>OW799220.2:10000000-20000000 GCA_941918905.2 Xestia sexstrigata
GTTAGTTAGAGTATTGGAAAATAATGAACACGTATTTTTTGTTTTTGTAAATCAATGAATATTGACAAAGATAAAACACATCAAAACTCGGGAGTGGGGGCTCGTGACGACACAATGCACTAAAAATTATGGCACGGCGGCGTGACATATTGAGACTTTTAAAAGCGTCGTATCATCGTCAATTTTGGTTTACGTAACAAAACAAAAAATACGTGTCAAATATCGGACTAATTAGATTTTTTCAGGACACAAGCCTATTCTACAGTCACAGCCGCAAGTTTTTTTTTTGGTATGGCATGTATATGCCACAGTCAAAACTGTTAATCAGTCAAAACTACTTTTGACCGGTTAAAACTATTTTAACAATAACTAACATTTACTTAAAAACTTATTAGGTTTTTTTTGTGACTCTTTGAAAAACATCATGACTGTAATTCTAGGACTAGGTAATTACAACAGAGGCGTTCTAAAACAACATATTTTTAATGCAGAAAACGCATTTAATCTTCATAAGGGTTTTGACTGCCGCCAGTCAAAAGTGGTTTTGACCGATTAACAGTTTTGACAGTAACATATACAATGGAGTCCAGTCTGAAGTGAGTATTTTAGTTTTTTTTTTCGACTCGAGAATTCGACGTCCGTTACTGATGCACTTTTTTATTTTTTAACGTCTGGTCTTGGGTTAACACACCGGTTACGGTCCAGACGCTACGCATTTGATTGGTTCGTTTTTGTATGTTTTTATTCCACTCTGTCCCACAGAGTCGATATTGTACGTCAGGTAAGGAAACCAATAATTATTTGCATAAAAGAGCCTATAAAAAACATTTTATAAAAAAAAACACAGAATCAAAATCCACAGAAAGAACATCAAAAAGGACAACGTAATTCAATCACTGTTTTCCAACTCCAACTGTATGCTAGTGTTATAATCTGCATGCAATCAGTTAAAGACAGTGACAGCGACAGCGTTAGTCATCTTGGGAGAGGCTTATGTCCAGCAGTGGACGTTATGGGCTGTTGTAGTAGTAGTAGTGTAGTAATCAGTTAAAAACATTTTTAACATTTGCTGAAGTAGTTCCTAAGTGTACGGCCTGGGTGCAATAGCGTTCGGCGAAGCGTTCCGCGGGGCGGGGAGCGGCCGACAGCGCGTTCAATGAGTGGCCATAGTGCACGCTCTGCGTTCTTTGACAAAAAATACTCATAAGGTGGAACGAAGTTTATAGTGGTCGGATTTTCATGGGACTTTTTTTATTGAGTTCCTAGTCTGAAATCTGTGAAAAAGTATCAGTTACCAATTTCAAAAGAAATCTTGGTCTTAAAACTCGATATTTTAGAAATAACTGGAAATTAAAAAAAAATATCTTGAAATATATGCATTACATTGACAACAATGAACAAAGAAACACACCAAGTTAGCATTTAATGGATGCTCGGAGGTCACACTAGTACGCTACAAAATGAATTCGTCGAATTTGAAGTTATTCATGAACGAAAAAAAAATATTCCAAACGAAATAAAAAATAAAAATCGCGAGCGGCCAAATTTTTTTTTAACTTTCTTCTCCATGCCACTAGGAACTCGATAGAAAAAGTCCCATGAAAATCCGACCACTATAAACTTCGTTCCACCTTATTGTCTAATTGCACTCGACTATCGGGTGAATCGACGGCCGCGAGAAATATACGACAGCAGTTTTAAGACTACTTTTGGCAAAATAGAATTAATTAAAAACATTTTTCCTACATTTACCTAACCTAGCCTTGTTAGGTACGTTTACTGTTAATAAATCGAGTATATTTACTTTACCCGAATGGCGCAGCGGTACTGAGGCTGCCTTACGTTCTTAGGGTCCCGGTTTCGAATCCCGGTAGAAGCAAATGTTTGTGTGATGAGCATGGACATTTGTTTCCGAGTCATGGATGTTTATATGTATAATAAGTATGTATGTATTTACAAACAAAAAAAAGTATCAGCTATGTAGTATATCAACTATCTGGTGACCACGACACAAGCCTCGTTGCTTAGTGTGGCACTAGATGGCGCTATGTGTAATGTCCAGCGATATTTATTTGTTTATTCCCAGTTTTAATTGCTAGTTCTCTCCACACTCTTGTTCTAACTATTATATTTTTGTATAAACAGTGAGTAGATAACCATATTTCAGATTTATTTTGTATTCATATTATAATTTCTTCAAACGATAACGCGCCTCGCTTGTCTGGCCGCGTGCCGCTCCGAAACACAAACAGGTTTGAACTCGCACGCGACGCCCCGCCGGACGCGACGCAAGACGCAAACACGCACGCTGCAGCCGCCGCGCGGCTGTCGTCTACCCAGGCCACTCACGTATAAAATTATAAATGCATGTGTTTGACATGAACGCTGCACGCCCCGCCCCGCTGCACGCTCGATTCGAGCGGGCACTCTGGTCGTACACTAAGCGTATCGAAAAGAAAATTCAACAGTTAAGGCACTAATATGCATCCTTGTTGAACACCTCATTTTGTATGTCATAATGGCTCAAATTGATTAACTTCAAAAACTACACTTATTCATAACATCATCATGAATGAATGGACGAGACCTACGTCTAATCTCAAATCACTTTACGTTAAGAAGTACAGTGTTAAATCTTAGTTGACAGTATCGTAGGCTTGCTTGACGTCCACTGCAGACAACTATTTACAAATTATTAATTATTATTTATTTGTTTTTTTCCTACATTGTAGTTTAAAGTTGTTACGAAAATAGTGTTTTGAAAGCTATTAAAAAATTGAATAGGTCTTACTTATCTCAAACCGACATTGTTATTTCAACAGAAAACCGCATCTAAATTTTAGTATATTAGTGCTGGTGACTGTACATCTAATTGAAAAATAGGAAGGTTATGTATTGTACAGTATTAATAAACTAGTGAAAACCCAGGGTTATCAGTTCATTAAAAATTTGACCTGTTGATTAACAACTTTTAAATTAATTACTGCCGTTGGCGTAAATATCGCAAATACGTTATCCTTGTCTGTGAGCAGTATGGAATTCAGTATAAATTGACACAGTACCTTTATACTTATTTCAAAATACAATAGCTGCATTATAATTTATGAACCGTGGTACCACTCCCATTGACAACGGAGATATTTACATTTGTATGTACTAGCTGTTGCCCGCGATCCCGGTTTGATTTTGATTGACCTGTGAGATTTTGTTAACAATTTCAAGGGATTTTTTTTTTGCCAGTAAAAGTCCCGTCGAGATCGGTCCAGGCGTTTCGAACATTAGCCGGAAAAACAAACAGAGAATTCAATTTTATTTATTTATTGAATTGTATTTTGAATTGTACAAATTATAATGTAACAGTGTACTCATTGTTGAGAAGCCTTATAATAAATAAATAAATAAATACCCAACATGACGGTTTCACTAACTATGTAGCCATAGCTAACATAAAGCTAGGTCACCGTTTTGTAACGACAACAGTCGTATATCAACATGGCAGCAAATTTCAAGCAAGTACCTTATGTCCCTATAACACAATGACTTTGGCATCAATCACGTCAATCGCTATTATAGCATTTTGCAGAACATGTATATTATTTGCCTAAGGCCCTAAGCACTTATACTTTATCAGTCATGCGTTGACGTCTTGAAGTAGTGACGTCGTAGCACGAATAGCCCGTAAAGGCCTTGGCGGGTTTTAAGTATTGCTAATTTAAGCATTAAAAATGATTGTACTTAGTGGGAGTTCAATTTAGACTAAGTGCTTGTTCACGTACAACAAGCGGGCGCGGGCGCGGTAAAGGGAGCGGTGGTCTAGGAGAGCTCGTGTTCACATTAAGGGCCTAACATGCCTCAAATGGCTTAGCATGATCCTCCGTTACGCCTAAAATACTGCAGCATTAATTTTGAAATAAACATATGGTGAAGTTGAGGATTAATGCTAGGTCTGTACTATGTGTGACGAAAACACGATTCCATAAACTTTTCTCGATAGAAAAAAAATCCAAAGTTACCTCCAAATCGAACAATAAACCGCTGGTATTCAAAAAGAACTTCAAATTTGATCATTAAACTTTGCGTACTAACTGAACTAACTGTGAAGCAGGTCTTGTGTTTTATTTTTTTAGTATAATCAATAGATTTTTTGTAAATCACAAAAAACCACTCATTTCGCACTATTCGGCCGCAGTGACTGACGTAACAACCGCTTTGGTGCAAGCTGATTAGAACTTTATTCTAACAGTGTTTCAAACGAAGTTTGAACCACCACAAATAGAGTTGTTAATTTTAGGGTTAGAAGGGCCTTAACCGCCAGCGTTTGCGCGATTGTGACGTATGTACGACGAGGTTGTAAACATGTACGACGATATTTTAATTTTAATCAAAAATTCTTGCCTAAAGTGGGAGATGACAAAAATTAGAATTGTTGTGCACAAAATTAATAAAGAAAGAGAACAGTATGGTGAATTTCAGGAAATCATTCAGTAATTTTCTTCCACGGCTTATTAAGAGCATTTCTGTTTATATGATTTCTGTGTTTGCCAAATTAATTGGAGTTCGAGCCTGAATATCACTAATAAACTCTTTTGTATTGAACGACTTGATGAAAACGTGCTATCGTTTGTAGCGACAAGTTCAAACTGATTGAACTTACCTGACGCCGCAAGTGAATTCCGCGCTCCGCCGCTATTTCGACGAGAACACACATAAACAATATGAAACGTTTGAAATAGCCGCGAGCGCGCCGCACGCGTTGGTCGCTAGCTTGCCCGCTACTTTCACCACACCTGCGTTCTATACGTGAACACTTGCATATTCTACTATGTACCTATTTGATATTTCGTGACCACGCCCGCCACCGCACCCGCGAGTTCACGTGAACAAGCACTAAGAACTTCTCGTACAAGGCGCATTGATCTAAACGAACATAACTAGTAAAACAAATAGCTTTAACTCATTGAGCTATTACTACTACGTATAGAGAAGACAGCGCGAACAAAATCTGTGCGCAGTGCGGGGCGCGCAGGGGGCGGCTAATCCCGAACAATATATATAATGCTGTGGCGAGCAAGCGACTGAGTGAATTGCAGCCAGCTGACAGCATTTGAACGGAGCACAGATTTTGTTAGCGCTGTGTTCTCTATACGTAGTAGTAACAGCTCAATGCTTTAACTGGATATTCTTGATCTTAAACATATATTCCAGTATGAGATTTTTGACGTCAAGACCTATTTAGTTGAAAAATAGACATGTTCTATAAATTTGCTGAGGGATAGGCTGCGTCGTTTTGCGTTTGTACACAAACCTTGAGAAATCCTTGTCAGTTTGCAGGGCTTCCTCGCCATGACCAAGACGGAGCAGGTGCCGCTCGTCCACATCCAACTCTGCGACCTTCTCGAACAGCTGATTGAGCGCTTGGTTACTATGAGTCACCACCAAGTTGCGCTGCCATGGGAAGTTGTGATACAGATTTGAAATGATCTGAACAGCTACGTCGGTTTTACCTGTCATAAAAATATTGTATTAATTGTTTCGTTCTGGGTCTCTTCACGGTTTTTTTTCTAGCCTGAGAAATTGTGAGAGGTCCTCCACAAAGAAAGACCTCCCACAATTTCTCCACTTCTCGCGAAACCGCGGGTCTTCCTTCCAGTTCTGAAGGAACCTCTCCATTTCCTGGCGCTATCTTCATCGTGGCTCACTTCAGGTTGAGAGTAAAATAAGTTGCTATACAACACACAGCAGCACACAGTTGCTGTTGTTGTTGTTGTTGTTTCTATATATTGTCAACTATTATTTAGAGAAGATCTGATGAAAACTTTTAAAGATAGAAAAAGGAAATGTTCAATGGACAGCAAATCAACAGCTTTGCCCGATATTGCCGCCCAAATTAGAAATTAAAAACAGACTAAAAAAAGCAAAAGCCAGATAAATTGAACTTAACTACCTAATAATTTTAATATGTACAGAAAACTGAGGAAAGAGAATTTTGATAATATCATGATGGAAACAGTTGCGGAAGTCGGCATTAAAAAGTTGATAAAACTTAAAAATAATTGCCGATTTGAAAACCTCTCCTCCTTTTTGTAAACAAATTTTTTTTTACTTAGCGGTCCAAACTTTGCAATACATTGAATGAATGTTGGTATTCCCATAACTTGTTTTTTTCTGCTCAATCGAAACCAGACCGGAACAAAACCGTGATTCGTTTGCCTCAATGTATGTTGGGTTCAAAACACCAGTAAGAGGAAGTTACGTACATATCTACTTAGTAGCTAAGGATAATAATGTCTGGAGTACAATGTCCTTTCATTGTTCGCGATAAGAAAGGAAACTTCCAGTATGTAACGCCTGTTGTGCCCGAAGCAAGCGATACGGCCAGCCGTATGCGTGTATAAAGTGTCTACTCTAAACACTCTTAACGAAGCCAAAAGGCACTCGTTCTACTCGTCACTGCGATATTTTTTTTGGTTTAGATAATACCTGGGAACCTTCTAGTTACGGAGATATTGGGGTCAAAGTTCCTGTACACAAGTTTTTTTTTAAATACAAGTTTTTAATGTTACAACTTAATTTTAAATATCACCATGAGTCCCATGACCCGTTTACTACTCAATGCATCCATTAGCACATTGTGTTGAATGCGTTCATCGTCGTTCGTCAATAATTGTTGCTCAGTAAATAAATAATTAAAATAAATTATGGATGCGAGTCGCACGGGACCGGTCAATGTGGCGACACTTGGGGGAGGCCTATGTCCAGCAGTGGACGTCGATCGGCTGAAATGATGATGATGATGAAAATAAATTAATAATAATTAAATTAATTAATAATTGTTATAATATTTATTATTATTTAATAATTATTTTTATTATTTAATAATAATAAAAATATAAATAATAATTTTTACTCAGTTTGATGTACAGAATGCTTGGTTGACGGCTTCGTGACGGGTCTGTTTACTCCCTGTATGTATAGGAGTATAAGCAACATCATGCTCTTCCTGCCCTTATCCCGATTGTATTTGGGATTAAATTGTATCAACTTACCTGTGCCAGGTGGTCCTACTACCAACGTCAACCCAGGTTGCATCCCAGACCGGATGGCCTCCACTTGCGTCGGGGTGAACGGTATCGTGTTCCTGAACGAGAAAAAAAACCTTATCAGAACGACGTTCACGATAATACAGTGGGTTCTACCGTACCTACTATATTATTTGTATAAATTCAACGAGTTCTTTCAACAACCGCATCGTATTTTGGTTAATATTTCCAACTGCTTGGAATACTGAGCTTCATTCATAAGGGTTCAGTAACACGGACCTCATTTAAAACAAAAGAAAAACAAAGTATTTCCCGTAAAGGCCTGTAATGAGGGTTTTTCGGATTTTATCTGACACCAAATGTCGCTACGTAGTAGGGCTTTCAATGCCGGTATTCCGGGATCCCGTAATACCGTGATCACGGATATTATTTTGGCCTTTTACAATACCGGTATTGTCGCCCCAATACCGTGATCACGGTGGTATTACAAACATTAGATCTGAAAATTATGTGATCTTATTCTCACACTTGTTTCCTCCAGCACAAGCGTCCCGCTGTTATCTTAAGCTCACCCTCCCGCACCCCGCCTGAGACAATGCCCGAAATCGAGTTGTAGTTATGTCGTTTTTGTTATTGTTAGTCAGTTTCGCAAAGGCGACGGGATAACGCGTCCATAGACTTTGTTATTGTGTAGTGTTAAGTTATTTATGTAACAGGCTGGCAAGTACGCTGTTTGATTCAACATTGAATGCGCTTTCGTTTTTGCGATCTCACTTACAAAAAAAAAATATATAACGTTTAAAATTCAGAAATTTGTATTATTGTGTTATTTATATACTTTTACATTTTTTTACTATTTTTCAGAAATTGTTATGAACGCTTGATTTATTTTGTTACTTTTTACTTACTAGTTTTAGATTTTTTGATTGATTTTTTATTACATATTATTGTTAATAATGTTACTGAAATGATTGCTAGCTACTTAGCTAGTACTAACTACACTAGCACTTAGCTATACTTAACTTACTTACATTTTTACAAATAATGATACCTACCTATGTTGATTTTTACATGAGAGTATGAGACATGATGACAATTAGATAATAATAAGAAATGTATATTTTTTTGATATTGTACAAACAAACTCTGTGTGAAATGCCTTCCTGCAAAAAGAGTAGATTAAGTTTAAGTTTTCATTATGTTCCCAATTCCTAGTCCTACCGAAATAATCAACCAATACCAAATTATTATATAAGATAGGTATGTAAGTATAAAACGTATTTATTTTATTATTTTCAATAACTAAGAACAGTAAAGACAGATTTGAAAATATAAAAAGGCGTATTTTATTGGTTTTATTAATGTCCTAATTGAATTTGCGTTCAATACCGGACTACCGGTATTGATACCGGGATCACGGTATTGACTTTTCCAATACCGGTATTGATACCGGTATTGACAAAATCCGGTATTTGAAAGCCCTACTACGTAGGCGTCTGGAATATACAACTTTTACATTGTACTGAATTGTATGCTAGTGAAACTTTTTACCTTTGTATTTTCACACTGTTTTACAATACATATAAATATGGATTACGGACAAAGAAAAGTAGCTGAACTAAAGATTAAGCTTCTTAGTGCTGGAAAAGTCAGTGGTACAAGGAAAAACTTAATGAAAGGTAACTTAAGCCGCCACATTAATAAAAGGTGACTTATGCGGCACAACACTGAGGCATTTTATTAATGATTTAAAACATAATTAAAAAAAAAATCGTAAACCTATCATTTATGTAGGTATACTTCCCTATGAATTCAGTAAAAAGCTTTTATTTTCAAATCACAAACAGACACTTCAATTTTATTAATTTGTTTACGTAAGTAGATATTAAAGGTCAAACAAAATTAAAGCCCACTTTATATCATTAGAGCCTATTAATTCATAGATACTTTTATTAAATTTTCCCGTTAATTTGTCCTCCCATTTATACCCATCTCTTACATAACATACCTTCACGAAACATCTTCTTTTAAAACTTTGCTCAGTAAGTTCGCCTTTGAATGCGGTATACGTATAAAAACTAGGGATGTTACGGAGGTGGTTTTATCGGAACCGAAGTCGGAGTCGGAGTTTTTAAATTTGGTTTTTCGGAGTCGGAACTGGAACCGGAATCGGAGATGGTGGCAGAAGAAAGATGTGTTAAGGGCGGACAATACAATAAAATAGTACAAAAATCAATTAGTCAACCTCTTTAGTTTTAATTAAAAAATAATAAACCTATTTATTATAGGTATCACAAATAATATTCACAATTTTTATAACAGTTAGCAAATTAAATCAAATTAATTGACTCCAGAAGTAGCAAATTATATTTCGACCTCCGATTTAAAAGTATCCGAACCGAAGTCGGAACCGGAGGTGTAAGATCAATCGGAAGTTCCGACATATCGGAGTCGGAGTCGAAGCTACTTAACATCCCTGATAAAAACCAATGGCCATGTGGCGTATTTATGGGCTGTTTTTACGTTGATGTTGGTTCTATTCTTAGTCTCGTACGGGGTTACAAGCATGATGCTTTGTTATGGATGCTATGGACTCGTAACATAATCTACACTAATATTATAAAGAGGAAATATTTGTATTTTTGTGTGTGTATATGTTTGTAATGAATGAACTCAAAAACTACTGCGCCGATTTCAAAAATTCTTTCACCATTAGAAAGCTACATTCACCCTGAGTAACATAGGCTATATTTTATCCACGTACTCCCACGGGGACGGGAACTACGCGTATGAAACCGCGTGACGTCCGCTAGTATTGAATATTTTTTACAAAACAAAACATCAAGACACACGGACAAACTGTCCAATTGACTTCAATAGGAATTTACCAACATAAACACATTTAGTTACTCTAGATATATTTTAATAAATTTACAAGGAACATATTCCCTGGGAACTACAAATACATCCTAATAATGGTATAGTAGGTACACATCATTCAAGTAAAAGCGGACCTGAACTTGAACCCTATGGTACACACCCGTACCAAATTACCACAGATAAAAGAGTTTTTTTTTTGCCTCTTGTATTACATTTATGAATTGTTTGTTAAAAAAGTTTGTATAAGAAATGCTGTTAAAAAGATAAGGCCAAAAACTTGTACATAAGTGTTACATTTGAAGTGTGTAATAAACGACTAGTCGTTGACTCAGTTAAAAGCTTGAGACGAGCCAAAGATTGAAACAGAGCACTCTGTGGCCCATTACAATTTATTACAAAATATTTTAATATACTGGTAAGTTCTAAAAATCGGTTGGTGTTTACTGATAAGAACGCAATGTGCACTCGTTCAGTTCGCATTCTTACGAACAACTTATCGGATTTCAATCTATATGGCAATGTAAACTCTTATTTGATAACAAAAAAGAGAACGGACTATTGTGGATGTGTTTACACGTTGAGTGGTTTATACTAGAGTTTATTTCAAGACACATTTTAACATTATAATCTATCATGGATATCAATATTATCAATGATAGGGATGCGATACTTACTTTTTGGGTTCGTTGGATAAGTAAGGTCCTCTCTTGGGCTGAACGTGGGGCTCGACGAGTATCACTTTACGTGGCTCGTCTTCTTCCATGGCATCCTCACCATGCTCTTGCTTCCGAAGAACATTCTCGAATGTTACCCTGGCATTACAAAATTAGTTTATAGGTTTGACGAAAGTCAAGGATGGACATTAAAATATGGTTATAGTCGCTGGGAGCTAATATAAATTAGATGTAATAGAAATTAAGGTTGCTAATAGAAGTAAGCTAAATTAGAAAGAATGCCTTTGATAAATAGAATATAAGTAAATTTATATAATCTCCGTGATATTTTTATCGATTAGTAATTTTCAAGCTGCTGATCACATTGTATGAGTTAATGATTTGAATGGTTCCAAAACTTGGACGGGTCTACCCTTTATAGCAGAACTTTTTATGTCATAATATTATTTTGGATAACGGCGGATAGCATAAACTTCATTTCGCAGAAAATCGTTTGGCAGACGCTCATTTATCATACATTCAAACCTCTTAATTTTTAAGTCTGAATCATCTTGCAAATTTCATATGCATAATATCTCGTCTATAAAATTACAGAAAATTCATAGTTAGGATAATTTTGTATTTCTTACCATTATAATAAAATTGATTGAACACAAACGCAATTTTTTCGCCACAAACATACGAAGATAATGTTTATTGCTGCATATGTCTGATCAGGCAAGCGTACACCATGCATGCAGCCATCATGCAGCATGCAACATGCAGCAGGCATGGTCTCTGTCACGGCTCCGGCGCTGCAGGGCTCCGGCGGTCCCACGCAAGCTTATCGTCGCAGATGTGTTTTACGGTCGCCGCCCGGCTGAGGCTGGCTGGTTAAAATGACCTGCTCCTCAGCTCGCGGGCCGTGCATTTACACTGTAGGGGTAGGGCAGACAAGACTACGTGGAGTCGGTTTTGGAGCGATTCGTTTCTGTCACTAACTTTTAACAACATAATTATTGACTTTTTAAGACAATATTTTAATTTTAATTTAAGGTTATAAATGCTATTTTATAGAAATGGCAATAATGCCAAACAAAATTATTCCAAATGAAATTCTGCCATCTTCATAGTATGCCAAGTGAAATTGTACCAAATAATCATCGCTCTAAATAAACGTTATTCTAAACGAAATTATGCGGAATTTGAACATTGCCAAATAAAATTCTGCCATTTTAAAAGTATGCCATTGTAAATTCGGACACAAACATTCGGCCAAGCAAAAACTATATTAAATATTTTTTATGCCTTAAAAATATTCGTTTAAAGAAGATTATGACAAGTGTGTTATGCCAAATAAATTTCGGAGCTTCAAGATTCTGCCAGATAGAAGGAACCCAACTTGGATATATGGAATTATAGACATTTACATTTGTGGTTTATTTGATAACAGACAATAAACAGTAACCTTTGGCACGCGTAATGTCCCAGTACAAATGATTACATCCCAGTTAGTTTCAATTAAGCAAATTGTGGATGAATCAGCCAATCATAAATAAACGGTCGCCAGAACAATACGATAACTTAAAATAACGTCGTTTGCAATATGTGAATTATTAGTCATCACAACAATTATTTGATAACTATGTCTATTGTCCAGACTAGGCATGCATCATGACAGCATGCGTCATGTACAGACGCCAGCTCATCAAGCTACCCGAAACTGTCAAATTTTCCCAATCAACCTTGAACCTAATGCTATACCGATAAAGTTGAAAATCTATTAAAGAAATTTGACAGATTGTAGTAGCTTGGTGTGCTGGCGTCTGTACATGACAGCATGGTTTCTGACATAAATGTCACTATTTTGAAACTGCAGGGAGACATTTGCAATGATTTTCGAAGAGATGAATGTGGCTGAACATTGCACCATAAAGGCGCTCTTCCGAAGACCACAGAAAAACCGTAGCGACAAGTCGTCTAGCTAGATAGTCCGCTGCGAAACGATTGGTTTCTACAAGGTGTAAACGGACCCTTCACAAAGCCTGCAATCAAGCATTCTGTATCAAACTAAGTAAATCTACGCAAAAATGCTTGCATGGAAAAAGTTTTCAAAAAAATCTACGTAACTAGAAGGTTCCTAGGTATGGTCGAGCCCACAGATCATAGAAACTATGTGTTGTTTCTATGATCTGTGCTCGAACCAGAGCAACAAAAATAAAACCGACTTCAAAAAACACAAAAATGTGTAAAATAACTTTAGCTTCAGAAGTCGGTGACCTTTGTTTGATTGATTTAGTTTTTTTAATTTATTATATAGTTTTTTATTTATTTATATTATAGTCTTTTATATAGTTTTTTGATTTAGTTTATTATATAAATAGATTAAGAAAAGTAACGGACTTAAAATTGAGCCTTGAGGACAGCCGTATGGTACGTTTTTTATGGAACTATCTATTTTAACTACTTGTTGATTTTGTAAATAAGATGTAAACATTGCTAGGGCTTTATCTGTGACTCCTATGTTGTTTAATTTCTGGAGAAGTTTGTGGTGGCATACGGTGTCGAATGCTTTTTTTAAATCAATAAATACCCCCAATACAACATCCTTTTGATCTATATGCGTTTTGATTTTAGGGTTTAGGCGCAGAACGTCAGAAACGCAAAATGACAGATTCGCGAATTGTCAGAAACACATAATGCCAGGTGTCGCAAAATGATAGGATCTGATAATGACAAATTCGCAGAATGCCAGATGTCGCAAAAAGCCAGGATCGTCGTCCGATAGAAATTTTTTCGTGTTTTTTTTTTATATTACGCAGGATTTTTTTACATCATCTCATGGTTTACGAATAGAGCAACCATTTTTCCCGTTTAGAAGACGTTTAAAAAGTTTTTCATCCGAGCTACCATTTTGGAAATATAGAGCGTTTTGTAAAAACAAGACAGGGTCCTAACTCGGAAAAGGTGCGTCATAGGACTATGCTTCTCAGAACCTAAATGGTTTCTATAGACCTAGTTAATAAGGTGCTGCAAGAAAAAATCCTGTGACCCTAAGCCTACTCAAGGTAAAAGACCGACGTCCGGCACCTAAAAAATTTAAGTCTACAGTAGCTGTAAGAGTGCTAGATTTCGAACGAAAGCCGTATTGTTCGCCGATTAGGAACTCTTTTTCAAGAAGGTATGCATTTAGACGGTTGTACAAAACACGCTCAATTTTTTTTTATAATACAGGTAAAACCGACACTGGTCTGTAGTTACCTGGATCAGTCCTACTGCCCGATTTGAAAATAGGGCTGACATTGGCAACTTTAAGCGTGTTCGGAAAAATGCCGACATTCGTTTACGAAGTTCGTTAATTTCGGAACAATTATATTTTTGAGGCATTTGATCACCTTGGTACTGATACCATCTATCCCAGTACTTGTATTACTATCCATACCTTCAATTATTTTAGAAATTTCGTCCTCAGTGCAAGGAGTGAGTTTACTCAGAGTTACGTCGTGTATTTGGTTGTGTTCATACATAAGAGTGTTGCCATCGTTCGCATGATATATACCGGGTATACCAGTATCATTAGCTAATTCCTGGCCTATTGATGAGAAAAATGAGTTAAATAAATTATGACTTCAGTTATAAGCTCGACATTAGTTTCGGAGCAGCACTGCTTTCTTTGATTTTATTTAGTGCTAAGTTATTAATAAGTTCCCACATCTTTTTCGGTTGATTTGTTATTGTTGTAGCATAGATCGTAATAGTATTTTTTCTTGTGTGTCTTGATCAGGTCTTTTACTGCGTCTCGTTGTTTGGAAAAGCTTTTCTGTATGTTTTCGTCTTTTGGGTAAGATTTTGTATGTTGCCATAGATTGTTACGTAGGTTTATCTAATCAGTAATATCTATAATATCATGTTCCTTCTTAGCCCTTTGTGTTCCAGGGCCGCAGTATTTCTTTCGAACAGTCCCGCAGCCCCGGCAGGCATCGGACCTTGCGGACCCCTTCCTTTTGCTGACACGAAATCTGGGTGTATTTTACACATCTGCGTACCTCCTCAGAGCATACAGGTGTGATGTTGCGTCATAATGTTGTATAAACAATAAACATCCAAGCGATTGCAGCAATCACGGCAGATTTGCCGACTATTTTTGAAGAGTTCCATTTTATATCTCCGAAGATCAGCATCAGATGTTCGCAAAATATTAATTAAATGGGACCACACGGGAAGCACCAGCTTTCAAATAAAAAAAGAATCATCAAAATCGGTTCACCCAGTCGAAAGTTCTGAGTTAACAATTACACAAAAAAAAAAATCGTCGAATTGAGAACCTCCTCTTTTTGGAAGTCGGTTGAAAATGATTGCAATAGGGTATATATGCATGATTTTTTTTATCACTCTATACAAAGCGGATTATCATCAGAAAGAGCAGTGATATTATTTTAGGATATCTCTAAAAAATACTAAGTTATAAGGATTTGACACTGCTGATTAGACAGAGAGATCCGATACAGCGAATGACGTCATTCGCTGCATCGACGTACAAAATCCATACTAAATTCCGTTTATCTAGAAAGAGATAGAAACAAAAGTTTAAATGGTTATAACTTTTGTGTTGTTTGGCCGATTTGTCTTGTTTTCGCTTTTTGTCATTATTTTTATAGTACTTTAACATTCCGTATCGAAATAAAAAAAAGAAAATTTAAGCATATTCCCTATTACGGGGAGAAAACTATATCATTCGACTTCGTTTAAGGTCTTTTTACACCTATTATGGTAATTCAATGAAAACGATGATAGGCAGCAATGTCGCCTCTATCTTTATCATCATCAAGCGGTCACCTTTGTCAGACGATTAGAGCACCTCTACACATTTTTGATAGTTTTTGCAATTTACTCCGAGGAAACCGACCAGATGTTACTAAGGCACTATTTTAAAATAATTTGATAACAGAACGAATAATAGGTAGTAGTTTACCGATTTCATACTTGGATATTTTAGCGAAATAACAAAAACTAACCGCAAACTTCGTAGGTATGCGATTGAAAATTACCAAGAACTTAACCACGAACCTACACAACCTACACTGCTTTATTTTAAAGTTAAACGAGCTAGGCATATTAGAAAAAGTCACTTGAAATAACTAAGTGCAGAAATACAACTTCACTGGGTACATTAATTAAGATACATAGACAAATTGAACCTAGTCAACAGGAGCGCCTTTCTGTTGAAGTTAGTCGACAGAAAGATAAATTTACTATTTCAGCTTTCAACCATATTTTGTTGCTACTTCGAATTATCGGAAAATAAAGTTCTAACAAACTATAATACAGGTCTTCCAAGGGCGCAACCGCAAGCCGAATCGGCAACGTTGCACGATCGCAATGACAGACACCGCAGCACCTCGCCACACTGCAGCGCTGTCGTTACGCACTTATACTAAACGTATTTTCTGCCGCGAACTACTCGGCTAAGCTCGGCTCGCGGCGTAACGGCAGCGAATAAAATTCTGCTTTTTGGCAAAAACAAAAAAAAAAACTATCATTACTTACGGAACCCTAAAACCGAATCACACTAGGAGTTCAAACTTGCTTAATCATGCGAGACCAAATTGCTTCATTAAAACCGGTTATGGCTCACAACATGACGTCATCGATTTTTTATTGATTCAGACTTTAGAACTATTACCTAAGGCAACTTACTTGAAAGGTCTGACAAGTTTTCTTGGGTCGTCAGTCTGCACCTTGATTTCATACCCAGGGAAGCTGTTCCGTAGGTGTTCCATGTCCAAGAAAGTGTCGTTGAAATCCAGTGTAGGGATCTCGTTTGGCATTCTACAACAATTGAAATATTTATCAGTTTATGTTCGATCTAGAGTATTCTAAAAAGAAAAGAACACATGTAATATAAAACCAGTATTTTTTTTATACTTAACTGGATAAGTTCAAACATAACTAAAAGCAGACCGCAGAGGCTTTTGCCCATGAGTGGGACATTGCATGCACGCTAAGAAAAAAAACCTACCTTGTGTAGTGTGCCTGGCCAGGGTCTCCGTACCCAAGCACGATATCGTGGAGCCACTCAGGAACAACGCATTCTGTATTCATCAGCTCCCGGATCGTCTCCAGCACGGCCTTGAAGTTGTTCTCTTTCGGTTTACGTCTCATCACAATGTTGAACGTTTCGTATACATCCTGTATTCAATCATAAATTGTAATGTACCATGTTTTTTTTACTGACACTTATGAACATCCTTAAGGCCGGAGCATTTGCCTGTAAAGCCATCGCAGAAAACATTTTTATGTTAGGCCACGCCCCTTTTATGTTAGCAAACAATGTTGGTGTTAGTAAAACACGATAACACGGCGTAGCGGACCCAACGTATCCCAGTCTAAGATTCGATTTTAAGCATTAGGTACGCTACAACTAGACGTTCCCACAGATGGAGGATACAAAAAAAAAAAAAAATGAACAGATTTCTTTTCACAATCTGTCATTTTGACGATTGTTCCGTCGACAAAACCCGTTTCTACGGCGGTTATGCTACGCGTGTTGGTAAGAGAGCGCCTTATTAATTGTCTTGTCATAATAAGAAATAAATGGCGGTTGGTCAAAAATCAAGGGTCAAACTCTGATCGACACTGTTTTACGAATTTTATTAGTCATACCACAGTTTCGGTAATACCTTAGGCACGTAATTTTTTCTTCACTTAAATCAATAAAATACAGTACTATCAACCCAAGAAAACTATTAAAAGTTAAAGGTAACATGAACGCACTAAAAGACATATTACAAAAGACGAAACCAGGTTTAGTGGAATTCAATAGTTGTAATATTTCACGAACGCGCGTCTAAAAAGACAAAGAAAAATGTGAACTTCCATACAAGACATTCGGCGGATACGCAATAGGAAAATATGCAAGTAATTTTTTCTTGACTTAAATCAATAAAATACAGTACTATCAACCCAAGAAAAGTATTAAAAGTTAAGTTCAACTACTGCTTGTCGCTTAAAAATAATATTAAACTCTTGCAATTTTCTGTGACAGTTGAAAAGTCCGTAGCTGTCGCGGCCATGATGTGACGTCATCTGCCTAGTTTGCATAAGATTTTTGCCCATAATAGAATAATTTTACTAATTGTATGTGCTCTAGTCAAGTAATAATTGCAATAACAATATTATAATAAAAACTTAGTGAAACTTTAGGCACTTTTCAAATTAAAATGTTTATTTGACACATAGGACGACGCGTTTTGAGAGTGCGTTCCGTTTCACCAAAAACATGCTACATAAAGCAGTAAATTGTGAAATAAGTGATGAATTAGCAACTTAAACAAGTGTACCACAATGTTTTTATGGGCCAATATAAGGTATTTTTAATAAATAAAAAGAGTGTTTTATTTCATGCATATTCCCTATTTCAATAGGTATTTCACAAGTTTTTTGTTCCGCGGGGGAAACCTTATCCATAGTACGGTCGAACTAGGTATTTGGTTTACAGTTTAACCCACAAATTACATTGTAAAATGTAAACCAAATAGCTTGTTCGACCGTACAAGACAGTTTCGAACTTCCTATTACGACTCAATTCGAACCTCTCAGGTAATGGTGTAAAAAGCCTGTCGCAGAGTGAGTCGTCATAGAAACAGTAACAATTTTTCTTTCTAGTGCGAAAAATTGCTGCTTTGTTACGCTAAATATTGTTGTAACGGATGTAATATACCTGGAATATATGTAAACACTTGGACTAAAGACTAATGAGAGACCTGAAGTAGTTCAGTGTATTTATTGCTAGTTCTTTAAGGCGTACGTGACTTTCAGCAAATACCGGATCTTAGGCTTTCAAAACATTTAGTTTCTATTTCAAGAAACCTAAATAACGTTGGTACCCAGTTTACCGGTAGGAGAACATGTTGCAAATTTATGTTGTAAGTCCCACATAATAGGGGGCCAGCCTTTTGCCATCAACCGGTCATAAATTGAGACTCCATGGCGGCTACAGAGAAATTTCTGATGGAAAAGCCAATAACACTTTTGCCCAACCTGGGAATCGAACCACTAGAACAACGAGGCAGTAAGCAGAAAATAAATCTTCAAATGTTTAAAAAAATTATGTATCTAAATGGTACAAGAAGAGTAAGAACACACCTCGTGCCCTTTGCTGGCGTGGTCTAGATCAAGTCTGTATTGATTGGGGTCGAGGAGAAGGCGGAAAGTTCTCGCATCTCCGTCGAGCTCTGGTCTCGGTTCCGGTCCCTCCTCAATCACCCTGCCAGAAGCATCCAGCATACCTTCCACCTCGCACCCTCTAACATACACTATGCCTGCCTGCTCCACCATGCTCTTCCGATAATCATATTTTGTACCTGGCAAATGAGAACATTTTGTAAGCTAAGACTGAGAAGAAAGGATATTTACGCAAAAATTGTTTAAAATTACCTATGCCCTGCGTTGGTCTTACTGTGATCAAAAAGCAAACGTCGTGCTTCCTCAAGCTCTCCCATTCATGTTTGATCTCGTTCCTGACGCTGAGCGTGACCGTAACATCGGCGCGCACGCACGACGGTGCTTTCTCACCGATATTGGGCTTGGCTACCTCCACAACCGCGAAGCTGGATATAGGATGAGCCATGCGGGCCCAACCCCCGAAATACACGCTCTCGTCTTCTGAACGCCTGTGAAAAAACGATTACTTTAATAAAAAAAACATGTCAGCTCATGTGTTTCAATTTACTTACATACATGCATGTCAGTCAGGAGGACAGCATTCTCTCTCGTTGTATGGACAATGGTGCCGATTCCCTTGTTTACAAACTAAACCAAATTTAAGTTCAGTGCATCTTTTTCTTTCTATTTCATTAAGAAAAGGACAGAAGATAAATTTTAGTTACGTTCTGTCAAATTAATCAGCGCCATACAACTTTTAGACGCGATTAAAAAGTTGACTACTAAAATTACATCAAATTACGTCAGGTGCTGACTAATTTGACAGGATTAAACTAATTTTATCTTCTGTCCTTTTCATAATGAAATAGAAAGAAAAAGATGCATTCAACTTAAATTTAGTTTAGTTTGTGAACAAGGGAATCGGCACCAATATCTACAAGCCACCTAACGCACTCACGCACCTATGCTACCTATCCTAAAAAATACGTACCATGGTGCTAATCGATATACCGCATCTTCGATATCTTGGCGAATTTCATCTGTAACAATAAAATTGGTACATGAATATTTATGTTAAAAAAAGAGAAATATGTTGCGCAAGTTTTTTTTTTTTAAGTATTTCAAGTTTTCAGGCACTGCGGTCAGTATGGGAGACCCTCGATTGCCCGGGATGGGAAAACAAGAAGTGTCGTGTCTTTTCTTTTATCTACTACCTACCTATGTGCCATTTTGTATATTACTACAATCAAGAGGTACTTCCCGGAGCTTGGATTTATGCCGAGTTTATGGCTTTAGACTCACCCACAATAAATAACCCCCCATGTAATAACATGGGTCTCGTATAAAACTGGTCAAATATGAGTGAACTATGGTATACCTCCGCTAACCCCCTTTTTTTTTTCGGATGGGAAATCATCGAATGACTTCTCCCGCTCTGGGCGGAGCAGGACGGAGTGTCAGACTTTTACTGACTAAAACCCATCCATGTTCCTTCATCGCCCTTGTGTTCCAGGGCCACGGTATCTCTTTCAAACAGTCCCGCAACCCCGGCAGGCATCGGTCCTTGCGGACCCCTTCCTTTTTGCTGACTCTCTTTGAGGCGCGCGTGGAACACGAACGCGCCGTCGACACGGCCTGTCGTCATGAGACGGACGGACGGCGAGCTAGCCCATAGCCCACCGTCCACAGGCCCGCGCCTACGGTGGCCGGGGGCCACGTGGTGTCCTCTGGTCGATCCTCGCAGTGGACTCAGCTAACCCCTTACGGGAACTTCACTTACATGTGCTTTCCAAACGAAACAGGTTAAAATTTCTCAGCAAATAATCGTGTAAGGTAAGAAACTGCAGGTTCAGTTTTGGTAATGCTAGACAATTCTCTCCGCTATAGATTTCTGTCGGAACCACGTTCTCGTCCCATATGACTTCCTCCGTGGGGTAAAGGGGCATGGAGTTCAGTTCCTCTAGCTGCGAAATGCGACGTTCATGACGAGAAATCTGGTGAACAAGAAAAAGAAAGTGAGTATCATTGGAAATTTCAAAGTTCTGATGGACTTTACTGTTGAAATCGGTTCTTGGATGACATATGCAATTTACACAATACCATTTGAATTAAAATGACTAAATAGATCCATCTTACCAGTAATTCTTTGAGAAACGCTTTGTCTACTCGATGCCAGGGGGCGTCGTTTTCGTTGCCTTCTGGTGGTACCAGATTTAAGTATGTTGCTATCGCACGCAGAGCATTTTCACTAAAATATAAACTTATATTGGATTAGTCATCTTCGTTGGCCCTTCTTTCAAGGGTCGGACTCGCAGCACTAGCGTGCCTCTTGACTTGAGTGACAATAGCGCCCTGCACACGTAAAGTTCGGATTGCGCATCTGGGATTGCGGATCAAACTGTCGTGCTAAAAACGATTAAAAATTGGTTTGCATTGCCGACGAATCTTACATAATATTTAGGCAAACGATTCGAACTGTGCGTGCGAATGTGGGTTTACAGACGAAGATTTGAACATTTCATAATGTCTTGCAAAAATCAACAAGTTCGTCATATGAGTTGTTTCTCATATTCCTGTTGCTGTAATCCTTATTTTTAATCTCCCAGAGACATGGATGTTCATGGAACAAACGTATGAACTTGTAATGCGCGCGCAGAACTGTGAAACATGCACTCGCGTCGACATGCTAAATCGGACTGTCATGTCAGCCCCGCGCATCAGCGCATCTACATGGACGTTTCGGAGCGAGGGATACAACGGCGTGCTGTTACCCGCGTTTCGAACTTTAAGTGTGGAGGGCGCTAATGTGCATGCGGAATCCGCGGCGCACGAAACGTACACCTACACTCAACCAGTTTGAAAATTAGTCCGGGTGCGAGCGCACATGTTCTGGCGCATTGTGCTGGTGGAACTGCTAGTCTATGTGCGTGTTATGATTTTGACTGGCGGATAGTGTATTTAGAAAGATTTTAACACGGCAGTGAAGAAAAAGCCGTTTCTTCGTTTTTTTTCCACAGCCTCTGATTATTTTGTATTGCTCCATCTTTTTCGCACCGTCACTCAGGATGCACATTTACACCATGCGTTGCATATACATGTATTATTTTAGCACTTATACTAGATATAACTTTTATTTGGGTATTTTTATATTATTTTTGAATTAAAATGATAATATATCTTATATTATAAAAATCACGTGTCACGTGTGGTCATCACGTAGTTTCGGAGATTAGCGTGTGTTCGTACACCCTAATCTAATCGAAACCACCCACCGATTACTTACAATGAAATTCTGTGAATGTTTATGATTGGTTTCAGCTTGAATTATAGGATAGGTTTGCTAGATTTACAGAGGCGTCTTTACCTATAGTGCAGGGTGTGCGGCGCACACGGGCGCAGGGTCTAAGGGGGCGCCGAGCGCCCTGCGCCCTCTAATGCGACACCTCCAAAGATGCGTCGATGCCGGCGCTCTCAAAGACCTTACGCTCGTGTGCGCCGCACCCCGTCGACGCCGGGCGCGCGGTAGCAAAGCAAGGCTACTCCTTTTCCTACTCTATTTAAATTTACACAATAACTTTGTTTTAACGTGAAATCAGCCTTAAAACAGATAATTAAAGATTAAATTGGCGTAATGTCGCATCGCTACCAAAGGCGCGTGCCGGCTTCGGCACCTGTTTGTTTTGATTCCTTTGACAACACGCCGTACGCCGACAATCATTGCTAACTCGGCTGTATTAGAATGCTATAAAGTTCAAATTAAAATTCCCAGGGACGTGCGGCGGTCATTTCAAAGGCTTGTGTACGCGTGCCGCAATTTTTGTTTTACCGCTACACCGTAGTTTTGTGACATAAGCCTTGATGCAATTGGATTAAGTATCATCTTTGAATAAACATGTAAATATGAAGTAAATCGGCTTTTCTTTTGATAAAAAATATATAAAAGGTAAGATTTGGTTATTTGCTTGCACAATTATTGCGACATGCCTCGAGGTCGGAGGTCATCAAAAACAGCTAGCGAAATTCATGAAAAAAAAAAAACAAAACATCGAGTGATAGATAGTGAAGATATCGAAGTTAAATACTCGTACCTATACGACCTAGGATTTCTCATTTGTTTATCCTACTGCAGTGCGGTACAAACAAGGTAAGTTAAAGTGCTTTAATATGTACCTACTAGTATACTAAGGTATTTTTTTACGTCTTACTTGTACATAACCTTTGAACAACGAAGTACTCTTTTATTTTATTTATTTATTCCGTTTGATTGCCTAATGTAGGTAGGTACCGCGACGTTGATTGATGTGTCATATCCATACTTATATTATAAATGCGAAAGTAACTCTGTCTGTCTTTCTGTCTGTCTGGCTGTCTGTCTGGCTGTGTGTTACACTTTCTCCACCACTGTGCAGGGTTGAAGCAGTAAAAACTCTACGTTTTGAACTGGGAAAAGTGTATGATGCCTTGTTTACTATAATATTCCGATAGGAGCAAAGATGCAGAGTCAAGAAATATGGCAAATTCATTATTGGCAAAAATTAAGTCGTTTAAATTCATCTGCTCTCTGCTCATTTGGTTTGAAATTTTAAGCAAGATAAATATAGTTAGCAAGGCCCTTCAAAAGTCAGACGTTGTATTGTCAGAAGCGGTGAAAATGATTGATAATGCAAAAATAAGTTTGTCTGAATTCCGTAATGAATCCGCTTTAGAGGAGCTCCTTAACCGGGCGAAAACTGTAGCGGAAGAAGTCGAGGCAATAGTAGAATTTCCCACACCTGCACGCCCTCGCGCTCGTAAAAGGTTTTTTAATTATGAGGCGGAGGATGAACCGATAACAGACGCGAAAATACATTTTAAAGTAAATTTTTACTACTATTTGTTAGACACCGCAATTACTAAGTTCGACGAACGGTTCGAACTTTTGAATGAAAATAATGTAATTTTTTCATTTCTTCAAAAATTGAAACACTGGAAACATATTTTGGACTCTGATACAAAAAAAACACATTGCTCTAATTTAGACAATAAACTTTGCCATGCTGGCTCTTCAGATGTGGAACAGTTCGAGCTCTATAATGAAATCGAATTATTACCGATGTTTATTGATGATTCCACTACGCCGTTTGGATATTTTATATTACTTGTTTACGAATAAATTAATTTCAGTGTTCCCAAATCTGTCCACAGCACTAAGGATATACCTGACACTTCCAGTCACGGTCGCACATAGCGAAAGGTCATTTTCTAAACTAAAAATAATTAAAAACTACCTTAGATCAACATTGTCGCAAAGTAGATTGACAAATTTATCATTAATAAGTATTGAACATGAAATCAAAATTGAAGTTAGTGACATTGTTAAAGATTTCGCTAATGCAAAAGCTCGCAACGTAACTTTTTTGTAAATACATTTGTGTGTATATATATATATTTGTGTGTACGAGCGTCCTGTTTGTTATGTAACTATAATAGTTTTTCAATTAAATATTTTTGAAAGAACTAGAAAGTTGTGTTTTTTTTATTCTTGTAACCCCTTCCTTCCTAAAAAAACTTTTTGCTTCCCGACATTATTTAAAATTGCACCATTTGCATCCGAATTTCCGTTTGAAAATATAACTGTTAGTATTCCATTTTGACCCCGCTCCTACTAGACTAGAGGGCGCCAGGGTACTGGTTGCACACGGGCGCCACAAGGGCTAGAGACGCCTCTGTCGATTTATATAAATTATAACAAACAACCTTTAGTTTCCTGATAATAAATTATACCAACCTTAAGTTACCGAAATGTTTCTGCAAGGATTCTCTGGTGTCCACACTGGCTACATTTGCAAGAGCGAATAAACGTAGATCGGGGAATTTGGAAAAAGCTGCTTTCTAGAAAAAAAATAGTAGGTACAGGATAATAATAACAGAATGAGATTATAAATAATTTTGTTTACATAAATAGACCAGGTGTGCCTTACCTGCAGCGAAGTAATCCTAGAATAGTGTTGTAAAGTCATATCTCGATCTGTCATGGGATCCCCAGTTTCATCGCTGATTTCAAATCTTGCATAAAATTTCAACATATTCAGGAGCTGAAAAAAGCAACATCATTTTTTACACCTACCAAGAAGGAAAACTGTATACATATCATAGACAATATGTATGGCTTTTCCCTTCGAACTTCAACACCCCTTTCACCAGAAATTCAAAATAAAATAACTATTTTACAATTGAAACTATAAACAAACTTAAAATATTATGAAAACATATGAACATTAGCAGAAAATAATTACAGGGTATCAAAAATGTAGCCTAACAATCCTTATCAAATTCGCTCGCATCTCCTAAGTGTAGAAACACAGTGGAAGCGGCGCAGGTGGCGGGAGCGGATGCGGGTGTCATTAACACTGCGCATACGCCGCTGTAACTATGTTCACACGCAGAAGAAGCTGCGCTTGTAGACTCCGCAACCCGCGCCGCGACGCTCCCACTGTGTTTGAACACAAAATATAAATATCGCTGGACATTACACACAGCGCCATCTAGTGCCACACTAAGCAACGAGGCTTGTGTCGTGAACACCAGATAGTTGATAATACATAGATACTTTTAGTTTGTAATTACATACTTATTATAAACATAAACATCCATGACTAGGAAACTCCATGCTCATCACACAAACATTTGCTCTTACCGGGATTCGAACCCGGGACCCTAAGAACGTAAGGCAGCCTCACTACCGTTGCGCCATTCGGGTCGTCAGAACTGTGTACGGCCTGAGTTTAATAGCGTTTGGCGGGGCGTTCTGCGGGGCGGTGAGCGGCCGACAGCGCATTCAATGAATGGCCATAGTGCACGCTCTGCGTTCGGGTGAATCCGCCGGGCGGCCGCAAGAAATATACGACAGCAGTTTTCAGACTACTTTTGGCAAAATATAATTATGTAATTAAAAACATTTTTCCTACATATACCTAACCTAGCCTTCTTATGTAAGTTTTCTGTTAATAAATCGATATATTATTTACTTTCAATTCCCAGTTTTATTGCTAGTTCTCTCCACACTCTTGTTCTAACTATTCTATTTTTGAATAAACAGTGAGTAGATAACCGTATTTCAGGTTTATTTTGTTTTCATATTATAATTTCAACCCGCCTCGCTCGTTTGGCCGCGTGCCGCTCCGAAACAAACAGGTTTAAATTCGCACGCGACGCGCCGCCGGACGCACGGCAAGACGCAAACACGCACGCTGCCGCCGCCGCCGCGCGGCTGGCGTCTACTCAGGCCACTCTCGTATAAATACAAATGTGTTTGACATGAACGCTGCACGTTCCGCCCCGCGGCACGCTCGATTCGAGCGGGCACTCTGGCCATACACTAACGCGGCCTGACGCTTTGCTTTGATCGCCTTATATCCTATTTACACGACGATTTTTTTCGGAGCAGACTCCTACCAGAGTTATTGCTGATTGTATAAATAACACCAAAAGCAATCGCGTATTTCCTACAGATGTTAAATATTGGCCACACCTGAGTAACGTCATAATTAAAGCCTTAATTTACTCGAGTTGGGTGGCGGTTTTAGTACGTTGAATAACTAACACACAAAATCACGATGCCTAAAAAAAAAAAAAAAAAAACCGACTTCCAAAAAAAATACATGGAAAATTACTTTCGGTACCTAGTCTTTTGTTTGTTTCATTGAGTTTTTTGCGGGTGCGGTGCGTTCCAATGCATACATTTAAATGGAACTGTTCACGAAGTCAGCGGCGCGGGCCGAGGCGCGAGGCGTATGAGCGGCGAGCGGCAAACGAGCGGTGCCAGGGGGGGAGACAGTTAGAACATGCACAACTTCAGTGAAGAAAGAGTCGCCATCTACTTTACTTAACCAATAAACTAGGTACTATATTTCATAATTAACGATAGATGTCTCTGTTCAATTATGAAAATCAAATAATTAAGTTCTATAATTTAATTTAAAGTAGTTTTTTAAAGAATAATTGTTACATTTTTCATCAAAATTATCACGTTTTTATATTTCATGGCTGTTTCGTATTATCAATTATAACACAACCTTGTCTCGGAAATCCTTTTTGTGTAACATAAACTGGCAACATCATATTATGGCCGCCGCAACTTGCGCTTGTGCTTGAATGTGTTTCGTTAGTCCATCTTATGTTTAATTATTTACAAATTCTCTGTGTAACTGTCAATTCTATTCAAATATGAATGTAGCCGGCGAAATTATTTCTTGTTTTTTGCAAATAGAAGCTGTGTTTACATCGTATAGTTGATCAAAATGCAATTCGCGAATAGAATGATGGCTCGTATTATAATGTATCATCATTATGTTATGTATTCGCAAATTTCATTATGATCAACATACGACATAAACAAAACAGCTGCTATTTGCAAAAAAAAAACAAGAAAATTTGAATGATCACCTTTATGTAAACAAATATTGACCTATACGTAAGAAGGTATACATACATTCCTATCTACCTATAGCTACCTATAGAGCCTTAGTTCTCGTTAAGAAATCCAGATGGCGCTTCAAATCGGATGCTTCAAAATGGCACAAGAGGGCTCTCTTCTCCCATAATATTATTATTATACTTTTGAGCGGTGCCCTCGAGACTGCATTGACGTAGTGTGTGCAGAATAAATTATCGACCAAAATTTCAAAATGCGCGCTAACGACTGACGCGCGACGTGTTGGAGCTATTAATATGTATGATTTTGGATAGATAGACATATTTTGGATATTGTCTCTGTTCTTCATAATTCCGATGCAACTCGCCTTTTTTTTTCCTCGCCCGGTTGTAGGAATTTATATCTTCTTTTCCCCACAATAAATCCAACTTTAGGAAGGAATTAGAATCAAAAATATGTTGTCGCTGTTTAGACATTTCGTTCGCGAATAAAGATATTCATTTCTCGTAACACAACACTACGCCGCTCTAGCACCGCGAGATCTGATCTGCCCGCTGACTTCGTTCGTGAACACTACAGCGCCGCCGCGCCGCGCCCCGCGCCCCCGCCAACCCGCCACCGCTAACTTCGTGAGTGAGGCCTTACTGTGTCACATGTCAAATGAAAGGACTCGTTATGAAGATGTCAAATATATTTTTGTTATTATTGTAAAATAAATAGTTTTGATTTTATTCATGTAAGAAGACGAAAATTTACCATTCCTCTCCCCTGATATCCGAAACCACTGAACCTAAAATTTTGAAAAAAAATACAAAATATAGTTCATTGCTTGTAGATTACATGAAAACATATAAGAATATCTATTGAAAATAAAGAGTTAAACTCAATAAGACCTTGGTATTGTACGGAACCCTCTCCACGCGAGTTCAACTCGCACTTGACCGGATTTTTTTAAGTCGTTAATTTTTTTTGCAAAAAAGATTTTATTTCACCCTTTTTAGTGGTAAGTAGTAGGTATCTCACACAAATCCCTGTTAAGTATAAATTTTACATTGTATCAAGAAAACATAATCCACAGAAAAAAACAATAAAAAAACAATTAAAAAAAATTAAAACCCGACTGCGTAAAAATAACTTATCACAATACATTTGTGGTCAGCGCAGCATGTCTTCTTCTTCCATACTTCTCTATTACTCGCCATCTCATCAGACACTTATTTTCATGCCTTATCATTATTAACACAGTCCATCCATCGTTTCGTTGGTCTTCCTCTACTCATATACCCATCCACATTCATACTCAAAACTTTCCTCACGAAATTTTCCTCATCCCTCCGCATCACATGCCCATGTAAAAAATAACTAATAACTTTAAATAAAAACTGAAAAGAATAAAACAAGTTCAGGAGACAGGACATTCGACTGCAACAGTCGTCGTCCTTCTGGCGCAGTCGGGTAGAAATACTAACAAATTGGATTCTATGATCTGTTAAATAAATGATTTGATTTTTGATTGAAGAATGCATATTAAAGGGTGTAAAACACCTCTTAACGAAGCCGAAAGGCACTTGTTCTGCCCGTCATTGCGATCATTTTTTGTTCTACACCATACCTGGGAACCTTCTAGTTACGGAGATATTGGGGGTCAAAGTTCCAACTTTTTGACAAGTTTTTTTTTAAATACAAGTTTTTAATGTAAGATTTTTACTTTAAACACCTCCACGACCCCCATACTATTCAATCCATCCATCAGCACAATGTTTTGAGTGCGTTACAATGAGTTCTACCAAAAAACATGATTTTTCACCCCAAAAAAAAAATAGTTTCCCAGCAATAATTCTTGCGTAAAGTTACTTAGTTTAATGTACAGAATGTTTGGTTAACGGCTTTGTGATGAGGTCTTTTACACCCTGTATATAAATCCTACTATCCATACTATCACTACATAGTATAAAACAAAGTCACTTCTCGCTGTCTGTTTGCCCCTATGTATCTATGCTTAGATCTTTAAAACTACGCAACGGATTTTGATGCGGTTTTTTTTTAATAGATAGAGTGATTCAAGAGGAAGGTTTATATGTATATAACATGCATAATTTAGTAGAGAAACACTGATAGATAATTTTAGAGGTTTCTAATGTGATGTCTTAAATAAACACATTTTTTGCGCTTACATTGCAAACGCTGGCTGGACCCTACGAAATAGATCAAAATAATGTACTACAGTATTGTACACCATAAAAAGGTCTACAAAAAAGTTCGCGATGGTATAAGTCTATCTCTTAGGGATAACCCACAATAACCATTTTATATCCTTTACTTATACGAGAAATAATGGCTTATTTACGAAGCGATTTTAAGCAATACAGTATTAATCCTTATCTAATTCAGTACCTTAAATACATTGTGCATTTAACATAGATCAATATGGCACTTTACAGCATATCATTTAAATGAATAATTTAGAAGATATCACAGAATTAAAATAACGCGCGACTGAAAATATCATTCTCAGCAAAACAAATGGGGTCGCAGTTTAACAGTTGGTCACTTTAACCAATCAGGACCAAGCCTCGGAACCTATCCTTCTGCAGCGAGGTGTGAGACAAGGGGACGTCATATCTCCGAAACTGTTCACCGCTGCACTGGAGGATGTCTTCAAGGTTCTGGACCGGAGAGGGCTAGGCATCAACGTCAATGGCGAGTACATCACTCACCTTCGGTTTGACGACGATATAGTTATGGCTGAGACCATGAAGGACCTCAGTACAATGCTCGATGACCTCAGTAGAGCTTCCGAAAGAGTGGGGCTAAAAATGAACATGGACAAAACCAAGGTCATGTCGAATGCCCATGTAACACCCACTCCTATTAAAATCGGACACTACACTCGAAGCTGTGGACGATTATGTGTACCTGGGACAAAAGCCGAATCCGGCTGCCGGCCCGGCTCGGCTGGGCAGCGTTCGGGAAGCTGCGCTGTATCTTCTCTCGTCCAACTTACCGCAGTGTCTCAAGACGAAAGTCTATGTATGACCAGTGTGTGTTGCCAGTGATTACATACGGGACCGAAACGTGGTCGCTCACAATAAGCCTTATCAGAAGGCTTAAAGTCACCCAAAGGGCAATGGAGAGCGCTATGCTCGGAGTTTCTTTGCGTGATCGAATCAGAAATGAAGACATCCTAGAAGTTATAAATAATATTTATAACTTAGGTTATATAAATATTATTTTTAATACTTATATAATTTTTATTTATAATATATAATATTTATTAAATTGTATATCTAAAACTGGTATCTGCGAAGTAGGTGTGTGAACGTTGCTCAGATCGCATTCACCGTCAGTTGTAAGCAAGCCGGAGAACGGTACAGTGAGGAAAAAAGCGGCGGAGCGCGCCACGGGCTTTACTAAACGGATCGTACCAAAACACAACTTCAAAATTGTCGAAAACTGACAATAAGCCACATTTATAATTACCCCAAAAGGATTTCAGTGTTTTAATAATAAGGAAGTGCAAAAGTATCTACGAATGCAAAATAGTTTTCGTGTACCAACTAATATTTTTAGAATGGGTTCCATTATATTTGTTATTGTTTCATTGACACTGGGCGGCTATGTATCAGCCAGTACTAAGTGCTGTCCTGAAGGTAAAGCCCTTCTCATGAAAAAAGATGTTTGTTGGGAACCGAAAGCAAATGTAACAACGCCGATGTCTTTACCGTGTAAACTGACGCTAAGATTTTTAAAGAGTTATTATGTTAACGAAGCTGACGAGCTGAAATTACATCTAGGAGATGATTTTGATGAAACATTCGAGACGGGCACGTAAGTGTAAGATTTTTACATAATTATACAGTCACAACTCACGAGTTATGAAATGCACTTTAAAATTCAAAGGAATGCACTTTAAAATTCAAAGGTTATTTCCTCCTACTGTATTGACTAACGTTTTCACAATCATAGTATTTTGGAAGTCATACTATATTACGAAATGAGTTTTATTTCAAAAAATAATCCGGTGTTTCACGAGAAAATCGCTTTTGAATTTTGCACAGGTACGGGTCAGATCAAAACTCTGCAGACGTGATGAATATCGATAAAATATATTCAATATGATAAATTAGAGTAGCAAAGAACATTTGATATTCCGCGTATTCAGACGAACATTAAATCCCTAGTCGGGAGAATATCAAATTTATAAAAATAAGTAAACAAAAAGAGAAAACAGTAATTTAAAAATGCAACTCTTTTAATGCTGGACATATACCTACTGCTTGTTTGAAAAACAACAAGGTTTTGCTTTATCAATCAAAAAAATCTAAAATTAACTGATTAACATTTTTTTTATTTAAGATTTCAAAAATCGGAAAACAAGCAAACTTAAAAAATAATGTTGTCTGTAAAGTCGGTTTACGGACGATATTTTTTCGTGATAACGTAATTTTTCATGATATTAGTGATTTTAACTTAAAAAAAAAAACAAAATTTCATCCACCTTTCATCCTCAAGGATTGAAATTCTAACAACACTGTTGTGTTAGCTTCCAACCATACGCTTAGATAATAAAATTTTGAGATTTTTACTTCATCCCCTTTTTTAACTCTTTGAGGGTGTAATGTTCAAAAACGCTGAGACATGTATAAATTAATTTTCAATCGTCAGCCTAAACACTAAATTTTAAGATCCTAACTTTAAAACTGACGGACTTTCATACAAACTTTCATCCCCTATTTAATTTTCTCCCTTAGGGCGTTGGGCGTTGGGCGACTGGCGCGCGTAACGGTCTGACACTTTTTCGTGCGTGCAGCCGGTGTCCGTCGATTAACGACGATAACACGTTAAAAACATTAACCCGCACAAGGAATTTCTCCTGTATCGTGGGTGTATTTACAAACATCAAAACTCACATACACAATTAGACAGACCCAGGACAACTACCTGTAGGCCATACTAATATTTGTTCGGAAATCGAACCGCTCAGCCACTGCGTCAACCGTGCTTTTTTTAATTTGTTAATCATAATTATAATATTTTTAGAACTGTGTACGGTCAAAATACAAGTACTGTAGTCCGCAGACAGTATGACTAAACATTCGATTTTTTTTAATTTTTTGGAGTTTCTTGTATTGAGGTCGAATAGTTCGGCCAAAAATTCGGTCTTCAGTTTGAGGTCGAAAACTATTCGTTGCAAAACTAATTAAAAAAAAAATGACTTTCCTGCCAACATACATAATCAGAAAAAAATGAGACTTTCCTGCCAACATACATAATCAGAATAATCCCCACTGCTGGGACACAGGCCCCTCTGTGAGACCGAATGGGCCGTAATCCGCCGCCAGTAGCAGAGGGGGTTAATAGATGCCAAATGGCTTTGAATTTTTGGTACCAGGTCATGTCGGTTTTACGCACGATAATTTTCACCATGATCAAAATCCAATCACTATATACTTCGTTGAGTATTATTACTATTTGAGTATATTTTTTGATATGATAGAATTGCACACGACTCACAAAAACATAGTATTTTGTTGTGTGTAAGTTTGTCAAAATAACTTTCAAGTTTGAGAGTAATTTTACTTGCTACCCTAATATTGCATCATTTAGTTCTCATTTTCAAAAAAACAGAAACGAACAATAAGTTCAACTACTCAACGCTAGAGGGCACGGTTACCAGATTAATCTACGAATGTTTTGGAAGTTACGTCGATTTAATTTTGCGGTACAACCTTTGAGATTTCTATTTTTTATTTGTTCGCCTAACCTAAACTATACCACTCGTGGGCTATAATCTCCCCCAATCCTTCCACTGGAGCCCGAGGCAGCTAGACGGGATCACAACAGATCGAGGAAGTGATGTTGAGACGCCTTGGATGGTTCATTCTCATGAATTGGCAAGAAGATGCACCCATCGAGAGAAGATATCTTATGATTCGTCATCGTCATCGTCATCAGCCTATACTTTTCCCACTGCTGGGACACGGCCTCCTCTCAATGAGAGGGAATAGGCTATCATCCACCACGCTGGCCCAGTGCGGATTGGTAGATGTCACATGTTTTCGAATTTTTGGTTGTAGAACATGCCGGTTTTCTCACGATGTTTTCCTTCACCGTTTTGAGAGCAGTGGTGATGTAATAAATTACACAAAGTAATGCGCCTGTTTGGGTTCGAACCCACGACTTACTGTTCGATCTTATGATTATCTAATTTAAATTATTTTCTCTAACAGGTACTGTTTGGGAAACTATACGATAGTTAGAGATGTGAATTTGACTCACACCAGGCCGGTGGCCGTAGTATGCGCTTACGAAGAAGAAGAAATCATAGATGATAAGATACTGGGCTACACAATGATAGTATCAGTTATATTTCTTACGGCTACAGCCCTTATTTACGGTTTGCTACCGGAACTTAGGTCAGTACTATAATCTCTTAAAACTTATTCAAAGATCTTGACAGCGCTTCACAGAATAGAATATAGTTCTCTTTAGTATGGACAAAATGAATTGATCTTATAGCTAAATGCGATAAACAGTTCCCTTGAAGGTATTGTATGGTGCGTGCGAGCCGCCTGCAGTCTGTGGATTCACTGCCAGCTTCTCTGTTTCCCGGTCATTATAATCTGGATCTCTTCCAAGTTCGAGTGAATCGGTTTTTACTACATAATCGTGCTCCACCCTAGGCTGCATCATCGCTTCGAAAGTTGCGGCCAATCGCAAACGTATTTAGTGTAACAACTGTTACGGTTGCTGTGATGGTTACAGAGTCAATAACTATAACTGTATCCGAGTGCATCTGCATCTGAGTGCGCAATTATTTTATCAGTACGAGTTTGATTGAGATGAAGTTTACCTAATCTTAAAATGTTTTTATTTCGTTCAATACCATTTGATAAAATCATAGACGTACATTTATTTTTTTCAGAGATGTCCAAGGAAAGAGTATTATAAATTTCTGTATCAGTCTTGGTATTGGTCTTTTAGTACTTATCATTATGAAACTTATGACATACTATGACATGGGGTGGTGTGCCGCAAGAGGTAAGCACAAACATATTGACAATATTATTATTTGATTTATTTAAAAAAAAATGTAATTTTACATTCAAGTGAGCAGCCTGCAGTATCAAAAGTTAGTGAGTAAACCCAATTAAATATATTAATGAGTGAAAACTTGCTCACTAATTATGTTTAATTGTTACTTGCTCGCTATCTTAATTACTTGACTATTCTGTGATGATCATGAAAAAACATCGAAATTATCATCCAAGTTTGCACCTGACCATGCCCTACGGCTGTTTCAAATTGCGAATGAATCCACAACAACTTAAGATGACTCTTATTTTTATTGGTTTTCAGGATTCCTAGCTTATTACTTTTTGATAGCTGCTTTCTTCTGGTCAAACGCAATAGCCATTCAGGTCCTTTTAAACACAAGGTAAGATACTTTTTTTAAACAGTGTACAGTAGGGATATGTTTGAGTATGCCGCACCGCACCCGCGTTTGCAGTCTAGCCCAGCACTAAAAGTACCCTTATAAATAGAACGCCCCTAAAAAATCACATCCCTCTTATTTACCCCTAAATTTGGTGGGAAAAACCCCTAAGTTGGTAACCCTGGCGGGAGCGGGGATCTCCGATCCCGCGCCGCTCGCCGCACCGCGCTGCCAGTCTAGCTTGGAAAACCGCGCGCGTTGCCGCACCCGCACCGCGCTGCCAGTCTGGCCGCACACTTAGGAGCATTGATTGTTCAGCAGACTGAATTGCTACTTCAATTTGTCATCTCATACGACTGTCTGACAGAATGACAGTTGTGATTTAAGCATACGGCCAAAATTATTGAATGGATCATTTCGATTTGTTCTACATTTACCTGACAAATTTCTTAAGCATACTTTTTCCCTGTATTTACTTAAACGAATAAATACTTACACGAATAAATAATCTGTTTTGAGATCTGACTGCACAACTAAACATATTGCTTTGTAGGCGACCTGCTACTTTAGACTATGGCTGGAGAGAATTCAAGTGGTATATGATATACGCGTGGGGATGCCCGACTGTCCTCACCATATGCATGGCGATAGTAAACTTTTACCCGGGTCGCCATCAGAAACCTGGGATCGGGCTCAATCACTGCTGGTTTTTTAGTAAGTTTTATTTTATGTACATGTGTTGGTATTGTTTTACAATATGTTAAAAAAAAACCCTGTCCGATCCGAAAGAGGCATTTATGAAACCAACCAAATGAAAACCTAAAATACCAATGAATTTACCAAATAAAATAAGAAACATAAAATATTCAAGAAATTAAAAATAGTAATGAGTGTTAAAATTCATGTTTTGTCCAAAATTACCACATTTCTCTAAATTGTAAAAAACTTTTAAAACGTGACAACACCATCTCGGCATAAGTATGATGGAGCAACCGGAGTGTCGCATGTCGCCATCCGGGCCCATGTGTTGTCAGTTATAGGACCGGTTATTTAACCCAGCGGGCGCCTTCCTCACATGCGAGTGCACTAGTGGTCCTCACCATTATAAATGCACCAATTAACAATGAAATATTTAAAATTTCAGATAAACATCAACAGTGGTACTACATGTACAGCATCATCTCCATACTCCTTGCTGCCAACATTTGCATATTCATCTACACGTCTTTGCTGATATGGCGTCTCTCCTTTTCATCCAGTCATATAAGAGCTCTGAAGTTCAAGTAAATATTCATTATGATTTTATTTACAGTTATAATTTACATTTCTAGTACAGAATTATGATTTTAATTATTTATTTAATGTTTTCAGGTTTGTGATGACTGTGCGACTTATCATCTTGATGGGTCTACCATGGGTTTTCGAAATGATCGGGTCTTTAGTAGAGAAACATATTATTTGGTATGTAACTTTGTATTCACGTCTATCCTCATTTTTTTTGTCGAAAATAACGACATGAATTTTCCATTTTGGTAATTAGTGAAAACTTGAAAGATATTCAATTTGAAAATCGTTCATTGCTCGCATTTTGTTCATTTCATGTGCTACATTTTTCATGAAGCAATGACTCATGTTAGTCATGGTTTAACGGAAACTAAGCAGTTTCCATAAATGTAAAGGTGGGGGGCGGACACTGATAACAGCACAAAATTATATTGTTACTGTGATGTACTTGCAACATTCCTAAGTAATTAATTACATAGCGATAGTATCAAATGTACTCTGGGTAGATAAGAAAAACATATATTTCGGTGACCACCTAAATTATACTGTTACTAAAATCATACAATGTACTTTCAATAAGTACATTTCATAGTTTTAGTAACATTTTAAATGCAAATAATAATTATAGCTTCACTGTGAGTTTACTATTATTTTAAAAACAAATCACAGTGTTTTGCAGTGGGTAGCTCAGGTAGGTATGTATTCTCTCGGTCAAACACAGGTGCATGTACTTTGTGACGTGGGTATGGCTAAATTATATCAAGTTGCAGCTGTTCAAATTTATGATAACAAGATAACAAGGCACATTCATGTTATTTTGATACTTAAACACTAGCTTTTGCTCGCGGCTTCGCTCCAATTATGTACGGTAATTAACCCACGGGATCGTTTTAAATGTAGCCCTAGGGATAATGTAGCTTCCCGTTAGTTTAAGAATTTTTTGAATCGGGTCAGTAGTTCGGAAGATTACACCTACATTTAAACCTACAAACAAATTTTTGCTCTTTATATTATTAGTGTAGATTTTATAACCTGTTGGTAACAGTTAACGTTGTTAAGCTACAGTAGCGCTATCTTCTAGCGTTTGATAGCAAAACTATAAAACTAAAATGCGCCGTTCAACTGTCGACCGAGAATAATGCTGGCTCATAGGTTAAAAAACTCAAATAAATTAATTTATGATTTAGCAATTTCTTGGTATTTCAAGGTTAGTGTCGATTGCAAAATTCGTCATTTTATCGTCGAACTACAAGAAAAAAAGTAACACTACTCTTAATTATTTACAGGACCATACTGGATGTATTCAATACACTGCAAGGGATCTTAATATTCTTATTACTGGTGATGTTTCGCAAACGTGTAATAAAGATGATGTACAAGCATGGCTGGCTGAACTGCATATCAGGCTTCATCGAGAGGCATCTAGCGACAGAAGACGACGAGGAAAACGTCGTTCAACACACTGATGTGCCAATGAACGATAGGACAGTTTTATAAAACCCTGATTTAGAGCTACCTTTTCACCAGGGATGTACGAAGACAAGTGTCTTATTTCCACAAAAAAAAACAAACCATAAAATGAAATAAAAACAAAATTACTCGATTCACAAAAAGAAAATCCTTATGCTGGGATCAAACTCGAAGTCACGAAATTGTAACCCAGTGCTGTGCCGCGAGACCAGCTGGCTTGTTGTAAGCCGTGGCGAGTATGTAGATCTTATGCTGCTTCAACAGGTCGGTAATGTTCGGGATTGTTCAAGCCGGCTTGACAACTTGGCTGTTGGCAACGCGTCGTCATGGCATCCGTCGCCACGCCATTTTTTTGTTTTACCCGCGCCTTTCACATCAAAAGCTAAGCTAAGATTCGCTGAACCATTTTCCAAAGCATAGTAATCTCTGGCGGAAAGGCAGCCTATTCGCGAAACCAGAACGTGATGAACATAACAGTTTATAAGGATCAAGAGAAAAAAAATATTATTTATTATATTATTCCTGGAAGTCATGGGGAGAGGCCTTTGCCCAGCAGGGGGATGACGCAGGCTAAGAGTATCAGTATTATATTATATTTATTAAATCATGTTTACTGAAGACAATCACCAATATTCTTTATATGGAGCTTTCTCGAATAAAACAAGTAGGTACGCTAGACGTGACTTACAACATCGTTGGAATACAAACGTTCGGTTTGTTTGGATAAGTGTCCATGGAGTTTCCTGCCCGTTCTTCCCCAAAGGAACCCAATAATTAGGCTTTAGAATGGGCAGCTTAAACTAGGTTCTATCTTTTGTCGTACAAAAGACCGACTCCTTGACAATCCAAAAGTGCATGTAACTATTTTGTATGATGCTTAGAGTTTGATTCTTTGAAGCAATTAATAAATGATTGCTAATTAAATTCTCAAAGACGATTTATGTGTGTGTAATCACTATCACACAACTGTATTATTAATAGTAAAGGCATCTTTATTTTCGTATTTAATTGTATGGATGGATGGATGGATGACATATTTCTTAAAAATATTTTTCGATTGCAAGATACCTAACAGGCTGACGTTATAATATAACGTACATGTTACACACGTAATACAGGATGACTTTTTTTATCAATTTCCAATAAAATGGGTATAATAGGTGAACGGAGTAGAAGCAAATGACATACTTAGTTCTTTTAGGTGTTTTTTCGAAAAAAAAAAACCATAGTTTTCATAATTTATTCAAAATTTCTCTTTCTTTGTCCTACTTGAAATTTGTAGCGTTTTTTGGTGATTAATCAATTTTTTTCTAAGCTGTGGAAAAAAGAAAAAACTAGGTATGCCTTTAAGCTTCTACTCCGTTCACCTAATATACCCATTTTTTTGGAAAGTGATAAAAAAGTCATCCGGTATAACATAATTATTGTTAGTCTGTAAGGTATTTATCTATGGGCTAAAATTGTCTAAATTAATAATTGAATGTTATGTTAAGATTGATGGTGGATGGAGGAGGAACAAACAATGAGAAATATGCATTTTATATTGTTTTTTTTTTTAAATGTTATTGGCGATATAGATAAGTAAGAAGAAAGGCAAGATGGCACTTGCTTATTGATCTAGTCTAACGTACTTTAACCTCAGTCTGATCTGTTCCCAAATGTTTCGAATATGTAAGTAAGAACTGTAATTTACCATGTATTATTAGTTAATAGAAAGTTATGCATTTTTTTACGGTCAAAGAAAGATTACAATTCCTTTATCCAGACGGATGCAATAGGTGGAGATTGTGGAGAATTAAAGAAAACGAGTTTCAAGGAGTTTCAAAGATCTCTTTTCTCGAAGATTCTGTGCCTTGATGGCCACTTTAGCAGAATCATAATAGGATAATAATATGAATTACGTTACAATTCGTAAAATGATCAAGTGACAATTCTTAATATGAACCGCGTCTGTGACCATTTTAAGAATTTGTGATTTCTATTATTATCCTATTAGGATTTTAAACCCTTTGGTTTTGTGCTTGTCTGCCACAATTTAAATATTGATAGTTTATTTTTATTCATATACTTTATCGTGGCTTTTTGTAAATAATTTGTACATACTTACAATTATACTGTCTAATTAATAAGTACCTACATTATATTATTAAGGTTTTTTATTCCTTGGTTATGTACAAATTGAAATCGGATACAAATCCAGAATCCGTGGCTGCTTCTGAGATTTTTTTAGATATTAGTAGAAAAATTATATTATATTAAAAAATGCATTTTATATATTATAATAATAAAAACGGAGTAACAAGATTTAATTATAATGTAAAACATAAGGTAATTCTAGGGACTTTTTTGATGCACTTTTGTAGTTTGTTTATTAGATTACTGATTTTAGTTTATTATAGCTTTTAATTGATAATGTGTAATAAAAAAAAAAATAATTAATAGATAGTTGTTCAATTAATAGTTCATATATAATTAATTAATAGTTGGTTTAATCTATTTCTGAATAAAAGAACTAAAGAAAAAAATGTACATAATGTAAAACATAAGCTACCTAATTCTAGGGTAGGTTTTTGTCTTGTTAATCAATTGTGTAGATGTCTAATCAAATTGTTAAATCGTGAATATTCGTACCATATGTAGAGAAACTATTAAAACCAAATAAAAAAAATACAATGAAAATATACATTTTATAAAAACTAACGGTGTTATTGTTATGAACTATACCCAGATTGAAATTAACAAGAAGAATTACTGTTCTTGTGAGTTTATTACTTATACAAGGTACAACCTTTCGCAAAAAAACATGGCTCCCTCTCCATCCATCAACACCTTATATTCATCACTCTTTTAGTCCCATACGATTCGTCCCTCCTCATCAGTCATCACATGTCCATTTGTCCATACCAAGACAGTCGATTACCTTTCAACTTTTCTATAACTGGCGCAACATTCAAACTTTCTCCGATACTCATTCCTTACTTTATTCGCTCTTGTCACATAACAAATCCACCTCAATATTCTCATCTCCGCTACATGCAATCTTTTTATGTATGCAATTTAACATAATCCAATGTAAGGTACCGTATACCTAACTACCGGGGTTGCGAGACTGTTCGAAAGAGATACCGTGGCCCCGAAACACGAAGGGCGATGATGTAACATGGATGGGTCAGTAAAAGTCTGACACTCCCTCCCTCCTGCTCCGCCCAGAGCGTGGTAAGTCATTTGATGATTTCCCATCCGAAAAAAAAACGGCATACATTTCTACCAAAACTGTGGAATGACTGTCGCCTAGCGCCATCTACCGCATAAATGATTAATGACTACAAATTAATAAATCTAATTAAGTTTTGCTACACCTAGTTTATACCGTGTCAACCACCTTGCTCGTATTATAAAAGCAAACTTCAATGCAAGTCATACATCATTATTAACAAAAACTGTAGAATTATTTAATCAAGAATCACATGTACCTCCAGCGTCATCTACCGTATAAATGATTAATCCATTTTTAAACACAAGTTGCACTGCTCGCTAGCAGATGTCGTGCCAGTGCAACAAAAGTGTACCTTTGCGCCGCCCGTGGCGTAGTGATCGCTACTCCCCGCTAGATGGCGTTATATTTAAATAATATACCTTCAAATGATATCGAGTATCAACAACTTATTGTCAACCATCACATTGAGCTGATAATGACATTGTCAAGTCTAAGCATATCATATAATTTTCCACAGCAGCAATGCTAATAACTTACACGCAAATCGTGTAATCGTTATTAGCATTAGAACATTATAGGCCGATGTTGTAATTTGTATAGATAATGTACATTATTATAAATAGAGTATTATCTTCATTGTATTCCGATTATGCTAACCGCTGACGGTTTAAGAGAAAAGTACTGGAACTATTAGGAGATCGCTATGCCTATATTTTTACACTGATTATGAATAACGATTCATTGGTATAGTGGTCGCAAGTGCGACTGCTGAACATGAGGTCCTGAGTTCGATCCCTGGGTCGGCAGGGACTAGGGTGTTATTGCGTTTGTAGTTTGTACTTACATCAGGAATTTCTCAGTAGCATTCATGGAGTGTGGATCTGTGACCGGTTGATGACAATAGGCACGCCCCCTATTACACGGGACTTAATCATTATGGGTGTACTATTAGATACCTGCCTGACCCTTTGGGAATTACAAGCGTGATGTTATGTTACGTTATAATGGTACACCTACTAAAACATGAACGTTGGCTCAAAGAAACACATTGCTCCTAACTTTTGATAGGAGTTTAAGGGTCAATAAACTTATTCATCACCATCAATCATCAATAATTCATCATCATCAAATAAATAAAATCGAAGTGTCCGTTTGTAGTTTCAAAATAACAGATATTTACTGTTAGCATAATAAAAGTATACGGGGGTGATGGAACACCGACGCGAAAACGACTACAGGAGCTAAATTAGCAACTCTATTTGTGGTGGTTCAAACTTCGTTTGAAATATTGTTAGAATAAAGTTATGGCGTAACATAATCAACGTTTTATGTTTCGGCTGGGCTACACACAGGCCTCTTCTGACGTTGCGTAAGAGGGGGTGGGCCATTATATGTAGGTAGGTACAAAAACACCACACGGACCCAAGGCGTGTTGGTGGATCACCATTTTGCGAGCAAAGGTAATGAAATAATTTAAGACATTATTTTATTAGTTGAATATGCTAAACCGTAAAGCTGTCACTCTGCTTATCTATGTGGACCACATCATATCAAATCGACATAGCTATACAGCAGACAACTAATAATAACACTGCTGATATTAATCGCAATTATAAATAGAATTAATTAGTTTATTTATAAAGTATTCAAATATACATACTTCTGCTGCAGTCTTTAGTCCAATAAAGATGAAATCTTACTACACGTGTATTTTATAGCGTTGTAAGTTACGATCAAATGCCTGACTGGACCTGGAGAGACTGTTTTATTTATCTATCTATACTAAAAAATATTGTAAAGAGTAAAAGTTTGTATGTAGGAGGTAATCTCCGAAACTACTTATCCGATTTCGAAAATTCCTTAACTAATGGGAAGCCACATTATGCCCGAGTGTCAGGCTAATTTAAAACATTCCGGTGTTAAGAGTTTCCGACCATAATACGAGGCAAGGCGCCAGCAAACGTTTTTTTTTTTTAATTAATCATGACCTAAACTCTTAGGTCCTGATTAATTAATAATGACCAGAAAAATACTTAGTAAAAAAATCTGCAAAAGTAATGTGTCAAGCCAGTAGGTGTCAAAGAATTTAGAAGTGCCAGAACGATCATGTCTGTGTAATTTTTATCATATTTATAATATTTTGTAAGTAGGTACAATGAGATTTCGAAAGACAAAGAAAGTGGCGATCTAGCACTTCATCAAGCTACACATGGAGCAACTAAATGGAGATCATTGACTATTTACAAGAATCTGAGGGCATTCACGATTTCCGACAGAGAGAAACGTGAAACGATACAATTTTCCGAAAATATTTAATTTGTCTTACTAAAATATATTTGTCTGTTGTAGTTTACAAATCATTTCAGATAATGAGGACACACCCTAACACGACCCACTGACCATTATTTCCAGCAGATTTTTATCTAAGGAATAAATTCATAAAGTCGGTTAATAATAATAACGCAATTCATAAGTTGCTACTGTTATTTTGTTCAAGAAACCATGATTTGCTAAGTAACTAGTACGATGCGCCCTATTTCGAGTAATGGAACCGAACATAACTTAATCTAAGTTATATAAAACCAAATATCAACGTTCAATGAATACTTACACCGCTAGGGTAGGGACAAGCCGCGTCATTCGCAACTCATATCGATATGAAACAGGGATATTTCAAATCGAGAACCGATTGCGATTGTCAGGCACTATGATGCGACTGACAGTAATTAACAGCTACAGCATTCATTCGACAATCGCACGCGGTGGACAATCCAGTGTATGTTGTGTTAGTGATTAAAAAAATATTATTTGTAAGGAAACAGTAAATATGAAGGTGAGTCGGTGTGACGTGTTTGGATAGTCGCGAAAAACAAGTTGTTTTTATTAATTCAGCGAAAGATATTGTTTTTCTCTTCGCGTGACTAATTTGAGGGTATTTCGATTTGTGTTTTTTTTTTCTGTACAGTGAAATTATTATATTTTCGGAGTGTAAAATAATTAAAATAAGTGGTATTGAAGCACGTCTAATTATAATTAACGTTGCGAGAAATAGTTAACCTTAAAATATTGAAACATAAAACAGTTTGCCACCGTTGGAATAATAAAAAAAGTAGTTATGTTGAAGAAGTTTTACAATATCCATTAACAATATGATCTATTATAAAAAATAATAAATATTAGAATCCATTGACGTTAAACTTTAGAAACGGTACGAACATTGCCTAGTGCCCCACCTACCTACATTACAATTTTAAATCTAAAAAAAAATTTCAATATTTTTGCAAATTATAAAGACACTAATTATAAATTATAAAGACACTAATTATAAATTTTAAAGACACTAATTATAAATTATAAAGACACTAATTATAAATTATAAAGACACTAATTATAAATTTTAAAGACACTAATTATAAATTTTAAAGATATTCAGGCTTGACCTATCTAATAAGATAATACCAAACCGGTTAGGTGTTTTAGGAACCACAATTTATGAGCATGTTTTTTTATTAGTATTGCGCGGGTATTTATTTACCTCAACTTTATTTGTAACCAGCTGATGCCCGCGGCTTCGCCCGCCCGCAAATTATATACTAAAACCTTCCTCTTGCCTCACTCTTATCTATTAAAAAAACCCGCATCAAAATCCGTTGCGTAGTTTTAAAGAACATACATAGGGACAGACGCGGCTGGCGACTTTATTTTATAATAGCGGAAAACCGGGGTCGCCAGCAGAAAAAAAAAAGAAACATCTAAACATTCAGTGAAGAGTAGTGTACACTAACGTGTTACTACTAGTGATAGTGATAAAAATAATATGCAAAACAGATAAAGAAAGAAAAAAAATGCCCCTAGAACTGATCTAGGTAAATCTATTTTAGTAAAAGTAAATAAATGTCCAAAGTGAACGTTCTTTTAATCACCATAACAAGTTATAGGAATCTTCAAGGCGATGCACTTAAACTAAATATAAGCGAGTTTGACTTGAAGCAAAAATAACTTGCCCTGTGCGAACCGAACGATGTCCGAGTACCTTTTATCATATTTATAATATTTTTGTTAGTAGGTACAATGAGATATAGAAAGACAGGGCGTTCACACCCCGCCAGTACGACATACAGGCGCAAACATTCAAACAAACGCCTGTTATTGCTTTAACAAAACTATTTGAATAACATCAGGCAAGATTAGCTTAACTAATTAGACGGAAAATCTTAAAAGAAATAATTAGTAAACCATTATTTCACAAGCATTAAAAAGGGGTAATTAACATAATATACATAACATCACGCCTTTAGGGAGAGGTGTACCTGACAGTACACCCACATTTCGCCAGTTATGTTTAAGTGCCATGTAATAGGGGGCAAGCCTATTGCCATCAACCGGGCACAAATTCAGACTCCGTGGCTGCCACTGATGGAAAAACCCAATAACAATTTGCACGACCCGGGAATCGAACCCAGGACCTGATGGTCAGCAGTTGCGATTGCAACCACTAGACCAACGAGGCAGAAGGATAGGTAATTAAATAAAAATAAAATATATTGTTTCTGAGTCATCATCTGCCTAGGCTTTTGCCATTGCCACTATGTTGGGGTCGGCTTCCAGTCTAACCGGATGCAGCTGAATACCAGTAGTATTTTACATGGAGCGACTGCCTATCAGACCTCCACAACCCAGTTAGTGCCGGGTATACGATACCCCTTGGTAAGACTGGTTGTCAGACTTTTTGGGCCACTGACTACCTAACGACTGTCAAATATCTACAAATGACAGCCGGGACCAACGGCTTAACGTGCTTTCCGAGGCACGGAGGAAACTCGGTATGTAATGGGCGGTCACCCATCCACAGACCAACCTAGGCAAGCACGGCTTAACCTAACGATCGACCCGAGCGGCTGTTATTATATAGCCACGAGCTCCTCATATTGTTTCTGAGTAAACTTAAATATTTGAACATGAATAGCGTATAATATGAATAGCTACGTCACAACAAAAATAGGTAACATTTACTATTTGTTTGTCATCATTAAACAGAAACTCACAATTTTTCAAAAGAACGTTGAATCAGTGTTCGGTCACGCCAGACTATGTACAACGGAATGCACAGGTGGTGTACCTATTTACTAGGAAAACAGAAACCTTGGATTCCTTGTTTTAACTGGCCCGTTTATATTATAACTAGCTTAAGAGCCCAACCAAAGTAAGTACAGTACAGTTAAGTACCTCAAATTAGCAACTCTATATTTGGTAGTTCAAACTTCGTTTGAAATACTGTTAGAATAATGTTCTAATCAGCTTGCACTACAAAATGGCTGTTACGTCAGTCACTGTGGCCGAATAGTGCGAAATTAGTGTTTTTTTTTTGCGATTTACAAAAAATCTATTGATTGGATTTAAAAAATAAATAATATAAGACCTGCTTTATAGTTAGTTCAGTTAGTATAAAAAGTTTCATGATCTAATTTGAAGTATTTTATGATTGCCAGCGGTTTATTGTTCAGTTTAGAGGTAACTATGGGATTTTTTTCTATAGAGAAAATTTTATGGAATCGTGTTTTCGCCAAATATAGGACTTAACATTAATCCTCAACTTATATATATATTTCAAAATTAATGCTGCAGTATTTTAGGCGTAACGGAGGATCATGCTAAGCCATTTGAGGTAGTATAGGCCCATAGGGAGTTCGGTAATTGTCCTATCGATCGTACTATCGGGATAAAAAGTATCCTATGTGTTAATCCAGGCTATAAAGTATCTGTGTGCCAAATTTCATACAAATTCGGTCAGTAGTTTTTGCGTGAAAGAGTTACAAACATCCACACTCTCACAAACATTCCCACTTATAATGTAAGTAGGTTAGGATGTTTGAAATAATTACCATTCCAGCTACATTTTTGACCACTTTAATTTCTGTCCATTTTTCTTTTATAGAACTTTTATAAACGTCTATCTTAGTCTTCAGGTCTGCACACAGCCTTATGTAAGAATTATCAATTAAATCATAACGCGGTTTGTTATGTATAGTTTATATACTTATTAAGTAAATATATATCAGTTTATTTACGAGTCCAATAATAATTTATAAGTACTTACCTCGTAAGTCAGTCGTTTTGATTATAAGTGCAAATAGGCGTTATAGCGACATTAATTTATCGAGATTAGGATCGACCTCTACATAAGTAGGTAATTTATAAAAAATACTAAATACATAAATACTAGAAACTGAACAAAATCCCAATCAAAGTTGAAAATCTACTTAAGAAATTTGACATATTGTTGGCCTTCGAGTACTCAGATAGACACTAATTTTACACAATTCATATTTAATTAGTTCGGAACCGGAAATCTAGGGGATCCTGCATTTTTAAATAACCAATGACAATATTTTACAACTATTATCAGAACCTATTGAAAATAAAACTAGTTGATGACAGTTGCCGAATAAAATTCTAACGTACATCTAAGTGATACACAAGTAGGTACCTACTTATTTCATTGTTAGAATTAGTTGACGCATTAGAATGTGTGTTTAGGTTCACTAAAATGTTAAGGAAATGATAACGTCACATCAAATGTTGACGACAACAAGTACTGTCAGGGAATTATTAAGCTAATTGACCTTACGTCAACTTGCCGTCAAGCCATGTCATACAACTGTCAAAGAATTACAATTGTGATTTGTATACATACTTATACGGACTATTAAAGTTTGTAGTCAAGTTGCTTAACAATTAATTTCCTTAATATTCCACAAAAATATCAACTGATAGAAAGCGCCGTGCGCGCCGCTCGCTTCCTCTTTTTGAACGATAATACCCATTATCAATTATTATATTTAATTTATAGCTTCAACCGTTGACCGCAGTTTAATGGGATGGAGACAACAGAACGAACACAAACTACACTGGATTATTACTCTTAAGTCATTAGCAATGAGCATTCTTTCTCGATCCCATGCCCCCCATCCCATCCCATCGAATGCTGAGGATATGTCTTAAAAGCAAGCTCCTGGCTTATTGCGGAAAGATTTTAATGATGTTGAGCTTTTCCAGCATTTAGCATTTTTTGTATATCTATGGGCCAAAGTGGCCTGACAATAAATGAATGTTGTTATTGAGTTATGTAGAATAAAAAAATATATAATTATTTTTTATCGATTAAACGAGACATAAAAAGGAGACGTTGGGTGCCTGCTACTAACTAACAACATTTTCATGTAGTAAACATTATTACACGACAAAACTTAAATATGTTTGTGTTAAAACAAGATGGGGGTCCGTGTTTTCTCTCTTATTATGTAAAGAAACGCCGAAAGAAACTCCGAGTTCACAGTCAGTCGCTTACAGCAAGCCCCTAGGGAAAAGCAGACTGTCCTGAAACCCTAACGTCATGAAAAGTAGGTTATAAGAGCAAGCCAAGCTTTTAAGCTTGTATGAAAGTACCAGCACTAGTCAAAGTCTCTTTTGAAGTACGGACATAAGGGGCCATCCATAAATTACGTCACACGTTAAGGGAGAGGGAGGGAGGAGGGTCGACGAAGTGTGACATTGTGTGACAAGGGGGTGGGAGGGGTCCTAAATTTCGTGACGTCATATTTCAAAATCTTTATAAGTTAATTTTTATTAGTATAATTATTAAAGATCTTTAATAAAAATATGTATCGTTTTAAGTTTTTTTATAAAAAAAAATGTAGGTAAATCGAAATAAAAATAATTTCTGAACGCTGTTTTTAATTCAATAACTGGTAGATGTAAAATTGCAAAATATGTGACGTCACACTAGGGCGGGGGGACCAGCTGTGACAAGGACGGGGGACGGGGGTCAAAACATCATGAAATTCATGTGACATAATTTATGGATGGCCCCTAATCATAATAAGGACCATACTCCTTTAAAAAGTTACAATTTTATTCTAGTTTTTTCGGTTTAACTTTCAAAGCATCATCAATATTTAGGTAGGAGTAGGTAGGTACCTCCTCTTCGTGTTATCCATAGTTGACGCTTGTATCGAAGCGTCTGTTTTGCAGCGCTGATAACACGCGACCTCATGTCGTGTCAATTAGTATTTTATGTCTGTAATTCGCACATTACTATAATCATTATATGACTTATTTTATGTAAGAAGCATAATTTTCAAGTGTGTTAGAGCTCAAGTGGGTAAATGTAGATGTACAGACTGGCGTACATCAAGCTACCCGAAACTGTCTAAATTTCCCAATCAACCTTGAACCTAACGGTTTAGCGATGAAGTTAAAAATCTATTAAAGAAATTTGACAGATTGTAAGTAGCTTGATGCGCTGGCGTCTGTACCATGCGAGGAACACAGGCGAGCTGTTATGACATACATACTCGTGCTTTGTATATGTGCAGATTAAACTAAATTATGTAAATAAGTGATATCTATTAGGTATGAACTAGCATCATCATTTATCAGGTCTTAAAGCTCCTGTGAGCCAGGTTTATAAAACTGTAAACATGCATTGATAACAAACAATTCAACTCAACAAGTCTCAGTAGCGTTTGTTCATTCAACTACAGTACGAAACACTAAAATAATTATCAAAAGTAGTCGTTAACCAACTCCCATAAGCTCAATCGTTAAAACTACTGTGTTGGTTAGTGGATAGTGGGTTCAAAACTACCTTATCGTTTCATGTACACTCATCAATGTCCTACTCTCATGTTACTTGGGGACGCGGACGGTGTCTTTTTCCTTCTTATCCTCACACAATCCATTCATTCTCTTAGCTTCTCACCATTTATAACTTTTGTTGTCCATGCGATTCATCGACCGTCATCACATCGTTAGGTTAGGTTAGGTTAGGCACTAACCACACGAAAGAAAGAAAGAATCACATGGCCATACCAAGATAGACGATTTCCTTTCAAATTCTCTGTAAGTAACTGGCGCAAGGAAACAACGCGAATTTCCTCTAATATTCTCATTTCCGACTTAATCCAGAATAGGCTAGTTTCCACCATCAATAAATTGCAAATCTATTTAGTCCGTCAGTTAGAGTATAGAAAAATAATGTCCACGTATTTTTTGTTTTTGTAAATCGATGAATATTGACAAAGATAACACGCATCAAAACTCGGGAGTGGGGGCTCGTGACGTCACAAACGTGCTAGAAATTATACCACGGCGTGACGTATTGAGAATTTTAAAAGCGTCGTAGGTATCTTCGTCAATTTTGGTTTATGTATAACAAAAGAAAAAATACGTGTCAAATTGTTTTCGATAATCTAACTGACAGACTAATTAGATTTTTTCAGGACACAAGCCTATTGACACTCCACACCACACATCCATCTCAATCTCAACATTCCCACGATGATAAATATGAATATTACCACAGTGTAGGTATCATCATTCACCACAAATTATTCAAATGAGTAAGTAGGTACCTAGCTTTTGATAAACAAACATTCTATTTAAATCATAAAATTAGTTTTAATAGTAAATAAATAGAATATCAACGCAATTTTCCATTTATTTTATCATTCATTTTATAGGAATGTTATAATATGATTTGATGATGAATACGCTGATGATGATTTTTAAGAATGGGGTAGATGACACACCAATCAATTGAGATACTTTTTAAGAGCTGTCAAAACGCGGTTCTCATAGATTTTGTATGGCAATAGCCAACTGTGATGGCACTGTTTATTCAACTCAATGACTCAACTATTGATTGATTTCAAAGCATCTAAAAATCAAATTTGGCAATTAATAGAAAATAAATCGGGTTTTCAGGCCCAAAAAAAAAGTGTTTTTTTTTAGAGATACATATCTCTAAAAAACAAATCTGGGAATTATTGTTTTCTGGGAATTATTGTGTCATCTTCCCTATACTTACGCAAAATGTAAAAAGTGTTTCCCCATGATATATGCAAACAAACAGTAAAACCTTCTCGGAACAGTATTTTTTTTCATATGAATTATTTACTTACTTGTACTTATATGGTTAACGGCCTTTTAACCTGTCATCGGTAATCACCCGGCTAGTTCATTGATAAATATTGTTTTGTTAATCACTTAGGTACTGGTTAATTAAATGTTATGCAAATATATCTATCTGTCTATGTTTAAATGGAGTGATATTTATAAATATCGTACAATAGATAATCAATTTAAATTAATAATAAGCTGTTGAAAAAGAGTTTGGTTGTAAATAGATAATATAACAAATATACTTTGGGATCGATTGTCTACGCGTGCCAATAAATCGATCACCTAACTAATTATATGTTTAACATTAAACAAAAAAAAACACTCATGTGAATTCCAAAAGCACCAAAATAGATGTATTTAAAATAATGCTATTGTATTCATGCAGTGTTTGTTGATTGTATGCGGTTACTTGTAGAAAAAAACTGTTTATTTAAATGAAAACAATGACAATCTATGTGTATTAAACTATTAATAGACAATGTCTATTTGTAGTTCGCTTTGTACACATTACATCCAATATTATGACATATTTATGTATATGAAATGCAATATCCATTAAGGTTGCGACTTGCGAGTTTGTCAACGTATTTAAATATGCCTCATTCTGGGCGGCAAATAAATAAAATATTTTCATTACGAGTACCTACATAAATCAATTCGAAGAATTGGAAATACGAAACTCAGCAGGCCTAAAATGGCCGCTTTAACAGAATTTAAAAAAAATATTCTTAAAATGGGCTTTATGATCATAACCATAAAGTCCATTTTAAGAATTTAATTTTTTTAACGTGATTCATAACGGATTCATATTACGATTCTTCTAAAGCGGCCATTTTAGACCCCCTGAACTTTGATGGTAGTTAGTTGTAGTAGGGTTTTCCTAAATGCGTAAACCGAGATGAATCATTAATGTAATAAATGTATGAATTTATAGTTTCATTCAATACTATATGTATACAATATATGGTACATACATATATGGTACATATATACATAAGTACTACCAATCTACTATTATACATTATCCTAATTTTAAAGTAAAATAATCGAATAATGCGCACATGGCTCAACCTTTTTTGACGGAAATACCAGCTGATAAATTATTTAACGGCAGTCAATTTTACTGTTTGGTTGATAAAACAAAACTTGAAACATCCACAAATGTATTATTAATACCATAATGCCGAACCCAAAACCTTGTGGGAACCTACATAGTATGTATAACTAGGAAGGATTTTTTCTAACTTCACCGTACTTATCGCTCGTCTTCCATATTTAGGGTTATGATGGAAGTATGTAGGCCTGTATCTAAATACTTTTAACGGTATGAGGAACCCGTTGAGAATTGAGATAAGATGATCTTCCGACCAGCCGGGAGTTGTATCTAGTGGACTATAACTGCCCCACAGTTTATTTCGGGATGTTGTATACAGGCTTACAGCGCAGGCCAGACCGCCATGCCGGGGCTGCGGGACTGTTCGATAGAGATACCGTGGCCCCGGAACATAAAGGGCGATGAAGGAACATGGATGGGTTTTAGTCAGTAAAAGTCTGACACTCCCTCCTGCTCCGCCCAGAGCGGGAGGAGTCACTGACTTACAACCCGAAAAAAAAAAAGGCTACACCGCCAGCTAACGAGCGCGTTCGTTTCAGCTATTCCGGTAGTTCGCGGTGTGAACCAAAGTATGAAAAAAGGTAAAACGATGCCTCGCCCGGCTCGCTCGCTCACTCGCTAGCTGGCGGGGTGGCCTGAAAACTGATATCGCGATGCTGGATTTTAGTTCTTTTCGTCACAGATATCGCTAGCGGCCTTTTTGTCGATTTGATTGTTTGCACCATACTTACTTAATATAATGTAGTCTGTAGGCGCGACTGTGAGTACTGTGACCTTAGCCGCAATGTTAACTGAATTACCCTCCTTACATATCATTACCCATCTGATTGTTGATTGACCCACTTTTATGATCGTCATCAATAAGTCACCGATTTATTGCAAGTTCACGGTGATTACTAAGGTCTTGGATATGATTCTGTCGGGCGAAATTTTCTTGGGTTTTTCTGTAGGAAGATCTTGGAGTCTTTTACCCGGATTATGAATTACCTATATCACATAAAATAAGTGTTGAAATGTGGGTGAAAAAAGGAATCTGTCTATCTATCTACTGATGAGTCTATCTACATACATACATACAAGCTGTAAACGCACCCCTCACGAAGCCGTCAACCAAGCATTATACGTACATCTAAGTAACCCTACGCAATTTTTTTTACTGGGAAACGACTTTTCTTTTTGGGGTGGAAAATCACGTTTTACGGTAAAACTCAATGTAAATCACTCAAAACATTATGCTGATAGATGCTTGAATAGTAAACCGTCCATGGAGGTTATAACTTTAAAAACAAGTATAAAAAAAAACTTGTGAAAAATTTGAAACTTTGACCTCCAATAATTCCATAACTAGAAAGTTCTCAGGTACGGTCACCAAGTCAAGGGCCTAGATTACATTATATTAAGGTACATAAGTGCAATATAGATTACTCCACTATAATACAGAACTATGAGGTCAACAAACTGTCCCAACACAAAGGTTGTGCCGAACTATGTAAACAACGATTCTCACTCGGCCTCTGCCCGGTGTTAAATATAACACGAAGCATTATCATATTCATATCGTGTTGTTATTCCGAATGCATCGGTTAACATTACTCTATGACCCCAGCGTAGTTACAGCTAGATAGTCGACGCTTGCACAGACATTTATTACCTACGTTAGAAATTATTAACGTATATGTTTTTATGATTGTACGAGTAATAGCGAATTAATAAGATAAACTCGAACAGAAACAGGTTCGTTATACTTTAGGGTCAATTCACACCGAAAGTGCGGCGAAGGGCAGCGCAGTTTCAGTTTCATATGAATTTTAACTTTATTATCATTACCATAATACTTATTATCGCATGATCGCATGAGAAACTCGAACGAGTCGCGCGGATGCCCGCGGCGCCGCTCCGCCGCACCGATAAACGAGTTTCTCATGCGATAATAAGTATTATGGTAATGATAATAAAGTTAAAATTCATATGAAACTGAAACTGCGCTGCCCTTCGCCGCTCTTTCGGTGTGAATTGACCCTAACATGTTCATTAATAATAAAGGTTGTAAAAAACCTCTTAGCGAAGCCGAAAGTCACTTGTTCTCCCAGTCATTGCGATCATTTTTTGTTCCACACCATACCTGGGAACCTTCTAGTTGCGGAGATATTGGGGGTAAAAGTTCCAACTTTATGACAAGGTTTTAATGTAAGATTTTTACTTTAAGCACCTCCACAACCCCCGTACTATTCAATCCATCCATCAGCACAATGTGTTGAGTGCGTTACATTGAGTTCTACCACAAAACATGATTTTTCACCCCAAAAAAAAGTCGTTTCCCAGCAATAACTTTTGCGTAAAGTTACTTAGTTTGATGTACAGAATGCTTAGTTGACGGCTTCGCGATGAGGTAGTTTACACCCTGTATAAATAAGTTTGTTTGACACGCCGCGCCGTCGACCAGTTTCAATGACGATAGACCATAACCTGTGTTAGGGGGAATGCAGAACTGGTTCCGGTTCCATAGTAAGTCATGGGAAATCCCGGTACTTACTACTGAACGCCCCTGGACATAGAATATGTTTTATCCCAGTAGAACGCTCCCATGGTGTATATTCTAGCTCCAACAATAGGCGGACAAAGGCGGTTAATTATTTAATAATCATTATCACCATTCTCTTCTCATCCCAATACATTTGTGGTCGGCACAGCATGTCTTCTTCTTCCATACTTCTCTATTACTCGTCATCTCAGCAGTCACCTCCTTTCTTTGGTCTTCCCCTACTCATACATATACTAATCCACATTCATACTCAAAAACAAAACTTTCCTCACGACATTTTGCTGTGTAAAGTGATTACCTGAAACACAGGTTTAAAATAAACCTAGATCGGGCAGGTCGGTAACAAACATTTGAATTCCACATTATCGTTTCTTGCAACTGTTAAATATATTTTAGTTATAGTTTACTTTTATGCACTAATTATACCATTGTTTGAGTAATAATACTACTGCACCTAAATTTACACTTTTGTAATACTTTTTTTTATATTTTATTCTTAATAAATTCTTAATTTTCCCCATTCCTCCGCATCACATGCCCATACCAAAACAACCGATTACCACACAACTATTCAGTCACCGGCCCCACTCAGACTTCCACTTATGTACTCAATTCTCGTTTTTCCCATTTGCACCACACATCCCACCACAAAGGTTTAATCAAACAATTTAATAACCTAATTTCTAAGTTACAAACAAAGCTTAACAAATTCGTAGCCGTAAATAATTTGTTTTAATGTTTCATAAGTTCAAAGTTCAATGATAAAGAAGTGACTGATACTATTTATTTAGAATACATGACTTTAACGAGTTTAATTAATAAATTAATATTGTGTCTTTGGGTGTCTCATTGGTCTAAGGCCGCTATCCCACTGGTGTTGAACGAACGTCGGCGTTTCTCCAACGTCATAAAATATCATCGCACTTCAAAAACGTTGCGCAGACGCGACTTTAACTCTCGCTCGTATAACGCCAGTGGGATAGGGGGCCTAATGGCCGCTAGTGCAACACCACACGGGTACGATTCCCAGGTCGGACAGTCTTATTGGGTCTTCCATAAGGATTTTTCTTCTGTCGCCTGCATTTATACCCGATTGATGGCAACAGGCGCGTCCTCTATCATACGAAATTTTAGTGTACTAGGTACATCTCTGCCTAAGCCTTCAAGAATTACAGACGTGATGTTATGTTATTGTTTCTTTTCAGAAAATTTTACTGTTAGTATTGGCTGTTTCCGGTGTTGCACTGTCAACGACACCATGCTGCCCAAAGAACGAGATTTTAATGCCCAAAGGTTTCTGTGGCACCGAGAAGATGACAGTCTTGAACTGCACGCACGGACGCATGGTACTAAGGGATATCATCCTGGACGGCACTAAAGTGTCCACACAGGATTCGCCTCACTTCGTCTTTGTTACAGACCCTGATCAGTGAGTATTGGACCTACACAAGTCACCATAGCCATTTTAACGATAGCCATAAGTAATAATGAACGGTGCTTAAAGCCCATTAATGCATAAATATGCACCATTCATGGCTAGCGTTGCGTGACACATCCGAAAGTATTAAGGCAATAAAAGCAGGTCTCTTTGCTATGTATTAAATTGGTACATTATATAGAATCCTTTAGTTTAACCACAAAACAAACAAACATTGAGGTGCCTATACATATAACAAATAACAATTATAATTATATCCATTATTATACATAGTATAATTAATTTATTATACTTAAAAGGCACAAGTACAAGTACAGATCGCAACAATAAATATAAATACGGAGGAAAGCTTCAGCCACAACAAAATATAACACGTTCGATCCAACATTTCTCGCAATAATCAAGTGGTCAGTGTCGGTAAAGTGTATTGGCCATCGCACACACCGGGGACGGCACGTCTCAGGGCGAAGCATTTTGTTCTTTATGCTTTTTTTTTGTGCATGGGAAAGCCCTGATGGATACCCTCCGTTTGGGTAGAGCAGAGGGTTATGTCGGACTCAAACCGACTAAAACCCACTGTACCTTCTACTACCATGTGTCGTGGGCCCGGGAGATAGGTACAAGTATATCGCACCTGTGGTATCAGGCGGCGAGCCCCATTACCAAGTGCGGTCTATTCAGCGACCGCACGTTCTCCATGAAGGCGCGTCACCTCTGTGCCTGGCTGTCGGATGCCGCCCGTAGGCCCCTATATGCTCTACCCTGCTGTCCCCGGTGAGTGCTGGCCTTAACACATCAAACCTTTATTATGTCACTCAGGCATCACTGAGACGAGTGCTGAGTCACAGTTCTTCTTAAAATCTCTTCTGATAGATAAACTTTCCGTCTCCATAGTATCTTAAAGTGTTCATTATTTCTCAGGTATTGCACTAGCACCATGTATAAAAACAACAGTGACCACTCCCAGGGCACTGTCCCAGTGGCCGTGGTGTGTTTCGAAGAGATCTCAAAGACCAGCGATATAGAAACCAGTGGAATCCTAACACTCATCTCTGTGTTTTTCCTTGTTGGGACTATAGCCGTGTACACTTACTTGCCACAATTGAGGTAAGAATGAAATATTATGTACGATAATTTTAGATTTTAATCGGTCAAAACATTATTACACACGCGTAAATACAGATCAGTTATTATTTAAAAATACCTAGCTTTTGCGACTTCGCTCCCGTTATGTACGGAAATTAACCAGCAGCCTATAGCACTCGAGAGAAGAATTTTCGACTTTTTTAATATAATTTTTTTAATAATCGCATCAGTTGTTCCGAAGATTACTCCCTACATACTCGTACCTCATACATTTTACCTCTATAAAATATTAATATAGATAAAACTGACAACAGTTGCTTGTGAAATGTTCTAGTTTCAGCCTTATATCACTATGATACGCCCATTTTAATATCGTGAAACATAAACTCTCCTACGTCAAAACCAAACTAATTCTATCATGGCATGATTAAATTTTTGATTGATTATTTTCAGAGATCTGCAGGGGTTATGTTACATGTGCATGTGCGTGAGCATGGCCCTAGGATTCCTGTCTTTGGGAATACTCCAACTGAGCCCCGGCTTCAGAGGCGAATTTTGTACCGTCACAGGTAAAGAAACATTTTTTTCCGTCACTGTTTGATGGTACGAAAGGCAATTACATGAGACTGCTAAGGGGGATGTGTAGTGTAACGCGATTGGATAAAATAAGGAATAAATACATAAGAGGAAGTCTGAGACTGAAAAGTTGTGTAGGAATATCGGTTATCGTGGTATGGACATGTGACGCGGAGGATTGAGGAAAATGTAGCGAGGAGAATGTTGAGTATGAATGTAGTTGGCTAAAAGAGTAGAGGGAAAGCAAAGAACCGATGGATGCACTGTGTGAAAGATGATATGGCTAGAAAGGCAGAGTAGAGGGAGAGCAAAGAACCGATGGATGCACTTTGTGAAAGATGATATGGCTAGAAAGGCAGAGTAGAGGGAGAGCAAAGAACCGATGGATGCACTGTGTGAAAGATGATATTGCTAGAAAGGCAGAGTAGAGGGAGAGCAAAGAACCGATGGATGCACTGTGTGAAAGATGATATGGCTAGAAAGGCAGAGTAGAGGGAGAGCAAAGAACCGATGGATGCACTGTGTGAAAGATGATATGGCTAGAAAGGCAGAGTAGAGGGAGAGCAAAGAACCGATGGATGCACTGTGTGAAAGATGATATGGCTAGAAAGGCAGAGTAGAGGGAGAGCAAAGAACCGATGGATGCACTGTGTGAAAGATGATATGGCTAGAAAGGCAGAGTAGAGGGAGAGCAAAGAACCGATGGATGCACTTTGTGAAAGATGATATGGCTAGGAAGGCAGAGTAGAGGGAGAGCAAAGAACCGATGGATGCACTTTGTGAAAGATGATATGGCTAGAAAGGCAGAGTGGAGGGAGAGCAAAGAACCGATGGATGCACTGTGTGAAAGATGATATGGCTAGAAAGGCAGAGTAGAGGGAGAGCAAAGAACCGATGGATGCACTGTGTGAAAGATGATATGGCTAGAAAGGCAGAGTAGAGGGAGAGCAAAGAACCGATGGATGCACTTTGTGAAAGATGATATGGCTAGAAAGGCAGAGTAGAGGGAGAGCAAAGAACCGATGGATGCACTGTATGAAAGATGATATGGCTAGAAAGGAGGTGTCTGCTGAGATAACGAGTAATAGAGAAGTATGGAAGAAGAAGACATGCTGCGCCGACCCCAAATAAATTGGGATAGGGGGAGGAGAATGACGATGGACACACGGCGACATATTAAGCTATACATTTACCATTACCTCGCTTTGTATAGATTTCACGTGCAAAGAGAGATCCGCTCATACTGGTTTTGCATAGCTTGATTGATCGCTTCTACTTCCCTTAACCCTTGATTTGTCCACGAAGTAGACACAATAGTTAAACAATGGCGTCCCGACCGAATCGGTCGGGTGGACATTTCATGATTTATTATTTTTCCATTATTTGAATAACTCTACCTACCTCCCTGTGTATTTCCCTTCAAAGCCAAGTCTATTATTCCTACCCTATAATTAAGTATACAGGCACTACTGTAGACTTGCCGTTTCTTGATAAATGTTTTATTGTTGCCAGGTTTTCTCGTCTACACCTGGATGATGGCAACATTCTTCTGGATGAATGTTATTAGCATCAACGTTTATAGGACAGTGCTGTAAGTTCGAAGACTTATAACTAATAAAAGCCTTTTTTTTACTGGCATCTCGAATGTCAACCTATGGTGCTGGCTTCTGCTTAACTGCATCGACTATTTTATGGATATCTTGAGTTAGGCCTCCAGCCAGGGGTATAAGATTTAGCGACAGCGTGCTAGGGGGTTCCTTTAGTGGCCAGTGGGGTACGAGCCTCGGCTTATGGTGTCGCTGGGGAGGGAAGCAAATGAATCTGAGTGATTGATAACTAAAGCGTTTTACTTTTGCCTCCTTTATTGTTTCCATCTAAAATGAGTTGTGTCTTTCTTTCAGAGATTCAAGTTATTTAAAGAAGACCGAAAGAAAACAGTATTTCATATACAGCTGCTACGCCTGGGGTTGTACTCTCTTATTCCTAACCGTCACCCTTATTGCCAACTTCGCTGAAGGAGAACACTGGAAGCCAGGTTTCGGAAATAACAGCTGCTGGTTCAATGGTGAATATTGCATATCTTGAGCGCGAAACAAACTCCGTCTGTTACATTTTCAAGCCTTAACGGCTGAACGGATTTCAGTGGTGAAATTTGTCAAACAGGTATAGATTGAGACAGTCAGCCAGCACATCAAGGTACCCGAAACTGTCAAAATGTCTCAAATAACCTTTAACCTAATGGTTTAGCGATAAAGTTGAAAATCTGGGTAGGTATTGGTGTCGATTCTGTTGTGCACAAATTAAACTTAATTTAAGCTATTGCTGTCTTTTACTAAAAGGCATCGCGAGAAAAGGACGGCTATAGCTATGAACTAGTTTATGCCTTGCGCTTCACCGTGTTATTAGTCAACATGTTTTTACGTGCACCCTTCATTTGTATGAAAATATTAGTAAAATATTGACAGGTTTAAATTACGTCCGTCTCTTTCTCGTTTTATTAGAGAGAAAAAGATAGCAATAGCCTAAATTAAGTTTAGTTTGTGCACAACAGAATCGACACCAATATCGCCGTGGGACTTACCACCACAAATATTATGCTAAGCCGCGCGAAAAAGCCCTGTTCCATCTATATGGAATAAGTCAAAGAGTATTTGGAATGTTTTATAATGTAAGATTTTCTGTTTGTTTAAGGTCGTACCGAAACTTGGATTTTCTTCTATGGCCCAGTCGCGGTGCTCATTGCCGCCAATGTAGCTCTATTCGCTATGACATCGTTCAACTTGTGGAAGCAAACTAGGAAATATGAAGTCAATACATTAAACGTCTTAAAACACAAGTAAGTTGCATATCCTACTTAATTAAGAAAGGTTGTGTGTTCAGACTGATGAGATTTGGATGAAATATGGTGTCTCAGGTATTTTATAGCCTGGATTAACACATAAATGAGTTATAACCTGGTAAATGAAGCTAAAACTGTCTATAAAACAAAAGTAATGATGTTGTTAATTTAATTTAACTATGAACTTATGTTAACTTTCAGGTTCCTTCTATCTTTGAAGCTGTTCCTCGTCATGGGAATATCCTGGATATTTGAGATCGCTAGTTTCGCTCATGGTTCAGCACACATCATTTGGTAAGCTATCTCATTTTCCAACTCTAACATCTAGTCAGAATAATCAATTTTTACAAGCTTTTGTACTTATCTAATACGGATATCGCAATTTTTCCCGACTAGGTACGAAAAAAATCTACAACACGAATAAAAATAAAGAAAAAGTACCTAATGAGTTTCATTCTAACGAACTCTTTTATGTTACAGGAAAATCATGGACACGTTCAACTGCCTACAAGGAGTCGTAATTTTCTTATTGCTGGTGCTACTAAGAAGGCGCGCAATGCGAGGTATGGCTAGCGAGAACGTTTGTCTATTCGTGAGTCGCCCCCTGGCGGAAAAGCTCAGTCCGCACGACGACTCGGATGACCAGGAGATACTGGGAGACGACACCGTAGAGGTTAGGCTAAATTGAAGAGGGCACTCATCATTCATCGTTTTGATCTAATTTCCATGTCACATAAGTTTAAATTGTAACTAGTCAACAGGAAAATCTGATCAAATATCTATTCTACACCCAATGTAATTTGTATTGAGATAATATTTATTTTCGATACAAAACTTGTTGATTTTTTAATAGTTAAGTGTCATTATGATAATAATAGAAAAATACAATTGAAATTGTAAAAATTATACAAAAGCGCTCCATATAAGTGTACTGTACGCGCGAGAAAAATAAAACATTAGTATTTTGAAAATATCTGTTTAAGTTTTTAAAAAAGTAATCAATTGATGTCATTATAATTTTGAAAATTAATTAATTGAGTGTTTAAGATGAAATATCCGTTTAACCTAGATAAAAACATGTTTTAGTTATCGCTACGTACCTAATTTAAGATGCTCCTAGCTAGGTCATTCACGTGCCAATGTAATCTGCCTCAAAGTAAACCGATTCAGAATGATGGTAATTATGAATTTACTTGTAATTAAATTAACTTTAAATATCACCATTTATGTGCCATAAATAAAGTGTAGGTATTTTAAAGAGGAAACTTAATACATAATAATTCTTTTTTTTACTGAGATAGTTAAAATTTTAATATTTTACTAGAATTTACTCAATGTAAATACTTTAAAGTAAGATTTAGATAATAATAAGTTCCTAAATGTAATTAATTATAAATGTTTTTTTTTTCAAGAATGCATGTTGGTATTTAATACTAATAAATATATTGTAATTATTTTTGTCGTACCTACTTATTTTATCTTTTTCCATACGCTATTAAGTATAAGTTACACAAGTTACCTCATAACCTAGAGATAAAACTATAATTTTATCCGGCACCGAAGAACCAGCCCATTTGTAACAAACAAATAATACCTATAATTATGTTGAGAAATACAGGGCAAATAATTTTTCAAATATAAAAAACAACCGTGAAAGCTTAAAACAGTGTTTCTAAAAACCACTTTGAACAATACCTAAAAAATATACATATAAAGATAACATTCCCGTTACAGGATGGACGTACAGATTATTATATTATTAAGGTGAAGCTCCACGGTAGCCCGCGAATTTTTATTGCAAATTGCAGGACAGTGTCAGGTTGTATGTTGATTAAAATATGTTTCGCGGCTGTAACGAGTAGGTATGTAGTTACAGAATTAGTATTTATTATTTATTAGTTATAATAATATTATGAATCATCAATACAACCCTATAAGTTCATGTAAACTGATTGAATGATTTTTTCATAAAATAGTCATTCAATCAGGTTGCTGAACGTAGCTTGAAATTACAAAAAACGTAAGAAAATTTGAATTTCGCGGGCTACCGATGCTCCAGGGTAGCCCGCGAAATTCAAATTAGAGGTCGAGGATCGACTTTTTCAAGGTCAAAGTCATTCCTCGACCTTTATGAACTTGGAGATGACTTGTATTGATTATTTTGATGATTATAATTCTGTAACTACTTACATACGTCTCACAGTCGCGAACAAAATTTTAATCAACATACAACCTAGCACTGGCCTGCAAATTGCAAACAACGTAAGAAAATTTGAATTTCGCGGGCTACCCTAACGCGTTCACTGAATTGCTCGATGACACTGCTGTAATGCTGCTAACTTACAAGTTCGACTACAATAAGCAATTATTACTACCACACACTTTCATTTTAATTCATTCATAAGTGTGGACGTACCTTAACTTTTATGAAAATACAGATACATAAATAAATACAAGAAAACAGAAACCGAAAAAAAAATGTTTGTAGTAGTGAGTGTGGCTCAAAAGACCAGTTGCCAAACCCGTTCAATAACTTAACGTACCGAAAAAGTCTAGTCAACTTATAAGAAAACGTCAAACTTCGCGAGTGTAGCGAGCGGAAACGCAAACGAAAACGAACCGACTTCATTCGCTCCGAATTAAATCCAAAGAATCAAAACCTTTTAGTTATAAAACGATACTAACGTCTTTTGACATCAATGTACATAGTTTTATTATGTTTTGTGTTATCGATCATAGAAGTAAGAGTTAGTGCCTTCTTGACAAAGTGTCGATAAAAGCGACAAGTACCTTGTAATGAAAGTATTAAAGATTCACTAACAACATGAATGTGGTACTGTTAACATTGTCATTATTGTGTGCGACGCATGAACTGCACGCGGAAGTCGGGGAGACGGATCTCAATGAAATATCGGATAAACTCAATGGAGTTAAAATAAATAAATGCTGCGAACATAACGAGATTGTTGTGGACGGTATATGTAGACTAGCCGATAACTACAACCAGAGTGAGTACAAGTAAATAATATTCTTAACATGTACTACTGACTGTTACAACCTAGCTACCTATAATTCCAACCTAATCTTTAGGGCAGGAAACTTAGTGATCATTAAATTAGTTCTAACAAAAGAAACTGACCTTTTGTCATGTTTGACAATACAAAAGTGTTTTGTAACATAACTAAGCATTAAAACTACTCTGAAGATAACATAATATGCTTATAACTTACAGGTTTGTGGACACCACAATTTAAGACTGAGGATGGCAACGATGCCAAAGTAAAATACTTTAACTATGTGTATGGTGTGCCAGACTGTGCCACTACACAACAGAGAGCTATATTTGATTTAGGAAAATCTGAAGACTCGTAAGTAATCACATAAGTAACACAACTTTATTCATCAGATGCATTAGAAATCAATATAAAACAAAAATCTAAAAGGTTTCAGTCTGAACGTATGTGATAATGTTATTATTAAGAGAGGTCTACACACTCCTGTCCCAATGAACTAATTCGCCTTGGCAAGCAAATTAATAACCCTGCAAAAGATAGTTTACAACCACCAAAATTTACTTTACAGGCTTAATTTATTAACCGATGGTCGCTTACGCCACATTATCAATCACCAACCCAGCTCAGATGTGAGAGAAGAGCCAGTGATAAGCACATTCAGCTTACATGACAGCATATCAATACCGGAAGAGAAGGAACCTTCATCATACATACATAATCAGGCCAAATACTGCATGGATAAGGTGGGATGCATTACATGGAATATAACACTAATACAAACTACACTAGTTTACAACAACATTATCAATTAGGCCACAGTCTCAATGCGACTAAGGAAAAATTTGTGTACTATTAGTGTAATACTACCACTAAAAAACCCGACTACGGAAAAAACACGCTCTAATTAAATTCGTGGTTTACAAAGTAAAATCGACTCCTACTGTTGAAATGTAGCCAATGCTACCCGGGCCATAATAACGAAGCGATTGACACCTTATTCATCAGAATCGGATGAATACTTTAAGCGCTATGGAAGAACAAACATACATATATTTATTACATTGACTGCTAAAATCATAACACTTCCTTTTGGCTTCGCCATAGTCGGCAGACACCAAATTGTCAATTTAAAATTCTTTTCAATAATTTCATAATAGAATTTATTTTTAGTCTAGCATGTTATCCTGACATGTTAACCTAGTCTAAACTTTCAACATTATCAGTGAATGACAAAAAAAAACACACATTCCATTTTGTTTGAGCTTGCTCCATTAGGTGACTCAAGTTAATATTATGCATAAAAAAATGTGTATGAATGGAACTTCATTTCATGCATTCTTTTATGTAAATAACAGCATGAAGGTTTGTTACCATTGTTCATTAAAATAAAATATTTATACAGGGTTACTGGTAACTCCACGTAATCCTTGCTTGCTAGGGATGAAATGCAACAAATTAAGCCACCACATGTTCTACCGAAGTTCAGTAGTTTTTGAGTGATTTAGATTTTTAGTTTTTTTATGAAAAATCCCAGATTAAATAATTTGAAACCAATGTAAAAATGATTTACGGCGCGACAAAAAAAAACGCGTTTTAATTGTTATATAATTTGATCTATTTTCACTCGAGGAATCCCACATACTCTATAGTTCTAAATAAATAAATATAATATGGTTAATAGTTTCTGCTTGAAAAAAACGTGAGTTTATGCTTGTAGAATATAGTTATAATGATAAAGACAAAATTTATATTTATTTCACACTTAGATAATCCAATGTGTAAAAAAAATGTGTTTACAACCCAATCCTGGAAATACTAACTGATTATTTTCAAAGTAATTCTATGTAATCGTTATGTGTTAATTTCTCTCATTATTGTAATGAAACGTTTCCTTTCAGATATTAGTAACACAAAAAGACACGCAAACAAAAAAACCAGCAAACATAACTGGCGCATACGCACTAGTATGTGTACCAGAGGTCAAGATCAATTGGAAAGACACAGATTTTCTAATGAAAAAGATAATTAACCCTGTATTTCATGCTATTGCAATGATCTTGTTCTTACTGGTGGCCGTGATATACTTCGTGTTGCCTACCCTCAGAGACCTGGCTGGCAACATCATCACGACTATAAACATGTGTTTGATTGTGAGCCAGGCTGCAGACTTGGTGAGAATATTCACTGAGTTCAGTAACCATGTCAGCTTTATGGTTACTGGTAAGTAGACAGCGAACAATAATGCATGGTTTTTCGTATTGTTTTTTTTTATGAATTAAAAAAAATGTTATTAATTTGTACAGATATAATAGGGTAGATGACAAAAAACTGCTTATTAGTTCGTCAGATAATTTCCAAAAAATATTTGACGCATATTTTTTCTTTTTTTACGTAAACAAAAAATTAAGACGACAGTGCGTCGAAAATCGTGTGACGTCATGAGTACATTTTTTACTTAAATGTGACGTCACAAGCCGTCACATCTTCAACACGTTTTATTTTCGTCAATTTTTATTAATTTGATAAAACAAAAAACACGTATCCAATATATATATCCAGTTATGTATAATTACTAAAACACTGCAAATTGACGTAGGGAGTCAATTTATGCTTGATATTTAATATCCTTAACTTTGCTATAATTACTGTATACTAGTTATTGCATTTTGGGTAAAACTTTTATATTCTTTTTGCAGATATTATCTTGTACATCAGTTTACTGGCTGCTTTCTTCTGGCTAAACAGTTTCGGTTTTTATATATGGAAGACGTTCAAGTATGTATTTTACAAGTACGCGATTTTTATTACTATACTGTAGACTGTAGTTGTAGAAAGGAAAATTTTTCAAAAGCAAATTTAAATGTAAGCATAGTTCTGCACTTTTCTGTAGAAGTTCTAATCTAAAATAACTAGCTTAAACTTAGGCAGACGCGTAAGAATTTTCATTAAACTGCATGGATGCCCGAAAATATTAAGTAGCAAAATTAAAAAAAAATAGTCGTCGAAAGCATTACTTCCTCCTAGTTGGTTAAAAACGTTGCACTTAGCATAAACAGCCTAAATTGATCCCACAACTAGGAGACTGGCCTTCTCTAAGGTTGCGTTTCCACCAGAAATGTGCGAGGATGCTTAGCGAGGGATGTGTTTGTTATGAACCAATAGAATCACTTCTTTTCCCAAGCCTCGCTCAGCGCAGCTCTAGTGGAAACGGAGCGAGGTTTTTGTACACACAAAACAAGGGAAGGATGTGTGAGAGGGATGAGTTGCGAAGAACGGACGCGAGCGAAAAACGAGCCCGCTACACATCCTCGCACCACTCATCTGTGCACCGTTTCACAGCGTCGCTACGCATCTTCGCATCTTCGCACAGCCCAGCTACCTCGCACATCTCTGTTGGAAACGCAGCCTAAGAGAGGCAATGGGCAGTAATCCACCACGCGAGCCCAGTACGGGTTGGTAAGTTAACAAAGCTATAATGATTACCATGAATAAATTGTATTTTCAGATCGCGCAACGTGTTTCTACGCGTGACGGACGTGCGGAAGTACTGCTACTATTCCAGCGTAGTATGGTTCAGCGTCCTAATCATGGCCGGCATGGCCATATGCGCACATTTCCTACTCGATACCGGCACTAACCCCAACAGGAAGACTAGGATCCAGTTCTCTTCGTCAATCATCGTTGACGACGTTGAACAGGAGACTATCGGTAAGATGAGTCAGCAATATTTAGTAGCTTTTTTACACTGACATTTTGAAATGAACTGGTTGAAAATGTCAATGACATTAGTGTGTTGCTTGGGGTCGGCGCAACACGTTTTTTTCTTTTATTCTCCTCTGTCAACCGCCACGCTATCATTTACTCATTTTTCCTTCATATCATTTCTCACACAATAAGTTCAATAAAGAAATAATTATAGTTATTTTTCTGGTTTTATGGAAAATCTTACACAAATGTATTAAGAACCTATTTTAAGAAGTTGATTAAAGTATTTAAAAATAAATACTAGATAGGTTTGTAAACCCGGTGAAGCCAGCCCAGTATAACCAGTTAGTAGCTGTTGAATTAAGCAAGATTTTTTCCTGTATGTTTCAGGATTGCTTGGTATTGCCATATTCTTCACCCCAGTTGCGTTCACCATCATTTTCAATGTGTTCTTCTATGTCACAACATTGAAAATCATAAAGAGAATTAATATCTATGGCAGGATACACCATAAACTCAAAGGATGGTATGTACTACAACTATTACGATTGTTACATCAGACCTTGCTCACTATGTTACAACAATATCTATTTTGTTTTTTCCAGCTTTAATTTATTCCTCCAACTATTCCTGATAATGACAACAGCGTGGCTGTTTCTTTTGTTGTCATGGCTCAACATAGATGAATTGCTATACGCACACATATTTGTGAATCTTCTCCAGGCCATTTTAATATTCTATGTGTGCATCGTACGACAGTCGCATGTAACGTTTTTGTTGCGCAAGAGTTGTTGTTATGCAGAGCCCGTGCCTACGGGGGAGTGGGGCGACGAGATGACTCACATGAATGGCGGGAACTACTGACATATCAACGAATATTAAGTAGAATCTCATGTTAGTGAATAATTGTTAGTTGTAGAGCCAATATACACTAGCTTTCACACAAATAGAGGCATGGTGGAATGAATGTGACGTATTTTAAAAGTGATGAATGAAGCTATATGACACTATAGATATAAATAGTTGTAATGATAACATTTATTGTTAAATATTATACTCAAGTATCACAGATATACATGTCCTGTGTACAAATGCGTGTGCCTTGTAAATGTGCCTCAAATTATGGATTAGTCACACCTACGTAGAACATAAGTTTTTTCGCCTAAAATATAATGCCACTTTCTAAATATTAGTAGTTTGCCTTACTGTGATGTATGCATTAATTATGTAATTGGAACCAAGTGTCTTATTAATTATATAAAAATATTGTAATTATCAGTATTTTACCGTGTGCATTTGAACAGTGAAAACAAAGCTTTATTGGCATATACAGTGATGTACACAAAAGCATGGTGGTTAAAAGTGTTAATATGATGTGTAATAATGGTTTCTAACCAATATTTGGGTTGATCTCTCGTCGTTAGGAATTTATTGCTCAGAAAAGATACTTAAAATTATTTTAGAAATTAACAAAAATGACTAAATTAATGTATAACAAAATATACTAACAATAACACCTGATATAACTGTAACATGAGATGATGAGAGAAACTACAGATTGCCATCGACAAAAACAATGAGTGTTACTATAAATGGCGATGTAAACTATCAATTTGATCAAAAACAGCATTATGTCCGTCCTTTTTCCGTATTAGCAGCTCTAAGTGGTTAGTGAATTTATATAAATATGTACCTATTGTTTACAATGCTCTCTTGCACTAACAAAATATAAGAATTACTGTCATTCTAAGTTTAATATTTTTTAACTTTGACTTTCTGAAATGACGAAACGCATTTATGATTTATTTGATTAAACGCCGCTAAGAACAAAACTGTTTTTTATTTAATTCTCTTTGGACAGGTTAATTAGCAAAAACGTATAACCAAGATTTGCAAATGATAGCAGGGAATAACCGTTTAACGTGCATTCCTGAGGCAAGTAAGGGTCTCGACATGTAAAGGATGATAAAATGTTTTTACTAACCCATATGGTCCCGATTCAGAACTTACCACTCTGTACAAGTCTGCCGACAAGTCATTCAAAATAAATGAAAAATAAAATTGTTCTATGGGCGAGATAATAGAAAAAAGTTAAATTATATCTCGCGATCAAAGGATCGCATCAATTACGCTAACTGGCATAGCAACGCGTGATATGTACCGTATCCTAATCCAAAAACGCAATTCTAGTTACCAAATTACACTTAGAAAATAAGGATAATGAGTCACACCAACACATCAAAATAATGCTATTTTCATAGCAGTTATGCTGCATTTAATGCGCATACTAGTGCAAATAATAATAATTTTGTTTCATCGAAATCAAGGATTTCCAAAGTTAGAGCGTTCAGCGTTGTAAAGTTTCACCGGTATTTTAACTTTGCGATCTACTGCGATGACGTCACGCCGCGGTGTCATGCCCGATTGCGGGAGATGAGTGTTTACGTTCATAATATATGATTTGTAAAGTGGTTTGCACTTATTATTTTAAGTGTTTGTGTTTATTTATTTTTTATTGGCCTTCTAGGTGTCCCACTGCTGGGCCGGCCCTTTCTCCTTCCATTCCTCTATTCTGTGCGGTCTAATTATTCGCTGACCGCGCTGTGACGTCACACGCCAGCGCAGTCGCTTATTCGGATTTTGCCGCGGAGGCAATACTTTAACGTTTAATATCTCAGTAATTTTTACATAAAAATAAAAACAAACAATTTTTACAAAAATAAAAACATATTCTTTTTCTAGACTTACCTATTTTTAGACATGCTGATAACAAAAACGTTGGTGTGACTTATTGTTACACGGGGGTTGAGTGATGAGTGTAAGGAGTGCTCAAAACTTGTTCCGGGTACCTAGCATGATTCCACATAGCCAGGTGGTAAAATAATAATATACCTATGTAGATTTGTCAAAGTTCGGGGAAAAAGCCATTTGAAAATTGCGCGGAGTCCTTAAGGTGACACTAGTCGACATTTTTTCCAAAGAAATTTCGGGAGGGTATTACTCCACTGTTTGACACTGTACTGTCGTGGTCTTTTCCGCCTGATCAGTTAATTTTTTTCCCAATCATGCGGAGGCGCCGAGTCACGACCCCTTAAAGTTTAGGCCTATTAGGAAAGCGTCAACTTTGGCGCGCAAAATAACAATAACCCTCGTTTGGCGTGCGTCGTCAGTGCGCTTGGCCGATCGGTATCTTTTCATTCAAAATTTCTATACAAAGTCAACGGTGCGGGGCTATAGAGCGTTTCTATGTTTTAAGTGCAAGCAAAAATTAGCTTAGTGGTGATCAGGCGGGAGTGTCATCGATAGTACATCCAAAGTTAAACATGATATCGTTTTGTTCCATTATTAATTTTGTCTGTGCGGAAACATAATAGTAAAAGAAAAAGCCATAAAAAAAGTTACGAGTTACCAAAGATTCGTTTTTATTGCCAATTTGAAGTGACAAATTTCCATCAATGTAAATGATTTAGTGAATAAGTCGTTGATGTGTCAATATATAAATAAATAAAATAAAGTCGGTACCGACAAAGCATAACTGTCGAAGAATTCAATAAATTTTATTTGAAATTGATTTATGCAGTGGTTTTTTCATAAAACTCAATTATCCAAAAGCCTTTTCGTATTTATTTTACGCGCACTTTTGACTATGAATTATCGTGCATCTCACTGAACTCACTCAGTCGGGATGTCACGATGCCAGGTGAGACAGCGTGCTTTTTGGCCACGCCCACCAATGAGTTCGAGCCCGCGACTGGTGTCACCTTAAGGATCAGCGACGACGTACTTAATCTACCACTTACCTGTGAAAACAGCTGTCCCTCGGGCCTCCACGTGAGTGCTGCCATCTGGCTGCGAACGACCAAGTGACAGTCGTCCATCACGGTGTTGAAGAACCGCCGCGTCGGCAGCAGAGCCTCCAAGTCTATCATTAGCTCCAGGAACCGCTCGCAGTATCTGAAAAGTTTTATTTTTGTTACACTTTTACTTTGACAATTATTTTTTGTTTGTATTTTCTTACCAATAATCGAATAACCGATTTTTCACGACTCAAGCGTAATAATGAATAGAACTAATTCTAGTATAGTATTCCAATATTGTATTGAAATGGTACAAACAACCAGGGCGTTAGTTTTATTGTGAAGAGAGAATATAATAATTTATAAAGCATTAGATGTTTTCCGCGTCTTAGAACAAACAACGACAACATCAGCCCATAACGTCCACTACTGGACATAAGCCTCTCCCATGATGGGAGGAATTTGCCGTAATCTCCACGCTTGGCAGGCGGATTGAAGATCGCAGTGATGAAAGACTAACAGAAAACGCTGCTGCCCATTCTCTGGTCTACGGAGGCGCAAGGTGTTCTGCCCCAGACATTAGTCGCCTTATACGACACCCTTGCGTGTAATGGGTTGGTTCTATTCTACTCTGCCGGATACTACACGGCTAACTCTGCAGCGTCTTAGATCGCGTGGAAATTTTTCACCCAGAGCCGTTCTGGCCCGATTAAGTTACAACCATGCATCGAAACTTCCGCATTTATAATATTAGTATAATAAAGTATACATTTAATAATATCATGTGAAGGGGTAATCATAAATTTCACCCGTAAAGAAAGAAACAAAACATGTAGGTATCTAGCTTAGACTAATATAATGGCGTACTGAATTACTGTGTACTCGCAGTAATGACAGTATGCCATTAAATTAGTCTAAGCTTATATTAGTCTAACCAAAGAGTTATCAATTTTTATTTTGTATCCCCTGACGCTTACCTCACAGCATGAGAATCAACGTCTCCCTTCGCCGGTATACTCTCCAGAATGCCCATGAACTTGATCATCAGCCTCTGCAGGTACAGTCGCTCCCAGCTAAGTTTCTCTAACAGCTCGGGTTTATCTTTTTTCTGAATCGCCCGCCAGTACTTCCGCCATTTTGGAACGTTTTTGAATTCTTGGTTTCTACGACCTGATGATGACAAGACAACAAGTTGAATGAACGGCATTGTTCTTTCACATCTAATATCAGTGACTGTGCAGATAAATAATAAATCAACAGCAGTTTAAGGTGAACCACGAAATTCAAATTTTCTGCCTGACATTGATCGGAAAATTGCAAAAAACGTAAGATAATTGAATTTCGTGGGCTAGCCTGGCGCTTTCACCTTAAGGTTTAAATTTTCTTACGTTTTTTGCAATTTGCAGGCCAATGTTAGGTTGTATGTTGATTAAAATATGATTCGCGACTGTAAGACGTATGTAGTTACAGAATTATAATCATCAATACAACCCTCCAAGTTCATGAAAGTCGATTGAATGACTTTTTCATGAAATAGTCTACATACAACCTAGCACTGACCTGCAAATTGCAAAAAACGTAAGAAAATTTGCAGGCCAGTGCTAGATTGTATGCTGATAAAAATTTTGCTCGCACCTTTATGCGCTTGGAGGGTTGTATTGATAATTTTTATGATTATAATTCTATGACTACATACGTCTAGACTAGTCAAAACGTAACAAAATTTGAATTTTGCGGGCTACCCAGGAGCATCCACCTTAAGAGGCCGGAAGAGGCCGGCCCAAATATATATATTTGAATGGACACTGATTTAAACAAGAGTTATGAGAAAAATAAGTTTTCTGTAGAAATGTTAAAATCCTCATATCTCGTCTTTATATCGCTGTCGTTTCAAAATATATATTTGGGAACATAGATATTCTGTAATCCAATATAAATAAATACACACTACCTTATGAATATGTTTGATTTACAAATTATTTTGGTATTACGTTTGTATGAACTACGCATCGGTCTTAAGAAGTCCACAATATCAAACTTTGTCAAAGACTGCCTGGACTCTGATATAGCTAACATACCTTCCTTACGGGACTCAAACAATACGTGAGGCAGATAGTGCGTACAGTATCTTTTCGTGCTTGAATATCATAGAAAGGGGGGCGGGCGTTGATGGTAAACATTTGTGAAATTATCATTAATAATTAAAACGGGATATTGGTACTATTTGTTTTGAGTTTCCGATATCTCGGTGCACGCACCATGATCACGGATAAACGTTTTCAGTGTTAATGATAATGTTTAGTGACCGTGTCAGCTTTAAAATTTGTGAAATTGTATTGAAAAAAAAACATGGCAGTTTTAGTCACGCCTTGTACCAACATATTTTTATTTTTACAACCGTGTCATCAATCAATCACAAACACAGAGTTCGTGTGAAACTGTCATTCTGCAAGAGGGGCAGGACTTTATAAGGCTATACAAAGTTATGAACACGAGAAGAAGAGGCCGCCTCCACGAGCGAGAGAATCGCGGCGATATTATCGTCCTTGCCACGTTTTCTATACACTTTTTTGGGCCATCCCCACGAGCGAGAGAATCGCGGCGATATTTTTGTATAGAAATACGTTGAATCGCCGCGGTTCTCTCGCTCGTGGAGGCGGCCCCTTACCTACCCCCGTGTGGCACTAGATGGCGGTGTGTGTAATGTCCAGTGATATTTATTTATTTATTATTAATTATTCTCATGTACATACCTTCCTGCAAGCTGATCCACATACTAAGCGATACGAGCCGCTTGACCTGGTCCCTGCACAACTGCACCTCCATACTGCCGAAGCAATGGTTCAGGAACAGCAACAGAGCCGTTTGTTCTCGCATGTTGCTTCCTGAGCGATCATCGTCTATGCTTGCGCGAAGAACTTGCTCGAAGAACGCTGGGAAGTGTTCCGGTTTGTTCAGGAATGCCTGAAGAGATAAAAAGTTTGTTTTAGCCAAATGCGATCAAGTATCCAAACTTGATGGGAGATCAAATTTAATTTTGATTTATGCCAAAAGGTATGAAGCGAATGTTGACAGTATATTGTAATGGTACCTATCGAGAACCATATACTTCTAACCTGCAGTTTATTAATATACTATTTTGTTTATTACATAAGAAAGGTCATGTATGTATAACCAGCAGCAGTGCTTGAATTAAATTAAGTTCCGAAGAGAAAATGGCGCCGAACTGACCATTACCATCAATACCATTAATATACGTTTACACTACTTTAAGGTGTTGTTTTAGTAGTACGCACGCAGGGTGTTGCACAACTTAGTTCAAAAGACAGAACCACAAAGATAAAGAAAGTTTTAGTAATTTCAAATGAAAGGTATCAATTATCTATGGTATGGCGCTGTGTGTAATGTCCAGCGATAATTATTAATTATTATTATTTGCCTAGCCTTCCACTCTAACTGGATGCAGCTGAATACCAGTATTTTACATGGTGCACATGCCCACCTGACTTCCACAACCCAGTTAAAACTGGGTAATACGATACCCCCCTTGGTAAGACTGATTGTCAGACATAATGTAATGATATTAAAAAATATATGTTTTCCCAACAACTGACCTGCCAAGCGGGCACTCGTTCGCGGAACTTCTCGTTGATCATGACTATGATGGACATCATGTGCGCCTGCGACGCCTCGCCCGCCGTGTAGTGTGGCCACAAGTAGTTCTCCAGGTACTGCGAGAACTCGAGCATCATGATCCGACGTACTGAGAAACTGTAAATGATGAGAGAATCATTTTAATAAGATCAGTTACAGAATATAAGGAAAACCTCTGCCAAGTATAGAAAAACCACATGTTTAAGAAAAAAAATATTTTTGGTTCATAATTATCCAGAACTGGGTTTACCAAAGCTTCTCAAGGCTCTCATAAAATTAACACACAAAGGACATGCTATTTTTCCATGAAGATTTCTGCCTACCCCTAATCAGAAATTCTTACTTTGAAAAAACAAAAAATAAACTACAAGTTTTCTCTCAAACCTTAATTTCTATAACAAGTTCTACTAGGTATTTTTTGTACAAACTACTTGCACTGACCATAGGAATTCCAAATCACAGTAAAACTTCTTGAAACATAAAACTTTATTAATAAATCATTTTAACTTAATTTATATTTAGCAATTAAAAATATTAAAATAACGATTTTTTTTAAAACCTATTTCACATCCAATAATAAAATATGGAAACATTGCACAATTTTCAAAAAATAACTGGTGTTTTGCAAAAAAAAAAAAAATTGGTCATTGCACCCACTCTATGAGGCTGTTGACCCCTAAATAGTTCATTTGTTTAAATCAGCTAGGCTCAGAAGCAAGTAGTGGTTGTATAACTTATAGTTGTAGTGGAATTTCAAGAATTTAAAGTTACTTACTGGGATCCAAGTATTTCTGCTTGGTAGATTGATTCCACAATAGAAGCATCATAAGGTAAGTGGTTCTCCTTAGTCTGCGGTGACCAGTACTGATTGGCAAGCTGTGGACAATGCAACCATGTTGATTTGTTAAACAATTCCATGTGGATAGTTGCATAGATTTGCTTTAACATTTTTCATAATGTAATACCAGTAGGCTCTTTGGAAATTAAAATTATGTAGAAACATGACTGCCTAGATGTTACTACACAATTTCAAATGAATTTCATGTTTCACTAGACCAGATGGGCTAATGAAACTGGTCAAGATATGTTCAGACTCTAGATTTCACAAAACTGCATGTATTTTTATGCAAATAGCAAATACAAGGTGTATCTGCTATTTGCATAAAAATTTGGTTTATTTTAGGTACATGTTATTTTATTCCTTACATTCTACTGTTTGTGTACAACTTTATAGAACACCTTTCCATAAAGTTAATTACTTTGTACACCCACATAACATAACATCACGCCTGTAATCCTCGAAGGGTTAGGCACAGGTGCACCTAATAGTACACCCACTTTATATACCCATTTTCCAATAATGATACTCTCATAATGCACACTGCATTAAAATTTTCACATAACGAGTAGCAAGAGCACTACAGAATGTAAAACATTAAGTACTAAAAATATGACTAGGTGTGTTGTTATCTCCATAATATTATTGCAATTTATTTCCTCAGCAATTTGGTAACACTGACTTGAAATTAAAATTTCAAATATCATGCATGGCAGTTGCGCGAAAAAATTTACTGTTTGTGAGATTTATTGTGTGGATTTGTAAAGTCACAGATTTTGTTGTGTGTAGTTAGGTTTTTCGGTTAGATAGGATTAGAAATATCTCAGTAGTAGCCATGACATAGAAAGTTGGTGGTGTGGCCTCCTTGGTTGTGTTGGAATGCCATACCATCGGATTATGATAGTTAGTAAACCTGTGTCTGCGCAATATAATATCTCCTGCATAAATGGCTCATTTGAAGCTCCACGTTTTGAGGCTGGCACAAGAACATCGAGATTGCCACAAGCACAAGAGTGTTATATCCAGTAGTAGGTGAAGTTGGGCTGTGGATGATGCTCAAGAAATGGTTCATCACCATTGAGATTGACAGTCATGACCAAAACTCGGTCCGGGTGATATTATTATTATTACTTTTAAAGAACTACATCTATTTTAACAGTTTGAGCCACTTATATGTATCATGATCATCAGAGATTCTCAACCTAAAGGTATTTATGTCATTTGACATAATTCAACAATTTACAAGTAATGACTACATACCTAATGTACTGATAAAATATTTCACCAATAACAATAAAAGATATTTTAATGATGCACAATCAGTTTACGTTTGTGAATAACAAAAAACAAATATTATTTATTATTCTATATTTCTCTTTTTTAGTATCTCTTTTCGCAGGTATGCTGGAAGAGATTTCTTTAGAAATAAGCATCACCTTTGTACTATTTTCTGTTCCTTTCTACTTTTCTTTATATTTAGTGTGTACATAAATTGTTAAATAAAAAAAGGTTTCTTGAGTAGTTGAACTAAAAAATAATTAGAAAAAAGAAAACCGCTACAATAAAAAAGTACACATCAAAAAAAGTTTGCGATCACTTTGAAAAATCGAAATCTTTTTGTTCCGGTATATTATACTATGATTTCTAATTCTTTTCTGATTCTTTATTTAAAATAAATTATTTAATTTCTTTATTTCTATTTAAAGAAAACACACAAATAATTTTTCTTGATAAAGTTCAATTTAAAAAATTATACCAGCCTATGTTATTGATCACATACTTTTTTTGATGTGTATGTTTGTTTGTTGGTTATAATGAGCCGATTTTTATTTATAGGTTATAACAATAGACACCGGGCCGAACCACAAATGTGGATAGTCATGGGGGCTATAATAAGAGTTCTTCTGAGTACTAGGTATTTTTTTGTTCAGGTTCCTTCTATCAAATCATTCTTGTTCATATTCAGCTAGCTTTTTTATATAGACTATGTCTGTCATTATCTATTCGTAGTAATTTAGACAGAGTTTTAACACAAATATTGAGCATTTATTAGGAGTTTTTCATATAGTATTGTCCAATGTTATGAAATGGATAACCTAACATACACATAACATACCTGAGTAATTCTGTCAGCATTGATTTGAGAAAGGGTCGGCAGCGGTATTTTAGGTTTATCAGAAGGCGGCACGGCGTCTGCTTTCATCTTGATCACCGTTTTATCTTTAACAAGTTATTCGGGAACTAATGTGTGCACTACGCGTCTGTAAACAAACTAAAGTGCACTAGCAAAGCAAGTGACTGAGCCGAATTCAGCCGAAATGACATGACATCATGACATGTGACAGCCGGGGGATATTAATGTCAAAAACTGTCATTTCATTCACAGAGTTGCCTTACCTAAAAATATTTCGTTCCATTTGAAGTAATAGTTGGAATTCGTAAGACAATAGAGATTCTAAAAAGTAAAAATAATAAATAATAAAATTCGCGTACTAATTCAATATTATATACCGTCAATGAGTTATCTTAGGGGAGAAGGTTCAGGTTTAAGTTTCTGACTTGTAGATTACTTTATAAGTTGAAGGCTTTCTGAAGATCAATTTATTGTACTTATATAAATAATAATCCTAAAACTACCTGTAATTGTTTCAGCCTAAAACATGATGTTTGATCCACCCGATTACCCATATAAAGAATTATCAGAAACTTACGATCCGGACGACTTACTTTTCACTAACGATCCTACAGAGTCGAATGAAACCTTAACTAATGTTAAAAATCCACCAGACGTTACTGCACTAGTGACCACTATCGAAAGTCAAATATCTTTTCATTCAAACGATTCCGGAAGATTTTTCAATGTTGAAACTGCCTCTTTCTTCCAAGACAATCCAAACATTGAACAAAACACAGAACTGTACATTATACAGTCTGATAATTTATTTAACTACGAGCCAACTCTGCTTGATGAGAATACTGTCAATCAATTCTTATTGCCTCTTCAGGACACTTCAGGAATACCAAAGGTTTTGTTCAAACAACTCATTTGTAGAAAACATTTCTGTAGCTAGAAATCTTGGACATTGGTGTCGATTCTGTTGTGCACAAACTAAACTTAGTTTAGGCTATTGCTATCTTTTACTAAAAGGCAGTGCGCGAAAAGGACGGCTATAGCTATGAACTAAGTTAGAGATGTCAAACTAGTTTATGCCTTGCGCTTAGCCGTGTTTTTAGTCGACATGTTTTTACGTGCACCCTTCATTTGTATAGAAATATTAGTTCCAACTAAATTTGACAGCTCTAAATTACGTCTGTCTCTTTCTCGTTTTATTAGAGAGAAAAAGATAGCAATATCCTAAATTAAGATTAGTTTGTGCACAACAGAATCGACACCATTGACTAGATGTTCTATTATTTATCAAATATATTAACACGAGTTAAAACATTAAAAACTTATTTCACTATTTCCAGACTGGCGACAGCACCGGGCCGGACTTGCTAGCTCTGCATTCTTGCGTGATCTGTCATGAGATATTTACGACCGAAGCAGATCTTCTTGACCACACTATATCACTCCACACTTCTGACAATTCTATAGACCAGCCTCAAAGCACGTTACTGCCTGCACCTGTTAATGATAAAGTCGAAACGAGAAATGTACCAGGTTTGTGCTGTCCCCTTCTTAAGTACTCACAAATTAATTACTTAGTTATTTGAATACATTAGACTTATCATCGATGTTCGTTTTTGTAAGATTTATTATAATAAATAAAACGATTTGATTTTTAATACAGCTGTTTTAATTTCACTGTGTATAATGTCTATTGGGTACTGGGTAACCCTTCTTTTACAGAACCAGCCCACAGTAATGAAAACTTCGAGACTGAGTGGCTCATATGCCGAATGTGCGAACGTGTGCTATCGACCGCCCTGGAAGTTGAGCCCACGGGTAAAGTCAACAGGGATTATATATTACGTTTTGTTTTATTTTAATAATACAGGATTTACGTACGTTTCTAAAAATAGAAGGTCATTGTGCCCGTACCTAATTGTCTTTCTCGCAAACATCGAAGTTTTCGTCGAAAGGTGGATGGGGAGATGATGACTTGATACCTCACTTTCTCCAATTTTTTCAACTATAAGATTGGTCTAAATGTCGGAAGTTCGCAACCCTACATCAGCTGAGTATGCCATTGAGTCCTGGATTCGTTTCCAGGTCGAATAAAGTTCTTGAATTTTGGAGTTTTCCAGAAGTTATTTCTCTGTAACATTCCATTTGGCAAAACGTTCACCCCCTTACACCACTGGCAGAATGAAGACGTTCTATGTTCCTCCCACTCTTTAGGAACTACAGACATGATGTAATTATCGTTACGTCATGAGTTTCTTCACTTACTTCTCGATTTTTCCAGAACAACTGTGTTGCATCGCCTCCGATGGCAAGGGCAGCGTCACATCTCGCAAACTCTACACCATGTATGTCTGCGACTTCTGTAGCGGACTCTTTGCGGATGGTGACGCTCTTGACAAACACCGGCTCACCTGCTTCATTGAGGACCAGAACAATTATTATGAGAATCAGAATGTATGCCATACTAAATAATTCCCTAACTAACGTTAGTCTAACCACGTGTCCTAAACAAAGCTAAAGCGATCGTCTTTTATTAGTCACTCATTTATTCAGAATACTGGAATCACCAGGCTTAAATCCTTTGCGATGTGACCAATATGCGTTAGGAAAAAAAACATCTTTGGTTAGGATGGCCATAAGGCATTTCATACCCTCTGGATGTCCTTTAAGCTAGTTCAAGTACAAATTCAGGGGCATGTGATCAACATTTTAAAAACATTATTTAATTTTAGGACAACTGCATCTCAGATACGATACCTCGAGGGCCCGAAGTCTGTTACGCTTGCGACATCTGTGGGAAGCAGTACGCATCTACTGAGGAGTTGAAGGTCCATTTATTGGAGTGCCACAGGCCTCCACCCTCCAGGAATAGTCGGCGGACGTACACGAACAGTGGTAACAGCAAAATGTGGAACTGTGGTTCCTGCAACCAGCTCTTCGCTACAGCCAGGTAGATACAGTCAACAAAAGAGTTAGGTAGGTATGCAGGCTAGCAATCTTCTTATTACTATTATAAATGCAAAAGTTTGTAAGGATCGATTTATGTTATTCTTTTACGCAGAAACTACTGAACGGATTTGGATGAAATTGCAAACAGATTGATTATAACCCTTTCGCATTCATATTATGAATGTAAGTAGTAAGAAGATTGCTAACCTGCATACCTAACTATTTTGTTGACTGTAAGTACGTAATTATCGAAGATAATGTGAACCACTCTATTAGACACGTACTCTATTTTCAACGCTGGGCTCCGAGAGTTCAAATTCAAGTTCAAAAACAGTGCAATTAATTTAGGTGTTCCTTAGTTTTAGTAAAAACGGACATTAATGAGTTCATCTGACTTTGTATATTTAAGACATCAAGAAGGAATTTTAGCTAGGAAACCACTTTTAATTTGATAGTCTAGCTGCTCCTCGAATTTGAAACAAAGAACGCCTTTTAATTTAGCTTTCGTTCGGCAGATGGCGCTAGTAGGTGCATATCTATAGCACAGCGCTCATTTTATTGAAGCCCTCTCTAAAACAGTGAAATATTTTGAAGGATGAAACAAACAATTTTAGGATTTTTTTTTCTTTATTATTTTACGTAAAGCACATTTAACTGCACCTGTCAAACTTGTAAAAAGTTTGAAATTGTACACAAAGACTTCGGTATTAGACCAAGCAACGAAATACCCACTATATAATACACCTAGTTACTCTAATTTACATGACGGAATCAGCTTGAACCGATCAAGAACAGCCTTATTTCCGTGCAATCATCAATGCAAAGATAATTATCATTTCGCCTCGTTTCGGTTCAACGCGACTCAACACCGCGTCGAACTAGTCATAAAGCCCTTTATTCCCGGTTCAAGCCGATTCTGCGTATGGTCCCTCTCTAAATAAGTATGTTCTTGTTTCCCAGGGAACTGTACCGCCACAAACGGGGCGAGGACAGACCGCCGGGAGCTCCGCTGATGGCCTACGTATGCGAGGAATGCGACAAAGTGCTGGGCAGCATGTGCGCACTGCACACGCACAAGAAAATGCACAAAGTTACTAAGCCTGTGCGTTATACAACATACTAGTTGGCTTTATTATACTGCTCACTTACATTGTTGTTGATGACATTACTTTCCGTAGCTGTTATTGTGACTGTTTTTTACTAAAAATTTATTGTGCTTTTTGCCCCATTTGCTTTCACCCGCATAAGGGCTCGCGTGGTCGATTATAGGCAGCCCACTCATCAGGGAGGAGGGAGGCTAGTGGGCTCCAGCAGTGGTAATAACATAAGATTTTTTGAAGTGAAAACTTCTTTAGGCGCGTTGAGCACTTTTGGGTGAACAAAAATCATGGAACTCGCGTCATCATTGGTTTGTGCTCGCTAAAACTCGAGAACGGCTGGGCCGATTTAGCTGATTATGGTTTTGAAATGTATATCGTAGTCCCTGGACTACGAAGGAAGGTTAACGGTAAAAAAAAAACAAAAAAAAAACATTTCTTTACGAACCAAAAATAATTCAAAAATAATAATCTCGACGATACAATTCACAAGTTACTTATAGTTTTCACTTCTATCGGTAGTCCCCAAAGACTGTCCCGCATGTTTTTTTTTTTATGTTTGGCCTTTTGCTGACCATACCATAGCTTTTGCTTAGTTTTAATAATTCATAATGACTGAAGTAATTCGAGTAATTCTACTGGCTGCCTCATTGGTCGAGTGCTCGCAAGCGCGACTGCTGAGCATGAGGTTCTGGGTTCGATTCCCGGGTCGGGCAAAGTTTTATTGGGTTTTTCCATCAGGAATTTCTCAATAGCAGCTGTATTTATGCCCGGTTGATGGCAATATGCTCACCCCCTATTACATGGGATTTCAAACTTAACTGGTGAAATGTTTGATACTATAGGTACCTATACGTCTGCCTAACTCTTCGGGGATTACAGGCGTGATGTTTTGTTATGAACTAGTTCTACTTTTTTTTTCTTGGCCTACTGCCGTGTTGAGCTCTAATACCGATTTTAAAATTAGTCCGTCCTTATAAAATGCGCCAGAACTTTCTTAGCCAGTAATTCACTAAACTTGTAGGTAACTTTTGGTAAGTAATTCGGCAGTACCCGTGCCATAGTTAACAAAGGTTAAGGAATCTTGTATCAAGAATAGATCAATAGCATTTAATCCGAAAGCCCACGCACAAGTCAAATGAGTGAAATGTGTCACTAATGTGATTAGATGATGTTTTGTGCCCTAGTCTCTTGGTACGTGCAGGTTAAGACCTGGAGACTTATCATACAGGTAAACAAGAATTTGTGCCTATGCAAAATTCGTGGCTATATATTAACATAATAATTATGTAGACTGTGTAGAAAAGAAAGTACAGCGCATTTTTGAATTTCATAAGTAAAGATCAAGTTATACCGTACTGTCTCCTTGTCTATTCCGTTAGGGGACATAACATTATCGTCACGCCCTTGGACTTTCTTAGAAGGGGTCCCCTGAACATCGCGTAGGAGTTTCTTTTCTACGACTATCGATAAATATAATACCAAGTCCTAGTCTATGCAATTCACAGAATATGAAAACGGATTCTCGTTTCTTTTGATTCAGAAAACAAACAACAAACAGGCGTTTTTGTTATTTTTAGGGCTAGCTAGGGCTTTGACCCTTCAGTTAGACTAAATATAAGTAGTATAAAGTGTTTCTGCTGGGTCGTAGATAAATTATAACAGCCGCTCGGGTCGTATTTTTAGGTTAAGCCGTCCATACCAAGGTTGGCCCGTGGGTGGGTTACCACCCATTACATTCCGAGTTTCTTCCGCGCCTCGGAAAGCACGGTAAGCCGTTGGTCCCGGCTGTCGTTTGTAGATCTTTAACAGTCGTTACAGGTAGACTGACAACCAGTCTTACCAAAGTGTATCGTATTACCCGGTACTAACTGGGTTATGGAGGTCAGATAGGCAGTCGCTCCATGTAAAATACTGGCAATCAGTTACATCTACTTAGACTGGAAGCCGACCCCAACATGGTTGGGAAAAAGCTAGGCAGATGATATTAAGTAGCACTTATATTTAACAGATACTCAAAAGTGACGTTTGGCCATACGAAATTTAACGTTTAGGAGCTGCTCAAATGTTAAGCAGCCCTTAAATTTTGAGTGACGTTTCAGTATTCGGGGGTGAGAGTCCTATAAGTTTTTGTAAATATGTGGTAAAGTGGAGGTCGGAGCTTGTCCGGGTACTGTCATAGTGTCATCAACAAATCTAGCTGCTTCTACCATCAAGCCTTCATCAATGGTTATTCTCCTTCTCTTATCCCAATGAGGGCTATCGTTTTTGAGCTCACCAGATGGTGCACTGTCGAGTAAGGTCCTGTCAATAATTCTATTTAATACTCTATCTAGAGTACCAATAACTTGATAAAAAAGTTTATTTTATTACGTATAACAACATAGTGTATGTAAACTTTAGATACATATTTACAATATTCTTCCTAAAATTAGCAAGCTTGAAACATTTAAAAATCATTCTATCTCCAAGTAATAACAAATGAGATTGAGAGAAGTTGCTAGTTTGCTACTCAAAATCTTCAAGTCATAATTAATCAGGAATGGCTCAGTCTAGAACACAATCGTGAGTATTTGTATAAATACGTGATAAAAAAGCACGCAACGAGCGAGAACACTGTATGACATCTGACATTTTGGGAGACCTTAGTCTACACAAGCGCCTCTAGCGGCGAATTCACACGCGATAGCCCCCATTCATTTGTGGTCGGCGCAGCGTCTTTTTCTTCCATACTTCTATATTACTTGTTATCTCAGCAGTCACCTCCTTTCTACCCATATCATCCTTCACACAGTCCACCCATCGTTTCTTTGGTCTTCCTCTACTTTTATAGCCGTCTACATTCGTACATTTTCCTCATTATATTTTCCTCATTCCTCCGCATCACATGTCCTTATCACGATAACCGACACAGACTTTAATTTCTACAAAACTATCCATCAGTAGTTAACTCGTGTTCTCTTGTTCCAGGGCTACCCATGTCGCGTGTGTGGACGCCGCTTCAACCAGTCTGGTCACCTGGCCATACATATGCGGATGCATACGGGTGAACGTCCCTACCCCTGCGACCTGTGCCCTAAGGCCTTCAAAGTCAAGGTAGGTACACTTACCTGATTGAGAAATAGTTCTTATTGTTACGTGTTAAGAGTTTTTAATATGAATTGTACGAAGCTTCATGGCTTCCAAATTCGAACTTTGAGTTGAAAAGAAAAGATGATGTGTTTTTATCTCTCTTTACTTTGTATATTTTGTTAGAATGCATGTTTATTATATATTTAAGTACTTATCATGTTTTATTTTTTTACATTATGTGCATAAAGTTTTAATAAATAAATATCTACATATATCATTGTAGCAAACTAGTCATAGCCAGCCTCTTCAAGCTAATACAATCTGTCAAATTTCTTTAACAGATTTACCGCCAAAGCATTAGGTTCAAGGTTGATTCGGATACAGTTTTGGGTAGCTTGATGTGCGTCTGTTCCTATTTGAGCAGTTAAGTAGATTTAGAAGGAACCTGCTAGTTATGGACTTGAATATGTGAACATAAGTCAAACATATCTTAAAGAAAAGCTTTTTAGAACAGATCTCTCTCTGTTAATGAATGAGTAATTCACAAATGTTTATAAACGGTAAAAAAAATACCTACCAACGATTCTTACGAATTGATTGCATAACTTTAATAACAAACAATGCCAAGTGTAAGTAAAACCACACAGATACTGAGTATGTAATCGCAAAAACGCTCATTGCACGCGCTATTTACTATAGCATGGACGCAGATAGTTCCCAGTATTTTTTCCGTATAATAATGTATGTGGAATGGTGTCGGCGGCAGGTGGAGCGTGACGACCATCGTAGGACCCACACTGGCGAAAAACCCTTCGCGTGCACGGCGTGCCCTAAGACGTTTACTGCGGCAGCACGCTTGCGCGAGCACGCACGCATTCACACAGACCAAAGGTTATCATACAATCCTTTTGTTTTGCATTCGGACATAGTTTTATTTGCTTTGACTCACTTGTGGCACTTTTGATTATATGTGGCTGTAGCTGTCACTCAACACGTTAGTTTGAGATATTTTGAATTAATTGATGATTAAATCTTATGTGAAGAAGCACACCATCGAGAGAAGTGGAAGGAATGATGGGAGGCGTTTGCCTAGGAATGGAAAAACACGGGCTAATTAAAAAAAAACTTATGCTACATTAAAGCTTTCATTCAATCATTCAGTAAGCATTTGGAAGTTTTTAAAAAGATTCTACACATCTTCATACTCTGCTAACGCTCCTGACTTTCTGAGTGCTATGATAGTTTTAGAACTAACAAAGTTAGCGAGAGATGGCGCTAGCGATGTCATAATATTCGAAAAACGAATATAAGGAAGTACAAAACCAGAAAAAAAACACGCGCGGTTTTTACATATTGATTTTCATTACATACAGTACTCAATCCAGTTTCAGTATTTATTTTCAACTAGCTGTTGCCCGCGGCTTTGCCCGCGTGAAGTTCCCATGGGATCATACTAAAGGGATGAATAGTATCCTACATGTTAATATAGGTTATAAACTATCTATGTGCTAACTTTCATAATCATCACAATCACCATCATTATCACAATCATTATTACAATCACCATCACTATCACAATCACTATCACAATCACCATCACTATCACCATCACCATCACTATCACAATCACCAACACTATCACCATCATGATTACTGTCACTGTCACAATCACAATCACAATCACTATCGCAATCACAATCACAATCACAAATAATCACAATCACAATCACTATCACTATCACTATCACTATCACTATCACTATCACTACCACTATCACTATCGTTATTACAATCTCAATCACAATCACCTTTATCGTTATTACAATCATTATCATCGTAATCACAATCATTATCATCGTAATCACAATCAGTATCATCGTAATCACAATCATTATCATCGTAATCACAATCATTATCATCGTAATCACAATCATTATCATCGTAATCACGATCATTATCATCGTAATCACAATCATCATCATCACAATCACCCTTAGACCTCATAAGAAACCTACGCATGCGAAATTTAAAATATCTAGACCCAGTGGTTTGGGCTATGAGTTGATTTTCAGACATTGTCACCCCATTTCTCCATATTAGGGGTTGAATTCTGGAAAAACCTGAAACATAAATGTTTAGTTATTTATCGATAGTACTCCTGTTAAGTATCGAATAAAATAGTCTAACTAATCTTTTTTCCCCATGAAAACTTTGGACCCCGATTCAACCCCTTTGTTCGATCCTTGTCTAGGTTAAGGTAGTTTTAAGCTCCATTAATTTTATGTCTTCTACCCTCACTTCTGGTGAGGTGACGGCGATGAGCAGCCATCTTAGTGCTGCATTCAGTCAACATTCGACTACCGAAAGGGAAGCTGGAATGCGTTGCCGTGCACGCCGATGTGTCGATACCACATTGTAAAACCTGACCTTTCATCTACTATTGTGATATAGTGCCTTCTGATCGTATCAGAACAATCCTAGACACTAAATTTGGGTGTGCCTACAATTCGGATCCTGAAAGACTTTCTAGAAGCCCATGTGACGTCACATCCGACCACGCGGCAGCAAGCTGCATCAGCAAGCTTGATCCAAGCCAGGACAAGGGCGGAGCAAAAGGTTAGTGGAGTCAAATTGCCTGTTCTAGTCAAGGATCTGAATCTCAGCCAGTTTACACCATAATTATTAATTATTAGGTATCTCTAAAACCCTCAAAACTTCTCATACAGTCCACTACTCAAAATTAAAGGCCCTCGTGCCACACCCTTAGTGGGTGAATTTTGAAAAATCCTTTATTAGTGCACCCCTAAACCTCATAAGGAACCTATGTGCCAAATTTGGAATCTCTAGACTGCTATCTACGCGCTATTAGGCACGCGCCGCCAGCCCCCCGGCCGGTACCGCCGCCGCAACCGCTATGTCCCTGCATTTTACATCTGTAATATCTTAATAGTCATTTTAATTACATGCGGTAAAGGGCCATACTGATCCATATTAAATGCACAATGTGATACATGTGATGTATGTGTGATGTGTGATACTTAAATGGAAAAGGATTAATGCTAAATTGCTTAAAATCGCTACGTAAATAAGCCATTATTTCTCGTAAAAAGTAAAGGATAAAAAATGGTTATTGTGGGTTATCCCTAAGAGATAGACATAATATACCATCGCGAACTTTTAAGTTCACCTTTTTAAGTTCAGCCAGCGTTTGCAATGTAACCGCAAACAAAGTGTTTATCTACTGCATCACATTAGAAACCTCTTCAATTATCAGTGTTTCTCTAATAAATTATACATGATATTATGCATACATGTAAACCTTCCTCTTGAATCACTCTAAAAAAAACCCGCATCAAAATCCGTTGCGGTGTTTTAAAGACATACATAGGGACAGACAGCGGGAAGCGACTTTGTTTTATACTTTGTAGTGATGATAAATCCGACTATTCGTGATTTATTATAATTTTCATCCAATAACTATTTCCAATAACTCTGTAGCACCATATTATTTTTGTTTTCAATAATACCGACGTATAATTGATATCTTTAACGAATTGTTAATTTGCCCGGGATGAATTCTCCGAATTTATCCAGTTTTGCGAATGCTGGGAGTAAACAGGCAGTTGCAGTAGCCAGTATTCAATAGAAGATTTCGCTATTTTGGTAAAACAAAATTGTTGGTGCTTTTCATTTTATCATTTACAGTGATACTCCATTTGGCTTACAGGAACATTTCTGTACCTATATTTAATTTTATTAAACTAAAACTTCGTATCTCATTTGTCTCTTTAAACTGATGTGACGAGTGGAAGGGGGGGGGGGCATGATGGGGTAGCTAAGAGAAATAACAAAAATACAGCATAATTGGTACAGTCTTTGGAAAATCAACTTATCATATATTTCAATAATTAATCATTAATAGGAACATTATGAAAAACCATCTTACCCAAGATAATAAGCCTAAGCCTCGGCAAGGGTGATATTTGATGATGAGAGTTAAACATAATACAGTTAAGCGTTATACCTTAATTTTTACGAGATGGAAGGTACACCGACACAAATGGTTACCACGTATTCAGTACACCATTCTGAACCCCCCACATAAACAGTCTTCATCATCAGCCTACACTACAGGTAATGTTCCCATCACTGCACTCTATGAGAACACACACAACACAATACACAGTACAGTATTCATCGGTAATTTAAAAAAAAACGGCTGTTCCATAAGTTTTAGCGTCGGTGCAATCACCTCTCAGACAATCCTAATTTCTTATGCCAGAGATACCATATCCTCACGTCTACTTTCAGACCATACCGCTGCGATATTTGCGGTGCCGCCTTCAGAAGACCATACGCTCGCACCGTCCACACTCTCATTCACACCGGAGAGAAACCCCATGAATGTGACATTTGTGGAACTGCTTTCAGGTAAGAATTAGGTACCTGTTTCGTGAAGTAACACAGTACCAGTACTGGGCTGCCTCGATGGTCTAATGGCCGCAATCACGACTACTGAGCCTGAGGTTGAGGTCCTGGGTTCGATTCCCGGGTCGCGCATTTTGTTTTTTTGTTTTTCCATCAAAAATTACTCAGTAGCTGCGACGGAGTCTGGATTTGTGCCCAGTTGATCAAGTGACTTTTTAGAATTATATGAGACTTAAATACAGGGTGTAAAACACCTCATCACGAAGCCGTTAACCAAGCATTCTGTACATCAAACCAAGTAACTTTACGCAAAAATTTTTGCTGGGAAACGACTTTTTTTTTGGGGTCAAAAATCATATTTAGTGGTAGAACTCAATGTAACACACTCAAAAAGTTGTGCTGATGGATGGATTTAATAGTACGGGGGTCGTGTAGGTGTTTAAAGTAAAAATCATACATTAAAAACTTGTTTAAAAAAAAAAACATGTCAAAAAGTTGGAACTTTGACCCCAAATATCTCCGTAACTAGAAGGTTCCCAGGTATGGTGTAGAACAAAAAAATGATCGCATTAACGAGGAGAACAAGTGCCTTTCATTTTCGTTAAGAGGTGTTTTACACCCTTTATAACTAACGAATTGTGGGTGTACTATCTGTGTACCTGTACATCTGCCTTTTCCCTTATAATAAGATCTTTTTTCCAACAGTCGGCTCAGTGCCGGGAATACTTATTTTATCCAATTCCAACATTTTAAATAAATATTTAGGAATTATAACTAATAAAATCACTTAGTGTAAGTGAAAACGATAAATACACAAATACATAGAAGATACGCGCGAAAAATAGGTAATCATACCGAATCTCATTCGTAAACCTATAAAATTTTCACTCGTAAACCAAAACACAGTGACATCATTAACATTACAACTACCCGTATTTCTATGCTTCACGCTATAAAGCTATTGTAGGGTAAGCAAAGAATGCGCAAAGGGTCCTACCTCAATACTTATCTCCCTACCAACCCAACTCAGTTGCATTATTGTAGCTTTTCTACCTGCACTTGGTCTTACAAAAACTTAGTTAAGGTCCTTTATCCTTATACGTACCTTGTGTACCTTTATCCTTAACGCTTGCAAAAGCTCGGAACTCACGCTTTGCGGAAACAGTGAGGGTAACGAAAAAGTAGTATTGCAAGTTGACTTTCTACTATAAAAGGTGTAGTTTTGCATCCTAGTAAAAATACAGGAGCTTGTCACAAAATACCTAAACAATCAATTTAAATTTCTATACCTGGTCAATAATTAATAAAGCTGCTATTTTAAATTGTTTAAATTCGACAATATTACAGAATAACACGGAAGTAATAAACAGAATCACCCATCGCGCGACATGTCGCTGTGTGCGAAGGCACGGTCACAGGGCTAGTTACATACGGGCTGCGTTTTAATAAGGGTGGTTTACACTTACCGATTTCGGTAAATAAGAAAAAAAAACTTACCCATTCTATTATCGATTCGGGTCGAGAATCATTAGCATACGAGTCCTCCTAGAATTTGACCAGGATGCAAAGCGACACCTTGTATAGTGGTGGTAATTTCATAATATTACATCACGCCTGTAACGTGTCACGGTTGCCCGACCCGGGAATCGAACCCAGGACCTCGTGCTCAGCGGTCGCGCTTGTGATCACTGCACCAATGAGGCAGTCGGCAAGCGGCAAGGCGGTACTTTCATACAAGCCTAAAAGCTTGGCTAGCCCTTACAACTTACTACTCTTCACGATGTTAGGCTTTCTGAACAATCTACTCGCCTTATTGTTGGCACCTAGAAACGCCACAAAAGTACTACATATCAATTATTGTTAGTAGTGGCTTGGCTTAGACTGGAAGCCGATCATTTTATAATTGGCAAAAGGTCTTTTTAGGTTTAGTTTGTGGGAGTTTGGGATGCCTTTTACTTAAGTAGGTACTTTAGATATCTATCGCCTTAAAATTGATGTTATAATTACGTCTTTATACCTCTTAATTCACTAAAACTACCAATATTGTGTGACTTTGTGTTGAGTAACTTTTACAATTCACGTGCGAAGTTAATTATTTTACACGCGTTCTAAAGGATTGTCTCTAATTTGTCGCTACTGTTGCAGCTGCCTGAAAACCTCTAGCGAGTAGTATATACACAAGTATTAAAACGTTAAACATAGGTAGGTTTGACATTTATGCCCAAGCAACTGAGATTTATTTAAATAAACTAAATTCTAAGATAAAATCCAAACAAAAACTGATTCTAGAGAAATTAATGACAATATCCGCTGTAGCGCGGCAGCCGAGCGCTTCATTTTCTGTGCTACGGGTCGTGGGTTCAATCCACGCATGGAACTAATATTTGTTTGGCTTACAGTTACCTAATTATTGTTCTGGGTCTTTCTCTTTTTGCATGTATGATGTGTCTGTGAATACATGCGAGATACAGAATGGACTTTTTTATTAAACTACATAATATGACCTAATTTCTTCATTGTTCGCAGACGATCAGGAGACATGTGGAAGCACAAGCGAACTCTTCACGGCGTGCAAGCGGTGTCCATAGACACAGAACCAAAGAAGTGATACAAGAAAAAATAAAAAAAAGTTGAATGTCCTACCACATGTATACTACTTCCAAATGTTGCCAATAGATGGCGCTAGTTGGTTCAACGTAGGAGATAAGTGTTCAGTCTTGCGCATTGCCATGCATGTATAATTAAGTTTTTTAATATTGAACATTTTATATATTATACTGAATTTCTTGAGCTTTGTTTTTGTATCAAAATGAAAATGTCCATTTACAATTTCGTCTTGATATGTAGGTATAACCCATACCTATGTTATTTCTAATCATCGATGAGCGATAAACAAAATCTGAAAAAAGCCAGTTTGGACTGAATAAATAATAAATGTTGCCACTGTTTCTCTAGCTAGAGTTGAAACTAAAATCCTATTTCGGAACTTTGAAATAGGCACCATTGGCGTGTTGAAGCCCGTTGATGGCGTTTGAGGTTCTTCAGAAAGGTCAGTTGCACTCGCAATTGGCGTGCGTGTATGACCAGATGTATGAATGTAGACGAGGCGAACGGATTATGTAAGGATCGTAATAGGTGGCGTTCTTTAGTTTCTGCCTACCCCCATGAGAAAAGGGCGTGAGTTTATGTCTATAAGAAACATTTTATACATTAAGTCTTATTATTTTAGTCTATTTTAGTATGTCACAAAATATATACCTGCTAATTTTCAATTTAAAATCGCAGTCTCAAAATAATAATGTATCTCCTATCGTTCTATCTGATCTACTAAATTCATTAACGCAGATACATTTATTATCAGTTGGCAGAAAAGAGTATTATTCGTAGTTCTACTACTAGAAGTAGATTTTCCTGTTACTCTACTCCTCGAAACGATGTAGTAAGTATATGTTTTATGACAAGTTTCGTAAACTTCAAAATATTTAAGATGTGATAGCAATCTATGATTGTGTGATGTCATACGCAGTACGCGTACGATTTGAATTTCGAAATATTTTGAGTTTTTTTTATTCGAAAAAAAAATGAAGTAAGTATGCCTTTTGCTTCTACTCTGTTCTATTATACACATTTTTTTTGGAAAGTTATAAAAAAGTAAAAAAAAAACTTGCTTTATTTACGTCAGGTTAATGCCGTGTCGCTACTCGTTTTCAGAGGCTAGCAGGTAGGTACTGTTGATAATCGATTATTTTCTACTTGTTGCTGAAAATTGCAACTGAAAACGTTTTCTCGATAAACTTTTCCCCTATTTAATGAAGAGGATTAAGCCTAATTATGATGACTTTGTATGTGCATCCTTATAGCTGATTAGTTTTAAAAATGTTCAGTATTTATTCCTGAAAAAACTCGTTAACTGCATCGATACTGTAACAGTATAAAATATTATAATCAAAATACTTGCGTCACATTTTATTTTGATTAGCTGTGATTTTGAGTTTTCAATTTAATATTGCTTGCATGGTGAATTTAAACACATATTTCTCATTTGTTTATCTCTGTTTTTTTTGAAAAATTGAAGCATATCGTTGTTTCATTTTTCCAGTTAAGTTGGTACAGAATATATTCAGGTCCTATTCCTCAGCTGCTAGACAGAAAAGCATTTTTTTTGTGTGCCCTATCTTATGTTTTTGTGTGCCTCTAAGACGTGTTTTGTGATACCGAAATACGCTGTTACTAATGAAGATTTTCGTAAATATATTTGTACTGTTTGTGGTCCAAAATATCCACTTTCTGGAACCTTGACACAGCCAGAAGGCAGCAGACCTGGTAGAAGAAGGCGGGACGAGCTGGACAAAACCAACGACCAGAAGTCTTTGCCCAGCAGTGAGATGATTCAGGCTAACAGTATCATTATCAGTATTAGTACTGTTACAGCCTTACTATATCAAAGCAGAAGTTTCTTTCTATAGAGAGAAGAAGCAAGCATTATCACTAGGTAAGTATACTATGTGGTGAAAACAGGCAAAACAACATTTTCATCGTTTTGAACTGAAATACTTTGTATCTCCTTTCGAGGTTAGAACCGTTTTGGTAGCTTTAAATATTTGAAGAACAACAGCTGTTCTACATTCTCACGGTTTTAAGAATGAGGTGGGTTCAGATTCGGGGAACATTTTATCGAGACAGACTTTCCGATTTCATCAACCACCGCTTATTTCTAAAAACTAAACGATGCAACTTTATTTTAAATCTTGATTTCTTCTTATAGTTCGGAGACTTATGTCATCATCATCATCATCATCATCATCATCATCATCATCATCATCATCAGCCTATAATGTTCCCACTGCTGGGACACGGCCTCCTCTCAATGAGAGGGAATGGGCTATAATCCACCACGCGGGCCCAGTGCGGATTGGTAGATGGTGAAGGTCATGCCGGTTTCCTCACGATGTTTTCCTTCACCGTTTTGAGAGCAGTGGTGATGAAATAAATTACAGAAAGTAATGCGCCTGTTGGGTTTGAACCCACGACTTACTGTTCGTAAGTCGGGGCCACCACTACTGGGCCACCGCTGCTCTCAGACTTATGTAATATTTATTAATTTAATTTAATCCATCGATATTATTAGGACCTCATTTTGCAGGTAACATTCAGAACTAAGTATGTATTTTTGTCGTAAACCAATCGTAGCTGCGATATTTCGGCGTAGGCCTGCGTAGACCCCGTGTAGCGCTACGTAGACGATGCGTTTTCTCGGCGTAGGCCTGAGTAGACCCTCGTGGCGCTTCGTAGACGCTGCGTTTTCTCGGCGTAGGCCTTAGTAGAACTTCGTACACCGTGCCAATTTTTGTTGTGGTCGTTGTAGTAAAGTACAGTGGTACACTACAAATTCACCGTCAACATAGGGCTGTAGTTATACCGTTTCTGAATTGAGTGCTTTGAGAACTTTTCAAATTCTACTTTTTGGTTCATTATACCATGTGCCCATGAAATTCAAAAAAACCTTCATTGTGACAATGAAGGTTTTTTCGAGTTTAGTAAGATTAACAGTTTTATGTTGTTTTTTATAATCACTAGTTCCATTTGGAAAGAATCTGAAAATAATGGAACTAGAGAAACTGCATTATCTGTATTAGTGCCAGTTATTATAATGTGTAGTGTTGTGTCTTTGTGTATTCGGGTTGAATAGTTGGGAGAAAATAAAGAGGAATAAAAGTCTGAGGTTCTTCAACAGTAAATATTTATTATAAAAATTGCTTTTATAGCCACATTTCTGTTTCTATAATATATATAATATTTATGTTCATTCTTTGTGCCATTGTTTCACAAAATTATTCCTGTTCTTGTTATTTTCGATACAACGGCTTAAACAATAATATATTACAATTATATATCTTACATTAGACAAATCGAGAAACGACTTTGAGACACTCCCAACATGAGGAACGATTTAACAATTCGATGTGTAATATGAGCCCCTTCAAAATGGTTTTCTCAATTTACTAACGAGAGTATTCTTTCTAAAATATATTCACAATAGTTTCAATAAAAATCCTGTCATTTTTGGTAACCAATGGCAATGAAAAACACTAAGGAAAATACACTTATACAATGTAGTAGTAAGTTACGTATGAAAACGTTGCCAATGTCTCTTTGAGACGCCCGCAACAGAGTAGACGGATGCGACAAGGAGTCTACCTGTCATCATATTATTGCTGGAGGTCACAACACAGTGCGTGACTAGTCGCGCGGCCGCGGGTCGCTCGGACGTGCGTCCGGCGCACCCGCGGTCGCGCGACGCGCTCGCCATCGCTCTGGAGGCGAGCCGTGCTCACAACACAAACGATAACAGTCAAGGAGTATTAAATACAATTTAAGGTAGGGCCCACCACAAAATTTTACAATCAAATAGTACATTACAATCATAATTATTCGTTCACTGACGACCCGACGTGAAAGAATTAGTCGGCTATTTTATGTAAATGACAGGATAAAGAAGTTTCTGTACCTACATTATATTGCAAGCATTTAATGCTTCGTATTCCTGACGCACCAGTATAAAAAATATAACACTAATTGAAATATTTAAGGAAGTTGACTGAAAGTTTACACTAATTAGGTTTAAGTACTTTCAAAATATTAAGTCATACACTCGTGGCTCAGGAATACAAAACAGTGTCAAAAATGTTAGTACAAATATAGAGTAAAATGTAATAGGTAGGTACAAGTGAAACAGGGCAATTTGCCGGAGAGTCGCTAACTTACTTAAGTAAACCATCACAACCAACCATACGGACATCATCAACAAAACATCTAACGCGAAATAACCCATAAAATAAAATAGATTGAGCTGATCATTCAGTTACTCAGTGCATCACTTATGAGTTTAGAACCCAAAATTATAACTAAACGTTGTTCATGTATATTATTGGTCTGTACTGGCGATAAAATTTTGTGACATCTTATTATATTAATAATGCATATTATGTAACTTGTAAATCTGTACTTGTTGAGTGTATTGGACAGAATAGAGGTCGTAATATACAACAGGGCGGCGGCATGGGGCGCCGAGCACGGGCCCAGGAGCCCAGGGACCCAGCGGTGACAAGCTACCCGACAATCGACATCGATATCAATAAAATTATTACTTTACATAATATATTTACAACGGGCGCGATCACACGCCATAATGCCCATCTCCGTATATAATATGTACACTAAATTTAAGAACATAGAGTTTTCTCTCATTAGCTACCGAATCACAATTCAAATATTTGAGTAATTGACAACGGTGGACAAACATGCGCCGGAGCACTAATGCATCTTATTATTGAAATTTGTACTTTGCTCTATTAAAGTCGTGCTAGGTATGTTTGGTCCATGCAGTCACAATTCCGAGGATCGCGCGGTGGGTGCGCCGGCGCCGTCTGCGGAGGGTGGTCGGCCAGAGAGGACACACAGAATACACCGATTATTTAAGTTCGGAGTAATCATGACACAGGAGGACACAGGTTACAGTTACGAGGGTACAGTCAGCTAGTACACGGCCCACAGAGCGCGAACACCTGTCTGCGCCGGCGCCGCCACGAGGGCACAGCGTCACACAACCCGATGTTACTAATGAGAGAACTTATCATCAAGCCAAGTACTCCGTCCAGGCATTCGGTTTCGAAGACAATGTTCGTTACCTGTCTCTGTTTAGAAACGACGGGTTGTTCAACTTTCAGACTATTTTAAATACAAATATTCCACTGGATTTTTACACTTTTCAAATCTATATGCATACAGAGTCCATCAACGAACGTACTGTTTCAATCGACAACCTAATCTGATGCGTTCGGATGCCTCCTAACAATGTAATACTTTAGTACAAAACTAGAAGGTAGGTGTTTTGAATAAATTAAAGATTGATCTAATTAGTTTTAATTACGTATTAGGAACTGCAGTTCACTGTTAGTAGAGTAAATAAACTATTCGATGAGACATTTTACAGTTAATTTGATTATGACTAAATAAAAGATCTCAACGGCTATAACAAAGCGAAAACTGATCGTTAGAAGGCATCCGAATCAATGGACAGAAATCTCAATTCCGAAATATGAGTTATTTTAAGTACCTACAGCCACGGTTCAGTCATGTATTACAAATTCCAATTATTCAAATGCACGATTCCTGTAATCATGAAACTTTCATAGTCACAGCTGGTAAGGCTCGTTTAATTGACATCCAGTTACGTGAAGCCACACGACTGCGTGGTGGATGTGGAACTCATGAAAGTTCATCAGTTACGTTAAGTACTAAGGTACTAGCTATTACAGTTTGTTCATCATTGTTCGCGTTACCATCGCACTGCACGAGCACAACGCAGCATCGATGCGTTATCAACACGGCACATGTCCACACATTACTATTAATACGACAAACTTAGACATCTCTTGCGGTGGAGCCGCTCCGAGCTTTATGACTCGCTATTACTAAACTGAATCCAGGACAGTCTCGAGGCACTGAGAGCTCGCTCCACCCGAGAGATCTCTGGCGAGTCAACATAACCCATAATAGAAATAAGTCATACTCGTTGTTCAGAAACATTTTTCAATGAAAATATCAAGACAGAAATAATTTCAAATTGTCACTTTCTTCTTCTGGTCAACGAAATAAATATAGTCATTTTACCTAATTAATTACATAATAATTTCAACAAAATTTCAAACACCTGAGTTTTTAAACGATAATAACGTCATTAGCTAAGTCACTTCTTCATTCGGTTTGGAATTCACTTAAAGAAAATAAAACTATCAAAAATAACTCGGCTCGCATATAAGTCCTGCGTCACGTCCGAAGCTAGCACCTTCCCTTTTGCAATTACATAATACTAACTACTGACTGCGTGATTGCGTCGCGTCGCGTCGGCGCGCGAGACGCCGCGCGGCACGCCGCGTCCGACTAGAGGTCCGCGCGGCCGCACGCGCGAGCCGGCCGCGCGGCCCGCCTCACCGCGCGCTATCACAGGCGCTTAGAGGGGCGCGGGCGCGTCCTGCCCGCGCGCCGTGCACTAACTCGTCGGCACCAGCAGCCGCACGAAGCTGTCCTCGCTCCAGCCCCAATCGTCGGGCCACGCGTCTTCGGGGGGGTCCAGCGCCGACCTCGACGACAGGCTCAGTACGGAGCCCCAGTCGATGGTGCGCTGTTCCTCGTCGCCATAGCCGGAGTCGCGGTCGGGCGGTGGCGGCGCGGGGAAGGGGGTGGCGCGCCCGGCGGCCGGGTCGCGCGCGCTCAGCAGCTCGCAGCGCGCCACGCCGCCGGCCACGCACGCCGGCTCGAAGGGCGCCTCCTCGGCGCTCTCGCGCTCCATCTCGCGCTCGATGCCGCGCAGGGTGTTGCACACGAGCACCGAGCGCCGCAGCGACGGGTCCGCCGTCTGGCGGAGGCGCGCTAGTTTCAGCGCGCATAGGTTCATCATCTTGAACCGCCTCTCGCGGTAGCAGCGGCGAGAGGCGCAGCGGCCGGCCGCGCGGCCGTCGCAGCAGGCGCGCGCAGCCGCTCCGCCCAGCTCCAAGTAGGACTTGCCGTTCTCGGCGCGGATGGTGTCGTGCGCTCCGCACCAGCCGCCGCACCAGCGCCGGCGGCACGCGCGCCGCTCCTCCTCCTCGGAGCGCCAGCAGTCTCCGCCGCCCGCCCCGGCGGCCACGGCCTCGAGCCGCGCGATCGAGTCTTCCCAGCGCGCGACTTTGCCGCCGCCCTCACACGGGGAGCCGGCGCGCCGCTTGGCGCCGCACCCGCCGCCCGAGCCCTGCAAATACACAAACAACATGGTTACTCACTGCATTCCAAATGACAACATTCGCATGTGCTCGCACTGCGAATTTTCTGATGACGTACTGAGTTACAAATTTAAAATCGAATAAGTTAAAATAGATACCAGAATAAACATTGCACTGAAAACATTCGAATTGTTCGCAATGACACTGACGGGACAGTGACACTTTGTAATTCATCTTAATATTTATGAAAACGACTTTGTTTTAAGTTCTTATGTCGACTGGTGATAAGATGGAAGAATAGAAGTCGGAATCTAGTCAGAATGTAATGCATGGATGAACGTGGCGAGTGTGGCGACTGCGCGGTAGGTGTAGACGCGGATGTGAAGCGCGAGGTGGAGAGACTCGCTACACAATGGCGCGTGGGCGCAGCAGACAGGCGGAGCCGCGCGGCACCGCTCTCTCACTACCACAAGTACCGTAAGCTGAGACGCTTTATGCACTCTTCAGAAAACTTATGGAAAGCGTTATAAAACTAATAATAGTAATAACTTGCTATAAATCCAAATGAAGTACTCTAGGTTAATTTCTATAATTAAATCAATCGTTCATCAGGAACAAAAAGTTCTTGTCTTCAAGTAAACGATCTGATACTATTTTGGTTTTGAAATTGACGTTACACTACTTCTTATACCGCCAAAGAAAAACGACAGAGAATTGTAGAGTAGGTATGGAAAAGTTGTTAAAACTTTTAAGACTTCAAACAAATTCCTAATAATCTCAATCTATAAGTAGCAAAAAGAAAAGGCAGAACTAAACTAAGCCTAATGACTAGTAAACTCTCAAAAACAAACTACAATATCTTCCACAAATCGAATATAAGCGCATGGAATGTTCCCATCAGCGCGCAGACCCGCTAGAGTAACAGACGGCGTACAATAGTACCTGGTAGTAGGGTGGTCTGAGCTCTATTGTGCGCCGACCCTTCTCAGTTTTTTTAGCGACAATGTGCCGGGGCGCAGCCCCTAGCGGCTCAGGTAGGGACCCATGCACCCGCCGGGATCATCGGACCCTTCTACCGGGGCTCCGAACGCATTCTTTCGCCCCTACGAACGCACAATAAAAATCACTGATGATTTCAACTCCTCGGATCTATTAGATTATCAGCAGGAGTAGTCAGCACCTAGTGTTTTATAATTATTGTATGCTTATCTTCATTTTATACTTGAATAACAAGCTATCATGTTAGCAGCTGCAGTACGGACGTGCAGGCGTTGACTTTTACCGCAGTAACGCATATTTATCGAATTACCTTCTTGTACATTGACTCTTTCGTTAGTGGTCATCGCGAAATTTCGCAATGCATCGAGCCGGTGAACACCGTGCGTGGCGATACACACGTCGTTGAAAAAATAAACTAGTAAGTGGCGAGTCCAGCAGGCGGCAGATGCCTCCGCACCTGCCACTACAATTAGGAGGCACACGCGTTTCGCTGAACCTGCCTAGATACACCAGCCTTTATACCGCCTATTATTATACAGAAACTATAACATTAAACGAAAATTACTAGGCTACCTATATTTTAACCCACCATGCACGAATCTATGCTATTTAAATTATAATGAGTCGCTACCTACTAATTGTTTTTATTAGTTGCGAATAATGGATCCACTAAATACCGATATTTTGATAGCAAAAGGTTGCCCGCTGTATTCTAGTCTGTCTGTAGAGTGCTGAACGAATTCATAATAAAAGCTAACAACGCATGATCGGTTAGTAGGTTAGGTTGCGAGCGCTGTCAGTGTTGCGACGGTCGACGGTCGCCTGCCGTTGCGTTGAGTCAGCGGCCACTCATCGCAACGCTGCAAATAATCACTTTGCGTCACCCCTTTATCGCTCCGCGGAAAACGTGCCGCCTCACTGTACACAGTACACTTGTACAGCGCGATGCGATTACTGTACGCTTCTACAGTTGTACACCTACTGTTCATTATAGGAAAATTATAAGCGAGCGGACGAGTTTTCAATATGCAGAAATAGCTAGATAATATCTAGCGTGAGGTTGTATCACGCGGCGCCCGCGAGCGCTATATGTATGTAGCAGTGTCGTCGCCAGCGCTGGCGCTCATGAAAATAAATTTAGTAAATGACGTTGGCGCTCGGCGTTGCCACTCCGTGCCTCTGGAACGCGGCTACGCGACGTTGCCACTCCGCTCGCTCTTTCTAATCTTGTCGTAAAGTTCTTTTTCTGATGCGCAGCGCGTCGCTCGTTCTCTCCGCTCGAAACTTGGAAACGTCAGACGTTTATTTTATCGCTAGTCTCGGATATGCGGCATTTTATAACCGTACCGCTCGCTATAGCGCCGAGGCGAGGAGTTAGTGCTTATTCAAAATAACAACCATAAAGAATTTTACTGTATGCGCTGAGAAGTCATAGTCGACGAGCCGTCGGAGCGGCGACGTTGTTATAGCGCCTCTCGCTCGAGGAGGTAGGAAAAGTTCGGTCGGCGAGGCGAGTCGAACGGAGACTTTCTATGGCATTGTGGAGACCAAATAGACGGCGGCACGGCAACGGCATTGCCTCACAGCGCCACAGTCATGTCGAGCGGCGCGCGGGTCGCCGGGGGGCGCGGGGGCGCGCGGGCGGCGGGTGCGGGGCGCGCGGGTGGCGGGGGCGCGCGCCTGTGTGCACGTGCCTCGTGCAGCACACAGGCGCACGCAACAACGTCGTAGCGGCGCGGCGCGCGGTATCTAGCGCTACAGCTACCTACGCCCGGTCGCGCGCCTCGACAACGTTGTATTATATAGCCAACTATAAAGCGGGGTAGATAGCATGGGGTGTATACTGTGCCACGTTATGGGGTCGCTCTACCCACATGAGAAAATACGATGCGCCGTTATGCGTCAGATGCTATGGGAATTATAAGCGATGGAATTTCTTTTGATTACACATTTTCCTTTTAGTTTATCATTTGCCAAAAAAGTTAAGGCATCGACTATGTTAGGTAGCGTAGGTATCAGATATTTTTATTAAATTGAAAAGTAGATAGCTAACGTAGATATGCAAACAAATAAATTGTTGTTGAATTTCAGCGTCGTTGTTTAGTTTCAGCGGCGAGTCCCGGTGACATTTCCCCACCCACGTGTTTAACGCAGCTTTCGTGTTTGTGTGTGGAATACATCGATGCCTGTATAAATAACGATTGTTTACGACCGACGCCACGGTCATAACATCGTAGTAGATTTTTATTTCATTTTTTTTCGTCCATTCATGAAACAACGATACGAAGGCTGCGCTATGCAGTATCGAGCCGATTCAATGACCGATTAAGCCATTAACGCTCCTTTTCAGTACAATAGAGCACGTGACCGCGGCGGTGGTAATTTCATTCATCTCGGAAGGGCGGTTTGTTGTGGACCTGTTCCGTGCTATCGAGATTACAGATCGTAAACAGTGCACTTTGTTCTAATGTTTGCGTTTTGTGGGGCGCTAGTTGTGGGCTTGGGGCGCTCGCCATTCACGGAAGGAAATAATGTTTTTTGCTCACTAAATTCTCTTTTCAAGGTCTTTAGAATATGTTTTTAGAAAAGAAATGCGAGTTTGAATGAAATCTCGATATGTTTTTCAGAAGTAGAACAGCAAAGCATTGTCAAACAACTTGTTCAGAGACAATGAATTGTCAAAAAAGTCGGAGGCTATCGTGGCGTGGCATGTGCACGGTCGGTACGCAGCCGGCACGAAGGTAGCCTTGCCTGTCGCAGGCACCAGGGCTGTGCGATACCAGACATGTTACCAAACGACGCAAAACACCATAAACGGAACAATTACCATGTGAAGCACACACCACTCCAGCTTTTTATCCACTCCCAGAACTCTCAAAAGACAATAATCCAAGAGAAATACTGTATTTTTACGAGCCGATAAACTTGCAAATTTCTACGGCAGCATGAGTGGAAGAGGAATGATAAAAATAAAATATGTAGTCGGTATGGGCGCACAGCCCTGGCTGGCACGCACATTTCCGTGAGCGGAGAGCGGCGAGCGGCGAGGCCGCGCGCGCATGTGTGCGGTCGTGCGCACACGCAGGCCTGTGTGCGTGCGCCAACCAGTCCCACATCCTGTTTCGTGCCTTCGTGGGCCGCGCAGCTTCGCCGACTCGCCGCAGTGCTTCTGTCGAGCTTTTTATTTCACGCCTCTGGCTACTGCATGTACAAGATTGATTTTAACAGTAGTTGTGTTGTGTAATCCAATTTTTTTGCCAACACCTAACCTTAACAAATGGCGGCTTTCATGTCAAGTTTAAATTACGATTTGTTGATAAAAATTCGTGTACGCCAATTTGATTAAATTTTTGTGTGAAGATGACTACTAGCACTGAACGCTCTGGAGCTTTGGTTGCAGTTCAGTCGTTGACTCTACCAACAGTCTATCAGTCAGTCTTCTATCTATCTAGTTGAAATTCACACTGGCACAATTTGGTGAGAAGAAAAAAGAACTGGCTTTATTGCCTATCGCCAATTTAAAACCGTATAATATGCAAATCAACAAAATCAAAAGTCTCATTTGTTCATGAAACCCAACCTTTTGAAAGAAAAATGCATGAACAGCTAACTCGCATCGCAACACAATAAAGGCGCTTTGTAAGATGATAGATCTGTTGAATAGACTCACAAAAAGCTCATAATCTATGCGTACCGTTATACTTGGTGTCAATAGAGTCAAATAATTTCAAGGTGACGGGGAAAAAAATGAACAGTTGAAAGCAAACAAAAGGAATCCCTCAGGAATGTGATGCCGCATAAAAAGTGAGGGAATTCCCGAAACGCATTGTTTACAGTGAGCGAGTGAGCGCGTTGCGAGCCGACGCGTTATGCGTTTATTATGATGAGCGTGGTCCACGGAGCTGCGACCACCCGATGCAATGAAAGGGAAAATTTGTAGTTTTTGTCGGTAGAGCGCGAGATGACGCACGCTTCCACGAACGCAGCGCCGGCGCCGCTCAGCGATCGGAATGTCGGCAGTTTCGCACTCCTCTCCTCGGGTGCCTTTTGCGATCAGCCTTACATGCACTACGTGAGCCAACTTCCGAAGCAAACCAAATTTACGCAATCCATAAGAGCAAAGTTCTCCTCCAATCATCTCCTCCTCTCTCTCTCTCGGTTTGACTGTTCAGCTCCGACTCACTACGGGCATTGGACCTAAATTCGCTCAGCTCACTCCCTTGAAACCATTTTCGTGGAATCAATTCTCGTTATAGGATCGCGTCATCAGATTCTACTGGAATGGATGGCCATCGCCATTATCAATGAGCGATTGAAAAGTGCATCTGACGTGGTGTAATTACGTGCTATGTGATAATGTGACACACTTGACACACGGGACCGGTTCAGGGCACTCTTACACTTAACACTGACATTGTTAGAGGTGGTGCACTTGGTACGGCACTCCGGTATAAATCACGATCCACAGGGGTGGAGTTGATAGCGCGCTTCGACGAGATAATAAATCAGGTGGCGGCGTACGCGGGCAGATAATGACGTCACTGGCACGTATCTCGGAGAATCCCCGGAAGAGAGCGAATAAAATAAAAATGTCACGTCGCGATCAGCTGTTGGGCGGTGCGAGCGTGACGGCGGCGGCGGGCCGCGCCGCAGCGATACGCATAACGACGCCGCAATAAAACTTATTTTTATGTTTTTCGCTCACAATGGCCGCGCGAAGGTCGAGCTATCTAAATGGGTCAATACACTCTGCGTAGTACGAGCGGTGAACACGTGCTCCCGCGTTTGTAAATAGCGAGATATCGGCCGATTGTTGCAGTGATTAATGGGGGCGCGTAATGACTCGGCGGCTCGGCGTCGTCAGCCGCCCGCGCCCGCGCCGCCGCTCGCTAATATGCTCATTCATCGGTTCGACACTATTATTATTTGCCGGTCGGAGATGGTTTTGTTCGCATTCCGACAATCGATGCGACGACATTAGGGCAACGTTCAATGTCAAGGCTGCACTTGCTATGCGCCCGCTTGCCGCCCGTCGCCCGCCAGGCCGTGTTCAATGCTAATTGTCTACGAGTTGACTCGACCCCGTTATGCCAATTTACTGAACAGAGTTGTTATAAGTGGACTTGTACTACTGTACACCACTGTCCACTGTGCAGTGGTGCACGCTGTTCGCAACATCGGTTCTCAAGTACGAATCGTGCACTGATTGTGTTTAACTCAGGTCTTACATTGTTTGCCTATGTATGATAGCATTTTTTCAGTTTCGACATCTGTACATAGGATGAAAGACCATTGACCATTGTAACTGACCTTTTTTGCCGTCGATTATGTACTTTTTTCATACAACAAAACTACTTTACATTTCTCACCAAAGCTGTAGCCTCCAGAACAGTACTGAAAATGAATCTCTACGACATTAGCTGAAGTGGAGGTCCTTTGGGTACTACTACAAATTAGCTGCTTTGTGTAGAACTATAGACTTAACCGAGGAAATACCTAATAGATATGTTTCCTGAGGTGCTAAGGACGATGTACAGTGAGAGAGATGTATGCGAGCGTCATCGACAGGCGGCGATAAGGGCGAGGTCACGGCTATCAATGGAGACATCTCCATACGCGCACGTGGCGGCCGGCCACGACATCTCGCGCCCATTCACTATGAAGACGCCCCCGCGGCCCTCCGCGAGCCCCCCGGCACCCGCGCCCGCGCACCTCCCTCCACCCCCGCACCCTCCGCGGTGCATCCATGCAACAAGTTAGGGCACAGGCTTGTCTTGTAAGGAGCCCGGAAGACGAGTCACGTCGCGGACGCCAGCCCGACACTACGCTCGACTAACTGCCACCTATCACACACGTTACGCTTTCTATGACCCGTCTGCCAAATCTCACGTTGCGTACAATACACTATGTCAACCAGCGACTAAACACGTCAATGAACTACTAAAAGGGCTAATCGTAGCAAAGACACGTAGGCTGTCTACGAACCGTAGCACACATCAAATAAAACCGTAGCACCGTAGGCCGAACATTAAATACCTACAAAACGTTTTGCAATCATTGGTAGAATCAGCACCATTATAATGTAACGCAATTCAAATAAAGTTCTCGTAAAACATGGCGGTTCAAACACATTTTCCAGCTTCGTGATGCCCAATTAAATATGGATGTGATTGAAAAACGCGTGTCCGGTAACGAGCGTGTACATAATTGGTGGGCGGCCGGGGCAGGCCCGGAGTGACCCAGTTGCCGTTGCCTGGCGACCCGGGGTTGCCCCCCCGCGCGCCACCTGCCACCCCCGCCCCCGCACTAAATAACATGCCCGAAACCGACACCTTAGCAAAGGTCGTTCAACCGTCACAGAGGCAGTTGCTCTCGCCATTTTTAACCCGACGTGCATGCATCACACATGATGACAACCCCTGCACCTCCCAAAATAAAGCTAATTTAAAATAATCAATACAAAGGCACTGATTTTTCATCAGTACATGAAAATTTCGGGAAATTCGACATTCGTTACGCAGCCTTTTCGTTTATTTCGAATATTTTTTGTGCTGGAAATTGTGACCACTGCGAGAACTTTAATTAGTGGTAAACCTATTTTATGCTGAACGCTCGATAATGGCCATAGTAACAACTGGTAGTTTATAGATGCAGGCTAGATTCTGTTGAAAGGACATGACAATAATCCTCACCGATGTAACTAAGTTTCGGACACATTACAGCGCATATTTTAATGAAACCGAGTCTTCAACGCGATCACTTTCATCCTCGATCGCAAACTTGCTTAATTACGCTTGAGAAACTCACGAAAGTTGTCAGAACTGTGTACAATCGAAGTATTCACAATAAAGAGGAGTGTGATGAGAAGTCCTAGAGGATGTGCGAGGATAGGCAGGCCGACCGCGGCGACACCACCGAACAAACTAAGTGAAATTATTTTCTTTAACTCTTAACTTCGAGTGGTTTTTGTTGAGTCGAATAGAAAAACCTGCGAGCGAATAAACTTAATTGTCATAAGCCGCGCTTGCCGACTGCCACCCCCTCAAGTCGTGAGGGCGAGGGGGCGCCGAACACAGTTGTATTTCTCCGAACTTGTGCTAAATTTCACTTTCTCTGAAGACGTTGTGCGTAGACTTAGCCACCCACCGCGCCCCCGTCCTCTCGCTAACTTTACTAAATAGTTTCGACACTACTAAGTACCTATCTTCTTAAAACTTAAGTCTGTTGTCATCTTTCGCGTCGGTTTTCTGCTTAGATACATGAAGCCCAATCATATCAGTATAATATTTCATGAGAGCCACATTCTATTTGTTATTAAACAGCAATGCTGTGGAACATTGTATCTTCAATGAGAACGCTCTCCACCCTGTGTGAGATGTCGTTATCTTAGCGAACCCTAACCGAGTAAAACATAAAAAACGTTACTCAAAAAAGTCCTTCCACTCACAAAAACTCTGCTGCCTCCTCGCCCTCTGAAGTTATAAAACGCTGAAGGCGAGTGAGGCGAGGCGAGCGGCTTGAGATCTTATCTCCCCGCATTAGAGTCGAGTTTTGCATGACCTACCCTGTGCACACCAGCAAGTAGCGCCTGAAAGGCGAGCACACGAGCGTGGAAGCTTTAGCAAAATGAAAGCCGACTCGCTCTTAATTCACCAGCACATAGACACGGCGTACGGACGTCGATAGGACTCCCTTCCCCCCTGCCGCCGCCCACCGCCCGCCGCCCCCACGCGCCGGGCATAAATAAGGGGGGCGAACTCGGGTTAACAAGAGAGTGAGTGCCCTCCCTCGCAGCAATGCTAGAAGGGAGAACTAAGGGGGCTGCGGCGAAGGACGAATTAAGGAGATGAGAGAGCACACGCTCTCTAGACGCGCCGCCTCGCACCAGCAGGGAATTAAGGGAGAGCGCACAACGACGCTGTCACTGCGACATGCTGCCGCTAGCTATTCTTTTTATTTTGTGTTTTTTCATGGGTTTCGTTGCTTCCAAAAGTTCAGAATCGTATCTTATTTATAACTGTACGATACTATTGATTTTCCAGAGGACTCTATTCTGTTGGACTGGCTTAGCGCAAAGTAGAATTAAATAAACGTAGAATATGTTGCGCCGCCCTCATAGCTACCGCCGAGCTCGTGACGTCACTGCTGCGTTTTCCAAGCACGTGAGCCACTTCGTCACATAAATTACAAACTATATCCCACAGGAGTTAAGGTTTGTTTTCGTCGAAATTGCTGGAGCTCCTTTGTCTTGCTCCATCGGAGCGGGCGAAAATGTTCTTTATTTCTATAGGGGAAGGTTGAATTTAGTGGAGTCGTGTCGTAATGATCTTGGGAAGAGGGTGGGTATAAATTTTCCATGGGGGCAGACGGGGCGACGTCGCGCGAGGGCGCCGCTGAGTCACGGCGGCGGCGGTGCCGGCGTCGGCGGGGCAGGGCGCGGGACGTGCGGCGGGGGGGCACAGAACATATTGTAAGTATCTACCACTCACATGTCACAAAGTTTTCTCCGCATCGGAAAACTTTGTTAACGTCAACGGAGCACGTGGCCTTGCCGATATTATACATAATTGCTGCACGAGTTCCCGCTCAACATGTGACAACTTAGCGACAACTTACTTTCTCACTTAATTCGGGTAAAAAGTACACGTACCTAAATGATCTCTTGCGTTAGCGCGAGTTGCAGTAGTGCTGAAGTAAACAGGTAAAGTTTATAGTGCGTTTGATTAACTTTGATTACAGTGATTCGTGACTCATTACCGAGTGCTGTAACTGTGTAATGTCCGTATTATTGAACTTGCGCTAGATCATACATGCATCGATATCTACTGAACCGCGATATTATGTTCGTTTTGGACATTTGCATTTCTCACACCTTTTGCCTGTAATTAACATTGAGCTCTTTTCTTTGTTCATTTTCCTGTAATAGTCGCCGCAATCGATCTCATTATCATATAATTGTGAAACTCTGGATCGGTCTGAACACATAATAATTGTCAGCCGTATCTTTAGTCGTGCAATCAGCTCACATCGGCTCGTCACCTTGAGGCTGATAACGTGGCTGTAGTGTGATAAGAGCCGATACCGCCAGCACGGCGAACGCACACACAGTCTTATATTCTTATGCTTTAAACATTATTGTATTGACATTGGATAGCTTTGATTTTATAAAGCTATATCATCTCATAAGCTTCAGGAAGCCATTAACTAGCTTTGTTATTCAATATTAATCTCTGTTTGATAAGAGTCGCTTAGTTCTAAGTTCGTCATAACAAAACATTCGTAACAAAACGTTCGCATTACTTGCTATCTTTATTGATATCAGTTCGGAATAACGTAAACAATCAATGAAATTGAATAACAAAACAAGCTTTTGGCAGATAACAGCAATTTGGTTATTATCTGACGAACTTTCAAATGTTTCCTTTAGATCAAGTCTAGTTAGCAAGTTCAGTATCATTATATTACATGATACAAAAAATATCATCAACGTGTTGCGAACTCAAAGAGTCTCGTGTTCTTTTTCGAGAAGTTTTCCGCTCGTAGTTGGCAGCACGTCGCGCGTCTCTTCGCCGTCGTCGTGTGGCATCGCTCGAGCGAGCGCCCACAATGCTCACCCGAAGATCGGCGCTGTTGCCAATTACATTATGTACGGGAGGGCGAGGGGCGCGAGGGAGCCTTATATAAAGCCCTCCCCCTCCAAGCCTTGGAAACTCACAGGTTATAAAGCGCGGGAATGAGTTTTCGCGCGAAAACTTTATCGCAAAAGCTCGTGCGCTGAGCGAAGCTTTTTCACAAGCTTAGCCTAGTTGGACGACATCGACGCTTAGGATTAATTTTACGATTCAAACTTTTTACATGGATTGTTTTAATTTATGTATGGCTGCGTTGCTCTGTTAACATGAGGTATTACAGGCCTATGCCATTCCTAATTTTATTTCGCATTTATTAACAAAGTTATTCTATCTATAGTCGGACATTGGTATCCTTTTTTAAGGATTTAATTAAGACTGTGGCTTTGATGTCGTACTTTAAATACATCCAAACAGTTGAATACAGCGCGAAACAAAAGTCAGGGGCGACCCTCTGGCTCCCGCGTCGAGGGAGAGCACAAAGAACGACTCCCAATTCAGTAACGAGTCCCGGCTCCCGGGGCACGGTTCCCGGGCCCGTTAGCTCATTGCCAACTCAGATGAGGGGACCAAACTTTGCCCGATGCGATCTAACAAAGGACTTTATTCGGCGTCATCAGGTAAATGAAACATTGACAGAGTATTAGAGCTGCGTCAGTTTCATTTGGTGTGGTGGGTCGATAAATCGATGTCAGAGTAAGGTCAACAGCGACAGGCAGCAGCAGGGTCGCCGGCGGCGGTGGTGCGTGCGGGCCGGCTCGGCCGCCGCAGGCCGCAGCAAGCCGTTCACACTGCCGATGCTGTTTTGCATAAGTAATGACCGCCGCCGCCACCCCGCACCCCGCCCCGACTCCCCCCGTAGGCCTATCGATTGCGGCGGCGCGGGGCGGGCCGCATCGCCGTAATTGTCACACTGAGCGAGCTGAATTTCACTCCACCCTCGCGTTATCGACCTTACTACCCCCGCATAAAACCCACTCTCCGCCAGCAAGAATTACTGATTGAATACCAAATGCGTTATAGTCCGCTCTAAGTTTGGAGGCGGATCGTAATAGAGCCTTCGAAGAGTCTATGACAGAGCTTAATTAGACAGGCGTGCGATGGCACCGAATGGATTTTACTTGTTCGATATTTCAGCGCGAATTAAAGCGCAAATTGTTGGGACTGAATTAAAGTACTTTTAAAATTAGTGGACCGGAGAACTGTCAACCTTCGGCGCGGGCGTGAGCGTACAGTTGGCGGAGTTTGTTTGTACGACACATTAGCGACCGCTCGCAGTCGCGCCGGGCTAATGCGATCATTCGTCAACAAACCGGGATGCCTAGCAACGGAGAACTTGAATATTTGTGTACATAAGAAGTGTCAGCTGGAAAACTGCAAGCTGCAGCTAACTGAACAGTTATAGCTGTGCTCGGCGCACCGGGGAGAGTCAACAGCGGACACCTCACGCACGCCTGTCGCACGCAGAGAACAATAATTCCGTATCGTTTCGCGCGACAGAGCGTGCGACGTCGCTTCGTATGTATTTATAGTCGTCGTCTAGGCGAGCGCCGTTTTTTAGCGCACCAGCAACGACGAAAGTATGGAGAAAGTGGCGCGTTGACGTCACCCACACACGCGCAGCTCACGCGTGCCATACGCGCGGCTGAAGGCAACGTGACAGCCGCTCTCTGTGCTCGATACAACGCTGTCTTGCTACACGCCGATGTTGCAACACCGCATGAGAAATACGACGCTAGCAGCCGATACGAGGTGCCCCCTCTCGACACGTTCACTTGCTCAACTGAAATGCCTTTAAAATACGTCAGCTTCGAGCTCACAACGACGTTACACTTGATACTCTTGTTGAGCGGTAGATATTTCAACTCGAAGGATAATGGGCTTTCCCGAATCTTGTGATAATTGGTTCTTATAGGGGCGCTTGCGCTTCATTACTGGATGCGGGCGAGCTGACTCGTGAGCAAGTCATTGTGCTACGAGTATGTTCGACTTTGGCTTCCCGTGAATGCAAAATAATGCGCCATAAAACGAGCACCTGTTCCGGTAGGAACGCGTGGATAACCGAACAAAGGACCGGTCGTCTCACAAACACGATTCTTTATTGCGGTCCATTGCAGTTGTCATTGTCGATTGGTTACGGGGAAAATCGCCATTGTTAGCGGTACATGACATAACTCGGCTCGTGCCCACGCGATCACAACGTCTCAGAGCATAATAGTGTGAAAACAAATAAAGAAAGAGTAATGATCATCGCTCATCTATACGAGAGACGAAACGTTAAACAACGGTCGCACGCGAGTCGCGAGTCGCGAGCCGCCCGACGTGTACTAGACTCGGAACTAGATTAAATTGAGATCAAACGTGGTTCATTCATAATCTGATCACAACGCCGGTAAACGTAGTAAGTTTATAGAGGCTTTAGTTCAGCGGTTAGTCGGCTTAACCGAGAGGCGAGCGCGCCCGCGCCGCCCGCGGCGATCAATTAATTAAATGAAGTGCATGACGAAACGGAAAACGAGCGGCGATCAGCTGATCTGTGATTGATGCGGACATCACCGCACCCCACTGCACGCGGCGCACGCCACAACCGGTTTAGGACCGTTATTATTAAAAAAAAACCTTGTTTATTTACATTTCGACGGCGATTAAAATCGTGTATCAATTAAGGTTCGCATGCTTGAGACTCACTCACCGGGTGTCGTTTTACAAACCCGCCGTTGCCTTTTTAACTCATTTTCCAAAAAAGGTTTAATGAATTCTGATACATATCTTCCGAAAATAAAATCAATGAAATGATAAACATCCAATTTTATTAGAACAGCAAATAAACAAAGCAACGACCTCGGAGACTTAAAAAGTGAAAGAAAATGTGTAATAAATATAACTTCATCACTTTTTTCATTGCCAAAAAAGAGCTGTAAGTGGTGACGTCACTGGCCGGGAGGGGTGGAGGATTAGGACGGCGGGGTGAGGGAGCGGCGAGGGGGGCAACCCTCGCCATTCTACCCCTACCAGCGACTCTCGACTCGATCTAATAACGTACAAAGCAACTAATTGTAAGTGCACTTTCCAAATAAGCAAGCTAAAACTAAAAGCCCTACTTTAATTTTAATGAGAGAGGCTATTGTTTATTTGTGAACATTTTCAGTGCAGTTTCTCTGTGGCAAATAATTTCCATGGTTTCGTGGTAGAATTTCTAAACACGGTAACAAACATACTTGTCAACTTCTAGAAAAAAAAGAAATGAGACTTGGTCCTTACGTTATTTTGGAATAACGTTAGTAACGTTAGTTTGAAATAACGTGTTCTTAAAGATCAAGTCCAATCTTCATGTTCGAGTAACAATCGAGTTCGACAGGACCAAATGGTACGGCACATCAAAGAGACGTGCCGGTGTGAGTTGGGGGCCACCTCCCCCATCCGATGGGGGAATATGGTGAATACACACATACGCGACTACATTACTGTAATTATCCAATTATTAAAAAATGTATGACTATGCATTTAATTACCAGCTATTGGGTTAGTGACACCCGTAAGATAATGTTATTTATACACCTGTTATAGAACTCATTACTGTTAATGGAAAAGGAATGTTAGGCTCTTTGTGATGAGTAAAGTTCGGGATGGAAATTAGGAGAATTTCCTTTTTCGTAGAAGGAATGCTACGGGTCGTAGCAGGAGTGCTACGCCGTAGCAACAGTGTAATTGGTAAAGGAAAGAATTGGTGTTTGAATGATTAGAGTTTTTGTTATGTTCTTTACTTGAGAAGTCTAAAATAACTAGTAAGTATTTCTTCCATGGTACTCATAAGGTTATCTACAAATTTTCGCTTTCGTAGCGCTTACTACGCCAGATGCTAAGGGCTTCTATTTCTAAAGGTCCTTTGGCTACCCTTTCGTTATCGACCTCAAGTTTTTTCAGACATGTTACGGGACTAAACGGTGATAGTTTTCAAAACCTTAACTAAACCAGATCGACTCATATATGTGTCGGCTGCTAAAAATCTCTAAAATTCAAATGGATCTTACATAAAGTTACATCTTAAAATCAAAACTAATAAATCAGTTGATAAAGAAGAATACGCAGCACGTAGAGTGCCCCCCGCCCTTTGCGGCTGATTACGAGCGCGCACCAAATAAGAATGAATTTTTAATGAGATCCCACCCCCGCTGCCTGCCTTCCGAACAGTACGCACTTAGGAGATTAGTCCCGAGAGCGTTTCAGTTAACTTGCTAACAAGTAACAACAGAAAACCGACTAAAAATAATATCTGCAGACACTGAAATTAATACTTCCCACTTTACGTAACTGTTTTTCATGATCAAGCGTAGGCGAGAAAAGTAGCTCTCAGAAATGTGCGTTATTGCAAGCGACTACTAAGTGTTGCAAACTTCTTGAAGTGTTACCAGTTAGTTACTTATTCATTCAGGTAAACGTTAACATCTGAGTGCTTCGTAACCGAGAGACAGGTAGCCAATAAAGACAACAGAACCGTAAAGCAATAAAATGATAAGACGACGACCCCACAAAACAATAACAATGTAAATACCGTTTTATAGTGTAAACAAAAGTATAATAAATGTTACGTCGGCGACTACGTCAGGACGTACGTCACAGGCGACGTCACGAACGGAAGTCCGCACTAGATATATTTAGTGTAGGCGTGCACCGCAGCCGCCGGGTTCAATGTCGAGGCGCGACTATCTATCGCCCATCAATCACCGCTCGCCGCCGAACACCGCTACCAAAGGACGCGGCCGCGACTTCACCACTCCGCACTCACTCGCCCGCTCGACTCGAACTCATCCTACAAGTTACAAATACCACATTGCGAAAAGACGCCTCTCTGATTACACCACTCTCGATGCTGCGATAACATCGCGCCGGTATGCGCGTGTAAATAGTTTGTTGTTATACCTGTAGTAATAGTAATCCACCTGTCTTCGATTCGCAGATATGAATCGAATCGATTGTCACGGTCGGTCGGGTGGTACATTATCATTTTCATTCATGGATTGATAGAAGTGTGTAATTGGATATCGGAACACGTCGATATAGATTGTGCGTGACCGGGCGATGCGGTGCGGCGCGGTGCGGCTGCGGCGGTGCAGCGGGCGCACCGGGAGCAAGGCCGGCGCTGTTTACAAACTTCCGTCACGACTCACGAGCACTTGTCACTCGCGCCGCCGCTTCTCGGCCGATGAACACGTGTCTACGCAAATAATAGCGAGCCCTCACAGTTGACATTGTCCCACTTCGAGCGACTGCCCGCCCGTCTAGACTTGAGATACGATCACCGTCGATCGCTCGCTGCTAACATTTTGCATTCGTAATTCGTTACTGTCTCAATACGTCGCGGTACCATTCTCTATATCTCTATTATTAGCTGCCTCGAGTCGCAAGCGACTACGAGATACATCGCAAGAGAGATAGTATTCTTAAATTTAGAAGGCATGCACCCTTGTGTAAGTTGTGCCCTACGCGGGGTGAGAACGAGGGAGAATGCAGTAGGGTGGCGGAGCTCCCTCGGCCCGTCACCCCCTGCTGCACAGTAGGCGCGTAGTAACTGCAATAACGGAGCAGTGAAAGTGTCGCGGGGCGCTTCAACCGTCAATGGGTGAAGACTTTACTCCCTTCACCCCGCCGTCTTGTGCTCAAACTTGTAGCTAATAGTACGATCTTCCTAGTGTCGGTCGGCGCACACATGTTTGTGTTCACATAAACAATGTTTATGTTGAAAGTTTCTCCTGGAGCACGCAAACGAGCGGCGACCTGGCGACGTGGCGACGCTTATTGAGTTATTGCTCGATTTACTGAAGAAGTTGAGCGTGTCGGCTCATTACAAAGGTGTGACGTCTGCGCATCGCGACGACTCGACGAGTGCACATAAATCGCGGTCGATCAGCGGCCGATCGAGTATGTAAAGCGAGATGGAGCGGACATCGGCGGCGACAAGCAAAAGCAAATAAACAAGCGGAACGAGTACGTCGTCATTATCTCGAGTCATGAATGAAACGGAACGTAAATTGAAATGTATCGCGTGCCATAATCCGCGCGCATTAATCTCACTCAAACGCCGATGGTTGCGTAACAGCGAGCACAACAAACGGCTCAAGTTCATTGATCCACTTAATGTCCGCGCTAAATGTGTCGTTGTTGAATGTCAAAACATTGTTACATAATTATCCGCGTATGCGTGAGGAGTGCGCCATGCGCGCGCGCCGACGTCCCTCCGCGCCCGGTGCGCCGGAGTGCCGGAATGCCCAGCACACTTTCGAGTCCGGCCGATCGCTGATCACCCGTGATACGTCATCATGTTTATTTATGAGCTTATGATTATAAAATGACGTTTACAACATTCTGATATCGTTGACCGGTTGCCGTATAATAATAACATTCATTCATTCATAAGTGATTAATGGTTACTACGTACGAAATAGATTTGTAGTAGTATATAATAAAGCTATTATCATAATTATAAACAAGATTTTACGCTACTTGCTGCCTGTAGTAAAACATTATTTACAAACATTTGAAGCTAAATCTAAATTACACCTTTGTTTTACTTTTACGTTATCGTTGAAGCGTAACGTTATTTTGCTGCGGTTACCGATATTTTTGATTGTTTTATCAACTCAAGTTTATGACTAGTATATACATTCCTTTTCACAGCATAACTATCCATATAACGTTAGACAACTCTGTATTAACAAGTGTATTCAAAGTATTTGATCGTAGAGGCGCGGCGGACAGTTAGATTTGCACTAGGCGATTGATTTGTTTTCGTAGTAAAAGCAGCTGAAGTTGTGAATCCACCGCTCTGAATACTAATACAACAAGATATAGTAGAGCGCGAGCTGTAAGTTCAACGTATGTCACGGTGCGCGCTCCCAAACTTCTTGTTCGTTTACGACACATGGCGATCGCCTCAGATGCGCTGCAAACTTTGAGTCCGTACTTGTTAAACTTTCGCTGCGTGCCGAACTTGACCGTCAAAACAAGATTGCAATAAAAACATCACTCTTATACAATGACGTGAATTTACATAAATTATTGGCGGCGGCACGTCTCGCGCCCGACGCGGACACGCGCTTGTTTACCCAGATGCAATGTCTACATAGCCATCACACCAAAAGTGGAGGGTTCAACGACTCACATATTGTTTTATTGCCAGACATAATTGGGTCGCGGTGCGGCATTGAGGCCATGGGAAATATATTTAGAGCGTAGATGAGACACTCTGCGAATGCCAAAGATATTATTATCCCCCTGTTCTCGATTCTACATCCGATGAGCGGGCGGACTACTGATAAATACAACTGAAAATATGCAATTAGCGGAACAGATCAACAAACCAAAATTCCCCAATTTCCTATCACGCCGCAAAATTTAGCAAAGATAAGATTGCGATACTTAAGTACTGTAATCTGATATTTTGAACGCTGATTAGGTCCACTTGCGCAAATAAAGAGTTCTACAAAACCGACCGCATTATAATATGAAGTGAAGTTATTGAGAAAGTCAGCACGAGTTTGTGAATGACTGAATGCATCTCAAACATGACAATAAGCTACCGACAAAAAATGGTAAACAAACTGTTCCGCGGCCGGGCGGCCCACGGGCACAGCATAACAGTAATAATAAAATACTGACGAGCATTGAATTCGGTGCACCTGACATTCGCATATATTTTTTTCTAAACAGGTGTCGGCGGCGCGTCAGTGAGCGCGTTCGATGCCCTATATTACTGTATGTCTTTCAAGTTCATTGAGTCACACAATGGCCATATAATTGGTCGTTAGCGTATGTCAAAACACGTCGGCGCGGTTCATAATGCTTTACATAATTATGCTCGTTTGCATAAGCGATTATTATGCGTGTCTTCGCCGATGACGTCGACACCGCTATGGCTAATTCATTCATTTGTTTATGAGTTTACTATTACTTTTACTCCACGTGGTCGATTGTTTACAATGCGAGCGTGAATTTAACGGCAAATGTGTAATAAAAGTTGTTATTATTACGCGGTGCTTAAGGAGGAGCGTCTGATTGTGACGTTGATTCATAATGCGCCTGATACACCGTTTGTTTACATACATGTTTATTTAACGCGCGTGGAGTGGGTTAGAATCTCTGCCATACATGGCAACCATTTACATTGTTACGCGGCTGTTATTGGACACGCGAAATGGACACCTTCCACGAGATTTCCGAACAAATTCGTAAGGCTTTCTGCTACGATTTTCTTGATACTTGTGACACTAGATCAGATATCTTATGAAAGGATTCAATTCTTGATATAATGTGTAGAAAAGAGCGAGAAAAACAAATTATTAACTTGCAAAACGTAAGCCTAAAACAATAATGCAATTTTTCGTAGAGCGTAGCAACCACTATACGCAAATAACTACGCGTCGTACATGTGCTACGGAAAACGTTCTTTAAAACGATCCCTTTGATTTTGTAGTCTACGAAAACCTAGCATAACACCCTAAAACAGCCCTTTAACTTAGAAGCTGAATGTTCTCTGAGAAGAAGAAATCTAGTCATATCGTCCTTTGGACGACGTTCACAGATACGCACTCAAGAATGCTGCGATACCGTTTAAAATAACATCGTATTCTAAACCCTATCCTATTGTCCTATTCATAAATATAGAAATACTTCATAATGAAGCTGTTATTCCCTGCGATCCGACGGAAGACGCCCAACTGCGTCAGATCGCATGTGTAGTCTGTATATTTTTTCAAGAAACCGGTATGTTCCTGTACTTTATTTTCCGGTTTCCCGTCGATGGAGCATGAGCTGACTTCCCGGATAGGATGATTTGGATTTTTCGAGTCTGACCGTTTTTTTGGTACAGGGAAAAAGTCACTTGACTTGATTTTCTGCAGGCGACGGTTTTCGAATGATCGAATACTCAAAACAATACAACTCAATTTCAAATAAACAAAAGTAACAACAAACTTTAAAAAGGCATCAAAAAACTCCTCCTCAACGCTGTCAGCTGGTAACGTGCCTTAGAGACTGACGGCGTTGCCACGTTGTATGGCAAGACTTAGCCTCTGGCCAAGGTAAAAACCAGCTTTTGGGGTTTGGGGTGACCCGCGCCTCGGGTGAGGGAAGCGTCAACTAGGCGTGTCGTGTTGCTCTTAGGTTTATCCATGTCACTTTGGAAGTATATAGCACACTTCTAGAAAGACTTCTTGTCTTAAAGTTTTAGTATTCCAATAAGCTAAAATAGGCTTTAAAATCTACAAACAAAATACGGTTATAGAAACAATTCCCTAACATGACAGGTGAACTCAAAATTGAAGTTAAAGATAGAGTGGCAAAACGAGTTTATGTTAGATTTTCAACTATAAACTATTACATTAAGCACTTGTTGATTGCATTTTTTTCCTTCAAGATGGCAATCTTATCAGTTGTCATGGTACACTCGGTCTTGACCGTCGGGAGCCCCTTCACACCCTTTTTCACTATCGTTGGGCCAGACTAGCCCAGTCATGGTGACGCACGTTTTTTCTGCCTTTTAATCTTCTATAGTTTTTATGAAACAGTTAAGTATACGGACAGATCGTTCACTCAGAGGTTAATAACACCATTCGAACGAACTATTTATTATTGTGATATGTTATGTTTTGTGTACAAACTGTCAACTTTTTTTTCTGTTTCTAAGTGTTGTCAGTTACATATTTTTTCGTTATGCTAAGATATTACTTAGTACAATAAATTACGTAATTGCGAGTTATAAAGTTTTTATGAGTCTTAGTCATGCCTTAGATTTTGTAAACATTACCTAACTTATAGAAAAACAACTGAAACCGTAGAAGGTGATAATATTTGATTTGTTTATGTAATTAATTCATATATTAATGAGGTATCTTTGCTAATTATCTGGTTCCAAATGTTAGTATAAAACAATAGTGAGATTGTTCCCCAGAATGCTATAATGGAGGCACAAAATGGTATATTAAGCAAAATGTTTGGTTGAAACTTGTTTCGTTATAGCGTTTCTCATTAAAAATGAAGATAGTCGCGACGGTAAGGCAGCAATCAACGATCGAACAGAACCGGGTACCGCATCTAGTTTATTACATTGGGTGGACAAACTAGTTACTGTAAAACTATCTGTGTTTAGAGGAATTTGGACTCTATTCGTTTACAGCTAAAGTTTGGAATCGTTTGTGGTGGCGTTTGTACAACTATATAAGTGCATAAGGGTAGTTGGTGCATAGTTTCTTAGCGCACGTGACTGCAACAAGTCGCATTCCACGCACCCCCAGCCCCCCACCCACCCCTATAGGCCTACAAACAACCCCGAAGAGCTACACAACTTAAACATTTATTTTGACGGTTTTGTTGAACCTCTAAAATGTATGCAAAATGGAAATATCGCAGAATTTGTATCAATTTTGTATAACGGTACTATTTATAACTCTATAGGGTTATATTTTTAGCTTTAGGGTTACTCGTTTTCGCGAATTGGTGAGCGAATTCTTGGTAAGCATTCGGGACAATCTACATAGATGTGACATTTTTGTTTGAACCCTTAGAAGACGTCATTGATAAAACTACATCTTAAAGAATTTTAGATGTAAGTAGTTTCTTTCTTTCCTATACGTTCATTTGTACATGTTTGTGTCGGTACCATTGGAGTGGACATCAGTTACTAAAGATTGCACTTTATGAAGTCCCAACAAAAGCTTTTTTTGCTTTTACCGTATACTGAAACTGTGCATATGAATAATGTATTTTGGAAGGATTGGAGCTCCTAAACAAAAGTTTAAAAGTGTCGTGAAGGACACGCCATACCTATACGATACCTTTTTACTTGTACTTTTATTTGGTATCCGTGGACTTGAAAATGTGAGACCCTCTGAGGCGGGTTGGATATATTTTTCCTAATAATGGTCGATTAGGTCTGTAACGATGGATGGAATGTGTTAAGAATGATATGGCAAGAAAAGAAGTGTCTGATGAGATGACGAGTAATAGAGAAGTATGGAAGAAGAAGACATGCTGCGCCGACCACAAGTGAATTGGGATAGGGGGAGGAGAGTGATGATAATGAATGGTAGATTAGGTCTAGACTTGTACTCATCGAGGTCAGAAAAATACAAAAGAAATCGAGAACGTGGGATTAATGAACTTTTCGTCTGTAACTAGGCTGTTTAGTTCTTTAGTTTCTACAGAAAAAGAACAACAAAAGGTATTGGAGTGGACCCGCCAATGGCGATTCCAGTCGAGGAGTAAATCTCAATAAGTGGAATGGAGGAGGCGCTCTGGGCCGGTGCTGGGCGGGGCGCCCCAGCCGTCGCCATGGCAACGCGCCCCTAGCCGCTACCAGGAAAACCCACCAACCTCGGATCACACTCCTATTCGCTTATAGAGGAGCTTTTCAAAACAAGACCAAAACATAGACTTGCGCCTCAAACAAACTTTACACTATTTTTCTACTTCATCGTCTAATCGAAGGTCTTACAAAATTGTCTAATTTTAAACCAATGTCAGATGTGTTTTAGTCTTATTCAGCTTAACGAATCACAATGGACATACATCGGTCCATTGCGTTCGAATAAAAACGATGGCGCATTGTAAAAGAGTCCAGTAATATGGCAGCAATATAGAAAGTAAAGTGCGTTAGCGCTGGCTGGCGATTGCGAGCCAACAGCCAACTCGGCGATAATTAATGTGGAGTCAGTGGAGTCGAGCGAGCGGGCGCCGCGCCGCGCCAGCCGATTCGAGCACAAAAAACCCGCTCCGACACAAAAACACCCGCCGCCAGAACGAGACAACACCCCGCGACGGAGCGAGACAACAACAACTACGTATTTCTGTGACGAGTCCTCGCTCGCCTCGAGCGTCGCACAGTTATCGAGATTCGAGCCGAATACCGCGCTTTGATTTAAAACTCCACCGAATGCGCCCTTCTATCTATCACATGGCGTTTGACAGGTCGCCGGAAACGCGCCGAGCTGTCAGTTCGAAAAAAAGGCGCGCGTCTTGTAAACTTTATGAATATTTTAAGGGCCATTAAAGAAAAGTTATGAACCTAGAACTACGACTATGCCTAATGTACGATGGAAGGTACAGTTCTGTAGTTGCACAATATTATATTTCTTAGTCTGACTTATGACGATAACTTAGAAGAAGTTCCAGCAGACAAATGTATGATAATGGTGATCCACATAAAGAAACACAAAGAAAGAGTATAAGTAATGTTAATATAATATTATATCTTAAAACATATTTTCCTACAGAACTAAATAAAGTAAAATAACATTTATTTTTGCCGAAACTCTCCATAAATTGAATATTCAAAGAAGAAAAGGCTATAAGCTAAAATTCACTTGGCGACTATCATCCTCCAGAAGACATAAACGATTCTACCCACTTGGTAAAAAATCTCTAAGTTGAGAAATATTTCACTAAGCATAAGTTTATCACAACAGTTCATCCATACATTGACTAGACTTCGAGATCCATCAGCATTACAAACTTTTAACAAAACTACATTCAACACACAAACTATGACTGGGAACACAAGTCGAATTTGAAATAAATGCGAAACCTTCGCATCCGCCTCACATACGCTACGAACACTTATAACTACGATGACTTACCTGGAAATCACTCCACATTTTCATTGGGATACACCATAGTTCCGATACGAAAACATCACACGATTCACGATAACAACTGTCAAATATGTCACAGCACGGCGTCACAGTCACAAGCGAACAGGGTGGTGGCCGAGCGCAGACTGGAGCGCGGCGGCCGGCTCGCGGCGGCGGAGCGCTCGGCGGCGCTCGGTCGCGCTCGGCGCAACTCGGCGCGGCTCGGCCCTCGGCCCGCAGCGCCCACCTGCGACTCGCACAACAAAACCGAACCGAGGACTGCCTGCCTGACTGCCTGTGCCGCCTGCCTGCTGCCTGGACACCACAATGCCATCGTCTGCCGCCCGCCTGACCACTACCAATACCCGAATTTCACTGCATACAGACTTACTCTTCGCTTCTGTGATCAGATGGCGCAATCGTTATATTCATTTGCACTACTTGGAGTTTCGATGTTGAACAGATGACTTTCATTAAACAAAAACTAGTGTTTGTATTTTTAAAGATCACTAAAACGAATAGACCTCAATATAAAACGGGTCTTCAGGCAGGTAGAATATGATACACAATATCTTATTTACCAGCTTGACAACAACGCACAGTATTGAAATCTGAATCCTAACGCTCAAACATAAAGAGCTCAAGTTTTCAGTCAACTGATAACAGAAAGTGACAAATAAAAAAGCTTTCTGAACAAAGTTTTGAGTGCGCTGCGCTACGGCCGGCGTAGCAGGAAGTTCGTAGCAGTAAAACTTCGTAGCGCTCTCGTAGCGTGAAAGTTTTGATTTCAACGATTTGCGTTGCGGCGAAGAGGGCCGCGAGGCCGCACTAGCTCTGCGACCCTGCACCTCCTACTGTCGACTCCGACGAGTGCGCAACACTATTGAGCATGCGCTTGTGTACGAGATACATCGGCGCGTCGCCAGTCAGCACGACTCGCGTGAAACGGGGTAACAAGGCAATGTATGCGCACACGGAGTGTGGTCGTAACACAACATTGCTTTCAGATTTATCTGTTCGTTCATCTCTCACGAGAGTGCGCCACTTGGCTGTCGACCGACTACGCCCTTACCGTGTTTAGGTACGTTTTGCAAATCACCGCATGACAAAAGAACCTCCAGTTTGTCGCGTTCCATTCCGCGTGCAGTGGAGGCACCGCGGCACGCCGTGGATAGCTCGCCGGCAATGAGGCGTGTGCCGATCGATACGGTTGCTACAGATACGCGCCGAAGAGAAAAATCATTCGGCGGCAATTTCGAGTACTCGGTACTATTATAAATATTTAGGTCACTCGGTATTATTAAAGTGATTAATTTATATTAGTTTTTGGACTAAAAATAACGGTAAACTGTGCATTGGACTTGAGCTGCAGTGATCCAGTGGTCACGATGACGGAGCATATAATAAGAGTACGCGTTCGTGGCGAAATAAAATAAAGTTGCGAATCGCCTGCGAGCTGCGTGTGCACTTATTGCGAAGTATCGCTCTTTATCCTGTGAATACTTTATTTATTAAGAGTTGTAAGTAAAGGAAAGCTGGACAATACAGGTGTCCTTGGTAGTTGCGGGACTTGCGGGGCTCTTTAAGACTATCTACTATGGCTCTCGTAGGTTTAGTTATACAAAATGGTATATTTTGGTGAGCTTGATGACTGGTCCGCTATGAAATTATCTGATGGGTTTAAATTAAATAAAAGACTGCACAAACTCATAAATGACTTTTAATTATGACATTCTGTAATAATATTTACCAATTATGATGTGACATTAGGTATTCCGTTAGGATTACCGACGTATTGCCTAAGTAAACAACATATTATTATAAACTACCATAAAACAACTGAAGACAAGACAACAACAAATAGCCTATATCCGAATTACAATAAAAAGGCAATAAACAATACCTAAATATATTAATAGATTCGATTTCAAGCAGCCAGCAAGAAAGCCTGTGGTGTAAACGCAAGGTGCGCAGGCGCAAACTGCATGCGTCAACCTGCCAGTGACATGCGCGCCGCACGGTGCGCGAGAGTCGCCAACCCGGCAATTTAGCCACGACGCATGCGCGAAACTGACTCCTTGCTAGTATCATTTTACTGCTGTACTTGAAAAATATCTTGTAGGTACGATTTGCAACTATAAAATAAGGAGTGTGCAATTTAAAGACGTGCTGTTTGTATAACGATATTGTTGCCATGTATATTTGTTATACAGAGTTTGTTAGCACACATTTAGTAGGAAAGCTTTAAGAGAGAAATTAACTTTGGTAACATGCGCTCTAAATGTTTTTAGATCAAATAGTCGACGTATCAATCAGTGTAGTTGCAAGTATGCCAGTACTATTGGGTTTTTCCATCAAGAATTTCTCTGTAGCAGCTCGGAATCTGTATTTTCAAAGGATTTTTGTCACGGCACGGCAGTAGGCTCGCCCCCAAAAACAAAACCTTCCATAAAATTACTGGTGAAATATTGGGGTACTATAACCTATGCCTTAGCCGAAAAACAGGCATAATATACAAATCATCATCACCTGCATCCCGTACTGACCTACTAATGGCATAAGCTTCAACCCCATCTAGTGTCATTGCCGATAACATGCAGGAATTCAATCCCTCGCTGTAGTAATGAGTTCCGCGAAATGGTATAGCACAGGAGCCATCCAATGCTGTACCGTTCTCAGAATTCGTTTCTTTAAACCACAGAAAAGCGAATGCAGAAAATGTTTGTTGATATTTTTGTATGTAGTTTTTAATACTTAATGTTGATTTGTTAATTGAAATCTCTTTTTTTATTGTGTATTTATATTAGATATTGCGTTAGGTAAATCCTTTTTTTGCGTTTTCTTTGTCCTGTAGATCCATTGCGTGGCTTCAAGTGTTGAACTCTGGGATTCCATATTCAGGTTGGATAAAATAGGTAAGGTAAAGCATTTTAAAACCATTCTTAAAATCTTTAAAGTGAATGTGTGAGTTCTTGTTATTAGATTACGGTGTTTTCTAGAACTCTTTTTTAGGTTGAGGTGCAATGTTAAAGTTTTTAAGATTAGCAACACTCCCAAGCTGTCTATGATTGTTTTACTTTTGTCTATGTGTGCTGGATGTACTTGTGTAGACGCCATCTTTATGTTACTGTATTTTAAGTAATCTTTGTTAATAAACCCTGCTAAAACGACTAATATTGGCTTCTCAATTACTGCCCCTGTCTACAGGTTATTTAGGAGATCTTATGTTACTGTACGTTTACAACTTAGGCCTCAATGAGCTTATTTATATCAAAAACGGTACTTCTATGTGCCCTGTTGCCTACGCATGTAAAACTCGTGAAAAGTAACATAATATAACAGGTATTTAATTATGTTCCACTTCACATTTTGAAGAGGGATGAGATTTCCCGAACCCTTTCAGCAAGGTTTATTATTCATTATTATCAAATTGTTTGTTTGTGTGTATATTATGTAAGTTTTATCTTAAAAAACTTGTTTCCTTACTGTGTATTCAACAAATCATTCATGGAATTGAGTCAATTACAATTACATAGTATTTTCAATCATATTATTGTATAATGTTTTTGGCTGTGTTAAAGGAAAATGTCACGTATTCAGTGTATTTATATCATGATATTTAATTCGGTGATCCTTCCTTATTCATCTGAGCTGATTTTCATGTGGTTCCTCGGAAATGATGGGTCATTCTTTCTCATTCGTGGCTGTTGTAGAAGGCAACTAATGGATCGAGTATTAAATAAGATGGCCGTTAACCAGCGGATCGAAATATTAAGAATAGGTTATGCGGTGGTGAAAATATTAGCCTGTCAATTTGTGGCTTATAAGTCCAGTCTTACCAAGGGGTATCGTGTTTAAGAGGGTGTGTGTCTGTAAGAGAGGCAGTCACTCCAAGTTAAAATACTACGAAGCAGACAACCAGTACTCTCGTTTAATATTGTCGACTTCCAAACCGACGTAAACATAGTTGAAAAAGGGCAAGGCAGATGAGTGTGGACTCAAAAGGAATTAATGCTTCATGCCCAGCAATAGGCTTCATTTTTGCGGTAGCTATAAATAGTACATTGACAATTAATTCACCATAAACTGGGGAATAATATACTGTATTTAGGCCATTTACTCACTTAGCCTCGCTCTCTGCATTCATTATTGATCATCAAAAGGAATAACTACAGAAATATAACTCTATAGCCTAGCTAGGCGGTAAACTCTGCCTTTCCTTTATTTCGCCGTAGTCGAGTGATTACAACTATATTTGTCATTCCACACAGTTTTCATCATTATCCCACATAATAATAAGTGTTATTTTCCTGTCATCGCTTGCGCATGGTGCGTCATCGCCATTGTTATAGGAATTCTGTGTTTTCAGAACGTCAAGGGTAATGACAGCGGTTTATGGTACTCGGCAGTTGTGTCTATGGATTAGAAAAACATAGTGTGATTACGGGGTTTTTAAGGTCACTTGGAGGGAGGTTGGTCTCAGTTGTTTCTGACCCATGTCTAGGTGATGATTGTCCTGAAACTATTTAATTCAGTTTCCATATAGCAAGTATGACTGTGTGCGGTTTGTAATTACACTAAAGTTTATTTGTAGTGACTTCCATACAAGTCTACTGACCTAATAAAGTGTATATTTTTGAGTTTTCTGTTTAATGCCTATGTTATTTTTACGAGGAATCAAATGTCTATCTCCTAGGAATGTTTTCCTCCAAAAAATAGTTTTCTTATACAAAAGATACGTCTTGGAATTATGTAAATTAGGAGTTAATAAAAAGTGCTAGGTAAACGAACTAGCGGCCTGCTGCTGCCTATACCGAGTTTGTTACTTAACGACTCTTTTGTAAAACATTTACATTAGCTATGTGTAATAAAAGTGACCAGATTATAGTCGTGTTAATAAAAACTTTTACGTTGATTTGGAAATGTTAACTGTCTATGATTTTATTTGAATTCAGTATGTATCAGTCGAAACCCTAAAACTGTTAATCGGTCAAAACCACTTTTGACTGGTTGCAGTCAAAACGCTTACGAAGTTAAATTGCGTTTTCTGCATTAAAAATATGTTGTTTTAGAACGCCTCAGTTAGGTTAGGTTAGGTTAGGTTAGGTTAGGTTAGTCTAGTCTTAGAATTGCATGATGTTTCTTAACGGGTCACAAAAAAAAATACCTAACAACCTAATAAGTTTCTGAATAAATGTTAGTTTTTGTTAAAATAGTTTTCACCGGTCAAAACTAGTTTTGACTAGCTTTCACCAGTTAAAAGTAGTTTTGACTGATTAACATTTTTGACTGTGACATGGTACATTATTTACGGACTACAAATAGAACTAATATAATAAGAAAAATATGTACAATCAGTGAAAGCAATTAGCTGAGCCACCTTTGCATAAATGGTTGAGATATTTTAGAATACGAATTTATAATTCTTTTATATTTTATTTATTGACTAAAGTAAAAAAAAACTAATAGCTATAAGATAAGTCACTATACGAGTATCAAAATGGGAAAATAATTCTAGCAATACTAAATACTCCAATTCGGAAACTAAAAAAACCTTTTAATTGATTGAAATTATATCCACATAATTATTATGGTTAATTTATTTGTAAAAGCCGACCACAACAGTCTACTATAGTTATAGTTTGGACAAGGCTAGACACATGACGATGTGATTAGTTGATGACACAACGGGTCCATCATGTTATTTTTTTTTTCAGATTTGTGGAAAGTCTGTTATCATCAATAATCGTAACATCATGAATGAAAATAATTGATAAATGATATTCACAAAGTCGCGCATATTTGATAATTCCATTTAAAGCAGGGACAAAGTGTTGAGCAGATAGCGAAGACAGCCTAAATGCTGGGTGGTGGAGTCGGCTACCAGCTGTTCCATGTCACCGGATTTTATTATTATTATGAGATTTTATGGGGTGGTGTGAAACTGACCACTAGGATTTAAAAACGCAGGCAGGATAATGTTTGGATGTATGAATTACTCCGAGAGTCAACATCAAACATCAAGCCTATTATCCACGAAGGGTTAGGCCGAGGTGTAGCTAATAGTACACTCAATTGAGGGCGAGCCTTTGCCACAAACCGGACACAAATTCAGACACCGTGGCAGCTACTGAGAAATTCCAGGTGGAAAAAATCCAAAAACACTTTGCTCGACCCGGGAATCGAACCCAAGACCTCATACTCAGCAGTCGTGCTTGCGATTGCGACCACTAGACCAATGAGGTAGGCAGTGTTTTCCGAGTGTATGTTTTAATACTTGGTTTTTGGTAAAATATCAATCAAACTTGTTCAGACAAATTACGGACGGACTGCGGATACGGGGCGCTGACAGCTACCTCTGTACAGTATCCGGTCAATCCGGTGCCGGCTTAACCGATTGTTTATTGTGGTGATAACTAGATATCGTCGTTGATATTGCAATACGTTCAATGCCAGTTTTGACGCACTTTAGAGGAGAGGCGAAAAACACTTTTTTTTTGGAAACTATTGGGTTACGGCAATAATTGTTATTTATTTTTATGTTTGTTAAGTAATTTAGTTTCTCATGGTTTGAGATTAGATTATAATACTAAAATTATTTCTGTCAAGAGATAATGTCACATAGAACCTATTGCATTCAGTTTTAGGGGTAAATACGATTGTCATGACATGTAACATTTTGCTTTTTTAAATATTATAAGTAAACAAGCACATTTTATGCTAGTTAAATACGTATTAATATTAGTAACACCATAAAAATAGAGAAAACATAAAACTATCTAGCAAAAATCTACTAAAAACAGAAAACTCCCTGTCAAGAAAAACCGTTGCAGTTCAAATCCTTACATAGAACAATTACAATATCAAAAAAATGTTTGATTTTGGGCACGTGACGTATTGCAATTGTTCGATATTAAATGTTTTGATTGGCTGTTTATCCCATCATGAATTTCTTAGTAGCAGCCACGGAGTCTAGATTTGTGCCGAGTTGATGGCTTTAATCTCGCCCCATATAACACCGTACTTAAACATAACTGGCGATATGTGGATGTACTATTGGTAGACCTTCAGGGTTTACAGACGTGATGTTTAGTTATTTATTAAACTTTATGTACAATATGTTGTACATAGGTGGACTTAACACCACAAGGCATTCTCTACTAGTCAACCTTTGATGATGATTGCAAATGCTACTACACTTGAAGAACGGTAGTCAATTTTTGTAAATCTCTCAGTGACAAAAAAAGCATGTCAATAATTTCAACTTCAGGAAATGGACAAAAAACTAAAAGAAAATCCTGAATCGTGGGTGCGTTTATAAACATTTAAACTCACATTCACAAACAGCCAGACCCGGAACAACTACCTGTAGGTCATACAAGTAATTTTGTTCCTTGCGGGGATCGAACACTTGCACGCAGCGCAGCAGCTAATCGCTCAGCCACTGCGCCAACAGCGCCGTCAATGGGATGACATCATTTGTTTTTAATCATCAGGCTCATCATGGCTGCATTTCATAAACCATAATAGGCTTACTTTACAACCCTTCTAAACCACTAACTACAGTTTTAAAACAAACTAAATTTTGCATTGAAATATTAGTGTAGAATATGTTTATTTTTTTCAAAGAAGCAAAATAAAAAAATTGACCCATTCATTCGTTTGTTAATTTTTGAGTTATTCGCATAAACCTCTTCAAAATGACAACAAGTCTATAATGCTGCAAGGGTGGGTATGGGTCACTACGGGGTCCATACAAAACCCATTGTTTATTTTTATTATTAAATACTACAACGTAATTCAGTAAAACGCATGAATTCATGAACAACACGAAATAACAAGCAGAAATATTATGAGCCAGCGAGATTGCAGTGCGAATCCTTTTCACTACGTAGATGTACGGAATAATTATTTTAAAGTCACCTTTAGTATGCCTTTGACTCCTCACCGGACACGGTGTTTTCGGGAGGTTCCTGCACCGAATCGGGCGGGAGGAAACGCCCGGGTGTTTCCACTGCGAGGATCGACCGGAGGACACGGTGGAGCACACGGTGGAGGTGTGCCCCGCGTGGGCGGAGCACCGCCGTGTCCTCGAAGCGGCGATTGGCGGCGGCGACCTCTCGCGTCCGGCCCTGGTGCAAGCCATGGTCCGGAGCGAGACGGAATGGGACGCCGTCACCTCCTTCTGCGAAGCAGTAATGCTAGAGAAGGAGGTGGCGGAACGTGAGAGGGAGAGAACCTCACAGCGTCCCGGCCGCCGCGGGAGACGCCCCGGGCGTCGGGGGCCACCACGTGGCCCCCGGCCACCGTAGGCGCGGGCCTGTGGACGGTGGGCTATGGGCTAGCTCGCCGTCCGTCCGTCTCATGACGACAGGCCGTGTCGACGGCGCGTTCGTGTTCCACGCGCGCCTCAAAGAGAGTCAGCAAAAAGGAAGGGGTCCGAAAGGACCGATGCCTGCCGGGGTTGCGGGACTATTCGAAAGAGATACCGTGGCCCCGGAACACAAAGGGCGATGAAGGAACATGGATGGGTTTTAGTCAGTAAAAGTCTGACACTCCCTCCTGCTCCGCCCAGAGCGGGAGAAGTCATTTGATGATTTCCCATCCGAAAAAAAAAAAAAAGTATGCCTTTGACTCGGCTCGTGATTGTTTTCGTTCGACTTTACTCGGGTAAATACGACTGACTATCGTTCAGATGATCAATGCCGCTTTATTTCGCTCGTAAAGCGGTAGATGGCAATAGGGACGAGATATTTATTTGTTTATGTATGTGTTGTCCATTCATGGAAAGGTAAGCAGGGACGAAGGTGATTGTGAAGCCATATTTTGCTAATGGCGTGATCCTTAGGCCTAAATTCCTGTCACGCTGACGCGAGCGACCGGTCGCGCACGATCGGTCGCGTACGGCAGCGAGAAACACAGTATCAAATACGCACCGCTGACGTCAGCGTCGCAGTATTGGTGCTCTATAGAACACAATGTATACTCGTACGCGCGACCGACGCACGCGACCGACGTCAGCGCGACAGGAATTCAGGCCTTAGTCGTTAGAGGACAGTTTTATATTGTTCTTCTCTAATATCAAAACGATTTATTGGAGAAAAGATGTTGGTGAAACTGTGAAGTTCCATTCGCATATGATGTGACGCCTATGTCCAATATTTATAGTAGCCGTCTTTCAGCTGAAATAATGTTCAATGACGATGATGAAGGAAATAAAAGCTGCCAAACGTAGTGATGAACTCGACTTGTATTTTCTAGGAATTTCTTGGTCCCTAATACCTACGCTCACACTAGGGACACCTGAATAAAAGTACCCTGCTAGATTCTCAACTGCGGCACAGAACAGAAGCCCTATCACGAGCGCGCATTTTCGATTCAAATCGACTTATTGACGTTATGTTTACACGGCGCGCTCGTGCTAGGTCCTCAGATCGTTGATAAATCAAACAACGCACTTTTATTTAGCGTCGCCTATTGTTAGTGAAGATGGACAGTGGTAAGCTTGACTAAGAAACACCGCTGTCGCTGTTTGAAAAAGGCCACTTGATGAACAGAAATATGTTTTCTCTGCATTTTTCTGAAAAGAGGCTATCATTCCTAGGGAATCATTGGGTAAAATCTCATGAGATGGGTCAGGCCATCTCACGGAATGATTCCAAAACCTTTGGTAAACTACAGGATGAAATGGATTCGTACTACACACACGACAATCAGGTATATTAGAGGTTGCAAAGCTGAATCAGTCGCCAGGTTGTCGACCTGAAACAAACGTAGATAAAGCCTGATAGTGATACCATATCTGAACTGATGGCACGCCGAGCCCGAAATTAACTGAAAATACTAATATTTACTTTTGCAAAAAGTGTCATGTTTTTATTTCTTTTTGTATTTCCTTATATGGACAATTGCTCCAATTTTATCATCATAACAGGACAGTATGACTGTATGAGGTCCCTTGAGTACAGTCAACAAGAAATGTTTCAAATGTAACTAATAACATCATTGCACCACTAAGTAGGCAAAATTTGTTATTATTGCATCATTGTGTGCAATCACTACATATTATAAAACAAAGTCCCCCGCCGCGTCTGTCTGTCTGTCTGTCTGTCCCTATGTATGCTTAGATCTATAAAACTACGCAACAGATTTTGATGCGAGTTTTTTTAATAGACAGAGTGATTTAAGAGGAAGGTTTTAGTGTATAGTTTGCGGGCGGGCGAAGCCGCAGGCATCAGCTAGTATTAACCTATAGAGTTTCCGAGCAATAAGTCGAACAATATCAAAGATTAGTCTGCTGAGCATAACGTGGTAGGTATAGAAGGAGCTGTAGTTAGCTACCACGGTACTTATTTCTTGTTTTGACTGTACACCTGGTCAGTGGCTAACAAACTTTTATTAAAAAAAACACCATCACGTGGTGTTAGGCTATAATCCACGACGCGGGCCCAGTACGGATTGGTAGATGTCAGATCTCTCCAAATGTTTCGGTTCTAGGACATGCCGGTTTCCTCACGAAGTTTTCTTTCACCGTTTTGAGAGCCGTGGTGATGATATAAATTACATAAAGTAATGCGCCTGGCTGGGCTCGAACCCACGACTTACAGCTCTTAAGTACCCCACCACCACTGGGCCCCCGCTGCTCTACAAATTTTCCATTAATTGAAATTGGTGGCTTTCAATTTTATATTATTTTTGTTTTTAAAACATTATTTACAGGCAGATGGATTAAACCGCGTGTAGCGTTAATTGATGGGAGAGTGAGCTTTAATGACTGCCATGCGTGTTTGTATATTCGCACTTATAAACATAACTTTATTGACACTATATATTTGGCTTTAAGTTACTGAATTTGAAGCACGTACCCGGCAAAGATGTCTATCACGGGTTTTTTATTTTAATTTTAGCTGAAACGATGGTGATTATTTGTAATCTCAGCGATTATTAGCTGTTATAATGGCAGGATACGGACAGACCACCTACTTGCAGTTTCTACCAAGGTAGTTCGTCATCTGCCTAGCCTTTTGACAACTATGTTGGTTTCGGCTTCCCGTCTAACCGGCTGCATCTGATTGCTGAATACCAGTATTTTACATGAAGCATACAGTATTTGACTTGTCTCTGATACCGTTACGTAAGACTGATTGACAGAATTTCGGGCCACTGACTACCTGTAACGACTGTCAAAGATCTACAAAATAACAGCCGGGAGTCCGGGACCAACGGCTTAACGTGCTTTCCGAGACACGGAGGAAACTCGGTAAGTAATGGGTGGTCACCCATCCAAGGTAGTTGACCTGACTAAGGTACGGCGGACATAATTAGGCAGCGTTCGACACTCGTGGAGGCTCTTATCGTCTTCTTAAATTTAGTTGTACGTAAGGATACCCCTTAACAATGTGATGATGAAAACTAGTAATAAGATGAGTCTTAAGCTCATAATAGCATACAACAACAGATAAAATGTTCACCTATGACCTTAATATATGCATCACAACACTATATTTCATTTCAGTGGAAAAAAGTTTAACATTTTGAATGCATGATTTTTCATGTGGAGGCTTTTCCTGGTAAAATTATTAATCAACAACCGCTTGTGTAGTGGCTATGTACATTGGCTTCACACATATGTGCGTGGGCATTATGTATTACATACGCATTATGTACTTACTCGTCATTGATTAAACTATCTCCACTAATGTTATCAAAGGTTTGTGTGGTTGTGTTTTGTTTATATCTATGTTGTAGGTAGCTGTTTTATAGGTTTAATGGCAACTTGCAAGGGTAGCTACACTAACTAATAATAATAGTCCTCGGTTTGATTCTTGGGTCATTCCTTTCCGCAAGCTCGAACATTTTGAAATTTCTTTATCTAATTTTTCGTTGTTGTGGTAATTCGCGTTTGGGACGCCTAAAAGTCTGACAAGTAGCGTGGTACCCAGTAACAAAACTGGGTGGTGTTGGTCAGATAATTGGTGAGTTAGTTCATCATCTTCCTGAACTCGTCCCATGTTACTTGGAGTCGGCGCAACACGTTTTTTTCTTCCATTGTCTTCTGTCAACCGCCACGCTATAATTATCATTAACTCATTTTTCCTTCATATCACTCCTCACACAATCCACCCATCTTTTCTTTGGTCTTCCTCTCCCTTTATTCATCACTCTTCTAGTCACATGTGTTGAATCCCTCCTCATCACAGATAGACATGTTGGTCTATGTTAAATGCTGGTATTCAACAGCATTGATTTAGACTGGAAGCCGATCCCAACATGATAGCGAAAAAACTAAGCACACATTGATGATGTGGTTATTCTTCTGGAGGGTTGACATTTTTAAGCTAAGCAAATAAGGATAATTCTCGATATTTTTACCCCCGGTAGGCGAGGATAACCTTTTCTTCTAACTTGGCATGTGGTTTTCCCGCGTTAACCTTTTCCTTACACACTTATTTGGGAATAAGCCTTATGATAACATTTTAATATTAGGAAACAAGGACAACAGAAAACAACCTGTTTTTTCTGAAAAAAATGTTAACAGCAGAACTGTTACACCTACTCCAAGAATTTCTCAGTAGCCCACACGGAGTCTGTACTTGATGATGGCACTGCGAAATGTGGGAGTACCTATACTAAAGGTACACCTTAACCTCTGGCTAACTCTTTCAGAAAATACAAGTGTGATGTTTTGTTATGTCTATTCCAGGATTCTGGTTATTTATAATCACCGATAACAAGCGTAAGATGAGACGCCCTCATGCTCGGTGGAGCGACGATCTTCGCAGCGTGGCTGGTAGCATCTGGATGAGGGTTGCCGAAAATCGAGTTAAGTGGCGTGCGATTGAAGAGGCTTATGTCCAGCAGTGGACTGCCGTAGGCTGTTTGATATTAATATCAATAGAAGACTGCCTTGTAATGTCGATAACGTTATATTGCACAATAATTGCGCAATCTTTATTAATTTATAAACTATTATTTTTCTTTGGCAACAAGATCATATTAACCTGTGGTTCTGCCCCTTCTAACATCCTCGCATCTTTAGTGGAAACGAAGCCTAAAGCCTTGGTTCAGCGATCGACTACACTTTTGCGCGACTTTTTCATCATGGGTGTCGTTTTTATACTTTGTTCGTTTTCTAGTTTTCGAGGTCGCTGATAACGAAAACGAGTTCAAAATGAAAATCCAAGATGGCGCCGACAAAAATTTTCAGTTGTTATTGTTTTCCTGACTTTGATGGAAAACTCAAAAATTTTGGAATTTAATTTTGACCTCATTTTTGTTATCATCGACCCCGAAAACCACAAAAACGACACCCAAAAGTCCAGTTGCGCAGATGTCCTGGCGCGCAAAAGTCCATGTCTTTTCGCGCTAGTGGCTTCGTGCAAGTGTCTTTCGCGCAAATGTCTTTCGCGCAAGTGTCCTGATACCCGAATGGGTGACCCTGACCACCTTTTACATACCGAGTTTTCTCCACGCCTCGGAAAGCGCGTTAAGCCATTGGCCATGGCTGTCATTTGTAGATCTTTGATAGTCGTTACAGGTACTCAGTGGCCCGAAATTCTGACAACCAGTCTTACTAATGGCTATCGTATTACCTAGTACAAACTGGGTTGTGGAGGTCAGAGAGACAGTCGCTCCATGTAAAATACTGGTATTCAGCTGCATCCGGTTAGACTGGAAGCCGACCCCAACATAGTTTGGAAAAAGCTAGGGAGATGATGACTAAGATGAATAAAGGGCACATGGCTATGCAATAAGAGCCGCACGGGTCGATTTTCAGATATCAAGCAACGCCTGATGAGGTCGGTCGTCGGATAAAAATCTGGTTTTTTTTTTAAACCCTGAAGTGCAATGCCAATTTATTTATTTTCTACGTATATTGCGTGTAATTCACCATAAACTCTGACCAATCACTGAAACTAGTATTCGAAAACAACATTGATAATAATCATAGAGTATTGGAATAGTTTTGCAATTAATTAGAGGTAAAATTAATTACAATAGATACTACTTAACTATTGACAGGCCAATAAATCAACTTCGTGTCCCCAAATTGGACATGGGTGCCATTGAATTCCATACCGGCACGCGGCATAACACATTATGTACAAAGTCATGGACCCATGGTCCCTCCATAAGTCGAAAGGGTACATTTAGGGAAATGGGATTCAGTAATACCTTTACATATTTTTAAAATAAGTTCTTATAAGGAAAATATAGTAATAAACCTTTTCCTGTTGTGGTGCGGAACCCTAAAAACAATGACAGTGCTGAGGTCAGCGCTTTCGGGCAAAAACTCGTCTAGCTTTTATTCAAATTCGCTTGAAAATTAATGCGAGACAAATGTGTATGACTTATTGTCACTGGATTTTGTTGCATTAATATGAAAATGTTAATATTAATGGTGTGTAGTAGTGTTTTATTTCAAGGTATACAGTATAGTAATCCATCCAGAATAGTTGAGGTTTCACACAAATATGGTGTAGCAATTCATCTGCGAAATTACTCCACGGAAAGTGGCACGCTAAACTGATACTTACCCTAAATATTTAACTTTTTTTCAAATGAAGATACATAATCATCATATACGTCGCCTTTTACCAACTATGTTGGGGTCGACTTCCAGTCTAACCGGATGCAGCTGAATACCAGTATTTTACATGGAGCGATTGCCTATCTGACCTCCACAACCCTGTTAGTACTGGGTAATACGATACCACTTGGTAAGATTGGTTGACAGACTTTTTGGGCCACTGACTACCTGTAACGACTGTCAAAGATCTACAAATGACAGCCGGGACCAACAGCTTAACGTCCTTTCGAGGCACGGATTAAACTCGGTATGTTAGTATGTATTATAAAAATACAGCAGACAGAAATTATTTTCATTGAAAGAAAAACCTATGTTTCATTTATAATACACACGAAATAATATATAATAATATCTTCTGAAATCTAAGAGCTAATAATGTACTGATAATTTGTCATTTGTTCTCTGAACTTTTATTGTAGCAGTCGTCAGGACTTGTTCAGTGATAGACGCTAATGTCCTAATACTTACGCATTGCAGTTAGGTCTCTTAACTTCTGCCAAAGAACAAGGCTCTAGTTTCAACTGATTTTCTGTCTATACTCTATGCCTAATAATTAGGCAACGTTCCTTTGACCTTTTATCGAAGCTCGAACCTGCAGACTGGCTATCACTAGGATCGAAGAGGATTAATAAATAAATAGGTGGCGCCACTTTTAGACCACTGAGGACAATTAGTCCTCAGTGGTCTAAAAGTAATCCTCCTATATCCCAGAGATAAATCAGAAATGGTGTGATACTCGATGTTGGATATGATTTTGTTTTGTAGCCGTGATAGTAGCGATAGTCTAGTGGTGCGACCTTCGGATTGTCAAGTCGTAGGTCTCAAGTTCGAACCCAAAACACGCGCCTATGATTTTTCGGATTCATGTGCGTATTGTATAGGAGGAGCTCGTAGCTAAATAATAACAGCCGCTCGGGTCAATCTTTAGGTTAAGACGTGCTTGCCTAGGTTGGTTTGTGGATGAGTGACCACCCTTACATACCGAGTTTCCTCCGTGCCTCGGAAAGCACGTTAAGCTGTAGGTCCCGGCTGTCATTTGTCCATCTTTGACAGTCGTTACAGGTAGTCAGTGGCCCAAAAAGTCTGACAACCAGTCTTACCAAAGTGGTATCGTATTACCCAGTATGAACTGGGTTTTGGAGAACAGATAGGCAGTCGCTCCATGTAAAAAGTATTTTACATGGAGCGACTGCCGGATGCAGCTGAGTACCAGTAGGTACTCAGCTGCATCCGGTTAGACTGGAAGCTGACCTCAACATAGTTGGGAAAAGGCTAGGCAGATGATGATGTGCGCATTGTATAATTATCACTTGCTTCGGTGAAGGAAAACATCGTGAGAAAACTAACATGCCGAAAGAGATATTTCTATTCTATTCTATGGATTCTAACGTAGAGCCTCACTGCTGGGTCTTGAAGCATAAAATTTTGCACAAGAAATTCTTTTAAACAATACTAGACTACTTTTGACCGCGGCTAAAGGTCTCATTATGGTCGAAAAGTATCGAACATGAACGTTTTAATCATAGCTGATAATGTAGCTTACAACTAGTGAAAGAATTTTTGGAATCGAATCTATAGTTCCGAAAAATAGCCCTGCATCTCATCTTTACCTCTTTATAATATTATAGTACTAGCTTTTAAGCGCAGCTTCACTCCCTTTATGTAAGGAAATTAACTCACAGAAACATTTTAAATGCAGCATAAGACACTCGGCGATAACGCGATAGCCTCCCCGTTAGTGAAGAATTAAAGAATTTTCGGCATCGGATCAGTAGTTCCGAAGATTACCTTTTACTTACAAACAAATGTTACATCTTTAAAATATCAGTATAGAAAGATAAGAAAAGAATCCCTAAAGGGCTTAAATAGAGGACGAAAATTAAATGAAAGTCCGTCATTTTTGGGAAATCTAATCGGTAACACGACTTGTAAGGACTACGATTCGGCAAGGTTACCATGGCAACCGTTGTTACATGAATTAGTACATAAGAACTCTTGGGTTGGATTTTGGTTTCTTACAGAGTGGCATTACGTAAACATGGTTATGAAACGCGATGGAAAATTTTGTCAAAAGTAAGGAGCTCTATTTAAGTCTGACAACCAGTCTTACTCAAGGGTGTCATATTACGCAGACTAAATTGGTTGTGGAGGTCAGATAGGCAGTCGTTCCATGTGAAATACTGGTATTCAGCTGCATCCGGTTAGACTGGAAGACGACGCCAACAAAGTTGGGAAAAAGGCAAAGCAGATCCGATGTTGACTTACTAGACTAATATTCGTTTTCACAAACTCTAAGTAAGACGTAAATGAATGTCTAAACATTATTTTACTGTTGGAATTAAACTTTAGGTGCTGATCCGAGTGTTCAAAATCGAATAAGACATTTTTTTGTGTCGCCTAGAGTAGACTGGGTAATCAGTTGTAACTTAACAACAGAACATGCTGTCCAATCATAGGTAATAAATTCAGTCTAAATACTTCCATGGTTCCAAATTAACACTGAAATCGCCTTTATGCCGTAGTAGTGAAGGACGCTTTTCGTAATTCAAGTTAATCATAAAACTATCAGACGTAGGTTACGCAGCCTTTATCACCACAGACTAAAAATCACAAAAATATTTTTTTTTTAACTAGCTGTGCTATGCCTTGCAATGCCTTTTTTCAGAAACCTTCTCTGGCGTATATAGAAAGCAAAATTTCAAAATTTCATCAAAACCGGTGCAGTAGTTTAGGACTCTTATACCCTATAGACTCCTAAACCACTTTTGTTTTATGACTTTTGGAAATTCTTATTTTTTTGTAGGTTTCCCATTCATGCTACTCAGCTGATCGCGTCAATTCCTATCGAGAGTCATTTTTTTTTGGGAATTTCCAGAACTCATAGAACAATAATTGTTTAGTTTTATGGTGCGACACCACACGAGATGTCTTGTGTTTATTATGTTACACCAACACCTTGAATATAGATGGCATTTTGCAGTACTTAACACTAAATAGATGACCTAAATTAAACGCTCAGCCAAGCGCCGAAAGCTAAAAATCCCACAGCGAGCTATTATTCCAGTAATCAGCAGACCCGCTTGCGACCACTACTGAAGTACTGGGGCCCTACTCTCTAACGTTTCGTACGTATATTCGGATCTATCCGTTTCTGTCACTCGCACTCATTTGCAGACGTGCGCGAGAGGGATGGATAGATTCGAATATACGAAAGAAACATTAGAGAGTAGGGCCTCTGACACCAGCGAGGTAGTCATACACAAACACGCACGAGACATCACCATACCGACATCGACACAAGCTCAAAGTTTCATACGTAACATTTCAGAGTTCAGCATAATCAGCTGTCATGACGTAGTCCTGATAACGGCGTGACGTAACACTCACTAAAAATAACACTTTATTATTGACCGCTTAATGACATGAATGAGTAACCTTTACCTTGTGTCGTGTTTACAACGAAAACACGTGAATTACTGTGTATTATTTTTTTGCTAATATTAGGAATATTTATAATTAGATTTCAGTAAAGAATCCTGTTGATTTCGGTAGAAGCGTGGATTATAGAAATAAGGATAAAATGTATGGAAAATTCCACGCTTAATAAAATGTTCAGTGGTAAAAGTATTATTCGGTGCTCGCTAATTTATACACTTTGATGTATTCTTTATTCTTTCGCTTGTCAAAGTGTTGTGTTAACAACACCACCACCACCTGTAACGTGTAGTGTAGGTTGTTTTTCTTGGCGCGTGACTGTTTTCAGAACTAACGACGCCATTTTTTTTTTTTTTTAATACAATTTCCTCTGTCATGTTCAACAACAGTGTCTTCCTGATACATTAAAAAACAAAAATTAGGAAAGATACTACACAACTACTACTTGCGCAAGACAAACCAATAAAAAAAAAAAAATAACTTTTATAAGAAACTAAACATTGAACTAAATTGGTCCTGTACGCACGACGACCAATCAAGCTGCACAAAACCAGTTCATGCGCATCTTTCATTGTACGAAAAATCTATACAAAGCGAGGTCATGTTATATTAGAAATGTATAGCTTGATGTGTCGCCGTGTTTACAAAGAATCATGCTGTACTATATCATCATTTATTCATATTTATTATTCTCTTTCTCTCTTGGGGTTCTATAACCCCAAGAGAGAAAGAGAATAGTCTCTATCTATTCATTTGGGGTCGGCGCAGCATGTCTTCTTCTTCCATACTTCTCTATTATTCTCATGTTGTACACATTGGTGTCGATTCTGTTGTGCACAAACTAAACTTAATCTAAGCTATTGCTATCTTTTACTAAAAGGCAGCGCGAGAAAAGGATGACTATAGCTATGAACTAAGTTAGAGATGTCAAACTAGTTTATGCCTTGCGCTTCACCGTGTTTTTAGTCGACATGTTTTAACGTGCACCCTTCATTTGTATGGAAATATTAGTTCCAATTAAATTTGACAGCACTAAATTACGTCCGTCTCTTTCTCGTTTTATTAAAGAGAAAAAGATAGCAATAGCCTAAATTAAGTTTAGTTTGTGCGCAACAGAATCGACACCATTGTATAACTAACTGTTGCCCGCGACCTTTGTCCGCGTAAAAGATAGTCCTCCTGTTGGCTGTAGCGTGATGTTATATACCCTATCTATAGCCTTCCTCGATAAATGGGCTATCCAACACTTAAAGAATTTTTCAATTCGGACCTTTAGTTCCTGAGATTAGCGCGTTCAACCATACAAAATCTTCAGCTTTATAATATTTTATAGATTATGTTTCATGTAAGTTTCAGATGTAGTTGTGAAATAACCCATGGTGTAGGTGTCGCCACACTCGCCACTCGGCACTCGGCCGGCGAGTCAAGTGTGTGTAATTCTGCGAAGGTTAATTCCCGCTCGTCAGTCGTCACCATCAGCGTTTATTAGAGTTGATTAGTCTACACAGCTCCAACACTCTTATCAACAACACACACTTTGTTTCAATTTCCACTCTGTGTATGCTACAAGAACAATTTGTTAGAAGAATTCCGTACAAAAATTAAATAGGTATAATATTGCGCTGCCAATCTGCTGGTAGATGTATGTAGCTTGGAAAATTACGATTTATCACGTTACTGTATTACCTAAGTTTGTTTTCTTTGATTTGGAAAAGTTAAATACCTTTTCTATTATAGTTAGAATCAACATACCATCATAACATCACGCCTGTAATCCCAGAGGTTAGGTTAGGCAGAGATTTACATTATAGGACACCCACATTTCGCCAGTCATTTTTAAGTCTCATGTAATAGAGGGCGATCCTAAAGCCATCAACGGGGCACAAATCCAGACTCCGTGGCTGCTACTAAGAAATTCCTGAAAGAAAAATACCCGCCTAGGAATCGAACACAGGAACTCATCAGCAAATATACTAGAATAACTTTACACACCGACACGACAGAGCAGGATAATAATAATTAAGGATATACGGGACAAGGTATCCGTGTGCTAATGACGTCATACTCAGAAAACCCAGGTTTTCTCGGTAGTTACAAGAGCTCAGATAGCGTATTCCACAGATAAAGCAGCAGGATTCTGAACTGTATTACGTACACAGACAAACGGCTTCCATTGAGCAAGAAAGCTGTAGTAACAGACCAGGAAAATTCTACTATCGTTTGGCTTTCAAAATTAAAGTTCGAGAGTACATTCGCAAGAAGCTGGCAGTTCCATCACAGCGGTAATGTTTTCTCTATTGTTTGTCTTTTTATTTTAATCCGTGTAACTGTAACTATTTACAGTAATAAATAGTTTGATATATATTTATAGTATTTTATATATCCTGTTAGTTTACCTTAGTATGAATTAAATTATTTTCAGATGTACACCTACCACTGCTTGCCTCTGCATCACCCAAAGGTTGACTGGTAGAAAATGGCTATGGCATTAAGTCCGTCTCTGTACTTTGTGCTTGAAGTGTTAAATAAATAAATAAATACTAAGTTGATACAACAAGGAAACTGCTTATCTGAATACCTGTGAGGTACCTGAGTACTTCGTATAATACAGCATACAGCTGTATACAAGTCTACGTACGCTATAATATCAGCCCCAGGTTTGAAGACACGGTTGGCGCAGTGACTGAGCGACTGGCTGCTGAACTGCGTATCGCGGGTTCGATTCCCGCATGGAACAAATATGTGTAATTGTTTACAATTGTTCTGGGTCTGGCTGTTTGTGATGTGAGTTTAAAACTTTTTAATGTATATAAACGCACCCACGATAAAGGAGAAAATCCTAGAGTGGAGCAATTATTATTTTTGAGTGTCTAAGTAACTTTTTGTTAGTAAATACGTGGTTAATCTCAATTTAAGATTACTTGGAGAAAATTCTCATTAATTATTAATCTATTGATTGCTAAACCTGTCTATTTTCCTTCTTCTTAAAATATCTTTCGATCTTTCTCTCTCGATATTACAATTTGAGCTTACCTTTTCTACAAATTCCCTATCGATAACATTATTGAATACATTTCTTTGTTGAGTCAAAGAATTGTTACAATAATCCTTCTGCCACTATGAACCTATAGTATAGAATGGAACCAGGTCTAGAGTACAGCTTCCCCGACTATCTCATAACCAAACGTCCCCGGACCACTCGCAGGCTCTGATAAATCCCTCCTTGGCTCCGTTCCGCTGCCCCTGACCTGAATGCGGAATCTGGCAGATTGGCTGCGATGCGACTTAGCTTTATTTTTATTTTTTTTAACAGAAAAATCACACTTTTTGTGTACGTTCTTTTAGAAACCGAATGGCGCAGTGGTTCTTAATCGACATACAGAACACATCACGTCTATAATCCCAGAAGGGTTATGCAGAGGTGTACCTTTACCTTATATACAACCAACCACCCACATTCGCCAGTTATGTTCACGTCCCATGTAATAAGGGACGAGCCTAGTGCCAGCAACCAGGCACAAATCCAGACTCCGTGGCTGCTACTGAGGAATGTTTAAAAATGGAATGATTCTTAATCGACTGGCTTCGTAATGCGGGATTCGATTACTGCATGGTGATTCACATAAAATTAAATCATTAATGAAAGATATTCCTTAAAGGTTCGGATACACCAATCCGGACACATATTGGTGCGACGTTGCACCGGACATTGACAGATATTATTCTGAAGTATCCGCTGTCCTCAGCCGGTCCGCAATTTCTCCGTACACTGAACACTTACGCGTTCCGAAAAGTTCGAATACTTAAATCAAATCAAACTGTAATCATTACGAGTATAGTGAACCCAAAGAACTTGTGGCAATAAATAAATCAGTCAAGGGTTGTCAAAATTCTACTTCGAAGTACTTAAATGATTTGAAAATTAGAACTGAACACTTAAAACTGTGAGGAGATGGCACAAAAACAGTCAAGTAGAAGTACTAAGTGAGTTGCGTGATTAGCGCTAAGCGCCATAAATCACAATTACAGTCGATACAAATCACAACACTCAGTTTGTCAACTGGCTTTCTTTTAGTTCTAGGTATCTGCTCCTACTTATGTTTTTATCAGCCAAGTAACTACCATTTTCAACAACATGAACCATGGCGTTTGTCATTTTTGGTTAGAACAAGCTCCTAACCCTTTTGCCGAAGGGTGGTGGAATATCGGACCGTGGAAAGATTATTCACTCGTAAAATCACGAATTTTAATCATACAGTAATGGGAATTAATTCTTTATCGAAAATTTGAAAAAAAATTAATTTTTTTTTGAAATTGGTACACGACAACAATTCGCCTTGTCACAGTCATCAGACCAGGCGGTCAACGAAAAGGACAAATTAAGTTGGTGTTTAGTCAAGATCATAAATAATTACTTGCCCGGTTTTAACGTAGCCTTTTTAGACATCCACATACCCAAGGGGCTAGGGAGAAAATACAGAACTCCACCGGCTACGATGCTTACTCACCCCTTTCGCCTTGACCATGTTCATACACCTGGTCATACTCGCACGCCGCCGGTTGCGAGTACTACGCATCTGATATTTCTGAAGAACCTTACTAATAAAGTCAGTATACATCTTTCTAGACCGTCCCCTTGCCTTTTTAACTTGTCATGAAAACAAATTGTCAGTCAGTGAGGAGTAGCTGTCCGACTGCGCAAAATATGTATTGCCGCTTGAGGAGCCTGTTTTGAAAGCAAGTGGATGCAATGCAGAAGAATATAACCTAGATATCCTGGCGTGCTAATCAACGTACTATGTGCTGTGATCTCTTCTTTTATTGACGATCACATATTATTCCATCAGAAGTGTTAGACTATGTGGCAGACCCATAAAGCGCCAAGCATTTTCTACTTTATTCCCTAACAAACTAGTACGAAACTAACTTAACCTCTCAGCTGCCAAACTCCAAGTTAAACTATTGTTAACTGATTACCGTGAGTTCAAAATGAAGTGTAAACCATTGGAACGAGCCGCGCTGCGTCGTAGTTGGAGTTTTCAAGGATTTTTCGATAATACCATGAATTGCTAATGCCTGAGTTCTAAGCAAAAAGTTTTCTTACTGTTCGAAGGATTGACAAAGAATATAATGTTTCTTTATTGGCCTAGTAACAGGATTATTCACATAGTTCTCGATTCTTATGTAGTAGATTTGAAACCTTGGTAATAGAATTTTTTCGGTCGATATTTTTAGTAGGTAGGTACTACAAAAAAACACTGTTATTGTGATCGGTTTTCTCGCTATTATTAAGAAGAGACCCATTAACACAGTATTTTAAGCTTGATTCATAAGTTGCGTCTTTATATCACAAGACAAGAGTCAACACACTTCTCAATGAAGAACTGTCAATTTTGGTCTGACGAGTTCACACAATTTTTGTACTTGAACTGGTTCTAGCTACTTACTTCTGATTTCTGATGAACTTTTCATTTTAGTCATCCACATAATTTGACAAAACCTCGTGTTTTAATTTTTTTATATTTTCTTTTCTGCTTCTCCATAGTTTCTTAATAACTCAGAACCATTCCTTAGAGTCCGGACCCCTTCTGTTCACTACTATAGTTTCACTGCTGACCTCTGCCTACGCTCCCAAGGATTATAGGCGTAACGCATCGTTACGTAAAATATAAAAACTCATTAGTTGCTTAGGTAAGTTCCCGCGTTTGACTCGAAAGAGAGATTGTTCTGTAGTTCTCAGGGCGAGCGAGAAGGCAGATATGTGTAAAGAGTATGTATTATTTTTACTTTACCTTTGTAACCAACCAGTGTATGACGTCAAAACTGATAGGTAAGTGACATTTGAGGTTTTCAAAAGCTATTCACTGAAAATGTCGCGGGTACTTGTTTTAGTTTCATAATCATATTTACGGCATATACCTATACTTAGTTTTATTTTTAAGGAAACCTCAATGGTTTTCTTACAGAGTTATATGGGTTGTTCACTAGTAAATATGGCCCTCTTTGAAATTGAGGGCCTATAGTTATCTTTTATAGATGCTGGATTTAAGAATAAACCAAGGATATGTAGAGCGTAATATTTTTAGTAATGTTTTAACTTTCAAACAATAGTTTACACATTTGAAGATTGAGGATAAAAGACATCATAGATTAATGAGGTCATCACATTTCACCTCTTTTTTTAAGTTCGTCGTTCCTATTGATTCCCGTTACCTAATTAACTCGGTTCTGACGTTCTGTCACAAGTGAACCAGTAATGGTTTGAACCCTGAACTTTCCAGATCGTCGCTTCACGTCCACTGCATCATTGGTGTCTAAAACAGTATTTATAACGTCCATAGCTCAGTGACGATTACAATTTTGGCCGTATGTTAATGACTTACACCGCACATGAATATGAACTCTTTTCAGAAAAAGATACGGTATGTTTTCGAATGATAATATTTTGGACAGTTACCGCCTAGCCAGCGATGGAGGTTTTAGGTAGAATAAACAGGTTTGGGTCGTTCGTCTACTAGTAGAAGGTGCCTCTTCTGATGTCGAGGTTCGGGGTTTGATTCTCGTGTTGCGCCACGTTGCTTATCCTTGAGTTGGAGGCGGAATTTCTGATTGCAATTATACGTATTCTTGAGATGATTCTTTTTACAATTTACGTAGAGATTCCTGTGTAGACAGATTATTTTTTCATTGAATTCGTTCGTTTTCGGGAAAAGGTCAAAGGTTTACTTTCTGGCGTAGTAACAAACAGTGTCTATTCGTTTATATACAAGAGGACATCGATGGGGTTTCAAAGAGTAATTGTTATATAAAATGGAATCCTGAAAAGTATTATCCAAGTTTTGGTTGTTTATTTTTTAAATGCTAGATTTATTATTATGTAGGTTAGGAAAAGGAAGGGATAAAATAGCCAAACTTTATTATACAAATTCACATATTTTGACAACTTAAATAAATATAACACACATTTTCAAATCACATATTTAGTCAATCAATTCTCTCATTCAATATTTTTCTCCTTGTAAAACAAACATTTAAAATGAGCTCCAAAAGTTTATATTAGGTAAATGTTTTTATACTTCCATACCTATCGATATGATAAAATACAAAAACAACGTTTAAAACTGTTGTTATTTTAACACAAAAAAAAAAACATATAAAGAATCATGTGTAACGGAGTGGTTTGTAAGGATAGGTTAGTTTTAGTCAACTAAACCACGGTTCAAATCAAATCACTCGGTCATTGCCCTACATGGGTTCCAAAAAGCACCGTAGCACTGGTACCACTCATACTGCTTGCCCCACAGAGGACGTCCAAACTTCGGGCCCAACCTGTAGGACGGTTGCCGAGAGCACCGGTTGCCAACAGCCTTAGATAACGGGAATGTCGACCGAATTCACCCACAGCCGACAGACGTCCCCATTCGCAGGGAACCAAGAGATATACTCTATAGATTAGCTGCTAAGGACGTCTGTACTTCTATAACTTGACGCCTGTAATCCTCGAAGAGTAAACAGAGGTGACACGCACATTTTGCCAGATAAAGTCCCATGTAATAGGGGGCCAGCCGAATGCCATCATACGTTATGATACGTTCTATCTTACACTTGCCAGATTCAGAGAGAGACGGAAGTCAACAGCCACCAGATTAATGTCTAGGCACAAATTAACTACAATCTGACCTGTAATAAACCCAATATACTCGGACAAACACACATTCTTGGTTTGAAAACAAGTCTGAACGCACAAAGAAACATTCCAGAGAAATGTACTGACGAACAGACTGACAGTATGGCACAGTGAGCCAAACCATTGGATTTCTATTACGCCGTCTAAGGTTCATAAACTAGAGTGTTGGCTCTTTGGCATCAGACACGGAGGCATTAGAACCAATAGAACAACAATGAAGCTACCCTGAGAGGATGCTCGACAATTCAAGATCAGGCAATTGGCGACGAATTAGTGGAAAAGCTTACCCTCTACAACATTATGGCGCGATATAAAGGAGATTGGTAACCTTTTTTTGGCACAAACAAAGCCTAATTCATTGCTGCGCTCGAAGAAGCGACGCCGCATTCGTAAACAAAGAGCGCGCAAGCTACAGCGACGTCCAAAATAGCCCCCTACGACGATGCCGAAGACGACGTTTTCTCGTTATAATTTCGTGTTTTTATCGAGTCGAGACGAGCCCCGGTGTCGGCGTAGCGCTCGCAATGTTTTCCTCCAGCGCTTTATCTCTCTCTGCCTCTCTGCTCTTTGACATCGGCTGACGTATACAACCTCGACTCCACTAGTTATAAACCTTATGCCCAACAACTAAGGCCGAAATCCCCCCGAACGTCCTTGCTTGAATTTTCAGACTCATTAAGCGTCATTCGGAAATTTTGGATTTAGTAAACAGAATTTTGGAGAACGAAACGAAACAAATGAGAAATACAAAACAAGTTTTAATTTCCCTCTCTGATTAAAATCGACTAATGAAAATTAGTGCTTTTATGTTTAATTAGGGCGCTACGAAAATTGAAGTCTCTCTAAGTTAGGTTTGCTATCCCGCCAATGCGACGACATCTACAGCGTTTGCTACGAGTCTACGAGATACGGAAACATGACTAGCGTTGTGCGTTTAGAAATAGTCGACAATGTTAGTCAAGGCTAGTGTATATTTCGGCAGTGTATGTGAAATGCGCGAGTGTTGGCGGCGTCGGCGGCGGCGGCGCGGTGGCGGTGCGGGCTCGGCGCGGCGCGATTGTCAAGCGCTGTTGGTGCTCGGGCGGTCGCTGACGCAACGCGCGACCTCTTTGTCCGGCCCCACGGACTCCGGCGGAATGTCCACGGAGCCGGCCTCGCCTGCGCCGCACCGCGTCCGCGCTCGAGTAATTACGAATGTCAAATGTTATCGCACGCAACCGTCCGCCGCGCCGTCCGCACTCCGCTGCGCCGCTCTTCATAATAATAAAACCTGATATTTAAAACGGAACGTCCTTCTAACGCCGTGTAGTTGCGCCGACGCCAATCTACGATAATAATAAGCCGGCTACCTAGAAAGCGTTGCGCTGCAGCGCTGTCCGACCAAGTATCGTTAGACAACCAGAAGTCGTAAAGCGCTACAGCGCTGTGGGCGTGCGCCACGTAGCGCTCACATAAGTACGGCCAGTTCTATGCGCGCCTGTATAGCTATTAAATGTATATAGAATATATAGTAGTAATCGCTCGACGCAGCGGTATTATGTCGGAAATATACCGGCCGCGCCGCGCCTCAAGCCGGTATACGGTTTTGCTATTTAGTTTGTATGGGAAGCTTATTTTCGATTTTTTAATCTTGTAGAAGGAGTTATGGATTCAGTTCTTTTGTTAAAATATAAAGTATAGGGCAAGCTTTCCTTGAACCTATATGGGGTATGTCCTGTGTCTCAATTTTTTCCGAAAATTTTATTTAGTCATACTTTTAAAAACCATGCTACATAGGTTAATTAAACGTTAATTACCCATATAAACCTAGTAATAATTCATATTAGATGTCATTTATATTTTTAGAAAGAAATAAAAATAAAACGAGACGTAAAAATTGTAAATGAATACAGCTTCTCTACATATAAAGTACTTAGCTGATATAATTAAAAACAATTAAAAGTTACTTTCAAAAATACATTTTATGAACAGGGTATCTATTAAAAGTTCACTGGAACTTAGAAAGAAATTGAGTTTCTAACAAAATCATAAAAGTAAGGGGCATTTTTCTGAACTTGATGAGCATCATCAAAAGTACACTAAAATGAGTTATTACTATAAACAATAATGGAGAGTTCATTTAGTAATGGTTTTATTTGTATGCTCTTAAGTTATAATTGTCTGTTTTAAGGTATCAAAATAATTTACGAAAAACTAATCGAAAAAAACAAGCAAGGGTGGGTATAAATGGCCCTAACGAGCTGCTACATTTTTGTGGTCTTTTATTTTACAGTTCAGACTTTGCCTAATATTTTGCTCATGAAAAATATGTTGATCATAAAATAAGTTACCTAATATGTAAAAAACCTACTAATCACCCTTTGGGGGCAAACTTTGCCACAGTAACACGATTAAATTACAAAATGGAAGTTACTGGTATTCAGAATGAATTGTAACAGTTAAAAAAATAGGAATGGAACAACCAAAGAAGTTACTTTTAAGTAACTAACTACTGAATGTACTTTTACAGATGTTACTAACACAATGTTAAGCTGGTTCTGAAATTATTTCTAAATGGTTTGCTAATTGAATCAATAATACCAAACCTATATTATATTAAATTCGGGTGGCATAATATAGCAAGCATTCTCCAAAAATGGCAGATTACAGATACCCTAGGACTTTAAAATAAAAAAGATTTAAATATTTTCATGTTACAAATCAACTACTCCTCAAAAACTAGGTACCAGATACCAGCATAATATGCAAAATGGCCAATATTGCAACCACAAGGCTAACACATTTTAGTTTTAACCGTAATCATCAAAAAAGGCAAATAAATAAATTAAGGAAAGATAGGTACATAATTTTGGAAATTTGATTAAGTATAAACTACAAAAATCTCTGAAGCGAAGTCTTAGTCTTGCATGGTGTAAAACCTCATGCTAAAGTTCATCTGTAACCACAGCGCGCGTACACGTTCATTTCTCCAACATTTCTGTCGCTACCTAGATATAAACATGAACAAAGAAAAACCCAAATATGCAACCGGCTCGTGGCGCGGCCCGTCCCTCCGTCAGCTATAGCGTGGCCTTATAGATGGTTGTTTGCGCTCACAGAGTGCGGTGAACAGCGCTCACCGGCGGCGCGCGTGTGTGCGCGTGCACGGACGCGGCGCACACGGCCGCGCGCTCACACCGGCGCACACCAGCGCACGCTGCCCGCCTCTGTGCGGGTGCGTTCCGAAACCGCTCTCTATTCTATCTATGCGAAGGCGTCGTACCGCCACGTATAGCGGGCACGCTCGGGGCGAGGAATTTAGAGGCGGGGGTCGTATCGTTAATTGTTATGAAGTTGATTTCGGTCCTGAAATTCCGAAATAGGGGTTTTGAAATAACGCCTCTTTTTCGGCAACGAAACGGCGACGCTACACCGCGCGTCGTTGTTAACCTATTTCAGCACGAGTTGATCTCGAAGCGTCGTCGTCTCGATAGAGCGGCCCGTGTGATTGTAAACATATGTTTTCATTTATGAGTGCGTCGAGTCGGCGTCTTATCACTGCGCGTGATAACGACGTGAATTAGGCCTTGTGCCCTGTGGTTAGGGTTTAGAATTGATCGGCGTGGACAGTTCGATGTATTGCCAATCGCGAAACAAGTCCATGGTTAGCGAATTGACTGACCACGGAGGGGTCTGCAGGTCACGGCATTAGTGCTGATGAATCGTTACAAAAAGTTTGGAAAAGTTTGACGACTTGTTGACTATATTCTAATGGATGATATCTTTGTCCAGTTGTCATTATCAATATCAAATGCACAGTTTCTTCACATGTAGGAATTTAAATATTTTCCTTAACTTTTCAAACTTTTTGAACAACACAAACTATAAATAAACAAACAAATTGAAACTTTTAGGCATGTAGCGACAAAGACTATTTGTCACCAATTCGCTTCGTACTGGAATAACAACGCAAGAAATTAATCTAATAGAGCGACTCATACTCATACCTACTCGAAAATACATTCAGCACGGCAACAACACTAGCTGGCCTGTTTACAACGCCATACATCGCGTGTTCCATATCAACAGGACACGCCAGCTCCGGTGCTAGGCCAGCAGTGTATTTGTAAACAGTTTTTTTAGCCTGTCATCTGGCACCAACATGCGGCGAAGTCCGAAAAAGATGTCATTCCCCTTCATTCGGTCCGTCTCTGACTATATCGTTCAAAGTCGACGCTCTGCCGCGGCCTCTATTCGAAATTTCGAACACTCGAACAAAACAAGCAACTATCGTGCTCCAACTCACGCAAAAACTCACTCACCTTCACCTTTCTCTCAAAGCAAAAGTCGTATAAAACGATAAACGCACGACTTTCACCACCCTAGTAGTTGCTAATCCCAAAAATTCTACCACGGACGAACTAAACACGAGTTTTAAGACTTTTTACAGTTCATCGCGTTGTTTCTGCAACGTGACTGCTAAAGTGACCTTAGGAAACCAGTGGAACGAAGAGTTTCGGAACTTCGTGAGTTATTCTCTCGCAGTTAAGTCACGGAGAGTGGAAACGATTCGAGTTCGCGTGTTACCTAATGGCAAAGGTTAGGTTGGCTGAAAATCTGAACAGAACTGATGTAGCACCAAAATAATTGTGCGCTCATTAAAAATACACTTGTGCGAGTTTTGGGAATTCAACGTACCTATGGTTATTATGTCGAAATAATGAAGCGATACTAAATATGAGAACTACATTATCTGAGTTAGGTACTTCAGAGGAGAACATTAGAAATGGACAGTTACCCTTTGATCGCAAATATTCTCTTAACTATTGTTACCAATCTTTAGTCGTAGTGACCATGCAGCTAAATAGACATACTTAACAATACCATTATTTGTACTTAATTAAAACTAAAACTACTTAATTCTGCCCATCATTAAGAAATTATACGTACGTACGACGACCAATTAAGCTATAAAAAACCAGTTTATGAGAATCTCTCATTTTACAGCAAAACATATACAAAGCGAGGTCATGTTATACTGGAAATGAAATGCTTAATATGTACTTATCAGTAAAAGACTTCATAAAAAATCACCACTTATGTCACAACACATTAATCGCAACACTTTTCCAAATTCTACGTAAAAAGTGAAACACGAAACAAAGCAATGTCATAATGACATTACATTAAAGATGGCGGCCGTACGGTACGTTTGTTGTAAGGCGTGTGTTGCTCTGTCGCTCGCTCGCAACACGTCGCGTAGTCATGGCTGGTTGCTCGAAACGAAACATTCTGCCATTCGTTGCTTCGCTCGAGTTTCATTCGACTTCTTGAGCCAAGCCACTTAGACGCGAGCAACTCGAGCTACGGAGAAAACCAGCTCAAAGAGTCGGTCGTACTTTCAACGGAACAAGAACGAGGGTATTCTGTGAAAACCACAAGCAAAATATATTAAAGAATTTTTAGAAAAGCGTGTTCTTTCCAACTGTGAGAAACTTGACAACACGAATGTTAAGTATTTGTCCAAATTTTAATGATAAAAATAAATGTTTAATCACTCAACGAAAACATTATTTTCATGACGGTCAAATCATTTTTATACAGTAAAATACATTTCTTAGTATTATGAGGTCATATCTAACAATATAAACATTTGTTTACATCTTGCGCGTCCAGTTCGTGAACTGCGTAGCACTCGTAACCCCGCGAAGTCTTAATTGCTCTTATTTTGCAAAAGACATCAACGAGTGCGTGCTACGCCGCTACGAACCCTAGGCCATTTGAATTGTTATTGTAAACTTCGACGCAACTCCCGTCCTAAACGTCAAACTGCCGCAAAGAGACCGATACCGACCCCACGCTACACGCGCCAGCATTAAACCCCAACGCAAGTTATTCCTAAAACCCCACTCCCGATATCATCAACAATTCATATAAAATAATAATTTCACAGTTATATGGTCCACAAACATGGTGTCAAACGAAAAGAAAATCTGAAAACAGAGCAACATAGTCTGTGGCGGCGCTGTCGGTCCGCGCCGCTAGGTGGCAGCACATAGCTCGCTATTCACAGCGTATATTATTTACCGCGTTTATATATGTATGTCGTTATATAAGTGAACAGAAAGCTACGTTCGGCGGGCGCGCGGCGCGCGGCCGGCCGGGCTGAGGGGGGCGGCGGGGGCGCGCGGGCGGTGGCGGGGGCGCGCGCACACCAGCACACGCTCGCGCACACAGGCGCAGCCCGCCGCGTCCGTGTGTATCGAACGAGCGAGCGCGCCAACCGACCGACTCGACGTATTCTTATTATTATGAAAGGAGAAACGCTTTTTGTAGGGCAAGAACTAAATTTGTAGTATTACGGCTGCCGATAATAAAGATCGTAAACGCATTTCAGTTCGCTGAAGTTTGCGTGGTGGCTCATAGATGTCGCGCTTCCTATCGGCTCGTAGCTTAGTGCGAATTAAGTTTTCCGCGTCGGACTTGCCATTACGTGATCATAACGTCGTGATGTGTGAAGCTTAATGAATAAAGAGCGCTCGTTGTGGGCTGTGGCTGTGGCTGTGGCGTGCTACACTCTTACTTATAATAGCTCGAACGTACCTACTTTACGTTAACCGTAGCATTTACATAGTAATGCGTAGATGCCTATCTGTTTAATTGTATTACGAAGCTCAGTTTCAAACTTATTTGACAAAATAAGGTGCGATTTATTTTTAAATTTTTCGGGCACTTTCCAACTAACTACAATAATATACGATAATAGGCAGCTTTTCCAATAAAAATATTTAACTGAAAAACAAAACATAAGAAAATCTGAATAGGGACAGTCAAAAGTTTAATCGAAGTCGAACTAACTTCAACCAAGACACAATAACTTCAAAACAAAGACGTTTAATGCGGCATATCGACGGTAGGTGGCGTCGCGATGCGTCATCGTAAGTGGTCGTCTTATGACGGAACGACGGTTCCCGCCAAAACTCGCGGCGGGCGCGGGAAACGCAACAACTTTCACATGACACGTAGACTGACAGAACGAACTTGAACGAAGACCGTACTTACTAAAGTAGAATGCACTACGAACTTACGAATATCTTTCTGCTATGCATACCTATGTGTTTACTGGATTTTAAACTGTGGATGATAGGGCAAGAAAGGAGGTGTCTGATGAAGTTATGAGATGACGAGTAATCCTACTAATATTATAAATGCGAAAGTTTGTGCCTATGGATGTATGGATGTTTATTACTCTTTCACACAAAAACTCTTGAACGATTTGGATGAAATTTTTTTCACCCAGATAGTTTATAACCCGGATTAACACCTAGGATACTTTTTACCCTGGTACTTTTTACCCTGGTTTTTACCCTAGTAAGATCCCATGGGACCATTATCAAACCTCACGCGGGCGAAGCCGCTGGCAGAAGCTTCTTGACTTGAAAGTGCCCTGGCGGTTGAGAGTATGTCATGCTTACTCTAATGTCTTGCTGATGGTGGCGCATGTGTCTGATCATTTAGTTCCCTTTAAAATAGTTGAGTTGAATGGTGCTGATCCATGCGACATGTTCGTGAACGGGCGCTGTCAGTTGTGACTGGTCCTCTCTTAGTTGTCATGGCTTATTTGAATGAATTATTTTGGTTTTTGAATTGTATTTATTTGTTTTGTTTTTACTGTGGACACTTTAAACATGCACATCTTGCTACATTGTTCTCACATAATATACCATCTCAACATGAATGATGTAACCAAGATTTTGTAACAATATTAAGATCTAAAAGAGTGTCCATGGAGTTTCTTGCCCGTTCTTCTCCATAGAGATCTACACTAGGGAATGGGCAACTACAGTACTTTCACAGTTTTTATGTCTTGTGACTGGGACTGTAGCTACATTTAATTTTCATCTTTGTTTCGATAATTCAAAAGTGCCTGTAACTGGCCTACTTGAAATAAATGCTTTGATTTTGATTTTGAATAGAGAAGTATGGAAGAAGAAGACATGCTGCGCCGACCACAAATGTATTGGGATAAGGGGAGGAGAGTGATGATGCTGAGGTGTGTTACTGTATTAGTAATATTAATATAAATGGATATTTTCTTGTGTTGAAGGTGCTACGCCATACCTAGTCTAGGTTTCCCGTTTTCTCTAACACTAAGTAACACTTAATAAATTCCTAATTACCTGTTACTCTGTTGGCATTTTACGCAAAGTTGAGCGTTGAAACTCGCTCAAATCAATCGTTTACACGTCGCCTAGTCTTGGTGAAAACAGTTACAAGGGTCTACAACTCTACACAGTACCTACTACGCAGTTTTGCTTCGCCAACTTGATGAATGCATCGAAGTATGTGTTCATTAGTAATTGTAGTTAGTTGCATTTGACTGCTTCGTTGGTTTATTAGTCGCAAGCATTACTGCTGAACATGTGGTCCTAGGTACGATTCCCAGGTCAGGCAAACTAGATATTAACGAGAATTTCTCAGTAGCAGCCACGGAACCTGGAATTATGTCCAGTCGATGGCAATAGGCTCGCCCCCTATTCCATGGGGCTTAAAACATAACTGGCTTAATGTGTAGTGTAAGTAAGTGTAGTAAGAGTAGTGTTCTATTAGTATTTTAGTTGTAGCTAAGTAATCGAACTAACCCTGCATGGATTACTGGCGCAATTACGTTATGTTATTTGATATAACTTTGAAAGCTTAAATACAAGAAGCATAAACGAATAGAATGAACTTTCAAATTGAGGCCGTGACAAATAGAGCTTTTACAGTTTAGATTTTGGAAAGTGAGTCGGATTGACACACTGAAAGTGTCGGATAGAACCGATTCAGAAGCGTTTTAATTAAAGAGATGGTAAAAACTTCACTCAAAGGTATTACAGGAATAGAAAAGGTCACAGATAAATATCCGTTTTGTAACGCTAGACGACATCAATATGGAAACCTAAATAAAAGTACACTGTTGAGGAATCTCAACAGATAACATCACGCCTGCAATACCCGAAGGGTTAGGCGTACCTACTGCCACAGTTCACCAAATATTCTCAAGTCCCATATAGTAGGGCGCGAGCCTATTACCACCAACCGAGCACAATCCCAGACTCCGCGTAGTTGCTACCGAAAAATCCCTGATGGAAAAACCCGATAACAATTTGCCGACCCGGACATCGAACCCAGGACCTCACGGTCAGCAGTCACGCTTGCGACCGCTACACCAACGAGGCAGTCCACATTTAAATGAATACCTAAATAAAATTGCACTGTTGAGGATATTCAACACTTGGCGCTAAGACTAGATAAAGTTCCAACTGTGCAGACGCCACTACATCAAGCGACAACAATCTGTCACATTTCTTTAATAGATTTCCAACTTTGTCGCTAAAACATTAGGTTCAAGATTGATTGGGAAAGTTTGACATTGAAAATGTTTAGGCATTTGTTTAGGTGTTAAGTTGTTTCTACTAATTAGTATCGGAAGATCACATAATCAAAGCTCATTATGTCGATGATAACATGAATAATCATGAAATAATCGTAAAAATAGAGCCCCATTACCCATTGATCTGACTGACGTACCCTCCGTTCTAAACTTCTAATAATACCGTCCGTCTCCCTTGCTCCGTACCGAGTACATTCCACCGCAATCTATTGTAACAATTCCTCATTGACTGCGCGTTTCCGTAGTAGTAATAAGGGCGGTTTTTGCTAGATCAAGTGTTGTTTGAAGGGCGGTTCAGTGTACCTCTCCCTAACGAGTAGAAGTCATTACACTCGAAGTGTAGGGATCTGCAGGCTGCGGGTTCGTTATCTGTGGTCCATTGATGACGATTCTCGTGGCTTTTGAGTTGTGCTCTATGGTTTAAAAAGAAATATACAACACTAAGTTTTGCTCTCGACTTTCGTTGTTTTGATCGGAATTCCACGGGAGCGGGTTTTTAAACATAATCTATGACTAGTTTCCAGTCGAAGGTCTATTTCTGGTCGAAGCCGAAACGGCTGAAACCGTTGCCTGATATTTAGAAACCCTGAAAAATTCTTTTCAAAATGAGCTAAGAGTAAAAATTTTACTGTACATCGAGAGGATCTCGTAGCTAAATAATAACAGCCGCATGGGTCGATCTTCCAGGTTAAGCCACGCTTGTCAAGGTCGGTCTGTAGATTGGTAACTCTCGTTTGGCGTGCGTCGTCAGTGCGCTCGGCCGATCGGTATCTTTTCATTCATTATTTCTATACAAAGTCAACGGGGTGGGGCTAGAGAGCGTTTCTATGTTGTAAGTGCAAGCAAAAATTAGCTTAGTGGTGATCAGGCGGGAGTGTCCGCGATAGTACATTTTGATATAAGTGGGAAAACTTTGTTATTGCATTCGAGGCGGAATTTACAACCGGGCCGTTGACGAGGTTGTTATAGCGCCGAGAACTGCAATAATAAATGCCCACGAATATCTTCAATACACTTTCGAAAAAACAAAATAAATAGAACAAGAAGTTTTTTTGTCATGAATTATTAGGAAATTATGATTTAAATTTTCTTTTTCGTTTCGGTGTCGATTCTGTTGTGCACAAACTAAACTTAATTTAGGCTACTACTATCTTTTTCTCTTTAACAAAATGAGAAAGAGACGGACGTAATTTAGAGCTGTCAAATTTAATTGGAACTAATACTTGTATTTCCATACAAATGAAGGGTAAAAACTTATCTCAATTCAAGTGACTGAAAAATGGAAAAAAAAACGTCCCACGCACTGACAGGTTTGCAAGAACCTACCTGGCAAAACCTTTGTGTTCTATTGTATACGTCGACTATCATATCGGTGCAGACAGCAAAATACAGAACTAAACTAAATGTACCAATTTTGACAAATCGTTGCATTTTTTCTTGACATGTAGCTCCATTCCGAGATGTAAACTTCAACTGGTCATACTGTAAGTCAGAGGAAGCCAATCAGCAGTTACCTGATTGTGTTCTTCCGGTCACGAGCAGCGACTATGGCGCCGATAAGAAAGTGCAAGTCCAAGAAGTACGTGCAAATGTTCCAAATATGTACCACTTGGTGATAAGAATATAGCCATGAAGACTGAAGTACGAAGTGAGGTATTATAGAGTAGGTACTAAGTTTTTCTACCCGACTACGGCGGAGCCTAAATGTTGATTTAGTTTTATATAATGTACAGTCGTGGTCTTTTCCGCCTGGCCAGTTAATTTAATTTTCGCTTAAATCATGCGGAGGCGCCGAGCCACGCCCCCTTAAAGTTTAGGCCTATTAGGAAATCGTCAATGTGGCGCGCAAAATAACAATAACTCTAGTTTGGCGTGCGTCGTCAGTGCGCTCGGGTGATCGGTACTGTCTTTCATTCATTATTTTTATACAAAGTCAACGGGGCGGGGCTAGAGAGCGTTTCTATGTTGTAAGTGCAAGCAAAAATTAGCTTAGTGGTGATACGGCGGGAGTGTCCTCGATAGTACGTAGTTTTGGGATCAATGTTTAGTCATAATTTGTTTTAGTTAAGGAAGAAATCATAGCTGAAACTTACTGTATTGTAACATTTTCTTTTGTTTTTGCATACTTGACTATAGTTTCAAATCTACCTAACCCTTTCGAAAACACAGGCGTGGAAGACACGTTGTGATGATAGTTTATTTTTTTTCTGTCTTTATTAGCTGTAAGTCCACTAAATAAATAAATAAACCCATATGTTTTGCTCTTTATGAAAGCAATAACCAAGATGACTAATACCTACTGCAGTTTGTGTTGATTGGCTCTTCACTTGATGTCCAAAGTCCAATATCCAGCTATGATTGTATCCAAAGTCCGAGGACAAATCATTTTACCATAATAGTTGTACCTATTTCCTTAAGCTGAAATTTACAATAATTCATTTATCATATTACGTCACGCCTGAAATCAAATGAAGAGTGAAGCAGAGGTCTATAGTACGCCCCTTTTTCGCCAGGTATGTGAGCGAGATGATCCTTGCTAACCTTCAGCCGGATACAAATCCAACTCCTGGCTGCAAAGAAAGTATTGATGGGAAAACCCAATAACACTTGGGACCCATAGACAAACGAGGCAACAATGCGAATTTGTAGGCACATAGTAACCTGACTTATTTTGAAATTCGAACCCAGAATTAAATATGGTCCTCAAGCCTCAACGCGTGATAGAGTCATGAATATGAGCACCGTTTGAGTTTGCAGAAATTGCAGTAATACACGGATCTTTTGGCACTCAAATGACGTTGTCAGAGGAGCGCTGTTGGTAAGTTGAAAAAACAAGTTGGCCGTTTTAGTTCTTAATTTTGACTACAAGCTAAATGATCTTTTTACAGCCATTGTTGGTTTTCCTGCTAACAATGATCAGCATATACCTGTCCCGTTTATCCGTCATCCTGGTGCTAGCAACAGCGCTGAAATATCGAGAACTCACAACAACTAGTACACATGGTAAATTACATTTTCAGTGTTAATGACAAATGTAACACAGTACTTTCACAGTTTTTATGTCTTGTGACTGGGGCTGTACGAGTAGCTACATTTAATTTTCATCTTTGTTTCGACAGTTCAAAAGTGCCTGTAACTGGCCTACTTGAAATAAATGCTTTGATTTTGATTTTTGATTTTGATATGATTTATAAGTATGACAGGTAGGTAGGTAGGTAGGGGATATCCCCTACCTACCTACCTGTCATACAAGCTTGTATTCAGGCTATATAGCCTGAAGAAACTTATGTTAGCAAAATTAAGGAAAATAAAATAGCTTAAAACAAGCTTTGTTAGAAATCTGTACATACATTATCAGTATTACATAATTAACTTACAATCCACATGAATTAATTCACTAAATTTAATCACTCAAGTTAACAATCCATCTCCCTACATACAGACACAATATACAGGATGCACATATAGTAACAGGTGGAACTCAAAGGATTCCTGGAACTAGCCAAAACCTTCCTTTGTCTCAATGGTGTCAGTGGCTAGCCAGCCAGTGACTCAGTGACGTATCACACGTACTGCATTATGTTGATCATACGATATCTCTCTCGCCTCAATGTGGTAGCCTCCGTGTGTCACTGCGGGGGGCCTACTGAAAACCAGCGCTGAGTGTTTTACACCCAGCATATGCTGAGTTGGTTACCCTTTCGTTATGGGCATGCTCAGCGCAGTTGAGCTGTTTAATTAATTGTTCTGTTTGTTGTTATATGTATGTGTATGTGTTGCTCTATTGTGTTGCTGCTGTCCATTACCGAATAAATGATTATTCTATTCTATTCTATTCGATAGCCAGAATATTTCGGTGTAATACTCGTAGAGCAGAGGTGCTGAGTTTGACTGAGGTTGTGGGTTCGATTCTAGGGTGTTATTATTTCGAAGTCACGGACGGAAAGCGTGAAAGAAAATATTAAATAGAAAACTTATAAAAAAAAAAAACAAAAAAAAAGTCATCTTTCGTGCATCCTCTCACAGAACAAGCACTAGAAGACAATGTTATTTTAATGTTCTGGGGTTTCTTATGCCAAAAGGCGTTAGTTTATGTATTTAGGTAGGGATGTTACGACGGTCAAAGACATACACCCAACGTGTAAGCTTAAGGTATTACTAGTCTACATGAAGTTTAAATTAATAAATTAGCCAGCTAAACTTAGGAACCACAACCCTTTGGCTAAAAAGTTTTCAATCTGATTATCATTTCAATATATCGTCTCTTTGGTCACTAACATAGTTTTTTTAATTCCGTTTACTGAATACTATGTATTTTATAGAGAAATATTAATAATTTTCAGTCCCTGCCTATCACAATGGAACCGAATACTACTAAATTGCAACTTCATCTGTCCACCTTTTCACTGAATTCGCGATAGGAGATTAACTAAGGATGTTTTCAGTGATATCTGTGCAAAGGGTCTATTTATTATATATTTTAACATACACATCGCCACGCCAGTAATCCGCAAAAGGGTAGACAGTCATAATGTGTATAACTACCCCGCGTAGCAGGCCGCGCCGCTAGGGGGCGCCTGTCAGCATTTGTAGGGTGCGATTCTAATGCTTCGTTTTACCTTTCTAATACCGAAAGTGTACCACTAAAAACTTTGTAGTATTTCGGGTCGTAAAAACCCTATGACTATAGTTTTTCAAAATGTCTTGCGGTAGGAAGAGAATAGGCATGGGTGTTAATTACTTTTTTTTTTATACAGTGTGTCAACTAAGCATTCTGTAAATCAAACTACGCAAAAAAATATTGCTGGGAAACTATTTTTTTATTTTTGAGGTGAAAAATCATGTTTTACGGTAGGGCTCAAGAAACGCATTCAAAACATTGTGCTTAAGGATGCATAGTACGGGGTCGTGGTGGTATTTTAAGAAAAATTAAAAACTTTCTTTAAAAAAAAAACTTGTGAAAAAGTTTGAACTTAACCCTCAATATCTCCGTAACTAGAAGGTTCCCAGGTAAGGTCTAGAACAAAAAATCGCAATGGCGGGGAGAACAAGTGCCTTTCGGCTTCGTTAAGGGTTCTTTGACTTTTACACCCATTTATAATTCATCTAAATAAAGGAGTAATTCAATGCTGTTCCTTACATGAATCAAACTTGCTACGACGCTACACCGTAGCACACGTATGTACCTACGGTCGAACAAGCTATTTGGTTTACAGATTAGCCCACAAATTACGTTGTAAAATGTAAACTAAATAGCTTGTTCTATCGTACCATCCACTTACTTACACTTATACTTACCCAGTGCCCTTATCGATCTGTTAATGCAAACAAAATACATTGCTGCAAGAATATTTTAGGGTTCGAATAACTTTGAATTGAAAACAAATAACTGTTTTGGGTAAAGTATCGAAAAGAAAATGGCGGCGGCGGTGACGCGCCAAAAACTTCTTGTACACCTTCAACTGTTTAGGTACTCTTAAGTCCTAAATGTTCTTCTTCCAATTTCTCAGAAGAAACTCACTTCCCTAGTTCGTAATATTCGGTCTCCCACGGCCCTTCACTTTCATTTCATAACTGTTCGTTCGTTCGTTCTTTCCTTCACCGTTCTTTCGACACATTTGAACGACATGTGAATGGTGTAAGAGATTTCACTGAAAAGAGCATCCAATGAGTTCTTTAATTAGTTATTTTGTGTTTGCTTTTTCTTTTTTTTCTAATGGTTCGTCATACTATTTCAAAGAAGTAATGTCGTCAATAAAGTAATGAATAATATCAACTTTTGAGGAGAATCGAGGCTTAGTGGACCTTCAAGTTCAAACGCATTTGCGCTGTGTCGTAGGCTAGCGCAACACAGCGAGCTTTTGCGTTTACACCTTTATGAGCAAGGCTCGTAGATTCTAGTTCTTGCATCAATACAAATACTTGACGACCCGAATGCGCGTAGTGGTGGTGAGGCTGCCTTACGTTCTTTGGGTCCCGGGTTCGAGTCCCGGTTGGAGCAAATGTTTGTGTGATGAGCATGGACATTTGTTTCTGAGTCATGGATGTTTATATGTATAATAAGTATGTATTTACAAACAAAAAGTATCTATGTAGTATATCAGCTATCAGGTGTCCACGACACAAGCCTCGTTGCTTAATGTGGCACTAGATGGCTCTGTGTGTTCATGTCCAGCGATATTTATTTACTTATTTATTTTTCTCTCGACTTACCAGATTTCTTAAACATCACGCCTGTAACCCCCGAAGGGTTAGGCAGAAGTGTACCTAACAGTACACCCACATTCCGCTAGTTATGTTGTGTTTAAGTTTCATGTAATAGGGAGCGAGCCTTTTGCCATCAACCGGGCTCAAGTCCAGATTCCATGGCTGCTACTGAGAAATACCTAATGGAAAAACCCAATAACACTTTGCCCGACCTGGAAATCGCACCCACTCATTGTTGCTCAGCCACTAGACCAACGAGGCAGTGATTTCATCATTAAAAATAATAATATATTAATACTGAAAAATACAGAGGGTACTGACCGGCTTCAATCGACTTCAAAACGTTTCGTATTTTTGCAATGATTTTCGATAATTTATGTCATTCTCATTAATTTTAGGCTTTTCCTTCATCCTGTGCATCCTTATTGCTAATTAATTGCCAATTAATCTAGGCCCTTAAAACTTATAACTATACTATCTATCGATCTATTTAAACGTAACTATATTACTTCTTACTACGATTACAAATGCGAAAGTTTGTGAGGATGGGTGGATGGTGGTTTGTTACTCTTTTACTCAAAAACTACTGAACGGATTTGGATTAAATTAAGCACACAGATAGTTTATAAGCTGGATTAACACATAGAATACTTTTAACCCGGTAGTTCGATCTCGTGGGATATTACGCGGGTGAAGCAGTGTGCATAAGGTTGTATTATAATTTTCACAACTCACTACCACAATTTTTCTCATAGAGCGTCGAAGCATATTTACCTCATCATTATTCCTCACGTTGGAAGATGCTGCACTTGACTTACAACTTAATTAACGCTTAGCTTTTATTATAAGTAAAGCGAGCAAAACTTTACAACTTTAAAGAGTTCCTTGTAATAGAGTTTGTCGGTGAATAACGTTAACGAATGTTACAGTGCAAGAGTACATCAGAAATAACAGGTAGGTCGAGGATAACATAACATTTTGTCAGTTAAGTATGTTTAAGTCTCATGTAATAGGGGGCGAGCCTATTACCATCAACCGGGCACAAATCCAGGCTCCGTGGCTGTTACTGAGAAATTTCTGATGGAAAAACAAAATAACACTTTGCCCGACATGGGAATCGAACCCAGGACTTCAAGCTCAGCAGTCACGCTTCCGACCACTAGACCAACGAGACAATCTAGATCGCATGGTTGAGGATGTTAGTAATTGGCACAAAACGTGCAATTCACAAGACCTCGACACCCAAATAATATCTTCGAAAAATCGAAATAATACAGAACTGTTATATAGGTCCTTACATTCTCTTGTACGAGAACAACAATATGCGCATAAGAATACGGTTCATATTCGCATGCAACGCTTTCTTAGTAATACAAAGTCAAAATCCAGTATGAGAATCGTGTCCTTACTGTCTACAGAACACAACAGATTTCACCCTTTAGCCTTCCCCATCTCCCCATCTTATGTCCCAAGAGACCATTACATACATACAAATCGAGCCAGAATCAGAAGCATTTGCAGTTAGTGCTACTGCAATTCAAGCGTCAGGTTGTGTTGCACGAGTGATTAGCAATGTAACAGTAACTATGGGGCCTGCTGCAACCTTATTGTGACTTATAACATCACGCCTGTAATCCCGAACAGTTAGGCAGAGGTGTTCAAAAAACCATGATGCTGAGCTGAGAAGAGCTTGCAGCGCGGCGCTGGTTTCGTGGTTGTACTGAAACTAAATAAGTGCTGTCTCGTGACAACTCAAGGTAAGACTACAATTTATTCCGTAAAATTGATGTACATCAGTGGATGGTCACTGTAGGCATTCAAAGAAGTGTAACTCAGCGTAATTTACGCTACTCAAAGTGAGTACTTCAAAAGCTTCGAAGTCGGTGACCTTTGTTTGATTGATTGGGTGTTATTTTTCACCGGCTTCTTCGAAAAAGTCTGCCAACCAGTCTTACCAAGGGGTATCGTATTACCCAGTACTAACTGGATTGTGGAGGTCAGATAGGTAGTCGCTCCATGTAAAATACTGGTATTCAGCTGCATCCGGTTAGACGGGAAGCCGACCCCAACATAGTTGGGAAAAGGCTAGGCAGATGATATTTAAACCAATTACAGTAACTAAAACTAGAACGAAAAGATTAAGAGATAACATAAAATTAAAAAATAACAGTAAAGGTTCACACATTCATAAATTCCTCTCACAATACTTCTGACATGCCAATACAATCTTTTTCCATCCATCCGCAAACATACCTAACTGTCGAAATCTGGGTGCATTGTACACATCTGCGAACCCCCTCAGAGCATACAGGTGTGATGTTACGTCATGATATTGTATAAACAATAAACATCCAAGCGATTGCAGCTATCACGACAGATTTGCCGTCTATTTTTGAAGAGTTCCATTGTATATCTCCGAAGATCAGCATCAGATCTTCACCAAATTTAAATGGGACCACCTCAGAAGTATACTCTTTCAATTAAAAAAATATTTTTGAGAATCGGTACACAAATGGGAGAGAAATCAGGTAAGATACATAAAAAAAAAACACACACACACGAACATATAACCTCCTTCTTTTTTGAAGTCGGTTAAAAATAAAAGTTGCGACTCATTTTCAGCAACACATATTACGCCGAAGCTGCGTCGAGCTTTCCTGTAACTGAAACACAATGTACCTACACGTGACGTCTAATCGTACGTAACAGAAATGTCGACGCGCCCCGGAGGCGTAGCGTATTGATTCTCGAACAGGAGTCCAGACTTTACCAGGAAATCTTAATTAATAATTATCCTATGACCTAAGACCTAATTCCCGTTGTTTTTGAATAGACACAGATGCATGTTTAAGGCAAAGGGACCTGTGTCTGGATTTAGAACTGCCATTAGTGTATTAATAGAGTTCGTTTCTAAATAATAAAGCCGCTCGGGTCGATCTTAAGGCTAAGCCGAGCTTGCCTAGGTTGGTCAGTGGATGAGTGACTACTACATACTTTGAGTTGAGAGTTACCTCCATGCCTCGGAAAGCACGTTAAGCCGTTGGCCCCGGCTGTCGTTTGTAGATCTTTGACAGTAGTTACAGATATCAAGGTAGACGCAGTGGCCCGAAAGTCTTACAATCAGTCCTACCAGAAGGTATCGTATTACCCCGTACTAACTGGGTTGTGGAGGTCAGATAGGCAGTCGCTCCATGTAAAATACTGGTATTCAGCTGCATCCGGTTAGACTGGAAGCCGACCCCAACATAGTTGGCTAGGCAGATGATTTATTTATTAATACGATAAAGTAAGTGATGCTGAAACCGTCGTCAAATACTTAGTTGGCCTACGTCATTGAGATTCGGTGTGGCAAGTTCGGTGAATGGAACAAGGAAAATATTTCAGAGGCTTATGAGCAGCGCAAGCCTCAACATATATCCCAGGGAGAGAATATTTATGGATTAATTACAAATGAAGTACTCATATTTGTATGTTCCCACTGCTGGGACACATGCCACCTCTTGTGTGTTGGTCATTGGTTGATGGATGATAGATTTCAGATCTTCGGTATTTTGATTCAGGTCATGATGTTATCCTCGCGATGTTATCCTTAACAATTTTGAAAGCAGTGGTGACGTAATAAATTGCACAAATTGCCTGTCTGGGTTCCAACCCAGCTTCCATACGTAAGACGGGCCATTACCAAGGGGCGGTCACTGTTACTGCACTGATGACTATCTTAAGCTGCGTCTGCACTAGACGAACAAGCACGAGCGTGACACGAATTCGCTTAATGTAGGCGGACTTCGATGCCTCGAACGAGCCTTGCAAATTCGGGTGTTTAATCTGAACGGACCAAAATGAATGGACCGCTGTCCCTTCAGACGTAGACAAAACGACGTGTCTACGCTGAACCGAACGGACCGGTGTCAAACAAAAACAAATAATTATACAATAATAAGTTTAAAGAGACAGTAGCATATACATTGTTGTTGTCATCAAATTCATGCTCGGCTTGTGCTCCGCTCGTGTCGGCTTGTTTAGCGTAAACGCACCTTTAAATGCTACATAATTCGCTTCATACACGTTCATTCAGAAGTGATAGCCCAGTGGTGTGATGACCGTCGGATGCCAAGTGATATTTTCGGATTGCTTCGTTGAAGGAAAACATCGTGAGGAAACCAGCATGCCTATGAGATATTTCTTGACGGCATATAAAGCCAACTCAGATGCCCATGGGCGGTATATAAACTCTGTCACCACGTTAGGCACTAACCACACGATAAAGAAAGAAAGATTCATCAGGTCATACATGCGCGTCGATAGCGAGTACTACACACAATAATAATAGCTCAGCAGTAAGCTCGTAATACCAATCCCAATAAATTGGCAATAAATGTCATGAAACTATGATCAGCACACCTGTGGGTGCTAGCAGGTAACTTCAAAGTGACGTCACTAGTAGATACATCATGAGTACTGAAGTGAATGTTACTGACTTGCCAACAATGCGTTTCTATCGCTTAGTCACTTCTGGCGAGTGACTGTGTGTGCGCGAAAGGAATGAGTTTGCAGCCAGTGACAACGTGATGCGAAATTGATAAGAATAGTCTTTCGGACCGTTTTCGGTCATGGCGACCAATCTCAGCGGAGACTAGCGGTCGACGATGGAGATATGATGAGACCCAGGTGCACTCTTTCGTCTGCCCGCTGGTTTCGTGATCTTCAACTGCTGATTGTGGGGTCCTGGTTTCGATTCCCGAGCCAGGCAAAGTGTTATTTGTGTTTTTAATTAAGATTTTCTCAGTCAAACAGTTCGGAGTTTGAAAGTTGGCGGTACGATACCTCCGTTATTCGGAAATGACAATAAATAAACCGTTGATCCTGCTTCTCATCACACACTATGTTATGGTAGGATTGGTAACAGAAACAGTAAAACCTGACCTCCTATTACACTAACTCCTCGCAATTTCTTTGGGATAAAACAGTAGCACATTAAAATGTTATTTATACTACAATAAATGCGAAAGTTTGGATGGATGAATGCTTATTACTCGATCACGCTAGAACGACTGAACGGATCTGGATAAAATTTGACACACCGATAAGTTATAGTCTGGAATATATAATAGGCGAGACGACAAAAAAAATCTAATTAGTCCGTCAGTTAGATTATCAAAAAATATTTGACCCGTGTTTTTTCTTTTGTTACGCAAACCAAAATTCAATTCCCCAATTCCAATACGTCACGCCTAGGTATAATTTTTCGCTAGTTCTGACGTCACGAGCCCCCACTCCCGAGTTTTGATGCGTTTTATCTTTAAAATACGTGTCCATTAATTTCTAATACTCGTAACTGACGGACTGAATAGATTTGCAATTTTTTTATACTGTCGTCATGCCTATTGTTATTCCCGCGTAATTTTACATAAGACTCTCACTGATTCAGCCCCTAGCTATTGGTGAGGTTTCTCCCACTTATTAACTACCACAAAACTTCTCATAATCTTGACCATCCAACTACGAACACAACATCTAAAGACAAGTTTACAGAATTAATGCGCGAGCGCAGACTCTCGAGTAATGGGCGCAGTGATGTCATCGCCTAAACCGAGTCCGTACACAACGCTATCAAAGGAAAATAACTAAACATAGTGTTTATATTCAATCTGTATGGAAGAAATACAGTTTTAATAAGTTTGACTTCTTCACTGTCAAACTTGTTTACTTGTTTACCTATGTATGCGTCACTGCAGTTCGTCGTGACGTCATAGATAGGTAAGTACGTCTGGTATGTTTGTTTGTGTATTTGTCTTCGGATGATAGGGCTTGAAAGGAGGTGACTGCTGAGATAACGAGTAATAGAGAAGTATGGAAGAAGAAGACATGCTGCGCCGACCACAAATGAATTGGGATAAGGGTAGGAGAATGGTGAATGATGATTTCTCTCAGGAAATAATCTCGATGATACTGAAAAGGAAGTACGTAGACAAGATCAGGAGATTGGTTTCATCAATAACCTGGCATTTCCTCAAATAGTTATGGTCGCGTCGGCTTCTAGTCTAACCGGATGCAGCTGAATACCAGTATTTTACATGGAGCGACTGCTTATCTGACCTACACAAACCTAGTAAAACGATACGGTTACCAGTACAGTAATCAATAAATAAAAAAATGCAGCAAGTGATTTCTATAGGTAGTGTATTCCAGCATTTCCATTGCGTAAAAAAATATAAAATGGATGCTTATGTGACTATGACCACTGAGAAATTTTCTGATGGAAAAACCCAATAACACTATGCCCGACCCGGGAGTCCAACCCAGGACCTCATGTTCAACAGTATCTTGCGACGTCCCGACCAAAATAATACTACACATAAAATCCCTTAGCACTCCCACAAGAGTTAATAAAGTTACAGCATAGTTGAAAATAGATAGAATCACCACAATCATTGACCCTATTCGCTGATCTCAATACGGGACAGCTGGTTTAAGCTGCTTCTCCTCCTAAATTCTGTGGGCGTAATGATTCAACTGATCAACGTTAAGTGACAGGCCATTCTATCCATAGTGCAGACTCAGACCAAGGTGTGTGCTTTCGTGTTACTAGTTTTAAAATTACATTAATGATCAATTTGTGAAAGTTCAAGCCACCTACGCCGTAGCGAACGTTTCGCTGGCTCGGCGGAATGTGCACGGAATGGATCGATATGGGAATGATTTTATCCTAGCCTTCTTATGAAAGGGGTAAGATAAAATTAAACTAATTTATGTATACAATCAGGACCAAAATTAAAAGTAAATGCAATGATTTCTTTTCCTATATCTAGCCAGTCAAACACGTCCAAGGGTGTTCCCTATAGTAGACCTAACTGGCTGCCATGTTAAAGTCCCATGTAGTGGGGGACGAGCCTAATGTCATCACCTAGGCACAAATGAACCGGGCTACACTTTTCGAACCCATCAGCACCACATGCCTAGCAGTAACGTTTTAACCAAAGCGAGGGACTTATAAATTACTAGCTGTTGCTCGCGACTTCGTTCGCTTGGAAATTTTGATGTGTGTACGTGTGAGACAAAAAAATTGCCTACGACCCATTCTCAGAACTACCAAACATACAAAAAAAAAACATAAAAATCGGTCAAGCCGTTTCGGAGGAGCTCGATAACAAACACTGTGGCCTGTGACACGAGATTTTTAATATGCATGTATTAGATATTTCATCATTTAATATGCAAAACTTACACTGTCACTTACAGGATATCTTTCGTGACGATCAACTATTGGGAGCTCACAATAGTTCAACATCAGCGAAGAAATCCCGTAAATATAAACTCTAAGTTTAGTTATAAACCACTAGCGACCCGCCCCGGCTTCACTCGGGACCAATTTAGGACAAAACCAGAAGTGCGCTTACTGTAAAATTATTTTGTAATGGGTGCCTTTAATTTCCAATAATTCCATTTTTTTTTTCGGTGGTAAAATCATAAAATGAGTCCTCCCGCCCTAGGTGGAGCAGATGGGACTGTCAGACTTGCTGACTAAAACACACTGGCTAAGACACTCTGTTCTTTCGGTTGCCCTTGGGTTCCAGGGCCACGGTACCCTGTTTAGACAGTCCTGCGACCCCGGCAGTTGCGATAACTCCTAAGATATTCATTTAAATTGAATAGTGTTTAGGGTAAATACGTTCTGAAATAGATATTGAAGATAATCTATATAGATTTACACCATACACCATAAATAAGCTTCTAAAATAATGTATTACTTTTTACGCAAAATTTAAAAGATGAAAATGGTTAAAGTGACCAACACTGCGACCATATCATTGCTGCGACCCATTATTTCGCTAAGAATGATTTTTATTTTTAGTCGCGCGTAATATTAATTTTGTGATAACTTCTAAATTATTCATTTAAATGATATACTGTTAACGGCCATATTGATCTATATTAAATGCACAATATATTTAAGGTACTGAATTGGATAAGGATTAATACTGTATTGCTTAAAATCGCTTCGTAAATAAGCCATTATTTCTTTTAAAAAGTAAAGGATAAAAAATGGTTATTGTGGGTTATTCCTAAGAGATAGACATATACCATTGCGGACTTTTTTGTAGACCATTTTAAGGTGTACCATACTGTAGTACATTATTTTGATCTATCTCGTAGGGTCCAGCCAGCGTTTGCAATGTAAGAGCAAAAAAATGTGTTTATTTAAGACATCACATTAGAAACCTCTAAAATTATCCGTGTTTCTCTGCTATATACATATAAACCTTCCTCTTGAATCACTCTATCTATTAAAATCAAAATCCGTTGCGTAGCTTTAAAGATTTAAGCATACATAGGGACAGACAGACAGCGAGAAGTGACTTTGTTTTATACTATGTAGTGATGACAGCTTAAAAAGTAATTAAATATGCAGTCCTACCTAGTAGTACCTACCTAACGTCTTTCATTCTATCATACACTAGCAGAGAAGCAACGAGTTGCAACAACAAATAAACAAACAAGTAGTATCTCTTTGCAGATCACATCTAGGTCGACCCCTCAACCTCTCTGTCCCCATAAAGCTTAGCGATATTTTCAGAATAATTAAAATGCTATATTAATTTTCTCCGAAATCGAGCTCCATGCTCCTTTGACCACTTTTACGCATAGTTTCTGCTCTACTTTATTTTCTAAAAGTCACTCTGCACACATACAGAGATGTGATTTTCTGGAAAAAGAAAAGGAACATAGAGTACGTATTCTCTCTAGGTCGTAAATTATAGGATAAAGGGCAGAGATTTGCACTTATAACTCTATCGGAACAACCTTTGTAGTGGTGATGCATAAGTACCTGTATAGGCAATCAGGCATCACCGCGAACGTCCAATGGAACTGCAGATGTAGTAAAATAAAAGATTGCTAAATCATAGTGTCCCGACACTAGGATATTCTCCGGTATCGTAAGTGCGTTTACAAACATTTAAATTCACATACACAAACAGGCAACCCCAGAATAACGACCTGTAGGCCATACAAATATTTGTTCCGTGCGAGATCGAACCCACGACACGCAGCACAGCAGACAATCGGTCAGCCACTGTGCCACCTGTGCCAATTGTAAATTTAAGATATTTTAACCTGGTTCAACGGCTGGATTCATGCCTAGAGATTTCTAGGAATTTTCAGATTTATAAAATCGATGTATAAAACTTTTTTCGCCAGTCGCTTCTCTCACAGCAAAAACAGTCCATCAGCAAGTTCTCCCGAACCTTTACGAACATGCCCGATCCCAGAAACATGAAATGCTTTCCTAGAAACAATAAAAGCATTCTAAAAGGCGGATAACGAAGCGTCACTCGTTATTCGTTATTCCGTGTATTGTCCTTTTCCGAGAAAACTCTAGCACATTCCCGAAACTTCGTAAAATATCATCGCTTAATATAAAGTTGTTAATCTTTGTGATAATTATCATTATCATGTTCGCCGAAATATAAGAATATTATGGAAAAAAAGAGGTTATCGTGCTATCAGTCTGATAACGGCACGTACGATGTGCGGAAATCTGCGGTTGAGGTTTATAGTTCTGTCGCTTAAGGCTATATACAATGCGCGTTTTGTTGACTACATACAACCAAACAGCTTTGTTAAACCAGCAGTGGAGAGAGTACTAAGTGTTGTTGGATTTTCCATATCGATAGCTGAGCAGAGGTGATAGTATTTTTGCAAACATCATGCAGACAAAGAATTTTCACGCAACAGGATTTTCTTTTGCGTCAACTAAAATGTACTAATTACGAGTCAAATCCTGCAAAGATGGTACATAATATGATAATCTGCCAAAAATCAGCTAATGTCGGACTGTTGTGGTCAGCGTCCAGTCTGCGGTTGAAAATAAATATTAAAACGGAGCGGTCTGGCTATCCGACCTCTCACCTTCGCTACCCAATTAAGGAGCATTACAGATATCAGACGGTTAGACCGTTGTCAGACGTACAGACTACTAACTGATGTAGGTAAATATTTTTATGATAGCCGGGTCAGACGGCCCAGAACTCCAGATATGGAGAAATGGTCACCCATCCGAAATTTGACCGTAGCTTATACAAAATTATATTATTTTAATTATTTATCTACTTACAGCTAACTAATGCGGTAAATAATATTTTTTTTACTTAAAACTTTAATTACAATCAAAACATTCCTTGTAAATTAATTATTTGTACCAATAAATTTTCAAGACTTTACAATAGTCGGAATCGGCACAGTTGGTGCAGTAGCCGAGTTGTTATCTATGTGTATTCCGCGGTTCTATTCCTGCTCAGAACAACTAATTCCTTTATTGGACATAAATACTTAAATAGGTGTTTCGGGCTTTAGATTTGATTTTGTAAACCCACGATTCATGAAGATCCTTAGATAATGCAATAATTTTACTAACCAATTTATTCCTTTGCAGGTTTATTGTAGAACCATTCCCACATTCATTACACAAGCCATCAGCTCCACCATGACGCACAGACAGAGCCACCTCCAGAGCTCGTGCGTGAGGGCGCTGACGTCACGCTCACCACCCAGCTGAACCGACCGCCGCGCGCGCCCACCCTCCCCTCACTCATGGTGAACACCACGGTCTGTCTGGCATTTTAGATTTTGGTTCTAAAAACCATTTGTTTTTTTTTGTACCTTGGCAAGAGGCTAAGCGTGAAAACGTGGCAACGATGCCGCCAGATCTTAGGTACATTACCAGTTGACAGCGTTGAGGAGTTTTTTGACGCCGCCTTTTTTTAGTTTATTGTTAGGTTAGTTACTTTGGATTAATTTGTTAATGTATCTAATTAGTTTGTGAAATAAGTTTTGTATTTTTTTTAGAAATGAACCAGGTTTTATTCATACTTAAGTCAAATATTAGTGGCGATTCTGTTGTGCACAAACTAAACTTAATTTAGTCTATTGCTATCTTTTACTAAAAGGCAGTGCGAGAAAAGGACGGCTGTAGCTATGAACTAAGTTAGAGAGGTCAAACTAGTTTATGCCTTGCGCTTTACCGTGTTTTTAGTCGACATGTTTTTACGTGCACCCTCTATTTGTATGGAAATATTAGTTCCAATTAAATTTGACAGCTCTAAATTACGTCCATCTCTTTCTCGTTTTATGACAGAGAAAAAGATAGCAATAGCCTAAATTAAGTTTAGTTTGTGCACAACAGAATCTACTGCTGCTGGAGCTGCTTTTTCCCCGAACGTCAATTTGAGTTCTATTTTACCGCCAGACTATGCCAACTAATGCTGATTCAAACATGTGTGTAGCTCTGTTATACTTAGCAGAAGAATCTTCCTCTAAAACCTACCTAGTAACGCTAAGATAATACAGAAGAGCATGATATAATCAGTACCAGCGTTCTCCTGCTGAAATCACCGACTCCCAGACATGCTGATTATAAAACCTCCTTTGACCATTTACGAAAGCCGTCATTTGTAGGAAGATGATAAAGTTTCAACAATATTATAAAGAAAAGTTTTAGGTCCCGTAACCGCCGGAATCAATATTGAGCTAAAAAGGACAACAACATTGAACTTATTGATTAACGTAAGTAGAGGTACCGCGACTGAATGGGCTGGTAGACTGGAAGCAGAACCCAACATCGTTGGGAAAAGGATAGGCAGACAATAATGGTGTAATTAGTTCTACTGCGACTGAGACTGAGAAAAACAAAATTAAAACAGTTCTCTCAAAAAACCTGATGAAAGTCATAGAAAATATACTTTATTTTGTAAACACCTATCGGTTGGAATTAGTGTGTCGGTAGTACCGTCACGGTAGGTACTGTAGGAGTGTAGGTAGGTGCCAGCTACCGCCGGCGTCGGATCGATGGCGCCGTCGTCGTCGCCGCCGCCGCTCTCCCAAGATAAAACATCACTGCTGGTACCACTTTCCTTTTTTCACGTCCATTTATTTTTTTCAAGCTTATTAGTTTCCCGTAACGCAGAAAAATACTCTTGCCTACATAATGGTAACACCTATTTACTTTATTTTCGTGGTTAGGTAAAAAGCTTTCCAATGTCATCGAAACAAATGTGGGTTTTCAACATTTTCAAATGTTCTTGTAAAAGCAGCTTGTTTTTAAGGTCGTGGTTGTATCACCACTTGTTGTAATTGTACATGATTTAATCCATCATAATGAAAAATTTAAAGTAATTAGGCCAATGGTGTCGATTCTGTTGTGCAGAAACTAAACTTAATTTAGGCTATTGCTCTCTTTTACTAAAAGGCAATGCGAGAAAAGGACGGCTAAAGCAATGAACTACTTAAGTTCGGTTTAAAGATATTTATTTCTCATAAGAACTTATAAATAACAGTTCACTTTATTTATAACACAGTAAGAGATGTCAAACTAGTTTATGCCTTGCGCTTCACCGTGTTTTTAGTCGACATTTTTTTACGTGCACCCTTCATTTGTATGGAAATATTAGTTCCAACTAAATTTGACAGCTCTAAATTACGTCCGTCTCTTTCTCGTTTTACTATAGAAAAAAAGATAGCAATAGCCTAAATTAAGTTTAGTTTGTGCACACACAACAGAATCGACACCATTATCTCAAAGAATTCTGTAACAATAATTTCCAAGCAATATCCGTGCTAATGAACTGTTATGAAAAATTCCCTCGCTTTCCTGAAAATCTGTTCCACCTACAAAGACTAGACTACTCCCACAAATTAGTACAGTCACAAAATATATGCCACCACGCTTATTGTCAATGGTTTTAACGAAAGCATTCCATCAAAATGAATAGCAACATTACTTTTTACAACACTGCATAACTCCGTTAAAATTTTAGCTTTTCCTAGAAAGCCGTCCAAACCACTACTTAATATAAAATAAATAAGACGAACTGAAAAAGCTCTCGTCTATTTTGAGATAGATACGAGCGCCATTTTGCGTGTCCTAGTTTATCGACGGATTAATACAATTTCCTAGCACGTGAGCTCTCGCCGTGGAAAACACTGCGCTATTGAAAATTGTTGATAATTCCGTGCTCATCTCGGGCCAATGTGATTTCAATCACATTCGAAAATATTGTTTACGGTTTTATTTGGCGTTTCGTATACGCTTTTTGCTTATTTTGGTTGGTTTAGAGACGAGCTCTTGCTTCTCGTGATTATTGCTGTGTTTGTGTCTACTGTGTTTGAGAATAGACCAGCCCGTCTATTTCTGCTGTTTCAGGATCGTTCCATGAAAACGATCACATATTCTGCAGAAAGGTATTAGCAAGGACATAGAAATAGAAATATTTTCTCTCGTAATCCAGGATGTTCCAAGGAGCAAGTAGGCGCGTCTAGATAGAAAATCTATTCCTGGAAGTACACTGCACGGTCCAATTAAAAATGTCTAAAAGCAGACGTTTCCTGGAATTGATAATATTACATAACAAGCCCTACCTGAAAATTCACAACTGAAAATGATGCCGACATTTTCTTCGCATTTCCGCTGAACTATAATTATGATTACGACGAATTCTGTTGTAGTAAATGCACCTTTTACAAAGCTGATTTTAATATCGTTCCGTGAATATTCTGTGATTTTCCAATAATTTATTATTTTACATGTTCACTCTTTACAGGAATGGACGGAAAGCTGGATTATTTGTAGAAGCGAGATTCTGTGTTTAATTTTAAGTTTTTATCTGTTGTTTATTGTTTACAGACTTTCTACATCAGGATTGTCAGGTCTCCTTTCTCTCTTGGGTTCTTTCGAGGAAAAATAAAAAGAAGAAATGGCAGAAGAAATACTTGGTTGGTTGGTGGCAACGCGTTCTGCCGCGATGACGTGGCGTTCATTAAAGAATTGTTAAAAAAAAATTTTTTTTTTTCCTTGCCTGCTCTGTCCCACTCCTGCGTTGCCATGTAAGTTTCCTCATTTTATTTAATTTTATTCGGGATATTTTTTACTTGTTTTCTAAAACGGATAACGTAAATGGAATCTAATCTCGATACCTAATAATTCACGGATCGGACAGTTTCTTTTTAACATATTGTATAGATACACGCAGCCTTCGGGCTAATTACTGTTAAACCATTTTCTGGCATCGTATCTCTGTTTTGTGCAGTATTATTGTACCTCATTCCAAGAACGCACACACCCTTTCAGACTATCTGTTGAACGACGAATTTGGACACTGCAGCGAGATTGAAGTAAACTAGTAGGTATTTTTGACGCCCTGTGTTTTTTTCCCCTGATGATACTTGTATATTTTCGTACCACTTGCTCAAAAAAGTGACATTCTATGCCACAAAAAGCGAACATAACAATAGTCATTTTTAATCTGTTAAAAACAGGGAAAGAAAATTGTACTGAATTGCATTCATCCTATAGGGGAGAATGTGATTTAAATTTGGAATACTTACAAAATTTATACTGAACTATATCTGTGTTTACACCATTGAGTTTGTATATAAAGCATTATACATCTTTTTGAAAAAGGAATACGCATTTATTATGCAGTTATAATTATTTAAATATAATTACGAAAACCGACGAGGCCGTATGAGCTTGATGCCTTTGCTTTTCCGACAAAAAAATATTAGTCTACGAATTTGCCGCGTTTGTGTATTCTTTAAATACATAAACGTTAAGTTTATTTTAATTTATTTTTATAAATAAGTTAATGTTCTAAATGCTTATCTCATATCATTATTGTGTTAATATTTTTCGGAAATGGTACGAAAAGTATAGTATTTTCCTCGGTTATAAAGCTGTCTTAGTCTTGGGTGAACTTAAATCCCTCGCTACACTCAGGACTCGTCTTAAATCCCTCGCTTCGCTCGTGATTTAAGTTTTTAACACCCTCGCTACGCTCGGGAGTAAACCTCGAGTCCTTCGTTACGCTCGCGATTTAAATCGTCACCCACGACAGAAAACACTGCTTTATCTCCTTGGTTAATAATCTACTATTATTTATTTATTTTAAGTCTATTAGTAAAAAATGTAAATTAATTAATTAAATTATGTAGGTTTAACTATAATTTTTCAACTCATGCGGCGGACAAAACTACATAGAAAAACGTGTAAATTAGAGGAAATGCGAGTTTCCATTGAAAAGGAGACGCACACAAATCTACTACAACTTAGTCGACCAAGCGATCTGTCAAGGCTAGTGACACGCCGTGCAAGCTGATGAACAAAATGGGGCATTATGATCATTGTCCCGACTTTGTGATCACCAGGTTCACCAACCTTGGTGACACCCACGAATATCGTACCGTCTCGTCGCCATCACCGTTTTATCTAAGAAATGGCATGCTGCGGGCGTGCGTCATCTTCTCATATTGATATCACAAACAACAGACTGGCTGCTGGGGGAATACGCCGGACGCTATCCGTGTACACTCATATCAGGATTGGTCATACGAGTCTGGTTGATACAACTAAAAAGTTAGAGTCTGGGAAAGTGGGAACCCCAAATGGTCATGGTAGCTTGGTAACGCTTTTTAACCGATTTCAAAAAAGAAGGAGGTTCTCAATTCGACGGAATCTTTTATTTTTGGATATGTATAGGTAGTATGCAGTGGGGCAACTAAGTTATTACACTTACAATGGCAGTGCCATTCATTTTGATCATTCAACAACATTTATTGCGTTGTTAATAGACAATTCAAAATAATATATTATGAAACGAGGGAAAAGGAATTTCTTTTAAAATTGCAAAGTGTGTTACGCAATTGTGGCACTGGTCAAACGTACATTTATTATATTAAGACGAATAAAAACACAGCTTCCATTGACAAAATCATAGAAAATATCGTTGTAAAGTTCAATGATCTTAAACCTCTCAGGATAAAAATACTAAGAAATCTTTGTGACTTAATTCTGCTTTCAACGGAGTGTTGCAGCTACGAGAATTAGAAACCACCAAGGCTTTAGAACTTTGATTGAATAAATATTTCTACATAGACTTCCTTTTGTACAAAAAATAATTACAACGTCTACTCCAAAATTGCTATAGCACAAGCAGTGAGCAAGGTCCATAATTATCATTTTGTGTCAATCATGACTCTTATTTACTTGGTGGTAGAGATTCGATTCGCGTGTTATATCTAGATAGTGTTCTGTGGACATGACTAAGTGTTTGTGCTACCAACTGAGCGTTTTCCTTACTCGACCATGAGTCACAGGCAGACTTGTGGCTGCGAGAGGGGATAGTGGTAAACTATACATATATGGTGAACGAGAGTAAACAACTTCATAACATAACATCACGTCTGTAATCTCCAAAGGGTTAAGCAGAGGTGTACCCCAATAGTACACCCATATTTCGCCAGTTCTGTTTAAGACCCATTCCAAGCATTAACATTTTAATATTTCAATGATTCCAAATAATAATGACTTTGACTGCCTCTCCGGTCTAGTGGTCGCAATCGCGACTGCTGAGCATAAGGTTCTGAATTCGATTCCCAGGTCAGGCAAAGATTTTCCAGTATGAATTTCTCAGTAGCAGCCACGGAGTCTGAATATCTGCCCGCTTGATGGCTCGCCCCCTATTACATGGCACTTAAACTTAACAGGCAAAACGTGGGTGTACTATTAGGTTCAACTCTGCCTAACCCGGTCGGGGATTACAGGCGTGATGTTATGTTATGCATGCAAGTAAATATACTTGATATTATTAAATAATTAGGTTGATTTCAGGAACATTTGTTAATGTTTTTTTATCTGTCTTTCTGTTTGTTATGACTTGACGGCAAAACAACTCAACAGATTTCCATGAAATTTAGGAGAAAGCTGCCAAATCCAATCATTTTCAACTTTATGTTTTCCAGGTTGAAAATGATTGGATTTTTATTTTTATTTTTATTATGTTGGTTTCAAATTCGGGGAAAATCTAATGGAATGGGAGGATGCTCGGTATGTAATGGGTGGTCACCCATCTACAGAGCAACCTAGGCAAGCACGGCTTAACATAAAGATCGACCCGACCGGCTGTTATTATTTAGCCACGAGCTCTTTCAACATAGTCAACAAAGGCCAAAAAGAAAAAAAAACAAACTACTGAACCGATTTTGATGTAATTTCTATTTCAAGAATCTTCAAACCGATATCATTGGCAGAATGAGTACTTACCTCGTTCTGACGTCACTCATCTCGCAGTAATGATTGAAACTATAAACTTCACGCTCTTATTGGCTTGCACAATGAGCAGTACTCCAAACCGTGTCATCATGCATCGGCATCGCCCCCGACGAAGTAACACATCGGTACACTCAGTTTCGAGAGTTTTTACCCGACTGAAATAAAGCTCAAAAAGAGGGTAATGTTTTTGTCAACGTCAGACTATATGAAGTCCCTTTTTGTGTAAATACTTCTAATAACTATTTGATCCAAAAATATATACTAACACCGAATAAGTAATACAAAAAGTTTTATCTATAATATAAAAATGAATCGCTAAATGTGTTGCTAAGCGCAAATCTCGAGAGCAGCTGAACCGATTTCGCTAATTCTGTTTTTTAATATTCCTGGAAGTACGAGGATGGTTCTTACGGAGAGAAAAAAGGGTAGGGTAGGTAGGGTAGGTAGGGTAGGTAGGGTAGGTAGGGTAGGTAGGGTAGGTAGGGTAGGTTAGGTTAGGTTAGGTTAGGTAGGGCAGGTAGGGTAGGTAGGTTAGGTAGGATAGGTAGGGTAGGTAGGGTAGGTAGGGTAGGTAGGATAGGTAGGGTAGGTAGGGTAGGTAGGGCCGGTAGGGTAGGTAGGATAGGTAGGGTAGGTAGGGCCGGTAGGGTAGGTAGGTTAAATTCATTCTCTGGGACTTCGTCGAGCTATATTGTCTCGGCGCTTTTCTGGTGGTCGCCACTGTTGATTCTGGCTTTCAGGAGTTTCAGTGGTTTGGGAACAGTGTGGCGGGCTTGTCCCAAAAAAAAAAAGTTGACCCCAATTAATATCTCCGCAGGTTGTATATGCAACTGGGGCATCAAAGTACGTCCACAGTAATGCCATGGGAAATGTCACGTAGACGTTTGTTTAAATACCAACAATAAAATAACTCTTAGTTTCGATCCGAAAATAAGAAGTACTTATGTCGACAGAGATAATGTTCATTAGAGCAAGACAATGGGAAAATTTCACATATGAAACTGAACACGATCAACACATTTTAACCGCGTTCAAGAGCTATCAGTGTGAACTCATCAACTGTCAATATTCTACAACAATGATGACTTTAGCGAGTCTTCAAATTAATTTTTTTTTTTACTTATTCCTCCAAATGGGGTTCTTATGAAACGTCAAAAGTTAGATGATCTAAAACTTGGTTTAGTTGTGCTGATTGATTGGAAGAAAATTATTTCGCGCTGGTCCCGTTTAAATTTGGTGAAGATCTGATGCTGATCTTCGGAGATCTACAATGAAATTCTTCAATAATAATATACAGGAAGTCTGTCGTAATTGCAAAAAACAGAATCAAACAAACATAGTCACCGGCATCTGAAGCTAGAGCGATTTTTCACTTTTTGGTGTTTTTTTTAAGTCGGTTTTATTTTTTGCAAAAATGTTTTCATTAGATAAATTCGCGCTAAGAGTTATTATTAAAACCTTAATTAAATACTAAGTACTTTAGAAGCTCTCAAAGCTATGTTAGATAAACATTTTTACTCCGGGAAAAATCATGGTGCACAATGCCGCTGTGATGCCTCGAATTCTAGGAAGTGGCTTTTACATCATAACCTTCCCCGTACCTAAGTAACATCAAAGAGGGGAGTTGCTTGCATTTCTGCCTCTTACACAGTTGTTTGTTGATATTGCGAGAGTATTTTTTAATTAATTACTGCGAAAACATATTGGTTTTTAGTTAATTACAGTGGTGTCATTTAAATCTCAAAGGCCCGTGGCTGAAGTGAGCCCGACTGACTGCACTAGACAGTCGGGCTTAAATGATTCGTAGGTGTGTTGTAACAAAGGAAGGTATTTAGCAGGGAATAGTGGTGCAGGGAGACGTGATTCGCACGGGTTTTTCTTCCGTGACGATATCTATATTTTTATATGTAAAAGGAGATTGGCAAACTTCCATAGTAAGACAGGCCCAGTTAGGGTAAGGTCCGCGGACAAGAATGACAATTTAATCAAATGACTACAAAAAACACACGGTTAAACTCGCCGTTGTACATAAGTTATATATTTTGATTTGTGTATATTTTTTGATTTTGTGTGAAATAAAGAATAAGACACACAACTAACGATAAATACATTAAAATGAATATGTGTCATAATGGAAATAAAACGAAAATCAAATGAAAAGATTTGTTTTTGGTTATAGGGAATAAGTCATCACCGTCATCTGCTTAGCCTTTTCCCAACTATGTTGGGGTCGGCTTCCAGTCTAACCAGATGCAGCTGAATACCAGTATTTTACATGGAGCAACTGGTTATAGGAAACAAGTACTACAGTGTCACAATTCCAAGTTTTGCACAACTTTTTATTTAAAGACAATTTTTTTAATGTTGTAACTTTACTTTAAATACCTCCACGACCCCCGTCAATGCGTCCATCAGCACAATGATGGTTTTCATTGCGTTACATTGAGTCCTAGCTACCGTAAAATGTGATTTTTCACTCCGAAAACAAAGTGTTTTGCCAGCAATAATTTTTACGAAGAATTACTTAGTTTGATGTACAGAATGCTTGGTTGATGCCTTCGTGAAGGTTCCGTTTACACCTTGTAGTTGGGAACAAGCTAAGCAGGTGATGATGACACGGTTCAGGTATTGTATTTCACTACCTACCTGAAGAACGAAGATATAGGCATTAGGCAGCGTAAAACTAGGTGTAACATTTATAGCAGCTGGATTATTCTGCTTATTTAAACGTTCGCTTTTACCATTTATCGTGTTCGTTCGTAGCTCGATAAAAAGACTTACATCCTTTAGCTGAACAGCAAGTTACATTTTTGTTTTTGCGATAATTATTCCTGAGATTGCTCTCAATATTGGATACGTAAGGTTCGGTCATCTCTGGTACCTACAAATTGTTGTCTGAATGTGGACACCGGAGTCTAATAGATATTTCAGTACCTTATCCGGCAAAGTTCGTCCGGATCCGCGTCCCCAACATGTCCGAGCTGGTTTAACCAAACCATTACCAATTGGGCTATAAGATTGGCACCTAAGCATCTGAGTCACATTATGAATCATAAGTAGAAATATAACTCTTATCAGTTTATCACTTATTGATATGAAAAAATTGGTTTGATTATGATATCTTCAAAACCATTATCCGTTGAGTTTTAGGTGATATTGCTGTGATGAGTCAATCATATTAACATTGGGAATGGAGGGCTGAGGCAGGATTCAGGATACGGGATCCATTTCACTCTGTGAGTTAAAAGCGTGAATACTGTCCGCTCTGAATTTTTGATTTCTAGTTTGGAAAAAGTGCCATGGTGTCGAGGTTATGGCTTACTAGTTTGCGCCCGCGGTTTCGCCCGCGTGTAGTTTGGTAATTGTCCCACAGGAGCGTACTACCAGGATTATCCTATCTGTTAATCTAGGTCATAAACTTATGTTTGCCAAATTTCATACAAATTCGTTTAATAGTTTTTGCGTGTACCAGTAACAATCATCCTCATAAACCTTCGGTTTTTTAAAAGTAATAATAAAGTAACATCTTCAAGTAAAGTAATTACCTCGGTCATTGTTGTCATACAAATAAAAACAATAAGTTATGATGCTGATGATGTTTAAAAAAAAAAATGGTTATAGAAATCATTTGTCCGTGGTAGGCCGACGTCGTTGTGGCCATCGCAGAAGGGTGATTCTTCGAGGTGCCTCAAAACGTGATCACACGGACTTAATTCCTAACCTATTAAACATTCCGTCTTAAGACCAAACACAGATTACTCTTTACTTATATAATATATGTGTATAATTTCAACATTAAACACCTAAAATTATTTATAACGTTTATAAAAATAAACATCTAATGTCAAAAACGGGAGCAAAATCGGTGTTCTTCACGCGTCACACTCGGTTCGCGTTCACAGCAAACTTTGATAACTTTTGTATTCAATTCATAAGCATATAATGTTATGCATCATAAATAGTAAAGCAAATTAATTGTATCTCTTGTATTACAATACTTAATAGACATTATGTCTCTGTCACACGATTTTGCTAGTTTCGCGAGCGCGCAACAAAACTGCACCTCTCTTCCAAAAGCGCAAACTGGTCGCTACACGTTTTAGTTGCACGGGTACTCTGTAGTATCCCGGCGTCAGTGGGGGAGACATGTACGTTCTTCGCTTCTAAACAATAAAAATGCAAGGCAAGTTATTCTTTGAATATTTTCAGGTAGCCCTGGTCAAGAAACTTTCATGCGTATATTTTGAAGGATATTGGTTTATAATTTTCCAAATCATTAAGGAATAAGATAGATCTTCGAGATTATTCCCAAGTACATTGTTCGTTAATTTACTTATAACTTTAATCGTAATTCACAAAAATGAAAATTTTCATAACTTTCGTGGCACAACTTTCGTGGTTATTTGTCCACGAAAGTCAGCTAGCACAACATAAAAGCAATAAATAATAACTATAGATTTTTTGTGAGCCGTAGATCCATTAACTCGATTGTCGTGAAGCTCAAAAGAAAGGTGTTAAGTATTTGTATAAGTATTTATATACATGCATGTGTTTTAATTTTTTTTCTTGTACGGGCTCGTAGAATGTTTTTCTGTTTGTATGTTTTCTCGTAGCCAATTTAACAGTTTACCCCACCCCAAACTGGGCTATTTTGCCAATTGTATCCCTCTTGGTTTTAAAGTTTCGTAACTTTCGTGGGCACCAAAATGTCAAAAAAGGAATATCTTTGTAGTTTATGCATTGATTTACATATAATAAAAATTGTATGTATTGTTTTAACAGCGTCTTAAATGTGTGTCCGTTAATTTGAAGCCTACTCAAAAAAAAAAAATTGCCATGAAAGTTATGCGGAGAATACTTTTTGAAGAACTACCCAGAAATATCCTGGGTGAAGCTGGCACAAGAACGTGGAGCTTGCTTGATGATGAGTGCTCAAAAAATAGCTTGTTCACCAGCCTTAGACATGTTGAGCCAATGTATCCGGACATGTACTCGAAGTCCACTCTCGGTATAAAGGTGAACGCAGACTTAGCCGCACCGCAGTCGCCGCATTCGCATTCTTCGTATAAAGTTCCATGCAATCTGTGCCTGTGTGCAATGTTTGTATAAGTCTGTGTGCGAGATTCCATAGAAGAATTCGAATGCGGAGACTGCGGCGACTGCGGTGCGCTAAGTCTGCGTTCACCTTAATTTGACATGCATTTACTGAAGCTAGGGTTGCCACCGGTACTTATATAGTATCGTACTATATTTCAGTCAATTGTATAATATAATAATATTATAGAAAAATAATAGAGTACGAAAAACTACTACATTTTTATCCCTAATTCAACTGTCGCGCTTTCATAGATTAACTGTGACTGGAAGTTTGAAACGTACCCACAGCACTGCACGGAGAATTTAGTCAATAAATTAAACATTAATGTTAATAATTTGTATTCAGAAATTATTATTGTAAATGAAATTATTTCAAAACAAAGCGAAGAAGAGGTGTTTAATTAATTAAAAATGAATTGTTAATTTATTTTAATATGAATCTAAATTGTTCAGATTCCTATAATAATTTTAAATGCAATTGATCATTGATGGTCAAGCGAAGAGCAATAACGAATTTAGCTATATATATGGAAAAATAAATAATGTTTTAAAAAAAATGTGTACTTTTTTTCCTGAATTTCCCAAAAGTACTATATTTTTGCAGCTTTTTTGGGAAAAATACTATATTTGTTTAAAAAAAAAGGTTGCAACCCTAACTGAAGCAAACTTCTACAGATTTATGAAACCTTTCAGTAGTGTAATTTTAGATATACTTATTTGTTATGACATCGCAACCAGATACAAATCAATAATCCCATCTAAGTTCGCTAATTATCTTCGCGGCTAATTGCAAATGTTCTGCTATATGTACTTAGGTACATGGCATACATAATATGAACGTTGATGAAACAAAAGGATTACAACCCACCTTTTTGCTTCGCCTTAGTCTATATACTAATATTATAAAGAGGGAAAATGTGTTTGTAAGTTTGTATGTACGTGGTAATCTCCAGAGCTAATGATCCAATTCTAAAAATGATAAAAATAATAAAAATGATAGAAATATACATTATTCGTGAGTGCTATAGGGTATAAATTATTTTTATTACCTTCACATGAGCCGGTCGCTTGGGGGAGGCCTATGTCCAGCAATGGACGTCTTTCGGCTGAAATGAGGATGATGAAGATTATAGGAGCCGACCTATTACAATTTTTGCGTATGAAGTCACGGGCGAAGTGTTAGTCGGGTAATGAAAAGGTCGCAGGAGGCAGCGTTCTGTAGTTTCTTTCGGAAAAATGCGTGGAAAAAAATACACATACCTTTTAACTGGTGTTAACAAACCTATTACCTTATTAAAGAACTCAAACTGGATCATTTCCTCCTTTGCCCAGCAGTGGGTCTTTTGGTCTTTCGGCTAAAATGATGCTGGTTTAATTAAAACACAAAGTAATCCAGTATTGTCTCCTACCCACCTGCCAAAGCATGGCGAAATTTACCCTCGGAGTCGTTCGATACAGGTCTATATCCAACCAGTAACCACTCCAACTTGCTTCGATAATTTCAAAAGATCGTTCGTGACTTTCCCTGTTTTACTATTATTAACTCTAATGCCTACAGAATAGGGTGTATATTATAAAAGCATTGGTTAGCAGTCGAAATGAAAATCCTGCCTCGACAGAGTACAGAAGAAATACCGGGAAAAACTCTAGAAAAATGAAAAAGTCTTCTATTTCTGGATTCATAAGTGAGTTAGTGTTTATAACTCATAGAGGGAAACAGGAAGTTTGCTACTGGTAACGAAAATAAATGAAGGTGAAATTACTTTAGGCTTGTTGGAGTAATATAGCGGGTTCGATACCCGCATATCACGAAATAGTTCTAAGTCTAGAAATGATGTTGCTTATACGCTATCATATCCTACTAACAAATGCATAGAATACTCTTTATAAATCTCTTAATTAATCGAGTATTTTAATCAATGAAAATCAATACGACATCTCCAAATCAAAAAACAATTTCATCCTACAACTGTTCCCCAGGCGATACGCTGAATTCAGTTATGCGTCAAGCTCTCAACGTATTTAATTTAAGATTTCGTCCATCAGCAATGCTCTGTGACCTTTCGCCGGCGACCCCTGGACCGGAGGCGCCGACTTCCGGCCCGGACCGAGGCACAGCCGGCCGACGGCCTACCCGCTTCCGCCCGGCTTCGCTCAGCTTCCAAATCATTATTGATACAAAATAAATTAACTATCTCACTCACCTATGACATTTCGTCTCAAGTTGTAGCCTATAGATACTTTTTTCATGGTCGTGTCTAGAATTTAGTTTAGTTTTCAGTTATTTGTTGGATGGGTAGTTAATTTTGTATCTATCATCATCATAATGATCTGCCTTTCCCAACAATGTTGGGATCGGCTCCCAGTCTAACCGAATGCAGCTGAATACCAGTTTTTAATTTTGTATCTATCTTTGTCGACGAATTCTAGTTGTTGTATTTCAATTAAGTATTACCCGATTCTGATGCTTTCTGGGCGTAATTAAACACCTAATGCAAAAAAAAGGAAAATCATCACTTGATCACGATCAGGCATCACAAAGGGAAAACTGATTTCAGTTGGTAAATAGTTCGGGTTGATCGCGCACTGCGACGAACAACGCCAACTAACGGCCCCGAAAACTTCAAAAGCTCATCTATTTACGAAATTATCCCGCCAATTTTATTTCCCGCCTTAATATTGCCATATTTTATCACGGGTCTGGAACGTTTAGAATCCAATAACTTTGTCTATGACAATATTCCGGAGTGAGACCAAAATAGATAGGCCGGAGTTGTTCTTTGTAGCAGCCCCTAAATAGAGTGCGTAATAGGAAGGGGAGGCCTGGAGGGCGACCCTCGGCCCGCGCATGCGCGCACACACCACCGCACTAATATCGGTTTTATTACAACGGTTTTGTTGTTCTTCTCGTGCTAATTTTATTTTGCGAAATTAATTGTAAACTTAATATCAGTTTATTAATAAAACGCAAGATTCTTAATTATTCTGCAAAATTACAGTATTTCAGATATCTTTCCAGAAACTTCCGTGTAGGAACCATTACTTTTTTAACAACAACTTGAGGCATCTAATGGCAAGGAAAAAGGAACAAAGGAAGATGCCGATTACCTACTGAAAAGTAACTTAGTAATCAGTAAATAAACTTTGATTAATATTCCGGGTAAGTAAACAATTTTCTTTAGATTGAAAAGTGAATGTGTTGGTGGAGCGAGCTGCGAGCTGTGTTTAGAGATGTAGGCAGGAGGGTGGCCGTGTCACCCGAGCGGCAGATGTGCTCTGCACGTGGCCAGCCGTCGCCCGAGCGCTGCGCACAATGGAACGCAATTCACATCCAATATGGCCGCCGCTGGGGTACTTTCCCGCTCTTTTCACTGACGTTATTATGTTGACGTAACAGTCAATATTATAATTTTAATTAAAAGTAAAGCAGTCTCTAATATTTAGCTGATTTAGCTTATTTTAAGAAAATCTTGATGCTTCTTTCTTTTATGAAAATTCATTCAAGGGTTTGAAGGTAATATTTTTTACACATCCGTAAAACTTTTACTTTATGATTGTCTTATAATTGACTAATTAAACTGGCTTAGCTACCTTCTTACCAACGTATTTTGGTACAAATACTTACTAATTAAACAATTTCGGGACTAACGGAGTTACAAACAATCTCTGAATTAGATTTTGTTTAGATTCATCTTCAGCGCTTGTTTCTGTCCCGACACCACTCCTAAAAGACTGAAGCTCAAAGTTGGTCAAATAGTCGTAAGCAGAAAAGACCGCAGTACCTACCTACATGCTCGACCACTCCTTGTGTCAAAAATGTTCAAACGAATTGGTAAGAAAGCGTGTCAGGCAGGCATCAAGCCAGAATTATGTAGTGTGTCAATGTAATTCAACCATTGAAAGTACCACACTGCATAAAAAATCAGCTTCATGAAGTTTAACTGAGCCAGAAAGGAATGTGCAGCAGGGGCAAAGCGTGACAGTGTTTGGGTTTGGCCGAAATTCTTTTGTGTGGATACTTGTTCCTACTGTGAGAGCTTTTGTTCCTATTGTTGGCCTTTTGAAATAGTGTTGGTCTAACTTCAGCCCACAGATCTATTCTGAGAAGACTCCAGCAACATCACCTGCCTTTTCTTTGCCCAAGTACTCTGGAATGGGCTTCCAATCTAACCGGGTGCAACTCATAACCAGTATTTGACATTGAGGTACTACCTATTTGACCTCCACGCCTCCACATCACAGTTCCAGGGTTACGATAACCTTTAAGTAAGACTGGTTATCAGACTTTCGGGCTTCCGACTAGCTGTAACGAATGATATCCAAGAACAACAGCTTAACCTGCTTTTCGAAGTACACAGGGGAAACTTATATAACAGTAATAGATAGCAGCATAGCTATTCACAACGCTTCGATTCGATTTTCGATTCGGAAAGTCGTATGTCTATCTCGCTCGATTTCGTAATGTCAAAAAAAGATAGACATTCGACTTTCCGAATCGAAAATCAAATCGAAGCGTTGTGAATAAGGGGCCAGGTCACCTTCCACAGATCGACTTCGGCAAGATGGACCCGTATAACTCCGAACTACGAGTCTCCAAGACGACGGCAACTCTCAAGAGTAAATTATCTATGACATTTGACCACGGCCACTGTGGGAGGTGATATTATTTTTAGCAGGCTGCTTGACCAGCACACACTCACAACATCAAGGCCTATGATAATGTGATTCTGCATGGAATAATACAGATAAAGTTGCAAATTATTGTAAATACCTGGTTTTTTCTCTTCCTGAATTGGATGTTGATCTTAAATCTGGATAGTAAAAAACCTATGATGTACTCGTAATATTAATAAGGAGCTATTGAGAGAAATAACTATTTCATTAATTTTTATGTACGAGATCAAGCTCCAGTGAATTAGATCCAAATTGTAATGAAATGTCAACTAATATAGGATATAAGTAATGAACGTTTAGGTAGTACCAACTACCTTCACGTTTATTACTTAAGATCATCCATATTATCACACAATTATTATAAAAGCATACTGGTCTGTTGGTCTGTCTATCTGTCTGTTACCAATTAACGCTTTAACATCTGATTAGATTTTGATGAAATTTAGCAGACCATAACCTGGATTAGAAAAAGGATAATTTTTATCCCGGTGCAGGTGGTATGATCCCGAAGGATAATTTCTGACATTCAGACTTCGGAAACTAGTATTGAGAAGTCGGAGCTGGGAACTTGCTCCACAGGAAAAATCGAAGATCACAAACTTGCTGCGACATTCAGCAGTAAACTCAGCTTTGCATATCACCAATTCAGGGTGCTTGTCTGCAATGGGATGCTTCTAAAAGAAAAAAGATATATAAGGTTTCGTATATAACTTATTTCATAAAAAAGCTATTTCACAATTCAATCCACATCGAAGAAAATGTCAGTTCTAATCTGGAGTTTAAATTGTGACTGGTAAGTAAGGATAGAAAGCACATAACACATTTAGTCCAATACCGTCATAAGCAAGCTGTGGATGCCAGGACATGGTAACTCCTGTTCTTAAAGAATTTACTATCATCTTTATCGTCTTTCTAAAACCTTCGCGGAAAGCCAGTTTGGTGACGTCCGAAGTCCTGTTCGTGTTTAATATATGGGTGAATATCTTTTTGATATCGGTTCGGAATATCTAAAACTATGAGGCAGGTATTACAGGTTCTCTTAGAGCCTAATGACGGAACCTATCAGAACATCATCAGAAGTATAACAGAATAACCGGTGTTGGATTCTTGTGGATTTTGGGCACACATATAAATAAATATGTAGCTCTCTAAGTGCTCATTGCGTAAAATACGCGATTGAGGCAGACCGCACTATTTTGTTATTTGAAACGCTTTAACTAGATTTTAAACCTCATTAGTACAATAGTTATTTGCTCAATGAAATGTAAATGTTTCAGGTTTTATCCAGGATGCTTTGAAATAAACATTTCTTTTGCCTCAATGATAACTATTTCTAATAATGCAAAGTAGGTAGTCATTCGATATTTACCTACACCGATTCTGTTCGTCGCTCGACCACGGCCGCTCGTCATTACGCCGACGGTCAACCGGTTTGTGATCGCATCAGAAAAACAGCTACCCCGGTACCACGACACTTTACAAACCAGCAATACGACGGACACGATGAACGGTTGGATGGAAATTAAAAGGGTAATAGAGTTCTCGTGGTAGGGGGTGGCCGATATGCGCGATCGTGGAGAGCGCCACAAATTCGGTGTCGAAAATTTATATAACGCTGCGAATTTAAAACGCGTTCGTTCACTATGCATGGCACAACTAGCTGACAGTGAGTAGTCAGGATGCTTTGAGGTGCAGCAGCACGCAATTGTATGTAGGTGTACAGGTTCGATGTTTATCGTGCAGAATCGTTATTGTTTTCCTCATTGGCACCATGGTACTAATTCTTTTAGTTCTGGCTGTTATTCTAAGATGTTACCGCTACATTACGAGTAAGACAAACTTGAACAAATAGCAACTTAAACTCATTTTCTCAGCTCTTTATATCTTTTTGGCAATGACACTTAGGTGGCTCATTTGCATTTTTATACAATACAATGCTAGCTTTGATTACATTTATGCCTGTAGGTAGACGTAAAACTAAACCTAAATATACTAAACATCAGAAGTTTACAGAAAAACCACGTTATATAACGTTTTATAATACATATTTCCAAATAACATACACATAAGCTCACGCCTTTTTCCCAATGGGGGTAGGCAGAAACCACAGATCCACAGACCTGCTACGATCCCATTATATTTGGAAGTTATTAAAATATTTTTTTAGTCTGTAAAGTGGAGTTTTGAAAAAGAATCTGTTAAAAGAAGGGGGGGGGGGCAAATATTATTCGTCATTTCTCCCCCAAAGTTTTTCCAAGTGGGAATCAACGATAAACCGACTCTGCGGGGACTATCCAGGTAATACGATACCCTTGGTAAGACTGGTTATCAAACTTTCAGGCCCCTGACTATACCTGCAACGACTGTCAATGATCTACAATGGGCAACCGGGATAAATAGCTTAACGTGTTTGCCGAGACACGAAGGAAACTCGGCATATTATGGGTGGTCACCCATCCACGGACCAGCCTAGGCAAGTGCGGCTTAACCTGAAGATAGACCCGAGCGGCTGTTATTATTTAGCCACGAGCTCCTACAGCGGCCTACAGTACGAAAAGTATTCTATAGTCCAATTTTGAATGAACGGAGCTTGGTACGAACGATACCATTATTATATTGAATACTATTTCAAGTGCATAAGGAAAAAGGGATCTCATAATATGAGATCATGCCCTTTGTCTATCTAGGTGAGATAATTATCAACTCTTACCAGCTTAGAATAAAAAGATCCTAAGGCTTATACGACAAGCCGGTAATAGTTAAACCCTGGAGTAGGAACTCCACATGTTTTAGAGAGTACTCCCGATTTTTGTATGGCATGGCACATAATAGAAGTTTTAACATACCATACCTAATCAACCTAAAATGTTCCACAGCTGGGACACGGCCCGCCTCTGTGAGGGGACTGAGCTGGGAAACCACGCGGGCTCAGATATATGTCTCGCGAGTGTTGGTTCTACAACATGCCTGATTCTTCACTATAGTTTCCTTTCCGAGAGCAGTGATGATGAAATAAGTTACAAAATATTACGCTATTGTTTGGGTTCGAAATCACGACGACGAAGTTAAAGAGTAGCCTATAGGTTCTGTTAAATAAACGCAGGGATTCCCCTGACAATGAGTACGATTATCTTTACTTCAAAGAGGTTAATTTGTTTGTAAGTTAGTATGTAGGTAGGGGGTAATCTTTGGAACGAATGATAACAATCTAAGAATTTTTGACATTATTCGTGGGTGCTATTAAATTAAAAATTAAAAATATTTTATTGTCAGGCATCAAGGCCCATAGGGTGTTAGTATTACATCTTCCTTATAGACAATATTAGTAATATGCAGGAAAAATAAACAGAAATAAAAATCACAACCCCAGTGTGGTTTAACAAGCTTTGCCAACGTGTAGCTTGGTAAACCTCCCCATTGTAGGCCCATTCAGCCTCTCTGCAAACACCTTCAGAATGCTGTTGCTGCTTCCCCTCACTCGGGATACTACTGAGGCAACTTTCTTCCGCATTATCGCGAAGTAATCGTCAGTGTGATGCGCATCGGCGAACATACCTGACGCACTACACTAAGGTGGAAGCCTCAACAGCGCCCTGAAGGCATTGTTATATAAAATGCGCAGGGCATTGTCTGCTTTTAGGGTATGATTATCCCAAAGGCTGCTGGTGTAAAAAGTTTGGCAGTAGGCCTTAAAAAGAGTTAGCTTCACGGGAACTGAACAGACATAAAACCTTCTGCATATCATATTTCCCCTTACAGCCAGTGCCCTGCGCTCCCTTTCCATATCCAAGTCGTCTTTTAACTCTTCGGTGACAATATGGCCTAAATATTTAAATTGGGTAACCTTGCTATAGGCCTTAAATTATATTTATATCATGCATATTAGCCGAGCTATCACATCTTTTACGGACGAAGTCGCGGGCGAAGTGCTAGTCCTAAATACCTATACATAAATTCATAACGAATGTTTTCTTATAAGTTCGATAATTTTTGCAATTTCCTATGTTGCTTTATCATAAGAAGTTTACCTTAAAACGCCTTTAAAAGGAGATTTTAAAACCTCGCACCAAAACCTAAAACCGTATTCGAACCCACTTGACTTTAGTAGGTTCGATTGCCATGTCGGGCAGTTTTAGTGGTTTTTGATTAGGGGTTCTGGAGGCTTCTGGAGGGGTAAGTAATATATGATATAATTACAAAATCTCTAATATTTACAAGACATAACAACTGAATCTATAATTTTATTCGATATATCGATCAGTTAATATAATAAACGATTGATATAATTTTAAAGTTACTAATTTGTATAAGCATAACCTACATTAAATATAAAATCGTTTGATATGCCACTCAGAAGACATAAAACTTAAGTCTAATATGATAAAACGCGTGGGTTTTTATTTCCCTGTAATAAAACATGCAAACAAGCATACACAATGCATGCAGCAGGCATGCAAACAAGCATACACCAACCATGCAGCATGCAATCAAGCATGCAGCTTGCAAGCAAGTATGCAGCAAGCAGCAGGCATGGTTTCTGTCGCGGCTCCGGCGCTGCGAGGCTCCGGCGGTCCCATGCGAGCTTATCGTCGCAGATGTGGTTCACGCTCACCGCCAGTGTTAGGACCACCTGCTCCTCAGCTCGCGGGCCGCCTCGCCCCATTCGCGCCTACGCGATTTTAAATAACATTCTAGGGGTAGGGCAGACAAGACTACGCGGAGTCGGTTTTGCAGCGATTCGTTTCTGTCACCTTATGTTAATAAACCTTATGTTATATAATGATTTTCGATTAAATAAACGTTATATCCAATTACGTTATACGAAATAAGTTTTAGAGTATATAAATTGTATATCTGAAGAAATTATATCACAGTTGGTATAACTCACATTTATTATATCTTGTGAACGTTATTGAAATGAAAATATACCAAATAACTTTATATTTTATGAGACGCACCCCTTCTAGAGGGGTTCTGGAGGAAGGTAGCCTTTTAGAGGGAACAAATCTTTGAAAGAAAGCTAAGTGCTTACTTATGCTGCAATGGTGTCCCCGTAGTATGGCTGACTTACAAGCAGGGCGTCAGATCGAACGCCAGGCAGGCGCTTTACTTTGTGACATTTATTTTTATCACAACTGCTCGAAAAACGGCGAAGGAACACATGCAAGTGATTGGTCAAACATCAGTGTAGCCCTGGCTCACGACCTGTTCCTGTATCACAAAAGACCTCTCAATTAGACCTAACATTTTTATTGAACCACTGTTTATTTAGACGCGGCAAAACTGAACTTGCTATTTTAGATTTAATCATTATTAATCAGGAGAAGTAATAAGCGAGTATATAGGTAATGTAATAAAAATTTACCGAATGAGACTGATATTGGTTGCATGAAATCCCCATCAAGGTAATCTTAGTGAGAACAAATCAAATGGAAATAACGGTTTCCATCCAGTTTATTTATTTAAATTAGGCAAACTTGGCCAAATAACAATCATTCCTGAATTTGAGGATTTTCTCTAAAACCTGTGCTTCGGAAAGCAGCGCTGGCTCAGTGGGCGGGACTTACGAACAGTTAGACGTGGGTTCGAACCCAGACAAGCGCATTACTTTGTGTAATTTATTTCATCACCACTGCTCTCAAAACGGTGAAGAAAAACATCGTGAGGAAACCGGCATGTTCTAGAACCAAAAAAATTCGAAGACATAATGACATCTACCAATCCGCACTGGGCCCGCGTGGTGGATTATAGATTCCCTCTCATAGAGAGGAGGCCTGTGTCCCAGCAGTGGGAACATTAATAGGCTGATGATGATAACGATGATGACTGTACTTCGCAACTTTTCTGAAATTTTTGGACGAAAGTTGGTTCAACGGAAAAATAGATCATATTTTCTAAAAAACCGGCCAAGTGAGAGTTGAACTCGCGTGGAGAGGGTTTATTTTCAATTGATAGAATTCTTATAGGTTTTCCTGTATTCTACAAGCAATGAACCATATTTTGTATTTTTTCAAAGTTTTAGGCTCAGTAGTTTCGGGGTGGGGGGAATGGTCAATTTTATTTATTGAAACTTCTGTACAATAGTGGTACATAGGCGGACTTAATGCCACAAGGCATTCTCTACCAGTCAACCTTTGCGTTAAATAGGAAAACGTAGTGATAGGGTACAAAATAATGTCTAAAAAACTTCTTGTTAACGAGAATTTTCGTCTTCTTTCATGAATAAAATCAAAACTATTTATTTTGTAATAATAACAAAAATATATTTGAGATTCTCATAACGACCCCTTTAATTTGATATATGACACAGTAAGGTTTGCAAAACTTTTTTTTTAATTTCCTAATTTGTTCCCGAAAATGAGATTTATTTAAAAAAAAAAATAGTTTGCACTTCTGTGTTTGGGTCATAGGATTACACCATCCTACCAAATTTCATCTGATTTGGTCGAGTAGATTCGGAGCAAATTGGCTGTGAAAGACAGATATACAGACCTTATAAGGGATCCGTTTTTTTTTATTTTGTACGGTACCCTAAAAAAAGGTCTTTTTCTACATTATATTGGAAAGTGTAGGTCTGTATCATGTACTCGTATGACACTTAAAGAGCAAAAACCTCGAAAAGCCAAACTTCTAAATAACCTAAATAGACACCAATATTTTGCGCACTGCGGAAATACACAAGAAACCGACGCGTATTTTTTGTTTTAAATCTAGACTTTTCTTTTATTTCTTAGTGTTTACCCTTTATTTCGGCCTAACCTAGATGATGTAAAGGAAAACGTCATTTAGTTTTCTTAGAACTTAACTCTCCACTATCTTTCTTCGCCTATGACGAACCTTTTCAGAGCAGACGCTGCTTTGCATTCTCTAGGTGGCAATGACCAATCAACCAAGTCTACCGCAGTCGCACGGCTGGACCTAAGCCTCTCCCTAAGCTGCACCACAACAACCCGTCTTCTGGCTTACTCATGCAGTCTCTCGCAGCCAACTTTTTACGGTCCTCGGTTCTAGATGAACTATAAGGGTGTAGGTACTCTTTGTAGGTTTCCTAAAGCTATAACATCTAAGTCAGACCGCAGTTCATCAAGCTACCCGAAACTGTCAATTTTTCCAAATTAATCTTGAACCTAATGCTTTAGCGATAAAGTTGAAAAACTATTAAAGAAATTTAACAGATAGTAGTAGCTTGATAAAGAAAATTCTTAACACAAAAATGCGACACTGAAAACCTTGTTCAGAATAAGTAACATTTTGTTTTTCAATGAGTATTATTTCTGCAATGGCATTGTGTGATAATTTGCATTAAGTACTTATATTCATAAGTTTCTAGTAATCTTTTCTGAAAATAGTCATGCATTATTATTAGCACATTTCCAAAAAGGAGGTTATTTTGAATATAATATTTTTTAGTTTAAAAATATTTATTTCTGTTTTATTCCGAAATTAAAATAAGAAAACTGACTGTTTATTATGGACAACCTTCCCGTTTTCTTCTCTTGGATATCATAGACACTAAAGGCGGCGGAGGGATTTTATTGAGGCAAGAGGCCCATAAACAAGTTGATGCACCCTTAGATGATGAGACGATGATGTTGAGACAATGACAATGAGACGATTATGATGATAAAATTATTAAATTCTTCACCATCATCAACTGCTTTTCTTCTTTGCTTCTAGTCTAACCGGATGCAGCTGAATACCCATATTTTACATGGAGCAACTGCCAATGTGACCAGAACCCAATGAATAACAAAATACCCATTGATAAACCACATTTATAAATGAATGTAGGTAAAACTACAATCCAAAATGTTTATGACAAATAAACAACAGTATTTGGATCAAAAATCCCATTACTTGTTCGCATAATTTAAAATGGTGCACGATTTTTAAACTTATTTCGGCAATCGAATATAAAGGAACGAGCACACGAACCTACTTAATTGCGTTGTATTGACGCAAATGGATCTGACTCTCATGATGAACGTCAAACTTGTAACGCGTGAAGGTGTAGGCAGTAGTATTGGACATCCGACAACTGTATGAAGGTACTGCAAAGGTCAGTTAGTACTCTGTTTAAAGTATCTGAATTTGCAAACATGCAAGGAGCAAGTAGAAACTTGAGGCGTAAGTAACACAATATAACACCTGTAAGCACCAGAGTTAGGCAGATCTGTAAGTATAATATAGTACACCCATAAATGGGCAGTTATGTTGTAGAAGGGGGCCAGCCAGTTGCCATCAACTAGGCACAACTTCAAGCTTTGACTGATACTGTGGAATTCAATTTAGTTTGATAAAAAAACCTAAAAATACTTAACCCGAATTGTAAATCAAACCTTACACCTCATAATCAGCAGTAGCGCGAAATTGTACCTACTGAAAAAGTTTACCGATTATAATGTCAGTAGATCCAATACATCAGAAATGAAGACATCCGCAAGAGAACCAAGGTTACCGACGTGGCCCGGAGAATTGCCAAACTTAAGTGGCAGTGGGCAGGGCACATTGCTCGCAGAACGGATGGCCGATGGGGCCGAAAAGTTCTAGAGTGGCGACCGCGAACCGGAAGACGTTGCGTTGAAAGACCTCGCACCAGGTGGACCGATGACCTGGTGAAGGTTGCGGGAATCCGCTGGATGCGAGTCGCACGGGACCGGTCAATGTGGCGACACTTGGGGGAGGCCTTAGTCCAGCAGTGGACGTCTTTCGGCTGAAATGATGATGATGATGATGATGAGATCCAATACCTACCTAAGTTGAAGACTGTTTCTAAACAAAATAAGCGTGTAACTTTATTTTGTAGTGAGAATGAATTTAATTGGTAAACATTATGTAAACATCACGATTTCATTATCGCTTCAAACACCGAAAGCTATCAAATTTTAACAACAATCCACTCATAATGATTTGCATTTTCCGGAGCGAGTGCGGAAAACCGAAAACTGATAGAAGCGTTTTCATCGATGAATTTAATGAGCGTTTCTTTGAAGTAAAATAGTAAAATTATTATTTTAGTCACAATGACTTGGAACCAAGGCCTTTTTTAGTTTGATATTTCACCCTATCTTGGGTCTGCCGAAGGGTGGATCGCTATGAACCTTGTATACTTCGCGCAAAAAACGAACCACACAGCATCCAAACTCTGTGAACAGAGTGCTACTCTGATCTTAAACCCAGCTCACACTGGTTGTTTAGACAGTTGATAACTTTTGTAAAACCTACTCCTCATTCTTTAAAGCACTGAAAATTATGTAAATATAATTAATTAAGTAACTGAAACACAAGTCTAGGTTTTTTCCGATGAGATACGTCCGATTTTGTCAAGTTTTATTGAGAATTTGAGATAGATATTTATGATTCTTTAGAAGCTAACCTTTATTTTATTTAAATATTTTCCTAACTCGATATCTTAGTCAAATATTACGTCACGAAAAAAATGATTACATCATTTTCCTGTTAATAATTTCATATTGTTCTGGTAGGTAGGTTCATGTACTTTGTGTCCTCTGAGGCAGCCAACGAACTCAGAATGTGCCTATGTACTGCCTATGTGTATATAACTTTTTATACCTTCGCGTGTATTTGGGCCAAAATTAAGCATCACTTTCTAAGTCGACCTCCTGGTAAGAAGTCGTTTCCATCAAATTGGTCCCAGTCTTCCGTGATCTACAGTTATTTCAATTTCAAAGCGGAACACTCGATGACATTACCTGCTTACATCGTAAAGTTCTTAGTACTTGATATTACGAGTATACTTAAAACAATAATAAATACCAACTAAGCCAGAAAATAAAATAAACAGTGTTCTAAAAAACAAGCTGAGATTACCTATTTTAGTCCTTTCTAGATCAAATAGTCGTATATACGTAAACATAATAATTACAAAAAAAAAGAACTTTCAATAAATAGTCAACCTGAAAACAACAGCCTGTATTGATAGTGCAACTGGAAACAGTTTTACCTAATCTGTTCACCTACATAAAAAAATACAAGTTGCCTAAACACAAAATTTTCTTGACTGATAAAAGAAAATGTTGTATCTGCAACGTTAAGAGTAATTGTGAGCGATAGCAGCGTCACAAAAGCTAGATGAACGCATAGAGGGTGTGCAAGGACGCGAGGGCACCCGAGGGCGCGAGGTCGCCGGCGAGGGCGAAGGGCCACGGACTGCCAAGGGTACTGGGGACGACGCTCGGCGCATCGGGCCCTAAGCCGTTAAGAGGCATTGCATTTGTACCAACTGCTTATTATGCTACCCCCGTTATGAGAGTTGGCGTTACATTTCACGATGTACAGTTAACTTTAGATTTTGATACATTTTCAAGTGTAGAAGTACCTTAGTTTATATTGTTTGTGTTACAAATATAATCGCGCAACACATCAGGACTTTTTATGAGATATGAAGCGAAAACTTGCCGAAATGTGGGTAAAGTGCGCCTGTTACTGCTATGTATAACGTGCCGTGGGAAAATGTCGTGTAGGTACCTTTTACTGTAGGTAATTGATTCTTTTATAAGTCATACAAGCTGTTCAATATTTTATTTATAACATTTCACAATACCTATAGTGCGTTACCCTTTCTTGTTTTAAAAATAGACTTCGGGTTAATGTCTACTAGATTTGTTTTAAAAGGCTATAATATTGTTTATGTTTACGCTAAAACTTCGCTCCACGTTAGTGCGTTGGTCGCAAGTGGGACTCTGAAGCGTGGGGTCTAAGGTTCAACCACCGCGGCTTGTAAAGAGCAATATTGGACCTTGAGGTTTATATAACATTGTCAAACCCCTTGAGATGTCTAAATATGGCTCGATTGATAAAACGAAGAAAGAAATAAGTTAGTTTTTCAGTATTTATTTACCTGTATAAGTTGATTTTTAACTAATGCTTTTGCTAGACAAACAACTCAGTCATAGATTGCAGTTGTTCGTACGTAAAAAACCGTCAAAATTTTGACAGTATTCGTATATTTGTTTTTGGCTCGTTAAATGCAGTAGACAAATATGCATAGATGCATACATACGAGTATACTTATAAATAGATTATTTCAATAAACGCTCCAGAGGATGTCAAAGAGTGGCCTGTGGGCTCATAAACATGTTTACACATAGCAAGCGAGCTCATACGAGTACAGGAATTTGTTTCCCAGGCAGCCAATCGAAAACATTACCAATTTTATTTGTTTACAACAGGATAATTCGTTAAATACCTAAGGTTTTCTTTAACTCCTTTATTTTAAGCTTATGACAGCGAGATTACGTAGACATTAGATCACGAAACAGGTAGACGAATAGGGAAAATATTGGACACATATTTTTTCTTTTTTCACGTACCTTAACAAAGAATGAAGACGATACAGTGCGTCGATAACTCGTGTGACGTCGCATTTGAGTACAATTATTACTCAAATGTGACGTCACTAGCCCCCACTATCTTTGACACGTTTTATCTTCGTATTTTTTTTATTAATTTGATAAAACAAAAAACACTCGATAATATATCTGACGGACTAAACAGAATCATATTTTTTTTAGTCAGTCATCATCCCTATTGAAATAGCTTAAGTAAAATGTAGGCTTAGTAGAAATTGGACTTATTCGCGAAATGACCTGTAGTCGAGATCTAGGTGAGCTTTTCAGCTTTCATTATGTATTTCTTTTTCTCCTGTATCGTGGTTCCGTTTACAGATTGTAAGACAATTTATTTAAATTTACAAAGCTAAAATGTTGCTAGTACAGCAACATTTTAGCTTTGTAAACTTTCCGGCTACGTGGTGGACTAGCATGACGAAGCTCCTATTGGAGGAAGAACTGCCCGACCCGACAACCTAGGCAGTCTCGACAGAGATAACGACAAAATCGCAAACTTTCGTTCGCTGATTACTAACGATTACATCATAAATTTAAATTAGGAAACGCAAGTCTCTACATCCAAGATGCGTTTCACGCAAGCATCATTATTGCAACCGAATTTATTCGTTAGTAATCAGGGCCGGCGGCAATCTCGACATAGATAACGACATTATCGAAAACTAACTAACAATGAAAAAACTCGGTTGCAATTACGATGCTTGCGGGAAACGCAAGTCTGCATCCAAGATGCGATTCTCGCAAGCATTGTTATTGCAACCGAATTTTTTCATTGTTATTTTAGCGATCGAAAGTTAACGATAATGTCGTTATCTATGTCGAGACTCGCCCAGGACCGACTGTCCTGGCACCAAAAAATTAGAAGAGCCGACCATACCTAAAGTAGGATAGCGCTAGGAAGAAGAAGACAAAACTAAAATGTTGGCCGGAAATCGAACCCGCGACTATAGCGGCACAGATGCCCAGAAACATAATTGCCCGACTGTGGCGAAGCCTAATTAGAGGGTGATGATTTCGTCAGGCCATAAAGACCATACATAGTTATGCACAGACTCTGCTACGATTCAACATCATATTTTAAGAAGCAATCACACCAAGCTTCCTCTTAAAATTTGACGCTAAACGTGAACGCCAGAATTTCAATTGAAGTTTTATAACAATCAGTTTCCAACGCAGCGAGTGCGGCAATGTGATCGGCAACGTTCTCTATCGCAGCCCAGTTTTCCTCAAATTCATTCGCCACAGCAGCGAGTCGGCCGGCGGCACGGATTCGAAGCAAGCGGCGAGCGGAGCGTGGCGCAACGATCACTGCTAGCTACCTAACAACAACAAGTTACATAAAAATACAAGTCCAGGCACCGAGCGGCCCCGCCGCCGTCGAACAGACCACGGCTGCGTACCGGTTGCTTCACACTGACACACTACTTGCTGTCCACTCATTTTTATTCACGATGCAAGACGCTTTATAATTTACAGAACTTGATATTCATAGTAAATTCCTTTGTTGTGCTGTACGTCCCAACTCACTCGACTAAACTACTCCTGTTAAATAGCCTAATTGAAGTTGTAAGAATATAAGGAATTGGCTACATACTCATAGACTAACTCTTGCTAAAAGCAAGTCAAACCAGTCGGTTTCCTTGAAGTTAGATTTTTTGTGCGTGCCAACTCCAAGCATACAATCAAAACAAGGTGATAATTTTCACAAGCTTGGTTTATAACGTGAAACGGAAAATAATGGTAGTTAATGGCGGTTTTTAGAATATTATCTATACCTACATAAATAAACTATGAAGCACTATCAACAGTGCCTACAGTCACTGCAATGCTTCACAGCGCACAAACCAATATGTCAACAACTTTATTAGACTACCCGCATTTGATAAGAGCATATAGCGTCCTAGTCCTTGGAGTGAATTAGTTTCAACCAAGTACATTGATATTACAATGCTATATGGACGTATTGACTTGAGCTCGGTGGCAGTGTGGCGGGCGTCGGCGGTGACACATCGGCGCGTGATTCAGAGCCACCGAGCTGCGCGTGCACAGGCATCCCTGACGTCAGCGCGCGTCCGGCGGCGGCTATTATCAACACTGCGTGGAAAAATATCGCGCAGTACTACCTAGTGATTAAAAAATTTGACGAGAAGTTGAGTTTTTGGTAGTTGCAGCTCTAGTTGAAACTTTTGATGCAAGATTTTATAGAATGTGCTGTCTTTATAAAAAAAAAATTGCATAATTGAGTGAGGTTTTAGAGCATTTCATAATTGTCCATCATTGAAGTTCATAGGTACCTATAGTCCACTTGCTTGCTTGATTGATTGATGTGAACGTGATTCATATTAGGGTAGGGAGGGTGAATGGTGTTCAATAAAGGAAAACATAGTGTATTTTTAAATTATTTATTATAAATCACAATTAAGTAAAATAACGAAGTCTTTAACTATCGAGTAATCAACAATCTACTAGTTGTAGGAAAACATTATAAAAAAAAACATGTTTGATGAGCTGGGATATCTTTGTCTTTCTAATATGAGTGCGTTTTGAAGTTGTGTTCGGCATTAATAGACATAACTAGGCCTCCGCTTGTACTGACCACGTTGCACTCACCCGCACCCTTAGATAAAAAAAAATCCATCACCCTTTGAATTTTTTTGAATTTTCAGAAAAAAAACCATCTGTTTTTTCCAAATTATCAAAAGTAAAGTTACATTCTAGTTTCAATAGTACATAGATACTCACCCTTCATCCCTGAGTTCTGGTCTGCGTTCCGTGTCAATCAAAACTTTTTGACTCGAAAACTGGTTATTTGACCGAAACTCAAAATTTTTGTTCGGCACCTATCCTGTTTTATTTTGTCGACACTCGGCTCGGACCCGACACGGTCTAGCGTTAGTCAAGCTTTACTCTCTCTCTTTACCGTTAGTTTTCGTGGGAAATATTTTTATGGTCGTAGGTGGGTAGGTATCGAACAAGTGACAAGAATAGGACCCCGGTGTTCGGGCGGCGCGGCGGTTTGTCCGTCGCGTTCCGTTCCTCGACCGCAATGCTGCGCGTTTCTATACCTTTTGTATTCATAACCTCCACATCACCTCGCTCGGCTCGCCTCCTCTACTCGCTTGTGCCGAATTTGCTTCACTGATTACGACCTTCCGTTATTACACTTTGAGTAGCGAATTTTCTTTGCTTGAAATAACGAAGAAAATATTGTTGTCGTTTTAAAAGTAGGTAAAAGGGTTGACTAATGTGAATTTCTATTTACTCACTATACTAATATTATAAAGCTGAAGAGTTTGTTTGGTTGAACCGCAGTCAAAGGAAGTACTGGTTCGATTTGAAAAAATATTTTAGTGTTGGATAGCCCATTTATCGCGGAAGGCTATATACGCTATATATAAGATCAGGCTACAACCAAAAGGACCCGAGCGTCGAAAATGTATTCCTTTTGAAAGCTTCTGCTCTCTCTCATGTGACGCAGACGAAGTTGCGCGGGTCAAAAATAAAATAATTTCGTAAAACTTACTGTAGTTTCTGAAAGGTCTCGCCTTTTATCCCATGATGAGCTGAGCAGAAACTACAGGACGCCACCTGCTACCATACTATTTTTTTTTCTGATGGGAAATCATCAAATGAGTCGTCCCGCTCTGGGCGGAGCAGGAGGGAGTGTCAGACTTTTACTGACTGAAACCCATGTTCCTTCATCACCCTTTGTGTTCCGGGGCCACAGTATCTCTTTCGAACAATCCCGCAGCCCCCCCCAGCAGGCATCGGGCCTTGCGGACCCCTTCCTTTTTGCCGGCATCACGAACACGCCGTCGACACGGTCTGTCATCATAAGACGGGACGGGCGGCGAGCTAGCCCTTTGGACCGCTTTACACATTACGCGTGTAATTTGAACCAAAGAATTCGAAAACAATCCCTACGATTTTGTTTCTTTCAAACTGTAAGTATAGATATACTTACACTCACCGTCCACAGGCCTGCGCCGACGGTGGTCGGGGGCCTCCCGCGGCGGCTGGGACGTGAGGTTCTCTCCCTCTCCCACCACCTCCACCACCCACTTCCACCTCCTTCGCTAGCATGACTAGTAGACTGCTTCGCAGGTGACTGCTTCCCATTCCGTCTCGCTCCGAACCATGGATTGAACCAGAGCCGGACGCGAGAGTTCGCCGCCGCCGATGGCCGCTACGAACCTGCTTACTCTTTTGCGTTGTTCACGCTTACATACATCTGGTTATACGCGCGCGCAGGTTCAGTCCTTACAGTAACATCTGGATGATTTATGTGTGGGCCTGCGCAGACCAAGTCACTTTTGTCCACCGGATAGAAATGACCGTCCGTTTATTGGTTGTTGTGTTGTTTTCTCATCTTGTTACAAATTGTTCGCAGACTTGTCCCTTGTCTGCGTAGACCCTTCTCATGAACAAAATTGAGACTTTATTGGGTGTGTTCATACGTTTTGAAACATTTTGTGTATGTACTTGCCACGAAAGCACCAGGAAAAGGAAGTCCCATTTCTTTACTTTATTGAAAAATGTGTGATGATATCGTATCAAATTTTGTACGCTTGCAGCAATGCATTAGCTACATACGGTTAACCGCGCGTCTGTGTTAATAAAAAAAATCTTTGAATATGCCTTTCTAAGTAAGAATAAGGGTGGATTTCGGAAGTTCAAGTGTTAAAACGTGTGGTTAAAGGTATACGTGCTCAACCACTTCAAACGTATTGTAGTGTTATATTATCTGTGGTATTGTTGATGATGAGACGCCTCGTACAATTACAATCATTGCTACATGTAAAGACGCCTGAAACTCGTGTAGCTCGATTTTAGGTAGATTAGACTACAAGCATAAACTAAAATAAAAAACCAATAAAAAATTCTACATCCATTATATTTTAATGTCATTAGTGGTGACAATTAAAATTAATACATTTTAATCGCGTTTGAGATTTCTTGTTTACTTTTTTACAATAAAATGTACGAACTCAAATGTATGTTTTTCTTATTTGTTATGACGTCCTATGCTCATCCATTATATAAAATATTTGATGCCATTGTTACATACGCAGCTTCAATTTGTAGATAATGATTGAACATCGAAGTTTGAATAGTAAAAAATCAGTCTAAACGAAGATGCCTGCACAATCGTTTGCCGTTGGTCCACAAGCTGCTTCAATACTGTACTATCATCAGTTTTGGTCTTATATAACTAACACAGGAACAAAAATATAACTTATAAATAAAGAATAGTACCTACTGATGGTTAATAAATTCAGTCAAATTTGTATAATTAGCCAAACCTACACCGAGATTCCAAATTAATAAGACTAGTTCTGTATAATTCTCAGTCAATTTCGTTTGGCATGCTCCCTTAAAAACTTGCAATTAAAGCTTATTCGAAATGATAAAGATCGTCGCAGTAAAGCAAAGACAAACACAACCTTAAGATAATCGCACCATCAAACACCACAAATAGTAACCAGCCAACGCCATGCATGCTTTGTTCTAATCGGCCCTTTCCAAAGGCTTACAGCAAAAAAATAAGCGCCTGATATTCCAAACATATACAAGACAATTACACACATAGAGAAGACATTTGTTCATGAATACAATATATACTTCATATACAGCAAGTTTTGCAATGCCTAAATAAATAATAGAACCAACTGTACATAAGCGTCGCTACGCACCCGACCCAATAAATACTTCACACAGCCCGTCGAACAAGCCATACAGTCTTCTTGTCATGTTCATTATCACAATAACACCGGTAGCTCATGGACCAACGACTAACAACCCTGCACAGGTTTGGCAGTGACTTTACGAAAAGTTGAGTAATACATATACAATAATTAAGAATCACAATACAGTTAATACTTATGAATAGAACTTACTTTAGTCAAAATATGATAAGCGGTGACGGACGGTGCGCTCTGCTAGGCCGGTTTTGCGCCTAATCTAACAGAATTGATACACGACGCGAACTTTACTGTCCCACGACACAAATATTATACACAAATGCTCCTATATTGTAAAGGCGCGGCGCAGCTTACTAGTGTTTACATCTAAAACCGCCGCGCTTTACCTGTATGAAACTTCATGTATACGCAGGGTAAAAGAGCGCAACATCGATGAAAATCTATAGTTATTATGACCTTACTGGGTCGCTACAAATTCGAATAGATCATACAGAAAAAAAATAATGGAATAGCATAACGTGCGTGGGTCTGGCAACTCGTATAAAGCACCATGATTTGGCCTTTACGTACCAAAACAAAGAAATTATGCAAGTTCAATAAAATACTACCACATTATGTTGTACACTTACAGGAATGTCTATTAATAAAAGTTTCGCTCTTATATCTATGTGACTTACATTCAATAAATTTACTTATAGCAAAATTAAACATACGTAGACACATTGCCGCTACACATGGCGTCTTATCGTAGCAGGCTTTTATTGGAAATAATGATGTTTCATATTACAATTTTACAAAAGACCCAATACTATCATTTTGATTTGGTCGGATAAAGTTACAGGCCTGGTACAATGAGACGCAACGGTAATGGTAAGGTATTAAAAATCTACACAGAGACTTGTCAAGGACAATATTGTAGATTAGTTAGTAGTTGAACCTTGGGGCACTTTTAAACCTATTGATACAAAGTTATCTAAGTACAATGAAGGGTATAATATGGTTCTCCTGACAAGCCGTGGCGTACGCTAGTAGCGTATGCTTCGCGTTAGCTGAGCGCACCCACCGTCACCGCACGGTACACAGTGAAATTTCAATACACGTATAAACTAGGAAGTGATGTCAATTAGCGTGGAAGCAACCTCAGTCTTGTCAATCTTCTGATGTGAACCAACAACGCTACGACGCCCTGCAGTTCCACTCGTCCGACCCTGGAAACAAGGTTCAAATGTAGTATTTACTGGTTAAGTTTTCATTACAAACTAAATTAGTCCAACGAAAACGTATATCTCAGTTCGTTCATAAGTTTACTATCACAGGTAAATTTCAAGATTACCACTGAATATTGCATACCATTAAATAATAAACAAATAGCTAACTAGTTTGTTGCAAAGTTGAAAATAATACAATTGAGATAATAATAATAATAATTGATAGGTACGACGACACGAAAACAGGAGCAAGTTAGTTAGGTTAGGTAGTAGGTGAAAGACCAACACGAGCAGAGAGAATAAAGAAAATCAATGTTTAACTAGCGTTTGTCGTAATAAGGGTTCGTTTACGGACACGTGGCGGCACGTTGTGCAGCGCGGCCGGATTTTAATTCAAAAATACGACGATGTATGAGAGCGTTTACGGAGAAACGATTTTAAGCGCGTTTCCTTGAAATAAAGCGCAGCACAGCCCGAAGATGACATTGTTTTGTTGCGACGCACGCGGCATTCAACGCGGCGGCGCACGCAGCGTTGCAGTCAGCCAGCTTCTTTTAATACTTTGTTCCCGGAGCGCGGCGCGTGACATGTAGCGTGACATGTAGCGTGACACGTAGCGTGACATGTAGCGCGACACGTAGCATGACACGTAGCGTGACACGGAGCGGTACCTACACCGCATCACGCGCCGCGTCTCCGTAAACAACATCGTACATTGTCTTATGTAAGTGTTTGGGCGTGTGAAAACGCGAGCCGATGCACGCGCCTCCTCTCCGTAAACGGGAAAAAGCGCCGAGCGACGCGCCGAGCGACGCGCCGAGCGACGCGCCTGGTCTCCATAAATGAGTCCTTGATCAGCAGTTTGGCTTCAGCTATGCCTCTAACAAAAAATGTCATAAAGGGTCAATGCACAACTTACTATGGGAACAATCTTGAAATCGCAAAAGCTGTTCAGTACATTAATGTTTTTTTACGATTTCCAGCCTCGCTCCATAGTAAAGCTATGCATAATGACTAGTACATGGATCCCATAATATTTTTATTTCACCGTTGCGCATGCTATAGGTCACGTGACACTCACCGTACTATCTTATGCTTCCGTGGGCTGTTCTATCGGATCGTTGCGTGGCTCGTCGACAGCTACCGTCTTCACTTTGATATCAGCTACATCGACTTCAGTGCTATTTTCGGATTTGCCCTTATCATCTTTAGTTTCATCACCGTTTGCTCCATTCACGCCCTCTTTTCCGTTTTCTATCGACAGTCGGGAACTTAATTCTTCATCTTTGCTAGAATCTCCGTTTTGAGTCGCGTTTGCTGCATCGCCGTTAGTAGTTTTGCCGTTTACTTGTGCTTCTTTAGTTTCTTTTTCTTTTGGCTCACTTTCAGCCTTAGCTTCTTCAGAAGCTTTTTGACTCTCCTGAGATTCTACAGGAGTTTCTACTTTTTCTGTAATTGTTTCGGCAGGGGTCTCTTTCTGTTCTGATTCTGGTTTATTATCTTCGACTTTCTTTTCTTCGGTGACAATTTTTTTATCTGCTACAACTTTATCTGTGGCAACTTCAGGCACTTTAGTTTTACTGTCATCTGTTTCGGGTGTGCTTTTAATTTCTGTTTCCATTTTCTTTTCATTTTTATCCGCATCTGGTTTTGTTTCTTTTTCATCAATGGCTACTTTGTTTTCTTCGCCATCTGTAATCTTAGGGCTACTACTGTCTACAGTTTCCTCCGTTGCTTTAACTTCTTCAACCTTTTCTGTGGATTTTTCTTCTGGGGCAACTTTCGTTGTATCATTATTGACAACTTCTTGCTTTTCTACTTTATTTTCTTCCGCTACAGCCTTGGTCTCTTTTGCTTCTTCTGCGGCTTTTAAAGCTTTCTCCGTCTCCTCATTCTGTTTCATTTCCATTTCCATTTCCGAATCTAATATTCTCTCAACAATATCATTTGTATCCAAATTTTCAGTCTCCATGGTTTCTTCGGCAATAGTATTCAGTAAAGGTTTGAGTGGCATGTTGTCCAAGTTGGTGACATCCTGTACTTTGGACAATATTTCGTCGCATTCCTTCTCTAGCACTTCCCCTACATTTTGCAGTTCTTCCATTTCACTACTAGGGGAGGGTTCTTCTATGACCGGTTCGATATCTTCGATTATTTCCGCAACTTCTTTCAGCTCCTCTTTGTCATTAGTCACATCTTTGATTTCTGTGATTACAGGAGCAGGAGGAGTTTCTTCGGGTACAGGTGCATCTTTGTCACCATTTTTAAGTTCGACACACTCTTTTGGCTCAAGAACATTTTCTGAAGTCTCTGTCTCCATTTTTTCAGTCTCTGGTTTTTCAGTCTTATCGCTACTCTCCTCAATAATAGGTTCAATGTCGCAGACTGGAGTGTCGGCAATTTCATTCGAGTCTGTGACTTCTTCGACACTTGTTACTACTTTTTCTGCTACTACTTCCATTTGAACATCTTTATCTTTACCGTCAGCTACCTCTTCCTCTTCCACATCCATTTTTTCTGGCTCGTCGGCTGCTTTTGGAGCAGATTTTTCAGGTTCAGCCGCAATGGTTTCCAGTGACGCTTTGGTTTCTGTGCTCTCTTTTTCTACAGGAGTAGCTTCGGCTTTAAGAGGAGCAGCTGTATCTACAGGTGCTTTGTCTTCAACGGGCGCTTTTGTCTCAGCTGGCATCTTAGCCTGAGGCTCTTTCTCTTCAGATGGCACTTTAGCTTCAACACTAACATTTGCTTCAGGAGATGTTTTAACATCGGCATCCACATCGGTTTTCAGTACCTTGGCTGGTTGTTCATCCTGTAATTACATGAAAAATTATTAAAACTACTATTGAAACATCAATCTTTTTACCAAAATAAAATCTGTTGAGATTTTCAATTTATTTCATATTGTGACTGATATCGTCTTTAATAACTTAACATCAAAAGCTATCTCACATAGATCATCCTCTACAATACATTTAACAGACGTAGTGATGTCCTATAGTTCAGTCTAAGTCTGACCATTTTTTTATCAACCAGTCCACACTGCAACCATTAAACCAGCCCTTTTCTATATATAAACCATGCTTATCAAACACGCATTAGCAGTTACAATGTACACATATTTATAATCAATGGAACAATGTCGCAGCCCAATGACTCCCATGTAGTGCAAACTTTCACCCCACACAAAAACTTCAAGGAAGGTCTGACTAATACTGATACAAAATAGAAGTTGCAGCGAACGTATAGTGCCACAGTAGCCGAACTTGTTAAAACAACATTGATTACCTAAAAATAAATTAATAAAGAAAACTCCAACTAATATATAAATGTTTGTTTAGTCACTAAAATATTGTGTTAAAATATTGTGTAAATTATTTATACACTAAAGTGTATAAATTATTTACACAAATCAACAATACTAAACACAACAATAATAACAATAATAAATTCTGGAATAGTTTTGTCAAAACTTTCACCAAACCAAAACTCGTGAAAAGCAATAAAGATCAAAATTATTTGGTTTCAACATTCTAATAATTAGATACTTCCACAGGAATGCATAATTCAATTTTGGGGATGGTTTTTTTCTTTCAAATTTTTTTTTAATTATTACCCAAGTTTCTACACTTTGTTAAATATTTATTACGTAATTTGATTTAGGGAACTATTCTGGATATGAACAATTTGAAACTACATTGTTTTTCATAATATTTTATTATCTACATTTAAAAGTTAGGTATCGAACAACAGTAAAACTTAACAACACTTAACACAGCATTTGCCTGAAGCACACAAAAGCGTAATGGTTCCCGTAAACAATGGTCAACCAGGTTCAAACCTGTGGGATAATTACATAACACACTCGCATTCCCAAAGCTATATTGAGTGCATTTCTTTCGTAACCAAACCATTTTTTTATCAAACAAATGAATCTATGTTCTACGAATTTCCTAAAAATACCTTTGAATGCGACAGAAAAGTGTTACACCTTCTGTGGTGACAACCCAAGCTTTATTTGGCCGAAAGTTTAGTAGAACAAATAGCTAGTCAACACTATGTACAGAAACCATTACAAGAACCAGTCACCACCTACACAAGTACTCACCTGCAGTAGGTCGGCTCGTCTACTCGTCTACACAGATATAACTACAAGTGCATGCAAGGCGTGCTATATCAGCGAGGGGCACCTGGGCGTCGGGCTTGCGCTTGTTGGGGTTGGCGAGGGTGGCCAGGCTGTACAGCACGGGGAAGGCCGCGGCCGCGCCGCCCGGCAGCGGCGCGTTGCCCTCGCGGCTCACCAGCGCGCTCTGCATGCCTGATGAGCGCGCAGCTTCCGCCTCTGATGATCAACACGTCGCTTCAATTTTAACAATATCTTTAAATCATTTATTTTTCATATGGCCTTGTTTAAAGTGTAATATGTTTTGCTGTTATGCAGATGTTGAGTACTTATACTCCACATCTGTGTAGCCTTTTCCCAACATGTTCAGATTGACATCCAGCCTAACAAGATGCAGTTGAAATATCAGTATTTTACATGGAGGAACTGCCTATCGGACCTCCACAACTCAGTTACCGTAGTATATAATACTCCTTGGAAAGACAGGCTGTCACACAAGGGCTTCAGGTGTTGACCTGTTACTACCGTCAAATATCTACAACTACTAATGTACTAAACGGACTAATGGCTTTTAAAACAACTGCTTTCATTCACAAATCAAATAGTTATTTTAAGAATGCTGCTGAGAATGCTTCTTGATATAGTGCAAAAAAAAAAATTGAGAGTTAAGCATACGGGTATCCAGCAGACAACACAACTGCTTTGGATGGTAAAAAATACTAAAACCAACATACCTTTAACAATATCAGTTAGGAAAAGTATCTCTTCAGGCTTGTTGCCGATCTTCTCAGCGATAGCAGTGTAACTGTCAGCCTCCTGCTTGGCACCGACAGCGGTATCGAAGTGTCCGTCGATCGACTTGAGCATGTCTCCGGCCAGGGATTGACCGAAGAGCAGCTTCTGCGCCTGGACAGAACCTGAAGAGTAGATGTACACCTTCTGGCCTTCCACAGAGCGCCACTGGTCCAGGGCGGGAGACACATCGTCGTACACACTGGAATGTGAAGTAAAAATATAGAGGTAAAATATTTACCCAGGTCTTACTTTCGTTATGGAACTGAATACAAGGGATTTTTACTGGTGGCTGACATTTATTTGACAAAATATGCAACAAAATAAAATAATTTTTACGATGTAAAGAGCTGTCTTTAAATAGATAATCATTGTAACACAATTTAATATTGTAAAGTGATGAATTGTTACATGATTCTCATATTCATGACTGTTTCACTATTAAACAAATTGAGTAATATAACATTCTTTAATTAATTGAAATAAACTTTTAAAAAGATCAAAGTTCAATAATAATGCCTGTAGATACTTGGTAATGCGAAGATATTATTTATAATAAAAATACACATTCCTTTAAAGTTTGTTGTACCAAATCACTTATTACACAGATTATTTCCCATAGAACCATCCTGAAAGAGAAAGCAGGAAATCCTGGCACGAAAGTTACCAGAAAGTTAGGTTTTTAAACGAAAATAGGTGCTGTGAAAATGTGTAGTCAGTAAAATATGACTAGCGCCGCAAATGGCGCGGTCATTGACGTCTTGTAGTCAAAAACTTGTGGGAAATGTTGATATTAATAATGGTTCCTCAGAAATCGGTGAACGCCATTATTTTTTTTCTATTAAATCCACTATTTATCTAAGTTCACGGCAAACATTTACTTGAAACGCGTCATTTGGCTCGCAAAACTTCTTTAAAATTCGTCGTATTTTCCTGTACGACGGTTTACTTTTACATCTTGTTCAACAAACAGGACCTCAAGGTTGAATTGTGAACTAAAAATGTACCTTTGGAAAGATAATATGAGTCGTCGAATAAAACTTCCGATGTACGTCACGAGTGCGATTAAAAGACAACTATAGTAAAGTTCAATGAACTCACTGTCCTTTGATGTCTCCCTTGTCATATCCTTGCTTCCAGATGAGGCCCTGCAGTTGTTTCAGCGCCCCCACCTTGCGGTCGGATGACATTTGCCATTTCACGCTCTCCACCAGACCCTCGATCTGATCCTCCTTGGACGCGTCCTGAAATATAACAGTTTTAATAAGAAATGTGAACAACTGATGAATGCCATCTTTCCGAGAATAGTGTTTCTTTTATATAAGTGGTTCTGAAGGTAGAAAAGCAGCACGCAGATGACCGTATTTTGTTTATGATAATAAGTTACCGTTAAAGGCAATGAGATACATCTCGTGTGCGAGTGCGAGCTTACTCGTATCTTCTATCCTTGCATCTGACATCATCATCACTAACATCACCATTTACTGCCGAACATGGCGGGTTCCAGTTTCGCCTTGACCAGTCCTGCGCTTCTCATAACTATCAAAACTCCCCTAAATGCAGAATAGGTAATTTTTTTAGTGAGTTCAAAAAGTTATGCATAGGGTAGATGACAAAAAAAAATCTAATTAGTCCGTCAGATAGTAGATTTCCAAAAAATATTGGACTCAGGTATTTTTTCTTTTTTCACGTTAACAAAAAATGTAGACGATACAGGGCGTCGAAAACTCATGTGACGTCACATTTGAGTGCATTTTTGACTCAAATGTGACGTCACAAGCCCCCACTCATGATCTTTGACACGTTTTATCTTCGTCAATTTTATTAATTTGATAAAACAAAAAACATGTACCCAATATTTTTCGACAATCTAACTGACGGACTAAACAGAATCATATTTTTTTATTCAGTCAAATCCCTATTCTTTTTGACTTCCTCCGAATTGCGTCTCTCTCAGGCTAATCTTCGCCTAGCCAGAAAAAAGATCAGACCCTCACTTGACCAGAACAAAGACGTCATGCATGAAGTAACATGAGCCAAGAGCGTGTCGGGTTTTAAAGCACAGTTCCGGATACGCCCCAATTTGAAATAATCTTGTTCCGCTATGGAATCTGTCGAGTGCAGACAATCGAGCCGAATTGGTATTCCACATTTACATGTGCGTGCTAGATACATCAAAGGCCGGATTACATTTTCAGTTTGGTTTAACGAACCTTTTCTGAAGAATTATTTAGAAAACAGAATAATTATAATATATGCATTTTTTTATTATATCGATTAATGACTGTTAGTTTTGCCAGTTACATAATAATAATTCTTAAAATAAATAGCGAACAAAAATTTCCTCGAAAAGAGATTTCATATTGTGCTTCACATTTTCAGTGTACATTTCACGCGCTGTCCTCTTATAAAATTCCACGAAAACCAAACAACTAGGGCTTTAAAGGTTTTCCACGAAACTCTATACCAATTGACAAGTAAACATGTTATAAGCTGCTTTTGTAAAGAACTAAGTAATTGGATGTTGCTTGCTGCATGTATTCAGGGCATCCAAGTTTCATGTTTCAAGCTTTTGTATATAAACGTTGCTGGAAACGGATCGCGCACCACGCCCTAAATGGCGAAGGCGACTTGGTCGCTCGCTAGACGTAATGAAAAGAGTTTGACGCGGAATATGCACTACGCAAAATGTGCACGTGTGTCCAAAGTCCAAACCCAATTAAAACTCGTAGTACTCATAGTTTGCTTTTTAGGTCCATCGGAGATAAGTGCCATAGTCAAACGTAAGATCGACAAAGAGATACCATTTTACAGCTTAGGAGCAACTGCTAATTTTGAAATACATAGTAGGAATTGGTATAGACGGCTCGATTTTAGAAAAATACTTTCCCTTCTTACCCGACTACGGTAAAGCCAAAAGGAAGGGTTATGATTTTAGCAGTTTATGTATGTATGTATGTTTGTATTTACGTATGTTCCACCGTAGCGCCTAAACTATTCATCCCATTTTGATGAATAAGGTGTCAATCGATTCGTTAATATGGCCCGGGTAACATAGGCTACACCAAATTTATGCAGTAGTCGGGCTTTAGTTTTAAAGTCAAAGTCAAAATTATTGGAATTCTACTAGCTGTTGCCCGCGGGCCGCGGCCTTCGTTCGTGTGAAATTATTATAAAAATATTTTCCCCGTTTTTGCCTCTTTCAATGATGCTCCGCTCCTATTAGTTGTAGCGTGATGGTATAATTATAGCCTTATGCCTTCCTCGATAAATGGGCTATCCAACACTAAAAGAATTTTGAAATTCGAACCAGTAGTTTCTTAGATCACGTACGTTCAACCAAACACACTCTTCGGCTGTATTATATTTATTAGTTTAGATTATTTGCAAAATAAATTGTATCTTCTAAGTATTTCTTTTTTTTTGTATTTGAATAAACATAATTGATTTGTTACTGTTCATAAAACTATTACAAAAATTGTGTGTTTTCAATTCTACTACTCAGTTATAAAACAAACAAATTACCTACTATTACTGGAGACAAAAATATCGAAGTTTTTTGACCCCACTCTGATAAAAGAGGTAATGTCAATGCCACACCAAAACAAACAAGTTTCCGAATTGTACAGGTCTAATGAGAATTAACGTTATATTGTCGGTCTCATGTATTCTTATTTATGCTAATAAGGTAAGTAATTCAAGAAAACAGTACTTAAGTGAAAATGCATGACTCTGGCTACCCGATTGGTGCGATTTTTGTTTTTGGGTGGATTTTCTGAACTGATAAATTGTTTATACCTACAATTCTTCATTATTATGCTGAAAAGGTAAGGTTTATTGATACATCCCCTTCGAAATGTTTAAATGTCCTTGCTTGAATTTAATATGGTGCCTGAGTACCCAGACTACCAAGAATTTTTGACAGGATATAGAATGACATACCTCTCCCGGGATAGTGACAACACCCTCGACGCTATTCTCCTTGTCTTCAAGCGCCAGTTTCCTGAGCGCCGCGACGGCTTCCTTCACATCCTCGACCTCCCATTGGTTAGTCAGGAAATCCTTCACATTTTCCTCAGCGTACGGAAACAGCTTGTCCTGTAACAAAATTTGCATAACAATAAGCATCATCAGACTTTTATGTTCCCACAGCTGGGACACAGGCCATGGTCTGCAAGAGGGAATAGGTTATAATCCACCACGCTGGCCCAGTGCGGGTTGGTAATGACTTCGAATTTTTGGTTGTAGGACTTGCCGCTTTCCTCATGTATTGCACACTGAATTCTTTCACCGTGTTTCGGTCTTTAAAAAGACTTTAAACTTGTCACAGTTAAGGCCCTTCTAACCCTAAAATTGGCAACTCTATTTCACCACAAATAGAGTTGCCATTTTAGGGTTAGAAGGGCCTTAACTGTTTAAACTTCGTTTGAAATTCTGTTAGAATAAAGTTCTAATCAGCTTGCACTACAAAGCGGTTGTTACGTCAGTCACTGTGGCCGAATAGGGCGAAATGAGTGTTTTTTTTGCGATTTACAAAAAATCTATTGATTGGACTAAAAAAATAAAACAAGACCTGGGGGCCTAGTCTGCTATTACAATAGTGGCACAATAATCTATCATTGATTTCATAATTGTTGAACGATGCCATTGTCATTTTGTTAAAAGTTCGTAATCTGTTATCTTCATAATGGTCGATCATTGGTCGATCAATGGTCTCGTAATAGAATTGTGTTATAACGACATTGTTGTATTACCATTATTATAAAACCTGTTAATGGAAATGATTTTCGAAAAACTAGAATTAAATATGAACATCTAATCATGCCAGATTTCATTTATATATATTATTACATATTATTTATTCCTCCCATCATGGCTTATGTCCAGCAGTGGACGTTATGGGCTGTTGTAGTAGTATTATTTATTAGTGTTCTATGCAATCTGAAGTAGTAAGAAGTTCGTAAATAGCAAAAAACATTAAGTTATGTGTAACGCGGATTAATGTGAAACTATACAATTCAATAATATTTTATCTGTTTAGCTGTCAAAGTCAAATGTGACATTACTGCTTACTGACGTTTTACCTGTTTTTATTTCTAGCGTCCGGTGTTTTGATTTATTTTCATGATATGTGTTTTAAATTATCTATAGCAGAAGCTTATATTTATTGCAATACAAAATGGTGCTAATTGAGCAAATTTCCGCTGGGACTGTCAAAATTTTTGCAAATTACCGCTTAAGTCAATTCATTTGTCATTGTGTACGAGATTACCATTTTAGGCTATTTCTTTCAATGGAGTGTCAGTGGTTGATCATTGGAAAGTCATAGTGACGCCATTAAATAGTAGATTACCAAACTTGTCAAAATCAACAATTATGAAATCAATGATAGATCATTGTGACACTATTGTAATAGCAGACTATAGGCCCTGCTTTATAGTTAGTTCAGTTAGTATGCAAAGTTTAATGATATAATTTCAAGTACTTTTTGAATACCAGTGGTTTATTGTTCGATTTGGAAGTAACTTTGGAATCTTTTTCAATCGAGAAAAGTTTATGGAATCGTGTTTTCGTCACACATAGAACTTAGCATTAATCCTCAACTTTACCACATATTTATAATGCTGCAGTATTTTAGGAGTAACGGAGGATCATGCAATTTGGGACGCAGCAGATTAACACTGCGCAACATTGTCCGTCTTGTCGAGAACATTGCGGCATTATTATTTATTATCAACTTGGATTGTGAATGAGAACTGTCATTAAATAGTAATAACTATCTTCACTGTTTACACTTTCACTGCACCTATATTGTTATTGGATGATGGAATGGCTACTTCAGTTAGGGTTAGGGGTGAGGTTTTGTAGTCCACTTTTGTCAACCCCCCCCCCCCCTTGGTGTCACTTTGGACTCGGGCGGGTAGCTTTTAACCTCCCAACGCTCAGCACCATGTGACACAGTAAGGTTTGCAAAACTTTTTTTTGAATTTCTTAATTTGTCCCCCGAAAATTAATAAATTGTGACACAGATGTGCAAAGTAAATTAAAAAATATTTACTTTGCCCATCTGGGTTTGGGTCATAGGATTACACCATCCTACCAAATTTCACCTGATTTAGTCCAGTAGATTCGGAGCAATTTGGCTGTGACAGACGGACGTACAGACAGATGCACGAGTGATCCTATAAGGGTTCCGTTATTTTCATTTTTTGTACGGGCCCCTAAAACCTGATTTTTAGACAAATTCGCTCGCTCGGCTTATCTACGTGGTTACGTGGTTCCACAATTCAATTCATTATCATTCTCCTGGCCTTTTCCCAACGTCTTCTTCCATACTTCTTTATTACTAGTACCTATCTCATCAGAGACACCTTTCACTTTCACTCAGTCCATCCATCGTTTCTTTGTAAGAGGGAGACCTCTGCTCTTTTACCCATCCACATTCATAATTCCATACACAACCCTTTCCCCATCCCTCCGCATCACATGCCCATACCAAGACAACCGATTACCACACAACTTTTCAGTCACCGGCGCCACTCTCAGACTTCCTCTTATGTACTCATTTCTTATTTTATCGATTCGCGTTACACTACACAACCCCACATATTATTCATCACAGCACCTATTATAAATTTCAGTTACTGCCGTAAGCTTATCTTTTTTTCTTGGAAATTAATAAAACGAAATCTATTTCCTTTTTTCGGTCGAAAAATCGAAAGCATCAAAATAATAAAAACTTAGCATCTAAAGGGGAGTTACCAGTTACCCTTAGCTTTTTGAGTCTTGGACTAATAATCCCGAATTTATTTCATGCAGCTGCCATCAGTTGGAGGGTCGATATAACCGGTCCTTTGAAACATAGTTGTGATCTTCACAAGCGAAGTCTGGACTGCACAACATAGTGTAACGCTGTTTCGCCTCATTATTTCCTTATTACATTGAAAATGAGAGCAAGATCAAGACGTACTGAACTGATTTCTATGCTTGTACCATGTTAATGTCAAGCGGCGACACGTCTCAATAACTGTTTCTGAACTAATTACTATTTTGTTTCTTTTTTTATTTTGCTAATTTCTAAAATAAAAGGAGAAAAATTCTGAATAAAAATCGGTTTGTAGTATGTAAAAAGAACTTGAACATCTTATGGAAAAACACGTATTTTTTGTTTTTGTAAATCAATGAATATTGACAAAGATAAAACCCATAGAAACTCTGGAGTGGGGTCTCGTGACGTCAGAAAGCACTAAAAATTATACCACGGCGTAACGTATTGATAATTTTAAAAGCGTCGTATCTTCGTCAATTTTGGTTTTCGAAACAAAAAATAAATACGGGTCACATATTTTTTGATAATTTAACTGACGGACTAATTAGATTTTTTCAGGTACTTACACAAGCCTATTTTCACAATCGAGAGCAGCGGTGGTTAAGTTGTGGCGGCCAGGCCCCGACTTACGAATAATAAGTCGTGAGGAAACCGGCATGTCCTAGGATCAAAAAATTCGAAAACATGATTGTGACATCTACCAATCCGCACTGGGCCCGCGTGGTGGATTATAGCCCATTCCCTCTCATAGAGAGGAGGCCTGTGTCCCAGCAGTGGGAACATTAATAGGATGATGATGAATTATCATCACAATTTGACCGAATATCATAAGATACTTATTTCGTCACGGTTGTTGATGGCTGAACTCACCACGGGTCGCGAATTTGCGATTCGGGTTAATTCATTTGGAATCTACCCGAATGCGGGCTAACGATCACGTGAAATTGCGTCAAATATACGTCGTCAGCTCGGATGATTTAAACGGCCTTTACATTTGGCTAAATTTAATTCAGTAAATTCCGACAGTGAGCGCAGGCGAAAAAAAGCTTGCTCTTTACACTTGATCGAATTAGCTAGCTAACTCAGTATAACAGCGAATTCCGATCGTGTCCTACGTATTTGTCACTCTCATGGCACCATCAAAACATCCAAGGTTGTGTCAAAGGATAGGGCTCGCCTTGGCTATGGTTGCGTCAAGCTCGATTTAAATTAGACGCAGGAAGTGTTGGGTTTTTTATTCATTGTCTTCAAGGTCGCATTTGGCTCCAATTCCTTAAAAAAATTATAACTTTAGATTTCTAATTTCCCTGTCATTTAATTTATCATGTTTGTTATAGAGATTTGATCCTTATGAATGACCCTATCGATCATAGATATATAGTATATTTAACTCAATGCTATCGATTGACGTACAGTATTTTATTATTTGAATTTTAATAGGTTTGATTCCCGGGTGTGGCACACGAATTTTCGAAAATCTGTGAATGCAGATTTGTTTCTTTTAAAAAATAAAGGAATGTTTCCTTTGAGTAAAATTTGCTATCTCCAGTATTTAAGGTACTTTCCCTCCAGGTGGCATTAAAAAATTCCACCCTATACCTATATCCAGTAATCGAAGAATTACTTCTTTTGCTTTAGTGGCCATCGCTGCTCGAAAGTACGTACCTACTAAATGATGAACGAGCGCACTCCTCTGTTAAATATCTATAAGTGCTACTTAAATTTTGAGTGACGTTTCAGTATTCGGGGGTTAGATCGGCAGTCACGACTGTGATTGTCTAACTAGTGTGTCTAACAGTCTGAATGTCTTTACACTTGTCTAAATTCAGATTCTAATTCATTTAGACTACTGAATTTAGCCAAATGTAAAGGCCGCTTTAGCACTAAATCAATTTTATGCTAAACATACATTGGGGTCGATTTTGTTGTGCACAAACTAAACTTAATTTAGGCTATTCGCTATTAGCTCCAAGCTCTTTTTCAAGGTCAAAGTCATTCCTGCACCTTTAGTTGTATTGATAATTTTGATGATTATAATTCTGTAACTACATACGTCTTACAGTCGCGAGCAATATTTTAATCAACATACAACCTCACTGGCCTGCAAATTGCAAAAAAAGTAAGAAAATGTGAATTTCGCGGGCTACCTTGGAGCATCCACCTTAGGGGAATGGCACAAATAAACCATGTAGAAATACGTAGATCGGTCGGCTCACGGACCACGGCAACGGAGCCGGCATCGGTATAGCTCTACATCAGCATAATACAAATAGACAAGACACTTGTTTCTGTGTCAACTACTGGTGCACATTCTCTTATCCACGACTTACACGTTTAGGCATGACAAAAACGGGCATTAGTACACCACACTCCACACTATAATTTCCGTTTATGTTAACCCCAAAAGACGCCAAAAAACTGTAGGAATTTTAATTCTCAGAGCTGATCAAAGCGTTGAAAATCCAGCACTTCCAGTAGCATGTTTTTATTTAGGCATCCAATTTCGTGTATTGTTAGCGAAAACGGGCGATAGGCTATTTTTATTATTTTTTATGTAGACTGTTTCGCATATTCTTATGGTTCGCGTAATAGGGTAGATGACAAAAAAAATACTAATTAGTCCTTCAAATAGATTTCCAAAAAATATTGGATATAGGTATTTTTTCTTTTTTGACGTAAACAAAAAATGAAGACTATACAGTTCGTCGAAAACTCGTGTGACGTCACATTTGAGTACATTTTTTACTCAAATGTGACGTCACAAGCCCCCACTCATGATCTTTGACATGTTTTATCTTCGTTAATTTTTATTAATTTGATAAAACAAAGAACGCGTAGGTACCCAATATTTTTCGATAATATAACTGACGACCTTAACAGAATCATATTTTTTTTAGTCAGTCATCATCCCTAATCGCGTTTAGACCACATCTCACCTCAAGGTGGATGAGTAAAGATGTAGTGGACGATGATATAAGTCTGCATAGAAGTCACCTATCTATCTAGGTAGACAGGTTACAGCTCTAAAGGACCTTTTCTTACCAGAATCATAGTTTACGATTCCGTCCAAGAAACGGTAGGTAAGTTACGAAAAGCACTGTAAATATAGACTGTTGTATAAGTGTGTGCCGCGCTGCCTCCCACAGCCTACAAGTACAAAGTAAACCTTTGAAGTTTTAAGGTCTTTGTTATTCCTGTACTACCTATTAAACAGTACGGTAGCGGCGTTCTTAACTTCAATAGAAGTCGTGGGCGACGTCAAGATTCCACGATCCACGTGCTATTTTCGCTTGCAAAAAAAAAACAAAGCTTCGAGATACTTTTATTTGCGGCGTAGTCTCGCAGGTAAAATAAGGATATTGTGAAAAGGTTGCAAAAAGTTCTTAAAATTATTTTGTATTACCGACAATGATTCAAGTTACTTTTTACAGTTTCCTAATGAGATGCTTCCACAAACAACGTGATTACGCGAGAATTCGAAAGCTAGCGTTCACGTGTTTATGAAAATTTCCTTATAAGCCAGTCATGTGTTTGAGAACGTGGGAACGACCTTACCAAAGAAAGTTCCGGCGAACTTTTGAAATACTCTGATCAATGTTCCCGTTGCTGAAATGCTGGTGAACGCAACTTTAGTTTGTACGGCTATCCATTTCATAGCTACCAATAACAATCTCTTTTTTCCAAGAAGTTGTATTGAATGATTACCTAGAAAATTGAATGATGGAACATCAGCTTTCCATTTTATAGTAGGTATCGCTTTCACAGGAATTCATTTCTATTTTCGAACTTTGTACCTAGCTGCTACTGATGTTTTGCTAGACCTAGATAGCATAATAAAATCAATACCTACCCTACACCTACCCACATTTTTTTTTTTGCACTACTAGATGAAACAGTGATACCGTGTTGTTCTCTTTTGTAAGTATAAAAGAGAGGAAAAACAGATCTTGGTTTATCCCAGAACAGCTGTCAACAGCGCCCCCACGTCAAAAACAACAATGCAGTTTGAACACTACCTTTGTGCCAACATAAACTTGCAACAATAGTTTGCTCAATGTCAATCCAATGAAAATAATGGATCGTCATGGTCATTCTACTCGACTTATTTCCACGCCAAATGGCTTATTCTCGATCTTAATTTAAAACTCTCGTCTCTAAAAAGTAACCACCATACCTTGAATTTAACATAACATGATGCCCTGGTGAAACTGCATCGTCTACGCACGATGCGGCAAGTCGGTGGGTGAACGAACTGAGCGACTTGCCGCCGGTGTCCAAACCGGATAGCCAGCCTGCCTAGCCGAGCGACCCAGCCCGCGGCACCCGCGGCCCGCGGTAGGGACGCACGCCAGATAATACCCGACATTGTTGTATTAAAACATGCTCTAATTATTCCACTGGGCAGAGACGACGGGCTTCTGAATGAGACGATGCCAAGTTCACAAATTGTAATGAAAGTTCAGATTCTCTCCCACGCGGACTGACGCTAGGCTCTAGCTCAGTTAGGTTTTGTGTTTAGGGATAGGTATGTACCTACCTGCGTTGTCTCAATAAGAGATAGGTGCCTACCTATCCTAGTGACAGAACAACGCGTTAGCGTGGTGATTTTGTTTTTGTTTCAAAGGGCCATTTGGTCATCAATAAGAGAGGTAAACAATACGTATATATAGGTATAATAAGTAAGAGCTCAACTTGAATGATTGATCTTGTAAACCTAAATGAATGAAAAACACACGAATCAGCTGTACTGTAAACAGCTGACGAGTCAAAACGCGCGACCGGCGAATGAAATGCTTTTTTAGGTGTGAAAGAGAAACGATGTCATATCATTTCGGTTTATTTTCGGTAGGTTTTAGTGAGTGATTGTTTTTAATTCTTCTGTAGGTACCTAAATCTCAAGCATATTCTGTTACAACCCTAACTTTAATTAACATCACGACACCGCAAGAGTTAACCTCATTTTCAGAGGAGAAAAGGGGCAAGATGTAGGTTATAGGTAAGATACCTACATCTTAGGTAGGCCTACCAACCAACAGGCTTAAGAAAACAATAACCCGTCTCCCTAAAATTCCGACGTGATGATGCCTGTCTACAATATTGCCATCCCAGCAGTGGGACAATACAGGCTAGCTTTAATATAATAATAATTTCATTTATTTATTAGGTCTACCGACGTGTTGATGTCATCATCTAGACATCTGCCTACCCTTTCCCCAACGGCGACGTTGGCGACGGCTGCCAGTCGAATCAGATGCAGCTGAATATCAGTATTTATTAATGTTGATATGTATTGGTCTAAAAAGAAACTACCTACTGTACCTCCTACTGCAGATGCAGACAACACTTGATAAAATCGCAGAATAATCAACACGACAACGATAGGACGCGACGCGACAAAGCCACGACAAAGCTGACAAACGAAATACCACTCGTGTTTTTTTTTATCTCTGTCATAATTTCGTATTCCTGACGCGAGTGCGACAAGGCCAACCTATGTCGGCTCAACACTATTGAAAGACGACAGTTAATTGTTCCACATTTTTTTACCAGCCAGCTGCTCGGAACAGCTGTTTAAGCCGGTAGGTGTGATAGCACGCAAACTACGCACCATACATGAAATAGTACTGACTTTTTTATTTCAGCGGACTTAGATGTTTATTCCTGTTACAAAAGTCAACCTGAACTCCAGGGTCCCATGTCCAGTATAACTTAGATCAATAAATGCGAACCCCTATGTTCAATCCGTGTATCCACACAAAAATAGGCATATTACTCCGTTTATTTTGATACGAAAAGCTGTTTTAATTGCAGTAAATACGATTGTTACACGTGGATAAATCGGACAATGAAAGGAACATGAAAAGGGGTACCATTTTGATTTCGTCCTCCATGTTGCGAATCTGAAAACGCGACCATTTTGCATGTCGAATCATGTGTTTTCATGTAGACAAGAGAAAGCTTCATAAAAAATATATGAAACAAATAACGGTTTTACAAAAACACATGTTGAGACAAAACACCGGCCGGTCAATCTTTAGACCTACCTTAACAAAGCTGATCGATGTTGTGGTCCCTTCAATATCCAACAAAAGAATTTTGCATTTCTTAACGATGTCGCTGATATCATTATTCTCGTTCGCCATTTCTATGTTATTTTTATATGGAGCACTTATATTTTTCTGATAAATTTGACTAGAATTCTTCCACGCTACACTACTACACCACACCGCCACAGAAAAAAAGCATTGATTGAGCCGGCCGTGAGCGAACGAAACGCCACACATTCACGGCGAAAACGCGACCAGCTGACAGAGATAGCTGCGGATTGGGGCTGCTGATTGGTTGAAGAGTGACAAAGACAAATTCACTAAACAAGAGAGGAAGCGAGATGACAAACGGAAGGATATACTTGTGGCAGTGCATCCAACATTGCAAAACTCAGTTTTTGTTACCAGTTTATTTTCATTTAGCATGAGCAAAACATTTTTGCCGTCACAAAAATAAAATAATATTCCCGATGATTGATTGCGGATTTTATTATTCCCGCCATGATTAAAATATGGAAATAAAGTATATTTTAAAATTAAGTAATGTTATGTTTCTCTACTTTTGTTGCAAGTTTGGCTGATAGAGACGTTTTTCACTTCCTTCCATTATTACTACGATAAGCAGTGCTTTCATGACTCTTTTTACCAAAACTAGTATAATATGTATCTGCCAAAGCGAGAAAAAAATGCGTTTTATCTACCTACTCAGCTTTGTTTCGTTTCCTCGAATTTAGTTTTTATTACATTTCAGTTAAAGTTTTTATACTCATTTATATAACTTGCAATAGTACATGTGTAAACATTATTTGTACGCCTTGCAAGGCAGCACAGAGTGTGTAAACATTATTTGTACGCCTTGCAAGGCAGCACAGAGCCATAACCTCCCTTATTATTATTATACTCTTTGGCCATAACTTTTTATAACACCATGTACCTACTTACTTTTACTAATTGTCACAAATAAACGTATTTTGTACAGACTTTACGTCCTCCACTGAAGTATACAGGTGTCTGGTGTATTGTTTGCCAAATTGAACGGGCCGAAAGGAGGGGTCACTTGCTTTCTCTTCAGCCCCATTATCTCATCCTTGGCCCCATGGTTTTTTTTTGGAAAATATTTGTTTGAAAGGACTGGTCGTTCAGACCACCAGTCCAGTCGTTTATTGTCAAGAGTTAAAAAACATAACTTTCCTTCTGACGCAGTCGGGTAAAAATAGGAATGGTCATGAATCGGTGAAACAAAATCAGCTGAGAAGACTACACCGTTTCATATTCTTGCACCTTCTAGCTGCCTCGCACATCTCGGTGGAAAAGCTGCCATAACATGCTTTCCGAGGTACTAACATAATTTATTTTTCAATACACTTCCTCTAAAACTGGTTCAAAACGCACTACGATTAGGTTCAACATGCAATGTATTTCACACACGTGCGCATTTTTTCATTTTCTAACACGTGTGCGGTAATGAAAATTGCCACACATATCTATACCTTTAAAGAGGTGAATGTTTTTTTTTAATTTAGGCAATGCAATAATGCGTCTGGCCTAAATATTTTTTTATTATTCAAATTGTGTGTTTATAAATAGAATATCCTAGATAAACATGATTATTTAAAACTAATATTTTATTTTTAAACTAATTAACATTTATTTGTGTTCTAAATTCAAAATAATTATATTAAAATAAAAAGCTGTTTAGGGGCTTCATACCTTTGCTTCTCCTTCAACCTGGCGAAAGCAAAGCGCGGAAAAAAAGAAAATTAAAATCATAGTTTCATAATAATACACGACAAAAATATTTTTAATTCTTTTATTTTATTTCTTCAAAAGTGTATTGAAAAACGTCGTTTGATACACGTGGACATTTGTTATTGCAGTTCTCGGCTCAAAAACACCCTCGCCTGCGGCTCGGGAGTTAATTCCGCCTCGGTTGCAATAACAAACTTTCTCCACTTGTATCAAAATGGACTAATGTAGTCCGTTTGGGGCACGGAGGAGTCTTGCTCTCGGTACCTGTTATAGATTTGAAAGAAGAGCCGTTTCTCAACCTAGACCTACCCGTGTCGGCTAGTATTTGGGTACGAGCCTCACAGCTCAGCTACCAACATTATGTTTCCTCTAAGTATACCTGCCGCTGTGGGTCTGAGTTGCACTAGTTACGATTTTTTCAACTCAGATTTCTTTCCGATTAGTAATGTATGGAAAAAAAGTTTAAGCAACATTATTTGTTGAAGGCGTTACGAGGCCCAATCATCAAATGTAAACAATTTGGTATTTGCTACTATATATCTATTTTTGCTACTGTAAAATATGATTAGGTACTTTTATTTATTCCGTTTCGCCCCCCATCCCGTTTCGCAGTATTCAAAACCTGAATCAAAGATCAGTTTAAACTTTTATATTTTTGTTGTCTTGAGTATATTTTTAAATCCAGGTCTTATAGGTGGGCATAATTATTTATACATGGCACATCGGGATACTAGGATCATTTTTCATCCTCAAGAAAACTTTCAGCTACTACCCAAGAAGAAATGGTCCAATCGATTTGTTGGCTGGCTTTGAATCAGGGAAGTTTGGCATTGTTATAAAAAGTACACAATAATAATATTTAATAATTTATTTCATGTTTTCTAGATAAAATTTCAAATATGTCACAAATACCTAGAAACTCATAAAAAGTATTATGGGTCTTTTATTCTCTATTATTTTTGTTTTTAAAACTATTTTATTTACATTTTTGAAGACAGTTTTATTTTCTACAGATAGTCAATAATTCAAAAAACTTACTAGTAAAACAGGAATCTATGTACCTATTATTATGTTACAAAGGCACATTACAGTCTTGAACAATACAATCATAATCTAAAAGTATCAACTACGACATATTTGTACACAGTCGGCAAATACATCGTAGTTTGAGTTTGAGGAGCATCCTAAGAGTCAAGTATAAGATAATTCGAATCTATAGATTTAAATGATCTAATAGACTGCTCTTGGAACGAACCAGCTTCTCTTCAATTTTCATTTTCTTCATTAGCTTTGGAGTTCCTAGATTAGCTTCAGCTTTTCGTTTTATTGTCACCTGAAAATACAAAAGTGTCAGTGTAGTGAATTTTCGGATGCCTGACACGGCCTTGCCGCTAAGGCCGACTGGCGCCCGGAGTAATAGGGATGATAACTGACTAAAAAAAATATGATTCTGTTTAGTCCATCTGTTAGATTATCGAAAAATATTGGGTACGAGTTTTTTGTTATCAAATTAATAAAAAATTACGATAAAACGTGTGATCATGAGTTGTGTGACGTCGCATTTGAGTACATTTTTTACTCAATGTTTTTTTACTCACACGAGTTTTCGACGCACTGTATGTGTCTTAATTTGTTTTTTACGTGAAAATAGAAAAAATATGTGTCCAATATTTTATGGAAATCTATCTGACGGACTCATTACATTTTTTTTGTCATCTACCCTATTCCATAAGATTGAGGTTTGGATGAAGAAAGAGAAGGCAGCGGGACAGTAATCATCTGAGAATTAATCACAACAGACCTGTGTCAACGATCATAGTAAAAAAACTATTAACCTTTGGAACATTATCGTCGTCTTGTGACAGAGCAGTAAAGACAAAGTTTCGCTTATGTGAGGCCAGTGACCCAATTTTTGGGGCATCGTCATCAGCTGCTAATGGTGTCGCCAACGCTGCCAGCCGCGCAAGAGCCCCTCGACCACGCGTTAGCAAAGAACCGTGGTAATTTTGCTGAAAAAAAAAAACAATTTATTGAAAAACTGATACAATCAAGTCATTTATTCAAATTAAGTTTAGAATCAGCACTTTTCGGGGATCAGAATAGGGAATTTGCACGTAATTTTTTCTTCACTTATATCATTAAAATATAGTACTATCAACAACTGCTTGTCGCTTTAAAATAATATTAAACTCCTGCAATTTTCTATGACAGTTCAAACGTCTGTAGCTGTCGCGGCCATGATGTGACGTCGTTTACCACAATCTGCCTTGTTTATTTACATCAATTTTTTTGCTCGTAATGGAATAATTTTACTAATTGTATGTGCTCTAATCAAGTAAAAATTGCAATAACAATATTATAATAAAATCTTAGTGAAACTTCAAGCACTTTTCAAATAAGTGTTTTTTTGACATATAGACTTTGACGTCACTACTGGCGTTATCGAAGTCGACGCGTTTTGAAAGTGTGCGTTCCGTTTCACGAAAAACATGCTACATTTTTATGTAGCATGTTTTTCGTGAAACGGAACGCACACTGCTAAGCACTGCTAAGTTGCTAATACATCACTTATTTTACAATTTACTGTTTTCAGTAAATTGTAAAATAAGTGATGTATTAGCAACTTAAACAAGTATGCCACAATGTTTGTACTCAATACATTAGGCCAATACAAGGCATTTTTAATAAATAAAAAGAGTTTTGTATTTCATGCATATTCCCTCTTGCATAAAACAGTCCCCTAAAACCTCTGTACTTCATCACTTTCTAGTGTTTTAGCTAAGGAGAAGTGGTGGAAAAAATTCTCCAGCAACACAAGTATTTGGACTTGGACCAAGTATTTTCGAGGGAGTTGAGAAGTAATTATTACGGCAACAATATTTGAGCATGTAAAATAGGTTTTTAGAATAGAAACTATTTAACTACGAAAGTAATGGTTACCTGAAAGATCGAGAACGACTTTTGTGGGCTAGGTATATCTTTAGCAGTCTTTTTCTCTTGGACAATAGGACTCTCAGTAATTTCAGTTTTCGATTGATTTACTTCTTGAAGCAGAGTGGACATCGACTTTGAGGAGAGGTTTGCCTTTATAATTGTTGTTCTGTTTACACTGACGTTAACGCTTTCATCTTCATCTTGTTGCTGAAATTTTTATAAATTACACTTTAATTATGTTTCAGTTCTAGGGTTGTCTCATCTAAGGTAAAAAAATATAGGAGATACTAATATACGATACGAACCATTGACTTCAAAAAGACCTCTCGTTCATGCCTCTGTTTCCTCCATTGTTCTTCAGATTCGAATTCTTCTTCCTGTGTATCGGCAAATTCGTCGGGTACTGTACCAGTCCCATCGTCATCATCTGTGGAATACAACGTTATCTAGTGGGATTAACTATGTTAATTGATCATGATACTAACCCGGGGCAGGATTACAAGCGGCTTATTCTTTTTAGCCTTGAATTTCCCACTGCTGGGCAAAGGCCTCCCCCATATCCTTCCAGATGTGTTTGCAATGTACTGTATGGTGTCGGACGTACAGAGTAGCACCATCCCATATCTTTCCGTGGGTGTCATAAGAGGCGACTAAGGGACTTACCAGAGAGTGGGCAGCAGCGCTCTCTGTGCTTTTGTAACAACCGTACTGCGATCGGCAACCCGCCTGCCAAGCATGGCGATTATGGCAAAAACCCCCCTTTGGGGGAGGCCCATGTCCAGCAGTGGACGTCTTTCGGCTGAAATGATGATGATGATGATGATGATGATATCCTTCCAGATACTCTTCTTCTGCGCTACCTCGAACCAGACCTTATGATGCGCGTCTAAATCATCTCGCCACCTCTTTCTAGGCCGGGCTCGGCGGCACCGTCCATCCTCAGCACCCATCGTGTTAAGATTTTTGCCCAGCGGTCGTCGTGCATGCGGCTAACGTAATCCGCCCAATCCCATTTGAGGCTGGCAGCCTTTTTGCCTACGTCTAAGATATCTGTTTTTGAGCGCAGCATAGTGTTCCGCATTTTATCAGCTCTCTTTACACCCAGAACGCTGCGCTCCATTGCTCTTTGGCAGACTCCAAGGCGGGACTTTTGCGATTCGGTGAGTGACCAGGTCTGAGCACCGTAGGTTAGGAGTTAGGACGGGCAGGATACACATATCGATGAGTTTGCGCGTCAAGGAGATCGGCAGATCTGCTTTCATTAGCGTCTTCATGGACCAGTAGCTTTTCCAGGCATTGTCAATTCGGCGATCGATTTCCTTTTCCTGCCTGTTTTCGAAAGAAACTAATTGGCAAAAGTAGATATACTCATCGACATAGAGTATTTCCTGCTCTACCTTGACCCCACGCTTAGTGCTATTAGTCATAGTTTTAGTTTTTGACCGATTCATCGCGGTCCCACCTTGAGGCTAGCCGTGCTCAGGTCTTGGAGCATACTTTGTAGTTCGAGAGCTGTAGGAGCGAGAAGGATAATGTCATCGGCAAATCTAAATTTAGTCAGCCTCTTACTGCCGACTTCTACGTCCTTATTCTAGAAACAAAAATTCGAAGAAACGTCAAGCAACATGCATTAGACCCGCGTGGTGGATTACGGCCCGGTCCCTCTACAAAAAGCAGGCCTGTATCCCATCAGTCAATGGCCAAAAAACCAGGAACCATAAAGCATTATTTTACTACAATAATACAGAATTGCGTCAAATGCTTTTCAAGAAATACCTGCGTTTCTCCATCGGAATTTACGCTGCCGATGTCCGTCGCCGAGGTCACCGTCTTCGAATAATAGTTCTTGTATTATTCTCACTTCTCGTTTATCTTGGTCTAGCACATCTCGCCTGGAATTAAAAAAAGACGACGCTTTTGAACATTACTATCTTAAAACAGTCAAATATAGCAATCAATGACAAGTCACATGTATAGCTAACTAGAAATGTAAAATGTTATGAGGGTGCGGTTTCACTGAAGTAAAGGTAAGCGCAGAGATTCAACCAATCGCACAAGGTGAAAATTAGATTGTTTCTCTTGACATTAATTATTTCTGTACTCCTCCTTTCCTGTTGGCTTACTCGAAATAGAAATCATGATAATGCAGGTATAGATACGACAAAAGCTTTTGTATGGTACTGGTACATTTTCCTACCCCAATGAGGGATTTTCTTTATAGCTCTTCCCTAGTCGCTGGATAGATGGCGCTGAACTTGGTACGTTACTGCAAGGCGAGGAACGTAAAAAAACTGATTTTAACAAAGCGCGAGGAAACTAGGTTATATTCGGAAGTCAGTCAACGAGCGTATGTGACGTGTATGTTTTTTTCCAAGCGTTTTGGCTTTGGCACCAAGTAACGTAGTCAGATCAACGCCATCTAGGGAGTTCTTGTTTTTTTTTTAATCCCTTAAAAAGAAAACCTCTCATTGCACACTGGTACTGGTGTACTCTGTTTTATCCAACTATGGCGACAGGTTGTATTAAAACCAAATAACTATACATACATATGTATCTGTCCCAGCTCCTTCCTGAGTTGTCCCTGGTGGAACACGTCGTCGTCTCCTTCCTCCCGCTCCATCCTGTCCAAGCCCTTTTCGTCTTCGTCTCCGGACCCCACCCATTCGTCTTCACTTGTCAGTTCAGCTTCTTGCTCGAAGAAATCAGTCATCTTGCGCTTTTTCTTCGGGTTATCGGGCCTTACTTCAATCTGGGAATGTGAAAAAAAGATAATGTCAAATTATTTTTTAGTAATGTAAATTGGAAAATGGGACGCTTTCTTACTAAAAGTCCCCAATACATTACATTCATGGTACAGTGTTGTTGCGATTTTGTGAGTTCAAGAGTCGTATTTGTAGTATGGAATGCCTCCTGATGGTAGTTTTAGCTGCACATCTTCAAAACTGACAAAACTGCACTTATGTCTAATTTCAGTTAATTTGTAATCAAATAAAGTATGAATAAACTCACCTCATTTTCCTCCGAGTCGTATTCTACCAATTTTTCAGTTTCATCTTCTATGTCCGATATGTAGTCGTCTCCTACATCTTCATCTTCCTCTTCATCATCTAGAAGTTAGAAAAAAGAACAATTAAGGTGCATTCAGTTTGTAATCACAATTTTACATGATAAATGTAAAAAAAATACCCGATATCTGTAGCACTCTTTTTTCAGGCTTTCTCTTTTTAAGTTTTTTCTTGCTTGCTGGTGCAACTTCTTCATTTGTTTCGGCTGCCTCATTATCATCATCATCTGAGTCTATTGTAAACTTCTTTTTCATTTGAATACTTTCGAGAGCTTGTTTGTTCACTTTATTTTGACTACCACCAGTGAAGAATTTATTTGCCTTTGGTTTGTCGAACTCAGGGTCGTCTAACTCATCAAGTATTGACTTGAGAAGGTTTCCATCAGCACCTGCTTTCTGACTGTTTTCTTCTATTTGTTTCTTTTCTTCATTATTTACATTATGATTTTCAGGTACCATGTCTTCAACCTCTTTAGTAATATCGTCATTTGCTGCAGATTTAGCAGTCTGTGTGTCATGCAAATCATTGTTGACCATATCCTGCGACATGTCGTCAACATATTCCTTTTCATCGGTAGGTGTTACAAACTCATTATCATAGAACTTGCCAGTACAAAGAGCTAATATATCTTCTCCAATAGGTTGTGACTGAGATGACTGGGTGATTGGCAGCTGCGACCCCCCCACAATGCCATTTAAACTTGGCTGGATGAAATAAAGATAAATTAACACAATATAAAAACAGAATTTACTAAAAACATATCTGTTTTGTGTATCTCATAATACTCACGTCATGATAGGGTTGCGACATGCAAAGAACATTTAATTTACTAGGAGATTTCAGTTCCATATCCATGGTCACTCCAGATGTGGAGTCTAGTATAGAAAATGTTTGTGTCATTACTTCATCACTTGCGCAGTTAGTTCTTTCGACGACTGTAGTACTTTCTTGGCTGGTGAATAGGTCATCTGATGCGGAAGCATGTCTCTGCGCTAGTTGAATGACGTCATCTGAACATAGAAAAAAAAATCTTCATCTTGCTCACTTTTGCTAAATATCTAAGAATTGTATTTCAGACAAATTAATTGCTGAGGAAGTCAATATGCTAGTTTCCACTATCAATAATATATTTAGTCCGTCAGTTAGAGTATTGGAAAATAATGGATGATATTTTTTGTTTTTGAAAATCATTTGATATTGACAAAGATAAAACGCATCAAAACTCGAGAGTGGGGCCTCGTGACGTACAGCACTAAAAATTATAGCACGGCGCGTGACGTATTGAGAATTTAAAAAGCGTCGTATCTTCGTCAATTTTGGTTTACGTAACAAAAGAAAAAATACGTGTAAATTTTTTTTTGATAATCTAACTGACGGACTTGTGTCCTGAAAAAATCTAACTAATTAGATTTTTTCAGGACACAAGCCTATTACCAGCTGAAGTAGACCATTTTAATGAAACAAGAACTGTAATTTTTTGACAGTTGTATGAGATGGTAATAACGCGGCAAATTTAAGGTGCTAATTTGTTTTTCTGACAAACATTGAAAAAAAAAAAACGTTTTTAAGTTACCTTGTGAAGCGTTAGGAAGTTCATTTGAAACTACAGCCAATGCACTCGCGCCATCTATTTCATTACCTTCCGTCAGTAAAGTTTCTGTTTCTACTTTTTTAACAGTAGTGTCTTCATCATCGGAGTCCTCGAATGCTTTCAATATTCTTCCCTTTTTAGGTTTAGTTGTTTCTTCTTGTTCTGATTCTGAAGACTCGTCACTGGAATCGTCTTCTTCATCTTCTTGTCCCACATTATCTTCGTCATCTTCAATGTTGTCATTAGGTTCATCATCTTTGGGTATTTCTTCTTCAGTTTCAGATTCTTCAGCTTCATCATCAAGCATTGGATTATGTTTCTTTGGTTTATCTTTAATCTCAACATCATTTTCTTCTGGCTCCTCTTCCCCACTTTCTGAACTAGTCTCATCCAGCTTTGCATCATCTTCTTCCAACTTCCCTTCGATTTTCTCGAAGCTATCTTCTTCAGCATCATCTAAGATTGCTTCCATTTCCATGTGTTGCTGCTTCTCCTCTTCAAGACGTTTTGCCCATTCGAGAGATCGCTGTTCCGCAATTTGTTCCTCAAGTTCGTGTTTTAGTTTTAGATGTTGAGCGCCTGGTTTCAACCTGTCATTCATAATTATTTCAATTAGCCAGGTGCAATAAGACAAAAATTGAAGCTTCAGAAGTCAGTGACCTTTGTTTGATTGATTTAGTGTTTTTGTCACCGGCTTCTGAAGCTTGACCTTTGTTTGATTGATTTGGTGTTTTTGTCACTGGCTTTTGAAGCTACAGATTTTTTCCACTTTTTGTGTTTTTTTTTTTTTGCAAAAAAGTTTTTTTTTTATTTTTCTATTTTTAGTTGTTCCCAAAAAAGTCGCCATGAATTTATTTTACATTATTAACAATACATGTCATGGTAATAGACCTATCCCCAATAAATGGAACTTAACATTTATTTATTTAATTACAACGGTTGTATTTAAACGAATTACTGTAACTAAAACTAGAACTAAAAGAGTAAGGGATAACATAAAATTAAAATATACAAAATAATACAACGGTTGTATTTAAACGAATTACTGTAACTAAAACTAGAACTAAAAGAATAAGGGATAACATAAAATTAAAATATACAAAATAACAAAATAAAGGTTCACACATTCATAAATTCCTCTAACAATACTTCTGACATGCCAATGAAATCTTTGTCCATCCATCCGCAAACATACCTAACTTTCGAAATTTGAGTGCATTGTACACATCTGCGTACACCCTCAGAGCATACAGGCGTGATGTTACGTCATGATGTTGTATATGTTATGTTGTTGTGTACATCCAAGCGATTGCAGCAATGACTACAGATTTGCCATCTATTTTTGAAGAGTTCCATTGTATATCAGCATCAGATCTTCACCAAATTTAAATGGGACCACCTCAGGAGAATACACATTTAAAAAAATACATACATACGAACGTATAACCTCCTCCTTTTTAGAAGGAGGGAAATTTTTTTCTTGCATATCTGAATATTTTGTAATTCGAGGAATTTATATTGTGATGTAATAGTGACAACCTTTCAACATGGATTTAGTCGTCGTTTTTGAAGAATTGTGATTCCTTTCACATTTCGAGTATTTTCTCTATTTGAGCTTATCTAAATTAGTTAGACAAACATGTTTAATACACAGGAACCTCAATTTAAGCAATAATTTACTTGTAACACACGTAAAAATCTCAACTCACCTTTTTTCTTTCTCCCTTTCAATTTCTTCAGGTGTCTTTAACCTTGCGAAGTATGTAAATCTTTCTTTGAGTAGTTCAACACCAGTCTTTTTAGGTAAACAAGTACCACCATCCAAGTCAATAACCATGCCAGGGGCTCCCATTAGAGTTGGTTTTGCGTTTAAAGGCAGGGGGTCCCTTATGAGCATTGGAGAGCTTACAATTATATCATCTGAAAAACCGAAATATATAATGCATATTAGTCTCTGTATGACAGATTTTTTTATTACCACAAAAAAGTAATCAAAGCTATATGTTGTTGTACCTCTCAATATTTCTGCATTTTCAATTATTCTATCAATATCCTCCATATTTACATCATCATCAGAGAAAAAGTCATCTTGTTTGTCTTCTTCAGCAGCAATGTCAACTATTTCAGTTATTTCATTAGAAGATTTTGCAGTTTCTCCAGGTTTCTCTAATTCTTCAGGTTTATCTTGTTTCTCTAGTTCTTCTGTATTGTTTTCAGTGTAATGTAGAGATATCAATTGACTCTCTGGTTCAGTATTCACTGTAGTAATCTGTAGTTCTGAATTACTTTCTAACTCATTATTATTTTTAGCAATGTCTTTTGGAATCGTATTTTCATTGGAAACATTTTCTGTAATATCTGTTGTTAAATGTTCTTCTTCTACTGAATCATTGTAAACTAATTTGAAATCTGTGTTACAATCTTTCTGTTCAGTTTCTTCTTCTTGATCATTTGTGGGAGTTGGAGAAGCAGGTTTTTCATTATTAACTTCTTCACTATTTATGATATCGCCTTCAGTTGTAGCTGTTTTGACTAATTCATTTTCTATCAATTGAGTGAATGCAAGATCATTATTAGCAGCATCTATATCAGTAATAGAACCGCTTTCTGCACATTCAACAGCATTAGTCTTTTCAGTAATAATTTCGCTTTCATTATTAATGATGTCAGACACTTCTTCTGTTTCTCTCTGTATAGTGTCAGTATTTTCTTCATTTTCAGGGGTTTCTTCATCAGATTCACTTTTACATAATTCCATCATTTCTTTCTGTCGCTGTTCTAGTAACAACCTGAAAATGTGATGAAACATAAATTTAAATTTCAAAAAAACTCAATATTTCTTGTGCTGTTTTTGAATTAGGATGTCTATAAAATATTAAATCATAGTGAATTGTTGACTTTGATTGACCTTGAAAATAATAGAAACAGACGTTTCTATATTTGATTTCAGTGTTTGATGACATTACTTTTTTTACTGACTATGAAACAGCTTATCAAGTCCATGAATAAAGTTCTCAAACCTCATAAATCACACCCCAGCAGACCATACACATCTGAATGTATACTGTATGACAAAATACTTACGCATAATGTTTTAATTGCTCCTCATTCATTTTAATGGGCAATGCTTTTCCATCTAACGCTACAGCAGGCTTCCTTCTGGACATAATGTCCTTGAGAGATAGTGCTTTAGGTCTATGATATGGCAATGATACTGCTTTCTCCCTCAACATACGATTTGATTCACTTTTTATTAACTGCATGTTTTCCATGGCCTGTTTAGCTGACATCTGTGCAACAATTTAAAATATTAGTTTGAGTATATATTGTGGTATGGTAACTAGGAAATTAGCTAATACATTAAGGATTTATTTGTTATGCCAAATATTATTTCTCTTAATAAGAATGAACTACATAATTATGTATTATTAAAATATGAATTAAAACAGCAATATCATGGTTTCACTATTATAAAGTCAAACAGAGAGCTTCTAGTTTCAACCAAGTACCTACCCTTACTGGTTTTGCTTCAATAAGTTTGGTAGATTTCTGTTTCCTTGGCCTCTGTTTTGGTATTTGTTTTTTGTTCACTTGGTCCTCTTCATCAGATGTATCAGGATCACAAATGGATGACATTGCCATACTCTTTTTTATTTTCTGTAAAAATCAACATAAACATCTAAAACACAAAATTATATCCACTAATCAGTTGATCTACGGTCACAGTAACTTTGTAAAATTGATGTAGGTACTCACCAAAGATGCACTAATTTAAACAAAAATGTACTTTTATTTTTTATGAACTGTTCCCACAGGCATACTGTGAAAAAGGGTTTTGAAGGGTATAGTTTTAAGTACAAGTATGGTTGACTGATTCATTTCAGTGTTCACCCTCACTTAAGACCTGTAGACTGATCTACAGCCTCTACGGGTCAACTCAAAGATCCCTACACCATGTGCTTACACAGATACTTGTTTCTTAAGAAATTAATCAGTTTATTTACTACATAGAAGTTATGGAGAGTATTACCTGTTTAATTTTAGCTATGGATGACATTTCATTGTCAGAAGGATCTGAGAGTTCACCATGACTGTCGTCTGAAGACTGTTTATCACTGTTGTCTTGTAATGTTGTCTTCCCTCTAGAGCTTAGCAGACCTTTAAACTTGTCTGCAAGCTTGTTTCTTTTGTTTTTCATCCGCATTTGTTGCTCTTCGTTCTTCATAGTTTCGTTCCGGCTCAAAGCATCCGAGTCTGAGCTACTTCCATCCATTTGTATTCTAGACTTTGTTCTGTCACTTCTATACGCCACAATCCTACTCTTTATTTCACTATCACCCTCATGCAATGTATCTTCTTGATCAGTATCACTCTCTTTAGACTTTAGATTTTCGTTCTCGCTGTCACTATCAGAAAACTGTTTCAGTCGTTTCTTGGTTCTATGAACGGGAACACTTTCATCATCACTGGAAGATACAATATTTCTCATATCTGTAGTGTTCACTGTAGGACACATCTCCTCGGAACCACGCCGCGATAGCATCTTCAGTTTATTAGTTAGCTTGTTTTGAAGTGAGGTGTTAGCAAGTGGTAAATATTAAATTGCAAATAGGTTCATCTGTCTAAAACTCTAAAGTATTAATTATTGTATATCTATTTACATTTTGGCTAGTTGAGAAGTTGTAAATTAAAACATAATAAGCAGTTAACCAATGAATAAACGAAAAATAATATGGGAGCAGCTGGAGCTCAAAAAATAAATACACAATTACACAGGCATAGCCAAAATTGTGAAAGAATATAAAATCTTTCGCGCCAAAAAAATAACAATGACAGTGACAATGACAATGTCATAGTCAAATGTAGTGATGAAATTTTAATATTTTTTATCCTTAGTCGATTTGGGAAACTACAACTACGATGCTAGAGCAGAGCGCGTGAAATAAGCTCAGAAACTGCTCTAGCCCGACTCAGATCTTCACACCTGTAGGGCTATTACGTATCTCGTTTGACAGCCCGAAATGATAGTAACTGGGCTCAGTGTCCATCAATTAACTGTCAAAAGATTAGTTTCGTATTACTATTATGTATGAGACATCGCGATCAAATATGACGTCATTGGTTGTCATCGTGACTGATAGTCACTGTAACACATTTTGACAGACGCTTTCGTATCGATACTTATATTATTTCAATTATGTAAGCGTAGTGGACAACAAATTGATGACAACTGAGTTTGAAGTGGCTTTCGTGAAAGATATTACACCGTACCCGGGCTGTTAGTCACCGTAAAGTGATATCCACTTAATGCTATACGTAATACCAATATTATGACATTCTCGGTTATCATCAAAGTTCGGTGTACAACCGAAGCTTGGTAGTCACTGGATATCAGAAATATACGTAATAGGCCTACAGACCGTGGTGCGAAAGATTAAGCACGCGAAGAGCACGCTCCTTAGTATGAAGGTATGTACAGACGCCAGCACATCAAGTACCTGAAGAAACTGTCTTTTCCAATCATACTTGAACATGCCTTGAACCTAATGATCTAACGAGAAAATTTTATTAATAAATAAAATAAATAAATACCGCTGGACATTACACAGCGCCATCTAGTGCCACACTAAGCAACGAGGCTTGTGTCTGGGCCACCAGATAGTTGATATACTACGTAAATACTTTTTGTCTGTAAATACATACTTATTATAGTATATAAAGCTCGATTTTATACTATATAAAGCTCGATTACCACTGACTGACTCACTGACATAATTGTTGTCCCAGATGGTGGATGGGGAGATGGGTATATTTTGACAGATTCGTAAACAAGTAACTCCCGCGAGTATGGGAAAAGTGCCAAAGCTCCCCTTTTCACCCCCGTTCCTTCCCCCCCCCCCCCTATCGTATCTCGGAAACCAAGAGACTGGGAAGATTTTTTTTTTCAAATTCGTATAGAGGAGGCTCGGAGGAGTAAAAACCAGTTTTCAAAAGTTGACCCACTTGTCCCCCTTCTCCCCCTTTAGGCGGATCTCGGAAGTTGAGAGACTTGGAACATTTTTTTTTGCAGATTCGTAAGAAGGGGCCTAGAGTTGGTCAAAATCATTTGTATACGTCCTCCCCTCCCCAACCTTTCCTAAAATTGAAAGGGCTGTAACTTCATAACGGTTAGAGATAGCCATTGGGTGTTTGAACAAATATTATAGTAGGCGTCGAAACCTGTCCGGTGATAGGAAGGTCCTGAGCGGAGCGAACCTGTGAGACTGAGTGGAGCGAAGGAGGGAGGTGGGGAGCGAAGCGAGCCGGCGACCTCCGTAGCGTAACGAAGGTTGAGTGGGTGAAGCGTAACGAAGGTTGAGTGGGTGAAGCGTAACTCAGGGCCGACGACAATCACCGGACACGGTGTTTTCGGGAGGTTCCTGCGCCGAATCGGGCGGGAGGAAACGCCCGGGTGTTTCCACTGCGAGGATCGACCGGAGGACACGGTGGAGCACACAGTGGAGGTGTGCCCCGCGTGGGCGGAGCACCACCGTGTCCTCGAAGTGGCGATTGGCGGCGGCGACCTCTCGCGTCCGGCCCTGGTGCAAGCCATGGTCCGGAGCGAGACGGAATGGGACGCCGTCACCTCCTTCTGCGAAGCAGTAATGCTAGAGGAGGTGGCGGAACGTGAGAGGGAGAGAACCTCACAGCGTCCCGGCCGCCGCGGGAGACGCCCCGGGCGTCGGGGGCCACCACGTGGCCCCCGGCCACCATAGGCGCGGGCCTGTGGACGGTGGGCTATGGGCTAGCTCGCCGTCGTCCGTCTCATGACGACAGGCCGTGTCGACGGCGCGTTCGTGTTCCACGCGCGCCTCAAAGAGAGTCAGCAATAGGAAGGGGTCCGTAAGGACCGATGCCTGCCGGGGTTGCGCGGAACACAAAGGGCGATGAAGGAACATGGATGGGTTTTAGTCAGTAAAACTCTGACACTCCCTCCTGCTCCGCCCAGAGCGGGAGAAGTCATTTGATGATTGCACATCCGAAAAAAAAAAAAAAAAAAGGGGCGACGACAAGCAAACTTTAGGGTCATGTTCATACGTTTTTTGCAATTTGCAGGCCAGTGCTAGGTTGCTCCTACCGGGCAGAAAATTTGAATTTCGTGGGCTGGTTGGAGCATTCACCTAAGTATTAAAACGCAGAAACGCGCCTGTGTGGGGGGAGGCTTTAAGCACTACTAAAATGGTTTTATTTAAGTACAATGCCTAAATATTTTTACGTCTTACGACAGTATGTTGTCGCAAGACAATAAATGCCAATTTATTCATGTGTGTGACTTTCTTATATGGTTGTAAATGATCTATTTGCGTTTGTAGCAATGAGATGTATCTCTGTGTGTAAACGTCAAATTCCTGTAGTGTGTTGAATGTGTTTAGTTCGCCTGTCCGCAAAAAATGGCAAAAAAATTTGTTCGGTGATTCGCTCATCGCCATCTCCAGGGGCCAATCTGTGAAATTTCTAATATAGATTTTTAATTTTCTTTCACGACCCGAATGGCGGGCGAAGCGGTAGTGAGGCTGCCTTACGTTCTTAGGGTCCGGTCCCGGGAATCCCGGTAGGAGCAAATGTTTGTGTGATGAGCATGGACATTTGTTTCAGTCATGGATGTTTATATGTATAACTAGTATTTGCGTGGGTGCGCGAGCTGCGCGCAGCTCGCGTGTCGTCGTGTTTTTGAGAAGTAGTCCTTACCCATATAAAATTTTGAGAATCCATAAGAATCCTTAAACGAATTGGAAAATCCATTAAAGTCCTTAAAAGATTTTGTAAATTTTATAAAATCTTTTAAATATTTTGAAAACCCTTAAGAACCCCTAAAAAACTCTAAAACGTAATTAAAAAAAAAAAAAAACAATACCTGAAAATCCTAATAAAATTAAAGTAAAAACCTTAATTAAAAACTCAGATCTTTTCCCATTAAAAAAACATTACCCTAAAGTTTGCTTGTCGTCGCCCCTTTTTTTTTTGTTTTTTTTTCGGATGTGCAATCATCAAATGACTTCTCCCGCTCTGGGCGGAGCAGGAGGGAGTGTCAGAGTTTTACTGACTAAAACCCATCCATGTTCCTTCATCGCCCTTTGTGTTCCGGGGTCACGGTATCTCTTTTGAACAGTCCCGCAACCCCGGCAGGCATCGGTCCTTGCGGACCCCTTCCTATTGCTGACTCTCTTTGAGGCGCGCGTGGAACACGAACGCGCCGTCGACACGGCCTGTCGTCATGAGACGGACGACGGCGAGCTAGCCCCTAGCCCACCGTCCACAGGCCCGCGCCTACGGTGGCCGGGGGCCACGTGGTGGCCCCCGACGCCCGGGGCGTCTCCCGCGGCGGCCGGGACGCTGTGAGGTTCTCTGCCTCTCACGTTCCGCCACCTCCTTCTCTAGCATTACTGCTTCGCAGAAGGAGGTGACGGCGTCCCATTCCGTCTCGCTCCGGACCATGGCTTGCACCAGGGCCGGACGCGAGAGGTCGCCGCGCCAATCGCCGCTTCGAGTACACGGCGGTGTTCCGCCCACGCGGGGCACACCTCCACTGTGTGCTCCACCGTGTCCTCCGGTCGTTCCTCGCAGTGGAAACACCCGGGCGTTTCCTCCTGCCCGATTCGGCGCAGGACAACATACTGTCGTAAGACGTAAAAAATATTTAGGCATTGTACTTAAATAAAACCATTTTAGTAGTGCTTAGCCTCCCCCCACACAGGCGCGTTTCTGCGTTTTAATACTTAGGTGAATGCTCCAACCAGCCCACGAAATTCAAATTTTCATACGTTTTTTGCAATTTGCAGGCCAGTGCTAGGTTGTATGTTGATTATAATATTATTCGCGGCTGTAAGACGTTATTCCTGCACCTTTATGAACTTGAACGGTTGTATTGATGATTTTGATGAATATAATTCTGTAACTACATATGTCTTACAGCCGCGAATAATATTTTAATCAACATACAACCTTGCACTGGCCTGCAAATTGCAAAAAACGTAAGAAAAATTGAATTTCGCGGGCTACCCTGGGGTAGCCCGCGTAATTCAATTTTTCTACGTTTGAAGGCTCCAGAGCCTTCACCCGCAAATTTCGCAGGACGCAGAAACCCGGAAACACAGAATCGCAAAAACGCGCCTGTGGTACCTACGAAACACCATAGTTTTGCAGATTTGAAGTGGCAGATCGGTGTTTGTGACATAAAACGATACACAATGGCGATGAATGAAATAAACTAGGACGCGTTCCCACTACGTCGTATTATCGTTGGTTTTTAGTTAGCAAAAGTCGTGGACGACAGTAATCGCGTCGTCCTTTTGGTGAACATCACCTCCATTTAAGAGGGCCCTTCCCGGTCTGTCTCGTCAACCCGAGCATGGTCGAAAAGCTTGTTATTTCATCCAGAGCCACAGCGGCGGCATTCTTTCAACTCCCCTGTCTTACCTAGCCCCGACCCCCACTACTCGTCACCCGCGCACCCCATACCGCCTAAGGCTAGGACACAATTTATAAAACTTGTCCAGGAAATACGTGTTTTTGAATAAGTCTTACAAGTATGTGAAATAAATATTTGTCATCTAGAATCTGCACTACATTTGCAAGGCTTCTATCATAATATAGATATTTCTTCTATCATAGATATTTTCTTTACTTTTACAATTTATGAGTAGGTACATTTTGAACGGCCAAAGTTCAGGTAAAATTTGTGCAAAACAGTAATATTTGGAGGCTTATATTGAATTTGTTTCTACAAATTTTTATTTTTTGCTTTGTTATAAGCCTAGATATAGTCCACAAGATACCTATCAGTTCAAAAAAAAAATAAAGATATATTTGTAACAACGGCACAATCACGCACGAGCGTTTGTCAAAATTCTCGCGAAAAGTATGGCGGGTTGGCCGCTCTTAATACACAAGCCACGACACATAAAACCATTCTACACGATTATCTGTCGTCACGACAAAGTGAGATCGTGGCCTAATGCTTTAGCGATAAAGTGGAAAATCTACTAAAGAAAATTTAAAGAGATCGTAGTAGTTTGATGTCATGCTCCGCAGCAGAACCACAGACTATGTAAAAATTGCGTCATTGATACTGGCTCGGCCACTTTTAATTTGATAATTGATAACACAAAAATATTGTCGCTAATTAGCCGAAATTTGTCGCCAAATATCAGAATTTGTCGGTCACTGGTTCTAAAGATATAGACTTACATATAGTCTTACTTAGATATAGTCATAATTCAGAAGATATGAGTAAGGTATAGTCCAAGAGCTAGATACAAAGAATTTAGAGAGTTCATTCGATCTAACTCTTGGACTATACCTTACTAATAAAATTGAACTGTTTATTTACATTATATCATCTAAACTAAGGCCCGATTAAATCTGTGACTTGGCGACAAATTGCGACTAATTGGCGACAAATAATATGGGAGAAAACAGATCTTCGCCAGGTGCCCTAGTTTACCCTTATATGTTTTGAACCAGTCATAGTTATCAACGACAAATTCTGATATTTGGCGACAAATTTCGACTAATTAGCGACTAATTTATAGTGTTATCAAAATTAAAATCCCTGATGGTGGCCGAGCCAGTGTGACTGACACGGAAAATTACAGGATACATGTAGATAATGGTGCCGATTCTGTTGTGCATAGGGGCTTGCTATCCGGATATTCGGATATCCGTATACTCCGGATAACCGCTGATTATCAAATCCGAATTTTACTTGCATCATCATCCGAATTTTTGGATGTTACGGATAGTTTTATTGTTTAATAATTGAGCCGATTTGCCAAGGAAAGTGATATTTTTATTTAATTATTATGTTTTAAATAGGTTGATTTGATTAGGATTTTGTGATAAATGTAAGATCTCATTTTTAATTAGAATTGTTTTAAGCATGAGAAGAATAGATACAAATTATTTTTGCGGTATCGGTGTTTTATTGTAAAATTTTAAAGAGAGAACTAGTTTTCTTAAGTGATTGTTACTTGAAATATTGGTATAGTTTATTATTTGTCATTTTGCTTGAGAGACTGATTAAAACGTGTTACAAAAGTTGTTTAGTTTTAGTTAGTAGAATAAAAACTATAAAATATCCGTATTAGTTGAATTATCGGGATATTCCGGATGGTAAAGTAAAGTATTGATATCCGTATTATCCGGATAGTAAAAATGAACGGATATTGCAGTATATATAGATGCTCTGTGGGATATTGCAAGCCTTAGTTGTGCACAAACTAAACTTAATTTAGGCTATTGCTTTCTTTTACTCTATCTGGTTTGTAGTCTGCAAACAAACATACAAACATAGCGTCACGCCTTTTTCCATCCTTCATTGTCACTAGTACCATTAACAGTTCCATGATGGAACTAGCGTTGTTTTTTATAACCACGGGGTGGCAGAGGCACAACTGTGCCCACTTTTAGCAATACTTCATTTTGCGTGACAGGGGCTAGCCCATCGCCGGTCAGAGTCAGGATGGCTGGACCAAGAGAGGTTTTGGAAGTTTGAGCAATCGCCGCAGCTATAGAGTAATCAAGGTCAACGTCCGTATAACGTAGGTATGAATGACTTATCTCATTGGTACATGGTCAGCACCGGGATTCGAACCTGCATCTCCTGCGTGAGAGGCAAGTATGAAACCCACTAAACCACGGAGTTGTAGGTAGTTAGACAAAATTCACAAAAAAAAAAACCTGATCCCGTGTTAGGGCCGTAATGATTAATGCTGTTTTTGTGTCGTGATTTTTCTCATCGGTATGACCCTGTGAGACTGGTCATCTTCTTCCGACCACTGCAATCCCCAATTTGGAACTAATATCGTTCCACGTTTCCTGTTTCACATTTTTGTTGTAATTTTTTTTATGTAATGGATCCCAGAGAACACGGTGAAGCTCATAATTTTATCAGCTTAATGCTAGGTTCGTTGTCCATTGCGATTCGAGGCGACACGCCCGTCTCCATCAAATGCACGGCTCTGACTGAGGCGCCTTTGAGCACGGCAAAAAAACAGACAAAATATACCTCGGCTCGCGGCAACGAATATGCCTCGTGTCTCGGTGTGCCTCAGGTTAGGGCAGCGTCTTCATTTGCGCAGCCTCGGAGCGAGGCAGCCCCGCCCTGTTAAAAAACGAGTGATCGAGTTTAATTTGAAAGTATGTACTCTTACACTTGGCAAGCATGGCACAGTCATCAATATTGTCAGTCCACTCTCGCCTCGGTTGGTGAGAGGATTCTCACCAATCTTGGAAAGACACCTGACCCAATCGAGATAAAAAGAAACCTAGACCAAGTTATCTAAATATTTATTGTCTAACTAAAAGACATTAAATTATAATATTCAATAAATTTAGGTTTCTATGGAAACACGTTTGAAACTAATAGTTTCAATAATCTGGAATTGGATTATATTCTAGTGGGTTTTCTTTCTTCTTCGGCATTTCACAAATAACTGCTTCGGCGGTCGTAAGCAATGATGCAACGCCACTAGCGTCAGTAATAGCCCTTCGTACAACTTTAGTGGGATCTATAATACCTCGTTCAATCATATTCACGTATTCATTATTTAATGCATCATACCCATATTCAGGGCCCATATCTTCAACTTTAGATACTACAACAGCACCATCAACTCCAGCATTAGCAGCAATCGTTAAGCATGGTGTACGTAAAGCTTTCTTAACAATGGTTATTCCAATCTCTTGGTCGGTATTTTCTGGTTTCAGTTCGTCTAAAGCCGGTATACATCGGAGGAGTGCGGCTCCACCTCCAGGTACAATTCCTTCTTCAATTGCTGCCCGAGTAGCATTTAGAGCGTCATTAACTCGATCTTTTTTTTCACTTACTTCAACCTCGCTGCAACCTCCAATGAATAAAACGGCTACCCCTGCTTGTAGTCTGCCCAATCTGTCGATCAGTCTTTCACGATCATAATTACCAGTTGTTTCTTCCAATTCATCCCTTATTTGTGCTATACGCTGTTGTATTTCAACCTTATCACCCTTACCTTTAAGTAAAAGAGTTGAATCCTTAGTAATTATTAGCTCGCCTACCTGACCAAGACTCTCAGGCATACAGTCCTCGAGTCTTATCAGGTTATTATCATCTTCAAACACCACGCCTCCTGTAGCAGCGGCCAAATCAATCATCGCCTGTTTTCTGTGTTCACCAAAGCCTGGAGCCTTTACTGCAACTATCGGCAATCCAACCTTTAGTTTGTTTACTACCAACACGGATAAAGGTTCCCCATCAAAGTCTTCTGCGACTATAAGAAGTGGTTTTTTCTGCGCGTTTGCTATCTCTAACGCTGGTACTATTTGTGAAGCATTAAATATTTTCTTTTCCGAATACAGAATGTACGCATCATTGTATTCGACTCTTGGACCTTTAGTTGAATTTATGAAATATGGTGAAATATAACCACGATCAAACTTCATTCCTTCTATTATTTCTAGTTCATCTTCCATTGTTTTACCATCTTTAACTGTAATTACACCATTTTTTCCGACTCTGTTCATAGCAGCAGCTATTAATTTTCCAATCGTTTTGTCACCGTTTGCAGATAATGTAGCTACTTGTTCTATTTCTTCCGAAGTACTTACTGCTTTGGACATATCTTTTAATTTTTTCTTAACGACTTCAACGGCTAACATTACACCCTTTCTTATTTCTATCGGGTTGGCCCCTTTTGAGATATTTTCAAAACCTTCTTTTGCAATAGCCCTCGCTAAAACTGTAGCTGTCGTAGTTCCATCTCCAGCCTCTTCATTAGTTTTATTTGCAACGTTTTGAACAAGTTTTGCTCCAATATTTTGGAATTTATCTTTTAATTCTATACCTTTGGCTACGGTCACTCCATCTTTTGTGATTTTGGGCGGCCCTAAACCTTGTTCCAAAATTACATTACGTCCTTTGGGTCCCATGGTGACAGCGACGGCATCCGCTAAGATATCAACTCCTTGCAACATTACAGCCCGAACGTCCGGGCCAAATCTTACTTCTTTCGCGTAAAAACGACATGACGTTGTTGATATTTCCTTGCACTTGAAAGCACTTAGCATAAAATGCCGTGCACGATACATATTAATGACTCAAAACTTTACAACTCGTAAAAAACACGTATGTAGTGTCATATACGGTCATAAAATAAAACAGAAGCGGTGGCAGTGTGCGAAATATTTGAATTCCGAATTGAATTCAAAACAAATATTTTTCCAAAAAATTTCGCAGCCCATGGAATTAGTAACTCCTAAGATCTCTACAGTCAACCCATATTCATTGTTGAGCAAGTATAGACAAAGTCCATTTTTTGGGTTCCGTACCCAAAGGGTAAAAACGGGACCCTATTACTAACACTCCACTGTCCGTCTGTCTGTCACCAGGCTGTATCTCATGAACCGTGATAGCTAGACTATTAGAGTTGAAATTTTCACAGCTGATGTATTTCTGTTGCCGCAATTAATAAAAATAAAAAAAAAAAACAGGGGCAACCCTCATAAGATGGTATGGGAACCCTTTATGCGTGAGTCCGACTCGCACTTGGCCGGTTTTTTTACGTTCTATACGTTACAGTCAGACAAGGAGAAGGACCTTAAGGATTATAAAATTACGCTGATTTACTGTTCAAAACAAAATTTCAGTGATTTGTACACGGCTTCCTCTAACAACAGTGTACAATCATGTTCCTTCTTTATTTGTGTCACGCACAAATTCATAATATATAATTTTTAGTTGGGTTCCTTCCTTCAAGAAAACACCGAACTACCGAGTAAGTAAACTGTGTAATTAGTATAAGAACAGAGACACGAGTTTATTATGAATAATAACATCGAGTTTAGCTCAAACATAAAACGATAAAAAAATGGCTGCTGGCCGGCGCGCAGGCGGCAGTACCCATCATGTGCATGCGCGGCTAGCGCGAGCTCGCGTGGTCGACTGTCGCGTGGCGCGGGCGGGGGGCTGCATAGTGTTGTACCGATTACACACTAGTCACGTAACCTTGCCGGCACACGACGGGCTCTGGAGGTGCGCGGAGTAGCTATTTGGGGTCGCGCCATAATTTTTTTAAATTGAATAGAAATACATGAAGGAAAAGATAGTTTTATTTAATGACTCAAACTTCAAAGTATCAACATACAGGTGTTGCGTAGCAATGTAGTCCATAGAGTTTCATGAAGGTGTGTAATTGTGTATACTTTACATCCACTCACGTTTTTAAGAATTTAGAAGTAAATTCTTGAGTCCCATTCTGGAACTTAAATCTTGTAGCTTATGGCCAAACAGTGGCTTCCTTAGCATGTCGGCCAACTGCAACTCCAACGGAACGTGCTGGACATCTATGCCTTCGTTGCTAACACATTCTCTCACAAAGAAATGTTTCAGCTTTATGTGCTTAGTCCGTTTGTGATATTCGTATTGCGGATTTTTAGCAAGTTTAATAGCTGACTTATTATCTAGGTTTAGCACCGGCTTCTCTGTGTTCTTGGACAGATCTTTGAGTAGTCTATTTAACCATATAATCTCTTGAGCAGCTACACTGGCTGCTATCACTTCCGCTTCCGTTGAGGAAATGGCGACAGTCTTTTGCTTCTGGCTTCTCCAGTTAATAGCAGCTCCAGAGAATAAGCACATCGTTCCAGATGTCAATCTGCCGATAGACTGGTCTCCTGCATGATCTGAGTCACTATAACAGACCAAATATGAGGGTGACTCCTTCAAGATTCGAAACATGCGTTTTACCAGTATGACATCTGTTTTAGTGGGCAAGAGATTTCTAGATGCGACACCCACAGCATATGAAATATCAGGCCTTGTGCCTACTGATAAATATGCTAAAGCACCCACGGCTTGTCTGTACGGGAAATTCGTGTTCTCATACTCTCCCGTCTCATGCTCTTTGATGATAGGCGTTGGTGCTGATTTGCAATTGGATATTCCGTATTTTTCCAAAACTTTCTTTGTGTAGGTAGGCCTTCTGGCATACAGTAATCGTCTGGTCCTTGCGCACGTCAATTTCCAACCCAAGGAAATATGATGCAGGTTTAGTAGTTATCTTGAATCGTGATTTGAATTCCTTAATGAACTGGTTTCCAGCTTTGGTTGTGTTGTACGCTACTAGTCCATCGTCAACGTAAAGACCAATAAAGATTTTGGATTGTCCTTTGACTCGAACATACAAGCATGGATCCGCTTCACTTTGTTGAAAGTTAGATTTCTTTAAGAACTCTGCAATGCAGGTGTTCCAACAACGTGGCGCTTGCTTTAGTCCATAGAGACTGCGTAGAGTGCTCGTTTTGTGCCATCCTGATAACCATCAGGCTGTTTCATATAAATTTCTTCTTCGACTGTGCCGTTTAGGAAAGCTGTTGACACATCGAACTGGCATAATTTTAGATTTTCTTTTGCAGCTATGGTAAGTAGTGCTCGCACAGTGCTCAGGCGAACCACTGAACTGAACGTTTTATAGTAGTTTACTCCAGGTTGCTGAGAGTAGCCCTTGATAACCATTCTGGCTTTGTACCTTTCGACGGAACCATTAGGATTCATTTTAACTTTATATATCCATTTACAATGCAGGGCTTTTCGTCCTATAGGTAAATCAACCAGATCCCAGGTTTGGCTTTCGTTCAGAGATGCCATTTCATTTTTCATAGCTTCTTGCCATTTGTTTCGGTCAGGAGATTGTAATGCTTCTTTGAAGGTGACAGGTTCTTTAGGCTTGTGAAGGTTTTCAATTTCTTCAACAGCTGCCAAAATAAAATCATCGTAGCGCTTAGGAGCTGTGATTTTAGTCCTATCTCTCAAAGATCTCGCTTCATTAATCACGTTTTCAGCAACAGCATTATGTACAGGTTCATCATCATCGTCATTATTGGATAACCCGGAAAGAGATTCGTAGTCACTTTCATTGTTTACTGGTTCGATCCGTTGAGTGTTTTGATCTAAATGTGGTGATGAAGTTCCGTTGTCTTCTTGATCATCGGTGTCTATATCACTGTGCTGGTTATCGCCTTTGTTATCGTCAAACATAATAGTCACTTGCTTGCGTGATGTTTGTTGTGACGTTTGTTTGTGTTGATCTGATGAACTTTGGATTCCATTGAACAGTTTGGAAAGTTCAGTTTTATTATGTTCATCGTATAACATGTTCTTCACCACTCGAATATCTTTCGATGTAACAGTACTGTTCTTCGAGGGTATGAAAATTCTGAAAGCTTTGCTTGTTTCAGAGTATCCCGCAAACATGCCAGGAATTGCCTTTGGTGCAAATTTGTGACCGTTGATGCCTTTCTTCAAGACAAAAGTCTTGCAACCGAACACATAGTGAGCGTTATTCTAGCTTTTGTGTTTCTAACTGTTGCTTTATTCTTCGTAAAGAGGACAGAGATCATCATGAGATCTGTCATTTTACTAACAGACATCAAATTAGTACAAAGACTAGGTACGTAAAGCGTGTCTTTTATGTGTGTACGCGCAATACCGCTACCATTTTTGGATAAAAAGGTTACTGTGCCTTTACCTTCAATCTTTGCAGTATGTTCTTCAGTGGCGAAGTTTAATTTTCTGGATATTTGCTCAATGGTCGTAAATAATTCTCGTTGGTATGTCATGTGAGACGTACAACCGCTGTCTAAGACCCAAATGCTGTTTCTAGGCTTCTCGTTTTGTGTGAGGATGCACTTTGAGCATAATTGTTCTTATGAGAACCGTTGTTGTATTTGGTTGGTTTCTCAATGTTTTTATTCCAGCAGTTAGTACAGATTTTGTGGGCTTTGCGTTTAAAGATGTTACCTCTTTGTTTGCAAATTTTACATGTGGCGTATAGTGCTTCTTCATGAGTGATTTTTTTAGGTTTGTCGTTGTTTTCTAAAGTTTTGCTATGACGAGCTTCACATTCTTCGATAATTTTGTTTTTCAGCACATCTGGCTTCGGAAGAGTGTCTCGTGTTTCGATAGCGACTCTGAAATTCTCGTATTCAGATGAGAGACTGTACAACATCATAATTGTCAACAAGTCCTCGTTTATGGCTATATCCATGTCTGCCAGTTTGTCAACTATGTCCATGAATTTGTTGAGATTCTGATTTTGCTTGTCTGTCACCTTCTTTGTCAGCTTCAGTAGCATTATTTTGAATGTATTTCCACAGTTTTTGTCGTACTAGTACGGCCTCAGCTTGTATGACCCATGTGTCGTAGTTTTCTCTCGTAAGAGGATCTATTTTGGTGCTCGATTTTTTAAAACAAATGCGACAGGGTTACTCACTTAATTCTCGTAACTTCGTACACGCTCTGCTACCATGTTAAATTGAATAGAAATACATGCAGGAAAAGATAGTTTTATTTAAAGACACAAACTTCAAAGTATCAACATACAGGTGTATTGTATGTTTTAAGAAGGTGTGTATACTTCACATAACATACACTACTACTTCTTCATATTTGCTAGTGTCACTGCTGTCAGATATAAAATAACTGTTAGTACACCTATTGTTAGTTTGGGCTTTTGGTGTGTGGCACAGTGGCAATAGTCAAAACTAACGCCACTGACAAAACAGTTAAAGCCGATCATAGTAAAACAAGCGCGAGCGGTTCTTACAGACGAGCGGCACGTTGCTAACGGCAGATAAACTGCAGCCGTCGCCACCTGTCAACGGCTACAAAGATAAGATAAGATATTCGTTAAAGAACTTTCAATTTCTGGGGTGAATCCAGCCTTCGATTAAGGGGGTAGGGGAGGGGGGTTACCACCGTAATAAATTAAGAAGCAATGGTATTTTATTGGTTTTATGGCAAAATAAAGTTGACTAAATAACAAATAAAAGACGCCACGCCTGTCGAAGACAACCCCTCCTTTTTTAGAAGTCGGGTAAAAAATAGTAGTTTGTTATACAAGGGTGGAAAGAAATCAATTCCCATACGAGGTATTTAGACGCACGAGCGAAGCGAGGGCGGCTATAGTCCGAGTGGGAATTGATGACTTTCACCCGTGTTAAACACTCTACTTTTCATTTCAAATATAAGGAAAGTAAAAAATAGTAGTTTTTCTAAAATATTTATTGATAGTAATAACATGAGTAGTACCTATTTAAAATTAATTGAGAAGTTAGAACAATTTGTGAAATTCAAAGTTAAATTTTTGTTTGGAATATTTACACTGTTTGATATATTATGACAAATTATACATAAATGGTCTTTTTTAATTTAAATTTCAAATATGGAACACACCGCCCGCGTCACCGCCGCGGGCCATCCCACTTTAATAGGTATTTTTTTTAATTCACGTTGGCCGTACACACAAGACCGCAGCATTTTTTTTTAATCGATATTTTTCTTAATTATGTAAAAAAAAATATAGCCGACTAAATAACCAATTTTAGTTCTATTTTTAAAATTCATTCCCGCCCTAGGGAGGGAAGCAATTACTATGAGTCTTTCCCGCCCAAGGGAGGGAAGCATCGTTTTCGACCCGCTGCTCTGATCAAACAAACACTACTTTCCGAGTATGAGAAATGAAAATTTTTTTTTTATCATTCATAAATTAATAATAGTTCTTTAATTTTCCTCACAATGACAAACTTAAGTCTAGGTTTCACATTATTATTTGTTTTTTTGGCAATGTGAGGAGCTGGTGTCCGAGTTAGGCGTAAAATGCCTGTATTACAAATCACCAGGTCCCCACCCCACGGAAGAACAGAAAATTAACAAAATATGATAATAGAATACAATGTTATAGATAAGGAGATTTATGAACAAAAACTTATTACAATTTTGGGGGGTAGAAGTTAAAAAGAAACTATTAACAAAAAAATTATCAAGGCGCCTGTGCGGTGTGTATTGTGTGTGTATAATACTATGAGAGTGTATAAGGCTAATGTGTAGTGTTGAGTGTCAGGTGTAGTGTGTCGATGTGTACGTGAGAGGGTTTTGGTGCAAGTTTTAAACGTATATCGTACTAATTTAATTTGAATGAAGTATACTTTCTGTAAAATTATAATCCATATTTTTTAACCAGTCCGAAACCAAAGACTTACATTTGGTTTTTGGCAAGGGATATAGCGCTAAGGCTCGATTTACTTTATTGTATAAATTTGAACCCTGGTAGCAGAAAAACCGATGTGCAAACTTGGTTTTGAATGACGATGAAGAACAGACTACGTATTTGCGACGTTTGTTTCTGATTCTTTCTGGTTCAAAAGCTGTTATTGCATGTTGTTTCGTAACCGTTCTCAGGATGAATAGCTGCCTCACAGTAAGTACCTCCCATTTCGAATAGAGATCAGTGGTTGGGTGATAAAAAGGTAGAAACAAACTAACCTTTAGGAGTGCTCTTTGTGCCCCATGTGGTGATATAGTATTCAAGCTGAGACTGACAGAGAGCATAGTAGACCGATTTTATAACAGATTTTGGTGCAGTGTTTCTTAAGGCTTTAAATATTACCATAAGTCTACTCACTCTCGCTGATAATTATTAACATGATCATGAAATTTAAGATTTCTGTCAATAATGACTCCTAAGTACTTTGTAGATTCAGTGTTTTTAAGGTTGGGACACTGACAAATTGTGTCCTTTGCATTTGAGCACGAATGGGAGACAATTTTCAAAGAGGGATCCGGTTTGTCATTAGTTTGGATGGAAAACGTGATGAGGTTCGTTTTTTCTACATTTAATGTGAGTAAATTCTTATTTAACCAACTGATCACAGTGTTCATGCTTAGCTGAGCTTTGTCAAAAACTTCATGCCAGGAGCTCCCACTGAAAAGTAAAGCCGTATCATCAGCAAACGCAACAATTTTCGAATGTGGACACATTAACTGATATATGTCATTTATATAGACTAGGAACAGCGTCGGTCCAAGAATACTGCCCTGTGGAACTCCAAATGTCACTGGGACCTCTTCACTAGTTGTGTTACCGATTTTAACACACTGTGTTCTGTCGGTTAGGTAATCTTTAAAAAGAGTTAATTGAAGATCCCGGATACTCAGGCTTTCGAGTTTTGTTAACAGAATAGGGACAGAGACTGTGTCAAAGGCCTTTGCTAAATCTAAGAATATTCCAATCGTTTTCCTCTTTGAATCTATGTTGTTAACTATATAGTTTGTTAGTTCTGACACAGCGTCGGCGGTGGATCTTTTGGCTCTGAAACCAAATTGTGCTTGTGAGAGAAGATTTTTACTTTCCAAGTAGTTAACAAGTCGTTTGTTAATGATGAGCTCTAAAATTTTTGATAGGGTAGGGAGAATTGAAATTGGCCTATAATTATTGACACAGTCTCTGTTACCACTCTTATGTATCGGGTGAACTCTTGATTTCTTATAGATCTTCGGAAATATACCGGTTGTGAGTGACAAATTACAGATGTATGTTATAGGCATTGTTAGGATATCTATATTAGATTTCAAGATGTCACTAGATATCAAATCAAGGCCCACCGAACAATCACTCTTTAACCCTGTTATTAAAGACCTCATCTTCATCAGTAGGGAGCAGACAAAAAGAATGGCTACACGAGTTAAAGTTGATAGGTCCCGTTTGTAGATTATTCTTAATGATTTTTTTCTGCTAGCGTTTTACCAACATTTGCAAAGTATTGATTGACATTGTTTGCTGAATTTTGGGGGTCATTGGTGCTTCTAAGTTCAGTCGGGCTGTCTTTGGGTTTAGTTGAGTATGTATTCTCTTTAACTATTTTCCAATTTTTTTTACTATTCTTCCCTGCGTTTTGGAATTGTAGCTTCTCATAATCTCTTTTGAGTTTTTTTAATAAAGAAGAACCAAAATTTAGGTATCGTTTGTATGTAGTTATAAGTATCTCATTGTCTGGGTGTTTCTTTACTTTTTTATATAGATTATCGCGGTTTCTAATGCACTTTAGATAGAAGAATTAGGTTATTATTTTCTTAATCGCTAAAACAGATTACGTAACGTTGTTGAAATTTCAATACGTTTCATGTCAGTTTTGACGCAATATAGGAGAGGCGAAAAACACTTTTTTGTTGAAACTATTGGGTTACGGCAATGATATTCTATTAACAGATATGTTATACACCTACAAAGCAACCGAAAAAAGTTCCGCGCGGCAGCGGCAGCTCACATAAACGCAGTGACGCAGAATAAAGGCAATACGACCCAATTGGGTCGTTTTCGAGTCTTCGCGATTGCGTGCTCACAACATATCTGTTTACTAGAATATCATTGGGTTACGGCAATAATTGTGTTTTATTTTTGTTATTTAACTTAGGTTTCTCATGGTTTGAGATTAGATTAGAATATTATAATTATTTCTGTCAAGAGATAATGTGACATAGAACCTAATGCATTCAGTTAAAAGGGTAGGTAATATAATTATACGATTGTCGTGACATGTAACATTTTGCTTTTTTAGATAAACAAGCACATTTTAAGCTAGTTATTTAAAAATTACTTTATGTGACACCACAGAGAGAGTATATAAACAACAAATAGAGAGGATATAAATATAAAGACAAACAAAGATAAAATATAGTAATTAAATATTATAATAAAACGAAAAACGGAAAACTCAAGTGTCAAGAAAAACCGTGAATATAATGAGAGGGTTTCTTTTTGAGTATTTAAAAAAAATAGTTTCCAAGAACTCGGTAGATGGCGTTCAACTGACTACGTTACTAGGTGCCAAAATGCTTCCGAATTTAACAATTACATCCAAGTGAAATAATGTGACGTTCCGTTCTTTGCAGTAACTTACCAAGTTCAGCGCCATCTATCCAGCGACTAGGGAAATAAAATCCCTCATTGTTTGATTTTGGTCACGTGATGTATTTGTTTTGATTGCCGTCAACTGATCCGCGAAAATTAAAAAATCCAAAAAAAACAGAATGGATTGCAATATCAACAACGACATATGATAGTGACTTAGGTACGCGCGGGCGGCACACGTATGGCTCTGCACGCTTCTTACGCTGAACACGTCGACGTGTCGATTGTGGTCGACTGGCGCATATTGAACAGTGAACGCTATCGTACAAGTCTAGGGATAACGAAATGCGCGGCCGGCGCTGGTAGTGTGTGCCAGCTTCGTCGGAAATAGGCCTTACTCAGGCTACGTTTTTCGCCTGTGGCAGCTGGTAAAGCACAGTAATATAGTCATTGAAATTAATGCATGGAATTAGTAATTACTTTTCAGTTTCCATGCATAAGTATGTGATGCATGTCAGTTGTCAGAAGAAGTTAAAAGATTTGCTGTCACTGTCGGACTAACAGACCATAAACTTTTTTTTTAGTTTTTAATTAGTTCCTGATGTAACAGGCTAAGGTCTGAGACCATGCTGCCTAGTCATCAGCAGACCATAAACTGTTCTTACGATGACGCATACATATTCAACTCTTAGAACTAGGGATTGCAATTCTTTCTGTAAAACATCGATTTTTAAATCGATTCGAAAAAAAAATCAAAGCCTAAAAGATCAATTTCTAACAAACGATTTTTTTTCAAGTTGGTATTTACAATGAAAATATAAATCCATTTTATTAAAAACAAGAAAGATGCCATAATAAACGATCTCGTATCAATAAAATCAGGTAATCCGATACATATATACTTTGGTATGGATAAAAAAATATATTATTTTTTTTATCCATACCAAAGTATCAGATTAACTAAAAAGAACACATTTATTTTCAAAATGTATTTGTTAAATTAAAAAGTTAACAAAATAGATAATATAGCTTAATTAAAGTTCCCAATGCTTATTTTCTAAGCTTTTTATAAACAACAGTCTGTCAAGTCTACTGGGATCCTAGCGGATCCGCTTATCAATTGCAATGTTGCCGGGAAATGAAAAAAGGCGCTCACAAGGAACAGACTGATGATCCCACGATACTCTTATGACATCATGGCTAATTCAGTGAATGTTTTTAACCGGTAACACCGTATTCCGTAATATTACGGGTAAATTGAGCTAATTGTAAGTAATTTAATGGTTTTTACCAAAAAATCAAATGTCGATATTCTAGGGTAAAATATTCAAATTCAGTACTACATTTCGATTAAAAAAAAACTATTTTTTTGTCCCGAAAAATCGATTCTTCGATGTCAGATTACATCCCTACTGTAAACCGACGATTTTAAAAGTAACGGTATGTTTTGTCTTGTCTTGTCGTATGAAATAAAGTAGCAATGAGTTCGTTTACACCTATTATTTTAAACTTAGAAATTGGTGATCAATTAACTACTGTATCTTGCGGTCATGTCATGGTGGAGTTAATCAAATTTATTGCTTATCAAAGACTGCAAATACCTTACTCTTATCAATGGCTGAAACAAGTGGTTAATAAAAAGAAATTGTGTGAAGATGAAGACGTGAAAGATAGTTTTCAGTCTGAAAGACACTTTCGGTCAGCTTCTACTGCTTTAGAAAATTTAGATTTCATATTGAAGGTAAGTTTTCTTTCTAGTCTACACCTACAATTCTTCTTTCGATTGGGAGACTGCTAACTTGTTATATATTTAAAGTACAGGTTTTTCTAAATTCATTATTGGTTCGAGCATTTAAACTTCTTATGTGGACCTACTGATCCTTAACTTCTACATAGCAATCCTCATGCCAGATTTCATTAGTTTACTCAGTATTTGCTAGTTCATTTTTGTTGTTACAGAGTCTTCAAAAAGAGATCAGTGGGCCATCAATCCCTGATGAAGTGTGTATAGCACTTGGTGCTACTCCAGTGACCTGCAAGGAGGTGTACAGGGTACTCCTACCAGTGGCTTGCCATCGCCCTCAGTGCCATTCTACACACATAGCCAATGACCAGAAAATTCAAAGAAGTGTGTTTAGGTAAGGTGATCATTCATTTCGAAAATACATCAAGTTTTGTGCTGTGTGAGCAGCTATTAATTATCATTGAGGCTGCCAATATTGTGTTTCAAAGGATTTGATATTGGATATTGCCCTTCAGCCAGTTCCTTTTAAAGGTGACAGTTATTAGAGCTGAAGGAAGCAAAAGAGCTGAAGAAGTCGAATTTTAGAATGACTCGTATGAAATCCTATAAAACCTCACACACCTATCCGCGTCGAATTGGACAAATAGATAACGTTATATAGATGAGAAAATGCTTCTTTCGGCGCGAAAAAGTGTGCATTTACCTTAAGTATTGGTTTTTTTATACAACTACCTGAAAAGATGAAGAAAAGAAAATAAAAATTTCTTTTTAATTGATTTCAGGACTTTAGTAACATCAGAAAAGCTAAGCAAAATTTTTTTCAATCAGCTTCCTCCTACCAACTTGTATGTTTTCATCAAGAAAAAGCTGCTGAACAATCAAGACAATTTGCTTGACTATGACAACTTTGTGTTATCCAGCGGCTGCAGAATACCACGCAACTCCAAAATAATTGTTTTAGACTTAAGAACTAAAACATTTGACAACCTCTCTTGTTGCAATGAATTTCAAATATTTGGAGACATTGTTTATCAGAACCTTCAAAACTTGCAATTAAAAGATTCAGAAGAAAATGTAGATGAATTCCGCGAGATTGAATCCACTGATAGTATAAAGTGGTATCAGTCCTCATATGTTATGAAGGGATTTAAAGACTGCATTGTTAACGGCAGTTCCATCACGAATGCCTGGCTCAATTCTTGACTGAGTACAAACATAGCTCAATTTTTATATTTTTTTATTGTTAGAAATATACTACTGTTAATGCTACATTGATTGACTGACATAATTTGATATTATGAGTATTTTTATAAGCTCTCTACTTAAGTATAAATTAGTAAAATAATAAATAGTATTTTATATTACATAGTTACAATAATCATGTTTGTTGACATTGCAGTTATTATGTAGATTCAATTTGTGCCATACAATTCTTCATGTTAGCAATTTATATTATTTTCTGTGTGTATTATGTTGATATTAATAATTAGTATTGAATTGGACAATAAAAAATGATTTTACAAAGGATGAAAGTTTTTTTTTTTGCTTTCTTTTTCAATAATAAATAAATAAATATCGCTGGACATTACACACAGCGCCATCTAGTGCCACACTAAGCAACGAGGCTTGTGTCGTGGACACCAGATAGTTGTTATACTACATAGATACTTTTTGTTTGTAAATACATACTTATTATACATATAAACATCCATGACTCGGAAACAAATGTAAATGCTCATCACACAAACATTTGTTTCTACCGGGATTCGAACCCGGGACCCTAAGAACGTCAGGCAGCCTCAGTACCGCTGCGCCATTCGGGTCGTCAATAATCTATGGTTACATTGGAATGTAGTGTTTAGTTTGCTCATTAATACTAATATACTACATAGAACTAGTAGAAATAGTAAACTTTGACCTTACAATACCGCCATTGTGCTTGCGACTTTCCACCCGCACTATTTGTGTAGAGACACGATTTTGTGGTCCAATCTTATTCTTAATTACTTTAATTTTACATATTTCACTTCAACTTGCCCACCATCACCAAATATTTCGCGTTCTTTGTGTGCTATACAAACTTTGTCTAGATCCTGATCTGAAGTCCTCTTTGTACAATTTCCCCAATTATTACAATTTCTAATGGCTTCGTTGAATTCAAAAATCAAATTATTTCTTCCACCATTGGGCCCAACTACATAATCACATAGTATAGATTTCTTTATCATGTCATTAAGGCAGCATTCTAGTAATTCATAATATGGTAGCCAGAATTCATCTGGTAGTTGTGTTAACTTAATACCAGTAGACTCTGTAAGGAGGCCAGTAACAAAGATGTCATCTATCCAAAAGTATGGGTGATAGATTGCTTCATCACATAGTACAGTGGCCACTTTAGGAGTTGTGATGTAATACCACCCAGAGAGGTATGGAGGATACTCCTGTCTTGGGTACTCGTCCCATGTCACATACCATTTGTTTTCTTTATTTCTTCTAGGCTTGGTATTGTTGAGCATGTAACCCATTAAAAAGGCTGGTGAGTAGTTTACTGTTTTCAGCGATTCATAAGTTCTGTCCAAGTTGTATACTGTATCATCATCCACTTTGAGAATGAATGATGCATCCTGGCATGTTGTTGACACCCATTTCAAACCCATGAGGTGTTTGTAAGTTAGGTTTCTGTAGTTCTCTACAAATGTTCCTTGTAAAATATCACCAAAAGTGGTGCTCTCATCATTGATTGCAGCTTGAGTTATGTATCTGAAAAGTGCAATTAATTAATTTTAAAGTAAAGTATTTAATTATTCAGAGTTTATGAATCTTTTTGTTATTAATGAGTTGGTACATACTTTTCTGCATGAGGTATTTGGGCAAGTAAGAACACTCTGGTTGCATTTATTTTTCTCAGGTCTTCTGCAGGCATAGCTCTTCTATGAGCACTTCTTAACTCCACATGCCCCACATAAGAAGTCACTATTATGACTAAGAATGGTTGGTCTGAAATTATATTGAGAAAGACTATGTAATACAGTTCAGTGAAAAACACAAGGATGCAAATTTGTATATAAGGGAATAAATACGTAAAATATCAGCATTTTACAGTTTCTTTTATTTTATACGCAAATATTTGTGTGACTGCTTTATTTATTTAGTAGTTGCAAGCCCTAGTCATGAGCATGAGGTCTTGAGATTAATTCTCAGGTTGGGTAAAGTGTTTTTGAGCATTCTTCATTTGAGTTTTTCAGTAGTAGCCCAATTGTAGGCAAATGGCAATGCCTAACCCTTCAAGAAAAACAGCCGCGATGTTATGTTACTTGTGTGAGTAGTACAATAAGACAAGTTTCACGTAAAATATCACAATTACTTTGACATGTTGATGGAAATGGTTGCAGTGACACATCTTTTATTGTATACAGTCTTCTTCTAAGAATAATAAGGGTATCGGTGAATTCAGAATTAGTTTTCCAATAAACCCAGCTGGTGAGTGCTAGCCCAAGGAATAAGGCGATGTAAACAAACTTTCTGCGCATTCTAGACACCGGTTGATTAGCCATACTCGCTCTAACAGTTCGGTTAATTTACATTGTTTTATCAAATATTCCAGGGGTTTACGCGAGACTTCTTTTTGTAAATAACAGTAAAGATAACGTTATCAATAATCGGTTGATGTTTTAACGATGATGTGACAGTTGCAGTCATTTGTTTTGCGTTTAAGTTTGACAGGCATAAGTACTTGCTGTCATATGGTCCGCTGCGCGTAGAACAGAGTCTCCCTATATACATTGTAGTCTTTGGAACAGAGTGCAGCAAGAACGAAACGTAATCCCTAGGTCTATCTATCATATCTAAAGTGACTGACCTACCTACTTCAAAATGACGTAGTCGGTAAAATACCTATAAAAAAAAGTAATAGGTACTACCAACATTGTACAGTCAGCTTCACGATAGGTATACCCTTTGAAAGCACCGTGTTGTACTTCGTAGCACGACTGCACGACTGAGTTCGAACCCGGGGTACTTGGGTACCCAATATTGATGCAGCCCACCGTCATGGCCACCGTAGATAAAACCGGTGGTTGGTACGGCGGCGTACGACCAAATAAACAATTAATATGTTATTTTTTACGCAAGATAATTGGCTTTGAGTCTTTGATTAAACATCTTTAATTTCGTTGTTCTAAAGTTAGTTTGCCGGTTGTATTGTATTGTATAACGGGCTGGTGTCCGCAACTCCACGTCAAAGCGCGTATTTTGCGTATGGGCTATAATCCACCACGCGGGCCTAGTGATTGGTAGATGTCACATGTCTTCGAATTTTTGGTTCTAGGACATGCCGGTTTCCTCACTGTTTTCCTTCACCGTTTTGAGAGCAATGGTGATGAAATAAATTACACAAAGTAATGCGCCTGTCTGGGTTTGAACCCACGACTTACTGTTCGTAAGTCGGGGCCGCCACCACTCGGGCCACCGCTGCTCTAGTTTGCCGGTTTCCTCACGATGTTTTCCTTCACCGTTTTGAGAGCAGTGGTGGTGAAATAAATTACACAAATAAGGAAACCGGCATGTCCTAGAACCAAAAAATTCGAAGACATGTGACATATACCAATCCGCACTGGGCCCGCGTAGTGGATCTATAGCCCCTTCTCACCAAGAGAAGGCCTGTGTCCCAGCAGTGGGAACATTATTAGGCTGATGATGATGATGATGAAAGTTGGTTTTCGGCATGGTGTTCTACGAATAGCGCTGTTGACAGCACTTAATAATTACGGAATTTACTTTTCACCTCAGCACCTCAAACAAGCAGGTTTTGCTGTTTACACATAGTGAGCAAAATGCGATTTTGCTGCGAGTTTAGATCGCTGCGAGCGTGAGACAAAGTAACTTTTTAATTATTTTTTTTAAATACTGAGAACTGTGCAGTGTCTACTCACAAAATTCGAAAGATTTCAACTTCACTTTGTTCTGTCACTTTCACTTCGAAACGAAAAAAGCGAGAGATAGAAACAAGACGATTCGAATTCGATTTTAAAATTTCAGCCCAAAAAAGAAACAAACAATAAAACGTTCGGAGACCGATATTGTAAATCGATAACCGTAAATTGTAAATCACGAGTTTAAGTTTTAATAATTATTAAATTTCGAATAATATTTTTTTTATAATTAAATCAAGATGAAGAATGTTGAAGAAAAAAATACGAAGTTTATCATGTTGTGTATCTACTTATTTATTTATAGTTTTAACAATCTTTAATATTGAGACAGAATACCGCGAGTGTAGTTTCAGAACGCATTTATAAAAAATAGCGGGATTAAAACTCAAGAAAAATGCTAACTGATGACAAGGCAGCCTGTTCCGCCGTCAGGAACTAACTAAAAAAAAAAAAAATAGCGGGATTCAAATTTTTATTGTTTTATTTATTCTCTGTTACGATGCTGTTACGCTAGCAATGATTAGGTCAATGGACGCTAGCTACAAAGTACAATAAAATTTGGATATTAAAGTAATAATAATAAGTAATTATGAGTGAGTCCAGTGACGGAAGTCTGCTATTTAACACCCGAAGAATTGAAGCATAATGTAAAAAATTCCTGCCTGACAAGTCTCGCGAAAAATATCTAAAAACTTATATTTTTAAGCAATGGAGACTTACAAAGGGTGCAAACACTTTTTTGGAGACTACTATTATCGTACTTCATAGAATTATCACAAATTACACACATCAAAAGTATCTAGGGATCAACATATATTTTTGCAATAACTTTTCTCCTGATTGATATTAATTAAAATTTTCTTTAAGGATTCATCAAATAAAGTGTTTTCGTTTGTCACAGTAACGATAAACCAAGTCACCTTTGCATTAATAAAGAAATTTGCCATTTTCCTAATAAAGGGATTTTTGACATTTGAACCACTAACATTAAAGTTCGAAAAAAAGACTGAAATAACAGTTTTCTTTAAAATTTTATTGGGTAACTTAAACAATTAATAATCCGTGTTTCTACCGCGAACACTAACAACACAAGAACATCGGTTTGGCATACTCAAAATGAGTTCATCCAAATCACGCTGTGGAATGGCCGCCCATGTTCGTTGCAACAACAAAAAAAGGTCTTCTTGCGACTGGATACCCTCCATATTCGGCAGAGCTCTTCTCTGTAGCATATCCCATGCATGCTCAATCGGGTTCAAGTCTGGCGACTGAGCAGGCCAGGGCAGGACATTGATGTTAGCTGCGGCGAGAGTCTGTCTTACAACTCTTGCGGTGTGCGGTCGTGCATTATCATGCATTAACTGAAATAAGGGACCGATTTGCACTTGTAGAGGAACGATGACGTCTGATACAATCGTCTCAGCATAAATTTGAGCGTTGAGGTTGCCTCTGATCCAAATCAACTCAGTTCTTCCGCCGATCCAAATACCCGCCCATACCATGATGGTTCCACCACTATAAGGATGGACTTCCTGGCAGGATTTTAATCGCTGTTGGCGTCCAGGGGTTCTCCAGTGTCGTATACGTCTTGTATCCGGTCTCATACCAAAACGAGACTCATCAGAAAAGCACACGAAACGCCATTGTTCTTCTGCCCAATTTCTGTGTTCAAGAGCCCATTGATATCGAATCCTACGATTGTGCATTGCTATAGGTGGTACCCGTAGCGGTCTTCGGGAATGAAGGTTCACTTCATGCAAGCGGTTTCTGACTGTTTGGTCGCTAATTAAGTTCCCTGAAGAGTGATGAAGCCTCACGGCTAACATCATGGCGGTTATTGTTGGAGCTCTTCGAGTTAAGATTTGAATGTATCGGTCTTGTCTCCGTGTGGTGCAGCGATACCGTCCTCCATGGCGCTCAGCCACGGTACCAGTGCTTCGGTAACGTGTCCAAAGTCGACTGATAACACTCTGACTTGTATTCAGAGCTAAAGCTACAGTACGTTGCCGGGAACCAGCTTCTATCATTCCCACGGCTCTGAGCATTTCTTCCCTGCTTAAATGACGTCGCCGCTCCATAATAACGTTGGTTTTAATCAGTAGTAGGGAAACAGTAGCACTAATAATGTCTTCAATGCGTTGTATGTTTTTATAGGGAAAATATTGACAGCTTATTTTCATCTTTTACTCGAATTTGATTGAGAGTTCCTGATTCAAATTATGAAATGCACCAAAAAGGATCCATATAAATTTATAAAATCATAAATTTATTACAAAGCCACATCTCAATCTCAAGAAATCCGCATAAAAATGCTTGATCCCTAGACATTTTTGATGTGTGTATATAAGCAACCATCTACAATGTGGAGTATTTACTGAATGTTGAAAGCCACAATAAAAACAAAAGATGACGTGTACATTGAAACATCCCAAATTTATTACAATATTTTTGAAAAGAATGTGGTAAGGCACAAATTCAAAAAGTCCAAAATATTTTCGCCCGCTAACATTGAAATATTGAATATTGTATGGTGGTGTGGTGGTTTAATTTTTACCATGTTGTTTTTTTTTGCCTCTACGTATATGTTCTCGCTTGTGAGGTGAAAAGTTGTATGTGTTCGGCACCCTAAAATCCTCACCATAGGCTTAGGTGTTATTACGGCTTGGCTGCAATGCCAAAGTTTGACTACTTGTATGAAATGCTCTAGTTTTATTTTCTAGGGAGAAAATAGAGAAATATGTTTGCATGAGCACGACGCCGACGGTTAAATTTTATTTGGTAAGTAAGTAAGTATATTTATTCGCATAAAATGTGGTAATACAGGGTGTTATAAAAATGTTACAGAGCACACATTCCGCCATAAAAATAGCATCAGGGGCGTAACTACCGCCGTATCAGCCGTATCAATAAAACGGGGCCCCCCGAGTGCCCCCTGATGAGGAAAAAAATCACAAATCTTTTCCCAATCTCAAATCTTCTTGATAAAAGATAAAATGAAAATATAACTAATCGCGGTCCAGAAAGCTCCAATTTTTCGAGCTCACTTCGCTCGCTCATTGATGAAGGCTTCACCAGTCGTGGTTCAGAAAGCACCAATTTTTCGAGCTCGCTTCGGTCGCTTTTCGATGAAAATTTAAACCCTTTCAGGATGCTGTAATTTTCTATTTTAGCTCTTCTTAGGTCATAACGTTGTCGTATCACTTTGCTCGCTCACATATTCTCTTAGTAAAATGAATGACAGCCAAATCGATGCAAGTCATGCAGGGCGCTATTTTCTTAGTTTTGCAAAAATAATTTGAGAATTTCTCCTTTTTTTAGGCTTCGCCGCACTCGGGTTCAGAGGGCCCCCAAAAAAAAAATTATAAGGGCCCTACTAGGACTAGCTACGCCACTGAATAGCATGCAAATTTACGACATATTTTTTTACATTATGAACAATAAAATGAACAAAGTACGTAACACAAACACATAATAGAATTACCTACACCGTACATAAATCTTATTATAAGCATCAAACAAAACAATAATACTGAAAACACCTTGAAAAAACACCTGGTGCTCTTCAATATTAAAATATTCATACACAACAAGGCAGGCCAAGATGGTCTCTAGAAGTTAGGCCCGTTGACGGCTTCCAATAAGACTCGATCCTTATTTTTCTTATAATCAAGGTTATGGTGATACAAACTTGCCACAAATTGCCGTAAAATTGTTGTGTGTGAATAATCTCATGATTGATTGTGTCCAAATGTGTCTTATTCTCAGTACCTGCTTACTTTTCCCTCATTATTTTTATTATTTTTCTAGAAACTACGTAACACGGTATCCGTGGAACTTAATTTTAATACAGAGTTATGGTCACGTAAAACCTACTGGTAATCTGCACGTCTCCTGTGAACGTTTATTTTTATTGGTTACTCTTTACAACTCACGCACAGTGTTAAGCCAACGCGAATCAAAGATATTGGCGGTAAGATTACCGTAACGGTTGATTACTACAAGCAGCAGCTTATTGATGTGACGGCTAACAAACTACGTACTGTCATTTTTATCATTAATAATGAGTCGTTATCAAGAGCCCGCCTACAAGCGCAGGAGCGCAGGAAGCTCAGTCGACTGATCGTTGATCAGACAGCGACGCGTGCGCAACTAAACGTGCGGCTACGACCGACCGTGTTACTGCGGAACTAAATTATTTAAATTCCTGACATAAATCTAAAATTCAACATGAGTTTTGCGTTGAACGAGGCCATGGAAGAGGCTTTAACAGCCAAAATAATTACAATGGTGTGCCTCTTCGCCATATCGATGGTGACGGGGTGCTTGCCGCTGGTCATATCCTTAAAGTACGACTGGTTCAAGACGAGTGACTCCAATATGCGATCCTCCAACCAACTGGTATTGGGCTTACTCGCGTTCGGAGGGGGAATTCTGTTCGCGACCACCTTCATGCACTTGTTACCCGAAGTTGATGACAACATTGAAGTTCTGCAAGGTTAGTACCTACATTTATTTACATTAAACACCTGCCGTATGTTCCTTCATTATTACGGCAATATGTATTAGGTACCTACGCATATGTAGGTATTTATTTGCGCAGATGCAATACCAACACCATAATGCCTATTGTTGCCAACAACATCTGATAGTCACTTGTTGCACTTGATATTATTTTATTATGATGTTTCCCACATCATAAAGGTGTAGGTAAGGTGCTTATTACGACATTGCATTTTACACGATTATGGTAAAGATGATTACGTCTAAAATATACACGTGTTATATTATACATGGCAAATATGTACCTACATAGATTCTAGTAGTTTGTGTGTTACCGAATTTATCGACTAATTAAGTGGCAATAATAAACCAGTATCAGCTAAGTACTTGAAAGTTTTTATTACTTATGCATTTTTCGCGGGTGTCGTCACTGGGACATAAATAGAATAGCAATGTTGGGAAACAAGAGCATAACAGATACATTCTGTTGCATTGGCGTGGGCATTGTAGCGTCTGTGACCATCATGTTCCCAGATAGGATATTAATTTCATTATAATGGAGTAAAGTTATCTGGTTTTGCTGTGGTCGATTCAGTGGTGTAGCGTGGGTTTTCGCCACTTGGGGCCGACCGGAAATACGCCGTCCCTAGTTTTTTGTTATTACAGTAAAATTTAATTGTAAAAATATATATGCTTTTTTTTATTTATGTAATAAATATTGTCCTTGTAGAGCAAGATAGCCAAAATTAATTAATGATGTCAAAGTGTTTTTAAACATTATTATCTACCCTTTGAAAAAGTAAAATACCGTTTTTTTTTTAGTATTTTAGATCGAGAATGTCAGAAGTACAGTAAATGACTACTTGTAGGCAAAACACCAGCTTATGAGAATTAACTAATGATAATTGAGTAATAATTTATGTAATTTTTTCTTACTAACTTTCTCTTACTGGAGCTTCCCTGCTCATTAATTTTGCTTAGTTACTTTTCGCATTCAATATATTCGACGAGAATCATTGTACCATTACTTAGGTATTTCTTGCAGACGAAAGCTTTACATGAGATGAAATAAAATGTCCAATAGAAGTCACCAATAACGCTTAGTCACTTTTTACATACAATATACTACTCTGTCAAGAAAGTACCGGGAAAAGATCAATAATACACAAAATGTCTGTTATTCATCCAAATTTATTTTATCACCTTCAAAGTATGCTCCTTTAGAAACGATAAACTTGCGCCAACGAATAATCCATTCATCAAAACATTTTTTAAACGCTGCTTCCGGAATTGAGTTCAGTTCTCGCCGCGAATTCTCCTTTATGTCTTCTATCGATTGAAAACGGGTGCCACGAAGTGGTAATTTGAGTTTAGGAAAAAGAAAAAAGTCAGCAGGAGCCATATCTGGTGAATATGGTGGTTGCTGGATGGTATTTGTTGAGTGTTTGGTCAAAAATTCGTTCACAATGATAGCTTTGTGCGAAGGCGCATTGTCGTGGTGCAAAATCCAAGAATTTTCTTTCCACAAATCTGGCCTTTTTCGTCGAATTTGCTCTCTTAAACGCCGCATAACGCTCAAATAATATTCTTTATTTACCGTTAGACCTTCCGGTAAGAATTCAGAGTGCACAACACCGCGATAGTCAAAGAAAACAGTCAACATGACTTTGACTTTTGATCGACTTTGGCGTGGTTTTTTCGGTTTCGGTTCAGTTGGAAGGCGCCGCGCCACTCCGAAGCTTGTTGACTAGTTTGCATGTCAAACTCGTAAACCCACGTCTCGTCACCAGTAACAATGCGTTTCATGAATGTTGGGTCCGAACTGACTCGTTCTAGCATGTCCTCAGCGACTTTCATGCGATTGAGTTTTTGGAGAAAATTCAGATCTTTTGGGACTAGCCGAGCAGCAACATGTTTCATACCCAAATGATTAGTTAAAATGGTACGGATCGACTCGTGAGATACAGAAAGTTCGGCGGCTATCTCTCTCAGAGTTGAATGGGGATTTTCAGTCACTATTTTCTTCACTTTTGCGATGTTAACTTCAGTTGCAGACGTTGACGGCCTACCAGAGCGAGGCAAATCTTCCATCACATCTCGACCGCTTTTGAACGCTTTGAACCACTCATAAGCACGACTTTTGGTAAAGTCGATTCACCGTAAGCCTTCTGTAACATTTTCAGTGACTCCGAACACGAAATTCCATTGGCGATGCAAAATTTAAGACAAACTCTTTGTTCGATATTTTTGTCCATTATGAAATTCGCAATACACACTATATATGATATTACTAAAACCAGCACTGTATTTAATATAAATAACAGATGCAACTCAAACTCCGCGCCAAAATGGAAAACAGTTGTGCCAATCTAACAACTACAAAAAAACAAAAAATTGAATTTGGAACCATAAACAAATCATCCATTCCCGATACTTTTTTGACTGAATGTAATTCGAGGCGACCCACTAAATGGGTTTCAGTGAATTCTGTGGAAGACTGGAAAACTGGTTTTGTTGAAGAAGAGACTCCCCATCTGCATACCGGATCATGCATGTGTATGCATGTGTTAAACAAACTCTTTGAGAGCTATAGACCGCCTAGTCCAGCACCTGGCAACTGAGGGGCCTGATCTGGTGAACCCGCTTAAATGACGCTGCCCACCAGACTCCTCGATTCTCCCCAGGGCTGAGAACTTCTACCTCGAAAAAAAAAAAAGATCGGATGCACTCCTTTACCATGCCAAACCTATGCCGTACCAACCTCTGCCGCAAAATCAGGGCCTATCTGAGGTATAGAGATATCATCTAACCGGGTCAAGAAAGACATTGCGCGGGACAAGGATCCGTTCTGGGGCCTCTCCTAGGGAACATCTGGGCGCTTCGCAGTGCGCTTCTTCTTGGTGTCTGTGCCATCTATGCTGATGAAACGCTGGTGAAGGCACGGGGAAGACGTTTCAGCAGGTGACCATCTTGGCGACAGCTGGGGTCGTAGATGGGATCCGACGGTTGGATGGCATTGCAGAAATCTGAGGCCCTCTGTTTCCATGGACCTCCGAGAGAGCAAACATCGTGTCAGGAGGTGTCCGCATCAGCGTCAAGTCGACGATGAAGTACCTGGGACTCGTCCTCGATAGTTGGTGAGAATTTGGGCCGCACTTTCAGAGCACTAGAATGGGCGGACAACCTGGCGACCTAAGTACCTAATTCTGCGAGGAAACTAAAAGGCGATGGCGCCGGCGAAACGTGCGGTTGTCGACTCCACCTCGCTCGCCGCCTCTCTTTTGCACGCTAACTTACCCTTTCGCTTGGCACGTACCTACGTAACATTGCTCGCGCGATTTAGTATTTCCAAGTATGCTTTTACATTTTCCAATTAATAAATTGGCGCTTCCTGCCGCCCCTTTTCGTATGCCGCCTGGGGCCATGGCCCCCACCGCCCCACCCAAGCTACGCCACTGGGTCGATTTAACACGAGTCTAGTTTACATTCTAGCTATTCTTCTATTCACTAAAATAAAATTGGACAGCATATTTCTTTAAAATCTTTTGTCTTGGATTTACTTGCTGTGCCGAAATCTTAGGCTTAAATATTTCAACAACACTTCCCGCTGTCGATGTCGAAACAGTTCAATCAAATTCGTTTATTTCAGTAACTTAGCTGATTAGTCACCAATAATTGCCTAAGTTATAACCAGTTCTAACTTACCATTAATCATACCGTGCCAAATGGTGGAATGTAGGTACCTTGACCATGCGTTTACAAGTTATGGTCTTTGAAATATTTTTATCAAAAGGAAAAAAATTGAATACTTACATGAATTTGGGATAGAATAAACATTATTTCCCAAATGTTTTCTTCTGATAAGAATTAAATAACGAGAAGGTTGGTTATCGTGGTAATAAATAGCATTTGATTATCTGGCAACATTGTGCTTATAACCTGTAGGTATTCCCCGAAGGTATAGGCATAGGTGTACCCATTATTTATAAAGCATATGATTATGTAAGAGCCAAAAATAATAAGTGTGGATAAAAAAACGATATCAATTTGTCGCAAGTAGTTACCGCCGCCGGCGCCGAGCTGTTAATATGTTGATATTGAGGTATACTTAGTGTAGTTTCACAGTTACGTGTTAATGTACATACATACGCTGGTAATATGTAAGTGGTGCTTGTGTAGTGTGAGTAAACTTAGGTACTTACCTACTTATTCGTCACAGTCGTATCGTACATAAAAGCAAAAGACACTATTTCTGAATTGGTAATTTGAAATTGACGGTGATTGTGTCCTGCATTCAAGCCCGAAAATTTCAATTTTTTGTGTAATTAATGTTGAATTACGAAGGAATAGCAGCATTCATTTTGTCGTTTTTAAACTGCATAACTCTGTTGCTAACCTTCTTGCGTAACTTTCAATTAGATAATGCTGGCATTCGTAGCGTAGGGTATGCATAGGTAATTGGATTTTAATTGCATAAAACTTTCTAATATTCGGCGTCCTAACAAAAGACGAAGTTACGTACCTATACGTAGATAGAAAATACCGATGTAAGTAAGTACATTTACCTAGATTTTAACAAGTATGTAAGGTAATCAGAAAGTTTTACAAAAAGACTTAAAAAATGATCTAAGGGTAAAGTTTCATTCAAAATTTCAATACCTACTCGACCCAAATGTATAGGACAATATTTTTTTCGAGATTACTATTTTGGCCAGTTGGCCCCATGGAGAAACTTGTTCAGTTTGATTTGACCACACTTTTCTCCTACATGCTATACTTATACAAAGTTTCATGCGTGTAAGCCGATTTTTAAAACACTTTTCCAGTCCCCTCGGACACTTCTTTTGTGGCCTATTCGAACGCAACGCCGCGCGCCGCCGCCGCCGCTGTTGGCGCATATTTTGGCGACAAAAATTACTGACTTTTAAAAAAAAATGTTTCCCTCTTTTATTTTAGGGAATAAAAAGAGGTTACTCGGTGCTACGGCGGTTAAACCGATGTGCTGTTCAGGAAGTCCCTCATTTCGAGCAGAGCACGCGGACGTTTCTGTGCATCGCGTCGGTCCGGTTTCCCCGGTTTCCCCGGTTTCCCCGGATGCTCACAGAATCGCGCGCGAACTTTTCCTCCTTGGGATCTGTAATATACGTACTGTATCTGAGATATTTATCTCTTTATACATAATTCATCTGTTTTCTGTCACACTGTTGGTATGTTTCCGGAAATTCTGTTCAAATAGAGTATGCTGAAAACCAAATCTAATCAAGCAAGCCTGAGAAAGAAGCAAAACAAGAAAATAAAAAACAGTATCTATTCTAAGTTATAAATATAGCAAATGAATAATAAAAACGCATTTAAAAAAAGTATAGAATCATAAAGAACGTTAGAACTGCTACAGACAAAACTACGAGTTGTGTTATTGTTTTGCCCAATCGAAAATTGTATCATAAAATATAAAAATGCAGATTTAATTCTATGAGCGGAAATTACTTATTCTAATCGGTCATTTATTAATCGTGCAATCGTCTGTAGGTAGCTAGACATCTGATAAAAATAACGCATCGAATTCGTAGCATACGAATTGATTAAAAACATTTTTGCGATTTCTTGACTTCTATCACATAATTTATTATGTTGAGCCTACGTGTAACTGCTACGCTGCGCCTACGCGTGTTTCTACGCACTGTGCCTACGCGCGACCGCTACGCACGATATCTACGCTTCGCCATTAAGCGACACGTCTACGCTGCATTAAGTTATCACCCTATGTATTGCTTTATTGGGTATCCTCCCTCACCCTGGGGTGAGTTTATTTATGCTAAAGATTGAGGAATTGAGAACAGAAAACAAAGTTTAATATTATAACTAAATTTATATAGTATAATAATATACTACTACTAATCTATACTAATATAATAAAACTGAAGAGTTTGTTTGTTTGGTTGAACGCGCTAATCTCAGGAACTACTGGTTGGAATTGAAAAATTATTTTTGTATTGGATAGTCCATTTATTGAGGAAGGTTATAAGCTATATTATGTGACGCAGACGAAGTTGCGCGTTTCAGCTAGTCTATCTATAATAATGTTTTAGAGAGGTAAAGTTTTGTGCGGTTGTAGGGGGTAACCTCTGGATCTCATGAACCGATATTGAAAATTCTTTTACCAATAGAAATCCAAGTTATTTGTGAGTGTCATAGAAGAAATAAGGGAGGGGGGGGGGGGAATTAGAGGAAAATAAATGTCCACCCGTGCGAAGCCGAGACGGGCCGCTAGTTTAAGGCCCTTCTAACCTTAAAATTAGCAACTCTATTTGTGGTGGTTCAAACTTCGATTGAAATACTGTTAGAATAAAGTTCTAATCAGCTTGCACTACAAAGCGGTTGTTACTGCGGCCGAATAGTGCGAAATGAGTGGTTTGTTGCGATTTACAAAAAATCTATTGATTTGACTAAAAAAATAAAACACATAAGACCTGCTTAATAGTTAGTACAGTTAGTATGCAAAGTTTCATGATCTAATTTCAAGTACTTTTTGAATACCAGCGGTTTATTGTTCGATTTGGAGGTAACTTTGGAATTTTTTTCTATCGAGAAAAGTTTATGGAATCGCGTTTTCGTCACACACAGGACTTAGCATTAATCCTCAACTTTATCATATATTTATTTCAAAATGAATGCTGCAATATTTTAGGAGTACCTAACGGAGGATCATGCTAAGCCATTTGAGGGATATACAGGGTGTAAAAGACCTCATCACGAAGCCGTCAACCAAGCATTCTGTACATCAAACTAAGTTACTTTACGCAAAAATTATTGCTGGAAAACGACTTTTTTTTTGGGGTGTAAAATCATGTTTTGTGATAGAACTCAATGTAACGCTCTCAAAATATTGTGCTGATGGATGGATTGAATAGTACAGGGGTCGTGGAGGTTTTTAAAGTAAAAATATTCCATTAAGATCTTGTATTAAAAAAAAACTTGTCAAAATGTTGGAACTTTGACCCAAAAAATCTCCGTAACTAGAAGGTTCCCAGGTATGTTGTAGAACACAAAAATGATCGCAATGACGAGGAGAACAAGTGCTTTTCGGCTTCGTTAAGAGGTGTTTTACACCCTTTATAGCCCTTAATAATAAAAAATATAGGTTCATGGCTCACTCATGGGTAACAGACAGCCGGCATGCGGCAGTAGATACGCCTGGCGTGAAAGGTCATGGTGATCACGTTATGTTACGTCGAGGTCGGCTTGATGGGAACACAATGGGAACTGACGGCGTTAAGTATACCGTGGGATTGTGTGGCCAGGCTATCACAATTCATGCGATGAGTAAGTGCATGTTAGGGGCTTATACCAACAAGGTGTACGGACATATCACGATGCCGTCAACCAAGCATTCTGTACATCAAACTAAGCAACTCTATGCAAAAATTATTGCTGGGAAGCACTCTTTTTAACCGACTTCAAAAAAAGAGGAGGTTAAATGTTCGTGTGAATGTTTTTTTTATGTATGTTACCAGTTTTTTTTGTTTTCTCCCCCATTTGTGGACCGATTTTCAAAATTCTTAATGTATTTGAATTTAATTTTTGCAAAAAAGTTTTTTTTTTGGTTGTAAAATCTCGGTTTACGGTAGGACTCAATGTAACGCATCAACACTTTGTGCTGCATGAACTTGTGAAAAATGTGGAACTTTGGCCTCCAATAACATTAGCATTGACGGGGAGAACAAGTGCCTTTCGACTTCGTTATGGGTATATTTACATCCATTATGTCAATGTTTTATATATGTTTAGCGTCAAACGAATTTTTTGAGTAGTGGTGCAAGCGGGCCTTAAAAATCAGATATATAAAATTAACTGTGAATATGTCATGTCTGCATTCGGTATGATGTGGTTTTATTGTCGTCGATGTCGATGCATAGCTGCTGTGCAGGATCACTTCTTCTTCACTACTCAAATAATATCCGACCAGTTATATATAGGCACCTGTACAGCTCTTTTGTTGGCTTCATTTAAATCCGTGCACTCTTCGTTTGCCATTTGCAGTTCAGACCCACAGTAGTCGTTGAATTCAAAATGTAGATTGCAGTAAAAATAAGTTAATACTTTGTCAGTACCTACTACAAGCTTGATGCTAGATCTTCTTGGTATCACAGTGGTCATAACTCATAACAATCGCACAGTTGGGGCTTAGATCTTTTTTTAGACGGAGTGGATTGTCATCCACCACGCGTGCCCAGAGAGGGTAAGGGGATGTCACAGGTCTTCGATTTTGTTTTTAACATACCTGTGATTGCAACCCGACAATCACTTCTTTTCTGGGCCCCAGTGCTTTTCTGGGCCCCAGGCCCCAGTGCTTATAGCTTGCAAAAAGTAGTATTACATACAAATAACGAAGAATCCAGACTTGATGCTATAGGTACCTATGTATGCTCAAAGCATTTTACATACATATTTCCTATTCCATTACGATAACCTCTGCCTCATGGATTTCCAGTAGGCCATCACTTTATGGCGCTACCTGTACAAGAATAGAACGGAATGGACATGGCCCGGTCGCGTCTATCTTTAACTTAAGGACATCGAGATCTTCTAGAGAACCTGTTTGATTTGAATGTTGACCCTTATCATTTGTACTCAAAACCTAGGGAAATTCTCTTTATTTTCATCAATTTATCAGTCATTAAAGTAAAAACTAATCGATATTTTTTACAATATACGAGTAGATTGGCCGAAAACGAATCGAAATTCGACCTGAGATGCATGTTCATAGACCATAGTTTTTCGAAGCGTCTTCGATGTGCGATCGATATCGCTTTCCTGGTTATTTTGTGGAAACAAATAACTGGCTCAAGTACCTATATTATATTCTTCGACACGATGTTTGTATTTTTTGTCCATCGGCTTCGACACTACGCTTGGTGCAGCTGTGTTTCAGATGGATTTATCGCAAGTCTCACCCGTTCTAGAGTTATGGGACCAAAAAAAACTTATATGTATTTATATATCATAATTTATACACCTTTTCCCTCATTGTCATCTGCCTATAGCCTTTTCCCAACTATGTTGGGGTCGGCTTCCAGTCTAACCAGATGAAGCTGAATCATCATCTTCATTTCAGCCGAAAGACGTCCACTGCTGGACATAGGCCTCTCCCCGGTCCATAGGTCCCGTGCGACTCGCATCCAACGGATTCCCGCAACCTTCAACCAGGCCATCGGTCTACCTAATGGGAGGTCTTCCAACGCATCGTCTTCTAGTTCGCGGTCGCCACTCCAGAACTTTTCGGCCCCATCGGCCATCCGTTCTGCGAGCAATGTGCCCTGCCCACTGCCACTGCAGCTTAATACCAGTATTTTACATGTAGCGACTGCCTATCTATCCTACCTTTTCCCTAAACTTATAAAATACTTAAGTCAATAGTTTTGCAGTCGTAGACAAGGTAATTCATAAATCAGTCTTTAGATTTGGCAATCAGCAGACAAATTCTTAGATAATTATTTTATCATTTGATATGTCTTATAGTATTTACTATTGATTGTATGTATCATAAAGAAATAAAGTAACTCGTGCTCAAGGCTGTAAAGTTCTAACATTAATATAATACCTAAGGAGATTCCCTTTATTTCTATCAATTTATCAGTCAATAAACCCAATCGATAATTTTGTTTGATTTGATGAAATTAATTGAAGAAGAAGACATGCTGTGCCGACCCCAAATAAATTGGGATAAAGGATATGTAGGAGAATAATGGTGGATCTAATGAATTAATCCACATTAAGGATATATAGCTTTGTTTACAGCTATGTTAACCGTCATATAATGAGATAAGGGTACCTACCCTAGTCATCTAAGAAAATACCTAGGTATATAGGCAATAGACATACATAATTTATCTTAATGCCAACGACTTTCGCATAGATCTACTATCACATAAGGTAAATATGTATCGAAGATAAGCTAAGCATGCATAATAGTAAGTATACGGTATCATATAAATATTTTATTGTTGGTATAACTGACACAATGGGGGCTATCGTTTTTGAGCTCACCAGATGTCGCCACTGTCGAGTAAGGTCTTGTCAATAATTTTATTTTATACTTTATAGTACCAATAACGTCATAAAAAGTTAATATTATTTCGTTTAAGAACATACTGTAAAACTTCAGATACATATTTACAATATTCTCCCTAAAATTAGCAAGCATGAAACATTTAAAAATCATTCTACCTCCAAGTACTAACAAATAAGATCATAAGTTGCTACTTAAAATCTTCAAGTCATAATTAATCAGGAATGGTTCAGTCTAGAACACAATCGTGAGGATTAGTATAAATACGTGCTAAAAAGGCACGCAACGTGCGAACACTGTATGACATCTGAAGCCGACTCCACACGCTTGGCGAACAATAGCAAACAACAAACACAAACATGTGGATGGGTGTTTGTTTGCGTTTGCCTGTTTTTGTTTGTGGTCTCCCGTGTTCGGCATCGGTGTCGGTTTTTCTTCACAAATCAAAGGATGTTCGGCAAACAGTTTGCGATGTATCCAGACGCTTGGTAGCAATCAGTATGGCGAGTATAAATGCAGTTAGGTACCTTGTACGATTTCTGTGTATTTTGATTATCTACCATCGTCTTCGTTTTGTTCTTTTTCTTTGTATTTGCTTGAATTTGAAATAAAAATAGGACAACCCGAAAGTTATAGCTGCAACAAGCTCGTCGTCCGCCATGTTTGCTGATCCGGAATATACTAACACGTTCGCCGAGCTTGAGGATGCTTGTTTGTGTTGGGTGATTGTGGTCGATGTTTGGGACTTTGTTTGTTGTGTTTGGTGTTCGTGACAAACACCAAGCGTGTGGAGCCGGCTTGACATTTCGGAAGACCTTACTCTACACAAACGCCTCTAGCGGCGAATTCATGCGCGCCATTACATACGTTTCATGTTAGTAATTATTATAACAAATCTTTGTAGAGTAAATACACAAGAAAAACTGTACAATGCATTCGTTCGCCTTCTTTATTATCAATTTTTAACAACGAAGAACTTCCGTTCATATAACATAAAGAAAATGAACATCAGTTCATTATCAACTAAGTTTTATTAGTTGAAGAATGATGTCCTGTTGACACTAAATTTGTTTTATGTTTCTACTTAAATCAAGTGCAAAAGTAACACCTGACAGTAGCCAATTGGTGGCAAAATGTAAGTCAGGGCCGATATTTCTTGCACTGACGGACAATGTGGGTGCATCACTTGCACCCACATTGTATGCACGCATACAAAGAACAAGCACTATTTAAGTCCCGCAGTCAGATTGGTATGTCTCTACAAACATACCAGCGTATGGTGTGCGGAATGATAAATCATTTGAAATACTTACATTAGCTTGAGAACTTTATCCCGAATCTCAAGACATCATCGGCCACCGATATTAACAAAAATATCTACCTACTAAACATGTAGATTTAACTGATGGACTACGAATAGCCATTGGGTATAGCACAAGATTTTTTGAAAATTCATCACTAAGAGAATTCAATTAAGGGGCTTCCCCCATGCACACTAGCACCACTTTAGCAAAAAAATCAGAACTCGTTAAATACACAATTTTTATTAAAATATACTTCACTGTAGTTACTCGTACAGTTAGAAAAATTGTTAAAAACGGCAGTTTTTTTCCATTTTGTATCTGTAACGACAGCGAGCTGTTTCAATGAGTTAAGCAGACGTAAATAATTTAGAAGACCAAAAAATTGATTTGGTCAATCAGATTTTATATTAATTGTGTATTTAACGAGTTCTGATTTTTTTACTAAAGTGGCGCAAGTGTGCATGGGGGAGCCCCTAAATAGGGGATGAAATTTTGTAAGAAAGTTCCTGATTTTTCGTCAAATACCATCGCATTAATTATTTTTAATTTCTTTATTTCCAGAGAATGGCGAACTACCCGAGATCCCACTCTTCATGGCCGGGCTGATCATGTGCGCCGGATTCTACATGATCTACCTCATTGAAGAGCTGGTGCACCTGTACATCAACAGCCGTCAGAGCAAGAAGAGGAATAACTCCTTTACCAAACCCTTCAGGTTGAGGAAGAGTTCATTGGGAGGGGGTTCTGTTGAAGCAGCCGTCGAACCGGATTCGGTACCGGAAAAGGAGGCTGAGATTGAGAACAATGCAGGTCTTAACCACTTGGTGTTGGCTGAAGAAGATTCTGTGGCATCAGCACTTAGAGGACTGCTCATCGTGCTGGCCCTGTCAGTCCATGAGCTGTTTGAAGGTCTGGCTGTAGGACTGGAGTCTTCCGTTGGAAATGTGTGGTATGTATTATATAGTTGCTGCCAGTTAAGATCGCAATAGCGGTCATTGACTCACCTACATTTATTAAAGTTTTTTATTTTTGAAATCCAAAAATAAGCCTGTTCAAGTCTTGAATCGTCATCTATCGTGATCTTCAACATTTTTTCTAATAAAAAACGATACATGGTTCATTTGTTTTGGTTCGTACGAAGAGATATTAGGGAAAGGGCAATGACCGCTATTGCGATCTTAACTGGCAGCAACTATAAAATTTTGTTATTTAGTGTTTGAACTTGGAGGATGATTTGTGTTTTTCGTTCTGTCAGAACAGATCATTAAAATTAATGATGATCATGGTGCATATTTTTTTTTAGGTTTGTTGGGTTTCCTTTATGAATTAAATGCTTTCTTTAATTAAAAAGGTATTATGCTGATTTTGGTAAAGTCGAAATGTCAGCATTGCATTACCTACGGTATTTGATAAAGTTTCTTAAGACTAAACATGTTCGTTTGTAATTGAAGTAACTACATGATTGATTAACTATTAGATACACTTCTGCCTAACCTTTCGGGGATTACAGGCGTGATGTTATGTTATGATTGTTTAACTACTAATTATCTATCTATACCTACCTATCTAAAGATCAACATTATCATCATTAAAATTCATGTTTAAACTGTTATCTCCCGCTGAGAAACTAATAATACCCCAGTGACACGGATATTACGATTAGATCCTGTGTATCAGTAGCAACAACCGATAAGTTGGCTACAAATTAAAAATACAAACACAATTTTCCTGTTCATTTTCGTGAAAAATACGTGCCGTATTCGGTAAGATATGATTAGTAAACATTGTGGTGTATTTACTGAAAGATTTATTAGCATAAAATGGTGACATGGCACGACGTTTCGCGGACGGGGAACAATAGTAATCGTAAGTAGTCTTCGTAATCGTTATGGCAATAAATCGATAGTAGAAAAAAACAATCGTTAGGTACTCTCTACGTCTCGTGCTGCTTTAGTCACGTAAACTTTATCTAAAGATCTTGTAGTACATGGAAATTACGACACCTGTCATATCGAATTTGAAGGATTTGATTAGGACGCATCTTATTTAAATATTAGAACTGTTGGGAAGACGATAGCTTATCAACTCCAGGATGTTACGTGATGGATTTACTGCTTATCAACTAGACATCTCGAAATGTAGGCCTTTGAGACTCCAGTAGGCTGTAGATAAATCCCGGAAGACTGTATCATGATCTGACGTATTTTTTGGTCTTCGATAACCCGATAATCTAGCCGCTAGAATGTTAATATTAGGTAAGGTTAGGTAAGGTATCTATTGATGACTCGTTTTATAACTGGCTCTTGGGATACAGGAACTCCAAGTACAAGAGCCAGGGTCACACTGATGTTTGTGAGTAATCACTTAAGGCGCCTCCCCGAGCAAATGACCTTGAACGAGCAGTTTTTTGGAGCCTACTCCTCTTTATCCAAAAGAAATACCAACTAATAAAATATACATTAAATTACTACATAATTATTCTTGACTCCAAAATTGTCGTTTCTTTTTTTTTTTTTAAGTAGCTTAATGTTTAATAAATCCCCTCACAACGAAACCACAGAAATGAGAAATAATGACTTATAAAATGCTACTCCTCGTAAAGTTTTGATTGATATTTTGATTTGCTACATATACTAATGGATATACAATTTAATAATGAATATAATTGTCGTTTTATTTTTTCCAAAAGACGTAAATTTGATTTTATAAAGAATAAAACCACTCGTTTCGCACTATTCGGCCTGCAGTGACTGACGTAACAATCACTTTGTAGTGCAAGCTGATTAGAACTTTATTCTAACAGTTTTTCAAACGAAGTTTGAACCACCACAAATAGAGTTGCTAATTTTGCTCGGGGAACCGCCTTAATTGCCAACAAATATTTTTTGTTATATTTAAATAACTATCGCCTCAGCGTTTTAGTGAGTGAACAGACTGTTAACTTTCTTCCAATTTTTCTGGAGCCTTTAAAACTAAAATGGGAGGGAGGAGGGGTGTGGTATGGTAGGCAACAAAGATCAGATCTTTTAAGGAAGTTGTTCAGAATAAGTATGATTAATTATTACTAGTATAATTTACCCATTAGATAACAAATACGTGACAAAGTAGTGTTGACACTCAAGTTAAGACTTTCCTCTTGAGTTACGGCTCTTTCGATAAGTTCTCGAGTATGTTTTCTTAACAATGTTGCTTGTAGGTAGATAAGTACCTGTCCTACCTAAGTACATACTTATTTTCCTCCTTCAAGTTGACGCCTCCTTAGAAACTTTTTTCCGCTCTCTATGTTTTTATTGGAGTGCTGTATAGGTGCACACAGGGTGCTCTTTTGCATTGACATTCGCTATTCCGATGAGAAACTTTTGTAAAAGCTTAAAGTATTGGAGAAACCACATAGTATCAGAGAAAACACAACAAACTGAAAGTACCTATTTACCTACAGTTCTCATTAATTAAAGTGGAAGCGCTGTTCCCTACAATATGTTCGCATATTAACTCGGTCAAAATGTATGGAACAGCTGATTTATTTTTCGCGATTCCGGTTTTGGTCCCATAGTAAAAGTTGTTCATAATGATGTGTACAATGATCCCTTAACGAGATTTCGTGTATGAATAGATATATACACCTTATGTTGTAGAATTCGTGAAAATTTAAGGAAAAACCACACAAAGATTTTTTAAATCTCACGTAAGCATATCCTATCACTTTTATTTTCTTTGTTTATGAGTAAAATTTTTATCTTTTGTAACGTCAATAATCAATACTGTTACAATTACGTATGTATAGACGATAGCGATTATTTACGATTAACCGATTAAATTACTTATAATAAAAGTTGTTTGATATGCTTAGATATCTTCGTACTTAATTTTGTCTATATCTATTGCCCAATTGGTTTGATTGCTGATTTTGATAACGCATATACCGGTATTCGGTGCTACAATCATGATTGCTCTAATAGTTATAACATGCATGTCTAATTTTTTTTTAAATTGTTATCATTCGTTTTTCTATCGGTTTTCAAACCTTAGAATCAGATGGATGGGTTCTGGATTGCTTCTTCTTCTTACATTTTAGACTAGCCTTTGCTCCCCTTATTATATGTATGGAAATTAACCCAGGGGAACGTGCTAAATGTAGCATAAATTACACTCGGGGATAATTTTGTACCCTATCACTATGTTTTCCTATTTAACCCAAAGGTTGACTGGTAGAGAATGCCTTGTGGCATTAAGTGCGTCTATGTACAAGTACCACTATTGTAAATAAAGTTTAAATAAATAAATAATGAAGTTTCGCGTTAGTGAAAAACTTCGGAATCAGATCAGTAGTTTCGAAGATTAGCTCCTACACACAAACTTTTATGATATTGGGATAGATTGCTTGTGTCCGGTAGCTTACAGGTGGCCACGTTTATAGCAATCGGTAGTGGCTCGCGCGCTGGGGTGGCTCGGTGTGTCGTTTTTTTCACTATTTTTTTCGCTAGCTTATTACCTAGGTCCGTGTATTGTTTGGTCGCTGTCGGTATATGTTTAGAACTTACTGCACTACACTCAGGAGTTCTACTCTCCAAGGACGAAAACCGTAGTTGTGGCCGAAGTTACGCGTATCACTTACGAACATAAGATTAGTTAGAGGTCCAAATTAAAAATGACAACACGATTGGACAGTTGTCCTTTCCCCCTATGTGTTTTTAAAACCCATGAATCTGAAAATAATAGGGAGTGGGACTACTTAGAGTGTATCAGGTAAGGGTATTGTTGTAGAATTTTGTGATATCTACTCGTACTGTGAACGATGTTCTCATTTTAATATTATTAACAGTAGACTGTAAAGGTACCTATCTATATACCATCTAAAAAAAATACTTATGATCTACATATCCAGTAGAAAGCGGTGTAAAATTTAAGTAAATACTGTTATCTCCCAGATGACGATGTATTGGTTTTACCTGCTGATAAAATAAATAGGGCTTGTTATCAATCACCGTATTAAGCCAATATGTCGTAAAATTTAGTTTATTTATGAGTATTTGGCAATGTGGGAAACCTGTGGTAAAGCACACCTACAAATATGAGTATTATTGGTTATTTTTATTGTCAATAATTTAGAGACTATCTAATGACCGCCATAATACAATAAAAATGCATGAATAGCAGGTAGGTATATGGTGTCACGTACTATGATAAGATTTGGGTATTGATATCTAGCTATTGTAATTCATTTACCTATGTAATTTCAGGAAGCCATTTTTTCTAGGTAGGTGATTTGGCAATATTTTCGGATAAAGGAACAAACTAAGTTTAATAAAACACGACGATTATATTAGCTTGGTAACTGTTTATGTATAGGGTGAAAGAGCTGTAGTACCTAGCTCTTTTTGAAGTGAAAACGTCATTAGGCGCGTTGAGCACTTTTTGGGTGAAGGAAAAACATTGTCACCTCTACTCACATCACGCTTCGTAGCACTCGTAGCCTATCCGCTACGGTGTAGCACCACATAGACGTTTGCAGGGCACAAACCGTAGCAGTGCTACGACTGGGGCGGGGCCTGTGTACTTTTGTTTTCACTTCTATCGGCAGTCCCCAAAGACTGCCCAGACTTTTTTTTTTTACCGATGAAAATTTTCTATTTGGGGGTTTCGGTACGATGTACTGAACACGTGGTGACCGTTTGTCGGTCGGACGTCGGTCTCCTTTCCATCTTGAGATAACCTAAAGCTTTCCGAAATTATCAACATCTTGTAGAGCGACCGCAAGGCCGCAGCTGGTTTTTACTAGCCCTATCTTTAAATTGATTATAAGTAAGTATATAGTATAACATAGTTTATTAGACACCGTTAATTTTAGGTCGTTCTGGAACCGAAAGCCATAAACTCTATCATCGAACTCGGAAAGATTCGGACTGTTTTTTTCAAAAAATAACAATAAAAAACAAAGAGTGTAAAAAACCTCTTAACGAAGCCGAAAGGCACTTATTGACAAGCTTATAATGTAAGATTTTTACTTTAAACACCTCCACGACCCCCGTATTATTCAATCCATCCATCAGCACAATTTTTTGAGTGCGTTACATTGAGTTTTCCCACAAAACATGATTTTTCACCCCAAAAAAAAGTCGTTTCCCAGCAATAATTTTTGCGTAAAGTTACTTAGTTTGATGTACAGAATGCTTGGTTGACGGCTTCGTGATGAGGTAGTTTACACCCTGTATAAAAAAATATTATTGTTATAATAAATTTGATTTCTTTTTAGTTATTTAAAAAAAACAGTCGCAATCGTTCCGAGTTCGATGATCGAGTTTATGATTTTCGGTTTCAGAATGACTTAAAAATAAGCGTGTATTCTTTGGTTATTTTGTACAAAACTAATTTAGTACTTACACTAGTGAGATAAAGTCAACGAAGCAAGTCACAAAGTGAATCGTGGCTACTGATTTTCTATTCTTTATCCCCAGGTACATGTTCGGTGCCGTATCAGCCCACAAGTACATCATCGCGTTCTGTATCGGAGTGGAGCTGCTGGCGTCCGGTACCAAACGATGGGTGTCCATCGTGTACATCTTCACGTTCTCCTTCATGTCCGCGCTCGGTATCGGTATCGGTATCCTGCTGGTCGGCGGCGCGGGCGCTGCTGATGCTGGCGTGTACTCTGTCATCTTACAGGTGTGCTTATTTGATTATTTATTGGAGTGTAACAGATATAGTCTCTCAGAGAAGAAAAGAGAAAAGCATTTCAAAGATGGAAAGGGGAGAGCGTAGTAAACAGAAAACTCCTGAGTTTCCTGTTTACTACGCTTTGGAATAGGCAACTGCAGCCCTTCCTTTCACAGTTATTATTTATGCTTGTTTTGACTATTCAAAATTACTGGTTTATTTGTAATAAAAGCTTGGGGGAAGGTTATACCTAAACAATCTGGAGGTTTCTGATGTCTTATCCTTTACCTGAATGTTAATATTTATTTAAACCGGTAATTATAAGGCTATTGTAAATTGGAATAGTGTATTGAGGTCTTCTTTGAAATTGCATGCCGCCATCAAGGTTTCAGAACAAATGGTGATCTAGAAATTAACTTCAATGACTGTAGTTTATGGTCAGCTGCCAGAACAATTACCATTTTTATGAGATCCAACTTTACAAGACCTGCTTACTTTGACATGGATCTTATAACGACAATCGTTTTGAAAAAAGTTTTTAATCGTTTTCAATCAAACAGTCTCATTGTTCCAACTCGAGACTAAGTTTAAGCGACAATTAGTCGAACCAGCTGTGCAAGTACGTAGGAATCGATTCGATAAATCTGACAGTCATTCTCGACAAAATGAGTTTATAACAAAGATAAAAACTCATTTTGTCGAGAATAACTGTCAGATTTATCGAATCGATTCCTACGTACTTGCACTGCAGTTACTTTTATTATTGGTATGTTATTAATTAGGTAACTTGTATGGTAAGGTACCCATACAAGTTAGGTACCTAATTATATAACATTAACAAGATACCCATATTTCGCAATACGTAGGTATCTATCATAATCGCTTTACTTACCTAATTAGGTTGTCGAAATTAAGGATAATAATCGCGTTAATTGCATAGCATCAGTACTTAATTACAATATTTTCAGTAGTAGGTAGGTATCTGAGATCTTTTCTAGAATCTAGATACTAAGAACAAAGGCTCAAACGTTTAAGTAAGTACCTACATATAGGTACATTGATTAGGCAAACCACGCTATTTTTGCACCAAAAACAATTAAAAAGCAATTAACTACGTCATAATTAATGATAAATGATAATCAGTAGATAATTATTTATTAATTTATTTGATAGGTAGGTACCTATGCATTACAATATTATCGTTTTAGATTGGTATTATCGGGCATCGGATGAATATCTTATTCATTGTTATTGTGTATTGCTGACTCAGGGTAGGTATAGGTAACTTTTACCTACCTAGATGCAACACGTCACTGTTAACTGGGTTGTGGAGGTCAGATAGGCAGTAGCTCCATGTAATATATATGTACTGTTGTTCAACTGCATCCGGTTAAACTGGAAGTCAACCCCAACATAGTTGGGAAAAGGCTTAGCCAGATGATGATGATGCATCACGAACACCTGCATCCCCGTCCCCGATGGGTATGTGAGCTGTAGTATATACAGGTACCTAAACCTACACTGAGTATACCTACCCACGTAGTGGATTACGACCGTCTCACAGACGTGAGTCTGTGGGAAACAGGTCCTCTTTGTGAAAAGAGGACCTGTTTCCCAGTAGTGGGGCAGTAATAGGCTGATTTTGCTATAGGTATTGTACCCAAACGCTTAAGTCTGTTTTAATAGGGGGCACTCGAATACTTTCTCTGATGTCAGCTGCTGAGTTTCTGAGTGGTATGAGCGGCTGAATCTTATAATGCTATATTATGCTGCCTTCAGACTCACGGCATTTCGGTCTTTCGCACCTATAGGTACTTTAGTTCAAGTTGACTGGCATTTAAATCTCCAATGCTATCATTTCCAGGGTCTGGCGTGTGGAACGCTGGTGTACGTGGTGTTCTTCGAGGTGTGGAAGGGCAGCAGTGGCCTGCTGACGTTCACGTGCGCGCTGCTCGGCTTCGCTGTCATGGTCGTACTGGAGCTCATCGTTGAGCTTGGTAAGTGGACTCTTTTTCAAAGCTATCACCATTGTTTGTCGTGAAGGCCTTGTAGATACGAGCCCTGGATGCTGAGGCTTTCGTTTCTCAAGCACGAGGTTGGGTCCAGAGGGCTTGGAAGATTTTTGTATAATGAAGCCTGGCCGGATTAACTACCGCCATTTTGTTTTTTTTTTCAAAGTAGCGGCCACGCATAATTATTAGACCTTCATAATTGTATTAATCGATAGCTGGTATTAATACAAACAACTTTTGTTTGAGGAAATGTTCTAAAGTGTCACTTTTTCGAGATATGAGCTATAAAGTTCAAGTCCATTCACTGATGGCAACTTCAGTCAATAAAGTTCAATCAGTGAATGGATTTTAACTTTGATAGCTCATATCTTGGAAACCTGACACTTTAGAACGTTTTGTTTCATAGAAAACTTGTTTAATGTATTGATGCCAGCTATCAATTAATACCTATAGGTGTGTGGTGTACCTATGTTGACGAGATGTTCACTCAACACTTTTCCATCGCCTAGCTATACCCAGTAGTGGGTTAATTCAGGCTGCGGGTGATGATGATTGTCTCAGATGTCACAGACATCGGTGAAGAAAACATCTAATGGTAACATATGTTTGAAATTGCCAATCAGCCATGAGCAAGAGTATAGATCAATGCTCGTGCGTGCTCCTTCTCTGCGTGAGAAGAGGTCTTTACCCAGCAGTGGGACAGCAGTGCGGCTGGTCATCATCATCATCAGCCTATAATGATCCCACTGCTGGGACACGGCCTCCTCTCGGGCCACCACGCGGGCCCAGCGCGGATTGGTAGATGTCACATGCCTTCGAATTTTTTGGTTCTAGGACTTGCCGGTTTCCTCACGATGTTTTCCTTCACCGTTTTGAGAGCAGTGGTGATGAAATAAATTACACAAAGTAATGCGCCTGTCTGGGTTCGAACCCACGACTTACTGTTCGTAAGTCGGGGTCGCCACCACTGGGCCACCGCTGCTCTAATACGTTGGTATTGTTATATTATTTATAATCGCAAATCTAAAAGGATCAACCTAAAACTGACAGCTCTGTGACATCGTTTTTAGAAGCTTCCTAAACAATTAAGAAGTGATAAAAATACTTGTTATTTTGATAATGATCAGCTGTCTCTTTGTTACGTATGTTGACTTTAGTAGGTATTAGACACACAATAAAATTCATAATTCGTTGTGTTCATACACTTTGATACCTTTTTATTTCTTGTTTACTGTCGAGTATAAGTACAAATTCTACGTACAGACAAAATATGTATAGGTACATATATTATGTACCTATATTGTCTGTAGGCAGAATTTTTTTTTTTGGGTTTATCTGAACTAGATCAGCACATTTAAGCGGCGTTCAAGAGGTGTGTGTCATCTTTGCTATGGAACATTGCCAGTCGCTGCTCTTGAATGCGGTTTAGATGTGGTGATTGCGTTTAATTTCATTGGAGATATTCTCTTCAAGGTCTTGATGCTTTCGGCTTCGACTAAGTAGCAACTTGACAATAAAAATATTCACTGACTTTGATTTTCTTTATGTTCCAGCGGCGTGAGGATGAGAGCAGAACTAGTGACTGGGACGACATGGAAACACAGAATTTCGCCGTTATTGTGAAGTTAATAAAATAATAATTATAATATATTCTATTGCAAAACGTCACCTGTAATAATAAACTATGTAAATTGTTTAGAATGAGTCATGTTCAGTCTAGACTGAACGTTTTGACTACTGTTCATGCTGATCTCATCTTCGTAGCTAATCTGCGCGTTATTTACTGAGATAATATGTTATACGTGACCATTTTGTATGTAGAAGGTTGATACCTAGTCAAAGCGAAGTATTAAACTATCGGTCAGTTGGCCGAATGATTTGTTTAAATGATACGGTCCAGTTAGTTCCTTGGTTAATGTTTGTAAGTACCTATTGTAAATAAATATTTTGTTTAATAATAAAATTTATTAAAATATTCTGAGGTAAGTATTTATTTTGTGTCTGTGTGTGTGGTTACGGGGGATAGAGAAATAATAAAAGTTATTTGTAATTTAACAAATCAATAATGTAATTAGAAATTAACAGTTTATACTATCCATTATCTATTCTTAAAGAAAATAGATATAATTATTTTTATCCTAAATAGTTAATAATTTAGGCTTGATTAAAATCATTACATAGATTATGCAGGCGGTAAATTTACACATCTATTGGTTAAATTGAATAGCTGTTACAAAACAATCTACGAACGAGGCTGCGCACGCCGTTGCGTTACGTCATCGACACACTGCGACCTGAGACGTCACGAGTGATAGGAGCACAGGGGGCGCTAGTGTCGACGTCACAACGCGCCAGACGAAAGGCTCACAGCTCAAAAGTTACGAGACAACACTGTTAAAATATTTCTTTATTAAAATATGATGTACTTAGATAAATGTCCGCATACCGACGATACACGTATTTCCTTAGAAACTAATACGATTGAGAGAAAAAGACATAGAGAAATTTTCGAAAACTCTTAACACTAACTGGTACGAGTATATATAATAATTTGTCAAGCCGCTGCCTTTAACATTCCTACACATTACTCCTAAGGCCGGTACATTTTATTCGTCATACTTACAACAATACACTTTAAGTAATAATAAAGTTTTAAATATTCAACTATACGATATCTTTTCATAGACTATTGCATTATATTCTGTAATCACATTACTTATTCAATTATAATGTTAATTTTTCACCCAGTTTCTGAAAGCTTTACACCCAGTTTCTGGGACTAAAATTTCTGTTCCAATGCTGTAATGGAGGCTGCAATTGGATCTTTCGACTTGTGTTTAATTTTGACATGTCGATGATTTTTGGTCAAAAAAACTGGGTGATAATTATATCTGTTGTCAAATCTCGTGTAAGTAATTTCACTGGCTGTTATTATTGTGGTCAAAAAAGTTACAATAGTTCCAGATTTGACAGCAGATTTACTGATCACGGTCTAGATCGGGCTTTCAGAAGCTGGGTCATGTTACACTGGTCATTTGATAATCTTCCCATTACCTACCTATCTGATAACGCGACATCGACGGTCACGAGACCAGTTCATAATAAGCGCTTACAATAACTGGCTTAACCAATCTACGCACAAACAACAAAAAAAAAATCATAAGCTTAAAAAAATGTAAATTATTTAATACTAAATGCAACATTGACAAACGTAGGTACTAAATAAGAATACTAACGTAAACTACGAATTCAGGCACCGTTATCTCTTAATCTAATAAATTAATAGAACCAGTACATTGGACTGTACAATTATAATGCACAATAAGAAAACGCTAAATGTAAGTATCACTTGCCTGTTTTCACTTACAATAAGCAACACCTAAATGAATGCCTAAATATTATTTCATAGTTGAAAATCCAACATGGCGTCATAATTTTTCAGCATTCATTTTAATATTGCCTATTTTTATAGTGTTGGTGAAAACGGTCATTAATTACATAAAATAAGAGATACCTAAATCTCAACAAATATCATAATACTACATAATATTTAATTTTAAAAATCTCACTAATGTTTAATTTAAGACGAAGACTTGCTGATAGGTAAGTATTGTTTGTTTATTTATTAAACGGGAATCCTGAAATACGTCACGCCATTAAATGGCGGCAAAAAAATGTAATGTTTGAGCTTCAATGTCTAACTACACCGCCATCTTGCTATCCACATTGCAAGCCTTATTTATTAATGACAAGTGCAAATGAATACGAAAATATTTCTTTTATAAAAAGTTTTAGTGTGCTTCAAAATTCGTGCAATTTCATTACGTATGTTAAATTCATGAAAGAGCATTTTTTTTGGCTGTTTAGCCGTTCAAAGTCATCTGAAAATATTTTTATTTATGTAGTGCATTTTTTTTGTAATAACAAAAATAAATTGTAAGTGTTGATTTCTATTTAAATTGTCTACAGGCGAGGTGTAGGCATTGCATCGAGCCCTAGTATTGAATTAACAGTAAATATGGCGACATTGTGTGTGTTAACTGTATACATAAATATAGTGTCGAAACATGTTACACATTTAGTGTGAACAAAAATTTGGCACATTGCTAAAATTATGATTGTCTTTCTTTGCAAATAATACGTTTAACGAGATTGTTTTTACATAAAGTAGTACATTATAGAACGATATTATTTTTAGGAACAAGATAATATTATTAATTGAAGCATTATTTTTTAAGATAATTGAATTCTACGATGTAAATATGTCTAACCAGATGTAAATACAATCTCAAAAATAAAGGTCAACTTTATTCCAAATGCAAAATAACTTAAAAATAAGGCAAGAATAAATAAATAGTGTATGGCAATCTCAAAGATCGAATTAAAATAGTCAGGTAAGTACAGTTAACGATACATTTATTGAGTAGGACACGATAATATTTAGGAAAAAAAAAACTTATCGAATTGAGAACCTCCTCCTTTTGGAAGTCGGTTAAAAATACACGACAATTTGACTAGGAACACGTCAGTCAGTTTGTCCGCAAGCCTCATACAATAACGACGTAAATTAAATTATTGCGATTTTTTAATTCTAAACGCGAATAATATAACTGTACTTACCGCATACATAACGCTTATGGAAGTCATAAAATGACGCTTTCCAACGCTTTCATAACAACTCAGGGTTCACGACATCAACAGATAAATATTTTATTGTAAATAATTAATTGATTGGTTTTTCAGTTTCTATCACTAAGTTTTTCAGTTTTTTTAATTTAATTGAAGAACAAGCCTCTCTCTATAATATATTTAAGAGTAATAATAAAATTATGAAATAAATGTGTGTGTTGGCAAGCGTCATTTTTTGGCATAAGTCAAGTGCGAAGTGCTTAAGACTTGAGGAGCTTGCCGGCGCGCTGATTGGCCACCGCTATGCGAGTCTCGTTGCTCTCACCCTATAAACAAAGCTCATTGTAATCTCACGTTTACAAAAGTACACTGTCACACAAATATAGATATTATTTTGTTAGACATAAGGTTTAAAGTAAATAAAGGTTACATTGATGGTAGTAAATTGTTAGGTAAATGGATTAGGTAAATGGATTAAACTTAAATGGGACAACCACAAACAAAACAAATCAGAAGAGCGGCGACGTAAACGCAAATCTAAAAATAAAATATAGAAAAATAAACACAAGAAGACTAAAAAATCAAATAGAGTACACAAAATCAATAGAGAACATGGTTTTAACCAGAGGAAAAAGACAAAAAAAAACAAAAGTTATTTACAAAATACAAGGGTGGACAGATATTTTGCAAGAAGGCACCCACCCTGTCGAGCACGCAATCATGTTCACATGTAACGGCACAAGTTCATAAAAACTACCATTATAAATGTATTCATTTAAATAGACCATACGGAGATACAGAGTAGTACGTCCTTATTTTGACAACCTACTTTAACGTAAAGCAAAAACAAAGCCGTATAATACTTTAACAATTTATTTGTTCATTAAATGTACTGCTACATGCGACACAATTGTCATCCTGCCGTTTTTATCTTTCAGCGATTTTTGGCTTAAAGCGGCAACGCCATAGCGTTCAAATTTTAAAGTGACACAAAAGCCAATTTTGTAGTGCTCAATCGCTTTAAGTGCAAGCTGTGCTCCGCTTTATAAAAGTGCTGTTTTATATAAAAGTATACTCACGGTCTTCAGCGACGTGTTGTGTGTTTAGTTTGTTTGTGTGGGTGTGCAGTCTCGTGGACGAATGCATTTATACAGTTATTTGTTTTATATAAACTGTAGTTTGGTAAATGTTACCTGGGCCGGCAGTCTCGACAGAGATAACGACAAAATCGCTATCTTTTGATTACTAATTACTAATGAATTAATTGGGTTGCAATAACGATGCTTGCGGGAAATCCAAGTCTCTACATCCAAGATGCGATTCTCGCAAGCATCGTTATTGCAACCCAATTTAGTCGTTAGTAATCAGCGATCGAAAGTTAGCGAATTTGTCGCTATCTATGTCGAGACTGCCTGCCCTGCCGTGCAAGTACGTAGGAATCGATTCGATAAATCTGACAGTCATTCTCGCCAAAATGAGTTTATAACAAAGATAAAAACTCATTTTGTCGAGAATAACTGTCAGATTTATCGAATCGATTCCTACGTACTTGCACTGCTGGCTTGTTTCCCCAGCAAGATGTCTGCTTTCTTTCTTAAGCGAATATTTATATTTTATCATTATTTATTTATTTATAAATATAATTATTATAATATGATTCGATAGTGGAAATATAAAGTAACGTGAGGGACATTGAATTGTCAACTTTCGACCCTAAGACCTAACGTTGCAAATCAAAAAGCACGCTCATGTCTCTTTAAGGTAGTTAAAATCTCCACTGTCGATTTGTAAAATAGTACTTACATAATATTTATTTAAGATAGGATAGATATTTTATCATTATGTTTCATTACTTAAAGTATACTGCGGCAATCTACAATTCATCAATCCTTAACTTTACCTTTAATTAACTTTTCAAATAAAAAGTATTTGATAATTGATTGTCTTATATGCTTTAATAATTAAATATTAACACCAAAATGTAGTTTATAAAAGATAGACTTAACCGTAAAAAAAAAAACGATAAAGGGAAAATAAATAACTTAAAATCACTTTGTAAATGAAATGATTTATTTTCTCATAAAATAAATAAAAAGTACTAAGTTAATAAATTATGATAGTTTATCGCTAGTTAAGATAGCTACATTGTAATACTAAGTTACATTATTAAGGTAGCGTCTTTTCATACTATTTCATAGAAGCAGATATGTATGTTATTGCTCAGATATGTAAAAGCTATGTACTTGAAATGTTTATTGTGTTTTTAAATTACCGATACAAAAAAAAAACACACTTTATTGGCATCGTTTTAATTGACAAACAAGTGAATGTTAACTTGTACCAAAAACTTGCAATTGTCAACGATATCTATCGCTACCGGTACTAACTGTTAATAAATATCATATCGCCAGAGTATCATAATACACAGGTACAAGTAGTAGAATTTATCTAAATAAATTCACAAAATATTTGAGCCGTCACAATATTTTTAACGACATGTTTGATTTTAAATACATTATTGCTCCTATGAAAAGTATTAGAAATCAAAGATGAGATCTGATGCACTTCAGATACAGTTAAGTTTCTTCGAAGACATGTGAATGGCTAAACTCTAATCACTTAAATTGAAACTATTATCACAAATCACCTCATCCCTACCATTAATTATGTCCATTTATTCATCCCCTCTTACGAATAGCCTATTCTGAAGAACAACACATGTTTCGACTGCTCGTAATGCATTTTGACTAATATGCAAGAAGTATAGTGAAATTATTGTTTTGCCTCCAATAGGTTGATACCAATATAAATGTGAAAAGGGAGTACATGGAAATAACGTGAAATTTTTAAAGATAAGATAGCCAATTAATAAACACAGATCTGTGTGAGATTTGATCCCATACCATAGGATTAAATAACAATTTCCTTTAAATCTATTCCTTTATATCTCTTGTGGTACATCGCAAGGTATACAGTATGTACCAGAAATATGTGGTCATATTTAAGAATGAGTGTAGACTGAACTGAACAAAATTTTCCATGGGACCAACATCGTAATCGCAAGCAAATAATAATCAGTTCCATACAAAATGTCAATACCTCGCCCCAAATGTATGGTGTCCCCATACATTTGGATAGAGCAGGTATTGACATTTTTTGAACTTTTGGCTGAACTTTTTCATGATTACAATAATGTTGGTAGCATAGAGAAAGATGTTCTGTTTCTACCACACCCCCTTAAAATGACCACATATTTCTGATCCACAGTGTATTAATCAATCAATATTTTGAGTATGAATGTTTAAGCGACATTTTAACGTTCCTAGCAATAACAGTAACACTACATATTAACAAGGGGTAAATGCATTTTCTCAAAATAATAAATCTCACGCTTCAACCGCATAACTGTTTATACTGTGAAGTAGTTTTTTTTTAATTAATATTATTTAAGTATACGAGATGGCGTAAATACGATTAAGTATAATTTTATAACTTCAACATGTTCTACTGCATGAAATGAGCACCAGAAAACTATTATTAAAAAAAGATGTAGTTTTGTGAGGGGTGGGAATAAATACAGCAGTATTTCTTCAGGGTTTTCCGGGTTGGGAGCCAGTCCTTAGGAAGCATAGTGGCGCCTTTTTCATTCCGAATGCACCGTTGTTGACTAGCACCGACGCGACTTATTCCATGCTTATAATAATACGCCTTTCCAAGTTTCAGTGTAGTACAGATCAGCAAATAAAGCTACTACAATCTGTCAAATTTCTTAAATAGATTTTCAACTTTTATCACTAAAGGTTCAAAGTTAATTGGGAAAATTTGTCAGTTTCGGCTAACTTGATGTTCTGGCGTCTGTACATCTCCACAAGTTATGTACCCCAAACAAAACTACACTATGTACTTAAAACTTGAGCGTCAAGAAAAAGCAGTAAGATACAGTAGTCAAAAAACGAACTAGTGTTCACTTGATACAGTAGCATGTTAGGATTACATGTTAAATATTAATATTATTACACTTGGATAAATGTATCTCGACATAGAAGAGCAAAATATTTGATTTTTAAATTAATTTATTTACCGGTTGCAGATTTACTTTTTATAAATTCAACTTAAAATTAATTCATAACGTATTAAATAATGATAAGTTGTTTAGATAAACCTAATAATAGTCTTGAAAATGATTAAACTATAGTTGCAACTAAAAAGATATTAATCTTATAATTAATTCATTTAACGTAATAAATAATGATAAGTTGTTTAGATAAACCTAATAGTCTCGAAAATGATTAAACTATAGTTGCAACTACAAAGATATTAATCTTATAATTCATTCATTGAACGTATTAAATAATGATAAGTTGTTTAGATAAACCTAATAGTCTCAAAAATGATTAAACTATAGTTGCAACTAAAGAGATATTAATCTTATAATTCATTCATTTAACGTACGTAATGATAAGTTGTTTAGATAAACCTAATAGTCTCGAAAATGATTAAACTATAGTTGCAACTAAAAAGATGCAAATATGTATATATACATATTTGATATCTATAATCTTAACCTTCAGTTTTTAAAAGCTTGTTTAATTTAACTGTCAAATCGCATGTCAAGATATGTGATTGGCTATTATTGATATTTCTGACAACCAATCACAACAGTTCACTTAAGATTTGACAATAGAATCGAACTTTTAAAAACCAGGCGTCACAATAGTACTTTTCAACATAAGAATACAAAAATAATACTCTAATTTGACTACAGTATGGATAAAGTAGTGTATCTGCAACCGGTGTTGTGGGCGTGCGCCCGCGCAGACCACGTGACCACGAGACCGTGTGTGTAGGTGTGTGGTGTCGGGGTGTCCGCCGTCCTTTACTTGAGGAGCTCGTGCGCGCGCTGGTTCGCCAGAGTTATCCTCGTTTCGTTCGATTCGCCCTAAGATTAGAACACGCGGTTTGTTTCTGCTAGTTGTTCAATTTACAGCGACTTTTAAGGTTTGTATATGTGATAATATGTGACTTGGGCCAGTTACACAGAGATTCGATTGAAAAAGAATGAGCAACTTGTAGTAAGAGGACTTAATTAGGTTACCAATGAATACTGAAATCAATTCATTGAAAAAAAAGAACAGTAAAGTTGAATAAATGTAATAGGGTAGATGACAAAAAAAAATACAATTTGTTCGTCAGATTTCCAAAAAATAATGGACTCATATTTTTTCTTTTTTCACGTAAACAAAAAAATGAAGACGATACAGTGCGTCGAAAACTCGTTTGACGTCACATTTCAGTACATTTTTTACTCAAATGTGACGTCACGAGCCCCACTCATGAACTTTGATACGTTTTATCTTCGTCAATTTTGATTAATTTGATAAAACAAAAAACACGTATCCAATATTTTTCCATAATCTAACTGACGGACTAAACAGAATCATATTTTTTTAGTCAGTCGTCATCCCTATTGTTTTTTTATAGAGAATAGGGTAGATGACACCATAAAACAATAATTCCAGACACCTATCTCTAAAAAAAACAGTTTATTTTGGGCCTGAAAACCCGATTTATTTCAATTAATTGCCAAATTCGACTTTTAGTTGCTTTGAAATCAATAAATATTTGAATCATTGAGTTGAATAAACAGTGACGTCACAGTTGGCTATTGACTTACAAAATCTATGAGAGAACCGCGTTTTGGCAGCTCTTAAAAAGTATCTCAATTGATTGGTGTGTCATCTACCCCATTAACATCTAAAACCATTTTCTTTTGAGTGTTTTGGTAACAACTTGTGCAATATTTATGTGGATTACTTTACCCATTCTTCTTTACCACGAAATAATATTGGAATCATTAAATAGTAACAGTAAAACGTTCAAGTGTGTGCGAGGGCCTTCAGTCGCTGTCTTTTGAAACAAGAAGAATGTTTCGTTAGCATTTGATGTAAATGATGTGTTATTCATGGACTCTAATTCAGTATGTTAGTCATGGAGTGACAACTAGTAACATTTACACAATGGTGGTGTAGGATGTGTTGTAGTCGTGGCATGTCTTGGACATCATTAGGAAGACAGAAAGAAAATCATTCAATTTCACAACAACCAATTACTAATCACATACTCTACGAAGTATAAGAGGACATGCGTCGAGTGAAGACAGAAGGTGATTTTTTTTTTATTGCCAGGTAAGCGAGTGACCGGAACTTGGGATGCCAGTAAGCCAAGGAGATAGTTCATAGACACAGAAGACAACTAGTCGCACTTCCGCCGCTAACGTGACAGGCACAAACATTTAGATGGTGAAAATGTCAATGAGTCGAATGAGGCGCAGTGAAATTTGTTTTTAGAGAAATTTTACTGCGTCTCACTGTGGAAAGTTTTGCCCAATTTACTGGTAATCTTGTTACTCTCACTTTTTGTTGGCGCTAGTGCTATCATCGTTTTGGCTAGAATGACATTGCCAGGAGGCGTGATTGGTAAACATTTGTAAAATTGTGTTGAGAATACAAGATGGCGTCAATCCAAATTTTGCCACACGCCATATCTGTGCACATATGTATTGGGTATGTTATGAGAGTAATACAAGATGAGTGTTGGGCAAAACTTACACACTATGAATCAATCAACACGACAACATCAATAAATAATTTTAGAATAATTTATATGAAAAAATATTTATTAGAATAGAATCTTATGTCTTGAAGAGTAGAGATTGAAGAGAAATCTATTGAGAAGAAAAAATATTAAGAGTGCACGCGAACTCGTCTTCTAGATGGTTTGGTACACGACAGTGCAAGAAACAAGGAAAGAAGGTATTTTTTTACTATATTTAGGCAGAGGTACAGCATAGGTATTTTTTGTTCTTCGTACAATTTGTTATGGTGTGAGTCGTGTAATGTAACATGACTTTTATGTCAGGGAAATAAGATCCACTATGCTTGTCAACTGAAAAAATCTAATTAGTCCGTCAGATATGTTTTCAAAAAATTTGACCTGAATTTTTTTTTTTTTTTCGAAAACCAAAATTGACCAAGATACGAGTACAATGCTTTTAAAATTCTCAATGCGTCACGCCGTGGTATAAGTTTTAGTGCGTTCTGACGTCACGAGCCACTCCCGAGTTTTGATGCGTTTTATCTTTGTCAATATTCATTGATTTACAAAAACAAAAAATACGTGTCCATTATTTTCAAATACTCTAACTGACGGACTAAATAGATTTGAAATTTATTGATGGTGGAAACTAGCCTATTAGATACAGCTCACACGCTTTCTTGAGAACGAATCTTAGCTTCTCTCTCAGACTGTCGCTTGTAGTACCTGTGGCCTTAGTATTTATATCTACTTCTCGATAAGTTATTCTGCGTTTCCCATGTCTACTTGATAACTTAAGGCTTCACCTGCAGCCATTACTTTTACCCTTATACTTTAAAAAACTTATTGGTAAAGATTGCTCTAAGAAATCTTTCAGGCGCCCTTTGTTCCTTTGGTTTCAGGTAAATCCAAAAGGTAGAAAAATCTTTGAAAAAGATCCTAGCACTAACACCGGAGTCTCTCAGCGTTATTCATGATATTTCAGTAAATATCATTTTCGACTTGACGTTCGCCTCTCCTCCAGGTCGCATTGAATTAAAAGGTGCAACCCATTACTCGAAACTCACGTACATATACAGCTATCGCATAAAGACCAAGTTCTGTATTCGGATCGTGTTCCTAATTTAAAAGGCCAGCACAACAGCCTCAGTACAGAACTTTTCTTTATTCAAACTTGGAACGAATTCGCGTGCACCTTTGTCTCAACAAACTAGTGCCCGCCAGCCAGGCTCGACACGTTACCTTGCGGTTGACGCGGTCGATCTGCCGGTTCTGGTTCTCGAGCTCGGAGCCCATATCCAGCGCCATGTTGCGCAGGTTGCCGATCATCGTGTTCACCTGGCCCATGTTCTCTTCCATCTCATCCTCGCGAGCGTCGTTTGTTATCCTGGATTGATGGACAATTTAGTTATTGAGAGAATAATGGTTGTTAGTTTTGATAGTTATTTGAAAAAGCTTATAATTGAGCAAGGAAACGAATATTTTTTTTGTACAGAATGCCTGTTTTCTATGGGTTTGTACAACAACTAACCGATAGCGATAGTATTGCTGGTAATGAAAAATATGTATCAAATGAAAGGAAATAGTAATTTTGTATTTAGCCCGTAGGTATGTGCCAGTGCAAAAATAACCTTGTTTTAACTAAGGCTGCATTTCGTATTACAAAATAATCGCACACAGCGCTCACATTTATATTTTGCGTTCCGATTTAGATATCACGATTATGACAGCTAAGAGCTGTCATCAATTCGGAACGCTCGTGAACGCGTTGACAGTGAACATAACCCTAAACGAAAACCTTCCACAGGAATTATTTTTGAAAATGGAAGTGATGTTGGTTGACTCTATCGAATCTGATAACTCAGATTTTGAGATAGAGAACGACGATTCGTCCAGTGATGAAAAGGATGACGGAAGTGTTTATATCAGCGTATTTTGCTCCCGGCAAAGATTTACCCCTTATAAAATATCACGAATTACAAATTACATAGATACAACGATAATTAAATATAATGTATAGTTAGATGCGACTCCTAAGTTCATAACAAAACAACACAACCTGTCGACACAACTGTCATTTTTGACAGCGCTCACAGTGATATTTATTTGGGGCATGGTCGGTGTAATCGCAAGATGGCGCATGTCATGACGTCATCTATGACGATTCAAGGGACATCAATATCGCACTCACGGTAATTCGGGACGGGTCTATGGACGCTCAAATCGATTACAACTTAATTCGGAATGCAGCCTAATATAACTCAGCACAGACAGATTTTATAGCTCATCGTAAAATAATGTTTGGTAAGTTATGTTAAATTGTGCTCTAATTCACAGTTTTATTAATGGCCGCTAAAAAGACAAAGGTAAGAGAAAAACTGGTGTTCTGTCAAAGAGTGAAACTAGTTTGATAAAGAGGTGAGCTTACCTTCCTATGTACCCGGCTTGTGGTCCTATACCGTTACGTTCGTCCATCACCCTCTGAGGCTGGTTGTTCACCACCTTGCCGTCGTCGTTGCCCTTCCACGTGCCGTCGTCCTCCTTGAACGACGCACCCCTGGAAATAGCACAACACTCCTTAGTCTAGCTCTCCTGGAAAATATGTACCCATATCTGCAAGATTGTCAGCTGAATCCATGCAAGAACACCACACAAATCGACGCAGAAACCATACAGAAACACATCGAACCCACATGATGACTCGTCGTAGTAAGCTTTATGAGTTTTAAGAAGTTTAAGTTTTACAGTGATCAGCAAAGAAAAATTAAATCAGAATATGGTTTATGGTTCAAAAAACCGTTTAGAGGTTAAATATGCAGGCGCAGAAGCGTTAGTTTGGCGTGGTAATATGAAGTACGCACTTGTTGCACGGCAGCACACAGATGCCGCAACATTTCTCCATGCCGGACAGATTCTTCTCTGCCTCGCGCATGTCCGCGTTGATCTGGTCCATGCCCTCCTCGATTCTGTCCAATTGCTCTGTTCACACACATCAACAAACGCTTTAGATCCACCCTTGTAAGTTTACCTGCAGTTATGTGTTCAAGCTCCTAGCTCTTTCCAATTATAAACTCGCGATTTTAATATTTTTGAATTCTTTTTTTTTTCATTTCAAATTTAAATTTCGATTGTAAATTCTCAACGCTCTCGACAATAACCAGCGCTAAGTGTAAGACATGTATCTGGTAACAGCAGCTGAGTTTTATTCAACTATTTATGTCCATGCAAGCTGTCAACCTACAGCAATTACTATGTAATGACATTTCAACGCTAATATTTAAGCATCTAATATTTATCGGAACAATCTTTGTGGTGCTTGTGTTGTTAATGTACATAGGTCTTACACTTGATCTGGTTAAAACTAATTCAAAAAGTTATCATTTACCTTTGAATAAAATGATGTATGTGCTGACACTAAGTGATTACATTACCGTACTCGTAGTGACTAACAATTAGAGAACATTTTCTAAATATCATTTATAAAAATCTAGTCATGCAAATAAACAGCAATATTGAAGAAGACGTGCATAGCTGGATGCGTGACAAAAACTAAATAAAATAATTAATACAGTTTAACTGAATCAGATAATCTCATGGTCCCAGCTCACTGGCTGTGAGTGCTGAGCACTGAGCACTGAGGCACCCAGGCGCACTGAGCGCTCTGAGCGCTCTGAGCGCACTGCGGAGCGCAGAGATCGTTTGATGCACTTTATTCACTAGGTTTAGTTATGATCATGACAAACAAGTTTTACCTTCAGTTTTTATCCGTTATAAATAAACTGTTAGCAGATTTTCAATCGTAACATATTTATTGTCATCGAGTCATTGCCATTCAACGAACTTTTATAAATTATCTGAACTGGCATTTCAGACAAAAGCTTTACTAAATTATGAGTGATGCAAAATAGTATGTTCTACTGGATGCTTACCGCCCTGTTCATCCAGCATGACCAGGGTTTTCATGCCCACCTCGTGACTCTACAACACAATAATGATGTCACTATAGCTCGCCAAACGAATGCGGTGAGGACTCGGGAGCGGCGCGCGCGCAGGCCCCTCCGCCGCTGAGGTCGGCTCAGGCCGCGCGGGCGTCGCAAACTCAAACCAACACAAACAAACTGATAACTAAACAGAAATAAAACATGGACATGAGGCGGCGGGCCACACCGGCCCGCCGCCGGGTGATCATGGGACAAAATAAATCAACTTAGCAAATGAGCGTATCCAGTAAGCCATTCCTAAATGAAACGTGAAAATAGCAAAGTATTAATTTATTGAAGAAGAAAAATGAACAAACTAATATGTAGTGCGGCGAGGGGCGGCCTCGCCGACAGACACACACGTCGAGCTAGGTACAGACCTACAGCTAACATGAACAGTACGCTGCCAGCCATGGAGATGAGGCGATACCATACTATACGTCGAACAGACATCGTCAACGCGCATTCATTTAGTACCGCACATTACGGAAGAGAACAGTAGATTCGGAAAGATAAATAAATATACCTATAAAAAGCGTTTCGATCAAATATCAACGGAAGAACTAAACAGATTGCGCAGCTCATTCAAATTAAATCTTCAGCAAAAGATAGAGTAACAGTCTTTTGCGACATTTAGCAACGAACGGCCATCGGGCTTCTATTTACACTATATGTCAAGGTCATCCCCATCGAAACATAGATACACACGCAACATCGATCTCAGATAAGTCGTTAGTTAAGAGAAACGTCAAAGAAAAACAAAGAGATTAATATTTATTAACTGCACATTCAAACACAGACGTTCTCACGTTTCGACTACCCATGTGTCAGTTTAACTCTTACCGCCCTGGTGACTCAACATATGAAGCGCTTGCCCCCCGGCGTCCTCGCTCTATACATAAAATACAAATCAAAATAATATATCGTAGGAGAGAGTATCGGGGTGTGTGGGTGGGTGGGTGCGGTGCGCCGGAGTCGGTCGCACGGGCGCGCGTGAGCGTGGCGTGCAGCGGCGGCGTGACGCGTGACGCTACGGGCGTGGCGGAGGCGACGGCGCGTGCGTGCAGGTGCCGGCGTGGGGCGGCGCGCGGGCCGCGCACTGCGCATGCGCACGGGGGCCGCGAGCCGCGCGCCGCCCGCAAGCGCCGCTAACACACACTACTCGATCCACAACGACATGCATGCAGTGAAGCTTGCAAGTAAAACCAGATTTAAGTTTCATCTGTGCTCAGTTTCATATGATTCATGATTATTTGTGTGATGTCAAGAGTCGTGCGTTGAGGAGAAGCGTTTCGAATTTACTTTGCTCGTTCATTTAGATTCGTTTATGTGAATTCAGTAAAGTTGGTAATTTAGAGTCGAGTACGAACAATATCTGAAATGCAGAATGTATAAGGTATCGGTACGCCCGAATATATATACGTTTGTAATGTCGATCGTTCGGCCTGCCTGACGCCGTAGAAGATAGAGCTCGTTGTTAAGTTGTGCAAAGTGGTGTATATTATCTACATAACGAATAAATATACAAAGATGTGGGTTTTCCGTGATCGTCTCCGTGTGTGAGTCTTACAATGTAAACGGTAGTCTCTCAGAGGATGCCCGCACCTTTGCATTCTTATAGCAGTGACGTAATTTTAAATACATAATGCGATACCCCCTTAACTCTTCTACATCGGTGAGCCCATCTTCGGCTCGGCTGAAAACCCTACGATGCTCAACAAAGTTAGCGAAAAAGGATAAAATAGATAAAATTGTAAATAATGTAGTGTTGCAAATTTTGCAGATCACTCACCTCCCTGGTCGTCTAGAGCGACCAGAGTACGAATGCCGGCCTCCTTGCTCTACGCCGCAGAAACAAAAAGTCACAGAGCATGTTAGTTGTGAGGGGTACAGTAGAGTGAGTGGGCGGTGGGTTCGAGCCCGGCGGGGGCACGCGGAGCGTGTCGCGGCACTTGTACAGTCAGATGTAGCAGTCGTGTCGCGGAGGACCCCGTCCCCTTGCGCCGCGCAGCAGCGAGCAGTGAGCATGTACTAGTGTGCAGGGGCTGCGCGGGCGCACGTGGCGGACGGGCTCCTCCCCGGTGTTGAACTGTGTTGTTGAGAGTAATGCTGAGTCTGTACAGTGTCGTATATCATGTTATATTTCGCGCATACATTTCGGCATATAAAATTAATAGTATAAACATAATAATGCAAAATATCACGTCAATAATTAGGAACTTTCTAGAAAAACTTTAAACTAAAAATACTAAAAATATTTTAAGAAATCAAAAGTATGAAATAATAATGGAACAGTAATGTGGGTAATACTGGTGACTTTGGTTAGGTTCATGTATATTGTGTGAGAGTCAGCAATAGGTGTAGCTCGATATATTTGTTGGAGTTCAGTGGCAGGTACGGGGTGTGTTCACGCCCATATATTGACAGTAATGTGAATGTTCGAGAAGGCATGAAAATCATACAACATAATAGATGTACAGTCAACAACAGAGAGCAGCCACTACAACAGAGACCTAAGATACAGATCAACTAAAACAGGAAGAACGAACATCAACATACACTGATCACGATATATCAAAAGGCAAGGCTCGCGAGATCAGTTGGTGTTGGAGCGTTTACTTACAGAAATCATAAAGAAACACAGAGAACAATAATGTCATCTATGAAGAGTGGAAGTATCGTTACCAGACAGGAAATTAAATAGTAATAGAAAGTGCGTTGAAACAGTGAGTCAGCCTCGGACACGGATTCCTCCACGAGGATCCGGGTGGTACACAAGGGTCTCAGTAGAAAGCAAGCCCAAGCACAATGGTTTGACTATTTTTTTTTCAGACTCAAAAGCGCACGTATTTCGTTCAAATTACGTACTAAAAGGGGTACTAACTTTAGAGAAGTATTTAAACTAAATATGGGACTTGGATTCTATTGTGGACAATGATGGGCTTCATGCTTTGAAACCTAAAACAGCATTCGGGCGAAATTACAGGTGCTGACGGTTAAACATTCGGCTTTGAGTTTTTAATTTGTTTCTTTGATAAAAAACTAAAGGAGGCAATGTTCTAACTTTGTAAGAATATCAATTTGTTAATTAACTGTCAGCGCCGAGGGCCAGTTCGCCCGGGAAGGTTAATATAATCACATAAAATGTACAGTTCACTACGAACAACACAAAGGGCTATAGAAGTCTAACATTTTCGGACACAGTAAAGGCACGGATCATGCAACACCCATATATGTATGGTTATAATAACATAATACTGATTACATATTATATATTATACTCAAATGTAGGGTTCAACATAAAATAAACAAAGGATTATGGCCGGATAACTACAATAGATATACATACACACATTTAGAAAAAGATAAAACAAAATAATATTTAGCGACATCGAAACACAACAGCCAGGGTTAGCAGAGGCTGCGCCCTAGGGGGTGGGACGGGCGTCAGAGACCAAACCGAGCTTGGGGCTATCCAGACACTTCCGCTATACCCCTCACTCCCTCGCATCGAGAACACCTCTCTCACAGATGATCACAAATAATCATATAATCGACAACACAACTCAACATAATTAAACTATGGGGGGAAAATAATTTAATTTTAACTGAAACGCGTCTACGGATATACAAGACCGCACAGTTCTATTGGCTCAATTCTTTCTATTTAGTAAAAGATTATAAGAGCTCCCAGTATTGTCGTACGCTTGGAAAATTAATAGATCATTCAATATTAAACACACAGGTTATTAGATCACAATTGAGAGTAGTTAATAATGGATGAAGTTGATATAAAAACAAATTATTATTTTTATAAATAAATTAAATGAATATAAAAATGATTTAAAAGTTTTCATATCAAATTCAAGACAATTTGAACTAGTATCAAAGGGGAAACCTAGAAATAATATGGTTAAAGTTAATTTCGGGGAGGTATTCTCGAAATCACACTCAGATCTCTCCCAATACGTTAAGATGGCTCCAGAGATTTAGAGCATTAGTATTCAAATACACAGTTATAGTAAAAATATGTTATTGGTTTCATTTATTCTTAATTCAAAATTTTAGTTAATGGTGATGTTCTCGCCTTATTTTTTTGTTAAATATTAGATATAAATAAAGTAGGCGTAGTGACAACTCACCTCCTCGCATAGTTGCATCATGCGCCGTGTGGACTCCAGCGACTGAAACATTTTAACAAATTCAATTATTTAAAAGTCAGTTTAAGAAAGGAAACTTCACGAGGATATTATTTTCTTACGATTGTATAAGTTTGAACAAAGAAAACTTGTTACAAACTAACAGAACTTTCGAGAGTTTTACGCGGAGAGCATTTTTCTAAATGTCTTACTCGTTTTGCAACTCTTTAAATTCGTTTATTGTCTTTGTGGACTTCAAAGAAACTTGCTCCTCTTTAGCGTTGTGCAAATCCTGTACCCGAATAGATGTAAGTACCTCATTCTAGAATTTAAAATCATACTTATCGAAAAGCTAAATCCTTTTAACGGAGGGATTTGATCCTATGCTACGGCAAGGCGGCAAGCTGTGCTTTAATACTGCGTAGGTATTCCTAACTGGAAAAATGTCCGGGTTTTTAAGTATTAAATAAAAAGATACTGACATCATCGGTGACTTGGCCGGAGCGCAATTGCAGCTGCTCGAGTTCGCTGCGTGGCGCGCCATTTTCGGGGGGTGGCACTGCTGCAGGCATTCTGAAACAATGCAAGTGACACGTTAGTATGCCAGCTATTGAATAAAGTCCAAGTATTGTCTGAAAAGGAAAGAAAAACCCATCAGCACATCTCTGGTTTTCCACAACCAATACCGTTCCTCCTAATCCTTTGTATAGTTCGTTTTGTCCAGGAGCAAAGTTTAGTCCATGGACATTATGGGCTACACTATTAAGGACAGCATTGCTCCTTAGCGAAAATACTGCCTAATCCCTAATTACCAAATTTTTCACATCTACACAACACGCTTTTGCCCAAATATAAAGTTAAAGGAACGTCAAACTTAGCAGCGGCTAATTTAATTTAAACTTCGCCTGTTGGCACATAAACCCGGGCTTACTCGACGTGACAGAACTCGGAATTAGGAACTCTGCTAAAGAACCAGTCTTTGACAAATTCTTAAAGTAAATTAGCAATTCATGCATATTGTTCGGAAATCTGTTGGAGGAAAATGACGACCGCGAACCGCGAAACGGAAGGCGGAGCGTGAGAAGTTTCCCACTAGGCACAGACTATACTAGAAATAGCAGATGACCTTGTGATAGTCGTGGGATTAAGGTGGTTGGTGGACATGGAAGGATCTCCGTAACAACCAGCCCTGTGGACGAATAATTTCAAGTTTTTCGTACAATTAAGTTTGCCCTAATCTGAATTCATTTGTGGTCGACGTAGCATCTCTTGTTCTTCCATAATTCTCTATTACTCGTCATCTCATCAGACACCTCTTTTCTTGCCATATCATACCTTTACACAGTCCGTAAAATTAAATGATCATACAACAGTAAAAGAAATGGCAGTGTAATTCAAATTTCTGATCCGAGTAAAACCAGATAGAAGTTCCTTATGTTCCTAAATACAACGTTCATTTTTACGAAACAAAGGTTCTTGAAAAACTTAATGTATGCAATTTACGTTGTTTACTACGGAGTTAGCACACCAGACAGACACGATTAAGATTGCTAATGAAAATAGAGGTAAGTAGTCTGGCCTTGCAATGACCTTACACCTTACGCCTTATGTCCGCAGTTAACCATCCTGTGTTACCTAACTCTGCACTTTACGATGTTCTCGTTGAAATTAACATCCCTTGACGATAACCTTAACATATTTTTAAAACGGCGTATCCGTTTTAAAAATATGTTAAGGTTATCGTCAAGGGATGTTAATTTCAACGAGAACATCGTAACACGTGTATCCCACATTCTTTCATTCACATCTTCCACACAAATCAATTCCAACAATGTTTCATCCAAAAATAGAACGCACCTGAACTTTCATTAATTAAAATAGCGGAAGGGATGCGTGGTGGTTAAAATTAAATGCCGATGTGAATCTGTGTGCTCTGACCTTTAAACACGTCGATATTATGTAGCTTTGAACTTCAAACGACAACCCCTTCACGAGAGGCACTTGTGGCAGAAATAACGATACATTTATCTCCTCCATTTTTATAGAATGAGCCGAGATGATATCATATGCATGGAAAATGGCTCTCGATGTATGAAATTAGAATATCCTTTGTTTTTGCTCACGTTACATTACCAAGAAATATTTCATGACTAATATTCAACAAAAACGCAGGTCCGGGTTTGCCGATGAATCTGATACGTTTTCAGAAGAGCCTAATTAAGATGTAATTTGAGATACGACCGAGGGATGATCATGAAGAAAATGATTAAGTAATAGGCCGATTTATAGATAGGTAATGATCCATCCCTTGAGCAATAAACGAGTTTACGAGATTTACTACACTTGGGGTGTCACATGCGCTACCCACAGACGTTAATTAGGGAAGGTTAAGCCGTTAATTCCCAGCGTGTTTTATCGCTACATAAAAACATCAGCGCGGCTCTCACCCGCCGACCTTTATATGGTAATGTTTAGCACCGCAGGCTAGCCGCGACTGCTCATAATCTACCTCTCTTAACAACGTAGCGGTCGAAAAATTCATTACTTAAATAAGTTCTGAAAGCTGAAATATTCATGAGAGCAATGTAAGTCCTTATTAACATAGAATATATCTTCAGCTGAAAGAGCTTTGTTGAAATTATATTGCTAAAGAATCGAGCTACAAAGTTCAACGGCCTGATTCGTCACTGAATTTGCAATTCAAGGAAGGAACGCAGTTCAAAATTAACGTTGCCGAAATATCTTCAAATTAAGCTTAGTATTTGCATATTTCAAAGTGTGAATCATACAAGGCCTTTTGGTTTAACGTGATGCTAACGATAGTTTAGGAGATATTAGACTGCAGAGCATTACGCTATCGGGTTATTTTTAGCGAGGGTTTACAGCAGGACGGGCGACGCGACAGTTGGCAAATGTCGTATAAAGTGTAGATATAAACACAGGACACCCCTCGGGTGGCACGACCTTGACGCGCCGAACAAAGGCCGGAGACATCCAATCGCACACGTACCGCCGCATCTAAGCCAGGATTGTTTGTAGACAGGGATTTGGGACCGCAGTCACTTGAAAAAAAAACAGCCTTGTTTTCTAACCTTCCCGTTAACTAAAACATTTATGTTTTGCCTCATTTAACTACGCCTGGATTTATTTAACTTTAATTTCACCCTTTAATTCCCAACTCCAACATTGACGTAGCCGTTTTAACTTTTTAATGAGCTTAGAGAACAGAGATACATGTAGGTACCTACCTCTATGTACTTTGAATGTTTTAGCAACATACACAGACACACAGCACATTTTCCTGTGAAAATTGTGTCTTTAAACTATGCTGCATTATTAATGAGTTACTTGGAAATGCTCTCGCTGGAGCTCTATTCTTGGTTTTCATAGCACGAAATCACAAAAGCAGTTTTCAAGCCGTCCGCGTTGAATTGAATTCAGTAATTCTTAAACAAATGGTTGAACAGGTTGTTCTGAAGTCTGAAACAGTTTTCCAAAGTTACGTTTTATACTAAGTTAATAAATAACGACACATTGCAATCGCTGAACTTGGGCCCCGTTCAAGTTACGGCAAGTTGGCAATGTGCCCGCAGGCTCACGACGAGGCAGAACGACCCACTTCTGTCGCGACAATTACAACTGTAGGCTGGCAAAAGATAAATTGAGGACTTAATAGATATAATTCACTGATATTGCTGGTATTCCCCCGTTATAGACCACATGAATCATTGATAGATGATGCACCAGTCCAGTAGAGCGATAATCACTGACTTGAATTATCTAAACGATTTAAATGAAAATGGGCGCGATTTGGGAGAGCTTTGTCTAGCAGTAAACTTCTCGTCTGAATTGATGGAACTTTGATTTGATTTTAATTAGAATTTTTTTTCGGGCGTGCCTTAAACTCCTAAATTATGGTCTTTGAAAGCGTCTCGGCAAGGTATAATAAAATATGTACTTGAAATATTTTTAACAAACCACATTTTAATACTCTTAATAGTAACCAAATACACCTAAATATATTATAATAGTAAGGCTGCGTTCGTTATAATTCCGAGGCTCGTTGCTTTGGACCAAAGAGTTGTCGTTAGTTATAATTACTGCGGTTACTCGTTAGAGCGTGTTTGTATTCAGGGAATATGTATTCAGAATTGGGCTGTTAAATGTAATAGCTGGTCACTTAAGTCGTATTCAGAGCAGCTTCACAACCTTCAGAACAAAGGCTTCAAACAAATCGAAGCGCATAGTCCCAAAAAGTCCGAGATGTCCTTTGCAATGTTTGTTCTGTCCCTGATTTAAAAGAACCTTCAGTAAACTATGAACAAGTAAACGATAAACATTTCCATGCCAGAGTATACTCATGAACAAAACAATAGAATACCGTATAGAGTTTACGTGGGCATAGCGTGCCGAGCGGTACCGACCTTTGAATTTTAATGTTAGCCTGTAGTTAACCCTGTAGGTTGCCTGCGGGACCATTGTTGCCTGTTTATTCATTCAACTGTCTCCGCCTGGTACCTAGTGCCTGTCCGCATTATATTGGCCGTATCCTAATGGCCGTATTCCGAAATGATATTGTGCTGGGACACATTTATCGGAAGGGATGGGGTGATTCACCTTGTTTCTTGAGTTATGACAAGTTCAATGGCGCACATTGAATTAATTTCGATTTATTTGGTAGTAGACACAATTGTCAGCATCCTCTAAGTCAATAAGTGAAAAGGAATCCTGGCTACTGGGGTTCTTGTTAATACCTTGCAAGAAGATGAAGCAAGTTATTGTAAATCATTTCACGCCTTAACTTCAACCATCAAAACAACAACTTAATTAATTGATTACAATAGCGGTTGATTAACCTTAATAGGAATCGTGATTGAGCACTTTGCCATAGTTCTTGCTCACTTAAGAAATATACTTCATTCAACAAAGTATTACGTCATAAATTCGTATGGTGATTAAGAGCACGATTTGCAGCAGACTTAGATGAATCAGTATATTTAGCTTTGTAAACAAGAGGTCTGATATCAGGGTTATTTCCGTAGCACCTGTTCAGTTCACCTCATGTTTACCAATGAGGTATATTTATTAAACATTATGGTCAAAGCTGCATTTCGGCACGTTCTGTGGATGCAATTTTATCGTCTGCCTAGCCGTTTCTCAACTGTGTTAGAGTCAGTATCTAACCGATCCAGCTCAGTATCAGTACTTTACATGGAGTGACTGCAAGCTGCATCCCTCGGAAAGCAGGTTAAGCCGTTAGTTCCAGCTGTCCGTGGCCCGAAAGTCTGGCAATCAGTCTTACCAAGGGGTATCTTATCCAGTACTAACTGGGTTGTGGAGGTCCGATAGGCAGTCGCTCAATGTAAAATACTGGTATTCAGCTGCCGGTTAGACTGGAAGCCGACCGCAACAAAGTTGGGAAAAGGCTTAGCAGATGATGGCATGAAGCGACTGCATATCTGATCTCCACAAACGAGTTAATAGGTAATACGATAGGTACCTCTTAATAAGATTGATCGCCAAAAGCGATTCGGGTTTCATCAACGACTTCGTTTTGAAGTGTAGCCAAACGCATAGTAACGCACCTGACTACCTTCACTCAATCTTTGTTTAGGCATTATTGTTCAGTCACGAATCTTTCTTCGTGTAATGAAAGGCTTCCCCAAGCCTGATGATTCGTTTGAGGTTTGGAAAAGTTTTAAAATATTTTCAAATGACAATAGATTCTGCAGTGCCCCAGGTTTTCAAAGACTTTTCTTTTTTGAAAACTAATAATATGCTCCCAAAATGAAAAACCATTTACATTTCAGATTAATAAAAATGTGCAAATTTTGTGCGAGGCTTGTGCTTGACGCAGAGGTCAGAGCGCGTGATTCATGCATCTCATCTGCTTCATGTCATTGCCAGTTATCGCTTTGTATAGACTCTCCCCACCCCCTCTTCAATGTCGTCGACAAAATAAATTACTTTCATACGCATGAACTTCACGGGTTTGAATCAAAATACATTTTCTCCGACGATATAAATAACATTTCTGATGGTAATTTATGGAAGGATTTTTTGCTGAGATGACATGTGTTTCAGCTACGATCGTCATGTCCCTAAAGTGCGGGTAGCAGTAATCTTAGTATTTGCGGAGATAGAAGCCGACGACGGAGCACGTCCGCGGAGCCGCGCTGAAAATCAATAAACGCGCGCAAACCTCCCCCCGCGCGGAGCCTCCGCCGCCGGGCTCTGCCGCCGCCACCACACTTTATTGCAACTTTTCACTTGTTTACGCATCAAGGAACTTATAACAAAAAAACTAAAGTAGAAAGCGGGATGAACTGAACTAAACAGACAAAAATGGTGATCACTACTTCTGGAAAGTTATTATTGGAAGAAGGCACGGCGGAGATCTTTTTTGGTGGTTGCAACGTTGTGTGCATAAAGAAGTTACATTTCTGCTTGAATTAAAGAACTGAGTTAAAAGAAACAAACAAATAAGATCTAAAAATACATCATTATCTACTTCCATATTTTTGTAGGAGTTCCTCTTCATTTGTAAAATGATGTTAAATAAAGTAACTGCAGCAATTTGCTTAATCCCCAACTTCTGGCGAAGGGTTAATAAGGGACGATAAATTCTTAATTGGGTACTTGTTTAAATGGTTTGTCTAGCTATATAACGAGATTATATTGCATGCATAAGCCATGCGTTGTACAATATTAAATTACTAGACTTTCATTATGAGCTGCTTAAATAGATAGTGCTTGTTCGACTGATGAGAAATGGTAAAATGGAAATGAAAGTAAATGTTTAGACAGAGCAAAGGAAATGCTCTTTATAGTCAACTGATCCCGCTCATTTGGGACCCGGGTGTGAATAAATATGAATGGATGGGAAGGCCAAATACTTGATGGATAGACTGTGTGTGTGTGTGTAAATGATATGGTTAGAAAGGAATGAGATGAATGACGGTGTATACACATAGAAGTATCGAGGAAAGAGCCATGCTGCGCCGACCACAAATAAATTGGAAGATGATGGGAAAGATCAAATCTGTCTTTGAGATTGCTTTATTCCATAACTAATTAATGATCAACCCACAATCTCACGCCGTTGAACCTGTGGTAAACCGCTACAATAAACGGTCTTGTGGGAATATTGCTGTAATTACCAAGATCGGCCAACGGATTATTATTAGCAGTAGGTATATTGTTGTTAACGCTGAGATTGCTAAAATACAATCTCTTAACTTAATCCCTGTATAATCGTTTTTACGACCCCCGTGAGAGAGGGTGCTTTATTGAAACGAATTTTCACAACAGTTTCACTAACGATTTTTGAAAACACGTTAAATAACTTTTCGTCCTATTCTAGTTATATTTAACCGGTTTATTTCCTCTTAACCTTTGACATTCAGAGCAACACGAATATTCCGAGAACATTACATTTAACACGACCTCGCTCGGGGCGAGCTAGGCTCATGGGCTCATTACAAAAATATTAACCCTCGTTATAACTAAAATGGCGCCGCGCCGGTGACGTCACACACGAACTATTACACTAGATAAACATAGGGATTTAATTTGGGCCGAGTTCAGCTGAAGATGCTGCGGTTCATTCCAAAGTGTTGACGCGAACATTTTTAGTGGTATTCGGTTTTGTGAGTCAAGGGCTTGGAATCCCGATGTATAAATGGGATCAATAATTTATCGTGACATGATTTTTATTGTTTTCCAATATTTCGAAAACCAATATGAGCTTCGTTTCTGGAGTAAATACTCTTCGAGGTTTTGAGGTTTTATGGCACCCTTTAAAAATTATGAACTTATTGGAAATACAAAAGGCATTGTGCCAAAAAGCTTAAAAATACAGTGGCATAAATCTTTATGCCACTGTATTTTTAAGCAGGAATCCTGTTAAGCAATGAGTGAGAGCAAAATATAAATATTTGTACGGCTTTGGGAAAACTATATCAATTACGCTATTGAATATTTATTTGTCTGGCGCTATTCTTAGACTCAATAAAAGGTCGTTATAAAATGATACTGTACAATTTGTTTATGCAAAGGGTCACATTGCAAGTCAAGTTGTAAAGCCTTCGGCTGACGGAGCCAGGCAACTGCCATTATTAACTATTAATGTGGTTCTCACGCCAATATATACTTCAGTGCGGTTCTGTCCCATAGCACATTCATTATTTATAACTATTATTTCTATCTTTAGAATTTTCTTTCCTTTGTACAGAGGTCATCAAAGCCGATTCCAATAATAGGGTAGTTTCAGCGAATGGGCAGATGAATGACCCGGGTAGCGCCCGAAAATTGAGACGACAATTAGTGTCAGTTCAATTTTGCTTCGATTTTATCCTCACGAGGCCACGAGGTATTTGACAAAGGATTAGTGGTAATGCTAGCGGACAGGTATTGTTTCCATTTTATACATTAATTCGCCAAATTAACTGATTTACTTTGGATCAAACAAGATAAAGTTTGTTTACAATATCAATATGCAGAGTTTATTTAAGCACACCCGAAACCCGGTTTTAAGGGCTTTTTCTATGCACAACAGATTACCATTTGTTCAATGTTCATTATAAAAGGCCTTAACGTATAATAGCAAGCGTATGCAGCAATTTCACGCCGTGAATGTTTTTAATTTCCCCCGTCCGTTGCAAAGCTTGTGCGAATGAGAATAGATAGACTATACGTATGCTTGTATGGCTTTATCTCCGTCGATTAGAAAACGAAGTGTGCCGCTACCCGGCAGCACTTTGACAGTAACGTGATATGGTTGCATTATGGTTTCAAATTCCAGAACGAGATCAATTGCAAGCTTCGAGTCTGTGAAACTAGGTCGGTAACTCGGTAGCTCTAATGAAAACAAAGGTGCCTGCGGAAAGTTTATGTTACATTAGTTTCATAAAGTTCTATTATTCTCCAATGTTGGGATAGGCCTGTGGGAGTCTGTGGCTATTCATCGGTGACATTTAATCAAATGAAAGTTGTAGGCGTGCTAATATATTTTCTGTAGAATATGTAGGCAATATGCAGGCTCCCTTTGCCAGGACTGCATTAGTTCCAAATATTAGTTATTGATCTCTTATTCTGGTGTTTTTAAAAATATTACTGTTTCTGCTCTGTATTTGGATGAAGTTTATTCCAGACTTTGTTTGAATCCTGTAGTTGGCAATCGATTTTTCATGGGTGATTACTGGTTGCATATATGGAGAGCACATGCAGGTTTTCGTCATCTGTCTTGTATCGCCATAGTCCTGATTTAGTAACTTTTGGTGAATTTCTGCTGATGTTACCTTAACCGTGGCCATGAACGACCAATACGAACGAGAAGCAATTCCTCAGGCGTAGCACTATCGTTGTTTTCTGTTTTCTGGCAATTTCTCACAGGCGATATCTTAGACTTACGGCAAGTTCTCGTTTCCGAAAACTCCTCAGCCTCTCGGCAAATAGGCGACATTGATCACAATCCTGCCCTCTGTGTATTTAGAAAAATGCCAAGGTTTTTTACTCAACAACTGCTCAATCGGAGGTCGCACGTGTCTATTTCTTTTAAGGTTTGTACTCCCTATGGAGGCCAAATTATGTAGGATGGTTAACGACAATGATGATAATTATGAGATAAAATTAGGTCTCAGTGGCGTGCCTAGGGGCTAACAATACGGCAAGCAGACTGTTCAGCAACCATAACATGAAGAGTAGTAAGTATTAGTAATTAAAATAGGTTTTAATCATTTAATCTAGATCTAAACACTCTAATACACTGGAGACACTTTTACCGCCAAAAACATCGAATGTCAAGCGAAAAGATTAGTGATGTCCCACATAGCGTCCTCACGTAGTGCTGTGCTGTATCGATTGAGTAGGTTTTCTTCCGTCTAACATAAATTAGGTGATAAAAGCAAGCCAAGTATGTTTAGGCTTGTATGTCTTATTTAAGCCTGTAATCACGTCAAAGGTTCTTCTACAGTTGGCGTTAATTCATGCACGGTTCTGACGTAACATCTTACGCTCAGTTTCATTTACCAACTGAATATGGATAAAGCGGAAGCGACGACGGAGAAGTTAATCCCCACATAAATCCATTTAGGTTGCACGGGTGCCCGGGCCGGCTGGTTCAGTCCATTGCCAAAGGTATAAAATTACATGACATATTCATGACGGTTCCAACTTCCAATAACCGATAGCGTGTTAGCGTCGAGTCTATATTGATGATATGATATGGAAGTAATTTACGTTCAATAACGGTAGGTATTAAATTTTAATGTCGGGACTCTAACGGTCTATGAATATGTCATTTTTTTATTCTTATTCAACGCAATCATAACTTGCGGATATACTGACTGTGATACTTCTTGAGGCAAGCGGGAAGATTTGAGGGTTCAGTACCATCCCTCGAAATATAAAAAAAAGCCTAATGTAACTATAAAAACCTCACCTACCTGAGACGGGTTTCAAAAATTCTTGACTACCTACGATGCCTATCTGTCTAGCTAACTAGTTATTTAGAAAGTAGTTAGTTAGTCTCGCCTAGTTTTTGGGAAACTTCGTCGGGTCTTCTCGTCACGTATTCCACAGAGCTTAAAGACTAAGGTCTTCAACCAGTGCGTCCTGCCTGTTATGACTTTCGGGGCCGAAATGTGGACACTCACGGTACGGCTGGTCAATAAATTCCAGGTCTCTCAGCAAGCTATGGAAACGGGCTATGCATGGAGTATCTCTGAGGAATCGCATCCGGAACGAGGTGATCCGACAGAGATCCGGAGTTGTCGACATAGCTCACAGAATAAGTAAGCTGAAGTGGCAATGGGCCGGTCATATTCGCCGTAGAACAGGTACACGGTACAGTTACACGTGTCATCTCATCTCGCGGAAATTGGCACGATATCGAGAGACTGCGTCGAAGAGACGGCGGCGGCGCGGCGGTGCATTCAAAGCCGCGGTCTTACTTAGCTGTGCATAGATAGCAAAGTTCTTTCAAAGAACGATTACATGGACTAAAACTATGAAGGCAGTTCTCAATTAATCCCGGATACTTTTGCGACTCCAGTCTGAACATGTATTTTCAAAATGACCTATTTTATTGACCAAGAAAATCAGAGTTTTTTTTTTTAGCTCCGAAGAAAAAAAAGTCCTGTGAAAAGAAATATCAGGCTTGGCCAGTTTAATTTTGTTTCAACGGTCATACCTAGTACCTAGTATTCAAATTGAGCTGAGTCCAGAGGAGAATAAAGAACAAATGGCTGTCTTTCTGTCACCCTCTTTTAATCATGGATTTTTGGACCATTCTTTCATTCTTCTTAGCTATCAAATCACATTTGTGTTTGACTACAAATCTTATGATAAATATGAGCATGTCCCTCAGGCGAAGAGCTAGAAGAGAGACCTGCAACAATGTTTTAGTCCCGTGCGAGCAATGAATTAACATCCATCATGTTTTCTTCCTCATTAACTAAACATGGAAGTAATAAATGGCCGTGAGTCATAATCATCATTCACCAAAGAGATTAGACATTAAAATATTGGATTATTATCAACGTTTAAGAGGAAGTTGTACATGTATAGGGGCATTATTATTTATGTAGTAAGTATGTGAAAAAAATACCACGAGTGAACATTAGTTTAAGTCAAGAGGATTTTGGAGTGAATCACTTGCCAAAATTCCAAAGAAAAATAATTTGCGCTTTTAGTTTAGACAATCATGACTTAAGTTTTTGTCCTGGACTGAATCATCAACTAATTTTAAATAAGGATATCTATTTAAATAAATTCTAAATGAGTTTTCAAGTAGGTATTTTTCATTTCTATAGATATTTATTTATACTGGGGTTTTTCTTCAATGTGAACAAGGTTTCATGTTTGAGCTTACATGGGTAAAAATAACTAACTAACATGGGTCTTTACTTACAAATTAGAAAGTAATGTTTTCTTTGATGCAGTTTGCATTGAATGGCACGGCTAATTATTTTCACAGCACAAATTACTTATTACCTACTAAACACTTCTTGCAATTTCTTGTTGCATCTAAGGTGTTTCCTGCTAAGCTACATTCTTAATAAAAAGGTATTTTAACCTATATGTTATTCAAAAAGTCATAAGTTTATCAAAGTAACATTTACATGGACTGGAATTTCCTTGTTAATAAGGACAATTTGGATTTGTTTAGCAACAACCGAATTATCTGATGACGCAGACAAATATTGTTTTATGAAATTGATAAAATAACAATTGGAAATGTGTTAACGTCAGAGATATCCGCCCATGACATCATCAAACAAGTTACCAGCAAAATTATGACTCTTTTCTTTAAACGGCTTTGTAAAAACAATAAAACCGGCATGATGTTCTAAATATACGATAAGATACGAGCTCCTATCATCTCCTACACGGGATAAACTATGCTTATTACAATAAACAGTTATTAATCCTAGAGTTGATTTTTTTAACGCAACATTTCAACAATGATATTTCACTTATTTTTCTATGCACTTACCTGTAAGTTTAATTTTTATTAGCACTTAAATAAAACAAATGCGCCCGAAGACACTTAGCACACCCACTAGGCACCAAAATACAGCACAAGGCGAAATGAAAAGGTTTTCGCACTGACAGCTCGGTCGCTGCTGGTCGATCGACTCGATGAGGTTAGCCACGAAATGCGCAATGCTTTGAATATGCGCAATGACCCTCCCTGTAAAATGTCATGCGCGTTTAATTTTAGAGATTTGAAATATTGTTAAATAAATCCCAATTTACCTCTTGAGGGCTTTAATTTAAAAACAAAAATAATATAAATAAACAAGGCTGTTATCGTTGAAAACAAGCGCCCTCTGTTGTGGAGTAGCGAACACAATGTCACTTAGGTTAGCGTCATCTATTGGGGAATAGTAACTATTGTTAATAAATCCATTTTCAATAACTAGATGGCGCTAATAACCTGCTTCAAAATAATGAATCTCAGTCAATGTTTTTGAAGTCAGTTTTTCCGATTCTATGAGTGGTAATTTATTGCTTTATTGGGCACTGTCTGCCATACAATGGCGTTAATTTATCAATCACTATGGCACCATGACTGACATCACGAAGATGGACAACATAAGATAACATCACGCCTTGTAATCCCTGAAAGATTAGGCAGAGGAGATGGGTGACCACCCATTACATACAAATACCCTCCGTGCCTCGGAAAGCACGTTAAGCTGTTGGTCCCGGCTGTCATTTGTAGATCTTTGACAGTCGTTACAAATAGTCAGTGGCCAAAAAAGTCTGACAACCAGTCTTACCAATATATCGTATTACCTAGTACTAACTGGGTTGTGGAGGTCAGATAGGCAGTTGCTCCATGTAAAATACTGGTATTCGGCAACATCCGGTTAGACTGGAAGCCGACCCCAACATAGTTGGGAAAAGGCTTGGCAGATGATGCTATCTGATATTCAAGGTCGTCTGAAAGTGCCATAACATTATTTTGAAACTATGAATAAGGTGATTATGCTTAAATCCAAAAGCCGTCCGATGGATGCAATAAAATTAATTAGCTTAAGGCTGATGCTCCAGGGTAGCCCGCGAAATTCAATAGTACATTATGGTACAAGTGTGTAATGTTGGTGATTACCGCTGAGGCGCGATTGAGACCCGAGCCGCCAGGCGAGGGTCTTAAGAGAGCCGAGGACGGTAATCATCAATACACACGTGTGTCATACGACGTTTTTCAACACACTTGTGAATAAAATAATACAAAAAATCATTTTATTTAGTAGATAATAGATAATAGTCCTTGGAAATTTCAGGTAGTAAACTTTCCATAACGCTAAGGGCTTCACATCTTATAACGGGCGGTGTACAACATAAATCATTTTCTTCATAACTAGTACTTGTAGACATTTTAAATTCATAAATAACTATAATTTCAACAGTGAAAACGAGTAATGAAAAGTTTTTCGCAATGGCGGGAAAATTTAATCAGTTTTCTTATGCGCGCGCCTCTAACAGTGGCGATCGGCCATAGACTAAAATAATGAGGTTTGTTTTTTGGCTTTTCGCGGATAGCGAATCCACGTTCAAAATGGGGAATTCAAAGTTTTCTTTATTACAGAGAAAACAACAGTTACGTTTCAGTGAAATGAGCAAGCAATAGGTACATTCATGTATTTGTTCTATTGAACACGATTTTTTTATATAGAAACTTTTGTAGGAACAAAGCAACAAGTACCTCAACCAAAAAAAAAAAACCCTATAACTCACTTGTGAATAATAGTAATGAAAAAGTCACAGTTTGATTATAGGTGTCATTATGTGCCTAATTGCGGTGAAATTAGAACCATTTTATGAGCAAGTGAGTTGAAAATTTTCTTACGTTTTTTGCAATTTGCAGGCCAGTGCTAGGTTGCATGTTGTTTAAAATATTGTTCGCGATTGTAAGACGTATGTAGTTACAGAATTATAATCATCAAAATCATCAATACAACCCTCCAAGTTCATAAAGGTCTAGCAATGAGTTTGACCTTGAAAAAATCGTTCCTCGACTTTTATGAGCTTGGAGGGTTGTAGGTATTCATGATTTTGATGATTATAATTCTGTAACTACATACGTCTTACAATTGCGAACAATATTTTAATCAACATACAACCTACCACTAGCCTGCAAATAGCAAAAAACGTAAGAAAATTTTCAACTCACTTGCTCATAAAATGGCTCTAATTTCACCGCAATTAGGCACATAATGACACCTATAATCAAACTGTGACTTTTTCATTACTATTATTCACAAGTGAGTTATAGGGTTTTTTTTTTTGGTTGAGGTACTTGTTGCTTTGTTCCTACAAAAGTTTCTATATAAAAAATCGTGTTCAATAGATGATAGATGATTTTGATGATTATAATTCTGTAACTACATACGTCTTACAATCGCGAACAATATTTTAAACAACATGCAACCTAGCACTGGCCTGCAAATTGCAAAAAACGTAAGAAAATTTGATTTTCGCGGGCTGGTTGGAGCATTCACCTTAAGTTATTTTTGATTATAAAGATTAATAAAAAAAAAACTTCTTTTGGATGTGCCGCGAAAATAATAATGCAACGAAGTATTCGTTGCATTATCAACTTTTGTATAATTTAGGTTTTACCAAAGACATTCTAATATTAGTTGTAGTAGTCACCGGAGGACAACCACAATACCCTGATTGCCGCCTTACTTAACCAGTCTGACCCAGACCCCTTTTTATTAAGGCCATTCTAGCTGGGGGCGACAGTACCTACGCTTACGAACGTATACGTCGATACGCGATCTCTACTCCAGGTCTCGTTTGCTCCATTCCATCTGCCATGTTCGTTCAGCTTGCTAAGGAGATTCTCACGACTCACGACACAGCGCGTCCGCGCGTTCGAGCGTTGGAGCGGATCTTACGTCGCATTGGCTCACATGGAATCCGTTGAAACACCGCTCGACCGCGCGGACGAGCGGACGCGCTGTCGTCGTGTGAGAATCGCCTTAGGGTTGAACCACATCAGCACGGAACCGCATTATTCTGTGCTGATAGCTGTGGTTCAACCCTTACTCTGCAGAGTAAGGGTTGAACCACAGCTATCAGCAGAAAAAGAAAGAAATTAACCGGAAGAAATTATCCGGAAAAGACTGGAGTTACCAACATAGCTTGCAAACTATGTAACTCCAGTTCTTTTCCGGATAATTTCTTTTCGGATTTTATTCTTCGACAGTTTCGTAGCGATACGAACGGTGCAGAAATGTGTACCTAGTCCTTTTTAATTCTAGCTTAGTAAAGGTAGGTAAGTACCTAAGTACCTACTAGAGAATACTCCTACCTCATTAAAAATGCATATCAACAAGGATTTCATTGAGTACCTAATTATGCCCAATTCAATATGATTGATACCTAGTCTGATAGCTATCAATTGCCAAAACCTCTGTCTGGAAGGCTTTTCATAACGGCGTAATCTGATATCTACTTACAAATTACCAAGATTTACGGATTGCTAAGGAATGTACTCAATTAATTATTTATTAGGCAGCACTGTAGGTACCTATTTTATCTATCAATATAATCGTTAGGTAGGTACATCAATATAATCCTTAGGTCCTGCGCCTGACCTGTTGTTTGCACATTACAGGAGCTGATAGACGTTATTGAAGGGGCCAAACACATGCCCCGTCCCTTCGACACACTAAGAAGATCGTTATTATCGTTCATTTATTTTCATTGGTAAAAAAAAACATTTTGAAATAAAATAGTAGCCCACCGGCATTGGGAGCAGGGTAAAGGGTCCAAGCTAACGGCAGGCAGTCAGGGCTCCAGAGAGAGAACCTTCTAACAATACGAACCGTGTCCAGGAGTACCGCTATTATTGTTCTGATTTTTAATTTTAAAAGAATATCACAAAACGAAACACGTTGTATCAAATTATTTATTCTATCAACGTAAGAAAACTATCCTTATCGACCATATCTAATGCTGGAACGCTAAACCAGTTTCTGTGCCTCATGTTGTTGTTACCTGCGATGCAGACAAATAAATAGCCTAGTTCTACAACAAACATCTAAGTAATCTTAAAACCCTATTTTTATCAGCAATTGACATGTTTAAAACGTGTTCACAAAGAAACAGTAGGTACACAGATCCGCGTGACAACGCTATATTATTTCGTTTTGATCATGTACACTGAAAGTGGCAAATTCGTGTCGCCGATGACCGATAACACTATCGCTCCGTTACGTAAGCAGTTGAAGGTAACGGCCGCTACTCGCTAGTCGTTAGGTCTTAACGACCTTATCGCTATCCGTTAATCTCAACGCCCGTATTATCGACAGCCAAAGCCTGCCGTATAGATATCGTTGTATTGATAACATCTATGTACTTATAGATATGGCCTAAATAAAGATTAGGACACAAAAATATATAGCTTTGTAATATGGCAATGCATTTGTTTTATCAAATACCTCCATATAGGTACGTCGTTAGATTTAGGCTAATCATGCATTTTATTGGATATTTTTTATTGTAGGTAGCTAATGCTGATAAATCCAAAATTTTCAATGAGTTTATTTCATAATATATTTTTTTTAGCCGTGTGGTATCCGGCAGAGTAGAATAGAACCAACCCATTACACTCACGGGTGTCGTATAAGGCGACTAATGTCTGAGGCAGAACACCTTGCGCCTCCGTAGACCAGAGAATGGGCAGCAGCGTTTTCTGTTAGTCTTTCATCACTGCGATCTCCAATCCGCCTGCCAAGCGTGGAGATTACGGCAAATTCCTCCCATCATGGGAGAGGCTTATGTTCAGCAGTGGACGTTATGGGCTGTTGTAGTGTGTAGTAGTAGTGTAGTAATTTTACGGAGTAGTTTTCAGCTTACAGAATTATGATGCTATACCTAAATAATTTAAATGACATCCTTCGCATCTTCAGCTATTTCAAATTCAGCATCCAAAATTATATTTTGTGAAAATGAGGAATAGTGAGGAAATTCTCCTCAGCCGCCTGACTAAATACGAGACGAAATCGTTCTTTATTAATGGGTTCAGCGTAAGGTGATTTGGATCAACGCTGAAATAACCTTTCAGAATCCGGGGTTAATCCCCGGATTCTGAAAGGTTATTTCAGCGTTGATACAACTTTAGACAACCAGTCTGCTGTATGACAAGATATTTGTCAGCAGATCGGCTGTATGACAAGATATTTGTCAGCAGATCTGCTGTATGACAAGATATTTGTCAGCAGATCTGCTGTATGACAAGATATTTGTCAGCAGATCTGCTGTATGACAAGAGATTTGTCAGCAGATCTGCTGTATGACAAGATATTTGTCAGCAGATCTGCTGTATGACAAGAGATTTGTCAGCAGATTATTTAGATACTATTGTAATTAGAGACAAAGGGACAATTGATATAGTGTCCTGCCTGTCCTGTTGCTCGCACATCACAATTCACAGGACCTGGGACGCTACTGTAAGTACCAAACTCGTCGCCTTTTGGGCAGACTCAATTTAAATTGTAATCGACACGCTAAGTAGAAGATTAAAGACTGGATCAGAGGTTCAGTAGCCGCGGGCAATGCTACGTCTAAGGTCCCGACGACGTCGGTCAATAAGGATACGTGCTATTTCTGATTGTTTTTAATTCCTTTACTTTTAGTACTAGTGTACCAATTTGGAGAACTAAGATCTAGCTAGCTTGGTAACTATATTATAGGTACTGGAACTGGTGTCATTGTTAGCCAACCAACACTTTTTATCATCTTCCGGCCATTTCCTCAAGTTATTTGGCGTCAGCCATGTTTTTTTCATTGTCTTTGCCCCAATCAGCCATCAGAAATGATATCATAGAATAGTACATTTTGAAAGAAGAAAAGTGGAGAAAGTTTGTTATTGCATCCGAGGCGGAATTAACTCCCGAGCCGTAGGCGAGGGTGTTTTTGAGCCAAGAACTGCAATAACAAATGTCCACGTGTATCTAACGACATTTTTCAATACACTTTTGAAGAAATCAATTATACTCAAACTCAACTCAATCCAGAAAATAGTTAGTTAGTAAATAAAAAATAGTTTTTTAATTTCATATTTTTGAATTTAGAACACAAATAAATGTTAATTTGTGTATAAAAGCAACTATTAGTTTTATGATATTCTATTTATAAACACAATTTGGATATTCCAAAAATATTTATGCCGTAAATACGCTTAGTGCTTGGCCGAAATAAAAATAAAAAACATTCACCTCAGACTATAGGCATTGAACCAATTTGGACTAAGTAAGGTATCTAGTTATCTGTGGCAATTTTCATTTCACACGTCCGGGAAAATGGAAAAAACGCACGTGTGTGAAATACATTGCATGTTGTACCTAATCGTAGTGCGTTATAGAAGTGTATTGAAAAAGAATTAATAATATGAGTTATTAAACACATGATATCATTCCTCACACCGTCGTATCCAACCAACATTGTTAGCTTAAGTTTTGTCGGCCCGAATGGCCCTAACTGTTGGGTAAAACCCTTCATTAAGTTAATATAATTAAAGTTCATATTAACTGGCACGGAACATATTTAGAATTGCGTGGGGCCATTAGAAAGAAGCCTCGAAAGGTTCCGGACCGCGTCCCTCCCAAGGTTGAAGGCCCACGTAGCCGCGCCGCCGAGTGAACGGATGTCATTACCATGTGTACCTGTCTGATTACCCAATCTTTGTTACTCGTCATGACATGATAGTAAAGTATTTGATTGTCATTTGGGTTCGAGAAGGTCAGCATGGTATTCGGAATTGGTTTAGTTTTTCTTACGTACAGTGATACGAGGGAATTACATCTGTTGATCTGTATAGGTATAAGTAGGTAGTAGGTAGGTGGCATACGATTTCAGGTAAATAAAACATTTGATTTGCTTCTAGACAGATTAAAAATAAAACTAACGCTTAATTTAGAAATCATTTGGCGACCATAAATAAAGTACTTGGCATTAAACAGGTCTCAATTCAATAAAGTAATGCCTGATACATTTATAATAAATAGATTAGGTACCTACATTAAAGAATTTCGTTTATCTAATATAATAATAAATAATCTAACACACACATCAAAAAAAGTTTGCGAATCACTTTTAAAAATCGAAATCTTTTTGTTACGGTATAGTTTATTGCGATTTCTTCTTTTTAGATTCTTTATTTAAAAATATAGTTTTTTTTTTTAATTTCAAACAGGGTTTTTGTATATAAAGAAAACACACAACAAAGAATTTTTCTTGATAAAGTTTAATTAAAAAAAATATATCAGTAATCACAAACTATTTTTGATGTGTGTAGATTTGCAGGTACGTATAACGTAGATATGTAAAATGACTTCATTATAAGTTAACTACTATCACCCGCGGCTTTGCCCGCAAGGTAACGATTGCAATTTGTGAAAACTGATACGCAATGGAATCAGTTAACTATTGTATGGGCTTTATGTAATGTATCAAATAAGGTTTAGTAATGTAGTTCAACGTTATATAATTTTGTATGGTTTGGTAATATTGGTGTTTAATAAGATGCTTGACTTGGATAGGTGACCAAATCATATCTATAAAATACGGGCCAGGTAATACAATGAGTCCTGTAAGTTTATGATAATTTTCAGGATACTCTTCTATTTTTATCTTGTGGTTAGTGTCTAACCTGGTGTCTGAGTTTTATGCTGCCCAAGGGCCTCTGGAATTGACCTTTTTGATCGAAAAATATCTGTCAGGCATGCTGGTTTCCTCATGATGTTTTCCTTCATCGAAGCAAGTGATAATTATACAATACGCTCTAGATTGAATCCGAAAAATCAGAGGTGCGTGTCTTGGGTTCGAACTCGAGACTTATGACTAGAAGAAGTAGAGCGTTGATAACTTATTATGAACAGCATACTTAATAGGGTGACTTAGCAAGATGTAATACGAAGGCAACAATTCATACCAGCACATAAAACTGTCAATTCAAACAGATTAATTTAGTTAAGGTTTTACTCAGAAGTATAAATAGATTGTTGCATAATTCAAGAAATTTACTGATACCTAGCAGACAGGTCCACGACTTCCATGTAAGCTTTGCTTTCTTGTCGTACGGTGGAAAAACCAACCTGCTAACTAAATATAGAAATGCGACTTAGTTTAAAATACATTTGTTGTATATGTTGAAGCCAGTACAGGCTGGTTACGGATGATGGAACCTAAATTGGTCTAACGCGATGTCAGTTACAGATAAGTACTGTTTTTTCCCATTTTTTTTTTGTTGTCAATTCCTTTATTTTATTTAAATTTACATACAAATTAAAACACATTTAAATAAATAATTAAAATATGTACAATTATGAAAAAGGCAAAAGAACTACAGGGCGTCCAAAAATTCGTCCACAGAGTACTCAGAAAGCTGGCAGTATTGCCCCTGTTTTGCATTGTCTAAGCATCAACCATTTGCATCACACAAAGGAAATCGTTTTTCAGAAAAAGGGATTTCCAGAAACCCTTCTTGCTGGAAAGCCAGACTGATTACCTATTCTTTGTTTAATTATCACGTCAGCTGTCAGCTGTAAACTCAATTTAGCTGTGGTTTTCGTGTTGTGCGCTATTTTACAACAGCTTCTTTTATCGTTGATCGCATTTCCGCATTGATGTGCGTAAAGTTCAAACGCAATACCTCTGACTCATCCTTTCATCACTGTCTAGTAGGTATGAATGAGTGTAGGTTACCTACTACGCAGTAAGACAAATCTGTTTCGTCACTGGAACGTGACGAACCGCAGTCACTGATGTTTTTTACCTGAAATCGGAATTTGTTACGTCATTATTACCTGCACATTGCACTTGTTTGTTTACTGTTTACAAGCTGATGCTGCGTAGTTTCACAGTAAGCACCTATTTGCGGTTTTCCAGAACAACTTTCCTCACTTCATTTGTTAGTAAATTGTAGCCTAGAATCAAAGCCGAACTCCGAACCTGAGAGTCTAGACCAGTGGTTCCCAACCTAGGGTCCGCGGACCACCGTTGGTCCGCAGGAGCCTAAAATATGGTCCGCGAAAGGGTAAAATGTTATTCGTACTTTTTAACTTGCAAAGAAGATGCAAGCTCAACCCTACCTAATTTAAAACCTATCAGAGTCGTGCTGTTAATTTTTTTGACCTTGCTCCGCTCGCTCTTTGCAAGATTCGTAAGTAAGAATTTTTGCCAAATTCTACTAACTTATTCCTATTTCTGTATGAATGATTGCTAAAGTTTTCGAACTCACTTCGATCGCTTTTGTATCCTTCACTATCTTAATTCATCTCATTTTCCAATTTTTGCATTGTGTCAGATTTACCCCCCTAGATACTTATAATCCTGTCGGTGTCCTTGTTTATCTAGGACCTTATGGTCCCTAACAACAATGAAGACACCAAAGTGGTCCCTGGTCCAAGAAAGGTTGGGAACAACTCTATTAGCGAAAGCGAAAAAGCTAAAAGTGTATTGGATTGACAAAAGCTACGAAATGTTTTGAAAGCGAAAGTCACTAGTCTGGGCCCTGGTTTTTTTTCTGATGGGAAATCATCAAATGACTCCTCCCGCTCTGGGCGGAGCAGGAGGGAGTGTCAGACTTCTACTGACTAAAACCCATCCATGTTCCTTCATCGCTCTTTGTGTTCCGGGGTCACGGTATCTCTTTCGAACAGTCCCGCAACCCCGGAACAGTCCCGCAACCCCGGTAGTCTGTCTAACTGGCGATCAATCTACCTTTATAGAAATAACGTGGACAGCATGAGATTTGAAAGATAAACTACGCCACATTTTGAGATCATCATAATCTTATCCCAATTATCCCATGTTACTTGTGGTCGGCGCAACACGTTTTTTTCTTTCATTCTCTCCTGTCTATCGTCCGCCATCATTTACTCCATTTTCCTTCATACCACTCCTTACACAATCCGGCCATCTTTTTTTTTGGTCTTCCTCTCCCTCTCCATCCATCAACACATATGTTCATCACTCGTAATCACATGCGATTCGTCTCTCCTCCACTTTGAGATACCAGTTTGTAAAGTCTGTATACTTCAAGCTTGTTAACAATACTATCTGATCTAAAAGTTATAAATAGAGAAAACCGATTCTGTTTAGCATTCACACTTAAACATAATAAAATAATGCAGGTAGGTGGTACCTGGGGAGATCCGAGCGAGTTTCACACGGTCGAGCAGGGAATTCCCAATGCGTGTCATCGGCAGCAGATACCCGTCTATGACGTACCGCGGGTGCATCACAATGTACCCACGTAGGTAAGCTGCAGGTAGGAGGTACCTCCACAGGTGTGCTGAGCAGCTGATGCAGCTCCCAGGTCACGTAGGAGGTAACGGACAGTACGCTTTGTCATCATCATCATCAAGAGCGTTTTGAATGAAATCTAAATGTGTTTTATATGTTTATATTTGTAACCAAAATCTCACATACATTTCTCACGTTCTGAGCGCTGCACGCTGGTGCTGGTAAATAAATGCTGTTTGTGAAACTTATGAAAATATTTATTTGGTGAGTTTTCCTTGAAGTTTTCATTAGAATTTTCCAGTATTGCCCAAGATAGTTGTACTGAAATCTCCTTTAAAAAAGATTCTCTATTTTTCTCAGTAGTTACCTAAGTTGAATGGTTAATGTTTTATACCGTCGTTTGAGTAACTTAATCGATTTCAGTTATTTATACTGCATTTAGTACATCAAGAAGTTTAATTACTCACCTAATCTTTGCATGAATTAAAAAAGCTAGTGATCTATATTCGGAGCCTGCTCTATATATTTATAACTTAGAGTGAAAATTGTTTGCTTTAATTATAGTTCAGACTGGCCGACGACGGCGAGGCTCCATCTTGTTAAATTATTCATACCGTAATCTGTACACAATATCAATGAATATTACTTCACGAGTTGGTGTTAACATCAATTAAAATGCTTATTATGTTCTACTTATCTTTATAACGAGATGAACTAATAGTTTGTACATGACTTTGTCGTAACTAGGTATATAGGCATACATACATACATAAACTCACGCCTTTTTCCCATGGGGGTAGGCAGAAACCACAGAACGCCACCTGCTGAGTATCTTACACTTTTACCTCGTCCACGGTCAAATATCTGGTCTGGAAGTTTCATATTTAAAATCAGATTACGGAAAACTGAACTCACTGTAATTAAACCTACTTAAATGAAGCCTATTTTTACCCGATTACAGCAAAGCCAAAAGGAAGAGTTTTGTATAAAAATGATAAGGATTCAACTTGTTACTGCCTGTTTTAATTAACGAATAAACCCTTATCGTACAGTTAACCGCACATCCGCTGAAGAATTTATTGAGATTGAGCTCGCCTTTATGTCGTAGGATAGTAGTAAGGACAGTTTTTGTAGTTGAAGTGTTACTAGGGACGTGCGGTTGATCGTACTTCCTGTTATTCGTTCCTAATGTAGGTACCTACACATTTTTGATTAGTTTTAATTATTCCAGAATAAATCTGGAATAAAAGGCTTATCCTCCACGGTCTGAAGCCTAGTGCCTCCTGCTTCCTGGGTTATTTCTGATTTCAGAGATATGGCTGAAAAACCGTTTCCATTAATTGAATTGATTGAAACACGCCTTTTGAGAGCAGGGGTCTTTTACACGGGCCATTTCTGACTAATAGCATAAATGTGGCAAAAAAAAAACTAATTATGTATGTAAATAATTGTAGAAACTTACAAATTAAGCTCATAATGTTCAGACTATATGGCTTAGTGAGATGGACGTCCGGGCATGCCTAGATAACAGTGCCTGAGCAATGTGTCATTCGTTATTTGCCATAGAAACGTTAAAAGTTGTTCAATGTTCTTCCTTTGTTGCATTCAGACACCACATATAATGTCAATATCACCTTAATACATTAATATTTATCTAATACCATTTGGCATATTGTTTTACGATACCATACATTGTTGTTATCAGATATCACATAATCACATGATTGTAGGCAGTACAAATTCCGCAGTAACGATAGCTCCGTTATCGCCGTTCAACGGAGTCTGTCGTTGGAAATAAATTCGTTACGCTAGTATTTTAAACGCGTTAGGGACGTTATTTGTATGCATAAGCTAATGATATTGATAACGATTTCTAGAATCGACGAAGGCGACACTAAAGGACACAGGTATTTATGTAACAATAACAATCTATGTATTTAGAAAATTGGCTTAGAAACACAGTTTCAAATAGAAATTAATGTACCTACTTAGAGACACATGCGTCAGAAGTTTTAGTCATTTTTCTTTTCAGATATACTTACATGCGTACCTACATCAATGTTAGATATAGCACTATCGAGCGTCAATTCTAGTTTCTGCAAAACCATAAACATAATTGACATCTGATATTTCCCGAAGAATTATGTACAACAGATAGGTCCCGTACAATGCCTTAAATAATACTGTGCGTCTCGGAAGACACAAAGCGAAGTAGGGTAAACTAGAAATACAAAGTAATTTCGTGCTCTAACCATAAGAACTTAAAGCTAGCAAGAGAAAATTCATCATCAACGACATCCTTTTCTCAATTATGTTAAGGTCGGCTATCAAGGGCACGCCACAATAGTGGCGGTAAGTCCCCTCTTTGAGGAGTGGCTTGAGAGACGCCACGACGTCCTCACCTTCCGCCTAACGCAGGTCCTCACCGGACACGGTTGTTTCGGGAGGTTCCTGCACCGAATCGGGCGGGAGGAAACACCCGGGTGTTTCCACTGCGAGGATCGACCGGAGGACACGGTGGAGGTGTGCCCCGTGTGGGCGGAGCACCGCCATGTCCTCGTAGCAGCTATCGGCGGCGGCGACCTCTCGCGTCCGGCCCGGTTCAAGCCATGGTCCGGAGCGAGACGGAATGGGACGCCGTCACCTCTTTCTGCGAAGCAGTAATGCTAGAGAAGGAGGTGGCGGAACGTGAGAGGGAGAGAACCTCACAGCGCCCCGGCCGCCGCAGGAGACGCCCCGGGCGTCGGGGGCCACCACGTGGCCCCCGGCCACCGTAGGCGCGGGCCTGTGGACGGCGGGCTATGGGCTAGCTTGCGGCGCGTTCGTGTTCCACGCGCGCCTCAAAGAGAAGTCATTTGATGATTTCCCATCCGAAAAAAAAAAAAAAAAGGGTCGGCTTTCAGTCTAATCGGATGCAGCTTAATATCAGTATTCCAAACCAGGTCCTTGGTTACCCCTTGGTAAGATTGGCGGTCTGTTTTTTCGTGCTTACTCCTTACTGGAAAGAGAGAGGTAGGGGAGGGGTGGGAGGGGCTCTCTTCCGTTAATACCCATCCTAGGAATTCTATCCCTAATAGCCTTTTGCAGCCGTAGGTAACTGGACCGTGTAAAATTTATTTGAAGCAGCAAAACATTAATATTGTATTAGAGCAATTAGTCATTGAAACATTGTTTCAGATGTATGTTGGCAAGTAAGTAGCAGAGTAGATTTAAGATTTAGTCCGTAGTTGCGCTCGTTCTGAATCCGGCCATATATCGCCCATAGCCAGCTGCGGCAGAAGACAAATGTTTCCACTCCACTTACCGATATTTATGTACCGTTTTAATGAGATTTGTGGAGATGAATAGACGTATGTTTGTCGTGGCGTGTCGTTTGTGGATATGGTAAGGATCGCATGGAAATTGAAGTCCTGTTGGGAAACATAAAAGTTGATGTAATATGTAGTAACCTGAAGTTTATCCTTCGATAGGTGTATTAAACACAACTCTACTGAAAGATTGGGACAAAATGGCCAACAGTATGTTTTCCACAGCTGGAATGTGTCTGTGTCGGAGATTTGTTTCAAATTCTCTTAACGTTTACTGCTATGTAATGTGGTCTCCCAAAATGTAAAACCTGCTTATGGTTTCAATTGCGAAAATAAATTCCATCATTTTAGAATTTATTTTATTATTATTATTATTATTTTTTTTTTTTATTATTATTATTATAGATCCTGTACAGATTTCCGCTTTTCTGTTATTTTTCCCTCACTTGAAAACTAGATTCTAAGTTCCACCTGCACATCTGCGCCATATAACAACGTCATACGGCAATATTTTTCACTATGCTGCCATGCTGTTGGAAAGCTCCCAAGAAACTGGCCGAGCGTGGCCGACGGAGTGTATAAATCTTATTACTGTAACGAGAAGCGATGGGCCGCGATGGGCCATGCTGAGCGACAGTTTTACGGCCATCGTTGTTTATAAGGGCTTGTCTGAACTGGCCGGTACTTTGTATTCAGTTCGTCCGTGAAGCTCTCTTACAAACATGATTTAACTTGTGTTAACTTATTATAAGCATATCGAACCTTATACGGGCTTACATGGGTGTTTGTTTTGTTTGGCAGTTTGGCATAAGATTTTCTTTTTTGCTCCTCCTTTTCTGTTTTCGTTACGGGTTGCGAATATTGTGGGAATATTGTTGAGGCAGTGTATGAACTTTTTGTGATTGCTTAATTTTTCCGTCATTTGTCCACTGGTCTTGAAGCAGTGCGAAAGTAGGATACATTAACTTACCTCGGCCATTCTACGAACCTATTTTTTTTTTAATAAAAACAAATTCAATGATTTGGTGTTTTTATTAAGGTAGATAGAATTAAAATTAACCTTAATTTAATCTAAAAATAGTTTCAGAAATCATCATTCACAAAATTAGCATTTATGGCACTTTTAGGATTTATGCCTGTCGACACTTGTGACGCCATTATCGACAGAATAGACGATATTACAAAATAAAAAATAAACTTTATAAACTCAAAAAATTTAGTGTCTTCTCACTTGCTAAGGCATAATTATCATGAAAATAACCAACGGTTACAAAATAAAAAATATGTAAACTATGTCTACAGATGTGATTTCACTTCTGTAGATATAATCATGAGCAATTTTTAGCTTAATATTAACAAAACAAAAATGTAAGAAAACTATCAGTTAAGTAGGAACAATCATTTAGAAAATATCATTATCATTATCACAATCCGAAAAAAACTCTTTTTCTACATTTCTTTACTTGAACCAGCGAGTTATTCTCTTCTTTATTCATCAAAACATCCTCAGTAATATTATTAGAATCATCAGAAGTGCTGCCAAATCGAATTCTTCTCAATCGCCTCACATGGTAGATTAAATTCTATTTCTGATTAAGCTTTGGTATCAGATTATTTGTCGTAGCACAATAATCATGCCTATGCCAAAATGAGGACAAACTTGGTCTGGTGAACAATAATTAGTTCAGTTTAATTGCATCACTTGAATTATGTTAGGATTTATTACCACTCCATGAAAGTTGGTAGATGCTAAGAGTCCCTTAAAATGTCAAAATAGTGCTGGTACTCAGTATATTTGATCTGTTGTCGACAGAAGTGAGTTCGACAGAAGTGATGAACGAATACTTTAAACCATGCCGAGGGGTATATTTTATTATAAAATAATATAATAAAATTATAATATTCAATTAAGAACTTACTGTTTTTTGGTGAGTTTAGAAGTGACGCACCAACTTTAACACTTTATAGAATGACTCAAATGTTATTGAACACTCAGAAATAACGTCTTATGGCCAGCAAAAACAGACAGACTAGCAAAACTAAATAGTGTTGTTAAACAAAATATTAAAAAAATACCATACTTTTCATGTTTGTCTACAGGAGTGATTAGTTTTTTGCAAACACTGTAGAATATCTTGTACCTTGAAATATTTAAACGTCGTATTTTTTTTAATTACAGGAAAATTTACTTTATTATACCTGCAATATGATAGGTTCCCATAAGCTACTGCAAAATATGTGAAAGTATTTTTAAAACATCCCTGAATCCGGCAACGGTCTACAGGATGTGATTTGGTCTACAGGAAACGCGCAAAATCTTAATAAATAGCAAAATACGCTCTAGCGTTAAAATGTAGCTATATTTAAAAAGAAGATATTTAGAGCGGACAGTATTTTGATCACTTCGTAGAAAGGCCGACCTACGTCATTCGTAAGAAAAGTAGGCTGATGTTTTCTGTGAATAGTGCGAATCTTTCTCATACTTCTAAGAGAACTATTGCATCACTTAATGCTCCTATCTAGGTAAAAGGAAAAACCTTATCTTCAATCAACCACCGTCATGAGATCTTTCTTTAGACATTATTTCACTTAAACTTGTCGTTCAACGTTCAGATACTATTTAGATAAGCCTATATTTCCGATACCTACCTATTTTAATTCGTCAATGTAAGGAGGTATTAGGTAAGTGTTACCTAGGGTATGTGTTAGATAGGTGTAGTTTATGTAGCTATATTTATCTTGTTGTTATTGGCGACTTAAGTTATGTCAAGAAAATGGGCAGAGGCATCTTCCAGTGAGCTTATAATTGAGCTATGTAGAGACACCCTTCCTACGTAATGAAATACGGCCATTACTCCATTAGCTTACTGTATGTATATGCTAACGCTTACGTTTCTTCATTTTACCGTTCAGCAAGTCACACGTCAATAGTAGGTAGGTATACCTGTTTGTAAAATAATAGGTAATTTTATTGTGGTGGTGGAGGCATATGAGGAAAATATGTTCGTAAATCCACCCGGATGCTGAGCGAGCTGCTCTAAGCAGAGGTGTGTCCGAAACACAGATCCACGTAGACCTACGTGTATCTGTGTCTATCAGACATATTTTAGGAATAGGCGAGACGACAAATAGATTTGCAATTTTTTGATACTGTCGTCATGCCTATTCTACTGGTATTTATAAATTTATATAAATGCGAAAGTTTGTGGGGATGGATGGATGGATATTTGTTACTCTTTCACGTAAAAACCACTGACCGGATTTGGATGAAATTTGGCACACAGATAGTTTATAACATGAATTAGCACACAAGATACTAATTATCCCAGTAGTACGATCTCGTGGGACAATTACAGAAACCGATAGCTAGTGTATAATAATCGCCAAGCGGGCTTTCTACATCCAATCAATAGGTGACAAAATCGTTTCATATTGAGATATTTCTGGATAAGCCAAAGTTGTTTTCACACCACCAAAAATGTTTTCACACCACCTGCTCGAAAATGTCAAATTATATGTCAAGCAACCTTAACCTAAAGTGAGTCATTAGTGGCCGGGGGCACAGCCGGTCAATAATGTTGTACTGGATTTCATTTTGACCCGCTGGTCAATAATGTGATTTGAATCTCACATGCTCAGCTAAATTGGCAGTATAGTACTAACAAACACCCTTTGGTGCCAGAAAGAGGAAAGCTATTTTCGATACTCTTACTACGCGTGGATGATATTCTCGATTTCCTACAAAATCATAACGACTGCTTCTTCATATCGTTGCCATGTTTTCGAAGACATAATATTGTAAGAATAATTAGATAACTACGAACCATTTTTTAAAAGGAATGGAATAACATTAAAACTGGCATTAATAATAACAAATACCGTACCGCGCCGTAATACCGTAATAGTAATTGGCTGTAACATTAGTTAATTATTCTTACTGTTTGTTTATTTAATAAATACTTTGTTTTTCGTACTATGGCTATTATTTTCTCACAGTAGGTGTAAAAAGTAGAGTATCCTCCTCTGGGCTAAAGGTGTCTTTGCCTTGGGCTAGCTTGAATCCCTCGCTGCATTCAGGATTCTTGTATTAACGCCCTCGCTTCGCTCGTGAGTTAATTCAATATGACGCCCGTGACATAAGACACAACTTTAGCCCCTCGGTGCATAATCTACTATTAATTCCGTGAAACTTCACCCTAATAACAATTAGGTTTTATTGCGCAATTTATGAATACTTAATTCAAATTGCATTTGGCATTTGAATGGTCTAATCCCGTCGATAAAACCGAAGATTGTGCGGTACATGGTCCAAGCTTTATCGCTTTCAAATTCAATATCATTTACCTAACATCTCTTTAATTAAATAAAGTGAAAACTAAACAGTAGGTTTTATTTTATTCATTCACGGAAGATATCGCTTACGGGATATCTTACGTGATTGTCATTAATTTTAAGCTTCCTTTTTTCGTTTTTTTTTTTTGTTTTCTTTTTTATGTTTTTGTCTATTTTTCCTACTTATATCCCGTAAGTGACAGTTTCAAGTTTAGGTATAAACCGTAAAAGCTTAAAACTGTGTTTAAAATAAAATGTTATTGTAGATTTTACGACTTTAACGGTTCAGAAACCGAACTTGAGAGAGAGAGAGCTTGCCGTTTTTAATTTTGTGCAGGCAAACTTGTTGGTCGAGTCGTACATTCGTGATTTCGTGGTTACTGACCAGAACGAATCTTAATAATTGCCCGCCAACTGGTCAGACAGGCTCCTCGCAAGGAAATTGTAATCCGTTCTTTTGTTTCGGATGCTAAAATTGCGCTTTTTGGAAAACAAGAAAATCAATAAATAATAATGTGTTTTGGATAAATAAAGATTATTATTATTATTACATAAGCCATAATCCAGAATATATCCAGATTACCTTTTCCTTGTTTTTGTTTTTAAAAATGAAGTATTTTTCCCTTGAAAGGCCGGTTAGAAAGGTCGATAAGATCTAGAAACAAACCGCAATAAAAGTTTTGGATAACAAGACTTCGTGGTCTATAATATTAATACCTATGTAAGTACTCAAAGAAAAACACTATTCGGTAGTGACAGACGAATTGCAAAATATACTGCCCCTGAAACACAATCGAATACTTAAATTGACGATAATTAATTCGACGACAGTTATTTGTGTTTTTAGTGTAATTGGAAATGATATGCGTGCAGCATAGTATTATTCCTTTTGGCTAATCACCACGAACTCGAGTCGTGTTCGAACTAAGTGCCAAGTAAGTTCAACTTCAAATGTCAAACGACAAAGGAAAGTTGGGGATTAATATTAATGGGTTCAATACTCCCAGAGATGGTTTCTGAACAGTGAATTTTGAGGTACCTAACCTCATACTGGACTCATCCATAGATTCTGAAAAGAGTACGGCAAGGTAAGGTCCGAATGTAAGTTCATCCATGGACATGGTATAGTTTTTTCGTTAGTTGATATCAAAAGTTCTACTAAAATTATTTATGTTTTTGTAATGTCACTTGAATTTATATAATTCTCTTGTAATTTTCATGCATGGGAACATTTTAGGGCCCTCCGCTGGGCTACGTATTGCAGTCTGCGATCACCTCAGATTGACGGAAGACCGGTTGTTTCAAGTATTTGCATTTTTTACACTTTCGGGAAGTTCCATCTTTCACTGCGACCGATTCAGAACATATCATGGGCATATAAGCTACCTGTAGCTAGATACCTACTTGCAGGAAACATGAAAAATAAAAGCTGCCTCCACAGGCTGCCTCCATAATTTTAAGTTGTTGCATAAATCCTTGCATCTTAAAGAATCCGGCTACCTATTTATATTCTGAGCATAAGTCATTCCTACGTACTCAAGGTAAACTACTATATCATCATTATACTCGTATGCTAAATATTTTGTAGGTATCCCGCATGGCTCGGAAATCGCACCGTAGGTAATTGAAGACTTTGTCGTAAGCTGAAAAACTGTAGGGCAATCTAATGGGGTGGGCAACTGGTGGAACTAATGGCGTTAGCACCACATGAACCAAACACCGTCATTGGTTGAAAATCTGTCAATGTCATTTTATATTTCAAAATAGTTTGACCTCATTGGTCAGATTGGGTCTAAGCTATGGACGCGCCATCTACAATCAGCTTTGACCAGCCTTCCCCATTGTTATATAACGACCTCATATTATTTTCCCAATCAATACCATTTCCACAGACAATTTCACAAATGATTGCCATAGCGCCATCTTGACATTGTCGTCCATGCGTAAAAAGAACCTTGCTGGACTTTACTTCGCTTTTTTTACATTTATAAGACCTATGAAACATTTTTTTTGAACCTAAAATATACTAAGTTGACCGAAAAGAAATAAACGTGTGAGATTCTATTAAAATAGAATAAGTTTTTTTTTTCTTTTATTACAGGGCTGTTTTACGTTTTTTCAGCAATATGAACCAGTCTTCGACTGGTATTTTGCAAGACCTAATTAACTTAATAAGTAAAGAAGTCTTGTGATAGACCTAAAATCCAATCTAATTTTAAGCTTGACTAAAAGAGTTAAAAGAATCTGATTCCATTAAATTAGCAGAAAAAGTGTTTTTTTCTTTTATTCATAATTTTCCAGGGTTGCTGATTTTTTCAGCAAAACAAGCCAGCATCGAGTGGTATTTTGACTTAAATAAAAAAGGTTAGTTGACAATACGTGAAAATTACGTCGTATTCATGACCGTCAAAGAAAACTGTTTCATTCATATTTCAATGGTATAGACATAACCAGCTAGTTTGGTTCGAAATAATTTTAGCCTTTATATATTTTTATGAGAGGTATTCTTGTTGAGTATTAAAAAAAAAATAGTTTCCAAGAACTCGATAGATGGCGTTGAACTGACTACGTTACTAGGTGCCAAAGCCAAAACGCTTAGAAAAAAAAACATTGCGTCACGTCACTTACGCTCGTTGACTGACACTTTAGTTTGGTTATGTTTCCGAATATAACCATTACATCCAAGTGAAATGATGTAACTTTCCGTTCCTTGCAGTAACTTACCAAGTTCAGCGCCATCTATCCAGCGACTAGGGAAGGGCTGAAAAATAAAATCCCTCAATCAATAAATTACCAAAAAGGTCTTTTAATGAGAAGGTTCACAAACTTTTCTGAACACACGCCAGTTCATTCTGTAAACAATCATCTTACTTACATCAAACGGTTATGAAAAGTTTGATGGAATTAACACGCGTCTCGGAAATTGCAAAATTATAATCTAAACTATTCCAATTTGATTTTAAATTAAACGAAACCACTGGGAAAGTCACACAGAAATTAACATTGTCATTAACTATATCAATTCTGTATAATTGGGATAACCCAATTATACAGAATTGATATAGTTTATGACATAAGTTAATAAACCTTACAGTAGGTACCTAATGCCATTCCCTTATGGGAATGGCATTAGGTACCTACCTAGGTTTTATAGCTTACATTACAACCACCCCTAAATTAGACAGGCCACTTAATCATTGGATTCTTATTTTTAAATAAAAGTGATTTAGAAATAGATTTTTTTTTGTGTTTAAATTGGATTGTCAATTAAGTTTTATTCTTGTAAAAGCGTGGAACATATTATTATTCTAAAATAAACAGCTAAATTCGCTGAAAGCCTTTTATTTGAAGTAGTTCAAGTAGGGTTCAGCTCGTAAACTGGTACCTTCCTGCATAGTATACTTTGGAAGGTACATCGTACTATTTCATCTCGTAAGTAGGTCAGCTAGGTACCTTATACTGTTACTGTTAGCCTGCGTCACCCCACTCATGGACAAAGACCTCTCCCCATGACTTTTTTATAGTTCACTAGGGTATCACAGGGATACACAGCAGGGTAACCAACGACGAGCGGTCTACATTGGAACTCGAAAAAGCGCAGCCTATATAGGTTTGATCTAGACTCTAAACATTTAGACCTGGGCCGGCAATCTACACAGAGATAAAAAAAATCAAAACGAAAGCGAATCAAAAGGCAGTATCTACATCCAAGGTGCGTTTCTCACAAGCATCATTATTGCAACCGAATTTATTCGTTAGTAATTAGCAATCGAAAGTTAGCGATTTTGTCGTTATCTCTGTCGAGACTCCCGATGCGGCCGACGACGCGACGGTCTCGACAGAGATAACGACAAAATCGCAAACTTTTGATTGTTACCAACGAATAAATTCAGTTGCAATATTGATGCTTGCGGGAAATGCAAGTCTCTACATCCAAGATGCGATTATCGCTAACTTTTGATTTGTTGTTGTTCACAACAACAAATCAAAAGTTCACTTCGCAAACTTAAGTTCACGTAAGTTAGCGATTTTGTCGTTATCTATGTCGAGACTGGCCCTGAATTCCTGATACGCTAATGTAGGTCGCGTACGTCAGCGAGAAATATGTAGCGACATACGCGCCACTGACGTCAGCGTCACAGTCAAATTAAAATAAAATAAAATGAGCCTTTATTGCTATTAACTTATTTGACCAAACATTACTTAAAAAAATATAACAATAACAAAAAAAAGAATAAGAAAACTACAAATAACTTAAACTAAAACATATTCTCGGCATTCGGCTTATCTCCCCTTTTAACAGCTTGTCTTTCGACAAAGGCCTCCTCTAAGGATTTCCACTTGTTTGTCCTTTGCTGTACGTAACCATTCTGGCCCAGCTAATACTTGCTTCAAATCGTCTTCCCATCTCTTTGGCTGTCTTCCTCTACTTCTGCTTTATGGTACCATTCCGTTATTAATCTGGTCCATTTCTCTTTCTTTTCCCTAAACTGTCCTTGTTCCTGTCCAACGCCATTTCAATTTTTTGCATACTGATTGTACTTTTCCAAATTAAGTCTTTCCTTTGACCTTTTTTAATTGTATTTTATCCCTTCTTCTTACTCCCAATACGCTTCTCTCTATCTCATTTTGACATTTATACACTCACAGCGTCACAGTATGGTACTTTAAAGAACACACTGTATACTTGTACGCGCGATCGACGTACGCGACCGACATCAGCGTAGCAGGAATTCAGACCTAAGTAATGTTTTAAAAATAACGTCTAAACATATACATGTTATCATAACTCCAGAACTATTTATGATTGGTTTACAGAATCGATAATATTTTCGCTAAGTGAACGTATCTGAAAATAATTTGTGACATAACGATAAAGCAAAACAAGTTTCAAATAATTTCAAAACAGTGATAGGTGTTACAATAAGAAACTTTTATTTTATTTTATGTAAGGTAAGACTATCGAATGCCTCGTCTCGTCTATGTCGAATGTGTTTACTGAAATTGATTTGCAGATATTTGATTATAATCTTTGCCTCATTATCTAATCATGTTATATTTAATTATGTTTTACATAATTAATATTGGGTTCCTAGTCTCAAGTTATGAAAGCATTATTCATGCATTTGTGTCGCCATGCGTCATTCATTCAAGAGTAGACGGCGAAAACCGGTTTCTTGCAATATGATGAGTTGATGACCGTACGCTACATAACATCGCGCTTATTTGCCCCGAAAGGGTGGGCAGGCAAGGCAGTACACCAATATAGTACACCCTAATTTTGCCAGTTATGTTTAAATACCACATAATGGAGGGCGACCCCATTGCCATTCAACATCATCTTCCTGCCCTAGTCCCATGTTACTTGGGGTCGGTGCAATAGTTTTTATCTTCCATTCTCATGTGTCAACCGTCACGCTATCATTGAAGCGAGTCTATTGCCATTATTCAGGCAAAAATCCAGAACTAGACTAGACTGCTTTTGAGAAATTTCTGAGAGAACACCGGAATAACATTGCCTGACTTGGAATCCAACCCAGGACCACCAGACTATCATTCGCAGTTCTTATACCTGATGCATAGTTAGTACTCTAAATTTGTCATGTACTTGAGAACCCCAGCACCTTCAACTCAGAACACATGAGCTTTGAAGCTTGGGATCAGGTATCCACCTCAGGGCTGGCAGTCTCGACAGAGATAACAACAAAATCGCTAACTTTCGATTGCTATAATTACTAACGAATAAATTCGGTTGCAATAATGATGCTTTCTACAACCAAGATGCGTTTCTCGCAAGCATCATTATTGCAACCGAATCTATTCGTTAGTAATTAGCAATCGAAAGTTAGCGATTTTGTTGTTATCCGTGGCTCTTCTTCTTGTACATGCCCTTCAATTATTTATTTTCGTCCGTGGAGATGACTAGGTATAGTGACAGTCTTACACTCTAATTTAAAGCCAAAAAAGGGAAGGAGGGGGGGGGGGGCGTGGGCGTTGATTTGAACTACCTACTCCTAAACTACTCGACATATTTTTTCTAATAGTATTCCATTACAAAAACGAGTTTCAGTACAATCATTTAGTAATCTTATATCACGCACATCCCACCTACTCGTCTGCTACAATAAATAGTCGTTATCGAATTATATTATCAGTAACGACGGCGTTATGCGATAACGCTTTTGCGAGAAAGTACTTTAACGATACTGGGTTTTACCTGTAGGTATAATGTATTTGCACGTAACAGCCAAAAGTAAAAGTACGTTTTTTTGTATTTTACATGCCGACTGATTTTTTTAATGCTATTTTTCCAGGAGGTACAAAATAGTTACAAAAATATCCTTATAAATACTATATTGCCAGATAAGTTATTCTATATGAATAAAAAATAACGCTATTGGTGGCACTTTCCTGCGTAACACACTCACAATCCTAATTCTATTCATTTTGACAACTGAACAAAATCGCGTTAGGTATACAAATAAAACATATTTGTATTATGTACGTAGGTAGGTGATAAGTTTCACGTAAGTAGGGTGCTGGACAGATCGCAGAGAAAAAAAAAGAGGAGGCTTATGAAAACAGAGTAGGTATAAGTATTAAAAACAAAATATTTAGCCCCACTTTGTTTCTTTATTATACTTACAAAATTATGTTATTATGATTGTAAAAGATATCATAAACCTTGACGTATTAAATACATTCGAGGACAAAGAAACGAATAAAATGTAATTAACATATTTTGTGTATCAGTGAGGCTAAATTAAATATAATAACGATAAAGCGACGGTCGTCTAATTAATCGATAATATCAATTAGGCAGTTTGTTGAAGCCTTTTGGGAAATTCCAATTAAGATTATAGAGCCTTATTTTCAGTCTTATTCATAACAGGTGGTTAGGTTTTATTAAACTACACTTTATTTACCTTCTACCAATGTTAACAGAACTGCAGTTAATGGGAATGGCAACTGTGAAACTAATGGCGCTAGCAAATCTGGTTCCAAGCATCGTCATTGGTTGACAATCTGGTAATGTCATTTTATATTTCAAATGAGTTAGACCTCATTGGTCAGATTGAGACCTAGCTATGGTGGCGCCATCTACAATTAGCTTGTAACGGTCATCATCATTAAGAATAATGAAGCATCCGTGACGAAATCAAAAATACACTTCGAGTTTTCCCGAATAATTTTATTGTACTACTCTCTGTTTATTAAATCTGTGGGATGGACAAAAGACGGTAAACAGCTATATCCTTATTAAAAAAAAATGTGATGGCGAACGTTCTCGTGCAAATATTAACTAGAAAAAAAAATTCATTGACAATAGAAAAGCCGCAGAATCTAACAGAATAAAAATAAAATAACGTGTGGTTCATTATCGTTTTAATCTAAGATTCTGGAAGCCTCTAAAGCACTGCCTACTGACCTGATTGGAACCTCGCCAAGTGCGTGATAAAACTTTCATAAAAAACGAAACATTCTAGGCTGTCTGTCTGGATTCAAAAATAAACATACAACGACACACTGACTTTTAAGTGATGATGACCATGTCGAATGACACTTGCTTAGATTTCTCTGATTTAACAATGTCGAATTTGTATTCACATGAAGTGGAAGACGAAATTAAGAAGACAAAGATAAAATCAAAATCTTGTTATTGTTTCTTTTCACCCGATTGCCAAGGAAGGGTTATGTTTTTACGTTATCAATCGATGTTCATTACAAACCGAAAATATATTTTTACAGCAATAATACAAATCCAAGCCAAAGTACGTACATGTATGCGATGGATGCATCAAAAATATTTTCGTAAATATTTGTGAAAATGAATGCTGAAAACAGTGCTTTTCGGGAGGCTGCGAGGCATTTTTCTGATTAAAACTGAACAAAGCCTCGGTATCTACAAACCTGTAGCATAAACTAGAAAAACAAAAACTTTATACTTCAAGGCTTTTCTCATTGTTTTTGCTAGTTGTCAGCTGCCGCTGAAAGTTTCGTAGCATATCTACGCCTAGAGTCACTGTATAAATATACAAGAAAGAAGGCAACATACATTATTTCGAAAGGAAACTATAAAGATTTTCTTCGTCTGTCATAAATGGCGTCAGTGATTTGCACATATTTTTTCACAGAATTCAGCCAAGCTTTTTCATTTAGGTCTTTCAAAATACTTCTTACAACATCAACATTAATTTAGGTCTAAGAATACCACCCAATAGCTGGTTTGTATTGCTTAAAAAAACGAATTGCAGCCTTTTAAAAAAAAAAAAAAAATTCTTTAATAGAATCTGACGTATAAGTTTTCGGTCAACCATATCTTTGTTTAGGTTTAGAAAATAGAAAAGTATCTAGTGCAACATGGTTCTTTTGGCTCTTGAATGACTTTGTCAGAAGGACCCTCTAGGTAAACATTTGTGAAACCGTTTCATTCGGTTTCATGTATGTATTTGTATTGAAAAAAAAAGATTGTAGCTCTGACCTTGATCATTGAAAGGTCCTTGTGTTATAACTTTATAAGTGTTTGTCCCTAAATTCTTTATAAGGTTGTAAATTTCCGGTGTCCGTATAAATTTTATGGATAATTTTCTTTTCGACATTGACATTTTCCTTAGAGCTTTTATTAAAACGGTGTCACAAGGTCAGGTTTAATATTAAATCATTTTTATGTTTTAACCTCTTATAGCAAACTTTTATGGTGGTTCACACATTTTATAAAATGGGATTATACTTAGTTAAACAATAGACGGTGCAAATTATAAGTACCTAGAGCTAAAAAAGCAAGAGGGGAGTTCTATAAATAACAGGCACTTTTACAGACCCATCAAAATATTGGGATTGCATTACTATTAATAATAAGAAAGTTTTAAAAGTATTCCAAAACTTGTTGAAATTCTACATACGCCGCACGGTACAGACATCAAGCTACTGCGTACAATCTGTCCATTTTTTTAAATAGATTTCTTTCAACTTTATCGCTAAAGCATGAGGTTCAAGGTTGATTGGGAAAATTTGACAATTTCGGGTATATAGTTCGATGTGCTGTACACTTTGTCCTTCAACTAGTCTCATCAGTGTTACATTTAGTTATTTGCTAACATGTAAAACACTGGTTATAAGCATGCATTAAAAATTACAATTTATTACATTAATAAAATTATACTTAACATTAATCAATTATTTATTACGTTTTATTTTAAAATAAATGATTATTATCAATTCATTTTAGACATACGAGTAGGTATAGGTAATGTACGTAAGTACCTATCTATCTATTATTATATTTCGTGAGTGATCAGCCTATAAACTACAGTGCACATAGCTATATAATAAGTCGCACTATAATTTAGGGCCTGTTTTGCACGACACTGGTGTCGATTCTGTTGTGCACCAACTAAACTTAATTTAGGATATTGCTATCTTTTTTTCTCTAATAAAACGAGAAAGAGACGGACGTAATTTAGAGCTGTCAAATTTAGTTGGAAATAATATTTCTATACAAATGAAGAGTGCACGTAAAAACTTGTCGACTAAAAACACGGTGAAGCGCAAGGCATAAACTAGTTTGACATCTCTAACTTAGTTCATAGCTATAGCCGTCCTTTTCTCGCACTGCCTTTTAGTAAAAGATAGCAATAGCATAAATTAAGTTTAGTTTGTGCACAACAGAATCGACACCACTGACTTTCATTTTCCTCGGCAATCTGCCACACTCTCAAATCCGAGCGACCTTCGGAGTTCTCGCGCCTTGAGTAATGCGTCTACTTGAAATAAATTGCCGAATTCTATATTTTTTACCCGTATGACTCGAAAATTGACCAATTAAGTTTTTCTCTTGTTTTAATGATAAGATCCGATAAGTTTCTAAAACCTTGATACCGATTACATACCGAGTTTCCTCCGTGTCTCGGAAAGCAGTTTAGCCGTTGGTCCCGACTGTCAATTGTAGATCTTTGACACGTTCGTTACAGATAGTCAGGGCCCGAAAATCTGACACCCAGTCTTACCAAGGGACTGGGACTATATTATATTGATTTTAGGGGACACATTCCCAACTTCCCACTTTAGCAATTATAGTTAGGTAATCTCTGTAGGTAAATCGATATTCTTGGTAATGTTAATTATGTACCTACCTACCTACACATAAGGACTCGATGCATTAAAATAACTTTGTGTTATTTGATGGGTAATTTCAACTTCTTGGAAAACCTCCTAGTAAGTGTCACTTGGTACCTTCGTACGCGGACTTGGAACCAGTTTTTGGATTACACAGTGGGCGCGCCTGATGTCATTTACAATATATGGTTTCCACCCGGTTTTGGCGTTCCTTCTTTGATACATAAGCAATGCTGCCCTATAGGTTTAACGTACATAAGAGCTGACATTATAAAACCAAAAGATATTTCTTGCATTTTAATGATTGAATTTTCATTGACAAATTCAAGAAAACTACTTGACACTTGTCAGTCCTTCAAGGGAAAAAGATTCAAAAGTTTCAGGGACTTTCAAGTTAACTATAAAATCGTACCGTTTAAGTTTATTAACCCTCTATTTGCGCGTTACTTTTTGACAAAGTCCAGATGTTTGGTATAATGTAAGTTTACGTATGTAATAAATAGCCAACCCTAACTATGAGTACAAAAAGTATGCTTGTGCCATGTACTATCTATAACGATTCTTCAACAATAATGAAACAAGTTTGTTGGAAGATGTGACTATCATTACTTAAACAAAAAGCTTTAAGTAAAACTTCCTTTATAATAAACATGTTCTTATTCAATAACAAAGTAAGGAAGTAGGTGCTAGAAGCTAGGAGCTGATATGCTGGAAGCTGGAACAGTTTCTTTCATTAATTCAAAAAATTGGATGACTTCCTGTAAAGTCTCAAAATCTCAAGCACTGGATTTATTTGTGATAGTAAATTGTGTCTACCGAATGTCTACTAAGAAAACAATTAGCAACTTATTCGGAAAATAAATTAGGTACACTTAATAAGAAAAACGTCAACAACAATAAAATAACTATTGTTTTACTTACAATTTATTCCTGAATGAAAACTTTATTTTTATGATCTGATTAAGATGACTATTGCCTGTAGTCAAGATAAATTTATAAAAATAAGTTGGCAGTCCCATAAAATAATAGTGTCTATGTGACATTAATGGATATATACATTAAGGGCTAAGTTCACCAACAGTAAAATAACAGACTGTTTCGTAATCGGCCCGCTAAACGTAAACAGTTGTTTAAACATGACGTGGGAATTTTGGTGTTCGCCACAACTTATTCTAGCTCGGTTTTGTAAACGAGCGTTTTAGGAATGAAAGACCGAATGATTATAATACAGTCAAATAAGGTGGGTAACTTAACACGTAAAAACCGTACAAATGCGAAACATCTTAAAATGGTTGCGTTATACCCATAAATAATACATTATACCTGAGATGACAGTTCTCTAACCATCAAATTATCTGTTGTTTGAAGTTTTGTTTATTTTCGTTTGTAATAGTTTTTAAATTAAATACAATGGATAAGAAGCACAATGCTAATTTTACGCATGACGAAAAGGAAATGGTCACTAGTTTAGTGTGAAGTAGTGTCGTCTGGTGGAATACAAACGAGGAGTTCGCAAAAGTCTTTCAACGGTTTCAAACTCGGCCAAAACGTCATTCTCTTCCAAAATATAGTTCAAAGCAGGCTGTATGTTAAATTCTCACAATAATATCTGGATGTAACCTTAAAATGTATTATATTTGCAGTTTACAAACGTCAAAATACACCGATTAACTACTAACCGGGACTTTAAACAACCTCTCCGAGGTGGGTTAGAGAAAACAGTTGATTAGCGTGTTTAATCGGTTGATTTGCTTTGGTGAACATGAAAATGTGCTTTAAACAGCTGTTTTTAGATAATCAGACTGTTTTCTTTTCGGTGAACTTCGCCCTAAGCCAACTGTCTTTGTTTAAATAACTAAACGTAACTAAAAATGAGAAATAACATCAATATTAAAATACCACAGCATCGATTTCAACGGAAATAACGCCCAGAAGTCCAAGGTGGATGGCAAAGCTTATTCCTCGGCCAAAATATAGGCCAGCCTTTGATCACGAGAAGAGTCTACTAACCGTTTGGCGATGCCGATGCGAAAAATTAAGTAAACGTACCACACATTTCCTTGTTTGACAGGAAAATCTGAACGGAAAAATACGGATTCTCGCGGAATCACGCTCTATCGATCGTGGCATTAAATCGGAAGAACCATTGTCAATTGAAAAAAACGCCTGATTGACCAAATTACATAATAATATTACAAAAATGACTGCCTTGTTGGTCTAGTGGTTGCTTTCTCTACTGCTGTGCTGATGCTCAGCAGTTGAGATAGCAACCACTAGACCTAGATCCGGGAAAAAACAAAATCCGGGCAAATTGTTTTGGGTTTTTCCATCAGGAATTTCTCAGTTAGCAGCCATGGAGTCTGGATTTGTGCCCGGTTGATAGTAATAGGCTCACCCCCTATTACATGGGACTTAAACATAACTGGTGAAATGTGGGAGTACTGTTAGGTACACCTCTGCCTATCCCTTTGGGGATTATAGGCGTGATGTTATGTAATGTTACAAAAATCCCTGCTGTAGGTCCACGCGACTCGGACGACCAGACAAATGTCCCTATTGTCTGTAGCACGGAATGACTCGGTAACGCAGAACGGTGTCAAGTATGCGTTTAACTTATTTACTTTGATTACAACAGGCGTGCTGGATAGTACAAGTGCACTTATAGGTTTCTAAGAAAGGAAATACATGGGCAGTGTAAATATATTTTAAATGAAAACACAACAATTTTTGTAGTTATGAAAGATTCTGGATCTTGTAACTGCTAAAATAATATTATTTGTCGAAATAAGTTCGATATAAATAATATTGAGAACAATGAGGTTACGAAAAACGTTTTCATGATAGTCTTATACGGAGAGTTTAATTCGAATGCGCGAAGGCAATTTGCTACGAGAGTGCTACGAGCCCTACTACGTAATATAATCTATGGTTTGAGCTACTTTAGCTTGTAATGTTCTTCATCATCATCATATTTTCAGCCGAAAGACGTCCACTGCTGGACATAGGCCTCCCCCAAATGTCACCACATAGACCAGTCCCGTGCGACTCGCATTCAGCGGATTCCCGCAACCTTCACCAGGACATCGGTGAGCCTAGTGGGAGGCTTTCCAACGCAACGTCTTCCGGTTCGCGACTCCAGAACTTTTCAGCCCCATCGATCATCCGTTCTGCGAGCAATGTGCCCTGCCCACTGCCACTTAAGTTTGGCAATTCTTCGGGCTACGTCGGTAACCTTGGTCCTTTGTCTTCATTTCTGATTCGATCACGTAAGGAAACTCCGAAACGAAACTCCCTCTCCAATGCCCTTTGGGTGACTTTAAGCGTTCTGATGAGACCCATTCGACCACGTTTCTGTCCCGTATGTAATCACTGGCAACACACATGTAATGTTAAATTCATTAATTTATTAACTTTATCTATATAATTAATAAACTACGTGAATTGACTACAGAAGATAATTATTATTAAAAACAAGCTGCTGAAGGTCTTCTGTTACGATAAGTTCTAATGAGGAAATAAACAAATTATTGTGTTAAACTTTAGATAGGGATACCTTTAAATCTACCCAATTAAAAATTTAATTTGCGTTCTGGATTCTTCTGTCGTATGTCAATGTGCAAAAATAAACTTCAACTTAGAAGTTGATATCTATCTATGATTCTATGCACAGAAAATGCTGGAGCGACGAAACTCATCATTTGCCTAGCCTTTTCTCAACTATGGGGGTCGGCTTCCAGTCTGACCGGATGTAGCTGAAAACCAGTATTTTAAATGGTGCTACTGGTTGTCAGACTTCCGGCCCACTGACTACCTTAACGACAGTCGAAGACCTACAAATGACAGCCAGGTCAAACGGCTTTATGGGGTTTCCGGGATAACGGGTGGTCACCCATTCACGGACCAACCTAAGTCAGTGCGGCTGTTATTATTTTGTTGGAAACTAGGGGCCTATAAAGCAGACATTTTAGGCCACCAACACAGGAGAAAAATTGAAGGAAATGCATGGAGTAAGCCTTTGGCAGCAGGCAAACAGACCAAGACAGGCCCAGTCAATAATAGAAATAGCATACCATAACATCACGCCTGTAATCCTCGAAGGGATAGTTAGAAATGTATCTAATAGTTAAAAAAAAAAATATTTTATTGTCAGGCATCAAGGCCCATACTAACACCCTATGGGCCTTGATGCCTGACAATATTTTTTTTTTTTATAGTACACCCATATTTCGCCATTTATGTTTTAAGTCCCATGTAATAGGACGCGAGCCAATTGCCATCAACTGGGCACCAATCCAGCCTCCGCGGCTGCTACTGACTAATTCCTGATGAAAAAACCCAAAAACACTTTGCCCGACCCGGGAATCGAACCTGGGCCACATGCTCAGCAGTCGCGCGTGACGATCTCGACCAGTGAGGCACTCAATTATGAATTAGTGTAAAATCATCTTAACTTTTTTTTTCTTATGTATTGATAATTCTATTTCAGTAGGATGTTTGGTTGGGCTTTTAAATTCAATTCATTTTTTTTTTTTTTTTTTTTTTTTCTTTTCGTTTGCTTTTTTTTTCTGTAGTGTATTTTTTTACCTGTCGCCAGAGGCTTTGTAAAAGAGAATAAGCTAAAAGATATTGTATCCGTTTGATACCAATGTTAATATTTAACAGTTTTGTAAATTTTCCCTTGAGATTAAGGATATTTCTTTGTACTGAGGATATTTGGTGAGAATCCTCGAGGCATACAAGTTGTTATATTGTTTTTGTTCGTTTTAAATATAGAGTACAAGATAAGTATATCTGCTGGCGTTTAAGGTCGTCAAGGTTATGCCATCTAGTGGTAATGTAACCTAGATTACTGCACGAGTTAGTTATTATTTACTTCCAATAAATTGATGATATTTTTGTAACGTTCAAAGCTTTCAGTGTCTTAGTTACTATAAAATATTGACACTGGCTGATAGCTCTTGAACGCCGTTAAGGCCCTTCTAACCCTAAAATTAGCAACTCTATTTGTGGTGGTTCAAACTTCGTTTGAAATACTGTTAGAATAAAGTTCTAATCAGCTTGTACTACAAAGTGGTTGTTACGTCAGTCACTGCGGCCGAATAGTGCGAAATGAGTGTTTTTTTGCGATTTACAAAAAATCTATTGATTGAACTAAAAAAATAAAACACATAAGAAAAAATTAGTTCAGTTAGTATGCAAAGTTTCAATGAAATAATTTCAAGTACTTTTTGAATACTAGCAGTTTATTGTTCGATTTGGAGGTAATATTGGATTTTTTTTCTATCGAGAAAAGTTTATGGAATCGTGTTTTCGTCACACATAGTACTTAGCATTAATCCTCAACTTTACCATATATTTATTTAAAAATTAATGCTGCAGTATTTTAGGAGTAACGGAGGATCATGCTAAGCCATTTGAGGGTTATATATACCCTTAAAATGTGTTGATCGCGTTCAGTTAATAATGCAGCTGTCTGTACATACCCAGTTATTTTGGTTGGACACAGTTGAGTTATTAAGTCAGTCCAAACCTAGAGTTGATGTACTGTGTGTTGTAGTAAATGTTGTATAGAGACTTAGCATTTAAAATTATTAGGTATAATCCATTTTCAGGAACCATTTAAATTTTATTTTTCACCACATAAAGTAACTTATTGATTTATTATGTATTATATTTTGTCACACAATTAACACATTACTTCATTACATGCGGTTGTAAAACCGTTAGCGGAATGCGAGAAATGTAACAACAAAATAATAAAACATTTGATACGAGTATGTGTAAGTACAGGCAAAAAACTCTACCTAAACGTTGTGCATGGGCTTTAAGGCTGTGCGGCGAGCGCGGGAGTCTGCGCGGGAGTGGAAAGAACTGCGAGCCGGCCGGGCCGGCGCGCGCATAGTACTGGCGCGGCGCTCTCCGTCGGCGCACGCGCACATCGCTGATACCACACCACGCTATAAAAGGGTAGGCGCCCTTGCTGCATCCCACTTACACGCGTGTTCTTCAAGTAGAAGGAGCTTTGGTGACCACAGTTGGGACCAAAAATTGTGCCAAAATGTCTGCGGAACATGTGCATTTGGACATCCGACATGCGGCCGGTGAAGAAGACACGGAAGGTGTCGTACTGGCCAAGGGGGTGTCTATGATCGTCCTCTTCTGTGCCTCCATGATCTGTGGTCTGTTCCCGCTGCTGCTGGCGAGGAAGTTCCACTGGCTGTCTGCCGAAGATGCTGGGAACCTGAAGACCACCAACAGGGTCGTGATGACCCTGCTCTCATTTGGTGGTGGTGTCCTGCTGTCCACAACCTTCATGCACTTGTTACCTGAAGTGGAACATAATGTGGAATACCTTCAGAGTGAGTACTTCTCGTTATTTTTAGTAAGTAGTCTATGCCGTATTTGAAAATAGAGCGAAAAAGTAGGCCACATGAGGCACGTGAAGCACATGGATGCCTTTAAATATAGATTGGCTTTATTAACGGCCTATTGACTTGATGTGTTCTGGAAAATTTCTTGGAGACGACAATGATTAATATTGCCAATTTTGATTTGATACCGAATTAGAGTTAATGCGAATTAATTTACATACTCGTATTTACCGTGAAATATGTAAAACTATTTACACCAGGAGAAAATACAGGATAGGTAAGTGCGTCAGCTAATGTATTTTTAATGAAAGATACGCAACAGAAATTGATTTCATAATGTCAACACGTTTATTTAAGCATTTTAGTTAGCGATGCGGACAAAAACACAATAATCTGAAATATTCTAAGGCTTATCATATGCTGAAAAGTTCGTGCCAAATGCGTAAAAGGAAGGAAGTTAATGTAACTGAACAAAAATCGAATTAAATTATAACTTATTTCCATAAAAAAAATCAAAATAATTTCCGGGAAGCATACCTGAAATCAATAAATAAGTGTAAAATTAATGTTGTAGTTAATAAATCTTTTATATTTATTCAAATGGTAAATTGGTGTGCGACAACAGGTTTTTTTTTTTAAATTCTGAACTCGTAATCATCAAATTGTGCAGCTGCTGAAAAGTGAATTGTCCATTTTTAATCGGTGGACATTTTCCGGCAGTCAGCTAGTTACTTTAGAACTACCCTCGTGCAGCTTAATTGGTCTCCATCCTCTGGCCTAGAGGTGGGCAAGAGTCAGAAAATCATCCCCCTTTTTAGTTATTAATTCTTTTTTTTTGTTTCTGACTTGAGTCCGAGATCCCAAATCTCCTTCTATACAATAAATGTAATTTAAGTTTCTGTATGTTATTTCCGTAAAAAAAATCTGTTACGGCTAATCTTCGATATGACTGCGGCGATTTTGACGGAACTTTTTCTGGCCTACTTGTATTTTAGAAAAAGGTATAGAACTCTATGCAAGTGCTCCGTGCAAGAAAAACTAAAACCCTTGAGAAACTGATAACAAAATCCTTTTCAAATACAGTTACATTTATATATCATAATTTCTAGTTAGTATATTGGAGTGATCCCAGGAGTTGAGACATTAATCAGCAGATTATTTATCTGTGATCGTTCATCACAGAAGTAGGCGTTTGTTTACTTCCCAAGTTCGCATCAAACCCACGCTTCACGCTTGTCATTGCCATCAGTAGACATTGCATAACACAGTTCTTGAACTACAAACCATTAGTGATGTAAAGTCAAACAATAAAAGAGTTAAATATTTTTAGTGATAAAGTAAATGCATACCAATTTAAAACCTTGTCATCCTTTTGAAATCCGCCGTAGATATGCCGGACGTTGCACTTTTCCCACAGGCTCAGGTTTTAATAGATTTTTTTAAGTTTGTTCCGTGGTTAATGTTTTTAATAAAACGGGTAAGGTAGACGTGTAAATAATAGTGCTCCCACAGTTCTCCTGTTACATTTAAGTCCCAGTATTAGGGGGCGAACCTATTGCTATCAACCGGGCACAAATCCAGGCTGCAATAAAATGCTACTGAGAAAAACCCAATAACACTTATGAGTTTTTTTAGACGATTTCAAGGCTCAATTGTTTTAACCCGACGTGGACTAACTATCTTGTTAGAATGTCAGAAGTCGAGAGGACATTATCTAATGCTTGCGCAAGCGCCAATATGTGTGCCACTGTATAGGTACAGGTACACTCATATCTTGTTCGTTTCTCTACAGATTGAGTTGATACAAATAGCTGCAATTGTTGCTTAGGTACCTCAGTAACGCTGCGATGGTGAATATTATTGATCAAGGATATTGATTATTGTGTTTTCTAAATGAAATTCTAAGGTCAAATTAAATGGGTTTAAAGAAATATAATTAAATGCAGATCTTTTCATAAAACAATGTACAGGATTCTACTTTTCTGACTTAGAAACATTCGTTCAAAACGTTAGTTTCATCGTGTTCATCTTCATTGGAAGATGAAAACGATCAGAATTTTTTTAAATATGAAATGGGCCTTTTCTTGACCTCAATGTTGTGCTAGAACAGAGATGAGGTCGACGATGGAACGAGCTAACCCAAAAGAAGCCATTTTTTTTTTTTTTTTTTTTTTCGGATGGGAAATCATCAAATGACTTCTCCCGCTCTGGGCGGAGCAGGAGGGAGTGTCAGACTTTTACTGACTAAAACCCATCCATGTTCCTTCATCGCCCTTTGTGTTCCGGGGCCACGGTATCTCTTTCGAATAGTCCCGCAACCCCGGCAGGCATCAGTCCTTTCGGACCCCTTCCTTTTTGCTGACTCTCTTTGAGGCGCGCGTGGAACACGAACGCGCCGTCGACACGGCCTGTCGTCATGAGACGGACGGACGGCGAGCTAGCCCATAGCCCACCGTCCACAGGCCCGCGCCTACGGTGGCCGGGGGCCACGTGGTGGCCCCCGACGCCCGGGGCGTCTCCCGCGGCGGCCGGGACGCTGTGAGGTTCTCTCCCTCTCACGTTCCGCCACCTCCTTCTCTAGCATTACTGCTTCGCAGAAGGAGGTGACGGCGTCCCATTCCGTCTCGCTCCGGACCATGGCTTGCACCAAGGCCGGACGCGAGAGGTCGCCGCCGCCAATCGCCGCTTCGAGGACACGGCGGTGCTCCGCCCACGCGGGGCACACCTCCACCGTGTGCTCCACCGTGTCCTCCGGTCGATCCTCGCAGTGGAAACACCCGGGCGTTTCCTCCCGCCCGATTCGGTGCAGGAACCTCCCGAAAACACCGTGTCCGGTGAGGACCTGCGTCAGGCGGAAGGTGAGGACGCCGTGGCGTCTCTCAAGCCACTCCTCAAAGAGGGGACTTACCGCCACTATTGTGGCGTGCCCTACCCAAAAGAAGCCTTAACTCGGGACTTAAATATTATAGATTAGGGTCATAATATTATGAAATTGGGAACACCATCGCAGGCAGGGAACGATCTAAACCATCTCCTTTCTTCGATCGGGAATCCAGGCGTACGCAGGTCGTACGCCGGGCGCCGGGCGCCGTCGGGCGTACTCACAAATGGTCGACGCATTCGCATGAAGCACTTTGCTACATCTTTTCTTATATGCGCACAGCCAAGGAGTGGAATTCCCTTCCTGCGTTGGTGTTCCCAAATTCATATACCCCAATCTATTTAAGTCGCGAGTTAATAGGCTTCTTTTGGGTTATCTCTTTCCATCGTCACAGGCGCGGATACAATGGGACTGGGGCTGCAATGGGTGCAATTGCCCCATCCTGAACTGGACCGAATACGTCGTTAGCCAAGCTTGAACTAGTTTGACGGAATTGAAACTAAATATTCTAGTTGTATATCTTGTCATGGGCGTTGCCAGGAAGAGGCAGCTGCCCCTAGAGGCTCAGGATTTTTAAAAGTTATAGCTTTTCCTGCCTGATGCGTACGAAGTATTATATTGTTTGTGCTGATGCCATAGAATGATATTTTACGTCAAATGGAATCAATCAGATCAAAATATTGTTTAACCCAGTGGAAAAACATTTTCACCTCAGCACCTCAAACAAGCAGGTTTTGCTGTATAAAGACAGTGAGCAAAATTCGATTTTGCTGAGAGCGTGAGACAAAGAAACTTTAACTTAACTTTTTTTTTTTAAATACCAAGAACTGTGCAGGTCTACTCACAAAATTCGACCGATTTCAACTTCACTTTGTTCTGTCACTTTTGACTTCGATACGAAAAAAGCGAGAGATAAAATCAAATTACGAATCGACTTGTTTCTATCTCGCGACAAGCTTTTAAATCATTATAAATTGTGTAATGACATGTTGATAGTAAAAGTTTTAAAGTAAAAGTTTATTTTATTCGTTTTAGCGCATTCAAATAAAAGCTTCTTTTAAAAAAGTTTTTTTACTTTTCATTTTATTTATAACTTTTTAGTTTTTATGATTCGGTATTTACTACGGCATAGGTCGTAGCGCGTAGCGGCGTTTTTCCGTAGCCCGTAGTAATTCGTAGTACGCACAATGCAATGTTTTGAGCACACATTATCTAAAGAAAACAGAAAGTAAGAAAAAATATTTATTAGACTCATCTAAGACCAATTCATCAAGACAAATCAAACAAGCTAGGCTTGTTTCGAGTTTAGACTCGACGTGGTAAAGTCGTTTTATTCAAAGATTTGATTTGGAACTGTTGGAAGGTGGACATAGATGTCCACCTTCCAACAGTTCCAACTTCATCATCAATTTCTGGTTACCATTTAGGACTAAAGTACTCTTCAATACGAATCATACGAGCCCAAACTCGATGGGGTTATGTCGTTTTATAACGGAGTTACTATGGCCACCTTCTAGCTCCACCATCAGACCCTGGATACCATCTAAAGACAAAGTATTCATCAAGACGAATCAAACGAGTTCAAATTCGATGGGGTTAAAGCGTTTTATAATGGAGTTCATATGGCCACCTTCCAGCTCCATCATTAGACCCTGGATACGATCTAAAGACAAAGTACTCATCAAGACGAATCAAACGAGTCCAAATTCGATGGGGTTATATCGTTTTATAATGGGGTTCATATGGCCACCTTCCAGCTCCATCATTAGACCCTGGATACGATCTAAAGACAAAGTACTCATCAAGACGAATCAAACGAGTCCAAATTCGGTGGGGTTATATCGTTTTATAATGGAGTTCATATGGCCACCTTCCAGCTCCATCATTAGACCCTGGATACGATCTAAAGACAAAGTACTCATCAAGACGAATCAAACGAGTCCAAATTCGATGGGGTTATATCGTTTTATAATGGGGTTCATATGGCCACCTTCCAGCTCCATCATTAGACCCTGGATACGATCTAAAGACAAAGTACTCATCAAGACGAATCAAACGAGTCCAAATTCGGTGGGGTTATATCGTTTTATAATGGAGTTCATATGGCCACCTTCCAGCTCCATCATTAGACCCTGGATACGATCTAAAGACAAAGTACTCATCAAGACGAATCAAACGAGTCCAAATTCGATGGGGTTATATCGTTTTATAATGGGGTTCATATGGCCACCTTCCAGCTCCATCATTAGACCCTGGATACGATCTAAAGACAAAGTACTCATCAAGACGAATCAAACGAGTCCAAATTAGATGGGGTTATATCGTTTTATAATGGAGTTCATATGGCCACCTTCCAGCTCCATCATTAGACCCTGGATACGATCTAAAGACAAAGTACTCATCAAGACTAATCAAACGAGTCCAAATTCGATGGGGTTATGTCGTTTTATATCGGAGTTCCTATGGCCACCTTCCGGCTCTATAATCAGATCAGCTCCATGTTATCATAATATTGCATTGCCCCGCGATATACATATGCGTGAAAAATTTCAGCTCAATCGGTTACCGGGAAGTGGATCAAATTTAACTTGCAAGATTTGATTACAGACAAACACCGGGACAGGTGAAACTAAATAAAAGCTTGTAATAATAAAAAAAGGAGCAACAAAGTTACTAAGGCTCCTCTAGAGTCTAAACTATTGCACTTTCATACACTTCACAATATGCAAACAGCTGTGGTAGTAGTGTCCGGTTTATTAGTGCTGGCTTTATCTGTTGTCGTTGCTGACTTTCTCTCATTTTATTGACCCTAGATCTATCGAGTCGCTGTACTATTCCGGGTGGCTCTATCTATTCAAGTAGTAATTGTAGTTGGGTTTGTTATAATTGACACACAGGAGGTCTGATAATTACATTATTTAATGGCTATAAGCTGGCTATTCGTGGGTTCGAACCTCGATAGGCGCGATCACTTTAAGTAATTTGGTTCATCACCGCTGCTCAAAATGAGGACATCGGTATTTTCTAGAACAGGAAATTCAAAGACATGTCACGTGAACCGAGCCACCCTAGACCCGCGTGGCGGACACACAGCCCCCTTCCAACCATGGTGTTTGAACAACACGAACTACTAGGCCTATATGAAATGAAGCATTTTTACAGCGAAGGTCAGGAGTTCGATCGTGGGTGTGGTTACAAACATTTAAACTCACATACACAAACAGACCAGACCTGGGAAAACTATCTGTAGACCATACAAATATTTGTTGCGTGCGGGAAATGAATCCGCGACACTCAACGCACCAGTCAATCGGTCCGCCACTGCGCCAACGGTGCCGAATTTGCTATGCTATGTAAAGGGTTTATTAAGTAAGCAGAAGTACGTCAGAAGGCTCGCCACAACGTGCTCTGCACCGGACGTCAGCTATACAATTAACTTATTACCAAGTCAATGAAGGGAAACAGAACCAGACCAGCGCACGCGCACCGCATCATAACATTAGCGTATTCCCCCGCTTCGAACATTTACACATTCAATTTACTATTGTATTTTGGCTTATTGCATTCTTGTGGTTATTTAAAACTACACTCATCAATTAGGAATTTTATTTTTTGGATTGTTGATATAATTATTTGCATTACAATAGTAACACTTGAGTTGCATCGCAACAGACAGTTTACAATGAATTAATTTGCAATCCATAGAATATTTCCATGTATATGACAAATCATGTGCATTGGTATATGATTGCATTATTTATAAATTGCTAATTTTATGTGTTACCATACCTACTCGTGTTTAGCTGTTACTAAGCTTTGTAATTCCATGGTTATTGCGATTGGATTTTCCATTATTAAAACATATCTGTCATGTCTGACTTAATCCAAGCGATTGCATGCATATTTCTATATTTTATAAGACCTTTAACCAGTGATGAAAGACTAACAGAAAAACGCTGCTGCCCATTCTCTGGTCTACGGAGGCGCAAGGTGTTCTGCCTCAGACATTAGTCTAGTCGCCTTATACGACACCCGTGAGTGTAATGGGTTGGTTCTATTCTATTCTGCCGGATACCACACGGCTAAGAGCATACCTTATCTCAAATTTAAGATTTTGTAAGCACAAATATAATTTTCTTTAAAATACTTAGGTCCATAATAAATCTTAACACGACTAACTAACTCATTAAGTCATGAGGAAATGCGTGACGGCCGTGGGAAAAATATTTATCGCACACGACTGTATAAAAACAATTTTTCTCGGAACCTATTCTGTGGTACGAGAACAGAGAAAGTGTCGCATACTCGTACCTCGTACACAGAACACGTGCGATATTAAAACTCGAGTTAATACGAGCTGGGAAGCTACTGTCACCACATTGTTAACACGTTTCCACCTTCCATTAAGACCATAGAACAGTGAAAACATTTATTTATGCAACATTTTTGATCATAAAATGGTTTTTTTTTTTTTGTACTCTATCACAATGCTGTCCTATTTCAGTTATTTGACCCAAAGGTTGACTGGTAAAGAATGCCTTGTGTCATTAAGTCCGCCTATACACCGTCACTGTTTAGTCGTCTTACAAAGGTGGTCCAGTATTGACTGGACCACCTTTGTAAGACGATACATTGGTATCCGACATAAAATACCTCTAGGCGCGATTATTTCTATTTTATTTACCATTAATGTAGACAATAGGTACAAAGAAAAATAAATAGTACGTTAGAATTATGTAACATCTTGTTAATAATGTTTACGTGTCAAACGGTAGAACAGGCACCCAGCGCACGAGTCGAGATCATTGCTCGCAACTAGGGTGTTTCAACTACGTCATGCGTCTTGATAATGTTTTTTTTTGTTTTTAATATTTGAAATTTTAAAAATACCATTTTTTTTGAATGAATTTTAAGTACTCATCTGATACATGAAGTGGACTGCTGTTGTAAGACGACTAAAACATCACGGTGTATAGTATGTACCACTCTTGTAGGTACATGAAGTTTAAATATGTAAATAAATAAAACAAGGAATTGTTTTGACTCAGTAGCATTCGTGTGTTACGTTTCGTACGTAACTTACCGGATCGATCGGAAACTCGGAAATCGTGTCCGCGGTTATCGTAACGAATGATTCATAATAGGGATCTTTTTTTTTTCTTAATGAGCTGGCGGTCATAAAAATACCTTGTTGTTTCCGCAGTGTTAAGCGTGTTTATATTTCATTGTTATTGTTTATATGCAACAACGTCATAACTGCTGGCATTAGAGAAAATGTCTAGAAAAGATAAATTATGATTGTGTGAGAAAATATTTTAGAATAACCTACCAGCTATTCTAAAATATTCATGTTATTTTTCAAGTTTTCTCACCCTTACCTACGTCTTATTTAACACTGATTAAAATAGTGGTCAAAAAGCTTCCTAAATGGCCCTTCTAACCCTAAAATTAGCAACTCTATTTGTGGTGGTTCAAACTTCGTTTGAAATACTGTTAGAATAAAGTTCTAATCAGCTTGCACTACAAAGTGGTTGTTACGTCAGTCACTGCAGGCCGAATAGTGCGAAATGAGTGGTTTTTTGCGATTTACAAAAAATCAATTGATTGGACTAAAAAAATAAAACACATAAGACCTGCTTTATAGTTAGTTCAGTTAGTATGCAAAGTTTCATGATCTAATTTGAAGTACTTTTTGAATACCAGCGGTTTATTGTTCGATTTGGAGGTAACTTTGGATTTTTTTTCTATCAAGAAAAGTTTATAGAATCGTGTTTTCGTCACACATAGCCTAATTATAACATTAATCCTCAACTTTACCATATATTTATTTCAAAATTAATGCTGCAGTATTTAGGCGTAACGGAGGAACATGCTAAGCCATTTGAGGTAGTATAGGCCCTTAAGTATTTTATACAAGGTTATGGGAAACACCATGAGAGACAAAATAAGAACAAAGGTGTTTATTATTTTCTTACAATCTATGAACTTTAAAGGGTTATGTCAATAACAGTTCCACAATAAACTAAAATGTATATTGCTCTTATGAACCTACATTCTCAAGTACCACGTAATTCTTCATAATAAAACCAAAGAACAGATACAATTAAAGATCGTGATGACTTCACAGTCTAGGTTTTTTCTGTTTTTTTTTTATCCGATAGATATCCTCGTACAATAACATAAAGTTCACATGCTGTCACGGTCAGATATTACGTCGGATTACATAGACGATTATGTCATTATCATAACACTGGTCACGCTTTAGTAAATAACACAACATAACTGTGGGACTGTCTTTGTGTTGTGTAACTAACCTACTGTTTTGTTAAATCACTGTCTCCTTTGAATTCAGGTTCAGGCACTAGTATGGTTCCTAAATGTATTTGGCTATACTCTATAGAATCTCCAGTAACATTTTCCCTTACGTTGTTTATTTTGTCCGACCAGCACGCAGCCGCCTGGAGGGATAGCTATGTCATGGCGGTATCTCCAGCTCCAGATAAATTAGGGTCAAGATGTCTGTCGGATAATTTTATCCAAATTCTTGTAATTTTTTAATTCATTCGAAAGATAGAGATCAAATGCTTGTCATTGAAATGAACTGTTTAGTTCCAAGATTCTTCCGAGGTTACACATTGCAAACGCATGGGTTTTTAACTTAATGGTTTTTACTTCACTATTTTTCTTTAACATAATAAATTATCTGAACATTGACGTCTCACTACACATCAGATAATTCTAGCGTTAATAATCCTCTACACAAACAGCAATCACGAACATACAAACTGATTTTAAATTGAGGCAATTATAAACTCGAACATCAAATTAATGACGTCATCAACTGCGATCAAGTCTGGTTTCAGACAAAATAAATACGCACAGTAAACTATCTACAGATCGTAATAAAATCGCTATTTGAATGGATTCTCTGAAATACGCGGCACCAACATAACAAAGTAAATAAGGACAATGGTGTTCGATAATATTCTTGATTAACTACAATTTCTCTACTTTCTAGCGTCATTAGCCCAGGGTTTTACCAAAGCCCACTTTCAGACATTTTCCGTGACTACAACCTTCTCCTATAACATTTTATGTCTTCCATAACTGGTTGGCAAACTATAATAAAACTAGACACCCAAATTAGTAATCATCAATTTTATCGATTTATCAATAAACAGTGAGAAAAGATGTATTTTATACCCGTTTACATTGTTCAAAATCTAGTTTCGATCTAACTAACAATGATAAACTAAGATCAACGCAACACCTATTGCCTTTCGATAATATTTTTCACCCTATCACTTCAGAATCAGAACCCCTGACTTCGGGAAAAAACGATTGGTTCCGAAGCTCCATCGGAAACCGACCTGAACAAGATAACATGCATATATTCATGCAAACCTGTTAATAATGCGTAACCGTGCAGTTAACACACCAGTTTATGTCGAAACACGTAAAGGCCCCTCCCGTCTATAAGGAAAATGTGCAGTTTGTGCATAATTTTGTAAAGAAGAGGCATTTCCTGGTACCGGGTGTTTCACCGTAAATACCTACTTGTAGATTGGTAAATTAGAGAAATGTGATGTGGACAGGAAAATAGAATGACACGTATCATTGGCCACGTAGGTGTTCTTGTTTATTTATAAAATGACACGTGAACTTAAATTAGAGATTGTAAATAAATCAATAGGATCAGCGTACGTTGCATGAGTTGCATCAATGTTCATCACAATATACTGTCTACAATTCTACATCCCTTGAGACCATGTCCGTTAAGCCTGCCATACAAAGTTATGAGCGTCGTAGAGCCGCTGCACCTAGACCAAAACATGGTAAACTGGAAGGTTAATAGTAGACTAGTTGCGCCGGTTATGTGCACTCCATGCAAATTAACCCTATTGCCAAGTATTGGACCACTATATTATGCTAATATTGCGGCACTATAACCACGCGCAGCTTGCAACTTTATGCGGCCCTGGTACATGAAATATTTCGCCGTTTACTTAAAAACGCATAAAACTTCAGACGTACGTTTTGTTTATATTTCTAGATTAAGGATCCCACAATAAAAATGCAAACGAATCATCTTATATTTTTATTACCTCTCTTTTTCATCCTCAAACAACTCTTGTGCTACGTCAGCTAATCTAAAATGTACAAAGCTTTGTTTGTGGAGCTACGATCAAAAGGAACGCTATAGGTGTATAATAAATGCGCTTATCAAACCCGTAACAAATGTCTGTCCTTATGTAGAGAAGAAAAATGTGAATTATTTAATGGTGTCCATTTCCGAACGAGCGCATTTGGAGCAAGCGATACTAACTTATACATAGGTAGTTGCAACCGATATTTCCCGCTGTTATTTAAAGCAGGTATAAATATGTACGCTTTTCCGTAATGGACAAATTAACCAATTCGGGATGCAGTATCTCGCTCGAATATCCTTTAGGACTATATATGGCCAGTTGTTCAAACTTGGAGTTTTCCAATACAGCGTATACATTTTAACATGCCCTAAGTAGGACACGGTTGACTGTTGATCCATCCGTGACTGCTGTGCAAAATATCTGCTGCCAGACTTGCAGGCAGAATGTCACCTACATTCGCGGAGGTGTCGGTACCAAAGGTTCGCCCATCGCACTAGATATTTATAACGATAGTCACGCGTGTATTTATTTTAGCCGATATGTGTCGCACGCTGTATATAATATTAGGACGCTTAACGGAACTGTACTTTCTTGTCGCCAAACGGCAATAATCGTAAACAATACTATAGTAGCAGTAGCAAGCAATCGTTTATAAGCACCTGTTTAACGTTTAAGTATGGATATTAATTGGTAAAAGGTGCTGTAACGTATTTACGATTCATACGCGCGTAAATTGGCGTAGAATCTCCTATTACCTTAACACTTGTTCTAACTACGAAGGAAATTCAATTAGCATTATTTGATGACGATTTTTTCACACTTGTATTAAGGCGAATGTGTTTCAAATTGTTATTGATAATTTTAAAACCATTGTCACGGTCGTAAGACTCCTCTGTTAACGTGTAATTAATTGCTACAAGACAATGATTATTCTTCGTCGTCACTAATTACTTTACTTAGGTGTTAAACTCGGCACTTTACGCACCTACTATCCATTATTTCCCTGTACGTATTGTAAACATCAGTGATTCTCTGAACAAAGATGAACAAAACATAACTTTCATATTCACCATGTCGTATTGTGTTCACGTGGGAAGCAGGGACAATATTGTGTGTTTTATTTGTTTGTGTGTGTGGGGAACTGTCCGCAAGTCTGCCTGTTTGTCTACTAGTTGAACTATGAAAACGTATAGGTACATGTAAGACAAAAACGTCTTCTTCCATAACTGAAAATACATGTCGCCCCCGAGTTGAGCTGCAATATCCGGTATTTTGCCTTCCGTATTTCAATCGATTTCAAGTTTTCCTCAGATCTTTAGTATGTATAGCTATGATGGATGCATCATAATTACTAATACATGTAGACTTTCTTGCTTTCCAAAACAAAATAATGAAGAAGGTAGGTATGATATTGATAATTTTTCTGCACGTCAAAAGTTTCCGTCAAGCTCCAAAGTCGTGTCAAAAAACAAAAAAGTTTTAATTGCTAAGGCTGATGCACAATGTTCTTTTCTTCCTTACAGCTGCACTGACTTATCGACTAAAATTCCGTAAGAAGTAAAACTCTACCGACGTATATTGGAAAATCCTTACCGGGCGTATCAGAATGTCATAAGATCTTTTTAATTTTCCAGTGCTTGAGGTTGTCCAGTTCTTTGTTTTGAATACGAAGTGTTGCTCGTATTTTTATCGTGACTGATAACTACAATGTGGGTATTTGACACTTGAATTAATTGTCGCGAATGTAGCAGTCTCACGTAGCAGTCATACTGGGAAATATAGGTAACTTTTAGAACTCGAGAGTCTTCAAAATAAGTAACACGTTGATCTTTTATATTTAAAAAAATCTGATAAGTCCTGTTATGAATCTTTTCGAACCTAAAATTCCATCATTTGTGGTTGTTATTGAAGCGATCTTGAAACCGGTTCTGCAAGCTTCTTATATATATATATATATATATATTTTATTTGAAAAAGCCTAATAAATAACTGTTGCTTTATACATTTCTATGTGCGTAAAATTCTAGGTATTGGTTGGTAAGCTAGCTGATTTGAATTCACGTTTCTCAAAATCTAATAAAGAAGTTTTTCGTTCTCACCAAACCTAAACAAATAAGTTTTGGTTTTATTTCTGATTATTTAGACTTGCCTTAGTAATGGGTATAATGTACCTTTACTAAAATAAGAAGCAGTTTGCCAAAAATTGCAAATTTTATACCCAAGTGTTATAGATAAATTTTGGAAAATTGTATCTTTCGTGATCGTTTTGCCAAGAATTTCAACTTCATAACTAAAATGGCTAGAATTTTAGAACCTCGTGTTTACATCAGTTTCAAATTATTTGTCCAAACACTTTACATCATATAACTACCTTGATTTAAAGATAAAGTTGCAACATCCTTGTCACCTTCTTTGATCGGATGCGGTACAGTCCCTGCCTTGTACAGGTAGTTATGTTGGTAGTGTTGGTACTGATTCATGCCGTGCTTCGTATTAACGGTCTACCTCAGAGAAGCCATTAGGAGGAGAAACCTCGAGCCAAGGCTGGCAACATGACGACACACTTTAATTATGTCTAGCCAGATAGAAATTGAGACAAAAAGCTTTCGTGCCGCGACTCACGGTAGGACACGAAGTGACTCAACGGTCATGACTTGCGCAGGGATTAGAAATGTAGATTGAATTCAATTAACAAGGATTTAAGCATAATTCAAAACCAGACTTAAAATCATGTCGTAAGCCATAGTAGTGTGACATTTTTCTATCTAATTAGTTAAGAAATACAAAGGAACGCTGTAAATATTTATCAGTACCTGCCTAATATGGAGTTAAGAGATTTACTTTAAGTAGGGAAATATGAGTGAACGAAAGTGATAGTATAGCAAAGAGCAATGAGACTGCAACTTATCATTACATAGCTTTACAGACATTTCACTTTCGTGGTTTCTAACTTCCAACAGTGCATCAGCACTAATAAGGCTTTAAACCGAGTTTAATAAACTCTGCATGACCACTTTGTCGTAACAGAGAAAACTGATGAACATACATTTTCAAATACAGAAGCAAATTTAATTGTAGTAAATGCTTGATTTGTAGAGTTTCAATAGTACCGAATATGTGGGCCCAGAATACAGCCCTGCGATATCTCCTACTACAGCACGGGCCCAGAGGTTGCGTAAAATGATGGTTATATTTTGTGATAACTACCTAATTAATCCATACATCCATATACCTCCATACCTAACACAAACAAATGTTCTGTTTTTCTTACAATATTGTTAAGTGGGAATCAAAGCAAACAGTATCAAAGGCATTACTTTAATCGAATATCTAATCTAAAACTATTGCAATTATACAGCGATAACATCGTAGTTACTTTCATTTCCTTAGATATTTCACGTCTATTGTGTATTGAACAATCACTGAAATATATCACACGGACAAAGAATGTATATACTCGTGTTGCACAACATAAAACATATACAAAGGTGTTTTTGTGACATGTTGCTCATTTATTTTTTTATTTGCGGCTGTAGAATCCAGGTTAAATGTATGATAAGGAATGTCTTTAGCTTTTTAATCTGCATTGCTAAGCGATAAGTCACTGTTTAGTGAAATGTAATTAAGATCGTTGGTCTAGAGATTAAAAACATCAGGTCACTATGTCATCTTCTTAAGTATGTTGCCTTCCCGTAATTCAATATTGCTTTTTAGGCAAGCTCATTAGTATTGGAGTTCATAGCAAGTACTATATTGAAAGAGATCTCTACCTTATCATATAGATGCAATATGGGCGATCTTTCCTTTTTTTGACTTGACTCTAATTTAGTTCTGTTTTTGTTCCAATAAAGATTATTTGATTTGATTTGAATTCTCTTATATTTATTCATATTACGAGACTGATGCAGTTGCACTTATTTTTCTTTTGTCTTATCAATGTTGGAAGTATTGAAATCTAGTCTTCTACCTATTATTCACAGTCTCGGGATTTCCTAGTTTTGAGTTATCTAAATAAATTAAGCAGCAACTCAATGTTAATCTATTACAGGGTTATTGGGTTTTTATCTACCAAATTAGGTAATATGTCCGGTGTGATTAATGGTTACACAAACTATTATTTCTTATCGATTATGGAACTGCGACTTATTAGGTGATAGGAAGCAGAAGAAACGATAGGTTTGATATCAAGTTCATTGAATTTAGGTGATAACTGTATTAAATTCTTAGATGAGGACTTGTTTATAACGATCTTTTATAGACGATTAACGATTTTTTTTTCTTTTTTTTTAGTCTCACTTTAGACCTACATTTTATATTTTCGTTGGCCATGACCTATTTGGAATTCTAATATCGTGTTTTAAGACCATACGTGTTCGTTCGTTCATACACACAAATTATGAATATTAAAATGTGAATGCAATTTTTGCATAATTTATTTAGGTATGAGAAAAAACTCTTGTTAATTACCCGTACGTCCAGAAGACGCAACACTAGGAAATAACACTATGCCTCGTTATTATGAAAAATCACGGATGTGGTTTTTCTTAGGATACTTAGGTCGGTATATGAGGTGTCTGATGAGATGACGAGTAATAGAGAAGTATGGAAGAATAAGTCATGCTGCGCCGACCACTAATAAATTGGGAGTTATGAGGTCGGTACACTACTAACGTCCGCAAAAGTAGCATATTAATTTCAATTATAACTAGATAAAATTATTAAACTGATGTTTACGTTACTGGCATCAGAAACAGCAGTTACTTTGATGGTAATAATGTTTACAGTTACCTTCTTAACATATAAATGTGATTCGATTATGTTCGTGACGAACAGACAAAACAAATGCTACACAGAATACTAATTTGAATTTGGAACATACGAGAATTCCTTGATATAGAAGTGAAATAAGAAAGGCTTTCGAAAGTCCACTCACGAACGACTCAAACCGGGGATTAAAGTTTATATGCAAAAGACGTAACGCGTTAGTCTAAAGGTCGTAAGCGCTACTGCTAAAAATGAGGTCTAGAGGTCGATTTCCAGGTCGTGCTCAGTAGCAGCTCGGAGCCTGGAACTGTACCCGGTTGATGAAGTTAGGCTCGCCCCATATTACCTGCATGGCACTTAAACATAACTGACGAAGCTTAGCCCTTCGGGGAAATACAGGCGGGACTTTATGTTAAGTTATGCAAAAGAAGTCGCGGGTCTTTTTGCGCTCTTCAATGGAGACCGAGGAACGTCAACAAAATAATATAAGCAATGCGGAATTAATTACAGAGTCGAATTGGCGCAGTTCTTTGTGACAATCCGCCGAAAATGACGTAATTATGCATAAGATGGAGCAGCTTTGATGTGCCTGCACATACATAAACATTTATAATACTCGTATACCTAGACTGGTGCGTCGAGATACAACTTAAATAAGAACTTGTAAGAAGCTATCGTGTTTCGAACTATAAATGTATTTGCTCTTGGTTAGGCAATCGGAGGCCATGACATTTGTATTTGGTGACAATGGATCGAATTACATTGTACAACTAGATATGATTTCGAAGTATTGGTTAGTACACTTTCATTTAAGTGCGACTATTGATAGATTGCCAACAGCAAAAAAAAAAATTCTTACGTCACTTTTGTATCAAAACATTTTAACTTTATAGACCTAAAATTATAATTACAATCATGTAAATTTAAGAGTAAAACTCCAAAATATAGATATTATTTGCATTGTGCAGATGCTTCCTTCTATAGTTGGTGCCAGATAAGATCGCAAAAGCAGTAATTGTCACCTAAATTGATTAACTTTGAAAGTTCTTAACTTTGAAATCCAAAAATAAGCCTGTTCAAGTCTTGAATCGTCATCTATTATGATCTTCAACATTTTTTCTAATGAAAAACGGTACATGTTTTATTTGTTTTGTTTCGTAGGAAGAGATATTAGGGAAAGGGCAATGACCGCTATTCTCATCTTAACTGGCACCAACTATATCATAAATTATTCTCCTCCCCTTATCCCAATTCATTTGGGGTCGGCGCAGCATGTCTTCTTCTTCCATACTTCTCTATTACTCGTCATCTCAGCAGTCACTTCCGTAGGGGACTAAACAAATCTTTTGACAAGCATTTGTTCTGATGACATTGTTAATGACCTATTAACGCAATAATTTTCTAATATATAAAAGTAGTATAGTTCGGTTCAAACTTAATGGCGGCTCGGAAGTTAGCTGCAAGTGACGGTCTGCGCATTATACAGACAAAACGATGCGTCATCTGCATCTCGTTGATACCTAAAATTGTTGTCTGCGAAGCTTTACATTAAATGTTCCGAATCACCATAAAGTTTGAAGCGTTATTCCTGCGCAGATAGTCACTCGCAGCTAGCTTCCGAGCCGCCATTAAGTTTGAACCGAACTATAACAGGTGTGAATAAACGAGTTACAATTTATCAGCGCTTGTCGTACAATTGAAAGCGAAAACTGAATAACAGCCACAACTAACCGTTCGACAGTTTTATGCTCGCCACATGGCCTTACCATGGCTGTTATTAATTCTCACCACTTAAATATTACTCAGACTTCTAGAAATAAAACTATTTATCTGATTAAATTACTGGTTATTATTTAAAGCTTAATTATATTTTAGAAATTTAATAATCCGTCTTATTATGTCAGAAATGTTAAGACTAGATTTATTTCGTTCTTTAAAAATATGACATCCAATGTTATGCAACGTTGGATGTCAATGAAACTTTTTATTCAGCTACCATGTGTATTTTTGTCATATACCTTGCAATATTAGGCACATATGACAAGTAATGATAAATACGCACTTGATGCGATAGGCCGTTGAAAAGATGAAGGTCTCAAGTTAAAAGATAACTTGGTACAGATTCTATTAATAGACACTTTTCCTTAAAAGAAAAATTCTTGTCAGAAGTGAAATCTCACTTCTGACAAGAATTCTTTATCAAATGGGTACGAGTATGGGCTGTAAAGGGATTCCTTTACAGCCCTTATTACGTCACTGAAACAGTCATAGTCAAGCTTATGATTTAAGACAATGTAGCGACTTAACCGATAGGCGCAGGAAAACTAACGTCATGCCTTTGTATAATCATTAATAACTCACTCTAAGTCTAAAGCATATATAAAATCTACAGAAATCTAATGAGCAGATGGTCTAGTTGAAATTAAAAACGTCGATTTACGCAACGATTCTGATAGAACGAACAGTCGTTAAAATGATGATAAATAGGCAAATGGTAAACGAAGATTATTGTGATAGGTTATCAATGATAACATTGACAATGACATTGACTTTATCTGTATTACAAAACTACGCATGTTAACGTTAGAAAAGACAACACAACGGCGAATCTTTGACTTAAATTATGATTGTAGCGTTTTCTTTTTAAATCCGACAAAATATGGTCTTAGCTTTAGAATATTTGTTCACTAAGAAAGTCCAAAATAAATTTGCTATCGCCAGTGTCATCTGTCACCAATGTTGACAGAGGTGGGAGCAAAATAATGCGACTGAATCTGAAGCAACCACCAATGGAAGTAGATGCGAAAGTTGCAATTACCACCTGTGGGGACAGACCGTGGGAGTAGAAAATAACATGTGGGGGAATATTTGTTTCCTGTACTTCCTTCAAAATCAATAGAAGTTGCTATTTCTGTAATAAGGAGTGAGCTTATTTCCATCAACCGGGCATAAAAAGACACTATCAGAGAACAAATCCCGAATTTAAAATGGAAATTAAATCTAGCAACAAAACTAATCTGAAGCGAAGCATGAAGCAACACTAGTTTTATCGTTCGTCAAATTGTTATCGATGTATTATATAAATTAACAACATAATATTCGTTTGATATTTTTTTAGAATTATCATAAACATATCCTGAAATATGCTCGTATCGAATTGTATTTGGACAACATAGTTATTAGCGTGTAGACTTCGCTTTGCTCGATTACCCAACATCAGAATTATTGTTTTACTTTAGATAGCTTTCTTGGAAACCATTACTATTAATAGCTAGCACCTTTAAAGGCTGTTTTCCTTACACGTGTAAAATTGTACAGAATAAGTTTCTCACAAAAGTAAAGCAGTTCCTAAAACTTAGGAACTGCTTCATTAAAAAACTTCAAGCTTTCCTTTTGTGAGAAACTTTTTCAAAAGGCCAATGCCTTTTGAGACGAAATTTGGGATCGACTTACCTTCAGTGCGAAATTAATGGGAAAATATGGAATTCATTTTAACGTTATTAAAAAGAAATCTGGGGGCCTAAAATGACCGTTTCAGCAGAATCGTATAGGATAATAATATGGATTACGTTACAAATCGTAAAATGGTCATGAAGTGACAATTAACTGCGTCTGTGACCAATTTAAGTATTTTAATGTGATTCATATTATTATCCTTCGATTCTGCTAAACCGGCTATTTTAGGGCCCCTGATCTAATATTCCTAGTGTTTAAAAACATCAATCATAATCGTTTGTAATCATATTAAGATGTTCAAATAGTTATAGATAGTATAAATGCAAATACCGTTCAAACATGTACGGTCGAACAAGCTATTTGGTTTACATTTTACAATGTAATTTGTTGGTTAAACTGTAAAACAAATAGCTTGTTCGACCGTACCTTCTTGAAACAATATGACATTGACAAAATTGTATTTTCAGCAAATGCACGCATGGACAAACCCATCATTATCAAAAATTTAAATTTAATCGTCCAACATGAAAACTACGTTAATAAACTATTTGTGTCCTATTTTCAATGATAACTTAATGTTTTAAATTATTTCATAAATAATCAATATTCTAACATCAAATACTAATTCCATAATTTACTGATGAGGTTGTTGTGCAATATGTTTTCAATCGCTTCTAAAAATTTATTTGTTTTTTTTTATCTAATCATCATGCTTGATAGCCCGTCTGCTGAGAATAGAGACCTCCTCTCTTCTGTGTCATTATTCTGTTTATCTAACGCATTTGTTTAATTACGGAAAATTCGACATCATCGCTACGAAAAACTGTCAACCAACAAGTGGAATGTTCCACAAACTGCTCGAAAAGATTAGAGCGGCACGAAATGGAGTTAAAAGTTAAATTAAAAATAGCTAGCTTTGCTGCGATCAATATCTGTTATTTCCGATTAGGTAACTGTCCTACTTCCGGATCGCCTCTCTCGCTACTGAACCAGTTCTTTTTCAATGCTTTTAGTATTACGCGATACACTCCTCGCTAAACAAATAAAAGAAATAAGTAAACGATATAAAACGTTTGTTGTTGTAGTTTTTGCGTACCTAAGTGAGCCGAGTACCCGCTAAATGGTGAATAGGTATATATTTACCAATACATACTAGGAAGGCTCGTCTCATTTTCATAAAATTATAAGTACCTACGCTTGCATTGTGCAATATTTGTTTTCCTATTGTGAGTTAATTTCCAAACCTTAGAAAAGCTACTTCAGCTGGTTCCTGTTGTCATCCCAACAAATTTGCTAAAGATGATTAAGCCCACCTTTAGTAAAGCTGACTGGTACTGAGGTCCTTTTTTCCATACACCTATACCGCCATCGCAGTCTATCAGTCTCTAGAGTCTGTCATCTCCCATTCCACAAATCACTACTCGTACCTATAGCTACTGATATCGTACGTAGATCTAACGTCTTCGGACTTCCCCTCATCCACGAAGCTACATAACAGTGACGCATCTCGCAAAAATAAAACTAAAAGTAAAAAAAAATAAAGAAATTAGAATGTCGCAATCCGCATCGCAATGCATTGCGCATCACGGTGACACTTCTCAGTTCTCCACATACTTTCCGGGTGACGGCTATCTGTGCTAATGGCATGCTGGAAGAAAGATGTTACGACACGGTGATGCGATGCTTAGGTAAATAAAGAGCCGACGTGGTCTGCAAGCTAAGCTGCTGCTGATGAGGACATTACGTATTCCAAACGGATTTCCAGTTTCTAAGTAACAAACCTATGTGTAAAACAAAAAGAACATCTGCTGCTACATAAGTTTTGAAGACATACTTTTGAACACTGATGGTTAAATGGTTTAAATCTCAATTTTTTACTACCATACGTTTTTATTTTGGGTTATTTCCATTTACCAGCGCGCACAATATATTCATGACTGTTAGATTTACGTCTGCAAAAAAGTTAATTTATCCATTTTAAACTGTCATCACAGTCTTTTGCTAAATAAATAAATACCGCTCCTCTAAGTTGTACCGCACCATTTGGTCTCATCCTTTCATAACGAATCTATCTGGTTGAGCTGTCTCGGAAGTAAAGTTTGTCGATTTTGGCTTCTGTTCGAGGAAACTGATCCTTACTCTAAAACCATTTCCAGTTTCTGTTTTATATCTACATTATCAGAGATTACACGCCTGTCGCTTGAATGCCGCACCGTAATGCTATATCGTGAATCGCTACACAGATTTTGATGTGGTCGTCACCGATTCATTGAACAGTCCATAAACAAAATGAATGTTGCATGGAAACGTGAAACATGTAAAACGAAGTCGATAGAGATGTCAGCGTCTGCATGCAGCGTGTTTAAATACATTTTACAATTTGTCTTAGTTGCTTTAGGTACTGTCCCCGACCAGCTTTGAATATTTATAAGTCTATTCTGCTATTGTGCGCGTGAGTACCATCCACCTATTTTATTGCTGCCTTATTTGTCAGTTTGTCGTATGGCAATAAAACGCCGGTCAATTGTTAGGTCAATATTGTTCTCGAGTGCGGCTTAAAGTGCTTTATTTATTTCATGTTTTGATCTATTAGCAGCATCAGTAGATGTACTTGAACACAATACAATTCCCTTAGCTTACCGTAATACCGTCCTTTGTTCGGAACCAGCCATTAGATCCCGTGCATCATTCAAGGTCATTATAAACTACGGAATGTAGAGTATACTATACATTCATATACATTTCAAGGTTAGTCGGGCGGAGGTGGCGCAACTCGTGCACGAACGCTAAAAGTTGTCGGCGTGTGCGCAGCTCTACTAACGATTTATATTCCCACTGATGGCGCGAGCTTGTGGTAAGGGAACATTGACTATGAAGCACGATTTGTACTAACATATGTGTTTTATAGCAATCTGGCGAATAACTACAATTTGGATTTATCTTTGCCTTGATCTATGAAGTTCACTGATGTGGACACTTTATTTAAGTCCCGTAAGATTTGTGTATCTGTCTTCTGTTCAGTAAATTCTTTTGTTGCTCATAATCTGCTTGATGGTAGAGATTTGTTACAAGTTTGAATGACATGACCGCTGCCAGAGTCACGACATTTTATAATATTTAAAAACTTGTTGACCGTCATGCTTTACGTACCTACCTCTACTACTTCGTCTTCTCGTTAGTCTTCAACCTTACGTACTTATAATAGTGTCTTTAATATTGTCTAGATAAAAGTTGGTTAAATAAATTTTCTGTTTTCCACGTTACGTCCCGATTAATAACGGGGCAATCATTTTATACCAATCCTGAAACTTCATGTTTTATCGGTGCACACATGATAGAAAATAAATTCGTTATGGTTGGTAAAGGAGATAGCGTGTGCTTTAAAAAAATAATGAATTTTCTAGAAACAATGTTTTTTAATAACGTCAATATATCAATTGGAAAACCAAACAAGCGTCTCTCTATGTCTCAAGTTTAGGGGTTAAAGTATGAAATTGCCGATTGGTACTGAAAAATTTAAACTTACTTTTTTCTAAGATATAACATATATATTTAATCAAAATATTTACCCTCATTATCTATACATTGCTGCCATCTAAACGAAAGTTCATTTATGCCTTTACGATAGAACTCTGAGGATCTAGATTCGACAAACTGTGTGAAAGCATTTTGTACTGCCTCCTAGGAAGAAATTTTTTTATCACGTAGAAAATTGTCCAAATCACGAAAAAAATGGTAGTCCGTTGGAGCAAGGTCTGGCGAGTACGGAGGATGACGTACTTATAGTTTCTAACTGCAGCTCCTGTAGAGTTACAACGGTTTCTCGTGCAGAGTCTGTGAGTGAGGTCTTGCGTTATCATGGAGCAATAATGGTGAAGATTGATTCACGAGTCGGGGCTGTTTCACTGCCAGTTTCACCATCATTGTTCGAAGTTCGGCACAGTAAACCTCTGCTGTTATTGCCTGACCAGACCTGAGAAAGCTATAGTGAATAACACCATGAAGAGACCACTAAACAGTTACCATTACCTTTTTATTGGTAAGCTTTGCTTTAGGGCACTATTGCGGCGTTTGACCTGGGGTCAGCCATTGCATTTTTCGCTTACGGTTATCGTAAACAATCCACTTTTCGTCACATGTCACAATTCGATCCAATATTCCTTCATTTCTGTACCGATTCAACAAGGCAACACAAGTTTCAACACGCATTTCTTTCTGCAGATCAGTCAAATCATGGGGCACCCATTTTTCATATATTTTTATCTTATTGATTTGATGCAAATAAGTCAATATTGTAGGTAGGGTAACGCTAATTCCTGGGTAGTTTGACCTGGATCGGCTTCTACCATCTCCTTCAATTTCATTTCAGCGTTATTCACCTGTGTGGGCGGTCTACCACGTGGTTCGTTCTTCAAGTCGAAGTTTCCATTATGAAAGCGTTTAAACTAAAAACGCACGGTGCGTTCATTAACAATCTCCTCTCCAAACGCAACGTTGATATTGCGAACCGTTTCTGCCGCGTTAGTTCCGCGTCTGAACTCGTATTAAAAAATGACTCGGATTTTCGAAGTATCCATCTTTACGTCTAAGCTAAATAAAAAAAACAATTGAAAGTCGAAAATCGAATTTTGCACATTTTTTTAAAAGAAGGTCCTCATAGGTGTGACGTGAAAAAAGTTTCACACAAATATCTCACACCATGAAGATTTTATGTCAATTCGAAGTGTCTATTACTATACGGCAATTTCCTATCGGACCCCTTCCTATTGCTGACTCTCTTTGAGGCGTGCGTGGAACACGAACGCGCCGTCGACTCGGCCTGTCGTCATGAGACGGACGGACGGCGAGCTAGCCCATAGCCCACCGTCCACAGGCCCGCGCCTACGCGGTAGGTGACGGCGTTCCATTCCGTCTCGCTCCGGACCATGGCTTGCACCAGGGCCGGACGCGAGAGGTCGCCGCCGCCAATCGCCGCTTCGAGGACACGGCGGTGCTCCGCCCACGCGGGGCACACCTCCACCGTGTCCTCCGGTCGATCCTCGCAGTGGAAACACCCGGGCGTTTCCTCCCGCCCGATTCGGTGCAGGAACCTCCCGAAAACACCGTGTCCGGTGAGGACCTGCGTCAGGCGGAAGGTGTGGACGCCGTGGTGTCTCTCAAGCCACTCCTCAAAGAGGGGACTTACCGCCACTATTGTGGCGTGCCCTTTCATACTTTAACCCCTATTATTTACTTTTTCACCTAAACTTTAAGTTAATTGTCTCCGCTTGTGACAAAACCATATCTAGACATGACTGGTCGTGACTGTGATTGACGCATTTCTTTTGCGACAAATCCGTCTCAAGCAGCAAAGACAACGGATCGCGCGATCGATGGAAAGCGCTGCCGGCTGCCATGCCGGCCGGCGGCGGCCGGGACTGCGCAAAACGCATGTCGAGGTCAGCCGCTTTTGCCTCTTTCTTATTTTATTAAGGCCAGGTTCCGTCATGATGTTTTTTGATCCACTGTTTTGTTGCAATAAAAATGCAATTTAGATACGTACAACTTGTAGAGCTTTGGATTTTTCTGGTTTTGTGATTTGCTGCTCCCGTACGGTCTTAACTTAACTTGATGTCCAAATCTTTCGTTTTTTTGCTTTGAACTTTTCCTCGTATTTGCGGAATACGGCACACTACACGTTATCTATTCTGACATACAATACATATTCAATTAATTTTCGAGAAGTGTGAATGAACTGCTATTTTCCTTGTGTATTCCTTCTTCCTCGAATACGTTGAGCTATGAATGCGCATGCGCGGGTATTACATGCGTAGCGCGTAGCCCAATATACCTAAATGAATGCCTACATATAGACAGGTTTTTTATTTTACTTTGATAAATCCAGTTTTTTAGGGTTGTAAGGTTTACTTTGTTTATAATTATTTGCCCCATTTGATACTTAATGTGATGGTTGCACGGTGTAATGTGTGAAATCGTCTTGGCCTTAACAAATTGACATACGAAATGAAAAAAAAACAGACGGGACACTGGCGCCGATGAGTCAGACACTCATCCATTTTGTTCTGATGACTGTAAGAAAAAGCTGAAGTTTTTATGTCAATATTAACCTTAGCGATGCTAAGAAATGACGAAAGCAAAAGACGTCTTGCCTCTAAGTCTGTAATAATTTTTAAGTCTCAATTTTGTAAAAAAGTACCAATACTTTTTCTGAAAAAGAGTTTCATACGACAAACAAAATCTAAATAAATATCAAATCATAACGACGTCAATGACACACACATTTACAATAAAGTAAAGTTGATAGTGGCCATGACATTGAATTTGAAGATAGTTACAAGATCACTACAAAATAATTATTTATATAATTTTTTTTTTTTTTTTTTTTCTAAAAAAGCTGCCAAGAGTTGAAAGCATAAAAACTTGACGATGTTACATTATTCTGAATAGCTAGCTGAAGCGCCACTTCGATTAACTTAGCATTATGTAAGATGCAATAAATTATGAATGCAAGAGTTGCAAGTCATATTGACAGCGTAACTTTATTAATCAAAATGATTGATTAATAGCTACATGAGCAGCATCTTACTACTCTCATATTCTTAATTTAAATAATTTGGGCTCTACCATAATTATGTTTCAACACGAATCTACGGTTCTTTTAGTTAACCCGTATTGTCCCACTCCTGGGCTAAGGCCTCATTTCTTCTACTTCACTCTATAGTGTGCTTCTTCTCGCAAATTCGCGAAGAATCGCCATCTTCTCCTCGGTCTGATTTTCATCGATTTTCTTTTTTTTTTTGTTAGCCTGTACTGTCCCACTGCTGGGCAAAGGCCTCCCCCAATTCCTTCCATTTGCTCTTTTCCCGTGCCTTCTCGGACCAACCAACAACTTGATTTTCTTTTAAACTGACGAAAATATGAAAGTGGTTCCCAAGTCGAAATGCGACTTTTTTTCTGAAAACCAAAAAAAAATTAAATTCATTTTCTTTATAGGCCATTGACATGCAAATGATGTAGATCTGCCTATGTTGTTATAACGTTAAATTATGCGTTAGGTGATCACGTACGATATTACGAATATTGTTTAGATCAGTGAACTGTGAATTACATATTGGAGTTACAGGCGTGACGGTGCGCGGTGATGCAAGATTACGCAAAAATATTATGAGAGTAATGGACCCGAAACGAGCAGACGAATGTAAGGCTACCTTTCTCTCTTGTTATGTAAAGAGAATAAAATCTTCAAATACCTTAAAAATGAGATCACTACTTACACTACTTATGATGAAGTAACCCTTCCCATGCATCGTCCACGTCATATTTTGAGACGAAAGAAGCTTATGGTTTTGGGACAAACCAGGATTGTGTTATGTGGGACGAAACTCAGTGGGCCGAACAAAGAATAAATCGTCCGTTCACATTGAGCTATCATCTATCATGGGGTTTAGGTTTCCGCACTTAGTCCTTGAAGTGGACCATTGTGCGTGAGCCATGGTGGCCGATTACTCCAACCAGCCCACCTCCCTCCAGAAGCAGATCAGACTTCCCGGTCTCCTCAGGGCATCCACAAGGGATCTTGGTGCTCCCAGGGTCTCCTCGCTATTGAGCTATTAGAGTAATAGCTCAATGTCCGTTCGTTCACAAAACCCATGAAGTTCCAAATTCGAAGTCATTCCGAATTTCGAATGCGAAGTTAACTGAATTATGATGACGTCACAAAATTTTGACATTTGGCATAGCGTCTAGCATTACAGAAGATAATATCTAACTTGCATTGCATACAATATCAATATAATTTCGCCAGCTCAGCGGCGCGGTGTGCATTTGCATCATCCGTTTATGTTCAACCTTCAACCCGACCAAGGTTGAGATAGGTAAGGTGGTCAAGTTGCGATATTATGATTTAGGAAGCTATTAAAAGTAATTGCGCTTATCACATACTGTATCAACGCACGCGTCGTAACCTATATTTGTGTGAAGGATCTTTTAAATGTGAAGCGTCTAAGCACTCATACAAAACAGTGATACATCACTTATACCTAAACGTGAGAAATGTAGACTTATTTTATCTTTATTGCAATAAACATCAAAAACTGTAGAGCGTCTAAGCACTCTCATACAAAACAGTGACACATTACACTTAATAATATTATAAAGAGGAAAGATTCGTATTTTTGTATGTTTGTAATGAATAAACTCACCATTAGAAAGCTACGTTCATCCTGAGTAGGGTTGCCAGATGGTATCCAAAAGGAGGACGTGTCCTCCTTTTCCATGTTTTGTCCTCCCGTCCTCCATTACCTACTGTAAGTCCTTCTTTTTGCTAATCGTTGTGTAAAATTTTGTGTCAAATCAAAATCAGATGCAGCATATTATGATTTGAAGTTGCACGAGCAGTGGGCAATCTACTTCAAAAGTGTTAAAACATTGAATGTTTCTCTGGACTGCTCATGATCTGCGAGTTTTATTTTTGTATAAGCGGACATACGCAAAAGTGGAAAGAGTTTTTTCACTGATTTATACTCAGTGAAGCAAAGAAAAGACTATTCTTTTCTTTGCTTCACTAAGTATTAATTACTAAATGTGCAGTCAGTTAAATCTTTAATTCTTACTCAATACAACTTCAAAAACATGACATGTGAAGATTTTCATAATTATAAATTTGTTAAAAAACCAAGAACTTCTTTCCAAAATTGGTAGCTCTGCTAAATATGATAAAATAAAGTAAAATAATGTTTAAAAAATCGTTTAATTTCTGAATGTCCTCCTTTTTTACAGAAAATCCTCCTTTTTAGACCCATCTGCCCTCCTTTCTCAAATTATCATCTGGTAACACTAATCCTGAGTAACATAGGCTATATTTTATCCCCGTACTCCCACGGGAACGGGAACTAGGCGGGTGAAACCGCGTGACGTCCGCTAGTCACTTATAAACGTGAGAAATCTAGACTTATTTTATATTTATTGCAATAAACATTAACAACTGTTAATAAATAAGCCCTTGATACATCAAAAATCATTACAAAACGCGTATTTTGCAGGAGATTTCCTCTGAAAAAGAAAATTGATTAGTTCGTTGATGCTATCCACAACGCGAGTTCGTTTACCCAAAACCTGTACAAACGTTGCGCGTCGTATCTGCCATCTTGAAAGTAAACAGAATAGTAAAATCCTCGGAAAATGCACCCAAGACACATTGTACAAAATCATAAATGCGGCACTATCTCGCTGTGCAGGCAACATTTTGTGATAATAGAAGAGAAATTGCTTCAGTAAGATCTCTTTTCGCGTGGGCGAGAATGTTACACGGCGCACAACTGAATGGGTTTATGTAAATAGGGTATGTACCTAATGTAATGTATCGACACACATCATAAATATCTTTGTAATACAGTTTCTTGCAAAATTGCACTCTTCGCCTGTAGACTGGTATTATCTACCTACAAAATGGGATGCTGAAATTCTTCAATTTATTCGGCATACCATTTTGGGAAACATGCGAAATGAACTCTGTATCAGTTGTACTTAGATACTTATTTCGTAATTGGGAAAGTATCTAGTGAAACTACTTCATATTTTCTTCCTTTTAGAACTAACACTAGATAGGTACTTCTTTTTGTAATTCCATGCAAGAAGCTCTGCTCTTAGTTCAGTGGAAATTTTGTGATTCTAGAATGATTATGATTTAATCCCTAAATAATTAATATGTAAAATATTTCAAATAAACGTATCTGGCTGGAACTTAATCAGGTAGGTACGCTGCCTGAAAAATATTTCAGTTAAGAATATGTGGAGCACAAGTAGAAGGCTATTGTTGCATTCCGACTGGCAAAGCGTTCTGTGTTCCCGACATAGGAATTCTGTAGGTACTATCGAAGACACTCCCGCCTGATCACCACTAAGCTAATTTTTGCTTGCACTTACAACACAGAAACGCTCTTTTTAATCCCGCCCCGACTTTGTATAGAAATAATGAATGAAAAGATACTGATCGGCCGAGCGCACTGACGACGCACGCAAAACGAGAGTTATTGTTATTTTGCGCGCCAAAGTTGACGCTTTCCCTAAAAGGCCTAAACTTTAAGGGGACGGGCGTGACTCGGCGCCTCCGCATGATTTTAAAAGCGAAAAAAATCTAATCCTTTTTGTTTTTTTTAAACAAGTCGGTAGAAGTATTTGCGCTAGAAGTAAAAAAATAAAGAATATACGAGCGGCTTCTGTCGCTCAGATTATTTAGATTAAACTATAGCTCGAATTAGACCGCTATATTATAAAGAAAGTAGGTTACCAGTTAATTTTTTCTACTTTTCCTACTAATTAATTTTTCCTACGTTGTTACAACTACTAAGATTGGTATATCTATCTATTGATCAAAGTTATAAATCAACAAAATCAGATATCTTGTTTAAAACATGGTTTCATGATCAAATCTATAACAAAACATTTACCAAACATTTTCCCTAGTAGGTACTTACATAAAATCGTTATTTGGGGCAAATATCGGTTTTAACAATTTAACAACAGACTTTATGTTGGAAGCTTAGTTACATTGCAGATACTTACCGACATAATTATGTAGGCGGGTAAATAAGCACAATAGCGCAGCCTTTGTTTACATGTACATACTTAATACCTATACAGGCTCCAGCATCCGGCACGTAAGGCGAAGTCACGGAAACGACATCCTATTCATTACATAAGCAGTGAGATCAAAATGTTCATAACTGAATTACAGGAATGGTAACGTTAAATTAGCAACTTCGTCAAATTAATGCACGGATGGATGTCGGTATCTACATACCTACATATGCGAAAGATTCTATTATTTTTGGTACGGCATAATATTTATGTGATGCTCGCTCTCCAAAGATGATTTACTTATTTGGCAAAGATATTTATGAGCTGAATCAGCTGTATCACTGAATGAGTAACGGATTTTGGCCACTATTTAAGGGGCTCCCCCATGCACACTAGCGCCACTTTAGTACAAAATCAGAACTCGTTAAATACACAATTAATATAAAATCTGATTGACAAAATCAATCATTTGGTCTTCTAAATTATTTACGTCTGCTTAACTCATTGAAACATAGCTCGCTGTCGTTACAGATACAAAATGGAAAAAAACGGCCGTTTTTAGCAATTTTTCTAACTGTAACTACAGTTAAGTATATTTAATGAATTAAATAGACGTCAATAATCTAGAACTCTAAAGCATTGATTTTGTCAATCAGATTTTATATTAATTGTGTATTTAACGAGTTCTGATTTTTTTACGAAAGTGGCGCTAGTGTGCCATGGGGGAGCGGGAGCCCCCTAATGCAAAGCAATCGTTGCTTTACATTAAGGGGCACAAGCAGTAGAAAGGTCTGAAGTTAAAAGATCATCTGCCTTGAAAATACCAGCGACTACAGATGACATACTAAACACATTGGCCTACACACCCTAAAAGAAAAGCCCGTTCACCTTAAACTTCACTTAGCATTATTGTTCTATAACCATATCAATCGTTTTGTTCCAGGTATTGGCTCTTTGCGTGAGTTCGACTTCTCCCTGACTCCTCTCCTGACATGCTGTGGCTTCTTCATCATGTATCTGGTGGAGGAACTGGTCCACATGTACATCCACCACAGGGAGAGGAAGAATGGCCAGGTGGCTCCTCTCGTGAGGAACCTCAGTGTGCGCCAGAGCCGAAGTGGAATCACCAATGGCGAGAAGAGCGTCAACAACTCCACTGCTGATCTTGTTGAACCAAAAAAGGTCAGTAAAATGAACAAAATTTTCCTGAACTGTAGTAATTAATCTCTTTTGCGTAAATTGAACAAATTGTTATGAATGAAAAAGTGATTAATAGGTATGGACCAGTCCTTATTTTATATGCAATGTAGCGTTCACTTAAATTGGATCTAAAATAATGTTTAGATAGTAGATTTCAATATTGGGACTAATTTCACAATTAAAAAAATTCTAGGATCCTGAAAGTCATCACCATAATAACGGGCATTCCCACCACCACAGCCACATGCCAATGAACGTTGGAGATGATGTTACTTCCGCGCTCAGAGGATTGCTCATTGTGCTTGCTCTTTCCATCCACGAGCTTTTCGAGGGTTTGGCAGTCGGTTTAGAATCCAGCACTTCTCACGTCTGGTAAAAATCTTATTTTCATTTCAAAATACTATTTGCGCCATCTGTTATCGAGTAGCAATACTTTTTTTTTATAAAAGTTAGTTTACTTTTATCTTTCGCAATGTTGCTACTTGATCATAGATGGCGCTTTATACAACTTTTGATTATATTGGTTTTTGATTTGACTCACTTCCGGTTCCAGATTTTTAACTGTATTATTTTACTATTTTTCAGGTACATGTTAGGAGCAGTTTCAGCCCACAAGCTTGTTATTGCCTTCTGTATCGGTGTGGAGCTAATTGCTACACGCACTAAAACTTGGCTGACGATCGTGTACATTACTACTTTCGCCATTGTCTCACCCTTGGGTATCGGTATCGGTCTCCTGCTGGTGGGAGGTCAAGGTGCTGCCGCTGCCGGTCTCTCGTCCGTGGTGCTCCAGGGGCTTGCTTCAGGAACCTTGCTCTACGTCATCTTCTTTGAAATCTGGAAAGGCGATAGAGAGGGTATTTTGCAATTCATCGCATCTGTGGTCGGATTCTTCATCATGTTCGGTCTGCAATTGCTGAGTAAGTATCTACAAAATATACACCATTATTTTTAGGTCGTTCTGGAATCGAAAGCCATAAACTCGATCATCGAATCGAACTCGGAACGAATGGGACAGTTTTTTTTTTAATAACAAAAAAAAAATATATACATAATTATACTTTTTTTGTTAATTTTTGAAAAAAAAAATCACCAAATATTAAACTTTTATTACATTATTTCTATTATAATATATTTTCCCTGTTAATTACTACTGCAGTGTGTCACTAGGTACACTACAAATAAAATATATCTATTTATAAATTAATTTTCCTTTTTCTATTTCCAGCCGGTCACTCACACTCTCATTCGCACGGCGACAACGAGTGCGAGCCCCGTAGTCATGCCCACAACGAAAAGTAAATTAAAGCGGAGGTAAAACTTCACAAAAACCCCGTAGTTTTTTTACGATGTTGCAATGTGAATCAGACTTACTTAGCTTGATGTTATGACGTGTTGACCAAATGACAATATTTTTGGATGTGATATATTATGATGTGTTTATAGATTTAGTTATAAGATAGACATTTGTATGTACTAAGAAAAGAACTTTAATGTAAGAAAAAGATGCAGGTTACAAGAGCTCAGTAAAATATTGTTTGTAAATAATTTCGGATACTCGCTTTATTTATCTAGTGTTGCCATTAGCCGCTATTACTCATTAACTGGTTTCCGAAAAAATCAAAAACTCTACTCAATTACTTAAAACTTCTAATAATAGAAATAAGAGCACTAGCGAGATTCCGAAATAAACGAACATTCTAGTCATCAAGTACATAATAATACTAACTATTATTTTATTTCAATATCAATTCACCTTAAAGGATATTCTACTGCCTTGTAACGAACTGCTACAAAATAAAAATAACAAACGTCCATGTATATGTTTTTGTTATGTATTTGTATTTTGGCTAGATATGTGCCACCTATTAGAGTATATTTTGATCGGAGCTATACACTTAGTAGCTATTACATTATGTAGAACAATAAGAGATAGCACTAGCACTTACATATCTTACCATAAGTTATTCCTTTTGTATTACAATAATTGCTACAATAATATTTTTGTAGTCGGTTAAAAAGTTATTTCAAATTGATTTAATACCTGATAATAAATATATAAGTGTTATAATTCACTACAATGTGCTAGACTTTTAGAAATAGCCCAACATGTTTCAGGGATAATATATTTTGTCAGCAGGGTTTGGGAGATGGATGCTCCAGGGTAGCCCGCGAAATTAAAATTTTCTTATGTTTTTTTGCAATTTGCAGGCACTGGCCTGCAAACCAAGCACTGCCTTGGTTGTATGTTGATTAAAATATGATTCGCGGCTGTAATTCATTAACTGCTATCAAAGTAGACAAAATAGTTAAACAATTGACAGGAGTGAAAATGACTCTCGTTCACAGAGCCAGGGTTAAGACGTATGTAGTTACAGAATTATAATCATCAATACAACCCTCCAAGTTCATGAAAGTCAATTGAATGACTTTTTCATGAAATAGTCATTCAATCGACTTTCATGAACTTGGACAATGCTGGAGCATCCTCGTAAACGACACGTCCGACTTAGTCGCGCTTTAACTGCAGGTAACTGATTCAGTAACTAAATCTAGGACAGTGTGATCAGAAGCTTCTAATTTTATTCATAAGTTGCTTCTGAATTTAGGCGACTAAATTCAGTGAAGTGTAATAACCGCTTCACTTTAAACTTATTTGATTTTTAAATATTGTCACAAATAACTGTTTTATGGATAAGTTGTGTTAACTGTAAGTGTTAACTGAAACATAAGTTTCTGTCTTTATTATATTTATTCCAGTTGAGTGGCGTTCATTCATCTATCTGTGATATTGAAAGCAGGAAGCAGTTTAATCGGATGGGCCTTAAATATAATGGTTTCTTATTTAAAAAAAGAAATGTTTAAATAATTAACTCAATCCAAGTACAAACGTTTTTGATACGTGACTAAGTTATAACTTGGTTAAAAGTTGGGTAATTAATTACATTTGTTATTGATTTTCTGTGAATTATCCTTCAGAAACATTCCTATAGATACCTACTTCAAATGGATAATTTACTCTTGATGTAAATTGACTAAAATGCATTTTGAAAAATGTTCGAAGGTTATTTAAATTTTGCTGGGGTCGGGAGAGTCATGCTGTGTACTTTAGTACCTAAATTATTTTAAAACTGTACACTACATAATGTGATGCAATTTTGTAAAAATTTGTCTAATAAAACTATAAATAATTTAAAAATTGATCGTTTTTTTTTCATACCCTCTCATAATTGCTACGTATTCTTCATAGCAAGATCAAATAATCATGTAAGATAGCAGTCTTTCTCTGACTAAGGTCTCTTAGTTTCCGAGATACGATAGGAAGGGGGAGGAAGGGGGGCAAAAAGGGGAGGTTTGGCACTTTTCCCCTACTCGTGAGAGTTACTTGTTTACGAATCTGTCAAAATATACCCCCCTCCCCATCCAACAGACATCTGTTGTAGAAAGTCTAAATACTAGTGATTACAGCTAGATTTACTAAACCCCGTAAAGTCCTAGCAAAGATAAAAAGTACCTGTCCCGTTAAGTAGATCCCAGACACATGGCGGATAAAGACGTGGCCACGGCCGGTAAACTGGTGTCATTGACACTGGCTTGGCCACCATCATCAGGGATTTTAATTTGAATAACACAAAAAATATATATATGTAATCACCCTCCCTCCCGCTTCGGGTCTCGTACGTCGATCCGTTGAAACGTCGCTAGCGACGACGCAACGGTAATGGGGCATATTGTTATAAAAAATATGTGGAAAACTACGCAGCGATGACGCTTCGACGACGCAACGCACTAATGGGGCCTCGCTCTTTGTAATACCTAGACCTAGTTACTGCTTGTGCCGGGACAATAAAAACCGGCAGGCATACAATGGTACTAAATAAATAATAGGTTGATTTACGAGTATTTACGGGTGTGGTAGTGTCTCGTATAACAATTTGAACAAACGGTATGTATCCGTTGTGTTTCTGTTTGATAATGCTGAATGTAGATAATGCCTTGACGACTCGTTGATGATGGCTGTCCCTTTCACACCTGCCTTAAAAGTCATATTGCTATTCTGCTGTCAATGTAGCTGTCATTTGTCAAGCTGGTCAAGTTGTCAAGGTCAAGTAAAAAACACTTTTGATAATTTACCCTGTCTATTTCTACTGCTCCAAGTTTTTAGATAAAACAAAACACAAGCGAGAAAGTTTTCTCAACAGCATTACACACAATCACAGCAAACTAATTCGGTAATCGGTTTAAGCATCTCAGGATCACCTGGATTTGATAGAAAAACAGGTATGCAAGAACATTTTACGTAAATACGTCTTCTCTTCTCGGAGTTCTAATAAATTAATATGTAAATCATTTTCATGTTAATTAGTAGTTAGAAAGTGAAACGTATGATATAACAAGTTGAAAGGTGAAATTGTTATGTGGCCTTGCGCTGCGTGCGGCTCAGTTGCAGTCGAGCAGGCGAGCAGTAATAGAAAGTGTCTAACAGTTCGCGTTCCCACTGTTATTTAGTTTTTCAAGACTTATTGTTATCGTTGCATTTCTCTAAGTGTGTCGCAATGGCTTTGTTACTCGGTTCTACTGTTTGTTTATCTGTGCCTGATTGTAAGTCCTACATTTCCTTTGAACTAGTTTACCAACTTGCAAGACCTGAGTTTCGTGTGCTCAGTTTATTAACTAAATATTATCAGCTGTTTCCTGAGTTCAATGACTGTTTACCTGGTTGTTAAATGAGGAAAATAAATTGTAATACTAACTTTGCCATAATTACGATATAGTTGTATTTGTTCAGTACTGTATCAGTAGATATTTGTTCTGCAGCAGTTGAGCACCGCCCGCTAGCTCGCAGGATGTCTGCCCCCGGTTTAACGTCAGAAGCGCAGATGCGGTACATGCTGCAGTGGTTTGGAGAGTTCAGTGAACTGCAGCGTGAAGACTTCCTGCCTGTGTTAGCAGCTGCCCGAGGTGACAAACCTGATCAGCTAGCAGCCTCAATGGCTACAATCACTTGTGATGATAAGCCTGTTAGCCTTTTTCAGTGTCGGGTAAGTAAACCAATTTCTGTTAATTTTCTAAGGCAAGTACTACGTACAATGTTAGTTTACCTTTCATTAAATAATAACCTTGGTGCAAATATCAGGTGTCTGACTCATGGCATAAAAATGTACCTGCATAACAAATGACTCAAACTTAAAATAGACCATTGACAGTCTGCAATTTGTTTTCTCATGTGACTAACTACACTATACATTTCTAGCTCTTATTGTCATGAAAAGGTTTGGGCTAAGCAGTATTTATAGTACATTTATCTCTAGTTATATCTTTTTAAAGCAAGTCAAGGAACCATCTCATTTTTCAACATGTCATTTCTGTGGAAAAAACCAGCAAGAGACTACACATGAATTAATGCAATAAGCTTTGTCAGATTTCACAGTACACAAAACATAAGTTGGCTAAACAAAATAATTATATTCATCATCAAAATGTTTCTTTAATATTGATTGTATTACTTTAATGGTGTTTAATTTCAATAATTGATTCAAGTTTTTGTGTGATCATTACTGTGTACACATAAAAAAATGTAATAGGCTGGTATTGCCAGAGTAAAAAAGTTATGATAAAGCCAAAAGTTACCAATTCATATATAATTGGTCTTCAATTTAATATTCCCAGAAAGGCCGTTCATTATAACATTCTCAAAAGATGTTCTTTCAACAGGGAGCCAACTATACTTACTTGGTGAAGATGTATCCTTTATTCTTCTCCCCATTTGCTTTTTGGTTTTCCCGGTACTCTTGAAATTAATAGGTGCTTACATGAGAGCAGTGGTGGCCCAGTGGTGGCGGCCCCGACTTACGAACAGTAAGTCGTGGGTTCGAACCCAGACAGGCGCATTACTTTGTGTAATTTATTTCATCACCACTGCTCTCAAAACGGTGAAGGAAAACATCGTGAGGAAACCGGCATGTCCTAGAACCAAATATTCGAAGACATGTGACATCTACCAATCCGCACTGGGCCCGCGTGGTGGATTATATACGCAAAATACGCGCTTTGACGTGGAGTTGCGGACACCAGCCCATTATACAATATACAATATAGGTGCTTACATTGTGATGATCGCAGGTAGTGACCTGCAATCATCACAATCTAAGCACATGTTGGATATTGTATGACTATTCAAATATTATTAGTACCTATAAGGATAAAATATTGTTTATGTTAAATATAAATTTTGTAATTTGTTATTACCTGAGTTATTTTTTTAATTTTAATTTTGATTTTTTTTAACAAACAAATCAATGGTTCCAGATAAAACTATTCAACGAGTGGTTCCCCTCCTGGGCTGAGGAAGACCAAGATAGACTGATCAAGAGTGTTTCTGAAACTGATCCTGAATTCGGCAAGAAGCTACAAGACATCATGATAAATGGGCCAAAAGTGAATGGTGAACAGAATGGCATTGAACTACATTCACCTGTTCCTGAAGAAGAGGCAAAGACTGAGGAAAATGAGACTCAGAATCATGAAGAAAACGGAGAAGCAGTGGTTGAAGAACCCGCAGAGCAACCAGTCCTGGAGAACATTCCTGTTGAAATAGCAGCTGCATCTTAAACAGATGTTTTATTTTGATATTTTTGTCTTTCGTATTATTTTTACACAAAATGTGTTTGCCACCTATACATAATGTGTCATAACTGTTATAGTATTAGATACATTTTGCTTTATTTGCAAAAGGATTTGACTTGTCTCATATCGAAACAAGACCTATCGGCCGCTTTCGAAACAAGAGTTTATAATATCTATTTATTCAAAATGTTAAAAAGTTTTAGAATACTGCAAGTATACCGTTTATTGTAACTTTAAGATAATATTGGACTATATTTGGACTGTGTAAACGTTGTAAACATTCCATTTACTTCATTCCATGCTAGAATATCGATTTATATTCGGTTTTACTAACTCTTGCTATATAATTCGCTGTGTTATAGGCTTCTAAACGAGTATCTGACTCTTTACTGTCGAATCTCATTTTATATCTTCTATAAAAGGCTATTCATCATTTATATCTGTGGTTAGATGATGTTTTAGTCGCCTATTTTTGTATTTAAGAATATATGTAAGTGTAAGCTATGTTATTCGGTGTCACAAGCATACAATGTCTGATATTAGTATTATGTAATATACATAAGCGTATTATAAATCATCATTAGACATAAAAATCTATCAATTAATATGCTAACATGACGTGTAGTCACCGAAGTTGATTGATTCTGTGGCAGGCTAACAATTTTCTAATTTATTAATTAGAAAATGTAACTTACGCTGCTGTGTCTCATTTTCTTCGATGGGTAACACATTAGTATAATACTTGCATACTAAACTGATTAGATACTATTTTGTATTACTGAATAGTATTAATACGCGTGTTCACGTAATTGGGTGTCTATCAACACCCTGTTCTACTTTAGAAAAATTGTAAAAAAGCCAAATATGAAAGATCTTTGGAATGCTCCTAGATCGTGAGGTAAAGGAGGAAGTACAAACATAATAATACGTGCCAAGATTTAATGAGTAGGTATATTTCATTCTTTAGAAAAGTATATTTTTCCTATGTTCACAAAAGTAATATATTTCCATAGTTGTATTCTTTCGTGATGTCGATGTGTGAGTGATAGAGCGGTGCTGGCGGAGGCCGGAGGGGGCGGGGAGGCGGGGCATGACTAGAAGGAGGCCATTTATAAATCTAATTATAAATAAATTATTTACTTATCACAAATTTTATTATAATTGTAACATTGTTTTATTAATTCCTTGTTGCTGATAGTTCATCTTCTTATTTTATTGTTACGACACAATACACGATCATTTAAACATAGAGAATACAGTGGCAAGATGTACTGTCATGGATGGCACTCATTTGTGACTAAACTCTTACAAAACAATGTACCTAACGCTAACGTCGAAATATACTTTATTTCATAGATAGTTTTATAGGCATTAACACTTATAAATTAAGTTAATCTCAAGTTACACTGCACTATAAGTACAATACGAAGTTAATGCCTGTGTCAACACGTAACATGTACAGTCAACCGCACATCGCATGTAAAATAAGAACTACAAAAACCGCCCCTACTTCTACGAAATAAAAGCGTTCTCAAAGTCAAATTGTTAATAGGGACGTGCGGTTGTCTCTACACTTTTTTTATGTTTTAAATCTCAGTCAAACAAAGGTTTCGTCGAGTTACCTAGGGGCGTAACTTGGATAGTATCCAGTCGACATATGCACCAACGCGGGTGTAGACACCGGGCCAGCCCTGGGTTCCGCAGGGCGAAGGCCCATAGGACACGACGCCGAGTACCATCCAGTTGTTAGCGGAGGGCGCCTGGCCCATGAGAGGACCGCCGGAGTCCCCACGGCAAGAGTCCTGGCCGGCCACTCCGCCCGCGCAGATCTGCGTGTTGTCCAACTGCCTAGAGACGCGCTCGTACACGCGTGCGCAGGTGTTTATGTTCACGACGGGCACGCGCACCTTTAACTTGACGTCCGACTCAGTACCTGAAATATTTGCTTTTTTTAGTGCGGACTTAGTTGATTGCTTTTTTAATTTAAGCAGAATAAAGCAGGTTTTCATTTAATCAGTGGCAGGTAGGTATTGCGGTTTCTTTATACCTATAAAGTACAATCAAAGGCCCGCATTACCGGACCCTATTCCCCCTCCTTTTTAAGATGGATAAGGTAATGAAGCTTATTGACTGTACCAGTCAAAGATAGGTATTAAGTAGGTGAAGCTTAATAAATTTTACGACGGGCAACATTTTATTGTTCCTAAAGTTATTTGTACCACTATTTAAATGTAACGGCTGGCGCAGTACTAGTATTTACAGGCGCAAGCTCAATAATATAATCCAGCGACTAAACAATCTGTTACCACTTTCCAAATCATTCTCAACGAAAATCAAAAAAAAAAAGTGTAAGTAAGACTAATTTTGGTGCAGATGATTGAGCGCATGAGATGAGAGTAGTGCAAAAATTGTTCTATGAGTGAAAACAATGGAAGGGCAGTTTGAATGGATTGTTTAATCTGCTTAGCGAAGGTTACTTGAAAGCGGAAGCATGATGCGTTTGGTCCAAAAGAACAGAAACCAGTAACAAAATGAGGAAACATGAATTGAATTTCCAAGACAGACACAAACACACAGATGACCATGATGATGACCTTTTAAACACACTGTAGTATGTATATTCGGTGTGTTTATTTTACCACGCGAAGGTGCGATGTGGGAAATCAATTTTTCGCATTTTTTTTTTCTTTTGCCCAACTTGAATTGACATGTCAATTATTTACATAATTCCATGAATTCAATTCTAAGTAGGTTTTTCTTTTGGTAAACGCATCATTAAGCGCGCGGTGTGGAATTTAAGCTATTCACATAATTTCCATGAAAAGGACATCAGCCCACCTGACAAATTAGGTCCAGTATTGAACTGCTGGGGGGCGTTACTGTCGCCCTCTTCTGAAAGCAACCATGGTTAGCCGAACAACAAGATGGATTGGCGCTGGTGCTATGCTCGTAATGTACGGTCGAACAGGCTATTTGGTTTGTTTTGTTAGTTAAACTGTAAACCAAATAGCTTGTGCGACCGCAAACAGTGCAAGGTTAGTCAAAGTTTATGAATCTTTAGTTGTTAAGTTTGTACTTTTGTAGTAGGTACTTACGTGTTTCAGTCTTTCCCCACCCTGCGACTTCCATGTCATAACCCTCATACTGGCTATTTTTGAGCTCGTTGTTCAGCGGTAAACATATTGGCTTGACGAAGTCTGAAATAATCAACAATTTACCTTATGAAATGTGAAAGAATCGGCTTGTGGCAGATCAACGTATAAATATTCTAAGGTATGTGCACGAAACGAACGAAAAACGTCAGTAAGGTGTTGATTAGTTGAGGCCTCCGGAGTTGTTACTTTTGCCCGAAGTCCTTACCATAAAAATATCCTATGCCACTCTGCAATAGTGAAACTTTCTATCAGTTAAAGAATATGGGCCATACTGATTCAGTTTAATGAAATAATCTGAAGGTTAATCGCGCCTCTTACAAACAAACTATTTTTATTTTTACAAGCTTTGACCTATACTAACTTCTTTTAATATTGGATTAGATGTTGTGCAACGTCTTAGCTCAAAGTAGGTACCCATCATTACGGAAAAAAAATGTAATAGGACCAACCATGCACGCGAAAAGCGAATGAGCTGTTCACTACATTTTGTCGAGTTAAGCGAACATAAATATTGCAGCTGACTTTATATTTCAATACTAATTTCTGTTGCATGGTTGGACTACGTGTCATGTCGATTTCCTTACGATGTTTTCTTCACCATTTGAAGAGCACAAAAATACTTAAATCTATAGGTATCTAATACTAAGAGGAAAGATTTGTATTTTGTATGTAACGAAAAAACTTAAAAACTACTAGACCGATTTGAAAAATTCTTTCAGCAATGGATAGCTACATTATCAGCGAGTAACATAGGCTATATTTTATCCCCGTACTCCCACGGGAACGGAAACTACACGAGTACACAGGTGAAACCGCGTGACGTCGGCTAGTTCCTTATAAATAAACTAGGTAACTTAAACAAAGTAAAGCTTCTGGCTGGTATCAAATCTCGACTACAAGTGGTACCTATGTCGGGGTCGATACCACTGGGACCACAGCTGCTCTGATGTTGATGATCAACAACCTATTTCAATAATACCGTGTAGGTACACGTTTAAATCTTACCGTTGAACTGCGCGTTGTGCGCAAGCCTAAGCAGAGCGATGTCGTTGTGCTGGTTGGGGTCCTCAGCGTCGTACCCCTCCTGCGCTATGGTCTGCTCCACGGGGATGTCCTGCACGGGGCCGCTGCAGTCGTCGTGGAAACAGTCCACCTCGCTCGACGTGTTCCACTCGCCCAGGCGCACTTGGGAACTGAAATCATTCGATGAATTGGGTAGGTACTTAGGTTGATGGTAAGTAGGAACTTATGTAGATGTCTCATTCTTCGTGTTTTGTATTTAGGACTTATTCTGTCGTAGGGACTACCTAGCTAGAGATAGGCACGTTAGCTTATGCCAAATATGGTTTTCGTGAAAATTTATTGCAACTATTTATAGGTACCTACTACTATAACTTAAGTTAAAAATGGATCTATACTTTGGTACCTACCTACTCAAAATTTCTTGTACCTACCACTTGAAAAGTAAAAATCATTACTAAATGCATCTAAAGAAAGAGGGGAAATTAGTTTCAGTCGAGTGATGAAATTAAGTTTTAGATTGTTACGAGCAACTTTTCTAGTCCTCGTATGTTTTTTCATTATTTGCAATTATGAATTGTAATTTGAAACGTTATGAAAACACGAACTATGATTTTGACAAGCTTTGAAAAGTAAATACATTACAAAACCTGTCAGTCGTTTCCTGTATCTAACTTTGTTTCACAAATGCAACATTTTTTTCAACACTTCCTCGAAAACTGGTTCTTAACGCACTACGATTAGGTTCAACATGCAATGTATTTCACACACGTGCGTTTTTTTCTGTTTCCAACACATGCGGGAATGAAAATTGCCACAGATACTTAGTCCAAATTGGTTCAATGCCTATAGTCGGAGTTGAACTTTTTTTAAATTTTGGCAAAGCAATAATGCGTCTTTACGACGTAAATATTTTTTGAATATTCAAATTGTGTTTCTAATATAATATCATAGATAAACATGATTATTGAAAACTAATATTTACTTTTCTAAACAAATTAACATTTATTTGTGTTCTAAATTCAAAAATATAAAAAAAAAACTTTTTTTTATATTAGGCTGTTTAGCGGCTTCATACCTTTGCGTCTCCTTCAACCTGGCGAAAGCAAAGCTCGGAAAAAAAGAAAATTAGAATTAGAATTTCTTAATAATTCATGACAAAAATATTTTTCTTTCTTTTATTTTATTTCTTCAAAAGTGTATTGAAAAACGTCTTTGATACACGTGGACATTTGTTATTGCAGTTCTCGGCTCAAAAACACCCTCGCCTGCGGTTCGGGAGTTAATTCCGCCTCGGATGCAATAACAAACTTTCTCCACTTGTAGGTATCAAAATGTACTATTTTCCTGCTCGCAGTTTACATGTGCTTTTGTGTTATTTTAAGTAGCCCCTACGAGACTGGTGTATTTTTACAAGGAGAAGGACCGATTAATCGGATTAAAAGTTTAACCGGTTAGACCTACATAGAACCCTTAACCCTAGAACCTTAGAACCTTTATATAATATACACAGGCTGATTAACCCTATAATACGCGTTGACCTTTACCCTAGGGTTTTTCACAGAACCTTAACAAATAACCCAATTAACACCTTGGGGGGGTCTAGCGGGTTATTTTTTCGGTCTCTGATTTTGCCAGAAACACAGGAAAAGTACACATTTAAAATGATTGATTAATCATTAATTCCAAGTGATTTCTTGAATAGTGATTCAAGAAATCTCTTGGAATTAGGTACCTAATCAATCATTTTATACCTGTTATGTAGTGTTATAGCAGGTAAACCGAACGAGTACTCGATATGTTGACTTGACCTCATTTTTAAATAGGTATACATAGGTATTTAGTTACTTTTGTATGACACATACCAACTACAGAAAATATTAAGTATGAACAAAGTTATGGAAAGATTGAAGTAACCGTCCATTCAAAGGTCACTAAGAATTCGCAGAACAAACAAACTACCTATATATGTAAGCATATATGTAAATACATATCATATTGACAAAAAAATAATAAATGACGCCTAAACAATAAGCATTCTGTTAAATTTTCAACTCTCAGTTTAGCACCGAGAATTCAAATCTCAACAGTACAATGTTTATGTAGGTATTCATTAGGGGGTATCTAATGTAGGTAAGTGAAAATGGGCCTAGCACAAGGCCCAACTTTAGACAGACTAACCTTTACCTATTACCTTAACGCCGAAAAGTTGTGGGAAAGTTATTGTAGAACTATAAGACTGCTATTTGAAAATACATTTCATCTGTGCTAATAGTTCTGTTTTAAGCTTTCACGGTTTGAAACTAAACTTAGATACTGGTGTCGATTCTGTTGTGCACAAACTAAACTTAATTTAGGCTATTGCTATCTTTTACTAAAAGGCAGTGCGAGAAAAGGACTGCTATAGCTATGAATTAAGTTAAAGATGTCAAACTAGTTTATGCCTTGCGCTTCACCGTGTTTTTAGTCGACATGTTTTTACGTGCACCCTTCAATTGTATGGAAATATTAGTTCCGATTAAATTTGACAGCTCTAAATAACGTCCGTCTCTTTCTTATTTCATTAGAGAGAAAAAGATAGCAATAGCCTAAATTAAGTTTAGTTTGTGCACAACAGAATCGACACCATTGTCACTTACGGGATATCTTCCGCCCACCAACAACCCGCGATCATGGCGCATGCAACAGCGTCAAAACATCGGGAACTCAAAATAATTAGTAATCACGGAAGATATCCTGTAAGTGACGTCTAAGTAAGTTTTGTATTAATAGTTCTCTCAAAATGAACTGTTTTATACTCATAACAGAAAAAAAACGCAAACTAACATGCAATCCCCTATTTAAGTTAGCCTATTGTCAAAAATCCTTTCATAGTGTTCACACTCGAAACATAAAGGCAAAATTTCAAGCTTCGAAATGGAGCACCTGTATTCTCAGTCGGTAAATTTAAGATTTTTATTAAATACGTTGGTTTTTATTTGAAATATTTTATATAAGTATATATACTCACAGTCTCCAGTTAGGCGGGAGGTCGGAGCCCTTCACGCAGTGAGCCGCGGTGAGGACATATTTAGCGGCTATCAGAACTCCTCCACAGTAAAAACCCCAACCGACAGCTGTAAAATTACGAACAAACAATTTTAGTAAGTCTATTTGTTGAACTTTATTTGTTGTTTTACTTTGTAGAAGCTCACATAGACAATAAACTTTTACACGATAAACTTTCTTTAGTTAGAGGGGATCTATATTTCCTATACCCGATACCTACCACTGAAAAAAAAACACGTCTGAAACGAACTTAGGGGTGGTCTCTTGTGCCTGCCGGGGTTGCGGGACTATTCGAAAGAGATACCGTGGCCCCGGAACACAAAGGGCGATGAAGGAACATGGATGGGTTTTAGTCAGTAAAAGTCTGACACTCCCTCCTGCTCCGCCCAGAGCGGGAGAAGTCATTTGATGATTTCCCATCCGAAAAAAAAAAAAAAAAAAAAAAGGGTGGTCTCTTTTCAAGTTCAGACATTTCTTCTAATGATCATATTATTAATAGAATACTTTGCATGGTAGAGGTACCTAACAACCTACATAACCTATCCAAATATTACATTGTATACGGAAAAAACAACAAGTAGAGAAACACTGTAGATACAGCATTGGTCCATGTGTGTGTTGAAGGAGCTCAATCCCAAGCATTTCTATTTTCAAGATTGTTTTTATAGCAGCAGAAAAAGTTTTTAAGGCATAGTTTCCGTTTCATAAATGCTTAGTTTTTGAATTTGCATAGACTGAAAAAGTGTAGTATACATTCGTAGGAACTGAAAGGGTGTGTGTAAGTTAAATGATTCATCCGGTTATTAATTCTATGTGGTTTAGATGTTTATTACTGTTCTGTAATAGCAGATAGCATGCAGTCACATTACAAGTGTTTTACAATCAATTTGTAAGGTCGGGGGCCTAGTGTTATGAAATATTTTCATTTATGTGTTTTAAGATATCTATATTATAGAAGCTTATATTTATTGCAATACAAAATGGTACTAATTGAGCAAACTTCGGCTGGAACTGTCAAAATTTTAGCAGATTACCGCGTAAATCAGTCATTCATTTGTCATTGTGTACGAGATTACCATTTTAGGATATTTCTTTCAATGGAGTGTCAGTGGTTGATCATTGGAAAGTCATTTACCAAACTTGTCAAAATCAACAATTATGAAATCAATGATAGATCATTGTGACACTATTGTAATAGCAGACTAGGCCCCTGAGTGGCATGTAGGCGACACTGTAATAAACATTTAAACCACATAGAATTAATAACCGAATGGATCTTTTACCTTTGTTTAATGTACGGAACACCAAATTATCATCATTGCGTATGCGTATGCGACCCAAGTTTAGCCATGGGTATTATAGCTGATTTTAACGCACACTTTTACAAAATCCTGATGAGCCTGCCTGAAAATCGACAAAGGGAATATACGGTCTAAAACTTACGTTTGTCGTATCTGATGAGCGCCATCCAGGGGTGCTCGTCGATGTCAGCCTGAGTGCCTCCAACTATCCTGTCGTTGTTCTGGATCCCGCAGATGCGGTTGTTGGGCAGAAGAGTCGTGGGATCGGCAGCCCTCGTAGAAAGGGGAGCATTATGTTGTGGAGGATTTAAGAACTGTGGTGGACAGCATATCTAGACAATCAAAACCGCATTAAATTATAAAGCAAATAGAAAGAAAGACAGAAAAAGTGTTTTCTAGACTTACTTATGACAAAACAATGATTGAATAAAAGAATGATTGAATAAACAATATACCAAAATTATAAATAAATATACAAAACGTTAACTTATGAAAAAGATAAAACAAACGAAATTGGTGCTGTACGAGGCCAAAAGGCTCCTATCTCAGCATGGTGCTGTGACATTTAAAAAAAAGTCACACCGCTGGTATTCTGATAGGGCCCAGAGTCTTGAGTGATGCCAAGGTCAGATACGAATAATTTTTTTTTCAACACACTTGCTCATAAAATGGCTCTAATTTCACCGCAATTAGGCACATAATGACACCTATAATCAAACTGTGACTTTTTCATTACTATTATTCACAAGTGAGTTATAGGTTTTTTTTTTGGTTGAGGTGCTTGTTGCTTTGTTCCTACAAAAGTTTCTATATAAAAAAATCGTGTTCAATAGTACAAATAAATTAATGTACCTATTGCTTGCTCATTTCACTAAAATGTAACTTTTGTTTTCTCTGTAATAAAGAAAACTTTGAATTCCCCATTTTGTACGTGAATTCGCTATCCGCGAAAAGCCAAAAAAACAAACCTCATTATTTTAGTCTATGGCAGATCGCCATTGTTAGATGGCGATAGGAAAACTGATTAATTTTCCCGCCATTGCGATAAATTTTTCACAACTCGTTTTCACTGTTGAAATTATATTTATTTATATATTAAAATATCTACAAGTACTAGATATGTACACCGCCCGATATAAGTTGTGAAGCCCTTAACGTTATGGAAAGTTTACTACCTTAAAACTCCAAGAACAAAAATATCTATATCTACTAAATAGGCATGATTTTTTTGTATTATTTTCATCACAAGTGTGTTGAAAAACGTCGTATGACACACGTGTGTATTGATGATTACCTTCCTCGGCTCTCTCAAGACCAATCCAATATAAACCAAATCTCAATCGCGCCTCAGCGGTAATCACCAACATTACACACTTGTACCATAATGTACTAATAATACTTACAAAATAAAGTGTACAACGAATAACCGGTTATTATTAAATACGAACTAAGAATAATAAAAACACGAGTAGGTAAAGCCTCTAGGTACCAGATTTGGTATAAATTATTTGGTGTTCCAATTTGTACCTTGATGTTATCTTAAAAACCTTTTCAAAAATGTTTGTAAAATAGTAAAATTTACCCGTATGTTTCCTCTAACCGTTTGACGTTTCACCTGGTTGATAGAAATAATATTAAAAATAAACAGTGTATCTGTTGGTATGTGAGCAAATTGAGCTTAAAGAGCATTATTAGAAGCTGCAATCTAGATTGGCTCACCATTGGCAAGTCGCCGTCCTGGAAGCCGCAGTGTAGGCTGCGCAGGAGGGTCGTCAGCTGCGGCGTGTTGCCGCGCTGCAGCTGATTGTACAGACCCGTGCAATCGCTCAGAGGGATGCAGTTCGCGCCGCCATTACACCGCTCTGGAAGATGTCGAAATGATTTGGTTCAGATTTGATTAGATAAATTATAATACTTACTCCATAACTGACGGCACAGTTGGCTCAGTGGCTGAGCGATTTGCTGCTGCGTTTCGTATCGCGGGTTCGGTTCCCGCACGGAACAAAATTTGTAAGAACTATAGGTAATTGATCAAGGTCTGGCTATTTGTGTATTTGTGAGTCTAAATGTTTGTACGAGTATACGCACCCATGCGATACGGGAGAAATTCCTAATGTGGGGAAACGTTTAAAAAAAAAGACCTCATTCATCAATAATAGAAAGTAATGAAACATTGCTGTAAGAAATCACCTGATTAATGACTGACTCTTCAAATAGAACTAGGTAAGTTAGGCCTAGATTACCTGAAGGACCATCCCAAAGACTAGGTATGTTCTTCGGAAAATTTATCCTTATTTTGTAGGATGATGTTTGCTGTATCTTTTGTCTCGATATCATTCAGGACTATCAAATATTTAATAGAAATCGTCATGGTACATGGTGAAGGTAGAACATATAATGGAACAAAATGACTTACAGCAAAGTCTTGTTCATAATTTAAAATAACTGGATGAAATTGATTGAAAGAAAACTCTGTTGCCTTTAATTTAATTTAACTGGATCAAATTGATTGAAAGCAATAGCTTATTACAGGCTTATAATGACGCGACAAATGAGTGACTATTAGATACACATTGAGTATGTATTTCTGATGCAACTTTCTAGGAATTTCTCTGTTTGACATAATACATTAATTAACACGTCCCAGTAACATCACACGAGAAACATCTTGAACGAATACTAGATACTTGGTGTGGTATAGACAAAAGAAAGTTTTAAGGGACCTTTACATTACAAACGGAGCGGACTGAGCGGAGTCATTGATTTATTTTACGGATATTCAATAATAGTTATTACATTTCCGAACCTGTTAATAAAACTTAAGTAATCTCTTAACTACATATATTGGGTTTTCTGAATGATCTAATAACAGCTAATCTTGTTTTCAAACATGGGTTTTTTTCGTTTTTTGTTTCTATAATCTCAATACAAAAGCGAATTCGTATTGACCTTTGGTAAACTATTGTCAAACCGCGTGCGGTGGCTCTCTTGATTATGCTAATCACGTGGCCTCGTAAAACAACATTATTAATTAATTAATCTACAATATAATAACGTTTTGTACATCTTCCTTGTTAAGGTTTTCCAACTATGCAATGTTGTAATTCACTTCCAGTTTTTTTTATAATATCCATCAACATCCCAATTTATTTGGAGTAAGCGCAGCAAATCTTCTTCTTTCATACTTCTTTAAACTCGTCATCTCAGCAGTCGTCCTCTCCAGCTATATCATCCTTCACACAGTCCATCCATCGTTTCTTTGGTCCTTCCTTTACTCTTAGAGCCATCTACATATAGATGGATAACGCCTTTTAATAAAGGTACCCATCACACACCGTCGGTCGGTGAGACCTGATTCCAAAGCGGAGCCAACCAACCGATGGGGTTTGTCTAAACTTGACGATTGCGATGTCCAGAAGAAATTGTCCAGCTTTAAGCTTACTTAGGCCTACCGTCATAACATCATCATCTGCCTAGCCTTTTCCCAACGTTGTTGGGGTCGGTTTCCAGTCTAAACGGATGCAGCTGAAAACCCGTAGTTAACATGAGTGCCTGCTTATCTGACCTCCACAACCCAGTTAGTCCTGGGTAATAAGATACCACTTACTACCTGTAACGGCTGTCGAAAATCTACAAATGACAGGTGGGACTAACGACTTTTTCCGAGGCACGGAAGAAACTCGTTATGTAATGGCTTTTAAACCATCCACAGACCAACCTAAACCTAGGCAAGCGAAGCTTAACCTAAAGATCAACCCGAGCGGCTGTTATTATTAAGCCACGAGCTCCTCACAAGCATTATTCCCACCAGGAGTCTATAAACTGCTAGACACAGGTCTCCCTTCTGCGAGGGGGAGTGGGCAATAATCTACCAGTTCTACCACGCGGCTCCAGCGTGGTTTGGTGGATGTCTTAATTACTCAAGAACATTTGGCCGCAGAAGCTTCGATCAGGATTAAGAAAGTTTGGTCGCACAACCGGGTGATTGACCAGTTTAAATCGACTATTGCTAAGCTAACAATAACTTTGATGTCAGTGCACAGATTTCTCAGTTCTAAATAAAAAATATGCGATACAGCGATGAGGAATAATAAATTGTAATCAATTCAACTATGCATTATTCTTAGTAATTGTGTGTGCGTTATACTTACACACATAGAGCGTTATTTCTCCTGCATTATCAACAAGCAACAATTAATTGTAAACAGAATTAGTCGTATGTATTTTAATAAGAAGGGACTTTTCGATTGAACTTTGTGAACTCAACTTATGAATTGACTTTGAGTAATGTGTGATTTATTCTGAACAGGAAAAAAGGGAATTAGAGTAGGTATCACGGCATTCATTGAAATATTATAGGTACAAATATCGAACATAAATAATTTCCGTTTTGGTTTTATATGTTAACTTGACCCAAATAATTCAAACTATTTTTGGTCTCATGTTTTCTGGGTCGTATATCTTTGAAATGATAGTCCCTGCTGTGATAAAAGCAGCTCTCACTTTAAGGGCTCATTCACGGAGACGCGACGATGTTACGATAGCGTCTACGAAGAAGCGATTTTACGTGCGTTTGATAGAAATGAAGCGTTTGATTGCGGCGGAGCGTGCAGATGACGCGCATGCAGCGTTGCGGTCAGCCAGTTCCTTTAATACTTTGAAAGCGATACGTTTAGCGTTACGTTTACGTTAGCGATTTAATACGTGTGAAACATAGCGGTACTCGCAACGGAGCTCGTGGCGTCTAAGGCAGCGTCACACGCACCGCTTCATGCCCCGGGTCTTCGTAAATTAGCCCTTAGACGGTTCTCACACGACACCGTTCGTCCGCGCGGACTCGCGGGGCGGCGGTGAGACCCGATTGTCCGCGCGGTCGGTCGGTCGTGTGCTATAGGCATAAACGGATTTCATACATAGAAGCCATTGCGACGTGAGATCCGCTTCACCGTCCGACCGCACGGACGAGTGGTGTCGCATGACAACCATCTTACTAAGACTATTCGCACTTCAAAACCTACATTATTTTTCAAGTTTGAAGAAAAAGGTAGAATTTACAATGACAGGACAGTACATTGTAATTAGAAGGTGAGGACGCCTTTGAATTGTAAGTGAGGAACCACTTTCTTCATACAATCAAAACACACAATCGTGATCACAGTCAAAACGCTAACCTAAAACGTTATTTCCCACGCCGACGAAGGTCAACGAGATGCCTACGCAATGCTCGCGCTACGTCTCCGCTATGCTGCCGCTACGACTGAGCTACAATGTCCTACGCAAACGCTACGGCTACGACTCCGCTACGCGAACGCTACGGCTACGACTCCGCTACGCGAACGCTACGGCTACGACACTGCTACGCTTGTGCTACGATTGCGCTACGCCAGCGCTACGGCAACGCTGGTCAACGCGATATTAATTTATTGCCTATTTCAAGTTTAGGTATACTATACTTCCAGTTTAATCTTCGTTTAATATTTAATTGGTAAACTGCCTCGCAATGTTTTGAGAGCATTCCGAGTCAACACCACATACCATGCACACAAAGAATAGAAAATACTTAATAAATCTTTGCGATTTAAAAGGACACTACTATTTCTTCGATTTCACGTTTTAGACATTATCTTTGATAATAATATCGACCGCCTTAGTACTTTGACTTTGAATGTCCGAAACTCGTTTCTGTTAGGTATCATAACATCGTCAATTAATAAAAATCTGTGGTTTTGTACTAAAGATTCTCACCAAATTGCATTAGAAAAACCGGATTTCTTATTGGTATTAAGGTATTAGTCGTGGTTGTTGTACAAAGCAAGTGTGTTACTAGACATGTTTGGCTATGTTTTTAATAATTGAGGTACAAAAGAAAGGAGATTGGTTTTCTGCATGATTGTTGGTTATTTAGTACCGTTAGCCGTTAGGTTACATGTCTATGTCTGGGACGAATGTCTCTAATGGTCTCTAATGATAGCTTCGACTGTAGTAAGTAATAACAGAGCTGGCGGATTACCTTCTTTCATGGCTGTATCGTCTTATAGTCCTACATAGATACCTGTACGATAATAGGTTAATGTTAAAGTCATTCTAATAAACGTAGTAATCGCTGTATACATTACTGATGCCATGAAGTTAAGTTAATTTGGGTATGATGGATACTTAAGTCATAATTTAAAGCTTAATCTAATTACTTATGTAACGATATTTACAAGTTATATTTGAGACATATACTTAGATCGTAGATACTACGATACTTGCTTAATGAAGAAGTTACAGGTTGTTAAGTATGCTCACTTTGTGGTCAACAGTCCTTGATATTACCACTTCTTGACAAACATACACATACTCTTGTTTTCTTTAGCCAGACATTACCTTCAAGCATTACCTAATGGAACACGTATTTTGTTGCGGATATCACATTTTACAAGAATTCGTTAAAGGTCACTTGTAACATTTAAAAAAGTCTAAAAAATACAAATCAAAGGCTAAAGTGTTTCCTAAAAAACGTTGTCGCCTTTGTTTAACACTTTACAAGTACGCATAAGATCACGTTGTTCGTTACAAGTCAATTAGTAAAACGGTAATTTAAAAACAATCTTCTCAAAGTTGCTAAGTAAACAGAAATATATGATGTTATGTTTATACGAGATCACAGATGGGTAAGCAAGCGGTCGTACTACAGATTACGGAGGTTAACTTATGCAGTAAGGTCACTTGAGTTTAAAAACACATTTTTTTCTTCACACTTAAGCTTTAATTACGAATATAATAATGGAATAATACTCACGTCCACCAGCGTTTGAAAATGAGACGACGAGAATGCAGGCGATGACAACCGTTCCCTCGCGCAGGCTCTTCATCTTTTGGCACTTGTGATATTACAACGAATTATTAATCATTAAGTTCCGTACGAAGTGTGTCAACAATATTGTTGTCCAGAGGACGGCCGGTGCGCGACTGATAGTTCAGTTAACCGGCCACTAGCCGCCACCAGCCACCGCCGACACACACTTAAGGTTATCAACAATAAATAATTTTTGAAAATGCGAATAAGTAGCTGCGATCATATTGTGATGACGCGTGGTTTATTATTATAGACAACACTTGTTTTAACTTAAGATTTTCCTTGTATAAAGATACTCGTTTTATATCTGTGTTCAAATGATTTGTTGTTCGATTTTTGGGATTGTTGCTATGTCGTTTATGTTGCATTTTATACTGTTTTTCCAATGGTAGCATTGTCATAATCAAATATAAAAAAGACACGTTATAAAATAACGGCAAAATGTTAAAAAATAAGTGTATATTAGCACGTGTAGTGTACGTAATTACACTCACCTCGTCGCTTGCTGTTATGCCACTTACGTGCGACTAGAAATGCTTTGCATACTACTTCATTTTATACAATTAATCGCCAACTTGTGAGGAATGTTATTGCGAAATGTAGTTTTAATATGGTATGGTTTGTCGGGTTGTTTGTAAATTATCGGTCCTAAGTTCGATTTACAGGAGGGGTGTGGACTGGTCACAAAACAAGCTTCGTCTACATACGAGTACGTCACAACTGACTTTAAGTTTTTTATAGATCGAACATCGGGCAGATTGTTCTTATGTTGTTTAAAATTCACGGACCAACTCAGAGCAATCACATGCTTGTGTTTTTTCTCCAGACTTTTGCCAAAAATAACTTCAAGAAAGGTTGTGAAGAATTAACTCAAGAATAGAAGTTATGTGTCATTTTTGCTACATTTCCTTTTCTTCAGGCAACCTTCTCAAAATAAAGCTTTTGTATGTTCGAAAACTAATGCGCAATACGACATGAAGAATCTCTTCATCCACAGATTTGCGGTCGACTGTGCCTATAACTTTGTGCTTAAAAACTTATCTTATTTGGAGTTATCTTATTTTGTAAAGATCATTAGAAACGTCTAAAGGGGCTATACGTTACAAAAGATCTTTAGGGGTGTTTAGTCTGAACGGACCGCTATCAATTCCTTTTGGTCCGTTCAGACGTTGACAAAAAATGTTTACGTCCAAACGGACCGGTGTCAAAAAAAACAAATGAATAAACACTAATAATTTTAAAGGGACAGTCGCACACATTGTTGTTGTTGTCATTGCTCACGCATGTTGTTGTTGTTCTTATAACTTATAGGATAATATATTGAAGCCATTTTTTCACGGCCTGTCGTCATAAGACGGACCGACGGCGAGCTAGCCCATTGCTCACCGTCCACAGGACCGCGCCTACGGTTGCCTAGGGCCACCACGTGGCCCCCGACACATATATTGAAGCCTAAGGTCTGACTTGGCTAGTTTTCAAACGAATAAAAAAAAACATTATTTATGAGCGCAAGTTGGTTCGTGCAAATGTCTTTCACGCAAAAGTCCCAGATCCACCCCAAAAAGTACTAGGCTGGCATGAGTTCAAAGCACTGTAGACTCACCGTACCCCTGGCCGTGGCCCTGGTGGTACGGTGGGTGTTTTAAAGTAAAACGATACCACCGATAGTATAAGCAAAGCAAAAGCAAAGTTTGTGGTGAGCAAATTTAGAACCTGCCACGACTCCATGACGCGCGCTCGCTTCGCGAAAACTTCGTAAATAACACTGTTTGACTTCTGTTCCCAAAGTGCCGGGCGTCCGCCCGCCAGCCTCCTCCGTCGGCCTACGGCCCGGTGCCCATGCCGCGGCCCCTTATAGGATTATAAAATACAACACTGTTACCTAGTGGTATCGTTTAACTTTAAAAAACCCACCGTACCACCAGGGGTACGCAAAGGGGTACGGTGGGTATCCAGTTCAAGGTGGTATTTATTGTAAGAATCGGTCTACTAGTAATGAATACAATTATATCATTTAAATACCATCTTGGATTCATGCTTGCCTAGTACTTTTCATGACATGTACGACACTGCCCATAATTGATTGGTTTTCTAAATAAATTATAATAAAAAGACTGTTAAAATCATAACCCTTCCTTTTGGCTTCGCCGTAGTCGGGCAATAAATTAACATTTAATTTCATCTTTTTTAACTTTTGCACCCGAATGTACTTGATGAAGTTTATTTATTTGCTTTTTTTTGACACCGGTCCGTTCGGACGTAAACATTTTTTGTCTACGACTGAACGGACCGCGGTCCATTCGATTTGGTCCGTTCAGACTAAACACCCATCTTTAGATCTGACATGCCTGAAAAGTTTCTGAAACTTATAATAAACTTCAGCAACTGTCAAACACTTATCTTTTTGATTTTACGTGCTGTAGGAATAGAACTAATTAATGTTCTCATTGGAGCTATCATTGTTTTTATCATAATCTTCTTTAAAGCTTATTATAAGTTAAGATAGAGAAATAATAGGTATTAAAGTAATTATTTCGATCGCAACATGTTTATTTATTGCTAATAATTTTGTATTTTTGGTAGTCAAACGTGTTTGGCTCCTTTATTTTAAAGCTTATAGATGCTACCTACTATCTTTTAGAATTGGTAGACCATTCAACAAAAAAATCATAGCATGAAGATTCTTGGGGCCGAAAAGTTCTGGAGTGGCGACCGCGAACCGGAAAACGATGCGTTGGAAGACCTCCCACTAGGTGGCCCGATGACCTGGTGAAGGTTGCGGGAATCCGTTGGATGCGAGTCGCACGGGACCGGTCAATGTGGTGACACTTGGGGGAGGCCTATGTCCAGCAGTGGATGTCTTTCGGCTGAAATGATGATGATGAAGATTCTTTAAAATATGTCTATCTTCTTTTTCCCAATAGAGATAAATCTTTGACAGCTTATTGCTTGCACTTGCCGCAAAGTCCATCATCTGCTTAGCCTTGTCCCTATAGCTTCCAGTCTAACCGAATGCAGCTGAATACCAGTATTTTACATGGAGCTACTGCTTATCTAACCTGTCTGAAAGCCTTCCACCTGGGCATGCCTTGCCGTGGCCGAATTGGAAATAATCTCTAAATAGACTCCGAAACCCAGTCGGCCGTAGCAAAGACAATCTCTTCAGATGGGGGTTCATGGACGACTCAGATCTCAAGTGTGTATGCGGCGTGTGACAGACAATGGTCCACCTTCCACCATGCGCTGCATGCCCTAACACCTGCGCTTGACGATGTTATGACTGCATCAGCGATCGGAGTCTGCAATGCTGAATTTGGGCCAAATAAAGGGTGTAAAAAGACTTAACGGAGCCGAAAGGCACTTGTTCATTGTGATTTTTTTTTGTTCTAGACCACGCCTGGGAACCATCTAGATCTATGAATGTCTCTAGATCTCTATTGGGGGTCAAAGTTCCAAATTTCTCACAAGTTTTTTTTTAATTAGGTACATGTTTTTAGTGTAAGATTTTTACTTTTAAACTCTCTCAGGACCCTCATACTACTTATTCGATCCATCAATCAGCACAATGTTTTAAATGCGTTACATTGAGTCCTACCGAAAATCGTGATTTTTCACCCCAAAACAAAAAGTCATTTCCTAGCAAAACTTTTTGCGTATTATTAGTTACTTAATTTGATGCTTGGTTGACAGCTTCGTGAAGAGTTTGTTTACACCCTGTATAAGGTGTTAAAAAATGAACTTTAAGAATTTCATGGGAGCTTTTAAATACTCATCATTTATAAAAAAAGGTAAAACGATGCCTCGCCCGGCTCGCTCGGTCGTTCGCTAGCTGGCGGTGTGGCCTGCGCTTTAGACCTGTTGGAACTAATTGCTGGTGGAACAGTGAGAATGATCCGTTATAATGTTATAATTCGAAGTAAAACTTTGACTGACCCTATCTAAAAGATGTATTTGAAATTCATGACTACTACTTAGGTACGGTACTTATAGACCATTAATACGTAACAAATAGTACATATAAGACGGGTAAAAGCTGTTTAATTTTTTTATACTGTTATTAACATTATACTAGGACTGTTTATGTATTTATTAACTTACTTACTAAGAAATAAAACTATGAAATAAACCTTTTGACAAGTAGGAAGGGATTCCCCCGCAGCGTACGGAGGCGACTGCGGCGAGACAAGAACCAGTTTTCCTTCAACGATAGTGACGAATCGAGTCAGGATTTATTTTTACTCGTTTTGTTTTTTTTTTTAATGGGAAATTCTTAATGTGTCGGATTTTCTAATTGGGTGAAATTTTACGACAAATAATTTATTTAAATGTTACCTATCAAAATTGTTGACGAAATTGGAGATCCAGTCTTTGACGCGTCTGGTTTTTTGAAACCTCTTCATTTCTTGCTGTGCTAACTGGTGTTCATGATTGATGAGTTAAATTAGTAGGTAGGTAGTATAATAGGATTTTCCATCAAAAAACCTATTTAATAAGCAGTCAGAATGGTGCCCAGTTGGTGGGAATAGGGTCGCAAAGATAGAACTTAATAACGTCCACTGCTGGATATAAGCCTCTCCCATGATGGGAGGAATTTGCCGTAATCTACACGCTTGGCAGACGGATTGGAGATCGCAGTGATGAAAGACTAACAGAAAACGCTGCTGCCCATTCTCTGGTCTAAGGAGGCGCAAGGTGTTCTGCCTCAGACATTAGTCGCCTCATACGACACCCGTGAGTGTAATGGGTTGGTTCTATTCTACTCTGCCGGATACCACACGGCTATAAATTAATAATAAATAATTACAAATAAATTAAACATAACTAGCGGTAAATCAGTTCTCCTATTTTCTAATGGGGGTAACAGGTGCGATTTATAATTAAGAGGGAACAGGGGCTGCGATTCTCCATACAAATGTATTCCCCTTTTTTCCTTCTAAATAATGCCTCTAGAGCAATCTTTTTTTTCATAAAACCAAGGTCTACTGTAGACACATCCCTACCGTTCTTTTTTTTTAGCAACTAATAAGTAAAGAAAATGTGACCCTCTAAAAATGACAAAAAATGCCCCATGTTTACGGCCGTGGTTAGAGGAACCAGACAAATTCGACAATGGGGAAGGAAACTGTGGAACTAATGTCGCTAGCATATCTGAATTTAAACACTCATTAGTTAAAATGCTCATAATAAACCTATTATATAATTCTCTATTCATAAGATTCATAAACGTTCAATAAACCCGTCATCGTTATAAGACGTTTTAACGTGAATTATGTTGTCGTTCTGATGAATCCATAGATTAAATGCCAAATTTTTGGGAACGATCGCGAACGCGCGAAATATTATGCGAACCGGATACATACACACTCATGGATAGGCCTATAAAGTTTTGTAGCTATCATCGTTTTCTTTGTAATTGTGCCAACTGTCTATGTTCCACAATAAAAATTAAAAACTTCTTTTTATATGTTCGTGTGTTTTTTTTTCATGTATGTTATCTGATTTCTCTCCCATTTGTGGACCGATTCTCAAAATTCTTTTTTTGAAAGAGTATACTCTCGAGCTGGTTCCAATTAAATTTGATGAAGATCTGAAGCTGATCTTCGGAGACATACAATGGAACTCTTCAAAAATAGATGACAAATCTGTCGTGATTGCTGCAATCGCTTGAATGTTTATGGTTTAGACAACATCATGACGTAACATCACGCCTGTATCCTCTGAGGGAGTACGCAGATGTGTACAATACACCCAGATTTCGACAGTTAGGTAGGTATGTTTGCGGATGGATGGAAAAAGATTTTATTGGCATGCCAGTAGTATTGTGAGAGGAATTTATGAATGTTTGTTGAACCTTTACTTTGTTATTTTGTATATTTTAATTGTATGTTATCTCTTAATCATTTAGTTTTAGTTACAGTAATTGGTTTAAATATCATCTGCCAAGCCTTTTCCCAACTATGTTGGGGTCGGCGTCCAGTCTAACTGGATGCAGCTGAATACCAGTATTTTACATGGAGCGTATCTGATCTCCACAACCCAGTTAGTACTGGGTAATACGATACCCCTTGGTAAGACTGGTTGTCAGACTTCTCGAGCCACTGACTACCTGTAACAACTGTCAAAGATTTTCAATTGAAAGCCGGGACCAACTGCTTAACGAGGCACGAAGAAAAGTCGGTATGTAATGGGTGGTCACCCATCACAGCTCAACCTAGGCAAGCACGGCTTAATCTAAAGATTGGCCCGAGCGGCTCTTATTATTTAGCCACGAGCTCCTCCTCTTGGTTTAAATATAACCGTTGTAATTAAATAAATAAATAAATGTTAAGTTCCATTTATTGGAGATAAGGCTAGCCGACTTAAAAAAAAAAAACAAACAAAAAAAAACAAAGAAAAACACAAAAAAAGTAGTAGTTTAGTTAACTAACTTTTTTTTGTTTGTGATTTTTTTTTTGTGATTGATTGATTTTTGATATTAATAATACTATTTTTTAATTTTAATTCTTCCTACCTCAATAAAAACACCAAATCACTGATTTTATTTTTATTTAACAACAAAAATAGCTCCGTAGAATGGCCGTTATGAATAATTTAGGAAAACTATCTCTGTTTTAAATATTATGCAACTAACAAAACCTTAGCAATACGAAGAACCTTCCATAGATACGACTATGTAATACAAGGAACCTTCTCGACAAATAAACACTGTTTTTTAAAAGATCGTTTAAGTCAACTGCGGTTTCGCTTCTTTCGTTCTCGTGGTGATAAGTCGGTTTGGCGGGTTTCAGTTCTTTAACTTGCATTTATTAATTACGGGGCAGGGACTTGGTGGTTTGGGACATTTGTCGGTTCCGAACAGGGCGGGTGAGTTTCGGGCTATGTCTCGGAACAGCTTCAGTCCTAAAGTGAACCACAAGATACTCTTGAAGACCGACCACTGGTACTCGTCGTTGGCCATTTTTTTCCAAAATTTGCGCAGGTTAGCTATCGACGACAAAACTTTGCGACGCATCAATTCGAATTTCTGCAAGGAAATTATTTGTTACTTCATTTCTTACACGTAGGTACCAGCAAATGGAATACAAATGGGAATTCGTAGCTATGTAACCAAGATGAAACTAACTAACAGTTTACAGCTTATAACCCGGTGTCACGGGCACTGTTCACTGTTAATTTACTATGAACAATATTGAGTTATTAATTATACATCTAAATATATAAAAGAAGAAACTGACTAAATCATCTATCAACGCACAGCCCAAACCGCTGGGTCTACAGATTCCAAATTTGGCAAGTAGATTCCTTATGTGGTCTAGGAGTGCACTAAAAAAGGATTTTTCAAAATTCACCCCCTAAGGGGGTTAAACGGGGCTCCAAAGTTTGTATGGGGAAACAAGATTAGTTAGACTATTTTATTCAAAACTTCACACTAGTGTTCCTTTTGATAAATGAGTAGAAACGGGTTTCAGGGTTTTTCAGAATTCAACCCCTAAGAGGGGGAAATGGGGTGACAAAGTCTAAAAATCAATGTACAGCCTAAGTATACCGCTGAGTCTAGAGATCCCAAATTTGGCACATATGTTCCTGAAGTGGTCTAGGGGTACACTAAGAAAGGGTTTTTCAAAAGTCACCCCTAAGGCGGTGAAACGGGGCTTTAAAGTTTGTATGGGGCAACAAGATTAATTATACTATTTTATAAAAAAAATTACAGGAGTACTCCTATTGATAAATAAGTAGACATGAGTTTCAGGTTTTTTCAGAATTCAACCCCTAAAGGGGGAAATGTGGTAACAAAGTCTGAAAATCAACATCGGTATTGTTTGTATGGTGTATCGGGTCGGGTGTATGACAAAAACAACGATTTTAAGATTTAATGTGGCGGACCTGAAATGCCTTCATTCCCTGTTGGGGTGCGATGGGGTTGAAATGTCTAAAAATCAATATGGGTGTCGATACCATAGACTTAGTAAATATAGACCAACAAAGCGTGCGAGGAAGAAGAAAATCTCTAAAAAAATCTTGCGGAAATATAGCAAGATAGAAAAGGATAGTGATTCCAATTTCACTGTTACCGATTTTGAATGACAGGTCGGCACAAGTCGGCACGCGGGGAATCAAATCCTCAGTAATTTGGATTTTTAGCGTACCTCATGATTTATTTTTAGTAAATACAATTGTATTCAACAATAGTAACTTGTTCTGAGTGAATGTGGTGTTAATCATAGAAATAATCCTGAAAATTGCACATTTCACAGGTAAATATTCAGGGCGTCCACACTGCTATGACGCGTTTATTTTTGGTTAAAATTTGTCTTAAAGCCTGTACAAAATGTAAAATAATACCAATGCTTTTGTTTACTTTCATATTTTGTATAGCTAAAAGTCCATTAGTTGATAATTTACATGATTTTTGCGGATAGATTTTTCATCATCTAATTTTACATGTACGCTAGGCATTGAATCAAATTTATCGATATTATTATCGATATTTTATTTTGAATGCTAACTATGAAAATAAATGCTAGGTTGCGTTTACCGTGTATAGAGTAAAAAGTCTGGTTAATAAATTGACTACTGATCAACAAATTAATACATCTTTGACATATAACAAAATAACAAAAGTGTTTTCATTATCTCACAAAAACGAAAAAGAAAATGATTTTGAGGACTTATATATACCTCACAATGAAGACACACTATCAAAAACTATCAAAAATGTAGTTGAGTATATCGCTATATACTCAACTACATTTTTGATAGTTTTTGATAGTGTGTCTTCATTGTGAGGTATATATAAGTCCTCAAAATCATTTTCTTTTTCGTTTTTTCGCAATTTTATTTTTTATTTTTTTTTATGACCAAACCCGCTGGTTTGGTCATAAAAAAAAAAAAAAAAAAAATTGCTTGCGAAGAGTGCTGCAATGCGATACAGTCTTCCCGTCAATTTAGTAGCCAAGAATGCTTCATAAACAAAAGAGACTTTTCATGTTAGGCTGAAGGCTATTTAACATACCCTTCAAAAGACGTGATACAACTTTGTCTTAAGATTGAAAAGTTTATTCGTGAAAACAATAAAATCAGACAAGGTATTGGGAAATCTACAATTTGTAAAGCTGTACTTCTTATATTAGAAGATAATTCCGGCTTATTTTCGAGTTTGGAGAGCCACAATTTGAACCAAGATATTTTGAGTGGTCATAGATATTTAATAATGAAATACATTATTGAAAAGTACTTCGACATTCGACTTAAATATGAATGTAAACTTAATAATTTAGGAAAGGAAACTGTAAGGAACCAGTTAAATAAGATTGTTCTGTTTAAAGGTCAATGAAGAAAAATGATGGTTGTTTTATTTTGTAATGTATTTATACTTTTTAACATAATGTCAAAATTATAATCTGGACAAAGACAGTCTATCGCACATCTTTCTCCAAGGGTCGAACTTAAATCACTTATCGATAGTCCTCCAAAGAAAAAGGTACATCACTAACTAACCCACACACTGACAAATCAAAATTGGTCACGCTTTATCGAGCTGTCAGTTCGTCTATACGGTAGTATATATACTATGTCTATGGTCGATACCGAGATTATCATGGGTGCAGATTACGAATATGGCATTTATTTTGAGATCCAGAAGATGGCGGATTCGACTTCTATACAGGGTTATTGTTGATTGATTGAGATGATTGTGATAATGATGATGGTGATTGTGATAATGATGATGAACGTGATGATTGTGATTACGATGATGATGATTGTGATTACGATGAAAATGATTATGATTACAATGATGATGATTGTGATTACGATGAAAATGACTGTGATTACGATGATGATGATTGTGATAATTATGATAATGATTGTGATAACGATGATGATGATTGTGATAATGATGATGATGATTGTGACAACGATGATGATGATTGTGATGACGATTGTGATAACGGTGATGATGATTGTGACAACGATGTGATGATGTTTGTGATAACAGTGATGGTGATGTGATTGTGATAGTAATGGTGAAGGTGATAATGACGGTGATGGTGATAGTGATGGTGATTGTGATAATGATTGTGATAATATAGTGATCGTGATAGTGATGGTGATGGTGATTGTGATAGTGATGGTAATGGTGATGGTAATGGGGATGGTGATTGTGGCAGTGATAGTGACGGTAATTGTGATGGTGATAGCGATGGTGATGGTTATTGTAATGGTGATAGTGATTGTGATTGTGACAGTGATGGTGATCGTGATAATGATGATGATGATTGTGATAACGATAATGATGATTGTGATAACGATGATGGTGATGGTGATGGTGATTGTGATAACGATAATGATGATTGTGATAACGATGATGGTGATGGTGATGGTGATTGTGATAGTGACGGTGATTGTGATGGTGATTGTGATTGTGATGGTGATTGTGATAGTGATGGTGATTGTGATAGTGATGGTGATTGTGATGATTATGAAATTTGGCACATAGATAGTTCATAACCTGGATTAACACGTAGGACACTATTTATCCCTTTAATATGATCCAGTGGGACAGTTACCGAACTTTACGCGGGGGAAGCCGCGGGCAACAGCTAGTGATGCTATAAAGCAATTGATCGTACAATCATTTAAAAGTTTACAATCACGGTGGATTAATAATAGTTAATGGAAAACATGTTTATTCACACTACGCTCTCTGACGCTTACTGTCGCATTAAGCGTTGGTTGAGCGCAGGCGTTAGTCGAAATGTCTTAATTATAGTGCAGCATGACCCTTTTGGCCTTGTCAGGAGGACGCTGCTGGTGTTAACAAATGCGAAAGTGTATTGAAAAATCTGGATGGCAGCGTTATTTCCGACTATGGCCACGAGCCAAAATAACCATGCAGAACTATACAAGGTGTAAACATAACCTTTACAAAGCCGTCAACCAAGCATTCTGTACATTAAACTAAGTAACTCTACGCAAAAGTTATTACTAGGAAACAACTTTTTTGCGGGTGAAAAATCACATTTTACGGTAGGACTCAATGTAACGCACTCAAAACATTATGCTGATGGATGCATTGAATAATAAAAGGGTCATAGAGGTATTTAAAGTAAAGTTGCGAGTTTGCTCTGTCTTGGCAGTCTCGCCACTATACTCGATATATCTACGTGTAATGAAGGTTACTGTATGATCCCTTGCTGGACCAGACATTACTTTTAGATGATAGGTGAATGGAATAAAAGAAAGTAAAGTACTGAAACACTACTGTATTGTCCCAACGGTACTTAAGTAAAACGAGCTTAATGAACTGATGGTGTGGAAACGATGTGTGTGACGCGGCCCTTGTTGGCTGTAACGAGAACGCCTGGCTGATTTGATAGCTCAACGCGAACTGAACTAATTATTACAAATTGAAATGAATGTGGCGTAAACTGCTGAATTGCAGAATGTGCGGTTGCACCGTGCAGTTACGGTTAAGACTTATCACTTCCACAAAACCTATAAGCACACCGTCTGCAATCACGACACGAAACAACCCGGTATTTTTAAAAAACGCTCGTCAATCATAAACAAAACGCTTTATACATTTCTTCCTTTGTATTCGTATAGCAACAAATGTGTTGTAAATTTGATTTTCCTCTTCCTCTAAATCGATTTTATAGTTAATAAACCCATATATCGTACTCAGGCGGCAGGTCATGGGAACAAGCTGCGACTCTTGCATTCCCCTTAAACATAGGGGGAAGATTTATAAGACAATGGACCTGTTGTCTTGTATGGATCAGAATGTTGGCCCACAAAAGGAAAAAATTAAAGGCATTTGCATGTGGCTGAGATGAGAATGCTAAGGGGAATGTGTGGTGTTACGCGGATGGACAAAATAAGAAAAGAGTACATAAGAGGAACTCTGAAAGTAGCTCAAGTGACTGAAAAGTTGTGTGGTAATCGGTTGTCGTGGTATGGGCATGTGATGTGGAGGAATGGGGAAAATGTCGTGAGGAAAGTGGGGATGGGTATAAGAGTAGAGGAAGACCAAAAAAAACAATAGATTTACTGTCTACTTCTTCTTAGCGTGTCGATGTCAATCTAAATTGTGTCAGCCCAGAGCTCAGCTATTAGTTTGGCGCTTTCGGTAGCATGCATCAGTTCCTGTAGTGAACAAACAACAGGACACGCAAGACATAGGATGTACTGTGTAAAGGATGAAATGGCAAGAAAGGAGGTGTCTGATGAGATGTCGATTAAGAGAGAAGTATGAAAGAAGAAGACATCTGTGCCGACCACAAATTAATGGGATAAGGGTAAGTGAGTGATTCATCATCATACATGTATCGTTTTCAATTGGGTTTCGGGGGAACTATTTGATAATTTATTGTAACTTTCATGTAGTCGACGTAGACGTGCTTGTTATTTTTGCTATAAGAAAACGTTTTCGTCGCAAGGTATTGTAAGATGAGGATAAGTCTGCCTACCATAGCGTTAGAAAAGCGTAAGCAGTCACTCTTCAAAAGTAATACTAACACTAGAGGGAGGGTCGAAGACGCTGCGGTTATGAGTACGTCTGCCGTGTTGTTGTGATGTAGGAATTATGATGACGTCATTTGAAGCATTTGATACTTCATCCCCCGACCTCCGATCGCTCTGTTCATCGCTATCGTCATTGTCGTTGTCGCCATACTCCCGCGTCCTTCTCGGAGCCTGAACATCTTCACCATCAAATCCTCGGGGCCTACGGCATCCGGGGATAGAACAAGCATACATCACACTTAATTTTGCTTTTGCTGCTGGCCCGGCAAATTTATGATGCTCTATGCCCGGCAGCAAAAGTTCTCTGAAGATTTGTGGATCACACTTTTAAATAAATGAAATATAAAATACAGTAACAGAATAATGGACAAGAACAATACTTGACAGCCGTCAGTGTCAAAACACAGTGCATCCTAGCATAGAGAATCATATATGCATCCTGCAGATAAGTGGTCATCACATCCAGTTAGGAGTAGTACTTACTAATTCCTTGTTGGTAGATATTTGGAGGGATTCGTGGCTAAGTAATAACAGCGGACCGGGTTCGACTTGCCACAGTCGGACCGTGGGTGGATCAAAGAACACGTTAAGCAGTTGATCCCGGCTTTCATTTGTCGACTTTTGACAGTGGGCAAAGGTAGCCAGAAGTCCGAAAGTCTGTCTACCTGAAACGGACCTCGCACACCACGATTTGTAGCATGACCATCCGCTGGCTTGAACAAAACTCGTCGGACGCCAGGTCGTGCGAACAAACTCTCTTCTTGGTCGAAGCTTCTGCGGCCAAGAGTCTTGGTCATGGCCGTGAGTCAGTCCGTGCCAAGGTTATTCTATCCGCTATACCAGTGGGTTATGGAAGCTGGATAGGCAGTCGCTGTCTAAAACACTGGTATTCTGCTGCATCCCGTTAGGCTGGAAGCCGACCCCAATGTAGATGGGAAAAGGCCATGCAGATGTTGTAGACAAATAAAGGAACACCTTTCAGAATATAATTATCAACTTCGTGTGCCTTTTTTTATTTCTCTCGATGTGGTATTCCTCAATGTATGTCATCCGCCCTGGGGAGAGCGGAGGGGTCTGTCAGACTCGTACTGACTAAAGCCACGCCGGTGTTCCCTCGCACACTTGTGTCGCAAGGCACCAGGATCTAATTCGACGTTCGCTGCCCCGGGCCAATTGGCCCGCTTGACCTGCGGGCCTTGTCCCGGGGGGCATCTGGTGTGCCTAACTCAACTAATTCACAGGTACCCAAAGGTTGAAGCTTATTCGATATTCCATTTGATAGCAGGTCCCTCGGGCATTTAAATGTTTTAGGTTACCTTCCTTGGCTTCTAAGTCTAATAAGTCCAGTCAAAGTAAACAAAGAACATCCATACTTACATTGAGTATATTTCTTCCATTAGGATATGAGATAAGATTTAGACAATTATTTCAAGGACCACGGTCAAACTCAATACTAATATTGCTTGAAAAACTTTAACAAAAATACTGTATTAGAAAACCAGTGCAATACAAGATACAAAATGATACAATACCGTTATGTGAAATGTACCCAACCAACTCGATTTATATAAATAATCGACCTATATCACGCCCTTTTGTTACCAGTCAGCGGTAAAGGAAACAGTTTTTTTATTAAATGGGCCTGCTCTTGACCTCGATCACGCCTGATGGAAAGTGATGCATGAGGTCTATGCTGTTGTCTTTATTTTTATACATACAGCTCGACACAGCATTGTTCTCACTTTCTTGTGCCAGCTCCTTCCAGCTAGATTCTTATTTCTATTAAAAAAAAAAGAAACTCCGTACTACGCTACGCCAGCTAACAGTCAAAGATGTTACCACTCTTCATGGTCTATTTAACGTAGCTATATATACAGGCTGTAAATAACCTCATCACGAAGCCGTCAACCAAGCATTCTGTACATCAAACTAAGTAACTTTACGCAAAAATTATTGCTGGGAAACGACTTTTTTTTTGGGTTAAAAATCCATGTTTCCGTCTACCGAACTTGATGTAACGCACTTAAAACATTGTGCTGATGGATGGATTGATGTATACGGGGCCCTGAAGGTGTTTAAAGTAAAAATCTTACATTAAATACAAATATTTAAAAAAAGTTGTGAAAAAGTTGAAACTTTGACCCCCAATATCTCCGTAAGTAAAAGGTTCCCAGGTATGGTCTAGAACAAAAAACTGTTCGCAATGACGGGGAGAACAAGTGCCTTTCGGCTTCGTTATGAGTCTTTATTGACAAGTTGCAAGGTAATCTCGTCAAGACGATACAGGGTGTAAAAGCAACCTTCACAAAGCCGTCAACCAAGTATTGACAAACGCTTCTTAACCTTTTAGGAGAATGCTCCAACCAGACCGCGAAATTCAAATTTTCTTACGTTTTTGCAATTCGCAGGCCAGTGCTAGGTTGTATGTTGATTAAAATATTGTTCGCGATTATAAGACGTATGTACTCGTAGTTACAGAATTATAATCATCAAAATCATAGAGGCCTAAAAAGTCTGACAACCAGTCAAACCAAGGGGTATCGTATTACCCGGTACTGACTGGGTTGTGGAAGTCAGATAGGCAGTCGCTCCATGTAAAATACTGGTATTCAGCTGCATCCGGTAAAACTGGAAGCCGACCCCAACATAGTTGGGGAAAAGGCTAGGCAGATGATGACCCTAGCTATAGTCTTGCACAGAATTTCTAGGGGTTATTAACCCTTCAGCTTCGGCCGAAGGTTGTTGGCGGTAGCCGATTATTCTATAGGTATTATCTATTTATCTAAATTCGGTTTTGGTCAGAAATCGACCTTGTGTCGGACAGTATAGTTTGTGCGCACAGTATTGAGACATTTATCATGCAATAATACAAATTGACGAAATTCGGGTGTACTTTACGTTAACTTGCGCTGTAAGGCCTTCCGACTAAATGTCAAATGTCATGATTCTAGGTCTACGGGAAACGTACCCCATAGGTTTTGATTTGCGAGTGTCAAAATATTCGGCATAAATGGCAAAACCCATATAATATCTTTTGATTGCGTTGACTTAGAAGGTGGATTTTTACAGCTCATGATACCTCGACGCGTTCCAAAAAGGGCCTTGACAGATAGACAGAAGGACAATTTAGTTATCCTAAGGGTTCTATGTTTCCCCTTTGAGGTACGGCACCATAAAACGCCGAATGCTACATGATCATTAAATGAACGCTCAGGTTTATGAGCACTTTTAGGGTAGGTCAAGCACGTATTCAAACTTTTGGTTCGAGGGGGGGGGGGGGGACAAACTTTGAAACAACAATGTGAACTGTGTAAAAAATCGCTGTAATCACTGTACTTTAATTTTTGATAACTAAAAGTATAATCCCGTTTAATTTCAGTCAGATTTCGGGGGGGATAAATCCCAACCATCCCCCTACTGTATACGTGCCTGGGGTAGGTAATTGAGATATCGAAAGCTGGGGAAAAGTCTCAGCTAAGACATTAACAGTAAGTAACAAAGCTACTGATTCATTTTATGCAGCAAATAAAATGTATAATTACCGATTCTGTAATTTTTTTTAGATTATTTTCCAAATGACACGACCAAAATTATAGTAGGTATATTTCACATAATACTTTCAGTGAAATTTTGTTATCCTTTTCAGATTTCTATTACGTTCGTCGGATCCGACGAACGTAATAGAAAACTACACTAAACACTCTCACACGGCCACTCTCTTCAGGGAGATGCACGCATCTCCCTGAAGAGAGTGACCGCAAGAGTGAACCATAGAGTACTCTTGAGGATCTGCCACCTGAACGGGTCTCTGCAGAACCTCTTCCATAACCCGTACAGGTCTTCGAGGTTCGCTATTATTACGTTCGTCCACAAACATCGGCACTGCAAAGAAATTAAAAAATCAAAAGCTGAGTGCCCCGAAGGGTTAAGCAGAAGTGTTTAGTACCTACAACCACGTTTTACAAGGTTATTTTGAAGTGTCATCCATGCTCAAAAATACTGTTCATTTATGTTCTAACCCAATTAAATGATGAAACCGAATTTGGTTTTTGATTTTGTCTCATAAGTTTTTCATAATGATGAAATCAATGACTGCTTTTCGGGTTTTCAGTTATTTTAATAACGCCATGGATGGCCTTAATCCATGTAATATACTGGTATTCAGCTGCATGAGATTAGACAGGAAGTCAACCCCAACATAGTTGGGAAAAGGCTAGGCAGATTACGATATGGTTGGCGTAAATTTTGCAACGTTATACGAGAGTGGGATTAAGCTGATACGAACGGAAATTGGCTGCACAAGCAATGAGAAGCCTATACACAGCAGTGGGTGAAAGATGATACAAAAGTGCTCTATGGAAGTTTTAAAACTATGTAAATACTAGATACTAACGGTACAGGCCGGACGGGGTTCGTCGATGCGGACACGAGGCGTTGGTTGGTGTGGTCGGTCATTGCTTCCCTGTGTGATAACGTTAGTATTTCCATTAGGCCGACTCGAGTTAAACGTAACAGCCTTTTTCAAAGTGGCATCGCCTTTGCCCTCAACCATCGCCGCATTGACCGTCATTCCGCTGGTTTCTGCGACAACATCAACTTATCACGTCACACCATAAGGTCGTCCAGCAATTTTTCTGCTTTTGTGGAAGAGACCACAATTTTGCTAATATTACGTTTTATGTCAAAATTTATGTTTCATGAATCACATAAATTATTCTCCGGTCTGTAAATTACTCTACAGACCAGAGAATAAAATAAAATCAAAAACGTGGTAGTGACCAAAGTAAAATCAAAGATTAGAATTTCCCTTATTACTGTACTCTATTAGTAGAATTTAAAGAGTAGAATACTTCTTATACCAAAATTAAATAGTGGCGACATCTATTATTCTGTACCAACAACGCCACGTACCACTAGAGCCGCTAAACGTACCTATTTATTCATTTTCATTTTATTTTGCGTACCATAAGTTTAAAAAGATGTTACAATGGGCTTAAAGCTAAGAACAGTTATGGACCCTGTTAGGGCACAGCAATAAACAAGATTAGCATTAAATTGTAAGTAGTTAATAATAGTACATTACGATATTAGTGCGTTAAGATGGTTATAACATGCGAGGCGGAATTTCAGCCCGAGCCGAAGGCGAGGGCGTAATTGAGCCGAGCATGTTATAACCAATACGCACGTATATCGTACGACGTTTTTTAACACATTTGCGAGGAAACAGAAAAAGATATTCACAATACAAGTACAAAGAAAAGAAAATTTGAGAAAAATGGCGCGAGGATTATTTTCTGCCGTGGCTGCGTGAAAATGTTGGCAAAGACGCTAGAGCATGCAGCCAAGTTTTTAAATTACCGAATAAACTGTTTTATTTTTATTTTAAATAAACTCAATCTGTGAATGCACACTGTTGCTTTCCCGCCATTTAACAGCGCGCTAGCGCTGCCTACTGACTGGCCGCGCGGCGATTAGTTTGAAATTTGAATAGCAACAGCGCGCTGCTCACTAGCTGGAGTCGTGCGGCGGCGATCAGTTCCATATTTGAAATGGCAAATAATACTGTTATGGAATTTGTATGGACTATAACTTAACTATTTGCTTTGGTAACACACGCGTTTTTTATGACCCGCTTTACATATTTAAAACCGGTGGAATTACATCAGCTTTACGAGCAAGGGTGTTAAAAAATATATTATTTACAAACAGAGGGCATTTATATACACACGATAACAATTATAGACATAGTAATAACATAAAGTGACATCATTATTTCAATATTAATTATAACTGAGATCAATATTTTTGTAATTATTGTCGACATTTTTATATAAATCTTAAAAAACATAGTAGGTATTTTAATATAGTAGATATTTATTTATAATTTTTGAGATCAATTTATCTTAAATTATTACATTAGTTTATGGCACATGTCATTGTGTAGGCAGGGAATATAATTAATTATAGTATATTTATTTCAAAGTGTAAATTGGTTATTTATCGATTAGTAAAAATTATTAATTAATTAGTATTTAAAATTATTGAATTTAATTGTAAAATTTAATAAAATAACATTTATCTATGTATTTAGGATGAGTTCTAGACGACTAACAATGTATGGTGTCTGTTTGTGTTAAATATATTTGTTTAAATAAATAATAAAAACATTTATTTGACACTTTAAAAATACATGTTACAAGATAGTCACAATAAGAAAGCACACGAGTGTATTTCCACAAATCTGATCCTAACCCCCAAACTAGGCCTGGACCTGTATTTTAGGGGTCAGCGTTCAGCCAAGGATTCTCTAAACAGATTTGAGAGTGTCGCTACAAAGTTGACAGCCAAGGTTATTGCCGTTTGGTAACACATATTACTTAGTAAAAAATAACTAAAGGAATTACAATTATGATTATATGCTATAAAATTAAAAGCAAAGTTATTTTTTTTTTTTTTTAAGGGTTACTTGTATTTGTCTGTATATTTGTTTGTGAGCTAAGTATTCGTGCTAAGTATTCGTTTATTGTGTAGTATGCTTTTTTAATTAATAATTGTTTGAGTTTATTCGTAAAAGTTGTATCGCTAGTTTCATTTTTTATTGCATCTGGTAGTTTATTAAATATTTTTATGGACATAACATAGGGACTATTTGAATGTAGTTTCATGCGCGAAGAGGGTAACATTAACATATTTCTGTATCTGACGGATCGGTCACTATGTTTATCACCGCGGGTTGTAAAAAAGTACGCGTATTTTTTAACAAATTTGCATATTTCTAGGATATAGATGGATGGTAAGGTGAGCATTTTATGTTATTTTTATATTTATATCTATTTAAGTTGTTTATTCATTTTCTTACATACTATTTGCATATTTAAATATTATTAACTAAAAAATTATAGGTGTAAAAATATAAAAAAATTGTAGCCCACTGGCATCGGGAACAGGGTCTGAGCTACCGGTGGTCAGGGCCGTTGAGAAAGGAACCTCCTAACAATACGCGCCGTGCCCAGAAGTACTGTTTTCTGAAGACTGAATCAAGCCCTTGATTCAGCTGCCAAGTGAAAGCCTCCTCAGATCGACACAACTATCGGCACAATGACTGCTGTACTCACGTCCCACATATCAACATCCTCGCGAGCCAGATACTTGAATTGTGTTAAATTGATAAATTAAATAGAAAAACATGAAGAAAAAGATAGTTTTATTTAAAGACACAAACTTGCCGCCGCGGGAGACGCCCCGGGCGTCGGGGGCCACCACGTGGCCCCCGGCCACCGTAGGCGCGGGCCTGTGGACGGTGGGCTATGGGCTAGCTCGCCGTCCGTCCGTCTCATGACGACAGGCCGTGTCGACGGCGCGTTCGTGTTCCACGCGCGCCTCAAAGAGAGTCAGCAAAAAGGAAGGGGTCCGAAAGGACCGATGCTTGCCGGGGTTGCGGGACTATTCGAAAGAGATACCGTGGCCCCGGAACACAAAGGGCGATGAAGGAACATGGATGGGTTTTAGTCAGTAAAAGTCTGACACTCCCTCCTGCTCCGCCCAGAGCGGGAGAAGTCATTTGATAATTTCCCATCCGAAAAAAAAAAAAAAAAAGACACAAACTTCAAAGTATCAACTACAGGTGTTGCGTAGGAATGTAGTCCATAGAGTTTCATGAAGGTGTTATAAGAAGGTGTGTATACGTCACATCCTTTCACGCTTTTAAGAATTTATAAATAAATTCTTGAGTCCCATTCTGAAACTTAAATCTTGTAGCTTAGGGCCAAACAGTGACTTCGTTAGCATGTCGGTTAACTGCAACTCCGACGGAACGTACTGAACATTTAAGTCTCCGTTGCTAACACATTCTCTCACAAAGAAATGTTTTAGCTTGATAAGCTTAGTCCGTTTGTGACATTCGTATTGCGGATTTTTAGCAAGTTCAATAGCTGACTCATTATCTAGGTTTAGCACCGGCTTCTCTGTGTTCTTGGACAGTCCAAGAATCTAAGTCAATCCTTGAGAGTCTATTTAACCATAAAATCTCTTCACTGGCTGTTATCACTTCCGCTTCCGTTGAGGAAATGTCGACAGTCTTTTGTTTCTGGCTTCTCCAGCTAATAGCAGCTCCAGAGAATAAGCACATCGTTCCAGATGTCGATCTGCCGGTAGTCTGGTCTCCTGCATGATCTGAGTCACTATAATAGACCAAATATGAGGTTGACTCCTTCGTGTAAGTCAGCCCGTTCTGTTATCATGTTCATGTTTCGATTCTTGAAAGGGACCTTTCAAGAATCGAAACATGCGTTTTACCAGCACGTCATCTTTTTATTGGGTGCTCTAAGATTTCTGGATGCGACACCCCACAGCATATGAAATATCAGGCCTTGTGCCTACTGATAAATATGCTAAAGCTCCCACGGCTTGTCTGTACGGGAAATTCATGTTCTAATCCTCTCCCGTCTTATGCTCTTTGATGATGGGCGTTGGTGCTGATTTGCAATTGGACATTCCATATTTTTCCAAAACTTTCTTTGTCTAGGCCTTCTGACATAGTATAATGGTCTGGTCCTTGCGGACGTCAATTTTCAACCCAAGGAAATATGATGCAGGTTTAGTAGTTTTCTTGAATCGTGCTTTTCATTCCTTAATGAACTCGTCTCCTGCTTTGGTTGTGTTGTACGCTACCTACTCCATCGTCAACGTAAAGACCAATAAAGACTAGATTGTCCTTTGACTCGAACATACAAGCATGGATCCGCTTCACTTTGTTGAAAGTTAGATTTCTCTAAGAACTCTGCAATGCAGGTGTTCCAACAACGCGGCGTTTGCTTTAGTCCATAGAGACTGCGTTTCTGTTTGCAGACTCGTTTTGTGCCATCCTGATAACCATCAGGCTGTTACATATAAATTTCTTCTTCGACTGTGCCGTTTAGGAAAGCTGTTGACAAATCGAACTGGCGTAATTTTAGATTTTCTTTTGCAGCTATGGCAAGTAGTGCTCGCACACGCACAGTGCTCAGTTGAACCACTGGACTGAACGTTTTATGGTAGTCTACTCCAGGTTGCTGAGTAGCCCTTGAAACCATTCTGGCTTTGTACTTTTCGACGGAACCATCAGGATTTATTTTAACTTTATATACCCATTTACAAGGCATGGCTTTTCGTCCTATCGGTAAATCAACCAGATCCCAGGTTTGGCTTTCGTTCAGAGATGCCATTTCATTTTTCATAGCTTCTTTTCTTTTTGCCATTTGTTTCGGTCAGGAGATTCTAATGCTTCTTTGAGGTGATAGGCTTGTGAAGGTTTTCAATTTATTCAACAGCTGCCAAAATAAAATTATCGTAGCGCTTAGGAGCTGTGATTTTAGTCCTATCTCTCAAAGATCACGTTTTCAGCAACAGCATTATGTACAGGTTCATCATCATCGTCATCATAGGTGTCTGTATCACTGTGCTGGTTATCTCCTTTGTTATCGTCAAACGTAATAATCACTTGCTTGCGTGATGTTTGTTGTGACGTTTGTTTGTGTTGCTCTGATGAACTTTGTATTCCGTTGAACAGTTTGGAAAGTTCAGTTTTATTATGTTCATCGTAGAACATGTTCTCCACCACTCGAATATCTTTCGATGTAACATACTGTTCTTCGAGGGTATGAAAATTCTGAAAACTTTGCTTGTTTCAGAGTATCCCGCAAATATGCCAGGAATTGCCTTTGGTGCAAATTTGTGACTGTTGATGCCTTTCTTTCGTTACCGTTGCTTTGTTCTTCGTAAAGAGGACAGAGCATCCTGCGTCTGTCATTTTACTAACAGACATCAAATTAGTACAAAGAAGTACGTACAGCGTGTCTTTTAGGTGTGTACGCGCAATACCGCTACCATTTTTGGATAAAAAGGTTACTGTGCCTTTACCTTCAATCTTGAGGAGAGATCTGTGAGGAGGCACTGTGTAGTTGTGTAGTTGTTGTTTTTGGTTGGTTTCTCATTGTTTTTCTTCCAGCAGTTAGTAGAGATTTTATGGGTTTTGCGTTTAAAGATGTTATCTCTTTGTTTGCAAATTTTACATGTGGCATATAGGCTTCTTCATCGATAATTTTGTTTTTCAGCTCATCTGGCTTCGGAAGAGTGTCTCGTGTTTAAATAGCGACTCAGAAATTCTCGTGTTTGGATGAGAGACTGTACAACATACGTCCAGAGTTTCGGCCATACGTGACCTAGGGGTACTCTTCGATTCATCCGTATCTTTCCGCGATCATATTGAAAATATAGTTAATAAGGCTAAAAGAATGCTTGGCTTTATTATTTGTATGTCAAAACCTTTTCATAATAATAGTAGCATTATTTTACTTTATAACGCACTAGTGAGGAGCTCCTTGGAATATTGTTCATCTACACACATCAAAAGTATCTAGGGATCAACATATATTTTTGCAATAACTTTTCTCCTGATTGATATTAATTAAAATTTTCTTTAAGGATTCATCAAATAAAGTGTTTTCGTTTGTCACAGTAACGATAAACCAAGTCACCTTTGCATTAATAAAGAAATTTGCCATTTTCCTAATAAAGGGATTTTTGACATTTGAACCACTAACATTAAAGTTCGAAAAAAAGACTGAAATAACAGTTTTCTTTAAAATTTTATTGGGTAACTTAAACAATTAATAATCCGTGTTTCTACCGCGAACACTAACAACACAAGAACATCGGTTTGGCATACTCAAAATGAGTTCATCCAAATCACGCTGTGGAATGGCCGCCCATGTTCGTTGCAACAACAAAAAAGGTCTTCTTGCGACTGGATACCCTCCATATTCGGCAGAGCTCTTCTCTGTAGCATATCCCATGCATGCTCAATCGGGTTCAAGTCTGGCGACTGAGCAGGCCAGGGCAGGACATTGATGTTAGCTGCGGCGAGAGTCTGTCTTACAACTCTTGCGGTGTGCGGTCGTGCATTATCATGCATTAACTGAAATAAGGGACCGATTTGCACTTGTAGAGGAACGATGACGTCTGATACAATCGTCTCAGCATAAATTTGAGCGTTGAGGTTGCCTCTGATCCAAATCAACTCAGTTCTTCCGCCGATCCAAATACCCGCCCATACCATGATGGTTCCACCACTATAAGGATGGACTTCCTGGCAGGATTTTAATCGCTGTTGGCGTCCAGGGGTTCTCCAGTGTCGTATACGTCTTGTATCCGGTCTCATACCAAAACGAGACTCATCAGAAAAGCACACGAAACGCCATTGTTCTTCTGCCCAATTTCTGTGTTCAAGAGCCCATTGATATCGAATCCTACGATTGTGCATTGCTATAGGTGGTACCCGTAGCGGTCTTCGGGAATGAAGGTTCACTTCATGCAAGCGGTTTCTGACTGTTTGGTCGCTAATTAAGTTCCCTGAAGAGTGATGAAGCCTCACGGCTAACATCATGGCGGTTATTGTTGGAGCTCTTCGAGTTAAGATTTGAATGTATCGGTCTTGTCTCCGTGTGGTGCAGCGATACCGTCCTCCATGGCGCTCAGCCACGGTACCAGTGCTTCGGTAACGTGTCCAAAGTCGACTGATAACACTCTGACTTGTATTCAGAGCTAAAGCTACAGTACGTTGCCGGGAACCAGCTTCTATCATTCCCACGGCTCTGAGCATTTCTTCCCTGCTTAAATGACGTCGCCGCTCCATAATAACGTTGGTTTTAATCAGTAGTAGGGAAACAGTAGCACTAATAATGTCTTCAATGCGTTGTATGTTTTTATAGGGAAAATATTGACAGCTTATTTTCATCTTTTACTCGAATTTGATTGAGAGTTCCTGATTCAAATTATGAAATGCACCAAAAAGGATCCATATAAATTTATAAAATCATAAATTTATTACAAAGCCACATCTCAATCTCAAGAAATCCGCATAAAAATGCTTGATCCCTAGACATTTTTGATGTGTGTATTTGGTCCCCCTATTATTGAAGTTATACTAATAATGTGGAATCTGTTCAGGCCCGTTTTGTGAGGTATTTATGTGTGAAGAATGGGATTCGAAAGCTATACCTGATTACGATGACAGGTTAAGGCACTTTAAAATGATTAGCTTACAAGAAAGACGTAACCATTCTGTCTTACTAATACTTCATAAAATTATTAACGGTTCCATAGATGCACATTTGGTAAACTATTTTAACTTTCGGTCTAGCCAACGTAGTAAGCGTCATCATCGTATTTTTGAATTGCCTACATCTACATTAAATACCACATTTAATAGCCCCCTAACACGTATGTCAAGGCAATATAATGAAAGGTCCAAACATACAGATTACCCTGTTGATATTCTCCATGAATTTCGCTTCATACAGACGTGCCGTATTTAAACAATGTGATAAATGCATGTCTAAGTAGCTCAAATTGGTTTGTTTTGTAGTGTTCTAGATAAATGTAGTGTTCTACTAGACACACTTTTTATCATTGTTCTCCTTTATCTCTGATATTCATATTTCAATGTTATGCATTCCTGTTATTTGCATGATTACTGAAATGCCAATATTAGATGTTGTTTGATTTGAATTGTAAGTGATTGTGCTGTTGGTGTGTGCTTATTATAAATAAATAAATAAACATCATGATTGTCAACAAGTCCTCGTTTATAGCTATATCCATGTCTGCCAGTTTGTCAACTATGTCAATGAATTTGTTGAGATGATCTCGTACGTCGTGTCTTCTAATTTTGTTAGGATTACTTGTTTCAATAGGGATGCCTTTGTGCAGGTCCCTTGCTGCTTTCAGTTTTTCCCATAATGCTTTAGCTGTTGTGCATGTTTTAATTTGTTTGATTTCAGAAGGAGCGATTATACGAATCAGTTCTGATCTTGCTTGTCTGGCACCTTCTTTGTCAGCTTCAGAAGCATTTTTTTCAATGTATTTCCACAGTTTTTGTCGTACTAGGACGGCCTCAGCTTGTATGACCCATGCATTGACCCATGTGTCGTGGTTTTCTCTCTTAGGAGGGTCGATTTTGGTGCTCGACATTTTAAAACAAATGCAACAGAGTTACTCACTTAAACCTCGTAACTTCGTACACGCTCTGCTACCATGTTAAATTAGTTAAATTAAATAGAAAAACCGGCCAAGAGCGTGTCGGGCCACGCTCAGTGTAGGGTTCCGTAGTTTCCCGTCTATCATAATAAGTGTTCCCACTTATGAGTTTAAAGGTGGGTATCCATTATGTTCGCGCTCCAGCAGCGCTCCGCGCTCCTGCAACTGCTCCCAGTAGTGGGTACGTGCGCGAACACGGAGCGTGCAACATTGCACGCTCCGCGGCAGGCGCTCCGACTCGTGACGGTTTTTAGCGCGAACACAAAGGGGAGCGAAGTGTGTCAAAGGGGAGCGCATGTAGAAGTGCGCGCGACGTATCCATTGGAGCAGTTGCAGGAGCGCGGAGCGCTGCTGGAGTGCGAACATAGTGGTAACCCAACTTAAATCTTTTTTGTACAAAAACTGTTGTTTCCATCAAGTTCAAAATGATTTTCCTAGAAAGTCCTTATAAAGTTCTACTTTTCAGATTTTTTTCATATTTGTTTTTTACTTTTGGAGCGATTATTTCCGAAATTATTGACATTATCAAAAAATGATTTTAGAAAACCCCTATTCATTTTTAAATACCTTTCTAACAATATATCACACGTTAGGGTTGAAATTAAAAAAAAAATCACTTCCCACTTTACATATAGGGGGGCTACCCTAATAAAACATTTTTATCCAACTTTTATTTTACCACTTTGTCGGCGTGATTGATATACATATTGGTACCAAATTTCAGCTTTCTAGTGCTAACGGTCACAGAGATTAAGCGAGGACGGACAGACGGACGGACAAACATGGCGAAACTATAAGGGTTCCAAGTTGACTACGGAACCCTAATAGATGAAGGAAAAGATAGTTTTATTTAAAGACACAAACTTCAAAGTATCAACATACAGGTGTTGCGTATGTGTTCGTAGCATTGTAGTCCATATAGTTTCATGAAGGTGTTATAAGAAGGTGTGTATACTTCACAAATTGCTTAATCTTTCTCTGCTTTCACAAGAAAAGCGATGTACTTATATCTATTATTTTATTAGTAGCAACGTTTAGGTAGGTAGTTATTATAATGTAGCGTTATGTCTCAGTAGTCGCGACCACTACCAAGCAGTCAACAGCAACGAGTATATTAATTATTAAAATCATAATGGTTCTTATTCACATAAAACGGGTTCTCCGACATCAGACAAGATGTTTGTCATCGTTTCATTCGTTCGATTTCGTTCAGAAATGATATTTTTTTAACACCCTTGCTCGTAAAGCTGATGTAATTCCACCGGTTTTAAATATGTAAAGCGGGTCATAAAAAACGCGTGTGTTACCAAAGCAAATAGTTAAGTTATAGTCCATCCAAATTCCATAACAGTATTATTTGCCATTTCAAATATGGAACTGATCGCCGCCGCACGACTCCAGCTAGTGAGCAGCGCGCTGTTGCTATTCAAATTTCGAACTGGCGCCAGTAGGCAGCGCTAGCGCGCTGTTGAAATGGCGGGAAAGCAACAGTGTGCATTCACAGATTGAGTTTATTTAAAATAAAATAAAAAACAGTTTTTTCGGTAATTTAAAAACTTGGTTGCATGCTCTAGCGTCTTTGCCAACATTTTCACGCAGCCACGGCAGAAAATAATCCTCGCGCCATTTTTCTCAAATTTTCTTTTCTTTGTACTTGTATTGTGAATATCTTTTTTTTTCTGTTTCCTCGCAAATGTGTTAAAAAACGTCGTACGATATACGTGCGTATTGGTTATAACATGCTCGGCTCAATTACGCCTTCGCCTTCGGCTCGGGCTGAAATTCCGCTTCGCATGTTATAACCATCTTAACGCACTAATATCGTAATGTACTATAACAGAACGATTTAAAAAAGAGATCGAATAAAAATATGAAATGTGGCAATGCTGCCAGCCTTCTGGGCACTTTTCCTGTTGACAGCGATGTGGACTAATTTTTTGACGCCCTGTAATCGTTTTGTTACTTGTACATATTTTTATTATTATTTAGAGTTGTAGTTTGAATTTTTATGTAGTGTAATTATTTCAATAAATATATTAAAATATTATTTATAATTATAACTTTAAATAAATAAAATAGTGAATATTTTTTTAATAATTATCATTAGCTGTTTATTTTTTGATTATTTTATCGGTTCTTTCGAAAGGTTCTTTCGATTCCTGCCCCATCTAGTGGGGCTTATTACCTAAGCTTTTTAGCTGCATAACCTTTTGGTACAGAATTGAAGATGACACTACGTTCGCATAAAAATTTGGAGACTGGAATATTTGACAATTTGAGAGCAATATGAATCTGTGTGTAAACATTTTGACACGTGACATAGAAGATAAAGAGTAAAGAGTGTTGTGCAAGTAGGTTTAAAGGTGTGTTACTCAATAATAACATCTTAGAGCATATTGGCTATGCAAAGATTATTCGCGCGCCTCTAGCGGCAAAATATAAAAAATTATAAAGAAATCTAATTAATCCGTCAGATAGATTTCCAAAAAATATTGGACACATATTTTCTAATTTTTCACGTAAACAAAAATTGAAGGCGATATAGTGCGTCGAAAACTCGTGTGACGTTACATTTGACTACATTTTTTACCTGAAAGTGACGTCACGAGCCCCCACTCATAATCTTTGACGCGTTTTATATTCATCAATCAATTTGATAAAACAAAAAACACGTACTTAACCATTATTTTTCGATAACTAACTCTCGGACTAAACAGAATATATTTTTTTAGTCAGTTATCATCCCTATTGCAAGTGTTGCTACTTTTGACGTGAAAACGTCTTTAAAATCAGTACCATACACGGGGTCGGGGTACCATGTCAGAAAATCCGACCGACCGTAACGTAACGAATTGAAGTGTTGGCCAAAACGCGTAAGTGACGGAGTATTCCACGGCGCTTACGACCTTTGGGTCGCGAAGTTTTAAGCGTGCCGCATTACACCGGTTTCACCGCTTTATTCTACTTGGCACCGCTAGACGCCGCATGCTTGGTGCTCCGTTGAAAGCGCTTTATTATCTTCAGTCGTTTGAATTGTTCCACCGCTTCTCAGTACTTTAAGAATTCCATCGCTTTATTCCACTTGGCACCTCTAGACGCCGCATGCTTAGTGCTCCGCTGAAAGCGCTTTATTATATTGAGCCGTTTGAATTATAATGACAAAAATGTCAACAAAATGTCAATGTCAATTATTGCAATGCTTTATTTGCCACAAATATTGAGCTATTACTACTACGTATAGAGAAGACAGCGCGAACAACGGCTAACCCCCTTTTATATAGATGTTCTGTAGCGAGCAAGCGACTGAGTGAACTGCAGCCGGCCGACAGCAGTTTAACGGAGCACAGATTTTGTTCGCACTGTCTTCTCTATACGTAGTAGTAATAGCTCAATGGCCACAAATGGTAAATTGTTACTATAAGATGATAAGGCATCGGGCTGGACTACAGTTCGAAACAAAAAACATAACCGGCAACATAAAGATGTAAAAGTAGGCACAAATGGACGTTTCACGTTAAACCAATGGCCGTGTGCACCGACACAGCGCCACCCTATTTTTTTTTCTTGAACTTATTTGACTAGACTTATAGACTTTGATGAACCTTTTAATGAAATACAAACAAAATGAATATCATACAAGATCATTTACTCAAGTGTTCAATAAACATAAAGGACTAGTATAATGAAGACAAACGTAAAGAAGAGGAGTACAAAAATATTCTTTACAAAGTTTACCACAGTCTGATAATTCACATCCTATGACTAGTTATAAAAATCTGGTCATATTCAAGTATGATGTATAACATTCTCAAATTATGACACAAATAGTATGTCCTAGGTGCTAAGCTATGAAGGCTAGGGGAGGCGGGGGGGGGGAAGGCTATACCAATAGGTGTTAGCGATCTAGTTATCTAGCATACTATTGTACATTCAGGTGTTTGTGCTTATTTTATGTTTATTTATATAGCCTTGGTCATGAGAGACCATGTTTCCCAAATCTTTATCTCAGTCCATTTACAGATTGTTTGTCAGACATCACTGTATAAGTAAGATGGCCGACATTTCACAGCTGCTATGTATTTAAAAAAGTCTAATATATTTCTTATCTATTCTTGGCAGATGTGCCTGCATCAGAAGCCTTGTCCATTCAAGTACAGCGTTAGTTGCCTTAACACTTGTGTCATGGCCTTCCCTGATCGTTCCGAGTATTAAAATATCAGTTGGGTCATTTCCGTCATTCGCACTATCAACTGTGCATATTGTCTAGAATCCACTTCATGTAGTAAGCCACGTTGGTGTAGACTCCTGGGAAGCCTCCGATGCCGCATCGCTTCGAGCCGTAGGAGACAAGTCCTCTTTGGACGTACCGCACACCAAATCTTCCGTAAGAACCAGGGTACATGAGAGGCCCGCCCGAGTCTCCTCCACAAGAATCCTTGCCTTTGACTCCACCAGCGCAGATTTGCGTCTCCCTTACTCTCGGGGATCTGTAATATAGTTAGTAAAAAAATTACTAATCTGTTACATTCAAATTCAAATGTTCGAGAAGAAATCAAGTGTGCTAATTTTAAGTGATTCGTATGATGCTATTTTGGGGGACACCTCTTCACACAATCATATTTAATTACCTATTGTGGTTCATGCATTGAAAGATATAAGTAAAGGGTTACTCAATACAATGATGTTTCTTCAACGCTGCAAATAAATTGAGTATCAAGCCGTTGCAAAAGTACAAAATACTCCTGCAGATGATGCCTGATAGATGAACGGGGCTTAGAAAGCAGATTCGATATAAAAGTTAGATTGAAGAGGGGAGATTGGCTATGATGAAAGTGAAACTAACCCGCGGTACGCCGCCGTACAATCCTCGGTGCTGATGACAGGTAACTCGACACTGAGCAGTACTGGAGACTGCAACCCATCCTCCGTGACTCCCCAACCCGCAACATTCGCGTTATTTCCGACAAGATTCTCCATTTGAAGCTTTGGAGTGATGGGTAGGCACAGGGGTTTCATACTAGCTGTAACCAAAATAATATAAAACTTGTAATGTTAGTCACGATATGGTAAGATTTTTCTTTGTTACTAGTAGGTTAGTGGAAGGAAAAGCTTAAGGCGCGGCGCAAAGATTGCGCAGTGGCTTTCCCGCACGCTCCCCTATAGAGCGTACGAGTAAAAGGGGTAGGGTAAACGGGGTACGAGTAAAAGCGGGGGGTGTATTAGTGTATCTACGTATAGACCATCTACATCTAATGCGCGTAACAGACCCCTTAACGAAGTCGAAAGGTTGGTCTCACCCTCATTGAGATATTTTTTTTGTTCTGGAGATGGAAACTTCTAGTTTGATATTGGAGGTCAAAGTTACAACTTTTCACATTTTTTTCTATAGGTACATATTTTTAATAGTATTTACTTTATATTAAATACTTCCATGACCCCTTTACTATTCAATTCAATCATCAGCACATAGTTTTGAGTGCGTAACATTGAGTTTTATCGTAAAACGTGAATATTCACCCCAAAGAAAAAAAAACCCAGCATTATTTTTTGTGTATTTTGATGTATAGCTATAGAATGCTTGGTCGACGACTTCGTGAAGGGTCCGTTTACACCTTGTATAATTAAAAACATACAAAAGTACTTACGAAGTGTAAAATTGGCAGGTCGAGCAAGTCGTATCAAAGCAATGTCGTCGACTAGTGACTGAGGCGAGTATCCAGGGTGTGCCATTACTTCGGCTATTGATACGTTCTGTGGAATAAAAGAACACAACTAAAGTACACGTAATAACTTTCCAGGACAACAAACATCAGGTTTAGCGGGTGCAAATAAGACCTGCTGATAAATCACGGAGTTAGTCATGAAGGAATGTTCCAGTCATCGTGTATTAAAAAAGATTTGAAGTCTGCCGAATGCCATTCAACATTCATCAATTCTCCATATTTTCTTGTAAAAACAGCCAATCAGAACGCCGATCACTGTGCCCAGTAAGGTATGATTGAGAGTGGCCTATGCCCAGATGTAGAATTATCACCTATTAGGCTGTTGGTGAAATATTAAAATATTATATAAGTACCTCTATTTTCGGTGCGCAGTATTCAGTATTATCCGACATTTCGCAGTCAGGGTCCTGGCGGATATCATGCTCCCCGAGGATGACTGCATCCAGTCGCAGTCTGCTGCCCAGGAAGGACACACAGTGAGCCGCCGTGAGCACATACCATTCGCTGATGAGTGATCCACCGCAGCTCAAAGCTGGGCCGCGCGCTAGAAGTTATAGAAGAACGTTTTTATTTGGTGACAATGGTCTGAGCTGGCTCAATGATAAAAGTCGATCGATCATATTTCATATTATACCTAAACGTATAAAATGATATCATCGTGCAAGTTCAAGGCAAAGACACCTAAATGGTTTGCCAAGAGCCAAAAATTAAACATAAGTTACTTATGATTTAGAGACCTACCTGAGTCGTAAGATAGAAGCACCATCCAGGGCATTTCAAACAGCTGTGTCCTGTTCCCACCATTGATTCTGTCACTGTCGATGCTCCCACATTGCATGGGCAGAAGGCCCAGGTTCGGATGAGATTCGACGCCTATTGGCCCGTTCTTATTCTCTAATGTAGCTCTCGTAAAAGGTTCTACAGTGTCTCCAGTGTCAGGTCCTAAGACGAAAGTATTCGTTGCTGGTCTTTCTGTGTTTCCCGATGAAACGCAGCATACCTGTAACAGAACATGTTGTGTTGTTTTAACATTTTAAAATGCAGGTAGGCCATGTCGTATCTAGTTATTTTTATAAATGACTCACTATTGTTGTTAAGTACCTATACAATTGATATGTATTCATTATTTTCTCGTATTTTAGTCATTCACGAATCTTTAATTATAACAGGCCTTCTAAGAAGAAGTTAGTTTTGGAAATTCCCAGAATCCAACGATGTAAAACCGTTTATATGAGCATCTCGCTAAAATGCCACACATGCCGTGATTCATTTCTTAGTTTGACAACAATGTACTTTAACCGTTGTAAATGTTCTCAAAACCGTCGTCGTAAGCAGAAAGAACGAAAACTATAGGTACTAGAATATACTTAGGTATTCAAATTACTTTACTAATTAGTAACAATATTAGTGGTTGGCCTATATTAGCACTTAACCGTTTAGTGTAGCTTTGTTACAATAACTTAGTTAATTACAAAACTGACTGTCTACACGGCGGCTCGGCCTGATACCCTTCTCCGTTTCATGTAGATATTATGTCAAAAACTTTTTAAGCTGTTAAGTTTAGTGTAAATGTGTGTGTGATTATAATCAGTGTCAAATTTTTACCATAGGATTCTTGTCTTCGAAGCCACAAGTTAGTCTCTGCAGTTTCATTCTCATGTGTGGCGGGATGGGGTTACCAGCTCGCCGGACCTCGTCGACGATATGCTGGCATTGCAGCAAGGGGACGCAGATCCCAGCCCCGGCTTCAACAACACAATGGTCCCCGGAATATACTGGAACAGGATAACGATGGATGATTAATTTCTGTGGAACTTTGTGGAGAAAAACATAAACATAGGTACAGCATGGGATACAGCATATACTCTGGATCGAACCCAGACACGCTTCGCTTGCAACCACGAGAATAACAAGGCAGTCTCGCTCGAGAAGTGATTAAAACCTATAAAATTGGTTTTAGAAAAATGCCTTCTAAGTATTTCGTAAACCTTGCCCTTGACGCAAGAGTTTATTATAATTACTAGAAGGCGATGGATTGGTAATAACGAATTACCTATTGTTGATTTGTTACTCTGATTCCTTAAGATTACCTTACACAAGGTTCTTAGAAGTAGAAGAAAAATAATTAATATTGCCTGTATTGTACTCAACATGGCGACGCACGCTGCTCTGTATTTTGAATGAAATGCTCGATTTAATGCTCTTTTGAATAGCTTCAGATCAGAGTATATTTAAGGAAGACTTTGGGCACATAACATGCTGCTAGACATGATAATGACTCAGATCTAGTCTTCAATGACAGTAAGTTAACATCTTAGTTATATTCACTTAACGGTAAAAACATCGTAAGTCGTCTAGCTGCTTCGTTGGGGCCCGGTCACTGGGCCAAACATAATTATGTTACTTATACTTGTGGGCAGGATATGTCTACCGACAAACTATGGGCGAGATTAGCAGAAACCTGGTGCCCTGACACAGTGAGGCGGGGTCGCAGCATCCCACGAAGGAGATGGTGAGACGAAATAGACAGGTTCCGTAAGAACTGGAAGGAGGACGTGCGGGTTTGCGAGAAACGGAAGAAGTGGATGGAAGCGTTTGCCTAGGAATGGGACAGAGGCAGAATAGGGAAAAAGGAACTGTAACTGACGGGTGTTTAAAAGTGGGAATGCAAGAATACACCCGACAGTTATGGTTCAGAAGTGGCATTCAAACACACTGGACTGTTACCTATATCCATAAGAATCACAGAGTTGGTAAGAATATGAGTAACACAGGATGGATATCAGTAAAAAAGGGAGTTGAATGATTAGCATAGGAGTCTCACCGTCTGTTGTAGTTTCAAAACGTGACTAAATTCCTAAACTCGACAAAAAAGAGTCTGTTTTAGACGTCGACAGCTGAACATGGAGCCTCTAAAGCAGGTTGCAACCTAGTTTGTGGTGCTCGTCACTTTGCTTATCAAGTGGCAATTACTCTCAAAGCCCCTCGTGCTTATAGAACGACTTGCTTAAGCTTGATTGACTCTGTCAATCCAACTTTTTAGGTTTTTCCATCATTATGACTGACTGAAGCCCAAGACTATTATTTTGTTTCCTATTCTTAAGATATTTTATTTATAGAAGCTGTTGCTGATAGAACGCCACTTTGTCTAGGCTTCGGTATAAATGTCCTCATGTACCAGCGTATAGTCTTATTACCATCGGTCTTTGACAGTTTTGTTGAGTTTGGTACTAAGAATTTCTAAGTGGTTTTGTTTTTTGCATAGTATGATTCTATTGATCAATACATCAATTTAAAAGTTTATTTAAGTACGACTTCTCATGCTTAATAAGGACATGCAAAAAAACACTTTTTTCATTCGATATTGATTTTCTTGTTTCAAATAAGTTAAGTCACGTCAAGGATCGACTTCTGTTATGTGACATGTCATGTAACATTTTGGAGGTGAATATTTTTTTTGGTTGCTGTTTTCGGACATTAAATGGAAATTTTATTACTATTATCCTTATTATGTTTTTTATACACATGTTTTATGTTTACAATATTACGTATAATTATTGATATAAGTTTTAAGTAAACTCCGTGTTTCCCCACATATGGCTGTTTATTGCAAATTTATGTAAACACAACTTAAATTATGGTCATGTCACTGGTTCTGAAGTGTTATTTAATGTGTACTGTACGTGTCTAACCTCATGTGTGCATCATTAGGATCATATCAGACATTGCCCATGTATAATTCTGCCTATAATAGATCCCACAGCTGGGACTCAGGCCTCACTGCGAGAGAAAGTGGGCTGTAATCACCCACGCGTGTCAAGTGCCTTTGTTTTGTAGACATCTTGCCTTCCTTGGAGTCATTAATGTCAGTTGAATATTTAATTGGATCCAAATTAAGCGCGTTTAGATATGGTCATAAAAAAACGCATTAACTTGTTTAGCGTTCCGATCAATCGCCGTCTCTAGTTAAATGTCAGGTGTAAAATCTAATTTTACTTACAGCATTCCGTTTGCAGCAGTAATTGCAGGAACACAGTCACGGTTATCACTAATTTAAACATTATTAATTGTTTATATCACAGTCTTTAGCCAATTTAAAACAACACTGTTCACGTCAAACTCACAAACTTGTGTAACACGCACAAAAACTACTTATAAATAACCTTCTGTTCGTCGATGGAAGAGAAACACTTAATTATAATCGATTGATTTTTTCCGTGAAACTGTCGCGCTTCTATTGAATTAATTGTCTGTGTGGATTGGTTATCCGCCGATAAAGCCCGGGTCAGAATGAGCGCTGGTTCGTTTTATACGAGTTTACAAACTCCGGCCGCTCATGTGTCATTTTCCTTGTGTTGTTGTTTTTTATCTCTTTTCAAACTTATAATTTGTTTTAAAAGGTATAAGCGATACCGCTCGGTTGAGTAGATGGACGAAATGACGTAGTAGGGTCATCGGCGACTAGATAAACAAGACGGACATTACCATACCAGTTTTGGCGAGGAAACACGCTCATTTCCTTGACTCCGCGATCTTCTTAAACGCATACCTACTTTTCTATGAAGATTCTCACATATTATACTTACATATGCACTTATAGTGAGATGGCGCTTAGATCGTCAGTCAGCGTCTCAAACCAGTACTCCGTTTACTTATTTCTAAGTAATTACATACTGCAGGTTGGTTACCCCCTCAGCTTGTTGCACAACCAGTTTGTCGGGTACCTTCATAATCATTAAAGGGCTGTATGACCACACCACTCTTGGATTATCCCATCATTAGCCTAGTATGACCGAGCAAACGCAATCCTCCACCACACTCTGTTAAACCAGCTTCCAAACTCATAAGAAGAAGAATACTGATCCAAAAAGGCAAGAACTTCTGTCCTATCAGTAACTTCGGTTTGTAACTAAGTATTTGTCAGGCCAGCTACACCGATAAATATGTCGACTTTAATTACAATAGGTAATTATGGTGGTAACGGTTGACTGAGATTCGTGGATGTTCAACAGGTCAACGGTAATTCGTGTCTATGCTTGATTTCCGTTAGATTCATAATATATGTATTATGCTCATAATAATATGTATGTATTGTTGAGGTACATTATCTTGCTGATGAAAACCTTTTATTTACGAAAACGTGAGACGCCGAAGTGCCTATAAATATTGCTGCTAGGTACCTTCCGCCACGACTGGCCACGACACACGAAAATAATTAAACTGTGTTTAAATACTTCTATGTTAAAGTTTACTGTAAACACCACTTTCGCATTTGAAAGCCAATATGAAAAATGAAATTTTCATCTTTCCCATAATCATAATACAGATAACTGCAAAAACAAACCCTTCAAATAAATGAAATCTTTTACTGAAAAATATCACTTATCCCATTCCATCAAGATAATTCTAATGCGTTTTTTAAATAAAGGTAAACCAATTAACAACTTTTTTCAGTTTCTATTTTGCACGCCGAAATTAATGGCAGAACAAGAGATTCATTTTACTTTATCTTTAAGATGCCTCTGCATCGTATTTACGCAAATAAATGATTTTGATTTATTATTATTTTTTATTCCGAAGTTATGTCAGCTAGTCTAGTAGGTAAATAAATTATACTGCAATACAATGTAATTTGTTAGGTGCTATTAGGTTTGGTAAAAGTGCTAGTATAGTGAATTTGTAATCAATTTTCAAGGTACAACTTTATCTAATTCAATTTAAAACACAGGGTTACGATAAATATAGAAATAAACAAATATGGCTGACAGTCTGACAGTGTGTTTATTTTAGGTATTTCTTTAGTGATAGACTAGCTACCACGCGGCGTCTTGCTCCTTGGGCAAGCAAAAGCAAAAATAGCAATATCTTTTATAGTTCGAAGATCTTCGAACTATAAAAGATATTGCTATTTTTATAGCTATTTTTTATTTTTGCTATTTATAGCTATTTTGACAGTAGACCCAGTTGCAGACTTCCAACTCTGCCTTTACAATAAATTCATGGTTTCCCTCCACCACAGATGATAAAGTCCCCCCTTATAGGAAGCTTTGTAATAGACGAGCACGGAACCCAGGGAGGCACGAGACAATCAGCTTAATGCAATCATTAAAATTAGTAATCAGTCTACATGAATCATGATTGGTATAATATTAGGCAGGTTTTTCTATAAATAAAAAGCTTCAAACGATCCGGTCAGAAGTCCGAGAAAGCACATTTGTGGTTTTTAGAATAATTATACCTAACTAGGAAGTTTTCCTATGACCATGGACCATGCTTCGAGATTCATAATAGAATTTATCGTTGTTCGTCGATTTTACACAATCTTTTACGTCATTACCATTAGAAATGACGTCAATTTTAAGCTCGAGAGACGCCATCTGAGCAACTTTTTTAATACTGCGCACATCTTGATTTTTACGACCACAAGGAGGAAGGAAGTTCAAATAACGGTATTTTAAAGATCCTCTACTGACTAATCCAAAAAAAGAAACTTACTGACGTAGCTTAAGCTTTTTTAAAATGAAAGCTACAACAGGTTATGAAGGATGCAAAAGATCGGGAAAGCTACAGGAAACTGCGTAAGAGGTGTGGGCGAAGCGGGAAAGAAAAAACCAGGATATTGAACAAAAATGCTTTCCTCATAATTATTAGAAGTGTAACTTTCCAACCTAATATAGGTATCCATTCTCTTAGAAATAGGTAGGAACTCGTAGATGATACTTGTTTGTTTTCCTGGGATTAGGACTAGGTAGGTACTATAGGCTCTTTAGTCAACTGATCCCACACAGGCGGGACCCGCGGGTCCTCTCGATTTAGAACATTTTTAGGGTTCCGTAGTCTTGACAAGGAACCCATAAAGTTTCGTCATGTCCGTCCGTCTGTCTGTCTGTACGAGGTTTAGAATTCGTCAACGGGCATAAAATGGCTGCTTTAGCAGAATCATAATAAGAATCAGCAGAATCAGACAGCTCACGAAACTGAAGACCGACGATGGTTGGATCTTATCCGCCAAACCGGAGCTTCTGGGGGAGATCGAGAGCTTCTATGGACAGTTGTACACAACAACCAGTAAACCCGTCGTAGATCTAGCAAACGACCCAAGAGCTAGACTGACCCGACACTATACCGAAGACATCCCGGACGTCAGCCTGTACGAGATTAGGATGGCTCTGAAGCAACTCAAAAACAACAAGGCACCGGGTGATGACGGAATTACGGCCGAACTCCTGAACTGAAGGCGGGTGGAAAACCGGTACTTAAGGCCCTTCAGAAGCTGTATAATTCCGTCATACTTGAGGGAAAAACGCCACAGGCTCTTCTTCAAGAAGGGTGACAATGCCCGGTTGAAGAATTATAGGCCCATCTCACTTCTAAGCCAACAAGTTGTTTTAAAGAGTCATCACGAATCGTCTCGCGCGCAGGTTTGACTATTTCCAGCCTCTCGAACAAGCCGGTTTCCGAAAAGGCTTTAGCACCGTGGACCACATTCTTACGCTGCGGCAGGTTATACAGAAGACCGAAGAGTATAACCTGCGCCTCTGTTTAGCGATTGTGGACTACGAGAAAGCCCTTGATTCGATCGAGACCTGGGCTGTACTGCAGTCTCTCCAACGGTGCCAAATCGACTATCGGTACATCGAGGTGTTGAAGTGTTTGTACAAAAACGCCACCATGTCAGTCCGACTTCAGGACCAAGCCTCGGAACCTATCCTCTTGCAGCGAGGTGTGAGACAGGGAGACGTCATATCTCCGAAACTGTTCACCGCTGCGCTTGAGGATGTCTTCGAGGTTCTGGACTATAGAGGGCTAGGCATCAACGTCAATGGCGAGTACATCACTCATCTTCGGTTTGCCGACGATATAGTGGTCATGGCTGAGACCATGGAGGACCTCAGTACAATGCTTGATGACCTCAGTAGAGCTTCCGGAAGAGTGGGTCTTAAAATGAACATGGACAAAACCAAGGTCATGTCGAATGCCCATGTCACACCCATTCCTATCAAGATCGAGGCACTACACTCGAAGTTGTAGACGTTTATGTTTATGGGACAAACGGTCCAGTTAGGTAGGTCTAACTTCGAGAAAGAGGTCAATCGTCGAATCCGACTCGGCTGGGCAGCGTTCGGGAAGTTGCGCGGTATCTTCTCGTCCAACTTACCACAGTGTCTCAAGACGAAAGTCTATGACCAGTGTGTGTTGCCAGTGATAACATACGGGACAGAAACGTGGTCACTCACAATGGGCCTCATCAGAAGGCTTAAAGTCACCCAAAGGGCAATGGAGAGGGCTATGCTGGGAGTTTCCTTGCGCGATCAAATCAGAAATGAAGACATCCGCAAGAGAACCAAGGTTACCGACATGGCCCGGAGAATTGCCAAACTTAAGTGGCAGTGGGCAGGGCACATTGCTCGCAGAACGGATGGCCGATGAGGCCGAAAAGTTCTGGAGTGGCGATCGCGAACCGGAAGACGTTGCGTTGGAAGGCATCCCACTAGGTGGACCGATGACCTGGTGAAGGTTGCGGGAATCCGCTGGATGCGAGTCGCACGGGATCGGTCAATGTGGTCAATTCTGCTAAAGTGGCCATTTTAGTCCCCCAGGACCCCTTGTCCAATTTTGTGACTTGTAGTTGTAGATATAGTGAGTAGAAAAGTTTTCTTGATAATTATCTATATCTAATAGTTGTAGCGAATTATATCAACGCCTCTGTATTAGCATAAAATCCATTGCAATATTATTTCACCATCGGTAGAAAGAGGATAATAACTATAGTAAGTATATTTATTTGCTTAAAATGTGGTATAATTTTACATAATAGAGTAACAACTCAAGGCGACTTTCACCGTTTGTAATTTAGTAGTTTTGACTTTCAAATACTTGTTTTCTTAAAGTAAACTGGATGAAAATAATTACCTAGTTGATCTCGGAAAGAGAAGTCTTGTGTGTCCTGTTTTCTATCAAGGCTGTTTTATTATGCGTAGTTGAAATGAATCACGTTGCATGGTCTCATTTGAATTCTAGCTCCTACTAAATAGTTATTGCCTACATAGATTCAATATTTTTCACGTTTTCTTTAATTTCATACTACATTTTTGATTAATATTCGATGGACAAGAGTTGGTCTTGGTTGTCATTTTAGAAAAGCTCATATAAATCTAGTTGAAAGTATTTGTGGAAATTCGAAACGCTTTGAAAGGGATTGCCACCAACGTCCTCGGTGATGGTAGAACTGGACAGCATATACCTACTCAGGTGAGCAAAAGTGGACGATCGCGAGTCTTTAGGTACAAAATAATGTATTTATGAAAAGCCATCACCTGTTGATAAATCTCGTTGGGGCCTGCCAGATAGACTCACACCGATGCTGATGATACCAGGTCATGGCAATGATGGAAGGAAATATTAATTTTATTTTTATACTACACAACGGCAGGATAACGAATATGTTTATCACTTCTACATAATATAAAATAAATAAATATCGCTGGACATTACACACAGCGCCATCTAGTGCCACACTAAGCAACGAGGCTTGTGTCTTGGACACCAGATAGTTAATATACTACATAGATGTTTTGTTTGTAAATACATAATAAACATCCATGACTCGGAAACAAATGTCCATGCTCATCACACAAACTTTTGCTCCTACCAGGATTCGAAAACGGGAATCTAAGAATGTAAGGCAGCCTCACCGCTGCGTCATTCGGGTCGTTTCATGATCGTCTGTATTAATTATCTTTTAAAACTACGCAACGGATTTTAATGCGGGTTTTTTAATAGATAGAGTGATTCAAGAGGAAGATTTTAGTATATTAATTGTCGGGCGAAGCCGCGGGCATTAGCTAGTTTAAACTTAAAAAATGGCGTCAAAAAACTCAACGATGTCAACTGGTAATGTCCCCAGGAGACTGGCGGAATTACCACGCTGTATGGCAACGCTAAGCCTTTGGCCAAGGTAAGAACCAGCCTAGGGTCACAGGAAGTGTCAACTAAGCGTTTTGAAATTTCCTTGAAAAGGCTGTGAGCGGTATGCGGCATATGGTTGTGAAAATGTAAAAGACATTTTCTGTCCCCTCTGGGTTATGAGAAAGATAAATCAAAACAATCACGGTTTGAAAATGTTTGTAAATGCAGCATTTGATCGTATCGTTTGAGTTTCAGATGGAAAAGAAAGGAAGGGGTATTATTTATTCCAGTTGTTTGGCAATTGTGACAATTTTTTCATATGGCATATCAGTGAATATTGCGATGTACCTTCGCTACGGTACGGTTCAGTTGCTACCCTAACTGCCTAAGTGCTAGCTATAGGTGAGAACAGAGCAGAAAACGCGCGTAACTAATATCGTTTGTACGCTGCAGTGCACGCGTTGCACGGACCAAAAGGACACTGGCCACGCAAACCAAGCAGTCATGAACGTTTGTTCGAACAACAAACTTCGTCGATATATTTGTCTGAAAATAATAAACGGATAACACCAATTATGTTATCGATCGAATGGCGGTTCACGTTAGCGTTTACAATCCTGCTACATTACGGCGTTACGGGTAAGTTAATCGATTTATTACTAATTCATTAACACTGTTCCCACTAAGTTCCGAAGTCAATTATTGCGATTCTAGTGTTTTTATTATTTCACGGTGTAGTTCGAATCAAACATACAGCTATGAAAAATCATTTTTGATTAGTTGCACAAAAAGGCAACTAACTTAACTTTGCTTTGCGTCAGCTGCACATTTCTGTTTTCCAATTTCCATAACGAGTAGGTGATGATCCACCATGAATACCATTTACAGTAACAGCCGTCATAAATAAACCCTTTACGTTTAAAACTATAAACAATTTTCCATTTTAATATATTAGTCATTTCCTTCCTTTAGATCAGTGTTTGTCAACCTGCCGGTCGAGAGGGTCGCGAAAACTACCTCAATAAACAAAACAGTGAAGCCTAAAAAAAAAACAAAGCAGTGAAAGATAGATCTAATAAGAAAATGTTAACTAAAGGATGCAAACATTAGTATGTTCATACAAATTAACAAATAAAAACCTATTACCTAGTACTCATCCATCTTAGTGAGGTTTCGCTTGTTTGTCATTAACTAATTTCTCCCATTGTGGATCCGTTTTTGCTACATTGACAATTATATAATATCGAATTCCAAATTTTAAAAAAAAATGTGTTAAATACATATATTTATCCGAATCCTAATTATGAAAATGATAAAAAAATTGTATGTAAGTATTTAATATTTGTAACAAAGTAAAATAAATTTAAAAAAGCGAAGGGTCGGGGGTCGCCAAATATGTTTTCATACTATGGGGGTCGTGTCATGAAAAAGGTTGAAAAACACTGCTTTAGATTACTCATTTAATTGTATATTCGGTAGTCTGTTAGTATCTTTGGGATCAGGTTTGTCCCCGATGCTCGTCATGATACGTAATCAACAGCTATTTACCACATAAATTCCTTGTATCCTACGTAATATAGTGCTATACACATCGTTTACCTAACGTGTATTCTATTCTAATTACTCGTAAAAAATAATTACAAAGCTAGGCTATGAAGAAGATATTGTAATAACGTCTTATTCTATGAATATATAACAATTAACGCGCTTTTTGCTCAATTGTTATGACATTTTATGAGGAAGTTGTTTAATAATAAGACAATATCTAGACAATAGTGCTTCATTTCCTTACAAATTATGAATCAAATTATGACTGGATTCACAGGTACTTGGCTCCAGTGGTACAATCCTAGGAACAATTTCTTTTTGAGGCTTGCTCCTCCCAGACCAATTAGAGGTGGGTGCTGGGTGTATTTCTTTACCCAAGCAATTACGATCGAGGTCTTCTGAACTGACGACCTTTTGTTTGTAATTTACAGTTTGATATTTTTTGAAGCTCAGAATAGCATCACCACAATTACTTGGGTACAAAAATACAACCTGTATAGAGTTTTGTAGCGGCCAATGTCAGATGGGAAGGATGATTAGATTGAACCAAAAGAAACTGGCTCATTGGCTGATTTCTTATTAGTTCCATAGAGAGTTTCCAACTTGAAATAATAATAAATAAATATTGGAGTAGAGAAGACCAGAGAAATGCAGTAGTGGGGAAGCATTGTTTCTTCCGACTTCTATGTTCCTCTCTACTCTTTTGTATATAGACACTCTGAAGAATCCAGCATCGACTGTAGAACAGTTACTGATATTGTTTTAGTTCCAATTTAATCATCTTTAAAATCCTGGTCGCTATAAAAAGCTCTATGCCCCCTGAAAAATATTTCATCTGCATTGTTTCATATTGCGTATTTGCGTTACAGTTTCAAATAAAATTCATTTCATTAATTTTTTTCTTGTATTTGAAGTACCTACCTATTGAATAATTACCTACACAAATGGCGTAGATGACACACCAATCAATTGAGATACTTTATAAGCTGTCTAAACGCGGTTCTCTCATATATTTTGTATGGCAATAGCAAACTGTGACGTCACTGTTTACTCAACTCAATGACTCAACTATTTATTGATTTCAAAGCAACTAAAAATCGAATTTGGCAATTAATTGAAAATAAATCGGGTTTTCAGGCCAAAATAAAGTGTTTTTTTTGAGATTGGTGTTTTGGAATGATTGTTTTATGGTGTCATCTACCTTCCACGCCGTACCATAATATACCTACTGATCGTGCTATGAACGTATCAGGCAAAACATATTCTTCTTATTGAAAAGTATGAGACTATTATGCCCATTAGACCGTTCCTTCATCAACCAACACAGGGGATCCGAATATACGGACGAAAGATTAGAGAGTAGGCTCTGTAATCTTTTGTCCGTCCGTCCGTAGGGCATGCACGTAGAGTATTGGCACCGGCAAAACACATTATGCTTGCCGATAATATTTATTGTTGACGCTCCGTACATGGCACACGACGGTGACGGAACGGTCCATGAACGTAGTCTTATATTGACAATAAGAATAAAGTGTCCCGTTACAATACAACAGCGTATGATGACCACTCTATAACGATGACACCTTCGCTGTTGATACGTTCTAGTGGGCATAGTAGTTCGTGTCATGCCTGATACGTTCAGCACGGTCATGGTATGGTACGTTGTAGTGGGCAGACACCTTAAGCCTCACCAATTTTGTATTGTAAAGTTAGGCTAAGTTACTCTAGTAGTTTTATGTTAGGACCCTAAACAAAACTTCGATATTATTTGTTCCTTTTTTTCTACTCGCTAATAAGTTTGTGATGACAAACATGATAAAGTGCATGGCAATTAATCAAAGCACGTTCAAAGCAAGCTAAGATGATAGATAAGCTGACGATCCTATTTCTAGGTATACGATCCATTTCCGTTAAAACTGTTTATATCGATGTCGATATCCATACCAAGTGCAGTCTCTGCTGCACTTGAAATGAATAACCTGCCATTGTATCGATTTTTGATCCTCGATAAAGACGAGGAAAGATGAAAACATAACATCACGCCTTCCTGTTCCGGTAGGGTTCCATAGGTGTCAGTACGCCAGTTACCCGCATTTTGCATTATGTTCGAGTCCTATGTATCATGGGGAGAGCCTACTGCACCCCCTGGGTACATAAACCAGAGTCTGGGTTGCTACTGAGTTATTCCTGATGGAACAATCCCTTTTGCCTTACCTATGAATTGAACCCAGGACCTCATGAGGCTTTGGATTAGATTCAGTAAGCAGAGTGCTGCAAAAACGGTGTATGCCTACGTAACTCAAACATACATACCTAAGTACCTACCTACTAATTTCCTCAACTAACCGATTTTACACTAACGTGCAATAAACACGTTCGTGTAAAATCCGTGTAGGCAAGCCAAGCCAGGGGGCCTAGTCTGCTATTACAATAGTGTCACAATGCCTTTGTTCTCGATCTATCATTGATTTCATAATTGTTGAACGATGCCATTGTCATTTTGTTAAAAGTTCGTAATCTGCTAACTTTATAATGGTCGATCATTGGTCGGTCAATGGTCTTGTAATAGAATTCTGTTACAATGACATTGTTGTATTGCCATTATTATAAAACCTGTTAATGGAAATGATTTTCGAAAAACTAGAATTAAATTTGAACATCTAATCATACAAGATTTCATTTACATATATTTTTACATATTATTTATTAGTGTTCTATGCAATCTGAAGTAGTAAGAAGTTCGTAAATAGCAAAATACATGCAGTTATGTGTAACGCGGATTAATGTGAAACTATACAATTCAATAATATTTTATCTGTTTAGCTGTCAAAGTCAAATATGACATTACTGCTTACTAATTATCTGTTTTGTTTCTAGCGGCCGGTGTTTTGATTTGTTTTCCTTAATATGTTTTAAATTATCTTTAATAAAGAAGCTTATAATTATTGTAATACAAAATGGTGCTAATTTCGGCTGGAACTGTCAAAATTTTTGCAGATTACCGCGCAAGTCAGTCATACATTTGTCATTGTGTACGAGATTACCATTCTATGATATTTCTTTCAGTGAGAAGTGTCAGTGGTTGATCATTGGAAATTCATAATGACACCACTACATAGTAGATTACCAAACTTGTCAAAATCAACAATTATGAAATCAATGATAGATCATTGTGACACTATTGTAATAGCAGACTAGGCCCCCAGGGCATTATTTTCGGTGCACCAACGTAAGTATAAAACCTACATAAATGTCTTGATTGATCAGGAGGAAAGTAGAAAGGAAGAATCCTTTGAAAAATATTTTACTTACGTACGAAACGCATGACGCAACGACCAACAAAAAAACATTTGAAAAGAAGTGCGTCATGAGTGACCAAAATATATTCACCTGCATCCGGTAAGACAGAAAAGGGTAGGCAGGAGATGATGACTGTACAAAATGTTCGTCCGACTGTTGGTCGTCTTGTCTGTTATTAGGCTAGGCTATTCAACTCAAGTCTCGGGCAGCCGGAAAAGCTCAAATTTTCCGGAAAACGATCTTGCAACAGGAATTAAAGTAAAACTAGAATAATAAAAATGTAAGTTCAAAAACTAAAACCCGACACTCATGACATCGTCGTAGTCGGATAAAAACAAATTAAGGGTGTGGTGCTGATGATCGAGGACACGCCCAATGCCCATCCATGACATATCGTTACTACACTACTACACTACAACAGCCCATAACGTCCACTGCTGGACATAAGCCTGTCCCATGATGGGAGGAATTTGCCGTAATCTCCACGCTTGGCAGGCGGATTGGAGATCGCAGTGATGAAAGACTAACAGAAAACGCTGCTGCCCATTCTCTGGTCTACGGAGGCGCAAGGTGTTCTGCCTCAGACATTAGTCGCCTTATTCGACACCCGTGAGTGTAATGGGTTGGTTCTATTCTACTCTGCCGGATACCACACGGCTAGACATATCGTTAACATTTCCTAATTTGCACAGATGACAAAACCCTAACTGCAGAGGAGATATCGAAGCACTCAGCATGGGCAAAGTTAGATGCTGTCGATTGTGGAGACAGTGCTGCTGACCGCATCATCGGCGGAATGAACGCAGGACTAGGACAGTTCCCCTGGATCGCACGACTCGGATACATTGGTCAGTACTAACTGACTACTTTATATGTTCCTTAAAAAGTTCTAAACTGTTTGCCAAAGACAGCTTGTTTCTTACGGCTAGTTATCAGCACAAATGATGCTTCATCTCCCACTTTAACAGGTTGAGCATATAAATCTTTTTCAATACACTTCCTCGGAAACTGGGGCTCTACTCTCTAACATTTCGTCCGTATATTCGGATCGATCCGTCTTTCTCACTCGCACTCATGTGCAGAAGTGCGCGAGAGAGACAGATAGATCCGAATATAAGGACGAAACGTTAAGAGAGTAGAGCCCCTGGTTCTTATCGCACTACGATTAGGTTCAATATGCAATGTATTTCACACACGTGCGATTTTTTTCATTTTCCAACACGTGTGCGGGAATGAAAATTGCCACAGAAAACTATACCTATACTTAGTTCAAATTGGTTCAATGTCTATAGTCGGCGGTGATTGTTGTTTTTTTAATCTTGGCAAAGAGTTAAGCCTCTTTACGGCGTTAATATTTTTTGAATATTTAAATAATGTTTATAAATAGAATATCATCAAAAACCATGATTATTAAAAAGAAAATAAACGTTTATGAACAAATTAACATTTAAGAGTATTAATTGTGTTCTAAACTCAAAAATAATTGAATTTTCTATTTTTCATATTAGGCTGTATAGCAGCTTTATACCTTTGCTTCTCCTTCAACCTGGCAAAGCGCGGAAAAAAAAGAAAAATAATTTAAATCATAGTTTCCTGATAATTCATGACAAAAATATTTGTCGTTTTTTATTTTATTTCTTCAAAAGTGTATTGAAAAACGTCGTTTGATACACGTAGACATTTGTTATTGCTGTTCTCGGCTCAATAGCAACCCTCGCCTGCGGCTCGGGTGTTAATTCCGCCTCGAATACAATAACAAACTTTCTAAAATGTACTATTATTTTCAATCCAGCACAAGCACAACCCAGATTTATTATGTAAATCTTTAGACGTCTTCAACTTTTCATCTCATTATAAATTATCACACGTGTTGTAGTTTCACTTTTAAACTGCAATATAAACAAATTAACTATCCTGGATAACTGGCAATTTGAGAAATCAAGATAAATACTAATATGAATTGATGATTGAAATCTGATACAAACATCACGAGACAGGCCAATTCTTCATCTGACATCATTATCAACATTACGTGATAGGTTTTCTGTTTTCAAAAGGTATCTAATATTAATGCCGCCAGACTAGAGATATATTATAATTACAGTAGTACTGTAAATCTGTAATATATACTCTAAGCAGCCAGAGGTCAATTGTTTACTGTATGAATAAACTCTTTTGCAAAAAAACGGGCAGTTTAGATTTTTTTCTCTACTTCAATGAAGAAGAATAAGAAAGAGATTTTATTAATTTGACGATGTATTGGCATGTTATTTGAAGCATCCTGGCATGATTCTTTACGTTCCAAGCTTAATTTTGAATTTAACAAAAGAAAATTAATAAGTATTGTGGCTTATTGTAAAATTGCTTTACTAATGGCGCGAATTGCTGAAACGATTTTTTTTGCTGATTACTAAAATTTTAAAACTTTTTATATATTTTCTGCAAATTAAACAATTTAACCTTTCTTTTTACATTAAATACCACTTTTTGAAATGAGTGATAAAGCTATATGGGCTGGTAAAATTATAGCCCTACTTGAAGAAGGTTGTTCGCAAATGTACGTGTATCAGCGGCTAAATGTGAGTCGATCTACTGTCCAGAGGGCAACGAAGGCAGAAGGCAATGGTATCAAGATACCGGTTTGGTCAAAAGAAGACCCTGTTCGGGAAGAAAACGATACACAGAACCAACAGATGACCGCTTTCTGGTGAGTCAGGCGTTGCGGAATCGTGAGGCTTCAAGTGTGGACCTGAAGAAGAGCCTTGAAGAAGTAAGAGGAGTTGAAGTTAGCTTGTGGGCAGTCAGGAGGAGGTTTTTGGTTGCCAATATCAGGAGTTACCGCCCGGCTCGGGGCCCTAAATTACTCCGTGAGCACCATGTAGCTCGACTTCAGTTTGCTCGAAACTGTGCTTCATGGACTCTGGAGGACTGGAATAAAGTATTGTTTTCTGAAGAAGCTAAAATCTCTTTGTGTGGAGAGAACCGACGCCGGCGAGTGCTGCAAAGACCACGGGAACACTATGCGGAAGTGTGTTTCGAAAAAATCACTCCTTATGCGGGACTGTTCGAAAGAGATACCGTGACCCCGGAACACAAAGGGCGATGAAGGAACATGGATGGGTTTTAGTCAGTAAAAGTCTGACACTCCCTCCTGCTCCGCCCAGAGCGGGAGAAGTCATTTGATGATTTCCCATCCGAAAAAAAAAAAAAAAAAAAAAGGTGGAGCCTCCGTAATGTTTTGGGCAGCAATGAATTCGACGGAGCGTACGGAGTTAGTTTTCATAGAAAATGGAACATTAAATGCACACCGGTACATGATGGGAGTCCTAATTCCATATGCACAACCCGCATTGACTGCACTTGGGGAAGATTCCATTTTTGTAGACGACAATTCTCGCCCGCACCGTTCTGGCGACGTGGAAGCGTACATGCAAGAAGTTGGGATCCGTTGTTTAGATTGGCCAGCTCGAAGTCCTGACCTCAATCCAATTGATCATGTCTGGGATGTTCTAAAGAGACGGGTAAGATCAGTGCAACCTGCTCTACAAAACATCAGGGAGCTAAAAACAGTCATTGCAGAAGAGTGGGAACGTATTTCTCAAAACGTTAATAAAAACATCGTGGCAAGCATGCCCAGAAGGATTGAACCTGAAATTTTGGCAAGAGGAGGTCACACTCTTTATTAGGTTTTTATATTTGTAACTTTATTTAATTTTAAAAAAGTAAAAAAATCTTCTTGTCTTTATTGCCGACCACTTCTTACTGTTTGGCCGTGTACATCGGTTTTAAAGAATACATATAAAATTAAAAAAAAAATTGGCATAGTCACTTCACGCGTATTAATTTACACGATTACAATTATATAGACTACGGCAAACAATTAAATTTCATTTAATTAACTCAAATCGACCTTAGAACGTAAATTTCCTTAGAGGTGCCCGTTTTTTTTTTGCAAAAGAGTGTATTTTGAATAAGTACCTAATCGAATTGACATGCAATCTTCATGGTGTGAGATTTTTGTGTGAAACTTTTTTCACGTGATACCTATGAGGTTCTTCTTTTAAAAAATGTGTAACATTCGCTTCGTTTTTTATTCAGCTTAGACGTTAAGATGGATACTTCGAAAATCCGAGTTATTTTTGAATACGAGTTCAGACGCGGAACTTATTGGATTTTTGGTGTTACCTAGCAACAATAGACCTTCAAGTATGGGCCCAGACCCAGAAGTTTAAGTGAAATGGAGCTTTCGAAAATTCAAATTGTGAAACTTGACGCCCACAATTGGATATCATGCAAGTACCGGATGGTAGCCTTACTGAGAGGTACGGATGGACTCATGGATATCGTGGACGGTAATACACAAAGTAACAATGCTTTATATGCAAGGAACCTGGTCATCTCAAAAAGGATTGCCCAAGAGTTGGGATAAAGGAGAAGGAAAACAAAGCTCAGGGTTCTAACATGATGTTGCTGACAGTGAGTTCAATAGATTCTAACAATGATCGTGATGATTGGTATGTGGATAACGGGGCCACTCACCATGTCACTATGCGAGGAGATCTGTTTCAAGACTTTGAACGTTTTGGTGTAGCTTACACGGTAACGACGGCGGATGGGAACGTGATTCAGGCTGTTGGAAAAGGCACAATCCATCTAGAAGCCAATGTTAAAGGACGAATTGAGAACCTCTTTTTGAGGGATGTTTGGTATGTTCCCCAGATTAGTAAGAACCTTTTCGCTTTGCTTAGTTCACAGGACAAAAACCCAACGAGCGTATTTAAGTCTCGGGTTACAAATTGTTCCATGAAGATTACTGGTAGGATTGTTGTAACAGGAACAAGGCAAAGATGTGGCGGTTTGTACAAAATAGATTGCAAAGTCGTACGCCCTGCTGTTTCAGTAAACTTAATTGAGCATGGAGATATGCTGCAACTATATCATGAACGTATGGGGCATCAAAATAAGAAACATGTCAAACGATTGATAGAGAAGGAGCTAGGAATAAAGACGCCAAATAGTGGAGAACTATGCGAAGGTTGTGTGTTTGAGAAAGCGCACAGGCAACCATTTGGTGTTCGCGAAAAGGCTACGAAACCTGGTGAGCGCATACACTCGGACGTCCGTGGTCCCTTCCCTTCAAGTATCTCAGGATATCGATACTTCGTTTTATTTAAGGATGAGTATACACGGTACAGATATGTGTATTTCCTGAAAAATAAGTCAGACATTCATGAAAAGCTAAAATTAATGTTGTCTGAATCTAGAAATGCTGGACACAATGTTATAAAGCTTTTAAGCGACAACGGAGGTGAATACGATAACAAAAGAGTACGACGAGATCTATTTGAACAAACAGGAATAAAGCAAAGGCTCATTATGCCGTACGGGGTGTACGGCATAGGCAGAGCAAAATGGATGTAGCGAAAGTGAAAACCGGACCCTGGTCGAATCTGTTAAAGCAATGATGCACGCGCATGAAGATATTCCTCAGAAGTTGTGGGCAGAGATGGTAAACACTGCTGTTTATATATTAAACAGGACGGGACCAACTTTAGTGGAACAGAAGTTGCCTTATGCGCTTTGGCTAAACAAGAAGCCTCAAATAAAGCACTTGAGGATAATCGGAACGCCCTGCTATGCGCATGTACCAAAGCAGAGGAGAAAGAAATTGCACAAGAAAGCTACACGTTGCATTTTGATTGGATACGACAATGATGACGGTACAGACTTTGGAACCGAGAAAGAAATATACTGGTGAGGTCTAGAGATGTCATTTTTAATTAATACTTGCTAGAGTCTTCAATGAATGAACGCGATATTGAGACAGTCTGCGATCAGTATAATGAAATTGAAGTGGTGCCTGCTACAAGGAGTTTGACAGATGATGAACAAAGTGTTCCTGTTGAGCACAATAGGGAAAGGGTCAAAGAAACAGACTATCCTGATATAAGCATTGATGAAGGATATGTTAATGTTGGTGAAGAGTTTCACGATGCCCAGAACATTCTACCTGAACAGTCTATTGAATCGGGGGGGAATATTATCGAAGAAGAAAATCTTATTGATGGTCTAGACGATGTCATAGATGAAGATCAAGATTATGATGATCACGAAGATGTTTTTCCGGAACAGATGGTACTTCGTGACCGCTCTTCGTTACGCCCTCCAGATCGATTCAATGACTTTATCCTGAATGCTATAATGGGATACAACGAGCCAACGTCGCATAAGGATGCAATTAAAAGCCCAGAGAAAGATCTATGGGAAGAAGCTATGGACAATGAGATGAACTCTTTACAGGAAAATGACACGTGGAAGCTTGTAAGTCTACCTAAGGGAAGAAAAGCAATACCATGTAAGTGGGTATTTCGAGTAAAGATGAACGCTGATAGCTCTATAGATAAATACAAGGCAAGACTGGTCATAAAAGGTTTTCATCAGAAAAAGGGGATTGACTATGAGCAAATATTTAGCCCAGTCACCAGGATGGGGACTGTTCGTTCTGTGCTGAGTGTAGCAGCTAATGAAGGAATGGCGATGCTACAGTTTGATGTCTCCACTGCCATTTTGTATGGCTCTCTAAATGAAGATATTTTTATGAAACAACCGGAAGGTTACGACGACGGCTCCGGTCGAGTTTGTCTTTTACGGAAGAGTCTTTATGGGTTAAAGCAAGCACCTCAATGCTGGAACCAGTACATTTTAGACTTTTTCAAAGAGATTGGCTTCAAGACAAGTGAAGCGAATCCTTGCCTTTCGATAAGGGAGTAAGGATGTGCAAAAGTCATAGTGGCTTTATATGTGGATGACGGCCTTGTTGCTGGTTTCAGTCAGCAGTTGATAGACGATTTTATTAAGGAGCTTAGTGGTCGGTTCAAGATTACCACAAAGCCAGTTTCCTACTTTCTTGGAATAGAGATTGAAAGCAGAGGAGATGGAATTAAAATAGTTCAGACGTCTTATGTACGGAAGATCTTGCAGAGATTCGGAATGGATACCTGTAAACCAGTTTCTAAGCCGATCGTAAAAGATGGTACATCAAGCGAGAAAGTGGATATGAGTTATATGAAGAACAACTACAGGCAAATCGTTGGAGCCTTAGCTTACTTGATAGTATGCACTAGCTAGACCTGACATTGCATATGCTGTTAGTGTAGTCTCACGAAGTTTGGAGAAACCAAAAGAGTTAGACTGTGTCCGACTGAAGCGCATAATGCGATATTTGCAATATACGCCAGATCTAGGTATTATGTACAAGAAGCATTACAAGGAAGGTATTTTGGAATGCTACAGCGATGCTGACCATGCAGGAGATGTTAGCACTGGAAGATCCACTAGCGGGGTGCTGTGCATGTACGGTGCATGGAGGAGCGATGTCATGGCTAAGCCAAAGACAGGCAGTGTTGCGATTTCAACTACAGAGGCTGAAATTGTTGCCGCAAGTGAAGCAGCCAGGGAAACAATATGGCTGGCACGGCTTTTGAACAAAATTGTTGTTCTTAAGAAAATTCCGTGCTTAAGAGTAGATAATGAAGCTGCAATAAGGCTAGCTGAAAATCCTGAATTCCATCGACGAACTAAGCATATTCGGGTACGGCACTTCTTTGTTAGAGAGTTGGTTATTAGCGGTGTGCTAAATGTAAACAACGTAGCCAGTGAAGAGCAGCTGGCTGATATATTTACAAAGCCACTTACCAGAGCCAGAATTCTCAAGATCTCAAATCTTATTGGTCTTTGCTGAGAGGAGATATTGGATTTTTGGTGTTACCTAGCAACAATAGACCTTCAAGTTTATTAATTGATTATTCTGTCAGAAGAGAAAATACGTGTCAAATGTTATTCTACTTTGTTATATGTTTTAATTTATTATATTGAGTATATTTGATTTTAAAGCTTGTTGTCCTTTCTTCTGCAACCAGCACCTCCAATTAAACTAACGCGGCAGAAACGGCTCGCAATATGAAAGTTGCGTTTGGAGAGGAGACTTCTATTGAGCGCACCGTGCGTTTTTGGTTTAAACCATAGATATGTATATTTAACTCAATGGTTTATACGCTTCCGTAATGGAAACTTTGACTTGAAGAATGAACCACGTGGTAGACCGCCCACACAGGTGAATAACGCTGAATTGAAGGAGATGGTAGAAGCTGATCCGAGTCAAACTACCCAGGAATTAGCGGCATGGTTTAAACGTTACCCTAACTACAATATTGACTCATTTGCATCAAATCAATAAGATAAAAAAATATGAAAACTGGGTGCCCCATGATTTGACTGATCTGCAGAAAGAAATGCGTGTTGAAACTTGTGTTGCCTTGTTGAATCGGTACAGAAATGATGGAATATTGAATCGAATTGTGACATGTGACGAAAAGTGGATTGTTTACTATAACCGTAAGCGAAAAATGCAAAGGCTGCCCAGCAAAGCTAAAGCAAAGCTTACCAATAAAAAGATAATTGTAACTGTTTGGTGGTCTCTTCATGGTGTTATTCACTATAGCTTTCTCAGGTCTGGTCAGGCAATAACAGCAGATGTTTACTGTGCCGAACTTCGAACAATGATGATGAAACTGGCAGTGAAACTGCCCCGACTCGTGAATCGATCTTCACCATTATTGCTCCATGATAACGCAAGACCTCACACTGCACGAGAAACCGTTATAACTCTACAGGAGCGGCAGTTAGAAACTATACGTCATCCTCCGTACCCGCCAGACCTTGCTCCAACGGACTACCATTTTTTCGCGATTTGGACAATTTTCTACGTGATAAAAAATTTTCTTCCCAGGAGACAGTACAAAATGCTTTCACACAGTTTGTCGAATCTAGATCCTCAGAGTTCTATCGTAGAGGCATAAATGAACTTCCGTTTAGATGGCAGCAATGTATAGATAATGAGGGTAAATATTTTGATTAAATAAATATGTTATATCTTAGAAAAAAACCGAGTTTCAATTTTTCAGTACAAATCGGCAATTTCATGCTTTAACCCCTAAAAATATATTATTATTATTATATATTGACAACTGGTCGGACGCGCGGTCACACGACCCAACTGTCTCCCTGGTTCCGACCAAAAGTCGCTTTCCACGGCTTTACCATCTTCCAAAATTGGTAGTCGTCCAGCCGGGATCGTGTCGAGGTCGTCAGTCAATAGACACTACAAAAGTATTGAGATAATAATGAACATAATGACGAACATCTTTCGAGGCTCTCACTTGGAGATTGGATCAAGGGTCTGATTCTACAAGGGACAGTACTCTTTGATACGGCGCGCATTGTGAAGAGCTTCCTGTCTCTGGAGCCTTACATTACCACCGGAGCTTGGACCCTGCTTCCGACACCGGAAGACCACATTTTTTTAATGTTTTAAGTGATTGTTTTATGTATTTAAGGGGCTTCCCCATGCACACTAGCGCCACTATAGTAAAAAAATCAGAACTCGTTAAATACACAATTAATATAAAATGTGATTGACAAAATCAATCATTTGGTCTTCTAAATTATTTACGTCTGCTTATCTCATTGAAACATAGCTCGCTGTCGTTACAGATACAAAATGGAAAAAACGGCCGTTTTTAGCAATTTTTCTAACTGTAACTACAGTGAAGTATATTTTAATGAATTAAATAGACGTCAATAATCTAGAACTTTAGAGCATTGATTTTGTCAATCAGATTTTATATTAATTGTGTATTTAACGAGTTCTGATTTTTTACTAAAGTGGCGCTAGTGTGCCATGGGGGAGCCCCTTATTAAGAAATATTGTTAAAAGATGAACATTTTACTTATCTGACAGAAAAAAATAAATATGAAGTTACGTTCATCATTATTCTCCTACCCTATCCCAATTCATTTGGTGTCGGCGCAGCATGTCTTCTTCTTCCATACTTCACTATCTCTTGTCATCTCAGCAGACACCTCCTTTCTTAGTTAGTTAGTTACGTTATTAACACGAAATTGAATGTGTGTTAATGACCTGCTAATGTTTTAGAGGACGATGAGATCGACTGGATGTGCGGAGGTACGCTGGTCACCGACCGCCACGTGGTCACCGCTGCGCATTGCGTGCAAAAATCTGAATATGGATTCGTTTTGTAAGTATTATAGAACGAAATCTTGCTTTTGAAAACCAGTAAGCAATTTAAAAGGTCATAATTTTCAAGGATAACTACCTTTTCCGCAATGTGTACACAAGTAGTTTTTTTTTTCTCTTTAGTAGATACTATTATTATTTTGAATCACGAGGTCTAATTGAAGAGTTTTATTTTAGTATACCTGATTAACTTTTTTGCCCAAAGGTCTCCCCCTAATTCATCCAGTCCTCTTTATCTTTGGCCATCTCCGGACAATCTGGCAAGAACGAGTCCACTTGAAAAAATAATCTTATCATATCCATCAGGACTAAAATTCGGGTGGGTGAACACAACACTCGGACGGACCCTGACTGCGAGCTAAAAGTGTGTGCTCCTGCAGTGCAGGACCGAGCCATCAAGAACATCACAAGTCACCCCTCCTTCAACAAACCAGCCTTCCACAATGACGTCGCCATCATTGAGTTAGACAAGCCTGTAACCATAAATGGTAAATAAAATTGTATCGCAATTTTGTTTAACTGCTGTAGATCGACGTTGTGCGATGTAACGATGCAAATCATTCTGCCAATATGAGGAGCATAAGCTGGTTGATCTCCATCAGGACGTTTGAGGGGAGATGCTGTCCTTTTGCTGGGAGATGGGTACTTTCAGCCCCTATTTACTATACATCCTTGAGTGAGTGAGAACTCCTAAAGCTATCTAGCCAAATCCTTCCAACCGAACTCAAATCTGAATGACTTGTGCGATTCTGCAATTGTAAGAAATCAATTAATTTGTTGAATGTTGCAAGATTACGTGATGCCCATCTGCTTACCCCGTACGACGGAACAGCTGGCAAACCTCCGCATTGGAGACCAGATGACGGTGGCCGGCTGGGGGAAGATGAACATGACCACGGAAGAACGTGCCGATATTCTGCAAGTTGTTAGTGTGAGTACTAATCTTGTGTTAGAAACTTACCTGTGTTGCTTATACCTAGATGCATGTAGGTATAATCTGAACTGTCAATATCGATTCTTACTGAAACTATTTGAATTGATGCTGCTTGAATAAGACAGGACATTGCTGTTGCCAGAACAGAACGGTGTCATATGTTTATTTTGTTAAATTCTTAGATTCCAGTAGTAGCTCCTGAGTTGTGCAAAACTTTTGGCAAGGGGTTCAAACTGTCTGATTCAGAGATCTGCGCGGGCGCAGAACACAATAAGGATGCTTGTGGGGGTGATTCGGGAGGTCCGCTCATGAAGGTAATTTATAATCCACTAACTTAAATACATTGTTTACTAGCTTGACAAATACCTTCCTACTTACATCTTATTTTTGCAGAGAAATCAGAACATAATTAATGACAGTCATTTATTATTTAACGAAATTCGAAAAATTCTGGTTATATCCTAGCTTTCATTTTATACATTTTTGACCTCCTCTCATCGCAGTATTACGACAGTAACTAAGCAGGTACTCATGGTAGCTAAGATGACCTTCTAACCAGTTGACTTTTACTCTCTAGTCCAGCGTTCCGCAAACTTTTTGTGTTCAAGATACATCTAGGAAGTCGGAAAATATTGGAGGTAGGTAGTAGGTACACCATAATTGAAAAATCGATCGAAAATTTTTTACACACGTACCTAATATTAATCAACATTCGTTGGTAAAGTTTTGCGGCTGTTTAAGTCGGTATTTTTCTTCACTTTGACAACTTTGTCTATTTAACTTCAAGAGATAAATTTATTTTTCCAAGGCACACCAACAAATAACCGCGGTACACCAGTGTGCCGCAGCACACACTTTGCGGAATTCTCCTATCGACCAGGGGGCCTACTCTCTAACGTTTCCTCCGTATATTCGGATCTATCCGTCTCTGTCGCTCACGTCTGCAGATGAGGGCGAGTGAGAGAAACGGATAGATCCGAATATACGGACGAAACGTTAGAGAGTAGGGCCTCAGAGCCGGCAGTCTCGACAGAAATAACGACAAAATCGCTAACTTTCAATCGCTGATTACTAACGAATAAATTCGGTTGCAATAATGATGCTTGCGAGAAACGCATCTTCAGACTGCCGATGCCGGCCGGCCGGCAGTCTCGACATAGATAGAGACAAAATCGCTAACTTTCGATCGCTGATACCTCACGAAAGAATTCGGTTGCAATAATGATGCTTGTGTGCAAAGCAAGTCTCTACATCCAAGATGCGATTCTCACAAGCATCATTATTGCAACCGATTTTAATCGTTAGTAATTAGCAATCAAAAGTTTTCGATTTTGTCGTTCTGTCGAGACTAGGAGTCTAGTCGATAGGAGAATAGCTCATGCCAGTGTCAGCAAGGATTGTAGCGAGGCTGACTGAAAAATACTGAAATTATTTTAAAAAAACTACCTATTAAATAAAAGAAAATGTAACCATGACTTGACAGTGCTAAAAGGTTCTGATTTGTCACGTTGATATAGGTAGCTAGAGGTATTTCACTGCAATTTTATCAATGTGCTATAGAAAATAAACAATACGCCAATCTACATAGAATAGATTTATGCAGTTTATGTATGTTATTATAAAAAAAAAATGCTATGTTGTGATTGAGAAACTTGAATTTCCTCAAAGGCGGCGCCATTTTAAACATTTTCTAGTTTTATTTTTTTGTTTCAATAAAAAGCTGTTGTTGTTTTTCTGAACTAGATAAAAGGGTTTGCCATAATTTAAAATGCAATCATTTCATTAATTGGTATATTGTTTTGGTACTTGTATTTGCCATAATTTCTTTAAAAATAACGCTTCAGGTGCCATAATCGTGAAATTACATAAATCATTTTCACTTATTTCATTGGTCATAATCGATCATGTCATAATAATTGTAATCCATAAATTTATTTACTATATTTTTCATTTTCAATCATGTCGTTTTCCCTAACATTTATTCACCAATAATATTCGTTTGCCCATACGCTAGTATGACTTCGGCTTCGCCGGCCAGCCTCAGCTGCGGCGGCAAGACGTGTTACAACCACCTGCTCCTCAACTCGCGGGCCGCCTTGCCCCTCCGCGCCTTGGCGATTCTAAATTACACTCTAGGGGTAGGGCAGACAAGACTGCGTGGAGTCGGATTTACAGCGATTCGTTTCTGTAACTAAAACCTAACTTAACTAACAATGTATGAATGAACGTTCGGAATAATACTCATATAATAATATAATACTTAGAACATATGACTTTATGTCATGTAAAATTAGAAGATTCATTTATCATAGTACTAAAATCATCAAAAGTACTAAAAATTGTTTGCTGTAATAAATCATTTTATGACAGATCAAATGCCTTAATGACATTATACATATTATACGTTTCTAAATTATATTAAATGTTGCTTATGTCAAGTATCGATTATGTAATGTGTTACTTATAGAAACTAATGATTATAACACGTCATGTTATTATGGAAACTCATTTTATGGCAAATAAAAGTTATGACTAAAAAGTTGATATGACAAGCGTCATTAGTATAAATGATAATAGTGCAAGTAAATATTATGACGGGGGACGATTATGGAAAACAATAATAGTACAAATCATTTTATGGAAAACAAGGTATTACCAGATAAAAGACCTTTCGCATAGCATTGCACCACTCAATCACCTACATTGTTTAACTTATTAATGGGCAGACATTACAGGATTCACTGGTCGAAAAGGTCTCATCATTCTGCCTTTGTACCTTATTTGTGTGCGAGAAGTTTAAATATAAAATAAAAACTTACAACAGAATGTCACGTAACTAACACATTTTTGTTATATGTTATTTTTCAGATATTTGATACAACCGAGGGGCCGAAGAATTACTTAGTTGGAGTGGTTTCCTTCGGGCCCACGATATGCGGAATCAAGAAGCCAGGAGTCTACGCTTCAGTGTCTCACTTCCTCAAGTGGATCCTAGATAATCTAGTCTAACTCAAACATTCTGTAGTGATATGAATTAGTAGTTTCTTTTGTAGTTTTATATGTACATACATACTAACAAAATATCTGTAGGAAATATTTTATGTGATTGGTAATTTTAATAAAACATACTTGACGCCCAAAGTGATTTAGTTAAACGTTTATTAATTAAATAGAATTTTCACAACTACAGTGCACTACTAAAAACATATTCGATGCAGAATCAAAATAACAATTTCCCTCTATCTAAGGTCTATCGGTCACGGTTTCCGAGTCCGAGTATTTGTCATCGATATCCATTCTGTTGAGGAATTCTGTCACATCTCCTGTGTATGTCTCGGCTGTATCGTTAATCGATACTTTGCGGGATCGAGTGCAGGGACTGTTGTAATGGTACGATTTGTTCCTTGAGCTTCGTTTCTTGGTAGACTTCCTTGGTGACAGTTGCAAGGTGTCTAATGGGGCTGACAGTGACCGAGGTGCGTAGAACCTCTCGAACAGCATAGGTTGCTGCTGCACCCTTCCGTACATCAGCTCCATCTCGTGGAGAAACTCCTCTCGTCTCATTCTCTCTTCATCGCGCCGAGTTTGAAGCCTCATTGCAATATCCTCTTCATGGCTAGAAAATAATAGTTGTAGCAAACAAACAATCAATTAATTTAGTAAAATATTTATTTCTCACTATGCAATATTTATCTAATTTATCAAAACTTCAAGCAAGCCGCACCCATCCTGCTTTCTTAAGATGTTCACGAGTGGGTAAAGGCTTGATCTAGTCTTGTCAGATTTTAGGTACCTATTATAAGTTAGGTATTAGGTATAGTAGTAGTTAGTAGATAACGTCTTCAATAAAATGCTGCGATCACCGCGTTTTGAAAATATAAAAACATCGCATTAAAACAAACAAACTCAAAACAGGAAATTTCGAAAAGGATGACGGTGCTATAAAACAAGATTTGAATATCAATTGGCATCATATGACATTCTGGTTGCTCTTACATGTTAATGTTGTAAACTAACTTGTTTTTAACAAGATGCCAAGCAGGTTTTGATCGGAGCTGGCGATCTCTGAGCCTCATCTCGTTGCGCCGACGTTGTTCCGCTATTCGTGAGGCTGCCTCCATTTCAAACCGCCTCCTGACCGCTTCGGCTCTGAGTAACGCTGCTAGGTTAGATCTCCCTGATGCAGAAGCTCGTAGATCGAGCGCTGAGTACGCATGCGCACCGGGGCCATTGCCAACCCCACTAGTGGCACCACTCTCGGTGCTCTTATTTTCGGAATAAATTTTCATTGCTACATCGTGCATCTAAAATGGGCAATAATTTAAATACCTAAATCTCTACGTTATGAATTAACTTTACAAAATTAATCAAAAATAACGAAGATGCATTTATATAAAGAAATAAATAATGTAAACACACTTTCTTAGCAGCTCTATCCGCCGTGTATAGCCGGAACGGCTGTGGACTTGTTGTAATGAACTCTTCCTTGTGATATTTGTCTCTTTTCTTCCGATCTTTCGTAGGACTTGAGCATCGCTGTCTGTCGGACGATGAAATGGACGGTACACCTGGAGAAGGATCTATAGGCAGATCACTATGAGCTGCAGGTGTCGAAAGGCGACTGCGATCTCGAGCCGCCATGGTGCCTGGGTAATTTGCGCTCCGTAGCATTTCATCGGCTCTAATACGTTTATTCATTGATCTGTAATGTTATTAAAATCCCGTCACTAATTGAAACTTGCTTCTAGAAAAATGCAGCATAAGTGTTTAGATGCCTGAAATAAATCCCAGATTTAGTAGGCAACAAAACAACAGCTCTAACGGTCAGGCATCAACTGTCGTCCATGAATCACTGTGATGGTACAACTGGTCCAAGGGAGGAAATAATATTTATGTAACGGTCAGTTACCTGAAAAAGTCATCCTCTCTCATTTTGTCGTAAAAGTAATTGGAAAACAAGTTTTTGGGCACGGGTCGAGCCCTAAATCTTTTCTTCTTTTTACTTTTAGGCAAAACGTGAATAGCTCGTTCACACATTCCGCCCATTCCCTTTTCTTCTCTTTTTGTGAAACTAAATGGTTTCATTTGAGCTCTTAACTCCGCCTCGCTATTTATCTTTGTTATTGCTCGTCTGCAAAATGTCAATGAATCTAATAAGCATGATTTTTGTTTATACAGCGCAGCGCCACGCTGAGTTGAGAAAATCATTGATGAGCTAACAAGCCTTGGTACAATAAAATAAGATTGTTTACCAAAACATAAGAACAACGATTTCAGTCAAATAAAATAAATTATGAATTTACAAAAATGTGCTATACAGGGTGTAAACAGACCCTTCACGAAGCCGTCAACCAAGCATTCTGTACATCAAACTAAGTAACTAAGCAAAAATTATCGCTGGGAGAAGACTTTACTTTGGGGTGAAAATCACGTTTTACGGTAGAACTTAATGTAACGCACTCAAAACATTGTGCTAATGGATGGATTGAATAGAACGAGGGTCGTGGAGGTGTTTAAAGTAAAAATCTTACATTAAAATCATGTAAGTAAAAAAAAACTTGTGAAAAAGTTGGAACTTTGACCCCCAATATCTCGGTAACTAGAAGGTTCCCATGTATGGTCTAGAACAAAAACAATATCGCAACGACGGGGAGAACAAGTGCCTTTCGGCTTCGTTAAGGATCTTTTTACACCTCTCACGAATCTGGAATGTAGTGGAGGTGAATCGAGGTATACCCATAGGTTACATTTTATTTATGGTACATTTGTTTAAAGCGCCTGCTTATAATATGTAAGTGAGTATATCTGCATTTAAATAGGCACTAACACTAATTAAGTAGGCATACAAAATCAAGCAAATATTGTTTTTTAAAGGAAGAAATAAAATGTAAAAGTGTAGGTAGTCTATTAAGAAGCATACAGGGAGTTTTCATGACGAATGGAAACCTCATAGCTTGGTCCTCTAGAATCTTTTCATAGAGAGGTATGCGCGACTCGATTGGAACAGGCTTGGCTCTATACTTCTTCCTCTCTCGCTTCTGATGGAGCATGTCTTCAGAAAACGATTTTCGGAGACACCGGAGTTCGTTAACTATGCGCTCTTCTTCGTCCCTGAGGGAAATTTAGAATAAAACATAGACAAACGATTTTTTATGAAACTAGTAATGTGCATTGGTAATTAGCAAAACGCCCTTATAGCAACACTTTGGAGCTTACCTCTCGGTCATTTTAAAGGGTTTTGGAATAGTAATGCTCTTCCTGCGTCGAACAGGCGATCCGGAGCGTTTCGATCTTAGAGGACTTGAAGGCATGCTTTGCGTTTTGAACTCGTCTCCATCGTCAAAATCTACTTTACTAATGGGACTCTCATACTTTTTCCCGTCGAAAAATTCATCGAACTTTTGATCGACTTCATTTTTACTTTCAAATTTCGCATCATTCCATGATATGGAACAGGCTGAGTGATTCCTTTTCGGACGTTCGTTTCTAGTCTTTTCTAAATTACTTTTCATTGGAGCAATTTTTAAATCTTCGTGGCCATTTTTCTTATCGTCTATCACAGTTTTTCTCACCGGTCGTTTTAGACATGTCTCTGAATTATTTTTAGGTAAGGGTTTCGAACGTACAGCTGTACTAGGTGTCTCGCAATTATTTTTAATCGTATTTGAATTTATCGATCCCGTAGATAGTTTTCTGCTTGATACGCGATTAGATTTAGGTTTATTACTTTTTGTCATCAGTAATCTACTGGTTTCCTCTGTTTTGGCCAGTAGATCATCTAAAACTTTATCACCGTGTCCATTGCAATCATCAATAGATTCAATAGCCATACCTAACATAACTTTTTTCTTGTCTCTCAAAGATTTAAGTGTGGAATAAAATTCTTCGGCCGGTAAATGGTTGATTTCATTATAGTCAGGAATGCTTCGGTAAAAGTCCTTCATTTTAGCTGCATCCACGTTTGCGGCAGCAACAGAACACGTTGAAGAAGAATCAATAGAACACTGTTGGGTAATATGTATCTTCCCCTTCCGTTCATAAGCAGACTTCGGCATTTTACTAACGGGATCCACAGGAACTCTTAGGCAAGAGTTATTAAACACACTAGTATGATGTGTCATACTGATTATAACTATGGAAACATTGTGAAATAAATTATAGATCGAATTTTCTTAAGGCATGTTGTTACAGTGTTTGTTGTCATTGTTGTCACTATGGAAGCCATTTGTGACCTCAATTATAGCTCTCAACTTAGACTTTTTAGTATATTCATATTATTAAGTGCTATAATGTTTTATTTTCTTTTGATAAATTACAATAAAATACTGTTATCGAGTCACCGATCAACGTTCATCAAGTATTTGTACGTAAATCAGAACGCACGGCTATTGTTTTGACATTAGAATCTGTGATTGACTTGACAGTTCGAAATTGACAGAAACAAAATATTATTTCTTCATTCTAACCTAGAAAAAACCCAAAAAAACAAATGATTGATTGCGAATCCGGTGTATTCTCATAAATAAAAACCTGTAAATATACGTAGATAAGACACAGAAACTATAGTTCTTCCTGATATACAAAACGAAGAAGCTAATTATTTAGTAACTTGTATAGCCATAGTTTAGAACAAATTAAAAAAATACGTTACCAAAGCGAAAATGTTCAGTAACAACGTAAAGCGACTATTGATACGACAAGTAGAATGCAATATCAGAAGTGCAACTGTTCGTACACTGAGCACCGCAAAAGACGACACCTCTTTGACTTTGAAACCGCCGCAGTTCTTCAGGGGAGACTATGATGTGATTATCGCCGGTGGTGGAATGGTTGGATGCACACTGGCCTGCGCACTTGGTACGAATATATTTTTTTATAACTTTGGATGCCAGAAAGATCGGGTGCGTACTACTCGTAACTGGCGTATGTGTATGACAATATATATTAACGGGGACGAGGCAGAAGGTGTATGTAACGATCGTAGCAGGTGTTTACGTATGGATACCAGACTAACATTCGGCCATCTGGTTGTTCTACTTGTTTAAGCTACAAAAACAGAGACATCACAGATGTTATTGTACTCTATCCTGAAAAATGCAGCAAAATTTTACTTGTCTGTGTAATTTCATGGTATATCCATACATTCAAATACACAATACAATACATGGGACTGTTTCTTAATGTTCCAGCTAAAGACTCAATACTGTCAAACTTAAAAGTACTGCTACTTGAAGGAGGTTCAAATCAGAGTTTCAAACTAAAGCCAGAATACAGCAACAGAGTTGTGGCCCTCAACCAGAACACCAAGTCTTTAATGACTCAACTAGATGTATGGAAAAATGTCGAAAATATGAGGCTACAGCCGGTCAGAAATATGCAAGTGAGTTAAATAAAATGGAATAATTTTTATTTATTCAGTTGCTTCATGTAAAATACTATTAGGTATTCAGCTGCATCCGGTTAGACTGGAAGCCGAACCCAACATAGTTGGGAAAAGGCTAGGTAGATGATGTAAATCAAACTCAAAAACTTTGTACTGACATTGGGTTTGCACCACAATCTGTATACAAAAACAAGGCACCACCTTATAGAGAGCTGAAATCTAGAAAACATATCTCAGAAAATATGGTATGATTAATAATAATAATAAATCCTTTATTTTCAGGCTACTTTCGCCCATAGATAAATACCTTACAGACTAACATAATATATTATATCATAATAGTACAAAGTGTGTTAGTGTATAAACTTAAAACTATGTTAGTAAAACACACTTCACTCAAGCAATGAACTTTAACATTCAATTTAATTCCTTTAGGTATGGGATGCCTGTTCAGACGTCATGATAGGCTTCAGCAGTAATGAGATGTTGGATGACGATGTTGCCTACATAGTTGAGAATGATGTCATGCTTCATGCCATCAACACAGAACTAGCATCAGGCAGGCACCCGAACGTCAGCATCGTCTATGATTCTAAAATTGCTGGCTACCAGCTGCCAAAACAAATTGCCAAATCCAGCGCAAAAAGTTGTGTTGAGATGGCCAATGGAGACTTGTACACATGTGAGCTTTTGGTAAGTCAATATCTTTTATTATCAGCTACAGGGTAACTGCAGCACACACTATATCATTTTCATTAATTTTGACAATTCCACAACATTCATTGTTTAAAATACATCAGCATATAAATTGTTATGCAATTAGGTTTCCTAAAATCCTCCAGATTGCTGTTACAAAATTGTGTCCGTTACCCAGGCCAGATGTTGTTGAAAATGGTCATTTGAATCTTATAGATAATTAGTTTTACGGCTTCTATAATTGTTGCGCACATTTTTAAATTTGTTGCGCTTATAGTTTTTTAATTATTTCACAAAAACATTTCCTGCTGGGGTAACGTTACCCCAGCCAGACCTTTTTCTTTCTAATGGGAATATTTAAATAAATACTATCTATAAAATTAGTTGTCTAGTTGAAGTAAATGTTGTGCCTTATTTTGTATTTGTTCTATCATCGGTTGCGAAGTTATTCGAGATTTTGCTGGGGTAACGTTTTTGGTTTTGCTAGATCTTTGAAATGGTTAAGCGGATTCTTATCATATTTTGTACATGACTTCTTAGGAATTAGTTTAAATTTGTTCTGCAATAAAAAAAAAACAAAATAATACATAGCTTAAAGGTTATTTAATTAAATAGAAAAACACTTCAATTGGTCCCAACACTCTCAATGAGAAGTCTAAAGACTTACTTTAAACGATATTTTAAAGCTTGTAACTGCCTTCAAATGGATGTGAAGTTTCATTAGTATCCTGTAAGTATTTAACAAGTTATGATGATATTCAGTTCTTCACGAGCACGGTCTTGATGCGCGTGGTGTTATTTGGCCACTGGATTGGATATATGAACTGAATGTTATGTCAATTATTAGTTTTTTAGTTCAGTTGTATATCAGTAAAATTTCAGCGTAGTACATTACACACATTATAATTACATACATTATCACATACATAATTAATGAGATAATACGATTAAAGTCATTAGGAAGTGAATGACCGTGGTAACCCGACCAAGTTTAGGTGGTTACGAAAAAGACATCAAGACAACAATTACAGAAGCCGCAAAACTAATTATCTATAAGATTCAAATGACCATTTTCGACAACATCTGGCCTGGGTAACGGACACTACAAAATTGGAATGCTCATCAGCAATTAATTTACCAAAAATTTTTGAATCAAGAAAAGTGCTGTAGTGCCCCAGTGGTAACAGCCTTGACTTACGATAGGTAGGTTGTGGGTATCAAACACAGATACATGCATGACTGTGTAATTTATTTTATCCCCACTGCCCAAAAACAGTGAAGGAAAACATTGTGAGGAAATTAGCATATCCTAGATCTACCAACCCGCAATGGGCCAGTGGTGGATAATGCCCATTCATAGAGAGCAGGCCTGTGACCTAGCCGTGGGAACATTTTAGGATGATTATGTGGTTCTAGGAAAGAGAAGATAGACTTGCTATAGACATTATAGAAAGCAACTTACCTATTTGGTTCAAACCAGGAACCGATTAATCAGGTTAAACATTAACCGGTTAGACCTATATCCCATATTATATTTGATTAACCATTATGTTAACCCTTATAATATATGCGTTAACCATTTTAATAGCGAGCCTGCGCGGTTCGCCCAGTCACGTGACCATGCCGCTGGTGAGTAGAAAAAAACGCTATACGGGTAATCTTTTCAGTCCCTGGTTCAAACCATTGGTCGACACGGGCCTTCCAAATGAAAACTGCTTTAATGATTTAATTTTTATTAAGGTAAAAATAACAATTATTGTAACAACTTTACACATTCTCATATACAACCTAGATATAAACGATTAAACATGGTAAAGTTCCCAAAACACAATCTTATACTACTAACATAATATCATACACCAACACCAGTTTTTTTACACATAACTATGCCAAAATAAAAACACATTATTAAAACTAATATCAGATAATTCCCAGTACCTACATGTAAAAACTGAAACAATTTACGGTGGCTGATTAAGTTTGTTTTCAATTTGACCCAATCTTAATTCTGTGTTATCAATTAACTTGTTTACTCTTTTTGTCAACTCTAATAGCTGTGTTTTTATATCCACCATGCATATTTCTTGTATTGCATTTATATTGAGTGACGTTGGTCTGATTCTGTCAGCATTTGACGCAGATGTTGTTCTCTTCCTTCGTTCCACTTGCTGACTTTCTGATGAATATCTGTCAAACAAATTACTCCTCCTCTTGACTAAATCTTGTTTATTATTTAGTTCCTCTTCTTCCTTACATTTTCGTATTCGGAATACGTAATTGTTGTTATGTTTGATACTTTTTCGAGTATTTTTTCGACTTGCCACCATTTTGTAGACGGATGCTATTAAATCCTTTGGGATCTGAAATCAGACATGAAAAATTGATATTTAGAATACAGTCAAACCTGGATAAGTGAGAGCTCCAGCTTAAGGGCTTAATCTTTTTTTTTTCATGGTAGATGACAAAAAAAAACTATTGTTTTGTCACTTTGTTTAAGTTGCAGTAAATTTACACTTAGATAAAAGCGCGATGGTTAAATAAATAAATATGCGATACATATCTAACTAAGAAAAAACTGACCCTATTTTCCCTGGGGTCGTTCGGTCGTATAGTGAGCGTGCGCGTATGCGAGGCGGTGAGCAAAGCGCCCCAGCGCAGCACACCGAGCAGCTGCTTGGGCGCGCACGTCAGCAGCGAGCTGAACAACATGCTCTCGAGATGTGCCACTAGCTGCGTTTGTCGCACCAGTCGGTCCAGGCCAGCACTCTCTTGTAATGCCTGGAAAAAATTAAGGCATACAATTAACGAACCACCAGATTTAGCAAAATGTAACTGCATAAAAAAAATCACTTTTGATTGCCAAAATTAGTAAATGATCACCAATATTTTATTTTTTTAGTTAATGACCACCAGAAATTGAACTGTTATGCCCTTGCATCCTAATCTATCCTGGGTGCCCCAAGTGACCCAAGTCGGCCTAGGCAAAACTAGTTTGTCATCAACCACCTCATTCAAATTTGGCACTTAATTTACTAAATTTGGTGATCAATTGATATTTTAGGTGATAGATGCTAGTGGTCACAAAGTTAATTTTGGTGGTCATTATATTTGCCCCCAAAAATGAACAACGTTAATGAGAATACACATGAACAAAATAATTATAGTATTTTGGAAAAATCTGAATAAAATGTTTGTTATTTACAAACTTGCAAATGGACTTGGAAACCTTTGAAGCTATACTGTACTGTACTGCTAGCTAGAGGTTTGAAAGTTGGTATCGAACTCCTCCAAAAAAATAGCGTACCCGTACCACAGATGACAGTCATTTTGTGTTAAATATTTAGTACCTAGCCAATATGGGAGAATGATAAATGGAGCGGCATGACAATGATAACTAAATTATTTGAATAAATTTCATTTTAAAGCAAACCTGAATATCGCTGACAGCCAAACCAACCAAAAGGTTCGTCAGTATAACAGTGACAAGCAGCACAAATATGAGGAACATTCCATGCGCGGTGACTGGGTAGTGTGACTCAGTAGTACTGTTACTATAAAATATGTCTTCGTACTCCAGCTCGCCCGACATCATCATTACTGTCTTCACTAAACTGGCAGGGAGTTTGAACGCAGCATAGTTGCTGAACAGCACGCTGAACGCGAGACCAAAGGCTATCAGCAAGCAACTGTAAGCTAGTAGAAATGTTGCGAAGTTCACCGTAACTAGAAAGGAGAGAAAAAGATTATAGACAGTCAGCACAGTCTTCCGATGCATTCAGAATTCTGATTAATCTGCCATATTATCTATGAGCAGCGGTGGCCCAGTGGTGGCGGCCCCTACTTACGAACAGTAAGTCGTGGGTTCGAACCCAGACAGGCGCATTACTTTGTGTAATTTATTTCATCACCACTGCTCTCAAAACGGTGAAGGAAAACATCGTGAGGAAACCGGCATGTTCTAGAACCAAAAATTCGAAGACATGTGACATCTACCAATCCGCACTGGGCCCGCTTGGTGGATTATAGCCCGTTCCCTCTCATTGAGAGGGGGCCTGTGTCCCAGCAGTGGGAACATTATAGGCTGATGATGATGATGATGATTATGTATTTATGCACCCTTTAACAAAATCCATATTTGATCGAAATTGGTAGCGACCGTAGCTTTACAGCTTAAAAAGTGAGTTGAAACAAGCCGATACATGTTCTGGTGCCAAACAGTAATAAGGCAAAGGGTCTCACCTGTAGTAAACATTTGGACGTATAAACCAAAGGTCGGAAATCGTCCAATGATCATCATCAGCTCCAGCCAACAGAAGAATATCGTAATAGCTGCGATATCGTGCTGCCAATTTGATGTGTTATGCCTTATTTCACCATTATCCCAACTTGGTATCTGAAAACATAAATTGCCATAAGAAAACATAATTTATACCATGTTATTGCAACAGGAAACATAATTTATACCATGTTCACAAAATATATGTACTTATTTCAAATTAATCTTACCGTACATAAAAATACTCCGATTATTATTAACCACTGCAACCAATTTTCCCATTGCCGTATGTAAGCAGACCAATCCAAGCACGCTTGAAATATCTCTTTGGACAGGAAACAGAAATTCAGTATGAGTATGAGATATTGTACTGGTCGAAGATATGTTGGCACGTTGCAACTCCTTGATTCGCATAGAAAGATCTCTGAAATAATACAATAATTTACTGAATAACATCATTCTCTCCAAAAACTGGCTTGCCAACAGAAAATATAAAAAAAAAATACATACGAAGAATATAAAGGCTGTATAGTGTTATAAACAACGCGTGGTAGATGAAGCTCATGACGAAAAACTTCCGTATTCTTCGCCATTTCAAGAAAAGAAATGTTTCTGCGACTGGATGTTTCAGGACGTCTTTGCGGCTCACCTGAAATGTGACCATTTCTGTTATTTACCTTTTAAAATGTAAAGAAGCCAAAACATGCATATTATAGGTACTGGAATTTAGAAACCCTACCTCAATGAATGCCATTAACAGTTCAGCCTCGCCTCTGGACAGACACGGCACTAAGGGCCTGAAGTCTATGACGAGCTCACAGTCCACGTCCCCCAGCTCGTGCTCACTGACATGCACCGCGTCGTCCAGCTTGCACAAGTAGCGCGGGATCACATCCGGCACTCGACGCACTATGAACGAAAGCGCCGACACTCCGCCGTTCGTACGCAGAGTCACGTCGCCGCCATAGTCTGCAAACAGTATGCGTTATCTTTAAAACATTTCTCTCCAATAGTTAGAATAATAGGAATTTGACTTTTGAGATATCGACTTAATACAAACAACCTGAATTTATGTAATGGTACAACGTGTGAATCATTGGAACAAGATTGTTGGACTTTATACGTTGAAACAAGTAATTTGTTTAAATTATATTTCAAGTTTAGATTACCTAACAATAACAAAACACAGGCGGAGAATTCGTTCAAGGCGGCAATGTGTAGGGGTGTGTATCCGAAGTTGTCGGGCGCATTGGGATCGGCTCCGGCGGACAGCAACGTCCGTGCTACGTCACAAGCGCGGGCTCCTCGCACGATGGCTCCGTGCAGCGGAGTGCGACCGTCTCCATCACGAGCACGGACGTCAGCGCGCTTGCACACTAACAGCTCAACCACTTCCAGAGATTGTGCTAAGGTTGCTGTAACAATACCAAATGGAGTAAACAATACAATCAATTTTAAGAAGAAGAAGAAGAATTATTAAGTTCAAGAAAAAACAATAATTAGAACATTGTTGAAAGTGAACCTAAATGCAATGGTGTTTGTCCTCTTAAATTGGGCAAATCAATACGCGATCCATGTTCGAGAAGTAGCCGAGCGCACTCTGCATGTCCATCCTCTGCTGCAAGATGCAACGCCGTAGCTCTCCCAACACCCAACGCTGCTCGCACGTCAGCACCCGCATCCAATAATAACTTTGTGCAAATTGCCGAGCCGAGAGATGCCGCCACGTGCAGTGGAGTCTCAGTGAAAACCTAAACAGATTCATGGCTTAGTAATATTGTTTTGGAACGTTTCCGTTACTGTGTTTATTTTGAATGATGATTTATAATCCAATTCGTGTTGGATAAATGATCGAAACCAGGGCGCACCTGCGGTGTGTCAGGACAAGCGCCCGCTTCCAATAACTCCTTCACTACTACCGGTGCGTCGCTGAGTACCGCGTAATGTAAAGGAGACCGCTCGCTAAGACCAGCATTTACGTCCGCCCCGTGAGCAATTAACACCTGTCAAAATAAATTAAATATTACAACAGTACTTTAGTGGGTCATCTTTCATCTTTAAAAATATTCTGTTTACCTTGACGCACGCTAAACTCTTCGCGCTCGCAGCGCAATGCAGCGGTGTTGCTTTTTTTTCTGTCGCTGAGTCCCACATGTTCGGGTTTGCTCCATGCTCCAACAACAGTTTGGCGCATTCTTCGCTGCCTACTAAACAGCTTAAATGCAAACATGTCCTGAAAGTAGATATTGCTTTTGTACTTGAATTCTTTAAAGACATTTTAAATTGTCAGTTTGTCTATTATTATACGCAGTTGGTTACCTTCCTGCTTCGTCAGTCCTATTTGGATCTAGCCCCAACTTCAACAGTTTTGCTAACAATGAACTCCTCCCGAGCCAGCATGCCCAAAGTGCTGCTGTTAGGATTCCGTCAATTGTTTGCGATGCAATTTCTATTGCTTCATCGTAGTGTCCTGTTTCTATCTGACTAGATATTTCTTCAGCTAATGGCAGATGTCGTAAGTTGTAATCAATTTCATCTGTAAAAATTAAAACATAAAATAAAGTTTTAATATTGTTGCAATCGATTACCATCACAACGTTTTTGAATGGCGAGATCGGTGACAATTTATTTTTCCAAACACTTAACGCATCTGCGTGCAACGGTCACTCAAACTCACCAGAGTGTAGGTAGTGGTGTGGACGAATGAGTAGTAAAAGACATGCCAAATTCATTGTTGTGTTCCGCAAAAAAGTCTTTGACCAAATATTATTTATGGAGCAATAAAGTAAAAAGTATGAACGTTAAGTTACCTAGCTCCCAAATATCTGGTGAAGGTTTGACTCTCAGCCGCTCGGCGAGGTCGACGCCGTGCGCAGACTCGTCGCTGGAGATGTAGCCTGCCTCCAAGTCGTCGTCCGTGTCCTCGGCCACCTGGCTCATGCCACCGCCGCACCATCGCGCGCTGCCCTCGCGGAACACCTGCCGACCGCACAAACACTGTTTCTAATAACACCACTTACGCTGCATTTAACACCCCCGGACCAACATCCTTTGATCTTTAGAACTTACCGTAAAACGAATTCGTAACAGAATATAACTGCATTGTGTGGCACAAACATTCTGCTTTTGGAGTTACAAAGTACTTACCTCACGTTATGTTGGTCTACTTTGTAATCTATATGTAAGTATAATAAGTATGCAACTAATAGAACTCGGTTATTACAAACATACAATAACAAATTATTAACCTTTTTCCCCTTCTTGTCACGATTGTTGCGAACGTTTGTGTCCGCGTTCCGCGGTCGAGGCGCGTGAGAGCGTATCATAGCGGGCGCCCGCGCTTTACTGAAAACTGAAAGCTCCTCAACTCCCGCGCTTGTCGTCCCCGCCGATGGATAAAATCATAACACGAGAAAATAATCTAACTTATTGCCAGTAAAATTTCGTCATTCCCGTATTCGCCATTCCAGAAAATGCATTTTGCGAATCAATCATTTCGGGAAACATGTCTATTAATTTTACCGCGTTTATTTATGTTTCTGAAAGCGTTTTGAACGTTTGCAAAGAATGTGTATTCACGGTTTTGATAGCGTCGCCAATGACCATCAAATGTGTCGCGACAAGCCCGGCCTACGCAATTATTTTCGGAGCTACTCAACCATCGTTCGGAATCTTTTTTTATGTAGATAGATCCCAACATTAATTTAAGAAATAACTGATATGAACATTGTAATATAACAAACTAAACTAACAATCTGCTCGAAAATTGGAATCGGTAAACTTGCAGTCCGCATTCAACAACAGCTTTGGTTTTAAGTACTCTCAACAGAACACGACGAAATTAATAAGATATTATATACGATCGTGCATTTTATCACCCACGTATCCGTCAATGCAAATTCAGTCTGCGAAAACCAAACGGTTATCTTCTCATGTTAGACGGTGATCAAAAGATCAACATGAACGTTCCACTCTATTAATTGGATGAAAATCATGAAATCCTTCAGATTGCAAAGGAAACTAAGTTTGTATTAGCCATTGCTAAATTCATCGTGTCATAAAGTGACCGAAACCACCTGCTGCGAGTGAAACATGCAAACAATGAAATCAAACATCCAATATTAGCACGTCATAACCGCATGGTTCTGGCATACTAGACTTCGCCGTTTCCTATATTGCTGTATAGAAAATATACACCCACTTGAATTTAAAGATACTCGTAATATACAATTTTCCATTAGAAGAAAAACTACCTAAAGTGTAGTGTGTCAAAATCCGTAGGTACTTTTTGAATAATTGAAAACATAATGGGTGGCCATTTGGACTATAATGTTTGAACAGTACATCAAAGACATTCGTTGAGGCGCTAGTACAGACAAGCTAACATTCCAAGAACACCGTTAAGATTTTAATGACCGATTATAATAGCATTGTAGGCGTCTTCATTTCTTAAGAAAGGGGCCAAATAATCTAACGTTTTCCGCAAAAATACTGGTTTTACATATTTGTATTAGTTAACATCAAGGTTTACAATCTATTTTAATCTTTGTTTAGACACACGTCCGACTGATGGGGTTCGCGTAAATCGTTTCTTTACAAGATCTTGAGTTCTTGATACTTAGGCATGAGGTGACGTTTCATTCGCCTTTGTTTCAGAATTTGGCGAAGGCAGACAGTCGAGGGCTTGTTTATTCAAATCACTTAGATGTTAATTTGTTGTCTATGATGTCGTGAAACCGGCAATCAGCCAAAATACTACTGTAATGCTGATACGTGCTGGATGTTATTAACATAATAAATATCTAGTAAATTGGGATATTTTCGTTTCTGTAGCTAAATTTATTGGAATTACTTTATATCTGCTGGGATTCCATGCACACTTTATTATTAGACAGACAATATAAATACGGACTTTTCGCAAAGTCCAAAAAGAAAACTTTGATTACCTACATGTAAGTGTTGCTTACCGTATTGGTGTTGTCCTGTATTGTTTCGCGTACCATGGTGCTAGTGCTACAGTCTGGTGTCCACTGGTGTACAGGTATACTCCAATTGAGGAGCTCTTCATTATTTCTTCATACGCAATACTTTTTTATTCTAAATCGATCTCACTGACCTAATTGATTTTTCACCACGTCCCGGTTTCTGAGTAATACCGGATATTATTGGAAATCCAGAATTCGGTATTTTTTTCGACGTATATATCAGTTTCTTCAAACTTGGCATATAAAAAGATCTGTTAAACTACGGAAATCGTGTTCTTCGAAGTCGAGCCTTTGCTGAATATAGTCAAACTTTGATGCCTGTACAAAACACATAGTCTGCAATTTTCATGTTCATAAGTTCATTTACTTTGCGCAATACCTGTTGAATGATTCAAAGGTCAAGTTTATTGCTATTGTTTTTTTTTTTAAGTTTTTGCGGCCTAGTGTGGAGCACGCCTGCCTAGAAGAAACCGATTCATTCGAACTTTGAAGAGAACCAGCTTATAGTGGTCAGGGACTAGACAAGCCGGCATTGAATTCCACAGACTGGCGGAAAATAACTAGGAGTGTAACTTACGTGACGGACCATACTTTTTTTTCTCATGACATAAAACATGAAAGCATGTGCGTTTGGTAGTGAGTAAAGAATAAATAAACTTGAAAAACAGTTTAATTTACCGAGTTTATTTATAAAGAAACGGAAAACACTCGTAAGCAAATGGAATGTGCAAAACTCCAGGGAAACTATAGTGTAGGTATTTCCTACTTAAGTATGTTTATAATTCAGCACCCAATATTTTATTCTATTTTAGTATTTATCTGACATGTCATTTGAATGACGAAACCTTTAAATTGTAATAATGAATTGGAATTATTTATGAATTTCTTGGTTTGTAAACTTATTATTCGTGTTTATGTTATTGATTTTTCTAGCATCTTTTTTAAACATTTTGATTGTATTGCTTTGATGCTGTTACATACGTATAATATTAAGATTAAATAAGAATTCGGATTATTTTGACAGTTTTCAATTCCTCTGAGTGAAAAACTATGTACAAAACAAAACAATGCTAGTCATGTAACTGGCTGGTTAGATCACATAATAAAGAACCTTAATATTATAATAGTGAATCCTAGAATCGCTGTATCATAAAGGAAAATATCTCAAGGATTGATTTGCGTGCTCATAGATGAACAGGAAAATTCTTGTTTCCTTTCTAGGTATGTAGGTAGGTACTTGATCTGCTTGAGATATGCATGTATGACTACAACTAGATGTATTCAGATTGTTATAGTCTTCAGCATCATTTGATATCAGTCGTATACAATATCTTTATTGATTGATTGATCGTAAATATATTTGTGGACATTAGTTCCAAATACGGGTGAAGACTTGCTCCTGTAACACAGGTCTCACCTAGCACAAAAAATATTTAAGAATTGAAAAAATATATCTGTAATACGGAAATGATCATGTCATTTGGTTATCTGTCTTAAGCATCATTTATTTTATAAAACCCCTTAAATCACTGCAATCTATCAGATTAATCGGTTTCCTCCTGAAATAATTTCCAGAAATGCCAGGAATACTATAAACCTTTGTTGTTGTCTGAAAAGCCAATGATCTATCGCTTGTCACAAAAAAGACAAATGAATCTTGTTAAATAGGCTAGTTTCCACCATTAATGTGATGTCGTCCTGGCAAAAGCAAAACCTCAGTAAGAATAATAGTCGGTTAAAAAGTGATATGTATTATGCGTACACTATACGTAACTAATATCTCAAATTCAAAATATTGGTAGGTATTTTGAATTTGAGATATTAGTTAGTAAAATACCTTACTTTGCTAAAACAAAATAAGCCAAAAGAGCTAGCCTGGTTGCCATGATGTTCACTGGAATAGCTCAATATAACTTGGATTACCTTCAAGAAATTAACATCCATATATCGACCGTCACAAATATAAGAATTAACACCTAATAACCTATTTCCCCACACCGTACACTGAAGAATGATTAGGTGTTTCATTAACCATTGTGAAAAACAAACTTCACCATTACCTACGCTATGAGTCGCTACTAGATTAACTATTCCTATTCCTACCCAAAAAAACTCGGCAGTGATTAACTTAGAAAACCATCATTTTATTCCGCAAATAGTTGACTACTTTACGTACTACAGAGATTTTTGAGCGAGTACATAGTTTCCAATTGTTAAAAGGTTAAACCATAGTATTATCTAATCATTGCAATAACTTTTGTACAGGCAACAAAGTTATGGAATAATACTTTTGTTTTTCTTAAAACCGTCACCTTCACTGCACTTGTAAACACTTATGGGCACTCTCCGAGAACACGTGAAGTTCCTCGTTAAAGGAGCAAGCAGGTACCTACGCCGTGGTGCGCGCTATACTGTAATACCACTGCACCGGCAGCCGAGCTGCTTACACGCCATACACAAATAAACCACCACAACTAATGATTACAACCGCAATCCCAGCATCTGTTTACTATGAAATTATAATAGAAAACTTCGCTATTCTTGTCATATTCCCACTTTTAGTGAGTAGTTCCTGTGGGCATCACGTAGGCCGGGATTCAAAAGAAGCTTCATGGACATTACAGCCATCATAGCGATATTTTTATGCTTCTAAATAGGGCTACCAAATTTTTTGGTTGAAAATAACATGAAAATATCGAAAACTTGACTAGTTATCTGGTCCGGGTACTTTTATTTTTATATTTTGTGGTGGTTCATTATTTTTTCTTCCTTGTATTTGACTTTTCATCAATTATAGACCTAAAATATGACACCATGCAGAAATAGCTTGGCAATGGGTATTTGCAAGTGGCCTTTGAATCACAGGACACAGACCAGTTGATACGGTCATCAAATACGATATGAAGCCTTCTCAATGTGACGTTCATGTACATTAGGGTTATCTACCCTCCCCTCCATGTACGTATGTACGTAGCTATCCTTTTAACGTTTACTAGAGAAACCTTAATCCCGACCTGTACGTGAACTTTTGTTGTGTGATGAATTGGACCTCTTTTAATCAGACTATTCTTTCTATTTCAGATTGGAGCCGATGGCGCCAACTCGGCTGTGCGGAAAGCAATGGGAGTACAGTATCTATCGTGGAGCTACGAACAAATGGGCGTTGTAGCCACATTAGAATTAGCTGAGGTAAATGAAGTAACGTCCTTGTGCTATTAACTGACATGACTACCTAGTTAAATAAACATTTATTTGGCCTGCCTTAATACCATCAGTCGTAAGGGCAGACTCAGAGATTTCCGGACGAGCTTGACAAATCAAACAACTAGTGGTGCTTATTAGTCCTAGTTTGCAAAAGTTAAGTCCTTTGCATCATTTGTGCAACGATGGGATGATGCAGGCTTACTGTTGGTTGAAGTTGGAAGGTAACTGATTCTAGGGTCACCAATATAGGTTATAGGGTGTATATAGACCCTTAGGGAAGCCGAAAGGCACATGTTCTCCCCGTCATTGCTATATTTTTTTTTGTTCTGGATCATACCTGGTGGTCAAAGTTCCAACGTTTTCATAAGTTTTTTTTTTACAAAACTAGATTTGAAGGTCATAACTTAACTATAAATACCACCATAATCCGTTTACTATTAAATGCGTCTGTAAGCACAATGTTTTAAATGCGTTACATTGAGTTTTACCACAAAACGTGATTTTTCACCCCAAAAAAAAGTCGTTTTCCAGCAACAATTTTTGCGTAGAATTACTTACGGCTTGTACACATAAACACGATACGACGTCGCATCGTGCTACGACGCGGCATTGTCTTACGAGGCGACGTCGTAGCGTGGGAATCTACGACATCACAACGTGCCACGACTTCGCAAGTAAATTACGTCGGTCGCAGTAAATTTTGAAAAATGGACCGCACGACCTACTCGCTACATTCAATAACAAATGAATGCGGCACCGGCGAAAGATATTTTCAACGACGTCGTACCGTGCATCGTTGCACGTTGCGACGTCGTAGATTCCCACGCTGCGACGTTAACACCTTGTCGTTTGAAGACTGGTTTTTGGATTAAGCCTAAATTTGAAAAAAATACCTTATTAATTATAGCCATAGATTAATAGAAGGGGATAAAGTTTACACGTACTAATAGTGTTAACATAAACAGCATTATAAATAATTACAAGTCTTCAACCAAAGTTGTCCAGTACAAGTATACTATTAATAACGATTAACGTATCGGCCGCAGATATAATTGTTGCTATTCTTTACACAACCTACACATAATTGTTTGTAATCTCTTGATATCTGATATATCGGGTGTAAAAAACCTCTTAACGAAGGCGAAAGGCACTTGTTCTCCCCGTCATTGCATTCATTTTTCTGTTCTACACCATACCTGGGAACCTTCTATTAACGGAGATATTGGAGTTCTAACTTTTAGACAATTTTTATTTTAATACAAGTTTTTATTGTTCGATTTTTGCATTAAACACCGCCACGACCCCCGTACTATTTAATCCATCCATCAGCACAATGTTTTGATTTGCGTTACATTGAGTTCTACCACAAAACCTGATTTTTTACCCCAAAGTAATTTCCCAGCTAATTTATTAATAATATTTGCGTATAGTTACTTAGTTTGATGTACAGAATGCTTGATTGACGGCTTCGTGATGAGGTTGTTTACACCCTGTATGTGGATACGGAATCACGCCTCACATAATAATGAACAGCAGAATTAGTATTGAGTAGTTCACGGAATAACCAACATGGTAGCAGAGGTCCGTGGATCGCAACCATGCTCTGCTACCATGTTGGTTATTCCGTGAACTACTCAATAAAATACCATATTATACTCCAAAATATATTGTGCATCCGCACAGGAAAACGATCAGAAGTAAAAGACAACTTTACAAGAGTGACATCTGTCTAGAAAACTTACTCTATACTACCAGGGTTTATACTGGGACATAATACGAACTCCATGATGTGTATTAGGCACATGCCAAATTGCCAACATCATTGTTGTAATTAAGTTATTTCCAACATTCTCGCCATACATAACCGGGCTGTCCCTATAAATATGCCCAGAATCTGAAATCTAATTAACATATTCGTAAAATCGTAGAATTAGCGTATTCATAAAATTAGTCAAATTCTAAATGCTCATTTCTTAAAATTTATGACAGCTGGTTGATATGTAAGTTAATTAGTAATAGTGCAGCATGGTTCTTTTTGCGCCTAAATGACATCAGGAGCGCGCTGTTGTAGCTGGATTAGTGACCGCCCATTACATACCGAGTTTCCTCCGTGCCTCGGTAATCTCGTTAAGCCGTTGGTCCCGGCTGTCATTAGTAGATTTTCGACAGTTGTTAAAGGTAGTCAGTGGCCCGAAAATCTGACAACCAGTCCTACCAAGGGGTATCGTATAAGCCTGTACTAACTGGGTTGTAGAGGTCAAATAGGCAGTCGCCTTATGTAAAATACTGGTATTCAGCTGTATCCGGTTAGACTGGAAGCCGACCCCAACATAGTTGAGTAAAGGCTAGGCAGATGATGAGTTCCCACTATGGCCAAAAAAACCGTGCAGCTCTACGATCAGTTTGCGCTCATAAATGCGAACTCTGTGCTTGAAAGACTACTACGAAGTCAACCTAACTTATTCATAGTACGGTTTTATGTAGGCTGATAGTAACTGTTAGATAACTATCTACGAGCGCACGAGCACGAGCACGGGGACGAGTCATTATAACCAACTTCATTAACTAATGAAGTTGTTTATTATGACTCGTGGCACCTATTATAGTGAATGCGGTTTCAGATTCTTGCTTTTCTTAAGTATTATTTGTCATTTATGAATTAAAACCAAACCCGGGTGATTCCCGTCGCACATGTAAAACCGAAGATTTCAATACATAAAGTGCTGAAGACAATCATGGCACAGTTGCTAACAGGCATAGTGCTATCTAGATAGAAACAGGATCAATGAAACATGAGGAACATAATACTACGGTCCCTGTTCGAGACGGTATTCATATTTATCACTAACACTTTTGAATGAATACCTAATATTGCACTGGAATTTGAACTCTCAGTGTTAAGCTGACGATTGAGAATCTAACAGTGCGCCTTTATGGCATTCATTTATGTTCACCTAGTGTTCATGAAAACAAGTGTCACCTAAAATCCTTACGATGAGTACACAAGATGACCCAACTAATAACAAGCTCATTACAAATAACAGAACATTGATCAACTTACATTTCCTCCTTTCGTTCATCTTCCAGGAGTGCGATAACACAACAGCATGGCAACGCTGGTTGCCCACGGGCCCCATCGCGATCCTTCCCCTGAACTCGAAGCAAAGCTCCCTGGTGTGGTCCACGTGGCAGGACAGCGCTAAGCAGTTGCTGAAACTGCCTGCAGACCAGTTCGTGGATGCGTTGAATGATGCTCTGGTAATGGAAAAGCTACCAACTATATAGGCTTGTCAACTGAAAAAATGTAATTAGTCCGTCAGTTAGATTATCAAAAAATATTTGACCCGTATTTTTTCTTTTGTTACGTAAACCAACATTGACGAAGATACGATGCTTTTAATTCTCAATAGCCACGCCGTGGTATAATTTTATTAGTGCGTTCTGACGTCACGAGCCACTTCCGAATTATAATGCGTTTTATCTTTGTCAATATTCATTGATTTACAAAAACAAAAAATACGTGTCCATTATTTTCCAATACTCTAAATAAATTTGAGATTTAAATTGAAACTAGCCTATTGGTGGTGTACTAATAATGTGTATGATGTTCTTTACTCAACGAGCGGCTTAAATAGTTGAAGGAATGTGGTAGAGGAAGAGCTTGTCTCTCTCTTCTACCTTCGATCCTGATCCAGCCGCCCTTTGTGTATTCAGTATGACTACACAGTGTGTATATTCAGAAGAAATTGAAGCGTACGCAGGACGACCGCGAAAAGCAGTTTATACGAAAGCGAGGCCATGTTATACTGGAAATGTACAGCTTGATGTGCCGCCGTGTGTACAGTCGAGGACTTTAATTGATGAGCCACTTGCCATTCGTATTTTAGCCGTGTTATGCAAATCGGGTTTAGTCGGTAATATTAATATTTGTACTCGTTAAAGTGCAAATTGGAATGTAGTGAAAGTAGTTTTTATCAATTAAAGTCCTCAACTCTACATACCCTTCGGAATATTGACAAGTATTAAAATCTGGCCAATCGGTACGGCCAGATTGCGGATTGGCTGCATTCACCGGTCGCTGACATGATACTTCGGTATATTATCTATCTGAATCCGGTGTTTAAAGCCGCGTCTGCAATGTGTTTGTTGTTTTTGCAGTGCGAATTCTGCACTGTACTAATACGGTAGTATTTGATCAGAAACAGGATCGATTAACATAAAAAAAAATTGGTTAAAACTATCAATCAAAATGTATGGGAAAAGTTTTTTTGCATTTTCTGACTTTTTTAGTGCTCCAACCTGGATTGGTCCGATAGAACTTTTTGATCAGTTTTAAACAGGATTGATTGGCATAAAAAATGTTTTGTGTAAAATGTCCATTTTCTTGCTAACTGTAATTTTTTTTTTAATCTGTAAATGGGTATCAAAATTTCACGAAAAATTATGGATGGTTTCCTAAGACCAATTTCGTGTGGCTGTAACGGTTACGGTAGCTCCCCTTACTGCCCCGTATACCGTTTCCATCCTGTATAGTGGTTCCTGGATCTAACAATATAAAGGGTGTAAAAAACCTCTTAACGAAGCCGAAAGGCACTTGTTTTCCCGTCATTGCGATAATTTTTTTGTTCTACACCATACCTGGGAATCTTCTAGCTACGGAGATATTGGAGGTCAAAGATCCAACTTTCTGACAAGTATTTTCTTAAATACAAGTTTTTAATGTAAGATTTTTACTTTAAACACCTCCACGACCCCCGTACTATTCAATCCATCAATCAGCACAATGTTTTGAGTGCGTTACATTGAGTTCTACTACAAAACATGATTTTTCACCCAAAAAAAAGTCGTTTCCCAGCAATAATTTTTGCGTAAAGTTACTTAGATGCTTGGTTGACGGCTTCGTGATGAGGTTGTTTACACCCTGTATATCCTGATGGAATATTTAAAATGTTGCAGTGGAAGCAGTACCCTCGCAGCAGTGGCGTTGAAGCTGTGACATCATGGACGAGCTCGTGCCTGCGAAGCGCGGGGCTGCCGGACGGCGTGTCGCGCCAGCTGCCGCCCTCCATCCGCAGCGTGGCCGCGCACTCGCGCGCCGCCTTCCCGCTCGGCTTTGGCCACAGCACGCGATACGTCGCGCCCGGCGTCGCGCTCGTTGGGTAACTACGCTACATGACTCTTATACCTGAAAATGTTTTTATTTGACCCAGAGTTAAGGCACACAATGTTAACAATATCATCAAAAATCAAATGGAAAAAAAAAAAAAAAACAGGTTTTTATTTCTTAAACTTATGACTTAACAATCACATGATAGGAAGTACCTTTTGAGCAAAAAATTACTTGTATTAGGTACTTCCGCTCTTCCGGTTTACGTTAACATTACATAAGTTAGAAATTTAACAATAAAATCAAATCCAAAATCAAACACAAAATAAGACACCAAAAAATTAAATTAGCAAATAAAAAATATAAAATTAAATTAATTATAAATCATAATTCAATTTAAATTGACAGAATTAAATCAAAGATACAATTATAATCCAAATTAAATTAAATTAAAATCAAAATCAAATTATTAAAAAGCAAATAAAAAATATAAAATTAAATTAAATACAAATCATAATTCAAATCTAAATTAATAACAGAATTAAATCAAAGATACAATTAAAATTCAAATAAAATTAGAATCTAAACTAAATTCAAATAAAAAATCAAATCAGAATCAAAAAAGAGTACCAAAATCAAATAGAAAATTTAATTTAGTTTAGTGTGCGCATAGGGTGTGTATGTGAGTGTGAGTATGTGTGTGGTGTGTGTGTGTGTGTTGGTGGCCAGTGCAGTGGAGTCGCCCTAAAAACGGTCACACAATTCGTGAGATACATTACGAACTATGTGATCGCATGCAGGATTGACTCAATTTCTTCGTAATTTTTGTTCATCAGCCATTGAGTGAGTGTTTTTTTGCAATCGTGGTATGTCATAGAATAAATGTTTTGTTCTTTATTTAGAATGTTGTATAAGCGAGATGATTGTTGTGTATATTGTCTCCTGGCAAATTTGGTTTTGACTGGGGTTTCTGGAGCGACATTATTCTTCCTTCTAGATTGTGTCCTGGAAGGGATGAAGGGAAGGGATTTATGTTTTTTTAAAGCAATCTGAAGAATATATATTTTTCTAACTGTCAAAAGATTCGAAGTTAAATAAAGGCTTTCAGTGGGGAATCTCATTGGTTTGAAGTACATAACCTTCAATAACAATCTCTGCGCCCTCTCCAGTTCTAAAAATTTTGTTTTTGTTGCACCGCCCCAGATTGGTATACAGTACATTATTATTGACTGACCCAAGGAGATGTATACTTGCCTGATAAGATCTTTGGTAACCACGTGACGAAGTAACTTGAAGGTCCATATTAGTTTCCTGACTCTACCCATTATTAGATCTAAGTGCAAATGCCACGAAAGTCGTTGGTCGAGCATGACACCAAGGTATTTAGTTTTATTGACCTTGTTTATTTTTAGACAAGTGCAGGCGCTAATTGTAGGAGTCGGAGCATGTATGGATTTTAATCTGGAGGTCTTGTGATGGATAACAAAGATTGTAGATGGAGAAACATATGTAGTTAGTTTTCGAGATATTCAATGTTAAAAGGTTGCGATCGAGCCAGGCAGCTATCTTAGACAAGCCACGTTCAGCAGTGCGGCCGACACTGTCCCATGACTCTCCCGAAAAGACAATTGCTGTATCATCGGCGTAAGAGAATATATGAGCGTCTTCTATGGACAAATTACACAAACTGTTAATATAAATAAGAAACAATGTTGGGCCTAGCACACTACCCTTTCCAACTCCGTATGTGACGATTTCTTCAGAACTAGTGAACAATCCTATTTTTACCACATATCTTCTCTCGTTTAGGAATTCCTGAAACAGCTTGAGTGGGACCCCTCTGACGCCTATGTCTTCTAACCTGCGCAGAAGTATGGGGACCGAGACTGTGTCGAAGGCTTTTTTGAGGTCTAGAAAAACTGCTAGGCACTTACTTCCACTGTCTACTTTTTCAGTGACAATGGAAGCAAGCGCCGTGACTGCGTCTTCTGTAGACTTGCCTTGTCTAAAGCCAAGCTGTGAGGGTGAAATGATGTTATTTTTCGATAGATATCTAACCAAGCGTTGGTTTATTAATCTTTCGACTATTTTAGACAAGGCCGGGAGGACCGATATCGGTCTGTAGTTCGACGGGTCAGCTCTATCCCCACTCTTGTACACAGGTGTTATTACAGCTTGTTTCAGGGCGGTGGGAAAAGTTCCCTGTTCAAAGCAGAGGTTAATCAGGTGAGAGATAATTGGCGAGATAACTAAACTAACTTTAAAAAACTTACAGGGATTTTGTCCCAGCCGGTGGCACTATCAGATTTGAGGCTCCTAATTACGGCGGCGACCTCATCAGGGTCCGAGTTGAGTAAAACGAAAGATGAGACTGGCGGATTTGGATCTCTTAAAGATACATTAAGTCTATCGTGTTGGTCGTCGTTAGCTGGCCTATCGGGGTTATTTAATATGTCGTCAGCCAAGCGCTTGCCTATAGTGGAGAAGTATTTGTTAACGTTGTTTACTGCTTCGCAAGGGGTAACAGCTGATTCCAGTAATTCTGTATTTTGCGTTTTAGGTGGCTTTCGTTGGGTAATAGTGTTAGTCGTATGCCATAATTTTTTAGGGTTTTTGTTTGACTTATATAGCTGTTCACGATCATGTTTGCGTTTTTGTTTTTTTATTATACAGCTGCAGTAGTTCCGGTATCTCTTATACGTGATTTTCAGAATTTCATTGCACGGGTCTAGTTTCAGCTTTTTTTGCATATTGTTACGGTTTTGTATGCAGCGCAATAACCCTATAGTCATCCATGGTTTAATAAGTCTGTTTTTAGGGGGATTCTCATAACAAGAGTGTTGGCAGTGAGTGCTTTTTGTAGTAAAGCTATTAAGTTATCAAAACAGTGGTGTCGATTCTGTTGTGCACAAACTAAACTTAATTTAGGCTATTGCTGTCTTCTACTAAAAGGTAGTGCGAGAAAAGGACGTCTATAGCTATGAACTAAGTTAGAGATGTCAAACTAGTTTATGCCTTGCGCTTCACCGTCTTATTAGTCGACATGTTTTTACGTGCACCCTTCATTTGTTTGGAAATATTAGTTCCAATTAAATTTGACAGCTCTAAATTACGTCCGTCTCTGTCTCATTTTATTAGAGAGAATAAGATAGCCATAGCCTAAATTAAGTTTAGTTTGTACACAACAGAATCGACACCAATAACTACTTATTGTGATTATCTGCCTGATGATAGCACCAAATATGCCCAGAAAATGCTTCATCACTATTTGCCTGGTTATCAACTAAATCTAAAGTTGAAAGTATGTGCTACAGAATCCGGGTGACAGCAAAGTCAGTATAACTAATTTAGCAATTTTATAAAAACTTTGGTTCGCCAACTAGGATCGATACAGCAAGCAAGCCAAAATCTCCATTGCGTAAATTTCATCATCATTGATGAGGATCCGAATACCTTCAATGAATCATCAATGTTTAATTACCACTAGCGACCTCCTTTGAGAATAAATTCAAGTCCACTTTGTGGGAGTACAAGTGGCTCCATCTACAACTTGTAGTTCGTTAGCTGACTACGTAGTATTACATGCAGCCGTAGAGATGGCGCTACAGGTTGCGAACATTTTACATCGAAAAAATGTAAATAGCAGTGCCTTACGTTCCTTGCACTCTGCATACGATCCGAATCAGAGAAATGGCTGTAAGAACCGTATACTACTTATCACTAATGTTAGGGGGTGACATTATTAACATCAGCCAGGCTCAAAATATCCAGACTCCTTTTATGATGGAAATACTCAATGGTGTCGATTCTGTTGTGCACAAACTAAATTTTAATTTAGGCTATTGCTATCTTTTACTATAAGGCAGTGCGAGAAAAGGACGGCTATAGCTATGAACTAAGTTAGAGATGTCAAACTAGTTTATGCCTTGCGCTTCACCGTGTTTTTAGTCGACGTTTTTACGTGCACCCTTTATTTGTATGGAAATATTAGTTCCAATTAAATTTGACAGCTCTAAATTACGTCCATCTCTATCTCGTTTAATTAGAGAGAAAAAGATAGCAATAGCTTAAATAAAGTTTAGTTTGTGCATAACAGAATCGACACAAATAACACATTTTCTGTCTGATGCAAACGTAGATCCCAACTTTTAATAAAGCACCTGCTTGATTTAGAAGCCATAAATACACAATTTGTAAAAGAAATCTTTTTTGTTTACAGCGACGCTGCGCATCGGGTTCATCCATTAGCGGGACAAGGAGTCAACCTTGGTTTCGGCGATGTCAAAGATCTCACGCATTTATTATCAGAGTCAATGTACAGTGGTTTAGATATAGGTAAGGTTACAAAAGCGGACTAGTATGTGTAGTATAGGGTATGTAAACGGAACTTTTTGCTGATCTTGTGGTATTAAAATAGCATCCAAGAGTGACGTGTTTTAAGATGCTACGTCGGGCACATGATGAGGTTTATTAATTGTATCGACGACATTTTTCCCCAAAGAGTCGAAAGGGGTGGATAGAGAGGTGCAAAGAATGTTACACACACATTCTGGTCGATAAGAATTGGCGCAGCCGCGCGGTAAAAACCCACTGTGCCTATCTCTGCGGTGCTAACCCGAACCTGATTTAGCACTGCAGATGCTGGACAGAGTTCCACGATTGGTTCGAGTCGAGTAAAAGCCGAATATACATGTGTGTGTGTTTTGGCTTGAATATGTTCTTTAACAAAAAATTCGGCCCGAAACAGCAGCACCGCTAAAGTACACCCACATTTCAGCAGTTTTAAATCACATTAACCGGGCAAAGATGTGATAGGATATGGACACGGTTGATTTTCTATAATTTCCTCATTGGAACCCTCAATAACAAGACTAATCCTCTAATTCAATCCAGAACCCTACGCTCAGCCTCAGTCATTAATATCTTTCATCACTTTCCAGCTCATAAAGATTGGCTAGAAAAATACGAGAGCACTCGCCAAAGACATAACGTGCCGACTCAGCTGATGATCGAGATGTTACACCGACTGTACACCGTAGACTTGATGCCCGTAGTACTAGCGAGAAGCGTAGGCTTGCAGATCACCAACGCGCTGCAACCTTTAAAGGTAAACATGACTTTTGAATGGTGTTAACTCTCACAAGAGCAGCTGTGGCCTAGTGGTGGCGGCCCCGACTTACGAACAGTAAGTCGTGGGTTCGAACTCAGGCAGGCGCATTGTTTGTGTAATTTATTTCATTACCGCTGCTGTCAAAAACGGTGAAGGAAAACATCGTGAGGAAACCGGCATGCCCTAGAACTAAAAATTCGGAGACATGTAACATCTACCAATCCGCACTGAGCCCGCCCATTCCCTCTCATAGAGAGGAGGCCTGTTTCCCAGCAGTGGGTACATTAATAGGATGATGATGAACTCTCACAAACACTGTTATGAGGTTATTTGAAAGCATCGGCGCGAGAAACTCAGGAATCTCTCTTTGTTTTTTTTTTTTTATTAGTTGTTCTGTTATTTAACCATTGTTGTCGTTGTTTTGTCCTGTGCGGGCTAATAAATGCTTTTTCTTTATTTCTTTCTAACTGAATGATAAGCGACCTATTGGCGACAAAACAAAGCACTTCGAAAAAAAATCAGAAACTTCTAGAATGCGTAATACAATGTCTAGGTCATTGAGCCCACTATTCTCTACATACATACTTATGTCATATCTTTGACTGTTGACTTAGAAGTTTGATTTTTCTGCTCCAAGGGGTAGCAGACGTGTTGCGGGACTGTTCGAAAGAGATACCGTGACCCCGGAACACAAAGGGCGATGAAGGAACATGGATGGGTTTTAGTCAGTAAAAGTCTGACACTCCCTCCTGCTCCGCCCAGAGCGGGAGAAGTCATTTGATGATTTCCCATCCGAAAAAAAAAAAAGGGGGTAGCAGACGTGAGTGTTTGATATTAACTTCAGCTTGGTACCTCCACGCGTTTCTGAGAAAAAGGGTCAAGAACCTTTTAATCATAGCCCACATAAACGACTCCGCTCCCTCCCAGCAAAAAGAATATAATTCAAATATGGGCTTTATGTATTGCTCTTTAGATATACTTTACATTGGCAACATAAATTAGCAGACAGCTCGCTGTCAGCGAGGTTACCGCCGAAGAGCAATACATAAAGCCCATTTTTGAATAATATTATTTTTGCCGGGTGGGATCGGAGTCGTTTATGTGGGCTAAGACCTTAAGGGTTCCGTTTTTGCCGACTGAGGCACGGAACCCTAAAAATTCGGCAACTTCTACAGTGTTTCAATCCAGGTCATTGAGCCCACTGTTCTCCAAACTCCATGGCACATGAATGAAAAAAAAAATACTGCTATCTACTAGGAACTAATTTGTTTTTTTTTTCCCCAATGCCAACGCAGTGGCAGCTGCGTCAAAAGTCGCAGGGTTAACTTCCGCCCGGAACACTTGTGTGAACTAGTTGTTCCCAGCTTCACTTTTGTTCATCCGATATTGTGAATAAGAAAATCACCACGCTCCTAAACGCAACAGGGGAAAACCGACCTTAATACGAATACTTACATGATTTAGGGAAACCGAACATTTTATCAGCATAAGGTAATTTAGGAACAGTCACATGTGGTGACCACATATGGGTAAGTATATACCCCTATATCTGGGTTTCTTCCACTCGAAGTTGAGTCGTAATTGAATCTAAATTTTGTATTAAATGCATGTCGTAATGCCTTGCAGAACGTTATTTCAACACTATTTACGTATAACGCTATCAGGATACATGATAAATGTTTCCGGGTAACGGCCCTTTATCATAATTTTTGGTACTACCACGAATTTGAATAAGCTGAAACTGAAAACCGTATAATTATTGCAATAAAAATCGTAACTTTCATAACAGTTTGGCATAAAATCCACGATTTTATTATGATGTAACGTAAAAAATTCGTGTGTGCTATGACACAATGTCTTGCTTAAACAGCAATCGTCCCATAATACACATTGCTTTCATAATTTTTATTGCAAACCTTATTCATGAAACCGACAGCATACGTAATACCGCTGTGAACCTTTGTTTAATTTCTTCATTTACATTAAGATTCGCATCGAATCATAATAAACAAAAACTCATAACAACGTGTGATTTGTCACGTAGTCTTGCCTCTGAAGAATGGCTCAGGCTTTGTAGTGGCTGGCAATGCTACTAGTACAGTATCCATGATGTATTGTATAGTTCCATATGTATATGTCAGATAGTTTCTGGTTTATAAAATCCCCATTACTCCTAAAATGGATTTTAAGTCTGCCTTTGTTGCATTAAATATCATTATACTGCGAAGCTGATCCTTGGGTTTCGCAAAATTCAATTAGTAGAGTTTCTAACATGACTTCTTTACGTCACAGTACCTAAACCCCATATTGAATGTCGACAATGAATGAGCACTACGTTAAATAAATTAGATTAAAATATGTTATTGTAGTATCACTTAGTTCAGTACCCGGCCGTAAATATCACACAATTAAACACTGTTATAAGATTTCACGTTTAAAACTAAACTTATATTATTATTATTTTTATTTAGATATCCCGTAAGTGACAATATAAGTTTATTACACAATTAGTTTTGAAAAAGGACAATCGCTTGCCAATTTGAATTGTAATTTGTTATTAGCTAACAGATGAAATCACGTGGTCACTAAGTTAAAGTTCATGACAAAACAAAAATGGTCGATGTGCGACGTTACTGGAAGGTATTGAACGAAGAGGAACATTTGAGACAGTAGGCTCAATGACCTGAATCGATAGTCTCAAGGTCTCGCCTCGAAACGACTAAAAAATACAAGGTAATCCAATAAATGTATCCTAAGAAAATGTAAGTAAAGTTTACCTCGTTTGTTTCAGAAAATGATACTCTCTCACGCAACTACGTAGGTAAGAGGTAAAACATTAGTCACGTTGGAATGGCGGTTTCAAGGTTTTTATTTTGTTTTGTACACTTATCGGCAGCCTCAACGGCAAGGACAAGTAAAACTGTTGATGTATTATTTAGGTTAATAAAACGTTAATTTATATATCTATGGTTTTATTTACCTGACTATAATTATTAAAGAATCAAAAACACTATGACATGTAATAAATACATTATAATTAAGTAAATTATTATCATCACACTAACACTTATTACTAGTAAGTACCTACTTAATTAGAATCTATTATACACCCTCATAATAATGTTATTAGAGGATTTCTCAGCAAAACCTTAGAAACTAGAGGCCCGTTAATCTACGACAATACATAACAGACTCGTTTATTAGATAATCACCAGAATGCATTTACCTATTGTATGATAGAAATGATATCCATTCGACGCCGAGAACTTCCCAGTTCAAATGCTTAGTTAGTAATTTATTTTAATTACATAATCACCGGATTAACGAGGCAAAAATGGAGTCCTTGGCGTTAAGGTAATGATCGGACTAAAATACTTTCAAGGATATTTTGGCTAAACCTGTGCAATGTTATCGTTTGGAATTCCCGATAATTTCACAAAAGTGCGCAATTCTCAAACAATTAATTTGGTTAACCGCAACTTATCTGACTTATCAAAGTAGGAACGCACTAGAAATATGCATACACAACTACACATACAATATACCTACGACGTAAAATAAAATCGTGCTATCTTTCTTTCACTATCAGTCGTATACAGGCCAACATTGACCGGGCCATATTTATCACAACCTTGATAAGAATTTTCGACGTCACACGGTTTCACCCACGTAGTTCCCGTTCCCGTGGAAGTACGGGGATAAAATATAGCCTATGTGTATTTAATCAGTAAAGACGTGCCTTTCTATGGTGAAAGATTTTTTTTAAATCGGTCGAGTAGGTAGTTTTAGAGGTAAATCGTAACAAACAAACAAAAAATCTCATCTTTCCAGAGGAAAGATTAGATTTTTTGTTTGTTTGTTTGTATAAAGATAATATTAGTAGGTAAGTATAGAATAATATAGATAACGAGGTTATTCTTCGGAGAATTTTGAGAGTGCAAACGATTCTTGTTTCAACATGTTTCTGGTGTTAATAATTTGTGTGACGCATCATGTTGACGAAAAAAATACCATGGGGCCCGATGTTTTGTTAAAGAGAACAACAAAAACACCCAAAGACCCAAACCCGTCTCTTTACGTTGAGTTACCTCCATTTTTGTTTTCTCTGAAATAATAAATGAACACGTTTCTTGGAACAAAGAGTCGACTGGCGTTTGTTGGAAATAAATGCTTTCTAGTATCTACCTAATTACTACGCAGTTTGGCTTTCCGTTTTAATTTACAACGTAAACAAAGACAAAGATAAGAAAACTGGCAATTTACACTAAAGACATGCGTCAGCCAAAAGATATCTTTTGAATGAAGACCTTTACCTAAATCGACGTGGGAATAACAACTCATTATGAAGGATTTTTACAGTTTTCCTTAAGTATGTTTTATTATCAGCTCTAGCCGCGTCATTATTTCTGAAATGCCCCCGGACAGTCGACAAGTTCGACAACAAGCTCAATTCCATATCATCTATTGCGAAAGAAGTTGTGGTGGTGGTGGCCCTTTGACATTCTAAATGGGTAAATCTAATAATAACTGGAAGTTGAGTTAAGTACGTTTATATAATTTTGCAAGTCCAAGAACCAGTATTATGTATCGGTTCTCAAAGGAAGCCAAACTAAAGTCACGGCTAAAGTTCTCATGGCTTTGTTCGATGGACACAAAGGAAACCACGTTATTTCCTTTTGGTTTTAATAATAATTTTAGACAAAACAAGGTCGGTTGCTAAAGTCCGTTGCATGCAGCTGCCGGCCACCCTACCTCTGTATTATCGACCGTGGCGCGAGCGTGAGACCGTTGGGCTGACGTCACAACATGGCCGCCTTCCAACCGTGTTTTTTCTCCCCATCTCATTGAATAATGAGACAAGGAAAAACCAACCTTAACTTTAATGTCAGAAGGCTAAATGGTAAATGCAGATCAAATGAAAGGCAATGCAGCTACGTATCTCGTGACTCAATCGTGAGAAATAATAAAATGATTCACTATTCTATTGTTCATGACTGTTGGTATTAAAAGTGTAAACACAAGTTAAGGGACCTGAATGCTTGGTATTGGTATTCATGTCTGCGTCATTTAAGTGCGTCAATATCTACTTGCTAACGAGCTATAAATGAATCACGTTTGACATTTTATTCAACCAACAAACCAAATGTACCCATATTTTATTTAGAAAATTTGCCAAAATTTTCCCCATTCACAGGCTATTTCGGGGCTAATTTTGCCGTAATAACTTTATTTCATAGAATATTGAGAGTACCTATTTTATTTAGTCAGCTATTTCGGTACCCTTTAAAAGCACACCTATTTTGAAGTTTGTCCTATTAGAGGTTCACTGACACCTCTATCCGTTTATCTACTCATGTGTCTCTATTTCCAATAGTTTTTTGCAAAGTTGTTATAGCTACTACCTAGGTCTGCTGGTATTAATTCTCAGACAATGTTTAAATCACACGTAAATACTGTAATAATGAGTACCTACTTCGGAGTTGTGAGTTTGAGCATAGTGTACAACGACAAAACCGATATAATAAGCTGGCGTCGCGCGTCGCGTAGTGTAACTCGTCCGCATGATAGAAATAAATGCCTGCAGCCGCGCGGTACGTAAACATGCGTTAGGGCTGCCCGTCTCCAGCATTTTAATTACATTTGCCTACTTTCTGTTTCTATTTAGTTTTGTGATTGTAAATATTGACAGGCCTGATGGTTGATAAACACATTTTAATGGGTTTCGCTTCAATTGCTATTATTTAGTTATATAAAACTTCCCCTACCTTTGGCCTGTTTAGTGGATATGAAATACTGTCGCTTGATTTTTCATGTGGTTAGTTTGGTTTACTTGTTTTCAGGGAATTTAGAATATACCTAGATATTTTATTATATTAAAAGAGCTACGTAACGATACACCTCTTCGCTGACAACGATATATCTTCCAGACAACATTGATAACCTCTTTGAATGAGGTTTGCAGGTTTTTACTTTTAATAGTGATATTTTGTAGAGTTTCTATATCATGCAACGGACATAATGTCTTTACAAACGATATGATAAACAAAACATACTGAATCCAGTTCCAAGCTAAGCTGCCTAAATTCAGATTTTCATTTGGGACATTTACAGAAGAGACAATCCCACTTGAGTGTGATTAGATGCGAGCACGGGATAAGTATATCTACTCTACGACTAGTTATTTACATTTATACTATTTATAGCTCGATTACCACTCACTGACTGACTCACTGACATAATTGTTCTCCCAGATGGTGGATGGGGAGGTGGGTATATTTTGACAGATTCGTAAACAAGTAACTGCCGCGAGTATGGGAAAAGTGCCAAACCTCCCCTTTTCACCCCGCTTCCCCCCCCCCCCTATCGTATCTCGGAAACTAAGAGACCCGTATTTTTTGTTTTTTACGGATTCGTATACAGGAGGCTCGGAAAAGTAAAAACTAGTTTTCAAAAGTTGACCCACTTGTCCTCTTTCTCCCCCCTTTAGGCGGATCTCGGAAGTTGAGAGACTTGGAACATTTTTTTTTGCAGATTCGTCGGAGAGTTGGTCAAAATCATTTTTCAAAACTCCCCATTCTCCCCCCCTTCACTTCGTATCTCGGAAACTAGGGCATGTAGCGGCTTTTTGATTTTTGCCTGTCCGGTGATAGGAAGGCGACCGGCGACCTCCGTAGCGTAACGAAGGTTGAGTGGGTGAAGCGTAACTCAGGGGCGACGACAAGCAATTTTACTTTAATTTTATTAGGATTTTCAGGTAGTTTTTTTTTTAAATTACTTTTTACAGTTTTTTAGGGGTTCTTAAGGGTTTTCAAAATATTTAAAAGATTCTATAAAATTTACAAAATATTTTAAGGACTTTAATAGATTTTCCAATTCGTTTAAGGATTCTTATGGATTCTCAAAATTTTATATGGGTAAGGACTACTCAAGAACACGACGACACGCGAGCTGCGCGCAGCTTGCGCACTCACGCAAATACTAGTCCTTTTTATATAAATAAATGAAATACTTTGTATATTGAATAGGAAGTGTTCAATAAAAATGCGTGTTGTTTTTTGATTGGTAGATTTAATTAAAAAAACATGTTTTTGTTTGAAAAACAAATCGGGCTTATAAATTTGCGACCGAAAAATATTTGCGCCTCGACTGAGTCGTACGAAATGCTTTATTGTTAAATTTTAAAGTATAATAAATCCGCATTCTTATAAAAAGCTTAATTAAAAATTGTTTTGGGAAACATGGACAAGGTGGAGAAAATGGAATATTTTTTACTTGGTTATAGATACCTGCAGCTACTTTACAATGCACATGTTTGGTTTTAAGTGAATTTCGGAATATTTCCTCCATTTTTTCTATATATTCCACAAAATCATCGTTGGGTACAATCAAAAAAGTTCGCGAATTAATCTTACTGTAGTCCCGGTACCTTAAATACCGACTCTGTGAGCTGAAATTGTGGGTTTTTTGATCGGGTTTCACATACGATTTCAAAGCATGACAATCATCATGTTTCTCCAAACAACGCTTAAGAAGATACCCACAAATATAAAAAAGTGATTTTTTTTCTGGTATATCTAGCTGATTGTAATCCGAACTAGTAATTTGGATGCTGGAAAATTCTTCAAAATCTGTATTTGATATTTCGTTGGATGATACCGGTAATGCATCGCTAGTATCTTTTTTGTTCGTCGATTCAACAAGAAGAGTTCCGAAATCATCTGCACAATTTCCGCCTTTTGGAGGTTTCATGATGTTGCAGAAAAATAAGTTTTTGAACGCCAATGCAAACTGTCTACAAGTCGGATTTAGAGCCGTGCCATTTTTCGTTCGAATTTGTCCGAAAAAAATTTCAAGAGCGTCTTGATTGCATCTTCTAGTCATAAGAAAATTAAATCCTTCCATCCGCAAGTCATCGAACAAGAGCATTATGGATGTAATAGTTATTTGGAAACCATCAATGAATCTAACACTTGATGTGACGTTATTGCCATTCTTTGGATTCTTTAAATTTAAATCTTTGAAAAAGCTTAGCATCTGTTTAAAAAATGCCTTTTGTGACTCATTGCCTTCATACGCTCTTTTATATTCATAACTATTCCTCAGATTAGATGTATTCAAAGAATCGAACAAATTATTCATCATCATTAAAAATTTTGCCGTGTCTCTGCCGGATTCTTCAATTTCATTGTTATCTATATACGTACGAATGCCATTTGCAACGGACTTGCTAAGAAGTTGTGTCGCATAGCAAACCTTCATTTTCTCGAAGTTTGTGGGTTTGATATGACTGTCGTTAAGTTTAGGTGCAAGCCTCAAACTCTTTTTTATGTCCTGATTATAAAACTTGACAATGTGATCATATTTTGCTATAGAATCACCGAAGTGGAAATCATATTGCATCAGGTTATTTCGAACGTTTTTAATTAGATGCGGTGCATCAAAAATATAATAAATTTTTCTATCATTTATAAAAAAATATGGTCTTTTAATTGAAACTGATCTTTGTTTGGCAGCTTTCCATAAATCAGACCCTTGATCGGACACAAAAATACGGACGTTGAGACCAATTTCGAATAACTTTTGCAGTACTTTATCAATCCATTTATTTATTTCTTCATAGTTTCGACATTCTGAAATAAATGCATATGATATAGGCTGTTTCCAGTTTACAAACATACCACGAACCATTATTACTAACGCATTTTTAGCGGGTTCAGGAGACTGCAATCCTTCAATTTCGTGGAATCCGGTAATTTTGTCTTCTTTAATATTAAAGAATAGATTTGCTTTTAATGACATAGCATCAATCATAACTGAACATTTTTTTTCTGTTTCTGTCATTTGTGTAACTTTTAATTTAAGAAGAGACATAGCTCTTTCATTGATTTCAGTTGTAATTGGGAAAGAATGATTGAACAATGTTGAAGGACAGGGTAAACATAACGCACTTTGCAAAAACCGGTATGCTTGTGGGCTGATGTAGTATAAATTTAAACAGTAAATGATGTAGTCTTTATCATATTGATTTCCTTTTCCATGTTGTTTTAGTTTACTTGGGGCTTTGATCAGGAGAGCTAGTTTGTCGGTCAAAAATTTATCGCATAGTCGATGGAAAGTATTTTCTTCAGCTTTTTGTGTTTCATTTTCAGTTTCGTGTAATTTTATTTTCTTTCTGCATTGGGGGAGTTCAAGTTTCAATTTTCTTTTTCTTGGAGTGTTGCTAGAGAGACTCGTTGAGGTTTGAGCAAAGATTTCATTTGTTGCATTTTCAGTCTGTGTACTATTTTCATTTCCTGCCAACGGAGCAGTTTGGGTTTGTTTATCTTCTTTTAGAGAGACTCCTGGATCAGTACTAGCTAAGCTTGGCAGCATCAACAATGGTAGGGCATTCTTTTTTAAAAGTTTTCTATTTGATGAATGTAATACATCCTCCAAGTAACTTTTTATCTCAGCTTATTAACGTCTCTATAAATTAGGTAAGTACCTACCCACAACTCGCAACAACTCAAAACAAAAATTCTTTGGTCACCAATTAATTAATTATTAAAAAGCTGAACAGCTGACTACGAATGTTTTAAAATCACAACCCTCAAACATCTAAATATTATATATGAGTCTAGCTGTTGTTGTTAATACCGAGAAAAAAAAAACAGTTTTTAGTGGTAGGTATACCTATATATGTTGTTATAGCAGCAGCAGAAACACTGAAAATTTCGAAAACTATCTAATGACACACAGACGGTAAAAATTTTTTTCTAGTATTATTCATACACACAGATAATAAACAAATATTATTAATAATAAAATACCACGTCTTTACTTTGAATTATGCAAACTAACAAAACACACATGCACCGAAGTTTTAACCAGGGATGTTACGGAGGTGGATTTTATCGGAACCGGTTGTCACCAATTAATTAATTATTAAAAAGCTGAACAGCTGACTACGAATGTTTTAAAATCACAACCCTCAAACATCTAAATATTATATATGAGTCTAGCTGTTGTTGTTAATACCGAGAAAAAAAACAGTTTTTAGTGGTATATATATGTTGTTATAGCAGCAGCAGAAACACTGAAAATTTCGAAAACTATCTAATGACACAGACGGTAAAAAATTTTTTCTAGTATTATTCATACACACAGATAATAAACAAATATTATTAATAATAAAATACCACGTCTTTACTTTGAATTATGCAAACTAACAAAACACACATGCACCGAAGTTTTAACCAGGGATGTTACGGAGGTGGTTTTATCGGAACCGGAATCGGAGTCGGAGTTTTTAAATTTGGTTTGTCGGAGTCGAAGTCGGAACCGGAATCGGAGTCGGAGGCGGAATCGGTAATGGTGGCAGAAGAAAAAAAAAATGATTTCGAATTAGAAATACACCATTTTTGAATTTTCATTAAAGTTTCTTTGTGAGTAATTTGTTTTCTGACCTCCTCCTCGTTGAAGTCGAAGGCTGTACTGTATTTTTCTTTTCAGTTTCTAGTTTTATTAATTCATCGTATTGAGTAGCATGCAGACTTTAAATGACCTTTTAACGAAGTAGTCGTACCTCCCTTTCGTGAATACGAGTATATCTTATCACAAAGTTTACACTTTGCCGTATCTACAGCTGCACCAACTTCAGTGAAGTAGTTACAAATAACACTTGAATTTGGCTACATTGTCCAACTCCAAAGTACTCCAAACCAAATCAAAAACAGATAACTTTAATTGACTGACCCGCCGCACAAAACAAAACAAACCATCCGTCCGTATCAACAAGTGAATTATGAATCGATGACAGAACGCGTGCTGTGTTTCCCGAGCGACATGCATAAACCTGTTCGTACACGTTGACCACAGCCGCCACGCGTCGTCGCCGCTGTCGCCCGTCGCTATCTGCTATGCTTCGACCTCCGATTTAAAAGTATCGGAACTGCACTGCGAGTACGTAGCAATCGATAACGATCGAATCGATACGATTCGATAAATCCGACTGTTCGATTGGTTAAAAACTCATTTTATCGAGAATAACTGTCAGATTTATCGAATCGTATCGAATCGAGTGCTTGCACTGCCGAAGTCGGAACCGGAGGTGTAAAAGCAATCGGAAGTTCCGACGTATCGGAATCGGAGTCGAAGCTTCGTAACATCCCTGGTTTTAACACAAGCGTAAGTAGGTAGGTACCTACCGTATCATGATTCATTCAGAACCGCATATAACTACCTATTTCACTCGTCTCAATAACTTTCCGTTACTCTATTCGCTTTATTTATTAATCCAAACACCTTTTTTTTCGTGAGATAAAAGAAAATACTTATCCATTAAAAAGACACACATTATGTACCTACCTACTAGTAAGTAAAATTATTTTATAGTCTTACCTTTCAGAGTTTCCAGGTAATTTAAAAAAAGTTATGTCTGGATGCGTTATTGACGAATTCATACAACCAAATACAGCACAATATTTCCTACTCGTCATATTAACTGATTTTTAAAGAAAAAATCGCGCGGTTATTGTTAAAAAAACAACATACCGTCCGTTCCACACTGCGGTACAGCCGTGACTGTCTGCGCCCCGAGCGCACCCCGAGATCGAGGCGCGTAGGTATAGCTCGCGTTTCGTCCGTTTGTATAAAGTTGGAGTACTGTATTATAATATTACCTTGCTAATGGTGTCGATTCTGTTATACCCAAACTAACTACCTAACTTCCTAACTTTTTGCTACGTCAATACTTCGGCGGAAATATCTGGAACATGCCCCGGCCCCCTGAATCCCCTGATACACGTCCCCCCCTCCCGCACCCCGATCTCCCAAATGGGGCCTCATTGTTGGATCGATATCCTCTTTTTTCTCATTCTCTCCATCATGCCGTCTCTCTCTATGGTGCATGCGCTTTTCTGGTATATTCGGAAATATTGTACACGAAAAGGCGTAATAACTAAGCGAGATTACTTTGCGACGAATTCTGTCATTATTAGCTCTCTAATCTTGATCTGTTTCTTAGAAATTATGTCTCTCAAGTGCCATCGCCTAATTCTTACAATTTGATGTAAGTAGTTGATCTTAGATATTACATAATTTTAAATCTTTTGTTTACTTACATTATTTTTATTGATTACTAGCTATTGCTTGCGACCTTCGTCCGCGTGAAATTATTATAAAAATATTACTTCCTTAATTGAAACGGATTTTGTTAACAAATTCAAGGGTTTTCATTATTTTGCACGGAACCTTAATCCTTTTTCTAAAATAAAAGTAGCCTGATACTCTTTATGACATCAGCTGTCAGTTACAAGTCCTGTCAAAATCGGTCCAGCAGTTTCGGAGATTAGCCGGAAGCCGCCAGTGAAAATTAAAAAAAAATGCTTTTTTTTTTGTTAGTGCCGTCTAGTTGACATTGTAGTAGGTATGATAACTGTTAGCTTTTAAGCGTTTTGATAAAAAAAAAACTGTAAGCTTAGAATGTATTCTGAATAAATAAATATACAGGGCGAATGGATCTGGACCCGCCATAGAAAATTCGCATTTAGGTAGAGGTCATTTACTAATTATTGAGCCTTACTTTCCCTACCTAAACTTTTATAATTTGGGAGATATGGTCAAGTTTTATACTTATTAATTTATATATTGTTTTTGCATTATTTTAGTAGTTTTTAAGGTTCCGTACCTAAAGGGTAAAAACTGGACCCTATTACTAAGACTCCACTGTCCGTCTGTCTGTCAGCAGGCTGCTGTATCTCATGCATCGTGATAGCTACAGTTGAAATTTTCACAGATATATAAATAATCAGACATATATATATGATATTTCGGTTGCCGCTATAAAAACAGAATAAAATAAATATTTAAGGGGGGCTCCCATACTATAAACGTGATTGTTTTGCTCAATATTAATATCGGCAACAGGTAGATACTTGAAATATTATAAAAATAAATAGCTGAATTAAAATAAAATAAATATTTAAGGGGGTTCCCATGCAACAAACGTGTTTTTTTTCTGCCGTTTTGTACGGAACCCTTCGTGCGCGAGTTGACTCGCACTTGGCCGGTTTTTTTATTATTTGTTGGTAGTCATAAACATTGGTGATGAAATTATGAATCTCGGAACTTCTCTAACTAGGGTTAAAAAGTAAGAAAGAACCTTAAAAGGCTTAGGTTTGAAAAAAAAAAAACAAAATCAAGTAAAAGTCGTAAGGTAAATTATTATTATCGTTATTTAGCAAATGACCTCCCTGATTAAAAGAATATTATACCTACTTTCTATGCATTCTGTACAAATCTGTTATTTTGAAATTATACACAGACACTACAATTTTATTTATTTGTGTGTAATAGATGTCAATTTTATTATAGGTAATCAACCAGACGGTTTCAAGTAAACTAACACCTCTGTGATTGAAAATGGTCTCGGAAATGATTATTTCCTCAGTAGCAACATTTCTATTACCACACAAAATTTCCGAACTGACCGAATCATCGTGTGTCTTCGGTTTTGTTCGGCAAAACTCGTACAAGACTTTGGTATTGGAGTGACGCCATTTTGCGGCCAACTGCGCAGTGCGGCCCCCCACCTCAGGTCAGGTATATAACACGCCCATGACGTCAGGCGCCCACATTCTGAAAATCGTCCTGGTGAAGTGCAGATGTGTCTCCGTTGTGTAGTGTTGAAGATTTCAAGAAGTGATATTTGTGCCTGTACGGATTCAGGTGTGTAGTATTGTCTCAAAACAGTACTTTCTGGCCCACTCTTAAAAATGGGCTACAAAGCAAATGAAAAATCTATCGTTGACTTTTGTGAAAGTAAAACCGAATCCCTATCTAACTGGGTTCGTCAAGTTAAAAGCAAATCCCTAAATGCCAAGACAAAGAGAAAACGTGATTTGAGAATAATCGCCATTTTGAGTAACTCTCTATCACGTGCGGAGAGTGAACTCGTTACGAAACAAAGAGAACGCGCCAGGAGGTGGGCTCAAATGCAAGCTGATCTTGGATTGTGCACTAAAGAAGAAGAGGTCGCCAAGCAACACCAGGAGAAAATCGATAATCTATGGAAGAATGATCTCAGCGGCTTAGATAGTTTTTTTAGAGAATTAGACAATGTCAAGCCAGCTATAAAATAGGCCATTTTAGGTAAAGTAAAGTGAATTTGTATCTGTGATATTATGTAGGATGTTTTTCTAAATTACAGTCCCATTGCGTTTCGCGTGGGCCTGCATCCGTCGGCGCCATCTTGGTTGCCGCTGAGGCGTGGTCGCTGCTAGCTACAAAATGGGTTTGTAACGGTATCATGCATTTAATTAGTTTTTTTTATTTTAAGTGTTTCAATTTATTCTCTCGCTTAACGATTAAATTGGAAATTTGATTTTTATTCATATTGAATAATAAAATTGTACATATGTTTAAGTATGGAAATAAACAATTTTTGAAAAAAAGGTCGTATTAATGAATTTTCATTTTACTTATCTTACAATTTCACCACACCAACAATGTATTATTCCATGAGTCATCATCGCCTCTGCGTGGAGAACATGGCAGAGTTGCGTCAGCGATGGCGTGTTCGAGTTGCTGTGAACGAGTGTATGAGTCTGCTGTCTGCGGGGTCGCTGGCTTGCCTGACATCTGCGTACCACACGCACTGGCGTGCTGCCTGTCTGCTATACGACGCGCTCGCACGAATCCGTCCCGGTTGTCAGCCCACTAGGTAACCGTTAGGTTGATGGCGTGAAGGTTCCTATCCTACATTTAGCTAGTGTTCTTTTTTGGCCCGTACGCGGGCCTTTGCGTGTAACATTGTGTTTAAGTCTCTCAGAGCCCTGCCTACCGTGGCCAGCAGCTGCCACGAGCGACGAGGAAAGGCTTCCAACCTTAACCTCTGCCGTGATGATCTAAACCGTCGCCACAGAAATTCTACCTACTGTGGAATATGAATCTTTTCTAGAAGTTGTGAACATTGGTGAGTCGCTTGTTTTCAAAACATAGTGGTCATTGTGTATTTAATATCTTTGAACAATACTTGTTGTTTTGATCTTTTTAAAGTCTTTTACAAATAACATACGGTAGGTTAGCCTTGTGCCATAATAATTCAATGAACAGGAACGAAATACCCACGAAGGAATTATCCTCAAGACGATACAGAAGCAGTAAGATTTAGAAGAGGCCGGCAATGTACCTGTATTATTTCCGCAACAGCAAATTATGCTAGCCTCGACATACCTCGGCTACCTGCGCCCGTCGACGCGGTGGCGGTCGGGGCGACTTTCACTTTTAGGTAATGACTGGTTATTACTTTATTTTCGAATCAGAATTGTTGGCATGCTGTTTTTATTTATCACTGTTGTAAAAGGAAACATCTTCAAGAACAAACTAGCTTCCATCACAGTAGGCGCTGATTATTATGGATCACCAAAACGATAGGTTACACAAAACATGAAACATTATCTGGGTAAGACCTTGACTATATATCAAGCAAGATATCGTGGGCTGATGACTAAACCGGGACAATACTCTATAAGCGAAACCTGATTGAAACCTAAGTAAATAAGCTGAATAACGAACTGAGGGTGAATACGTGAAAGGATAGATTGAACGGTGAGTTGTCGCAACTGTACTGACCTCTTTGATCTTCTGTAATAATTAAATGTTCTGAGATCTTAGTTGATGTGCTTATAGCGACAAATTAATTGTTTGTTAGAACATTTACTAATTGTGTGGAAACTTCACAGCTAACTACTGGACTGGGGACTGACGTGAGCAAGTATCACGCAATCTATGACTATCATGAAAAGCAAGGTGAAGTCCTTCCTAGTGAAGAAGGCTAACCCGGCTCCAGTTGATTTAGCGAGTGGATCAACACACCCCATCCACAGATAAGTCTAACCGACCGTAATCTATGTAACTCGTAGTCAACATGAAACGTGCATAATATTCCACAGAAGCGAACTCGGTTATCTAGGGTCGGCTACAGTAGATAGCATTACTTGTTTTTATACGCATATCTGAACGTACTTTATATAGGTAAGTCTGCCTACTGCCTACATTTCCTAAAGTTGTTCAACAGAAAATTTGCAAGAGTATCTACATAAACATTCTGCTTGATTAGCGGTTCATTAATTAACTAGTTATTTTATTTTGCCACTCTGGCCATAGGGCCCTATAATCATATAAGTTTTTTTTATTTCAGATAAACCTATCATGTGTGTTATAATACCTACTTTGTTAATCTAGCAACAGACAAACTGCGATATTACACTTAGCAAAATTTTAAAATACTTGTGTCTAGTTGTGTCAACAGATACACAGTTAAAAAGCCAACTCGCCAAACCAACACTATAGTAAATAAAACATCTTAGAACATTATCATATAAAGTGACAGGACTTTTAAGATAAACGCAGAAACATAATGATAGAAATCGTATTTAGTATGGAAGTATTGATTTTTTTTTGTCAAAGAACATATAAAGCATTATGAGGTATGTACCTATATTATCTGCCATGATGAACTGATGACCTTGATTTTTTTTTTAATTTACTGCCAAGTGGTGTCATGTTGTGTTCCAATAGGAACTTTGTGTGCTGAAAATTTTGATTGACAGGTCTAATTGCTTCGCACATAACTAGTCTTCAGTATCGGCCAGAAAACACAACTGTGAAGTAACCAAATATCGACTATCTTCGAAAAACACAAAAGTTAACTACTACATCTCCCTGCGCAAGCGATATTTACTACGTAAGAATATGAATAATACATAATTATTATTCATTTTAAATCTCTAAAGGCTCGACTTCTAGACTACTTATTTACAATATGTCAGCAACATGAGGAAGGTGTTCCAAGGTGAAATCATAATGGATATTAATATCAAGTGATCAAGAGACCAATAAATTAAACAAATACCCTACCTATTTGGCTACGAAAAGGTATGTCTATATACACTTGTTGGTGTTGTACATTTAGCCAAAATTCAGTCAATTTCAATCTAGAATTGATCACTGTTCCTGCAAGTAATAGGAACCAAGTTAAAATGTACGCATCAGATTGACCTTGCAAGATTTCATTATATCCAACTGTTTATGATGCCGTAATGGATTAAACAAGGAACCAAAAGGTGGTCATACCACAAGTCGACTTCCAGACACGATTACATCTGCCGAATGGTACGAACATTTTTTATTATAGTACAGTTCTAAAGTATTTAAATACTTATTAGATTTTCTGCTTACAATTGTTTATCCTATGCATAACGCCTCAGAAAAGTGGACAAAGTTTTATTAGTTTCTATTATTTTTATAAGAGCTTTTCGTATAACTTCTTATTTATGTAGGACTGCTGAGCAGTCTTCTGTAACCAATCGTTTTTTTTCTATCTGTTTAGGAGCCCGACTTGCGGAGGCCTACTAATAAGCCAAACATGGTTAACCCCCCTATTTGAAATGCTTCTGGAAAGGCCTACATTTTGGAATACTCACAATAGTTATTGCAAATTTAGACTAAACAATCGCCCCAAACATGGCATAATATTTAAATGCTGTATCGTCTCAAACAAAACAATATTGTTTATCTTTTGCAATACAAGGACTGCTATGGAGCTCCTAATTGATTTTATGAGATATGATGAGAATTTCTCAATGAAAGGTTCTTCTACCAACGTGCCGTCAAGATATACTTATTGAATATTTGCAACCAAACTACATAAACTGACTTTAAAACATTATCATTTATAGAATTAGGCACAGCAACATTTTAACTTTCCAATTTTCAGCTTTAATAGAATTTATGAGGTTATCAACTGTCAAGTATTGCGGAAAGTAATTTACATTTAATTTACAATTATCTGATCATTAACAAGTGGATAAGTAAAACTGTCTACACATCGTAAAGGTACGGGTTTTCTTGAATTATCTTGATGGAATTGTCACATGTTGAAGTCGTCTATGACTACTAAGCAAATTTGCGGTCAAACAGTCTCTGAACACTGAAACTGAATATGAATCTGGTATGTTCAAATCATTATATTTTCTGACTACACGCTATTTGTTGTTACTATGGCATGTTAATTTGTCAGATAAAACACCAGTAACTAAAGCCGCGGCCGTTCAACACGGCACTCTATGACTCAACTACGTGTGAGCTACCGCTTCTTCAACCATCGCCGGTCCTGCAAAGCGGGTCAACAAATTCGGTGCGTGTCCACTTTGCGTGCCCTGCCTACTGATTGCAAGTATGTCAGTTTGGTTACTCAAAATTCAGGCCGAGATGACGTGCGAGATCGCGCGGCGGCGGTGGAACTCGTAGTAAGCAGGGGTATGTGTCAAATGCGACAGATTTTTCCGCCTTACTACCCCGCAGCTTATCTGCCAGTCATTGGTTCTTAAACTCGAAATCTGTAAGAACCACCGCGCGGCTGTTGCAGGTAACACTTTATATTGCCATTTTTTCTGAATTGACTGCGCGATCTATTATCGCCAGTTGTAGTGTTAACTCTGCTCCATTAGTTGACAGCGCACCCCTGAGTGGCCTCTCCACGTATCGCCAATACTCGCCGACGACGTGAACTCATCGCGTATCGTCAATACTCGCAGACTACGCGAGCTCTTCGCGTATCGTCAATGATCGGTGGCTACGTGGCCTCTTCGCGTATCGTCAATGCTCGGTGACTACGAGGTCTCTTCGCGATTCATCAACACGTGCTGAATGTGTCCTTTCCTAGGTAGTCAAGCCTCTCTAACGACGTGTCTTCGTGTCGTCAATGATCCTTGACTGCGTGTCTTCGTGTCGTCAATGATCCTTGACTGCGTGTCTTCGTGTCGTCAATGATCGTTGACTACGTGTCGTCGTGTCGTCAATGCTCGTTGACTACGTGTCTTCGTGTCGTCAATGGTCGTTGACTACGTGTCTTCGTGTCGTCAATGCTCGTTGACTACGTGTCTTCGTGTCGTCAATGCTCGTTGACTACGTGTCTACGTGTCGTCAAAGCTCGTTGACTACGTGTCTACGTGTCGTCAATGCTCGATGACGACGTGACCTGCGCGTTTCGTCAATGCTCGCTGACGGCGTGATCATCGCGTATCGTCAATGCTCGCTGACGACGTGACCACGTGTCGTCAATGTTCGCTGACGACGTGACCTGCGCGTTTCGTCAATGCTCGCTGACGACGAAATCTCCGTGAAACGTCAATGCTCGTCGACTACGTGACCTCCGCGTTTCGTCAATGCTCGAAGACGACGTGTCCTTAACGTGTCGCCAATGCTTTTTGACAACGTTACCCTCGTGATTCGTTAATGATCGCTGACCTCGTGGCATCTACGTGCTGCCAATGCTCAATTATCAAGAGGCATCCGCGTGTCGCCAATACTCATTGACAACATAATTTGTTATCAATGCTCGTCGACAGCGTAACTTCCTGGGGCGTCAATGTTCACTGACGCTGACGTCGACGTTGACGTTTTTAACACCAGTTGAATATGTTACCCTGCTTTACCTAACCAGTTAATACTACTTTACCTTTTCTAAACAGTAGTGCCCTAAGCGTATCTTCATTGAATCCGTTCCCCACTCTTTGCTTCTGCTACCCGTAACACCTCAAGTTCTGTGGGCTGAATGACAAGTCCAGTTAACTTCTCTAGATGCTAGACTAGCTACCCCCTCAGAGGGCCTCTGGCCTTATGTCAACTATTTGAAGACGCCTAGACGCTAGCAGCGCAGCTTCTGATAGTTTGGATCAACTTCGATCAGCGGACTCGAGAAAGTGCTGGATTCCTAACTGCAACCTACCAAGCCTGTCGCCCGCCCGTCCGCCTACTGACAGGTCAAACCTTCGATCATCGCACATATTTCTGGTATGTTAGCTTCATTATTTTAAGAAACTGCATCTGCCGCCTTTCACGACTCTTTCTACACGACCACTCTTATTTTGTCGTAGGTACTTGGGTTCAGCAAGTTGGGGCAACTTCTTACCGTTCAGCTGACTGCGTGCCTTTATCGGGTAGCCGCAGGTGCTTGTTCAGGCAGAGCGGTATCTTCAGCCATCTGTCAGGTCATCGTGGATGCTCGTACCACATCGCGCAGCTCACCATTATTGCGCCTTATCCGCGCCGTTTCCGGGCAGCAAATGGGGCCCGTGACAACCAAGACATCTCATCGTCCATCCACCTGGTCATCTTCAGCCAGCTGTCTGGTCATCGTGGGTGCTCGTGTCACCTCGCGCCGTTTGCGAACTACGCACCTTCTCCCAGAAGCTGCCAGTGCACGTATTTGCAGCGTTGCAGTGCCATATCTATGGTCAGCAGCGCATCTATCTGCCAGCCGCCAAGTAATCGTGAGTGTGAACACCCAGTCCACTCGCGGCGCTTGCCAACTGCACGCCTTCTCCTGGGGTTCCACCAAAGGCGAAAGCGGTGCACGCCGCCTGGTCGTCGTGGCTCGTATACTGAGCACCACCTCCGACTAGTCTCCGGAGTTCATTTCTCTTCCGCAGGGCTCGCTGACAGCGTGCCTTCTCCGGGTCGATCCGGTGACCGTGTCAGCAGAACCATCCAAACGACGCATCGCATCAGTCAGCCGCCTAATCAACCTTGCGTAGCTCGGTCAGCTCGCCTTCTCCGGTCAACTAACCGAAGTTAACCCATTCAGCAGTGCCAACCCTACCCAGCTATAGTCAGCCAGCCGCCTGGTCATCGCATAACCTCTACGCGGCTCGCAGCCTGCGCGCCTACTGCCACTCTCCGTGGCTCCGCAGCCGGATGGGTGCGCGCTCTTCTCCGGTCAGCCTTGGCGTCGCGTCACTTCTACGCGGCTCGCATACTGCGCGCTTACTGCCCGCCTACTGCCAGTCGCCGGGGTTCGCTAACTCCGCACCTTCTCCCCAGCTAGACTCGTGTGAACGCGTCTCAGGGTCGCGGTGTTTGCTGAAGCGGCCTAGCCGCCTGATCACCGCATTGCCTCTACGCGACTCGCATACTGCGTGTCTCCGCCACCGTGCTCGCTGACTGCGTCTTCTGCGGTCAGCCAGCCTCAGGTGTCGACGTGTCAGCATCGCGGTGTTTCGTAAAGCCGTGCCAGCCAGGCGCTAGTCATCGCGTCGCCTCTGCTCGCCTACTGCCAACCTCCGGGGTTCGTGTCCCCGCTGCCGGGTTTGCTGACGCCGCGCCTTCTCCGGTCAGCCCGCCTCAGGTGAACGTGTCAGCCCTCAGCGTCCGTCTGCTTAAACGGTGGCGCAACTGATCGTCCCATCGCTTCTGCGCGGTTCTGACTGCGCACCTACTACCAGTCTCCGGGGTTCGAGTATCCGCCAACGAGTACGCCGACTCCGCGCCTTCTCCGGTCCGCCACTCTCAGGTGTACGTGTCAGCATCGCGGTGTTTGCTAAAGCAATGCCATAGAAGCCATAGTCGTCGTGTCGCCTCTACGTGGCTCGCAGGCTGCGCGCCTACTGCCAGTCTCCGGGGTTCGTCTCGCCGCAGTGTTCGCTGACACCTTGCCTTTTCCGGTCAGCCAACCTCAGGTGAACGTGACAGCCAGCAGCGTCCGTCTGCTATAACGGTACCAGCCGCCTGGTCGTAGCGGCGCCGCCTCGCTCGCAGACTGCGCACCTACTGCCAGTCTCCGGGGTTCGTGTCTCCGCGCCTCTGCGCGGCTCGCAGACTGCGCACCTACTGCCAGTCTCCGGGGTTCGTGTCTCCGCCGTCGGGTTCGCTGACGCCTCGCCTTCTCCGGTCCGCCAACCTCAGGTGAACGTGAAAGCCAGCAGCGCCCTTCTGCTAAAGTGGTGCCAGCCGCCTGGTCATAGCGCCGCCGCCTCTGCGCGGCTCGCAAACTGCGCACCTACTACCAGTCTCCGGAGTTCGAGTTTCCGCCGCCGGGTTCGCTGACGCCTCGCCTTCTCCGGTCCGCCAACCTCAGGTGAACGTGAAAGCCAGCAGCGTCCTTCTGCTAAAGTGGTGCCAGCCGCCTGGTCCTCGCGCCGCCACCTCTGCGCGGCTCGCAGACTACTGCCTGTCTCCGGGGTTCGTGTCTCCGCCTCCGGGTTCGCTGACGCCTCGTCTTCTCCGGTCAGCCAACCTCAGGTGAACGTGACAGCAAGCAGCATCTGGCTGCTAAAACAGTGCTATCCGCCTGGTCGTCGCGCCGCCGCCTCTGCACGGCTCGCAGACTGCGCACCTACTGCCAGTCTCCGGGGTTCGTGTCTCCGCGCCTCTGCGCGGCTCGCAGACTGCGCACCTACTGCCAGTCTCCGGGGTTCGTGTCTCCGCGCCTCTGCGCGGCTCGCAGACTGCGCACCTACTGCCAGTCTCCGGGGTTCGTGTCTCCGCGCCTCTGCGCGGCTCGCAGACTGCGCACCTACTGCCAGTCTCCGGGGTTCGTGTCTCCGCGCCTCTGCGCGGCTCGCAGACTGCGCACCTACTGCCAGTCTCCGGGGTTCGTGTCTGCGCGGCTCGCAGACTGCGCTCCTACTGCCAGTCTCCGGGGTTCGTGTCTCCGCGCCTCTGCGCGGCTCGCAGACTGCGCTCCTACTGCCAGTCTCCGGGGTTCGTGTCTCCGCGCCTCTGCGCGGCTCGCAGACTGCGCACCTGCTGCCAGTCTCCGGGGTTCGTGTATCTGCGCGGTTCGCAGACTGCGCACCTACTGCCAGTCTTCGGGCTTCGTGTATCTGCGCGGCTCGCAGACTGCGCACCTGCTGCCAGTCTCCGGGGTTCGTGTATCCGCGCGGTTCGCAGACTGCGCACCTGCTGCCAGTCTCCGGGGTTCGTGTATCCGCGCGGTTCGCAGACTGCGCACCTACTGCCAGTCTTCGGGGATCGTGTATCTGCGCCTCTGCACGGTTCGCAGACTGCGCACCTACTGCCAGTCTCCGGGGTTCGTGTAACCGCGCGGTTCGCAGACTGCGCACCTACTGCCAGTCTCCGGGGTTCGTGTATCCGCGCGGTTCGCAGACTGCGCACCTACTGCCAGTCTTCGGGGTTCGTGTATCCGCGCGTTTCGCAGACTGCGCACCTACTGCCAGTCTTCGGGGTTCGCGCCTCTGCACGGTTCGCAGACTGCGCACCTACTGCCAGTCTCAGGGGTTCGTGTTTTCGCCGCCGGGTTCGCTGACTCCGCGCCTTCTCCGATCAGCCAAGCCTCAGGTGAACGTGTCTGCATCGCGGTGCCAGCTGCCTGGTCGCCGCTGCGCGGCCCGCAGACCCTGCGCCTACTGCCAGTCTCCGGGGTTCGTGTCTCCGCCACCGGGTTTGTCGACTTCGCGCCTGCTCCGGTCAATCAGCCTGTGGCGCCCGTGTCGTCCTTGCACCGGTCAACCAGCCTGTGGCGACCGTGTCGCCCCTGCTCCGGTCAACCAGCCTGTAGCGCCCGTGTCGCCCCTGCTCCGGTCAACCAGCCTGTGGCGCCCGTGTCGCCCCTGCTCGACCCTGACAACGCGACTACTCCAGCTTACCTGTGGCGCTCGTATTGCCCTGTGGCTCGCTAGCTGCGCGCCGTCGCCAGCCAGCTTGTGGTGCCCGTGACGCCCTTGCTCGGGTCGCTGTTGACGCGACATCTCCACCTCGTGGCGTGCTAGATGTGCGCGCGTGTCTTCCCCAGCCAGCTGCGACGTTAGTGTCTACGTGTACTGCCAGGCTCAATTTTCACCTTGGTCGACGGCGCGGCCAGTCCGCCTGTCTGATTCGCCCTGGTCGACGGAGCGGCCAGTCCGCCTGTCTGATTCGCCCAGGCCGACGACAGCGCGGCCAGTCCGCCTGTCTGATTCGCCTGGGCCGACGGCGCGGCCAGTCCGCCTGTCGGATTCGCCCTGGCCGACGGCGCGGCCAGTCCGCCTGTCGGATTCGCCCTGGCCGACGGCGCGGCCAGTCCGCCTGTCTGATTCGCCCGGGCCGACGGCGCGGCCAGTCCGCCTGTCTGATTCGCCCGGGCCGACGGCGACGGCGCGGCCAGTCCGCCTGTCTGCTTCGCCCTAGCCGGCGGCGCGGCCAGTCCGCCTGCCATGTTTACTCGCGTCTCGTCCGCCCGGTTCGTTGACTTCGCAAGTCGCATCGCAGCGACTGCATCGATCGGCAGCTGACTGCGCGGTCTCGCCGTCCATTGTAATGTTGGTATGGTATTTTTATTTCGCCTACTAGACAAATAACATCAAATTGCAGGTTAATCCCAGGCATTGGTTCCGTTATATGTTTTGGTAAATCCAAAGCTATACAAATGACATGAACGATGATAAATTATCGGAACTGGAAATTGAATGGAACAAAACCTTTGGATACTTACCTATCTTATGGGCTTGGAGTATTATCATACCTATCAATAACAACCTACACAATTCGTCACTATTGATCGGTAAGTCCATAATTAACGTTTGTTTTCAGTAAGAACAGCACTAATGTGAAACTGCACTAGATTAAAATTTCGAGAAAGTTTTATGATTCCACCCATTTGGATGAAGACTGAAATTAAGTTACCTTATGAGATATACCTACAATTTTAATATATTATAAGAAATCATTAAAGCGCAAAGCAAGGTTAGAATCATAAAAGGATGTATTAAGCGTGTTTTACATAATTTCTCCGCAAATGTATGAAAACACTTTACTAAGTACGAAGTAAGATAGCTGCCGTATGATAAATACCTACAATGCCTTTGGAAAATATCAACTATAATATTAAGCGGCAATTACTGGATCAGTAAGGTAGGAAATAAAAATATGATTGCAGGTGGCAATGTAGCTCTGCATAGGAAATTCGAATGTGGTGAATGTATGTAAGCTGTATTCGTGGGTAATTGAACCAAATTGGACGATTTATGCTTATGTACTTGCACGAAAATAAAAGCTATGTACAAACAGACACTCCGTAAAATCGAATTACATTATGTACATTAGGCACCCATGCTTATGTTACAACTTCTGAATGTTAGTACCTAGACCAAAATGCGTTTTGTGGAAAGATCACTTGAACCACCACAGCATGTATAAGGGAAAAAAATCTTAATTAAGTACTGTGAGACTTGTTTTTATTTTTTTTAATGCTAACAATTTCATGTAGTTTGGGATGTATTTGTATTAGGTGTGCACTTTATTGTTGAGCCTTGTGCCTAGTGTTGCGAGCCCTAACTGCTTTATGTGTATGAGTAACTTCACAGGCACTCCAGCTTCAGATGCATGTAGGTTGTTGTTAGTTTAATTATGTGAGTTAACATTCGAAGTACTTGTAAGTAGCTCTGTTTCTTGTATTGGTACTAGGGTAGGAGCCTAATTTATATTGTTAACAGGTTTTTGCAGAGCCAAACAGATGCGACATGTGTAAAAATACTGGAGCAAAGTATTAAGTACGTTAAATATAACAGCAATGACTGATTTGAGGTAAAAATAAGCCTAGTGTCAATATATTATGAACGAATTGTGTTGGTATATAATAAGTTGATCAGATTGAGATAAGTCATTGAGCGTGAGTTGCAAGCCGTCTACTGATTGGTATGTAAGTGGCCATTCATTTAAATTATTTAACTAGGATAGGTCATTAATCCGTATTGTTAACAGATGGTGACTTTTCGTTGGAATGTCCGATGTAGATGGCATGGTATCGAGAGTAGTACTGGTAAATAATGCAATATATTTTTATGTTGTGAATAGAATGGAATGTATTTAATAAGCTCGGCTTTGCCTTCGGCTTTACCTACATAACATTATTAAAAGATATAATTAATCAAACGCCATTACAGAATAAGACAGGTAACAATTTACTACTTACTTTGGTTACATACTAGGATAGGTCAGTAACTTATATTGTTAACAGAAGACGAGGTTTGGGAGCTCGCGAGCATACCGAATTAGCGTGCATTATGTGGAAAATGGCCGGGCTGGAGCGACTGCCTGTGTACGTAAAACACAACTTATCAATTTAGCTGATTGTTTGTCATAACAGTATTATCTACCTATTTCTAAATTTATTTGCAATGTAATGCTGGTGCTTAACAAAGAGTTGTTAACAGATAACCGGGCGTGGGACGCAAGCCATAGAGAGGTAAATTTTGTTCCTATACTAGGATAGGTTCGTAACTCATTATTGTTGACAGGTGAAGACTTCTCGTGCCAGACTCTTGATGATGCCTTGAGTGCGTCCAACTTTTCTTGACCAACGTTGTGTACGTAACACAGTAGGTACGCATTAGGAAATACTATAACGATTGATTAGAATGGGATGTATTAATCAAAATTTGGTTGTCGATTTTATGTTGGTTGGCTTAATATTGTAATAATTTAAGCAAGCATGTGGTTGTTGTTATAAGCAATAACACAGGGAGGTAACAAAGTTTCCTTTTTTATACAATTAATGCTATTATAATTACTTATATGGTTTATACTAGCAATAGGTATGTAATGAGTATTGTTGACAGATGTCGTTGATTGTATCATGTATGTCGGACGAAATGGCTTAATGGCAAGGCTTTAGCACCTTTTTATGCAATTTGGTTAGCAGTAAGTAGCCTGTACAAATACGGACGAGTTACCTACACTGGGCGACATATGGAGGTATTTTTTTTTACTTAATGCTATTCTTTATAACAGGATATGCCCGTAACAAGTATTGTTAACAGATTAGCTGCTTGCTATAGACACCTTGCAGCTTTGCAAGTTAAAACATCACGCCCAGGAACATTGTCGTGACTGCCGCTGCTGTATTCACAACATAGAGAAAACGTCACCACTAATTGAATGAGGTTCGGTAGGCGCATAACGTTGTAGACACCCACCCGCATGGAAAAGCATTGGTTCGAGGTAGGTAGGTGCAATATCAATTGTGCAGTTATTTGGTCTGGTAAACGCGTATTATGTTAATAGTACTTACCTAATATTAATGCCAATTCTTTTTTTTTTCCTTTTTTTTTTTCAACATAGCTGTCTTGATGTAATTAGGTTAGGTGTATAATGATTGTTGTCAACAGATACCAAACGTGTGTAGTTATGAAGGATGGTGTATGGACGTACTATGCAGAACTTCGTGAAAATAAGCTTATGTATGAGCGTGACACTTGTAACTAATTCCGAGAAAATTGCACTGTGTGTATTATAATTATTATAAGTACGCTGCTTTGTGGTCTTGGTAAATGTGCAAAGTAGTTTGCCACAATAAAATGAATTATTTATCATAACAACACTAGCTGTATCAGTGGATGATGTTAGGTATGTGAAAATTAAGCGTTGTTTCAGATACCTACTGATCGAATATGGGTAAAATACTTGACAATTGCTTTTATACGGCTTAGCTTCGGTAGCGCACCTAACAAATATTGTTAACAGATTCTAACAAGGTCTAGTTAGGCCCAGAGCAACTGGAGATCGAGTATCATAGATAAATGTTATATAATTTTCTGCAAAACTATATCCATCAGATAAACTAAGGTGAAAAAGACCGCAGAAAACTTATTAAAACTTAAGGAATCTGGTAGGTATGTGTGCTTAATATTACACCTGTTGTATTTTTTTCACTTATTATGCTCTTCGAACAAATTGTGGGTAATGCTATTATTATATGAACTTTTTTTCCTCAAAATGCGTAAATAGCTTGGATGGGTGCATAATAAATATTTTTAACAGATCTCGACCAATGACTCGCTCGAGCGTGTACCCGTGTAGATTAATGGTTTGACGTTAACCCGGTCACCACTCACCCACATAGGAAGCATGTTATGTACATTGTCTATCAATGCAAACGGCTGTTAAACTTATCAAGAAAAATGTGGGTAGGGGAACTTTCTTAGTGTTGTTAACAGATTTTCATCAAGCTTGGTGTGGTAGAAATAACACTAATACCTACGTGGAATGACAAGTAGATTAAATGACATCGGTTTCTGCGTGGTTGGAAAACAGCGCTGTGTAGCTAATACAATTGAATGCGAAAAAAAACCCTGCAAGCAATAGCAAAGGTAAAATATCCCCGATTGATTTGTTTGTAACTATCTTTTTTTGAGAATAGCTAGCTAAAAATCAAGCCTAAGTATAAGTATTGTCAACAGGTTCTTCTCCTATATCTACAGTGCAAGATTGAACACAGCTCTTGGAATAATCGTTTTTTGAGACCTTAATACTTCTTATTAGAATAACTAGGATGGTGCGTAACGACTATTGTTGACAGATTCCATAGGAGAGTACAATAGAAACTGCGAGGTGATGTGGCAGCTCCAAGTACCAACAGAAGCCCAGTGCTGCATCGTCTTCATTAAAATCATTTGATGATAGATCTACGGATAGATGACCATCGGTAGGTGCATAATCAAACTATTGTTAACAGGATATTCATCTGATATTTCCGGAAAAGGGTAATTCTGTGAACAACGCTAACCCAAAGAAAAAAACGACGCTTTTCAATACATGATGTAACGATTACGACGTGGGTGGACTCTTCTAGGAATGTCATCGGTTTGCTGAACCACACACAACAGTATGTTATCCGACTTACAGATGATATAAGTACCTGTCTTTATGAAAACTGACTCCACGGATGGATGAAGTAGGTGCATAATCAGAGTTGTTCACAGGTGTTCACAAATGATCCCGAATATAAAACCAACACCACGAACGGTTACTACAAAAGAAAATATGCACTTACTGTACTCTGGAATCCGGAATACTGGCCTACTGGTAAGAGAAACCTTTAGTACCTACCTCAGTAATAGTTGGGAGTTTCCCCAGACAAAATCGGATGGTTGCATTATGTGGAAAAGATTTTTGGAGCAGCAGTACGTAGTTCTTATTAGACTATTTAATATTCCTTATAAACCAGACTATGGACACAGTCTTGGTAGGTGCATAATCATGTTGTTGACAGATAATCTTCGACGGAGCGAGAACACAACAATGTCATCGGTGCAAGGTTTGCTGTACCAACAAAAGCATGTAATCTGATTCATAGATGAAATAATGAGTACCTGTCTTTATGTAAACTGACTCCACAGATGGCTGAAGTAAGTGCATAAACCAAAAGTTGTTGACAGCTATTCTTCAATGATCCCGAACATGAGACAAACACCACGAATGGTAACTACATACTTTAACAAGAAAATATGAACTATAAACTACAATCTACAAGTGCGCCTGCGCCGAATAAGTACCTACTGGTAAGAGAAACCTAAGTAGTAGTTGAGTTTCCCCAGCCAAGAACGGATTTTTGGAGCAGCAATATGTTTTTGTACTTAGATTATTATATTCGTGGATGAACCAGACTTCATGGACGCAGTCTTGGTGCGTGCTTATTCATGTGTTGTTGACAGATAACCATCGAGCGATGCGAGAACACCGCAATCTGGTAACTAAGACAAATATTTGCTAGAAATTGGCTTGGATAGGAACTTAATAAGTATCTTATACAGAATAAGGAAGGAAACCAGGATTACTCAGTGCCCGAGATAACTTCATTGAGGCATCGGTGACCAACTTTACGAGAGCAAAGTATGTAAAACAAAAACAAGTATCGCGGGCAAACGGTAACGTTCAATGATCTTTGCATTACTTAGACATCGTATTGGGCTTTTTGTACATTTTTTAAACTAATATAAATAGTATAATTTAAACACACGACAATTGTATTATTCTGATTATTCATTTAATTGGAATTTGAGTTTTGTTAAGTGATGGTACTTTCAGTAGAATACGTAATTTCTAGCAACAGTAGTAGCTAAAACATACGCCTATCTATTTTTTTTGCCCAACGTCAGCTTCACTAAAGTGAGTAGGTGACTAGGTGCATAATGGAATATTGTTGACAGGTTCCAGGCAATTGTTCTTACTCTTCGCCTTTTTAAGGTAACTTTAAACAATTCCTTTAAATAGGCTAAGAATAAAAAACTGGGCGGAATTGAAGTATTGGGTGCAAGAGAGACACAATCGGAATGTTGTCAAGACAACAAGCAGCTCTAAGAATAGTTACAGGAGGTAACGACGTTAACCGAAATTATGTACTTACAAATGCCCCTTGACACAATTCGTGTTTAAGCGAATGCCCCAGAATACTTAAAAATACTAACTGCTTGCTGGATTTCTGCGTGTTTTGAAGCAACAGCACAACGTGGTATGGCATGTCTAATTTTTTTTAAACACAATTCTTCGCTCATAAATCAATTAGTTTAGACAGCGACACCGGGGGTGCAGAGCTAATAAATAATTGTCAACAGGTTTATCGAATGTACGGATACTCCACCAGAACTGGTAAACTTGTTTGGTTTCTATAAATAACTAGGATATGTTCGTAATACCTATTGTTAACAGATGCTTACGACTTGCGAGCGAGACAACCTGGCAAAATACAACATTGAAATGTGGAAGCAACACATGCACCTAAAAAATATCTAAAACTTCATTACGTTGCGCGTCGGGTAGGTGCTTAATAAAATTTTGTTGACAGAACGTAATAACAAGACGCACGGAATATAAACTATGGTGAATTGATGGATGCTTCAGCGTCACAGAAAGTAGATATAGCGCTAAGCCGTTTTTAGAATATCTAAAATGATGAATATGTTATGCTAAAATATAAGTGGAATCAAGACACCCTACTGATGAAGAACTAGTACCTAATAATGATTTTTGAGGTAATAAAATATTACATTTTTATTTTAATCGATAAAATAATTAGGATAGGATCGTAATCAATATTGTTGACAGATATTGTGGAAAGTGATGTGACAACAAAAAAAGTGAAAGTGGTAGCATAGCAACGAGAGCAAAAATTTAAGGTAATCCATATGATAGAAATGGAATACCTAGAATAGGATCGTAATCAGTTTGTTGACAGTCCACGAGAATACAGCTCCGGAAAGGTTACCTTCGAAGAGGGTGGCATGGACATCACAAATGCAAAGAATTGTTGCAGCAATCGCAAATCTATAAAGGAGGAAAAGACGAAATTTGGTAGGAACATAATTAAGTATTGTTAACAGATGCTCATAAATGGACGGCAGCAGCAACGGCTTTGCGGAAGAGTACAGTCGCTGTAAAATAGATGGCAAGGATCCGTAATAAAGTATTGTTAACAGATGAGGTTCAAACTGCGAATGGAGAATTGACCCACTGCACAGGGCGACTTGGACGGCAGTTCAGTAGGTGCGTCTGAAAAAAATATTGGTATGTACATAATGGAACGTTGTTGACAGATATTTGACCTCCATGCAGAAGCGACGTGAACATTGTAATGGTACTACGACGACACTGACGACAATGACGATACAGAATAAAGAGCAAAATAAAGTAAATGCAAGAATTTACGAGCCAAAATGAAAACACTACGGTCAAAAAACTGGATGATAATAGTGAATGATGACATCAACTTAGAGGCACAAAAAAAGGGGTACAATGCAAGTCAAGGTCAAGAAGTAAAATTAAAAAAGAAAATAAAAATACACAGAATAATCGCCTAATTCCAACAAAAAAACAAACGAATCTTTAGCAATAACAAAAAGTAAAAATTCAACACGAAACAAAAAAGATTGATTATAATATAAAAAAGACACAACAAAAACAACTTGACGTGGAGTTAAAGATCAACAAGAAGACGACCCGGACGAGGTTCAGCAGACCAACGAGAAAACGACACGGACGAGGTGCAGCAGACCAACGAGAAAACGACACGGACGAGGTGCAGCAGACCAACGAGAAGACTACACGGACGAGGTGCATCAGACCAACGAGAAGACCACACGGACGAGGTGCTGCAGACCAACGAGAAGACTACACGGACGAGGAGCGGAAGACCAACAAAAAGACGACACGAACGAGGTGCAGCAGACCAACGAAAAGTCGACACGGACCAAGAGCGAAAGACCAACAAGAAGACGACACGGACGAGGTGCAGCAGACCAACGAGAAAACGACACGGACGAGGTGCAGCAGACCAACGAGAAAACGACACGGGCGAGGTGCATCAGACCAACGAGAAGACCACACGGACGAGGTGCTGCAGACCAACGAGAAGACTACACGGACGAGGAGCGGAAGACCAACGAGAAGACTACACAGACGAGGAGCGGAAGACCAACGAGAAGACTACACAGACGAGGAGCGGAAGACCAACGAGAAGACGACACGGACGAGGTGCTGCAGACCAACAAAAAGTCGACCCGGACGAGGAGCGAAAGACCAACAAGAAGACGACACGGACGAGGAGCGAAAGACCAACAAGAAGACGACACGGACGAGGTGCGGCAGATCAACGAGAAGACTACACGGACGAGGTGCAGCAGACCAACGAGAAGACGACACAGACGAGGAGCAGAAGACCAGCGAGAAGACGACACAGACGAGGAGCAGAAGACCAACGAGAAGACGACACAGACGAGGAGCAGAAGACCAACGAGAAGACGACACAGACGAGGAGCAGAACAACGAGAAGACGACACGGACGAGGAGCGGAAGATCAACAAAAAGACGACACGGACGAGGAGCGGAAGACCAACAAGAAGACGACACGTACGACGAGCAAGAAGACGACACACACGGACGAGGAGCAGAAGATCAACAAGAAGACGACACGGACGAGGAGCAGAAGATCAACAAGAAGACGACACGGACGAGGAGCAGAAGATCAACAAGAAGACTACACGGACGAGGTGTAAAAGTTTAACATAAAAGCGACACGAAGCAGGTTGGAGAACAAGGTCGTGGAACGTAAAACAGGTAATTAAATTAAACCAACGTGCATGTTCAAAAGAAGCATTATTCTAAATTTCTAACCCAACAACCTGTTCCGCAGCTATAAGATTTTTTCTTTTAATAATCAGGAAACCTTACAACACGTCCAAAGATGAACGAGAAGACGGCGACAGTCAAAAGAAGGAAGAATATTATGAAGACGAAATACACGGACGGGGCGTAAAACATCGAGTTTAAACCATGGTAATTATTTATAAATGTCCATTTCATTTATTACTTGAAGGGCGCATTGTTCAATCAAGATGACTTCAACAACGAAGAGGATACACAAAACGATTAAGAAAACTAAATCAAAAGTGTAAATAAGGTGCGTCATGCAAAAACCTTGCACAAGACAAACTTAAATAAAGAAAGAGGAAGATAAAAATAAGGTAATGAGCAAACTGACATTTAACAAGAGCTTGAGGAAGCATTTGTTATAATGGATACGACACGGCACGGACGAGGTGAGGATAATAATTAACAACGCAACGACGATGATTGCGAAGGTAAAAACAGTAAAGCCTTATGTAAATATTTGCACGACTACACAAATGGAGGTTACGAATTGTAGAAAATGGAGGCGACAAGAAGAAATAAACGGTAACAGGTAACACTTTTAACATTTGCTTGGCGAAAAATATTAAGATAGACTAGGATAACAATACGACACGGACGAGGAGCACAAGACCAACAAGAAGACGACACGGACGAGGAGCACAAGACCAACAAGAAGACGACACGGACGAGGAGCGGAAGATCAACAAGAAGACGACACGGACGAGGAGCGGAAGATCAACAAGAAGACGACACGGACGAGGAGCGGAAGATCAACAAGAAGACGACACGGACGAGGAGCGGAAGATCAACGAGAAGACAACACGGACGAGGAGCGGAAGATCAACAAGAAGACGACACGGACGAGGAGTGTAAAATCAATAAGAAGACGACACGGACGAGGAGTGGAAGACCAACAAGAAGACGACACGGACGAGGAGCGGAAGACTAACAAGAAGACGACACGGACGAGGAGCGAAAGTCCAACAAGAAGACGACACGGACGAGGAGCGAAAGTCCAACAAGAAGACGACACGGACGAGGAGCGAAAGTCCAACAAGAAGACGACACGGACGAGGAGCGGGGAAGACTAACAATAAGACGACAAGGACGAGGAGCGAAAGACCAACAAGAAGACGACACAGACGAGGAGCGGGGAAGACTAACAAAAGACGACACGGAGAAGGAGCGGAAGACCAACGAGAAGAAGACACGGACGAGGAGCGGAAGACCAACACGAGGACGACACGGACGAGGAGCGGAAGACCCAACGAGAAGACGACACGGACGAGGAGCGAAGGACCAACGAGAAGACGACACGGACGAGGAGCGAAGGACCAACGAGAAGACGACACGGACGAGGAGCGGAAGACCAACGAGAAGACGACACGGACGAGGAGCGGAAGAATAACCTGAAACAGACATGAAGCAGGTTGGAAAACAAGGCTGTGGAACGTTGAACAGGTAATTAAAACAACTTACATATTCAAAAGAAGCAATATTCTAAACTGACAACTTAATTTAAACTCGACTGTTTCATAGTTATGATTCATCTTTTTATTTTCAGGAAACATCACAACACGACCGACAACAAGACGGACGTGGCATCACGTCTGAAGATGAACGAGAAGGCGGCGACGGTGAGAAGGAAGATTATTATGATAACGACACACACGCACGGCGGGGCTTAATAAACTATGGTAATTATTTGTAAATGTCCATTTCATTTAATACTTGAAGGGCGCATTGTTCAATTAAGATGACTTCAACAACGAAGAGGATTTACAAAATGATTACGAAAACTAAATTGAAAGTGTAAAAAAGGTATGTTATATAAAAACCATGCACAAGACAAACCTAAGAAAAGAATGAGAAATAGAAGACAATACTGATGAGGAATTTAACAAGAGCTTGAAGGGAGCATTTGGTATAATGCATACGACACAGACGAGTCGAGGAAACTTGCATTGTCGTGGACAAGCTGAGTATAATAATTAACAATGTAACGATGATGACCCCTGCGAAGGTAAAAACAATAAAGCCTTGTGTAAATATTTGCACAACTACACAATTTGAGGTTAAGAATTGGGCAAAATGAAGAATTGAGGCGATAAGAAGAAATATACGGTAGCAGTTAACACTTTTCAACATTTGCTAGACGAAAAATAATAAACTAGACTAGGATGACAAACAATACGACACAGACGAGGAGTACAGGACCAACAAGTTGACGACACGGAGGAGAAGCACAAGATCAACGAGACGACACGGACGAGGAGTGGAAGATGAACAAGAAGACGACACGGACGAGGAGCGTAATATCAACAAAAAGACGACACGGACGAGGAGCGGAAGACCAACAAAAAGACGACACGTACGACGAGCAAGAAGACGACACACACGGACGAGGAGCAGAAGACCAACAAGAAGACGACATGGACAAGGCGTGGAAGACCAACAAGAAGACGACAAAGTAAAAGGTAACAAAACACTAAATGATAACCAGGACCAATATTCAACTTTGATAAACGGAGCAAAACCTAACATTAAACTGCTATTTGTTTTATTCCAGGAAAACGGACAAGGAGCAGAGAGAAACAAGACGAAGACACAGACGAACACGATGCCAGAAGAATCAAATGTACATGCACGAGAAATCATGAGCAAAAAAGCAGCAAAAAAAATGAAAACGAGTTGCCAGTGTTGAAGAAAATGACAATACTGGACACTACAAGGTAGACAATCTTTTTATGGACTAAATCGTTATTCAATAAAGGATTCTACTCTTTTAATTGCCCTCTATTTTCTGCCTAGCTTTTCGAGATAAATACATTCTGCCTTACTACCAAAACTTTACTCAAGCTAGTCTAATTTTCGCGTTACAGATCCATCTGGCAGTAGAGAAGATTGAAGCAGCAGAGACGTTAAAGATGCACCAGATGAAACATGATCACATGGTGATGATGAAGAAGGACCAGGGCAGCGTAAAAGATGAAGAAGGACCAGGGCAGCGGAGAAGATGAAGAAGGATCAGGGCAGCGGAGAAGATGAAGGACTGAGTGGCAGAGAAAATGAAGATAATATAAAAATCACTCTATTAACAGTATACAAACAATAAAATTGACAAAAAAATATAAGCGTTTCGTTTACTATATGTATTTTCATTCTTGAGGAATATTTGGTAAAAGTTTTTATGTAATTTCACAAGGTAATTATAAAACATGAATTCATTATTCATAAAAAAGTACAATGACACCATGAAAAGCATGATGGTCCTTACAATAATGAAGTCTCGCCATAAATATTTATAAAAAATCTTCATCCAAAAAGTTGGCAAAGTTGCAATTTTGGCCAAAATGGCGACACGAGGCGAACGAAACGCGCAAAATTCGCAAACTGAAGGGATCAAGGGATAAGAAATATGGCTAATTGGATGGAATGGAAAGAGCACTTATTACACTTTACTGAATTTAGTCTTCAATTAAAATAGCTTGCTGAATGTGATTAGAATTAGCCATATTTCTTGGTTCATTGGTACAGTAATATTGATAAATTAACCAAAACAGCAAAATATTTGACAGCTATTTACGACGCGACAATATCATTATCACCTTTCTGCTAGGCATGGGTAATATCATCGCTTTACACTGTATCAATCAAATCGTATCTATGTATCGGTTTAGAATATCGGATATCGCATCTATATATTTCAATACCTATATATTGGCTAAATCAGTGTGGAACTCAGAATCAAAAGTGGTACTGTGACATTTAGGTTTCGGTTTTGTTCGATTCACGTACATCATTGTATTTTATTTGTAACTGTATACTCAAAATCAGTGAATGTATTGTTGTAGTGTTGATAATATGGCACACTGAAACTAGTACAATCGTTCTGGTTTTTTAGATTTATATTTTTATCAATTATTTAATGCCGCAGTCTTCTAGCACCGTACTAACTACTATACCCGAATCAGTTTAAACCGAATATCATGCGATACGATATCGGTTTGGGTTGTTCTGTCACTCATCGCTCTTTATTCGCTTTACGGTATGCGGATACCTGATAGGTATATAGATTCAGTGCCGGCCGATATATAGGTATTGGATATTGTGCCGATACATAGATATTGTATCTATATCAAACTCAAACTCAAAGCATTTATTTCAATTAGACCATTACGGCACTTTTGAATGTCAAAAATACAAAAAAGAAAATCAAAGCTACAGTCCCAGTCACAAGGCATAATAACTTGAGAAAGTACTGTAGTTGCCCATTCCCTAGCGTAGATCTCTATGGAGAAGAACGGGCAAGAAACTCCATGGACACTCTTTTAAAATCAAAATAATGTTACAAAATCTTGGTTACATCTTTAATTTTGAGATTATACATATATGTGAGAACGATGTAGAAAGACGTGCACATTATGAGCGTCCAGAGTAAAAGATTAGATCAACAATTTACGATTATAGTAATTAAAATGAACCTTGGCAGCTAAGAGATGACCAGTCCCAACTGACAGCGCCCGTTCACAAACATGACGCATGTACATATACGATTTGTATCGCCCACTCCTACTTTCTGCCCTTGTCTCATATTACTTGGGAGTCGACGCGACACGTTTTGTTCTTCGGCTCAGACAAGTCTAATGGGCGAGTTTCTTTTAGGTAGAGTTGGTAATTAAAAAAAATGGTAGCTACGTACTTACGTAGTTACGTACTTATTCCTGCCTGACCTAAAGTGTGCACATGGATGGACCACGACCATGAATCGATTAGATTTGGACATTAAATAGGGAGAATTCTATTTTAGGAATCCAATACCGAGCCTCTTTCGACGTTAAGAATTCACGAAGTAATTTGGTCCTTTTCCTTGACCTTCCTACACTCTACTCCAGAGCTGCTTAGTACGAGACTAGATAATCAAAATCTGGTTACCTGCTGCTGCTGCATCGCTGGTTTCCTGTTTCTTCATTGACTTTCGTAACTAAACACATATTAAAAAGCAGTTTGGATGTACAGTGTACTTAAAGTTATCTAACAAAGGTGATTTCTCTTGGCTGTGATCATCTATCTCACAGCCGAGCGCTCGACTCGTAGATATGTGGCAGAAGTTCATTGTTCAAAGATGAATGATTATTTTTTAATATAACTTCGGATTGGAAATCAACATAGAAAATGCTCTACATAATTAATTACTTGTTTTATTTATTGTATCGGGCGGGAAATCAAGTTTCGAGTTTTCGATGGCTAAATTCAAAACTTGTGTTCCAGTGTTCGTCAGTTCCTAAGAGTGTTCACGGAGAACGCTAAACTTGTGAAACAAAGTGGAGAACCAAAATTATAAAGTTCTTAACAATAAGTTTTCGCTATATTTCACTAAGTTCTAAAGAAATAATAAAAAACAATTTGTACAACTTTACAAATAATGTTTTGAGGCTGAATATAAGTTTTATTTGAATATTAATTAGTTTAACTGGCTTCGTAAACATTAACTTCCGGAACTGCTTTATGAGGCAAGGAAAGTATTAGTAAGGCCCATGATATTCTAATAAACAGATATGATAAACACCTTCAAAACCATCGAAAAAAGTGTTCCGCGGGGCAGAGCCAGCACACATAAACCAAGGTAATATTATAATACAGTAGTGTAACTCGGCCGCATGATAGAAATATATGCCTACAGCCGCGCGGTACGTAAATATGCGTTAGGGCTGCCCGTCTCCAGCATTTTAATTACATTTGCCTACTTTCTGTTTCTATTTAGTTTTGTGTAAATATCCTTTTTATATAAATAAATTAAATACTTTGTATATTGAATAGGAAGTGTTCAATAAAAATGCGTGTAGTATTTTGATTGGTAGATTTAATTAAAAAAACATGTTACTCTATTCGCTTTATTTATTAATCCAAACACCTTTTTTTTAGTGAGATAAAAGGAAATACTTATCCATTAAAAAGACACACATTATGTACCTACCTACTAGTAAGTAAAATTATTTTATAGTCTTACCTTTCAGAGTTTCCAGGTAATTTGAAAAAACTTATATCTGGATGCGTTATTGACGAATTCATACAACCAAAAACAGCACAATATTTCCTACTCGTCATATTAACTGATTTTTAGAGAAAAAATCGCGCGGTTATTGTTAAAAAAACAACACACCGTCCGTTCGACACTGCGGTACAGCCATGACTGTCTGCGCCCCGAGCGCACCCCGAGATCGAGGCGAGTAGGTATAGCTCGCGTTTCGTCCGTTTGTATGAAGTTGGAGTACTGTATTATAATATTACCGTGCATACACGTAGTGACGCAGAGTCTTCACGATTGTGCGCTCACAACATGTCTGTTTATTAGAATATCATTGAGTAAGGCCAAAAAAATTGATGTAAACAAGGCAGAATACAGGTTGAGGTCTATGACGTCACACCATAGTAAGGCGCGACACACACGGACGTTTGAACTAACAAAGAAAATTGCAGGAGTATATATTATTTTTAAGCGACAAGCAGTAATTGAACCTAACTTTTAATACGAGTGGAGCTCCGTAGCGAGCGGCGCTCGGCGCCCCCTAGGACCGCTGCGCCAGTGTGCAACGCACACCCTGCACACTAGGTAAAGTAGGCCCTGGCCATGTTTTAAGATTGACAAAAGGCAACGCGTTGCAAAAAAGCACAATAAGCTTGGAGGCTTCTAGTGGGGACGCTGCTTTATGTCCACTAGAGTCCATTCGACCAAATCGATTGGCCTAAAGCATCGTCCCCACTAGAAGCCGCGCGGCTCGGCCTCTCGAGCCTATTGTGCTTTTGAAGTGAAAACTTCTTTGGGCACGTTGAGCACTTTTTGGGTGAAGGGAAAACATTGAATTCATTCACGTAACGTAACGTGCGGTCACTGTTCGTAGCACTCGTAACTCGTAGGCGATCCGCTACGGCGTGGCACGCACATAGGCATGCGCGGGCAACCAGTGCTACGACTGGGGCGGGGACGAAGGGGGGAGGGGGAATAAAAGCGGATATTTCGCGATTCAAATATCAATTTGATGAAAAACTCGTAAGTTTATGAAAATCCAAGATGGCGCCGACGAAAATTTTCGGTTTTTTCTTAATGGGTGTCGTTTTCGAGGTTTTTGGGGTCGCTGATAATGAAAATGAGTTAAATAGAAAATCCAAGATGGCGCCGACTAAAATGTTTGGTTTTTCTTCATGGGTGTCGTTTTCGTGGTAGCTGATAATGAAAATGAGGTCAAAATGAAAATCCAAGATGGCGCCGATGAAACTTTTCGGTTTTTTCTTCATTGGTGGCGTTTTCGTGGCTTCTGGGGTCACTGATAATGAAAATGAGGTCAAAATGAAAATCCAAGATGGTGCTGACGAAAATTTTAGGTTTTTTCTTCATGGGTGTAGTTTCCGAGGTTTTTGGGGTCACAAAATGGTTTTCAGACTTTCGGCCCCTGACTACCTGTCACGACTGTCAAAGATCTACAAATGACAGCCAAGACCAACTGCTTAACGTGCTTTCCGAGGGGTCTGGCAACTTTGTTCTACGAACAAGATGTAGGTGGGCTAGACAATAACATCAGAGTAAAAGAGATGAATCACATAATGTTGCCACCAAAAATACTATTTCATACTCTCCAAAATAATGAGCTTATTAATTGATTTTTAAAGTAAACTGCCCTAAATTACCCTTTTTACATTTTCTGTCATCAGAATACTATACTATATTATTCTGATGCCAGAAAATGCAAAAAGAGTAATTTTAAGCGAAGTTTGTTACAAAATAATATTTTTTTTCTTAGTTTAATTTAGTTTGTTAGAAAATAATTATATCCTAGTTAATTGATTAATACATAAAACAAAACCAAAATGGGAAAATATATGACAACACTAACGACAGCACGCCGTATTGTTTATAATTTTGACGTTGACATATGATGTCACAAGAAAAATGTCTGCCGTTGCTTGCGCACCATTTTTATCTTAATAACACCCAACAGTGTTTGTAATGTTTCAAAAACTAAGTAAAAAAATACGTTTATATTATTATTAATAATAATACGATTATATTATAACTGTCGCCGCTGTCGTGGATTTTCAATTTGACTTCATTTTCATTACCAGCGACCCCAAAAACTACGAAAACGACACCCATGACGAAAAACCGAAAAAATTTTGTCGGCGCCATCTTGGATTTTCATTTTGACCTCATTTTCATTATCAGCGACCCCGAAAACCATAAAAACGACACCCATAAAGAAAAAACCAAAAATTTTCGTCGGCGCCATCTTGGATTTTCATTTTGACCTCATTTTCTTTATCAGCAACCCCAAAAACCACGAAAACGACACCAATGAAAAAAAACCGAAAATTTTCGTCGGCGCCATCTTGGATTTTCATTTTGACCTCATTTTCATTCACAGTGACCCCAAAAACCTCGAAAACGACAACCATAAAGAAAAAACTGAACATTTTCCTCGGTGCCATCTTGGATTTTCGTTTTGACCTCATTTTCGTTAGTAGTGAGCCTAAAAACCATGGTAACCGAAAATATTCGTCGGCGCCATCTTGGATTTTCATAAACTTCCGAGTTTTTCATCAAATTGATATTTTAATAGCGAAATATCCGTTTTCATTCCCCCTCCCCCCTTCGTCCCCGCCCCAGTCGTAGCACTGGTTGCCCGAGCATGCCTATGTGGTGCTACGCCGTAGCGGATCGCCTACGAGTTGCGAGTGCTACGAAGCGTGACCGCACGTGACGATGAATGTTTTTCCTTCATTCAAAAATACTCAACGCGCTTAAAGAAGTTTTCACTTCAAAAACATTATTTGATGTAGCGGTTAAGGTGAACGCAGACCTAGCCGCACCGCACGCGTCGCAGCCGCCGCATTCGAATTCTTCTATGCAATCTCGCACACAGATCCATAGACACAGATTGCACACAGACACGGATTGCATAGAACACATACACGAAGAATTCGAATGCGGCGACTGCGGCGCGTGCAGTGCGGCCGGGTCTGCGTTCACCTTTACTAGCTATTATATTATATCTGCTAGCGCACTGACAGGCCACGCGGCCCATCCCCACTACCTAGCGCTGCACGGCTTCCTTTGAAGTAGACCGACAACCGTCGGGTTGCGCGAGGCCGGCCTCACTCTCGTCTACACTCACGAGGCTCAGCCGCGCGGCTCGGCCTCACGCAGCCGCGCGGCTCTAGTGGGGACGCCGCTTAATGCTTATTGTTCTGAATACGACCATAAAGCATTTATTTCTGTATAGTACGACACTTCGCGAAAGCGAGTTTCAGGCTTTCAGCCAGTGTTGCCAGTTTAGCGACTTCATCGCTAGAAATGACGACTTTTGTCTATTATGTCTTAACGACAAAAAAAAAGATTTGGTGTCAAAAATGGTTTAGCGACCTGATGATTTTTGAAGAACAAATCAGAACAATTTTAGAGCCATTAATAGATACGTTTTTTGTTAACTCAACACATAATTACACAGTGTCAAGAGATTTAGACGGAAAACGCTAACGCGCTTGCACACCAATTTCATGTTATTATAGTTGAATTCGTTAAGAATTCTAATTAGTTTTTTTTTTTTTTTGTGAGCCTTTTCTGTCCCACTGCTGGGCAAAGGCCTCCCCCATTCCTTCCCAACTCTCCCGGTGTTTTGCCTCCTCTGACGAATCAGTCAGGAACGAGTCCAAATCGTCACGCCAGCGTTTCTTGGGCCTGCCTCGGTGACGACGACCGTCTTCAGGCACCCACTGTGTGACGATTCTGGCCCATCTGTCCTGATCCATTCTGGAAATGTGACCCGCCCAGTCCCATTTTAACCTCGCAGACTTATCGCCAATATCTGCAATGCCTGTCTTCGTCGAGCGTATTATGGTGTTGCGTATGCGATCGGTGATTTTGATATTTAAAATGCTACGCTCCATCGCTCTTTGGCAAACCTTGAGTTTGGACTTCTGAGCCTCCGTCAAAGACCAAGTCTTGGCGCCATAGGTTAGGATAGGCAGGATACACCATGTCGACAAGCTTACGCTTGAGTGAGATAGGAAGGTCGCCCTTCATAAGCGCCTTCATGGACCAGTAGCTTCTCCAGGCATTTTTGACGCGACGGTCGATCACCTTGTCCTGTCTGTTGCCGAAGGAAACTAGGTGGCCCAGGTAGATGTATTCGCCGACATAGTGTATTTCCTGCCCATCGACCTCGACCCTATATTTAAGCGCTTTTAGTCTTTGACTGATTCATCGTCAGTCCAACCTCAAGGCTTGCAATGCTCAGGTTTTGGAGCATTTGTAGCAGTAGAGCTGCTTCAGACGCAAAAAGCACAAAATCGTCTGCAAAACGAAGTAGGTGCATACACTTGGATGACAGTTAGTGTATGTTTGGGTGAAATGCGGAATTTGAGAACAGCTATTCGTTCTGAGTACCCGATGAACTCGATTATGTTATTCTTCCACTTTTTAGCAACCATGAATCCCACTTCTTGAAGCCCATTAGTCTCTCCAAGGTGGAAGAACACAGTATCTTCTCGTTTTTCTGTATGTTCTCCTTGTCTCCTAACTTCTGCCAAACCTATAATGTCCCAATTGATATATTTTAACAGCGTTTTCCAATTATATGAGGCGCTCATCCTTCATTAGCATGCGGACACTAAGTACATTGAGCAAATCGGAGTTCTTTAAAACTTTAGCCTCGGTCGTTTGACGGTTAATCGATCTCGCCCGGAGATTCTCCACGTCCATGACTTCAGTGCAAAGCCGGCGCCCGTCAACGCCAGCAGAGCAGCTGGAGTCACCGGGTACTTGGGGACATGTTCTCGTTGTGCTTTCCATTTATGGGGGGTTTGGACCATACCCCGCCGCGCTGGTCCAGTGCGTGTTGGCGGGTCGCCAGAGCCTCGTTGGTCGAAAGCAGGGTGTACTACGAGCAGGTGAGGTTGGCTTGAGTTCCTGAGCTGTTATCGGGAACTCCTTTTCTATTATTTCTGGCAAATTGTGAAATACAATGATGGTAATATTTAATTGAACATTAGTATTTTTTACCACCAATAGCGTCTTGTGCTCCTCCCAGAACAAAATCCTTTGTCCGCTCCTGGTAGAATCAGTTTTAGCGACTTTCTGGCGACTTTTGATATTGAGTCTAGCGACTCAAATTTATAGGAGTTGGCAACACTGCTTTCGGCACATCACTGAACTCACTCTTAATGTTTCATTATCAAAAACCTGTGCGTGACATCGTGACAGAATTGTTTTTACTTTAGATTTCTCATCATTTCATCGTTTTATTTGTTAATTGACTAGAAATTACAATTATTGTTTTACTATAATCATTAGTAATGTCATATCAATTGTATAGAAACACCACGATTGGAAATACGTTACAAGAGAGCCTTGACGAATTGATACAGGTATGTATTGTTTACATTGTTTTGTTAAATAAAGTCGTAACGGTTTGTTGCCTAATGTTTGATAATTTTCAGTATGGCCAGATAACACCCGCGTTGGCAGTAAAGGTTCTGTTGCAATTTGATAAATCTATCAATACGGCGCTATCTAACAGGGTGAAGTCAAGACTAACCTTCAAAGCAGGAAAATTAAATACATATAGGTGAATAATTGAAGACAAATTGCCACTATAAAGTATTTTTGCAGTAGTTAATAGCACTATTTGTATTTCAGGTTTTGTGATAATGTGTGGACATTCATGTTAAATGATGTGGAGTTCCGTGAAGTTCAAGAAGTTGCAAAAGTTGACAAAGTGAAAATTGTAGCTTGTGATGGCAAAAGTGAGTATATAGGATCGATTATTCTGATTCATGATTAATTGGTTTACAAATGGAGAATAAGTAATATTTAATACTTCAATTATGTACCTAAATAAAATAATGTGTAGCTAGATAGGATTAATTTAATACAAAAACACTCTGAACTGTGCTATTATAACAGTATTTGTAAAATATTTTTGTTAACTATGTACATATTATTTTTATTTGTGTCTTTATAGATGACAATTGACAAGTAATATATGGCTGTGCTAAAATAAATAAACATAGGTGGGTATATAATGGGAATATACAGGACTCGCGCAGCTGCATGGTCATGTGTCAAATAGTATGAGCAGCAGTAAAAGGCATGGTAGCATGAGTCAGGTTTTATAGATATTTTAACAGTGGACACCTGTGTGAGGTTTATTGTGTCATGGAGTCGTAGCAGGTTCTAATAAAATTGTTGTCAGAAGTGGTTTTAACTAGTGTAACAACACTTACCTGGTGGTAATGTTAAACTTTAAAAAACCCACCGGACCACTAGAGGTACGGCCAGGGGTACGGTGGGTCTGCAGTGCTGCTGAGCACAAGGTCCTGTGATAGTCGATTCCTAAGTCAGGCAAAATGTTATTGTGTTTTTCCATCTGGAATTTCTCAATTATATCCACAGAGTTTGGTTTTGTGCCTGGTTGTTGGCAATAGGCTTACCCCCTATTACATGGGACTTACCCCCGAATACTGAAACGTCACTCAAAATTTAAGTAGCACTTATATTTAACAGATACTCAAAAGTGACGTTTGGTCATACGAAATTAAAAGTTTAGGAGCTGCTCAAATGTTTAGCAGCCCTTAAATTTTGAGTGACGTTTCAGTATTCGGAGGTGAAACATGTAGATGTACACCTCTGGCTTACCTAAAATTGACAGTTTTAAGCTGTAGGTGTTATGTTTAGCTAATTTCTATAAGGACCTAGTTTTGAATTTCTTGCTTATTTCCCTAATTAGGGAGTATGAAAACTTTTTTATTCCTTTAAAATGCCTTGTATTGGCTCATAGAAACACTGTGGTACACTTGTTTAACTTTCTAATACAACACTTATTTTACAATTTTTTATTTTTTTTATTTTTTTTGGTGAAACGGAACGCAAATTCAAAACGAATCGTCGCCGGTAGTGACGTCAAACGCTATGTGTTAAAGAAACACTTTTATTTGAAAACTACTTATAAGTTTCACAAAGATGTGATTATAATATTGTTATTGCAATGTTTGCTTGATTATATAAAGCACATACATTTAGTAAAATTATTATATTAAGGGTAAAAAATAAGATGTAAACAATGCAGATTGAGTGAAATAACGTCAACCGCTTTGACAGGAATGGCCGCGACAGTCACGGACGTTTGAACTGTTGTAGAAAATTGTAAAAGTTTAATTTTTTTTTGAGCGACAAGCAGTTGTTTAATTTAATTTTAATTATTTTCTTGGGTTGATAGTACTGTACTTTATTGATTTTAAGGTGAATGAAACGTAAGAAAATTTGAATTTCGCGGGCTGGTTGGAGTATTCACCGTGAAGAAATACAATACATGCATATTCCCTATTAAGATTTCCTCTTCTATGATAATGATTTATTTATTTTCCTTATTTCAGATGTTGATGACCGAAGATAGCCTTTGGGAACTAATTCATTTTAGGTTTAATTTAAACACATAATCCTTTGTAATATGCTCTGAATTTCTTAATATGTAATATTTCATGCAACTTTTACTGATAAGTTTGGGTACTATAAATAAATTGTATAAGTGGTAAAAAGTTTTTTTTTTGGTATTTAATTTTGTAGAAAAACACAGGTATTATGAATGTAGTATTTATTTAATATAACATCCTAGAAAAGAAATATTACGTAATATTTATACACGTATTTACAAATTCCTAACCCATGTAAACAGATCTATTATGGAACAAAATGTCTTTCAAGATCAAAGCAACAACATTGTCATACAAAATTGGCCATAAAATGATGTCCGTTAATTAAAAAAAAACAACCTTTTTCCAGCTTTTATTCCTCTTTCCCAAACAAATCACGAAATGTGCAATAAAACTACAAAACAAATAGAATATCAAAATATTTCTAAGAGCATCTTAATACCTAAATCCGTCACCGGCGTCTACTGTGGGAACAATATAATTATAATGAGATGTAGAGCCACCACCACGACAGATTCAATATAAATACGTAATTATATACGTGCGCAAGTGATGCGATGATTACATCGTAACTTACATAACTAAGCCGCTACAACATTTATGGCGTTCCTATTACACTGATTTTACCGCTGGCTCAATCAATATATTCCACGGAAATATCGATTACAGTTTGCAAGTTACACGAAATCAAAAATCCCACTATGGAATAATTATGCAACAAAAAATTGTGTCATACATAAAGCTATTGTTGAATATCACAATTAAATCGCTTATCGTAAAGATGAGACGTAAGATAGATAGTAAGTAGATTCACGCGCAGTAGGAGGGCGGCGAGGTGAGGTCGGCGAGTAGGTCGAGCTCGTCCTCTGAGAGCTGGTCGCGGTGCTTGGGCCAGTCGTCCTGGTGCGTGCGCCGGAAGTCGGCCAGCGCGGCGCGGATAGTGGCGGGAACCGGGTCGGGCGCCGCCGTGTGGCGCGCCAGCTCGGCCAGCACGGCGCCCAGGCGCGCGCCCAGGCTGTAGGGCCGCGACGCCAGGTAGCCGCACAGCCCCAGCACGCCGCAGTGCCGCTCCACCAGCTGGGCCGACCGGCAGCTGCGCATCAGCGCGCGCAGGGTGCGCTCCTCGTCCGGCAGGGCGCGACAGTGCATCAATCCCGTCAGAAGTTTTGCTGCTGATTGACGAACCTGTGGACGAAAATTTTATGATCATTGTAAATGTGAACAGAAAAACTATGGCTTGTGTCAGGGATAGGTATAATTATTATACACAAAACAGTAAAAAAAGGTTAGAAAGACAGTCGGCGGAGCAGGCCTACCAAGTTATGAGAGCAAACGCTCGTAACTTCAAAGCAACTCCGAACGCTCGCATTATTGGTCTGAGTACTTTGAAGAAGTGCACTAAGCTAAAATAGTAATTATTTGTAGAACAAGAAGCCGAGGAAGAGTGCAAAGTGTAACAAAAACAGTCGGCGGAGCAGGCCTACCAAGTTATGAGAGCAAACGCTCGTAACTTCAAAGCAACTCCGAACGCTCGCATTATTCGTCTGAGTACTTTGAAGAAGTGCACTAAGCTAAAATAGTAATTATTTGTAGAACAAGAAGCCGAGGAAGAGTGCAAAGTGTAACAAAAAGGGGAATTTCTTTTTACCAGTAAGTCTTAAAATATTGTTATATTTACGTAAACTCAGTTCTATATACAATTCGGTAAAAACTAAGCTATGATATACACATTGCATTTGCACTCCCAATCATGATCGCGGTGCAAAAAAACCACTAGCAAAAAACGCGTATGTATATTTTATAGTGTAGTAATAGTGTTGTATAGTGGTCGCGAGCGCGACTGATGGTCTTGGGTTTCGTCCCCCAAGTCGGGCAGTGGTAATAGGTTTTTCCACTAGGAATTTCTCAATAGTTTCGCCACCTATAAGGGACTTAAATATGTATAGCCGGCGAAATGTGGATATACTTAACACCTTTTCTCATATTAGTCAAATTTTAAAGGTGATCTCGGCACTATTTTGATTAAAAGCCCAAGAAAAGTTGGATTTATTGGGTTCAGCAGCAATAAATCATTTATTTTGTAGAATCCAGATTGATGATTTTCGACTCGATTTACGTTGAAAGTTCTTTTTATGTTCTACAAACTTATTTCTATTCAAAATGTTCCTCTTTTTACTTATGAAATAAAAGACACACAACTCACGAATATCTCATCAACCATTGATTTAAGAAAAAAAAGTATTTGAGGAATCTTAATATCAGTGTTCAAGAGTGTGTTCGGTGTCTAATACACCCAACACAGATATACTTTCATTTTCAATCTTCAGTTAAATGTAAGGAGCCCCTATTTTATCGGTATTTCACATCACTTTAGTGTAGCGGTTCAAAGAAGACACCAGCTCTCCAAACAACAGGGTGCCAACAGTCTCGGAGTAAAACGGCTGTGACTTACGAACGGACAGACAGACACTGTTCCATTTGGCAGTGGAACCCTAAAAACAATTGACACCCTTTCTAACCTTTTTTATTGTTCTGTGGGTATAAATGACAGCAAGAGAACGCAAGAAGAATTTAGCGTGGACCCCAAGAAACGAGAGACAAAGACTGAATATATTTATGAACACGGCCTAATATTAAATACCAAAGTATCTCTTACCTCCAGTCTTGGATCTCTCATAAGCTTAAGTGCGAACTTCTCGGTGGCGACGGCGCGGTCGACGCGCTCGCACAACATCGGCAGGCCGTAGAACAGCAGCGGCTGAGCGAAGTCAATGCAGGCTAGGCGGGCCCACCACGACCGACCTGATATTACACATACACAAAACATATTAAGATGTATGAGGTTTTAGATGATGTTACCATTGAATAATAAAATAATAATAGCATAGAGAAATCAATCTAGGCGTATTTTACGCCCTACGATAGGCATATTTTACGGTTTGAACGCTTTTGGAACAAGAGTTTTTAGTCAGATAATGCCATTGAATATATAAATAAAATATATTTCTATTCAATTCTATTATCTGACTAAATGGTGTACAATCACAGTCACACAAGATTACAATGTGTTTTAACAAATCTGAGGCAGAATTATCATTATTCTCTTGCCCTTATCCCAATGGGGTAGACGACACACCAATCAATTGAGATACTTTTTAAGAGCTGTCAAAACGCGGTTCTCTCGTAGATTTTGTATGGCAATAGCCAACTGTGACGTCACTGTTTTTTCATTTCAATGACTCAACTATTTATTGATTTCAAAGCAACTAAAAATCGAATTTGGCAATTAATTGAAAATAAATCGGGTTTTCAGGCCCAAATTATAGTGTTTTTTTAGAGATTGGTGTCTTGGAATTATTGTTTTAGGGTGTCATCTACCTTATTCATTTGAGGTCGGCGCAGTAGGCCCCGCGCGGCATCTCGTCGTGCGGCTGCAGCGGGCGACATGAGTACGTTACATACCATTAGACAGCGTCTCGAGATGCGTGAGTGCCGTATCGAAGGCGTCGCAGGAGTGACTCGCGAGCGCCAGCTACGCGAGCAGGCCGGCGGCCGCGCGCGGCAGCTCGTCGTGCGGCTGCGGCGGGCGACATGAGTACGTTACATACCATTAGACAGCATGGGCGTGCGCAACGAAGAGGCAATTAGACCAAGCCTACCCTACCAACTGGGGGAATTATTATAACTAATGAACTATGTAATAAACTAACACTTTGTACAAAATATTAAAAAAAAGTTCTAACTCCTGTTCGAATACTTATAGCAATTTTTCGCGCCCGTGTTACGTAACTAACACTGTACTGGAAGTTGCTACGAAGCTCGACGCACACACGCCGGACGCATCTTATAGGCAAGCAATCCACTTGCCTTAATCCCATTGATAAATTTACGCACACAGCGGCACATTGGTGCATATTTTCGTGTGTATGAACCGCACACATGTATAGATTGCAGCCATTTGTGGGCGGTAACTCCTGCGAGTGTAGCTGGGCTATGATTGGCTGCTACAACACAAGGCCAGGATTCAAGGTGGATGTTCTTTAGCCCGCGAAATTCAAATTTTCTTACGTTTTTTTGCAATTTGCAGGCCAGTGCTATGTTGTATGTTGATTAAAATGTGACTACATACGTCTTACAGCCGCAAATCATATAATCATCAACATACAACCTAGCACTGGCCTGCAAATTGCAAAAAATGTGAGGAAATTTGAATTTCGCGGGCTACCGTGCAGCAATGCACTAAGCAGGGTTGGTTCCGGTTCCTTTCCAAATTAAATATAAATTTAGTGGATTTTGTATTATCCTGCAAAATTTTGTTTATCACTGTTGTGAACCAACTCGATATGAAAATGATGCAATTTTATTTGGTCGTATTTTTCCATCGACAAATTAGAAATTATATTTTTCTGAAGGAAGCCATTATTGTTTCATTGTGACAAGCAATTTATATCGCGATCTTGAATGTTTTAATTTTAACATATTAAGTTATTTACACATTTGTTTTGAAACGGAAAACGTACATTTAACAGTAACAGTAGTGTAAATATTAATTTTGTTGTGTATTAATTGTTTATTCACCTAACAATGGTGTTTACTTGTGAAGTTGTGAAGTTTGTGCTGATAATGTGTGTTTGTTAGAAGTTAAAGGCAATAAGTTTTCTCTATTATCGTATAATGGCAAGCTTCAAGTTGTGTCTAAAGGTAGATGTGTACCCGAATTACGAGAATTAATCCAAAAATATGGTAATCCAGCGCGTACTCGTCATTTCAATCCTCAAAATTATGCAACATTTACCTGGCTGTGTGGCTGTATACATACAAATAAATTATTTTGTTTTCCGTGCATTTTGTTTAATACTTCCAGTAAGTGGAGTGAGGGATTTATTGATTTGCATAATTTTCATTCCTCGGCCAAAAAGCATGACCTATCAGAAAAACATATAGAGGCTTGCTTAAAGTTAAATACATTTGGTAAATCACGTATTGAAACTAGTATTAACAGCCAGTTAAGATTAGATATAGAAAGGCATAATTCTAAAGTAGATAGGAATAGAAATATTTTTCAAAGACTGATCGATGTCGTATGCTTTCTGGGAAAACAAGAATTAGCTTTTCGCGGCCACGATGAATCATTATCATCAATGAATAGAGGTAATTATTTAGAAACAGTAGATTTATTAGCAAAGTATGATGGAGTTTTAGAAACCCACTTACAAAATGCAAGTACCTCATTCACGGGCATGTCGAACAGAACGCAAAATGATTTGATCTCGAGCGTTGCATCTGTGATGAGTGATATTATTAAAGACGAAATTAAACAGTCCGATTATGTTGCTGTCATGGTGGATGAAACACCGGACATAAGCGGCCGAGAACAATTAGTTCTGATTTTAAGATATTTTCGTGATTCCGAAGTAGTGGATCGATTTATTAAATACGTAGATGTCAGCGCGGATCGGACCGCTGTAGCTTTAAGTTCTATAATTTTGGAAATTTTAGAAAACTTAGATTGTCATTCTAAATTAATTGCACAAACTTATGACGGGGCAGCAGTTTTATCCTCTCAAATTAACGGCGTACAGGCTTTGGTGAGGCAAAAATGTCCGCAAGCTATGTATGTTTGGTGTTCCGCACATGTATTAAATTTAGTTTTATCGAAATCTTTTGAACGGGTTCCTGAAACCAAACGCTTTTTTAGTATAATAAAATCAATTGCGGTTTTTTTTCACAGTAGTACGAAACGAATGGCGTATTATAACGACTTAACCGTTATGAAAAAGCTGCCTCGTGTCGCGGAAACAAGGTGGACATATCACTCGCGCACGTTAAATATAATTAAAAACGAGTCCACACACCTCCTCCAGTTGTTTGAAGAAATGAATGAAAATACACAACACTGGGATGGTGATACATTGTCACAAGTCACTTCATTTTTATTTAACATGAAAGAATTTGAATTCAATTTTTTTTTAAAAACCTTCGCGGATATTTTTGCTGAAACCGATGTTTTATACGACATTATACAGAAAAAAACTTGTGACATCGCGTATTGTGTTAAAAAGATAAAACAATTCGAGTCATTTTTAGCTCGTTACAGAGACAAGTTCGAGAACAATTATGATGCAACTGCCCTCATAACGGCATAACCGGACCACCCAAAAGAAAGCGCAATGTCGATAATATAAAAATACACTATCGGCGAATTTTTAACGAAATTATTGATAATGTACTCACCGAATTAAGAGATCGTTATATGAATATAAAAAATTTGAAATTCTTTGAGTTACTTTCTTATGAGAATTTTAGTAAATATAGTGAACAATTCCCTGAAAAAGAAATCAGAGAATTCACTAATACTTATCAGGCAAATTTTAATTTTGATAGATTAAAAAATGAATTGCGCTGTATTTATAGATCGCCTGAATTTGCGAATTGTAGCATATATGATATCATTCAAAATTTGTATAAAAGTAACTTAGATAAAGTTTTTTCAGAAGTTTTGCGTTTGGCGAAGTTTATTGTTACTATCCCAGCAAGCAGCGCATCGGCAGAACGTTCATTTTCGTCCTTAAAACGTATCCACACCTATTTACGAAACACACAAAGTCAGCAACGACTCACAAATCTATCTTTAATTTCTATAGAAAAAGAATTAATGGTCGAACTACGACGCAAGCCTACTTTTTATGACGAGGTCTTAAAATCATATTTGAAAAAGGATAGGCGAGTAGATTTAATTTATAAATGAGTTGATTTTTTTACAGATTTCAAATCCATAGTTAACTTATTAAATATATTTATACATGCGAATCACAATGAAATAGGGCCTTCAAAGGCCGCTTCGGATATCTTGCAAGTGACGTGTTCTGTAACTATCACCCACTCACTTGGTTAAGATATTTAAGGTGGCAGAATCTTTCTTCTGTTTGCATCGTTAGAAAATCGTGAGTTGAACCTTGAATAATGAGGTGAGTTCTTGAATTCTTGCATTTATAACTTTTGTTTTAACAGGCTTATTTTCAAATATTATAAATCAATAAATGTGACTACTTTGAGGATTGAGGGCCATCATAATTATGTAGAGTGACGGACGTTGTGGAGTTGCGCGTTTTTTTTTTTTGCTATCATTATTTCGTGGCCTACCCAGCCTGGTAGACGACTGCACGCCGCTGTTAGACAGCGTCTCGAGATGCGTGAGCGCCGTATCGAAGGCGTCGCAGGAGTGACTCGCGAGCGCCAGCTACGCGAGCAGGCCGGCGGCCGCGCGCGGCAGCTCGTCGTGCGGCTGCGGCGGGCGACATGAGTACGTTACATACCATTAGACAGCGTCTCGAGATGCGTGAGCGCCGTATCGAAGGCGTCGCAGGAGTGACTCGCGAGCGCCAGCTACGCGAGCAGGCCGGCGGCCGCGCGCGGCAGCTCGTCGTGCGGCTGCGGCGGGCGACATGAGTACGTTACATACCATTAGACAGCGTCTCGAGATGCGTGAGCGCCGTATCGAAGGCGTCGCAGGAGTGGTTCGCGAGCGCCAGCGACGCGAGCAGGCCGGCGGCCGCGCGCGGCAGCTCGTCGTGCGGCTGCGGCGGGCGACATGAGTACGTTACATACCATTAGACAGCGTCTCGAGATGCGTGAGCGCCGTATCGAAGGCGTCGCAGGAGTGGTTCGCGAGCGCCAGCGACGCGAGCAGGCCGGCGGCCGCGCGCGGCAGCTCGTCGTGCGGCTGCGGCGGGCGACATGAGTACGTTACATACCATTAGACAGCGTCTCGAGATGCGTGAGCGCCGTATCGAAGGCGTCGCAGGAGTGGTTCGCGAGCGCCAGCGACGCGAGCAGGCCGGCGGCCGCGCGCGGCAGCTCGTCGTGCGGCTGCGGCGGGCGACATGAGTACGTTACATACCATTAGACAGCGTCTCGAGATGCGTGAGCGCCGTATCGAAGGCGTCGCAGGAGTGACTCGCGAGCGCCAGCTACGCGAGCAGGCCGGCGGCCGCGCGCGGCAGCTCGTCGTGCGGCTGCGGCGGGCGACATGAGTACGTTACATACCATTAGACAGCGTCTCGAGATGCGTGAGCGCCGTATCGAAGGCGTCGCAGGAGTGGTTCGCGAGCGCCAGCGACGCGAGCAGGCCGGCGGCCGCGCGCGGCAGCTCGTCGTGCGGCTGCGGCGGGCGACATGAGTACGTTACATACCATTAGACAGCGTCTCGAGATGCGTGAGCGCCGTATCGAAGGCGTCGCAGGAGTGGTTCGCGAGCGCCAGCGACGCGAGCAGGCCGGCGGCCGCGCGCGGCAGCTCGTCGTGCGGCTGCGGCGGGCGACATGAGTACGTTACATACCATTAGACAGCGTCTCGAGATGCGTGAGCGCCGTATCGAAGGCGTCGCAGGAGTGACTCGCGAGCGCCAGCTACGCGAGCAGGCCGGCGGCCGCGCGCGGCAGCTCGTCGTGCGGCTGCGGCGGGCGACATGAGTACGTTACATACCATTAGACAGCGTCTCGAGATGCGTGAGCGCCGTATCGAAGGCGTCGCAGGAGTGGTTCGCGAGCGCCAGCGACGCGAGCAGGCCGGCGGCCGCGCGCGGCAGCTCGTCGTGCGGCTGCGGCGGGCCGCGCGCGGCGAGGGCGCAGGCCGTAGCCACCATGGAGTAGTGAGTCACGGTGTTGCCGTTCACGCCGCGGACTATCACGCCCATGCAGCCGCGCAGGACTGAAATAGAGAAACAAATGAAGTTAATCTGCGTTCTACCGATTGGGAGAAATATGTCTAGTTGTTTTGTGTTTTATAGCATCTTTAGTTAATAAAGAAATACACGCTCTGGCGTCGTCGTTTAAGGAAGTGGCCACACTTATACAGGGTGTAACAGAATAAGCGCAATATCTCTTAGGTGGTGGTTCAGACCATCACACTGAACGACTTTCCTTAAGAAACAAGAGTTGAAAATTGGACTCCTCATACAAATTGCGTCATCCGATGCGATAGTTTGCATAGCAAGTGTTTTGTGACAAGAGCCAGTCAGTGAGAATTCATGCAAAAAAAGCTGGATGGACAAATGTGATACGTGATTTGACCCCAATATGGATTACTAATTACTATCGAGCTGCCTCGAGTGCAGTATTACCGGTGGTAAGCAAGTTGAGCGCCCTGGCGTGGTCCTGCGGCGCATGCGCGGCGACGTCTCCCGCGAGGTTCAGCGCCGAGTCCATCCGCGCCACCAGCTGCTTCTCCACACGCGAGCCGCGCGACCCGCTCTCTGTGTCTGATGACTCACCACCCTCCGCCGACTGACGAGATACAACATTAAACTTTAATAAAATGTTGACTTCGTAACATAAAAGGTGCAAAAAACCTCTTAACGAAGCCGAAAGGCACTTGTTCTCACAGTCAATGAGATTTTTTTTTTATTCTACACCATACCTGGGAACCTTTTAGTGACGGAGATACCCCAATATCTCCGTCAAAGTTCCAACTTTTTGACAAGTTTTTTTTTTTAAATACAATTTTTTTATTGAAAGACTTTCAATTTAAACACCTTCACGACTCCCGTACTATTCAATCCATCATGAGTTCTACCACAAAACAGGACTCTTTACCCCAAAAAAAAAGTCGTTTCCCCAGTAATCTTTTTTTTTTTTTTCGGCTTCGTGATGTGGTTGTTTACGCACTGTATATACATGACGTGTACGGTACCTGCGGCGCGTCCTCATTGGCTGGCGCGCGGTGCGTGTGGTCGGGCGACAGCCGCGCCACGTCCACAGTGGCCACGTCTCCCACGGCCATGCTCACGATGGACGGCAGTTCGCGAGTGGTCGCGTCACACTCCGAGCCCTCCTCGCGCGGACTGCACTGCATGGCCGCTGCGGCCGATGCTACTGTCTTTATCACTGGGGTTAGAAACATAATTAAATTAATGGTTATAGTTTCCGCTACTTAAATAGGGAATAAAGGTCATTCATTGATCCGACTTGTACCAAAAAGTCCACAAAACTTCGTTATAGATTGCTCGTCATTCAAAACTGTCGCTAATACTGCATCGGTCGAGTTTCATAATACCAAACACTAGTCCCAACCGCAATAAGAAAGAAATACGTTGAAGAATGGTTGTGGTATTTTTTTTTTTCATTTCAAAAACACATATTTAAACAATGCTATATGTAATTGCTATTGATTATTTATTTCAAAAATCATTATCGTGGTGTATTTTTCTTTTTCGAGATTATTTGTGTTTTCGACTTATATTTTAATAAAAGAACATGCCATAATTGGATTTATTTATTTAGCTTTCACTTATATTCCTAGAAGTATACAATTAATTCAAATAACCGAATTTTAAAGTTCTTACCAAAAAAGGGGATTGTTTGGGATATCATACTCGGCGCAGAGTGTGACGTCAGAGCGAGTCAGGGCGCATCACCTGTCCGTCATTTTGTAATTATGCACCCATCGCGTCCTTTGTCTCGAGTGTCATTCCAAAATTTCCAAATCTGGTTTGCGCGCGGTATTGACTGAGTGTAGGTACTCCACTCCATTACTCGGAAAGTTTTCACGACTTAGTTATTATTTTGTTATGTTTTAAGTGTTTTGTTTTGTTATTATTTATATTGTTATATTTTTTGTTTTTACTGACACTTTTAACGTGCACATCCATTTTGCTACATCGTTCTCACTTATTGTAACAATAATAATATTTAGATTTAAAAGAGTGTTCAATTGTCCATGGAGTTACTAGCCCGTTCTTCTCCATAGAGATCTACGCTAGGAAATAGGCAATTACAGTACTTTTACAATTTTTATGTCTTGTGACTAGGACTGTTGCGGATCTGTTTTTTTTTCTTTCTGTTGGATTGCGACATCTTAAATTTTGTGAATTTTATTAAAAAAAAATTCGACGCCATCTTGGATTTTCATTTTGACCTTATTTTTGCAATCAATGACCCCAAAAATCATAAAAACGACACCCATGACGGAAAAACCAGGCGTGATGTTATGTTTACTCTACAGAGTAAACCTCTGTGTCCAGTAAGTTGCGCAAAAGACCAGTCGCGCAAGTGTCAATTCGCGCAAGTGTCCTGATACCAGACTGTTCAAAAGTGCTTGTGGCCTACTTAAAATAAATGCTTTGATTTTGCTTTTTTGCTTTCGACGACGTACGACTATTTTGAACAAAAGATTACGTAATGTTACCCCACCTATAAAAAAACAACCATCTTGTTAATTAAATCTAAAAAAAAAGTAAATTCAAACATTAGGAGCAAATATTCCAAGGGAACCCTAATTTGTTTTAAAATGGAGGCATTATCTGGACTGAAACTGATATAAGTACTAATTTACTTATAAAGTTCTACAAAGTACTTAATGAAGAGCAATTTCAAATTATTTCGAATATTCACAACAATTGATGAAATATTTTATTTACAACAATATTCTAATGTGCTATTTTTCGGAGGGGATTGTAAAAACTAACTAAATTGCGGTAAATATTTACAGTAAAAATGACTTCCCCACGAGTTCATACACTATTTACGATATATTATATTTTGTAATTATTATTCTACAATAATACAAAATGATAGTAATAAAAACTTAAGTTTTGTATTAAGTATTTACCACAAAACATTTTGTAACTACAAAACAACCTGAACAAAAAGAAATACTTACAACTATTAACTAAGTATGTTACTAGGGCATTATAAACAAGATTGCTTTAGTATAGTACATTACGATATTAGTGCGTTAAGATGTTATAACCAATACGCACGTATATCGTACGACGTTTTTTAACACATTTGCGAGGAAACAGAAAAAGATATTCACAATACAAGTACAAAGAAAAGAAAATTTGAGAAAAATGGCACGAGGATTATTTTCTGCCGTGGCTGCGTGAAAATGTTGGCAAAGACGCTAGAGCATGCAGCCAAGTTTTTAAATTACCGAATAAATTGTTTTATTTTTATTTTAAATAAACTCAATCTGTGAATGCACACTGTTGCTTTCCCGCCATTTTAACAGCGCGCTAGCGCTGCCTACTGACTGGCCGCGCGGCGATTAGTTCGAAATTTGAATAGCAACAGCGCGCTGCACGCTGCTCACTAGCTGGAGTCGTGCGGCGGCGATCAGTTCCATATTTGAAATGGCAAATAATACTGTTATGGAATTTGTATGGACTATAACTTAACTATTTGCTTTGGTAACACACGCGTTTTTTATAACCCGCTTTACATATTTAAAACCGGTGGAATTACATCAGCTTTACGAGCAAGGGTGTTAAAAAGATACTTATGTCATACGTTTGTACTTGTAATTGTGTAGTCTAAGGTCATAGGTCTCAGTAACATTCAATAAGTTGATTATGAGATAGTTATAGAAATAAACGCTCCTATAACTGAGCCCAAATCTAGGCTTGTAGCGCTTGTAGCATATGTATAAACAATTTATAAGTAAAAATAAAAGTAGTCTTGACAGCGTTATAAGTACTGATTTTGCTAGTTGGCTTTGTGCCTATTTGAAATAAATGATTTGAGTTTGAATTTTGAGAATTGAGTAATAATAAGTACCTTCCAAAATAATAACGACTGAAGTTTTGACCAAAGTGTTTGTAACTCATGCCCAGTGAACGCACCAAGGATGCCCCTTACAGCGATACGTTTGTTTTGATCGTGTAGCGACACTGCTTTTACATTGTTTTCGTATCGTTTTGAAATATTGGAATACATTAGTAGACGCGGGTTTACCTTTATTCCTTACTTAAGTGGCGGAGACTATAACACACATAAAGGGTGTAATACACCTCTTAACGAAGCCGAAACACACTTATTCTCCTCGTCATTGCGATAATTTTTTTGTTCTACACCATATCTGGGAACCTTCTAGTTACGGAGATATTGGGGATCAAAGTTCCAACTTTTTGACAAGTTTTTTTTTAGATACAAGTTTTTAATGTAAGATTTTTACTTTAAACACCTCCACGGCCCCCGTACTATTCAATCCATCCATCAGCACAATGTTTTGAGTGCGTTACATTGAGTTCTACCATAAAACATGATTTTTCACCCCAAAAAAAAAGTCGTTTCCCTCGGCAATAATTTTTGCGTAAACTTATTTAGTTTGATGTACAGAATGCTAGGTTGACGTGATGAGGTCTTTTACACCCTGTATATAGGTGTAAAAAGACCCTTGAAAAAACTGAAAGGCACTTGATCTCCCCGTCATTGCGATATGATTTTGTTTTGGACCATACCTGAGAACTTAGAAGGTTCCCAGGTATGGCCCGGTCCGGTATGCGGAGATATTGGAGATCAAACTTCCATGTATTTTTTTTTAAATTGTATAACTTTAATTTAAATACTTCCATGTCCCTTGTATTATTCTATGCATCCTTTGGCACAATATTTCGTGGGCTTTATATTGAGCCCTAACGTAAACCGATATTTTCTCCCCAAAAAAGGTTATTTCCCAGCAATAATTTTTGCGTCGAGTAACATAGTTTCATGAAATCCTTGGTTGACAGCTTCGTGACGGGATTTACACTTTCTATATTTTTTTTTTAACGATTTACCAAAAACAACTTCACAAAGTATTGCTATATTGCTTAAAAAGTAATTACAGCTATTGGAAATTTCAAGTAGTTGTAAGTTCTGAAAGCCTACTCTCTGTAGCGACATCTAGTATCATTACGCCTTGACGGTTAGTTTACTGATGAGTTTTTCTGAAAGGAAATGACTAACCTTGCAGTTATTAAAAGCACAGGGTATCAATTCCATACCTATGTCTCCGTTCTCGTCGTACAAGGCGGCGAGGCGCGGCTGCACGGATTTGAGGAACTGTTCCAGTCGAGGAGCCCCGCCGTAGTACCCGCCCGGGAACACCAGCTCCGTGTCGAAGATAGTCATCAACAAGCTACAACATAGACAATGATAGATAGATTACAACAAAAGGAAATATAAAAAAGTAAATATATGGAGAAGAGGGAATAATATGCAAGAAATTCAAAACTTTTTTATTCCTTAAAATGCCTTGTATTGGCCCATATAAACATTGCGGTACACTTGTTTCACTTTCTAATACAACACTTATTTTACAATTTAATATTTTATGTAGCGTGTTTTTGGTGAAACGGAACGCAAATTCAAAACGAATCGTCGCCGGTAGTGACGTCAAACGCTTTGTGTCAAACAAACACTTTTATTTGAAAACTACTTAAAGTTTCATAAAGATGTTATTATAATATTGTTATTGCAATGTTTGCTCCAATAAAGCACATACATTTAGTAAAATTATTATATTAGGGGTAAAAATTTAGATGAAAACAATGCAGATAGAGGGAGATGACGTCAACCGCTATGACAGAAATGGCCGCGACAATCACGGACGTTTGAACTGTCGTAGAAAATTGTGTAAGTTTAATATTTTTCTTGAGCGGCAAGCAGTCGTTGAACTTAACTTTTAATTATTTTCTTGGGTTCATAGTACTGTACTTCATTGATTTAAGTGAAGAAAACAATACATGCATATCCTTATTTGGCGTAACTTAATATAGATTATTTTGAAAAATTGCGATGTTGAATGTAACTTTTGAACTATCTCGACGAACAATCTATTATTTTGATTCAAATGAAATGGTTATGGTTCGATTCTCAACGACTGAACTAACATTTAAATGTACTACAGACTTTTAACGAGTTCTGCTTCGATGTATTTAAAGCTCATGAATAAAGTAGTAATAGAAGGGCTAATCGTTCAAAGTTAAATAACAAACACAAGTATTGAATGTTATCCGAAATATTTAGTGTTAATTTTGCATCCTGCATCCAAGCCTGGATCTTTTACGCAGAATTAACCCTAAATATTTTGCATAACATTTAATGTCATGGATTTCCGCAAAGTAATGCCTGATTCCATAAATTATTTTATTTTATTAACTTTAAGAAAACTTACAAGATATACATTCGAGTAGTCAGTATAGTTGGTGCCAGTTAAGATGATAATAGCGGTCATTGCCCTTTCCCTAATATCACTTCGTACGAACCAAAACAAATAAACCATGTATCGTTTTTCATTACAAAAAATGTTAAAGATCACGATAGATGACGATTCGAGATTTGAACAGGCTTATTTTTGGTTTAAAAAAAATAAATGTAGGTGGGTCAATGACCGCTAATCTCATCTTAACTGGCACCAACTATAGTCATCATCTTCCTGGCCTTATCCCATGTTACTTGAGGTCGGCGCAACACGTGTTTTCTTCCATTCTCCCCTGTCAACCGTCACACAATAATTTACACCTTTTTCCTTCATATCAATCCTCACACGATCCATCCATCATTTCCTTGGTCTTCCTCTCCCTCTCCATCCATCACCAATTCAACAGTCAGTAGTAGTATGTAGAAGAAGGCAAATTAAAAGTTTTCACTTTGGATGACCTTGAAATGGCTTATAGTAGAACTTATGGCCATACAGAAAAAAAAAAGAAAAAAAGTCTATCATAAGTAGTAACTAAGATAAGTATTTAAAAAAATACAATTATTTTTTGCCTTATTTTACTTTATTGAACACTTTGACTGAAATTGAATGAAATTCATCGGTTTTTTGTTGTTTTAATATTATACACTTACTATTCGGATAGATAGATAATAAATAGTAAGACTAGTTATTGTACCTACCTTTTTTTTAAATATGCAAGTTCACTTATTTTGGGTATTATTTTTTCTGAATGGCCATAAGTTCTACTATAAGTAAGCCATTTTAAGGTTATCCATTAATTACCGGACACCCTGTAGATAAAATTAACGGCAGAAACACATATCGGTATACACACATCAAAAAAGTTAGCGATAACTTTGAAAAATCTTTTTTTTTTTTTGTTACGTAGTTTATATTTCTTATGATTTCTTCTTCTTTTTAGATTGTTTATTTAAAAATATAGTTTTATATATTTTTTTATTTCAAACAGGGTATTTCTATTTAAAGAAAACACACAACAAAGATTTTTTCTTGATAATGTTCAATTTAAAAAAATATGTCAGCTTATAATAATAATAATAATATATCATTTCAAAAGACCCATATCATATTATATTATTATCATATCTTATGCTAGTGATCACAAACTTTTGTGTGTACATACAAGAATCTTCAATATTGACTGTCGCTAACTTACGTACTTAGGTGAGACAATAATGTTAAATTCCGATGTTGTACATTACCTGCCCACAGTCTCCCGCACGTTTTGATACGGGTGCTGAATAAAGTTGGCTAGCTCCAGCCGCTTCAGGATCATGTCGGCCAGAGGCGCCGCCCGCCAGCGAAGCGACCCTAGTGCCCCCTATACAGTAAAACATTTATAAATATCATTGACTCCACCCGTAAAACTAGTTATTTGTCAGGCTAAGATAAATAGACGATATTATTATAGTTGTACAACCACAAGCAATGAAATGTATACATTTACCTAAATACCAAAGATATTTTCTCCTACTGTTTTGATTAACGTTTTACGTTTTCACGAACATAGTATTTTGGAAGCTATACTATTACAAAATAGGTCTTATGTCAAAGTAGCATTCTTAATTTCACGAGTAATCGCTTTAAAATTTTGTATTAACAATTCGAAATATTGAAGGGAAAAGTATTTTTAAAATATTTGGTATAGTTTGTCATAGGGAATTAATAATACCTAAATTAACAAAATACATATTAAAAAAAATATACTGTCCGCATTCCACTTAAAGCAAATAAAAATTACAAAGACATTAAAAAAAAAACATCCGTCCGATAATCTACAAAACAAACAAAATAAAAGTAAAAACTTGGAAGACATCTATAACGCAGAATATACTTCCTCCATCTAACAAAACAACGGGGCGCGACGTAACATAAATGTACAAAAAAAAAAATGAATAGCAAGGGATGCAGGACGCAAGGTTGCCAACGATTCCAACTGCCAGGCGAATGTTGCTAATATGCTTGGCGAAAAACAGAAAATAATTTCGAATTAAATGTACCACACAATATTGAAATACCCCCAATAAAATGTTGAATCTGTTTGTTTCAATTATATTGCCGTAGCACATTTTTTCTAAAAAAAAACAATTACAAAAACAAGGATTACGATTACGACATAAATCTGCATGCGATCCTAAACTACTCGGAAACAAGAGGCGCGCGAGTGCCTAAGGCCGCTTGTACACAGATGTGTTTTAGCCATGAAATGATGAAAATCTACGATTGATTCAACAATGCCGACGACCGTGCCTATAAGTCACGGCGAATCAACCGTAATTTTTTACGGCAAAAACTTGTGTGTACAGCCGGCGTAAAGCTGTGTTCACATGCGGTCCGATCTCACCTGAAGGGCATTAAGCCTAGCACACAAACGGAACAAGGTGTCACCACCCGCGTGACCCGCCTCGGTGTAGCGCCTGCAAGAAGACGAGAGCATCTCACGAAGCTCCGCCGGCATCTCGGGCCGGGCTTGGACGATGCCCTTCTGTTGGATCGGAGGCTCGTTTAGATAGTTCACTCATTTTATTGACAAATGTAACGATACCAACGCACATGCTTTCTGTTTGAAAACATCTGCAACTGCAGACAAACTTACAACGCCTAATAAAAAAACTCATTGAGTAAAAATAATACTCCTATATTATACTATGTGTGTACGCGTTTCTTTCGATTAATAAATATTTTCATTCGATTCATCATCGAATTTGCACCGCAGAAATAATACACGAAACTAAACACCAACTCATAAAATGTACCAACATAAAAAAATAAAAAAGTTAAAGACTTTACAATAGCAGCAACTCGATTGGTTGGTCACAATACTGTACCACGCAAGTCAATGTGCCAAGATAAAGATGATATCTAACGACAAGGAGACATGGTCTCGTATCGATGCACCGTGTGAGTTGTTACCGTAAGAATTCCCCATCCCACCCTTACCTCAAAATAAACGAAACAAAATGTAAAGGCATGATTTCCTAAATGAGACAGCCATAGGACAAAAGCTAGTCGTAACGATGGAAGAATTCCTAGAGGATTCCAGTTCTTATTGTCTACACATTAAGGATCACTAACCTGCAGTGCGTACAGCCTAGCACAGATACTGAAGGAGGTATCAACGTCTGGATCGTTGTCACCTCGGCGTGGCTGCGGTGTACACAGGTGCACCAGCGCTAGCAGCACCTGGCGCCCTCGAGTGGGGTCCAGCTTCTCCACGCCCGTGGCCACACATGTACCCCAGTCTTCTAGAGTCTCTGGTGTCACTGATGTTAGACCTGATAATAGATAGGATGACATTAGCGATCAACGTCCGATCATGTATTGGAAACCAGATTTTAGTTTGTATAAGGAGGCAGCATGTTGTTGTCCACTGAGTTCTGGAGGGCAGATAGGCAGTTGCTCCATGTAAAATGCTGGTATTCAGCTGCATCCGGTTAGACTGGAAGCCGATCCCAACATAGTTGGGAAAAGGCCAAACAGATGATGATGATAAAGAGGCAGCATGTTCAAAAATATGTTTATACATTGTAGGGATAAAAGTACACACCAATGGGGTGGGCAACTGGTGGAACTAATGGCGCTAGCAGCGCATGAACCAAACATCGTCATTGGTTGAAAATCTGTCACTGTCATTTTATATTTCAAAATAGATTGGCCTCATTGGACAGATAGGGTCTAAGCTATGGACGCGCCATCTACAATCAGCTTTGACCAGCCTTCCCCATTGCGTGAAACTGAAAAAACACAGAGCAAATGAAGAACCATTCTTCCATCATATTAAACGATTATTATTAATATTTTGTGTCTTGTGATCTTGGGGTATCCGAATTTGGAGGGTGTACTCACCAATCTCCAGGATCCTGACGGCAGCGGCGAGTAGCGCGGTAGCGCGGGCGCGCGGCCAGTAGCGCGGCGCGCGCAGGGCGGCGGCACAGACTTCCGCCGCGAACCGCTGCGGCGCCTCGCCCGGGTCCGCGGCGCAGCGCTCTGCGTGCTTCAGGAAACGCATCGCCACGCCCGAACCGAATTGCCCGAACAGCGTCTGTGCAAGGGGATACCTCAATTGTAACTACACACATCAAAAATGTCTAGGGATCAAGCATTTTTATGCGGATTTCTTGAGATTGAGATGTGGCTTTGTAATAAATTTATGATTTTATAAATTTATATGGATCCTTTTTGGTGCATTTCATAATTTGAATCAGGAACTCTCAATCAAATTCGAGTAAAAGATGAAAATAAGCTGTCAATATTTTCCCTATAAAAACATACAACGCATTGAAGACATTATTAGTGCTACTGTTTCCCTACTACTGATTAAAACCAACGTTATTATGGAGCGGCGACGTCATTTAAGCAGGGAAGAAATGCTCAGAGCCGTGGGAATGATAGAAGCTGGTTCCCGGCAACGTACTGTAGCTTTAGCTCTGAATACAAGTCAGAGTGTTATCAGTCGACTTTGGACACGTTACCGAAGCACTGGTACCGTGGCTGAGCGCCATGGAGGACGGTATCGCTGCACCACACGGAGACAAGACCGATACATTCAAATCTTAACTCGAAGAGCTCCAACAATAACCGCCATGATGTTAGCCGTGAGGCTTCATCACTCTTCAGGGAACTTAATTAGCGACCAAACAGTCAGAAACCGCTTGCATGAAGTGAACCTTCATTCCCGAAGACCGCTACGGGTACCACCTATAGCAATGCACAATCGTAGGATTCGATATCAATGGGCTCTTGAACACAGAAATTGGGCAGAAGAACAATGGCGTTTCGTGTGCTTTTCTGATGAGTCTCGTTTTGGTATGAGACCGGATACAAGACGTATACGACACTGGAGAACCCCTGGACGCCAACAGCGATTAAAATCCTGCCAGGAAGTCCATCCTTATAGTGGTGGAACCATCATGGTATGGGCGGGTATTTGGATCGGCGGAAGAACTGAGTTGATTTGGATCAGAGGCAACCTCAACGCTCAAATTTATGCTGAGACGATTGTATCAGACGTCATCGTTCCTCTACAAGTGCAAATCGGTCCCTTATTTCAGTTAATGCATGATAATGCACGACCGCACACCGCAAGAGTTGTAAGACAGACTCTCGCCGCAGCTAACATCAATGTCCTGCCCTGGCCTGCTCAGTCGCCAGACTTGAACCCGATTGAGCATGCATGGGATATGCTACAGAGAAGAGCTCTGCCGAATATGGAGGGTATCCAGTCGCAAGAAGACCTTTTTTTGTTGTTGCAACGAACATGGGCGGCCATTCCACAGCGTGATTTGGATGAACTCATTTTGAGTATGCCAAACCGATGTTCTTGTGTTGTTAGTGTTCGCGGTAGAAACACGGATTATTAATTGTTTAAGTTACCCAATAAAATTTTAAAGAAAACTGTTATTTCAGTCTTTTTTTCGAACTTTAATGTTAGTGGTTCAAATGTCAAAAATCCCTTTATTAGGAAAATGGCAAATTTCTTTATTAATGCAAAGGTGACTTGGTTTATCGTTACTGTGACAAACGAAAACACTTTATTTGATGAATCCTTAAAGAAAATTTTAATTAATATCAATCAGGAGAAAAGTTATTGCAAAAATATATGTTGATCCCTAGATACTTTTGATGTGTGTAGTTACTTATACAATGGTGCGAGAAAACTTCATGAGAAAACAGGCGACATGCCTGTTTTCTCACGAAGTTTACCTACACTAGAACTAGAAATCGAACACATATGACATCCCCAACTTGCAGTGAGCCCGCATGGTGGATTACGGCACTACCCCCTACTTACAGGGAGACCATCTATGTCCCAACAGTGGACACGTTATAAACTGATTTTGCTTATGCTTGTTACTATAATGTATAAACCCAAAAATATTGCACAAATTCATTTAAACACCATTTTTTTGTGTTCTGAGATACATGTTGCTAGCAACAGTTCATGCAGCTCAAACGCGTTACATATTGCAAGAAACACAGTAACAATGTTGCGCAATCTTTATTTATCATAATTAAGCCTTTTCAACCCACTGCTGAATCCAGAACTCCAACTTCGATACAAAGCTTCGACTTCAATACAAAGCTGTAAGAAATGCATGTGATAAACTACTGAACAGAACCCAGTGAAATTTACCCTGAACAGCGAGAAGCGCACTCCGTTGAACTTGTCTTTGCCCTTCTTCTCCTCCACGGTAAGGAAGGCGACCAGCCGGTCCACGTTCGTGTCGTCGTTGAAGAACTCAAACACGTGGCGCTCCCCGTCCTCCATGTCCTCGGGAGACAGGTCTGAGGAGTAGGTCTGCTGGGATGATGGTGCTGCCACCTAGAGGAACGATCACATTGAATTTTGTTATCTGAATACCACTATACCTATTATTTTTGTAACTTATGTATTCCTTAAAAACAATAGGCTTGTGTGCTGAAAAAAATCGAATTAGTCCGTCAGTTAGATTATCAAAAAATGTTAGACCCGTGTTTTTTCACTTGTTACGTAAACCAAAATTGACGAAGATACGACGGTTTTAAAATTTTCAATACGTCACACCGTAAGGGTCAATTCACACCGAAAGAGCGGCGAAGGGCAGCGCAGTTTCAGTTTCATATGAATTTTAACTTTATTATCATTACCATAATACGTATTATCGCATGAGAAACTCGTTTATCGGTGCGGCGGAGCGGCGCCGCGGGCATCCGCGCGACTCGTTCGAGTTTCTCATGCGATCATGCGATAATAAGTATTATGGTAATGATAATAAAGTTAAAATTCATATGAAACTGAAACTGCGCTGCCCTTCGCCGCTCTTTCGGTGTGAATTGACCCTTATATGATTTTTAGTGCGTTCTGACGTCACGAGCCCCCACTCGGGAGTGGGGGCTCGTGACGTCGAGTTTTGATGCGTTTTATCATTGTCAATATTCATTGACTTACAAAAACAAAAAATACGTGTCCATTATTTTCCAATGCTCTGACGGACTAAATAGATTTGCAATTTACTGATGGTGGAAACTAGCCTATTATTGCTGATCGTCATTGTTGCAACGTTGCGCAGTAGCGCGCATCTTTGTCGCACGAGTGCAACATTTCAATATTTTTGCGCAACATTCAAACATTTAATTTTTTGTTGACAACACTTTTAAACGAAGGTAGATCTTTTTTGTGTCACATGATGTGTGTTACATAAAGTGATGAGTCGTGTGATCTTGGCAGTGAAATACTTGGCAAAACTACGCTTTTTTGTAAAAGAAAGTAAGACTTACCTCAAGCAAGTCAGGCCAAGCATAGAACCCGTATGTTGGGTTCCTCAACCAAGGGCTTTCCCATTCATCGTCAGTCACATGCACTCGGTCCTCTGACCACATAGCCCATTCAAGATCCGGCCGGTAACCTGGCAAATTGTGTTTTATGTCAGAATCATATTTTTATTTGCTTTGAATGTAGGTACAGGTATGAGATTCCAATGATACTTATATGGATACGATAATTTTGATGGGATTTCAATGTCTGAAGATTGATTAATCTTATGATAATTATGCATAATTATAAACTGATGTAGAGGGTGATCCCGTGACAGCCTGACCTACGTTTTGTTATAAAAGCTGAAGCTTGTTCTGCGTAAGTATCTTATCTTAATAACATAAATTCCATTACAATTTATCATACTTTAAAAGGTGTCTGGCCGGTGGTTGCCACCACACAAAATGTCTGGCAGTGGAGGAGGGGAATCATTATACTAAAACCTTAAGAAATCGTAACTTGGCAGATATTCAGCACACCTTAGTTACCTGACACCTGTCAAAGCCACCACAACCGAAGGTACTTTACTTCGTCCGAAAAAGTTTCAGCTTTTATAAAATAATGTAAGTCTGGTAGTTACGGGATCCTGGTCCAATGGATTCTCAACAACGTTCTTTTCAAAACCGTTTTGTGAGCGAAACAAAATAAAAGCTTTACAACTTACCAGGTACATGTTTGTGTGGGCGCTTAAACCCAGCGACCTCATAAGGATCGACCGACATCTTGATGATCTTGTGTTTGCGTTGTTTGAGCACATAGTGCGTCAGTCGCTGCGCAGTGCGGCGCACGGCTATGTCGTCGTGGAGTAGTGCGCGCAACATGGCCGGGACCGCCGTCCCGGGGTACGGAGTTTGCAGCGACGGGCAGAATGTTAGCATCTGCATGGCGAGCTCGAGGCGGCGCCATTGACTGTCGGAGTTTGTGCTTTTTAGTGAGGTGAGCGTGGCGTTCTCTTTTGTGACCAACAAATAGACGTACGAAAAAAACAGTTTTGAAGAAGTTTTTACAAGGTTCCTAGATTTTGTAAGAATTTTTCGCAATATTTATTTTAAAAAATAAGTACAGTATATCAATTTCTGTTTCGTGAAATCAATTTTTAAATGCAATTTTTGGAAGAGAGTATGACAACACCAACACCGGAAAAAACCATATGTCGACTGTAATCTCATTGACACATTCCTTCAGTTTTGTTTATTAAGGAACTTGTATTGGGGCGACCCGACTGCATTCGACCAAGAGCAAATAGTATTCTAGTAGAGACAAACAAGAAACTCACATATTAGGCGTCTCAACAATTTTAATGAGCTCTGCAATAAGTTCGTTGTACAACTGCTCACATCTTTGTGAAGTCGCTTTTTCTTTATCCACAGAGGCGTTCAAGAGTTGCTTGAAGCCGGGTTCAGTGCGCTCTTGTTCAGTGACGAGGAGTCCGGCTGCTACCACCGCGCCTAAGGTCACCTCGAGCTGGGTGTTCACCGTGGGGAAGTGCCGGTGGAGGCTGTCGCTGAACGCTTGCTCTAAGCTGCAATACATAACATAAAATCACGCCTGTTTCTCCAAAAGGGATAGGCAAAGGATAGGGTAAATGACAAAAAAAAACTAATTTGTCCGTCAGATAGATTTCCAAAAAATATTGGACACATAATTTTTCTTTTTTCACATAAACAAAAAATGCTCAAATGTGACGTCACAAGCTCCCCACTCATCTTTATTATTCGATATAATCTTTATTATTCGAATATTTTTCGATAATCTAACTGAGGGACTAAACAGAATCATATTTTTTTTAGTCAGTCATCATCCCTATTTGATACACACATGATGTTGAGAATAAGCTAGGTTTTGTTAGATATGACAAATGAAGCCCCTTTTAAGTTTGGACAGAATTTCTAAACTCAAACTCAAACTCAAACTCAAAGCATTTATTTCAATTAGACCATTACGGCACTTTTGAATGTCAAAAATACAAAAAAGAAAATCAAAGCTACAGTCCCAGTCACAAGGCATAATAACTTGAGAAAGTACTGTAGTTGCCCATTCCCTAGCGTAGATCTCTATGGAGAAGAACGGGCAAGAAACTCCATGGACACTCTTTTAAAAACAAAATATTGTTACAAAATCTTGGTTACATCTTTAATTTTGAGATTATACATATATGTGAGAACGATGTAGAAAGACGTGCACACTAAGAGCGTCCAGAGTAAAAGATTAGATCAACAGTTTACGAATAAAGTAATTAAAATGAACCTTGGCAGCTAAGAGATGACCAGTCCCAACTGACAGCGCCCGTTCACGAACATGACGCATGTACCGGCGCCATTCAACTCAACCATATTGAAGGGAACTAAACCATTTGAACAGGCTTCGGGATGCATTCCCTAGTCCTTTCCTTTTCCTCACTGTTTTAAATTTGCCGCCACTTTTTATTTGCCGCGACAAGGACAACGCATCGCTCCCGCCATCTGACAGCGTGAAGACGAAAACACACAAGGCAACAAACCCGCGCACGCGGTGAAAAAACACAAAATAATATCGTGAAATACGACTGCTAGTGATCTCCTGGCTCCCAGCATCCCGTGAGTACCTGACCTCTTTCAATTTACATCCTTTAGCCTGTTTCTGAGTAGGAAACTTCAAAAAGCGTCGTTGGCAATACGCTATTCTCAATCACCATTATTGCAGGCAATTTTCGCACCCACATTTTCACTTTTATGGCTAACTGATATACCATTTATGGGTACCCATTTTACAAAGAAATTAGGCGATTGGTCCACATGTCAGTTTGGTCGACGAGCTTAAACAAAAAGTTGAATGTCCAACTTACCGGACCATGCTGGGTTTCTCACTGAGTGGCGCATTAAGTATGGCGGGCCACAGCGTACGCGCCACATCCCAGTCCTGCTTGGCGATCAGTGGCCCAGTGCGCGGCCCCAGCATCATGAACAGCACCCCCTTGTGCTTTGCGTGCCACTCGTCGCCCTCGCCACCCGCCGCTAGCACTTCCGCTAGTTTCGGAACTAACGCGCGGTAGGAATACGGGTAGTGGCTCAACATCCAGTATAGACGGATTTGAGCTAGTATGCGGACCTAGAATGGAATGGCTATGGTTAATTTGCACTTTTCCAATAAATAAAAAACGGTCCTCTTCATCGGAAATCGAAATATCTTACTTGCACTAAGAATAATTATACTAAAAGCTTAGACTGGACCAAATGAGAACTCTAACCACATTACCTATAGATAAAAAAACAATACTCACCGAGCTATAAGTATTGACAGACAGATCAGCGAGCGCATGTAACGCGTGCAGAGCGGAGGGTGTGATGCCGGCCTCACACACGAGGTCGTACCGCGAGTCGTCGTGCAGGCGCGCCGCGTCGGCCGCCAGCATGCGCAGGCGCGCGGCGCCCGCCCCGCGCGCCCCCCCCGCCCGGTCCGCCGCCCCGCCGCGCCCGTCCAGCGCACGCTCCAGCGCTCCGTACGAGCGCAGGCGGGCTTCCAGGCCCGGGCCTCCGCGCAGGCCCTTCATCACTACTACCCGTTCCCATACCTGATGATAAAAGGAAATTCACTTAAGTTGAACCTATCGCTTTGTATATCTGGTCCATACGGGTCTCCATACTTTTGTTAAGATCATTACATAATAAAAGAAGAGGAAACATAACAAAAAACAAGAAAAAAAAACAAGTTAATAAAGCACATTTTCTAAGTATTACAGTTTTAAAACACTGTCAAAAACGTATGTGAGCAAAGCAGATTATTTTTAAAACTCAAAGTGTAATTTCTAGGCCGCAGATTGTAAGTCATCTGACCAAGGGACCTGAATCGTACCTGAAGAGTGGAAGAGAACAATCACCTGTATAAGCATCTCAAGGCCCCTAGTATCATCAGTCTTCTCGGCCAGCAGTTTCTCCTGAACGTCGAGCAGCAGTCGGGTGAGCGCCACGCGCACGTTCTCTCCGTCCAGCGTGACGCGGAACTTCACGCCGCAAGTGAATGGAATGCTTGTCGCCGGCACTTGGGTCTCGATACTGAAAGATAATAAGAATTAAGCTGTTATGTACTTGACCGTCAATACGTAAAATACAGGATGTAAACAACCTCATCACGAAGCCGTCAACCAAGCATTCTGTACATACAACTGAGTAACTTTACGCAAAAATTATTGCTGGGAAACGACTTTTTTTTTTGGGGTAAAAATTAATATTATGTGGTAAAACTAAATGTAACACACACAAAACATTGTGCTGATGGATGGATTGAATAATACGGGTCGTAGAGGTGTTTAAAGTAAAAATTCTACATTAAAAAATTGTATTAAAAAAAAAACATGTCAAAAAGTTGGAACTTTGACCCTCAATATCTCCAACAAAAAAATTAACGAAATACTCACAGTGCCACAGGCTCCTCATCGGGCGGCGGCAGGAAGGTGCTGCAAGCTAGAGCAGAGTTGATGATGTAGAAGCTCCGGAGCCGTCGCTCGCGACACATGGGCCGCTCCCCGCTCAGCCACTGTCGCAGCCGCGCCACCTCCGCCTTCAAGTACCTGTCCAGCAGCATCTGAGCGCACTCCGCCTCCTCCGCACACGGCACGTGCCACTTGAAGTTGGCGTCCTTCAACAGGCACCCGTAACCCCACTCCCGGATAGGCAGCCACTTCTCCGGAGCCTGTCCGTAGTCATTCGGCGAACTCTTCCACTCCTTCAGGTCGATGTAGCACAGCGACGTCAGCATGTGACTGAGCACCTCGCACGCTCGCGACAGCGCGTAGTTGGCGTGCAGCTTCAGAGCTCGGTCCAGTATCGGGAGTATGTCGGGGACGTACTTCAGCAGCACCGTGCCGTCGCACTCCACCGCGTGCATGAACAGGACCAGCCTGTACGTGAGGTCGCGCGGCGGGTTCTCTTCGTGCAGCGCTTCGTCCGTCGACAGCAGCTCCGTCAGCTCCTCACATAGCTTAGGCATAAAAGCCGCTAAAGTAGCTTCCGAATCGATTCTGGCAAACACGCGCAACATTACTCCCACCATACTTCCAGACACATTGGTCTCAAATGTGGAATCCGTGGCGAACGCCTTAAACTTTCTCAACGCCTCCTTGAATATCTTGGGCGAGCATTGCATCAGCACAGCTGTAGCTGCTGAAGAGATCGCCGTCTCCATCACAGCATCAGTCTTGCTGCGAACCGCGTCGGATTCCTTGGTGTCCAGCCTTACATGTTCGAGCACACTGGACTCGATTATGACAAACAGTCTGTCCAAAAAGACCAGGACGAAGTCTTCAAATTGAGCAGTGGCCTCACAGGTCAGGAGCTCGTCTTCTGTGAGATCATCCCAGTACTCGGGAGCGGAACTACAATCTATGAATGGCACCATCCAAGTAAAGATGAGTATGAAGTGCAGGGTGACTAGTGTCTTTTTAATATCATTTGGATCGAGGCCGGGCAAGACGGCTAACAGGAATGGTACAACATGAGTTGGTCCCTCGGGGTAGTCCGCTTCAGCTCCTCGCAGCATGGGCCGGGCGACGGCGGCCACGGCCGACATGGCTGCCGTCACTCGGTGAGGCTCAGTCAGTGACGTCAGGGAGGTCTTAAGCCTCTCTAGTAACGGCGGAACTACCATAGCAGGACGTAGCGTCGCTAAGTTATGCAACGCGATAGATATGTCGAGCGAGCCGCTACGGCTGTACACCGCCTGCAGCGTTGGTTCGAGCACTATGTTAACAAACTCAGTGATGTCTTCATCTCTGAGTCGGTATGCCTGAGGAGTTTGGTTCTCCCAACTTTCGTAAAATTTCTTTTCACGTTCACGTCGCACCCTGTAAGATTAAAAGCGAGTTCAAATTGCTTTTTATTACATAAATATTTTGGTGAACGATACAGCAGCATGTACGACTTTACTCACATGCATAGTAGCGATGCCGCGCGACTAGTATAGGCTCGCAGTAGAGCCCAAAATCATGAGTACTTCCGGCGCGGGCGGGGTCTGGTCTCGTAAGTAAAGACATACATGCTCCTAAACAGAAATGATGTGACGACTGTGATAAGATGCGAGATGGGTTCTAAATTAAAATAGATCAGCAGGCCAAGTGACAAGACATAAGTATATCAGGTATTTTGTCGAATCTCCCGTGTGATTTATGGCTCGTTGTGCCCTGCTTGATCGTTTAAAATGTTTACCTGTTGAGGAACTCTCGGGCTAGTTTCCTAAGGAGATCTCTTAGCTTGTAAGACCAGCGGCCCGCGTTGGCGCTGTGCAGGTAGCTCTCGACTCCTGCCAGAAAGCTGCGCAAGTGCTTCAGAACCACACCGTTAGAGCTGATGCTCCAAACAATCCAAGAGGCCACGTGCTTCATATCTAGACCACACAAATAATTTGTAACACTGTGGTCAGGGCTCTGCGTACATAAATATATAAATAAGTATCATGTAGGATTGGTTTAGCGCCTATGAGCGCGAGCCTCTGCAATTGTCTCTGTTCAATTTATCAACGATATTATATAAAGCTCGATTACCACTGACTCACTGACATAATTGTTCTCCCAGATGGTGAAGGGGAGGGAGGTATATTTTGATAGATTCGTAAACAAATAACTCTCACGAGTAGGGGAAAAGTGCCAAACCTCCCCTTTTTGACAGATTCGTAAACAAATAACTCTCACTAGTAGGGGAAAAGTGCCAAAACTCCCCTTTTTGCCCCCCTTCCTATCGTATCTCGGAAACTAAGAGACCCGTGTTTTGTTTTTTTTACGGATTCGTATAGAGGAGGCTCGGAGAAGTAAAAACCATTTTTCAAAGTTGCCCTCGCCCTCCTTCTCTCCCCCTTTAGGCGGATCTCGGAAGTTAAGAGACTTGGCACACCATAGCATATCTATTATAAAGCAGGTATTGCTATAAACTTACCAAGGGAATGTGACCGAGTAATCTGCATGTCTTTGTAGGCGACTGGCAAGTTGAGGGCGTGGAGGAAACGTGCGAACATCTTAGGCACATGAGGCGTCCAGTCAATGGCACCGGGGTTGCGCTTGGCTAGCCCAGCGAACAGCATCATTAGATCCTGTACCAAGGAAGTTATGTTGCTAACAAATTACATTATCGAGGTGATAATCTCACACATTGTGCATTTGTGAAGTGGTCGCTTAAATTGTAAGCGCCCCAAATTATTTACGAGCGAAATATTACCGAGATTCCGCACTGTGAGTTGTAGCAGGTATCCCAAAGCGTCATGAGCTCATCAAACCACAGGTGATGTCCGAAACTCGCGTACTCAGGGTTCAACGCAACCGGCAAGAACGTGGCCAGTTGGCAGACTACGTGTGTGTCCACGGACCACGGGTTTATCTGAGGCAACAACTCTGCTAGGATCTCTTTTGTGGCTTGTAGAGGGAAATATCTAAAAACAACGAATAGTTATATTGGTGCATAGCAAAAAAATCTTTAACGGTACAAAGTTAAGGTATTGTACTTACGGCCTTGCGCATTTAACCATTGACATGTATGATCCTTCTAGAGAGCTGAAATTAAATTAAGTGCATTAAAACAAGTTCCTATTGAAAAGACGTTTCAAACATGCACAGACTGCCACCTTGATACACAGACACTACAATTTGTACAATAGGATTGTTTGGTCAAAATAACTTATCAATTTTTCAACTACTTAATAGTTGAACACTTAATAAATCATTTCTAAGGTCCATAATACCAAGGATAGATAGTGACATGGGTCCGATGAATCATGAGCCCAACCCGTCTGCCACCCGATGTGCGAACATTAAGCGTGTCCCGAAAACTTATATTGTTTGTCTATTTATTACGTGGGCAGATCGTTCTCGTCGGCTCCTGCGAGGCCGAACAACTCTAGGGCGTCGCCCAGTCCGTCTCCCGACAGGAATTTGCGGATCATATCGAGCATATCGCCTCCTTGTTTCATAAAACGATCTGGCCTGAACATACATCACGTTTTAAGTCAAATTTGAATTAACTTTGTATTACGTAGATGTTATAATAAAACAAAATCAATTGAGTTTATAAACAGGTAGTTATTATACAATCAAAACATCGATAACAATCGAAATCTTCATGTAGGTAGAATTAAGTCATTGGCTTCTGAGTGATTTCTAGTTGCGTTATTCGCAGTTATGTTTCCCTCTAGGTACGTACAGGACTGTTTGTACAGTATGTAGAATAGAAGTAATTAAATATTCACGTATGTGATTGCGTCAAAGTTGTCGTACACGATACGTCACATAAGGGAAGTGTCGAAACAAAAGTTGGCGCTAGATGAGTAGCAGACACATTCATAATCAAGTTCTTCGGATTATGTGTTAATACTTGTGATGATAGTTTTATTTGATCTTCATTTCGATATTTATTTAAATTCATGGGTACTTACGTCAGATAATGGTACATTCCAATATGAGTCGAGCTCTTATCAAATATTTTTTTGCCCATATCGTAGAGCGGGCGCCAATGCAGAGTCAGTTCTTCAGGTTTAATCAATTGTCTTTTCCTGTAGAAATTAATTAATTTGTTAGCAAATAAGCGGATGTTGCCAATTATTCAAAGTATTTATTGCCAAGAAAACGCATTTATTTAAGTTCCTTGAATTTTATACATTTAATAGAAGGCATGATAAAAGCTGATAATTTAAGAACCAAAATAGATTGACAATTAAATTTGTTGGCAAGATTACATGTCGTTTGTTCCTAATGCCGGATTCCCTCTGTTATGTTGACGCGTAATTTAACTGATAAAATTAATAATATTTCAAAGAGCCAGTTAAGCCAAAAAAATCGACTTTTAACTTGGATACTTTTACTTACTTTGTAAGCATTAGAAACATAGTTGCGAACTTATGCACCTTGCCAGGTTCTAGATCAGGTATGAGCACAAGTTCATAAGCCAGTTTTATCAGTTTTATGTGATCTTCTTTACCGAACTTTAGGCCGTGAATCCGTATGTATCTGTAAACAAAGAAAGTTACAGTTATAATAAAACTTCAACCTATTAAAGTCCCACCACAGAGTGAAAGCCTTTTCTCAAACAGAGAAAACATAGGTATTGATCACAATACTTGCTCAAGTATCGGTGAATATTTTGAAGGGAAAAGGACAAATAAAGGAAAAATGAATAAAATTACCCATAAATACGTACGTCAAATGGGTAATTTTACTTAATTCTTTTTCTTCTCTGTCGGTAGTATAGTTCTTGCAAGAGCGATTGCCGAGTGTGAGGTCCTCAGATTTGGCAGTTTTACTAGGCTTTTTCAAGAATTTCTTAGCAGTAGGCTAGATTCTGCCTCTACATATCCATTATAAGTACTACTGCATTTATAATTCGAAAATGGAAGGCCTATCAAATACCATAGCCTTTCAATTAATACAGGTGTGCTGTCAGAAAGTGTTATCAATAAATCATTTTGCCCTTGGCTGTACTAATATACTAGCAGTTTGTGCTGTCATAGTTTTTTACATACCAAATGAATCAGTCAGGTGTTGTCGTAACTAGGTATGCTCTATGTAGGTATTCTAAAAAACTAGAAACCTATCCAATTATGGCCATCAAAATTACCATAATCCTAAATCATACTTTTGCATGAATGAGTCATCTTGCAATATAATATTGGAACATAACAATAGAAATGATGAAGTATTATCATATTCTGTGTTATGTGAGGCCAGGTGCATTCAGCAGGAAGACCTGGGTGTTAGCCAGCATATTTCAAACTTCACTAATACTTGCCAAAGGTTAGCACTAAACCAAAACTTGCTACAAAACGATTTAACAGCTGAAGAATATGATATTATAGTTGTGTCATTGTTTTGTGAGGTATTCTAGTCTGCTTATATTTTCTGTTTTAGTATGTTTATTTTAAAAGATTTTTGTTCATTTAAAGTATTAAATTAAAATGCCAAGTTTAAAATCCAATTGCATTTATAAATAAATAAGGTCAATTGTTTTAAAAGACACATTGGTGTCGATTCTGTTGTACACAAACTAAACTTAATTTAGACCATTGCTATCTTTCACTAAAAAGCAGTGAGAGAAAAGGACGGCTATAGCTATGAACTAAGTTAGACATGTCAAACTAGTTTATGCCTTGCGCTTCACCATGTTTTTAGTCAACATGTTTTTACGTGCACCTTTCATTTGTATGGAAATAGTAGTTCCAACTAAATTTGACAGCTCTAAATGACGTCCATCTCTTTCTCGTTTTTATTAGAGAGAAAAAGACAGCAATAGCCTAAATTAAGTTTAGTTTGTGCACAACAGAATCAAACACCATTATTCATGCAGAACATGATTTTGTTTTTTTTTTCTTTTGTAGGTCACGCACAATGGTCCACTTCAAGGACTAAGTGCAGAAACCTAAACCCCATGATAGATAGATATAACAAGATTTTATAAACTATTTCACCTATTATTTATTCCCAAAAGTAAAGTAAGACATAGTCTATCTATTATTTACTATAGCCTACCAAAATGTAAACCTAGTAAAGTAAGACATAGTCTATCTATTATTTACTATAGCCTACCAAAATGTAAACCTAAAAAAAACATTCATTCTCTAAAAACACAGCCATTTACTTGTATGACTCATCATTATTTTGCACAATTTGATCTAAACACAAAAATCATTGTTGTTAAACAGGATGTTTTTTTTGTACTTTCTTTGTCTCATTCACCCATCCATTCTAGCAAATGATAATTTCTTGCATACTGCCAATAGGTAAAAATTTAGCTTTTCCACTAATGGGTATTTTCTCTGTTAAAATAATGATGCAATGATGTCTCAGGTGTGTAAATAACCAAAAAAGAATATTTTCAGTTTTCAAGTAAATTTTAATATTACTACTTTGCGTGTTGCTTTTTTTTAATGCATTCTATGTACTTTCAGAACTTGTAATTTACTAAGCACAATCTAATTGAAATATTAGGTATGATGTGATAAATTAAAGTATTAAACAAAAAACTACTGCTAGTCCTACTATGTATTACTATCTCTGTCTACTGCAACTCTGTTTTACTAGAGAAAAATCATGGAACTCGAATCATAGTCAACGAACGCTTTCATAGAACGGTTAGTCAAAATCAACCTTATACAATTAAGATAAAGTTTATTTTGGTTTGATAGACAATACAATTCTCAAGTTATTTAGTTTTCACTTCTATCGGCAATTGCAAAAACATCAGCTGTTCTGTAAACTTGTAAATATTGTTTAACTTAGCCAAGTAGGCAGGTGTCAGTAGAGATACAGTCTTATTTTGCAATATAACATCATGCCTGTATGTCCCCTAAGACCATGACCATAGAAATTCTTAGTGGTAAATCCCAATTACATTTGTTCAATCCTAGTATCGCAACCGGGACACCACAATTGCACAGCTTGCAACAACTAGACCAGCAAGTGTGTTGCCACCTACAGTTTACTCTGCCCCTAAGACAACCCCCTGACAAAATATTCATTGAGAGGCAGTCCAGCAGGTAATTACTGCATTATTTTTATAACCAGACATCACTAAAGTTATTTCTGGCCAGGGCTTTAACATACGAAAGGTTTACATTCCAGAGAGCTGTTATGTTTATTATTCCTGATATATATGTTTAACAATCCTTCGGCTATCTATTGGACCACTTCCAAAAATCCAATATCACAGGAAAATGCGTCAGTGGTGGCGGGACACATTGTTTTAATAATAAAAAGTCATATTTACTTCATGAGCCTGGAGGACCATACCCCGCACGCCGGCTTCATCTCGCGGAGCATCACGGCCTTCGCCAGGTTTAACTTCACCTGCTGCAAGAATCTTGTGGACTCATCATCCAATTCGGCGGCATATGGTAGGATATGATTAGTTAATACTTCCTTCTGCGGCTTGAACCCCAGAGCCGCTATACGCTCCGGGGTTGTCACCAGCATCTCGAACTCGTCGTCTTGTATCATTTTTATTGTTTTACGTTATTGTTATTAGAAAAAATATTACGAGTCACTGCGATATATTCTGTATGCCTGGAGGCCACATGAGCACAGCTGTAAGTTTACTCGATATACGAACGCGGATCACTATTATTAAAATGTCATTTAACAAATCAAATTAACATTGAATTTACACAAGTCATCGAGATAATCACTGAAAGAAAATCCGAAATTCCGAATCGCCAAGTCAGTCCCAAAGGTACGTTCCGATTCACTAAAATTTGACATGCGTCATTTGAAGCGCAAGTCTCCTTCGTCATGGTCGTTATTTCGTTTCATTCCACGCATTTTCGGTGGGTGATTGGGTGTGTTTCAGACTGCAGAAAGCATTAATGCAACGCCATTGGTTGCAACAGCTGAAGTTATAGATATGTAATAAATTATCGATTATTCGGGTGAAGGAAGCAATAACCTGTCCAACAAGCAGGAAAATACATTTGTATTGGTACAAAGATGATGGGTACTTAGAGTAGCAATGTTTGTCTGCACTACTCCTCCACTTCGCTAGTATTGCTTCCGATTTGGACAATGATAGTAAGCATCGCCATTCTATAGAACTTTGGGAAAGCATGAAGAGAATGTTCGTTCCCTTTTGTTTCGTACTCACGACGGCAATGTCATGGATGAGACTTTTGTTTGGAAGAAGTATGGAAGGAAGACCTTAGAGATGTCTTCCATATCTAATAACATAATTATAATATGAGCTAAAGATACCAGGGATTATATATGTGCAACTGCACAGGCAGGCCAGCAAGTGGTAGGTACTACATAACTTAGGTACTGGCAGCTTCATACTACACTACACTACAACAGCCCATAACGTCCACTGCTGGACATAAGCCTCTCTCATGATGGGAGGAATTTGCCGTAATCTCCACGCTTGGCAGGCGGATTGGAGATCGCAGTGATGAAAGACTAACAGACAGACAGACAGTTGGTTTTTATCCATATTCGACCTAAATATCAAACCTCACACAAAACTTAGTACAAACACGTTTGTTTGATCTTTTACGTTATTTTAGGAGACAAGACCAGTCCGTAGGCCCACAGCAGTTGAGCGGCGAATAGGAATAGAACAACGTACTAACGGTGTAGGTAGGTAGAAACTTCCCATTTATTTAAATTATCGAGCCCGCTTCGCCTGTTTGTACTTCTATTCTCGTTTCGGTATACGTGTGAACGATTATGTATATTATGTGTGTATAGGTATTTTTTTAGCCGGCTTTTCTGTAAAAAATTAACATCCGAGGTTTACTGCAAAAAAATTCGAGCTGTTTTCATGGAACTGAAAATGTTCCCCCTTGGAAACAATCCTGCCTGCGCCCATGTGTGTGCATAATTATATTAATCATAGACGGGCAAGTCATAGCAGTGCGAGTTGTGAATGTGATGGACAGCAACAGTTGTCAACGTAGAAAGAAAATCTACGTCTTTACGACCGTAAGTATTGCTGTATTTCAGTTCTGTGCCTTCGGCTTGACCTTCGGAGATAACCTACTACCTTACCTATCTGCACACACATGTGTCTACTTACGTTCCTTCGTCCCTGTTCGTGTTCCAGGCGCGGGGGTGAGGCGCGGTGACGCGCCGTCCCCCGCGTTGAGGGGGGCGGCGGCTGCCGCGCGATGCTAGAGCGCGCGTTCTCGTTAGTACGCTTACTGTTACCTGATGTACGCACATGTTTTGTTTACGTAGTGATTACGATTAAAATAAAACGTAATAATCGCGAAAAGTGTGCTATTTCAACGTTGTTGAAACGTTTTGTGAGTGGTTTACCATTGGATATAGGGGTAAGTCATTCAATTGTTTTATTCTTTGTTTCTGTGTTGTTATGTTCAAGGTGCGGGTTTATTCAGAATTTATTGTGAATATTGCAAGCTTAGCATGCTCAATGGCATTGCCGTTATCATAATTTTTGTCGGACATGCCATCCACAAAATATGCACGAATTATTATTGTATTTGTCGGACATACTATCCACAATACACATACCTACATGAGACGATCACGACGCAGTAACTGCGCTCGTTTGACATGTCGGCTACACAGCCACAGTCCGTCTAGTTATAGCCACAGCTCGAATAGTAGGCAGCGCGGCCCAAGATTTGGGCGGCGCGGCCCAGAACTTGAACGGCGCGGCACCGGATTTGGGTGGCGCGGCTCAGAACTAGAAGGGCGCGATTCAAAGCTTGGGCGGCGCTTCTCAAAATTTGGGCGGCGCTGTTCAAAATTTGGGCAGCGCGGCTCATAAATTGAGCGCCTCGGCTCAAAAATATTGGGTGGCTCGCACCGAAAAACGAGCGGCGCGGTTCTATATTCTTAGGCTTTGCCTAATCAATGAGCCGCTAGAGGTTAATTTGAATGGTCCTGCTTGGGTTTTTGCATGACCGCTTTGCTTTGGCTTCAGATGACCTAACGAGGGTACCTGGTAACCCTCGGCGAGTTACTGGACGAGCATGGAGCTACGGACCAGGACATGAGCGGGTGAAGGTGCTAGCACAAGAGCAACTACCGGATGGCTGGTCACGGTGGAAGGTGACTACAGCAACAAAAGAAGAGTTTTCAGTGAAAAGATCGATCCCAATATACTAAATAAATTAGTATTCGCCCTGCCTACCGTGGGCCTAGTCCGCGCATTTATACCAGAGGCGGATCACCTTTCGGAGAAGGGGTATCGAGACATAAGGTGTAAGCTTCTTGATTGGGCTTTTACGCGGGCTCTAATCCTCGGGCCACCAGCGGTGGCAAACCGCATACGTGGCTCAGCAGCGCGCACTGAGTTTTTTTAAACAGTCGGTCGAGGCACTACGGCCACTGTTACATACTAGGGCCGAAGCCGATCAAATTCTTTCCGGTGCCCGCTCTGAAACAGAAGAAACTAGTCGGAAGAGAAGGAGTTCGTCTTCTGTAACGTTACGAAGTCAAGAACTTTCGGCATGTAGACGCAGGAGGGACTCAGACTCACCCTCCATATCGCGGGATGCCAGAATCGAAGCTCTAGAACAAAGAGTGGAGGGTATGTTTGCGGTTTTGTTGGAAAAACTAGAGCGGCGACAACAGTCCGACTGTGATTCCGACAAAGAAAACTACTTTTCCAACGATGAAGAGGATGCAGTTCGGAGGTCTCCGAGACCTCTGATTCTCCGTCATGGAGAGCACCTACTCTGGACCCGAATTGGCAAGTTGAGGGAGACGAGAAGGAGCTCGAATTTCTGCCCGCAACCAAGGAAGTTGACCCTCTGGTACCCGAGCCTTCTGCGCAACTTAAGAGGGAAGGAATCGAGTGCCAAAGGCTGGGCACCGATAGCTGGAGCCGGATCCGATACAAGGATTCACTTGCAGGCGGCGTCAGTATTTAGCGCTCTTAAAATCAACATGGAGCTGGGCACTCTAGCCACTCTCCCTGGCTTACGAAGCAAGAGAATCTCCTAGGCACAATCACGCACGGGTTGCTTCTCCAACGTAGGGCCCTTGCGAAAAATTTTAAACACAATTGTTAAGAAGTGTCCGAGTGCCAGCGCAGAATTAAGGCAGCTAGTGGCGGAGGACTCCACTTTCAAGACGATTTCAGATCAACTTCTTCAGTTTGTATGCGCTCATAGGTCCGAGACCATCGACCTTCGTCGTAAATCATTCAAAACAAGGAATGAGGTCCTTAATAGCGCACTCCACAATATTCCTCCATCACCGACCCACTTGTTTGAGGAGAAGCAGCTTAGTTCTTTAGTTAAGGATAGTGGGGGAGTGGCAGCTGTTTTTATCTCACCAAGAGCCACGGAAAAGACCGTAAATTCCTTTCGCAAACCAGCTCCACCGGCTATCTTGGCGCTCCCGACCGGCTACTTAATACTCCGCTAACTACCACTCATCGCCCTACAACTTATCCTCTCAAAACTCATCATCCCGCAATCCGCCATCGAAAAAGCCGTCTAACCACGGTCAACGTAGGGGTAGGGGTGGAAGCGACAAGAAGTCTTGAAAATCTCGTGCCACATATTGACGGTTTTCGAGGGGGACAACTGGGCGAGTTCCGAACACAATGGGGGAAAATTGGGGCACCAAAAGCGATTTTAAAAATAATTTCGGGTTACACAATACCTTTCGTGTCCAAACCGCCTTCTATTCCCCTGCAAGCAAACTTGGAAAGATTCGCGACAAGACCGTCGGACGTGATGTCTAAAGAGCTCAGACAACTTCTAGCCCAAGGTATAGTCGAGAAGTATCATTCCAAGACTGGATTCCTGTCGCGAATGTTTCTATGTGTCGTCCCTTCCCTTCGGCCTATCTAGCGCGCCGTTAGCTTTCTCTCGCGTCACCAAATGGGTAGCAGGGTTTCTTCGAACAAAGGGACTACGAGTTCTAGTATACTTAGACGACTTCCTTTTAGCACATCAAGACCCAGATGTGCTAAAATGCCAAATGAGCTATGCAGTGGGTCTTCTACAGAGTCTCGGCTGGTGTGTAAACTTGGAAAAGTCTGTTCTAGAGGCTACAAGAAGCATAGAATTCCTAGGGATTGTGTGGGATACAGACAGGAAAGAGAAAAGACTCCCGGAAGAGAAAATAATTCGATTATTGACAGATTTAGAGAAGCTATTACAAAAAAGTCAATGGACGTGGCAATTAGGAATTTCACTCATAGGTCGACTGGGTTTTGCAGCTTTGGTGACCCCGCCAGGTCGTCTGTTCACCAGATATATTCAGCGGGCCAGTCTGAAACTGTCTCAAAACCAGCCCGACCGGCTGCGAGACTTACCGCCACAGGCTGTCAACGACTGTCGTTGGTGGATTCTTAATGTGAGAGAGCCAGGATAAATTTTTCATCCAGAACCTACGATTTTTGTTACGACAGATGCGTCAGACGAAGGCTGGGGTATTCAGATCAGCGATGGTCACCTATTGGGGAAATGGACCAAAGAGCAAGCTACTTGGCACATAAACAGAAAGGAATTATTCACCGTGTACATAGCTCTAAAGAAATGTCAAAACGCGGTAGCAGGACAATCGGTCATGATTCAATCCGACAGCAAGACGGTGGTTTCGTACCTGAGGAATCAGGGAGGAACACGGTCTATGGTATTGTTAGAGGAGTCCAAAAAGATCCTGTTACTGGCGGAGAGCTTAGGAGTAACAATTCATACCTTTTACCTTCCAGGCCGTTACAATTCTATAGCCGACAGTTTGTCAAGGGGAAAAAGTCTCTCGGATTGGCATGTGGTAGACGAGGTTACGACAAAAGTGTTCCTAAAGTGGGGTACCTCTCAAATAGATTTGTTCGCAACCAGTCGATCGAAAGTAGTCTCGACATATGCGTCGATAGAAGCATGGGACGCACAGGCGATGTTCATCAAAGCATTCAGCCAGACCTGGCATTACCAACTGGCATGGATCTTTCCGCCTCCACCTCTGATACCCAGAGTACTACGGCACCTCAACTAGTCTTCAGGGACCTACCTACTGATGGTTCCTCGCTGGGAAACAGTTTTTTGGAGAGGCGAGCTGAAACGAAGGGCTCTGGAAGCCCCCTTTCAGATACGCAATGTCAACAGTTGCCTGATCGACCTGTCCACCGATCGCCCTCTGCCGAACGCAGGAGACCTCTCTTTCGAGGTTTGGAGGATACGGGGTGGAGTGAACTTATAGCAGATATGGATCCTGGCGATATCGATCTTGTTCAGTCAGCATGGCGTGATTCCACTTGGCGCACTTATGAGTCTAGCTGGAAACAATGGGTCTCGTGGTGCAGACAAAATGGGAAAAGCCCTAGTGATCCTCGACCTCAGGATTTAGCTACCTATTTGGGGTACCTATCCCTTGTTAGAAAGCTCGCAGCTTCAACCATTTTGGTCCAAAAATCAGTTATTTTAACGTTGGCTGTTGTTGTTCCTACACAGGAAAAAAGGTTGGCAGCTCACCCTTTAGTTTCAACAATAGTCAAAGCTATAGGAATTAAAAAATGCGCATCCTCATCATCAAAGTCACAAATCTGGGACGTCCACGATCTGCTAAGATGGTTGAGATCGCATTGCCCAAATGAAGATAGCATATTCCAGGTGTCTCGGCATGTAGCTTTGCTTTTATTGTTGGCGTCAGGACGTCGTATCCACGACCTAACACTCCTATGTATTGACGATCAACATTGCGATAGATCAAGCTCTTCGATAACGTTCTGGCCTAAATTTGGCTCTAAGACCGATAACATCAAGAATCGGCAGTCAGGATGGCAGTTATCTTGCTCAGAAGACCCTGCATTGAATTTAGTCAAATGGGTGAATTGTTTGATGGATTTGTCGGTGAGTAGAAGAAGTGCTCGGCCGAATTTGAATAATCTATTTATCACTACGCGTGGTGAAGTAAAGGCTGCCACAAGAGCTACTACTCTGTCAAGAAAGTACCGGGAAAAGATCAATAATACACAAAATGTCTGTTATTCATCCAAATTTATTTTATCACCTTCAAAGTATGCTCCTTTAGAAACGATAGACTTGCGCCAACGAATAATCCATTCATCAAAACATTTTTTAAACGCTGCTTCCGGAATTGAGTTCAGTTCTCGCCGCGAATTCTCCTTTATGTCTTCTATCGATTGAAAACGGGTGCCACGAAGTGGTAATTTGAGTTTAGGAAAAAGAAAAAAGTCAGCAGGAGCCATATCTGGTGAATATGGTGGTTGCTGGATGGTATTTGTTGAGTGTTTGGTCAAAAATTCGTTCACAATGATAGCCTTGTGCGAAGGCGCATTGTCGTGGTGCAAAATCCAAGAATTTTCTTTCCACAAATCTGGCCTTTTTCGTCGAATTTGCTCTCTTAAACGCCGCATAACGCTCAAATAATATTCTTTATTTACCGTTAGACCTTCCGGTAAGAATTCAGAGTGCACAACACCGCGATAGTCAAAGAAAACAGTCAACGTGACTTTGACTTTTGATCGACTTTGGCGTGGTTTTTTCGGTTTCGGTTCAGTTGGAAGGCGCCACTCCGAAGCTTGTTGACTAGTTTGCATGTCAAACTCGTAAACCCACGTCTCGTCACCAGTAACAATGCGTTTCATGAATGTTGGGTCCGAACTGACTCGTTCTAGCATGTCCTCAGCGACTTTCATGCGATTGAGTTTTTGGAGAAAATTCAGATCTTTTGGGACTAGCCGAGCAGCAACATGTTTCATACCCAAATGATTAGTTAAAATGGTACGGATCGACTCGTGAGATACAGAATTTTTTTTTTTGGGATTTTCAGTCACTATTTTCTTCACTTTTGCGATGTTAACTTCAGTTGCAGACGTTGACGGCCTACCAGAGCGAGGCAAATCTTCCATCACATCTCGACCGCTCTTGAACGCTTTGAACCACTCATAAGCACGAGTTTTTGATAAAGTCGATTCACCGTAAGCCTTCTGTAACATTTTCAGTGACTCCGAACACGAAATTCCATTGGCGATGCAAAATTTAAGACAAACTCTTAGTTCGATATTTTTGTCCATTATGAAATTCGCAATACACACTATTTATGATATTACTAAAACCAGCACTGTATTTAATATAAATAACAGATGCAACTCAAACTCCGCGCCAAAATGGAAAACAGTTGTGCCAATCAAACAACTACAAAAAAAAAAATTTGGATTTGGAACCATAAACAAATCATCCATTCCCGATACTTTTTTGACTGAATGTATAATTGCAGGTTGGATTAAGGCTCCTTTTCGAGATTTAGGTATAAATTATAGTCCGGGGTCAATTAGATCAGCTGTTGCGTTGAGTGACTATCAGAATAACGTCCCTTTAGACTTTATTTTGAAAAGAGGGAACTGGAGAGTTTCCGACAATTTCTTTAAGCATTATTGCAAATCGCTAGAGCGTCCTGGAAATCAAAACTTAAATGTTCTTAATAATTCATTCTCGGCAGTTTGATTAGCTGGTAATGTATCTAATGATTGTACCTGTGATTTTATTGCACTATTTTAATTAACATACTTACATAATTATCTAATTGTTATTTCTGTTTGTTAAGTCTAATTTGATAACGAATGTGTTATTTGACTAACGTCTTAATTTGTTATTATTAGACAGAGCTCCATATTAGTTTGAATAAAATACCTACTAACTGATTCAACGATGTAAGTGAGACCTAAGATTTTTGAGATAAAGACTTGTACTAGATTTAAGATTCCTAAGGGAAATAAAAATGTCCTCATTTACAAAAATCTGGATTTTATTTCAAGGATGCTTTACACCTACTTCTGTCACAGTACGCTATAGTTAGAGGGCGCCGGCAGAAAATAGACACGTCTCCGAAGGTCAAGCCGAAGGCACAGAACTGAAATAAGACCGTTTTCCACCCCGAAGGGAAGAAAACGAGTATTTCAGGTCTTGCCGAGGCTTGACCGAAGCAAGCCCTTGCCGGCTCTTCGGAGTAAACATACTAACGAGAACGCGCGGCGCGAGCTCTAGCGTCGCGCGGCAGCCGCCGCCCCCCTCAACGCGGGGGACGGCGCGTCACCGCGCCTCACCCCCGCGCCTGGAACACGAACAGGGACGAAGGAACGTAAGTAGACACATGTGTGTGCAGATAGGTAAGGTAGGTTATCTCCGAAGGTCAAGCCTCGGCAAGACCTGAAATACTCGTTTTCTTCCCTTCGGGGTGGAAAACGGTCTTATTTTTTTAAATTCGCAACGAAGTATTTGTCTGTCTCAGTTAGCTCAGGTCTCAGGTGCAGGGCAGCTATGTCACCACACCACACTCACCACGGTAAGCTGCCAGCACATCAAGCTAAAAAATCCTATATTTTTTTTTGTTATTAGATTTTCAACTTTATCGCTGAGGCATTAGGTTCAAGGTTGATTGGGACAATTTGTAAGTTTCGGGTAGCTTACAAATAATTACGGAGAAATACATAGACTATACGTCCGAGACGTATGATTATCTTATTGTGTAACTTTCGAATTTTATACGGCCAAATATTCAAGTTGTTTTACCAAATAACGCTACGAACCAGAACGAGGAACCAATCATCAAAAATAATATATATTGTGCATTTTGATTCTGCCCATTAAACATAACGTTTCAAGTATTAAATTATATAGCAAGAGAAGAATAAATAAAGCACCTACAGAAAAAAATAAAAATAAAATGGTGGCTAGATTATGATGTCTGTAAGTGCTTTATTTGTTCTTTTCTTGCTTGCTTATCAGTAATCTGAATATTCCGAGTATTTAATTGAATCTACAATAAATATCGTACCCATATAAAACGCAAGTGGAGTATTATAGAATATTACATCTCCATACAGCCAAACAATTTTTTTTTTTACCCTTAGTCATGTACAGCGCCATCTAGTTTTTTTGTGGAAGCTGATCTAGAAAAAACCTCATTGTTTCTATGTGATTAGGTGTAAATAGTACATTTTGATACAAGTGGAGAAAGTTTGTTATTGTATTCGAGGCGGAATTAACTCCCGAGCCGCAGAGCCGAGAACTGCAATAACTAATGTCCACGTGTATCAAACGACGTTTTCAATACACTTTTGAAGAAATAAAAAAAAAAAACCGAAAAATATTTTTGTCATGAATTATTAGGAAACTATGATTTAAATTTTCTTTTTTTTCCGCGCTTTGCTTTCGCCAGGTTGAAGGAGAAGCAAAGGTATAAAGTCGCTAAGCAGACTAATATGAAAAACAATCATTTTTTTTTGAGTTTAGAACACAAATAAATGTTAATTTGTTCATAAAAGTTTATTTTATTTTAATAGTCTAGGTTTTTGATGATATTCTATTTAAAAACATTATTTAAATATTAAAAAAAAAACCGCCTTATAGACGCTTAACTCTTTGCTGAGATTAAAAAAAAAAACAATCACCGCCGACTATAGGCATTGAACCAATTTGGACTAAGTATAGGTATAGTTATGTGGCAATTTTCATTCCCGCACACGTGTTGGAAAATGAGAAAAAACGCAGAGTGTGAAATACATTGCATGTTGAACCTAATTGTAGTGCGAAAAAAGTCAGTTTTCGAGGAAGTGTATTGAAAATAATATTATTTTATGTAAAAGGACTGATTAGCATTTTTAAACTTTAAAAGTGTATAAAACATACTAAAAATACAATTTGGACGTAAAACAGTAGGTAGGTATTTAAAAAGTTTTTAGTTGATCTGTTTACAGTATTTTATTTTTATTACATTAGGTATATTTACACGACGGTCGTTACAGGTAGTCAGTGGCCCAAAAAGTCTGGCAACCAGTCTTACCAAGGGGTATCGTATTACCCAGCACTAACTGGGTTGTGGAGGTCAGATAGGCAGTCGCTCTGTGTAAAATACTGATATTCAGCTTACCCCAACATAGTTGGTAAAAGGCTCGGTAGATGATGAAAGTATACAACCAACCCAGATAAGGTAGTATGAAACATTTTTAGTATTCAAAAATGACCACAGGCCAGCCGCATTTTGGCTGACTCTTAGTATTCAGGCATAGTACCTACCTGGGAGCCTTCATTTCCCTCACTGGTTAGGTCAGGTACAGCTGATTACAGTTCCCACTTCCTGTGACGGTACCGCGTGATCACTGAAGACCAGCGCTGTGCTGTGGCTCCCCGCATAGCACAGCATCATGCTGAGTGGTAACTTTCTTGTTGTGTATGCTCAATTTTTTTTATTCCGTCCTGTTGCAGATATTATTATAAACATATGATGCTTTGTATGTTTATTATAGGTGTGTTATATTTTTTGTTGTTGTTATTTTGTATATAACTAGCGACTCGCCTCGGCTTCGCACATGTGCAATGTAGCATATACATTTTTAAATTTCCTCTTTCTATTGCTGAAAACTGCTTTAAAATTCGTTGCGTAGTTTAAAAGATCTAAGCGCACAGACAGCCTGGAGCGACTTGTGACTATGTGACGTTCGGGCGGTTCATTCGGGGCTTGCTAGTTCTTTTCAAATGAAGTCTTCGGAGACCACCTCCTCTGTCTTGCAAAATTATTCGAGCCGACAATGTCGACTATGTGGTCTTGTGGGACATCTAGACCCTAAAAGCAGTCGGGCAGCCAGCCAGGTTCGAAAAGTCAGCAAAAAAAAAAAGCTTACATAGTCGTCTGTTGTCCCCATGAATGGGAGAACGGATTTTTTTTCTCTGAGACCTAATAATAATAGTTCTCTTGACCGTTGCCGGTCATGGCGGCCTATCTTAGCAGAGACTTGCCATCGCCGTGGGAGATATTAAATTGCACTCTCTTCCATCTCATGTACCGATGGGAATTCACATTTCCAATCCTATTGACCGCACTGATGTGCCTATACGTATTCTGTCCAATCATCGTACTGCCCCAAACGTACGTCATCACCCATCGTCTCTTTAGGTTTGGCTTGTGACTTCTCGCTCGAGTCTGTCTTTTTTTTTTCAAGTTTGGGGCGAAGTGCAGGCTTCTTATGCGCTACAGGCCTCTTCAAATTTTTCGGCTTTCTCCAGCCGCTCGCGCTGTTACCCGGTTCAGTTGTTTCTAGTGCAGCTTTTTCTGTAACTTCCGGAGATTTTTTTAATGTTGTTGTAGTCACTTCTGGTTTCATATTTTCTTCTCCGCTTGTGGTTGATGGTTCATTGACCATTTTTTCTTCATTATTAGTTTCTGAATAAGAAGTCCCGCTAGCAGCAAGGACGATGTCTCGGTACATGGAGGAATTTGATTTTTTTTGCTGATTTATTTTCAAGCGGGCTGCACCAGCTCGTTCATTTAGCTTCAGCAGATCGATCTGTGGTAATTTAAAGTGTAATTAGAAATCGTTCATTATTGTTTTAGATCTCCAAAGAAAATAAAATGTAGCTAACTGGTGGATAACATGCAAGTGTAAGAATATGGACTTCAGTATTTAACAAAAATACATAATCAACCAAACACTACAAATCATAATTTGTGTTGAACGTACCACTGATAAAAACAATTATTCTACATAGCATAGCGCATGCAGACGTCGCGAGTATCAAGCTGCTGTGCTTGTTCTGCCTCTAACCGCGCGTATCGGTGAATAATCAGTAACAAATAAAAAAACAGGAATGTACATAAATATGTATGATAAATACAGGGTGTAAAAGACCTCAACACGAAGCCGTCAACAAAGCATTCTGTACATCAAACTAAGTAACTTTAACGCAAAAAAAATTGCTGGGAAATGACTTTTTTTTGGGGTGAAAAATTACGTTTTGTGGTAGAACTCAATGTAACGCACTCAAAACATTGTGCTGATGGATGGATTGAATAGTACGGGGGTCATGGAGGTGTTTAAAGTAAAAATCTTAAATTAAAAACTTGTATTTAAAATAAAACTTGTCAAAAAGATGGAACTGAAGTATGTATTTACAAACAAAAAGTATCTACGTAGTATATCAACTATCTGGTGTCCACGACACAAGCCTCGTTGCTTAGTGTGGCACTAGATGGCACTGTGTGTATGTCCAGCGATATTTATTTATTTATTAAAAAAAAAAACTTTGACCCCCAATATCTCCGTAACTAGAAGGTTCCCAGGTATGGTGTAGAACAAAAAAATGATCGCAATGACGGAGAACAAGTGCCTATCAGCTTCGTTAAGTGGTGTTTTACACCCTTTATGCATGTTACATATGGGTAGCTCGTCTCCCACCGGGTGGGGGCTGCAGCGGTGGTCGGGACGCTAGGAGCATGTGCTTTCGCCGCGCGTGGTGGAATGGTGGGCAAGTTGATATGAGCCGATGTATTGACACGGATACTCGAGGTGTCTTATAATTATGTTCCTACGTCTTAAATTATTTATTTTGAATTAAACACTGAGCAGCTCGAGTATGTGGTCAGTTAGGCGTGGTGTGATGCGTACGTCTGTGTAATAAAACTATGTGTTCCCTTACCTTTTATAATAATGTGTTATTGTTAGGAAACTAAGAGCTGTGTCCACGAGAACACTGCCGACAAACTGTCCTGCAGAATGGCAGAAGATTTGTGTAAAATACTCCTATGTTACTTTTTGTTGAAATAAATAAACAAATAAAAAAATTGTCAATTTTCCCAAAATGGTTGAGGTTCTCAATAAAGAATCAACATTTCATAGGACCAAAAGTTTGACACCCACTAACTCGCATTGAGCCTTCGATGTAGATTCTAGCCCACTCTATCACAGTGAGCAGTTCTGTGCCAGAGCTAGTGTGTGTGAAAGCGTGTGAAAGTTTGATAACAAATAAGCTTTTGTTTGTATCAAATGTTGCGCAATTTATAAACAAAAAATAAAACAAATGCTAGTTTACTTCCTGAGCTAACATACAACAGCAGCACATCAGCTTTTACAGTGCAAAAATAATACAACAACAATCTATAAAAACATAAAACAAATTAAGAGAACCAAATGAAACCAATACATAAAATACAAAATTTTATTTCCATGTGTGTGAGCAAATACTAGAAAACCGTGCATACAAAATAAACAGGATAAAATTATCATACTATACGTAGCTTTATAAGCCTGAATTCATAAATAAATATTTTTGTAAAATAATAGTAGATTATGCACCGAAGGGATAGTCTTACGTCACTGGCGCTATATTGAAGCCCGAACGCAGCGAGGGACGGTTAAGACTAGAATCCTGAGAGCAGTGAGGGATTTAGGATCTCCCAAGACTAAGACAGCTTTATCTCTGAGGAGCATAATCTACTTTTACGGGCGTTGAATATGCGGGGATTTGAAATAATAAACTCATTGAAAAAAAAAAACGCGCTTGTGCTTTATAAAACTGCAGTCTTTTGCTTTTGTGAGTCTTGTAATTCGAACAGTCTAAACATTGAACACCCAAAGATTTAAACCAAAGTCCTCATAACACTTGACGGCACGGTTGGCGCAGAACCTGACCGATTGACTGCTGCGCTGCGTGTCGCGGCTTTGATTCCCGTACGAAACAAATATTTGTACGGCCTACAGGTAGTTGTTCCGGGTCTACCTGTTTGTGTATGTGAGTTTAAATATTTGTAAAAGCACCCACGATACCGGAAAAATTGGGGCACGAAACAGGGGCAACGTTTTAAAAAATAAAATAAAAACTCGGGTAAAATACATAAAAAAAAATACATACACACGAACATATAACCTCCTCCTTTTTTGAAGTCGGTTAAAAATAAGTGTTGAGAAGAGTGAGCTCACACATCCCGCATGGAATGATGGATACGGTGTTCAGTATGAGTGAGCGAGATAACACTATTCAAATGTCATTGTCTATATAACAGAAACGTGATCATCTTTTGTCACGATCGGATGAATCTAAAGATTTAAATCTTTGTTTTTCACTAGACTAAAACTACAGCTAAGCTATTTACACTGTTCAACACGCCCACGCAAAACTCAATTGATAAAATCCGCACAACGCCTAATTGACACTTTTTACCAGCTTACAAGTATAACATAAGGCACTAGCTAAGCGTATCACGTTCATAAAAAAAAAAACAATTTATAAAATTCATTTAAAGGCACTGGTTTTATGAATGCAACTCTATTTTCATGTAGTGACCGTCTCTTTTTGTGTGGTATATAGACTGGCTGCGAAGACAATGTCCCTCTTGATCGCGGTGGAGGCTTCCATCATTTTGGCTTGAAGCTTCGGGTCGCCGACAGCCACGGCGGCGTCTTTCACGTCTACTAATAACTGTGGGGGAAAAAAATTGGTACATAATATTTTGAAGTATAACTTGTATAGTGTATTTAATAATACAGTTGGGAGGTATTATGAAAGCGCTTGATTGTAGCTGTGTATCATTGCACTCTCTTATATGATTTTCACAAGTGGTTCATCATTTCAGCCGAAAGACGTCCACTGCTGGACCCGGCCCTCCCAAGTGTCGCCACATTGACCGGTCTCGTGCGACTCGCATCCAACGGATTCCCGCAACCTTCACCAGGTCATCGGTTCACCTACTGGGAGGCCTTCCAACGCAACGTCTTCCGGTTCGCGGTCGCCACTCCAGAACTTTTCGGCCCCATCGGCCATCCGTTCTGCGAGCAATGTGCCCTGCCCACTGCCACTTAAGTTTGGCAATTCTTCGGGCTACGTGTTACAAGTGGTTAATAACTCAGAACTATCCCACCCCATCTTATAACCAGGTAATAATATTCTAAGGAACCAAATTCATGACTATTAAAAAAAATACCAACCCATTCGAATAAAATAATGAAATCCTTTTAAACTAGCTCAAAACGGACATTTATCTCTCTTACCTCATGCAATTGTTGAATGCATCTCACAATAATTCCCTCTTGCACATCAGTAAGATCCATTATTTCCGCGAATGGCTTTTCCAATGCCCATTCGTAGACTACCCTCACAAGGCCGAAGTTGAGCCTTTCGGCTTGACCTTCGAATTGACCCACCTGAAACAAAGTTGTGATTAGCAATGACCTGAAAATTAAGAAGACGCATGATGTCAAATATTGATAACGGATGGAGTCTTTATTAACGTTTTTACAGCAGATTTGATTATCTCGCATTTATTACGAGATCTTGAAGTACTGTCGATATGATCCAGCACAAAACATTATTTGTCAATTTGTTTAACGCATCCTTAAGTATTTTTGATCTTGACTTGTGTCCTGGTTTAGTCATACCAAGGGGTATTGGAAGACCCAGTACTAACTGGGTTGTGGAGGTCAGATAGGTAGTCGTTTCATGTAAAATACTGGTATTTAGCTACATCCAATGAGACTGCAAGGCGACCCCTACATAGTTGGGAAAAGGCTAGGCAGATGATGACTCTTCCACTCACCAAATACTTAGATTCAATATTAGTCAACTCCGCGTCAATTTGTTCGATGGCTTGGACGCCCTCCGCCAGTTTATCCGTGAGCTGGTTATCCATCTGCGTTCTGGCTTGGAACACGAAACAACTGAGCAGCGCTGCTATCTCAGCGGGAGTCTTGTCTGTGAACACGTTTCTGAAGACCAGCTCCGAAATTATCAGTTCGTTTGTTCCCATGCCACATGCTACTCGTCCTGCGAAGAGGAAAATATGCGTGTTTGAACCACAACTTCTAAATCTGATTCCTAGTAAATTTAATCAGATGAACTTGGAAATCTTGTGGTTAACAGTTTTGATGAAGTTTTATATTGTGAGCTAAAAAAGTGTAACCAGACCCACACAGGATTGTTCTGGCGAAAGTGAAAATCTCATTCCAAAATATGACTATACAATTCCGGTCTCTTTTCCAATGTTAACACATATTACGCTACTGTACTCCAGGCTTACCGCTTGACTCAGCCGGTGCTTGAGGTAGCTGTGTGATGCTAGAGGAGATATTTACTATTCCGCTCACGAAGCACACAGCTCCCACAGGCACTATCTCCGGTTAATCTCTGCCCTGCCCTATTTACACATACCTTTAAGTATAACGCTGTCATGCTCATCAATATAGCTGAGCTCCCTTAGTACCATCAGTCGTCTCTGGTAGTCAGGGTACAAAGCCAGGTTCTCAAACGACAGTAACCGCTTGTACTTGTCACGTTTACGTTCCGTCAGCTTTCGCTCGTACACTATTGCGAACTCTGTTTTAAAGTTCGCTATGTCCGTGCATTTTTTATGCTCCTTGAGTTCTTGCTGAAATTTTAATTTTGTTCGTATTTATATAAATTGAAGTTGTTTTTTTTTTGTATGGGCTTCGCATGCCTTATGTTAGGATTTGCTTTTTAGTACATAAAGGACAGTTCTTACACGAAGTGACCTAGAAGCGCACTTCGCGTAAGAGTCAACGCTAGTACGAGTTGCGCTTGTGGCTAAAGGCGCATGTTTGCGCTTATCTTACGCGCTTGTGCATTAGGAGGTTAATATAAATATGTATTTGAGATCAGTTTAGATAGCTGCCTGTTGCTTGAAGCTAAATCTTGAAAAAAGATAGCGCTGAGAAGTGAGAATACCTCTACTCCCACAGACTTTGTGTGGAAAATAGGGGGCTATTTTACGTACGACCAATTATGAAAGTTCCGGTTCCGCGCATGCTCGAGTTGTTTGCCGGCTATCATACAAAGCAATGTCTGTCCTGAACAGCTCTGATAATACTATGGACGATGCTAAAGTACTCACACGTTATGGCTTTATTATTTACAAATTTAGGTTGCTTACCATGCACTTGTTCATCTTGTCAAGCGAGGAGAGAATTTCTCCAGTTGTGATAGACAGCGACTGTGTGAGGCTTATGTGTTCTAGCGTGGTGGCACCCGAACACACTGCGTGCGAGATGCGTGAGAGCTCCTGCACTGCGCTCGCGCAGCTTGAACCTACCGGGGCGTCTTTGAACCTGTGACAATAATCTGTGATTAATTTATCTAGTAGATATAATCCCTTGATTCTTTGGGACAGCTTTGATGAGACAATTTTTGATCGGGCACTTGATTTTAAACTCTCTTATTGAAGCAAGAAAATTGAGAATCGAATAGAGCGCATCCCAAAAATAAAAAAATGTTCAATAATGGATTTTAAGTAAGGCGCTAAGTAGTCCGTTGAAAATCCAGTGCACGATAGAATATGGGTAACTTTTTTGTGTTACCCATATTCTATCGTAACTTTGATAAGTTCAGCCATATTTAATAATTCGGCATGACATTACATTATTGATGAAACATGTACTTACATTTTAAAGACCAGATCGATTATATTATTATTATTACAATTATCATTCAATAGATCAGCTAATAAATTATTATCATTTTCATTACAATTATCATTAAATTACTAAATTGTCATTTTTGTTACAATTGTATCATTCAATTAATAAAATATCATTATTGTTCTAATTAATCAAAAAAAAAAATATTTCTCTGTTAGAAACTCATTTATGCTATAGTACATTTTATCTGTCAAATATTTACGTAGTGTACTCTTAAACATCACCGTATTTAAATCTTTCCAGCCACTTGGCAATTTATTGAAAATAATCGGGGCCATGCAATAAATACTTTTGCGCATTAAAGTGGTTTGACATGATTCTTGACAAAGTTTGCTATTGTCACGCCTATTTCTTGGGAATACATCAGCAAAGCGTTGAAAACGATTTTGCTGTACAAAAATAGCTACTTCGAAAATATAAATACAAGGAAGGGTCAAGATATTGTATTGCTTAAAATAGGGCTTGCAATTGTCTGTAGTTTTAAGTTTAAACAATGATTGGAGACATCTTTTTTGGGCCTTAAATGCTATGTCTCTATCAGTTGAGTTCCCCCAAAAATTTTTGCCATAGCGCAAGTGAGATTCAACAGTGCCGTAGTAAGCCGTAAGGAGTGTTTTGGTATCTAGAAAGTTGACGCGTTATACGCCAGTTCAAACGAGGGCTAAGATATCACAATATTCCAAGATATGTAAACTAAACGTTCGACTGCCAACAGTGATACTTACTTCATAAATATAACGTAATATTACCTGGGCATTTGCCTTCTCTCCCAGTCATCAATAATAATTTTATTGTCAATTTTGAGGTTCATTTTGGTGACGCCTATTATGTTTTTAGGCGCAATGCATAATATCGTGTGATCCAAAGTACTCTCTTCTGTGCCTGAAATAAAATAAACGTAAGCGATGTGATCTTTATTTTGATGATAAACATGAGGTTTAAATTACGGTTGACACGTTAGTGTAAGAGCAATGTTAAAGATTTCTATAATTACCTGTAGAATCGTACATAGCCGAGAAACTAAGCATTCGGTACCAGTTCTCGTCCACTTCGAAGTTGTACTTTGCATTGTCTTGAATTTTGGTCTCCAATACGAGTACTTTGTAGGGTGTCTGCCTGGGACCTAAAATGAACATACTATTATAGGAGATTGTAATAGCCAGTAGTATAGTATGAGTATTCAATGAACAGCTTAAAAAAAATCAACTCTTGTTACAAATACACTTACCGTTATTATTCAACAACACACCAAGTTGATTCATATATGGTCCTGCAGACACGACCAGTACCTTTCCAGGTACCATTTCCTTCGATATTTTTGCGGTAGTGAGCAGAATGGGCATTATTTCATTAAGCACATCGATGTACGCCGCCGCTGTATCATAGAACGCCGCTAAAGGAGCCAGGTGGGACGCTAGCGGTGTACTACACTTTTCAGAATATTCCTTTTCGGCCAGTTGCAGTTGTTTCCTGTAGTTGTCTGCCTGACATATTTGGCTGAACTCCCGGAATGATCGCTGCATCATTCCTTCTACTGATACTGTTGCGGCTCTGAATTGGTAATGAAAAAAGTATTGAAAGTTTTAGCTTGTGTTATGTTTAAGTTTTAAAGAGAATGTGTATTATGTTAAAGATGTAACGAAAAAGCTTGAACGAAGTTTCATTTGGGGATATGGACGTTAATCTAACAAAGGCTTCGTGAGTGAGTATCACAAGGCTCGCTGTCGCGGTCATAAACCTTGCGAGTGCAGTGAATATTTAGAACAAGATTTTTGAAAACTCTTTATCGACTGTCGTGACATCTTGCTCTGACGTTTCATGACCGCGGCACCCACGTACATTGGAGTATACTATAGTTCAGCCTTTCTCAAAGTGTTCTCCGCAGAACCCACGTGGAGCCTCTGTAAGCCTCCACGAAAATACTGGCCATAATTAAAAAATATACCGAAGAAAAATACACTGTAATGTATGAAAAATAAAAAAAAACAGTTTCACACCTCTCATTAGATATAAGTTATTATTAAGACATGATTATATTTTTTTTTATCAAGAATAAGTACACAAACTTTTTATTATTTTAGGCAACAAGCGTATTTTAGGGCTCCGTCAAATATTTAGGTTTCCAAAATTGGTCCATTGCTAAAAAAGTTTGAGAACTGCTGCTATAGTTAATTTCGGAGAACCGCTGCTATAGTTAATTTCGGAGAACCGCTGCTATAGTTAATTTCGGAGAACCGCTGCTATAGTTAATTTCGGAGAACCGCTGCTATAGTTAATTTCGCAGACGAGTTTATTTCCATGAGATAATTTAGTGTTGGTTTGTTTTCCTCTAGATTTTATGGATTAAAAGGTAGATTTAAATCAACATTTATTATGTACATTAACACTGGATCTTACCGTAACAGGCTGAGTATCATAGCATAGGTGAGTCTGAACTGGGAGGACAGCTTCTGAGGTATGCCCAGCATCATGCCCTTCAGCGTTACAAGGTCAGGAACGGCTTCCTTGCACAGTATAATTACCGTTCCCGTGTCATCCAGACCTGCGTAAGGATAAGGAATACCATATTCATGAAGGTGTTATGATTGTTTTGCACTACTATGGTTGCGACCTTTAATCAAGTATGCTGCGGTCTACGAAAATGCATGAAAATATTCACAAAACGCCTGTAACCCTCGAAGGGTTAGGCTTAACATATTTTATATTTTTCGTTTAATTATATATTTAATAGTAAATGATTATAATTTAATAAGAATTTATAATTTATATGATGGGCAGACCAGAGTTGTACCTAATAGTGCTCCCACATTTCGGTAGTTGTGTTAGTCCCATGTAATAGAGGGGGTCGGCCTATTGCCAACAACCGGGCACGAATCCGACGGAGCTCAACTCAACTCGTTCAACTCGGGGTCAACAGTCGCGCTTGCGACCGCTAGACCAACGAGGTGGTCAATAATGAATATTCCGACGAAAGCTAAACTAGTAGATCATAGCAGGTGGCGTTCTGTTGATTCTTCCTGACGTCATGGGGAAAAGGCATGATTTTATTTATGTTTGTAATGTAAACCCGTGCAGTCATTTGTTTAACGCAACTCACATGTCTGCCACAGCCCTTCAAGCAATGTTGCAGGTTTAAAGTTCTTAATGCAACACAGAATACCGTGCATCTTGTTTTTATGGATCATTTAATCATCAATTACAAAACAGAAACATTAATTTTTTTTCGACTATGAAACACCCACCTCGCCTCCCGGCTCTGCCCGCCATCTGGATGTACTCTGCGGGCGCGAGAGTGCGTCGCTGCAGTCCGTCGTACTTAGTGGTCTCATCGAACACGACCGTCCGCGCGGGCATGTTTACGCCCATCGCGAACGTTTCAGTGGCGAATAGGATTTTCACCTGTAAGTTTAGCGACATTGAGTGTAAATTTGCATGCAGATTATTATCAGTCGATTTTGATAGGGATATGCACCGTGGTCGTCATGTTGACGGCTGTAACAAGTATGTTCATGAAAGGGAGGCTAGGCAGAAGTTTTTAACCTGGGTGTGTTATGGTCGACCTAACAGTCGTAACATTTATAATGATATGTATGAATTTAGAAAAAAAAACAAAAGCAAACTACACTATTGTCAGAATAACCAAGAACAAATAAAAATGAATATTTTAGCTACCAAACATAACAATTAAGATTTTAAAGGATTTTGGCAACAAACAAAAAACTTAAACCCAAAACTTGGCGTCCCTGTGAGTATCAACGGCAACAGCGAACCAAAAGACATTGTTGCGAATTTGTTCAGATGTCACTTTCAAGTGCAGTCTTCTCTAAAAGGTGAGCAGTCCAGGAATTTTGGTGTCGTCGTGTCAGCGGTGCCAGAACGTGTCACAGCAAAACAGGTTGCTCTAATAATAAAGGGCATGACTCGAGGGAAGTCGCCCGGACACGATGGCCTCAGCATCGAACATTTTCAGCATCCGGAGCCACACCTCCCGGGGCTCCTCGGACTGTTGTTTACACTCTGTATTAGGCATTCGTACCTGTCAAGTGAGCTGATGAAGACGGTGGTAGTGCCTATAATTAAAAACAAGACTGGAGATAACTCCGACAAGTGCCACTACCGCCCGATATCATTGGCTACGACCACAGCTAAGGTGCTTGATGGCCTGCTTGAGAGACAGCTTAAAGAACGGTTCGGTTCGGTTTTAGACCAGTACTTTCGACAGAATGTGCGGTTATGTCTCTCAAGCAGACTGTCAGGTATTCAACAGACAGGAGCACGCCTGTGTATGCAGCCTTTCTTGATCTCTCCAAGGCTTTTGACCTGGTTAGGTATGATATTCTCTGGCGCAAATTGAAGGATACAGGTGTGCCGGGTGAAGTAATTAATATTTTTAAATATTGGTATGGCCACTAAACTAACCAGGTCAAATGGCTTGGCGTGCTTTCTGACGAGTACGGGTTGGAGTGTAGTGAGGCAGGGGGGGGGTTAACATCTCCTTCACTCTTCAACTTGTACTTGTGAATGGGCTTGTGGATGAGCTGAGGGACACCGGAGTGTGACGCTCGATTGATGGTCACTGTATCAACAGCATCAGTTATGCAGATGATATGGTGTTGCTCAGCCCATCAATGGCCGCCGATTAATTTTTAATTATATTATTAAAAATTATTCAATTATTATTTTGTTATTATTATTATTTTGTTTTTGTTTTATTATTTTGGTTATTTTTGAAAGTTATACTTACAAAACCAGATTGGAACAGCATCTCTACAATTTCCTTGAGCAGTGGTAATATTCCACTATGATGAACTCCTATTCCATTCTCCAAAACTCTCTGTAACCTGATCACCTAAAAACGAGATAACATAAAATTACATTGAAACTCCTTGTTGCGATCAATTTTAGTTTCTCGTAGTTCGTTAATTACCTGTGGCAACCTCCTGTCAGGTTCTTTCAGTCTTTGAAGGCACTTTTGGAAAAATGAGCGGATATGGCCCTTTTCTTTAGCCGTAGTTAAGTCCACCGACATTAGACTGTCAGCATTCTGATCACATCTGGAATTAAATTCTATAGAAATTACTTTCTTATTTATAATAACTAGAATCCCCTTAAAAATATATTATTGAATTAAATGAAGTCTTATTACCTGTGTACCTGAATAGTACCCTAGAGAAGCAGAAGAAGTAGAGAAAGACAGCCAAAAATATGGGAAGACGATTTGAAGCAAGTTACTGGGCCAAAATGGTTACGTACAGCAAAGGACAGAAACAAGTGGAAATCCTTAGAGGAGGCCTTTGTCGAAAGACAAGCTGTAAAAAGGGGAGATAAGCCGAATGCCGAGAATATGTTTTAGTTTAAGTTAACGGTGAAGGAAAACATCGTGAGAAAACCGGCATGTCCTAGAACCAAAAATTCGAAGACATGTGACTTCTACCAATCCGCACTGGGCCCGCGTGGTGGATTATAGCCCATACGCAAAACACGCGCTTGACGTGGAGTTGCGGACACCAGCCCGTTATACAATATATATAATTATATACAATAGTTTAAGTTAATTTATAGTTTTCTTATGTCTATTGTTATATTTTTTTAGATAGTGTTTGGCCAATTATGTTAACAGCAATAAAGGCTTATTTTTTTTTTATTACCTGTTACGCGAGAGTGTAAACGCAACGACGGGTAGTTTGTCGTGCTGTTTCAGATGATCGATAAAGGCCACCCACATTGTTTGCTCTGCTTTAGGATTCATGTACATTTTACCACCTAAAAATAAAAGAAACTTTTAGGAAAGTTTTTTTAGAATATTAGGAGATATTTCTCATCATTCGAATGTTTCGAGATTGTTTACCTTTTGGACCGAAGTTCTTTTTGTACTCATTCTCTCTGGTTTTTTTAGCCGCTACTGCTTCATTGTAGCCTCTCAGTTGGAAGTTTCCTTCCTGATCAACTACTAAGAACCTCTCGTTCTTTGACTTTCCACCCGTTCCTGAAATAATAAATAAATAGCTAAGTCAAAAGCCAAAAAAATAGTAAGTACTTATTTGTTTTAGAAATTAGAAATTAACTTGCTTAAATTGGTTGTAAGTGACAGGATACATAGACCTAGTCCCATGTTACTTTGGGTCCGGTCAGTGCAATGTCTTTCTCTGTTGCTTTATTTTTTTTTCCTATTAATACATAATTATAATAGGGAATATGCACGTTATTTTTTCTTCCCTTAAATCAATAAAATACAGTACTATCAACCCAAGAAAAGTATTAAGAGGGCCCTTCCCGGCGCGTCTATCGTCAACGCGAGCATGGTCGAAAAGCTTGTTGTTTCATCCAGAGCCATCGCGGCGATATTTTTTCAACTGCCCTGTCTTACCTAGCCCCGACCCCGCACTACTCGTCTCCCGCGCACCTCATACCGACTAACGCGAGGACATTGTACGAAAAATAGTGTTCGAAAATGTATAAAACTTGTTCCTGGAAATACGTGTTTTTGAATAAGTCTTACAAGTTTGTGAAATAAATATTTGTTATTTAAATCTCCACTATATTTGCAAGGCTTCTATCAGGCTATTTTCTTTAGTTTTACAATTTATGAGTACATTATGAACGACCAAAGTTGAGGTAAAATTTGAGAAAAACAGCAATTTTTGGAGGCTTATACTGAATTTGTTAATACAAATTTTTATTTTTTGCTTCGATAGATGCCTAGATATAGTGCACAAGATACCTATCAGTTCAACAAATTTAAAGATATATGTGTAACAACTTCATAATCACGCACGAGCGTTTGTCAAAATTCTCGCGAAAAGTATGGCGGGTTGGCCGCTCTTAAAAGTTAAGTTCAACTACTGCTTGTCGCTTAAAAATAAAAACTCCTGCAATTTTCTCTGACATGATGTGACGTCATTTACCACAATCTTCCTTTGTTTACATCTAATTTTTTGCCCTCAATAGAATAATTTTACTAATTGTATACATGTGCTATAATCAAGTAAAAATTGCAACAACAATATTATAATAACATCTTAGTGAAACTTTAAGCACTTTTCAAATAAAAGTATTTTTTTGACACAGAATTTGACGTCACTACCGGCGTTATCGAGTACGACGCATTTTGAGAGTGCGTTCCGTTTCACCAAAAACATACTACATAAAACAGTAAATTGTAAAATAAGCGATATATTAGCAACTTAAACAAGTGTACGACAATGTTTTTATGGGCCAATACAATGCATTTTTAATAAATAAAAAGAGTTTTGTATTTCATGCATATTCCCTATTATCATGGAGGAGCCCGTGGCTAAATAATAACAGCCGCTCGGGTCGATCTTTAGTTTAAGCCTTGCTTGCCTAGGTTGGTCTGTGGATGGGTGACCACTCATTATATACCGGGTTTCCTCCGTGCCTCGGAAAGCACGTTTAGCCGTTGGTCCCGGCTGTCATTTGCTGATCTTTGACAGTCGTTACAGGTAGTCAGTGGCTCAAAAAGTTTGACAACCAGTCTTACCAAGGGGTATCGTATTACCCAGTACTAACTGGGGTGTGGAGCAGCTGCATCCGGTTAGACTGGAAGCCGACCCCAACATAGTTGGGAAAAGGCTAAGCAGATGCATATGATGACATATAATTCTCATATAATCTTACCTGTGTACAGATAATGACACAGAGGCACAGGCCTCTTGGGCGTGGACACGACGTACACCTTCCGTTTCTTCGTGCGTCCCACCCAGTCCGCGAACTGCAGCGTGTTGGGGACCGTTGCGCTCAACATCACTATGCTGACGTGAGCCGGCAGGAGTATCAGCACTTCCTCCCATACGTAGCCGCGCTGGGGGAAGATGGAGATTAGGCGAGACGGCAAAAAACATCTAATTAGTCCGTCCGATAGATTTCCAAAAAATATTGGAAACATTTTTTCTTTTTTCACGTAAACAAAAATTAAAGACGATACAGTGCGTCGAAAATCGATGTGACGTCATATTTCGGTACATTATTTACCATAAAGTGACGTCACAAGCCCCACTCATGATCTTTGATTTTTATCTTCGTCATTTTTTATTAATTTGATAACACAAAAAACACGTATCCAATATTTTTCGATAATCTAACTGACGGACTAAACAGAATCATATTTTTTTAGTCAGTCGTCATCCCCATATGATTACAAAAGCGATAGCTCTACTTCACTGTTTCATAGTGACAAAGTAAAGAGTAAGAGTGTCGCTACATTTTTCTAACAGGTAGACTGGAAATGAAACGTTAAAGTAGTGTAGAACATTTATTGTTTTTGACGACTTAAGTTTTTTTTTTTTTTGTTTTTGATTACTATGTTTATATTTATTTGGCACTGAAAACCACGATGTACAACAAGTACAAAGGAAATACCCATCTTATGCCATACACATTAATTATATATATTTTTGTTTAATAGCAATTTTGCCATACAATAAGGGGCTTTAGACTAATGTCTAAAGCCTTTAATTATAATTTGGGTCACAACCACACATCTAAAAAGCCAGTACATACAACAACAGATAAATATATACGTACCTCAGCATTATTAATGTAATGAACCTCGTCAAAAATAACAAATTCGAGGTCTCTAGTGACGTCCGAGCCACAGTACAGCATAGAGCGCAGGATCTCTGTGGTCATTACCAAGCAGGACGCTGTGGGGTTTATTTGCAAGTCCCCCGTAAGAAGACCCACCTCGCCGAACATCTTGTTAAAGTCATTATACTTCTGGTTAGATAGCGCCTTGATGGGCGAAGTGTAGATTGCTCTGTAAGAAAAACAACCAATAATGTGTTTTTTTTTATTTTACGAGAAAATTGGGCGAAAGTATCCACAGACTGGTAGTCGAAAATAGAAAATCAGGGACCAGCAACGCGGTCAGTCCAGAAAGAGATGGTAAAAAAAAGTTGGACGCTTTCGTACAAACAAGTACATCATGACACCAATATTGTTATCTAGTAATTAGGTCTGAAAGTTAATTTTTTATATATTTATAACTTGTATTTAAAAAAAAAAGGGTGGAAAAGTTGGATCTTTGACCTTCAATATCTACCTAACGCAAAGTTCCCAGGTATGGTCCAGAACGTAAAAAAATATCGCCGAGACAGGAAAAACAAGTGCCTCTCGGTTTCGTTAAGGGTATACTTACACCCTTCTTGCATAGAATATAACATACCTAGTACAATTTCTTCGGGACATAGCTATAGCATATTCAGCGACGACAGTTTTCCCAGCCGACGTGTGTGCCGCTACAAACACGTGGTGGCCTTCTTCCAGTTTTAGAATTGCCTGAAATAATTTGTACATTGCATTGGGGTTTACAAGGGGTAAATTATACTGCAGGGTGTAAAAGTACCCAACACCTAGACGTCATCTGAGCATTCTGCACATTAAATAGCGATTACTATTTTTGGTGTGTAAAATCACTTTTTACGGTAGGTAGTGCGTAATGAATTGAGCACGAGACATTGCACATATGGATGCATGTGGCATGGCATGCGTCAGTATAGGAGTCTAGGTTGTATTTAACGTTAACATTGAAAACTTTATATTTGTGCAAAAACATGGACAAATATTGGAACTTTGACTTTCAATATCTCCGTAGCCGGAAGTTATCACCATGACAGGGAGAACAAGTGACTTTCGGCTTTATTTAGTGTTTTTATACCTATTATTAAATGTTCGAAGAATATTCAGTTTTCCATTCATATAATGGAAAGGATAAGAGTTTCCGCAATGATAATAGAGTTTAATTTATCACAAGGAAGATTCTAGATCAAGTAAAGATGTAAATTGGCTTAGTATTTATTGAAGTAAAACTTACTTGTTTTTGGAAGTTATCCAATTCAAATGGATAAGTCTGTGCCATATCTTTAATCTGCTCCCTGAACTCAGGTACTGGCTGTGACACATCAATCATTTCAGCCCAGTCAGTGGATGTAACTCCTTGCTTTGCTGCTGAGCTCGTAATGTTCAATACCGGTATCTCTGGCAATTCTATGGGAGGCCTGATGATGGTGGCCTCAAGGAAATTGTCATTATCTATATCACTGTCAAGTTCCAGTTTTTTGATTGGTCTCTGTGGTTTCTTTTCTGGTATATCTTCATCTTTCCAAAAATCTGTAAAATATAATATGTAATTATTTTATTTTATGTATGAATTTGCAATACATTACCCAAGAGAGTAAAATAATTATGGCTTCAATAATTGTGTCACATTTGGACACTGGATATTACGTAAAATATATTTTTTTTTTTTCTAGTTTCCCGTGTAATACTTGCCTACTAAATGAGCATTATTAGCCACAACTTCCTCCAAGTTGATCTTTACATTAATGTCAACATTTTCCATTTCTGCAGCTGCCTCATCAGACTCCTTAGGTGCATTGAGGAGAGTGCAGCCGTCATCAGCAAACAGTACAGTCTCTTTAGATCCAGGGACTGTGTTGAGAATATCTGAAAAAGGAATCATTAAAATTATGTCAAAGGCCATAATCTTGCAGAGGCATTAGTGCTACGTGGGTCATACTGAGCGGCAGCATACATTTTAACCCAATAGCCCCTTGAAATTTTTAAGTGCCGCTCATATTGGTTTTTCTGTCAGGGCTTTGTCAGTAGCAGCCTAGGATCTTGATTTATACCTGGTTAAGGGCAATAGGTTCCGATGGCGAAATGTGGGTCTACTATAGGGGAGGTGCACGTTCAGTGAATATTGAACAACTACTAGAGATGAATTTCATTGGGTTTAAAATTGCACACTGCCTCCCATAATAAAAGATATAGTGATGTTATTTTCTATGCTAACTATGATAATTGTGTAGGTACCTTAACATCAGAGACAGAACATATCAAAACATAGTAAACCTAGAAAGAAAAATCTAATGAAACAGCAAACTTGAGAACACAACATTCAAGCTCATTTTTTTGTTAAATAAGCTTGCTTGTATACACCTTTTGTTGCCAACTCAATAAATATCAGGAGACAAGACAAATCTTATCAAAGCATTGCCATTGGAGAGATAGAAATAATAAAAGGACGGCAGGGCAAAGTTTGAAACAAAAATATTTTCATTTAGTAAATGTTTTTTTTTTTTGTAGAAAGTGACTAAACTAATAAAACAAAGGAGACAAAACTTACCATATGTGAGAGCTAGAAATAACTGAAAACTTATTACCAAAAACTGACGTGTGTACCAGTTGAGGTAGACAAAAAAAAACACTAGTACATTGTATACGTTTTTTTTCTGTATTCTTACCTTCACCCAGGAACTTTCCAGGCTCTTCATTATCCAAGTCAATGTTGACTTCTCCATTTGCAGCATCAGCTAGCAGTTTCTCCAGTTCGTCTTCAAATCCCGCAGGCAGGAATGGGCTTTGGGTGGTTGTGCCTCTGGTTGCCTGGCTCGGAGGCAATGGAGCCCGGGACATAGACAGACTGTCTTCATCATCTTCCACTGGTATGCTTACTTCTTCCAAACCAGTTATCTCACCTGTGATTGGGTCCCTGACAACCTGAATAGTAATATGATTATTAAAATATTGCTTCCTTATATAGAGTAGCATTAATTTTATATTTATGTGTGTATTTTACACCATACAATAATCTGGTATCATTTTTGTTGATTGATTTGGCAAAATTGATCTTTGTTTACATGAATGAACATACTGGTGGTTATAATAAAATGGGCAGATGGTTTTCTTCCTTGTATAACAATATTGTCAGTAGAATTGGCTGTATTTTTATATTAAATTAAGTACCTCAAGTGTAGTGTCCGGAACAAAATCGTCGTCTTCATAAATAAATAAAGAATCGACGTTCGGTTCTCGATGCCAGTGTGACTGCGACCGTTCCCATTGATGTATTGGAAGTCTTTCCGGCTTCAGAAGGTATTCCTTTACCCTTTCATTTAGATCTTCGAATATCGGTGGTACCTAAAACATATTGCACGTATTCTATTAGACTAACATTACTTTTTCTAGCATCAGGTATGCCGTATGTTACACATACATACCTTGAAGTCGGCGAAATCATTTTCGGTGTTTATAGACATATTTTTTTAGAAATAATTATTTTATGCCGTTGAATCTTGAAAAGGCGAGGTTATTTTGATTAGGTTTGTGTAGTCTAAGTTCTATTAATAAAAGAAGTAATTCCTGACCAAAGAGTGCATTATTTATACCAATTACAAATAAAAATAAAATTCCCGACCGCCACTTCACTGCAATTCGATTGGAATTTTGATCGCTATTCGCTCGTCAGTGTTGCCAACTTATTTTTTTTAGGTGTGCAGTTCAAGGTAGCGTTACTTGTCAAGAAAATTTGCATCGATATGTCAAACTTGGTACATTTATTTTAGTTCTTTGTTTTCCCGCCTGCACAGATAAGTTGGTTGAAAAGTGTACCATACACCCATACACTAGAATAGAAATAGCAAGTAGTTCAGTTAATGTCAATGTCTAAAAGACATTCGTCCAACTGTCATTGTCAGATATTTCCACATAGAATGCCGCGTTCGGTTTGGACATTTTCGTTAAGGTGGATGCTCCACGGTAGCCCGCGAAATTCAATTTTTCTTACGTTTTTTGCAATTTGCTGGCCAGTGCTAGGTTGTATGTTGTTTAAAATATTGCTCGCGACTGTAAGACGTATAGTAAGTAGTAGGCAATTCAACGTCTCATGGAATCGGTGAATTATGTATGAACTTAGGTTTAACGGCACGGAGGAGCTCGTGGCTAAATAATAACAGCCGCTCGGGTCGATCTTTAGGTTAAGCTGTGCTTGCCTAGGTTGGTCTGTGGATGGGTGACCACCCATTACATACCGAGTTTCCTTCGTGCCTCGGAAAGCACTTTAATCAGTTGGTCCCGGCTGTCATTTGTGATCTTTGACAGTCGTTACAGGTAGTCAATGGCCCAAAAAGTCTGACAACCAGTCTTACCAAGGGGTATCGTATTACCCAGTTTTAACTTGGTTGTGGAGGTCAGATAGGCAGTCGCTCCATGTAAAATACTGGTATTCAGCTGCATCCGGTTAGACTGGAAGCCGACCCCAATAAAACTTGGGAAAAGGCTAGGCAGATGATTAGGTTTAACGGCACGGTTGGCGCAGTGGCTGAGCGATTCTCGCTGCATGTCTCGGGTTCGTTATCCGCACGAAACAAATATTTGTAGGTATGACCTTCAGGTAGTTGTTTCGGGTCTGGCTGTTTGGGTATGTGAGTTTAAATGTTTGTAAACGCTCCCACGATATTGGAGAGAAATCAGGAGAAAAATACTTATTATGCTATCGGTCATAACTCGGTGAAAAACTGAGAAGCAGCGTTACTGCTTATCTCTTTATCCATATTACTATACTCTTTGCTTTTCCACTTAGGTATCTTTGAGGCAAACCTTTGACTCTGAGTTAAGTATAGCTGGTGCAAAAAGTACCCATTTTGTTGAGGTCAATAGGTGGACTAAATAATAAGTAGGCTAGGGACATACGTCATGGAACTTATTATATCCGACTTGATAAAAAAAGCGGCACCTACTTGATAGGCAAGTCATTATCCAGTGCGACTAATGTGTTAAAAATTAGAACAACCATGGTTTTATCTATGAATGTTAGTAATGTGCACCCAGTCACCCACTCAACGGGTACTACGTTAATAGTAATTCAGATTCTGTACCTACTTTTGTTAGTGTGTTTGTCTAAAATATAGTTTTTTTTGCATCTCGCTCAGCCTAGGAGGTTGTCGTCTTCTTAACCGGACTATGCTGTGCCTTGAGTGTAAGGCCTCCAGCCAGGGCAAAAACTTTCAACATAAGCGATTACGCACTAAGGGCACTCCTTGTTAGGTACGATCATCGGCTTAGGGCGTCACTGGGGGAGGACAGCAAAGGGACAGACTGGATCTGAAACATCATTATCTAAGCGGTATTAGCGGTGACACGGGCTCAGCATTGCCCGGGGTTGCGAGACTGTTCGAAAGAGATACCGTGGCCCCGGAACATAAAAGGCGATGAAGGACCATGGATAGGTTTTAGTCAGTAAAAGTCTGACACTCCCTCCTGCTCCGCCCAGAGCGGAAGAAGTCATTCGATGATTAACAATCCGAGAAAAAAAAAAAAAAAAGCCTCAGCATTGCAGGCTGGTTCGGGCAAGGGCCTCGTACGGCGAGGACGCAATAACGGCTGTGTGTGGTTCGGTGGCTTTAAATTTGAATCTAGGAACAAAATTGCTGGCTTGATAAAGAAGAAATTTACCGACGTATTTTCACCGCTTTGCCCTGTCCCGGGACTAAGAATCCATTTACAGAGGTTCACAGCACTTAGCACAAGAGGATTAGACAGTTTTTACAGTTTATAATTAGTAATTTTCAGAGTTTTCTTAATATTTTAGGAAGCCGCGCACGCGTTTGTTTCAAGATGTCTCTCAAGGTGGCGCTATCGCTCATTCGTTTGGAGCGCGGCAGATTTTTGCGTCTGATTGGTTGAGCGCGTTGAGGCGGGAAAGATGGTTCGTTTCAAATCAATTGGCCAGTAAGAAATAAATCCAACAGGCTGTTTGCGTCTGTATTTCTTGAGAGTGCTAGTTTCCCCACTGTTCTCCTGGAGGAGGGTGATAGCGTCATCGGGAGTGACGAAGGTATGCCTTGGTCGGCGAATCTTACTAAGGGTTAAGGGTAAGGTTACTTACGCGAGGGTTCGTATCGGGCGGCCAAAAAGAATTTCTGGTGAAAGTTACTTAATTATTATATAGAATTGCCATCCGTCTGGGTTTCCCCGGATTTGTCCTAGTTTGAACGGCGTCCGGGCCTCCGGAGTCCGACCAGGCGGGGTTTTAAAAACAGTCCGGTTAAAACCTGGTCCCCTTTTGTGTCAGGGGAATCCAGGCTTGCCTGTGTGTGCATGGCGTTAAAAGCTTTTGGGCGCTTCGATCAGGGCCCGCTGAAGATTTTATGCTCCACTTTAACAAATTATGCACGATTATAAATTATGTTTACATTTAGGGGTAACCCGAATTAATAGTAAAAGTAAACAATTAAAAAAATATCTATTGTGCAATATGTTTTTGTTAGAAGCTATAGATTATCGGGTTTTTGCGTCAGGAATTGTATGTAGAATCGGTAAGGAAGTCTGGATTTGGTCTGGAGCTGTGACATGGTACCTAAACGTAACCTCGTAAATAGGGTGTGGGTGTACATTGGTGAAAATCCGTTTGGTAGTTTTTAATTTTATCGCGATCAGACAGACAGACGCAGTGGGGGGAGTAATAATATAATATGTATTATTCTAAACATTGATCAAGTGAATGATGTAGTGATTGCAAGCCTTTTGTAAATAGAAAAAAAGTTGAATTGAGACAGCGCAAATAAAAATAAATATCTGCGCGTCTTGCTGAGCGCAGCAGGGCGCAGTCGCTGTATCACTTCACACCGTCATAATTATCATTAAGTTTTTGTTGTGATCGATTTACTAGCAATAAGAAGACAGGATCTGTGTATGTGAGTCAGTGAGCCTCGACGGTCAAGGTCGTTGAGTGGTCCCCTACTTCAGGCACCCACAACCTGAGCTCACTCTTGTGTTGTCTCTTCGCGGAACGCCACTGATCAGCGGCCAGCGCACGTGCAGATTAAACTTTTTATATTATCTTCAAGCAATTAACTGTGCAGTTTTTTATTTTGTTTCATTTATGTTGAGCTGGTAATCATGGCGTATCGGTCGTGCGTGACAATATTATGTTTATTAAATGTGATCTTAGAAGTGGCTGATGTGTTGACTCTGGTAGGTGGTTTTTAATTATATTGTTTTATTTATATTAGGGAATAAATTAAAATAATGTAAAAGCTTAATTTATAAGCCTATGTTGCCAGTGTTTTATCGGATAAGTGTAATAATTTGGAAGACAAGGTTTTCATTTAAAAATATTGTACGCAATGGTATTTCCCGCGGTTTCGATGCGGTACAAAAAGTTTAAAAAAGTAATAGGTACCTTCGTATTTTAGTTTATAATATAATTTTCAGTTGTACCTTTAATTATGTTTATTTTAGTATAAGGTAATAATATACAAGATATGGTTTAATATACAAGACGTAAAGCGAACATAACGATATCTAACATTTTAATAATAATTGCCTTTTTTATTTTAATAGTATAAATAGAAATTAAATCGTAATATAAGACGAGGTTTTGCGTTGTCAAAAGAAGAACCCGATACTAAATTTCATCCAGGATTCACTGTTCCACCTTATTTGACATGATCCATATCGATTATCGAATGATTTTTAAATTTCATTTGTGTAACTGACTTATAACCAAGTGCTGTCTGACCTATACTACTGCCTATCACAGGTCCACCTAGCATGCTATGCTGAGTTTAGACGCAGAATAAATATGTGGTTTGGGTTTGGACTCCAAAAATAATTTCGAAACTTCAAACGAAGTTCAGGTGGAAATAGGGATTGATAAGGATTCTCTTACTAGCTAGCCTGCTCATGTGACAGTCAAAACGCGATCAATCTCGTAGGTTTGTAGTTCTGTACGCTTATTATATTAATTTAACATTGTTGTTAAGGACGCTCAATGGCTGCCCGAAACGAATCCATTTCACTTTGTTTTCCTATAACAATGTTAACTAAAATCTAATTTAATCTAGTAATTATAAACTTTCGTATAATTACATTTCCGTCGTATTCACTATACGCTTTGTGATTGTATCGGTGGGCTGGTGATGGTTCGCCGACACATTTCGTGCGTGCGCGCAGCTCTGTGCGGAAAATGTAGTTGAAGGCAAAACGGGAAGCATTTCGCAACCGGCTGGGCCACATAATGTCTCTCCATGTTTGTAGGCTGCACTGTCTGAGCGCGTGCCCTTTGTAATACAGAATACGACACATCGGGGTATATTCTTAAAGTTAAGTAAATGATTGACGGCTGCTTAGCCCAAAGACTATTTAGAAGATTTTTTGACGTTTAAGTATCTTTTAACTTTACCTGAACATCGTTTATGAATAAACTCCAACGTCTTCAATTTCTAAAAATTATGAGTATATAAAATTTTTCGTCGGTTATTAAAAAAAATCAGTTGTTTCCTACAAAAGTGCAATACACTACTACTAAAATACACGGTCAAAATGTATGGAACCCTGGTGTCCCTTCTTCCATCCCGTATTTACTCTTTAAAAATAGGTATACCTATTATTAGCTACAATAATTGATTTATCCATAAAATATGACACTAATTAGCAGTATTTTTTAATGGTTAACCGTGACCGTAATTAATTTGAACTACCTAGTAATGAATAACTGTTCAAATTAATTATGACGTCAAATTATACGAGTCTGTGTCAACTATTGAGCTAAAGTATCTAGTATTGGATATGATTTTAAGGTTTACCTAACTACATATTTTCAATCAGCAGTGTCGGTAGGTTTTCCGAACTCTATATTTTATTTAGTTTATTTGAAAGTTTCAGTGTTCAGAATTCCCGATGCGTCTTTGTTTTAAAACAAGATTTTTTTTATTTTTTTTTGCAAACTCGTTAAAGTTTGTCCTCTCAATAGTTACCTATGCGCAAATTAACGAGAGCGATCCCAACTCGCTCCGCGAAAGTTGTGCGGCAAATATTTTTTATAGTTCCACTTTTGTTTTCCGTTAACAATATTAAACACACCACTTTCGAAACCAGTACATTATCGTTGGTAATTTATGACAGCGGTATGGTTGTCGTCGAACAATGGAGAATCTCTGAAGCTCCGGTGGGCAGTCGTGTCATGGTCAGAAATAATTATAGCCACTCGAACATCCAACAGTGAATCAAAATTGTGTTTATGGAAGATGTCAGCTGATGTGGGTACGATGAATACCTACACCGGTGTTCCTTGACTGAGTTTCCAATGCGTTTTTATGTTGGGATGAGTAGGTGGTGTGCCTTAAATTGTAATCTTTTTGTGATCTTTTTGTGTGCCGCTTATGGTGTTGAAATAAAATGGTTTATTCATTTTCAAATACGGCAACAAAGAAAAACACCAGGTACCTACTCACTCAATTAATTTGCAAACGGTTCAGTGGGTGCTTGATTATGTGTTTTTGATTGATTTTCCTAATAAAATATGTCAAAAACAAACAACCGACAGACCAGTGAACTGATTTAGATGCCTTATGACCACAACCATGAAATTCCTTTGTCACTGTGACATTCCTCTACTTTGAATTGGCTCGTCTAAATTGATGAAATAATTAATTAACTGTACCTACCTACAAGGTGCAGATAATAGACCAACATTAACTGTGAACTAACAATGGTTGCACTATCTGCCATTAACCTTTTGCATTACGAAACCTATTAAGCTTTCTAAGTTCGTGTGATGAATGCTTAGAGACACGGCATCAGCTGATTAATCTATGATGGAAAGTCGAGATTAATTTTGACATTTGCTAAGGTACTAGGACAAATCTATGGAAGTATAAAGAACTTATCTTTCGTGATTTGTAGTTTTTTTTTTTTATCTGCAAAATGTTATGTGGTTTGCTAATTGCTTAAGTAATAAAATTTTGATGTAGATATTAATAAAACGTTTTAGCTAACAGTACAGTTTAATGGTGTTTACTGTTAATGGTATAGTAAAGAATTCATTATTAGATATTATTTTTGATTCTACAACATTATCATAAACTTTGCAACGGTTTGTGTAGGTACATTTAAACCTTATCAAAAATTCTTGTGCAAGAACTAATGTGCAAATTATGTTGGCATAGGGGAACCCGTAGCAATTAAACCACTGTGATAAAAAAATTGGCCAGTAGTTCCTGAAAAATTCACACATCAATAGGAAAATAACGATACTTGGTTCTCCAAAAGGTTTTAGACGTTGACGAGCTCTAGGACATGATGACGATGGTCATTTCTAAGAAATTGTTCTGTCACAATACACACAGCTTCTGCATAAACTTCATTCGTAAGACACGAATATTTCTAAGAAATATGTTAATATGAATTCAAATGCGATAAAGTTGTTCGCAACAAATAATGGACAGGACATAATCAAGCCTGTTTGTCCTTGACAACTCGCATACTACCTTCAATTCAAATATGTTACCACGGTACTTCAATTTACAAGGCTGGCCCGCTCTCCGTTGTTGGTCAACAATACTAAATTACGAATATTATTTTGTAGAGCTTTTTAAAAAAGTTAAAATATGTCAGTGATGTTTTTATGAAGAACTTCTTCAAACCTTGCAGTTGGACGTGGGTAAAATAAATGTTTGCATCGTGGGGTTAATGTCCGAATAAGACTCATAAATTAACCATTTTACCCTGAAAAGCTTTTCGTCGAAACTTTAACATCTAGACATTATTAAGTACATAAATAAATGAATTGAACTGCCTATTTGTAATTTCAAAATATCAGCTTTTTACTGAGTGCGTGCGTTTTTACTCAGCCGTGTGGTGTCCGGCAGAGTAGAATAGAACCAACCCATTACACTCACGGGTGTCGTATAAGGCGACTAATGTCTGAGGCGGAACATCTTGCGCCTCCGTAGACCAGAGAATGGGCAGCAGCGTTTTCTGTTAGTCTTTCATCACTGCAATCTCCAATCCGCCTGCCAAGCGTGGAGATTACGGCAAATTCCTCCCATCGTGGGAGAGGCTTATGTCCAGCAGTGGACGTTATGGGCTGTTGTTGTTGTTGTTGTACTGAGTGCATATAGAAATATATACGACACTTTTAACAAAAAAGAATGTCTTTCTGTCTGTTTGTTCCGGCTAGGCCCGAAACGGCTGGATCAAAGGAGTTTATTAGCAGATTGTTGATGTTATAAGGAGTAATTTAGGGTTTAATTTTAGAAGAAGAAGAGGAGGAGGAGGAATAAGAAGAATTATGGTTTCGTGCAAAAAAATTAAAACCATTGAAATTGTTTACAAAATCCGATTCAAATAGAGAAGTTATTTACCTTGAGTAAGGCCTATCATTGTTACCTGCCTTGCATAATAAAGGTTTCACAAACCTATTTTCAAATTATTTGCGGCCTCAGCTGTTCATAATCCATATAAGTACAACTTTAGTTGTTGTTTAGCATTAACCAAACAAAAATTGCTTGTTTATTTTTTTAGGAATTCATTGCTTTTCTATTTTATATGCACCGCCGCATATACAGGGTGTGATCACACTCTTCACGAAACCGTCAACCAAGCATTCTGTACATCAAACTAAGTAACCCTACGTAAAAAAATTTGCAGGGAAATTACTTTTTTTTTTGGGGGGTGATAAATCACGTTTTTTGGTAGGACTCAATGTAACGGACTTTAAACATTGTGCTGATGGATGTATTGAATAATACGGGGGTCGTGGAGGTGTTTATAGTAAAAATCTACTTTGACCCCCAACATCTCCGAAACTAGAAGGTTCCCAGGTATGGTCTAAAACAAAAAACTGATCGCAATGACGAGGAGAACAAGTGCGTTTCGGTTTCGTTAAGAGTCTTTTTAAATAGTTACTTAGGTAGGTACCTACTTGTGTTTTTGTACAAACCTAAGTAACTAATGGATTCTTTGGCGGGGAATTCCACAACCCATGGTTTCGTATTTTACGAACGCAAAATGTTCAAATGTTTTGCCTATTTTTTGCTATTACATACTTAGACACTTGATATCAGTGCTTAATAGTTCTGAGTATACAGTAACTAGTAGGTTTATTTATTATTACTTCTGAGATTCTGCCTTATTAATTTGCAAGCAGATTGTACTTATGTACGGAGTTTAATGAAGTGTAGGTACATATTCACATCTTTCTAGCAGTAATATTATTAGCTTCGTTTAGATATTGCTAGGAGTATAGTACTAAGAATACATAATTTATGAATGAACACACAAGAACCATCACTAGAATTATACCTAATGAAATTTTTATCACTTTCCAAAAAAAAGGGTTATATTAGGTGAACGGAGTAGAAGCTTATGGCATACCTAGTTTTTTTTTTCTTTTTTGCACAGCTTAGAAAAAATATTGATCCATCATCAAAAAGCGCTACAAATTTCAAGTAAACTTTTCATATTAGAACAAAGATTAATAATACTATTATAGGTACCTACCTATTTTTTTTTTGAAAGTTGTTAAAAAGTCATCCTGTATATTAAAAAGTGAAAACGGGTTTTCGTGAATACCTGGAAAAAGTATTTATTATTATAGTATTTATACGTTTTTCTGATTTTATTAATTCTCCAAGAAATAGGTAATATTAAATCTTATTATACAAGGAGTAAACGGACCCTTCAGGCCTTCACGAAGCCGTTCTAATTCTGAACATCATACTAAGTAACTCTACCAAAAATGATTGCTGGGAAACAACTTCCGATGGATGCCTGGAATAGTATAGATAGGGTAGGGATCCCGGAGGAATTTATAGTACACGTTAAATAATTGGTCGGTACATCGAGGTGTTGAAGTTTTTGTACAAAAACGCCACCATGTCAGTCTGACTTCAGGACCAAGCCTCGGAACCTATCCTTCTGCAGCGTGGTGTGAGACAGGGAGACGTCATATCTCCGAAACTGTTCACCGCTGCACTGGAGGATGTCTTCAAGGTTCTGGACTGGAGAGGGCTAGGCATTAACGTCAATGGTCGATCTCGATGACCTCAGTAGAGTTTCCAAAAGAGTGGGTATTAAAATGAACATGGACAAAACATGTTGAATGCCCATGTAACACCCACTCCTATCAAGATCGGAGACACTACACTCGAAGTTGTAGATGACCTGGGGCAAGGGGTCCAGTTAGGTACGTATATCTTCGAGGTCAATCGTCGAATTCGACTCGGCTGGGCAGCTTTCGGGAGGCTGCGCGGTATCTTTTCGTCCAACTTACCGCAGTGTCTCAAGACGAAAGTCTATGACTAGCCAGCCAGCCAGTCTGCCAGTGATTACATACGGAACCGAAACGTGGTCGCTCACAATGGGCCTTATTACAAGGCTTAAAGTCACCCAAGGGGCAATAGAGAGGGCTATGCTTGGAGTTTCCTTGCGTGATCGAATCACACATGAAGACATCCGCAAGAGAACCAAGGTTACCGACGTAGCCCGAAGGATTGCCAAACTGAAGTGGCAGTGGGCAGGGCATAGTGCTCGCAGAACGGAAGGCCGATGTTCTGGAGTGGCGACCGCAAACCGGAAGACGATGCGTTGGAAGACCTCCCACTAGGTGGACCGATGACCTGGTGATGGTTGCGGGAATCCGTTGAATGCGAGACACACGGGACCGGTCAATGTGGCGACACTTGGGGGAGACCTATGTCCAGTTGTGAACGTCTTTCGGCTGAAATGATGATGATTAAAAAACTGTATTAAAAAAAAAGTATGATAAAAATTTAGAACATTGACTCCCAATATCTCCTTAACTTGAAGGTACGATCCCCCAGGTATGATCTAACATAAAAAATTAACGCAATGACGGAGAGAAATTGTGATAATTACCCATTCGCAGAAATTCGTCTAAAAAAGCAAACAACAGCAAGTTGAGATACCAAATAATCGGTTTAGCCGTTCGGTTTTTCCGAAGGCATCATATTTTGTTTTTTTTCTAAATCATAATATTTATAATAAAAAATACTAGTTATTCTTAATAAATAATTATGTTGCAGGAGATTGTCATTAAGGTGAGTAGGTATATGAGGTTGCGCGTGCGCTGGTATTATGCAACACCAAATCAGGTTAAACGGCTACAGCACGCCACTCGTGAATAAGAGTTTAGGCAGATACCTAGTCGTTATTTAACGATGGAACAATACATCGTTACGTAATTAATTGAAAAAGTTAAGTATGTAATGTATACTTACCTTGAACCTTCATGTTGGTCTTGAATTCCTGATGAGTGCTTAAATCATGTTTTTATTCACATCGTACGTAGTTAGAGTTTGATATATATTTGGGTGGTCAAGGCCGCAGCCAGGGGGGGGGGGGATCAAGGGGGGTTGATCCGCCCCAAGAAATGTAAAAAAAAGATAGTTCTTGTATTAAGTATTAATAATGACTAACTGCAGCGCTCGTCTCACTCTATTGTTATACATAACATAATAGTTAATCACTACAAAGACAACTCTCTACTAACTGTTATTTTTATTATGTATGACGTTAACGTCAATCCACCACAGAATTGACAATTGACATCGACACCGAGGAGGTAATTGACTTGTTCGCTGCAAAGAAAGCTAGAAGACTCAATTTAATTTTGTAAAAAGGTGTTAATATTTCTGTAATGGTTTTCTTATAAATATTATATACAAGATAAGTAATACCATTTTATTTCTCTTACTAAAACAATTTTATGTTTTTCTACTGTTCCACCAAACCAAACCCCCCCCCGAAATTGTTTTCTGGCTACGGCCTTGGGTGGTTTCCTTTGCTATGGGCGACTCCCCTTCCCTTATTCGAACCAGCCCGCAATGCTGAGCCTGTAGTTTTAAATCAGCCCCTAAATAATGATATCATTCAGATCCAGCCTATCCCTTTACTGTCCTCCCCCAGCGACGCCCTAAGCCCAGGCTCGTGCCCTTAGTGCATGTCCTTGCATGTAGCCGAGGAGCCTCGGTCGAGACGAGTGACCATGTACACTCTCACCGAGCGAGGTCACTCATTTTCAATTGTGGACGCCAAAGGAATGGACGTAACAGAAGTTGCTGCTGCTGTTGCACTATGTGCCATCATCATCATCATCATCATCATCAGCCTATTAATGTTCCCACTGCTGGGACACAGGCCTCCTCTCTATGAAAGGGAATATGTGCCATCACTTATTAGTTATTACCGTTACTTACGAATATATATATACATACAAAAAAAATAAAAAAAGTGGTTTAAACGAAGATGGTGGATGGTCACAATTCATCGTAATAGAACATGGTACGTAGATTTTAATTTAATTTTACTTATATCGGCATCGCAACTGGGAGAAATGAGAGTGTACAGCGACGCGCTCGCAGTTCGGGCGAGGCGGAGCGAGACCCTTTGACTCGCGCGTAAAAACCGACTCGGGACGGAGAGCTAGCGAGGAACACCGAGACATGCCGAGGCAGGCGAGCGCTAACATCTACACTCTCGCGCTCGCCCTGCCTCGGACTGTCTCGGCGAGATTGTATAGCCGACATCTCAAGGCAACAGGATAGTCCGGTTAAGCTGGCGACAACCTTGGTTGCCATGCGAGATGCCATTCAAAAATCCAAAAAAAAACCCTGTGCGATTACTGTGGTCGTGTCCGGATTAGCACTAACTCAGCAGACTGCAGACCTAATTCCAAAATTACGAAGTGATCTTATGATGTATCACTAAATTACGAGGTTTGATCTTTGTACGCAACATGACTATGAGAATCCCTTAGTTGCTGCATGTACAGGGTGGAATCACACCGACGCACAAACGGTTACCACGTATTCAGTACATCATTCTGAACCTTCCCACATAGTCTTCGCGATAAGTTAATAATTGAGCTAATACTCTTATCAATAAGAATTTGAGGATATAGGATGATTTTATGGTTATTTTCCTCTAGACGTCGTCGGGCCATTGCTACTCGGGGGCCTCGTATCATTGATACGGCTGATACGTCCCAGCTTGTAAGTGGATGAATGAATGAGTGGTCATTTGGCAAACGGGCCAAGGCCAAGATAACTTAGAGGCCAGGCAAAACATTTTGGTGGCTTTCCTGCTTACGTCACTTATTTTACTGCTCATTCTATTTTTAACAGACTTCCAAAAAGAGGAGGTTATCAATTCGTCTGTTTTTTTTTTGTGTTTATGTTCAGCCTTTTTTTCGCCAATTGTGAACCGATTTCGATTATTCTTTTTTTGTTTGGAAGAAAATTACTTCGCGATGGTCCCATTTAAATTTGGTGAAGATCTGATGATGATCTTCGGAGATATGCAATGGAACTCTTCAATTATAGACAGCAAATCGGTCGTTTGTTCTTTTCACAAAATCATAACATAACATCACGCCTGTATGCTCTGAGGGGGTATGCAGATGTGTACAGTACACCCACATTTCGACAGTTCGGTCTGTTAGGTTCCATTTTATTGGGGATAAGCCTGTTACTATGACTTGTATTGTTAACAATATGAAATAAATGACTGCCTCGTTAGTCTAGTGGTGGCGACTACACAGCATGAGGTCCTGGGTGCGATTCCCAGGTCGGGCAAAGTGTTATTGGGTTTTTCCATCAGGAATTTCTCAGTAGCAGCCACGGAGTCTAGTTTTGCGCCAGCGCTCGCCCCCTATTACATGGGACTTAAACATAACTGGCGAAATGTGGGTGTAGGCCCTATTGGGTACACCTCAGCCCAACGCTTCGGAATTACAGGCGTGAGGTTATATTATGTTAAAATAAACGTATAGTTCTCTAGTCGGTGGCAAAGAAACTGAATCAAACACACAGAAGTCACCGACTTCTGAAGCTAAAGTTATTTTTCACTTTGTTGTGTTTTTGAAGTCGGTTTTATTTTTTGCAAAAAAGTTTTACATTTTAAATTCTACAGTTTCGGTCGTACATCATTTGATTGCTTTCATGTTGCTAGAATAGGGATGATTCCTGACTAAAAAAATATGATTTTGTTTAGTCCGTCAGTTAGATTATATTTTATTAAATTATTAAAAATTTACGAAAATAAAACACGTCAAAGATCATGAGTGGGGGCTTGTGACGTCTCTTTCCGGTAAAAATGTACCCAAATGTGACGTCACACGAGTTTTCGACGCACTGTATCGTCTTCATTTTGTGTTTAAGTGAAAAAAGAAAAAATATGTGTCCAACAGTTTTTGGAAATCTATCTGACGGACTACTTAGATTTTTTTTGTCATCTACCCTATTACCTACCATTTTGTGAGTAGGTGTCAGCAAATTGATTGATAACATTCGAGACGAAAAAAAATTGCAGGTGCCAAAATAAATTACAATGATTTGACATTTTAATATTCCGAGGTATATGTGCATTCAAGTTCCAAAGTCAGACAAAACAGTCCTGTTTACGAGAAGTCGGTTGAAAACCTGATATTTTTCCGTAGTTAAAACGTTGTTATTTATCCGTTAATTAATTCATACCTAACAATACACATGAAATTTTCTCACGGTGCTTAGTTGTTCATAGCCATCAACCGGTGTCACAGCTACCAGTTCAGTTGACGTTCAGATCACCTTCAATCTGTCTAGCTTAGGAAGTTCAATGCCAGGCAAAGGTATTTCCTGATTTGCAGACCCAGGATTTGGTTATATCATCAACCAGTTCTTACAACAGGTCCTTCTTGATACTAAACGAGTAATCCGAACTGTGACCTAACTAGTTACAAAGTTAACGTTTCAAAAGTGCTCATGTAAGTTTATGTGTTAAAATGTTGTGAATTTGAATTGTGGAATATGAATTGTGGAAATATGATACGAATCAAATATATACGAGTGTGCAAAGTGTATCTGGCTGTGATCTTGTTTTTTATATTGACCTGGATGAAACGAGAAGACGAGGACTATGGTTTTTATGACGTAAGCGCTGATTTGCTATATCCAACGTGATATATAACTACGCGTTCAGATTTTATCAAATACTTGTGTGGCTGGCTGTCTTCTATGGGATAAGGATCTTTGGGCCTCAGGCTTGCTCTAAGTGGCAGAAGCTCTATGTCTAATACCGGTTAGACTGGAAGCCGATCTCAATACAGTTAGAAAAAGGCTAGGTGGATGATGGTGGGCATTTTTCTGCTTGAAGAAAATCTATTTCTAATTTTGTGGTTTAAATACTTATATTAGGGGTTTGTTATTTATTGTAGTGTACATGAATAATAGTAAACTTTGTCAACTTGTGGGGTGATAACAATAACTGGCCATCAAAATAACATTCAAAAATCGTACGTGATTTACATCGTCGAGCAGATGAATTTTTCAAACAATGAAGCATGAGAGAAGTGTGGAAGAAAAAGACATGCTGCGCAGACCACAAATAAATTGGGATAGGGCAGGAGAATGGTGATTATGAAAGCATGAGATTACATACCTTAAAAAACTCTTTGAATCGTAATGGAGGAGTGTGTTGCCGGTTGTACACTCTCGCTCGAGAGCACTCGCTATGTGTCGCCCGAGGGGCCTCAGTCGAGACGAGTGACCATGTACACTCTCACCCAGCGAGGAGGTCACTCGTCATTTTCAATTGTGGACGCCGAGGTAATTGACGAAACAGAAGTTGCTGCTGCGGTTGCACTATGTGCCATCACTTAATACCGTTACTTCCGTATAGAAAATGCAAAAAAAAATACAATAAAGTGGCGTAAGCGGAGATGGTGGATGGTCACAATTCATCGTAATAGAACATGGTACGTAGATTTTAATTTAATTTTACTTCTTAATTGATATATCGGCATCGCAACTGGGAGAAACGAGAGTGTACAGCGACGCGCTCGCAGTTCGCACGAGGCGGCGCCGAGACTTTTTTACTCGCGCGCTAAAACCGACACGAGACGGAGAGCTAGTGAGGAACACCGAGACAGGCCGAGGCTGGCGCGCCCTGCGTCCGGCCTTGGTTCAATCCATGGTCCGGAGCGCGACGGAATAGGACGTCATCACCTCCTTCTGCGAAGCAGTCATGCTAGCGAAGGAGGTGGCGGAATGTGAGAGGGAGAGAACCTCACGTCCCGGCCGCCGCGGGAGACGCCCCGGGCGTCAGGGGCCACGTGGTGGTCCCCGGCCACCGTAGGCGCGGGCCTGTGGACGGTGAGCTATGGGCTAGCTCGCCGTCCGTCCGTCTTATGACGACAGGCCGTGTCGACGGCGCGTTCGTGTTCCACGCGCGCCGCAAGGGCCGATGCCTGCCGGGGCTGCGGGACTGTTCGAAAGAGATACCGTGGCCCCGGAAAACAAAGGGCGATGGGTTTTAGTCAGTAAAAGTCTGACACTCATTCCTGCTCCGCCCAGTGCGGGAGGAGTCATTTGATGATTTCCCATCCGAAAAAAAAAGGCGGGCGAGCGCTACCATCTACACTCTCGCGCTGGCCCTGCCTTGGACTGTTTCGGCGAGAGTGTACAGCCGGCATTACGCAATTGGTGCAGTTCTACCTCTCATTTATTTTTCCTTGTTGATCAATAACATTATGATATTTCTGCTAGTAAAACTATACGGTCATGGTGAAGGTTACCCAGAATCATTCATTCGTGATCAGAATATTTTAAGCACCTGTTCGTGTTTCTAGGACGGTCATCAATTTGTAATATAATTATTTAAATTAACAGGTCCTTTCGTCAGCTAATATTTTCATGACGTAGGTTTTTTGCATAATTTGAATAGACGATTGCGTCCATGAATTTTATATCGAACTTAATTCTATTAATTAGCATAAATAGCATAACATTACGCCGGTAATCCCTGATGGGTTAAGCAGAAGTGTACCTAATATTGCACTCACATTTCGCCAGTTATGTTTAAGTGCCATCTAATAGGAGGCGAGCCTATTAACAGCCTATAACAGGGCACAAATCCAGATTTCGTGGCTACTACTGAGAAATTATTGATAGAAATCCCAGTACTACTTTTACGGATCTGGTAATTGAACCCGGGACAGCACACTCAGCACAGTTGGTCAGCGCTAGTGACCACCACTAGAACGACGAGGTGAGAATGGTTGTTGCAACAACTTGTAGCTTATGCCCGTGGCTCCCGTCCTCGGTAATGTTCCAGGGGATCTTATTATCGGGATAAAAAGTATCCTCTGTGTTAATCCAGGTTAAAGACTATTTCGCCAAATTTCGTTTAATCTGGTCAGTAGTTTCTGCGTAAAAGAGTAACAAACAACATCCATTATCTTCGTTTTCGTTATCAGGTTACTACAGATACTGACGATGTCTAAGCTCCGCATTCGATCGGCTGCAGCGGAAGGCTATCTTTAGCGGAAGTCATTAATTAAATTCTGCGCTTTCGTGTTGTGTCTTCTATTAATAACTATTACCTATCTAAGTTTTATCTTTAACTCACCTCTCATAACTTCCTAGATAGAAGATACATATTGTAATACATGATTAGCTTCTGGTAATTACAGTCAGGGCTATATTTATAAGAAGCTACCCCACCCCGACTTCGTACGGGTTTAATTTTCTATTGAAAAAAATTAGAAGAGCGGTAGGCCAAGAAATATTAAAAATACAATATTTTCTTTCATTCAAAAGGCTTGTATGAAAGAATTTAATTATCCTGACAATTACGAACACACCAAAGAACAGTGACTCAAGTGATGTTCCGTCCTGCATGTGACAATTGATTTTTATAGACTAGCTTTTGTCGGCGGTTTCGCCAGTATGAATAGGTATAGAATATTGTTGTCGATTCTGTTGTGCACACACTAAACTTGTTTTAGGCTATTCTTATCTTTTACTAAAAGGCAGTGCAAGAAAAGGACGGATATAGCTATGAATATAAGTTAGAGATGTCAAATTAGTTTATGCCTTGCGCTTCACCGTGTTTTTAGTCGACATGTTTTTACGTGCACCCTTCATTTGTACGGAAATATTAGTTCCAACTAAATTTGACAGCTCTAAATTACGTCCGTCTCTTTCTCGTTTTATTAGAGAGAAAAAGATGGCTTTAGCCTAAATTAAGTTTAGTTTGTGCACAACAGAATCGACACCATTATCCCAGTTAAGTTAGGTTAGGTTATGTAGGTAGGTACACACATCATAAAAAGTTTGCGATCACTTTGAAAACACGAAATCTTTTTTGTTACGGTAGATTAGGCAGGTATATTACTTAATAAAAAAAAAATTGTTTTATTTTTAATTTCAAACAGGGTATTTTATATTTACAGATTTTTTCTTGATAAAGTTCAATTTTAAAAAATATATCAGCATCACTAGCATAGCTAGTGATCACAAACTTAAACTTTTTTGATGAATGTACGTATTAAAGAATGACACAGGCTAGTTATAGAATATTAACGGGTAATAATTACGATATTATGATACACACATCAACACGGTCTAGGGATATTTTTAAAAAAGCGAATTACTATTAATGTGTTAATTATTTATATGACATGTATATATTTAAAAGATACGTTATTTAATATTCTACCATTTTTTATATATAGGTATAGATTAAAATTTCAGGATTTTATGGAAAAAAAATGAAGCATAGACGGAAACCGTATATGAATGAACTTTTAATTTGTGTTTATAAACTTGAAGTTAGTAGTCTGAGAAAGCGCCCATGATGTTCATAACACATCGGCAACGATTCGGCATGCTCAGAACAAGGTTGTCAATGTCTTGCTGCGGAATATTGTCCCATGTCCTTCTGAGGTGCGCAAAAAGTTGATCTTCTGTAGCCAGATTTTCAGGAACTTCCTTCAGAGCTCTTCTTTGCAGCATATCCCACGCATGCTCAATGGGATTTAGATCTGGCGATTGAGCAAGCCAGTCTAAGGCCCTAACATTATGTGTATGTAACCAAGCTGCTACCGTTCTCGCCGTGTGTGCCCGGGCATTGTCGTGCATGAGCAGGAAATCTTGCCCCATTTGTGTTCTGTGGGGCAAGATTACGGGCCCCAGCACCCGTTGGACGTATCGTTCTGCCGTCATATTGCCCCGCACCCAAACGAGATCCGTCCGTCCTCCAAGACGAATTCCTGCCCAAACCATAATTGTTCCTCCTTGGTATGGGTGAACTTCCTGAGGGTTCTGGAGACGGCTCCATCGTCCAGGAACTCGCAAAACACGCGTCCTTCGTGAATCTGGATGGAAGCCGAACCTGGATTCATCCGTGAACAGCACATTGGACCATTGGTCACGGCCCCAGTCCACGTGGTTCCGAACCCATTCTAATCGTCGTCCACGATTGCCTCTCCGTAAAGGTGGGACCCGGAGTGGTCTACGAGAGCGTAGATTGCTTTCATGCAGTCGCCTTCTTACAGTTTGGTCACTCACAAGCAAGCTTGGTGTTCCACTCGCAGCCTTTGGACCAATTGAGTCGCCGTTGCATTTGGTTGTGCTCGCGCAGTAATTTGCAAAAATCGGTCTTGTCTGGGGGTCTGATGCGACTTGGCCCCCGGTGCCTCTCCGCTACTTCACCTGTGGCACGATAGCGTGTCCACAATCTTGAAATTACATTTTGATGGGTCCCTATGGCCTCAGCAACATTACGCTGAACAGATCCAGCTTCCAGCATTCCCACAGCTCGTAACATCTCCGCCCTCGTCAAATGTCGGCGTTGCATGGCTACAATACCTCAATTTTAACTTTATCTTTCGTTTAAAAATGAAAAAAAACTGTAACTAAACGTAATTCGTATTGTTTTCTAAATTTCGCACAAATGAAAATTCCCTCTCCTATACATCAAGACATTTTTATGCCACCGAAACAAAATAATTTTCAAAAATTTGAATTTGGAATTAGTCTGAGATAAATTACAAACAAATCGGTGTATAAAAGATTCCAATGCGGCCAGTACTTTTCGAGTTATTTAATTGAGTATGAAATATCCCTGGACCGTGTTGATGTGTGTACTTGCAGCAGATAATTAGCGGTTTGAATAGCATGAATAATCTTAAGAAATAATCACGATTGATCGTTAGATTCTCCCGAGAGTCTGCTAATGTTGCGTCGTTCGTTTGCGATTTATATTATGGTACTTACCTACCATTTCATATCTATATGGGCCATGGCAGTGTCTGTAATGGTTTTATATTTAGTGTCAATTTTAATGAAGGTAATTAATTTGGTAGATAATGTATGTCACCTCGATATAAACTTAAACTAAATATTGCATGCAAAAAGCTTTGTAGTAGGTAGGTATATGTTTTGTGTTGTCTTTCAAATTCTCGTACCTCCATATTCGTTAACAAAATGCCAAAATCACGGATTTAAGTAAAGTAAATTGTAAAATCCATTTTATTTTTTATTTTTTATTCTATCTATTTTATTAGAGACACTTATTTTATCTCACATTGAGAAACAATCGTAAGGACTATACTGAACTGTTTACTTTAAAAAATTACTTATTCAAGTTTATAATAATAACAAGTGACAATCCGACCAATTCATTGAATAAGCTATGAGAATCCATTTCGTTAAATACAGTTTCCTTTCCAAGATCTCCTTGACGAATCGAAGGCAAATTCCTCGAATATGTTTTGTTTGTCCCAACTTCAGCTACCAACGTTATCCTGTGTAAGTTTTTTTTTTATTACAAAATCGGCCTGCTCTTGACCTCGATCACGCCTGATGGAAAGCGATGGATGAGGTCTATGATAGAACGAGCGTGCCCAGAAGTTGAGCTGTAACATCTGCATCTCCATCCAAAGGGTTCCTTTATACATTAACTACCAATTAAATGTTTAAGTGAGTTTTCTTTGTTTTTTCCAGTCAATACCATCGCCTCGCGTCTGCATCATCGGCGCCGGCTACTCCGGTCTGGGCACCGCGCGGTACATGAAGGAGTATGGCCTGAACTTCACCGTCTTTGAAGCCTCCCGCTTTGTCGGAGGTACCTGGAGGTTCGACCCTCACGTCGGTGTTGACGAGGATGGTCTGCCTCTCTTCACTAGCATGTATAAAAACTTGAGGTATGCAAAATGACAATTATATGTTTTTCTCCTTAGTAAAAAGTTCAAGGGACTCGAACGCGCTCAGTTTTACATCATTTTTGGCAATGATTGTCAATGACAGTGTATCTTTGACATGCTACCGAGTTGAATGGTGCTGATACATGCGTCATGTTCGTGATCGAGTGCTGTCAGTTGGGACTGGTCAGCTCTTCATTGCCACTGCTTATTTGAATTAATAATTTTATTTTTGAATTGTTTTTTTTTTGTTTTTATTATGGGACACTTTTAACGTGCACATCTTGCTACATTGCTCTCACATAACCAACCACCAACTCAACATGAATGATGTAACCAAGGTTTTGTAAAAATATTCAGATTTAAAAGAGTGTCCATGGAGTTTCTTGCCCGTTCTTCTCCATAGAGATCTACGCTAGGGAATGGGCAACTACAGTACTTTCACAGTTTTTATGTCTTGTGACTGGGACTGTAGCTACATTTAATTTTCATCTTCTCATCTTCATCTTCTTCTTGAATCAAAATCAAAGCATTTATTTCAAGTAGGCCAGTGCCTACTTGAAATAAATGCTTTGATTTTGATTTTGAGTTCACTTTTCACCCTTTTGTTCTAAGTAAAATAATTAATACCAGCCGCTGGGGTCGATCTTTAGGCTGAGCCGTGCTTGCCTAAGTTGGTCTGTGGATGGGTGACAACCCTTACATACCGAGTTTCCTGCGTGCCTCGGAAAGCAAGTTAAGCCGTTGGTCCCGGCTGTCATTTGTAGATATTTGACAGTCGTAACAAGTAATCAGTGGCCCAAAAAGTCTGACAATCAGTCCTACCAAGGGATATCGTATTACCCAGTACTAACTGGGTTGTGGAGGTCAGATAGTCGCTCCATGTAAAATATAGCTGCATCCGGTTTGACTGGAAGCCGATCCCAATATAATTGGGAAAAGTCTAGGCAGATGATGTTCTAAGTACTCGGTACTCGGTAGTTCCTACAAGGATTATTTTCGCGTGGCCAAGATCGACACTTCCGTCGTCATTTTGCTTTTTCAATTTTCATAGATCAATAATTCGCAAATGTAACCAGCAATGTCTCTCTTTCAATGTCATTGAAGCGCCAAAGCCAAAATCATGCAACACTGTACTAAGATGTACAACATATTGCAAAACCATGCAAAACCGTTTTTTGGTAATGACTGTCAGTAAGTACTTACTAAACTCTGTACGTAAAAGTGTGTCCTGATTTAAATATCCTTAAAAAGATGGCCATAAAAAGGTGAAGGTAAAGCAGTCTCAAATAAACAAGGAAACTATTGAAGGTGTTAAGTTAGCGTCATCCTTCCACTTCCTATAGGTATGTTTACTTAGCCAGAGTAGTAGGTAACCAAAGTGGTTCATGCCCAAGGGCAAAGGTAAGAGCCCACTTTGGTTTTGCTAAACGAACACGCTGTTGTTGCAATAGGCGAGACGACAAATAAAATCTAATTAGTCCGTCAGTTAGATTATCAAAAAATATTTGACCCGTGTTTTTTCCTATGTTACGTAAACCAAAATTGACGAAGATTTATGACGCTTTTAAAATTCTCAATACGTCACGCCTTGGTATAATTTTTAGCTAGTTCTAACGTCACGAGCCCCCACTCCCGAGTTTTGATGCGTTTTATCTTTATTTATTTTAAAAAATACGTGTCCATTAATTTCCAATACTCTAACTGACGGACTAAATAGATTTGCAATTTTTTGATGCTGTCGTCATGCCTATTGCTATGTTTGATAGACTTAGATTTCTGAATAGATTTACCTTGTTCTCACATCACATAGAACAACGCTATAGTTAGCGCAAGAAGCTGCATAGTAATCATAATTTGGTCTCAAAGCATTGCAACAAATGTGCTAAGTACACAACAATACGGTGCAATCGCACTGTGTTTGCGAAGTTAAGAGAAACTGCGGATATTAGATAATTGGCTTTTTTAAGAAAACCGGTTCATTATGAAATAAGATCGCTGCGACCAATGTGAGGACCAGTTTCGTGTGGGTATACCCGCATATAATATTTACAACGAGCTTCATAAGATGGATAAAAGACATTTCGCTCATGCAGGAACATTTTATCAAAGATAACTTTAATAGCATAAGTCATAAGTACTATACTTAGTAGGAAAAAACTCATTAAAACATGAATAGAATTCATAAAAAAAGATCATTTAAATACAATTCAAACTATTGTTAAAACACAATTAAAACCAAGGCTGCTTTTTGTTTGTAAATGTTCAGGTAGGTGTTAATGTTAAACTTTAATGAGAATAGTATAAAAGTAACTAAAAGTGATAAAATAAATTAACGAGCATTTGGCCCATTGAGTTAGAAGGTAAAAGTCATAAACGAAAGAACATAACTTACAAAATCGCACATTTTTCTTATTTTTTTTTAAATAGAAAAAATTATTTGAATTCAGTATGTACATTATTTATAAATCTATAAAAATAAAACTAACAAAACTTAAACTAAAAACTTAAAAAATGGCGTCATAAAACTCCTCCTCAACATTTTTAACTGGTAATGTCCCCGAGAGACTGGCGGCGTTACCACGCTGTATGGCAACGCTAAGCCTTTGGCCAAGGTAAAAGCCAGCTCTAGGGTCACGGGAAGTGTCAACTAAGCGTTTTGGCGTAAGCGTAAGGCTGTGAGCACTCGGACCCCACAGTCCTAGAGTTTCAACCCCAAACGGCTCGAAAATCTAGTTACCAATAAGGTTACTATATTTTCGCCGCTTGAAGTTCTCCGCTGCCGCAGCGGCAGCCCCTGCACAGCACTGTACATAAAACTCTAACATCATGAGCATGTAGGTTATGAAGGCAAGCCAAGCTTTCGGCTTGTATGAAGGTACTACCGCCACTAGTTGTTAACTCAAACTCAAAGCATTTATTTCAATTAGACCATTACGGCACTTTTGAATGTCAAAAACGCAAAATAAAAAGAAATAAACAAAGCTACAGTCCCAGTCACAAGACATAATAACTTGAGAAAGTACTGTAGTTGCCCATCCCCCAGCGTAGATCTCTATGAAGAAGAACGGGCAAGAAACTCCATGGACACTCTTTTAAATCAAAATTTTGTTACAAAATCTTGGTTACATCATTCATGTTGAGATTATACATATATGTGAGAACGATGTAGAAAGACGTGCACATTAAGAGCGTCCAGAGTAAAAGATTAAAACAATAATTTAAAAATAAAGTAATTAAAATGAACCGTGGCAGCTAAAAGATGACCAGTCCCAACTGACAGCGCCCGTACACGAACATGTCGCATGTATCAGCGTCATTCAACTCAACCATATTGGAGGGAACTAAATAACCCGACACACCCGCCACCATCAGCGAGACATTTGAGTGAGCATGACATTCTCTCAGCCACCAAGGCATTTTCAAGTCAAAGAAAGATAACAGAATGCAAATGCTTTACAGTACATGGTACTCACACATGTGCTATGCAATCATACAATACTAAGAGATGGAGTCTATACAAAGCAAGGATATTTTTACAATCTTCTGCAGCTGCCACAATAATTTTCTCAAATAGTTTTCCCCTATGGTTGTGGAGCAGGACCAGCATTGAGCCAAGCATTTTTATCATCAATGTAATCCCCCAACTTATAATATGCTTGCCTACATAGTGTACGTTTTATACAAGATTTAAATTTAGTCTCGTTTAGTTAAAGAATGTGGGGAGGTATTTTATTGTAACATTTTAAACGGTACCCCATGAAAGATGAATCTATTTTAGCCAGCCTGAAACCTGGCTGAACTAGTTGGTCCCTATTTCTAGTACTGTAGTGGTTTCTGTCACCTCTTTTACTGAATAAATGCAGATTTTTCCTAACGTACATAATATTTTCATAGATCCTATTGACAAGGTACTGTCATGATATTAATTTCCTTAAACAGTTATCTTAGAGAATAACGTCTACGTAATTCATAAATGGCTCTGATGGCTCTTTTCTGCAGAATAAATATAGACTCGATGTCTGCAGCCCGTCCCCATAGTAAAATAAAATACCGTATGACATAATACTATGAAAACAACTAAAATAGACTAGCCTCGCCGTATCAACATCAGTAAATTGACGGATTTTTCTAACAGCATATGCTGCTAAGCTCAGCCGTCCTGTAAGAGATGTTTAATGAGGACCCCATTGTAGCCTTGAGTCGAGCGTGATTCCCAAGAAAACCGTTTTATCGACAAATTCTAGTTTCTCTAGATTCAATACTACGTCACAATCACTACTTTTGACATTTGGTAAAGCACATCTTATGCACTTTGTTTTATTCCAATTTAGTACTAAATTATTAGCGGAAAACCAATCATGAACCTGCAGTAGGGCGTTATTTACGTCGTCAACATTTGTGGCACGTCTGTTTATCCTAAATATTAAAGAAGTATCGTCAGCAAACAACACCAATTGCGGGTGGTTGTTAAATAAATGGGGTAAGTCATTTATGTACACTAAAAAGAGGAAGGAACCCAAAATAGAACCTTGTGGTACACCCATTTTTACTTTTAAACCCATTGCATTTACACCATTTACTTGTGAACTGTGAATTTACACCATTTACTGTAGCTGATGGACTGTGATTTTTAAATATGTATTATCTAAAAAAGCTTCTTAGATTACCAACCTAGCTATTTCTTATATTGAGGCAGCTTCTATAACTACAACATCTTGAAACCATAGACTATTGGACGATGCAACTCAAGACAGTACAAGCATAATTATTCTGTGGTACAAGTACTAAAAAGGGCGAATTCATAAAACTTTTAACTATTCTAACTTATTGATTCACTCGATACCATTTACGTGAGTATAAGTGAACAACATCTTTCAGAACAAACACACCGCGCCAGACGATGGAGTACTCCGGGTTCCCGTTCCCCGAGGGCACGCCCTCATATCCTACGGGACCCTGCTTCTATAAGTACTTGCAGTACTTCGCTAAGCAAGTCGGACTTATGAACAATGTTCAAGTAAGTAAATATTGGACATTTTACGTGGCTATGGATATTTTTTTTTCAAAATTTTGTTTTACTAGTGCGCGTTTTAAGATTTTTATAAAGTTAAAATTCTAGTGCCAGTTTTCACAATTAAAAAAAGCGCACTGTTGGATTTTTACCCAACTATTGCAGGTGAAAACAGTCATAGCGTATCAAAAATGCGAACGAAAAAACGGACACAGAAGCCCTTCCCCAGTCAATATTGAATAGGATAGGGGAATGTGCTATTCTCTTTTCCAACCTTACCAACTTTATGTAATTTGTTATTCCTAGACTTGTAGATACGCTTCTAGTTGATCGCACTTGTTGGGAAACGGACCGCCTCCTCGCAAGTTAATATCGAAATTACAAATCAACTGTATTGAGCGGTTTTAGAATGTATAAGCCAACGTTAGGATTGAACGTTATACCACTTGGTATGGCGAGAATCTAGTCGATTGCATCGTTCGTATTAACATTTCCCAATATTTGATCATCTGTGAGCCACTCTAATAAACTTGCCATAATCTTTACTTGAAACTATGCGGACTTAGGAAACAGTATTGACTTATTTGGCATTGCACTTGAGGAAAAAAGTAGAATATTTATGATTCATATATTTTTGAAGGTAGGTACCAAAGATAGGTAAAACAACAATAAAATAATAGCCAACAGGAAAACTAATATAATTTTTATGAAACTACAGCTGTAACGAGTAGACATGACATTTAGAAATAGATATTCCTAATTTACAATAAAGATTAATACTTTTTAGCCAAACTGCTGTGTTAAACTGCAATAAACTGGTTACCTACATGATCTACTTGACATTTGTATCAAATTAGACAAATTGTAACCCAGTAATGTGTAATGTTTAGAACTTGAGATATCAAGTAGAAGTCAAATAGACCGCTTTTGGACCTCGTTGACAAATTATTTGAATTCAATTCGTGTTTGTTAATATGTGTAATTTTTAGCGAGAGAATGTTTTAAGGTAGATATAACAACAATAAAATAATACCCAACATGAAAACTTTATGAAACTTCAGCAGTAACGAGTAGACATAACATTTAAAAATAGGTATTGGGTATTGCTAATAGGCTTGTGTCATGAAAAAATCTAATTAGTCCGTTATCAAAAAATATTTGACACGCATTTTTTCTTTTGTTACGTAAACCAAAATTGACGAAGATACGACGCTTTTAAAATTCTCAATACGTCACGCCATGCTATAATTTTTAGTGCGTTGTGACGTCACGAGCCCCCACTCCCGAGTTTTGATGCGTTTTATCTTTGTCTATATCCATTGATTTAAAAAAACAAAAAATACGTGTCCATTATTTTCCAATACTCCAACTGACGGACTAAATACACACATCAAAAGTATCTAGGGATCAACATATATTTTTGCAATAACTTTTCTCCTGATTGATATTAATTAAAATTTTCTTTAAGGATTCATCAAATAAAGTGTTTTCGTTTGTCACAGTAACGATAAACCAAGTCACCTTTGCATTAATAAAGAAATTTGCCATTTTCCTAATAAAGGGATTTTTGACATTTGAACCACTAACATTAAAGTTCGAAAAAAAGACTGAAATAACAGTTTTCTTTAAAATTTTATTGGGTAACTTAAACAATTAATAATCCGTGTTTCTACCGCGAACACTAACAACACAAGAACATCGGTTTGGCATACTCAAAATGAGTTCATCCAAATCACGCTGTGGAATGGCCGCCCATGTTCGTTGCAACAACAAAAAAAGGTCTTCTTGCGACTGGATACCCTCCATATTCGGCAGAGCTCTTCTCTGTAGCATATCCCATGCATGCTCAATCGGGTTCAAGTCTGGCGACTGAGCAGGCCAGGGCAGGACATTGATGTTAGCTGCGGCGAGAGTCTGTCTTACAACTCTTGCGGTGTGCGGTCGTGCATTATCATGCATTAACTGAAATAAGGGACCGATTTGCACTTGTAGAGGAACGATGACGTCTGATACAATCGTCTCAGCATAAATTTGAGCGTTGAGGTTGCCTCTGATCCAAATCAACTCAGTTCTTCCGCCGATCCAAATACCCGCCCATACCATGATGGTTCCACCACTATAAGGATGGACTTCCTGGCAGGATTTTAATCGCTGTTGGCGTCCAGGGGTTCTCCAGTGTCGTATACGTCTTGTATCCGGTTTCATACCAAAACGAGACTCATCAGAAAAGCACACGAAACGCCATTGTTCTTCTGCCCAATTTCTGTGTTCAAGAGCCCATTGATATCGAATCCTACGATTGTGCATTGCTATAGGTGGTACCCGTAGCGGTCTTCGGGAATGAAGGTTCACTTCATGCAAGCGGTTTCTGACTGTTTGGTCGCTAATTAAGTTCCCTGAAGAGTGATGAAGCCTCACGGCTAACATCATGGCGGTTATTGTTGGAGCTCTTCGAGTTAAGATTTGAATGTATCGGTCTTGTCTCCGTGTGGTGCAGCGATACCGTCCTCCATGGCGCTCAGCCACGGTACCAGTGCTTCGGTAACGTGTCCAAAGTCGACTGATAACACTCTGACTTGTATTCAGAGCTAAAGCTACAGTACGTTGCCGGGAACCAGCTTCTATCATTCCCACGGCTCTGAGCATTTCTTCCCTGCTTAAATGACGTCGCCGCTCCATAATAACGTTGGTTTTAATCAGTAGTAGGGAAACAGTAGCACTAATAATGTCTTCAATGCGTTGTATGTTTTTATAGGGAAAATATTGACAGCTTATTTTCATCTTTTACTCGAATTTGATTGAGAGTTCCTGATTCAAATTATGAAATGCACCAAAAAGGATCCATATAAATTTATAAAATCATAAATTTATTACAAAGCCACATCTCAATCTCAAGAAATCCGCATAAAAATGCTTGATCCCTAGACATTTTTGATGTGTGTAGATTTGCAATTTATTGATGGTGGAAACTAGCCTATTACATTAAAGATTTATACTTTTATACCAAAGTGCGGTCGTAAACTGCAATAAACTAGTAATATGATCCACGTGACATTTAGATCTACTACCTAACCTCGTAATTTCTAGTGTTTAGAACTAGATATCAAGTAGAAGCCAAATAGACCCGCTTTTGGGCCTCGTTTACAAATTAATTGAATTTAGGTAATACGTGTTTGTTAATATTGAGTAATTTTAGCGAGAGAATGTTGTAAGGTGTGATGTTGGGAATAATTTCCATTCAGCTGGCATTAGGGTCACATGGGACAAGACTTGACTTGAAACAGGTTTCGCATACATAATATTGACGTGTTCTTATGAAATTCAACCTTTACCACATCTGTTAGTATTCTATAAATTGGCTTTACTAAACGATTCGCAAGTTCTCAACAGGGCACGCTTTTTAGATAAAACTAGCTTTTGTTGGCGGCTTTGCTCCCGTTATGTACAGAAATAAAGTCATGGGAACGTTTTTGTCTATGACTCTCGGGGATAATGTAGCTTCCCGTTAGCGAAAGAATTTTCAGAATCGGATCAATAAATGCTCCGTTTTTTTTTTAATATTACCATAGTTTAGTATGCTAGTTTGCTCGCAGAACGGATGGCCGATGGGGCCGCAAAGTTCTGGAGTGGCGACCGTGAACTGGAAGACGTTGCGTTGGAAGGCCTCCCACTAGGTGGAACGATGACCTGGTAAAGGTTGCTTAGTCCGCTGGATGCGATTAGCACGGAAACGGCCAATGTGGCGACACTTGGGGGAGGCCTATGTCCAGCAGTGGACGTCTTGCGGCTGAAATGATGATGATGATGAGTTTAGTATGTATAGATAATATTTTTGGCTACAATGAAGCAGCTAAATGAGCTTTCACGCTTTATAAGGCACGAAACCTCGTAGTAATAACAGATCATGCATTTGTAGTGAGGCCAGCCTCGTTTAAATTACATAAAAAGCTTAGTATACTATCCATGCGAAGATCGATTATGAAGGAAGTAACGGTTGGTTACAGAAGTGTTGATGAGGTTACCTCAAAGAACAACGCAGTGAGATTAATATTCAAGAGAAATCTTTTGTTGTTGAGAAATCTTTTCCAACTAATGTCAAAGCCTTGCATAACTCGAATCGTGTGAATGAAGCCGGCATGCAGCGGTCATAAGAAACTAAAGTTATGACTGAGTACTCTTACTTGAACTTAGGTAACAGATCCGTTATGGGGGGACACTTAACACTAATTAAAATGTGATGCGTAAACTTCGTAATATGTAATTCAAGTAACTAGGTACCTATTTTTTATTTCCGTTGATTAAGTAAATTGTTAACGCATCATCAAGTGGTTCATACGTTAAATAAACCTGATTTGAAAACAGTACATTGTGACTGGCGATGATTCTTACAAGAGTCATCGTTTTTTTATGAATTTGTGTAATCGTAATGATTCGATCGTAATGACTTGGTGATACTAAACCATAAAACGAGAAAGACAAGTGAACAACCACCCACAATCATGCGATGGCCATAAATAATCGCGGAATAAAATCAGGATGTACGGCTATATACAAATTGTTCATTGCCAATTGCCAGCAAGATGACGTGACAAGAAACGTACACACATGATGTTTTATTTGTTGTTTATCGTTCACACCGTGTTATTGAATAATTCATTGATTTTCATAGATATGGTAGGACATGCCAGGATGAATAGTGAATACAAAAGGAACGTGGGATAGGTATCCCGTGTGACAAGTGTCGTTACATTCTATTGTATTGTATTGTCTAACTAACAGATGAAATATCTCGCACACCTTTTGAATTATTATTTTTTCAGATTTAATAATATTGCGGTGGTTTCGTTTGGTACCGTGGTTTCTCATTACGATAAACGCTAGAATATACCTGCAGTTTTGCCTTTTTGACCAGATAGGGCCGATGAATTTTTTTAACACATAATCGTATGGGTCCCTACTGTCCGTAGCGGTATATATCTCGCATTCAATTCTAAATGAAATAATTGTTCCCGTAATAAATATACAGGAAGTAACTGCGCTTATTTTCAACTTTACTTTTCTCAACGGAGGAAAATACTTAATTAATACAGTTCCCCGGATAAACCTTTTTCGTAAAACGTTCTAGCAACAGGTTTTTAAAAACTCTACTTTTCAATTACAGCTACGAAGTTTTGTAACTCTAGTCAGATGGTCAAAGGACCACTGGGAGCTAACGTACACGAAGACGGACACTAAGGAGTCGGTGACAGAGGTGTGCGACTTCATGGTCATCGCCAGTGGGGAGTTCAGCAGCCCTGTCATACCGGACGTCGATCAGCTGACGTCATTCCAAGGTGAGGATGGTTCCTAAATTAAAGATGGATGCACAAGTGTTTTTTAGAAGGTAGGGCTTTCGAATGGTCAATTTAAATGTTCTAACTTGACCCTTGACAAGCAAACCCACTTTGTAGTGGATCACCATTTCTGGTTTAAAGTTGTACACTTTTCACCGAGAAAGAAAAGAATAGTATTTTTACGAGTATAGTGGGATACTTTAAAAATACTTGTCAATTCATTCCAAAATGGTGCTTTAGTGAGGCACGAAAATATCCAAGTGAAGTTTTGTCTACACTTATAATCCTGCTATCTGGGTTTATCGCAAGCTTTCTATCCGTTCATACTTCGATAAATATTAGTCCTAGATAGGCAATACAACTCTGTGTCATCACATTCTTTAGCCTTACGGGATTGACAGGATTCCATGTGCTCCATACTGTCAGTAAGGCTTCGGAGATTCCGCTAATGCAATAGTATAGGTTTAAACTGCCTCAAACATTTAATGGTGAATTATATATGCAGTGAAAAGATGATATAATATAAAGTAAAAGAGGAAATTAAAATATTGTTTTTTTTTAATAAATATGTGCAGCAGCACGCTAAACATAATAATATACATTCAGTCAAAAAAGTATCGGGAATGGATGATTTGTATATGGTTCCAAATTCAAATTTTTGTTTTTTTGTAGTTGTTAGATTGGCACAACTGTTTTCCATTTTGGCGCGGAGTTTGAGTTGCATCTGTTATTTATATTAAATACAGTGCTGGTTTTAGTAATATCATATATAGTGTGTATTGCGAATTTCATAATGGACAAAAATATCGAACAAAGAGTTTGTCTTAAATTTTGCATCGCCAATGGAATTTCGTGTTCGGAGTCCCTGAAAATGTTACAGAAGGCTTACGGTGAATCGACTTTATCAAAAACTCGTGCTTATGAGTGTTTCAAAGCGTTCAAAAGCGGTCGAGATGTGATGGAAGATTTGCCTCGCTCTGGTAGGCCGTCAACGTCTGCAACTGAAGTTAACATCCCAAAAGTGAAGAAAATAGTGACTGAAAATCCCCATTCAACTCTGAGAGAGATAGCCGCCGAACTTTCTGTATCTCACGAGTCGATCCGTACCATTTTAACTAATCATTTGGGTATGAAACATGTTGCTGCTCGGCTAGTCCCAAAAGATCTGAATTTTCTCCAAAAACTCAATCGCATGAAAGTCGCTGAGGACATGCTAGAATGAGTCAGTTCGGACCCAACATTCATGAAACGCATTGTTACTGGTGACGAGACGTGGGTTTACGAGTTTGACATGCAAACTAGTCAACAAGCTTCGGAGTGGCGCCTTCCAACTGAACCGAAACCGAAAAAACCACGCCAAAGTCGATCAAAAGTCAAAGTCATGTTGACTGTTTTCTTTGACTATCGCGGTGTTGTGCACTCTGAATTCTTACCGGAAGGTCTAACGGTAAATAAAGAATATTATTTGAGCGTTATGCGGCGTTTAAGAGAGCAAATTCGACGAAAAAGGCCAGATTTGTGGAAAGAAAATTCTTGGATTTTGCACCACGACAATGCGCCTTCGCACAAGGCTATCATTGTGAACGAATTTTTGACCAAATACTCAACAAATACCATCCAGCAACCACCATATTCACCAGATATGGCTCCTGCTGACTTTTTTCTTTTTCCTAAACTCAAATTACCACTTCGTGGCACCCGTTTTCAATCGATAGAAGACATAAAGGAGAATTCGCGGCGAGAACTAAACTCAATTCCGGAAGTAGCGTTTAAAAAATGTTTTGATGAATGGATTATTCGTTGGCGCAAGTGTATCGTTTCTAAAGGAGCATACTTTAAAGGTGATAAAATAAATTTCGATGAATAACAGACATTTTGTGTATTATTGATCTTTTCCCGGTACTTTCTTGACAGAGTAGTAAATGGCATTGACGACGATTTCATTGGTGTAAACTTATTTTATTTAGCACCTTGAGAAGGATCTAAAATTACCTCTTGAACTTGTGATACATATTTTATTATTTAACAAAACAAAAAAAAGTCTAAAACTTCTTAGGTAATCGAACTTTTTGACTTACATATTACGCCATGGACACAACATAATTGTAAAATAAACGCTTCAATGATTAAAGGGTCTGCTAAACTATGAAAATTATGCTTTGATATTGCCGAAGAATTCTTCTACGTCTTTCAAACTTTTCCATAACTTTTAGGATCGTGATCAAGCTAGTTTGTAATTAAAAACATCCTCCTTCAATGAACCGACTGGCCTCCACTTATTTAGTTTTTTTACATGCCTGAAGATAATAACCTCCTAGAAACTAATAGGTTGGGTAATAAAATAATTGTGGTCTCCTTTGTGTTCGTATCATTTTCCTGTACTTTGCAAGCTTGTTTTGTTGTCAGTCACGTTTTGGCGAACTTCAAGGATTTTTTATTGTGCTTAAGTTATTATTTAAAGTTAACGTCCCATAACTTTGGATTTGAAAACATAATGAAATGTCACTTATCGTCACACGTCTCATTGTCTCACTCCCTGTTGACTGTTGGCTTCAACGGCCTTTAATTTGAAAGCATTAATGAAAATAACATAACATCGCGACTGTAATCCTTTAATGGCTAAGCAAAGGTGTACTTAAGAACATTCACATTTCTAGCTTCCATTAATCGAGCACAAATCTAGATAGTCAACAACATAACTTAGTAACAAATTTGCCCGCCCTGGGAATCGAACCCAAAATCTCATGCTCAGTAACCTTTGCGACCACTAGACCAACGATGCAACATAAGCATTCAAATAATAAAGCTGATAATGAATGTTTTTTATTTTGTTTTTATATGGGATTTTTTTTATTTTTATAAAAATTTAAAAAGTAAATAAGAGAAATAAATGAACTAAGCTGATAATTTTGATTACAGGAAAAGTTATCCACAGCCACGATTACAAAGATGCAGAAGCTTTCCGGAATCGGCGAGTGCTTCTAATCGGCGCCGGCGCATCGGGTTTGGACCTCGCCATGCAGCTGTCCAACGTGACCGCGAAGCTGTTCCACAGTCATCACCTCAACTACAACCAGCCCGAGTTCTCCCAGAACTATGTGAAGAAATCTGACATAGCAGCTTTTACCCCGACTGGTGCCTTCTTCGTTGATGGTTCCACTGAAGAGTTCGATGATGTTATATTTTGTACAGGTAATTTTTCATAACCTCTTTTTTCGATTCTAGCCTTGATTTATAATACAGTTTCCAAAGAAGTTTTTTTAACAAAATGTGGAAGTGTGTGTGTCTTAGTGAAGTGCAATGGAAGTGCAGTGTAAACCTATAATCAATATTAATAAGAAAAAATAAAAAAAAACGTGAGTGAGTGAGTTGTAAGAAAAAAGTAAATGACTTTTTGAAAACTCTTTCCTATGAGGACACAGAAAAGTTGCTTCACCCAATTACGTAATACTTGAACTCAAATAGTTACCAACACATTCAGCATTAGAGAAAATTAGAAGAAAATTACTTCGCGGTAGTCCCGTTTAAATTTGGTGAAGATCTGATGGTGATCTTAGGAGATATACAATGGAACTCTTCAATTATAGACAGCAAATCGGTCGTGATTGCTGCAATCGCTTGGATGTTTGTTGTTTTCACAACATCATAACACAACATCACGCCTGTATGCTCTGAGGGGGTATGCAGATGTGTACAATACATTTCGACAGTTAGGTCTGTTAGGTTCCATTTTATTGGGGATAAGCCTATTACCATGACATGTATTGTTAACAATATGAAATAAATGACTGCCTCATTGGTCTAGTGGTGGCTACTCAGCATGAGGTCCTGGGTTCGATTCCCGGGTCGGGCAAAGTGTTATTGGGTTTTTTCATCAGGAATTTCTCACTAACAGCCACGGAGTCTAGATTTGCGCCAGCGCTCGCCCCCTATTACATGGGACTTAAACATAACTGGCAAAATGTGGGTGTAGGTCCTACTGGGTACACCTCAGCCCAACTCTTCGAAATTACAGGCGTGAGGTTATATAATGTTAAAATAAATGTATAGCTAATATTTGTATAAAATATTACAATTAAAAATGGAAAAAAAAAACTTTTTTTGCAAAAAATAAAACCGACTTCAAAAACACAACAAAGTGAAAAATAAATTTAGCTTCAGAAGTCGGTGGCAAAGAAACTGAATCAAACACACAGAAGTCACCGACTTCTGAAGCTAAAGTTATTTTTCACTTTGTTGTGTTTTTGAAGTCGGTTTAATTTTTTTCTAAAGACCGACTTCAGGCACCAGCTCTCATAATGTGAATTTATATAGTTCTAAACTGTTAAGTGCTACAAATCCATTGTGAGAGAAAATAAATAAAAAAATATTACTATTATTAATTCCAGGTTACAACTACAATCATCCATTCCTAGACAGCAGTTCAGGAGTGACAGCATCCCAGAAGTTTGTGCTTCCTTTGTACAAGCATACAGTGAACATCAAACATCCCAGCATGACGTTCGTTGGAGTCTCCAAGAAGGTTATCAACAGGGTCATGGATGCTCAGGTCAGTTCTTTATTGGACACGAATATTTGTGGATTTGTCAGTGACCCATCAGTGCTAATATATGTAATAAATAAATAAAGAAAATCAAGATGTAGGGTACGGACCTGAAAGACTGATTTTAAACAAAGTGGACGCGGGTGTTTGTCGTATGTCTTTAGTTTGACGTCAAAATTAAAAATATTGTTAGCTTCAGGCAACTTATTTTCCAAATGTCGTTGGTGTTTCAAAGAAGTTTTTGTTATTAATTTGAGCATTGTCGTAAAATTTAAATAAGGTTCGACAGTGTGGATTTTGAGACGAGTCAGTAGTTTGCAAGAAAACGTCTTTTGGAACGTCCTTTACTTTTAAACATTTTTTATGTACCTACATTCACAGATTAACAAAAATTCTTTCCATCCATTGCGTGCTTTACGAGCCTAATAATTCAAGTATGTTTTATCAAACAGGGACAGTACTCTGCAGCTTTAGCGGCAGGCAAGTTCACGCTGCCGTCCAAGGAGGACATGCTGAGGGACTGGCTAGAACACGTGCACGCCCAGCAGGACCAGGGTATGAGGATTGTGGACGTCAATGTAATTACCAGCATGGTAAGTTATCACACTCATTATGGGTTAAGAATGTTCAGAAGCTGCAAAGGAATGAAGCAGCATGAGTTGATTTTCAGAGGGCCATGTTCAGCATTGATTGTAATTATTAGCATTGCTCCAAGAGGTCAGAGGTCAGAGGAAAGTCCAAGAGGGTATTATGAAGTTGACATTATATACTGTGTACCAGAAATATTGGGTACAGAAGGGAAATTTAAGAAAATATCGGAGCTATACCATTTACCAGCAAGAGATAAATTTACGATCACCAATCTGATTTTGCACTATACGCTTTATTTCCCTAAAAGTGAAGCCTTTTTTTTTTTTTTTTCGGATGGGAAATCATCAAATGACTTCTCCCGCTCTGGGCGGAGCAGGAGGGAGTGTCAGACTTTTACTGACTATCCATGTTCCTTCGTCGCCCTTTGTGTTCCGGGGCCACGGTATCTCTTTCGAATAGTCCCGCAACCCCGGCAGGCTTCCCTCCGCGCACTCGCTCGGGTTGGATGCAATCTATTTCGCTGTTGATTTTAATTACGATTTTCGTGTTCCGTGATCGATTCCCGGCTCGTGAGTTGTTACTAGTTGTGTGCTATTGTGCTAAGTGCTGGTATCGTAAGTTTTTTTGTGTTTTTACGTCGGTTTTACTGGTATTTTAGTTAATTTCGTTTACTTTCGGTGAGTACATTTACTTTCTTTGGTGTGTGGGTACCTCTAAATAATTTTATCGTCCGTTAATTCTGTTACTTTGCTTACGTTCTAATAGTTTATTTGAATTTCATAATTTATAATATGTTGTCCATTAATGATGACCCGCCTGACCGTGGCAGAGATGCATTCCATACACCCGGGTCGCCGACGACCTCCGCTAGCTCAACAAAACGTTTGTTTCGCGAAATGTCTCCTTCGTACATCTCGCCCGAGGATAGGTCAAAACGGCTACACACATCCAACTCAATTGAGAAGCCTTCGCCAATATTAAACGCCAGTACTGCGAGCAATGACAACTATTGCGATTTAGTTTCATCGGCGTCTGCATATCTCTCAAAAATTAACGACCTTGTTAATGATCAAGGGTCCCGCATTAATGTCGCAAATAAATCAGCCATCATGGACATGACTCAGCGCGTAACGGCCATTGTTTCTTTGTTAGCCATAAAATCATCCTCCAACGAAACCAAATTAGCCAATGCGAAACGCGAATTGGATAAAATTAAATTAAATCCTACTAACGTCAATACTAGTGATTATAACAAATCTTCGTATGCGGATTCTTTGAAACTTCGTCTACCTAAAGTTGGGCCAGCTCTTGAGTCGCGCGCCCCCCTTCCGTGCGTCGTCGCCTACCCTACCGCTGAGCGGTTAGCCGATTACTCGTCATCGACCGCGACTAAACAAGCGCTAATGAAAGCGATTAAGCCTAGTGATGACGGATTTCAAATAGTAGGCGTTAAGAAAACCGCGAAATCTGGCGTTGTATTACGTGTCGCTAATGACAACCAAATAAAAAAGTTGCAATCGGTCGATGCTATTAGGTCCGCCGGCTTAAGACTTGAAAAACCGAAAGGCCGAAGGCCTCGTATATTAGTTAAGGACGTCCCATCCTCAATGGAAGACAATGCTTTTCTGCACGCGCTATACCGTCAAAACATTAAAGACGAGGTGCCAATAAATGAGGATGATTTTATTAAGTCTACTAAAATTATTCGTAGGCGTTCCTTAGATAATGGTCGCAAGTGGATAGGCATTGAAATCGAGTCCACAGTTCGTAAACATTTAGTGTCCACCAAAGATAAATTATTTATTGATTGGGCGACTTGCCGTTTCATCGATGATGTCGAAGTAGTTCGTTGTTTACATTGCCAACAGTTTGGTCACGTTAAGAAACACTGCGTTAATAAATCACCTACCTGTGCCAACTGCTCCGAAGCACATGAAACAAATAACTGCCCGCACAAGGATAATTTAAATTTTATACCGACTTGCGTGGCGTGTAAACGTTTTAAAAAACCGTTTGACCATCGTTGCGGGTCTCCCGAGTGTACCACGTACAAACTTAAGCTCGAACAGTTAATCCTCAACACCAATTACTAAAATAATGGATAGTTTAACTATAGGACAATTAAATCTCCACAACGATAGGGTGGCGACCTCTGAATTAGACAAATTAATTATCGATTATAACTTAGACATAGTACTTGTTCAAGAACAATACCAGAACGCTCGCTTACGTCACAAAGTAGTTCAGCTGGACAGCAAAGCACGAGCCGGAATTTACGTGGCGCGTTCTTCTAACTTTACAGTAACGTCTTTGCGTAACCTCATGACGCCCCACTGTGCCATTGCGGAAGTCTCATCAGCTTCTTTTAAAGTTTACGTTGTGAGCTGTTACTTTCAATACTCAGACCCTGTTGCTCCTCATATACATAACCTCCGTCATGTCTTACAGTCACTCGCGGGCTGTAAAGTTATCGTTGGCGCTGATGTTAACGCGTCATCGTCTCTGTGGTATGGCAAGGTTAGGTCTACGGATTTCGACCGACGTTGTGCTGTTGAAGATTTTATAGCTGAAATGAACTTATCAATTCATAATACCCCAGATGCACCACCTACTTTTTGCAGCCCAATGGGCGAATCTTGTATTGACGTCACACTTTCTAGTGCAGACGTACGCTTGGATAGGTGGCGTGTCCTACCAGATGCGTCTTGTAGTGATCATCGCCTGATCGTGTACGAATTTGTTCCGGTGTCTTCTCAAGGTCCATCTCATATCACTGGTAATTTTAGATATAAAAGTAAAGGCGCGAATTGGGAATTCTTTAGCTCGCTTTTTGCGTGTCACGCCAAAGACTTCACTCGTGATGGGCTGTCAGCTGAAGAAAGTGCTGAAATTATGTCAGACACCTTCACTTACTGTGCTGACATCGCCATTGGTCGCGCATCTATGACCAACATCCATAGATGTGATTGGTGATGTGACTACTTAATTGAACAACGTAAAAGCTATCACCGAGCGCGTAGGCATTTAAACAAGCTTAAAAAACAAAAGGTCACCGGAGACCCACTCAACTTTGCTTTAAATGCGTTTAGAGTTGCCAAGTCCCGCTACAGAGCATCGGTGGAAAAATCCAAGGGTAATTTACTGCGAAAAATAGTAGAAAAATTAGATAAAGAAGGTCCGTGGTCTCCTTTGTATCACGAATTCAAAGCTAATCGATCAGTCGACCTGGCGTTTGTCCAGAACATTAAAGTCAATAATAAACACACCACCGGTATTGAGGAAACAACCGAAGTTCTAATAAATAGTCTGATTCCTGATGATTCGCCGGTAAATGACAATGACTACCATCAACAGATCAGAGCGTGGGCTGCTGTGCCACCTGAATCATCAGCGTCAGACCTTCCATCCATTGACGAATTCATTAATGTTGTCAGGAAACTGCCTCTTAACAAATCATCAGGTGAAGATAAAATATCTAATCGGATGATAATAGAAGCGTGTAAAACAGCGGGCGACGCCATTCTATCTGTTTTCAACCGATGTATTGCGGACGGCGTTTTCCCTCGCGTATGGCGACGTGGCTTTATACGAATAATTCCAAAAAGTGGTGATAAGCCACCGGACGACCCTAAGTCGTACAGGCCCATAACCCTACTGCCATCTTTAGGAAAACTCCTGGAGCGCCTTATCGTTCCACGTTTGCTGCCAGACGGGCCAAAGTTTCATAACAACCAATTCGGTTTCACCGTGGGAAAATCTACCGTAGACGCGGCACTTTCTGTTAGAAAAATTGTTAATAACTCGGAACACAAGTACGTGGTTGGAATCTTTTTAGATATTTCCGGGGCCTTTGATAACGCATGGTGGCCGATGCTACTACTTAAACTGAAGAATCGTGGCTGCTATAAAAACATATATAATCTTGTTTATTCTTACTTTTTAAATGGTACCGCGAAACTCAAACTCGGTCATTATTCTATGTCAAAGTCCCTTACCATGGGATGTCCTCAGGGGTCGGTAATCGCTCCGTATGTATGGAATTTAGGTTTTGATGATTTTCTCGCGATTCCCCTTCCTCCCGGCTGTTCATTAACCGGTTACGCGGACGACGGCCTGCTGCTCATTCAGTCGAGTACTCGGGCTGGTCTCGAGAATTTAGCTGATACTTGCCTACGATTAATATCTCAGTGGGGCGATCGAAACCGTCTGACCTTTGCACCGCAAAAAACTTATCAACTAATTTTAAAAGGTAATCTTAAATCGTGGCCTAGTATTAAATTTAATAACGTTCCCGTGAAAAGAAAGCAATCCGTGTGCTACCTTGGTTTGGTCTTAGAGAGAAATTTTTCATTCATAGATCATATAAAAACTGTCGGTGAAAAAGCTAAAAAGAACTTTTATGCCTTAACGAGAATATCAAAATCTACGTGGGGTCTGTCATTTATAACTTTAAAGACCATTTATGGGGCTACTTACTTGGGGTGTATGTGCTACGGGGCACCTGTCTGGGCCGATAGGGCCACCATAGGAGCGGCACGACGTAAATTGCTTCAAAGCCAGCGTTTGGCTTTGATATTCTTATGCAAAGCGTATAGGACGGTTAGTACTGAAGCCTTACCGGTACTTGCAGGTGTACTTCCAGTTGATCTTGAAGTGCAGCGACGGGCTGCAATGTACTATAACGCACGTGAGACCGCGGACGCAGACTTTTTAACCCTACGTGACCGTGTTAAGATTGCTAGATTATTCAAACCACAGACCGACGTCTGGGAGGAACTTTTGTCTGAATGGCAAGGTAGGTGGGATAATTCCATCAAGGGCCGACACCTCCACCAGTTCTTTCCATCCGTTCGTGAGCGGCTGGCCAGGACATGGTTGGATGTTGATCACTGTGTTGCCCAATTTCTCACCGGTCATGGTAACTTTAAGAGTAAATTATTTTCCTTCAAGCTTGTTGACTCGCCTTTTTGTCAATGTTCCACATCTGACTGCGAATATGAACAATCAGCACATCACATTTTATGGGAGTGCAGTCTTTGGCAGAATGAACGCAACATTATGTTGGATAGTGTACAGGTTACATCCGGAGTTATTTACTATACAGACCTTGTGGAAACTAGAACAAATTTCCGTGCGTTCAAGCGTTTTTGCCATACCTATTATTGGAATCAAATATAACAGCTCACAACTTAGGACCCATTAATGTTAATATTTATCCGTGGTGCTAGGCAACTGGGCCTATCCCAGTTGTAAACGTCCCTTTGTGCCTATTGGCCTTGTTTCGTTCTGTCTCCTGCTGAAATGGAGGGAAGTGGAAATTACGGTTTTTTCCTACTCCTCCACTATACTTTTCTGATTAATTTCGTTGCGGGATCCAAGACAGTTAAATTCATTCTCTGGGACTTCGTCGAGCTTCATTGTCTCGGCGCTTTTCTGGTGGTCGCCACTGTTGATTCTGGCTTTCAGGAGTTACAGTGGTTTGGGAACAGTGTGGCGGGCTTGTCCCAAAAAAAAAAAAAAAAACCCCGGCAGGCATCGGTCCTTTCGGACCCCTTCCTCAAAGTGAAGCCTTACACTAGAAGCGCCTTGTAAAAGCTGCTTTGATAATTTCAGGGTAAAAAGTCTAGTTTTCTAAGATCTATGTTCTTTGGTTTCAGGATTACTATTTCGGCAACCTGACTGCAGAAGCTGAAGTCACGCCTGCGCCCCCAGTTTTGACCAAAATCGCTCGTTTTAACGGAAAGAACCGTTTAGACGACTTGCTGAACTATCGTGATTATGACTACAAGATCATTGACGCGCAGAATTACGAGAGGACTTATACTCCTAGGAAGGAACAGCCTTGCCCTATCGAAGTATAAAATGTGGGAACATTATGGAAGAATATGTTAAGGTGGATGTTCCAGGGCAGCCCGCGAAATTTAAATTTTCTAACGTTTTTTGCAATTTGCAGGCCAGTGCTAGGTTGTATGTTGATTAAAATATGATTCGCGACTGTAAGACGTATATAGTTACAGGAATTATAATCATCACAATCATTAATACAACCCTCCAAGTTCATAAAGGTCGTGGAACGACTTTTTCATTTCTCGACCTTTATGAACTTGACGGGCTACACTGACGCTTTCACCTTAAGGCATTTGGGCAGGCCGCACCGCAGGGCCAAAACTATCTTGCACGTTCATAAGTTTTGTATGAACCATCGCACTTTAGAAGCTGGCCATAGCGATCTTTTGTTTCGAAATACGATGAGTTCACTGACGGACGGACGGTCGACCACTTTTTGACCTTATGGCATAAGGGTTATGGGGAGGAGCTCGTGTCTAAATAATAACAGCCGCTCGGGTCGATCTTTAGGTTAAACCGTGCTTGCCTAGGTCTGTCTGTGGATGTGTGACCACCCATTACATACCGAGTTTCCTGCGTGCCTCGGAAAACACGTTAAGCCGTTGGTTCCGGCTGTCATTTGTAGATCTTTGACAGTCGTTACAGGTAATCAGTGGCCCAATAAGTCTGACAACCAGTCAGGCAGGGGGGGTTGTGGAGGTCAGATAGGCAGTCAGCTGCATCCGTAGAGACGGGAAGCCGACCCTAACATATTTGGGAAAAGCTAGGCAGATGATGACTCATGGCATAAGGGTGAAAAATGGCCGACCGTCAGTACAAGTACATAACATACGAGTATGCGCTTGCTTCTAACCTACATTGATATTTAAATTGGATAAAATTACCGATTGACCGAAATTAAAGACAGCTGAGGAAGTTACGGAATGTGTCGATCTTATCGAAAGATCAAATTCTAAATAATGAGATTATTAAAACGTAAATTCGAATATGACCTGAGTGGAATGATGTGAGTGAATTTTGTTGGTGAATAAAATTGATCTTGCCTGTATTGATATTAGGTAGAGATTTAATTTAAACAAACAAAGTTGGGAGTATTTTTGTTTATCGTTTACTTGATATTGTTACCAATAATAACAATTATGTAAGAATTTATTATTAATTAATAAGTACAAATAAACTACTTGTTCCAGTTTTGTTGGCTTATACTTACATTCTTTGTCCGTTTGTAAATGAAGTGCATTTTACTAATAATTATTAAATAATTCTATATTAAATTATCTTTAGTGATAAAATCCTTAACAGCTATAAGGTACATTTTAATGTTATATTATAAAATAATAAACAGTTGGAAATGCCATTTATCTTTGAATCCTCATCTCATATCAAAATTTAATCGAACGATTTACAGATACGCGGTTTGTGGTCCTATTTATAGCACATGCTGTTTTAAAACAAGTTTACAAGTTTGGCTCTGATAAACAAGTTTGGATTTTATAAACAAGTTAGGATTTTACAAACAGGTTTGGATTTTTTAAACAAGTTTGGATTATATAAACAAGTTTGGATTTTATAAACAAGTTTGGATTATACAAACAAGTTTGGATTTTATAAACAAGTTTGGATTTTATAACCAACTTTGGATTTTATAAACAAGTTTGGATTTTATAAACAAGTTTGCATTACCTAAACCAGTTTGAATTTTGTAAACCTCGATGTGCTGTATTAACGCCCGGGTTCTTTACGTTTTCTTATATTTAACACTATGGCACTTGCACTAATGAAATGTATGATTTTCTTTGTTATATGTGTAATTAATATCTAAAAACTTTTCACTTAGTATTAGTTGATCACACAATTTAGTTCCTGATTTCTGCGTGTATGGACCTGACATATAAGACATGAATTTGCGTTAGTTCGGTCGTATGTCACTTCTAGGGGTGGCCATTCAGACCCATTCACACCCTTCTGGCTTTAATCTTGAGTCTGTACCAAACTCAAACGGTACAAATAATGATAAGGTCAGATGAATCTGCAGAACTGACCATTTCTGGGTAAAGCCTTTAAATAACGTACAAAATCATAGATTCAAGCCTCTCTCTCTAACAGCGGGGTCTTCCAGCTTCCTAGTAAAGGTGTGGTCATCGATGACGGTGTACTCGTAGTTGCGGTAGGTGTACAAGTTGTCGAGCTTGGCCTCCGTGTCCAGCGCGCGAATCTTGAACATCACGGGCGGCACGCGCTCGATGCCTGACTCTTCGGAGAGTTCGGCGTAGTATTGGTCCTGGAATTGTGACTTTGTGTTATTGAGATTTGGAGATACTATTATTTTTTTGTATTTTTTAAGAAACGTTTCTTCTCTTTGTCTTTTTGCCTAGTTTGGTAGTCTATTTCATTAACCCTGGTCTTAAAAACCTTGCACCCTGTATTGTGTACAGTGGGTAAGGGATAGACCTCCACAGACTGATAGATAGGGTGATTTTGTATATCATACTAAGATGACTGGTACAAGAAATTATTTCAGGATCATTATGCGAGTCCTATAAATTTGATTTGTTTTATTTCCTCATACACAATGTATCGTTACCATGGCAAAACACACGTAGCGATCGGCAACCGCGACGACGAGTTCGATAAACTCTGTACCTAGGTAGGAATTAAAAAGAGTTCGTTTGTCGCCCCCAAGATAGTCATAACCATCTTGCTGACTGGCTAAAGTATATCTTGAATCTTTACGAATTTAGTGTTCTTACCGATAAGATACATTGGAAAGCCATGCATGTCATGGCACATTGTTCATTCTTTGTACAGAGACGACTGTAGGAGAACCTACTGCAGCTATGGTAAAATCATGCAAAAAAGTATTCTACCTCCTTTTCAGCGAGTATATGTATGAAGGACATTCGCTGTCCTCTGGAGCGGATGGTGTCCACTCTCCTCTGCCACTCCTGCATCATCTCGTCGTGAGGCGGCAGGGTGAAGTTGCCTGCGATGAGGGCTGTAGCGTATCGAGCCTGGAAATTAACATTTTTTATTAGAATCATTTCAGTGTCATTTAAATGCCTCTAAAATAGTGTAAGACACCATTCCATTTTTCCAACTTCGAATAGCGAAGCTGGGGTCTATAGTTCTCATGATCCCCGGTGTAAGTGTGGGAAGGGAACACCGGGGTAGTTTTAAGTCAGTTAGAGTCTGACAGACCCCGCATCCATGAGGATGAGGATAACCATGAGGATTTTCCACCCCGGAACAAAAACAAATTAGTTAGTTATGTCGAAATCGCCCAAGTCGTCCAGAATAACGAAAACTTTAGGCGTGCTAAATACATGTTTGGGTCGACCTGATTTGGCATGATAACGTAGAGCCACGCAGCAAAACAGACATTCGAGTTTGCCGACCGGTTTATGGCGATTCAGGCCAACCCGGACATGTGTTGTATACAGCACCATTGTAGCGATTGTAGCGATTTGAAACGATACAAGAACATAAACTCCAACAGATTTTTTACATAAAGCACTCTGACCTGAGCATCCAAAGCGACCACCAGACACGCTCTGACGACGAGCCCCATAACAATCATGGAGGGCTGGTTGATGTTCACCATGTACTTGTACAGAGGCACCACGCTCTTGGAGTCCAAGGTCAGGCCACTGGACTCGTCTAGGAACGGATAGTCGTAGAGAAAACCTGTGGAAGATATAGACACCACAGGTATAGTATACTTCTATTTTTTTGCAATAGTGATGGCAAATGGCTTAGGACGATTTTTAACTCTATAGCTGAACGCGTTCAGGACCACTAAAGCGCGTTCCAGAACTGTCAGTGTGAATGCTCTTGAACTCAGTTTGCGTTCAAGAGTTTGAGTATCATTAATGGTTGTAGGTGTTTGTGAGTGTTCTCATTATATTTCTAGAAAATAGTTATTAGAGTGAAGGTAAGAGGATAGATCCATAAAAATATTCACTCTGTGCGAAAAGTTTCTCGTCCAAAAAGCAAAAGCTTGCAGACTGTTTAAGTTACACAGACTTGCAATGTCATATTTCGGTGGACGCCTCCTATTTTGAGCATTTCATAATAAATCATTATGGGATTAGCTAAAAGATCACCTGTACAATAAATAACGTCATCAATCTCTTCAAAAGACCCATCCTGGAATATGACTCCGGTCTCATTGAACTCCTGGATGTCAGGCTTCTTGTGGTACTGCGGGGGGAAGGGCGTGGTCCAGTTGATCCTGGAGTGGTGGCTGTGGATGAGGCGGCTGGCCACGTCTGCCACGTCCAGCCCGATGTCCATCCCCGAGGGACCCGCCCCCACTACCAAGACACGACGGTTCTTGAACGGCTCTGGTTCTTTGTAGTCATGACTGTGGATTATTGTGCCTGCAAGAGGAGGAACTGCGTTTTAGTTTACATTTTAACAACGGAACGGAAAGGTTTACCTTTTCGTTCTCACGGAAAGGTTTACCTTTTCGTTCTCATGGAAAGGTTTACCTTTTGTTCTCCTCTGGAGATAGATATAGAGTGGTACAATAAATTTTGACAGTATAGGTACGAGTCTTGCAGTTTTGTATGAAATTGTTACCTATGTTTTAATAACAACTTTTCTACTCTGGGTATAATAAGAAACAACTGAACAAGGAGCATATTCAGTTTCTCACAGATATTTTTGACCTCAACCTCATCTCAATCGTATGAAGTATATAACTGATGAACTGAAGGCAGCAAGCAGATAAAGTCATCGCTAAATTAGGTACCTTTAAACCGATCTTCCCCAGGGAAGTTGGGCATGCTAGGTTTACTGAAATGCCCGTTGCCAACGATGACGTAATCGTAGTCCTCTTCAAACGTCTCGTTCGTTAGCACGTACTCATGTTTGACCCTCCACACCTCGCCTACTCTTCTCACTTGGACTACGTTGTGTAAAAACTGTGGATAAGTATTTTTTATTTAAGTAATTTTACATTAGATTCCGAGCTGCAGAGTAATCTGTAAAGACCTAGGCAAGATTAGTCATTGAGTCTACGATAACATTCGATTTGCCATCTCCTCTTCTTTTTCGTGTAGTTAGTGCCTAATCTGGTGTTCGAGTTTTTATGCCGCTCATGGGTCCATGAGCGGCAAAAACTCTAGTCACATACCGTCATGAAATATCTCTCTGACATGCCGCCTTGCCGCCTTCTCACGATGTTGTAGGTAACTGTGCGCAGTAGGTTAAAAATGGTAGTGGATGATAATGTTTAAGGAACATTTAAGTTTCTTTATCAAAAACAGCTGATATTTAGACTGCTAAAATATTAGAATGCCACAGTTTCGCAGAGCACACCCTATAACGGCTATAACTTATTAAAATTACCGCGAAAAGACAGTTCAGCAAAGTCTTTTACCTTAATATATTTCAGTATGTCGAAGTGTTTCGCGTAAGCCTGTAGATAGCGGTAATAGTCACGCCAGCTAGGGAACGAAGGTAAGTGCTCTGGTAAAGGGAACCCCCTGAGCTCCATTGTAGGTTTCGGCAGATTTGTTCTAAAACAAAACAATAATTAGTGGTGTTTAAAATTGGTGAAATGGTTTAATGTGTGTGTTCCTTAACATGAATTTGTTACCAAAAACTAAAAAGAATATACAACATAGCCAAGCTATTTGGACTGTATTGTATCATCATCATCATCATCATTTCAGCCGAAAGACGTCCACTGCTGGACATAGGCCTCCCCCAAGTGTCGCCACATTGACTGGTCCCGTGCGACTCGCATCTAGCGGATTCCCGCAACCTTCACCAGGTCATCGGTCCACCTAGTGGGAGGTCTTCCAACGCATCGTCCACCGGTTTGCGGTCGCCACTCCAGAACATCGGCCTTCCGTTCTGCGAGCAATATGCCCTGCCCACTGCCACTTCAGTTTGGCAATCCTTCGGGCTACGTCGGTAACCTTGGTTCTCTTGCGGATGTCTTCATTTGTGATTCGATCACGCAAGGAAACTCCAAGCATAGCCCATTGGGTGACTTTAAGCCTTGTGATAAGGCCCATTGTGAGCGACCACGTTTCGGTCCCGTATGTAATCATTGGTAACACACACTGGTCGTAGACTTTCGTCTTGAGACACTGCGGTAAGTTGGACGAGAAGATACCGCGCAACTTCCCGAACGCTGCACAGCCGAGTCGGATTCGACGATTGACCTTTAACTCGAAGTTAGACCTACCTAACTGGACCGTTTGTCCCAGGTACAAATAATTGTCTACACCATGTGTGTCTACATTGTATATTTATTTATTATTCTAGTAGATGGTATTATCGTGTTGTTTGAAATATGCCACTTTCTAGAAGCAGATGTTGTCTATTAATAACTTGGTATCGCGCCATCTGTTTATTTAGTTGAGAAGTAAATAAACAATGCAATACAAGCACCGACAAGTAAGTAATATTTGATGAACAAACAGCTACAATTATGGAGTCATTATCAATATTTGCATTGAATATCTGGTTCAGGTACCTAGAACCTATTTAATGAAATTATTCTGTCGAAAATTAAAGTTTGTATATAACATTCTTTGTAAACGCACCAGAAGAAAATGGATTTTATTCTCAAAAAATTTCTAGCGTTTCTGTGAAAGGGTTCTTAAATTCAAATGTTTATGTTTGTAAATTTCGAAAACAAATAAGATTTTTTAAATAAAGGTAGGTATATACCTTAAATGTTTGTACATACTGGTGTGTAGAGGTAAACCATTCTCGTCTGTACCGACACGGGGGTCGTACCTCCAGGTACCGCCGACATATTGTGTGGCTTCTAAAACTGTGAAGTTAATCCCTTCTTCTTTTAAGTATCTGGCCGACGACAGACCTGCTATCCCAGCACCGATCACGCAAACGCGTTTTGTCTAAAATAGTAATAAAAATAAATTTTATCAATGGCAGCAATGCGACAAAATGGAGAGAAATTACAATGACTAGGCTTAAATCTAGTTGGGCTAAAAGTTTTACAAATTTTACTGCAAAAACAACCTTGGGTATTAAACCTTTGTTTTTTCGATTCAGCTTAAAAAAATCAGTACATCCCTTAGGATATACTGAATTACTAGATTTGAAAGTAAATGTTTATGTTCTTAAACATAAACATTTACTTTGAAATTAGTGCAGTTTAGTATATTAACACACTTCGTAAACGAACACCTTAGTGTCACGCGTTGCTGTGTTGTTTTCGTGTTTCTTAGTTTTTCAGCCACTAAAATTCTTAATATATTATTAGAACATTCCAATACAAACAGTTTACACCAAAACACAGTTATGCAACACATTCATAAAAAACTATATTTATGAAGTTATAAAAAAAACTCAAAAAAGAAATAATGATCTTACCATGTTTATCTAAAAAAAAATGGGCAGATCAGTGAACACTATCGCACTGTTATTATTAATTTGTCATTTTATTTACATTTATCTTTTTTATACAGCTAAGTAGGAGATAAATGGTCGCGTCACGTGTGTTTTTATCAAAACTATTGACATGAGTGTGTTGCGGCTCCTCGAGTCCACGGCGGCTATGTCACTGATTACCAAACGACACAAACGCCACGCTACTTTTAACTTTTGATACTATCTACAATCATTGTTTATCAAGAGGATTTGGCGATGAATGTTGCAAAGATATAGTTGAATGCAGCACGAAAATGACTTCACTTTCTTTAGAGATACTGCCGAGTTCTTATGTGTGAGATCGAACATCCCTTAGATATAGCCATAATCTGAGTAATACCTTTCAAATTGTATAGCGATATAGCCATAATCTGAGTATTAAGCTCAAGTAGTTCAGGATTCAAGTTAATGCGAGCCAGTTTCGGTTAAATATTATTATTTACACAGACTGCCTGACCTTCAGAGAAATAATGCGAAATCTTTCACAATAACTCAACTATGCTATTATTATTTAAACCATGGATTAACTACTAGCTAGATTTAACTCAATAAAGAAACTAGAATAACTATTTTTCTTAGCCACCTTGAAACAAAACGCAGTACGACTTAATATGGGGAACATAATCCCACAGTATTGACTCCTACGTAAATTCCATATCATCATACACATCCATATTTTGAACAAAACAACATAATCCCAAAACCATGTAAAAGATAAAACAACAAGAATCAGTACTCACCTTCACATGAGCACTGTAACTCAAACATATTTGTAACAACACGACCAAAACAACACAGTATTTCCGAACCATTCGTATTTTTTAAATTAATTAATTCAAGTGTGGCGTCCAGCGCTAATTATTTTAATACGTGCGGACGTTCCCGACACAAGTTCAATGAGTATCATTTATATAGCGACATTAACCCGATTATATAACATTCGAAGAGGACAAACATGTGTGTTTGAACTACAAATAATTTTATCTATAGCATGATTGTAATACTCAATAGTTAATTAATTGTTGCAATTAACGCGAACCCGTGATGTAGATGAATCGTTTGTATCTGGAGTTTTTTTTTATTTGTGCGTCAAAAGAGAAATCAACTGATTTTGGATGTTGCTCAATAATTTCTGTTTTATCGTTATTATTTTTGGAAGTTCAAAACTGGTCAGTCACATTATAAGTTTCGCTTACTTTTTAAACTTCTGGGTGAACAGCCTACCAAATAACTACTTTAAAGGTAAACGACATCGTAGCTTGCCACTATAACGTTGAGGTATTAAGGTTCTTGTACCTTAATACCTTCATTACAAACTTCTACGGTATACAGACTACGAGTCTACGTGATTCGAATAATATATTCTGTTATTCTTATGACTACTGTTAACTTTTTGGTAACAGTAGGTACCCATCTACATAGTTAACTGTACAGTTCATAATGTCCAAAACGATCATCAGTGCGGATTGGTAAATGTCACATGTCTTCGAATTTTTGGTTGTAGGACATGCCGGTTTCCTCACGATGTTTTCCTTCACCGTTTTGTAAAAACCAAAACGATCGTAACAAAATAAAGGTAAGTAAAGGATTCAATTCGTGCAAGTTTTCGATCATTTATATAAAATTCTCAAATGAACTAGCTTTTTTACTGTCATCCTTTTTCAGGTACCTAACATTACATCACGCCTGTGATCCCCGAAGTTAAGGCAGAGGTGTATGCAATTGTACCTACACCCACGTTTCACCAGTTATGTTTTATTAAGTCCCATGCAATAGGGTCGAGCCTATTGCCATCAACCAGGCAATATTACAGACTCTATAGCTGCTATTGAATATTCCTGATAGAAAAACCTTAATAACACTTTGCCCAACCTGGGAATCGAACCCAGGAGCTCTCATGCTCAGCAGTCACACTTATATGACCATTAGAGCAATGTGGCAGTATATAATATTCTATTTACAGTTCGTCAGTACACATGGTTTAACGGTGTACCGTGAACATTAAGTAAATGAATATATTCAACTTAAGTTTGAATAGCACCCTGTATAGCACGGACTATTCGAACACTGTGTTGTCAAGTTAAAAGACACATCATAGGGAATCCCGGACGTCAATATTCCGAGATTCCAGCGAAAATACCAAAAACATTATAATTATATATTTTTTTTAAAACCTACACAAATAATTCTATTATCTCATTTGCCTACAATTAGATTTACGCTGGTGCTACAGTACAAGGAAAAAAGTATTAGTAAATAAAATCGATTTGTAAATATATTTTTCAACACACTTGCTCGTAATGTGAGCCTTATTACATCGTTCTTAGGGCTATAAACCGAACTATGACTCACACGTGCATAATAATATTACACACTAGTCCATAATAGAATTATCGCTTAAAAGTTAAGCTAGTACCTAACTGCAAATTATAAATGCGAGTAAACAGAGCATTTTCAATTTAACCGGGTGATACTTACAGTTTTTTTTTGTAACAACAAAGACGTTTTATGCCGCTAAATTCCATTTACATTTTTGGAATAAATAAATGTGTCCATAACTAAGACGAATAAACATTTATTATTATCATATTATTATAATTCACAATAATTTGTTATAAAATATTTGCATTTTATCACTAAAATTATAATTTTGAAATAATCACCTTACATTTGGCGGGTGCATAAAAAAAAACTTGCGTGCCATTTCCCATCATTTTCATATTTTGTTTGTATCGCATTTGTTGCTGTGTGGTAAAACGATTTATAACACATTTGCTCGTAAAGGGTAATCTTATTTCACCAATTTCATTATCGTATGGTATCTCGTTACGTACTTGTGCGTTATTGTAATGTAAAACGCACGGTTTATCAAGATGCTCCGTCTAAAAATCGAAGGTCTAAAACGAGCTAACTAAAAGGTCTAAACTAAGGTACTTTTTTAAATCATTAGCAAAGAGTTTTTATGTCAGAAAAGTGGTCAACATTTTATGAATAAAATTAACTTTGGGAGATAAAATATAACAATATTAACTTCACAAACTTAAAAATTCCAACTGGCAACGTAATAATCAATTTTACAAATTGTTCAAATTATTATAACTGCTTTAATAAGTGATTTAAGATTTATTCGTTTAAGAAAGTGCGAGTTTTATTTATTTCCTCGCAAATATGTTATAAAACGCTGTATGTCATCCATGCGCTTTGATAATTACAGCCTTTGCTTTCTTGTAGCCCTCGCCTACGGCTCGGGCTAGCAATATCACCTCGGCTGTAATTTTCAACTTACCGCACTTATATCATAATGTACTATTATGCAATACATGTTTGTTTTTTCCTCGCAAGTGTGTTGAAAAAGTGCGTATGCAACTCGTGAGCAACTTGCTCACTAGACACTCGGCTGATTTACGCCCTCCACACTCCACTCCACAGCCTCGTGTATAATGAGCAACTTTGCTCACTTGTGTCATAATATACTATTAAAAACTGATACAATATGATATGTAGATTTTACAACAAGTGCACAAAACCAACCATTTTTATCCGAGACTTTTAGCAGCCCGAGCCGAAGGCGATAAAATGGTTTTGTGGACGAATTATAAACTCTGCTTTTCACTTCGATTGCGAGGAAATAAAACAGTAGTATAACATAACATTTCTTTAATTAAAATTCAAAATAAAATTAGTACAATTTTGAATACTGAAGGAAATTGTTCCCGGCATATCGCCGCATTATTTTTTAAAATCTTACGACTTTGATATTAGGTTTGGGCTGCAGACCTATCTATACAGCCTACTATTAAATTAATTTTGTAATAATAAATTTCTTAAATTAATTAAACAACCTACTGTACTTGAATTTAAATTTTAATATCTTTTATGTCTAAAAAAACACAAAAATAAAATAAAGTAAATATTATAAGATAACAAATTCTATTTAGGAACTTCTTATTGTGTTTGGCTGTATGGCTCATTTTTTTTGCCTTAATATAGATACATTTATGAGTAGATACGTAAATGCACAAAATTCGTATTTGTGCAACCTTTATCCTGCACAAATAAGCACTTTCAGAGCATGAGAAGTGACAAATGTATTTTCCGTATTTATTTAATTGTAAATTCTATTTTTTATCGCTGTAAAGGCAAAGCAACTGCCACTCAAAAGTTATCACGTATAGGCCCTGGCTTTAATTAACAGCTAAAACCTGTATATTATCGAAAATGAATTTGACATGAAATAATAATTGTGAATGGAATTGTATTGTAATTGTAATTTGAACACTTGCGAAAGTTACTGAAGGTAGAAACTGGAGCTGGAACTGGGGGGAGTACTCAAACAAATACTTAAAACACAAGTATTAGGTCTTATTTACCTTTTTAGAATCCATATCTGAGTACTGATATAGTTTTACTTAGAACACTTACGTCATGCACTGTTTACCTACATATTAGCTCATATTGTTGTAGTACATGAGTAAGTCTTAAAATATTCAAGTAATGTTAACAACATAATATATTTTATTCTTATATTATTATAGAGGAAATACATGTGCTATTATTGTGCATCTTACCTCGGATGTCATACGATTCAATGACTCTGAGACTAAAAATTAATTGGGTGTTGCTCCAATCAATGCAGTGACCAATCCGCAACGGTCTCTAGACAGAACAATCTAAACATAATATGAACTTTTATGAAAAACTTTTATTGTTAAAGAGGTAAATTTGTTTGAAGCAGGTTATTTCTAGAAGTACTGTTCCATTCTCCAAAAAAACTTACAATGATAATGTAAGCCATGCTGCGCTGTAGCCGAATGTCATAAAATATTATATTATACGGTTAGTACATTACATTAAGTTACACGCGGAAGAAGTCGCGGGCTGAAGTTTGTGGAAACATGACTATTTGAGTCAAAACTGTCGTGAATAATACGAACGCTCATACGAATAATTGCATTTAAAATCTTCTAGGTACTCGTAGCTACACGGTAGGGTCAGAAAACATAATTTTATCTTACCTACACAATAGAACCTAAACCTAAACCTAACCTACCTTACCTACCTTGTCTTACCTAATTTATTTTATCTTATATACACAATTTTTCATCCCTAGAATTCAAAGATCCAAGTCTAAAAAACGTAAAATCTCACAAGTAGTGTAGAGTCTGCCCTCTGACACGGTCCCAGAGGCGCAAATTAGATTTGCAAGGGCCTATTCGATGCCGACAACTGTATTATATTTTAAATTGACCATGAAAAAGAATTTGAGTGGAACTTTCTGCTGTAGTGTTACCAAAATAGGTAGAAGCGAAATTGCGTTTTGTATTTCCCCGAGACTTATCTTTTTGCCTTTCCTCTCAACTTGAAACGATTATCCTTATTTATTAAAGTGTACGTGTTTGAAAACCGCATGGATTTTCAGAGTCATTTAGTCACATAAATCTTTGTTTATGTAAACATGTCCATATTTAGACAATAGGTAGGTACATACATCATTAGTTTTTAAAACACTTACTAAAGTATTGCTCATTATGTTTGTCCAATGCGGTTGCAAATTACAACAGATTTTTTTTTAAACTACGAATGAATTTATACGACCGAGACATTTTTCTCTATGATATGAGAATGTGCGTTGTCTCCCTACAGTTGTAGATGTTGATATAATTATGACTCATTATTGGCGTAGAGCTCACTCGACATTCCTAAAGTTTGTAATTTAATTTTGTATTATGCGTAATGATCAAAGATCGGCGTAGGTAGATTGATTTTTGGTACTTGTATCATAAATGCACACAGAAAGAATAACATGGATAAGCCATTTTTCCGGAAAGTAATACCGGTATTTCCAGATTCAATTAAATATTATTAATATTGGTAGTGATATTATTACTACTTAATTCAAAATTTAAAGGAAAGTATCTAAACTAAATTAATTTGTTGTTTATCTGTTGAATAAACAAACAAAGAAGCGCACTCTACGAAACGAAGTAAACGAGTGAGCTACCTGGCATGTCGTCGGCGGGCGTACGCATTGTTTTGATAACCGGTTAGTGCACCACTCATGATCCTTTGTTCTGATTGGTCGTTGGGTTGTGTCAAATCATGACTGTGTGCCGTTAAAACAAAATATGAAGATTTATTATATTGCTCATTTTAATACAATTCCTACCTAAGTTCCGGTTTTTTTTTTAATAATCAACCAATTCCGGAGGAATGTCCATATTAATATATACGTTTCGGATCAATGACCCCAATTCAATCTAACTACTCCGATTTTTGGTAATGAAAACAAAATCCAATAAATAAACGCAATTGAATCAAACGTAAATTATTACTACGCCGACGGGTATTTCCATAACTGTATTGATAATTAAAATGAATAGAAATACTTCTGTGCAACGTGTTATCTGGTTATTTGGCGCATACTGTATTCGGACCCTCCGCTAGATTAGCCAGACGAGCTTAGAGGGTCGGCCGAATCACGCCCATGCACTGCATTCAATCCAAACGTGAATAATATTAGTTTTCATATCAATTTGTACGGCAACATGAAATATTTCTGCGTTATTCTGTTGTAAGTATTGAAGTCAGTCAGAAACTCAGAATGGAGATAATCAAGACAGAGATGATGGTTTCATCGAAGATGAGGAAGCCGATTTATAACTGGCGGAAGCCATTAAATTAATTTTATAACTGTGAAAGTGTTTGTTATTGTGGTTTAGTTAGGTACATGTCACTCCTGTTATATGTTAAGTTAATAGCAACATATTTTTTCTACATGATGTATCTGAACTGAAGGTATAACACAGATAATCAATAATACGCATTATAATATTTTGGAAACTATTATGTACTTTATTAGATACGAGTAGATTTGGTTTGTTTCTTACATACATGTTTAACTCAAACAAGCCACAAAACGGGCTATGAGTATGTTTTCACAGGTATTAAAACTAAATTTATATCTCATCAGAGTTTCAAACCATTATATCAGTCCATAAACAGCCGCTGCTAACAATGGGTCTGGCCACTGGTGATTGTTATTGCTATCTAGTAATCAACGAAATCTATTGGTTGCCTTTTATGACATCAACGAGGAATCACCCAAGACAATAGAGCGCTCTATTGTTTTTGGTGGTTCTTCGCTGTAGGTTGCTATTGGTTTTCTGGCAAAGAGCAAGCTGTTAGGAGATTTTTGAAAGGTCCAGAATAGCAGTAGCCCCACTGCTATTCTGGACTTTTCAAAAATCTCCTCATCGGGAATACAACAATTTAATTATTCGGGGGAAATGGAGATATATTACAGAAGTCTGGTTCACATTTGGCGATGGTCCAATGGCTGTAAGAGCAAATGGCAGTGGTACTGGAAACCCGGCCAGAAACCAAAAAAATTAAGACAAACAACCTGCTTTTGGCCCGCGTGGTCTACTCTTCACTTAAAGAGAGCTTGTGTCCTACGAAAAGATATTTTTTTGGGTGAAAAGTTACGTTTTTCGGTAGGACTCAATGTAACGCGCTCTGAACATTGTGCAGATGGATGCATTGAATATGACGGGGGTCAAAAACCTGTAAAAAAGTTGGAAGTTTGACTCCCAATATCTCCGTAACTAGAAGGTTCCTAGATAAAGCCCAGGACAAAAAAAAAATACGAGGAGAACAAGTGCCTTAAGGCTTCGTTAAGGCTATTTTTTACACCCATTACCTATAGTAAAAGGTTAATGATATTCACGATGAAACGATTATGACAAGAATATAAGCAATGTGTTAGACCACATCGCAACGTCCGCAATATAATATTACAGACAATACTAACATATAAATTACAATTGATAGCTGGAAACATGTTATGTACCTACGTCACAATAGATCTTTTGTCGTCGAAGTTAATAAAGTAAGAAGTTTCATGTTTATTATCCAATACCTTCTATGTTTTTCAAATAACTTTCAAACTTCGAATTACTTAATTTTCTTCTCGTGACTCTCTGGGTTTGTATTGTCCACGCTTCCGACCCTCGATATCTGTGAACGAGAAAAATTTAACAAAAAGCGTTTATCACCGTGGAAATTAGGTAATTGTTTACAAGAAATAGTCTGCTGTAGTCAACTAAAAACCCCATTCCACGAGTCAAGCCCCTCCTTACTTTGTTTATAGCTGAAATGATTAACCCAAATATCTTCCCTTACACGTTATGTTCATTCAAACTGGAGTAACTGTATAGCCTCCAATTAAGCCTGTCTCTGGATGGAATCGTAGGCATTTAATATCAGAACACGTGGCTTATTATCCAGGAATGTGCCCTTAACACGACGACAGGGATGCCTGCTCAACTAAATTTGCTTTTAATTGATAAATACTTGACCACTGGCGTGTGTAATCGAATGTTCATACACGTTCAACTAGCTACACTGAATTTAACCTTGTACATTAGGGAATAGAGTAGTTTTTAGATCGTGAACGTAACCTGTGACATTGTGAATCAAATGCCAAGCGGTGGTCACAGTCAGGGTAGTATTAATAGAGAATGTCAAAATAATTTTATGTTTCAGCGTAACAAAAGGTTTAATTTGAGTTGTGCATAAAATGTTTCTAGGTTTCATGAAGATCTAGTCCGGTTGCTATCTAAATGCACCTTAAAATGTTTTCTGCTTTCTGCCAATAACAGGCTTAATCTACTAACAGTTGGAATTCCAGTCAAGACGACAAAAAAGCCCCGAAACAAATTGAATGAATCAAGAAGTATAATTTACAACATACAACATACATTTTCCAAATGCCTTTCTTTCTTTCAAGGTGTATAATATTCATAATATTCAGGGTGTAAAGGAATCCTTCACGAAGCCGTCAACCAAGCATTCTGTACATCAAACTTAATAGCATTGCGCAAAAATTATTGCTATTAGGAAACGATTATTTTTTCGATGTGAAAAATCACGATTACGTCGTAGGGTTCCATGTAACGCACTTAAAATATTGTGCTGATGGAATAGTACAGGGGTTATGAAGGTATTTAAAGTAAAGTAATAAAATTTAAACTTGTATTTAAAAAAGTGTGATAAAGTTGGAACTTTGACCTTCAATATCTCCGTAAATAGAAGGTTCCCAGGTATGGTCTAGAACAAAAAAAAACACAATGACGGGAAGAACACGTGTCCCTCGGCTTTGTTAAGGGTTTTTTTTTACACCATTTGTAATACAATTTGAAATTAAAATATTGCTAATCTGTTATTTGAATTCTTGTTGCTTTAGCTCAATTTTATATCCGTCCTAATATCGTGTAGTCTCTCATGTATTGCTCTTATCTTGGCATGTTTAGTAGTTTATATTCCATGTCGTGTCACTCCTATCTTTTATTACATATCTAAGCATATTATGTATATATCATATTATCTATTTATACGGTAGTAGCTGTGTATTATCATTGGTATCTAATAATTAATGCTTGTTAATGAGATAAATTTGTTCATCATGACTCGTCAATAGAGAAGACTAGGGTTGCAAGGGTAAAGGTGACTTGTAATCTATATTAGGAGATTACTTAGTAGCATAATATTTTTTCAATACACTTCCTCGAAAACTGGCTCTTAATGCACTACAATTAAGTTCAACATGCAATGTATTTCACAATTTTGGATTTTTTTCATTTAGCATTACTTGTACGGAAATAAAAATTTCCACAGATTACATAGACTTTGTTTTTTTTTTAATCTCGGCAAAGAGATAAATGCGTGTGTGTTTATAAATAGAATGACATAAATAAACATGATTGTTTTAAACAAATATCTACTTTTATTTTGTTTTGTTCGTTTTTTATAAAATTAAATAAATTGCTCAATGACCTCTGGTAGTAGTGTTGTTCATTTTCCGAGATATGTCGCTGGTTGGAATGACAAATTCATCGGCACTTTAAATTTTTCCGACGCCTGGCTTGTCCACCTCTTTCGTTTTCGATTGACTTTTACTGTATTCTATTACTCAAAATAAAAATCAAATCAAATTTAATTATTCATTAAACAGGATAAGTCTTAATGAAGTTCAGTCTGTCTAGGACGTGGGTGTTACGCTTGTCTCTAGTCTGCATTTTGATACTAATATTGACAATATAGTAAAAAAAGCTTTTCAAATGTATGGACTGGTCATGAGATTTTCAAGTAGCTTTGTGAGACCCTCTACGTTCTTAATATTATATAAAACCCTAATTCGGTCGCAATTGGAATACGCCGTTCAAATTTGGGCGGAAAGGCTGTCATTGCAAAGAGTTCAATGACGGTTCCGCAGGTGTACTGAACTACTACTTTTAATACAGTTGCGAAAAAATGAAGCAATTTAATAAAATAATAAAAACACAATAAACTAAACTCGCAAAGAAAATTTCTGGAAAATGGCGCCAACCGTAGAATATAAGCAGAGTTTTTTTTTTCTTCACCCATTTTATTTAAATTTAATGAGATGAAATGAAATGAAACCTAACCTAACTCATTCAATTAAATCATTAAATCTGATATTGAAATAAATTAGTAGCTTCTTTTTAGAAATATACGTATTTGTATGAATCACAAAAACTCTTTAGTAAAAACTTTATGGTTGGTTTTTCTTTTTAATAGACATTATTTTGACAGTTGGGAAAGAGAACGCACGAGTTCGGGAAAGGTAAAAAAAAAGTACTAGTATGTAATAGCCCACATCCCGAACGCTATACTTCCCTGCAATACACCACTTTTTGAGCAACTGTATTAAAAAAGTATTTACGATCTATGAATTATAAATGTTATCGTCCTAAAGTCTCTTATAAGAAATTACTGAAACGTTACAATGTTCTTAGTTTGCAATCTAGACGATTACTTTTGGGTGTAATGATGCTGCATGGTATATGCAATAATAGATTCGACTGCATTCCTTTGTCAAATACACACATCAAAAATGTCTAGGGATCAAGCATTTTTATGCGGATTTCTTGAGATTGAGATGTGGCTTTGTAATAAATTTATGATTTTATAAATTTATATGGATCCTTTTTGGTGCATTTCATAATTTGAATCAGGAACTCTCAATCAAATTCGAGTAAAAGATGAAAATAAGCTGTCAATATTTTCCCTATAAAAACATACAACGCATTGAAGACATTATTAGTGCTACTGTTTCCCTACTACTGATTAAAACCAACGTTATTATGGAGCGGCGACGTCATTTAAGCAGGGAAGAAATGCTCAGAGCCGTGGGAATGATAGAAGCTGGTTCCCGGCAACGTACTGTAGCTTTAGCTCTGAATACAAGTCAGAGTGTTATCAGTCGACTTTGGACACGTTACCGAAGCACTGGTACCGTGGCTGAGCGCCATGGAGGACGGTATCGCTGCACCACACGGAGACAAGACCGATACATTCAAATCTTAACTCGAAGAGCTCCAACAATAACCGCCATGATGTTAGCCGTGAGGCTTCATCACTCTTCAGGGAACTTAATTAGCGACCAAACAGTCAGAAACCGCTTGCATGAAGTGAACCTTCATTCCCGAAGACCGCTACGGGTACCACCTATAGCAATGCACAATCGTAGGATTCGATATCAATGGGCTCTTGAACACAGAAATTGGGCAGAAGAACAATGGCGTTTCGTGTGCTTTTCTGATGAGTCTCGTTTTGGTATGAGACCGGATACAAGACGTATACGACACTGGAGAACCCCTGGACGCCAACAGCGATTAAAATCCTGCCAGGAAGTCCATCCTTATAGTGGTGGAACCATCATGGTATGGGCGGGTATTTGGATCGGCGGAAGAACTGAGTTGATTTGGATCAGAGGCAACCTCAACGCTCAAATTTATGCTGAGACGATTGTATCAGACGTCATCGTTCCTCTACAAGTGCAAATCGGTCCCTTATTTCAGTTAATGCATGATAATGCACGACCGCACACCGCAAGAGTTGTAAGACAGACTCTCGCCGCAGCTAACATCAATGTCCTGCCCTGGCCTGCTCAGTCGCCAGACTTGAACCCGATTGAGCATGCATGGGATATGCTACAGAGAAGAGCTCTGCCGAATATGGAGGGTATCCAGTCGCAAGAAGACCTTTTTTTGTTGTTGCAACGAACATGGGCGGCCATTCCACAGCGTGATTTGGATGAACTCATTTTGAGTATGCCAAACCGATGTTCTTGTGTTGTTAGTGTTCGCGGTAGAAACACGGATTATTAATTGTTTAAGTTACCCAATAAAATTTTAAAGAAAACTGTTATTTCAGTCTTTTTTTCGAACTTTAATGTTAGTGGTTCAAATGTCAAAAATCCCTTTATTAGGAAAATGGCAAATTTCTTTATTAATGCAAAGGTGACTTGGTTTATCGTTACTGTGACAAACGAAAACACTTTATTTGATGAATCCTTAAAGAAAATTTTAATTAATATCAATCAGGAGACAAGTTATTGCAAAAATATATGTTGATCCCTAGATACTTTTGATGTGTGTAGTTTACATTATATAGTACCTACATGTGCCTCGACTATTCCACACGAACTTGTGCAGGACTAACGCTGGGGAGCGAGTGTCTCTTCGTCGCCTTGTTGATGCGTACAACGCTCACTTCATGGAGCTTGACATATTTACTCATTCCAAGGATCGTTTCAAGGCAAGAGCAATAGAGTTACTAAATTCATAAGTAAGATATTATTACTTTTTTTCCTTTCTTTAACTTTTTCGTGAATTCGTGGACAATGTTGTGGGTTACATGTGTAGTAACAAAAATATGGAATAGATTGTGTTTAAATGTATTTCTTAGTATTGTGCTAATTTAAGAATCTCGTTAAGCTTAGCATGTAACTGTTTTTTGTCCCTAACAAATAAAATAAATAAATTACTCGATTTTGCTTGTGAATAATGATTAATTAAAATTATCGTTGTTTCTGCGAGTTAATATTACGAGTACCAAACAGTAAACAAACGACTTTGCTCGTTTAGTAACAACACCTACGGTACCGATTTTAAAAGAACAAAGCTATCAAAATAATGTATAATGCGTAAAATGTTACCATTAAAACAATAACAGTGATGCGTGCATGTGGAAGTTGGGGCACCACATCGTTAGCTCTTTGTCCGGCGTCCGGCCGGACACAAAGAACAAGTTGGACGGACACGCGGACCGGATGGGCGAAAACATACTCAACCACCTGTTAAATATTCCCCACTGTCTTTGAGGAGAGTTTTGTGGTAACGTCTTGGTTAAAATTGTGCAGTTGTCCATTCATTAGCCGCTGTTGGAAGGACGGGTAACGATCTGACCTGTTCTTCTTCGTCTTTTTGTTCTTGTTGCCTCTTCAATTACTGAAGGTTGACCATAAGCTCCGAATATTTGGTTGGTCATTAGAGACAATGATTTAAATAGATCTTTGTAGCTTAGTCATAAGTACAGAAAAACTGGCCAAGTGCGAGTTGAACTCGCGCATTGAAGGGTATTGCATTTTTAATTTATTTTCATTATTTGTTGTTATAGCGACCACAAAAATACACATTCTGTGAAAATTTAAACTGTCTACCTGTTACGGATCATGAGATACAGGATACAGCCCGCTGACAGACAGACGGACAGCGGAGGCTTAGTAATAGGGCCCCGTTGGTTACCCTTCGGGTACGGTCCCTTATGAACATAACTGAACAAAACTATCTAGGTAATAATAATGTGTCATCGAGCATTTTTTTACATTTATTATACACAATATTATGGCAGGTAAAGTCGCATTCAAGATGATAAAAGAAAGATTATGATAACTAATCCGTATCGAAATATTTTATGTATGATTTAATAATTCTTCAATTTATGACTTTTTGATCAATAAAGTGATACGTGCAAAATTAACTCACTAACGCATATGATTGGAGATATGGATCAAGATATTTAGGTAAGCGCAATGCAGAAAAAATATTCTGGTAAATTAAGGCCCAATTAATTAATTGCTGTTGTCTCAGTAAAAAAACTCAATAATTTTCAGTCGAAACTCTAGGAAAACATAATGGGAATAAATCTTACTAACTACTTTTCCACTGCATTCGTTATTTTCCAGGGCTCTTGTAAAACAAGTACATGTTCAGTAATAAATAATAAAGCGTTCAAGTCTAGTGTACAACTACAATATAACGGAGGCGGCGCGCGGCGGGCGTGCAATTTGTTCACGTAATAGAAAAATTCCATGGAAATCGCTTGGCGAACAGGCGATTTTGTCTCGCCTCGCTCGGAATTGGGTAGCCAGCCGTGTGGGTTTTTATAAAAATATGAAAAAAGAAAACCCATATTTTGGTGTTAACGATTGTTTCAGGAAACTACTGCCACTTCACATATTTCTGCCTCATGCGACATTACTGCTAGATTTGCTTGGGTGCGACCACACACCAGTTTATTCTTAGGTTACCATAAAATCTATACTGTCACTTACGGCTACGGGATATCTTCCGGGATTATCTATTATTTTGAGCTCCCGATATTTCAACACTGTTGCAAGCGCCATGCCATCGAATCGGGACCTCAAAATAATTAAGTGAACCGTGAAAGCTTAAAGCATTGCTTAGGTTACCATTGTATCAGAACGAAATAGTTTATTGTTTTAGGTAAAGAATTAAATGTTTGCCTTAAATATTTTTAGCTCCATGTTTCAGGCCGCATTTCCGGCTGCATCTTTCAGAGCACAGTTTCTGGTCTTTATTACAAAAGGTTTCTGAATTAATTCAAGTGGTATGACTTATACCAAATCATAGTCATAAAAGATTACGTAACACAACTGGGTGTAACAATGTCCCGTTCTATCGATTAGAAAATCCTATTCGGACTTTTCACGACAATGCGAGAATTACAGATGCCCATACAAAGCCTCCGCAATGTCTGGGGCTCCGCGCTGACCGACAGAATGAGTCCGGGCCTTAAGAGATTACCTAACACAAAGGAAGGCTTATTGTGCTACAACTACGATATTTAAGGTTTAACTTTTGTCGTCAATGTACCTACGTGGATGCTGGACATCGAAGGACAGAGATTATAACGAACGAGCTTGATTGAGGAATCTTCTTGTGAATTTATTAGTACGGTGCGGTATTAAATAATGCTTCTACGTCGCTAAAAGGAAATTCATCTTCGCTTCATCTTTATTCGGCTAAATCTTTTTCGATATTTTCAGTACCTACATAATTATTATACCTACTACAATACTTTTGAGGATAATTAGCGCAGACAGAGTTCGTTTTATTTGAAGTAGGTAAGTGCTTACACGATTTCTGAACCAAAATGTATGTATGCTGTATTTGAGAAATGCTGATACCTATTTATTAATTAGGAAATAACCAATGAAATGCACCAATTAAATTCAGGGCGTTGCAGTACAACAAAGTATAACAAAGAGAGAAAGGAGATTTGAATGTTTGAAAAATTTACATGAAGTAAACATAATTTAATTTAAAACTAAGGTTTAAAATTTTTTTTAAATTCGTACTTGAACCTATTTAAACGTCCGTATTGAGATTTTACCCTTGTAATAGACCAATCTAAATACCTAAATATACAAAATAAGTACATACGGTTAAATTCTATAATCCTAGTACGTATGGCTCCACACTAATCCCCTGTAATTCTTAATGGAATCATACAGGTGATCGACAACAAACATTTTTGATATTTTTGGTGCAGGCAACGATTCTCAAGCAATGACGCAGATGTGAAATTCGTTGCTAATGTATTACTTACAGGCGCAAAAGTGTGAGGAATATATTGAGCTTGTTGAAGGAGGTTTTCTCTCAATCTTTGCTTTTATATAATATTTTTGTATTATCCTGTCAATCCTTCATGTCAATATGAATGTTTCTAACATTAATACGTTTTATCATTTCGATTCATAAAATACCTCTCAATATGGTAGCAGAGCGATTAACGAATCAAGTAAGGTTTTAATCAAATAATTTGCAAAAACAGTTAAACATTTTTTCAAAAAATTCTAACGAGGGCCTGTCAAAATTTCGACTTCGTCTACGAGTTGCAAAATTGATATCGGTCGTTTAGAAGGTGAAGAAAATTGATCAACATGGCGCTGTGAGGTACTGTTGCTTTTAAGGGGTACTCCTGGCGGGTTGGATGCTATAAATGGAAAACTTATAGAACCTGTAGCCGTGTGGTATCCGGCAGAGTAGAATATAACCAACCCGTTACACTCACGGGTGTCGTATAAGGCGACTAATGTCTGAGGCAGAACACCTTGCGCCTCCGTAGACCAGAGAATGGGCAGCAGCAGCAGCAGCGTTTTCTGTTAGTCTTTCATCACTGCGATCTCCAATCCGCCTGCCAAGCGTGGAGATTACGGCAAATTCCTCCCATCATAGGAGAGGCTTATGTCCAGCAGTGGACGTTATGGGCTGTTGTAGTAGTTGTAGTATAGAACCTATAAAACCAGCTACTACAGCAACTGCAGACGTTAAAGCAAATTATGAAAAGAGTTTAGAAGCATATCATAAGATAGATAGTACGGCGATGCTTATTTTGATGGCTAATATGTCGGATGACACTTCACAAAAGGTCGTGAGATTCTCAACAGCCAAACAGGTTTGGGATGAATTGCACACTTTGTTCAATGGAACATCTGAAGACAAAAGCTATTCACTATGCTACAGTTTCTTTGGCTATAAAAAAAATCCCTTACATGACATGTCAATGCATATAACCAACATGAAAAATATATGGCATGAATTGAAAGTGGAACTTCAAAAAGGTGAAACCAAATATGATCTTCCAGAGTTATTACTAATCTGCAGATAGATCTTGGAAACTTTACCCGACGAGAAGTATTTCTCCTTCAAGTCTAGTTGGATGTTGATGTCAAGAAAAGATCGAAATATAGACAATCTGACAGCACAAGTATGTGCTTACGAACGTTCACTTTTGACCAAAGGAGGTATTACTAAAGCACAAGCTCTAGTTGTACAAAACAAGTTTATGCGTAAGAAAAAGTGTGGATATTGCGGACAATATGGACACAAAGTTAAAAAATGTCGCAAGTGGATATTGGACGGGAAACCTCCTAAAACACCTGGCCCATCGACAAGGCAAGCTAACAATCCTAATCTCTCATGAATGGAAGTTGTTACAAATTAGGTCGTAAATATTATTGAAGAAGATCTTGACAGTTGGTTTGTTGACAATGGTGTTACAAGTCATGTCACCTGTCGAAACGACATATTTTCCAGCTTTCAACATTTCACCAATAATCAAACAGTAACATCTGCAAATGGCTCAACAATTCAAGCTATTGGCAAAGGTACAGTTGATTTGATAGCAGACGTTCGCGGTTAGACACAAAACATTAGACTGTGTGATGTATGGTATTTTACAGCAATAAAGAAAAACTTATTTGCCGTACTTGCTGCGCAAGATAAACTTGAGAAGAGTGTCTTCACATCTGAAAGAGAATTTTGTCAATTGATAGTAGATGGAAAAATTAATTGAATTGGCACAAGAGTCAAGAATGGAGGACTCTATAAACTAAATGTAAAGACAATTATAAATTCATTTCCTGAATTGAACTCACTGACAACAAAAAACATCTTACAACTCTATCATGAAAGATTTGCTCACCAGAATAAAAGACATGTGAAGCAATTGCTTGCACCAAGTTCCTTTTCAATCAATTGTTTGAAAAAGAACTTGGTATAAAAGTCAAACTCAATTCTGAACTATGTACAGGATGTGTTTATGGTAAAACACATAGATATAAATTTGGAATAAGAGATCGAGCTAAAGCACCAGGAGAGATCATTTACACAGATGTATGTGGTCAGTTCCCCAATTCATTCAAAAAGTTTCGTTATTTTGTTTTATTTATAGACGATTTCAGTAAGTATCGTCATATTTATTTCATCAAGCACAAGTCTGAAGTCAAAGATAAACTTGTGGAAATGATAAACGAAACAAAGACTACTGGTCACATCATAAAGACAATTCTTAGCGATAATGGAGGAGAATTCCAAAATTAATCTGTGAAGAAGATCTTAAATAATCATGGCATCCAACACCGTTTGACAATGCCGTATACGCCGGAACAGAACGGGTGTAGTAAGAAAGACAACAGAACTTTGGTAGAAGCTGCTCGTACTATGATGCACGCTCACGAAGAACTTCCACTCTCCTGTTGGTGTGAGCTTGTCAACACGGCTGCTTATGTTCTGAATAGAACTGGACCGACTTCTATAGAAGGAAAATCACCGTTTGAGTTATGGTTTTCAAAGAAACCCTCAATCAAACATTTGAGAATCATTGGCACTGAATGTTATGCTCATGTTCCAAAAGTAAAGAGAACGAAAATGTCCAGAAAAACTCAAAAATGTATTCTCATTGGTTATGATGGTGATGACAGTTATCGGTTACTAAGCATAAACAATAAATCGAATCCAACACTGATACGGTCAAGAGGCGTAATATTCAACGAGTCAGTCATCTATTGGATTGGAGTCAGATGTCTCTGAAACAGAAAAACAAAGTCCAATTGTTGAGATGGAGGTTCATTTTCATAAAACTACAGAAAATCATCCAATGTTAGATGCAAGGGACGATATTTTACAAGATGCAACTATTTCAGATGTGCCTCAAACATTGAATGATGGTGCGAGTTTTGAAGAAACAATTCCCACTTTGCCTACAATATCGGATGAACCTAGTAGAAATGAAGAAGATTCTAATGAATCCTATATTACGCCTGAATCATCAGAAGTTCATTCAGATGAAGATAATGGACAAGCAAATTCTACGACAAGGAATCTAAGAGATAGATCGACATTGCGACCACCACAACGATTTGAAGATTTTATTATGTCTACTATTGTTAGTGATTTTTATGAACCCAAATTATACAAAGAAGCAATAAAAAGTCCTTAGAAAGCGGAATGGTTAAAAGCAATGGAAAACGAACTAAACTCTCTAAAAGAGAATAAAACTTGGATTTTGGTGGATAAACCAAAAGACAGAAAACTGATTTCTTGTAAGTGGGTGTTTAAAGTTAAAACCCATGCTGATGGAGGCCTTGACAAATATAAGGCGAGATTAGTAGCAAGAGGTTATACACAAAAGAAAGGAGTTGATTATAGTGATACATTTAGTCCTGTTGCTAGAATGGCCACAATAAGATCGATTCTTAGCATCGTTGCAAATGAAGGGTTATCCCTCAGACAGTTTGATGTAGCAACTGCATTTTTGAATGGTTCTTTAGATGAAGATATCTACATGAATCAGCCAGAAGGGTACAGTGATGGTACGACTAAAGTATGTTAGTTGAAGGGAAGTTTATATGGTCTCAAACAAGCTCCAAGATGTTGGAACAAATGTATTGTTGATTATTTGAAAGTTTTAGGATTCAAACAATGTGACACAGATGTGTCACATGATGACACATGTTTGTTCATTAGAAATTGACTTAACAACAAGATAATTCTTGGACTCTATGTTGATGACGGTCTAATAGCTTCAACGAACCCAAAGGAATCTGAAAAGTTTTTGGCAGAATTGAAACGGAAGTTCAAGATAACCACAAAACCAGCTTCTTACTTTCTGGCTTTGGAAATCTTCAACAACAACGATAGTTCCATCAAAGTCTCTCAAAAAGATTATGCTAAAAGGCTACTGGAACGCTTTGGTATGAGTGATTGTAAAGCCGTTAGTACTCCAATCATCAAAGAAGCACAACCTGCACAACCATGCTCAGTAAAAGAGGATGAGGTTATACTCGTATTTCCCTATCGTGAAGCCGTTGGTGCACCAGACCGGACATTTCATATGCTATTAGTGTCGTATCCGGGAAACTTACAAATCCCTCTTTAGAAGATGCTAACAAGGTTAAACGCATACTTTGTTACATTCAGGAAACCCTAGATACAGCAATTATTTACAAAAAAGGATACAACACTGGAATCTTGGAATGTTTTAGTGATTCTGATCATGGTGGAGATTTCGATACAGGACGCTCTACTTCTGGAATCTTATGCGTGTATGCAGGAGGAGTAATCTCTTGGGCAAGTCGTAAACAGACTTCTGTAGCTATCTCAAGCACCGAAGCAGAACTTGTTGCAGCTAGTGAAGCAGCTCGTGAGATTGTTTGGCTGAAGAGACTTTTTAATGAAATTACTACTTTGATAGAAGTCCCTACTTTATAAGTTGATAATGATGCTGCTATAAAGCTTACACGAAACCCAGAGTTACATCGTCGCACAAAGCACATTTCTATTAGACATTTTTATGTAAGGGAATTAGTTACCGAAAAAGAACTTCAAGTTAAATATGTTCCTACAGAATACCAGTGTGCTGATATTTTGACTAAGCCTGTGCATTAACCCAGACTGGATCTAATTTCAGGAATGGTGGGACTTATACGATAAAGATTATCGGAAAAGGGAGGATGTTGAAGGAGGTTTTCTCTCAATAATATTTTTGTATTATCCTGTCATTCAAACAAAAAGTATCTATGTAGTATATCAACTATCTAGTGTCCACGACACAAGCCTCGTTGCTTACTGTGGCACTAGATGGCGCTGTGTGTTCATGTCCAGCGATATTTATTTATTTATTCATTCATGTCAATATGAATGTTTCCAACATTAATACGTTTTATCATTTCGATCCATAAAATACATCTCTACAGAGCTTGCCTTTTCATGTTTGTAAATATTAAAGTAACTACATACTACATAATTTACTAGAAAATATAATAATGTATCTTTTACGCAAAAACTTACATAGTAACAAAATGACGTTGCTACGGCGTAGGCGTCTACGTCTTCGTAGCTGGTCGTAGCAACGCCATTCAAAGCTCTAAGAACTTTTGAACTTTTCCTAAAAGTTACCTCATGGTTTCTGTTCCAAGAATTTCAGTTGTTTAAGAATGTTTTCTTGATCAAAGCGTTGTTTCAATTTACAATTGTTACATTGTTTATGAATAGGCATGACGACAGTATCAAAAAATTGCAAATCTATTTAGTCCGTCAGTTAGAGTATTGGAAATTAATGGACACGTATTTTTTGTTTTTGTGAATCAATGAAAATTGACAAAGATAAAACGCATCAAAATTCGGGAGTGGGGGCTCGTGAGGTCAGAACTAGCTAAAAATTATACCTAGGCGTGACATATTGAGAATTTTAAAAGCGTCATATCTTCGTCAATTTTGGTTTACGTAACAAAAGAAAAAACACGGGTCAAATATTTTTTGATAATCTAATTGACGGACTAATTAGGTTTTTTTTTGTCGTCTCGCCTATTCCTACTTTTCGAAATAGTTCGCCGCTATTGGCACAGAAACGGCAACCTACTAAGCGGCATCGTTGGCAGCTATAATAGCTGTTATATGAATAGAAAAAGATAATAAATCGAAACTTTGGCAATCACAAGCTAGTATAATCGCCTAATACTGGCAGTCTATTATCATTGGGCACATTACAGACGACCCCGACCGCGTCTAATACGCGAGATCGAATGATTCGATCGCATTATTCACTAATACGCCGTGCCTCAAAGGTTCCCTACGAGAGGGCGAAAAAACGATGAATAGAGCTTATGGAATCTAATAAAGTGGGACATTCTTCACTGAGCTCACGACTCGGCTAATTTCTCATATAAGAAGCTCACTGATCTTTGAATGTACGTAGTCCTAACGCGTTTCTGCGAATGTTGATCGAGCAGCGTCTTTGTGTAGGTTTAACATTTGTTGGAGTATTTTTATTTGAGTTTGATGAATAAAAGAAAATAAGTTGTTATTTTTATGATAGTCTTTGTTGATAAGTGGTAGGTACCTCCAGTGAATAGAGCTTAGAGTGGAAATCATCGTGTTTCGAAAATCCAGGTGGGTATTGTAATTTTCAATGCGACCGTTCAATTGGAACTTCACATTATCAACCGGAATATCCTCCTTATGATTAAAACTAGTGGCTTTGATGTAATACTTTTAATGGAGTCTGAGGCTCTTAATTAATGGAATTAAGAGCCTCGATTGTAAATAGTAAGGAACCTTAAAACTGACTTGACATAGATATTTTCTAGGAAATGTATGTGCTGTGATGAGGTGCCTACCGAACTAAGAGATATAAATAACAGATATAACAATATTAAAGGAAGGTTGGAACAAAGACCTCCCTAAAAATATCCACTCATGTGTAATTTCTACATCTCTCAAACCGTAAACTTGCTACCTAAGAAGTTAAGAACCTATGTAATGTCAGAAATCCAGCATTACATAAACGACGCTATGTAACACGAAAGTCCGTAACATTGGCGAGCCGCAGCGTCTGCCGGCTGCGGCAAACAACGACAAAGGGAGTGGCACCATTTAGCGGCGGCCGCAATCCGCTTAGCGCGGCGCGCATTAGTGGCGCATCAAATATGCATGGCCCACTCCGCACGCACTCTGCCGGCATTAGTGCTGGAGAAATGCTTGTGAGAGATAACTGTGGATGTCTTGGGCACATGTACGTAATAAAATAAGTTTTTGGAGGTTGTATTGGACAACAACAGTAGAGAATTACGGTCTACTAAGAGTGAATTTCACGAGTGTGCATGACTGACACAAGACTGACACTCTCTTGAAAGTACTTAAGATCATGTGCTGGTTGTGTTCAGTTTCACTAATGAAATTCGCCCTAAGTAGATCACCTACAAAACATGATGGTGATGAATTCTTTGATCATAGTCCTCAGGTGTACTACATAACAGTCTTAGAAGAGCAGTAGTTTATTGTTGGTTAGAGCAGTAGTTTATTGTATGTTAGAGCAGTAGTTTATTGTGGATTAGAGCAGTAGTTTATTGTGGGTTAGAGCAGTAGTTTATTGTATGTTAGAGCAGTAGTTTAGTAGAAGAGCAGGATTTTTTTATCCGACTCGTCACTGTTCCTACTCGTCATCGAAAAACAATAGATCTGACTAACTCGTATTATTACGTTGAATATCCTGTTGTTTTGAAAAATAAAAGCTTATAAAAGCACAATCATCAGTGTAGCCAATAATTGTATGTCTCACCTAAACAATCTAAATAGCAAGTTACTATTACAAATGCCCACTTAATTGGCAACATTTCGAGGCTTCAGACCGACAATTGTCAGACTGGAGCCTCGCAGTGCATAGTTAATTAGGATTTAATTTCGGTACACAGGCTGAGTATATAATGTAGGTATGAGTAAGTGTGTAAGCCGATTGTGGTAATGGGCGGGGCGGTTGGCCACGATCCTCCAGTCGGAGGCGGGGCGGTTTGTGCATACTTTATCAGCCGTCGGATCTGTCGTCCTTTGTCCTTTTACCGCTACTTTGTCAGAGGCAAAGGTCGGAATATTAAAATGACTGGACGGGAAAACGAGTTTTTGGACTTATTGATTGGAGTGAGGGGGATTAAAATGAAGGTAAGTAGTGCTTTTACAAGAGCCATGAGAATCGTCTATGTTGTAGCCTATATTTAACAGAAAATGTAAATTTTATAAGCTCGTGATGCGTACCCTGCGTAAACATCGCATATAGGTTAATGGTGAGTGTGCATAATTTCCCGTTTTCCCCACTTCAATTTATGTGAACGCAATTATAAAACTTTGAAACTTAATCGACCAATAAAAGTACGAGTAAACATTATAGTTAGATGGATAAACATCGCGGAGTAGGCCACAACCCCGCCAACACCGCGCTATTTGCATAACAAGCGCGCGTCAGGAACAGCTTTAAAATAAAAAAGCGCCCATAATGGCTTTATAAATAGATTTCGGAAAGTATTTTCTATTAAATAAACTTCCATTTGACGTGGTGCACAACGCCGAACGCCGCGCGTATGAATAAATCATATCAAATAACTATCAGGGGAGATCCGACGAGCATTCTTTCCCGTTTACATCAAAACATTTCGTTTAGGGTTGAGATGGCCTATTCGTGTGACGCGAGCAGATTTTTTATTCATGATTTTTTAATGGACATCCGCTACGTAGAATGTCTCAGACTGTGATTACATTGATTTATTCGTGAAGACAGTGATTCCACATGTAGAGTGCTCCACGACTTCCTACACATACTGCTATGTAAAACCTATTACATTTCTCCAAACACTGGAATGGAAGTAATGAGCTTTTTGGCAGCATTTTCTCAGACATTTTCTCTTTATATCAGGGCTTTTCATTTCAACGAGGGGCGTTCGTCGCACATTGAATTTTTCAAGTAAACGAAACGTGAGGACGGACGGAATCCCAGAGGATGCGTCGGAGCGCCTCGCGAACACCTACGGAGGCTAAGCCTCTCAGTTCGGTCACACTGATTGAATCCACCCGACGGAGATGGCGACGCTTTGAAACTAGTGTGAATACTAACATTTATAGTTATATAGTTAAAGATAAATGAGGTTTGATTCTAGGTATTGAGATTGAACGTATACGCATACACGTAGGCAGAATTAATCTACAGAATATAATTTCATTAGAAATTGAAGTGTGCAAAAAATGATTGGAATAAAAGTCAGATTTCAAAGATGTGAAATCGCAAAAAAAAAACAGGAATGTAAACTGTGTTTGATAGCTGACAAGCTAAAAAATATAATTTGTGGCAGTGGTAACGAGTACAATCATTAGCGTAGCTCGGCGAGTGCGGGTGACGCGCTTGGCACAGCGTTGCATCGCTATTGTTGCGCACGTCAGCCGGCCCTGTAATTATCGCCTTGCGAATGACATCGCGCCTCAACCAACGATATTCAGTTTTCCGCTCCTTTTAAAATAGGAACAGTGTTTTCAATTTTTGTTCTTGTTTTTTAAGTCGAGACGTTTAGTTATAACGTTAGTACTTATCTAATAGTTCCATGGTAACAGCTATTATTTGTGTTGCAGTTTTTCCACCGGTATGAGCTAACAAATAACAAAAACCACGCGATTTAGCCTTTAGCGGCACTATTATACAAAGTTAATAAGCCCAATTCTTGCACAATTAATTTGTACGTGTACTTTTTAAAACGCAACTTTAATTGATGCGAAATTACAACCTAGGTCTTAACGTAGGTAGGTATACGACTAGCTAATAATTATGTCTGCAGCTATTGTTCTTATGCAGATTTATTGTAATTTGATAAATTTAAATTGCGATATTACGCATATTAGACCTGCTGTAAGAAAAAGGTGATGATTTTCTTGAGTCATGAAGAGGAGTTAGTTAAGTTATGAAATTGTTTTATTTTATGTAAGTATCTATACCATAAAGAAGCGATTAAATTTATGAACTGAAATTATTTAGTGAACTACACGATATTCTTTTAAAGATAATATTCCAGTTACTTCTAATCTAAGAAAGATTTGCTATGTACGCTCCATAACGCATACCGTTTTTTTTTTTTTTCTAGTTAGCCTGTTCTGTCCCACTGCTGGGCAAAGGCCTCCCCCATTCCTTTCCATCTCTCCCGGTATTTTGCGTCCTCTGGCCAATCAGTCAGGAACGAGTCCAAATCATCACGCCAGTGTTTCTTACACCTGCCTCGGTGACGACGATCGTCTTCAGGCACCCACTTTCTGACGATTCTGGCTGGCGACCGCTCTGGCGGGCGGGTCACATTTCCAGAATTAAATGAAAATGTGACCCGCCCAGTCCCAATTTAAACCTCGCAGACTTATCGGCAACATCGGCGATGCCTGTCTTGGAGCGTATTATGGTGTTGCGTATTCGATCGGTGATTTTGATATTTAAAGTGCTACGCTCCATCGCTCTTTGGCAAACCTTGAGTTTGGACTTCTGAACCTCCGTCAAAGACCAAGTCTTGGCGCCATAGGTTAGGATAGGCAGGATACACATGTCGACAAGCTTACGCTTGAGTGAGATAGGAAGGTCGCCCTTCATAAGCGCCTTCATGGACCAGTAGCTTCTCCAGGCATTTTTGACGCGACGGTCGATCTCCTTGTCCTGTCTGTTGCTGAAGGAAACTAGCTGGCCCAGGTAGATGTATTCGTCGACATAGTGTATTTCCTGCCCATCGACCTCGACCCTATATTTAATCATAAAACTTTCATTAAATCAATCATAAAACGATATGAGGTATTTTTATGTTTTCGAAGACTTCATTAATAATAATGGAGCCACGAAGAAAACATCGCACACCAAAGTACTAAGGTAAGACGAAGGGGAGATTATCATGCATATTTTAAGGTTCGTTTATGTACGACACACTGAACGTATCACTGTAAGAGATTGTTAGCGACGGTATATAATTACTTACATGGTTTTCAATATCCACAGAATTATTTACAATCCAATAATTATTATTGGTAACCTAATGACGTTCTTACTGATCATCTGCCTAGCCTTTTCTCAACTATTTTGGGGTCGGCTTCCAGTCTAACCGAATGCAGCTGTATACCACTATCTAACAAGGAGCGACTACCTCCACAACCCAGTTAATAATGGGTAAAACAATACCTTTTGGTAAGACTGGTTGTCAGACTTTTGACCCATTGACTACCTGTAACGACTGTCAAAGATCTACAAATGATAGCTCAGACCAACGGCTTAACGTGCTTTTCGAGGCAAAGAGGAGACTTTGTATGTGACGTGTAGTCACCCATCCACGGACCAACCTAGGCAAGCGTGGCTTAACTTACTACTCGACCAGAGCGGTTTTTATTATTACGCCACGAGCTCACGTTAGTGAAAACTGTTTTAGAGCATTTTTTTATTTTTTATTTAAAGAAATGACACAATATTTCTGTTAGAATAAGATCAGCACTTCTGTCCTCTCCTATTCAAGTCAATTAAAAAGGGAAGATTCCAAACGTTATAAGATTATTCATCGTAAATTGTACATGCATATGACGCGCCCAATCTGCGCTGCATTCATCCTTGACCACTATGGGACAAATTGAAAAAGGCGCTTCATTCGCTATTGGGAAAAGATTTATCTTTTTAATCTGAACCTTATGTCCTCCTGTTAGAGTTACATGATTTCGAGAGTCGAGAAATAGAATTAGTGCGTATAAAGGGTGACGATTTGCCGGAGTGTCGATTTGTCGCACGCGCCTCGAGCGCCTCGGGCCTCTAATCTAGTTGGCGCCCCCGCGACGACGTTAAAATCGCAAGGCTAATAAAATATTTTGACCCTTTTATGAGATGAATACGCCCACTGTGCGGTACAGGCGATTTCACAAGCGTTTGTGAATTTATTGAAAGAAAAAAGTCTCCTTGACTTTAATAGAAATACTAAGCGCTATTCATTAACTTATGTGAATGAACCTTTTTGGGAAAATGTTTAAAACGTAATAAATAAAGAAACCCTGAAACTTTGTTTGACCCACGACTATAAAGTGTCTAGCTTAGATATTGTCAGACCAAGATGCTGATGCTACTGATGAGCCTGTTCAGAACTATGAGGCAAATCCCGCAAAACTCATTAAAAAATTAATTTCATGTACTTTTCATTACATTTCATATTTCTATTTCGACAAATGATTTTGTGACTAAATGTACCATATACACGGCGGGCCCCCTACGAAACTATTCGGATGTGACAATAATTGAAATTTGTGCCCGGAGGCATTTATAGCAAATAACTTTATTCAGCATTTAGCTTCCAATTTGACTGGAGTGAGTGGAGTGTTTGGTTCAGGGACGGAATCGCGCCGCCCCGTCGGGTTTGCAGCACCCTATGTTAGTGGCGTTTACGGTAGATACTTACAAATTTTAATTATTTTTAGGTAATTTTTTGGTTATTTTTAAAATTTAAATTTATTTACTTTTAGTAACACACCTCAATCTTGTAGGTAGAGCTATCTTTTACGAATGCTATTTACGTACGGTGGGCTGTATCAATTGGGTACCCCAGTTGAATTAAGGAGGGTACCCATATCGTGAAGCCCACTGTACATTAATTTAATAGGAACAATACATACCTAGTACATGTATGAGTATTTGTTAGTGTTTGAAAATCCTACTTAGCGTTTAACTTTTCTTTTGGCATAAACGATGTAGAGTTCACGAGTATTCATATTTTGGAAGCGCGTAGCACACTGCTACGAACTCGTTGTTCGGCTACGCGTAGCAGTTTACGAAAATCTTAAAAAAGTGAAAAAACAGTACGATTTTAATCGTAAGTAAGTAAGTTTACTTTTCGTTGGTTACGTCACAGATTAAGAAATTGATAATTCAAAATGTATTAAACACTATTCTTAATATAATAGATTCCCATAATGTTTAGTAACCCAATAAAATTGCAATTTAAATGTTAATAACATAGCATTATGACGGTGGAGTGGCGATTAACTTAGAATATGAGCGAAGTCATTCGTGCAGAAACTCGCTGGCTCGCGGCCCTTCATTACGCGGTGCCGTGACTTCTATGCAATTTCTCGAACAAATAATATTAAGTGCTTAGTATTACTTGTATTGAATGTAAACTTAGTTACTTAACTGTTACTTGTAGAATTTTCCTACAGTATTTTGAACTTCGCAGAAATTTAATTCGCACCAACCACTCGAATAGAAGAAAATAGGCCTTTCCACTACGTTTACTCTAAAACGCGGGAAAAGTAATTAGGGCAAAGACAATCTGAATCTCATTCTTTCAAATTGTTTTAGATTTTTACCGTTTTCGGGGTGGCGCCACTGCTGCAAATTGCAATAAAAAAGTATCAATACTCGTAGATTTTCTCTGTCTTTTTAAACTTCACATTATTAATATTTTATAAATTGACACTTATGAATATAAATTACGCTTTTCTACCAACGCGCAAAGCGGGCCAAAAATTTAACAAGGCAAAGATATTAATTAACTTCATTTTTTTTTTTTTCTGATTTTCACCGTTCTTCGGTGTCGCAAAACAATACTGCAAACTGTTCATTAGCATAGCAAGCGAAATGTAAGGAATGGCGTGAGTGCCATCATTTGGAAAATGTCCTGGTCACTTGTAACATTATTTACACTTGCATTATTCTTGTGAGGTCGTGAGTGAACTACTATAATTTATTATTAGTCATACCCATGTTAGCCTATACCTAATAACCAAGTACCTCTATTACAACGAATTGTAAAAAAATCAACAAAAGAAGATATTTTTATCTCGACATCAAAAGCTTATGGCCGGATGTTCAATACTCTCTGTTGTACATCCAACTTTATGCTGCTCATTATTATCATTATTTTAATAAAAATAAAAAAACCGGCCAAGAGCGAGTCGGACTAGCTTATTTTTAAAAGGATAAACTTAACTTTGCTGTTCGATCTCACGAAAAGGCTATTGAACGAACCGCAAATAATAAGTTTGTAATTATAAAATCGCTTTTTTTTGTTAACTACATATATTTACGGTTTTCAGTTTTTATTTTTTCCTATACATGTGCTGTAAGACATTGCTTCTCGCCAAATTTCGTGATTCTAGGTCAACGGGAACTACCATATAGGTTTTCGACCCAAAACCGGTACTTCCGGTTGACCTAGAATTGTCAATTTTGGTAAAAGCAAGGTCTTACAGCACAAGTAAAGGAAAAATTCAGAAAAATAAAAAAATATAAAATTAAGGCAAATTTACTACTTATAAGTTTCGCGAAATTCTAAATTTGCCCTCTTTTTATCGTGTTGACTCAGGACCTTGATTTTTATGCACCTAATAGGGACTATATAGACCTCATTATCTGGTACAAATTTCAACTTGCTAGGTCGTCCCGTTCCTGAAAAAATCGGTGGTGACAGACGGACAGACGGACAGACGGACAAGAAAGTGATCTTATAAGGGTTCCGTTTTTCCTTTTGAGGTACAGAACCCTAAAAATCCTTGGGTTAATTGTGTCTTGTTTATTGGTTCCGTATAATTGGCTCGATTATGAGCCGTGCCTCGCTCGGTCCGGGCCGTAGGAGGCTCGTGTCTGTAATTACGGCCGACTTCAAACTCCGACATTATCACCTCGCCGGGGAAAAATGCGGCGGGCTGGGAAGTTATCGAAGTCGATAAAGTTTATGCAATGTACGTTTTATGAGAAAAGTTGAATCAGTTTTGTTCGTAATAAGTAAACTTGGAAACCAATATTTATTTAAAACTCTTTTTAGCTTTGTTTTAAAACCTTCGTGACTTTACTTATTATCTGGCTAGTAATGGTTAAAATAATCATGAGATGCCATTGCATTTTTATTTTTTTGTTTCTTTTTTTTTCATACTATATGGCGTCTCATATTTTTTCAGTCATTTCGCCTTTTGTCGAAATATTTATTGTTGTCAACAATATGATATCAACTTTATCAGTGTTTTGTTATTTTCAAAATTCATTGTTTTAAGTACTTAGATGAAAACTACAATTCTATTTTATAATTTGAAATAATGTATTTAATTTTAAGTAGAAATGAAACAAATGAACAATGTGGGCGGGCCATATATGCCGTAGACTGGATGGAAGATGGGGAAAGAAAATTCTGGAGTGGAGACCACGGACGGGACGGAGGAACGTGGGAAGACAACCGACTACGTGGACAGACGATCTCACTAAAGTGGCCGGAAGAAACTGGATAGCAATGACACAAACCCGCCAAAAGTGGAGAGATTTGGAAGAGACCTACACTCAGCATTGGGTGGCCAAGGGTTGAAGAAGAAGAAGAGATATGAAACCTTTAAGACTCGGACCTTTTGTCGATGACTGGCCAGTAGTGATCAAAATAATCATAAGAAGCCATAAAAGTTTTTTATTATAATGTTTCTTTTGTGCATTACATGGCATCTCAATTTTTACTGAGCTGTAGCGGCCAGCTTTTTTAAATAAGATTAGTAAAAAAACTTTTTGCTTACCGCCTATTTTCGAATAATCAATGTTGTCAACTGTTGGTTTTTTTAGATAACACTTTGTATTTAAATTTTAAATCAATAAAAAATAAATAGGCATAGAAATACAAAATAACGTCATTGGAGTGTAATTTTTAGACATTTCATCGATAACACTTTTTTCTGGCTAAAAAAGATCCTCCCTACCATTCCCCATTCAGTAGTACGGAACCCTTAATAAAAATATTAGCCGGGCCGGCGTCAAAGACGGCGCTTAATTTAATTATCTTTACCATTTAATAAACTGTGCTTCGAGGGCTAAATAACAATTAGTTACTCAGAAATCTTTCGTGCTCTTTATTGTTAAATATTCATGTTTTAAGTGATTGTTGTGAACTTCACAAGTTATTATACAAGATTGTTTTCTTCTAATTTTAGGGGGTGTTCTCTTGATATTTTGACCCGTATGGGGGATGTCAGTTTGTAGGTAAGTGAAAAATATTAAAGTGATTTCGAACTCTTTGCTAAGGTCGTCCCCTACCTACCTACACGTCTTACCTGGACCACCACAAGTATTCTCGCCAGACGGCTTTCCTGTATTCTAATTTGAGGGAAAAGGGTTGCAGTGAAATTACATGCCGCTGATACAGTTCAGCTTTGTTTATGGAATGGCTATATGCATGTACGCCATTATTTTGCAGATGTCCATAGGCGATGGTAACCATGGTCACCGTATATTTTATGATTAATGTCTTTGCGAAATTTAAGACTGTTGAATTGTTTCTCCGGGACTCAACAACCGTCTCGGCATTCTTTGGTAGTCACCACTGTTGGTTCTGGCTATCAGGAGTTACAGTTGGCAATAGCTGCCTGCGGATCTTCGAATAGTAACAACAAAAAAAAGGCAACAAATACATACTTTGTTTAAGCTACCCCAACTAACAGTTTTGATTCAATATTTTCCCAGTAATAAAACACAACATATTTCAATTTGCAGAGGTGTAGAATATCATACGCCAGCGATAGCTGCAGGCGTTGTGCACACTGCAAGTAATAATGTAACGCAACACTATAATGCTTGCCCCGAGCCTCGAGTGCGGCGCCCCTGCCCTCTGCGTTCAGGTATCACTTCATGTTTGTTGATATGTCTTTATTTACTGTGTAGGGTAAGCACCTACTCATATTTCTTCCTAGTTTTCATTTTGATTACCTTTATGCAAGTTGCAGACAAGCCTTGAAGAAAACGAAGTATTTCTTGATACTATATACTATGTAGGAACTTATATTCTGTATAATATAGACACCACAAGCCGTGGCGATGGAGAACGTGAGGTTATTTTTTACCCTGTCCGTTTTTAGTGCGGTTTTACTCGCAAAATAAAATAGCAAATGTTCGCAAAATAGTTAAAGTTGTTAATTTTCATGAGCTAAAGTATTGCCCATGTTGTACAAATCATCCAGTATTAGATATGACCTGCAGTAAACGTTACAAACAGAAGTCGCTACTTCGTAACCACTTTCAGTTGATTTCAATAGTAAACCAAAGCCCTGCGTTCCCTATTGCGGTTATTTTCACAAACACATATAAAACCGGTTTTATCTAACCCAATAAAAACACATTACCGTCATCCTCTACCAAACAAAAAAGCCTAGTGTAACCATGACAGTCCGACAACCTTCAGGAAGCAATCATGCATGCAAACTAACCAGGAACCACAACCACATGTAACCAAACGCCGTCGGAACTTTACTCAACTTGCTGACGTCACCACGCTGAATAACCAACATACTTTTTACTAACCTTAAAATAGAGGATCAACCCTATTTTAAAGATGATAGGGTCGTAAGTCCAATGTGTGGGAGTGTAAAAGTGTATTTAGTGGGTATTTTCTCAGTAATGGGACGGAGGGCAGAGTGCAGCTTGCTGCTTTCGGAAGTGTGTGAATACTGTCACCTTGCCTAGTTACTATGGTGATCAACGAACTTTATGGATACGTTTTTTTAACGATTTCATGCAATTATGTTCGTGTACATCTGCTTGAGGGTGTCAATATAAATCTATGGGGGTTTTAATTTGTACCAGCTAACAGCGATTCGAAAAGCTTAATTGCATTCACCATGAAATACAAGTTGACCGTACGGTGAGTATGAAAAAGTACCCGTTTAAGTATTAAGTATATAGTTTTCTCTTACGGCTGTTTTCTTGGAAACCAAAATGATTGACTAAAAAGCGCACTGTAGGTGTTTTAACGTTCAATATTTAAGCTACAACGTAATAACATTCTGTGCAATAATAATTAGGCATTAATTTAGATTTTGAGGAGCTCGTGGCTAAATAATAACAGCCAACCGCTCGGGTCGATGGTTAGGTTAAGCTGTGCTTGCCTAGGTTGGTCTATGGATGGATGGCAACCTATTACATCCCGAGTTTCCTCCGTGCCTCGGAAAGCACGTTAAGCGGCGTTAAGGCTGTCATTTGTAGATATTTGACAGTCATTAGGTAGTCAGAGGCCCAAGAAGTCTGACAACCAGTCTTAATAAGGGGTATCGTATTACCCGGTACTAACTGGGCTGTGGAGGTCAGATAGGCAGTCGCTCCATGTAAAATACTGGTATTCAGCTGCATCCGGTAAAACTGGAAGCCGACCCCAACATAGTTGGGAAAAGGCTAGGCAGATGATGAATTTAGGTGCTCCGTAATCTTAGCGAAAATTCCCGTGACCAAAAGTATAGGCAAAACAAAACCCTATCACCCTATTCATCACCTTCCTGCCCTCGTCCCATGTTACTTGAGGTCGGCGCAACACATTTTTTCTTCCATTCTCCTCTGTCAACTATCTCGCTATTATTTACTCCTATTTTTTTCATATCATTCTTTCATTTCATATATGTGCATTTATATATCTTAAGAGGTTAAGGTTAGTAAGGCACATAATCTCCATTCTCTTCCTTTTCTCACACACTATTGTCTACATTTCTTTTTCATTTCTCCTTCTGGGCGGAGCAGGACGGAGTGTCAGACTTTTACTGACTAAAACCCATCCATGTTCCTTCATCACCCTTTGTGTTCCGGGGTCACGGTATCTCTTTCGAACAGTCCCGCAACACCGGCAGGCATCGGTCCTTGCGGACCCCTTCCTTTCTGCTGACTCTCTTTGAGGCGTGCGTGGAACACGAACGCGCCGTCGACACGGCCTGTCGTCATAAGACGGACGGACGGCGGGCTAGCCCATAGCCCACCATCCACAGGCCCCGCGCCTACGGTGGCCGGGGGCCACGTGGTGGCCCCCGACGCCCGGGGCGTCTCCCGCGGCGGCCGGGACGCTGTGAGGTTCTCTCCCTCTCACGTTCCGCCACCTCCTTCTCTAGCATTACTGCTTCGCAGAAGGAGGTGACGGCGTCCCATTCCGTCTCGCTCCGGACCATGGCTTGCACCAGGGCCGGACGCGAGAGGTCGCCGCCGTCAATCGCCGCTTCGAGGACACGGCGGTGCTCCGCCCACGCGGGGCACACCTCCACCGTGTGCTCCACCGTGTCCTCCGGTCGATCCTCGCAATGGAAACACCCGGGCGGTTCCTCCCGCCCGATTCGGTGCAGGAACCTCCCGAAAAGACCGTGTCCGGTGAGGACCTGCGTCAAGCGGAAGGTGAGGACGCCGTGGCGTCTCTCCAGCCACTTCTCAAACAGGGGACTTATCGCCACTATCGTGGCGTGCCCTCCTTTTGCAAGTCTGCTGGCAGAAATTTCTTAAGAAATAAGCGGTACCTATGTACTCATATTTTATAATGTGTTTTCCTGTGTTGTATACTGTGTGTACATAAATAATAAAATAAATAAACAAATCATTCCTCACACGATCCATCCATCGTTTCCTTGGTCTTCCTCTCCCTCTCCATCCATCAACATTTATTTTCATCACTCTTTTAGTCACAAGCGATTTGTCCCTCCTCATCACATATCAAGTCAGCCGATTCCTTTTCAACTTTACTATAACTGGTGAAACTTTCAAACGTCCTCTAATATACTCGCCTATTAGCCTATTGAACACAACAAATCACGAAGTTATTTTCCGATAACTTGACATTTACATGCAGTAAGACATTTGAAGAGTAGGTCTGCCACAAATAGCAGGCAATTGAGAAATTCCTTGAATCTACGCGGCTATACTGTAATGATGGCAGTAGTACTGGAGTGCAGGGTAAATGTCACTAGGAAAGACAATAAGGAGTAATCATATCATATTGCATTCATGTTGGAAACAATGGGGTTTGTACAGAGACGGACTGAGTGATTGCGGAAAACGTTAGCGTTTTTTAGTTAGTGTGAGAGAAAAATATATCCTCATAACATTGTTCTTCGCTGATGTATTGATGGAATTTGTTTGAATTTTTAGTTTTTGTTTTAATTTGAATTGGAAGTTGTTTCGAATTGATAACAAGACTGAATTGGTTATAACGATGTAAACCATTCCGAAGCCGAAAGGGACGTTCTTCCCGTCATTGCGATATTTTTATTTGCCAAATTGAGCCTTTTACCATTTCGATTTACACCGCAGACCGTCATATTTGGCATTAGAGATTTTCATGGTTCTTTATCATTTCAATCCAGACTAAGCCATGTAGGATATCGTTACCAATAGTAGTTTATGCACCAAGGGGATAAAGTAGTGTCTTATGTAGCGGGCGCCGTATTGAATCCCGAGCAAAACGAAGGATTCTAGCGTTAACTCCCGAGCGGAGCGACGGAGTTTAGAGTTACCTCCCGAGCAAAGCGAGGGAGTTAAGACAAGAATCCTGAGTGCAGCGAGGGTCGCCCAAGACGAAGGCACCTTTATCCCCGAGGTGAATACTCTATTTTTCACACCATCTACGAGACAATGAAAGAAGTAGTACTAGAATCAAAGTATTTATTAAAATAACAACAAATTAAACAACAACAGTTTTATTTAAATGTAAATACTAATAATAACAATATTAAATACAATATTATTATAAAAAATAAATTAAAATTATTAGACCTTAAAGAGACCCTATACATTACACTGCAAAAGGCTGCTATTCGAAATACATGTAGAATCGTTAGGAAGTTCATGCAGCTAGAAGAGAACGAGACAGGACCTCATCACAACACATAAACATTCATCAAACTAACACACCACACGCTTCATTTGCTTTGGCTTTGGCCCGTAAATGTAGTTGAAATCCAGTCTAAGAGCTGAGAAGAAAAAACACTTTCGAAAATAATAATAATAAGTTATAATAATAATAATTTTATATACAATAATTATTATTATTTAAATTATTTTATATTATTATTTACTTAGTATTAAATTAATTATTTCATATTATTATTATTATATTAATTATTTTATTTTATTATTTACTTATTATTAATAAATAATTATATTATTATTTATTAATAATTACATTATTATGTATTAATAATTATATTAATATTAATTAAATATTATTATATTACAATATTTTATCACAATGGTGAATGCATGGAATTAGTATGTACCTACTGGAAACCTTACCTAACTGGAACCTATCGTAAATATTCGTATGCCATTTATGTTCCAAATTCAAATCACATTACTGACCAGCGGGTCATAATGAAATTCAGTACAATATTAATGCCCTGCTAGACCTCAGGTCGTAAATGACTTACTTTAGGTTGGGTTTGCATGATATATAATTTAACATTGTCGAGCAGGTGGTGTGAAAAAATAATGGTGACCTCACGTAATATAAAGTGACAGTTTTTTTCTGAAAACTTCTGCTCTCCTCTATAGTACGTCTTTTACGAGTAAGTACCTTTGCATTACTAGATAACATTAAATTATAATCGTGCTTTCCCTAAATCCGTGTCTGTTTCAAACGGAAGGCTGTCCCTAGCAGTGGGAAGCGTGCAAGTGTGTGCATAAAGCAAGGTACACATCGAAGGGCGCCGACAATTCGGCGGACACCACTTCCGGGCAGTGTACACAATCTTACTTTTATCTGACCACTATTTATACGGTGACTATGATGCTACAAAATTGAATAATCTTGCAATTGGAATTACTTGCTGTCTTTTGAATTTAAAGATGTCTGAACTGTTTGAAACACCACTCCTTCCGGAATATAAGAAGGTTTCAGTTCCTGAAGACTTGTTTTATTTTTTGTTTTCTTCAATAGACTTCTTTAATGCAGTACTTACTTCTTTTGTTACTCTTTCTTCTTTGTAAACGTCTTTAATACTATAAAGTTGTCATTTTATAACCGTTTTCCAAATAACTTTTCAAGCATTTTCTCTAAACCTGGAAAATATCTCCTCTAAAATCATTTCATGTGTACCCTAAGCGTAGTCACGGGGGATTTGTGGCTAATAGCTTCCCTGTCCGATACTCTGCTCAACAGATTTATAGAGGGACTGTTTTTCAACGTCCTCAACTTTATTGTAAGAAGGTAGAACTGCCGTCCATTTGTTGCTTTTGACATCTCGTTTTATCTTTGATAGCTTTAGGAATATTTATTTAAAGGCTCTTTGATCAAGCTTATGGTGCCGGAAATGGATAATCCTGCATATCCTATAAATGTGCAATCTTTATGTATGTTTTACTTTTACCAAATACTACTACATTTTAGCTTATTCATAGTATTAATTTGTAATGAGTGGTTTACCTACCAGTTGCAGTAGATTGGAGGACCTCTAAATTATAAAAGACTCACCTCACCTAGCAGTCAACTGTGTTAGGCGTCTGCGGTACGCGTTGTATGTGAGTTGGCATGAATAGTATTAGATAATTTAAGTCTTATAAATTTTAGGATAACGGAACATTAGCACAACAGGTTCGAGACGATATAATATTCTGCAAAGTAAAAAGTAGTAAATCGAACTTTTGAAGACATTTGTAAGAGCGACGTCAACTCTTTGGTTGGCTACAGTTTTCTGTTTTGTCAGATGAGTCGCATAGCATGTATATTTAATTTTGTTTTGTTTTGAACGTTATGATATTATTATTAACCTTTAATATTTATATCCCTATAAAAATATAATAAAAAATAGACATCAATGACTCTCAATACAAACGCCCCACTGATTGCCATCAAACATTTTTGATAGTTCCATTAGAAACAGATGTTCGGCTTCCATTAATCGGTAAATTAATCTATGGAACTTTTTATGTGGTGAGATAAATAATAGTCATTAATTGCGTTGGAGAAAAACGTCGTCATTTTTTTAAATAATTCGATTTAATGTTTGATTGGAAAGAGCTACAGGCAATACATTAAATTTTGAGGGTGTAAAAAGTCATGTCATTGCAGATTATACAAAACCATCGTTTTCAATCTTATTTAAGAAAATGGGTGTGCCAGTGCCTGTTGCCTTGCAGTAATTTAATCATATTTCCCTTTAGGTATCGTGGTAACTTAATAGATTGATAAAAGTAAAACGCTTTTATCACAGATTTAGTACTTGCCTGTGAACGTATAACTGTAAATGTTGATTTTTTCCTCCTCGTTTAATTAATTACTGCCTTACTGCAATTCTAAATAGACACATTCACCCAGGAAGCAAACTATAATTGCACGAAAATTACTGCCCAACAAATAGCCAATTATACAGGAGTAAAATGTACACAAAATCCCGGCATTGCATGCACATATTCCGGTAACAATGTACGGTAATAATAAGTGGAATGTCGCACGTTATTAGTACACGTGTGTGGAGCGGGGAAATGGCGACTACCCTCCAAATACCAGGTCCCATTTGGGCGCCAACAATTATGTCCGACAATTTTGCTCGCTTCAAAATGATATGGCGTATTTATCACTTTGTTGTAGAAGCTAGCGGACATGTTATTTGAGAACATTGAAATCGGTTAAATCATGTTAATTCATCGGGGGAAAATGACGACCGGTATTTTTAAAACATCAAGGTTTGCACATTTTGTAATGTGTTATTTATTTGTTTGGCCCTTGTGATACAGGGCCTCCAAGTACAAGAGCCAGGGCGACACTGTTGAGTAATCACTTGTCTATAAAGTTTGTTTTATGTGTTATGCCTACATAACCTGTTCATTGTTGCGCGTAAGATAATGCCAGACACAAGAAAAAAATCATTATGAAAACTACATTTTTAACTTTAATGGCGGTCTTTCCTCATACGTTTCTGCAATCTCCATCCCTTTGATAAAAGTACAACAAAGTTGGATGAATTTATTTACGAACTGGAATTACTGTTAAAGACAACTTATTATTACTAAAACGTCAACCTTTATAATCCTTTGTTACCCAAAGCAAGCCAAATTCAAGGGTCCGTACACATTATTAGTATTATTACGGCATAAGGCGGTGTCCACGCGAGCGACACGGCACGCGCGCGCGCAGATTTATCAGCGCCGTAATTAAAAGGCGGCGCATTACCGAATTAATGCAGCGGGTGCGTGCCGCAAGTCGCAGCTGTCGCGGAGTGTGTAGTGCGCTTGTGGGGACTTGATACTAGGCAAAACTAGGAGGCTTGGTAATAAGAAACTTCAGTGATATTAACTGCAGATTAAATATATAGTGTATAGTTTCTAAAATTCCCACATAAATAGCTTTGACTTTGGTTGGACCGCGGTTTTTATTTTTAAAGGTATAATTAATGTTAAAATTCAAACTAGTACGTAATCATCTAAATTAATACTAGAAATAATCCTAAAAATACAAGAACGAATCTACAAAAAGCTGTGTTTTTTATTAATTTTTGTCTTTAATTAACATCTCAAAGATTTATAGCACAATAGGGTCTAAAAGTATCAAAACTAAAAGCTCCCCTTTAAAATCGCGTGACGTATCGTGATTGTCTAAACGCCGACAGATGTGTGCCGGAATGTAATTGTTTGTTCGTAACTTTACAAACGGTGTACATTTTATATCATTCGGCAAGCACCCATGCACCCCAACTTCGAGGATTCATTCACCTCGTCAGATGTTCAATGGGGTGGCTATGGGCCCGGAAGTCGTGGTTTTTTGCAGAGAAAGTTTGATTTTTTGTAGCAATTTGATTTAGTGGAGAGTGCAACTGTTCGAACTGATACTTCCTATAGAGTTTTATTTGAATGATATTTTGACTTAAATAAAATAAGCTTTTATCTAATTGTCTTCCGTTTGTCAAAAGTTAAATAAGTAACCAGACTACTTCTTCTTAGCGTGTCGATGACCATTTAAATTAATCAGCTCAAAAATTGGCGACGAGTTTGGCACTTTCAGTAGCGTCCAATCTGCTTCTGTGATGTGCAAGCAACAGGACAGGCTAGACACGATATCAAGTGTTCGTTTGTGCATGGGGCAACACCACATTTAAACTCCAGGGCAGAGTCATCTATGAATCATACTACTTATCTAAATTACTTACTTCCTGAAGAAAGGAAACAAGATGCAACCTACATAGGTATAGGTATTCATCCTGAAAGCGCCTGAAAATTTTAAATATTTCAGCAAAGGCTTGAGTTTAAACGTTAAAATTAAACGTACCTCTTTTACCTTGTAATTTAACCTGGACTCCAAGAGCGCATCTTAATTACAATGTAGCTACGAAGTTTGTGAGGAGGGCAGAGTTGGTCCGAGAGGGAAGTCCTTGAAACTCCCGAAGAGCCGCCGGCTGGCTCGACCGACACTCGACTACACTAGACACGATCAATTACATGGAGTTTTCATAAAATATTGTAAACAGTAGGTACCTATGTTACGAGCTCAAGTCTAGGAAGTACACTTGAAATTCCTCGGTGTAATAGTATAAAGTGTGACTGGATCTGGACCCGCCGTAGCAAATTCGTATACTCTATATACGAATTTGCTACGGCGGGTCCAGAGTCTCGCTTGAGTTCATTTACTAATTTAGATTTGGAAGGAGACAGGGGAAGCCTTTGCCCAGCAGTGGGACACTAAACACGCTAACAAAAAAAAAACAATAAATCTTATGTGCTTAAGAAACACACAGTAATTTCTCCTTTCTCAGCATGATCCAAATTATCGGGCTCGTCAAAACTCACGAGAATAGCCTAAAGTAAACACTAATTTTGATATCTAGTTATTCAATTTGGAGTTATTCGGACAGAGTTGGATATGCTAGCCATTTAGCACATTTTTTTTTTCACACCAAAGGCTAGATGGTATCGTTATCATCATCATCATCATCATCATCATCATCATAATCATCATCATCATCATCATCACCATCATCATCATCATCATCATCATTGGGGGTTTTTATTAAACACAGACTAAAAATATTTACATTATTTACACACTAACTCTATAAAAGAAATAAAAATATTTTACAAATATCTAAAAAGGTTACAGGGCGTCGAAAAATTCGTCCACATCGCTGTCAACAGGAAAAGTGCCCAAAAGGCTGGCAGCATTGCCACGTTGGATGGCAATGCTGATTCTTTGGCCAAAAAATAGGCCATCATCATCATTCAATGTAAAATCATGACAGGTAAGTAAGGTCGTATAAAGACACAAAGTTTGTTTTAAAACATAAACTGCTTTTTCAATGAATATATCACTCGTTTTGAATCAATATAAATTTAAAACTCAAGCAAGTTTCTATTAAAAAACAGTACCAAATTCACCTCACGTGTGAATTCAGTGTAACATTGGTATTGGTGCGTACGGCACAAGCCACATAAGCCAGCTGCATGTCTAATTATGATAATGGACTAATTTTCAATGCTTCCGGACCGCAACGGTGCAATGTGCGGCCAATGCTGCCCAAATCATATGTATCGGTAATAGATCTTACGTGTATTTCGTAAATATTGTCCGATATGGAATACATATACTCATTATGATACGCGTGGCTTTTTAAATTAATATTTTAACATTTATTTTGGTGGAGACACTCGAAGAGCCTAATTAAACCTAATATGTTTCTAAAAGGCATTGTTTACCAAGTAGGTAAACAGTATTAGAATCATTCCTAAAAGCATACCTATAGTATACTTCCGATTCGTTAGATATGTTGTAATATGGGATGAACCTATTGCCATCAGTAGGACAGAAATCCAGACTCCAGACTGCAGCTAAGAAATTCAAGGGTTAGAATTTGATTAATATTTAAATTCGTCCTTCTTGTCACCTTGTGCAAAGTAAGCCGTCTTAATATAACTACCGAAAACCACTACTATCAATCATTTATTTCAAGAGAGACTCTACAACAAACAACAAAAAAGACATGTAGGAAAGATTTTTGTCTATAGAAGCATTGAATCTTATAAAAGACAAGATAAACAGAACTCCTGTAAACAAGCAGAAATAGTAATCGAATTGATTAATTGTTGATATCTTCATATCAGCGTGTTCATAAGGTGTGAAAACCTCAACACCCCGACACCATGTGTCGGAATAAAACAGGTGGCCTGTAAGTAACTTACCACGGAACTAATGATGCTGGAAGGAACAGATAAAGAAATAAGAAAAACATCAAATTAATTTAAAAAACATATTTGTCAGTGGCAGTTGCAGTATTAATCATGCAATCACTTATATAAAGAAATTAAGCAATGTATAAAATAACTAATCTCTGAAAAATCACCGCTTATACAAAAATATGGAAAAGTATTTCAAATAGTGCAGTTCAATAGGTAGGAGTAAAGCTTTAATTAAAAAGCCAACTGAATTTCAATAGTAATTTATCAAAAGATGTTGACATTTTGAATATTTAAAATAAAATTACGTAGGTATGACAACTCGTCGCCATCGTTTGAACCCGCGTACCCAACACTCCCCATTGCACCATCCAGTAACCATATACCCGTGTAGTCTCAAGCAAGTGGCATTGATACGGCTCCCCTCAAGAAGCAGGTCAAGGCGGTGCAACCTGTTGCACCCTTCGGCAAGCCATTAGCGAGGAAATTAGGGGAGCACGCGCCTTCCAACTGATTTATGAGCTTTTGATAAAACTTTACAAGTTCATAACTTGTTGGATCTAAGATTATGGGCTCAAGAATATGTGAAGGGACTTTTATGTTTGATTTATGAATGGTTCTGGATTTTTGAACAGGTGTTCAAGTGTTTTATAGTTCTGCGACTACTGTCTTTGACTTACCAAAAGACAAAACTAAGGGTTTACGTCATCAAATTCAGATAGCTAACTTTTGAACTACCATAATCAACTGGTAGCATTTATTTCAATTACATCTCTTTCAGGGGGCTAACGGAGACCAGCGTCCAGTCCTATTATACAGCTTGACTTCTATTATGATGGTGATGACCTTTGTTTTTTAAATTATTGGCAAAGAGTGAAAATTTGTCAGAAAACCCGCTTCGAAAGATTCGAAGTATATGTCAAAGAATTGAAGTATTAACTGTCATATTTGGTTACAAGTGGTTTCTGCAATAAGAGGACATCTCAAACCGTGATTAAAACTCAATGACCCCATCTACATACTCATACATATTCTAAAAGTGCACAGCATTGTAATTTTATTATTCAAGTGTACAAAATTCATGGTATCGTAGTATTTGAATGGCACAAACTATAGTGGTGGAGAGCCCGCATTTCGCTCGGTCGGCTGGCCGTAGATAAGTATAGTGGTGTTACAATGGCGATAGCACTCGTGTTCTGCCTCATACATACTCTGTTATGGATGGCTAAATGCTCTATTTCAATTTATTGGTAGCTTATAACAATGGTCGCGATATTTTTGCCAGACGCCATCAAGCTTCCCGTAACTGTAATATTTTCCCAATCAACCTTGAAACTAGTACCCTAAAACCTAATTCTTTAGCGATAAAGTTGAGAATCTATTAAAGGAATTTGTTAGATTGTAGTAGATTGATGTGCTGGCGTCTGTACATCCATACTCATTGACAATAAATTGTTACAATCTGTGGCAAAGTGATAGAGATTTCTTGCCAATACAAACAAAGCTATTCCCAGCTACTAAAATGCTGAATGATTATTGATTAGATGACTTTTACTCTGTATTTTTTCAAATTTTATTTTTAATATTGTTATGCCACTTAAACTCAAGAGGTCAAACACAGTACGACTACGACTATTCAACACCCTAATTTTAAGTTCTCAACTTAAATAATAATAACCCAAAACCACCCAGTGGCAGCAGACAGTCAACTTGCGCGGTCCTTTTCACCTTTCGAAGTACAATAAAAATAATAAAGCAGAGCATACTCGTTTCTATTGTCGCGAGTGTACACCTGCCCGTATCACGGCGCATGCGCGGGTCTCGCAGCTGCTCAAACGTGCGCAGGCGACCTTTCAACTGTACACTACGAGACTACTCAAATTAAGCCAACCAGTTCTAGTGTAAAGGGACATTGCAATCCTTTTGGTATTTTTTAAAGACGTTTTGTTTACTTTTGGAGGTTAGCCATCATGATTGCAGCATCCTTTTGCAGATACGAGGTGGCCAGATTTGCAGGCTTGTAATTTAATAAAAAAATGGGGTGGTCATTCCGAACGAGTTTCCTGAGATCAAAGTGACAAAATGTTAACAAAATAATAGTTCGTTTTATGTAGTTCATAATAAATATAAAATTAGTCGAAAACGATTATTACGATTAGGAAAACTTTAAAAAGCTAGGCCGGCTAAAGCGAAAGCCAGGTATACAAGGTGCGCATGCCTCAATTTTATACATCTGTTTTCAACACCTTATCAACGAAAAAAAAAAACTTTAATGCCAATGTATGTGACATATTTATTTCCTGCCAGAATTCAACAATCAGAAGAAAAAATATGGAACAAGTAATGACGTTTAGTGTAAAAAAATCCTTGTGCTCAACGGTAGAAGCAGATAGGTGTTCTGCGCTCCCCTTTTTAAGAGAAACCGTTCACCGAAAAATACAATAAAATAATCATGTGCTTTGTACTCTAGTTTTGACGGTCAGTAGAAAAATTAAGTTGGCTTTTATTAATTCTGTAATTATTTTTTATGAGGTGAATACGACAAGCTTTTATTAGATTGAAGAAATGAAGCCTGGAAATGGTTTCCAGGCTTCATTTCTTCAATCTAATAAAAGCTTGTCGGGGGTTGCTTCCTTTGAGGGTTGCTTCCTTTAAAAGAAACATTCAGTTAACAGTCCCTTTAAAACAGAATCAAAAAAAATTTTTTTTCAATGAACTTCAAATGGAAAACATACAGAAAAAGTAAACCTGTAAACCATTATGTATTCTGTTTTCTTATGTTTTTTTCTCCCTAAAACTCTACTCGCATTGTACCCACACCTGAAAATTATTTAAGTTTCCAAAAATATTTTCTCTAACAAACTTGCGACAGTTCTGCTGACGGTAGCAAGGTGCGCGGGTCGGGCGCGTGCGGCGCGTGCCGGGCACGTGCGCCGGCGCAGCGCGCGGCTCCACGCTCCTGCACTGTCATGGCCGATGCTTACACAGCTTTTTTATTTTTCTTTTTTTCGCCAATGGACTGTGAGTCCGTAAATTACTTCACTATTATACCAGATTATAGACAGGGGGACGAAGAATGCATCCATTCATGTTTACATGAAATATTTTTATGATCATGCCTGACTAGGGATTTGCTTAATGAGCTTTATTTTTATGGTAATTCCTCACCGCCCAACGTCCTCTTTTGTGATAGTATTTTAGATAAGCGGTATTCAGTGTGGGACCGTTATTTTGGCAGACAAGCAGCTTTGTTAATAAATATCACGTAGGAAAAAATATCTACACATTGGTAAGAGCTACTTTTATGAATAAATTAACTTAAAAGTAATGAAGACATCTACCCGAGTTGAATAAATCAACCACCAAAAATATCTCCCAATATAACCGACGACGTTTTTAAACACGCATCAATCGATTGTTTTACGTCCAATATTTTATAGCGTTTGTTTACCCTCGTAACGGTAGACCCCATTACATAGGTAAGTAAGTAAACCTATGTGTGTGTATGTCAGTAACAATCAGTTGATTAAATCCTGCGCACACCTGCGGGATGGCACAGGCACGCACAGGGCAGCCGGGGGTGCGTTGCCCCTGACAACCACCTTTTTGATAAACAAGTTTGAATTTAACGAACCCGTCAACTCGGATTAAGCAGGATATTCTATTTAAGTCTGCAATAGGGATTATGCTAATCAGGTATGTGTTACTACTCACTAGCCGTATCCAGACTGCAACTGTTGTAGGTATCAAACTCAAAGCAATTATTTCATTTACAAGAACTTTTGTATTGTCCAGGAGTCGATCAGCCAGAAAACTGAAGCTAGTTCTATGACAAATATGATACTTGATGATATTGAGTTGCTTAAGCTATATTTCGTCAATGTAAGTAAGTTTTCTCCGAGTTCTCAGATAGTCGAATCAACGATTGCAGATTGAGACCTATGTTATTATATTATAGGTATCTCAAAATAAATTAGATCAAGAATTGGACTTTGATGATCTGACTCTCTTTGGTGGACTACTGAAAATACTGGAACTACCTACATGTATATCAATAACACTTTACAGTACATAAAGCAAGTACCTCTATACTAGGTAGTGATTTTCTGCACTCATCTTCATACTCCACTAACCAGGATAAGGATGACTACATCAATTGCTCTCTAAAAAAACTGAGGACTTTCGTCATTATTTGAATCATCCGAAAGCCACCAAGTTGGCGTCGTTCCCAACATCATTCCACCGTTATTTTATTGCAGTGGAGTAATGTTCGGTTCATATGTTTGCTCTCACACGCATGCCACCCCAACTTTGTCCGACACACAATAGTTGGGACTACAATAGTGCTGCGCGCGCATCTGTCACAGGCTCGTCTCTGATTGGTCGCTCGAGGGCGGCGTGCGCGCACCCTACGCACTGATTTCCACGCTGTTGTCCGAATCAATACCGAAATTCGATATAACGGTTAATGTACGGCTTTATCGCAATGTTCTGAGATAAAAATGTGCTTTGAAATGGCATTAATCCTTTCATGGTTCCGTTGATCAATCGCGAGCATAACCCGCGAAGTATTGTCCTTTTCGATTTGAATTTGAATACCAATCCAGTAAAAAAAATGCTTTTGTATTATGTTTCTTTGCACATTTGCAATGTTTGTATCGTAGACGTAAGCACTTCAGTGCATGTTAACGACCCACACTTCACTACAATACTTCTATGACCTGAAAAGCCTAACAAAGACCCAAAGGTGTACGTACCTATCAATGGTCCTCACGAGCCGAGGTGTAAACAAAGCTCTCTCGTGGGAACAAGCTGATGTCGAAAGGATGTGTACACGTTCGAGTGCCACGTCACAACACACCTTTTGTAATTGTTTCCCTTTTTTGAATGGGGATGTAATGAGGTTTTGTGGTGGGAACTCGCTGCTCGATGGTCTAGGTGGCTAGGACCTTTGAGTGGACTGTTTGTGTTGTAGTGTTTACAGGTTGGAGAGCTGTGGGACAATCTATTGTGTAGCTACAAACTAGCAGTAAAAGGCAAGACATATGGAAGTGCAGGGATCATTCGACTACCAAATTATAAAATGACATTAAAACGCTGCTCTCAATACATATTCGGTTGATCGATTGTAGGTTTATCAAGAAATTTTGGAAACATAACATAACATCACGCCTGTAATTCCCAAAGGGTTGGGTAGGTGTACCTTATAGCACCCTCATTTCGCCAGTTATGTTTAAGTCCCATATAGTAGTGGGCGAACCTATTGTCATCCACCGGGGACAAACCCAGACACCGTGGCTGCTAATAAAAAAAATCTAGTCGAAAAACCTAATAACACTTTGCCCGACCTGGGAATCGAACCCAGGACCTCATGCTCAGCAGTCGCGCTTGTGAACACTAGACCAACGAGGCAGTCAATCACAAAATGCAGTGCAGTCTTTGGAAAGCTATTTTTATTTTCAGCTAAAGCATTCATTACCATAGCTTCCAAATCATTTCGCATTTCCAATAAACAACGAGTTTCATCAGAATTGACATTAGCTCTTCGGTATTCAATCCGATTCATTTCTGACTTCCATTTCAGTAGCTATGAAAGTTCGAATGAAGCACGTAGCACGATGCTTGTACCACGATGGTGTCAGTTCTTCTATCACGTCAATTTCCAATATTGTTTCAACTATTAATCATCGATGTGCCACCTAATTAATAGTTAGGCAGGTCCCACGCCGGTCTGTGTGAAACTATGCATGTTGTTACCTCACCACGGGAGAGCAGGTTTGTCATCGATGGTTTAAGGGTGTGTCTCTATTCAATTGGCGTGACGGATTACCTGTGTTTTCCCATAACGAAGCAATTTAGTTTTTGGATATGCCTTTTGTGACCGCCTTTAGCCAAGAATGTTACGGGTTTCTAGAGAGATGGAAAGGTGTCTGGGACAGATTTGATGGGGATGCCGGTGTTGTGGTGCATATTAGGAGAGCGATAAAATCAAAATCCAGCGATAGACTATGATAAGCTGAGGATGATACGTTTTCATCTCAGAGGTACGCATTCAAAGTTTAATACAACCGTAGAGTATTTGTAAAACTTGATTTACGTATGGAATAATTATGGTGGTAGGGTCATTACTGCATGTTAAAGACGAGCTTTTAGCAAATCTATTTGCTTGGTATTTTAGTTGTGACTCAAACGGGCTTTTATTTTCCATACTGTAATCCACTGATGGATTTATAGTCTACAAGTAGTTCCCTTTTTTTTTTTTTTCGGATGGGAAATCATCAAATGACTTCTCCCGCTCTGGGCGGAGCAGGAGGGAGTGTCAGACTTTTACTGACTAAAACCCATCCATGTTCCTTCATCGCCCTTTGTGTTCCGGGGCCACGGTATCTCTTTCGAATAGTCCCGCAACCCCGGCAGGCATCGGTCCTTGCGGACCCCTTCCTTTTTGCTGACTCTCTTTGAGGCGCGCGTGGAACACGAACGCGCCGTCGACACGGCCTGTCGTCATGAGACGGACAAACGGCGAGCTAGCCAATAGCCCACCGTCCACAGGCCCGCGCCTACGGTGGCCGGGGGCCACGTGGTGGCCCCCGACGCCCGGGGCGTCTCCCGCGGCGGCCGGGACGCTGTGAAGTTCTCTCCCTCTCACGTTCCGCCACCTTCTTCTCTAGCATTACTGCTTCGCAGAAGGAGGTGACGGCGTCCCATTCCGTCTCGCTCCGGACCATGGCTTGCACCAGGGCCGGACGCGAGAGGTCGCCGCCGCCAATCGCCGCTTCGAGGACACGGCGGTGCTCCGCCCACGCGGGGCACACCTCCACCGTGTGCTCCACCGTGTCCTCCGGTCGATCCTCGCAGTGGAACAAGTAGTTCCCTAATGGGTACCTTTGGTATTATAGATACGAAACTTTGATGGATGGATTGTGAGAGCAATTATATGAAGGAAAAAGTAGTCAATGATATGACCATTTACAGGGGAGAATGGAAGAAGAAAATGTGTTGCGCCGATCTCAAATAACATGGGAAAAGACCAGAGACTGTTAAGTATGTAACCATCGATCTACACCAATCAATAAAACAGCAAGTACTTACAATGTCATCGATATCAAGTACACTATTCAATTACACGTCCAGCCGGCACCCGGCCGTAAGCGACACCGACGCACCGGTAGTAGAGGATGCGCCGGCGCAGGCTTCCGGCGCGTGCGTGAGTACGGCTTCACAGTTCCGCTTCTATCACCAACTTAGCCTCTTCCCGAAACAGACGAAAACCACCCCTACGTTTACTCGTTAAGAGTCGTTATAAGTGAAATAAAAGTTTTGGTGTTAGTTACTATTACCAACTTACCCTTTACCCAGCCAGACAAAAGTTATCCCTATTTTATCCAAATAAGGGTTGTGATGATTGATTATAAAGTGTTGGTACAATAGTCTAATTAGGTCGTTGCCGCGCAGACGCTAAGCCGGACACTCAACGGGGATTTAAGTACTATCTAGTACGTCATATGTTCGTACAATGGCGGTATATCTAGTGGTTATGGTAATTGGGATTATGAAGTATTATTCCTTTAATACTACACAAAGTCATAGGTACCAACCGCTTATTCTAGGGTCTACCGTGATAGACGGGCTAATGCACAGCCAAGACATTGCTTATAAAGTGGCCTCACTTAGTTGGTAGATTTGGTGATAGATAGCGCATGTTCCTTTAAAAGTAGCAAAGGTGGTAGAAATGAAGGTGTTCTCGTTTGCCTAGCCTTTTCCCAACTATCAGTTCCGGAAGCAAGTTCTCGCGCCAGTGCTGGTTACAAATGCTCGCGCCAGTGTTGGAAACAAGTTTTCAACACACGTTCTTAGGGCTATAAACCGAACTTTAACACACATGTGCATAATAATATTACACACTAGTGCATAATAGAATTATCCCTACAAAGTTAAGTTAGTACCTAACTGCAAATTATTTGCGAGTAAACAGAGCATTTTCAATTTGTTATAAAATATTTGCATTTTATCACTAAAATTATAATTTTGAAGTAGGCTGTATGACTATATAGGTATACATACTCGTACGTAGTCAATCACCTTACATTAGGCAGGTGAAAAAAAAAAACTTGCGTGCCATTTCCCATAATTTAGATATTTTGTTTGTATCGCATTTGTTGCTGTGTGGTTACGATATTAGTGCGTTAAGATGGTTATAACATGCGAGGCGGAATTTCAGCCCGAGCCGAAGGCGAGGGCGTACTTAAGCCGAGCATGTTATAACCAATACGCACGTATATCGTACGACGTTTTTTAACACATTTGCGAGGAAACAGAAAAAAAAAGATATTCACAATACATGTACAAAGAAAAGAAAATTTGAGAAAAATGGCGCGAGGATTATTTTCTGCCGTGGCTGCGTGAAAATGTTGCGAAAGACGCTAGAGCATGCAGCCAAGTTTTTAAATTACCGAATAAACTGTTTTTTATTTTATTTTAAATAAACTTAATCTGTGAATGCACACTGTTGCTTTCCCGCCAGTTTAACAGCGCGCTAGCGCTGCCTACTGACTGGCGCCGCGCGGCGATTAGTTCGAAATTTGAATAGCAACAGCGCGCTGCTCACTAGCTGGAGTCGTGCGGCGGCGATCAGTTCCATATTTGAAATGGCAAATAATACTGTTATGGAATTTGTATGGACTATAACTTAACAATTTGCTTTGGTAACACACGCGTTTTTTATGACCCGATTTACATATTTAAAACCGGTGGTATTACATCAGCTTATCGAGCAAGGGTGTTAAAAAACGATTTATGCAATACATGTTTGTTTTTTCCTCGCAAGTGTGTTGAAAAAGTGCGTATGCAACTCGTGAGCAACTTGCTCACTAGACACTCGGCTGATTTACGCCCTCGCGTACGGCTCGGGCTGCAACCCACAGCCTCGTGTGTAATGACCAACTTTGCTCACTAGTATCAAAATATACTAATTCAAGCTATAGGGCTAAATTGAAATAATGTCTCAAATTGTAATTTATTGGTCTTAGTGATCCAATTCATACTATTGTAACAAGTACCAAAGTATTTTGTGCAACAGTCATTTGTTTCTAAACTAGATCATGTTGAAAACATTGAGCTACACACACACACACAGTTAGTCTAAGATAGGCCGATAGAAAACCTAGAATCGACCAAGGACTGTGGCTGTGTAACGGAACCCCCTGTTTCAAATAAATGTATTATTAATTTGAATGTAAGTTCACATCTTTGCCAAAGTACAGAAACAATTCTCATAATTCAAGTGACTCTATTTCAGTTCTTCGACGACTTAGGAACTTGTTGTCTTCTTATGAAGTGAAGTCTTATTAGCTATTATTTCGTATATATTTCAAATCTGTTGGTCTCAAAATTACCCATGGTACTTTGGATTTAGGTATATCGTGATCATGAACATACAAGATCCAAGATCCTCTTCATCAAACCCTCACCAAAGTAGATTACAGCATAAACCAATTCAGTCTGACTGGAATCTAATAAGCATGTTTGTTTAAAACAAAAGACTGCAGCCAGACTTGCGACTCGGTCGGATCGCATTCACAACTTGCGACAATCGCACTGATTACTGACAACACGGCCACTGTGTCGCGTTAATTGAATTCTCCAGTCTCATGATTCAATTACATTCAATTATTTTCTCTCTGGTCTGGGCGGCATGGTAGGCGGGGCGCCAGCGGATTGGGCGGTGCGTCTGGGCGGGCGGCGCGCAGAACCGCCCAACCAAACATATCTGTGTGTCTCGTTTTGTGCTTAAACTTTGTTTTTGAATCTGTTTATTGAGTTTATGAAGTTTATTATAACTGTGGGTAGGGAATGTATTTATAAGCTCCAAATAAAATGTTGTTGGAATTATATTAATTTTTAATTCTACGAAGGCACCATTTTTTTTCATTATTCGCTTTTTCATATTAATTGAACATGTAAAGGGTGTACATACCTACATATTGACATATGTATATCTAATCAACTTTTTCGGCAAAAGTTGAAGTTTTCATGTCATGGTATGTGACTTAAACACATTTGCATTTGAAAGCACTTTTTTCAATGGAAAAAAACGATTACATAACTACTACCTATGTATCAAAATGTGGCATTACCTTGACTTTAGTCAAGTTCATGATTAACATTAAAATGACAACTAATGAAACGAACTCGAAGCAAAATCAGCAAAAGCAACATACGCGATTTGATTTTCAAAGACAATCATACTGAAAGTCCTAACATCTTATCAAAATTGTAGAAAAGTCTGCCAACACTGTTCGTGACGTAGAACACTTTGTTATATTTACTGTTAGATTCGCAATCAATACTGGACTCATCAACCAATTTATGGAATTAAGCCTACTAATACTCTACTTTGAACCACTTCTGTCGCACTGGACATAGCACAAACACTATTTACTTTCATTTAAATACACCATTGTCATTCTCCTGCCCTGATCCCAATTTATTGGAGTCAATGCAACATGTCTTCTTCTTCCATACTTCTCTATTACTCGTCACCTCAGCAGACACCTCTATAGCCATATCATTCTTTACACTGCATTTCATCTGTTCTTCCTCTCTCGTATAACCATCGACATTCATACCCAACATTGTCAAAACAAATGAATATCACCTTTCTTTGCTTGTTCACCATTTTATTTAGTTGTTTCGAGTTTTGAGTGAGAAGTAACAAGGTACCACAACGATGGGGGTCTTATCAGTTATCGGTACAAGGTAAAGGTTTAAAAAACCCCAAGTCGACACTTGTGGCGCGTGCATGGGGGCCCACAGACTGTTCCGGATCCCGTAGATATAGCCCTGTGATCGTACGAAGTGTGTTTTTGAATATACCTACTGGTAAGTTCTTTTGAAAATTTTCTTTTTCACAATTACGGTCTTAAAATTAGTTTTTTTTTTTTCTTTTTTTTTCCGGCATAGAACCATTGTTGTTTTTTACAATAATTACTTTTTACACTTATACGTCTCCCCTGTATAAAAGCTCGCACTGTAGGGTAACTCATCTCCCACCACATTCACATAAATAACTATTATTATTCCAAATCCAAATCAGGTATAAAGTAAAAATAAGTGTACAATACATTGACAGCACCCTGTACGGGGGTTACGGCGGCCGCACGTTCGGGGTGCGCACCCTGGCTGCAGCCCGCCAACCCGCCAGTCCTGTGTCGACCGCCCCGACGAGCGGACCGCGCACCCCTAACTACACCACCGAACTATACAAACTTTAACCTACGAACTCCTTCATTCCAATTTTAAACATAAAATAGTTGCAATTTAAAAAAAAGTTATACAATTAAATCTGCCAATTTTTATAAATTTATTGTTGCTAGTTCGGTTTTAAAATATTTTTTAAAGTTTTCGTGAGCAGGGGTGTCGCCGGGTGATTCAGAAGAGGACCAGGCACAGGTATGACTCACTGACATTAGTTTTCGCCATAGTAACACCCTCCACACGCACCTGCGTTTCGCATCGCACGTGCCGATTGACATCTTGTCTTGATTTTGCTGCAGTTTTTTTTAATTCCAACCCTTGAATCGATGTTTAAAATTACGGTGAATTGTTTCCAATTAGAAATTCGTGGAATTGTACAATCATACAAACCGCATTATAATTATTCTGATTCTTGACCTATAACATCTCCATAAAATGTCCGTGTTTTTGTATTGGTTTTTATGATGCACTATTTTTTGTCCTCGGTGTATGAAAATAAAGTCCCAAATTTTAATCATCCTTTAGCAAGTAAATATACGACACAATATTAAATTAAATGACATGTAAGTGCTACGACTCTCATATTGTTGTATTCTGTGCCTCCTCTTTTTCATAGCAAAGTACTTACAAAGTTGTTCGGATTCGGAGTTCACGTAGAGTATCAGTTATCATATAAGTCTGGCTTTCGACCAAGTCCGCAGAAGTTTGCTGAAGCCGGACACAGCCTCCCCCGTGTTACATCCCAGTGCAGTGATTAGGTTTTACCCGTGTTACGGGACTTCGTAGACCCAAGAAAAATAAGGTTGTAATGGTAGACACGATTAAAATTGGCATTAGGCTCTGTTATTCTTTTATTTGTAGCTTTGATCGAGCCAGTCAGACCTATTTCTTCGGCATAATGTAAAATTTGATTAAAATTTAAGGGTCATTAAACACGTCAAGGAGTATGTTTAAAAGCGGGTTAAGATTTATTTATTCAGCAAAATTGGGTCTAATGTTCTTTACAGTAATATTTGTTATTGCAAACATTGTTTTTGAAAACTTATGGAAATATGGTCTAACAAACACAGTGTGGGACTCGGCAATTACTTCTTACATTTTATAATTGCAAATGAATTCCCGAGGGGTTGATTAAATAATTACCCCTTGTAAAAGGTGATATGTGACTTTAGGATTTAATTGACTAGGAGATCCGCCTGTATGTTATTCTGTAATAGACCTATGTAATTTATGTTATTTGTTCTATTGCATTGTTCTATGTGTTTTTAAGGCACTACCAGAATCGACAATATTGGTATTGGTCATCGACTATTTGCTTACAGGCTGATTAACTCAAAAGTTATCTAACCCCCAGTCAAATCTTATGTGAAACACACATACAATGTCAATGCGTTATTTAACACGTTGACAAGCAGCCACGGAAAAAAAGATTAGGAATTTCTTTAATAGTACATAGTTTGGATTCTGATATATGTACCAGTATACAGTTTGTCGTCCGAAAAACCCAAAAGTGAAAGTTGAACTTTTTTTTGTCTTTGCGGGAAATAAAACGAAATATCATTTGCAGATTCATAGACAATTCATACAAAATGTAAAGAGCTTAATTAATCAATAAATCAAGGAGTTCCGAACAATTTCCACCTCAATAAAATCGGTGTAACCATCACAGTGAGTGTCGAAAGGTGTTAATTAAGTATAATTAGTCCTACACCTCGGACTGGCCGTGCTGTGTCCACGCCCTAATGACTGGGAGGATGACTTGTGCTAAAGTATTCATGAACAAACGTATTACGACAGTTAATAATGATTTTATTAAGGATATTATTATTAAACGAGGTTTTCTGTAGACGGTCATTTATAGGGGTTTGGTTATTTATTCGGACGATTTCGGGTTTAATGATTTTGTTTTGTTGATGTCGTTGTAGTAGTAACTTGATGGTTTAATGTTGAGTTATGACGATTGGTTTTTTTGCGACCACGGTAACTAAATTTCTTTTGCATTTGAAAAGTTTCAAGCTTTATGTTTCATTGATGTTTTTTGCGTATGGAATTTTATTTAATAAATTAATAATTTCTGTTGAGGAAAATGTCGTGCGGAAAGTTTTGGGTACGAATTTGGATGGGTATAAGAGTAGAGGAAGACCAACAAACGATGGATGGACTGTGTAAGGGAAAACATGGCAAGAAAGGAGGTGTCTGCTGAGATGACGAGTGATAGAGAAGTATGGAAGACGAAGACATGCTGCGCCGGCCACAAATGAATTGGGATAAGAGCAAGAATGATTAAGAAATTAATGTTTTGTTATAAAGAAAAACAATAACTACTTAGTTTGTATGGCAAAGTTCATGTTATACTATATTTTAAGTTCCAAAAATGTTATCAACTAAGTTAAAGTAGTAGTTTTTTGTGTGTACATAAATAAATAAAATCCGTGTAAATAAAAAATAAACACCATAATTTAATTGATGTCGTTTTGGTAATAAATTGATGAATTTAATTTAGAGGTGTGAAGAGTAGGGAAGGTTTATTTTCTTTTCGATTGGATGGTATTCTCGTTATCTTAAGAATTAAAGGAACTTATTTAGAATTGTAAGATCTGGAAAGATTCTTCTCCATCTTTTCAGATTTTAACACACTGTCTGTCTACCTGCATTATAGGTACCTATAATGCAAATTAATTGCTTGTTATGTGGAATCTTTTGCTTCATTATTAATTGTCCTGTTTGAGGATTTGCAATATTGTTATATCAGTAAAATCTTAGCAGTAGTCCTCAACTTTATATTAATAACGAAGTCATCATCATTTGCCTAGCCTTTTCCTAACTATGTTGGGGTCGGCTTAAAGTCTAATCATAAGCCGCTCAGTACCAGTATTTTACATGGAGTGACTGCCTATCTGACCTCCACAACCCATCCAGTTATTACTGGGAAACTCGATACCCCTTGGCAAGACTGGTAGTCAATCACAGATCACCTGTAACGACTTTCAAAGATGCTACAAATGACAGCTGGGATCAACGGCATAACGTCCTTTCCGAGGCACGGAGAAAACTTCATCGGAAGTACAAAGTAAGTGCTGCAAAACTATTGACAGATCAGCCAATCATACATTTGACCATTTTCGCAGTGCTTAGGTATCCAGGGTCTAATGCTTTAACTACATAACGAGTTTTAGTACTTTCAACAATAAAATCATATCAGTAGACCGGCAAAAGAGACCCTAATTTTTTATCGCGACGTGCGGTTTCTTTCACCGAATTGAACCCTTTAAATAAACAGAGTAATGTTTATCTGTCGCATGGGTTCACTTCAATAGTTAACGGGGTTAGATTGGAACACGCGACCACTTGATCCCCAATCAACACATTGGAGTTATTATCACTTTCGAATGATTGCAGGATTATGTTCGATGAAATAATGTTCCAATCATTAAGTTAGTAAGTAAAAAGTAAAATATGGTTGTGAATTTGAATCGTTTCTTCCAAGATTATGTTTTATTGTAGTTTATTTGGTTTATGTTAGTCGAATTGAGAATGTTGTTTTAGATATTTTCAGGCAATTAATACATAAATAGTGATAGAGTTATTCATTATTTGAGGTTACTATTTGGTTTAGCTTTTTACATATTATTGCCCTTTCTTTATTTCTTTACAAATTTCATTTTTTTTAAATATTAAAAATATAAAAATAAATGTAGGCCACCGGTACTGGGAACAGGGTCCAATATTATAATTTTTATAAGCCTGTTGTGTCCCACTGCAGGGCCTTTATTCCTTTTTTGACGTAGTATTAAAAAAATATTTAGTAATCTTTTTACCCGACTGCAGCGAAGACCAAAAGGAGGGTATTGTGTTTGACTTGTATGTATGTATGTCCGTTTCTTTGTTCCCTTGTAACTCCTCAATGGATGGATTGAGGAGTTACAAGGGATTTGGACAGATTATATGTCGTTAGATTCTTCTAGATGGCGCGAGTGTCACTGGCTACATTATAATAAAAAAAAAACAAATAACAATCGTGGATTTGGGGTGCCATTTTGTGGAGTTCGATTTATTTTTCTTCAGATGCCATCGAGTGGGGTATCAAAAGGAAGGGTTTTAAAAGGTGATTACAAAAATATATGCAACTTATATGTTTGAATATAATTCGAAATGACAAATAGTATAAAAGTTAATAAAACTCACATTTTTGGCACCCTCTGCAGCCTGAACGGCTAGATGGATTTTATTTAGCTTAAGAGGTGTCGTTAGTTTCGTATTTACTGTGAGAGTGACACCTCAAATAATAAAAAAACAAAATGGCGGATTTTTAGCGCCAAATTCAAATGTTTGGCACGCTCTGGCTCGAGAAAGAGCTCATCATGAGTATTTAAAAATAGTATAATATAGTGGTACTTATCTAAAAAAAGTAAAATAAAAAAAATAAAAAAACCCGACTGCGTAAAAAATAACTAATAACTTTAAATAAAAAAACAAACAAACACAAACAAATAATCTAGACTAAAATCATTACATCTAATATGGGTCCCGACTGTTGCAGTCAATATGTCTTGTCTTCTGAACTTGTTTTATTTTTTTCCGTTTTTTTAATTAAAGTTATTAGTTACTTTTTACGCAGTCAGGTATTTTAATTTTTACGTACCTTTCTGTCATCATCTTTTGCTTTTTGAAACTATTATATGCTCCGTATTTTCTTGGTGTGTATTAAAATATGAATAGCATACTGTATCGTCCATTGAATATGTATAAACGTAGCTCCATTTATATATAACTGTAGCCACTGATAATATGACAGCGTAGAGCCCCGCCTCTCGATGGTCGGCCTCCCAAATTATTAAAGCCGCCCAAATCTGAAGGTTTACCAGAAAATATACTGTTTTGTATTCACATTACAGACTATCGTATTGCTATATTTACCGTTATACTCTTTGTTGCCGATAAATTATTATAAAGATGGAAGAGTTGTACCCATCGATTTACATCTTGTGAGACCACGGGCCCAAATCTCTGGTCCTGTGGAAACCCTTTAAAACTAGACTTATATATTTACATTTCGATTAAAGAAAAAAAAAGAAGAAAAAAAAATCTGAAGAACTCATTCAATTAAGGTTGTATAAGTACAGGCGTACTTATACAACCTTAATTGAATGAGTTCTTCAGATTTTTTTTTCAGGGTTGTTATTAGTCATTTATATACTACTCTGTCAAGAAAGTACCGGGAAAAGATCAACAATACACAAAATGTTAGTTATTCATCCAAATTTATTTTATCACCTTCAAAGTATGCTCCTTCTGAAGCGATACACTTACGCCAACAAATAAACCAATCATGAATTGAGTTCAGTTCTCGCCGCGAATTATCCTTTATGTCTTCTACCGAAGGAAAACGGGTGCCACTAAGTGGTAAGTTGAGTTTAGGAAAATGAAAGAAGTCGCTGAAGCCATAAAATGCGTTTCATGAATGTCGGAACTCGTTCTAGCATGTCCTCAGAGACTCTTACGTGATTGAGTTTTTGGAGAAAATTCAGGTCTTTTGGGACTAGCCGAGTGGCAACATATTTCATACCCAAGTGATTATTTAAAATGGTACGGATCGACTCGTGAGACACAGAAAGTTCGGCGGCTATCTCTTTCAAACTTGAATGAAAATTTTCAGTCGCTATTTCCTTCACTTTTGCGATGTTAACTTCAGTTGCAGACGTCGATGGCCTACCAGAGCGAGGCAAATCTTCCATCACATCTCGACCGCTGTTAAACGCTTTGTTCCACTCATAAGCACGTGTTTTTGATAAAGTCAATTCACTGTAAGCCTTCTGTAACATTTTCAGTGACCCCGAACTCGAAATTCCATTGGCGATGGCATTGGCAACCTTTTGTAAAATCCTCTGAACCTGTGTTATGCAAATAAATGATTTGTATTTGTATTTGATGTTTTTCTCTTTATGAAATTTGCAACACACACTAGATATGATATAACTAAAAACAGCACTGTACTTAATCTAATGATCAGATGTAACTCAAACTCCGCGCCAATATGAAAACCAGTTGTACCAATGTAAGTAACAACAACCAAAAAAAAAAAGAATTTGGAATTATAATCCATTCCCGATACTTTTTTGACTGAATGCATGTATAAAAAAGCCGTAGTAAGTTTTACAGTGCAAGGTGAATGAGGTTTAGGAAAAAAATATAAATCTGTATAAAAACTTATCTTCGTATTTTATTCAATGTCTATTTGATTTTTCAAATTAGCCTCCAATTAAAATAACAACCCCAATCACAAATGCATCCAAATTCTAAATTGTTAACGCAGTACAAACATCCGTTTACCACAACATATTCGCTATTTACTCTAACCAAACAATAAAACGTATTAAAACTAGAGGGTAGTTCACCCTTGGTAGGGCTGGTAGGAGCGTGGGAGCGTTGACAGTAATTAGGTAAGTTCGCGCCGTGCGACACCCCTTGATTGCGTTGGCTAACTTGGCGCGGATTACTGACGGTCTACGCTTGTTACCAGTAGGTAATCTTGTTCAAATCTGTCGGTGGGAAGTCTCACTTTGTTTATATTTTAAGGGAATAAGAAATATTTAGATGGGTACATGCATGTGATGCGGAGAAATGAGGAAAAGGTCGAGTGGAAAGGTTTGGGTATGACTGTGGATAGCTACAAGAGTAGAGGAAGACCAAAGAAACGATAAATGGACTGTGTGAAGGATGATATGGCACGAAAGGGGTGTCTGATGAGATGACGAGTAATAGAGAAGTATGGAAGAAGACATATTATGGTGTTTATACCCGGGTATAAAGACACAGACAATGAAGGGACGAACGCTGTATCCATTTTATTTGTAGTCAAATGTGGTAATGCTATCGTATCGCAAGATTGGGTTTTATTATTTTGGTCAAGAATCAGATCAGCAACGTTACATTTGACAAGTTTGTAGAATACAAAAAAATATAAGATCATTAAAATAAATAGTAGGAAACTAGGAAATTATACCAACCCCATAGAAATTTAAATTGTTTTATTTAACTTCTACAAATAGTATTGTACAAAGTCGTTGTGCGTGTCTGTTTGTGTGACCGCTTAGTTTTTCCAAACTACACAACGGATCTTTATGGGATTTTTACCATCATTTAGTAAAAAAACTGGAGAATTTACATGTCCCATTGCTGGGCAAAGGCCTCTTCTCATACAAAGAAGGCACGAGCAATGATCACCACGCTTGCTCAGACTGGTTGGCAAGTTCAGACATGTATCATTTAAACTTAAAATAGAATTAACAAAACCCGATGTTTTGTCAAAATTGTAAAAGCGTACGAATCAGGGGCGGATCGCTAGTTGACTACAATAGAACAATTGCATGAAAGTGAGTAGTAAAAATTATAACTAATAAACATTCCGTATGGTCTGCGTGTGAAGCCTGACGGAACTTACATGTTGTACTGCTATGTGCACTTCAAAGGCGCATTCGAAATACTTGAGATTACCTTCCGACAAAATGGACGGTGCAGTAAAATTAAACATATTTGAGTAATTACTAGATTATAATAAGATTTCATTTTAAACTTGATGAAAACAGAACCTTGGGGACAAACATAATATGACATCATGTCTCGTTTCCCCGCAGGTTTAGGCAGAGTTGTATATACCTATGTGTATATAACTATGGAACTCCTACATTTAATCCCACAGACAAAACGTGAAATCGGTTTTGTGGGGCATTGTCATAAATTTAGGACTTTTGTAAACTTTTATTTAATAAATAAATAATAATAATGATTTCATCAAATCATTTTAATAATATTGTCAGCTGATAAATACTTTAATTCAAGACTGAAGAAGAATTGTGTTTAATTTATAAAAGTTATTTCTAAACAATGTTATCTTTGCTGGTTCAATCATGAAAGTAGTGAGCACCAATTTGTCAAAACACATCGTCTTGTCGCCTCGCTTCGTTACAATCAATAGACCACTCGAGTACAATTGAATCAACGCCTCGCCTTTTGTGCCTTTTACCGGGCCCTTGAACAACCTCTGCGCTGCACTTTACTTTATTAATGTTCTTTTTATCGGCAGATAAATAAACAATATTTCTTCTTTCGCAGATTTGACAAAAATTATGGCGAATCCGAACAAAGAATATGATCTTGAACAAAATGATCACCGAAATTACTGAACAGATATATTAACTAAAATGGAGGCTGCTTTGCCGCATTTCCATCGTCTGACGTCATCAAGGTTTTACCAGCAGTATGCGGCTCCACCAGTGCGCATCTCCAGCAACTATCTCCACGATCTGATCCCACAACAACATCCCACGCTCCTTCAGCAATATTTGGCGTACTACAATGAACCTCTAGTACCACTCGACTTGTCCCTCAAATCCACTACACCGATTACACCTCCGTGCACGCCGCCACCTTCGCAAAAAAGAAAAGCCGCCGACGACAGCAAACCAGAGAAATCACCGAAAATATTTAGACATTTCGAGGACAATGATACTAAAGAGGAACCACAAGATAAAACAGAAAAAAGGAAAGTTGATGACGAAACCTCCAACGACAGTGACAGTCCTGAAGCTAAGAAACTTAAATTCACCCAACAGTTTTTTGAAGAACTAAAAACATGCTTACCGCAAGAAGAAGAGACACCGTCGAAAAGCGGAAGGAGTTCACCAGATGTGGTTGAAATAAAAGATTTAGAGGAACGACCTAAGAAATCTCCGAAACCACTGACACAGCCAACCAAGAAAAGCAAAGCTGTTAGGAGACTCATGTTCGATGAAGATAAAACATCACCCGTCTCTGGAACTATCATCAGAGACCTAGCGGAGGACGAAACTCTAGTCGTTCGAAAGGTAAAATTAATAACATTCTTTCACGTAAATTGTGTACATATAGAAAAACGTCACCGGCAAACTGCAAACAAAGCCTAATCACACATACGTATCTAAAATAAATGGCAAAGTTGCACAGGAACTATTAATTAGACGTTCTTACCATACCATTACAGCGCTGCACGGCGACTTTCCTTATCGCTTTAGCAATTAAACAGGTAGAAAATCGGGTATTGTGCTGTGTTTTGCGCTAATAATAGGTCTAAGGGCGCACCGCAACGCTTACCGCGAGGGTGTGTCCGAAGACATTAAATACGAAATAAATCGCCGTTTCGATACCACCGTATTTCTTTGAATTGAGATAGAGAACTGTAACGTTCAATTTAGACGTAATAAAAATGTTAATGATATGCAATTACTTAATAGTCGTAATTGTTGGTGTGATAAGGAATCGTTTTAGTTGTGAATGTTGGCTTGCATGCTCATAATTGTACTTTTTCTAGGGAGACATTGATCCGGCGTTTAATGTGGTTGAGGTGACCGACGAGGCGAAGGCTTTGATAGCTGCGATTGAAAACAGGCTGGGAAGGTATATCTGCAGGCTGTGCCGAAGACTGTACACCGACGCGTTTGCTCTGGCGCAGCATCGATGCTCTCGGATCGTGCACATTGAATACCGATGCCCCGAATGCGATAAGGTACATTAATTCAAAACAATTTATTTTCCAATCATAAATATGTTAGTAGATCCTCACGTATATTTCCCAATAAACTTTCATATCTGCCGATCAGTTTTATCTACCAATATTCCCACGTGAACTTTTATTGAACTAAAATTGATAACGAAACACCCGTTCAATTTTATGGCATCCCAATACATTCGTCATGTATTAATTAAATTGTGTTTATCAGTCTTATTAGATAGGTTGGTCCATAATTCTGTTTATTTTTTGTCCGTGGGAACATGTGTGAGGGGGTGGGTACAGCTGGCACAGTTCCATGGGAAGCCGCCGCAAGTGGTGACATGAAATGTTTGTACAAGGGCGTCCGCTAATAGATCCGTTTGGTGATGCGTGTGACGAGTGAATATTAGCACTTATCTGCGTGATGCTACTGTGCATGGGTAGCTACAAATTGAAATAATCGTTTTCGAGTTAGGATAAGGACGTAAACCAGTTTTGGATTTTTGTCATGGTATTTTCATCATTTGTTTGAGGAGGTCGTGGCTAAATAGTAACAGCCGTTCGTGTCGAGCTTTAGGTTAAGCCGTGCTTGCCTAGGTTGGCATGTAGATGGGTCACCACCCATTACATACCGGGTTTCCTCCGCGCCTCGGAAAACATGTTAAGCAATTAGTCCCGGCTGTCATTTGTAAATCTTTGACAACCGTTACAGGTAGTCAGTGGCCCAAAAAGTCTGACAACCAGTCTTAAAAAGGGGTACAGTATTACCCAGTACTAACTGAGTAGTGGAGGTCAGATAGAGAGTCGGTACATGTAAAATACTGGTATTCAGCTGCATCCGGTTAGACTATAATCCGACTACAACATATTTGGAAAAAGGCTAGGCAGATAATTATCATATAAATAATCATTTGTTTGATAAGATTTTGTCATCATGAAACTATCAGGACACAATAAGCGAAAACTAAATGCATCATAATTTTAGTTAATCCCAACTTATAACCCAATATAAATACTTCAGCAGTTTGATTATAGGTATTTTGATTGTTTCTACGTTTTCTAAATCGCACAAAATATTTGTCTAGGTGTTCAACTGCCCCGCTAACCTAGCATCCCACCGCCGTTGGCACAAGCCACGGGTGGCCGGCGCGGTCAAGCGCCGCGACCCTCCTGCGGCCGACTCCGGTCGCTTCCCCTGCCAGAGATGCGGCAAGATGTTCCGAAGACAAGCCTACCTGAGGAAGCACATGTTAGCTCATGAACAACCAGACAACGAGCCTGAGAAGGAACCATCAGCCTTCCGACAGGTTCATGCTGAGTACCCTGCTTATCAACCGGTGAGTTACGCTAAGGATTGTTCGAAGTTCTTAATTGCTTTATACAAGATTTATAGAATTGCGACGAGAACCGAGCAGGTGTCTCGAAGGTCCGATTTATAAATACTTATCGATTGTCCGTCGTGATTTTGGCTTCGAAAATTCGCTGGTGTTACTTTTATTCGTTTAACCAGCATACTCGTATTTTCCCATAGGACGCCATTCGAGAGACCGGTTTCAATACCTTCTGGAACAAGATCCCACCTCCGCAGCAGGAGTTGAGCTGGGAGGGCGTGCGTCCCAGATGTGGGTCTTCATGTTCTTCGGAGGACTCACGGAGTCTGGACGTGACGGGTTCGGAGGATGAAGGCGGGGGCGGTGGGGTGGTGGATGGGTGACGGAGGGTACTGCGGCCGGTGCCGCGGCTGCCGCCGTACGCACCCGTCGCGACTGCCCTCTATCCGTACTCAGCGCCGTACGCGCATGACGCACACATGTATTTTTCTTAAACTGGTAAGTCATACTGGCCAGTCAGAAATGGAACGCATTTGAATCAGGATTGCGCCATTTTAATGTCATCAAAGTTTACAGCGAGCCCGAATTCTGACTGGTTATCTCCAAAGAAAATCCTTAAAGGACAATGCACATTTTGACATTATAACAGTTTTTTTATGTAGTTGTTCTTCATCATATCATCAAAATAGTTTTAATTAAAAATTGTATGAATATTGTATGTAGTTACTTTGTAAATAGGCTTGATGTGTGTTTAGATGTTTATTGAATAGTATACTAAAATATTAATTATGTAAATATTTATGATCTCCTACAGCACATTCCAAACTAACCAATTCATGCAAATGTGAAACATTTAGCGTGATTTTATTCATAGATTGTATAGTGTAATTCACTTTTTATCGTATAAGTATTTACTGAATCATGTAATAAGAAACATAAATTATAATCAGAGTATAGTTAAATAGAAATTTATTAGCTATTAAGTATATTCAATAGTTTTATCATTGCAACTAATACTATATATATTTCGACTTATACATAACTATTTATATTTCGACGTTGATTCATATCATTTTTTTTGCAAAAAAAAAAATACTACGGTAAAATTAAAATCACAGCTTTTCTCAACCGTAGCAGTAAATTACGCAATAGTTCGATGGACAGTGGGTCAGGCTTGAGGGGTCACCGCCATCGATCGCAATCGCAGCACAGGCATATTTTTAGATGCAGCCGTGCTTTCTGTGGTGGCACCACCGGCTGTCGTCTGCCGCGTGCCGTGCCGCTTCCTTCATTACTATTTCAGTGGTCAATTCATCGGAATTGAGTCCACTAGGAACTAGGACGTCTTTAACTACGATATAACGTCGTGATTTGATTCGGATTTTCATGAAATTACTGAATTTACTAACTATTGTCAGATAAAAACAGATAGGTCCACGATAAAATTTAAACCCAAAAAACATTCCGAATAAAATCGTTTAATTTAATAAATACCAAAGAAACAAAAAACATACCTATGAATTATTTTCTAGTCATTTTATTTGGTCATTCGCGTTGATCTCATAAGTATACGAAATTATAAAAATTATATTACAATAAAAAATTACATGTGATAGGTTACAGTTTACCTAATTTATTTACTTTCTAGTCTTAATTTATTACATATCCTAGTCATGGGGAGTCTAGTCGCTTTTAACTTTTTAGCATGCAATTAGTTTTTTTTTTAATATTTTATTGCATATTAGTCAATTATTAGTATATGTTTGTCTTTACTATTTTTCTAGTCATAAGTATGTAGTTTAAATCGTGTCTATTGTCCTTTTAGTCTCAATCATGTTATTGTTTTAGTATACAGGTAGTCTGTTATTTCTAGTCATTTTAAGATAATATCACATTTAATTATTGTAATCATGTTTTTACTGAAACTTACTTAACTTCGGTGATCGGACGAGAACCGGTGTATTCAACGTAGTATGGATGTTACTGAAACATTGTCAAAAAAATGCAATATCTAGTCTTTGCGTAACAGTTTTCTAGTCAAACAAATAACGAATTATTCTAGTTTTATTTTATATCTAGTCATTAAAAACGTAGAGTAAACCAAAAAACATTCGAGTCATGAGTGAGTCTAGTCAGATTATTTAAAATCTAGTCAATTACTTTAGTCATACATATCAAATTATTAAGATCTCAAGTTTTTTTCTAGTCAAACTTCTTAGTGTTTTAAAAAAAGAAGAAAAAACAGTAAATGAAAAAACTAAATAATATCGATGGGCCAGTGACCCCCTATGACGAAAATACATTACATGTCACGTAAGTACGAGTTGAGAATCGGTTTAGTTGGATGTTAGTGGATGACGGAAATATATAAAAAAAATTCTCAATAGCCTTTTTTTTTAATCAACCTCGAAATATTTGGTAACTTTAAGGAAAAACATTTTATTAAATCGTTCATTACTTAAAATTAAAACTTTTATATCAAGACAAGTTTAAGTGATACTACATTGTAGTTTCATTTTGGAATAAAGTCATGTTTGAAAGTTTTATATAAATTATAAATTATGTATACGTTACTATTTGGTAATGTTTCATTAAATGGAATTTTATGTCAAATAACGTATTCCAAGTATTAGTTTATGAATATTATAATCTATAAGATAAATATTAATTTATAATTATTAAGATTTATCTCCACGAGTGAAAAGTCTAGTCAGTGTGTCTATGAAACGCGTTCCAAAGATGTAAATATTAAGAAAAACGCTATTTATTTTATAAGATTATAATATATTATTTAGAGGAAAATTATTTTAATAGCAACTATTTATTTATACATATTTATGTAATGACTTTTTGAAATAAGATAATCAAAACTATATTTATTTTTTCTATTCTTATATTTTTTAGCTTGCGTGTGTGTCTAATATTTTTTTTAAGGTTTATGATTTAGCTGTTTAGCAAAATATAAATTATAATTTAATTTTAATTTGTAAGCATGATTATTTTTTATGTAGGCATTTCGGCTAAAAAGTTTTATGACCTCAATCAAATAAGAATGTTTGATCTGGTTAGTTTAAGTCTTTAAAGCCAAGTACAATACATTTTATTTTAAAAGTGCATGTTTTCTATCACTAGTATTAAATTGTACAATAGCCATTGTAACAGTGAAACTGTTTCACAACGACACACATGTTGATGTGACCTTCTAGTTTCCATTTCCTTGCGAGTTTGGGTCGGGGGGCTTTTGAGACCGGGACCGCGCTCCCGGATTCTCCCTAAATATTTTTGAGTGGTATTTTTTTCCATTAGTCAGTTATTACAGTGTCACACAAAAAAGGTTGTTAATGTAAGTTATATAAAGGGTGTAAAACACCTCTTAACGAAGCCGAAAGGCACTTGTTCTCCCTGTTATTGCGATCATTTTTTTGTTCTACACCATACCTGGGAACCTTCTAGTTACGGAGATATTGGGGTCAAAGTTCCAACTTTTTGACAAGTTTTTTTTAAATACACTTTTTTAATGTAAGATTTCTATCCATCCATGTATCCATCCATCAGCACAATGTTTTGAGTGCGTTACATTGAGTTCTACCACAAAACATGATTTTAGACCCCAAAAAAAAAGTAGTTTCCCAGCAATAATTTTTGCGTAAAGTTACTTAGTTTGATGTACAGAATGCTTGGTTGACGGCTTCGTGATGAGGTCTTTTACAGCCTGTATATATTTTTTAAATTAACTTACCTATTATCTACGTCTATTAAATCTAAAGAAATTAATTTTACCTATAAAAACGAGTTATTCAGTGACTGTCTGTCAAAGTAATTTTAATATAAGTAGAGTTTAGAATATTTTTAATGCTTATTGTGTATTATTCTGGGACGATCACATCGCAACTTTCTAGATAAACTTTTTAACTAAACTTATGTATGACCTCTAGGAGCCTTAATTTGGACTTGAAATTATACTCTTATCCAAATTAACTAAACTATGACTTGGTGCCAGTTAAGATGAGAATAGCGGTCATTGACCCACCTACTTTTATTAAACTTCTTAACTTTGAAAACCAAAAATAAGCCTGGTTCAAGTCTGAAATCGTCATCTATCGTGATCTTCAACATTTTTTGTAATGAAAAACGATACATGGTTTATTTGTTTTAGTTCGTACGAAGAGATATTAGGGAAAGGGCAATGACCGCTATTCTCATCTTAACTGGCACCAACTACAATGATGAATGGTCTGTGTGAAAGATGCCCAGATGACGCCTAATAGAGAAGTATGGAAGGAAATTGGGATAAGATTAGTAGAATGACGATGACAATTTAACGAAGACTATTTTACCAACGCGTGATATCTGATATCGGTTTATTCCGAACACGACCAGAAATCCTAACCCGGTCGAGGTTTAGGTTTAGGTTATAGGTTAGCAATTCTGGTTATGATAGGAACGATACGTCGGGTCAGGTTAGAAAGAGGGTAACGTTCGGAACAATTTTCTTTTTTTTTTTCAAGTTCCTAACTCAAACTCAAACTCAAACTCAAAGCATTTATTTCAATTAGACCATTACGGCACTTTTGAATGTCAAAAATACAAAAAAGAAAATCAAAGCTACAGTCCCAGTCACAAGGCATAATAACTTGAGAAAGTACTGTAGTTGCCCATTCCCCAGCGTAGATCTCTATGGAGAAGAACGGGCAAGAAACTCCATGGACACTCTTTTAAAAACAAAATATTGTTACAAAATCTTGGTTACATCTTTAATTTTGAGATTATACATATATGTGAGAACGATGTAGAAAGACGTGCACACTAAGAGCGTCCAGAGTAAAAGATTAGATCAACAGTTTACGAATAAAGTAATTAAAATGAACCTTGGCAGCTAAGAGATGACCAGTCCCAACTGACAGCGCCCGTTCACGAACATGACGCATGTACCGGCGCCATTCAACTCAACCATATTGAAGGGAACTAAATGACCCGACACACCCGCCACCATCAGCGAGACATTTAAGTGAGCATGACATTCTCTCAGCCACCAAGGCATATCAAGGCATATTCAAGTCAAAGTAACCTAACCCGCGACCGGTTTTGTATTTCGGGTCAGGTTCGGAATCATTTCAAATTGTACAGTTAATGCCCTAGCTCCTTTTTTCGTCTTATTCTTTGAAGAAGAGAAAGGAAAGGGTCACGCAAGGCACTGCCTATACATTGTTAAGTTGCGCTATCGATTCAGTCCACATAATCGAATAATTAAGTATAGTTTGCACTCCCGTACCTTATTTTAGATGTAATAGTTTGCACTTATTTATGTACTTAATATTTAGATTGTCAACATTTTAATTAAGAAATTGTAGAAAATGTGTAGTTATGTATGTAGATATTTATTAGACATTGAGAAATTAATAAAATATGAAAAGCACGGTGTATTTTACTTTCCCCATGTCGATTACAAATGGGTATAACTTGGTAGTTGTTATTTGCAGCAAAGAGTTTTTATTTTCCTATCCTTCTCTGCGCGGTGCTAGGAAAAGGACTCCATCCACTCCTTCCAGTGCTCTGTGCAAAAAGGATTGGATGTCTGACTTTTTAAGACTCACAGCAGGAAGGGAAACTGCTAGTACAGTACAAAAACGACTGAACCAAAAATAAGTGGCTTTTGAAGAGCAACAGACTCTTTCACCTTTATCATCCTAGAGCAATCCATAGCTGGACTTTGACCTCCTCAATGAGGAGATTGTCACTCCACCTAGCCTGAGGGCGTCTCACGTCCCGCCACGCCTATAATCCCCGAAGTTTTAGACGGAGGTGTATACCTAATATACACCCACATTTCGCCAGTTACATCTATTGCCATAATCCGGGCACAAATCCAGGCTCTATGGCTGCTACTGAAGAATTCCTGATGGAAAAACCCAAAAACACTTTACCCGACCTGGGAATCGAACCCAGGAGCTCATGCTCAGAAGTCGCGCTTGCAAGCACTAGACGAACGAGACTGTCACACTGGTTTTTATTTAAGTCAAGTACTCCAGTGCCTCTTCTTAAGGGGCTCCCCCATGCACACTAGCGCCACTTTAGTAAAAAAATCAGAACTCGTTAAATACACAATTAATATAAAATCTGATTGACAATATCAATCCTCTCCTTAAAGAATTACTAATTTATTTATTAAATACTAGTTTTTAATAAATAAATTAGTAATTCTTTAAGAAGAGGATTGATTGGCTGGCAAGGTGATAGAGTACAATAAAAATAAATAAGAAAAATACCAATTTGTAAGCATCACTTAAAAACACATAAATGGGTACCGACATACTAATACATATAATATTTCTGCTAAAGGCCCAGCGCACACCGCTGGAGGCGCAGCAGAGCGCATTTGAAGACTACAATTTAATATAAACCTTAACTACCTTGATATACGGTCGCGCGCATGCTTTCGTAGTAGCTTGAGGGCGCTCTGAGTACCGCGTGCGAATTTATTCTTATATTGACCGTATATCAAGGTAGTTAAGGTTTATATTAAATTGTTGTCTTCAAATGCGATTCGCTGCGCTTCATGCGGTGTGCGCTGGGCCAGAATAAACTAATATGAATTAAGATACATACAAATAGTCCGAAATACGAGAAACCTTATAATAATTACTACGACTACTTGGTAATGACTAGAAAGTAAAAAAATTAGTGACTTCCGAACTGCTCTTTTGAAAGCCAATTTGCTTTCAGCTTTTTTAATGCCAAGGGGTAGCGCGTTCCAGAGTTTTATAGTGGAGATAGCATAAGAAGAGGACATAAAACCAGTACGGTGAGAGGGAATTTGAAGGATCGATGTGTCATCAATGTTATAACATTGATGACACATCGATCCTTCGTGGTTTATAGCAATATATTGCTATAAAACACCGCTGACAGTCGCATTGAAAAAAAAACTGATTGAGACTTGGCTAGTTTAGAAATGAAACGTTACCAAAAGCAAAGAATTTAGAAAATTAACTTCTCCCAACGACTTTATCAGGCATAAAAAATATCAAATGGCCCTCGGAAATAGCCAAGCTTTCTGCTAGTTACAAAAAAATCGTAATTGGATAAGTACATCCAGAGATTACCGTACCATTTACAAACATTTTCAACCTACTTCCAAAAAGAGGAGGTTCTCAATTCGACTATACTTTTCTTTTATTTTATTTTTTTGTGTTTGTTACTTCAGAACTTTCGACTGGGTGAACCGATTTTGATGATTCTTTTTTTTATTTGAAAGCTAGTGTTTTCCGTGTGGTTTGGTGAATCTGATGCTGATCTTCGAAAACATACACTGGAACTCTTCAAAAATAGACGGCAAATCTGCAGTGATTGCTGGAATCGCTTGGATGTTTATTGTTAATACAACATCAAGACGTAACATCACGCCTGTATGCTCTGAGGGGGTACGCAGATGTGTACAATACACCCAGATTTCGACAGGTTTAGGTATGTTAAGTTCCATTTATTGGGGATAAGCCTATTACCATGACATGTATTGTTAACAATGTAAAATAAATTTATGGAGAATATTTGTTCGAGAACAACTAAAAATAAAAAAAAATATATATATAACATTACACCAAACAAAACCATTTTATATTTGCTATTACTGGTAGTGTATAGTATATAAAACAATAGAGACAAAGTAGAAGATCCATTTATAAACTGTAACCCTTCAATCAGCTGGTAAGTACAGTAGCGTCATCTGTGCCCCTAAATAAGAATTACTTCCTCAATTCCACACCCCTCTTGTACATTGAATGAATGGGCGCTGCTTGTCCCTGCCCCAAATTTACCAACCCCTGTAAAGCTTGCGAGGGTAAGTAATTCTCATTTTAATAGGAAGATGGCGTGCTTTATAAATAGTCCACCCATTTTTGTGTGACAGAGTTTATGAACATTAAAAATATGGGACGGTAAGGTACTTTTATTCGATCAATGTTAAAAGTATTTTCCATGGAAAATTTGATTTCGGAGCGTTTTAAAAAGAGAAGACTGGACGAAAGAAATATAAATTCAGGAACAATGAATTTGACCCTAAATCTAGTCTCCCAATGTTAATTCGGAACGCAGCTTAATTTTAGCCAAAGTATAGAGTATGAATGCAGCGATGAAGGAAGGAGAGAGCATGTGTGTGAGCGAGAAGGAGAGTATGACGAGCTAGTTTTATGAAGAAAAAGACGACTCCAATGTTTTAAGTTTATTTAATTATTAAAAGAAGAATTAAGAAGCAAAGTATATTATTTCGGTCATCCACCACCCTACATTTATAATATTAGACAGTAAGTAGCATTTAAAAAATCATCATTAATTAAAAATATGTAAGTTCATTCAATAAGTAAAAATAATGTCAAAAGTATAAAATAAAAAGATAAAATAGAGAATAGGGCAAATTGTGATTGGGTTTTTCCATCAGCAATTACTTAGTAGCAGCCACGGAGTCTTATTTTTAACAGACTTTTAAAAAGAGGAGGTTATCAATTCGTCTGATTTTATTTTTAATTTTTTTGTGTGTATGTTCAGCCTTTTTTTCGCCAATTGTGAACCGATTTCGATGATTCTTTTTTTGTTTGGAAGAAAATTACTTCGCGGTGGTCCCGTTTAAATTTGGTGAAGATCTGATGGTGATCTTCGGAGAAATACAATGGAACTCCTCAATTATAGACAGCAATTCGGTCGTAATTGCTGCAATCGCTTAGATGTTGCTTGTTGTTTTCACAACATCATAACATATCATCACGCCTGTATGCTCTGCGGGTATGCAGATGTGTACAGTACACCCACATTTCGACAGTTAGGTATGTTAGGTTCCATTTTATTGAGGATAAGTCTATTACCATGACATGTTAAGAAATAAATGACTCCCTTGTTGGTCTAGTGGTGGCGACAACTCAGCATGAGGTCCTGGGTTCGATTGCCAGGTCGGGCAAAGTGTTATTTGGTTTTTCCATCAGGAATTTCTCAGTAGCAGCTGTTAGAGGTTGCAAACCTATAAGTTTAATATAAACTGCATCTTGTCTACTGCTTGAGGTGTCCTAGCAACCTTGATAACGTTAGTCTAAAAATATATTTTTCTGTTGCACTACAAATACGTATTTTCTTCCTGCAACCGTATCCCATTGCGCTCGCCCCCTATTACATGGGACTTAAACATAACTGGCGAAATGTGAGTGTAGGTACTATTGGGTACACCTCAGCCCAACTCTTTGGGGACTACAGGCGTGAGGTTATGTTATGTTAAAATAAATGTATAGCTAATATTTGTATTGTATATTTGTATTAGAAAAAAAAAATTTAAAAATAAAAAAAAAATTTTTGCAAAAAATAAAACCGACTTCAAAACACAACAAAGTGAAAAATAACTTTAGCTTCAGAAGTCGGTGGCAAAGAAAATGAATCAAACGCACAAGTCACCGATTTCTGAAGCTAAAGTTATTTTTCACTTTGTTGTGTTTTTGAAGTCGGTTTTCTTGACCCCGATTGATGGAAATACGCTCGCCCCCTATTACATGGGACTTAAACATAACTGGCGAAATGTGGGTGTACTATTAGGTACACCTCTGCTTTACCCTTCGGGAATTACAGGCGTCATGGTATGGTATGTTATCAATCTTCAATCGAATTAAGTTTAACACGACCATTGCAATATTAATAAAATGCATGAATAAATTCTAGTAATTAATTCATGTAATTATTTCAACGTACCGTGCTTACAATAGAAGCTAATTGCCAACTAAGTAACAATCGCATTTGATTATGCAATGTTATTCTTTTTTATCTAAAGTCAGATGCATCCGAGCTTCAGTTCATTAACTAACTGACAGTAAACAATGACGTACATTTACTTGATATTCCTCGGTATTATATCAATAAATCAAATAAAATGCCATGTGACCGATCGGGCAAAATTTGTAGGACAAAGAGATACGTTAACCACACAGTTACCCGCAGAAAATTATACGCGAAATGTAATGTCTAAAGAAACGAGTGAGAAAAAGTATGAATCTCCCAAAAAAGTGAAGGATGGTGACAGTAGTGTGTACTTGGATGACGTGCTGTTTGCTATGAAAAATCAGAATTGGACAGCGGAAGAGGAGCCGTGTTTGAACCATATCAATAGGTTGCTTTATAGTTTGCAGAATTTTACTCTATGGGCTGTTTGGGGTAAGATGTTTAAAGTGGCACCAGTTTTAAACACTGGATGTTAAACAACATACTATATTGACTAGTTTAGCGTAACACGCTAAATACTAACACCTATTCTGCCAACATCATCAATATTCTCTTGCCCTTATCCCAGTTCATTTGGGTTCCATACTTCTCTTCTCTATTACTCGTCATCTCAGCAGTCACCTATCGTTTCTTTGGCCTTCCTCTACTCTTATCGTATCTACATTCATACTCAACATTTTCCACATTACATTTTCTTCATCCTAAAACTTTCTCTCTTTTGATTTTTTATTTCCTTTTTTCGGTTTCGAACACACAAGTACAAGTAGTGGAGGTCAGGTATTTCCTCACCGCTGTATTATATTATCTGTGCCGCTGTTTTCAAAACGGTGAAGGAAAACATCGTGAGGAAACCGGCATGTCCTAGAACCAAAAAAAAATCGAAGACGTGACATCTACCAATCCGCACTAGGCCCGCGTGGTTGATTATAGCTCATTCTCTCTCATAGAGAGGAGGCCTGTGTCCCAACAGTGGGAACGTTAATAGGCTGATGATGATGATGATGATTTGCTCACTGACAAACATATAGAAACTGTTGCATATTGTAATGTGTACGGAAAGAAAAGTATCACTGCACCTACACTGAGGTTATTCGAACTGGTTAAATGGTCCATCAATCGTTTCAAAAACAACTATATTACTCACACAGAATGGGATGCGCAAGCGTCAGAACCACAAGGCCTTCTTTTCGGGAATAGATACCAGCTCGGAAATTTCGACCAGTGCATGAGCGCGCCCTGGGCCAAGAAGCAACCCGAATTGAAGACCAAGTACTGTCTCGCTGAGATAGTTCTGGAACGAACTGATAAGAATGTAAGACGAAAAGTTGAGGAGCCGTACTACCCTTATCAATCGGCATTGGATTTTATAGAGGTAAGCTTATATTTTTTTCTTATTTTAAAACCTTGTACACGTTAGGTTTTCGTATACAAGGTGTAAAATAATAAACGCAAGACCTCCCTTCGGGCCATCTCCACGAGCGAGCGAATCGCGGCGATAACAACGTCGTGCCACGTGTTTCCCCGTGTTGGCCCAAGGGAGGTCTTGCGTTTATTATGTTACACCTTGTATACGAAATCATATGATACACTCTCTGTGTATAGAAATACGTGGCACGACGATAATGTCACCGCGAATCTCTCGCTCATGGAGACGGCCCCTTGTGATCTCTCGGACCATGAAACTTGACTACTGTTGTTCTTGATATTTGCAAAAAAAAACCCGTTTATATATAGTAGGAACAACTTGCTGATCTGATCAACTTGTTTGGTAAAACTAAAGAAGTTATGAACTTCCAAAAGTTATAAAACAAAATTTGTTCCTCATTTACGAACCAATGTGCCTAATGTATCTGAAGAACTTATGAAGACGCACTAAATTACTTATTTCAGACTGTGTCCAACCTTTTCTGAAAGATGCCTTTACTGTGATTTGCTAAGTGCGGTGTGTTATTTATAATCAAAAATATGCATTGTGTTTAAAGACTACGATAAGACACTATTTCCTGCTTCTAATAGTATGGTATTTCAGGACTATCAGATCTATACTTTGTCTGAGAATAAGTTCAAGATTACGACATTATTATAACAATCTATACGACATCACAATTTACTTGACTCGATATGCAAATATCGCATGTTCCACGTTAATTGAAATAAGTGAACAATAATGGAGTCTGCTCAGATGATGACACGCGATTTAAAATATGTTTATTAATTAGTTTTAATAGAAACAAACAAACAATAAAACTGTGGTGACATTATTCATCTTTGTAAAAGATCTACCTACTGCGTAGCACTTTGCTACGGAAACGCTACGAAATCGTAGCACATTCACATGAGAAATAGTAAGAGCATTATTACCCGAATGCGGCGAAGTCCAAAAGGAGGGTTAAGTGTTTTTTCAAGTATATTTGTTGTTATTTTTTGTTTACTAGAAACATCGTAGTACTATAAGTTTTAAACATAACATAAAACTTATACTATGCAGTTTCTCCTTAGTTCGTTAAAGTTAGTAGCGAATAAACAATGTTCTTAAATCAGCAATAGAACGTTTTAAACGGATTTTTTGCATCCTATTTTGATGCTCATAATCCTGTCGAGATGTATTATAGATTGATTACCCCTTCTTAAAGACTTTGACTTACCATTACGCATGAAGGAGACAACCATCGTACCTTAACCTACATAAAAGTATACACAATTCTTTATTCTTTCTTTATTCTCCTACGATTTCTTACATCTTCTACCCAGTACCGTCCCCCGCACACTCGTCCCCTCAACGAGCTGACATGGGGCGCCTGCGTGCCGGCAACCTGTGCGCCGCGCACCGTGGAGCGCCTGCTAGGCGTCATGCTAGCTCGCAGCCACCTGGGCGCGGCCGGTATGCGGGCAGATATCAGCGTCACAGAGCCCTGCCAGAGTGGAGATGATGAGAGAGAGTATGACGCGCTGTTCTATGCCTTCTTGTAAGTAAATATGGTCTATTATTGAGAAGCAGCAACTTGGCGCGAATAATGAAATATTACGCGCTGTTCTATGCATTCTTGAAGGTAAACATGGTTAAATTCTTAATAATGTCGGCCTGGGTGCTGATAATCCGAAGAAAGGCTAAGTTAAATCACTTGAATAAATATGAAAATATAAAACAATCACCTACCAGGCGGACGGAACAGGTTGACCAAGATAAATCTTTCCAAGAGGAAACAGAAATTTATACACGTAAGAACGTGTATAAATTTCTGAAACGTAAGTTGTATGGCACAAAATTACCTACTTGTCCACTAATATTTAACTTTTTTTACAGCGGTGTGATGGCATTAATAACAGTGATTTCTCTGATCTGCACATATTTGAACTGTCAAAGAAAGGAATTGGATCCCGATTCTAGAAGTAAGACCATCATTGTTCTCTATTACACTGTTATTTGACATCCAATGAATTTGAACGATTTGTTTTTTACTGTACTGATTACTTTCAGAATCAGGTTTCGTCAAGGCATTCTGCCTAAAGGAGAACGCTCTTGATCTGTTGCGAATGAAGAAGGAAGGCATAGAGGTGTTCTACGGCATTCGGTTCTTTACGATATGTCTGATAGTGTTGGACCATCAGATTGGGATCTCCAACTCGGGCCCCATTAGTGACGGGATGATATCTGACCAGGTTTGTACAGCATTTTCCTGTTATGGATGTTCTTCTCTAATGAGGTGGCTTGCAGTGGTTTCTGCGCGCCTTCATGGAGAAGGTGCTGGAAAGGCCGCACTTGGTGATGGGGCCCGCCGGGAATGGCGGGCTGATACCAGTCGGGGGTGCGCCGATAAGACAATAAGACTCCGACATAACCCTCCGCTCGCCCCAGACGAAGGGTACCCAAAAGGATTTTCTCACTAAAAAAAAAGGACAGTTGGTTTAGAAAACTATTGTCAGGCAGGAATTGATTCATGGCATTATTTTACATTGCTTATCTTCTGTGAATATTCTTCAGTCTATTCTATATAAATCCATATTTGGAACGAGAAATAATAAATGGTAACTTTTATATTGGCAGGAAGTTCAAACACCACTCGGTCTGCTTATTCTTCATGATGATCTCTTCGTGGACACATTCTTTCTACTATCTGGCTTCCTTACCATCACAAATATTGCCAAATTTAAGAGGCTGCCAAATCCTCTGTTTGTTATACTGAAAAGATATGTGAGGTAAGTTTCTTTAAATTATTTTTATGTTGTATCATCCCTGGTCATCCCAAGCCTTGAAAAATTCAAAAAGGTTGCAAAAGCGTAATTGTTATTCAAAAGGTCGATTGACAAAACTGAAAATATCAGGCGACAAACAAGCACTAAAACAAATATTACAACTTCAATGGCTTTTTGTCATTTTTCGACTATGTAGTCAGTCCCTCGCCGAAACTAAAAAGTTGAATTTGTTTTTTTTTTTAAAACGGCGTGAAAAAATGGAAAGGCGTATCATAAAAAAAAAACAAAAGACTTAGACAACCAAATAGTTAATTTTATCGCATTGTTGTATTTATTTTGAGATTTGAAAAAGTACAGTATGACCATTTTTACGTACATTTATTTTAGTGCTGTGTTTTCCCGCCTGCACTGTTAAAATTATTAAAGTTTATAAAAATATTATCATATTACTGTTTCTAATTTCAAATAGACTGGTGGTGGCTTTTGCCGTGGTAATATTCTACGTGTGTGCAGTGTATCCTTACACGGGCACTGGCCCACTCTGGAACAGGTCCGTAGCCCACGACACAGAGCTGTGTCGGAAGAACTGGTGGGTAGACCTCGTCATGCTCGGCAATTATATCGACACGGAGAACATTGTAAGTATTTGCAGTATTTTTATCCCATATTGAAATCTCGTGGTGGATTACGGTTGCTCACCCTCTCACAGAAAAGATGCCTGACTCCCAGCATTGGGAATATTAAATTAGACTACTATTTTTTTTTTGTAAAATGTCTATGATTATTTGAAATTTATTGAATTGTGATATAATCTATTTGTTTTGCACTGGCTTTACAGGTACAAGTTTGATACTTAAGTATTCAGTATCCCATCCCTGTGCTGTTCTATGTTTGCAATAAACTGTTTGATTTGATACTTTATCAATAAGTCCGCCTTTACCAATAAAGGTACTCAAGTTTTAGACTACCACTCAACCTAAAGCATCATAATTAATAAAAAATAACTGGTAAACTTTTTCACAGTGCATAGTGACGGCGTGGTACATCCCCTGCGACTTCCACTTCTTCGTGGTGACTGTCCTGATGTACTGCATCTACCGAAGCCTGCCGAAGCTGGGGCTCATCCTCGCAGCCGTCATAACTGCAGGAGCTCTCGTGATACCGGGCGTTGTTAACTATATCTATGAACTGTCTGCAGTCCAACTATTCACTTTTGAGTAAGTTATTGTTTTAAATATTACTTGTTCTAATTTTCGCAAACGCTTCGTACTGCTGAGCAAGTGTTCCTGGTAGTCTTGTGCCTGCTCGGTCATTTTTAAGATCGCTCCGTACTAGTTCATTTCGGACAGTGAACTAGTTCATTCTATTAGTTCTAATAGCTCTATTCGATCTTCGCTCTCGATAAGCATTTCAATAGAGCACAGCGCGGCCGCGGATCACTCAGAGCAAATACGCACTCTAGGTATTACCAAAGACATTATTACACATAAACCACTACGTATAAATTAAAAAAAAATATAAATGCAACATCTATAATTATTAATCTCTGTTAACAAAACACTTTACAATAACTTATTACTTGCACGATCAAAAATGCGCGCCGAAACATCGGTTGTTTGTATTGCACTTGACGGGTCGCAGTCGCTATTACTATAGGTATAAACTTCCAATTTGCGAACACACCTCGCCTCCCGTGTTTGGGCGATAAGCTAAAATAGACATTAAGCCATTGAAATAATGCGCATCTCATCTCATTCTTGCGAATTCGGTCGATCGTGTTCGGATAGCATCGTCATTCGTCGGCTATTCTCTCTCGTTCTCATTCATTTACAGACACATCGAATGAAAACGTATATCGTTTCTGTCAGACTGTATTTCATTTCTCGTTCGGGCGATGTACGAGTTCGGAAAGAGCTATTTGACCTATTAGACCGGTTACAAGCCAGCGTTCGGAAACGTTTCTTCTAGTACAGTGCGAAGATACGGCTCCTATTCGTTCATCGTTCACGAACTACACAAGACTAGTTCCTGGGTTCGATTGCCAGGTTGACCCAAGTGTCGTTGTGTTTTTCTATTAGGAATTTCTCAGTCGCAGCCCAGTCTGAATTTGTGCTCAGCCGTTGCCATAGTAGGCTTACATAAGTCTCTTAGTCTAGCTACAAATTGTTAGATACTTAAATAGATTGCAACATTTATTTATTTATCACAAACATATTTGCTATCATTACAGGATATACCTAAATTCTAATGCGGTGGCGTAAACCTTAATTAAAATTATCTTAAAATAACATAACACATGACATGGTTGACTGGTAGAGAATGCCTTGTGGCATTAAGTCCGCCTATGTACCACTATTGTACGGTCGAACAAGCTATTTGGTTTATATTTTACAATGTAATTTGTGGGTTAAACTGTAAACCAAATAGCTTGTTCGACCGTACATGAAGTTTAAATAAATAATAATAAACACATTCAATATTGTTTTTGTGAATTCACTCAGACAGCAGGATAATTATTCTGTCAGCAGTGTCATTTAGTGCGTGCAAGGCGCGCGTCAATTGGCGCTTTGCTGAGCTGAGCAAGTTGGTTCGTGCTCGTAGCACTGGCCAGTAACCGTGGCTTGCGGCTCCGCAAGCCCGCAATACGTTATTGGCACATTCAGACATATCTCCTTAAAAACACCAGAATTATTGGTCTTACCACGTAATAGTTTGACCACCTATGTGGTTATATCTAAATCCCTCGTTGTCTCGAGTTCGTTTCAACACCTCATGGAAAAATCTCAAGAAGTTTTCCCTGTACCTGCATAGCGTGACTTCTGCCATTACATTGTGCCATTAACAATTAGATGTTTATCTCTATTGCGCTTCATTACTTGATCTGTTTCATTAAAGCATTGTAATTATTGTTTAGGTATGTATTATGGGTTGCAAACATTTGTTTCAGGATATATTTTATAAAATGCCTGCTCTCGTTTTGGAATTTTCCAACGGGACCGTCCTATATAAAGGGTGTAAAAAGACTCGTAACCTCCCGTCCGTTACTAAATCTCCAGGAGATGTATGTTAATTGTTTAACTATTTGCGTCTATAATTAGTCGTTTAAAGGTTTAACGAAGCCGAAAGGCACTTGTTCTCCCCGTCATTGCGATCAGTTTTTTGTTCTAGACTATACCTGGGAACCTTCTGGTTACGGAGATATTGGGGTTCAAAGTTCCAACTTTTTTTTTTATTAATATCAGTTTTAAAGGTTATAACTTTACTTTAGATAGCTCCATTACCCGTTTAATATTCAATGCAGTTATCAGCACAATGTTTTGAGTGCGTTACATTGAGTTTTATGTAAAACGTAATTTTTCACTCTAAAAAAAGTCATTTCCAAGCAATAATTTTTGCGTTGCGTTACTTAGTTTGATGTACAGAATGCTTGGTTGACGGCTTCGTGAAGGGTCTGTTTACACTCTGTATAGCCTTTGACGCTCGGGGAATGATGCTTTCGGTAGAAGAATCTTCGGAATTTCGACTACGATTTGTTATTTTAGTTAAGGCTAGATAAAAGATATCCTGGGTAATTGGCTATCTAGGGTAATACTTTAAGGGACTGAAGTACTTACAAGTATGACTACGTAACTGTTACTATGGACCAACTCTGAAATTTCGAAAAATAACTGTTCTACATTTCCTAAATTTTTTCGAGTCATTGACCATAAATGCATGCAGCTGCTGATATTTTTCGCGATTTCATGGTTGTTCCCGTAGTAAAAGTTATTCATTTTCATGAGAACTACACGCCTTTAAAATATTACCCACGTTTAACCAGCCACCCAGCGTAAATAGTAATAGATATTAATGGACGACCATATAAACAGATACTATAAGATCAAAACGTAACTGTGCCACTAGCCGCTTTATAAACCATAACATAAGTAGGGTTAGGGTAATTAAATTGGAAGTAAAAACAAACAACACCATTATATTTTTTCTCATTTTCTCATTCTCATTCTCTCTCATCTCATTTTCATCTCATCATCATACATTTCTACCATTTACCGTCAAACTTACACGATATGACGCATTCGAATCAAGACAGTTTCATCACGATCCTCCTCTATTGTTCTAATGAATGTATCGTTATCTAGTATTAATCTATTATTCCCATTACTAGAACCTTTTATCTAGAAACCTCCTCGAGGTAAACAACACGCATCGATCGGAGATGGAAAACTTCGTCCTGTTATTTTAATCTCTATCTATATTTATCGCTCTTATCACTTCATTATTGCGCAGGATTCTATAGCCAATCAGCTCACTAATTTAGATCTAAATCATTGCCGTTAATAGCAGTGATAGCCTAGTGATGTGACCGTCGGACTGCTAAGTCATAGGTCTCAAGTGCGAACCCAAGACACGCACCTTTGATTTTTCGAATTCATGTGCGTATTGTATAATTATCACTTGCTTCTGTAAAGGAAAACATTGCGAGAAAACCAAACCTGCATGCCTGAGATTCACTTCTCGATGGCATGTAAAGCCACGTAAGAGGCCCATAGGCGGTATAAAAACTCTCACAGATGCACTAACCACGCTTATTTAATAGCGTAAACTATTAAAATTTCAGAAGAAGTCATTACTTCTTCTGAAATTTTAATAGTTTACGCTGAACACACTGAAGTTCATTAAATTCAGTGTTTTGACAGTTACATGTTATTGTGTTACACAGAAAATAGGTTGCGGAGTTCAGATTGGCAGTCGTAAAGTATTACTGCATTCGGTTAGACTGGAAGCCGATATCAACATAGTTGGAAAGAAAAACATTTATGATGGTGTGTGCTGAAAAAACATCATCATATACCTAGCCTTTTCCCAACTATGTTGGGGTCGGGTTCCAGTCTAACCGGATGCAGCTGAATACCAGTATTTTACATGGAGCGACTGCCTATCTGACCTCCACAACCCAATTAGTACTGGGTAATACGATACCCCTTGGTAAGACTTGGTTGTCCGACTTTTTGGGCCACTGACTACCTGTAAAGCCTGTCAAAGATCTACAAATGACAGCCGGGACCAACTGCTTAGCGTGCTTTCCGAGGCACGGAGGAAACTCAGTATGTAATGGGTGGTCACCCATCCACAGACCAACCTAGGCAAGCACAGCTTAACCTGATGATCGACCCGAGCGGCTATTATTACTTAGCCATGAGCTCCTCATGTACTGAAAAAACACAAACATTACCTAATATTGTACTTACATAGGATGCATTTTCACCCTAAGGTCTCTTTTGTCCTTTACTAATGAGTCCGCGTAACACTGGTCAGTTTCCCTCACTCGTCATTTTATTTAATTCGACAGTTTCGTTGATTCGTCACTTTCGCTGATTGTACAGTTTTGTGAATTCGACAGTTGCGTCAACTCGACAGTTTCCATAATTTGCCAGTTGCGTTGACTCGTTACTTAGGTACACTCAAGGAAAAAATATAATAAACAATGAATGTGGATAATTTAACCTGCTGTAAGGAACCCCTATCCCAAGTTAAATCAAACTTCAACTTGTATTTTTAAAGTAAATTATATTAATATACACGTCATCATCATCATCATCATTTCAGCCGAAAGACGTCCACTGCTGGACATAGGCCTCCCCCAAGTGTCGCCACATTGACCGGTCCCGTGCGACTCGCATCCAGCGGATTCCCGCAACCTTCACCAGGTCATCGGTCCACCTAGTGGGAGGCCTTCCAACGCAACGTCTTCCGGTTCGCGGTCGCCACTTAAGAACTTTTCGGCCCCATCGGCCATCCGTAATATACACGTGATAACATTTTATTCCTGTCACCAGATTCATAGTTGATCCTCGTGCCAGCCGGGAGTTCAACTTGGCGTATATAAAGAGCCACACGCGTTACGCTGCTTATCTGGTCGGCTTCTACAGCGGGTACATATTCATCACATGCAGCAGTAAAGGCAATCTTAACAGGATCCGACAAGTAAGTTGAAAACACTGTTTTTTTGGAAGCTATAACTATAATCGCTAATACCAGCTGCACGCGAAGCATGATCACCGTGGAAACGGGTTTTGTCGACGGAAGAATCGACAAAATGACGGATTCTAGAAAGATTTCTATCGTCTTTAGCATGGCGATGGTAAAAGTGTAGAAAAGAAATTCGGGCGACAGAAGTCTACAACGTTAAGTATGACGACAATTTTTTCTCTGCTTTTGAGACTTGGGGGTAAAAACAATAGGCGTGACGACTATTTAGTCCGTCAGTTAGAGTATTGGAAATTAATGGACACGTATTTTTTGTTTTTGTAAATTAATGAATATTGACAAAGATAAAACGCATCAAAACTCGGGAGTGGGGGCTCATGACGTCAGAACTAGGTAAAAATTATACCTAGGCGTGACGTATTCAGAATTTTAAAAACGTCATATCTTCGTCAATTTTGATTTACGTAACAAAAGAAAAAACAAGGTCAAATATTTTTTGATAATCTAACTGACGGACTAATTAGTTTATTTTTTGTCGTTTCGCCTATTCTTCTCAACAAATCTAGTCAAACAAATAGTCTACATCAAATCGGACCTATACATGATTTTTTTATTACTATTCTTTGTGTTTATTGACCTACTTATATTGATTTTATAAACTTGTCGGGGAGGAATATAGGGGATTATACTAAAATCCGTTTTAAACTTCGAAATTCCGCACTAGTCTCCCAGGCTCCTTTTTAGGAGAGGGTCACTACGTGTGGTGGACCTATTCACAAACAAATCTTTCTGATTCATCTTTCCAGAAATGGTCAGTCCTCGGCACGTGCGCTGCACTAACACTGATGTTAGTAGTCATGGTGCTGGGCAGCACGTTCCTCTGGCGCAGTTACCACCCGCTAGAGGGCGCTGTGTACGCCGCTCTCAACAGGCCGGCTTGGGCGTGCGGCGTAGCGCTAATAGTTCTGTGCTGTTCGTTCGGACATGTTCGTGAGTAACAGTAGAGATGTCGCTAGTGTTACTAAACTATCATGACTTCTCGTGGTATTTTATTTAATGGAGACGATAACTGTCAAATGAATTGCCAAAGTGGGAAGAAAATAAACTGTTATTTATTGCGCGTAGATGGCGATTTGCATAGTCCAGCATGGTTCTTGTTCTCGTTCTGTGTAGGCGAGAAAAGATACAATTACAATAAATGTAACAAGTTTGACCGATCGATACAAATTTTCTTAAAAAACCACGCCACTTTGTACTGCCCACTTGTAGTGGTCATGACTGTAGAGTTCTTTTATTACCCAAGGCTGATAAAATTTCCGGGGTTGCGGGACTGTTCGAAAGAGATACCGTGGCCCCGGAACACAAAGGGCGATGAAGGAACATGGATGGGTTTTGGTCAGTAAAAGTCTGACACTCCCTCCTGCTCCGCCCAGAGCCGGAGAAGTCATTTGATGATTTCACATATGAAAAAAAAAAAAAGGCTAGTTAAATTTTCGTTTTTCCTAAACCATGCCAAAATTAGTAATAAAGCCGGGTTTCCTTTAGTTTTATGGTACGTCCATTGAACTACCGTTGCATTGCTGAAAACTTTTTCATAGGAGGGTCGTTTTGTTGCTGAAACTCTTTGAACCAAAAAACGTTTTATTCCAGCGCTAGTGAAGTCATTCCTGAGCTGGTACCCGTGGGTGCCTCTGAGCCGGCTCTCGTACGGGTTGTACCTGACGCACACCTTGCTCATCACTAGAGGCGTCTTCATCACTAGGAACCCGCAGCACAATGATTACTTTGAAATTGTAAGCAATTTTCCTAAAGCTAGGAACTAAACATGCTTGCATGCTTGTGATATGTTCACCACACACAACACAGTCCTGTAATCCTGTCGTCCTGTACACAAGTTGCCTCCTCTTGTAAAGTTTGTCTGTTAGTCATATGAACAATCAAGTGTTCTGTACTACTATTTTAAGTGTTGATAGGTCGGTCTACATCTATTATTTATATCTTGGATGAAGAATGGGGTCAAATAACATAACATACCTAATATCACGCCTCTAGTCCCCGAAGTGTTAGGAAAAGGTGTATCAACTACCCCCACTTTTGCCAGTTATGTTTAAGCCCCATGTAATAGGGGGTGAGCCTATTGCCATCGACCGGGTACGAATCCAGACTCAGTGGCTGCTACTGAGAAATTCCTGGTGGAAATACCTAATAACACTTTGCCCGACCTGGGAATGAAACCCAAAACCTCGTGCTATGCAGTCGCGCTTGCGACTACTAGACCAACAAACCACACCTATAACAGTCACCTTGCACTATTGATGATATGAAACATCACACATAACTTGCACTTAGACCTCAAGCTAGACCATAAAATGATGTGTTGTTTCCCAGTTGAACTCAACAGCAGGTGTAATATTCTGGGGATGTATTGCCGCTCTTCTGCTTTGGCTACTGGCGGAGGCGCCTGCGAACAAGCTGTTTGCGCTGTGCTTGAAAACTAGGTAAGATACACACATTGATATGGTCATGCACCCTATACCTTTGAAGCATATCCGTTTCCGAACAAAATAAAATCGACTAAACAATATCGACTGTGATATAATTATAGTTCTATCAAGCAAATCCCTTACTAGTTTTTGAAATCCGTGATCGTTCGAATTTTAGAATTTTCAGTAATTCTTATTCCAGGATCAAGAAGATAATGAATCAAGAAGCGAACCCGGTGACAGTGAGCTCCAACACAAGTATGAGCACCGTGCCGACGGGCAGCGGACACCTCAACGATAACTTACCCGACACGATATATTTCTCTTCGAAAATATGAAACTGTCTATAAAAAATCGACTATCTGGTAAAAAAAAATAGGTTAAGTATGGAAGTGTCCACAATCTGTCTGTATTGGTTTAATCAAACCTTAAGAGAAAAGAAACTAAGCTACGCTTTTGAAAATCATTGCATGAATAAAAGTTATCTGTGGCTTATTAAAAAAAAAAACAATTTTAAAGACACTGACATTTTTTTTAGTTAAGTGCATATTAGACTGTCCATGAAGGAGGGTCATGTTCTATATTTTAAGTTAAAATAGTAAGACTAAGAAGTATTTCTATAGGTAGCGTTGTAAATAAAATTATCTGTACTTTTGGAACGTTGTCTCATTTCAGGTCACTCACGCATATTCAATCTACTAGTTCCAAGTTTAATATTAGAATAGTTTTAAGAACTCAGCAAGATCACCACTATAAAATTACCACAATATTTTCCTAGATATTATGCAGCCCTTATGTCTACGACGTAGGCCCTACGCCGTAGTCAGCTCTACAGCGTAACCCGTAGACGCTACGCGGTATGATTTTAATTATTTTATTCCCAGAATAGTAACTTTGGTTACAGATAGGGTAAAATTGATTGTCAATAGTGAGAAGTGTTCTATCCGAAAGGCCTGTAGCCGCCGATTCTCGGGTTCCTATTTTTCATAAAGATATTTCATAAATGACAAAAAAAGTATTTTACCTAATACTCATAATAATTATGTTCTCGTACGACGAGTATTAGACTTGTATTTTATAAGGTATCTACGCACCTTACTGCCATCTATATGAAAATTGTGATACTTCTTACTCAAGTAATTGATTCCAACGTGAGTCCGCATCTGACCGTGAAAATAGTTTGTTATCACATCTGTAGATGGCGCTACCAGTTCTAAATACAATGATTGCGAAACCGAAGTTTTGCCGAATGCTCAGATTTATTCACTGGAGCGATGTTTTATTTATTCTTCCTGTAGTGTTTTTTTTATTAGAAATTGTTCTGAGTGATCATCGTTTTATATTTTGTAGTCAAGCCTTTGTTTGTGACCTAGCTAACAATAAAAATGCTAAATTATGGTTTCAATTAATACTACTATCTCCCTAGTGTTGTCAAAATTGGTCAAGAACTAGTTATGTTAAAGGGTGAGAACTGGGCAGTAGCATGTATGCAGCAACGACGTTGCTTAGCTCCTCTACCCTATTGTAAGTAGGTTAGGTAGGTATGTTCAACGATACAACTGAGGCTGGGGTCGGGCTGCCTTTCAAGATATTTTGAATCTCAACCGAAATTAAATGAATCAATTCGATTTTTGAGTTCAATTAGATACAGCCTTGTATCAACTATGATTTTTATGCCGAAGTTACGCTCTTACTTGCTTCTTATAAGATTTCTGGATATTTAAGATAGGTCTAATAAGATTACATAAGAAAAAATATGTTTAGTCTAACAAGTATCGTTTTGTGATTCCTATAGGAATAAAGTTGATAAGATTTTAAGCTAGCCATGCATGAAACTTTTTAAACGAAGTAGGAAAATATCATAAAAAAATATGTTTTAGACCGAAAATTCGAAATCATGTAACGTTCACTCAATGGGCCAGGTGAATTATTTTATCCCACTCCCACTTATAGAGAGAAGTCCTGTTTCCCAGCTGTGGGAATATTATGTACTTATTATGCAATACTTGGTACTGACCAAGGTAGTTATAGGAAACCTAGACCAGTCTGAAATCACCACCGCGCAGTGAACAAAGCTCTTCTAATTAAATTATTCTAATTTAATTTGTGATTCGCTATACACTGAAGTATTCACTATCGTTTACCTATGCATTCGTCTATGTCCACAGTACATAAGTAAGTGCAGGTAAATCAACAATGGGAGATTACATCACTATGATGTTAGCATTATTTATAGATTTCATTACCTTCCGACGGCGTATGAATTTACTCATTCGATTTATAATTAAGTGCTGTTTCATGTTGACTTGTGGGAGAATGGTGCAATTTTCAGCTGTTTTCTTGTTATGAGTTAACGATTGTCTTTGTGAAATTTGTTGGCATCGCAAACCTTTGGTGATGCGTAATCTAGGTTTTCCAAAACTGGTTGATAAAGTCAATTTTAACCATGAATCAGAACAACACTCATCATTTTTATCATTCTAATCTTAAAACCCAATTTATTTGTCGGAGCAGCATGTCTTCTTCTCTTATATTTCACTATTACTTGAATCAGAATGAAACTATTTTTTTTCCTTAGTTTATGCTTTTCAATGCCATATTTTATATACATAATATGTGGGCACACCATATAAGATTAATAGAAAGATCATCATGGTTCTTTGGAAACAAGATAGTAACTAATCTGATCCGAAATCTGTATCTCCCATCCGTAATTAGTGCCCCCCTATCTAGTTTAAGAGGATAACCCGGTAGAGATACGACGAATTAATATGGAAGACCCTTGGTCTAATCCCAGCGGATTACTTATCCGGTTCTTATCTAATAAACCTTGTAGATGTCAGGGAGATGATAGAGTTTTGCAACATTATAGTGACTTTGGTTTTTCTTGTGTTAGGTATCAATCAAAATATTTTATTTCACATAGTCTTACATGGGCCATGAGCACTTACAACGTCGAGATATTAAAACGGTGTAAAAGAGATTCTAAAAATAGTTAGGTTATAGATGTTTTTATGATAAGTATTTGTACATAATTTGGTTTGATTATGTAAAATACTGGTTCTAAGGAATACCAGCTCCTGTAAACCACGGTCGATTTGACTGTTTACTTGATCGGTCAATAATTATGTACCTAAGAGGAAATTGAGGAAATATCAACAAAATACTACGTAATTAAATTATTTTTTCATAAAAACAGTCATTAGCTGATAAATATGTAAATAAAAAACATTGATGTTTATTTTGATTATGAACGTTTCGGCCCATATCCTCTGGCCGCAACAGTTTGATTTCATTTTCATGTTTACAAACGACAGATAATGCTGAGAATCGTATTTTACCTACATCATTTAGTAATATGTACAACAGCGCGGCGCGCCAACGTCAACATCTGCATAGTCTGTATATCATAAATACTGCGTGCCGGCCGCGGCGCGACGCGACGGTGCGGTGTGGCGGCGCAGCGCACTGCGTCTTCGTACATAACTACATATTTCATTCCAAGAATGTGGTTACCTACATCATTTGACCTTATTAAAAATCTGGATCCAGCTCCAGCAGTGCGCGACTGTGTTTGGCAACACAACAGCAGCGAACTCGGCGGCACATCATAATGACATAATTGGCCGGGGGGAGCGCAGGCGCGCGGCGCGGGGGGAGGGGTGCGCGCGCGACGCATGCGCGGGTTTGACGGCCAAGGTCGAGGCCGACCGATTCTGCCGCGCACCGCCGCGTTGGTAGGTTCTTCTCGCGCGGCGCCCTCTTTCTGGAAACAACTTCTGAGGGACAAATGCGCATAAATCGTCGCGAGTGCCATGTATCCTGAACCCCAGACCAGCCCGGACTCACCGACAAAGGTAATAACTCCATTTCCTAAAGAAATTTGCGACCACGATCCGTTTGATGCAAAAATCGATCAGTTGTGTAATGTTTGTAATCACGCTTTCCACCTATGTACGTATACATAGCACGGCTCCGGCTTGCGTGGTTTTGCTCGCTACGAATAAATTAGACGAGCGACGATATTCGATGCTCGTAAATAACTACAGGAACTAAACGACAGATACTTACCTACTATGTAACATTGCTGTAGGTAGTGCGAACAAATGATTTGTTCATTGCGCGAAATTGGTCAGCTCACCTTGCGCAGAGCGTCGCGTCACTCGCTCTGCACGCTAATCGTCTGAGCAAACAGTTTTGACGTTGTTTTGGGAACTGAATTCATTATGATCACATTTAAAATGAATCTTAATCCCACAAGGATGGTTAGACGCCGATGTTTGCTTCCACATAATAACCGAATACCCACTTTTTGTGAGGACTTTTTGCACCGCATGCTAAGTATCGTTAATAGTGCTGGAGTCAAAGTACTCGGAACAAATGCCTGTTCTCTATGATATTTATTTTCATATATTTGTTACATGTATTGGAAACTCATTGTTGTATTAATGGATCCCACTTTGTCAAATTGACAAAGTTGTATCCACTGCCGGCATTTTGCCACATCGGCACATTATTCAAAAGCTTATGGTGTCTAATGTAAGATAATTATTTAAAGCGCCCGTGGAGCTCGTTCACAAGTTCTCAACCCCCGGTGGCCCATAATTTAACTATCAATATTTAAGGTCGCTTCTGAGGTAATCCCATGTTTGTCTATGCTTACGGAGTTACGGTTTTGCGTCACACATACTACGTCAGCACATAGGTACCTACTGCCTTCAAACATTTTTTATTTACTTTATGTAGGTAGGTAGGTACTACGAATGGGTAATGGCGGATAATTCTATGGATATAGTTGACTGAAAATAGCCTTGCGGTAGATGTTTAAGTTTAATATTTGAAATGTGTATTAGCAACATAAAGACATATCAAATCATTCAATGATTACCAAGGAATCGGTTGGAGTTTATTTCATTGTTTCACAATTATACATACACAGCGTTTGGTACATTTCTAGTAGGAGTTTCTTTTCTACCAAAAGTATTTCCATTTTCATAACGCCTTCAATAACTATTTAAAAAAAATCCTTTACATTTATGAATGAGTTATGTGTGATCATCGGGTTTCTCCTTTACATCAAGTTAGGTTAAGGCGCTAATTATTAAAAAACGATAGCATTCGCCATTTTTTTAGTTACCCACTAAACATGTTCAATGAATTAGTCTTAATAACAAAGATACAACAAAGGCCGCTTTGTAACCATCACACAAAAGAATATTCACAATACTCTTTCACAAGTCCAACATATCAAATTGCTTGTTATTTATTATCCTCTCCAAAAGCAACAACATATACCCATTAATATTGGCATATGTTTATGCCCCCCGGTTTGTTTGTGTGTGTGTGCGACTCATCCCCCTCTATTTTTGGTCAGGGGAAGCTGTGGGGTGCTCAGGGGTAGTGGGCGGCTCATCTCCCCACTATCGAACGACACCACCCCCGCCCACACACAAAAAAAAATGTTTATTGACGTCTTTGCAAAATAGTCCATATGCAGGCTCACAATTATATTTTCTGAGCCTCTCGTTCATTAGAAGTCTTTGTGTTTAGTTAAAGGTGGTTAAAGGTGGATATACGCACTGTTGATTTTTTGTTTTGATTGTGAAATTAATATTTTATTTACCGTAAGTATATCTTTCCTTAAATAATTTGGTTTCTTTTTGTTATATCATCATGATTAATTTCTCGGAATCAACTTATTTTTTTGGGGACAGTAACAACCACAGTAACATGAAGATTTATAAAAATATGTGCAACAGTATAAAATAATAACAACAGACAAATACGAACAAGAAAAAATAAGAAAGTCTCTTTCAATTAGCGCCATATAAGAACTCTAAAGCAGAATCCTTACTCAATATATTTTTTATTCTACTCAGGGTATTTTTACCCGACTACGGCAAAGCCAAAAGAAAGGGTGATGATTTTAGCAGTCTATGTATGTATGTTTGTTTGTATTTACGTATGTTCCTTCATAGCGCCTAAACTATTCATTCGATTTTGATGAATAAGGTGTCAATCAATTCGTTATTATAGCCCAAGTAACATAGGTTACATTTTAACCGACTTCATTCAGTAGTCGGGTTTTAGTTTTAGAACTACTTACTTGTTATTTGATATACTTAATTTATTATGTTCAATTTCTTTCACATATTCTTAGTAGGTAGGTACCTATGTGTGACTACGAATTCCTTTGAAATATAGGTACACTTTGACTTTCCTCTTTAACAGGAAAACATGCTAGAATCGGATAAAATTATATATTTTTGCGCAATCTAACCATAACCACACCATAGAATTTTTATATTTATTTTAATACTAAATAATCGCAGAAATTACTTGTCCTCATGTCCTTTTCTCTAGTATACTATGGTTCATATTGAGAAAATGTGTAATGAATTGAACCTGTTCCCAGCAAGAAGAGATCCTGCTGTATAAAGTTGTTTATTCATCGTTCGTCCTGAAGGTTTGTCCCACATTCCAAAAAAATCTTAGTTCGTCGCACATCACCATTGAAGTACTACTTTGTCCCAAATTACAAGTACTTTGTAGACATAGAGAATTCATAATATTTGACTGCGTACCATTTTAAGAATTGTAGCGTAATTTATATTAATATTCTATCATTCTATTATTTGATGTATACTCATGTTTTTACAATAAATATATTCTATTTATGATTCTGCTAAAGCAGCCATTTTAGACCCTTTGACCTCTGTTACAAATTCGTGATAGACCTACATATCTGCAGGAGTTTGTGTATTGTCAAGAATAGTCTTGTCGACTGAAAAAATCTAATAAGTCCGTCAGTTAGACTACCAAAAAATATTTGCCCCATATTTTTTTATTTTTTACGTAAACCAAAATTGACGAAGATACGACACTTTTAAAATCCTCATAACGTCACGCCGTGGTATAATTTTTAGTGCGTTCTGACGTCACGAGCCCCCACTCCCGAGTTTTGATGCGTTTTATCTTTAATATTCATTAATTTACAAAAACAAAAAATACATGTCCATTATTTTCCAATACTCTAACTGAAGGACTAAATACATTGGCATTTTTTTTTTATACTGTCGTTATGGCAATTGTCTACATCTACACTAATAGTATAATAATATATATATTAATATTATAAAGAGGAAAGATTTGTATTTTTGTGTGTGTGTATGTATGTTTGTAATGAATAAACTCAAAAACTACTGCGCCGATTTTAAAAATTATTTCACCATTAGAAAGCTACATTCACCCCTAGTAACATAGGCTATATTTTATCCCCGTACTCCTACGGAAACGGGAACTACGCGGGTGAAACCGCGTGACGTCCGCTAGTATTCGATATTTTGATATCAACAGACGTTGAAAACTTGTGACTAATAAAATCGTTATGGTTACAGTAACGGATATATCTTTTATTTAGCAGCATACATGAATGTCCGCCCGTTGTTTAACCCAAAAAAAAATAGCAATTGAATATGAAATCTATTATGAATGACTCAAAAATTGCCGTGACATGCCACTCATGGATAACATTCACACTCACGACCATTTTTTGCTGGGGTGGAAAATGGTCGTAAACGTTACTCTGAAGTAACGTTTTTATTTTTCCGGTAAAATAAAAGAAAATCAAAATCTCAGTCTATTTCCAAAAGACTTTGTTTTTTATACAATAGTTAAAATCTATGAAATATTACAAATCCAAAGTTAATTCGTACGAAATTAAAATTAAACTACTATTTAAGGAAAAAACTATTTAAACACCCTCGTTGTCGATTGTGTAATCGCATCGGCATCAAATGACAAAGCAGGTCGATAGTTAGGTTAAGTTACTGCCTATTACGTAAGCTGCAACTATAGGATTGCATAGCAGATAGATAAAGTGCTTCCATATAAATCCCTAGAATACTGAAAAAACCTTTATGTGTATAGTCACCAATGTTTAATACATTTTACCTTCTGAAACCTCAATCCAACCTAAAAAAAACTTTGTATTTTCCTAAATATGATTCCCAATATACTCCCCTACTTATTTATAATTACCCTCAAGTCCTAGAAGTACATAATCGTTTCCCAAACAAAGTATAGTCGCCCATTGATGGTAAAACAGTGTTTACAAGAGGCAGGGCGGGTCAGCTGGTTTGCGCCGATCGATTCGCGCTTCGTGCGCCTTCGTGAAGGGCAAGGCCAACTCAACCCGGGCGGCTGTGACGCCGAATGCCGTAACTTTATACGCAGTAGAAGCCTGGATGTAATCCGTGCTCGATAGTGTGTCTGCCTCTTTGTGATGTGGGTGTACTTTAGAATATCGGAAATGCCGGTTTTAAAGCGATTGGAACTATAGTTGATGAAGTTGAAAAAGTTTTCTTTGTTAAAGACGATAATTATGTAAGCATCGTTTTTGTCTTTAACAAAGAAAATCTTTCCATAGGACAAGAAAGTTTTGCCAATAAAGTAAACAAAAACTCTTAATGAATTCAATAGACATTTAAAATGACGCATCATGTAATTTGAAGGTCAAAAGTCAGTGTAAACACACCTAAAAGTATTAAAAACAGGAAAGTTATTTTAAAGATAGTGACTTTACTTTGATAAAGTTTATAAACATGCGAAGTTGACATGCTTGGTGACTAAGCGATCACAAATGACCAATTTCTTGTTCAGGTGTTAAATTCTCATTGCACTTTAGTACATAACCGACACGCGCGGCATTAAAATAAAACCAAGATTATTGCTTCTGCTAAACACGATGCATTATTCATCAGCTGTCGATCACTGAGGAAATTATTTATGTGCCGACTTAACCGCACTGACGATGACGTACAAGGAACGTATAGAGAAAATTGTACACATAGAGGCCGTGTCATCTTTCCTGAACAGAAGATTTTCTTCTTTTTTTTAAGCAAGCTTCTTACTTTGAAGGTTTGGGTAGAAAATTAGATAGTATTCATAAACCACGCTTTTTAAATCAGGTGGTCAAGTGTGGCGTGAAGTTTTTAGAAAATCATATTTGTGAAGCAATTGTTAAACATTTTTCTATACAAAAGTTGATAAGGGAAAATAGGAATAAAAATCTAAAATGTATTTGTACTTCAACAAAAAACTAAAAACAAGAAAAAAGAAAAGAAACTCCGAATTTAGAAAAATTCTGTAACGTGCACATAAGTTATTTAACTGTGCTCGGGGTCCCTTCAACCTTTAACATTAAAGGAGCGCGACAAAGGTCAAACGTCTATAAAAGGCCGGATGATAATTTATAAATACACAAAGATCTTACCTGGTCTTTGTAAGATTAGCAGGAAGATGGAACAGAAAGGTGAAATCATTTTTTGAGCAAAGCACTTATAAAATATGAACAAATTAAGGCAACAAATCGAATTCGAGGAAAGGAAGTGGATTGTGCTACAACAACATCAAAGCCAATCGAATCGGTTCAGACGTTTTAATTGACGTACTCCGAATTGCTCCTACGCTAATACATTCATCATGTTCATTGTTTCCACTCCCTAAAATATATTTCTTGATCACGAAATCTAAAACTTCAGCAATAATGAAGCAGTGCGGGCACCGAGTCTTGGTCCTGATATCAGTAAAAGTATGGATTTTCTTATATGGTATTGAATAAAAAAAAGCCACGAACTTTAAAAAACTTAAGTTGAAATTATACTCGGTAGAGAATGAGGCTTTAGACTCAGTTTAGTCTCCAGTGAAATGTGAACGTACAAAAATAGCACTTCTCCCCCTACCCTTTTGTGGAATCCAGACATGACGTATATTCTTGCGGCATTTTGCTTACCAATGCACCGAAGAAATCTCGAAACAGCATAAGCTATATTTACACAATTTGATACACTCATACCAAGTATACTATGCGTCTTTTGTAATAGTCGTAATGGAAGATATAACAAGGAAAATGATCAATGTTTTCATTGGACATAAAAAAGATCAAAGTGGGTCGCCAATGACGACGAGGTGACAACCTGACCACAACTCAGTCATCCATTTTCCTCGGGTGACTCCTACGTAACCTACGTTATGACAATGTGTCATAAGATTTTAATTTTTCTTTCGTTCTATCCGTCATACGAGTACATCATAAAACGTTTTCTATTTAGTGTGGATTGATTCATAGAAGTTTTCTTTTTTTGTAATAGTTTCGATTTACTGACTACCTGTCTAGTGTCCACGCAATAAGAAATCTGTTCGTTTCTGCATTGCATAAGGAAAAGATAGGGTGTACCACAATTCCAGTTTACGATACCTAAATAGTGAGTCATAGGTTTGTCCCGTCTTCACTTCAAACAAGCGTTGACAAATTCGGTGTACCTTAAGGCAGTAACTAAGGTCAAGTCATGTTGTCGGAAGGAAATGAGTTTTGCTTTTAGTTTGGACGTTATTCTATAAACCATTAATTAAATTGTGGTAAACCTAATAAACTATACAAAATAAAATTCAATTGGTGGTTAGAAAGTTTTCTAACTTCCAGTACTATATTATACTTACTTAAAATAATGGTAAAGGTCATTACTTACAGTAATGTAGGATCTTATAATTGAAGGATTAAGTAGTTAGTTCATAAACCACTCTTGAGTAAGCTTGTCAAACTTCCAAGAAATACAAAGCATGATGTTGATACTTAATCATCCAATGTTTTAGTTGAGTGGCCAGCATTCTCCATAGAACTAGATAGATTAATTATTTTGCGGAATAAAAAGCTTGGGTAACCTTTAATATTCCAAAGGAAAACAACAATACACAACCTAATGGTTCAGCTTGAAGCTCATAAAAACAAGATACAATCAATCTTGTTCACGCAAAGTTCAGTGCACTGTTATCAAAGTTTTAAGTGAAATTAATGTCCGGGGGCTTCATCGGGTACTTCGTATTAATATTTCTCAAGGTAATAAACTTGTGGATAGTTATAATTCGATCTCAGACGTTATATCAATTAACTACGCTATGTGTAGGTACTGTAACAGAAATCGCTAGCGTTGAAGACAATACGGGAGTTGAGTTTTCTATTTTATTTCTGTACGTGATTTTTACAGTAAACAGTAAGATGAGGAGGCAGATAAAAAGTTTTTAATGTATTTACTGATAACGTTAAGTGAAGGAAGAACGAGTATTAATATATTTACCACCGAGTAAATTGGTATATTCGTTATAGCAGAGCTGTATCGTGTTAGTGCTTGGCATTGGGACCTAAGTACCTAGGCAGCCCGGGATCGGTGTGGCCTTTAGAGTGGGTAGCGAGGAGCGAGGTGCGCGCGCACTCAGATCGATCTCCAACATCCCCCGCTGTTCACCCCTCCAGCCCTCCCCCCTGCGCACACCGCACCCCCGCAGCCTTCGCACCCCGACACGTGTAGGAAGATAGCTCATCACCCACGACTGATTACGTTTTATAACTGCGACATCTAAATCAACCAGCTCATTCCTCAACTCTTAATGATATAACAATTGAATACTCCACTTGTGACTGGTTATGAATAGAATGTATTCTGCTTGATATCATAAACGTGTAATTATCGAAGAAATGATTGCGGGCTTAATAAATCGCCGGTTGGTAACTAAAGTCTCAAGTGCGACCAGTTTTTATGCCCCACCGATATTACATCAGATGTGCCTCGAGCGACGCACGAGCAAACACCATGATAGCTCTCCGTTACTCTGCCAATATTACAACTATGTATTGTTCACCAAAATATTCACTATTTTGAAATTCCAAATCACTCCCGTCATTTTAATTAAAATTCCTCAACATATTATAACCTACCACTATTTTCAAATGTTTTGACATTCTAACTGCACCACCACAAAATATTAAATACAAGCAGACTATTACAAAAACTAATCACTTCGGGCAAATATCCAAAAAAATGTGTCATATTACTCAAAAACTATAATCCCAGATATTTGTCTAGTGCAATTTGTTAGTTTAACAGCGCTATCAATTATAGAATCGTGTGTTCCACCTATTACAATCTGAACGCTTCTGTCTGTGTCATAAAAAGTAAATAAGACAACGGAAACGGGGTGTCACGATCGCGTATATAGAAGCTGGAATAAGGAATATCTTCGCATTATACAGTTGAAGACTAGAATCAGTACTTTGTATTCTGTAAGTTGGGCTCGGGCAGTAGCGATGGCGGAAGGATGGCGGGAGAGGGGCGGTGCAGCTGCCGGTGCATCACCATCCCCCGGCGGGCCGCCCCGCGCCCCGCACCCCTCGCCGCGCCGGCCCATTGCCAAGTTCAATGCCAAGGTCATGCGCGCGCGAGTGCGGCTGCGCGCCGCAATGCAGGAGCGGGCGGCGGCGGCAGGCAGCCGGCGAGTCGTCAGTGCCTCACCGACGACCGCGCTACACACCGCATCGCCGTTTACACACCGACGCGTCCCAGCAGCTCACCTGACTAACAAAACAGCTCCGTAAAATTGTCACGTTGAGGCCTTCCGCGAGTCTTGCGCCGCACGAGCGTGGACGCACCGAACCATCGCGGTTAGCTTATTGTCTGCCGGCAATTTCAGGTGAACCGTTGTGAATCCGAGTGCGTATCAGCGGCGAGCAGATGTATGGCGATGTTACCGTTCCGCGACGTGACTGGTTCCTGCCGGGAACGCCTCATATTGTGCTGTTCCACTGACAGCGCTGTTGATGCCACGCCGTATACTATTATGCAACATGTCTTCAAACGAAACGTACATTCCAGTAAGTTTCCCATAGGAATTTTCTTAACTAACAATATTTTAATAACAACGGTTTGTTTAGAATCTTCGGCGGATGCTGGACCTGGAAGTGTACGGCATGTTATACGTATTTTCAATATCGTATCTTCTAGGTCTAAACTTTGCGTTGGCATCTTTATTATTATCGACGCCCCTGAAATTGTTGTAAGAACCACACATAGCTCCGTTTACGCTAGCCTTTTTACTAACCAAGACGGAATGGAGACAATATAATGCGTTTGGGGTGAGAGGATGTTTGTTTGTTTGTGCAAATCCATGTTGCCATTTTGAATAAATAATTTGATCATCTGGGGCCTGCACGTTCCGTAAGCTAGCAGCCATGTTTACTTTACACATTAGACAGTCAATATTACCTATACTGCTAACTCTTGTGTCCTCTACATGACTCAATTTGACTCTATCCTTATCAGTACGTCATGATCATGAAGTTATTATTACTAGTATCTAATGAAAACGCAAATTTCCGCGAGCGTAACGCCGCTTATTACATTGTTGACGTTACTTTAAAATCCATGGCATTTTTGTGTGACGTCATTCTCGTCAGCTTTATTCTTGCATCTTACATAATGTGCAGGAAATTCGCAAGGATCAAGCAAAATTGTATACCTGAGGGAGTTATGCAAGTAACATCGCCTGACCAAAAGGGAAAAAAAAGAATTGTAAAGATCGGCCCGCCCGGATTCCAGGCCATAAAGCGGCCCCAAAAGATCTCTAAGATTCATCAAGGGCATCAACTAAACCACTAAAGGGCCGAGCTCAGCGGCGCGCTATATGTATGTATCCTGTTGTAGCGTTAGTTCGCAAAAAATGTCGAACATGAGTTCAAGGCGATCGGGTGATCCCAGCCGGCGCGGATTTTGGTGGGCCAGCAGAAATAAAAACTTAACTTTTAGCCAATTATTCAGATACTTATAATTTTATTGTCATTACCATAGTAGTGTTGTTGAGTTTTTCCATTAGGATTTTCTCAGTAGCAGCCACGGAGTCTGGATTAGTGTCCGGTCGATGGGAATAGGGGTGGCGAAATGTGTGTGCACTGTTAGGTACAGCTCTGCCTAACCCTTTGGGGATTACAAGCGCGATATTGTGGTCATGTGAAGACCATAGAATCGTGACTTTCAGAGTAGGTACCACAGCATATAGATTGATGGAATATATTTAAATTTACGACGCTACTTACTTTGATTAATTTCTTAGCTAATGGCTAAATTCCTTTCTATTAACTTTTACACAAGGCAAAACAAACTCGTATCCTATGGCTAAAATCATAACCCTTCCTTTTTGACTTCGCCGTAGTCGGGTAAAAAATAGTTGGTCAACACAATTAATTCAAAAATAGATTCTATAAAAGTAGTAAATATTTATTGGTCGTTGTGGGAAGCAAAAAAACTTTCGTTGTTCATGATCAACAATTAATGACCAATTGTTTTAATTTATGGACAACGTTTTCCTCAATGAGTTTGTGTACATACAGGTAGTCACAGTATCATGAAATGTGAGTAGATTGGATAAATATGTAGTTACTTTAGAATTTAAAACCACTTTCAAGTACTTGATTGTATGTTCTTGTTTGGTTTCCTCCTCATAAGGAAGATCAATTAAATTACAATGTTTATCATCACGAACTACTACATTACGCGTCTAACTTTGTAATTAATAATAAATTAATCGTTACAAGATCACATAAAGTGGAACAACTAACTCGGAATTAATTTTCTTGGTATCTAAATAATTGCTGGGAATCCATTTATGGTCGTTCATGCAACTTAAAAATGAACAGCGAATACAACAGGAGCAAACAAAAACCGAATGACGTCATCAAGTAATTTTGTGAATAAAAAGTTCACAAGCAGCATTCTTGTTTCAGTTAATAAATACGATTTAATTAATGTAAAATTAATAACAATTTTTGCTGTAAAGCTAATAAGCATGGAATAAATGTTTTAAATTACAAATATTTACATACTATTATATTACTATATACATTTATAACAATAAAACTGAGTTTGATTTTTGATTCCGAGATTAGACTGATATAGTTAAATTATAATACGAAACCGAGGGGCCTCCCACATGCTTCGCCTTGAACCCGCGCTCGCGAAGCCTGAATAACAATAATCTACGAAATAATAATACCATGCCTGTCTCCTCGTTCGTCATTCATTATCGTTTACTGCCGATTCTATTTTACAGTCAAGGATTTTATAAAAGAAAACAGTTGATTCAAAGATTCCTGAAACAAAAGTAAGCAACACGAGGCATGAGTAATCAGCAGTCTTGGTATTATTCAAGAAAACATTCAGGTTGGTTGTGGAATTTGAATTCTAAAACAAACGTGCTATTCAATGCAAATCCTATTTTATTGTGCTGTATTGTTGATCTAAAACCGGATCGAGCTGCAGCCATCGATCATGATGCAAATCGGTAGAATGACGAAGTTTTTATATTGATTTCTAGCTGACGCCCGCGACCTTCGTCTGCGTGAAATTATTATATAAATATTTCTTGTAATATTTAAATCGGATTTTGTTAATCATTTACATTTATTTTTTTCCCGGAACCCTAATCCTTTTTCTAAAATTAAGTTGGCCTAAATTACTCTTTACATCAGCATCAGCTATCTGCTAGTAAAAATTCCGTCAAAATCGGCCCAGTGGTTTCTAAAATTAGACGGAACAAACAATAAAAAAATGGTTTTTCTTAAAAGTACGTACCGTGTACTCTTTCATTCATATGCATTCAGTAAAAAGTTGTTTTTTTGATATTACAAACAGACACTTCAATTTTATTAATTTGTAAAGATGTATGAATCGGTATTTTGTGCGTCTTGCCTCTGGAAACACCGCTGAGCAGCGCTTACAGGCGGAACAAATGCGATTCCGTACTGCCAGATGAGGTCCAACCCAAGCGAAGTGCTTGCATGTATTTGCATCAGCTACAGTTTAGCGTAGATAACCAACGTATCACTATCAGCTGACGCTAACGCGCGTCACATTGACGTCTCATCGACAACATGGCGGCCAAGATGGCCGATCATTTGTTTATTTACAACAACAGAAGTAGTTAATAGGTAGTCTCATACATTACGAGACAGGTATCTAAATAACATACCTACAATAAATTCATGATGTTTACAGATAACAGCAAACACGACTTTATCATACTCATCGATAACACTGTTGTAAGTACTCATAAATTATCAGACTCGTTTAGTCTTGCGGTGTAAATATTCGAAGTGCACGGTAAAATCTATTGGCTACATTCAGAAAAAGAAAATTCTTCTGGAAATCTTATGGTACATATTGCTACTTGCGTAAGATGCCAGATGCGAAAACACTACGACATAGTATTTGAATCGTGATATACAAAGTCTATTCATAGACCAAGAAATGAAACATACCTATGATGTTAAAAGGAAATAAATCCATAAAAGTCGACACATTGTCAAATGTACTGAAGTATGAGAGACATTAAGCGCAAAACACGCGGGAGCGGTGTGTATCACACCGTCATCTTCGATAAATAAACATTGAGGTTTGCCAAATCGTGTGGACGACACGTGCCCATCTTACGAGACAAATTCAATGGGTAATTTAATATACCTTTTTCATTAGATGCAGCTAGACTAGATAACATGGGTAAGGGCTTTCGCACACTATAGTCACGACTTTCTTAAGAAGACAGACTATTGCCCTATTAGTGCGAGTGACAGTCGGCTTAAGACAGTCGTTACTATAGTCTGCGAAAGCCCTAAAATTCCCTTGGACAGTGTGCACAATAACGTCAAAACAGTTTTGACTGTTGTTGAGGGAACAGTTTTGTCTGCTAAAATCAAACGGATTTATCGTGAGTCTGTGTCTGTCTTTCGATATTTTTAAAGTTGTCTTGGTCTATACTAAGCCTTATAATGATCCCTACCTTGAATACAACCGCTGCCACAATCAATGATCCTGGTTCGAACGATCAAATTAAGTGGTTGCGGATTTGAGCACTGGATTTCAATCATAACAATTCCATTCACAATGGATTCAGAATGATCATTGATGATTATTATTTGTATAAAATAGGCAGGATCGATGTTAATTAAACATGTCACGAGACACGACGTGCGTCTTGTCTTCTCTAGATTTCCACCCACTGCAAATTATGGTCATTCTGCGACTAACACACTTTAGTAACATTTATGGGGGGTAACAACTGTCCACGTGTATCAAACGACGTTTTTCAATACACTTTTGAAGAAATAAAATAAAAGAACGAAAATAGTATATTTTGATACAAGTGGAGAAAGTTCGTTATTGCATATTGCATCCGAGGCGGAATTAACTCCCGAGCCGGCAGGCGAGGGTGTTTTTAGGCCGAGAACTGCAATGACAAATGTCCACGTGTATCAAACGACGTTTTTCAATACACTTTTGAAGAAATAAAATAAAATAAGGAAATTATTTTTGTCATGAATTATGAAACTATGATTTTAATTTTCTTTTTTTTTCCGCGCTTTGCTTTCGCCAGGTTGAAGGAGAGGCAAAGGTATGAAGCTGATAAACAGCCTACCTAATATACAAAATAGATTTATTTTATATTTTTGAATACAGAACACAAATAAATGTTAAATTGTTTATAAAAGTAAATATTAGTTTGAAATAATCATGTTTATCTGTGATATTCTATTTATAAACACAATTTGAACATTCAAAAAATATACATATATACGCCATTACGCCGTTCAAAAAAATTACCTCAATTGCATGTTTAACCTAATCGTAGTGCGAAAAGAACCAGTTTTCGAGGAAGTGTATTGAAAAAATAATTTCAGATTATTAAAAAGTCGTGCCAAGGTCAAGAAGGTAGTAATAGATAGTCAAAGTAATTATCACCGTTACGTACGTATAACTTTTATTACGTAAAAACTCATTTCGTCACTTTGATTCTGGCAGTAGGCCATTGGATGCGATTTAACACGCAATGTTAGCTCGTCATTGGTCCTTTACAATGTTGAAACACTTGGAACAGTTGGAACCAACACAACTTCCGGGCTTCCGTGAGAAAATTGAACAGTTTTAATACTTCGGATTGTGCAAAATAAATTCTAATATACGAAAGAATTTTGTAAAAGTCAGAAATATAGCAGTTGTGATTTGTTAAAGCATTAAATTCAATTGCCAACAGAAAAATAAAAATGGATGTTAATGCATTATTGCAGTAAAGTGACAGGACGTGATCTTTTAGGTTATTTTTTGGAAAACTTTGAATGCAATGTGTGTTCTTTCATGAATACTTATTTGCAATTAGATTTGTCTGACGTGCTTTTTCATAAAATTATTTCAATTTTATTGAGATAAGTGATTCCAAGAAAACTTGAATATTATCTCTCAAGTCATCGTCTTAAAAATACATAAAGAATATTTTTCTGATTCCCAACTCGAAATGTCGAAGAATTTTGGAATCTTGACCTAGAAATATTTCGAGAAAGCATGCGGAACACGCGAAAAATTAGTTTGACGGAAGATACATTCCGCGGATGTCACGTAAGCCGGCCGTTTCCACATTTAGTTCAAATGGAGCGTACACTATGTACACAAACACATGGAGCCGTGCTGTACATGTGTGTTGTATACAAAACTAAGAATATCCACCATCATTAATCAGACATCGTGTGTGTACGACACGCTCACTAACGCGAACCCTTTCTAAGCTTACACGTGCAGCGTATCGATACAGATTGTGTGTGTAGTGGTGCGCGTGTGTGCGCGGGTAGGCGTGTGTGCGGCTGGCGAATGCAGCTTGAGCGGTGCACATGCGCGGGGGGAAGGGCAGAGGGTACGAGGGGGGCACGGCCAGGGCCACGCAGACCTTGAGCGCGCCCAGCAACAGCGCTGCCAGCGCAGACTTGCTTATTTATTTCTGTTTTACTCGTCTGCACGTTTGCTTGCAATTTAAAACAGAACGTTTTATGGAGTCATAATGGCAACCGACAGGAATGTGACCTTTGTGTGTATTTGTCAGATGTTCCCCTAGGCGCTGTATGCCGACGTATCCTAGGATGAGAATGCTAAGTTGTGTTATCATTCCTGTTTATCTTTATGACTGGGATTTTTCCCACTTTATGGAATGTTCATTCTGGTTTATTTTTGTTGGCACTGCACTGTTTGATGCACTGTCAGAGCCGCATGCTGCTATGTAATGCAAATGTACAAAGATATAAATACGAAAAAGATCATTTAAATTCATTGCATCAGGCCTCAGTATTCTGGGGAGCAGTTTCATCAGATTAAGGATTGTACAATTAAGATTGACATCGGTTTAACGATCACGCCAGATCGACATTACACCTACGTGTTTGTTTATATCAAGGTGGAGATTTCGCTAATGGGAAACAAATCCACTTATACACTTGTACAAAACAAACCATTTTTAACAAATCTAAGTATATTTAAATGTTTGAATAGCTGAGAAGCATTAATGTACAAGCCACGTTTTCAAATTTTCGTCGAATTTTGGTATTTCCAAGGTTTGTCATTTTAACTTTCATCAACAACAATGTCAGAGTGTGGCTATTTCCTCTGGAGCGAGAGAGCTAGGACGAAATCTCACCACCAATAGGACTCTTTTTGCTTGCAGCATTCGGCAGCTATTGAAGCGCTTATTTAAGTTCATCAACCAATTGCATGGCAGCATCTGATTCCTTGTTTTTGTTAATGAAAAAAAGGGTCGAAAGAAAAATAAATAAATGCCCAATAATAGTTCTTCTTCTTCTTCGTGTCGATGATTCGTTAAGGGTGGTAAACAGATGTGGATATCGTGTGCACGGGATTTAGTTTTAAAAATGAGCAGATTTCGTCCGAGCTCATGCTACCACTAGCAGTACTTTCATGAAGCACGTAACATTTGATAGTTATAAATACTCGTGCACCCGATGATATTATATTGGTAGAGATATGCACTAAATTGTTGATCAAAATAGAAAAAAACTGACTCTATTCCAGCATACAGATAGCTATTATCATGCATGAAGAAATACACGTTACGAACGCAGGTGTTGCAGAAGATAAGAACGTCCTAAATTATAACAAGATCAATAAACCCGTTCGTTTGACCAATCCTTCTTTTGATCTTATTAAACACACAGTCGGTCCACAATTGTGTTTGCCCTTCAATACGTTAAAAGGTCTCTGTGACTTTATTCAAACCTTGATGAGAATGATGACGCGTTCAGACGAGCGACATTGTTGTAACTCGAGTAAAAAATCATTTTTGAGGTAGACATAATTTGTTTTTGTTGTACACACTTAATATACCTACGCCTCAAATTCACAGCATTGTTTTAAAGTAGTCGTTCGTAAGCTTATACAGACTCCTTTGTTAATTTATTATGGGTAATCTAAATTCAGATTTCATTGATGCCGATGCCGGGACTAATCGTTTCTGGAAAATCTCAAGCTGCTATCTGCCTGTGGGTGCAGTTCTTAAAATTGTATCAAGGTTTAATAACACTGCTGATAATATAACAATAAATGATTAAATCTCATTCATTTTAGCCGGCGTAATCCTACTGAGAAATATTTTTCCAAAATGATGATATTAACAAAATACTTCTTGTTACTCCGTCACTATTGGCTATAATAACGTAGTAGTTATACAATGACAATGAAGAAAATAAATACATCATAGTTCATTATCGTCCTTAAGATTAAGACCGCAGCTCCTAAGAGTATCGGATGTCCATTCAGGGTCGGTATGTGTTTCATATTATTAATTACCACAATTGACTCGTTCTCGACAATTATACATGCTGACTTGCTTTTTTGTTTTATGTTTCAGTACTCATGTATATATTCATATCATGTTATACACATGAATAATGAAAAGCGTTGAACAGATTACTTAGTTACAGTTCATTCTTATATTTTACTACTTTGTTGTTTTTAATATTGATATTCCTGTTTTATTTATTAAGATAACCAGTTGAAGTTTTCTAGCTTCTAATTCTTCATTTAGATTGTTTTTGTGTATGTATTATAATCGATTGCCAATCGTTTATATTGTATAGATCTGGATGTTTAGACTGTTGATCATTGTAGCATCTGCGCCTGCGTTATGTTGGTCTACCGCTTCCTTATGACCTTATGTATATTTGCTACAGTTTACAGCCAGTTTGTTTCATTCACATGATCATGTTCCAATTCATTCTTAGTTTCTTCTAGTAGTATGTTACCATCGAGCCCTCTGTATTTACATTCTGCACCGTTATTGTTGCTTCTTTTTAAATATTCCCATTTGTTTTGTCTACAATATTAAATTTTCTCTGGAATGGAAATTACCTTATATTTATTTATATAAACATGGTTATCGTGTGTAGGTATATAGGCTACACATGTTTTGTTTGCGTCAGTTTATTTATGTATATTTATTATAAAATATACTAACTAGCCACTAGGTGTGTGGCTCTGGCTGGCTACATACAGCATCGCCATTCTCCTCCCCCTATCCCAATTCATTTGTGGTCGGCGCAGCATGTCTTCTTCTTCCATACTTCTCTATTACTTGTCATTTCATCAGACACTTCCTTTCTTGCCATATCATTCTTAAACCAGTTCGATCATGGTTTCTTCGGTCTTCCTCTACTCATATGATTTACTTACTCAAAACTTTCCTCTCGATATTTTCCTCATATGGCTACATACATTTTGCCATATATTAATTTGTAGTTTAAAACTGACCGAGATAGTGTCTAATTAATAAAGCCTGAGTGACGCCCTGGATACCCATCCAGGCTTCCCGGGCTGCCCTTTTACATTATTTAGCGTAGGCGCTGTTTCCGCGCATGCGCTCGTGCTTGTTGGAAGCCAAGCGTTTCCCCCCCTGCTCCCCCCCCCCGCGCCGACTACCGCAAGCCTCCCCAGCGTGGGCTGATGACGCAGAGCCTAGAGCCCGTGCCGATCACGAGATCTATATTTAGCATGAGAATTTGCTTACAGTTGGAAATATAATAAATGCCCTTTAGGAGCTTCCGGACCTCGAATCGGTAGATTATCTCCTCAACAATGTTAACGCGGAATTAAATTAGAATTATTTTGATAATTGAGCTTGAGAAGTTCTGTATTTATTAATCGTTTACACGAGTAAGCTCGGTCCACCCGTCCACGTGTAACTGAAATGAAAATCCAGAATACTGATTACGTCCTTTGAATCTTTCAACTCTTACCTTGGCTTCGATGGCTGCTAACTTTTCTTTTAAAATGATTTGTTAATTAATTACTTAGGAAATACTTGGCAGACTGACACCTTTATCGACAACAGCTTGGCTAAACTTTGTTTTTGCGATAGCGTGTGACCCTGATTAGTTCCTTCTCAAATTCTACGAAATATGATGAAGGAGAAGCTGTATGTATTTCAGTAAAGTATCATTAACAGCGTTTTATTGGTTGGGAAAATTAACAATATATATATGAATACTTACCGAGTCAAGACTGCAGATCACTTTATGCTGTTACCGTTGACCGTTTCGAATTGTTTAGTGAAACGAAAAACGATTTATCATATCACATTGGTGATTTTTAGCTGAATACGAGTATAAATCATAAAATAGTATCATCTTTTATTATGTCGACCAAGTAGAAGGAGCATTTATGGAATCTAGCAGGTGTTGGTCTGTAGTTTCACTTACCCCCATGGGTAAATGACATGAATTTTCGTAGCTATGTATGTAGGATTATCTGTAGCGTCACCACACAATTTCGTGGCTAATAAACAAATGGCTAACGTGGTCATCGACGTCACAGCATGGCGGCATGACTCAGTTGTTTGCCACGCTACAGAACACCTCAAGGATTTCGAACATGTTGACTATACCATGGCCATGATGCGTTTGAAACCAGATAGTTGTTGTGTTACTACGTGCTCACTGTATTTCTGTCTCATTAGCTTCTGTCCTTCAAAGAAACATACGTCATATTATAGAACTCGGTAATAGTGTAGCTTTAAATCTGTGATAATATTTATGAAATTAAATGAGTACATACTCTCACGTAGGTACCGTGCCGTATATTATGGGGAATGAGTAGTTTCGGTTATTACCTTTTACATCCATGCATTATTAGTATAGATATGATAATAAAACATCTGTGTGACTCTGTTATTCTGTTTTTACACCTCGTTAGCTGGTTTTATGTGAGTAAGTGGTTTCCGAAGAGGCTGTTTGTTGGGGCCGTGTGTAAAGTGTGTAATTGTATGCCAGTCTAACACACTGACAGTTATTGTTGCTGTAAAAAGACAAACGCAGACTTCCTGCACTGCAAGGTGATTTGTGTTAGCAATAGTATAATAATTTAAATAATTTTAGTGTAAAACTGATCTTGGGTAATGTTTCAGGCTTGTATAAAATGATGGAACATTTTTTTTGGTAACTGTACGCCTGCCTTACTGAATTTGTTATTTTTTTCATACATAATACCTATTGCATTAGACTTAAACATTTTAGTTTTTGCCTATTCTGTCCTACTGCTGGGCAGAAGCCATTCCTTTCCAAGTCTCCCGGTAATTTGCCTTCTCTCTGGCCAATCAGTCAGGAACGAGTCCAAATCGTTACGCCAGCGTTTCTTGGGCCTGGCTCGGTGACGACGACCATCTTCAGGCATCCACTGTGTGACGATTTTAGCCCATCTGTCCTGACCCATCCTCGAAAGGTGACCGCCAGTTCCATTTTAACCGTGACTCGCAAACATACATACACATCAAAAAAAGTTTGCGATCACTTTGAAAAATTGAAATCTTTTTTATGTTTATTATTTTATGATTTCTTTTTCTTTTTTTAGGTTCTTTATTTAAAAATTTAGATTTATATTTTTTATTTTCAAACAGGGTATTTCTATTCAAAGAAAACACACAACAAATATTTTTTCTTGATAAAGTTTAATTTAAAAAATTATATCAGCTTATGCACTAGCATACGCGTGATCACTAGAACACAAACTTTTTTTGATGTGTGTTGGTACATAAACATTGGGCTTAAACATAACTCGCAAAATATGGGTTTGTTGCCCAGCCCCTCGGGGGATATAAGTGTGATTTTTTTATAAATGGCTGTCTAATTCCCATATGAGCCAGTCCATGTCAGTCCATCAATGTTTACTGCTGAACAAGGGTGTGTTTTCCAATGAACAAAACTATGAACATAAACACAATTACAATTTGTTATTATCCAGAAACATGTTATATCGTCGTAGAAGTTCTAACACCACGTAAGTAATTTTTTGGCGGTTTTGAAATTTTAGAGAATCGGAACCGGAAGACTCGTTGTTTCAATCAGAAACAAGCAACGTCTCTTAACTCATTTGAAGGGAAAACAAAAAATGGTTTTGTTTACCATGGTATAATTTTGCAGTTTTTATCCTGCAGTCTCGACATAAATAACGACAAAATCGCTAACTTTCGATCGCTAATAACTAACGAAAAAATTCGGTTCCATTATAGATGTTTACGAAAAACGCATCTTGGATGTAGAGACTTGCGTTTCCCGCAAGTAATCGTTATTGCAACCGAGTCTTTTCATTGTTATATATTCTAGCGATCGAAAGTTATCGATAATGCCGTTATCTCTGTCGAGACTGCCGGCCCTGTAAAGTTGCTATTTTTGACTTATTTACGATGGTGTTAGAATTTCAGCGACGATATATGGATACAATACCTACTGTCTTACTTCTTCACATGGACATTATTATCCTGCACTGTGTGATTTCCATCAGTTTCGTCAACATTCCTTCTGCAAAAAGACTGTAGGTACCAGATTTTTCCTTAACTCTTCTCATTGAGCAAACCAGCATTGTGCTTTGCAGTGCCCTGACAGGGTTCATGTACAAAAACCGACAGTAATATTGTAAAATGTGTGATGTGCATGAGATCAAATAAATAAATAAATAGAATTACGGCTATAAAGAAGTTTTGAGCTGGCGTATAGTAAGTAGGTGCGAGGCACATGGTATAGATAATAATGCCATACACTAGAGTTATATTTACTAGTCTTGAAATCTTAAATCATCAGTTTAATTGTGTCACATTATGACTATGTCTCGTTGGTATAGTGGCCGCACGCGCGACCGTTGAGCCTTAAGTCCTGGGTTCGATTCCCAGGTCGGGCAAAGTGTTATTGGATTTTTCCATCAGGAGTTTCTCAGTAGCAGCTACGGAGTCGGGATTTGCGCCCGGTTGATAGCAATAGGCTCGCCCCCTATTACATGTGACTTAAACATAACTGGCGAAATGTGAGTTTTCGTTAATTAAATGTTTTTTTTTGTTTATTTAAATGTACAACTTTGCGTAATGTTCGGGGATTACAACCGTGATGTTATGTTATGAACATCGCTATTCTGTTATGAATCTCGATTTAAATGACAAATCACAATTCGAAGAACGCACTTGTTTAAAAAATTGGCATTTGTTAAATCGTTGAGGCTCATCGGGGATTCACATTCTCGAGTGATGTTTAGACAATAGGATTGCAGGAAACGGATGTCACATACCTAGATAAATTAGGTACAGACAATTATATAGAAAAGGGCAGTCGTTCCAAGAATAGTAGACATGGTTGCAGCTTAACAAATACAATATACGAGTACCTACGTACGGTCGAACAAGCTATTTGGTTTACATTTTACAATGTAATTTGTTGGTTAAACTGTATACCAAATAGCTTGTTCGACCGTACGTTTGTGACAGTGTAGTGCTAGTTGTCTTTTTATATTTGACTAGTGGACGTCACGCAGTTTCACCCGCGTAGTTCCCGTTCCCGTGAGAGTACGGGGATAAAATATAGCCTATGTTACTCGCTGATAATGTAGCTATCCATTGCTGAAAGAATTTTTAAAATCGGTCGTGTGGTTTTAGATTTAAATCTTTTAGAGTTATACCTACACGAGATTTCAGTCTTACAGACATGAGTGACAAAGGTTCCGTAAAACATTTTTTTTCTAGCATATTGTAAATTTTTACAAGCGTTCACGTCCCTAATTGGCAAAGTTATTATAACAAGATATCAGAAAATCACTGAACTTCCCTTAAAAGTTCAGTGAAGCTCGTGGCTAAATATAAAACAGTCGCTTGGGTCGATCTTTAGGTTAAAGCATGTTAAGCCGTTGGTCCCGGCCAAAGAGTAGAATTAAATATTAATTTATTTAATGAACTTTTAAAAAGTAGTTGGTATACTTAATACATAAAATTTAGAAACTATCTTTCCTGCCGTTAAGCATACACATTGTTTCTCAAATTCGTTATTTATGAGAATCCAAACGGATGTCCCGGCTGTCATTTTGTAATCTTTGTCAATCGAAATTTACACTGGTGACGAATCGGGGGTGGCTAAGGCAAAGTAAATCTCAGATGGCGCCACCATAGTTGGTCTCAATCTGACCAATGAGGTTAAGCTATTTTGAAATATAAAATGGCTTTACCACATTTTCAACCAATGACGATGTTTGGGTACCAACTATGCCACGCCATTAGTTCCACAGTTAGCCTCCCCAATTTGTTTTCTTATGGTGACGAGTCAAACTTCTAGTTTTAAAAAGTTTTTTTTGGTGACCAATGGGGAATTTTCCAGTGACGTTTGTCACAACGCTTCAGTATATATCAATAGATGGCGCTCATCAGTCTTAGGAATATTTTTTGATTGGCGTTCTAGTAAAATCCAATGAAAAAAGGTATTTATTACGTAGGTATTATAATATAGGTCAATGGTAAAATCTTTTAGCAGGGCAAAAAAAAACTCTCCTAGACACGTGTCAAACTCATTGTTTAGTAAAATTTCTTTACTATTCATTGTTGTATATAAAGTGAGAATTGTAAATAACCTTTTTTCTGTCAAACATTTTTTATCTAAAAAGTCTTCTGTTCTTTTGCATCACTGAACTGAACTACAAGTTTTTGCATGGTTTTTACTATTGTTCTTCCGAGTGTTTTTGCATTACGTCTAAATTCGTGGTGCGTCGAGTCGAGCTTAGGTTCCTCCGTACTTCAGTTAAGGCTTTGAGGACGTGAAAAACGAGCCATTTCAGAGACAGAACTCTTAATTTTGTTTCATCGTGTTTGCATTGGCACAGAATTAATAAAATAGTAGCCTAAAACATCAAACAACCGCAACAATCCAAAAAGTTAGTGAGATTGTGATGGTGACGTGAAGCGACAGTGGCACTGGTTTTTTTTTTAATTTAATGGGGATGGCATCTGTGGAACTAATGGCGCTAGCATCGCTTGTACCAAACATCGTCATTGGTTAAAACTCTGTCAATGTCATTTTATATTTCAAAATAGTTTGACCTCATTGGTCAGATTGGGTCAAGCAATGGACGCGCCATCTACAATCAGCCTTCCCCATTGTTTTGGCTAGCACTGGCAGCTCAATATCAGTCAATATTGCTATATTATTATTCCCAAGATTGATCAGCGCCATCTAGTTCGTTCATAAAAAGCACTGGAAAATTCCCCATTGGAACAGTGACGAGTCGGGCGTAAGTCGTTACAAATAGTCAGTCAGCCTGAAAGTCTGATAACCAGACTTACCAAGGGGTATCGTATTACCTAGTGCTAACCGGGTTGTGGAGGTCAGATAGGCAGTCGCTCCATGAAAAACACTGGTACTCAGCTGCTTCCTGTTAGACTAGAAGCCGATGCTAACGTAGTTGGGAAAAAGCTAGGCAGATAATGATGACAACTGTCCTTCTATATACACTAATATATATATTTGTATTTTTGTGTGTAACGAATAAACTTAAAAACTACTGTACCGATTTCAAAAGTTCTTTTGTTGTTAGAAATCTAAATCTTTACCGACTAACAAAGGCTATAAATTATATTGATATCATGCAAATTAGCCAAGCAATCACAATTTTCGCGGGCAAAGTCGCAGGCGAAGTGCTATCAGTTAAAAAACTGCAACATAATATGTAAGCACTTACCTATGAAGTTGTAGACATAATAAGGATTCATTAATGCGCCTTTATCATTTAATTACGTTATTGGAGCAATATTGGCCGTCTCTAATCAATTTGACCTACCACGCTATGTAGGTATAGCGTCTAGTAACCTTTTTTAAATTACATAATTTTAATCAGAAAATAACATAAGTACTTCACGTCGCGAGGAAATGAAAATGACCTCTGTTGAGCAGAAGATTAAAGACATTTTCTTTTGTTTTCAGGTGAAGCAAGACATCAGGGTGATCGTTTTGGAGAACTGCTAGCTAGTCGAAATCACTCTTGAAGAACTGGCGTGCTGAAGATTACAGGTAAGATTTATAAATGTAATTATTATTCTTTTATCAGTATGAATTACATACCTAACTACGAAACTCCAACGACGGTAATTTTAGGGGTCTTCTCGGTGATTAAAAAGTCATCAGATATTTTAAGAGAAATCGTTAATTTAATGGAAGCCGACCTCGGAATAGTTAGGACAAGATTAGGGCAGATGATAATCGTGCATCCAATGCAGATAAATAAGCATACACAGTCATACCGACGGACGGTGTGACTGTCGGACTACCGAGTCATAGGTCTCCCGCTCGAACCCTGGGGTTCAACAAAAAAGAAAATATTTTTTTTATTTTTCGAATTTATGTGTGTAATTGTCACTTGCTTCGGTGAAGGAAAACATCGTGAGGAAACCAGCGTTCCTGAGAGATATTTCAAGACGGCATGTAAAGAACAAGTCAGCGGGCCCATGGGTGGCATAATAACTCTGACACCAGGTTAGGCAGTAACCACACGATAAAGAAAGAAATAATGCAGATAAAGGTTATGAAGCACAACACGTATATTAAAAAAATCATTCCGCAAATCATAAACCTAAGTTTTAATATTTATAAACAATATGCGCATAAAGTATTCTATCATATTGTATTATAATAGAACAATATTAAAACCTGTTGATTATACGACACCTACAGATTTGAGTTAGTCAGTGTAACGCGCGACGTACCTATCTACTGTATAATTATGCTTACCTATATACATGTATGTATAGATAGATATCGAAGGGGATCTTATTTACATATATCAAGAGTACTTTATAGACAGCTAGTAGCCATTGTGACTCTGTGAGTAACAATCGGATAATGTGGCGCAACTTGCAATGAGTCTTGTGGTTTAGGTTTGTTTAGACGTAGGTCTATGATAACCTACATAAATAAATAATAATAAATAAATATCGCTGGACATTAACACACAGCGCCATCCAGTGCCACACTAAGCATCGTTGCTTAGTGTGGCACTGGATGGCGCTGTGTGTTTTTGTGTTGTGTCGTGGACACCAGATAGTTGATTTACTACATAAATACTTTTTGTTTGTAAATACATACTTATTATACATATAAACATCCATGACTCAGAATCAAATGTCCATGCTCATCACACAAACATTTGCTCCAACCATAAGAACGTAAGGCAGCCTACCTACCGCTGCGCCATTCGGGTCGTCAAATGGGCACATGTCAAGCAATTCACTTCACTGCATAAAACAATTTATAATTCGTTGTACTTAATTAAATCAATTTTATAAGCATTGGTAACATCGACATAAATTTATACCAACTACACGGACTTTCCCAGACATAACCACGTTACCAGATATAGTTCCCAGTAAACGTCATTATCATTAAAAAAAAACTTTTTTGCAAAAAATAAAACCGATTTTAAAAAACACAAAAACGTGAAAAATTACTTAGCTTCAGAAGTCGGTGACAAAAAAACTAAATCAATCAAAGGTCACCGACTTATTTATCCATTTTTAGTTGTTCCAAAACAAATATTTGCCATTAATTATTTTTTTATTTAAATATCAACGAACGTAAGCGCATTGCAATATAATATCCTTACTGTAAGCCATTAAGGAGTTTCATTGGTCATCACACACATCACATTCGACTACGACAATAACTTGAACATAACGACGTTACGGTTGGTGATTCAAATATCCGGATAGCCTATAAAAGATTCGGCCGAGTAGTGTTAGGCGATTAACACACTGCCACGCACCACGCAGCGTAGCGCGTGAATGCGTGTTTTAAGGCGATTCTCACACTGCCCCGCATGATGCAGCGTAGCGCGTGGATGCGTGTTCTGTGTGTTGGACTGTGCGTGTTTTCTATACAAACGGAAATACTTACAAGCAACGTTAAAACACGCATTCACGCGCTACGCTGCGTGGTGCGTGGCAGTGTGTTAATCGCCTTAATTTGCTCCTAAGAATTGAAGAGTTCCGTTACTTTGTCATGGATCCCATCAGAACCTAACCAAACTCTCATCAAACTACCCTTGAAGTACATCCTTTCAAATAAAAAAACAAAACATGTCATGGTAATAGCTTATCCCCAATAAATGGAACTTAACATACCTAAACCTGTCGAAATCTGGGTGTATTGTACACATCTGCGTACCCCCTCAGAGCATACAGGCGTGATACGTTACGTTACGTTACGTTTACGTCATGATGTTGTTTAAACAATAAACATCCAAGCGATTCCAGCAATCACTGCAGATTTGCCGTCTATTTTTGAAAAATTACATTGTATATCTCAGAAGATCAGAATCAGATCTTCACCAAATCGGGCCACACGGGAAGCACCAGCTTTCAAATAAAAAATCAAAATCGGTTCACCCAGTCAAAAGTTCTGAGGTAACAAACACAAAAAATAAAATAAAAAACAGTCGAATTGAGAACTTCCTCTTTTTGGAAGTCGGTTGAAAACAGTGATAACTTGGTTTATTTTCAGGGTTTTACGAGTGCATAATATTCGATAAATTTATAGAGATATAAACAAAAAGTATCACAATGTTTGTTTTTATTTGCTCGACGTACTTTATCTTATCTTTTTTGTGCAAATTCTTGATAACCTGTATTTCACCTGTCAGTTTAAGAGGTACAGGCCGTACAGGTGATATTGAAAAGTGTACGGTGTATGGGTACGGTAGATTATATTATGATTTCTTCTTCTTTTCAGATTCTTTATTTAAAAATATAGATTTAGAATATAAAACAGTAAGTAAAAAAGAACATAAAGTAGATAAAGTTCAATTTAAAAAATTATATCAGCTATGCTAGTGATCACAAACTTTATTTTGATTTGTTTAGGTATACAAACCAAATAACATAAAACGTATAACATAAATAGTATAGCTATTAATAACCCTCACAATTATGTCGATATTAACAGGCAGCATTTAAATATTATGTTAGGTAAATTAAACTAACAAAATTATACATACATACAGGGCGTAAACGGTCCCTTCACGAAGCCGTCAACCAAGCATTCAATACTTACATCAAACTTACGTGTAACTCTACGCAAAAATTATTGCTGGGAAACGACTTTTCTTTTTGGGGTCAAAAATCACGTTTGTCGGTAAAACTCAATGTAACGCACTTAAAACATTGTACTATACTAATGGATGCATTGAATAGAAAACGGGTTATGGAGGTATTTAAAGTAAAGTTGTGACCTTAAAAACTAGTATTTAAAAAAAAACTTGTGAAAACTTGGAACTTTAACCTCCAATATATCTGTAACTAGAACCGCCCCTAAGACGACCCACTGACCGAAAGTTCCCAGGTATGGTGTAGAACAAAAAAAATATCGCAATGACGGGGAGAACAAGTGCCTTTCGACTTTGTTATGAGTGAATTTACACCCTTTTTAGAAAGCGGAAGGTACCGACGCTAAATCGGGGGTAAGTAATAAAGGGTGTAAAACACCTCTTAACGAAGCCGAAAGGCACTTGTTCTCCTCGTCATTGCGATATTTTTTTTGTTCTACACCATACCTGGGAACCTTCTAGTTACGGAGATATTGGGGGTCAAAGTTCCAACTTTTTAACATTTTTTTTTTTTTAATACAAGTTTTTAATGTAAGATTTTTACTTTAAACACCCCCACGACCCCCATACTATTCATCAATCAGCACAATGTTTTGAGTGCGTTACATTGAGTTCTACCACAAGACATGATTTTTCACCCCAAAAAAAAGTCGTTTCCCAGCAATAATTTTTGCGTAAAGTTACTTAGTTTGGTGTACAGAATGCTTGGTTGACGGCTTCGAGATGAGGTCTTTTACACCCTGTATATGATATAATTACAAAATCTCTAATATTTACAAGACATAACAACTGAATCTATAATTTTATTCGATATATCGATCAGTTAATATAATAAACGGTTGATATAATTTTAAAGAAACTAATTTTTATAAGCATAACCTACATTAAATATAAAATCGTTTGATATACCACTCAGAAGACATAAAACTTATTTAGTCTATAATATGATAAAACGCGTGGGTTTTTATTTCCCTGTCAAAAACATGCAAACAAGCATACACCGTACATGCAGCATGCAAGTAAGCATGCAGCATGCAATCAAGCATGCAGCATGCAAGCAAGCATGCAGCAAGCAGCAGGCATGGTTTCTGTCACGGCTCCGGCGCTGCGGGGCTCCGGCGGTCCCATGCGAGCTTATCGTCGCAGATGTGGTTCACGTTCACCACCGTGAGTGTTAGAACCACCTGCTCCTCAGCTCGCGGGCCGCCTCACCCCTCCGCGCCTACGCAATTTTAAATAACACTCTAGGGGTAGGGCAGACAAGACTACGTTGGGTCGGTTTTGCAGCGATTCGTTTCTGTCACGCTTTTCGATTAAATAAACGTTATATCAATATTATATGTTTTAAACGATAGGCCTAATGATTTTCGATTAAATAAACGTTATATCCAATAACGTTATACGAAATAAGTTTTAGAGTATATAAATGTTATATCTAAAGAAATTATATCAACAGTTGGTATAACTCACGTTTATTATTATATCTTGTGAACGTTATTGAAATGAAAATATACCAAATAACTTTCTATGTTATGAGACGCACCCCTAAATCGATTACCACGTATTCAGTACCTACATCATTCACCCCTCCCCTCACATAGACTTCCTTTTGGCTTCGCCGTAGTCGGGCAATAAATAAACTTTAATTTTTTTAACTTTTGCACCCGAATGTACTTGATGAAGTATCATTTGTTTTTTTTTTTGACACCGGTCCGTTCGGACGTAAACATTTGTTGTCTACGTCTAAACGGACCGCGGTCCATTCGATTTGGTCCGTTCAGAGTAACCACCCAAATTTTTTATCGGTTATAAAAAGGAACTGTTTTCTACAAAACTGCAATAATATAGAAAGGCTGTGTTTTTTTAAATTTCTTAGTTCATGTTTGTCCCTGCCACACCGTATATAAGCACAAAAACTCATCAAAATCGGTCCATCCAGTCAGTAGACACAGGCAATAGTTTCATAACCCCCTTCATTCGAATTAATTAACCAGCCAGAGGGCAGAGGGCCTGAGGGTCACAATACAACCCTTTCCAATTAGACTCGTTCAGGACATGCCTACATGATACCCACACTCTTTTTTTTAAATAAAAAAAACGAAACGAAGTCTTCGGCTGTTTTTCTTTGCGTTAAAAACTAGCCATTTTATCATAGTTAAACCCGTGCTTGCGTTGTTTATAAACAAGACATAACTATATGAAACTTCATAATTATAGAAGCTAAGTGAGAATATAATTATGATGCAGTTTTAAAAGCATTATAATGTACTATCCATTCAAGAGTTAAAGCGTCGTCTTATCGCGTCGCGATAATGATAATATTTACACCCACACGTGTAGATAATAGATATGAGCTATATTTAGTATAATATAATATTGTACTTGGTATAAGGTGATAATTCAGACGGCGCATGCGCAAAATATGTCGCCGGTGATGTGACACCACGTAGACTGTGAACTTCGGAAGGTTGAAAGAAAGTAAGAAAAAAAAGTACTTTTAGACTCGCACAGAACAAAACAATAAAACAGAATTAAATAAAAAGAGAACAACCAAAAATTATAAAATAAAAATAATATAAGACATAAAATAATCTAAATTGGTCCTGTACGAGCCCAAAACATTTAAAAATGTTACAGCGCTGATATTCTGATATACCAAGTGTACCGTACGCAAAATATACACATTTGACGTGGAGCCCATTATACAATACAATACGAGGGCCCAAGTGATGCCACGGTCAGATACGACAAATAAAATATAAAGCTTGCAAACATTTGAGCAAGACTTTACACCCTATAAGCAGTACAGATGTATTAAAGGTCCTAGTTGCAAACTGATAGCCCCGTGAGAGCTACCTCATGTAAGAATTGTGGGTACTATAATTCTAAACCAGGCAGGCATGTTTTAGTTTATTTCCAAAAAAACTGCACAGAAGTGACAAACATCGAAAAAGTAGAGTGTGCCATCTTTGACAGAGACACCAATATTGTTATTTACTAAATAAAATTATTTCATCGCCACGACTGATAACACAGTGACTGTAAAACACCATAAGCACTAACTAAAGTATCAAAACTGATCGTTTATACCAATTTTCACTAACGTTTAAATGAATGCCTAAATATTATTGTGTGAAAAACAGTGTAATTTTATTAGAAATCGGGCATTAGTTGCGTTTTATTCAATCAATCACATTAAGCTTCAAAATATGTTTTCTTTTACAATTAAAATACAATATGATGACTTTTTTACGAGTCATATTCTTTTAACACTTTAGGTTTTTCATTCACCATGCAATATAAGTCTCTAATATTTAATTTACTCTACGTATGTATAGCTTTCAATAAAAAAATGAATGTAAGTAGTTATTTCGAAATTATTAATGTAATAACCACTACCAATATCGACTTCCTTAGAATAACGACTAAACCACACATATGTCAGTAAATAAATAAACTAAACACCTTTAAGATTAACCTCTAATTAATAGGGGCCAGATCTTCTTAGCGTGTCGATGGCAATATAAATTGAGTCGGCCCAGAACTGAGCTACTAGTTCAGGGCCAGATGAGACAAATTTAATGTATTAGATTGCATTATAAGAATTTCAATTCTCAGCACAGAGCCGAATGGTTAAATTCCATTAGTGCAATAATATTTAGACATTCAACAGTTGTTGCTTAGTGTGAAAACGGGCATTATGGTTGTTTTCATTTAAGACTTTAGATCACATGTATGAATCATTACCAGTTTGGCGAAATACCTAAACAAATACATTTACATTCGTGTATATAATGTACAAACCGGATGACAAAACTTGATATGATCACAAAAAACAATCGAACGCAAAAAATATAAGTGTTCTCATTGCCTTAGTATTATGGCTATGTGACTATGCGGTGTGTAAACCAAACCTTACTTTAAAATATTTTATACACATTTCTCTAATTAAAACATTTGGAAAACTAAGGTAACTTAACAAAACATTAGGCAAATGCAGATTAGGTACGCTGTATGTCTATTCCACTAAATTCGCATTTCTCTTGCAAACAAAATGAAATTTCATATCTAATAACCAAGCTAAAAGCTACCTAGCAGGGAAAATAGAAAGAAGGAAAATCAATTGATAGACCAAATCAATACATAGATTGTAGAATGTGTGTGTTTGAATAAATAGAACTCAGACTCAACAAAATATTAATTTCTAGAAAAGGGAACATTTATTAAACTGACTGCAGAATGCGAGTCAAGGGAAAATAAAATTAAAAGAAACAAACACAAAGAAAGAGGGTAGATAGATTTGTCTGCTCATTAAAAAAATCGGGTGGGGTTGTGTACCGAGCCACACCCGATTTTTTTCGGCACACGGCCGTTGGTTTTAATGTGAATGTGAAACGTCTATATTTATGCCTACGTGGAATACGCGTCACTTACGCGTTTTGGCCAACACATTAATTTGTTACGTTACGGTCGGGTTTTCTGACATGGCACCCCGTGTATGGTACTGATTTTAAAAACGTTTCACGTCATAAATATTTTCTATCCATCCGCATTCTCCACTTCTCCAGACATCCCGCGATCATGGCGCTTGCAACAGCGTCAAAATATCGGGAGTTTAAAATAATTAGTAATAATCACGGAAGATATACCTACCTACCGTAAGTGACAGTTTAAGTTTAGTTTTTAAACCGTGAAAGCGTAGAGCAGTGTTTGGAACATTTATTATTTCATTACATTTGGTCTGTCTACAACACACGACACTACGAATTTTTCGAATCGACAATTTTTTCAACTCACTAAAACTGTCAAGTTCATAGTTTTCGCGGGGGATGCGTCCAAACATGATTATTGTGAGTGTGCGTGCAACAAGTGCACTTGTCCGTTGTGTGTGTGTGTTCAAGGTCAAGGTCGGCACGTGGCGGGACTGAGAGGAGGCGAGAGTCGGAGGGACCCCTCTTCAGAGCGGTGCCGCCGACGTCCCCAGCATAATATTAGTCATACTCAACTTACCCTTTCAAAGCTCGATGTGATAGTCTGCGAGTGAGAATAATTTTGAAAGTTAAAAATTATTTTTCAAGGGCTAGGTCGAGGAATAGTTTGTGTTAGGATCGTGTCTGTGTCGTTAGTCAACACTTTATGGGTCTGTTTTTGTATATTAGTAAAAATGTAAAACCATATCAAACCACTAAAAAGAAAGTTCAAAGTACACAAAAGTTGAAGACTAACAGCTAACTTAATTTGAGCACAGAAAGATGACAATACCTACGTATAATTATTTTCCTGCTTTTTGTTTATCATGGAAAATTACTTGAACTTTTAATTTAATTGCAATTTGTAGCTTTTTATACAGATACAATTCTTTAATTAAAACTGATAGTAGAAGTAAGTAATTTTGACGCTAAACAGATTCATGCTTTAACTAGACTAGTTATTTAGACTATCTGAAAAATTCGCACATATTCAGTAAAATTGTGCAACACAACCCCATCTGTAAACTATCGCCGGAACTATGTAATTCCATTTCTCGGTCAATTGTTGTTTACTGAATTTCGGTTTGAGATGAATTTCTTTCATTGTTAAATAGTTACCTTAAATAAAAATAAATTATGAGTAACCATGGTTTTACAATAGAAACAACTATATTTCCTGAGATATTTTTTCAGTGAAAGATAAAAAGTTAGTCATTTTATTCTTAAGAACTTACTGTAAACAGTATCAGTGCCATCTATGTTCAGCGCGCGGAACCAACGCAAGTTCCGTCCTAAGGAATTGCACATCTACAAACCGGTTAGCTTACTCCACGAAGTTTAGTTTCTAGCATTTCAACACAGATGGCGCTGTTACACGTTTTAGTGAAATAAAATTTAGGGTTGCTGTGAAATAAATTTCAATGCAGAGAAGATTTTTGAAAATGAAGAAAATGATAATATGGAAATGGAATGAGAAAGAAATATAGAAAACGTTGAGCAGCGGGCTATCGAACGACCGGGTGCCACGCTGTGCTCTCTCGGGAATTAGTGCGGAGTGAACACAGCTGGTGGTATCTCAGTTGTTCCCTAGTTCTCCCACTCTTCGGTCGGCGGGCAACGATAAACAAGAAATGGAAACCTGATGAAGAGGAACAATCCTGATCCAGAATCGTCCTTTTGGAAGATTGCATGAAGAGTACATGGATGAACAACAAGAAACTAATTTTTTAATAACTGTGGTGTATTAGTCCTTTCTCTTTTTTTTTAAATACTCCGTTGTTTTTCTTTCTAGAATTTTAATAATCATTAAAAAGTAGACAGATTTACAAAGCCGGTATCGAACAGAAGTACCTAAAGTACCTACTAAAACTGAAATATTTGATCTATAGAAAGGTGAACATAACAAAAACCGGTAACTAAATAGATGCTAAGTAGGTATGGGTACCTACTTCTAACTAACAATGGTGTGAACATAATGTAACATCTATTATTGAAACACCAGAATTATCTCAGAGCGCCTATGCGCTTGTTAAACAGTCATTAATATCTATTTTAGTAGGAAGTGTTCCAGCTATAGGTACATGACACATTGTACCTACAGCGGATAATGCGTAACCTAAATATTCGTCTGGTTATTTTTAAACTGTCAAAAGTGGGCACATGTGGCGTGTATACTTTGCGGTTGCAGTCACTATGGGCGGTGTACAGGATGATAGATTAAATGAGGGAAATTCTTAAAATTGAGTAACCTACTCAAGGATATTAACAACTTTTACCATGGGACAAACTTTAAAATCTGTTAAAAATATTTAACAGTCTATTACAATATTTAACAGTATATTACAATATTTAACAGTCTATTACAATATTTAACAGTCTATTACAATATTTAACAGTCCAACTAACAGTCTGAAAACAGTCTGCTTTTCCCTACATTTTGTTGAGTTATGCGAACATAAATATGTTCTTGTCGCACTTACAAGGTTTGTCGTATATCAAGTAAAAGTTGACCATTTTCATAAGGACACTCTCTTATACTATACCCGCATTTATAAAACTAACAGCCTGTATAGTTACATTGCGGCCAAAATGCTCAGTATAGACTAATACATGTCGTCTAATTCACTCGATTGGCGTGGATTTTACCACGATTAGCGGGAATGTTGATGATATTGAGCAGATGTGCGTACGCGCAGGACGGTGTGACTCGTGACGTCATCTTGCGTGTCGCTTTTATAGCGTGAGGGAAAGTTTAGTGATAAAATGTTTGTCGATTCCGACTACGAAATGTTTTTTTCTACAAATTTTCCATGTTCAGTATTAATTGTTGATGTTTTAGTGGTTTATTGTTCAGGTAATTGTTTTAATTGTGTAATTACTTTTACATTGTGTTATTACTAAAAATTTAAATTAAGTGGCTGATTGTAATGTTTTGTTGATAGTAAGTAACTAAAGATTTGTGTTTGTAATTTTTCATCAATTTTCACAACGATGTATAAATTACTCACCTACCTGGAGATCTGAAAATGATAATGTCACCAATATGTCTTCTGAAAGTTGGTAACATTTATTTTCACGTCATCTACATGGAAATTCATGTTCCTTTCTACATAAACAAGTTTTTACATAAACAAGTTTATGCATCGACTCACGCGCAGGTCACTGGCTTTTTACGAAAACGACGACTTTTATTAATGACTTTACTGACGTGAAACTTCTTGCAGTTGGACCCGTTTAATTTTTAAGATTGTATCGTTCAGAAGTGCACTTTACTTCGTATTTTTTTATTTTAGCCTCTATAGTCTAGTGGTCGTAAGCGTGACTGTTGAACATAAAGTTCAGAGTTCGATTCCCAGATCCGGCAAATTAGTTATTAGGTTTTTCCACCAGGGATTTCTCAGTAGCAACCAGGAGTCAGGTTGATGGCAATAGGCTTGCCTCCTATATATACATACAGGGAAATTGGACGTAACTGATCAATTGTAGGGGCACTATATACCCTTCGGGGTTTACATTCGTAATGTATGTGATATTTTTTTTTTATATGGCTGAACCAGGGTTCGCTGATATAATATTAATTGTTTTTTAATACACTTCCTCGAAAACTGGTTCTTATAGCACTACGATTAGGTTCAACATGCAGTGTATTTTACACGCGTGCGGTGCAGTGTATTTTTTTCATTTTCTAACACGTGTGCGATAACTATACTACTAACGAATAAATTGGGTTGCAATAACAATGCTAGCGAGAATTGGATGTAGATACTTGCATTTCCCGCAAGCATCGTTATTGCAACCGAATTCTTTTGTGAGTATAATTAGCAAACGAAAGTTAGCGATTTTGTTGTTATCTCTGTCGAGACTGCCAGCCCAGGGCCACCAAAAAACGATTTTGTTGTTATCTCTGTCGAGACTGCCAGCCCAGGGCCACCAAAAAACGATTTTGTTGTTATCTCTGTCGAGACTGCCAGCCCAGGGCCACCAAAAAACCATGAAAGAATTCGGTTGCAATAACGATGCTTGCGATAAATCCAAGTCTCTACATCCAAGATGCGATTCTCGCAAGCATCGTTATTGCAACCCAATTTATTCGTTAGAAATCAGCGATCGAAAGTGAGCGAATTTGTCGCTATCTATGTCGAGACTGCCTGCCCTGGGCCTGCATATAGATAGCGACAAATTCGCTAATTTTTGATTGCTGATTACTAACGAATAAATTCAGTTGCATTAATAATGCTTGCGTGTAAAACAAGTCTCTACATCCAAGATGCGTTTGTCGCAAGCATCATCATTGCAACCGAATTTATTCGTTAGTAATTAGCAATCGAAAGTTAACGATTTCGTCGTTAACTCTGTCGAGACTGCCGGCCCAGCAGTGCAAGTACGTAGCACTCGATTCGATACGATTCGATAAATCTGACAGTTATTCTCGATAAAATGAGTTTTTAACCAATCGAAAAGTCGGATTTATCGAATCGTATCGATTCGATCGTTATCGATTGCTACGTACTTGCAGTGCAGGTAGGGAACAGAAAAATGCACGCAATGACGAGGACCCCTTTATTACTGCTAGTTTCTGTACATGGTAAGTTTTATTTATTATAACCATCAAATAATCAATCTTATTTTCTTATTATTTTGCTATTTTCACAGTTAATCGCTTTAAGAATAAATATCGCATATTATTTCTATTCATCTATTCATTTAGATTTTTTGTAATCCCTGACATGAATATTACGTATAAATTGACATACATTTTCATTTTCATGGTTAACTTCGGTGCATTGTCACCATAAAATGATCTCTTTTTTCTACGATAATTTACTTAGGTACTTATATCATGTCATTGTAAGAAATGTATGTATTAATTGTCCTTGTGGATATTTAATTCATTATGGTGTGTTTGCATTGTACTGACTCCAATACTGACTCTTATAAAATGCTCAGATTCCATTATCATTTGCATTTTTTTCTAGTTCTTACTTAGGCATAGTAATCTATCTTAATTTTTTAGAGTTAGCCGCTCGTCATTGGTAATAAAAAAACAGTATAAGCTGGCCCCTAGTTTTTTGAAACTTCGTACTATGTTAGCCCAGCTCAAAGTCAATACTGCAAAATAAAATTCAATAAACAATAAAAAAAATATATAAGAAAATAATTAACAAGTTGCTATTTTCAAAAGTAGGTAGTTGGTAGCAATTTAACTATTGTACCAAAAACAGTCACCGTTCAAATCGGATGTGTCCAAAGCCATACACATTTGGTTTATTATGTCATTATTTTTTTTGTGTGTACTTTAATATCACTTTATAAAAAAAATACTTTTGAATGACACCACTTTGCTTTTCCATTTCACTTTGACATCGACACGATTCGGCAGAAAGCCATAAATAAAATTGAACAAAATAATATGAACCAAAAATTGTTTCCGTAACCGTACGTTTATTGTTCTAAAAGTAAAATGAGCTGTCATAATAACTCATGTTAAAATAACTCATAGTCATTATGTTGAACGAACTATATTTCATAGTTTTTCCTGCATAAATTAGCGTAAACTGGAATTTTCACGCCTATGTGGTTATTGCCACCTATCAAAATAATGAACATCTTAGGATACATTTTACGGTACATAACTCGCGTTATTATAACAAATAGAGAGAAAAAGTTTTATAGCTTTTGCCGAGTTATTATCGAAAACAATGTTGATGGACAAAGTAATCTGATTGATCTGATCCTTAAAAATGCCATGTGCTAAACAGTCAGGGATTTAGTTCAAAGACATTTAAACGTCAAAAAATGTGCTAATAAACAGATGTTAATCATTCTTATTAACTTCATAAAAGGTCTCTAAAACAAAAAAGGCACTTTCAAACCCTATTTTTGCAAAAATCGTGATACATAAAAAAAACAAATCTCTTAGGAGAAGGCCGCCACATGTAGGTCTATCCTATTGACCTGACGAAGGCTGTTACCTCCATACGGTGACCTAATAGCACCGAGGTCCTCGCGTCCTGGTTCCACCTGCCTCGACCTAGCCTCACCGCGGCACAGATTCCCGGAAGCCTGATCTGACCTGATTTACATGATTGGCACTTGGAAATGTGCTTATTGTTTAAATAGGTCAGGTCAGCGCTCTTTTAGGTCACCTACACATTGCCTGTAAATGTGGTATCACATCGATTTAAGTATGTGTGTTAGCTCTTTGTGGCTTTATATATGGTTGATTTTTTTTAGAATCTGTTTAATTATGTATTTCAGTTGGTTTATCATTCAAAAGGGCCCCTAAATTAAGTTACGCGAGTTAGAGAAGAACGAGTGTACCTGTGTTTGCGCACATTTGTGCAGTTTACCTCAATTATGATCTGGATAAATATAACCCGGGAATTTAAAATAATTGCCGTAATGTGATTGGAGGCACTGTGGCGAAAAGTCTGCCCATAGCTTCTGAGAAAAGCAGGTGTGATGTTGTATAAATTCTCCTATCTGTCAAAACATAATCATGAATACAGATTGTAGTACATATTTAAACATAAACGAGATCATCTTCTTGCCCCACTGTTATGTCACACTCATATTGGGAATAATAATCGGCTAAGACAAGACTTAAGAATGAGTGAGTGTTAATCCGTAGGACCTTGATATTATTCTCCACATCCATATTGCCAGCTAACTGTTCGCAAATGATCCCTGCAAAATAGCAGTTAAAAAAGAAGATAGCCATAGACAGATTTTTAGTAAAGAAATCCCGTAATAGCAATTGTCCTTCAGTTTTGTCTGGAGTAAAAAAAGTAGGTATCACCCCTAGGTAATCTTATTAAAAGGGTTTGCAATTTGAATACCTTAAGAACAAAGATATTTAAAAAGATAGCTAGTAATATATTTGAATGTCTTTGCTTAAGAACTAAAACCGGTTCCTCGTATAACCGTGTGAACAGGCTCGTTAACCGAAGCTTTTGATTATTTCAAATGTCAAAGTGATTTTATGTCACCCTTACTTTAACTTGGACAATATTTTGGCAAACCTTGCTTATAGCTAGTGTCTGTGTTTGAAACAAACAGGTTCTTTTCTTGCTTGAAAGATTGCAAAGCACACCTAATAGCATATTCAGCTTAAAATGTTCTCACAGCACGCTCTGCTGAGACACAGGCCTCCTCCCTATGAGAGACCTCCCTACAAAAAAATACAACCAAATTGAGAACGTCCTCCTTTTTTTTTTAAGTAACACAAAGCGACACCTCGGATTTTTAACTTTCCGTACTAAGCAGAACGTCGAAAATAAAACACTGCGGTTTTGTTTAGGCATTCATTTAGTTGCCCCCTATTGTTAGAAAATCGGTATAATTAAATTCACAAACAGTAGATCTGATACTAATGCAATGCTTCTTGAGTCGTCAATGATTAGGTTACATAGTGAGAGGATAATGTCTCGCTGATACCTGAAGTGTCACTTGAGCAACTTGAAGACAAGTTCTTGTAGTTCCACAAACAAACAACGTATATTTGAGAGTTTCATTGAGTTTAATGATGCCGACAAACTTTCTGAAACACTTCGATTTATAAATCTAATAATAGGTTATTTTACTCTATAAGAGAAAAAATCTAAATATATATTATTGAGATAGCATAAGCAAAAAGCAGTCGGAAAATGTTAGTTTTAGTTCATAAAATAGCTAACTAAATTTTAAAATTCAATTCAAAGGTTTCAGCTTTTTTAATCTGTTTCATGACACCATTAGAGTCAATGATATTCTAATAAAATATAATATTTAATAGAATATCATTGATTAGAGTAGGTGCCATGTTATTACGTCATAAGGCTATGTAAACTTAGAAGTGTCAACTGTCATCTTCAAATATCACTGCATTTGTTTACACAGCCAACTGACGTCATGACCACAGAGCAATAAGGCGTCCACTGCGTCCAGCGTTTTCGTCAAATTACGCGCGAAATTGGAAAATGCTAAATTTAAATGCATTTTTATGGCACTTAACGATTGAATAAATTTTTTGTAAATTTTTTAGTGGTTCATTAGCACTAATCTAATTGAATCACTTTTCAAAAATGGGTGTAATACCCTATTGACAAAGTAATTCTTAATTTTTACATGTTTATAACATAAATTAATAACTTTGTAAAACTTTGACGTAATCTTTAAAGAAACATGAAATAATTATACAATAAATGTTATTGCTTATCAATTTGCGCGTTATATCCCGGGCACGGCATCAAAACAGATAGATACAGCTAAACTAGAGGGGCCCAGATTTCCTAGGAATTGTCGGTGCAGGTTCATTTGAAGGACGCACAGCCTGGGGTGGCAGGGGTGCTGCACCCAACACATCGCCCCTGACAACGCCCCGCGGCCTCGCCCTTTTGACGAATACCGGGTAACAGGAAGCAGGGGTGCAATTATTGCATCTCCCCGCAACAGCCCCGACACGAGGCCTCGTCCCAGGCTTGCTTCTGAGAATTTTCGAATTTAATTTCTTTGTTTACGTATAGTGCGCCCAGCGCCACATAGCCAGTTTATTTAAAATTGATATTTATTTTAAGATCAACATTTGCAGTTTTAGTCAATTTCCACGCTATCTATATGATAGTTGCAAAAACAAACACAGACCTCAAAGGGATTTTATATATTTTCTAAGGAAATTAGAGCATAGTGACTAGTTACTCCATCGCCATTTAGAGTTTGCTGCAAATTGTTGCGGCGTATTACAATAATACGGGTAGATGACATAAACGAATAATGTCCTGGTTTATGGTGTTCTCAAATGACGTAAAAGTGTAAAAAAAAAAAGTAATAGGTATTGCCCAGGCTTGTGTATGCTAATTAGTCAAAGAGCATCAATAATAATGGTTGAGAAACTAAATTGTGATGTTTATGTAAATAAACTTTAACGTATAAAACTGCTTCGAGCCAGTAAGACAACCACTCACGAAACAACCATCTCTCATGGTCTAAACGCTTTATAATACGACAAGATGCTAGGCTATTTCCTTATACAGTATGACAAAACAAACCGCGTGTCCCAGTTTTTCCAACGGAACTTCTTCGGAGCCTTGAATAAGTTTCTAAGAACGATGACACTAGGTACTAACTTTTATTATGTATGAACAGAACTCTAAATACAAACCACACAGTTTAAATCTCTAAATGACGAACTGTTTTGCTAACTTTCATCCATTTGTACCTGTAAGCTATAAGTTGTCTGTCAGTGATTTTTTAAAATTAATTAAGTATATTATATGTAAAATAAACGACACCCATCAAAAGAAACTTAGTACTTCCCTGCCTCTCTTATTCTTCACAAGTGCTTTCCAAAAGGGATTTTTCCCCAAAGACAGTTAACCTTCACATTTTATCTCAATAACATAAACTAAATGCTCGGGTACTAACGATCGATATTGGTACAGCGTGGGAGGCTAGGCTTTCGTGAATCTGTGGGGCTATGAAGGACGCGGGTTGCGTCGGGGGTGCAGTGGGGGTGTATAGGGGTGAAGGGGGTAATGAGTGGGCGCAGCTAGGACTCGCCCGGGCTGCGAGGCTTGGGCGTTGCCGCAGTGAGGAATTATACGTAGGTGGTGCGTTTCTGAGCCATATTCCGTACTACTTAATTGGTTTTCAACATATTTTCTGGCTTTATTGTGTTTTTTTTTTCCGATTTAAAGTAAATCGTATTTACGTTCTTGTGCGCACTTTATAGTAAACCATTTCTGCGTTCTTGAACACTAACGTAGCCCGTGAAATCATCAACGACGTTTTTACCAATTCTAACTTCGAGTTTAGAATTGGGCTCAAATGTGGTGATTTTATGACATATTCAACAGGATCGTTGGAAATTAGAGAGTTGCATCGTTGATTCTCATAATTATAATTCTGTAAATATACATTTGTTACGGACGTTTATATAAACATTACAATTTGATACTGCCCTGCAAATTGCAAAAAAAAAAATTGTTTATCGCGGGCTACTTTCGCGATATTGATATCTTCGTGGTAGGTATTTGTGTCGTTACACTGCAGAAGACCCATATGTTTGACACGCATCTTATGTTATCTCAATCCTCAACGTTAAAGAAACTAAGAAGACGAAGCGCCCCGTTCTAGTTTAGTAGGTACTCGTACGTATTAGTTACAGAAGTGTTCTAAATGCTTCCGAAAATGAAATAAAAATCCTGCCGTCTCGCGCCTACGTACAATTCAGAAAATACAGGAGATGAACTCTGAGTAATTCAGACTTTTAATTAAAACTGTAAATAAAAAAATAATAGAGGCAATGGATTGAGTTAAAAAATATTTTAAGGATGCCTCAGTAGAGAGAAGATTATTAGAGTTAGAAATTAGAGGGATAAATCTTAAGAGATTAATATCACACATAAACTAATTCGTAGGCTGGTTTGAGGTGGCTCGAGAAAAGAGTTCATGGAAGGAATTGGGCTCCCCCAATTCTTAAGGTCTCCAAAAACCTCCGGGTTTGCCCCTAAACTCCCCTGCACTAAAGACAAAAAAAAACATATTCTTAGTTTAAAACAGGAAACTTCTTTTATTTTTTTTACAATATCGTTATTTAACAGAGCAGTGTTTAAACAAAAACTAATTGTGTATTAAGAACTCTTGTTTTCTACAAAATTCAAAACACACAAATGATGAAAGGAAAACTGACCACAACACGCCGATTCACACGCAAGTTTAAATGTCGAGACCACAGTGCTTTCTTAACAGGTTATGTATCCACGCCGCACAGTGCGTTTTTATGCATCATTTACGGCGTCCTATGAAGAAAACACTAATGCAAATCTACAAGGCAAAATGTCTTGTCAAAATAAAGTTTTGCATTTAAGAACAAAGGCAAGTCAGCAATTAGCTGAACTCAAAATGTTGTGTCATCTAATGATAAATGATATTTATATCTGTTAGTTCGTTTTCAACAACACTTTTACACATCACAATAAATTATGTCTGAGAACTAATGAGGATTATTTATTAAAACCATGCACAAGTAACACTGTACAAAGGCGGACGTAATGCATTGGGCATTTTCTACCAGTCTATCTTAGGGTGATGCAGAGTCAAAACTTAGTAGGTGCAATACCAGAAACAAGAAAATATTTATAGTTAAAATACAAGAATAAATACATTATCTTGGTCAGAACATATGAGGACCATGCAGATTAATGCCTGAGATGGTCTTTTAAGGGAAAAACCACACATAATTTGAGTGGAGCTGTCCACTCAGCATGGCTCGATAATCTCTGAATATACAGCACAGGCAAATCGATCGTCAAAACTCCTAAAAGCACACACATTCGGCCTTTGAAAACTCCAGAACATAACTCAATACATGTACATCAAAGTGCACACACAGTTACATCTCGTTTATTCAGCGCGGACATCACGGCGGATCGATACGTAGGGGATCGGGAGGAGGCTAGGCTGTTCCCGGAATCTGTGGGAGTCAGTATCTATCTAGCTTAGGTGGCTCTATATCGAGCTACCAGCCCTCGCCCGGGCACCCGTGAAGGCTTTTAAATGCAACATTACTGATGTGATCTATGTAGTTTATAATACACTAACAATATTTATTTAACAATTTATGTACACACTAAAAAAGTAGAAAGGAACAGAAAACAGTACAAAGGTGATGCTTATTTCTAAAGAAATCTCTTCCAGCATACCTGCGAAAGGAGATACTAAAAAGAGATGTAGACGGTATGTAAAAAAAAAATGGAATTCATAAAACAGATAACTATTTTAAATATAATATACAATACATACATACCTACTCATAAATACAAAGAAAAACATATAACGATAAGTACTATAAATACAATACAATAACTAATAATAAATACATAAGCAATTATGACTAAATGGATATGTTCTTTCACTCTTTTCAATATTCTATAGTTCAGACTCTTTACGACTGTTAAGTTCTTTAGATAACACAAGCATAAGCCTTCGGCTTCGCCCGCGTGAAGTATGGTAATGTAATGGATCGTACTACCATGATAAAAAGTATCCCATGGGTATTAATGCAGGTTATAAACGATCTGTGTAGGTACCCATCCAAATCCGGTCAGTAGATTTTGCGTGAAAAAGTAACAAACAAACATCCATCCATTCATTTAACCATCCATCCATCCACCCATTCATCCATCCTCACAAACTTTCGCATTTATACTATTAGTAAGAAAGTAAGATTGGTAGATATCTAGACGTTATATACGATCCTATTTCTATTTCGCTTGTTATTTGTGCTCTCTTCGTAATGCAAACCAATCCATCTCAAGATGACCTGACTACATAATCACATAAATAAACAGCCGTCGTCAGTAAATTGTCGCGAGTAATCTTATAAATTACAAATATTTAGCACACATCACATTGCCTATATAAGATAACATCTTGGCGTCTTCGTGTCTAAATATCGTTGGCTGAGGAGTGGCTGATCAAAGCCAAAAGGCATGCCAACTGCCTCTGGCACATCCCTACATTGCACAAACACGCGTATGGCGGGCAAGGGCAGACTATTGTGTCGTAATAATGCTCACATTGATCTATGACTTTCTGTAATCTTACGCAGAACATTATTATTAAATAGAGATGTGAAGTTCTGCAAGGTTACGCGGTGAGCACCGGGACTGTCCCTTTGGACTTTCTTGGAGTTGCCAGCTAAAATAACCTGAGTGCATTAAGGAGGTTTTATATTAAAAAAGAAGTGTAGATCTCGTACCTACTAAATGGTGGACTGTTAAAATGGAAAGAATCCACAACTCATAAACTTACGATTATCTAATCTTTCATTCATGTGGAAATTGTGACTAACATGTGGTACTCCCACAAGAACACATAAAAGCATATAAATGACGTTTATGAGCAAAATTAATAAGAAACTACAACTGGAGAATAAAATAGCAGAAAAGACCTTGGCAGCTAGCCAAAATGTGTTGCATAGACCTGGACTGGCCCAGCCTTGACACCAGAATGCGCCAGATGTATTGTTGAACCTTGAAGTACTAGAAGCTGGCTTTGTCCTCCAAAGACTTGGTGAATCTTTACAGGAAATTATGAAGCAATGAGCTGAAAAGATTTTTAGTCTAAAATTACATACTCTGGAAGACGCTTTTTGATGAATAATTACTAGGCTGTCAGTCAACGGTTATCATTGTGTCCGCGTAATTTACTTCCTTATAGCTACTAACAACAACTATGTTGTGGTTTTCTCGTTTTCCCTATACATATTGCATTACACATGAAACACCACCCTCCCACACCAGTTTCAAGTTCAGGGGCGCTTGGTGCCTAGAAGCAACAGCTGGATCGATCGGGGGCTGCAGCGCCGCTCTCGCTTTGTCATGGCGACCTGCAGCCGTGACCTGGAGGGTGAGGGCGCGGGGGGGCACGGGGCGCGCGGGGTCCAGGCGAGCGGGAGGGGGGTGGAGGAGGCTTGCATCGAGCCGCCCGGCTGCATAGAGCAGTTATTTCGGTGCAGCGGGCGGGCCGCAGTCGCTCGCCGCGCCTCCGCTAGCGCGCGCGCTTCGTTACCACTTGCATCGGCATACACCACTGTGCTCCGTCATTAAATAAATCGGCTTCATTTACATTGTGCGTTCAATATTTACATCGAGTTAGTGGTCTCGTGTCTCTGCCATACACCTGTTGCACTGGCCGCGCTCTCGCAAGGTGAAACCGCGTGGAAAACTCTTTTTCTAAGTAGCGGACGCGTCTACTTTCTCCGTTCACATTCCGCTATACCAGGCTATTGCACTAAACCAGTCTTGGTAATAACTTCTGATGTTTGTCACGTGTCAAAATTGGGTTTAACTAGTGTGCGATAACAGATTACTGATAAGAACTACATATAATTGTTATACAATGTGGTAATGTATAATGTTGTACGTTCTAGCTGTGTGGAAGTAGGAATATATGTCAGTTAGGGAGGATCTGTGGATTCATTGCCGATATAACTCATACGAGAGATTTAGATCAACTGGCTCTATTTAGATATCTAATATTGTTTATGTTAGCTCAACCGCTCCCACCACACATTTGCAGCATTTGTTTAGAATTACTTTTATAACCAATCAATAAATTCATATTGATCATGTACAAGCTCTTATTGATCATGTACACGTTCTTGTTTCTTTTTCAATCATAATAAAATCAATCACTGCCATATCTATAGGTAATTAAAAGCATTCGATCATAGATCATGGCAGTGTCCTTTGACTGAGCTGATAAAGTGCCGATATGTTCGTATAATAGTTCCCAACATATCTAGGATGTCGGAGATGACAGTCAAGTCCAGATATGCAGCACCTGGCATCTGGCCAGGGATGCAGGCGCGAAGGTCGCGCTGGGGGAAAGTGGTGGCACGAGGGGAAGGGGAGGAGGCAACGTTGGGGGGGAGTAGAGGCGAGGTCGGGAGCGGTCTGCGCGGGTCGCGGGGGGTAATGCAATAATTCACGGCACTACAGCGCAGGTGCATCCGGGACCTCGGAGCCACCTCGATATCTATCAATTCAGGGAGAGGCACAGTTCCTCCCGAACCCTGGCCGCGTCAGCACCGCTCCACAATGACTTAGTGCTATCAGTGATACCGCAAGGTGATCTTATTCATTAAGTACATACTAGTTCATTATATAAACGTTATCTATGCCTACTCTATTGATCTGTGTCGTGTGAAACTGTTTCCAAGGGAATCGGGTACTTGTTTTTGTTTTAAATTGCATAAAATATTGTTTTCAATTAAAACAAATTATTGATGCGTGTTTAGTGTTGTAGTGTAATGTTGCATGTATCCGCTTATTTACCTTGTTCAAACATCATTTGACCTATTTCTTAGTTGATTTCAATTTCGTTAATTGGAATTCTGAAACATCTCGTGAAAATTAACTACGTTCGTGTCTATCACATATTATGCAATAGAACATTGATTACTTGATTAGTTTCCAACTCGACTTTTAAATGCATTCGTGTATCTTCACCTCACTGCATACGTAATCGCATAAAAAAAATACAAGTTTGATTGGCAGTTCTACAATCACTTTCATCGTTATCGCTCGCACGATCCATCGCTGCGACTACCACGAAAACACGTCACATCTTTCACTCGTACGATAGAAAGGCAGTTTCGACAACTGAGACCTACCTATTAAACTAAAATTGATGTGAAGTGAGAAACCGGTATCCAAAAGTTTCGCGTTTTCGTAGTAGTCTCCGTCTCGGGGATTGCGAAACGTGCGCGGTACGCATGTTAAGGCAGGCACACACGCGCGCGGTAACTTTCGCTCGCGGGACCGTTGACCGTGGCTCGACTTTCTAAACCATGTCGTAACGTCGGTGATCGCCCGGCCATTGTAATTCACGATACGCCTCGACGCTACACGCAATGTCATTAGTACCTTTTTTTAGTAATGTTTTTGCAAATACATAGAAAGTCAACGCGAAAGGAGTCTGACTTTGTAATTGTTTATGATAAGTACTGATTATGTCCTCAATACGTAACGTTCTAAAAATCTGTTTTCGGCGATTTTATTTATCAAATACATTTCTAATAATTAAAATATCTAATTTGAAAAACAAAACTATCAAAACAAGGTTTTTTAGATTTCCAAAGAAATGAATAACTAACATGGTCAATCTGCATTGCACACAATGTCTACGAAAAGTAAAGGGCTACGCGCCCACTTCCTTGCTACGCGGCCGTTTCTTTGCTACGCCTGCACCACCACTTCCTTGCTACGCGGCCGCATCCTTGCTACGCCGTAGCCATCGTAGAGCCTATGTGTAGTCTACACAAAAGCAAATCAAGGATGTTTGAAAATACCGATGCATTAAAGTATCAAAGGGTACCGCTAATGATTCCTATTAACTGTTAATGTTACAATCATGTTTTATAGGGCAAACGGTTTTTGTAGGGCTTTATTAAATGTTGTACTAGGTTCATAGTTTCACTGCATGAATTTTTATGAGTACCGATGTTGGTATTACAAGGTTACAAAAATCAAATACTATAAACATCGATGAAACTAAAATTTTATGTTTCTAAACTAACAATTTAAACAAGTTGAATTCTCATTTCTCCCGCAAAATCCTAATACCAAAAACAAAACGCGGTATCGATCGACATCGTATGTTTAGACTGGATATTACTAAGTAATGTCATTACCGCATGCCCTTGATACAATTGGCCCTGGTTGGTATGACCTGACCCTGACCGGTCCTAGGGAGCCTAGAATACGTCCTTGGGCGGTATGCCAGCGTGTCACCCTCCCCCTGCTGCGCCCCTGCGCGGGACGTGCGCGCATGATCAGGAAATAATCGATATTGCCAATACACACTCGATTATCGACTAATACGATACTCGTTAGTGGCCATTCGAGTCGAAGTCTTTCATTTGAATCGGTAGTTTCTTTTCCTGTAATATTCTTTAATAGTCGCTAGCAGTTATTGCAACCGTGTCGTAACTAGAACCTTTCAGTAATGTATGCCTGTTAATTAACATAAAGTACAATAACTGAGCTAACTCAATAGTTTCACACTAATAAATATACTTGTAAAGGAAATTGAAATATACAGCTAGACTTTCTATCGGATACGTTTTAACATTTACAATTATATTTATTTATAATTACAGAAATACTGAGATTCGTTAACAGTCTTGTTGAGTATCGAATAGAGACGTTAAAGCGTTTATTTCTCGAAGAAGTTGTAAATAGTTTCACGTTGAGTTGAGCGTGCTAAAGAAAACCGATCGTAAACTGAACATGAGAATGACACACGGTAATCTTGCTTCGGACAGTTCTTGGGCTTCGGGCCCAGGTGACCGAAAATACACCTATGCCCCGGGAGCCTTGCCCCTCCCCTCAGAATAAATGTTAGCACCTAAAGTTTGTAGGTCGCTGCGTTACAGCCTGATTAATTAACTCGTTTGTTCTGATACGGAGCCAAATGCATATAATGCAGTGAACAAACAACAACATTATGTAAGAGAAAACATTCGTGTTAGTCATGGACATACTTAAACTGCAGTTTTATATATACTTTTGTTTCTTTGCTGCAGCTTACTTTAATCGAAATATTCCGTAACGTTGATGTAGTAATCGAATGGAGATTTTCTTCGTTTATTTCTCGTATGAGAAATAATAATAGAAGTCGGTTTAAACTGTCTTCTGGCAAGCTGTGAGATGTCATTCCCATCTCGCGAACTGGAGCAAACCAGCGGGATTAGTTTATTTTTGAAACGAAATAAAATAAATCATTCTTTTTTTATCGAAATGACACCTGAATGCTCTCTTGTTATAAATAATAAAATTATCTATTAGCGTAAAAACATAGAACATCTAAGTAATCTACGCGTTCTAGGATTTTCCCTGAGTTAACTAGCCATGACGACAACAATAGCAATTGTTTAGTAAAAAATAGGCTTTTTGTAACGAGTGCAATTCATCGTTCTAAAGGAGATTATAAGGTCAATAGTAGAATAACAATAACAACATAAAAACTTCGCAATAAATCCTCAGATTTAGATCTACAATACAAAAGTGTGTAGCGTCCCTACAGTAGATCAAGACCGCTAACTCCCAATAAATGCGCACGGGCAACAGCTGATTGTGTGCAGTGGATGCATGCGATCATGATCTGTGCACACGTGGCACTGAGTCAGATTCGTAGCTCGCGGTAGAGACCGGCGCGTGAGTCACGCGGCCTTCGCGCGCATACTATAAGCGTAAACCCGCTAATCGCTGAAATATTATTTATTGGTCCAGCGCTACCAGCGAGCAGTGACAGCAGACCGAGGCCGCTGTGATGACAAAGCGTTGCCTATCTTTATACTTATTTGATATTGCGAAAGCCGGTAGCTTCCAACGAGACGCGTCCGCCCGACACCGACCGTTTGCAGGGAAACGGAGCTTGGCCAGACATAACAATTTACTCATGAAGTAGTTTTACCCTAGTTTTATACCACCGTTTTTATTTTAAGTTGACTCGTCCCCGGGGGGTAAACAGAGTGTTGTTTTCGATTAAATACTTGGCTATAAAATAATAAAATGTCTGCAATGTTTTCGCGTGTCGCGGTGAGTTGGCCGTCGAAATGGAACGTCTATTTGTGGAGCTCGAGGCCCGCTCGCGACAATATTGTAGCCGACGTACGAACCTTACGCGCCACACTTAACAGCTCTTTACCGGTACGATACTATAGTTTTTAGTTTAAACCGATAGGCAGCTCTTTATAAAATATCGCGAAAAATATAAATTCATATTTCCCATCGCCTACCCCACTATCAAAATGGAGTGCAATCATGCAAACAGATGGCAGAGTGCGTGGTGGCCTAGTTACCGATGCATCTGGCGCGCGCGCGCTCTTATCTGCACCGCTCGTGCGATGCGCAGTCCTCGCTGCTCGACGTGCCCATCCTGATCGCACGATACGTTCTCCGCTCTCGACATGGAGCAGACAAAGTGGAGCGTGGATGCGCTGACGATGAAAGCGAGTACACATACAGGCGAAAGTGGTGTCTGAGAAACCAGATGGAGGGGCATGGGGTGGGGGGCAGGTGAGCCGGCCGGTGGCGGTGGGAGCACCGGGCACGCCGGCGGCAGCGTTGCGTCAACTGGCTGCCGGCCCCGTTGGCAGCGCGGGCGCGTATTTCAAGCCGGGCCGCGCGCTGCACCGACCGCTTTGCGAAACCGTCGGTTATGCAAGGCGTGCCGCTGCCAACTCGCGGCTGCTCGCGTACCGCCGGAAGGAAAAGTGGAACGCGGCGCAGTGGTGCGGGCGCGCGCGCCGCCGCTACACGCCCGCGGACTCCAGTGAAGTGCTCCCAGTGTCGTGTCAGTGTCGCTTCTAGAACGTTGGAATTGTGTTGCGCAAGTCCTACGCCTACCGCGGGATTATTTTAAACTAGATAACTAGGGGCCAAGACCTCGGTCCCGCGCGGGAGTGGAGTGCACCCCCGGCTGTACTTGTGTGGCTCGCCACCGGCACGTGCTACATCACGGTGCACATCACGTGTTCAACATACATAACCCAATAACTCATATCGCTGTGCATGCTAACCTTATACATACATATATGCACATAGCCGGAATGTATGTATTTATATGTTTGTACACTTACATATCTTATTTCTCTACTAGACCGCTTTGCTTTTCTTGTGCATGAAAACTTGACTATCTGTTCGTACATTCTATCGCATATCTTTAACAAACTCTCCGATCGGAGGAACAAGAAGATAGTCCCATTGAGTAAAATGTTCTGCCATATCATAATCGTGAACGTTGGTGAGGCCAGGCGATCACGATCAATCTGCTTGTAAAGTGCTTTCATTTAGAAACCAAATGCTGTCAACTGACACGTCATGATGCCAGTTTCTTGTTGCGAAAACCTCCGAGTATGGATAGCAATTAATTATAAAATGTTTGTAATTGCAATTACTGTCGGATGCGATGTCGGGCCGAGAGGGAAAGTGTTCGGTGGAGCGTGGAGCGAGGCGGCTTCCTCGAGCCGACGGCGCGCGCGCATACCTCGCGCACCACCGCTCCACCGGCCTCAGTAAAAGTAACCAGCCTGTATGTGCACATACTCACACGTCCACACTCATTTGCGATTCATAACATATAATAATCGCGTTTCAAATGCCATATGATGCGGTTTCTTACTGGCCATGCGTTCAAGGGCATATTAATAGTGCCGGAGCGGACACATTTATCATGTACGAGTCCCATGCGCGCACAATTGCACAATGCAGCTTATCTAGCGCATGAGACCTAACAATTATTTGTCCTACTTTCTTAAAGCGTTCATGTTCTGCTGATCTTACGATTACATCTGTGCACTTTCAAGCGGATTGATTGTCGTGACATAATGCCAGCCGCAAACGAGTTTGTATTCATGTTACATTCACTCGAAACACTAACGATTTCAACAAATGTTTTATTCATTAAATAGTTCCAATAGAAAAAGATTGTAGCGAGCCCTAAGAAGTGCGAATGGTTCGAACTCGGAGTGATGGATACTGCAGTGTCACTGCGAATCCATTCATCTCTTTCGCACCTATAAAATTAGCGTGTATAAATAAAAGGATGACGGTATGATCAGTGAGTGAGTAACAAAGTGCAGGACGGTTGCATGGCATTACGTCAGAGTGCAGCGCAGGAGCATGCGCGAAGGCGTTCGGTACTAAATCCGCAGAACCATTGCACTCTAGCCGCGCTCGCCGCCTACCTCGCCCGCCACCCATGGTGATTTATGTCTATTGTGCCATTCATCAGGGTTTATTATTACATGCAAATGCATATTTTATTACCATTCAATTCTAACTCAGAACTAGGTAAAGTACCTAAGACAATGCATATTTTATGATACATAAAAAGTTTTGCATGGAAACAACTAAAACCTACCCAACAATTTTATTTTGTGACGGAACTGTAAGTTCATTATGCATGCAAATAAAATACGATCACATAAACATAGTCACGCGTTTACTAAAATTAGTTTACTATTATGACACGTAATAAAATGGTGCATAGCAGTGTATCTGTCATGTACCTAATACAATTAAACCGTGAGTGTGCGCTCCCTCGGATGGTGGACTGGGTCGGGTCTCGCGCGCAAGGCCACCGCTGTGACCCACTTGCCGGCTCACCTTTGTTTCACATTGTGCCAAGCTAAACAACACCCTAACGACATCACAGTCATTATAACAAGAATCGCCGTAAAAACTTCAATATAATTACATACCTGGCTAAGATTCTAGCTTTAATAGCTATCGAACAATCGTTTGCAATCATTAATTCCGCTGGTATTCGTACAAAATTTCAAATAAGTCCTATAAAGCTTCAATAATAAGAAAATAAATAGAATCGAACAAAAACGGTAACTAATTTCATACAAAGAGCCAACTAAATAAAACTGCTTCTAAACAAATTTTCATAGAAAACCTGTAAATACCTCCGCAGAACGAAAAACAATTATTCAACTGCACGCAGTCCTTCTATTCTATTAGGTACTTCACGCATCACATGCATAAATTAGCACAGATATGCAGTTGCAGACTTGCAGTGCACATGCAGCTCACTTCACTGCATTACGTATACAAATAAGCTTAGCTATTATAGATGGCACACGTGTCAAGTAACACAAGGTCTTGTCTCCATTGCAGCCTGACGTCATTGCGGAAAAACTTATCTTGCATCGCTACACCCACTTCCCAACGATCTTTGGCACGAAGATTTTCTGCAAACATTTGATTGAGGCAACTTTACCCTTCAAAAAACCACTCGAAAACAACTTTGCCTGTATTGAAACTATCGCCAAAAAAACTCACTCCTAAAAATTTTTACTGAAAGTACAGTTCAAAAGAAAATCCTTAATAAAAAAGTACATTGACTGACACTTATGATTCACACAATAAAAAGGTCAGTCAATATATTTGTCAATGGAAACGAACTTCATAAACAATTTGTGTGCGTAAAGGCACAACAAAAATGATTGCCTTGATCTATGCCGCGTTGATGAAGCGAGTTGTGTTTGCATGTACCTACTGTACAGTCCAATATACTCGCTGACACATCTGCTAATAGCTTTGTTCATGTAACTATTGATTATTATGTATGAATAACATTGCACATTAGGTCCTTGTGTATTACTAAACAAAGTTCAAAGAATTAAAATTAAAGTTTTCAGTTTTTGTACACGACTGCACGGATACACAATCATGTGTGGAAGTGAAAGTTTCTCTTTTTTTTAAATTTAGATTTGTAATTTTCCGTTGTATTTATAAACATTTTGTAATGTAAGTAACCATATTCGAAGAACGCTTATCTGAGCTGCAGGTTTTATCTAATACCTTTAAACGAGCAATCTCGGAAACGGCTCCAACGATTTTCATGAAATTTAGTATGCAGGGGGTTTCAGGGGCGATAAATTGATCTAGCTAAGTTTCAACTTAAGAAAAAAAAACTGCAAAAGAAAACTGGTCATCCAGATATTAATCATTGATAGATCAAGGCATTCTAACGGAACTAGGTAGGTACATATACTAATATTACATACATACCATGTGCATTTTGTCTTAATATTACGTAAATCAACATTTTATTTTCACTAAAATGCGTACGGCAATGAAAGTGGCAATCAAATCGTTTTGATATCAGTACTTCATGATTGTCATTAAACTACACGTTCACCTTATTAGTCTTAGAATTCAATATCATAAATAGTTTTTCAATGAGGAAATAGCAAAATGAGTTGAACGCATAAACTGATTGATTGATTGATTGATCAAATGTTCGTGTCATAAACGACAATATCTATTTGTATATTTACAGAAATCTGTATTTTCCTGTCGATTATGGACACAAAGCTAATTGAAACTACGTGTTTATTGCGATAATAAATAATATAATTGTTTGGAAAGTATTTGAAATTAGAAATATTTTTGTGAAAATTGTGCTGATAGAGCGCCTCATACTAACGTATATTCGATTTCCATATCATTGACATCATTATCATAATAATTCCTCAATCTCATTTTAATCTCTTGCGAAAAAGAGAGAATGTTTGCATCAGCAATGTCTGCACTATTCCCTCGCTTTGCATGCTGAAAGTGTGTTAATTATAGCAGTTTTAAAATAATTACAGTCACTAAGTACCAAGCAGAAGTAATTAATGCATTAATACAAAATTCTTTCTCAACATTCGACGCACAAGCTCCGAGACGCGTCTGCTTTTATCAGTACTCGTTATTAAAATGTCACGCTTTCTCTCGACACTTTCGTTTTGAATATTTTAAAAATACACAAAGCTTTCGAAATCCGCGAGAGACCTCGCTACATTCGAGTCTTGTCATACAAACGTAATAACATCAGCGGAAAGTGAGATCATAACCTCGACAAATGTCATTTTACCTCGTGCTGCAAAAATTAATAGCAGACACACCTGAACTATTCTGAGTAGGCGCGAGTCAGTTGTTTTATTTACACATTATGAATAGATGAATGCTCGTAAAAAAGAAAACTGCAGCTATGAAATAAAACTTGTATTGTTGTAACGCTCCTCGTAAACAGACAGCTTACTTCACAGTAAGGATTCTTCTTCAGTTATCGATATGCGAAAAAATCATGTCTTGAATAAGAGGACTAGTAATATATAATTAATAAGCCACGGTTTCCCTAGTGTGTTATGTGTTTGCGGCCTTGTCATTCATCGCATCCTTAACCGTTCTTGTCAATCGTATGATGAAGCGACACCTTGTACGCAGAATAACAATCAGTTGCCATATGCGCGAATTAGATACACGATAATTATTAACACGTGGATGTATTATTACGCTTTATATCTATTAAAATAGGTTTACAAATATTATTATACAAAAAAATATACTTATTTTTTTTATTAATATTACTATTATTTGTTTTTTATTTTTTCGAACAGAACACAGAAATATAGAAAGGAATCGAATTAAACCCAATTACGTACACTGATATAAAGCATGCCTGGACAAAACTACTAACCTTATCACCGCTTATGCACTAAAACACGCTTTTATAGAAAATAACATAGTCCTGTGCCAATTAGAATAGTTTGAGGACACTAAGTGACAAACGGCAAAGACGTTCCAGTAGTGCATAGACTGTGTAGTGCTGCCCTTCGTTCGTCAGATATCGATATCGAAGTTTTTTACGCTCCGGAGTTCGTGCCAGGAGTGCGTTTGCAAAGCACGCTACAAGTTTGCGTTAAGGCAAAGTTGACACTGTAAATGCACTATCTGGTACGACACCCCGGAGCGTGTAGCATCGCTCCTGACGAGACAACACCAAAAACCAGTTATTTGAACTGTTATGAACTCTAGTGAACCGTTTTTTTTTATTTAACTATTATCAAACATGCTGCACCTAATTATTTATATTTTTTTTCCTATTTTATTGTGTTTAGTTTTATATGTCTTACGCTTTTTAATTATTTTCAAAAAAGTTATGTTTTAGAAAACATCTTGAGTTCATTGTATGCTTTATGTATTTTATATTTAGTCATTGTGTCTTATTTGGCTTTTACCTATTCCGTATTATTTTTGTATACTAAGTATTATTTTATGTAAGCACTTATGTTAATTTGACTGTATTTGCATAACAGTGTTACAAATTGTTAATTTGGTTGTATTTTAAATATTTTTTGTGGGTTTTTATTACAGCTTTCTTCGAGAGTTTAATTTGTTTTATTTTTTTATTATATTTTATTAGAACCCAACCCTGAGCATAATATGAACACGGTAGATTAGTATTGTTTACTTATATCGCATGATATTTCGTAGTGTCAGAATACAGTAGCAATTTCTAGTTGCAGACTATGGTAGGTACGTATAGTTATAAAGACATAATGGTAGGAAGCCATTGTGGCGGTGGTTCCCTCGTGTAGCCTTCGACAATAATTATCGTCGCTCGCCGCACTGTTGCAGTCGCTTGCTTGTGGGGGATTTACATTTTTACCGCCATGTTGCTCTGTCGAAAGCATGACTTGTGATTTATATACTAGACTACTAGATTTCTAAACACATGAATACTATAGGCAAATAAAGTAGTAAGCCACAAACAGTATACCTTTATAAAAATTACTAAGTATTTAATCACAATCGACAAAATAATAACTTAGAACAAGGATGCATCCTCACCTCAGCTGTGGTTACATCACTACGTACCCAACATGAATCCACCTGTTCGATCGAGCAGTTCATATAAACATAATATTATATTATATTGTGATCGGAGCGGAGAAGGCCGATATAAATCAGGTCCAACTGGCACAAATATGAGCGAGTGGAGCATTTGAAAGCTGTCAGCTGTTGCCTGCACGGTTACAGCGAACTATTGGCCACGGTATAATTAGAACTACGTTGAAATAGCTACAAACAATGTTGCGCTCTCATATTCATAGTTCTGCACTATTCTTATGTGGCCTTGGTAATCTTACCGAGTAACTATTGCCAGCGCAGTTAGCTCCACAGTTATCTGTTATAGTTTACAGGGGGTTTCTGACAACTGAATAGTTTAATTCATCTAGTGATGGGTAGTATTACGACTTAGGAGGAAAAAACAAGTTTATTGATTTTATTTATTGCTTAAGTACATAATCAATACACTTATTTTTTTCGAACTTGCGCATGCGCATCTCTGAAATTGTCTTGATTTTACACAAACAAGATCATTAAGAGGTATAGGTACCGTTTACCTCTTTTTTTTTTAATGATCGGCAAAACACGAATGGCATCAGTGATATGGATTTTGTTCCTATAATTTCCCCCGTCCGAATCTCATACTTGTGTGTAGCTTCACCTGTATTCAACTAGTCATGAAGGGGCCATCTTGAAAAGTGCTTTCCAACAGAGGAGGCGCTACGATTTCACTCCCCTTGTTAAGAGCGGAAAATTCACACGCGCAAGAGTTTCTATCAGCACGACAATATATTATAAGTAGTATAAGTACTTATACTACGTGCCAGTATAATTGTATTGTGTGGAATCAGTGGAACGATGTCAGTGGGTCAAGTCTGGCCGGGGTGGGCAGGGAAGCCGTACGAGTCCTACGCCTAGCCTTGCATTGTCTATAATCTCATTTCGCTATTGTATTCACACCTTACGTCCACGTAATGCAATCACTTGGTGACAGTATTGAGACGTTAGCAAACATTATCTAATTTAATAAGTAAATAGGTCTGAGGGTCTGGACAGAGTGATATTCTAGCGACGATGGTGGGAATATCAAAAATATAATACTAGACAAGTTACCTTTATTATACTTTTCGAAATGAATGTGTTTGTACAGACGCTAGCACAACAAGTTACTATACTATCTGTCAAATTTCTTTAATAGATTTTCAACTTTATCGCTAAAACATCAGGTTCAAGGTTGAATGGGAAAATTTGACAGATGTGCTGGCCTGGACAATACGAAGCTCTTGATAGCAATTGCCACTTGTCTGGGCCCTCTAGCTATTTATAATTTCCTAGGTAGAGTATCTCACCTGTTGATACCGACTATAGGTACCTGGTGCATCCTCATCATCTGTTACTTCTGTTATGCAAAGGGTTTTTGTCGTTTAATTATTTTCTTGAATAAACTGTTTCATTTTTGGTTTGTTTTATTTTATTTTTTTATCTCGACACACATACATTTTTACCTACTCTAAACTTCAACTAGACGACTCAAGATTATGCGGTAATCTTCACAAGCAACCCTGAACGTTTTATGATTGAATCGAGAAGATTCATCACATCGCCCTTTGAAGTCATGGAATAGGCTCTCTTCTGATTTTCTTAGAACAATGGATTCGTCATCTGCCTTTTCACAACTATGTTGGGGTCGGCTTCCACCACGATAAACCTCTAAAAAATTCGATACACCGGCAAGACTCATCTGCCTAGCCTTTTCCAACTATGTTGGGGTTGGCTTCCAGTCTAACCGGATGCAGCTGAATACCAGCATTTTACATGGAGCGACTACCTATCTGACCGCCATAACCCAGTTAGTACTGGGTAATACGATACCACTTGGTAAGACTGGTTGTCAGACTTTTTGGGCCACTGACTACCTGTAACGACTGTCAAAGATCTACAAATGACAGCCGGAACCAATAGCTACACAGCGAATTTTAAACAAAACTGCTTTTTATTGGGACATCATAGGTCAAATGGACATATTAGAATATTTTGGACCGAAACACTTATCAAGGCCCATATTTGAAAGTCTTTCACCATAATGATTTCTCCCATTTTAGGAGGTCCGTCCAATCACGGCGATAATCAAGAGAAATCGAAAGGCCGTAGACTGAGCAGACAGAAAGCGCATATTACTAAAAAGGTAGCAAAAAAATCTTTAAAAGAAACTGCTGAGGTGAAGCTCCAACTTCGCCCGCGGCTTAAAATTATGGCTTTTTAAGATACTAATTAGATCTCCAGTTTGGCAGTACAGAACGACAGAAACACGACGTATTTTATATACCTACAGAACACTTGAAATATGTGTATTTAATAGTTATATGAAGCCGAGTAGATACTAAATGCACGTGACGGTACGGACCTGGGGCGGACTGTACAGACGCCAGCCCATCAAGGTACCCGAAACTGTCAAATTTGCCCAATCAACCTTGAGCCTTAGCTAGCTTTAGCGATAAGGTTGAAAATCTATTAAAGAAATTTGACAGATTGTAGTAGCTAGCTGTACTACAGAATATACGAGTAGCAAAACATATACTTAAGTAAATACATACCTTACTAAAGTATGTAGGTACGAGCGCAGTGATTCTAAAGGTTGTACCACTGATAAACTAATAGCTAGGTTATTAATATCTAATTAAAGATAAAGAGTTGCACTAGAACATCACAAGTACCATAATAATTCATCATTTAATAATTTAGAAAATTAATATTGTTAGTTCTGCTCGTTGTCATTGAAATCGACACGTGTATCTAGTACTTAGTCTAGCATACTGCTGTCTTGAGACAAGTGAATAAACGACAATTTAAATTATGCGATTATATCACGATAGCTTGTAGGTAAACGATTAGTGTCTTCAAGTGAAGTCAAGTGAAGTGTGCCAAACAAATGTAACCATTATAAGCATAGATATTTGTTCACCTTTATCCATGATTTAAGTAAGTATATTAAAATTATGGAACCTCTCGAAACACGAACAGTAATTTGGATTACAAATTGCAGTACCTACGTATAAATAAAGTGACAAATCACTAGCCAGTTGCCCTCGAACACGACTGTAACTTGCATTATTTAATATTAAATCAATAATTAAGTGCAATATTAATGCTGGTAAGATTTTAACAGATGACTCGTTCATTCGCTACCAGTTTTCCTTGTATGTAATTTAATTAATCAGATGCATGACGATAGCACGCGTTCTTTAAACCATAAAGGTCGATGGGATGCCAACAACCAGATTTACGAGTTTGGCGATCTGGCCAATTAACTATTTAATTAGGTGAAAAATTAGATACATTCTGATACGAGCACATAAAGGGTGTAAAAAACCTCTTAACGAAGCCGAAAGGCACTTGTTGTCATTGCGATATTTTTTTTGTTCTACACCATACCTGGGAACCCCATTGCAATATCTCCGTAACTAGAAGTTAGTTACGGAGATATTGGGGGTCAAAGTTCCAGTTTCCAAAGTTTTTTGACCCTCCACGACCCCCGTACTATTCAATCCATCCATCAGCACAATTTTTTGAGTGCGTTACCAATGTAACGATCAATAGTTCTACAACAAAACATGATTTTGCACCCCAAAAAAAAAGTCGTTTCCCAGCAATAATTTTTGCGTAAAGTTATACTTAGTTTGATGTACAGAATGCTTGGTTGACGGCTTCGTAATGAGGTTATTTACATCCTGTATATACCAAACCTCTAGGCATTTGAAAAGGAGAAATATATAAGCACCGAAGTAAGACAAACCAAGTTGATTTTGGTACATGGTTAAAATAACAAATGACTATCACCGGAGATCCGGTTCGATTCTGTGAAAACTTGCACATACTGAGTTACCGACAAACGAGATAAGGAAAGATTCGAAATCGAAACGTTATTCGGAAATCCCCTGTAGGCCAACATGACGCTTTCATCAGTAGGTATGCGAAATAACACACAATCATCACGATACCTTTAAAACGATCTATTAAATTGAGGTTCGCTATGTGAGTTCCATAAACAATGTAGACATCTGCTTCTTATTATTGTATGTGTGCTATAATAGCTGACGTCAAATAAATATTTTTCTTTCTTTCTTTCTTTCTTTCATTCTTCTTCTTTTCGATAGACACCAACTATATATATAAGTATGGGTCAGACCATACTATAAATATGAGCAGTTCAGCAAGGATAGCAAGGCGGAAACCTCAAGGTCCTTCAGAATGGATTTTTTTAAAATTGTAAACTAAAACGCTGGAACAGTCGTAACAAGTAGTCACGACTGTTCCAGCGTTTTAGTTTACAATTAAAAAAAAATCCCCATCATCATCCAGTGGCCCGAAAGTCTGACAACAAGCATAACCAAGGGGAATCGTACCTATTACCAATACTAACTGGGTTGTGAAGGTCAGATACGCAGTCGTTGCAAGTAAAATGTTAGTATTCAGCTGCATCCGGTTAAACTGGAAGCCTACTCCAATAGTGGGGAAAAGGCTAGGTAGATGATGATAACTAAGTCGCTGGAAACAGAAAAGTAACAACAACAACACACACACACACTATAGTTTTTTTTATTTTGAAAGAACTTGACTGAATACTTAGCATGTTAAGAGCGATAGTGTTTCCAACTCAAATATCAAATCCATGTCACAAGTATGACGAAAGTTAGCTCGTGTCTGCACGCCTACGCTAAAACGTGCAACTTTATACCTCAGGGAGAAATAATGTTAAGAAAGAATGATACCTTATGTTTTCGCAGCCTTTAATTTACAAAATGAAGTTGGAAATATGGATTTTATTTCCCTGTGTAAGTGAGTGTGTGAAACCGAGTCTATCTCTATATATCTGTTGTACAAACGCCAGCACAACACTACTACTACAATCTGTCAAATTTATTTAATAGATTTTCAACTTTAGCGTTAGTAAAGCTTTAGGTTCAAATTTGACAGTTTCGGGTAGTTTGCTGGCGTCTGTACTGATATTTGGCTACGGAGGTTACCTACTTTTATCGTATTTTAGCAGCCAGCCCTGAAACTTAAGGCAACTTTGTAACACAGGGGCTATCCATCTGGCTACTCTAGCCTATACTGACCCACTGCAGGGCCAAGTCTTCGAACCCTCTCTCTTTTTGACACACCTCTGTCCGCTGCTAGTGCGGGCCAGCAATTGCCAACAGCAATTGCAATATTTAGTGGATATCTAGGTTGATTATGTACTCTCAAATAAAATCATCCTTTAGGAAGAAATACCTATCCGCAGAAACTTGAATATTTTAAATACCTGAACTAAAAGGAAATTCTTTAGTCTCTAGTGACAAGACCTGTTATATGTACAGAAAGACACATGAAAAATCTTTATACTTTTGTTTACAGGTTATCGTGGGGAAGAAACGAACTAGCGGCGTGCAACGAAATCAGTGACGACGAGAGAGACAGCGCGGGCGCAGACAGCTATTTGAAATAACGACCTATTTAAAAGAAAACTTGAATTCATCTTTAATTTTTAATTAACTTCAGCCACTAGGGCATCCAGATATAAATAGGAATTTCAGCAAAATCTGCTATGATTTCTAAGCAAAAGTTTGGGTTCAAATCCTAAACGCAGCTGTACCATTAAAAAGTATATTATCTTAATAAAGCGACGAGACCACACTTAAATAGATAGGTTCAACGCAATGAAAAGCAAAAAAAGTTGAAAAAATGTTGAGTACTTAATCCAAACAACTTCAAAAAGGTTTGATTTTTAGGTACAGATAGGGCTCGCAAATAAATCTACGCGATATAATACAGGGTTCGATTCCCTAATCGAGAAGTTAGCCTCCTTGCACGCTAAATAGTAAAATGCTCGCCCTCCAACATGAGAAATAGAACAGATCTGATCAAGAATCCATAGACATGTCCCTTCAAGAAATTCACACAATGACAACACGATTGTGAGGGCCGTGACTAAACAATTTCTTCTTTGGTTCGATTCCTGTACCATAAAAGTTTTAGCAGCTCTATGTGCAAGAAAGATATTTATTATCTTATTGTTCTTTAGGTGATCTGTACCACAATAGAGGCGGCAGAACACCTGGACAAGACACTGTGAAGAAAGAACTTTGAAGAAAGAAGATGATTATGAACGTAGCAAAACTTGCATCTTAATATAAGTACACACATCAAAAGTATCTAGGGATCAACATATATTTTTGCAATAACTTTTCTCCTGATTGATATTAATTAAAATTTTCTTTAAGGATTCATCAAATAAAGTGTTTTCGTTTGTCACAGTAACGATAAACCAAGTCACCTTTGCATTAATAAAGAAATTTGCCATTTTCCTAATAAAGGGATTTTTGACATTTGAACCACTAACATTAAAGTTCGAAAAAAAGACTGAAATAACAGTTTTCTTTAAAATTTTATTGGGTAACTTAAACAATTAATAATCCGTGTTTCTACCGCGAACACTAACAACACAAGAACGTCGGTTTGGCATACTCAAAATGAGTTCATCCAAATCACGCTGTGGAATGGCCGCCCATGTTCGTTGCAACAACAAAAAAAGGTCTTCTTGCGACTGGATACCCTCCATATTCGGCAGAGCTCTTCTCTGTAGCATATCCCATGCATGCTCAATCGGGTTCAAGTCTGGCGACTGAGCAGGCCAGGGCAGGACATTGATGTTAGCTGCGGCGAGAGTCTGTCTTACAACTCTTGCGGTGTGCGGTCGTGCATTATCATGCATTAACTGAAATAAGGGACCGATTTGCACTTGTAGAGGAACGATGACGTCTGATACAATCGTCTCAGCATAAATTTGAGCGTTGAGGTTGCCTCTGATCCAAATCAACTCAGTTCTTCCGCCGATCCAAATACCCGCCCATACCATGATGGTTCCACCACTATAAGGATGGACTTCCTGGCAGGATTTTAATCGCTGTTGGCGTCCAGGGGTTCTCCAGTGTCGTATACGTCTTGTATCCAGTCTCATACCAAAACGAGACTCATCAGAAAAGCACACGAAACGCCATTGTTCTTCTGCCCAATTTCTGTGTTCAAGAGCCCATTGATATCGAATCCTACGATTGTGCATTGCTATAGGTGGTACCCGTAGCGGTCTTCGGGAATGAAGGTTCACTTCATGCAAGCGGTTTCTGACTGTTTGGTCGCTAATTAAGTTCCCTGAAGAGTGATGAAGCCTCACGGCTAACATCATGGCGGTTATTGTTGGAGCTCTTCGAGTTAAGATTTGAATGTATCGGTCTTGTCTCCGTGTGGTGCAGCGATACCGTCCTCCATGGCGCTCAGCCACGGTACCAGTGCTTCGGTAACGTGTCCAAAGTCGACTGATAACACTCTGACTTGTATTCAGAGCTAAAGCTACAGTACGTTGCCGGGAACCAGCTTCTATCATTCCCACGGCTCTGAGCATTTCTTCCCTGCTTAAATGACGTCGCCGCTCCATAATAACGTTGGTTTTAATCAGTAGTAGGGAAACAGTAGCACTAATAATGTCTTCAATGCGTTGTATGTTTTTATAGGGAAAATATTGACAGCTTATTTTCATCTTTTACTCGAATTTGATTGAGAGTTCCTGATTCAAATTATGAAATGCACCAAAATGGATCCATATAAATTTATAAAATCATAAATTTATTACAAAGCCACATCTCAATCTCAAGAAATCCGCATAAAAATGCTTGATCCCTAGACATTTTTGATGTGTGTAGTATAATAGAGTTTGTAAATGTAATCTAAAGCAAATACAAGTAAGGTACAAAATCGAGAAAAACAATGAAGAAATTCAATGAAGTTCAAGCAAACGATGTTTCCTGCTTTTCTGTTTTTTGTTCTGCAAAAGTCTCCAGAGTTTTGTAGAACGATAGACGGAGGCTCTCATCTCTCCTCTCAAACCTACTACGGAATATGAAGATCCAAGGCAAGAAGGAAGAACGCAAGAGAAGAATACAAATGGTAGACCGCTTTGGCAGTGTGGTTAGCTGGTTGTTTACATTACTACAACAGCCACTAGCGACACTGCCCACTGCGTTCATCCTATAATCAACAACGTCAGAAGAAGAATGAAGGTCCTATGCTTTTGAAACCTTGTTTCCATTCGCCAAGTAGCGCGTAATAGGTACGCAAGTTTTAGCTTGCGAGATGAAAACTGCGCTGGCGAGTGTCATCTAACTCAACATTTGAATAAAGAACTGTTACTTGCGTGCAAGCTGCATGCAAGTGGAAACATGCCCTTAATTTGACGTTTCTTTGGAAAGGGGCTTGGTGTTTTTGCACTTGTTACTTATTGGTACTTAACATCCATGTATACAGGGTGTAAAACACCTCATCACGAAGCCGTTAACCAAGCATTCTGTACATCAAACCAAGTAACTTTACGAAAAAATGTTTACTGGGAAACGATTTTTTTTTTTGGGGTCATAAATCATATTTTGTGGTAGAACTCAATGTAACGCACTCAAAACGTTGTGCTGATGGATGGATTTAATAGTACGGGGGTCGTGTAGGTGTTTGAAGTAAAAATCATACATTAAAAACTTGTATTTAAAAAAAAACATGTCAAAAAGTTGGAACTTTGACCCCAAATATCTCCGTAACTAGAAGGTTCCCAGGTATGGTGTAGAACAAAAAAATGATCGCATTGACGAGGAGAACAAGTGCCTTTCGTTTTCGTTAAGAGGTGTTTTACACCCTTTATAACATTATCCAATAAATATTGGTGTTGATACGTCTCTTTACCCAGGAGAGGTTCCTAATATCTTATGTGAAATATACAAGTATTTGAATTTTAACTGTTTCATTCTTTTCTGATTGCTTTGAATATTTAACATGCTGAATGAATACGTCTCATTTATACCTAATGTGTTAATGCTATATTAAATAAATATGTTTTGTTAATTATATACAAGTAAATATTATGTTATTGCATATTCTGTGCCTGTATCACCAATAATAGCGTGACTAAAATAAATACACACCTCCATAACTCCATCAGGTGCATTTACGGGAGGCGAGCCAATTCCCAGTGCGCGTGTAACTTCGTCATGTTGTACCTATGTGTATATATGTTTTATCTGCATTCCCACTTAGTCACCAAAGTATCAGATTAGCTGGATGATATGTCAATTACAGTAGCCTTGCCTATAGAATACAAAACTTTTTGTTTAAAGTCACGGCGACGTTTGCCAGGTCAATGATGCTTCTAGTTTAGGCTGCCCTTATAAATATCCCCCAGTTTTCTCTGTGTGATGTTTTAAAATATAATTTTAATACAATTTGATTTTAATTTTAATACAATTTGATTTTAATTTTAATACAATTTGATTTTAATTTTAATACAATTTGATTTTAATTTTAATACAATTTGATTTTAATTTTAATACAATTTGATTTTAATTTTAATTATATTGATTTTAATTTTGATTTTAATTTTGATTTTGATTTTAATTGTAATTCAATTTTAATAAAACTCTAACTTGAATACGTATGATTTCTTGTCATCAAATGCTTTTTATTATTTTGGTTTTTATATTGTTTTTCTAATTATTTATATATATATATATTTTTTTTTTGTGTTAACTCTAGTTTTATGTGCATGCTGTGGTCTTCTGTAATTGAAGGAACACACCTAAAAGAACCTTTGTATAACTGTGACTTATATTGTATCTGTGTATCTTTTGTTGGAGATCCAAACAAATAAATAAATAAATAAAACAAATTATGAATATTATTAATTGCATTGCTCGAATATATATCTACACAGTCTTCTTAATATTTATCTTGTATGGTTTGATCAAACTATTTATAATCGTAATATTGTGTTAATTTATGTCACCGCCTGGACGTAAAAATGTGTCTTATTGATTATCAGCTAATTAAACCGTATTATTACATAGTTATTTTGTATTTCTTTCATTTTTGTTCCCTGTTATTTGGTAAGCAGACCACAAACAACTGAATCAACTCTTAAAACACTGACAAAGATATATATTTCGTACCTAGACGTCTGTTCGAAACTCACTTGATACATACGGTGGCCAGCCTACTTTAGAGGCCATATAAGTGTTTCCTATAGGCTCTGATATAGGAGTATGCCAAAAAGAGCCTTAACAAAATGGCAATTGGAGAAGCTTTTCTGATTTACTTGAATTGTCAAATTCTCTACAACCAACTTGCGAACGTTTACCTACAGTGCAAGTTAGTCGTGGAGCTCAGTTTGTGCAATAAAACTTGCCAACCGACATCGAGCAGGTGTGTTCCCAGATGGTTTGATATTTCGAAAAAGATCTAACAATGATAGAATGACAATGCAGACAGCAAGTTGCAACTTTTCGTCTAGACGTGCAAGATATTGAAAGTTGGTAATGGAACAACCGAATATTGGTCAATGACCGTAAATTACTAGTAGGTAGGTACTAAGAATAAGAAACGTTCACTAGCTACGTGATCAGACAGTTACAGTTGCGTTTATGTATGACTCCAACTGCGTTATGTTTTCGAAAGAACAAACAACTTCTGTAAATCAGTCTATTTGTAGTCCACTGTTGGACATGGGCCGCTCCCAAGCTGTGCCACTTCATCCTGTTCTCCGGTCTTCTGCATCGAGCCATCCATACAGCTGGGGACGCATAACTTGCCAATACGCGTTCTCCACTGCAGATTTCGTTTTGACCAAAGGACATCGATAAATCATTTCGAATTTTATCCTTTAAAAAAAGTGCTCAATATGATAAACCTGTAGATAGCTATACGGTTATAGCCCCTTACAAGCATTTACAAACCTATTGGGCACACTGGTGCATTTTCTTTATTTGACAAACTTGTCACGAATCGAGACGACAACAACTATAATAACGGTGTGATCATAATATTAATTTATTAAATGATTCACTTTGCAGTTATCCAAAGATTTGTAGAGTACCTATAAGGTAATATTTTTTCGGACTCGAGTTTCCCGGGATAGTGTTCTTTCAAAGGTGGTTTTTAGGATGTAACATGAGTCCCACTATAGGAAATCTCAAGTCAATTTAGCTGTTTAGGCTAGGCATGGGGTACCCACCATAAAATAAAACATAGGTTCTAAATACATCGTAAAAATGCAAATAAAGACTTCTATGAGTAAGGTGTTAACTTTTGCAACCTCTGTCGATCTGATTTAATAACAAAAGCAAAGTGCCTCAAGAACACTCAACCATCGGCACAGTTGTCGACATAACAGTAGGTGCATACAACGCAATCTGAATAAATATGAAGGAAGCATGTTGTAACTTATCATTAGTAAACAAACACTTGAAGGTAGGCTGACAGATGATATACCTGCGCCGTGTTATACATGCGAAACAACGGCTAATGACATACAAAAAGGAAGAAGAAAGTGATCAGATCCTTTGCTGTTTATGGTAGGAAGGTACCGTATGTGTGGTCGCTTTCTTCATCCATAACGGTTTCGTTTTTAAAATAATCAAACTTTTCGGTAAGTATTTACGAGTACCTACATAATAGAAGCGTTTTACCTTACAATAAAACGCATATTAATTTACTTACCTTATTCGAAGCTTATTTAATTGAGATAGGCCCTACGTTTCCCGCCTTTTACTTTTGTATGTATCTATCTCTTTCTAGCACGTCACTTCCGCTTGGCAGTGGTAGCAGGGAGGCTCGTTATGCGAGGCTAGCCATTTTGATTTCATTGAGTCTAATTACCAGGCAGAGCTTGATCATAAGCTTCGAATAAGGTAAATTAATATGCGTTTTATTGTAAGGTAAAACGCTTCTATAATTTGACTTGACCGTTATTCAAAGCTTATTTAATTGAGACGTGTTTGTTACCGCCTTGTGGAAGAAAGTATATATTTATTTGATCCAAACAAAACACCTCTCATAAGTAATAATGGTAATAAAATCAGGTACATAATAAACATAATAAAGACATTGTATTGTATTGTATTGTATAATTTCTAATGAACTGGATTAAATAAAGCTGTTACAGAGAGACGGCTTACAGTGGGTCTAACCTCACGTTTATAAAATTTAATAAAAGTATTTTGCGATCGCCAGTTACCCCTAGCAAGAATCTCCTCAAGGGGATAATTATCGACCCATTTTTTTGAGGTCACAGGCGCCACAGCTTACCTAAAACTCCCAGGAGGTGCCTTAATACCGGCTTCTACTAATAGGGACTTGATCCAGCCTGCAATTAGGGTTTTGGATGCAGGTTTAAGTTCACCTCTAATATTAATAAACAAATTACTACAATTTGCAGCATTTCTACGATTCTCAAGAAGCGAGATCGTATGCTTAACCCAGTAGACCGGGTCTAAGTTTTTGATATCTACATTGGAAATTAAGATCCAGATTATCCAGATTGTCTATAATCTAGAGAATCAGTTTTCGATCCGCAAAACCGGCATGAACACTAATACATCATTTTGATTAGAAAAATGATTAGAATCGACTCTGAGCAAAGTTAAATCATGGATTCTTCTCCCGGAACATAGGAGAAGTAGAGCAGCTGTATGTCTCTGCACTTGAAAAATATTATATTCATCAATGCGCTTACCCTCTAGGATACTAGCGAGGTCATTGACGTTCCAAACTGGAGGCTTGACATGGGTGACCGGTTTATGTAACGCTATATAGATTTTAGAACATGTTTTACCAAGACATTTGAGCTTAACTGGCCGGATGATTCTGGGTTGCAACCACAGATTTGTGTAACAAAATGGAATTGTACGATTAATTAAATGGAGATCAGATAAAAATCTAGCCAAATCGCTTGCTATTGGAGTTGAAGGGTTAACCTGGTGCGTTTCGCACCAAACTAGCCATCTCTTCCAAGCAACGCTATAAACTTTACGTGTTGAGGGACGCCATGACTTTTCAAGAAGTTCTAATTGACTACTATTCCAGGTTGTTAGCATCCCAGACCACCCCCACATTTCCACACTTCCAGAGTCATGTCGTGGACGTCCGGTGGTGGTAGTCCTGTAGTCGTGTCGATCAGAACTTTGTCTAGGTGATATAGCATAAATGGAACTGCTAGGGCACGCAATTTGATTTCGGGTCGCCAAAAAACTCCCATCGTGGAACTACTAGTAGGTACGTTTCCTGTGCTTGATTGAGACAACCTAGGACCTTGGGAATCAGAAAGGGTGGAGGGAACACCCACGCTAGGTTATAATTCCACATCTGGGAGAACGCGTCGTGAAACTGAGCTTGGTCGTCGTTTTGGTCTAAGGACACGCAATTCGTCACTACATGTGCTCGGTTGGACGCAAATAGGTCGATCAGTGGAACTCCCCATTTGGAGAATATTTTGTTCGTGCATTCTGCAGACCGATGCCACTTACGCGAAACCTCGACAAGTGGTCCGCGTGGCCGTTGTATATACCTGGTATATAGAATGTTTATGTGAATGTTTGGATGTTTGGAAGGACATCCTTCCAAACATCCATTCTTATGTGAATTTGAAAGTCCTCCGTTATTTGGAAAACTTTGTAAGTTAAATCCAAGAGAGGAGCCGACTTGGTGCCGCCCTCGTGACGGGGATATGCGACTACCGACTTGTTGTCGCTCTGAATCAAAACTGTCTTGTGTCTCAGGGGCCGACAATGATCTTCCAAAACTTTTAGGATTGCTTACATTTCTTTTTGGTTGCAATGAAGATCTTTCTCGGCTTCTGACCACAGACCCGAGAGAGAGAGATTGTCTAGGCGAGCTCCACAAACGATGTCTGACGCATCTGTTGTGAAGAAATGAGAAGGAGGCGGCATGTGTATGGCCGACGGAAGATGACAATTCTGGCGCCACCATATCAAATTGTCTATGGCAGCACGAGGTAAGGTGTGTAGTAACCTGTGCTCCGACTTCAAGATTTCGTTCAGTAGGTTTAGAAGCACTCGAAAGTTGAGTCTTCCTTTCGGAACTGCAAAGCTGGCAAAATTGAGTAGACCAACTAGGCTCTGGAGCTCCCTGGGCGTTGTACGTTGTTTCCACAGCAAATGGCAGATTTTGTCTGCAAGTCCGGGATTTTTTTCCTCGGGAAGGCGCTTTCGATTTGTCCATGGATCCCAATAAATTCCTAGAAACACTAGGCTTTTCGACGGGGTGATTATCGACTTTTTGTAATTGATCAGCCAACCCAACGTTTCCAGACTGTCGAGCACAATTTTCACATGACTTCGAAGCTTGTCTTCGTCCTGGTGAGCGATCAAGAAATCGTCGAGATAGACTATTATCTTGAATTCCTGACACCTCGTCGCCTGAGTGTCTGGGCGTGGGCTATCCAATTTGTAAGCGCAGCAAAGGTCTTGGGTGCTGTGCTCAGGCCAAAAGGTAGGCAGGTCATTTCTAGCAATTCGTTGCGATAAATTAATCGCGAAAACCTTCTGTGGCTGCGAGCCACAGGTAAATGAAAATACGCCTGCGAGAGGTCGATTTTGGATAGCCAATCCTGTGGTTGCAGGAAATTGGGGATGCGATATGCATTTATCAGCTTGAATCGATCCGTTATGATGTAAGAATTCAGTGATTTTAAATTGGATATTGGTCGAGTTGAGCCGTCACCTTTGGGGACAAGAAACATCGATGACAGGAAGCTTGGTGAAACAATAGCTCGCTTTAGAACTCCCTGTTCTATCATTTTGTTTATGACAGATGTCATTACGGCAGATTCGGGAACATCTATGTTGGTTCCGACAACGCTTGAGTGAACAAGCGGTGACTTCTGGCAAAAGGGTATGCGATACCCTGTTATTATTTTTAGAATGTAATTTGATTCATTTGTTCCCATTTGTCTCGAAACTGTAGGAGACGGCCCGTTCTGAACGAGTCAATACTTGCGTCGTTTGTTGTCGTTAAGTATTCTGCTGGGGAGGCGATGACGCGCGTCTTCGCCCGTACCTTGGCTAATTATTTTGCCGAGCCTTCGATCGACCTCGAAAGCTATTGCGATTATTCGGTGCGACTGAATTATATTGAGCAGTGTTACGTATGGAAAACATTTTGTCAATTATTTTATATTTCTGTTTAAAATAAATAGGTAAGTGCCGAGGCCCCGCCGTTGCGATATTGCACGTTACGTTCATAGTTCAGTAGTACAGTACGCCGCGCCGTTCACTTGAATGAAAGCGCGAAGATCATTCGCGCGCCCCGTTTGAACGACCAACCGGTCGGTTCAGTTCGTTTCCGCCATCGTACCGAGTGCACGTATGCGCACCGCGAGCGCCGCCGCCGTGTCGCCGCCGCAGGACCTCGGACCTTTTAACTACGAAATAACTCTTTCACTTAATTACCCGATCCTAAAACACGTACTGCGTTCTGTGCGCAACATTAAGTGGTCCTACGAGCCCGATTTTGAATCTCGGCCACGTGTTTTAGTCGGACTCAAAACCTGTATGCAGGGATGTCTCTGCTTCGCACACCCCCGAAGGGTGTTGTAACACGTAGTAAACGTGCCACGGAGCAGCTGGCTACTAGTAAAAGTGAACAGTTATTCGAAAAGTCTGTGAAAAGTGTTAAAACCACGTGCTCGTCAGCGGCGGCCCGTAAAAGGCTTGAGTATGAATCGGCTCAACTTCAAGCACAAATCGACCTCGATTGTGCACAAATCAAGAAGAACTTGCTAATGAAAAAACTGGAAGTCGATATAGCTGACTTGCAGGATGAAAACCGCAGCTTGGTGTCGAGAAATTCCAGGAAAATCGAGGCGTGGCTCGACAAACAAGATGGCGTCGCGTCCCTCGAAAATAAAAGCGATTGCACAGAACATGTCTGCGATGCAATGCCGACAGGTAATAATAATAAAACCTGGAAACAAACAAGAGATAGTCATAATGACAACAACAGAGAACTCCTGGCTCGCCTGGGAACATCAAAGGATTTACCGGTCTTCGACGGCGATCCTATGCAGTGGCTGCAGTTTAAGGAATCTTATCGTGAATCGTCACACCTGTGTAACTACAGTGATGCGGAGAACATTTGGCGAATACGCAAGTGCCTACGCGGTGAAGCTAAAGAGGCCGTATCATCGCTACTTATAGGCAATACATCACCGCAAGATATTATTGACACACTGGAGCTACGCTTCGGCAGGCCGGAGTGTATCATTCACAAAACATTCACGCAACTGAAGAAGATTCAGCCACTTCCAACTGCATACCACACAGAGATAGTAAACTTCGCGATTAAGGTTAAAAATTACGTAACAGCTGTGAAAGCTATCAAGCTACCGGAATACTTATACAGCCCGGAAACAACTACAATAATACTCGCGAAGCTACCGCCCGCAGTTATTACTAAGTGGGCCGAATACTACACCTGTAATCAAACTAGCTCCATACCTAAACTGGAATTATTATCAAATTTTCTGTACAAAGAAGCAACTATCGTCGCAACTTCAGGTGTTAGTTACATACATAGTCAGAATGACTTAAAGAAGAAATACGAACATACGAAAACTCAGTCGTCTCATTCAGTGTTAGCGTGCACTACTACAACGGATGCTAAGTGTATGTTTTGTCGTACCACTCCGCCACACGCTTTAGAAAAGTGTGGCAAATTCAAGCGCGCAATGAAACGTGATCGCTGGCAATTTGTACGCACTAAACATCTGTGCTACAAATGCTTAGGTGCGCGGCACACTGAACCTGCCACGTGCACCGCAACTGACTGCAAAGAGTGTGGACAGCCACACCATCACCTTCTTCACTGGACGAAGACTTCAGCGCCCTCGGCGCCCGCAGCGACCGCGCGCCCCGAGGAGGCGCGCCCAGCGGCGGACACAACTCGCGCGCCCCCCTCGGCGCCCGACGAATCGCACCCCGAGGATACCGTTGCCCACGCGAGTGCGTCCAATAGTGTTAGTGCATCATTGCCAAAAGTGTTACTAAAGATAGTGCCGGTTACCGTTCACGGACCTAAAGACAAGATTCATACGCATGCGTTGCTTGACGACGGCGCCACCGTGACACTGATCTCTGCTGACCTCGCCGAGCAGGCGGGTCTACACGGTAAGACTGTGACTATGCGAGCCCGCAGCGCATGGGACTCCGGTGAGCTCGTGTGCCAAACAGAAACCGTAAGTTTTGACATTTCCAATAACACAGGTGATTGTTTTACGTTATGTGCTCGTAAAATGAAAGAACTGAATTTACCTATTCAACGTGTATCGTGTATAGACTTTAGTAAATATTCACATTTCGATGAATACAATTACGACTTGTGCAAATGTGATGCACAACCCAAACTGTTAATTGGACAAGATAATTATGACCTTATTGCCCCTATTTTGTGTTTAAAGAGCAATAAGCCAAACGAACCTTATGTAACAAAGACACCTCTAGGATGGTGTGTTCACGGAGTTGTAAACAATGTAAACATTATATCAGCTGATCGCATTGCTAGTGTTAGTGATGACAGCGCGCAACATTGTTGCGATTCTGATTTGTATGATTTAGTTAGAAAATCGTTTACACTCGAGTCGATTGGAATATCAAAGACACCGCGTCAAAATGCTGACGATGCATGCGCTGTCACCATATTAAATAATACTTGTAAATTAATAAATAACCAATGGTATGTGGGGTTGCCCTGGAAGCGGGACGATTTCGTAATGCCGGACTCTTACAGTAATGCCGTAAATCGATTGAAATCGATCGAGAGAAAGATGTCAGCTGATGACTCTTACGCGTCACGTTACCAGGAGCGGATCCAGCACTTATTGTCAAATAACTACGCCAGGAGGTTAGACGAGGGGGAGTCAGGTGACCACATTTGGTACTTGCCTCATTTCGGGGTCGATAACCCCAACAAAAAGAAATTACGCCTCGTATACGATGCAGCAGCACGGTCGCAGGGATGTTCCCTCAATGACTATTTGCTCACAGGGCCGGACTTGCTTCAGTCCTTATTCGGTATTATGTTTAGATTTAGAAAAAATCCGATTGGTATCATTGCAGATATCAAAGATATGTTTTTAAGAATTAAAATACGTAGTGAAGATCAAAATGCGTTTAGATTTTTATGGAAAGAAAAAGGCTCGGACGTTGTACATAAGTATGTGATGACGTCACTTATTTTTGGTGCGAATTGTTCACCATTTATTGCTCAGTTTATTAATCAAAATAAAAACGCTTCACGATTTATTCATCAGATGCCAGATGCGGTTCAGGCTATACAAAATAATCAGTACATGGATGATTACATTGATAGTTTTTCCGATGAAGAGGTAGCTAGGAAAACAATAAAAGAAGTTTCATTTATTCATAAAGAAGGTGGATTTCAAATGCGTAATTGGCTCAGTAATGTACCCACCGTACTTCGCGACGTTCCTAAAAACGACCTTAATGACATAGCAATAGAGTTTAATTTTGATAAACAGTCAGAGCGAGCATTAGGCTTATTATGGTACCCTGCTACTGATGAGTTAGGTTTCGATTTGTCTTTGAAACGTATACCGGGTGAAATCGTACATTTAAAACGTAAACCTACTAAACGTGAAACGCTACGCATTATTATGTCAATTTTCGACATACACGGTTTTCTAGGTCCATTCACAATCAAAGCTAAAATTCTTATGCAGAAGACCTTTAAGGCTGATCTTTCGTGGGATCAAGAATTACCGGAGGGTTTATTTACCATCTTTGTCGAGTGGATGACCCAACTAAAATCGATAAGGGATATTCGTATTCCGCGATATTTCTTTCGTGAACATTGCGACCCGTGTTCATCTCGTTCGAACTTAGCCGCCAGTAAGACGCCCGCGCCGTTGGAACTACACGTATTCTGCGATGCGTCCCCCGACGCTTACGCAGCGGTGGCGTATTGGCGCTACGTACGTAGGGACGGGACATGCATAGTTACGTTTATCGCAAGTAAAAGCCGCGTCGCGCCCATCAAGTTGGTAACAATACCGCGATTAGAGCTACAAGGAGCTTTATTGGCTTGCCGGTTAGCCGACATTGTCAAGCGAGAGCATCGCTTGAAACCCGCTTCGACCTTTTACTGGACGGATTCGACTACAGTACTACATTGGATTAAAAATCAAAGTAAGAATTATAAAGTCTTTATTGCTAACAGGCTTGGCGAAATAGATGAATTAAGCCAAATACAGGATTGGCATTATATGCCTACCGACGTGAATGTCGCAGATTTAGCAAAATAAAAATTATGTATTAAGTAGTGACTCAGAGTGGTTTACGGGACCGTCATTCTTGCACCAACCGCGATCTTGTTGGCCGCAACAACCTGAAATAAAAACAAAAATTAATGTAGAAATATTAGAGCAAATAAATATAGTAAATGAAAATAATAGTGTAAATGACTTACCTGTACCAGAGCCGACCCGCTTCTCCAGTTGGTTGCGATTGTGCCGAACTGCTGCAACTGTCTTGTTGTTCATAAATAAATGCAAGAAGATAAACACAAATGGACTTACCGACGAGTTGATGAACCGAGCTGAAACATTATTACTTCAGCACTCGCAAGCCACAGCTTTCTCCAGTGACATCTCACTGTTGAAACAAAATAAAGAGATAAAACGCGATAGCAGACTACGCGCTTTGACACCCATATTGGATGAATCCGGACTACTGCGTGTTGGTGGAAGAATTGGAGCAGCTAAGGAAGTAGCGATGTCCACAAAATCACCAGTGATCCTGGATGGAAATGACCACATGGCTCGACTCATTGTCAAGTATTATCACATCCGTGCAAGCCACGGATGCAACGAGCTAGTGGTAAATGAACTGCGTCAAAAATATTGGTTGTTACGTTTACGACCTACGGTCCGTACAGTGGCGACGCAGTGCTTGTTCTGTCGCATCAGGAAAGCTAATCCAAAGCCGCCACGACTTGGTGACTTGCCCGAGGGCAGACTCACGCATCACCAAAGACCGTTTACCGTCACCGGAGTAGACTTATTTGGACCAATAGAGGTCACCGTTGGAAGATCAAGACCAAAACGCTATGGTGTCTTATTTACGTGCCTGACAGTACGCGCCGTACATATTGAGATTGTGCCATCTCTCACTGCAGATTCATTAATAATGGCTTTACGTAGAATGGCCGCACGTAGAGGCTGGCCAAAGAAGATTTATTCTGATAACGGGACCAATATGCGCGGCGCAGAAATTGAACTAAAGAAAGCCTACGACGCCATAGACAGAAGTACTGTCATGAACGAAGCCCTGAACCATGGAGTTTCCTGGAGCTTCATTCCGCCAGCTAGTCCGCACATGGGAGGATCTTGGGAGCGTCTCGTACGCAGTGTCAAGACCGCCCTCAAGGTAGTACTAAAAGAGAGAGCTCCTCACGAAGAGACTTTGATTACTCTCCTAGCTGAAGTGGAAAATATTATCAACAGCCGGCCTCTTGGTCATGTTTCCGTGGACCCTCGGGACGACGAAACATTAACGCCGAACCACTTTCTCATTGGTTCGTCGTCTAATTTACCTATCGCAGGTGTGTTTACAGACAAAGACCTATGTCTCCGTAAGCAATGGCGTATATCCCAGCGCCTGGCTGACCAATTTTGGGCCAGATGGGTGAAGGAAGTTCTCCCCGATCTAGTGCCGCGCCGAAAATGGAGAGAAGAGGGCGCACAATTGAAGATCGGTGATGTGGTAGTAATAGTTGACCCTAACTCCCCCCGCAACTGCTGGCCTAAAGGTATCGTACAATCCGTGTACCCCGGTGCTGACGGACGCGTCAGAGTTGTTGACGTTAAAACTAAAAATGGTTTATTTAAACGCCCTGCGGCTAGGTTAGCTATATTTTAGATTTAGTTTATACTTGTATACTTAACATTTTAATTTAGTTTATTTTAAAATAATTCTTTCAACTTAGGTTATCGTTATGAGTGTCGTGTCGACACTGAGGGGGAGAATGTTACGTATGGAAAACATTTTGTCAATTATTTTATATTTCTGTTTAAAATAAATAGGTAAGTGCCGAGGCCCCGCCGTTGCGATATTGCACGTTACGTTCATAGTTCAGTAGTACAGTACGCCGCGCCGTTCACTTGAATGAAAGCGCGAAGATCATTCGCGCGCCCCGTTTGAACGACCAACCGGTCGGTTCAGTTCGTTTCCGCCATCGTACCGAGTGCACGTATGCGCACCGCGAGCGCCGCCGCCGTGTCGCCGCCGCAGGACCTCGGACCTTTTAACTACGAAATAACTCTTTCACTTAATTACCCGATCCTAAAACACGTACTGCGTTCTGTGCGCAACAAGCAGCATGACCATGAGTGTAACAGCCACCCTGCGGAGGTGGGTTACCGCTGCTGCAACCACCTTGCGTAGGTGGATTACTACTAGCACATTGCGAATGCGCATTACTGTGTTAGCAAACCTGAACTGTATAAGCGAAGCCCTGCGAGGACTTATTGTAAGGCTTTGGCCCCTGCGAGGGGCCACGAAACTTGTTTGCATCCACCTGCGAGGCAGAAGACTTATTAGCCTTTTGCAATAGCCAAAAACATTTTCGTACACCGCCAGCTTTTTCTACAGCAGCAGTAAACTTCTCTGTATTAAACAGGTTGGTACATGTCGGTGGAATTTTCTTTAAGCGGCCTTCATCAAGGGGTCCTTTGCCTGTTTAATAACACAGTCGCTCCGCATTTAGAGAATCTCAGCACGATGACCATAAACTATCTGTAATAAGTCTGAAAAACACTTACTAAAGTCCCCTGTGGAAAGAAGGTCGTTTACCTTTTGAAGTAGTGTCAGAATTTAATGAGTCACTATTCCTTGCCCATAGTAACAGTTCTTGAAGAGTTCCTTGCAAAACCTCCTTTTGTTTGAGCACACACATGGTCAATGCTGCGAAAGCCTTATCAGCATACACGAGGTGACGAGGAGACTCATATAGGTACCTTAACTTCTTCGTTAATTTCGATGTCTGTATGACCCGGCGAGTGATTGTACATTTTTTGGGTCTCAGAATACCTAATTTCATGCCAATCACTTTTATCCAAATGTTGCATATCACATAGCAACTTCAAATAATTCTCGGAAGTCTTAGGCATCGCAGGCTCCTTCAGCTTTGTTTCAAAATTTAAGTAAATTCTTGATCACCACGTGCACTAACATTGTCAGGTTCAATATTAAGCATTTGTTCGTAACGATTTTTACTAACACCGGACATAAGTAAGATGGCATCATAATCCAAATTGGTACTCACGTGTTGACCGGTGTCCTTGCAAATCATTTGCCGACGAAGGCTACGTACCTCCTTAGCTAATTTCCGAACCTTACGTTTGGAACGACGCTTGCGTTTGCCCCCCTTTTTTTGTTGCTTCGACTTCTCTTTGGGTTACCTCCGCTAGACAAGGAGCTACTACTGGAATTCGAGCTACTGGAACTCGAGCTACTAGAACTACTCGATCGAGCTCTTCGCTTCTGCAGCAAGAAAGGTCCTAAAAGAACATCACTATCCGCCCTATCGGCATTATCACACGAATTTTCCATACTGAATTTCGAAAGATTAAACTTTGTTCACTTTTTAATTCGAATAAAAACCGTTAAGATTTTCACTTGTACACTTTTTAATTCGAATAAAAACCGTTAAGATTATTTTCACTTGTACACTTTCTAATTCGAATAAAAAACGTTAGGATTATTTTCACTTGTACACTTTTTAATTCCAATAGAAAACCGTAGGATTAATAATAATATTTCAAGGCAGCTAAGTGTAGGCAGTCGACACGACCGATCACGGCGGAAACAAGACGCAGATGAAATCAAAATGGCTAGCCTCGCATAACGAGCCTCCCTACCACTGCCAAGCGGAAGTGACGTGCTAGAAAGAGATAGACACATACAAAAGTAAAAGGCGGGAAACGGAGGGCCTATCTTAATTAAATAAGCTTCGAATAACGGTCAAGTCAAATTAATATAGGTAGATACTAGATAGGTAGGTAGGTAGGTGGTGGGGGATTCGGATTCATAAGTAGTCTTAGGTGTAGCTATCCTACACCTAAGACTGGACACTAAAATCGATCGTATACCTAGATAAATGCTATGAAACTAACCGGTATGCAGCAATAGGTATCAAATTCGATACCAGACGGTGTGAAATTGTCATTAACACGACTCGACGTTTTCGCCACTAGGTACTCTGATGAAGTCTTTCCTTTCATTCAATAATATAATAATAAATCGTTTATTGGACTCAGTAAAATATAGCCTAATACGATATCATCTGTACAAAAAAGGCGGACGCCTGACTTCCAAACTAGGCAAAGAACCTGTACTTGGAAATCAGTCAATAATCTCTAAAAGTAACTTAGTACTTACCAAGATTTCGAAATCAACGCCAGTCCCATGGATGTCCATGATGGTCCTCTTCTCTTGTATCACACAGTATCTTCACTATGCCCCACCGTAGGGGTGAACAGTGAGACAAATCGTAACGTTTAATTTTTTTATGTCAACTTTGTCGCACTTGACTGATTGCTGCTAGCTATAATATTGATATTCAGCTGCATCCGATTAAAACGGAAGCCGACCCCAACATAGTTTTAGAAAGGCATGGCAGATGATAATGTCTTGCTTGCTTGGTGGAGCAGAGTGGAGTAATTTGCATGACTTGTGCCACATTCCACTTGAAGGTGGAGCCACCCCTCAATGTAATTCAATACATTTAAACTAATGTATGTGCTAAAAGTACATTTTCAGGACATATCCGATACCTACTCATTGTTAAAGACTGAACAGTCAGTGCAAGGCTTTTTGTTGCATCAAAAATACTCTGAATCAATTACCATAATACACAATACATATTGTATAACTCGTATTTTTATGTGAATTATATTCTTTACGCACTGCAATAATACGCAGGATACAGATTCAATAAAAATTGGACCAGTAGGTGAGTACTGCGGTTCATCGCACAAGTCCGTTTTCAAATGACGCAATAACTGCAATAAATTAATTTCGATCCCTAGAAGCAAATACGAGCGTTACATACGAGTTGGTTGCAACAAAAATAATATGTCAAGTAGTAACACTGTAAATTTACCATCTGACAACTTACTACTGGAATAGCCAAAAAATAACCCGTATTATTACTACTGGTAGGATTGGGAGTACCACGGCGGGTAAGTCACGAAAAATTCGTGTGGGGGACATAAATAGATAAAATAACAAAGGTTATAATTTGTGTAGGTATCTATTTATTGATCGGGTTCACTCGATAGCCTATACAGCAAACGTTTCTGGAGTGGTGGAGACCACACAGCGGCAAGCGTAGTGTGGGACGCCCCCAGCTAGACGGATTGACCACCCGAAAGGGGCTGTAACCACAGATATAGATATACGTACCCAGATAACGCAAGAGCATCTACTTCGCGTACCCAGCTTAAGCATTTTATGCTCTAGCTTCTGCCAGCGGCTTTGCCCGCGTGAAGTTTGATAATTGTCCCATAGGATCTTACTACCGGGATAAAAAGTATCCTATGTGTTAATCCAGGTTATAAACAATCTGTCTGCAAAATTTCATCCAAATCCGTTTAGTAGTTTTTGCGTGAAAGAGTAACAAACTTCTATACATCCATAATCACAAACTTTCGCATTTATAATATTATAGTAGGATTATAATTTAATGGCTGGTGTCACAGGTCGCAGCACGCTAATTGTTTGTAAATTGTTAAAAACAACCAACGATCCTACACAAGAACTTAGTTATGACGTATATTATTATTACGTATGACGTCATAGTATGTGGTCAAAAAATGGCACGCTTGGTTTTCATACAGACCGTGATACTCGCGTTATCTAGGTATCTATATCTATATCTGTGGCTGATAGCAGACCAGTCTGTTCCGCATCCAGATGCGGAAGGCAGAGGACAGGGTGTTGTGACGCCGCTTGGGGCAGGCTGCTGTTGCTGTCCAGCAGCAGACCGCAATAGACTCAGCTAATCTGATATTGAGCTGATGATCGATTCGACCAGGGAGGGGCAGTTGGTAATATTACCAGTCTATATAGACTTAAGTTAAAGGGAGATGTGATCGTCGATTACCGGGCTTAGGCAGGGGACTGTTCTAGGTTGACACCCATTTTGTGCAGTACATTATAAATGTACTGCACAAAATGGGTGTCCTATTGGCTCTGTAGCAACTGGACAGATTCTCAGCTGGACAGTTTCTCAACTGGACAGATTAGCAACTAGACAGAACTTGTACAGTCCATGACATAATTAAAGAATGATTCTCACTCGCCAACCCAGAATGATTAAAATACATATCACCTTGAGCTTATGCTCGCCTAGTACTTTTTTTTATAAATTATGTTGATTATATTCATTACAGGCAGCCTGAGAGATTATTACATTAGCAAAAGGGGCTTAATAAAGATAAATTAAGAGTCAAAATTTCTTCATGTTTATTTCATTTTTTTAAACATCATCATGTTACACACACATTGGACAATAAACTGTGAACAATTTCAGGCATTCAAAGAGGTAGCGGTTATCTAAATTAAGTTTTGCGTTACAAGCATTAGGTTAATTGGGACATTTCAAATGTTTAAATCCCCAACAGATCTAACACCATACATTATTTATTATTAATAAATGCTAAGCAGAGAATTGTCTCCACAATTTGTAATTATTTGAAATGTCCGAATTAAATCTGGCTCTGTAACGCCGACACTACTATTTACCACATCTCGCGAACTGCTAACACCGATACTTATAATTTTAGCCATCTCTATACGCTAATACAGTCAAAACCATTCCAAACACCCATACAATCATTCCTAGTCGCAATATCTATTCTGTCAAGCAATGTCATAAACTGCGGTCATCCTTTTAAATGTGATTTTAATATAGTGTTACTTAGTTCGTATACTGTTAAATATTTTATTGTGATATTAATTTTAAGTAAGAAAAATAGTTTTTACTTTAACTTTTGAACTGGAATAAGACGGAAGCCATTTTAAAAATATTCTACTAAAAAGATCACCGATAGTTTATAACATCGCTGGTTTACAAATTCCAATTATTTCCAATAAGTTTATTGCTCAACAACTCGAAGCAAACACGAACACCACCGAACTATGTCGAAACGCGCCAATATCGGCTCTGTCGCATACCAGGATCCAATGTGAACTGCCAATGACGAACTGACGATGTACAACTTATAAACGATACTAATGAAACCTACTAACATTATCACATGGTAGGCGATCGCCATGTGAACATGTTTAAAAACCTTCGAAGTATCTTCTGTATCTACATAATAACCCTTAAACTAAAGGTGCAAAATATTTACTTACATTACGTTAATCTCCTAAGAGCAGTCAATTCAAATTGATCTACAAAAAGTACAAACAATAAATAAAACTAGCACGTAAAAATACATAGATACATTTAGTACAAGTTCCTAAATCTATTGTAATTTGTATATTGTTATAAAACGAAAGTGCAGGTACTGCATATGGAGAATTCAGCGTATCCGATACAGTATTACTACTCTTCGCATGTGCGCCGCGGCCATTGGGTCTGATAACACATACTTCCATGTTTATTGTCTTGGAAACACAACGAAAACAGAACTAAGGCTCAGTACGCACAGCTAACTTCATCAGCAATGGAAGATCTGCGTGATATCTTAGAAAGCGAGAAAAAGTGATTCGATGTTTATATCAGTCTACGCTTGCTACGCTAAAATCGTCGAAGCATAGCAATAGTAATTCAACTCCAATTTTAAACTTATCAACAATCTCTCGAATGTGCTTTTATATGGAATATGCACTTGAACGATAGTACAGACGCCAGCGCATGCGTGGTTGCGGGACTGTTCGAAAGAGATACCGTGGCCCCGGAACACAAAGGGCGATGAAGGAACATGGATGGGTTTTAGTCAGTAAAAGTCTGACACTCCCTCCTGCTCCGCCCAGAGCGGGAGGAGTCATTTGATGATTTCCCATCCGAAAAAAAAAAAGACGCCAGCGCATGAACCCGAAACTGTCAAAATTTTCTGAATCAATCTTGAACCTAATGCTTTTGCGATAAAGTTGAAAATCTATTAAAGAAATTTTACAGATTGTAGTAGCTTGATGTGCTGGCTTTTATACTTTGTCGCGTACTGGGTCTAGTCTATATTCATATAGGTTCTTGCCTCTAATACATTATTAAGTGTACATCAAAATTATGCTGGAAGTAACCGTTAACTCTCAATCAACCGTTTCGACAACAATATATTTCTATCCTTGAAAAAAAACAAGCCGTGGGCCGCGGTCACACAAACACTAAACTAGTGAACGGAAAATTTAAATTGAATTATTTAAAGAATATACAATCATAGGAGCACTGCCTATTAAATTGCTTGGAATAATAATTTTATCTTTTTATACAAAACAGTTACATTATTATGTTACATACAAGCTGAAATTATATTTGAAACCTTTTTCTGAAAAATACAGAATCTTGGACACGAGTTTAAAATAATCGCACATCCCAAAGTAATCATTCATCGAGATAAATAAAATAATATGAATATGAATAAATAAAAATTAAAACTTAAGTTACACCAATTGATATCAATACTAGCAAAATATATTTTAAAATGAATCGCTTTTCAGCCACATACAATCACATAAGATTTATTTAGGAACATAACAAATTTACAAAAATATTTCTTTATTTGGTTCTGTTTCTAGCACTATTTATTACTTTTGACGGTACAACACATTGTTTTAAATAAATGTTCTAACATGATATGACGGCATTAGCGATTGCTCGGTCACTATTATTGTTACATCTAGCATTTAACTCCCGACCACTTTAATTGTTCCAGTCTATATATTGCTTTTATTTATTTACATTACATTAATAACAAGAACCTGTTGAAGGACTTGCGATACAAACTACAACACTGATCGGCACTTTTATTATCAACTTAAACGTAACAATAATTATTAATAGTTAAATACGGCGGCAGACATTGATTTAATTGCGCAGTGGGCACTTTACGGTTTTTAAGTTAACTAGCGTTTTATAACTATGATTTACTTGACATCAATTTAGTGTATGTATCACGATTTTTTTATTTAGAGACAAAATTGCGACACTCAGGAATAACTCTGACGTTCATTCACTCACACCTCACGTTACAACAACTATCCATTTAGCTTAAAACCATAGAGGCCGTATCAGAGAAGTGTCATCATTGTTCCAGCGCGAAAAAAGGATGGCGCTATTCGCATCTCTTTCTCCCACTGTCACACTGACTTTGACAGTTCCCTATACGTCCCCAGTAATTCTTTTCTAACTCCACTACAGAATACTCAGTTTACATTATACACTGGCCGCATGCCTAACAATTTACTAAAGAGTTATAACTAGTCATTAAATTTGTACTAAGCGAAGTCAAAGGCGGCGTTTTATAATAAAATATTAATTATAAATGCTGATTGCCGTTCCACATCAGTTATTAATTCTTATCACTATTGTTAATCTTGGTGTTCTGAAGTGTATTAGGGAGGGGCTGAAAATAACCGAAAGCTTCTAGCAGTTAACCTAATATTTTCTTGAAATATTTTTACTGAGGTATCTGTTTTCTTTTTTAATCTGTGCTCGCTGACGGCTGACAGAGGAAAATGGAAGAAAAACGTGTTGCACCGACCCCAAGTAACATAGGACAAGTGCAGGAATACGATGCCTTCGCGGCCCGCGGTCAAATATGATATTCACTTTTTTTGTGAATGTCATCTCGCAGATCAAACTGGGAGGTTGTCATCTGCTTAACCGGCCTATCCTGTATGCCTTGAGTGTAAGAACTCCAGCCAGGAACAAATGCACAAACAGGTGCTGCCTTTTATAGGCGACTTATTAAAACGTTTTAGCCACAATTTCACCTACCATTTTGTCACATATTTGTGTCGTTTGGTTTACAGGGTACGCGATTGTTTGTCATGTATAATTATGTGACTATGGCGGTCAAAGGTTAAAGTGAGGTTTAGGGAACCAACACAGCTTGCATTAGTTGGTACCTAATCAACGTATACGGCGTCGGAGAGCAGCGGTAGCCGTGGTGGCGGCCCCGACCCAGACAGGCGCATTACTTTTTGTAATTTATTTCATCACCACCGCTCTCAAAACGGTGAAGTAAAACTCGCGAGGAAACCGGCATGTCCTTGAACCAAAAATTCGAAGACATGTGACATCTACCAATCCGCACTGGGCCCGCGTGGTCGATTATAGCTCATTCCCTTTCATTGAGAGGAGGCCGTTTCCCAGCAGTGGGAACATTAAAAGCTGATGATGATGATGATGATAAATCAACGTAGTTACGTACAAAGATACCAACGGAAAACGGATAAAACCAATTAGTCAATTAAATATTTAGCTAAAAACTTTCTGGTTACTTCCAATATATGTATTATTGTAAAATATTGAGAATGCTAACTATAGAATAAATAGACGATTATATCACTGTATATGTTTTGTCTTATACATAAGAGATGAGATATCATTAAATATAACAGGCAACTGCAGGTATATTACGTTATCATAAATCATTCTCTCAAATCACACATTTCTCGTCTGAATATAAGAGAGCTCTCACACTAACACATGCGGTTTTCTAACTGATTATAGTATAATGTAAACGAGCCATAAGTTCTGAACCATAGACACGAGAAAAGGCGTGGTGAGAGGAAAGACGTTCTATTACCATAGACATTAGCATAACTTAAAAGAAAGAATTAGACTGTTTGTCACCTTGAAGACAGCTGTGTTTATGGCTTACAAGCACATGGTTGTTCGTAAACCGTAAACACATTTGTGGGGTAAAACTATAGGGGTAGAGCTTTTCTTACTCATTCATATAAGTTTAGTGGGTTAATAAGGATCAGATTGTATTACTGTGTTTGGTTTTTATCACACCGTCTGCATAACCACTGTTTAATTATGCTGATGCGACAAAGGGTTATCCACGAACCCGGAAAAATCCATAGACTTTTGGTAGAACCGCTCTCGAATCCTAGCCACGCCCAAAAGCACGATCTCAAACAAAATGCCATTCTTAATCCTTGCTTAAAAACCAATCTCCTATGTTATAACAATTTACCTACGCTAGTCTATTACAACTATTTTAATGAACGCATGACGCAAAATGCTTCTGGTGCAAAGATTTAAACCATTAGACGTACCGTCACCTAACTTTGGTCGCTTTAAATAGTACATTTTGATATAAGTGTGGAAACTTTGTTATTGCAGTCGAGGCGGAAATTACATCCGAGCGGCAGGCGAGGTTGTTATGGAGCCGTGAACAAATGCACACAATTGTTGTGATAAATAAAAAAAACCACGAGTGTAAAATACATTGCATGTTAAACCTATAGTTGGTGCCAGTTAAGATGAGAATAGCGGTCATTGCCCTTTCCCTAATATCTCTTCGTACGAACCAAAACAAATAAACCATGTATCGTTTTTCATTACAAAAATGTTGAAGATCACGATAGATGACGATTCCAGACTTGAACAGGCTTATTTTTAGTTTTCAAAGTTAAAAAGTTTAATAAATGTAGGTGGGTCAATGACCGCTATTCTCATCTTAACTGGCACCAACTATAATCGTAGTGCGATAAGAGCCAGTTTTCGAGGCTATGTGTTGAAAAAGTTTTTAACTAAGAAGATTCATCGCACATATCGCATGGAACGACACATACTATTTTAAGTATGAGTGAGCGAGACAATACAGAACAATACTATTTACATGTCACAATTGGCTAAAATGACCCATTATATACGAGGTAGTTTTACTACCGAGCTTTAGCGAGGTAGTAAATAGGAACCGAGTTATAATGGGATTTTAGCGCAGTGTGTTACACTGTACTTTTCACTTTGAGTGTGAGAAAAATAGTCAATTTAGTACAAAAGCATACATAATAAAATAAAAATCACGTCAGATCTGTTTACTTGAAGCTAAATGTGCGCATCACGCAGCAGCAGGTCGCGGCAGCCGGGGGAGAGCACGTCGTACTCGTGGCTCAACAAGTCACGACTACGAGATTTACTTTACGCCCTACGGCCTAAAAGGGCCACTTTAGGCCCGCATAGTAGGGCTATATTGGCGTACTTTAAGAGCATGAGAAGTGAAAAACTTAATTATTAGATGCGGTAAGGTACATCTAATGTTTTAAATCTTTGTCCAGGTGACCAATGTAATGATTCAAACAAATGTTATGGTGGTATACATTTTAAAACTATTTTGTTATGAACGCTGTAATTTAGTATCGCACTCATTTTTATTTTTAAGGTCTTGACGCTTTAGAACATTTTGTTTCAGATAAAACTTGTTTTGTATTGATGCCAGATATCGATTGATACACGTTTTATGCGTGTGTAATCAAATCAAAGTTGTGCTGAAGATGCTATCAGTGAATGGATTTTAACTTTGATAGCTCATAATATCTCGGAAACGTGACACTTTAGAATGTTTAGTTTCATTATGCCAGCTATCGATTGATACACGTTTTATGCAAAACAAAGTTGTGCTGAAGATGCCATCAGTGAATGGATTTTAACTTTGATAGCTCATATCCTGAAAACGTGACACTTAAGAACCCGTACCTAATTCGACTCCACTGGGCAAAGGCAGCACAAAACAAATCGCTCATTTCTACAAAGAAGTATAATATGTCTATGTTAAGAGGTATAAATACACTACATAGTATTGTAAGTCTTAAGACTTCAACTTTAAAGAATGGCTATTTTATTAGAAAAAGAGAGGAAGCTATTATGTTTATGGTTTCATGAATAAATTATTTTATAAAAATATTTCTAGTTAGCTGAAACAGCAGTTTTGAACTATGAAATAAAGTTACAATGAGTATTTCCCTTGTGATTGTGATAAACGGTAAAAATTGTAATCTGTAAGATCTGAATTAGAGGCAAGGAAGGAAGAGGGAGAGAACCTGACAGCGTCCCGGCCGCCGCGGGAGACGCCCCGGGCCACCGTAGGCACGGGCCTGTGGACGGTGGGCTATGGGCTAGCTCGCCGTCCGTCCGTCTCATGACGACAGGCCGTGTCGACGGCGCCTTCGTGTTCCACGCGCGCCTCAAAGAGAGTCAGCAATAGGAAGCCTGCCTGCCGGGGTTGCGGGACTGTTCCAAAGAGATACCGTGGCCCCGGAACACAAAGGGCGATGAAGGAACATGGATGGGTTTTAGTCAGTAAAAGTCTGACACTCCCTCCTGCTCCGCCCAGAGCGGGAGAAGCCATTTGATGATATCCCATACGAAAAAAAAAAAAAAAGGCAAGGAAGGAAAACAGTAAGTATGTTTCTATGCAAAATTTTGTCTATTAACTAGCCATTTGTTTGAACACAAAATTGTTCTTCGTATATTAATAATGCCGATTTAATACCTTTGAATCAATGTTGCGGCTAGATGGCCAATATGTATTGATATTCAAGAAATTCCTGGCTGTATTTTGTGGTAAATTCTGGAACTGCGGAAACAGCATCAAAACGTGGTAAGAAAATCTTGCGACGTTATGTTATTCCTCGCATGCGGTTACCGATGTGATACGTTTACAACTGCGGGCGAAACATAATATAATATTACACTATACGACTTGCGGGCTCCACAACTGCTCAGTGAAATTTCAACCTTACTGCTATCGACATAAGCCACAACATTGATCCCAAGACAACATCCCAAAGAACAAACATCAATCCGAATCACAACCCACACATCTTCGCATACGCATCGCCACAAACACACATACAAAAATTAAAGCATGAAGAAAAATATTTCCACCTCTTGAGACTATGAATATCGAATTTGTTCCTAAGTTTTATAGTACATAGAGTTTATTATAGCTTAACATACGATACGCATACTGTGTTATGAGGGTACGCGCGATGATATCTCCATCGGGAGGGACGTGGAGACCTGCATCTGGAAAAGGGGATAACTTTATTAGCGTCAAGGGTTGGAAATTCCAGCGGTCCTAGAAGCGAAGCGCTACCTAGAGAAATACAAAGACAGGTTAACCAACCATCCAAATCCCCTCTCACGTTCACTATTGATGCCAAATCATACCAAGAGACTCAAGAAAGCTGATATTGTGCTATCTTCCAATCGACCTGTTTTTGGTTGAGTCTTAAGGTATGAAATAGTCGTTGTTTTAATCCAGAAAAATATATGTTGTTGTTCATGAACTGTTCTTGATTATTCTTAGGCTCAAAACACGATACACGATACTATACACGAAACATGCAAAGATAGGTAAGTTGATGACTAGTTTCAAGTTTTACTTAAAGATTATTAACACTATAAATAAAAAAATACACTGAAAAATTACATTGTCTACATTATTCTGAGGTTACTTTTTAAAAATATGTATTATTTTTATTATAATAAATTAAAAACCACTCATTTCGCACTATTCAACCCGCAGTGACCGACGCTGACGTAACAACCACTTTGTAGTGCAAGCTGATTAGAACTTTATTCTAACAGTATTTACCACCACAAATAGAATTGCTAATTTTGGAAGATCCTGGAATTAAGTAGAATTTGGACACTGGTCCTGATTCTGTAAAAATGTGATGCCTCTTTCCACACATCTGATCATAGTCAGGGATGACATAACAGATAAGACCAAAAAAAAAAGGGTTGGAAAAGGCAGTTGACCCACGAATACTGAAACATCACTCAAAATTTAAGGGCGGCTTAACATTTAAGCAGCTCCTAAACTTTAAATTTCGTATGGCCAAATGTCACTTTTGAGTATCTGTAAAATATAAGTGCTACTTAAATTTTGAGTGACGTTTCAGTATTGAGTAAATGAGGAAAATGTCCTAAGAAAAGTTTTGAGTATGACTGTCGATGGCTATAAGAGTAGAGGAAGACCAAAGAAACGGTGGATGGACTGTGTGAAGGATGATATGGCTAGAAAGGAGGTGACTGCTGAGATGACGAGTAATAGAGAAGTATCGAAGACGAAGACATGCTGCGCCGACACCAAATGAATTGGGATAAGGATAGGAGACTGATGATGTGTAAAAGGCACTGGTGCATAAAGGCGTTTGTAACTTTGTACTTATCAAGGGTGTAAAAAGACTCTTAACGAAGCCGAAAGGCACTTCTTCTCCCCGTCATTGTGATATTTTTTTTTGTTCTACACCATACCTTCTAGTTACGGAGATATTGGGGGTCAATGTTCCAGCTTTTTTTTTAAATACAAGTTTTAATGTAAGATTTTTACTTTAAACACCTTCACGACCCCCGTACTATTCAATGCTTTCATCAGCACAATGTTTTGAATGCGTTACATTGGAGTTCTACCACAAAACATGATTTCATTTTCACCCCAAAAAAAAAGTAGTTTCCCAGCAATAATTTTTGCGTAGTTAATTAGTTTGATGTACAGAATGCTTGGCTGAATGCTTCGTAATGAGTATATTTACAATTTTTCACCCGGCCAAATTCGTAAATTCAACATCGCGCTGTTAGACATGATTATATGCCTTATGGAAAATTATTGGTTTAACACAACTGCTGTGAAATCTAAGATTAGCAGTTAGCTATTATGGTTACTTAACCAAAACCGGTGATGGTACCTTGCCCGAAAGTTTGACTTATCCTAACAACTTTCCGCCTCACTTGCGGTAGTGTTGTCCTGAACACTTCACCGATCAAAACCACCAACTAAAAGGTTAAGCAAAACATTTAGTAAGTCACCTTGCTCTTAGTGAGGTGCGGCGAGTGAGTGAACACGCAGTCAGCGATGGAGTCGAGTGCTCGCTCGTCTAGAACTCTCTCGTCCAGGCCGCGCTCGTCTAACACCGCTTCCAATGCCGCCGCCAACTCTGAGCTCTCCGCGAATGATGCGCCGCCTTCCGCTGTACGTACAAACAATTCGTTTATTCATTTTACAACATAAATAAAATAAATAAATATCGCTGGACGTTACACACAGCGCCACTTAGTGCCACACTAAGCAACTAGGCTTGTGTCGTGGACGCCAGATAGTTGATATACTACATATATACTTTTTGTTTGTAAATACATACTTATTATACATTTATAAACATCCATGACTCGGAAACAAATGTCCATGCTCATCACACAAACATTTGCTCCAACCGGGATTCAAACCCGGGACCCTAAGAACGTAAGGCAGCCTCACTACCGGTGCGCCATACACATATCGTTTACATTTTTAAATATTTCTAATAAAAAATAAACAGTAGCCCACCAGTGCTGGGAACAGGGTCCGAGCTGCCGGTGGTCAGGGCTCTTGAGAGAGGAACCTCCTAACAATACGTGCCGTGTCCAGAAGTACTGCGCACTAAATCAAGCCCTTGATCCAGCTGCCAAGCAAGAGCCTCCTAAGATGTTGGTCGAGGCTCTTAGCTATTAAGCCATTGGCCGACATGACTATCGGCACAGTGACTGCTGTACTCACGTCTCACATGTCGACAACCTCGCGAGCCAGATATCGATAATTGAATTCAAACAATGTATTATTATCATCCCATGCAGGACAATAAATAAATAAATATCGCTGGACATTACAGACAGCGCCATCTAGTGCCACACTAAGCAACGAGGCTTGTGTCGTGGACACCAGATAGTTGAAATACTACGTAGATACTTTTTGTTTGTAAACTAAAAAACAATACAGTCTTATAAAGTGACACACACGTCTGTGAGAGACACATGCAAACTTGATCCTACCTTGATTGAAAAACTCCGTGAACGCTTCATCAGGAATTTGACTGAGCACAGCAGGGTCCAAAATGTCGTCCGGTGGTACATGTCCAACTTCAACTTCTGAAAATAAATAGGTAAGTCAAGAGAAATATTTAGTTTAAGCGACCGACCGAAAAACATTTAGAAAAAATCGACTTCGACTCACTTCTGGGCAAGCATTAGAAGGGCTCAAAGTACGTAACCATAACAATTTATATGATTATCTAGATGAGTAAACTCAAACTCAGAAAAGCTGAGGAATTTCACCGAATATTCTAGCAAAAAATGTCAACATCCTTACCCAGCTCATGCGAATCGGTCGCGACGGTGACGTATTCGCTCTCGCTGAGCGCGCCCATTGTCGCCTCCTCCGAACTGTCGTACGCCGACGAGTTCGAACACACGTTCAGTTCTGTGGTTACAACACACACTTTTGAATACTGTTAAAGGTAGAACTATAACGTTATCAACCACGCGATACGACTTATTAGTCTTAGTCTTATTTATGTATGTACTAGCGACCCGCGCTTACTGTAAAATTATATTGTAATGCCTTTATTTTCCAATTATTCCATTTTTTTTGGGTGGTAAAATCATTAAATGAATCCTCCCGCCCTGGGTGGAGCGGAAGGGACTGTTAGACTTTACTGACTAAAGCACACTGACTAAGACACCATGTACTTTCGGTTGCCCTTTGCGTTCCAGGGACCCGGTACCCTGTTTAGACAGATCCGCGACCCCGGCAGTTGCGATAACTCCTAAGATATTCATTTAAATTGAATAGATATACAGTTACACCATACACCATAAATAGGCTTCTAAAATAATGGTTTCTAAATTATTTATTTAAATGATATACTGTAAGGGCCATATTGATCTATATTAAATGCACAATGTATTTAAAGTACTGAATTGGATAAGAATTAATGCTGTATTGCTTAAAATCGCTTCGTAAATAAGCCATTATTTCTCGTAAAAAGTAAAGGATAAAAAATGGTTATTGTGGGTTATCCATAAGAGATAGACATATACCACCGCGGACTTATTTGTAGACCTTTTTAAGGTGTACAATACTGTAGTACATTATTTTGATCTATTTCGTAGGGTTCAGCCAGCGTTTGCAATGTAAGCGAAAAAAAAATGAGTTTATTTACGACATCACATTAGAAACCTCTAAAATTATCAGTGTTTCTCTTCTATATTATGCATGTTATATACATATAAACCTTCCTCTTGAATCATTCTATCTATTAAAAACACCCGCATCAAAATCCGTTGCGTAGTTTTAAAGATCTAATCATACATATGGCCAGACAGAAGTGACTTTGTTATAAACTATGTAGTGATATATTTTGTTTAACATTCGAAAGAACGGCATGCCTTTAAGAGGACGTAAAGTCGTTGATCCTGGCTGCCATTTGTAGATCTTGGACAGACATTACTAGTACGAGGGGCAAGTGGGTTATCAGTCAGATAGCCGGTTACGACGATTAGACTGGATGCCGGCCCGTACATAGTTGGTAGGAGGCTAGGTAGATGATGGTACATACCGGTCAGCGAGTGGTCGGCTTGGTGCGGCGTGCGGGCGGGCGGGCGCAGGCGCGCGGGCGGGCGGCGCCGGCGGGCGGCGCGGCGCGGCGGGCGCGGCGCCAGCGGGCACGCGCGTGCGCGGACCACCTTCTTGGGCCGACAGTCGCGCGCCAGCTTGTCGTAGTTGTCCTGGTGGATATTTTTCTTTATAAGTAAATATTTCATAAATCGGAAAGCTTCGTCGTACACTTTTCTTCACTCTTTCGATTTGACCCAAGCTAAGATCTTGGTGGCTAAGCTTCGAATATTAACAGATAGCGAAGTATTAATAACAAAATAACTGAAACTAATAATATGGTATGCTATGTTTGGTAGTCGTCAAGGACGAACGGCATACGAACATCGCGGACATTGTCGATCACTTTACACCCTAAATAAACTTAGAAAGCTGGCTACCGGGCGGGCGCCGCAGTGCAAATACTTAGGAATCGATTCGATAAATCTGACAGCTAATCTCGACAAAATGAGATTTTATCGAATCGAATCGATGTCGCAAGTACGTAACTACTATTTTAAAGATCGGAAGTTATACTCTAAAATTTTAACGATTTTAACGAAAATGCAAGTACGAAACGACATTTTGACAGTTGAGATCGACAATTTACGCTGTCGAGCTCGGTATAACGACACCTTTTAAGGGCCGGTAGTCCCAATTTTCCCAATTTTACATAACTTTGATTCAATAGTAAACAAACAAATAGCGATTTTTTAAAGCAAAAATAAAATTATATTATAGTTGACTATTCTACTTTGATAATTTGTGGTTCAAAACATGATATCGAAAACTTCACTCGATAAAAAAAAATCCGAACAGGAGCCTAATTCGAATATTTTTTTATGTTTTCCCTATTTTTCTTGAAGAATGCCTACTGTAAGACTGACCAATCAGGGATAGGTTCACAATCTTTCGAGAGTTTACAATCTCGCGAGATAGATTATAATCTAACGGTATTTACAATTTTACGGTGACAGATACACCAAATAAAGCTTGTGTCGCTTCGTGAGATAAAAACAATGAAAGAAAGTTAGTCAAATAATTGAATAAATTACGACTTGCAGCATTTTGCATTTACAATATCTATTTAAATTAATTTATTACATTTAAATGTTAGGTTTTCGCAATTACTACCTATTATAAAATAAATGAAGCTGACAATTTAATAAAATAAGTTGACGTACTGCCTACACGACACGCTTACCTATACTCTCTTCGCTCAGCTTTGGGTTCACGTTAGTTCAAGTCGGCACGCGTGCGCACGGCTCTTTTCGCGTAAAGGGTGGTAGCGTTAAATACCTACTTTGCTTGGCGTAGCCGGCCTTAAAAGCGCGATAAGCCTAACGATCATTATTATAATGGATTTAAGACTTATGGTTTTATTGCTGAGTGATGAGGAAGAACGGCAGCACCATCACAATGTAATGCGTATTCGGAGGCGACGTCTCAGAGACACGAACAACCCTCTGGAACTTCCAGGAGATTTTGTTCGTGTTTTTCGAGTAACTCGAGAAGTGGCAGTCATTTTAATACAAAGGATAGAGGTAGATTTACGGAGGACACGATCCACTGGATTCCCTGTCCATATTGTGGTAAGCACCTGCTGGTTTAGGTTTTGACAGCCGTAAGGTTTTATGCAGTTGGGAGCTACCAAAGGTGCATTGGGCAGGAGTACAATCTTGCCCTTGGCCACAAAACTGGGAGCAAGGTTGTGCGAGAAGTGTCCAGAGCAATAGTTCGCCGCCTCTTCCACACCTACCTACGTGAAGTTACCAGAAACTGCAGCTGAACGGAAAGCCATCGTGGAAGGACTCCAGCACTGGAAAGCAAGATTGCCTTGGTTGTGTCGATTGCACCAATGTTACAATAATCACACACACCCTAAAACAACAATCCCGATGAACCCTCATATGGGTATAAAAAAGGTACTACAGCAATAACACAAAGTTTGTGAGTACTTATTTATTTTCCAATTTACAGTGTATTGACTTTTATTTATTTAACAATCTTTAGTCACAGAAAAGCCTTATTTAAATCTTCCAATATTTATTTCAAATTAAATAAGAATTAGAATAATTAATTTAAAAAGTATTACAAAAGCGTACATTTAGGTGCAGTAGTATTTCAGAACATTCTAATAACTCATTCAGAGGATATATTTATTCCATCCCAGTGTCTAGGTACCCAACAATGTTCACAATCAATTTTTAGCTACTCATACAAGTATACTAATTTATTTTCCTATTCTGTTTTAGGTGTGCGATGTTAACTGCAGGCTTTTAAATTTAAATGCACGATTCCCAGGGTCGAGCTCGAGCCCTCTTTGCATTCGCACTCTTGGCCCTTGATTTGAGATCCCTCCATGTCTGTAAGAAAAGCATTAGCAGCATTATAACCTTAAACCTCAATCATAGTAATTATTATGACTGCCTCTGTGATCAGTCAGTCTACTACTCAGGTAGTGGACTGCTAACTCAGAGGTTGTGGGTTCAATACTCATAGTAAATATTTGGATAGGGCTCTCCCTGCACACCTGCTTTTTACCGATGATTATTACATCCCAAGATTGATGGGTGGTCATCAATCTTGGGATGTAATAATCATCGGTGAAAAGCAGGTGTACCAACAGTGTCGACTGTGACTTGCTTCACAGTTTACACATGGGAACACCTCTGACACCCCTTCGGGGATTCATGTTGTGACAATATAATGTTGTGTTCATTATTATGATCAAACAAAAAAAATCATGTGAAACAAAAGTTGAATAAATTATAAACAAATGATAATAATAAAAAAATTATGATATAAAATAAAAGAATAGTTTGTTATTAAACATCTACAAATCACTCACAGTAAACCACTGATCCACAGTCTTGTTTAGGCCAAGGTTTGCCAGCTCTTCTGCCAATTTGGCCCACTTTTCATTCTGTTGAACCATATAACTGACTAAAACATCTTTTTGTTGCATGTTACAGCGCCGCCTAAAAGTAAACATAGGATTAATGCCACAAACCATTGACATCCAGCATCCTTTTTATTGAGAAAAAGCTAATAGTGTAATCACTCTGTTGTTAGAAACCAATTTCCAGTAGTGAACATGCATTTGAAATGCTAAAAGATGATAAATATTGTAAAAGTTGGTTGAATTGAATTGATTAAAGCACTTGAATCCTTGCTTGCTCGTTACAGATATTTGCTGGTTTTTCAGCCAAAATAACTGACTTAGGACTGTCATTACTAGAGAGTAGTCCCAAGATTTGAATGTTCTAAAGAAACTTAATTATGGATGATCTTTAGAACTATTAAAAACTGTTGAATATAAAAATACGTACCTTGCCTACCTTACCTTGAAATATTCCTGTTATTGTAAAGACGAACCACTGACTGTGTGTGTGACTGTATTTATCTTTCATTAAAATTAAATTTTCAAAACACAAAACAAAGTTTTTTTCTCAAACCTTAAGAAAGTAATGTCATTGTCAACTGTCAAAGAGTCAACAACAAACTTTTTTTTTGTAAACACGACGTCGTTATGAAGATGGGATATTTTCTGTATTTTTACTAAAATAATTGGAAATTTTGGTAAATACTGGTAGTTTCTCTCAAATAAACCCACATTGTTTACAATAAGTTTTTTTAAATATCTCTGACATTAGTCGTGCTACAGAAATCCCACCTTAAATGTTTTGTCTTTGGACGTCCTCAGTGTTACCATTTGACAAGCGATCCTTATCAACTCGATTCGTACCACGATAAATCTATCGTCGCGTGTTACGTACTGTCAAATTCGTTAACAAGATCGATAAAAATGACAACCTTAGCGATATCGATGTCTTATTGATGCAAAGTTCGTACTTGCACTGCCGATCTGTAAGCGCCGAACGACTCCGACAAGTTCCGACCTGCTTATCGGCGGGGCACAAAGTATAGAGACTGCCTGCGCCGACTAACTGCGCGGACAGGTGCCGATGAGCGCTGGCAGATCGGCGCCGGTAGCCAGCTTTCTACGTGTATACGCCCTTATGCGATGAGTTATAAGGTTGAAAAGTGGTGGACCGCCGCCAAAGTTCGCGGTAGTTCAAGACTGGTTATGGCCATTGCCATCCTTCCAAAGCCAAGCTACCAAGCTGCGACCACATCCGTTGCGGTGCTTGGTAGCAAGCTTCTAAGGTTGGTTGTATAGACACGTACCCTCTTCCAAGCATGCTCAGCACATAACGGCGTCTGGTCTGCAAGCGGCAGCAGCGGCTGGTTGCAGCGCGCTCCGCCCGCGAACACCGCCGCACACGCAGCGTACAAGCGCTGTTCGGGCGCACGCGTCACGTGCGACAGGCAGTAGCGCGAACACGGCAGAGCGCCGCGCCCGCAACGTTCCGTGCCACACTCCCCGCTTGCACTTCCGCCGCTGAGCTCGGTGGAACCGGTCTCTCCTCCCGACCAGCCCGTTTCTCTGTGTACGGAATGATGATATTGTTACGACTTGCCATTGTAAAACAAACGATAGGTAAGTGAATAGTAAGGACAATGAGCCATTGCACGCTACCGGAAAGATAACGATTACTTTTCAAAGAAAAAAAAACCTTTTTTTTTTTTTTGGATGAGAAATCATCAAATCATGAAGTGTCAGAGTTTTATTGACTAAAACCCATCCATGTTCCTTCATCGCTCTTTGTGTTCCGGGGTCACGGTATCTCACGGTACCATTTGTACGTACAACAAGTATCTCGAAATGCAAAATTCCGAATCCACTCAATTATTACAAAACTGACTACTGCGAGATAAATAAGGATATTAGTAATGTTGATTGGAGTGGATTATTTGAAGGGTTGATTTCTAAGGAAGCTGTGGCTGCTTTCTATGAAAAAATGTTCGAAATAATTAGATCACATACACCTCCATGCAAGCAGAGGAATTTTAATTATCCCATCTGGTTCACACGTTCACTCATACGTACTTTCAAAAATAAAACTTGTGCTTGGATAAAGTGGAAGAAACGCGGCAATATAAGTGACTATGAAAAGTTTTCAATGATAAGAGCAAGGTTCAAAAGGGAGGTTGATAGATGCTATAAAAGGTACATGACGTCAGTTGAAGATAATATTGCCACCAATATCAAGGCTTTCTGGTCATACATCTCCAACCGTAAAACCTCAAATAGAATTCCTAGCACGATACACTATAAACAAAATTTAGCTAGTGATCCTACTACAGCGTATAATTTATTTTCCTTCTTTCCTTACTTCCTTTTTCCATTCCGTGTACGAACCCTCCACTTTTAACTCTGATTCATGGATACCTCCACCAACAACCGCTGATCACGATTAACCTATCTAAGTTGTACTTCTCCTTAGAAAATATTCGTAGAGAACTAAAAATGTTGGATTCGACTAAAGGACCTGGCCCGGACGGTATACCTGCGGTGTTTTTAAAAAATACGCACAATACAGTATGCTATCATATTTATTCTATTTAACAAATGTATTTCATGTGGAGTCTTTCCGGATGTATGGAAACGCGCAAATATCGTTCCAGTACACAAAAGTGGTTCTAAAAATAATGTAGAGATGTATCGTCCAATTTCCATATTATCAGCATTGTCTAAACTGTTTGAAAGGCTTGTTCATGCTGAGATTTATCCAATTATTCGTCATGTTCTAATAAAGGAGCAACATGGCTTCGTCAAAGATAGGTCTTGCATAAGTAATCTCCACAACTGTTCACAACATAACTGTTTGAAAATATTGATAACAGACAACAAACGGACGCGGTATACACTGATTTTCAAAAGACATTCGATAAAGTGGATCATAGATTGCTGCTCAATAAAATCGCGTACAATGGTATCCGTGGGGATCTCTTGCGTTGGTTTGTCTCTTATATAACCAATAGGACCCAAAAGGTTGTGATCAATGGCTTCGAGTCTAGCTGTATTCATGTTACATCAGGAGTCCCTCAAGGCTCAATTCTAGGCCCTTTATTATTTATACTGTTTATAAATAACATAAAATATTGCTTTCAAAATTCAAAATTTCTCTTATATGCTGATGATTTAAAAGTTTTTAAACAAATTTCAAATGAACAAGACTATGTTGAATTCCAACGCGATCTTGATCGTTTTTCAGACTATTGCTCTTATAATAAACTGTACCTTAGTTTGCCTAAGTGCCTTAGTATAACGTTTACTAAAAAGAAAAATATCGTGCAGTATAATTATCTACTTGCTAATAGTGTCATCAAAAGGTTAGCGATCTTCGTGATCTTGGTGTGCAGCTGGACTCGAAACTTCATCTTGATATTCATGTAGAAAACATTGTCAATAAGGCGTATCAGATGTTTGGTTTTGTAATAAGAGCATCTAGAGATTTCCATCGTCCCTCTACCTTCTTGCACCTGTATAAGTCCATAATAAGGCCGCAATTAGAGTACGCAGTACTAGCTAGTACTAGCTTACTATGCAAAATATATTGAAATTATAGGATTAGTCCAACGTAAGTACCTTCGTGCTATGCAGTTTAGATGTTTTCGGAAAAAATCGTCATACTAATCGCTTCTCAAAGAATACGACCTGCTTACATTACAGTCAAGACGCGTCCTGCTTGATATAATGGCGTTATTCAGTGTATGCCGAAACAAGTTTGATTGCCCTGACTTGGTGGCTGGTTTGTGTTACCTGGTTCCTCGCATGTGCATGGACGGGAGGTCCGCACCAGGCGACTGTTCGCTACCAGCTTTTGTAGATCCAATGCTGGTGTGCGCTCACCGCTATACCGCTTAGTCGACACATACAATACGCGTTTTGGTGCAATAGACGTATTATTCCTGAGCAAATTTATATTTAAAAATTGTATAATTAAAATTCTAAAGGATCAGCAGTTGGCTCCATAAGTTATACACAATGTAGGTATAACTGATTATAGGATAGGGACCTGTATGATAATGTTTACCTTTTTATTTTATTTTAACTTCTTTTCATTAAGTTGGCCCTGATACAGTCACAGTTAACGTTTGCTAACAGCTTGTTTTTTATTGTATAATATAGTAATATGTGGAAAATGTTGTGGGTAGTATATTCGTTAAGTTTTATTTTATGACATAATTGTTTATGCTTAATATACTACTGTTTGTTTTCCCAAATGTAATAAATATTAATAATAAAAAATAAAAATAAAATAAAAATCTCTTTCGAACAGTCCCGCAACCCCGGCAGGCAGGCTTCCTATTGCTGACTCTCTTTGAGGCGCGCGTGGAACACGAAGGCGCCGTCGACACGGCCTGTCGTCATGAGACGGACGGACGGCGAGCTAGCCCATAGCCCACCGTCCACAGGCCCGTGCCTACGGTGGCCCGGGGCGTCTCCCGCGGCGGAAGAGGACAACCCTTACACGCAAGTCAATTTTTGGAAATTACTTAACTAGTGGACCACTAGTACAGTTTCTAGTATATTCCTGTTACATTGCCGTTTATACCCAATGTTCAAAAGAAAAATATCTTTGTTTTTTGACGTGAAACGTCTTTAAAATTGGTACCATACACGGGGTACCATTTCAGAAAACTGGACCGTAACGAATTGGTCTATATCGTCAGACATTAACGACTAAAAAACTATTCAACATGAATTTAGTGTTATTATTTAGCGTATATAGTCAGCTCGCTGCTAAGACCTAGAGTTTGCATCGGGCCGGGGCGGGGCGGCGGGCACTACGTAGAATAACGGAAACCGGCGCTCTCGCTGGTTTCTAATCAGTATAACTCACGACCAATCGATTTAAATAATAATACATGTGACTTGAACGATATTTGTAGTTTAAAATAACCAATAAGTGTAAAAAATTAAATAAAACCGAGATAAGGCCGACATATTGATTCGGGTCGTCGTGACTGATATAGACGTTTCATGTTAAAACCAACGGCTGTGTGCACCGACACAGCCCCACTCGATTTTTTTTCATCCTTGCTCAATACATACCTTAGTCTCCTGCGTTCCTGAGTAGCCAACAAGGAAGGCATGCCTCGTAGCGCGAGCAGATGATTCACTGTCTGCGTTGGAAGACGACCTGATGACCCTGATCTGTTCAGTTGTTTCTGTGAACATACATGACATTATTTTTAATAAATAGTGGATTTAAAAATAAATACATGATATACTAGTGCAAAAGAAACGTCTCCGTTGGATGTAGACAAGAGGTTTCTTTTATTCAGAATGACGTGATGTGATGGCGTGGTAAATATCAGGTTTTTTTTTTAATACAGCTTTTCTGTTGACTTTTTGTTTCGAAATATTGAAGTGCATCTAAAAAAGTTCACGTCTGGTCCCTGGCTATACAAGCCTTAGTAATAAGGCATCCACAGGGTTGGACGATTAAGGAGCCAACAACTTTCGAAGTTGATCTGAGAGTTGCCATGTCAACAAAATAATGTCAATCATGTCTCGTTACCGATGTCACTACATAATTACTTTTAAAACAAACCTACTTTGACACACTGGGCACACCCTCACTTAATTGACCCCCACCAGACACGTACCAGCGACACTTTAAACCAGGATGTAATCCATTGCGTAGTTGTAAGAAGACGCTACCTTGAGTAGCGAGGCCAGCGCGCGATGGTTGCCGTGGTGGGCGGCGAGGGCGAGCGCGTCGTGTGCGCGTGCGACGTGGCGCCGCAGAGCTGCGCGGCGGAGAGCTAGTCGTGCGCCGCGGGATTCCGCTGCGCTTTCCTCTACGCATGCTGATACACCACCCGCTTCTGCTGGGTTGTGTGTTTTTATGAGAATTTGATTCCTACAGCTGGATGTATGACTTGACTGGACTAAATTCGTTGATATACCTACATCACTACATGTATAGTCTGGCTGGGAATTTTCTTTCAAAATAAATGAAGTGGATTTCCCATCGTCGAAAATTACGAACTTTCATAGAACAAACATGCCTAAATAATTTAGGTTTTTAGACAAAGCGGTATAGGTTGTGCGTTATCTATAATGAATCAATTCAGGTTTTTTTTTAAATAGAACAAAATATTCCAATAAGATTGCGTAGTTCATGCCTTGCTTGAAATGGCTTGAAATGGCTAAGTAGGACATAGCTCGAGAAATGAAAAGGGCCTATTTATCAAATTTGTTATCATCGTCTTGTCTTCGGTCGGTTATAGTTTGCATAAGTGCACAAATATGTAATCGACGGTTGCAAATTTTAAATGAAACAATCTATTAAATTATCATTAAAACATCATTATTGTTATTAATATTAAAGTAACTGGCGGCCAAAGGCAGGCCATTTTTTTTTTATTTTGCTTACGCCTTTTACCAAACTACGACTTCAACCTAAACTATTGTGTATGATCTTTAATTCTTTAGTCATCAATGAACAAAGAAATTTGAAGAATTCTATAGTACATAACCACGTTACTCGTCAGTTAACTACTATAATCTATTGTGAACATTAGTCACAAAATTTAACCTATTGAAGTTGAGTCACCAATACGGAATGGTTAGGTAGTAATTTTACGCACAATAGTCTACTGATAATATTGTGATGCAGATCTGCACATTAGAGGACAAGGTAGGTATGCAAAATAAGTCGATTTCAAATAAAGATAAAAAAGTACCTATACTCCAACAAGAATATCGGATTTTGACCTTTACACTCCGTATGCATAATATTATGTTTTATAATATTTACTTCGACAACACTTTTACGCTTCTATAGATAGTTTTTAAAACATGTTGAATACAGTGTTGCCAGATCTACTGATTTAACAGTAGGTAGATCTACCTGATTTAAAAAAAATCTACTGATCTACTGCCTTGAGTGAAAATCTACCTGCTTTTTTTTCAAATCAGATCGTATCATCTAGTTATTGTCGTCGTGTCGTGTCATCTGACTTAAAGGCCTAAATAACATGACATTTGTTCAACAAGTTTTGTGAATATGCGGTATTTTTTATCTGTAGTGTGTGCAAGACAGTGACTGTGACGTCACATTAGAGTAAAAAATGTACTCAAATGTGATGTCACACGAGTTTTCGACACACTGTATCGTCTTCATTTTTGTTTACGTGAAAAAAGAAAAAATACGTGTCCAATATTTTTTGAAAATCTATCTGACCGACTAATTAGATTTTTTGTCATCTACCCTATTCAAGCTCAAGTCCTTTTTACCTCATGTGGGTATGACTTTTTTAATCTACTGATTTTACTTTCGATCTACTGCTAAAACTTTATTTTTTCTACTGATTTCTTCATATTTCATCTGGCAACACTGGTTGAATGTGAGATTTTCTACAATTTCAGAATAGCTGACTCCCAAACTAACATCCCAAAGCTTTTGGGAAAGAGTTCGAATTTTGTCTTCATAACTGACACTGGGTATTTATTATGAGTGAAAGAGACGAGTCTTAGAAGTTTTCGCTGTCTCTGACTCTCATACCAGTGTGACAGTCTCTTTCCAAACCACAGTGTGCCCTAAATCCTAGGTTCCGTTAGATATTGTTTATCTTACCAAAATCTGGCATATTATCATCATCGCTGCTGCTGCTCTCTATCTGTCTGAACGCAAGCGGCCTATCGCCCAGCGGTCCACATTGGAAAAGCGCTTCGCCCGGTGCATGCCACGTGTCATTGGGCAGTGGTATAGCTCGACGCGCCGCCGGTATCCGTTGTAAGGCCTCGTGGACCGCAGGCCCACGACCGCGGCGGGGCTTCGCTTGAGAAGTCTTGCCTGTTGATAGTTTTCAGTTATGTAGCCTCTGACACATTATGCAATACTCACACGACAGTCGGTGTACGTGTGTTAGGCATCAACGGATGTCATAGAAGCCAATGCGACGAGTTCTCAAACTGCTTCACCGCCCTACCGCGCGGACGAACCGCCTGACTGCGCGGACAAGCGGTGTCGTGTGAGAATCGCTCTAAGATGACGTCTTTTTGCAGAATGCAAAGTGCATTTTGCAAAAAGACGTCAAATAATATAACATCACCACGCCTAGAATCCCCGAAGGGTTAGGCAGAGCTGTACCTATTAGCACCCACATTTCGCCAGTAACGTTTTAAGTCCCTTGTAATATTATTGCGCGCCTGCCTAAATAAGTCTGGAATTAAACTTCGCTTTAACACAGTTTATTACTAAGTGAAAAAGAAAGCCTTTTACCAGTTATTTGAGTACAATAACATGCTTTAAACTTTAAAATGGTATATTTTGTACTCTCTGACCACAAAAACATACAATAATATTTTTTTAAAGAAGGAAAAACTAAGAACTATAAATTCGCTATGTTGCACTAAATATTAGAATAAGGTTCGTAAAAATAAATAGTAACAAAAAGCCATGACTTACCAGATGCAGTTTTTTTCGGAGGAGACACTGGAACCTTTGGTGAAGGTGATTGCGGCTCAGTTTTAACAAGTACAGATGCATTTTCAACCAACCCTTGCTCTCTTTTAAATACATCTAAAAATGTCTCCACCCCACCTGTTTGCTTGGAAGTTGACTTCGCATTACTTGTTGTACTACCACTATTAATACTGTTTTTCGCACTAAGGGAGGGGGCGGTGGCAGTGCTTTGCGCCTTAGGGCTATGAACACTCAGTCTTCGAGCTTCACTAAACGATTCCGACCTTGCAGTCTCCTTTACCTGAGTTTGATTTTTAACTTTCAAAACTTTGGTATGAGTAGTCTTACTGTCTTTATAGTTTGCAATCGGTTTGGCCACTGGTGGATAGTGCCCATTAGATACCACATCCTTCTTGATATCCTCCTTAATATCGCCATTTGTGAATGCTCCTATGAGATCAAGCTCTTTACTGGGACTCTCCGCTAACAGCTTACTCTTAATATCAACATTATCAGAGAATATAAAATTATCTTCTGTGTGGCTGACAGTTATTTCTCCAGCAATGACATCAGAGTCATGAAAGGTGTATAATTCGTTGGGATCTATTTTAAATTTGGAGTAGAAATTGTCATTGAGATGTATGTACGCTTGCTCATCCCCTGAGTTGTCATGTAGAAACATGTTCACGTCACCACAGCTCCCTGAGGACACACCCTCGACTGCCATTTTATACTGAGTGGCACAGCTTGCCTCTGATATATTTTGTGGAATACCACTGAAGCTGAAAGCATTAAAATAGTAACATTTATTTTGAATTTTATATAATAAATCAAGCTATATATATTATAGTATAATACAAATTACTATGAAAAGAAGACAAAGGGTCCTAACCCATGTCATGGGCTATTTATAAATATAGCAAGTTAAATAGAATTCCATTCATCCATTATGACATCAAAAAAAGTAACCAACAGGCAGTTATTTTTGCATTTGTAATATTAATAATGATTTATATCAATCGACCGGAAATTACTGCATACTGTAAAATATTTATAACAAAACTACATGTAGCATGTGGCTTTCATTGTATAGCACATTTATCTTTTACATTGCATTTATATTTATATTAATTTATATTTATACTCAAGCAATTGTTCTGCATAATTAGAATATAATGACTTTTTGAATTTTTTTTTTAAGTTGCGGTTATTCAATTAAATCAGTGCATTAACAATGACATCCAGGAAATTAATAGTAGACAAAGTAGTAGATCAAGTGCATAAAATGCACAATTTTATGCGAGACGTTTATTGTATAAAGTAGAGTGTGAAATGGCTTTTATGGACGAGTTGAACACTCTACTTTTCACTTCGATTGTGAGGAAATGAAACAGCAACATGTAAAATAATAAATGGAAAAAATTAAAAAATTAAGTTTATTTCATGAAGTTTTATTGTGTACTTTGGCTGCTGGTATCCTTGCCTTGTTCTTAGAATACTAATGAAACAAATTAAAATAAAGAGTTTATTCTATGAAGTTAAAGTTGTTTGTGTGGCTGTTGGACCAATTGCTTTGGTCTTTGATGAAGATTTTACTTTATGCTCTAGAGCATAAAGACCGACTTTATGTCACCTACGCACAACATAAAGACGAACTTTTAGAGCATGAGAAGTGATTATGATATTTTTGGAGGTTAGATCTTGGTTCAAATCTTACAGTAATATACAATCAGGACTATTTTCGTCAATGCTAAGAATTTATGTAATTACAATATGGATGCTTTATGCCGAAGGCTATTTTCTCATAGAATAGAACAACCCTAACAATCCACTAGCATTTAAAATGTTTTAAACAACAGTAAAGAAATAAATATAAAGTAATGCCACAAGGATAAGTGGCTTACACGATATATAACACAAAACATTAAACGTAGTATTAAGTGCAACAGTGCAACGTTTAGAACATAACACTCTAAAAGGGATGTCAATGGAATGTGTAACCCACTGTTTAAGCAGGAGAATTAACCTGCTATGAGTCACATTACTGCTAGAATATGAGAATACACAGCTTAATTACATTGATTAGAACTTACCCGACATTTTCCGATGCACTCAAATAAGACATACTGTGTTCATTTTACAACTAAATGATATCAACAATTTTATTGCTAATAAATGTGCAAAAGTATGTTTGGTCCCTCTGCTTCATACTGCAATAGAAAATATGTTGTATTAAGTCGACTGAATCCACATACGCAGTTTATTTAATGTTAATCATATCAAAAACACAAATAAATACTATCACTATTATTGTACAGATTCCTTGAATTGACATCAAAATGACATATGTCAAGTTCTTAATTAACCAAATTTTCCCAGCTATTTTCCTTAATTCTGTTGATTATTCCTAGCCTAGATTGTGATGTGAAAGTATTTGTATATTTTTAACCAAGACTAATTAAGTAATAAATATTGATAAACGCAGATTATGAAAAACAAATCTCACACGATAGCTCGATAAATACCCGGCTCATCTTTTTCTTGAAATTATAATAAAACTGAATCAATGAAAAAGCATTCACTTTTGAAACTTATTTAATGGTAAAATAATTGTGGCTATAAATAAATAAAACTCAAATTTTTATTCAATAACATCAAGAATGACTGACAGAACAAAGCAAATGGCAGCCAAAAGGCCACAGATAAAAAAATATGGCTTAGAGGTGCACCGATACGACACGAAGAAACGAGCAAGATTTAAAAAAAAATTGAATAGAAGAATTATACTCTCTTAATTTACCACTTATACAGGTTGGAATTTTTGCATGCCACCTGGAGGGAAAGTACTCTAAATACAGGAGATAGCAAATTATACTCAAAGGAAACATTCCTATAATTTTAAAAAGAAATTAATTTCAAAGATTTTGAAATTTCGCTTGCCACACTTGGGAATCGAACCGGCTAAATTCCAAAAATAACACCTGTACTTTTCTCGCACCAATCGATAGGGTCAATCATAACGATCAAATCTTTTTAACAAACATTATAAATTAAATTAAAGGAAAACCATGAAATCTAAAGTTATAAATTCAATGGGCCAAGTTGTGGCACGCGAATTTTCAAAATCTTTGAATACAGATTAATTTCTTTTTAAAAATAAAGGAATGTTTCCTTTGAGTAAAATTTGCTATCTCCGGTATTTATAGTATTTTCCCTCCAGGTGGCATGCAAAAATTCCACCCTGTTTATAGCAGCAACAGTAAAAAAACATTATGACATAGAAAAGGTTATCGTACAAGGCCAAATAAACGACGATATGGCTAAAAGAAAGCCGACTGTCTTGCATTAGTTAGCTTTTGGCTCCTGACGTTTCTGATGGCGTGAAATTTGAATCACTCGTGCTTGCATCCGAATCGAGGGAGTCCCGGTAGACGGAGCCCCACTTCGCTTCGCGGGGCTCCTACTTCTGAATCTTCTAGTCTTCTAATCTCATTCGACCCCGCCATTCCCTTCTAACCTAATCTATCCGTGTCAGGGTGCCTTAAGTCGGTATAATAAAAAAGTCAATAAAACAAACACAAAATTAAAGAAAATAGAAACAAAATGACTCGTTTCACAAAAAGAAAATCCTTAGGCTAAAATTGAATTTGAGATTTTAACCCATCGCTCTGTGCCCCGTGACCAGCTAGCTTGTTGTAAACCGTGGCGTTTATGTAGATCTAAATGCTGTTTCACAAGGTCGGTAATGTTCGGCGATGTTCGGGATGTAAGGAGCCAAAGGCCAACTATCGCGAGTCGGTCCTTTAGAAAGGGGGTGACTCTAGAGACGGATAACACGAAGAAGTATGGAAAGCAACAAGACATGCTGTGCTGATCCAAAATAAATTAGGATAAGAATAAGAATAAATTTATTGAATCATTGTTACAATCATTTTCTTAAACTAACTTAGCACTTTAACAAAATCGTAACGAGTAAGATTTTAACATTAATATTTAGAAAACAGAGGTCCCCAAACTAGGCTGCGCCTGTATCTTGGGGGCCGGAGTTGCGTTTACTTAAAATTAAAACACAATTATATAATTTGTTGATGTGATACATGCGAGGTAAGCAGGTAAATGAGAAACACCTTTTTACAAAAATAAAATGATATTACATTATTAAAAATAATAAAAAGAATTGTGTGTATGTGTGAATGCGTGTGTGTGTGAGTGTACATGCGTGTATCTGTGAGTGTATGTTTGTGTGTGTTTGCAGATGTGTGGATTATTTTATTGTTTATAGTTTATTTAACTTAAAATCTCTTCTGTCTCTTCCTATGTCAGTTGGGCACACCATTTTGTAATAGTTTTTTTCCAAGAAAATTTGCTCATGTCTTTAATGTCGCAGCTTTTGCTGATTCTATTATAAATATGTATATGCGAGTAAAACGGGCATCGTCTGGCTAAGAGGCTATTTGCTTCGGGAAGGGGAATGTTTAGGACACGTTTAGAGATAAGTTTTTCAAAATCGGATCTATTTTTCAGTGTTTTGTGAACAAGTAATGTTGCCTTTAGGATAAATAATTGCCGCACTCTTAAGACAGCCAACTCCTTATAAATTAGGTCTGTTGGGTAGCGGAAAGGTTTTTTTAGAGCTACTTTTATAACAGCTCTTTGAGCTCTTTCTACTTCTATAATAGTGCTTTTCCCGGCTGCTCCCCAAACAGAGTAAGGGCAGGAGAATGATGATGATATTAGATTACTTAATAAAAAGAATGTTAGTAAATGAAAACATTTTGCTGATGAACGCATCTCCGAAGTCTCTCAGATCGTATCGGATTGTCGTCCCATCGTACTGTGAGAGTGAAGCAAGAAAGTTCGCATACGCTTGTGCACTAAGATACATATAGCTTACTTCCGCTTAGATTGGCTGCCAAGACCAAAATGGTAAGGGGGACATTTTCACTTTGGGGAATCTCAAAGGCAAGCATAGAATGGGAAAGGCTGGTCAAAGCTGATTGTAGATGGCGCGTCCATAGCTTAGACCCAATCTGACCAATGAGGTCAATCTATTTTGAAATATAAAAAGACATTGACAGATTTTGAACCAATGACGAAGCCCATTATTGATACTATGTTATGTAGGTAACTGTGCAAGACTGTTTTCTAGTCGAGCTGCGGCGGTGGTGCGGCGTCATGCTAACTAAGCATACTCGATTTTTATTGGCCGAAAGGAGATGAGATTCAGAATTAACAAAAATAATAATAATTTTATTAAAAATATTTTAATTCAGTTTACAATTTACAAATCTATTATAAGAAACTAAACAAACTAACTTAAAAAATCACGTCAAAAAACTCCTCCTCAATACTGTTAACTGGTAATGTCCTCAAGAAACTGGCGGCGTTACTACGCTGTATGGCAAAGCTAAGCCTTTGGCCAAGGTAAAGGCTAGCCCTTGGATCACAGGAACTGTCAATTAGGCGTTCTGAAATTTCCTTGAAAAGGCTGTGAGCGCTCGGCCCCACTGTCTACGAGTTTCAACCCCAAACGGATCGAAAATATAGTTGCCGCTTGAGGTTCTCCTTTAGAATAAAAAACTTTTTAAAGAGAAAAAACATGAAAATTTAAAACATTTTTTAAAAATAACTAATGTGTAATGGTGGCTATCACGCATGAATTCGCCGCTAGAGGCGTTCGTGTAGACTAAGGTCTTCTCAGATGCAAAGAAACGCGAACACTGTATGCAGTGTTCGCGTTTCTTTTTTATAACGTATTTAAACTAATATTTACGATTGTGTTCTAGACTGAGTAATTATGACTTGAAGATTTTAAGTAGCAACTTATGATCTATTTGTTAGTACTTGGAGGTAGAATGATTTTTAATGCTTTCTAATTTTACGGAAAATATTGTAAATAAAGAGTGTTAAAAACCTGTTAACGAAGCCGAAAGGCACTTGTTCTCCCCGACATTGCGATTATTTTGTTGTTCTACTCCATACCTGGGTACCTTCTAGTTACGGAGATATTGGGGGACAAAGTTAATTTTTTTACAAGTTATTTTCTTTTTTTTTGTCAAAGTTACAACTTTAAAAAAAAGGCCATTTCCAGCAATAATTTTCACGTAAGTTACTTATTTTGATGTTCAGAATGCTTGGTTGACGGCTTCGTGATGAGGTTGTTTACACCCTGTATGTATCTTAAGTTTACACCATGTGGTTTACAGTGTGTTGATTTACGTAATAAAATAAACTTTTAAACGTTATTGGTACTATAAAGTTTGTAATAAAATTATTGACAAGACTTACTCGACAGTGGCGCCATCTGGTGAGCTCAAAAACGATAGCCCCCATTTCGTTCATCTTGTAAAATGCAAAGCTCAATTTCTGGCTGTTTGATTTATTGACTTGGCCACACAGTTCGGCAGTTTGATAAAAATAAATAATGTTATGGTAGTGGTGTAGTGGTATTTTTTCTAGAAGAATAGAGCATCGATATTGGGATAATCTCATAAGTAGACTTGAAAGAATGTATTTTTTACTTATTAAAAGATATGTTGTGTAAAACAAAAGTATTATGTAAGTTAATTTGGATATTTTTGAATAACGCGCCTTTTACATTTCGATTTGAGAACCCCGATTTTGAAGCGTTGTTGTGAATCCAATATGGCGATATTTGATGTTGTACTATTTTGAAGGTACGTCAAATTGACGATTCTATAATGATAATTCCGGTAAATATAATAGTGCTAGAGAGTTTTCGATATCTAATGAAGAGTTTTAGTATTAATTGATTGAATACTTGTGTTTTCACAGTGTAAGAGAAAGCTTACAGTTTGTATTGTTTTGTTTGTGATTTCCGATATTTTAATGATAATTCCATTGTTTTACAAAATTTTGTAAAGCGTTTTCATGTGGATACCGTAACTTTCAATCGAATCAACTTGTGAAAACACTATCTAAGTATATACCCGTCGTAGATAAGTGTGTTTCACTTACATCGAAGAACAAGATGGAATGTAATTACGGTAATTACAATCGCGAAAATTACGTACTGATTTCTTTACAATTTGTGTTATTTTTGTTACAGAAGTGCACATGTTTTTATACAAATGGGAGTTAAGTAATTTAGTGTTGAGGTGCATTAGATTAGCGCCATAATAATTGATTCATTACTTGAGTACGTAGTGTTTAGAGCGCTGACTATCATGACAGACACGAGACGAAGAGTTAAGCTTTACGCTCTGAACGCAGACCGACAGTGGGATGACAGAGGAACGGGACATGTGTCGTCATGTTACGTGGAGAGGCTGAAAGGCACCTCGTTACTGGTGCGTGCAGAGTCCGACGGGTCCCTTCTCCTAGAGAGTAAGATACAACCCGACACCGCGTATCAGAAGCAACAGGACACTTTGATAGTCTGGTCGGAAGGTGACAACTTTGATTTAGCATTAAGTTTTCAAGAAAAAGCTGGCTGCGATGAGATATGGGAGAAGATTTGTCAGGTAACTACATATTGATTATATTCTTTAGAGTATTGTTTATTGTATGCAACACCTCTCAGAAACTTAAAATTCTTATAGGAAACAGAAATGTTAGAAGTAGACAATATAAACAAAATTTGAAGAGTTAACTTTGAATCACATTGTAAATCACTTCACAGTACAATATCTGTGGATTGATCTTATGACAATGTAACAGTCACTTACTATCTTAGATCTGTGTATTGACATTGATGTGTGGCAGATTATGTTATGTATGTATTAAGTGTAGTGAAACATATTTATTTACTTGCAGGTACAAGGAAAAGATCCATCAGTTGAAATAACACAAGATATAGTAGAAGAATCAGAAGATGAGCGATTTGATGAGATGTCAGACAGTGTACAGCCTGTGGAGCTGCCGGCATGTGAAATGGGACGTCTGGAAGACATCAGTGAGCTTGTCAACAGTTGTTTGGTATCACCAGCACGCAAGGACAAGCTAGCAGCAGCACTAGAAACCCAGCATTACATCAAGAAACTACTTAACCTGTTCCACATGTGCGAAGACATTGAAAACATTGAAGGATTGCATCATCTATATGAGATATTCAAAAGTATATTTCTTCTCAACAAAAACACACTGTTTGACACAATGTTTGCTGATGATACTATATTTGATGTTGTGGGCTGTCTAGAGTATGATCCAAGTTTGCCTACACCCAAAAAGCACAGAGAATATTTGCGAGAGCTAGCTAAGTTCCGTGAAGCCATTCCTATTAAGAACAAAGATTTGCTAGCTAAAATACATCAAACTTACAGAGTACAATATATTCAAGATATTGTTTTACCTACCCCTACAGTTTTTGAGGACAATCTGCTAAGCACATTGTCTAGTTTTATATTTTTCAACAAAGTAGAAATAGTGAAACTTATAGAGGAAGATGAGAAATTTTTGACAGATTTGTTTAAGCTCCTTATGGATGATAAGACACCAGATCCTAAAAGACGGGACTTGGTTCTATTTTTAAAAGAATTTTGTAATTTTTCACAAAACTTGCAGCCTCAAGACAAGGATGCCTTTTATAAAACTTTAGTGTCTCTAGGGATCCTGCCAGCGTTAGAAATCACATTAAGTATAGATGATCAGAAGACCAAGACTGCATCTATAGACATTTTAACTTACATTGTAGAGTTTTCTCCTTCTGTAGTGCGGGATCATACACTACAACAAGCTAACAATACTGAAGAGGTATGTCATTCTCATTTCTACTTTGTGGTGGTTAGATACATGTTAATTTGTTGCAATGACCAATTTTATTTAATTTTAGGAACAAATGCTACTAAACATAGTGATAGAGCAAATGCTCAGAGACAGAGACCCAGAATTGGGTGGTGCAGTGCAGCTCATGGGGGTCCTCCGCATACTCCTAGACCCTGAGAGCATGCTCGCATCAGTCAACAAGAGCGAGAAGGCGGATTTCTTAAATTTCTTCTACAAACACAGTATACAAACATTAATAGGTAATGTACCCTTTTTATGACTCATTAAGTACAAACTACAAATGACTATTTAAACACCTTCCTAGAAAAGTAAACAATGATATTATCTCACTATGTATACTTTCAATGTAGCTTAGAAAATACATAAATAATATAACTAGATCAGTGATATATAATTAGCAATTCTAATACTATGAATTAAAATTGCTCTAGATTTTAATTCTAGCTTTAAAAACATGGCAATGGAAACGGGTTATGAATGCAAGTTGGTTTGTTAATTTGTTGTTACAAGACCTTTCAATGTTCCTTTCAAGAGTAGAAGTTGTTAGACAGTGATGATTATTATAAATTAAATACAGTTGCTTTATTATAGACGAAAAGATGTTGAATCAAAGCTTGGCTCTTTTTTTAATTTTTTTTTTTGCGTATTTTATAAAGCATGTATTAGTGAAAACACACTCTTGAATACATGTGTTACTTTATGAAAAAAAGCTGTTTTGCGTGTCTAAGAAACCCCACGGTAGTCCGCGCCATGCACGTAATATCCGCTGCGGATTGCCCGCGCGGACCATCCGCACAAAAGGAGTGAACTCAACCTCATATTGCTCATATTTTAGTCTATTTTGAAGGCAAGATTTGGTTGCATTGAAAGTGTCAACAATCTATGTAGTTCAATCTATGTTGACACTAATGTATATCACGTTTGCAGCCCCACTCTTAGAGAACACAACTGGAGAGAAGCCTCTAAAGGAAGACTACCACACGGTGCAGCTACTGGGGCTTGTGTTGGAACTACTGGCCTTCTGTGTTGAACATCATACATACCATATAAAGACCTGCATATTGAATAAGGTTAGAACATTCTGCTAAGAGATAGCTATCATTTCCATATGCTTTTGCCTGTGGCTTCGTCAGAGTGGCTGTCGAAAATTATCCCTTGGGTACTTATTACGGGGATGAAAAGTATCCTATTTTTTATTTCAACAAAACCTTTTGAACAGGTTTAAAAAAGTAACAGGCAAACAGAGTTATTTTTGCAAGTTTGGTTAGCATTTAGTGGCCATAATTTTGTACAAAACTACAAGTTTTGTTGCCCTTTTAACCTACCACTCTTCATGATGTTCGGGGTTCTGAACTTCTTAGCTTGCTTTATGGGCTTGCCGTAGTGTTGGGGCCTAGATACTGATACCATTATTCCCTTGCAACATGAATTTACTTGGAAATTTCATAGACTTGATTATGCATAGAAGATTTGAGAGCAGCGGTGGCCCAGTGGTGGCGGCCCCGACTTACGAACGTCGTGGGTTCAAACCCAGGCAGGCGGCATTACTTTGTGTAATTTATTTCATCGCCACTGCTCTCAAAACGGTGAAGGAAAACATCGTGAGGAAACCGGCATGTCCTAGAACCAAAAATTCGAAGACATCTACCAATCCGCACTGGGCCCGCGTGGTGGATTATAGCCTATACGCAAAATACGCGCTTTGACGTGGAGTTGCGGGCACCAGCCCGTTATACAATACAATGATGCATAGAAGATAATCTATGTCTTATGAATGCTAAATTATGCATTTGTGGTTCATAAAACAATAAAAAATGTTGTAAATCAGGTAAATGAGCTCATAGTTAAATTTTCGCAATAATTAGTAGTTATTAAACTGATTATTGTGAAAATTTTACTATTAACTACTGTGCTTGATGTTAGACAGAAGATTTGAGTTGCTTATTAAGTTTCCATTTCACTATTACAGACATTCAATAATCATTGAATTATGTAAGTTTATGTAAACAAAAAGTAAGTATCATATAGGTACTATGGATTATGCATTTTCTAAATGACGTAAATAAGATTATCTTTTTTTTATCTATCATTCATTTTAAACATAAGGACTGCATAACATGGAAAATCATATTCATTTGCTATCACATGAGAGAATCAGGAAATGACTGATTATTTATTGATCATTTTTCTTGCTTGTTTATTAATAAAATATTGTATAGTTATACAAGTTTGTATCTTTTTATACAGTTAAGGGATTTCCCATAAGCATTACTTAGTGAACAGGACAGAATTACGCCTTTATTTACTATTATATCTCTGAATAAACAATGGCGGATCCAGTAAATAAAACCGCCAGTAAAGTCAACCATTTTAATTTAGACCTTGATTTATGACACAAGGTCACCTCTTGTTTAAAGGCTCCTTTCTTTATCATTTCCATACGAAATGTGCAAAGTTTTCCCGACTTAGTTACCGCTACAGTTACGATTTTCTTTTTAGCGGTCTGCAAACAGTGTTGTATTATTTATTTCCTATAGTATGTTATGTAACGAAATTCGTTGATGCTGACGTTTTCAGGCTGATTGCCAGCTAGTTATAGCTATATGAGTATGTCATCTGAGATATCATAAATCTCTCGCGTCATTCGAGTAAGTTGACATGTCATTGAACCTAAACTTCATATAAATAATCATGATTATTGTGTGAGAAGCACAGGACGGGTTGTATTGTAATGCCGATGCTAGGGAATAGGGGAAGTTCACAAAATGCAAAAAATGCCAAGATGCAGTCTTTTTATCAAGAAACTAGCTGATACTCGCGGCTTCGCCCGCCCGCTTGACAAACAGACAGACGAGGTGGAGGACTTTGTTTTATAATATGTAGTGATAACACTAATTTGTCTATTTGCAGGACCTCCTTCGTCGCATACTGGTGCTGATGCGGTCGACACACACGTTTCTGGTGCTGGGCGCGCTCAGGTTCATGAGAAAGATCATTGCTCTCAAGGACGAATACTATAACAGATACATTATCAAGGGGAACCTCTTTGCGCCGGTCATAGATGCGTTCCTTAGAAATAATGGCAGGTATGTAGTGGATGGTTTGTTAAAACCAAATAGAATAGATAGGGTAGATGACACACCAATCAATTGACATACTTTTTAAAAGCTGTCAAAACGTGGTTCTCTCATAGATTTTGTATGGCAATAGCACGCTTTGATGTCACTATTTTGTCAACTCAATGACTCAAACTATTTATTGATTTGAAAGCAACTAAAAATCTAACTTGGCAATAAATTGAAAATAAATCAGGTTTTCAGGCCCAAAATAATGTTTCTTTTTTTGGGAATGGTGTCTTGATATTAGTTTTATGGTGTCATCTAACCTAATATGTGACATTTTCTTTTCTATATTACGATTGAATTAAACAAATCAAACTTATTCAGGTACTCCCATGAGTATTTTTTATTGATTAATTATTGACAGTTTTTAATACATGTTTGTAAAGACCATTTTAAAGTTCTGTTCATTAAAAATATACCTGCTAAGATCATGTCATGCGAAGAAATTAATGTAGCCAGAAACATGTTTTCAGCATCAAAAAACATGTTGCTGCAACAATATCTCGCAACTTTTGTAAACTATATGCTACGTTATACTAATGCTCATCAACAATTTATTTCCAGGTACAACTTATTAGACTCTGCGATACTAGAATTATTTGAGTTCATAAAACTGGAAGACATCAAGTCACTCTGTTCACATGTTGTTGAAAACTATGGCAAGATATTAGAGGATGTTGAATATGTGCAGACTTTTAAGGCTTTAAAAACAAGGTACGATCAACACCAGGACAAGTTGAAGGAGAGGGATCGAGGTGAGACTACATGTAATTACACCCTTTTCAATATTTATTAGTTTTAAAAGTTTTACAATAAGCTTGTGTCCTGAAAAAATTTAATTAGTCCGTCAGTTACATTATCAAAAAATATTTTACACGTATTTTTTCTTTTGTTACGTAAACCAAAATTGACGAAGATACGACGCTTTTAAAATTCTCAATACGTCACACCGTGCTATAAGTTTTAGTGCGTTGTGACGTCATGAGCCCCCACTCGAGTTTTGATGCGTTTTGTCTTTGTCCAATATTAATTGATTTAAAGGGTCTTTCAAATAGGGCGGGTCGATGATGACAGTTTGTGGCGGCTATTTTGTTTTGGCGGCATCTGTCAAATGCGTTGTTATTTCTTCAGTTACTGATGCCAAATCACCATGGCAAGTTACACGATTGAGCAGCACGTCCAAATGATAAAACTTTATTATCAAAATGAGTGTTCGTTAGTGCAAACGTTGCGTAGTTTAGGGTTATCTCTCGCAGAGGGGACGTGAATTGGCCAAAAAGATCGTGTTATTTGACCCCGCCAGACTTTTTCTTGAAGGGTTTTCTCAAGTCGCAGGTCTTTGCCAATAATCCGCAATCAACCGATGCCCTGAAAGTCAACATAACGCAGGCCATCGCTCAGATTCAGCCGGATCTATGCAGTAGAGTAATTGAAAATTGGACCTCCGCGGATCCGTGCCACCGTTCGGACCCACGGTGGACATTTAAACGATGTCATATTTCATAAATAATGGCATAAATGAGCCTTTCAAATAAAAAAATAATTTCTTTGTTAACTCACATACAGCTTGTTTTATTTAATTACAACATCGACCCGTCTTTGTTGAAAGACCCACATGTCCATTACTTTTCAATACTCTTAACTGACGGACTAGATTTGCAATTTATTGATGGTGGAAACTAGCCTATTACACTAGGGATTTTGAAATAAATTAAGGAAGAAGTCGACGTAAAAATGAGCGATCTTATTTGATGCCTGGGGCGGTGATCTATGGACTGTCAACAAAAGAGTTAGGTAAATGCGAAAGGATTATAATCAATCTGTTGCAATTTCATTCAAATTCGTTCAGTAGCTTCTGCGTGAAAGAATAAATAAAAATTGATACAAACTTTCGCGTTTATAATAGTAGTAAGAAGATTGTCAGCCTGTATACCTAATTCTTTTGTTGACTGGACGTTTGACGGTGCATAAGATACTGCCATCTATTCAATACTGATCGACCAGTACGAATTCCTATTGGCTTTATTTGCGGCCAATCTGTCACAGATGTCACCAGTCACCACACTACAGGGATACACTCACACTATTGTGGATATTCGTGATAGCAATACGCTATAAAATATTTTTTTATAAACCAAAGGATATTTGTTGGCCATACGCACGATCTTTTTGGCAAAGGAGTTGGAAATCATTTACAATCCGTGTCCAAGACGTCGCCCTTCGAAATAGCTACAAGAGTGTAACCATCGCCTAACTCCAAAATTCTCCAACAGTGAGCGGCAGTGTAGGCGTAGCAGAGGCCGTGGTCCCATCACTACTCCGCACCAGATACCGGCGCGAGGCGCGCGCGCCGGACGACGAGGAGGAGATGTGGTTCAACGACGACGACGAGCTGGAGGACGACGCGCCGCTCGACGCGCAGACTACGCACGCGCACCCGCACGCGCATCACGCGCTCGACGCTATCGGTACTGTTTACATTAGTACCTTATCACTCAACACCTTGACCCTTGTAGTTAAAGTACAGACGTAATGCAGACGTGTGAGCACTTTCTAGTAAGCGATATCTTGGTCTAGCTACCGATTTTGTAAATCTCGATCTCTAAACCAGATTATGTAAAAGAAAGTTGTCTACAATATCAGTATTTATTTCAGGGAAAATTGTTGAAAAGAAAGTATGCAATACGGAAACAGTGAACGGCCCCAGCAGAGTTCTCCTAAGCACCACGTCGCCCAGCAAGCCGACGCACACTGACGTTCAGGTATCCTCGCCCAGATTACTCAATAAGGTAAACTTTTAGTTCCCTCACGCCCCTTCTCTGCTCGCTTCGCTGGGGAAACATGTGATGTCAGTCATCTCAAATCAGAGGCAAAGGACTTGCATGGTGTTGGTTCAAATAAAGTTCCTTGTGTGGTGTTGTTTGCCTTACATGAACATATTTTAAAATGCTCGCACAGAGTAGTATCTAAATAGAGTGTGGATATGGATATTTCTTATTATAGTTCCGTTTATTCCTTCAGATCTGATACTTTTCAACTCGCATTTATATTATCACTCCCTTGCTTACTACTCCATATGAATGTGGGATGTTCTCAGGGAGGATGCAGATTGGCAATGGTGTTTTAGTAGTTGTGGTTGTCACCTGCAATATTAACACCCCTCCTTTGTTTCTGCTGTTTGAGAAACTAATATAATTCATGTCGTATTACCTATTGCTTAACATTTCTCCTAAACCCAGTCTGGCAGCACTCAAGCCATGTTTGAGCCGCAAAAAGCTGGGTTGAGATGATGGTAAAGCTAATGGACAGCAAAACGTCGGCGGACCATAGCACGGGTTCAATCTTGCCGCCGGCTTTGGTGTTTAGAGTATTGGGTTTTCTAGCTGCTTTAGCAGAATATAATTATGCTGTAGGTCATTTGTAAATTTTCTTAGCTTTATCTCTATTAGTGTAAACAGAATGGTTAACACTCAAGTTGAAATTCGCAAACTTTCGAATCCATTTCGATCTTGCTTTGCCAAATTCCTAGCTTGTGTCATATAATATTGGTGCGAGTCTTGTAGTACATGAGTGCGTATGTGACAGGGGCTGGTGGACTACGACGGCGACTCAGACGAGGACGAGGAGGGCGGGGGTGCGGGCGGCGGCAGCGGCGACGAGCGCGACGCCAAGCGGCCGCGCCTTGCGTAGTGCGCTCCGCCGCGCCTGGCGTAGTGCGCTCCGCCGCGCCCGGCGTAGTGCGCTTCGCCGCGCCAGGCGTAGTGCGCTCCGCCGCGCCCGGCGTAGTGCCACTCCGCCGCGTGATTCAAGGAATATAACCAGAGAGCCGCCCGCCTCGCTGCGCTGTGCACATGTCCCAGTGAACCATGGAACATGTCGTAAGATTAACTTTACTGTACGCTGTGGTATTTATATCTGTCCGCGGTGCGACCCTGTTGTTACAGAAGTCTGCGCGCTCGCGTATGTTTACTGTAACAGAGTAGTTTGATTCTAATAGTTGGCTGCTGTGTCGGGTGCGAGGGCCCGGGGCCCGAGGCTGCCGCGCTACTCCGAGTGAGGCCGGTACATAGCAGCACTTAGCTGCCATCCTAGCTCTTCCATCTCCCTCGCGTACTAACACCTCGCCCTCGCCACAACTTTCAGCTGATTGCATTTAAATTCGACACAATCAGTCGTTTATAATTGCTTTCATTAGTCACCCGCTAGACAGTAAAGTACTTCCAGCAGCTGGGTTATGTCCATTATTTGTAAATATGAAGTGCTGACACTCGAGTGTTCGACTTTAGTTAGTTAGTGTATGAAGTTCTTCATACTTTGTAGTGTAATAATATACTTCAGATGGCATCAGAAAGTAGAACAAATATTGGTTACAAGGTGTATTTAATGTGAACTAATTTTAACGATTAGGTTACTTTTGTCAAGGATTGTAATCACAAAAAGTACAAAGAAAATATGAGTGGGAATTAAACGTCTAATAATAAATAATAATAGAAAAAAGAAAAACACCCTGAACGCGATATGAAAATGTAAAAATGTACGTATTTATAAAAATCTTAGTTTATGAAGGATCACACGACCAATCTTTTTTTAGAGACATTTAAAATCATAATCTGTTCTGTGGAATTGTTACTCACTAGTGCGCTATCGTATCACAAACAGATCGGCAGCGAATAATCTGTTGCCAGAACTTAATCATAGAAACTGGTTCTTATTACGAAAATGTTTGTTAATTGGGCATCAAAGACAAGTCAGCTGTAGAAATAATATTCGTGGTGTCAGATATAAGAGTTATTTATTCTCAATATTTTGCATTCCTTCTGTTGAGCTTCATGGAGATTACAGTTTGTATTTTTCCAATTTTTTATTTTGCAGTAATCATTACTCGAGTCTTGTTTTAAGCATCATCTAGTATATCTTATTTGTTTTTATTTAACCAAAATGTCTCCTAAAAGCTCCCACTTTGTTGAGAGTAGAGAATGGTTTTGTATAAATTATTTTTTTTTGTTAAATTTGCATGGCCCATATTAATGAATTATTATATTAACATTTTAGCTACTGTAAAGTAGCACTTCCTATTTATAAAATGTTCTGTGTGCCGCTGCGTAAAACATGGGCATTTATGGCATACTGTGAGTAGTTAAAATGTTATTGATTTTCAAGGGTGAAATGGGTTTGACGCAGAATGTGCACTTCGCAAAATGTGCACTTCAATATAGCAAACAAACGGTATTTACTTTGACCGATTGTGATAAAATTCACACTCATTTTGAGTAATGGTAATTTTGAGACATGCTCATTTTGCGAAGTGCACATTCTGCGTCAAACCCAGTGAAATATTTTATTTGAACTGACTTTCCAAAGTGTGACTAGCAATTTTTTTTAATCAATCGCCTATGAAAATTAGCCAAAATTAGACTAAATTAAAACTATTATTGTAAGGAGTGAAGTTTACCAACATGTTGACTGCCCATTTATTTATTATGATTATCATAAATTACATTTGTGTAAAAATTGTGGAGGAGCGAAGACATAAAATAATAGGGCTATTACGACGTTTTGGAACTAAGTGGCGTGTTGTCAGGGTTTGATAGTTTGGTAAAACTAAGCAGCAATACTCATCAGGAACGATACTGCAAAGGAAAATTATATAAGATGGGGTAACGCGCTGCTTCCTGCTCAAAAGTCGTATGACTACTAACTTAGATAAACAAGATTAACTTCGTTTGTGGTTGTTTTAGATACACCTTACATTTCAATGATAAGCGTTAAATGAGTTAAAAAAAAAACCATTAAGTATTGGCATTTAGAACCTGTTTTTTTACCTTTTCCGAAACTGTTTTATCCTTCACATCAACTCAAACAATTAGTGGATTTAGCGGCTTCGTGACTGTATGCTACGTCTATATCGAAGTTTAAAGTGGACAGTCAACATGTTCACATGTCTATCTGGATCCTGACTTGTTAACTATTCGTCTTCCGAAAGGCACTAGGTACACTGGCTAATGGTAGGAGCAGACGTGCTGGTATTTTGGCGTCCGCGGTATGCCAATCAGTAAACGATTTTAGTACTTTTAGAAAGACGTGTGTTCCTTCCCACAGCCTGCATAGGTCCTTATTTTTCTTCCATCACTTATGATTTTGTTGTACACTGGCAGCTAAGATTTGCTACTACTTGATTAAATTAAAATAACAATCATTAATTAATTTTATTCTGCAATGATTTTGCTCGGTTTCATCTATAGAAAAATTACTTACATATTTTTTGGGATCCAGATTTATCATGTTGGTTTGATTTAGAAATTATGAAGATTTTGAAAGGTCTATTTATGGGACCGTTCAAGTATTACGTAAGCACTATAGAGGGGCGGGGGTCTATGCTTTGCTCATTTTTAGTAACATGGGGATTGGGTGGTCTAGATGGTGATTACATCAGCAGTAATTATTTACTTTTTTACACATGGCAGCCCACACATTATCTATGCTTCAAAACGAAACGCATATTCGGGGATTCCCACAAATAATGAATACGTTTAGGTATTCGCTTAGGGGCCGCCTCCACGAGCGAGCGAATCGCGGCGATTCAACGTATTTCTATACGAAAATATCGCCGCGATTATCTCGCTCGTGGAGGCGGCCCCTAATAACCGAGTAGCTAAGCTTATTTTCAAGTTTCTAGAATTATAACTGCTGCTAATCAATAAAAAAAAACAATACCTTCTTAGCTTCTTACATTAACAGAAAAATGCACACCAATGTTTACGTAAGCATTAGAGGGGGGGGGGGGTAAGAGCGTAGAAGATCTAGATAATAGGCATGATAACAGTATCAAAAAATTGCAAATCTAATCTATTTAGTCCGTCAGTTAGAGTATTGGAAATTATTGGACACGTATTTTTTGTTTTTGTAAATCAATGAATATTGACAAAGATAAAACGCATCAAAACTCGGGAGTGGGGGCTCAAGACGTCAGAACTATCTAAAAATTAGGCGTGACTATTGATAATTTTAAAAGCTTCGTCAATTTTGGTTTACGTAACAAAAGAAAAAACACGGGTCAAATATTTTTTGATAATCTAACTGACGGACTAATTAGATTTTTTTTGTCGTCTCGCCTATTGTAATAAATCTGCTTACGTAATACTTAGACGGCCCCCTATGTAGGTATGGGCATGGTATATCTACGCCTCGTTCGTTCGACCGGTAGATTCCACAGCCAACGTGTTAACACGTGATTATAAACCGTCAGTGATTTATACGAATTCCCTATATTATTGTAATGTAGGCTTGTATTCTTATAAATCGCTGATTGTACTGGGAAGCTGGTGACGGGTCCATTTCAGCACCACGAATGAAGGCACGAAAGAGAAAATGTAAAAGTTTTTTTTTTAATTATTTATTAATGCATTCTGTTTTCGAAAAAAAAAGCATATTTTATTTATCTGACGCGTTGTGCTCTTTAGTAAGATTAATATTTTGATTTTTAGGTGTAATGTCATGAAATGGATCCCACTCGCTATCTGTTTGTCATTGTTTTGCCAACGTTAAAAATGAATTATAAAATCAGTATTAAATCTTTCTTTACTTTCAACAAATGTTTCCTATCTTTGCTTATGTACGATTGTTTGTAGCTTTTTTACACTGCGGAAGTAATGTGTATGTGATAAAATTATCTGATTAAGATCCATTTTATTTTATTACTATAAACCTCTAGTTTTATCATTCGTATTTTGTAAATAATATTAGATTTTGTAAAATACACTTAATCTGGTGATTATAAACATCTATCTATAGTAAAGTAAATATTTTGCATAATCACATGTCGCCAGAAACGAGTTCGATGGAGTGGTCCAAACGTTATTTTACACAATAAACAGTTAATTAGTACTGATCTCAAGTCTATAACTGGCTTCCAATAACTTGTTAGTAACAAACCGAAACCTCATACATAATGTAGCAGTGCTCAAATTTTATATCTGGTCTTTTAATTTCATTTCACATTAATTTAGTGTATCTTTTTGCATTTACAGAATGCTCTTCCATATGTATCAAAAATTAACTATAGATACTTTCGTAAGACCTAGTTTTTTGTAGTTGCAAGTTTTAACTTAAGATATATTTCAGAGATGTTAATATTTCTGATCTAGTGTGACACAAGATGCGATGGAGCCATATTATCAAAACATATTGAATATTATTTTAAAAGCATAGCTTGATATAATACATTAATATTTTTTTAGTTAAATTGAATGCTCGTGGAGTGTAATTTAAATATAAAATGTGTGCAACAGTTGTCATAGACATTGTTCATAATATTATAATTTATATCTAGCTGTATTGTCTCTCGATTATAAACTCCTGGCGGCATGATTATTTGATTAATGTTTGCAAAGAAGGTGTGCCACTGTGATGACAAAAGTCGTGGTTGACGGTACTCTGCAGCATCGAGTGACTATGCCTTGACCGGCCCGCTAGCTATACGAGAGTTTATGATTAGCGTAGACACTGCTCTCTGCTCTGCGCAGCACGTACAGTGCCTACGATACGCCGAACATTAGCAAAGGTAATTGATGAGCACAAAAAAAAACAGTATAGTTTCTATACTAACTTAATATATTCTCGAAATTATTTTTCGGCGCTGGTTTCCTCTTTTCACATTATCATTTGAACTACCTTGGGTAACGTCTCTAAAATACATATCAATTTTAATATGTATCTGAAAAATAAATTATTGATCTCTGTCATAAGATTTTACATCTTACAAAGAAGTCCGCTACCGCCACTATTGTAACTTTAAAATGATGGTCACACTTCGATATCAGTGCAAAAGACTCCAGCTTTTTATTCAGGATGCACAGTGAACGCGAGGCGAATTCAATTATTACATACGTGGAATGAATTTGTCAGAATATATTGTAAATATTTAACGTTTTATGTAATAATTTTATTTTCAAATCTGCCAACATCCACGTGTATAATAGGCTAAAAGCATCGAGCTGTCAATTAGATTTATACGATTCTTATATTCCTTGAAATAACTTCCCCGTTAGTTAAAATACGAAGTTCTAGGTGAAAGTAGACTGTAATAATGACTATTTTTTATCTGTCTAGGTGGATGACCATCATAAATTAATTTATACACAGATTAAAATAATTTACCTAACGGCAAGTTGTGTAAAATAAATAAGCTTACGATAATGCTATTATTATGATGTCACTAGTTAAGTAAGCAATATAAATATAAGGTAATAATTACGATCCATGTTGTTTCTTTCATACATTCCACAATTTTCGAAACAGAACAGTCTAAATAAAATAAGTTTATAGATTCAATAAATAATTATTATATTTGATGAGTTAAAAGTATAACATTGCTTGACGCAACAATTAAGTATAGTAGTAGACACTGGGGTATCAATTAGCTATATCGACAACTTCAGTCTTGAGCTTAGAAGCAAGTGCCCGGCGCAGCTGCATGGCGTCAGGGGGCGGCGCTGGCGTGACGCCCGCCAAGGCCGCTTGTGCAACTCGGGCCGACCGCGGTCGGGCCGCGCTACCTTGAGATCCTTCCCCACCTATATATATATATATAGACAGGTGGCAGAAACATTCAAATATTTATTAAAATAAAAAAAATATGTAAGTAGGTTTATTTTGTACAAGTAAAATGCTTAAAAAAAGTCAATATAAAAAACAAATCAAATATAAACAAAATGACGCGTCGCCACGGCATGCGTCGCCACGCTATTTTTTGGCTATAGCCTAGCTAGATGTTTCACATCAAAAACAAAACAACCAACAGAATTAACTGTCAAGGTCAGAGTTTTTCCAAAATCGATTTAAACAGGTAGTACCTCCAGTTTCTGCGCCGTCGGCTGCACCGAGACGCCGCTCGCGGACTTGCTTCTTCAGCGCCAACAGCTTGTCCCGCTGCTGCTTCAAATACTCCTGACGGGCAAGCATCTCTTCCTCACTCACCTGCGACCAAGATTAGTGCTAATTATGCTAAACTATGGATTTGGTAAGGAATGTGTGCATAAATTAAGGCGTAGTATGAGCTAGACCTCAACTTTCTTGGGAGGTGGTTTCAGTGGTTCCATAACTTGAATTTTCTTTGTCTCAGGAGCTTTACGGTCTGTATTATCTTTATCCAGATTCTCTTCTTTCTTATCAACTACGTGATGTTCATCTTTCTTTTCGAAGCTGTGAAGTTTCGATAGCAACGTTTTCTTTTCGGCCACCACTTCTTCAGGTGCAACGTTGACGACATCATTATCTGTACCTTCGAAGTTTTCTTCAAGTTGTAATCTGAAATAATAGAAATTAAACTCATTACGGGTCTGATTGTTGGTAAAAAACGCATTCCTCGGAGTTTTTGGTACTTGTGCATACAGTACTTACTTTTTTATTTCGGTCATGACATCGTCATTATCAGGCCAGTCCTCACTTTCATCGCTTCGTGAAGTATCCAAATCTTCTGGTTCTGCAGAAAATAAGTGGGCCATTGTTCCGTACCGCCTTTCAATCAATTCTAAAGCCTAAAATAAAGCATTAGAATCATTAGGTACCTCTTGCGCCTACTTCTGTCCCTCACGCAGAATGTACCTACCTGTAATTGCAGTTCGACATTCTTGTGCGTCATCATCTTCACAAACATTACGTAGTCGTTGGCAGCCCATATTTGTTCGAAGAGGCGCCGGTGAAAATGAGCAGGCAATCCGGCTATATCATGTGCCGACAGCTTGCATGCAGCTTCGAACTGATCAGCCGTGATGCCGATGTCGTCCATAAACGAGCCTAACATCACGTCCACCTGGGTTTATAAAAAATAAAGCTCTGAGGCTCAAGTTGGGCAGCATAGCTAGCTGTTCTAGGTAACTGATCTTATGGAAAATTTGGAGTTGTGAGAGCTGATCGCCCTAGCAGCTGATAATACATCACTAATAAAGGTGAGATGAAAGACGACTGAAAGAAATTTAGCTACAAAAAGTTTTCAATCGTTCGTTTGTTTATTTGAGGAATATGAGCTGCATTTCAAGGCAGTCAACTTCTTACGATACTTACTAAGTTACGGTAGTCATCATGTATCTTCTTGTACTCAGGTCTATCGAGCACTTCTCCATTATCTGTCGGCTCGAAGGCTGTAAATAAAACATTCAATTAAACTAACACAATAAGTTTGAATGAACACAGTGGTACCACCTTACGAAGTTAGTTCTGTGCTCTACCACTTGTTAGAATATACTAGGCATTCTGTCCCTTTACCTATCTCGCTGTAGTAGATAAGTACCTATTGTAGAGTGAGTAGGGACAGACTGCTCACACACATTGTTAGAGTTGCAGATCAGCAGATATTATTGTGCTTACACTGACTGCTGCTTACGTACTTACGCAAAGATTTTTCTTCTATAAAAGTCTGCAGAGGAACGTTCCAAACAGGACCATGTAGAAATCCTACAAGGGAATCGAACACCCAAGAGTTACCGTCTAGTTGTGCCATTTGTACTTATAACTCTTATCTATTTTAGGTAGGTACTAATAAACTACTTATCTGAAAATTATATTTGAAATTAATCAAAATCAGCTCCAACACTATGACGTTTATTTGTACTATTTGTTGCTACGGTTACAGACAGAAAAATTGTTTTTATTGTTTCCCTTAGTTATGGCAGGCGATGGAACACGAAGTTATGATTTTTTAATGGATTTTCAAGGTCCTTTATTGGGAAGGTACTAAACAATATCGATGTTGGATTTGTATTGGTAGGTATATTAACGTTCATGATGTAATGAGGTTGGCCTTGTGGACAGTCAGGTCTTGAAGAGACCTGTCTGCTGCGACCACGGTATACCTTAGATTTAGCAATCACTACACGGAGCATCATTTACAATCACCAACTTCTTCTCTGTCTTCTCGTCAATCAGTCATAAAATTGAATCGTTGTTTGTTGCAGTTGACCACACTTATTATTAGTTTTGCTTTGCCCAGCTTTGCCTACGTTTAAGTCTGGTGGGTATCGTGAATTCGTAACGTGACGTATTTCGTTAGACCTTTTCAAGACGCTAAGCACAGAGACGCTAAGCTTTTCGGACGTTTCTTTGTCCTTTTACGAAACAGCTGATAAATTATTAGAATTAGGAACGCAACAATAAAATGTTACGGCCGGCTGTCACCAAAAAATGTCACTTTGACACTCAGGAGTTTCAGGTTTCTAGTGCTTGCTTGTGTTGCAGATCTTTGGTGTTGCGAAATCCGATCCGACAGTCTGACTAACTTGAGCATATGAGAATGTTAGGTCTCTTTCTCAATTGTAAATGAAGAGAAAGATAGAAATAGACAGTCAAAATAATCAATATTAATTTTGAAACACTCGTTAATAGGTGAAATAAACAAATAAAATATGTTTGGTTTGCTACAGAAAAGCAGAAAAGTATACACAGCGAGTAATTGAGTTTTTGTTTACTAATAATAGATAAAAAAATATCTGCCACGGTTCAACTGAAAAATGGCCAATCCAAATCCCTACACGTCTCTAGAATATGAAAATGTTAATGGAATAAAATTAACGCTAAATGTTTTTAAAAGGCAAACCTCGCCGAAATCAAGACAATTTACAATTACATACAAAAATGTAAGGAACAACAGTTCAAGAATAGGAGCTAAAGCATCACTTTTCCTTGCTATCATATTTAATTTGATAGCTTTCTTCTATGTTCGAATAAGCTTAACAGCAATTGCTGTTATAATTATTTCGTTATCGTTCCTAGTTTTCTTTTGGTTTACGCACAGTGTTCAGTCAGGTTTGTATAAATCTTTGAATTTTTAATCTCCAACATTGCTTGATTTGTGCCCGAGGATTTCGTGGTTGATTAATAACAGCCTCTCGGGTTGATCTTCAGGTAAGCTGCGCTTAGCTGGGTTGGTAACGTGGATAGGTGGCCACCCATTACATACCGAGTTTCCTGTGTGCCTTCGAAACCACGTTAAGCCATTGGTCCCGGCTGTCAATTGTAGATCTTTGAGAGTCGTAACAGGTAGTCAGTTATCCAAAAGTCTGACAACCAGTCTTTTCAAGTGGTATTGTATTACCCAGTACTAGACTGAGTTGTGGAACTTGTGGAGGACAGATAGGCAGGCGCTCCATGTAAAATACTGGTATTCAGCCACATCCAGTAAGACTTGAAGCCGACCCCAACATAGTAAGGAAAAGGCTAGGCAGATGATTGCTTAATGGTGGGTGTGCTAAAGGTACAGTTCTGCGTAACCCCTCAGAGATTACAGGTGTTATGTTATATTACATTGAGAATCAGCAATATACTGAATATGTTTCAATTTTCAGAAAGTCTTCTGATAATACCAACGGTGTGTATTCAAAGCACCATTAAATATGTGTGGGGCAGAGAAGACACCTTTGTGGATTGGTCTAATATTGATGATGTGATTATCAATGAAGTTATTAAAATGGTAAGCAATAATAAATATGAAGATTACTTGGCTTGTGGCAGAACTGAGACAGAGAGAATACAGGCTTGTGGATAATCCTGATGGTATAATTATGGTAATCGAGGGCAAGCATATTGCCATTAAATATTTAGATAAAATATTTATTGTCATTAACCAGGCACAAATCAAGACTCCGTGGCTGCTACTGGAAAAATAAAAAAGTATTTATTGATAATATATTTTAATGTAATCCCTTATTTCTTTTCAGAATCGTGTTTTATACTATCTCACTGTGTTGAAAAAGGAAGATAATCCAGATTCTGTAAATCTAGTTCCGCTGTTCAAGGTAAATTGATTCTTTTGGGCTATTAATAAATGCCATTGGTCAGGCAGCTACCATGCTGACTGCAAATGACATAGGAAGAGAAGTGAAATAAATTGATTTACTGATTTAAAGTACTTACAATATTTTGTCTGAAACTGGCTGGTCTCTCAAATCAGCGTCATTGGTCAAGTGGTCTTAAGTGTGACTGCTGAACATGATGTCCTGGGTTCGATTCCCGGGTCAACAAAATTCTGTTGAGTTTTTCCATCAGGAATTTCTCAGGAGCAGACATGGAGTCTGGACTTGTGGCCGGTTGATGGTAATAAGCTCACTCCCTATTACATGGGATTTAAATGTAATTGGAGAAGTGTGGGTGTACTATTTGGTACACCTTTGCCTAACTCTTCGGGGATTACAGGCGTGACTTTATAAAGGGTGTAAAAGGAACCTTAACGAAGCCGAAAGGCACATGTTCTCCCCGTCATCTCGATCATTTTTTGTTCTAGTCTAGACCATATCTGGGAACCTTCTAGTTACGGAGATATTGGGGTCTTTTTCACAAGTTTTTTAAATACCCAGCGATAATTTTTGCGTAAAGTTACTTACAAGTAGTTTGATGGCTTCATGAAGGTCCGTTTACTGTTTACACTGTGTTTTATGTTATGTAAATAACATCTAGGATTCATGTCCCCTTATTTAATATTATTTCTAATAATAAGTTATATTTGTTTCAGTACACAAAGCCAAGACTGTTCATGCTCCAGAAAATCTACTCTGAAATCCAAACATTCTTGTTGGAGGCACAAAAAGAAACTGCAATGGCGTCCGGAGACAAGGGATGAATATGGACTTTAAATTATTATCCTACTTTTAATAATTAATTATAATGTGTAAAGAGACTGTTAATATAGTAATAAGTGAAGAATTTTTAATTGTTATTGAATATTAGTACTTAAAGACTTGGTTCTAGTAATCACAAGCACTGCTGCTGAGTAAAACTCTCGCCACGGAGCGGAAGTCCGCAGTCAAATATCCCTTAGAAGACACGTCACAGGCGCCCGCGCCTTTTAGCGCTGCTTATACTTATTTTCAAAACAGACAAGCGTGCACCAGTGCTCGCACCCGCGCGTGTTTTAACGGATGCCCTTAGGTCGAATCTAGTGGGTAATAGTGTAAAACTCTACTGTAAGAGCGGTTTCGCACTACGTCTGATTCGAATCCGATCGAACCCGGTCCGGAGTAGTCGTAGAACTATTTCGATGGTAGTTTACGCACTAGATCCGGCTTCCGTCATCCGATTTTGTATTGTAGTGTATTTTCACAGGTACGGATCGGACTCGGATCGGACGTAGTGCGAAAACACTTAACAGTGTAATAGGATTCCCGATGCCATTCAATTCAGAATTTCAACAACATTCACTGCGTGTTTTATTAACATTTGTCGAGCAGGAAGAAGTAAGTAGGTAGGTAGTGTTTAAAGGATATCCTTAAAAATCCGTCGGATTGCTGTAGACAAGTGTGTTACACAGTTGAGGTGCTGGGTTTAATTCCCTGGTCGGGTAAAGTGTTATTGGGTCTTCTATCATGAATTTCTCAGTACCGTAACAGCCTGGAGTCGATAGGTTTGACGGCAAATAGGCTCGCCCCTTGCATGTGTTAGATACGCAGGCTATGAAAATGAGACTCGTGGTGAGGTTGAATAATGGAATGACTTTATTTCGAAAAAATGGTCCCTTATACTACTCTGTCAAGAAAGTACCGGGAAAAGATCAATAATACACAAAATGTCTGTTATTCATCCAAATTTATTTTATCACCTTCAAAGTATGCTCCTTTAGAAACGATACACTTGCGCCAACGAATAATCCATTCATCAAAACATTTTTTAAACGCTGCTTCCGGAATTGAGTTCAGTTCTCGCCGCGAATTCTCCTTTATGTCTTCTATCGATTGAAAACGGGTGCCACGAAGTGGTAATTTGAGTTTAGGAAAAAGAAAAAAGTCAGCAGGAGCCATATCTGGTGAATATGGTGGTTGCTGGATGGTATTTGTTGAGTGTTTGGTCAAAAATTCGTTCACAATGATAGCCTTGTGCGAAGGCGCATTGTCGTGGTGCAAAATCCAAGAATTTTCTTTCCACAAATCTGGCCTTTTTCGTCGAATTTGCTCTCTTAAACGCCGCATAACGCTCAAATAATATTCTTTATTTACCGTTAGACCTTCCGGTAAGAATTCAGAGTGCACAACACCGCGATAGTCAAAGAAAACAGTCAACATGACTTTGACTTTTGATCGACTTTGGCGTGGTTTTTTCGGTTTCGGTTCAGTTGGAAGGCGCCACTCCGAAGCTTGTTGACTAGTTTGCATGTCAAACTCGTAAACCCACGTCTCGTCACCAGTAACAATGCGTTTCATGAATGTTGGGTCCGAACTGACTCGTTCTAGCATGTCCTCAGCGACTCTCATGCGATTGAGTTTTTGGAGAAAATTCAGATCTTTTGGGACTAGCCGAGTAGCAACATGTTTCATACCCAAATGATTAGTTAAAATGGTACGGATCGACTCGTGAGATACAGAAAGTTCGGCGGCTATCTCTCTCAGAGTTGAATGGGGATTTTCAGTCACTATTTTCTTCACTTTTGCGATGTTAACTTCAGTTGCAGACGTTGACGGCCTACCAGAGCGAGGCAAATCTTCCATCACATCTCGACCGCTTTTGAACGCTTTGAACCACTCATAAGCACGAGTTTTTGATAAAGTCGATTCACCGTAAGCCTTCTGTAACATTTTCAGTGACTCCGAACACGAAATTCCATTGGCGATGCAAAATTTAAGACAAACTCTTTGTTCGATATTTTTGTCCATTATGAAATTCGCAATACACTATATATGATATTACTAAAACCAGCACTGTATTTAATATAAATAACAGATGCAACTCAAACTCCGCGCCAAAATGGAAAACAGTTGTGCCAATCTAATAACTACAAAAAAACAAAAATTTGAATTTGGAACCATAAACAAATCATCCATTCCCGATACTTTTTTGACTGAATGTATCTGCTAATAAAAATTAATGCATAGTGGGTAATAAAAGTTAGAACACAAAATTGTCGAGATACCCTACGTGCTGTATTATATCTGTGAGGTGGAATATTCCGCTACACATGTGACTTAAACCTTGTTGGCGAAATATGTATGTACGGTCGACCAAGCTATTTGGTTTACATTTTAACATGCAAATTACGTTGTAAAAACATAACACTCCTTTTTTTGGGCAGTCGTGTAAAAATGTAAACCAAATTGCTTGGTCGCCCTTAATAAAGGTACAGCTCTGCCTTACCCTTTATGTAAAACAGGCGTGATATTTTGTTATATTATGTGTTACATTCTCTTCTGTCTTCTCTCTTCTTCAACCATTGGCCACCCAATGCTGAGTGTAGGTCTCTTCCAAATCTCTCCACTTTTGGCGGTTTTGTGTCATAGCTATCCAGTTTCTTCCGGCCACTTAGGGTAGATGCTCCAGGGTAGCCCGCGAAATTCAATTTTTCTTACGTTTTTTTGCAATTTGCAGGCCAGTGCTAGGTTGTATGTTGATTAAAATATTATTCGCGACTGTAAGACGTATGTAGTTACAGAATAATATTCATAAAAATCATCAATACAACCCTAACCTTAAGGTGGAAAAATTACTTTTTCAAGGTTAAAGTCAACTTGGAGGGCTGTAGTGTGATACTATTATCAATCAAATCCACATTCGTGTTTTAATACCCCCTAATATACAACAGTTGCATAAATAAGTATAAAAGTACTAGTTAGCTCATATTCACGGTTGGAGGAAGAAAATATTTGTATGATGTGCTGACGAGATTTTCGTCTCTGAAAGAGAAGTGTTTGAAATATCATTTAACAAATCAGAAAACCTTTTAATTATTTGGTTTGTAATCCAATATAACCAATTGCAGATATTATAAATAAACCCATATATCAATGAATGGTACCTAGAACTAGAACATATTTCAAGTTATTATCTTTTTGGTTATTTACTATTATAACAATGACTTCCAAACTTAAATAGTCAAAATTTAAATAAATCAGTAACACTGATCTGTTTTTAAATTTTTTATTACGTATACCTACCTATTAGTAGTCCAGCTGCTGACCGGAAATACCTGAAATAATAATAGGTTTAGAAACAAACTCTAGGTCTACTAACTTCGTCTGCGTCTTCGGAATTGTGTCCAGACAGTTGACCGAGATAAAAGGATCTTTTATTTTAGTTCGGGTTATAAACTATCCGTGTGTCAAATTTACATTCAAATCCGTTCAGTCGCTTTTGCATGATTGAGTTCCAAATATCCAAAAATTAAAACATACAGACTTACACATTTATAGGTAACTAGGACTTCGCCCGCGATTCAGTCCGCGAAAATTGTGATAGCTCGGCTAATTTGCATGACATTAATATAAGTTATAGCCCATGCTACTCGGTAAAGATGTAGCTTTTTAGTGGTAACAGAATTTAAAAAATCGGTTGAGTAGTTTTCGAGTTAAATCGTAACAAACACAAACAAAAAATCAAATCTCAAAAAAAAATCAAAATCAAATCCTCTTAATAATATAGATATTATATATTATCATAATTTATTTATATAAAGGTAATTATAATTCCGTAATGGTGCATCCACACCGCGTGTTAAGAGCGGCCAACCCGCCATACTTTTCGCGAGAATTTTGACAAACGCTCGTGCGTGATTATGTCGTTATTACACATACATCTTTATTTTTTTATGAACTGATAGGTATCTTGTGCACTATATCTAGGCTTCTATCGAAGCAAAAAATAAAAATTTGTAGGAACAAATTCAGCATAAGCCTCCAAAAATTGCTGTTTTGCACAAATTTTACCTCAACTTTCGCCGTTCATAATGTACTCATAAATTGTAAAAGTAAAAAAAATATCCTGATAGAAGCCTTGCAAATGTAGTGGAGATTTTAAATAACAAATGTTTATTTCACAAACTTGTAAGACTTATTCAGAAACACGTATTTCCTGGAACAAGTTTTATAAATTTTCGAACACAATTTTTCGTTCAATGTCCTCACGTTAGTCGGTATGAGGTGCGCGGGTGACGAGTAGTGCGGGGTCGGGGCTAGGTAAGACAGGGCAGTTGATAAAATATCGCCGCGGTGGCTCTGGATGAAACAAGCCTTTCGACCATGCTCGCGTTGAAGATAGACGAGCCGGGAAGGGCCCTCTTAAGGTAATGTTACCTTAAGAGTTGACTGAAAGTGAGGCAACATTAAGATCTACAAATGACGGTCGGAAAGAACGGTGTTGCTAATGTAACGTGGATGCACCAAAAGGCTGGCTTCAGCCCGCGATCGACTTTGCGTGGACTTCAGAATTGGGTCCAGAGAGTTTATCGCGATATAAAGTATCCTACAATTAGGTATGTTAATCCAGGTTAAAACAATCTGTGTGCCAATTTTCATCCAAATAACTTCAGCCGTTTTTACCCCATTTGAAATTGTAACACACACATTCAAACGCATTAAACAATTTTTATTCTACGCAGACGTCGATACTCAACATCAGCTGATATTTCAAGTAAACCCAAATCTATTTTCTAAAAAAATGTCAAGTGTTAACGCGTTAGATAATCTGGATATTCGATTGATAGCACGTTTTCAGTATCACAAACGCCTAGGGCCTACAAGACGAATACTTGTTGTTTGATAACATTATCTAATACACAATAAAGGATGTTACAGTACGTAATATGTAAGATGGAGATGCAATCAAGGTCCATCATTATTCCATTTTCGATCAGGGGTAACCCGCGAAATTAAAATTTCTTATATATTTTTTGCATTTTCCAGTTCAGTGTCTGGCTGTATGTTGAACAAAATATGGTTCGAGATCGTAACAAATATGGCCTTACAGAGTTATAATAATAAAAATCTTCTAATCCAAATTCTTTTAATCCTATTGAATGACTTTTTCATGAAATAGTCATTCAATATATTCTGTAAATACATCCACAAATCAAAAAAGTTTGCGATCACTTTGAAAAATCGAAATCTTTTTTTTTACGGTAGATCATTATATTATGATTTCTTAGTTTTATTTTTTAATTTTAAACAGGGTATTTCTATTAAAAGAAAACAACAAAGATTTTTTCTTGATAAAGTTCAATTGAAAAAATTATATTAGCTTATGCTTTTTTTGATGTGTGTACATGTTACGGTCGCGAATCATATTTTTTTCAACATAATTATAGCCTTTTTTTATTTTTTATTTTGACAAGCCCGCCACACTGTTCCCAAACCACTGTAACTCCTGAAAGCCAGAATCAACAGTGGCAACTACCAGAAAAGCGCCGAGACAATGAAGCTCGACGAAGTCCCAGAAAATGAATTTAACTGTCTTGGATCCCGCAACGAAATTAATCAGAAAAGTATAGTGGAGGAGTAGGAAAAAAAAAATTTTTTTTTTTTTTTTACGCTGACCGGCAAATTGCGAACAACATAAGAAAATTTGAATTTCGCGGGCTGCCTTGGCGCTTCCATCTTAAAAACACTGGAACCCATTAGCCTATCACACATGTGGTGTATTTTTAATCGTACCCACGCCCTCTCAGTCTCACAAAGAGGAGCCCTATTATTTTCCACAACAGGAATGTGAATATGAATGTGAATGTGAATCGCATATACCGTGGTTTTATGGTTCGAGGCTGACTGCCAAAGTTGCACTTGAACCTACTCGATGTACGGCCAGCAATGAAAGTCGATTAATGCTAAGGTTTATCAGTCCTGACCGTTTTCCGTTTTTAGCGTAGATAAGTCATCGGCGTGGGAGATAAGTGTTTGCGCAGATACAGGAGCGGTCTCTGTTTCTTTACTCTCATAGTCCGATGGGACGGTAATCCGACACGACCAGAGAGATATCAGGCGCAGGACCAAAGGCTTAACGTGCTTTCAAAAGTGCTTTGTAAAAGAAAAACTCAATAGCACTTTGTGCCCGACTCGGGAATCGATCCCAGGACTTGTGATTACGAGACCAACGGGGCAGTCAAACTGACTAACTATAGAGTTTCTGAAAAGGCCGTTGTTGTTTTTAGCTGCTGCCTGCCCGAAGTGCTCCTGTCTGAAACGAATAATTTAATTTTGGCATTCTCTCATCATGTTTTAATGCTGAACATGCTTGCTGAAAATCCCTCTGTCCCCCCTCCGTATAAAGGGTGTAGTAAAAAGACACCCCCCTTAACGAAGCCAAAAGGCACTTGTCTTGACTCCCCGTCATTGCGATATTATTATTTTTTCTACTGAGCCATACCTGGGAATCCTAGAAAGATTCCCAGGTATGGCCCAGTAGTGTTACGAAAATATTGGAGGTCAAAGTCCCTAATTGTTTACAAGTTTTCAAGGTAATAACTTTAATGCTATAACCCGTATACTATTCAAAGCATCCATCAGCACTATGTTTACTATGTTACATAGAGTTTTACCGTAAAACGTGATTTTACACCCCACAAAAAAAAGTAATTCCCCTGAAATAATATTTCTGCGTAGGGTTACTTAGTTGAATGTTCATATTGCTTGGTTGACGGCTCGTGAAGGGTTCTTTTACACTCTGTATAGCTTAAATAGCTGCCTATGTAGCGAATATCTAGGCACTTCAAATCCGTTACCTACTAGTCGGCATAAGATAAAGGCTATAACGGTTAACGTTAGATTAACGACAAGGTAGGTTACGCATGAAACGCGTGATAGTGATAACGGCGTTATGTTACTGACACGGCGATAAGACAGTGGAAAATACACCGTTTATCCTATAAAGCTTGATAATCACGTTGTGAAAGTATGAAGTGAGAAATCTGATAAACTCAGTATCATACAGCTGGTACCTACCTGTTACGGTATAAGATATAGGTACTAAAGTGTAGTTAGGTAGTATAAGATAAATCTTACCTTAGTTACCTACCTTACCTTAGTTACCTTACCTTAGTTACCTAAGTAGTGAAGGTAGCTTATTTCTTTTAGTTAGAACCAAGTCGAGTGGCGGCGTTATTGAAACTGACAAACTAGGTAGGTATCTTTTTAGCATACCATAAGGCCTTGTTCACATCGAAGTTTCAAGTTGGTCTTTTTGTAGTAGGCTGCTTTTTACTATGAATAGCATTAGTGGGATTTTCAAAATATTATGCCATTGAGTCAGTGCGATTCCCCTTCTTCTTTAGCCGTCATAGCCTATTCCCGCTGTTTCTCGCCGTAGCAAATAGCAGTTCTCAGCGACAGCAAAGGATAGGAGCATGGAAAAGACGATTCCGTGATGCCAGATGTGGTTCAACCCTAATTCCTTTGTTCACTACTTATAAAAGCTTTAGACCAGTAGTTCGATAAAAATACCGCTCCGTATTGCCAGCTGCCCGTTTTATTTTATATATTTTTATATAAGTCCTACACGTCAACGAGAGTGAACCGTGCAGTATAAATCCCGTTGTTAGCTGTAACTACACAATTTATACACATAGAGAAACATCTGCTCCAATTCCCCAATTTGTTTGCAATTTGCAGTTCACCTCACACAAGCCAAAAACACGAGCAATACGTTGAACCGCTCCATTGCTTTTCGGTAACGATCCGTCGGCTGCCACGCCTGATCCCGACTGCACAAATTAACACCTCGCCGGCTTACAGCTGTATAATTACACACCTACCCATACATGAATTAATCGTTTAATTCATTCGCAATGTTGCTAAACACCTACGTCACGCCTCTGCGACACCTAGTACTTCGGCAACGCCTGCGAGTTATCACCTGTTTAATTGTAGACGCCGCCATCACAGTTTAATACCATTAACGTGCTCGGAGCAAGCCGAACATTATTCACCTGAATCAGAACAATTAGCTCTGAAACCGAATGATCACTGTGATTTGTTATTTTGGTTCGTTACATCACGGAATTGGACGATCACTGTTTTCGTTCTGTTGTGTGCATTTTATTTCCTTCTCGCGTTACTGTTTCTTAAATAAGGGTTTAGCGAGTTTTCCGTCGGGATTGTTTGGGGCGCTGTGAAATTTCTGCGACACTTCGGGCGGGATCGCTACTGCTACGGAATTCTTCCCATGGCTTTTGGATTATTTCTTGTTTCTTGTGGGAAATATTTCGGTCGAGGAAAGTTGTAACCGCAACCGAGATGCAAAATGTTATGGGCTTGGATAGGTCTTTTCCCATTTTCTTTTGCTTCCGGCAGCAAATAATCAAATCACGTCTTGTACGTATTTTTTTTGTTACATGTATTCACTCAGTGTCATGAATGTCCTCTGGACAGCAGTCAACTGACCTGTCTCCTGTTAGGCTGAGTGCTGACGTTGGCCTTCTTGTATACCTCAGGTTCCGAACTTCCGATGTTCTTCTTTAGCGTGTGGTTAGTGCCTAACCTGGTGGAATTTTGATGATGCCTATGGGCCTCTAAGGTTGGCTTTACATGCCGTCCAGAAATATCTCTCAGGCATGCTGGTTTCCTCACTAAGTTTTCCTTGACCAAAGCAACTGATAGTTAGACAATTTATTAGGTTCAAATGGATTCATTTCTGTTGCGAATCAAGTTTCTATTCTATTCCTAAAAATATTAGTTAGAGAGAAATTCCTGGCTGACATGACGACTATCTCATTCCAACTATTACAAATATAGATACCTACAAGCCAAATACTGCATTACATATAATTACCGAAACACAATCCACTTGCATATTTGATTACATAAACTAATTTGTAATACTAATAAACGTTTGATTTGCTCATTTACGTTGATTATATTAGAGAACATTTTGATGTAGGTACCTACCTAGGCAGGTTAAACATGGGACATATTTACATAGGTAGATAGGTACATAAATTGAAGGAACGTATTTCATAGATTCTCTTTCCACTATATGGAAATAAACTAGAGGTTGAAAAATCTTCTCTAGTGCTCGCTTTCGGTATTTAAAGTTTGAGAAAATCTTGTGCAAAATTTCAAGTTTACAAATCTAGTGGTTTAGGCTGTGCCTTGTCTTCATAAGCTTTTATTTAACTTGCAATGTGTGTTTGTTGAGGTTGAACTGATTAAAATTTTGCATATACGAGTAGGTAGATACTGTTAGTTTTAATGAAAAGTTAATGCATCATCATTTCAGCCGAAAGACGTCCACTGCTAGACATAGGCCTCCCCTAAGTGTCGCCACATTGACCGGTCCCGTGCGACTCGCATTCAACGGATTCCCGCAACCTTCACCAGGTCATCGGTCCACTTAGTGGGAGGTCTTCCAACGCATCGTCTTCCGGTTCGCGGTCGCCACTCTAGAACATTTCGGCCCCATCGGCCATCCGTTCTGCGAGGAATGTGCCCTGCCCACTGCCACTTAAGTTTGGCAATTCTTCGGGCTACGTCGGTGACCCTGGTTCTCTTGCGGATGTTTTAATTTCAGATTCGATCGCGTGTTTAATGCATGGTTAACTTTTATTTTAATAATATGAAGGGTTTTATTTAATTTAAAGTTTATTTTCTTCTTTTTAGAGCATTTAAATAAAAGCTTGTTAAAAAAAAAAACTTATTTTTCATTTATTTTCTCAGTCACTTGAACATGTTCCTCGTATGAATAATTTATCTACTACAGTTTTGTAAGTATATTCTTATATCTGTCGGTAACGTTACGTAAATGTTCGTTAGCGATAGAAACGTTAGGTACCGTCTCCTTGAAATATAACCGTTCCACACAATTCTCAGTATTGTGTTCCTCAATTTACTGGGGCCTGTCGAAATTCTCCTGCAATACATTCAGATATTATTTACTGGTTTCAGTTGAACTCTGAATTGGTGAAATGATTTAGTGCATGCTATTATGTACCTGCATCAAATGCCGTCAAATACAATTTAAGAGGTGGTATGTAATGACTTTTATTAGCCTTAAAAACTTCATTACTTATGTATATTTTTACCCAACTGCGCCAGAAGGAGGGTTATGTTTTTCGAGAGATATGTGTGTATGTATAATTGTTTGGCGCGCTCTGTGGCCTGAACGGCTCGATGGATTTTAGCTTGAGAGGTGTCGTTAGATTCGTATTTACTGTGAGAGTGACACTACCCAGTCAAAATAAAAACAAAACAAAATGGCGGACTTTTGGCGAAAAATTCAAATGTTTGGCACGCTCTGCAGCCTGAACGGCTCGTTGTAGGGCTCATCATAAGGATTTTGAATGGTATATCTAAAAAAGTAACTAAAAAGTGTAAAAAAAAAAAGAAAAAAAAAAAAAACAACTGTGTAAAAAATAACTAATAACTTTAAATAAAAACTGAAAAGAATAAAACAAGTTTAGGAGACAGGACATTTTGACTGCAACAGTCGGGACCTATTTTATAATCTAGACTAAAATCATTACATCCAATATGGGTAACGACTGTTGCAGTCAATATGTCCTGTTTCCTGAACTTGTTTTATTCTTTTCAGTTTTTATTTAAAATTATTAGTTATTTTTACGCAGTCGGGTTTTTTTAATTTTTTTATTAAAGCTTATGATGCTGTGTAGTCCTTGGCGAAGAATAAGTGAACCTGTAGACAAGGAGGTCGGAAACATGAATTAGGTAAATGGATTTTTTGACGACAATGGGTTACTACTACTACTACAACAGCCCATAACGTCCACTGCTGGACATAAGCCTCTCCCATGATGGGAGGAATTTGCCGTAATGACAATGGGTTGCTACCCATCAATGTCTGTCTGATGATTATAGAACATCTGAATACGGCCCATCAGACCCATCAATGTCTATCTGCTGATCATAGAACATCTGAATACGGCCCATCAGTTGGCCAAATCCTTTAAAGGGGTCGTTCATCATTGAAGCTAGAGTTGATCAGGGTACTTTGATACTTTCTCATATGAATAAGTAATGTTGAAAGTATGAACTACTTTTACGATTAGGCAATACAATATTCACCGGTTTTTCCCTTTTCATGTTTATTCATAAGTTCTTGGGATTCACGTCTGATATCAGAATGTTGACAGATGCAAATCATATGGATAGAGATACGCAGCTACTATGAAGATTTAAATATTACAATGAGTCACACACAAGAGACTTGGGTGTTCAATCTTCATATCGGAGTACTGTTTTTAGGCACTCACTAAGCTGTTTCTGCTTTTTGCATGAGTCATAAAACGGCTAAAAGGTATTAATGTTCTGAATCGCAACAATGATGTAGCACTTCTTCAGATCCAAACCCACGCTGGATACGTAACGTAACACGTAATTGGTGATAATCATAAACATCGCCATATTATGGAATCCTGTGTGGGTTTGGGGCTGAAGAAAAATCCTGTGTTGGTTTCATCAGGTTAGTGGTAGGAAGACCAGTAAGGAGAAGAGACCAGAAGATGGAAATGCCAATTTTCTTTGGTTTTTGTCATAAGTCGCCTTTTCTTTCAACTGGACTGCTAACGAACACGCGTGTAAATGTAAGATAAAACAAAGGCATAGAACACCTCACTAACACCACATACCGTGACGTCACAGAACCCGACTCGGAGTAACATTTGGCTAAATTAGACGATCGACTCGGCTCACATGTTGAGCGTTCCGTCACTCGGAATAGGGGCTTACGTGCAAACGCGGCACAGGGAGCGATCTCTGAGCGAGCTAATTGGCGATGCAGCGCAGTTGCCACTCCGCGCGCTCACAACGCATCGCCCAATGATTTCAATTACCTAATTAGATTTAGGAGGTAGTTCGACGACTCAACGACTCCGAGTGCCTACCTGTGAACTAATTGGATGAACCGCTGCTATTTTCGCGCTCTTATGGTAATTCTAATTCTATTGTCTCCAGTGAAAGCCGAGCTCCTAATGACTGCCGAACGGTGGAGATTAATTCGCTCTTTGTCTTTGTGCGGCGGTTAAATAGACATTTAACACTTCTGGTAGGGCACCAGGTTTTATTCTTTGCAAAGATTTAATAATTAAATTGACTTTAAAAGAGCAGATTCAATAGATTCCAAATAGTTGACAGTTTGATATTTACTGACTAAAATATGGATTCAAATTCACACATTCTTGAAGACATAATTACTATCCCGAAGGTTACACCATGTTTACTAAAACAACTTCCTCAAAATGTTAGGTAAACAACAACAAAGGTCCATCGCGAACTTGATACGGTCGCGCAGTAAGTACCCTACGTACTTCACCTTTTTAACACAAAATAAAGATCAAAGCGAGGTTTTGAGTACTCGTCGGCTCAAGTTGTGCTTGATATCGGATACTTGGCGTATTTTAGAGTCCCTCCCTGTAATCTGTTTACAGCTGAGGCGCATTAGCTACCGACTCGCGATATTGGATCCCGATGCATATGGGATCCGTCTAGAACGGGAGAATATTAAATTTTACCACAGACATAGCGGCGATTATAAATTTTTCACGTCTGCCGTTTTCAATATACGCGTGGTTTATGAAATATTTACTCACCTTTGCAATATTTGAGTTGCTATGTGAGTATATCTAGGTAATATGCAAACTACTGGGGCAACTAGTGTAGACTAACATGGAAAATCGAGAGTGATGTTCGTGTTCAGCCATGATTTTTGTGGTTTTTAAATTTCGATTACATTTTTCATTCTTCCATTCAGTTTTTCCTTAAAATCATCTTTACATCACTCAGATTATAGAAATATAAAATCACGCCAGTAATCCCTGATAGGTTAGACAGAGTTGTACCTAAAGTACATACAGCCACATTTCACCAGTTATGTTTATGTAGTAGGGTCGGGCCTATTGTCGTCAAGCGGGCACAGATGAAGACTCCCTACTGATAATGACAAATTTCTGATTTTCATAACACTTTCCCCAACCTGGGTATACCAAGAATATAGCTCTTTAAACGCTAAATAATAATAATAGCTCTTTTAACCACTTGTCTAACGAGGCACACCAAAAAAAGAAACCTAAAATACGTCTTAAAACGTGTCATTTTACTTCAAACACCTTTGAAACTCTCCAATGCCCTACATTTCCATCTCCCCTACTTACCGCATTACATTCACTTCACCTGTCAGCATAAAATAAAAAGCGATCCTTCAATTAGCATTGCTAAATCTGAGGGTGTTGATTGATTGCGTCTTGCGTCTTGCTTAACGCACTCTATCTATAGGCTAATAACATTGTAGTACTAGTAGGCGCAGTTATTGTTTTTAGGTAAATCTATCGAGCAAACTTACACTTACCTAGCTCTAGCTCAGCTGAGTCGCGTTTCATCCAAAATGAACGTTATTTGCATAAAGTTAACCCTATGTATTGGTCTGAGGTAGCATTACATCAGGGATCCCCAAACTATTTTGGACAAGTGACCCCTTTTCCAAAATGAACTGTTACCTCAGACCCCCATGGCCAAATTACCTACTTTTAAGATCAACCCCCTTATTCATAATGGTCCGCTAACTTAAAACAGCTGCTACAGAGTGTTATTTTTCATTCTGACTTAGGTCAATAGAAGAAGACAGAGTGAGAATTAGCAGTGCTTTAAGTTACCAGACTATTATGAATAAGGGGGCCTATCTTTAGTTTTTTCCTATTGATAAAAAATACCTAGGTACTAAGGTACCAATTGGAAAACTTTGCACTTGGTTAAGTGAGTAAAGTTGACTTCATTTTCTCATCAAAATTTAACAAAATAAAAAGACATACAATTCAGTAAATATCAAGTTTAATTTATAATGATTATTACAAATTAGGTAATTAAAGAATCTTTAGTAGGTAGGAAATTATATTTTAAAAAGTATTAATTCGCAAAAAGAAAATAAAACATTCAGTGTGATGGATGAACCTGGTGACTATCTACCAATCTAGCTACATCCGGTTCAATATTAGTGAGTTGCAGCCTTAAATCTCCACGTTCGTTGATTTTCAAGCGGTTTCTTTGTTTCGTCAAAATGTTTGTTACCACACTGAAGCTTTTTTCAACTAGGGATGATGATGGAAAAGCGATAAGGTATTTTTCAGCAATGTTCCACAATGTAGGATACTGTGTTTCGATGTTGCGTTGCAACCAGAACTTCTGATAGCCTTGCTTGAACTTCTGCTTAAGCTCTTCTACTGTGCTGATGGTAATGAACTCTTCTTGCATTATCACATTGGCTTCTTCTATGCCTGTGGTATTGTACGGATTTATTATTCCATTGAGGAATTGGTAAATTTAAAAGATCCTCAAACCTCTCCGTAAAATCCTTGTGTAATGCGTCCAAGTGTGTGACATAAAATAAAATGTCATCATCTTGAAGCATTTCTGGTAATTTTGACAAATGCAGAAACTGCGAATATTCTTTTCTGCCTACATTTTGTTTATAAAGGATTAGTTTACCCACGAAGGCCGATATTATTGATTTTGTTTTAATCAAGTTAAGATCGTCACCCTGCAGCTGCAAATTAACTTTGTTGAACATTTCAAAGATATCAGTCAAGTAATAAATATCTGTTTTACAATTGTTCAGATTTTCTTTCAAATTCGGATCTTTTTCTTGTAACAACTCCAAAACAGATTCAAAAATTACTGAAAATCTTTCTAAGCAAGAGCCTCTTGATAGCCAGCGAACTTCAGTGTGCAGAAGTAATCGAGTAAAGATTCGTCGTTTTCCTCACATAGCTGAGCAAATAACCGAGAGTTCAAAGAATTGCTTCAAATCTTGTTGACAGCATTTATTACATATTGTAAAGACATGCAATCTAGGACTCAGCTTTTTTGATACTAAATGCTGCCTGTGAATCACGCAGTGAATGACCAGAACATCAGGCAGTTGTCGCTTTAAGTGAGCTATAAAACCACGATGACGACCAACCATAGACGGTGCACCATCAGTCGCAACAGAAACAATGTTCTTCCATTTAATAGCTTTGTCAGTAAAAAAATGTTCCACGGCCTGAAAAATCGATTCTCCTCTGGTATCAGTCTCTAAATATGTAGCAAAAAGCAGTTCTTGGCACATATTTTCATCTTTGACATATCGAACATATCCTAACAACAGAGCTTCATTGCCGGGTAATGTAGACTCGTCCAACTGGAGAGAGAATCTGTTGGTCTGTAAGAACTTGCATAAAATGTTTTCCACATCGCGTCCCATCTCGTCTTTGCGTCTCTGAACGGTGTTATTGCTCAAAGGTATTCTCTTTAAAATATCATGTGCGGGTTTGTGCAATACATTGTTAAGGACCTCCGCAATGGCTGGTAAGATAAGCTGCTCTCCAATTGTGTGGGGTTTCCCCGACTTCGCTATTGCTAAAGATATATTATAGGACGCTCGTAAACCATCATCGTCTTTAACAGATGATGACGCAAACATCGATCTTATGGACGGCCTTTTGTCTAGGTTTTCTTTAAGTGCTTGAAAAAATGACAAGGGCTTACTTTTTTTGTCAGCATGTAGGTACTCTTGATAAGTGGTCATTCATTTTTGAAGGCTTCATGGCATCGTTACTGAATACTTTTTCACATATGAGACACATCGGCGTTGATTTAATGGAGATGCAATAAATCCGAACTTCAAGTTTTTTTTCGTGTCCGCCATCATAAAACTCTCAGTAATCCTGCAAATAAAAAAAGATATCGACCCCAAGGGGACGATATTGGTTTCCACCACTTTGGGAATCCCTGCATTACATCTATACAAAACAAATAAATACAATTTAAGTGTCTGTAATTTCAAAATAATAACTGATTACTGAATGCAATTATGAAAGTATTTACGATACTTATAACAAACAAACCATTTAAAACAAAAAGGATGTCTATCTGTCCGAATCTCCGAAACGGCTAGACCTTTACTGGCAGATAGCTGATGTTATAAGGATTAAATTAAGCTAATTTTATTTTTGAAAATTAAATAGGGTTCCGTGCAAAACAAATGAAAACCCATGGAATTGTTAACAAAATCCGATTTAAATAGGAAAGTAATATTTTTATAATAATTCCACGACGAAGGTCGCGGGCAACACCTAGTTGTTATGTATTATAAGTATGTTCCACATTGCTGTCGATTCTGTTGTGCACAAACTAAACTTAATTTAGGCTATTGCTATCTTTTACTAAAAGACAATGCAAGAAAAGGATGGCTATAGCTATGAACTAAGTTAGAGATGTCAAACTAGTTTGTGCCTTGCGCTTCACCGTGTTTTTCTTCGACATGTTTTTACGTGCACCCTTCATTTGTATGGAAATATTAGTTCCAACTATATTTGACAGCTCTAAATTACGTCTCTTTCTCGTTTTATTTGAGAGAAAAAGATAGCAATAGCCTAAATTAAGTTTAGTTTGTGCATAACAGAATCGACACCATTATATGAATTACCACAACCTAATTTTCGTACCACGTGGTACCTACCTATCTTTGATACAACAGAATGAAGGTGTCAAATCTCAACATACGTCTGAAATCTTGTTCTTGCGAATAATTAGGTGTAATTGGGAATGATATTAAATTGCCTTTTATGCTCGTGTGCTTTGTAAGCGTTTAATGATAATTAGCGAGGCAGGATTGGTAAATGTGTGTGAAGATCATCTGTCAGGTCTTTTGCTGTCTTAACTTGTTAGTTAGTAGGTACACACATCAAAAAAAGTTTGCGATCACTTTGAAAAATTAAAGTTTTTCAAGTTCTTTAAGTTAAATCAAAATTTAACGGATAAACCGTTAAATAGATACACACTACATACAGAAAAGAAGAAAGGAATAGAAAAATAGGTACAAAGGTGGGCTTATTCCACAAATCCCCCCTAAAAGAATCTGGAAAACTGGACTTCAATGTAAAAATAATCCAGAAAGTCCCCTTAAAAAGAGATGTAGACATAGTGTGTAAAAGATGAGAAAATAGAATACATAAAAACTTAGAGCAAGCAAAGAATTTAAATATAACAAAAAATATAAGAATATACATACCATACAAGACAAAATTTATAACACAAATATAAACTACAAAATAACATCCATCCCATCATCCTATATTCATTTTAACATCTCATTATTTACATTTTTAAATATTTCTTAACAAAAATATATAAAAACAAGAAAAATATAAAAAATAGTAATCCGCCGGTGTCGGGAGTAGGGTCCAAGCCACCGGTGGTTAGGGCTGCGGAGACAGGAACCTCGTCACAATGCGAGCCGTATCGAAGAGTACTGCCTTCTGAATTATTATTATAATATTGTTTACTTTTGTTAATAGTTTCTTGTTTATCCTGCGTTCGGTAAATAAAGGCTATTTTATTTTATTTGCATATGCACAAATTCAAGTTACTGCACAATTAAACAATACAACACGAGCGAAGGAATTACAATAAGAAAAATAAATTACCTTGTAAAAGTAAACAAGTTTGTTCATTCAATATATCATTTATGTACTTACTTATCAAAGCAAAACATATCAAGAATTTATTGATTGACGAGAAGAAAAAAAAGGTACAGGTGGCCTACCATGACGTCTTAAAGCAGGACTGTTTTAATCTTATTCCAAAGTGAGAAAGAGAGAAGAGCCTCTATAGCTCCGTCACTTTCCCACACTGGAGTGACATTAAAACAATCCTGCTTTAAGACGTCATGGTAACCCCCCCAGTAAATCATTATCACTCCATCAGCCTAGCACTAAGCATATTTAGCCTCCTCTCAGTGGGAAAAGGTAGCCCATAATCCAGCACACGAGCCACTGCGGGTCCTGCCTAAAAGCATACCTAAATAGGCTTGTGTCCTAAAAAAATCGAATTAGTCCGTTAGTTAGATTATCAAAAAATATTTGACACGTATTTTTTCTTTTGTTACGTAGACCGAAATTGAAGAAGCTATGACGCCTTTAAAATTCTCAATACGTCACTCCGTGCTATAATTTTTAGTGCGTTGTGACGTCACGAGCCCCCACTCTCGAGTTTTGATGCGTTTTATCTTTGTCAATATTCATTGATTTACAAAAACAAAAAATACGTGTCCATTATTTTCCAATACTCTAACTGATGGACTAAATAGATTTGCAATTTATTGATGGTGGAAACAAGCCTATTGTATGACTATAGGGTCAGAAGTCATCTATCTGCCTAGCCTTTTCCCAACTATGTTGGGGTCGGCTTCCAGTCTAACCGATGCAGCTGAATACCAGTCTTTTACATGGAGCGACTGCGACTGCCTATCTGACCTCCACAACCCAGTTAATACTGGGTTATACGAAACCAATTGGTAAGACTGGTTGTCAGACTTTTGGGGCCACTGACTACCTGTAACGACTGTCAAAGATCTACAGATGACAGCCGTGACCAACGGCTTAACGTGCTGTCCGAGGCACAGAAAAAACTCGGTATATAAGGGTGGTCATCCATCCACAGACATAACTTAGGCAAGCACGGCTTAACCTAAAGATCGACCCGAGCGGCTGTTATTTTTTAGCCACGAGCTCCTCAATAGGGTCAGAAGTACCATTGTATTGTATAACGGGCTGGTGTCCGCAACTCCACGTCAAAGCGCGTATTTTGCGTGCGGTACAGAAGTACCATACAAAAATTTTACGGCGATTCAACATGAACTTGCATATTTACATAAGTTCAAGGATTATGCTCGTAGCTACTAAAGCAATCGACATAAGATGAGATTACCTACCTACAATATTATCAGTGGTCCAACGAGCTCAAGATTATGCGGACGCTATCATATTATCTAATCAGTCACGTCTATAAGGTATGATGACTCAACCTGATACATCATCTTTTAGGGAAAACAGAACAGGTGGCCTACCATGACGTCTTAGAGCAATATTGTTTTATTCTTATTCCAATGTGAGAAAGAGATGGCGCTAGACACCCTGCATAGCGCTGTAGTTTTCCCTCACAGGAATGACAATAAAACAATCCTGCTTTAAGGTGAAAGCGTCAGGGTAGCCCGTGAAATACAATTTTTCTTACGTTTTTTGCAATTTGCAGGCAAGTGCTAGGTTGTATGTTGATTAGAATATTGTTCGCGACTGTAGGAACCAAAAAAAACAGAAAAAGTCATTTCTAGACTTCTATGAACTTGGAAGGTTGTATTGATGATTTTGATAATTATAATTCTGTAATTACATACGTTTTACAGCCGCGAATAATATTTTAATCAACATACACCCATGCACTGGCCTGCAAATTGCAAATAACGTAAGAAATTTTGAATTTCGCGGGCTGGTTGAAGCATTTACTTGACGTCATGGTAACCTCACAGGCTGTTTTTCCATCATAATTGAAATGGTTACCAACCGTCATTGGTCGACTCATAGTAAAGCCTCCTGCTACTATGACTCAAACAGATCACCTTCGATTTTAAGACGTAGCAGACCGATATAGTCCTCCCTTCCTCTCAGATGGACGGCATCTACTAAGATCCCGAGGAAATCTACCGTTCTAGTCGGCCCACTTATCCCTAGCCCATGAAAATCCAATCAAGATTCTGCTCAGTTCAGTTATTTGTTTGTTATTTCTCTTTCATATCATTCCTCACACAATCCATCCATCTTTTCTTTGACCTTCGTCTCTCTCTCTCCATCCATCTTTTCTTTGACCTTCGTGTCTCTCTCCATCCATCTTTTCTTTGACCTTCGTCTCTCTCTCTCCATCCATCTTTTCTTTGACCTTCGTGTCTCTCTCCATCCATCTTTTCTTTGACCTTCGTCTCTCTCTCTCCATCCATCTTTTCTTTGACCTTCGTCTCTCTCTCTCCATCCATCTTTTCTTTGACGTTAGTCTCTCTCTCTCTCCATCCATCTTTTCTTTGACCTTTGTCTCTCTCTCTCCATCCATCAACATTCATATTCAACCCTCTTTTGGTCACAAGCGTTTCATCCCTAGTAATTATATTTTCCATCTTATATGAATGCTGCAAATAACTGGCCAAAATAGCAACAGTCATGTTTTGAATAGGGTATGTGCATGATTTTTCTTATCACTCTAAATAAAGCGTCTTAACATCAGAAATAACAAAGTGAAATTATTTTTTTAATATCTATAAAAAATAATAAGTTATAAGTATTTGAAACTGCTGATTAGACAGAGAGATCTGATACAACGAATGACGTCATTCGCTGCATCGACGTACAAAATCTATACTAAATTCCGTTTATCTAGGAAGAGATAGAAACAAAAGTTTAAATGGTTATAACTTTTGTGTTGTTTGGCCGATTTATGCCTTGTTTTCGCTTTTTGTCATTATTTTTATAGTACTTTAACACCCATAACAAATAAAAAAAAAGTAAATTTATGCATATTCCTTAACATTTGAGAACCGATTTCGAAAAGCTTCTTAAAACCACGGTTTCCAACAGTAAAACCTTACACAAGCTCCTAAATCCCCACATCCCGTTCCATAGTAGATAAAAATAAGGAATAAAGACAACATTCAGAAAGTTTAACACCATTCGAAACTTTGCCTCCCCCGGGTTACTTGTTTGACAGTTTGTTTTAACTTAAAACCTTATAAATAGTGTCCCCCTGGCGGAGGAAATTTTAGGATTCCATTATTTTTGCAGACTTTTTCATGATCGTAAGCGGTCTCCATGGGGTAATGTTGAACAGGTTGGGGAGCTGTGATTTGTTTAAGATCCATTTAAGTATTATACAGGGTGTAAAAGATCTCATCACGAAGCCGTCAACCAAGCATTCTGTACATTAAACTAAGTAACTTTACGCAAAAATTATTGCTGCGAAACGACTTTTTTTTTTTGGGGTGAAAAATCATGTTTTGTGGTAGAACTCAATGTAACGCACTCAAAACATTGTGCTGATGGGTGGATTGAATAGTGCGGGGGTTGTGGAGGTGTTTAAAGTAAAAAATCTTACATTAAAAACATGTAAAAAAAAAGGCAAAATTTTGGAACTTTGAACCCCAATATCTCCGTAACAAGAAGGTTCCCGTAGGTTAGGTATGGTGTATAACAAAAAAATGATCGCATTGACGAGGAAAACAAGTGCCTTTCGGCTTCGTTATGAGGTTTTTTACACCCTTTAGGGGTGATGGACTTACCGAGGACATGCTGCGACGACTCCGAATTATTTGGGATAATGTTGGTGATGATGGGTGATGTACTTTAGAAGTAGGTGTTTTTCTGAGAGCCTGAAGAGTTTTTTGTGTGACAGTGATCAATAATAACTAACTAACGTAATATTCACCAAAAAATCTCTGTATTGTCATCTAGAAATTCTCTTATAGAGTAATAACATTTACTTATCAATAATTCGTTTAGTTTTTTTTAAAGGTATTTATATCGCTCATAGTTCTGAGAAATGGTGGAAGATTATTAAAGATACGTGGGCCCATACAAAAGATGCTTTGGTGCAATTGAGCTTTGTTTTACTGGCTACGATGCGCAGCTTGTCTTTTTGTCTGGCCCTAGTGCAAAATTCAAACAAATTTAGATTTGATTTTATGAACATTACAGTTTCATAAATGTACACACAAGGGAGAGTTAATATTTTTAAATTTGTGAAATGTGGTGGCATGAATCCACTTGGTGTATACTGCACATCGATCTGATGCACCGTTTTGAGCTCTAAAAGCACGCTCTTTTTCTATAGAGAAGCCCTAGAATGATGCCGTAGCGTATGATTGAAGCAACATATTATCCACGATAGGCAGTTAGTAGTGCATACTGACTGAAAGTGTTCCTTAGTCTGTAAAGAGCATAAGAGCTCTGACTAAGTCTTTTGCAGACTAGCTCAATATATGACCTCCAATTTACTTTGCTATCAATATAGAGACCTAGAAATTTGCTTACATCGATTTTTTCTATGCTATATTATATTAGTGAAAGCACCCACAAATAGTGTTACTAGCCTACCAGTTAAGAATAAAACCGTTGAACGTGTATCCCAACCAATTTAAACATTATATAATTTTAAGACTAAGAATTAAGAATATTTTAAGATTGAGAATATCGGTGTCCGTTACCTAGGATAACTTTATCACATTATGTTATTATAAGTTCTCATGTAAGTGGCTCTTTTGTCATTTTGAGATAAAGTATATTAAACCTAATAACTAATAGTATCCTGGCGAAGTGACGAACTATATCTTCTAATGGAAACGATATGAGCGAGTTTGTGGGTGTTTATTAAATAATCAACTAAGTATTTTCATTAATAAATCGTTACAAAAATTAAATGTTGCATTATCGTTCTGTGTTGCACTAAAATATTGATTATAAAATTATGATAGCACGACGTTGCCAACTTTCAGGATGTTTATTGAGAATTCGAATTACAGACAGGTGGGGTAACTAATACTTATTTCGGAATAACTAAAATGTTCTGATAGAGTGCCTAGGTACACAAAAAAAGTGAGCCGTCGCGAGACGCCTAGCAGATGTGAAACATCGAACTTATTTTGTATAAGCAATATGCTTAAAAAAAAGTCAATACAAAAAAAAACAAACATAACATAAAATAAAAGGAAATAAAAACAAAATTACTCGATTCACAAAATGAAAAACCCTTATGCTGGAATCGAACGCGAAGTCACGAGGTTGTAACCCAGCGCTTTGTGCCCCGAGACCAACTGACTTGTTGTAAATCGTGGCGAATATGTAGATCTTATGCTGCTTTAACAGGGTCGGTAAGGTTCTCGGGATTGTTGGGGCCAGAATTCTCGCCACGAATTTTTCACCTGTTTTTTTTAGTTTTCCCCTCGCCTAACACAATACCTACCTAATCCAAAACAAGTAGCCAGTCTTTCGTTCCACTTTATTAAAAGCAACATCTCTTCTAATCCACCACAATCCCCGAGAAAACAGTGCTTTTCTGATAAATATCTTCGAGTATAAAGTCGAAGTGACAATAGTTATGCAGGAAGGCCATTATAAGCAGCCCTGGTTCGAGACAGCCCGAGGGAAATCAGGGGCGACAGTAATTATATGTTTTATGTTTTTCTGCAGCATATTTTGATGTCGCATCACTACTTCTTGTACTAAACCCGGCTTTATGGGAACCATGAGTGTCTATAAAGTTCTGATGAATCGATTTACGACATCTTTTCCCTTTTTAGTTTATTTTTGTAAAAAAGGAACGTTTGGTGAAAAATTAAAAAAGGCAACGAATATTTTGTCAAATTGTATTGTAATCGATATTAAAAATTATCACTGTTTATTACTATCATATCACTGAAATTACTTAAGCATCATTGAGTTATTGAGTTACGATCACACTAAGTTGAAGTTAAGATCACATTCGACGTTCAACATCAAAATCATGTTCAAATATCACGTAAATCGTTTAGTTATCGGGAACTGATTGGGTTTCAGCGTCGATCTACGTTGAGGATCAAATTCCAAATCATTCCGTGTATCAGGAACTTTGCTACCTTGTTCGATTCTATTATTATACTTGAAGTGAATGGTCCCCATCTTGTGGGACGCTGACGAGATTATGGATGCTGCGACGTATGACGGATGTGGCAGATCTGGGATTTGAGAAATGCAATAATCTTGTACTTTATGTAGCACGTCGCCTTTCTCCGCGACAGTAGAGGTCTCAGTCAAGCTTGTCACCGCTGTTACGAATGTCTCTTCAGTGGACATAATATCTTCAGATGTTTCATAGGCCATGTCGGAGAAATCGAAGACAGCACCTCGGTAATGGTAATATGACAGTCGCAGATGAGAATAATCGTCGATGAAGCCAGATGAGCTCGTGTTACCTTCCTCCGCTCGCGACGTCGATTGAGAAATTTCATTTTTCTTAGCACTCATTTTTATGCTGATCAAGGATTTGCACAGGAGAATCTACTGCAGCGTTTTAACTATGCAGTTTTCTATTTTTGGAACGACAGACAGATTTATGTTATAATGTGAATGACCTATATAATTCGAACGTTAGAATGACTAAGTAATATTGGAACATGGGAGGTAGCTGAATAAAATTTAATCAGTGCAGAAACTGACAGCGACCCACATATGTAAGTATTATAACATTCATTCGTAGTAATGTAATCCATTGCAAGCAGAAATGGAAAGTATTCGAGAGTAAGTATGTCTCTAAAATTAAATTCTGAAATATTGATGGAAAATACGAAATAGGTGAGGGGGTATTTTCATGTCACTGCGCCCGTGCATGGGACGCGAATGTAATAATATTTTCAAAGATATTGAAACGGATTAATATAGACTTAATATTACGGGTAACGTATTAATGTATTGCCGGAGATGCAGCTGGCGAGCAGGCTTAGGTGTTAAAGGGTTATGTTTTTTAAGCTGGGCTTATGGTTGGCCAATTAAATATATAGTAAAAATTGAAAGTGCTCGCCCACTGGTTTTGCAAAGGCAATTGCACATCAACGCCATTGTCTTAAGACCTTTGACCACTTTGGAAGACTCAATCTGTCCTTATAGGAGCAAAATTAATAATATTATGCAGATCAGGTGAATCACAAGAGTAACTTAAAAAAATCACTTCAGATAAATGCACTATCTCACATGACAAACATCTAGGATTTTTTTATCTTATCATTGACTATAAAAAGCCTGGCTACCGTATGGTCAGCACCACAGATTTCAGGAAACGATACCAGAATGATAAAGCAAGCACTAGTCGTACTCGCTCTGGTGGGACTCGCCTTCTCGGCTCCCCAGCCCAGGAAGCTGTTCCACGAACATGTTGAGGAGTTCCTGGAGATCATCATGGAGGATGCTGGTCCTGAGATGCAGCACCTGATGGAACACTACGTCGAATACGATGAGTTCTGGCAGGCTCTGGACTACATGAGGACCAACAACTTCAAGGACCTGGTTTACGAAATGGAATCGTTGCCCGAATTTGCAGCTGTGAGTACCTATGGTTTTTAGTATTTATGCTGGAAAGTAAGATAATTTCTTGGTTGCTGAATTTTGGTTTATAAATATATTCATCCCTGGATAAGGGCGCGCATGTGCAAACACACAGAACTGGGAAGCGCGGCAGAAAAGGAGCTGCCTATACCCAGCAGTGGGTAATTCCGGGTTGATATGATGATGGTGATGAATGTATTGCTTTAAATGTTTAGTTGCATAACGCGCGGTTATGCAACTGTATTGCATGTTTTTTTTCGAATTTGCCGATTATCATTGGGAGTACTTTGGGCGTCTTATTTTAAACTTTCTCAAGTGCCTATTTTAAATCATAATTATCATAAATCATTGATGTTTACCGTATATTAATTGTCATAATATTTCTTAACAGGTGGTCGAATTCTTGGAAAATGACAACATTGACATCATCTACTTCATTGACTGGCTCAACGGCCTGATCGGTAAGTCCTTTATGGTATTCTACTACTAAATGTATCTCGAAATCAAAAAACAAATATAAAAATATCACCAAAACAACTGCTCCTGCGTTTCCCGCATCCAGTGGATTACTGTGACCTGAAAAAATTCCACGATAAATATGTCAACTGACAAGGTCCATGTTCTTTTTTCTCGCACCTGCCTCGTTTTGTATTTCGCTAAACAGTTGATCATCTCCACAGAAAACATCGACAGGCAGAAGATCGCTCGTCAGTCCACCAGCGGCAAGGACGTCGCTTCCTTCGTCAGAGACTGCATCGCCGCCTTCCCCAAGGAGAAACTCCAGGCCCTCTTCGACGAGAAACTGGCTACAGATGAAGAATTCAAGACCGCCGTAGAGAACCTGCAAGGTGAAGAGTGGGATGCTGTCTTTGGTGCTCTCTGGGAAAACGACGTCTTCAAAGCTGAGGTCCAGACCCTCGCCGATAGCGGCATTCAAATCGAAGTATTCTTGGAGCAAATCGTTGCTATTTTTGGACAGAACTAAGCTTCTGTATATTTCGTATCTAACAGCATCATAAACATTGTTCTCTGTATTGTATAACGGGTTGGTGTCCGCAACTCCACGTCCAAAAACCCGCGTATTTTGCGTAAACATTGTTCTCTTTACGAGTACTGAAATATTAATATTGTTATTTATGATTATCTATATAAGCTTCATCAAGTAATAATAATAAAATTGTAACCAAACTAAGTTTTTAATTTATCGTTCAGCTGTGGGACGCTGTTACTTTGTAAAGGGGTTTCAGTTGCAGTAGAGGAACTTATTTTGTTCTTTTGGTGCATTGCTACTATTAAGTAGCGAACCAATTAACTTGTCAATCAATCAAATAATAAAAAACTATCACAGTCGAGTCTTGGACAGACGACTCTTACGTTTAAGTCTTTAAATAGACTCTTGAAGACTGCATATTTTTAAGAGACGGCTAAAAATACATTGTTCATATTACCATTTATCTATCTTAGTCCAAACTAAGCAACTCCCAAACTGCTACACGGAAAAACTACATCTCAAGTACTTAAGATAAACAAATTATCTCTCATGACAACTTGAAGATCTTCGGGATAAATAATTTTATCTTATCGTTTACTATAAAAAGTCTCGCCGCGAATCGATCAGCACCTCAGAATTCAGTAAACGATACCATAATGTTGAAGCAAGCACTAGTCGTTCTAGCTCTGGTGGGACTCGCCTTCTCGGCTCCCCAGCCCAGGAAGCTGTTCCACGAACATGTTGAGGAGTTCCTCGACGTCATCCAGGAAGAAGCCGGCCACGAGATCGAGCACCTGATGGAACACTACATTGAGTTCGACGAGTTCTGGCAGGCTCTGGACTACATGAGGACTAATAACTTTAAGGACCTCGTTTATGAAATGGAATCGTTACCTGAATTTGTAGCTGTGAGTATGATTTACTGTATTTATGGTTGGCAGACAAACCAAATCATTTTCTTCTTCGTGTGATTATTGTTTGTGTTACATGTCCTAAGGACAGGTCCCTTAAAGTGCAGGTACAGTTGCACAAAGAGCAGAACAGGAGGTGGGACATCGTTTATCTGTCTCCGCATTCATACTTTTTTCCAACTGGTTAACACTTTTGTTGTCAAGTTTGCTGATGCATTCAGAGCCTTACATTACTTTGTTGAACTGTCTGATTTTATATGTCATTTGCTGGGATGCATCTACAATTTTTTTGTAGATCTTCTGGAATGTTTGGTTTAAATCCTTTTTTTTTTAATTAACCTTTGTTTTCTGTTCCCAGGTGGTCGAATTCTTGGAAAATGACAACATCGACATCCACTACTTCATTGACTGGCTCAACGTTATGATTGGTTCGTTTTTGTTATTTATCTTTACGGTAAATGAATAGTTTACCACTGTCTTATTTTGTTTTAAATAATGATAGTCCCTGACCATTTTTCGGTCATGGCAGCAGGTCTCAGCCGGTCTCAAGTCTACGCTGAGACCGGCTGCCATGACCGACTTGTGCAGTTTAAGACTTCCTGGGTCGTTAGCTAGTCAGCTAACGACCAGTCTTAAACTGCACAAGTCTGTACAAAAACACAGGTGCACTCTTTCTTCTGCCACTCTAATAGCCCACTGCCACTGGGACGGCAATCCAACACGACCAGAGACCGAGCAGAATCACTAAACATCTGATTTTATTTACAGAAAACATCGACAGGCAGAGAACCGCTCGTCACACCCTCAGCGGCAAAGACCTCTCATCTTTCGTCAAGGACTCCATTGCGGAATTCCCCAAGGACAAACTGAAGGCTCTCTTCGACCAGAAGATGTCAGAAGACGCGGAATTCAGTGGCGCCATCTCGAACCTGCAAAGCGATGAGTGGGACGTAACCTTCGGTGCTCTTTGGGCAAGCGATGTCTTCCAAGCTGAAGTCAAGATCCTCGCCGAGAACGGCATTGAAATCGGCGTATTCCTAGACGAAATCGTCGCCATTTTCGGACAAAACTAAACCACTAAATAATGAATCTGTTTTGTACAAAAGCGTCGTAAATATTGCACGTTTTACGAGCTATAATATATTCATAATACAATATGATTAAATGAGTTTCAACAACATATATTTTTTTCATTGTTACCAAAAGTTCTTAAATTGATCGTTAAGCTACGGCACGCGGTAACTTTGTAAAGGGGTTTGTTGCATCCTGGTTGCAGTCAAGCAACTTATGTTAGTTTGGTATCTGTTTATAGAGACTATGATGTGAGTTTGAATACACCCAAGCCGGGCCGGCAAATCGATGCTGTTTCTTTAGCAAACATAGAAATATCTTTTCTCTAGAATTAATTCATGCCAATTTCTAGACCAAATGTTATTCAAAGTCAGTACTAGTTATTTTAAATTATAAAGTCGAGTAGGTACCACAAATATGTATAATGTTTCTCTGTAAACTGCTGCGATACAAATAACTGTTAGCATAACGCACCTACATTATCATGACTTAGTTTCGTAATCGGGATCAGTGGTATTTATCACAGTGTCACGCCATGTACCAGGTTCAATGATGATTTTGTGCGAAGTATCTACTTGTATGTTATATTTGTTTAAAAAATGGTCGACATTTTACCCAACGGAAAATGGTATCGGTTTGTAATACTTAGGTTTTACTAACTAACGCAGTGGCGATGTATCGGGAATTTCATCAAAATATTTTGAAACCGGAGAGTAGTATGATAACGCTGTTTGATACCTACTGTCAACAATGATCATTTGATATTGGTCTTTCATGCAATGATATTGTACACAAGGTATGTTACGTTCATAGTTACCGACGACTTTTAAAATCTGGTCTCGCTAGTATACATACCTATAGTGCACACATGTTGACAAGTTCCAAATGAACAGTACAAAAGATAGGATACTAGTGCCTTTTAAAGCAAACACGAGTACCTACCTAACGCAAGATTATTGAAAATTCACACTAAAAGGAATCTTTTGTCACTTTTACCGTTGGAAAATTTAACCGGGCACATAATGATACTCATAAATAACTTTCTAGGTAAACAAAGAAATAACAACTGATTGACTAATTACTAGACAATCGGTTGTTTATTAATATTCTTTTATTGTCCATTGACCCGTGTCTTTTTACACAAACCATATTAATATTACACTCGGTTACGTTGTGCAGTTAGACCTATACTCTCGTTTGCTGAGAACGGACGCGTTCATAATAGTGAAAAATAAATATTATTTTAGATACTCCCGTCCAATAGTCCACAATCTTATTTTTATTTTGTTCTATAACATCACGGGCGTGGAAAATGAGAAATGCATTTGTTGTTTTAGTTTCCTTATGTATTGGAGTTGTTTCCGGATTTATTGTACCCTCGAGTACTCCAGAGGTGAGTAATAAACGGCAACGTAGTTATGTCGTAAAATATTATTTTACCCTTTATAATTTGTAACAGCGTGTATTATTTTAACTTTTAATTTGTTGTCTATGTTCATTTTTGACTTGTGCTTGTTAGGAGCTCGTGGCTAAATATTAATAGCCGCTCGGATCGATCTTCAGGTTAAGGCGGATACAGGAGCTAAATTAGCAACTCTATTTGTGGTGGTTCAAACTTCGTTTGAAATACTGTTAGATACTAATCAGCTTGCACTACAAAGTGGTTGTTACGTCAGTCACTGCGGGCCGAATAGTTGGAAATGAGTGGTTTTTTGCGATTTACAAAAAATCGATTGAATGAACTAAAAAAATAAAACACTATCATGCTAATATGTTGCTTGTAGAATTATTTGCCAAAGAAACAGAATGATCGCATGTATTTTAGTATGGTTTTTACTAGTTAAAATAAATTTTTAGAGATAAGTTCGTTATTTTTTTTATCGAGTATAATTAGTTGTACCTATTATGTTATGAAAACACTATCATATATCCTGAAGAATATCATATATTTATCCGGTTTTGTTTATTGTAGTGAATCATATGCTTTTTTGCATTATAAAACTCGCGTTCAGCTCCTGTAGTCCCCTTAAGCCGCGCTTACCTTGGTTGGTCTGTAGATGGATGACCGCTCATTATAAACCGAGTTTCCTTCGTTCCTCGGAAAGCACGTTAGGTCCCGGCTGTCATTTGTGGATCGTTGACAGTTGTTACAGGTAGTCAGTGTCCCCAAAGTCCGCCAAAATGTGTAGTATGGTCCTGTACTAAGGTTCTGTACTAACTGGATAAAATACTGGTATTCAGCTGCATCCCGCGGTTAGACTGGAAGGAGACCCCAACATAGTTTCGAAAAGGCTAGGCAGATGATATTCACTTTAAGTTCACTAGCTCTAAAATGATTGTGCTCAATATCACGTATCACACCCATATTACATACAAACCCAAAGATTTACTTTAACTTTTTAATTTTTATAAACATATATTGTCTCTTTTATTACAGAACATAGACAAAAATAATACCTCCATGCCTGACGCTAGTAGGGGTGCGAAAGTCAATGACGAAAAATCAATGACGAACACGAAATCCGCAGTACTGCCCAAAAATAGAACTAATATCGACGAAAAAGATTTATTCGAGCATGCCACAGAGAAGAAAAATAACCAAAGTGAAAGAGCTTATGTTTATATTAACCAAAAATATAATAGGATTAAGCATCCACGAAACAAACTGATTAAAGTGGCAGACAAACTTACCTCAGCCAGCGCCTACATGGTGCCTCCCCCGACTCTAATGAGTGTGCAACAGATTCCTTGTGTGGGTTGTCAGAAAGCCTTTAGTGCTGTGCCTAATTATAAAAATAAATACCAAGGATTTACTTTGGATGACACCAAACACGGGCAGGAAAGCATTTTAAATTTAGCAGCCCCTGAAATGTTCAGATGGAACTTTAACGAGATGCCTGAAGAAAAGGATAATTTTCTAAAGGTGCGAATGCCAGCAGTATCAGATACTAGATATAACAGAATGGATGATCGTCGGAACTTAATAGAGCTTTTAAAAAAACCTTTATTAAGACCTGAGAAACCTCATAAAGGAAGCTACGAGAAAGTTAATCAAATTGTTGTGCCTTTAATGTTACCTTCCATTATTCCTAACACTGAAACTTTAACTAACGGGTATTTGAAAAATCAGCTGAAAGAAAATACGCGACAAAATGAAATTCGAAAAAAATATGTATTTAACGGTGCATTCATTGGACGTCCTTATCAAATTGAAGAAGTAGGTAATAGAGCTGAGGAACTGAGTTTTATAAATGAAGATGAAAATCGCAAAAATGTTGAAATCAATCAAGAAGAAGATGGATTATTAGACAAATATTTAAAGGAGACTTTAGAGGATAATATGCCATTGGCACATGATCGAGTGCGAGCTCTACCCCCTAATTGTGCTAAAGAAAACTGCACAACTCGTAAAAAATATGCCAAAAACAACAATGTTTTCTTGAAACCTATTTGTCAATGTGATCGGAACCTGAGTTTAAAAGAAGCAGAGCCATTTATTTCAAATGATAGATCATTAAGAGAAGACAAAAGAGATCGCAATGAAACTGTACTCACATCCTCAGAAATTATGAATTACGAGGAAATTTTATCTGAGGGCTCAAACCAGATAAGCGAAGATAATTCTGTTATAGGACCACGTAATACTCAAATATCTAACAGCACTTTATTAAACTAGTTCGGCATTTAAAATTAAGACTTACTTGTATTTATTTGTTATTTAGGCAGGCTTTAGGCTTTTAGGATTTGAGTTATGTTGTTGTTATTTTAATTCACCTACAGTGTAGGAATAAACTTTCGTCGTTGACCAGCAGCGAATTTTATACTATAAAATTCTAAAAGTACAGTCGAAGAATACGCAGGTCTTGAAGCAACTTTTCCGCAGGAAAGTGCTCGCAGTGTAGATCAGATAACGACTGCTCAAAGCTATCGCGATTACGATCTCTGCGCGCGCATCCCTCTTCTAGAGGCGTTTGTTGCTTCGAGAAATGAAATGTAAACACTGTAGAACGCCAACAGATGTCCAGATAGCCAATAGAGGCTTCAGAGACATACAGAATAGCCAGAAGGGGCGCCCGTCCCATTTGTGAACGTTTTACAGTTTTACTCTTTGACATGTTTTAATTTAAAATCTTCGCAATGCTTCAAAGCTCAAAACAATCAAAATACAAAAAAAACAATTAAGTTCTATCTCCTTATAGATACACTGTTAAAATTGTATTGTTGGTTAAAATTAAGGGTACCTATTACTATTAGAAAAAATATGACAAAAAAATCTTTAAAATATAAGTAGTATAATTACTGATGAAATAAAGTTTGTTTTTCCATAAATTTTGAGGTTTCTTTTATTTCAAATTCAAATTAAATTTTACTACTAAAATTTTGATACTAAAATCTGTCAAATTTATTTACTTAATCGATTTTCAACTTTAACTCTGAAGCATTCGATTCAAGGTTGATTGGGAAAATTTTTCAGTTTCAGGTAGCTGGGTATGCTGGCGTCTGTACTATCTAGTTTCTCTATTTCTGTTAGTTTCTTTCACTATTTGTCCAGGGAGATGACTTTTCTCGGACCTCGGACAATGTACGAAAATATTTGAGTCTTCGAATGGACGATTTGGCAAAACTTGAAATACTCAATGTTTATATATTTGTCCATCATTACATGAGTGTTTATAGAATAAAGAAGAATATAAAAAAGAAGAATATGCAGTCATTTTATATCAACCAGAGTAGGCAATTCTAATTCTTGGAAAGTAAATAAGTATAGTATAGTAACTTACTCATCTTAAGGAATAGGCATGACGACAGTATCAAAAAATTGTAAATCTATTTAGTCCGTCAGTTAGAGTACTGGAAATTAATGGACACGTATTTTTTGTTTTTGTAAATCAATGAATATTGACAAAGATAAAACGCATCAAAACTCGGGAGTGGGGGCTCGTGACGTCAAAACTAGCTAAAAATTATACCTAGGCGTGACGTATTGAGAATTTTAACTAATAATAATCTAACTGACGGACTAATTCGTTTTTTTTTTTGTCGTCTCGCCTAATAGAGTAGTTAATTAAATGAAAGCATTTTATTTTGATGCTATAGCGACCACAGGTCTATAATTACAATATGCCATGATAGCAATATTTGTGTGAATGCGTGATCAGCCACAAAAAAAAACAAAAAGACATACTTCTTTATCGTGTGGTTAGTATCTAACCTGGTGTCACAGTTTTTATGCCACCCATCGCCCTAGGACTTGACTTTACATGCGGTCAAGAAAAATCTCTCAGGCATGCTGGTTTCCTCACAATGTTTTCCTTTACTTAAGCAAGACGTGATAATTATACAATACGCATATTGAATCCGAAAATCAGAGGTGCGTGCCTTGGGTTCGAACTCGAGACCTCGAGACTTGGCGGTCCGACGGCCACACCACTAAGCTATCACTGATATAGTATATTAAGGACATATATAAACAACCAGATAACTTATTTTTCCCCTTCGTCTCATCCTTCTTTCCGGGGCAACCGATAAATTTTTAAATTGTTATCCGCAGTTAGCAAGTCTTCAACAGGTTCCGAGTTTTCAAGTTTCTCAAATCGCGTAACGTCATTCCCGATTTCTGAACGTGCATAATTTATATCTCTGCCTTGCCTCACTCAAACTGTTCCGAGGGTCTTTCTACTTGCTATTTAATTATGTAGATGCAGATTATCGTTGCTATTTTCTTGTTTATGACTGAGAGAATGACTCCCTAGAGTGTGACAGCGTTATTAGATAGTTATTTATTTATCTTTGGTTTGTTTTGTTTTGTTTAATTTTACCTGACTTTCCTTCTACTGTCTTGTTTATGTTTAACAATATACTAGAGTTAGTGTGCGATGAATCGCTTAGTGTGTTTAGTGCAAAAATAACTATTGTTGTGTCTCTTAGGGAGACAGTTACGCTTTAGCTTGATACAAACTGTCAGATGAATTTCGATTATTTGATTAAAACCAAATCTAGTTTTCAATCGATATTGATAGCTGAGACGGATGGATTCTAGAATGTGAGGTTCTTCTATGATGATACATACATATGGATTTAAAACTACATTAGGTCTTAGTCAAGTGGTAATCATTCGTAGGTAGTTTTAGTAGCCTACTACTAAAACTTCCAGCATTTTTGCAGAAGTCACTTCGTCTAGCCCCATAAGATTATGTCTCAAATTGCTTCCATCAAATTACAAAACCTAAAACTAATCAAATCGGTTATTTTGACTTCTATTCATCTCTAAACTAAGACCATTTTAATATTAATACGAGCAAAGCCATGAGACACAGCGAGTACAACATACAGCTAAGACAGAATTCAGCGGCGTGTCCTATCTTCGTCACATCGCTTGTCATCTACTCGGCTCCCCATTTTACGAGGGGTGGCGTGCTATTATTAAATTAGCTATCATGCCGTATACTTATCTAGGTGTAGAGAGTTTTAAAATTGTGAACGTTTTACAATCTATGCAAGGTTTCTGTCTTGTAGCTTTTTTTAATGCAAAACATTTTTTTATATTTTTTTTTCTAAAGTTTTAAATCCTTAGAGCTCACTTTTCTTATAGGAATAAACGATAACGCACACATAACATCACGCCTGTAATCCCCGAAGGGTTAGGCAGGCCTGTACCTCATAGTACACCCACATTTCACCAGTTATGTTTAAGTACCATGCAGTAAGAGGCAAGCCTATTGTAATCAACCAGGCTCGGTGGCTGCTACTGAGAAATTCTCGATGGAAAACCCAAATAACACTTTGCCCGACCTGGGAATCGAACCCAGGACCTCATGCTCAGCAATCGCGCTTGCGACCACTTAAATTCAATAAATGATAATATTTGCTTTAAGTAAATTGGTTTTAAAACACAATAAATTACGCAATAATCACAATAATTATGATTTAAATCTAGATGAGGTTAGTATGCCTCAAAGAGAGCCAGCAAAAGGAAAGGGTCCGAAAGGGCCGACGTCTGCCGGGGCTGCAGGACTGTTGGAAAGAGATATCGTGGCCCCGGAACACAAAGAGCGCTGAAGGAACATGGATGGGTTTTAGTCAGTAAAAGTCTGACAAAAGTCCGACCAGAGCAGGAGGAGTCATTTGATGATATCCCATCCGGAAGGAAAAAACAAAGTTTAGTGTTTTCTTTCCGAATACTCTGAGAAAAAACCACTGTCGTCATAACGATCTGAAAATTTATACAAGCTGCCAATATTTTGATTATGTCAAAACATACATTTTCTTTTTTTTTGTATTTATGTCGTTAAATGAAATGCCTTCTGAACACTGCCCTACGCATTTTAAAAGTCTTGGCTACAACCCTCCAAGTCCTGCACTAAAGAATCAATTCACAGCCTTTAATTTCAAAGATACTTCAACTGCAGATACCTTGAACCCTGTGAAATGAGCACCAATAAATAAGACAGTCAATTCGGGTTGTACTCTGCTTGTATATATATTTAATATATTTCAATCATAGTTCGAAAGACAGGTGGCGCCATATGTTATCATAAGAACGTTATTGTTGGTTTCCTCGGGAACAGTACTTTTTTTCGGGATGAAAGCTACCCTATGTTCGTTTCTCTACACCTGACAACGTATATGCAAAATTTCAGGATGATCGGTTCAGTGTTTTAGGCGTGAAAAGGTAACAAACAAACAAACTAACTTTCTAATTTATAATACTGCAGTTAAAGATAGCAAAAATTTTCAGAATCGGATCAGTTGTTTTGAAGATTACCCCCAACATCCAAACATACAAAACGTTACCTCTTTATAATATTGTATAAGTATTGATATTGACTCACTGAAACATCATTTCTGGTTCACAATAAAGTAGGTATATTTTGTCTGCACTGTGTTTTAAATTAAAAGATACTTCAACAGCTACCGTACCACAATATACCGGATGACTTTTTTATCAGTTTCCAAAAAAAATGGGTATATTAGGTGAACGGAGTAGAAGCTTATGGCATGGCATACATGGTTTTTATTTTCACAGCTTAGAAAAAAATTGATCTAACATCAAAAAACGCTATAAATTTCAAGTAAACTTTCAGATTAGAACAAGGAACGAGAAATTTTGAAAATAAAAATTAAAATAAATCAATTGAATTTCGAATTCTTTAAATTTTATTTTTAGAAAAAAAAAAACAGAAAAAACTAAGTATGCCATTTGCTTCTAATCCGTTCACCTATTATACCCATTTTTTTTGGAACGTGATAAAAAAGTCATCCTTTATGTAACCTTCTGAGATGAGCGGCAACGGCTCAGTGTTTCAATATACAGCCGTCATTCTCGATTGATTGATGCGCTCGGCTCCGCATTCGCTATTGAAATGAGCCGATAAGAAATTCAACACTAATTTACGTCTCTATTTACTGAATACCCTCAAAATTTGCTTATAAATAGGTTTTTTTTGGGCTAATGGTGGATCGATTAAGGTTATATTATGGCTTGTTAATAATTGTGTGACTACCTCGTTGGTCGAGTGTTTGTAAGCCCGACAGCTGAGCTCTCAGTAGTAGCCACGGAGTCTGGATTTGTACCTGGTTCATGGCAATAGGCTCGCCCCCTAATACATGGGACTTAAACATAACTGGCGAAATGTGGGTATACTTTAGGTACACCTCTGCCTAACTCTTCGGGGATTACAGGCGTGATGTTATGTATTAATTGTGGAAAGGTAACGCTGTGGTTTTATTGCAGCTTACAGAAAGTGGCTTATGACAAAAAGGTACAGTAAAAAAATAAAAATAAACTAATTATTAGGGTTAAGGCAAAGGTTTCCATACTTTTTCAGTTTGCGGCGCACTTACAGGTTTAAGATTTTGCCTCGGCGCCCTAGCTAGTCAAAAAAACAGAGTTTTTAGGGTTCTGTACCCAAAGGGTAAAAACGGGACCCTATTACTAAGATTCCACTGTCCGTCTGTCTGTCACCAGGCTGTATCTTATGAACCGTGATAGCTAAACAGTTGAAATTGGGTCTACCATACAACAAATATGTTTTTTTTTGCCGTTTTTTCTAATGTTTTATAAATAATGGTACGGGACCCTTCGTGCGCGAGTCCGACCCCGAACTTGGCCGGTTTTTTTTTATAATAGTGTTGCCACACAAGAATACATTTGAAAATCTGGCTTCGCATAAATAAGATGTTGCAAGAGGAATGAGAATTCTTAGAGGTTTTGAATTTAAAGTTTGATAATTTTGGATCAATATTCAAAACTCCACCAAATCGGAACACGTGGACCTTGTTTTAAGGCTGCAGCTGTCGCAAGAGATCAATGAGACTCTTCTTCTTACGAAGTAAATTCTGGTGCATGGAAAGGACATTGGATTCGCGAACATTTTTCGACATCGTCTTAAATACAATTAAGTGAGTTTCGAAAGGTTTCCCGTAAAAATGGACACTAATTCTTGTGAGACAACAAGCTCATTAGATTTTTATCGAATATTTAAGATTAGTTTCCGGAGAATAGTAAACTGAAGCGCCTTACGGCGCCCCTCTTTACTCTCTAAGGCGCACAGTTTGGGAACCCCCTGGGTTAAGCAAAGTTGTGCTTTGTTTAGGAGATTTTCAGTAGCAGCCCGTAATCAGAATGACGGCTGGCCTTGATCACGTGGGAAAAAGGAAGAACGTAACTACTATTTATGTCAGAATAGATAGCTCTCAATTTGAAGTCGTCATAATAATTATTATTAGGTTTCTTGTTATTTTCTTTTTAATTTTTGGTATTTGTTAAAATATCTATTAGTTTATTTTATCTGTAGGTATATGTGTATTAGTATCAATCTAAATCTAAACTCTCGCTGTTTTCCTATTTAATCCAAAAGTTGACTGGTAGAGAAGTTAAGTCCGCCTATGTATCACTATTGTACATGAAGTTTAAATAAGTAAATAAAAAAAAAAACAAAATATATTTAGTTATTCTTGTGCTCCATTGCAATGGTGGAATTGTTGTGTGGCGTCCAGTGCGAGGATAAACGAATAAATAAATAAATGGTTCATATTTATAATATAAACCAGAAAGGTATGTGGCAGTTCTAGACACTTCAACTTTTATTGCATCTCAAGTCTACCTATTGTGAACTCTAACTGTCAAAAATGTAACCTGCTAGAGAACTATTGCCGCTAACTTTGTTAGTTAGTTTTATAAAACTTCATTTTACATGCAAGAATGTCATGAAAAATAAAGAGCAAATCAGTTATTTGCAATTCAGCCCAAGCTGTAGCAGTAAAAAGAAGACGACGAGTACTATCACGCGCGTAAATGTAAAGTATTGACAATATTTGTGCAATGTAGCATGTATGGTAAATACACGTAACATTGACGTAAAAAAGACTTAATTGTAATCTGAATTATTTTTCGCAGCAAAGGAAAAAATGCGTTTTTCAGAAGTAGGTACTTATTTAATTCTGAATATAACAAAGTGTGTCATAATGTTTGCGGTAAAAGTGGTATGTTTACCTTTGTGTTTTTCGTCGATATCCATACCATTGCAATGTACGTAGGTAAGTACGTACCTACATTATACTAATAATAGGAACCTACGTCATCTTTCACACGTTGCCTCCTTAGCAAGATTTCAAAGTACCACCTTTACAAAGAACAACTATTTCTTTTTATACTACACTTGCTTAGTTTGACATGTTAACACTAGCTTGCAAAGTACTCATAACCCGAAAACTCGACGCTACATTCTAAAAGCATTTTAGTTTAACACCGTCATGTTCGTCGGGTCGTTACTAAAAGTTTCCAATGTGCAGTGAATCCGAGACGCGAGGGAAGACGCGATCTCACAATTAAGCACTTGTGAGTTCGCAAGTACACTCATAAGACAATCCACTATTGTATAGCGATCGTACAATCGCGCACAGCTGTCAGAATGTCTGACATGTGGTACAGTCATACACACATCTGAAGGTACAGTCGTATAGAAATTCCCTTTGTGCCTCTAGGTAAGCGTTTTAGTGCCAAAGTATGAATGAATAGGGTCTGACAGGATGTTTAGTGTGCACTTCTGTAATTGTGCTTCTATGTCCTTAGTGACGGTCACATTAAGTTAACTTTGCTTTTGAAAGTGATCTCGGAAGCGTTTGCGAGTGAAAATAAGTTTGGAGACTGTGTGTCATAAATTATTTCATACGAATTGCTAACGGTCGACACCGTTTAAGCAATCCGTGTTTTTGGATTAAAGCGTGATTTTTCGGGTTGACTTAGGTTTTTATTTGGAAATATGCTGTTTCACATTTTATGTTCGAACTGAAGCGACGACTTTTATGATTAACAAAAAATACCTTAAAATTGGATGTGAAAATTGTTGATTAAGTTGCGTTCTGTAATCAATATTTACACATGGATGAATAAGGTTTCCTCTTGGGATTCAACATAGCGATGATTAGCTGTATTACGAGGTACTCATTGCTAAGGTTCTTTTTTGAAATGTAACGGCATCTTAGAATCTAAGTTTTTAAAGCTGGTGAAAATAACATGTTTGTTGAAAAGAAGTATCCCAAAGTAAACATTAAATTAAATAGCTGTGAGAATAAAATTAAAGATTTAACAAAATAAAACTTTGGTTCTACATTGAAAACCTACATTAAAGTGTGGTCCACCCTCCCGAGCTAAACTACTGAACTTTTTATATTAATATCCCGTTCACATTGGAATGCAAGCGCGTCACTAAAAAAAAAGAGACCCCGCAGTCGCCGGTGGCAGGCGGTGCGGTAGGATGCGGCACGACACGATACGACGCGGCACAACGCGGCACGGTGGGATGTTTCACACAGTAATGAAATATTTTATTGCACGGCGTAACAAAGGCTTCGCGGAATTCCAACTGAGACCTTACACAACAATGTACTCAGATTTTTAGTAATTCGCAAGTGCAAACGGGCTTTATGTGTTTCTGTTTTAGTGACTGCGCGTATGTGTCATTTCAAACAGGAGATAACTTTGTATGCAACAAAATGTCATCTATCTGAAAATGGTGTATTTTGTTGGATTAAAGGACTCGGATGATTTGAAGAATTGTAAGCACCGATACAAGATTTAGTGACCAGCATAGCTATTGACAAACGCTTCGATTTGATTTTGATTCGGAAAGTCTTATTACTATCTTGCTCGCTTTCGTAATGCCAATAATTTAATTTTGCAAAAATCATTTTTGCAAAAAATAAAAACGACTTAAAAAATAAAAAAAACAAAAAGAAAAACACAAAAAAGTAAAAAATAACTTTGGCTTCAGAAGCCGGCGACAAAAACACTAAATCAATCAAACAAAGGTCAACGACTTCGAAGCTTGACCTTTGTGTGATTGATTTGGTGTTTGGCATGGCAACTATTCCGCATCAGTCTAAAGAAGAATCACGTAAATCGGATCATAAATCTCAGCGTAATCGGTGAAGATACATAAAAAAAAAGAAAAAATACCAATCGAATTGAGAACCTCATCCTTTTTGAAGTCGGTTAAAAAAAGATAGACATTCAACTTGTCGAATCGAAATCGAAGAGCTAACGAAGAATGATAGAAATAAGTCACTGGTCGAGTAATGACATATGATCTGAAAAATACATGGAATCTATATGCCATTTGTTTGTCAAGATGATATGAGAAAAAACCTGAACCGAACTAGTTCAAGAAAACATTCAAACTTACAATACAGGTGAAAATGTTTTCAAAAAAACCCGAATTAGTCCGTTGTCACAGTATCACACGCTATTACGAGTATATAGTTGCAGTAAAACCTAATCGATGATTGATGAACACTCAATGATTTAATTCAAGTGTTTGGCAGGATCGGGAGCTATTTGCAAATGGGCTGCGGTTTGTGGTATAGCGCACGCATATGCGGGCTTCCCTAAATCGAAATAATCTAATTTGAATTGATTATTTTATGCTGTTCCATCGTTTATGATTGACGGACCAAAAACCGTTTATGTGGTCGGATTATAGCGAAATTGTAAAGTAGTGATCGATTCAGCGACCAAAGTAAGAACGAACTTCATTTGGCAAACTATTTGGGTCACGTTACGGTTATACCTATAATAGGTCATTTCATTTTAACAAAACTGCACTTAAATGTGTATAAATAGAAAGGAAACGTTATCATAACCGTTACTATTCAAAAAAAGAACTGCAAGCAGATATTGAAACAGCGCAACGCTCTAGAACCGACACAATATGACAAGAATAACACACCCCGACTCCCGGAACCGTTGACGTTCATAGCCAAAAGCATATAGTTGACATCACACACCGCGTTATGAAGGCGGGTGTACTTTGCATTAAACAGTAGTTTAATAAAATGTAAAAAGCATCGTAGTTCGGGGACGCGAAATTGAATATTTCGTTGGGTTCGTTTATTCCATCCACAAACTAGATGAGCTCGCCTCATTGAGTCGGGACTCAATAACCGGCTACAATTGTGGGGACACTTGGGAGCTGGACTTGTTTCTCGTTAAGCCGAAATCCGACGAAATTTTCTATAGTATTAGCTACATAATAAGGTGTTTATTAATACCCAAAGTCTCTGGAGATGGCCTGAAATGACAATCTCTGTTTGCTGAAGTAGGTATTATTACGACTGAACCTAGGGACAGTGGTCAATGGAATTTTCGGGAGAGGAACTCGTTATAACACGGACAGCCCGCTTAGCATGAACGCTGTAGAAACGAAAGAGAATCGACAAGTCTTTTGTTCATCTGTCATTTTGTCGATTCAATGACAGATGAACAAAAGATTTGTCGATTCTCTTTCGTTTCTACAGCGTTGGTGCGGCAGGCGTGATAGCCGGACTTACAGTCATTTTCAAGCTTATCCATCAAACTGTATCCCAACTCTTGCTAACATTATAAAAGCATGCATCTCGCTCAGGGCAACGGTCGGTCGGTATGTCAGCGCTTAATGCACTCTTACGTATTCCGTTCGTCCTGCTCACGTGTATCGGGTTGTTGGCGGGTTTTAACTCCAGTCTTATCTTTATAGGAAAGAGTTTATAACCGCAGTTGGCTACACCGTTTCAGGTTGCATTTCATTTGTTCACAAGTATTTTCTGGCTACTCCGGCCGCTTGGAATTCCAAGCGGGCTGAAATTGAGCACTGTTTGATTTCGGCACGTTCAATTCAAAATCTATTTTCATTTCCTGGCCTGAATCCATTTCCATTTTCATTTGGCTTCTGTCGCTCTTGATGTATTGATTACTCACTTTACATTTAGAAATTACCATACCGCCTCGTCGGTTTTGTTTGCAAATTGTTTGAAAGATGGCAGTTTATTTGTATTAGAAATTGGAATTAATAAATAATTAATGGACGATGGGTTTGTAAGTAAATAAATATGGACTTGACATAATGAGATCGCAATGATGCCTTCCGCCGAAAACAAATAACATGCAAATATTTGTATAGGATGTCAGCGTATACGTTCAGACAATTCCACCTACGATAACAAACAAACAAAAGAATGTTATTCTTCTGAAAAGCAACAGAAACAATTCACTAATCCCTACTTGATTAGAAAGTAACACAAAAGTTGCAGGTTGCAGCGAACTAAGAGATCTGTAAGTAAATAGAGGCACAATGAATCACGGTAACCGTTTTCCGATAAGGAGTGGGCTCTCTCCGGGCCCGATAGTTGGCGAGCCCTGTTTTATTGTGCCACTATTTTCACTCTATCGCCAGTGAACGCAGCTCGGGCGGAAACTGAGATAAAGTCGCGACCTCACTGTAATATACAACCCCCTGTGTGTAGGAGCCGTGTAACGCTACACAGGACCGGCCAAACCCGCTCTGAATAGCTGTTCGTCCGAGTTTCGACTTGATATTTTCTTAAGAATTTACGTGCCGATTGTGTCGTGAATACGGTCGGACCTTGGTTACAGATTTAGAGTTATGGTGGACTGACTTTATGTTTATGCATTCTATTTAAAGCTATATTTCTGATAAGGCGAATAGGTGATAGTTTTATAGCACCTGTACATAGTATGCTTTGTTGTGCTTGTTTATTTGTTGGCTGCATTACATCAGTTGAACATTTTCACCGGTTCCACACACACTCACAGAACGTAACAAGTGAGCATCAGCGAATGTTAAACGAACTAGATCGGTTCGACGAGCACAAACTTCTAGTTACATGGGGAATTGAAACGATTGCAGCATCCGCGTCCGTTTGTGTTGTAACATCACTATCGCTTGGCACGGTTGTTTATCTTGTCAAAACAGCGAGCTTTTTATACAGAATGACTTTTTTATGACTTTCCAAAAAAATGGGTATAATAGGTAAACGGAGTAGAAGCAAATGGCATACTTACTTAGTTTTATTTTTTGCCAAAAAAAAAAACAAAAAAATTCGAAATTCAAATCATACATATTGCGTATGATTTGAAATTCGACATTTTTTTTTTTTCAAAATTTCTCTTTCTTTGTCCTAATATGAAAAGTTTATATGAAATTTGCAGCATTTATTGATGATGGATCATATTTTTTTCAAGCTGTGGAAAAAAGAAAAAAACAACTAGGTATGCCATAAGCTTCTACTCCGTTCACCTAATACACTCATTTTTTTTGGAAAGTGTTAAAAAAATCATTCGGTATGTAAAGTTCAATATTAATGCCTGAAGGTGCGGTTGAACTGAAAAGTCTGGGATTCTGGATCAGACTGTGGATACCGGATTTTGAGCAATAATGCCTAATGCTGGGTTCGTAGCCACTATAGCCGGTCTGCAGTCCGGGCCGCTTGGTGTGACTGCACCTTAATTGAAATGAAAAATCCTCTTAATAAATCCATCTATTAGTTATTTATGCAACTGTTGTATAATAAGGGGTATTAAAACACGAATGTGGATTTATGATAATAGTATCACATGAGTGTTTTAATACCTAATTATGTAGGTACAGTTACATACAAGACTTTATCTACATCCATGATATTAATCCTCCATAAAAGGTTCTGAAACCATAGGGTGTTGTAGTGTTGTAAGAAGTCTATGTAAATTCATGGAACAAGGCAATTATTTTTGAATATTTTGAGATATCCACGTTTTGATTAATACTGAGCGTACTTTGAGCATTGAAAAGAAAGTCCATAAGGATTAAGATTTGAATTTTTCAGATATATTTCTTGAAAATATACTAATAGCACATCTTCAGAAAATTATGTTAAAAACTTAACGTTTATATATTTGAAAAAAAAAACAAAAACGCGGCAAATTCCTAGACTAATATTTTTTTGTCGGAAAAGCAAAGGCATCAAGCTCATACGGCCTCGTCGGTTTTCGTAATTTTATTTAATAATCATAACTGCATAATAAATGCGTATTCCTTTTTCAAAAAGATGTATAATGCTTTATATACAAACTCAATGGTGTAAACACAGATGTAGTTCAGTATAAATTTCGGTAAGTATTCCAAATTTAAATCACATTCTCCCCCTAGAGGATGAATGAAATTCAGTACAATTTTCTTTCCCTGTTTTTAACAGATTAAAAATGACTATTATGTTCGCTTTTTGTGGCATAGAATGTCACTATTTTGAGCAAGTGGTACGAAAATGTCCTTTTCACTTCAGTAGCTCAAACATGTAGGTTTTGCTGCCTGAAATCAGTGAGCAAAATGCGATTTTGCTCACTGAGTGAGACAAAGTAACTTTTTAATTTTTGTTTTCAGAAAGCCGCGAATATCTTATTCAGACTTGGGTTAATCATACGATTCGAAACATTCACACTCTATCTCTTTCCCGCCATTAGAAAGAGAGAGAGACAAAGACCAGCTCTTTCGAAGTTCTGATTTTGAATTCGACCTCAAAGACAAACACGTTCGGAATTTCGTACTAACTAAAGAAATTTTGCAAAAAGATAATTATGTCTTTTAATGTAATTTATTGAATTTTTAACTTATTGTTGTATTTACTTGTAAATATTTATTTCTAGTTTCATGTGTAATATATTTTGAATAATAAAATATCATGGGTGCTATTTCCGAACACGCCTTAATTTAAATAAAAGAGCGGGAATAAAATTTCGTGGCTGGCCTATAGAGTTGAATAAGTTAAAAAATATTAAAATAATCGTAAAATATGAGTGAAACTAGCGACGAGAACAGTATTTTAACACCGGAAGAGTTAAAACAACAAGTTATTAATGCAAAATTAAGTTTCCTACCTGAGAAGTCTCGCGAGAAATATCTGAAAGCATACCGTTGTCTTCAATGAATGGAGACTTACAAGGGGCGAAAGCAGTTTTTCGGAGACGGTGTTGCTATCTTATTTTTTAGATTTATCAAAGACGAGGCGATCAAAATCAAAATCAAAATCAAAGCATTTATTTCAAGTAAGCCAGTTACAGGCACTTTTGAATAGTCGAAACAAAGATGAAAATTAAATGTAGCTACAGTCCCAGTCACAAGACATAAAAACTGTGAAAGTACTGTAGTTGCCCATTCCCTGGCGTAGATCTCTATGGAGAAGAACGGGCAAGAAACTCCATGGACACTCTTTTAAATCAGAATATTGTTACAAAATCTTGGTTACATCATTCATGTTGAGATGGTATATTATGTAAGAACAATGTAGCAAGATGTGCACGTTAAAAGTGTCCACAGCAAAAACACACACAAAAAAAATACAATTCAAAATAATTCATTCAAATAAGCCATGGCAACTAAGAGATGACCAGTCACAACTGACAGCGCCCGTTCACGGACATGACGCATGGATCAGCACCATTCAACTCAACCATTTTGAAGGGAACTAAATGATCCGACACATGCGCCACCATCAGCGAGACATTTGAGTGAGCATGACATACTCTAAACCGCCAGGGCACATTCAAGTCAAGAAAAGACGTAGGTTTCCAGTGAATGATAGCTTTCTAGTACATAGTACTCACACAATATGGGCTATGCATTTATATAATACTAAGGAGATTGAATCTATACAATGCAAAGATAGTTGTACAATCTTCAGCAGCTCCAACAATACATTTTAATGCTATCAATTTATGCGCCCCTGTCCTTGTGGAGCAGGACCAGCATTGAGCCAAGCATTTTTATCAGCGATATAATCGCTCAACTTGTAATATGCTTGCTTACATAGTGTGCGTTTAATGCATGTTTTAAATTTCGTCTCATTCAGTTCAAGAATACTTTGTGGAATTTTATTATAGCATCTCAAACAGTACCCCATGAAAGATGAGTCTACTTTAGCGAGTCGGAAACCTGGCTGAACTAGTCGGTCCCTATTTCTAGTACTGTAATTATGTCTGTCACCCCTTTTACCAAAAAGGTGCAGATTTTTTCTGACGTACATTATGTTTTCGTAGATGTATTGACAATGTACCGTCATGATGCCAATATCCTTAAACAGTTCCCTTAGAGAATCGCGCTTACGAAGATTATATATGGCCCTGATGGCTCTTTTCTGCAGAATAAATATAGACTCAATATCTGCAGCCCGTCCCCACAGTAAAATGCCATAAGACATTATACTATGAAAGTAACTAAAATAAACCAGTCTAGCGGTATCTACATCAGTATACTGACGGATTTTTCTAATGGCATAGGCTGCTGAACTTAGCCGTCCCGCAAGAGAAGTCAAATGAGAACCCCATTGTAGCCTTGAATCAAGCGTAATCCCCAGGAAAACCGTTTTATCAACGAATTCAAGTTTCTCTTTATTCAATATTATATCACAATCACTACTTTTAACATTCGGTAAAGCAAATCTTATGCATTTGGTTTTTTTTTCATTTAATACCAAATTGTTTGCTGTGAACCAATTTTGGACCTGAAGTAGGGCATTATTCACGTCATCTAGATTTTGGGCTCGCCTATTTATCTTAAAAATTAGGGAAGTGTCATCAGCAAATAACACCATATTTTGCGGTTGGTTTTTCAGTAAATAGGGAAGATCATTTATATATACTAGAAAGAGAAAAGGACCCAATATTGAGCCTTGTGGAACCCCCATTTTTACTTTTAAACCCTGTGAATTAACACCATTTATTTGAACATGTTGTTGTCTATCATTCAAATAAGATTTTACCAAACTAAGTGCAAGTTTACCCAGTCCGTAATGCTCAAGTTTCAAAAGTAATGTGTCGTGATTTACGCAATCAAACGCTTTGGAGAGGTCACAAAAAATTCCTATGGCGTCTTGAGACTCTTCCCACGCAGTAAATATGTGCTTTAATAAGGTTATACCGGCGTCAGTTGTACAACGTCCCTTGGTGAAGCCATACTGTTGATCATGTAAGATTCTGTTGGTGTTAAAATGATAGAGCATTTGATTAAGCATTACTTTTTCGAAAACCTTGCTAAAAACTGGTAACACGGATACAGGTCTATAATTATTAGTATCTTTACTGTCTCCGGATTTGAAAAGAGGTATGACTTTACTGTATTTCATTAAATCAGGGAAAACTCCTTGGTCTACACATAAATTAAAAATTAAAGCTAAGTAAGGGGCTATAGTCTCAAGTATGGATGTACAAACTTTGACAGACATTCCCCATAGATCTTCGGTTAGTTTGATTTTTATTTGCCGGAAAGTTTTAATAACTATCATAGGGTTAATGTGTTTAAATTTAAATTCAGCCAGGCAGCCAGACACATTCGCCTTTAATAAGCCAATTGAAAGTTCAGGTGAGGAAATAAGAGCCTCCGTTGTTTTTAGTGGTATATCGGTAAAGAAATTTACAAATTCTTGAGCTACTTCCTGATTTGAGCTTTTAGGACCACACGCTGTATCTAATGTGTAGCTAGTGTTACGTATTTTCTTCCTGTTAGTCTCGTTATTTATAACTTTCCAAACTGTCTTTATTTTATTTTCTGCTGTTTTGATCATCTACAATGTGGAGTATTACTCAATGTTGAAAGCTACTTTTAAACAAAACATAACGTGCATATTGAAACATACGCAAAACTCGTACCTTTTCTAAAAAGAATGTCAGTTGGGCATAAAGCTTAAAAGTCCAAAATTTTCAAGGCCCTTAACATAGAAAAATTCTTAATGAAGCTGCGGACTGCAATTTTCTTGCCGTTAAAGTAAGCGGTACCTATGAATCTATCTTGTTAGTTATTAAAATTTGTGTGTAGACTGTTATGTATAAAGGTACTTACACCTTACGTGCCTACTACTAATTTTTGGAGGCGCAATGAATCCTAGTCTGGCTTAGCGATACTGTTAAAATATTTACTACGATATGTAAAAGATACTGTAAATGTTAAATTATGCATATTAATTATGTAATATTTTCATTACAGGTTGTACTTATCATAGGAATTAGTGGAGCGTGTCGCAATAACGAGCTGTTACAGCTAACAGTTAATAATATCGAAAAGCATTCAGATAAGTTACTGTTAGTAAAAACCTTGACAGGTCTTTTGTCGTACGCGAAAAATATGTAAATATTGTAGAAAAATACCAAAATTTACGTCCAGCCAATAAATAAACAAATATCGCTGGACATGAACACACAGCGCCATCTAGTGCCAAGCAACGAGGCTTGTGTCGTGGACACCAGATAGTTGATATACTACATACAAACTTTTTGTTTGTAAATACATACTCATTATACATATAAACATCCATGACTCGGAAACAAATGTCCATGCTCATCACACAAACATTTGCTCCATCAGGGGCTCGAACCCGGGACCCTAAAAACGTAAGGCAGCCTCACCACCACTACGCCATTCATATAAAAACCGAACGATTTTTCGTACAATACCATAATAATAAATGCTCAAGACAGCCCATGGGAGTAAATAAAATAGGTGCTATACCCCGAGAAATTGCCACTTTCTTAAAACTGGAAGAGCCTCAGCTATACACGGGTCAGTGCTTTCGGAAAACTTCGGCAACGCTCTTGGCTGATTCCGGAGCCGATCTCACCACTTTAAAACGTCACAGCGGGTGGAAGTCCAATACGTTTGCAGAACGCTATGTTGAAGACTCAATAGAAAATAAGTCGAAAATCTGTAAGCGTATAGTGGAAACAAAAAGTCTGAATTCGACCTCGGATGCTTGGTCTCACCCACGTCCATACACTTCCAACGACGCACAGTGTACTTTTACAGAAAGCCGATCAGAGTCACCAACGTTCACCGTTGTTCCTTCTCAATCCGCCACCGAAACAGAAACCTTAACCCCAGATAATCAAACAACTCAAAGCAACTATAACGTTGCCCAATAATTCTGTTACTTTTAATTTGCAGAATTGCAGTAATTTTACTTTTAACTTTTAAAATGTTACATTTTATTGAATTGGTACCTCTACCTACAATGTTAATTATTTTGATCCACAATAAATAGTTATTTCAATCTATTCCTGTTTATTATTTTATCTCCTAAAGTGTTCTCGCTGCTGAAATGAAAAGTTATGTGTGTTACACGAGAGCAAAGTTTTTTGCATCTCGTGCCTTTGAATCCCTCGCCACACTCAGGATTCAACTTTAGAATCACTCGCTACGCTCGTGATCCTAAGTTGCTACTTAAAATATTCAAGTCATAATTAATCAGGAATGGCTCAGTCTAGAACACAATCGTGAGTATTAGTATAAATACGTGATAAAACCGGCCAAGTGCGTGTACAAAATTATCCGACACCCAAGTTCAACGACTATTACTGCTAAACTAATGAAGTTATCTTAACCGCTATAGTTTTATCACTATGTTTTCCTATTTAACCCAAAGGTTGACTGGTAGAGAATGCCTTGTGGCATTAAGTCCGCCTATGTACCACTATTGTACCTTCATGTACAATAGTGGTACATAGGCGGACTTAATGCTTTAAATGAATAAATAAATATAGTTTTCCTTGAAAGTTCATAAAAATGTACTATCATCATGATATTTTCCAGATTTTTCAAGCCAGCATTTTAGCTTTTAGAGGGGGGGGGGGGACGCCCTAATAGAACAAAAATTTGAAGTTTAATATTTCGTAAAATCGAAAAATTGAGTTCAAGTGATGAGGAGGGAAGAATCGCACGTGACTAAAAGAGTGATGAATATAAATGTGGAGTTTAATATTTCGTAAACGGAGCATTAAATCGAAAAGTAGCATTAGCAACCCCTAAGTCGTTTTATAAGACCTATTCAACGATACCCCACCCGATGGGGTTGACGACGATAAAAAAAAAATATTTTAAGACTTGTCAGCGTTATTGATATTGTAATAAAACCACTGTAGCTCCAATCAACTCTTGAGTATATTCAAATCCAAGTATTTTATTCCACATAGGCCTGGATGGGCACATACGAACGTCGACAAGGGTGGACGGTTCGGGTTGGTCGCCTCCATGGAGAAGAACCGGCAAGAAAATCCATGGTTACTCTTTTCAAATTATTTAGTATTACACAATTCTAGATTACTTCACGTTTTACACAAAATGCAATAATCCGACCGACCGACCTATCAGTTATCAGACATAGATTCGACTATTAGTCTTAACACCACAATTTCTTGCAATGAACCAACTCCTCTCGGCCGAGTGCCATGCTTTTTATAAACCACCCCTTCCCGCTACAACATTGACGGTTAGGCAGTGTTGTCATTTCTCAAATATAAAAGGAATTATTAAAATCTTTAAAACTCTACATAATATTAGTTTAGATAGATCACAGCAGATCTTATTATTTAATACATATTTGAAAATCATGACAATATATATATACCTCTACAAAATTACAGCTTTCTAGTACTAACGGTCTCTTGGCAAAACCTCGGACAGACAGATAGATAGACAGACAGACAGACAGACAGACAGACAGACCGACAAACGGACATGACGAAACTATAAGGGTTCCTTCTCAGGACTACGGAACCCTAAAAAAGCACGCAACGCGCGAACACTGTATGACATCTGACATTTCAGAAGACCTTACTAAAAAGGAACGCCTCTAGCGGCGGATTCATGCGCGATAGCCCCCATTACGGCGCTGTGGTAGTGAAACCCGCGTGCATGACAATGTTCTGTTTTTTTAAATGAGATAATCAAATTTAGTACAACATCATAAAACCCGTTTGGATGATATTATGGTTATTATGAGTATGACACTGGTTGTTTTAGTGTTGGCAATAAGCTAACTGATTCAGATACTTATAAAAAGGATTTATAGCATGGGCGTGCGTAGATAAACAAATAAATAAAATTTAAATGTCAAAATAACAGCTTTTTACTGAGTGCATGGGAAGTTTTATACTTTCGGTGCTTCCAAAAAAAATTTTTTTTTTAATTTTGGTCTGTCTTTTTGTTCCGGCTAATCCCTAAAACTGGTGGACTGATTTTACTGGCAGATGGCTGATGTTATAAGGAGTAACTTAGGCTTTTATTCTAAAAAAAAAATAGGTTTCCTTACAAAAAATGAAAACTCTTAAAATTGTTAGTAAAATCTGATTCAATTATTGTAGTATTATTTAAAAAAAATATATTTTCACGCGGACGATCGCCGCGGGCAACAACCTGCTTGTCTACGAGTAAACTAATATTTTAGAAAGGAAAGATTTGATATTTTGTTTGTTTGTTACGATTTAACTCAAGAACTACTCAATTGATTTTAAAAATTCTTGCACCATTAGAAAGCTACATCTTTACCGACTAACATAGGCTATAAATTATATTGATTTCATGTAAATTAGTCGAGCGATCACAATTATCGAGGACGAAGTCGCGGGCGAAGTGCTAGTTCATAACAAATTCGAAAGGTAGAATAACTGTTTATCACGTAATTCACGTTCACGTTTTGAAGTCATCGACAGAATGCATCGTTAATCAAAGATTCACAGTAAAGTTTTATCCTATCACGTCATTTTAAAGTCATAAAAGCAGCAAAATTCCTTAAATACGAACGCAAATTGTACATTTTCGTCACACCTGAACATTGTTGACCTTTTGCCTCAATTGACTTCCTCTTTAATTCAGAAAAGTAGGTCGGGTTGGACCTTTTTGAGTCATGTCAAAGTATTTCAATATTTGCGGACTGATGAAATGTTTATTTTTTAATATTTACATAACATTTTTTAAATACATATTTACGTTACAATTAACACAATAACGTTTTTTATTCATCAAATATTGTTTGATTCTGCAATGAACGTTTATTTATAGAAATATTCCTACGTTTATTTTAGACGGAACGAAAAGTAAAGTTGCCTCAATAAAATCAAAATGTTTACGTAGGTACTTCAGAAATATATTAACATGATACGAGTACATCGATCCACTATATTATGTACTAGAAAACATATCAACAAATAACTTTCCTACTAATAAAATCAGATCGAAAATGGAACAAGAGTACTCGAAATCTATTCAAATAAAATACTCAATGATGTCTGTAAATAAACGGGAAAAAATTCTCGCTATCCGGAAGAAATTCTCCATAAGCTGCGTATAAGAAAGAAACTCACAATGGTATATTTGCATGGCGCCTGTGAGATCATGCCATTCGGAAACTGAGAAGGGTCTGTGTTTAACAAGGGTTAATGCTTGGTAGATACCGCAACTATTTCCAATACACTGGCTTGCTATAAAAGAACACTGAACAGAAATGTATGGGTCCACTTGCGAATGTAACTTTTTAAAAATGGATCAGCGCCTTTGGGTCTGTTCGCTTTCATTTGTTTCTATTAGTCGTATTTGGGATCTTGGATGGTATATTTTCATTGAATGAATGGTATATAAGTTACATATATCAGGCATGCAGACATGGTTATCACCTATCAATTATTATAATAATTATTCCTTTTTTCGTTAAACATACACATCTTACATGTATTTAAATATAAAAAAAAAAACATTTAAAAATATAAAAATAGTGGTCCGACGGTGTCGGGAGCAGGGGCCAAGCTACCGGTGGTTAGGGCTCCAGAGACAGGAATCTCCTCACAATACGACCCTATCATAATTATTATAATGATAATTTATTTTTGGGAGGTTTTTTTTCCATATTAGCCTGAACCGCCTTCTCTTGAGTGAGAGCCACCTCACTCTTTTCCGCTTTCTTCATATGATGTGTTCTTCTTTTCGCCAATGGAGTAAAATCAGGCTTTGAAGGTTTCTCTATCAGCAGAACTAAATACCCGTTTACTGTGTAAATTACCAGTAATTAAATCCTTTAGCGACCAAAAACTCAGTTCGTGAAATTTTTTCGCCATAAAAAAGTTTACTGAATCACAAGACGACTTGACCAATACTACTAACACTTTAGATTTTGAAACTGTACTAAAACAAAATCTCGTTTAATCTTTAAATATAGAAAATATCTACTCCATACAAAAACTGCCATAACTACAAAATTACAATTCTTCAGTTGTATGAGTAGCTTTTCAATGTGCACGTCAGTGTATTTGTGTTTGTCGGTGTACTTGTGCTTTCCAGTGTATTGGTGCCTCCCAGTGTAGTGTGCCTGCAACTACGCGGCACAATAAAGTGCACCCCGCCACGCGAGGATACACTCTTTTATTATAAAGTTTTCTAATAAAACTGCCGATGAACACGAATTGTCTGGCTGATGAAATCCTCGATATTTCTCGTTGAAAACATGTTTTTTTCCGTCTAAAGGCGACACGGTCAGGTATCACGGGCAACTAGAAGATGATATCATAGCAACACAGAGCAATTAACTGCAGTACTAAGATTATAGTAATAGGCATGACGACAGTATCAAAAAAATGCAAATCTATTTAGTCCGTCAGTTAGAGTATTGGAAATTAATGGACACGTATTTTTTGTTTTTGTAAATCAATGAATGTTGACAAAGATAAAACGCATAAAAACTCGGGAGTGGGGGCTCGTGACGTCAGAACTAGGTAAAAATTATACTTAGGCGTGACGTATTGAGAATTTTAAAAGCGTTATATCTTCGTCAATTTTGGTTTACGTAACAAAAGAAAAAACACGGGTCAAATATTTTTTGATAATCTAACTGACTGACTTAGTTTTTTTTTGTCGTCTCGCCTATTGTACCTAGTAAATTATTTTGAGAAATTTGTTAAGCTACATAGATTGCTCTATAATTTAACTACCCCAGAATCTCCAGAAACTGTTACTGGCAATATTTTTTTGCAAAATTACTGCTTTAAGTTACCCAAGTGTTTCTTAACTGGCTATAATCTGGCTGTATTTACGTAATTCGATACAATGGAAATTTCTTGTAATTCTTCTCGTTCAGGTTTGAATTAAGTATGTAGGAATATTTTTGTACTTCGTAAAAAGAAGTCACCAGCATTGGAAGCAATTTTCAAAGAGCTGGTTTAGGTTTATACTAATTTTCATTGTACCTTATTCCCAGGTGTGATTAGTAGCTTGTACTTCGATTTTTTTAATCACATCTGGCATATTTTTGCATTTAGGTACCCAATTGGATATTGTTAAAGGAAAAATGCCCAAAATATGCACGATTATATGCCGATTGAAACTAAAATGTGCATTGTTTTAGACATTGTTTGTACATTATCTTGAAAAAATAGCCATTACATGCAAATGTTTATGCATTCATCCGGTCGCTACTGATCATAATCTGCATGGCTTTCTTTCAACTAGAAAGAAAGAAAGAAAAAGTCTTTATTCATCGCAGGAACATGACGTGCATACAAAATTTGAAAACAGAAACAATAAACATAACAAACATTCAGAGTATTTCAAAACGGAACATAAACAAAAAGTAAATTAAAAAAAATAGTTGACAGCTTGCACGTCGTGAGTGCGATAAAATAGGTTACCACTCAGCGTGATGCTGTGCATCAAAACTATGTATCAGCTTCCTGTTTAACTGGATACATTTGAATATCAGTATATCAAGCGACTGCTTTTACACTGGCCTAACGAGGTTTCTTAGACACGAAGGGGTCTCGATATGACATGGGTTCACAACGAGCACGACCAACCTAATGGGTGTAAAAGTACCCTAACGAAGCCGAAAGGCACTAATTGTTCTCCCCGTTTTATCTTTTTTTTCGGATGGATTGTTCTCCCCGTCATTGCGATATTTTTTGTTCTAGACCATACCTGGGAACCTTCTAGCTTCAAAGATATTGTGGGTTCCAACTTTTTCACAAGTTTTCTTTTAAATACAAGTTTTTAATGTTTTAACTTTACTTCAAATATCTCCACGACCCACGTGCATCCATCCGCACAATGTTTTGACTGCTTAACGCAGAGTCCTCACGTGATTTTTAACTAAAAAAAAAAAAATGGTTTCCCACCCATAATTTTTGCGTATAGTTACTTAGTTTGATGTAAAGAATGCTCGGTTGTTGACTTTGTGAAGTTCGCTTACACGCTGTATATCAACACCAAACACCCATTAAAATAACTTATCTCCAATATTACTTCATTTATGATGTTCTAGCCCGTTAACATGCAAGTAAATTGAACAAAACACGTTTAGTCTCGGCATCACGGATAGCAAGAGAACCTCGGATATGCTCCTGCAAGCAACTTGCATTTTATTTTACGGCAATTTATTTCGCTGCGAGCGTGTATCGCTCAGTGGGATTGCATTAGACATATTTGTCTAATGCAATCCCACTGAGCGATTGACTACCTAATTCGGTGAGGGTAAAACTCAATGTTGAATTCAGATTTTATGCCAGAAAGGATACTGAGTCGTGGGTTTTGTTAAAATAAGCGTTTCTGAGTTTGTAGGTGATGTTTTTATTAATAATGTTCACTTGTTGTCAAAAGATAAGAACTGAGAACTAAGCCGAGTGTTGGGCGTGGTTTTGTACATAAGTGAAAGCACTGAGAGATTTCAACCGGGATATAAGGACTGGCGCAAGTTAAGAGATGACAGAAACGATGTGACACTTAACCTCTCAGTACCGACGCACAGTGGGCTGAAAATCGACTCTCATAGACATACAATACTTTTTTCCCAAATGTCCACTTTTATGACTTGAAAAGGTTTTGGGAGGCTAAATACATGCCGAAAAATATCAACATTATGGAATAGCATTGCAAACAACGCAAACAGATTTTTTTCATTAAAAATAACTATGGAGCTGGCATGAAAAAGTCTTATATCTCCGCCATCGTTCAATTGGCCCTAACGCCCTTGCAGGTGATTAAACCTTGAATTATTTAGAATTTATTAACATACTTTCCGAACCTGAGTCCCGACCTTTTTTTAAAAAATCGACATCAATTTAGTATTTTCAAAAAAATATTTTTAATCAAAGTTAACTTAATTACGCTTAAAATCTACACGGACTACTTATGATGAACCCGACCACTACTTTGTATAAACACGTCACATGATCATAAAAAAATAAGTTTCAAAGACCTAATTAGGTAACGATCTTAATTATCGTCATTATTTTATGAGTATAAGTAATATTGTTATTTATCTATTCTATGAGTTAGCTAATGAGAGTAGTGAGTTAATGAGTTAATGATCACCCTAATTAACATCGTTACAATAAATAGGAAAACTCTAAATAAAATCAATCAATCAAACAAGCTTTACGCATTGAAAGTTGGAAAGCATCGTCACAAATCTAGATATGTTCGTTATTTTAAAAGGTTCAGCCAAAAAAAAAACGATTATCAGTTCTTATTTGATCGAGATGTAATTTAGCTGAGGAAGATCGTGTGACGTTTAAAGCTTTTTTTTTACTTTTATTAAACAAAGTGAAGCAGTCGTGAAGACAGAAGAACAGAAAATGAAGGATGAAATATCTGCTCTTCGACCAACTGAGTGCAACAGCAATACAATTAGCCACAAGCCCTTGATGACAATGATCGATGCTAAGACATGCACATGCCTTTCAGCAGCTACATCAAACGCGTCTTGCTACATATGCCTAGCAAAACCGTCTGAGCTAAACAATTTGGAAGCAGTGTCAAAACTGGCAATATCGGCTGACATGATGGAGTTTGGGATTTCTTCATTTCATGCGCGTATTAATATGATGAAATGCCTTTTACACATATCCTACAGATTCGACATTAAAAAGTGCGCTTTTAAAGGAAAAGCTGACCAAGATGTAGGACGCAAGGAAGAAATTAATTCAATATCGCTTCAAAACAGAACTCGGTCGGCTAATTGACATGGTGAAGCAGGGTCATGGAGTTCCATGACCCTGCTTCACCATGTCAATTAGCCGACCGATCATAAAGAATTTTCTGGTCGTGTTGCTATCGTTGGCGACGATAGCAACACGGCCAGAAAATTCTTTCGAATAATATCCTTACAGGGGTATGAATAACAGTTTGTAAAGTTCTTCATCCCCCATAGAAAAGCCACGATCCTCCAACCAGACGGGTGTTGCATCTTGTAGACTACTGCCCAATAGTTCTTGTCAGATTTGTCTATATATCGCGCATAACTTTAACTGCGCGATTTAGAATTTTGATGTTAGTTTTTCATTTGTGTCATAGATGACGCTGTAGTACCTACTTTTTGTACTATGCTTAATTGTAGTTTCGCAACATCCTGTTTTGCGTGTGCTGTCGTTTGCTAAGAAAGAATAGCAGCCAGTGCTATTCTTTCTTAGCATTAATAACAATTATCAAGAAAAACGAAGATGGCCTGACATTAATTAAAATGAGTATACAAATAGATTGAGTAAAACTTAATACCAAAACATTCACAGAATAATATATTGATTGGTTAAAAACCCAACAGACTATAAGAGACGATGTAGCTGAAGAAATACATTGTATAATAATTCAGTTATTTGCATTTTGCATAGACAGTGCACATGGGCACATTGCATAGCTAAGTATAAACGGATTTACATTTTAATGTCTTTGCAGGAACAATTTGTATCGCAGACACCTGAAACGTTTTGAATATAGACTGGGACGGCTTGCTACATAATTTATTGTAGAGAATTGTTATAAATTGAAACAGAATTTACTAAATTTTCGTGATGTTTTAGGACAAGTTTTGTTTTCGGATCCGTTTTCCACGTGTGAAACACACAAAGGAGTTGACTTAACTTGCAGCGATAATGTTTCTTTAGCCTCTTCCAACACTGACCTGACTGGCGAAGTAAATCCAATTTTAGAGAACCTTTAACAACATTGAAACCTATCTAGCCTCACAATGAAATATGAAAATTGATCCACCCACACGAACCTTCGAAGTCGCATGATTTCATCTCCAAGTAAACATCCATTCAATCTACATATCGTGCCTTAAAAAATCCATTACCGTGGCATTCGGTGCAAGCAAATGGATACACAAACATGCATGTCGGAGCGTGGATCTTCAGCGGGAAGATTTCTCGGCGCATTCAGAGACGGCGAAACGGTACGCAGTGTAAGTGGCTGCTTTGTCGCTTCGGTTCGAGTCGGGAAATCCCTCGCACGGTGTCGCATTACCCACGAGCGGGATGGCCCCATTGTATGCCACACCGCACAACTTTGACTCCGAGCTGCAAGAAAATTGGGGCGCACGCTTTGTTGAATTATCTAGACAGTCGTAAGCAGATGTGCGGTGAATGGGCCCGAGGGTGAGTGATAGCGTGCAGCCGTGCAGGTGGCAGGAAATCGTTACTTTTGTGGTTACTTGCAAAATGCAGCGGGATTTATAGCGTACAAAGAATCAGGCTCAACTTAAACTAAGGTACTCAATCTCATAAAAGACTTTCAAAAAGCTAGCCAAACAATTTTATGAAAAAATCAAAATGAAAAACCTTTCTCTCACCTTAATAATAATCCTCTCCGTCTATGTAAATGAGATAATGATTGATAACAAATTTCGTTAGCCGCAATCCAAAAGTCTATTATAAATTGAAAGCAAGGGCGACCTGATTTTTTATTCCAACATTTTTCATATCGAGTGACTTCGTTTATCCGAGCGGGTGGACTAAATTGGATAATAATCTGGTAAAGTGAGCCGCGATCTGAGCTAGAGGGATTCGAATTAAATGGTAACGAGCGGTGACCAACAAATTAACCGAGGCTGGGGACGCGACGCTTAATGCAATTCGTGCAGCACCTGCAGTGGTGCAACTCTAGCGCAACGCCGCGCAACTCTACGGAACCCCACCGGCACTTTTTAGTCGAGATGAATATTAATGGGTCAGCAAATTTTATAATTCAGATACGGGTTTTAGACGATTTTAAATTGGAGACTGAGATGTGAATTTGAATTCTCAGCGTTATCGGTACGTGTTTTCGTCGTTGTATTAAAATTTTCTTGTGGAATTTGGGTCATGTGCAGTTTAATTTAATTTAGATAAAGAAAACAGGTAAACCTCTACCGTTGTAATATTATTATAGAAGGTGTGATGAGACTCCTTTGTACCTTCTGGATTATGTCGTCTAATTATCGCTACGAACCCCTCCAAGCAGTTCCACCTAATCAGGTATAATTATTAGGTGAGCCATTCTAATTATTACGTCATTCGCGGTTGAATGAGATTCAATTCCTGGTTAAAGTAAAATGTCAGGAACATTTTACGCATTACATTTTCAAGAAGCCCTCACATATATATGTATAATTATTATCTTTCTTATATCCTAATTGTTACTTCTACTGGAACTCAGACGTAATCCAGCAAAGGAGCTCGTGGCCTAATAACAACTGCCGCTCTTGTTGATTAAGCCGTGTTTGCCTAGGTTGGTCTGTGGATGGGCCCATTAAAGACCACCCATTATATACTGAGTTCTCTCCTTGCCTCGGAAAGTACGTTAAGCCGTTGGTCCCGGTTGTCATTTGTAGATAAAATAAAATAAATATAAATAAATATCGCTGGACATTACACACAGCGCCATCTAGTGCCACACTAAGCAACTAGGCTTGTGTCGTGGACGCCAGATAGTTGATATACTACATACATACTTTTTGTTTGTAAATACATACTTATCTAAATATATAAAAGAAGAAACTGACTGACTGACTGACTCATCTATCAACGCACAGCCCAAACCGCTGGGTCTACAGATTCCAAATTTGGCAAGTAGGTTCCTTATGTGATCTAGGGGTGCACTAAGAAAGGATTTTTCAAAATTCAAACCTAAGGGGGTTAAACGGGGCTCCAAAGTTTGTATGGGGAAACAAGATTAGTTAGACTATTTTATTCGAAACTTCACAGGAGTGCTCCTTTTGATAAATGAGTAGAAACGGGTTTCAGGGTTTTTCAGAATTCAACCCCTAAGAGGGGCAAATGGGGTGACAAAGTCTAAAAATCAATGCACAGCCTAAACCGCTGAGTCTAGAGATTCCAAATTTGGCACATATGTTCCTTAAGTGGTCTGGGGTACACTAAGAAAGGGTTTTTCCAAAATCACCCCCTAAAGGGGTGAAACGGGCCTCTAAAGTTTGTATGGAGAAAGAAGATTAATTAGATTATTTAATTAAAAACTTCACAGGAGTACTCCTATTGATAAATGAGCAGAAATGAGTTTCAGGTTTTTTCAGAATTCAACCCCCAAGAAGGGGAAATGGGGTGACAAATTTTAAAAATCAATGCACAGCCCAAACCGCTGAGTCTAGAGATTCCAAATTTGGCAGATATGTTCCTTAAGTACTCTAGGGGTATACTAAGAAAGGGTTTTTCACAAGTCACCCCCTAAGGGGGTGAAACGGGGCTCTAAAGTTTGTATGGGGAAACAAGATTAATTAGACTATTTTATTAAAAACTTCACAGGAGTACTCCGAGTACTCCTATTGATAAATGAGTAGAAATGAGTTTCAGGTTTTTTCAGAATTTAACCCCTAAGACGGGGAAAAGAAGTGACAAAGTCTAAAAATCAATGCTCAGCCCAAACCGCAGACTCTAGAGATTCCAAATTTGGCACATACGTTCCTTATAAGGTTAAGGGGTGCAATAAGAAAGGATTTTTCAAAATGTACCCCCTAAGGGGATGAAACGGGAGTCGAAAGTTTGTATGGGGAAACAAGATTAGGTAAGACTGTTTTATTCAAAACTTCACAGGAGTACTCCTATCGATAAATGAGTTAATATTTGTGTTTCAGCTTTTTTCAGAATTCAACCCCTAAAGGGGGAAATGGGGTAACAAAAATCAACATCGGTATTGTTTGTATGGTGTATCAGGTCGGGTGTGTTACAAAAACAACGATTTTAAGATTTAATGTAGCGGCCTGAAATACCTTCATCAGAGGTGTTGGGGTGCGATGGGGTTGAAATGTCTAAAAATCAGTATGGGTGTCGATAACACCAATAAAATATTACACGAGCAACAGTATGGTTTCACCAAAGGACGTTGTACAACTGACGCCGGTGTCACTTTATTAAAATACATATTTACTGCGTGGGAAGAGGCACAAGATGCCATAGGAATCTTCTGTGACCTTTCGAAGGCATTTGATTGTGTATATCACGAAACCCTGATCTTGAAACTTGAGCATTACGGTTTAGGTAAACTTGCGCTCAGTTTAGTAAAATCGTATTTGAATGATAGACAGCAGCAGACACAAATAAATGGAGTCAACTCAATGGGTTTAAAAGTAAAAATGGGTGTACCACAAGGTTCGATATTGGGTCACTTCCTCTTTTTAGTGTATATTAATGACCTACCCCATTTATTTAACAACCATCCGCATATGGTGTTGTTTGCTGACGATACTTCTTTAACATTTAGGATAAACAGACGTGCCACTAATCTTGACGACGTAAATAACGCCCTACTGCAGGTCCACAATTGGTTTACCGCCAATAATTTAGTACTAAATGGAAAAAAAACTAAGTGCATTAGATTTGCTCTGCCAAATGTCAAAAGTAGTGATTGTGACATATATTGAATCAAGAGAAACTAGAATTTGTCGATAAGACGGTTTTCTTGGGAATCACGCTCGATTCAAGGTTACAATGGGGTCCTCATTTAACATCTCTTGCAGGACAGCTGAGCTCAGCAGCATATGCTGTTAGAATAATCCGTCAATTTACTGATATTGATACCGCGAGGCTAGTCTATTTTAGTTATTTTCATAGTATTATGTCATACGGTATTTTACTATGGGGACGGGCTGCAGACATCGAGTCTATATTTATTCTGCAGAAAAGAACCATCAGAGCCATTTATGAATTACGTAGACGCGATTTTCTAAGAGAACTGTTAAAGGAAATTAACATCATGACAGTACCTTGTCAATACATCTATGAAAACATCATGTACGTTAGGAAAAATACGCATTTATTCAGTAGAAGAGGTGACAGACACCACTATAACACTAGAAATAGGGACCAACTAGTTCAGCCAGGTTTCAGGCTTGCTAAAGTAGATTCATCTTTCATGGGGTACTGCTTGAAATGTTACAATAAAATACCTCCCCACATTCTTGAACTGAACGAGACGAAATTTGAATGGCGCCGGTACATGCGTCATGTTTGTGAACGGGCGTCATCTCTTAGCTGCCAAGGTTCATTTTAATTACTTTATTTTTAAATTCTTGATCTAATCTTTTACTCTGGACGCTCTTAGTGTGCACGTCTTTCTACAAAGTTCTCACATATATGTATAATCTCAAAATTAATGATGTAACCAAGATTTTGTAACAATATTTTGATTTTAAAAGAGTGTCCATGGAGTTTCTTGCCCGTTCTTCTCCATAGAGATCTACGCCAGGGAATGGGTAACTACAGTACTTTCTCAAGTTATTATGCCTTGTGACTGGGACTGTAGCTTTGATTTTCTTTTTTGTATTTTTGACATTCAAAAATGCCGTAATGGTCTAATTGAAATAAATGCTTTGAGTTTTTTTTTGAGATACCGAGGTTATCAGGGGTGCTGATTACGAATATGGCATTTATTTTGAGATCTAGAAGACGACGGATTCGACTTCTATACAGGGTTATTGTTGATTTATTGTGATGATTGTGATTACGATGATATTGATTGTGATTACGATGATGATGATTGTGATTACGATGAAAATGATTGTGATAACGATGATGATAATTGTGATACTGATGATGATGATTGTTATAACAGTGATGGTGATTGTGATGATGATAGTGATTGTGATAGTGATGGTGATTGTGATAATGATGATGATGGTGACGATTGTGATTAAGATGATAATGATTGTGATTACGATGATGATGATTGTGATAGTGACGATGATGGTGATAATGATGATGATGGTGACGATTGTGATTAAGATGATAATGATTGTTATTACGATGATGATGATTGTGATAATGATGATGATTGTGATATTGATGATGATTGTGACAACGATGATGATGATTGTGATTGTGATGGTGATGGTGATGGTGATTGTGATGGTGATAGTGATAGTGATAGTGATTGTGATGGTGATAGCGATGGTTATGGTTATTGTAATGCTGATAGTGATGGTGATTGTGATGGTGATGGTGATGGTGATTGTGATTGTGATGATGATAGCGATGGTGATTATGATATGACGGTAATGGTGATAGTGATGGTGATGGTGATAGTGATTGTGATAGTGATGGTGAATGTGATGGTGATTGTGACTGTGATAGTTATGGTGATTGTGATAACGATGATGGTGATTGTGATAGTGATTGTGATGGTGATGGTGATAGTGACGGTGATTGTGATGGTCATAGCGATGGTGATGGTTATTGTAATGGTGATAGTGATAGTGATTGTGATAGTGATGGTGATTGTGACAGTGATGGTGATTGTGATATTGATGATGATGATTGTGATTACCATGATAATGAGTGTGATAACGATGACGGTGATTGTGATTACGATGATAATCATTATGATTACGATGATTAAGATTATGATAACGATAATGGTGATTGTGATGGTGATTGTGATAGTGGCGGTGATAGTGATGGTGATAGCGATGGTGGCGGTTATTGTGATTGTGACTTTGATAGTGATGGTGATTGTGATAGTGATTGTGAAAGTGATGGTTTAATGGATCTTTTAATGTCAGTTTTCATTAACACAAGAGTATGAAGTGCTGCTAAACGTGGTTAAATTTTCTAAACACGGTGATAGAAATTGAAAATTAAAAATAAATATATAATTCAAAAATCGAACAGTACGTTTTTATTAAAGTTTCATTTCAATGTCGCCTATGTTAGTGAAAACGAGCATTATTGTCTTAAAAATATAGGGAATTCTTTTGTATTCACTAGAAAATCGGTTTGCTGAAACGTACAAGTTATAAAGATGCTTGAAGCGTGTAAACTGGACTTGTAAACAAGTGGAGCTAAGGGAATGGCTTGAAAAAGCCACACACAGCCACACTTCAATGCTTGAACAGTTTTCTGACGCACACAACGTGGCTTGGGGAATCCAAATATAAAGGTCACTCGTTCTAATCTTATGCGGCCATATTTGATCGTTATATTGACTCAATCTTTATTTTTTAAATAAATTGTGTTGAAGATTTAAAAATGTTGAAAAAATCTAAATTCTTTAGGGAATTTTCTTTAAAATAAAATGTTGTCAATTTTTTTAGATTATTTTGCGGTGATTAAAATCTACGTAGGTATATTTGACTTTAGTTTATACTCATAAGGCGATTTGCTAACTTAGCTGATTAGAATGCTTCAAAGGAATTAGGAATAAGAATTAATGAGGTATTCCTTAATGGTGGTAGGATTTCTCATCAGGAATTACTCAGACGCAGCCCTGTCTAGATTTGTGACCTGTTGACGGCAATAGAGTCTCCCTTCTACTATGTAATAATACTATGGGAAACTTATCTGCCCAAATGTTCATGTACTATAGATACACCTCTGCCTAACACAGCATATAAGAATTCAGTTCCTTGTTTGACATACAATTAGTTATATAAGTCAGTCGTAACCCGTGGTCGTAACAAATAGTCAGACGGTCGAAAGCCTAGGAATAACAACCGAGCTTAGGATATCTCCAGTAATTGGGTGGTTGAAGTCAGCTGTCAGATCCAGGCGTATTTGGATAGATTTGAAGCCGAATCCAAAATAATTAGGAAAAAGATAAGTTGGGAGAGGAATGTGCTGTTATGCCTGCTTATAACATTGAATTGTACTGAATGGTGAAACCTTTAATTAGAAAGAGTATATTTAATTTTAACTGTCACACGGGACCGGTCAATGTGGGGACACTTGGGGGAAGCCTATGTCCAGCAGTGGACGTCTTTCGGCTGAAATGATGATGATGATGATGATATTTTAATGACCGATGTGTGAACGTGGTTGAGGCCAATTTAGTATGTAATGACCACAGCTGGTACCGTTCTGTCATTTTTGCCTACCCTTGTAGGAAAAAAGGCGTAAGTTTATTGATGTATATTTTAATGAACCTCAAGAACTTACAATCAAGGTGCAAAATGCATCCTGCCGGAGTTGCGGGTCTGTTCGAAAGAGATACCGTGGCCCCGGAACACAAAGGGCGATGAAGGAACATGGACGGGTTTTAGTCAGTAAAAGTCTGACACTCCCTCCTGCTCCGCCCTGAGCGGCAGAAGTCATTTGATGATGTCCCAGACGAAAAAAAAAGGTTCAAAATGCGTTAAAAACGTACTCATAACCGTGCCCAAAAACTTATAGAACACCACAAACAACTTTCAACTAGAACGATGGGAATATCAGACATTCTACGTTAACATTAGTTTGTGGACTTCGGAGCCTTACAGGGACTTAGCCAGTAAGCTTTTCAAATTCGTCGGGAAGCTAAATACCTACCCAGCAACATAAGACTCTTACCTCTAACTTTGACCACCTACCTACCTAACTTTAAATTTCAATTCTGGGCACACAGGTAATCAGATTTACTAAGGCTATTTTTAAAGTTGAGAATTTGAATCTAGTACTGGGATTGTAGCCAATTAAGTTAACGCAGGTTTGGTTTTAGTTTTAGTGTTAACTTAGGACTAAGTTTAGTTAATGTAGACTTACGAGTTCCGTGGGGCGTTAAAATTGGATAGTCTTTTTGGTTCTAGTTTTTATGGTTGAGCAGAATACAACTGCCTCATTGGTGTTGTGGTTGCAAGCGCTGAACATGAGGTCCTAGGTTCGTTTTCCTGGTCGGTCAATAACTATAACAGCCCAAAGACTGGATTTTTACCCGATTGATGGCAAAAGGCTCGCTACCTATTACAGGAATTAAACATAATTGGGGAAATGTGGGTTTAGGGGATTGCAGACGTTATAGTATGCAGAATAAAATAACTGGTCATTGCCAGGCAATCACAGGTTTCGGCTTACTGCCTATATTATAGAATGCTCATCATTGCTCTTCTCGTGTTTTCGCATCACGTAATACCAACTAGCCTTTTCGCAGAAAGATTACCTACCAACTAACTTTAAAACACCTTTTAACAAACCAGGTCAACGCCATTAGATCCACATAATATCGCCTTAACGCCGCCATTACAGTAGCTTGCCATCAAACGTAGACAGTCGTTCGGTCCTCAGCAGAACATAAGGGTAATCGTGACTGGACTGCGCAAATGACGACGTGACGATATTCATATTTCAGTCCGTATCGAGATCCTACGCGACTGCAAACCCTACGCGAAGATAGCGCCCACGATAACATTGCAACCTGGAAAATCAACCCTAGATTTAGAAAGCTACGGTTGGACTTTCGTTGGTTGTAAGGTAGTTGGTCCCATAGTAGAAGTATGCAATAAAGACGTCAATCCATAACGACGGATGCAGCTATTATACAGTGATGCTGTGAGTGCTTTACGGTGTACACCCATCGGAATAAAGATGAGTGTAAACTTGTTCTGATGTTTGTTGAATTGGTTATGATGGGGTTTATTGGGTAACAAAGGTTTACTTTGTCGTGTTTATTGTTGACACAATGGAAGGTGGCCTTTTGATTATTTTTCTCGTTTACTTTGTCATGTTTGAATTGTTTTTCCCTTGTGTTGTTGTTGCATTAGGTACATGTTTAAGATCCTTACTTATATGGCAATCTTTTCCATTTTGTTTTTGCTTCATCAGACAAGTCATAGCTTCGGAAAAGGATTAAGTATTTGTTTCTGAACTGTTTTTAGATTTTAACACATAACACTACGCCTGTAATAACCCTCTGCCTAACCCCCGGAGGGTTAGGCAGAGGTGTACCTAATAGTACACCCACATTTCGCCAGTTATGTTTAAGTCCCACGTAATAGAGGGCGAGCCTAAATCCAAACTCCGTGGCTGCTACCGAGAAATCCCTGATGGAATACCTCAATAACACTGCCCGACGCGGGAACCTAACCCAGGACCTCGTGCTCAGCAGACGCGATTGCGAACACTAGACCAATGAGGCAGTCTAGATTCTAACTCCATCATAATAATCATCCCGAATGAATTTGAAAAGAAAACCAAGGCCTCTTAAAACTGTGAATATTTTCAGCGCTGTTTCGCAGGCCACAGACAATTCTTTGTTACCGACACCTAGTGTTAAGCTAAATCATATTTTAACTCAAAAAATTCTCAACACCCTCTAATTCAACCAGATTTTATATAACAAACGCAACCACGTTTCCTAGGATGTAATTTGTTAGTTCCACAGTACAAATAGCGGTGTTGACTTTAGCCCGGCAGCCATTTGCGGATCTGGTTCCATCCTGTTTGTAAACCTACTTACTTACATTCCTCGCTCGTGTGAATCCATACAACAGAGCGTCATGTGGCTGCAATACAAAATATGCAATAGTTGCTCTACAAAGATGTACAGAGCTGGATGGCTGGATGGGTAGATGCGGTTTTTGGTGCAGCGTCTTAGCTTTTTCTACGTACGGATGAACATTTTTTTTAAACACTGTTTTAAGCTATCAGGTTCATAACTAAACTTAAAATGTCACTTACGGGATATCTTCCGGGGATTATTGGTTAACCCGCGATTATGGCACTTGCAAAAGCGTCGAAATATCGGGAGTTCAAAATGAACAATAATCACGGAATATCATCCCGTAAGTGACATTTTAAGTTTAACATTTTATTAAATGAGGTTTTTCGTCTATGTGGAGATCGTTAGAAGCGTACATGTTGTCGAGAAAATCTCAAAATAAACTGAAAAGGAATAATAAAAAGCAGAAGACCTAAATTAAATTTCAATAAAAAAAGTCATTTATCCAAATAGGGCTTTAGTTTAGTTTAAATGGAGTTAGCATTTTGTGGAAGTCATACTTACAGAAGACAATCCCCCAAAACGCTTAATTTATACCATTTTCTATTGTTTTAGCTAGGAAGAAGAAGTGGTGGAACAAATACTGTTACAACATAATTATCTGCAGATACGTGGGAAGAACTAGAATATATATATATATATATATATATATATATATATATATATATAATTGTTTAATTTGGTTTTCAGTCATCAGACAGCATTTATTTCCCGAATATAGCAGTGAGCACGAGCAGTGACAACAGGCCCATGCGGACGGCAACGTATCGGTATATTCCTTTGAATTGCTAGTAAACAAGCCTACGGGCGGCGACAGTAACCAATTTCCACTAAATAGAATAGCATCAGACAACCTGTTAGATTAAGGTAACTTCAGTGGAAGATTGATCAGGAAATTGGGCTGCGATGGTGACTTATAGCTAGATAGGCACTCTAGGGCTATGAAGAACAGGTGGCCACCAGAGTGTAAAGATTTCATCCCCCATATAAAAATGAGGATATTTTTGATTTTTTTGTTTTCGGGTGGGAGATCATCATCAAATGACTCCTCCCGCTCTGGGCGGAGCAGGAGGGAGTGTCAGACTTTTACTGACTAAAACCCATCCATGTTCCTTCATCGCCCTTTGTGTTCCGGGGCCACGGTATCTCTTTCGAACAGTCCCGCAGCCCCGGGACTCCGGGGCTGCGGGACTGCGGCAGCCCCGGGTGGGCTAATGCCTGGCAGTTGTTTTCAGGTTTTTACTCAATAGTCTTAAGACGCGGATAACTTTCACTGCGCGATTTAGAATTTTTTTGGTGTTAGTTCTTTATTTATGTCATAGAACACGCTGTAGTACTTTTTGTCCTATGTTTGGTTTGGTACAATTTTATGCACGGTAGAACTAACTTACATAACATAACTAACTTTGTATCATAATTACTACCATGACGTTAGTGACGAACTTTAATTATAATTTATTTTAAGCATTGTTCTCATGTAAGTGACTTTGTGTCTTTTTTGAGAATAAATATGGATAAACCTAACTGACTCAATGCCAAAGTAGCATCTGACGAGCCTTTACCCAACTACGTTTGGGTCGGCTTCCAGTCGGTCGGATGCAGCTTAATAATCTAATCAGAATTCAGTGCTATAATATCTTCGGAAAAAAACAGCAACACGTACAAAAATCTAAATCAGAGAAAAAAGTAAGGTTGATGTAAAAATCCACGAGACGAAGTCAGTAATGCAAAATAAAGCAAAGTGCATTGTGAGCGTTTTACCAACATTCAGAACATACGGCATTTTAAATATTATGTGAACAGTGTGTATCAATAAATTATACATATTAAATTAAAATTTTGTCTTTTACAAACGTAAAGGAACTTCTACAAAGTTTAAACTACAATTTGGCTTTTTCTAGATCTCGGTATATCTAGCAAAAGCCTAATTGTAGTTTGAACAGATTTTAAATAAAGATCATATCTTTAAATCCAGTTAAAATTGCAAGCACTTCTGGCACATATTTACTTAATTTTTAATATCCTTGGCGTTACTTTTAATCTTGTCTAGTTAAAAAAATATTGCTGTTTCAATTTCAACCCTACATTTTACTTCACAAAGTTGAATTTCCTTACTCTCGATGGTAAAATATAGGATGTTTTAGAAGAAATAGAGGTAAATAACAGGATTGTTTTTAGTATCGTGTCGCGTGTTAAACAGATTCGAGTATTCGACTCGGTGTAAGCCGGGTACAGTTTTGACTATTTATTTAGGTTCCCAAGTTTGGTTTGCATGGGGCTAGTGTTCGGGAATTGCTATAACCATATCTATGGACTGTTCTGCCTGGCCGAAAAGAAAACGAGTTGTTGATGGTAATATTATGAATTTCAAGGGTTCTAACGGCTATGTATTTTCCCATTTGCCAAGTTTTGTGGAGTATGGAATCGGTGTAGGATAAAAATTCTTATCTGAAGCTTTAAGAACTAGTTAAAATGTATAAATATCACAAATATCATGTGGTATCCGTTCAGCTTCATGACGACAGACGACCGTCCCCAATACAGACAAAAAAAAACGGCTAGAATTGGATGCAGGGAGCTCAATACCAGGTCACGTTACCCGGTCTTGGGCCTTGAGCGTTTATTGGAGGAAACCTACACTTGGTACTGGGTTGATATACAAGGTGTACACTGACCCTTTACGAAGCCGTCAACCAAGCATTCTGTATATCAAATGTAACTCTAGGCCAAAATATTAGAAAACGCACGGAATACAAGAAACTGCAGGAACCCATGTAACGCACCCAAAACATCGTGCTGATCGATGCATTGAATAGCACAGGGCTTATAAAGTAAAATTATAACTTTAAAAACTTGTATTAAAATGAAAAAAAAAAATTGGAACTTTTACCTCCAATATCTCGGGAACTAAACTTTTCCAAGGTATGGTCCAGAACATAAAAATGATCACAACGACAGGGAAAACAAGAACTTTTTGGATTCGTTAAGGACCTTTTTACACCCATAAGATTGAAACAGAGAGAGAGATTGAGTCGGGGAGGTTAAGGAAGGAGGGTTTGATATTATAATGTCTAAGCACAAAGATATTACAAACTACGACGACGCGACGTTCAAACAGAGTTCTTTGAAATTAATATAGAGACGTGATTTAATTTCCGGCGCTCGGCAATTATGTTAAAACAATAACTGTTCAATATGTAATTAGTTTCTGTTCTCGTATACTTCGGCTCAGTATATTGATTAACCTCAGTATTAATATCAGAACTATTCTCAAGGAATATGTCTGAAACTTGGAAGACAGTTTCAGTGAAATTGTGTTATGGGAAACGCTATATTGCTCATTATTGTAATAGTTTGTCTAGTTTTTGATTCAAAATGTAATGAGAAAGGAACTCTAAATAAATACAAATTAAGTTACACAATATTTTAGCATATAACTTTCTAGACTGTCAAAATAACTGTACTGTACTGTGTGTGTGTGTGTGTAACCCCGCCATAATTAAGGGTTTAAAAATCTAACGTCACGTGTATGTGTCTCTGGTTTTTGAACTTATTTATTTTAAATTTGGAATTCTGCCGTGGATTGTCTTCAATTCAGTAAGGATTTTGTGATAAAACAAATGAAGATCCGCTATGATTCTCATGCGAGTAATGGAAATATTAGTGTTATTTTGTCTCAATTTACACTTCTTATAATATCATAGTAACTTTACTCTCAGTGAAAAACATCACAAATGCACGCCTAATACAATTTTTACTATACTTTACACATGTAGTCTAAGTGGGGACACATTTGCCGGCGTGTAAACCATGAGAAAGGTGTAAAGGGGCTCCATTATCCCCTCGCAAGGTTGTAAACGGCTGAAACAACCGTTGTCGCAGACGTAGCTTGTTTTAGGGGCCTTTATCTCGGTTTTAAGCAGTTTTTAGAGCTTCCTACGCGAAGGTGCGGCTTTTGGTTGATAGCTACCGTTTCTTCGTCCCCCTGTTAAGTTTAAAACCTAACATGTTAGTAATGTTAGTAATTTTAGTGACGGACGTGGTTGTCCTACTTTTTATTTGGTTAATGGACGTTATACGGCAAAAGAAACTCTTTTCGGACTTCAACTAAAATCTGCTGATGGTCGGAAGTTGGGTTCAATGGTCAGTTTCACGATGTTCGAGTCCATTTTTTATTAATTCGGTGATTAACTAATGTTATCTATAAAAAAATGTATAGAATAAAAAAAAAGTAAAAAAAAAAAACGCGAAAATACGTTTTATAATATGTTCTGATCGTGAAAGTTTAAAAAATACTATAGAATTTGTGTTAAATTCTGACAAATATTAAGCTCATTGCTGAAACGGACACCTTAATACTCGCCCGGTTTGAAATAGATGATTGTTTCTTTACTAGGTATAAGTATTTATGGTTCAGTGAAACCGGCACGGACAGATTGCGGACACCGGACTTTTTTGTCAGAATACTTCAGTACATTATAGGTATATGAAAGTCCAGTGTCCTGAATCCAGTCCAGTCAGTTTGGCTAAACCTGAGAAAACGTTATTCGATGTTTCAGGTAAACAAAAAAGGTTTCAAAGCCTTTTTAGGGTTCCGTAGGACCTACAAGGAACCCTTATAGTTTCGTCATGTCCGTCTGTCCGTCCGTCCGAGGTTTTGCTCAGAGTCTGTTAGTACTAGAAAGCTGTAATTTTGTAAAGGTGTGAATATAAATTACGCCGACAAATTGGTAAAGTAAATTTTGGAAAAAAAAAATTAAAAAAAAAATCTGGAAAAATTCATGATGATAGTACATTTCATGAACTTTAAAGGAAAATTATAGCGGTTAAGATAACTTTATTAGTTTAGCAGTAATAGTCGTTGAACTTGGGTGTTGCATAATTTTGTACCAAATACATACAAAATCCTTAGAATTAATCGATCTAAGTATATTGTGATAGTAGCCCGTTATCCCGGTATGGACTGCGCGTGGCCCGATTGGCTGGTTTTATTTAATATTACCTACGCTTCTTATTATCGAAGGGCACGATACTACGTCATACGTTCACCTGTTTTTATGTTATTTTAATACAGAATAATTGAACCATAATTGACATTACATGTATCAAATGCCAGGCGAAGTGATACCAATAAATACGTGATGAAATCATCGGTCAACTAGTATCGATTGTGACATTCACATTCAAACTCAGTAATAATAAATGCGACGGGTACCCGTTCGAAATTGAAGGAATGAACTAAATTAGAGTATTATTTCTAGTTAAGATCTAGATACGTTTCAGTGACGTATTTAGGACTGTTCGTTGACTGTATGTTGATGAACAGTGCTGGCTAGGCACAAACATCGCTTTTTCTTATGAGCGCATTTTTTTGTAACAGACCATACCTGGGAACCTTCCAGTTACGGTGATATTGGGGGTCAAAGTTCCAACTTTAGTATAAGTATTTTTTTTTAATAAGTACAAGTTTTAATGCAAGATTTTTACTTTTAACACCTCTACGACTCCCGTACTTGCTATTCAATCCATCCATCAGCACAATGTTTCGAGTGCGTTACATTGAGTTCTACCGTAAAACGTGATTTTTCACCCCAAAAAAAAGTCGTTTCCCAGCAATAATTTTTGCGTAAAGTTACTAAGTTTCATGTAAACAATCCTTGGTTGGCTTCGTGAAGGGTCTGTTTACACCTTGTATAAATGAGTCGGTCTAGAACTTAGATAAAAGTTTGATCAATTCCTGTAGTGTCAGGCATTAGAGCGCGCAGGGCACAATCTGTCAAATATCTACAAACGACAGCCGCGACCAACGGCTTTATGTGCTTTCTAAGGCACGGAGCAAACTCGGTATGTAATGGGTGGTCTGGTCACGCATTGTTGTACCTTTATGTAAACTTATTAAACAAAAGAAGCGCCATATCATTATTACAGAAGATTTTACAGTTCATAATGGGTTAACTAGTAGTGTGTCTTATTAGCACCCTCATACATATACCCCTTGTTGACTGTACTCGGTTCTAATAGAGAATATATCAGGTCTCTCGGATGGCTGGATGCAGTGTTTATCTGCGACGGAGCTAAATTCCGCGATATCTTGGCTGCGACGCAACTCCTTGCCAACTGTGAGTTATGAATTCATCTGTCTAGTCAGTAAGGGCTTGAAACTGTTATAGTGTATGGGGTACATACATACTTAGGTACTAGAGTTTGTTTACTGTTACATAATTTTAAGATACTGCCAACTATGTAGTATTTTGACGATCACATAAAACTTTCAGGTTAAGTTATTTGACGCTTAGCTCAGCATAGCATAATTACGCCTACCTTTAACAACGTCTCGCTAAAAACTCACTACTCTAACAACAAATATCTCCGGATCTCGTCGTAATTGGAGCTATTCAGCCATCATGTGTTTTAAAACAAATGTTAAAAAAACTTAAATAAATAAGTATCAAGACATCGATAGTCCTTTTTGATGTTTGCTACTATAGCCAGCTGCGTCTTCGTTAAAATTATGTAACTTCGGTCGATTTATAAAGCTACAAGAAAATCAACCCTTGCGAAGTACGTTGAAATAGGTTAAACCTTTCCGAGAAAGGTTTTAACTGGTGGTGTGGTTTTTGAGAGCAGCGGTGGCCCAGTGGTGTCGGCCCCGACTTACGAACAGTAAGTCGTGGGTTCGAACCCAGACAGGCGCATTACTTTGTGTAATGTTTTTCATCACCACTGCTCTCAAAACGGTGAAGGAAAACATCGTGAGGATACCGGCATGTCCTAGAACCAAAAATTCGAAGACATGTGACATCTACCAATCCGCACTGGGCCCGCGTGGTGGATTTATAGCCCATTCCCTCTCATTGAGAGGAGGCCGTGTCCCAGCAGTGGGAACATTATAGGCTGATGATGATGATGATGATGATAATTTTTTTTATACGTAGATCCACTCTAAGAATTTCTCATATACCGCGGGTGCGTTTACAAACCCAAAACTCACATATTCAAACAGCCAGCCCTGGAACAGTTACCTGTAGGTAGGTGCACATACGTGTACATACATTTCGTCTGGGGATGGAACCCGCGACACGCAGCGTAGCAACCAATCGCTCGGCTACTGCGCCAACCGTGCCGTAATTAATCGAAAATGTATCGAAATAAACATAGCGTTTCCTGCCTCCACATTGAGCGAGAGGTACATAAGAAAAGATTAAAGAAACAAATTAAATACATCCTTCAAGAAGTCGTTTAGCAACACACAACTAAAAGCTAAAGATGCTAATAGTGTATCAAGTTGCAGTACCGTGTTGCGGTAGCTTGTTGCAGCAACGCGTTACCGCCGTCCATAATTCATGTTGTTCTCTCATCGTTTTCTACTTGCGGGGTGTGTAGGAAGTTTTGTTACACTCTGCGGTTTTACCTGTGGATAACGTTGTAATCTTTAATGGTTAGAATATTCTTATTGAGGGTTAAATTGAAGACGTTTTTTCCTGACTTTGGTTCAGAGTTTTATTGTGATACTAGCTTCTGCCCACAACTTCGTTCGCGTGGGTATTCTGATGGGTTTTACAGGGATAAAAATCAGCGTATGTCTTTGTCCAGGACATAATGTATCTCCTTGCCAAACTTCATAACGATCTAATCAGTCGACAGTCGTTTAGTCGTGAAATAGTAACAAACAAACAGAGTTACTTTCGCATTTATAATATTAGAATGGATTTAGATATAACTGAGCACTGGTACAGTCTACCTTAACATAAAGAGTAACAATTTGAACAGTGCTTTAAGTAGTAGCAGTAAAGCTGATTTTCTTAGTGTGTTAGTGCGAGTTTTATCATTGATGTGCAGTTTATTTATTTATTTTTTATTTAACACTTCAAGCACAAAGTACAGAGGCGGACTTAATGCCATAGGCATTTTCTACCAGTCAACCTTTAGGTGATGCAGAGACAAGCAGTGGTAGGTGTCACTTCTGAAAATGAGAGAATAATTTTAATTAATACTACGATATACTACAAGGATATATAAATACTATACATATATATCAAATACTATAAATATATATTAAAATAGATGTAAATAGACATGCAGTTGAGTGTTCAGCAGATATAAATTCGTCAGAGATTATTTATTTGGGAATCGATAGTTCTTCGTAGTTTGTTTTCTTATTTGTTCAGTAAATATTCTTGTTTTTTATATGCGGTAGCTCGGTTCAGGAAAAATATTAGGCAGTAGAACAGAGGGCTTAAAATTCCCGCTTTAGCAGAATCATTAGAAGATAATAATATGAATAACCTTACAATTCGTTATTTGGTCACAAAGTAACAATTCATAATATTGACTGCATCTGTGACCGTTTTAAGAATTTTCACGTGATTCATATTATTATGGCAGCCATTTTAGGCCCCCAGGTCAAAAGACGTAATTTCTCGGTAGGTTTAAAACCGATTCTAAAAAAGATGCTTTCAAATGTTTGCGGCTTATTAATACAACCTTCAGGTTCCAAAACCCTCAACAAGCTCGCACCCAAAGACTACCTGAAAACTGGGTTCCTTATAAATAAATATTACTCAGTAAATTCGTGAAAGTAGAACACTTTGTACAATTCCTTCAAAGAATCTTTAGGTAGGTACTTGCTCAATTTATACACTTAATGTGCTTCACAAATAGGTCAGAGGTCCGTCAAGTAGTTCTTTGGACTAATTGAACCCTTATTCAATCGTTAGTTCAAGTATAAGTGACGGTAAGTAAGTTGGGTACTTAGCCACGCACAAGGTCAGTTGTTGGCCAAGCCTTCGAGCCACAAGCCACGAGAGTTTGGAACGCAAACAGTTTCTGACTGATTGGAAGCTTTCATCCTCTGTTTGCTGAATACTTGCCTTGTAGAAAGGCATTAATTGAAATTTTGCTCACTTACAATCAAAATTGGATCAATAAAAGTTGATGGTACTTTTGTGCGGAAAAAAATTTGTGGCTTTCGATTTGTTCTGCATTTAGTTATTTTATTGATATCCGACGCGGACGAATGTTAATTTTTGCGCGAATAAAAGATGCTGAAATAGTCTGGATCAATAATCTAAATCTGGTTGACTAACAAATTTTTCACTTTTCCTTCATTTCACGTGTTCAAATCAACAAAATGTGAATCAAACACTGTTTTAAGCTTTCACGTTTTATAACTAAACTTAAAATCTTTAATGCAAAAAATAAAACCGACTTCAAAAACAAAAAAGTGGAAAATAACCTTAGCTTAATATTTTTTTCTTTTTCCATTTTTAGTTGTAATGTATACAAATATTTGCCATGAAAACTTCAATCTTAATTAGGTATTATTAGTGACGAACTGAACATTTTGGCATATTGAACCGTTTGAAGTAAGCCCAACAAAAGGAAACTGCTGTAAATCGTTGAGGAATTTCCTCGACTGTCTATGGTCTCCATCATCTGACCTGTAATGGCACTAATAACCCATATGGATGCAAAGTTCTCATCAATAGAAATGAATTAAGTCCAAAAACAAGGTAGCTACCGTATAAAACGTTGAGGAGTTCCCTTGACTGTCCTTCGTCTTCATCATCAGACCGCTAATGACAGTCACAACCCATCTAAGTGTGAAGTTCTCATCAATACAAATTAATCAAGCCCAAACACCAGGTAATTGTTGTAAATCGTTACCGAACACCCTGTATACGGTCGAATTGAGGAACCTCCTTTTTTAGGGATCTGGGACTTTTGCGCGAAAGATATTTTCGCTAAGGACACTTGCGCGAACCCGTTTGCGCGAAAAGACAAATGCGCGGTTGGACTTTTGCGCGATTGGACTTTTGCGCGAACGGACTTGTGCGCGCCAGGACACTTGCGCGAATGGACTTTTGCGCGATTGGACTTATGCGCGAACTGACTTTTGCGCACCAAGACACTTACGCGAATCTACTTGTGCGCGAAAGGACACTTGCGCAAATGGACACCTGCGCGACTGGTTTTTTGCGGGACTTCATGGCCACTGAGGTTAACTCTGTAGAGTAAACATAACATCACGCCTGTTATTACTTGAAGGTGGTTTTTTTTTGTTTTTCCGTCAAGGGTGTAGTTGTTAGTGCTGATTAGGAAAATGTGGTCAAAATTAAAATCCAAGATGGCGCCGAGGAAAATTTTTGATTTTCCGTCATGGGTGTCGTTTTCATGGTTTTCGGGGACGCTGATTACGAAAATGTGGTCAAAATTAAAATCCAAGATGGCGCTGAGGACATTTTTTGATTTTCCGTCATGGGTGTCGTTTTCATGGTTTTTGGGGACGCTGATTACAAAAATGTGGTCAAAATGAAAATCCAAGATGGCGCCGAGGACATTTTTTGTTTTTCCATCATGGGTGTCGTTTTTATGGTTTTCGGGGTCGCTCATTACGAAAATGTGGTCAAAATGAAAATCCAAGATGGCGCCGAGGAAATTTTGTAGTTTGTCTATCATGGGTGTAGTTTTCATGGTTTTCGGGGTTGCTAATTACGAAAATGAGGTTAAAATGAAAATCCAAGATGGCGCCGAGGAAAATTTTTGATTTTCCGTCATGGGTGTCGTTTTCATGGTTTTCGGGGACGCTGTTTACGAAAATGTGGTAAAATGAAAATCCAAGATGGCGCCGAGGAAGTTTTTTGGTTTTTCCATCATGGGTGTCGTTTTCATGGTTTAGGGCTCGAGATTATTATCTTTTTGTAGAGATAGCAGCTTTGTGATTAAAGAAGCACAAAAGGGTTTGGGTTTGTTTGCGCTACTTTAACACGAACGTTTTTTGTGTCAAATCATTTCGTAAGAATCCTTGGAAGTTATTTTTCTTGAAGTGTATGAGATTTAACCATACGCAAGGTAAATCGTAGAATTAATTTCCATAATTGTCATTCTAACGTGCCTTTGAATGACCTAATTGAAATAAATAATATTTGAACACATTTTCGTAATCAGTGTCCCCGAAAACCATGAAACTGACACCCATGACGGAAAATCAAAAATTTTCCTCGTCGCCATCTTGGATTTTCATTTTGACCTCATTTTCGTAATAAGCGACCCCGAAAACCATGAAAACGACACCCATGATTGAAAAACCAAAAACATTTCTCGGCGCCATCATGGATTTTCATTTTGATTACCTTTTCGTAATGAGCGACCCCGAAAACCATTAAAACGACACCCATGACGGAAAATCAAAAAAAAATCTCGGGGCCATCATGGATTTTCATTTTGACCTCATTTTCGTAATCAGCGACCCCGAAAACCATGAAAACAACACCTATGACGGAAAATTAAAAATTTTCCTCGGCGCCATCTTGGATTTTCATTTTGACCACATTTTCGCAATCAGCAACCCCGAAAACCATGAAAATGATACCCATGACGGAAAATCAAAAATTTTCTCGGCGCCATCTTGGATTTTCATTTTGACCTCATTTTCGTAATCAGCGACCCCGAAAACCATGAAAATGACACCCATGATGGATAAACCAAAAAATTTCCTCAGCGCCATCTTGGATTTTCATTTTGACCACATTTTCGTAACCAGCAACCCCGAAAACCATGAAAATGACACCCATGACGGAAAATCAAAAATTTCCTCGGCGCCATCTTGGATTTTCAATTCAATTCAATTCAAAAAACCACCTTCAAGTAATAACAGGCGTGATGTTATGTTTGCAGAGTTAACCTCAGTGGCCATGAAGTAGCGCAAAAGTCCAGTCGCGCAAGTGTCCATTCGCGCAAGTGTCCTTTCGCTCAAAAGTCCATTCGCGTAAGTGTCTTGGCGCGCAAAAGTCCGTTCGCGCATAAGTCCAGTCGCGCAAAAGTCCAATCGCGCAAAAGTCCATGCGCGCATTTGTCTTTTCGCGCAAACGGGTTCGCGCAAGTGTCCTTCGCGCAAATGTCTTTCCCATACAAAAAACGTAATTTTTTGCTGTTTTGTCAAATGTTGTTTAGTTCATGGTACGGAAATCTTCGTGCGCGAGTCCGACTCGCACTTCACCGGTTTTTTTTCTGCATTGTGGATGCATCATTAGACAAGGATGGGAAAACTTGCAGCAAGTTGACTTGGGGAGACTACAAGTCGCTTGTCGACGATAATAATAGCAAATTATGCACTTACTATAACGAAGATACTGCATGCACCTACACACATCAAACAAAGTTTGCGATTCTATTATGATTGCTTCTTCTTTTAAGATTATTTATTTAAAAATATAGATTTAGAATCTAACAGGGTATTTCTATTTAAAGAAAACACACCAAGAATTTTTCTTAAAAAATTATATCAGCTTATGCTAGTGATCACAAACTTTTGTTTGATGTGTGTATGTAGCGTTGATGCGTTCGATTCAACGCACGTCTTTTGTTTCGTATTTCGAATTCTATTATTATTGTGGTGTATTTAAAAAAGTATTTTTTCTTTTCCAATTTTGTTAAGTCTATGGTTACAATCAATGGCGGTATTATTGGGGCATAGATGTATCTTTCTGACAACCTGAATAAAATGAAAAGGGAGGAATTAAGGGTCGTGTATTTTACACACAATTTAGAAATAAAACAAATAAAGTTATAGCCATTTTAAAATCATAGCGTGTCATAGTATCCTTGTATCAAGCTGCTACCGTGTTCCCTGTCGAGTTAATATCCAGCTTTTAGGGATCTAACCGTCAACAAGTTATTATTAATAAGACGCCAGTTCATTACAGCGGCTCCTGAGTCCTGCTGCCTCTCCCCACTATGATTTATGAAGCATTTAACTTTTATGGAAGCGCTAAGTGGCCGGCTGACTTTCATAAGGGAACCGGGAAACTCATCTTGGCTAATGTAAGCTGAAAAGTTAAACAAATTGTCCTCCTCGTCTGTGACCTTATAACGTGTTTTGGGAGAACCGAAATTTCTAAGAGAAATTACTTCGTGACTAAAGAAAGTCGATTTTTATGTAAGTTTGTGAGATACTGTCACTACTTGTCATTAGTATTTACTTACAAGTGAGATATCTATATTTCTATACACTAGCGTGTGTGTGTTCGGTAATGGTCCGTCGGGATCGTACTAATGGTATAGAAAATCTATGTGTTAATCCAGGTTATGAACCATCTGTGTGCCCAGGTTATAAAGCATCTGTGTGCTAAATTACACACAAATCCGTTCTGTTGATATTGCGTGAAAGAGTCACAAACATCCATATATCCAGCCTCACACACTTTTGCTTATACAATAATAATAATAGTGTAAGATAATGTTATTGAACTACGTCTTGTAGCAATAACGTGTCCCTGATTAGGGAAACCGTCGTTGTTCGTAGAGTACATACTCATACTAATTTGATCAACACAGCGCTGCAGCGCTGTATCCTCGTAAGTCTCAGGGCACAAAAGTTGGACCGTGAAGTCTAAAATATCATAAGCAAACGGAACCCTTTAGCGAATCACAAAGCTTTGAGCTTGGGCTTTGACTACACCAAGAGCTTACTAAAGCCCGTTATGGTGCTTAGCATACTGGCCGGCATTGCAAGCTGTATGTCCTATTAGCCGGCCACTTGCGTCCACGCTTTATAAGTAAATCGTGGAGTTTTTTGGGATATGAAGTTGTATTTGGAATACGCTGTTAGTATTATGAGTGAATATGCTATTCGATGCAAAAACGCAGTCTTTATGTTGGACTTTTTCACATTTTCTTGTACCCATCTTGGCCTGTTAAACTGTAACTCACCTATAAGAGTAGGCTTATATGTATGTTTTCCTAAAAAAAACTTTTTTGCAAAAAATAATCCGCCTTCAAAAACACAAAAAAAAAGAACTGAAGCTGTAGAAGTCGGGGGCTATTGTTTGCTTGTTTCAGTTTTTTTGTCACTGACTTCTTTCGATGTCCCCCTTTTTTGAGGTCGGTGTACAAAACATAAAAGATGTTTTGTATTATAGAAATTTTCTTTAAAAATCAGCAGCTAATAAACAAAATATTATTCAGCATACACAATCAACAATGAGCGTAATAATATTTATCTCCGAATATTTTTTCAGGAGGCACAATATTAAACAAGGTTACACGACCATACGCATTTTCGAAGCCTCGTAAAATTTTATTTTACTTTTCGTGTTAAAAATATCACTTTCACGAATAAAGCCGTTGTAATTAAATTAGATAAAAATCTCCGATTTTAATGAAGGTCGGTCATTGATTCGTACTGGAACGTTCGGCAAACCGTGGAACCGTTTTTCAACGTAATAAAGCTCAAATTACAGTAAATTAATGAGACTGTATAATATTATTATAGACTGTTTAATGCTATTTTTTCCTTGAAGAGTTTTTGAGAGATATTTTGAAACCGGCAGCGGTCAGGAAGAGAAATTAATTTTATAATTAAGCAAACCGTAACCTTGCGCCACTTAAATATTTATAAGTATCTTTTAAAGGGATAATAAAGTAGCATTAATGTTGTATAACGTCTCTACGGAGACAAGATAGACGAATGTACAAACGTTTGTTTACGTTTTGTGCGTAAAGTGGGTTTTATATTGCGGGGATTGTCTTCAAAAGAATAACAGTTTAACTTCTTAAAGACTGCATAATATACTGGTTTGGGTGCATAGGATGCTAAATTATGAATGTTTTTCTTTTTCTTGCATGTGAATATTTTTTGCGGGCGGGAGGGCCGGTGCTGCATCCATCGTCGTCATGGATTTCCGCAAAGTCACGTCTGATGATATTATTTAGACTGCATATAACCTAGTATTTCCATTAACCTCTTGTTTTGTAGATGATCTCTTTTTAGACCTGTCAATGGAGACACACGCGCTGAAGATGGCTTTTGGAGGAACCAGAAGACCACATAGCTTGGAAACGCCTCGTGTGTGGTCGTGATTAAGAGAATTGAACATTAATCTCGTTTTCGTATAAGGAAGTCATCTTTTTTTTAATGGGTCATTTCCGCCACACTTTTCCTAAACCACTGCAACTCCTGAAAGCCAGAATCAACAGTGACGACCACCAGAAAAGCGCCGAAACAATGAAGCTCGACAAACTCCCAGGGCAACAATTTAACTGTCTTGGATCCCGGAACGAAATTAATCAGAAAAGAATAGCGGAGGAATAGGAAATACATAATTTCCACGTCCCTCCACATCAGCAGGAGAAAGTCAAAGAAATTCATCTACAATCTGCAGTCTTCAAACCCTACTCCATAGCCTTAGGGATACCTAAGGTTGAAACTAAAGTAGCAGTCCACTACCTCCACAATATAACCCGTCCCTAACAGCACACAATTGTACTCACTGAAAGTTGGTTGTAAGATCGCTCACGTGGAACACACCTACGCGTCTAACATTTCAAAAGTCAACATCTCTTTGAAGCCGCGCTTTTGACGGAGAAGCATTTGAGCACGAGGCGTTATCTTAATCAGAGTGCCAAGTCAAGCCGGGCTTCTCGACTGCCGAGTCAAGCCAAGCTTCAGAGTTGCCAAGTCACTGGAATGCGTGGCCATTGTGTAGACGCTTCCACTTGGCGTAGTGGACGGACAGAAGGTAATATTTCTGTCACTTTCATTAATGTCACCCTGTATAGTGGAAGGTGTCGTATTTGTTTTTGTAAGTGTTGAATTGTTACTGACTTTTATTTAGTTTGATATTTTTCTGTTAGATGCGGTATTACAATTAAAGTAAGCAAAATCAGTATTTAGTGCTATTGTAGATTCTGAAAAATAACCCAATTATTCAGTAAATTAAAAACTGTTTTTGTAGATTAAAACTGTAGCAAACAAATTTAATTACAACGTAAAATCCAGATAAATGACAACGGTGTGAAACAAACCACAGAACAATACAGACGCTTGTGACAATTCAAACACTCTGTGAGACGCGAAATATCCGCGCGAAACAATCCACAGGGGTGCGACTGGACAATGCATCCATAGCGAAAACACAGAGTAGGTAGCAAATGTAGTGATGATACTTACTAATAGTGCAAAACGAGCCGTTTTGATAAAAACGGAAACTAGCAGCCTCCGTGGCTTCAGATCGGACAGTTGTCTATGATCCATTGAGAGACGTTTTGTCTTTTCGTATATTGCCAAAAAATTTAAAAGTCACGAAGTTGTTTTGCAAAAACACTGGGACCAGTATTGCCCTTGTGCCCACTGAGTTAACCTGTTTTTTAGTTTAATTTAGCGCAACTAACATAATAAGTTTTAGTTAAAATGTCTGACACCGGAAATATATGAAATCCATCATTGTATACAATTCCTAGGAAATGGATACAATTCCTAAAATAGATAGGAAATGTATACAATTCCTAAAATAGATAGGAAATATATGATATATTTTTTTATAAAATGCATTTTTCCTAGGATATCTATCATTTCTTAAAGAGCGATCGTAAATGTGTTACTTTCTTGATGTTCTTAGGGAAGGTTTAGCTTTAATTTTTTTTATAGCGACTTAGGGCACCCCGACAGCTTATAGGTTAGGTTCACTCGTGGTTATTTTTTTTTAAGCCATTCAGAAAATGTTCGCGACGTAGTGGACTGTATAAGAAGATATATTAAGGAATGGAATTAAAATACAACGTTCGGTTGGGACTAACAAATAAGGATTTGACGCTAAGAAACGCGTAAGCGAGCCGTGCGTGGAGGCGTGCAACAGCTGACTGGTGTGGTACGGGGCACGCGCTCGCCCGTCGGCCGGCTGGTTCCCCGCTGACCCCGCATCCTACGTTCACAGCCGCTGGCGCGCGGCGATGTTGAGAGTAGCGGTCTCAACAGAAAACCTATCAATCAACCTCAAACAAACAAAAAACCAACCCAAATTCAAATTTCAAAACAGTTATAGTGGAAACCATCTTAATAAAAATTCTGATTTCAGCTCTCAAACGTGTTTTATTTATTTTATTCACAGAGAGCATTCGTTTTTATACATTTCCTAGTATAATTTCGGAATTACATACATTTCCCAGGAAATGTGTGTATTAAAGAATCTTTGAAACATTATTTTACACATTTCCTTAGTAGGATCGGAATTGTATACATTTCCTAGCAATTACTAGCTTTCATACATTTCCGATAACATATTTATTAAGAAGGAGAAAAGAAAGAAAAACTCTTACTAGGAGAGAAAATCAGTTATATGTAAAGTTCCCACTGCTGGGACACAAGCCTCCTCTCGAGGCACAAAATTCATAATCTACCACGCAGGCTCAGCGGATTGTTGCAAATAATTATGACAATACAAACAAAAGTCATTTATCTCTCTCAGCACTCTGTATCTTTACTGCTCCGTGTCAGTAACGATGCCGCGTCATTTCCGCCCCACTGTGTAACCTAGCTCCCAGTTCACATGGCGACAAAAAGCCCTGAATACACGTCATTAATTTGTCCTCCAGTCTAATTAGTGCCATGCAAGCTCATTGTAAAGTGGCCGGGGGAAGGAACTTGATTATAAGTACCATTTGTTTATTTTGTGAGGGTTGCAAATAGCGGTGGATTGCGAAAATGCTAGAAAACGCTAAGATGAGCTGATGAGATGATTGGGGGAATGAAAGTAGACGTAATATTTATTGCGTTTTGTATAGACCTTGAAAAGTAATGTACAACGTGGTAAGCCTCTCACAGGTGAAGATTCACTGGAACTGGTTTCTCTCGAATGGAAAACTTGATGATTACTCTAGGACAACTTTAGAAGACTTGCTCAGAATTAAACCATGAAATTTGTCGTCGGTGGCAGTACAGAGGTCACTATGAGTGCATGTTTTGGGGGACAGAGGATAAGTTGGGAGGTGGAACATCGTTCGCGACAGAGCTCCAGCTTCATAGCCACAGCCCGTCTTACTTCGTTGACTGATGAGACTCATAAGTGGTCTACGAGTGCTTACATGATCACGTTTCTACAGAAAGCATATTTTCAGTAAAATAAAACCTGAAAACATTATTTCTGCCTTCAGTATGAACCCAACTTAAACACCCTCGCACCGAAATTAAAAGTGAACTTTAGCGCGAACAAGAGACTAGGTATGACTTAAAACAATGTCCCCGCTCAGCACATCGCATCTCATTTACCTTGCAACTCCACGCTCGACTGTATGCTCCTGCCATACGGCTTGTTTTCACTGCAGCTTTACTGCTGAATAAATATTTGAGATGCAACGCTGATTGTCGCGACAACACTTCGGACAAGTTTGTAATTAAAGTACTGATATAATGAACTGGTTTGTAGAATTTGTAGATATCTGGTTGTTGGCGGCGCGGGCGTGTTGTTTTAGGATTCATCATGGGATTGCTTCTAAGCGATGCTTGTGTTGAGTAAACCTGTCGTCATGCTCGTCTTCTGTTTTGGTTTTGGTTGGTGTATTGAGGTAAAGCTAAGGTAAGCTTTTTGTTAGGCCGTATTGGAATAATTAATTGGGTTTTCTTCTTTATTCTGTGGTTAACGCCTAACTGTCAGAGGTTTTATGCCGCCCATGGGCCTGGCTCTGTCGGTTTCTCGACGGCATGGGCATATAAGCCCATGCCGTCGAGAAACCGACAGAGCCAGGCCTATCTCGAAGTATATCTGAGGCATGCTGGTTTCCTCACGATGTTTTCCTTCACCAAAACCAGTGATAATTATACAATACGCACATGAATCCGAAAAATCAGAGGTGCGCGTTTTGGGTTCGAACTTAACACCTAAGTTATTAATTGGGTTATTATTAGGAAATAAATACAGAACTGCTTTTTGTTAGCTGTGTTTGTTCGTATTTTGCAATGACAAGTAAGCAGTATTAAATGAAGAAATCAATTCAAATAACAACTCAACTAAAATTAAAAGTAAGTCACCGTACATTAAAAAAATGATACTCCAATTAAACTTCCGAATCTAAAAAGAAGATATATTTACCGATTGCGAAGTTTCACTCGATATAAAACTTTTGCCTTCGTCTTAAAGCCTCCCAAGTAATAGCACCTGGTTAAACATTATTTATTTAAAATCTTTATCAGCAACGCCAGCCGAGATTACAAAGCGTTTTAATTTGTTCAAGTAATTTCTTTTCGTGTCATAAAATTTTGCAGTGACGCCGAGACACCAACAAAAGAATGAATAATGAGGTTATGAAACAAAGTTGAAAATTTTCGGGAAACTTCCGAGCCACTACAAGCGGCGTTATCTTGTGATTTGTGTTTTTGCTTTCCGTTGCTTTACTGCTGGTTGCTTGGGACTTTGGTTAATTAGAGTTATTTTATTAGGCGTCTGAGTGTAATCCTCGCAACTTTGTATGTGTGAGTGACATAACAAAGAGGAGGGTGACATCGCACTGCCGCGCCGTAATCCTATTGGTCGGAATGCTGAAAACAAAAGAGCATCAACGGTGACAATTCTTTTACATACTTTGACATCGATAAACTGGGAAGAATAAACTAAACCAGTGTTTTAGCATGATGATGATGCCTCTTTGGTTTAGTGGTCGTATGCGCGAATGCTAAGCATGAGGTCTTGGGTTCGATTCCCAGGTCGGGCAAAATGTTGTTGGATTGTTTCATCAGGAATTTCTCAGTAGCAGCTACGGAGTCGAGATTTGTACCCGATTGTTGTCAATAGGTTCACCCCCTATTACATGTGACTTAAACATAACTGGCGAAATGTGGGTGTACTACTAAGTAAACGTCTCGTAACCGACAAACGACTACCTACATTTGGACCTACGCATCGTCTAGGTGTGAAAGCGTGACTATAAACAAACAGACAGGATATTAATTGGGAAGAGTGAACTAACCATTGCTCCCACACAACCCCACTCACACCCACACTTTCTCACACACTCACTCATGATACACATACCACACATCGATCGCGATCTGGCCTTTTTCTACATAACGCTCATTTATCTGCAGAACTGTTTGTGTAATTTTTAAGTTACCTATTTATCATATTTTTTTTTTGTTTAGTCTTTCATGTTTACACTGTCTACATTTCAATTGCATAAAAATGACAAGTGGAAGTGCTGAGTCTCCTAATACAAGCAATTCCTTGCTTAAAAGGTGATCTCCAATAATATGTATCGAAATGCCTATTGTAATTAAAATAAACGTTTTTATTCATTAATTTATTTACGTCTGTCTAACCTTTAGGGTTTACAGACGTGATGTTATGTTAGAAACAAAACATGCATTGATAATAGCTCGAACGTTGCCGCCGGTCGTTGATAACAAAGAACATTTTTAAATACCGAATCATTGTTTCATCTTGAATTAGAATACGAGTACACGTTTACTTATACGTTCTTACATTTATGAAAAGCACGATTCAACTTAACAAGGACCAATTAAAGTTATATAAGTACCTATAGATATGTTTGTTGTCCTTGAGCAACAAAGCCATGACTAATGAAGGTAGATTAACAAGAAGGGACACTCCAAAAAGCCTTATTATACTTTTAGAAGACTCCAAACAAAGGAAGTTTAAGTGGACACTTAATTTATCAAATCTTATGCGTGGTTGTGTGCGGAGAATATTTTTTTATGTATTATTAGCTGTACAGGAGTTTTTGACCTGCAAAAACAACGCTTATAAAGTGACAGGTCTATTTCTGGACTAGATGATTGGCTTTGACCTAGATCATCATCTGCGTAGCCTTCTCCCAACTATGTTGGGGACGGCTTCCAGTCTAATTATATGCATTTGAGTACCAGTAAGGCAGTAATATAATTAAACTATTGTATAAACTAACTATATACATTCATACAATTAAACACTATTAAATAAACACTTCAAAACTCCTCCTCAACGCTGTCAGCTGGTAATGTGCCCAAGAGAATGGCGGTATTGCCACGTCGTATGGTAGGTAACACTTAGCGTCTGGCCAAGTCGCCTTTGACTTTAAAAAATAAAATCTGTCAAATTATGTTTGTCCGTTTCTTAAACGATTCACCTACGTAGATGAATACAGAAATCTGAAAATGTTTATCAAAATACCAGTAGGACCGTTGTAAGGACTTAGCTTTGTGCTCGGTCACGTTTTTCAACAAAACCCTGGAACGTGTTTCATAGAAAGGAACATACAAAACTTCTTTGAATAAATGACCCCATTGGCCATAGGAGTTGACCGTTGAAAGGCTAAAGTCCCTAAGTCAAACCAAAGTTCGACTATGTGAGGGTGTAAAAGTCATGCTGTCTCAAGCAGTGCATGCTTTCTTTCTTTACCGTGTGGCTAGTGCCTAACCTGGTGTCAGAGTTTTTATGCCGCCCATGAACCTATAATGAATTATCGAGAAATATCTCTCAGGCATGCTGATTTCCTCACGATGTTTTCCTTCACCGAAGCAAGTGATAATTATACAATGCGCACATGAATCCGAAAAATCAGAGGCGCGTGTCTTGGGTTCGAACTCGAGACCTATGAGTTGGCAGTCCGACGATCACACCACCAAGCTAGCACTGCTTCAAAACAAAGAAGTGCATCCTTTCAGAAACTTTACAAAATTAATTAAATCGTTCCACACGGCCACAGGTACACTTCTTTTTTTTTTTTGCTTTTTGTTGCACAAGATTTAAATAACAGTGGTTAATTTATTCTCAAAATTTGTCTCATCGTGAAAAATTTGCCGTCACAATCGCTAACAAAAGAATGAGTAATGGCTTTTTAAAACAAAGTTACACTGAACGCTGAGAAACTTTAAAAGCTTTCAAGGGTGTGAATTATTATCTTAGAATTTTCTTTTTGTGATTAGCCGAGTTAGAACATTTTGTTTCACTTGCTACTGTACATTTTATTTATTGCATTGAAGTATTATTTTATAAAGATTTCTGAGCATGAGGCCCTGGGTTCGATTCCCAGGTGGGGTAAAGTGTTTTTGGGTTTGCGAATTAGAAATTTCTCAGTTGCAGTCACGGAGTCTGGATTTGCGCCCGGTAGCTGGCAATAGGTTCGCCCCCTATTACATGGGACTTACACATAACTGGCGAAATGTTGTACTATTAGGTAAACCTCTGCCTAGCCCTTCGGGGAACACACGTGATGTTAGAATTCAAAGGAATTTCGTTACTAATTGTTTTACCTAAGGGGCCAATTATCGTAATTTCACCTAACAAAAAATAAGCGGATATTATTAATGGAACAAATTCTCAGTAAGACCTTTTTACACAAGTAATTTTGTAAGTATCTACCTAAATTACGAGCAAGATAATTTCACGAAAATTTAGATAATATCAAAGCTTTCACCTTGCGCGTGCTGGGTTTTATCATTTCCTGAAGGTAAGTGAAAATCTCTCGCAACTAGAAGTAAATTTTGTTAACCAATACATTTTCAGTAAATATCGTAGACATTGCGAGTGAAAATAGCGAATCACTATTTACAGAAATGTGAACAAATTGTGGTTCTAAGTTTGGGGATAAGCTTGTGTCAATTACGTATTGAGAAGGGTCTCTCTTGGCTGCGACAAATTGAATGGCCTAAGACGCAGTAGTCGCTCAACTGACTGGCATTTTTTACCACTAAGGGCCCGGATTATCTGCTCTTATGATAGTATATTTTCTAATATGTGAGATATTCTAGACTTATTTTATATTAAGTTTTATTGAGACCTCTAGCAATTTCTTTAGATTAAGGTTCTCAACCGACAAGTACTTTAGGTATTAATCAAACTAAAAGTATTTCGAGAATTCATTTTCTGGAAACCGATTACTGGAAAAGATAACGTAGATTTTAGCTATAAAATTACGTAAATTATGAGGTGACTGTTCGGTGACTCTTAACGACCGATGAAGTAAAGAGATAAGTGGCTAAATTCTAGATAAAGTAATGAAAGAGCAAGATTAAACGTAATTATGTTGGGGCGCGGCTTGAAATAAATTTCGGGTTGTCTGGATTAAACAGGTGCGCACATAAGGTACCGCGCTAAGTGAATATTTGGGATTGTTGATACATAATTAATGTAGAATAGGTACATGTGTGGTATGTACTTACTTCGTAGCGCGTTTGAGGGTTGTGAAGTGATTAAAGAGATGCAAACACGTGTTAAAAGATACACATCCTTAGGTTAGGTTAGGTTTTTAATAGTATATGTTAGGAATTTTTCTTTTACGTTTTGAAAGAAGTACCTAAATTGTCGTTGAAGTTCTAACACCACGTAAGTAAATTTTTGGCGGTTTTTACATTTTGATGCCGTTTGCTAGAGAATCGGAAGACGCACGAACGCGCAAGAACAATAAACTCTGTATCTAATTTGAAGTGAACACAAGTAAAAAAATGGTTTTGTACTGTTACATATAATTACACAGTTATTTCACTCTCCTGTAAAGTTGCTATTTTTGACTTACACGGTGTTAGAACATCACCAACGAAATGTTATTGTGCGATTTGTTTTTTTGTTTCAGAAATAATATTTCTATATCTTTCTCAGATGAACACCGCTAGGTACTCGTAGGTACTTACAGTTCACTTCAGTAGAACGAAAATAAAAAAGTATCAGTGAAACCCGACTCGAAACCTCTACCTACCTGTTTATCTTAGTGCGGCAAAACTTTGTGCCCACGCAACGAAAAAAGATTTCTAACAAATTCAAGAGAAGACAGCGAGTATTTCCAACTTGCAAACATCTTTTTGTAGGAAAACGCCTTCGAAGTGAGCAAAGTCGGCTTAATAACGACATTTCCAGTCTTGAATGAGTTTTTTTTGTTCTCACCAACATTGGTTTTATTGTAAATACTACAATTCTTGGGTCGTGGCGTAATTTTACGTTGGTTATTGAGTAAAAAGGCCCCTAGAGGTTCATTTTCGGACTTATTAAGCACAGATTGACTGAGCTTTGGACAAAAGGGCTTTGTTTAAAAATAAGCAATAAAAATTGAGACGGTTTCGACTTTTGAAGTAATTGTATTTATTTCTATAGTTATTGTTATGGAAGAATTTAGCGCCATATGGCGATACATAATAAATGTGTCAATCAGAAAAATAAAGTTCTAACTCGTTTAATTCATTATTAATATGACCTTATTACGACTTCTACTAATCGAAGGCTTATATAATAAAATTACTTGCAAAAAAAAGAGGTACACGTTTAAGAGTTGTGTCAAACGAGCATATTATACTCGATGCAAAATGAGACTTCGTGAAACAATCAAACTGAGTCGTAAGCCAATAATGCCTATAATTATTTTATGTGCAAATTATGTACTGAAAAGACACGTAATCTTAGGACAACTTAAGAGCACACAAGTTAAAAAATAAAACTAACTTCGACGTCTTATATGAAGTAACTTTTTAAATCGCACAATGTGTTTTAAAATCGCATTGCGGCCATGTTGGATGTTTCGTCGTAAATTAACTCGCAAACGCTGGCTGAAAGTTTATCTCGTTTCCAAGCGAGTTGCCCGCGACCTACGGATAGCTTCGATTACCTAGTGAACACCCACATTTTATACGGAACGCGTGTTTAAATACTCATAACTTTTTATTGAAGTGAAAGCGAAAACTAGGAACTACCTAGGGATTTTAGAGTGGTTTGTATAACCCTAAAACAAACAGGACTTTCGGTTTTTAGTTGAAATCGGATTTCGTTTTGTGTTGGTTGTGGTTTTTAGTCTTTCCCGCGTTCTAGAACTTTTTACGGACTTGTTTTTTTATTTGAGTAAATGTTATATGGTAAGTACAGTTACGAGCAGAAATATAGTAATAATAATATGGTATAGTATACACTTAGCAATTTTTGAAAGTGATTTTTGTCTCCTGTTTTGATTGCAATTTTAGGATGTTACAAACATACTATTTTGGAGTTAATACTTTTCTGAAATAGGCCTTATACCACTTTTGAAATTGACATTTCACGAGAAAATCGCCTTAAAATTTTTCTACAGCAGTATACATGTTAGCGATCGTACAGTGTCCCAACAGTAATTTATGTAAAGGGGCTCAGAAAACCCAACATAAAACTTCACCATAACCCGCTTCTAAAATAAAATGATAAACAAAACAACAAACAAATATGTCCTCCTCACAATAAATTAGCTGTGGCTACAATATTTATTCAAATCGTAACCAATATTTAAATTTGTCTCCTGACGTTAAAACCCGCTAACCCTTAGTTGCAAAACAATGTGGCGGGTCCCGGGCAAAGCCGCTAGCAAAATCACCTTGCTAAACAACGGAATGACTAATAACTAGATTAAATATCTTAAAACCTTTTTACTTAGTTTAATTCGGACTTTTTGAAGATTAACCTTATTACGCCGCCGGCTCGTTTCGGAGTTGCAAGTGGTGAAAAATAATCTAATAATTTAGGGTTAAGGAGGTCCTTTTATTATAAACACTGCTTTAAGCTTTCAGGGTTTTAAGTAAACTTATACTGTTATTTATGGGATATCTTCCGTGATTATTCATTATTGTGAGCTCCCGATATTTCGACGCTCTTGCAAGCGCCATGATCGCGGGATGGATTGGATTTTTTTCTTTTTATTATGTTGCTATACATATGTTACCAGAAATCTAGGAATTGTACACAATTCCTAGGAAATGTGTACAATTCCGAGCATACTTAGGAAATGTGTAAAATAATGTTTCAATGATTCTTTAATATACACATTTTCTGGGAAATGTATGCATTTCCTAGGAATTGTATGTAATTCCGAAATGATATTAGGAAATGTATAAAAACGAAAGCTCTCTGTGAATAAAATAAATAAAACAAGTTTGAGAACTGAAATCAGTATTTTTATTAAGATGGTTTGCACTATAACCGTTTCGAAATTTGAAATTGGTTTGGTTTTTTGTTTGTTTGAGGTTGATTGATGGGTTTTCTGAATGGTTTAAAAAAATCCTAGGAAAAATGCATGTTATAAAGTATATCATACATTTCCAATCTATTTTAGGAATTGTATACATTTCCTAGGAATTGTCAACAACGACAACGACGACTATGACGACGATTGACAATGACGGATTTCATACATTTCCGGTGACATATATAAAAATATGAAGTCCTTGCGAATACGGTTTACGGTTTTCTGGGAGAGTTATGATGTGAGTCAAAAACTACCTCGTTGGTCTAGTAGTTGCAACGCGACTGCTGAGCATGATGTCCCGGGTTCGATTCCCGGGTCGGGCAAAGTGTTATTGGGTTTTTCCATCAGAAATTTCTCTGTAGCAGCCACGGAGTATGGATTTGTGCTCGGTTGATGGCTAGAGGGCCTGGCGAAATATTGTACTATTAGGTACACCTAATCCTCGAAGGATTACAGGAGTGATGTTATGTAAAATACTGCATTTGTTATTATAGATGCATAACTCAATTCCATCACAGATTATGTGGCCAGCAACGCATATGCAGCTGGTGGATTAAAAGACACAATTATCGATATCTATAGGTTTTCTTCGACAAATGAACAATAGTACATTGTTCACCGAGAGGAGAAAGTGACCGATTACCGTCGAGGGTGTCGTTTGAAGCCCGAGCCGTAGGCGAGGGCTTTAAAACACCCGACATCGGGTGCTTTATACATAGTGCTTTATACTACACCTACGAGGAAAATAAAAAACGAAATCTTTACTAATTGAAATTTATATTGAAATTGTTGCAGTTAGTGAAGCTTAATGTAACACTTTTTCCATTAATGTTTGTTTGAGATGTTTGCGACAATGTAGGAAGAATTTCACATGTTCTTTTTTCAAATTGTTTATCCTGCCGCCGCAGGGTCGCACTGCCAGCCCGACACCATCCAACACACAGCTAGTGGCCAGTGTCATTTTGCGAACTTGGAGATAAAAACTCACTGTAAAAACTTTTTGGCTTTTGATATTTAGGTTACCGGCGCATAGTCTTACCCAAAATTAAAAAAGAAAAACCACGTAAGAAATGGATTTTCATACACTTTTCTCTCCCGCTCAGATGCGTTTTCTCCCCGCATATTTGTTCGATATGCAATGACGTACTTTCTACCGTAAAAAAGTATCAAGGTACTTTCCAAGCAGGTGTAGTATAAAAGTAATGAATTGTCACAGGTATACGCTTTCATAACAAATATTACTTAATATTACATAGCAGTTACTCTTTTATAAGCCCTGTTTTGTACCGTTCTCTTTGTTGTTCAAAAGTCTAGGAAATACCTTCATATTTTACAATGGGTCTTATCTTAGTCATGTCAGTGTCTGATAGATTATGCCTCAGCATGTTACAGCGTTCCTAAAGAAATATTATACTATTCAACAAAGAGCTTATCGTACCTAACTAAAAGTGAAAATAACTGAAGAAAATATGAGTGTATTTCCTGCTGTGTACTTGAATATTACCATTTTATTTCTGTGAGAACCTTTTTAGCCCTTAGTAAAAAAAGGCTCAGAAAGAAAACATCTTGGATACTTTCAGATATTATATCATAATTATGGTATAATATCATAATTTAAGATAAAATTATGTTTATCTTACTTCTGTTAAAATAAGTAGATTTATAGGGTGTAAAACACCTCTTAGCGAAGCCAAAAGGCACTTGTTCTCCCCGTCATTGCGATCATTTTTTTGTTCTACACCATACCTGGGAACCTTCTAGTTACGGAGATATTGGGGGTCAAAGTTCCAACTTTTTGTCAAGTTTTTTTTTTTAATACAAGTTTTTAATGTAAGATTTTTACTTTAAACATCTCCACGACCCCTGTATTATTCAATCCATCCATCAGCACAATGTTTTGAGTGCGATACATTGAGTTTTACCACAAAATATGATTTTTCAACCCAAAAAAAGGTCGTTTCCCAGCAATAATTTTTGCGTAAAGTTACTTAGTTTGATGTACAGAATGCTTAGCTGATGGCTTCGTGATGAGGTTGTTTACACCCTGTAGATATTTTAGAACCTGGATTAACATATAGGATACTTTTTATCCCTGTAGTATGATCCCATGGGACAGTTACCGAAAATCACGCGGGCAAAGCCGCGGGCAACAGCTAACACGATAAAAACTCTTTTAATAAATGGTTCAAAATTATTGATAAAAAAATCAGAAAGAAAAGCCGCAAATAAGATTTTTAAAAAGCAATTTGAAAGTCATACTATCGAAGTGATCAAATAATTCAATTATGAGGTATAAAACAATATTGTCGGGGGTTCAATATCATAAGCTCATTATTTTCTGAAATGGGAATCACCAACTGTTTCGTGATTCAGCGAGGGAGAATAAGACAGAATTATGTAAAGATGTGTTTACATCGAATGAATTCGGTACTGCCTTTTTGTAAACATTATTTTGTTACTTGACTAACTGTTGTAGGCTGATGATGGTGATGATGATGATGATGAAACATACATCACCACCACTGCTCAACAGTCAACAGTCACGTCGATCTAGTGCGTCTTGATTCACGCGGCCTTCATGGTGTTATTGGTCCACCTTTTAGACGCAGTGCATTCTGTAAAACCCATGTTGAAGCTTTTGGCCCCATCATCTTCCTACCCTAGTCCAATGTTACTTGTGGTCGGCGCGACACATTTTTGTCTTTCATTCTCCTCTGTCAATCATCACGCTATCATTTACTCCTAGAAACTTTTGACCCCAATGTCCATTAATTTGCAGACAATGTATCCTTCGCACTACCACTATGATAAGCTTACTGCAAGCATATTTACCTTCTTTTTGTTCTGATTTTTCTAAAGACTATATTCTTCATCTACATTCCTTTGGAAGTACCTTTGTAGTGTCGCCTTCGTGCCTCTTTGATATCGCTTCGATAAAATATTCATCAAGGAAACAAAGAGAGCATTCGCACTACCGATGCCTTTCCGGTTCCGATGCAATTCATATTTTATTTCCGACTCTTACGGAATTGAAAGTGAAGTTAAAGTATCGTTTTAATACATAGTAGGAGAGCTATAAAGGGTGTAAAACACCTCTTAACGAAAACGAAAGGCACTTGTTCTCCTCGTCAATGCGATATTTTTTTTTGTTCTACACCATACCTGGGAACCTTCTAGTTACGGAGATATTTGGGGTCAAAGTTCCAACTTTTTGACATGTTTTTTTTTTTAATACAAGTTTTTAATGTATAATTTTTACTTTAAACACCTTCACGACCCCCGTACTATTAAATCCATCCATCAGCACAACGTTTTGAGTGCGTTACATTGAGTTCTACCACAAAATATGATTTTTGACCCCAAAGAAAAAGTCGTTTCCCAGCAAAAATTTTTGCGTAAAGTTACTTGGTTTGATGTACAGAATGCTTGGTTAACGGCTTCGTGATGAGGTGTTTTACACCCTGTATAAAATAAGATAGCTAAATATAAGATATTTTATGCGGAGGTTGATTAGGTAGGAAATATGTTTTCCTGACTGGTCGTTCTTAGATTTAAGAAGTACTATTTTAATATATATTCATTTAAACTTCATGTACAAGAGTGGTACATAGGCAGACTTAACGGACGGCGGCGGCGGGGTGGACTAATACCTTGATGGAAATAAAATATTATTATTATTATTACATTAATAATAATAGTAATATTTTATTTCCCTCAAGGTACCACGAATTTCTTATTCTAATAACAATTTAAATCTTACTTTAGAGGTTGTACGCTGTCACAGAATTTTGTAATTCCCTAACTCATAAACTAAGTCAAGCATAAGAGTTAGTGAGCTGTTGACTTAGACACAATCTTGAACTTATGTAACTGTGAAACATATTAAATATATTGCCTAAAAAAAAAAAGAGTACAAAAAATAACATAACATAAATCTACTGGAAAGTTATACAAAAAGATATCAAAAATAAATATAATTATATATCTACCACCTTCACATACAAACAATATTAGACACCTATTATACCTATTTACTTTTTAACTGATAAAAGAAATTCTGTCTGATCATAAATTAAAGTTAATAACCATGTTACTGTCACTTAAATATAAATTGTTTGTACTATGTACTAACGAAATATGAATCACTGTTTTCTAAAATAAATGTTTTGTTTTTTAAATTTAATTTAGTGTGTATAGAGCCTAACGATGGGTTAAAATTTACGACAATATTTTTGAAAATCCGGTAATGATTAAAAGAGCAGTGATTGTGAAATAATTTAGAACATTCTGGTTAAAATTTGAATTGATGAAAAATATTTTTGTTTCAAATTGGTTATCAATGCGACCACCTCCCTAGAAGTCGTTACTTCTAGAACATAATAATTGTGAGCCAATTTCAAAAGTATCCATATTAAAGTGCATTATTGCCATATTAGACAGCTTATAAGTAGTAAGCTCTAAAGCTCGGTTGTAGGTCGATGACCAGACCAAATTATTAGATTTTTTATTAGAAAAGAATATTTCGAAATTCTGTCCAATTCCATCAATATTAGCAAAATGTTTTTTTCAGTTTCTCTCATTATTAATAAGAATGTTTTAATCCGTGAAAAAACAAGATAACATAAATTAAAAAATAAATGCTACTTTTCGTAGCAACTACGGATGCCTACGCAGCTACGCCGTAGACCTCGTAGACATTTCCATTAGATTTTTTTCGTAGAACTAGGTAATCATTATTTTAGATTCATATATTTTTATACGAATCCTGTGTATGTTAGGCCTGTTTGCACTTACTGCCTTTTGATATAGCAATGTATACCTTATTCTAATAAGAATACAACACAGTCAATAGGTAAGTAGGATCCAAAGTAAGGTATCAGTGATAATCCGGTAGACAAGTCGGGAAGCATTTTATGTAAGCTAAATGAGCATTTTTCCGCTCAGCTGACACTAAGGGCCTTGTGACGTCATACTTCATATTCAGTTATTATCATTTTAGATTGAGTGTTTATTGTTAAAATATAATAGGTATTGTTGAGATTACTCACTAAAAGTATTTTGTTATTGTTTCCAAGCGATCGTTGTGCGAGCATACGATCCTTGGGTTCATTTTGGTCAGCAAACCTGAACGCGTTGTTGCGACGATGGTAGGAAGAACCTGCTTTCTTGTTTTCAGTACTAAAGAGTGACATATCATAAAAGGGATGTTCGCAAATTACTTTGGTTAGGGCTGAGGGTAAGGTTTGCACCCCCCTGTAACAAAAGCATATACAAACAATTGTTGCCACGTGGGCGTTAACTGAACGCCGTGTAATATTGTACGTAAACAAGCAATCGAAAAAAGAAGTTTTCTTTAACCAAAAAACAAAACATTTAAAATCTCACTTCATCTACTAAAATTTGGCAAACGTAATCTGTTTTTTTACTATTTAAAATCCCAATCTGTTTTTCGATAAATAATACATTTAGCTAGCTTTAACATGAAAATACTTAAAACTTCTTTTTGCAAAACATCAACACAATAACAGAAGTATCTTTCATAAAAAGCGCCGCTAAGTACATTGCAGTGTTGGGTTGTGACCTAGATTCGTCTTACAAGTCTAGATAACAAGACTGTCTATATCTAACACTAGAAGTATGGCCTAGCTTCAACACGTTTATTAAAACAAATAGCGGCGCAAATGTAGTGATGGGTCATTGAGTAAATATGAAACGGAGCCCTCACATTGTTGTTAAAGCAATGGTAAATAATTAAGAGATGTGATGCAGAAATAGTACAAAAGTTTTGTCAATTGTCAATATAGACTGTTCAACAATGAGGGGCTTAAACATAAAAGCTGATTCAAGTTGAGATACGTTTAAACATCGAAAAATGTTAAGTCACACAGTCGCTCATCATTGTTAATACACACATCAACACGGTCTAGGGATATTTTAAAAAAAGCGAATTACTATCAATGTGTTAATTATTTATATGACATGTATATATTTAAAAGATACGTTATTTAATATTCTACCATTTTTTTATAATGGTTAAGGTATAGATTAAAATTTCAGGATTTTATGGAAAAAAATGAAGCATAGACGGAAACCGTATATGAATGAACTTTTAATTTGTGAGTAAAAACTGAAAAAAATAGAAAAATCATTTAATTTGTGTTTATAAACTTGAAGTTAGTAGTCTGAGAAAGCGCCCATGATGTTCATAACACATCGGCAACGATTCGGCATGCTCAGAACAAGGTTGTCAATGTCTTGCTGCGGAATATTGTCCCATGTCCTTCTGAGGTGCGCAAAAAGTTGATCTTCTGTAGCCAGATTTTCAGAAACTTCCTTCAGAGCTCTTCTTTGCAGCATATCCCACGCATGCTCAATGGGATTTAGATCTGGCGATTGAGCAGGCCAGTCTAAGGCCCTAACATTATGTGTATGTAACCAAGCTGCTACCGTTCTCGCCGTGTGTGCCCGGGCATTGTCGTGCATGAGCAGGAAATCTTGCCCCATTTGTGTTCTGTGGGGCAAGATTACGGGCCCCAGCACCTGTTGGACGTATCGTTCTGCCGTCATATTGCCCCGCACCCAAACGAGATCCGTCCGTCCTCCAAGACGAATTCCTGCCCAAACCATAATTGTTCCTCCTTGGTATGGGTGAACTTCCTGAGGGTTCTGGAGACGGCTCCATCGTCCAGGAACTCGCCAAACACGCGTCCGTCGTGAATCTGGATGGAAGCCGAACCTGGATTCATCCGTGAACAGCACATTGGACCATTGGTCACGGCCCCAGTCCACGTGGTTCCGAACCCATTCTAATCGTCGTCCACGATTGCCTCTCCGTAAAGGTGGGACCCGGAGTGGTCTACGAGAGCGTAGATTGCTTTCATGCAGTCGCCTTCTTACAGTTTGGTCACTCACAAGCACTTGGTGTTCCACTCGCAGCCTTTGGACCAATTGAGTCGCCGTTGCATTTGGTTGTGCTCGCGCAGTAATTTGCAAAAATCGGTCTTGTCTGGGGGTAGTGATACGACTTGGCCCCCGGTGCCTCTCCGCTACTTCACCTGTGGCACGATAGCGTGTCCACAATCTTGAAATTACATTTTGATGGGTCCCTATGGCCTCAGCAACATTACGCTGAACAGATCCAGCTTCCAGCATTCCCACAGCTCGTAACATCTCCGCCCTCGTCAAATGTCGGCGTTGCATGGCTACAATACCTCAATTTTAACTTTATCTTTCGTTTAAAAATGAAAAAAAACTGTAACTAAACGTAATTCGTATTGTTTTCTAAATTTCGCACAAATGAAAATTCCCTCTCCTATACATCAAGACATTTTTATGCCACCGAAACAAAAGAATTTTCAAAAAATTGAATTTGGAATTAGTCTGAGATAAATTACAAACAAATCGGTGTATAAAAGATTCCAATGCGGCCAGTACTTTTCGAGTTATTTAATTGAGTATGAAATATCCCTAGACCGTGTTGATGTGTGTATTAGCGTTTAAGGATAAACCCAAAACTTTCCTCATTTCTTACTGCACTGAACTATATTAATTGATATAAATTTAAAGAGAGCCACCGTAGGTGGCAGGCATTCTCAAGATTTTTACATATGAGACTAGACTTTTCACAACTAATTTTCACTCCCACAAAATTAGGCAGCTTATCAAACGAAACGTCAAACAAGGCAAAACAAACAAACATGCACCCTTATTTCCGATCAGCGAGTGTCAACGCGCCCAAAATGTTTGTACTGAAACCTTTCACATAGTTCGCCGTTCGCCCGCACCCCGCATGTAATCACTCCATTTGTGTACTCCTCTGTGTGATGGGCCGACTTCACCCTCTTATCGGTGCCCTAAAACGTTTATGAGGAATTCGTGCCAAAGTTAATCTGGCTGCTTCCGTTATCGATAAACTAAAATTTCATGCCGCGGAGTGTTCATTAGAAATTGAAGCGAAATGGTGAAATGTTGGCTGCTAATGTAAATGTTATGTGCTGTTTAAAATGTGTTGGAGTTTATAGAAGTCGTTGGGGACTTTATGAGGTTTTTTTATTTTTCTGCTTCGTACCCGAAAACCCGGTAAAAAATTAATGTGTAATTCATGCAATCCTCAACCCTAAGGTTCTTAGTTTTAAGCTTTTTGTAACCTACATTCATCATCTGCTTAGCTTTTTCCCAACTATGTTGGGTTCGGCTTCCAGTCTAACCGGATGCAGCTGAATACCAGTATTTTACATGGAGTGACTACCTTTTTGTAACCTACATTATGGAACGCAAATAAATAAATGTGAACTCATTCAGTGTGTGACTAACGGCCAGGAACGAAAATCAATAGAAAAATTGACTAACAAATCATTTTGAGAGCGTTAATTGCTGTGATTTGGTGAAAAGAAAAGAAAGCATGTGTTGGTACTCAGGATTGTCCATTGATATTGTAGACCATTTACACTATTAATAAGTTCATTCTGTACCTTCTTTAGCAAAAGCAAAACTTTATAAAAACATCCCAAGAACACTCTTTTCAATATTTATATAATATTTAATAATAATAATAATATTTGAAAATAATTGCCCGGATATACGACTGGGTTTTTTGAAATGTCATGTCAGCTAGCGCCCTAACAATGACGATAAAAATAAAATAGGTATTCTAGGAATGCTTTAGGCGGGCACCTATCATCATTAACTAGCCCCAATGTCGAACCAAACTGTTGTAATATTATATGGAAGAATAATAGAGGTCGTAATGGGTTTTGTATTAGCTATCACATACTGCTTTTACTAACGTTCATCTTGGAGTTTTTGTTTGTTTGAGATTGATAAACGTACTTAAATATTGACAGAAAGAAAGAAAAAAAAATGTCACAGAGATAGGACGTGCATGCAAAATAAGAAAAAAAAAATAAACATTCAACGCAAACATTTAAAATACAACATAACGGAACAAAAACAAAAAAAGTATTATGTAGTGTAAGTAAACTGTAGTGTGTTTAGTGCATTGGATATTTAAACATTATTCCTGTCACTGCTTCATAGCTGTGCATTGGTTTGATTCCCAGGTCAGGCAAAGTGTTATTACTTTTTCAATTTGGAATTCCTCAATTGCATTGGTTTGGTATATTTCGGTTTATGTCCGGTAGATAACAATAGCTCGCCTTAGTACCTAATATGACTAGGAATATATGTGTGTAGTACACGTACATCTCAGTCTTTACCTTCGGATAACGCGCGTGATGTTATGTGTTATTTATATTCTAATCACTTTAGCACCACTGTCAAACTAAAAGAGAAAATGAGTAATAAGTAATATTTTTAAATCTCGGCTATGTCTTCATTTTTATATAACCGCCCGATTTTACCACTATTTTTTACTTATGCTTATTATTTTAACATTCAGCTTTCGTTATCAGTCATATTGCGGTGTGGCAGGTGTCGTAGAAAAACAACCAGAGAAAAATTGGGGTACAAAACGTTTAATCCCCCGTCAGATTTTTGTCAACATTTTTAGTGCAACGTTTGCTGACTGTGCAAGCTTTAGTTCATTCTATATTCTATTTACACATTGAATAAAGGAGAAAGTTGCAATTATTGTTGAACTTTGTTAAAATTAATACCTGCTATGTTTTGAATCACTCGGTTTTTTGCCCACTAAACGTCAAATTTATCCAAATGATTTTAAACCATAAAATGATGATGGTTAAGTTCAAAATCAAAAGTGAAGTTTGTGGTAACTTGATGCGCTGGCGACTGTACATCGATATTACTTTCAATATTCACCGACTTTCATATTCGATATAAGTAACGTAAATATTGCTTATAAGGAAAGAATATTGAACTTAAATATTCTTTTTTGCTTCTGTAAATACATTAGTGTTACCAGGGAAAAAGGAAAAGCGGAGGGTATCGATAAAAAATAGGAGAATTGAGGCTAACTAGCAATTTCTTTGGCTATTTCTAGCCAAAGAAAAAGGGTTGACGGGAAGTAAAGTAAAGAGTTGTTTAACAAACTACGTATAAATCATGCATGCCCCGTTAAACCTTTTAGTATAGTTTTTAAATGTACCTACTGACGCTCTGGTCAGGTTTGGGTTAGCAATAAATTTGCATAACTCTAAAACTTACGTTTGACGATGACATAGTATACTTGCTCATATAAATATTAATTGTAGTATGTAGAATGAATTTTGAGTAAAAGGGAAAGGTGCAAGAGAAAGAGAGAGAGAGAGAAAGAATTATGGCGAGACGTCTGAAAACCGATGTAGGACGATAGACGTGTTTTTTTTATAGAATTTTCAAGATTTCATGTTTTTTTTTTTTTTCTATGGGACAAGCCCGCCACACTGTTCCCAAACCACTGTAACTCCTGAAAGCCAGAATCAACAGTGGCGACCACCAGAAAAGCGCCGAGACAATGAAGCTCAACGAAGTCCCAGAGAATGAATTTAACTGTCTTGGATCCCGCAACGAAATTATTCAGAAAAGTATAGTGGAGGAGTAGGAAAATACCGTAATTTCCAGATTTCATTTATTTTCGGTAAAAATTACGTTTTTATCAAAGTATGTAAATCTATTATTTCACTAAACGACCCCACATAGTATATTCGCACATGTTCCCCACATGTTCTTAAATTTTGTTTCATTTGTATGATTGGAATTTTAAAAATCCAATTTTTATTCAATTTAATTTTATACATATTCTCGTAAAGTTTTATTCCTAAAAATATGCCGCCGGAGTTTATTGTTCGTGTTGCCGTCCCCAGAACACTGAAAAACCAACAATTGATTGTTTGACGCTGTGCTCATTGGTCTCTTGAGAGGCATTGATCATTTTTATCGAAAATGGACGCGATTTTTTTTACGGAATGAAAAACATCACGTTATTCAATTTTAAAACAAAAGGTAGGTACTTTTATGGAGAAAGCCAATAGATGCAAAAGTATAAATAGTAAAAAATCAAGAGTGTTTTAACAATGTTTCAGTACTTAGACATGGCATGGCATATCCTAACAATATTATAATAGGAGGCTGACTAAGTAATAACAGCCGCTCGTGTCGATCTTTAGGTTAAGCCGTGCTTACCTAGGTTGGTCTGTGGATGGGTGACCACACATTATATGCCGAGTTTCCTCCGTGCCTCGGAAAGCACGTTAAGCAGTTGGTCCCGGTCGGCATTTATTTGTAGATCTTTGACAAGCGTTACAGGTAGTCAGTGGCCCAAGAAGTCTGATAACCAGTTTATATGCAGCTGCATCCGGTTAAACTGGAAGCCGACTCCAATATATATATTTTATTTCGGTCTTACGATCCTGTGGGACAGTTAATGTACTCCATGCGGGCGAAGCCTCGGGCATAAACTAGTATATGATCAACCAGGCCATTTCTAAAATATTGTAGGTATGTATATTGGAAAAACTTACGAAAAACTCGATGGGTTACTATTTCCAACATGTCTCTCTCTTACAATACTTATATAGACGCCAAGAAACCGATATAACTCACAAAACCGTTACTTTAATAAAACGTTAACGTCAAAATACGGATACGTAAAATCATTTGATAATGTCAGTAATGTAATCATAGCATTAGGCGCAGCGTATCCGCGCCATTACACTCATCGAGTTGAGGTATGGAATCGAATGAATATTATGTTTAATGCGTATTACGCCGGTTACAGCAGTACGCCGCCGCGCCGGTACGCCGGGGGTACGCATGAGAAACGATTTGAACATTAAACACGAATATTTGAAACCCGTTTTCATTCTCTTAAGGAGTTTTAGGATGTGACAACGATTTGACAGATGAGGAAATTTGGTGCATTTGTCTCTAGGTTTATTTCCAACCCTCTTGGTTTGGCTTTTCGGAGTATTCCATTAAAATTATCTCTCTGTGTATATCTTCAGCTGAATCTCTACCAATATAATAAATAGGAAAAACCATTTGTAAGTTTGTATGTTGGGGTACAACGATTTGACAGATGAGGAAATGGTGCATTTGTCTCTGAGGTTATTTTCAACCCCCTTGGTTTGGCTTTTCGGAGTACTCCATTAAAATTATCTCTCTGTGTATAACTTCAGCTGAATCTCTACCAATATAATAAATAGGAAAAACCATTTGTAAGTTTGTGTGTTGTACTAATCTCCGAACTACTGATCCGATTCTGAAAATTCTTTCACTAACAGGCAGTTACATTATCCCCGAGTGTCATAGGCTACATTTAAAATGTTCACGTGTGTTATTTTCCGTACGAACGGGAGCGACCCCAAAAGCAAAAGCTAGTATTTAAATATGAGCAGTCATTATTTACTGTATAATTTGTTTTGATAATCGGTATGTGATCATTGGAAAATACAGTCGACTAGTCCAGCTTTAGTCTAGTTTTAGCGGAATGTTTACTAACTAAATCGACATTCATGAGAATATAGTCTGCTGGATCAGATAGCTGAATAACTGGAGTCTGCTGGATTACTTATCATTCTCATTTGGGGTCGGCGCAGCATGTCTTCTTCTTCCATACTTCTCTATCACTCGTCATCTCAGCAGACACGTCCTCTCTAGCCATATCATCCTTCACACAGTCTACCCATCGTTTCTTTGGTCTTCCTCTACTCTTATAGCCGTCTAGATTCATACTCAACATTTTCCTCATTCCAGGTCCACACCACGATAACCGATTTTCACACAAACTTAATACTTACTTACTTCTTGTCTAGAAAAAGTCTTTGGTGTCAAAAAGGAGCACAACTCTAGGTTTTAATTGAACATCAAAACTTAGCCACGTGACATTGTAATTAAGTGCACGTACAGTCGTACACAGCTATGGATTATTAAAGATAATTGTATCATCATAGATCGTCATTAGCACTAGTTACTGGTAGGCAGTGGCTAATCATGGCTGCCAACGGAACGTGCTTCGGGCAACCACCCGCCGGGAATACCAACCCTAATGAATATTATTCTGATTTCGCTAAATACGTGATTGAGCAAAATTAGGGCTGCCTCAACGATTATTATTGTGTGTGTGTAATGGGCTGATGTCCGCAGCTCCACGTCAAAGCACGTATTTGCGTATCGGCTATAATCCACCACACGGGCCTAGTCCGGATTGGTAGATGTCACATGTCTTCGAATTTTTGGTTCTAGGACATGCCGGTTTCCTCGCGATGTTTTCCTTCACCGTTTTGAGAGCAGTGGTGATGTAATAAATTACACAAAGTAATGCGCCTGTCTGGGTTCGAACCCACTACTTACAGTTCGTAAGTCGGGGCCGCCACCACCGGGCCACCTCTGCTTTCCAGCCTTAACGATTAATAACTATTATCATTTTTGAATTAGCCACTGTTAGGTACAGGCCTTCCCTTTCTTTTGCCATACTTCTCGGCTTCTCAGGCCCTGGTTTTTTTGGCCCAAAATATCAGCCATCTCCTAGTCCAGCCAGATGTCCTGCCCACTTGATGCCTACCGACCTGTCCCCGATAATTAATAACTAACGAAAGATTAATCAACAGTAAAATGTATTGCTTATTGAATCAGTCAGTTGGTTGAGTGAAAACCCAATTAACTATTCGCTAGCTCGTTTTTTGTTTAGAATTGTTAATTTAATAAAGTTAGATTGAGTTTTGTAAGACCTTTCATGGTTTGTGTAAAGAAAACTATTCGTTTGTGGTTGATGAGGAGATGAAAGACTGTTAATCTCATTCAGAAATACATGAATTTAAAACAGTTGGTAAGTTACGAAACTTTAAAACCCCAAGGCCCATCTTCCACGTCGCTACTGAAAGGTATTCCAGTAAGGGGCCATCCTTTAATCACGTGAGGTTTTTAGGCCACGTTTATAGTCCCCGTCCCCCTTGGAGATACGTCGTGAGATTTTAGGCTACCCCTCCTACTTCGAGTATCACGTGGATTTTTATTATCGAAAAGATCTGATAGTTTTGGAATCTGTTTTAATAAAAAAAACCTTTTTTCATCGGATTTCTTGACACAAATTCGTTTGCGCGGATTTTTAATTCATTATTGGTAAAAATATTGTAGTCCGTATACTGACTGATATTGTAATACTGGTGATAATTTTGGTGATCACCAGCTATACAGGTATACCTAGTGCAGATATGTCTCTCACAAACATTTGTACATAAATTTTAAGCTGTATATAAAATAAGTCATGGTTTGTTTAGACATTCAGGCGACTCGTTGGTGCTTGTATTTTATTGTATTTATTATGGGACAATAAACAGCTACAATATTTTAATGTTTACAAATAACAATATTGTACATAATTGTGTAGTATTAACAATATTGCAGCCCACTACATTTTTCGCATATTAACAATAAAAAGTGCCACTAGATTTAGCATTACTCAGATATATAAATTGAAGGTAAAAAAAGAAAATAGATTATTAAAATAAATACAATACCATTAATTAACTATCTAAGAAAATAAACAATAATCGAAAAAAATATAGGATTATTCGTTATTAGCACAAATAAGAATAGAAATTATGTAAAATACGGAAATTGACAATATCTATATTAATATTATCATTGGATAAGATTTTAAAAACATTTGAATCTAGTCTACTGAATAGTTCGTCGTGGACGATTGTCCTAAGTGATTTCTTTGTTAAATTCATTACAAGCTTTCTAAGTCTAAATCTACCCACATAAGGTATATTTTGGCAATATAATAATTTAAATTCCGGCTGTAAAAGTGAACAAGCAAGCTTCAACCACATTTATTACCTTGTTAGTATTCAGTTGAAAGTTTAGAATTAAATGTTATTACACCACGATCCACCCAACTAAAGTTTACAGCAATGATTATTATTATTGTGTCAGAACTTACTTAAAACACTTTAATCTTAGTCCCAGTTTGAATTCCTAAACAGATGATTAAAATACAAACTTAGTAAGTACGGTTCAGGTACTGTGTAAACAAACAATGTAAATAATTTATGAAGTTTCATTCACGTGGATTGCTCCTTAATGTAAACGTTTTAAGGAGAGTGGACATTACACAGTACACTATAGGTTTTAATTACATTTGGGAGACTTAAGATTAAGACCAGGAGTGGGATTTCTTGGTCATTCTTTTCCATACAGATCTACTTTTTGGAATGGGCAACTACAGTACTTTCACAAGTTATTATGAAAAGTGCCTGTAATGGTCTAATTGAAATAAATGCTTTTTTTATTTCTCGACGGCATATAAAGACCAAGTCAAAGGTCCATGGGCGGCATAAAAACTCTGCAATGACACAAGTAACCTAGTGGCACTAACCACACGTTAAATAAGGTAGGAAGGAAGGTTTATGATTCAAATACATTTGTTCTGATTGCCTACCTACTGCACTCATATATGTCATTTACCTCATATCAAAGCAGAGATAGCGAAGAGGATTTTTTTAAATCAGTTTATACATATAAAAAGCGAGACCTACAGCTTTTTTGAAAGGTTCAAGGGTTTTAATTTCAATATGTATCCTCAAGGAAGCAACTCAAGCTCTGAAATTCATTTCAAATATCTTCTTCATAAAAATTAAGTTCACAGAGAATAATCGTTCATAAAAATAGAGGATTCCTCTTCATCGTGAGGAAAGTGTCCGTCAATGTATATTTCGCAATTTTCCAACTCATTTTATAAAGGTCGCCTCCGAAGCGTAAAATGTTCTTTCATTTTAAATTAGTTTAGCTGCTCCAAAAAAACGGCCGGCAAGCTCCATAATCTCATAATACTGCGTAATCATTCCAATTCTGCTGTTACTTCTAACAAATAAATATCATAATTTTGGGAAGACAGTGTATTAAATGAGTTTGTTTTTTTATGAATATTAAATTCTTTGGGTTGCTAAGTAGTTAGGTGTTTATTTTGATGTTGATTAATTAGTTAGTTATTTAAACGTTATTGCGATGAAGGCGTACTATATAGGGACTGACTCTAACGTTTGATCCCGCCTAGGTATCTCATTTTTATTTTATTAATATTGCAACTCTACACCCTTGTGAGTCTTTTTTGAGCCTGGTAACAGATCTCGTTAGCTATAATGGAAATACAATAATATAACACTGCATCTACACTCAATTTTAAACCCAAGCCATACTTCAAACGATAAAGTCAAACAATCAAACATTAAATCGAGGGTTCAAAAGCTCAACATTCTCAAACATCACTTTCCGTACTATTGCACACAAACTATTAATTCAATTTTAAAACCCCTAACTAAACGAAAACAGTTTAACCGAGTGGCAGCAGGCCTTAAGTCAGATTAATCCTTCGTAATCCGATAACCGGCATGGCGTCGTTTTTGCCAAAAGGCCGTCTTTGTTTGAGATACAGATTCTGGCGGCAGGTCGCGAATGCTCAAATGCTCGATGCTCAACGCTCGATCCACGTTGAGTCGATAATTCATGCTCAACGTGACAACTCTGCCTATCACTGCCTCCAGGGCATTATGTACCTACGCTTTAGATTTTTTTAATATTAATGTATGGATTTCTTTGCATACTTCCTTCTGCGGTTTGGCTGTGTTAATGTTGAATTGAGAGCAGATCTGGAATAATCTAATACCTTTAAACGAGTAATTCTTATATATATGTATTCTGAATCTCGGAAACGGCTCCAATGATTTTCATGAAATTTAGTATGCAGGGGGTTTCGAGGGCGATAAATCGATCTAGCTAGGTTTCATTTTTAGGAAACGTCGTTTACCAAAAAAAAAAAAAGACGGAAACCGCAAAGCTCGGTCATCCATATATATTTATCATTAACACTAAAAACAAATATGTTTTGAGTTTCTGATATTTCGATACTGTTGCAAGCACCATGATCACGGATTAACAGTAAACATAGTAAATGTCCCGTTTGTAGTGATAATAATAATGTTAGTGACCTTATGACAGTTTAAAAACTTGATCTGGAATAAGTCTTAAGACGATGAAGAAGGGGATGGTTTTAAAAGATGGCGGTGTTGGGATCATTGAGTTTTATAAAGACCTTCGCTCTAATTACGTAACTCACAATCACAATCCTCTATCTTTTGTTAAGGGCCATGATCCATTGGTTTTAGGAGTGTTCGATTCATCGTTCCGAGTGTATTACGAAACAATTGGCTGCAGGAAATGAGCTTGAAAAATACTTCTTGACAGCCTAATTTTGTGTACTCAGTACATATTTAATTCAAGTTCTACGAATTTGACTTACCAGAGAGAAAAAAATAACGAGAAAAAAAAATGTTAACATTAATAATTGTCGAAACAAATTGGAAACATTTAGGTACGAATGTTACGCTAAATCACGATTGAGTTCTCAAAGCATTTTGACAAGGTTTTAACGAGAACTTTTGTACGGTCAGTGCGCTAATTTGGATCCCAGTAATTAATATGTACCTACGTAGCGAGCAGTTGAATCCGGTCTACATGCAGCTGGGAAGTCAAAGGGTAGTGGCGATGTGGCAGTAGGTAGACAAAAGACTAATTAGTCTGAAAGTGATAAATTAATTGATTACACCACATGCCCCATGTTTTAACAGAATTTACGGACCATAGGTTTCGGTGGCAGATAGGAGATGAGTCTATGTTGGCTTTGGTTTATTCAATGGATCTTATCATGCGCTCTCTTTATATCATGTCCATTCTATCCATCACTCACTGATCATTTTGTCAATAACCTAATCATAAAACACGATTCTCTAATATAAAACATAAATTCAAACACTCAAAAGAAAATTCAAGAAGCCGTAATTTAAATTTATGTCCCTCAAATAAACCACGGAAAGTTAACACAAATGTTCCGTCCGACATCGTGATTTGTCGCTCGGCTCCGACAAAAAAGCATTTGGAAACTCATCCATTCAATCAGAGTTTCATGTCGGGGAAGCTTACCTGGCGGAGGCGGGCGAGGGTAGCCGAAGGGAGCCGAGCCCGAGTGAAGGCAAGGTGGGCGCCGCGCGTCGACACCGCGGACCGAGCCGCGCCAGTCGTCCGCGCGACGCGCAACCCGAAACACGTGTCCACACCCGACACACTACGCATGACACCTCACGTAATCTTCCTAACCAAACTTTCACGAACACACAAACGTGCTAATTAACAAAAACAATAAGTTCAAACAAACATTAATAGTGGATGTGAAAGACTAAAGTGAAAATTAAAAAAATATATAACTAGGATTGCGGTACAAAGATCCCACTAGGACTTTGGGACGAAACCTATTAGCACTATGTATAATGAACATGACAAGTAAGGGTCGTTGTTATCGCAACTTTGTGGGTCTAATTCGAAACTGTCAGTAGTTTTGATTGCATCGTCACGGACTAAACGAGTAAACAATGAATGTTGTTGACAGATAACAGCTGATCAGCGGTAGGTATCTATACTGGTGTATATCTTATGTGTATTACTGAAATCTATGTTGGTTTATGACCTAGTTATTTTATGTTCAGTCTAGAATGAATTATAGTTAATTTCATTAAATGTTGGTAACCAATTGTGGGGTATTCCATTAACTAAATTAATTTTGTATTTGTATAACAAATCAGTGTTCAACTAGAATCAGTAATTTGGACAGCGCGTTTGACAAAATAAATTATTTCAGCAATAATTATTATGATTTGACATTCTGTTAGTGTAGTGCCCCTGATTTCATTATCGCACTATTCGTGTTGATTCATCAACAGGGTTGTATTGCCCTCGTTTAGGGACAGACTGGCTGATGTGTCGATTAATAAATAATGTAATGTGTACATTTGCATATCTCGGAAACTCCTTAAGGAAATCACGGACGTATTTGAGTGAACTCGGGTTGTCTCATGATTTCTGACCCCTGGCCTTTAACTGATGAAACTGCTTGAATTATGTATGTTTTAGAGTAAATATTATACGGTTCGACGACATTTGAGTTTTCTTATGTGTTGCCGGGTCGTAAGTGAAACCATAACAATACATGTAAACACTTTTTAATATGCCGCGTTTCTACTTAAATTTCAACGTTAATGCTTTTTTTTTAGTTTCGTTGCCTGTGACATGAAAAGTTACTTAAATTACGAACGTTGTTGTCCAAAACCAGTTGTTATTGTTGAAACATGACTAGAAATAATGTAGTTTTAGTTAAGTAAAATTGTAATTCACGCCTGTATTCCCCGCAGGGTTAGGCAGAGGTGCTCCTAACAGAACACCCACATTTCGCCAGTTATGTTTAAGTCACCTGTAATAGAGGGCAAGCCTATTGACATATACCGGGCACAAATCCAGACTCTGTGGTTGGCACCTAGTTGTCTTTCTGTTTTCGGATTTTATTTATTTATGACTTGCCTTTACTTGTTTTGTTCACGTGGAGGTTTGAAATTATCTCACACGAACGTAACACCGGGATAAAAAGGATATTCATTATACCTGTGCACATTATACATTCTATACCTAGGCCATTCTCTATTCCTATGCCAAATTTCATTGAAATCCGCTCAGTCGTTAAGGCGTGGAAAGATAACACAAATAAAACCGAGTATCATGCACATTTATAATATTACTAAGGAGATGTGTATGGAACGGATGGAGATGTAAACTGTGGACAGCTATAAGAATAGGGGAAGACTGAAGAAACGATGGATGGATTGTGTAAAGTATGATATGGCTAGAAAAGTGGTGTCTGATGAGATGATGGGTAATAGAGCAGTATGGAAGAAGAAGACATGCTGCGCCGACTCCAAAACAAATGGGTTAAGGGCAAGAGATTGAGAGATAAAGTAACAATAATGCCGAGATCAAGTAGCAACAATAATTCATGTAGTCAAAATCATACTCCAATAGGCACACTGTATGAATCTCTTTATAAGCGATGAACCGGCCGGCAAGCGGCTGCGCGTAAATCGAAAGAATTTCGCAATACCGTCCAGAAGGAAACTGTTCGTGCTATTGCTAATGGCGCACTACGAGACCTTCCAACACTCTGGCGATATGCCAGCAGTTATAGAAAGAATAAGCCTCTAGTTTATCGATAAAAAAAAAAAAACTAAATTTATCATATACGGAGGAAGCACTAAATTCTATTTTAAGGTATTTTTTTGGAATTTGTTGGTCGATTTCAGGTTTTATTTTGATTTAAATACGATTCACGACTGTAGCGAGTATGTTTTAAGATAATTATGAAAATTAGAGTCATACAGAGACAACATTCGAATGTTGTTGTCTCTCTTTATTTATATGTAAATTATATTCTTACACCGTTTTGAGACAAGAATTCATGAAATAATTTACACAAAAAAAATTTGGCTCTTTTTTGTAAATTACTTTATTATCATTCCTTTTAACGGTGCTCGGTACATCTCGTATGTCACGCTCATTTCTATTTCTACTGGGCCACCTCTGCTCATACACATAAACTAAGGTTTTTTATACCGTTGAGCTCTTCCTGGTACCCAGACCACTAACTTCACCCGTATCTTTAAAATTCCAAAGCTCATAATTGCAGGGAGGTTGCTATAAATTCTTTCCCACATAGTCGGGAGGGGTTGTTTCCTGTTACTTTATAAAGACCGTGTACATATATAATGCCTGTGTAAAGCTGCAAGGGAGTAATCTGATATGTAGGTGACGATACGACATTAATTTACAGCCCCAATAAATTTTGGTCCCGTTTTGTACGAAGCACTTTCTAAAGCATCACAAGTTTTACGATGGTGTTTTGAATATTTAACTTCTGATGTCGAATGTAAGCTGTCGATCATTATAATCAGCCAAGTTCACTGCTGGATATAAGCCTCTTCAATTTCACGTTACTTACCTCGATTCTTGGCAATTCTCATCCAGTTCCTACCAGCCGCCCTGCGGAGATCGTCGCTCCATCGAGCATGAAGGCGTCCCACCTCACGTTTGCCAATTCGCGGTCACCACTCAAAAACACGTCTACCCCAACGGTCATCGGTTCTACGGCTAATATGGCCGGCTCATTGCCATTTCAGCTAACTTATTCTGTGAGCTATTTCGACTACTTTGGTTCTCAGTCGGATCACCTCGTACGGGCTGTGCTTTGAGTCCCAAGCAAAGGCCGTTCTATAGCTCGCCCCCGTAAATTATAACAGGCAGGATGCACTGATTGAAGGCTCTGTGGAATACGCGACGGGAAACAAAACGAAGCTTCCCAAACGCAGTCCTACTGATTTCTTCTGTTTTGTCTCGAAGGTGTCGATAATATACAAGACAAATAGTTCTGTATTCGACTAGGCTGTTTTCTCAAAAACTGATGTTTATGTTTTAGTTTATGATTCAACATCTCTAATGTATAACCAGTGTAGGAACTTACCTGGATAATACAATCTTTATATTTCTAATATAACGTCGACATAATAAGTTACTTCTGTATTTCACACGGGGCTTTATCGAAAACTGCAGAACCTATTCTGATTATTCATTTTCTTGGCTTCTTACGTAAAGCAATGACGTAGTATTTAGGCACGCAACATGTTATATTGTATTTATAATCTACTTATTTAGAGTATCATCAATAACGTCGTCTTCAGAAATATCTGAGGGCTATTCACAGTGTGCTTAAAATAAGCCAGCTCTCGATGGAGCAGGGCTATTTTTAGCAGAATTTAGCCGAGTATAACCTAATATGAAGCCAGTCAGGGGGTGTATAATGGTCTTAGTAGATACTTAGATTTCTTACAATAGAAGGAATTCAAGAAAGTTTTTGCCTTACGTGCTTGTCTGTGCGACAGCGTTGATCTTTAAAACTTCGAAACAGATTTTGATGTGGTTTTCAATATCATTCAGAGTATGTGTTACTATAAATCCGTTACGATGTTAAGATGATGTGAAAATGTAACCAACATCGAGCTTTATATAGTATAATACGAGTAAGTATCTATACAAATATTGAAAAGCGTATGCTTAGATGGCAACGCCGGTAGGGGGGGACACTCTAGAAGGACATGCACTGACCTTATTGATGAGGTTCTTCAGAAAGGTCATCTAGTCATACTCGCAACCAGCGTGCGTGTATGACCAGATGTATGAACGTGTACGAAGCGAAAGAAGTATGTAAGGATCATAGCAGGTGGCGTTCTGTAGTTTCTGCCTACCCCATGGAAAAAAGGCGTGAGTTTATGTACGTAAGTATATGATAATTTATTGATGTGTGGATTAGTATATACATATGTCCATGGGCCCATAAGATACCTACCCGTTGTTGGTCAGCCAAACAAAAAATGGAGTATTTTTAACAAAGCAAAAAATAGTAAAATTATTAGTGCGGGACTTTTATGACTTCTCTATAAAAACGAGTGTTTCTGGCAACGCTGACATTTATAATAGAAACAAATAGATCTAGGTATATAGTTTTTAGCTAACCCATTTCCGGACTGTTTCACATAAATATTGAAACTGTATGACTGAATGGCCACCAATTCTGAAATATACAATATAATTTATATTGAAACGAAAAGTGTCGATGGACGGAGATAAAATTAGAGTTTTGGTTTGATAGGCTATGTGTGCTGGCTATGTGAAGTAATGAGAAATATTAATTTACTAGATACAAGCGACTAGCCCCTACTTCACACGGTTTTTACGACTCCATAAACCACATTAAAATTACAAAGGCAGACACGAAACGTTTTTAACATTTAGGTACATAATTTAAAATTACAATTTAATATTAAGATCTTACTTCCTACTAATATTATAAATTCGAAAGTTTGTGAGTATGTATGGATGTTTGTTACTCTACAAAAACGCCTTACCGGATTTGGAGGAAATTTGGCACACAGATAGGTTATAACCTGGATTAACACAAGGGATACATTTTATCTCGGTAGTATGACCCTGTGGCACAATAGGCTAGTTTCCACCATCAATAAATTGCAAATCTATTTAGTCCGTCAGTTAGAGTATTGGAAAATAATGGACACGTGTTTTTTGTATTTGTAAATCAATGAATATTGACAAAGATAAAACTCATCAAACTCGGGAGTGGGGGCTCGTGACGTCACAACACACTAAAAATTATAGCTCGGCGGACGTATTGAGAATTTTAAAAGCGTCGTATCTTCGTCATGTTTGGTTTACGTAACAAAAGAAAAAATACGTGTCAATTTTTTTTTGATAATCTATCTGACGAATCAGATTTTTTCAGGACACAAGCCTATTGCGGAACTCCACGAGGGTGAAGCCGCGAGTATAGGCTAGTAATTATTATATTTAGATGTACGCAGCAGAATCAGAATCAGATTTTTATTTGCTGTGAATGTAGGTACAGGTATAAGATGTTGTAGATGAATTAATGAGATCGGCTACAGTCTATCTTGCAGCGTGCAAATTATTACATAAATTAAAATTTAATAAAATCAAAACAATGTCAACAAAACAAAACAGAAATTAAAGTGAAGTCAATTAATAATATTACAGTCAGGTACGTAAGTCTGACATGGTCAAATGGAATGCATCAATGGAATTAAAGACAATCATAATCTGGATAAATTTATATCATTTAGCAACAGTCAGTTAGAAACCTTAACTGTAAACGGAATTGAAAAACTTAGTTGACAATAATTATAATAGGCGAGACGACAAAAACAAAACTAATTAGTCCGTCAGTTAGATTATCAAAAAATATTTGACCCGTGTTTTTTCTTTTGTTACGTAAACCAACGTGACGAAGATATGACGCTTTTAAAATTCTCAATACGTCACGCCTTGGTATAATTTGTACCTAGTTCTGACGTCACGAGCCCCCACTCCCGAGTTTTGATGCGTTTTATCTTTGTCAATATTCATTGATTTACAAAAACAAAAAATACGTATCCATTAATTTCCAATACCTTAACTGACGGACTAAATAGATTTGCATTTTTTTGATACTGTCGTCTCGCCTATTGTGGGTGTTGATGAACCGCAATTTAGCTAACCTAAACTTACCTCAAAAAGTCGTTAAATTCCACCGACATCTATTTTAGCTTGGTGTAGTCTTTTAATAGCGTCTGACCAGTGACCTATTATTTTGATTACATTATAATAACAAATTGTTTTTAAATGGAGCGATTACCTACATGATAATCTTTGTACTTCAAATAAAAGGACTTCCTGTGTTATCTTATCAGACAATAGGGATGATTCCTGACAAAAAACGATTGATTCTGTTTAGTTCGTTATTTAGATTGTCGAAAAATATTGGATCCGTGTTTTTTGTTTTATCAAATTAATAAAAAATGACGTGGATAAAACGCGTCAAAGAACATGAGTGGGGGCTTATGACGTCACTTTCCAGTAAAAAATTTACTAAAATGTGACGTCACACGAGTTTTCCACGCACTGTATTGTCTTAATTTTTTGTTTACGTGAGAAAAGAAAAAATATGTGTATGTGTAAATAAATAATAATATGGTTTCTATTTTGATTTCCTAAAAATGCTCTGACTGCCTCGTTGGTCTAGTGGTCGCAAGCACGAATGCTGAGCATGAGGTCCTGGGTTCGATTCCCGGGTCGTGCAAAGTGTTATTGGGTTTTCCATCAGAAATTTCTTAGTAGCAGCTACGGAGTCTAGATTTGCACCCGGTTGATGGCAATAGGCTTGTCCACTATTACATGGGACTTAAATATAACTGGCGAAATGTTTGTGTACTATTAGGTGTACCTAATAGTAAACAAACATTTCGCCAGTTACCGCCTCTGCCCTAACCTTTTGGGGATAACAGGCATGATGTTATGTTATGTTTCCTAAAAATCAAACCGCCAAGAAAAAAAAATTGTGTGTCTTTTTGTTATTATCTCCAAATAATTCCAATAAAAAAACATGCGTCGCTACATCATCTTTTTGTGACCTGTCCTAGTCTACTAACACCGACTAAATTTGAAAACAGGACAGATATTTAAAAAGAGGCTCTTTTATTAAAATAAGATCAACATGTTTTAGAGAATAAATAAAATATTTCCATTATTATAAAAACAGCTTTAATTTTCACTAGTTTATTTTGTAGACAAAGGCTTTAGCGCCAACGGGCATAAGAGTCTGCATGAAATTAGTTGAGTTTAGCCAACTAATCAGAATTAATAATGTTTCGCTGTATTTTCAGTTGGTATAAAGAGGAGATAATTTATTTTAACCTGTAAAGTGGGCTACTCAAGCATGGAATAAATTAGCCACGGCTCCAGGGGCTATTTATTACTGAAAAATTTAGTTATCAGGCTCTCTTTATTAATTTTGTCTAAAACTTTACTTTCTTAACGGTCTTTTTCGGACTGAAGCCCTGGCACGATGAAATGTAACGTAAATTGAACCGATTTTTAGGGTTCTGTACCTCATTCGCCAAAAACGGAACCCTTATAGGATCACTTTGTTGTTCGTATGTCCGTCTATCAAGACCTTTTTTCTAAGGAAAATGTGGAGGGGACGTATCAAGCTGAAATCAGTATCAAATACCCCTGCCACCCCTGCTACCCCTTGGAGTTGTGAAAAAAAAAACAAACTTTTAAGTTAACGCGATTAAAAGATATGACCGTTTATATCATATATTTTGCGATTTTACAAGGGTATCTTATTGGGTACTTCCCGTTGACATAGAATCATTATCAATTTTTTTTTTAAATTGATCGAATTTACTTCACGTGCATTCTACATTACGATCGTGCTAGCCCCACTGCTAATAGTATCATCAAGTAAACGTTCATATGGCGAGAATATGTTGTAAACAAGGCTCTTAGGCAATTTCCTTCGTAAAGATCAAACAATTTCCTATAAGAACCATGTACGAAATCAAAGCTACGAATGAGAAATATAAAGAAATATAAGAGGAATGTTGCTGAGAGAAGCCAATAAAATATGGTTATGAGTGGGTACCGGGTACCTACTTTTTATAAACAGAAATGCAGAATGTAGGTCAACTAAGCGTGGTTTTTCTCGAATGGCTAACAGGAAACTTTCAGACTATTATGTCGGTGAAACTTAGATACCCCGATAAGGGGAAGCGCGGACTAGATAATGAAGTTTATTATAAAAAAACATGGCTTATGCTACTCCTTTCACATAAAAGCTTATTGTGTAGCAGTGATAGCTTAGTGGTGTGACGGTCAGACTGCCAATAGGTATCGAGGTCGAACCCAAGGCATGCACCTCTGATTCATGTGCGTATTGTATAATTATCACTTGCTTCGGTGAAGGAAAATATCGTGAGGAAACCAAGCTTTTTTTTTTTTTTTTTTTTCGGTTGGGACATCATCAAATGATTTCTCCCGCTCTGGGCGGAGCAGGAGGGAGTGTCAGACTTTTACTGATTAAAACCCATCCATGTTCCTTCATCGCCCTTTGTGTTCCGGGGTCACGGTATCTCTTTCGAACAGTCCCGCAACCCCGGCAGGCATCGGTCCTTGCGGACTCCTTCCTATTGCTGACTCTCTTTGAGGCGCGCGTGGAACACGAACGCGCCGTCGACACGGCCTGTCGTCATGAGACGGACGGGCGGCGAGCTAGCCCATAGCCCACCGTCCACAGGTCCGCTGGGAAACCATGCCTGAGAGATATTTCTCAATGGCATGTAAAGACAAGTCAGAGGCCCATGCTCTGACACCAGGTTAGGCACTAACCACACGATTAAGAAGAAAGAAAGCTTATTGTTGGTATTGAAGTTAGTAACATAGCTCAAACACACACGCAATATTATAACATAATGTGTAAAGCGAAAATTTCTAATTAGACTCAAAAAGCGACCACATTTGCCACAAAATGCGGTTGCTTTTATCAGAAGTTGAGTCGCGCGTCTGAGAAATAAGATGTTGTAACTTTATTTTACTGTGGATACATTACCATAAAAATAACATTTGATAGCAAGCACACATTTTATTAGCGTTTACTACTTTGGCTAGACTAGTATACGAGTACGTGTGTATTAGGTATGCATCTCATATTTAAGTTGCCGTTTCTCTATAATATCAAGTAGATAGTAGTAAGTTTCCAGCCGGCAAGTTCGCCCTAACGTCTAGGAAACAGGGGTTGTTTCTTAAACTATATTAGCGCTTCAGCACTACGCTACGGGTCGTTTAGCCGCCTTTGATGACGGATTTTGCTCCTTGAAAGCTTTTGTAAAAATTTTCTCGGCGAAATCTCTTTTAAAATAAACAGAGGAATGTGTATGGTAGCACGGCGAAATGCAGAGGAGAATTCTTGTTGAATATTTTTGATACGTTTTTGACAATTTCTCTAGGTAAATGTTATGAAGTCAATTAATTTTTGCATTTGAGTGGTATGTTTAAAGTGTTTGTATATATAGTACTACCCTAGATTATTTATTATATCACAATTTGAAAAAGCCGAACCCGTTGAAGTGTTCATTACCAGGTGATTGCGAATATTTCCTGCGCCATTCTGTCATCACTGATTATAAATTCTCTTCCAATTTGCAAAACGGCTTATCTAAATATAGTTGTATTTAGACATAAATGAGGGACTATGTACTTTGTTGCAGGTGGTCTGTCTGTCCTCGAGCGCGCACCGCAGCTAAAAGAGTCCTGAATTATTCATCGGGATATTTAACCGCGTCCCGAAAGCCGTCCGTGCGTGACGGCACAACTACAAACGACTCCACTCATAATGCCGAAAAGATTACTCGGATCGTTCATACACAAAAGTAACATGCACTAACAAATCGGAGCAATGGAACTCGATACAATTCGACCTTCGATCTAAACTAAAAATAGAGCGAATTTTTAATTAAGAAAATGTATGCAGTGTTACTTTAGTGAGTGATTCAATAGGGTTGATCAATTGTAAAGTTGACAATAGACGGTTCCTGAAGGTAATGGAATGGCGTAGCTAATGTATAGATGTAATATTAAATTAATGAACGTTTCGGAGCTTAACTAATAGTTGATTGTTGGGTAATGAAACATTACTGTAGGTGTAAAATGTTGCCAAAGTAAGGTTAGGTGTAGAGTAAAGTGTGTTACGATGTGGGGGCGGGGTGTGTGTGCGATGGAGTCGGTGTGGGTGTGTGCTGTGCTGGCGGGGATGTCAGCCGTGCTGGTGCGAGGCACCGGGGAGTGGAGCGAAGACGCCGAGGACCTGGGTGAGTTGTAGAAGATTTATTCATTTAAACTTGATACACTCAAAAGGTACAATCATCATCATCATCATCATCAGCCTATAATGTTCCCACTGCTGGGACACGGCCTCCTCTCTATGAGAGGGAATGGGCTATAATCCACCACGCGGGCCCAGTGCGGGTTGGTAGATGTCTCATGTCTTCGAATTTTTGGTTCTAGGACATGCCGGTTTCCTCACGATGTTTTCCTTCACCGTTTTGAGAGCAGTGGTGATGAAATAAATTACACAATGTAATGCGCCTGTCTGGGTTCGAACCCACGACTTACTGTTCGTAAGTCGGGGCCGCCACCACTGGGCCACCGCTGCTCAAAAGGTACAAAGGCGGACTTAATGCCACAAGCATTGTCTTTCAGCCAACCAAGGGTAGTAGAGAGGAGAATTAACATAACAGGTGAACTTACTCATTTGTTCTGAAGTCGAACTGAACCACATAAATTCAGATAATTTATTTTAATTCTAGTATATGAATCCTTCATTATCATGTGTGTCTTTGGCCTCTCTACCTAACTACGCGGAACTGATTGATTGTTTTTCTCTTAAATAAACAGGTTGATATCAGGAGCGTGTGATTGCTTTGTAATTACTCTCGAGAATATTGGATTGACCTGTGTTCAGGCAGTTTTAACTACGTATTTACTGTAATAGAAGCTTATTATACCATAATTTATATCGTTTAATTGCAAAATAAACAAGCTCGTGGCTAAATAGTAACAGCCGCTCGGATCAATCTTCAGGTTAAGCCGCGCTTGCCTAGGTTGATTTGTTGATGGGTGACCACCGACTACATACCAAGTTACCTCCGTGCCTCGGAAAAGCGTTGGTACCGGCTTTCGGTCTTTTGTAGATCTTTGACAGTTGTTACAGTGCCCGAAAGTCTGACAATCAGTCTTACCAAGGCGTATTGTATTACCCAGCTTTTGAGCTGTGGAGGTCAGCTATGCAGTCACTCCATATAAAATACTGATATTCAGCTGTATTTAGTTAGACTGGAAGCTGACTCCAACATAATTGGGAAAGGTCTGGGCAGATGATGAATGCAAACTAAACTAGTTCAGTCATACGCAATGATTACTGATGTAAATGCGAATAGTTATAGTAGAAAACGGTTAAACAGTTCTAAAAGGAAAAACGCAATGCAACAAATTACCGTGGCTAACCAGAGACTGGAGCGCTATTGGAATTGTCTGATTGTTCAAATACTTGTCTGGAATTGGAAAAGCACAAATTCCACCGAACAGAAAACCGCAGGAAAGCTGAACAAATTTACATTTTTATTTCGGAAGCTGCTATCGTTTCGAACAACAAAACTTTGCATTTTCCTCGTTTTAAAACAGAGCAATCTTTGATCGGCTCGCTTCCTTCTATCTCCATACCTGGGACTGGCTCTGGGGATCTGGCTCGTCGCCAAACAATTTCTTTGTCTTTGTCAAGGCCTCTTCAAGTATTATCGATGCAGATATTTCTATTATTGGAGGACTGATGCAGTTTTTCCGTTTGTACTCACAGTTTTTTGTTTATTATGTTTCTTGATGAAGTGACTGGTTCTGTTGTATTGCAGTTTGCGAAACTGAGGCCTTCATTAAGTTGAAGAATTATTTGATATTAATAACAAACAAACAACAACAACAACAGCCCATAACGTCCACTGCTGGACATAAGCCTCTCCCATGATGGGAGGAATTTGCCGTAATCTCCACGCTTGGCAGGCGGATTGGAGATCGCAGTGATGAAAGACTAAAAGAAAACGCTGCTGCCCATTCTCTGGTCTACGGAGGCGCAAGGTGTTCTGCCTCAGACATTAGTCGCCTTATACGACACCCGTGAGTGTGATGGGTTGGTTCTATTCTACTCTGCCGGATATCACACGGCTTAATAAGGATCTATTATTCCCCAAGTATTATCATTCACTTGCCGTTATCCCAATTTATTTCTGGTTAGCGAAGCATGTCTTCTTCTTCCATACTTCGTGTGGTCAGATGACCACACGAAGTATGGAAGAAAACTTGGGCCAAGAAAAGAGGTGTCTGATGAGATCATCAGACACCTCTTTTCTTGGCCCAAGTATTATAAAAATATATTTATTTAAGAAAGTGTTTAAGAGAAACATGATAACGTTTTACAGTCTCATTAATTTATCATGAAAGAAAATGATGTCGAGAAACTTTGAAAATGTAACACAAAAACTATTCTTTTAAACAGGAGATCCCCATTATGGGCCTAGTCGTTACACGAATCAGATATGTACCAAAATAATCTACTATTATGCTTAATTAACCCATATAAATATAAGCCTCAATTACAATGGCTACCTAAGTGTAGAAAATAAGCAGTTTTAAACTTAGGACCGGGGGGGGGGGGAGTCAGATGATTGATTGTCAACAGTAACACTTCTGCAAATTCCTAAAACTACTTTCGGTTCTCTACTGGGTAAAGCTAGAAGTCTGTCAACCCTCGAAGCCAATAAAAATGACAATGAAATAAAAAATCCTAGAACATTATGTTTAAAAATCTAATCTGGATGAAACACTATACTATTTTTACTATATTTCCTAAACTAATGAAGTTATCTATGTGAATCCTTTTGTGTTATTGGTTTTAAATATAAGACCTACCGTTGGGTACTAATTTCGTTAAAATATCTCTATTAATTAAAAATGACATTTTTAAACTACGTAATTATATGAGGTAAATTTTTCCCTTTTAATTAACATAAATCAGTCTTGTAATGACTCTAATAATAAAACGAACTATAAGAAACTCTTCTAAAAGCTAATTAGAACACAATAACAGAAATAGTGAAATAACCTAAAATGTAAACATTGTCGGATTTTACCAATTTGGCCATTGCTGGGAGACGTGAAAATTGCTCTAATTTATAGCAAAATTCTAGCCCTGTAACGCCAGGCCCAAGTTTCTATGGAGTTTGGAACTTCTCCTTTGTTAACGAACATTTTAAAAGTCTATCCTTCAGATAAAAGTTGTCAAGTAACAAATGAAACCGGCATGCAATCTAAACTGTTGACGGTCTTCATGATGAGAGAGGGAATCTGCTAATGGTTACCTTGTTGTGACGTCAGCCCCGTTTGATTGGTACCCCGGAACCCCGGGTACCTCGGCCTTTGAAATAGAACCCAAATTGCTCCTACCAACAAGTGCTGTTTGCTGTAGACACCCGAACGATTGACAAAAGGAAATACGAGATGGGAGATCAAAGAGACGCAGGTATTATCTGAGGTGACATAACTCTCAAGTGGGCTCGAGTTTTTATTATCACAATATCGCTAATTGCAGGGGCTGGTACGAGGGGTTGAGTCGCTATCTCAAGAAAATCGCGTGACGTTTTGTGGCATCAAAAATTTAAACTTCAAACCGTGTTTGAACACGGTTTGAAGTTTAAATTTTTATGGTAATGTTTTTAGTATTTCTGCTGATAATTATATCTACAGTTGTCAATAATATTCGTTACACGGATACCCACCAAAACTGATTTAAATAGATACCCACAAACCAGAAAAGAACACTATACACATACTTTCACACTCACTAACACTATACTTTCAGCCGGGTTCAGATTATTGGTACATCATTTTATTTCCACACATTTTGCAATACCAATTTCAATTCTAGCTATTTACACAGGATTAAAATTCAAAAGATCAGTGATTTAAATTAGTAGTAATCTAATTAAAGTCTTCATTATAAAACAGATGACTATCATTCCAAAGTGCTATAAAGATTAAATGAATTACACTTTCTAATCATTGCGTATGATATATCTGCCTGAAAGTCACTGAATAGTAAATAAAGAAAGTAAATAGTGAGGTCAAATACTGTAATGACCTATTGTCATTAAATGGCATAACTTTATAAATAGATAATTCGAGGTAATTACCGTCATGAATGGCCCTATCACGAGCGCGTGATGTAAACGCAACGTAAATATGTCGATTTTTTAATTTAAACATTTGGTGGAGTCAGACGGCTACTTAATCGTCGAGTAGACCACGACAGATGGAGGATTTAATTTATTTAAGGGTCATCTGCCACCAGTGGAGACAGAGGTAGGAGCAAATGCGACTGGATCAGACCCAACTACCACCAGTGGTGCTAGATGCGACAAATAGCTGCAACTACCACCAATGGGGACATACCGTTGGGGGCAGATCGGAAGAAACCGTTTCCTCTAGTGTCTCAGTGAGAGTCCATATAAAGTGTTCTCTTAAGGGGTCATTGTAAAGTAAAGTTGTTCTTATTGATGAGTACAATGACCCCATAAGAGATTTCGTGTATGAATAGACACACCTGATCTAAAGCCTATGACAGTGCTTTCAAAGATAAAATAAGTTTGACTTTCTGACTATGACGTCATAGCCTGAAAGTTGGTAAATAAAGAGATTAGTGAGGTCAAACACTGTTATTTATGTGTTGTCATTGACTGGCATTAGTTTATAAATAGATAATATTAATGACGGTAATTGCCGTCGTAAGGTCGTCAAATTAGGCTGGTTATAATAGTTTCAGTCTGTTATAAGTATACTCAGGGCTGCAATAGTAAGCATTATTTGTATGGCTACTGTAGGCGATTTTTAAGCATTTTGCTTGAAGTCTAATCTGCAGTCTAAATCTTCAGGTTAAGTTGCCGTGCATGGATGACCATTCATTACATACCTACTGAGTTTCCTCCGTGCCTCGGAAAGCACGTTAAGCCGTTGATACCAATTGTCGTTTGTCGACAGAGATCTTTGACAGTCGTTACGTCAGTGGCCCGAAAGTCTGACAACAAGTCTTACCAAGGAGTATCGTATTACCCAGTACTGGGTTGTGAAGGTCAGATAGGCAGTCGCTCCCTGAAAAATACTGGTAATCTGCTGTATCGGTTAGGCCGACCCCAACAATGTTGGTCACAGTCGGTCACAGTCAGCTGGCTGTCGGGACGCTTAACGTACTTTCCGAGGAAAGTACGTTAAGCTATTGGTATCAGACTGAGCTCAGAGAGTGTTGCTTAACATTGAAGATCACCCCGTGCGGCTGGTATTACTAAACCAGCCCGTTACCATCCCGTTTGGTAACTTTCCCATTTCGACAAATATACAAAAGACGTGCAAAACAAGTGAAAAAATGTCCCAATTCGTAGGTAAATTATAATCTTCATACATGAAAAATGAAAATTCTCTCTCAATTCTGATTCTGATTCTCTCTCAAAGTCCGCTTTGATACTAGCATCTCGTATGGTTTCCCTTATAAATACAGCTGGATTTGTTAAATCGAAAGAACGTTTTATTTGAAGCCAGTACAACGTGTAGGTACATTAATTAATGTCACCACTCATGTTCCCGGCTGCACATGCTCTTTTCTTTTTAATTCACTTTGCTATTACGAGTAGTTGCTTGATCAAAGTACTTATGTGGGTATGGATACAGGTTTTTTCACTAATTTTCTGTTGTCATTTTTATTTTTTTATTTTGTTGATACCGATCTTTCGGTCCTTTACATATCCAGATAAAACATAAAAAAGTCAGAACTATAACTTAGTTATAACAGTCAAAAATCTCATTTCTATACAATGAGTACCATTGAATTAAATTATTTTATCTAGGTAAAAGTGCGTGTACTGTAGTGTGAACGGTCTATTCCTCTTTTATATAACCTTCGATAATGACTTGGTGTTATGATATGTACGAGTATAATGATTAATGGTGGTTCCTACAGTGAGTACAAATAATATTAAAGTTGTAGCGAGACGATTTGGACGCGTGCCGCGAGGGCTGGTTCGAGGCATGGGAAAAGAGCTAGCTCTTGGAAGGAATTGGGGGAGTCCTTTGCCCAGCAGTCAATCAGTAGGTACAGGCTATCAAAAAAAGAAAACTAATCTGCCCACTGTTGGACCCAGGCGCTTTCTCGGTGAGGGGAGGGGAGGTCACAATAAGACGCTGACTACTGCGTACTGTTACTGTTGGCTACTACGTATTGATTAATACGAGTATTAAAAAAGGAACGTCTTCTCTTTGTTTAAGATATTTTTGTTAGTGAAAAATAAACTTTTAGAGGGTATCCAAACTTTTTGTATTGGAGGAGTCAGGGAAGACGTGCACTTGTGATGGGATTTAAAAGTTACTGAAGTTTATTTTGTACTTTCTTTGGAGCTTAGTGGATTAGCTGTATTAGGCTTTAGTAGATAGTCAAGAGTCTTCGTATAGATTGACAGAGTACATAATAATATGCTGAAGATTGACGTACGATGTCTTGATATTACCTTATGCGGTGACATAGATGTCGCTTTGAACGTTCAGGATTTTATAAAGGAAGTGCATGGGTTTCTTGTTCTTAAACTTAATTTAAATAGCCTGGCTGAGGGTCTATGGACTGTATTATCGAAGTGTTAAGAATCGATTTGCAGTGTTAGTAATGGCCGTTCATATTTTTGACACCATAATGTCAAAACACTGGTACGAATGGCGGCTTTTCCGAACTAGTGTCATTTTTTTGGTAACAATAGGCGGTACCACTTTCATATGAAAACGAAGCAAATCTATTTATCAGATGCCTTTGGATGCAATTGTCAAAGTTTCTACCATTGACCCACTTTTTTCACGTTAAACGTTAAACTTATGTAAAAAGCAGTAGACACTTTAGAGCCATCAGCCGAAGAAATGCTCCTGACGAGACAAAGTAATTGTTTGGCTGGCAGCCAGCGTCCCGAGTCCCGACTCTAACGTACTGTGCCGTAACACCGCTTATGGAAATCTGAATGTGACACTTTGGGACTCTTTCTGTGGGCTCACTTGAAGAAATAGTGGCAGACTTAAGCTGGCGGCTGGAAGCCGTAAGCGGGGCTGGCTAGTTTAGTAAGACGATAAAAAACAGGCTGCGGTTGGTGCATCTTTAAAGGCGAACCCTTCGTCTGTGAAGCCTCGGGCTTCACAGACGAAGGGTCCGGATCGCTCTGACGCCATTGTTTAATTATTGTGTCTACTTCGCTAACAGATGAAGGTTTATTTAGTCAGAAGCGGTGGCGAAGGTAGACCAACACAGTGACGATGACGATACGACGAGGTCACCAATGATAATAATTTCTTTGCGGGATACAAGACAGTTAAATTGTTTCTCTGGGACTTCGTCGAGCGTCATTGTTCATTGTTCGGCGCTTTTCTGGTGGTCGCCACTGTTGATCCTGGCTTTCAGGAGCTAATCCCACTGTCATTTGGTCTGCCACCGCTACCCGTTGCAGTGCCTATGGACTTAAATTAGTTTGAGCCGGTCGGTAGGTTATGTGCCCATACAATAGGCATGACGACAGTATCAAAAAATTGCAAATATATTTGTCCGTCAGAGTATTGGAAATTCATAGACACGTATTTTTTGTTTTTGTAAATCAATGAATATTGACAAAGATAAAACGCATCAAAACTCGGGAGTGGGGGCTCGTGACGTCAAAACTAGCTAAAATTATACCTAGGTGTGACGTATTGAGAGTTTTAAAAGCGTCGTATCTTCGTCAATTTTGATTTACGTAACAAAAGAAAAAAACACTGGTCAAATATTTTCTGATAATCTAACTGACGGACTAATTAGTTATTTTTTGTCGTCTCGCCTATTAAAGCGAGAAAAATATCACTTGCCTTATTTCGGCTCTAACGACGCAGTCAACACCGCGCCCAATTAAGTGATACGCAATCGGCTCAAGCTGATGTCATGTTTTTAAAATATATTTACTCCCTAATACACCTTCCATTTTTGATTATTACCTTGAATCTCCTTCCATTTTTGTCGAAATTCCCGGCACAACTGCGAACTGTGAACAAGGCATTTTGATGCTGGTGAAAGACACACGTGTTTTTGGGCACTGGGTATATTACAGCAGTGCGATGCGTAAAAACAGTTATTGTGTGCCTGTGCCGCAGGGCATGGGATGGGTTGTCAAAAAGTGTGTGAAGTCGAGTTTTAATACTTCACATTGGAATTGCTTTTTTTGTTATGAACAATTTTAATTTTGGTTAAAATAGTTATTTTCACCCAGCCAAAACACCCATTCGGTGTAACACATAAAAAAAAATTTAAATAAAAAAAAAGAACACAATAGTTTCAAAATCAGCAGGAAAAACCCACCGAATGATAAAGCGAGAAAGAGACGGAATATAAATGACTACAAGCGGGTGTGCATACGTTTTTACGGTCAGGAAATTTTAGCTGACCAAACTAATCGTGTATGACACGACCGAATACCTCCACGAGTGCTTAAAAGGTACCGAACCTATTCACCCCGAAACTGGGGTTCATTTAACTAAATCAACAGACATTTATTAACGGGGGACCCTAATTAATCCTTCATAACTTTTTGTACCTAACAGTGTTAGTGTGCCCGAAATAATTATTTAGGTTGCATTGTGAGGGTAGATAGAAAATACTTTATTGTACCATTTTTTTAGACTGTGGCTTCGGTAGGCGAATAGTGAGCGGCTAACTGTATGCTTTCAGTTCGCTTCCGTATAAGTGGCGGGTACTGTGCGCAGTTTGCGGAGTTTCGGTTTCAGACTCATTTAGTGAGTATACGCAGCGATATTACGCGCGTTTCTCCAGTCGGCGGAGAAGTACGCTTGCTAAGCTGCCAGCGAAGTACCTTCTTATTTAGTTGGCCAGCGCTCCACGGCTATTTTTCTACAGTTTGCTGCTCACTCAATAACGAGACCAATTCGCCGCTCAGAGTCAGCGGACAGTCAGCCGCTCACTGTTCGCCTAATGACGACACAGCCTAACAGCGATTTTACAGTATTGCTTTTTCCATGGGTATGACGGCGATCTTATCGTTCATAGAGATATCTTCCAAAAAATCTTTGTATGGCTGTCCAATGATGATGTTGTTCCTGTGAACAACATCATCATTTATCATTCTCCTGCCCTTATTTCAATACTTTTGGGGTCGGCGCAGCATGTCTTTTTCTTCCATACTTCTCCATTAGTCGTCATCTCATCAGACACCTACTTTCTTGCCACAACACCTTTACACAGTCCATCCATCGTTCTTTGGTCTTTGGTCTTCCTTCCTAACAACATTGAATAAAAAATTGAGTAGAGTAAGTAAAGATGGCAACGATAGGGCGAGTTGGTGTGACCGTTCCCACATATTATATGTTTTTTGTTTTCGCAGCAGTTTAACCGGCGTGAATTAATAACATATTTGCCTCGGCCGTAATTATGTAGTGCTCGTTCCGAAGCAACTCAATATGACCTAATTTTTGCGCCGTGAGTGGTGAGCCTACCGCAACGAGAAATAAGGACTGAATAATTACCAATATTCAGGGGTTGCTTTTTGATTGATTATATTTTTGCGCTGTAAGGGCTTTAAAGTAAAAATAAGGTTTTTAATAATGTAGCAGTATTGCCTTTTAGCGTTTTATTTAACAAATAATATAGAGTAACAAAAAATCTTTAATTTAACAAAAAAAGTATATGTAGGTATTTCTGATAAATATAATGTAACGAATAACCCCACGAATATTGTGACGAATTTTTAAAGTTAAAGATTTTTTTCTGAATTGGATCATTAGTTCAGGAGATCATCGCTTACTAAATTTTACCTCTTTATAGTATTAGTATTTAGTATTCAATAGCATAGGATAGGATAGGTTATACTTAATGAAAAACCTCATGCTGCATACAATACGGCGAGAGAGTGTGGGGATAAGGGGATGACATCTGAAAAACGTTGCGGCAATGTTTACAGGTACCCGCGCTTTGTCACCCGTCACCTGCCACCTAACCAGATAGCGAATTAGTCACTGTATTTCATAGAGATGCGGGTTTAATATTCATAGGAATACCAATGGTTGTTATGAGTAGTATGAAGCTCAAAAGCTTTTGAAGTAACATTTGTTTCCAATGTGATACAGGCCCCAATTGCCCATTAATATTAGTATCTTCTCTGGAATTTATCCTGATAATATTCAACAAAATACCAAATGACATTAAACATTCACAAACTTGACATAATTTAAACGTAAAATTGACTTATTAATTGTATTTTAAATATTAAAATTTGATTGTGTAATATCGTATTAATGTGGTGATCTATGCTCGTGCCTTCTCTGTTTGAGAAGAGGCCTTGCCCAGCATTGGGACAGTAATAACATGGTGTTATTATTTTAATTTTATTATCCATTTAAAATTCTTATATTGTTAAGTAGTATGTATGCTCTAATGAGTAAATTTTTTCAGTTACCATTAACCTAACTATATAATAAGACCTCCTATATCACCAAAAATACACTATTAAATACTTTGACCAAAGAACCTACACATATTCATACGTGTAGTCTGCTTCAAAAGTTCGCTTTTCGTGTATGTATATCTGTGTGACCGTGTCGTTGCTCTAAACTCCGCAACAGATTTAGACGCAGTTACCGGAAGATTTAAATGTGTATAATAATATTAAATTAACATAAATAGTAAAGAAATTTCGATGTTCCGTCAAGTCGTACATTCCCTGTTGGGCATATTTATGACAAACAGTGCGTAATATAAAACGGTTTGAGTCCATATAAAGTGTTCTCTTAAGGGGTCATTGTAAAGTAAAGTTGTTCTTATTGATGAGTACAATGACCCCATAAGAGATTTCGTGTATGAATAGACACACCTGATCTAAAGCCTATGACAGTGCTTTCAAAGATAAAATAAGTTTGACTTTCTGACTATGACGTCATAGCCTGAAAGTTGGTAAATAAAGAGATTAGTGAGGTCAAACACTGTTATTTATGTGTTGTCATTGACTGGCATTAGTTTATAAATAGATAATATTAATGACGGTAATTGCCGTCGTAAGGTCGTCAAATTAGGCTGGTTATAATAGTTTCAGTCTGTTATAAGTATACTCAGGGCTGCAATAGTAAGCATTATTTGTATGGCTACTGTAGGCGATTTTTAAGCATTTTGCTTGAAGTCTAATCTGCAGTCTAAATCTTCAGGTTAAGTTGCCGTGCATGGATGACCATTCATTACATACCTACTGAGTTTCCTCCGTGCCTCGGAAAACACGTTAAGCCGTTGATACCAATTGTCGTTTGTCGACAGAGATCTTTGACAGTCGTTACGTCAGTGGCCCGAAAGTCTGACAACAAGTCTTACCAAGGAGTATCGTATTACCCAGTACTGGGTTGTGAAGGTCAGATAGGCAGTCGCTCCCTGAAAAATACTGGTAATCTGCTGTATCGGTTAGGCCGACCCCAACAATGTTGGTCACAGTCGGTTACAGTCAGCTGGCTGTCGGGACGCTTAACGTACTTTCCGAGGAAAGTACGTTAAGCTATTGGTATCAGACTGAGCTCAGAGAGTGTTGCTTAACATTGAAGATCACCCCGTGCGGCTGGTATTACTAAACCAGCCCGTTACCATCCCGTTTGGTAACTTTCCCATTTCGACAAATATACAAAAGACGTGCAAAACAAGTGAAAAAATGTCCCAATTCGTAGGTAAATTATAATCTTCATACATGAAAAATGAAAATTCTCTCTCAATTCTGATTCTGATTCTCTCTCAAAGTCCGCTTTGATACTAGCATCTCGTATGGTTTCCCTTATAAATACAGCTGGATTTGTTAAATCGAAAGAACGTTTTATTTGAAGCCAGTACAACGTGTAGGTACATTAATTAATGTCACCACTCATGTTCCCGGCTGCACATGCTCTTTTCTTTTTAATTCACTTTGCTATTACGAGTAGTTGCTTGATCAAAGTACTTATGTGGGTATGGATACAGGTTTTTTCACTAATTTTCTGTTGTCATTTTTATTTTTTTATTTTGTTGATACCGATCTTTCGGTCCTTTACATATCCAGATAAAACATAAAAAAGTCAGAACTATAACTTAGTTATAACAGTCAAAAATCTCATTTCTATACAATGAGTACCATTGAATTAAATTATTTTATCTAGGTAAAAGTGCGTGTACTGTAGTGTGAACGGTCTATTCCTCTTTTATATAACCTTCGATAATGACTTGGTGTTATGATATGTACGAGTATAATGATTAATGGTGGTTCCTACAGTGAGTACAAATAATATTAAAGTTGTAGCGAGACGATTTGGACGCGTGCCGCGAGGGCTGGTTCGAGGCATGGGAAAAGAGCTAGCTCTTGGAAGGAATTGGGGGAGTCCTTTGCGCAGCAGTCAATCAGTACAGGCTATCAAAAAAAGAAAACTAATCTGCCCACTGTTGGACCCAGGCGCTTTCTCGGTGAGGGGAGGGGAGGTCACAATAAGACGCTGACTACTGCGTACTGTTACTGTTGGCTACTACGTATTGATTAATACGAGTATTAAAAAAGGAACGTCTTCTCTTTGTTTAAGATATTTTTGTTAGTGAAAAATAAACTTTTAGAGGGTATCCAAACTTTTTGTATTGGAGGAGTCAGGGAACACGTGCACTTGTGATGGGATTTAAAAGTTACTGAAGTTTATTTTGTACTTTCTTTGGAGCTTAGTGGATTAGCTGTATTAGGCTTTAGTAGATAGTCAAGAGTCTTCGTATAGATTGACAGAGTACATAATAATATGCTGAAGATTGACGTACGATGTCTTGATATTACCTTATGCGGTGACATAGATGTCGCTTTGAACGTTCAGGATTTTATAAAGGAAGTGCATGGGTTTCTTGTTCTTAAACTTAATTTAAATAGCCTGGCTGAGGGTCTATGGACTGTATTATCGAAGTGTTAAGAATCGATTTGCAGTGTTAGTAATGGCCGTTCATATTTTTGACACCATAATGTCAAAACACTGGTACGAATGGCGGCTTTTCCGAACTAGTGTCATTTTTTTGGCAACAATAGGCGGTACCACTTTCATATGAAAACGAAGCAAATCTATTTATCAGATGCCTTTGGATGCAATTGTCAAAGTTTCTACCATTGACCCACTTTTTTCACGTTAAACGTTAAACTTATGTAAAAAGCAGTAGACACTTTAGAGCCATCAGCCGAAGAAATGCTCCTGACGAGACAAAGTAATTGTTTGGCTGGCAGCCAGCGTCCCGAGTCCCGACTCTAACGTACTGTGCCGTAACACCGCTTATGGAAATCTGAATGTGACACTTTGGGACTCTTTCTGTGGGCTCACTTGAAGAAATAGTGGCAGACTTAAGCTGGCGGCTGGAAGCCGTAAGCGGGGCTGGCTAGTTTAGTAAGACGATAAAAAACAGGCTGCGGTTGGTGCATCTTTAAAGGCGAACCCTTCGTCTGTGAAGCCTCGGGCTTCACAGACGAAGGGTCCGGATCGCTCTGACGCCATTGTTTAATTATTGTGTCTACTTCGCTAACAGATGAAGGTTTATTTAGTCAGAAGCGGTGGCGAAGGTAGACCAACACAGTGACGATGACGATACGACGAGGTCACCAATGATAATAATTTCTTTGCGGGATACAAGACAGTTAAATTGTTTCTCTGGGACTTCGTCGAGCGTCATTGTTCATTGTTCGGCGCTTTTCTGGTGGTCGCCACTGTTGATCCTGGCTTTCAGGAGCTAATCCCACTGTCATTTGGTCTGCCACCGCTACCCGTTGCAGTGCCTATGGACTTAAATTAGTGTGAGCCGGTCGGTAGGTTATGTGCCCATACAATAGGCATGACGACAGTATCAAAAAATTGCAAATATATTTGTCCGTCAGAGTATTGGAAATTCATAGACACGTATTTTTTGTTTTTGTAAATCAATGAATATTGACAAAGATAAAACGCATCAAAACTCGGGAGTGGGGGCTCGTGACGTCAAAACTAGCTAAAATTATACCTAGGTGTGACGTATTGAGAGTTTTAAAAGCGTCGTATCTTCGTCAATTTTGATTTACGTAACAAAAGAAAAAAACACTGGTCAAATATTTTCTGATAATCTAACTGACGGACTAATTAGTTATTTTTTGTCGTCTCGCCTATTAAAGCGAGAAAAATATCACTTGCCTTATTTCGGCTCTAACGACGCAGTCAACACCGCGCCCAATTAAGTGATACGCAATCGGCTCAAGCTGATGTCATGTTTTTAAAATATATTTACTCCCTAATACACCTTCCATTTTTGATTATTACCTTGAATCTCCTTCCATTTTTGTCGAAATTCCCGGCACAACTGCGAACTGTGAACAAGGCATTTTGATGCTGGTGAAAGACACACGTGTTTTTGGGCACTGGGTATATTACAGCAGTGCGATGCGTAAAAACAGTTATTGTGTGCCTGTGCCGCAGGGCATGGGATGGGTTGTCAAAAAGTGTGTGAAGTCGAGTTTTAATACTTCACATTGGAATTGCTTTTTTTGTTATGAACAATTTTAATTTTGGTTAAAATAGTTATTTTCACCCAGCCAAAACACCCATTCGGTGTAACACATAAAAAAAAATTAAATAAAAAAAAAGAACACAATAGTTTCAAAATCAGCAGGAAAAACCCACCGAATGATAAAGCGAGAAAGAGACAATATAAATGACTACAAGCGGGTGTGCATACGTTTTTACGGTCAGGAAATTTTAGCTGACCAAACTAATCGTGTATGACACGACCGAATACCTCCACGAGTGCTTAAAAGGTACCGAACCTATTCACCCCGAAACTGGGGTTCATTTAACTAAATCAACAGACATTTATTAACGGGGGACCCTAATTAATCCTTCATAACTTTTTGTACCTAACAGTGTTAGTGTGCCCGAAATAATTATTTAGGTTGCATTGTGAGGGTAGATAGAAAATACTTTATTGTACCATTTTTTTAGACTGTGGCTTCGGTAGGCGAATAGTGAGCGGCTAACTGTATGCTTTCAGTTCGCTTCCGTATAAGTGGCGGGTACTGTGCGCAGTTTGCGGAGTTTCGGTTTCAGACTCATTTAGTGAGTATACGCAGCGATATTACGCGCGTTTCTCCAGTCGGCGGAGAAGTACGCTTGCTAAGCTGCCAGCGAAGTACCTTCTTATTTAGTTGGCCAGCGCTCCACGGCTATTTTTCTACAGTTTGCTGCTCACTCAATAACGAGACCAATTCGCCGCTCAGAGTCAGCGGACAGTCAGCCGCTCACTGTTCGCCTAATGACGACACAGCCTAACAGCGATTTTACAGTATTGCTTTTTCCATGGGTATGACGGCGATCTTATCGTTGATAGAGATATCTTCCAAAAAATCTTTGGATGGCTGTCCAATGATGATGTTGTTCCTGTGAACAACATCATCATTTATCATTCTCCTGCCCTTATTTCAATACTTTTGGGGTCGGCGCAGCATGTCTTTTTCTTCCATACTTCTCCATTAGTCGTCATCTCATCAGACACCTACTTTCTTGCCACAACACCTTTACACAGTCCATCCATCGTTCTTTGGTCTTTGGTCTTCCTTCCTAACAACATTGAATAAAAAATTGAGTAGAGTAAGTAAAGATGGCAACGATAGGGCGAGTTGGTGTGACCGTTCCCACATATTATATGTTTTTTGTTTTCGCAGCAGTTTAACCGGCGTGAATTAATAACATATTTGCCTCGGCCGTAATTATGTAGCGCTCGTTCCGAAGCAACTCAATATGACCTAATTTTTGCGCCGTGAGTGGTGAGCCTACCGCAACGAGAAATAAGGACTGAATAATTACCAATATTCAGGGGTTGCTTTTTGATTGATTATATTTTTGCGCTGTAAGGGCTTTAAAGTAAAAATAAGGTTTTTAATAATGTAGCAGTATTGCCTTTTAGCGTTTTATTTAACAAATAATATAGAGTAACACAAAATCTTTAATTTAACAAAAAAAGTATATGTAGGTATTTCTGATAAATATAATGTAACGAATAACCCCACGAATATTGTGACGAATTTTTAAAGTTAAAGATTTTTTTCTGAATTGGATCATTAGTTCAGGAGATCATCGCTTACTAAATTTTACCTCTTTATAGTATTAGTATTTAGTATTCAATAGCATAGGATAGGATAGGTTATACTTAATGAAAAACCTCATGCTGCATACAATACGGCGAGAGAGTGTGGGGATAAGGGGATGACATCTGAAAAACGTTGCGGCAATGTTTACAGGTACCCGCGCTTTGTCACCCGTCACCTGCCACCTAACCAGATAGCGAATTAGTCACTGTATTTCATAGAGATGCGGGTTTAATATTCATAGGAATACCAATGGTTGTTATGAGTAGTATGAAGCTCAAAAGCTTTTGAAGTAACATTTGTTTCCAATGTGATACAGGCCCCAATTGCCCATTAATATTAGTATCTTCTCTGGAATTTATCCTGATAATATTCAACAAAATACCAAATGACATTAAACATTCACAAACTTGACATAATTTAAACGTAAAATTGACTTATTAATTGTATTTTAAATATTAAAATTTGATTGTGTAATATCGTATTAATGTGGTGATCTATGCTCGTGCCTTCTCTGTTTGAGAAGAGGCCTTGCCCAGCATTGGGACAGTAATAACATGGTGTTATTATTTTAATTTTATTATCCATTTAAAATTCTTATATTGTTAAGTAGTATGTATGCTCTAATGAGTAAATTTTTTCAGTTACCATTAACCTAACTATATAATAAGACCTCCTATATCACCAAAAATACACTATTAAATACTTTGACCAAAGAACCTACACATATTCATACGTGTAGTCTGCTTCAAAAGTTCGCTTTTCGTGTATGTATATCTGTGTGACCGTGTCGTTGCTCTAAACTCCGCAACAGATTTAGACGCAGTTACCGGAAGATTTAAATGTGTATAATAATATTAAATTAACATAAATAGTAAAGAAATTTCGATGTTCCGTCAAGTCGTACATTCCCTGTTGGGCATATTTATGACAAACAGTGCGTAATATAAAACGGTTTGATTTATTTTTATCACACATTGAGATGTGTTTCTTTATTTTTGGATAAATTTTCTCTATTTTTAAGGAATGCCAGCTGGGGTGTTTTTAGCCCAGCTGGCATTCCTTAAGTTTTTTAAAACGAGCACTGTCAGCGTCTCCTCGAAATCTAAGGGGCGTAACACACATGTTCGGGTCGGCATGGTTTGGACGGAATATATACTAGCATGTTTGGAAGAAAGAAGAAAGAAGAAAGAACAAAGCTAGGCTTAGCCGCACGTACCTATATAAGCCGACTCGGGCGTCAAAAATCAAGTGCCGACTTATGGCGATCGATCAACATTGCTGCAATCAATACCGAACGAAGTTTGTCTATCGGCACGTACTGTATATCAGTTTTGTTGTTCAATAAATAATACCGAATCGCATCAACCTCCCCGAACTTGCGAACTTGTGTGAAGCATCTCTTACTTACTTTTATCGTGCGTCAGTTGGTCCAAAAAGTCTATAGACAATTTATTGGATTTCATATCAACCTTTGGAGAACACCGGCCAGGTATTACTTTGAGGACGTCTGGGTCAAGAGTCTTTTCTAATAATCTGTAACTAGGTACTAGACTCACGTAGGTAGACTCTCAACTTGTAATGGAACTTGTCCAATTTCATAATCTTAACCTCCTAAACCACTTAACCTCCGAATTTTTAATTGACGCTTAGGCTAGCTTACACCGTAACAACAAATGCGTTTAGCGATAGTGTATTAAAATAAACAGGATTATGAATTGATTTAACGTATTTTATATTGATTTGTTGATTATGACGTGAAACTAGTTTGTCTATGTATGTGCAATACAAAAAAAATACGAATACATAAAGTCTGATTATTTTTTTTACTGCAAATGTACAAGTTTAATTGATTCCCGAAAGGTTTTTGAACAAATTCAGGCAGGACAAAAAATACCAATATAATAATGGAGTAATTCGCTGTTTCCCAACAATAAGTATTATTTCCTCAAAATCTGATCAGTAGGCAGGTGCGTATATTTAATTAACTATATGTTCCATGTATTTATTTCCATGGCAAGTAATTAAAGCTCCATAAACAAACGTTTCAGTGACGACTTAATTAAATGCGTACGTCGAAATGAGTTGTGTATGTGACTGTACTTGATCGACTTCAAAAAGGACGTGAACGTTGTTCAAAGACATATTAAGTTGAACTTTAATCTGTTTTGAAGTACATCTTAATGAAGTATCTTTAAGATGGTTGAAGTAGCATTAATTAAAGATATTTAGGCATTAGTTTGAGATTTTATTTGATTAAAGTTACTTAAAGGTGAAAGCTCCAAGGTAACCTGCGAAATTCAAAATTTCTTACGTTTTTTTTGCAACTTTTAGGCTAGTGTCAGGTTGTATGTTTATGAACCTAAGATTCACGCAAGTAACACGTATAGTAGTTATAGAATTTAAGTCATCAGTGCAACCCTCTAAGTTCATTTTACATCATTCAATAACTATTTCATGAAAAAGTCGGCGCTTCAACCTTAAACGTGTTGCTACTGACGTCACTGTGTTTAGTGTGTCTTTGGGTTTTCTATTGAAACATATTTGTCAAGTATGTGATAGAAAATTATCGGGTTGTGCAGGACGTTTTTTACAGTCTTCACATGTCGGGTTCTCACAAGCCCCAATAGGTACCTATTTGTGGCGTTTTTTTTATTTTTTATTACGATACTACTATTTTAACCAGTATGTCCTCAGCCCTTCCCGAAAGGGAACAGAATATTGTTATTTTGATTGTGTCTGTAATTGCGGATAACTACAGGTTAAACCACCCTATTCAAACACATTAGTATTGGACAAATAGTTAAATAAGTCTTTAAATAAACTGGGGCGATACTTTAATTAATGTTATTTTACTCGAAACAGCTGAAATTATCATGACAACAACTAATTAGTAAATCATCAATGTTAAATTTTGTGTTTGATTAATACGGTATCAATTACATGAAACTGTCTGAATTCATTAATATTCTAAGTATGAGTAGTGTTTGCTTTTATAATAAGAAGAGAATAATGTTCAACCGCGTATTTTTTTTTAAATTGTTAGTAGTAGCAATACTTTGATAAAGTTACCGCAATCGGATGAACTATATGGCAGTGCATAAAATACGAACAAATATTATATCAGATTAATCATTCTTTTTGAATATTTAGATAACTTAACTAAATTTATATGTACAAAAAACATTTATAATAATTTGAAAATACCATTCCTTACCATAGTAAATAGAGTTGTCTCTTGTGGATTTAGTAATTAGAGTTTCTTGTGGCTGATGTCGAAAACTGGCGAGCTCGTGAGTAGTGGTTCCACTTGACTTAGAAACTATTCAGGCAATGCCAGAATGAGGCTAGCAATTAAAGAGAAACTGAAAAATATTCATTTTAAATACACTCAAATGCAACCATCATCACCACTTCCAGTTTTTGTTTTTTAATTCTATTCTCCCCTGCCAACCGTCATACTATATCTCACTCCCTGCATACAATGTTATGATATCTAATTTACCTAAAAAAAAAACTAAATTGCCAGATACAAAGTCCCTAAGCCTAGCAGTATAAGAGTAACGAACCGTTTACCATAATTATCCATTGGCGAGCACATTCCGGCTATGTGTACAAAATTATACTGTACACGAAGTTGAGAGCCGTCACGTCCACAGTTATAAATTTTATCAGGGCTATTTGTATGTCCGCCCTTGGGGAATTAATTTTTATTCAGCACTCGTTTATGGCTCCCTGGTATTTCTGCTTGCCTGTAGTACAGTCAGCGAAAGAGGGGGGTAGGTGTAGAGGTAGAAAAATTATGTGCGTAATAACCTTTCAAAGCTTTACACTCACTTATAAGAGTGATGTACTGTGCTACAGGGATATTTTGCAGCTTCACTGATATTGACAAACACGTTATTAAAAACATTTGTAAACATTTGACATAATTATGTATATTTTATTAAAAATACTAGATGGCAGGGTTGGTTCCGATTGGGTAAGCGCAAGTCTTACTATACCATTATAAATGCGAGAGCTGGGATGGATGTTTGTCATTCAATCAAGTCAGAACGGCTAAACAGATCTGGATGAAATTTAGTACAGAGAAAGAATATAGTCTGGAATTGCACAAAGGCTATTTTTTTTCTCACATATACACATGCGATTTTTTTTTTGCAATATCTAGTATTTACTATAAATGTTCTGACTTGCCACACATACTCGTATCATTGTTTAAAAGTGGTTGCAATGTATTAACGTTGCAGGGTAGGTGGGCACATGTGTCAAAATAGCTTGACATTTCGCGTGATACTTAAATTTCAATCAAATGTCTGAATAATATTGAGTAGTACATGTTAACCCCCATGATTGTCTTTGTTTGACTGTACGAACTGCGCTTTTTGACAGGATTTTATGAATTCTGTGTGTGTCCTATTGAGCTGAGCTTTGCGTGTGCTTTGTTCGAATGTACGGGAAGCGTCGGCGGTATTGTGGAATTACGGATAGCCTATAGATATAGGCTAGTGCTCGTTGTAGTCATGTATTTTGTTTTTCTTTTTTATGAAAGACTGGACAGTCAGTGGGTCGTCTTTGGGGCGAAGTTAAGTCATCATCTGCCTAGCGTTTTCCCAAGTTTTATTGGGGTTGGCTTCCAGTCTAACCAGATGCAGCTGAATACCAGTATTTTACATAGAGCGACTGCCATCTGACCTCCACAACCCAGTTAGTAATACGATACCCCTTGGTAAGACTGGTTGTCAGACTTTTGGGCTACTGACTACCTGTAACGACTATCAAAGATCACAAATGACAGCCGGGACCAGCTGCTTAACGTGCTTTCCGAGGCACGGAGGAAACTCGGTATGTAATGAGTGGTCACCCATCCACAGACCAACCTAGGCAAGTACGGCTTAACCTAAAGATCGACCCGAGCGGCTGTTATTATTTAGGGCGAAGGGGCATAGTAAATTAAATTAACACAGGGTGTAAACTGTACATCAAACTAAGTAACTTTACGCAAAAATTATTGCTGTAAAACGAATTTTGTTATTGGTTTTTTCGGCTGAAAAATCATGTTTTGTGGTAGAACTGAATGTAACGCACTCAAAACATTGTGCTGATGGATGCATTGAACAATACGAGGGTCGCGGAGATGTATAAAGTAAAAATCTTACATTAAAAACTTGTCAAAAAGTTGGAACTTTAACCCCCGTAACTGGAAGGTTCCCAGGTATGGTGTAGAACAAAAAAATGATCGCAATGACAGGGAGAACAAGTGCCTTTCGGCTTCGTTAAGAGGTGTTTTACACCCTTTATAATATGGGCGGAGTGAACGATTGCATGACGGTTGTCAGGAAAGAATATAATTTAAAAAAACCGGTCAAGTGCGATTTGGACTCGCGCTCCGAGGGTTCCGTATAAACTTGTAGGTATTTGGTTATTAAACTACATATTTACGGTTTTCAGATTTTTCCCTTTACATTGTGCTGTAAGACATTGCTTCTTACTAAATTCCATAGTTCTAGGCCAATGAAAAGTACCCTATAAATTTTGATTCCCTTGAGAGTTTCGAAATATAAGTTTTTTGCGACATAAGCGGCCATATCTTTTTTAAATGTTAACTTAGAAGGTTGACTTTTTCACACCTTCAAAGAAGTATATGGTTTTAATTTCAGTTCGATACCTCAACGCCATCCCGAGATAATATGTCTTGACAGACAGACGGAAGGACAACAAAGTGATCCTTTATAGGTTCCGTTTTTTCTTTTCAAGGTACGGAACCCTAAAAAACTGGGATTGACTATAACGATTGCATTTCAATGTATAAAGTTAATGTTTTTACTTGCTAGCCTCATTCTGGCATTGACTAAACAGTTTCTAAGTCAACTGAAACCACTATTCATGAACCCGCCAGTTTTCGACATCACCCACAAGAAACGCTAATTACAAAACCACAAGAGACAACTTTATAATCTACAAAGATTTTACACGAGTGGTTTATTTTATCCTTATTATTGGTTCTTCTTTTAATTTAACTAGAAACTTACAATAATATATAGTTTGCCGTTGCGGGGTAGGTGTGAGTTTTTAATTTATTGTGTGTATTTAATTATACCTGAGGACGGACTGTGTGACGGATGATATGGCTAGAAAAGAGGTGTCTGACGAGATAACGAGTAATACAGAAGTCAAGAAGAAGGAGACATGCTGCGCCGACGACCCCAAATAAATTGGATGATGTCTGATGATTTAATTATTTGTGTGGTCTCGAAGTATGTGACAAGACTTTTAAACTAAAAAATTGTTTCCACTATTTGCTATTTAGTCACTGAACACCATTTTATCATGATGTACCTCCCTTTAAATGAGCAATACTTGAGTTTATGTTCGTATTTCGCGTCAACAATAATTAAAGTCGTCAAATCAAGTTTGACTGCGCAAACAGTAGATTCGCAGGTAATTAACAGTTGGGCTAAATCAAATTGAAGCTAGATCGAGATTTAAATCAGTATCGGGAGGTAGATGATGGATCGAGTCTCGATACCTCGGGAATTAACTCTTATTAATGTTTACCGTGATTTATGAGTTGTCACGAAATCATGGTGCTAATTATTTTAGTGGTTATGGTTAATTTCACTTGTTTATTAGTAACTATTAACGGTAGTGTTTTTTTAATGTTTAGCTCTCGAAAAATCTTAACTTGTTTTGTGTGTTGAAATATACGATTTATACTAAACTACCACTGAACGTCATAAAATTATCATCAATAAAAAAAAAATAAAAAAAAAGTTTATTGGCACAAAAAGCCTTTGTATACAATAGCATTACATTCCACATAGGTATATTTAATTTTAGGAAAAGGCTGTACAAATAATTAAAAACCCTGCCTCCTAAACTAGGGAGACCCTGTGACCTAGAAGTCAATGTTCTACTGTAACTTCGTGTTAAAAATAAACCTTTATTTGTGTAATAATAAACCTATTTGACCTGGTTTAACTATGCTATGAATGTATGAGGATGTGTGTAAGGGCATTAAATTGGTGACTTATATTTTGAGCGTTCTAAACAATGACACGCAGCTGAAACACACTCTACATAGAAACCGTGTCGTTAAGGCTGACAGATCGACGGCACGATTTGCGCAGTGGCTAAGCGATTGGCTGCCGCGCGGCGAGTCGTGGGTTCTTTTCCCACATATATTTTACAGGTAGTTTATTTATTTATTTATTTAACACTTCAAGCACAAAGTACAGAGGCGGACTTAATGCCATAGGCATTTTCTACCAGTCAACCTTTAGGTGATGCAGAGACAAGCAGTGGTAGGTGTCACTTCTGAAAATGAGAGAATAATTTTAATTAATACTACGATATACTACAAGGATATATAAATACTATACATATATATCAAATACTATAAATATATATTAAAATAGATGTAAATAGACATTTACACGGATATACTAAAATAAAAAGACAAACAATGAGGAAAACATTACCGTTGTGACGAAGCTGCCAGCTTCTTCCGAATGTACTCGCGAACTAGCGTCCTCGCGTAGTTGTTCTGGATCTGGCAGTGTATGAGAGTTTACATGTTGTAAACGCACCCACAATACAGGAGAAATAATAATTCACAGTGCGGGGCAACGTTTAAGAAAAAAAAAGCGATTTGACGCATTTGCCGTTGCCGGTCGGCCGTTAACATAGCATAGTCAATCATCCCAACGAATCTTCTTAGTTATGACGTCAATTTGGACAATTATGTTATAAACGAAGTCATATGTTCTTGTATAACAAGGTATTTTAACTTGATCTTGTGTGGGAGGACTTGATTATTCAATATAGTTAGTTTTTGTAAGTTGGCCGAGTTCATAAATTGCCCTAAGCGTTTTGTTTCTGATTAACCTAGAATATTTTTGATTATTTTCGTAGTGTTGTTCTTTACCAAGGTCGTAACGATCGATTTTCATAGTTGTGTTTAAACAACTTGTCGACACTGTTGTTATAATATCGTTATACAATGTCATACGAAGAATCCCGGTCAAGCATAAAGTACCGTATTTAAGTGATAAGAAAACAGCGCTGTAATTATGGAACTTCATGAGCATTTAAAGTTTACTCTATCGCAAATATTTCCCTAAGCATCATACAGCTGGCTGTCTGACATGAAAGAAAAGGAAAGCAACAGAGCACCTCTCGCTCATTATCCCGAGCAGTGGGAGTGCATTTGGATGTTCAACCGTGGTCGAGTTCAAGTGCTCCTATCTCGTAGAATCGTACTTAACAATACAAATACACTCTAATACATGTCGAGGACTATAACTTTAAGTTATTGTTGCTCACATTCTAGACCTGGAAGTTATATATTGGCAAACTTAATAATTATTTAATATGACACTACAAAATGTACTAAAAATGTAATAATAAATTAAGTCGAAGATAGAAGATGGTTAAAAAAAAAGTAATCAACACACAACACTATAAAAGAATGCTTAACGATAAAACTCCAAAACCAAAACAGAAATATTTGAAAAAGGAATGTCGAATGAAATACTGTCGCCTAAACAAATGACAGCTGTAACCTATTCAAATAAAAAGAAAAAGCAAAAGTTACCATAACGTCACGAAAGTATTCGGTTTATTTTTAAAAAGAATACTAGTTCGAATTTGGAATAGGGACGCCAGCGGTGTCGTCGATTCAGCTCATTAACTTCTTCTTCAAACCCTAATGAAGCTCCGTTTGAAGAATTCACAGAGCGATTTCGTCGCCTTCGCAACTCAGTTCTGCATATTAATTATGCAATACAATTAGACTTTGGTATCAAACTTGCAAACCAATTAAAAAACCTGATAGACTGTAATATACTAATAAGGGAATTTTATGATATTCTGAAATTACAGCGCTGTCATTTTCAGACGTATATATTGGGATGAATTTTAATGGAAATATTTGAAAGATCGAGTTTCAAAGAGCTACCGTTATTGATGTGATGTCAGTAATCAAAGTTGTACACAAATACTTAAAGGAAATTTGTTTCGTCGTTCGTTCATAAAATATATTTTTGACATATAAATATTTCGTGTGTAAAATTAAAATTTGTGGATAATTTATTATATCCGGAAGATTATTGATACCATAGGCAATAATTTCAATTGAATTTAATGAGCAGTTTCTTGTTTTAGATCAAATAAATTTCTCCTCTTTCGCATTCATTTTGGTTTCACCTAATGTTAGTGAAAATAGGCCTGATTCTATTTAGTTCTCCTAGAATCATGTCAGTCGTCTGCAGAGTTTTTGAAGTACTTGTATAATTTAATTGTTAAAGGGAACAAGTAGGTAACTTCAACCATAACAGTCAAACACGGTAAGTTGAATCTTGAACAATTGTAATTCAACCAGAGTAAGCACGATCAACCACCATGGAGGCCTTTTTTTTTTTGTATGGGAAATCATCAAATGACTTCTCCCGCTCTGGGCGGAGCAGGAGGGAGTGTCAGACTTTTACTGACTAAAACCCATCCATGTTCCTTCATCGCCCTTTGTGTTCCGGGGCCACGGTATCTCTTTCGAACAGTCCCGCAACCCCGGCACCATGGAAGCCTAAAATTAATTCTAGTTCAGCTAGTGCTTATCTTCAAAGGCTTACTATCTCTCTGTAACTTAAGTAAAACTCAGGTTCAACACTAAAGTTAATTCTATTCATAGAAATATAGGTGGGTATTAGTTCTGTTATACGGGCCGGCCCAGTAGGCCAAGTTTGCTAGCAGTTCACCAAGTGCACACTGAGATATCTAGTGAGACGTGGCTTGATAAACTGCCTTTTGTGCCCTTTGTGAGGTATGCCGATAATCCCGCACAATGGCGCCCAACGCGGGTCCCGTATACCACCCGCCTTTTTCTGTTCCACAGTTAACATCAAACAATATACTCGTATCTAATACTGATACAAGAAAATGTTCCAAATTGTTAACTTGATTACATTAAACATTGATCCTACCAATTTGTATTTTACGCATAACAATTTGTTATCTCACTAATTGAATTAATTAAGACCTCTTATAATATAAGCTTATTGATATTATTTTCAACTGATTGCTTTATGATAACTAATTAAAAGGAAGGCAATTCGACTTTATTGAAACTTCAGTACAGATTACATCTCCTTTGATTAAGTAAAGATGTTACTCCGATTATGTTTGCATTAGAAACCTTAAATTATTTGAACTTAAACACTGATTATAACAATTAAGAGCCTACCGGAAAATTTGGCGATAATAAAGGACCCGACTATTGTTTAAATAGATAGCAGAAACCTTTCAAGCAGTTACCAGGAAAGTTGGAACTTCAGAAAGAAGTCATTAGCGAAGTTTGAGCGAACTTTCTTGCCCGGGGGAAAATAAATATTTCCAGACTCGACGGATAACAATTGCGCTTTTGTTGTCTTTTTGACAAAATTGTTTAACTTATAGGCATCTACGGTGACACTAATGTGATTTATTGTCTCGCTCATCTCTCTGATCATTCATCAAAATCCTTTTAGCTGTCTAGTCAAAAAAATTGCGTAAGACGATCAAAACTGATTATGCGAAAGTCAATAACATCAATAAGCGGCTTCATGAAATAGGAGCAAAAAATATAATATAAAAAGTAAATAAAATATAATACCTATTCAGAACAATCGCGTAAGAAATATATCACTTGTAACCGAAAGCTTTTATATAGGCAGAAGACAAAATTGGGCCTACGTTGGGTTGAGTCGATTCCCGCACGGCATGAATTTTACGTGCCATAATTTCAGTCTACTAAATGCTCAATAAAAAAAGGAGGGCCATTTCTTGCGGCCCGGGAACTGTAACAGTGAGGAAGGAAGACATTGGAGTGACGTTAGTTTGATATACGAGCGTGGTCTTTTGTGCGTTCGTCGTTAATACGCGAGCACAATGCGCCCCCGACAGCTCTCGGGAGTTACGCCCGACTTAAGAAATCCGCCTGTCACACCGACGCCGAAAGCCTACAGGTTTAACAAAACAAACTCACCATGTATTTTATTTGTGCTGGTGAAATAATAGGAGTGAGAAGTGCAGAGATGCTTTGGTCTGGTTAAAGTGTGTCTAAAACTTATATAAACTATTTCAATTGTCAGCTAACTTAAATCTAAATATTAAATATACTATGGCGGTTTGACCATACATGCTTTCTACGCAGAAGTTGTCAACCAGCAATATTTATTGCTCAGATGACTGTTGAAAAATCTAAGTTTGCCGTTTGTTCGTATTTATTAATACCATTGATTGCCATTGATTAAAATCAAAGACTCAAACACTGGAATGCGGTGAAGGCCGCCATAACGTGTGTTATTATCAAACCAATTTATTTATTTTCATCCCTTCTATTCAAAAAGTGTAGTTTTGTACCCCTTTAAGCGCAAAGCAAAGTAAAAAACAAAGTAAAGTAAGTAAATAACAACAACAACAACAACAACAGCCCATAACGTCCACTGCTGGACATAAGCCTCTCCCATGATGGGAGGAATTTGCCGTAATCTCCACGCTTGGCAGGCGGATTGGAGATCGCAGTGATGAAAGACTAACAGAAAACGCTGCTGCCCATTCTCTGGTCTACGGAGGCGCAAGGTGTTCTGCCTCAGACATTAGTCGCCTTATACGACACCCGTGAGTGTAATGGGTTGGTTCTATTCTTCTACTAAGTAAATAAGTAAAGTGCAAAGTAGCTCTTTTCTCCACTAGACTTTTTAGCGGGCAGTAATGAGATTTGAATTTGGAACATAAATCGTTCATTAAAATCGAACGAAAATTGTATAAATTACTGACTGTAAGTGTTTGTTGTACGGTGCGGGGGTCAGCACCCGCATTGTAGAATAGTACATTGTTCACCGAGAGGAGAAAGTGACCGATTACCGTCGAGGGTGTCGTTTGAAGCCCGAGCCGTAGGCGAGGGCTTTAATACACCCGAGATCGGGAATCGCACTTTCTCTCGAGTGATACATAGTGCTTTATACTACACCTACGAGGAAAATAAAAAACGAAATCTTTACTAATTGAAATTTATATTGAAATTGTTGCAGTTAGTGAAGCTTAATGTAACACTTTATCCATTAATGTTTGTTTGAGATGTTTGCGACAATGTAGGAAGAATTACACATGTTCTTTTTTCAAATTGTTTATCCTGCCGCCGCTGGGTCGCACTGCCAGCCCGACACCATCCAACACACAGCTAGTGGCCAGTGTCATTTTGCGAACTTGGAGATAAAAACTCACTGTAAAAACTTTTTGGCTTTTGATATTTAGGTTACCGGCGCATAGTCTTACCCAAAATTAAAAAAGAAAAACCACGTAAGAAATGGATTTTCATACACTTTTCTCTCCCGCTTAGATGCGTTTTCTCCCCGCATATTTGTTCGATATGCTATGACGTACTTTCTACCGTAAATTTGAAAAAGTATCAAGGTACTTTCCAAGCAGGTGTAGTATAAAATATTAAACTTTTCATATTAGAACAAAGAGAGAGAAATTAAAAAAAAAAAACAAATTCTAAAAAATATCGAATTTCAAATCGTACGAAAAAAAACAAAGTATGCCATTAGCTTCTACTCCGTTCACCTATTATACCCATTTTTTATTTAGAAAGTGATAAAAATGTCATCCTGTATAAATAAGTCCTCAACTATACATTCAGTCAAAAAAGTATCGGGAATGGATGATTTGTTTATGGTTCCAAATTCAAATTTTTGTTTTTTTGTAGTTGTTAGATTGGCACAACTGTTTTCCATTTTGGCGCGGAGTTTGAGTTGCATCTGTTATTTATATTAAATACAGTGCTGGTTTTAGTAATATCATATATATTGTGTATTGCGAATTTCATAATGGACAAAAATATCGAACAAAGAGTTTGTCTTAAATTATGCATCGCCAATGGAATTTCGTGTTCGGAGTCACTGAAAATGTTACAGAAGGCTTACGGTGAATCGACTTTATCAAAAACTCGTGCTTATGAGTGGTTCAAAGCGTTCAAAAGCGGTCGAGATGTGATGGAAGATTTGCCTCGCTCTGGTAGGCCGTCAACGTCTGCAACTGAAGTTAACATCGCAAAAGTGAAGGAAATAGTGACTGACAATTTTGCCGGAAGGTCAAACGGTAAATAAAGAATATTATTTGAGCGTTATGCGGCGTTTAAGAGAGCAAATTCGACGAAAAAGGGCAGATTTGTGGAAAGAAAATTCTTGGATTTTGCACCACGACAATGCGCCTTCGCACAAGGCTATCATTGTGAACGAATTTTTGACCAAACACTCAACAAATACTATCCAGCAACCACCATATTCACCAGATATGGCTCCTGCTGACTTTTTTCTTTTTCCTAAACTCAAATTACCACTTCGTGGCACCCGTTTTCAATCGATAGAAGACATAAAGGAGAATTCGCGGCGAGAACTGAACTCAATTCCGGAAGCAGCGTTTAAAAAATGTTTTGATGAATGGATTATTCGTTGGCGCAAGTGTATCGTTTCTAAGGGAGCATACTTTGAAGGTGATAAAATAAATTTGGATGAATAACAGACATTTTGTGTATTATTGATCTTTTCCCGGTACTTTCTTGACAGAGTAGTATAAATCCCAAATAAAACACACACACAGCGACAATAAATTTTCAAAATTTCGCCAGTGTATTAAATTAGAATTACATATAAATATAAATTTGTAATTGACCTTTTTTACATGAATGTAATTTTTTTAATAAAACTTATTCATTAATTACTTAAAAGTGTCTCTTATTTATTTTCTCATAGAACGAGATGAAAAGTAGAGTATATGACTCGAGAGCAAACATATATTTCCCTCAGGCGATGTACTTTGAATCCCTCGCTACGCTCAGGATTCTATTTTAGAATCCCTCGCTATGTTCAGTGCCTCGCCGTAAAAATACTATTTTGCTCCCTTGTCATACAATCTACTATTAACTTGTTTGGGATAAACAATGCTTCCATTCAATCGTTTTACCGACGACGTTAAGCGTCTACAAGCTCAAAATAAATAGTTATTAATGCCTTTCGCTTTCAAAATTGAACATTTTGTTGATTTAGGTACGAGTATTTAATAAATTTCATAAGTTTGTTGAATTTGGACAATTCATAAACCGTGTCTTATGAAAATCTTATTTGCACAGCTTTAGTCTGGTGATTATAAAAGTTTAACGGCCTTTGATATTTGAGCATTGTTATATTTTATGGAGTAAGTTTCTAAGAAGTAATAACACTGGTAATTATATAAAGATAAACTTTAAGTGTACAAATAAAAGCGAGTTTACTCACTTGTTAGACAATAAACTTTGCTTATGTATGTAGTGTCAACAGCGTACTTAATGGCTCTTTAATATAACTTATATTTATCATTTTTGACTGCCAGACTTATCAAACACAAAGAACTATTTAAAACAACAGAGGAAGTAAGCTCTCGAAGTCGGCGTGACTAGTACAGACTTGTGCTAGATGTACTGCCTCGATCAGCGAAATATAATAAAATCTCTGTGACTATGTGTGCACGTCTCTTTAATAAATTACCAAAAATGTTTAAAACATTAAATTGTAAATTATTTAAAATCCAATTATATAAATGGCTCAATAATAATAATTTCTATTGCATTAATGATTTTTTAAATATGAATTCATAATGTATCTTTAGTAAGTAAGTTTGCATGCTTTAGTATTAAGCAAAACATGTTCGATCTAATGTTTTTAATAACACCTTGTATACCATGTTTTATGCAAATAAAATATCTTATCTTAAATCTAGCGCCATCTCTTTCCCACACTGGAACAAGAATAAAACGATCCTGCTTTAAGATGTCATGGTAGGCCACCTTGTCGATGTTCCACACATTCGCACGAAGCGCTTTCTTTAATTATGCGCACAGACAACTTATCTTATCAAGTTCTTTTCTTTATGCCTATTTTAACAGAATAAGTTGTTTTAAAAATTATATTATTGTTAAAAATGCCTTAATTTATGTTCTATTTTATTTTCTTCTCACCCTATTTTTATAAAACAATTGAACAAATAAAAACCGAAACTGGTTTTGTCATTGCATCTTTCGTCACGAAAAATGGTGGTGCACGGTGTGACAGCGCCCACAGCACTTACAATCCAAAGAGGCGAAGTGTGAGGGTGTAGTTAATTGTGGTCTATGTCAATGTCACTACCGTTGCGGGTACAACCGACGAACAAATCATACTCACACAGGACCCCCTTTGTACTAATTATGTTGGTTATTCTCCGTTCCACTACAGGTCATAGTAATTTTCATATATTTCTTCTTAGCGTGTCGATGCCAATCTAAATTGATTCGCTAACTGGCAATGGGCGGCACTTTCAATAAAGTGCAACAGCTCCTGAAATGAGTAAACTACAGGAAAGGCAGGACACATTTTCGTATTATTTATAGGTATGGCATAGAACCAAACAAAAATAGATGCAGCACTTCTAAATCAAAATTATACTTTTCAGACCTAAAAGTCGAATCCTGCTGATACTCATACTGTTAGCCTGCGTCATCTCATACTGACCAAAGGCCTCATGTCTTCCAGATTTTTCGATTGGGGGCTAATTGAGCTAATTGAGCGCTAATGCGGACGTTGGTTTCGTCGAGCTCGTGCCGAAATCTTCTATAACTAACTTGGTTTTTTTTTTAAATATTATTACGCAATAGGGACCCGTTTATTTTAGCTTGTTTATTTGATCAAAGCTAAATTTTCCACGGTTCATTGTTAGAGGACAAAAGAGTTGCTGATTCAGAAATATCGATGGCAATTTTTGGGTCAATCAGCGTTGGCGTTACATCTGATGCTTAAACTTTCCTTTGTAATTAGGCTCCTAATTTTAATTAAGAAAATTCTGGTAGCACTTGTCTTTGTTAGCAAAAATTAAAATTATGTGCTCTTTCAGCGAACAGGGAAGATCTTCCGGTTCGAGGTGTGATCTCGGTCCCTGACTGTTAATATTTTGTACAAAATAGGTTTTATTCAAATGTTTATTTACCATAGTTCGGTACTGCAAGGATCTTTTGCGCTAAAAACACATTGCTGTCATTGGCAAACACTCATTCAAATGAAATCATTTTTTCGTTTAGAATTTAGGTATTGTACAATAAAGTTGTTATAAAATATAGTGAGCCGGATACATTCTGCCTGAGTTTTGTCATTAACAAATAATGTAACACACTTCAAGAATATTATTCGTGAAGTGTTTTTTTTGTTTCTGTATAATTCCTAATAATTTCTGTATAAAAAATTGTGAGTCATTGTAAAACGTTTTTAAATGGATTAAAAAAACCCTATTTCCTATTTTGATCACAGGCAAAACAATCCATGTACAGCTACAACATACGAGTCCATAGAGACAATGTAGTATTTTATTGTTTGTTGACACGGAAGTGATGAATGACTGCCACATGACAGTCAGTGGTTGATAGTTGTAAACCCATAGTCATTCCCGCGTATTAGTGTTGTAGTGGCCTTAATTATAGCTTTACCGGTCATAAAGTTTATGTTACTATTGCAAGTGCGGTTAATACATTTCCAGTTTTATACATTTCGTTTTAACATTCGCCTTATCAGTGTTTCTAATCCATCAGATTCGCTATGTCATAACAGAGTGACGCAATAATAAGTCCCGCGAGGCCTATTATTGTTCTGAATATGAATTAAGTCGACTAAATGTTGGTTAAATCAATAAAATTAGCATATATCACTAGGTCGTAGCATGGTCTACGGCGTAGCCGCGTAGCCCCTACGGCGTAGTACATGCTACGAAGTTTAAAGGAGAGAAGCTACGAGTATGAACGAACGTTTAGGAAATAATTGTATGCACATAATTATTTGTGCAACGCCTGCTTTGTGCGGACACCCGAGAACAAAGAGGAGGCGAGACGTGAGGAAACCTCACTTGGTGCTCAGATGTTGAGCTTCTGGAAAAGACAAAAGATTTTGTTATTTAAAAGTTCCAGGGAAATTCAACAAAGTAAACAAAGGTAGAACGGATTCATAGAACTGATAAACTTGAGTTTTATTTGTATAAAAATCAGGTAAGTGGAATAATAGAAATCCGTAATGCAGCTTTCGAGTAATTACGGTATTGTTCTCGGAACATTCATTTATAATACGTTCAATGCCCCTGTGACCTGTCTTGGTGAAATAAGGCAATTATTAACGCCCTCTAAGATATTTTATTTTTCTTATTACAGTGAAGATATTTTAAGAAAACCTTTTCATTTGTCATTATTACTTAAACATCGAAAACAAAACTGGAATGCAATGCGTGCTCTTCAAAATATCTTTAGATTACTCATCGGTAGGTTGAAATTGGTACGAACAGATTGTGGACAGGCTGCGGACACCGAACTTTGACAGATACTTTATTTAGTACGTACAACAACCAATCTAGCTAGACAAAACCAGTTTATGCGGATCTCGTTGTATTTGAAAACAGGTACAAAGCGAGGCCAAGAATACTGGAAATGTATAGCTTGATATGTCGCCGTGTGTAAATTATCTAAAAGTCTGGTGTTCGGAGTCAAGTTCACAATCTGTCCGTACCGGTTAAACAGTATCTTTACTGTGTCAAACAATTCCCATCAAAAATCACCTATGAAACATTATCCCAGATAAAAACATCTTGTCACTGCCGTCTCATCCAGCATCAGTAGCACATATCGAGAAACGTCAAACCGCAGGTGTTTCATTATTCCGCTTTTAATGGCCGGCGTCGCGTTACCCGTCAGCTCTGACGACTAGTACTCTAGAGGCTCTAGGCCCTAGCCTGAACGCATGACTCAACATAACCAGCCAATAAAGTTTCCACTGTTGAGACACAAGCCTTCTCTCTGTGGAGTAGCCTCGTGCGGGCTGGTTGATGACGCATGTCTTAGATTATTTTGTTTTAGGGTTTATTTGGCGTAAAGTAAATTCGGATGTTTTTTATTCGAAACTACAACTCTCCTATACAGGTTGGAAGTCACCATTCTGAAACCCCACACAGTTATTTTTCGTCGGTAATTTAAAAAAAAAACAGCGTTTTCCTCCAAATCGGTCAAAATGTATGGAACACCTTTTTTAAATTCATCAAATTTATGTTACCTACGTTTATTCCGCACGTTTGTGCTAGGTCCATAGATTTAGTCGCTTCCTTCGAATGTGTACTATTCATTTACAAATTTATATGTAAGGATTATAGTGATGCTGGGTAAACCAGTAGTGATCAGTTACCCAACTAGCAAAAAGTGGTTTTTAAACTATCTATATGAAACCTATATCTGCATATAAGTTGCGAAAAGGGCCCACTTTATAAGTCTACTTTTACTTATAACGTATTTATATTAGACTGCTAAAATGCCATTATAGGCTTATAATGCTCCTGTAATTGAATTACGTCAATGCAATTACTCCTGTAAATCTCAATATAAGTAAGTTATAGTAAAAAATGAGAATATTACGCGCCTAGAAATGCTTCTATAAGGTCATATATTGTGAACAGTCGAAGTGAGTGTATCGCGCATTGTTGTGCTCTGTAAAAAAATATTTTTAACTTCTAAGTATTTATAAGAATCAGAATTTATCCATGTCAAACATTGTAGAAAAACAAAAACCTTATTTTTGTCAAATTGTTAGTCTTATAGCTTATTCGTAGGGGAACGTGAATTTTCTGTGAAATCTATCATGGTTTTGATCAAAATTTTAAAGCGCCTCTTAAAATTTGCAATTTAGTATTAATTAATATTAAATAAATATTACGAAGGCAGCTGCCATTTTCTTGGTGAGAATTTCCAAGTATGACATAGTGCTAAAATAAGTATTTTTAGCATTTCCAAGTGTGACATAGTACCAATATAAGTATATTGGTTCTATATTGGGTTATCTCAAAACCGAAGAAAAATGGCTGATGTCAAATCCTACAACAGCATTTGCAAAACTATATAAAGCGTGTTTTCACCTGTACTCAGGATTGTTGATCTGTGTAATCAGGATTGTTTGAGATTACTTACTTGGACAATAAGACTACTGTGGAATGCCCATATAAATATGTCTAGGTTTAAAACGGCATACGGTAAATCGATATACCTAGATAACATTTTATCCTACCGAGTGTTGTTATAATCTTGGTGATTTATTGTTTTTAAAACATGGATATAAAATTCATTTAACAATTAATTTTAAGCTTATGTAGAACCAAACCATAAATGATTTACAGTAATTTAACTTTAATTTACTTATATTGGCTTTTAAAATATTAGCTAATATGAGATTATAAGTAAAAATAACAAGAGTAAGTGCTCTTCAGTGCATATATTCCTGGTACATGCTCCTACAAGAGTATTAAGATTTAAATGGTCCGTAGATGTTATCTTATAGGTGCATATAAGTCCGGGCTACCGGAGTCATTACTCTTCAGTGCAATTACTCTTGTTTCATGTTTTTATAGGAGTCTTGATCCTATATTCGCCAGGAAATATGATCTCATATACCGATATAAGTACAAATTGTAGAATTAAACGTATTTGAGTAAAAACAGCATGTATTTATGCTGTTAAAAGCGCAGTAGCAACCACCAAAACCATCATCGGAGCTTTATAAGTCCACGTAGCATTATCAAATCGCATTCCAGGATTATTTTGCTTGAAGTTCCTTTTCTTCTTCTACTTGTTTCTGTGGCTATTATTTTCTTTGACCAGTTATAGTGTTCCCACTGCTGAACAGTTGGGATACAAGTCTCCTCCAGGACAGGGATGGGACCAGCTACAAGTTTTTTTTCCTACTATCGATACCTACATTGTTTTCATTTATATTATTGCTTCAAAGCTTTAATATTTTAGCTGATCGTAAAATGTGTTTATTTCTCCTGTTCCGCGATTCATAAATATAAAATTTCATTATTTTATGAATCATTTAACATGTTTGAAAATAGAATTGCACAGAAATTACTTTTACTTATTCTAGATTGGTTAATGCATCACTTGTTTTCTAATTAAAATGATGATAGAAACGATTGAATTAACTAAACTAACAATAAACTATAAATGGTAAACTACTCCTCAACGCTGTCAGAAGGTAATGTGTCCAAGAGACTGGTGGCGTTGCCACGTTGTATGGCACTACTTAGCCGCTGGCCAAGGTAAAAGCCATGGGACGAGTTCTAGAGAGAAATCTAGTTGGATTTGATTTCATTAATTATTTTACCAAAATGTTGTAATTTCCAATAATCTTTTTCAAAGAACATATATTGCTTCATATGTGCTAAGTATTATTTCTTTATTGTGAAACCGTCACTAACCGTAGAATATAACATGGACTCCCACGTTATATTCTACGGTTAGTAACGGTCAGGGCGTAGGAAGACGGTACAGGCAACCAGTATAATACACATTGAACTGATAACCTTTAGCCCTCGGCTATAGATGTTTGCAGTCTATCATCTTGCTGCGACATCCATACTAGTTATCAGCGATCAGAGACAATATACCACAAAATAATAATACAAAACGACCAAAATAATGGGTCTGGAAGAGACCTACCCTCAGAATTGGGAGGCCAAAAATTGAAGAAACACAGAGAAAATGTGACGTACCTATTCAAAATCAAAATCAAAGCATTTATTTCAAGTAAGCCAGATACAGGCACTTTTGAATTGTCGAAACAAAGATGAAAATTAAATCTAGCTACAGTCTCAGTCACAAGACATAGATGTCTTGTGACTGAGACTGTAGCTAGGTTTAATTTGATTTAATAACTGTGAAAGTACTGTAGTTGCCCATTCCCTAGCGTAGATCTCTATGGAGAAGAACGGGCAAGAAACTCAATGGACACTCTTTTAAATCAGCATATTGTTACAAAATCTTGGTTACATCATTCATGTTGAGATGGTATATTATGTGAGAAAAATTAAGCAAGATGTGCACGTTAAAAGTGTAAAAACCAAATTTATTAGAAATATAATAATATTATTATAAAATGATGTTTAAGTACCTCGATTAAAAGTACTTCTTTAGGATTGTATTAATTTAAAGCTTGAATGAGTTCATTTGCGAAGTGTTCACGAAGTCACGCACGTGGTAATACCCACTTCTTATGCTCCAGTTTTTTTTCTTTTTTCAGTGTTAACAATTGTGCTCAATTATTAATGTTTCATGGAAAAAAGGTTACACTTTATCAAATTTTCCTTTTAATTTCGTTCCCCTGCCGTAAAGCGACACATGAATTCCAGTGAGGACGACGCTTTAGACCAATATTCATGCGGTGGTTTCACTGACTTCATCTATTGTATGAAAGGGCAACGATTTCTGCGAATGTCTTTGTTAGTAAGACATGCTGGAACATAACTGAGAACAGATACATAGATATATAGATAGGTATAAACAGTACCCACTCATTTTGTATAACACATAGTAAACAAATAGTAAGTGTTATGTATAATCTACCAATAATAATATTATTAGTAATAATCGTATCGTTATACTCACACGTAGCAAAATATTTACATGGAAGGCAAACGCCTAATAAATTCAATATGTGTTATGGTTCACAAAGATCACCGACAACGATAAAATGACAAATTTATACAGTATCCATACGAAAAAAATAAAAATAATTCAATACATACGATACAAGAAATTGGCTCGTTTGCTCCCTTTGCGGCAATAAATTTCTTAGAAGATATTCGTAGTGACTGAAAATAGCGTCGAGCCAAATATCATGGCAGTGGATGATAATATCATATTATGTAAATTGTTTAGGCACACGACTGCGGCGCGACGAGAGGCCGCTGAGGCGCCGCATCCACAACTTCCATCACCCTGTTTTGAACACCCTGTAGTCATCGTCAATGCGAATCAATAAATTCAACCCTTTTTACGATTCAGTCATTCGTTTTTATAGTCCTTGTACGTGCCCCTGAACGTGTATCATTCAGTGACAATAAAAAAATTCAAACGACCTTTTATATCGCGTACGAAAAATAAAAAAAGTTGATGTTTCAGTTTTTGTGTGAAACTCTGCGTTCGCCGCGCTTGATGAGAAATTTTAAGGACTTGTTTACGATGGAAACTTATTGTAAACTAGTGGCGAAACTTTGAACAGAATCGTTTACATTGTTTTTAACCAGTTTTTACTCTTCTGTGTAAGACGATAAGTTGCCACATAACTTTACCCTTTCAATTAAAATGACAAAGTTTGTGAAGAGAATTTTATCGTTATATCAAAGTAAATCTGAGAGCAGTCTGGCCTAGATACCGATACCTATATTGCTCTGTATCATCTGTTTCATATTGATGAACCTGTATATTGAGACACGGATTTTGGTTATCAGTAACACAGATCTGTTTGTAGAAACAGAATATTCGAAAATCATTCGGACATGAAAGCTGGCGGTAGTACGACGAATTATTCATGTTTCCTAATTAAGGAGTTGAGTTAGATATGTGACTTACAATATTAGTACTCATTTTATCACACACGAGTTTTAAGTCATTTGTCAAAATAAATATTATTAGTTTTCGTCTAAACATCCATTACTGTAGCTTACTTCAGCGTAGAGAAGACAATTAAAATAAAGGCGCTGAAAAGACGCAGAAAAAATGAAGGGCGTGGAAAAAGTTCCATTATAGCTGAGTTACAAATGAGAACAGAATGGCGGGATGTTGCCTACCCGGTTATCTTCCTGGGAACTCGCAGCCGGGCCTGTACATCATCACGGAGCTACAGCCCGCATCTAGTGTCAGTATGATTGATTTCTTGTACATTAACGTTGTATTATGAGAGAGGTTTTGAATTTCTGGGTGCTTTAAAAACCGGGATATACAAAGGAATATTGCCTCATGCCTGTAATAACTTATGTAACAAAATATCTATAAGTAGTATGAAATAAGATCGCTTTTCGTTATGTTATGTATCAGGCTTTACACTACGGGGAGATCTATGACAGTCAAGTGGTATGTGGTCTGGATCTGATTTTTGGCAGAATTAAAACTAAATGTAGACGTCGCTTAATATTTAACTGTCACCTGTCGTGTCTGTCTGGCTGCCCTTACTTTTTGACACTATAAATTTTGATGCAGTTATTACCATCATTTAAATCTCGATGTTTTGACATGTCACCACATCCGAGATCGCATCCGTGTGAAGTAGGGACAAGCCGTTCGTGTACCTACTTTAACTCCACGTAGATTTTCCAATCATGATCCTCATAGGATTCTATTTTCGATATCAGGTAGGTAGGACACTCGGCCTATTTAAATAATGTAGTCTAAAGTATTAATGTAATAATATAAGAATTCCCTACTTCACAGAATTACACCTGTTTAGAATTTTCTTAGAAATGAAAGTTCAACGACTTTTATTTTAAGGCAAAGTTACACTAGAATCTAACGGGGTTTTATAACTTAGGTTTGCTTCGTATAACTTGTAACCTTGAAACCCTGTGGGTTTGTCGCACTGCTGTTGTAGCTAGAAGTTGTGGAAAAAGATAGGATACCTAACTTTAACACGCTTGTTTTAACCAACAAATACAACATCGGCAGCCAAAATAATGTCATGTACTTCTTTATTTTAGAGCATTCAAATGCTGCAAAATAAATAATTTTATTTCGATGTTTACAGTACAGACAGCGTATCTACTTTACTCGATTTTCATACAATTATGTGTTACATTTGATAACAATGCATACAAGGCAATAATTATAATATAATTATACCTACGGTATGCTATTTTTTCTAAATAATAAATGTACAGGTACAAACATACTGGTTTGAGAAAAAAGTAGTCTTTCCCAGAAGGTCTCTCCTAAGCAACATCAGCAGCTCACTTTTTTGTAGTTTATTTTATAGATTTTTTTACAATATTGTTTGTGTCTCGCAAGACGCAGAGCTTTTCAACTTGGTCAACATCGTGTTGCATGTCGCTGTTAATGGGACTACGCCTTAAATCCCTAGAATAAACGTTTAAGGTGGGCGCTTATTACCGTAATACGAGCTATACAAGTAAATTATTAAGGTCCATTCCAGATTAGGAACAGTTAATGATATTACTTATGGTTGAATGTTGCTGTTAGAATTCGTGCCTAGAGGTCAAGATTATGTATGTTATTTTATTGAGTAAATACGAAGAACTTGGCTATTTATAGTTGAGGCCTATATTTTTCTGTGACACAGGCTTCTCTAATGTAAGGGCATTTTTGTAAAAACTAGTTTTTGTCCGCAACTTCGCTCGTGTTATAATCTGAAATCATCCCATTGGCCTATAATACTTGAGGATAATGTAGCTTCCCATTAGTGAAAGAATAACTGGAATCCGATACGTAGTTTCGAAGATTACCCTCCACATACAAACTTTCCTCTTTATAAAATTTGTATAGCACAGACGAACAATCAAACTTTGTGTTTCGTGGTTTTTATGCTGTAGGGAAAGAAAAATTTGGCATTCTCAGTCTAAATATTCCCACTGCTGGGATACAGGGTACCTCTCAAAGAGAGAGTGAGAGAGATAGACGGAAAAATCCATTTGATTAATTTCATTAATCAAATGGATTTTTCCGTCTCTTTTGTCTCTCTCTCTATGCGAAAAACATTATTTTCATATAGAGACATTTAAATAAAGCAATGAAGTTTCTGAAAAAACCGTCATTCGGTTGTCGGCTCTGTTGTGTTGGCGTGAAAAACAAAACACGATCTTCTACTAAATAAAAAATTAGCTGACGGCAAACCATCACCGCATTGTCAGCCCCCACTTTTAACGTAGAACCATCGCTGCTACGCTGGGGTGGACGCGATGCTAATCTGTTGACTAATCGCCAGGAAAATACAAATAAAACGTGGAACTGTAACAAGTGGAGTTGGACCTCATCATATTGTCGACGAGACTATTTTTACGCGCATCCCCCGTGCTGGTAATCTGCTTTCTTCTTTATCGTTTGGTTGGTGCCTAACCTGGTGTCAGAATATTTACGCCGCCCATGGGCCTCTAACATGGCTTTACATGCCGTCTTTTCTCTCAGGCAAGCTGGTTTCCTTACGATGTTCTGAAATCAGGTTCATCCGGCGGTTCAATGGGCGGATGATATTGTAGTCATCGAGGTTATTGTGCATTGAGCTGGTGTTCGTAACTCTATGCCCGAAGCGCGTTATTCATCGCGTGTTAATCTGGATGAGGTTTGCACAGGAACGTAAAAATTGGCTCAATTCATTAGAGGCCCATACCCGGAAGTGAGTGAGGTCGAGCTTTGGACGGTGATGAGGAGGTTAATCATAATATTTAAAAATGTTAAGTATTAAACTATTGTCGTGTTTAATAGAAGCAGCATAACATAGCCCTACATTTCTTCAATTACACACTTCAGAGGTGACTTATGTACATTATTTATTTTCTTGGTCACAAAAATTATTTAATGTTTTTCAAACAATAAAAATTAAATTCCTCACGACAAGAGGTTATTGTTACTAGCGTTAAGCTGTCTGGATTATGTTTTGACAGTAACGACAAAGTCAAATAGAGTATGAAGGTATGTGTGGACTTGTAAACGTAATGGCCCCCACGTCACACAATGTCAAAATGCTTATTATTTTTATTACTTACAACTTATTCTCTATGAAATATTCATGTCGTAATGAGGTCACCCGAATATTTAAAGCGAAAAACATGTCCAACGCGATAAATAAAACTTTTCAGCATTTCGCGGCGAAAAACGTGAGAGAAAATGTACAATGAATGCATATTCCTTTATTATTTGACATTCTCTTGAATTACACGAAAGCCTAGAAAAAATACAAGTGACTTATCTTTCTCTCGCATCGGTGGGCGACGGTTTAGTATATTTTTTGCTTTTCGTCGTAAGGATTTCTAAAAATACGGAGTGTTTGCACGATTAAATTTTTGGAGCATCAATTGTAATCGATACTACTAATAATATAGATACGCACGTAGCCCGGTCTGTTATATTTTCACACCTAATCGATTGAATGGATTTCGATGTTTGACAGTCTTCATAGTGACCTAGGTTAGGGACATACGATATTATACTTTTTTATTTTGATAGTAAGTCGTGAGATGATTTTCTACTTCAACAATGCATTGCATTGCAAAGCTGTCTACACTAAATAATATACAGAGGTTAAGGTTTTTTAGTTTGGATGTAGCGGGTAATCTTCGGGACTAACTGATCCGATTCCGAATATTCTTTCATTAGTGATAAGTTGACCACCCTTTTTCAACCAATAGGTATAAAACTAAAATAAGAGAAAGTTTTTAGTGTTTATAGTGGCCGGGTGCTGCATGCAAAAATACTCCTTATGGTGTTCAAATGCAAGTTTCGTCAACTGTACATAAATGTGAACATGATATATGTGATTATAGTTTACGTAGGATGATGTCGAATTAGATTTGTTTATTTTTTTTGTTAATTAGTTTTTATTGATATCAATGAGTTTCAATTATACCAGAGTAATTACGAATGTTTCTGACAGAATGGGACTGAAAATAGAATTTAATTACTGATAAACTTGCATGTCATTAGTTGCTTGATTACCAGGAAACCAGAAATGCTCGAACTAAATTAAAACAGTTAAGTTTGTTTACTATCAAGATACAAATACATATGACATAGTGGTCCCATTAATCCTATAAACAGTTAATTTGTCAACATAGTGCTTGAATGGATTTTGAACAAGTTCGTAACAGGCTCAGAATACTTAAATCTGTCTGGGGGTCTTGTCTGTTTGAACCGCCAGACGTTTTCTTTTTTTGTACTAAGTAAATCGATGACGAGGCCCAAGGTGGAGCACGCTTGCTTAGAAGAAACCGATTGACTCCAACTATGAAGAGATCTCGATTATAATGATTAGGAAACAGAGAAGCCGGCAGTGAATTTCAGAGACTGGCGAATTCTTGGCCGTTAGTCAATGTAGCCTATAATGGTCATAACTCCACAACAGTTCAGACTGAATACTGACCTATAAAAACATTACAAAAAAAAATCCTATGAACTGGATCAACCACAATTCACTCCCATTCACTAAGTACAACGAAAATCAACAAGCCAAAAGAATTCCACAATTGTTTGCACGGCGGGGAGAATAAATATTTTTTTAGGGAAGTGTATTTAACCACAGAAGGAAATAAGGCGGGCGAAACATCACCGATTATGTTCACAGATAATACTGGCTGTGTTATTTATTACAGTGATAGCGTGGCGATGATTCAAGAACGGCAGATAACGAACGCGATTTACAACGTTAAATAACATGTTTACAATCGTTTTCTTATTGTTGGGGAGGTTATTTTAACGTTGGGTCGCGTTTATTTTTTTCGTTGGGTTCTTTTGTTTTGTTTCATATTTAGGTCAGGTGGTAGATTAGTGTTATTAGGACTGTGTTACTACGTGGTTTTTGGAATATTGTAACTCTCTTCTGACGTGGGCACTGGGCTCGCTTGAAGCATTATAGCCCATTCCCTCTCTTAAAGAGGAAACCTGTGTACCAGCAGTGGGAACATTATAGGCTGATTATGAAGTGGGATAACTAAAAAAAGGGTTTTAGGTTTTGCGCTAATATGGGTTGCGGGGAACTGTACAGACTGATACCGAACCCATTTGATAAATTCGATGAACATAGTATTTTCGTGAAAACATTATGGGATACGTATAGTTATAATTGGGACATGAACCATGATTTATTAGATTTGTTATAGTGATTTTGAATTATTACATTTAATTTTGTTGCTGGAGAATTTGTTATATTTGCCACCACTCCTTTTTCCTAGCTAAAACACTAGGTGGAAGTTTTGGGGTAATGTCTTAAATTCTGATTCTAAGCCTAATTTGACTTGCGATTTGATTTCTTAAAGGCCAGTCTCTACGTAAAATAATTCAGGTTCAGTTTAGTTTATCAATGTTTTTGATTAATAACTGTGAGTATTATTCTTACGTTTAGTTTGTTTCTTTCTATTATTGTACAGTGTAAACCCTTTTTTTTTTTTTTTTTTTTTTTTCGGTTGGGAAATCATCAAATGACTTCTCCCGCTCTGGGCGGAGCAGGAGGGAGTGTCAGACTTTTACTGACTAAAACCCATCCATGTTCCTTCATCGCCCTTTGTGTTCCGGGGCCACGGTATCTCTTTCGAATAGTCCCGCAACCCCGGCACAGTGTATACCCTAAGGTTATTTTTATAGATAGATACTGTTTTAAAACAAAATACCAACTTTATTTGTGACCCACCTATAAAAACAATAAATATTATTCTATTCTCTATATTCTAAGTTAAAGGGCATCCTTTGATGATAGATTAGCCCACACTATGTTACTAATGCGCTATAGATAATCAAACCCTCTACATGCATGCATGAGATTCCATATTGATTGATTACTATGACCAGATACCATTGATTAATCGGTCAGTGGCCAATACGGGTGGCTTGCCTGGATTTTCAATTGGTTATATGGGCACGAATTCTAGCATATACGCAATAGGGAATATGCATAAATTTTATATTTTTTATTTCGATACGGAATGTTAAAGTACTATAAAAATAATGACAAAAAACAAAAACAAGACATAAATCGGTTAAACAACACAAAAGTTATAACCATTTAAACTTTTGTTTCTATCTGATAAACGGAATTTAGTATGGATTTTGTACGTCGATGCAGCGATTGACGTCCCTGTATCGGATCTCTCTATCTAATCAGCAGTTTCAAATGCTTATAACTTAGTATTTTATAGAAATTAAAAAAAAAAAAATCACTTTGCTATTTCTGATGTAAACATGCTTTGTTTAGAGTGATAAAAAAAATCATTCATATACTCCTATTATCACTGTTATATATCAAGTACGCCGTCTGTCTCGGGTTTGTAATTCACATGGATGGCTACAAGAGGAGAACACTTTTCATAATTATTATTAATATCGGGAGCTCAAAATAAATAACAAGCACGTCAGATATTCCGTAAGTGACAGTATAAGTGAAGAGTAGGGGAAGACAAAAGAAACGATGTTTGGACTGTGTGAAGGATGATATGTCTACAACCCCTTTTTAGCTATTTTATTCTTCACATAGTCCATCCCATGTGGCTAGTGACTCATGAGATGACGAGTTATAGAGAAGTATGGAAGGATGTTGTTTTTAATTTAAAATGATGTCTGTTTGCACTGTTTTAGACTTTCACGGTTTTTCACTACACTTAAAATACTTACGGGATAATATCCGTGATTTTCTTTTACTTTGAGCTCCTGATATTTCGACGCGGCTGTTGCAAGCATCGGGAATACTGAAGAGGTACGCGGTTGGGGAGAAAATTATTTAATATGAGCAGACAAATCTGTCTACTCTTTTTCTTAGTCTTTTATTACGCGCACTACTGGAACTCGATTGTAACTCACGACAAAACGCACTCACGGTATCACTAGGATTTTCTTGATAGTGGAGACGCATGTTATTTTTTATTAGGTTTATCACTGGATTCCACGTACTTGATAGTTTAAAACCTAGTAAACCTAGTAGTACTTGATAGTCGAAATATCGGGAGCTCAAAGTAAAAGAAAATCACGGATATTATCCCGTAAGTACTCTAAGTGATGTCTGTTTACTCATTGTTTCTTTTTCTAATTCTGATGTGTGGTAGTAGGAACCTGTAGATAGTCGTGGTTTAGCTAAACGAACCGGGTGTTACCATATATTTTACAGGCGTCATTAAAACTAATCAGTTATAATTGAATAGAGAATACAAGAACATAAAATAAAAGGATTTCGAAGCACGATGCCTATTTTCGCACTATGACTATTTGAATTCCGAGTTTTTTATTTATGTAGGCAGTGAGATATATAGACCTAGGTGGGTGTATTTTTGAATAAATAAATAAACAGATAAATGATTGTAAACATATAAATGTATTATGTGGAGAGTTCACAGAAGAATGTTTACGATTGGTGAGACGTTCTACGAAATAAAAAATAATGAATGTGAAGAATTCCAGGCTCATTCCAGAACATTTTCGAGTTTTTTTAAACGTGTTCTGCATCAAAAAAACCAACGTTCAACAATGTTGTTTATTAAAATATTATTTTTCGTATATAAGGTGACATAAATAAGGGGGAAGCAGTTATTTTTGCGAACATATTTATGAGTTTATAAACGGCTGCCATAAATCGTAGCTCATTAACCTAAGGAACATTGTTATTGCGTATTTCGTCCCGCAATAGAACGCGAAAACAATATTTTTTAACTAGTGCACAAAAAAAAACATATTTATGCGCCTTTTCGTGTTGAAAAATGTTTGTAATACTGTAATACATATATTACATACTGCTTGAAAGTGTTTAAATGCCGTCACGACACAATTTATCGCACCTACTTAGCCCAATTTCACAAAAAATCTCACGAAAGAACTAGGATAAGATTTTTAAATAGATTTCTCAAGACTTAAGATCTCCTAAGGCGTATTTAAATGGGAGCTTTGGCGAAAGAGTTTCCCAGCATTTTTCTCGAAAAAGTCTCAATTAAATTGGATTGAACCGAAAAAACGGTATGTGCTCAGTGATTTACGGTGGGTTCTTAGAAAAGGTTTTCTAGTAGTTAGGGTGTTGCAATAGATGCTGACTATCAAGGATAGCTGAGGGTAACACTATCGATTTTCAATGTAGACAGGTTTTACTCAAACCAACATTGGAAATGTGTTGCGATAATCTTTCATCTAGTTTAGTAGTAGAGAAAACTGTGCACTTATTAAAATAAAGGTTTTTTTTTCTAAAAACATGAAGTTTAATTTTTTCAGTGGGTTTGTGCTCGTAGAAATAGGTTCCTACATAATTTAATAGAATCTTTCCCTCTGTCGATTACCGCTATGTCGATTAGCGAAACAAATGACATCTGTTTTAAAAAGTTCACGCTTGACCTCGAGGTTGGTCGAGTAGAGTACACAAAACACAAAAGTGTAACGCTTTTAGTTACAAATAAAATCACATTTATTTTACACAAATGATAACTTTACCATTCTAACCAAGGAACAAATAGGCTATTCTCCAAAATATTAACTGACATCGTCTTTTGGCGATCAAAAGTATCAGGCTTGCATACATTCAAGGTGGTGTTTGTTAATGATTTTTCTTAATTTATAAAAATGACGAACACTATCAAAAAAACATAATCTTCCCCATTTTTATTGCCCAAATCCAACACAATAACATTGGAGGACATTTTAAAATAAACCGTTGTGAAATGAAAGCACCTAAATCATGGGTAGCAGTTCTGTCCACATGCCACAGGCGTTCAGACGCGTTACTGCGTGTTCCCCGGATCATAAAACATTCCGGACCAATCCGACGGTCGGCTCGGACCGCCCGGAATATTGTCCGGATAATATATCGGTCCCCTAACTTTGTGATTTCATTGTTTGTGAATATTTTATGAAAGTATTGTATGAAGGTTATGTCTTTTTGCGGTTTGTTATTTTAAGTTTGGTGTGTAAGTTACACAAGCCCTTGGTTTCTGGTAAATTCATTTAGTCAGTTGACTAAATCAACTATTAACCATGTGATATGATTCTGTTTATTGTAAATTTCGCAAAAAATCTCAGCAGTTATAATTAGATTTGTTATTCAAACGATAGACGGACTGTGTAAAGGATGATATTGCTAGAAAAGAGATGACTGATGAAGAAACTGAGGTGCCATTCTTTGATAGTTTAGACTAAACTATAATTAGGGACCAGGTCAGAGATAGCAATACAACGAGAAATATGACAGGACATTGGACCTAATCGGACAAAATAATTTAATAAAAACTCAAACTTTCCCCTATAATGTACATATTTTCTCCCCCATCTCGCTTTTCTTTCCATCTCCTATTTTTCCTTGCTTTAAAAATACCTTTAATGACACCTGCGAAGCAACTACACAGGACTGAACGGTTGCTATCTCGCGCAATTTTCTTTTCTTAAAAGTATGATAAGATTGATCGGGAAAAAGTTTTAATAGAAACCTTCTATATACAGTATATTGATAAAATAATTTAAAATGGTGTAAGTTTCTGTGCAGTTTTAGTTATGTTACGGTTTAATTAAAAACATCGTTTTTATTTAGCCTTTACGAGCTCTTTAGGCATTACTGTCATATAACTTAAAAGCATGGCTTGTCCTCATAACCTAACTCCTCATGATGTTAAGTTTTCTGAGCAGTCTTCTAGCCCTAAGGGCTTGCCGTATTGTTGGCCCCTAGGCACGCCACTGCCTGCCTCGAACCATACCTCGCGGTACTCATCTAGATCGTCTCGCCACTACCTGGGCCATGTGTGGAGACTTTTGCCCAGCGGTCATTGTGCATGCTGTTGACGTGACCCGCACAATCCCATTTCAGCCTAGCAGCCTTCTTGCTAACGTCCACACACCCGTTTTGGAACGCAGCGGTGGAGTTTCAAACGTCTTATCTTTGAACACTCAAAATGCTGCGTTTTATTGCTCTTTGACAAATTTTAAGGCAGAGATACTCTCATTGTGTTTCCTGCCCGTCTACCTCGAACCAACGACCTATTTATCACAAATCCCACCCTCAAGCTGGCCGAGCCCAGTTCTAATAGCATGGTCTGTAGTTTCAGGGTTTTGGGGGCAAAAATGCAAACTGGAGGTTTGTCAGCTTCTTTTGGCCGACTTCAATGTCCTTAGTCATCCATGAGGCTTTAATGACTGAGTATGTAAATATCTCCTCAAGAGTGCTAATGAAAAATATCGATGTAACGAAAAGCCAGAATATGAACTTTTTGCATACGTATGTGTTCATTGTATGTCACCTATATAGCAAAGCGCGGTGATGCCAGGTGGAGTAAAGCTGTGACCGAGTGGCGTCCAAGGAATAGAAAGAGAAGTGTGGCTCGCTCGGTGGCGAGATGGGTAGACGACATTGTTTCTATTGCGGGAATACCCTGGATGAGGATGGCACAAGAGCGTGGTAATTGGCACAAGCAAAGAGAGGCCTATACCCAACAGTGGGTGATGTTGAAGATGATATGTTCATTATGTATATATTAATAGACTTACGGTCATGGTTTAATAAAACTACTTGTTTCTAATATTTTCATATTTAAATTACTGTCAATATTAATAATATGCTATCTACTTCAATTAAAGTAAATAAAGCCTGCGAACTGACAAAAAGACGTCTTAGGTCCTACTTATCTAAATCTTATTTACAAAGTTGGAGTAACACAGTATTTACGGTTTATAACAGGGCTTATTTCAACAACTAACAAACTCTGTCCTAATTCAAGAAATCTTATCTTCATTAAATAAAATTTTCTTTATGGCTTCCGAGAATAATATTTTAACCCAGACGATTTTATCGTTCCGCTTATATTTAGGCGTATTTCGTTAAGATTCTTTATTGTAACAGTTACGGTATAAGTCTTTACAGTTTTTATTTACCTCTAGTTAAACAAAATTGTCGTAATTACGGAGGTCACCCATCAGATTTATATAAAATATTAACATTCAAACCACCAATCATTTCATAGGACATTACAATAACAAATTAAATAAAAAGGTTAAAATCTACAAATATTTGTAAAAAAAAACACAAATGCTGGCATAAATATAGGGTAATAAAACGATAAACGTCATAAAATATGATAAAGAACAAAAGTAAAAAAAAAACAAATAGGTACTTAATGGCCATTGAGAAATATTTTTAGAAAATCAGCCAGTACAGTAATAAAGTTAGGTCTTTCAGAAGAACAACATTTATTTTCGAATCTTTGTACTTCGGCTTCGGTCTTTCAAAATGCACGCAGCAATAATTTATTTTTAAGAATACCCACTGATGCTCAAATACAGAACAATGAAAAAATAAGAAAGAAAAAACATAAAATGGTGTAGAATAGACATTACAGCTGAAATGCCATCGAGTTATTCAAATTTTAATAGTTGTCATAATAATATTCTTGATAAAGTTCCAAATAAAATGAAACCCGACACTGGCAATAAAATTTTTCGAATAAAAAGAAAAAAAAATGACAGCTTGTGTTTGTGGCGCCAATTTGACTGTCTTTTATTTACGTCAACTTATTGTATTTGTTTACTGAATTAAATAAAAGTCTACTCTACTGTTCATTTGGTAAATTTACCATAATAATCTGTGAAAATTGAAAATAGTGCAAGAAAAATTCACTTATGATTGTATGAGGTGCGTATTTTTGCCTAATTGAAACAAACATTACGAAATGTAGGTAATATCTAGTTCCCCACTAGGTTTATATCACGGAGAATCGCCGGGCACTTATTCTACCTCCCAGCTCTAATATCGGGTCACAAGAAACCCTGGAAGGCTTAATGAACACTTCCTTTTATCTACATACTGGTTTTAACTAGCGGGTTGGGTCAATGTGTGCCTAATATGTGAATTTTACTGTTTTGATCTCCCAAGTAACAACGGCTAACTAGGTTCAGCTATACGATGTTGATTGAAACTTTTTGGAGTTTCAAAACTAATTAACAACAAAACATAACATCACGCCTATAGTTCCCGAAGGGTTAGGCAGAGGTTTACATAATAGTACGGTTGTTGCATTGCAGTTGCCATAATAATTAAAGTGCAATGCAACATAGATTATTAAAAAAATCGTTTCGTGTTTTTGTTTTTATGAAAATGGATTTCTTTAATCCTCAAAAAATTGTCTATAATCATGGATTTCCATAATTATTGTTCATAAAAATAAACGTGGAAAGCCACTTATCTAATATTCGAAAACAACTTTTATTATCATTGATTTGATTGTATTTTAGGGTAATAAAGGTTCAATAAATTACCGCCAGCGCCTTCTATTGGATATAAAAAGGTCAACTAAAGTGTCATAGATCGTGGTCGGGACCCACAGTTCTGTGGCGCCGCCCACTAATACGTTTTTACAATCGTCCAGCGGTAATAAAACAAGGATGGGGCTCGGATTAAGCTCGTTTATCATTTGTTTTGATGGCCCTTTTTGCTGTAATCATTCATTTTTCTTCCGTCGTTTTCTGCTTCCTTTGCGTTTAAATGCCTTTTGTTGCTCGCGCGGTAAACTCTTTTTATCAAATTAACTCACCTTAAGTTTTTCGGCGTTTATTTATTGGACTCGTAACCTTTATGCATGGAGGCAGAAGGCGGGTGTTCGCGTCACTAATTTTTGTGACTTAATGTCAAGAGTCGCGTGTTTAGCGCGCCTTAAATTCTTCATGTCGAGGCTGTTAAATCAATTAGTGAGCCTGGGGACGTCTTAAAAGCTTTAATAAAACTAGTTTCTGGACAAAAGTTGACTTAAGTTCTGACGTTGAGAATTGTGGCAGCTTTTTTTGCTATAAAATTCGCTTTTGTAATTGCAAAATATTAAAACTTATAGTATTATGGCGTGACGGTCGCTATGAAATTTTAATTGCTTCATTTTCATTGTGTTCGACTGTTTCTGTACCGTGTGCGTATTTGTAGGTTGTTTCGTAATATACAGCTACCTGTTATCTGGATTATGTTTGACAGCCCAATGAATGTGAAATAACAGAAAAATTCTACCTTTTTCAAAAGTTATCAGTTTTAATTACTATACTCCTATGTTCTTTGTTTAGTGAATGAATAATTGACTAGTAATTTTAAAAGTCAAAGTAAATATATTTGCAGACTGTTAATATTTTACTTTTAGAGAAAATATCTTTAAACTAATATAAGACTTGTAATATTAAATCAACCCGAAGCCACTAATATTAAAAAGCCCTTCTTGTAATAACAAGATTTATTCAATAGTTGGCTAAGTACTTACTCCAATAACTTGTGTGACCATGTAACCTGTAATAGCCGAACTTGGCGTCCATTTACATTACGTCAAGTTTCAAAGTTAAAGTAAACCTTTTGGCAGTATAAAGTAAACAAAGAAAACCGTAGTGTCACGGTCGCGGAGGTCTCTAAATCAATTAGAGGCAAGTCGGTGCGTCCCCGGCGGTTTAATAAGAAGTTACGACGACACTGCGTCCACCCATAAAATGCTGACCACTGGATCCTAACAATGGACGCCCAGATAATGGAAAATTGTCTAAAGGGATTTTTTTTATTATAACCACACTGTATCCACTCTAGTTTGTGACGAGAATTTGTAGTGATTTTCTACCATTGTCCTTTATTGTGGACGATCTCTTTATTTCTAAAAATTGTGCTGCCACTATTTTTCTCGAGTGCCTCGAGATCTGTACTTTTATTACATGTTTGAATGTTTTTTGTAATTTTCTATACGGCCCAGGCCGTATAGAAGATTACAAAAAACATTCTGTTTATATGGGTAGAAAAAACCTTTACCCAGGCACAGTTACGAGTATGGTAATTAAAGTAATTATCCCTTTGTAGCTTAGTTACCGGCAACTTTAATGAGAAAAGCCCGTGCACCGCATTGGGACAATATACTTACCATCTTGAGGCCGAGCCATTTTATAGTAAGCTGCCGTAAGGGTCTAATAAAAATGATTTATTTTAAAAGTTTATCCTACCTATACGGCAAGTTTGTACACTTTCAAACTGTGTGAAAATATTTTGCTTACTCATTTGTTTACACCTAGGGATCGAGTTGTTGTGTTATAAATACCAGTTTGTAATACAAAAAAAAACTCAATACCATTTATTGTATACTGGATGGCTGTCCTCGCAAAATCCACGTAATCAGTGTCAATTTCAACATATCAATCAGTAATTCAAAACTTATATGGGTCTGAAGCGTCCCCTAGGTAGTTTATCTCAAGATCGAAAGTTTATTATCTTCGAAAAATATCGCAGGTTCGCATCGCAAATCAATTTATGTGTAGTGGACAAAGATTTTTGTGAGGACTGAGTGCGTGCGTCGGCGTTAGAGGTCCGTAGTAAAGCGTCTTTTTAACACCCCCGGGGACACTGCGCCTACGAACGCTATAAAAACCTGTATAATTTTATTTTGCCTTCAGGACTTGTGATATAGCGTCGCCATTAGCCATAAGGCAATTTGCGAGGAGATGTTTCGTAAAAATGTGACTGTAGAATATACTTTGGTACTTCTCAAAATGGCATTATTTCATCTTTTAAATATTTTCTTTAAATAAACAGTTTGCATTTACGTTTTATTTGAAATTACTTCAAAGCGAATCAAAGTAAATAAATTTCTTCCCATCGGTAGATAAGACAGTAAACTGTTGGTTTATTTTGTACACAAACAACTCGTTCGATATATTCCTTCATGTTGAACATGTTAGCGCACGCGAGCTTCTCCAGTCACTTATGTTTATCAACTGAAGCACTACACGACTACACGAAGTAGTTCGTACTCTAGCTAATACTCACATAAGTAGCTGACTATTTTTTGCGTTCACCGACGGCCACGAGTGTTGAACTGTTTGCGAACAAACTTCTATCGTAATGAAAAGTAAATTCCTCGCGACGCCGTTCACGAAGACATCAATAAAACTATTTCTCTTGACTCCCCAGAGGCTTTACTTTTGAAAAATATTTACTTATTCTAGTGGAGCGGTCTCGGTTTTATGGGTGCCTAACTAGCGGATCGGAGGCGATGTCGCTGTATTTTTCGATATTTCTTCAATTTATTGGACTTCTTTACGGACGGTGAACGTTTTACCCGATTAGTGTTGCGCAAAAAGTACAATATTTCTTTTGTCGTATATTTGGCTGAGGGAACTTGTGGCTAAATAATAATAGCTACACGGGTCGACCTTCAAGGTAAAGCAACGCTTGCCGCTAGTCGGTCCGTGGATGGGTGACCATCCCAAACATACAGAGATCCTTCCGTGCCTCGGAAAGGTTGTTAAGTGGTTTGTTAGTCGGCTGTCGCTTGATTTATAGGGTTCCGTTACCAATTGGCAAAAACTGAACCCTTATAGATTCGTCCTATCCGCGCGTGTGACAGTCTGTTCGTCTGTGTAGGTACATTTTCCCGTCGTTCGCGTTGGCACCACACAGTTGAAATTTAGAGAGCAGGTGTCTTCTACAAGGTGTTGCCTTGCATCCTGGTCAAATTCAAGGAGGTATCTATGCTAATGACTCTCGACCCGAATCGATAATAAAATAAGTTAGGTTTTTCTTTATTAATTACGGAAATCAGTAAGTGTAAATTATTCGTATTAAAACACAGCCCGTCTGTAATTGGCCGTACAACCGCGCCTTCACACACACAAATAAACGCACACAGAGACATGTTGCGCGATGGGTGATTCTTCTATTACTTTCGTCTTATTCTGAAATACTGTCAAATTTAAACAATTTGAAATAGCAGCTTTATAAATTATTTGACCGGGTATCGTAATTTGAATTGATTATTATTTATGTCTTTTGTGGCAAGCTCCTGAATGTTGACTAGAATGCAGAACTACACCTTGTTTATGCCGCTACAAAAGTGTTGTAAAATTACGAAAAAAAAATAGGACTGGGCCTAGATGTAACAGAAGGACGAAGGTTGAATAAAATATAGGTATAATTATTATATAACTGGGTTGGGTAGTCACCCTAACAATTCCATTAGGTTAGGCTGCAAGAAAACCCTAATATAGTTAGGAAAAGGCTCGGGAAATTCAATTTCTAAAGAAAGAAAGTAAAAGTATTTATTAAACTTACACAGGACATAACAGCTAGGGAGCTCGTGGCTAAATAATAACAGCCGCTCGGGTCGATCTTTAGGTTAAGCCGTGCTTGCCTAGGTTGGTCTGTGGATGTGTGACCACCCATTACATACCGAGTTTCGGAAAGCACGTTAAACAGTTGGTCCCGGCTGTCATTTGTGATCTTTGACAGTCATTACAGGTAGTCAGTGGCCCAGAAAGTCTGACAACCAGTCTTACCAAGGGGTATCGTATTACCCAGTACTAACTGGGTTGTGGAGGTCAGATAGGCAGTCGCTCCATGTAAAATACTAGTATTCAGCTGCTTCCGGTTAGACTGGAAGCCGACCCCAATAAAGTTGGGAAAATGCAATGCAGATGATGACACAGGACATTTGATTTGAGGCTGTTTGATTTTAATTAAGTGGGACTTCAGGGTTTCTGCCTGTATTATGTTCAGCCTTAAACCACTTGTCTTCAGGTAGCCTGTTTAATCTACTATATATATATACTATACTCAGTTAAATGGCTTCTCATTCAAAAATATTTCTAAGAAGTCGATTTTTTCCAACACGGTACGTAACTTGGATGGTTAGTCTAGCATGCATGTTTTATTTGGTTTACAAGTAGGTTAATTATATTAATATGTGATATTTACAGAGATTCACAGAGTACTTAATAAGCACTCACTCAGTAAAGCGCAAGACATTTGTGGCACAGCATTATGCATTCGTAAATATAGACCACCTTTTTTACTGTAGGTATGTACATGTAAATTATGTGTAGAAGAAGTAAACTTAGATTTATCCGTGTTAACTTAACATTACTTAAACTTTTTGGGTACAGTCCGAATAATCACTAAAATAAAATGTCTAGGCTTCTTTTTGCTGGAGATTTGATGCAACCAAGTTGGACTTAGCACTCGCGGGCCGCTACCGCGGCACCGCTCGCTAGGCTCACTCAGCTCACTCAGCTCGCGCGCGTTTGCTCACAGCTCTAGCTTGACCCAACCCATTTGGTCGGTGTGTCCTAGCAATAGAAAGGAAACACGTAAGTTTAAATAACTGCTCCCGGCCGCACCTAGGTATAACCGGCTAGAACTAGGTGCAACCGTACTTTGGCTTTTAGCCGTAACATAGTCACGTTTCGGACTTTACCCAGCAACCTCAGATGACCCAAATTAACTCGGGTAAACCTAGGTTTACTTCTTCTTCCAGCTGTACCCGTAACATAATTATGTAGTCCAAGAGTCAACAGTTTGCGCCTTAGAGACAAAGTCATCACTTTAGTGTCCATAAGTCTGGGCTCTATATTACCAAACCTCGTCTGAGATTTCTCATCTAAGTGTCGATTTGAAGTCCCCTGGGAAGCTGTTTTAGAAAAGTGTGTTAAAAAAGTCTATACTGACTTTGAAACTAGACGACTCCTCTTGGGATTCTAAATCGAGGCGCCATCTTTGAATTATTTTATTAAATATGACCCAGACTTTGCTTTTCGTGTGTTTTCTTTCTAAAACTAATGCCTACTTTCAATAACTTTAGGCGACACTACGGCATTACTGTACTACAGGAATTTAAACTCTCAGCACTAAGACGAGCGCTGAAAATTCAATAGTGAGTCTTTACTTAGGTCTTTCATTTAGATGTCGTTATCTGATAGTGCAAACAGACATAACAGTCTATTTGTCTAGGTTCTCATCATAAACACGTAATACGCTTAAAGTTATTGCTGCCGAACAATCATAATTCCTAAGCCGTCTTTACGACGTCATCAAGAATACATGAGATGTGTATTCTTATCCTGTTTTGTGTGGGTACTGCATCATATTCTTGATTAAATGTTTACGATCGTAGTCGCCGTATGTAGCCTCATATTAAGGTTGTTTCCTTCGCGAAACCTCTCAAGTACCGCTCGCTCGTCGCGGCTACACCAAGACTGTCGGTAGATAATAATATAAAACGGTAAGCTTGTTAAGTGTTATCCGGAAAGAGGTACAACAGTCAACACTTATTATTTTTGTATGCTCTAGTGGATATAAAATCAAACTCGACATGATAATGCTTTCGCTATCTTTTCACTATTTTGCGTTGCTTAGAGAAGAATTGAGTCGGGTAGAAGATTTTTTTCTGATTATGGTGTAGTGCGCACAGACTAGGTACTGTAATAGTTTATTATTTCTGGAGTAACTCCACTTTCTAAATTTTTTTTTTTTTTTTTGATAGACTTTGATTTTTTTAATGAATCATTCTTGAAACTGCCACCTTTTATTTATTTAAGTATTAATACTTAAAGCACAAAGCACAGGTGGACTAATGTCAGATGTCAGATGATTTTAACGTCTAATCCCAAATAGTAAAAATACCTTTCCCTTCACAAATTCAAAGTAAACACACTCCTACAGACCCTTACGTAAAATCTTTTCAGAAAGTACAAAAAAAAAACAAGTTGTTTTTCATAACACATCTTCAACTACTAATAATCCTCAAACCGTCACGTTATAAGTTATCCCTTATCACTCTTCCCATCGCTAAAACGTGATTTCCATCGCGACATGTAATAGGCACAGGTGTAGGCATTATATTGAGTCGGGCTGTCAACGCTTCGCCCCTTATAAGGGCTCTTACGACCCGCTTAAGTCGCCGGCGACGCAGGTGACGACCACTTAACGACTCTACTTTTACTACATAATAGATGGCATATGTAATGACTAGATAGTGTTAATGTGGATACGTTCAATTGAGAATTATGTAAGGCGTGGTTTTGATGGATGGATTGTGTGAGGAATGATATGAAAGAAAAAAGAGTAAATGATAGCGTGACGGTTGACAGGGGAGAATGGAAGAAAAAAACGTGTTGCGCCGACCACAGGTAACATGAGACTAGGGCATTAAGATGGTGTTGATGATGTGAGGCTTTGTTTTCGTATCGTTCTTTATGTTGATAGGTAGGTAAGTACTTATAATTATGTACTTTGGATCGGAGTAGGTTCTTAAAGGATTTAACTCATATATAAATAATCAATGGGGGCTATCGTTTTTGAGCTCACCATGGCGCCACTGTCGAGTATGGTCTTGTCAATAATTCTATGTTATACTTTACAGTACCAATAACGTCATAAAAAGTTTATTTTATTACGTACAACAACATAGTGTAAACTTCAGATACATATTTACAATATTCTCTCTAAAATTAGCAAGCATGAAACATTTAAAAATCATTCTACCTCTAAGTATTAACAAATAAGATCCTAAGTTGCTACTTAAAATCTTCAAGTCATAATTAATCAGGAATGGCTCAGTCTAGAACACAATAAACACATTGAAACACAACTTTGTTGAGGACGGCTTCTAGTCTTACTTGATGCAGCTGAATACCAGTATTTTACAGGGAGCGCCTGCGTATTTGCTCTTCACAACTCAGTTAGACAGGTTGTCAGAAAGAAATAAACTAAACTATGTTCTAAACATGTGTAGTATATATTGGCTGGACTGACTTATAGGCTGACAAAACACAATAATAACCAAACCTAGTTACAAAACAACGCCTGAAAAATAAATATTCAAAAAGTTTCTATTATGTATCACATTATTTCAGTGGAGATATTATTTAAGAAAGAATCCTTGTAACTTCTTACACGTGTTTGCACTCGCTAAATAAAGACCTCACAAAACCTGACATTGACATAATATTCGCAACTACTTTTGCCCCCGTCTTCGCCCGCGTCGAGGCTGGATGTTATCCCACGGGAATGTATCTACCCGGAATACCAGTATCTTACGATATAACCCAGATTATAGTCTAGTTCTGTGCCGAAATTCATTCAGGTGTGAAAAAGTCAAACCGGTATAATAATAAATATTTATTTTCTCCCACAAAGTACTGTTACAATAATGTAACATCGGTACACAAAATGAGTCAAACTGAAAAATTAATTAATAGTGAACCAATCTTTCACACGCCTACAGAATGATCTAAAAAAAATAAAAAGATTTAATTTTAGCGGTGTAGTGTAAAAACGGAATTAAACAAAAATGTCAACCGAGTGTATCATAACCATCGTTCTATCACTGAAATAACAGACACACAAACTGAGTTCTTTCTTTTCGCACCTTATTTTATTATGGATATACTGAAATAATCTAACTGACGGTTTATAAATCTTATAAAAACACTTGGGAAGTTTTCGTCTATTCTGAGTAGAATAAAACTTGACAAGTCAACTGTCGGCTCGCGGAAGTTACACGGTAAACGATGGCTAATGGAATTTTATTCTTGTTTTTAATCGACGTCCAAAAAGAGGAATTCAGAATTTACTTACAAAAAATACCTTAAGTTCACTCACTGACAGACAACGCCCTGCTCTGCCCTGTAGTGTAAATGTGGTGTTGCCCCACAAACGCCACTTGTCGGACACTAATGTCGGTCGGAAAAAACGACACGGGATCGGGTATGTAATAAAAAACAACAAATTCTAAATCAAACTGAAAAAAAAAAACTTAATATTACTGCGGTATAAAACCTATTCAGTAATCAATAGGCATGACGACAGTATCAAAAAATTTCAAATCTATTTAGTCCGTCAGTTATAGTATTGGAAATTAATGGACACGTATTTTTTGTTTTTGTAAATCAATGAATATTGGCAAAGATAAAACGCATCAAAACTCGGGAGTGGGGGCTCGTGACGTCAGAACTAGGTAAACATTATACCTAGGCTTTAGTTGGATTATCAAAAAATAATTGACCCGTGTTTTTTCTTTTGTTACGTAGGTAAACCAAAATTGACGAAGATATGACGCTTTTAAAATTCTCAATACGTCACTGACGGACTAATTAGTTTTTTTTGTCGTCTCGCCTATTCTAAGAATTGGATTAAAAAAAAAAAAAACTACATAATTTTATTTGTATTTTGTTTTATTTGTGTTTTGTTTTGGGTTATTCGATTTGTTCTGAAAAATAGTGAAATGTGATTTTGTCTTGTACAGGTCTAATAACAGGTCTGGTATCTTTCTATAAATCCCGATACCAATCAAAATAACAATGCTAAACTTTTTTTTTGTTTTCTCTTAACTCTGGAACTACCAGGCGTATTTGATATACATATATTTGGTAGCCCAATTATTCAGAACCATTTAAAGCTCTTAGGATAATAGTATGGCGATTTGGTTAGTTGTGTAAAAAAAACCTTTTAATACATGTATCGAACTAGACAGCTTTTTCAAAAACGTGATATGAGTTTCTTCGGGAAAGTTGTATAATATATGACAGTAAGGCTCACCTCCAGTCCTTGAAGGATACACATATAAATAAATCGCCGTCCTAAATACAACACACTATTTACAATCCATGACCACTTCAAGTGCTTAAACAGTTAGAGCCGTCTAACCCGCATTGTACAGTCTACATCAAAATATTTTCCATTGTGTGTAAAATAAATAACCGCTCTCAAACAACGCATTAAGCAATATATTTTCCAAGCTTTTGTAACGTGAAGTACGTACTGCCGGTTACACAAACTTTAATTGTACTGTTTTAAGCCTAGACAAAAGTAGATGCTTTGTTTTGTAACCTAAACTCTGAATAATGCAATTCATTAAAATTGCTGAAACACGTGTAACTATTACTCATAATATGAACGACTTCGTTTTAAATTTTAGGACTGCTTTGTCTAAAACTAAGATGATAAGGTAGATAGGTAGAAGAAATTTTGTTATTTTCTCTCTTACATAACACCACGCCTGTAATCCCCGAAGGATTAGGCAGAGGTGTACAGTCGTGGACTTTTCCGCCTGATCAGTTTTTTTTTTTTTCGCTTAAATCATGCGGTGGCGCCGAGCCACGCCCCCTTAAAGTTTAGGCCTATTAGGAAAGCGTCAACTTGGGCGCGCAAAATAACAATAACTCTCGTTTGGCGTGACTCGTCAGTGCGATCGGCCGATCGATATATTTTCATTCATTATTTCTACACAAAGTCAACGGGGCGGAGCTAAAGAGCGTTTCTATGTTGTACTTGCAAGCAAAAATTAGCTTAGTGGTGATCAGGCGGGAGTGTCCTCGATAGTACCTAATAATACACCCACATTTCGTCAGTTATGTTTAAGTCCCATATAATAGGAGATAATAGCCTACTGCCATCAACCGGGTGCAGATCCAGACTCCGTGGCTGCTACTGAGAAATTCTTGATGGAAAAATCCAATAAGTGTCATTTTGCCCGACCCGGGAGTCGCACCCAGGACCTCACGATCAGCAGTCGTGCTTACAACCACTAGACCAACGAGGCAGTCATTTTCTTTCTTAAAGTTTTCTAAAAACACTTTCGTGGTGAATTGTACCCTTTTCCCGTTTCAGACTCGGAAGCGATTGTGAAAGCTCGGCACACAATGGCTGACAGTATATTAAGTTTCACTTGTTTGTAGGGCAGCTTTTTAATGTCGTACTTACAAATACACTCCGACACATAACATATGATGCAGAAACTTGAACTAATGGCTATTATAAGGGGATGATTGTGTCTAGTTATACATAAGAAATTAAATATTTAATATATACTTTTTTTTAAGTATTCAGTGTCACTGCAAAAAAGGTCTCTTCTTTCTTGTCGAGATAAACTTAAAAAAAAGGAGGTAGGATAAGGAAAATAGAATATTAAAAATCTTGCTGATCAGTAAAATAAAACTTAAGTTATGACAATACTGCTTAAAAGCTCAACATTATGAAAATATATATATATAAATATAATATAATTTATATTTTTTAATATTTTTTTTTTTTTTATTTATTTATATAATATATATTATATAAATACCACAATATTCCAAAGGGACCTCAAACTGGCAACAAATCACGTGTAAAAAAAGTGCAATGAAACAAGTTTAACTGAAATGCAGCAAACTGTATCAATATTTCATCCCTGATTGTATTCACGATCAGTTAAATTTCGATTTCCTTAGTCAATGAACGAACAAACAATTCAATCGTAGACATTAAGTTAACCGACGGTAATTCCACTGACTACGTTTTCCTGTTTATTTTTGCGATGTAAGCGTAAACACAATTCCACTGTGTTACCAAATGAAACCTTACTGTTGACAAAGGTTTCATAATTTAACAATTTGCCAGTTTACATAATGTTCTTCTACACGTGTTTGTTGTAGATAATTATGTCTGTGTGTCATATCTTCGGGAATAATCTTATATATCTTTCTGGGTATTCATTCCAAAAGATATCTTTTTAGATGTGGCTTTGTGGTTAGACTTACAATGTGCAATGTACTTAAAATGCTATTGTACAAAGCACAAAGACGAATTCTTTAGGGCTTGCGTAAGCAGAAGCGTTTGAAACACTTCACCACAGACTGCCCATGTTTTGGGTACAATGTTTTCTAAAACTTGAGTTTTGTTGCGTTTAAAAAGTACTATCGTATACAAATACATTACTATGTATATGGCTTTATGAAATCATGACGCTGAAAGGGAGAAAATAAATTGATAGTAATTCTTGACATTAAATTGATAAAGGAATTACCAACGAAATCGAAATGCTGCATGTATTATGATTACTAGGTTTAGTCGGCATCATTTTATAAGGCAGCCATTTGTTCTTACTTACCTACGGAACTGGATATTTTTTTTTACAAAAAATCGTACAAATGAAAAACAAAAAAATATGAAGAGTAACACCCTCTATAACCCTTTGTATAAGTACCCTTAATGAAACCAAAAGGCACTTGTTCCCCCCGTCATTGCGATCACTTCTCTGGCCTAGCTAGACCATACTACAAATTTTACACAACTTTTTGAGTGCGTCCTACTTGAAGAGGAGCTCGTGGCTATATATAATAACAGCCGCTCGGGTTGATCGTTAGGTTAAGCCGTGCTTGCCTAGGTTAGTCTGTGGATGGGTGACCGCCCATTACATACCGAGTTTCCTCCGTGACTCGGAAAGCACGTTAAGCCGTTGATCCCGGCTGTCATTTGAGGATTTTTGACAGTCGTTAGGTAGTCAGAGGCCCTGACAACCAGTCTTACCAAGGAATATAGTATTACCCGGTACTAACTGGGTTATGGAGGTCAGATAGGCAGTCGCTCCATGTAAAATATTGGTATTCAGCTGCATCCGGTAAAACTGGAAGCCGACCCCAACATAGTTGGGAAAAGGCTAGGCAAATAAATGTTACATTAAGTCCAGTAGGACTTAATGTAACATTGTAGTACAAACGGCTTTTTTGGGGTAAAAATTGTGATTTTTACCCCAAAAAAGCAGCAATAATTTTTGCGTAAAGTTATTTACGAGTAGTTTAATGTACAGAATGTTTGGTTGACGGCTTCGTGAAGGATTCGTTTACCCCCTGTATTTTCACTTTTGCCAACCACATCCTGTCTAGCTTGTTGTGCTAACTTTTCAGATCACCATGTTTATCCGTCTTCTCAACACGTACAATGTCCGGGTCTACAATATATCGTAAGTCTTTGTTAAAATGGCCGCCATGCCTACGACGGTCTAATTGATTCATGAGGCATATGAGCAGGAGATAACACCTTAATAACGACTGACACGGCACTTAATTAGTGACGATTTTAGCTTGAATATGGGTACGATAAGACTGGGCACGGGAAAGTTACACAGTTATGGCCGTTCGTTCTAATAAAATTTGGTGCCTAACACGGATATAAATGAGGGTAGGAATCGCAGTTTCAAGAATGTGTAGGAATAGTAATTGAGCTTTTCAAATTTTTAGAGTTCATAATTAAGAGCATAATAATTGTGAACTTTTTAATTTAATTTTAGAGAGAAATTAAAAAGTAATGATCAACAAGTAATGGTAGGCAAAACATCGTTAAAAAGTAATATTTAACGGTATGTATGTGTGTGTGTTTGTATGAGGTTTGCTCTGAGCTATTCTAAGTTTTTTCTTTCTGGGTACACAATGAGACCCGTTTGCGTTATCTTCCTCCCTCTACATCTGTGGCACTTATATATTCTTATGACGATCCGAGATAATAACATTCATTTAGATGAGTCCTGCATAATTTCAGCGGATAATAGACTGACACACATTAGGGCAATATAACCCTTTGTAAGATTGGTTTATAGCTGCAATTAAAAGTACCGTTAAACTAAACTCGGGGTACGGAAAGAAGGGTTGGGTTAGAGGCAATGCTTCTGTTTTATGTTTTACTGTTAGTAAGTGTCAATGGATCTTTAAGTGTGATTTAACGATTTTAAAGCCTGATTTTACAATATTTTATATTTACAAAAGTGGACCTTAATTGTGCGTTGGTAAATGTATATTTTAGTGAACGTCGGTGCTATTTTTGTAAACCTATTCGTGAATAGACTACTTAGTGAATAGCCGAGGCTATCAACCCGAAAGACACTTGAAATAATTACAGTGGTTTATCGGTTCATCAACTTCAAAATACCTCCCGATATAGCAACAAATTCTCTAAATACCACTAGAATAATAATACCCGAACTATAAAAGAGTGTGCGCGTCAAAAAAACTTCTTATCATATCTGGATCATGATCAGAGTCTGCAGTACAGGATCGTCGCCAGGCTTTGCGCGTGATTGTGCAATAATTCACCCTCATACGAGGCGTTTGTTTTTTTTTGGCAAGAAATATTTTATCTCGCCCAGGGGAAGATAAGTTCACAGGGGAGTTTTATTAACGACAGTTTCGGAGTGGGGACCGCAAAGATTACGCGTTTCTATCATGTTCGAGTTTACTCACTTATGTCAGCCGTGTTTGCCGACGAGGAAACGTTTACCGACATCTTTAGCAACTTTAACTGTAACAAAGAAATGAAGAATGATAGTTGGGTATTGTTTAGAAGAAACTAATGGTTTCAACATCAGTTTGCACTTTACTAAGTTCCGTAGCTCTCTAAGAATATCGGAAGGCGGTAATTTATAAGATATTTTTGCTGTTAAAATCAATCTTGGGTTCGAACCCTTAGTTTCGCTTAACGTAATTAGGTCAGGCGGCTATAAATAGTCCGTCGGAGCTATAAAAAGCGTCAACACTTTACCTGAGAGGCTGAGAGCACGCTGTTACCTTAGTTAGGCCCTCCAGGGTATTTGTGGGGTCCATAAGTAATCGCCATGAAACAGTAGAGGCTCCGGCCGTTTATCACTTGTTCTAATAGTGGTTTTTACCTAATTCCTTCATTCTTTTCGAGGCAGTTTTTGCTCGCCTTCCCCTATTTGTCCCGCAGCACGGAATTTCGCTGAAACTTATGTCCTGACCTTAATTAGTTCGTGTGTTGAGTGTTTTGTTTTGATGTCATGATTTTAAATTATTAAACTATTAAAAACAGCTTATGATGAGTAGATTTTAATATGTTCGTAATTAAATCAAAGTAATTTAGATTTCAGACATAACATCATCAGGCCTTGTAGTCCCCGAACAGGCTGAGGTGTACCTTTGCCTAATCGTGCTTGTACCCCTTTTTTTTTTCGGATGGGAAATCATGAAATTACTTCTCCCGCTCTGGGCGGAGCAGGAGGGAGTGTCAGACTTTTACTGACTAAAACCCATCCATGTTCCTTCATCGCCCTTTGTGTTCCGGGGTCACGGTATCTCTTTCGAACGGTCCCGCAACCCCGGGTGCTTGTACCCCTAAGATATACACCCATATTTCGTCAGTTATGTTTAAGTCCCATATTATAGGGGGCGACTCTATTGATGGAAAAACCCAAAAACACTTTGCCCGACCTGGGAATCGAACCCAAGACCTCATGCTCAGTAGTAGCGCTTGCGACCACTCGACCGAAGCAGTAATAATTAGCATAAAATATCTTTTACAAAGGATTTTATGTAAAGAAACAGAAATCATTTCTTAAACCAGCTAATTGCCTCGAACCTCAATCCATTACAATGTATTTATATACTATTTATTCCGACATCTTCCTCAAAAGAAACGGTAACCACTTATATCCCATACATTATCTACAAACACAAGTAAACTTAATCACAAAACGCCGTTCGGAGTAAAAAGGTCGAAATTAGCGAACAATGCTGTCGTAGCCAGGGTAATAGTTAGCAGTGCCGAAAATTACCGGCCCGAGTAACTAATACCCGTGAGACTCAGGTGGCACAACACTGGGGTAGAGGCTTAAACGATTTCCCTTTCCCCTAAAGCGTGCCATGTTATTGCAGTAAAGCCTAGTTTCAGGTTAGAACAACACTTACCTCCTGCCGTAATAGTGCTGGGCGTTTTTAGCCGACGTCATCAGTTAAGGATAAGCTTTTTCCGCTGTTTTCAGCGCTGTTTTAATAATTGTGTTTTCGTGCGCTGCTCTAAAAGATTTTTGAGTTGGGATTTTTGTTGTTTTATTTGTAGGGAAATTAAGGAAATGTTGCGAAAATTAAGTAGGTAAATTTTTTAATTTTATTTAAGGGATCGATGATATCTGAACAGGGTGTAGGGGCACCTACCTCAACATGTCCCAATGTTGGCCAGCAAATCAAAACCGAAGTCATAAAAAGAAACAAATTCAACAACAGATTTTCACTACCATAATGCATACGAATCCCGATTTTACAAAGGCATCCAGCCTAGCTAATGTCGACTACATTTCTAGCATATCTCCGGATCTCACCGGCAGGCTAGCCGGGAGAGGTGCGTAATGCAATGAAGTCCGTTCCGTGCGGCAAGTCCATTCCGTGCGGCCGCACCGGCACCGGCTATTAGGTGTTAACTTGGACATGAGCAGGAATGCGGTTTGTCTCCGACGTATAGGAACGCACTAATGGACAAGTGTCGGGAGCTGGCTTTAACTCGACGCCAGTCCGGCTTCGATTCGTTAACTTAACGTATCGAATTTGCGCGAGAGTTATGTCTGGTTTCTAGTTTCGGTTTGTTATTGGTTGTAACTATATGACGTGTGTATTAGGTAATTATGTTATGCTTGGTTTATGGAAGTTGCTTATTTATATTTGTGTAAGACCGTGGCATCTTTTTGTGCCCTATCAGAATACCAGCGATGTGACTTTTTTTTTAACGTCACAGCACCTTGCTGATATAGGAGTCTTTTGTCCTTGCGCGGGACCATTTTGATTGTTTTTATTTTTCTCTTTTTTACTTTTTGTTTTTGTTGTGTCCTGTGTAATTTCAATAAATACTTTTCTTTCTTTCTTTCTTTGTGGCGGAAAATCGAATGATGTGGTGTGGCTAATAGGTGCTAAGAGACGGAATATTTCCCGAAACAAATGTAAATGGTGGTGTTCTAAGAAAGTTTCCCAGAACACGAAGTTGTAAGTAATGTTCTTCCTGGATATGATGTAATAATGAATACGATTCATTATTATCTCATCGCTAAAAAGTTGCCTTATGTGCATTGATGAAATAACATGTTATGTTAGGGATGTCCCTATCTCCCATTAATTCCAAACAAATCCTATCAAGATACTACAAGTTTTATCCCAAATAAAGCAAATCCCCCAAGAGAAAGATAGACAGAGCTTTCGATGGTCCTTTGTGCAAATCCCATTCCGTGCAGTGTCCGTAGTGAACGCCCGTGTTTCGGCACCATAAGTCATGGTGGAAGACACATTGATCCCAGATTTGTCAAGTCCAATACGCTACTAATATTACAGGTGGTTCGAACGTTGCTTCCCAAAGCCTTTGGAAATGGTCCAATCGACTGGACTTTTCTTGGCTCTCGCTTCCTTCCGTAAATGTTGTACGTTTGGAAAGTTGGTATGTTTTGTGATCTTCTAATACATATACGACATATTAAAATTTTTGGTATTTAGTCATAGATTTTAAAATGAGATACGAGATATTATACTCGTGCGAGATCATCATCATCATCAGCCTATTAATGTCCCCACTGCTGGGACAGAGGCCTCCTCCCTATGAGAGGGAAATACCGTGCGAGATACTTTGTGACATTATCTTTCTTTTTTATCGTGTGGTTAGTGCCTAACCTGGTGTCAGAGTTTTTATACCGCCCATGGGCCTATATGGCTTTACATGCCGTCGAGAAATTTCTTTCGTCACGAAGTTTTCCTTCACCGAAGCAAGTGATAATTGTACCATATGCACATGAATCCGAAAATCAGAGGTGCGTGTCTTTAACATTACATGCTTGTTGACATTATGAGATTACTATTATTATTCAATTGAGGAGCTCGTGGCTAAATAATAACAACCATTCGGGTTAATCTTTAGGTTAAGCCGTGCTTGCCTAGGTTGGTCTGTGGATGTGTGACCACCCATTACATGCCTGGTTTCCTCCGTGCCTCGGAAAGCACGTTAAGCTGTTGGTCCCGGCTGCCATTTGTAGATCTTCGACAGTCGTTACAGGTACTCAGTGGCCCAAAAAGTCTGACGACCAGTCTTACCAAGGGGTATCGTATTACCCAGAACGAATTGGGTTGTGGAGGTCAGATAGGCAGTCGCTCCATGTAAAATACTGGAATTTTGCTGTATCCGGTTAGACTGGAAGCCGACCCCAACATAGTTGGGAAAAGCTAGGCAGATGATGATATTATTATTCAATTTTAGATTTTTCATAAATATACAATTTAGACATTACTGCCAATAACCGCCTCATCTAACACCCCTTGCGGATAAACTTTTACGGATCAAAAACAAACAGTAAACAATTCTGCTCACCTTTTTAATCTCCCAACAGAATATTCGATACCACAAAACGAACAACAAAGCTCAGTAGTAATATCTACAAATTCCAGCAGAGCCGCATTTGTATCACAGGTACATTTCACTTAACACAGTTATGAAATTTCCCTGCTGTATCGACTTTACATTGTTGAAGTCTGTAATAACGCTGCCAATACCAACTTAAGATACAGCAAAACTATGCAACAATAGACTGGAAACGATTAGTGTTACAGAAACTCTTGTTGGTGACAATGGAAGTATAACTGTATCTCTAGATAGTGTTTGGAGGAATTGTATTGAGTTCTGTTTAATCAATACCTGTTTATGAATAGTTGGGGAACTTATGTGTTTCTGCGTAGATGTTAGGAATAGTGGTTAAATAAAAGGAGTCCACCTGTGCTTATATCTATGCCTTTACTAATATGTATTACTTGCTTATGCCCGCGGCTTCGCCCGCATGAAGTTCGATAGTTGTCCCCCGGGATCATACTACCAGGTAAAAAAGTATCTTCTTAAGTGTTAATCAAGTTATAAACTATCTGCGTACAAAATTTCATCCAAATCCATTCAGTAGTTTTTGCGTGTAAGAGTAACAACCATCCATCCATCCATCCATTCGTCCATATTCACAAACTTTCGCATTTATAATATTAATATTGGAACAAAACGATAAAAATTCCAGTGCCTAAAAAAGCAAAGCCAGACGGAATTAATGACTACAGAAAGTTATCTATGTGTAACGCGGGATATAGGATATATGCAAGTTTTCTTGTAAGAAAACTGGATGCTTTAATAAAAGAACTAGGACACTACCAAGCAGCCTTTCTTCACAATAGATCGACTGACGACCATACTTAGGAGAATTCTTGACGAGGAATGGAGAGCAGGCTCAAAAACCTATGTGCTGGCGTTAGACCTCGAAAAAGCCTTCGATATGCTGGACTTAAAGTCCCTTAGAGACATTTTAGTTACTAGAACTAACAAATATCTAACGAATAGAATTATTAAGGCGTGCATGAATGAATTCACCTGCATAAAATGGTTTGGACAGCAAACGGAAACGACACACAAAGGCAAGGGAGTCAAACAGGGATGTCCGCTATCCCCACGACTATTCACCATAGTAATGGATGACGTTCTCAGAACATTAGAAGAAGAAATAGAATGCCTTCATCTAGACCAAGACCATGAGATTCAACTCCCTATTATACTGTCCTTTGCAGATGACGTGATAATAGCAACAAATAATCTCAGTGAATTGGACGAAATAGTCACCAAAATCAAACCGTTGCTGGAATCAGTCGGACTCCACATTAATGAAACGAAAACAAAACTAGTAATCAGAGACCCACACAGCACCGCAACCCGAAGTCTTATTAGAATTGGAGGAACCAGTATTTAACGGGCAGACGAAATGAAGTAACCTGGACGTATTTAACATCGACACTTAATCGAAACAATACAGTTAACGCCAGATGCAAACAAAAGATGCGTAACTCTAAGGCCTTAATATCCTTCATAAAAAACTCGAAAATGGAGTGGAAAATCGCGCGTCTTATCTATAAAATTGTCATAGAACCTGCAATGAGTTACGGCCTTAAGCCAGCGGCACTCACAAAGGCAAACCGATCGAAACTCAGAAGATACGAAAGACTCATTCTTAAAGATATGATATACGCGAAACCCCCTGAACAAGAAAACAAGCGAAATTCTTATAGGAAAAACAATTACCAAAAAAATGAAGTGCCTACGGTTATGCTACTACGGGCGCATCCTCCGACGACTAGAGCCTCACTTACTATACGCAGCTATTAGATACAAGGCGAAACGGTTAAAAGTAGGAAGACCAATATATACATGGAACGAGTCACTCCAACAAGACATTGAATATTTCAATAAAAGCAAAGAAGAATGGATTCAGCTAGCAGCAGATAGAGAAAAATTTAAGTCGGCCACCGAGGAAATATATCACCTCAGCGAAACTGACAGTGGAACAAATACTATTGACGACGAAACATATACACGAAAATAATGTTTACATAAGACGTGGCAAAAACGAATGGAATCGCAACCATCAGAAACGAACATGATTCTCCAATGCTAGAAGAGACCAACCAAACGAAGGTCAAAACACATTCTACTCATTCGGCTCATTCCTATGGATTGTACCTGTCTTTACCACTATTCCTACATTGGCTCTAGACTGCATAGTCGGCTGATTGTGCCAGACTGGCTGCGGTTGGTCGGGCTTCCTCTCCCATCCCAGAGCATGTCTTTCCTTACAAAAAAGTGCCAAAAGTGCCCCCTGGTGTATCCGGCTTGTCCGGTTCAGGCTTGTTCCTGAATGGGTGTGGTTCTCAATCATCATCATCATCTCAAAAGTAAAGTATGTATCTATTATGAATATGAAAGCAACTACGTCTGTCTGTCTGTTAACTTTCACATGTAAACCACTGAACCACTCATTATGACAGGCAGGTAGCCTGTAACTGGAGAAGGACATAGTTACTTTTCTGCCTAGATATGGGTACAAGACACATGATGAAACACAAAATACACGTAGACATAGTCGTACAAACACATAATGTGTAGACATGTCTACACATTATGTGTTTGTAGTACATTTTGTGTTTCACTAGTATCTCATATTACGTACCTCATAATCAGCCTATAATGTTCCCACTGCTGGGACACACGACCTCCTCACTATGTGTGGGAATGGGCTATAATACATCGAGCGGGTTGGTAGATGATACATGTCTTCGAATTTTCGGTTCTAGGACATGCCGGATTCCTCACGATGTTTTCCTTCACCGTTTTGACAGCAGTGGTGATGAAATAAATTACACAAAGTAATGCGCCTACATAGGTTTGAACTTACAACTTAATGTTCATAAATCGGGGCCGCCACCACTGGGCCACCGCTGCTCTTTTTATGTACCTTATTTACCTTATTATGTACCTAACGACGTAATATTATGACGATCCGAATGGCGCAGCCGTACTGAGGCTGCCTTACGTTCTTAGGGTCCTGGGTTCGAATCCCGGTAGAAGCAAATGTTTGTGTGATGAGCATGGACATTTGTTTCCGTGTCATGGATGTTTATATGTATAATAAGTATGTATTTACAAACAAAAAGTATCTATGTAGTATATCAACTATCTGGTGTCCACGACACAAGCCCAGTTGCTTAGTGTGGCACTAGATGGCGCTGTGTGTAATGTCCAGCGATATTTATTTATTTTTTATTTATTTATTTTTAAATATTGAATAGTAATTGTTTTCTGTTTTATTCGGTTCAAATACTTGAAAAGTTCTTAAACATTTTCGCGTTTTCCACACTGAGGATTGATAAACACAAAATATTTTATCTATGCATGGCGTTTCAGCAAACAAGGTTATGTAGCGAAATAGTTTCATTACGACATAAATGTATTATCATGATGTTTGCAAAGATCTCCCTGGCGTCTCGACGAACTCGTAGCGATCCGTCGAACATTCCTGCTATATTTCCCGGGTGTAATGCCGAACTTAGGAACAAAGCATCCCTTGTACCGTCTAATGCCGAACATGGGTTAGTGCGTCGGCAGTCGGTTCAAGCCGTCACCGCTCTACCGCTAGATACACAGCCACACAACTAATTGTTTGTAGGAAGCTACAACTTCGTAGCGTTCGTTTTGAATGCACGATTGTTTTCACTTGTCGATAAATACCAAATAACATGCGTTTTATTTTGACAGGCGTGTTTTTTCGTAAAAACATTGGTTGTCTGACATGGATATGCTTTCATAGTTAGTACAATCTACGTACGCATGTGAAACGTCTCCAGTTAAACACCCACTTAGATGGTGTACATGTTTAATTACGTATTAGACGAAACGTCACTCATATCTACTTTCAGGAGCCATTATTATGAGTATACGAAAGTTGAAATTTCCGTGCTAACTTGTTGAGCTACGACATAACACCGTAACTTCATTCGTGAAGCGAACTTGTGAAATTTATATTTAAGGCGCTACTAAGTTAAACCGGGCTCGCAAACTCCTCAGTTTTAGAGACAACGGTAGGGAAACGGGCGACGGAAAACGGGACACTTTAGAATTTTAGAAATTTTGCACGGGAAACTTTGTAATTTCACAACGAGCGTTTTGGACTGAGCGCAACATAAATCATTGTACTTGTTTGTTTATATAGCGTTAACTTTATCAATCATGGCGTAAACGAGCATTCACGGCACTTATCTTTTGTTAATCCGACGCCTTTTTTTGTTGCTTTTCCGTATTATCATTTTTTTTTAATAATACGATGGGGACATCTGATTTAATTTCCATTTCTAGGCTGTCTAGGTAGTTAGCTCTTTTAAAATGTGTTTGTACATAATACTGTGAACCCCATTGAATAAAACATTGTCAACACAGGGTCTGCACGATCCAAAATTTCCTAAAGGGTTTCAACGATATCCATTACAGATTTTATGTAAATCAACGCAAAAGTCACAATATTTAATTATTGCCGAACACTGTATCACATAAAATACCGCTTATTCAAAGAGGTTTCAATAAAGTAGGCACAATATGAAAATACAATATAACGTGGTAGAATCATAATTTCAGAGGCTCAGGTGGTATAACATTGTGTGGTATTTTACGTAGAGAGCGACCTATTCTGTCGTAAACTGTGGGATTTAGAGCCTGGCTCATACCTAAAACTTTCGTGTTCATCGTTAACTAAAAATTACTTACAATCTAAAAGTTCTATCATCAAAAGCGGTTTTACACCGCATATTTACTAGAGACTGCATTTATTTTAATAATATAAATTTTACAAAGACATTAAGAAGTTTTCGTCTGAAATCTAATGTTTTGTTTTACTACTTTTAACTTAAAGCTGGGTATTAAACGTGAAAGTTAGTCTTGAAACTTCTTTTTAAAGCTCTAAACCTAAGCCTATAAAGACGGCTAATTCATTGAGTAGGTAACAAACAAAGTAGATTTAAAGTTGACAGTAGCTTAAAATCAAAGTTTTATGGAATAATAAAGATGTTTAATATTAAGATTATGAGTGACATTACGGTCGTATCGTTTTACTAAGTTCAATGACAGTTCTCTTGAAGATAATTTACTTAGATTGTGTAAAATTATATAATGTCGTTAGCCTCAACGTATTTCCCCTTATTGGGAGCAGTTCCTATGTTATAGTGTAGTGCACAAAGACTTTGGAGTACCGGAGATGGTCGGTCAAATGTATTTACCTAATAGTATCGGATAGTACACAAGTATTTAAGCATAACGTGGTTCCTGCATGGAACATAAAGTTAGGAATTTGGTATAAGAATATTGGTACGCAGTTTTGCACTTGCCTCTTTATTGACAGAAACAATTGTTTGGTTTTAGCACGACACCATTTAACTGTCACGATTTGAACTAGATTACTTACACCCGTAGTATAGTTAAGTAAAAATTAATACTTAACTTTAAGTAATTAGATACGCAAACATTTTATGCAAGAATTTAAATGAAGTACGAACCTTTAAAGAAAGCAAAGCAAAGAATTCTAGCTTTTGACATTTCGAACTTCAAGCAATTACTGAACTACAAAATAAAATCGTTTCTTAACACACATTGACTTGTTTATAGATACGGGTGATAATATTTTGATAAGTTTAATAAGGAGCAAAAAATAAAGCTCACATTCAACAATCCAACAATAATATGATACAAATAAATGTGAAGTTTCAACGGCGGTATTTCCGTTTTCAAGACAACTTTTTTACATAACACCGCGAATAACTAAAGGTATTTACGTTTTATGGCACAAAGTAAACAATATCTTTAAATACTTGAAAAAACAACTGATTGTTGTCGGAAAAGAACGACATGTCAAACTTATTTCACTTGTGTCATTATGCTTTACGGCCTCACTGAGATAGGGAATCATAGCATTTCTGTGACATTTCTCCAATAAGTACGGAACATTTTATTTGAACCAGTACATCCCCACCACGTTACAAATAATAAAATATTTCGCTCAAATAAATCAATAACGTGTGGCGTGTCGTAATATAAAATATATTTCTTTTGTAGGTCAAGTATCTTGAGGGTTCAAGAGAGCGAAAATGCGGGAATGAGCACTAGTCGCAGAATTCCACTATATATGTAGTTCGCAAGGTCAAAAAAATACTCGTGTTACATCTAATAAATGTAACAAAAATAATGTTAGTTTGGAGATATTACAACCAAACACAAAGTCTAAATATTTAATGGAGAAGAATTAACTACAACAATTCTGTTAGTCTTTAGCTAGCGTAACAGCAACCTGTATCTAACTCTTATATACAAAAAAATACATTGAAATACAGAATAGGATATCCCAGTCGCTACACACTACACACATTGATACATTATTGTCGCTACATTGATTAGTGGTCATTCTAGTTATAATTAATGATACATCGTCATCATCTGCCTAGACTGGGAGCCGACCCCAACATAGTTGGTTTTCCCAACTATGTTGGAGTCGGCTTTCAGTCTAACCGGATGCAGCTGAATACCAGTATTTTACATAGAGCTTACTACTATAATTCACGATATACAATGGTGAAAAATTATCAAAAATGATATAATTATGTTATTATTATTATTATATATAGGTTTTTCAGTGTTTTTTTTTGACATTCGTAGAATTATTTTGTTTATTAATATTACATTAGGTAACCTAAAAATATTAACAGCTGCACGCATTTATAGGATAACTTTAATAATATTATTTAATACTTACCATTACTGAATTAAAATCATAAGTACATTTAGTAGTTAGGTACTTAATTCAATTAGTACGTGAGCGTATTATTTAATTCCAACCAATAACTGAATTATCAACCAAATTAGAAGTCCAGTAATAACAGATATTCAAATACATTAAACTTCGATAAATATATCGATATTTGTTGCACATTCGTAATAACAGGATTGCATTGTTCTCATATTTGTGGTACTGCATCAGACTATATACAACACCACTAAAAACGTCCGAATAAAATGTTGCCAGTTACAATTTTTTTTTTGTTGTGTTTTATTTAAACCTGTTATCACGTTGTCAATAAATGCTATCGAGATGTTTTGTAGCCAGTAATTTCGGTGCAAACGTAGAAAGTCGGGTTGGGACTCGTAGTCGGGGTAATAGGGCAAATACATAGATTTCCGGGTGATTGCAGACCGTGCGTGACTGAACGGCCGACTGAACTCAATCCACAAATATAACTAAATTATATAACGTCACTGTTACAATGAATTTGCTTTTGACGTCTATGAACGTCTCAATATTGTCTACAGTAACGAGTATTCGTGGGTCTGCAAGAATATAAGATATATGGATAATAAATACTACAGAGTTTAATCAACTGTACTATAAATTAGCTTGTGGGGAAAAAGCTCGAATTCATTAATGAATACATACTGAGTAGCTAGCACACGGCAATACCAGATTAGTTCTTAATTTGTTTCTGACATTAACAACTTGTATTTTTTCTGATAATAATGACTACTTTTATGTTTACAACTGTGTATGTTCCTACACCTACAGGCTAGAACATAACACAATTAGCGCAAACAAACGATACCTATTTACTTCGACGTGAGAAACCATATTAAAAAGTACTTGTCCTGTTGTGGGCATCAAACCTTTTTTTTTTGCACAAAAATAGAAATCACTGCTAATGTGCCACATGGTCTTCAAACAACGTTCGTGGAACAGTTCCATATTATCAATATTCTTAATTTGAAAGCCACTTTGTATGTCCATCTGTTACTTTTTCACACCTTCAAGCCTCGAGGCTTAGAGGTGGATTTGGATGAATACGGATAGGCCATAGCATATAGGATATAATTATGTTCTTCAGGTTAATATGTCTCATGAGATAGAGGAGCTGGTGGCTAAATAATATCAGCCGCTCGGGTCGATCTTTAAGTTAAGCCGTGCCTGCCTAGGTTGGTCTGTGGATGGGTGATCACCCATTATATACCGAGTTTCCTCCGTGCTTTGGAAAGCACGTTAAGCAGTTGGCTATTATTTGTAGATCTTTGACAGTCGTTACAAGTAGTCAGTGGCCCAAAAACTTTGACAACCAGTCTTAAAATGAAGTATCGTACACCTGGGTTGTAGAGGTCAGATAAGCAGTCGCTCCTCGTAAAATACTGGTATTCAGCTGTATCCGGTTAAACTGGAAGCCGGCTCTAACGTAGTTGGAAAGCGGCTAGGTAGATGAAGATAACGTTCTCATGGGATAATTTCCAGTCGCGGCATTCCCATACTCTACGTAGGCGAGATACTGATATAACTTTCAAGTATATTAATAGAAGAAGAAGAAGAAACAGATTTATTAGCCCGCACGGGACAAAACACACAAATTAAAATAGTTGAATTAACAGTAAAACTAATAAAAACTTACTAGGCGTTATCTTAACCTTTTACTTAACAAGAATCCACTAGCATTGTAGCTCCAGTTTCAGCGACTATAATTGATAGCATTTGTCTTACTCCAACTAAGCACATTATTTATCTTCTCGGCAATAGTTTCGATAACTATTTCAATTCCAATAACTCTATTGTAAGTAAAGGAGATTCAATGACTTGCTGCTGAACTTAAGAGCTCAACTATTATGTACTTACGTGTACATAAATATTTAAGTCGTAGTCTAAATGTCTTTTCATAATATGTATCATAAAATAAAGTGTCTGTCCGTGTGATAGCTTTGATTTTTCAAACTGCACAATGGAGTATCATGCTTATTCACCAGCACGTAAGACATTTATTCCGGAAGGTGTATGTGTAAAATACATTAATAATAAACATAGATGTAATGTATAAATTCCGATATTTTCACATGTCACCTTAACTCGTGTCGAGCAGGGCCGAGTCTATAACTGACTTATAAATTCAACTCTAAAGTAGCAGATAAACTGTATTCTTAAAAGTCCTAGGTATTACGTACTCATAGATAAAGATAGCTGAAACTGGCCTGAATTTCAGTAATTAAGATTTCCTTTTATTTTTATCGCAGCCTACCATAAAAGCTGTTATCAAGCTGAAAAGACTAGAATCGACTGTTAGTCGAACAATAGTTTGGTTGACAGTTTCAAATGTGCAAGCTTCAATAGTGCAGCACACGTACGACTCAATTAAACTGTCGTTTCGGGAACAAAATATAGTTCCCCAAACAGTTCGGATCGTCAGCTAGGGCACGACTCCTGACAGTACTAATCCGGGATTGGAATGAAGTATTCGTTAACTACTAACACTTTTGTTGTATTCTTTTGGCACTTTAGAAAGTAATTAAATTTACATTATATACTTGAATAAAATTACAGGTTTCTTGTATATAACTATTCTTTCCAAGGATTAAAAAAAAAACTCGGTAATCAGTAAACGAGCAAGTCATCCATCATCCCATCTGATGGTAAAAAAAAACAGAATATTTCGATACTAATATGACTTACAGTTTATAATGATTGTGTGAAAGATTCATTTGTTTGTTGTAGCCTAAACATTAACTGTAATATTTCACTTGCGACGATAGGCGACTTTGTAGCAAAGGTATAGGTTTTCTTGTCAGATCGTATAGTGCAAGGGCGACGACCTCCATTGTCTCCGGAGGCGGAGACACTTTGAGGTTTACCGCACTATCTTAGTAGTACAGTTATATTAGAACTTACCTTCCAAGCTTTAAAGTTTTGTATTGATTCGATTTTGGACTGATTTTGGACTATCCTCTAATCTGATCCATGTTGTTAAAATGGGATAAAGCGTAACCAAACAATGTATTAGGTTCTATTAAAAGGCACCACATTTTAACACTCTGACCTAGGATTTAATTTAAATTTAAGTTTTACAAACAGCAACTTTATAGCAAGTTTCTACTTAGTTGCTAATTTAATTTTTCATTCGTGTATCACAAACGGCGGGGTCGTGGGCTTTACGTTTATGGCAGCCCTATCCTAGGTTAAATCTCATTTTCGGCTACCTAGCGAATGTAAAATTATATTCGAGTCAATTTTGTTTAATACCTGGAGGGGTTTCTCTCTAGAGGTTAATTGGTTCACGCCGGGAAACTTCACAAGCCATATGTGGTTTTCTGGATTTGCCTACAAGAACGAATTTAGTAAGCAGGTGGGTCGACCGCCGCTGTTGGCCCAATTGCTGTACCTTTATACTGCAGTATGATATTATGTAACATTAACTGGAATTGATTTCATGTTCAGTTACTATGTTAGCTAAATTAGGTACGGTCTGAGAATTTCTATAGAATATCATACGTAACCAGTGTAGGCAATTTAATGTAATTATTATGATATAGGTGAGGGATGTAGGTATCTATTGTAGTAACTGCTATTTCGGAGAAGTGCTTCGAAAATAGCTATAATTTGATCTTAGGTATCTAAGTGCCTTTACGAGTTTAGGCCAACTAGAATGTAATTCAATTTGAGATTGGAACATTAATACTAGTGGATCGTCGGAAGGAAATGAAAAAACATTTCACGGAATAGTTTGCTCAACATTATTATTTTATTATAACCTTCTATACAAGTGTTTGCAAATTCTGGGGCTAAGCGAAGTCGTAATTTAATTTGGAGTTACGCAACGAGTTGGTAGGGTTGTTGTAACTATTCTGTGATGTTTTGATTACAATTAAAGTGTGGCTCGTCCTCTGAGCGCAACTTAATTGCTTCGCGTAGTCGAACTTTGAAGCCGCATGCGGTCGCTCTTCTAAAAACACTTTAATCAGGTGTAACTTGTAAGAATTAACAAGTCAACTTCAGCCACTGAAAGCCAATTTACTTTTAAGCAAAGAGCTTTAAGATAATATAGAGAGCATATCAGAAGAGATGTTATAGAAAAATTGTGACCCCATGTCTCAGCGATGTTTTGTGTAATTTACAGGTCAGTGTCAGGTGGTCGTGAATGACTATTTCATGAAAAAGTCATTCAATGAGATGGGATTAAATGAACTTAGAGGGTTGTATTGATGATTTGAATCATTATAACGCAATGGCAAATACACGGATATTTGCCATTTTACACTTAAACTAGACAATGACCACTTGGTCCTTGCAAGCAGATAACGATTTATTCACGTCATCCCATCTATCGTAAGTGCATTTAAATGTCTTTGCTTTTTAGTTTTTAAGATCAGAATGATAAATGTATTTTTATCTCGAACACAAATGCTAAATCGTATTATTTTCGTAAAAAATCTCAACGAATTTAAGATGTCACTAAGCCAATTTCAGGTGTATTCGAAGATATATTGCTTTGATGATTGCTTGCTGTCTTCTCAAAATTACTCAATTGAAGAGCCCATGAATACTTATCGGATAACCATTTTTAAATCTATGACTTTGAATTTATTTGTGCTTTCATTTTGACACTTTAATAGTACAAATAAGATTAGGTAGGTATTTTATCGTATTTGAAAGCAGAAAACTTATCTAAATTGCAAATTATGTAACTTTCTGATTAAAAGACACAATTATTACAATCAATAAATTTGATGTCTTTCTACAATTTGTGAACGGAAAAGTAGTCACATTGAAAGACAAAATGTCGTTACACGTCTAAAAGTTGAATGGAAAATTGTCAAGATATAAATTGTTGTTTGTTAGTTTTACAAAGTTAATTCTGACTTTACGTCTCAAGTCTGCATTTAAGCCTAAACAAGAACGCTTTTCATTTTCACACTGGCGTTGGGCGCCACCCCACTTTACGTCGTGGAGTCGGCGTCAAGTTCTACAAAGGTTTTGAATAAAGACTACGGCATTTGTGCATTTTTGGTACGGTACTTTGTGACGCCCTTTCTTCGAATACGATTTCCTTATGAATTTATCGCTGAATTGATGCTCGCTCTGTTTTTTGTGGTGGGTTAACTTGTCTTTGGTTTATTTAATTGTATATTCTATTCCAAAAATGTAGTCTTACAATTATGCTAAGAAGTATGTGGGCTATGGTCTTTTTGATACCATGATCTACAGACATTGTTTTCCTTATATCCTGAGTAAGCAAATCAATTAGATGAGACAGTTTAATATTTCATAGATAGACGTCCGCAATTTTTCCTTCATCAGTCTGTTCCTGACATGAATAAAATAAACATTGAAATATAATTCCCGCAGAGAATACCATTCGGATAGAATATTTATTCATCATTTAAACCAACTTTGTATGTATCACATGACCATACATTATTCATACAACGAATGTAAATTAAATAAATCAATGTATTTTAAATGCGTCCATAAAATAAATCGGTACAGCTACTTAGCATTATAATTCCCGGTCGGGAACAAAAACGTATATGAATAAAAATAATCGCTTAAAACTTTTTGGGTTTCGCTCTGTCACAGGCCTTTTCGGTCAATTAAAAGAGCGCTGAATTCTGAATTCCGTCGTTAGAAATTTTGAGGGTGGTTAATCGAGTAATCCAACTGTTAAACACGCATGAGGGGATTAAAGCCTATTATGTACCGACGAGTGGACGTCGTTGACTTGCTTCGGTAATGTTTTATACTATTTTGGGTGTACGGTCAGCGTATTGGCTTACATTTACGACTTAGCGTACTTTATTAGTTCCTCAATTTTTTCTTGTGTTATATAAAATATAATATAACATAGTTAGCTTGTGATGTTCCCACTATTGAGACAAAAACTCCTCTATCTTACCGAAAAAGTATCAGGCTAGTTTTATTAACATTACGTCACGCCTGTTATTCCCAAAGGGTTAGCCAGAAGTGTACCTAATTGAACACCCACATTTCGCCAGTTATGTTTAAGTCCCATGTAATAGGGGGCGAGCCTCTTGCTTTTAACTGAGCACGAATCCAGATTCCGTGGCTGCTACTGAGAAATTTTTGATAGAAAAATCCAATAGCACTTTGCCGGACCCGGGAATCGAACCCAGCCCGCTTAGCATGCCCACCGTAGAAACGAAAGAGCAGTGCAAGTACGTAGGAATCGATTCGATAAATCTGACAGTTATTCTCGACAAAATGAGTTTTTATCTTTGTTATAAACTCATTTTGTCGAGAATGACTGTCAGATTTATCGAATCGATTCCTACGTACTTGCACGGGAGTATCGACAAATCTTTTGTTCACCTGTCATTGAATGGACAAAATGACAGATGTACAAAAGATTTGTCGATTCTCGTCTGTTTCTAAGGTGGTCATGCAACGCGCAGGCTGGACCGCTTGCGACAACTCAGCCAACGAGGCAGTGCTAGTTTTATTATTCCCTTTTAAAACTACATTGGTTACTTAGTTTCCTGGCTGACGGTACAGCCGCCGGGTGTTTGATCGCATCGGGCGGATGTGAGCAGTCCACAATGGGTTGGGGCACTACGGCACAATTTGTTTACGGACAGATGACAAGGCGTGTGCCACGCTGTGCAACTTGACAGGCTCCTTTTAGCCAGCTAAATGGAATGCTTTGTTAATGTTAAGTTGGGTTCTTATTTATAATTAATTTCGTATTTCTGGTTTGAAATTATTCTGAAACTACCCTTTAGAAGAGGATAGGTATTATTATGAAGAAAAACTCAGAACACAGTAGGTATTTTACATAATTATCTACAACTTTATTCTTTCATACACTGAACAGCTAGTTTTGACCAAAAAAGCTGCTGCAAAAATGTGAACGGAATAAATTGATGAACAACCAAGATATTTCATGCAAGTAGTCGCTGTTTTAGCGCTCCACATTATTGTCAGTCAGTACATCAATACAGGATCGACGTGCCAGCGAGACGGAGACCCGAGTCACATCACTAACGAACCGTGGACTTGCCGACGCTTGCTAGCTCTTAACGAGCCACCAAACACTGCGCGCCTCCTATACCTCACTGTCAAATGTTAACGAACTTCTGGAAAAACTTGACAAACGATCCGATATTCGTGCACAAGTAAAAGTATTCCTTTTATAGACATATGGAGCAGTGATAGCCTAGTGGTGTGACCGTCGGATTGCGAAGTCATAGGTCTCGAGCTCGAACCTAAGGCACACACCTCTGAATTTCGGAATAATGTGCGTAATGTTTAATTATCACTTGCTTCGGTGAAGAGAAAACATCGAGAAAAAACAGCATGCCTGAGAGATATTTCTCGACGGCATGTAAAGCCAGGTCAGAGGCATAGGCTTCTGACTGGGCGGCATGAAACCACACGATAAAGAAGATGGATACCAACTTGTTTTTCGTATCAATAAAGTGTTGGTCCTTCAAACGCGCCACTTTTTCCGGTTCTTCGTTAATCCTGGGCTAGCTTTCTTTCCGCCCTTCACTATATCAAATGCCTATTGAGTTAATGACTGTGCGGTCATCGCCCCTCGCTTACTCAATGTAGCTATGCATATACATCCACAACTAGATTCTTTGTCACTGAAAACAGTAAAGACAATATTAAAAGGTTTTGTTTTCTTTCAAAAAGTATACAAAGAATGCTGAATAAATTGCTTATCAGCTTTCATAAACTATCTTGAGAGACTTTATTATTTCCTCTCAACCTAGTCCATTCTAAAATTGTTTTTTTTCTGTTAACGTTTACAGCTACATTGAGAGTAGAATTTAATTAAATCATGCAAATATACACCTTTACTATACTATAATATACTTAGCATGGAACTCCTCGCGAGTTCCTTTTGAGAGAGAGTTTTTATTAAAATACTTGGTAGAAGCTCCCAAGTTTGAATGTGACAAACATTGGTCATAATATCGTTCCGTATTGTCTCAAGTTAAATGAGGGTTTCGCGAAGTCGTTTTGTAAGCTATCAAGGTAAGGCTTCCGCGTGGATTCGATAAAAGTTAGTTTTAAAAGTTTTGCATCCATCGTATTGGAATTAAATAATAGAACGCACAGAGCATGCATCATATCTGCTTTATCAAAAAATGGTATCAGACTTTAACCGTCCTTTTTTTTTTTTCGGATGGGAAATCATTAAATGACTTCTCCCGCTCTGGGCAGAGCAGGAGGGAGTGTCAGACTTTTACTGACTAAAACCCATCCATGTTCCTTCATCGCCCTTTGTGTTCCGGGGTCACGGTATCCCTTTCGAACAGTCCCCCAACCCCGGCAGGACACTTTAGCCGTCCTTGGCGTCGGAATCTACATTATAATAAAGAAGTCACTTTTCATGCCTGTTTGTGTGATCACAATGTTATTAAAAGTACGCCTCGGATTTTGCTGCAGTTTTTATAATCATTTAGAGTAATTATTCCTGAAGGTTTTAATTGACCTCCAATAACTTTAAAGAAATAATTTCTTGTACCGGTCATCTTAGTATGACGTACTGAATTCACCTTATCAGTCTGTGGAGGGCTGTCTCTTAAAAAAGAAACCTTAATAATGAAACCTCGATGTTTAGTCAAGCCCTTAGAACCTGGTCGCTATTTTTTGATATTCTAACAAAAACTGGTCAAGTGCGATCTCACCTCGCGTGATTAATTCTCGTTCGTTAGAGCTCCATAGTTTTATACAGTTACCGCTTGTTACCTATTAAAGGAATAATACAAATTGTTTACTAACTATTAATAAAGTTTGTTAACAAATAGTGTCCTTGTATTTAAAACTGTGTTCATTGTGAACGTTATTTCTGTTTTCTTTGAGATATTTTTCATTTATTTGTCAAGGTGTTTCTCAAAGTGTTTCAAGGAACTTAAAATGAATCTGGATAGGGATTCCAAGAATGTTTGACTATATTTTTATTTCTATTAAAGTTCCCTCTAATTCTTAATTTTTATAGTATGTCAAAGTAGAGAACTAAATCGAAAGAAAAATTATGAGCTGGTTATGAAATATGGAGAATTTATTCAAATACACACATCAAAAGTATCTAGGGATCAACATATATTTTTGCAATAACTTTTCTCCTGATTGATATTAATTAAAATTTTCTTTAAGGATTCATCAAATAAAGTGTTTTCGTTTGTCACAGTAACGATAAACCAAGTCACCTTTGCATTAATAAAGAAATTTGCCATTTTCCTAATAAAGGGATTTTTGACATTTGAACCACTAACATTAAAGTTCGAAAAAAAGACTGAAATAACAGTTTTCTTTAAAATTTTATTGGGTAACTTAAACAATTAATAATCCGTGTTTCTACCGCGAACACTAACAACACAAGAACATCGGTTTGGCATACTCAAAATGAGTTCATCCAAATCACGCTGTGGAATGGCCGCCCATGTTCGTTGCAACAACAAAAAAAGGTCTTCTTGCGACTGGATACCCTCCATATTCGGCAGAGCTCTTCTCTGTAGCATATCCCATGCATGCTCAATCGGGTTCAAGTCTGGCGACTGAGCAGGCCAGGGCAGGACATTGATGTTAGCTGCGGCGAGAGTCTGTCTTACAACTCTTGCGGTGTGCGGTCGTGCATTATCATGCATTAACTGAAATAAGGGACCGATTTGCACTTGTAGAGGAACGATGACGTCTGATACAATCGTCTCAGCATAAATTTGAGCGTTGAGGTTGCCTCTGATCCAAATCAACTCAGTTCTTCCGCCGATCCAAATACCCGCCCATACCATGATGGTTCCACCACTATAAGGATGGACTTCCTGGCAGGATTTTAATCGCTGTTGGCGTCCAGGGGTTCTCCAGTGTCGTATACGTCTTGTATCCGGTCTCATACCAAAACGAGACTCATCAGAAAAGCACACGAAACGCCATTGTTCTTCTGCCCAATTTCTGTGTTCAAGAGCCCATTGATATCGAATCCTACGATTGTGCATTGCTATAGGTGGTACCCGTAGCGGTCTTCGGGAATGAAGGTTCACTTCATGCAAGCGGTTTCTGACTGTTTGGTCGCTAATTAAGTTCCCTGAAGAGTGATGAAGCCTCACGGCTAACATCATGGCGGTTATTGTTGGAGCTCTTCGAGTTAAGATTTGAATGTATCGGTCTTGTCTCCGTGTGGTGCAGCGATACCGTCCTCCATGGCGCTCAGCCACGGTACCAGTGCTTCGGTAACGTGTCCAAAGTCGACTGATAACACTCTGACTTGTATTCAGAGCTAAAGCTACAGTACGTTGCCGGGAACCAGCTTCTATCATTCCCACGGCTCTGAGCATTTCTTCCCTGCTTAAATGACGTCGCCGCTCCATAATAACGTTGGTTTTAATCAGTAGTAGGGAAACAGTAGCACTAATAATGTCTTCAATGCGTTGTATGTTTTTATAGGGAAAATATTGACAGCTTATTTTCATCTTTTACTCGAATTTGATTGAGAGTTCCTGATTCAAATTATGAAATGCACCAAAAAGGATCCATATAAATTTATAAAATCATAAATTTATTACAAAGCCACATCTCAATCTCAAGAAATCCGCATAAAAATGCTTGATCCCTAGACATTTTTGATGTGTGTATTTCACAAAAATGATACCTTTATCAATGTACTATGACTATAAATTATTGCATTGCTAGGTTCTATCGTCTTTCTTACTGTCACACCAATCCTTGAGTAATCTTTATATTAACGGTAAAATATAAGATATTCTATTCACTTTAGACGAAAATTTATGTTTGACATTAAAAGTACCAGCAACTCATCAGTTAAAGTTGAACGCTTGCCAAAAAAGGGCCGCGGCCCCGGAGTAGACAGTAAGTTGATTACATGAAGGTTTTTTGTTACGTTTACGAACATAAAAGGTTTAAAATAAACAAGGCGATAGTGTTCCGAAACTAAAAATAAAAGTAAAATAAAAAAGAATTGCGTTTAGGGATTGTAGTATCGTTAGTCCAGTGGTCGCAAGTACTAGTCTTGGCATGAGCTCCTCCTAGATTCGAAGTGTTATTAGGTTTTTCCATGAGGAATTTCTCAATTGCAGAAACGGAGTCTAGATTTGTAAAACCGGTTGGGTAAAAGAAACCAGGGCCGTCTTAAAGCTCGTTGGGTCGACGATGTCGTCAAAGTCACGGGAAACACCTGGATAAGGGATGCACAGAGCCGAGAAGTGTGGCAGAAGAAATGGGAGGCATATAAATAAATAAAATAAATATCGCTGGACAATACACACAGCGCCATCTAGTGCCACACTAAGCAACGAGGCTTGTGTCGTGGACACCAGATAGTTGGTATACTACATATATACTTTTTTTTTATAAATACATACTTATTATACATATGACTCGGAAACAAATGTCCATGCTCATCACACAAACATTTGCTCCTATACCGGGATTCGAACCCGGGACCCTAAGAACGTAAGGCAGCCTTACTACCGCTCCGCCATTCGGGTCGTCAATATCATATAGCTGTGGTTGATTCCGGACTGATGTGATGATGATGGTTGCAATAGGTTCGCCCATAATACATATTACACCTCTGTCTAACTCTTCGGGGAATACAGGCGTGATATTCAGATTACGTTTAAAAAATCATTAATATACCTTGTAAACAGAAAATAAACCCCTGTAAATAAAGATGGCGCGTATTTTTAATAAAATGTACGTTCTAAACGGATTCCATGATAAAAAAGTGAGCATAATTAATTACATTACGCGTGTAACACATCTCATTATCTTTCCACGTTATTAATTTGAATCATTAGTGCAATTAGGACGAAAGCTATAATGTTACGCTTACAACATAAAATGGAGTCACGCGAAAACTTCCCCAACCTGGGATTGGCTTTCACCTGTACCGCATATTAATTTGCATCGAAAATAGTGAACTATTCGTAATTATTTATTCTCCAACGAATGTATTATTAAATGAGATTTGGTGGTCAGGGAGTAAATGTGTTGTTTCGTTTCGAGTCGATGAACGGATTTACCTTCTGTTTCGTTAAAAATTGACTGATTTTATTTTGTTTGTGTGGGATTGTTATTAATTTTATTGTTTTTGTGTGATAAACTTCCACACCCTATGCTTATAACGCAGGTACATACATAAACCATTGTGGAAATGTAAAGGAAAACGTCCATGTAACTTCTAGTGCCTACCTGGTCGTTTAAACATAACATCATGTAACATGTTGAACAGTATTAAATGTAGTTGGAGTTGAGCACAAAGTCTACAAGACGAACGACTACGCCTGAGCTAGGCTGACACATTTCAGAAAAAAAAAAGTTTGACAGTAAAAAGTTCATAAAATCCTTCAACGCAACCTTATCTCAGCCAAAACAGTTCATTCTAAGCACGACACAAACCGCAGCTAGACCAGCCCAATAAATCCAATCTACCCAAAACGGACGCAGCCACTAAATCACATCATCTATCCAGATTGTTCGCTGTAACGCGGCGCAGAACAAAGGTGGCAGGCTGAATAAAGTCCAGTCACGTGGACCCTCACCTCAGGGAGTGCGGCGGAGGTCCCTTGCGGCGCCACTGACCGATTTCTACTCCTCACGCGAGACTCACTCGAATTGAATAATCGATTCAAGACACCGTGCCAAACGTGATATTTCGAATCGGTTTTGAATCGATCTCGTTTTGCGCAAACATATTGTGTTCCCAGTAAAGTACCAAGGCAAAAGATCTCTGTTCCAGAAGTGAATTTTAAACAGGTTCTTCACTTATTCTTGTGGCAGTAATCTCTCCATTATTTTCCATCAACAATTTAGTCTGTAATTAGGTGAGCAATTGGGAGACGCTTCTATTCATTTTAAGGACACTTACCAAGATTTAGCGTAAAAGCAAAGCTGTTTAAGAGTTGAACATCTTCGCATATCTTTTACTGCCACCTAAAATCTAAAGTAACGATGCTCATTTCGCATAGATAAAATGCGCATTTTATACAAAGAGAATATACGCTTTATTGTTTAAAACCGTAAACTTTTAGTTTAAAACGAAGGTTTATGGACAGTAAGTATTCAACGTTTTAAATATGGCTTTAATTTCACATCCCACTGGATTTTAAATAATAATATTTTATGTGATGTCGTTAAAGAATAATAAAGTGTGAGATGGAATCGGATATTTTATTTTCGTGAACAAAATATCTGCAGATTGACAGGTATTGGGTTATTCTTTCAGGGTTTCAGTGGGATCGCGTGATCGAAACCGTTTCATTCCACCACCTCGATACATGTGCCGACCCGCCTAATATAGGCGCTATGTAATAAGCACCTTTGTTTTGCTTCGCTTAGGTCAATAGTTCGGCGTCCTGAAATGCTAGATGTTTTGAATATCTGCAGGTTTACTAGGGGTTGCATGTACAAGTTTTATTACTATTAGGTAATAATGATTTTTAGGTTCCACAAAACACACTGTTACAAAAGCGTTTTTCGTACGTCCATTACGTATTCTGTTGTTGAACCTACCAATGCTACTCAGAAAACGTCTTGAAAGAAATTTACCAATTTGATGTCAAGGATATAAAACATGTAAGAGGTATAATACAAGGATTTTGTTAGTGTTTTATCCTCAGATAGCAGTAAACGTCTGTATTAAAGCGAGTTAGTACACATACGTAGTAAATATGTACAAGGCGAAGAGAATGTGGGACGAAAAACTTGTATGTATGTAAGACCGTAATGTTAGACTGACAAGCAATGCAGTTTATTCTGCAGGTAATTTATAATTGCGTAACACACTGAACATCATCTACCATAATTTTGAGAGTTCAATGGTATCCATTGCATTTTGTAAATGTTTTTTTTTTCATTGAATCCTTCCGTTAAACGTAATTTTTGACCCCAAAAAAAAGTCGTTTGACCGTGTGTCCGTTTACACCTTGTGTACGTGTAGCTATGCTTTAGGAATTTCTTTCAAAATCTTTCGGCAATAGAGTATATGCATGATTTAGAAACAAAAGTTTAAATGGTTATAACTTTTGTGTGGTTTGGCCGGTTTATGTCTTGTTTTCGCTTTTTGTCATTATTTTTATAGTACTTTAACATTCCCTATCGAAATAAAAAAAAACAAAAATTTTTGCATATTCCCTATATTAGGGGGGCTTGTTTCAATTTCAAGTTCAAACAGAGTGTTTTGGTTATATTAGCAGTTACAAATATAGATTCATGATCGATTGGTGGTTAGGGTTGTACCTTGAAATAAACACTACTGGTAAAATATTGTTATTATGGGTAATAATTATAGTCTTAATGTTATGTGTGTAGGAATTCCTCAAATTACATAATCCATGACACGTGAATTTATAATTAGGCTCGACGTTAATTACCTGTAATTAGGTAACTATAATTACCAGTTCTAATCGAAGTGATAGATTGTTTAAATCGGTCTATTAAAAGCCGATAAATACCACTTAAAACCCCTTATAATTATATCCATATGAAACTAAAGTTAGCACATCATATTATCATGACTAGGAGGACCGTTGACCTGGTGAAGGTTGCGGGGATTCGCTGGATGCCAGTCCCACGGCAGCGGCCAATGTGCACTTGGGGGAGGTCTATGTCCAGCAGTGGACGTCTCTCGGCTAAAATGTTGATGATGATGATTAACTTGACAGTCTGAATACTGGCAAGTCGAAAAATGATTCTCAAAATCATAGTCGAACTGCCAATTTGATGAAGTGATTTAAAAAGTTGAGTATTTAAATAAATCCATACGTGTGTTACTCTATCTGTCTGTGTGAGCGTCTGAATGGATTCGAGTCAGGCATACGTATAGACCAAGATTAGGTTAGGACAAAATACTTTGAATGCAGTATTATGTACCCGAGGAATTATTTCTGACCTACATGGAGCCAAAGCTGTGAGCATAAGTTAGTACATAATAAATAATCAAACTAAACCAATGTCAATTGTTAGTTTACGTGTAATTTTTATGTTCCCCTTCGATCTATTATTTTTTAAACACGTAAAACGCGTTTACAAAAAACATGAGCTTATCTTTTCACGTTCTCTATTGTACTCTCACAAGGATAAAGATATAAAGAACACAAGTGTATTATAAAATTATTTGTGTGCGTTTCATCACGTGCCGCCAAGCGTTTCGTGGCGCCGCCTCTTCCGACGGAAACGTCGCGAATTATCATAATGCATGCCTCGTCTCAGCTTGAGCTTCACGCAATAACGGATACCTGCAAAACGCGATTTGTGAGTAAGACATATTGACGGAATGACGTGACTCTTTGTCATAATTTGAGAGCTTTTCTTATAAGCGTGAAACGATTTCAAGATTTAAATGTTGAAAGCGAATATACCACCTTCAACTCGAAAATTCGATTTCTATTTGATTACTACGGCGTAGCTAATGCAACGATAAACAACTACGCCGCTACGCCGTAGCAGATACGCTACGCGATTGTTCTTGGATCATTGTAGATCATCAAAATGTTTTTTTAAATTAAGTTTATTATATTCTAATCTAAGTAAAGACTTCTAAGTACTTCCGTACATAAAGAATGCGTAACAGGAAGTACTAAAGAAAAAAGTTATTTTCATAAAACCTTGTTATTTCTTTTACGTCACGTAAATAGCGACGGTAATTTAATTTCATAGGGAAATAAAGTGATTTGTACTTAATACCTCAACAAGACAAGCAAGGAAGTTTAGCTCTTCATTGTACAAGTGTTCTACATAACAATTAAAAGTGAAGATACCACAATGTACATATAGGGTGTTCACAACTCGGGTCGTGAGCTCCAACTTTAACTTGGTAAGTTATTATGCTTGTTATATCCTAGCCAAGTACATTAGGCTTAGTTCAAGGAGTTAACAATAACATAAATTGTTACGTTAATATTACGAACTAAACTACTGGTTATGTGGAAGTTTTTATTGTTTGAAGTTGCGAATAATATTTTAATGTGTTTTGGAAGGGTGATACGGGTGTTCTGACAGTTTTTAATGTGCCCAGGTTGTTATATACGTTTTCTAAGAGATTTAATATCTAGTCGCATAAGTTTTGACCTATGCCTTTCAATGTCAATGTCTCTTCATCATGTATAACTTTCTTATTTTTCAACAGCATTTAATTTAACATTATCGTCATCATAAGGCAGCCATTTCCCAACTATGTTGGGGTCGCAAGTATTTTATATGGAGCGACTGCCTATCTGACCTCCACAACCCAGTTAGTACTGGGTAATACGATACCCGTTGGTTAGACTGGTTGTCAGTATTTTGGGCCACTCAGTACCTGTAACAACTGTCAAAGATGTACAAATGACAGCGGGGACCAACGGCCTTACGTGCTTTCCGAGGCAGGGAAGAAACTAGCCTGTCTGACCACCAGAATCCAGTAATACTGGGTAACAAGATACCCCTCCGTAAGATTTTCAGATTTTCGGGCCACTGTAACGACCACCTGTAACGACTGTCAAAGATTTTAAATGACAGCTGGGCCCGTGTTCTCCGAGGCACGGAAGACACTTGGTGTGTAATGAGTGTCACCCATCCACGCACCAAGCTAGGCCAGCGTGGGAAAACCTAAAGATCGACCCAAGCGGCTGTTTTAACTAGCTATGAGCTCTAAATTAACATTATCATGTCAGTCGAAAAACGTCCACTGTTGGACATAAGTCTCTTCAAGCATTGTGAGATCCTATGCTTCTCACGTCGCTTTTAATTAACCCAAGTTAATATTCAGTATTCGGGAAATAAGTTCTTCTTTTATGTAAAATAAACGTTGTTCCTATTCATTACCAATCCTTGTGATGATTATTACCTTTGAATAACAACTTACAATATAACGTTACGTCCAAATTTTTGAAATACACGTGTGCACAAATTGACAGGTACATTCCGAGCAAAAGCCTTCCTCAATATTGTTTCCACAAGCGGCAATGTGATAGAGAAGCCCTTTGTAACCAACAATCGAGTTTTGTCTTACCTTATTAGATTGATTCCCGAACCCAACACGTATGTTTACGCGTAACTAAATTGCCAAAAGAAATTTCGTACACCTAAGCAGTTTGTAGACATGTATAAATGTACAAAAGAAAAAACACGGAGCCCCAATTAAGTTTGTCGAGATAAATGTTAGCCCTAAACAGTAATACACATGGATGAAGAGAGCACAGAAGGTCTACGTTATGCAGCGAGTGAAAATGGTCGCAAACATAGACAAGCTTCCAGCGAGTGCAGGCGCGCTAGGCGCACCCACGGCTGGCATATGTTTGAGTTACAGTCTGGCCACCGGAAATTAGCTGCAGCGATAATTCACGCGAATTTCCCGTAGCCAGGCCGATAGATTAAAGTCGCGGCCTAATCAAAGCAATTGGTATAGCGAAAACCTGATTTTCGTTCGGAAAACGGGAGACGCTCTCTGTCAGGCCACGCGTTCGGATTCGTCGAACAAAATGATCGCTCTGGTTAATACGCGGCCTGTAATCTTTAAACGTTCTTACGTCTGCTCCTGTTTTAGTTTGTTCCATTATGTTAAACTTCTGTAGTTATTTATGCTGTATACCTTAGGCAGTTGAGCCAAAACACTCGGTCCATTCGAGCTCATGGTAACGTTTTTAGTGACCCGTGCTACAATGAGAAAACGGAATATTTATGTCTAACTTTGTCATGCGTTGTGGTGCGTCTTTTGTTTTTTTTTTATTAATTTTCGTGTTGTCAATGTATTGTAGGATTATAGCTTATTGACGGTAGGAGAAAAATATTTATAGCAAAAAAATCCCATGGATTCTTCACAAAAATGAGTTTATATCTTTATAATTAGTAAAAATAAATAAAAATTAAAATAAATATCGCTGGACATGAACACACAGCGCCATCTAGTGCCACACTAAGCAACGAGGCTGCTTGTGTCGTGGACACCAGATAGTTGATCTACTACATAGATACTTTTTGTTTGTAAATACATACTTATTATACATATAAACATCCATGACTCGGAAACAAATGTCCGTTGCAATGTGCGTTGCGTTTGTGTCTTGTATTCGCACAAACCTTTTGCCGTTAAATCTCTGAGAAAAAAAAAACAGTTTTACCAAACTGGGTGTTCAAACGCTTTCAAAACGCCTGAGCCTACGCTGCTGCGTAGGCTCAGGCGTTTTGAAAGCGTTTGTATCTTAACAATGATTTTTAATAGGATTCACATGAACTTTTCTGTATCTTGTGTCTTTTAAATAATTTTGACTTTTGTCATTGCCATTATAAATAACATCATGTCTGTATTCCCCAAAGGTTTAGGCAGAGGTCACCGATAGGACACTCACTTTGCCAGTTATTTTTAAGTGCCAGTTTTTTTATAGGGGGCGAGTCCATTGTCATCAAACTGGAACAAATCCAGATTCCGTGGACGTTACTGAGCAATTTTTGATGGAAAAACTCAATAACAATGCCCGACCTGATAACCGAACCGAATTAATGTCCTCTGTCCTCTGTATACCACTGGACCTATCAGCTAGGCAAAAGATAGATATTGAGTTTCCAATTTTAATATACACAATACAATATGAGATTTATTCTCATTCAGTACGTCTCTATAGTGTAGTCTTTCCCGTACAGTTAACATAATTATTTGATTGAATAGAGCGAATATTTGGTCCTTGATATGTCTAATAAGGAAGCAATTATCGACGGCAGACTGGAACTAGATAATGGTAGCGTAATTAATTAGGTCTTGAATAAATATCGTGCTATAATTATTATCATACAGTACCTATTAACAAAAAACATCATATTTTATTTTAAGCTTTTAAAAAACTGTGACATAGATATATTAAGTAGATAAGAAAAACCGGTCAAGTGCGAGTCGGACTCGCGCACGAAGGGTTCCGTACCATTATCTAATAATAATAATAATTTTTAATCAGTTCAAGTGTATACATTAAAAAAAAAGTAAAAAATCTATCTTAAGTGAGCTTATATAAACAGAAATTCGACAAGACATCTGTATCTGAACTAGATAAATGAATATCTGTATCTCAGACAACACTATGATTCTTGATACAACATTTGACAAAACGAAAAAAAAAATACGTTTGTTGTATGGGATACTATTTTTATTCTGTTTTATAGCGGTATATTTGTTATAGCGGCAACCGAAATACATCATCTGTGAAAACTTCAACTGTCTAGCTATCGCGGTTCATGAGATACAGCCTGGTGACAGACAGACGGACAGTGGATTCTTAGTAAAAGGGTCCCGTTTTTACCCTTTGGGTACGGAACCCTAATAAAAATGTAATATTTGTTTGCTAAGGTACTACGATTAACTTAATTTAAGAATAATTATTTTTATTGCATAAAAGCTCGCATCAGCATCAATATTTCCGCCGAAAGACACTGCCCAAGCACTGCTCACTGCTCAAGCAAGACAAGCAAGCAAGACTGCTCAAGCATCGGCAAATTGACCAACCCTGTGGCTCTAGTAGAATTAATTTCTGATTTGATCGTGCAAGGAAACTCCAAGCATAGCCAGCTCGCTTTATTGCCTTTTGGGTGACTTTCAGGGTGAAATATCACGTTTTTCAGTAAAACTCAATGCAACGCACTCAAAACATTGTGATGATGGATGCATTGAATAGTAAACGAGTTATGGAGGTATTTAAAGTAAAGTTACGATCATAAAAACTAGTTTATAAAAAAAAACTTGTGAAAAAGTTGGAAGTTCGACCTCCAATATCTCCGTAACTAGAAGGTTCCTTCATTATTTCAGCCGAAAGACGTCCACTGCTGGACATAGGCCTCCTCCAAGTGTCGCCACATTGACCGGTCCCTTGCGACCCGCATCCAGCGGATTCCCGCAACCTTCACCAGGTCATCGGTCCACCTAGTGGAAGGCCTTCGAATGCAACGTCTTCCAGTTCGCGGTCGCCACTCCAGAAATTTTCGGCCCCATCGGCCATCCGTTCTGCGAGCAATTTGCCCTGCCCACTGCCACTTAAGTTTGGCAATTTTTCGGGCTACGTCAGTAACCTTGGTTCTCTTGCGGATGTCTTCATTTCTGATTCGATCGCGCAAGGAAACTCCGAGCATAGCCCTCTCCATTGCCCTTTGGGGTACATGAAGCCTTCTGTTGAGGCCCATTGTGAGCGACCACGTTTCGGTCCCGTATGTAATCACTGAAGGTTCCTTAGAATAGGTTAACTGATCGCAATGACGGGGAGAACAAATGCCTTTTGCCTTCTTTAAGGGTCTATTTACATCCTTTATACTTACACATTTTAATAACGTTAACAAAAATATAAGAAGCATACCGCGCAATTTCTAGCTCAAATGCGCTTCATAAGGACTTTACGGACAAATCCAGATAGTTATAAACTTCGCGTAGATGCCTCACAAAAATAGGCGTCAGCCAGCCGCCGCCGGTCTAATTTAGCCTTAAAGTTTCACTAAGCTGAACAGGCATTTTGTTTCCCAATTTTAGGAAGAAGTTGGCGTATGTCTCTTCCAAACTCAGCTTTAATTGTACGAAACACGACAAAAATATGACACTGTACTCTCAAACTGACTTTACATTAAATTACTTTCTTAATGAATAAATGTATTACACCCGGGATTCCTTCCTTTCTTCAGTTTTTGCTTCCTTATTTTATTATAAACCGTTGAAAGTGTCTTATGCTCCGAGTTATTTTTTTTATCAAGGGTGTAATAAATTTTATTTCAACGCCCTTTTTGGATTATTTCTAAATGCAAATGGGATGTCCTAGCCGCTGTCATCCCTTTGTAATTCGTAAAATGAACTGGACGAAATCACAACGACGGAATTTTTAAGCTGTTGGTAAATAAAAATAATACTAAACTGCCCTTTAATGTTTCTTCTCCGTAGGGTATCGTTCTAATTGCTTAGCATTTATTTAAATTACAAAAAAATAGGTACTATTTTTTTTTTTTTTTTCTCCACGGATTCGAATAATAAAGCCTAAATTAAGCATTAAAATTAAGCTACTTTTAAAGATTCATCCGTCTTTTATCAACATTTTGGCTAAAAGCGTTTCTTTTACACAGATAGTCTAGAGCTGCGTTATGCTATGACTTCTGGAAGCAATTGTTTTTTAACTAGTGGTTTTCTAATTTTCATGACTATACAGCTTCCATTTGTTGTCGAAAATGTGTTTAAGGATTAGGAAACACACTATTGCGGACTAAAAAAAAAACTTCAAACTTATTTATATATTTTACCCTTTTATTAACATAATCGGGATACAGAAAATTGTGAAATTGGATCGATTTGGGTTCAGCATCGTATGAATACATGGACAGCATCACAGCGTTGTTATGGACAGAGAATATCCCGAAACTTAAAATAGAAATAACAATTAATTCATGGAATTGTCACGTCGTAACAACGATCATCTAACTCAACCAGATATCTATATTACATACTGCAGGATGTCACACGTCCTCCTGACAACCCACTCCATGCAACAAGGCCAATAAGATATTAATGTAGTTGCTAACCGAACGTCTTCATTGTTGCAGTGTCGACGGTGGATGTGGACGCAGTGCTGGGGCGCACGGCCTCGCTGCCGTGTGACGTCACACCCGACACCAACGAGGACAGGGTCTACATGGTGCTGTGGTTCAGGAAGAGTGGGGGGAAACCTATTTATAGGTAAGTAAGATTTAAGGATTATCAGAAGACTAGTGGACGCCACGCGGTTTCACCCACGTGGTTCCCGTTCCTGTGGCAGTACGGGGATAAGTGATAATGCAGCTATCCATTGCTGAAAGACTTATTCAGATCGGTTCAGTAGTTTTTAAGTTTATTCGTTAAATACAAAAATACAAATCTTTCCTCTTTATAATAATAGGGGTTAAAGTATGAAATTGCCGTTGTATAGTAATAGACACTTTGAATTGACGTAAATTCTTCATGGTGTGAAATTTTCGTGTTAAAGTGTTGAAGTTTTCACGTGTTACCTATGAGGTTCTTCTGCAACATTCGATTTTCGACTTTCAATTGTTTTTTTAATTCAGCTTAGACGTAAAGATGGATACTTCGAAAATCCGAGTTATTTTTGAATACGAGTTCAGACGCGGAACTAACGCAGCAGAAACGGCTCGCAATAACAACGTTGCGTTTGGAGAGGAGACTGCTAATCAACGCACCGTGCGTTTTTTGTTTAAACGCTTTCATAATATGGAAACTTCGACTTGAAGAACGAACCACGTGGTAGACCACCCACACAGGTGAGCCGATCCGAGTCAAACTATCCAGGAATAAGCGGTATGGTTTAACGTTACCCTACCTACAATACTGACTCATTTGCATCAAATCAATAAGACAAAAAATTTAAAAATGGGTGCCTCATGATTTGACTGATCTGCAGAAAGAAATTCGTGTTGAAACTTGTGTTGCCTTGTTGAATCGGTACAGAAATGAAGGAATACTGGATCGAATTGTGCCATGTGACGAAAAGTAGATTGTTTACGATAACCGTAAGCGAAAATGCAATGGCTGACCCCAGGTCAAACGCCGTAACAGTGCCCTAAAGCAAAGCTTACCAATAAAAAGGTAATGGTAACTGTTTGGTGGTCTCTTCGTGGTGTTATTCACTATAGCTTTCTCAGGTCTGGTCAGGCACTAACAGCAGATGTTTACTGTGCCGAACATCGAACAATGATGGTGAAACTGCCCCGACTCGTGAATCGATCTTCACCATTATTGCTCCATGATAACGCAAGACCTCATACTGCACGAGAAACCGTTGTAACTCTACAGGAGCGGCAGTTAGAAACTATACGTCATCCTCCGTACTCGACAGACCTTGCTCCAACGGACTACCATTTTTTTCGTGATTTGGACAATTTTCTACGTGATAAAAAAAATTCTTCCCAGGAGGCAGTCCAAAATGCTTTCACACAGTTTGTCGAATCTAGACCCTCAGGGTTCTATCATTAAGACATAAATGAACTTCCGTTTAGATGGCAGCAATGTATAGATAATGAGGGTAAATATTTTGATTAAATATATATGTTTTATCTTAGAAAAAAACAGTTTCAGTTTATCAGTACAAATCGGCAATTTCATACTTACATACTATATTACATACTATATTATATACTATACTTATATACTATATTAGTATAGATTTAGTTTAGTTTTATTTCTGTCTTTGTGTACTTTCAATATATGACAGTTTGAACACATGTTCAAATAAAGTGATCTTGTTAGAGTGATAATGAAAAAGAGTTTAGATAGACATAAGATAACATCACGCCTGTAATCCCCGAAGGGTAAGCAGAGGTGTACCTAGTTCCCCCACATTATCTAGTTGCCCAGATTTCGTGAGTTTTAAGTCCCATGTGTGTACATGTGAGGGTGGGTGGGTCTATTGCCATTTACCGGGCACAAATCCAGACTTGCGGCAGCTACAGAGATATTCCTAATGGAAAAACCCAATAACACTTTACCTGACCTGGCAATCGAACCCGGGACCTCATGTTTAGCAGTCGCACTTGCGACTGGACCAACGAGGCATTTCAAATATGTGTAATTCAAAATCCATTTAGATTTCGAAGAAGTACTTAATTTAGGCAAGATTACTGATATTCTATCACTAAGGCCCGTTTTCTATAACTTACTTTAAGTATAACTGTCAGTTAAAACATATGGAAACGGGAATTTATCGCGAATTTGAATTTAGATTATAATCTGCCGAAAAATAATCCGTCATATTGTAAACAGTATGTTCAGTTGACAATATTCCGGCAATTTACAATCTTACTAGACAGATTACAATCTCACGGGTTTGACAATTTGACGCTGACCTAAACCTTGCGTCTAGATAAAGAAGGAGATAACAGGTCGGTAATAAGCAAATACAAGTTAGAAGAAGGTAAGGATCGCTAAGGACAGCTTCCTCACAGTAGATGGGGCAGCAAATTAACTTAAAAGCCCCATGCATAACTTATTATCCCGGAAAAATTCTGAAAGGAATCGAAATTTTTACTTTTAGCTTATTAAACTGAAACGGCAGCTACAGTTGAGAATATTCTGTCGTTTATGTTGGAATTTGTCTAGTTTTGAGTATATTATTCTGTTTTATATTCTATAATTTTCATTTATTTCATTACAACGGTTTAAAAAAAACAATTACAGGAACTAAAACTAAACTAAATATGTGCCAGCAAAGCCGTGGAGGCCACTTGACCGATGAGCTATTCCATAATTATTTAAACCTATTCTGTGTATTTTATGATTCATTAGGTTAAAGTAAAAAAAAAACCGTGTTTTTTATTTAATAAAAATCTTGCGTAAATGTTGTGACACCCTTTACAAATTAAGATGGGAATTCTATCACCGTATTTTTATTAAATCTCGTAAAAATACCTCGGTATTTGTACAAGGTTTATAATCACCTGTTTTAGCAAGCATAAGGGTTGCTTTATAATACATCGTAAACCCCAACTTTTTTTTTTATGAGCGTGGATGTATATTGAATATCGGATTGTTTGAATATTATAATTATTTATAATTTGAGACAGCAATTACATTGTTTAAATAATGGAGAATGAAAATTCCGATCAATCCAAACCATTTTAATGATAATAAACAAACAAAATTACCTATTATTGCATTAATAATGCATTGCAGATAAATTATTACTTTACTTAATAAAATTAATGTAGCGCTGAATTGAGCACTGTGTGCATTGTCTTAAACAATTTTAAATGATTTTATGCAAATTAAAGATTTTCACCTTTTCGCGAACGGAATCTTGTATTGTATAACGGGCTGGTGTCCGCGATTCCACGTCAAAGCGCGTATTTTGCGTAAGGGCTATAATCCACCACGCGTGCCCAGTGCGGATTGGTAGATGTCACGTCTTCGAATTTTTGGTTCCAGGACATGCCGGTTTCCTCACGATGTTTTCTTTCACCGTTTTGAGAGCAGTGGTGATGAAATGAATTACACAAAGTAATGCGCCTGCCTGGGTTCGAACCCACGACTCACAGTTCGTAAGTCGGGGCCGCCACCACTGGGCCACCGCTGCTCTCAAAAACGGAACGTTGCTCTATTTAATTTTATTCTAAAGCTTTATTCATTGCAATTGAATCTTATAGGCTGATAAAAGCTAGATAAACTGTTGATTTTTATTTCCACTAGCTCATTCCTGCGGATTTACTTGCGTTAAGGTTGGAAATTTTTGCTTGAAGTTTTAAATAATATGGCCTGTGACACTCGAGGAGCTTTCAATTAGTGAATTAATTTTTGGAATCGGACCAGGTGGCCTATATAGGTGGGCTATAGAGGACGTCTAGCACCTCTGTTTCCCACTCAGGAATAAGATTATAACAATACTGCTACAAGACGTCATGGTAACCCCTCGGGTCTTTCAAGAATTACCGCCTACATCAAAATTATCAAACATACAAACTTCACTCTATAATACTTATATATTATTATTTAACCCCACCCACCCTTCACCCCTTATTAGACAATAAAGGGTGTAAAAAGACTTAACGAAGCCGAAAGGCACTTGTTCTCCCCCTCATTGCGATCATAGTTTTGTTTTAGACCATACCTGGGAACCTTCTAGTTACGGAGATATTGGGGGTCAAAGTTCCAACTTTTTAATACATGTTTTTAATGTAAGATTTTTACTTTAAACACCTTCACGACCCCTGTACTAATCAATCCATCCATCAGCACAGTGTTTTAAGTGAGTGGCATTGAGTCCTACCGAAAAACGTGATTTTTCACCCCAAAAAAAAGTCATTTTCCTGCAAAAGTTTTTGCGTAGAGTTTCTTTGTTTGATGTTCAGAATGCTTGGTGGACGGCTTCGTGAAGAGTCTGTTTACACCCTATATATCACCATCTTTCTAGATCATTACTAATAACTTTCCGACATAATTATGGCATTTCTTGTATATTTTTTTTGTATTTTAAACTATTATCCAATTGTTCTATGATTATGAAAAACTAGAAAACGAATAAATTCAAAAAATATTTCTTGTGATGACAATACTAAAAAAAACCATAGAAAAATAGCTTAGGCTTGTTTTGTGTACTACACAAATACTATCTATTGTTTTCACTGAAAATATTTCATTTTAATGAAGCTTGCAGGATTTGAATTCACACACGATAAACCAGTTATTTCAACTGATGCGTGTATTCATGCAAAATAAATGGAACAACAGTTACTTAGTAAAACAATCTATGACAAAAGTTATTAAAAAAAACTTGTTAATACCTGTTCCATGTCTATATCATACCGATGACATGAATGTATTAACCATCATCATACATCGTCACTACGTGTGATGGTATATAGCAATCACAGATAGAAATTCAGTACAAAGGACGCTGGACAAAGGTCTCTCTAATTGCACGACTCTAAGCTTGATTCTCAACCGACCACACTCGCACACACTATCGGTATTAAGCAAGCGATTGCTTATTGAGGTTGAACTCATAATTACTTCTGAATTTTGGTATAGTTAGGACAAGTTTCAACCGAAATGCAGGTCAGATGTCAGAAATAGACCGTATGTGGTGCTAGTATTTAATTAATTATTTTTTTTATTTATTAATGCACAATGTACACAACCAATTTTACACGCTAAGCTTAAAACTAGTGAGTGATTACCCTGTTAGGGCGCAGCAACATAACTTAAAACTAATATTGCAGAGTATCGATCTAGATTTATCCAATATCATTTACATAGATCATTAGGAACTTTCACATTTAAATATATTAATTCAATTCATATCTAACATTTCATTTACTCAATAACAATGTATGAATGTGTTAAAGTTTAAATAAATTAAATAAAATTAGTCATATAAACAAAAAACATAACTTGATGATTAATAAATGGAAAAATATACCATCACTAAGTCAAATCAAATTAATAAAATCACAAATATACAATGTAAACATAATTAAAATAAAATAAAATGATAAAAATAAACCATTTGATCATTTAAAATGTCGTACCAAAACTTCATCGAATGTCAAAAATTAAAATCATAAACCAATCATCAACGAAAACATAAACATAATACTAGAGTTAAGATCGAAAAACTTAGTCATAGTTGATAATAAGTCATTATCTGCCTAGCCTTTCCCCAACTATGTTGGGGTCGGCTTCTAGTCTAACCGGATGCAGCTGAATACCAGTATTTAACATGGAGCGACTGCCTACCTGACCTACACAACCCAGTTAGTACTGGGTAATACGATACCCGTTGGGAAGGGTTGTCAGTGTTTTGGGCCACTGACTACCTGTAACAATAATTGTAACAAAGTTGTACAAATGACAGCCGGGACCAACGGCCTAACGTACTTTCCGAGGCACGGAGGAAACTCGGTATATAATAGGTGGTCATCCACGGAACAACCCAGGCAAGCACGCCTTAACCTGAGGATCGACCCGACTGGCTGGCTTATTTTCTCTTTGTAATTGCTAAGGTTTTTACTACCAAAACCACACCAAGTTTGTATTTCAAAATCTAACGCCAAGAAAACGTCAATAGTCCAGTGTACCAATCCACTGATCGTCAGAACCCTCCCTTAATAAAAGCCAACCAAACTTGAGAAACGAGACAGTCATCGTAATTCCACTTGGGCAGTGCCTTATAAAAACTTTGTGAATACGTATTTAATTAATAGCATAAGGTCGGGCCTAATGAACCGTTCACTACCTTAAACGGATGAGCGAAAGCCGAGCACGACCGATCCAATTAGCGTTAGAAACACACCTACAACGTACAACGAAACACACTTAAGATGTCATGATGCTCGTTAAGGAAATCACACTTGACGATGGAGGTCCGAGGACTTTCCATCAATGTCCTTATGCTGTGAGCTAGCTCTTGTCACTCATACGTAACCTTATTTGGATACACGTGGCTTCATTTGGAGTTGGCTTTGGCTTTATGCTTTTTTTTGTGTAGGTGTTTTTGTTGGTTTGATTTGAGATGGTCTGTTTTTGTTGAGAATTTTAATTAAGTATTAGTGATAAGCCGTTTGCTCGATGGGACTCTTGATTTAGCCCATATGGGGAACTAAAACAACATCACGCTTGTAATCTCCGAAGAGTTGGGCAGAGGTGTACCGAATTATAGTACACTCACATTTCGCCAGTTTTGTTTAAGTTCCATGTAATGTGGCGAGCTTATTGCCATCAACCGGGCACAGATCCAGGCTCCGTGGATGCTATTGAGGAAAAATTCTTGATGGGAAAACCCAATAACACTTTGCCCGACCTGGGAATCGAACCTAGGACTTCACGCTCAGCAGTCGCGGTTGCGACCACTCGACTTATATGGCAGTCGATTATAGGGAATTATTTTCAGTCTTCAGTGAGAATTATTCGCCGTGTGGTATCCGGCAGAGTAGAATAGAACCAACCCATTACACCCATGGGTGTCGTATAAGGCGACTAATGTCTGAGGCAGAACACCTTGCGCCTCCGTAGGCCAGAGAATGGGCAGCAGCGTTTTCTGTTAGTCTTTCTTCACTGCGATCTCCAATCCGCCTGCTAAGCGCGGAGATTACGGCAAATTCCTCACATCATGGGAGAGGTTTATGTCCAGCAGTGGACGTTATGGGCTGTTGTAGTAGTGTAGTGGTAGTCAGAATTATAATCAGTCCTCACTGGCGTTATATTAAAATGAAACTCTTCCTAGTTGGTTGCGCTTAAAAATAGGTGCACTCTGAGGAATACCTCAACAGTGAGGTGGCTTTGGCTGTACGTTGTCTGTCAGTTAATACAAGATTTTCATTAAGCAGATTTTGAGAACAACACAGAGTAACGGAAAGTATCAACGAGTTTATTAATTTCCTGTCTCTGAAAACTCGAGCAAGAACTCAAAGAAGTATTTTAAGTAAACATCTATTTTAGTATTAATTAATTTTGCTCATCCTTTACGCAAAACGGGAATAACGTGCGTAATAAACTCAACAGCAAACATCTGCTTACGTAACCAAAACAGTTATGTAGATAAAATCCCCATTATATCCTTACAATTGTTTATAATTGCTATTTTATATCAGAAACCGGGCGAAACGAATACTTGGCAGAGATAATGCCGTCATAAAATGCGTGCCTAAATTGTTTTACCTGAGAACAGGGTGTGCTATCAAATCATTTCTCCCAAAGCTTCTTGTTTAATAAATTAGGATGGAGGTCGGTAGATTGAGAAAATGTAGCCCGTGCCTGTCCGGAAATTGAAAAACTTCACCGTGTTGGGCCGTTCTTTTATTCTAGAATTTGACAGTTTTTTTTTAAGGAAAATAAATTCAAACTCTGACCATGTGGCAATTTACGCGCTTTCATTAGATTTGGCGGGGACTGATTGTGTTAGATCTGATTGTACCTGGTTTTTATATCTGATTGGGTCTAATAATGTATACTTATCATTGGTTTAATTTGTGATTCAGTTTCAAAACTATCTTCTTTCTTATTATGAAGCAAACAATTTCAGTAAAAAAAAAATATATATATTAAAAACCCGACTGCGTAAAAAATAACTAATAACTTTAAATAAAAACTAAAAAGAAAAAAACAAGTTCAGGAAACAGGACATATTGACTGCAACAGTTGGGATCCATATTGGATGTAATGATTTTAGTTTAGATTATTTAATGGGTCCCGACTGTTACCGTTGACGTTACCGTTGAGTCGGGTAAAAAGTAACTTAGAACTTATGTTCTAAGTTACTTTTTTACCCGTCTATCTGCGTGCGTTAATCCTACTAGTCCTACTAATATTGTAAATGTGAAAGTTTATAAGGATGGATGGGTTGATGTTTGTTACTTTTTCACGCAAAATCTACTGACAGGATTCGGATGCAATTTGGCACACAGATAGTTTATTAACTAAATTAACACATAATATACTTTTCAACACACGTGAGCCTTATTACATCGTTCTTAGGGCCATAAACCGAACTATAACACACACGTGCATAATAATATTACACAATAGTGCATAATAGAATTATCCCTACAAAGTTAAGTTAGTACCTAACTGCAAATTATATGCGAGTAAACAGAGCATTTTCAATTTTACCGGCTTTTTTTTTTTTGTAACAATAAAGAGGTTATAATGCCGCTGAAAATCCATTTACATTTTTGGAATAAATAAATGTGTCCCTAATTAAGACGAAAAAAACATTTACCTTTTAATCAAATTAGGTATTTATAATTCAGAATAATTTGTTATAAAATGTTTGCATTTTATCACTAAAATTATAATTTTGAAGTAGGCTGTATGGCTATATGTATCCAATCACCTTTCATCTGGCGCGTGCAAAAAAAAGAAAATTTGCGCGCTATTTCCCATAATTTTAATATTTTGTTTGTATCGCATTTGTTGCTGTGTGGCAAAACGATTTATGCAATACATGTTTGTTTTTTCCTCGCAAGTGTGTTGTAAAAGTGCGTATGCACTAGACACTCGGCTGATTTACGCCTTCCACACTCCCACAGCCTCGTGTATAATGAGAAACTTAGCTCACTTGTATTATAATATACTATTTTATCCCAGTATTACGATACCGTGCATGTGACATTATACCGAACTCCCACGCGGGCGAAGCCGCAAGCATAAGCCAGTAAGGTATAATTATCATTAATTTGTTTTATGATTCAGTTTCAAAACTATCTTTATTCTTATAAATAGGCAAGTTCAGTAGAAAGGTAACTAAGAACATAACTGCGTCTGTTAATTCATAATTAAGAGATTTTGCAACCGTATTTTTTGTTTCAGTTTTGATGTCCGAGGCCGCTCGTTCAACAAGGCGCTACAATGGTCAGACCCGGGCGCCTTCGGTCCTCGAGCATACTTCGCAACAGTCGCCCGACCAGCGGCACTCACACTAAGCTCCGTACAATTAGACGACGAAGGCGTCTACAGATGTAGGGTAGACTTCAAAAACTCACCAACAAGAAACTTCCAAATCAGACTCACAGTAATAGGTAAGTTACTTGATAACATCTCAGACACGCGCAGATAAAAAGAACCAAAGTTAAGCAAACATCGCTTAATGAAACCAAGTAAATAGAATTAGCGCCAAAGAAAAATACTAGACTAATTAGGTAAAAGTTTTGAAAAGCAAAAAAAAATCAGTCAATCAGTATGGTTTTGAGTAAAAACAAAAGACTGGTCTAGTCTTTTGTTTTTACTCAAAACCATAGATGCCCTTCGGCCATAAATCCTAGGTAAACCTTTAGATGTTTTCACTATTATTTCAAGTATAAAGCTTGAATTTGTTTACAAAACATTTAATTTATGAAAGGGTATTATGATCTGAGCAGTCATGTTAAGTGACGCGAGACTAGACAATCTCGTTAAAATAAAAATCTAACAAAGTTTAAAATGAAAATTTTATGAGGCGACGGCTGGGAATCAATTTAGTCATTACGATGAATCGCGGGAGCCGCGCGGTCTCCGGGTGATGACATCGCGCAGACATTTTAATTATCAACTGTCGACGGGATCGGGGAGGTTGCTCAGCTGCCTCGCGATAAAAACGATGCCCGCCGACGATGACACAGATAAAATCTGCAGGAGACAGGTTAAATTTAAAAGGAAATTAGATTTGAATAGATCAAATTGTCTGAACGTTATCAGTCCGCCGTACTGATCCCCTTTATTTGCTTATTAAACCTTAGACGGGAAATGGTTCACTAAATTATAAAATGAAAATGAGTTACAAGCACTTTGTATTCATTCTTTGGTGAATACAGTTATAATTAATATTGCGCAGTGCTGTGTTTTCACAACGTTATTTACCACTTCGACAATCCGTATCGATGTGAATTATTGGGATATCATCTGGTTCCCACACCAATGTATTCACTATGGATTTTATTCATGTAATAAGCTTGCCGGCTATTACGGCTTCTCTTCTATAATTACTGAAATAGGCTTATTCAATGGCAGCGTAGTAATATTACCGGACGAAGATCATAAAAATATAAACATGGCCTATAAAATGCCGAGCAAACTACGGTTGAGCTTTTCAAAGAAATTACCCTATTCAAGGCGACGAAAGGCGTAGGCAAAGGAGATGAGGGAAGTAAATTTCTTTTGCGCAGAACAAAGCATTTAAAAGTAACCCTACATCGCATATATGCAACTCCATTGAAATCCATTAGTCTGGCGCGCCGAGAGGTAATTTGCAAGGAGCCTTTTGTTAGCAAAGGGACTGCTCACACAAAGAACTCTCTTACTTACATAATCAGGCATATTCATAACATCATAAAATATCCAATTACCATTGAGAACGGAGGGTGTTCATTAATGGCGTCAAATAATAATCAAATCTGGCGCTCGCGTAATATCGTGAACGATGACGCCCACGGTTTTCATTCCCATATTGATAATATTATGTTGAAGATTGTGTGATGGGGTATTCGTGTGGAATCTTGTTATGTTCGTGTGGCTTTTTGTCGTAGTGCCTCCTCATCAAATGCTGCTGTATGACAAGTCTGGAGCCGATGTGTCAGGAGTTGTGGGACCTTTGGAGGAAGGAGCAGCGTTGGTGCTAGTCTGTGAAGTTCGGGGTGGTGAGTTGTCTAATATGTATAATAAAATTTTAGATACCTTTTATTTGCAAGTTAATGCCGAGACAGCTGCCCGCTTTCAATTTAAACAAAATCTGGCTGAAAACAATCATTATTGTTTCCATTATTATATGTGATATTTGTCGACGGCATGTAAAAGCCAAGGCAGAGGCCCATGGGCGGCATAAAAACTCTGACATCAGGTTAGGCACTCACCACACGATAAAGAAAGAAAATCCATTAGTAGAATTGGTGGATGTGATGATTAATTTGCTTTATTGATTTTTCTTATGCGTTATAATTTTCTCAAAAAAGCCTAGTTTCTGAAATGGTTTTTTATAGGAACAAGGTTATCGAATGTGTCATAATAAAAAAAATACTTTCTGACAGTATGTACACGTAAAAGTGAGCAGTGTTATGAACCGGCTATTGACATTCTACAAAGCTCGGTTCACCGCTCAAAAGTTTAATATCGCAATATACGCGTACATAGAAATATATTTGTTAACATTCACCCCTACCGATTTAACACTTATTGGGACATTTCATTGAATGCTCTTTTACCACGACACTTCATTTAAAAAATAATGTTTGAAAAAATCTCTATCTGCTTGATTTGAGGTATTTGCGCTATTTATTTTCTTCGTCGTCTACATAAATAATTAAGTTTTTTTTTACTTAATTAAAGACTACGAAGTAAACAGCTACGTAGTTATGGATTACTTTCTTATATCCGTCTCTTAATGTAATCACCTATTCACAAATAAACAACTCCACAATTTAAACTCGCAGCTCAAAAAAACAAGTTAATTCAGTTCGCCGCTTAACTTAAAGCGTCGCAAAAATATTGAACAGTGGGGGAGCTCAATTTTTTTCTATTGCTTGATTTCTTTTATGGAAACATTGGAAGAGATATTCCATTCGAATGGGTTCATTGAAAAGTCCGCAGTATGGCCGTCTGGCTTCGAGCCAGTGCTCGCAGCGGATTATCTTCAGCCGTGCGCCCACCAATTGTGATGATGCAGCGGGCTGGACAGGGGGAGTTTAGGCGGTGACCTGTTATCATGCTCATACTTAATTATATTACTGAAAAAATGGGCAGGTTTGTTACGTGTTGGGCTAATGCTATTAAATTATTTTCATACCAACGAAGGTCTTTTGTAAGAACTCGTTGTGAAGTGTTAATAGGGATGATGACTGACTAAAAAAATATGATTCTGTTTAGTCCGTCAGTTAGATTATCGGAAAATATTGGATACGTGTTTTTTGTTTTATCAAATTAATAAAAATTGACGAAGATAAAACGTGTCAAAGATCATGAGTGGGGGCTTGTACCTATGTTGAGTACATTTTTAACTTAAATGTGAAATGACACGAGTTTTGCGACGCACTGTATCGTCTTAATTTTTTGTTTACGTGAAAAAATAAAAAAATGGTGTCCAATATTTTTTGGAAATCTATCTGACGGACTAATTAGATTTTTTTTGTCATCTACCCTATTAATGCGTGTTCTGTAAACAAAAGCAGTTTATAGAAGATCAAAACCACTAGTCTGCTTAAATACACCCATGTAATGTATAAAGTTTGATATTCATAATGTGTAAATCTATAATCTGTTACTGGGTTTTTCCATCAGAGATTTCTCAGTAGCAGCCACGGAGCTGGATTTGTGCCCGGTCGATGGGAATAGGCTCATCCCCTATTTAATGGAACTTAAAAACTACTATTAGGTACACCTCTGCCTAACCCTTTCGGTAATATATATAATAAAAATATATAATCGGATACATAGGTATATACATAGGTACGAATCTATTTAACGCATATAAAAACATACGCAGGTACACTGGTACACTCTTTACACTTTTTTTTTCAAACCACATTTCATTATATTTTTTTTTAAATAATAACGAGGCTGATTTCCAATAATAGATAAGCCATCAATACTTTGGAACTTTAGTAATATCTGGTAGGTTTCTATTCCAAATTGATTTTGTTGAATGTTAGAAACAAATAACCACGCTATATCTTTGAAACAGTACCTACAAGATCGAACTTTGTAGTGTTCAAACTATGTGCTTGGTTTTGTTTTACTTGTGGCACCTCAAAACATATTATTTTTAATTCACCTGTTTGAAAAACACACGCTCAAAATGTACTTGATTGTCAATACAATTTAAAATGGTTTCCATTACACGTGCCATGTAAATAAAAAAACTGACTCGCCAACGCTAAAATAATTTGTCAGACATGTTTCTACAATTTGTTTAGCGATGAAAATGTTTTTAAAACGTGGTTTGAATAACTACAGAGGCCATAGGGCCACCGTTTAACTCAGACGGTATCTGAGGTAGGTGCGTGGTGCAGGAGGGCTGTTGACGATTGATAAAGGGCGTATGAGCTCTTGGAACCGTCAAACACCTATACGGGACCCTCGGGTACTATCTCAGATAAGCGGCAGGCCTAGGTTTTCTTCTGTAGGTCAACTTTGTATTCTAATCTTTATAACTTATGCTTTAATTTTGTTTACCAGGTCGTCCCGAACCAACAGTGTCTTGGTGGATAGACGGCACACCAGCCTCCCAGTACATAGGTGTCAAGACGGACACCCACGTGATTGTCAACCGGTTGGAGCTGCAGCATTTGAAGAGAGAAGACCTGAACACCACCTTCAAGTGCAGAGCTTCAAACACGAACCTCGTACCCCCACAAGAGAAAGTCGTCAGGCTTGAGCTTAACTGTAAGATTTCAATAATTATGTTTAGTTGATCTTTTAAAGGCAAGTCAATGGCTCAGTTGCGAGGTACAGTCAGTTTACCGGAATATTATGTCTCTGACCTCTCTCTAACCAAGTGAACTGCCTACCTGTACCTGTAGATACTTACTCTGTCCACCGACCGTTCTTCGAAAATGTGCGGTAAGATGTCCACAAATACTAGGTTGGTGCTAGAATAACAGACAGTAGAGAGTAGTGAGTAGTAGAGAGACAAAGAGTAACCATGGAGTTTCTTGCTGGTTCTTCTCCTTGGAAATGACCAACCCGAACCGTGCATCTTTTTCGGCTTAAAAGTGCCCATCTAGGCCCAGGTGAAATAAAATATTTTTATTTTGAGTAGTGAGTGCAAGTCACTCCCTGCTGCTCAATTCTGATTCCAGGTAGTACCTACTCAGATGTTTATTTAGGTCTTCTGTATAACATCTAGAGGTTGTTGGTTAAAACTTTACCCAGTACAAAAACTTAATCACATACATTTCTCACTTTATGTTCCCACATTTTAATACCATCTCTATCATTCTTCATCTTTATATTATTTTTATCCCACCATACATCGTAGTCAGACTAAAATACATTATTAACGTTTGCCTGTTTTATTTTGGTGGCATTTAAAATTTGTCATTTCTTTGTATTTCTGAGGGCAAATCTGTCTTCTCAGTGTCTGCGTATAAAATGCTACAAAAGACGAAAGTCTAATTTCTAAGAAGAGTAATTTCGTGTGAGTTAATCATATTTGCCTTTGTGTAATAATATTGTTATAGCTTTTAGTATAAACTTTACAAATAAGTCTAACAGTTTTCTCTTCTCTGTATAATTTTGAGATCTATGTAGTCTCTTTTGAACGAAGTCTATGACGTTTTGAGTACAAGTAGGAAAAACGTTTTGACCAAAATATAGTAAGTGCCTACCTAATTAGAATATCAGTAGGCGACTTTAGGTTTACCTTCTATTGTTTGTTTCTAACCCAACGTAACTATGAAATGCACAGTGACTTGTAGTTTCCGCTCAATCTAAACAATAAAACGAACGTGGTCGAATGGAGATTGAAATATAAGATAAGTTGTTACTTTTGTTCACAATCGTTCGCTTTCTTTACAACGTTTTTAAACAGCTATAAATCTCCGGTATAATGCAATTCAGTAGGTAGAATCAGATTGAGTTCCTTCCAAATTGTAGTTCAGGTGCTCAATTTTTTACTGAGTTAGAAAACAAATTATGTAATTTCTCGGAAACCGTTATTGGCGAGACCTAACAAACGTCTAACGTTGAACATATAACATCCCTTTCAATCCTACACGTGTATTCTCCAAAAAATTATTATTTCAAAAACATAATAAAGTTTTATTAAGCTGAAAATATATTTTTATTAATCCATTCAGCCCCAAGCTCTAATTAAAATGAATTTGTCTTGGTCTAGACATACGTGGACTAATAATGCGGTGTGTTAAATAAATAGATGATTCTTGAAACCTTTTTTAAACAGTAAAAAGGCTGAAACCTTTTTAAATAATGCAAATCACTACTTTAATTTATTACGCATAAAACAAAAATGAGACTGCAAATGTTTGTATTTTACACGAGTGGTCAAAAAAAGGACTGTTATGTTTTTAAAGACTTTTCGGGTCCGTGGCTTTAAGCTCCCAGTGGTCGAGGCACCCGTGGCCGACAGCCTCCGATCTGATTCATTTGTTTTTGTGCTTTTTCTCTTAGTACAGTCATCGGCAGGTACAAAAAATAAAAAGTTTTCGATCTCGAGGATCTTGTGCTAACTTGGTGGGAAGACTAATTAACTAGTTTTTTTTTTTTTTACTAACTGGGTTGTGGAGGTCAGATAGGCAGTCCGTCCATGTAAAAAACTAGTATTCAGCTGCATCCAGTTAGATGGAAGCCGACCCCAACATAGTTGGGAAAAGGCTAGGCAGATGATGATGATTTTTGTGCCTGACAGTACATTTGATAAAAAATTGCTTTGAATTAAATTTATCCAATCGAAGGCGTCGGCCACGGGTGCCTCGATCACTGGGGGCCTAAGCCACGGGCCCGACTTTTCATGGACTCGAGTTACAGTTTTAAATTAAGATCCCTATCGAAGAAGGCAGAATAATAAGTCGTCAACCGCTTTGCGTAACAATTCTTAGATTGAAATTGGATCGAATAACCGATAGCTTCACCTATATGCTATCAACGTTTACAACTGGTTATTTTCGTCTTTTAATTACTGCCTTTTGTTGTCCACTGCTGCCATTAACAGCTCCATGTTCCAAGTAAAATTCTAAGCGCACTTTAAGCACTACACAGTTTTGGTATCACGTCACCTAATCGTGTCATCATCAGCCAGGCGTCCGGTTACGTGCGTCTTGAGCCAAGCGCGTCACGGCGATGTCATCAGCGGGCTCCACCGCAAGCAACGCTACATTTCAAGCTAAAATTGCATCTTCATAAACGCTCTCAACGCGACGCGTCTCTTTAAATGAACCCTTGCACTGCTAACAATTGTGCGCAAAGTTAAAATTTCTTGATTTTCATTTAGCTTGTTTCTTTCACTAGTGGTTCCACTATCGGTATCGCTGCTGAACCGGCCGCAACAGCTGCTGTCGGCTGCTGCAGCGACACTTCGATGCGTGTCTGAAGGCAGCCGACCACCAGCTCACATGACCTGGTATAAGGACAATAGGAGCTTCGACAGGAATATGGTAAGTTACGGACGCACGGTCATTATTACTATTATTATATTAATTGGCAAAAATGTATTATAGGTATGGTATACAGCGTTATGAGAGACAAGATGACGAGTGATAGAGAAGTATGAAAGGAGAAGACATGCTGCGCCGACCCCAAATGAATAGGCATGACGATAGTATCAAAAAGTTGCAAATATATTTAGTCCGTCAGTTAGAGTATTGGAAATTAATGGACACGTATTTTTTGTTTTTGTAAATCAAGATAAAAAATAGCATCAAAACTCGGGAGTGGGGGCTCGTGACGTCAGAACTAGCTAAAAATTATACCTAGGCGTGACGTATTGAGAATTTTAAAAGCGTCATATTTTCGTCAATTTTGATTTACGTAACAAAAGAAAAACACTGGTCAAATATTTTGTGATTATCTAACTGACGGACTAATTAGTTTTTTTTGTCGTCTCGCCTATTGGGATGAGGGCAAGAGAATAATGAAAGTATACAGCATTAGTGGCCAAATGAAAACGGCTCTGACTAAAGAGTTGTAGGCGTGAATTAGAGCCCAAGCAGGAGCGTTACTTTACTATCATTTATTTCATCACCGCTAATACTCCCTAAACAGAAAACATTTGGAACCCGGATTCTTGTCATGAGATCGATTTTTTGACACTGAGCTCGTGTGGTGCATACAACCATGTTCCTTTCATAAAGACGACGCCTGTGTCCCAAAAGTGGTAAAATTATACACTACCATAACCATAGCACCTATGTACAATGTACCTACCTATGTACCTATGTAATCATTGCATAAACATATGTTTACGTTATGATTAATGGTGTATTGTATTATATGTATACTTGCACGTTCTGTCGAAGAGTTTTTAAATGAGCTAATATTATGCTAAACACTAAACTGAGGCTAAACTACTAACCGCTTTAATATGAAGTCTAGCGGCTGAAACTATTGCCGAAATATGGCTATTTCAAACGAAGAGCCCATTAAAATAAATAACAGCTTGACTCGGTTAGACAAACTGTTTGCGAACAGTTAGACCCGGTACTATTTATAACCAAATATATGCGGAGTGTCAACGCTCTGATTAAAATAGCTTTGAGATCTAGCTAAATGTCAGGTCAGTCTCAGATTGCCCTAGTCTGAAGCTTAGGAAGCGCTACAAAACAAGTGGAGCAATGATTTCACAAAATGAGGTGTTGAGATTACTTTTATGAGCAAATTAAATAAAAAAAAAGGTACGAATAGTACGTTCTACTATTATCTTTCTATTAACATAGTATTTCTGTAAATGATAAAATCCTCATCAAAATCCGTTGCACAGTTAAGACTTTAGAGGAACAACACAGATTGAAACGAAAAGCGTCTTTATGTAACAATATGTATTTTACCAGGATTAACAAATTAAATAGGTACTGTAATTCCACAACTATAGCGTTCAATTTTCAATACAAGAAGCTACAAAGGCTACTTTGTATTAATTTGGTCCTATTCACACGCCAGGCTTTGTATCTAGTTGAGTTGGTCAATCCGTTTGTCCGGAAGACGCGTCCCCGGGCCGACGGCGACGGTACGTGATCCCTTTTCAAAGACCTGTCGTGGTCATGCAGCGCAGTAACTGGATTCAGAGAGCATTTTCTTATTAAGAACTAGCGGACGTCACGCGGTTTCACCTGCGTAGTTCCTGTTTCCGTGGGAGTACGGGGATAAAATAGCCTATGTTACTCAGTAAAAACGTGGTTTACTAATGTTGAGAGAATTTTTAAATTAGGTCGAATAGTTTTAGAGTTAAATCGTAACAAACACACAAACAAACAAAAAAACGAATCTTTCTTCTTTATAATATTATTAGTATAGAAGAGTAATACGGTTGTGAAAGTCTTAAGTTTCTTGTTTTCTATAAATAGTGATGAATCTTCATAAATGATAATAAATGATATCTTCATATTATGATATTAATACTACTCCTGGAATGCCAAAGGGTTGTCAAAGGTGTATAATACATTCATATTTTGTCAGTTACATTTAAGTTCAGTGCTACAGGGGCGATCTTATTGCTTTCAACTGGATATAAATTCAAGCTACTAAATTTCTAATTTCTAATGACACTGCTCTACCAGGAATTCGAACCTAAAAACTCATGCTTGGCAGTAGCGCCTTTAAGACTCTTTAAATTGTACCAATGAAAATGTCGTGAATAAAACATGTTTACCTCAAGTAAAAGGAACGCACAGAACTAGCAATAATCTGCGCCCTACATTTTCCACATTCTCTATTTAAAAAAAAGTTTTAAAACGTAAATCTTTCAGCGGTGAATGTGGCAAAAATTCGCTTCACACAAAATGTACACTTGTAATTTGTTCAACGTCCAGTGGTCTTATTTGAGCGGAGCGAGGCAGGTAATCCCTCAATTAACTTCCATTCTAAAGCTAAGCACGCACTGTGGCTTTTAAATCGATTGTCGCGTTTTATACTCGGATTCGGTCATTGATGGACTTTGATTTAGCGCCCGACTAATTGCGCACCGACCGTTTCAGCTTATACAATAGCTTACAGAAATGTCACTGTACCAAATAGTTCGTTTGTGACTTTTTTATTGAGTTCAGCTGAGATATCGTGCACGTTGTATGCAGAGACTGATTTACAGGAATGTTATTTAAAAAGTAGACGAAGAATGAGTTTTCGTTCGTCGTTGAGAATCCAATAAAGTCCCATTATAGTGCAATATCGGGATAATTGCAGCTCCATTCGTGTCTCGTAGCAGAATGTTCGGGGTTTAATATCATCCACTTTGATTCCTTTATTCAAACGAGATTATAGTTTGGTATATTTTTGATTAATTGAAGAGCGTGGCGTACAGATTGCCACGTGGACAATATTGCAAATGAAGAATTATGACCGAAATCGAAACGAGCTTTTTGATGAGTTTCATGTGCTAACATATTGTTATACAGGTAGTAGATAATAAAAATGCATGTGGAGCATTGATATTACAATAATAATGAGTCAGAAAACCTTATTTCAATAATGTTTTAATTACGGCCTATAATTATTATTTTACTGTCATAATGACGCGATTACACTTGGTCGGAAGCCCGAATTTGATGGCCTATGGAATTTGGTAAAATAGACGTGGTCGAGTACGCCCGTCTTCGGGCAATCTTTCAATCAAAATAATAGTATATATATGCATCGGGTCCCCGAATTCGAGTAAAATCTTCCGAGCACCCGAATACGGGCTAACGACCAAGTGTAATTGCAGACTGCTACTGAGTACAATTATTAACTATTATTTCTCCAGATACACATATATAAAAAATGCATTCAAAGAAAATGTATTCATGTTAGCATTCAGTTCCAAAATTACTAACTTCTTCTTTTCATAGGTGACAGACCACTCTAACGAGACGTGGTCAATCAGTACGCTGGTGTTCAGCCCGAGTCCTGTAGACAACGGTGCAATGATCAAGTGCGTGGCAGCCAACCCCAGCCTACCTACCAAGTCGATTGACGACCAACTGCAGCTCAACGTTGTATGTAAGTATTACATTTCCAGTAACTTCACTTGTTTCTTCACAGTATAGTCATCAGATCATGAGTTCATTGAGGTATTTTTAAAAAGTATGCGCTTCTGTAATTTTCCATAGTTTATTAACCCCAAATTGTCATCGCGCGTTTGTAATACCAGAGATAAACGATTATTGCCGAAATACATACTTTTCTTGGGAGGACTGTTACCTAAAGCACAAAAACAAAGGATTAGCAGAAGGCAATGTAATGGACATAGATGCGAACCGGGAAAATTACGAGACGCGAGACGGATGTACCGTCTCGCGTCTCGTAATTTTCCCGATTCGCCAACTAAACGAAATACTATCACGAAAGTGCCATTTCGTAACTATTTTGATCTTTATACTTTGAATTTCGTTTCGTCAACTATTGAGTACTATGTGTGTATTCATTCCCGTTCTTTTTGTTCAGCACGTACAGTTAAAACGTGGACGATCTGAAAATCAGTTTACCTACTCATGTAGTTTATAAGGTCGGTTCATGTGTTATACTCAATAGCTCACGTGTGGACACCAGGGGCCCAAGTCTGCTATTTTTATAATTTCGTAATTCCAACACGATCCCATTCTCATCCCATTGTCATTTTGCTAAAAGTTCGTAATCTGCTAAATTCTAAATTCATTGGTCGGTCAATGGTCTCGTAATAGAATTAAGTTATAATGACATTGTCGTATTGCCATTATTATAAAACCCGCCAGATTTCATTTATATATATTTTTACATATTATTTATAAGTGTTGTAGGCAATCTGAAGTAGTAGTAGTTCAAAATCAAAATCAAAGCATTTATTTCAAGTAGGCCAGTTAGAGGCACTTTTGAACTGTCGGAACAAAGATGAAAATTAAATTTAGCTACAGTCCCAGTCACAAGACATAAAAACTGTGAAAGTACTGTAGTTGCCCATTCCCTAGCGTAGATCTCTATGGAGAAGAACGGGCAACAAACTCCATGGACACTCTTTTAAATCAAAATATTGTAACAAAATCTTGGTTACATCATTCATGTTGAGATGGTATATTATGTGAGAACAGTAGCAAGAAGTGCACGTTAAAAGTGTCCACATAAAAAACAAAACAAAAAAAATACAATTCAAAAAAGAAAATAATTCATTCAAATAAGCCATGGCAACTAAGAGATGACCAGTCACAACTGACAGCGCCCGTTCACGAACATGACGCATGGATCAGCACCATTCAACTCAATTATTTTGAAGAGAACTAAATGATCCGACACATGCGCCACCATCAGCGAGACATTAGCGAGAGATTAGTTCGTAAATATCACCAGTTATTAATATGTCATTAAATACGAGATTACCATTCTATGCCATTTCTTTCAATGGAGTGTCAGTGGTTGACCATTGGAAAGTCATAATGACGATATCATATTAGTAGATTACCAAACTTGACAAAATCAACAATTATGAAATCAATGATAGACCATTCTGACACTATTGTAATAGCAGACTTGAGGCCCAGAGACCCTTGCACGAGCGCGCGGTGTAAACGTAACATAAATACGTTGATTTAATGTATTTAAAATGAAAACATGCATAATATTTTAAGAATTTATTCATATTAGGATACTAACTGTGCTTGTTGTAAACAATTGAACTAAGATGCTATAGGAAAATTGTTTTTTTCGCTTCAAATAATCGACGTGTTAACGGTTTATTTTATTTGTTATATTTTTATTACGATTAGACTGTAAGCGGAGTCCAAAAATTTTGGGTAATGCAAGACTAATGTTGATTATAGCTATTTACTAATTCATCGGTCTCATACTTACCGCTACAATAAAAGCTGCCAGGCATATGTTTACGTAATAATTATAAACACGCTATTCACCTAAACCTAAATATGTCGTGAACTATAAACATTGAACGCTTTATTAAATTGTATCGCAACGAACAATTTAATTTCATTAAGTATAACAAGGTTTGAAAGCAAACTTTAGGTATTTAACGTGTACCTAATAACAAAGTAGTTACTTGTGTTCAATATTGATTTAATTTCTCATAATCCTTTGGCCCGGTCTCAGGATAATTTAATAATAGAGTTCCAAGAAGGTCTCTTTGATAAAATTGTGATAATATTCCATAGACTGGACTGGTATGATAGCTAACGGAGAATATCTGAGCTTGGATTCGAACTATGTTGTCCTAGCACAGTGAGCAAAATACGGAAGTAGCTTTTATAAATAAAATTGCAGAAAAACTCATATAATTCTTATGAAGTCGTTAAATTATCCTATAATTCTTACGAAGTCGTATAATTCTGCGCTCATGTACGATGTATGATGAGTGTGTTAGTAGGTACTTAATACGGTATAATATTGACTTACTTTTAAAACTCGTTTTACTCGTTTTTTCTATAATGAGCAACAGTGTATATAATAAGATAAAGATTTATTTCTCGCCACAATACATAGGTACATTATTAGGTTTCGTGAACAATACATACGTTTTTTTATACTGTGGGAGACTGGTGTATAAGCTAGACGAAAGCCTGTATTTCAGGACACCAGGTCTCCACCCCTTCGGAAGTTCATTTAAACAGAATTATGCACTCGTACACAAATAAATACGGTAAGTTAAATTGAGCAAAAAACAAAAGATAATAAAAATATAACATTGAAACAGTGGTGATTAGGAGTACTAATTATGCAATCAGGATTAGTACGTGTGTATGTGTAAGTGAAGGGAGGATATGTGTGTGTGAGTGGTGGGCGTGTGTGTCAATAGCTGGATGCACAAAATTGAGATGTATAGGTTGTATCCTTCGACAAGCAAGTTATTTCGGGGCAGTAATGTTAACTAAATATCATTTTAGTGGAAGTCCGTAGCACTGCGTAACAAGCTGTAGCAGTCCGTAGTAACACCGTAACACGTTACTAAGAACTGCGTCACTGCGTAGCAATACCGTAGCATTGCGTAGCCGAACTGGCCCACTGCGTAGTTAACTGAGGCCATGCCTGAGGTTTGACTTTTTCTAGGGATATTCAATACTTTGACAACAGTGATAGTGACGAATGAAGTTACAAGTAGCTACGACCAATACAGTAGCCACTGTAGTTTAAACCCAGTCAACAATCACCATCATCGACTTAACCACAGCATCATAAATCCCATAACATCCCCTATCATACGTAATATGTCAGCTAATATTATAAATGTTGAATCCAGACAGTCCCCTAGTGTCACTGACGCTCGGCAGCACGCTCAACCCGCACGACATCAAGGAAGGCGACGACGTGTACTTCGAGTGCAACGTGCGCGCCAACCCGAGGGAGCATCGCATCTCCTGGTTCCATAACGTAAGTTATTCATTGTTGTAATAGTGCCTTGAAATAATGAGGGGAATATAATTAATGAGTGCATTTTCGATCGCATTACAAGGTGTAAGCAATATTGCCGTGTATTCGGTGCCGGAATACACCACCGTACCATACCATGGCAGTGCTATGAACGTATCAGTCACGGAAAAAAACACGGACACGGACTACTGTGCCCCCCAGAACGTATCAACAGCACAATAGGGTAGATGACACACCAATCAATTGACATACGTTTTAAGAGCTGTGAAAACGCGTTTCTCTCATAGATTTTGTATGGCAATAGCCAACTGTGACGTCACTGTTTATTCAACTCAATGACTCAACTATTTATTGATTTCAAAGCAACTAAAATCGAATTTGTCAATTAATTGAAAATAAATCGGGTTATCAGGCCCAAAATAACGTTTTTTTTTAGAAATTGGTGTCTTGGAATTATTGTTTTATGGTGTCATCTACCTATTATCATACCCGTTTATAATGGGCTCAGAACGGTAACAATATTTTCTATGTATTATAAAATAATGCTCACTTGACGTAGCATGGTACGGCGTAGTAGGTATTGTTGGTGCCAGTTAAGATGAGAATAGCGGTCATTGCCCTTTCCCTAATATCTCTTCGTACGAACCAAAACAAATAAACCATGTATCGTTTTTCATTACAAAAAATGTTGAAGATCACGATAGATGACGATTCCAGACTTGATCAGGCTTATTTTTGGTTTTCAAAGTTAATTATGAAGTTTAATAAATGTAGGTGGGTCAATGACCGCTATTCTCATCTTAACCGGCACCAACTATAGACTTCTTTAACGAACCCTTATAGGTACGCTTTCATTTTCACCAGTTCCAAGAAGACAGTGTCATTTTCGTTGTATATCAGTGGGAGACAGAACTCCAAATTAAGAATATCTGAATGGTGCAATGCGGAACATCTTCCAACTGTGCAGAGTCGTAACTTTTATTCACTGCACCTAAAAAATGTAGGACACAATTTTTTAAGGTTGTTTTTTTATTTTGTGGGACATGTAATTCTCATTATCTGCCATTTCACAAGTTTACAAGATATTCAATTAACGTCATTAAAATATCTAAAATTCAAATCTTGGCTAAATTAATGGCATAGTTACTATTGTCTTATGAAACCCGTCAAACTGCGGAAACTCATAAGAATATGGACACAGTAGTATTATGTCATACAAAGAGATTTAAAAGTATTATGAACAAAGAGAATGAAGAACAGAATGAGAAAGTCATAAATATTGTCCTTGAAGAGATCTAACCATTTGGAGCAATATGTCATCAAACACATTCAAATATTTACGAGCGAGACGTGACCAGTCTAAGTACTTACTGCTTTGTAAAAAAATCCGTCCTTCTAGTGTCACACGCTCGCTTGTCAGGTAACCAGCATTCGTGTGTCAAAATCGAAAATCAAACTTTCAAAATGAGATCAAAATTTTTGTATGACTTTATTCCCAATGTTCCCATTGTCAAATCGAAAATGTTTGGGATCAAAATTTTAGTATGATTAGGATTTTATTATTTTTGTATAATTTTGATCCCGAACATTTTCGATTTTGACACACGAATGTTACCTGACAAGTGAGCGTGTGACACTAGACAGACGGATTTGTTACAAAGCAGTAAGTACTTCGTCTGGTCCCGCTTCGCTCGTAAATATTTGAATGTCTTTGATGACATATTACTCCAAATGGTTAGATCTCTTCCGAATGGTTAAATTGTTTCCGTGGACAATAGTGTGGGTTATGCGCTTGTTTACTATTAGAAAGCTAAGCTAACTATTAATATTGCAACGTTGTAACTGTTTTTTTGTCCCAAATAAATAAAATAAAAATAAAATAAATGGAAGAAAAATATATGCTGTGCTGACCCCAAATAGATTGGCAGGAGAATGATAAAGTCTAAATTGAAATTGTTTCTAAAAACTTTAATTAAAACACAAGTGGGTTACCCTGCAGGATAGGGCAGTGAGTCAGAACATGACTTCGGGCATCATCGTGAGCACTCGGTCGCTCGTGCTACAGAAGGTGACGAGGAGAGAAGCTGGCAGCTACTCCTGCAAGGCGGCTAATGCGAGGGGCGAGACTTCTAGCAAAGTCGTCACTTTGAGAGTCCAGTGTGAGTAACCAACTTTAGAACTAGAAAGCCCAATATTTTTTTTGTATCTTTTATAGACGCGGATTCAAGTCAGAGAATTACACTGTCACTAACAGCATATCTTTCGTGATTATCAATTATTCTGAGCTCCCGATATTTCGACGCTGTTCCTAACGCCATGATCGCGGAATGACAAGATATTTCCCGATACGATAGACATTGTCCCGTAAGTGACAGTGTAAGCTTAGTTATAAACCGTGAAAACTTAAAACAGTGTTTCAAGTCAAAGATGTCAATAGAAAGTAGTCAAAGTTTAATTATTTTAAGTAGTCAATGAATAATCAACAAAAGTTTAATGTTGTGCTGGATCTTTGGCTTGTTACATCCTCTTCCCAGCTGTAAAACGGCTAACACATAAGTATAGGTCTCTCCTAAACTTTTACAACAAATAGCTAATGTCATTTCACGTCCAGCTGATTCTCATAACCTTCGCAAGGTCGTCGGGGGCATGAAAGCATTTACGATTTATCTTATTATTCATTATATTCAGTGCCATTATTCTGTAAAATAATTTATTTGGGTACAAGAGAAATTGCAGTTAATATTGCGAAGTCCACCAAGCGAGAATCTTCAACTTTATATTCTTTTTGTTACGTTTGAGCCGTGACTTTGGCCGACAAATACGAATTTACGCTCCCAGACACTCTTTGTACTTTTTGTTAAGCCTGAGGGCATACGCCCCTTTAAGCTAGTAGGGTATAAGGAAACATCCCTTAATTTTCTTTTTATGTCAAAGTTTGGAGCACTTTTCCGGTTTTAATACATCTTAACAACACATCGGAAGTGAAGGCTTTGACTTGCTGTGAAAATTAAATTAATGTTTTATATTTCTTTCCCGTTTGTTTGCTCACGACATTAACTTTTAATTAGCTATTAGAGCTTTACTCTTACTAAGCAACATTCTTTGCCGTCAGACGCTTAATGCTATTTACATTTTAATTTCACCCCCCAACAAACAGTCGCCACCCGCGGGAAGGTGTGACATCAAATTATAACGGGTACACACTAGACACTTCATTTGCATATCCCTAATCCCTTGTAATATACATCGGACACACAGGCATCCCATAAAATGTCACCGCGCACAGTATGAATTACTGGCCTATAAATACCGACGTGTCTGCGAATAGTATTCAAATGATTGCGGTCGGGATCGACGTACCAACTTCCTTCCGTGGCCGACCGGCCGCATAGTAATTGGCACGAGGGAAGGCGGCACCGCCCGTAAATCATCAAAATTATTGTCTAATGTTACTACGATTCCCACCGTACCTCCTCAATCTGCTGTTTCGTGGCTTCACTTTAATTCGCAGTTTTGTTTCGTTTGGATAAATTTTATTCAAATCCTGAGCATACATTTATTTCAACAGTACGTACTCGTAATAAGGGGTTGTTCGAATGTGTTGAAATTATTTTCTTGAAACGAATCGCAGAAACGATTTATTGAATAATGAACTAACGCTACCAGACCTACGTTTAGCTATAAAAAGGTGATTTCAAGTTACGAAAGTAAAAGGACAATTTTGTTCATTACTTTTAATGGTTGAGTACCTACTTATTTGATTTCCTTTCAGATCCGAAATATTAATGGATATTTCGACTTATTTCACGAATCAACGAGAACGATTAATAAAATTTCGTTTTGTGGAGGAATTCAAATCAATTTTACTAATTACCAAAGTTGAATAAATTTTAAATAACAAAAACGTTGTTCCGAGTTTTAGGGTTTCGCCGTATTCGTATTCAATAACGAAAGGTGAAATCATTTTTACATTTTGAGATTAAATTTTGTAAAGAGCAGCAGCGTATGGATTTGGAAGTGGTTTGGCTAATGTAATTAATTCAAAACTTTGCAAACGGAACCATCGTACTGGGAAAACACAAAATCCCATTATAATTAGAGGGTATATGCTGATTATACATGGTCGTACGTAAATCAACAACAACGTCCGCAGCGTGATTTATTACACAATTCTATATTGGCGCATCGAGGAGCTTCCTTCCGAGCCCGACTGGCCTACACTTAATTGCCGACGTGAGAGAGAAGACGAAATAATTCGTAACTGCCGAAATAATTGTTCACTTGATTTATATTTATCGCTTTATGACAGGAAAACTGGTCGTTGGAGTTTTTAAATTTATGGATATTTTATGCTTGTTATTTAGGAGGCCGTTGTGGGGTAGCGAAGTTAACGATGTACCGGGTATTTGGCTAGTATGCAAATTATTCCAAATTGTAGTATACCCATCATGTCCGGCCTGGGCCTTTTGCAGTCGACGATATTTTGTTAGCGAGTAATCGGCCGATGTTCAGTTTATCGCTACTCCGATCTTTAAATACATGTAAACGGAACAAGGAGGAGCAAACAGAAACACAAACACATGTTTGTTTCATTCTGTTAACATAAGACGGATATTGTTCCAAAAACACGCAGGCCAGACTAACAACGTGATACCTAATTTTATCATCGAGAGTAAATAAAAAAATGTCGGGCTACATTTTGTCGGCGACATTTTTTGTTCTCGTTATGAGAACTTTTGTGTCTTCATACCGGATCGCTGACCTCAGACGTGGATGTCGAAGACCCTGTTATTACCTAAATCGATTATCGATGTGAGAATTATACTCTCGGCGCATAAAGGAGGCGGAAAAGTGCCAGTCAGAAGAACCCTGTTATAAGACAATTTGTGAGAATTAAATTCTTCCAGAGGTCATTTTATAAGTATGCTAAATAACTTCGCAAACAGATCATGTAGTTATATTAGGTTCGTAGGTGGTGGTGGACCACCACCACCATCTACGAACCTGCTATAACTGACCCTAATCCTTAAACCTGAAGTAACCTGACCACCAGGTCAGGTGTAACAATTTGATCTGGAACTATCCTAGTGTATTACAGAGATTCAATAAATACGAGATCAGCTCATTCTGGATTTTTTACCATTTTAACATGCCTCAATATTATCAAAGTTTCACTTAAAAGTGTTTCTCCATACAGATGCCCCAGTATGTGGCGAGACGTCACCTCAAGTCGTGGGCGCAGCGCTGGACGAAGCGCTGCGCGTGCGCTGCTCGGTGCACGCCGACCCTTCTGACGTAACGTTCCTCTGGCAGTTCAACAACAGCGGCGAGAGCTTCAATGTGTCACCTGCTAGATACGGTTCGTATAATAAATTGATATGGTAATAACAACTTTTTGTGGTGCCACTTCCAGCCTTTTCTTAAATAGACTCTAGTCTTACACTGACCAAACAGGTATAGCATCACTTGTTCTGGACTGTTTTAAATATGTTCGATTTAAACAAAAAACCATTTCACTTGATTATTTTTTTTTCGTTTTTTTAAACATTGTCTTATTTATAAATATTTTGTTTTACTTCTAATCCATTATTATAAAAGTTATTTCTAAAACAATTTGCTTTTCCTTAGCCTATATTTTCCCACTGCTGGGCAAAGGCCTCCCCCATAGCATTCCTCTCTCATAAAACAAATAGAAATTAAAAAAACCTGTACCAAATAATCCCCCAATCCAGCAATCCTTTTTCAATTTTTTTTTCTTCTTTCAAATCTTACATAAACCAGACAAGAAAGCAGAACTTAAATTATTCGTATAGTCTTTAAAAGAAACTCCATTTACGTAGCGCGGTTCGTTACATATTCAGGGCGCTGGTGCGAACATGAGGTGCTGATTGAACTGTCTCGAGTACTTGCTGCAAACACTCGACTAGCTCGGGACAGTTAAACCACTCGACTGCGTGTAAATGAACCTAATTACTGACGAGTGCTATGTTGACGATGTTCTTTTTGTTGTTTGTGTTTTTGGATGAGGTGTTTAAAATACCGAATCATAAACATTTGAATCTAATTGATTATATTTTCGTTAATTAACTCGTTAATTGGCAAGAAGAGGCGCAACATCGATAAAAGTGGAGGGAATGGGGGGAGCCCTTTGCTTAGGAGTAAAAAAAAAACTAGTTTGAGAAACTGTTGATTAATTTACCCCAATAGTTAAAATAAGAAATGTATCACATCTGTTTACCCCGAATTAAGGTACCTATACCAATTCCCATCAACCAGCCACAAATCCAGAAACTTGCATACTAAACTACTGGTATCATACCTACATCATTAGAATACAAAAAAGAAATTACTTTACACGATTTCAGTCAAGAAAAAACTTTCCGCTCACTATGTAGTTTATTATTCCCATTGTTTCTTGTAACTGACGCCTTCGTTTATAAAAATATAAATAAAAGAGGATTGTCTGTTTCATTTACCCTGAAAAGGTCAAAACGTTCGTTCATAATCAAAATATTTCTAATTAATGTAATTAAATATAAATAATATAAATATAAATATCGCTGGATATTTATTACAAACAGCGCCATCCAGTGCCACTCTAAGCAACGAGACTTGTGTCGTGGACACTGGATAGTTGATATACTCGTACATAGATACTTTTTGTTTGTAAATACATACTTATTATACATACAACATCCATGACTCGGAAACAAATGCCCATGCTCATCACACAAACATGTGCTCAAACCGGGACTCGAACCCGGGACCCTATAGAAGGCAGCCTCATCACCGCTACGCCATTCGGGTCGTCAATTGACTGCATACATTCCTACATAATCTCACGCTATTTTCCCATGGACGTAGACAGAAATTACAGAATGCTACCTGCTCTTAACATTACATACCAATATGGACTGCATAGCTTAGGTATACAGGGTGTAAACAACGAAGCCGTCAACCAAGCATTCTATACATCAAACTAAGTAACTTTACACAAAAATTATTGCTGAGAAACGACTTTTTTTTTTGGGGTAAAAAATCATGTTTTTTGGTAAAACTCAATATAACGCACTCAAAACATTGTGCTGGTGAATGGATTGACTAATACGGGGCTCGTGGAGGTGTTTAAAGTAAAAATCTTACATGAAAGATTTGTATTAAAAAAAAAACTTGTCAAAAAGTTGGAAAAAAAATATCGCAATGACGAGGAAAACAAGTGCCTTTCGGCTTCGTTAAGAGGTTTTTTACACCCTTTATTTTGTTACCCAGGTACAGTAAACGGCAGTATAAGCGAGCTTCGGTACACCCCTGCGAGTGAGCGCGACTATGGTGCGCTAACTTGTCGTGGTACCAACACCGTGGGCAGACAGGCGCAGCCCTGTGTCTTCCAAATTGTTCCTGCTGGTGAGTACCTACTTTACTACCTACATTTGTAAGATTACATGGAAAGAAAGAAAGAAAGAAAGATAATAAAAAAATAAAAATAAATAATAATAATAAATAAATATCGCTGGACATTACACACAGCGCCATCTAGTGCCACACTAAGCAACGAGGCTTGTGCTGTGGACACCAGATAGTTGATATACTACATAGATACTTTTTTTTTGTAAATACATACTTATTATACATCTATACATCCATGACTCGGAAACAAATGTCCATGCTCATAACACAAACATTTGCTCCTACCGGGATTCGAACCCCCCGACCCTAAGAACGTTAGGCAGCCTCACTACCGCTGCGCCATTCGGCTCGTCAGAGGCACGAATACACGTGTGTATAATACTTTCATCTGTCCGTCTGTCTGTCCGTCTGACTGTCCGTCTATCTGTCTGTCTGTCTGTTCGTTTGTCTGTCCGTCTGTCTGTCCGTCTGTGCGTTCATCTGTCTGTCCGTCTGTCTGTCTGTCTGTCCGTCTGTCTGTCTGTCCGTCTGTCTGTCCGTCTGTCTGTCCATCTGTGCGTCCGTCTGTCTGTCGGTCCGTCTGACTAAATTGACTATTTTTCTATCACTCAAAGTGAAAAGCACAGTGTAACACACGGCGCTAAAATCCCACTCGTATATAATGGGTAATTTTAGCCTCTTGTATTACAATGTACATTTTCGTGTTTTCGTGCCGCATGCCATAGTGTGGACAGGACAGACCCTCAGGGTAGAAAAGTCATAAGACATGATTAATAATTATTTTGATTAAAAAATGCGATACGTACGTTTATTTTTAAGAAAAAAAGTTAGTTTCGCGTTCCTCATAAACATCTGTCAAGAGCTGTTTATGTAGTCTCACGACTATAAGTTTCAAGATTGCATAGCATATTTGAACTAAGCGGTCCCTCGTTAGTTATTGTCAACAATGCCTTGAATATATCTAAAGTCTTCAACATTTTAATGTCTAAATTATGCGAGACTCTAGATCTGAACTAATAAAGAACAATTCCAAGCAAATATTCCAATTTGCTTTCCAAGAAGAAAGTCAAACATAGTCAATGAGACGTCTAACGTGGGGCCAAGTTTCCGAATTATTTTTGTCTAGAGACAAAATTATCTTTAGCTTAGATCCCAACTAGTTTGAATTGGACTCCGTTCCCAACTGACGAAGTTGGACGACTTATATTTAAAACATTTTAATAGATTTGTAGAGGAGTTGGAATGGCTAATATTTGGCAATTAACGAACGATTCTATGTTGACTCTTGGAGCTGAACTGCTTGAATGATGACTTTGCTATGCAAGTAATTGTAATGCGCGTGGAAACTATCTTTTGATATTCAGTAAGTACTTTTGAATTCTTTAGACTCAGGCTAAAACCTTCCTAAAGCGTTTTCTTCCAGTTTTGGTCATACAAGTCCGTAATAGTCTTAAATCTAGGAAAACCAAAGCCAATTGCCTCGGGAATTAACAACAATGTTTGTAGTTATCCGGTTATATCTGGCAGTCATGCATAAATGCTAGCTGTTTGGTTTTGTGCACCATCCAGCAGATTAACACCACAAGGTACAATTATTCTTTAGGTTAACCGACCGTCTCACTCAACACAGTACATATACATACACGTACTATCGTGGTCTTTTACGCTTGACCAGTTTAAATTTTATTCGCTTAAATCATGCGGAGGCGCTGAGCCACACCCCCTAAAAGTTTGGGCCTATTAGGAAAGCGTCAACTTTGGCGCGCAAAATAACAATAACTCTCGTTTGGCATGCGTCGTCAGTGCGCTCGGCCGATTCGGTATCTTTTCATTCATTATTTCTATACAAAGTCAACGGGGCGGGGCTAGAGAGCGTTTCTATGTTGCAAGTGCAAGCAAAAATTTGCTTAGTGGTGGTCAGGCGGGAGTGTCCTCGATAGTACATCGTCATCTCATCACATTGTCTATTTTCTTAGCCCGTCCATCACCACCACGGAACTGCACGATATCTTCAGGCAACGGTTCCAACTGGATCGAAGACTCAAGCCGGGAGGACTTCGGAGAGCCCCTGGTGGTCCGCTGCGTCACTGGCTACGATGGAGGCCTGCCTCAGTTGGTGGTGCTAGAAGCCCTGGACTCTGACAGTGGGAAGATAAGGTTCAATGTTACGGCTAATGAGACTGGTAAGGGTTCAATTCTTCCCCTCTCCTCTTAATTAAAAAAAAATGTGTTGTTGCTGCAAAAAAAAAATTGAAAACAAATTAAAAACATCATAAAAGACTACTTTACCGTTGAAAAGTTTAAAAAAGGAGAGGGCCCTGCGTGTAGGTCCAATATCAAAGAGCATGTGACATTAAGATTGATCGTTATTTTATAGGTTTATTATGAATGAACCTGTTGAAATAAATAGTTTTGTTTTTTTTTAAGTTTCTTCCTATTTACATAGCATTTGGAGCCCAGACGGCGACTATTTATTTCACGTTTCCAGTCGTCTTAAGGGGTTCTAGCCATAATATCATCTGCCACACAGGCATTCCTCTAGACTGTGTACTTATAGAAGACTTATAGCTTTGTGAATTTCTTTGTTTTAAGTCTGATGTTAAGATGTAAACAGAGGGTTGTTTACATCTGTAGTTTTATAATCAAGAAAATATTTTTAAAATTCTAGCGGGCTTTTGAACTTTATATGTAAATTGGTTATTTTGTATAACCAGACCAAACCCTATGCAAACACTTTTTTTTTATTACTAAACAGGCTTGCGTTTGGCTGCAACTCGCCAGATATGAAACGTTGACGCGACCTAGGGTGGAGCAAGCTTGCCTAGAAGAAACCGATTCACTTGAACATTGAAGAGATGTAGATTACAATGATCGGGAAACAGAGAAGCCGACTTCTCACCAAAATGATTCCATTTAATATGTCAAAACATTTCAAACCTCACAACTAAGTATATTTTACTAAACACAAATTATCATTAACCACAATTCCATCCAAAAGCAATTCACAAACATTTACCCAGTTTAACTAGCAAGACCTGCAGTTACAATCTTCCAGACAATTAAGCGTCCCCATTATATTGCAATCCTAGACGGCGTGGCCATTTTCCTGGTACCGGCCGGGGTGCTTTGGACAAGTGGGAGCGCGCTCAGATTGACGGTGCATTCGAGGAATGATAAGGGAGCTTCGGATCGGATAATGCTGCATGCTCTCGCGTATCAAGACCCTGAGAGGAGAACAGGTTTGTGGATATTTGATTGCTGATGTTGTGATTTGTTTTGTTAACCTGTACTGCTGTGAGTGTGTTATTGTGATCTTCCATCTAGGATTTTGTAGTACCAGGCAGAATCTGGATTTGTGTCTGATTGATAGCAATATACTCGCCTTCTATTCCATGGGACTTATAGAAAACTGTGTAAATATCTATACTTTGGTACAGTTCTGCCTGTTATTGTTGTTTACTAAAATGTATAATGCGGTAAGGGTACAGGGTGTAAACGGACCCCCCACGAAGCCGTCAACCAAGTATTCCGTACATCAAACTAAGTAACACTACACGAAAATTATTGCTGGGAAACGATTCATTTTTTGGAGTAAAAAATCACGTTTTTCTGTAGGACTCAATGTAACGCACAATTATCGTACTGATATCGATCAGTACGATAATTGTCCGTTACATTGAGTCCGTTGTGCATCGGCATGGCATACCTAGTACAGGGGTCATGGAGGTATTTGATTGTACATTACTGCAGCGGCCAGCAACAGAGGCATTGGTGGACGAACGTGTAAATGTGGGCCGAGGCAAAGCCGAGGCACACATACGTAAGTCCATCAATGCCTAGTTGTGGCCAAGGCTTGTATAGTACCTACTTTTCTCAAATAATGCGAGGAAATTGTAACTTACCGTTGTACTTGTTACTTGTAACTTGTAAATTGTACTTACCTAAACCACATTCAATTTGCAAGCTAATTCGAAATTTAAACAAAACCTTTGATAAGTTACCTTCTTGGCTGCCATGTTTCAGAGTAAAAGATCGTTCCATTTTTAAATAACACGACATATATGGGTTTTTATGTAATTTATTTGGCCGCTAAACAGGACAGATATGAGTTTACTATGTAATTTATTTGGCCGCTAAACACGACAGATATGGATTTTCATACAACTTTTGCCGGCCGCTGGTCGCATGTATCTGGCCAGTACAGCAATTTCGATTTATCTCGAAGAAGGTTGTCAAAATAATGCTCAAATTTCCAAGCATGTTTGAGAAAAGTAAAGTTATTACAATGAAAAAATGTGAAAAAGATGGATCATTGACCTCCGTACGGTATCCTAGGTATTGTCCAGAACAAAATAAAATTGACGGGGAGAACTTCCTTTCGGCTTCGTTAAGCATAATTTTACATCTTTAATCGGCGAGATGTTCTTGTGCTATTTTCTTGAAGCCAGAAAATTACATTAACAGTCGCATGTTGACGTACGTAAGAACGTGGATGAAGCAAAATTAGTACAAAGGATCGTAGCAGTTTGGCACTTCTTTAGTTTCTCCTAGAAAAAGGCGTGTGTTACGTACATGCAAATGCAGTACCAAACAAAGCGAATAGTTACAACGGATCGCTGGTTTTAATATTCTGAATAATCGACTTTTTGGTTTAGTCAAGCGTTACGATACGTTTTTAATCGAACTCTACCTGAAATACCATTACGTATCTGTGGTCTTTTCACAACAATGTGGTTCAAAATTATAATTGTTAGGTATACCTATTACCCCAGTTAGCACAATGTGTAAAACCAAGGACGATGTCCTTTATACAAACTTTGAGATACATACTCGAACACACATAAACTATTTCCCATAGAATAGGTAAAAACCATATAGCCTCACATAGGTCCTTACATAGGTACTCTTTTTGCCTCTTCCACGTTCATACATCTGGTCATACTAGGGTTGCCAACCGTATTAAAATATATAGTAATGAAATATATTTCGGGTCCGCGTACTTTATACTGTTGAAGAAATATACAGGGCGTCCCACGGATATGCCACATGGAGGGAAAGTACCTTGAATATTGTAGATACATACATACATACATATGATATGATACATATTACAATACATACATACACACACAACACAATACATACATATTATTATTTGATAAATTGATTAATTTTGTATTAAAAATGTTAAATTTCATGGTCTTCCTTTTATTTCTGACACTATGTTATTTAGCAAAAAATAATCCTTATGATGAAGCCTTTCGATCGGTATGATAAAGCTACAGGGTGCTTATTTTTCTCGTGTAACGGGTTCGATTCCCGGCTCAACCATGTAATTATTTAAATATCTATGAATGCAGTTAAATTGTTTTTTAAATTCAAATAATGTCTTCTTTCAGTAAAATGTTCCATCTACAATATTCAAGGTACTTTCCCTCCATGTGGCATATCCGTGGGACGCCCTGTATAGTACGCAAAAATACTATATTTTCACGGAATTCTAACAAACAAATCCTTAATTTTAAAAAAATATGAACGCGCCTTTACTTTTAACTTTTGAGTGAGGCTTGTATCCGAATTCCGAACTGAACGTAGGTATCTATAATCTTTTGTCTTTGGTTCTGAAATTCACAACATCAAAAGATTTTTTTTGGTCTGTTTTATTTTTGTTTTGAGATTTTGGTGACTAATTTTTAAAATAGATGTTGTTCTTTCTTTTGAGAAGGTGAGGTCCGAAATATAAAAATTAGGAGAGTAAAAGCTGTAAGCGTTAAGTTTAGCTATTTGCTTTTATTTTAGACAAAGCATTGTTAACAAATGCTAGAACTGCAAAAAAATATAGTTTTTATAATTTTCCGTAAAATACTATGTTTTTAGAAGTGTAAAATATTTTTGAAAGCTTATTTTGAAAACGACTATATTTCACCTCAGAAATGTTGGCAACCCTAGGTCATACCCGCACGCCGGTTGTGAGTACTAGGCACCTGACTTTTCTGAAGAACCTCACCAATAAGGTCAGTGCATGTCCTACTAGGGTATCCCCTTCCGGCGTTGTCACTCACATCTGCCTTGTAAATACCTATTGTACCTCTTCTTGTAATATGCAGCGGTGGTAAGGCTGCCTTACGTTGTTAGGGTCCCGGGTTCTAATCCCGGTTGGAGCAAATGTTTGTGTGATGAGCATGGACACTTGTTTCCGAGTCATGGATGTTTATATGTATAATAAGTATGTATTTACAAACAAAAAGTATCTATGTAGTATATCAACTATCTGGTGTCCACAACACAAGCCTCGTTGCTTAGTGTGGCACTAGATGGCGCTGTGTGTTAATGTCCAGCGATATTTATTGTCCAGCGATATTTATTATAATATCTCTTTTCAAACCGCAACGTTCTCATACAACCTCATTCGTCTTTGAGATAATTAATTAGAAATTTCTCACAAACCCTTTTTGATAGCCAACAAACTAATTTCATGGCCTAATATGGCTGGCGCAATTTGCCATTGATAGGAAGACAATAAGCAAGCAATCTGCTAGATAGCTAGGCGTAAATTCGAACCTGCTTAATAGCGTTATACAAACATTCCGTCTCCCTCACACCTACTATATTCAAGGTAGTTAGAGTGAGTCAGAAGAGTGTAATTACGCTAATTCACCGTCTGACATCCAATATCGTAATAATCCGTTCTAATAATAAGGTAACGGCTTCTGTTGTGGTTAATTTTCAAATATATAATGTATGTGTAGATATTGTAAATGTCACTGTACGTACACTCAATTATTTTTTAATCGAACTAACGGTAATGGTTTATCAATAATGACGTAATGTGGAATTAGAAACGTGAGAGAAATTTCTCAAGCCAATTGTATTTCTTTACTAAAACTTACATAAAACATAACATCACGTTTGTAATCCATGAAGGCTTTACCAAAAGTATACCTTTATAATACAACCATATTTTTCCGTAGTTATTATGTCTATGGCCCATGTAATAGGTGTAGTGAGGATATTGCCGCACAAATGCAGACTCTGTAGCTGCAACTGAGAAATCCTGGATGGAAGAACTCAATAACACTTTCTACGAATCAGACCCGGGACCTCGTGGTCATGTTGAGTACCTATCTCTCTTTTGTGCAAATAATTTATACGAATCTCGAATTCGATTTCTTAGAATTTACATTTCATAGAATGATCGACCTTCTGATTTTCTAGATTATTATTTACCTACAGATTTGATTGCCTAACTTGACATGTGAAAATTCGAAAAAAAAATGTGTTTTGTATCTAATATCTCTCGAACAACTCGGAATCTCGGAATCGGGATCTTTCGGACTATAAAAGTAATATTGTGTGCGTGGATGTAATTATCAAACGGCAAGATTTTTTGAAGACGATGGCAAAATCTTTAATAATTTTGTGAAAATAATAACAATTTAAGATTGCAAGTAGGTAAATATATTTCAATTGAAGTAAACATACTATCTATCAAAATTAGTCGGGAGTAAAATAATTCTGACTAAATGATGAACTTATATAGAAATGATTTATTGCCATACTTCAACATTCGTAGGTATATAACAATGAAGATACCTATTTAGGTACTTTCATGTGGATTTGATTTATGTAGTTCAAATGTACTTTAGAACTGCTTTGGTACTATTGTACTAAAACTAGAATAGTGTACAATCGCGAACAATGAAAAGTATACACTTAGCAAATTACAAAACTAGTTCCCTCCTACTGTATAGATTAACGTTTTAACGAACATAGTATTTTCGAAGCCATACTATTACGAAATAAGTCTCATCTCAAAGTAGGAACCGTTATTTTATGAGAAAGTACTGTCTAAAGCGAACGCGAACACTAGACTATATCGTTCATAATATCACTCATATTTTGTTCGATCCTTGTCTAGGTTAAGGTAGTTTTAAGCTCCATTAATTTTATGCCTTCTACCGTCACATCTGGTGAGGTGACGGCGACGAGCAGCCTGCAGTCTTAGTGCTGCATGCAGTCGACGTTCGACTACCGAAAGGGAAGCAGGATCGCGTTGCCGTGCACGCCGATGTGTCGATACCACTTTGTAAAACCTGACTTTTCATCTACTATTGTGATGTAGTGCCTTCTGATCGTATCAGAACAATCCTAGACAGTAAATTTTGTGTGTGCCTACAATTCGGATCCCGAAAGACTTTCTAGAAGCCCATAGTGACGTTACATCCAACCATGCAGCAAGCTTGATCCAAGCCAGGACAAGGGCGGAGCAAAAGGTTATTGGAGTCAAATTGCCTGTTCTAGTCAAGGATCTGAATCTCAGGATGTTTACACCATAATTATTAATTATAGGTATCTCTAAAACCCTCAAGACTTCTCATACAGTTCACTACTCAAAATTAAAGGCCCTCGTGCCAAATATTTCGTTTTGAAAACCAAAAGACTTCATCTTTTAGAGTATCCACCAAAAATTTATGCGACTGCCTCGTGTCGCGTGGCGATCTCTATGGTTAGGACGGACCATAAATGCCTCGCACGTTTGTATTGTATTAGTCGTCTCTATATAATTCTTGTACGTTCCAATTAAAGATATAAAATACACTTAAAGCTGCACGTTTACCACTGACTGTGCTTTTAATACGGTTCATTATTATAAGGCTCTTTTGAAAAACACTGCGGATGTATTTTTTACGTAACATGAGCCTAATGATGCAGTCGGTTAGAACACGGTTTAAAAATCCTTTGGAGCACAAAGAGGTGAATGAATGCATATTTAGATAATGAATTTCGAAATTGGGTTTTAGAGGGAACAGTGTTAATACTTTCCTCAAAATGGAAATTAAAACAGAAAAGATGATTTATACTAGTTTTTGCATGACTAACATTTTTTAGCACAATATTATTTCACTCAGATCTTTTTGGTTTATGCGACTGCATTACATGTCTCTTTAATGTTGTAGCTTTGTTAACCAATAATAATACAAAAAAAAACAATTATGTACTTACTACTTAAAATAATGTGTTCTGTTATTTCTACCTACCGGTGCTAGGAATATTATAGCAATTTTTATAGCAACCGCAAATAAAAAATACTTTTATCACAACATACAAACTGGCATTTTATTCTTCGAACATTTACTTTAATTATGTCTAACAATCCAAGTTCATAGTTTGATAGTGTTCAAATAAAAGCAGATAGAAAACCTTACATCTTCTTGTGTGTTAGATGGTGGCAGCAGTCTGATGGCCGGTGTCTCCAAAGCGGCCTTCTGGTCAATCATCTTCACTGTCATAATCTGTGGTTGCGCGGCCATTTTCACCGGATTCTTCCTACGTAGAAAGAGGTAAGATAGAAAACATTTGGATTTAGTTTTACCATAATTTATTGGACAAAAGTTCAGTTCTGGAGTGGCGACCGCGAACCGGAAGACGTTGCGTTGGAAGGCCTCTTACTAGGTGGAACGATGACCTGGTGAAGGTTGCGGGGACTCGCTGGATGCGAGTCGCACGGGACCGGTCAATGTGGGGATGCTTGGGAGAGGCCTATGTCCAGCAGTGGACGTCATTCGACTGAAATGATGATGATGGTAAATGGAAAACCCGCAATCTATAAGGAGATGTAATATTTTTGTATAGGACTCCACATTGACCGGTCCCGTGCGACTCGCATCCAACGGATTCCCGCAACCTTCACCAGGCCCCTTGTGCTATGCTGGTCATCGGTCCACCTAGTGGGAGGTTTTCCAACGCATCATCTTCCGGTTCGCGGTCGCCACTCCAGAACTTTTCGGCCCCATCGGCCATCCGTTCTGCGAGCAATGTGCCCTGCGAACTGACACTTAAGTTCACAGACAGTTAATTCTTAGGGATACGTTTGCAGATGCCTGGTTTTTTTTCAGATGTCTTCATTTCTGATTCGATCACGCAAGGAAACTCCGAGCATAGCCCTCTCCATTGCCTTTTGGGTGACTTTAAGCCTTCTGATAAGACCCATTGTAAGCGACCACGTCGGTCCCGTATGTAATCACTGGTAACACACACTGGTCATAGACTTTCGTCTTGAGACACTGCGGTAAGTTAGACGAGAAGATGCCGCGCCACTTCCCGAACGCTGCACAGCCGACTCAGATTCGACGATTGACCTCTTTCTCGAAATTAGACCTACCTAACTGGACCGTTTGTCCCAGGTACACATAATCGTCCACAGCTTCGAGTGTAGTGTCTCCGATTTTGATAGTAGTGGGTGTTACATGGATATTCATCATGACCTAGTTGCTTAGTGTGGCACTAGATGGCGCTGTGTGTAATTTCCCGCGATATTTATTTATTTATTTTATTTATTTATTTACCTTGGTTTTGTCCATGTTCATTTTTAGCCCCACTCTTTTGGAAGCTCTAATGAGGTCATCGAGCATTGTACTGAGGTCCTCCATGGTCCAAGACCCCTAAATAGAATAAAGTAATATTTTATTCTTATTAAAAATGTTTTACGTCTATCGTGACAGTTGTAGATATGACGTTTACCCACTCGTTTACCTAACCTAGAAATTGTCAAACCTACAAAATGTCATTTTAAATTATTCGTTAGGAAGTACTTTTCAGCAAAGTAAAATAATAAATATTTTTTTAGCAATTAAATCGTCACACTTGCTTATAATTAGTCGAAAAAGATGTTTATGTGAATAATAAGAATTATATAAAGTACAAGAACACTTGTCTTTCACATTTAAAGTCTACGTTATTTATGCTTTGATGTGACATGATTTCAGAACGAAATCGAAATGCAAACTATGAGACGCCATGTTGAATAGAATATGGCAATAATTAAAAAACTGTCATTTTGCGTGCACAAGAAATCAAGCTTATATACACGAAATAATATTTATCGTCAATTCGTGCTATTTTTTCCTATTTTCGATATACATACATCTCATGGCCGAAAATTAAACATCTACTTACTTCAATTAAATACGTCAAGATAATCCAACATTCTAAATGTAGTGTGAAAATTAAGTTTTTCCTACTCCTTCGCTATTTATTCTTTTCTGATTAATTTCGTTGCGGGATCCAAGACAGTTAAATTATTTCTCTGGGACTTTCGAGCTTCATTGTCTCGACGCTTTTCTGGTGGTCGCCACTGTTAATTCTGGCTTTCAGGGTTTGCAGTGGTTTGGGAATAGTGTGGCAAGCTAGTCTAATAAAAAAAAACCAAATGTAGTGTACTGCCCGGTTAATCCAAGACGTATACCTAGAACATTGAAACAGATTTATAAGTACTTAAAACTAAAGAAAATCTGATTTATATCGGTACATTTTAGCAGAATTACGTTCATTTGCAATAAAGTAAAGTATTCCTAATATGTCACAATTCCATTTACTTTCCTGAAACTCCCCTTCTTATTTTAATGATTACGTTAACGTTTAACGTGTAATGTTACGTTTACGTTTACTGGCTTGGTTCAGGAAATCCTACACCACAATTTTAATTTGTAATGCTAACTTATCTACCGGAAACTTGGCTGAAAAAGTAACTTATCTTTAATGTGGTGGGATTTTTACCTAAAATTTGGTAAACTATGAAATTCAATACAATTATGTAAGTGCTTGCTATTTTAGTTGTAGTCATACAACTGAAATTAATACCAACATTTATTTTCCAATCAATAGGCTAAACATAAACGCAATGTATTCCAACAACAACAACATCAGCCCATAACGTCCACTGCTGGACATAAGCCTCTCCCATGATGGGAGGAATTTGCCGTAATCTCCACGCTTGGCAGGCGGATTGGAGATCGCAGTGATGAAAGACTAACAGAAAACGCTGCTGCCCATTCTCTGGTCTACAGAGGCGCAAGATGTTCTGCCTCAGACATTAGTCGCCTTATACGACACCCGTGCGTGTAATGGGTTGGTTCTATTCTACTCTGCCGGATACCACACGGCTAATGTATTCCATACTTTAACTTAAATACAAGTCATGATTGTCATAGGTATCTAGTATCTTCACTTGAATTAAAATGTTATAGGTAATGTGACTCACAAGAATCATTTACCAAATTAATTGCTTTGACTGATAAGACTTTTGATATAACAGTTAAATTCTCAAACGAAATTTCAAAATATGTTATTCCATCGCCACACCTACCTACATAGTTCCAGTTTTGGCACATCATTAAACTTTCCAACAGACTTGTGTCGCAAGTTCTATGTCCTTGCAATCTGAATAACGTCAACACACATGTTTGCTCACGTTTCGAGTCGCGCACATAGCTGCTACACTGTCGTCAGCGAGACTTGACGGAACTAACTCTCTAACTATTGTAGTCGTACTTGTAATAGTCGTGTGTGTTTTACCTACTGTTATTTATCAGTTTTTTTTTGGTATGTAAATAACAAGGTGTAAACGGATCCTTTATGAAATCGTCAACCAAGAATCAAACTAAGTAACTCTTAGCAAAAATTATTGCTGGGAAAAGACTTTCTTTTCTTTGGGTTAGAAATCACGTTTTCACGGTAGGACTAGGATACGGAGGCACGGAGGACTGACTGACACAGATGCATTAAATAGTACAAGGGTTATGGAGCTATTGAGTGACGAAAACTTTCTGTAAAACACTTAATTTAAGTTGAGAGTTGGTATACTTACATAATTTCACTCCGCGCATGAATAACACTGTAGTATATGTGGGTAGGTTCCTATATTATGTTATGCACTTGAAGGTACTATATGAATAAATCAGTGTTCAACCGACATTCGTGTGTTTCACTATATGGTGACAGCGGTCTTCAATAATATTTGTTATTAGTGGTCTATTTCTACTTAATTTGATTAAAATCGACTTTTATTCGTGTAGGAAGTGATATATAATAACTGAGAAATATGGAACACGCGCGTCCTCCAGCCGAACTGGTTTTAGAAGGCGGTCCCGCCACGCGGTCTGATGCGTGGCGCAGGTGGAAAAAGTTGTTTAACGTATTTTTAAAAGCCTCTGGAGTGAGCAAGGAGCCCAAGGAAGTACAGGCTTCTCTGTTGGTGAACCTCGTTGGACCAGCGGGTTACGAGATTTTCACTACTTTCACCTATAGTGAGGGCGAAAGTGAAGATGACATCGGCTCACTGTTGAAAAAGTTTGATGATCACTTCGGCACAAAACCGAATATTACTGTGTCGCGGTACAAGTTCTTCACACGTAGCCAGGAAGAAGGAGAAAATATAGATCAGTATGTGACGGCATTACGTGTGCTGAGTCAGTCTTGCGAATTCGGCGACCTTCATGATAGTCTGATCCGAGATAAAATCGTGTGCGGGATAACAAGCAACAAAGTAAGAGATCGTCTACTGCGCACAGATGAGATGACTCTGGCAAGGGCGATACAAATCAGTCAGGCGGCAGAAATGTCGCAAGAGGAAAGTCGATGCATCGACGGCGCCTCAGAAGAGATGCAGGTGAACGCGGTGTGGGGTCAAGCCGGGAGCTTGAACGCGCGAGGCGGCTTGCGGCGTTCGACCGGCAGGCGAGGAGCGCGGCAGCGCGGTGGCGGCGCCGGCCGCGGCGCTAGGGCGCCCCCAGTGCCCCCAGTGCGGCCTGGCGGCGGAGCTCGCGCCCCCTGCGCCACCTGCGGCAGCGGCCGCAGGAAAACTACCCGGCAAGTATAGCATAGTAATAGATAAGAATGCTGACGTCAATAGGTTATAACTTATTGTTTGGAACAAACAATGGTGATAATGAGTGAAATGTTTATGTGTTTTGTTTTTTTTATTTTTGTTGTGTTAAAAAATAAAAACTTACAAATGAGCCAGCAGTTATTATATTATTGTAAGTGTAGGTACTACTAGTATTGTAATACAACCTATGTTAACGGAAGCCACACGCCACTAACCAGCTCATTAAACATGTGTGTTCAACCGACATTCGTGTGTTTCACCATATAGTGAAACACACGAATGTCGGTTGAACACTGATTTATTCATATAGTACCTTCAAGTGCATAACATAATATAGGAACCTACCCACATATACTACATCTTTCCTCTTTCCAAAAAATAAAAAATAAAAAATAAAAATATGAACAGAGATCAGAGTTATTAAAATTAATCGACATAATACACTAACTACTTACTACTCTTGCATGACATGCATTGCTTGATGAAGTACTTATTGTAGGTGTGAAACTTCAAAGAATCGGCTAATAAAGCCTGTTATCAATATAAACATGGTAAGAACACAATTAAATACTTTAATGAGCTGGTAAGTGGCGTGTGGCTTCCGTTAACATAGGTTGTATTACAATACTAGTAGTACCTACACTTACAATAATATAATAACTGCTGGCTCATTTGTAAGTTTTTATTTTTTAACACAACAAAAAAAACAAAACACAAACATTTCACTCATTATCACCATTGTTTGTTCCAAACAATAAGTTATAACCTATTGACGTCAGCATTCGAGCCTTAGACCCAGTGATTGGACCTTGAGCTACAGGAAAAGCATCATCGTCCCGAGGACTGCCACTGTCTCCAGGCGGCGAAGACGATTTATCTTCACAAAGTTGTTCCTCAAACTTTGGTGTTATCTCACGTCGTCTATGTTTCCTTTCTTCTGATACATGGGACTGATCAAGGTTGGGTTGGTCTACTGTAGAGGCTAATCTCGGAGATGGACCAGATTCGACGCCCGGACTTCCTGTAATACTACTGCGAGCTACCAAGTGACGTCTACTACGCCTGTAACGTTGACCGTGCTCGTCTTGCACCGTAAACGATCGTGGTTCCGACGCACGCGCAGTTATCAAAACCGGTTTTCTTGATCCTTTATCTATCAGCGTCGCCCTGTCACCTGACGATAGCAATGGCAGCTGTTTCGCTGTGCGATCGTAATATTGTTTATCTTTTTCTCTCTGTGCCATTAGCGCTCGGTAATTATGATCTTTATCGACTGATTCGCGTAATAGCTTTGTGCTTACAGGCAACTTAGTGTTAATACGCCTACCCATTAATATTTGTGCCGGTGAATCTAAATTAAAGCGAGGAGATGCTCTAAAATTTAACAAACTAATATGAAAGTCTTGCCCAGATTCCACACATTTTTTAAGCATGTTTTTAATAGTTTGTACTGTCCGTTCACTTTTCCCATTGGATTGTGGATAATGTGGAGAAGAAGTCACATGTCGTATTTCCCACTCTCTCATGAACTTTTTGAATTCATGAGAACTGTATGCAGGGCCGTTATCTGAAACAAGTTCCGCTGGAATCCCATGCCGCGCAAACTGGTCCTTCATAAAAGTTATTACTTGTTTACTACTCGTGCTCGTTAACTCCCCAACTTCTACATAATTTGAAAAATAATCAACTAATATGATAAATAATTTCTTTCTATATTCAAATATATCGGAAGCTAGCTTCTGCCAAGGAAGTGACGGCACATGATGCTGCAAGAGTGGCTCACGCCGCGGCGTCGGCGCATGCAGCGCGCACGCGGGGCAGCGGCGCCCCACGCGCTCCACGTCCTCGGCCATGCCCGGCCAGAACATCACCTCTCGCGCGCGACGCTTGCACCTCTCTATGCCCAAGTGCCCTTCATGTACTCTAGCTAGCATTTCTTCACGTAAGCCCCTTGGAATGAACACACAATCTCCTTTAAATATGATTCCATTTATGTAACTCAATACTTCGCGATAGGGCCAGAACACGTTTACTTTTTCATGAACGTCACGTCTGTGTTTTGGCCAACCGTTGACTATATACTTCACTATCAAGTTACTGTCTTTATCTACTTTTGTTTCCTTCATAATAAGGTCCATTTTTTGTTCGCTGAAAGGTATGTTTTCTATCATAAAACATGTTTGAATTTCTACCTCATCAGAAATGCGATCAAACAGCAAGTCTTTCAGTGGGGCCCGTGATAGGGTGTCGGCGATATACATGTATCTACCTGGCGTATATACTACATTGAATTCATAACCCTGGACCCTTAGCATCATACGCTGCAGCCGCGCCGGCACTGAAACTAAAGGTTTGTTGAACAGCGCCTCGAGTGGCTTGTGATCAGTGTGAATTGTAACATCTGACCTACCATAGATATACTGCCGAAATCGCTCCACCGCAAATACTATTGCCAGCATCTCTTTCTCAATCTGCGCGTAGCGCGACTGCGTGTCGGTGAGCGTCATGGAAGCAAACTCGACGGGTCGGCTTTCCTGCAGCAGCACGGCACCCACCGCATGGCTGCTCGCGTCCACCGACAGCACTATCGGCGCTTCCAGCGAGTATAACGCCAACACTGGAGCGGTAGCCAATTTATTTTTTAGCTTGTCTATCGCATCCGTATGGTTTTGTTCCCAAACCCATTCTGATTCTTTTTTCAATAATGATCTCAAGACATTTACACAATCTGCATAGTTCTGTATAAACTTGGACAGGTAGTTGACCATACCTAAGAACCTTTCCAAGGACTTCCTATCATCAGGGTATGGCATTTCCATGACCGCTTTAACCTTTGACTCGTCAGCCCTCATTCCATTTTTGTCAAATTTATGACCTAGGTATGTTATCTCGGTAACACCTAACTTGCATTTTTCACGATTAAACTTGATTCCTATTTCTTTTGCCCGTTTCAGTAAGCGACCCAACCTCAAGTCATGCTCCTCCCTTGTGCTACCCCAAATAATGACATCATCAATAAACGACTCGACCCCTTCTAAGTCTTCAAGGTGCTGCCTTAGTTTTCCGTGAAAAACCTCAGGAGCACAATTGATGCCGTATGGAAGGCGTAAGAATTGATAACGGCCAAACGGCGTACCGAAGGTGCACAAATCCGCACTTGCGTCATCAATTTCCACCATCCAAAATCCACACCTAGCATCAAGTACACTGAAATAGCATGCATTTTTCAGTTTCACAGCTAGTTCTGTAACAGTAGGAAGCGTGTACTGAGCGCGACGCACCGCTCGGTTCAAAGGTCGCGGGTCCAAACAAACTCGAATACTGCCGTCTTTTTTAGCAACTAGAACGATAGCGTTGACCCAGTCTGTAGGATGAGACACCGGCGCCGGCGCCGGCGCCGGCGCTTTCTCATGTTTCACTATAAACACTTTGTCACAACACCAATTTATCTCGTCTGCTCGACGTCCGTATGTCACTATAGGGATCCAGCAGAATATCAGCGTCAGGTGCATGCCTGACACAGCTGGACTCCCATTTGGTGCAACCTTGAGACGCACACCGCACCTTGTAACTTGTTATTTTAGTTTAATTGAACTATTCTAATTTCGTAAATATGTTTTCCTTTTTGTATATTCTCACCTTGTTTTTTATAATCATGTAATTTGTACTGCTGTGTGTTGTGCTATGTCTTTTGTGTGCACTAAATAAATGGTTTATCTATCTATCTATCTATTGAAAGTAAAGTTATAACATAATTATAATTTATTTTACTTATAGTTTTTTTTTTACATTTGAGAAAGTTGTAACTTCAACCTCCAATATCTCCGTAACTAGAAGGTTCCCAGGTATGGTCCAGAACAAAATAAAATAAAATTAAAATTATCGCAATGAAGAGGAGAAAAAGTATATTTCATCTTCGATAAGGGTCTTCGTAAACCCATTATAGTGAAGTAGGCCAGGCTTAGCCGCTAGATAATGTAGTAGTAAACATAATAGTAACATTGAACCTTGAACACCCCATTACCCAAAGTAATGTATTAAATAAAACATGAAGATCCAAGCTTAAAGGTCTTTCAAAATAGTAATAATTCAAAATGATCTTGAACTTCGGAGTTTTTAAACGTATAAGAAGAGGAAGTAGGGCCTGTTCGATACAGAATTACTAACCTTTCGCTGTCAGTGATATTATTTTCTCTCTGCATGATAAAACATTTAGAACCAATGATAAAAGAATGTGCTAAAAGCATCCAACGCAACGAATATTCATTAATTTCCAACATAGAAGCAAGCACATGCGCTTACAAATCAATGTAACTTAATCAAAATCGTTCACTGTAAGTACGTATTTCACTTACCCGACATGCACTGGGACGTCAATGGCTCAATTTAACATTTGAGGCATGATTAAATCAAAGGGAATCGATTTCAATTACCATTAAAATTGTATGAGTGCAGTCTACGGTTGGTGAGTCAGTAGCGTGAGGTGATACGTTGCTGTTATGAAGGATACTTTTCCATAATTATAATGAACATTTGGAACTGAATTTCCGATTGTAAAAAGAAAGATACAAGAAATTTTGTTCCATAAGATTGATTTTGGGAACATTTGCTAAGGGTTTTTTTTTAAATAGTAATAAGTATGATTTTTTGCTGACGAATAACTTTACTCTGGGTAATTTATGATACCTCTTGGTGAGACTGGTTGTCAGACTTTTGGGCCACTTACTACCTGTAACTACTATCAAAGACCCTTAGGCTTTTGTTTTTGGGGACAAGCCCGCCACACTATTCCCAGACCACTGTAACTCCTGAAAGCCAGTATTAACAGTGGCGACCACCAGAAAAGCGCCGAGACAATGAAGCTCGACGAAGTCCCAGAGAAAGAATTTAACTGTCTTGGATCCCGCAACGAAATTAACCAGAAAAAGTATAGCGGAGGAGTAGGAAAAACCACAATTTCCACTTCCCTCCATATCAGCAGGAGACAGAACGAAACTAGGCCACAAAGGGACGCACACGGCACAAAGGGATGTTTACAACTGGGATAGGCCCAGTCACTGAGCACCACGGATAAATATTATCATAAATGGGTCCTAAGTTGTGAGCTGTTATATTTGATTCCAATAATAGGTACGGCAAAAACGCTTGATCGCACGGAAATTTGTTCTAGTTTCTACAAGGTCACAACCAACGGCTTAACGTGCTTTCCGAGGTACGGAGAAAACTCGGTATGTAATGGGCGGTCATCCAGCCGGTTATCCACGGACCAACTTATACAAGCGCGACTTAACCTGAAGCCTTAACCTATTCGAACGCCTGTTATTATTTAGCCACGAGTTCATAGCCACCATTGAGTAAAAATCAATTCCAAACATAGTACAAACCTGTGTGCTTACTAACCTCCTTTATTTCGCCATCTACATTTCATTTACATTTACGTATCTTGTACTTACCAGGAGTAATCCGCCAACAAAGCAGCAGTCATCGGAACTGCAGCTTAACGCCGGCGACGGCCAGTACGTCGTGGCGTACACGTTAAAGCCGCCCAAGCAAGCGCAGCCCGACATATTGAATCCACCGCCAGGTAAGCTTCTTTGGATTCCTGTCTACATTGATTCTTATATGAAAAATTGTCAAGAAATCACCATCAATCATCTATAGATCTAGCTTTGTGGAATAAGGTCGTGGAGTGGTTGTTAAAAATGAAAAATGTTTTGCTCGTAATACAATTTTGGAATTGGATTTTTCTTTTTTCAGATTTCTTTCAAATGTTATTATGTAGGTTTGATTTTCAACGAGTGTAAAACCGTAATAATTACGGTTTAGACTTTTACGTTCGCTTATGTCCCGGTTAAAAGCTCGCATAATATTGTCACGCGCTGAAATTGCTGAGATTGTTAATATTAATGACCTGTTTAATTTTGACGCGTCAATAACTGTTATTCCAAAAACTGGGTGTAAATCATGCTTTTCTAGAGGAGTTAATATGAAGACTCAATTTGGCATAAAACAAAAGTATCACCAAAAATCTCCTATTCTTCATATCTTAATACAAAACCTATACATTTTCTACCTACACCATTTCCAATGCATTTACGAGGTTCACATCTACTGTAACTGAAGTACAATCGGTACTTATCCGCAACCGACATACGTCAAAGCGATTTTATTGAGTGAGATTCCGGTTACAACTGGAGTATAAAACGGTCCCAGTGAAGATAGCAAGGGTACTGGAGACCGTTCGATTGTCATTTGCGGTTGTGGTCCGACTATTCTCATGCTAAGTGATGCTTGCTCTCCGGCTAATTTTATTGGTGGAGTTACAATGTCTTAATAGTTCAATAGATCTTTTGATTAGTGGACGGTTTCAGCACGGCCCGCTTGCACCGCTAACTTGTTTAAAACATCGCTCTGTCTTTTTCTTTGTATCATTCTTTGTTTCTAAATGTGTATAAAGTAAAACGAATTTAGTGTTTTTTGGTAGAAGAAAATGTTTGATTAACAATTTTTCTTATGTTAAATCATGTATCTTCACTGAATATGACGCATACTTTCCGTTCAACTACTTGTTCCAGTTTAGTAAAAAGTTTTATCTACACCCATGCTATAAAGCCTCTATATAAGTATCTGAAACAGTTAGCTTATTGCCAACAATAAAACAGCCATAATTTCATCCAAACGGGTGTTATAATGTTGTACTAAATTTCATTATGCAACTCATTTCAAAAAAAGAACATGGGCATGCACGTGCGATTCACTACCACAGCGCCGTAATTATAAAAAAAAAAAAAAATGTTCGATTATAGTATTGCATTATGTACTTTGTTGTTTACAAAAAATAATGATACAAGCTTTGTGCATTTTAATAATTGTACAATCCAAAATGTAAATAATTAGATTATTACCTACACATAGTCTATTTGTATTAAATACTCAGTGATTAAACTTTCCATGAATTTACATAGACTTCTTACAACACTACAACACCCTGGTTTTAGAACCTTTAATGGAGAATTCATATCATGGATAGTAGATAAAATCTTGTATGCAACTGTACATAATTAGGTATTAAAACACTTATGTGATACTATTATCACACTTGGCTTCGCCTCGTGTGATAAACCTACATTCGTGTTTTAATACCCGTTACTAAACAACAGTTGCTTAAATAACTATTAATGTACTTGTAATCAATAAAAAATTGTAGTTCAGGTCTATATTTATTATAACGTAACTTGAAAAGGAACTTCTTTACTTGCCTAGATAATTAATAGGGTTGCAGCCACATCCACATCCTCAAAGAAATAAAAATAAAGTTGCAGAAGGCATGCGTTCCCATAAATGTAATAGTCTCTCAAGTCTCAACAACTGCGGTTTCTTTAAACTGAGCATTTTTAATTAAATTTCTGAATTGATTATAGTGGCTTCTATTTATTTTAAATCATATCAGCACTACAACAAAACCTTAAGTCCAAGTTAATGGTAGAAGTTAGGTATAAGCAATATTTCAGATTAATCTCATGGCATAAAAGTTTAAAAATAGCTCTAAAATTTCATTGAACGAGACACTTTTCACGTCGTCGTCGTAAAATTATATCAATTTTTTGATAGAACAGTGAAGATTTATGAGGAAAGTTCGGAATTAATATCGCGTTTTAAAGCTATAATATGGTTTTAAACACATTTTTATGAAGATTAAAACGGGTTTTACACCTGAAGTTTTCAAAGTAAATAATCTTTTCTTTGTTTTTGTAATTGTCATCTTAAAAAGTCATGACGTGAAATTATTTTCGCCCATAAAACAACAAACGTAAGGATGGACAACTTTAGACTTTTAATATCTTCGTTTAGCGGTAAATATACATAAAACAGTTTATTGTCCGTTTTCTCACTTAAACGATTCAGAGAAATGGCATAAAGCAAGAGTCTAGTGAGCAAGAGGGCAAAAGTTCAGCTAGTCAATAGTTATTTTCTGAGAAAACTCAGTAACCACAAGCATCTTTTCTTACCCACCACAAACAGTTTCTAAGTGAAATAATCAAGTATCAAACGTTTGCACACAGACGGGGCCCCGCCGAGCACAAAGTGCGTTACAGAGGCGGCCGCGAAAAATGGCGCCCTCCATCCGACCGAGGAGTGGGGGAGTGAGCGTGCCAGCGCTGCGCTTGACGATCAGCGACCCGTGAGTACCTATTAAGTAGTGTGGTTTTACACTTTTTTAAAGGTGTCGCTAGCTTGTTTTTAGCACAACGAGTGGTCTTTATCAAGCAGTGGTACCTGACATATAATTTACTGAAAAAATCTTGAATGTCCGATTTCCACAGCCAGTCATTAATTTATACAGGGTGTAAACAAACCTTCCACGAAGCCGTCAACCAAGCATTTTGTACATCAAACTAAGTAACTCTACGCAAAAATTAATCCTGGGAAACTACTAAATACTTTTTTTTGGGGAGAAAAGTCACGTTTTACGGTAAAACTCAATGTAACGCACTCAAAAAGTTGTGTCTATGGACGGATTTATTAGCAAACGGGTTATGTAGGTATTTCAAGTAACGTTATGGCCTTAAAAACTAGTATTTGAAAAAAAAACTTGTGAAAAAGTTGGAACTTTGACCTCTAATTTCTCCGTAGCTACTAATTTACCAGAATTGGTGCAAAACAAAAAAAAAAAATCGCAATGACGGGGAGAACAAGTGCTTTTCGGATTCTTTAAGGGTCTTTTACATTACACCTTCTAAATAGCAGTTTGGCCGAACCTTAAAAAGCATCAGTTATTTGTTAATACAAAATTCATCTTTTGGTCGATATAAAGAAAATTAAAGATTCGTATTATCTATGCAAAATTCAATGCTCACATTACGTACACCGTCTTATATCTAAACAGTAGTCTTTCAGTGAGAGCATGACCCACAAACCGCGTATTTGTACACCTAGAGACATGTTATTAAATTAAAAGCGCGCGCTAACCCGATGTGAAAAATCCGACTCATTAAAACGTAGGTTTAATTATGTCATAGACTAGACACTCCGCATATAATTATAGTAGGTACTTTGGTAAAGTCTACTCATGAACTGTGGAAAAACTGAAGTCGTTTTGAAGCTTTAGGTGCAAATTAATAATACAATTTTATGAGATAGTCCATTAAAATTTTTACAATCATTTTATCTCACGGCATTTTAGGTCGTTCGTATAATAGCTGACAATGAGTTGAGACCGGGGTTGTTACAAATAAAATAATAGTAGCTCTCTAATCGGACGTTAATATGACACTTCGACCTTTAGAAAGAGAGAGCCACACTGGCATGAAAGACAGAGACAACTGTAATTATAAGGGCATACAACTATATTTAAAAAACACGGTGTAAGTTTGACGCACAAACCATGAATTCAGTAGACGGTTCTAGACCATTAAGCATTAAATTTTTCTTCAGTAAAAAAAAGTTCTGATAAGTTGGTGTGAACAGCGGATTTTTTTTTAGACTCACGGTTTTATCTGTCCTGTATTTTGAAGATTTTAATCAAATTACTGTTTCTGCCCACAGGTACTGTCGCCACCAAAAGCAGTGTTAAGTAAGCCACCCATCACACTGGGCAATATGACGTTAAGTAGGAGAGAACATCTTATAGCTGAAGAAATACCCGGACCAGAGAGTTGTGTATAGGTTGTGTATAGAAAAATTGTTTATGTAAATACGACTATGTTTTTTAGACGAGATTCATCTAAAGTTCACAACAAATCAGTGTCAAATATGTTGAAAAAAGGTATATTATAGAGTCCAGTGGGAAAGTTGGCAATATCGTATGTACTGTCAGAAAAATTGATTGTTAACCAACACCCTACGTCGCCATGACGATTCATACAAGTTATTTTTTGGACAAGCCCGCCACACTATTCTTAAACCACTGCAACTCCTGAAAGCCAGAATCAACAGTGGCGACCACCAGAAAAGTCCCCGAAAAGTCCCAGAGAAATAATTTAACTGTCTTGGATCCCGCGACGAAATTAATCAGAAAAGTATAGCGGAGTAAAAACCATGATTTCCACTTCCCCTGATTCATACAAGTGTCAAAAATTAGTATTGTGCTTTAAATAAACTGTCAATTCAAGTTAGTAATAATTATTTTTTAACAATAATTTTCCCTGACTTGATTTATATTTGACCGAGTTGATTTTATCTTTTCTATAAAAAAGCCCCAAGGAACTGCAACATACTGTTGTCAAGTTCAAATTCCTGCTTTAACCGATCAGTATTCCAAGAGACGACTGATTCTTCAGCTCGTTTGTTGCGACTGCCTGCAGCTTACAAATTACGCTTGCAACTTAAGCAGAACACAGCTAAATGAGAAATGTCTTAGTTTGTGGCGGAGTCTCGTCTTAGATAACGGTTTGTTGAAATTTTGTTCATTGTTCGAACAAGGTAACATTTGTATTCTGCAAGTTTTTGTTCAAAACTTTAAGTTTTGAATTCTGTACAACATATTACGCTGGCTTTTCGCTTTCCTTTTAAAGTAAATAAACCATTTGTAACACACTTAAGCGTTATGGTATAAATGTTTTATTCAACTTCGTTTTTATCAAGGTTTAACATTCACCGTACACTAAAAATGTTTTTTGGCTAAAATGTTTTTGGCTAGTAGTTTAATGGCGAATAGACTTTCTACAAACCGTTGCCATTTTTTTATCTTTACACTGCTGGATACATTTAGTGGGACACCAAAAAACGTTACATTGTGTTGAATTAACCCCAACTACATGCCAAAAATTAGAAGCACAACAAAAATTCACCAAATAATTTTCAAGAGTTTAGAATTACTTTGCTGAAGAACATTAGCCTCGATGGCTTAATCCCACAGACATTAACACCAGACTTGGATAAGACTTGGCCTAAGATGACTGTGTGACCTGTAGAATACTAATCGCTTGTCGGAACGGTTGATCTCGTAAACGCTGCTATTAGAAAGAAATAAACCTGAGACTTGGCTTGGCTTGGGCTTATTTACTTATTTTTAATTTAACTTAGGGTGACACACAGGTTTACTGTGTTGTAATGTTTTATTAATGTATTTTTGTACTTTTAAAATCGTAACCCTGGATTTGTCCCGCAGTGTACATCTAGTTGTAAATGTTTGTAAAATAAAATATTGTAAATAACATTGTATGTATTGACTGTGAAATTGTGATAAATAATTTGTAAATAATATAAATTGAAACAGTTAAAATATAAGGAAATAAACTCTGTTAAGTGTGTAGTTGTTTGATTTTGCGATCTACTTTGTTTTGGAATATTAATTTAATCCCACGCTGGAGTTCAAACGATGGTAAAATGTTCACGTTTTATAAAGGTAAGCAAACATGTGTAAACGGTAATTTGGAACAATGTAAAAAACATTTTATATTTAGCCTAAAATGTGCTGTTTGAGGAAAATACTTAATGTAATTTTTTATTAAAATTCTATCTTTAACTTGCGTGGGCAATGTATGTGTATAACCTTATCACAACAAAATCAAAACCAAATGTTATGTAAATGAAACGCCATTTAAATCAACAATTGAGTTACACCACCATACATATTACATCTCTTTGTAATCAGCTGTATGTCATGTACCTGCCAACAAAATATACCTAAGACATATAAAACACATATTTTGGCTAAATACGCCCTCAAAGCTTGACTTTAATGGTGGACGGGCCTTCCAACCACATCTGCCTGGTCGCATAATCTCCGTAAGTATCTAGTTATTATTATTATTTTTTAAATAAATTAGCATTTCATTATTCAAAGAATTTTCGGAATCGGATCAGTAGTTCCGAAGATTACCCCTACATACAAACTTTACCTGTTAATAATATTAGTACAGATTTGTATTCTTTACTCCTAGAAACCATAGGATAGGAAAAATAACTGTCATGGAGTGGGAGGCTTACATGCTAGAGGTTAAAACGAGAGAGTTCTGTAGATATAAAAGAGGAGAGTCAGCTGATATTGACTTGGTAATGTTTGTCTGCAGATATAATTTTACCTGTATTTTTACTGTCATAACGTTCAACATCGAACACAACAAGCCCGACATGAGAAATGGATGCTGACAACAAATACACGGTATACGTGGACACGCACGTCATATTCCACATTTTTAATAATCTCGGCTGGTATCGAACTGAACGTTACTTTAATCAAGTCGATCTCTTTCACCGAGGTTCCACCCACCGCTGGTGCCTTTAATTAAAATGTCTGCCGCTTGTCATCCGTTCCCCATCCGGAACTTGACCGCAGATATAAAACCCTCACAGTTTTGCTATCTACGTGTCTAAATTTAAAATGGATTCTCTTGGCTAGGACAGTGGTTAGAGTGCAGTTGAATTTGGAAAGGAAGTTTTTATTTTGGTGGTGACCCATTTTTTTTTTGCATTGTCTGAAATTTGTTACAGGCTGTGATGTTCTGTGGTGTCTAGTATAAAGGGTGTAAAAACACTCTTAACGAAGCCGAAAGGCACTTGTTCTCACCGTCATTGCCATTATCTTTTTGTTCTAGTTAGACCACACCTGGGAACCTTCTAGTTATGTTGGGGGTCAAAGTTCCAATTTTTTCACAAGATTTTTTTAATGTAAGAACTTTACTTTAAACACCTCCACGACCCCTCACTATTCAATCTATTCACCAGCACAATGTTTTGAGTGCATTACATTGAGTTTTACCATAAAACGTGATTTTGTACCCCAAAAAAGAATTCATTTCCCAGCAATCATTTTTGCGTAGGGTTACTTAGTTTGATGTACAGAAAGCTTGGTTAACGGCTTCGTGAAGAGTCTGTTTACACCCTGTATTTGTCTACACTTGTAGGAGAAAAGTAATTTGAAGTTTTTTATTTTACCCTTACAGTCCTCAAAATCGGAGGGGATATGTTTTTCCTATTCAACCGACGCGGACGTTCTTCCACCGAGAGGAAAGCTAACAGTTTTGCAAATTCGTCAAGTCATTGTCTTGTGTCATTTTTTTTTTAAATTTATTAGTGTGTTTTACACCATACATACCGCATACATACCTGCATTCAATCAATAAATTCACTAAACTTGGCAATGGTATAAAGACATGAATGTTTGTGTAAACAAAAAAAAAATACACAAACAAAAAAATATTTCACTGATGCTGAGATAATTAAATAGTTAATTTTAATATTTTTGTTTTATCTATCTTTTTATTGCATAATAAAGATTTTATATTGAAATGCTGAAAACAGCCGGCCAGTTCCAGATATTTTTATTATTTTAAGACTAGTATAAAAATAAAGTTACCAGAACTAAAGTTAAACAAAATAATTTTTTGGTATCTGACTATCTTTATTCACCTTTGGGATGGAACACTATTTTTTATTATCAAATACTTACTCAACGACTATTTAGAACCAAGTTAACTATAGACCAGATTATCAATCTGGAATGTGGTCTAGAACAAGCTAAATTTAAAAAGTAGGTAGCAGTAATATAGCCACTCGCGCCTTAAGGTTGAAATCGTTGTGCAGCAGTTTCAAAATTCGAGCTATACTCCAAATCTATTCACGTCCTTTGCAAGTAACTGAACCTACCTAATAAATGTTTCAAGCATCATCAGTTTACCTCAGCAACTTACGGGAGAAATAAGACCTCTAACGGCAACACTAAATCTATGAAATCGCACGTTTATACCAAATACAAGACATAAAAGCAACTCCAGCATATGCATTTAACGCATTAAGCTAAATCGTGGCAACGTGAATTATGCAGCTGCTCCAAGGGAAATCCCGAAAGCGCAATAATGAACATCCAACGTAATCCACCATCGGGTTGCTTAACCAATTAGGTGTTTTGTAACTTACATGTGTGCTTATGGCTGTGGGCCTGTTCGCAGAATGCTAATCTGCCTTTGTGACTACAGTGGTCGATAAAATTGTTACAGATCGGTAATTACTTCTTCTACTGATATTGAGAACAAAGCGATTATTCCAACTCTCCACCTCATGCTTGTCTACCCCGGGTGGACAGTATCACAACGTAGAACTAGAAATAATTCCCAATGTCCCCGGGGTGAACGGCTGTGGACAGTGGGAATAATCGAAACGAAGCAATAAGCAGATAAGGTAAGGTAAGTATGTTATAAAAACTGTCAATTCAAACCAGCATGTAACTACACTAGCACTAGCACTTTATGAAGTTAAATAACTATTTAACTTCTTATAGTGATTATTCATATAAACAACGACAATAATGCAAAAAGAAGCAAAACAAAGTGCCTAAAGGCACGTAAAGAGCCTCATAAAGACACCTATACGAGCCGTGACGCCGGCAGACAATTCGCTAAAAGAGCGGAATTAAATTAATTCTTGTAATGAGCAGTATATTTCATTGAAATTACGTTCGTCAGCTTACATTTATCCAAGTTTAAGGGGCTTGCGTAAAGACGCGTTTCTTTCCGCTGGTGTGCCGACGAGAATGAGCGAAAAATTCCCAAGCGTGTGCTCGTTTAGCTCGTAATTTTTCATTGAGCCTGAGAGTCGGCGGGAAAGCCTCCAATTAAGTTTCTCTTTACCGTTTGGCCCCGGAAAAAGGGGAAGAAAAATGAACAACAGAGGCAAGGGACACTCGCCGGCCGCCCGCCACCGCACGCCGCCGGCGCCCTATGATGGCAAATGACCTTTTCCGGCCGCACGAGCGCGTTTTTGTTTTACTTTATTATATTTCTTGTAAATTGCAGCTTTTTAAGTAGCATGATATCGTAGTTTACATTCAAATAGCGCCGTCATAAAGACATTATTTTTCATTGCGACGACTTTTTCCGTTTGCGCTAGCAATGTTTCTTTTTACTTTTTACCATAAATCAAATGCTTGCAATGCAGGTATATTTTTTTCCTCTTATTTTTTCAAACATTTCTGTAATTATGGACGAAAGGTGTCTGTTTAATAGCTTGGTCACAATATAAATAGATGAGACCCCACAACAGAGTATTCCTGCTCCGAATAAACACCAACACTTACGTTGATTAAAATGAAAGTAATTAAAAAAATATTACCAAGCTAAATGAATTACTTTCGTCCGTCCGGGCGCTTATTTCTTTCCATATACACAAGAGCTCATAAAATGTGAGGCTCGCCTAATTCCATTCTTAGATGTAGGTAAGTGTAAATGAAAGATTATTGGCGTTCTGACAATAAATCCACTCACCTACAATGCTCGTAAAATTCGGTAGGTTGATTGAGTCAGTATTTTTATTGTTTTGCCCCGTGAATCAATGGCGAATGTTTGAGTAATAAAAGCGTTTTACGATTGTTTTCACGGGGAAATTTGTGGCGCGTGAAATGCTTTTCCGCAGTCATTTTCTTACTGAACGTTTCTCTCAGGAGACACTTGACATTCTTCGGTTAGATGCCATTAATCGTTCACACCTTCACTTACCTTTACGTTACAGTATCAAAGGAGTTGCCCACGCGTGTAACAAAATTCTCTCTCCAAGTAATCGTACCCTCTTCGACCCCAAGTGATACATACTTCAGTTTAAACTTCTTGTAACTTGGAACTCGGATTATATGTGACATTGAACTTTAAGTAAGCACCCACCTTTACTGTGTAGTGACAAGACTTCAAAACGAGTCAACTTCACGAATAAATTAGTTGGGTAAATGTGAGACCTGTAATTAAAATCAGTAGGTGTACAGGAAGCTCTGAAATTGTGTTTGTCGAAAATCGATGGGGCCACCGAAATTATACTGTGACTACAGATAAATGCAGAGCAGACTGACTTTTATTACGTATGAAGTCAATTATCACAGAAGTTATTAAGTTTGCACTAGACAAGTTTTAATACTGTTTCTTTTTTCTTTTCTTTCACCTCTCGGCGTAGTTTTATTCTTTCGCCGGGCAGCCGAGGTACAAGTAACTATCATCTGTGTTATATAGATTCTTTGAGAACATTATTACTATGTTTTCTTTGTTGAATGCATTCTTACATTTACCGCTTCAGGGCTATTATGTAATCTAAGTACATTTGTTTAATTAGTCTTTAGTCTTGCTCTAATTAATCAAGTGTAGCTGTGAACTTTGAAGTACTATTGGATTTCTCTTGTAAAAATGTGTGTCAATGTTATTAAAAGGCCATTTTTGCTAAACAACAATAGGATGGCTTTTACTCTCGCCTAATAACTCGAGCTTAGTGTTCATTGTAAATAATTATTATACCTGCAACTTTTTTTGTAGTATACTACAATTTTTTTTCTATTAGTTTATTACACGTGGTCTCGATACTAGTAGCCACGTCCTCCGTTTTATTATATTATGGTGGGTGACAAAAAAAACTTTTAAGTCTGTCAGATAGATTTCCAAAAAATATTCATTTTTCACGTAAACAAAAAATTAAGACAATACAGTGCGTCGCAAATTCGTGTGACGTCACATTTCAGTACATTTTTTACTCAAATGTGACGTCCGAAGCCCCCACTCATGTTCTTTGACACGTTTTATCTTCACAAAAAACACGACCGTATCGAATATTTTTGGATAATCTAACTGACGGACTAAACAGAATCATATTTTTTTAGTCAGTCATCATCAGATCACTTAATCAGATAATCAGATACTTACCTAAGTAATTTTTACTTTTAAATTACTCTAATAAATACTTTTTCTTTCTTTCTAGTTTGATAATAACAACACTGTAACCTACAAACCTGTCAGATCACAGGTAATTCACGTCACATCCAAAATATATTCAAGCAAGGTGTTCTCATAGCATTTACATGGGGCTTTGTAATTCGTGGGCAACATACCCCGGGCGTAAACAGTGATTAAGTTAATTCACAGCGAGGCCGAACCCGAGGCCGACGGCCGAGCGCCGGTCGTCGATCATCGGCTGCCGACTAATAATCCCTCACTTTAATTGCTATGAAATCAGCTGCTATTTATACTGCATCCTGCTGTTTACGGTCCGCTGTTTTTCAGCCCGATAATTAACTGCATTGTGCTATGTAATGGGCCCATAATAAATACGGTTCTTAATCCCGAACATAATGAGATAATAGTTTGTTTTATGTCCATTTTGTTTGTTTTCTCGTACGTGGTGTAACAGGACGTGCGCGTACTGCCGCCGGCAATATCGTGACGGGTTGACGGATCACGACAAGAGCAGGGAGCAGCCCTACCGCCTCCGGGCGCACTACCGGCCCTTTTCCCTTCCACGACCTTTACACCCATAAAGAAAATGTGTAAGTTTACAGACATGAAAAAATAAAACATAAAACTCTTCTCGTAAAATATATTCTTCATCCTTTAGTCGAGGTAATTTCGCATAAAATTAAAGTGACACAAAACACAAAGGAGAAAACTATTGAAGATTTAGCGCAAGGACATCTTGATAGGTGGCTACATACTTCGGTGAGGGGCTAGATTTAGTCTTTGTTCGGGATAGCTCTATTTAGGCAGAAGAAAAAGATTTATTACCTTTGACGTTCACGATAGACGGGCAAAAAAACGAAGACATGACGACGGTCTTAAGATGTCTATTTTATGTTGAGTGTATATAAATAGTGTTGCCGAATGCTTAGCAGTATTTCTGATATGATTTTGCAGGGAAAAGGTTTCCCTAAAAATAACAATAAGTAGATATGTATCATTTTCCTCACATACAAAGTAAAAGTAGGAAACTTGTGCCGTTGAGGGTTTTGCAAGCGTGTCTTGTGTATGTTTACATCTTGATAGGTTAAAAGACAAACGCAGAGGATATTAGTTGCTTGTCAACTTGCGTAAGTTATAGGCCGAACTATGAGGTACAAGTACGAGACGCGTATACCCTTTTAGTGCGACACTTTTGTGTTTAGTATTTTTTTTCTATTTCATAACTCATTGGGCCTAAAATGGCTGCTTTAGCTGAATCCTAATAGGGTAATAATAATTATGAATTACCTTACAATTTGTAAAATGGTCATAAAGTGAATTTAAGAATTTTAACGAGATTCATGGTAATATCTTATTATGTTTCTGATAAATTGGCCATTTTAGACCCCTGTTCTGTTTCCCAAAGGACCCATTGTACGCCTATATTTTTACGGCAGTTGTGTTTGACAGACAGAGCTAAGACGGAAGCAAGTTCACGTCTTTATGCAACAGGTGGGGATTGAATTCACGACCTTTTACTCCAAGTCTATGCATCTTAACCATGGCATAGCATAATCATAAGCAGCCTACCAGTGGGACACAGGCCTCTACAATTCACTGCTCGGGGTCAGTGCGGATTAGTAGATGCTCCAAAGTCTGCATCGTAACCATGGCTAGCATAATCGTAAGCAGCCTACCAGTGGGACACAGGCCTCTACAATCCACTGCGCGGACTCAGTGCGGATTAGTAGATGCTCCAAAGTCTGCATCTTAACCCCATGGCTAGCATAATCATAAGCAGCCTACCAGTGGGGTGGGACACAGGCCTCCACAATCCACTGCGCGGACTCAGTGCGGATTAGCAGATGCTCCAAAGTCTGCATCTTAACCCCATGGCTAGCATAATCATAAGCAGCACAAAGTAATGCGTCAGAGCCAGAAGGCTACTTTGTAGACCTCGCAGGAGATGGCGGGACGACCTGAAGAGTACCAACGACCTGTGTTCCACATTAGCCCTAGATCGAAAGATTTGGTAGGAATGTAGATAACCTTTTGCCCAGCAGTGGGATGGCTATGATAGGCTAACAGTAACTGTTAGTTATGCATCTGCCTGGTATCGAACCGACCACTCGACGAACGAGGAGGTACTAATATGTGTCTACTTAACAGTTAAACTATGCGTCAATGCAACACCAACTAAAATATCACCTCTTTATTATGTAAAACCCGAGACCCAGTGAAAAATCTCTTACAGATAATCGTGGTCCGGAGCCGAAGGACTTGTCAGATGATAAATCTTCATTTGCCGTGTTCTCACGGCCGACCCGCCCCTCCCAATTAGTTAGCTGGCCGACGGTAACACGTCCGGATTTCCGATGCGGTCACCTTTCTGTTACCGCGGTACGACTCGACCACGGTTTATTTAACTGATGTACAGTTACGAGCAGTAATCATGTTTGTGTCACCAAATGATTATTCTATATTTAAATATTAGATTAGTTTATTCTGATTTATGTATTAGATTTACTGTATCAGTGAGCGGAGTTCGCTTGGCTGAGTTTTAAGCTACACTCATTTTGAACTTTTTGCCATCGATACACTAACCCTCGAATACTGAAACATCACTCAAAATTGAAGTAGTACTTATATTTAACAGATACTCAAAAGTGACGTTTGGCCATACGAAATTTAAAGTTTAGGAGCTGCTCAAATGTTCAGCAGCCCTTAAATTTTGAGTGACGTTTCAGTATTCGGGGGTAAGAAAAAGATCCGATGAGTTAATAGAAATGTGAAGAGTAAATTAAAGTGATTTTCTTCTACTGTATTAACTACTAGTTTTTGTCTACAGTGTCGCTCGAGTTATCTCACGGGAACGTTTTAAATATACCATATGACACTCAGAAACTATGTAGCTTTCATTAGTGGAAGAATTTTCCTAATCGGCTCAGTAGTTCCTAAAGTTACCCCTCCATCGAAACTTTACCTCTGTGTAATATTACTGTTACTGCTAGCCTGTGTCATCCCACAGCTGGGCAAAGGCCTCTCCCAATGACTTCCAAATCCTTCGATTAAGTAAAGTAAAGAAAAATCCCACGATCCAGGGCCATTGTGGACCAGTGACTTGTCATTGGTATTATCCAGCTCGTCCTGCCATCTCTTGTAACGTCTAGCGCGTCACCTCCTGGCTGTGTCAAGGCTCTACATTGTGGTTATTTTGGCCCACAGATACATATGTAAGTACCGATAATAGGGTAAATGACAAAAAAAAAAACGAATTAGTCCGTCAGATAGATTTCCAAAAAGTTTGGACACATATTTTTTATTTTTTCCCTTAAACCAAAAATTAAGACTATACAGTGCGTCGAAAACTAGTGTGAAGCCACATTTGAGTACATTTTTTACTCAAATGTGACGTCACAAGCCCCCACTCCATGATCTTTGACACGTTTTTAACTTCGTCAATTTTTATTATTTTGATAAAACAAAAACACGTATCCAATATTTTTCGATAATCTAACTGACGGACTGAACAGCATCATACTTTTTTAGTAATTCATCATCCCTATTTAATATTATTAAGAATATTTCATTGTTTTTGAAACCCATACTATTATGTAACAGGTCTTATCTCGAAGTTACAATAGTTTATTCTCAAAAAAAAAACGCTTTTGCAGTTTGCACATATCACTGATGGTCGTGACTGTACAAGGTACCTGATAATACGGGGAGTAGGTTAGGTTCGTTATGTTGTGTTGTGTGAAAATTATTATTTGTAAACTGATTGGGATTTTCATTTTACTGTGTGAAATTAACATTATTTTGTAGATCTGATTGGGAGTGCTGGGTTTTGGGAAATATGGAAATGGTTTTAGTTTTGGGGCCGATCCAATGTATGGGGGGTCAAAGCTGATTCTTTTGCTGATTGAATTTTGTAGTTAATTAGGCAATCAGCTAAGATTATTGTGTTTGCTCAGTTTGGGTGGCCTGCGAAGTTAATACATTTTTCTAAAAAAAGAAAAAAAAATGTATAATAGTTGATAGATTTTTCTTATAATTTCAATGTTGGCAACGCAACAACCTTTACGGGGTTTCCGGACTGACTTCAAATATTATTTCTTAAACATGTAAAAAAGGTACCTACATATCGAGTTTGCGACGACGTTTGACCAAAACATAGACGAAGACAAGCAAGTAAGTAAGGATCTTGGCACGGGGCTGTACTTTCTGCCTACCCCCACGAGAAAAAAGGCGTCTGAAGGTAGGATTTCCACTGTTTTCAAATTTGATATTACTCCTAAAGCTAAATTACTTTATCCAGAATCAAATCGTTAAACTAACCATGATATTATTTTCCGTCTACAGAAATTATTAATCAATTTTCTAGATGAAAGAAATTAACAAGTTTGTTGAAAGCTTCAAGCTAAAATCTAATTACTAGACCCAGTTAATTGAATGATAGAATAAGCGGGTCGTTTTCTAGAATTTTCGATCTATATTGTTAAAATATTTAGTATTTAAGATTTATAGTGCCTAATACGGTTTTAGATCCGAAAATATAAAATATTTTGAAATATTGTTTATTCCTAACATTGAAATTGAGGATTTCGTTAGTAATTTTGATTTAACGATGAAAATGCTTGTTTATATTAACAGTGAACAAATCGTTTGTTACCCATCTTTAGATCATAATCTATTAATAATTTAAAGCTTGCCCGAAATATCTTCATGAATATCGCACATGATGGTTAACTATTTAATTACCAACTAGTCTTATTAAGGGCATCGTATTACCCAATGCAAACTGGGTTGTGGAAGTCAGATAGTCAGTCGCTCTATGTAAAATTCTGGTATTCATCAGCATCCGGTAGCACTGGAAGCCGACTTCAACATAGTTGGGAAAAGGCTAGGATGACATTGGGCAGACAATGATAAACAACGTACTTATTCCTACTCGGCTAATTTATACACACACATGCCAACACAGACACGTGGAACAAAATGATAAGTAATTCGAATCGCTATTAACTTAAAACCATTCTACAGATTACTTCAATCCATTTTAAGATTTGAAACAAGTTCTAATAGCACGTACTTACTACAGCCATGCCGTCTAGCCATACACATCGCTAATCCGTGTAGGGGTAACGATCGCCAATGAGCAATGTTTCCCATTTCTATGCTAATGGAATTTGGCCAATGAGCGGTCTCCATCTCTGGTCCGGTCCACGTACTTGGTGAATTATTTTTTCCTAACAGTTCTGCTTTGTTTTCTTTAGTGGACCGCATTCACGATTTATGATTGTAAACTGTTTAAACTAGTGTTAATCAGTATGTTAATTTCGACTATCCATTATGTAGTGCTTGGGTCAGAATATTTAGAAACCTTAGAAGTCATAAATTCTCTTTGTCTATAGAAATATATTAGTGTAATTAATTTTGTATTCACAGATTATTATTTTAAGCGATGATGCGAATAAATTTAAAATATAATGTTGTAGGGACTCTGTTTGAGCGCGTTAAACTTTCTTCTTTCAAAAATAAATATTCTTACCATCTTAATAAAAATATTCGAATTCAAAAGAAGCGTAGTGTATGAATATGATCCCTTTGATGTTACCTGGCTTCAAGAGACATATCATTAGCACTTTTCCATACCTAATATCTCCCATTTCAAAATATCAAAAGCGCTTTTGAATAACGAAAAAAAGAAACGTATGGCAGTTGTGTTCTCACTCAGACATCCCATAAGACGCGAACATAAGTAGACGTACAGAAAATGTAGAATTCCGACAGTCATTGCTTCGGCCTTTTGTGTGCATTAATCTGTACTTTTCTAAGCATCTGCTTTGATAAGTAATAAAAATCGGCTTAGCAAGACACGTACGGGCGTAGAATGCGAATAATACGCGAGAGGCAATTTTTTTTTTTGCCGCTGGCAACACTTCCTCGCCCCTTCCTTACACTCTTTTGCAGGTGATTTTCGAATTTGCCGACAGAAAAAACATATTTGTCGAGACATATTCAGAGTCACGTCGAGTAAACACGTTTGAACATGCTCGCAGTTTTATTTCACGTCGGGGTAAACACTTTCTAAGATGAATTTCTCGCTTCACAAACAAAATGAAATATTTTAATATTTTTTCCTTTCACAGTGGCGGATACCTGTCGCCATATTCATATGAAGTATCTCTGTAAATTTGAATTCGAAAGATATGTCATTTTAGAACTCTTTCTAAGTATAGGTCTTGTATTTGAAATTGAACGTTCCAAGAATTGCTTTCATAAGTTATGGGTAGGAGTATGCACCTAGACGGCCTGTGCTTTGTTACAAAAAAATATCTTATTACAGTTCTCGGACTGTTATATTATTTTGTAAACTAAAATGATGTAGGTACTGAGGAAAGGTTGTCAGTAATAAGGCATTAAAGGGCTGAATTTCAGTCTAGTCGTGGCAACAGCGATGAGCGTTTCAAAATCCCGCGGGCTACCAACCCAATCCCAACTATTTAAACCAAAAACTAACAATAAATCATAAAATCCTTTTGAAATCTCACGAACGATTCATTTTAACATCTTGACGTGCTGTTAAATGGCTTTCAACATTAATCACGATGCAAGGAGGTGTGAAGAATAAGGTTGAGACATCCTGAGACAAGACATACGAGAGTAGCACGTGACGACGGGCCGTGGACGGCACGGAGACGACAGAGGGACGGCAGGGGCTCGGAGGACGGTCATCTTCATCGCTCAAGACAGAGCATCCGACCGGATATTATGCCCTGACCGATTTAGCTAGGTATATAAATACGATGACGTTGAAAAATATGCGGCCCACTCCGTTTGTTGTCGATGGCAACATTATTTAGACGGGAAGCACTACGTGATTGGTTTTGTAAGTAGTTATTTTCATGTGTATGTCTTGTTTTGAGTATTAGTTAGTCTGATAGTGACAAAAATAGTTTTAATGAAATTAAATCATTGAGGGCTAGCTTTTTATCTGGCATTCAAATAGATTTCTGCCATTTGCTAAGATTCCTTTATTCCGCAAAAAAATAGCTACAAGTTTTGTATTATACCTACCTTATAAGACTTGCAGTTATTGGATATGATATAATTCAAATTGAACATATTTTTAATGCTCTTTTCTAAATTCTATTCTATACTAAGCGGTATCGTTTTGACATTTGGACAGAAGCTTTAATAAATTACAAAATAAAGTATATACCCATTTTATAATTAATTAATTGCTTATTAAACAAAGTATTCAAAGTTTTAATTTTCAACAATCCATTATTAATTTAAAACTTTTATTAAAACTTTAAAAGTTTGAAAACTCCTAATTTTTTCTGGCCTTTTTTGATTTACGAGAGTTTTATCGATCTCTTTTTAAAGTTTGTGATAGTTCTTGAAAATTTAAAAACTAAGGGAGCATATTGTGCCATGTCGACGGCGCGTTCGTGTTCCACGCGCGCCTCAAAGAGAGTCAGCAAAAAGGAAGGGGTCCGCAAGGACCGATGCCTGCCGGGGTTGCGGGACTGTTCGAAAGAGATACCGCGGCCCCGGAACACAAAGGGCGATGCAGGAACATGGATGGGTTTTAGTCAGTAAAAGTCTGACACTCCCTCCTGCTCCGCCCAGAGCGGGAGAAGTCATTTGATGATTTCCCATCCGAAAAAAAAAAAAAAAAAAAAAAAGAAAGGGAGCATATTGTAAGTACTTTTGGTACTACGATATCAACAGTGATTCACTAGGCATGTAATTAAACAAAAGACAATTTATCACCGGTTCCAAAACAGAAGGAGTACTTCGGCCAATTAACATTATGATTGTATCCAATATGTATTTATTTTGTGTTACACAACTTTATATTGTACAATGTTTGAAGTGGAGCCACTAACTGGGTTGTGGAGGTCAGATAGGCAGTCGCTCCATGTAAAATACTGGTGTTCAGCTGCATCCGGCAATGCTGGATGTCAATAGTTGAGAAAAAGGCTACGCAGATGATGAATGTTTGTAGTGGAACTGACTACACGAACATTTCATTTTGCCCCACGTGTGGGTTATTTTAGTGCACCCCAAAAATTGTATTGCGTAAATATATCGCTTTTAAAACTAAACTCCCACACAGTCGACCCTTTAGTTGGAAATAGGATTACGTCCACAAAAATAGTCGCTATATTTCCCAGGCCAAAAATATCCAGCACTTAGTTTTAGACCAATACTGAGAACACTGATTCCCGTATTCACTAACAACACGGCCGCTCAGTGAAGTTATTTTACGGCAAAAAATTGGACTCACTCGTCAATATCCCAATATTCATAACATCACGACTCTAATCCGCGAAGGGTTAGGCAAAGGTGTACATAATAGTACACCCACTTTCGCCAGTTATGTTTAAGTCCCATGTAGAGTGAGTCTATTGCCTTCAACCTGAGATAAATCTAGACTCCGTGGTTGCTACTGAGAAATTCCTTAGAAAAATCGAATAATAATTCGCCCTACCCGGGCATTGAACCCAGGACTTCATACTCATGATTGCGACCACTAGACCAACGAGGCAGTCAATATTCGTCGGTTATAAAAACAAATGCAGTATGATTTGTCGTATCGATCAACGCCGTGTGAACGGGGTCTTATGTTATGCCAAATGTGAGAGCAGTTTTCCAAACAACAACTGCTGTTTTTCATTTCGGTTCTCAGAAGGCAACTCATATACTTTGAAATAATTTGGAAGTTTATGAATTTTCTGTCTGAAGCATGTTTATTGCCTGTCCAAATTGTTAGAAATAAGTTTCATCTCGAGGTGTCATAACTTTATTATCGTCTAGTGGTATTGAAATGTTTTATCATGGAGCAACAAACACAGCATTACGAAACGACAGGACACTAATATCGTGTCCTCTGTACTCTGTTGCTTGGTCATTATAGCAACTGATGGACGCTACTGAAGGCGCCAAACAAAGGGCGATGAGGGAACATAGATGGGTTTTAGTCAGTAAAAGTCTGAGCAGGAGGGATCCTGCTCCGCCCAGAGCGGGAGTAGTCATTTGATGATTTCCCAACCGAAAAAAAAAAAAGGCGCCAACTCAAAGCCCAATTCAGGGCCGACTCAATTTAGATTGCCATCGATACGCGAAGAAAAAGAATAATGTTTTTTTTTGGTACTAGGATTATAATGAGATGTCTCTTAGTGTTTATAGTGTATAATGCAGCCTGTGATACAGGATTATCCTAGTACAGACATCTAACCGATCTATACCTACATTTATCTTATTGTATAAAATACTGTGTGATTCTGAATAAAGATTTATTTATTTATCTTTTTACTGGTAGATTTCCTTCAGTCCCTTGACTAATTACTAAATAAAATGTACAATGTCGTACGGCGGCCATTTTGTCGTGTGCTACATAATTTGCATACGACAATCATCAGCCGGTTTACATAATTTTATGTAATAACGGATCACTAGGCTGTGCTTATAAATGCACATGCTTTGAGCGCAGGCCATTCCGCCAGCTAGCGAGCGAGCGAGTCGAACGAGACTGCTTTCATACTTCGTTCGGCACTTTTGATAGTTCGCGGTGTGAACGTTTGAAAATAGCTGAAACGATGTTTCGTCCGCCTCGCTTGCTCGCTCACTCGCTCTCTAGCTGGCGGTGTGGCCTGCGCTTGAAGCATATGCATTTATAAACACAGCTAGTGATCCGTTCCGAATAAAAATAATTTAACACATTAGAGTTGGTCTACATAAGTCAAGCAGATCAGAACTGATACATAATGGGCCTGAGTAATAATCAGAGTGTGTTGGACTAAAATAAATACAATTACTAACTCGTGGAGGCTGTTTTTAGTCGAACCAATAGTTATTTTCTTTTCTTACGTAGGAAACTTGATCAAAATTGTTTAAACGAGGGTTTTTTGTTTAATTGAGGCTTTTAAAGTTTATAGTGTAATAGCGACAATCTAGAAACTTCACATTATAGACGCAGACTTACATGGCTTTGACCACTTCTTTATGAAGCATTGATCAAAAACAATGTTAAAACAATAAAAAATAACATCCTATCCTACTAATAATTGCTTATTGTAGTTTGTAAGGATGGATGGATGGATGGATGTTTGTTATTCTTTTACGCAAAAAATACTGAACGGATTTATATTTTACTAGCTGACCCGCGCAACTTCGTCTGCGTAACATAAGAGAGAGAGAGGGTTAGAGAGTGTGAGTCAACCTTAAAAGATAGATACCTATGTGCTATCGCGAACTTTTTAAGAGGAACAATCCCGTCATACATGCATGATTGTTGAGTACCGTTTACGCAGCGGAAGCTCTCAAAAGCAATATTTTTTTCCTTGTATTTGCAACATTTTTCATTGATGCTCCACTCCTATTGATTGTAGCGTGATTTTATATAACGTATAGCCTTCCTCGATATTTGGGCTATCCAACACTAAAAGATGTTTTTAACTCGAATCAGTAGTTCCTAAAATTAGCACCAACCAAACAAACAAACTCTTCTCCTTTTTATTAAGTATAGATTCAAGTGGGTAACAATTTAATTTCTCAGAAATATTTGCATTCATCGCTAAAATATATTATGTTTTTCCAATTAGAGGCTTCCCTCGACAGCCTTACGTTTTCATCTTTAGACACTCGATGACAGTCATACACCAGCTAGATCGAAAGATCTCATCAAGGTGCATGAGATGAGCCCAAACACGATATAGCTGCTGTAAACTGTTGAGGGCTTCTTGCAACTGCCTTTCATCTCCATCGTGAGACCTTCGATTCGATAAGTCATACTCCAGGCAGGTCTTAAGTTCCCATCAAGGTGCATGAAGTGTGCCCAAACTTTGAAGTGTGCCAACATTTTAAATAGGACCAACTTTGAGATAACTAAATACAAAGAAAATGTCATACTTATCGGAATTACCTGTAAAAAGTAACGCATGGGTCTACATAAAAAAAATGTACGCATTGAATTGAGAACCTCCTGAATTTGTTTCGTGGGCATAACACCAAATTGAGGCAACTGACTCGGGCGAGAGTCATTCTTTCACGAAAAATCTTAACAACGCGATTCAGAAAATGGAGTGAAATGAACAACGCCATCTATCGACTCCGAAGTTAAATTGATTAAATATAATTCAGGGAAAGCGGTCTAACACACACTATATGGGCTATGTAGATTTTTAAAGCAGCGTCATATAGACTAATTTAAAGTACCTTTTGCTATCATAACTTTTTTTAAAGACGGTCACTTGATTTAAAAGTTAACTTGTGTAAGTCATTAGTACCATTTTGGTTGAATAGATGTCACTGCGTGTATCTTACATTTTGATGATAAGTTCTTCTTGAACACTTTATGTTCATTTATATAATTTTATAGAAAGCACCGACTAAGTTATGCCCAATATTTGTGCATTAAATCTAACCACTTTGGTTTTATAATTTACACGTGATGCTGTAACAAAAGACCCCGCACAGACATACAGACACAAAGACAAAAAATTTAAAAATAGTAGAAATGGGTTCTGTTAGTGATCCTTTAACACCCCTACTATTTTTTTTGTAAAAATTTTCATTGTGCAGAAACGCCACGGCATGAAATAGTTTAAACCAAAATGAAGACAAACCAAACAACGATGATGACAAATATTTCAAAGCAAATTAGTAGTAATAGCAAAATATCGCAGAACAGAAATGAGCTTGAACGTGTATAGCTTAGATGACCTCGGATTTTACACTATTCTGTATTCTGTGATTGATTCATGAGTTCGTTTTTTGAAACGTTTTTTTCTTACCTTTCAGCAGACGCCTGCATACTGAAAAATACTGGCCACCAAGAAATTGGCATACAATTTTTAGAACGTTATAGAACCTTATTTCATTACCTTTCAGGGGATGCCTGCATATTACTGAAACATACTGACCAGCTAGAAATTCGCATAAAAACTGAAGATAAACCTCAAGGAAAGTCCAAATTCTTATTTCATTGTAAAATATGCATTAACGCGTTGCCGTGAGATTCAATTTGGATATTTAATTGTTTTCATACAAACATTAAACACCCTTATTTATACCCTTAAGGGCAGAATTTCGTAAAACCGTTTCTTAGTCAGCACCTAAAAGCCGAAAGAAACATTTAGGCCCACATTCATGTCTCTAACTTTAAAAACTTTCATACAAACTTTGAAACCCCTTTTCAACCCCTTGGGGTGCGAATTTAAAAAAATCCTTTCTTAGTGCGCGCCTGCACCCCATAGAGAGTGCTTGTTCCAAATTTCAGACCTCACGGCCCAGCAGTTTCTGAGATTTTATGATGAGTGGTCAGTCAGTCAGTCAATCAGTGAGTGGACTTCTCTTTTATATATTTAGATAACTTGGATTAAGACATAAGATAATTTTTATCTCGGTAGTATGATCCCGTGCGACAATTATTAAACTCCACGCGGGCGAAGCTGCGAACATATTAAGCTAGTAAAAAATACAAATATTATATCTGAAGTAATAATGCAATTTCACGCAGCCTAAAACACTAGCAAAAACAATGACATCCACTTTCCACGCTAACACCATTTCATAAATCGACTATAACCAGGAATAAGGTAAAAACCTTAGTGAGCGGAGATCGTTAAAGTGACGAGGGCAGTCGCGACGATACAGGGTTCATATCCGGGTGCGGAAGGCCCCTGCCCGGGTACCCGGGTGATGGAACACTTTGCCCGGGTTTCCTGCCCTGTGCCCAGCAACTTGTGTGTTTGTCAATGATACATGATTTCCTTCAGTGGGCTGTGTGGCCACACTTTATTGTTGTCATTGTTGGGTAAATTAGAGGAGTGATGTAAGTTGATAAAGCGTCACAGTAAAATGGGTATTTGTTATAAATAAAATCTATGAAATAAAGAAAAATCCGGCCAAGAGCGAGTCGGACTCGCGCACCGAGGGTTCCATACAAACTTTTTAAAGGACAAACTTAACTTTGCCGTTCGATCCCTAGAAACGGCTATTGCACCAACCTTCGTGATTCTAGGTCAACGGGAACTACCACATAGGTTTTCGACCCAAAACCTATAGGATACTTCCGGTTGACCTAGAATTGTAAATTTTGGTTAAAGGCAAGGTCTTACAGCACAAGTAAAGGGAAAAGTCCGAAAAATAAAAAAGTTGAAAATTAAGGTAAATTTTGGTACTTACAAGTTTTCGCGAAAATCTAAATTTGCCCATATCTTTTTATCGTGATGACTCAGGACCTTGAGTTTTATACACCTAATAGGGACTATAGACCTCAGTAACTGGTATAAATTTCAACTTGCTAGGTCCAGCCGTTCCTGAGAAAATCTTTGGTGACAGACGGACAGACAGACGGACAAGAAAGTGATCTTATAAGGGTTCAGGTTTTTCCTTTTGAGGTACGGAACCCTAAAAACTAAAAAAATCAGAACTCTCAAAAAAGTTTACTAAAGTTACTAAAAGCGATCATTTCAGCCCGGAATCACCCACTTCTGGGTATATGCCATCCCTTTCTTTTCTACTGAAATTCGTGCCGTACCTAGATATTACAAGAAAAAAACCGGCCAAGTGCAAGTTGAACTTGCGCAAAAATACCTAATTTCATGATTCTAGGTCAACAAAAAGTACTCTATAGGTTTTGATTCCCTTGTGAGATCGCAAAATATGTGAATATATGCGACTTAAACGGTCATATTGTGTGGTAGCGTTGAGTTAGAAGTTTGATTTCTTCATTGCTCCAACGAGTAGCAGACTGCACTGTTTAAATATGTAAAAAATTGAAAAAGTATTGTACTTATATTATAGTTAATTTTGCTTTAAACATCTACCCTGTAACATTCTGAAGATTGACCGACCAAGCCAGATACTCGTATAATTTATAGGTATATTTCTAAGCACGCGGTCGGACAAAAGTGACTTTCGGTCAAAATAGTGGTTTCTTGAAACAATAGTTCCGTACTATGCCTCCGGTGTACATCAGTGGCACACTCGCCAACTAAACAAGCCTTCAAGCCATAATAATTAATTTCGTAAACACACCGAAAATTAACCACAGGCTTTGTAACTTCATCGAATCGCTCCGAGCGGGCGTACAAAGAGGCGCACGTTTTAACTAGTCGATTTGCAACCAAAACCCATCCCTGTTATAATGCAAAGTCATACATTCTGAAACTAATTCCCGTCATAAAGGCAATTCGATGAATGAGCAATGAATAAACGCGCGAACGGGTCACGGGGACCGAATTATCCGGTTTTGTCGCGGAGCTGGTGTCGTGAACCGGATGGTTATCATATTGTTATTGGTTTCTAAAATTAAACTCGTGTATTATTTTTTATTAAAACTGTTTATTAGTCAAATGTGAACCCGACATAATTATGTAGATGAAAAAGACTTTTAAAGTTTTTTTTAAACCTCTTATAATATGTTTTTAAATTTAACTATTCCAGTTTCATCGAAATAAAAAGCAACAGACGTTTCTACAGCCAGGTATTTATAAGAAACAAATAAACTGATACAGATTACAACAAATAAAAACACTATATGGTCAACCCATTATAACCACACAAAACCTAAGCAATTTTCACTCACAATCCACAACAATAACCACCCAATCAGATTACCGATGTCATTCGCACCGAACTCCCCGACTACTGATACCGCGATAATACTGGTAATCATAGCATGGGTTCTCACTTAATTGTCGCCTGGGTTCCACCAGTAGATATCTAAACGGCTCTATTGAAAACTACGCTTACATATTGTGAACTGGCTCGCTTCCAGCAGATTATCCGTGGCTTCCCTGCAATATTTGTGTCTCACGTACTAGGCACTATTCAGGGGATCGAAAAACTTTTCTAATATTCTGGTTTGAGATGAAAACACTTGCGGGGATTTGAAGACTGATCAACGTGTGAACGCGTGTTTGGTTAAAGGTGGTAAAAAGTGTGTGTTTTATATGGAAATTGATATTATAAGACAGTCTCATGATTTTCGAATGATTGGTGCGTTTTCAGAAAAAACTAGCCAGTTTCTTAAAATTTTTAAAAAGAAACTCATCATCATCATTTCAGCCGCAAGACGTCCACTGCTGGACATAGGCTTCCCCCAAGTGTCGCCACATTGACCGTTCCCGTGCGACTCGCATCCAATAGATTCCCGCAACCTTCACCAGGTCATCGGTCCACCTAGTGGGAGGTCTTCCAACGCATCGTCTTCCAGTTCGCGGTCGCCACTCCAGAACTTTTCGGCCAAAGACAAACTAGATAATTCTACCTAATCTTTTCAGACGTTTGATGAACTCACTATACAAGTTATACCCGACTAGTCTCTGTTCCGATTGGTCACCAAAAACTGCTATGTTCATTCATCTCTCATCATATTTCTGTGCTAAATAAAAATTAAATTCCTTCACAATATTTCTCTACAAAAACCAAAAAACTTCTTATACCTACCATGCAGTTTTAAACTCTAGATATCGCAGTGTATTGGCCAAAACACGTCGGTCCTTAGTTCGCAACTCCAGCGTTTAGCGGATCCGTTTTTCAACGAGCACACAATTTAAATTTATACTTTTAAATTTAAATCTATAACCCGTTTAAAACGTTGGTCGAAAACATCGCGGAGACCGCACTTTGGTAAATATTCGAGTAGTTGAGAATGGTTGGCAATAAAAAGAAGTATGGCAATTTGTTTGTGAATTTGGTTCAATTTGTAATTGGGTTATGTACATAACATCACGGCTGTAATTCCCTGGGTTAAGCAGAGGTATATCTAATTTCGCCAGTAATGTTTAAATATATCCATGCAGTAGGGGTGGCGAGCCTTCTGCCACCAACAGGGCAAAAATTCAGGCTCCATGTGTGGCTGCTAGTGAGAAATTTCTGATGAAAAGACCCAATAGCACTGTAACCAACCTGGGAATCGAACCCAGGACTTCATGGTTTGCCAGGGTTGCGGGACTGTTCGAAAGAGATACCGTGGCCGGGGGGAACACAAAGGGCGATGAAGGGATATGGATGGGTTTTAGTCAGTAAAAGTCTGACACTCCCTCCTGCTCCGCCCAGAGGACTTCATGCTTAGTGTAGCGCTTATGACCATTAGATCAACGAAGCTAATAAATAATGTATTTGACCAAACTATGACGTTTTATTTCAATAATGTTCGTGATGCTTTGTTCGAATCGTGAACTATGGTCCAATATAGATCAATCAATACGCATGAAATGATAAACGACATACATTTTCCCAATCGTTCGATAATTATTTATCGAACGATTTTGAGTTTCTTTTTTTTTGAGGTTTCACCTAGCGTCCATTAAAACCCATGTCTTTATTAAACTGCTAAATTAAAAAATGGGACCACCGCGAAACAATATTCTTCCAAGCAAAAAAAGAATCATCTAAATCGGTCCACAAATGGGGCAGAAATCGGTGAACATATAAAAATGCATACAGTCGAAGGTCGAACATAGAACCTCCTCCTCTTTTGAAATCGGTTAAAAACAACCTATTTTGGATTATACGCAGCTTTGCCCGCAGAATGAAACATGGCAAGTTGAATATGACATTTGAACACTTCTCACCGAGATTATTAAGAAATTACAAGACAATTAGTACTTGGTTTGAGGGTTTAATGGATAGATTTGTATACTATATATGTGTAGGCAGTCATGTTAAATGAGACCTTAATTTTCACACAAACAAGAGATAGGTTCTGACACAAACCACGAGAACAAAACAAAATCAGAGGTGAATTAACAATGAAAAGACAGTACTGATTCTTACTACTATGTTTTATTAAACTTCGTGCAATTTTTATATTGTTCATAAAACAATATAATTCATCTTATCTCTCAGAAAACTAAAAAAAACTAGTTAACCATTGACTTAGTCGCTCGCATTCTATCTCTTGATGGCGAACAAGTCAGTATCACTTTCGCAGCGGACGCTCTGATGACCTGGTCAGGCCATTGCCCTGGCAGTATCATCCTAGAAGAACCTTAAGTGCAGCGCTCTTGGGATGATGTAGGAGCGAAGGCGGTTCTAGTCGGACTTATAGATCGGGCTTATAGATCGGATCCTCTAGTCTCGCTTAGAGGCAGTATCGCGGTCAAGGGTCCACTCTCTAACGTTTCGTCCGTATTTTCGGATCTAACCGTCTCTCTTGCGCACGTCTGCAGATGACTGCGAGTGAGGTGAGAGAGACGGATAGATCCGAATATACGGACGAAATGTAAGAGAGTAGAGACCCAGAATCAGGAGTGTGGTTGCAAGCGCTTCCTTCACCTTACCTGGGCACTTTATTTGACGGCTACTCTTTGCAGGTGGCGGTGGCTCTTCGCCTGGGCTGCGATATCTGTGAACCACATGCATCTGCGGGTCCAGAGGCCAATGGCCACCACGCGTTAAGGTGCTGTCGTTGCTCAGGGCGAGGCTGGCCATTCAGAGCGGAAACGCTGCAAGTGTCATGGCCTCTTTTGCGCCGGGAACGTCTAAAATAAAACTAAACATTTCGCTTGATAAATTACTGCTTTATTTATTTACTAGCTGTTGCCCGCGGCTTCGCCCGCGTTAAGTTCGGTAACCGTGCCACTGGATCATATTAAAGAGATACATAGTGTCCTACGTGTTAATCCAGGTTATGAACTATCTATGTGCCAAATTTCATAATCATCACAATCACCATCATTATTACAACCACCATCATTATCACAATCATCACAATCACCATCACTATCACAATCACAATCACCATCACCAATACCATCACAATCACAACCACAATCACAATCACCATCACCATCACAATCACCATCATTGTCACCATCATCATTATTATCGTAATCAAAACCATTATCATCGTAATCACAATCATCATCAACACAATCTCCATCCTCGGTATCACAATCACCATAACTATTACCATAACTATCACAGTCACAATCACCATCACAATCACCACCACTATCACAATCACTATCAACATCACCATCACTATCACCACCACCATCACTGTCACAATCACTATCACGATCACCATATCACAATCATTATAACAATCACCATCACCGTCATTATCACAATCACCATCGCAATCACCATCACAATCACTATCACAATCACAATCACTATTAATATCACAATCACTATCACCATCACAATCACCATCACAATCACCATCACTGTTATCACATTCATCATCATCAGTATCACAATAATCATCATCTTTATCACAATCATCATCATCGTTGTCACAATCATCATCATTATTATCACAATCAACATCATCGTTATCACAATCAACATCATCATTATCAAAATCATCACAATAGTAATCACAATCATTTTCATCGTAATCACAATGATCATCATCGTAATCACAATCATTTTCATCGTAATCACAATCATCATCATCGTAATCACAATCATTATCATCGTAATCACAATCATCACCATCATCATCATTATCACAATCACCATTGTCGTTATCACAATCATTACAATAAATCAACAATAACCTTGTATAGATGTCGAATCCGCCATTTTCTGGATCTCAAAATAAATGCCATTTTCGTAATCTGCACCCTTGATAATCTCGGTATCGACACCCATATTGATTTTAAGACATTTCAACCCCATCGCACACCAACAGAGAATGAAGGTGTTTCAGGTCCGCCACATTAAATATTAAAATCGTTGTTTTTGTAATACACCCGGCCCGATACACCATACAAACAATACCGATGTTTATTTTCAGATTTGTTACCCCATTTCCCCATTTAGGGGTTGAATTCTGAAAAAACCTGAAACTCATGTCTACTCATTTATCAATAGGAGTACTCCTGAGAAGTTTTTAATAAAATAGTTTATTTAATCTTGTTTCCCCATACAAACTTTAGAGCCCCGTTTCACCCCCTTAAGGGGTGACTTTTGAAAAACCCTTTCTTAGTGTACTTCTAGACCACTTCAGGAACATATGTGCTAAATTTGGGATCTCTAGACTCAGCGGTATAGGCTGTGCATTGATTTTTAGACTTTGTCACCCCATTTCCCCCTCTTAGGGGTTGAATTCTAAAAAACCCTGAAACCCGTTTCTACTCATTTATCTAAAGGAACAATATTGTGAAGTTTCGAATAAAATAGTCTAACTAATCTTGTTTCCCCATACAAACTTTGGAGCCCCGTTTAACCCCCTTAGAGGGTGAATTTTGAAAAATCCTTTCTTAGTGCACCCCTTGACCACATAAGGAACCTACTTGCCAAATTCGGAATCTGTAGACCGAGCGGTTTGGGCTGTGCGTTGATAGATGAGTCAGTCAGTCAGTCAGTCAGTTTCTTCTTTTATATATTTAGATTTACATCACTAATCTATACAAATATTATAAAGAGAAAAAAATTGTAAGTTTGTATGTAGGGGTAAATCTTCGGAACTACGGATCCGATTCCAAAAATTCTACTAACTTCTACGAACTTACTGCTACATTATCCCCGAGTGTCATCGGTTACATGTAAGATATGCTTGTGGGTTAATTCGTGGCTTACTCCTCACGAGTCTTAAAGAAACTTTAAAACGACTGCAAAGAGATAACTACGATGCATTGGAGAGCAAAAAATGTTTTATATCCCTGGTTGACAAAAACAAAACAGCTGCTAAAATACCGGACTACCTACGATGTAAAATAAAATTCGACTACGTTACCGTTGACAGCCAATATTTTATAACTGGACCACACCACAATTTTTTTTTCCCATGTGCAATGTGTAGAGGTAGCATAGGTACCTATGCTACCCACCACACCACACCACCTGTGTTTGTACCTATGCTACAAACACTAGATTGACAGTAATGTCAATCTAGTGTTTGTGACGAAATTTTGGGACCAAAATAAAATCAAAATCAAAGCATTTTATTTCAAGTAAGCCACTTTACAGGCACTTTTGAATTGTCGAAACAAAGATGAAATTTAAATGTAGTTACTGTCCCAGTCACAAGACATAAAAACTGTGAAAGTACTGTAGTTGCCCATTCCCTAGCGTAGATCTGTGACCGTGTGATATTCGGCAGAGTAGAATAGAACCAACCCATTACACTCACGGGTGTCGTATAAGGCGACTAATGTCTGAGGTAGAACACCTTGCGCCTCCGTAGACCAGAGAATGGGCAGCAGCGTTTTCTGTTAGTCTTTCATCACTGCGATCTCCAATCCGCCTGCCAAGCGTGGAGATTACGGCAAATTCCTCCCATTATAGGAGAGGCTTATGTCCAGCAGTGGACGTTATGGGCTGTTGTTGTTGTTCTTGTTGTTGTAGCGTAGATCTCTATGGAGAAGAACGGGCAAGAATCTCCATGGACACTCTTTTAAATCAGAATATTGTTACAAAATCTTGGGTAAATCGTTCATGTTGAGATGGTATATTATGTGAGAACAATGTAGTAAGATGTGCACGTTAAAAGTGTCCACAGAAAAAAACAAAAAAAATACAATTCAAAAACCAAAATTATTAATTCAAATAAGCCGACCTAAACACAACTGGCGAAATGTGAGTGTACGATTAGGTACACCTCTGACTAACCCTTTACCCGTTGCTTTTTCATTACAGGCGTAATGTTATGATCTATAAAACACATTTGCTCGTAAAGAGTCTCTTATTTCACCAATTTCAATATCGTATTGTATCCCATTACGTACTTGTGCGTTATTGTAATGTAAAACGCACGGTCTATCAAGATACTCCGACTAAAACGAACGGTACTTTTTTAAATCTTAGCAAAGAGTTTTTATGTCAGAAAAGTGGTCAACATTTTATGAATAAAATTAACTTTGGGATATAAAATATAATATGTCTCGTCATGGGTGGTCTTCTTCGCGATCCGACATGGTTCTACGTAAATGTGGGCACCGTCGCGGGCACTCGAACGAAGTATAATTTAAATTAAAATAACTTTATTCAAACTAACGGTTTTACATTACAAGCAACAAACACGCGTCGGTACTGAGCGTCTGCCAAGGCTGTCGGAGCTCGACTGTCGGAACACTCCGTCCCTTCTCCAGCCATCGCTTCATCCCCTCTACCGACGATCGTGTCCAAGCGGTAGGGCGCGCATGCGTTTCCGGTAACGATATTATTAGTTCACAAACTAATTGTTAGATGGCACTGCTTATTGCACTATGGCACCATCAAACCACGACATATAATAATAATAACACAACATTAAAAATGCCAACTAGCAACGTAATAATCAATTTTACAAATTGTTCACATTTATATAACTGCTCTATCAAGTAATTAAAGATTTATTCGTTTAAGAAAGTCCGAGTTTTATTTATTTCCTTGCAAATATGTTATAAAACGTATGACATACGTGCGCTTTGATAATTACAGACTCTGCTTTCTTGTAGCCCTCGCCGTAGCCTCGGCTGTAATTTTCAACTTACCGCACTTATATTATATTGTACTATTAATTGAATTTCGGAAAAAACTCCACACAATTATAGAGATTTTTTTATAAAAGCCCGCCAATCGCCGCTGAGCATGTAGCTTTAAATTCCCCAAATAATAATCCGACCCAGCCACCCTTGCTGCCCTCCCTCAATGACGCACTAAGCCGAGGCCCGAACCCCACAGGGGGTGCCCTTAGTGTCGCTCATTTAATGAAAATCCATAGTTTGTAAGCCCTGGCTGGGGGCCTTAAAGTAATTTTTGGCCACCACAGGATAGTCCGGTTAAGCAGTTTGACGGTCCATAATGAAATTTGTTTTCTTAAAGTAGCTTTGCGTTGGAATATGTAAAGTCAATCACCTACTACAGTATTCTTTGTGTGGGCAGAAAAAGAGAACTAGATAAAAGAAAATTTGAACTGAGATTACAAGATCATCTGAAGAAGGGGGCGTTAATGCCAGCCTTCCTACGGACTTCTAAAATTAAATCAAAAGGTATCAAAAGGTAACATAAAGTATTACCTTTTTTTTTTCGTATGGGAAATCATCAAATGATCCGCTCTGGGCAGAGCAGGAGGGAGTGTCAGACTTTTACTGACTAAAACCCATCCATGTTCCCTCATCGCCCTTTTTGTTCCGGGGCCACGGTATCTCTTTCGAACAGTTCCGCAGCCCCGGAACATAAAGCATTGCCTAGAATTACAAGCCATGTACCTGATAGGGTTTCTCATTGGTTTTGTAATTACGAACTTCTATACATATTAAAATCCATTAAGTGGGTGTATTTACAAAAATCCTGTGAATGTGATTCTCTAAATGAAATTTGTTTAAATATCAGGGTAAAAACTGCCTTATTGGTGTAGTGGTCGCAAGCGTGACTGTTGATCATGTGGTCCTCGGTTCGATTTCCAGGTCGGACAAAGAGTAATTGGGTATTTTCCATTAGGAATTTCCCATACATATTTGTGCTCAACATAACTGGCGAAATGTGGGTGTACTATTAGGTAAACCTGTGCCTAACCCTTCGGGGAATAAAAGCGTGATGTATATTATTAGGGGAAGCTTAAACGCCTACGAACTTTTTTATAACAAAAACTGTGTTTCCACATTTAAACAAAAAATCAATTTAACTCTTCAATAAAACAAACCAAAATCGTTGTCAACAACAAAAATAATTGTATCTACAGAAAAACAAAGCAAAAAATAATCCAGTTTTTAGTACATAAACGAGTATTAGAAACACTCAAGTGAACACTAAAAATTAAAACGGTTGGTTGCAAAATACACCAGCCACCGTTCAGCTATGTTCCTCCACTGTTTTTTGCCAAACAAAATTGTACTGTTGGATTGAAAATATATTTTCCCATAAAAAGCGTAGCGAAACTAGTTTTATTTTAGTGTAGCGTTGATTATTATGGTTTTTGCTTATTCATTCTCGTTTAGGCATCCACAGTTTTTTTGTAGAATTGTTTATTTTCAAAAGTATTGTGATTCCATTTGAAATTATTTTTCTGGTTGCCAATATACGTCTTTTTAGTTTGGGTTGTTAACACATCAAATATAAATAAATAAATATCGCTGGACAATAACACACAGCGCCATCTAGTGCCCACTAAGCAACGAGGCTTGTGTCGTGGACACCAGATAGTTGATATACTACATAGATACTTTTTGATTGTAAATACATACTTATGATACATATAAACATCCATGACTTGGAAACAAATGTCCATTCTCATCACACAAACATTTTGCTCCAACCGGGATTCGAACCCGGGACCCTTAGAACGTAAGGCAGCCTCACTACCGCTACGCCATTCGGGTCGTCAAATATATTAACTGTTTAAAATAGCCTATAATAGACCAAATATTATAATATTTTGACGCATTATTATTTCGCTACAAATTTACTAAATAACAATTTTTTCCAGAAAATGTATCGCAATTTGTACGACATGACCACTTATATTTTTATTCCAACACAAGTAAAAGGACCGGTATACCCCAATAAGCTGATAAGATTCCGGGACAACACAACGGCTATGTCGGAAAATTTCAATAGCTATTGAATTAAGTATTGTCGTCCAAGGAGGGCAATATGACACGTGTTTCAGGGCGCATACCTCGGGGTCCAGACCTCTCGGGGCACTACGTGACCCCACTGCGGAATGCGCCACTCCACACCTCCGACACTGATCTATTGAATCATTTCAAGCGATTGTGTGCGCGATAATACCGCACTACCTGGTATTATGACCCCTCGTTTAAACTGATTGTCCGACCATGCTCCATGAATTTGTAGATGTAACTTGCATTTCAAGTTCCAGCAAATAGCTATGTTACTCGTTGGTATCAATGAATAAAACGACTGCTCGTAAAATTTAACAAGCGAACTGAAGTAAATGATTGCCATGAAAACTACGCTAACGAGAGCTCAACGAGTGTAAAATTTTCAAACAAAAATATAATTTGAAAATTTTATTATTCAAACTATCGAATCGTGAAAAGCTTAAATAAAGGCACTAACTAATACACAATTTTATTGCCCGCCATTTAAAAGCAAGCGGCGTCGGCGCGGCGATAAACTAAAAATGCCCAGTTGCATTTCAAATTAACCCAGCCCGACCTTTGGAAAGCGAATTCAAATTTTTCAGTGGACACAGTAAAAATGCTCGTGAAACAGCTAACCTCTTTGCGGGTGAGTGGGGGCGTCGCGTTTATTGGGACAATGAAATTAGCATAGTAATGAAAAATATTGGTCGCCAGTACGCCGCGGCCGCGCTTCCTCCGCACCCAATTTATCAGCGGTCGAGAGTAAAACAAAATTACATAGTATGGCCGTGTTTACACCGTGCACTGTCACTAAATTAAGTGGGCTCTGTCAGGCGTTGCGGTCGCGTGTCCCATCACTATTTTATTGGGAGAATCGATGAGTTTTTTGAGATTAACTGTTTCGTGTACGAGATTTATTTGCAAAAACAATGCAATTAATATCTCTGAGTAATTGAGTTCATGGTTTAAATTGAATATGTTTCGATGTGATTTTTAATTAAAATCGTTATATAATTTTATAATTAGTTCCTATAACAGCGAATGTTAACGTTTTCCTACGAAAACAGGCACTCCAGTTAGATGAAGCACTTAAAAAGAATCGAGCAATCACAGCGAAATTAAAACAAGTTTAAAACGAAGTGAAAAAAACCTCTTTTTCCATTCGATGTGGATAAATTGAAGTAAAAGCTGGTTGAAGGTGAAACGGTAATTAAATTTGATCTTTGCAAAAACCTCGGCAGGACGATTTTAAGCGAGTCGGAAACCGAGATTGCAATTAAGATATTAAATAAGCTTATGGTTTAAAATAACTTACGTTCTCCATTGAAATTATTTTCTAATTATTTTAATTGACTTTTGCTCAGTTGGTTAAACGAAACAAAATCGATTTTGATGAAACTTTTAGCTAATACTGCCTCGTTGGTATAGTGGTAGCAAGCACGACTACTGAGCATGAAGTCCTGGGTTCGATTCCCGGGTCAGGTTGGTATTTGGTTTCCACCAGGAATTTCTCAGTAGCAGCCACGGAGTCTGGCATTGTGCCCGGTAGATGGCAATAGGCTCGCCCCCCCGCCCCCGGTATGCCATTAGGTACGCCTCTACCAAACCCTTCCGGGATTACAACGCGTCATGTTAAATATGTTTTAGCGAATATTTTCATATATTTTACTTTAAATCCTAAACAAAAGCGACGTAAACTTTAAAAGTCGAATTCGTTTTAGAGCCAGGAGTGCACTTTACGAGTAATAATATTGAGCTTAAAATGTCAACCCAAAATACTTAAGTTAACACGCAGCTTTTAATTAAATACAGGGTGTAAACAGACTGTTCGCGAAGCCGTTAACCAAGCATTCTGTACATCAAACTAAGTACATCAAACTAACTACCCTACGCAAAAATTATTGCTAGAAAATGACTTTTTTGTTCGGGGTGAAAAATCACGTTTTACGGTAAAACTTAATGTTAAGCACTCAAAACATTGTGCTACTTTATGGATTGAATAGTGTGGTGCGTCGTGGAGGCGTTTGAAGTAAAGTTCTTACATTAAATCATGTATTTTAAAAACAATCGGGGCAGTCTTTGGGGACTTCCGATAGAAGAGAAAACAAAAAGTACACAGGACCATCCCCAGTCGTAGCACTGGTTATGTTCCGCCGGCGCATGCCTATGTGGTGCTACTCCGTAGCGGATCACCTAAGAGTGCTACGAAGCGTGACCGGCACGTTACGTCAAGTGACGATGAGTTCAATATTTTTCCTTCAACCAAAAAGTGCTCAACGCGCCTGAAAAGAAGTTTTCACTTAAAAAAACTTGTGAAGAGTTTGAACTTTGACCCCAAATATCTCAGTAACTAGAAGGTTCCCAGGTATGGTCTAGAACAAAAAAAATCGCAATGACGGGGAGAACAAGTCCCTTTCGGCTTCGTTAAGAGTCTTTTTACATCCTTTATATAACGTATACATACCTACCTATCCTACCTACTGGATAATTTAATTATTTTACTGTCTGACTCAATTTTACCTAAATTAATGAAATCATTCAGTCCACTGAATAGTCACTCAGTATAAACTAGTACGGATACTTGACCAGCTAATTGTACTCAACATTTTATTCAGCAAGCTCTCAGCCGTTTCGAGTCAGCAGAATATCCCAGAGCTATGAATAATGTAGAACGCACGGCACAATTTTAGTGTATTACGAATTTATTTATTCGTGTAAAACAAAGGGCTTTTTGGATGTTACGGGACAATTAAATATCCACATTTTGAAATAGATTTCACGACAGCTGAACTATACAGGGTTTAATGAACCTCATCACGAAACCGTCAGCCAAGCATTCTGTACATCAAACTAAAAATCTTTACGCAAAAAATATTGCTTCGAAACGACTTTTTTTTTTGGGGTGAAAAATCATGTTTTCTGGTTAGAACTCAATGTAACGCACTCAAAACATTGTGCTGATGGATGGATTGAATAGTGCGGGGGTCGTCGAGGTGTTTAAAGTAAAAATCTTACATTAAAAAGATGTATTAAAAAAAACTTGTCAAAAAGTTGGAACTTTGACCCCCAATATCTCCGTAACTAGAAGATTCCCAGGTATGGTGTAAAACAAAAAAATGATCGCAATGACGGGGAGAATAAGTATATTTCAGCTTCGTTAGGAGTCTTTTTACACCCTTTATTTGGTTATCATCAACCTCCTAACGTTGCTTGGCGTTAGTGGAACTTCTTTTTAGGGTTCGGTACCTCAGTCAACAAAAACGGAACCCTTATAGGTTTACTTTGTTGTCCGTATGTCAAGACCTCTTTTCTTAGGAACGCGTGAAATTAATATCAAAAACTCAGGTCTGCTACCCCTTGCAGGAAGTCTTAATTTAAGTTGCGTTTGAAGAATTTGTCAGTCTTAATCTGTATTAGGTATTTAGTTATTCTGGGTAAGTAAATTTTATCCATAGAAATAAATCAAATTAAGTGTCTGTTGGTGATGGCCCCGACTTACGAACAGTTAGTCGTGGGTTGAAACCCAGACAGGCGCATTACTTTGTGTAATTTATTTTCATCACCAATGCTCTCAAAAACGGTGAAAGAAAACATCGTGAGGAAACCGGCATATCCTAGAACCAAAAATTCGAAGACATGTGACCAACCCGCACTGGGCCCGCGTGGTGGATTATTACCCATTTTCTCTCATTGAGAGGAGGCCTGTCCCAGCAGTGGGAACATTATAGGCTGATGATGATGATGATGAAGTGTCTGTTTATAATATCAAACTAACAGCTTTTTACATAATGCATATAAAAATATTATATAAGGAAAACACTTTTTTTTAATATTTGTATGTCTGTCTGTTAGTTCCGGCTAATATCTTACTGGCAGATAGCTGATGATAAAAGGCTACTTTTATTTTAGAATAAGAACTAGGGCTTGGTGCAAAAAAATAAAAATCCTTGAAATTGGTAACAAAATTCGATCCAAAAAGGGAAGTTATATTTTTTATAATAATTTCATGCGAACGGAAGTCGCGGGCAACAGCTAGTCTACAATATCTGACCTTTTTTACTATTATTATAAATTCAAAAGTTTATGAGGATGTTTGTTACACTATAAAGAGGTCAAGCGCACTATATTTAGTGTTTACTGCACGTCGTTCTACACTTACAGTCTGTGGAGTCATTTTACTCAAAAATCATACAGCGCCCTTCGCGTCCAATATAATAACGCTTTCAGGGTGCTGATGGGGTTGCCTGGATACTGCAGCGCATTAGGGATGTTTGCTGAAGCTCACGTAGACGGTTTCTACACAGTGATGCGGAAACGGTGCGCATCCCTGGTCCGTATAGGGTGCGGGGCAGCGCCAACAGCATCCTGTCTATGATTGCGAGTAGGCATGATTGTGCGTTTGTGAACCACTGCTGCAAGGTTTCAGCTGGGCCTGTCACCTTGCAGCAGTGATGTCACAATCTGTTTTCTGTTTTATATTGTTTGTAAGTGTATTACTAACATAGTTTGTAAGTATATTGTTACACTATGAGTCTTGTTGCTCGAAATAAATGAATTATTATTATTATTATTACTATAACGACCGAACACACGTTCCCGTAGAACGATTACCAAACTAAACGCGGGCGAAGCCGCGGGCTTAAACTAATCATGTACAATTAATTAATATTGAGGACCTGTCTTAGTAAAAGGTTAAGAAGGTGAAGGAGTGTAGCAGACAAGTTTGTATCTTAAAATATGTGTGCTATAAACGATAAGATAAACATCAAAATCGGTTCTGTCGTTAAGGAGGAGATGAATTACGAATACACGCATTCCTACCAGAATTTTATATGCAACGTTCAACGACAAAATTTGACAGTAAGCACATAATACTTTTAATTTCGATTAAAATATGTATTAAATTAGAGGGTTAGATATGTTTCGTCATGTTTTCAGTGATCACAAATTGATGAAAAAATGAATGCTAAACTATTTAAAAACATCAAAAACTCATATTAATAGAGCATTATTACACAGAGCGATTTCATAATTATATATTTTTCTTGCTAAACCAAAAACCTGATGTCATAATATACCCGCTCTAGCTCTTCTTAGCTCGTGGTTGTTCGGCGGGAGTTTAGATAAGGTCTCTCTTGACAGTGGCCGACGGTAGCCCTCCGGCAACCACCCGGCAACCGCCGGCGACCACCCGGCCCGTTACCGTACCTCCGCCGGATAAATTTATCTTATTTTATTATGAAATATGTTACAATAAAACAATGAATCTTTTTTTGCGGAGTACGATAGTTCCGTATGTTTGTTTTGTCGTGTTATGAAATGGTCATTGGCTTGTTATGTGGATTATGTTTCTTGTTATTGTTCTGATGTGTGTCATTTATTATCGCAAGGTTCCCCTTACGATAACAAATGACTCACATCAGAACTTGAAACTTGTTCCGCATCATGCGCCACATAGTTTCGATCTAGTCCCCAATTATTGACTGGTTTTGTTGTTGTCTTTTTTCTAAGATATATGAAATTCGTTTATCTATTTGCAGTCTCCTCTAAAAAGAAACTAAAGTAGACGTTGTAAATAATGTGTCTTAAAAAACCGGCCAAGTGCGAGTTGGTCTTCCGCATAAAGGGTTCCGTACCATCGTAGTAGGGGAGCCCCCTTTAATTTTTTATTTATTTTTTGTTGTTATAACGGCAACAGAAATACACATTCTGTGAAAATTTCAACTGTCTTCCTATTACGGATCATGAGATACAGCCCGCTGATAGAGAGACGGACAGCGGAGGCTAAGTAATTAGGGTCCCGTTGGTTACCCTTCGTGTACAGAACCCATAAAACTAACATTGATTCTATAAATAAAGCAAAGAGTAGGTAAACTTCAATATGATTTAGCACTGTATTGCGATACGTTGGATAATTGAAAAGTTTTCCATAAACGTGAGACCTGTAAGCATAAAAGCGTGAACATGAAACGCTGGTTAAAAATGTAAAGGCATTAAATATTAATTTGCACACTTTTACTACAAGCCATTTATCGGCGCCTTAAGAAAGCGTGTAAACATCACTCTACTCGTATAACGTTACAGCACGCATAAAACTGTTCTAACCCTTAGCTTATAAGGTTTTATCGAAGCACACCAGAATCAATTTCTTGAAAATCTCAAAAGTCACGTTCTTAGCGCGGCTTCACGCATAATCCACAGATTCCTTTAATGAATGAGCTTCATAAAAGCTTTTTGGTTTATTGTAAACAAGGTAAGAATTCATTAGCCGCGCTGAAGTAACGGCGCGGGTCGCGCGGGTCGCGCGGGTCGCGCGGGTCGCCTACGTGACTCTCAGGTGATAAAACTGGCAGACGACGTTTAAGGGCTGTAATGGCGTGGCCTTAAATTATTAAACGAAATTTTCCATCCTGCGTTTCATGAGATTGAAAGTAAGGCACTTGTGACAGTTTCCACTTGGTGACTTAGGTGCCTACTGCCTCTCTCGTTGCTCCACATAGTTTAAGTACTTTACATATTATATATAGTCCTTCTGACCGTGTTGCGGTCACGGTGGCGATCAGCCATCGGTGCGGGAGATATTACAGTCCACAAGTGTGTGCGCAGGCACGGGTGCACTCTCTGTTCCTTTTCTCTCATAGTCCGATGAAACGGCAATCCAACACGACCGAAAAGACAAAAGGCGCAGGACCAACGGCTTAACGTGTTTTCCAAGGCACGGGGTATCATTTATTTATTTATTTAGTACATGGACGACTTACAGCTAAAAGCAGAACAAAAAGGAAACCATAGTCACCAGAAAGCCAATTGTAAGTCCTCACGTATAGACTTATAATAGATTTCTATGGTGTAAGCACAAGAACACAAAACACACAGCTTTAATATAAGTATGATGCTATATAAAAACTAGTTCACAATGTATATAGCTGAAATAGTAGAGAAAATAATAGGTACAAAAACTAAAACAAACACTATAACCTACCGCTACTTGAAAAATTTGAGGCTTAAGCACCTTCTGGCCGAATTCACACTAATTGTGGATGGATCTAAGTCATATTCCTTGTATATGTCATTGAAATCTCTGCTTGCCTGCACAAAATAGCTGTTCTGCCTTTAATTCGAGGATGTATGAGGTACACGAATGGGTGGATAATATCGCCAACTTTAAAACTCCGGGGTTACTGAGAAATTTCGAATGAAAAAACCCAATAGCACTTTTTGCCTGACCTGGGAATCGATCCCAGGACGAGACCGACGGTACAGCCAAGTCAGTTACTTTACATAAGAGAGCAGCGTGCCACACGACAATAAACTGCACTCAACTATTTCAAGAATTGTCTGGTTCCTCAATCCTGTCCCTCTCCTATAAATAAAGCCGTAATCTTTTCCGCCTTGCTGAAATTGAATTTATAGTCAACAAAGCTGTTTCCTAGAGACCGCGAAAAGATAAACTGAGATTTGCCAGAGAGCAATTAAAACTTTACCTTAGAACTAACTTCGTTAGCGGACTAGTGTTGCCAGCGGGGGATTATAAACGCAGTCAAGAAATATGTCCGCTTTTACTTTTGAACGCGAAAACGGTCGATCGAAGCGTCCAACTGGTAAATTAAACCGGAGACTTACAACGCTAATGAAAGTGTCTCATGTAAATTTACACCCCACTGAGGCAACAGCGTGAACTTTAAGCACCAAATTAAGCACATTGAAATTGGACTTCTTCAGGAAATGTGTATTGTAAGTAATCTCTCGGGTTACCTTTATACCCAAAGCTTATTTCGTAAGATTTTGTAAGCAGTATGCCTGAATAAATATGAACATATTTTTTGGGTTTACAAGAGTTCATAGCTATTCAAATAACGGATCAATGGTTCGTTACTTCAATAGGTATATTTTTCAAAGGCGAAAGCTTTATTCAATCCTAAACATGTTTCGGCGTAAGTGATGGGTGGCAGACTGAAGGGACCGCAACTTCTTTATCTTAAGGGTGTTAATCCCGAACTCTGTACGCTTCTTATCTATCGGTTTCATAGTGGAACGGACTATGGAGCTTTTGTAAAAAAGGTTTTCGCAGACACAGCGAAATGTATAATTTTTTCTTTAGGTAACAATATTCTTGGAAGGAAATGACTTTGTGAGGCCGGCGTTCCCTTCTAATGCGTTGAACAAATTGTACCTGACTTCCAGTTTTCAACTGACACTAGGTATTTTCCCTTACATTTGCAAAGGAAAGATGAAATTATGAGTCTAATTTCAACATTGATAAAGTCTGATGTATTTTATCTACGTAATAAACCTATGACTTTTCATGAAATAGAAATTAGAAATCAAACTTCTACGTTTTACAACATGCATTTTTCATAGAGATTCCTTTAGAGCTAAAATCATAAAAATGCAAAGAAGATAAATATTATAAAAAACTTTTGAAAACAACTTACTAAAGCTAATTCTAAGAAACACTACTTAAGGGCTTGCGCGTAGGGCGTGGTCCTAGTTGTCGCGGAAACAAATTAATAATGAAATGTGGATTAGTTTTTAAGTTTTATTATATCTGTGACAGCTTATTTAAAAATACAATATCAGTAACAGTCCCGTTACAAAACAAAAGGGAAATCCCTCATTATTATAAACGATTAACTTTTGCCCGTGGATTTGCTCGGGTATCCTATCATAATCGTCCGCGTAAGAAATGTTGGCATGAACAGATAACAAAATGATAGTTAAACAGCGTGTAGCAGAAAAGATTCGCTACATAACGAGCTTCAAAAGATCAAACCCGCGTACACGCAAGCACTCCTGCGTGTTCGCGTATACTCGTAATTAAAATAATAGCTGCCAGCAAAAGTACGTATCTCGCGACCCGCTCAATACGCGCGTTTGAAAACGAGCTTATACGCGCTGAAATAACTCTAAATAAATATTGTAATTGTGAAAAATAATCAGCTACCTCATATATTTGGGTTGAGTAGGTTCACATTTTGAATGTGGCAGCAGATATTTTTTTTCGTGACCATTTCTGTATCCGCTGTTAAAAAAAAGGAAGAAATTGGTGATACACCGAAAAGGTAAATTTTTCTGACAGATGGCTTCGTATTTCATTAAATCTGGTCAAGTTTCAATTGTTACCACAGACTTAGGGTCGCCTGTAAAATATTAGGTACCTATCAACATAACACCACGCCTATTACATGAGGTATACATAGTACACTCACTAAGATTTAAGTCAATAATTTATTTACGGCTTTATTCACCTGGTGACATTTTAACTGAATTATGTACGATTTGGTTCAAAATATCTCCAAATAAATACAAAATATATAGGACAGCTAATGATTTCTGTGCATGTTCTAAATTACGTACGTACGAAAACCCGAAGTAGGTAGGCATTAATGCGTACAGACAGCTCATCAAGCTACTACAATCTGTCAAATTTCTTTATTAGATTTTCAACTTTATCGCTAAAGCATTAGGTTCAAGATTAATTGGAAAAATATAACAGTTTCGGGTAGCTTGATGTGCAGCTGGCGTCTGTACACAAAACATACAATCATACACACATGACATAAAAATATTAATATTTTTGTTTGTTGTACACTAAAAATGTTATGTAATAACAATATGCAATCAGTATTACTGTTACGTGACTCACATATAACTAAAGCTGTAAAGAAAAGCACGGAATCGTCCTCAAACAAAACACAAAGCTGAATTTAAAAGCAATGTTTACCATAATTACTAACGCCATCAGTGAGACCCGACCCATACTTCTGTACACACAGTAATACTACCTATTATACTCAGCTTATAACTATTTGACGGTAAACCACATGGAACTTCGAACTCTAACACCTTGAAATCAGGGTTTAAAATTTTCCGGCGGGTATTCTGAAACGGTATAAAAGTTGTTGCTCCGTGTAGGTAGTTCTCTACGGCAATTATCGGCACGTGTTTCCAGTTTCTCAATACCTTACTATTTCCAGTCTTGAGTGTTATTCAGAGAAAGTATACGAACCACCAGTGTATATGCCATTCGTTTCTGTTATTGGAAAAGTGAACAGCTTTAGTGGGAAAACGGTTGCTGTGTGCATATCATTTGTGAATTGGGGTAGGTAGAATAGAAGGAGGTATTAATTACTAAACACTAAAATATAACATCATGCCGGTTATCTTCGAAGGGCTAGGTAGAGATGAAAAGATCTATTCATCCTTATAAAGGGTGTAAAAAACCTCTTAATGAAGCCGAAGGGTACTTGTTCTCCTCGTACCTGGAAACCTTCTAGTTACGGAGATATTTAAGGTCACAGTTCCAACATTACGCCAATTTTTCTAAATACAAGTTTATAATGCAAGATTTATACTTTAAATATCTCCACGACCCCCGCACTATTCAATACATCCATCAGCACAATGTTTTGAATGCGTTACAATAGTACTACTTACCACTAAACATGATTTTTCACCCCAAAACAAAAAGTCGTTTCCCAACAATAATTATTGCGTAAAGTTACTTAGTTTGATGTACAGAATGCTTGGTTGACGGCTTCGTGATGAGTCTGTTTACACCCTATATGGAACATCCACATTTTGTATTATTCAGTTATGTTCAAGTCCCATGTAATAGGGTGTGAGCTTATTGCCGGCGTGATGTGGGGAGTCGGGAGGGTTGAGTAAAGCGTCGTAATGCATGGTGCTTCACGTAACAATCAATAAGGCATGACTTTAATTTAATTGGTGAAACACTGTTTATACAGGGTTTCCGGCAACAAATGGATAACCTTGAAATGGCCCATAGCAGAACCCATGGCAAATTATCCGCAGATGTAGGGTCTGCATAAGAATGGGGGCCATATTACATAATTATTATTATTTTTAAAATAAATTAACTTGCTTACAGTTACAACATTATGATAGATTTTTTCATATTTTTTTCTAAATGGCCATAAGTTCTACTATAAGCCATTTCAAGGTTACCCATCAATACCGGACATCCTGTATACATTATTACACTATTCTAATAAAACTACGAACACATCTTATCTGTAACATCTGAAGCTGTGCGCTAAACGTGCCGTGCGCGTCATCACACCACACCGGCACAAATCCAGACTACATACTGCTACCGAAAATTCCTAATAGAAAAACAAAATAGCACTTTACCTGACCTGAGAATCGAACCCAATAATAGGCGAGACAAAAAAAAAACTAATCAGTCCTTCAGTTAGATTATCAAAAAATATTTGACCCGTGTTTTTTCTTTTGTTACGTAAACCAACATTGATGAAGATATGACGCTTTTAAAATTCTCAATACGTCACGCCTAGGTATAATTTTTAGCTAGTTCTGACGTCACGAGCCCCCACTCCCGAGTTTGATGCGTTTTATCTTTGTCAATTTTCATTGATTCACAAAAACAAAAAATACGCGTCCATTAATTTCCAATACTCTAACTGACGGACTAAATAGATTTGCATTTTTTTGATACTGTCGTCATGCCTATTGCTTAGCTCAGCGCTTGCGACTTCTGGACCAACGGTGCAATCAAAATAAGTGTTATTATAATGTTAGTATGTTCGATGATGTTGTTATGGGTTATCACAATAATTCTATCATGTTGTTTGTATTATTTCGTACTAAAACCAGTAATTATAATTTTCCACGCTCTATTACATAAAATAATTATTATTGCGTTTAGAATGTAATGCACAGTATTACATATTATGGAGAGGTGGATAAATGTACAGGCAAAATAATCAATTTACGGTTTGCAATACAATAATATTGATTCTATCTATTACTGCCTCGTTGGTCTTCTGTAGGCCTATTACGTATCTTTCTGATATCCAGTGACTATCAAGCTTCGGTTGTACACCGAACTTTGATGACAACCGAGAATGTCATAATATTGGTATTACGTATCGCACTGAGTGGATATCACTTTACGGTGACTAACAGCCCGGGTACGGTGTAATGTCTTTCACGAAAGTCACTTCAAACTCAGTTGTCATCAATTTGTTGTCTACTATGCTTACATAATCGAAATAATATAAGTATCGAAACGAAAGCGTCTGCCAAAATGAGTTACGGTGACTGGAACACTAGAGGCTAAGAAAGAATATGGATGGTTTTAATCAGTAAAAGTCTGACACTCCCTTCCGCTCAGAGCTGGAGGGCGTCATTGGATGATTTCCCAAAGAAAAAAAAAGGTGTAGGTACCATTCTTAACCCGTATTGTTTAACCTTAAACAATACGGGTAAAATGAGTATATATATTTAGGGTTTAAAAGACCTCATCACGAAGCCGTCCATTCCGTACATCAAACTAAGTAACTTTACGCAAAAATTATTGCTGGGAAACAACTTTTTTTTGGGGTGAAAAATCATGTTTTGTGGTAGAACTCAATGTAACGCACTCAAAACATTGTGCTGATGGATGGATTGAATAGTACGGGGGTCTTGGAGATGTTTAAAGTAAAAATCTTACATTAAAAACTTGTATTAAAAAAAAACTCGTCAAAAAGTTGGAACTTTGACCCCCGATATCTCCGTAACTAGAAGGTTCCCAGGTATGGTGTAGAACAAAAAAATGATCGCAATGACGGGGAAAACAAGTGTCTTTCGGCTTCGTTAAGAGGTGTTTTACACCCTTTGTATATGGAAGATATAATTATATAGGTACAACTTTTCTAACCCTTTGGGGTTTACAGGTAAGGTGCTATATTACTCAACACGTCCCCAGGTGGCTGGGATAAAATTCTATAAATTTTCAACACACATTTTCCATCCCAAAAAAAAAACATAATCGCATACACAAACCCACATTTATATACTACATCTACACTATAAATATCTCAGCCGGTACACCTGCAGAAAAACGGTTGTCCATAGACTAGGCAGGGGTACTTTTTGACACGTGTTGCCTTATTACCTCCCGTTGTCTGTGGATGCGGGGTTCACTGTTACTTAGGCATAGGTCCCACCGTCGACGACTAGCGAGAAACGAGTAGAGCTAGCAACTAAAAACTAGTTATTTATTTGACAGAGTTCTCGCTGGTGGTGTGAGCAGTCAGCGATGAAATATTCATCTGCTTAGCCTTTTCTCAGCAATGTTGGTGTCGGTTTCCAGTCTAATCTAACCGGATGTAGCTGAATACCAGTATTTTACATAGAGCGACTGCTTATCCGACCGATACCCCTTGGTAAGACTAGTTGTCAGACTTTGGGTCACTGACTACCTGTAACGACTGTCAAAGATCTAAAAATGACAACCAGGACCAAAAACTTAATGAACTTTCCAAAGACCTGAGGAAACTCGCTATGTAATGAAAGGTCACCCATCCACGGATCGACCTAAGCAAGCGCGGCTTACTCATAAGATCGACCCGTGCGGCTGTTATTATTTAGCCATGTGCTCCTATGAACTGAAATTATTTATTTTCTTTACTAACTCAGAATCGACGGTCCTTCGTCTACGGCGACTCGTGCGTGACTATTAGAGAAGTATGGAAGAAGAAGACATGCTGCGCTGACCCCAAATTAATTGGGATAAGGGTAAGAGAACGATGATGCTGTCGTGCGTTAGTCGCGTTTTTAACGCGCGTACATCATACCGTACCATCTTTCTGCATCGCTAAAAAGTCGCAGTGGGCGACAAAATAGTCGATAGCTGATCGCTTCCTTGTCAACGGTGGGACCGATTCCTTATAAAGGATGACGCTAGTATGTTATGTAAATGTCTCGCTTTCAATGATTTAGTGCGTGGATAGATGTATTGCTGTTTGTTTTTTGTCTTACACTTGATATAATATTCAGGACCTTATATGTTTGATAATTTTGGTGTTTTTGGAATTTTTTTATTTTCAAACATAGAGTGGCTGAGTTTGGGTGTAGTACGGTCGAACAAGCTATTTGATTTACAGTTTAACCAACAAATTTCATTGTAAAATGTAAACCAAACAGCTTGTTCGACCGTACATGAGCTATCGAAATACATGATGATGATACAATAAACACAGATATTTTTGATAGTTTCGCACCATAAAGCCTACTGTCCCGTGCGTTGCTGCATACTGACATATTAAATGCGAAAGTATCTCCGTCTATCGGTTTGTCTGTTTATTTAATGCCTTTTCAAACTTTAACAGAAGAATCAATTTGGCACACGGATAGACCATGACCTGGATTATGACATAAGGCTGACATATTTCTAACTAACTTTTGCCGGCTTCGCTCGCGTTCGTTTAGAATTTGAAAAAGTTTCTATGTAATACCTTTAAACGAACAATTCTTGTATATATGTCTAAATAAATATAATCTGAGTCTCGGAAATGCCTCCAACGATTTTCATGAAATTTAGTGTGCAGAGGGTTTCGGGGGCGATAAATCGATCTAGCTAGGTTTCAATTAACAAAAAAAAAACGAGCAAAGCTCGGTCATCCAGATATTAATAGTTAAATCATGATTCGAAAGACATGGCACCATCTAGTACGATTGTATTGTATAACGGGCTGGTGTCCGCAACTCCACGTCAAAGCGCGTATTTTGCGTACGAAAGTATGGTCGAACAAGCTATTTGGTTTACATTTTACAATGTAATTTGTGGGTTAAACTGTAAACCAAATAGCTTGTTCGACCGTACATCTATTATGATAAGAACATTACTGTAGTTTTACTCGGGAACCGCACTTTTTACGGGATGAAATGTCCGTTTTTGTACATCTTACAAAGTACTTATGCAAAATTTCAGAATGACCGGTTCAGTGGTTTAGGCGTGAAAAGGAATCAAACAAACAAATAAACTTACTTCGGCATTTATAACATTAGTTAGGATAACTCACTCTCGTGGAATAACTTCCGACCTCTAAACGAATTCTGATCATAGTTAAAAACGATTAGATATTATTTATAACATAACATAACATAACGCTTTTAATCCCTGAAAGGTAAGGCTGATGTGTACCAAATCGTACACCCACATTTCGCCAGTTATGTTTAAGTCCCATGTAATATTGGGAGAGCCTATTGCCAACAACCGGGCACAAATCCAGACTCCGTGGCTGCTACTGACAAATTCCTGATGGAAAAACCCAATAACACTTTGCCCGAATTGGAAATCGAACCCGGGACCCCATGCTAAGCATTCGCTTTTGTGGCCACTAGGCCAACGAGGCATTAATTATTTATAGTCAACAATAAATAAAATAACATTAACTCCGACATACATTATGGCCATTTTACTGTGGACAAACAATATGTTATTGTAATGGACATTATGTGGTATCATCATTCTAACAAAACATCCCGTGGGTGACGTAAAGTTGTGACATGCTGAACATTTTAGGACCTAGATAACAAATAGACACTAAAATTAAATAACAGAAGTGTTCATGAAATAAGCTAGTCAGTGGTCCGAAAGTCTGACAAACAGTCTTACCAAGGGGTATCGTATTACCCAGTACTAACTGGGCTGTGGAGGTCAGATAGGCAGTTAGACTGGAAGCCGACCTCAACATAGTTGGCAATAGGATAAATGATGAGTGAGTGACGGTGTTACCGGTGCCTGAAAGTGTTACCAGACACTACGTTAGAATAAAAGGCTCATTGCTTTAAAAGAACGTTAATATTTTCACTCGTTGTGATGATTAAATATTTTAAAAGCAATTCTTTTTGTTTATTTCCACACTAACACTTTTACTACAGTACTGATTGCACCTTTTTCATTTTGATAGTAACGTGGCACGAGTTGCAGAATAAAAATATTATTTATTTTGATTTTTATCAACTCGTCCCAAATGGGCTATGGGCATGTGGAACTAGTTGATAAATTACTCAAAGTGACATAGGTACAAATAGGTAAACTAATATTAGCCCGCGCATGTTAAGGAAAATCTGGCTAACATGTATTTAACCAGATTTTTCTTCACATGTGCGGGCTCCATGTTCTGCAAAACCCGCTGGCATCGCAGATACGAACCTCGATGTTGTCTGCCGTCATCTGACCTTCGAACCCTTCCTTCAGGTTGAGAACGCCTTAGTTGTAGACTTTTTCTTTCCATAAACAAAATTGCTAATTAACAAAAAAAGACATACGACACAAAGTACTCGCTGACAGACAAGTAATTCTATCGTCACAACTCATTACGCACCCGTAATCATTCTTATCCGACTCCATAATCTACTCCGGATGTTTGTGAACCTACCCCGAAGATAAAGCATGATAAATGCTTATAAGTGTCGAAAAAAATGTCATGTGACGTCACGGAACGATAATGAGCGAGGGAACGAGTGAGTGAATGAAGTATTTTGCAAGGAACGAAGCTTTGTTTATAGTTCACACGATGAGTGAGCGGAGTTGTGACGTTCTTTTGTTTGAGTTGCAGAACGAATGTGAGAGTTTCTTTTAATCGGTTTTGAGTGTTGACGGCAATGTTGTGTGTTAGCTAAAGGATTTTTTGTAACGAACTTTTTTAATGAAGAGTTTGGTACTTTAGCTGTATTTTGTAGTCTTTTCCCAACTATGTTGGAGTCGGCTTCAGCTGAATACTAGTATTTTACATGAAGTGACTGTCTATCTGACCTCTACAACCTAGTTAGTACTGGGTAATACTATAACCCCTTGGTAAGACCGGTTGTCAGACTTTCGGGCCACTGACTTTCGGACGACCGTTAAAGATCTGAAAATGGTAGCCGGGACCGCGGGATCCGAGAGGCTGTGCTGTGAGGCTCATTAAAAACATTTAATGAATGGTGTCCAGAATACGTTAGTTTTGTAAACTTTAAAAAGGTACCTACATATTGAGCGCAACATTCCTATTTTCTACCTAGCTGTTAACTTTTATTTATCAGCTTAGAATCCTTACGGACTTAGTACTGCTATTTTATCAGCTCCGATACCCAGTTCTGCCCTAAAAACGTCAAAACTATGTCCCAACAATTTTACGTCCCTCTAAACGCCGTCTAACACGAACAACGCATCATTTAAATTTATATCTTCTCCCACGTCAATATTTCATTTAAAAATGCATACACGGACAAATTCGAAGCAGCAGTGTGGCGTTGTGCGTGCTTTATATGGAAGCAATTTCAACCCTCCGCACCTCGTACCCCGCATCCTGCTAACTATTTGTCACAAAATATGAAGCCACAAAAATTCATGAAATCGAGGTGGCTCGCCGACTCTCATGCTATTTATATATCTAAGAGGAAGGAAGAGCGACCGGCGGCAATTTTGCCGTGTGAAAAATAAATTCAAGCAGACTCCCTTGGCGATTTTTAATCTGAATTTTCTTTTGAATTATGTGATGTACCTGCAGAGGTGAGGGTTGATCGATGGTTGCTGGGTTTCTTTTTGGGTTACAGGTTAATCGTTAGCTGTGAAGAATTTTATTTTTTGGGTAACCGTTGAATAACTTATGCAACTTGACTTGTTTAGTGGACTAAATAATTTTAAAAGAATTAATCAAATTAACTCAGATTTTACGATACGTAATTACCTAGGACAAACACATGTAATTGAATAGGTAAACAAAAACTAGCTGCAGAAAAATGTTTCTTGATAAAGAAATGATATTGATACACACTGTAGATTATTGTATATGTGCTACGTCGTAGCAATCGCGTAGGCCCGTGGCGTAGACTTTACGTAGCAGTTTGTTGCTATCAAAAATTCAGTTTGTAATGAGTATCACACTAGCGGATTGCGAGCGAATTCGTTGCGGATGCGCAGCGAATTCGCCACGGATGCGCAACGAATTTGCCGTGAATAGCATCGCGAAATTTCACTCAATTTTCAACGTTAGGCTGCAAAGCCTAGCGTCGAAAATTGAGTTTGCGTTGCGATGCGGCACTGAGAGCTTCACGCGGATAATCAGGCGGGGTGGAAAAATGAGGCGAACTTGATACAATGAATTGGTTTATTAAAGGATTTTTTTAAAAATCAACAAGTACGTGTGGCGGATAAAACGGTCTATCAGCGAGTGGTAGTATTTTAAATTAGTACTATGCGAGTGACACTACATCGTCGCTTCCGGCCAGTATTGTAGGTCTGTTGAGGTCTTATGTAATCGGTGTATGCGTGTGTGCGTGAGCCGTTGTTGAACGCACACATGCTAGGCGTCAACAAATGTTACTTTCACAATACTTTATACTGAACTCTAAAAGTGTGGATTTGAAATTTATTAATCTAAAAATACAGGCATTTTTTTAAATTTTCGGAAACTAAACAGCGAACGCAGTTTATTAATTATTTATGAACTACAAAATTACTCTAAACACGTGAAAATGTATTACTGATACTGGTCACCAGCACTAACCGCACTCACAAATAACATAATCAGAGTTGTACGATATTTTATTTAATATTACTTCATGAAACGGTTGAATTTAGCTCAGTAATGATGGTCATGATTACAGGTTCAGAATACAAATGATATATGTTGCCGAAGTAATTGTACGGCAGACGTGCCGGCTGTCCGCGATCGATGACCGGTGATATTGTGCCGTAATTGATGGATACTTTTTAAAGAATCATTGCATATAACGGGTTCCTGATATCGTCTCCCATAACAACCCAAATTATGGGAAAAGGGAAAAACCAAACACTGCGGTAATGTAAGAATAAGAAAAATTAATTAAAAAAGTAGGTATTACAAAAGTGTAAATTTGGGAGCAGTAGTGTTATTTCTTAAACAATTGTATAATTAGTGCTTATAAGTAAACTACGACCAAAATATATATAACAGTTGCAAGTAACGATAATGTCGAATTCAAATGTTAAGTAGCAACCTGCCTGATCTAGGTTTGTTTAAACCTGTGTTTCAGGCCATCACTTTAAATTGCATAATTTAATTAGGACAGTAAAAAACTTAAAATAAAATAAATCTATTAACAATTACTATAACAAAAATCAAATTGGTACAAAAACATTAAACGTTAAAACTAACTTAAGTAACAATAGTAAAAAAATAGGACTTCTAGAAGTTTTTCTGTGTCCGTGTAATTAAGTATCGCTAAATAATCCGATATTACAAAATTACATTTCCTATAGCTTAGACTATAGAAGTTTAGTTTCTTGTTGAGTCTATTATATAGAAAAGGTCCTAAAAACACATCAAATCGACTACCAAAAGCATGTCTAGTTTGAGGCTTTGTGCAAACCAGGTCCTTCCTTCTCGTATCGTCAGGGACTGGGTCATAGGGAAGTGTAGATTGCTGCTGTAGTATAATGTGAAGAATAAATAATTGCCGTACTGTGAGGACATTACATGCTTTGTAGAGCAGGTGTGTAGGAAATATAAACGGACGAAAGGTTTGAGCACGTTCTAGAGGGAGAGGAATGAATTCCTTTCCCCCCCCAGGATGTTATGCAATAGGTTACAATAGACTGACACAACGCTAAATAAAGCTGTTTCATTAATTTATAGTCGGCTACATTACGTAAATACTTAAAAACGTATATTAGTTTTCGTACTCTAGCACATAGTAACTCAATATGTTTACGGAAATTTTAAATTGGTGTCAATTGTGACACCAAGATTTTTCAAATGGTCAGCTTTTTCTAAAGTAGGGCAAGAACATGCAGTGTCAGCGTACGTGCTACAGGTATGCGCGTAAATAATATGGTTAGTAAGCGGTGTGTTAGTATTTCTCATTGTAAATGAAATTATTTTGTTTTATCAGCATTCAGAGTTAAAAAATTATTCTGGAGCCAATTAGATAAAATGTTGAAACCATTCTGAGCATGTTCATAGGCCTCAGCTCTTGATTTCGCTGCAAACAACAGAGCAGTATCATCTGCATAAGGCATTACAAGACCATTTTCGAGTGGTATTCTGCCAAGGTCATTATATAGATTAAAAATAACGTAGGACCTAATATACTGCCTTGTGGAATTCCAAAATAAGTATTAGGAAGATTAGAACTAGTATTCTGGCCAATTTTTACACATTGCTGTCGATTGCTAAGGTAATCAGATAATAGTAGTAGCTGCGCTCCCCTTATCCCAAGTGTTTCAAGCTTCTGCAAAAGAGTAGTGAAATAAATAGTGTCAAAGGCCTTGGCAAGGTCTAAAAAGTTACCAACTGTATGCATTCCACTATCCAAATTTGTAGAAATATAATTAATTAATTTTTTCACTGCTTGGCTAGTTGATTTTTTAGGCCTAAATCCAAATTGACTATCTGAAAGTAGTTTGTTATCTTTCAGACATTTTATCAGTCTACTGTATATGTTTTTTTCTAAAATATTTGATAGCCCCGTTAGTACTGAAATAGGTCTGTTGTTATTCACTCATTTTGTCTCCAGACTTGAAAATAGGCGTGACCACAGACTTTCTTGTCGATAGTAAATCTAGCGGAGGTTTGGAATTTTTAGACCTCAATGTCATCTGCCTAGCCTTTTCTCAACTATGTTGGGGTCGGTTTCCAGTCTAACCGGATGCAACTGAATACCAGTATTTTACATAGAGCGACTGCCTATCTGACCTCCACAATCCATCTAGTACCGGGTTATACGATACCCCTTGGTAAGACTGTTGTCAGACTTTTGGAGGGCCTCTGACTACCTAACGACTGTCAAAGATCTACAAATGACAGCCTGGACCAACGGCTTAACGTGCTTTCCGAGGCACGTAGAAAACTCGGTATGTATTGGATGGTCACCCATCCACAGACCAACCTAGGCAAGCACGGCTTAACCTAACGATCGACCCGAGCGGCTATTATTATTTAGCCTTTTTAGGCCTCAATGTATGGGTTTTTATAAATTTCCACACAAGTTTACTATTTTTTCCCGCCATCTCGAGTTCATTTTTATGGTTGGATGTACTGGTTTTTTAGTCTTTTCAAAAGATTGACAGAAACTACGATATCTTTTATAGGTAACGGAAAGTATTACGTCATCAGGTGCAAGTTTAGATTTTAGGTGAAGTTTGTTTCTATGTCATAAACAACGAACGAGTTGTATTAAACCGTGGATCACACCCGGGATACTTTCTAGGGATTATCTTAGTACGGGTGTTTTTCCTTAATAAGTATTGTAAAGAATTTATGAAATATTGTAAAGAGATATTTGCATCAACAGAATCATAAATGGGGTTAAAATTAATGCAGCGTATATCACTTTCAAGGTTTGTCATATTGATTTAAGTGTAGCTACGCTCGCAGTTTTTTCTACGTGAACTTATTTGCATTGTTTAGTAAAACAGCTTGATGTTCTGTAGGCGCAGAGTTAGTAATCAATGTTTTTGATGTTTTTATTTTATTTTAGAATGAAATGGTCTAAGCAAGAACCGCTTTGATGTGTGGGGTAATAGTGAGCTGGTAAAAGTCCATGAAATGCACAAATATTTAGATAATTGTGTGTATGAGTATTGGGTTTCTCGGAGGAAATGTTTATGTTCATATCTCCTACAAGTATTATATTTTTGACAGTACTTACGGTTTTTAAGTTTGTGTCGAGTGAGTTCAAAAATCTGTTGATATTATGAGAGTTAGGCCTATAAATAGCCATGACTACTGTATCATCTACGGAATCATTTTAATGAATAAGCAATTACTGTCTTGTGATAGTGGTTCTTCTTTGATAGTTCGTAAATTATTTTTAACATGTATGAGTAGGGTGGGAAAATCATAGGTAACAGAAAATTCATTCCGAAAAATAAAAAAAGTTGAAAATTAAGGTAAATTTTGGTACTCACTCTCACACAAGTTTTCGCCAAAATCTAAATTTGCCCATATCTTTTTATCGTGTTAATTTGAACAAATTTGTGTTCGTGTTAATTTTGTATAAATTTGAACTTGCTAGGTCCACCCGTTCCTGAGAAAATCAGTGGTGACAGACGGACAGACGGACAGGAAAGTGAGGTTATAAGGGTTCCTTTTTTACCTTTTGAAGGTACGGAACCCTAAAAATAATAAAACATTTTCCTCTAACAACTGAACAAAAATCAACTGCAAGAATTATTATAATTATCTCATGATGGCAGTGAAATAAATAATAAACATCATCGTACGGCACAATTTTCGAGGGGATCTCACGAAGGGGTAAATTGAAAGTACACAGAGACAAGTGTCCCAATTTTTATCAATATAGTATAAATGATTCAAGGTTTTTAAGTTGATAAGTTAAAGCTCACAAAAGTTTGACCGGTTTTATTAAAAATTTCATACTTTATAAAAATATTCACTTAATGTAATACACAATTGTGATATATTAATGTTCTTTAAAATAGTTAAAGCAGGTTTATTGGTTTGTTTAAAAAGTAAAAAAAGAGATCTTTTTATATTTCATTTCTTTTCTTTTCTTTATAAAAGTCATTAAACATTATGGATATTAGGTAGGTACTTACATAATATCTACATTTCTTATTTGTACAGACAGATGAATAATAATACTGTATTTAACAAAACATACATTGCTTTATAGCGTAATATTAACAAACTCAGAACAATTATCGCCTCTGTTTTAAAATATATTCATTATGTCCATCAATGTTTAGATAATAGACTATTTATTGTATCAAATTACTATAGAAACAAAATTAGTGGCATATTTAGATGATTTAATTTTCAGTATCGATCTTTAATCTCTGTTTGCTAAACAGTTCTGTTAATATTAAACTTATTAGCATAATCCTATTACAGTAGGTAATGTGCTCAACAAAAAAGACAGGTGACCCAATTCTATTGTGGGTTAGGTTGGACCTATTTTTAATTTGGTAGGTTCTTTATTCTATCGTAAGAGATAGTTTTGCGAGTCAGGTAAAGAAGAAAAGTTTATTCAGCTAAGCATGTTAAGATATAAGTTGTATGATAATGTAAATAACAAATGGAATGAAGGAAAAAGGTATAGGAAATAAGTACGAGTTAAAATGCAAAAAAAAAAAAAAATGCGCAATGTGCTAAATGCTAAATGCTAAACATTTTGTTATTAACTAAACTATTGTGTCTGCCTAGCTGTAAGTTTTCCGAAATTAATAAAATAAAATAAATAAATATAATACACTGTAGCTAAATTAAACATTTAATTCTGCTAAAACCTGGCTCCTGGAAACGTACAAAACGAATAATTTCTGTGTATAATATAATTGGCCACTCTTTGCTAAGTAGTGCCTACTCCAGAGCATTCATTTCAGAACTGGAATTTACAAAGAAGTAACCAGGCCAAGCAATAAAATTAAGTGAAGAAAAACTTTATTACGAATCTCGTCTTAGCTGGCGAAAAGGCCACGGTTGTAAGCAAAAATTCCACCGACCTCCACTGAATAGTGGGTATCTCCATGAATTTATACAGCCAGAAGAAACTTCAGGAAGGAACAGCGCCTCGGATTCATAGTCTACAAAAAGATAATAAAATGTCAGCACCAGGTTAGTTTTTTGTGTTTTTCCGAGGATAGTAAGCTATTTTTTATTGTTGTTTTGAGAAATATAAAGTGTCCTCTGGGCTTGTAAATTACGTTGAAATAAAACGGAAACAATGTTTCATGACGATGCAGCAGAATAGTTGTACTGAATACAACAATTTTTCATAACGTGACTATGTATTATGAATGGCATACGTGTTTATGTGTGTATACGGTATTCTACAATTCAGGAATTTGCACACAAAAATAAATATAAACTCATACCTGTTCATAACACAAAATAATGGGGACACACAAGCAAAGATAATCTAAGATGGCGCCACCATAGCTGGTCTCAATCTGACCAATGAGGTTAAGCTATTTTGAAAAATACAATGACATTTTCAACCAATGACGATGTTGGGAACCAGCTATGCTAGCACCATTAGTTCCTCAGTGTGACTCCCCTTTACACTGAGAGAGCTTTTGACCTTATTAATTATGAAGTGTTTTGGCTTGGGTCTTGTTGTAACAGGGGCGAAAATGTCTCACCGTGTAAACTGGCCTTAAAATAATTCATTTATTTATTAACCCATGGAACACTTACAGCTAATCAATGAGAAACCAAAAACACGTCTTCACTTTCAGAAATAGAGAAAATTTTTGAAGAAATATAGCTTTTGCGCACAAAATTCAATAAAAGCACCGAAAATCATAGTGTCACGCCATTGAAGAATGGGTATTAAAACTGAGAGACGGGTGGTATTAGGGTATTTACGCTGATCAGTGGGGCTTGTAGCGACGTGGTCGGAATATGGGGACCACAACAATTATGCAGGGCACCGCCATTTATTAGTTTACAGATAGTTGATGCAATTGCGTTTCTTGATGGTGGATAAAACAAAACTGCAACCTTCCAAATGTTCGTGGATGATGAACATGCTTATTATCGACTAATATTTCATGTTAATGGATGGCAGTTTTCATTCACGAAAGCTTAGTACATAATGGGTGTAAAAATAGTTAACGAAGCCGAAAGGTACTCGCTCTCCCCTTCATTGCGATATTTTTTTGTTCTAGTCTAGACTATTCCTGGAAACCTTCTAGTTAGGGAGATCCAACAAACTGGGGTCAAAGTTCCAACATTTTCTCCAGTTTTTTGTTTTAATACAGGTTTTTATAACTTTACTTAAAATACCTGCTATAGACCTCCGTACTATTCAATGCATCCGTTGAAACCCACCGTAAAACTTGATTTTTCAACCCAAAAAAAAGTCGTTTCCACGCAATAATTTATGTTTAAAATTACTTATTATGCTTGGTTGACGGCTTCTTGAGGGTCCGTTTTCACCTAGTATGTTCGTTGACGAACAAATTCATCATCAACGAACATTTTCATGTTCGTGGATACCTGTTTTCATTCACGAAAGCGAGTCACATTTAGAGCACAATAGTGCAATATTATGTTATTGCAGTATTAGTTTCCAGTAAAACTGTATCAGTATAAATTCATTCTAAGTAAACCCGACTTCAAAATAGCATAACACGGAATAGCTGTTTTTCAGTTATGATTAATAATTTGTCAGAAAAATCATACACTTTTTATTCAATCCGCAAACGTATCGAGTCGCCTATAAATATTAACGAAAAAGCATCGGCGCTTACAAATCCGATGGGAGCGCAAATGCTTGTACACCACAATAATATTTTATTAACAACAACATTATATTAAGCAATAACGTCCCCCACGAGTTTTTCGTACGATTTTTTGTCGCATCGCAAACTGAACACAATCGGATATCATTAGGGTTATTTATGTGTGTGTCGTGTCGCGGACGCAGTGGGGACGCAGCGGGGACGTGACTTCAATTCTCAACGCCTGTTATCTCGGACACTTACTTTTTCCATTGATTGCTTTTTTAGATTTTCCTCTCTTCTCTTTTTTTCCGGCTGTCCCTTGATGTATGGCGGTATTGAAAATAATTTGTCGGTAACGTGGGCCGGGTACGGCTGTTATAATGCGAACAATTATCGGTATTGTCCGCGGACCTAAACGATTGTGTCCTCCAATATATTTTTCTGAAAGTGTTCGGCCTGTTTGCGATAACATTTTCAATGTTGTTTCCGTAAAATTGAGGACAGCTTTTTTGTCGTGGAATTATGTGATATTATTGAAATATTTCGTAAATTGGCGCAAGAATAGATATATCTTTCGTTCGTTTATATTTTATTTCGGATAGTATGCTCATATTTTATTCTTATCCTAACTATACCGTTTTTTTCGTAGAAGTTCAAACGCTATTATCGTAATAGTGTCTGTAAAGAAGCCCTACATCTCGTAAAGATGATCTGAAATAAGATTAACAGGAGACCGCGGGCTCTTCATAATTCTGCGTTCAAAAAGTCAATACTTGCTCATTGGGGATTCTTGTAACGTTCGATAAAATAGTATTAAGGATACCAGCCTTCCCGTGTCGAACCACACTTAAATGTTACCGAATCGTTTCGAGAAATAGTGTGCTATCTGAATAGTTTGTTTTATTTTGTATAGTTATTATTTCACGAGGGGTGTCGTTTCGATGGCAATATTGTTAATTTAAGAACCTGTAAAATGCAGTAGAGTTTTAATTGACGACATTTCTAAAACTTGTGAAACAGCTGCCTTTCAGCTACTACTTACTTGGTCAACTCAGTTCGACATTTTGAATACAAAATAATATCTGCATTATTATAGAATCATGCCGAGCCAAACATAAGTGGATCGGTAAAACCCTACCCGGTGACCTCTTTCAACGTTTGAAATGAGTAAAAAGTTTCAATGGCTCAAATACAATTGCAAAACTTTTGATCAACGCCGTTATACCAAATCACACATGACCTTGAACATATATGTGTCATACAGTACGACCTTTCGCCTAGGTGAACAACTTCTTAAAACAATACCCAAATTAAATTCAAGCAACAAAGCCAAACAAACTGAGCCTAGTATCTGCGGATGTAATCAAATTATCGAGAACCGGTCAATTGCTTGAGACGCAGAGCAAACAATGTGGCAACCTTAACCGATCACAGGCCCTTTGTGACAACCCTGGCTCGAATGTTAAACGTCTTTCGGCCCAATACAAATATAGGCTAGTACTAGGTATATTGCTGGTACCTCGCGACCATAAGTTACACGTGTCTTGCGACGAGACGGAGAAAAAAGTAGTTGTTTATTAGAATTATTCCCTCTATGTTGATTCCCGCTATGTCGACTTATGAAACAAATGGCATCTGTTTTAAAAAGTTTACAAGAAAAGTACACTTAAAACACAGAATTAAGGCATACGTCTGTAATGTGAAAATTATGTCAAATGTTTTGAGCATTACATCAGTGAGTCAGAAGAACCGGGCATTACAGTGCGTAATATGTAGTGATGCAATTTGTTACAATTACTTGTTTCATGTTTCTGTCGTAACGTCGTGATGGCCCAGGGGCTCTGGCCTCGTCTCTCATGTACGAGATTGTGAGTCCAAACTCGGGTCAGCACCAATGTCACTTTTTCAAGTCATATGTACTTTCTGTGTTTATCTTGGATATCACAGACATCGGAGAAGAAAAATATCGTGCATTATTTCTCATCGTAAATCTGTATGAGAAGATGCTTTTGCCCAGCAGTGGGACAGTATAGCTGGTACTATTATATTATCACTTATTTTTGTACAACATCGAAACTTATTGTTACATTACAGGCCACTGCTCCCCTCATCAGGAACATCTATTTGTAAAGTAATGCTCAAAATCGAATCTTGTGTTTTTACACGTGCGAAACTAAAGGAAAAAGCTTTTCACTTGACGCAAATCGCGACACAAGTCGTATCACCCGAGGCCGTGAAAAGGGTCTTAGTCTTGATTGTTAAGCGATTCGTAGAAGTTAGGTGAATGCCTAATCAAATAAGGTAATTATTGAGAAATCTGCTGTTGTTGAATTTTTTTAAATGTTAATGTCAAGAGTTTCAGCATGGTATTTCGAATTCAATGGCGTTGTTAAATAATTATAGGTATTATGCCCAAATATCTTAAATACAGACATCTCGTTATTATTATTAACAAAATGATGTAATGGTGAAATAAAATTCCTGTTTCATTGTTACTCATTTACTTCTTGAAACATGAACCGGCCATGAAACGTTTTATGCTTCCAATTGCATATTGTCTTTCCATTCATTATTATTATTAACTCAAACGACGCATAGTTATGTCACAACAAGTAACATTTAATTAAAAGAATAAAAAAACCCGACTGCAAATTGTTTTATGTATGTATATTTTTGTAATCTTCTTTTAATTTTCTTTATCTTGATACCCTACTGAGCCCTACTCGATAAGTTGGATTGAAAAAAAATATTGACGACTTGCAACATGCAGCGCCAACAATCCTCCATTTTTTTTAAACTCCTATATAAAGACACTTGGGTTTTTGAGACAAACCTAATGATACCTTAATCGTCGAAATCTATCCAGCCATTTGGAAAATACGAGGTTATAAAGTTAACAAAGAAACATACAAGATACGCGCGAAAAACTTAATACTTCCTTGGCAGTCGTGTCAAAACATAAACGAGCCCAAAAGCACAAACCAGCGATTACATAATTCTCGAAATTCAAGCAACACAGCTCACCCACGAAATAAAAGCTTGATTGAAACCAAATCCCTTAAAACCCAGAGAATATGTGACAGTTAATATACGTCCCAGACACCCGACCTAACGTGAAATTCATCAAGAATCCGCCGATTAATAAAGGTGATCTTTTAGCCGTGATTTTCATCAATCTTGAAGCATTAACATGGTGTCTAGATAGTCTCGCCAGCACTATCCCTGGTGACCTGAACAAATGCAGGTGCCGCCTAATTACCAACGCGGGGGAAAGAGAAAGAAATGTACGCTTTAGAGTGTTAGAAAAGGAGGTGGAGCATCGAAGAGTCAATCCGTCACTGTCGTTTTGGGTAATCTTGTAAAGCTTGTGATAAATCCGAGTGAGACGTCGAATCCACCATGATTTTTGCGTTTGCTATTATTAAATAGGGGTGACATACGTCACATAGTATTTGCAAGGTAATTATGTTCTTTGGCTTTATTGTGGAAAGATTGCGTGACTCAAGAATGTTTTGTTTTATAAATAAAATGTTGGTGCACTGTTGCTTCAAATTGGATGGATGAGTGGATCTTGAAATTGAAAACTTGGGGTGAAGAGCTAAGCTAAGCTTGTGTAATATTTTAAATAATATATATATATATATATATATATATAATATATATATATATAATATATATTTATTAAATATAATAATAATAAATTTATATTTAATAAATAGGTCACTCCCATTGCTTCGCACGCTTTTTGCCTACTGCTTTGGCGACATGTGCCAAAGTCTCAAGTACTGTTAAAGTTAAGTATTTTTGTGTTGTTTTATGTATGATAGTTGTAAACTACATTAAAATATATTGAGTTTGGAAGAACAAAACGGTCGCATAGACACTTACTAAAATCGGGTTTTTTTTTAATATAAAAATTGGTTTTAGATTGCATTGATTTTCACACTGCAAGCAACCAAATAAAATAATCCAAACCTTTTCGGTGCATTTCGGCTTATATTAGGCTCAAAAAGGAATCTTATAAAGCCTAATTTAAGCCGAAATGCACTAAAATTCGCCTCGACAGGCACATAAAATCGGCTTTAGCGGCTTCGATTAGCTCATGTGCGTATATTGCATTGCCAATATTGGGCTTGCTAATTTAAGCCTGTGTCACAAGGGTGAATGGAAAGGCATCCGTGAATGTCGACACTTCCGTTTAGATTAGGCCTTTGAATTTAGATCTATTTTAGTCATAATGAGTTTAGAACCGTTGAATCTGCTTTTGGATTTGGGGCAGTCATTATAAATATTTATTTTAGCCACTCCTGCATTTCCTACTTATGCAAAAAGGTTTTAAGATGCATAGTAACATTCCACCCAACCTCAGTATTGTATTGTATTGTATAACGGGCTGGTGTCCGCAACTCTACGTCAAAGCGCGTATTTTGCGTGCGGGTGGGAAACTATTCTATCCATCCCAATTCCCCGAGAAAGGCCAGTAACGCCCCAATGTTGCTGACTATCTCGCGGAGAGTACCTGGGTTACCAAAGTACTTTGCCCTGTATGTTGCAACCACTGGGCAGTGCAGAAGCACGTGGGCTGCTGTCTCGTCTTCCTCCATGCAGGCACTGCACAGGGGGCTGTCTGTGACTCCTAAGACAAAGAGGTGTTTATTAAAAGAGCCGTGTCCGGTAATGGCGGCTGTAACTGTGCGCATCTGTGGTTTAGTCAACCGCAGCGCGCGTTTGGTGAAGCGGCCATCGATAGCAGGAAGCGCTTCCTTGGCCTGCCTACACTCGCCGTGGTCCAGCCACAGCTTGTCCCAACCTCAGTATTAAATCGTCGACAACGTAACGTGTATAGTTGTAGTATAAGGTTTTTAATATCTATTCGTTTATTATTGCTTAAGATTATTTTGTGTATTTCATCGATGAGCCTCTTTCGCCTGAAAATAAAACGATTGATTGGACTCCAGGAGAAAATCGGCGATCCCGTTCGAACTAATAACTGAAAATGAAATTCAAAATGTATTGCTACACATAAACCTTAAGAAACGTTAGCTAAATGCACGGTTCGAATTAATTGTTTTCTATGGAGAAGAACTGGCAAATACTTAACAGTTTAAAGCTTTTCCTATTTTAAATTATCAATCGCCATGTTTCCCGGATTCTTTTATCATTCAGAATGTGTGATATTATAATCTATTTCCGAATTTAAACTGCGCCGATATTAATCAATCAACTCATTTCCATTGTTTTTACTACCTAGCTTTTATATTTTATACAAGAATCCTTTACTTGCTTTGGACGTTTGTAAAGTCTTACATTTTAAACGACTCTATTTATTTTAAAACGAATTCAAGGCTTATAATTAAACATGGCAGTTTTCATTTAAAGTCATACTTTTTCGCAGATTCGCTTCACAATTTTATTTGCTATGAAGTAATTAACAGAATTTCTGATGATCAAAGTTGGTAGTTTTAAAACTTTTTCGTTTTATAATTCAGTGCTGAGTTTGCAGCTGCAGCGGTTCGCGAATTGAACTTTTAAAAACAAAATTATCCCTTGGCTATGTTACGTAAACAAGTCAAACTACTTATAAATTACTGAAATAGAGATTCCCTTAGGAATGTATTTGAGCGGATTTACATCTGTCTGTTTTGTCTTATTCGCCAGAAAATACTGATTTAATAATAATTAATGATTAAGAAGTGTGAATTCACCACCACCACGGTCCCGTAGTCATCATCATCATCAGCCTATAATGTTCCCACTGCTGGGACATGGCCTCCTCTCAATGAGAGGGGATGGGCTATAATCCACCACGCGGGCCCAGTGCGGATTGGTAGATGTCACATGTCTTCGAATTTTTGGTTCTAGGACATGCCGGTTTCCTCACGATGTTTTCCTTCACCGTTTTGAGAGCAGTGGTAATGAAATAAATTAGACAAAGTAACGCGCCTGTCTGGGTTCGAACCCACGACTTACTGTTCGTAAGTCGGGGCCGCCACCACTGGGCCACCGCTGCTCCCCCGTAGTCGTGAAAACTACTAGATACACCAAATAGGCTGTCTGACGTACTACCCACTCGTGAGCCTTTATGTGAGAGTATATGATTGAATAAAAACTTACATCTGAGCCAATGCTACGTAGCTGACCCTGTCGACACGCTTCTACGCCGTAGCAGATAAGTGCTACGCTATAGTTTTTAAACTTGATTTTAAAATCGGTTTTTCAGTTGACAATACTTGTTTCGTTAAGCTTCTTCAAAAGGTAGTAAGACATTTTCTGTTCTTCTTTCTTCTTTAATGTGGTGCCTGACCTGGTGTCAGAGTGTAGGAAATCATCAAATGACGGGGTCGAGCTCTGGGCGGAGCGGAAGGGAGTGGCAGACTTCACGACTAAAATCCATCCATGTTCCTTCTCAGAACTTTGTGTTCCAGGGCCGCAGTATCTCTTTCGAACAGTCCCACAGCCCCGGCATGCCCATGGCCCCTGAATATTAGCTTTACCTGCCCGCGCGAAATACGAGTATCTCTCAAGCATGCTGGTTTTCTCACGATATTTTTCTTCACCGAAGCAAGTAACAGGTATACAATACGACAATACACATGAATCCGAAAAATCAGAGGTGCGTGTCTTGGGTTCGAACTTGAGACCTTCGACTTGGCAGTCCGATCTACGGCTATCACTGCTTAACATTTTTTGTTGCTTAAACCTAAAATCCATTTCCCAGTGAAGGTTTAATTACTGGAATAATTCACGTATTACTAGGTTATGGACATATTTGATTATTACAATTGTCACACTAAGCCAACCACCTGTTCATAATCCTATAACACAACGCAATTACAACTTCCCAATTATGCCTTTTCGACTAAAATTATGGAGAAAATAAACTATCTATGTTAGAAATTTTATAACTAAACTTAGCTACTCATAATGCATCAGAAAGTAGGTTATATTTTTAAGTGTATGTCTATTTTTTAAGCACATATCAGCATGCAACATTGTCTGCCTAATCGTCGTATAAATAAAGTTTCCTTTGATTTGTCTTAATAATGCGACTAAATAAAGTGAGCAGGTATCTATGAATTATTTTGGGAAAATTCAAAGCACGCAGGATTCAAAGCACGCAGGATTCAAAGCACGCAGGTATTTTAAAAGAGGCGGAGAGTATTATTTTGTGATGTTCAGTTTAAGAATTTACCTTATCGTATTATTCGTTTATGCTTTAATAAAATCAATTTATAGCAACATATCTAAATTCACAAGCTGGTATGATGATCTAAAAACTCAAACTCAAACTCAAACTCAAAGCATTTATTTCAATTAGACCATTACGGCACTTTTGAATGTCAAAAATACAAAAAAGAAAATCAAAGCTACAGTCCCAGTCACAAGGCATAATAACTTGAGAAAGTACTGTAGTTGCCCATTCCCTAGCGTAGATCTCTATGGAGAAGAACGGGCAAGAAACTCCATGGACACTCTTTTAAAATCAAAATATTGTTACAAAATCTAATTTATTAACTTCTAGCTACCTCATAGGCAGTCAACCCAAAGAAGACAGGCCGTTTTTCATTTTCTCCAAAAAAATATTAGTAAACCTTAAGACATCAAAGCCGTATGATCTAAATTATTTTGATCGTTTTATCTTTGCCAAAGAGTAACTTTGATCTTCAACGGCTTTATTTATGATTTTTTTCTCGCAGTTCGTAAAAGAAAATATTTGCCGATGTTGTCCAATCTTGCGTTAAGTCATCAAAGTGTTTAACGAGGGGTTAAATTATGAAAGCCTTAGTCGTAATTGAACAGCAAGGTTAAGCTGTGTTTGATAGGGTCAATTAGTTGATGGCAGTCCGTTTTACACCTAATTCATAACTGAACTATGCCCATTCGTCATTGAGTTAATTTGTGAATGATCTAACATGCTCAATAATAATAATAGTGCCGATTGTTAACTTGACAAAGTCATATTAGTCAAATAAATCATGCGTAACTTATCAGATTAACTTGACTGCCTCGTTGAAGAGATCCTGGGTTCGATTCTTGGGTTGGGCAAAGTGTTACTGGGTTTTTCCATCACGAATTTCTCAGTAGCAGCCAGGGAGGTAATAGGCTTGCTCTCTATTACATGGGACTTAAACATAAGTGGCGAAATGTGGATGTACTATTAGGAACACTTCTGCCTAACGCTTCGGGGATTACAGGTGTTATATTATGTTAATGTCAAAGTTATTCTTCCTTCTTTTCTACACATTTCTTTTTTTGCTAGCACCGCTTACGATCAGTCCTTTCGAGAGTCAAACTCGTTCTGCCATCTTGGTCTTGGTCTGACGTGATGTTGTCTAGCGTTTAATGTTACCCACTATGAGGTTATGTTAGCCAAATTGAAAATCCAAGATGGCGCCGGCGAAAATTTTTGGTTTTTCCTCCATGAGTATAATTTTCTTGGTGGCTCTTTTAGGCCATTTCTCACCGGACAGCAACAACAGTTTATTGGTTTAAAATAAAACGCCTGATTACAAATCGAACGGTGTATTTCAATATTTACAAAGCGTTGGTGTTTTATAGGCATCCCACGACATGCCTATAAAACACCAACGCTTCAATCACAATCTCCCAAGATTGCAGCCCTTTTTTCCATTTAAACGATGAATGCCTGTGAGGCATGATAAACAAATTAATTGTGATCATTATATCGCAATTTATTGTTGCTTTTTGTACTGTCTCTATGAATTCACTCAACTTATACAGTCGAACAGACAAAATAATGAATATTTCAAAATTATTCTATAGTTTTTATGTGATTTTTACAACGTTGGAAATTATGCCACTGTATTGTCTATGAGACCAGACATATCTCATTATTGCCGAGCACGACCTACTAAAACAGGATTAGAACCATTTTAAAACGAGATTTTTTTATAGGACCCATACACTCCTTACAAAATCTAAGTCTTGAGATATTGTAGATTGATTGTGTAATTTATTGAATTATTAGTGTGGTTCAAATTATTTTAACGTTTTCGCTTATTTATTTTTCCTTTCATTACTCATTACATGGACGGTTTGAAGGATAATACGGCTAGAAAGGAGGTGACTGCTGTGATGCTAAACAAATTGGGATTTATTGACAGAAGAATGATGACATTCCAACAGTAGGTCTTTCTCGCAAAATAATGTAATGGCACTAAAACTACGTGTCAACGTTCCTAATAATGCAGACTAAATCCAAGCATACCAACCAAAATATCTGAAATAGCTCCAACAGCAAACAATGCTTTGCAATACACTGCAAACTACACACACGTCTGTCCTATAGTTAGTGTAACTAGTTGCCACTTGAGTAACTCCCGCAATAAATAATATTAGTTGAATGTGTCCAATTCAATAGTATTGTTGAAATACTTACAGTTGCAGGTCGGTAAATCATTGGAAACTTTGTTATTGTCTTACTTTAGAGAAGGTAAGGTCGGAGTCTCGGTTTCAAAGAGTTTGTTCTTAATTGTGAGTTAGTATATTTTTCAGTTAGTATTGTTGTGGCTTTGTACTGAGGGCTTTTGTTATTAATTTAATGTTAAAAGGGATTTTTACTTATATTTTTATACAACCCTTGGATCTAAATCAGTTTAAGAAAGACTTCTCATAAAGATTAGTCGTTTCAGCCATTGCCAAGAGCCCCGACCAATACCTGAGGAGGCTCTTGATAGGCAGGTGGATTAAGGGCTTGATTCAGAAAGCGGTACTTCTGAACACGACTCGTGTTGTTAGGAGGTTCCTCTCTTTGGAGCCCTGGACGGGTAGCTTGGACCCTGTTCCCGGTATCGGTGAGCTATATTTTTCTCTATCTATGTTGTTTTATGAAATATTTAAAAATGAAAATTTCCATGTAAGCAAAGTATATAAAGGAATGATAATAAATTATTAAAGTATTTTTGGTATAATTAACTGTCACAATATTGTTCTTAGTCTGTTTTTTACTCCTTCACTAATGCGATTTTCAGGTCATCAATTTTACTGGCCCTAAATTATCGTTTGTTGGGGAAAATATGTTTTTCCCGACTCGGATTAGGATCCTCCCCTACTATTTATTCCCTGGTCAACAAACAAGGTTTGTGCTCTAATAAGTAATGTAAAAATGCTTAATTAATTTGTTTTATATATTGACTATTAAGCCGTCAACCAAGCATTCTCTATATCGAAATAGGTAAGTACGGAAAAATTATAGCTGGGAAACGACTTTTTTGGGTAAAAAAATCACGTTTTACGGTAGGACTCGATGTTACGCATTCAAGACAAAATAAAAAAATATATGAAAGGTCTAGAATAAAAAAACCGGCCAAGTGCGAATCGCACTCGCGCACGAAAGGTTCCGTACCCATTATCTATAGGTACAACATTAGACAAAATGGCAAAAAAAATACGTTTTTTGTATGAAGTTCTGGAGTAGCGACCGCGAACCGGAAGACGTTGTGTTGGAAGGCCTCCCACTAGGTGGACCGATAATCTGGTGAAAGTTGCGGGAATCCGTTGGATGCGAGTCGCACGGGACCGGTCAATGTGGCGACACTTTGGGGTGGCCTTCCAGCAGTGGACGTCTTTCAACTAAAATGATGATGATGATCATGAGCCTCTAAATAATTCAATAATTCTAGTAATTCTATTCTGTTTTTAGTATTTGTTGTTATAGCACCAACCGCACCACATCATCTGTGAATTTCAACTGTTTAGCTATCACGGTTCATGAGATACAGCCTGGTGACAGACATACGGACAGCCGGACATCACGGACAGTGGAGTCTTGTAATAGGGACCCGTTTTTATCCTTTGGGTACGGAACCTTAAAAATATCGCAATTAAGAAGAAGAAGTGCCTTTTAGCTTCGTTATTATACTTTAACACCCATTATTATCAGTTCTAAAAAGTTTAACTTGGAATTAAAACACTTAAACATTTTCCACCAACCTCACATTATTCAAATTAAACATACATATACTGATGAATAAACTCCCATACAAAGGAATCAAGTCTCGCAAATTAAGTTAATTTTGTTCAAGCGATGTTTTAATACATAGTCGTTAGGAACATTAAATACTGCAAATCTGATTACAGGCGAGACGCGAACCGTGCTAAGACTCCGGCATACGTTTTCGTAGAAATGGTTCAAATATACGTAATTATCTCCTTAGGAGTTGCGTTTCGTGGAATCATTTTAATCTGAACGTTTTGGGCTTAGAGTGACTGTGCTTGGCAACGAATTTCTGTGGAAATTCTACGACGTTTCAAAGGTAAGAAGGACATTGGTACTCTCACGAGTACCAATATAAATATGTTCCCGGCAATCTATATAACCCGGTATTCTATTGAATATAATACCAAAAATATGAAAGCAAAGAATGAAATTAATTTATTTAATACTAGCACTTCGCCCGCGACTTCGACCGCGAAAATTGTGATAGCTCGGATAATTTGCATGACATTAATATAATTTATAGCCTATGTTACTTGGTAAAGATGTAGCTTTCGAATGGTGAAAGAATTTTTTAAATAGGTTGAGTAGTTCTTGAGTTAAATTGTAACAAACACACAAACAAAAAAACCGGTCAGGAGGAGTTCCGTACAAACTTAACTTTTCTGTTCGATCCCATTAAACGGCTATTGCACCAACCGCAAATAATAAGTTTGTAAAGGTAAAATCGCTTTTTATTTGTTATACTACATATTTACGGTTTTCAGATTTTTCCCTTTACATGTGCTATAAGACTTGCTTATCGCAAAATTTCTTGATTTTAGATCAACGGGAACTACCATACCAATAGGTTTTCGACCTAAAACCTATAGGGTACTTCCGGTTGACCTAGAATTGTCAATTTTGCTTAAAAACAAGGTCTTACATCACAAGTAAAGGGAAAAGTCCGAAACATAAAAAAAGTTGAAAACAAGGTAAATTTTGGTACTTACAAGTTTTATAAATTTGCCCATATCTTTTTCTCGTGCTGACTCAGGACCTTGATTTTACAACTAATAGGGACTATAGACTTCAGTATCTGGTATAAATTTAAACTTGCTAGGTCCACCCGTTCCTGAGAAAATCGGTCGACGGACAAGAAAGTAATCTTATAAGGGTTCCTTTTTATACCTTTTTAGGTGCAGAACCCTAAAAATCAAATCTTTCCTCTTTATAATATTATTACTAGTGGACGTCACGCTGTTTTACCCGCGTAGTTCCGTGGGAGTACGGAGATAAAATATAGTTTATGTTACTCGCTGATAATGTAGCCATCCATTGCTGAAAGGATTTTTAAAATCGGTCGAGTAGTTTTAGAGTTAAATCGTAACAAACACACTAACAAACAAACAAAAAATCAAATCTTATCTCTTTATACATATAATATTATATAGATTAGTATAGACTTTGCTTAATAGGCATCCTCTACAGTACGTGCGTATCATCGCATTGCTGACTGAACAGTACCGAATGGGTACTGTTCAGTCAGCAATACGATGATACGCGGTTGCCATAATATACTCGAATCGTACATTGACTAGGCCCTTACCTAGTCCATTTTCCACGAAAGATTCAAGAATCTGAACTGCCAAGGTGTGATTTCAGTTGGTTCTTTACCTCCACCAGGGAGGGGGTATCCAAGAAGATTTTTACGAAAACAAATAAATATAAATATATAAATAAATATCGCTGGACAATAACACACAGTGCCATCTAGTGCCACACTAAGCAACGAGGCTTGTGTCGTGGACACCAGGTAGTTGATATACTACATAGATACTTTTTGTTTGTAAATACATACTTATTATACATATATATATATAGTCGTGTGGTATCCGGCAGAGTAGAATAGAACCAACCTATTACACTTACGGGTGTCGTAAAAGGCGACTAATGTCTGACGCAGAACACCTTGCGCCTCAGTAGACCAGGGAATGGGCAGCAGCGTTTTCTGTTAGTCTTTCGTCACTGCGATCTCCAATCCGCCTGCCAAGCGTGGAGATTACGGCAAATTCCTCCCAGCATGGGAGAAGGCTTATGTCCAGCAGTGGACGTTATGGGCTGTTCTTGTTGTTGTTATACATATAAACATCCGTGACTCGGAAACAAATGTCCATGCTCATCACACAAACATTTGCTCTAACCGGGATTCGAACCCGAGACCCTAAGAACGTAAGGCAGCTTCACTACCGCTGCGCCATTCGGGTCGTCAAATAGCTGTTAGATACCGTTATCATCTTGCCATCAACGATGTAGTATAGCGTTACATGGTCCATTTAGAATTATACAATTTTTACGCTAACCTATCAAATTATTTTAAAAGTAATTATTTCTACATACTCCGTCGTAGTATGAACCAGTACTTTTTTGTGACTGCAGTCTGAGTCTGACCGCTTAGATTTTTGAAACTTCACAATGTATTTTGATGCGGTTTCACCATAACTCAGAGTGGATTTTACAAAACGTTTATGACGTAAAATAAACTCATATTCCTAAAGAAAAAACACGGATTTCTCAATATTTTGATGTTACCATTGCATCTGTGAGAAGGACGGGACGGATTAATAAACATAGTCAATAGAGTTTGTTCCGACACTGACCTGTAAAAAAAAATTGTTCCGAACGTAACCCTCTTGGTTACGTTCGGATCGGAAGTTCCTATCCTTACCGTAGTTAGGTTACCTGATCCGACACATCGTTCCTATCATAACCCGAATTACGATATAGATAGGTTCTTCCCTCTCCTTTTTTTTTGAATAAAAAGTGGAATTGTTAGTGGTGATATTTTGATTAAGCATAGTAAATGTTAAAGTCCGATTTACACATTGGTACTTTTTATTCTGAGCTATCTATATCGCAATTCGAATTATGATAGGAACGATACTTCAGGTCAGGTTAGGAAGAGGGTTACGTTCAAAACAACTTTCTTTTTTTTTTCAAATTCCTAACCTAACCCGCGAGCGGGTTAGGATTTCGGGTCAGGTCCGACGAATAAACCGTAAATAGACATAATGACAAAATAAACACTTTCTCATCTAAAAGCCAAAGAATCTCCGCTGCATTCCAAAAAGCCTTTTGTAACTTTAAAACAGATTATTTGTAATAAAGGAGCGATAAATTAAGCGGCTCATTTGAGCGAATGAATGGCTCGGTAATAGACTGTGACTGTCGTCGGCTCCCCCACAAAAGAAAAGTAGGCGAAAATCGTTTCTTTGTTCTTAGTAAATCGAGTACCGGAGTCGTTTGTCGGCCTTATATCACGCTGATTCGACGTTTATAGCCGACCTGCAGCGTCTAACTGCTTCGGTTGATTTGGGAGTACTTGATTACCTTATTATGTGGCACGTAAACGCTTAAGTACGTTAAGGTTCATATTTTATCTGGAGCCGTAAATGAGGGTGAATTAAGACCATGTAAAGTATTTACATGCTATTTGTTTTTAGACCTGAGCTGTATGAGAAATATGAACTAATATTAATTAGAAAAATATTAAAATTTCTACCTCGATGGTTGTAGTCGCAAACATGAGGTCTTGGGTTTAATTCTCACATCTTGCGAAGTGATAACGAATCAATCACTCATCAGGAATCTTTCAATAGCAGCCCGAGGTCTGGTCTTCTGCTGGATTGATGGTAATAGGTTCGCCGATATTTCTTGAGACATTAAAACATAATACCTGGTGAAATGTGGCCGAACTGTGTATAAAGCGCACCTTTTTCTAGCCCCTCGGGGATTGCAGACGTTATTTTCTATGGTTATATCAGAGTTGTCTAGTTGTTGTTGGTCTAGTGGGCGCAATCACAACTGCTGAGCATGAGAACCTAGGTTCGATTCCCGGGGCGGGCAAATTGATATTGGGTTTTTTCATCAGGAAATTCTCAGTAGCAGCCACGGAGAATTTGTGACCAGTTGATGGCTAGGCTCACCCCCTATTAAATGGGACTTTAACATAACTGGTGAAATGTTGGAGTACTATAGATACACCTGTAACGCTTCGGGGGGCTGTTATATTATATGTTATTTAAAAACATGAGTTTACACTTGAATCATATAAAATTGAATTATTAAATAATAATTATTAATTATTATTAATTATTAAATAATTAAATAATAATTATTATATTATTAATAATTATTATTTCGTATGCCATATACCGAGTGTATTTGAGATATTTGTATTTATTATGATAAATACAAATAGGAAACTCGAAATCGCAAGTTTTCAGTCAAAATTGCACTTGCCAGAACGTGGTCTCTTTGTCGCAGTGAAAATAATTTTGAAACGGATTTAATAAGAAATCGCGTGAGCGAATATCTTTCACAGCCGATGTTGTTCATTAAATATTATTACTCTTGCATCTATACTACAGTACATAAGCACTTTTTCTTTTATATATTATTCATATATTTCCAAGTGCGAACTTGACTTGACTTATCTTGTTAACATGTTATTCTGAAATTTGATTTTTTATATTAAAAAGCTATTTAGATGAAAACTTTTCGCACGTACGTATGAAGTGCGTGTCTATTTTATTTACATTTGGAAATAATATTCTTTAACAGATTTTTTCTTCGAAAATGTTCCAATAAAAAACTTTTCGTTCCGCATTCCAAATGAAGGCAATGCTTTCCTTTTAATTAAACAAAAACCCAAAGTAATTTTAAAGAACAGTCCATAAAATTTAAACTCACATTCTTAGACTTTCTATATCTTGAAATACATTTTCTAGAATTGACATTAACGTCAAATCGTAAAAAAGAACCGCAAGGAATGGGATGCAAAGTTATTACTTTTGTATGTACCTCGAGTAGAAATACGGAGTCGTTTCTCCAATTTTGGCACAAAACTGTAAAAGTCGAGTCAAATTTAGTAAAGCCATGTCCCACCGTCAGCGACAAGCTGTCCAGTAAGCTTTTTTTCAATACACTTCCTTGAAAACTGGTTCATGCAATGTAAGTATTTCACACGTGTGCGATTTTTTCATTTTCCAACACGTGTGCGGGAATGAAAATTGCCACATACCATACCTATACTTAGTCCAAATTGGTTCAATGGCTATAGTCGGAGGTGAATGTTTTTTTTTATTTTGGCATAGGAATGCGTCTTTACGGCGTAAATAATTTTTGAATTTTCAAATTGTGTTTATAAATAGAACATCATACATGATTTAAAACTAATACTTACTTTTCTTATCAAATTAATATTTATTTGTGTTCTAAATTCAAAAATATAAAAAAATACTATTTTTTATATTAGTCTGTTTAGCGGACCTGGCGAAAGTAAAGCGCGTAAAAAAGGAAAATTAAAATCATGGTTTCCTAATAATTCATGACAAAAATATTTTTCAATCTTGTATTTTAATTCTTCAAAAGTGTATTGATAAACGTCGTTTGATACGCGTGGACATTTGTTATTGCAAGTTCTCGGCTCAAAATGGGCAATTTATACCAGTCAATCTTTGGGTGATGCAGAGATAAGAAGATTTGTAAGAACCTGCTTGCAAATAAACATCATTTCATGAACACACAGCGCCATCTAGTGCCACAGTAAGCAACGAGGCTTGTGTCGTGGACACCAGATAGTTGATATACTACATATATACTTTTTGTTTGTAAATACATACTTATTATACATATAAACATCCATGACTCGGAAACAAATGTCCATGCTCATCACACAAACATTTGCTCCAACCGGGACTCGATCCCGGGACCCTAAGAACGTAAAGCAGTCACCACCGTTACGTCATTTGGGTCGTCAAAAAGATATATTTAAATACTGTAAATATATATCAAATACCATAAATATATATCAAAAACTATAAAATATTTCACTTTCACATAATATGTATTGCACTTTATATGCAACGAAGAAAAGCTATCGAAGAAAAAGACTCACTCAGGTGGCCTACCATGACGTCTTAAAGCAGGATCGTTTTAATCTTGTTTCAGTGTGGGTAAGAGACGGAGCTATAGAGGACGTCTAGCGCCATCTCTTTCCCACACTCGAACAAGATTAAAACGATCCTGCTTTAAGACGTCATGGTAGGCCACCAGGGATGCTGATTTGGCGTGCAGAAAACTCGTTCAGATATTTTCACTTGGTAAATGCTACATAATGTATAACAGCAAGTGACTGAGCTGAACGTTGCTCGCCAAATTGTTTTTGGCTTTACTCGCTTATCGCTTATCGTTTGTAGTGGGACCGGTGCCCTTTGCCGACGAACAAAAACATGACAGCGTCTATAAGTCAAAGTTAAAGTAAGAAATTAAAGTGCAATCTCTTGCCCCGTAGGTTGAATATTAATCAAATTGGCTACATATCTAGGAGGTTAGACTAGGATGTGATTTATGAAGTGAACATTTTTATCGAAACAATCGATCAGTATAGACGGGCTGGTGCGTCAAAACAGTCATTTATCATAGTTATCTCACTCAGCCACTCGCTTTGTCTGCCGGCTGCATGGACTTCACATAGTATTTGTGGTTAAAAACTCTCTGTGGTATACCCATAATATACTTGCGTTCTAAACGCGAGTAAGGAACAATTTAGATAGGTACTATAACACTCTCTAATAAAAAAGCAATACCTATGTCGTTTAGATACCAGTTGTATTCTATGATTTATTATGATTAATTTATCTACGGGTGGGGTGTGGGACTCTTCTTCTAGTTGTCTTTTATCCAACTGTTGAATTTTGAACGTTCAGCTCAGCGCTGAGTGTCGAAATTCCAATGGTGCAATATAATTTAGGCACCCGTTCAGAGGTGCTTACTGTTAATGAAAACGGACATTCTTTTCTTTCTTCGAAGTTCAGCATTGGAGTACAAGTACACTGAAGTCCCACTTCCGATAACACTGTGAAAGGCACGCCTCACTGTGTTGTCAATAAGATATGTGAATAACAGATCTGCCAGGACGTGGGTCCTGATAACGTTATCATAAAAAAATATTTAATATTGAGTGCAAAATTGAAAATCAATTTAATCAAGCCAACGTGAGCCCTTTTAAAACAATATCAGCTTTAAAAAGTTGTAAACGATATTTTCCACTACCACCCACATAAATGCATGCCCTCGTGTACGACACCTACGTTAATTTAAAGCAAATTGTGAAAAAAATTGGAAGCAACAATGGCTGAAAACCTAGGTGGGTTGAAGTCTTATCAGCCTTCGTGCGGTGGCTTGAACAAATGAAGGTTATAATGCGATGGTGATATGACTTTGAATGGTAGGCATAGTGCTGTCTTGAGTCTTCCATTTGGGAATAGGTAATCCCAGGATAAAAGTATATTTCGTTTGGAACTTTAATAATATGTACAATAACAGTAATTCTATTTGTTAAAATCCTATGAGTTGGTCTAAAGATAGCTACATCATTTTTAGAATTCTGTACCCGAAGGGTAACCAACGGGACCCTGTTACTAAGCCTCCGCTTTTCGTCCGTCTGGTCAGCAGGCTGTATCACATGATCAGTAATAGGTAGACAGTTGAAATTTTCACAGAATGTTTATTTGTATATATATATGCTATAGCGAAACTTAATAAAAATAAATTAAAAATTAAAGGTGGCTGCCCTACTAAGATGGTACGGAACCCTACATGCGCGAATCCGACTCCCACTTAGCCAGTTTTTTTTGGTTAATATTTTTGACAACAAGAAAGATACCCTTTAAATTAAGAACCTTGCAAAACAACACAAAAGAGAAAGCTCGCAAAAGAAGGACCTAAATTATAATTATCTTTCTATCGAAGCCCACTAATTCTCTGAGCCCAAAAGGAAATAGGCAAACAGAATCTAACAAGGCAATCCCATACTTCCCAGATCTTCAAACTAATCATTTCCTAAAAGCATCCCAAAAACTAGATTAAAGGGAAAACCTCATTTACCGTCCGCCCAATGACAATGAGTTTATTTCCCGACAAAAACTAATAAACGGTAAGAAAGAGGACATTTCCTTTCGGACATGTTTCGAGTTGGTAACTATGGAACAAAGTAGGGAGATACAGAAGAACGAAGCCATTGGAGGAGCGAAAACTCACGCACACATAGACACGCAAAAGGTTCGGTCAAACAGACCTCACTGGGTTCTACACTTGGTTGCGGATATAAAGTACCTTAGTACATAATCCGTCAAAATCTAGCTTCTCCGGTACACTGGTTTGAACACACGTTTACCCCGTGGCAAGAAGAAACTCATTTGGAAAACAAAAGAAAATTATTTACTGCTTACCACAAGTCACCAAGATGTCACTTGCGGGGCGACCGATGAAAACAAAAGACGTGCGCGAAAGACGAATCGCAAACTATATCCGATTGATACCGTATTACCTGAGGTATGCCGTTAATTCCCGTCTGCCACCACCGGTCTGCCACCACTGGTGGCAGTTGCAACTATTTGTCGCATCTACCACCACTGGTCGAGGATGCGTAGCGTATTTTGCACAACTTGAGCTAGGCTTTCTATTATTATTGGTTTGTTTTACGTACATCCTCGCACATGACTGGCGGAAATGGACCCTAAGTTGAAGGAATTTGTTTGATATACATAAATTGAGATGGCCGTATGGCCAATCACAAGCAATGAAATGTATACACGAGCATCTATAAAAAATGATTTCCTCCTACTGTATTGATTAACTTTATTAAATAGTATTTTGGAAGCCATAGTATTACGAAATAGGTCTTCTTCTCTCTCAAACTAAAAACCGTTATTTCACGAGTCAATCGTTATTGAATTTTGCTACTACTAGTAATACTAAGTTTACCCGAGTAAACCTAGGTTTACTTCTTCTTCTAGAATTACCCGCAACATATACATTCCATTTGCTCGTGACTATTTGTGTTTATGTGTGCGTGCGCTCGCTGTTTTTAGCTAGCCTTCTGTTGCTGTTTATTCCGTAACTACGGGACCGTAGGAACGCCGATCACGTTCTTGTTTTGTACTTTCTGTAGGACATCATACCTAGTTAGACTTCTTGAAAGGTTATTTCTTAGCTTTACGGCTAAAGACATTTTTTGTGGGAATGTTTGTGACACATGCTATAGAGGTGTCGTCTTGTCAATTCCATTTCCGAATGTGGTTTTTATTCGTGTTTCCTTTTTGTTGATTTGGGTCGATTCTTTTGGAGACTGAATAGGAACTGTATGACTTTGAAGAACTTGTAAAGATACTTATAAAAGTAATCCGTTAATCGATGTGTCTACATACTTTTCTGACTCTACTTAGTAAAATTCATAAGTTAATTTATTTATTCACTGAGAGAAAACTCATACATACGTAACATCACTTCTGTAAGCAGTGATAGTCTAGAGATCGTCTGTGTCGTTTGTGTTGACCGTCGCGCGTCGGACTGCCAAGTCATAGGTCTCGAGTTCAAACCCAAGCACGCACCTCTGATTTTTTGGATTCATGTGCGTATTGTAAAATTATTACTAGCTTCGGTGAAGGAAAACATCGTGAGGAAACCAGCATGCCTGAGAGATTCTCTCGACGGCATGTAAAGCCAGGTCAGAGGCTCATGGGCGGCATAAAAAATCTTGACACCAGGTTAGACACTAACCACACGATAAGCAAGTAATCACGCCTGTAATCCCCGCAGAGTTAGAGGTTTATGTCCCATGTAATACGGGCGAGCCACTGCCTTCAACTGAGCACAAATCTAGACTCCGTGACTGCTACTGAGAAATTCCTGATGGAAAAACCCAATATCAATTTGCCCGCCCCGGAAATCGAACCTGCTCACCAATCACACTTACGATCACTAGACCAACGAGGATGTCAGAACTCATAGAGCATAAGCCTGAAATGGGGGATGAAAGTTTGGAATAAAATCTAAGTTCGACATTCCTTTGGGCGCTTAGCTTGTACTAGATATTTTTTGTTGCTTTAAAGAAATAAATAAAATAATAAAATAAAAATTGTTTATTTGCACCTTCAAGTAAAAATGTTGTTTACAATACAATTAGGCCGTAAGGTATATTTACAGTCGTATGTTTAAGTTTTGTTTTGTCGCAGCCCTTTGCGATGGTCCGACCAGTTATGCTCTTCTTTCGAAACGAAATTACATGATGCGCTTCACTTAGCCAAGACGGAGATGGCGAAACATTGCCAGGTAAAAAAATATTTCAAGGGAGGATCACGACCCTCAGTAATGAGGAGCACGACTTGAGGAGGAGAGTTTAAGTTTCAGCCAATACCTTGTCTTATAATTATAGGTGTCAGAGCCCACACTCGCTAAGCCAATGCCAATTGTGTCCAGTTTTTAAACAAAAATAATTAAAACAAACAATTAATGAATAAAAAAAAAGAAACAATGAAATCATTACCCTCCTTCTGGGACAGTCGAGTAGGAACAGATAAACGGTAATTGTATGAGTGTATCGTTGATGTTTAAGAGTGTGCGCGTGTATGTGATTGTGTGAGTCTATGTGTGTGTGTGTGCGTGGGTGCGCGTGCATTTGCCTGTGTGTGTGTATGTGTGCCAGTGCTCGCGCGTATCTGTGTTTGTATGTGTGCCATAGGAAAACTTAGGATTCAAATTTTGTATAAGTACAAAAACCAGACCATTGTTTCACGAAGAAATACTTTACCTACATTTATTTATTATTTTTATTTGTTTTCAATTATTTGGGTACGGTAAACAGCTTCTCCGTTTCATCGTAGGTTAGTGAAAGAAGTTCCTAACAAGATAATAACACATCTCAAGAAAATGCGAAACAATGATATTTCAAGGTTTTGAGTTACCTCAGCTAGTCTACTATAAATATACCTAATATTACTTTAAATTTACTTGAAGGAGCTCGTGGCTAAATAATAACAGCTGCTGCACGAGTTTATCTTCAAGGTTAAGCAGCACTTGTCAAGGTAACTTTGTGGATGGGTGACCATTCATTTCATACCGAGTTTTCTCCGTGCCTCGGAGAGCACGTTAAGTCATTGGTACCGGCAACGTGTAGTTAGTGGTCCATAAGTCTAACAACCAGTCTTACAAAGGGGTTTCGTATTACCGGGGTTGCGGGACTGTTCGAAAGAGATACCGTGGCCCCGGAACACAAAGGGCGATGTAGGAACATGGATGGGTTTTAGTCAGTAAAAGTCTGACACTCCCTCCTGCTCCGCCCAGAGCGGGAGGAGTCATTTCATGATTTGCCCTCCGAAAAAAAAAAACAAAAAAGGGGTTTCGTATTACCTAAGTACTAACTGGGTTGTGGAGGTCAAATAGGCAGTCGCTCCATGTAAAATACTGATATTCAGATGATGATCTCTTGAAATTTACATCAAATGGCTATAACAACTCCATTACGATCACCCAATAAACCTTCCACCGAGAATGATGAATTCGACAAGTCCGCAACACAAATAACGTTGACCTAAGATGTCCAGAGGCTGATAACAGACAAATTTTCTCCTTGGTTACCCAAAGTAGGTCGCTATAAATAACTCTTTACCCTTCCCACCAGATAATAAATAAGCAATTCCTTTGCAATAATTCGCATAAAACTAATGGTTTGAAAACGTGACAACTCAAGCGAGAAGTTGCGATAAAAGTAATCAAAGTGTCGTTAAAATTATTTTAGTACGCCATCATTTGGGAACAATCCCTGTACTATACGCGTTCGGCTGATTACTCAAGATAAACTATATTTACGGGGTGCCGTTCAATAGGTTATGAGGGTAGTAACTTGGGTAATTAACCAATATTATTAAAAAGAAATGATACTATTCATCCTAGGCCCTTGTTGGTCCAAACTGTCTTAAAACAGTGTCCGTGTGTACTATGCCGGATCAGAGTCGATTTCCAGTCTAACCGGAAGCACTGAAGAACCAGGATTTCAATGGTGCGATTGCCTATCTGACCTCCACAACTGTTTGGCTTCTTGTCTTGTTTGTTGTCTTGTCTTGGATTCTTATTACCTACTTTACCTCTTGGAGACTGTCAAAGTTCTACAAATAAGTGTTACTTTTAGTCTTTCCGAGGCTTGGAAGGATCTTAATATGTAATAGATGGTCACACATCTACGGAACGACCTCGGTAAGCTTTTGCTTAACCGGTTAGATGGATTGATTCATACGGCTGTTAGTAGTTAGTTAGGAGCCTTTGCAATGGACCTGTTATTAAAGTAACTCATTAATTTTATGTCATCATGCGTTTCAAAATAAATAAACATCATAAGTTCAGATGTAGACCGTATTCGGAACTCGTTAATTTTTTTTTTGTTTTCCACATGTTAATTACTCGTTTTGTTTGGAACCGATGATACCAATTATAAAGATATGGGTTTAATTTCACGGCTATTCCTAGAAATTATGTTGATTGGGTATAAAGTTTCGGTTTGAGAGTGGATTTACAAAAATAACTGTGATAAAACATAACTAACGATAAAAATTACTAACTATTGCGCTGGCATTTTATTCAGCGGTTTTAGCAGTTTCTGGGTATTTTAATAGTGTTCGTAATAGCGGTGATAATAATAAATTAAACTATATGATACAGTTGGTTGTTTGTACTCGAGTGTCATTGAGGGATTTAAAATTAAGTTAACTATTTTGACTCACGCCGCCGAACACTTGACATATCGTACTGTACATATATTTCGTCTCAAATGTTCATCAACGAAATACTGTATACAAAAACATTACATCACGCCTGTAATCCCTAAAGGTTTATGCAGATGTGTACTTAATAGTACACGGGCCACATTTCGCCAGTTATTTTCGAGTCCCATGTAATAGGGGGCGAACCTATTGCCGTCAACCGGGCACAAATCCAGACTCCATGGCTGCTACTGACAAATTCTTGATGGAAAAACCCAAAAACAATTTGACTGACTCGGGAATCGAACTCAGGATCTCATTTTGTTTAAATAAAATATGTTATGGATCATGGTGCAGTTAACCGCCCATCAGTGGTAGAAACACTTGCGCTACGAAAATCGTCCTTAACTCTACGTAAAAAGGTTTGTTTGTGTCAAATTTCTGTCACTGGACTACGGTTGGCCCTTTTTCCTGGCAACTTGACGTTTTATGATGTAAGATGTTGATAAGGATGATTAAAAAAAAAGGGTTTTTATTATTAGAATACTCATGCTCTCTGCTCTTGCTCTCTCTACTCGCTCTCTCACTCGGGTTTTTATTTAAATGTATTTTATTTTTATTTTTTATTTATTTATTTTAGAAAACCTTAATGAGTAGTACTGGAATATTTCAGGAACCTATTTGCCGGCGGATTCCTCAAAAAAATAAAGCTTTTTAAGTATGAACTTAATTTCATAAATTCAATTGTGCTTATAAGTATTCATAGCCCATTCCCGAACATATACATTCTAACTATACAGTGCGATGTTCATATTCATAGGCAATTTCGTTGGGTTTATGTTCGCGTTTAACTCGATTCTCTTGTAAATAGTCGTAAATTCATGGCAGGCTGTACGCGCGCCATATCGAAGATCGGTTCAGAGTGAACGTCAAATATTTGTTTCATTTTTTCGTTTTCACGAAACAGTTTTCAAATTTATGACACTCGACTTGTCTAGTGCCCTGGCCCAAGGGGCTTAACCTGAAATGGACGCGCGGCCGCCGCGGAGGAAAATATATTTCCAAGTTTACTGGCCCATAAATAACTGTGGAGTGACAGGGCGATGATAAACTCCCGGGCGAGAGTTCATCTCACGTCGGTTACTGAATATTGAACGAACACAAGCCTAATGTAATTTCGGCCATACACACAATAATTGTGCTAATTACCAATGTGTGGACGCGCCAGTCGCGCGGCTAGTTGGACGGTTGATGGCACCAATAATCGTTGTCATTTTAGATACCTATTCTGCATAACTGTTCCACGAAAACTAATTAAAACCTTGATGTCAGAACAATTTATTACCAAAGAGGTAAACAGTTTTCGGCGCAGATATTATTATGGATTCATTGTACATAAACAGCATACAGCTCTGCAACAAGTTTCGTTTAACATTTATTTAAATGTCAGCGTCTGTTTCCCCGAAGTACGAGCGCAACTCTTAATAAGAACGAACCCAAAATGTATAAATGAATTTGTTTACAATGTTGGCGTACAAAGATAGCAGAGTCAAACAATTCGAACAGAGCTATGAACCGAACAAAATAAAACTATTTCGACGGAAGTTAGTTTTTATTTAGCGCAACGGATGTATTTTGCAGCTCGCCAAAGAAACGGAAAATCCACTGAAAATCTGCACTAAATACTGTTTTCAAGTAAAGTTCCTTTGTCTTGGCACTCTTTGTTTACTTTACAATTGTGAGTGGAACAATACAAAAAGCTCCGAAATTCGCTAACAACCTAAGCCCCAGTTGAAGTTTTAATTGCTTCGGAAGAGGTCCACACGTAACAGTGGTCTGGGCCGGATTGGACAAGTTCACTAGAAGAACCATAGCTCGATCCCATTTGCCTAAAATGTTAGGCTGCTTTAACTTTTGACTGTCGGGCCTTGGCGGATAAAAGGTGTGTCCTTTCGACTCTCGAGACGTTTCGAAAACTACCTAACAATGTACTTAGAAATAGGTCCCAAAAACTTTCCAGCTGTGTGTATCGTGTATGAAGACTGAGAGATTATAGCGGAGTTTTGACAGCACTGTCCTCCCGACTGCTATAAACAACATATTGCGGTCTATAATCCGTCTGCTAACCCTGTCAATACAGATCTTTCCCGTTTCTGACCAAGTGTTGTAGTAGCCGTCAATAAGAGGATACTGTTCAGTAGGAAATACACACAAGCTAACATAAATATGTTTCATAAATTATTTAAAAAAGGAACAAATATTAATTTATGATTATGGGTCCAGTCTCTTAACATAACATCTGCATTTCCAAATAAACTACGATTGTAATATTTAACATAAATAATTTCGTTAATCACCAAATCAATCACCGCTCCTAAATCACTGTTACAAAAACGCAACTCTAATAAGCTCACGCAACCCTTGAAATAACAAAGTATACGGACGCCCCAGGTGTGGTACAGCAATAAATTCCTAAGTAAATAACTAGTGCATTATTAACACTAATAAACTTGGTAACAGTTCACCGTCGTAAAGGACGGAGCCCTCGACCTGAGTTTTGTAATTGACGTACAAAAATACTAGGTACCTTATTCGAAACAGTTCCTTGTAACAGTGCCAACCGCAGAACGGTTTGTTATTAACTGTTACTTTGTTTGAACCGCACTGTTACTGGCTGTTGTGCGGTTTGAAGTTCGAATGCGAATGTTTATGTGTCGTGCGTGTATCTTTTGTAGCGCATGTGTGGTGTAGCTACCTATATAAAATCGTATATGGCAGTATTATCTATATAATACTAACATCCATTTTATTTGTTTGAGTAGGTACCTTTTGTTTTTGTTTTGTCTTGCACTTTTTATTAATCATGTAGTATTATTATTTGTTACTATTTTGCACACTAATTTATTCTATGTATCTATTCATACATGACACACAATTACACCTATCTATAACACAAAGAACAAAACTGTTTTACGTCCGTCACATCACCATCTCGGGTCCAGTTGAAAACCACCGTCGGGCACTAGCTGCTCGGCAGTTTGCTGAACTGGGCCTATTTGGCGTAGCCGTGAGACACAATATTATCAAATTCTTTTTGTTTTTGTCTAATTTTTTAATGTTTAGATTTAAGTTTACTCTTTTGTTTTTATTTTATTTGTTTGTTGTGTGCACTTATGGCATGTGCCGAATAAATATGTTTCCTTTCTTTCTATTATATACGAATACTTGTCAAACAAATTTTAGATAAAAATCGTGTAGGTAAGGGTCGCATTTGCATATCATTTTAGTGCGCTGACTAGAAAAGCTCTCTTGTCTAATCGGAATCGTCGCGAAAGTTTTCAGAGTTTTGCACTTTGACCAGTTGCCAAAGTGTCATTTTGATCAGAGTGCCACCAAAATCAATAAAAAGTTAAATAAAATCCCCAATTTTGCGTATCAATAACTTGACTTTTATTTTCCAAACTTGGATAGATACCTACTGACTATTCCTAATTCTTCTACTAAATCAAACTGAACAAGGCAATCGGCACTCAAAAAGAGATTGTCTATCGAGGAATTCTAAAGTGATTCATTTTTTTTCAACCACCAGTGCTCCAATTAAAATTATCTCTGCCTTCATTCTACTTTTATAACATTGGTAACAGATAAAGATCTTCAAAAGTCCAATCAATTGATAATGGATCTCTCTCCGTCAAAATCTAGACTAATAATAATACTTGGAGAATCATTTTATCATGTTGTAAAAGTTTTTAATCCTACATATTTTATGATAGCAAATCTATTTAAGTGTACTTTTAACTTTTATTCTAATTCGATGGGACAGATGGACAGATCGACCTTCGATTTTTGTAAAAGCTTTTTTCAATGACCTTGCAGATTTTAAAAATTACTTTCCATTTATTAGAGTTAAGAGTTCATTTATTTGTCAGAAACATGAGTATGCCAGGTGGACCGATGACCTGGTGAAGGTTGCGGGAATCCGTTGGATGCGAGTCGCACGGGACCGGTCAATGTGGCGACACTTGAGGGAGGCCTATGTCCAGCAGTGGACGTATTTCGGCTGAAATGATGATGATGATGAGTATGCACACATAAAGTACATTTCAGAAACAATCAGGGTTGTTTTACCTTTACGGCGCGCGGCGTATACAAATATCTATTATAATAACTTTTGATCAATTATTTAATTAATTGTAACTATTAATTTTATTATTAGTAAAGTGTTATTTTTTTCAATTAAAAGTGCATATTGCAAATGAAATTCAAAATGATCATCTAGGCTGAAATGTTTCCTTAATAGCCTTTGGTATGTTTACGCACATTAACATTGTACCTACTCAAGGTAGATAAGTGACCTATACAGGATGTAAACAGAACCTTCACGAAGCCATCAACCAAGCATTCTGTACATCAAAAAACGCAACGCAACAACGCACAACGTTACGTAAAAATATTCCTGTAAAATGACTTTGTTTTTGGGCGAAAAATCACGGTTTACGGTAGGACTCTATGTAACGCACTCAAAACATTGTGCTGATGGGTGCGTTGGAGCCATGAAGGTATTTAAAGTAATCTTAAAACCTTATAAACTTGTTGTAAAAAACATCGTGTAAGAGTTGGAACTTTGATGAGGTACTTATTTATGGTCCAGAACAATGGCGGGGAAAGCAAGTGTATTTCGGTTTCGTTAAGGTTATTTTTACACCCATTAAACACGATCATTTAACTGTAAACTTGTGTCTACTTGAGATACAACGGCTGCCTCTATCTATCTCTCTCTCTCGACTCTCTCTTCTCTTTGTATAGATGAGCACGAACCACTTACTCGAAGGACATGAACTAAAGACGCACCGTCATGTATCTGTCATTACAGCTGCGGCAATGCTTATCTACCTACTATTGTTGAATGGCACGTGTATGTGTATGTATTTGTTAGGTAGGTACATTTGAGTTGATGTGAGAGAACCAAACAATATTGTACAAATATAGCACCGGAAAAGGAATGCTAAACGTGGTGTATCGTGAACTATGGAGGAATTTAGTACGGCTCAAAAAATGTCGCAGCTGAGAATTTAAAGACCATTCAGCTGTATCCGGTGAGACTGAAGGCCGATCCTAACATGGGGGTTGGGAAAAGACTAGGCAGATAATGATATTGTCATAAAATGCCTGTGATTCTAAGGAATTTACTTCTTGGCCGTCTAATGCACTAAGAAGCAGCTCCAAGATCTCAGGAATAAACCTAAATAGTCCGTCAGACAGATTATCAAAAAATATTTGACACGTATTTTTTTTTTGTTACGTAAACCAAAATTGACGAAGATATGACGCTTTTAAAATTCTCAATACGTCACGCCTAAGTATAATTTTTAGCTAGTTTTGACGTCACGAGCCCCTACTCCCGAGTTTTGATGCGTTTTATCTTTGTCAATATTCATTGATTTACAAAAAACAAAAAATACGTGTCCATTAATTTCCAATACTCTAACTGAGGGACTAAATAGATTTGCAATTTTTTGATACTGTCGTCATGCCTATTGTACTATGTACTACTCTGTCAAGAAAGTACCGGGAAAAGATCAATAATACACAAAATGTCTGTTATTCATCCAAATTTATTTTATCACCTTCAAAGTATGCTCCTTTAGAAACGATACACTTGCGCCAACGAATAATCCATTCATCAAAACATTTTTTAAACGCTGCTTCCGGAATTGAGTTCAGTTCTCGCCGCGAATTCTCCTTTATGTCTTCTATCGATTGAAAACGGGTGCCACAAAGTGGTAATTTGAGTTTAGGAAAAAGAAAAAAGTCAGCAGGAGCCATATCTGGTGAATATGGTGGTTGCTGGATGGTATTTGTTGAGTGTTTGATCAAAAATTCGTTCACAATGATAGCCTTGTGCGAAGGCGCATTGTCGTGGTGCAAAATCCAAGAATTTTCTTTCCACAAATCTGGCCTTTTTCGTCGAATTTGCTCTCTTAAACGCCGCATAACGCTCAAATAATATTCTTTATTTACCGTTAGACCTTCCGGTAAGAATTCAGAGTGCACAACACCGCGATAGTCAAAGAAAACAGTCAACATGACTTTTGATCGACTTTGGCGTGGTTTTTTCGGTTTCGGTTCAGTTGGAAGGCGCCACTCCGAAGCTTGTTGACTAGTTTGCATGTCAAACTCGTAAACCCACGTCTCGTCACCAGTAACAATGCGTTTCATGAATGTTGGGTCCGAACTGACTCGTTCTAGCATGTCCTCAGCGACTTTCATGCGATTGAGTTTTTGGAGAAAATTCAGATCTTTTGGGACTAGCCGAGCAGCAACATGTTTCATAACCAAATGATTAGTTAAAATAGTACGGATCGACTCGTGAGATACAGAAAGTTCGGCGGCTATCTCTCTCAGAGTTGAATGGGGATTTTCAGTCACTATTTTCTTCACTTTTGCGATGTTAACTTCAGTTGCAGACGTTGACGGCCTACCAGAGCGAGGCAAATCTTCCATCACATCTCGACCGCTTTTGAACGCTTTGAACCACTCATAAGCACGAGTTTTTGATAAAGTCGATTCACCGTAAGCCTTCTGTAACATTTTCAGTGACTCCGAACACGAAATTCCATTGGCGATGCAAAATTTAAGACAAACTCTTTGTTCGATATTTTTGTCCATTATGAAATTCGCAATACACACTATATATGATATTACTAAAACCAGCACTGTATTTAATATAAATAACAGATGCAACTCAAACTCCGCGCCAAAATGGAAAACAGTTGTGCCCACAAAGCGTTAAACTACAAAAAAACAAAAATTTGAATTTGGAACCATAAACAAATCATCCATTCCCGACACTTTTTTGACTGAATGTACATATACCCTAATTTACATCACAGAAAGTTTGTCTAGTCTAGTAATTCCAACTACGCATAATTTAAATTACATTACAGATAGTTAGGTAAGGGTGTACGAGTACCTAATAGTACACCGACATTTCGCTAGTTTTGTCTTTACTACGTATATCTCTACTATAGCGTCTGCCAGCGGCTTCGCCCGTGTGAAGTTTGATAACTGTCCCATGGGATATTACTATCGGGATAAATAATAAATAAATATAATAAATATCGCTGGACATTACACACAGCGCCATCTAGCGCCACATTAAGCAACGAGGCTTGTGTCGTGGACACCAGATAGTTGATATACTACAAAAATACATTTTTTTTTTTTTGTAAATTCATACTTATTATACATATAAACATCCATGACTCTGAAACAAATGTCCATGCTCATCACACAAACATTTGCTCCTACCAGGATTCGAACCCGGGACCCAACGAACGTAAGGCAGCCTCACTACCGCTGCGCCATTCAGGTCGATAAAAAGTATTCTATGTTTTAATCCAGGTTATAAACTATATGTCTACATAATTTCATCCAAATCTGTTTAGTAGTTTTTGCGTGAAAGAGTAACAAACATCCAGACATCCATACTCACAAACTTTCGCATTTATAATATTAAGTAGGATAGGGGGCCATGTAATAGATGGCTAGCCTATAGTCTATTGCCATCGAATGGATACAAATCCAGACTTCGTGGCTGCCACTAAGAAATTTCTGATGGAAAAACCCAATAAAACTTTGCCCGACCTGGGAATCGAAGACCTCATGTTCAGCAATCAGTTTATTATTTCTCAAAAATAAAAACAATATTGGCTCTTATCAAAAGCTTACCAACACGTTAAACAAAAAAAAAACATACAACATTACACAATTATATGCAAAATCAAAACAATAAGGCCTAACACTTAATCATAACTCGCAATAACAAAAAAAAAAAAACATACCTCGCAGTCTCGACTTCACAATTCTCTTTTTTCTTCATAACAATTACAATATAGAATCGGAACTGTTACATTCGGTAGTTAAGACTGGCATGTTACGACTGCCAGCTGTGGTTCACACGTCCTCAAGAAATACAACCAACCTTATTAGTCCATATTACCCGGATTTTGTTCCGTGTTGCCAATATACTTAGCACTGTGTAGCACATGTGTTTGTAAGAGTGGATGTATGGATTTTTCTTGGAAATTCAACTAAGTATAGACTCGGTATTGCTTGGGTTACATTATTTAAATAGTGACAAAAAGTAAGCTGTCATTTTTCTAACTACTATTTTTGGTTGGGTACAAAATACCTTGCAAATGAAACAAATTGAATGGATTGATTATACTTAAGAATAATCAATCCATATCTATTTTTGTTTATGCTAAGGCCGTGTTCCCACTATGTCGTGACGATTAATTTATCGTTGGTTTTTAGTTGGCAAAAGACGACAGTAATCGCGTCGTCCTAAATGTGAACACCTCCATTTAAATACACAAGCCATGACACTTAAAACCACACGATTAGCTGTCGTCACGACAAAGTGTGTACGCGGCCTAAGAGTTAAAGGTAAAGAAACAATAGACAAACAAGGTTCACATTATAAAAAGCCACATTAAACTTTTTTCAGCTAATTAACAACCTGAATACTGGCCAAACGTGCCTTGTGTACTGTAAATAGTTGGCTGCTTGCCTACCTTTCCAAAAAACGTGTGTTTTTGTAACCATTATTCCCACATAATATGTTAACGCGCATTTGATAATAGGTGCCTGCAAAAGATTCATGAAATGAAAGACAGCGTGGTTCTTTATTTAAAACTGCTGCATCCAAAACATTTAAAGAAATGATCAGCGAACGCGTCTTTGTGAGTTCAATCCCTACAGGTTTCTCTAGTAACAGCAACCCACGGGCATATTTTTACGTTTAGTTGGAGGCAATATTTAAAGAAAAAGTCATGCGGAAAACCCTCTCACACAATAAACTTGTTAATCCAAAAAAAATATCCTTTTGTTTTTTTTTTTTTGATTATAACAAAACATTATTTTAATCCATCTTCTCACATGAACTAGATTTTCATTGTCACTAGCCGTGAACCATATTTTTTCACAGAAAACGTCGAACATAGCGCGAAACTATTCGCGCAACAACTTTGATCTGGAATACCTATTGTTCAATAAATGCATTTCTCCCCCAAACGCACTACGGCAAACAATCAGCTGATTTCATCAAGGTTTCTTTCCTTTCAGCAAAAATTCTGGGTAAGGACAATATATTCTAGGTAAGGACAAAAACCCACAAAAAGGAGATACATCTAACCAGATAAGTTCTTTAGTAGGTCAATGTACTCGCGTGACGACTTTCGACCACAATACGGGTGAAAAGTAAGTAGTCCAACGTTAAAAAGTTTCTGTAAAAAAAATGGAAAAGACATCCTGAGTTCTGAGATAAATTCTGACTGTGGTTTGTGGAACTTTGAAGAAGTTATTTTTATTGCCTATCGTACATCAATATCATTCTTCTGCCCTTATCCCAATTTATTTGTGGTCGGCGCAGCATGTCTTCTTCATCCATACTTCTCTATTACTTGTCATCTCATCAGACACATCCTTTCTTGCCATATCATCCTTCACACAGTCCATCCATCGTTTCTTTGGTCTCCTATTACCTATCGTACAAGAACACAAATTAAATAACAAGTGAAAATAGTTTAACCAAAAAAATAGTTTAACCTAAAAAATAGTTTAACCTAAAAAATTACTTTCCTCATATTCTGTTATATTTTTTTTTGTTTATTCCACATTGCTGGTATCTCCTATGTGTTTGACATATGTGTGCGTCTGTATTGTACCTTTATTTTTATCGTAATACTAGATGTGCGGCGCGGTTACATCCGTTGCTTTTGCTCGTCTCCTAAGGGTCGTGCCATGATGTTTAATAAACTCAAGAGTAACCTAACTCTTGAGGTTATTAAATGAAAAAAGATTTTTCGCAAATAACATACTCGTAGGCACTTCCACACCACCTCTCTACGCCACTTCTACCGATGACATTACAGATTAGAAGGTACACGGGCACGTAAATGACATATTCGGGTATTATGTTCACTGTTGAACGCGAATATTCGTCTGGTCGCTAAGAAAATTTACTGGTCTGAAAATGTAGCGTGGCAAGAGCAATTCTGTTTTTATATTGTCGAGAACTCGATGGCAGATTACCTCACAAAGTGTCACAAGTCAAAAGGAGACTTCTGTCCTAATGCTGGAATGTGGCTGCGGTGGAGCCAGTAAACATAGCTACTTTAGGTTCAACAATAACGTAGCAAGTTGACTCGTTTCCGCTTTCACGAAACTTTTCCGAGTTACTGCTGGCAACATTACCCACCTCGGATTCGAACTTGCTACCTTTTATTTTGTTTTGTCTGATACGTTACCTAAAATGGACGATACTTTGTCTATGCTCGCCGAATACTTTGCAAATTACACATTGAGGCTTTACAACTTTGCTTTCTAAGGTTGGTACCGCATTGGGAAAAGTCTTTGGAGCTGAAGATATCCAAGTAGGTAACCATTTGGTACCCACTTGACCATCAAAGCTGTATATTATGAATCATACGAGGACCTATTACTGGTCACACACGGTCTGGTCTGCGATGCCTTTTTCATCCAAAACTTCAAACACTTGTCGAGGAGCTCATGAAAGTTGACTCCAAACATGTTTGGAAAATGCTAGGCAGATGACTTAAAACTCTTGTCATGTTTGCCAGTCCAAAATCCTGTTCTGAAAATAACGAACTTCTAAAAAAAAATTGTGTCGGCAATGTGTTTTGCCTCAAAAGTTGTAAACGTCGGTTGAGAAAATTGGCGCGATGTAACCCTTGGTTACGGTCGTCCTAGTAATTTATTATCTTGCGTTGAGTCGTACACATTCCGTAAGATAAGTTGCAATACATTTACTCTCTTTATTCGAAGGTTACTACCGAAAAGAGTTGTGTTGTGACCAAGATTGGCGAATAGTCCGTAAAAAAGAGAGACTTTGTTCCGCAAACGTTTTACATGAAAGGGATTTCATGATTTCATGATTTTCTTGTAACAAGGATAACTAGAATTATAATGTATCTATTAAAACTTTAGAGTAGAATATATTTGTGCACGAGTATAAAAAAACCCTGCACAAAGGCGGACTTAATGCCTTGGCCATTTTCTACTAGTTTAGGTATAAAGTGGCAAATTCAGGGTGATGCAAAGACAAAACATAGAAGCTAAAGCATTACAAAAAATAAGAAAAAATATACAAATAAAACATTACTATAAATATCTACATACAAAGAAACATAATAAACAAAGTAAATAGTTAAGTATATATACGTTATGTACAGACTACAACTAGAACTATACGACGGTGTATAATAAATTATAAAAATAAGACTAAAAATAAGTTCAAGTAAAGATAGATAAAAATACGCACATCGAGAAAACTAATAACAATTTAATTTTGAGCCAAGACTGCCAGATTTTTTAAGAAAGTGTGCAAGCTGTTACTTCAAATGTGAACCGACTGGTGGCCATAGTGATATACAGAGGGAGCACATTCGACAGGAAGTCCGCGCGGACAAAGAGAGACAATATAATTACCTGACCAGCATAATAATTCTGACAGTGGTGTCGATTATGTAGTGCACAAACTAAACTTAATTTAGGCTACTGCTATCTTTTACTAAAAGGCAGTGCGAGAAAAGGACGGCTATAGCTATGAACTAAGTTCGAGATGTCAAACTAGTTTGTGCCTTGCGCAGCCTTGCGCTTCACCGTGTTTTTAGTCGACATGTTGTTACATGCACCCTTCATTTGTTTGGAAATATTAGTTCCTACTAAATTTGACAGCTCTAAATTACGTCCGTCTCTTTCTCGTTTTATTAGAGAGAAAAAGATAGCAATAGCCTAAATTAAGTTTAATTGTGCACAACAGAATCGACAACATTGTCAACTTATTGAGTGTAGTTAGTTGTTTTGCCCATGCTATAAAGCCTCTATAAAAGTATCTGAAACAGTTAGCTTATTGCCAACATTAAAACAGCCATAATATCATCCAAACGGGTCTTATAATGTTGTACTAAATTTCATTATGCCACTCATTTCAAAAAAAGAACATTGTCATGCACGTGCGATTCACTACCACAGCGCCGTAATAAAAAAAAACAAGCTCCGTATCCCGGTCGTATCCCGCCATTTTTGTTCGATATTAGTATTGTATTATGTCCTTAGTTAGTTAACAAAAATGAGTTAAACAAGCTTTGTGCATTTTAATAATTGTACAATCCAAAATGTAAATAATTATATTATTACCTATAAGTACACAGTTAGTTTGTATTAAATACTCAGCAATTAAATTTTCCATGAATTTACATAGAACTTACAACACTACAACACCCTATGGTTTCAGAACCTTTTATGGAGGATTCATATCATGGATGTAGATAAAGTCTTGTATGCAACTGTACATAATTAGGTATTAAAACACTCATGTGATACCCCTTATTATACAACAGTTGCATAAATAACTATTAAGGTGTTTATAATGAAACATATTGTTCGTTAAATGTCTAATGGTGGATCCACACAGCCCGGCGGCACTGCCGTCTTGACCACAAGCAAAGCGCCAGGCGAAGCCCCCGGCAATTGCCGCCGGCAGAAGCCGGCAAATGCAGCTGTGAATCGATATTCTTAGTTATCTTGTGACTTTCGGTGAAGTGAGTTGTACGCAGATACTGGAGATAAAAATGGACAATAACATCGCTATCGCTGCTGCAATTTCGGTGTATATTCTCTGTCTTAAAAGGAAAAAAATAGCAAAAGAAGATTTTGAAGGAGACCAAGTCTTCGAAATAGCCATGATGCCCAGAATGCTTGAAGAGTCGTAATGGATGACATAAACCGAAGAACTGTTCGTTCGAAATTTGAAGTATTTTTGAGAACGACACCACTCTCATCGAAAGCCACGAACAAACTGTTCACATTTCAAATATTCTGACGCTCCGGCGGCATCAGAAACAATTAGTAGATCTCTCTGTTATCTGACGAAACACTGATATTATTTGACGGATATCCAGCAAACGTTCATAGCTTGGAAATATTACTTCAGGATGTTGATTTCTAGCTGTTTCTGATAGTAATTAATTGGTCTGTTGTAATTCTTTGGGTACCTATCTATAGTTTTCTTTTATACGAGTATTTATTGTGGCTTCGGAATCTTTAGGATTTCTTTATAATTTGCTTAACTAAATTAACTCGCAGCTTCGCCGGGATAAACAGTCAAATTGAAAGCGTACTTCTTAAGCTAGAGGTCAGTCAAGGTATACCTGTGTGTTTAAGCTTCATAAGAATAAGGCATCAGCGCTTTTGGGACATGGATAGTCAGAATATACATACATACAACCATAAACTCTCGCCTTTTTCCCATGGGATTAGGCAGTTACCACAGAATATGACATTCTTTTTCGTAGTCTCCTAGACCGGGATCTATAAAACTTTTTTTAACCAAACTTTACTCTAAGTGTCTAAGTAACGTTTGTATGTAGATCCCGACAGCCAATAACAATTCAGATAATATTTCCAGTTCGTTGTTTGTAACATTAAAACTCTATGTATAGCGTTCATCTCTAATCAAAAAGCAAACATCAAGGTTGTCAGTCCTTGTCTATTGCCTCGGAAAGATGAACGGACTCCTTAGAGCAAGTCACGGTGATCTTTGTGAAACCACTTTCTTTTCTCAGTGACGTTTGTCATGAGTCAGCGTCTATTGACGTCGAGTGACTTAAGAAAACGACTACGATAAAAGGAAAAGGTAAATTCATGCGAATTATACAAAATAAGATCCATTTCTGAAAGGATATACCCTATGTAGGTATTTGGAATGAATTTAAAACCACCAGTTTTGCACTGCTGGGACATAGGCCTCCCTCAAGTGTCGCCACACCGGTCCTGTGCAACTCGCATCCAACGGATTCCCACAACCTTCACCAGGTCGTTTTAATAAGACAAATAAAAGTATTCTTTATTTTTAAAGAAACAATTGATAAACTGTTGTGTATAGACAACATTATAAATCTTATTTTTGAAATGCATAAAGGGTACCGTAATAAATGCAGGAAAAACATACGCAAGAATTGAATCCGAAAATAGGTTTTTTTTTTCTCATTATTATTACCTAGAAACTTCATTCATTGAGAACATGAATTCACAATACATTATGACTCCTCTCATTTATGTTGAGTTTCAGGAATTCTTAATCACAGCCGTTCTGGTAAATGCGATGCTTGTTGACGACGACAAAATTATACGAAGTCTACTCGTAACAGCTTACAATAGAAAATAAATAAAAGAAGACACGCCACAAGTGGTATTGTAGACCTTAGCCTATGTAAGTTAGAATCAGGCAATACTTGGCGGAAATCCATGACAATAAATGTTATGCAAAATATGTAGTTTTAATCCCGCGAAAAAGATCCAGGGCTGGATGCATGAGGGAGGTCAACAAAATTATAATTATTTATGAGTTCGCAACACATTCTGTCACCTATAGAGGAAGTTCACCTTTAGTTTCAGGAATTTTTAATCGGGGCCTTTTTGCGACGGTTACTGGTTTTTAGGAATTCCACACTCGTCTTTAGTTACAGTAATTTTCGTACCCTTTGCGCGATATGTATGTACGTGTTACTTATTGTCATATTCATAGCATTTATTTAATTTATTATATTACTATTTTCATTGTAAAATGAGTCGGAAGAAATTATCGTCAAAAATCTGTTAAAATATGATGGCGCGAGCGGCAAAGATACTAGGTGGAAAAGTGAAAATTCGAAAAGAGCACGTCAAGATCTATGAAACCACCAATTTTAAGGTAACCCTCTTTTTGAGCCCCAAATGACTGGACTAGACTGATAACCCGTCATTTTTTACCCTTAAAGTGACAATACAACAAGGTGTAAACAGACCCTTCACAAAGTCGTCTACCAAGCATTCTGTACGTCAAACTAATGACTAGTAACTCTACATATAAAATATAGCTGGGAAACGACTTTTTTTTGGGTGAAATAATAGGCATGACGACAGTATCAAAAAATTGCAAATTAATTGCAAGTCCGTCAGTTAGAGTATTGGAAATTAATGGACACGTATTTTTTGTTTTTGTAAATCAATGAATACTTATTGACAAAGATAAAACGCATCAAAACTCGGGAGTGGGGGCTCGTGACGTCAGAACTAGGTAAAAATTATACCTAGGCGTGACGTATTGAGAATTTTAAAAGCGTCATATCTTCGTCAATTTTGGTTTACGTAACAAAAGCAAAAACACGGGTCAAATATTTTTTGATAATCTAACCGACGGGAATATTTTTGTTTTTTGTCGTCTCGCCTATTATCACGGTTTACTGTAGGACTCATTGCAACACACTCAAAATTGTGCCTACTGTCAATATCTGAAAATTTGGTGATAATAGGACATTATTTAAGTACCAAAAAGATCTATGCAATCGCGTGCTTGACTGTATCAGTCAAGTATATGTGATCAGTTGCTATTTATGAAAAGTAACGAAAGTCAGGCGGCGGGTGTTTTAACCGCATTAAATGCACGAGGTCTTATTGTTCCAATTTATCACAGTCGGTTGCCCGGGTCCCTCTTAATAACCTAATATAAACAGTGGAGACTATGCTTGAGACGGTGCAACGGTTTTCTTCTTTATGAAAAATAAACAGCAGCACAAATATTACGTTTTTCTTAATAAGGAGTGGGACTTGAAACCGCTGCATTCTGCTTATTAAATTTTGAGGCTCTTAGTTTAATTAACTAAAACAATGTCTAGACGTAATAAAATATATTTAGTTAGATGTATGTTTTAAAGGTGTCAATATTATTAGATTACACCTAATTCGGCTTCTGATATACGGAGGCTTTATGAAATTACGTAAAAGAATTATTCAATCCCAGTTAAGTCATACACAAACACACGCAACAATATAAACCCAGTTTAATAACAACTAAAGTTACACAAAGAACTGCTAATTAGTTTATAAGTCATTGGTGTCGATTCTGTTGTGCACAAACTAAACTTAATTTAGGCTATTGCTATCTTTTACTAAAAGGCAGTGCGAGAAAAGGACGGCTATAGCTTTGAACTAAGTTAGAGATGTCAAACTAGTTTATGCCTTGCGCTTCACCGTGTTTTTAGTCGACATGTTTTTACGTGCACCCTTCACTTGTATAGACACATTAGTTCTAACTAAATTTGACAATTCTAAATTATGCCTGTCTCTTTCTCGTTTCATTAGAGAGAAAAAGATAGCAATAGCCTAAATTAAGTTTAGTTTGTGTACAACAGAATCGACACCATTCACTGTTAATTTTTGATCCTAAATTTAATTTTTAGTCACCTTTTGTTAAAATTTATGTAGTCTCAATATTGTTAATACTTAAGAGAAAGAGCGAGATATGCCCCAACACAAGTATTACCAATTACTATGTCTCATTTATAATCTATGTAATTATTTTGGGACAAATAAACATTTTTTAATTTCTTTCATTTTTCATACTTAACTTTAGGACGAGATGCAAACTGTACAAAAATTATAAATAAATATACTGACTGTCCCTTTAAACTTATTTGGAAATCATTCTATCACCGGGCCGTTCGGACATAGACAATTTTTGTAAACGGTCGAACGGCCCGCGGTTTATTAATTTTGGGCGTTCAGACTATATTTTAATACGCACGCAGATCGTGAGTATTAATTATGATCGGTTGTATATTATCGGTTTGGTACGGGAAACTAACAATGAATATAACATAGCCTGTAATTTGAGTGGTACCCATATTTCGGCAGATAAGTTTACCTGATATTCAGCTGTTGTTATCTAATGCAATATTTACTACTCTTCTATTAACTATTAATGTAATATGAAAAAAAATTAAAAGCATTGTGTTATATGAGATTTGGTGTACTGTGCAAAATTACTGTGCAAAATTAAAACTGGTCGAACCTTTACGGACATATTTCAGGCTCCGGACTCTGAAAGTTACTTCATTACGTTACTGCAATGATATTATACACAATTATAATTATGTTTTATTTTTATTGTGCGTAGTTCGCCCTGCTTGACGCAGACCAAAGACAAGAGGTCCCAATTCAGATGTTTTCGAGTCTTCACAATGCGCACGCTAGTAACGCATTTTTCTGCCTTATTTTCTAATATATAAAAATCTTGTGTCACAGTGTTTGTTATCGGACTCCTTGACCGATTGTTGGTTTTTTTGTTGTATACTTGGTAGGGCTGAGAATATGTCGTAGGCTATTTTTTAGTCTCACACATACACATCAAAATTTCCAAGCGAACGAAGTCTTGGGCAACAGCTATATATAGTTTTACATAATATCATTGCATTACTGTCGAATTCCATATTTATGTATCGAAAATACAGTTATCCGATATCATTTTAGTTAAATTGTTTGAAAACTTGTTGCCTCAAGTATAATTGAACAAGGGCAGATAGTTGATAATTTTAGTTAAATTGTTTCCAACATAATCATTATCATCCACTGCTAGGAAAATAAGGAAAACATCCATTCTCTTCCACACTAACTTCTCTGTGCGCAAAGGAAATCATTTTACAAAAACAAATTATTGAAAAAACAGCTCGTTACTACAAACATTCTCCCCTGTCAGCTTAACAACGTTCCAATTAAGTTAAAAACAGAATTAAAAGCAGACATGTCATAAATTTCATATCGGCTGGCGGTGTATTTCATAGACGGAAAAACCTCATATGATAGGAAATTGGAAATAAATTCCTTTAAGCTTTCAATTACCTCAATCGGGAATATCGAGTTTCCGGAGACATAAATTTAAATCCGTGTATACTGTTGTAACTTTAGACGTGCCGTGTTATTTGAGATGTTATTGTATTTGCAGCATTTAGTTTGTATTTCCAATTATGTTTTATATTTGGATGAGATTTCTTGGTTTTGTGTTCTATTGGACGAATTTCCTTGTATTTTTAAGTTTTCTTTATTTTAAAGGTGTGCTTCTGTTCCACGCGGCTGCAATGTAGCAACACGTCCGGAATGCTACTGAGGAAACTTTTCTACTTGACTATACAAATCATAAAATTGGTCAACGGGTCCAGTTGACCAATTTAAAAATGCACTAGATCGACTGGACCCGCGGGTCGCGCCTATGAAGGATCAATTTACTAAAGAACCCTACGATGGCTAAACATAAAGCTTCCTGAATATATTAATGTATATTAATTGTGTGGTTTGCAAGAATAAAGTGATCACACAGAATTGAATATATATATATATTGAATAGATAATTATATGCGTCTATAATCATCCTGTACCATGTGTCCATTACTACAAAAAAATAAAATCTTTAGGGTTTATTGATAACTTTTCGAGCATGAACTGCTTAATTTTGGGAATTGGGACACGAATGGTGATGAGATTTGAGGAACGTTTATGAACATAACTTTGTTGTATCATGGGCGTAGCCACGGTGGGGCAGGGTAGGGCAAGCGGCTCACCCTGCCCCACCGTGGCTTGGCGTGGCTGGTTGGCGTGGCTGGCTCTGACCTGTAACTCCTGTAAGGTTTGGTTAACCAAACCTAAAAAAATAAATTATCTAGGTACTAACTACCATACTTAATATCCGTTAGAAAGTTCACAATCAACAGTCGACAGAAAAAAAAAATGCGATCAAACCAACAATACCTATGTGTAATTGTTTACTTACTGTACCTGAAAGTACTATCTCTAAATAGATATAAACCTCTAAATTGACTGATTAACAAATTGGCATACACCGAGAGCTCAAACGGCTGAAGTTAGAGACACATTTTTGGATGGAAGACGTGGTGTAGGCAGGTGAGCAATAACAAAGTGTTTTGGATAATTCTAATTATACAGTATGAAAAAATTTACCGGGGTAAGACCGTGGGTATAGTTTGCTTGTTACATATTATTTTAGACAGCTGCCCCATGGCTGGCTACGCCAATGTGTTGTATATAACAATAGGTATACGTTATATACAGCTGTATGTAGTGCTAGAACTATGTTTTACGAGAAAAAAAAAAAATTGTCTCCCTTGGTAGTTATTTGGGGAGTGCCGCGTAATATGCATGTATTCAAAGAATCACCCACATACTTTTTTAAAAATAAACAATTTTGCAACGATAGGTATACTCGTATATCTGTACAAGGCATGGTACTGACGTTTGTATAAGCTGGGGGCTCCACCAAGTTATTTTGAGCCCGTTTTATAGGCTGGCAATAAAAATATCATAACATTTGACAGCTCCGGGCGCTGTTTGAAAATATTTTATTGATGAATCGCTATAAAATATACTCTATCAGTTAGCAGAGGAAATATTTCATTCACTCAACAAAAATAAATGGGAAGAATGAAATGAATGTCACTAACCACACTTTAATATTATAAATGTGAAAGTACAAGTCTGTCTCTTGTCTGTTCACACCTTAGCACCGGGACACAGGTATCCCTGGATAAGAACGTCAGGGATTTTTTATCGCAGTAGTACTTTCCACAGTATAATTTGCAATATCTGCATGGGTGAAGCCGCTGGTAAAATCTAGTCAACGAGCTACATTGGTATAATAATTCGTTAATTCTATTGACTTTGTCATTAATTTCGATATAATATGCTGTAACAATATCAAGAAACTCCATTCTAAAATTAAATCGACTCATTTTTTTTTTTCTCTTTGTTTTCAGCCAGATCTGACACTATTTCATACTATCGAACGACATGAGTGTCTGCCATCACTAAACTAAAATACAACGCTGTTAACAACACAATAGGGTCAGAAAACTAATACAAACCCAAAATTGAAGCTGACAAAACCCTCGGGGCCAGCTACATGACCAGTCAAAAACTTTATTTCCCAATTTAGATGCTCGAGTGATTCCTTACAAGAGAAATTATTAATGACACGTATTAAGTTATGTACCCAAGAGCAAAGACTAAAAACTTACAGAAGCGAAACTCACTGCGGACGGATTGTATGTTACCTACTTTCAGTTTCGGCCATGTCGACTCGACTGGTCAATGCAATCAAGGTTGTAATTAGGTAACGTTTATTATAATTAATGCTGGTAGCGGGGCACACTTCCCACATTAAGGGTTGCAGCACGGAATCGTATTTTTCCATGCTCCTTTCCTTTTCCGTCCGACATTTGCTAGAGTGAGAAACAGAGTGGGAGAGCTATCTCAGCTATCGCACGTAGCAGCATTGACGTTGCGCTCATCGCAATCCTAAGTCTAATGCTCTCCATTTTTGAGATTGTTGTGCAGTTTGTACGTTACAGAGTGATTCGAAGCATCATCATCATTAAACAAAAAACGTCCACTGCAAGATCTAGGCCTCCTTTAACCATTTCCACAGTGTCTGGCCCTGTGCTTCCTGTATTTTGGGGATTCCCCATACCCAAAGCATAATTTTTTATAACGGAATAGGAGTCTCTCCTCTGCACGATGATATTACTCTGTGCCATGTACCACCTTTGTTGCTAAGTTCTAAGTAAAAGGGAAGACTGCAGGAGTCAGGCCCTCAGAACAGTTCAAAGGGGTCACTTGTTAAGGAAATGTCAGGCGCACACATCAATATTAAGTCATCAACTTTGGGTTGCGCTAAGTTTGGCCGGCTCAAGTGAGATGTTGACTTGTGTGTTTAACTTAGGATTAATCAAGAGTGCTTAGCCTTGTGATATATGACACTTTATTTTGTGGTAGAAAGGGTTTACTGTTTGTTTATTTACTGTTTGGTTTTCAATAGTATTTGGAATTTATTTAGAGTAATTTTTTTAAAATGTTTTTTGAGAAAAGCGTCTTCTACATCATAATTATCAAATCTTAAATTCATTCATTCTCCGACAGACAGTAAAGGAGGTGCGGCATATTAACTTCTAGTTACAATGTAAAATTCATATACTATAATGGCACAACTAAAAAACATTTATTAAAAAAAAAACCGAACGAGGAAATAGGAATTGGAAATTACATCTGTTAATACTATAAGTTAATTACAGCTAGCGTAACTACAAAAGAATATTCAAATGAAATAAATGCGTCACATTTCAATAAAAGAGAACTTTTGTACTACGTAGCACACAAGTTTTGTTTGTAGCAACCTTGAAGTTCCACATAAACTTATACGCCTCGGAATTACTCTGGTTTGCAAACTTAGTTCCGTCACACAAGATTACACTTTCAAATCTAACTGGAACTCACTATAACATGCCTAATGTTCGTGTGTGCTTTATAAGTACCTATAGTATAGTAATTTAGTAAATATTTTGAGATGTAATAAATAAAACGTTTAACAAGACAGGCACTTGTTCTCCCAGTCATTGCGATATTTTGTTTGTTCTAGATCGTAATTACCTGGAAACCTTCTAGTTACGCAGATATTGGGGTTCAAAGTGCCAACTTTTTCACAAGGTTGTTTTTAAATACATGTTTTAATCACCACAATGTTTTGAGTGCATTACATTGAGTCGTGGGTTCGACCCCAGACAGGCGCATTACTTTGTGTGATTTATTTCATCACCACTGCTCTCAAAACGGTGAAGGAAAACATCGTAAGGAAACCGGCATGTTCTAGAACCAAAAATTCGAAGACATGTGACATCTACCAATCCGCACTGGGCCCACGTGGTGGATTATAGCCCATTCCCACTCATTGAGAGGAGGCCGTGTCCCAGCAGTGGGATCATTATAGGCTGATGATGATGATGACATTGCGTCCCACCGTCATCACCCCTAGGTATGTTGGTGATAGCAGTATATTCACATTAGCTTATAAGGGAATGCTGTTGCCCATTCTCTATTGAAATCCCAAAATAATATTTTATTACAAAAGAGAACCTCTACCGTTTTTCAGCCAGATAAAGTTGAAAATATCTCGGCGAAAACAAGTCACAAATTATCGAGGAAAACTTGATAGGACTTACAACGTTTTCAGTTTTCTACCACTACAAGTTCAATAAATAGAATGGTATTTTTCGTGTTTACTTGCGCAAAGAACTCGGCATAAACATACAGAATGCAATCTCAACGCGACTACACGTATGAGCGTCTTGCATTAAAGTTTCTACGTTGTAAACAAACAACATATAGATCGGGAAGATTTTATGTAGAACTAGCACGGACGAACTGTAAACAAGTTGACAGATAGATTTGTTTACATAGCCGACTCGTACCATTACTTGTGGGCACGAAAGTAATGCTGTACATTGAACAACAAAAGTATCGCGTTTTGTGAAGCGTCTTCAATTATGCGGGGAAAGACAATTTAGTTGCAGAACTGAGTCAGTTAAATCTAATTTTGGAGCTATTTAGGATTTAAGTGCTGGTTTCAGGGACTGCCTCGTTGGTCTAGTGGTTGCAAGCGCGACTGCTTAGCTTAGGGTCCTGGGTTCGATTCACAGGTCGGGCAAAGTGTTCTTGGATTTTAACATCAGGAATGTTTCAGTAGCAGCCACGGAGACTGGATTTGTGGCCGGTTGTTGGCATTAGGCTCGCCCCTATTACATGGGACTTATACATTACTGGTGAAATGTGGGTTTCTATTAGGTACACCGCTGCCTAAACTCTTTGGGGATTACAAGTGTGATGTTATGATGTGTTCCAGCGACTCATTTTCAAAAACAACAACCATGCGATAACACGGGCTATACCCTTGCTTTAGACATAGTCCTTGGATGTGTGATATGTCACGACTTCTTTGTGCTTTATAAAGTCCTTGATCTCTCGATGGTGAGTATTATGTTTTTTTTTTCTGCAGTATCGTGTTGTAGAGGTCCTCAAAACATGATAACTGTTTACAGCATGTTGGTCATAGTTTAATAAACACTTTGACACTTTGACACTACTACCTATACGAACGAAAAACGATTGTGTGAATAACTACAATCGTCCGTATTGGCTTCCATGCCACATTACAGTGACACAAAAAAAAGAGTTTTGCTCGACAACCGTTCAACAGACACCGATAGCATCCACTTGCACGCCAGTTACAAATAACACGTAACGTGTTCCGTGAATTTGGCACAAGTCACGACGCAATGTCTCTAATTAAACCGGGATCAGATGTAGCGGTTACATCGGCCCACTCGATGCTGCCACGCTTTTGGTTTCAAGCCAACAGCCCAACAAGCTTCTTGTTTAAATGATTCGCTTGTTAAGTTTTATGTTTTTTCGGCTCAGACGGCTAATTATGGAGTTTAAATGTTACCAGTTTTGCTGTTTTTTTCTTGGCTACTGCGAACGGAATTGCATTTGTAATTGATACGTCACGAGCGAGTGTTGCGTTGTTTTTGAATTAAAGTCGGAGGGGATTTGCATTACAAATTGTGTTTCGGTTTTTGAAAGAATGTTAACGTAAAGTAGGTATACAGAACAACATGACGTACAAATACATTAAACATTGTTCGTACAACGTTGGTCAACATTTGCAGTAAAAATTGGTAGGTTTATTCCGAATATTTTATACAATTGAATGTTGTAAATTGACGTCCCTTTAATTAAATAATCATTTGTGCAACAAGAGAGCAAAGTGAGTTTTTGCTGTGAATGTTGATTTTGAATCCCGAGTTAGCGAAGGATTCTATAGTTAAATCACGAGCGTAGCGAGTGATTCTTAGTTAGAATCCTGAGCGTAGCTAGGGATTCAAAGACACGAGATGCAAATAACTTTGGTCTCGTCGTGTAACACATGCAACTTTTCACCTCAGCAGCGAGAACATATACCTAAAGGTAAAAAAACAACATGGTAAAAATTAAACCACCATATATATTTTAATGTTAGCGGGCGAAAATATTTTGGACTTTTTGGATTTGTGCCCTACTGATATTCTTTTCAAAAATGCAATAAGTTTGGGATAGGGTTCAATGTGCACGTTTGTTTTTATTGTGACTTTCAACATTGAGTAAATACTCCACATTCTAGATGGTTGCCTAGTTTGTGATAATTATATGAAGTACGATAACAGTACAGTGTCCGAAAAAGTGTTTGCACCCTTTGTAAGTCTCCATTGCTCAAAAATATCATAAGTTTTTAGATATTTTGCGCGAGACTTTTCAGGCAGGAAACTTAATTCTGCATTTTTTACATTAAGTATGCTTCAATTCTTCGGGTGTTAAATAGCAGACTTCATCACTGGACTCACTCATATTTATTTATTATTACTTTATTTTCCAAATTTTATTCTACTTTGTAGCTAGCATACATTGACCTAATCATTGCTAGCGTAACAGAGAATAAAACAATAAAAATTTTAATCCCACTTTTTTTCTAAATGCGTTTTGAAACTACACTCGCGGTATTCTGTCTCAATATAAAAGGTTGTTAAAACTATAAATAAATAAGTAGATACATGATAAACTTCGTATTTTTTTCTTCAACATTCTTGATCTTGTTTTATTTATACAAAATATACTTAATTCGATTATTCGATATATAACAATTTTTCATTTAAAACCTAAACACGTGATTTACAATTTACGGTTATCGATTTAAAATATCGGTATCCGAACGTTTTATTGTTTGTTTATTTTTTGTGTCTACAAGATATGGAATTTGAAAACCGAATTTCGAATCGACTAGTTTCGCACAGTTCCCGGTATTTAAAAAAAAAAAAAATATTACTTTTTCTCACGCTCGCAGCAAAATCGAATTATGCCCACTGTCTGTAAACAGCAAAACCTGCTTGTTTGAGATGCTGAAGTGAAAACAATATTATTAAGCTGATACTTTTTAGGGGTAGGGATGGTTTGTTTACTTTTGGTTTTTTTGCACTGGTCACAGAATCATTTCAATATTTGAAAGAAGAAAGAAAATACATTTATTTAACACATTCAACAAGTGCTTACAATATAAAATGTCCCAAGTTTGGACAATTCCTTATAACAAAACATGACGCCTGTAATCCCCGAAGGGCTAGATAGAGGGGAACCTTATAGTACACCCACATTTCACCATTATGTTTTAAGTTCCATAATAAGAGGCGAGCCATCAACCGGGCACAAATCCAGACTCAATGGCTGCTACAGAGAAATTCCTGATGGAAAAACCCAATAAAATTTTGTACGACCCGGGCATCGAACCCAGGACCTCATGCTCAGCAGTCGCGCTTGTGACTACCTACTCTACCAACGAGGCAGTCCATCATCAGCCAAGCCTTTTCCCAACTGTGTTGGGGTCGGCTTCCAGTCTTACCGAATGCAGCTGAATACGAGTATTTTACATGGAGCGACTGCCTATCTGACCTCCACAACCCAGTTAGTACCGGGTAACACGATACCCCTTGGTAAGACTGGTTGTCAGACATTTTGGGCCACTGACTACTTAACGACTGTCAAAGATCTACAAATGACAGCTGGGACCAACGGCTTAACGTGCTTTCCGAGGCACGGAGGAAACTCGGTATGTAATGGGTGGTCACCCATCCACAGACCAACCTAGGCAAGCACGGCTTAACCTAAAGATCGACCCGAGCGGCTGTTATTATTAAGCCACGAGCTCCCCCAACGAGGCAGTCCACGTTACAAAAATGTAAATTCTTGTCAATTCTTTATGATGGTCGAACAAGCTATTTGTTTTACATTTTACAATATAATTGGTTGGTTAAACTGTAAACCAAATAGCTTGTTCGACCGTACAATAAAGCGTATTCCATATCTCTGTATATTATTACCGTCACCCCCAACTGGGTTTCTAATGACATGAAAGCAGTTCCCGAAGTATTTTAATTGGTCCTGAACAAGGTCTTAACTCCGGCCCATAGATCCAGAACTTACAGTCACGCCATCGATTCGATTCTGACCTCATTCAAGCCTTTAACGTGGACCTAAAAGTGCGGCGGAGCTATTAAAACTTGGAGGCAAGCAGCAGTCGTTAGAGCACTGTATTCGATGCAAAGTACAATAGGTAAAGTCCTTTTAAATCCTTATTTCCAATGGCTGTTATCTTGATCTAAACGAATATGAACTTTATGTTAGTATAAATTTTGATGATTTCAGAACTACTACTTCAATTGAAATTGAAAAACACAGAATCGTTTACATGTGTGACACTAGTGAGAGTACTACTAGTGCAAGCGACTAGTGTGTGACTGTGAGTACCTAGACACTCGGTCAAGATGTTCCACAAACTACTCAAATGGGAACAATAATCTACACTCAATTAGAGTAACAACATCATGGATAGCTTTATGAGCTCCAAAAGTCAGTTGAACAGTACGATCGTATGTATGAAGAGACAACTTTGTTGCTGTCCAGTTGCCCCAAAATATTGTTTAGTATCAAAGTTAGTTGCAGTTTGTTGGCAACGGTTTATGAGGGTGGTGATAGTTATTGCCCCACGTGTCATATTGGGGCAACATGTGGGGCAATCGTTCATCGGGATGACAGTCAAGTGTACGGATGAATTTCTTTTGCAGCGTTTAGTACGGTCGAACAAGCTATTTGGTTTACAGTTCAACCAACAAATTAAATGTATACCAAATAGGTTGTTCGACCGTACATTACTGAAATAAATTAAGAATAAAACATATTTTTTGGCAATGATGTAGATAGTTTTTGGAAAATTTCACTGACTGCCTAAAGGTTTGTATACACTACAGGGCCAAGCATTGTCTTGCCAAGCATTTCTATATGCAATGTTACATAATATTTAAGGAAACATAAAAATTGTTTGAAATTCTTGCAAACACTTGAGACGATGAATACTTACGGTAAGTGAGTTTCTGAGGTTTTGCTGTTACCCTTCAAAAATGTTCAGGCCAAAAACTGTTTATTTATGTATTTATTCTTAACAAATAATACCCACTTTATACGATAAATAAAAAAACACGTCTTGTATCTTGCAAATAACGGACAAAAACAGAAAATTAAACAATTTTTCAAGAACAAAAAACTATTAGCACACAACATGCTGTATTCAGTACATATAAAATCAATTATGTTTTTTTAAACAATGGTAGGTAAAAATTTTTTATTTTTTATTTTGAAAGGAGAAGAAAAAAATCGTTTTTTCTGGCACATGTCACAAGTGCACACATCATTTTATTTGAATAACATATTCATAAAAATTTAACCAAACAACAAAAAAAATGATAATTAGGTGTGTATCACGGCTCTTAAATAAGCCAAGTAGGCCCAGTTTATTATGGTATTTAGTAAGTAACAAAGTAAACTGAACTGTCTAATGACCTTTAACGAAATACCTTTGTCAAGTACAAAAGAGATCAGTCCTATCCATGTAGGCGTTTTACCCGTTTAAAGCTAAATATCTTCAAGCGGTGTTCGTAGTCAGTCTAAGTGGGTGTCCTAGGGCTCTTGATATTGTATCAAAGAGCTTCGTATTGTTCGATACAATGTGAAAATGTATGTAAACCTCTTTTGTATTTTGTTTCAGCATTCTATTCGATGTAGGACGATATTGATTTGAAGTGCTTTTCGATCGTCTGCTGTTTTGAAATACCTGACTAATTTAGAATAAGAATTGGTTTGTTCTTCATTTAAATAATCTTTAAACAGTTTTGTCCTCTTATAGTGGAATACTCGTAGTCCAGACCATCATTTTCTATTTTTTCTATTAGAAAAAGCGTTTGAACTCTTTGAATTAAGTTTCACAAAATTAATTCGTCGAAATTCCTATTATCTTATGGCCTGTGGACGGTGGGCTATGAGCTAGCTCGCCGTCCGTCCGTCTCATGACGACAGGCCGTGTCGACGGCGCGTTCGTGTTCCACGCGCGCCTCAAAGAGAGTCAGCAAAAAGGAAGGGGTCCGCAAGGACCGATGCCTGCCGGGGTTGCGGGACTGTTCGAAAGAGATACCGTGGCCCCGGAACACAAAAGGCGATGAAGGAACATGGATGGGTTTTAGTCAGTAAAAGTCTGACACTCCCTCCTGCTCCGCCCAGAGCGGGAGAAGTCATTTGATGATTTCCAATCCGAAAAAAAAAAAAAGGGTTCCAGCTTTATTAGAACCCAATGGCTTGGCACGCGACGATGGCAAGAGACCGGACGGCATGTCTTTGTTTCCATGGAATATGGGTAGGTCTTCAAATTCAAATTCAAATTCAAATTAATTTATTTCGTGAACACAGGGTACATACAGATGTTATAATAAAATAAATTAGATCCGAGCTGTGTCCCGCCAACAGGCATACAAAATATCAAAAGTTTTTTAAACAGATAAATTTTAGTTAGATTAATTTTGAGGTTATTAGCATTTAACCAGTCGATAATAGGAATAAGGCTATTGTTTACATGCTCTTCTATTTCTTTTGTAGTGCCAGAATTATAAATAACAGTGCTGTCGTCGGCAAATAGTGACATTTGATGTTTGATTATTTGAGGAAAGTCGTTAATATAACAAATAAAAAGTAACGGTCCTAGCACAGAACCCTGCGGTACACCACATGACAGTAATCTAGAGCTAGAGGAGTATACCATCTCAGTTTTGGTCTTTACATTTACTTTACTAATTTGTGTAATTTGACTTCTATTCTCCAAGTAAGATTTTATCAGATTAAGCACGTTACCTCGGATACCATATCTTTCGAGCTTTGTTAATAACATTTTATGGTCTACGTAGTCAAATGCCCTGGACATGTCCATAAACATCGCCATCACTGGTTTTCTGTTATCCATGTTATGATGTATTTTTTCTAAAAAGTTATAAATTGCCATATTAATGGTTCTATTTTTCCTAAAACCCATTTGTTCGTTGCAAAAGATATTATTCGCTTCTAAATAACTGTTAATGCTGTTATAAAAAACTTTCTCAAAAATTTTAGAAAAAATTGGTATCAGTGCAACTGGCCTATAATTGGTAACTTTTGTTTTATCGTCTTTTTTGTGTAATGGCTTTATTATTGAAATCTTTAACTTATCTGGAAAGGTGCCTTTCTGTATACTTTTATTTATAATGTCACTTAATATGGGCGCTATAATAGGAGCGACTGTTTTGACTACTCCGGTGCTAATATCATCATAGCCTGTACTATTTGTATTTTTAAGACTATTTATTATTGTAATTATGTCTCTTGGTACGGTTGGTGGCATAAACATGGATTTAAGCGATCCTGCTGTGCTAAAAACATTTGACTTAGAATAGTTAGTATTCGGTTGGACTGAGGATACGAAATAATCATTAAATTGTTGGGCTATCTCTTTGGGTTTTGTTATGTAATTGCCATTTACATTAATCGCATTTATGTTATTTTTAGGAATGTTAGGTTTTATGGATTTAATAACTTTCCAAGTTGCCTTCGACTTGTTGGTGCTTGTTCCAATAAAATAAGTATTCTGAGCTTTCTGTGTTAGTTTGATAACATTTTGATATCTTTTCGAGAAAGTTTTGAATGCCATTTTTGAATCACTGTCTCGTTTCAGTCTATATTTCCACAATAATGATCGTCTAGTTCTGCTACAACGCTTGACTCCGCGTGTGATCCACTTTGCTTTAGTAACTTTACAAATTTTGCGTCTGACAATTGGGAAACAGAGATCATATATTAATTTAAACAGTTCAAAAAAAGAATTAAAACATTTGTTTACGTCATCAGATTCATAAGCTTCGGAGAAACTGAGACTGGCGATATGTTTTCTAAAAAGGTTAATATTTTCCATGCTGTAATCCCGTTTATATACATAATAATATGGTAAAATACACTTTTGTTTTACCGGGAACTTCATAAGTTGGGCTGTGTGGTCAGACACACCTAGCTCCAAGACCTCACTTTTGCAGCCTGATATGTTGTGGAGAAAATTATCTAGGCATGTACCACTACTAGGACGTGTTGGTTCATTTATTTCTAGTTTCAAATTAAATTCCTTCAAAAGTTGCTTAAACAATGAAGAGTTTTTGGTATTTTGAAGAACATCAATATTAAAGTCGCCGCAGATTATTATTTTTTGGTTACTTTTATAACAGAACTGTTGCAATATATTAGCTAAATTCTCAAAGAAAAGGTGTACCTTAGTTGAATTTGGAACTCGGTAAATACACAAAATTATAACTTGTCTTTAGTGTGGGATGCTACATGTGTCGATACTCTTGCGATCCCATCTTCCTAGTTCATCGTGCTGTGCAGGGGCTGCCGCTGCTGCAGCAGAGAAAAAATATAGTAACCTTATTGGTAACTATATTTTTGAGCCGTTTGGGGTTGAAACTCTAGGACCGTGGGGTCCGAGCGCTCACAGCCTTTTCAAGGAAATTTCAAAACGCTTAGATGACACTTCCCGTGATCCTAGGGCTGGCTTTTACCTTGGCCAAAGGCTTAGCGTTGCCATACAGCATGGTAACACCGTCAGTCCCTTGGGGACATTACCAGTTGACAGTGTTGAGCAGGAGTTTTTGACGCTATTTTTTAAGTTTTTAGTTTTAGTTAGTTTAGTTTATTTTAATCGATTTGTAAATTGTAAATAAATAAGACTGAAGATAAAAAAAAAATGCTTTAATTCGATTCAGTTGAACATTAATACTCTTTAAAAGATTTAAATTAAATAAAAATAAAACTGCAGCAATTTTGTACAATATTTCAACAAAATTCCATCGCCAAAGAACGTCAAGCCAAGAGAAGCATTACATAACCTGATCCATGTTACTAGCGCAAATAAAAATGGTTGCCAAATATTCAGCGAAACATTTTAACTTAACAATGGCGGGTTAATACGATCATGGATGCAGCTGCATTTTAATAATAGATTAACCTATACCACTGAATAGATAAGGACAGAAGACCGGCTTAATACAATGAGAGATAGAGAGGTCTGGAAGGAGAAAGGACAATCCTTTGTCCAGAGGGACACATGAAAGGGTAAGAAAAAAAAATAGGTTGTCACATGTTAACTCGACGCAACTTGTTTAGCGATGAGTACACCACGGAAACAACTGAAGACGCAAATTGCATTGCCCGAGATCGTGAACATGGCGTAAGGTCAACAAAATAGAATGGGACACCGTCACCTCCTTCTGCGAAGCAGTAATGCTAGAGAAGGAGGTGGCGGAACGTGAGAGGGAGAGAACCTCACAGCGTCCCGGCCACCACGTGGCCCCCGGCCACCGTAGGCGCGGGCCTGTGGACGGTGGGCTATGGGCTAGCTCGCCGTCCGTCCGTCTCATGACGACAGGCCGTGTCGACGGCGCGTTCGTGTTCCACGCGCGCCTCAAAGAGAGTCAGCAAAAAGGAAGGGGTCCGCAAGGACCGATGCCTGCCGGGGTTGCGGGACTGTTCGAAAGAAATACCGTGGCCCCGGAACACAAAGGCCGATGAAGGAACATGGATGGGTTTCAGTCAGTAAAAGTCTGACACACCCTCCTGCTCCGCCCAGAGCGGGAGAAGTCATTTGATGATTTCCAAAAAAAAAAAAAATTGCTTTGAGCTCAGCGTTGGGACAAACATGTGGAGTCAAAAAAATTACATTCGCAAGTGCATCCTACGTGTTAATTCACACCGAGATGCGAGGCGATGCGCGCACATTTTAATAGAGCGACACAACATATAACTTTACTTACTCTCGCAGTGGCACGCGGCGATACGCATCGCAAATCGCGCAAAAGACGCGCGAAATCACTGGTCTCTTCCAGTACCGTCGCGTCTCGGAGTGAACTGACGCTAAGTGATTGTATACTCGTAAAACCAAAAAGATTTAAGATACTTCAGAAACTGAGACTGTCAAAAGCAATGTACTCGTAATAGAAAGAAATTGATCCTATGTATGTTTCTTATTAATGATGATTTTATGTGACTTATTAATGATAATGAAATGAAATGTCATAAATGCCAAGTTACACTTACGTTACACTTCAACAGACCATGTTACTTGGAGTCAGCGAAACACGTTATAAAGCACATGTAAACAGGTATTTATCGCGAATTCTATCTTTAATATAAGCCCGACGTTTCGGCCGGAAGACTGAAGTATTGGAGGTACCGCCACGGTAACGTCGGGCTTATATGAAAGGTAAAATTCACGATAAATATCCGTTTACATGTGCTTTATGATGTGTTCTGATCGTGAAAGCGGAACGTGTATTTTCTTCCATTCTCCCCTGTCAACCGTCACGCTGCCATTTACTCCTTCTTCTCTAGCCATCGTTTCCTTGATCTTCTCCCTCTCCATCGATCAACATTTATATTATTCACTCTTTCAGCCACATGCGTTTTGTCCCTTCCTAATCCTCCTAGTCCTAGTCGACAATTGGCTCTTACAAGTAGATAAAAAAAATTCTCCGCGTTGCCTTCTATCGTAAGTATATTTAATTAAAGAGCTCGTTTCGAGCATATACCTTCTGTACCTACCTATTTTGTGAGATTAACCTCCATGCAAACACAGGCCGGCCATGTAATCTTTAGTGTACACATAAATTTAATTAATTCTGCTATGACATGAGCACATAAACTCGCGTTTGACTGACGAAACAGTCACGGTACATAGTTTGTAGTCACTTTGTAGGTACCTAGCGGTTCCAGTTATTAAATTTGCATTGTAATAGCTTAGTATATTGGTGTAGTGGCCGACAGTGTGGGTGAGTATAAGCTTTTTGGTTAAATAGGCTAGTGGACCTATAGGAGTAAACACTTAAGTTGCAATGACATTGTTTTTCTCGATTAGGAGCTCTATCAGATATTTCAGAATTGCCATAACCCAGAAAAAAATCGATGAACTATCCATAAACGGTATGAATTTGCCAAGATCATGGGCGTTATCCGATGATTGAACGAAAGGCAGATCTCAAATGATGCGTCAATACTTGATTGGCTCTTGGGGCAAAACCACCTGCACTAGTAAGGTCCTGTGCGAAGCCACTGGTAAAGATTTCGACGAGGCTGAGTTTTAGTCAAAGCTTATTTAATGTATTCTTAATTAATAGTAGAAAAAAAGAAACAAAAAGAAGAAAGTGGCTAAATTTTACGGGGCTTAATTAAGTTAATAGTTTTGAGTCGTTACAGGTATTCAGGGGCCCGAAAGTCTGAGAACTAGTATTAAAGGGGTATCGTATTACCCAGTACTAACTGGGCTGCGGAGGTCAAATAAGCAGTCACTCCATATAAAGTAATGCTAAATACTAATTGCGGAAGCCGAACCCAACATAGTTGGGGAAAGGCTAGGCGATGAGTCAGTAGTTTTGAAGTTATACAACACTGTGGACTTTTTTGGGACCCCGCCACACATTTTCTTCCACTCCAACTCCTAAAAGTAGCGACCTCAAGAAAAGCGCCAAGACAAGACAATAAGCCTGACGAGCCCCGTAGAAACGAACTAACAGTCTAGCAAAGAATAGTAGAGGAGTAAAAAACATCACATCTGCGTGATGAGTAAGAACAATTTCCAGCTACAAACTACTTAAAACTTAGTTTAGCGGAATCATACGCCGACAAAGAGGCAAACGTCAGCTTGTTGCCGACTTATGGGATTATGAACTTTGCACACATTTTGTTTTTTTATGTTAACTTTAATTACGACAGTTGTTCTCAGCTCTGTTAAATATTCATTAAAACCTGTTTAGTTAACTTAATTAAAAGTTAGTTTACCTGTACGCGATTTATTCTGGCAATTAAAACAATATGTAAAATTTGGGGCCGCCTTTTAGTGCTTGATAAATAGGCCTATGTATGATAAGTCCATTTAAATAAACTAAATTAATATTTATTAAGCCGCATAATTAATTGGGTAAATTATAATTAATAACTGGAATTCTTAAAAATCTAACATGGTTCATCTTTATTCTTGCAAACGTCACGGGCAAACAATGAGATGCTAAACAATATTAATTAATAAAATCTCCTTTGACTTTTGTTATAAGAATAATTAAACATCATTTAGTTTGATAATTAAGTTTAAACTAGCAATTACAGCCGCGTCCCGTGTCTGCATCGTGTTGCGTAGCTTAAATGATGGTGACCTAAATAAACAAAAATATTAATTGCGTATAAAACAGTATGTTATCTTATTACGAAGATGTTGATCAACTGGAAGTGCCGTTACTTCACAAACTTCTGGCTGATATTGAACTTACTGAAACTTTAATCATAAACCTTTGTTTATTGGGTTTATTACCTCGAGATTACTTTAGTCTCAAAAGGTTGTATATTTAAACAAACTCAAAAGAGGCGTATAAAGAACATGGTCGCGTAAATCTTAAATATATTTTCATTATAGGCTTTATAAAGCAGGGGTAACAGTATATTGGCAGATAAAAAAAGTTCTTAATGAAGTTCTATGAAATCAGAAAACTTACTAGGGATAAAATTTTAATTTTTCATGAGAAATTTTTGGCCGTGGACCGATGACCTGTTGCCACACTTAGGGGAGGGCTATGTCCAGCAGTTGACGTCCTTTGGCTGAAATGATGAAGATATTATATATTACCTCTTTTAATACATTCTGGGTTTTTAAAGGTATTTAACATAAATATTTGTTTCAACTAACATTAGTGCATTATATTTTTAAGCAACGCATTGCCTGTAGTAGAAAACTCTGCACTTTCACGGACATTGTCTAAAAAAGGGTGAACAGTTAACTTACAAGATTTTGAGCGTTGGCTTTATATTCTAGAGATGATAAAGCAAACGCCCAGAATACTCCTCATTCCCCACACACGCCTAATTAATACTACAACTACGTGTAATGTGCCGAGTAAAGCCAGATACAGCCTATTCTATTGTCCGTTCATTACAGACGTAATGTGTTCGCATTGAGTGCTAAGTGATCGTCTAGATTAATAATCTAGAATTATTCTAGGTACGTAGGTACTATCTCCGTTTAGGTTTACAACAGTTATATAGTGTAATGTAGTGAGGTGTACATGTTGTGACAAAGCCATTAACGTTTTTTTTTTTTCGGATAGGATATCATCAAATGACTCCTCCGAGTGTCAGACTTTAACTGACTAAAACCCATCGATGTTCCTTCATCGCCCTATGTGTTCCGGGGCCACGGTATCTCTTTCAAAAAGCCTTTAGCCTGCCACTAAGTTTTTGAATCTGCCAGAAGTGTTTTTCTTTAATTCTTTTTGTAATATGTAGGACGTGGGTTTGTATGACGCAAATTCTACTTAGGTTTTCGACAAGAAATACAAAATCCAGCTCCATGAGGATCACCGTTGTGAGGGGTTATAATCCCTAGCTGCTAATCTTCACGTACGGATTCAAAACAGCAACATTCACTTAGCCACACCATTTTTTTTTATTTTTTAACGCACACAAAATCTTTAAGGTCTGTTTTAAGCTTTCACGGTTTAGAACTCAACTTATACTGTCATTTGAGCTCCCGATATTTTGACGCTGTTGCAAGCGCCATGATCGCGGGTTGACATTCAAAACAATGAACAATCACGGAATACAGTATAAGTTTAATCTTCAAGGTGCCTTTCAGAAGTTTCTGACTAATCTAGAAGTTACGTATCTATGTAGAACCCCGGTTGTTGGGCAGCAGTGGCAAGTGTGGGCAAGTACACAAAAGAGCTAATTGTTACCGACGAGGAGGGCATCAGCAAACAGATACAGAACACTGCCACCAACGCTTTTGTTTGCTTTTTATTAACCAAATTCATCCTTATCCGGACAAACATGTCGCTTAGCTTGACAGTTTGCCCAGAAACCCGCTTATAGATAATTTATTAATAGCTTTTAGTAGGTTTAAATTGATTTAATTTAATAACTCTAAAAGTTGACTTTGCTTTGTTAAGGTAAATATATTTGGAAAACTATTATTTTGAGCTTAATGATTAATATCTTAAACAATAAGAGGTTTTCTTTAAGGGGTATTAAAAAAAAACTTAGTTTCCAAGAACTCTATAGATGGCGTTGAACTGACTACGATAGTTGGTGCCAAAGCCAAAACGCTTGGGAAAAAAAACATTGCGTCCCGTCACATACGCTCGTTGACTAACATTTTCGTTTGCTTAACCTTCCGAAGATAACCTAGTTTTTCTCGCGCTTTGTTAATATCAGTTTTTTAGGTTCCGGTCCTTGCATTAACGTACTAAGTTCAGCGCCATCTATCCAGCGACTAGGGAAGAGCTAAAAAGAAAATCCCTCATTGTTTAAGATTTAATCAAGATTGTTAACTAATAAAAAAATATGCTGCTCTAATTCACTGACTAGCTTTCAAAAAGCTCAAAGCGAACATGACAAACACATTTCACATTCCGTTGAATTCGCAACGAAATAAAAAAATAAAAAAATTTAAGACCAGAATTCTCACCCTTGTCTATTGTTGAAACTTCAAAGCCTTGTTCACAGCACCAGGTTCGGGCAGACAAGTTTTATGTGTTAAAATATAAACATTTTCACGTTAGGGGTTTCTTAATTAAAACATCAAACGCAAACTGTTTTCATAATACTTTGATTTCACTTTTTCACCTTCTATGAATAAAGTTTAATTATCAAGTCCTTTTGGGAGTAGAATGATTTTTCTATTAAATTCCATTTCGTCTACATTGATTCCGCAACTGAATATGAAAGTTATAATTGAGTTCTAAAACCCGAATTCAGGTAAATTTGAATTCAGTCGTGGGTTTTAAGGAACTTAATCATAAATTTTCACCAGTCGCCACCTATACAAGTTCGGTACTATAAATTTTCATCACATAATTAGGGTAAAGAAAGACAAATGACTCTCTTGTCGGGGTTCTTGTACCGGGGACCCGTTGATAGCATGTCCTACTTGCGACCCGCTCGGTATAGCTAAAATTAACGTGATAGATTATTTTGGTGTAGGATCTAAAACTACAAGTTTAAAATCGATAGTTGAGGTAAAATTATGTTTAGTAACTCCTGCACTATTCAAAAGCCTACAATGTTTTTCTTTTATCATTTCGTTTTTGGTCTTTACTTACGGAACCCAAAGGGAGAATAACCATTTTTTGCCTTTTAAGGCACAAGAATTTAATGATACTTTAACGTTATAATTTATATTTATATTTGATTGATTTTGATTGCAAAATATTTGCAAAAATTTCCCCAAACTTGGGACGAAATAAAATAATTCTTTTGTTACCACATTCAACGTTTGCCAGGCTATACTGCGTTGCCAAAGCGAAAAATATGTGACTTGAAGTTGCGCGGGTAGTGTGGTATCTGAAACAAAAAACAAAATCACGTGACTGTCAAAGTAGCTGAAGGGGAAAGAAATAGTTCACAGCTAACAAAACGTAAAAAAAGTTATGAAGTAAAAGTGGCGAATAGCTTTAGGTTTGTATGACATATAATTTGACATTTACTAGCAGATGGTGTGTTAAAACATTTCTAATGCCAGGGAAGAAGCACAAGATGTCATTAGAATCTTTTGCGATATCTCTAAGGCGTTCGATTGCGTAAACCATGAGACACTTCTGTGGAAACTGGAGCAATATGGGATTGGATCATAATAATATCTAAAAGAAAGACAGGCTAAAGCTCAGTCGACTTGAACATTAAATTAACATCAAATATATAAATTACAATACTTTTTTTCCTTTAATAGGTCGCTAGTGAGCCTCCATGACCTTCATCAAGTTTTGACGTAACAACAGTCTTGCAATCACACCCAAAAAACACGCAAAACTCTACCTAAACTCCAACGCATAAGGATGAAAACTTTCAAAAGGGTAGAATGTTGTTTTTTTTTTCGTTTTAACGGCTGGATGTTTTGAAAGTGCAAGAAAGGAGGCCGTTTATCGTCGCCCCATGTGGGACGTAAATGTTACGTTATATAGTCATAGAGTAACTGCTTACAGTGGTTCGACGAGCGCGTTATTGCAGAGTAATCATCTGCAGGGTTTGCCCCCGGTTAGTGAAGCTCGGAGCTTATGTCATAATTGCAGTTTTGACATACAGTCAAATGTATAGGCTATGTTCTACTGTTTATAATTATTGTACATGGGTTTTTTAGGGAGTGTTCTGTCTGGGAACTTAAGCCACCATAGTGTTTTTTAAATTCTACTTCCACAGGCAATTTTACGAATGTTTATCAAAATCCTGACGATGTCAGTCGTCAAAAGAACTAAGGTATTGACTATTGTCAAAAATAAGATATTTTTTTCAGAGTATAATTGATCGGTCCTGTCAAATTTATAGGAGATGATCCACTGTAAGTGCTACACTGTGGTAATATACAAGCTGTGAAAGGTTTACGTACTTTTGCGTTTTGTACCTGCAGATTGTGAATAGTGTTATGGTGGAAGTTTCCTGATGAGGTCCGTTCGATGTTACGTTTGTTTTTTTTTCCTTATGAGTCGAACAAAGTTATTAGGGTTAGCTGTTGTTTTGGGAAGGGTCAACTTCATGGTACGGTCAGGGCTGAGAAATAAACTGACGAAGAAATATTGCATGAAATATACTGAAAATGTGTACAAATACAAGGTTATAGTTTATGTTGTATTCTTACGCACTTCTTCTGCCTAGATATGTAAAATGACGTTTGCATGTGTACTCAGATCAAATAGTAAAGGTCTCGTTTATGGAGACGCGGGACGTGAGACACCGCGTGCTCCATCGCAGGTATCGCTAAGTTTCTCGCGGCTCTTCTCCGTGGATAAAGTATTAAACGCTCTCATACATCGCCATAATTATGTTTGAATTGATTGCAAACCCCGCGCCGCACAAGGCGCTGCGCGACACGCCGTGTCTCCCTAAATAAGCCCTAACTGTCGTTCAGACATTTTATCGACACTTACAATCATGTGTAAATGCTCCTCAAAACTTGCAACTGCAAGACTGATGAGTAAAGAAAGAAAATAAAAGTAAGAGAAAACATATAAATAATAAAATAAAGCACACAAACACGAAAAAAAACTAGTTGAGGGGAAATATCCGTGACATCGACTCAAAACGGTATTTTCTCAGCATAATGTTGTGACACTATTATGCATATAGCACGCAGTACTTATTCCACAACTCTGCAAAAAGTCTTAGCAGGACGTCAGTGGATAGAATCTAGCTCCAAAATCTAGTTTTCTAGGTCACAGGGACAACCGTCCTTTGGCAACTATGTAGAAAATTAGACTCCTTTATGAAGTTAATCAACTCAGCCTTTAGGAGTACCCTGGTGGAAATATAGCTCTCGAAATGTGTGATAATTTTAGCCTGAAACACTGAGTAAGGTTCTTGACTGCATATAGGACCCTGATATTAAATTCATATGGCATCATAACATCACGCCTGTAATTCCCGCAAGGTAGGTAAGAGTTGTACTTGTTTTACCACATCTTGATTAAATGTTTGCTATAGTCTGCGCTGATAAGTAGGAATTAAGGGGCATTACTCTTTCCTTAATTTCTCTGCGTAGGTACCCCGACAATACATTATGAATCGTTTTTTATTACTAGAAAAAGTCAAGGATCACGATAAAGGTCGTTTCGGGATAAGTTTATGTCATTATTTCTGTTTTCGGATTATGTATTTGAATAAATGTATGCGGGTTAATGACCTTTAATTCCTATTTATCTGGCGCAGACTATAGGATTTCTAGTGAGCTCGGAGAGCTCTTTGTGTAAGAACTCGACCGACAAAGTAACCAACATACTTAAGTATTTTTGTCGCCAAGCAGCGTTGCTGTATTCCAATTCGAAGAGGGCTGCTGGTGTATTTATAGGCAAACATTTAAAGTACTACCTGCCTGGTAATGTCCCACTGCAAAGCATTAACTCGCACCAAGAAGGCATCAGCAATGGAAGCATTTCATGTTTTCCATCACCAAAGTCAAATTAATTGAAAAAGTCACATTGTTGCCTTCTTTCGACCGCACAACGTTAAGCATGAGAGGCCACAAGGAAAGAACGAAAAATTATTTGTTCTTACACAAACGGACATACATTAAAAAATGAACTGAATTTTTTTTTTTTTTTTATATATATTTTTAAATGTTTTTATAAATACAATATTATGTTTTTATAAATATTAAATGTGTGAAATTTGTAAAAATATAAAAAAAATGAAAACAATAATAAAATAAGAATAATAGAACATAACTAAAAAGAACTGCCTGTGATCTGCTATCGCCAACACGATAATTTACTTCACATGGAAATGAGTAGTAAATAAATGATTTAAGATATTTTTGTAAATACTATATTTCCACTAATCATTAGTTATTGCTCCACATATTCATATTGTCTATTATAGGCTCTAATACGTGCCATTAAACCTGGTTATGCATGTAATGTCTAATTACCCCTCTAACGACAAGTCTGCGTACACTATAGTGTAAAATCTATTTAGGAGACACAAATTAGATATCTCCTTAACGATATCATCGTCGTGCCACATATTTCTATACACTCTCTTACGGGCCGTCTCCACAAAGAGATAATCGCGACGAAGAGATGTAGAAATACGTGGCACGACGATAGTATCGCTGCTATTCTCTCGCTCGTGGACACAGTCCCTTAGGGTCGGACTCTACTGAAGCGGAGACGGGACGGAAGGAGAGGAGAAGGGATGTGTTGTAAATCATCAATAGAATTTCGTTATTTACACTTCTCGTCTCTTCGTTTAGGGAAACGATTGAGCAGAAAGGAGAGGAGATGATTCGTAATTGCTTAGGTCAGCCTTCGCATTCGATTCGCCAAAAGCGCAAAATGTAGACGAGAAGAGACGCCAGCGATGTGCTGTAAGCGGTGTGTGGTGAGCGGCGTGCGGTGAGCAGTTTGCTGTGATTGACGTGAGATGAGCGGCGTACGGCTGTGCAAGACATACATGTTAATGGCATAATACTAATTTAATAAATTATTTATGGTTTCGTGTTCTTTAACAATTTGTCAAAAATATGTCGTTTGTGTTAAAAAATACATCCTCGAGTTCCTTCTTCAAGTAAATGATTATTATTTTAAAATTAATGAATTTGCTGTCGAAAAGCTAACGTAATGTAAAGCCTGGTCCGTATCAGCCGTTTATAACAAGACACAAATTCTGATTTAATTCGTGTCAATTTGGATTGCAACCTATTTTCAATGCCGCATCAGCTACGTATTGTACACCTAAGGTCTGTAATCGTTTGCACCTGAGAACGCACTACAAAGTAGGTTTCAGAGCGTATTTGGTAATCCGTATGTGATATAGAATATCTGGATTCAGCCAGCCGTGTGAGGCTTTGTTGACAGGTACAGTTAAGGTCAGTCAAGTTACTTGAAATCGTATTTAAAATCCAGCCTACGCACCGAAAACTCTTCATTATTTTAGAACTAGCAAGCTATTCAGACTGAATACATACATAACATATAATAATATTCACGCCTTTTTCCCATAGGGTGAGCAGAATCTTCAGAACGATAACTTCTAATACCTTGTTATTTTGCCGCGTCCACGTTCATATATCTGGTCATACACGCAATTTCCAGAGCTAAAACCTTTCTCCCCGACAGTACCATTTAAGACCGCATAATAAACGGTCCAATAGTGCAAAACATCTTGAGGTTCTAGCAACATGCGTCCATTGCCAACCAAGCACAAACCCTCAAACCCTTTTGTATTCACACCACACCGACCAGCAAAACGTTTCTCCTGATAAGCGGATCCGAATGATATGCGATGCACACCCCACTACTTCCACCCAATACAAATTAAATCTATAATGTTTCGAACGCGTGTTTTTTTGACAGGTCCGCTTTTCCTTCAAAGAGGTCCGTTAAGGTAAATGGTTCAATAGTGCGGAACCATAAGGTCCGGGGAGGCTGGGCATGTGTAGGCCACAACCTCAACTTCGGGATTCTTTGTATTCATGGCAGAGCGTGCCGAACAAGCCGGATTCGGGTAAGCCCATCTAAATGGTAACGTGGTGTACACTGCTAATGTTTTCCCGACCAATGTAGTTATTTTTGCTAATCAAGTGAGGGGTCGGTTTGTTTTTTGTGTGTTCATCAAGAAGGGAAAATGGATTGAGGGATTTTATCACCCAATTGTAGACAAGTAATGAGTTTTTTTATCGCGTGTCCGTGGCATGAATACAGTTAATTAAGCTATAATTACCTCGCAGTGAAGTTCTTTGGTGAGCCAGCTATTTAAGGACCCAAGACGTAAGCACTGTATCTGTGACGATTAAATTATCTAAAACTAGCCTTTGCCTGCTTCTTCACTCGCGCTAGTTTAGAATTTGACAAATAAATCGGGTTGTACTCTTCTTGTAATAATATAAATAATAAAGTAAGTAAGTGTAAGTAGTATTAAGTTAGTTTTGAGACCGAGCCATCGCATTAGGGACATACCTGTAACTATAGTTGTAAAGGAGATTTTAATAAATGAATATGTAATTCAATCATGATTCGAAAGCGGAGGAGCTCGTGGCTAAATAATAACAGCCACTCGGGTCGATCTTTAGGTTAAGCCGTGCTTGCCTAGGTTGGTCTGTGGATGGGTGACCACCCTTACTTACCGAGTTTCCTCCGTGCCTCGAAAAGCACGTAAAGTAGTTGGTCCCGGCTGTCATTTGTAGATCTTTGACAGTCGTAACAGGTAGTCAGTGGCCCAAAAAGTCTGACAACCAGTCTTACCAAGGGGTATCGTATTACCCAGTACGAACTGGGTTGTGAAGGTCAGATAGGCAGTCGCTCCATGTGAAATACTGGTATTCAGCTGCAGCCGGTTAGACTGGAAACCGACCCCAACATAGTTGGGAAAAGGCTAGGCAGATGAATCGTGATTCGAAAGATATGATATTATCATAAGATCGTTTTTGGTATTTTTCTCGGGAACAGTACTTTTTTTCAAGATGACAGGTACCAGATGTCTGTTTCTGTACACCTGACAACGTATATGCAAATTTAGGATGATCTGTTCAGTGGTTTAGGCGTGAAAAGGTAACAAACAAACAAACTTACTTTCGCGTATTTCAATAATGGATGGATCTTATTTCTGGTGTTTGAAAACATCGTGAGGACTTTATTCCTCTTCAATCAGTAACAGAAGGCGAAGGCGCGAAGATCAAAGTGAAAGAAGCTTCTTTTTATAAGAAGAGGCTTTTACATTAATGTAGATACTACATTATTAATTCCCATAGAATCCCATTTTAAAATTACCTTTTCTGATCTTTTCCCTCTCAATTCAAAAAGCTTTTCCCATTACCTCACATCCCTAAATCTTTGTCATCGATATTCGCCATTGATAAATATTCCATTCATATGCACGTAATGGAGGTAGGGAGGGAGTAGAGGAGGGTAGTGTATTCCCCTCGGAACGAGTTCGTGTATCACGTCTTTTGGTAGGTATCCACATGATTTTACGTCTGAAGCCAGTGGTCAGTCTTGAAGTATGAATGTGGATAGATACTCGTAGAAGAATTGAATAGATTTTATGAGGAATGATTTTAATTATTTATTTATTTACCACTAATTATAGCAACATTACAGGCCAAGTTGGACCAAGTTGAACTTGGTCTTTAATGTTAAGAGACTAGACATAAAATAAAACAATATAAAATAAGTAAAATTACACCCAGTAAAAAAAAGGAGTATTAAAGAAAAAGGAATAAATGATACCGTGACGGCTGGGGAGAAAGACAGAAAAATGACTCGGAAACTAAGGTCTATGCTCATCACACAAACATTTGCCCGGGACCCTAAGAACGTAAGGCAGCCTCAATACCCTTGCGCCATTCGGGTCATAAATTTAAAAGTAAATGTTGTCAAATCAACCTCATTATTAAGATATCAGATCAAAAATATTTTTTTAATCAAAATAAAATATTAACAGAATCGTTAGGGAGACTAAAGGAGCTACACGCGAGTTTTATAATGCAAAAAAGCAATATGATTCACTGCAATAAACAAACCCAGGAAAATATATGATATTTTTCAGAAAATATGCTAGTATGATAGTGTTTTGAATACAACTAATTATACTCGACAAAACAAATCACGATCTTATCTCTAAAAAATTATTTTGAAGAGTAAAAACCATACTAAAATACATGCGATCATTCTGATTTTTTGGCAAATAATTCTACAAGCAACATATTAGCATGATAATGTTTTATTTTTTTAGTCCAATCAATGGATTTTTTGTAAATCGCAAAAACCACTAATTTCGCACTTTTCGGCCCGCAGCGATCAGTCGCTACAAAGTCGTTGTTACGTTAGCGTAACAACCTCTTTGCAAGCTGATTAGAACTTTATTCTAACAGTATTTCAAATGAAGTTTGAACCACCACAAATAGAGTTGCTGATATAGCTCCTGCAATCGCCTTAATAAGAACTCTAATATACAGACAGTAACAACCCTAAGAGTTTTCACTTCACACCACCCACACTTAATTCTCCTAAGTTTTGAAAAACGTAATCCAATAGGGTTGTCACCGCAGCTTTGTCTTACTTCTTTATCTTAACGAGTAACAGACACCAAAACAAATTGTTTAGAAGTACATCGCCTCATTAAGTCGCATATTCATTTACATCTAAGTTTTTCAAGCTGCCTTGTTGGTTTAGTGGTCGTAAGCGCGACTGCTAAAAATGAGGTCCTGGGTTGATTCCCGGGTCAGGCAAAGGTTTTTCCATCAGGAATTTCTCAGTAGCAGCAGAGTCTGGATCTGTGCCCGGTTGATGGCAAATAGACTCGCCCCTATTACATGGGACTTTAACATAACTGGCGTGGGTGTACTTTTCGAGTACACCTCTGCCTAACCGTTCGGGGATTACAGGTGCGATGTTATGTTCATTATTATTTTAGGAGATAGTCATCCAAACTAATATTTGAATGTCTTTGAAGTCCTGGTTATTCAGCGGTCGTCATTATTTTGGTGTAGGTACATAAATATTCAAAGAGTTTTTCATAACATTAAGCTGAACATTTGAAACGGATAGTTGGAGTTGTTCCAGGTTAAATAATGAAAATAGTTTTAGGCTCAGTAACAAGATTCTGTTGGCACAAGCCATCCTTTGTTACCTGAAAATGAGAGTCTAAGTTGATTTAGACACATTTTGAACTCAGCATCAGTGTAGCAATTTATGGAACTGAGAAAATTCTTGATGAAAAAACCCAATAAAATTTTGCCAGGACTCGACTCGGACTCAAGCACAGCAGTCGCGTTTGCGACCACTCGACCAACGACGCAGTAAAATAATATTATTCTGAAAAATTAAAATACCGTTGTCGTTATGTCGTTTTCTTTTAATTATCAGTAATATCCAGTATACCAGGGCCAGGAAAGAGTTTTTGGGTTTCTCTTTTGTACCCAATGTGTCTTGTATTATTTTTATCCAGTTGATAGCAAAGGGCTCGCCCCCAATTAATACATGGGAATTTAATTTACCTGGCGTAATTCGGGTATACCAACTCTGCTTAAGCCTTCAGTGATGACGTGATGCTGTCTCATAATATTTGTTGCGTCTGGAAAACCAAGCACGTGTAATACCATTCTATCTTTAGCATGGTCATTGTTCGGCACAGTAACACATTTTTCTTGTTTGGTTCCATCATTTATTTTTTCTTCTATTTAAACACATTCTCATTTGGGTTTGGAGCAGCGAGTCTTTTTTATTCCAGACTTCTGTTATACGACGACAATACGACTATAAATGAAAACACTAGTAACAATACTTTGTACAAATATTTTTAAACTATCAAATAAATTCTACCTTATAAATAAAAAAAAACAAACTAAATAGCATAAAACTTAGTAGCAAGTTAGCAGTATGTGTTTAATGTTTATTCCGATGCGGGGGTCGTTATACTGTTGGTGCAAGCCTAATAATATAAAAAAACATGATGTAGAAAATGCTGAAAACGAAAACAAAATGTTCTGTGACTAAACTACTGCATATTTACAATTAAAGTTTTGTAATTAGACTGGGAATGTCATGAAGTTACTTGAGTAACTTTAACAATACCTTCGTACAGAGCATACATAGTTAAATTACGTTTACAATTTCCACGAATAAGTCTAATAACTTTCCTAAGACCTACCCCAAAGATAAGAGGGCTCTCGGGAGTTGTAAAAGCAAATAAGTATTCAACTGTGCACTAATTAGGTAAAACATACTTATTACAATCACCAATTATAGAGCCAGACAAAATTACGATTCTACCTAACCTCGTATCTGAACGAGTCTGCAGACACCGATAAATTGTAATACTTATAACATTTTCGTTACCTATTTTTGTATCGATTCTGTTAGTAACAGACAATTAATAATAACACAATTTGCGATATTGAGCAGAAACTTGAAAAAATACTTTACGACCACATCGCAAGCATTTGTCAAAGATAAGAACAAACCAACACGTACACAGACAAGTTATAAGTATCATTAACTATCTCCAAGAGCACACAACTTTCAACAGATACCACAGATAAAATAATTACCTAGCTACTGCAATATCAGTCCGGCGCACACTCAATAGCCCAAGAGTGGTGACTACAATAAAACTAACATCCCAGGTTCCCGTAGCCAACTATTTTCTATCATCAGACTCAGCTATTGGAAAACTTTTTCGATCTACTGAATAGTGCTCCGTACGTGGGACATAAACGGTACAGATGGGCTCTCTTTTATTATTCCACACACAATGCTTAGGCAAGCTGAACTGTTTTATTGTTTCGCTTTGATACATTTAAATTGATTACTATTGTTCCTGATACGGTTAATGTTCGTGTTTTATTGCTGGCCAGGATTTACTTTGTGGGAGTTACAGAGATTTGAAAGTCGTTTAAAAGTGCGCAAATGTTCTATCTTCTAACCCTTTATTGTATTTTCAAACAACACTTTTCAAATCATATTTGTGATTTATAATCTATTTAAAACTATTGCACACTACATAAGTCTTCAGTGATCATAACCGTTGTATCATAAATAATAAATAAATAAATATCGTTGGACATTAACACACAGCGCCATCTAGTGCCACACTAAGCAACGCATAAATAATGTATAAGTAGGAATAACTTGAGGACATTGGCATGCAACACGTAATGTGTTTCGTAAGCGATGTTGTCGGGCGCAGCGTCAGGTGTCCCCGACACGTTCATGTCATTAAGCGTGCTTCATTTGTGTCGATGCCTCCAATTGCATGTGCACGCCCGTGTAATGGCTAATTTACATTATACGCTTAAACACCCACCGCGATTACACCTACGAATACGTACAAATGACTCATGTAAACGACCGCTCGTTGAACAAATCCACCACTGATTTCTGCATTCGACGAATCCCCAATACCGACTTAATAGAGCTGATACAGACACCTCCATCTTACCTTGTTTACTCCCTAGGGACACCCAAATATCGACTCATAGTCCGCCAATACTATTGCAGAAATATTTAAAATTATAATTCTGCCACACATCTCTGAATATTGCAAGCGATTCCCACGCTCGTGAAAGTCGTTAACGAAATCTAACACATGCGGGACAACGTATAATGTAAATGAGCCATTATGTTACTCGCCTTGGGACACTAAGCGATGCTATCAGAACTTACGTCCGTGGATTAGTCGTAGCGATCGGTAACTATTGCTAATATGGCCGCAAGGCGCCCAGTACCTCGGGTAAATAGCAAATCTTTTCACAATATGGTATTACGGGTCGTAAAGTAAGATGTTTCATTCTGAAACCTTACCTTTAGGGAGCCCTGTGTTCTTGGGAATGCCAAGTTAGTGGATGCCGTCGTTTTCAAACCCACTGGCGCAAATAACATTAGCATAGTTATCGAACGCGCCGGGATGAGACCTCCGTAAAGGTCCCGCCGGGGCTGGGACGGCTCTTAAACCCGCTTTTCCGATAATGACTATCGATGATTCTACCCCGAATGCGGCCAGAGCACAATATTATTACGTACTTTGGCCGTTGTGGGGAATTGCGAAATATAACATGCCCCTGGTATTCAGTTATTTGAGCTGAGGAATTCCTCGTGCGTATCGCGCGGAACGAGTGTGCGGTGTTTACCTGCGAACGAATAGTTTTTAGTTATAACTGGGATTTGGAATTGGGTAATGCATAATTAGTTCAACTTGTGAGAATTTGGGAATGAAAGCGTTTCGTGAATAGTTTAGTGATATATCGGTGATTGGGGTTTTAGTAAATTTGTGGTAATTAATTAAAGGAAAATTATGCAAGAGCCAAACGATCGATTCTATTTATTTATTTGGTACACCAACAGCTGCAGTACATTTTAAGATTAATGTAAAACAATAAAAATAAAATAAAACTATATTATTATTAATTTTCTTATTCTTAATTTTAACGCAGTTTTCATCATAGGACAACATCATATAATTTCTCAAACGTTAGTAATAAAATAATACAATTTGAATACAATATGAAATATTTCTAACACTAAATTTACAGAAACTATAATGGCCTACCTCGAAACCCCAGCTTTGATTTCAAAACAATATCAGAATACTCAAATTAAACAATACGATCTTTACGCCAATCCTCAGGGTATACCAGAAGCGGACTAAGCAGAGTTGTACGTTCATAACTCTTTGTAAAATAGGCCCGCTGTCAAAATAACTCGTTCATCTAAATTATCGTGTTTGATTTTACGTGTTTGTTACTGAATAGGGCCCTGGGGCAGTCCGTTTTGTTTGCCCAGTTGTATTAGGCTCATTCGTCTATATTTGGTCACTGTAATCTGAAATGACTGATGTATTTAGTGATGCGTTTTATACCATTTGGAACCTCTTTTACTGCCACGTTGCTCTTGTGGTCGGAAACCGGACTACTGAGCATGAGGTCTTGGGTTCGATTCCCGGGTCAGGCAAAGTGTTCCATGAGAATATTTTCAGCCACGGAATCGGGATTCGTGCCGTGACGGCAATAGGATTGCCTCCTATTACATGGAACTTAAACATACCTGGTGACCCCTCTGCCTCACCCTTAGGAGATAACAGGCGTGATTATATCAATCAATTCAATTCATTTATTTAGTCAGACAAAAATATCTATAAAGTAGTACTCAAATTCGCAAAACATAAAATACTAATAATTAAATAACAGATTCAAAATCAAAATCAGCAAAGTACAATAATATTTCAAAATAACAAAATGAGGAATTTAATTAATGCATAATTATAGAGTTAAAATAATAATTTATAATAACAAAGTCAATAAGATTTAATAGAATAATAATTGTCAATAACATACTTAATAATATAATAATAAGAATAACCTGTAAAGAGAAACACTACTTATTTCCCCCAAGCTCTAAAAATGGGCGCATGTAAGGCCAACCAATGCCGCATAAATGGTCCGTCTAACCTGTCGGCCACGACGGCGAGGAGACTGTTGCCGATAGCCCTCACTGCAGCCCTCCTGCGCATAGTGGCATAAAAACAGTCTATGCGCACATTGGCGAACATCCCCGACGCGCTGCAGAAGCGAGGCAGCCGCAGCAATGCCCTCAGCACATTATTATATTGAACTCGGTGGGCTCCGTAGGCTTTCTGCGAGTATGACACCCACAGGCTGCTCGTAGAAAATGCAGTGCAGTAGGCTCGAAACAAGGTGACTTTGACTTCCTTGGAGCTACGAGCAAACCTGCGAGCTATCATGTTCGCCCTCACCGACAGCGCCCTCCGTTCCCGTTCAATATCGGCGTCATCCTTCAAGTCAGGCGTCACAATATGGCCTAAGTATTTAAATAATTGCACGCGCTCCAAGGGCACGCCGCACAACCTGACTGGAGGAACCTCCGCTAGACCTTTGGTCCCAGCTTGGAAGATCATAAGCACACTCTTCGCGACGTTATATTTGAGGCCATGTGAATTTGCGTACGCCTCGCATATGCTCATGAGCTCCCTGAGACCACCCACCGACGCACTCAGCAGCACCATGTCATCCGCATAGCTGATGTTATTAAAACAAAGATCATCGATATGGCATCCAACATGGCGGCTCAATATGTTATGTGCAAAAGGCACCTGAACCATAATTAAAAAAAAAAAAACGTTTGTTTCTCGTGGGAATCGAATGCTGCACAGTCCAATCGCTTGCCATTATTACAATAAAACCTATACTACTATGTCAATAAAACCAGAAAGTCAAATTGATGGAATATTAAAATGCTTTTAAATATTGTATTAATTTAAGGGATGAGGTTGAAATGCAAATTGTTGGAATATTGTGGTTCGTCATTAATATGAGTGTGTTTATTTAGTAATTTAATTGATAAGCTTTACATGATAAATAAGTATTAATCGATTTCAAATATGTTTTATTTTGAACATGATAATTAATACAACCATAATCATATTTTATTTTAAATATCAGAAAGTACCAGCCCAACCAGGACATTAAATAACCACAAACTGTCCTCCAAATGATTGTAAGCCATAAAATGTTGGTTAAGTTAAAATGTAATGAAAATTTTGAAAAACACAACATACAACGCATTTTCCAGAAATCGTAAAAGTTGGACCGGAACGTACTTGCCTGTAGTAAAGTACCGCCAATAGTTGACGGCCAATATCTTAACCATTCCGTAATAAGATGCTAATAGGCAACAACCCTAAAGGTTCGTTCAAACCAGGACAGACAGATTGCAGTCACGGCTCTGGATAAATGTTCACCTCCATACACTATTACAACAATAAATTATGCGTAGCCCAGTTCAGCGACCTCTGTATTCCAAATATGTTACAATTTTACTTGTTAAGATTATTCATAGCGCTATGTTAAGACAATGTTTGTAACAATGGTTTAAAAATTTATTCTTATTCTTATATTCTTTATACAAATACTACTGAAATATCTACCAGTGTTCGAAGCCGGTCCGCAGTTAGAATTACCAGTATCACTGATCCTTTATTTATGACACCTTTAGCTCACGGTGCGTCAAAAAAGAGGTAAAAGCAGTATGTAGGGGTAATCTTCGGAACTACTGATCGTATTCCGAAAATTCTTTTACCTACGGGAAGCTACATTATTCTCGAGTGTTATAGGCTACATTTAAAACGTTCCCGAACATAACGGGTGCGAAACCACGACCAAAACCTAGTCCCAAGATAAAACAACAAACAAAACGAAACGATTTAGAAACAAAATTCTCGCCTTTGACAAATCCAAACAGATGCTCCTAAACACTTCTACCTACTAAGATGGAAAATTTTCGATTAATAATCTTTTCTTCGCATTAAAGGGAGGCGATGAAATAAAGGATTGAGCGGCGTGAGATTCAATTTGTTACAATCCTTCAGGAAATGCTTTCAAATGAAACATTTTGTGTTCACGAGGAAGTTAAATTGTATTTCTTACAGGAACCTCGTTGGTTCGGCTTGTTTGTATCGGTGAAACTTAACTTAAGCCCCTTTAATACTAAATAAATACTTTGAATATGTTTTTTCTACGTCTTTTTTAGAATGTTCTGTTTGAAGTTGCGGGAAAAACGCGACACGTTTTTCTCGTGACAAATTTAATAAATAAATGCAATAAAATTGTGTTTAACATAAAAAAAAACCTACTCCTGCAATTTTCCAATCATCGTTTTGACGCCCTTCCAGAGTAAGCGAGGCGTGAAATATTGTAAAATATTTAAATATAATAAGACTAAATCTGAGACCATTTCACTGCTTGTTTGATTAAAATGCGAACACATTTGCGATTCAAATCTTTCTTTTTACTGATCATAAAGAATTCAAATGTTCAAGTTAATATTTTCGACACGTCGGATGTTGGCAGCGTTTTTTTTATATTTTTATTCTTTGCCTCCCAACAGGCGGCTGTGATTTATTCCCTTGTACGCTTCATTTTATCCGCTAAAAGAGTAGTGACATTGAAATTATTAACGCTTATTTAATTATGGCATAATATATGAGTTGGCATAATTTTCTTGTCGCTCTGAAATGATTTATTGTTACGTGCCACTTTATTTGGCAACACTTAGGTCGTTTGTGGTGATAAGTTGAGTATTTAACTTCTGTTTTATTGGTGTTGAGTGGGTTTTGAAATTGTTGTGGTTATTCGACGATATGCTTGATTAAGTAACTTATTTTATTTTAGAGGTTTTGTAAGAAGTAAAATTATGAACCCTTTTATAGTGACTTTAACGAATTTCAGGTTATTCTGTACCAACCCGCACTGGGCTCGCGTGGTGGGTTACATAACAACCCATTCCCTTTCATAGAGAGGAGACCTGTATCCCAGGTTGTGCAGGTTTTGGTTTATGCTGGCTGGATACACCCGTTCAAGACCTTAGCCATACTAATTCTGCAGCCCGGAGTCTGAATTTGTGGCCGTTAAAATGGTGAAATTTCTGTATCTGCTAACAGGTATAACTCTGCCTAATCCTTCAGAGATTACAGGTGTGATGTTACATTATCTCAATTAAACTCAAACGTAAGCCCTTCACTAAAACTAAACCCCGTAAGCTTACCTAAAACGTAACCCCATTTCTTAAAAAACCGTAACTTACAAAAACAAAAAACAACTAATCGTATTTTAATCTTATTTATGTGAAACAGATACCCCTCGTATAATGTTTGTATCGAGAGCAACAAATGCAATACCTCTCAAGCAGGCACGCACTCAAGGGTTATTGCCGCCCCTCCCTCGCCCCCCGCTCTAGCCTCTCTCTCGCCCGTTCGATTGGATGAATATGGCCCGAAGGAAATGATGAGAGTGCCGGCCTGCTATCAGCGGGCCTGTCGCGAGGTAATGTCATCCAAACATCATCGTAATTTGGGGCTGGGAAAATAGCGGGTTGGGGAAAAAATATTTTTTTAAGTGTCTTAGAATATTTCCAGTTTTATTTTTCTGGCTAATTGGATGAGTAGTTGAAATAGTAAAACGTTAAAAGTCGAGCAGTTATCATTACAGGTGGCCTACCATGACGTCTTAAAGCAGGATCGTTTTAATCTTGTTCCAGTGTGGGTAAGAGACGGAGCTATAGAGGACGTCTAGCGCCATCTCTTTCCCACACTGGAACAAGATAAAAACGATCCTGCTTTAAGACGTCATGGTAGGCCACCTGAATGTAATATTTGTTCTCTTTCTGCTAGCGTATAGAGATATGAAGAACGGAGTGTAGCGGCCATAATTCTCCTTTATAAAAGGCAACTTCGACCAGGTCGATGTCTCGTATAAAAGAATTACTAAAACATTCAGCTTCTTATATCCACAAAAGATGAAAATACAAAATTAATTCTAGACTACCAACCAACTTTACTAAGGCACCCCACAAATGCATACACACATAATATTACTGAAATTTTTAACAACACAGTAGAAGTTTAACCCTTTTAGGTCTATTGGTCGCTATTGGACCCACTGAGCGTTAGGTCCTGGCTTCGATTCCCAAGCCAGACAAAATGTTATTGGATTTTTCTAGTAGTGTTTTTTTCCAGGATTAGCCCGTAGTATGGACTTGTACTTAGTTGATGGAAAAACGCACGCCTCTATTACATCAGATTTTAACTCGCAAAATGTAGGTGTGACTTACAACTCTGCTTAACCTTTTGGGAAATTAAAACGTATGAGTTGAAAGTTAAATCCGACCTACTTATTGTTTAATTTGAGCGACTACTAAAATGAACGTGAACAAAATGAGCAACCCACGCGAGAACTAACACAGTTTGTCAAACACTGATTTGATATAACATTTCAAGGTTTTCATATGTTTTGTATATTTAGGCCAAATTTTTGGCACGTGTAGTCCACGATATCTAATAGATTTAAGGATATCGTTTAAATAAAACGGTAATATTGACCCCATATTATATTTACATTTATTTGATATTGGGTTTTCTCATTCTCAGTAGCAGCCACGGAGCCTAGAGTTGCGCCCAGTTGATGTTAATAGGCTAGGACTTAGATGGGACTTAGGTAAACTTCTGCTCTTCCAACTCTTAGGGGATTACAGGCGTGATGTTATGTTATTTATATTGAAGTTAGGTATTAACAAAAATATTTATTATACGTGTAATTAAATGATTGAATTGAATAAATATTTTTAATTAGGTATCAATTCATACTAGCTTAAAATAAAAGTAGTGTTACACAATTTTCATGCAATTCTATTTTCTCTGTATTGTCACTCCCGCCTATTTAGTGGCCCTTTCGTCACATTCAAGGCACTGTCTTTTTGATACAAATATGCGTTATTTATTATTGTTGACTCTCTATATGTCTTTATGTGTAGCTTGTATTCCTTTATACTGTCGGGAAACTACTTTTATGACATCATTGTATGTTACATACCTTGGTTCTTTCATAACGAAATAGTGTATTTTATTAGATGTACTGCAGTCAAAGAAACTCCCATGCAATACAGAAATTCGTGAACATTACTTTGGCTGCTACGAGTTTGCTACGAATTTCGTAGCTGTTGCTACGAGTCTCGTAGTACTTAACAGAAACCTCGTAGCCCTTACTACGGCTTGTTAGTGTTTCTCATAACAACATTGCAAAATGAACATGTTGTATATTTTATAATAATTACATTTTCATTTTGAATAGAGCAATATAAATTGCAAAAAATGTGAAAACAACAAAAAAAATTGTTTGTATTAAAAACGTTAGCGAATGAAGCAGTTTTTAGAATAAAAACATTCCTGTGTTGATTTGTAAAAACGTCATTGAAAGTTACTAAAGTAATGATACGAGAAGCACCGGATCGGTGGACAGCAATATTTTACCAATTTTTTCATAATCAAACTGGAGCGTGGAGGTATGTAGAAAATTATACCAGAGAAATGTACAACATACTGAAATTTGTCTTAAACCCAGATCATAGTGTATCTGTGTGCCAAATTTGATCCATATACGTTCAACACCTGAAAAGGTAACAAATAAACAAAGTTACTCTCACTTTCGCAATTATTATAAGAATATACTTAAAATGTCACTTACGGGATATCTTCCGTGATTACTGATTATTTTTGAGCTCCCGATATTTCGACGCTGTTGCAAGCGCCATGATCGCGGGTTGACTGGAGAATGCGGGTAGATGGAAAAAAAATGTTAGGAGCAGACAAATCTGTCTACCCTCTTTCTTTGCCTTTTGCTACGATATCCCGTAAGTGACATTTTAAGTATAGTTATGAACCGTGAAAGCTTAAAACAGTGTTTATTATATTAGTAGTAGCTTATGCCCGCGGCATCGCCCGCGTTGAGTTCGGTAATTGTTCCACGGGGTTGTACTACCGGGATAAAAAGTATACCAAATGTTTATCTCGGTCTCTATCTGTGTGCTAAATTTCATCCAAATCCATCTAGTAGTTTTTGCGTGAAAGAGTAAGAAACATGCATCGTCACAAATTTTTCCATTCATAAAAGTAGTAAGATAGGATGAATTATAACGTGTAAACTTTTACTTTCTCACCTTTTAACAAAGAAACATTAATTAAATACAACCCTGTAATAAAACACTTTTAATCTCAATACTCATAAGTAGAATTTCAGCATCCGTTCACAGTTCCGTGAGCACAATATAGAGATGCCTCATAGTATCAAATTAGCCAAGTCTTGCAGCAATAATTAAACGCTCGCTGCCAAAGTGAGGAAACTGCGTTTGACTAGTTCAAATTAAACTAAGTTATAGGGAACAAATTAACTTGTACAAACTATCTGCTGTACCTTTGACAACGTATTAAACCTACTTGGTAGCTTCTTGGTAATCGTGACTTCGTTTATTTTTAATTAAGGTTTTGTGCGAAATTAACGAAGTAATGACTTCTTTGACAATTATTTGATGAGAGTGAGACATCACGTCCTCATCAAAACAATTGTCATGCGAACATGGGAATAAGTCACGTCCATTTTTCATGGTTTACAGAACAGAGTGTGAAGTTCTTCGTCATAGAAAAGAGAGGATTATCCGACCAGATGGGTGTTATTTCTAATGGCCTGACAGTTGTTATCGGGGGTTTTCTATGTATACAGTATTTACTTAAAATATTCCTATTTTGAAATCCTTATCAGCAACGGTAATATTAAAGTGTCAGCGATGATAATAAACCAGAAACATATCAAGAACCATATTAGCAGATACTTTTGTCGTATTCATACGAAAAACTTACACAAAAAACATGTTGAAAATATATACCAATATGTAGCTGTATGTCTATTTATATTGAGTATATACATACATGATACCTGTAACATCTCGTTATCTTAAGTAAAGGTCAGGGTGTAACTGTTTACTGTGTATAGATTCCATACCTATTTCCATTTATACGCGGTACGGTCAACAGCAAAAGTATTTTTTTTAAGCATCTTCTGGGCACGCTCGTTCTATCATAGATCTCATCCATCGCTTTCCATCAGGCGTGATCGAGGTCAAGAGCAGGCCCATATTAAATAATAAAAAATAAAAAAAATATTTTTATATTTTATTTTTTATTATGTAATGTTAAACATTGCGAAAGATAATTTACAATATTCCAAACAATTTATCACCTGTTTTTGATAATGATTTATTATTGAAAATTATATGTTGAATCTTTGATTCGGTATTAAGACGTAGAAATAAGTAAGGTAAGCCATTTTTTATACTTGGTGTAAACGGACCATTCACGAAGCGGTCAACCAAGCATTATGAACATCGAACTAAGTAAACCTATCCCAAAAAGGGTAAAAAATCACATTTTACGGTAGCACTCAAAACAATATTGTGCTGATGGATGCATTTTTCAATGCAATAAAAACTTAAATTAAAAAAGAAAATGTGATAAGTAGGAATTTTGATCCAATATCTTTAACTAAATGGTTCCCAGGTATGATCAAGAACAAAACAAAAAACTCAATAATGGGGTGACCAAGTCACCTGATTTTTTTTGTTTTTTTTTTCGGATGTAGGAAATCATCACATGACTCCTACCGCTGTGCGCGGAGCAGGAGGGAGTATCAGACTTTTACTAACTAAAATCCATCCATGTTCCTTCATCGCCCTTTGTATTCCGGGGCCACGGTATCTCTTTCGAGCAATCCCGAAGCCCTTGACCAAGTACCCATTTTTTTTTTTTTTTTTTTTTTCGGATGGGAAATCATCAAATGACTTCTCCCGCTCTGGGCGGAGCAGGAGGGAGTGTCAGACTTTTACTGACTAAAACCCATCCATGTTCCTTCATCGCCCTTTGTGTTCCGGGGCCACGGTATCTCTTTCGAATAGTCCCGCAACCCCGGCAGGCATCGGTCCTTGCGGACCCCTTCCTTTTTGCTGACTCTCTTTGAGGCGCGCGTGGAACACGAACGCGCCGTCGACACGGCCTGTCGTCATGAGACGGACGGACGGCGAGCTAGCCCATAGCCCACCGTCCACAGGCCCGCGCCTAAGGTGGCCGGGGGCCACGTGGTGGCCCCCGACGCCCGGGGCGTCTCCCGCGGCGGCCGGGGCGCTGTGAGGTTCTCTCCCTCTCACGTTCCGCCACCTCCTTCTCTAGCATTATTGCTTCGCAGAAGGAGGTGACGGCGTCCCATTCCGTCTCGCTCCGGACCATGGCTTGCACCAGGGCCGGACGCGAGAGGTCGCCGCCGCCAATCGCCGCTTCGAGGACACGGCGGTGCTCCGCCCACGCGGGGCACACCTCCACCGTGTGCTCCACCGTGTCCTCCGGTCGATCCTCGCAATGGAAACACCCGGGCGTTTCCTCCCGCCCGATTCGGTGCAGGAACCTCCCGAAAACACCGTGTCCGGTGAGGACCTGCGTCAGGCGGAAGGTGAGGACGCCGTGGCGTCTCTCTAGCCACTCCTCAAAGAGGGGACTTATCGCCACTATCGTGGCGTGCCCTGCACGGGGTTGCGACAGTCGCTCTCTCCATGTCGCCATGAGATCCCGCCGGAAGTCTGTCCGCTGAGCGACAATTTGTCGCAGCAGCGGAGTTTCCCCCCGGCGAAGCGCCTCCGCGCGCCATTCATGCAGGCGCGCGAGGACTATCGCCTCCAGATCCCATGGCGGCAATCCGGCAAGGAGGCACGCCGCCTCGCGGGCGATCGTGCGGTACCCACGGGCCAGCCTTACGGCTACCACCTTTTGGGGCGCGTTCAGGTAGTGGGCTGCACGCAGCCTCAAGGAACGCGCCCACACCGGGGCCCCGTAAAGGGCCATGGACCGCACGACTCCCGCGTAGAGCCTCCGGCAGGAGGCGTTCGGCCCCCCCAGGTTGGGCAGGAGCCGCCTGAAGGCAGCCCCAGTCCGTTCCAGTTTGGGGGCCAAACGTCGGAAGTGCTCCACGAAGTTCCACCGGCTGTCGAGGACGAGTCCTAGGTACTTCAAAGTCGACTCGACACCGATGGATACCCCTCCTACCGTGAGTAAGGATCCCGGAGGTGGCGCATTCCGAGGCCCATGAAAGCACATGGCCTCGGACTTGTGCAATGCCACCTCGAGACCCAGTTGCCGGATCCTCTCAACGACTATCGCAACCCCGCGTGTCATAGCTTCGGCCGCCGCCTCGTGCGACCCCCCCTGTGCCAGCACCAGCGTGTCGTCTGCATAGCAGACCACGCTGACGCCGCTAGGGAGGTCGGCGCGCAGCACCCAGTCGTACCCGATGTTCCACAAGGACGGCCTTAGGACCGATCCCTGCGGAACACCGCACGACATCTCTCGCCGGTTCCATTCTCCGCTGCGACCGGGGTAGATGACGGCTCTATCCGTCAGGTAGTCCCCGACCACACGACGAAGGTAGGTCGGCACCCGGTGATACCGGAGTGCCTCCCTAATGCAGCTCCAGGGCATGGAGTTGAAGGCATTGGCGATGTCTAGAGACACCGCCAAGACAACCCCGCCCCGGGACACCGCATCCTCCGTCGTGAGGGCTCTCACGCGCATGATGGCGTCCACCGTAGAGCGCCCCTTGCGGAAACCAAACTGGTGTTCCGCAAGATCCGGCCCCGTCCCCGCAAGGTGCTCGGCGAGGCGGTTTGCAATGACTCTTTCGAAGAGCTTGCCCACCTCGTCAAGCAACACTATGGGCCGGTATGCGGACGGAGAGTCCGCAGGGCGCCCCGGCTTCCGAATGAGGACCAGCTTCCCCGTCTTCCAACGAAGCGGGAACTGGCCCCTCTCCAAGCATGCGCTTAGGAGCCCCTCCAGTCGGGGCCCGAGAGCCTCCGAGGCCAGGACCCAGGCTTTGCCAGGCAAGCCGTCAGGTCCCGGGGCGGTATTTTTGGCACTCAGCCTGCGTACCGCCACTCTCAGGTCTACCCCAGTCACTTCCGGAGTGTCGTCGTCGTCATCCTGGTGGTCCGCTTCCAGCACCGCAGGTGGCGGAGCCATAGGCGGGGGGGGATGTTCTCCCCGCGTGGGGAACAGAGTGCTCACCACGTCCTCCACGAGCTCAGGCCGGAGACTCTGCGTCAGTGGGGGGGCCCAGGTGCGGAGTTTATCCCGCACCATCTTATAAGGGCGCCCCCACGGATCTCTGTCGAGAGTCCCCAGCATCTCCTCGCGGGCCAGATCCCTGGCCCGCAGGACAGCCTCGCGGAGGGCGGTCTTCGCCGCTCTGTACCCCTCATAAAGCTCCGCCTCGATGGCTGCCGCATTCGGTGGACGAATGCGGAGCCTGCGATGCCTGGCGTACAGGTGTCGCGCAGCCACGCACGCCTCGCGCAGAGACGTCAGCTCTCGCGACCACCAGTACACCTGACGTCGGGCGCTTCCTGGCCGAACTCGGGGCATTGCCACGTCGCATATATCGGACATGGCCTCCTGGAACCACCCTGCCTCATTGTTAATATCGGCAGGCCTGTCTGGTGATGTCACCCAGGCCTGCACGATCGAGGCTTCCAGGAGGAGCTCCCGGTCCAGCTGCTTCAGCGCCCAACGCGGACCACTCGGGGCCTGTTGAACCGGCGCGCTTGAGGTCTGGGTGGAGACGTCAAACCGGATGTACCGGTGGTCGGAATAGGTCTCCACCCCCTCCATGACACGCCAGTCAACGACACGCGGCGACAGAGCGGGGCTAGCGAACGAAATGTCCACTACCGACTCGCCCCGCATCCGCACACACGTGGGAACAGAACCCCGATTTAGGACGACCAGGCCTTTCTCCAGAGCCCAGTCCTCCACCATCCTTCCCCGCACGTCTGTGCAACGAGAACCCCAAGCCAGGTTCTTGGCATTGAAGTCCCCGAGGACAAGCACGGGGAGGGAATGGTTTCCGACGACAACACTCAACTCTGCGAGAGAGTTGTGGAACTCGGCGAGAGTTCGGCTCGGGGAGAAGTAGACTCCCACCACTACGATCTCCCCGAACCGTGCTGCTACGCACCCCCGACCCCTCCTGACACCTTCAAGGGTCGGGGTACCGGCGGCGGCCGACGACACTATGGTCACTGAGCCGCTAATGTCCGCCACCCAGTCTTCCCTGGGCTGGACAAAATACGGCTCAGCGACCACAGCGATGTGTATCGACCACTGCGCCATGCTCTGGAGCAACAGATCCTGAGCGCAGGCGCAGTGGTTGATGTTCGCTTGGAGGAAGCGTAATGGGGCCGTTATTGGCACTCCATTACCGCTTCCTCCTCCCTGGCCCCCTGTGAGGGCCCCTCTACGGCAGCGGCAGTGGCAGCGGCGGCAGTTGCGGCTGCGGCGATGGCGACGGTGGCGGTGGCGGTGGAGGGCCTTCCCTTTCCTATGGTGGCCTTGGTGGGCGGAGCGCAGGCCTTGCTCCCAGCCCGGTGATCGGCCGGCTTGCCAGCCGCCGCACAGGCACCGCAGTGCGGCGTGGCACAGCAAGCCGAGGACACGTGACCGGGCTGACTGCAGCGGAAACAGAGGCCGCTGCGATCAACCTCCGAGGCGCACTGTACTGACACGTGGTGCCCCACGTGACAGCGATAACACCTCAGAGGTCTGGGCTCCAGCAGCTTCACCTGCGCTGATACCCAGCCCACCAATAGCCTTCGGCCCTCCACTATCGTTTTGGCCGCCGTTACGGGGCAGCATACCGTAACGGTATGCATACCCGTGAGGTCCGGACGTAGGGCGCCTGCCCTGACCTGCTCAGCAGGGCACCCACCGGACCTGGCGACGGCGGCCACCACCTCCTCCTTGGTCACCGAGTCGTCCAGACCCAGAATGCGCAGGTCTGCGCATCTCACGGGCCTGGACACTCGGGCCTCGTCCGCGTTTAGGGACGCTCTGAGCTTTTCCGCCAGAGCGTCAGCGGACGAGCCGCTGGTTTCACCGGGGATCTCCAGCATGCGTGCCCCCGTCGCGGTGACCTTAAGCCGGAGGCCCCCGGTGATCCCGAGCTCCCCGAGATCCACCGTCTCCTTCGCCTTCGCCAGCAAATCGCGGTAAGACACGCCCCTCTTTTCCGCTTCCGACTGTAGTGTAATCACTACAGCCGCGGTCTTCGGGGCGCGGAGCCTAGCCGCGATCTTTCGCGCCCTATGCTGGCGCTGCCGCTCCTCATTCCGGGCCTTTTTGGCCGCCTTTCGCCCCTTCTTTTTCTCCCCGACCACCTGCCATCCGGCTTCAGCCGAGGGAGGTGTAGGGGGCTGGGGGGGCGGTGGTGGCGGCGGCAGCTGCCGTGCCGCAGGCACTAGCCCATTCGCCGTAGGCCCTGGCGTTGGCACAGTGTCCACTTGTGCAGCTGCCTTGCCCTTCCCTTTTTTGGCCGCCTTTTACTCGTCGCCGGTTTCGCCGGAGCCGGCTTTTCGGAGGGGGGGGGTGCCACAGCCCTGCCGGAGGGCTGGCTGGACGGCCCCGGTGCGGGTGCGGTAGCCGCAGCAGCCGCGTACGACACCGTGCTCGGCATCGTGCTTGGGCCCGCGGCTGCCCTGTTTGCACCCAGGGCGGGGCGCAGTACAATTCCCTCCAGGACGGAAAACCGCGCCTGGAAGGAAGCCAACTCCTGCCGAACCAAGTTTAGAACCTGGTTCTCCACCGGCATGGGCTGGGCTTGTCGCTGCTGCTGCTGGCCCCTATTTGTAGGTGCCGTGCGGGAGCCAACCTCACGTAGACTGGCCAGGTCTGCGTGGAGCTTAGCGTTCTCTTTTTGGAGAACCTCCATGGCAGCCGTCAGGCGGGCTAACTCCACCCGCAGTTTAGCCACCTCCTCTCCACCTATCGGAGGAGGAGGAGGAGGGGAAGGCCCCGCAAAGTTGGCTTCAGCAGCCGCCATGATGGAGGCGGAAGCCGCGGGTATGGCCTTGAGTTTTGAAGATGTCTTCACCTTCAAGGCCACGCCCCTTATTGCGGCTTCCACCTCCTTTGCGAACCTGGCCTTACGCTCCGCATCGGAGCCGCCAGGTGCACCCGCCTCGTCGCCCGACCCGGGAGCAGTCATGCCCGGGTGGCGCTCCTCTTCGGCCAGTCTCACCGACCTTTCGGAGGCAGACAACCCCCTCCCTCTGCCTCTGATCCCACCACGCTTGTTGGTGGGGATCTTTCTGGCCGAGGCCTCCTCTTCCCCGGATGATGACGCTTGGTCGCCATCCTTCCTGGACCGCTTGCGGAAGAACTTGCCGTTCTCCGCAGCAGTCCCGGCCCTCACGCGGCGGGAGCTCTCTGAGCCTCCCGCGCTCGCATCGCTGGATACGAGGTCGGACTCCGACCCCGCATCCCTCCTCTCCTCTTCCTTGCCGTTACCGGCGGTGTTTTTGGGTTTAATAGATTTTTCCATAATTGTTCCCACGAGTATGGGGGAAGTATTCTCAATCTAGGCAGAGACCCCTGTACCTAGAAGGGCAGATTTTGAGTATTTATTACTCGCCAGAGGGTCTGCAGGTACCCTGGCGAGGGTGAGCACTAGCGACTGATTCGTTCCATGGGAACACCCGTCAGCCATACATCCCCTCGCGGTGCGCCGCCGCTTGGGATTCGGGGTAACTTTTTATAGAGGTTTTCTACCTCGCAGTCCGGGCGGTTAAGCCAAGACCCTCGGTCCCTATCGAAGCCGCGAGACGTGATCCACAGCACTTCGACAATGGGATTACGAGACTGACGGTGACAAAGAAGGACGCATCCTACTCTGTCTGCTCGGAGGCAGGGTGAGTGCACACCGAGCCCGCCCTCACTCCTCTGCTATGCCCTCTGCTGTACAGAGGGTCACGCAGAGGAACGCACCGTTGGTCCTGGCAGGACCCCACCCATGTCAGAATAATTAGCCGCGGCAGTAACTCTCCCCGAGGAAAAAAAGGAAATTCTCATTTCCTCTCATTCCCCGGAGAAGGATACTGCCGCGCCCAGGGTGCACCGGCCCAGCAGCTGCTCTTCCCTCCAGACGTATCGAGAGGGACCAGCAACCGCCAGACACACGTGGAGGACTTCTGACATCGCACCCCTGACCAAGTACCCTTCGGCTTCCTTAAGGGTATTTTTTACCCATTATATAGAACTAGTTGTTTCCAGTATTTTGCAGTTTTTTAATTAGCTGACGGGCAAGTAGAAACTTGGAAATTCATAGGTCAAGTGGTATTTACTGTTTGAACTAGCTGGGAAATTACTATATTTGGGAAAATCGTTACGGAAAACACTTGTGTTGCGAACTGTACTAGCTTGCAAACATTCAGATCTCGTTTCTTGCTATTAATTCCGTATTTTTCTGGCCTATCTGCCCACCCATCATACCCGCATTAGATTGAATTGGGTCTCATTCCATTCAAACGTACAACGCGTATAGTTTCCATGTTTATTTTTTTGGAAAGATTATCATTTCCTAAATGGGTGTTTCTTTTTGTCGTAATGTTTACGTGTAATAAGAATCCAGTTATAAATATGAAAATGCAGACTTATGTTGTTAAAAATTGATTTATCATTGCTATCAATCTCCTACCTCACTCTAGGCACTGAAAGAAAGTTTTACCAACGGCTTCGTAAAAAGTTCGGCTTTGGTAAAACTAGCTTTTACCCCCGGTTTTGCTCGCCTCGTGGTTGGAAATTAAAACACGGAAACGTTTTAAATATAATCTTATGGCACTCGAAATCGGGTCAGTAGTTCCAAAGATTCTTGTTATTTTTTATTATTTTAAATATTATGCATTAATTTAAGTGTATCGTACAGTTAGACCAACTGGGTTTTATTCAACCCCTTAGGTACAAAAAGTAGGGACCTTTTGCGTTACCTTGTTCTTTGACAAGAACCACACGGTCATTTGACACCGTACACACCAAAAACCTTTATAATTTAATTCCGCAAGTTCGCTGATTCGATTTTACAACTTACTAATGACTCTCGATGTCTTCTCGATTCGAAATTGGAGGGCTTGTGTTGTTTCTGTTTTTGAAGAGATTATTAAATTAATTGACTTGATTGTGTTTTGTTTCCTTAAGTATTTCATTTTGAATCATTTGAATAGGAATTATTTAAATTATATAAAAACCTCTCAGCAAGCACGCAATAAGCTACGTAAATTCCAATATAAGATAGAAACTATTTAAAGCCATGTTAGTATTTTTACAGTGAACTGTGTAAGTGTTTATGTTGAAAGTTGATCTCTGGGTGTGTGGCTTCAATCGAGATTTAGCGTCAGTTCAAACCGAAACACGACGTGACGCAACGCGGCGCGATTTCGCGCTGCGCCGCGTGCCTCCGCGACACGCATCGCAATGAAATGTCAAAAATCTTTTCGTGTAGTAAATAAAGTTATATTTTGAATCGCTCTGTTAAAATGTGCGTGCAGCTTTGCATCGCGTCGCGTCTCTGTGCGAATTGACCCTAACGCAGCCATCTTTTGTTTTCAAATTAATTTTACTAATGTTTACCAGAAGCGCCCTCTTCACAATGTCACATAAACACTTCACTTCAACCAACATATCTTTTCAGGCGGGAAAACACAGAACTAAAATAAATACACCAAGTCTGACATCATCATCATCGTATGCCTAGCTTTTCCCAACTATGTACTATATTACCAGTAATTTACATGGAGCGACTGGGCACAACCAAGTTAGCCCTTGGTAATACGATACCTGAAGAAAATTCGTCAGACTTTCGGGCCACAGACTACCTGTAACCCGCCTGTGCCTGCCTGTGTTTAAGGCACGTCGAGGCACGGAGGAAACTCGGTATATAATGAGTAGTCACCCATCCTCGGACCAACCTAGGCAAGCGCGGCTTAACGTTAAGATCGACCCGAGCGGCTGTTATTATTGAACCATGAGGTTTGACATCTCGATGCAAATACTCTTGACAAGCAACGCTTGAACTCACACTATATCGTGTTTTATAACTTGGTAGGTACAGATAATCACAAAACATCAAAACATTTTCAATTCAGAATTCTAAATTGAAACATTAAATCCGGCCAAAAAGTAACTTTATCCTCCCTTTGACCTCCGACCACTCCATAAACGAGGAAACACAAAAAAGATAAAAAACTCAACTCATTTTTATTTAATTTATTTAATTAGCTCCCTAAACATCTCGGTCGGAACGTCTCGGTGCCAAAGATAAAAGAAAAACCGGCTCATTGTGAGTCGGATTGCACACGAAGGGTTCCATACCACCGTACAATATTGAACACTACTCAATAAGTAAGTAACTATTAAAATCGAGCAACAATTAGGTACTTGTATTGTTAAAAAAAAAAATATATAAAAGATAAATAATGAAAGAAACTAAAGGGACGAGTCCCTTTAATTTATTTGACTATTTATCTTTTGTACACATTTTTTTTTAAATTATAGGTTTTCCAAAACTCAACCTTGCACCTGTTTAATAAAAATCCCGTTCTGCAACCCGCACGGAAAAAGATATCCATTTTTATATTATTATAATATTTCATAAATAATCCTTCAATTTTATTCTTATTACATACACACTCTATGAAAATTCACTCACTCTTGGACACGGAACCCAAAAAAATCATAAAACAGAACGACCGCATAAAATTAACATAGAAGCGTAGAATAAGTACATCAGTAGGTATGTACGGACAGACAGACCGCCTGTCCGGTATATGTCGGGTGAAAATCTAGACCAGGGATGGTAAACCTTTGTATGCCTAGCTAGGTTTTGTTTTACGATGTTAATTAATATTTAATATGCAAAACAACCAGGGTCACCGACATAGCCCGAAGAATTGCCAAACTTAAGTGGTAGTGGGCAGGGCACATTGCTCGCAGAACGGATGGCCGATGGGGCCGAAAAGTTCTGTAGTGGCGACCGCGAACCGGAAGACGTTGCGTTGGAAGGCCTCTCACTAGGTGGACCGATGACCTGGTGAAGGTTGCGGGAATCCACTGGATGCGAGTCGCACGGGACCGGGCAATGTGGCGACACTTGAGGGAGGCCTATGTCCAGCAGCGGACGTCTTTCGGCTGAAATGATGATGATGATGATGATGCAAAACAAAAATGAATAAACTTAAAATATCGATAAGGGCCTAAAAAAGGCTATATTATTAAATACCCATTCCGCATTGGATCTTTTATAAAATCCCGTTGGTATTGTAAACATGGAGACACGGACCAATGTTTTTAATTGATTTTTGTTGGACCATCACCAGCAACACGTGGAATTTTATATTTACCAACAGTAGTACATACTAATAATCATAAAATTTGAATACCTACAATTTAAATTTTACCTAAGCCAAAACCAAATGAAATGTTTATCGTTCAAGTGTTTTTGAAAACAATCTCAAACCCCAATAAATTTAATTATCACTACTCAAAACTAAGTACATACGGCGACTACAGGAGCTAAATTAGCAACTCTATTTGTGGTGGTTCAAACTTCGTTTGATATCCTGTTATAATAAAGTTCTAATCAGCTTGCACTACAAAGTGGTTGTTCCGTCAGTCACTGCGGGCCGAATAGTGCGAAATGAGTGGTTTTTTGCAATTTACAAAAAATCAATTGATTGGACTAAATTATAAAAATAATAAAAATTGTAGAATTATTTGCCAAACAATCAAAATGATCTCATGTATTTTAGTATGCTTTTTACTCGTTAAAAGAATTTTTTAGAGATAAGTACGTGATTTTTTTATCGAGTAAAATTTGTTATATTATGTTTTCAAAACACTATCATACTAGCATATATCCTGAAGAATATCATATATTTTTCTGGTTTTGTTTATTGCAGTGAATCATATGTTTTTTTCATTATAAAACTCGCGTTTAGATCCTGTAGTCCCCTTAAATTAACGCGGTACCCACAATGTAATGTCTTGTCTCATTTGTTGGCCATTCCTGACCTCAACCATTACTGTTACAAAGGCTCTTTGTAATCCATCTATCTCTAATTAACTATCAACTGGGCAAGCCAAAATGTTGTAGTTAATTTCCAAACCAACAAACCATAATTACAAATTAGGTCCAAATACGGTCTTGTTGATTTAGAAGGGTAATTTTGGTATATAGACATCTAAGTATACCTTAAAATATTATTATTATTTATTAAGAACCTGTAATTTCCCACTGCAGGGCGTAATCGTCCCTATTCTCTGTCCGTTTCTGTCTATTTTATGCCTGCAAAGGACCAGTTCTTATTGAATGAGTCAGGCTCAGTGGCTCCCAACCTTTCTTGGACCAGGGACCACTTTGGTGTCTTTATCGATAGCAGGGACCTAAAGGTCGTAGATAGACATGGGCACCCACAGGATTATTTCTATGGGCTGAATCTTTAACTTGCGTGAGTGTTTACTTCTTGATGAGTGATACAAAAATTGAAAAATGAAGATGAAAATCTTATAATTAAGATCGTGATCGTTGTATCCTACAAGAGCGATCGATGTGAGGTCGAACACTTTAGCAGTCATTCATACAGAAATAGGAAAAAGTTATTAGAATTTGCATAAATGCTTATGAATATTGCAAGAGTGAGCGCAACAAGTACGAATAACATTTTAACCTTTCGCGGACCATTGTTTAAGATCCTGCAGACCACTGGTGGTCCGCGGACCATAGGTTGGGAACCACTGGCTAGCTCATCCCGCCATCTTTGTCTAGGCTGTTACGGATAACTTCAGTTTTTCCACATAGGTTTGATTGTTTCCTTACCTGCAAGGCAGGCTACAAAGGTTGCTTTAGACTTTTTTTTTGGTTTTAATACCGTCGTTATGGCCCAGAGGTTAAGGCCTCACGGTATCTCTCATGCATGAGTTTGTGGGTTCAAATCCGGGCAAGTACCAATGTGACTTTTTTAATTCATATGTACTTTCTAAGTTTATCTTGGACATCACAGACATCAGTGAAGGAAAACATCGTGAGGAAACCTGGAATTATCTGTACTAATATTATAAAGAGGAAAGATTTGTATTTTTGTATGTAACGAATAAACTTAAAAACTACTGGACCGATTTGAAAAATTCTTTCAGCAATGGATAGATACATTATCAGCAAGTAACATAGGCTATATTTTATCCCCGTGCGCCTACGGGAAGAAGAACTACGCGGGTGAAACCGCGTGACATCCGCTAGTAATTAATACCTATAAGTCTGAAATCGCCAACCCGTCTTGAGCTAGAGTAATGATCAATGCTCGTGCCTTCTCTGTTGAGGAGAAGCCTTTGCCCAGCAGTGGGACAGTAATAGGCTGGTATTATTATTATTTTAATACCAAACTATACCTAACCACTGAAAATACAGGCATGCTAACCGTTCAATGTGGCGATACTTGGGGGAGGCCTATGTCCAGCAGTGGACGTCTTTCGGCTGAAATGATGATGATGATGATTCAATAACTATGACATTGACATTTCATTAATGAATATTAATCGGACTCCCACACACAATTACATTGTGAGTCGTATTTCTTCAAATCTTCTTCTTTCTTTATCGTGTTGTTAGTGCCTAACCTGGTGTCAGAATTTTTATGCCGCCCATGGGCCTCTGACTTGGCTTTACATGCCGTCCAGAAACATCTCTTAAGCATGCTGGTTTGCGCCGACCTCCCTAGCGGCGTCAGCTTGGTGTGCTACGCTGACGACACGCTGGTGCTGGCACAGGGGAGGTCGCACGAGGCGGCGGCCGAAACCAAGACACGCGGGGTTGCCATAGTCGTTGAGAGGATCCGGCAACTGGGTCTCGTAGTGGCTTTGCACAAGTCCAAGGCCATGTGCTTTCATGGGCCTCGGAATGCGCCACCGCCAGGATCCTCACTGACGGCTGATCCATCGGCGTCGAGTTGACGTTGAAGTACCTAGGACTCGTCTTCGACAGCCGGTGGAACTTCGTTGAGCATTTCCGACGTCTGGCCCCCAAACTGGAATGGACCGGGGCTGCCTTCAGGTGGCTCTTGCCCAACTTGGGGAATCCAAACGTGAGCAAAGGTGAGCTATGGGCTAGCTCGCCGTCCCTCCGTCTTATGACGACAAGCCGTGTCGACGGCGCGTAGAAGAATGCTGGTTTCCTCACGACGCGATGGTTTCCTTCACCGAAGCAAGTCTTATAATACGCACATGAATCCTAAAAATCATAGGTGCGTGTCTTGGGTTCGCACTAGAGATCTATGACTTGGTAGTCCGACGGTCACTACGCTATCACTGCTCTATTTCTAATGAAATTAGGCGAATGATTTTTCTAAAAATACGTGTCGGTAAATGCTAAATATTCACTTATCTTTAAAAAGAACCTAATTTTACTGCGGTCCCTGAACTTCTCATTTTTTTTTTTTTGCTTTCTCCTTTTATCTGCGATCGGCTGTCTAGCCATAATCAGATAGTGTCTTTGTATGAGAATATTTTGTGAAGTTCTATTAAACATTCACGTTATGTGGTTCAGTATTAAAAAAAAAACAACTTTCAAATTTCACTGTCACTGGTCCAAGTTTAGGATTTGCCATCTCTTTAGGCGGATTTTATGTCCTTGTCTGTTTAGGAGGTTCTTGGCTAAGACATTGCTGTGTTTGCTCAGTCTCTGTTTGTAGGTTTTGCATTTTTCGCATATATCTTCTTTTACTGTTGGTATGTTTAGGTGGTTGTGTATTCCTATGTTTCTGACAAACCAAGGTGCAATTGAGATTGTTCTTAGGGCTAAATTTTGGAGGTAGATAGGTTTAACTATAGCTTTGTAGACAAGTGTCTTGTTGGTAATAGATAGTTTTGATTGTCTTCCTAAGAGCCAGGATAGACTTTTCATTTCAATGGAAGCTGCCTTTTTCTTGGCCTTAATATGGTTGGCCCAGGTAAGCCTTCTGTCTAGATGTTGCCCCAGGTATTTTACTGTGTTACTGTGTGGCAGTGGTTTGTTGTCCATGTATACTGGCGCACAATCACCCTTTCGAAGAGTGAAAGTCACTTGAACTGACTTAGTTATACTAGGTTGTATTCTCCATTTTTTCAGCCAAAGATCAATTTTATTCAACTGGACTTGTAATTTCTGGGATGCTTGAGTTGAATCTTTGTCACTCGCAAGGCATGCAGTGTCGTCTGCATAGGTCGCCGTTACCACGTCATCAGAATTAGGTAAGTCTGCAGTAAAGATCGAGTAGAGTACGGGCCCGAGCACAGAGCCTTGTGGGACTGAAGCCTTCATTTCGTACAGATCAGACAGTTCTTCCTCGTACTTAACGACTACTCGTACGAACTTCTCATCTAAACTTCATCAATATTAGCTCAGTGGTTTAGTCGTAAAACCCTACGAAGTCTCACTTCCCCTTTTATAATATTGGTTAGGCTAGAAATACTTCCAAAACATAACTTAGAGAGCATTATGAGATGGTTGTAGGTAAAGTTATTTTATGTTTATTCATGTTTTAGTACCTTTTGGGAGTAATTAATCTAAGTTGAATGTTAGTACCTACTGAAATGGCATTACACCCGCCATGGAGTGCGGGCGGGCTTTAGCTATTATTTTTAGTACACGAACTAAACTTAATCCATTTGTACATGTGATATTATTATGTCACGTAAAGGACGAGCAAAGAAACGATGGATGGACTGTGTAAAGGATGATATAGCTAGAAAAGAGGCATCTGATGAAATGACGAGTAATAGAGAAGTATGCAAGAAGCAGACATGCTGCGTCAACCCCAAAATGAATTGGGATAAGAGCGGAGAGTTTTCAGAAATGAAGACATCAGCAAGAGAATCAAGATTACCGACGGAGCCCGAAGAATTGCCAAACTTAAGTGGCAGTGGGCAGGGCACATTGCTCGCAGAACGGATGGCCGATGGGGCCAAAAAGTTCTGGAGTGGCGACCGCGAACCGGAAGACGTTGCGTTGGAAGGCCTCCCACTAGGTGGACCGATGACCTGGTGAAGGTTGCAGGGATCCGTTGGATACGAGTCGCACGGGACCAGTCAATGTGGCGACACTTGGAGGTGGCCTATGTCTGGACATAGGCCACCGAAAAGTATAAATGTGATTATGATTCTGTGTCTTTTTGATGCAACAAATATACACACATACATAAATACATATACTTGATTCCGAGTCATGGATGTTTTTATGTATAATAAGTATGTATATACTACTCTGTCAAGAAAGTACCGGGAAAAGATCAATAATACACAAAATGTCTGTTATTCATCCAAATTTATTTTATCACCTTCAAAGTATGCTCCTTTAGAAACGATACACTTGCGCCAACGAATAATCCATTCATCAAAACATTTTTTAAACGCTGCTTCCGGAATTGAGTTCAGTTCTCGCCGCGAATTCTCCTTTATGTCTTCTATCGATTGAAAACGGGTGCCACGAAGTGGTAATTTGAGTTTAGGAAAAAGAAAAAAGTCAGCAGGAGCCATATCTGGTGAATATGGTGGTTGCTGGATGGTATTTGTTGAGTGTTTGGTCAAAAATTCGTTCACAATGATAGCCTTGTGCGAAGGCGCATTGTCGTGGTGCAAAATCCAAGAATTTTCTTTCCACAAATCTGGCCTTTTTCGTCGAATTTGCTCTCTTAAACGCCGAATAACGCTCAAATAATATTCTTTATTTACCGTTAGACCTTCCGGTAAGAATTCAGAGTGCACAACACCGCGATAGTCAAAGAAAACAGTCAACATGACTTTGACTTTTGATCGACTTTGGCGTGGTTTTTTCGGTTTCGGTTCAGTTGGAAGGCGCCACTCCGAAGCTTGTTGACTAGTTTGCATGTCAAACTCGTAAACCCACGTCTCGTCACCAGTAACAATGCGTTTCATGAATGTTGGATCCGAACTGACTCGTTCTAGCATGTCCTCAGCGACTTTCATGCGATTGAGTTTTTGGAGAAAATTCAGATCTTTTGGGACTAGCCGAGCAGCAACATGTTTCATACCCAAATGATTAGTTAAAATGGTACGGATCGACTCGTGAGATACAGAAAGTTCGGCGGCTATCTCTCTCAGAGTTAAATGGGGATTTTCAGTCACTATTTTCTTCACTTTTGCGATGTTAACTTCAGTTGCAGACGTTGACGGCCTACCAGAGCGAGGCAAATCTTCCATCACATCTCGACCGCTTTTGAACGCTTTGAACCACTCATAAGCACGAGCTTTTGATAAAGTCGATTCACCGTAAGCCTTCTGTAACATTTTCAGTGACTCCGAACACGAAATTCCATTGGCGATGCAAAATTTAAGACAAACTCTTTGTTCGATATTTTTGTCCATTATGAAATTCGCAATACACACTATATATGATATTACTAAAACCAGCACTGTATTTAATTTAACTAACAGATGCAACTCAAACTCCGCGCCAAAATGGAAAACAGTTGTGCCAATCTAACAACTACAAAAAAAACAAAAATTTGAATTTGGAACCATAAACAAATCATCCATTCCCGATACTTTTTTGACTGAATGTATAAACAAAAAAGTATCTATGTAGTATATATCAACTATCTGGTGCCCACGACACAAGCCTCGTTGCTTAGTGTGGCACTAGATGGCGCTGTCTGTTAATGTCCAGCGATATTTATTTATTTATATATACATTTTAAATACAGAAATCCACAGTTTCTCTGGGTTATTTTACGGAGAGAAGGTGTCACTCCCAAATTACCTTTCGTAATAGTGTAGTAGTGTAACCCGTAGTAAGGGCCATAGAAATAGCAAGGTCACTGTAAAAGTCACCGAAGTGGAACAGTTTAGGAAGTTCTCATCAAATCTCGGGCGGTGCCGAGCGGTTGACCTAGTCAAAGAGACGCTTTGATAACATTTGCCGTCGACGAACCGTGAGCTTAATTTGAATAAATCAAATTTGCTGTAATTTAAACTATATCCAGGCGAAATCTACATCTATTGGGAACTGGGAAGCAGTAATATTGCCAGGTAACCGGCTAAAAAGGAGTTCAAATGAAGAGAGCAAGTTACGTTTAATATTGCTTTACTTAGTCTTCATAATTCTGACTTCATTTTGGATTGATATCAAAGTCAGAATCTGTTTGGCTTTATTAAACTTGACAACGTGTTTGAATAGAAGGTACACACGTCAGCACATCAAGCTACTACAATCTGTCAAATTTCTTTAATAGACCGTCAACTTTAACGCTAAAGCATTAGGTTCAAGATTGGTTGGGAAAATTAGAGAGTTTCGGGTAGGTTAATGTACTGGCGTGATGGCGTCTGTACATAGGTATCATTTGATGTTGCAAAGCTACGCGAATAAGTTTGTATTAGGAACGAAATATTAATCTTGCGGTTTTTTTTTTTTTAATTTTTATTTTTTTAATTCAAATCTCGAAATGGATTATAATTTATGGAGAACCGGATCCAGACGTCCCCGGAGGAGGGCATTTTGGAATAAAGTAAAACCAGTAGTTTGCGACATGAGATGACGTCAGCTTCTTTAGCCTTGGGATTATTTAAGAGGAATATTTACTGCGTCACAACACCTTTCTAACTGCAATAACTAAACAAACATTATCTTCGGCAATTACAGCAATCTCTTTCGAGCTCGATGCGATAAAAGTTATTAAGTTATTTGAAAAGTACATCAGGTGTATCAAGATATTGGCTAAAGGTATCATCTTTTTTTATTGATTCGCTTCGGTGATAACTGGCTCAATGTATTTAGTTGTAGTTACTCTACGGACACGTCTGCTTTACCCAATCGGGGAATATAGATGTAATGTTATGTTTTATTATGATACTAGTTTTTACCCGCGGCTTCGCCAGTGGGAATTGTCCCACTGAATCGTAATACCGGGATAAAAAGTTTGTGTTAATGTGGTTAATCCAGGTAAAAAACTATCTGTGTGCCTAATTTTATTTAAATCTGTTCAGTAGTTTTTGCGTGGAAGAGCAACAAACATCTATACATCGGTTCACTAAAGTTTCACCGAAACTCCATTGACAAATTTTCATTTTACAACCGTTTCGTATACTATTTATTTCGCAAACAACTTATTCCGCGAATGTTTTACTTTAAAAATACTCGTTTTACAAACATTTATTTGGCAAACACTTTTTTTTTATCAAATGCATCAAATGATATTTAATCATTTATACATTTTTTATTTTTATTTTTGCGGAATGACATCTCGCAGTTCAACCTAGAGAGGTTGTCGTCTGTTTAACCGGACAAACCTGTGGGTGCCTTAAGTGTAAGGCCTCCAGCCAGGGCAAGACAAGACAAGAACATTTTTCATTTCTTATTTAGATACATTTGGATAAATCACGTTTCTAAAAAATAATTTACAGGTTAGTATTTTTTTTTATTACTCGTTTTAAGAAAAAGTTTATTTTTTCTCAACATGCAAACAAGCATACTCCATGCATGCAGCAAGCATGCAGCATGCAACATCCATGGTTTCTGTCACAGCTCCGGCGCTGCGAGACTCCGGTGGTCCCACGCGAGCTTATCGTCGCAGAGGGTCACCGCAGCTTCGGCTTGTCCGGCCTCAGCCGCGGCGGAAAATAATACATTATTAAATAAAAAAATATCGGATAATTATTTTGCTAAGTGAATTATTTGGTAAACTCGTTGTTTTTTAATGATGAAATGACAAATAATGTTTTTGCCAATCGTTGCTTGTCAAAATTTTTGAATTAATGTTTTGTGAACTGACAGGTCACCCCATACATCATCACAAACTTCTGCATTTATTATAATAGCAGGTTCAGTAGTTTTATTTACATCCGCATTTGGCCAGTACTGGTAATACGGTTGTTCTATACGAGTAGGTCGTTATTGTAAGGGAAAATATTTCCTTCATCGAAACTAGTTACGAAACTACGGTTTCGTAGACAGCCGAAGGGCTGTATAGATTTTTAAATACCTTTGACATTTATATTTCCCGGAATATACTATATTTAAATTTTTATAGTAGCAGTTAATAAGAATTAGATTTTTTATTTTTATTTATAAGTTGTTTATTTAAAATTCTTATACTATCATCAGGTTACAAACCTAATGCGATAGCTAAGACTACTTGTAATAATTATTAACTATTTAAAATAACCTTACATTACTAACAATTACACAATAGGTACATTAATACAAAATTACTGATAACTAAAACGATACAACCTAACCTTATACAAAATTAACTTAAATTTGTTTTACAGTCAAAAATTAAAACATTACATTACATTATTTAGTCAAATGAAAGATGTTTCAACAACACCCAAGTTTTACTGGCATACCATTTAGCTGCCCGTCAGAATTTCAATCACCTAACCAGATTGCGGTATCCGTCCAATGCATTCACTCAATTCCATTAAAAAAAAAAACAAGTCTCACAAGATAAAAGTTACAAAGTCTTTCGTAACAGTAAAATGGAATCACGTAAAATATGATTTTGTCGAACGTGTCCTGGAATCCCGGAATGTACGGGATACACCGGTCGGTGGAGGCACCTACACCTGCAAGTGAAATGCGCTTTAGAGTCACGTCACACAGTCCGGACCGCGATAACGATTCTCGGGAAAAAATGCAGAAACAATTTATTTTATCTTAGAAACTGTAACGTGTTCCGCATGATGCGCTTTTTGGTATAATAGAGAATTGTGTCTTTGTATGGATGTAAGGTATCAACGGTAAAGATATTCTAAAGACCGACATTATTTTGTTAGGTACTCAAACTCAAACTCAAACTCAAACTCAAAGCATTTATTTCAATTAGACCATTACGGCACTTTTGAATGTCAAAAATACAAAAAAGAAAATCAAAGCTACAGTCCCAGTCACAAGGCATAATAACTTGAGAAAGTACTGTAGTTGCCCATTCCCTAGCGTAGATCTCTATGGAGAAGAACGGGCAAGAAACTCCATGGACACTCTTTTAAAATCAAAATATTGTTACAAAATCTTGGTTACATCTTTAATTTTGAGATTATACATATATGTGAGAACGATGTAGAAAGACGTGCACACTAAGAGCGTCCAGAGTAAAAGATTAGATCAACAGTTTACGAATAAAGTAATTAAAATGAACCTTGGCAGCTAAGAGATGACCAGTCCCAACTGACAGCGCCCGTTCACAAACATGACGCATGTACCGGCGCCATTCAACTCAACCATATTGAAGGGAACTAAATGACCCGACACACCCGCTACCATCAGCGAGACATTTAAGTGAGCATGACATTCTCTCAGCCACCAAGGCATATTCAAGTCAATGAAATATAAATAAATGTAAATGGTGGCTGAACAGTACAAAGTACTCACACATGTGCTATGCAATTATATAATACTAAGAACTGGAATCTATATAATGCAAGTATATTAGTAAGAATCAATTCTTCATCTTCTTCTTTACGTTTCGATGGACTCAAATAATGCCGGACCCAAACAATCAATTAATTTGCCCCCCCCCCCCCCCTCCTATGGTTGTGGAGCAGGACCAGCATTTAGCCAAGCATTTTTATCATCAATGTAATCCCCCAACCTATAATATGCTTGCCTACATAGTGTGCGTTTTATACAAGATTTAAATTTTGTCTCGTTCAGTTGAAGAATGTGGGGAGGTATTTTATTGTAACATTTCAAACAGTACCCCATGAAAGATGAATCTACTTTAGCAAGCCTGAAACCTGGCTGAACTAGTTGGTCCCTATTTCTAGTGTTATAGTGGTGTCTGTCACCTCTTCTACTGAATAAATGCCGATTTTTCCTAACGTACATGATGTTTTCATAGATGTATTGACAAGGTACTGTCATGATATTAATTTCCTTAAACAGTTCTCTTAGAGAATCGCGTCTACGTAATTCATAAATGGCTCTGATGGCTCTTTTCTCCAGAATAAATATAGACTCGATGTCTGCAGCCCGTCCCCATAGTAAAATACCGTACGACATAATACCATGAAAATAACTAAAATAGACTAGCCTCGCGGTATCAATATCAGTGAATTGACGGATCTTTCTAACAGCATATGCTGCTGAGCTCAGCCGTCCTGCAAGAGATGTTAAATGAGGACCCCATTGTAACCTTGAATCGAGCGTGATTCCCAAGAAAACCGTTTTATCGACAAATTCTAGTTTCTCTTGATTCAATATTATGTCACAATCACTACTTTTGACATTTGGTAGAGCAAATCTAATGCACTTAGTCTTTTTTCCATTTAGTACTAAATTATTGGCGGTAAACCAATTGTGGACCTGCAGTAGGGCGTTATTTACGTCGTCAAGATTAGTGGCACGTCTGTTTATCCTAAATATTAAAGAAGTATCGTCAGCAAACAACACCATATGCGGATGGTTGTTAAATAAATGGGGTAGGTCATTAATATACACTGAAAAGAGGAAGGGACCCAATATCGAACCTTGTGGTACACCCATTTTTACTTTTAAACCCATTGAGTTGACTCCATTTATTTGTACCTGCTGCTGTCTATCATTCAAATACGATTTTATTAAACTGAGCGCAAGTTTACCTAAACCGTAATGCTCAAGTTTCAAGATCAGGGTTTCGTGATTTACACAATCAAATGCCTTCGAAAGGTCACAGAAGATTCCTATGGCATCTTGTGCCTCTTCCCACGCAGTAAATATGTGTTTTAATAAAGTGACACCGGCGTCAGTTGTACAACGTCCTTTGGTGAAACCATACTGTTGCTCGTGTAATATTTTATTGGTGTTGAAATGGTTAAGCATTTGATTGAGCATTATCTTTTCAAACACCTTGCTGAAAACCAGCAACACGGATACGGGCCTATAGTTATTGGTGTCCTTACTGTCCCCGGATTTAAAAAGCGGTATTACCTTACTGAATTTCATTAGATCTGGGAAGACCCCTTGATCCACGCACAAATTAAATATTGAGGCTAAATACGGCGCTACAGTCTCAATAATTGAGGTACAAGCTTTGATAGACATACCCCATAGATCTTGCGTTAATTTGATCTTGATTTGCTTAAAACCTTTTATGACTGTTAAGGGGTTTATATGCTGAAATTTAAATTCATTTGGACAGGCTGAAACGTTCGCTTTCAATAAATCAATAGAGAGCAAGGCAGAGGAATTTGGGTGTTGTCTTCTATTTTTGAATAACTCATACCATGAGAGTGGCCGCGCGACTACATTTTGGCCGCTGAGAGAATGCGTTCCTGACGCCTGTCAGTTGGTACATACATTTAGCGCGAAATTATAACATTTATTGTTGGTTGATTTAATGATATCGTTTTTAACAATATTATTTGTTAATAGGGCAAAAAGGTCAGAAAGGGTAATAATGGGTAAGTTAGATAAGATCTATGTTATATGTATAACATCACCAATAATACTAAAACTCGCGACCTGTCAGGAACGCATTCTCTCAGCGGCCAAACTGTAGCTGCAATGTCTACAGTAACATAACATAACATCACGCCTGTAATTCCTGAAGGGTTAGACAAACGTGTACCAATAGTACACCTATATTTCGATAGTTATGTTTAAGAGCGCGCAGCCAAAAAGTTGGCAACGTCGTAATTTATAGCTGTACCAATTTTAATTAATTTGGCAATATTACTAAATAGAAACAAGAAATGTAGCTAACTAGTGAACTAGAATATTAATAGTGAATTGCATTATTAAAACATTGAATTTGTTTTTGTAACCGTTTTAGGTGTAGAAAAGGCATTTAGAAAGTTTCCAAATACTTTTTTTTACATCTAAAACTGATTATTCGGTGTTACGATATTAATTATTTCATTTCATAATAAATATTCTAGTTCACTAGTAAGCCACATTTCTTATTTCCAAACAGTAATATTTGCGACGTTGCCAACTTTTTGGATACGCGCTGTTAAGTCCTATGTAATAGGGGACGAGTCTATTGCCACCAACCGGGCACAAATCCAAACTACGTGGCTGTTACTGAGACATTTCTGATGGAAAAATCCAATAACAATTTGCCCGACCCGGGAATTGAACCCTATATATACCTCATGCTCAGAAGTCGCGCTTATGACCACTTGACTAACTAGTAATGTTATTTTGCAACTATTTCTAAGTGAAACTGATAAGACTTTTAAGTCAGAATTATACGACATAACACCAGACACTCTCAATTTCTGTAAAAAATATTAAAAGGATAAATTTTTATTAAGTTTACTGCATTGTTTGATGTTATTTTGTATGAGGATATCAGAAACCCTACAATGAAGAGGTGGCTAATGTCCTTTGTCATTTCATAACTAAAATAATAGGTTGACGACATAAACAAACGCTTGTCTCGTTTATTTCGGACACGACTTCTGTCACGTCCAAGTCACATCTTTGTTACGTCCTCACTGTGTATTTTGTTGCAAAAATAACAATAATTGATCTTTTGCAACAAAATACAAAATAGCATCACGCCTGTAATCATCGAACGATTAGGCACAACAACAAACAACAGCCCATAACGTCCACTGCTGGACATAAGCCTCTCCCATGATAGGAGGAATTTGCCGTAATCCCCACGCTTGGCAGGCGGATTGGAGATCGCAGTGATGAAAGACTAACAAAAAACGCTGCTGCCTATTCTCTGGTCTACGGAGGCGCAAGGTGTTCTGCCTCAGGCATTAGTCGCCTTACGATACCCGTGAGTGTAATGGGTTGGTTCTATTCTACTCTGGCGGACACCACGCGGCTAAGGCATTAGGCACAGGTGTATGTTATATGCCTGTGCCTAACGTTTACCCACAGTTCATCATATGCTGAAGTTCCATGTAATAGGAGGTGGACCTATTACCATCCAATACCAAGCTCAAATCCAGCGTACGACCTGCTACAAAGAAATCCTGATGATACTCAATGTTGCTTTACAGAACCTGGGAATTGATACAAAGACGACCTTGGACGACAGGTCGCAAGCGCTACAGCTGAACATTCGATACTGAGTTCGGTTTCCAAGTCGAACAAACTATTTTTTTTTGTTGGTACATACATTTTGGCATTTTGTGGGTAATGGTGGGTGTGTATAGGTCTAACTCTGCCTTACCCTACGGAAAAACAGGCTTGGTGTTATGTTGTATTTGAAAAATTATATAACATAACACTAGTTCAGTGTGAGTGACTTTGTGATGAACAAATATATAAAAAGATGATAAATAAACGATTTATTTTCTCACCGTCCATAAATTCCATAAATTACCCCACCATACATATACGTACTATAACAAGTGTGAAGAGCCCCACATTAACTAACTTTAGGACTCAAAAGAAAAATACTTGAAAGATAAAAACACAGAAGTCTCCGCACTGATTGAATTGTACAGCTGTTGGAGGTCCTTGACGAAATTATTTCTATTGGAACATTTTGTTCGGTGACAAAGTTAAATTGGATTTCTTATGGTGGAAGTGTCTCATGAAAGTGGCAACAAAGCGGTTGGTTTTATTCAGTTCGAGATATTTTTGGTGTACGAGTATTATGACAATAGGCACTTTTTACGGCTTATGTTCTGCCGTTGTGTTTTCTTCGTTCAATTTACTAAGCTTCCGAAATCTTGGAATTGCTTACTGAATATCAGCGTTAGGTGCATGCCTGACACATGCTGAGCTGGACTCCCACCACACCTTGTATACTTGTTACTTTATTTTATTTGAAGTATGTTATTGTGTTACTATACTTATTTGGTAAATATGTTTTTCTTTTTGTATATTGGCACCTTGTTTTTTTAATCAGGTAAATTGTGTAATTTAGTTGTAATTCTGTGTGTTGTGCTGTGTCTTTTGTGTGCACTAAATAAATGGTTTATCTATCTATCTATCTATCTACTTGAATTTGAGTGTTAGATCTCGCACGCGGCTTCGGATATTTTACAGAAGTATCAAACATATTAAGGGAATAAAAATATCTTGCCTTAATCCAGGTGTTATTTCCACTTAATTTCGGGACCAGTGTGTCTGCAGAAACTGATGTATGCTACTGAAAACGCTTTAACTCCTGGAATAAAATCTGGGTCGACTCAAGTTAGAGTGTGACAAGCTAAGATTAAGACCAATGTCACGGGCCTGTCTGAATGCTAAATTTCACCCCAACTCGTTCGGCTTTTAAAGCGTGAAAAGGTAACAAACAGACAGAATGTATATGTAATATTATCACGGATTGGTGAACAGAATGAGTGATTGGCTTTCTAAGACTGGTGATTTCTGTTCACGCACGGAACTTAAATTTCTAACGGTTTCTATATTGCTCCGGGTATTGAAATCAGACTTTTCAATATCTGGAGAGTCTTCCGGTTGAGCAAATTGGTATAGGGTATTTCCATCAGGAATTTCTCAGTAGCAGTCACGGCGTTTGGATTTGCGCCCGGCTGATGGCAATAGGCTTGCCCGTTATAACATGAGACTTAAACATAACTGGCAAAATGTAGGTGTACTATTAGGTACATTTCTGCATAATCCACAGGCGTGATGTTATGTTTATGATTATAAATCATTTAAAAAAAACCGGTCAAGAGCGAGTCGGTCGCACACCGAGGGTTCCACACAAACTTTTTTGAATGAAAGGTAAATTGCGGTTTACTATTTATGACGTATTAAAAAAAAACTACTTACTAGATCTCGTTCAAACCAATTTTCGGTGGAAGTTTACATGGTAATGTACATCATATATTTTTTTCAGTTTTATCATTCTGTTATTTTAGAAGTTACAGGGAGGGACACACATTTTACCACTTTGAAAGTTTCTCTCGCGCAAACTATTCAGTTTAGAAAAAAATATATTAGAAACCTCAATATCATTTTTGAAGACCTATCCATAGATAGTATTTTTTTATTTTTGCGTGCAAATCTTAATGCGGTTCACAGAATACATCTACTTACCAAGTTTCAACAGCATAGTTCTTATAGTTTCGGAAAAAAGTGACTGTGACATACGGACGGATAGACAGACATGACGAATGCACAAGGGTTCCGTTTTTTGCCATTTGGCTACGGAACCCTAAAAAAGCCATTACCTACATCTAATAGATAGAAGACTATCAAACAAACTAAAATACATAGTAAAGTCATAGCAAAAGCAAAAAAACTGGAAGAATATTGCAACCCAACACAGAAATTATGGCACTACAGCTTGTACTGAAACCTCTACTTTTTAATTTAGTTAACTTGTGACAATGTCATTGTGCATTGTCTTGGGACGATATAAAGGCTGGTTCACACTGAGAAGAAAGAAAGAAAAGACAGATTGTTATTTCAAAATTATAGCTTTTTACTGAATGCAGTACAGTAACTATAACAAAACAACATTTTTTAAATGTTTGTCTATCTATGTTTGTTCCAGCTAATTTTCGAGACTGCTGGCCAATTTTTTACGAAACTTTTACTGGCAGATAGCTGGTGTTATAAGAAGTCATTTTTTATTTTAGATAAAGGATAATTAGGATTCCGTGAAAAAAAAAGAAAACCCATGAAATTGATGATGAATGAAATAAACCGCTTGGAAGATTTTTGTATGAAGCGTGACGGATTAATAATACATGCATAAGACCTATACTAATCGATAGCTAGTACCAATACAAACAACTTTTGTATGAGGCAAAATGTTCTAACGTGTCACGTTTCCGAGATATGAGCTATCAAAGTTAAAGTACATTCACTGATGGCATCTTCAGCACAACTTAGATTTGATAAGACACGCATAAAACGTGTATCAATCGATAGCTTGGCATCAATACAAACAAGGTTTTTCAGAGACAAAATATTCTAAAGCGTTATGTTTCAAATCAAAATGGCGGAACTTCCGGCCAAAAAATTCAAACCCCTTTCACGCGGACGAAGGTCGCAGACAACAGCTAGTCGGTATACAATAAATAAACAAAGCATAACAAATATTTTATAAACACAACAGGATGGAACAAAAAAAATCACAGCTGCACGTCATCACTGCGAGACTATTGGTTTCCGCTCAGCATGATGCTGTGCTATGTGGGGCATACAGATATTGGAACAATTGCGCTTGTGAGTTCTCGGTACAAAGTGTGAGGTATGGCTCCACTTGTGTTGCGGTTACTTGGAGGAATAGAGAGCGCTTTGAGCAATGTCTCAGGCACAATGGATGTACGTGTTTGTATTTCTACGGGGTGAACAATTGATGTAGGCATGTGTTAATTTGTTTTCGTAGGTCTATGTAAAGGTAGACCTGATAATAATATCAGTCATCATCGTCTGCCTAGGCTTTTTCCTTGACTATGTTGGGGATAGTCTCCCAGTCTATCCGAGTGCAGCTGAATACCAATGTTATACATGAAGCGCCTATCTCACCTATCTCACCTCAACAAATCAGTTTATACTGAAAATAATATCACTGACACAGTTTAATTTAACATACGGTATACGCGTAACTGATTTTAATAACATTCTTTGTTGCTTTTTTTAGATCCACAATCGTTTTGGATAGAGGACTTCAGCAATGATTTTTATTACCAAGGATTAATAGCACCCAAACTTTTTCGTCTAAGTGTTATTCGGTTTTATCATCAGTAATTTCATAGTAGCAGCCACGAAGTCTGGATGTATGCTCGTTTGATGGCAATAAGCTCGCCCCTATTACATTGGACTTAAAACATAACTGGAAAAATGTGGGTGTACTTGTTAGGTACACCTGTGCCTAACCATTTCGGGATTACAAGACGTGATGTTATGTTATGTTTGTCTCAGTATTATAATACTAATTACATTCCCGTTCTGTTCTTTAGTGAACATAAAAAAAACCTAAGAAAATCTCAACCCACAACATTTTTTCCTCGAACAAGCATACAATACTCCAGCCCCAAGCCCTAGTATCCACGTTACAAATGTCGGCCAGTGTGTACAAGCCGCAACGAGTAATTTTTCTTTAGCAGCGAGCTTTTAGTTCAGAATCACGTAAAGTATGAATTCACTGAAGCACGCGCAGACTCCTGGACTATTCACTATTTTTACGACTTCGCTTTACGTGCTCGTCTGGAAGCAAGTTATTCGTTTAGACTCAACAAAATACGATCCTCATTACTGTGAGTTACATGTTTTATAAGTTTTGATAGTTTTACTAATTCAGTTTTATTTGACTCTATAGCCTTAGGCGGTAGGTTTTAGTAAGCATAGCTACGATTTAATTTGAGTAATATGTTTATTGAAATAGGTACTAAGTCAAATTAAAGTTCTTAATATTAAACTTAGGTATCGTTTTGTAAGTCTAAGTAATCCCTTTTATTAAGTATTTCTTCATAATTAATTCATTAAATCATTCTTCATATTTCAAAAGAATAAGGTTCACTGCTGTAAAGGTACATAGGCCTCTCTCAAGCGTCATCACAAGTATTTCTGAAATCATAACTAATTTTAGTAAACTAATAATAATAATAATAAAATCTAACGGCGAGTACTTGCACAGGCATAACCAAGTAGCCAGGATTATACACCAGCAACTTGCCTTGAAATATAAACTTGTGGAATCTGAGGTACCGTACTACAAGTATGTGCCCGACCCAGTTCTCGAAAAAGACCATGTCACGCTGTACTGGGATCGGTCTATCATTACTGACATGACTAATATTTATGATGAATAAAGGAGATAATAATAATAATAATAATAATGATTTATTTAACAGATCATACAATCCAATTTGTTAGTAGTACATACACATCTTAAACACTAGTAATAATAATACTAACACTAGTAACACACACACACACACACACACACACACACACACACACACACACACTAGACACACACACACACACACACACACACACACACACACACTAGACACACACACACACACACTAGTAATACTAATACTTTTACAAATTTGTGGAAAGCATATATTCATTTAGTAACAACATGCCCTTAAACCGATGCCATTATTAACTAATTAAATTAGGAACAAATTACAAACAACTTTGTTTGAAGTCAATGCGACATCCACATTTAAAGTCGTCCGGTACCCGAAGTGACATAAACGAAATTTAAAACGTTTAGGTACCAAATTTAATCAAAAATTTTAAAATTAAGCCCCAGCAAAACGAACCGACATAGACGGAGAAGTAATTAAAAGTTGAAGCATTTCGCTGACGTTTATTTAATTTCCCTCAATAGTCGAACAAATAATAAAGTACAGGGTCAGCGCATATGTAGAGCAAAGGGAGCAAACCGTTCAATAAATTGTTCTAGAACTTCCCACAAAGCAGCCGAATTCAAACATTTTGTTGCTTGCTTTACATAACGAGTAAATACATCAGAAACAAAAGTCATTCGTGAGATTCCATTTCAGAAATTCTAATTAAATTACGAGCTCACAGGGCTGATACAGACAACTACAGGCTCCCTTTATCTAAAGTTGCAGAGTTATTTCGACAAATCTCAAGTATTTGTTGGAAAGTCAACCGGATTGTATTAATGCTGGGACATGCGCTAAATTTATAGGATTATACTGTACATATTTTGATGTAAACTTGTGACGAAGGTTTGCTTGTTATTTCGTAATTTACATAGCGAGTGTTCAATGAATTGGAGAAACAGAAAATATAAATATTTATCGATAGAACTGCTATGATCCGCCCACCACACACTTAACCCTAGCAATAACTGCGGGCACGACATTCCTTATAGACATTCGCCGTTCGCTAGCACATATTGGCACATCACAACAACCGTTAACACGCCCCATTGTAGTTGATTCCGCACAATCGTGGCGGGCCCTTAGTCACTCGTCCAGTCTGAATGTGGGAGGCACTCGAACCGGGTCAGATGGGCTAGCGATACGGCACGACTCCGGCCGCGCCTGCACTATGACATTCCGTTAAAGAAGATGGATGTTTCTGAGGAATCACTGCACTTACTATAATTTTGTATAGGTGTCACGTAATTAGAAGTGTAGATAAAGCGAGACTTGTAAGTTTTAAATTAGGAAATGATAGATAGATGATATCAAAATACACAGAGGGCGCCACGAGTCGATTTAAACAAACCTTTCGAAAATTATAATTTGTAGCGAGCCTCGTTGATTAGTTGAAGACAGCAACAATGTCCGCAATAGACAACTCATTTTACGGAAACATCCTGGTCCCTGATCAAATTGCCTGCCGAACTGAGGGACAAACTGCTTAGTAATTTCACTCGTCTCATCTTTACCTGCCTTGTTCTTTAATTATCGCACGACAGGATTAAAAATTCAAACGGTGAAGTCCCTCCCATTTCCTGTACTGTAAATAAATTTAGTCAGTTTTGAAACAAGCGTCGAGAAACTTTCACTAATTGGCTACACAACAAATTGCCAGTGTAAGTTAAACACTGCTCTGCATCTTCGCTGTTGGCTTGACACGGCACACGATGATAATTTATCGTTCTCACAGATGTTTTTCCAAATATTTGAGCTTGGCTTTAAAGTTATCCTTGCGACAAAGCCACGCCGCTTTAGGGTTGAATCCGAAGGACCGAAATCTGTTAACAATTATACATTTTATGACAAGATTTCGCAAATGCCACGCCAAATTGTGTCGTATAATTACCTAATCGTTTAAATTCTATGAAATAATATCTGAGATTGCAATCGTTGTTAAAATTGCCAAAATATTTAGTCACATTTTTGTTACTTGTCAAAATATAAGTCGTGAATTGTATCACCTATTTTAATCTTATAACTTTGAATTTACAATGGAGATAAAATCATTATATTTGCAGGTAGTCTGTGAAAATATTCGGCTTATTTTTCCTCAAAAAATAGTTGGCTGTAAGGTTTGTTTGATTGAATCTGGTGAAGTTTAATCCCTAAATAAATTGTTCAGAAGCGTGGAAAAATAGGTTGAGAGCTTCGGCCTGGTGACCAATTTAAATTCAAGAATGTTTGTGTAGTAAACGGGAGATTCAGTGCACATTTTACTGACTCGCTTTGTTCCAACATGCCGCTGTAAGGATTGGTTCACTTAATTTTTTATCTCGGAGCACAATGGCGAGTTTTTTATAGACTTTGTACTGTAATCAAGTGCTTTTGTTTATCTTTTCTAATGTTTGTGTAAGTAATGAACTGAAATAACGTCATTATTTATATTTCAACATGATATTTACGATTCAACTCACTCACATAAGAAATCTAGATCTTACATTATTTATGAACAGTAATAGTTTCTCTTACGTGATTCTCAAATCAAAGCCCAATACGATAAGAAAAGATGGCCTTTCACGTACTTGCTAAATTGATGTCTTACCAACTGCCCCGCGAAAATGGCTTTTACTGCAAACAATTCACGTAATACATTTAAAATTACGCTTTAATGCGTTTTCGAATTAGCAAGTTTGGGCCAAAGATAATTAACTTATAGATGTCCATTACTTGATAAGCTCCGCCAAGTTTTCGAACTGAAATCCGACGACAAAAAAGGCGATAACAGACTGTCACGTGTAAAAAAAGTTAATCTAACGTTCGATTCGAAAGATAATTCGTTCGGCAATTAAATCGAACGGACGCCTTTTCGAGACCGCAGTAAAATTTAAAATTCGTTCAGTGTCCAGACTTGCAAAAACAGCAGTAATGCATTGAATTCCCACGCGTGTGGCGAAGTGTCTGTACTGCGAATTGAGCGAGAATCGTGAAGAATTTCGTGATACTTATTTACAAGTTTTAATTTATTAAGTAACACAGATCGGAAAATGTCTTATTCATAAAATATAGCCAATATTTTATGAATAAGACATTTTCCGATCTGTTATTCCTAATTATCGACCTGTACCTAACATTTATACTAAAAAATATCATTTTGTTTTTAAAAGCATGTTTAACTTTGCTTTTAACATTTTTTTTTAAACAGGAGTCTGTTTTTAAACGGTTTCATATTTTCATATTCAAAAGAAAAAGTTTTTTTAGTTTATGAAACAGTTTTCAGGCTTTTTATTTAGCGTTACAATTAATTAATTTTGTTTGTCTGGCACTACAGTAAAGTTTGATAGGCATAAAAACAAATGACTTATCTAGATTTCTTTGTAAACATTGCGTCTACAATCTTGAAATTCGTAAAATAAATCTAAAATATGTAAATCTGAAACCGCCTTAAATAAAACAATTTTATTTGTCAAGTTGGATTTTACATTTTATTTTTCATAATTTTATCGTCTAAGCCAATAAAGTGTACATCAGTCACCAGATAAAAGAATTACGATGTCCTTTTGAAAAATTGAATAAAGCTGAATATTTTTTTCATACTCGTGGTAAACATAGACAAACTAAATAAAATGACTTTTCAGTCTTTTCGTGCAGCAAACAGTCGACCGCTGTTAAGTGGTAGCACTTTGACCTTAAGCAGACCTGGCGCAGTACTGAGTTTTAATGGAATAAGAAGATAACTTATACTGGTTTTGTTACCTGTGACATTTACTATATAATTATAACAATTAAATAGGTATTTAAAATTTGTGTAATGTAATGACAATATATATACATTTTTCTATTGTGGTGCATCAGATTATGATAACAAACTTTTTGAGAGACTTTGTATAGGAATTGTGTTTTTTTTTTTTAATAAGTACCAAGGTACCACGTAGATTTCGAAGTTTTAGATTATAAAACAGTATAAGAGTGTTTGTATCCTGTTAATAACTTAAGAACTGTGAAGCAGCAAGCTCACAAATATTTATTTACTTTCTTGCAACTTCACCTACCAAACAAAACACAACATAATTACGTGCATACCACGGTTATCTGTATCCCAAACAGCTGTCTCAGCATCCCCCGACGTTATCTCTCTCCCAAGATATACGCGAGCCTATCCCCCGAGAAAAATCGGGGTCCCTGTCAGTGTGGCGTGGGGGGACTATTTCTCACTCGAGCATTGCGACACCACTGCCGCGCGCGCGTATTACACATGTGCGGATTGTGTGGACACGGCTTAACTTGCCCGATATTCATTACCATCGTTAACTATAATTCGGTTCATCTATTCGGGGAACTGACGGGGGATTGAAGTGGCTGAAAGGGCCAGGTACGTATCGGAGATTTTAATTGGATATTCTTGTTGTATGGTTGTAGTTTAGTTTTGACTCTTATCCGAATTGGATGTAGAGAACGGTTGAGTAATGTTTAAGAATTCTAGGTAAAACGGTTTAAACAAGGACTGTTTGTTGTTTTCATGGATCCGAAACTCACCTTCCAAGTTTCAAGGCCAGACTTATCACTTGAGAATTATTAAAAATATCAGTTACAAATCTGGATTCACAGTGCTATTCTCAGGTTACCTTCCCGGGACAGGGAATTAATGTAGAGTTTGAAGATCAACACTCAATGACATTTCCCTATTTTCTTAGACAACAACAGCCTACAAACAAAAGACAGCCGGGATCAACGGCTTAACGTGCTTTCCGAGACATGGAGGAAACTCGAAATGTAAAGGATGGTCACCCATCCAGGGCCTGACCTAGACAACCGCAGCTTTAGCTGAGGATCAACCAGTGCGACTGTTATTATTTAGTTAGGAGCTCCAAGGTGCCTTGTTAAACAATATTATTCAAAACAGTTTGTCATCATCTAGTTGGGCCAGACTATATAGGCTATATAGGTACCTACATTGTTTGAAGGTTAGAGCGACTGACTCACAAAGTTCGTGCCTTATCGCTAAACACCGACGCAAAGCTGATATTTCGCCTATTATTATATGTCCTAGCTAATTTATTAACCCTATTATAAATTACGAAACATTTCAGCATGAATAGTAAAGTAAAAGCAGTTGAAAAGATTACTGCACAAGGTTGAAATTCAAGTGATCAAAATGTGTGATAAGTTTTTGTTATCATTGTATCACTCACTGTTAGTCTCTGCATAAAGGTTGACGGGCAGAAAATGCCTTTGGCATTAAGTCTACCTCTGTAATTTGTGTGCTGGAAGTGTTTAAAAAGCTTCAGTAATAACCAGGCGGGCAAGCAGTAACGTTGATGAAAAAGCCAACAAAATATGGGACTGCTATAATGTGGTGTGGTCATCATCATGATAATAGGCATGACGACAGTATCAAAAAATTGCAAATCTATTTAGTCCGTCAGTTAGAGTATTGGAAATTAATGGACACGTATTTTTTGTTTTTGTAAATCAATGAATATTGACAAAGATAAAACGCATCAAAACTCGGGAGTGGGGGCTCGTGACGTCAGAACTAGCTAAAAATTATACCTAGGCGTGACGTATTGAGAATTTTAAAAGCGTCGTATCTTCGTCAATTTTGGTTTACGTAACAAAAGAAAAAACACGGGTCAAATATTTTTTGATAATCTAACTGACGGACTAATTTGTTTTTTTTTTGTCGTCTCGCCTATTATCCTGCCCTTATGCCAATTTATATGGGGTCGACGCAGCATGTCCTCTTCTTCCATACTTCAGTATTACTCTTCATCTCAGCAGTCATCTCCTTTCTAGCCATATTATCCTTTAAACAATCCATCTATCATTCCTTTACTCTTATAGCTACTCACATTCATTCTACATCATGTTGTATAAGTAACAGTAGAAGTACGAAACGTTATGAAAACGATTGCCAATCGTCTAGGCACTCTGGCTCCTCTTCTCCTCCTGCTTTTCAATGGCTTACTTGGAACAAATGGTTTGACTTTGACATTGACTTAATCTATCTAATCATTTCCCAACCATATTCGGGTCACGATACTCTTCGGTAAGACTACAAATCCAAAAACTTAATAAAAGGCTAATATTTAGGTCTCAACGAGCACACAAACCGTAATCTGTTATAGTTGGTGCCAGTTAAGATGAGAATAGCGGTCATTGCCCTTTACCTAACATCTCTTCGTACGAACCAAAACAAATAAACCATGTATCGTTTTTCATTACAAAAAATGTTGAAGATCACGATAGACGACGATTCCAGACTTGAACAGGCTTGGTTTTGGTTTTCAAAGATAATAAGTTTAATAAATGTAGGTGGGTCAATGACTGCTATTCTCATCTTAACTGGCACCAACTATAGTTATCATCATTCCAATTTATACGTTTAATCTCCTAGTCTTTACTACGATGGCCGCTATAAGAGATGGGATAGCCTACAGCGGGACTTAGCTCAGAAACGTGGTGCCTTACTTAGTTAGCTAAGGCTGAGGAGTAGTCGCCACTGTCAGGAACACTATAATAAAGCCCGGGACTCTACGTCAGGTCTAGATACTTCTAACGCACATTTGTGGTTTATTAAGCTCAGTGCACACAGGATAAGCATCGCATGAACTCGAGCCGTTCATCATTGTTCATCGTTCATTTTTGTATTGGAAGAGTCTGTAATATTGTTATAATTGATGGTAAATAAAAAATATAAATCATTATTATTAAACACTAAACATAATATAGTGGGGGTAAAAATATACCTACCCTTAACAAAGCTGAGAGGCACTTGTTCTTCTCGTATATTTGCGATCTTTTTTTGTTGTTCTAGCTAGAGCATACCAGCTCGGAATCTTCTAGTTACGGAGATATTGGGTGTCAAAGTTCCAACATTTTCACACTTTTTTTTATAAGTTTTTAATGTTTAACTTTACTTAAAATACCTCCACGACCCTTGTACTATTCAATGCATCCAGACGGCGTTACTGTTTAGTACACAGTAGCGTACAACATCGTAACGGCATCGCCTCGGATCAAGATCAGCCAAAATGAGACGAGGTAATCTCAATCCAGTGCAGTTCTAATACACACGTATTAGAACTGCATTGGATCTGGATCTGGATTGAGATTACCTCGACTCATTTGCGAGTATAAACATAATTCCTAACCTTATAATTCTAGGTGTGTGCGCCTTTGCCTACCTACACGTGACGGTAAAAATATATGTAACGATCAATTTAGACTCTTTATTTAGCTACGATTTTGCGAAGGTGCAAACTGTACTTCAAAAGGAAAGGATAACATACGATTAACGTGATTAAATACAGGAACGAAATATTTACATACTCTTTCGCACGTCCTTACGTCTAGCACGTCGCTTGCACATCGACAAACGAAACAGAACGCCACAGGTATTTCCAAAATAAAATCCAAAAAGCAAATGGAGAAAATAATATTATGTTTAATTTAGTTAGTCGTATTTTGTCTAACGAACGTGTTTACATAAAATTAAACAAGCAATCCCAAAATATACATAAGTCAAAAAGGTTTTTTCGATGTTGCCGAGCGGGTTGAACACATTTTGATTAAAATTTCATCAAACTTCGTCCTGTAATATTTTCTGTATACAGGGGGTGTGCAAAAATCACAAGCTGGGCGGTAAGCCGGCCACGGCGGCGCGTACGCGCAAACAAACAAATTTAATTACACGCCGAGGTAGCCGCCTGTATTGAAATTCGTTTCAAACAATATTGTGACCCGCATGACAGTAATAACTGAGCATTTCAATTTCCAATTAAGCGCCCATACATTACGGAAAACGATCTCGATTCACTGATAGAAATGGACATCATTGTTAATCCGAAAGAGAATTTTTTATACAAATCAATGTCGTGACAAATTACTAATTCAATTATTTACCGCAACTGTCTTATTTCGAACGGGTTGTAAGCCGATACCGTGTTCTGATAGAATATGAAATGAGGCGTGACACCTAGAGGGAGAATTGTAACTGTTCTGAAATATTAGCGCACTTCCGGAATAGTCATGACGTGATGTAATAAATGACTGAAGTTACGCACTTCCTGAAGACATCGCTTCATAACGGGTCTTACAAAATTGTCGTGTGTGAATTTAGAGGCACATGTAGGGCTTTTTAAAGTCAATTGCGAGCGATTTGACATGAAACTTGTGACTTTTGTAGAGAGTGAGTAAAAGTTAAGTTATTTCATTTCCGTATCCTTATTTTGTGAAAATCCATTATTGATGCATACCTCAATAATCATAAACTAAACAATCTTATAATCTTTCTTTTGACGTCACGGTTGGCGCAGTGGCAGAGCGATATTTTTTGGGTCTGACTGTTTGTGTATGTGAGTTAAAACGTTTGTAAACGCACCCACGATACAGGAGAACTTCTGAAAGTGAATTAAACTTAAAAAAAATAATAATACCAAAATGAGATTATCATCAAAACCTGGGGTTTTCCGGAGAGGTAATTCGTTTATTTTTAAAATACACCAGCAACACAAAATAACACATTTAACAGTACAGATAAACAGCCGCACTAAAATAATTAACTAACTAAAAGAATCGAATAAAGTAAGCATTTACATTATTATGTATTCATATTATTTAACAACTTCATAATGATATTTAAATACAAAATCACATTATGAATTTTATACACTACTTATATAAATGGAAGTACCTGGATGACTGAGCTTTGCTCGGATTTTTTTTTTGCAACGTTTTCTAAAAATTAAACCTAGCTTGATCCATTTATCGCCCCCGAAACCCCCTGCATACTAAATTTAATGAAAATCGTTGGATATATTTACATAATATATATATATATATATTTTTTGTTTTTTTTTGTATATACAAGAATTACTCGTTTAAAGGTTTTAGGATTAGATAGATATACACAAATGTTATGAAAACACATTTATTTATGAGCATGGCATTGAATTACGAACAGTGTTTTAAATAGACTACATTGAACTGAAACTCCTATTATTCGGTTTTCTAACCCTATATCCGGTTAAGTCCGGTTTCCTAGACTTTATACTTAAATACGATAAATTGAACCAATTATTTGAAATTCAACTATTTGGTATTAGGTATTCTAAATCAAATTGATAAGTGGCTACTGAAAAAAGCAAATTAAAATGTCAAGTTAAAGGCCTGATTCTAATTTAACAAGTACGAGCTGTTGACCCCGACTACATTCGCGTGGAAATATTGCTGTCGAAGATGTGAGGAAAATAAATCATCAAGATTCGTTCAGCCGTGCTGGCGTGGTTTGGTAACAAACATCCATCCATCCAAACTTTCGCATTAATATAGTATAGTTAGACAAATACCAAAAAACACTAGATACAATAATTTATCAAAATATTAATTTTCAGGACCAAGGGGTGTCGTATTACTCAGTACTAACTGGGTTGTGGAGGTCAGATACGCAGTCGCTCCATGTAAAATACTGGCCATCCAGCTGCATCCGGTTAGACTGGAAGCCGACTCCAACAAAGTTGGTATAAGGCTAGGCCGATGATGTTTGATTTTCAGGACATAAAGTACTAGCAATATCAAATAAGATACATAATCACTCTCATAATAATTTCTAAAGTCACCAGGTTGTAACAATTTTTCGCTAATAGTTGATTTGTAATATTCGTAATACTGAGGAGCTCGTGGCTAAATAATAACAACGGCTCGGGTCAAGGGATAAGGTTAAGCCGTGCTTGCCTAGGTAGGTTTGTGGATGGGTGACCACCCAATACATACCAAGTTTCCTCTATGCCTCATAAAGTACGTTAAGAAGTTGGTTCAAGCTCTCATTTCGTTATAATAAGTCGTTACAGGTAGTCAGTGGCCTGAAAGTCTAACAACCAGTCCAAGGGGTATCGTATTACCCAGTACTAATACTGGGTTATAGACGTCAGATAGTCGCCCCATGTAAAGTACTGGTATTCAACTGCATCCGGTACACTGGACCCCAACATAGTTGGGAAAAGGCTAGCCAGATGATTCGTAATACGTGTCAAATCTTTACAGCAAAACAACAAAGCATGCTTCTTTAATATAGACGTTTCCTGATATCCTCGAAATATATCAAATATCAGCCAATATCAGATTCCCAGAATACGTACTTACTCGATGGAAAAGATTTTCAATTTGACGCATGCCTACTTAAGTATTTTCGTTCAAGATTCCTTATTTCTTATTTCTAACACCAATATACACCAAGTTTCGGATATGTATATACGCCAGCACATCAAGCTACTACATTCTGTCAAATTTCTTTAACAGATTTCCAACTTTATCACTAAAGCATTAGGTTCAAGGTTGATTGGGACATTTTGACAGTTTAGTAACAGGAAATGGACGTTTAACCATCCAATTAGCTGAATTAACGTTACGTTAATTAACGCTAACGTCCATGTCCTGTTCTTTTATTTGTAGTTTAGAGAAAAAATATTTTAATTTATGTTTTCGGTAGCGAATATGTTTTAATTTTTTCCTTTGTCAAACCCGTGATCTATATTGGTGCCCAAGTACAGGCTTTGCCTAATTTGGGGCCAATGTAAAACCTTTTTGTAATATTTTTGGCAATAAAGTTTTTGTATTTGTTTATTGAACACAATTTTCGGATGATCACATTATTATCAGACATAATGATATCTGTACATAAAAGCTGTAACAATGTTTATCCGTCAGATATGTTAACCGGAACGTAATACGTAGCACAGACTAAACTTAAGTTTTCTATTTTACTAACGACTAATTATGTCTTATTAAAGTTATTGTGGCAAGTATTTAAAAAAGAATATCAACCCACTGATCTGAAAACCAGGAAATCTGCTCAGATCACTTCAAACGTCAACCCTAAAATGTCCACCCGTCACCACTTACGTATGTTCTAAATCATAAAAAAATCAACTACAACCACACATAAGATTATGTACATGTGCTTAAAACCAAAGTAAAATACAAAGTTAACTCAACATTTGGTCAATCTTTTCATTTCTTATTGTTTTAAAACATAACACTTCGCCATAAAAACGAGCAACCAAGTTTTGCATTGTTAGAATTTTCTTTCAAGCTTTTTCACAAAGTGCAGGGCTTTGTAGTAGACGCCAATCAAAAAGTGCATGACTCGCTCAACATTCCAAAGTTAAAACTTTATCTTAATTCAAACGGTGTTAATTCGAAATAATGTTTCTTTCAACACAATCGAATCGAGATGAGTTCTCCGAAGGCAGCCGAAAGTGGCCGAGGGTGCGCGATTTCCTCACCTTTGGAAAACATCGTCCAATGCCGAATCAGTGCTCGTTCGCAGTTCGTCGCGGATGGCTGTGGGCTCGCTAGCCCGCCCGTAGCGCGCGCGGTTTGACACTCAATAAAATAATCGACTATTTAATCTGTGCTCTGTGACGTAAATATTCTTCACCTGTTGAATGAAGTCTACCATTTTATTTTTAATTACTTATTTTTAACAGTGAGAACTGAAATGGAAAAAGAAAATTGAGTTTTCTTCCTGTAAATTTTTAAATTTAACGTTCATTAAAATTAATTGTTATGAGAAATTGAGATTTGTAATTTTTTTTAATATCGTCAATATCACAAGGGATGGAACACACGCAGTAATTGGTATGTAATAATTAATTCAGAAGTGTAAAACAGTGATTAAAATTAACCCGTTTTGATGTGAAAACAATAAATATCGACACCGGTTAATTCTATGACAAACCATAATGAAATGTTTTGATTTCTTTAACACAAACTAAAACTATACAAAGTATTTTTCCTTACATTTCCTGTTAATACCCATTTTAATTTAAGTCAAATCTAATTTATATTCAGGTTTCATAGGTGATTATATGGATAGTTGATTAGTAATAATAATCGCAATCGTATTTCGTGAACGAAAAATCAGTTTTAAATAATTATAAATGGGAGTTTGGGAATAAGTCTAAAATTCTTACTATTTATCAGAAACCCTGGATCAAAAACAATTAATTTTCTGTACGATTTAAATGCCAATGACAGTATGCCTCGTTTTCGGTTGTTGTTTTTTGCATAAGAATTACTACTACCGATTTCATGAAAAAACATTTTTTGTTCGACATTTATGTTTACAACTGTCTGCCACTACGTATTATTTTATGTTTTACAATATATTCCCGATAAATTCTTGTAACCAAGGATAAAATAAAGGATCCTCGATTTTAAATAATTCATAACCTACTCGTAGCTTCATCATAACAAGCCAATCAAGAAAACTCAATCAAACAATCAATTACAAAATATATTATACGCCCAAACACCTTCAGCAAATATATCAATAAAGATTAGAGCGACCAAATAAATACAAGCATCATCTTTTTGTCTCAATTTTCTCGCAACACAAAAGCAGCTTTACAAATAATAGGTGTCTAGCCCATTCAACCGACTAAACAGTTTCGGAGATTACCTCAAATACAATTTTCTGTCTTCACAGTCGGTAAATATAAAAGGTAATACGATCGTACCAGTGTTCATCCAATATCGTCGACTCAAGAAAACTTATTAGTTATTGTCTCTTGACTACGGCTTATCGTCTATCATGAACAGTATTAAAAATAGAGCAGTACGGTTCGTTGAACATCGGCAATTTTTGCATTTTTATTGAAATATTTTAACGATAGTATCACGGGGCTATTAATAAGGCACTGGAGTACGATGACAGAAGTTATGGCTGTGGTAAAGTTCTGCTTGGTTTTTGTTTTAAAATTAGTGTCGGATAGTTTTTTTTTCCATAGAATGTTATGCTTAGTAGTTGCGGATTAAGCTTTTTGTGAAGGAGTTTTTTTGTGAAAGTATGATTGCCATACATTCTTCTACTAACAAGTTTCATTTCCGTTTTTCCAGTTTGGCTGGTCCATAGGTTTTGCTCCGATTTAATATTATAATAACTTGATACTTTTCGTCCCTTAAAATTGTGTATACCATACATTACTTACACCTAACACGACATAAAACCAAAATATTTTTAATGGTCAAGGCAATGTTTCATTGATTGACCACAATCATTTGTGCCGGGTGTCCATTAGGAATTATGCTTAATGGACACTCATTGTTATGATTTATTGTAAGGTAAACAGGTCATGGTTATAGCAACTGGTTATCTATACTGGACATAGGGGGTAATCTTCGGAACTCTACTGATAGAATTCCGAAAATTCTTTCACTAACGGGAGCACATTTAAAATGTTCCAGTGGGTTATTTTTCATACATTACATACATTTTTGAGGAGCTCGTGGCTGAATAATATCAGCCGCTCGGGTCGATCTTTAGGTTAAGCTGTGCTTGCCTAGGTTGGTCTGTGGATGGGTGACCACCCTTAAATACCGAGTTTCCTTCGTGCCTCGGAAAGCACGTTAAGCTGTTGGTCCCGGCTGTCATTTGAAGATCTTTGACAGTCGTTACAGGTAGTCAGTGGCCCAAAAAGTCTGACAACCAGTCTTACCAAGGGGTATCGTATTACCCAGTACTTACTGGGTTGTGAAGGTCAGATAGGCAGTCGCTCCATGTAAAATACTAGTATTCAGCTGCATCCGGTTAGACTGGAAGCCGACCCCAATATAGTTGGGAAAAGGCTAGCCAGATGATGGTTTATTATTCATACATAACATAAAAATACAAACATAAAAAGCTAGTTAGTAAATAATTTAGAAAAAAATACTTTTTACCCGGATTAGTGTTTGAGCTCACATATTATAAGGTGTATAGTTCAATCAATCATAAATACTAGATTCAAAAGACTCGTTTGCGCCCCCGCTTTGCACGGGTACAATGAACCTATATAATATGGGTTCAGTTTTACCAGAATTTTCCAAGTTTCCGGGGAACTTTTCTACTTTTCTGGAAACCGTTGTTCGGTACTAATGAACATTAAAAAAAAACAAGTCCCCGAAGCATTTGGTTTTTTTTCGAACTGAGATTTTAAAACACATAAAGAGAGCATGCCTAGTATGAGATGTGTAACAACTTTGATGTATTATAACGTATATATCATTCTATTAATGGTGATTGTTCTTACATCAATCTTTTCACAGCCTAAAAGTCCCTTGGCAACAAGAACATGATCGCAAGTCAAGGTTTTAACTTTTTAATGGTCTCTTATTTACGGCACAGGGTCTATGATTAATTACCCGACACCGTATCGACTCATTATTTTTTACTGCGATTAAAATAATTCAAATTACTTAATATTCAAGAAATTGTAGCTGCTACAGTCAAAACTTATAATCGTTTTATCAGTTTTGACTGTTTTCAGCCTGTTTTTCAATTTTTTTTTTTTTTTTTGTATGGATTGCCTTAGCTATATCCATATACATAATATGTAACAAAGAAAAAACAGAAGGAAAAAAAGAATACAATCATATTTATTTGGCACATGCCACAAGTGCACAAAACAAAAAGAAACTTAAAACTAAACCGATAAATAATAATAAAAATAATTATTGTGTGTATCACGAGAGACGACGACTGAACAAACGATTTAAAAACGCCGTAAGAAATTTTTCAAAAGTATGCTCAATTTTGACGCAAAATTGATTTTGACCGGTCAACAAATTTTACCAGGAGCGGAAATTGGGAATATTTTCTTAGAAAGTTTCGTCTCGAATATTTTCGATTTTGACACACGAATGTGTCTGTGTGAATGTGCCTGTAACTGGCCTACTTGAAATAAATGCTTTGATTTTGATTTTGAACCAGAATGATTTGTTACTAAGTAAGTAGTAACATGTATTGGATTATGATTTTTTTCGTCTTGTCCCGGCTATTGCTCGTAAATATTTGAATGTCGTTGTTTACCAGTGACAAATTGTGACATAGTAGGTACTGTATGTGAGTAGTTGTAAACCAATTTTATTTGAGTGATAGCCTCTGAAACTTAACTGTATTAAGTAATTGTATCGTGTATCGAACATTTTCCCTATACCACTAGCCTATTTTTCTTCGTAAATGTATTTTCCTAAAATCGACACTTTCCGAAGCCTGAAAGCCGATTCATCCCATTTTACCCTAACTGGTATACGAGATTTACCTATTATTGGCTTAATCTTTGTACGCGCCGAGTTTTCCTTGTAGGTAGGCAATGTAGATGGCTTATCTGCCATAAGATGTGATGTTGCATCTCTAGGTTTATTCATCACTCTTTGTTATGATAAGCGAGGTATTAGGGAGGTATTTGTCCTGGTTATTTTAGCTATTTTTACGTGGCTTTGGGTAAAAGGATTAGGTGTAATTTATAATATGTTTATAGAGTAAGATTTATAAACCTATTTGTATAAATGATGTGAAAAATGTTGTAATGGGTGTGAGAAATATTTTTTTCTAGGAGGGTAAATAAAGCGCTACATGAACATCAATATATTATCTCGACAAGTGTATGTTTGTTCGTTTTAAAATAACTGATTTTACTGAATGATTATGAAAGAATATAAGGTACCAATTTTTTTTTTTTTTTCTCTGTTTTTTCCCCCCAATCTCCGAAACTCCTAGAGCGATTCAAATACAGGGTTCAATTTACTATTGAAGTAGATTACTTGACCTTCTGTAATACCTTGAAATAACAATAATTCATGGTCTGCACACCAAAGCCGTTTACAAACATTGAAACTTACAAGGTAGGCTATACAAATATATGTTCCGTTCGGGAATCGAACCTGCGACACGCAGCGCAGCAACCAATCGCTCAGCCACTGCGCCAACCGTGCCGTCGACTTGTGGGCGTGCTCTATACATCAAAGGCATTAAGTCTCTTAGATGTCTACCTTATAATGGAAACAAAAACTTAATGGAGAAAATTGAGAGCACGTGTAAAAATACTAATAAAAAAAATATAATAACATAATATACAGATCATTATTTTGTCCCATGTAATAGGGGCGAGCCTATTGCCATCAACCGGGGCACAAATCCAGAGATTTCTCAGTAGCAGCGTGGCTGCTTCTGAGAAATTCCTGACGGGAAAACCCAATAACACTTTGCCTGACCCGGGAAACGAACCCGGGACCACACGCTCAGCAGTCGCGCTTGCAACCGTTAGACCAACGACGCAGTCAGTATTTCTTAGCAAATACGGTATAATTCCTAAAACTGTATAAAACATTCAAAGAAGTCGTACAAATCGCATTCAATACTTAATGCCTTTTCCCGCCATTCACATTGCGCCATTTTGAAAACATTAGGTTGCGTTGTTTCTCAGTATTTACTACAAACTTTGTTACATAAGTAGGTATTTATGTACAAGTTTGGAACGATTGAATCGGATCAAAGCGCAGGTAGCATAAAATATTAAATGTGTTCGAGAGTTCGGCGTTCCTGAAACTGCTAACTTTGTTTCTTACTTGGAAACGAAATTAGTTATTTATTAATGCAATGCGACATCCTTCCTACTAATGTTGTAAACTAGATTCTGCCAGGGGCTTCGCCCGCGTGAAGCTTGATAATAGGGTATACGCATGTTTTTTTTTATCACTCTAAACAAAGCGTATTAACATCAGAAATAGCAAAGTGAAATTATTTTTTTAATATCTATAAAAAATACTAAGTTATAAGCATTTGAAACTGCTGATTAGACAGAGAGATCCGATAAATGATAAATGATAAATGATGTTTATTTTGCAAGTAGGTTTTTACAAACACTTTTACACGTCATTTTTTTTTTTAAACTAGATGGGGCCGGTGTTTCGTACCTGACTACTCTGAGAAGAAACAGCCGAAACAGACTCAGAGGTCATAGTCTCTTTTGAAGTCCAGACATAATTTTGCTTAATTCACATGAGGACTATGCAGAATAGTGTCTGAGATGGTCTTTTGAAGAAAGAACCACACAGATTTGAGTGGACCTGTCCAGTCAGTGCAAGCATTTGTCAGTTATCGTGTAGCTCGACTTATAACTCAAGGAGCTCAACGAAACGACGAACAATACCAAAGAAAGGACATTTGGGTAGGTCGCTTATAGTACTCAAACTGCCAGACAGTTGTGGGAAAAAAAAAAAAAAAAAAAAACAAACAAAAATATATAAAATGAAACCCACATGGTCCCCACATTCACAATAAATAATCAAATAAAATTAATAATAATTTACAAAATCAATGTCAATAAAAATCACAAAAATCATATAAAAGTAAGATACGTAAATATTCCTGTCAAGTCAGTAGGTAAATGTAACATAAAATAAAATAAAAAAGTAAAAAAATAATAAAAATACTGAAATAAGTATTCATGTCAAATCATTCAATGTCAGAGTGTATAATATATATATACGATACACGACGAGACGTCATTCGCTGCATCGACGTACAAAATCCATACTAAATTCCGTTTAGCTAGAAAGAGATAGAAACAAAAGTTTAAATGATGAAATGAAATGATGAATTGATGTTTATTTTTGCAAGTAGGTTCTTACAAACACTTTTACACGTCATTTTTTATAAACTAGATGGGGCCGATGTTTCGTACCTGACTACTCTGAGAAGAAACAGCCGAAACAAACTCAGAGGTCATAGTCTCTTTTGAAGTCCAGACATAATCTTGTTCAATTCAGATGAGGACTATGTAGATTAGTGTCTAAAATGGTTATAACTTTTGTGTTGTTTGGCCGATTTATGTCTTGTTTTTCTTTTTGTCATTATTTTATATGATACTTTAACATTCCGTATCGAAAAAAAAAAAACTTATGCATATTCCCTATTGTGCCTTAAATGGGATGGGATTCCTTTAATGGGATCTTACGATCATCATTCTCTAGCCCTATCCCAATTCATTTGTGGTCGGCGCAGCATGTCTTCTTCTTCCATACTTCTCTATTTTCCATCATCTCATCAAACACTTCTTTTCTAGCTCCTAATAATATTATATAAATGCGAAAGTTTGTGAGCATGTATGGATATATGGATGTATGGATGTTTGTTACTCTTTCACGCCAAAACTACTCAAAGGATTTGGATGAAATTTTGCACACAGATAGTTTATAAACTGTATTAACACATAGGATACTTTTTATCCCATGGGACGAATATCAAGCTTCACGCGGGCGAAGCCGATGGCAGATGCTAGTAATTCAATTAAATACTAAAAGTCAATCTACAATAAATAATAATTATAATACGTCCGTGACTTCGTCCGCAAAAATTGTGGTAGCTCGGCTAATTTTCATGACATCAATATAATTTATAGCCTATGTTACTCGGTATCGATGTAGCTTTCTAATGGTGAAAGATTTCTTTAAATCAGTTGAGTAGTTCTTGAGTTAAATCGTAACAAACAAACAAACAGAAAATCAAATCTTCCTCTTTATAATATTACTTTAGACCTTTGACAGCGTGTAATTATTATAAAAAAATTACTACCATAGTTGAATCGGATTTTGTTATCAATTTCATGGTATTTTTTGCACGGATCCCTAGTTCATTTTCTAAAATAAAAGTAGCCTTTAAGTTACTCCTTACAACATCTGCCAGTTCCATCAAAATTGGTCCAACCGTTTCGGAAATTAGCCGAAACAAACAGAAATACAAACAATATTTTTTTATAATGTTATAAGCACCATTTATACGTTCATAATTTAGGCATCCAGTAAAACGCTGTTACTTTGAAATTACAAACAGACACATCAATTTTATTTATTTGTATGGATGGGGCCAAGTAGGTAGTAATTAACAAAGTATAAAATACTAGACTAACGGCCAACCCGTCGCGCGTCTTATTGAGAAGCAGGAATGCGTACCACAACCGTCTTGTGAGGTGGAAAAAATATTAGTAATGAGCTCCTAAAATTGCTGTTTACTGATTTTGTTTTCTAGTTACAGGATAATTGGAACTGTGTTTATATGAGATAATTATCCATTTAGACTACACATTCAATACCAATGAATGTAATTATAAAAACAATTTACTAACCAATATTCAGTAGAAATCTAGTAATTATTTAGGCCTGAATGGTTCACACTTACACCGAATTAGAACACATCCAGGTATTTGATATTAATTATTGTTTGAGATAATGGAAGCCCACTAACATGATTACCTAACACATAACGTGTGCTAACACAACTTATCTACAAAATTAATTTATATTTTAGTAATAAATAATATTGAGTATATAATTTATTATGCCTGAATCCGTACTATCTTGGACTCATCGTTGAACTATGGGCTGGTCCAGAAATAGCGAATCACGCGCGAGTCGAGGGTCTGGCGTTATGCACGCGATTTACGCGCGTATTTTGAATTCGCGCGATGCTTGTGGACGCGATGTATTCGTGCCTAGTATCTCAATAGCGCGCAAATGAATTCGCGCGAAACGTTTCGCGACGAATTCGCTTCTTCTGGACAAGGTCTTAGTAAGTTAATCGAAGGTTTAGACCAAAATTAAAGTGTTGGCAAAAATAAATAGAGATAAATCATATTTCATAACATACAAAAAAAATATAATGGTGCGAAGAACAAAAAAAAATTGTTTTATAGTCCATTACTGCAGCGGCCAGCAACTGAGGCATTGATGGACGAACGTGAAAATGTGGGCCGAGGCGAAGCCGAGGCACACATACGTAAGTCCATCAATGCCTAGTTGTGGCCAAGGCTTGTATAGCACTTTTCTCAAATAATGCGAGGAAATTAAAACTCTCGCGTTAAAGAGTTCATTTGTTTTTTCAATAAAACGCTTTCTATTTGCAAGCCAATTCGAAATTTAAATAAAACCTTTGATAAGTTACCTCATTGGTTGCCATGTTTCAGAGTAAAAGATCGTTCCATTTTTAAATAACACGACAGATATGAGTTTACTATGTAATAGGCGAGACGACAAAAAGAAACCAATTAGTCCGTCAGATAGGTTATCAAAAAATATTTGACCTGTGTTTTTTCTTTTGTTACGTAAACCAAAATTGACGAAGATATGACGCTTTTAAAATTCTCAATACGTCACGCCTAGGTATAATTTTTACCTAGTTCTGACGTCACGAGCCCCCACTCCCGAGTTTTGATGCGTTTTATCTTAGTCAATATTCATTGATTTACAAAAACAAAAAATACTTGTTCATTAATTTCCAATACTCTGACTGACGGACTAAATAGATTTGCAATTTTTTGATACTGTCGTCATGCCTATTTATATGGCCGCTAAACACGACAGATATGGATTTTCATACAACTTTTGCCAGCCGCTGGTCGCATGTATCTGGCCAGTACAGCAATTTCGATTTATCTCTAAGAAGGTTGTCCAATAAAGCTCAAATTTCCAAGCAAGCTTGAGAAGATAAACTTTTTTAAAGATATTTAGCATTTAGAAAGTTAATTACAGACAAATACCACATACACCTGAATAAGTTCATAGTTTTATAAATATATCTAGAAGTCTAGACCATTAATTATTCAGAAGAAAGGCCAAAGTAATTACGAATAAGATTACAGGGATCCGATACTAGACATGGCTTATGATTTTGCAAGATTAAAAAACTGGCCTGCTGACAATAATCCTTTCTGTCAACAAATTGAAGTCCTATTAAAGGCTTCATACAATCATTAACAACAACCACGCAACTAAACCACATAAAAGTTGGGAAATATAAATCAGATTAATATTGATTTAATTTTGTATTTAATAAAAAAAAGTGGTCCAAATATTCATTTCTTTTCAGCAGTCTCTGAAAAATATCCTGGCGAAAAGGTAAGCTAAAGAAATCAGTATTAAAAATCCCATCACCCTAAATCGCCTATAATCATTTTGATTGGAATGAAACACTAAGCACCCGTTAGGGAAATTATAAGGAGGGTTGAAGAGGGGACAGGTTGTAACAAGGGGGGACATGGCTTGCAATCAAGGTGTCGGGAGTAAAACGATCCATGACGATTTGGTTTGCATTTTAACAACATTTTTCAACGACGTCCCTGTAATAAAATGCATGGTAATGTCGCAGAGCCTTTGAACAATCGATACGATATTAACACCAACCTATAAACAAAATGGATTCCATTGACATTGCTAGTAGGTAATGGAGAGTTTTCAGTTAAAAAAAATATAACTGAAGGACACAGCGTGTAATAGAAACTTGTGGTAATATTTTGGGATGTGGTATAAACCATCAAACTGAACAACTTTCTTCGTAGAATTCACATCGTATCAGCGTAAAAATATTTTTCGATCCCATACCAAATTTCAATATTACTCTACGCAAATATATGGGACAGCGGATTTTTTTTTATCAGAAGCATGGTTGACCATTTTTATACTTTTTTAATACCTAACTAAATAGAGTAAAACTCTCACTGCTTTCACTAATAGGCTAGTTTCGAACATTTTGTTAGTTAAACGAATTTAGACTTCAAATGCTCGTTTTGACTCTGTACGAATTTTCAGTTGAAAAAACTGAAACGCATACACAGTAGCTAAATAAAAGCCATTTTAATACTGCTACTTGCTTATACGCACCTATATTGTATAGTTAAGTATCGTTAGATATATCAAGAGAGAGTTGCTGTTAGCTATGATACCAATCGTAAAGGTACCTTCGTCTGTGGACCCGACCGATTCGGTCGGGACGCCATTTTAACTATTGTGTCTACTTCGCTAACAGTTATATAATACTAATAATAATAATAACGTTTATTGTGTCCAAAAGTTATACACAAACAATTTGGGTTTGGAGTCTTCAATTAAGCAGATAATGCCTGTATTAGAGGACTCCGCTCCTTCACAACAGTAGGTACTTACTTAAAACACAATAAAAACAGTACATGGGTGTAGTAAAACAAAATAACAAAATATAATTATCTGAACATGATTGAGTGTGTGCATGAGTGTGTGTGTGTTGTTGGGTGTAATGAGTGTTTAGGATGTGTGGTTGTATGAGTATGTGTGTGTGAGTGGACGTATAGGTGTAGGAGAGTCTCTGTGTGTGTGAGCGTGAGCGGGTCGTGTACATGTATTAAGTTACGTTTTGTAGGAGAGCTTCAGTATTTTCATATGTCAGTGGTTTTATCCAGTCAATTAACATTTCTTTACATATATGATAAGATTTTGAAGTTGAAGGGATCTTACCGGCTACACCTTTTCTTTTTTTTTTTTTTGACAATCATCAAATGACTTCTCCCGCACTGGGCGGAGCAGGAGGGAGTATCAGACTTTTACTGACTAAAACCCATCCATGTTCCTTCATCGCCCTTTTTGTTCCGGGGCCACGGTATCTCTTTCGAACAGTCCCGCAACACCGGCAGGCATCGGTCCTAGCGGACCACTTCCTTTTGCTGACTCTCTTTGAGGCGCGCGTGGAGTTGACATTGGAGTGAAATGACTGTCCTGTGGCAATTTCAACTACATACTTAAGGTTGCTAAATCTTATATTAAGTATATAGTGTATATCTATGGTTGCTAATGCATCACCAAACCTAATGTTGCAGGTTAGGGTACTCAGATAGACCGTCGCCATCGACGGTATTCCCAATTGGGGTAAGCAGTGGTGTACGATTAAAACTCAGTTATTATAACTAACATGGGATGTAAGTCCCTGCCTTTCACGGTGTTTACAATAACATCAAGATTCATTCGACGACCCGAATGGCGTAGCGGTGGTGAGGCTGCCTTACGTTCTTAGGGTCCCGGGTTCGAGTCCCAGTTGGAGCACATGTTTGTGTGATGAGCATGGATATTTGTTTCCGAGTCATGGATGTTTATATGTATAATACTCGTAAGTATGTATTTACAAACAAAAAGTATCTATGTAGTATATCAACTATCTGGTGTCCACGACACAAGCCTCGTTGCTTACTGTGACACTAGATGGCGCTGTGTGTTCATGTCCAGCGATATTTATTATTTATTTTTATTTAGATTTCTTTCCAATAGTATGTTAATGTAATCTCAATGTATTATGTTAATATCCTTCCAGAATGAAATTTCTGAATAATGGAGAAACATAACATTGCACCTATAATCGCCGAAGGATTATGCAGAGATAATAATAGTAGGCACACACATTTCGCCAGTAATGTTTTAAGTCCCATCTAATAAGGGACGAGCCTATTGCCATCAACCGGGCACAACCAGACTCCGTGGCTACTGAGAAATTCCTGATGGAAAAACGTTCGATATCTTTTTGCACATTTAGCATCCTGCTCAGTAGTCACGCTTGCGCAGTCATAATACATAACTTGAACTCCTAATAAAAATCCATTGCACAGTTTAGAAGAAAAACGCGGTCACACTGACAGACACGGAAAGTTTGTTTAATATTATATTATTAATTTAGGTATTATATACTTAATTACATGTATTCTAGATCCATATTTCGCCACTTATACTAGAAGAATATACGAAAAGAAGCCTCTAGAACGTTTTCCGGAAATTATACCGTAACAGTAGATGCAATAAAGTAGCTACAAAAATATCATTAGATAACAAAAACATAACGGATCTCTAATAAAAGAAACACTCCTCCTCACTCAAATCAAGTATTCTAGTGTAACAAAACAGGGCTTTTAGAAGCAGTCGACATGGCAAATGACAGCCGTCTAATAACACTCGCCTAGCTACATGTGTTTATATGTAATGTTCCTTTGTAAACAATGTTTCAGAGTAAATAAATAAAATTACGTTCTGCCACGAATTCTTGGAAATGGGTACTTGTTGAAAGTCACTCCGATCGTGGGTATCTAAGATTAATATTTCATATTTTATTATCTTTTACAAAAATTGGAATAGATGTTAGAATTATATATTTTATTGTCTCTCTTTGACTATACAGGGTGTAAAAGACCTCATCACGAAGCAGTCATCCAAGCATTCTGTACATCAAACTAAGTAACTTTACGCAAAAATTATTGCTGGGAAACGACTTTATTTTTTGGGGTGAAAAATCATGTTTTGTGATAGAACTCAATGTTACGCACTCAAAACATTGGGCTGATGGATGGATTGAATAGTACGGGGGTCGTGGAGGTGTTTAAAGTAAAAATCTTACATTAAAAACTTGTATTAAAAAAAAACTTGTCAAAAAGTTGGAACTTTGACCCCCAATATCTCCGTAACTAGAAGGTTCCCAGGTACGGTGTAGAACAAAAAAAAAATATTGCAATGACGAGGAGTACAAGTGCTTTTCGGCTTCGTTAAGAGGTGTTTTACACCCTTTATTTAAAAATGAATTCAAAATACCTATTCGATGACCTACTTTTGTTTTCGTTTTCACAATATGGCGTCTGCTGGTCGCCATATTGAATTTTAGTTACTGTTGTAACTCTACTAACACAAATGATGAAAAATCTATTGACATACGAATCATCAACATCGGACCACGCGTTTGGTCTCTAGCTCGCCACTAAGAAACATACGTACATAGATTGATGAACACATTACCCTCCTTTGCATCGCTCAGTCGGGTAATAAGCTTAGCGTTGGCTGTCGTATGTAAACACCAACAGTCGTGGACAAATTTTTATTGCTGTCGTTTATAAAAATTCCATTCGCGGCGTAGAATAGAAACCGACCAAGAAATAATGTACCTTACAGTAATGTTAGACAATCGTAATTCGATTATTTACGTACGTACAGCCGAAGACGAGTTTCATCGGTATCGACTAAGCTCAACTACGTAAAAGTTAGCAAGTGAACGGTTTAGTTTTACGATTGCGGAAGCGAAGTAAAGAATGATATCTGTCATGCAAAGCCGTGCCGTGCGAACTGCGACGAATGCATGCGTAGAAAATAATAAGAACGAAATTCTTTCACAAGTGAATTTTTGATTTTATCGGTATTAAACTTGGTAGTTGTAAAATATCTTTGATATTGAGAGGCTACGTGACGTGACTGTTCTATTTAAGTAGAAATTAATATTCAATGAGAAACTGTAACTTAAAGATTTAGAATTAATCTTACAAGTCTAAAAGTTAAGTTACTTTGTCAACTTACTACTTTGATCTTTAATATAATCACGACACATAAATATTTCGCTCAGCATGTTACCGAATATCGTCGTAATATACAACTGTCGGGTCCGCAGTGACTTAGTGACGTGCCGTGCGTCCCTGTCGTTTGGCCCCGTCACTTAACGTTCGAGTTGTAAACAAATGCTCGTGGTAGAAGATGAAGACAATTACTTGGGCCCGGGGCGGCGGGGGCGGTGGGGGCGGCACGCCACAGTTTGTTCGTGTCAGCCTGCTACACGCTTCTACACAGAATTTCTTTCAATCCGAATTTCCCGATACAAACGTTCGTGACTCACTCGATACCGCCGTGTTGACTTATCACGGCTTTCTACTTCTGTAATGTCATAGGCTATGTACGTAGATTAATGAAACTCCAAATTCAATTAAAAGATATAACCACATAATTATCCAGAACCATTACAATAAGGATTTCTGGACTTAATGACCCATTCACCCCAAACGAAATAATATAGAAAAGATAAGGAAAATTAGTTGTCTCAAGCTTAATTAAACCGATAATTCAAATTTTATGAAAGTAGAATCGTCACCAAACCATCTTAATAAGCCAAGGTTTAAAACAAATCCAGGGAGTTTTTCGTAAAATGAAATTAGCCGAAAAAGGCGCCGCCATTAAAATTACATTAGCATAAATAAGAGGAATGCTAATCTAAGGAAAATAAATCTTGGGCAAGAAATAAAAATAATCCTCGTGGCCAGCCGTTTAGTGACGTCATGACAGATTTGCTTAGCGGCTTATTTTACGACTGTCGAAATTCCCTTCAGCAGAAAATAAAACGTTCCGGTCGGAGATATGGTGTCGAACAGTTTACCCGATGTTAAATATTTTATTGGAATCCGGAAACGCCTAAAGGTTTCCGTTCAAGATAAGGTTGATTTTCCTATACTTTTGTTTAGAAACTTTTCTAACATCCTAATGAAGTTTTCATTGAGACGATAGTTTAAGCGAGCGCAGTTCCCGGAATAAGTTTGAACTTTAAAATTCTTGTGCACTCCCTTTTTTTCACCACCAAAGAAAACCTAATAACTACACAACGTGAGATGTAATAAAAAAAAATACTGCTTCTAATAAATACTACTTCGAAAGTCAGGTTTTCTTCAACAAAACCAGGCGCCGGCCATTACACGTAACCTCTTTCATGCTTCAACATTGAATAAATGACCCGCGCTTTTAAATAAAACAGACCCTGCCAATCTGCCGCAAAAAGGTCGGATAAAGGAAAGTTGTAAAAACTTTTGAATTAAAGTCGAACGACTCATTACACATTTCAAAGAAGTGAACAATTAGATTGAATTGTTTTTGCTGTCTTTCAAGTGATAAATAGAGCGAGATGTAGGTGAGTATATACATTTTGTCCTCAGAATATTCTGAGGAGAAAAATGTCGATGTTCATTAACTAGAAATTCTTTGTAAAATTAAGTACAAATGCTTATTCTTGTCATTCTATTACATACAGTTTCCTCCATGCGTCGGAAAGCACGTTAAGCCGTTGGTCCCGGCTGTCATTTGTAGATTTTTGACAGTCGTTACAGGTAGTCAGTGGCCTGAAAGTCTGACAACCAGTCTTACCAAGGGGTATCGTATTACCCAGTATTAATGTCATCTTACTTTAAAAGAGACTTTGACATCTCAGTTTATTTCGGTGTTTCAACCTAAAGTATAGTCGGCTATAATCACCGACTTCGTCTTGTTTAAATAAAATGTGGTATTTAATAGTATATTTTTTAATTATCTTTTAATTAAATTATAAATCTACAATTGTATTTTTTATCGTGTGAAACGAATTATTTTTATCTGCCTGGTGTTTATCTTACGTCCCGGTGTACGAAGTGCAATAAATCACGATGTAAATAATAAAATATTCAAGTCGTCACAGGAGTACTCGACTACCCTCTAGAGAGCAGAGTATACGCCAAACCACTGCCCAAAAGCGGCCATCAGTTAGAGCAAGTTTAACACTCTTTTATTATAATTAGTCCTTAGGGGACGAACTCAGAGGGTCCGCGCTCGAAGCTGGGATAGGAAACGTTCGCTTTCTGCCCTCCAGGGACACTTGTTTAATTCACAGAGTTATGATATCTAGACCATCCTTTATAAGCTGTATAACAGATCCACGACACAAAGTTAATAAAGCCACGAGTAGCAGCAAACGCTATGAAACTGTTCCATTCACAACAGCTTTTAAAACTCATAACTCTATTTTCAATGCACTCCTGTCAAACATTTCCTGGACTATAAAACTTAGTTTTGGCACATCTACACAGGGAAACGAATAAAACAACATTCAACGTCCCAAGCAACAACGAAAAAGTTTCGCATAAAAAGTAGTCCCAACAAACCGTCTATTACAAACTGATGACGCAGAGTACGTATGTACGGGTATATCTGCCGATTCCAGCAATTTTCTGTCCTATACGGCGCCTACACGTATTCAGCCGAATTCAATTCTGGCCTCTCAGATATTCCACGTGCACAAAAATAGTCGATTCGGCTCCCGGCCGGGATCGATGGAACTACGCCCTGGAAAAGATGGCGTAATATCACAACAGATGTCGACGACGGTTATGTCAACTGGCCGTCCATTCACGAAACTAATAAAAGATTCAGCATTGTCGTTTGGCCGAAAGAGGGTCCTTCAAAAGCATTGGCGCCCATTCCGAGCGGTGCGTACGGCTCATACCGGACCTTAGCCCGTCATTATCACTGGATATGGTTTAGAATGAACATGCCTGTAATCTCTCGCGTTATTCCTTTTTTTAGAGCACCCCTTTTGTATTGGTGGTTTTTGTCATATTGGGTGCGAATGAGAATTACCCTGTATTATTGCCTTGTATCTACATCGAGTGGATGGGGATTCAAAACTGTTTTGCAACGCACTGAATATGTTCTCACATTTGTAATGTTATTAAGGCAGAGATTGTGTTTATTTTCCGCGTGTTTTAGGAATTTCGCGTCATCTGGATGTTAATGTTCCTTTTTGTAATTATCATTCCTGCCGTTGTTATTACTTTAGGTATGTTGCAAAGTCAAACCAACGTAGAACATAAACAAAATAATTGAAACAAAAAAATTAATTGATAAATAAAACACAAATAAGTCGCGTGACCTAAATTCATGTTGTCGGAACAATTCCCCGAAACCATTGTAAAACAAAATGCAATCATGTAAAACATCGAAAAAAAATAGCAAGAAATATGAGATCGGAAAGTTACAGCATAAAGTATATATCAAATAGCAATTGGCAATTCGGGATGGAAAGGTTCGCCCTATAAAGTACGTGAGGCGGTCAAAAACAAACTTCTGCCATAAATAACCAGATCGGATAAGAGAAGGTACGCACTCAGCCATTTTATATTCAATAAAAAATGAGATAAACTAAATTGTCTTGCGATACAGTCGGTTACAAGATTTATGGGGACGGAACAATATTCATGTTTATTAAAAAGTTATCAGAGTATGTCCCTTTTAGTATGGGGGTCAGACACTTGTGGAATATGTGCGTATATGTAGACGATATCGAAGAAAATTGTGTTTTATTAAACAGACTACAACTTTAAGATACGATTTTTTTTACGGGTGGTTCGAAGTCTTCTGCATTCAGACATCTTGGAAGTGTGACAAAAGGTGTATAAATATAGGCTGTCAGTTTTGTTATTTTTTTTATACTACACTTGCTTAGTAAGTGTACCAATACTACCCCATTAAAAGGCTTGAAAGCTGTTCATTAAACCTTCTCAAAAATCTAGGCAGTAATATTGTATGGAATTTCATTACTGCCCTGAAAATCAGGGTAGTAATCCATTACGTTTGTTTGCGTTTTGTTTTTTTTTTTAAGTCATAATGACGTTGGCAATCAAACGATTTAATTTTACCATAAAAAATACTGGCCACTATAAAAAAAAGCACTTTTAAAGCAGGTAGCATACATTCCGATATGTCCGGCAACTTCAAACCTCTATGTGGTAGAGCGAGAGATTTATAACACTCTCTCACTTTAAACCTGCGAAACGGGGCGTTTTTACCTTCTCTAACGTCTTTTGTCGCGAAAACTGTTTGACGCGCTAAATTAAAAAAAAAACTCTTATTGATGGTTGACGTATTTTGTAGAGACAATTTTCTTGGTAAAGTTTATAACAATGTCAATATAACTTTAAAAAAATATATTTTTTTTTCTATTTTGTCTTTTACTTCTTTGTGCTTAAGTGTAGTATAAAGCTGTATATATACACTCGAGGGTAAGTACAGATTACTAAACTCGTGTGATTCACGGCCCTCCGCTTCGCGTCGGGCCAAATGCACACTCGATTAGTTATCTGTGGCTTACTCCCCTTGGTGAATAAATAGCTATTCTTTACCTGTATCTGTAATGAAACCATCCTTACGTAAGCAAACATTTTTCAATAATAATACCAGCCTATTAGTGTACTGCTCCTGGGCAAAGGCCGCTTATCAAAGAGAGATGGCACGAGCATTGATCACCAAGCTTGCTCAAGATGGCGATTTCAGACTTATACAGGGTGTAAAAGACCTCATCACGAAGCCGTCAACCAAGCATTCTGTACATCAAACTAAGTAACTTTACGCAAAAAATATTGCTGGGAAACAATTTTTTTTTTTGAGGTGAAAAATCATGTTTTGTGGTAGAACCCAATCTAACGCACTCAAAACATTGTGCTGATGGATGGATTGAATAGTAGGGGGGTCGTAGGGGTGTTTAAAGTAAAAATCTTACATTAAAAACTTGTATTTAAAAAAAAACTTGTCAAAAAGTTGGAACGTTGACCCCCAATATCTCCGTAACTAGAAGGTTCCCAGGTATGGTGTAGAACAAAAAAATGATCGCAATGACGGGGAGAACAACTGCCTTTCGGCTTCGTTAAGAGGTGTTTTACACCCTTTATTATTTACTAAATATTATTATATTAAAAAAAATGATATAATAATAATTATGTAATTTTAAATACAAGTTTTTAATGTAAGATTTTTACTTTAAACACCTCCACGACCCCTGTACTATTCAATCCATCCATCAGCACAATGTTTTGAGTAAGTTACATTACTGACCTTGGACCTGTTCCCGATACCGGTGGGCTACAATTTTTTATATTTTTAAATGTTTTTATATATTTTTTTAATTAATATTTAAATTGTAACAAATTTGTTTATCGATGAATAATGGAAATAATAATTAATTAAATATTATTATATTTATAATTTACTTTATTTATTTTACTTTATATAATTTTGAGTTATGTATGATAAACGAGCGCTTCTCGCCATCAAACTGTAAAGTTTGGCGAGTAAAAAACTGTAAAAAATAACTTGTTTTTGTGTAAGAGATAATAAATAAATATTAAATAGAAGTCAAGAAATAAACCACATTATTATTTTCATCATCATGATTTCAACTGCCTCGTTGGTCGAGCGCTGAGCATGAGGTCCTGGGTTCGATTCCCGAGTAGGGCAAAGTGTTATTGGGTTTTTCCTTCAGGAATTTCTGAGTAGCAGTCACGGAGGTTGGATTTGTGCCCGGGTGAAGGCAATAGGCTCACCTCCCATTACATGGGACTTAAAAAAACTGGAGAAATGTGGGTGTAATAGTAGGTATTAGGTACACGTCTGCATAACCCTTTACGCCTGTAGCGTGATGTTATATATGTAGCTATGTATGTATGATTTCAGCTGAATGACGTCCACGGCTAGACATGGCCTCTCCCCCAAGCGTCACCACATTGACCGGTTCTGTGCTTGACCCCAAATATAGAACGTATTAATCAATTATTAGTGTAGTGTAGCGAAAATGATTATACAAGATGTAAAAGACCTCATCACGAAGCCGTCAACCAAGCATTCTGTACATCAAACTAAGTAACTTTACGCAAAAATTATTGCTGGGAAATAACTTTTTTTTTGGGGTGAAAAATCATGTTTTGTGGTAGAACTCAATGTAACGCACTCAAAACATTGTGCTGATGGATGGATTGAATAGTACAGGGGTCGTGAAGGTGTTTAAAGTAAAATTCTTACATTAAAAACTTGTATTTAAAAAAAACTTGTCAAAAAGTTGGAACTTTGACCCCCAATATCTCCGTAACTAGAAGGTTCCCAGGTATGGTGTGGAGCAAAAAAAATATCGCAATGACGGGGAGAACAAGTACCTTTCGGCTTCGTTACGAGGTGTTTTACACCCTTTATTAGGTAGGTACTATTCTAACAGAGTACTTTCTATTATTGTTATCATTAAGGGTGGAGAAAATAGAGGTGTTTAATAAAACATCGAGAAAAAAAAACGCTAGAGAAAGGATAAGTAAATACGCAATGAGAAAATATCGGGGAGCACTGATTGGTCTTTGCTTTGTGATCATTAAAACATGTTAATCTACTACAGAAATGTAAAAATTAAGACTTGATTTGTATCAATATTGAATTATGTCTAATTCAGTAAAATTTTATATATTTTAATGTTAACACTAACAATACAATTTATATATTGTATTGTTAGTAGACATTAAAAACCTAAAAAGGATTAAGTAAGTTTTTTTTAGTGATTTAATCGAATTCGGCTGATCAATTTTTTTGACAAATTCTCTTTCAACTGTCATTCAAATATTTACGAGCGATATGGTGCATCCACACCGCAGTTACTTTTTGTGGAGCAACGTTTCCAAGAGTTGTTTATTGTTAGTATATGTTGCCGAGTTAGTATAATATACTTTAGTATTATGTTAAGTAATGTTGCCTAACTTTTGAAAACAGTCGACACGTGGTAGCAATTGATAACATTGTTAGAGAATGTTACCTTTTTTTTTTTTTTTTTTTTGGATGGTAAGTCATCAAATGACTCCTCCCGCTCTGGGCGGAGCGGGAGGGAGTGTCAGAATTTTACTGACTAAAACTCATCCATGTTCCTTCTTCACCCTATTGTGTTCCGGGGCCACGGTATCTCTTTCTAACAGTCCCGCAGCCCCGAGAGAATGTTACCTCAATATGCGGTATGGATGCACCAGACGGGACAAGACAAAGCAATTTGTAATCCAATACTTGTTACTACTTAGAAACAAAAAGATCTGTCTAGCTAGTGTCACACGCCCGCTTGTCAGGTATCATTCGTGTGTTAAAATCGAAAATGTTCGGGATCCAAATTTTTGTTTGACAATATTCCCAAAGTCCGCTCTATGATTCCTTATAATCTCTTTGAGTTTTGCCGATGAAAAATCCTATCGCCTAATGGCTTGTCACACAATATTTAATCATTACAAAGTATTAAAATAAGGAAGTTGTTGCAAAAAGGTGCTGACTTCCACATAATTCATCCCATGACCTTCTGTTCAGCCAAGTACCACGAAACATAATCGAAAAATAAATGTGGCATCACTGTTCTAACCTTCAAAAAGTTTTTATTCCCTAGGACAAGGGTCAGAGGTTACTGTAGAGATTAAAAGACATTATTTACCCGAATATATGCGAAACCAACCGTCAAAGTTTTATATCCTGACAGGGGACTGAAAACAGAACCTTTCTACATGTACTACTAAACGTTTCAATGGTTATTATGACCGAAACGATTTTCTTTGAGGTCCCACGTACTCTAATTAATGAAAAACGCGTTCTTTCTTGAATATAGGTACTTCAGCATTGTGTACTATAAGTATCGACGATAAATGAAAGGCGTTTTGGTTAATTAATTAAATAAATTCAAAATCAGCCTACAGCAGTCCACTGCTGGACATAGGCCTCTTCAATCTCACGCCACTCGAATAAATTCTCGGCAATTCTCATCCAGTTGCTACCATCGACCCTGCGAAGATCGTCGCTGCACCGAGCCTGAGATCGTCCCTCCTCACGATTGCCGATTCGCGGTCTCCACTCAAGAACACGTCTACCGTTTCTACGGCTAATATGGCCGCACATTGCCACTTCAGCTTACTTATTCTGTGAGCTATGTCGACAACTCTGGTTCTCTGTCAGAATTAAATTAATTATTATTGGCTAGATTTATTAGCATCATGAAGCGCACCGCCAGTTATTTCTTTGTTTTCATATTATGAAATTAGTATATCGCCTTTTAATACCAATAACATGCCAGACACTTTTTAAATGTCCTTGGAAGTTACATCTCAAGAGTACCTTCTTAGTTAGGAATGTGCTAAGTTTTGTAGACGGTGTCGGGAACTTGGGCAGCCTATTCATAAATAACTTTTATGGTAGCGCTACATGCTTATCCGAAGATATTAGAGAAGGGTGTTTAGTGCGGCCGTTTCGAGGCCTAAAGACTTTTGTTTATAAGCAAAAAAGAGGCGGGAATCTTTTATTTTTTCAAAACTGTGTATATCTGTACAAGAATTGAGGCGTGGTCAAAATGGGAACTAGCACCGCCATCTTACTTTTTCAACACATGTCATATAACATTAACACAACAAATGTTAACCAAGAGCGATCATTTTGTCAAACATCATTCGGCTGCCAAAAGATAACTTGCTCAGCACTGTAAACTGGTATAAAAAAACAAAACAAAAACGTAACGATTCCGGAAACAATCGTTATATCGTTTGTACATCAGCAGAAATTTCACTGTAACGATGAAACCCTCTTTTATTGTCAAAATACCCTCAATTTCGTACAATATTGAAGTGTTAAAAACAGGTTAAGGATTACGGAGCGTTCGCGCAAACTACTGGAAGGCAATTGACTGGAATATTACAATTTCATTCCGAATGATGTTCCGAGAACCAGAATTCAATATTTAAAATGCTCAATTTCCTCTTATTGAAATCATTTAGTGAATTATTTCCTTCTATAGTTTATTGGAAATATAACTTGCCAGTAAGTCATTCTCGGTAACTCTCGTTTGTCATTCGTATCTCTCAAGCCCTAACAAAGCTGAAGTTGGTTTTCAGCATGATTATTTAGGTACTTGAATGTTAGCGTTTTCCTAGAAATGGTTGCCTTTTGACTAAGACAACCTATGTTCTGGCAAGTACGGAATACTGAGGCTACACCGAAAACCAGGACTTTATGTACAACTAGTGCAATACATATCCGTATAACAAACACACCCAAAGTTGTAACATGCTCCTCGAATATGAAATGATTTTCACAAAATGGACACCATCTATGGAGTAACAGAAATTCTATTTAAGCACGAGTCCTTTTATCTTTACTTAATTTTATTATTCACCACAAAAAGCTACCTTTACAAAAAAAGATTGTTCACAAAACAGTTTATTCTCGTTTAAAAGCTTTCGAGTTTCGACGCGTCAAAACAAAAGATTACAATATGGCGCGTTCACTACGTTTTTAGAACAAGCGAAAAAAATCGAATGAAAGTCAATTTCCTGTTAGAAATGATGTCCGACGTTTTGTTCCGGGCCTTATTATGAGAAGATCGGAAGGAATGACAGCTGAATTGGTTTGAGACAGGCGGCCGGAGCCTCGTGGCGAACGTGCAAAGGCTGCACTGTGGTTTGGCCAAAGATCTGTTTCCCAAAATAGTTCGGTAAAATTGGCGGCGACCAGCTTTTTATATTTAGAATTCGGAATTTAACTTTAGATGTGACTTTATCTGGTCTTACATCAACCCAGGGCACTTAATTACTCTAATTTAGTGTGTGTAGTAATTGTTTTCCGAAGGTACTGCGTGGGATTCCCCATTCAAAATCAAGACGATGTTTACAAGCTAAATTAAAAATTTATAGGCAATTAAATAAAATGACAAAAAAAAAGTCTCACATTAGTTCCGAAAGATCGATAGCTGGAAATAACAACACTGTATATAATTTATCTCTGATCGTAGGTATATGTTACTCGTATTATATTGAAAGTCAGTGTTAGTGTCAAGACAGCTAACTACTTCAATGTGTGTCGGGCAGCACACACGTACGGTCAACCTCATTCCCGCGTCACTAGTTACACTTATTATCACGAAAACCACCTTACTGGGACGAAATAAAGACTCTGTCAAAGGTCAAATTGTTATCATGGACGAACGGTTATCAGTTTGTATTTTATTATTAAAGTAACGTTACGCGTCACATTATTTTTCATTCCATTTGACCTCTAAGTGACATTATTTATAATTATCGGTTTATTCACATTTGTATTGAGTATTTGATAACACACGTAGGCCGTATAGGTTAGCTTAGTAAGAATAACATCAGTCTATATGAATGTTCAAACTCAAAAACTCAAACTCAAACTCAAAGCATTTATTTCAATTAGACCATTACGGCACTTTTGAATGTCAAAAATACAAAAAAAGGAAATCAAAGCTACAGTCCCAGTCACAAGGCATAATAACTAGAGAAAGTACTGTAGTTGCCCATTCCCTAGCGTAGATCTCTATGGAGAAGAACGGGCAAGAAACTCCATGGACACTCTTTTAAAATCAAAATATTGTTACAAAATCTTGGTTACATCATTAATTTTGAGATTATACATATATGTGAGAACAGTGTAGAAAGACGTGCACACTAAGAGCGTCCAGAGTAAAAGATTAGATCAACAATTTATGAATAAAGTAATTAAAATGAACCTTGGCAGCTAAGAGATGACCAGTCCCAACTGACAGCGCCCGTTCACAAACATGACGTATGTACCGCCGCCATTCAACTCAACCATATTGAAGGGAACTAAATGACCCAACACACCCGCCACCATCAGCGAGACATTTAAGTGAGCATGACATTCTCTCAGCCACCAAGGCATATTCAAGTCAATGAAAGACAAATAAATGTAAATGGTGGCTGAACAGTACAAAGTACTCACACATGTGCTATGCAATTATATAATACTAAGAACTGGAATCTATATAATGCAAGTATATTTTTACAATCTTCTGCAGCTTCCACAATACATTAACATGGGAATTAATTCTTCATCTTCTTCTTTAAGTGTCGATGGACTCAAATAATGCCCGACCCGAACAATCAATTAATTTGCCCCCCCCCCCCCCCCTATGGTTGTGGAGCAGGACCAGCATTCCAAGCATTTTTATCATCAATAGTTCCTTCAGCTGAACATAGAACTCGATAACCAATATTCTAATATATTAAGTAGATTTTTTAGAACATATCGTTTTGTAACGTTATATTTTCTAACATATTTTGTCAGTTTGTATAAGGTTTTTTTTTTCTTCTGTACAGATAAAAACAAGAGAACATCGAAAAAAACAGCCACCAAATCCTGCTATTAAAAAAAAAGAAAATGGTGACATCACTAAAAAGAACATTACCCAACAAATCAAAACACTGGCACAATGCCAGGGACGGTGTCAAAAAAAGTGTAATTTAAAAGAGAATAGTGTCTGTGGTCGTGTCTCGTGTCGGTGATTGCCGTGATGTAAAGGAGTTTGGTGACCATGTGCTCAGTGATGTGGCTGCGGCTACTCGTAATGCTCGCGGCCTGCTGGGCTCAGGAGGGGGAGTGGAGCGAAGACGCCGAGGATTTGGGTAAGAAAACCTTCTATATTTTTATAGTAGAGAGCATGGACTGAATTAGGACCACGTTTTTTCATGCGACGCTGTGGGAATTGCTGGAGTATCTGTCAGACGGCAATTTGCAAGTGTTAACACTGTAGTATTGATTATAGTTTGGACTTACAAGTTGCGATCAGGTCAGGATCAGACATCAGTCTGTCTATGGAATACGGTCGCGGCTACGGCCTCATAATGTTCTGGACCGCCAAAAGTCGTTGTAAAAAAAGTGGTTCTCTTTCTATGTATAGCAGTAGTACTCATTCTCCTGTACCCATTTATTTTTGTTTGGCGCAGTATGTCTTCTTTTTCCATGCTGTGGAGTTCACTCGTTAGGGTTTAGAGTAAAACCACCATATAATATCAGTGGGGTGTCTTCGTTCAGGGTTGGGTTGTACAATAAAACACTGTTTCCAATATTACTGCGCTAGACGTGCTGTCTCCACGGCTGTTCGATCTAGACTGAGAGTGCGGCGCATCGCCCCGAACTCCCTCCACCGCGCATCCCTCACGCCAGCACGCATAACTCATTTATTAAACACCACACATACTTCTCTATTACTTGTCATCTTATGCAACACCACCTGTGTCTATTTAAAATTAATGGAAATCATCTCCAACTCATAAATCCCAGATATTCTGGAAAAAGCATATTTGGTATTTGAGAAAGAATCTTTCATATTACCCATAGCTTCAACACATGACGTCATCATATATCAAACAGCCCTTATAAACCATTAATTTATTTTTAAAAGCTGTTCACTAAAACTAAACTGTCGGTATACTTACAACCGAACGTTCTATTTTTCCACTAAATGTCCAGTTGTTTGTTTAATAACACAGTTCGTCTGTAAATCCAAGTGCTTTGAAAACGGCGCAAGGACTAACTTTTGAACCTATTTCAGTACTAATATTATGATTTATGATGATGAGAGCAAAACTATTGCCTCCAATCAAACTTCCAATTAAAATTATTGAAAATGGATATACAATGTCTACTAGCTTGATTTCTGCTATCAAGTTAGCTATTTATCATGAAATCTAGTTCAAAACAGCGGTTCATTTACGAACTGAATGACGGCTAACCATCAAATTAATGAAACAACTAACCACAACACAATTCAAACAAACTCCGTACTATAATGGCATCCACTCCATACAGTGTGTGTGTAGCAGTCCATTAAAAATTACAACTAATTAGTACCAAACCACTATTTTGTTCAATAATAACACAATATTTCCTAAATGTTCAACAACATGTTCGAGGTTTTAGTCACGAAATTATTAATTTATGGAAATTACCTAATTATGTAGGTAATGACTGTTTTTATCGGCTGTCCATACCACACCTCACGGTGAATCGTTGAAGCGATCAAATGAAACAAAATCGAACAAACTCAAGTGGGAATCGAACTCAACCCATTAAACGCGATTGCTTGTCGAAAATGAAAATGGGGAAATATATTTTCGTTTGTTCGACGGATCGTTCCATGTTTTTTGTCTGATTTTTATGCAATCCGTCGGGAGCTGCGTTTACACGCAACAAATTGCTCACTTTGATATTTGATTGAGAGCGCTGAACGTAACGTGTCGTTTCAAGCGTACGTAATGGCTACAAAGGAAACTTTTAAATGAATATATTCGTCAGATTAAATTATTATTCATTAGACAAAGTTAACTCGTAACTTAATAAATACATAGTTTTGATACCACAACTTCGACTTCGCAAATTCTTCGAGAACTCTACACAAGTCTGGTGAAGTTTTTATTTGTAGAAACAATACTCGTGCACTAAGGTGCCGCAGCGTCGAGATATGTCTAAATGTAAACGAGAGACTTACTCAAGTTCGATTTCTCGTTTGGTTGCCTGCGAAAGGAGCAAAAAGAGCGACCCAATTAAAAAGTGTTCATGCATGGGTGGCTCTATTCGGCTCCAATTTTATTGGAACGATTAATTTTATTGCGAAAATTTCTGGACAGCGGAACGAATGGAAAACGAGAGTCGGCCGAGGTGGCTTCAGCGACCTTTTTGTGGCCGCGCAATGGATGGGTTTGTTCAGTACCGAATCTAATCAAAGGGCACGCAGCCGAAAAAAGTGCTCCAAGCGCTCATTGTGGCCGTGAGTGATGAATGAATTGAAATTTTAATGTAATTGAATATCGGCGATGATCGAGCGCGCCCGATGCCGCTATGTACGACAATAATAAATATCTGGCACTAGATATATTGCCTCGCCTGCGGCGTTTATTACATTTTTTCTTGGTCGTTTTATTTAGGTATAAATATGAAGCCTAGATTTTGATTACTGGGGCCAAATTAGCAGATCGTCAGCGTAAACTAAAGGGCTTTTCTTTTCATATTCGGTTAGTTAATCGCGGTTACGCGGCTACAACACATTAGTTGTAAAACTAAGGTAATTTGTATGAGTACAAAACCTTATTAGGTAATAAATCATGACTACAGTGAGTTGAAGTACAAGAAAACACAGCACATGCTCGTTAATGAAACTGCAAATTATTTGTTGCCGTCATGCCTGCTAGTTCAAACCGCGGTACACTCGCGCACACCCGCTGTCATTATTACCTGATACGCTTGTGTTTGTAACTGTACGTTGTGGGGTTATTGTAAACTTACTAACGAGTGATTCCTAGAAGCCATAATGTCCGTGTTGACCTTTATTTAGCCCCCAGCTTAATATTAAACTGGGTACAAATTCATGGAAACACAATGTACTCGCAAGTGACGGCGAATTTTATTTCACTCTAAAATATAATAATTTGAGTTGAAGTTCTATGTTTCTGAAAAGAGGAAGTTTCATCAAAATGTAGGCAGCAATTTGCGAGACGTTTCCGCACTATGATGTACTGTGAATGTACCAGTAACAGTTACAGACTAACTTGTCGCAATGTACAGACCGTCCTGAGCAATACTGTGCACATGTGTGCTGTGTACAGTCGACAACATCGAAGTAGTTGGCGCGCGAGTCGAGTAGGTCAGGCCCGGGGCTTGCGACGTGTCTCCACAATAATTTTATTAATATTACCCCCGGAAGCCTGTCACGCGCGAAACAACCGCTCGTATATCTTCAGTCTGCGAAAAAATATGATATATTGAGAAAACGAGAGACGTAAGAGCTTTTCTTAGCTTCCCTTCACGGAGTTTAGCGTCTTTTTAGTGTACTTGAGTACGTTGTAAGGTTTTACTACACCTCGCAATGGGAAGTTAGTATCTTGAAATATACTTGAAATAAAATTAATAGCATTCTATCTTATTTTTCTTTTTCTTTAGTTAATTTATAAAGCGAGTTAGCCTTGAGCGAGCTTACAAAACCGTTTACATATTGAAAAAAAAAAATTAAGAAAGAAATGCTAAAAGTTGTCAGGGAAATTCGGAATATTTTCATCGTCCGTTTTTGCTTTATTTATGTTTACCGGCACGACAAGAATTGATCAAAGAGCCAATATCCCTGTACGTGAAAAACTTTTGTAGGGAGCTTACACCTTAACGACAAGTATATAGGTTTGGGATTCATTTTAGTCATTCACGTGGGATAAAAGCATGTCAGTGACAATCAATTAACGAATATGTTTTTCTGTTGTAAAACAGTCTTTAGTGAGCTGAGTTGCTAGGCCGCTGTCGCTTTTATTACCGACTAGACTAGCCGTGCCCTGCGGTTTCACCTGCCGTTTTTTTTTCTCGGCACTTAAGTCGCAATAAATAGCCTAAAACCTTCCTTCAAGAATTGGGCTATCAAAAAAAATAATAACTTCTCAAATCGGTAGTTCCAGAGATTGGCGCGTTCAAATAAATAAACTCTTCAGCTTTAATAAATTAGTACAGATAGATAAATATGGTAGACTGGTCGGGTCAAATCAGGCTTAACACAACTACATTGTAAATAGTTTTGTTTTGACACATTTCATTTTTAGTAACAATTTTACCACCATTTGTATAAAGTTTATTAGCTAATAACATTCAGTGACTCGACAAACAAGTGAACTTAAATCTAGAAACCAAAGTTCTATCCCCAAACAGACTTCAAAACGCAGTTAGTTCCCAGAGCCAAAATATTCAGATCGCGTTGAACATTAAACGTGCACAGATTGGCGAGACCCACACGTGGTAGCGCGTGGCGTGTCGTGACATGCCTCTACCACTCATCTGGCCACATTCGGCACCGCTGTAATGAGCGCCGCAATTCTTTAGTGCCCTCCAACACGACACATCTATGCCCGCGTTATAGCCCGCCATTACAACAACGAACCACCAATCTAATATAATTTATATTTCCGATACATTATGCCTGACATTCAACGTCGAAACTTGAGGCTTTGCCACAACAGCTATATTGTGGAATTATTCTAACAGAAATGCCGCGGTGACATCAAAATAAAGGGGCGGGACCGATTTGGAATTTCATTTCTTTGCTCTTATCTTAATGCGAGACGTCGGGTCTCGTCTTGACTAGCTGGGATTGCTCTTTTTTCGTTTTATTTACATCAAAACTTTTTGTACCTTTCTTTCGCGCATTCATTTTGAGATAAAAACTTTGAATCACTATCAATAAAAATAAATTGTATTAAATATTTCATTTTCGTATCAACGGCTGCTCTCTTATGTAAACCTGCTGAAACTTTCCGAGATTTTTATAATAAAGCTTACATAACTTCTTACTTTCAATAAGTTAAGGGTCAGTAAACCTAATAGGAAACTACGAAAATTCTCACGTTTTATAGTCCACTTTACCACGAAATTCACTTAGGTAACGATCAGCTAAAATAGAGCAGGTACGTAGTAAAGATTGTTTGATAAAAAACATATTACGGTTTTGGCACAGACGTATTATAAATAGCGACAAGGTTCCAAGGTTAGTTTCCTCGGTAAGGGCTATTGTATTGTACATAATTTGTCTAGGACATAAAAAGTTACGCAACATATATATCGGGGGCACAATACCTCTCGGGTCTTCAAGCAAATTGATACCCGACTGGCACCGCGAGACCAAGTAATCCGTCTTTATTAGGGTAGTCTTCACACTGAGTAAATTGAAAATTCCTTCTAAGTATGACTGATGGTGTACATTACTTGCCCCCAACACGGTGACAGTTTTTCCTCAAAGAAAAGAAGATTATTTCATGCGGTGTGGAAACGAAACGTTTTAATATTGCGTATATTTATATTCATGGGCTCTTTATCGCCTCGAGAAAGGGAAGCCAGCAATCGTAACGATGTAAGTACAGAATAACAGTGATATTCACTTAGGCACTCTTTTTTTTCGGAGTTATACGAAGCCGCAGCCTGTTCCCCGAGTCGAGAGCGCGAGCCATGAATGTTTTGTGTCGACAATTTGGGGTACCGAAATTAGCTTTCGTCTGTTGCGCTGTACTCTGTACAGAGGTATGCATGCATTTTAATCTAAAGAGTATGATCACTGGATAGAAGCAAGCTTGTACGTACCACCACAATTTCGTTGTTATTACCTTACAAACGACATTTATTCTCACTCGCTCCTTGCGACAGTAAAGAAAACAAAAATGTGAATAAAATTATGTTTTTCATAAAAGGGATTTTCGTGATAAGTTTTCGTCGACTTGCTCATGCGGCGGGGTCGTAAACTCGTAACTTGTATTAAATTAACCAAACGGAAGAGGTAGTACGTATGAGAAAATTCTTGGTGTAATTTACGGCGCTTATAGTATAATTATGGGACAGGAGGGGTACAGAGAGGCTTAAGACTGTATTATAACGCGTAATAATGTGCGCACTATGCTTGTGGGTAGCACTAGCGAGGGTCCGAAGGGTGCAGGGATAATGAAAGAAATAATGAGGAGTTAAAACCTAATATGCGACCCTTAACAACGGCCAGACTTAAAATTAATTAAAGTTTAACTAAGAAGTCTAGGGTGAGGACGAAGCCAAAGAGCTGTGATTGGTCGTTGGGAGCCGTCCTTGAGACAATAACCATGTCTCCTTAATTGAAAATAAACTGAAGGGGCAAAGCAGCCGTAAAGGTGTTTTCTGGAATCTTTTATTTTTGAACAATGGGAAGACGCTCCATAGATTTTAAACTGACTTACTGAAGCAACATTTTCTTCCTTTTGGGCCGCAGTCGGTTATATACATAATTACTATCGCCAAACACATTAAAAATTCAACTTTCATGAAAAATCATCATCACCCACAGCCCGACTTCACCCACATCTGGGTATTTGGTTCTCTATGTTTTACATGTCATCATTCCCCCTCCTCCCCCTTCCTCTTCTCCCTTATCTCAATTTATTTGAAGTCGACGCAACATGTCTTTTCAACCGACTTCCAAAAAGAGGAGGTTCTCAATTCGACTGTTTTTTTTTTTGTTTTTTTTTGCTTGTTACCTCAGAACTTTCGACTGGGTGAACCGATTTTGATGATTCTTTTTTTATTTGAAAGCGGATGCTTCCCGTGTGGTCTCATTCGGTTAAGATCAGATGCTGATCTTCGGAGATATACAATGGAACTCTTCAAAAATAGATGGCAAATCTGCAGTGATTGCTGGAATCGCTTTGATGTTTATTCTTTATTCAACATGATGACGTAACATCACGCCTGTATGCTCTGAAGGGGTACGCAGATGTGTAAAATACACCCAGATTTCGACAGGTTTAGGTATGTTAAGTTCCATTTATTGGGGATAAGCCTATTACCATGACATGTATTGTTTTTTATTTGATAGGATATACTTCAAGGATAGTTTGATGAGAGTTTGGTTAGGTTCTGAGGCAATTCTTAGCGGCCGATCTTATATTTAATGTAAAATAAATTCATGGCAAAAATTTCTTTGGGAACAACTAAAAATGGAAAAATAAAAAACTTTTTTGCAAAAAATAAAACCGACTTCAAAAAACACAAAAAAGTGAAAAATAACTTTAGCTTCAGAAGTCGACCTTTGTTTGCTTGATTTAGTTTTTTTTGTCACCTTGTTTTTCTTCCATACTTCTCTATTACTCGTCATCTCATCAGACACCTACTTTCTTGCCATATATCATCCTTAACAAAGTCCATTCATCCTCTGTAACAGTTCAAAAATATTCTAACAAACAATATCGATAAAATCATTATGAGAGTGGAAGGATTAAAACATTTTGACCACTCACTTTTAGTATGTCTACAGAGTTAACCTAGTTGTTTATTTTGGGAACTCTCGTTGCTCAATCGGGTATTTGGGCGCCGCGTTGTCCATTCTCTTTTTTATTCGATTGAACAGCAATTTAGACCGTTTTCCTCCTATTTTCGAATTGTTGATGTTCATTTTAGGATTAATTTAAGCTTGATTACTGATTGGGTAAATTAAGTGTTAATTCATTACATTTCAAATGAGTAAACTTTCTCACCAGCCAACTAACATCATCGTCCTTGTTCGCGATTTCCCAAAGCCAAGCTTTATTTTTAAAAATATCTTGCGAAATAAATATAATGTAACCTGTATGTAGGTATAGTTCAATCCCGATGACAATATATAAAAATTTTTGATAAATCTACTTTTGTGGAGTGTTTTTATACTGTTGTTTATTTTATGTTCTAATGTAGATTAGATTATGGTAAATGTTGTTGTTTTAAAATTGAAATATTGTGTTTTAATAGTTAGGGAACGTAGTACAGAAGCTATGATTATTTATTATTAGATGTTGATATTTGTACCTAGTACTAGTTTTTTTTTTAGGTTTATCATAGTTTTTATATTGTAAATAAGTAAATTTAATTTTGAGACCGAGCTATCGCAGAACATTCCTGTAATAATATTTGTAGAGGAGATTTTAATAAATAAATAACTTGCGTCTTAATTATTTCTTTCATACTAACAAAGATTAAAACAATCTGTTTCCATTGTTGTAGTGTCGACGGTGGACGTAGACGCGGTGCTGGGGCGCACGGCCTCGCTGCCGTGTGACGTCACACCCGATACCAATGAGGACAGGGTCTACATGGTGCTGTGGTTCCGGGCAGGGAAGGCTACTGGCGGAAAACCTATATACAGGTACATTATTATACAAGGTTAATTTTAGGTCGTTCTGGAACCGAAAGCCGAAATCGGAACGATTGGGACTTTATGACAATTTTTGTCAAAAAATTACAATTATCAAAATTCACGAAAAGTCATTTTTTTTGGTGTTTAGTAGACCTGCATAACATCAGCATGTTTTTTCAATGGTATGTGTGGCATTTCAATAATTTGGAGCATAATAACATTCCCTCTCAGAACGGGGAAGGCAAACAATCATCTGCATCGCTAGAAATTACCTAGAACGAAAAATTCGAAAAAGTGCGACCTCCAACAATCCGTACTACTTCTCAAAACCTGTGTCCTAACAGTGGGACGCTATTTATGCTGGTTATGGTGGTACATTTTGCTAGAACATATAAAACAATTAAAAAATCCTTGATCTGCCCAAGACCACACGTGTAGCACAAGTCACGCTTATGACTTTTTTGTACACATCGTGTACAAAATCGTGTCTTTTTTGTACAAAATGTATATTTTTACGCGTAAAAATATACATTTTAATTGCATACCCGTTATTTGATTGCAAACATTGACGAGCGTAGTACTAAAATAATATAGTCGATTTTTATTAAAAATAAAAGAGCTTCATGGATTTTATTTTTGCTCTCAAAGCGTATGTGAATATGGTAATTTTAAAAGTATAAAAACATAAAATGAACGCGACAAAATTATACGAAACGAATTAAAAACTCATTTCATTCAAAACTTTCGTAGCGCTACGATGCTACGCGGCTGGCGGCGGAGTGTTACGGCGTAGCTCGTAGCATTATCGCTACGCGTTGTCCCTGTTTGATATTGATTAGTAATCTAATCACTGTATGCAAATATGAAGTTATTATTATTTGCGTTAGTGTAAGCAATTAAACCGCTGTGTTAACATTGGGTGTTTTAAAGGTTGATCATTGGAATAGGTAATATTACAATTAATTTCATGATTAGTGGTGGTTGTTATGTTTTTAATTGTGCTTTTAAATCAGTGTGATTTCAGCTATGTGAAATTGTATCTACCATTTACTGCCCGCGGCTTCATCCTCATTTTGGTTGAAAATTAGAATCATTAACGTACTACTGACATACAAATGTAAAGGTCATCTGTGTTATAACATATTATTATAGCTAGCCTGTATTGTCCCACTGCTGGGCAAAGGCATCCCTCCATTCAGCCATACAGGCGTTTAAATCTAAGAAACCAGATGAGAGTCTGGATGATGTCTGTATGGTGTCGGACGTAAAGAATAGCACCATCCCATATCTTCCCGTGGGTGTCGTAAGAGGCGACTAAGGGACTTACCAGAGAATGGGCAGCAGCGTTCTCTGTGCTTTTGTAACAACCGTACTGCGATCGCCAACCCGCCTGCCAAGCGTGGCGATTATGGCAAAACCCCTCCTTTGGGGGAGGCCCATGTCCAGCAGTGGACGTCTTTCGGCTGAGGTAGTAGTGGTAGTAGATGAGAGTCTAACAAAGTAACCAATATTCATACATCCATCCTCACAAACTTTCGTATTTATAATATTAGTTAGAAAGTAAGATAAAAAGTAGTGAGCGGTATCAGTTGACTGAAGAGCTCCAGTTACACGCACTTTAGAACTGTTAAAAACAAAAAATTCAATCCCAGCCACAAGGCATAATACATATCTCTAAAAGGACTGTAGTTGCCCGTCGCATTCATATGATTAGTATGGATACTAATATGTTAAGTATGTAAACCAAATTCTATAACCCCGCCGTACTTTTACATCGTTGCTGTAGGTTCGATTAATTGCCTACAGTTGAGTAGTGGCCGCACAGCCTGCGGCGGGAGATAAGCCGCCACACCAAGACATCAATCATCCTTTGACAAATTTATGTGATTCCGACACTGATCTTGTACATGGACTGGCCACTACATCTGTATTGTAGATGCTTGATGTGGAGTGAAATATTATTTTATTTAGGAGAGTCCCTACAGCCTTTTATAATTTAAAAAGTATTTTAAAGTTTATGAAAATTATTCATGTTTAATATACAAATAAGCAGTCTCTATATAATTCCTGTGCTTAGTATAAAACAATCTAAAATTTTAATTTTTTATACCTTGAACTATTAGACACCTCATCATCATCATAGGCCTCCCCCAAGTGTCGCCACATTGACCGGTCCCGTGCGACTCGCATCCTACGGATTCCCGCAACCTTCACCACGTCATCGGTCCACCTAGTGGGAGGTCTTCCAACGCAACGTCTTCCGGTTCGCGGTCGCCACTCCAGAACTTTTCGGCCCTTTCGGCCATCCGTTCTGCGAGCAATGTGCCCTGCCCACTGCCACTTAAGCTTGGCAATTCTTCGGGCTACGTCGTTGACCCTAGTGACACCTCATCACTATTTCCAATTATTCCTGTACTTATAATATTGTATACCTTACTGACAACTCATGTTGGTGCTGCAAGATGTTTCTCATTCATCCTAAACTTTTCTAGGCTCCGTGCGAGTACCTACTGAGAATTTCCAGGAATCCCAACCCATTACCCCATTTTCAATAGAATCTAAGCCAACCATTGTATCTTGCATTAGTTTACAACTTTCCCGAGTATATATACAGGGTGTACACAACCTCATTATGAAGCCAAGATCCCTTTACGCACAAATTATTGCTGGGAAACGACTTTTTTTGGGGTGTAAAATCACGTTTTGTGGTATAACTCAATGTAACGCACTCAAAACATTGTGCTGATGCATGGATTAAATAGTATAGGGGTCGTAGAGGTGGTTAAAATAAAAATCTCACAATAAAAACGGATAGAACAAATGCCTTTCGGCTTCGTTAAGAAGTTTTTTACACCCTTAATGTTAAATGCCCTCTTTTAATAAATCACCCTTTTTTTTTAACTAGAAAGAGACTGTGATGAGGCGTGTAAATAGCCTGCACCTTTGAGACGGTTGTTTTTAGGAACAAACCAAAAATTTGAATTAAGAACCTATGATAAAGGTGTAATGGCGGGCCAGACCTCAAAATAAAACCAATTTCCCTATTGATGAATCCTCGAGAAACCAATATCAAATAATTAATAGCAACAAAAGTTGCCCACGTACCTCGGCAATCCAGAGATCCCACTCAGACCCAGGGAGACGGGAAGCTGACTCGTTCATGCACGCGTGATGGCTTGTAGGTATGCGCTGCCGGCCGGCGAGCTAAATCTTCTTAAATCCACCGGTAGAATGGTTAAAACTCCAAAAATCAACACTGCACTATAAGTTCTCAATGAAGCACAGATGCAGGTCCATTTATTTTACGAATATCTTCAAGGTTTCACCAGAGCGATGCGCACACACAGTGTCTGCGAATCGCGGCGGGCAAAGGTCTCTTTGCTACCGCTAATGCCATTTATTTGTTGTTGTATATATTGTATATATTGTTTATATGTTGAGAGAATACTAAAGAAAGTTCGGTACATGGGCTCTGTGGTAACAAATATTGGTGCGGGGATTCATCAATTGAGAAACTAAAATATTTAATTTGAAATAATAACCTATTATATTCTATGGGAGAATCCTAAAATATTATTATCTAATTTTCCATTTTGAAAAAAAAACATTGATTATATTTTTTCTTTACTTTACTTCACAACGCGACAGTCAATAACCACCGCATCAACGTTACGATAATCATTTATTAAGATTATGCCATACACCTGCAAATGATAACCTAAACAGCGCGTAAGCACCTTTGCCACAAAATAGATAGTTACAGAAGTTCCAGCTACAAACAATACGTACCTACGCACACGAAGACACGCTTCACAAACAGTGAGTGCAAGCGCACCGTGATCATAATAATCTTGATCTATTCAAAGTTCGAGTGAATCGAATTTTTTCTAGGCATGCATGCTCCACGATAGGCCGCATTGAAGCACATCTGGCGAGTTGCGAAATAAAGGCCTATTTAATATTAAAAAATAAGATAATAATAATAAAAGTATGAATCATGTCACATTGTTCTGCGCGTGATTACTGATATAGTGATCCACAAGACGCATCACGACTCACGAGTCACCACAACTTTTTTCATTTGTTGCTCCCGCAAGACGCTTGTCGTTTGAACGTGGCAAATGGTACACAAACACAGAGTGCCTCTTTTCGCTTCCTTGTATGGTGCAGACCTTCTGCATTTATTTATGTAGGTCTGTATCTGAAGTATAAACTTAATCTGCTGTTCAAGAGTATCATGTTCACATTTCCTCTGTGAGATAGCACACAATCTCATTTTAGTATGCTCACCTAAAGCTTTAATACAGGGTGTAAACAGACCCTTCACGAAGCCGTCAAACAAACATTCTGGACATCAAACTACGCAAAAAAATTTGCTGGGAAATTACTTTTTTTTTGAGGTGAAAAATCATGTTTTTTTGGTAGGACTCAATGTAACGCATTGTGCTGATGGATGGATTGAATAGTACGGGGGTCATGAAGGTGTTTAAAGCAAAAATCTTACATTGAAATCATTTATTAAAAAAAAAACTTGTGAAAATGTTGGCACTTTGACCCCCAATATCTCCGTAACTAGAAGGTTCCCAGGTGTGGTCTAGCACAAAAAAAAAATATCGCAATGACAGGGAGAACATGTGCCTTTTGGCTTCTTTAAGAGTCTTTTTACACCTTTTATGTTAATATGCTGTCCTTGCGTGAAAGACAATTAAAGAAGTTATTTCCGTCGTCTAAACTGGAAGTCGTATCAAGTGAAAAGCTAAAAAATAAATATTTCCACAAAAAAATAGAAAAAACTAAAATACAGCGACTTTTTTAAATTGAGCTTTTTTCTTCGAAAGATATTTGCGGTGTTATATTTATTTTAGTGTTGAAATAGGAAACATGTGCAGAAAGAAAAACTGCATATTTCTTATCCCAATGACTACAAGGGATATTTCTACTGAAGAGACAAAACCAATACACAATTCACAAACTCAAAGTAACACTAAACACACAAACCGCCACAATAAATTAACCCAGAACAAATCAATTGAAAAAACCGAACCACAACAAACAATTCAGTCATGAATAAATAAAAGGAAACAAAAAAAAGAAAGAAAACCATGCACGAGAAAACAAAGGGGGTGTTCCCAAGATTGTGTTACAGCTTCCTGCGGCAAATACACATTTACACTAATGTCGAGGTAAATATGAAATAAGAGATGGAAGACAAAAATGGCGGATTGATTTACCGTAGCCGTCGGTAGCCGGATCTCAGGGAGATAGGGACTTCCGTACTACAGATATACGTTACATGTTAGGGCTGTCGCGCGTTCTTTTTTGATTGTGATTGTGTATTATGGGTCTCGGTTGAAAAATTGGGGTGTTGACGGATTTGTTTTTCGAATAACGTTTTTCAAGCCAAGTTAAATTAAATTAAACAAGTTATACAGTCTACTTGTATGGTAAACTGATTAAATAATACTTTGTATGAGTGACACAAAATATGTATGATGTGTTAGTCAGTGTTAAGACAAAACCCTATTTTTTACCCGTGTCTGACCGTTATGTCTAGACAAACTTGGACAAAAAATACTGATTAAGTTAAACACTACACGTTAAATCTTGTTCCAATCGAAGATATATATTATTTATTTAAATTGTAAATACATCTTATACTGAGTACATTGATACCCTCTTCATCTCACAAAACAATTTGAAATAAATCTCCGCAAATGCAAAACGAAAGCATCTGAAAACTTCAAAGGGGCAACCCTACAACTTACACGAATGACCGCCTGATACGATTGGAATTTGAATCAATCCAATTCCGTCCATATTTTATTTGGACTTGAGTTCATTATCCAACGAGCACAGTTGAAGTGGATTGAAATATCCGATCGAGATCACGTCGTAAACGGACCAGGTAGTTTTCATATTTTATGAAGTTATATTATGTTTGTTCTGAGATGTTCACGTATAAAACGTGGACATCTCAGAACAAACGTGTTTTATATGATAGTTCTGGTTTTGATATCAAAGGAAACAATATATTGACCACAATTCCTCTTGACGCACATTGCTCTTTGAGTGTAACAAATACTCAGTAAGAAAGCTTTGAAAAGGATTTTTTTGTTTTTTTTGTTTTTTTGGAATGATTTAAGTATACTCATATCCAGTCCCACTAGCAATAAGATTATAATCGTATTACAGAAATTTATAAAACTTTATACATTTCATATTATTATTGAAGAAGAAGCTCAGAACATTCAAAGGTAATTACAAAACACTTATAACTCAATCACAAATACACTACTGATCACTATTCGCTTAGATATCGCACTTCTAGTTCACTTCGATTCGCTTCGTTGTGTAGCCAAAATCAGACTGCCTGCTCCGGCAAACACATCGACTATTTGTATGGTGACCGAACGTTCTAGACAATTCCATAGTGGGTCATTGTCCTTCGAGAAACTTCCACAACATGTACAAAGAAAAGAAGTAGGTACTTTAAGCCCTCGGCTTACGGTCGAAATTACAATGACAATCCCTGATGTTCTTTTATATATTCGTACCTACATCATTCGAGATTCGTTCTACCTACCTACTTGTAGGTACCTACCTACCTACTTGTAGGTACCTACTACCGTAATTGTAGGTACGGATACGACGTAACAATATAACGGTAATTGTTTAATCATTGTAATAGGCACCAGGTTCTTTACTAGCTACTAAGTATTTTGTGATAGACAGGAATTTAAAAAATAGATAATTGTTACTTGATCGATCAGCGTTATTTTTATGTGACGGAACATTATATAATTATATTACGCCTATAGTACAGTTTTCAACTTACTACTCAATAGAGATTTCAAGCCATTTTGAATAATATTACGAAATCATTGGCCCTAAAACCGTTTGGCTCAGACCCACCCAGGTCTTATCCGTGGTGCTTAGTAGGTCACTCGCTGACCCGGTTCTGCCAACACTTTCTCTCTAGTCTTTTAGCAACCATTCCGTTTAGGTTTTATTCTACCTGCCAAAGTTAAGTCTTGCCAAATGCTTTAACTTGGCTTTTGTTTCAATGGTAATGATCTGAATGTCCACTGCAACAGCCTATGTTTACGCCAAGATTTAAAACATGTATTCTACATATTGAGGCTACTGATTTATGTTTTGTATCTTCAATAAGTTGTGAAGAGTACTTATAGTAGTAGTAGTCTCCCTGCCTTCCTACGACGACCGACGCTACTATTGCTAATTGCTACCACATTTCAGTACATCAGTCGGAATCCACATAGAAATGTATCGTCGGTTATTTAAAAAAACGGCTGTGTCCTACAAAACTGCACGAGGTCCTGGATTTTATATGGGTTCTGCTCACGAAATTTCACTGCTAGATGTAAAATCTCCAAACATTTGGAGAATGATCACGTGGCATTTGCTTGAACATCGAAGCGACGAACTGTAAAATTCCATGCAACTTACAAGCGGCCTTAGCGACCTAGATAAACGGGTCAAGTCAGCTAGTTAAATCATATATTAGAATAATAACTAGAGAAAGATGGTCCATGAATAATTCAATCAAAGCCACTTTTAGTAACTGTATGTGTGACCGCTTAGCTTTGATCTTTTGAACTTAATTAAAACAATGCGAAGCAGGGTGGGTGTTAATAGTACAAAAAAAAAAAAAGTTTATTGTTTCAACTTAAATAACTTATTCTAGTTACAATGGGGAGAATCCATTTAAGCAAATAGTATGCTTGTTTTAGGATATCCGCCCTTCCCCAGGTTTTGTAATTGTATTTGTTTTATTTTGTTATTATAAATAATGAATATAATTATTACACCCTCTGATTTTTTTTTGAGGAAATTTTAAATCCCTGGTGTATACCGATCGTCCAAAAACCCTGGATAAGCCAAAGAACAACATTCGTGCTGCTATTGCCAACATTGACGCAGACATGCTGGACATAGTGGACTTAAACTTCCGATATCGACTCTCCCAATGAATTGACCAGATCAGAGGCCATCATCAAATAATCGTTTTCACGATCAAATAATATTATTGTTTTACTCTATTGCCACAGTTTCCTTTATTTCTGCGAAATTCTAATAATACCATGAAATACCAATTTACTTGTTTCCATAGGTGAATAACAAACAATTTTGTTTTCTATGTTGTCTATGTTCAATAAAGAATTCCAATGAAATATTAAATCGAATCAGCCTGATTACCGTTTGTTTTTGAACAACAAAATACTAAAAACATCCTTTGTTAAGTTTCGCCTTTGTTAAAACTAAATGAGTGAATTTAAAATGGTGGAATTTAAATAAAATGCAAGCAGTGAAATTAAAATAAGTGAAGGCCAAAAAGGGGCAAGGATGCCCCTCGGGTTTGTCCGTGTTGACTTTGTTTTTATGTGGCTCTGTTCTGAAATATATGGCAAACGTATTTCCAGTGCCCGTACGGTTGGTACAGATGTCATTTTAAGTCACATTTTTTTATCTACCAATGAAGTTAGTACATATTGTTCTGTGCTGTAGAAAGAGCATTTTTCTCAATCGAACGGTTTCCCCCTCTCGGTAATACGTCAAACAGTCAATAATCAACTTGGATTGTAAGTTGTAGTGGGTTTAACTTTCGTTTAAAAAACAAAATTAAAATGTTGAATTTAATTTGTGCATGTTAATGAGTACGATGTACCTTCAAGTAATTTCATGGTACTGTGTATTAAAGAAAATGCAGTAACGGAGATAAGAAAACGTTGCAGCATATTCATTTTCACAGTACTTATCAATATTCAAACATTAAGTGACAGATGATTTTTTAAATATACCTACTCTGTTTTAATACTGGTTTCCTCGTCATTAATATGAAAATTCCGATAATTTAACTCACTAAACAGTGATAAATAACTAAAACGAGTTGTTAAACCTTGTTCACTAAACAATTGGGTATTTCTATTCCGGAATATTTAAAGTATTGAAATGCTCTGTTAAACAGGAAATTAGCTTTTAGTTTTCAGTATTCTGTTAAGTCAAAATTTTATAAATATATCTCTGTACCTCTATAAAATCAAGAGCTCTTTGAATAAATCTATGGTTTGAAAAGTGCTTGAAACACTTCCTGTAACTCATAAAGAGTGTTCTAATGTTATTCTAACTAGAACTTTGTAAACGTCTTGAGCATGTCCTAAAACGAAAAGACATCTGACTGACCACACTAGGATCGCGTTGTAGAATTCAATCAACTGAGACACTGAGAGGAAGAATGTACCTCAGTAATGTGAACATTATAGGCTGAATAGGGAATGTGCATGTATTTTTTTCTTCACTTAAATCAATAAAGTACAGTATTAACAACCATAAAATAATTAAAAGTTACGTTCAATGACTGCTTTTCGTTCAAAAAATATATTAACCTACTACAATTTTCTACGACATTCAAACGTCCGTGACTGTCGCGGCCATTCATGTCATAGCAACAACAACAACAACAACAGCCCATAACGTCCACTGCTGGACATAAGCCTCTCCCATGATGGGAGGAATTTGCCATAATCTCCACGCTTGGCAGGCGGATTGGAGCATGTCATAGCGGTTGTCGTCATTTCCGTCTATTTGCCTTGTTTACATCTAAGTTTTTACCTTTAATATAATCATTTTATTAAATGCATGTCCTTATTCAAGCAAACATTTCAATAACAATATTATAAAAACATCTTAGGTATAAAAACTTTAAGTAGTTTTCAAATAAAAGTGTTTCTTTGAAACATAACTTTTGACGTCACTACCGGCGACGATACATTTTGAATTTGCGTTCCGTTTCACCAAAAATACGCTAAATAAAATATTAAATTGTAAAATAAATGTTGTATTAGAAAGATAAACAAGTGTACCACAGTGTTTATAAGGGCCAATACAAGGCATTTTTAAGGAAAATAAAAGTATTGAATTTCTTGCATTTCACTATGAGTATAGATCGAACTGGATACTTCCAAACCCAAATAAAACAAATTAAAAACACATTTTTAAAACACCTATTATTACTTATTAGTAATAAGTAAAAGTAATAAGTTATTACTTATAATAATACTATCAAGAGGTAACATTTGTTGGTAAGATTGTATGTAGGGGGTAATCTCCGGAACTAATGAACCAATTCTAAAAATTGTTTCACTTATAGAAAGATAAATTATTCGGGGGTGATAGAGGGTTAGGGGAATTAAAATTATATTTATATCATGCATATTAGGAGAGCTATCACAAATTTTGCTGTCGAAGTCGCCGACGAAGTGCTAGTTAGTAGCTATACAACTAATGATATACAAGCACATCTCAAACACATCACTAAAATTACACTATAAGCAATTACCACAGAGTAGTTTTCAACACAGAAGCTACACACGTCAAACTAGGCAACACACCCGGCCCGGCCCGGTCATTAATCACGACGCGTCGTTTAGCCCTATTATTAGGGTAACTGCCGACGGCTTTTAAATATCCACCTAGCGATATTATATACCATCGGTGTCAAGGCGATAACTGTACTAGATTGAACCGTTTTGACGCACAAACTTAGCTTTTTAGGGTTCCGTACCTAAATAGTGCCAAAGGCTTACTAGTAAGCCTCCGTCTGCTACAGCGATCTTTTGAAACGTAATAGAACTACTACTATACTATAAATGTACGAGTAAATGCATACTTGAAATTCTTCAGAGAGTATGTATAACTGAGGCCGCTGTAACAACAAATAATAAAAATTAAATAAGCTTAAAAAGCTTTTTTTAGGCGTTTTCTACGGAACCCTTCACATAATGCGATTCCGACTCACACTTGGTCGGTTTTGAATTAACTGAACAAATGGTACAATCATACTACGATTGTTAATTTCTTGCGGACGATTTTAATTCCACAATTCTGTTGTTAACATTGATATTGATGGTGAGGAAGGTTTCTTTTATAAATAGAGAATAATTTCAAGGACTCTTGTCACTATGACCATTCAGGGTAAACTTGCAAAAATACTAGTGACATTTTTAGGAACTGATGAACGCTGATTTTGAGTGTAACATAACATCACGCCTGAAATCCCGGAAGGGTTAGGCTGAGGTGTACCTAATAGTACCCACATTTCGCCAGTTATTTTTAAGTCCCATGCAAAATGAGGCGCCCCATTGCCATCAACCGGGCAGAAATCCAGACTCCGTGGCTGCTACTGATATATTCCTGATGGAAAAAACCGAATAACACTTTGCCCAACCTGGGAATCGTACCCAAGACCTCATGCTCAACAGTCGCGCTTGCGACCACTGGAGCAACGAGGCAATTTGAGGGTAAATGTTTTCTTATTAAGGTGAATGCGCCAACCAGCCCGCGAAATTCCAAGTTTCCTTTGACGACCCGAATGGCGTAGCGGTGGTGAGGCTGCCTTACGTTCTTAGGATCCCGGGTTCGAGTCCTGGTTGGAGCACATGTTTGTGTGATGAGCATATGGACATTTGTTTCCGAGTCATGGATGTTTATATGTATAATAAGTATGTATTTACAAACAAAAAGTATCTATGTAGTATATCAACTATCTGGTGTCCACGACACAAGCCTCGTTGCTTACTGTGGCACTAGACGGCGCTGTGTGTTCATGTCCAGCGATATTTATTTATATTTATTTATTCTTACGTTTTTTGCAATTAGCAGGCCAGTGCTAAGGTGTATGTTGATTAAAATATTATTAGGAACAAAACAAATACAGAAAAAGTCATTTCTACACCTTTATGAACTTGGAGAGTTGTATTGATGATTTTAATAATTATAATTCTGTAACTACATACGTCTTACAGCCGCGAATAATATTTTAATCAACATACACTCTAGCACTGGCCTGCAAATTGCAAAAAACGTAAGAAAATTTTAATTTCGCGGGCTGGTTGGAGCATTCACCTTAACAGGATTTTTGCCCGATAAATGACAACTGACTTGCCCCTTATTATTATTGCCTACAACGACTTGCCTGTCTATTCGAAAATAATAGTGCATTATATTTTTATAGTACAGGAAATGGAGCTACAAATTACTACCGAAATATCTGTGGTAATTATAAAATGATCACTATTCTCCTGCCCTTATGTCAATTCATTTGTAATCGGCGCAGCATGACTCCATACTTCTCTATTACTCGTCATCTCAGCAGTCACATCCTTTCTAGCCATATCATCCCTCACACAGTCCATCCATCGTTTTTTTGTTCTTCCACTACTCTTAAAGCCATCGTGGGTCATTATAAAATGATATATCTATGCTATTATTTAAGTGGTATGTCCACTTTAGACATTCGCAATTCAAGCTTCCTCTAGAGAATTACTTTCCTCGCTCCATTTGTGCACAAGAGGTTCATCAAAGCGGTTAGTGATGGGACGATGATTTTAATCCTCCCGAAGAGGCCGACCACCGTAGCAAGGAGCAATATAGCAATACTCACCCCCTGTAAGGTGCGGTTAACTGTTCCTAAAGATGTATAAAATGTAGGTAGAGTGCAACGTAATTACTTAATACTATGCCGTGAAATTTAATAAAAAAATCGATCATCAAACTAACATAAATTCGTGTATTTTTCCTTTTTAAATACTAAAACACATTTTTGTACTTTAAGAACAAAATTATTTAAAACTGGTTGGATAATGGGTGGTCTCACAAGGCTAAGACGATTATATAAAACATATCTTTTAATAGACTAGTTTCCACCATCAATAAATTGCAAATCTATTTAGTCCGTCAGTTAGAGCAATGGAAAATAATGGACACGTATTTTTTGTTTTTGTAAATCAATGAATATTGACAAAGATAAAACGCATCAAAACTCGGGAGTGGAGGCTCGTGACGTCACAACGCACTAAAAATTATAGCACGGCGAACGGCGTGACGTATTGAGAATTTTAAAAGCGTCGTATCTTCGTCAATTTTGGTTTACGTAACAAAAGAAAACATACTTATCAAATATTTTTTGATAATCGTTATGACGGACTAATTACATTTTTTCAGGACACAAGCCTATATTACTACTAAAATTAAAAAAATCCAAATATTCCGGCCTTTTTCAACAAAGAACCCCACAGTTACTCAGCACTGTACAAGCGCAAAGCAGCATCGATTAAAGCGTCCCATTCATCACTATATGTAAATATTAAACCTTTCTTTGGCCCTGTAGGCCTCACCGTTGACCTTGAGGGCTCAACATCAGGTCAAGGAGATCCTTTCACAAGTCGCTATACAACAAACAGGCTTCTTTATCAGCTTTAATTTATTATCGAGAGTGGTTGCTAAAGAATGTACCTACTGTTTGCGAAATAAATAGGTGTGAGTATGCATAATCAATCATGGTAATATGTGAAGTATTATGCGTGATCAGTATTAAGTAGTTATCGATTCATCTGTAGCATTAATGCAGTCTCTGTACTACCTATTCTTTGTTTTGCTGTTTGTGCAACTCCCCAAAAATTGTGATAACAAGGTACAAGGCACAGTAAATATTAATCATATTACTCAGGCGCTCAATTAAATACCAATCGTAATCATGTACCTACGTATATACACGTAGAAACCTATTAATAGAAACACTAAAAAGTTTATACATATTACTATTCTAATCGCAATACGACTGTTTTTGTATCACACAAATTTTCCACTACCAGCATTTTATCTAAAAAAAGCAATACCTATCTTACAAAAGCTCCACAATTATCTGCAACCCTAGTACCTCCAACATTTTCAACAAACAGTTAACGCATCAAGTTGGCTGGTCGTAACTGATAAGTTAGCGTGCTGGTGTTTATTTGCATCTAGTATTTACTGCCTGCTTACGGTTAACAAGTTCTTACAACTAACGCTAACTGCCACACGCCGTAAAGTGAATGAGCAGCGCGTTCTAAGCTCAGGTTAGTTAGATAGCGATGTGGGAATAAAATGGCTGAAGTTTAAGTTGGTAGCAATTAAGTTGTTACAGATTTAGAAGATAGGAGAATAGTTTTATGAATTGTGTCAAAGCAGGCAGACATACCTATGTAGCGATTCGGTAATGTGAATGTCCATTTGTTTTGTTCCACAAATGGTCATTATATAAGGTCCCATTAAAATATATGGACAAATTTTAACACAGCGTTCAGTACGTCTAGCCAAAGATATGCAAGCAAAAACCACTGATTAAAGTGATTTTATTTTGACCTAAAATAATAAATTGCCGGCACTCTAGAATAAACACATCCATTATGGGCGCGTTCTCGTACGTACTGAACGCTGTGTTAAAATTTGTCCATCTATTTTAATTGTACCTTATATAGATCACTGTAGAGGAACACCAAAATGGCAAAAGAGAACAAGCAACATGACTAATACAGGAAAAAGATTACTCTCTTTGTAATATGTGATCTCCTTTGACGTACTTAATATGCTGTTATTATGGATTTGTATTTTCTATCGACATATTCAGAAGCCCAGGAAACAATCCCTAATGCCGTGTAACCACGGGTAATTAAAATCACCCATGGACCCGGTAATGGATCGACCCACCGGGACCACGGGTTACGACTGCAATTAAACGATGGATGAACTCTGTGAAGGATGATATGGCTAGAATGGAGGTGACTGCTGAGATGAAGAGAAGTAGAGAAGTATGGAAGAAGAAGACATGTTGCGCCGAAAGAACAGTTAATATAGGTTCACATACAGCTATTATACTGGCCAAAGTGAAGGATAATTAATATCTTTCATAAAACAAGTACTTACTTAGGAAAGATATTACCCATGATGCTAATATTTTATTAAATAAGTATCGGTAAAGGAGCCGACGTTCTTACCAGATGAATATTAAATCAAGATTTGTAAGTCTCTTGTTAATATTTAAAAACTTCGCCGTAGTACCTGATTTAAGTTTTACGTTACAAACTGCGAATTAAATTCTTATTTCATATTTTTTTGAAGGGAGCAACTGCTGTAGATGGCACAGTTAGGCATTGTACAAGTGATAAATGATGTTTAATTTCCAAGTACGTTTTTACAAACACTTTTACAAGTAATTTTTTAAAACTAGATGTGTCCGGTGTTTTGTACCTGACTACTCTGAGAAGAAACAGCCAAAACAAACTCAGAGGTCATAGTCTCTTTTGAAGTCCAGACATAATCTTGCTCAATTCACATGAGGACCATGCAGATTAGTGTCTGAAATGGTCTTTTGAAGAAAGAACCACACAGATTTGAGTGGACCTGTCCAGTCAGTGCAAGCATTTGTCAGTTATAGTGCAAGCATTTGTTAGTTACAGACATTTGGGTAGGTCGCTCATAGTACTCAAACTGCCAGACAGTTGTGGGGGAAAAACTAACAAAAAATAAAAATGTGACCCACATGGTCCCCACATTCACAATAATCAGTATGTGTACATACCTTCAATGAAAAAGTACAAAAGAAATGATTCTGCAAAAAAAAAACAAGCAACAAGCAAGACCAACAAGTTCAAAGTTACTAAATAAAACTAAACACGTCATTTGTGTGATTCTGTGAAACTACCAACCAGTCTTACCAAAGATTAGTTTTGGAGGTCAGTTAACATATTTTAATGTATTTAGCTGCATTTGGAAAGAATGGAAGGCTTTATTTGCAATAAACTATAGAACTATCTCTTACATTTTTATGCACTAGCCAGCTGTAACAGCCGAAGCAAATGAAACAGCAGTGGAAGGTACTTCTGCATCAAAACAAACAGTGCATTATCAATTTTATCCTGACAAACATAACCATTATTTTTCCATGTCACGCCCGCGATCGCTCGGCCAGTGACCGATCCTAACCTTTTAACTTAACGACGGCAGTGGTGAGCGGGTAAGTTGCAGTATTGTGGAAGTTAAGTAACATCCAGAAGCAGTTTGCCGAAGGGTGCTGCTCTAGTTATCTGTCTAACGGCAGGTGATTGGCATAATCACTGAGTCCATTTAGGATGGGGCCGCGAGTCGAGCGGATTGGAGCAATTTATTGAATTCTTTTTGTGTTTTTTTTTAAGTATTTTTTCGAAGCCACTGCACACGGAGTCGAAGCTTATTTAACTGAAATACAAAAACCATCGACGAACTCGTAGCTAAATAATAACAGCTGCTCAGGTCGATCTACAGGTTAAGCCGCGTTTGCCTGGGTTGGTCCGTGGATAGGTGACCGCCCATTACATACCGAATTTTCCTCCGTGGCTAGGAGAACACCTTAACACGCCGTTGGTTCCGGCTGCCAATAGGGAATATGCATAAATTTTCCTTTTTTTTTTAATTTCAATACGGAATGTTAAAGTACTATAAAAATAATGAAAACAAGACATAAATCGGCCAAACAACACAAAAGTTGTAACCATTTAAACTTTTGTTTCTATCTCTTTCTAGATAAACAGAATTTAGTATGGATTTTGTACGTCGATGCAGCGAATGACGTCATTTGCTCTATCGGATCTCTCTGCTTAATCAGCAGTTTTAAATGCTTATAAGTTAGTATTTTTATAGATGTTAAAAAAATAATTTCACTTTGCTATTTCTGATGTTAATACGCTTTGTTTAGAGTTATCAAAAAAAAATCGTGCATGTACCCTATTGTAGACTTTTACCAAGGGATATCGCATTACCCAGTACTAACTAAACTGTTTAGGTCAGATAGGCAGTAGCTCCATGTAAAATACTGGTATCCAGTCCCGCCTGAAAAACACACGTTATAAGTCCGATTCATTATTTTTGCTTATGGAAAAATCAATGTCATTCACTACACTAGTACCTTTATTATTCATTAAACACTGTTACAACTATTTTAAAAAACATACCAAACATACCAATAAGGGTTTAACAGTGGTATGCCAGACACGACATAAGTGGGTATTTTTCTTATGGAACTTTAAGGATGTTTTTTTTAAATAGCCGACTAGCAAAGACACTATTACGTCCTAATCAGTATCTATGTATTTATTATGTAAAATCAATATCATCCAATACACTAGTACTTAGGTGGGTATTTTTCTTAAAGAACGTTTGGCTAAAACTGCTTGAGCCATCAGTGATTTTAAAGCCGTAAATGATGCACAACCTATCGTACAAACATATCACGTAAAACATTCCCCACAAACACGCATAACAAGAGCAGAGAAATAATAACGAGCTAAGTAATAAGTTTTAATTATTCATTACTTGAACTTACAAATGTTTAATTATGCATTTCCCTCGCTTGACTTTTCAAACTTGGTCGCCGTGACAAGGACTGCAGTGTTTGCAGGCGCTTTACTTGCTACCTTAAGACATCTTAGCCTTTATAAAAGTAAGTAGATTAGCGGGGTTCTGGATGTGAAATGCTTTGTTAGAGTTTTGTAAATTAAAGGTTTTGTTTGGTCCACTTTTAGACTGATGTAAGAGCATAGTTTAGTGGCGTGAAAAAAAATGGAGGTATAGTATTACTGCATATACAGTTTAAGATTTGCTTAGCATCAACGATGGCGATATAATAAGACATATGTGGGAGAGACTTAAGGTAGAGACATTAGGTTCTGAAATAATCATCATCTGGCTAGCCTTTTCCCAAATATGTTGGGGTCGGTTTCCAGTCTAACCGGATGCAGCTGAATACCAGTACCTATTTTAAATAGAGCTGGGTGGTGGATACTGGGTTATACGACTTCTTGGTAAGACTGAAGTAAGTTACCTAAATGACAGTGGCTACCGGTAAATATAGATTTGAGATGTATAATAAATAAATAAATACATTGCAAGTCGTGGAAATACGAAAGGCTTTGTGTCGGTTTGTCGGCTTTTTAAAACTATTTATAATGTAAGTTAAGGACATAGGAAATAAGTCGTAGGTCTATAATATATTCTACACTAATATTATAAAGAGGAAAGATTTGTATTTTTGTGTGTGTGTATGTTTGTAATGAATAAACTCAAAAATGTTGCGAAAAAAAACTGCGCCGATTTCAAAAATTCTTCCACCATTAGAAAGCTACATTTACCTTGAGTAACATAAGCTATATTTTATCCCCGTACTCCTACGAGAACGGTAACTACGCGGGTGAAACCGCGTGACGTCCGCTAGTAATTGATAAATTCAATACAAAACTCTTACTAACGTAAAGAAGATTTCACGTTTATGTTGTACCAGACTTCCAAAGCCTAAGTCGGTTCTGAAACAAGTCATACGCCCGATTTGATGTGATTAAATTACCTCGTGAAATACTCCCGGGATTGGAAGTGGCATAAATAAAATCTATTATTAGACATCGTAACAGACGTGAGTTTCCTAACTTTGTTCAGTCTTGCGCATCCTTGGCAGTCGGGTATACCTACTATTTATTAACTGTTTCTACCCAGCTAATCAATAAACTCACATATTATGTAATTTTATTTTGGGGAACATTTGTATTTCTAAATCAAGTGCTTTAAAGTATAATAGAATATGTGACACTTTTAAGGTTCAGTCAAACCGGGGCGGACACACACTTTCAGTGTACAGGGTGTAAACGGACCCTTTATGATGCCGTCAGTCAAACATTCTGTACATCAAACTATGTAACTCTACGCCAAAATTATTGCTAAATTATTTTGGGGGTGAAAATTCACGTTTTACTGTAGGCAAATGGTGTGGGGTAATGCACTCAAAAAATTGTGCTGGGGCGCATTGAATAGTACGGGAGTCATGGGGGTATCTAAAGATAAGTTACATTAAAAACGTAGGTATTTCGCAACGATAGGGGAAAAAATAACCCTTCGGCTTCGTTAAGAGTATTTTACACTCATTATAAGTCTGAGCCTGATGTTAGGAGCCGTGTCAGCATTTTCATTTTATCCGCAGTTTGACCGAACCTTTAATTCGTTCTCATTCGTTCATTAATCTCATCTCGTTCGTAATATTTGTATAATCTCAACATGAATGATGTAACCAAGATTTTGTAACAATATTTTGATTCAAAAGAGTGTCCATGGAGTTTCTTGCCCGTTCTTCTCCATAGAGATCTAAACTAGGGAATGGGCAACTACAGTACTTTCTCAAGTTATTATGCCTTGTGACTGGGACTGTAGCTTAGCTTCTTTTTATTGTTTTTTTTTGACATTCAAAAGTGCCGTAATGGTCTAATTGAAATAATTGCTTTGAGTTTGAGTTTGAATTATGTAGTTTTTTTATATAAGTTACTTGTAAAAAAAAAGAACATTATTAAAACATTCAGAAATCTACGCATTTTGTTAGGTAAATCCAATAACTATTGTCTACCTATATAAAGACATTAATAATATTATATTAGTCTTCAATTCAAGTTCGTCTAATTTGAAATGACGAAAGATATTCATATAGACATAATACTTGCTTCAAACAATTTCTTATTCCAATAACTCGAGGTCTAAGTGCAAGAACATTCAAATCTTCAATATAATAATTCAATGGCGCACAAGTTACCAACTAACTTACACGTAACAAGTCAGAAACAGAGCATGAGTTAACAAAGTTTTTGTACAAATTATATTAAATGTTCACAAGCTCACCGTTTAAGCTCAAAATGATTTAAATGTATTACCAGCTCAGCGATTGAACACTTAAATCAATTACGTTTGTTATATGTTTGAAGGGTTGCCAGGTTTTTAATCACTCTCCCAAAAATAACTGGAATTTATATATAGAGTATATCATGAAACTTTCGAATAAAGTTTAGATTACTTGTTACAAAAATAAGTAATCTTTACAAATAAAATGTGAAGGTTAAGAATATGTTTATCAGAGAAATATATAAACGGTTGCAGTCATCGAGATTAGGTACACTCTGTAACCATGTCTAAGATTAACACGCCGAAAGGGCGGTAAATGGCGATATCAAGTAACCCTTTAAACTTTTTCGACAGTCGGGTAATAGTTACAAAGAATAAAAAAGAAAAAGTAATTATAGAATTAACTGGCCATTGAACAAATACATAGAGTACATGAACGAAAGGTGACGTTTTCTTTTTTTTTAAGTATGTTATGTAATATTTTTATCATTCTTTATTGTAAATATGTTTCTTGTAATAGTGAGCATATAGGTGGGAAGTGGATCTGTAAGCCTCTGTTAACGGGATGCACAAATCCTGAGAACAGACATGTAAACGATAGAATGAAGACAATTGTGCAATGAAACTGGATATTTCGATATAAAGCTTTGAACTATATCGTTGTACACCACGAGTCGTCAGGGTTCAGACATACACAATAATACGTTTTGTATTTTCTGTCTCGATGTCGTCAAAACGGTTACCAATTATTTCGAACATGCTCTAAAGTGTGACGGCGGAAGCGTGGGCGTAACGATAACGGGGTCGTCATCGTTATCGTTTCTTGGTACGGGTTCCATGAAGAAGATGGGTACTCGGGCAAACCAGTGAAAGTTTGGTCCAACACAAATCACAAGTTACTTTTATTAAACAGTAATTACAATAAGTTGCAGATATAAGAAAACTAATACGGCTTGCACGGTGGACGTGACAGGTTTGATCGTATGATCTGATCTGTGTGGAGTCAACCACAGCAATGTCTGTCTAGAATTTTGGAATCGACTCTGTCCACGTGTATGGCGGAAAAATAAAGCGCCATCATACGGCGTCCACTGTACTAACCAATCAACCAATGAGAATCGAGTTACATTATGGTTCGACAATATCAAGACATCAACGGGTAGGTAGATAATAATTTCAAAATGTTGTCGTTTATAATCGCTTGCGACGACATATTGATAAGCCATTGATCTGATTACTTACTGGGGCTGTCTCAACACATGTATAGTCTGTAAGCATTTGAGACACAATACACATTTTATTTTATACAACATTTTTTTTATTTTTTTTATTTATATTATCTTGAATTAGAAGGTACTTTTTAATATCATCACCATCATTATCAGTCTGATAATGGACTGGTCCTAATTTATTTGTAATCAGCGCTCACTCTTCACGAAGCTGTCAACCACGAATTCTGTTCACCAAGCTAAGCAAACTCTACGCAAAAGTTATTGCTAGAAAACGACTTTTTTCTTTTATGTGAAAAATCACAGTTACGGTAGCGCTCAATGTAACGCCTTCAGAACATTGTGCTGATGGATGCATTGAATAGTACAGAGATCATGACATACCTTTGAAACTTTGCCCTTCAATATCTCCGTAACTAGAAGGTTCCAAGGTATGATCTAGCTAGAACAAAAATAAATCGCAATGATGTGAAGAACACGTGCCGCCCAGATTCGATAAGAGTGTTTTTACGCCCGGTACCTATATGACTCATTTCTAACCCAGCAGAATGGGGTTATGTACCATATTCATTAGCAAATGTAGGTACCAACTGCACGAAACAAAATCGTTCTCATATAAAACCATTGAGGTCAGTAATAAAACAGCATAACATTAAAATATACCCAAAAGACTTTATCACAGCAGAAATCAAATCATATTTTATTAGTCAGCCATTATGTGTACAATCCATCTTCCGGTTAGAAATGAGAAACTATAAAATGGCAATTAGCAAAGCCATTTCATAGAGCATAGTGTGTTATTTTACTTGGAGTATTATTTACGTCCTGATGAAAGTGTTGTTTATTATAGCCGAAGGCGAGCAGAAATTTAAATGACTCGACCGAGAAAAAATAAAGATAGCCTTTTTGTGCAGTTTGGTAAATATCGGTGTGCAGTCACAAGCAATTTTCAAAAACGATTTCGAAAGCGATTTTCGCGTAAAATAATGGTTTCTACGTTGAGATAAGACAGCTATTTCGTAATAATATGGCTTTCAAAATACTATGTTTGTCAAAACGTTAAACAATAGAGTAACTAAATCGCTTTTTATAATTGCTTCCTATACTATTTAGACTGCTCGTGACAGACATAAAAAAGAAAACCTACACTAACATAGAACCTCCTCTATTTTTTGAAGAACAGAAAATCTTAGCTCGGTGGGTTAATGATCACAAGCGTTACTGCTGAGTAGTGTTATTGGGTTTTTCCATTAAAAATTTCTCAATAGCAGCTCGGAGTCTGGATTTATCGCCGGTTGATGGTAATTGGCTCTACCCTGTTAAATTGGACTTGGATATAACTGGCGAAATGTGCCTATACTATACTGAAGATATTCCTCTGCCAATCCCTTCAGGGAATGCTAGCGTTAAGTTATGTTTTGAAAGAATACCAACCCAAAAAGGTTAGTATTATCCACAGACTATTAAGAAACACTTCATCTTTATAGAAACCGAATTTGAATTCAACTTGACCTTCCTGAAAATATTTGACCTTCCACTGGGTCAGGTTCTTAAAACACTTAATGTCGACATCGCCGAGTCTTACTCGTGCCGCGAATTTCCTCAATTACCTTCAGTTATTACAGTAATTAGTAAGAAACCCTACCTACCTAATATTACTTAAGAACAAATTTGCTGGATATACCAATTCTTATATCTGAGACCCACGTGTATTGTAGATGACAATCTTCTATAAATACCACGAAATATATTGATAATTGAATGTTCAAAACTTACTCCAAGCGGCACTCAAGGAGAACGGCGATTATAATATAACACATAACATAACGTCGCCTGTAATCGCTGAAGGATTAGGCAAAAGTGCACCTAATAGTACACACACTTAAAGTCCTATGTAATAGGCAGCGACGATATTGCTGTCAAACGGGCACAAATCCGTGGCTGTCACTGAGAAATTCGTGACGAAAAACCCATGGCAAATTCCCGACCTGGGAATCGAACCCAGGACCTCAAGCTCAGTAGTCGCGCTTGAGATCACTAGACCAACAAGGCAGATTATAAATATATAGGTGCGGTCAGATTGCGGGCCGGGCTCTATCCATTAAACTTTGGTAGATAATTACTGAAGTATTTATTTATTTTACCCCCGAATACTGAAACGTCACTCAAAATTTAAGGGCTGATTAACTTTAAATTTCATATGGCCAAACGTCACTTTTGAGTATCTGTTAAATATAAGTGCTACTTAAATTTTGAGTGACGTTTCAGTATTCGGGGGTTAGAGGCGGTTATGGTACAATCCGGTTTGACTAAACCTCTTAAGATGGTTTCTGAAACCTAAAGTCTGAGTCTCATGTCAGCTCATTCTCACGTTTTATGAGCGCGACTGCTACGGACGTTGATGAATAATCTGTGGGTGTGGAATAAACAGGGAAAGATGCTCAATACACTCAAAATGCTCAGGAAAAATATATCTATTTGCCTACTTCACCCCACTATTCATATGCCTACAACTTCCAGTTCCATTGACCCAGAGCTAATAGGAACCACTGGTCATTGGATCTATTCGGGACTAAAAACCATCTTCTTTTCCAGTTTCGACGTCCGTGGCCGGTCGTTCAACAAGGCGCTGCAGTGGTCAGACCCCAACGCGTTCGGACCTCGCGCCTACTTCGCGACGGTCGCACGACCAGCGTCGCTTACCCTTGACACAGTTCAGCTGGACGACGAGGGCGTTTACCGGTGTAGAGTCGACTTCAAGAACTCGCCGACGAGAAATTTTCAGATCCGCCTCTCTGTTATTGGTGAGTGAGTTTTTCTTTAATCGAATACGTGACAGTGTATCTTTGTATGTGTGTGGTTCTTTATATCCTTGAATCATCGCAACGGGTTTTTTTTTCTGGTAATGTGGGGACAACCACACTACTGCAAGCCCCTAGGACACGCAGTCTGTTCAGAAACCCTAACGTCACGAAGAGTAGTAGGTTATAACTGCAAGTCAAGCTTTGAGGTTTTTATGAAAGTGGCGGTACTTTCATAAAAGCCTAAACTAGCTTATATAATATTAATGTTTTTTATATATTGATAATGTTCATTACCACGTCAAAAAATATTAAAATTGCTAAATCAACGCCTAGTTTAATTTTTGTTGAAAGTTTTAATTTTTAAATGAAATACGAAAATATAAAAACCTTCGTGAATAAAGTTATTGACTTCGTGTTAAATCGTTTAAATTAAATTGTTTTAATTAAATTAAATGCCATCAGCTCATCAACATTTTAAAAGCAATTAACTTCATACAAGGCGAATAAAGTTAATGTGGAGATAATTATGCCATTAATAATTTACAAGCTTTTTCATATACCAACTCTTAAAAAAATATTGAACTCAGTTCATCTAAACGTAATTTTTACAATTTCAAATAACTCGCCAAGACCGGGCTTTAAAAATTAAAGTATTTTGCAAAGTTGTCTGGAACTGACGAAAAATAAAAATTTATCACTTTGAAATATAAATAAAGTTTCCAGCAACAGACGTCTGTTTCCCTCAAATAACTGCATCAACATTTTACTCGAAATGTAAAATATTTGGCAAATAATTTAATTAGACCGTTAATATTAAACATTTCTATCAGAATCGTGTTCACGTTGTGCGAACAAAAACAATAATTTCCCGTGTTAAAAACTACTTAAGCTAGTACAACTAACATTTTCAATTACCGTCTGAATATAATTGCCCCCTAACGAGAGAAATGGTTTCGCAAATAACTTGGCCGCAAAACGTCGACCCTCGAAACTAGAATGGGAATCGCAGCAGATGTTCACATTCCCACACTGACAAACATTAGCGCAAAATATCTGCTCTATGCTGAAAATTTATAAGAGAACCTTATCTAAAAAGCCAGCCTTTCAGCGGCTTTCGTCGAGCGAGCGATGCAAAACAAAGCTTTGTTAGAGCTCCTTTGAATTTTGGTAAGGAAAATGAGAGGTTACACACGACCCCTACCCCGTCAAAGAAGCTCCGAGTGCTGTTATTACAATAATGTACTGCGATATCACGTTTGGAGTGGCGCGGTGTGCTCAGCCGACGCAGACGCGGCGCGCGGCTGACACCCGCTCCCGAACCCTCTGATTCACTAAAATATAACCTAGCACATAGTGCAGGCTCAGACACCCCATTCTCAACTTCACACTTTTGTTCATGACTCCAATAGAAAAGTAAAGCCTCCAATCAAAAGGCGCTATTCAGAAAGAATTCAGTACTTTCACATTTCATTGATTTGATTAATGATGCGCTATCTTCATTACTTTGAATAGAGATGTTGTTTTAGCCAATTAATCGTGTTATTCATTTTTGTACGATATTTTATTCGGAATATCACATTTATTTGGCACGTTGTTAAATCCGTGCAAAAAGTCAATTGATTAACTCTGAGTGTGTACGTGTGTATCGAGCTATAGGCGTGCAAAACGCGGAATTGACTAACAAAGTGATTTTATTTACTCCACTGCCCTAGTACGTCGGCCGGCGTTGCCCGACCCGAGAATTTATTATACCTCCCTTATCTACATATGTTTATCGTGGAATTTTAAATTGTAAACGAGCTCCACTTGAAAATACCAGTTTAGTTTCCGCATGAATTTACGCTACATTTTGTTTGGCGCACCGTATATTTTGCATCAAATTATAATGGCTATGATTCATTCGATTATGCAATTATAATATCAAGTGTACACAGAGCACAGGTTATGACAGATAAGTACTTTTTGAATGAAAGTCAACCAAGGTTTTAATAGTACTTATTATGTTGAACAAAACCCTGGTGAAATTCCAGTGTTCGTTTGGAACGCATTCAAAAATTCATTGCAGGTAGTAAATCGGTCGCCAGAGCAATTGGTCAGTATGCACCTCGGCTTCATTAGTTAGCATTTAGCGAGCGGCGCAATTTATAAGGTCGGCAGTGTAATGTGTTTGTGTCTGTGTAGCGTACGTCCGCAGCCCGCGATCCACTTCCGTACATAATTCTTTTCCAGGCCGGGTTTTGAGTTAAGTAAAGCAATATGTAACGTCTAAGTGGGAGTTGCAGCGGTGCTGTAATCGTAAGTCATCGCCTCTACGACCGCTGTGCCACGCCAAGGTATTGCACAGCAAACCAATATTTCACACTGTTTAAACAAAGGCTCTTTACGAGTTCAGATAACTACTTGAACACATGCATGGAGTTTGATTATGTAGTGTGCGAATTAATGGTCTGATAATAAGGTTACTAGAACTAGCTTTCGTTGTGCTAGTCTAGATTAAAATGATGGTTGTCTTGTCTTTGATAATAATCCCCGACCGTTTATTGTTGAGGTCTATCGGAGGACTATGTTCCAGATACTCTGCAGGCATGATTGACAATCATAATTAAGAGGAGTAACAGTGTCCTATTACATTTCACCCTCGAGATCCTCTGAGTAATATGCTTTAGTCAAAGATGAACAAACTTATCTACAGATACGAGTTTTATAATACCGACAAGAGACCGGAGACAGAAAAGTTACTTACATTCTTACGAGAACTGAAAATAAATTCGCTCACAGAACACGGCCTAATGGAAGTAGAAATGTGCCTAATATTGTTCCGAAGTTCCACCTTCTAGATCAAAGTTCCGGACAAAGGGCTTTTGAAGGTTATATAAAAAGGTAGCAGACAAAAAGGCGACATTCCTGAAGGAGTTTTGAATACTTCTGTGCATTGTTTACGCCTGTTTTAATACATTTGTTACTCGCTGTTTACCATGTCAATAGAGCGGTTGGAACTCATTAGGAGTGTGTGAGACGCTTTATTGTTGACGTTGCGTTATTATGACGACGCTAATAAGCATCCACTTAAAGGAATCTTCTAAAAATTTGTTTGCGACTCAAGTATCCGAATCCATCATATTTCGCGCAAGTTTCGGAGCGCTCGCAGATACACGCCTAAGTTTCAACTTGAGAAATGTGATTACGTAGCGAACTTTAAGTGAATTGCTTTACATGAACTTGTGAAACTTAATTGTTCTAATATAAACGGCTTAGCTGTTAACTTTGCTTTCGTACAATCTGACTGTGATACTCCAACACAAGTTTGCGTATTTTTCATTACAACGAAAAGTACGGCAGAATATTAACAAGATCTGTAATAACGCTTATTTTATTAACAATGGATGTTAACGAAGGCTAATATTGTTATACAATTAAAGCCATATTGTAGACAACTTTGGATTACCAAAGCGAAACAGAACAGAACTTCGCAATTATCGCGATACGATATAGCGAAACCCTTTTGGAGAGCCTTCGAATTTCTCGAAAACTTTCTCGGGCCGATGTGGAGACGACAAGAATATAAAAAGCAGCCGCCTAGTCGCGGCCCGACGTGCGGGGAAAACGCTCGGCTGAATTAATAAGTACAACACGAAATTTGAATTTAATGAAACAAGTTAGCAGCAAGCAGCTGAGCGTGTATCGATCCTACAAGAATTGTGCCGACGATTCGCGCCGCCATCGCAAGGCCTACTGAGGTGTCGTTCAGAATTATGGCAATGCGAAAGTGGATCTGCCTTTAAAAGTGTTAGTCCTTTATACTGGCTATAATTATTACTTGAGTCGTGTATTCGATTTACTTTAGTTACCTATAAATAGTGATTCGACCATCAATCAATCAAACGTACGTTTCTCTAGGTAATAAATGTCAGTCTACGAACTCTTCATAATTACAGCACTTCTATCATAGATTGAATTACTGATAGCAATATATTTGGCCCAGAATCGAATAAAATAAACGTCGGACATAAAATAAACAACTCCTACAGCATTAAACTACATTTACGCTAGTATTAAATTCGCCAGTAACAGAAACTGTAGATTTCCAGAACATAATATTGGGGGAAATAAAATACGAAAACTTTAAAACGTAAACATGTGTTTACCATTCAAAAACACACCCAGTCGTAATAAAACTACACTACAATTTTGAACACTTAAATTGGTTTCACATTTGCGAAATAGCCGTGCAATTTCACTGACTGCAGAGTCGTGAAAACATGTAGGTACCTACTGGCTGTATAGTTAGCACTAGATTTCGCGACGGAATTGCCATTCAAATAAATAGGTGTAAACAGCCCCGTGTCCCGTGACAAAGTCCCGTTACTAAGTCGCCCAATATGAAGTCTATCTTAGGAAGAAAACAAACAGTCGAGTCAAACGAGTGTATAAAATCGCATGTCGTAAAACTAGTCTCGGTTTTAAGTTATAGCTCGTAGCGTATGGACAAATTCTCTACTTATATTAAAGAGTGTCGAAAACTCGTAAAATATATAGTAGGTATACCATAGTCGTATAATGCGGCCGGCTATAAAACAGGGACTGGTAGTCTTACCATGGATTTGTTAACTGAATAATTCTGACAAATAACGGAATCGTGGGATTTGTATGATACACGGAATACGCCAGTTTCTGAGGGAACGTTGCTCCACTTGTGTCGTTAGACTGCCCTGTATTTTCACACCTCAGTAACCAATATAGAATTCAGTCCATATGTGGCAGGTTTCATCAATTTCAACTCCATTTCCCTCACCAGTCAATAGTCCACTACTAAATAAAATTCGATACAGACCGAAAAATGATAAACGAGACATATCGTTGGCCGTATATGGTACGGCTGGTAACCCTGCTATAAAATCGAGCTATTTGTGTACAAATAGTGTTCTGCCGGCCGGCGGGCTCGACCCATCGACAGGCACTTTTACAACCTCTAGCGTGTTGCGGCTAATGCATAATTCAACAGCTATAATTTCAGCTGTAGTCTCTGCTATGCGATTTATCGTCGCATCAAACGCGTTATCGCACAACGGAGACCACGCGAATTGATCGTATCCAATGTTCCTTTATGATATATGAGTGGAAGTGGACAGGATACGGTGCGGTGCGATTGTAAAACATGTTTATTGCTTGTAGTCATAGTTAGTCTTTATTTATTGTTTGTAGAGTCTATAATTAGCACCAACTTGAGGTCGTTATTTGGAAAGGTAAAGTTTTGAAAGGGGAAGGAAAAGGCTCTTCATTTTATCCTCGACAGCTTACAAAAACAGTAGTTTCACGTTGTTCGTAAATATTCTTTACCAACGAAAACACTTCGAAGAAAAAATCGCAGCAATTAATTAGGGCAATGAATCAAAAGCAAATTGGTTGGCAATAGTCGGCAAAACAAACGTCATATTGACGCCAACAGTCGTGTTTAATTGACGCCCCCGCCTATGAAATTCCGTTTAAATTGGATGTTGTTCGTCGGCCACCGATTCCGCTATTGAGGACCAACTTGCCGAATGGCTGCCTCTGTAATGACTACTAACTAGCCAGGACGGCGACCGGACGAATTTTGGGCCTTCGGGGGAGCGGGGACACACTTTCGTTGCCAATAGTGAAGGTCCGTAATTCGGTTTTGCGGTGGTCCCTCTTAGTACGTGCTCCAGAACTATTGTTTTGTTTATACGACCGTAATTAGTGATGTTTGTCATGTTACGTTAGCGGTTTTTGAAGTGTTTATTTAGACGCACTACTGACCATTAATTTTGTTGCGCTGAATGTGAACGCGTGGTAAATAGTTTTCGATATTACGAGGGTCGAGTCTAGTTTGTTTATGTTTTATATTGACCTGCGAAGATACTTTTTTATGGATTGCTGTGGATGTTCTAGCTTAGAGCCGGTGTGGTCTAGACTGGGATAACGCTACGATTTACGGCTGGATCTTTACTCTAGGGAAGACTCGGGTTTTCTCCATTTACATAGTGATATAACCATATTTCTACAGTCTTTATGTTTTTACATAACCTAACACTTATATTCCAAGGAAAAGTACAGGGACGGACAAATGTTATGTATTCCTCTTAGATTTTCATTCGTTATTGTCAAGCTTTTGATGACAGTTTATCCTGTTTTTTCTATTTTTTTTTCTATGACTATTGTATTGTATTGTATAGTGGGCTGGTGTCCGCAGCTTCACGTCAAATCGCATATTTTGCGTACGGGTTTTCTATGACTAATAATAACGTAATTATGCTTTTGGTTTCACTCTTAATCCAAAACTTTACCAAAGCGAAAATTGTTTTAAAACCTATCTAGATCAGCGTTAATGTAAAGCCACCACTAACACCCATTTGTACGCCTATGTTTATCAATGGAAAACATGCCCCAAAATTCTTGGTCCCATGTTTTTGTGCTTCTGTGAACCTTACTCAAAGTGCTGACGTAAGGGCGGCTCCTATTGTTGACACCGCTGCATTATTCAATTGCCTGATAGTATATATTAGGAGAGGTTGGTATGTAATACAAAGCATTTACAAGTGGTAGGGGACCGCTGTAAACGCTCCTTGTATCACTAAGTGAAGGCGTCTTCGTTGGTTATGTAACGAGTGGATGGCGCTGCTGAGATTGTTTTTGCTTGCATTTTATTTTGTGGTAAACAATGTTACTTTAGAGAAAAATGGTTTTTTTTGTCGCCTTTGGGGCGTCGAGCATAATAATTATGTGACTTGCTCATTCCTGAGTTGCCGGTGAAACATAATGGGAAATTGTACTATTTCTCCCACGGAAAAGCGTCGCATTTTCTTTAGATACCGAAAAATAATTGACGTTTAAATTCTTTGTGTCGAACTCGATAGCATTTTTGACTGGTTTTTCACGGTTTAAAACTAAATTTATATTATCACTTCCGGGATATCCCGCGAAACGGTTAACCATCAAGGAGGATATCCCGTAAGTGACAATATCAGTTTCGAAAGCATTTATTACAATCAACACTATACCCGTACTTTAAAAGCTAGTTTGAATTGTCATGGAATTGGTTAGTTAGAAGGTTGAAGCTAGTTGCCTGTTCCAAAACCTACACCTATAGTGGCATTGAATAGGCAAGTTACTCCACGGACACTAACTTTATTAAATCATGTACTTAAGGCAAATAAAAAACCTGAATACATCAGAAACAAGCACAAAACATCCAGTACATCACATTTTATCCACCACCACAGCTCTCTCGATACATAATAACCTCAGCCGTCCATTCCCCCTCTCGTCTTTGTACGAGCAATGTTCTACTGGCATCTACATAATGAGAATTGTCCCTTTATTGTGCCGCGTCGTTACTTTCAGTGTCTTGTCGCAGTATCGTATGTTTGACGGTCTCTTCACGTCTTGCATTATTCTATATGGTTGTGCTTGTGATCTTCGTATAGAAGATGAATAGATGGGGTAATAATAGATTTAAATAAGCAAAGAACGTTTTGTCTATGATGATAACTAAATAATAGAATAGTTAAACTAGAAACTTTGCTATTCGTTTTCGAAGGAGTAGGTAAACCTGCTAATACTTATACTATTAGCATAGTATAAGTAGCAGGACAACATTTTCTGTAATCTATATCCACAATGCGATCAAGACTATTTGGTAATAATCTTACAAATAGCAAATAACTTCAGCATAGCATATTCTTCAAGTCGCTAACTTCAAAATTTTGAATTTGAAAAAAGAAAATCGATTTAAGTTTTTTTTTAGTTTGTCCTTCACAATGAGGTCACATTGCCAACCGATAGGTAACATTTTTATTTCCAGACCGATTTCCTTTCACCTTATTTTTTTTCTAGTGAATATTTTAATACTTACTTTAGCAATCTATTTTGAGCATAAAAAAAGGAAAAAGATTGAAATTCTGAAGTAAACATAGTGTTGGGAAACGTCACGTGTTGAAATTCCCAAAGTAACTTCTTGTTTGCCTACTCATAAGTCTTTCCTTATTATAAAGTAAGACGCGAAGTTATATAGTACAAAGTTCATAATCAAAAATTAATTGGAGTATGCTCTTCGAGTTCTTCCTTGTAATAATTAATGGGTTTTTATCCATTTTTCAGTCAAATTCCACCATATTTTCCTGGTGCTTATTTTGCCCTCATAATTTTTTTTCCAAATTACGACTGAAGGTAACAGGGAAATATGTAATTGTACGTGTTTTGAGGGAATCATTAATATTAATTTTAATTCTACTCATTTCAATAATGTTCTGCTAGCATAAACCAGAAATATGTTTTATAAATATTCATGAACGAATACGAAATGTTATCGAAACAACAATTATAATTTTAAAATCGTCCTAGTTCGATTGCATATTGTCTTTGGTAACGTTCAAACATCTTGGTACGACCGCGACGGTTCTAAATTATTATGACCACGTTATTTTTTTTTTTTTTTTTAAAAGAATGAATTTGTTCCAATTAAAACGATCCTAGTTTTATGTTAGCACTAGCTTCTGCCAGCGGATTTGCCCGCGTGATGTTTGATGATTGGGGTTTCCTCATTGTCACGTGATTGGTTCTCATCATATCTTCGTGGTCGCCAGCAGGCGGTGCGTGCTGATCAGGATTGCTCTGACTGGTGCGACCTGGTAACTGATGTTCCACAAGGCGGTATACTCTCTCCTCTCTTATTTTCGTTATTTATAAATTCTATTACCACTATCCTCAAGTGCTGTTACCATCTGGACGCTGATGACCTGCAACTACTCATTACTTAATGCAGATCTTCAAACTATTAAGAATGGTCTGATAAATTTGGGGTTGCTGTCAACGTCGGGAAATGCCAGGCCATCCTCATAGGTAGTTCGCACTACTTGAGATATTTAGATACTAGCCAACTAATGCCGCTTATGTGCAACAACTCTGTGATCTCTCTCTCGCCACACGTTAAAGACTTGGGCCTGCACATTGACGAGACACTTAGTTGGAATAAGCAGGTAGTTCAGGTTAGCCATAAAGTCACTTACTCGCTGCAGTCTCTCTACAGGTTCAAACATTTTTTCCCATCTAGCACTAAATTAAGTTTGGTTCAGTCACTTGTGCTTTAATTATCGACTATGCTGATGTTTGTTACTCTGATCTATCCCAAGAACTTTTAAATAAATTAGATCGTCTTCTCAATAATTTTATTCGCTTTTGGCCTACGTAAATACGATCACATCTCTTCATACCGTTCTCAGCTTAAGTGGCTGCCTATCCGACTCAGGAGATCCCTCAGATCTCTCTGTATGCTCTTCACTATTTCGACCGATTCATGTGCTCCCGATTACTTAAAAGAATATTTCAAAGTGTTGGGCAGTTCATACAGTCGTAACCTTCGAGCTTCCAAAAACCTACTCCTTGAAATTCCCTCACACCGTACTGGTTTTATGTCCTCTTCTTACGCTGTCTCAACTATGAAGCTCTGGAACGCGCTACCCCTTGACATTAAAAAAAGCAGAAAAGCAAAATGGCTTTCAAAAGAACAGTTCGGAAGCACTATTTGAAGTCAGACTAAATTGCTCACAAGCTATAGTCATGGTAATTATTATGTGGTTTTTCGGATTTTTGGACTATTTGTATGTATTATAATATAGGTATATATATTAGTTTATTTAATTTTATCTGTATGTGTGTATTTAGTATTTAGGTACTACTTATGCATGTATATCGATTTAATTTAACAAAATGGTATTTTTCTTATTTATTTTTTTGTACTCTATCACGATGCTGTCCTATTTAACCCAAAGGTTGACTGTTAGAGAATGCCTTGTGGCATTAAGTCCGCCTATGTACCACTCTTGTACATGAAGTTTAAATAAATAAATAAATAATGGGGTAGATGACACACCAATCAATTGAGATTCTTTTTAAGAGCTGTCAAAACGCGGTTCTCTCATAGATTTTGTATGGCAATAGCAAACTATGACGTCACTGTTTAGTCAACTCAATGATTCAACTATTCATTGATTTCAAAGCAACTAAAAATCGAATTTGGCAATTAAATGAAAATAAATCGGGTTTTCAGGCCCAAAATAAAGTGTTTTTTTTAGAGATTGGTGTCTTGGATTTATTGTTTTATGGTGTCATCTACCCTATTGTCCCATGGGATCTTACTACCGGGATAAAAAGTATCCTATGTTTTAATCTAGGTTATTAACTATCTGTGTGCAAAAAATTTCATCCAAATCCGTTCAGTAGTTTTTGCGTGAAAGAGTAACAAGCATCCATACTCACAAACTTTTGCATTTTTAATATTAATAGGATTGACGGGCAGAATGTGTTTTTTTTACTTTGCTATGCAGTTTTATTGTGCTTCACAATAAAAAATCAACTTGAACAAGAAACAAAACAAATGACAATTACGCGTTGGGCGGGAATGGTGCGTTTTTTTTTATTTCTTCAACACCAAATTCATTAAACTTAATATTTAGCTACAAGGATGTAAAATAATAGTGTCTAGTTAATCAAATACAGAGTATTAACATGATTGTTTGTTTGCAGTGCCTCCACATCAGCTGATATTGTACGACAAGTCTGGCCGGGACGTGTCCGGAGTAGTCGGGCCTCTGGAGGAGGGCAACGAACTTGTGCTCGTATGTGAGGTCAGAGGAGGTAAGGATATTATCATATTTGATCATACCTAGTAGGATTATATCTGTAGTATTTCAGCGGTTATGTCGTACCCTCGTTCACCCATGCTGTACTTATTATAAGTTACATTTTTTCGTAATAATTTTCCTCCGATTTTAATTTTGAAAACAACAAAAGTTGCAATTAGAGTAAAAAGTGACAATCACGCCGCTTGTAATAATAGACTTTTGATAGGAAATAGTCAGGTTTTTTATATCGTTATCGTTCGGATGATTATTTCCGAATCAGAGGGTGTCTTTTTTGAGCTTAACAAGTGAAATTGAGAACTTAACTCTTAATCAAGTTGTAATCAAGTTAGATCGATATAATTAATAATTTTCATGAAAAACTGTTATTCTATGAAAACAAATGATAATAAGTACATAAATACATAGTCCTAACAGTTTACCATTCAAAACCGTTTTAAAAGTTTATCATTCCGACCTATCTTTTTACTGGAGCGACTCAAAGCCAGACTTTATACTTAGGTTAAAGCAATAAGGATACATAGAATATCTCCAGCGTTTCTCAAAGGAACGGTTACTTTAAGCCAATAAAAAGTAGTTATCATTTTAATCTGTTTAAATTATTTCGTGCCAGTACTACACTCACTGAAAAAATAAGTTCTGTGCTTCCGGATTCAAAAAAGCTTGTGTGGTTTTAGTAAATAATCGTCTCTGAATTATATTGTATAATCTTTATTATTCTTACAAATTCCCCTATTTGTCGTAATTATTTCTAGTGGAAAAACCACTATTATCCAGATTAATATGACTATTAATATTATAAATGCAGATAATCCTGGATTTTAGGCCATAGCATACCTACTTTTATCTCGATAGTACTTTCTCATGGGATACCTAACTTCCAACCTACACACGAGTGAAGCCACGGGCTTTAGTTAGTCATACATAATTGAGGTACTTAGGTGCCCATTTAAGATACAAATCTTGGTAACTTAGAAAAAAAACATTCAAACGTTGGATCGATATTTTGATTAAATCTGGCTACCGGTTTTTAATATCAGAATTACTGTTCTGAAATCCAGAAACATATTTTTTCAATAATATTTGAGTCTCGTCGAGTAAATAAGTATGCAAATTAAACATTAATCTGTTATTGATGTTCCTCTTGGGAGACTCCTGAAAAAGTATCGACTTTCTAATATTAATTATTTATAAAACATAATTGATCACAAAAATGGGGGAGATGCCGAACAAAAAGAATATGGCAGACAACAAACGTATTTAATACTGCAATGGTGTTATTATACTAATTAATATTAACTGTCTGTTATGTTAATAGGGTGAGTAATGATGAAAAATGGGCCACTTCCTTAATGTTTTTTCTAATTATGGTGCAAGCATGCTCTCTCGATATATAGGATTAAAATTAACAGGGTGTAAAGTTCTTTGTCCCCCATAGAAAAGGGAGGATCCACCGACCAGATGGGTGTTGGTCTCATGGGCTAGTACCCGATATATGCCGTCGGGTTTTTCTATATGGTTTTAAGTCCCGCATAATTTTAATAGTGCTATTTACAACTTTTGACGCTAGTTCTTCATTTCTTCAGTTGTAATGGCCCTGTAGTAGTTTCTGTACTATGTAGCTGTAGTACTTTTTGTAGTGCCACTTCAAATATATCTGGCTATTACGGCATATCAATTCCCTTGGTAGACATGTTGGAGGGGTCCGCAAAATATACACTTGATTTTACCTGTGCCGAATCAGATCAGGCCGATCGTGTGTGTAGCATTCCTTAGGATGGGACGCAACACCTATTTGTAGATCGGCATTAAAAGGGCTTTACCAAAAGGTAGTTTGCCTAAAATCGTAAATCCTCATCAGCCGAAAGACTAATACAAAAGTTGCAGGCGATACAAGAAAGAAGCCTGGACTCTATGTATATACAAATCCCAAAAAACTATCTCCCAATAGGCGGAAATAAAACAATAACTTCAGAGCAAGACGATTTAGTTCTATGATCCGTTCGAAGGTCACGAAGGTCGAACACTTTGCGGATTAAACACTATGCTTCGGCAAACTAGTCTTTAATCTTCTGTACTTAGAGTTATTTTTTATAACTTGAATGTGACATATTTAGTGCTATGCTATTTTTGTCATCGTGTATACGATGAAATCCTTGTTATTTGTGTAACTGTTTATTCAATTTAATTAATGTCTTTGTAAGCATATCTATCAAAGCGAGTTCATTGACTCTCGAAATCTTCAATTCTGTTCTCTTATCCTTTGGTAATCTGAGAGTAAACCAGGCCTTACTGTCTATACTTACAAGCTATACGGCTTTAGGTCCGCTCTCAATCTAGGATCCCGTTTCGTCGGGTCCCAACCTTGCTTTCGGCATTAAAAACTATCTCAAGTCATTCACTCTTAGACCTTGACTTCAAAAGTCGACGCGTGTAGACTTTAATACAGCGTGTGTCATATAGAAAGCGTAAAGTGAAATATTTGAAGCAATGCTAATTGGTTGAAAATGTTTAATGACCCAACTATAAATACTAATAGATTTTCTACGAATCAACCTCCGTTTTTTCTTATTAGGCGATATACGGGCGATATACGGCAAAGTTAGTTGTTTATTTCGTTACCAGTTCCTCTCACCCCATCAACGAGACACGAACGAAGACAGTCTTGGCCATAAATATCCCTTAATTGAAACACCTCACTTACCGTATTACAAACATAAAACTATCAAAGTAACTACATGTTCACAAATCACGACGGTATCAGTCAAGGAATACGCATAAGTTCTACCCCAAGTGGTAGATGAGAAATTAAAGCGATTACTTTGATATATCGCTCTTAAACTTACCGATAAGTCACTCTCAGAGAGATCGGCTCCAAATGGCACCCGGTGTAAAGTTATCCATCGCCCCAAGATACGCCAGGGGGTAGGGGAGGGGGGAGCGGCCGGGAAATGGCGCCAAAACATTTTGCAAACTTTATATCAATTATCTTTGTTCAATCTACGAGCTTTTATTATATTGGGTTTATTGTAACGGATTAATTAGTATTGGAATTGATTTTATTTTTCCATTATTAAATAAATTAAGTTTTGGTAAATAGAGATTTGTCGACATAATGTTATTATGGCAATAATAAAATGGTTAATTTTTATGGCCTAGTAAAAAAGCAAATATCACCAAAATGAAAAAAAACATTCCTTTGTTGAACACTTACTAAGTTACACTTAGGTTCATTTTATTATTCGTATAAAAAGAGACAAAAAGGACGGACCAGTACTTGACTACATAAATAAAGTCTCGCACAAAACAAACGGACCTAAACGAATTGAAAGTAGATGCCTCGTTTTCTTTATTATGTTAAGTGCCAGTAAAGAGACACATGTCAATCCACACTTATACGTTTGATTGATTACGAAGTCACGTCATACTTATGTATGAGGTCGGTTTAATCGCGTTCCCATTTCGACAAGCCTACAGTGATACCTGATCGTTACGGCCAGGAAAATAGGTACATTGAGTTTTAGGTACGCTTATCATCTCCTAATGATGTAGAAACTGAAGCTAGTAACCTAAAAACGGAAACGACTAAAAACTAACGGGCCGAGTGGAAAACCTCCGTAATGATATAACCCGAATAATGTAATTAGGTATGTTTAAAAAAATGGGCTTGCCTGAAATAAAGCTAAGTAGAATAAGTTAATTGGCTGATGGCTTTTTAATATTTTGCCTCAGTACTTTATTACTTTTATACGAAATTGTTAGTAGATATTCAATCATAATCATTTTAACATTATTTCCAAGTCATAATCATTTTATTCTTTCTAACATTATTTCCAACAAAACTTTAGAAAAATACGAGATTAATGTTCTGATATAAATCTTAAATTACTGTTTACATTCGATTTCTCCTGTGTACACAGATATTGTTATTGCTGGAACAAAACGCTGTTAACAAAACTTACGCACTTTGATTATTAAAGTTTGAAATATAACTATGAATTACATTGAACAAGGTTCGAACAACGGGGTTGTTAGTAAGTTGTATCAACAGTTTCTGTTAGCAACTTATAATACGATTTGAAGTGGAAAACCTTCTTACATAAATCGCGGTTAATCCTGTGAAGCGCTCAATGTTTCGAGACGGAATTATGCATAGCCCTTGGGATTAGCGGGTTGTCATCCCGTGTCGGCCCAAAACGACTCAGCCAGATCATTTTCATGGTCCAATGTGCGGACAAATAGATACCTACACGAAATGGCTGACCTAATGGGCTTTTGTTAATATTCCTTTGCCTTTTAACTAAAAGGCAAACTTAACTAAGTTAAACCACAGTATTGTCATAAATTGCTACTAGTAAATAAATAATGTGAAGATCCAGAGGTGAAGGCACAGATTTGTGTAAAGTTCTCGATATCCAAGATAAGTAAAGGATTTCAGTAAAATGCTCAGCATTAAAAGTTGATCCGTTAAAACGTTTTTGCCTCCTATGTGAAAAGTTTTGTCATAAGCACAGAACACATGCGACACAGAAATAAAACCAACGAGGCTGTAAATTGGAGTAGACGTTACTTGAAATTCAGTGGTCTAATTGTTAGTTCGTTGACTCGTTGAATTAAAGGAACAAACATATGCGCATCGAAATAAAATTAACGAAAATCAGACGTTATTTTACCATTTTCAAAATAACTTTATAGGTTACTGAACCCGAATTTAAATACAGGCAACGTTGAAAGTTTTCCAAATACCAACAGTGTATTTTAATTTAATTCCATCGCATACTGGCCAAAATCAGTAGGTGGACTGAATTTGGCTTCCCACCAAATAACCGCCAAGAATTTCTTTGTGATCTTTTGTTTACTAGCCCCTATTACTACAGTACCTTGGTAATACGGGTGGTACATCTTAATGTGCCTTTGGCGAAGGTTGGCAAGAAGTTGAGGAACAAGTAAGTTTGAGAGTCAGTGACGTAGAATGATCAATAGGGCGGGGGTCGGCCGGCTGCGATAACGTAATTACTGCCAGAGCTCGCCAGCCTCGCCCCACGACAGACGCCTTTACATTGTTTCTGGCTCTTAATCTATTGGGCTTTTTATGGGTTATTTTTCTTTTGTAGGGTGAATTTCGAAGGGAGATAGGAGTTGCTCGTGTGAAGTTTCTCGGTTTCCTATGGGATGTTCGATAGTTTTAGCATTAGAAGCATATATGTGGTTTATTGATACCAGCATGACTGAGAGATATTTCTTGACGTCATGTAAATTTAAGTCAGACGGCCATGGGCGGCATAAAAACTCTCACACCAGGTTAGGCACTAACCACACGAGAAAGAAAGACTTCATCAATTTAAAATATCACATTCCTTGTACAACATCCGAACAAAACTAAAATCATTTGTCAAACGCAGCCATATTTTACAATAATGTTCTTCCTTTGCTATCCTATATTACCATAAAGGAGTTCCGTAAAATATTCTCCAATCATAGTCAAAAGCGCATTGCTCTGTGCTCATAAAGAAACTACTTCTATTCTGAGAGATAGCTCTCAACAGCTTCGGGACGAGCATTTCATGCTGCATTATGATGCATTTTTAACCTTTATAGCTACACTGCATGCTGTCACATAACATTTATTTACGACTTGAAGTTTCCACAACTAGGGATGTAAAACGCACATGGAACTAGTATTCGTTTAACATGCTGAAGTTGGTTCTCGCGTGTCTCGAATAGTGTTAGGTTGTGATCCTAAAATCCCGTCGCTACCCCTTAGGGTATATATAGGGCATTGCCCTGGTGATATTGTCATTCAGATGTAGGTACGGAACCCTAAAATGTGGTATATTGTGATAGCAAATAATAAATACATATGTATTTTACAGACGGGCAGTTGTAACAATAAAATCGATTTAAAAACGAAATTGTAAATTACCTTTTGTGCAATAAACCCCAACATAAAGTAAGTTAGAGCTTATGTTGAACGTGTGAAAATAGTCGGCTTAGCTCTGGAAATTCACATTTAGCGACCCACAAAACCAATATGCACTAATTTTTATCATCTTTTATACTTTGACTCGTCCTTAACTTTCAAACCTTGTAAAAAAGAAAATAAAACTAGAATCTAAGAAAACTGACACAGTAAACCGACTTCGCAGTGTAGTTGTAGAGCGTGCACCAGTTATTAATAACTGGTCATGAAAAGTAATAGGACGATCAAGAAATATGTCCTCAAGCCATTCTCCCAGGCGCACTGGCAGACCTCCAAAGTTTGCGACACAACTTGCCTTCGCACTATATGATTAAGCACATAACATCTACTGGCTGCAGTTTCAGCGCGTGTAAAGTTTTCAGATTTTCTGTGGAAAAACAACGTAAGTGCTGAAGTTCTTTACTGGCAAATAAGTTAGGCCTAGGTGATGCGATTAGTCGTAAAGTCTCTGTCCACTACAAAATACTATACAATTTCCAGAATGTTTATTTTATTTTCCTAATGTACAGTTTTATTTTTTCACCAGGCCGTCCAGCGCCAACAGTGATGTGGCTAATAGACGGCACCCCAGCGCCGCAGTACATCGGTGAGAAGACCGACACACACGTGGTAGTGAACCGGTTAGAACTGCCCCATGTGAGGCGGACTCACCTCAACACTACCTTCAGGTGTCGAGCCTCCAACACCAACCTCGTCAGCCCGCAGGAGAAGACTGTTAGATTAGAGATGAACTGTGAGTAATTTTTTTTATTTTTTTTACTCATCTCCCCCTTTCATAGCCTCGTGGTACACCTCTGTCATATATTTAAATAAAGATCGCCGGACATTAAACACAGCGCCATCTAGTGCCACACTAAGCAACGACGCTTATGTCGTGGACCCCAGATAGTTGATATAGATACTTTTTGTTTGTAAATACATATTTATTATGCATATAAACATCCATGACTCGGAAACAAATGTCCATGCTCATCACACAAACATTTGCTCCTACCTTTTGTTAGTACACCTGTGTGCACTGTAATACCTGCTACGTCCATGGCTAGTCTCCGCTGAGATTGGCCGTCATGACCAAAACCGGTCAGGACAACTGCTCCTACGGGTACTCGATAGAACAGACTATTTAAACCAACTGTATGTGGCGACAAAACAGTATTTTGGACCATCAGACTTTTATTCTTGCCAAGTTGACAAAATGCTAGTTCCCGGCATTTCAAGAATAAGGCTGATAAAAGGAGCTTATTATAAAACCGCTGTGAGTTCTTCACAATTTTTCTGTGAATTTTATCTTATCTCATCGTTGTGAAATAAAAACGTCACAACGTTTTCTGTTGTAAAAGTAGTGAAGTTGTGGTGCCTTTCAAAAACATGGCAAGTAATTAACATGAAGTGAAATATATAAAATAATCCTGATAAACTATGCCAAATTAATAAAGTATTAAAAAGAGATCAAATTCAATCTGTTTTTAGGGTTCCGTAGTCCTGACAAGGAACCCTTATAGTTTCGTCATGCATGTACTGGAAAGCTGTAATTGTGTGTAGAATGTAGAAGTGTGTATATCAATTACGCCGACAAAACAGTAAAATAAAATTTTGGAAATATATTTTTAAGGTAGCTTTTCTACATGTAAAGTGGGGATGAATTTTTTTTCGTCGTTTACCCCATCGTGTGGGGTATCGTTGAATAGGTCTTTTAAAAAGACTTGGGGTTTTTAATGCTATTTTTCGATTTAATGCTCCATTTACGAAATATTAAACTTTAAAGTGCACATTCTTGTTCCAGGGGGCGTCCCTCCCCTGTAAAAACTAAACTGCGACTTTCATGAACTTTTAAGAAAAAATATATTGGTTATGATAATTTTACTAGTTTAGTAGCAATAGTCGTTTAACTTGGATGTTGATGACTAGTTAAGGTAGGGAACTAGGGACCTAATCACAGAAGCACGCTATATTATGCGAAGTCTCGAAATCTTTCAAAGAATTTTCATATCCTACTCGACCACACGTTGACAACTCGAGTAAAGCCTCGTCGCAACAAACTTGCATGTAGATACGAAATACCACCTCACAAAATAGTGAACACGGACCTACTTGCAGTCAGTATGAACGGCGACCACAATTTATAAAGTTATGACGTACCGTGGTCAACACATCGACCACAGACTATTAAAATTTTACATGCCCAGGGTTTATTGAGCGAGAGGTAGGGAGGAATATTTTTTCTACATTTTATGACGAAAACGCTTACTTAGTTTAGTCGTGCGTGTCGTTGTTGTTATTAGGTATCGTAAATTATACTTATCATGGGTTTTTTCAGGGCCCCTGCAAAAAAGGTAGCGTTTTACATGTAAAACTGTTACAGCACCTAATTCAGTGTTGTTGCGAGCATTCAATATTTTTGAGCACTACTTCAACTTAGTTTTAATATTTCACTGTTTTGATGAATTAGTTACTACTACAAAAAAAAAATTAAATATCGCTTTGTATATCACCAAAGTATTTTGTTTTATTAAAAGTGCCCTTTTCATGATTAAAAATAAATATTCGACGTCAGTAATAATTGCAATTTATAATAGGCGAGACGACAAAAAAAAACTAATTAGTCCGTCAGTTAGATTATCAAAAAATATTTGACCCGTGTTTTTTCTTTTGTTACGAAAACCAAAATTAACGAAGATATGAAGCTTTTAAAATTCTCAATACGTCACGCCTAGGTATATTTTTTACCTAGTGCTGACGTCACGAGCCCCCACTCCCGGGTTTTGATGCGTTTTATCTTTGTCAATTTTCATTGATTTACAAAAACAAAAAATACGTGTCCATTCATTTCCAATACTCTAACTGACGGACTAAATAGATTTCCAATTTTTTGATATTGTCGTCATGCCTATTATCAATATATTACAATACAAGTCATAACGATCATTCATAATCTATTTAGAAATATTAATTGATAAATCGAAATAGCGAAATATTTGTCAACATTTTGCTACGTTGCCACTGTTGCCAGCTTTCAGTATCAGTAGAATGATGTTCTTTTTTAATGTCAGTCTATCAGTACACTTGAGAAGAACTTCATCATCATTTCAGCCGAAAGACGTCCACTGCTAGACATAGGCCTACCCCAAATGTACACACATTACATTACATTACTACATTGACCGGTCCCGTGCGATTCGCATTCAGCGGATTCCCGCAACCTTCACCAGGTCATCGATCCACCTAGTGGGAGGCCTTCCAACGCAACGTCTTTCGGTTCGCGGTCGTCACTCCAGAACTTTTCGGCCCCATCGGCCATCCATAGAAAAGAACTTACATTTTTATAATAATAGCTCATCAATAAGCTCAATTATAGCTACCGCCTTACAAATAAGGTCGTTATAAAACACTTTCCCTGAAAATCGGCGACAAGTAGTAATTAAACACGATTTGAATTGAGGATTCAAATTACAGTTTTGTGAACAACTACCAACTACCGTACGATTTAAACATTTTCTATTTATTATTTCAGCATAAATTTTAAAGGAAATCCGTAGGTTTAACTTTTCTGTTATGAATTAAGAAGTCTGTGATAAAGTTTTAAATAGAACTTGTTATAATCTGGATAACATTAAAAAAAAAAAAAAAAGTACTTACCCTAAATGAAAAACACGCCGGAAAATTGCCTCTAACACGGGCCCAAACGTTTTATATTTGTATTTCTGACTGTATGTATGTATATGCCTCCGTGGTTTAGTGGCCGCAACTACGTAGGATGTCCAACTCGGGCAGTGTTGTTGGGTTTTCGGATTTGTGCTCGGTTGTTGGTAAGAAGCTCGCCACCATGGGACAAATAAATGACGAAAATGTAAATGTAACATCTAGAGGTACATTAGGTCTAAAGGTAGTACTGGGGGTCAATCGCTTCAAGGGGAACTAAGATGGCGGTCATTCAGATGTACCCAACACGTAAGGGTGGTATATTCGGAACAATTGCCGCATAACTGAGAAATCCATATACGTCTGTCTGCTTAACCTTTCGAGGATTACAGACGTGATATTACGATATCTTATTTTTAAATCTAGATACCTGGTGACCTAGGTACCCTAAATTAAAAACACGCCAGCAAAATGTCCCCGAATATCCAAATCAACACAGGCCGAAACTTTTTTACATTTATTTGTAACTGTGAATAATTTCCACAGTGCGGCCGACGCTGGTAGAGATATTAAACAAGCCGGCGACGTTATCGTCGGAACGTTACGTCAGTCTGACGTGCGTGTCGGAGGGCAGCCGGCCGGCGGCGCAGCTCACCTGGTACAAGGATAACAGAAAATTTAAAAGAGGAAAGGTGAGTATCGGTTTTGGTGGCTTGTATTATTTTTGGTGATGTTTTTATAGGGTTTTTCATCAGGAATTTTTCAGTAGTAGCTTGGAGCTTTGATTTTTGTCCGGTTGTTTCTAAAGAGGAGCTCGTGGCTAAACAATAATAGCCGCGCGGATCGATCTTTAGGTTAACCCGTGCTTGCCTAGGTTAGTCTGTGGATGGGTGACCACACATTACATACCGAGTTTCCTCCGTGCCTCGGAAAGCACATTAAGCAGTTAGGCCCGGCTGTCATTTGTAGATCTTTGACAGTGGTTACAGGTAGTCAGTGGCCCAAAAAGTCTGACAACCAGTCTTACCAAGTGGTATCGTATTACCGAGTACTAACTGGGTTATGGAGGTCAGATAGGCAGTCGCTCCATGTGAAATAGTGGTATTCAGCTGTATCCGGTTAGACTGACCGACCCCAACATAGTTAGGAAAAGGCTAGCCAGATGATGATGTTTGTAAAACGTTCGCCCCCTATTACATGGGTCTTAAACATTACTAGCAACATGTTGGTGTACTTTCTGTCGGTACATTTCTGCTAAGCCCTTCGGGGATTACAGTTATGATGTTATATCCTGTAATTTTCAGGTGTTTGTCATCAGAGCATCAATACTGAATTAATGTTTTGCAGTGTTGGCCGTGTGGTATCCGACAGAGTAGAATAGAACCAACCCATTACACTCACGGGTGTCGTATAAGGCGACTTATGTCTGAGGCAGAACACCTTGTTCCTCCGTAGACCAGAGAATGGGCAGCAGCGTTTTCTGTTAGTTTTTCATCACTGCGATCTCCAATCCGCCTGCCAAGCGTGGAGATTACGGCAAATCCCTCCAATCATGGGAGAGGCTTATGTCCAGCAGTGGACGTTATGGGCTGTTGTAGTAGTAGTAGTAGTAGTAGTGTTAATCAGCTAGATTACCCTAAAACGAAAGTAAAGCAGGTGTAATTTTTCAAATGCTGGACAGGTCAACTCAAATCTGTGTGGTTCTTTCTTCAGAAAACCATCTCAGACACTTATCTGCATAGACCTCATCTGAGTTGACCAAGATTATGTCTAGACCTTAAAAGAAACTAGGACCTCTGATTATGTAACGACTATTTGTTCTCAGAGTAGTCAGGTACGAAACACCGGCTACATCTAGTTTAAAAAAAACGGACGACGTGTAAAAGTGTTTGTAAAATCCTATTTTAGCACTGAGCTAAGCAACGTTCCAAAGGGCGCTTCCACTATAATACTCTGGTTTTTATTACACCCATGTGTTTTTAAACGCGACGAACGCGTCCTGTACTGGTGCAGTCAAAATATTCTTGTATGTTCTTTGTTCATAGATAGTGGAAGCCATGAACGAGACGTGGGTGAGCAGTCAGGTCCAGTTCATGCCTCTACCAGAGGACGATGGAGTGCAGCTCAAGTGTCAAGCTGACAACAACGCGCTGCCTGGGCAGAGCCTTGAGGACTCGTTCAAACTAGATGTTGTGTGTAAGTAACGCATTTGACCTATCTTTGATCCTGTTCCTTTAGTGCCCGTTTTCACTAACTTGGTAGGTTTCAGTGTTTGGCTCAGAAACTTATATTCAAACTCAAACTCAAAGCATTTATTTCAATTAGACTATTACGGCACTTTTGAATGTGAAAAATACAAAAAAAAGACAAAGCTACAGTCCCAGACACAAGACATAATAACTTGCGAAAGTACTGCAGTTGCCCGTTCCCTAGCGTAGATCTCTATGGAGAAGAACTGGCAAGAAAGTCCATGAACACTCTTTTAAATCAAAATGTTGTTACAAAATCTTGGTTACATCATTAATTTTGAGATTATACATATATGTGAGAACGATGTAGAAAGATGTGCACATTAAGAGCAACGGAAAACGGGCACTGTCTTATCTTTCGATGACTGGCTTTACCAATCAAGTTGTTCAATTATGTTGACTTATGTTGACTACCTCGTTAGTATAGTGGTCGCGACTGCTGAACGAGGTCCTGGGTTCGATTCCCAGATCGGGCATTTTATTATTGGGTTTTTCCGTAAGGAATTTTTCAGTAGCAGCCACGGAGTTTTTAATTAAATTTTATTTATTTATTTAATCAAATAACAATCTGGATTTGTGCCCGTTTGATGGCACTAGGCTCGCCGCCGGGGGTGTTACGTGGGACTTAAATATTACTGGCGAAATGTGGGTGTACTAATGAGTATACCTCTGCCTAACACTTTGAAGATTACAAGCGTAATATTATGTTATGTTGTTTATTTATTCCTGTAAAACACATCAGGCTATAAGCATTCTGCATCTAGAACATTCGTGCTTTCAAAATAAGCCAAACCCCAAGAGGCGTATGCCTGCGTGAGCAATGTATTCTCTTTTACTGTCTCATCATATAACGTCCTTAATACACAAGGCTGATGGAGGGATTTCATGGCGAATGACACATTTTCCTGTCCATTCTCGTTCCGCGCGCGTTTTGCCACACCGATCCTTTAATCCGCCTCTGTCCTGCGTGATACGCATCATATAATATGTTCCTAAAGTATTTCCATAAATAAATAAGAATCATTTATTTATTTAAAGGCTTTTGTGTGGAAATATATCTCAATCTGAAACCAATTCTGATCAAAACTTTTCTTTAGACAATTCCGACTCACCCATTTCTCGAATCTCATCTATTTATAAAACCAAATCTGGTAAAAAACTTTATCTACTTTTCCACTTAAATGTTATAAAAATTCCGATCTCTATGAAATAATGTCGTTTATCTGAAAATTCTTTGCCGACTCGGAGTTTTGTGATAGTGCATTCGTTTTATTTGCGAGTTGAGTCAAGTTTTTATTTGTTTCTAGATGCCTTTTATTTCAACGTTCAACGTTGAGAAGTTCACATACGCGAACTTTGTTTGTGAATTTTACTATAAAGGTCTTACGCTATAGCAATAAGAGTTAATAAGGACAAAGAGAGTTTACGTCATAAGACGAAAATGAGTCGTAATTGTTTGTACAAATCAAAATTTCCATCTTCGTAATTGACACAATTAGAAGAACTTCTTAATATGTTAAGACTCGTTCCCTAAACGAATATAGTTGCTAAATAAGCAATAAAGGAGCTCGACTCAACCAGTTTGCACATCCCCAACATCATTACGCTTAATTATCATTGCTACTTAAGCAGTGTTCAGCATGTATGACACACTGCCATTAAACCTGGAGCTAATTAAACAAATTCTCACTTTTATAGAGCAATATACATTATAATTATTGTTTACTTAAATATGTTTGTACGTCTGACGTCAAAGAGAAATCGTTAAGGCATTGTTAGACTCCAAAAGTTTCGTCACAAAGTTGAACGCTTTGAAATTAGGATCAATTTTGCTAATTTAAATTGGTTTGTTAGTTCTACGATTTTACTAAGAAGATTATTTATTTATTCATCATCATCATCATCATCAGCCTATTAATGTTCACACTGCTGGGACACAGGCCTTCTCTCTATGAGAGGGAATGGGCTATAATCCACCACGCGGGCCCAGTGCTGATTGGTAGATGTCACATGTCTTCGAAATTTTTGGTTCTAGGGCATACCGGTTACCTCACGATGTTTTCCTTCACCGTTTTGATAGCAGTGGTGATGAAATAAATTAAACAAAGTAATGCGCCTGCCTGGGTTCGAACCCATGACTTACTGTTCGTAAGTCGGGACCGCCACCACCGGGCCACCACTGCTCTAGTCGGGGCCGCCACCACTGGTCCACCACTGCTCCAATTATGAACCAATATATTTATTAAAATATTATAATTGAACTTCAATTTAAAAGACTGCTTGTAGCTGAACCAAAACGCCTAAAATTTCGTTATTTAAACTGATTACATCTAATAAGTTTTGGTAATTAATTGTATGTGAAGATGAAGGAATATATTGATGAATTTTATATCTATAAAAGCCTGTAACTTTTTCCCAAACAAAAAGAAATCTGCAAAAAGAGATATACTGTAGGGAGTCTATAACACAAACAGCTTCAGTGAAAGTGAGCACTTAATTTAAATAAAGTAATTACTATAACAACATTTTCAAAAATAACACTTTAATGGTCGGACTTATATTTTTATCTTTTTAAATCTAACCGTCAGCCCTTAATCTCAAGTTTTATAATGGAGCCTTAAACCAAAGCAATGAAAAGAAATCTCAACACTAAAACAGTCGGCGCGAAAATCTTTAGAAAAAACGGCGTCATTTAAAAAAAAAACTACGCCAGTTTACTGATGCAAGTAAAAAAGATTTATAATGGCGGTCTACGCGACAGTATAACGTATTCGTGTGGTGGTTGTACATCCTTGATGTAATTTGCTTATCTTGGTACTTATCTGACGTGTCGGTTACCGTAAGCCTGCGTGACACAACAAAGCCCGCGGCGCGGCCCGCCCGGCGACTTGCGATGCGTCCCCAGCGGAACTTTGCTCACTGACAGTTTATCCTGCGCTACCAACTTGTTGGGAACTAATTCCGTCTAATTTAGTCTGCGGCAGGCGACTCACAGACGCACGGCTTACCCGTCGCCGTCGACTCCACGGTGACACCTTCCTGTCTGAAGGATTAATTTGGCTTTGTCTGCCGTGGTTCTGCTACAGTTTGACATGCCATGTTTAGCCGTTACATCGATGTAACAGCGCTGGCTCGTCCTTTTGGTATTACTCAAGATGCTTCCTCGTAATGGATTACGAAGTGATGAGGGTTGGAAATACAACACTTAATAATTAAGTGTATCTGTTTCACCTGCTTATGAAAGCTCCTATTCTCAATGCTCAGCTGTTGCCCGAACCATAAATGTTATTTAATTTACAACCGTAATTAGCAACGGCCCGAAATATATATATATAAACGGCTCCCAGCGCGTAATTTAGTCAACTCATTTAACACGTAACAGGCCCTGTCAACATTTCGGAACAAACAACCTATCTAACAATATTAAAAGCTTGTGTGCGCCAACATGAGAAACTCAGTAAAACGTAATTAAAACCTTGTTAGCGCCGGCGAGCACACAACATCAACACTTAACATCCGCTGAGGACTCGCCAAAAACTAATTCGGACTAGTGGGAGCGACCAACCCCGCCCCGCCACCGGATCCAGATCGCAAAACGCTCTAAGGGATTAAGCTGGCTTATCGTAGCCGGTGCGTTGTTTACATTCTAATCGCAGAACATAACGTGCCAATTTATTTATGCGCAAACGGGTCATCTACACCCTACGTTTGTATTTCCACCTGCATATTCCCACGCCCGCAACTTTTTCGTAACCTCGGCAGAGAATCTGATCACTCAATCAAGCCACTAATTCCCCGACGGGCCGGTCAATTTCTGAAAAGCCAGGAAACGTGCTGACTCTATTACGACAGAGGAAATTAATTTCCAAATATAAATAAATTCTATTTACTTCTGCTTGGCGAACCGTAACGCATTTAGAGCGGGGAGAATTTCGCCGCTCACGGCGCGAATCGTTTTGGCAACAATTTAAACGGAGGAATCGTAAATGTTTATTTGGAGAAGGGGCGTTTCCTCCGGCCGCGGGGCGACGTCGTTATAGGTCTTTAATGGCCAATAAAGTGTCAACGCCCGCTCCTTGCCGCAGATAAGTGTTCACCTGGAGTAAAAACGCTTTCCAACCTTGGCCAGCTCGGAAATAGACCGACAATAATGGCAGACCTTTGTCCTGGACAATATAGAAATAAAAATAATTTTGTTGGATAAACAGTGCAGTTCAACAAACGAACTCAAAGCTCTGATGTTATTCTTTTTAGCACAACTTTTGTAAATACAGCCTTATTGTTTTCAAACTCTCGACTCCTTTCATTGTGATGAAAAGTTACTTCCAAAAAAGGCTTACTGTAAAAACATTATAATATATATATAAATACTTTTCTGAATATGTCGTTTAATACAAATTTACAAATTTCGTTTCCCGTCTTCATATAACCTGAGATTACCTTCAAAAACTTTATTTAAATGAAACTTACCAAACAATCCTCGTTTAATTATTACTTTTTACCTTGATAGGAATTTTTACACTACAGCCGCGATTACAGTGCAAACCGCAGATCGTTTTTGCAACAATCACAACATGATTTAGTACTTAGCCGCTCCATGCGTGATTATTGTTTTCAATCTGTTGTTATCGTTTATTAAGTCCATTTAGATATAGTTTTAGACTACCAATTACTTTGATATTTACCTGTTTACATAGAATATCCAAAATAGATATGTTTGTGTATCTCGATAGCAATTACTTTTAACAGGATGTTCCAGTGAAATATATCAGTGCCATAGACTTAGGAATAGCTATCATAATAATCGAGTGTGTCAACAATATTTTGAATGATTGGCCCAAAATCAGTCAGCTGTCTGTAATAGTTTGCATTAGCAAACTTACAGACGGACTAATTATATTTTTCCAGGACACAAGCCTATTAAGGCTTGTCTCCTGGAAAAATGTAATTAGTCCGTCAGTTAGATTATCAAAAAATATTTGACACGTATTTTTTCTTTTGTTACGTAAACCAAAATTGACGAAGATACGACGCTTTTCAAATTCTTAGTGCGTTGTGACGTCACGAGCCCCCACTCCCGAGTTTTGATGCGTTTTATCTTTGTCAGTATTCGTTGATTTACAAAAACAAAAAATACGTGTCCATTATCTTCACTGACGGACTAAATAGATTTGCAATTTATTGATGGTGGAAACTAGGCTATTGCTACGTTACGTTGCTCAATTCTCGAAAACACTTCCTGTCTTATGTCGTATGTGACGTCACTCTAATTTCGAACAGCATCATTTTTGCCTAGGCTTATCCCAACTTGTTGGTGATTTTACCTCTTTATAATATTAGAGTAGATTATTAAATGTTGGTCGAAAAACTTTACTCGAATTAGGGCCGTAGTTTGAACAAAATCGAACCTTAACGACGGACGACATTGCCCGAACACGGGCATTCTCAAACCCGTTCTTTTACACTTAGTCGTTTTCACGAATTCGAAAGGCAATCGAATTTGGGCGAACGATTAAATGTAATTATTCCATAAGACTTGCGGATTCTGACTACCTTTAGGCTTTAGTCAACTGGATGCCAAATATCTACGAATGACAGCTTGGACTAATGGCTTAACATATTTTCCGAGGCACAGAGGGAACTCGATATGTAATGGATGGTCACCCATCCACGGACCGACCTTGAGAATCGTTGTTGAACCTTGAAGATCGATAAGTGCGACTGTTTTAGTCACGAGAACAAACAATTACTAACAACGTACATTTTGTTCTAGATCCACCAGTGGTATCACTCTCACTGGGCTCGACGCTCAACCCTCACGACATCAAGGAAGGTGACGACGTGTACTTCGAGTGCTCAGTGCGTGCCAACCCTAGAGAACATAGGATATCATGGTATCATAATGTAAGTGCTTAATTTATCTTCTTTTAAAGTCATCCACGTGCCTGTCAAGTATGAAGTCCTATGTTCGATTGCCATGTCAGGCAAAATGTTTTTGGGTTTTTCTATGAGGAATTTGTCAGTAGCAGCCACGGAGTCTGGATTTGAGCCCGGTTGATGACAATAAGCTCGCCCATAATACATGGGACTTAAACATAACTGGCGAAATGTGGGTGTACTGTTAGGTATACCTCTGCCAAACCCTTTGGAGATGACACGCGTGATGTAATGTTATGTTAAAAAGTCATTAAGTTCAAAACATACTCGTACGTTATCGCTTAAACTGATCAAAGTCTGCTGCTGCGCCAAAGACCCTATCAACACTGCCTGCACCTGAACTTTCAGTTTTTTACACGTACTCACAATAGGGTAGTTGACACCATAAAACAATACACCAAGACACCAACCTCTAAAAAAAAAATTTATTTTGAGCCTGAAAACCCGATTTATTTTCAATTAACTGCCAAATTCGATTTTCAGTTGCTTTGAAATCAATAAATAGGTTGAGTCATTGAGTTGACCAAACAGTGACGTCACAGCGTGCTATTGCCAACAAAAACTATGAAAGAACCGCGTTTTGACAGCTCTTAAAAGTATGTCTATTGATTACTGTGTCAACTACCCTATTTACCTGCCTGGCTCACCCATGCAATCACCACCGGGACTCTGCCATCGACGATACGATAACTAGAACGTGTGAAAAGGCATATAAGTTGCCAACTATCTCTTTGGCAAATGGATTAGTAATCACGGTATGTTGCTAATGGTACCCAGGAGGACGATCCATTCTCTTGACATAAACTCTTAATCGCCCTTTACGACGCACCATATAAACGTTATGTATAAATTATAAATTGTACTCTCATGCATATCATCGTCTGCCTAGCCTGTTCCCAAGTTTTTTTTTATGGAGCGACTGCCTATCTGACCTCCACAACTCAGTTAATACTGGGTATTACAGTACCCCTTGGTAAAACTAGTTGTCATTCATTTAATTAAATCATCATAAATTAAAAAACCAGTGGCTTAATAGAATCATTTGCAGAAACCAAACTTAATAAACTTACAATAGGGAATATGCATAAATTTCCTTTTTTTTTATTTCGATACGGAATGTTAAAGTACTATTTAAATAATGACAAAAAGCGAAAACAAGACATAAATCGGACAAACAACACAAAAGTTATAACCATTTTGTTTCTATCTCTTTCTAGATAAACGGAATTTAGTATGGATTTTGTACGTCGATGCAGCGAATGACGTCATTCGCTGTATCGGATCTCTCTGTCAGCAGTTTCAAATGCTTATAACTTAGTATTTTTCATAGATATTAAAAAAATAATTGGACTCTGCTATTTCTGATGTTAATACGCTTTGTTTAGAGTGATAAAAAAAAACATGCTTATACCCTATTGATTGATCCGTTGTAGATACTTGTTGACACAATTTAGTAAGGGAGTGATGAATTAGATTACCGCGGAACAGGCGCAAGGCTGATGAATTACTGGCCCAACTTGAGATCTGTCTATTATCGGACCCCAATAGATTACGTCATCGCCCTCGATATTGACGTCGTGGCTTCTATATAGTGATTATGATTAAAGATTCATAAGGAAATTGGTAAGGATATCGATAGTAAATAGCGGTTAGAGGTCGGTTAATAGAGAAGGTCTGTACTAACAGTAATCATTTGAATGTTAGTTTGTTTTATCTGCTGAGATATTGTAACGTCTAAGAAGCAGAAATTACAGCAACAAGCAATGACTGAATCTACCGACCTTTTTTTTTTTTTTTTTTCTGATGGGAAATCATCAAATGACTTCTCCCGCTCTGGGCGGAGCAGGAGGGAGTGTCAGACTTTTACTGACTAAAACCCATCCATGTTCCTTCATCGCCCTTTGTGTTCCGGGGCCACGGTATCTCTTTCGAATAGTCCCGCAACCCCGGCAGGCATCGGTCCTTTCGGACCCCTTCCTTTTTGCTGACTCTCTTTGAGGCGCGCGTGGAACACGAACGCGCCGTCGACACGGCCTGTCGTCATGAGACGGACGGACGGCGAACTAGCCCATAGCCCACCGTCCACAGGCCCGCGCCTACGGTGGCCGGGGGCCACGTGGTGGCCCCCGACGCCCGGGGCGTCTCCCGCGGCGGCCGGGACGCTGTGAGGTTCTCTCCCTCTCACGTTCCGCCACCTCCTTCTCTAGCATTACTGCTTCGCAGAAGGAGGTGACGGCGTCCCATTCCGTCTCGCTCCGGACCATGGCTTGCACCAGGGCCGGACGCGAGAGGTCGCCGCCGCCAATCGCCGCTTCGAGGACACGGCGGTGCTCCGCCCACGCGGGGCACACCTCCACCGTGTGCTCCACCGTGTCCTCCGGTCGATCCTCGCAGTGGAAACACCCGGGCGTTTCCTCCCGCCCGATTCGGTGCAGGAACCTCCCGAAAACACCGTGTCCGGTGAGGACCTGCGTCAGGCGGAAGGTGAGGACGCCGTGGCGTCTTTCAAGCCACTCCTCAAAGAGGGGACTTACCGCCACTATTGTGGCGTGCCCTGAATCTACCGACCTTTAGCAGGAATCTTGAAGACATACTTACTCGCAGTACTAGAAAAGGATAAAAAAAATTAGGATATTCTACTCCATTCTAGAAATCAAAAAATATTTGAACCATGTTTTTTCTTTTGTTACGTAAACCAAAATTGACGAAGTTGTGACGCATTTAAAATTCTCAATACGTCACGCCTAGGTATCATTTTTAGCTAGTTCTGACGTCACGAGCCCCCACTCCCGAGTTTTGATGCGTTTTATCTTTGTCAATGTTCATTGATTTACAAAAACAAAAAATATGTGTTCATTAATTTCCAATACTCTAACTGACGGACTAAATAGATTTGTATTTTTTTGATACTGTCGTCATGCCTATTATATTGTATTTTTATTAAATTAATTATGTAACTTTTATTTTTATATGGATTATAAAGCCCCAATCTTGTAGTACATAATATAAAAAAAATACCTAAATTAAATCTAATTAAATTAAAATACCTAATGAGAAATTAATATCAAATTATTATTAGGCTTCTTTTCTTCTTATTTATTATGATAAAGACTCTAAAGTCTTTATCATAATAAATAAGAAAAAAAGAAGCCTAATAATAATTTGACATCAGGCATCAATATAGTTCCGATTCCAATTATTATTTTTGTTTAAAACATTACCAGCATTATATTGATTGCACAAATATTAGGGTTTCCATGAACTTCACAAACATGATTACGAAAGTTCTACGCAGTGTTTTCACGTCCATAATGCAGCGAGCAAGGTTTAAACTCGCTAGCCAATCTAAAAACTTATCCGTTGGGCTATTAGAGCTTAATTTTAGATTACCAGTATATTTACACGAATAAACGGCAGGTACCCGGACGTTGATTTTTCGGCAGGGTAATTATTATAAGAAATATTTTTTTACAAATTTCTGTTTACTGAGCACGAGGGTGCTCTGCTGTCGAGCTTGACCGAACGAGGCAGTCAGAAATAATACTACTACTAAATTTGTTTCCTGATTTTGATTTCTGGGTCGGGCTAAGTGTTTTATTGGGTTTTCCCATCAGGAATTTTTCAGTAGTCACGGAGTCTGGATTTGTGCCCGGTTGATGGCAATAGGCTCGCCCCCTATTACACAGGACTCCTATTACAAACATAACTGGTGAAAGTGGGTGTACTTATTAGGCACGTACGTGATAGGCAGAGGTGTACCTCTGCCTAACACTTCGGGTAATACAAGGCGTGGTTTTCTTTTTTTTTTTAAATAACTCTACGTGTTTCAGACAAAGTTCGGCTTTGTATAGCGTCGAATGTCATTCTCTTTCTGAAGCTCGATGTTTTTCATAATCGCAGGTACTGTACCTAAAACACTTTTATATCAGAATCAAACCCTTATATAAATTAAAGACTGACGTGCCCAAAACGATTTATCATTCCCCAAGTACCAACATGTTAATACAAAAGTATAATCATGAAACATTGATGAAGTACGTAATAAAACAAAATGTACTACGTCAGCATATAATCTAAATTACATTTGAATAAGTTCGCTGTAATCACAACATGGGTCGTGACCTTTATCAAACCACATGAAAGGTCCACACGAACCCGAACTTTTAGTGTATTGCGTCAGAGATCGATTTGTTATGTTATTTTAATAGGGACTTTTAAGGAGAAACTTTTTGTGGAAGTAAGTCGGCAAAACTTTATAAACAGGACTGTAATTTTGGGCCATTAAAAGACCAATTCAAAAGTATTCTGCTGCACGTAGTGCACACAATTTTCACAGGAATCCTATTATTTAAATATTAATAGCTCTAACAGCTTGGGTTTTCCCCAAAATAATTGGATGGAGGTATTTAAAGTAAAGTTATAATATTTTAAACATATATTTGAAAAAAAATGTGAAAAGTTGAAACTTTGGCCTTTTTTTTTTTTTTCGGATGGGAAATCATCAAATGACTTCTCCCGCTCTGGGCGGAGCAGGAGGGAGTGTCAGACTTTTACTGACTAAAACCCATCCATGTTCCTTCATCGCCCTTTGTGTTCCGGGGCCACGGTATCTCTTTCGAACAGTCCCGCAACCCCGGCAGGCATCCGTCCTTGTATAATAAATATATAATATAATATAATAAATATATAATAATATAATATAATATTTTAAACATACATTTGAAAAAAAGTGTGAAAAGTTGAAACTTTGGCCTTCAATATCTCCTAGATTAGAACAAAACAATAAATAGCAATGACAGGAAGTACAGGTATCTTTTGGGTTCGTTAAGGGTATTTTACACCCTTTGTTATAGGGTCATGAGAATAGTTCATGTTATTTTAAAAATACTAGCCAGTCAGCGATGTGGTATAGAGGCCAACTGTCCAAGTTGCGGCTCCGTCTCTCAAGTATATCTTAAGCACAAATAATACAAATGCAATAAAATCTCTATTGATAGCAATATTTAAATTGCTTTGTTTAACGCCTAAATTAACAAATAAATAAAATAAATCAATAAATATCGCTGGACATTACACACACCGCCATCTAGTGCCACACCAAGTACCGGGGCTTGTGTATAATTACTTGATTATTGTGTAACATCCGAACTTTTATATGTATTTGTACGCCGTTCAGGCAAATCTTGTATGCCGTGTGAGTGTATACAGACAAATAAAAATCTTACCTTATGAAAAATAATACATCTAAATACTCTTATACGTTGCAAACATTTAGTTCTATAAACATATACGAACAAATAAGTCCTAGTTCTATCTGCTTTAAGTAACATTTAGTGCGACTACACTTATTAGAAAATAGTGTTGCAAGCGTTGTTTGTATAAATCCTATTGACTTTTATCGATATTTATAGCCACGCTTGTTTATATTTGGTTGGATATTTCTATTTGTATTTACATTCGCTACTTTTACAAAGAGCAAATATGTCTGTTATAGTTTATTTTTATCGTGTGGTTTACAAATAAATATCGTGTTTGAACTGTTGTGGTATTGCGTTTATTACTACACACATCAAAAGTATCTAGGGATCAACATATATTTTTGCAATAACTTTTCTCCTGATTGATATTAATTAAAATTTTCTTTAAGGATTCATCAAATAAAGTGTTTTCGTTTGTCACAGTAACGATAAACCAAGTCACCTTTGCATTAATAAAGAAATTTGCCATTTTCCTAATAAAGGGATTTTTGACATTTGAACCACTAACATTAAAGTTCGAAAAAAAGACTGAAATAACAGTTTTCTTTAAAATTTTATTGGGTAACTTAAACAATTAATAATCCGTGTTTCTACCGCGAACACTAACAACACAAGAACATCGGTTTGGCATACTCAAAATGAGTTCATCCAAATCACGCTGTGGAATGGCCGCCCATGTTCGTTGCAACAACAAAAAAAGGTCTTCTTGCGACTGGATACCCTCCATATTCGGCAGAGCTCTTCTCTGTAGCATATCCCATGCATGCTCAATCGGGTTCAAGTCTGGCGACTGAGCAGGCCAGGGCAGGACATTGATGTTAGCTGCGGCGAGAGTCTGTCTTACAACTCTTGCGGTGTGCGGTCGTGCATTATCATGCATTAACTGAAATAAGGGACCGATTTGCACTTGTGGAGGAACGATGACGTCTGATACAATCGTCTCAGCATAAATTTGAGCGTTGAGGTTGCCTCTGATCCAAATCAACTCAGTTCTTCCGCCGATCCAAATACCCGCCCATACCATGATGGTTCCACCACTATAAGGATGGACTTCCTGGCAGGATTTTAATCGCTGTTGGCGTCCAGGGGTTCTCCAGTGTCGTATACGTCTTGTATCCGGTCTCATACCAAAACGAGACTCATCAGAAAAGCACACGAAACGCCATTGTTCTTCTGCCCAATTTCTGTGTTCAAGAGCCCATTGATATCGAATCCTACGATTGTGCATTGCTATAGGTGGTACCCGTAGCGGTCTTCGGGAATGAAGGTTCACTTCATGCAAGCGGTTTCTGACTGTTTGGTCGCTAATTAAGTTCCCTGAAGAGTGATGAAGCCTCACGGCTAACATCATGGCGGTTATTGTTGGAGCTCTTCGAGTTAAGATTTGAATGTATCGGTCTTGTCTCCGTGTGGTGCAGCGATACCGTCCTCCATGGCGCTCAGCCACGGTACCAGTGCTTCGGTAACGTGTCCAAAGTCGACTGATAACACTCTGACTTGTATTCAGAGCTAAAGCTACAGTACGTTGCCGGGAACCAGCTTCTATCATTCCCACGGCTCTGAGCATTTCTTCCCTGCTTAAATGACGTCGCCGCTCCATAATAACGTTGGTTTTAATCAGTAGTAGGGAAACAGTAGCACTAATAATGTCTTCAATGCGTTGTATGTTTTTATAGGGAAAATATTGACAGCTTATTTTCATCTTTTACTCGAATTTGATTGAGAGTTCCTGATTCAAATTATGAAATGCACCAAAAAGGATCCATATAAATTTATAAAATCATAAATTTATTACAAAGCCACATCTCAATCTCAAGAAATCCGCATAAAAATGCTTGATCCCTAGACATTTTTGATGTGTGTATTTTCATAGAACACAAATTATTTATTCGTTTTTTTTTTGCGTTTCTCTTTCCAATTAGTGGTGTGGTCAACTTAAACAAAAACATCGGGTGTTTGGTCTCTGAAATTTCTTAATCGAGGTTAATCTGGTTGACAGTGCTTCGATATCTGGTTTTTGAATTCAATTATGAAAATGTCTAAATGACTAACTTTGTCGAATGAGATACCTATTTTGATTGAAGATCTCAGCCACGTGTCGAGTATTAAGGAAGCCCTAAATTCACGAGGTCGAAGTTTAAGAAAATTATCTTCCTATTCCCTAAACGAAAAGCATTCTAACAAGTATCATAAATGTATCTCAAATTCGATTGTGATTTTAAGTAGTGGAATACTTTTCGGCATAATTTGATTTAAACTGCTTATTTAATATTTTTTTCTGCTACAAATGAATTTATTGTTTTTTGCCTAGGATAAGCCGGTGCTCCACAATGTGGTGTCCGGCATCATCGTCAGCACCAAGTCGCTGGTGCTACAGAAGGTGACAAGGGACCACGGAGGTGACTACTCCTGCAGAGCAACCAACTCACTCGGAGAGACAGCCAGCCAATCTACACATCTTAGTATACAATGTAAGTCATACAGTAGGTAGGTAGTAGTAGGTAGGTGCTTGTCAAGAAAATTTGCATCGATATGTCAAACTTGGTACATTTCTTTTAGTTCTGTGTTTTCCCACCTGCACAGATAAGTTGGTTGACCTTGATTTTTCTTGTCATATCTACTTCCTTACAGGCCGACCGTTTAGCCCAGACGGTACCTAAGGCACCGTCTCAGGTAAGGTTTTCCTACATAACCTTGACCCGCCGCCACTCCGACTCCACTCACAATAAACCATATTTTCAACATGGCCATAAGTGTTAAACACGCGTAGTCCACACGTCGTGCACTTCTTTCAAGTATATGTTAAAAATTCTATCGTAATGAACACGTTATGAAGTTCACATTTCAATACTTTACTTTTTGTAGAGTCAGTGTTGAGGCCGAGTAATTGCGAAGACCTTTAGGCGGTAGGTTCAATTCAATTTCACTTTTTTTGACATACCTAAACTACACTGTTGATTTTGTTCTTCTTAACCGAGGTTTCTTAAGTACCTACCTACCCGTAATCCAGACAATACTACTAGATTTCTTCATCTCATAATCATTTATTTGAGGTCGGAGCAGTCATGTATTTTCCGTCATATCATTATCTCTTTTAACAGCCATATCAGTGTGTCCTCAATTATTTATATCACCTTCTTCGAATCAATTATCTTTGTTTTGGGCTGTCTCTTTTCTTATGCCATCCACATGTTTCAAACACCTTTCATATGACTTTCCAAAAACACCAACAAGATAGACCCAGATCAATAAAATCTATTTACAGAAAATGCCAAGACTCAGAAAACCAAACGCCAATTACTTATGGATTACGTGTCTTCGCTCATAAGTCTAGATAGGTACACGGTCCACTAGCCAATCAACTTGCCACATATACATATGTATACACAAACGTAGCATATTAGTACACGACGGTACGGTCGCAATTAGTAACTTCGCCGACTTGTGTGAGGTTCGCACTAGTAGCCAGTTAAAGTTTCTTGTTCTACATATAAGGGTACTAGTGAGCCCAGTGAATATATAAACAACAGTCAAATATAACTCTCCTTTTGAGGTTCAATACAGTCGGGTATGAAGATGTCGCGTCACGATATAATATCATTACTTGTAGTTTCAGAAAAGATAGGTAGAAATAAATAAAGCAAACTGGAGCACATAGAAAACAAATACCTTTCCATTCTACATACTAATTAGGACAGTACATAATTGATATAAAGAAGTCTAGCATATAAAGTTGGAGTAAGGAATGAAAATATCCGCGTCTAATAAATTAACTGTACATATTTACAAATATTGTTGACGTAGATGCCAAAGCTCTAAAAATAATAAGTCGAAAATATTTTTTTCCCAACTTCTTCCTAACTAACTTACATATCGACCATCCTAAAGTAAATCACCGCCCATAAATATCTTTCCGAAATAAGGTCGACAAACGACGAAAAAATAGACTGCCCTTAAAAGTGAAGCATACCAATAAGTAAATTGTTCCGTAGATAACTTCCGACTGGAATCAACGATTCCTTTGTTCCCTATTATAAACAGAGTGCTAATAAATTACGTTTCATTTCGCCGGAGGCTTTTCGTCGTCTGCTCACTGCTGTATCAATCATTCTCAGAAAGATCTTAACAAAGATTTGTTACAGTCAACGGAGTGGCACGCTAGAATGTATTGAATATAGAATAATTCCATTTACTGATAAACACGAGCAATAAATTACAATAAAGGAGCTTAGGAACGTTACATCTGTCTTCTTGCCCGCTGTGATGTATGTAATGTACTTGCGAGCCGGAATAATGCCAGCATAATGAGTTCTCCTTATATTCACACAATATGGGTAATTTTTATGCGAACACGAGCTGTATCAAGCAAAATAAAATTGTGTAATATTCATGAATAGGCGCTAATTACATTATGAAACCGTACAAACCGTCCCAACATACGTGTTATATTCACAGACGCGCACGATTGCAAATTACCAGCATTCAGGCGAGGTGTTATTTTTATTCATTTAGGTATTTATACACGTACATCGGCGTTGGGAAATTCTGTCTCCACATAAAACCAGAAACACCCCATTTTATGGATGAAAGAATCGTTCGAGCGCTTGCTAATGAGCGTGCAATCAGCTGCTTCACCAAAACATTCTGGCAATAGGCCAGAAAACACGGGGATACAGAAGGAGGCTAATATTCCGACTATTACTCCAATTATCGCCAACCATGCCCTAAATGAAAAAGTCTGAGTTTACTTTCCAAAACTATGAGCACTATCGATCAATAAGCAAGTGCTAACTATTATCCGGAGGGATTAATCTGCCCGCAACTCTGATCAATGCGTCTACAAACAACCTAAGTGGTATTAGTGAACAGTGGTGTTGAGGGTGTATTTCGACGAGCAGTCCTCAGAGTCACCGCGCGGCCATCAATCATCTCGGAAGCTGCCTCGCGAAGATTTACGTCGTCTCCGTCACCGCGGGCGGCACGCGACGACCGGCCGATCTGCGACTAACGTATACCAGCCCCCGCTATTTGTTACCGCACCACTGTTTTACTTTTGCACCGCTCGCTGCCGACAGTTTGTTTCCATTTTATTGATCCTTACCGTCACAAATCTAAGGCGAAGAAAATGTACGTTGTTATTCACACGCGGTACACGATCGCTGGCGCCGGTGTTACATTAATCCACATACATATTTTCATATTCCCGCTTCAGTAATCCTTCCGAGGTAGGGCTGCTTAACGCGCGCAAATATTTGAGAGTTTAATGAAAATCTAAGGCTGCTCGGGAGCGCAGTTTTGCAAGTAGATATCTAAATGAATCACAGTCGCTGACTGCGCCTGCTCCGGAGGGGAACAGTTGGGCGATAAAATTTATATATCGTCTAACTTCTGTTATGATTTAACGAACTGTATTCGGGTCTCTTTTAGCTCTTTGTTAATTATGGCATTCTTGCTTAGAGACGGAATCTTTGTTGAATGTAACGCTCCTTTATTCGTTTAGTGCTGAACAACATTTTAAAAGAATTCAAAATATTTTTCCCGTGAAACTATTCTGTTTTACTAATGTGGAAAATTCTTAGGGAAATACTGCATAGCTAAGTCGTTTGGTACGAACGTGTAAGCAATGTTAGCAATGCTGGTGTTGATTGGTTACGTATTAATTAATAGATTAAGTGGTTGCTGCTTCCACGACGGATTCAATTAATCTTCACCTACTTAGTACTTGGCTACTATGTGTAATGTTCATTAGAAGTTCACTAATTGCTTAGTTAATAAGCAAAAACATTTGTACGTGTTGGGTTTAAAATATAATAATAAAGATTTGACCTTGTCAAATGACCTTATACTATGTATAAGCAAAAATAATATATTAAAAAAAAAACAATGTCATCTTTTGATGGTTAGAATTTCGCGTTACCGTTCAAAATAAATAATAATACTTCCAATCCTAATATTCCAAATAAAATAAAACAAAATATCCAAATCTAACAATAATAATGATAATAAATAATAAAAATAATAATAATAATAATAAAGACCCACACAAGCAAAAGTTAGAAGATTGGAAGAAGAAAGTGTTGCACGGACGGCATCCCCATGATCTTGAACAACCTCATATAGACACACTAGCATCAAACAAATGGCTTAAAATAGGTTCTCTATTTCCGGAAACCGAAGGTTTTATTATTGCGATACAAGATCAAATCATAAATACTAAAAATTACAGGAAATACATTATAAAAGACCCCACGATAACTAACGATAATAATAATAACGATAATTTTAAATACCTGCAGAATAGTAAGGAAGTTCATGCAAATCGACGAAAATGAAATATCACACAACTCACACACACAACCGCTACGTTGACTTGGTTAAAGCCCGTTAACGTAGCTTAAACTAGCCAAGGAGCTAAGAACAGAACATGTTTTTCCCAAAAATAATAATAATAATAATAATTTCTAATATTTCCTTCTAATATTCTTATCTGGAAATAGCACCTTCAACACAGCCAGCCATAACGCCATATCCTAATAGGTAACCCTATCCTACACAGATGCGCCAGTATGTGCCCACCCATCACCTCAAGTGCTGGGCGCACAACTCGACGAGTCGCTGCGCGTGCGCTGCTCGGTGACAGCTAACCCGCCTGATGTCACGTTCTTCTGGCAGTTCAACAACAGCGGCGAGAGTCTCGACGTGTCGCCGCTGAAATTCGGTAAATATGCTATAAAAGATAATAAGGTATCTTTCCATCGTTCCATCGTCGACCTCATTTCTGTCCTAAGGACAATATTGAGCTCAAGTAGGCCCATTTCATTTTTTTTAAAGGGTTAGAAAATTTGAGTATATACTTACATAAATACTTAAATACCACTAATATTTTTATTTACGGTTGATAAATTAGTGACGTCACAGCTAGCTATTGCCATGCAAAAATTTTGGCACGTTTTGACAACACTAAAAAAGTACCTATCCACCATCAATAAATTCCAAATCTATTTAGTCCGTCAGTTAGAGTATTGGAAAATAATGGACACGTATTTTTTGTTTTTGTAAATCAATGGATATTGACACCAATAAAACGCATCAAATCTCGGGACTGGGGGCTCGTGACGTCACAACGCATTAGAAATTATAGCACGGCGTGACGTATTGAGAATTTTAAAAGCGTCGGTTCTTCTTCAATTTTGGTCTACGTAACAAAAGAAAACATACGTGTCAAATATTGTTTTGAAAATCTAACTGACGGACTAATTAGATTTTTTCAGGACACAAGCCTATTGATTGGTGGTGCAACTATAGTTTTATGTTTAAAAAAAAACGTTGTTCACAATACATGTTATTCTCTGTATTCTACCTTTTTCTATGGTCGTTTGTCGCCTTTCAGATTATTCGTACTTTACCGGCAAAGCCTGTCTTATTCATTACTATCCTGTTAACTGGTATTTTTGTGCTCACTGCTGGTATTTCACTATAATTTTTTAGGTAGTGTTCTTCTTTCTTGATATTATTCCCTTCATCAAAACTGCAGCTTGATTACATACCGAGTTTCTTCCATGCCTCAGAAAGCACGTTTAGCTATTAGTCCTGGCTGTCATTTGTTGATCTTTGACAGTCGTTATAGGTAGTCAGTGGCCCGAAAGTCTGACAACCAGTCTTACCAAGGGATATCGTATTACCCAGTACTAACTGGATTGTGGACGTCAGATAGGCAGTCACTCCATGTAAAGTACTGGTATTCAGCTGCATCTTGTTAGAATAGAAGCCGACCCCTACTTAGTTGGTAAAAGGCTAGCCAGATGATCAAAACTGAAACTTGATTGATGAATTTAAATGAAACAAAGTGGTTGAAATACCGTACAGTCTGGTATGCCACATCAACGCAAATTATGGTTAATGTACCTACATTAACCACAATTTGCGAAATCTTCTAACCAAATTGTATGTATATAATGTACATACAATTTGGTTAGAAGATTTAATAATTCAATATTCTGGGGATCTAGACTAACTCGTGGGATCTACTTTTCGTCCTGAAAACTTTATCACGAGGGCTGTCGGAAGTTAGTAAAATAATGATTTATCTCTGAACATAACTTTACCTTCAGCTCAGAACAAATTAACACAAAACTTAATTAGCAGTTGAAACAAGACTCATTGTTTTAAGCCCGTATTACTGAACTAAACATGGCATCTAAAACGAAACTTTTAGGGAAGTAAAATGTCCAAGTGTATTTAAACAAATGCTATATCTGAGGTGATTCAAGGAATCATTAAGGTATAAAATAGATAGTTAATAGCCTCAATTAATTAAATTATCTATTGTTACGTTACCCCCTGGGGGCACCGGGCATTTATTAACTTCGGCTCGTATTTGAAACCTGCCGCTAATTTAATAGCTTCTCTTAGCATTTTTATGTTTACAAACTCGTGTTTTACTTGTGTCCTGTGCACTTTGGACAATTACAATTCAACAGCCACAAAGATTTCTGGTATTATAATCTTTAATGTATCCCTATCCACCAACTCACACAGGGACCTCGTGGTAGATTACGTGGTCCTTACAGTGAGAATGGTATAGGCTGATTATGCTAATATCTTATGTCCATGTTATTTAGGTACAGCGAATGGCAGCACCAGTGAGTTGAGCTACAAGCCACAGAGCGAGCGCGACTACGGAACGTTGAGCTGTCGCGGCATGAACACTGTGGGCAGACAGCTGGACCCCTGCGTGTTCCAGGTCGTGCCAGCTGGTGAGTGACGTCAGAGTATCACGTCCTGTAGGCACACTGAATGGCAGCACCAGCGAGTTAAGCTACAAGCCCATGAATAAGTGGGACTACGGAACGTTGAGCTGTCGCGGCATGAACACTGTGTGCAGATAGCTGGACCCCTGCGTGTTCTAGATCGTGCCAGCTGGTGAGTGACATGAGTGATCAGAGTATCATGTTCTGTATGCACACTGAAACTCCAGAGCGAGTGGGACCATAGAACGACAGCTGGACACTAAAACTAGTAATGAAAAGCGAGCAAAATAATAATGCTTTTCATCATCCCTGAATATCACCAGCTTAAATTGAACCGTGAATTCGTGGAAAACGCACAATCAGCTTCAATACTACAATTCGCGTTTAAACTCTACACAAAATCTTCACGTGCATTTAAATATTGGAAATACAATGCAATAACTCGAGTATACAAAAGCCCAAAATGTCGGCACCGAAATGAACACTTCAATAAAAGCATTAATAAAACCGCGTGCACACAATTTGAACCTACAACGAGGCCGAACTTGCTCTACGTTTTATAATTCCAGATTTCGGCTTTCGACTTTACATGCCCGTGTGCCAAATCACATAACTCCTCTCTGATGACGTACAATTTCCCTGAAACTACAACTGGCACTGAAATGAGAAATACGATTTATGCACAGAATTAACTTATTAATTTCAAGTAATTTAAAAATTTACTGTTAAAATCAACAGAAGCTAACTGAACCAGTGTACTTTTTTTTGTGAAGAAGAGTTATAGCCAAGTTCTGTTCTCAACCGCCCGAGTACATAACATAAAGTGAAACAAAATTAATCTAACAGCACGTTTCAATTAGTGAAGAAAAATACCAACGGCTAAATTGAAACTTTGTTAAAATATATGAAACTGCACGCTACACGGAACGTAGCACGTCGTGCATTATCTTTTTATTCTCAAATCTCGTTATTTCATAGAACGGTTGCAACGTGCTCTTATAATTCTGATGCGCACGACTGCAATAGGAAATATGACTTAGCTGTTGCGGGCTGCAACGAAATAACCCGAAACCCGCACAGTTTAATATCCCCGCAGTTTGTTATAACATACACGCGTTAAATTGTCACCCGCCTGCCATAAGTCAAGGCGAAATTAGTGAGTTTAGCGCTCTCTGCACTTAATTTTCATTTCCACGCACGCACCGCGCCAGTTATACGAACAACGAACATTCCTTGCAAGTCCCCGCTCGCTCACTTGACATACAGTAATAATGTCGAGTAAGGGGCGTAAACTTTGATTTCTATTACAAGTTGCCTTCGAAGAAAATAATCTCGAAAAAGTTAGAATGGCTTTGAAAATTGTTTAAGTTCGCTCATGTCTAGCATTTTCAGCCACATTCTTAAAATATGTGTAATACGGTGTCTCAAAACTTTCCGATTCTGGAATGTTTTTGTTTTTTTTATTTCAGTTCGTTGATTGAAAAAGACTTGATTATTTCCACAACAACAAAACCGTGAACTCATTAAACTAATTCTGTCTGTCTGGATCGAAAGGTCGAGAACAACTCATTAAAATCATTCTAGATAGGTTATATTTAAATGCTGACCGCTTAGGTTCTACATTTCAAAATTAACAGCGATCATTATCTTTTGGCAGCATTCAAACTAAATTAAAAGTTTGTGGTTCGTATTACACAAAGGGTGAAAGGGCAGTCAAAGGCCTTTTCATCAAGAAGCCAGATAGTCTACGTACCTACTTCTAATTTCTGTTCTAAGATTGTTAACTCAAGTGCCATTAGCAGTTAGACTAAGTTAGCATAAAGATATTACTACTATGATCATTACAATGCCCGCAGGAAGATAACTATTTTGAATTCAGTTAATGTCTAGTTACGAAATTCAATGAGAAACTTAAATTGTTGAAATACTTGAAACCGTGGCTGCACTAACCTAGATTCATATTCGAGCCAGTTATGTTAAAAGGTTTACAACCGGAATAATGGTGCCTCTATACGTTTCTTTAATGAGAAACCTAAATGTTACAATAAAATACCTCCCCACATTCTTCAACTGAACGAGACGAAATTTAAATCTTGTATAAAACGCACACTATATAGGCAAGCATATTATAAGTTGGGGGATTACATTGATGATAAAAATGAAATGAAAAAGAAATTGAAGATAGTGAACTAAACAAAGAAATAGATTACAGGTTCGATGTTGAAGAATTTAAATTACGTTCAAAATTTCTTCAATTACAAAATGAAAATGAGATTACAATTGTGCCTCCAAATAGTGCAATGGACACACAGTCAATTTACGAATCAGCAATAACGAACAAAGAAAAACCGTTTCGTATGAACTTTCAGCCGTTCCAAGAGAACGAAACTTTTATGAACTTTACCAAACGGTTAAAGGTTTACTTCTTGCTGAACAATATAACAGATGGTAAGGTGAAAGTGTACGTACTACTTTGCACGATTTCGCCAGATCTACACGAAAGAATGTATAATATATGCTCTCCAGAAGATCCCTTGAACATGACTTTCGAAGAGATTACAAAGATTTTAGATGATTACATTGATCCTAAGCCCAGTATTTGGACAATGCGACACAAATTTATATCTCGCATGCAACAACAAGAGGAAACTGTGGTCACATACGCCTTCGAGCTTAAAAAACTATCTGCAAATTGTGAGTTTAAATGTCATAACTGCAAAAAACAAACTTCTGATAGCTTTCTGTGCTTACAACTCATACGAGGGTTAAATGATGGTGAAATTCGGACGAAAATACTGCAGGAAAAAGATACAACCTCATTTTCACAATTGGTGAAGATTGCCACTGCTACAGAAATGGAAAAGAACGAAAACGCAAAAATGTCCTCAGATATTCAAAAACCTAACACAATCAATAAAATAACAACACCTACAGCTAAAACATCTGTTTATAACAACCCACCTGTGCATACTAAGGTAAATACAAGATTACCAATAACCATTAGAGATCTTAAAGGAAAATAAATAAATAAATAAATAATATCTTTATTTTCAGACCATAGATCCATAACAAAAACACGAAACAAAAATAAAACAAACTTGATGACGGTCTGTGTGCCGACACCCAGTGACACATTATCTGGCCATCCATCCTGCCGGCTACAGTAGCCACGAGGCTGTTGGGGCTGCCGCGCACCCGACGCATCAGTGATGCGATTCGCTGACGCAGTAGCGAGCCGAAATCCGGAACGCGTGCGTCCGCGAACATCCCAGACGCGCTACAGAAGCGCGGCAACCCCAGTAATACCCGGAACGCGTTATTATATTGGACTCGTAGAGTACTGTACGAGCCCTGTGTATAACTGACCCACAGGGCGCACGTGTACAGCGACTGGCAGTATGCCCTGAACAATGTTATTTTAACCTTTTTCGTACACCGTGCGAACCTGCGGGCCAGCATGTTACACCTGACAGCCAGCGCTCTACGTTCCCTCTCCAAATCGGCATCATCCGACAGCCTATCGGTGACCCAATGCCCCAGGTACTTAAACCGAGTGACTCTTTTCAGCGGAACTCCGCTCAAGGTTACTGATGGAACACAGTCATAAATTAAGTTCTGCGCCCTAAACACTAAGAGCTCGCTTTTGGTCGAGTTGTACCTGAGACCATGAATCACCGCATAGTCTTCACAGATTCGGAGGAGCCTTCTCAACGCACTGATTGATGGGCTCAGCAACACCATATCGTCCGCGAAACTAATATTATTTATGAATTGTCCGTCAATGGAGCAACCTACTTGGGTGTTGCTGAGCTCACATATCAGCCGGTTGACATACAGGTTAAAGAGCTTGGGGGAGCTAAGCCCCCCTTGCCTCACGCCGCACTCCAACCTGTACGCACTCGACATAGCACCTACCCATCTAACATAGTTGGACTGGTTACTGTACCAGTACTTTAGTACAGCAATCAGTCCCCCAGGAAGGTTGGCGTCTTGGGAGAGTTTCCTCCAAAGGCAGTTATAGGACACTAGGTCGAATGCCTTGGAGAGGTCCAAAAAACACGCATAAACAGGTGTTTTCCTTGCTGCATAGTAATGGACAATATGCTTGAGACAGAGAATCGCCGTTTCAGTCGACAAATGTGGCCTAAACCCAAACTGGGCGTCATGTAAGGTAATATATTTATCCAACTGCCTGTCAATCAGACCGTCCAATACCTTCGCAATAATGGTCGCTAAGGAGATGGGCCTGTAGTTGTTCTTGTCACTCGTATCTCCAGTCTTGTTCTTTATTATAGGAACGACAATCGTTTTCATGAGGTCCTCTGGAAGACACGAGTGACTCATACATAAATTAAACAAGAGAGCTAAGACACGTGGCAAGTGCTTACCTGCATATCGTAGGTGTTCTACACTTAAGCCGTCATGTCCAAGAGATTTACCCCGCTTTAGATCCTTTAGGACAGACCCCACCTCCCCAGCGGAGAACATGACAGGCGTACCCTCGGACCCCCCCATAGCATCCGACCCACCCGTCGACGGACCCAGCGGTGACTCTGTCCTAAACGAAGCCATGAATAAATTGGCAATAGCCTCTGGTTCGTTTACGCCACCGACGCACACTGGCAGGCCCGACTTGGGATTCAAGCTGTTTGTAGCTTTCCAGAAACTGCTAAAATTTTTAGCTTCGTGATGACTCGCAATTTCATTCATCTTTAATTGATCTGCGTTATTTTGGCACCACAAAAATAAAATGAAATAAATGATGATGATGATTTAAATGTTCTCGTTGTGGAAAAGATGACCATAGAGCAAACGAATGTGGAGCCATCAAAAGCACTTGCCAAAAATGTCAGAAAATAGGCCACCTAGCACGAGTCTATTTACAAAGATATACCAACTCTCATCAAGTAAATGAATCTTCAAGCAACATTTGTCAAGACAGTATTGCAGATATCAACTTAGTTAAAAGTGAAATATCGGAGAAATATACGATTACTCTGAAAATAGAAGACAAAACTGTATGTATGGAATTTGACACCGGTGCTACATTATCTTCAATGTCACTAAATGATTTAAAAAACATGAACATACAAAAGAAACTTTTTAAAACAGAAATTAAGATGAGAACATACACTGGAGAAATCATTAGACCGATTGGAGTAGCATATGTCAAATGTTTGTACAACACTCAATTGTTTTATGGAAAACTATACATTATTGTTCAAAATGTCGACCGCGAAGCTGGATGAAAGAACTACATGATATTGATATAGCAGATGTAAGAACAGTACAAACTACAATTCATAGTAACAATCTAGAACAATTGTTAGAAGAATTCTTTTCATCCGTATTTACATCAGACCTAGGAAAAATTCCAAATCAAAAAGCTCATTTAAGTTTAATGGAAAATACTCAGCCGATCTTTATTAAACCACGAAGAATTCCATACGCATTGAAACCGAAAGTTGACGAAGAAATAGAAAGGCTATGTACACAAGGTGTGCTTACGAAAGTTGACCATGCCGAGTGGGGAACACCTATTGTTCCAATAGTAAAACCAAATGGGAGTATTCGGTTATGTGCTGACTACAAGATTACTCTAAATAAAGTAATAAAAGATGAACAATACCCCTTACTCAAAATTGAAGACATATTTTCTGAAATGAACGGAGGTAAGCTTTTCTGCACTTTAGACATTACCCAAGCATATTTGAATTTGGAAATGGACGAAGAAAGCGCTCACATGCAAACCTTGAGTACGCACAAAGGAACGTACAAAGTAAATAGACTAATGTTCGGCGTTAAAGTAGCACCAAGCCTGTGGCAGAAATTCATGGACAAATTACTACAGGATCTGACAGGAGTTAAATGCTTTTTCGATGACAATATTATAGAGGGCTCCTGTGAAGATGAGCTACTACAACGATTACGACAGGTCCTCCAAAAACTTAAAGAGAGTAACCTTCGAGTGAATAAAGAAAAAAGTCACTTCTATAAGCAATGCATTAACTACCTTGGACACACGATCGATAAGAACGGACTACATAAGAATAAAGACAAAATAAAAGCCATCACCAGCACTTTACGCCCTACAAACATCAACGAATTGAGAACCTTTCTTGGGATGGCCAATTATTACAATAAATTTATAAACAATCTGGCCTCTATTACAAGTCCTCTAAACGAGCTACTAAAGAAAAGACCTATCTTTACCTGGTCCCCTAAGTATAAAGAAAGTTTTTTAAAAATAAAGGAAGAAGTTTTGAGCGAAAGGGTATTGATTCATTTTGACCCTAAAAAGCCACTAATACTAGCTACTGACGCTTCACCTTTAGGGTTAGGAGCAGTGCTTTCACATAGATTACCGGACGGTTGTGAACGACCTATTGCTTTTGCTTCTAGATCTTTATCAAGCAGTGAGAAGAAGTACAGTCAGATTGATAAAGAAGCTACAGCTATCTACTGGGGCCTTAAAAAATTCTTTTACTACTGTTACGGTCGAAAATTTACTTTAGTTACCGATCACAAGCCACTAACATCGATCTTTCACCCACACCAGACGCTACCAGCGATGAGCACGATGAGACTTTTTCATTACGCTAATTTTCTATCTGGATTCAATTATGAGATAGACTACAGAAGTTCTGCAAGCAATTCTAATGCTGATTACTTATCCAGATTTCCAGTGGAAACAGTTAATGATAATAAAAAAGATCAACACTCACAATTCCAGCTACAACAAATATAAAAAATCGAAGTCAACCCAGATATTATAGCCCGAGAAACAAAAGACGACAACGAATTACTTCCCTTACTACAAGCATTAAAAACAGGACGTACTTTGAAAGAACTTGGGTATAATGACAATGAATTTACGCTACAGGATGATTGTATTTTGAAAGGTACAAGGGTTATTATTCCTTCTACTTTACGTTTGCAAATTCTTAATGAATTCCATACTGGACACTCTGGGATTTTAAAAATGAAATTATTAGCACGCAGCTACATTTACTGGAAAAACATGGACAGAGACATTGAAAACAAAGTAAAAGCATGTAGAGCATGCCGGTTAGAGCAAAACCAAGCAGCAAAAGCTCCTTTACACCCAATGGTGTATGGATTCGTTGCCAAGGGCCAGTTGTCTCTTCCCAATGGAAGAGACAACTGGCCCTTGGCAACGAATCCATATTGATTTCGCTGGTCCAGTGTCTGGTTATCAATTATTCATTATAATCGACGCCTTCACAAAGTGGGTTGAAATAATTCCAGCCAAAATAACGACCAGCTCTTGGTGTATTCGAAAACTTAAAGAAATATTTTCCACTTTCGGCGCACCCTATATTCTCGTTTCAGATAACGGCCGGCAATTCATATCACGAGAATTCAAAAATGTTCTCTTAGATTATAACATAACTCATAAAACCATTGCACCATACCACCCAGCCACAAACGGTCAAGCAGAACGCACAGTACAGACTATTAAGAGAGCTTTACGATCTATGGAGGGGGAGAGCGGTGATCTAGTCGAGAAACTGACGACTATTAAAATACGTTTGAGACGTACGCCAGGCCCCAGTACCCAGAGCCCTTATCAGTTGATGTTTGGCAGGGAAGTAAGGACCAGGCTGCACGCCATGCTGCTCAAAATAGAGAATTCCACTCATCACCGAACATTGCCGGATAATTTACGACAATTCAAACTGGGAGACAGGGTCCAAGCTAGGAGTTACTCGTCTCCGCATCAGAGGTGGACATTCGGTAGGATCCTGTCTCGCCTGGGACATTTACACTATGAGGTGCTTACAGATGACGGGAATGTCTGGCGCCGCCATCTTGACCAGCTGGTGGCAGCACCCCAAGTGCAGCAACTGGAATCACGGCCGAGGGCTGTTATGTCTTTGGTTTGACGTTTTGTCTATACAGGTTTCCTGGACAACGAATGTATCAGGATTGTCACATATAATTAAAATATACGAATAGCAAAATGTACGTTTGATCTTTTATTTAATATCTCCTATCACTGATCGCCGATACGAAGCGCGTTAATTAACATAACATCACGCCTATAATCCCCGAAGGGTTAGGCAGAGGTGTATCTAATAGTACACCCACATTTCGCCAGCAATGTTTAAGTCCAATGTAATAGGGGGAGGGCCTATTGCCATCGACTGGGCGCAAATCCAGACTTCGTGGCTGCTACTGAAATATTCCTTCTCTTAATCCCTTATTTACAATTGCTTGCATTGTTTGCTCAATTATGTAAAATTTATAAGTTTGTCTAGGAAGTCAGGTACCATCTGAAAACCCAAGTACTTTAAAACTTACTTGTTTTCGACTAGCTCGTCCCACGGCCCCTCGCAACTGCTCCCTCCAAACGGGCAACACTAGCGCAGAGGGCAGCTCCTGGCTGCGCGTGCGCTGCGTGGCGGGCTACGACGGAGGACTGCCGCAGTACTTCATGTTGGAAGCTTTGGACCCCGTCACTGGCAGGACGAGGTTCAATGGCAGTGTTAATGAGACTGGTTTGTGGAAGTTTTATAGAATATATCAACATTTTACTGTTCCATCATTTCTCACCGTTTTTTATCAAGAGGTAAGAGAGTGAAGGTTTCAGAAAACTGCTGGAGAAGGTAATAGTTTATGGTTAAGGGCCGGACGCCACCAAAGCGGATAAAAGCGCAGATGTGCAAAGCTGAGAGGAAAAAAGTTGTGTAAAAACTAGTGTGCATCCACCGAAACTGTGCGGAGATGAGCAAAGCGGCATGCCGCTCACAACACACCGCTCACAGCACACTGCTCACAGCACACCCCACGCTGCACACAGCACACCGCTAACCACACACTGCTGGCCGCATGCCACTCACGTCTCTGGACTAAACCTACTCGCCTTTCTGTTCAACCGTTTCCACTAAAGCTAAGCAGAGACGAGAAGTGTAGTATATCTAAATTCTGACCGTGATTTACAACACATTTTCTCTCTTCTCATCTCGTCTCCGCTTCGGTGGAGTCCGATCCTAAAGCCCATTTGCAAAAAAACACAAAATACTTCAACACTGAACACATTTACTAGATAAATCTGTCAACGAAACAATAAACAGAAATAGAAAGAGGGTTTAAATACAGTTATTTGTGGTGAACACAGCCCTAAGTTAATGTCAAGTCACTTACAAAAACGAAGAAACTTTCCGGGAAAACTGACTAAAAACCATATTACGATATCTTCCGTAATTATTCATTATTTTGAGCTTCCGTTATTTCGACGCTGTTGCAAGCCCCATGATTGCAGGATGACTGGAGAACGGAAGATATCCCGTAAGTGTCAGTATAAGTTTAGTCAAAACCGTGAAAGCTTAAAACAGTGTTTAAACCATGTTACACCTCACAGATGGCTTAGCTGTCTTCAAACTGGACTTATCCCAGCTGACATCGTCCGGTGAAGCCGCGGGAGCCACCTTCAACCTGCTCATCTACGCGAGGAACCTCAAGGGGGAGTCGGAGAAAACCCTGCTGGAGAATATTGCGTTCAATGACGCAGCCCGAAGAACAGGTAACATAACCATCTAGTATACAGTGTACCCATATCAATAGGGTCTAAAATAGAAGTAATCGAAAATATTATTTTAGCATCGTTATTAAACTTTTCACTGATGAAATGTTGCCTTGTATACGCCCTCTGGGATTTATCAAATAGTGAAGTTTCACCAACTAAACAAATAAAACTTTTTATAAACATAAACATTGGGGCTAGAAATAAGTATATATAACCATATAAATTCCAATTCCAGGATTTTACAGCGACCATGATGAAAATCCAGAAACATTTTCAATTACCACAATTTGATCCGCCAGACAAACCGAGCCGCTCAAACCGGTCTATTTTCAGTCTGATTATAAATTTGTTTCTAGTTTCTACTTGATCAAGTACTCACAAATCCTTTCAATATTTTTTTGCAACAACTTGAATGATCAGTTTACTAGGCTGTTTAAGAGCTGAATTTTACTGCTAGTTTTTTGACCTATTCGATCTCATTAACATCAATAACTTCAATTTGTACTGAAACTGTGCGTCGTCTGGTGACAAAAATGGAAAGAAGTATTCCGCTTGAATTGAAGTTTACTACATATAATGCTAAGTTTTGTCAATGATAAAACTCGCACAAGGTTCACTAATATGTTTGGTTCACGCATTTCATATTAATTAAGTACAGACAACAGACTAAAGTGCTGTGTGTGTGTGATGGCCCACAAAAAGAAGAAACAGTCATTCCTACGTAACGATGTGTTATGTTATCTTTTAGTGCGTCCTTATGTTTTCGAAGTATAACGTAATTTTGAACATATTTTCCTGTTGGAGTGGGGAAAAATCCGCACCCTCTTGTGTGCGGTAAACTTAACCTTGAATTATTTTGACGCTCTCGTGCGGAACTGGTAGTTGCTGTTCAAGACGTTTGAAATATAACAAGAGCTGGGATATAGACGAATGATTTGAGAACCTTGTCTTTTGTATCTAAAATATTTTCATGGGTGAAGTAGGAATATGTAAGGATCGTAACAGGCGTTAGATGGATAGTTATATAGAAGATAGAATATCCTTTATTATGTAAGTCACGAGCACCAATATGTATACACTTTATACAATTTGAAAGCAGGTTTCGTGACAAATAACGATTGTAACTTGGACATAGGAAATGAGTTGCTAAATACTACAATTTGGCCGCTGAGAGAATGCGTTCCTGAAGTCTGTCAGTTGGTACATAAATTTAGAGCGAAATTAAAACATTTATTGTTACTTGATTTAATGATATCTTTGTTAATAATATTATCTGTTAATAGGGCAAAAAGGGCAAAAAGCGTAATAATAGGTAAGTTATATTATACGCTATAAGTTATATAACATCACCAATAATACTAGACTCGCGACCTGTCAGGAACGCATTCTCTCAGCGGCCAAACTGTCGTAACAATATGAAATTTTAATCAGAACAATAGGAGAAAAGCACTTTCAAAACTTATTAACTGTTTAAATTTAATTTAACACGACAGGTAGGTAGTAGATGAGAGTAGTTCACAACTAAATAATTTCTATCGTTCTTTTAGCGTAGCCCTTCCAATAATTTGTGTGGAAACGGTAAATCTATACAAATCGTTCTTTATATGCATGAGGGTACAGCTCGTGGCTAAATAATAACAGCCAATCGGGTCGATCTTTAGGTTAAGCCGTGCTTGCCTAGGTTGGCCTGTGGATGGGTGACCACCTTTACATACCAAGTTTCCTCCGTGCCTCGGAAAGTACGTTAAGCTGTTGGTCCCGGCTGTCATTTCTCCATCTTTGACAGTCGTTACAGTGGCCCAAAAAATCTGACAACCAGTCTTACCAAGTGGTATCTAGAATGAACTCGGTTGTGGAGGTCAGATAGGCAGTCGCTCCATGTAAAATACTGGTATTCAGCTGCATCTGGTTAGATTGGAAGCCAACCCCAATGACAACCCCCAGATGATGATGGTAGCGGTGCTCGTGACTCGTACGTACCATACAAATAAAAATTTACATAAAAGAGAACATATCCCATGAGTGACACCATGGGCGGTCTTATCGCTTAAAGCAATATTTTCAAGACAGGCTTTAGATGGATGATGAAGAGCAAGAAACAATACAATAGGTAGGTAGTTTGTGCTGTACAATTCACAAAACATGGGGTTCTGTTTTTTTTAACGCTTGTTCATAATTATTTCTAAATGAACTACTCAATAATAAGCGAACTGTGCCAAGTATGGTATACAAAAGCAAATAACTATTTGTTGTGACTTTATTCTGATCACGGTTGAACTAAAAATTCAATATTCTCTATGAAATATGTTTTCAAAAACAAACTATAAAATTATTAATTGCTGACTGTCATCAAAAATATTGTTCGTTGTACCGAGAGATGGATTACATTATCCAATTGTTAACCCTAGCGGTAAAATAACATTAAATATTGGTAAAAAATTAAATTAAATTAAAAACTTTTTATTTCAAAAACATTACATACATTTAGGTTGAACTCACATCGCTTAATCTTAACCTTGAAAGATTATGTGCGAGTGAGGCGTCTCGCTTGTTTACTTTAACTTATATTGTTAGAGAAGTTCATGCTTTAATTATTTATTTACTTGTGAAAGATCAGGAGGGACTTTGTATTGATCCACTGTAAGGTAATATTTTATTAGTCGTTTTATTTGCAAAGTTGTCTTTGATTTTAATTTATTAGTTAGTTGTTTAGGGAGTTTATTCAACAAGTCAGGTAACAAGTACCTCCAGGTCCTTCTTCCATATTCATTGTTACATTTCGGCAGATTATATAATGGTAGGTATTCTAAACATCTTAAATTGTTAGGTCTTATTGTTTTACTTATTTTATCAATTTCGTTAGCATATTGTGATATTATAGCTAGTTTTACTTTGTCATAGACATCTAATATTTTACAATATTCAAATAATTGTTGATAGTTGTCCTTAAATTTAAGCTTTATTTTATAAGGAACTATAATTTTTAACATCCTAATTTGAATGTCATATATTTTTTGTAAGTATGTTTTATATGTTCTGCCATAGCTAGCTATATATATATATGGTGTATTCGTACTTCGTTTGTTCGTGTTCAATGAGACAGAAACCACAAACCGGGGTCTTACAGTTTTACGTACAATTTATTAAACCGCGTTTATCGTTTAATTGAAAAGTTTTAGGAAAAAGTTTACTCATGATTCAAATTATAATTGTCCGCTTTAAATGCAAATGTTTCTCTAACATCAAATTGTATGAATACACACAGAAACGACTTTGGTTAGGCACCCATTCAAATTAATTTTGGGAATTACGCAACAGGTTCTTATAATTAAGTTTAGTGTTTGATAAACATCTTTATAACAACTGAAATCATTAAATTACAGAGATCCCATCTTTCAAAAGTTAGAAGTAAATATTTAAGCAAGAGAAACTATTGGTACCTAATTTACTCCATAATTAATTCAGTATTAATAGGTAGGTAGGTAACAATACTCTTTACAAATAACACGAAGTATTTTAATTCGGTTTAAATTAACAGTTGTTCAAGGCCTAACGTTGTTTTATTTATTACGTACCTTTGGCTTTGTTGACATAACATCTAAATGATATTCATTAATAAAATACTCCATAAAATAGTAAACTGATATTTCATGTTCGGTAACGCAAGTGTAAATAGTATAAAAGGTGTAAATGAACCCTTCACGAAGCCGTCAACTAAGCATTCTGTACATCAAACTAAGTACCAAAAACGATTTCTGGGAAACGACTTTCTTTTTTGGGGTGAAAAATCACGTTATTTGGTAGATCTCAATGTAACGCACTCAACACATTCTGCTGATGGACGCATTGGATAGTACCTGTATTATTCAATGCGTCCCCTGGGACATGTAGGTATTTAAAGAAAAGTAATAACATTAAAAACTTGTAAAAAAAGAAACTTGTGAAAAAGTTGGAACTTTGACCTCCAATTTCTCCGTCACTATAAGATTCCCAGGTATGCTCCAAAACAAAATAATGATCGCAATGACGATGAGAAGAAGTGCCTTTCGACTTGGAAAAAATATTTTTACACCCATTATAATTTCAATCCACTTCAATTTCATTACTCATAAATGAATAAAAAAAATGTGGTCGAATCAAAGGTCCGTACATTCATCCTATTCAAATAATCATCTATTACGAATATAAAAAGGTTCTTAGTGAGCTTCCCTTTTCGGGTACAGAAACTTAGGCCAAGTGCGTGTCGGGCCACGCGCAGTGTAGGGTTCCGTAATAGCCCGGTATATTTAAGATTTTGTTTTTCAATGCAAGTCTTCACCCGTACTATGGAGTAGTACGGCTGAAGACTTGCATTCTTAGTCACTTTAAAGGATTGATTCTAAGGATTTTGTATAAGGTACAAAATTATCCAACACCCAAGTTCAACGACTGTTACTGCTAAACTAATAAAGTTATCTTAACCGCTATAGTTTTTCTTTCAAGTTCATGAAATGTACTATCATTATGAATTTTTCCAGATTTTTTAATCCAGTAGTTTAGCTTTTAGAGGGGGACGTCCTACTGGAACAAAAATTTGCACTTTAAAGTTTAATATTTCGGAAATAGAGCATTAAATCGAAAAATAGTATTAGCAACCCCTAAGTCTACCCTATCAATAACTACCCTATCAATACTAATCTAGACCTATTCAACGATACCCCACACAATGGGGCAGATGACAAAAAAAAATTCATCCCCACGTCACATGAAGGGGAGCTACCCTAAAAAAAAAACCAAAATTTGATTTTACTACTTTGTCGCCGTAATTGATAAACACACCTCTACAAAATTACAGCTTTCTAGTACTAACGGTGTCTTAGCAAAACCTCGAACAGCCAGACAGACAGACGGACATGACGAAACTATAAGGGTTCCTTGTCAGGACTACGGAACCCTAAAAACATTGAAATTGAGGCCATTGAATTCTATGAGTTTAGTCGTGAGTCTATTTATACACTGTTTCCGCTAACACCGCCTCCCAGGGGTCAGGATTATTGACTTTCGCTCTCAACAATTTTTCCATTTCATTCAAATTGACGTTGGTTTTGATTGATCTCATTATTAAACAAATATGATTTGAGAGCTTTATTTGCTGAATTTATTTTGCTTTTGAATCTTTCCAATTATTCTGTTTCTTGTGGATTAAGTACGGAATAAGATATTATGGCCGAATATTTTTGTAAGATTAAGATAATTTGAAATGCCAAAGTAAGTGATTATAACATTGGAATGCATTGATACTACTCGTAAATGATAAATGATGTTTGTTTTGCAAGTAGGTTTTTACAAACACTTTTACACGTATTTTGTTTTTTAAACTAGATGGGGCCGGTGTTTCGTACCTGACTACTCTGAGAAGAAACAGCCGAAACAAACTCAGAGGTCATAGTCTCTTTTAGTGTCTGAGATGGTCTTTTGAAGAAAGAACCACACAGATTTGAGTGGACCTGTCCAGTCAGTGCAAGCATTTGTCAGTTATCGTGTAGCTCGACTTTTAACTCAAGAAGCTCAACGAAACGACGAACAATACCAAAGAAAAGACATTTGGGTAGGTCGCTTTTAGTACTCAAACTGCCAGACAGTTGTGGGAAAAAAAAACAAACAAAGAATATTTAAATGTGAAGAGTAAAAATAAAATAAATAATAATTTACAAAATCAATGTCAATAAAAATCATTAAATGTCACAATAATAATGAAGAAGTAGAATACTTAACAAAGTAAATATTCCTGTCAAATCAGTAGGTAAATATAACATAAAATAAAAAAATAAAAATAAAATACTGAACTAAGTATTCATGTCAAATTATTCAATGTCAGAGTGTATAAAAGAAAGGAATAAATAATAAACAAGCGAAGTCCGAAATTTCGACATTCACAGAGCAAATTTCATTGGAGCTGCTTAATCCCAAGCCTTTTTATCTTCGAGATAGTGATTAACATGATAGTAGGCTTTCAGGCACAGCTTCCGTTTTATAAACGATTTGAATTTATTTAGGCTTAGTGCTTGAGTTTGGCTCGAAAATTTATTGTAAAAACGTATACATTGGCACCTGAACGTATTTGTTGAACCGAACCCTATTTGTTTGAGCCTCGTTGCAGGAACAACAAATTTGTGTTTGTTCCTCGTATTTATGTTGTGGATATCACTGTATTTTTTTTTTAATTAATATTTTTGTGTGTGTACAAAAGGTTTTCATAAATAAACTGAGAAGGCACAGTAAGAATATTAATCTCTTTGAATTTTTCTCTGAAGGAGTATCTGGGACTTAATTTACAAATTGAACGAATTGCCCTTTTTTGCAAAACAAACATTGTCTGAATATACGGCATTGCCCCACAAGAGAATACCGTACGACATCACGCTATGAAAATAACTTAAGTAAACTAAACGGGCTGTCTCTAAATCAGTTAACTCACGAATTCTTCTAACGGCGTATGCTGCAGAGCTAAGTTTTTTCGTCAATTTGTCTATATGCGGGCTCTGCCTAGGAACACTGTGCTATCTTCCGGTTTCAACTCTTCATCCTTAATTAGTACAGTGGTTTTCACTTGTCTTACATGGGGTATCGTAAACTTAATACATTTAGTTTTTTTCTCATTTAGGAGTAAATTATTAACATTAAACCAATTAACGACTTTTGCCAGGGCGCTATTAACATCATCCGTAACTAACTGCTGACGTTTGAGTTAAACTCAAACGTCAGCAGTTAGTTACGGATAATAAAAGAGAAGTATCGTCTGCAAACAATATTATGTCATGATTATCCTTTATGAGGTAAGGCAAGTAATTTATGTAAATAAGAAACAAAAATGGACCAAGAATTGAGCCCTGGGGTACCCCCATTCTTACTACGGATCCGGGAGATCTTTTCCCGTTGACATCAACTCTCTGAATTCTATCACTCAAATATGAAAAAAGAAGATCCAGAGAGGCGTTACGGATTCCGTAGTGGTGTAGTTTCCTGATTAATGTTTCATGAAGAACGCAATCGAAAGCTTTAGATAAATCGCAAAAAAATGCACAAAGCATCGCATTTGTCCTCCCAGGCATTATAAATGTGTACTAAATTAAATACACGTTCTATGATTAACATAAAAATATATCTTCAAGTTTTTACATTCTTATTGTCTAGGAAATTCCAACAGTGCAACAATACTTAGGTTTTTAATTTGTTATGACCTATTAATAGTTATAACGGGCACGAGGGTTAACAAACAAAGGCCGTGATCCTATAAAAATATACTTCGTTACTTAACAATAAAATATTATCATCAAACAGATGGCAAAGGCGGAATGGCTGGAATCAGCTTAGGCGTTGCAGTCGCAGCTGCCCTAGGCACAACGTTAGCAGCCGGCGGGGTCGCGCTAGCGGCCCTGTGTGCCCGCAGACGTCGAGCGAGCCCCCCTCACAAGCATCCCCCAGGAGACATGTTAGAGCTTAGCGACGGAGGAAGACGATACGTTGTAGCGTACACTATCAAACCTTCGCCGGATTTGAAGACACCAGATCCACAGCCTGATATACTTAATGCTCCAGGTAATTTCGTCTTCATTGCTTTTTTTTTTTTGGGAATAAGACATCTGAAATCTTGGTATTTTGAGATGCCTTAGCCTCGTTTTCACCTGATCTGAAACATTTGATGAGCTTTCTTTAGTATGCCCAAACAAAATGTTCTTGTTTTCGTTTTTTATTTGACTGGTTTAATAATTTTTATTTTCTTCCTAAAACGCCATCAACATTCATGGACCAAAATTTCAAAGCTCAACATGACACAATCCAATAGGTACAATGAATGCCCCAAATACATCATTTCGAACTCCCTTGAGTCCCAGTGAAATTCGAAATCGATAACTATCCTAGCTGACATGAAACAGAACAGAAACTAATGTATGAAAATTTTCCAGATTCGGATAATCAACCATCAGCGCCTATAATAGATGAAACTGATGAATGGCCTAGTATAAAAGAAGTGAGGGGTAAGTAGACCATAACAGTGTAATCCCGACATCGTTGCGCAAATTATTACCAAGAATTCCAAACGTTTCTACAACCTCCAAGTTTGAAAATTATTCGTCGGATATAATACAAATCTGACAGAAGTGACCTTGATGACCTTGATGGTCAACGTATGGAACACCTGTTTTTTTATAATCATCACCAATTTGTGCTAAATTCATGATAGCTGTAGTTTGCGTGTCGATCTTCGTGCGATTTCGTTTCGATTGCGTGTATGTTACTCACTGTAGAGATATGAAAAATCTAAGACTAGAATGTGTGTCAATATGAATAAAAATAATTATTTACAGGAGATTGGAGTAAAGCTGGTGCAGTCTTCTCAGCAGAAGATTTAGCACTGCTAGATTCTACTGGGCGACCACAACAGGTGAGTGACAACAAATCAAAATGGTGCAATCACACACACAATAATACAGCTTCTTAAATTGTTTCTTGAGGAACTTGGACATCAGTCTTCAACCTTAAATCTTTTTTTCTACTTTCATACATCCACCAAGTGGTTTTTGCTATGTGGTACAATATTTCTTTTCCTGCTGTGTATTTTGATGGCTTATAGTTCTTTGCAGAATTCTAATCACCCTTTCCTCCAACAGCTGACCCCAAACAGCGACCTGGTGCCCAGTAGACAAGAAGACGTTCTGAACCAAAACTTACAACCAGTTATAGGAACTAACTTTAGGCCTAGCTACGTAGTGACGAACAGCCCAACGTTGGGCAGTCCTAACTTTGTGTGCCCCAATGGGAACATAAGCTCCCCTTTCGGCAGTCAGACTCTCAGTGGGCCGACCCTAAGTTCAGGGAGTCTTGCGACCTCGACCCTGCATAGGAGCAAAGGAAAGGGCAATGTTCGGAGAAGGGAACATGTGCTGGCAGAGAACCTGCCAGGACCCGAGAGTTGTGTGTAAAGTGATGACTACAATGTGCTTCACGGATTTGAATTTGGAACTTTCATTTCGCCAATGAATTGCATTTAACATAAGTGTAATCATAGCCTTTTTGTGTAGATTTTTTTTACGAAAACGCTTGTATAATTTTAGACTTTTAGTGAATTTTACTAAATAAATGATTTAACGTTACTTTGCCAAAATCAAACTAATTGATTTGATAATCTTGTTAAGCGCCGTGACAATATTTCACGTGTAAATAGTTCTTTGGTTTACATATATTTAGCTAACGTGTCCTACAAAGGGGAATGCCCGATATATCTTGTACATTGCTGTTATATTGAATAATAAATTGAGCCACGTAGCGCTCTCAATAAATTACGGCCTACATTTTGTGTTACTAATTTGCTCAAAAATCGGGAACTTGGGAAGTGCGAAGCACGAAGTTTTAAATTGTATTTCAAGGTTCCTCATAATTATATTAAGTAGCGGAACAGGTCGATAATTACTGTTCCGTGCTTTTGTTTACGTCCCAAAATATACGAGAAACCGTTTTTATTGTATTTTTTTTCATAATGGTTTCAAAGCTGCGCCCTCATTTGTAACAAACACACCAACAACCCACCCAAGTACAACCATTAAAAAGCATTCTAAGGTCCCAGGTATTATTTTAAACTCCATGTGATTATCCAGAACGGTCTTCTAATCAAATGAACTGAACAGACTATCCACGAGACTAAATTATAAGTTATGTCCTGAAATTAATGGATAATCTTGAATCCCTCTGAGTTTTTCGCAAATATTTCAAAAACTAGCAATCAAAAATAATGAAATTTTCATCATTTTATAACTCTAAGAGAATTTGGATTTCACATGTCATGTTTTATTGGCGAATATGTTTTAAGTGGCGACACAGCTTTAGACTATAATAAATAATAGTTTATCAAACATGTTTTTATTTAATGCTCCATTCGTCGTATGAGGAAATTAATATTAAAAGACGACTAAAGGCTTAGAGCTACTCCTACTTGGTTTAATAAAATCGGTTGTGTGAATGTAAATACTGATAGGTGTATAAACCAGACTTGTATGTATAGATACAAATATTTAAGTAGATTAAGGAGCTTTCGTTGTCAATTTATTTAAGTGAGGGTATTTAGTGAAATTGTAAATATTGCATAGACCGTGATGATGTAGTTGAGGTGCATACGGCATGGGAGAACCCCAAAAATATTACACTTACAACATTAGTTTTGTTTACCATAAACCTCTTAAAGGGGTCATTGAACTTGTACTCTGGTACAAATCCTAGAATCATGAAAGAACGTCAGCTGTTACCTACATTTTGACGAATTTATGAGAACACAAATGTATGGGAGAGCTGTTTTTTTGGCACGATTCCAGGGTTTTTCTTGTAATACAAGTTGTTCATACTGATGAGTACAATGATCAAATAATGCAAGGTGAAGGCTAAAAAACTACTAAACTTGTAGGTATATACATATTACTCCGCTTTTCAGAAACGTGGAACGTTTTATAACATTGACAAGCTACCCGCGTGAAATGTAAAATAAAATATGTACAAAATGGTCGTGCAATAAATCACAGTCACACTTGGTAGCGAACCTCCTCGAGTTTACCGTGTGGCGCGGTTTGCAGGTGGCAAAATGTTTTCCAAGATAGAATAATCTTAAAGCAGATTATTTTGCATAGACAGACAAAGTACATTTAAACTTTTGAACACAATTGTCACATCCAAGGTGTAAAAGGTTCACGAAGCCGTCAACCAAGCATTCTGTAGATCAAACTAAATAACTCTACGCAAAAATTGTTGCTGGAAAACGACTTTTTTTTGGGGTGAAAAATCACTTTTTACGGTAAAACTCAATGTAACGCACTCAAAACATTGTGCTGATGGACGCATTTATAAGGTCATGGAAGTATTTATTTTAAAGTAAAGTTGTGACCTAAGAAACTACTACTTGTTTGGAAAAAAAACTTGCGAAAGTAGTTGGAACTTTGACCTCCAATATTTCCGTAACTAGAAGGTTTCCAGGTGAGGTCCAGAACAAAAAAATGATCGCAATGACGAGGAGAACAAGTGCCTTCCGGCTTCGTTAAGGGTCTATTTACACCCTGTATACGTGACAAGCAAGCGCGTGCCCTGTACGCCAACAAAACAAATTTGTGACAAAAAATATAACACGAAATAAACAAAAATGTGAAATTGTGACTTGGCGTGGAGGGCACGCGCTTGCGTTTATGCTCTGTGTTGAATTTAATCTCAATGTTTTATCTACACTAATATTATAAAGAAAAAAACACACAAACAAACAAAAAATCAAATCCTTCTTGGATTTGATTTTTTGTTTGTTTGTGTGTTTGTTACGATTTAACTCTAAAACTACTCAACAGTCAGCAATGGATAGCTACATTATCAGTGAGTAACATAGGCTATATTTTATCCCCGTACTCCCACGGGAACGGGAACTACGCGGGTGAAAGCTAGTTATTTATAAAAATCACTAATTGCGTTAAGTTTGTCAGACTTTTGTGCCGTATGCTTAGGGACTCAGTAGTGCCATTTTATAACGATAGCAATTGTAAATGTTTCCATTTTGTGTTGATTCTATTATATAGAGTTTAACATTGAAACTGTGAGGTTCATGTGTAAAATACGTCGATCGAACTGTTTGTAGATGTCAATCAACATTTTATGTGGTCCTACCAATCTGATATGGCAATTTTATATTTAATAAATAAATAATGGTTTATATATTTACGTATTTTTATTTCTTACCTCTCTGAATACCATCTGGTGCATCCACACCGCAGTTACTTTCTGTAGAGCAACGTATCCAAGTGTTATTTATTGTTATTATAATGTTGTAGTATACTTATGTTAGGTAATGTTGCCTAACTTTCAGTCAACACGTGGTAACAATTGATAACATTGTTAGAGAATGTTACCTCAAGATGATGATGTAGATGTACCATTTCTCTTATAATGCAACAGAATAACATCCAGAATGCAACTCTAAGGGCCGACGCCACTCTGCTGAAGCGCAGCGTAACTGGATTTTCACTACGAAGCAATAGGTATTTTTATTCCTGAAATACGTACATATGTATGTGGGATCATTTTCTTTGAAATTTGAAATACGAGTAATTGAAGTTAACCGTGATATGAAACATCAAATTCATTGGTAGAATGGAACGTAAAATGAGTGAATGAGAGGAGAGAGCGAAAATAAATCTCATTAGTTCAATCAACTGAACAAACGAGAAAAGAAATCTCACTAGTTCAGTTAACTGAACTGGTCAACTGAACTAGTGGGAACAGACGCGTGAATGACGTGAGCGGGAATGGCGGATAAGTGCAAACGTAACGACGACGTTAAAAAGAAAATATTGTATTTTTGTGTATAACCAGCCAAAATAAACGAAGAATTCGAGAAAAAGTGTTTCTCTCATCACGCTATCACGCATCCTACATGTATTTAAGCATAAAATATAATCTTATACAATAAGTAATAGGAATTGTTTTATTACATTATTATACCTGCTACCTTTCTCTTTTGTAACTTTTAGTAGGTATTTAAATAACAAGGCATGTTTCTTTTAACTAAAACCTTGTTACTTCTACCGCTTTTCTAATAAATAATACAATTTTATCAATTATCAAAATTCAAAATCTAATAAAGTTCCCTTCTCCCTTTCCCGTACCTATCTTCTAACGTCCCCCATCCAAGTTTAGTTACTTAGGTCTCGGTGTATCAGATTAGCGGGTTTATTCGACGCCACCGGGGCAAGCTTAGACGTTGAACGTCTATCCCTGACTTAAATAATAACATTCACCTATATTGTTAACACAGTTTTGTTACCTGCCTTGAAAGAGAGATTTCAGTGTTTAGATTCAAATAAATAAAATGTAGGTATCTGTTTGCAATAAAAAAACAGTTTTTTACTGAATGTATGTGTTTGTTATAAGTACAGCATATACGTGTTCATGATAACATATGCTGTACTTATAACATATTTTTTTTTAATTTTGTCTTTCTGTTTGTTCCGTCTAATCTCCAGAACGGCTAAACCGATTTTAACGGGACTTTTACTGGCAGATACCAGATGTTTTATGGATTAACTAACTTACTTTTATTTTAGAAAACGGATAAGGGTACAGGGCAAAAAAATAAAACCCTTGCAATTGTTAACGAAATCCGATTTTAACTAGCGAAGTAATATTTTCATTATAATTTCACGTGGACGAAAGTCACGGGCAACAGCAAAAAAAAAAAAAAATATGCGCGCTTACAAAATAAAATGATGATACGTTTTTGTCCCCAATTGAGTGATGTCACGTGTTTAAGCTGATTAGGTAAGATGAGAGCTATTACTCACTAATCACCTATTTCTTGAAATATTTAAGTGTCACAATCTGTATATTATTCCACCTCTTCGCCGTACAGTGTTTGGCTAATTCACCTATACCCCGCATTTGCAAACTCATAAACGAACGCAGCGACCTGGTTGACGTCCTCGCAGACTCAATATCGACGTTTGTTAGACGTCATTAGTATTTGTATTTAATATAATTTAATATAGTTATCGTTTGTAATTTTGTCCGGTCCAGGTGTCTTCTACATTTTTTGACTTTTTATTGCCTTTTCCACTTCACTCTTCAGAATATCAGGTTCTCACTCCGGCAGGCTGTCTGCTGTTTGACTCTTCAATGGTTGTGTACGAGGGTGCGTACGTGCGTCTTTGTTTGAATATAGTTTTTTGTAGAACTCCGTGGCCAGTTCGTTTATACCTTTCCTGTTTGTGATGGTATCTTCTTTTTTCCTTAGTTTAGGCACCCACTCTTTCCCTGTTTCCTTAAGTTCTTTTAGTGCTTTTCTTACACCGCCTGTTCTCATTATTTGTCTCTCCAACACTTCTAGTCTTTTGTTTTTGCGGTCTCTTCTAATATATTTATTAATTTGTTTGCTGATTTCTGTAATTATTTTTATGTTTTCTTTGGTTTTTCCTTGAGCCAGTAAAGATTTTCTGCGGTTTATGAGTTGAATGGTCTCATCGCTGAGTGGGTATTTGCTTTTGCTTTTGTTGGTATTGTTAGTAGTAGTAAATTGTTTTTCAAATTTTCTATAATTTGCCTTGATATCCTGCACCTGGACCGGACAAAATTACAAACGAGATGTTGAGAGGGACTATTGATGAATTAGTACCAATACTTACTACGATGTTTAACCAAATTTAAAAAAATGGATATATACCAACACAATGGGAAACTTCATATATATCCTACTACACAAGAAAGGTACAAAGGACGACATCGGGAACTACTGGCCAATAAGCCTAATGTCAAACGTCTACAAAATATTCGCAAAGATCATTTTGGGCAGGGTAGGCGCAAAATAAGACGAAAGCCAACCAATAGAACAAGCCGGTTTCAGACGGAACTTCTCAACGATAGACAACATCCACACACTCAAACAAATAATTGAGAAGTATAACGAATTCAACAAAACACTATATATAGCTTTCAAAGATTATGCAAAGGCATTCGATTGCGTTAGTCATAAGGCAATATGGGAGAGCCTAGAGAGGCAAGGTATACCTGCAACAAATATTAACATTATCAAAATTATATATACAAACAGTAAAGCAAAAATCCAATTAGAAGCTTTGGGCAAAGAATTCCGGATCACGCGAGGAGTTAGACAGGGAGATCCAATGTCCCCGAAGTTGTTTTCCGCAGTTTTAGAGAACGACTTTCGCAACCTTGACTGGGAACATCTAGGCCTCGACATAAACGGAAGAAAACTAGACCACTTAAGATTTGCGGACGATCTGGTTATACTAGAAGAAAGTCCAAAGGCACTCGAGCAGATGATCCAAACTCTAAATCCTGAGAGCTCTAAAGTTGGTTTAAAAATGAACATACAAAAACGAAACTGATGACCAACTCAAAAATGGAACCCATTGAAATCCAAGGACAACAAATAGAATATGTCGAAGAGTATTGCTACTTGGGCCAGATCATCTCCCCTAAAGACCAAACAACCAAAGAAATAAATAGGAGGATTGCTAACGGGTGGAAAAGATACTGGTCTCTCAAGGAAATTGTAAAATCTAAAGACCACAATATGGCAACGAAGAGAAAATTATTCAACGCTTATACTCTCCCATGCATCACCTACGGCTGCGAAACATGGTCCCTTACAAAATATCATAGAGACAAACTAGGAAAGTGCCAGAGAAGTATGGAACGAAGCGTGACAGGAACAAGAAGGCAAGATAGAATTAACAATGTGCAATTAAGAGCAAAAACCAAATTAACCGATATCCTGGAAAAAATAGACCTCCAAAAATGGAGATGGACCGGCCATATGTTGAGATCTACACAAGAAAAGTGGAGCCAAATTGTAACGAATTGGTATCCAAGAGATGGCAAAAGGCTCTGAGGACGATAACTAATGCGCTGGGAAGATGAGCTAAAACTTACTGCGGGACCCAAATGGAGGAGAGTTGCTCAAGACAGGAAGCAATGGAAACTACTGGAGGACGCCTTTGCCAAATGGCACACTGGGTTGAGAGACATCCTATAGCCAAACGCACCAAATGACACAGCCATAAAGATTAAATCTCTCACCCAGTTTAACGGGCTAAATAAATAAATAATATAGTTATCTAGAATAATCTAATCTAAGTACATCAATACTTTAAAATTAAATTTATAATTACAAAGAGCATTTTGCATGTGGTGTTTGCCTGTAACTGGTTGTGCAGTTATATTTAAGACACAATTACCTGTATGTTCCTATCTGTATAATATCTGTAACAACTGTTGGTGAACCTTAATTAAATACTTAAAATAAAATGAAAAAACTCCTCGCCTCTTTTAAAGATTAATCAACAACTTAAACAAAAAAAAAATTGTATCTTTGTAATCAGAATAAAACACCTGCTAAAATACAGCCAGTCTATTAATCTTCCTGCTTTCATTAGACGTACATTTCACTTTACGAAGCGACGTAACACCGCAGTTATCAACTCATTGCGGTACAGAACTCAATTCAGCAAAATAACAAACGTCGCTCCATTCAAAAACAACGTTTACGTTTGCGAGAGCCGAGCGACTGAAACTCTTAAAAGCAAGCCGCAAGCTCCTCAAATGTTGACACAAGCCTAACAAATCGACTGCCAGGACCTAAGTAATGTTTGCAGTAAACAATGGCTAATTATAGACCTCTGAATTATTCACGATAAGCCCGCTGCCCATAGAAAGAATAATAAAAGCTGGATTGTACTACAATACATACTTGGGTAGTAATATTATAAATACGAAAGTAACTCTGTCTGCCCATCATCTAGCCTGTTCCCAACTATGTTGGGGTCGGCTTCTAGTCTAACCGGATGCAGCTGAATACCAGTATTTTACATGGAGCGACTACCTGTATGACCTCCACAACCCAGTTAGTACTGGGTAATACGATACCCCTTGGTATGACTGGTTGTCAGACTTTCAGGCCACTGACTACAAAGACTATCAAAAATCTCCAATTGACAGCCGGGACCATCGGCTTAACGTACTTTCCGAGGCACGGAGGAAACTTGGTATGTAATGGGTGGTCACCCATCCACGGACCAACCTAGGTAAGCACGGCTTAACCTAAAAGATCGACCCGAGTGGCTGTTATTATTTAGCCACGAGCTCTTCCAAGTAAAAGCTAGTAGGTATACAGTTACACAAACCCAATCAAAAATTATATTTGAACGAAAAATTAAATCAAGTTTTTATTTCCCTCTAAAAAGTATTTACATAATAGTGGAACGCAAAACAAACAGATAATAATTGAAATGTGTTGTCGGCTGGTTTCAAAGCCACAGAATATTCAAGTTGTGACCAAAATAAATATTTTGATACGGTACTGCTAGCCTTTGTTGCTAGGAGCTCGCAGGAACTGACAACGCTGTGTAAGTGGGAGCCCTGTTTCTGAGGAACGCTGAAAACTATCTCAAACTCGCTCGTCTCTATTTTGTTTATGGTTCATAACGAAAGAACTGCGACTGTTGCTTGTATTTTAAGTAAAATTCTGAGAAAAGTGAAACATACTGTTTGAACGTAAAATAGCTGCAGAGATATTTTTGTGCAGTAAAAACCAGCCAATTGTAAGATTGAAATGAATGCTGAAAATCTTTTTGTTGGTTAAACAAGGAGAAGTAAATAAATCTAAGGAAAAAATAAGTTTTTTTCCGGCCTAACAAGTCGTAATACCGATCTACTTACTAATCATTGCTATCTAACATAACATCACGCCTGCAATCTGCAAAGGTTAGGCAGAGGTGTATTTAATAGTGCACCCACATTTCGCCAGTTATATTTAAGTCCCATGTAATAGGGGGCGAGCCTATTGCCATCAACCGGGCGCATCAGACTCAGTTTCTGCTAATGAGAAATTACTGATGGAAAAACCCAATATCTCTTTCCCCGACCCAGGAATCGTACCCAAGACAAGCACCCAACCCAAGCAACCGTACCCAAGCAGTCGTGCTTGCGTCCACTAGACCATCGAGGCAGTCATTGCTATCTGATATAGTATCTTCTTCTACATCCTCTTATTAAGCACTAAAATTACACGCCATTATTTTAATAGCACAAAATTGCTATCGTAAGTGCGCATACATTACCCGCACCTCACTATGGAAGAGTATTTAACCCCTCAAAGTCTGTTCAAAGCGTTGCTACCAGTTGGTGTTATTTGCAGTAACACAAATTTCAAGTTTAACCATGTAAATTAAGTTAATTTCAGAATGACTTACACACTTAAAAAAGTGTTAAAAAATTTGAAGTTAGACTTGAGTTTTCAAAATCACGTATTTGTTTACATGTTTGGAAAGTGACTCCCGAACGTAGTTGGTATACAATGTTGTCACTCCCGTTTATTTATTTAGACATAAGTGACAGTGTGCCGCTTCATGGTAGTCTTGTATACTGGCAGAGACTTGAATGAAATTAGAGAAAGAAACAGGTTTATACCCCCAACTGCCGGGCGCGAACTAAAAGGCTGATAAGTTACAAAAGTTACTTTTTTGTTATGAGTGGAAAACTTGTTGAATATTTCGAAATTGGAATTTTTTGTTTAGGATAACGCTTGATACAGGACTCTTACTACTACGACTAGTTGTTCATAATAATTAACACATCAGATTATGGTTTACCAAAAAAAATATTCATATTAAGAATGTCAACAAATGACCGTATTTTTTTACAAAAGTTTCTTATCCTCAATCGATGTGATACCTACATATTACAAAAAATCAAGAGAAATCAACCGAGAATGTGTATTCTTTCAACACTAGTATACCTACATCATTATTTGATTATAATAATAATAATAATAAATATATCTGGACATGAACACACAGCGCCATCTAGTGCCACAGTAATCAACGAGGCTTGTGTCGTGGACACCAGATAGTTGATATACTACATAGATACTTTTTTGTTTGTAAATACATACTTATTATACATATAAACAACCATGACTCGGAAACAAATGTCCATGCTCATCACACAAACATGTGCTCCAACCGGGACTCGAACCCGGGACCCTAAGATAATTGTGTCTTTCTTTCATCCATTAGCTTAAAATAAACCAAATCCAACTTACAGTTATTTGAGTCACGGCGGCCCAGCATAAGCTGCCTCGTGATTACGCCTCTCCGCTGCTTTCGAGGACTGGAATTAAAATGAAGTGACTATGAATGTAACATTATTAATGATTTTAGACGCCTTATTCTCTCGACACAACTGTGCGTTAATGAAGTAATTGAGTCTGTCGACGGTGTTCGTGCTCGGCAGATTGATCGTAGATTAGGAGACTGCTTTGAAAATTGGAAAGTTTATTTAAAAAAAAACAAGTCCCTATTAACTGTACAAGTTGGGAGAGAGAAGCCGACGCTAAAGGTAAGCATCCACCTGTCCGCATCGAACGCATCGGCCGCATCGAATTGACGACCCGAATGGCGTAGCGGTAGTGAGGTTGCCTTACGTTAAGGGTCCCGGGTTCGAATCCCGGTTGGAGCAAATGTTTGTGTGATGAGCATGGACATTTGTTTCCAAGTCATGGATGTTTATATGTATAATAAGTATGTATTTACAAACAAAAAGTATCTATGTGGTATATCAACTATCTGGTGTCCACGACACAAGCCTCGTTGCTTAGTGTGGCACTAGATGGCGCTGTGTGTTAATGTCCAGCGATATTTATTTATTTATTATCGAATTAAACGGATCGTGTATTATTGAACAGGGGCCCTACTCTCTAACGTTTCGTCTGTATTCTCTGCAGATGAGTGCGAGTGAGAGAAACGGATAGATCCTCATATAGATAGTAGGGCCTCAGATTCGCGTGATCCGTACGGTGCGGATCAGTGGACGCACTTGTGTGACTTTCTAAACAACAAAAACTACGATCCGTTTGATGCGATGCGATGCGTCGGATGCGTACGATGCGGAGGTGGACGCTTACCTTTAAAATGTTATCACGTATTCAGTACATCATTCTGAATCCCCCACATATACATTTTTCGTCGGTAATTTAAATGAAAATCAGCTGTTCCATACATTTTGACTGTGAAGGTATTGCAGTTTTGTAGATAACAGCGGTTTTTGTGGTGGGATTTAGTATAATGTACTGAATAAGTGGTAACCGATTTAGCGTCGTGCCTTCCACCCTGTATAGTTAATAGTACACCCCTTATAGGTAATTTGGAGGAGCTACACCAGCAGTTTGTGGAACCAACAAATCGAAAACATGTCAAATGCTGATAATGCTATACCTAAACAAGATAGTAATAAAAAAAAAAATGTCCTTATGAATTTTCATGAAACAAAATCCAAGGCTTCAAAGCCGTTGAATTAAATAATACAAATACTTAATTAAATAATCAAAACCCTGCACAATTATGCATGGGTCTCTCTTCGAATGTAACGGGAGCTTTTTTTTTTTTTTTTTTTTCGGATGGGAAATCATCAAATGACTTCTCCCGCTCTGGGCGGAGCAGGAGGGAGTGTCAGACTTTTACTGACTAAAACCCATCCATGTTCCTTCATCGCCCTTTGTGTTCCGGGGCCACGGTATCTCTTTCGAATAGTCCCGCAACCCCGGCAGGCATCGGTCCTTGCGGACCCCTCCTTTTTGCTGACTCTCTTTGAGGCGCGCGTGGAACACGAACGCGCCGTCGACACGGCCTGTCGTCATGAGACGGACGGACGGCGAGTTAGCCCATAGCCCACCGTCCACAGGCCCGCGCCTACGGTGGCCGGGGGATGTAACGGGAGCTAGCATAAATATACACCCTACTTGCTACTCTATCGTGCATTCGGCAACTTTTTCCGCACGGAATTAGTTCCGAAGTTGGCCTTCAATTTACACCTCAATGAAGCAGGACTAAAGTTTGAATACAAATTTTACTTAAAACCAAGCCAATCAAAAGTTTGAAAAGATGCTTTACCTGTTGACGACTTCTTTAGTAGGTGGATATTTCATTTAGTTCTACTTATTTTAACTTAGCCATTTTATACGTTAGGCTATAGATGCAGTTCTTCAGAAAGGTCCGGGGCGTAGTGTTCGCAAACAACATGCGTGTATGATCAGATGTATGAACGTGGACGAGGCGAATGGTGTACGTAAGCATCTTAGCAGGTCCTGTTCTATAGTTTCTTCCTATCCCCATAGGAAAAAGGCGTGATATGTGAAGAGATGTTTGCGGCTATTTTTTGGTGAGTTTTACTCGAAGCACTCTCCTGACTCTCCATTACAGCAAGGGTCATTTCAATCCAGCAGAGCAGCATACCCATTTCCCAAGGGTATTGACGAATGCCTGCGAAGACATGATATCACAATATTTGAGCATGCAGCACTCTGCATATAGCTACTAAAATCTTAGTGCCCAGTAAAAATAGCCTTTACCCAACTATGTTGGGGTCGGCTTCCAGTCTTAATGGTATTTTACATGGAGCGACTGCCTATCTGACCTCCACAACCCAGTTAGTACTGGATAATACTTTACCTCTTTGTAACATTGAAAATAAATGTAAATTCTTCGCCTATTGCGAGTCTGTTTTCTACCTTAAAATAAATATGTCCATTTTAAAGTGCATGCATAATTTATACAGCAAACTTAATATCTAAATATTATGCACCCGTATGGAATGTTCCAAAATAATTACTGTGGAGTTTCCTAATTAATGTTACATGACTGGGCGCTATTGTGTAATGGCACATTGTGGCCGTAATCCGTAACGGATGCTGTTCGAATCTGGTCGCGAACTTGTTTCCAATGCACTGTCAAATAAATGACTGTGGTTATTCGCTGTAGGACCAACATGCACTGTTTTATTTGCTTGCTTAATAATTGTTACTTAATTTACTAAATATATTAAATTCAAGCGTTCACATTCTCACTTTTGTGTCCATCGTTTGTGTCAATCACTTTCTATCGGCTGATTTAGCTCTCAAAGTTGAAAGGTTTTTTTTTTAAAGATATTAACCGTTGGGATCTATTTATTTTTTATTTTTTGTTGGGATCTAGGATAGAATGCATCTGAATTTTGCTTTCGTTCATAAACTTTCACTATGCCAAAAGAAGGCGCGGTCACGTGAGCGAAGCCGGGGGCACAGCTAATTCCAAATAAATCTAAATAAGGACGACTCCAATTTCTATCTACAGTATTCAATTATCGCTTTTTATTTGACAAACTAGGAATAACAATAGTTTAATCTTACTTCAAAGTTATTTCAACTTATTATTGCTGAAATATAAGCCTGAAATATAGGTCAATACTCATGAGTCTAATCCCACAGTCAGCTTCAGTTTAAATTATTATGAAAAGTATTATGGCATATTGAAATACCTACACGTTAATGGTGCAGATTTGGAGCTAAAAATGTGTTGTGTTTTTCAAAAAATGTATTGAAACTCTACTAATATTATTTGCATAATAACGACAGCACTGAATCACGTATCACACTCGATTTTTTAAATGTTTAGTTGGAAACTATCCGCATATAAAAATACTAAAAAAAAAAACAAAGCAGCATTCAATTTATCGAGTGAAAGTCGATATTCAACCCCATTATAAATAACAAATGAAACGTGATAGTTGATTTTTAGTAAACAAAATACTGTAAAATAATAATCAAAAATAATACTCTAAAAACCATAACGGTTCGGACAAATGACAAAGAATGCTATAAATATGTATATTGTGTATGTGTCTGCAGCTGTCTGCATTTCACCCGTGTATATTTGACAGAAACTTTACACGTCATACGGTAAAGGAAAATATTACGTTCACGAACTTGGCCTGGATTAAAAATAAAGTTAGAGATCGCACATAGACATCGAAAAACCATGGCTACCAACGCTCTATGAGAAGAGGCTCTTTAGGAGGAGAAAAACCGGCTCATATTATTATTCGACTGGTGACCTGTCAGTTTACCAAACATTAATTAAAAAAATTTTACTTGACAAACAACGATTGGCAAAAACATTATTTGTCACTTCATCATTATACAACAACAAGTTTACCAAATAATTCACTTATGAAAATAATTATCCGATAAACTTTTATTTCATAACGTATTAATTGTCAAACAATTCATTATACTTTCATTTTATCTCATTAAACATCGTTTGGAATAAAGACATTAATACACATATTGATTGTGACATTTCTAAATAAAAAATAAAAAATAAATGAATTTTGTTTTCTATAAGCACAAATTTAGTGACAGAATTAATCGCTGCAAAACTGACTTCACGTAGTCTTTTAAGCCCTACCCCTACCCTAGAGCCAAACCGCCGGAGCCCCGCAGCTTCGAAGCCCCGCAGCGCCGGAGCTGTGGCAGAAACCATGCTTGCTGCATGTTGCATGCTTGCATACTACATGCTTGCTGCATGTTGCATGCTTACATACTGCATGCTTGCTGCTTGCTTGCTTGCTGCATGCTTGCTGCAGACTGCATAGTTTTTCCAAATGCATAGTTTTTTCTAACTAAATTTCCTAAATTTTATTCTTAAAAAAACTATTTTGCAAAAAATAAATCCGACTTCAAAAAACACAAAAAAGTGAAAAATAACTTATAGCGGGTAAGTAATATTTGATATAATTACAAAATCTCTAATATTTACAAGACATAACAACTGAATCTATAATTTTATTCGATTTAACGGCCAGTTTACGTAATAAACGATTGACATAATTTTAAATTTACTAATTTTTATAAGTATAACCTATATTAAATATAAAATTGTTTGATATACCACTCAGAAGACATAAAACTTATTCAGTCTAATATGATGAAACGCGTGGGTTTTTATTTGGGTGTAAAAAACTTGCAAACAATGCTCCATGCAAACATGTAGCAAGCAGCAGGCATGGTTTCTGTCACGGCTCCGGCGCTGCGGGGCTCCGGCGGCGGCGGCGGTCCCATGCGAGCTTATCGTCGCAGATGTGGTTCACGCTCACTACCGCGGCTTCGGCTTGCGGCGGGTGTTAGAACCACCTGCTCCTCAGCTCGCGGGCCGCCTCGACCCTCCACGCCTACGTGATTTTAAATAACACTCTAGGGGTAGGGCAGACAAGACTACGTGGAATCGGTTTTGCAGCGATTCGTTTCTGTCACGCTTTTCGATAATAAACGTTATGTTATATAATGATTTTCGATTAAATAAACGTTATATAAATATTATAATAATATGTTTTAAACGATAGGCCTAATGATTTTCGATTAAATAAACGTTATATCCAATAACGTTATACGAAATAAGTTTTAGAGTATATAAATGTTATATCTGAGGAAATTATATCAACAGTTGGTATAACTCACGTTTATTATTTCTTGTGAACGTTATTGAAATTAAAATATACCAAATAACTTTATATGTTATGAGACGCACCCACTTATAGCTACAGAAGTCGGTGACCTTTGTTTGATTGACTTAGTTCTGAAGCTATAAGTTATTTTTCACTTTTTTGTGTTTTTTGAAGGCGGTTTTATTTTTTGCAAAAAAGCTTTTTATTTTTCCATTTTTAGTTTTTCCCAAACAAATATTTGCCATGAATTTATTTGACATTGTTAACGTTTGACAATACATGTCATGGTAATAGACGTATCCATAATATGTATATGGAACTTCACATACCATTTTTTTTCGGATGGGAAATCATCAAATGACCCACCACTCCCGCTCTGGGCGGAGCGGAAGGGAGTGTCAGACTTTAACTGACTAAAACCCATCCATGTTCCTTCTTCGCCCTCTGTGTTTCAGGGCCACGGTATCTCTTTCGAACAGTCCAGTAGCGGCAGGCATCGGACCTTGCGGACCCCTTGTCCCCTTCCTTTTGCTGGCATCTTTTGAGGCGCGCGCGGAATACGAACGCACCAACTTAACATACCTAACTGTCGAAATCTGGGTGTATTGTACACATCTGCGTACCCCCTCCGAGCATACAGGCATGATGTTACGTGATGATGTTGCATAAACAATAAACATCCAAGCGATTGCAGCAATCACGGGAGATTTGACGTCTATTTTTGAAGAGTTCCATTGTATTCCGAAGATCAGCGTCAGATGTTCACAAAACTTAAATGGGACCACACATGAGGCACCAGCTTTCAAATAAAAAAAGAATCATCAAAATCGAACAAAACTTTCGACTGGGTGAACCGATTTTGATGATTTTGATGTAACAAACACAAAAAAAAAGTAAGAAAAAAATACAGTCCAATTGAGAAACTCTTCTTTATGGAAGTCGGTTGAAAAGAGTAATAAAAATAAATACTAGCCTGTAAATTATTTTGTAGAAACGTGATTTATCCAAATGTAACTAAATAAGAAATGAAAAATGTATAATTGAAAAAAAAAAACATTTCAGATTCAATTGATAAAAGAAGTGTTTGCCAAATAAATGTTTGTAAAACGAGTGTTTTTTAAATAAAACATTTGCGGAATAAGTTGTTTGCGAAATAAATAGTATACAAAACGTTGGTTGTAAATGAAAATTTGTCAATGGAGTTTTGGTAAAACTTTAGTGAACCTTATTCGACTGCCTCGTTGGTCTAGTAGTCGTAGGCACTACTGCTGAACAGGAGGTCCTGGGTTCGATTCCCATGTCGTGTAAAGTGTTATTGGGTTTTTCTTTCAGGTATTTCTTAGTTGCAGCCACGGAGAATTGATTTATGCCCAGTTGATGGTAGAAGGCTCGCTTCCTATTACATGGGACTTAAACATAACTGGCGAAATGTGGTGTACTATTAGGGTAAACCTCTGCCTTACCCTTCGGGGATAACAGGCGTAATAATATGTCAAATTATTAATATTCAATCAAAGAAACCAGACTGATCTGCAACACGAACAAAAAGCAACAACTCAACAAGCCATCAAACTGCACCTCAATAAGCATTAACAAAGTCCTAGGTCAAGATTGTTTTCTGAGGGCAAGCCTTGAGAGCTTAAGTTGAGTAAACCGCTTCGGCGGGAGTTCGGCGCAGACAAAGGGGATGGCCAACCGAGGCTGTGACGTCCACTTAAGGCGAAAGCGTTACAATCTGGACACGAGAATTTCGCGCGGTACGAATTTTCTCCTAGACTAATCGACGCTAATACTATTTGCAAATCACTGTCAGGTTGTTTTGTGATGAGTGATTGATTTGCAACCGTAACAAATACGTATTTATTTACAAAATTATAAGTTATACAATACTACTACCACATCCTGCAACCATGGCTGGATCGTATTCGCGGAATTATAATGCAATAACATTTAAAATGATATATTACAATGATGGCCTATAGGAGGGTTTTATTGATGATTTTAATGATTATAACTCTCACATACATATTTTTTTTATTGCAAATCAATCAATACAACCTGATACCGAACTACAAATTTAAAAAATACTAATTTTGTGGGCTACTTTGACGCTTTTGCCTTAAGGTCGAGACACCGAGAGCAGGTGAACTATGACTCCCAGTCGCCAGTGCATGAGGCTTAGCCAACCTATGTGGTGCACGCCGCACTAGAGCAGACGGTTTAATACTTATTTATAGATGTACTTACGGTGAGGGCTTAGCACTGGCTGTTGTTACTTGTAGTTGTGATCAAGGTTATTTATGTAATGTGAAGAGTAACGATTTTATTGCATAAGCAAATAAGCCTATAATGCTCCGACTGCTGGGACACAGGCCTCCTCTCTAGGTCACGGAATGGGTTTACCACCACGCGGGCACAGTGCGGGTTGATATATGTTACATGTCTTCAAAGTCTACGAGTCGCCCCATGCGCGGGCAGAAGACATTTCGAGTTGTATAGAAAGACCTTTGACTATTCTTAGTAGAATAAATTAATGTGCACGGTGTTAATATTGAAATAATTGTGTAGTGCATAAAAATGTTCCATTTAGTCAAAAAAGATGGTTGCCATAAAAAAGGCACAATAATCCTAGATTTTTAAAACATACATAAATACAGTGAAGCCTAGCTGTTCCCCGGACGGTAATACCGGTGGGTACCGTTTAAAACCACTTGCTGCAATAACGTTCCGGGTTTAATGCCGAATGGAGTACCGAGGGCGAGTTGCATCGTTGCGGCTCCTACAAGCTCACTAGAACAAATTGTGTGAAAAACCGAAAGGTGGGAAAAGTTGAGTGACCTTAACATTACCTACTTAATTTTACCAAGCAGTTGGATGATATTGATGATGCCATCTAGCTGATTTCGGCCACAGCAACTGAATTCGATGGCTTTCTAGGGTTGTCGGGAGCTTTGGTGTGCTCCTCTATCATGTGCTCTAAAGTAACTAGCATGTCCAACTTTGACCGAAAAACTCGGAGCACAAAGCGGACATGTCGTTAGTGGTCTAGCTTTAAATTCATGACGTTTCGTATCTATGTATCATTATAGGCGTTGACCTGCTAATGCAAATGACGTCTTAATTAACGCCAAATTTGTGCCTACTTTTCCCGTACTTAAGGGTCAATTTTGCATCTTTTGAAGTGTCTATTTCGGTGTCTACCAGGCAGTTTACTTCTTTATCCCTTGATCTGTCTACGAAGTAGACACAATAGTTAAACAATCGGTCGGGTGGAGAGTTCATGATGTATCGTCTGTATTTCAACAGCCATCGTTCAGCCACTGCATCAGGCAGTGCCAGCAACTTTTAGTAAGTCAAACAAAAGTATTATCCTAAAGCATGGGACTAACACTGGCAGTTTCACGAGGCAAACCAAAGGTCATAAAATATAAATACAGATATACTTACACTGCGTTCATTAACTGAAACACTAAAGTACAACAGCAGAGCATGTGCTTTAATCTTGGTCTTATTATTTCTTACCAAAACAAAATATAAAATTAATAAAAGATAAAACAAAAAAGACAACAAAACAGCAACGCATTGAAATCGAAAACAATCGAGTGGGTATCGTATAGATAACAAAAAAAAATATGACCCGATTACAGCAAAAACAGCTATAAGGGGGATAATATTACGAAGCAGATTGGTTTCAAATATCGTACCTCTGATTCTCTATACCGATATTTGGTAGAAGAACCTATACATTTTATTAAAGTCTTGGGGAATAACATTTGCTAGGCCAGAAAAGATTTTATATTTGAATAAAACTGTTTTTTTTAACCTAAAATGCATTTTAAAATTTAGAAAGCATAAAAATAATTTTCTAGAAGAAATGTACATTCTAGATAACACGAAAAATTACTGCGTTCAATGACAGACTCTAACGTCAGATGTCCAAGATTTGGTGGTGACATTTCGCGTAACAGTGACACTTAAGTCATAGGTTTAAGGCGACTACATGAGCTAAACGCGAGTTTTATAATGCAAAAAAGCATGTGATTCACTGCAATAAACAAAACCAGAAAAAATATATGATATGCTTCAGGATCTAAGTACGATAGTGTTTTGAAAACATAATACAACTAATTTTATTTGATAGAAAAAAATCACGAACTTATCTCTAAAAATTTCTTTTAACGAGTAAAAACCATACTAAAATACATGCGATCATTCTGATTTTTTGGCAAATAATTCTACAAGCAACATATTAGCATCGTAGTGTTTTACATTTTTAGTCCCATCAATAGATTTTTTGTAAATCGTAAAAAAAACACTCATTTCGCACTATTCGGCCCGCAGTGACTGACGTAACAACCACTTTGTAGTGCAAGCTGATTAGAACCTTATTGTGACAGTATTTCAAGCGAAGTTTGAACCACCACAAATAGACTTGCTAATTTAGCTCCTGTAGTCGCCTTAATGCATAAAAACTATTTATCTCTAAGGAAACCGTGTCGGTCCGTCTCCCAACACCCAGTATAAGGTACCATATTTGTAACCACATTCATTGCGGCAGCAGACACTCGGGGCGCAGGTGTCGACCATATTAATATGTGGGGGACCTTTGCTTCCTGCCCCACGTGAATATTCAAGATGTATCACAGGGGTCATTTAATGTGCCTCCGCTGTACCGATGTCGTATTAAATCGCTTTTTAGCTGACTGCTGTTATCCCTTTTCCCTGGATGCTATATTTTTGCCTGTATTTTCATAATGGGGTACCGTTGTGCATGCAAATATCGTGGTAGTAAGGTTTTGAAAGGTAAAATGTAACAAACGAATCCTGGTAGAATCAAGACTAACTTTTCTTACAATTCTACTTATAATATTATACATGCGAATGTTTGTGAGTATGGATGTATGTATGGATGTTTGTTACTCTTTCATGCAAAAACTACTGGACGGATTTGGATGAAATTTTGCACACAGATAGTTTATAACCTGGATTAACACATATGATACTTTTTATTCCGGTAGTAAGATCCCATGGGACAATTATCAAACTTCACGCGGGCGAAGCCGCTGGCAGAAGCTAGTAATAATATATTGCTCTCGTTAACTGACTAGTCCGTTGTTAAAAGGTCCTGGGTTCGAACTCTAAGTCAGGCAAATTTTTATTGGGTTTTTCCGTCAGTAGCAGCCAAGGTAACTAGATTTGTGTTCAGTTGATGGCAATAGGCTCGCTCCCTATTGCAAAGGACTTCAATATAACTAGCGAAATGTACGGTCGAACAAGCTATTTGGTATACATTTTACAATATAATTTGTTGGTTAAACTGTAAACCAAATAGCTTGTTCGACCGTACGTGTACTATAAGGCACACCTTTGCCTAAACTTTCAGGGATTCCAGACATGATGTTATCTTGTGCTATGTTATATTCAACATAACTGTAATTGATGATTGCACTGCTGCATTTTTAGCGACCGGCAGCCCGACGGATTAGCAGTGTGCTCACCAACAGTTCTCCATATTCATTAGGGTATTATTAGGGCATGCGAAACCTGGTTCGGTCCCATAGTAAATCACTATCACTACTTATTATATCAAAAACCAGACTGCGTAAAAAATAACTAATAAATTTAAATAAAAACTGAAAAGAAAAAATCAAGTTCAGGAGACAGGGCATTTTGACTGCAACAGTCGGGACCCATATTGGATGTAATGGTTATAGTCTAGATTATTTAATGGGTCCCGACTGTTGCAGTCAATACATACAGTCCACAAATACTCCTTTTTTTTGGGCAGACGTGTAAAAATAAAAATAAAAAACAAAGTCCCCCGCCACGTCTCTCTGTTCCTATGTATGCTTAGATCTTTAAAACTACGCAACGGATTTTGATGCGGGTTTTTTTAATAGATAGAGTGATTCAAGAGAAAAGTTTTAGTATTTGATTTGTCAAGCGGGCGAAGCCACTGGCATCAGCTAGTTATAATAATAAATAAATATCGCTGGACATTAAACACACAGCGCCATCTAGTACCACACTAAGCAACGAGGCTTGTGTCGTGACTCAGAAACAAATGTCCATGCTCATCACACAAACATTTGCTCCTACCGGGATTCGAACCCGGGACCCTAAGACCGTAAGGCAGCCTCACTACCGCTGCACCATCTGGGTCGCCAATAAGTAAAACCGGTTTCTCCCGGGTTTTATTATGGAGTTTCGCATGCCCTAATTTCCATGCCACAACTCCAAGCCATTTGAGGCTGTTCCTGATACTATACATGTCTTTTGAAGTAATGCCATAATTTGAACGCTGCATAACATAAGCAGTTTTTAATAGATCTTTTTAACTGCTCATGACATATGGCATTAAATTTAATTTACCAAATTAATTAATGTTCGTTTAATAATATTATTCCGTAAATATTAACATAATGTATCTTTTGTTTATCCGTCAACTGTAATGTCAAGCAATTAATATTCAATTAAAGTTAACACTTTGCTGTTATGGCAGATTGTTGTAAATTGCTTTATTGCTACAATTTATCAAGCAATTATTTTGTTTCACGTTATACCTCCATGGGCATAATTGTAATTTGTTGACACTGTTTTGATTAAACTTATTAAATGAATTAGACTGTCAAGTTCAAACCATAACTATATTTATTTAAAACTAGCTGTTACCCGCGACCTTCGTTCGGGTGAAATCATTATAAAAAGATATTACTTCTGTTGTTAAATCAGATTTTTTTTAACAATATCAAGAGTTTTGTTTTTTTTGCACAGAAACCTAATTATTTTCCTAAAATAAAAGTAGCATAGGTTAGACTTTATAACATCAGCTGTCTGCCAGTAAAATCGGTCCAGCCGTTTCGGAGATTAACCGGAACAAACAAACAGACGGACACAAATTGAAAAAAAAAAAGTCTTTATTAGTGCTTCCGTATATATTTATAAATATGTATTCAGTAAAAAGCTATTATTTAACACTTACAACTAACAGGCACTTCAATTTTATTTATTTTTAGAGATGCAAAATTCGCAGAAGAAATCAAACGCACATTACAATTTTTCGCTTTTACGGGAGTTCTCGCTCCGAATTTCCACAGCGTTTTTTCCACAGTTATTCCGCTAAAAATATTATCTTTTATTGTACCATCTCTCAGGCACACAAAGAATATCAGTACTCGTATCAACTAAATAAGAAAGCGTATTAACATATTTGAATATTCCAGTGGAAGTCACACTATTGTGGAGGATATACAATAACCCGACAAGTAAGAAAACATGATATCGCGAAAATACACGCTTAACTGAATAGATAAATATTTATCCTCAGCACAAAAACATGGAGGGAGTCTTTCTATAATTTCACTTCTGAAACTCGTTGCTAGGTGGATATTTTCGTTTCGTCATTTTTTTGTAATGTTATTTTGCGTCAACATAAACATAAAAATATATTTAATCTACTTTGAATACAATGCCCACTGTTGGGAATATGGCTAGATTTTATATAAAATAGAGAACACTCCATGAGGGTTCAGTATTTTTATGGACACACTTTAACTGATTTGATGAAGACATTCTTGCTTTTATCATTTGAACCAGAATGGCACTTGTCTTTATTTCACAAGCAAATTGCCTCACCTGCTTTTATTACGCTAACAATCTAATTCTTAGTAAAAATATTTGCACAAAAAGCTACACAAGCCACTACAAACAATAAATAAACAAATTGTCATCTGCAATGATCGCTCAAAATATTCAGGGCCTTATCTCTAATTGAGAACGATCCCATCGCTGAGGGGATTCGGGTGGGATCCGAGAATCAGGGAATCAGATAACCGGGGTGTACCAAACACTTGTTTGATTTGAAGGCTTTGCTCGGCTCGCCCGATCTCTCGGCTTACAACCGATCACTTACAGGCCGAACGCCGAAACGCTGTTGTTATTAAACATCGAGCGGTCGCCCCCACGATTCAGCGGTATCGATTGGCGATTTGTTTAGATTAATTATAAAGATACGGCTCGAACCTTGAGTAGTTTAATCTATATTGCTAGCTGAAGCTAGTGATCATAAAATGTTAATGTTGTTTTATATAGCTTTATTTTTAATCCATGGTTTTATTACAGTGCGATTCGGATCTATCACTAACCTACGACAACAAATATAAATTACATTAGGTATGCGTGTTCACCTTTTTAACTACAGAACACCTTGAAAATGCTCGTTTAAGTAGTAACCTAATTATTTGCATGAACATTGTACCTACAAAACTTTTTAAATAAACTATAAAAATGTTTTAAATACCATTATTTAATACCGTTATTTAATCATTGATGTCCATTCTTGCAATCATTTACAATATCGCTGTAAAAATTTCCACCCCACAAAGATCCCTTAACAAATTTGTAAACATGACACAATATAAAATAGCTTCAACAATGGTAGTCTTTGGTCGCCGTGACGCGTAAGAACGTCCTCTGACGTCGACGTCGACGTCGCGTCGCGTCGCGTCGTCGCGTGTAATGGACTCGGGGAGATAACAGATATAATAACTGACATTGCGGCCCGATAGGGTCCCGGTACACCCGGAGAATTTGTTCAACTGCCTCCCAGGATATTTGCTTGCACGCAACACTGGATTTTCTGTGGGCTCGCGTTTATTTTAACGTTGTACTGAATTTGATGACACACTAGAGATGCGGATATCTTATCTCGGTAGCTGAACATCTTTTTGTCGCGATGTTTTATAAGAAACAAAGATGGCGGCTGAAAACTATTGTTTTTGGAAAATTTTATATATATATTCAATATACTTATCACAAATTATAATTAGGTTCAAGAAACAGCAAAAAGACTTCACGTTAGAAAACTCCCACATTCGATCAGAAAGTTCTTAAAAAGTTTATAAATCTAATCTTCAAGAACACGAAAATACATCAAACGTACGAAGATCACGCAACAACTCGGAAGGAAAGTTATTAAAAGTAAAATTCTTCTGTTACGATCAAACAAATTCAAAAGACGTACATTTCTGGCTTCGGTGTAGCGGTCGCGTGGCGCTGTAAGCCTTGCAAGAACGCGCCCTAATGTCTATGGAGGCCAACAGATGGTCTCACTGCTGGCAGTCATTACCCTTTTGTCTTATATCCTACAGCCACCGACACACTTTCAACCGTAACTTGAAACGTCAAAGTCTAAATTCGCGTGCAGCAAACGCAATCAGCGGCGAACGAGTATATTATTGAGCTGGAAAATGTTTCAGAACTCAAAACTGCACATTTTCTTTTCATGCAACTTAGATATCTGGGACGTAATGCTACAACATGGTACGTTCAGCTTTGAGGTGGGTTCACTAATATTCCCAGGAGATTTTCAAGCTGGTAAATGAGCTATTGTGGTTTCACTGAAGCTGACTTTTCGCATCTAGTGCTGGAACGCGGTATAAAATGTTCTGTGAAATACTTACAAATATCCCTGTATTAAAATCTTTATTCTTTATAAAATACTTATTGGGAATTAAAGCTTTATCAGTAAGTGTTTTATAGCACAAATTTTGATGTGTTTGAGGAGCTCGTGGCTAAATAACAAGAGCCGCACGGGTCGATTCTCAAGGTTAAGCAGTGCTTGCCAAGGTTAGTCAGTGGATGGGTGACCATCTATTGCATACGGAGCTTCTTCCGTGCTTCGGTTGGTCCCGGTTGTCATTTGTAGACCTTTGACAGCCGTTACAGGTAGTGGTGGCTGAAAAAATCTGAAGAGTTAAATACAATAGATCTAATCTAATAATTTACTAAAACCTTCCTCTTTAATCACTCTATCTGTTAAAAAAACCCGCATCAAAATCCGTTGCGTAGTTTTAAAGATCTAAGCATACATAGGGACAGACGCGGCGGATGACTTTGTTTTACAATATGTAGTGATGATTCATTTCTGTACAAATTAGTTACATTTTCAAAGTAGCATATCAAAGTAGCTTCAGGAACTGGGCACAGATAAAAAAGTACATTAGCTACGTATTAACACATTCACAATATAATCCTCAACCAGCACACAATGACATGCATTACCAAAGCACATTCTTAGGTCCCAAGACACTGGGACGATGTTCAGAAAACCATTAACCACGTCCCGCCCTTAAATGGGTCACACACGAGCCCCATATTACCCCAAATTGGTCTAATCTTTAGTTATGACCCCCCATAGGAATTTGCTTTTCAACAACACTAGAACCCGCGAAAGCGTAAACTTTACTTGGCCATAAGAATAAGGGGGATATTCCCACACCAATAGAATTGTATTGTCACACTAACTTTGTATAAGCAGATACAATAAAATGCGTCTGTTTCACGTTTGCCTTCAATTCCTCTCGAGGGAAAACAAAAACACAAGCCCGCCTAAAGAGATATTCGCTACTTTTATTCATATTTGAATCCAACATGCATGTGTAAATAATATTTTTTTTGTGTATTATTTGTAACGGAAATCGAATGGTACGGACGGATTTCCGCTTTAGAGGTAAATAAAACCGTGATACGCTCTGTAGCCTCGAGTTCGGACGCACTTAGGATCGCTTCCTCTAGTTAAACATAAGAAAACGCACGATCATTGCCAACCAACCCTCAGAATGTGTCTTCATCATCATCATCATCATCAGCCTATTAATGTTCCCACTGCTGGGACACGGCCTCCTCTCTATGAGAGGGAATGGGCTATAATCTACCACGCGGGCCCAGTGCGGGTTGGTAGATGTCACATGTCTTCAAATTTTTTGGTTCAGAATGTGTACTAACTTTCAAACTGCAGGGTCTATTGTACTCCGGCGTGATCTCACGGCAGGCAGGGCACGCCACAATAGTGGCGATAAGTCCCCTCTTTGAGAAGTGGCTTGAGAGACGCCACGGCGTCCTCACCTTCCGCCTGAGACGCAGGTCCTCACTGGACACGGTTGTTTCGGGAAATTCCTGCACCGAATCGGGTGGCAGGAAACGCCCGGGTGTTACCACTGTGAGGATCGACCGGAGGACACGGTGGAGCACATGGTGGAGGTCTGCCCCGCGTGGGCAGAGCACCGCCGTGTCCTCGTAGCGGCGATCCGCGGCGGCGACCTGTCGCGTCCAGCCTTGGTTCAATCCATGGTCCCGAGCGAGATGGAATGGGACGCCGTCACCTCCTTTTGCGAAGCAGTCATGCTAGCAAAGGAGGTGGCGGAACGTGAGAGGGAGAGAACCTCACGTCCCGGCCGCCGCGGGAGACGCCCCGGGCGTCGGCCACCATAGGCACGGGCCTGTAGAAGGTGAGCTACAGGCTAGCTTGCCGTCCGTCCGTCTTATGATGACAGGCCGTGTCGACGGCGCGTCCGTGTTCCACGCGCGCCTCAAAGAGATGTCAGCAAATGGAAGGGACCCCCTCCATTTGCTGACAAGGCAAGGGCCGATGCCTGCCGGGGTTGCTGGACTGTTCTAAAGAGATACCGTGGCCACGGAACATAAAGGGTGATAAAGGAACATGGATGGGTTTTAGTCAGTAAAAGTCTGACACTCCCTCCTGCTCCACCCAGAGCGGGAGGAGCAGCATTTGATGATTTACTTGAATCCACAGCATCAGCGGTACACCGCGACATACCGCAACATTTCGCGATCCAGGGACAACGCGAGTTCACGAGGCTCCCTAGAGGCAGCGTGACGAAAACACGTTCTAAACGTGCAGTGATGTACGTAGATAACTCCACACAATTCACGCGAACAGGAAAAACGAAACTGTTGAAATAACAGCACTGAATCTTGTTACAAATATTCATAGGTTTTAGTAAAAATGACACGATTCAAAAGTCGTAAATATTCTAAATAGTCAAGTGACTGAAGAAAATAACAAACTAGTCTCTAAGCCTTTGTGCTATTCATCTACCCAGCCACATATCTTAATACCTCCGTCATCCCAACGTACCACAGAGAAGTCGCTTGAAATTACTCTTTCAAAAGAAAAAAATATCCTTATTCATTAGCGAGTACTGAACATGTTTCCACAGGCGGCAACTAACCGACGACGCTGACAACATTCCGAGACTCAAGTTATTGAAATGCTGAAGTATTTCTAAGTTTAAAGTGGCGGTAGGCAAGTCTGGTACGAGCAAGGCACATGGGAAATGATTACCATATTCAACGCATTTCCTCGGCACGCCCGAGGTAGGCTTGAAGGAAATTATTTGTCATATTAACGTCACTCGGCTCGAGTTTCGACGTCGAGATGTTAATATATTAAATTATCCTCAGCGGCATTTTGAAGAAGTAATTCTATATCGATACTGTTTGACAAATCGATGTTTGTATTTCCAACGCTTTGTCATCGCACTTCAGAGTTTGCCGATGTTTATGTAAAGCGGGACGCAATTAGAATAGGAAAGTAAGGATAAACAATATCACTCAGGGGAGAGTTTGGGCATCAAATAATTGGGCAGTGAATTGTGTTACCTGCGGGACACCTATTAGAACACAATTACTTTACAGAAAGATTTTTTCGTTTTAATTAAACCGCAGTCGCCACACCGAACAAAAACCACGAAGCCAACAAATCAATTTCGCGTCAGGAAATTACTTTGTAAAGTTGAAAAGGGTTGCGCGATACGGTACCAAATTGAAATTCTTTTGTACGCCGCGCCTTTACATGTCCGAAATGTTACCTGACTCTTTGAATCATAGCGCAACAACATTTTTCGATCAAAACTTTGGAATACACACTTTTGCTGCGCAATCCCGTATAAGGGATATCAAACACGCTAACTTTTTAACAATAATTACACGTAAACGTACATCGAGATATCGAATTCCGCGCTTGTAAGCTTTCCTCCGAATCGAGTGATGCGTAAAACATTTATAAAACTTGAACAAAGGCTTTGTATTCTCAAATAAACATGATCAAAACATTAACAATAAACAAACTTTTCCATTGTGCTCTGATTTGTGTAATCATTTTATTATATTTAAGAGATAATTTTAAGCTATTAAAGAAACGAAAGCAAAAAGTTTTGGGCACCGAAGTTCATTAACAAAATAAGCAATCTGGCTAAAAGCACGCGCCCACCGAGGTAAAAAGCAATTACAAAGTTATGGAGTGTTCTTGACGATTATTTACGTATTATAGAAGAGAAACCGGCTGGCTATTACGCTGAGAGGAATTTCAGTAGTAAATGTATTGCGCCCACTCCGAGACAATATTACGCGAGTTCAATGAAACTTGAAACTTGCGCGGGCGAGCCAATAACCACACCTCACGACCATTACCTACTTCATTCCATATTGCCCTGGTAGACGCTTGCAGGAGCGTTTTAAAACTTACATTTAAAATAATGGAGACCTTACTCATACCTACGTTTTATGTTTACTTACATTATGGCAATGCAAACGTTTAACTGCTACCGCGTGCCTGCTTTTAGAAAATAAACAAATCATTAGTTGCTCTATAAAGCAACTAGGTAAAACTATTTTCTAACAGCAGGCACGAGCTACTCGAACTACCGTATACTTTATGAGAGAAACTGTTGCATCATGTTAGGTATCTAATATTAGTTTACGTTGATATTGCTCCAAAGAGCAATGGAACTTTATTTGTTTCTTTAGATAAAAAAAGCTATGCTTTTTAGCATAACTTAAAAAAAATATAAAGGAATTGAATAAAGGTCTTGGAAGATTTTTGTATGAAGCCTGGCCGGCCTTCAGCCATTTTTTTTGTTTTACCTTAGAACATTTTGTCTCATACAAAACTTGTTTGTATTGATTCCAGCTATCGATTGATACAGGTTTTATGCGTGGCTAATCAAATCAAAGTTGTGCTGAATATGGCATCAGTGAATAACTTTGAAAGCTCATATCTCGGAAACGTGACCCTTTACAACACTTAGTCTCATGCAAAACTTGATTGTATTGATTCCAAGACCGTTGGGCCGGCCATTTAATTCAAACCCCTTTTTCAACAATTTAATAGATAGATTAATGTACAAAAATACCATTCGTTTTCTCAATAAACACGTCGAAAATGGCTACAAAATCTACCGATCGACAATAGTGTAAAACGCCAGAACACAATGAAACTTCGATCGACACGGCACAAAGCAGCACGCTAGTGTAGCATCCGTTACAATCATACGGGCACCGGCTAATATGGCACACACACGGAATACTAGCTGATCTTGAAATATTAGATAAAAAAATTATAGAAATTACGTTATCGCATGAGAAGTAAAGATGGTTTTATTTATTTGAACGTGTGGCTATACTTGAGCTAGTATTTATTAAGCTAGTTCTCAATGCACGGTGGTAGCCATTGAGTCTCCACTAGTGACCACTGGGTAATGGCTATAGGTTCGAACCCAAGCTGGTGCAAAACTTATGAAGGCAAATATGGTGAGCAAACTGTATGCCGGTTTGCCTTTATACAAACGTACGTAACTCTCCGGTTAATGTCTAAAGATGCGTGTGTGCAGTATTGTCGTGACAACTCTCACTGAAGCGTCATGCACCCAGAAAACGTGTCACGGAAAATCACGCATGAAATGTCTTTCCCAGCTCGTTGTCGTTAAGAGTCTTCATATGGATAAAAGTTTGGCAACCGATCCAATCTTAGGAAAGCCATATTGACTGGTAAATGGGTAGCGGAGGCCAAACACATGACTCCAGACCGGAAACCGAGTCCCATAAAGGAAAAGGCTAGAGAGACGATTAGAAAAATAATACTAAACTCAACATTACTGCTAGCACTCATGCTAACTTAGACTTGATTCAACATCATACATTTCCTTCATGACTTGTAGAAAAAAAAAGCTTTAAGTCTGCCTTTGTACGGTTATTTTTAATTGTGCATAAAGATTTAATAAATATTTAGTTTATGCTTAAAAATTACCATATAGGCCTCTCACAAGTATTGCCAATGCCAATCCTTTATGATGTACTGTTGTCATTTTTAGGGGTATCGTATATACCCAGTACTAAGCGGGTTGTGGAGATCAGATAGGCAGTCGCTCCATGTTAAGTATTGGTATTCAGCTGCATCCGTTAAGACTGGAAGCCGACCCCAATTGGCTAAGTAGATGATGATGACGATGTTGGAATTTCTATCATCTAATATAAGACAAATCAGTTCGGTACTTAACTGATCAGCACCCCTAGCCAAGTTGACAATCTACAATCGTTAACGCTAGTAGAAAACTATTCAAATGAATGGGAATGACATCATCTCAACGTTAAATCACGTGATCAACACAAACGAATAGAAAATTCGTAGACAAGTTTACACCGTTCAAAATGACAGAATAGAATGTTATCGTTTCTACAATGTTGATCGCTAAACTCTTTGGTAGGAACGCTCACCATAGACTAAAGTGTAGGTTTTTTCTACAGACATTAGAGAACGAGCGATCGACTCAGTCGTGTCAACTTGGCTACCAATTTAGCGCTTTCTACAATCGCTTACGTTTGTAACTTGGCTAGGCCTGCAGAGCTTTGAGCTACCAATATACGGCGCAGTAGATGTTGGCTTAAATTAACCATTATAGTATTAATACTAAGGTTCTAAGTGCTGTAACATATTGATTGATTCACTTACCTAGATTAGGTGTAGTAAGTGCACCGAGTTGCCTGTTTCAGTAAGTTACTGAGTTTCCACTGATCATATTAACAATTTACACCTACTCCGAGCTTCGCTAGTAATAGGTTGATGTTCTACCTATGGTTTAGTTAGTTATAATGTGTCTGTACATAAAATCTCATCTATACGTACCTACCTATACAGGGTGTCCCACGGATATGGAGGAGGATATGGACATGGAGGGAAAGTACCTTGAATATTCTAGATGGAACATTTTACTGAAAGAAGACATTATTTTAATTTTAAAAAACAATTTAAACTGCATTCATAGATATTTCAATAATTACATAACCATGTAATTATTGAAATATCTATGAATGCAGTGGAAACTCAGTAGCGGGTTCGATTCCCGGTTCAACCGAACCGGGAATCGAACCCGCTACACGAGAAAAATAATCACCCTGTAGCTTTATCATACCGATTGAAAAGCTTTATCATAAGGGTTATTTTTACTGAATAACATAGTGTCATAAATAAAAGGAAGACCATGAATTATAACATTGTAATACAAAATTAATCAATTTATCAAATGCTCAAAATGAGTCCCTTCCTACCCCCAAATAAGTATGAAAGTGTCCACGACTACAAGCAGAAGTTAGACGTATTATTCTAAATATCCACCAGAACAAGATCAAAAAATCGACAGGGAGCGAAATAATCAAAAGACTGCAACTTTGTATTCAACAGGAAGGGACTCATTTTGAGCATTTTGATAAATTGATTAATTTTATATTAAAAATGTTAAAATTCATGGTCTTCCTTTTATTTCTGACATTATGTTATTTAGCAAAAAATAATACTTATGATGAAGCGTTTCGATCGGTATGATAAAGCTACAAGATGATTATTTTTCTCGTGTAACAGGTTCGATTCCCGGTTCAACCATGTAATTATTTAAATATCTATGAATGCAGTTTAAATTGTTTTTTGAATTCAAATAATGTCTTCTTTCAGTAAAATTTTTCATCTACAATATTCAAGGTACTTTCCCTCCATGTGTGGCATATCCGTGGGTCGCCCTGTGTATTCCAAGAGGTAGGTATTAATAGACATCTTATGGACACATCATATATTCTATAGTGACCAAACTTGGTCAAAACTTCTGTTGTATCCCAGTTTTTATCACAATGCCGAAGCGAATGGAAAAAAATTCCTAATCCATTGTTAGTAAAATCTCTTTACTTGACAAACTAAATAACGCATTGAATGTTATTAAACTTTTAAATTGAATGGCGTTGTCATTGTGTCGTTGTAAGTGTTAAAAAAACCGTGTAGTTTTTTCCGATGCCATCGATCGACGGTAGAAAGGATTAGTCGACGTCGGTCGATAGTTTCTCTCTTTCGACAAACACATTCTACCATCAACCGATGGCATCGATCGATTAGCAACAAGCAAATGTACATCATCATTGTTGCAAAGCAATAAATTTGTGTAACAACTAGAGATGAAACGGATATCTGGTAACTATTCGGTATCCAGCCTGTCTGCCCCAAATTTTACTATCCGGCCTATAACTCAATATCCGGCGGATACTGGATATGCATAAATTTTCTAAAAAATCCTTTAAAACGGACCTGACATAAGACAACAGCTAACAATTATGATAAGTTTTATTTAAAGCTACATGTATGTACTCTAACGTTTCTAACTCATCAAACCGCACTAAAATATGTTCTTTTAACAAGTTAAAAATTAATATTTGTTATCAATAAGTGGCACGATCACTCCCGATGAGACCGGAAACCGCCCGAAATTATGCTATCGCGTTGCCAGCAGCTGTACGAAACGAAACATGTCACAACTTGCCTCAGAGAACTACTTACTTTCCGCCGGAGCTCCGGCGGCCGGATATCCGGCCATCCGGCCTCGCAGTTTGCCGAATATCCGTTATTCGGTATCCGGCCAAACAACTATCGGTTTCATCTCTAGTAACAACAGTCCTGCCTCAGAAGTAGGGCTTAAAAGGTTTTAAGTAAAAGATGTTACAACTTTACTATGTTACGTATATGAAACCCGTTCGCAAAGTGGTCGTTTACCAAAGCTGTGAAACGACGCATACGATTACCGCTAACATTTGCACACTCACACTAGTCGCGACTAGGCGGGAATCCCGAATAAGTCTAAAGGCAGGTCTTGGCAAAACTACTTTTACAAAAATAAAAAAACATGTAGCTGCACTACAAAAAGTATATATGGCAACATAGTACAAAAAGGACTACAGTGCCATCTATATCTATATCCATCCACTGAAACTCCATGACTGTAAATTAGCTGTGACTGACTGGCTCAATAATAAATCCTACGACGACATTGAGGCTATCATATCGTCGCTTCCATAACTTGTCTAATAAGTTAACATGACTGCGGTCATGGAATCGTTAGTGGAGGAAGCCGTGCCTGGCTTCTTCCGATCCTAAGACATTGTCGCAGGACTAACCTAAACCTAAACGTAAACCTTAACCTAAACTTAAACAGAACCCTAAAAACTAAACGTATAAAACTCATATAAATGTAATCTACAACACACATGCACTCACACACACACATACACACATTAACCCACTCACATACATCTCACAAATGCGCTCCTCTTTTACTTATAACTTCTTTTATTTTTATGTTGTGTTCAATTGCATTATAATGTTAATGTTAATGCGGAAGAGCGGAGTCACCTAACACAAGCATCTCTTTGCTTAAAAGGTGATATCCAAATCCTGTTTCATTAAGCCTTAGGTGATTGAAATAAACATTTTATTTTATTATAATACACTATATAGAAAAACCCGACCACAACTGTCGAAGGATTCTCCCCTTTCTATGGAGTACTGAGAAACTGCATACCTTGTTCTACAAACCCCTATACTGATGACCCCGAAATAGACGTCAGCGCAGCCTTCAAGCAACATGACGTCATCAACATCACTTCCTCGAGCTTTCGAGCAGCGAGTCACACAGCTTCAAATGAGTATTTCTGACCACCAGCAGTGAAAGCATCACCCCTATAAACACACTACACATCAAATCTGCACGGTCTTTCGTTGAAATTTCAGAGGTACACCAAATATTTAATTCCGTACTTAGCAGACGGCTTAGTGATCATATTATTTAAGCAGAAAAAACGCTTCTGCCTTTTCTCTCAAAATAATCATTTCTACAGCATACCCATTTCATAATACTTCAGGACTTCGGATTTCTTACACCAAAAAGGACAAAAAAACTTCATAAATCCCCAAGAAATAACTACCGTAATAACTTCAAGGATAGTGTGCCGAGGATAAAGAAGGCAGAGATTTAGGCACGCTATTACGTCCTATAAAATATACGAGGAACCTATCAACATTTTCAGCTGCCATATTTAAATAAAGAACATGATCCTAAAAAACAAACCCGGGCCAAAATAATAATCCAAGCTGCTTACAATTACGGCATAATTCACAAAGTATACTCCCGAATAAAAGGTAATTATTTGGGTTCGAGGGTATTCATACTCCGTACATATAAAACGAAATGCTTGACGGATTATCCCCGGGCACAAAAGGCTTTTGTACGACCATCACCCTTGATTATACTCAAATTGTTCTTGTTGTATCTTAATCCTGTTGAAAACGGCTACAAATTGATATCTTTGTTTATTTAATATCAAAGCTACGAAAAGAAATGTGTTAATTCCGCTTTCAAATGCTGTCTCAACCATTTTGGACTACTTTGTGAAACATTATATACATACATAATTGGTACTTTTGTTATCAACGTATCGTATCATTTTCTGTTTGTTTATCTGCTTAAAAACGTAAGTATGTGCTTCATCTTCTCCTGTCGTACCGAAACAAATTATATTGTTAGGCACGTAGCTTGTTTTTGCGTCCAAACGCAAGCCTATTTATTATATAAAAATAAAAAATATATATCAGCAGATAATCAGGAGTATCAACTGAGTTTTTTTATCAAAAAGTCTCGGGAACCGCAAAACTAACAAGACTAAATGATATAATTAAACAAAAACACTACATTATATCAGTTCAACAAATGAAAGATTTTCCTCAAAGAGTTATTTTTATTACAGAAGGTACTGTCGGACCATTGCAAACGAAAATATAATAAAAGGAAGAGTCCTAAACAAACACAGAGAGGTTTGGCCGCTGCTTGCGGTGCACCGCTCACAGCTTTAAACTCCGTTATGACATGTTTGTCGGTCATTTGGTACAATAACAATGTCGGGAGTTCATGTACTCGGACGATTGAAATGGGATAAGGAAATTACATTTTATAAAAGCTGTCGAGTGTTAAAATCAAAAGATAGGAAGGCGATTCTCAGTTTACACTCGTAGTCTCGACGATTTCATGTTTTCTTTGCCTCTAGTTTTCTTTGTCGACTATTTTCTTTATACAATAATTGACAGAATAGTAAATGGCGCAAGAAGATCAGCTGACTTGTAGATCGGTAGTAACCATTCCTAGCATGTCACATGTAAACTAAGGCAGTCGTGTGGCTTTCCTTCAAAGAAGCAATAGCACCTAGGCAGTACGTTTTGTATACAGAAAAAATTATAGGTAAAGTGTGCGATCAAAAATAAAACACATTTTCATGACCAACAGCTTCTTGTTTAACAACAATCCGACACAAATTCCCATTTAATTTAAACAAAACAACTCCCAACTCCATTAAAAATACTTAAGCAAACTCATATGAGTAATTAAGTACACTGTGTCGCGAATTAGCCCTCTGCAACATTCAGCGTGATCTTGTGTCGCTTAAAGCGCTCCCCAGTGCAAACAGCGCTTAGCAGCCGTTTGTGGCGCGTACTTTGTACACATCTTATGAGGGACGAATTCTTGATTCAGGTACGCCGTTTAGTGACAGTTGAGTGAGCTCTGTTTGTGTTTAATTAGAAAGAGACAGGGGTATGCTGTTTCAGTATAATCAGGTAAAAGAGTTATGTGAACCGTCTGTGGAATTCACTGCCACCTTCCTTGTTCCCTAATCATTATAATCTGAAACTATTTAAAGTTCGAGTGGATCGTTTTCTTCTAGGTAAGCGTGTTGATCATCGCTTCACATGAGGCGGGTTGTGACCGAACACAAGTCTATTTAGTATAAAAAAAAAAGTGTTCAGCCATACCCGATACTATTTATTCATGAGGCATTTATGGTACTTCTGCAGCTTAAGGAGACTCTTAAACCCATTTAAAAAGGGGGAGATAGATACAAGGTAATGTTCTCTTTAAAAGTAATGTTTCATAACCATTCATATAACTTTAATTGTCGTTAATTTGGTCACCCATATAAACACTTACAGACTGTTAAATAATAGGATAGACCTGTCATATTATTTAAGATATTATTCACCCTAAAAGATTTCATCATAACTATTGATAATAATAAACGAATATTTATGACTACACCTTAATTCGGTAATCCTTACCATTATGACAAGGAAGTAGTCGATAAAATAGTACAGTGACAGAACTATTACTCGCAACAATGCAATGGTACAAAAATAGCTCGGAAATGATTATTTCAATAAACCAAGAGGAAAAAAGGTGAAGTTCACATCAATCCAACCTCCTGAACCATACAATTTCACTTGCGGAGAGGCTTACGGTCGCTTTAGTGGTTCTTTTATCTATTATTTGACATGGCTCGGCTTGACATGTCGTAACATCATCTGACATCAAAGGACCAGCCCCAAGACAATGTATCGAGGTACCTCGAGGCTTCTCATGAGCCCCGAAGTGTACATAGAAGTGGGTATGTAAATAAAACATGGGACGTGACCATTCACGCTCCATTCCCCATCTAAATACGTCAGAAGGCCACAAGCCGCCCTTATGGCGTCCCTTATTACTTAAGTAGGCTTATAAATAAAATTAATCCGCTCAATTTGACACCTACATATTTTATGTAAGTGCCTCTTACGGGAAGATTGTGGAAAGTGTGTCATCACCCTTATTCTCAGAGGGTTTGGTCGATATATACGTCCTTTAGTGTTTACTGTTTTCTCACACGTGTCGCCTTTGACGACGCCGACGTTGTCTCTAGTTTGAAGAGAAAACCGAGCTATTTACAGGTACTTTTGAGCTAGCACTGAAAATAGTAACAGATATACTATTCTGGACCTGTGGGCCTGGCACGGACAGGTAGAGTAGACAGATCGTAAATTCGAACCATTTTATTTTACACATACCAAATATGTGTGGTGTTCTAACGGTTGTCTAAGAAATGCTTTAGGAAAGTTGTATGTTCAATCGGTTCAATCCATAAACCGTAAGAATTAACGTTACTACGTCACGATGGCCGCAAGTAACACCTGTTCAGGTGGAGATACATAGATGACTCTGCCCTGGAGTGTAAATGTGGTGTTGCCCCACAAACGATGGGACACTTGATATCGTGTCCAGCCTGACCTATAACTTGCACATCACAGGAGCTTATGGACGCTACTGAAAGTGCTAAACTCATCGCCAAATCGGCTGAACTAAATTAATTTGTCATCGACACGCTGAGAAAAAGAACGTTACATAACTGATACAACGTTACCCGACCCGAACGGCGCACCAGTAGTGAGGCTGCCTTACGTTCTTAGGGTCCCGGGTTCGAATCCCGGTAGAAGCAAATGTTTGTGTGATGAGCATGAACATTTGTTTCCGAGTCATGGATGTTTATATGTATAATAAGTATGTATTTACAAACAAAAAAGTATATATGTAGTATATCAACTATCTGGTGCCCACGACACAAGCCTCGTTGCTTAGTGTGGCACTAGATGGCGCTGTGTGCAATGTCCAGCGATATTTATTATTTATTTTATTTTATTAACGTAATCTGATAATCAAACCAAAACGGTGATAGCAAGACTAATGCAACAAAATGCAAGACGAACAATTCCTTTCCTTCAGAATTTCCGAGTACGTTAACAAAGTAAATCTGAACGAAATGAAATCTAGATAGGTACTACGTGTTCAAAAATGCAATTACCATAGAGTAAAAGGTTCTCTCGTCTATTTTTTCGATCTCCGACGTTTGCACTAGCAAATTAATAAAGGTAGGTAAAGAACTAGCGCCGACCAATTAAAAATTGAACTTTAATAAAGTTCCACTTTAAATACAAAGTGCAGTACATTTTAGATCCATAATTCAGTACTTTATTCCGTTTTTAATTAATAACTTATTTTATAGCTTTTCTGTTTAAATTGTGCTAATTCAATTTTGTTTTTAATTTCTTAGTCTCGTCGGTATTAGTTCACTTTACACGGCCACACTTTACATGTATGTTGTGTGTTCATTTTCCTATAAACTTACGAGTTTACTGCCTTTTTAAGGCAATGCATGAATGGTTCCGTACCATCGTAGTAGGAGAACCCCCTTTAATTTTTAACAGATAGCATAGCATAGCATAGCAGATAGCATTCGGTGAATATTTCAACTGTCTACCTATTACGAATCATGAGATACAGCCCGCTGACGGACGGATGGACGGACAGCGTTGATATTAGGACTATGTTGCCCATTGATTTTTTGTCTTTGTAACATTTAGTATCCGGCGTCTAATGCGACGTTAGTAATAGGGTCTCGTTTGTTACCCTACTTGTACGGGACCCTAAAAACGGATTTAACCCACGAAAAGAGCATCCTAAATCAGTTTAAAGGCGTATACTACGCGGTACCAGACCAAGCTACGCCGTAGCACAGACCTAGCTACGCCGTAGCTCTTAGTGTAGTACCAAGAGCCGCGGGTTCCGAGCATCCGAATTTATAATTATTTTACGTCTATGCAACCGCGCAAGTGTTTCAAACTAATACTACAAAAGAGGATTTTAGGTCTTACCAAATATTACGATATTCATAAAGTGTATCGTATTGGTTTCTTATTTAGATAAGTTATTTCTCCTAATACAAGCAATTCCTTGCTTAAAAGGTGATCTCCAATAATATGTATCGAAATGCCTATTGTAATTGAAATAAAGGTTTTTTTTATTTTTTATTTACCTATTGGCCTTATCTAATGAGACTAACCAAACAAAGGGCAATTTAAAAAGCTACCTATTTTAATAAAACGCAAAATGCAACAAATTCTTCATTCTTCATCCAACATGGTTGCAAAAGGACGCCATAAAAACTGTAAACAAGCGAGCACAGTATAACTAAATTTATTTCGTCAACATTTTTTATTTCAGTTCTAAAACGTATTCGAAACGAGTTTTGCAATCGTAAAACGGCCATTTGCAAATTCTCGTACAGTACGCGAGCGTTATTATGACATCGGGCTTTAGAAAAAGTTTGGCTTTGTAGAGCTTCGTCTCTGTCACTCATGTCTGTTTGACAGTCTCTATCTAGGGTTCCATGTTCATTTTTAGACAGGGTACTGTAGTACAATCACGAGCATTGAAATGTAAACACTAAGCAAAAACAACCGGCCAAATGTGAGTTGGACTCGCACACCAAGGGTTCCGTATAAACTTGTAGGTATTTTGTTAAGGAGCAGCAGATTTGAGAATTTGATATTAATTTCAGCTTAATACCTGACAGACAAACGGACAACAAAGGGTTCCGTTATTGCCGACTGAGGTACGGAACCCTACATTTTTTTCTACTGCGATTTTGTTCTACTGAATTGATTACCGTTTTACATTTTCACGAATATTGTATTTTGGAATTCTTATCTCAAAGTAGATTTCACTTTATTTCACGAGTAAATCGCTTTAAAATTTTGCTTTATGTATACTTTTCATTGCTTGTGACTGTACAGATTACCAACGTGTGTACCCATAAAATGTTGAAATCTCGCACTTTATATTAACAGAGTCATCTTACTGTCGTTAATGTTTGTTTCCGGGTGCCATTCTGTTTGAGTGTGTCGTCAAATCGGGGGGACTCAAATCTCAATTACAGTTTTATGGTGAAAGTCTCGAAAACGATTTTCGATACTGCAATTTGTTTTTAAGATTAAGTAGCCTAGAAACGGAGTAATTTAATTATGTAATAATTTGCATACCGTAAGGTAGACTGTAGCCGATCTCAATAATTTATGTACAACATCTTATACCTGTACCTACATTCTAAGCAAATAAAGATCTGATTCTGATTCCCAACTACTTTGGAGCTGGCTTTTTTTTCGGATGGGAAATTATCTAATGTCCCTCCCGCTCTGGGCGGAGCGGAAGGGAATGTCAGACTTTTACTGACTAAACCCCATCCATGTTCCTTCTTAGCCCTTTGTGTTCCAGGGCCACGGTATCTCTTTCGAACAGTCCCACAGCTCTGCCAGGCATCGCGGCGGCCCTTGCGGACCCCTTCCTTTTTTGCTGACATCTCTTTTAGGAGCGCGTGGAACACGAACGCGCCGTCGACACGTCTTGTCATCATAAGACGGACGGACGGCGAGCTAGCCCATTGCTCAGCGACCACAGGCCCGTGGGGTCGGCTTCCAGTCTAACCTAATGCAGCTGAATACTAGTATTTTACATGGAGCAACTACCTACCTAAATGCTAAAATTTGAGGCATCATTAATTGTAATTAATCTTTTCTTTGAAAATGTTTTCAAACTTACAACTGAAACTCGACAGCAATAGTTCAGCCCACTAATTAAACAAGTGCTTGTTACTCCGTTCTTTGTTGCATTGAAAACAAACTAAAATAGGTACGAGTGTCTTACTTACGTAAGCAAAATTCACAAAAGCGTATCCGCGCTGTAGCAGATAGTTTAAATCTTTAACACAATGTTATCTAGTCGAAAACCGCAGAAGTCGCGCTAACAAGCTTCCTGTCCCGAATGGAGCAAGTTGGGGCAAGTCAGCCGAACTCACAAATAGGTCCCAACTCTGTACCACCGACTATCTAAAGCTGTCCACTTGCCGTGACAGTACCTACGATATTACTGGTGCAATTACTATGGGGCAGATAATTAGGATCGATATTGGAAGATGTTGACTACGTTTATGGGTGCTGTGGGTCATTTAATAGTGCATACAGTTACATGGAGTGTAAACAATATCGGGCAGTTACTCAACTGCCTAAATGTTGTGGCAATATCTTAATTACACATAACATTATAAAACATCACGCCTGTAATCCCCGAAGGGGTAAGCATAGATGTACCGAATATAGTACACCCACATTTCGCGAGTTATGTTTCAAGTCCCACGTAATAGTGGGCGAGCCTATTGCATCAACCGGACACAAATCCAGACTCCGTGGCTGCTACTGAGAAATTCCTGATGGAAAAACCTAGTAACACTTTGTCCGACCCGGGAATCGAACCCTCATGAATAAGTATATTATGTACCTTGCACATGCAGCAGAGTGTATTTTTTTCAAAAATATTTCCAACTGTAGAAATGTGCGTCTCTATTTCAATACATATACCGTTCGTGCTCCTCGTAAAATAAACTCGGGACAATCACATCGTTTTGTTGTTAATATAACATAAAAAATATATTAAAAATATTATGCTTCGAATAATATGCAGCTCGCAATATGACCAAACAAACATAAAAAATACATAAGAAACGAATTGATAACCCTTCCCATTGACATCACAAAAAATAACAATGGGGACAGACGACCCCCGTAATGCCGTTTTTATTATTATTTGTTTTTATCACGTACTTCTGATGCGGAATTTCCACGTGGTTAAATTTTATTATTTCATCATTTTATTCACAAATATTGAACCGTATAATATGCAGATAACGTAAGACATGTATTTATGTGCTGACAAATAAACTAGGAGTTAAAATCTATTTTATATCCGCAGCATTTACTAAGGAATATGGGTCATCTATTCAACGCGTACAAAACCGAGGCATAATATTTCGTGACAGAGAACTCCGAATATTTTACTTTTACTCCTTCTCTCTCGGAATTATCCGAGTAATGACCGAAGCAGACCCGACCATATAAGTTTAGTACACAACTGAAACATACGCCTGAACACAGAGAACAAAATGCTAACGACCACTCCTACCAAAATACCTAGGAACATACTTCAGCCAAACCAAATTGTGGAGGGCTACTTAACAAGCCTGAAGTCTAGCAAGTACAATGATGTCCAACTATTGCGAACGCCGAGAGGTCTGAAGCCGCTTGTTTCTTATTCACTTTAAATAACTTCCCAAACCACGGACAGAAACAAAAAGGTTCTTGTGGATGCACTCGGTTTTCTTGTTTCAAACTGCCTTTTTATTCGAAGGATTGCTATGATTTTTATGAGCTTACCAGCAGATTGTTCTGCGTTAAACTTCGCTCGATATTGCAGGCTATTTCGACAAGGACCTTTCACGATGCTCGGCGGAAGTTTTTATATTAAAAACTGTTGAATGTATAGAATGGAACTGATATAACGCAGTTACTTTCTGAGATTAGATGGGTTTATTTGGCTTGATTTCATAACCACTTCAGTGAATTTAAATGAATATTTCGGTCGATGTTACAATTAGAAGAAAGCTGAAAGTTGTTGTGTCAATATGTGTCTCGCTCGTCGCTGATGCTTAATTAAACTTGTGCTCTGTGAACTCTTCTTTCTGCCCCGAATTACTTTTTTTCTCCTTAATCGAGTTTCCCTTATCCTACCTGAAGACAGTTGCTAAGTTTGTTGCGGCTGCCGACTTTTCAAGATAACTTTTATCTCTTGGCTCGAAGCTAAACAAGGCTTTCGTTTTACTGAGCGCGGCGCTGTTCACTGTTGTCACAAAACTTCACTAAACTTAAATTAGTTGTAGTTATCATCGACGTAAGCCGTCACCGCCAGGGTGACTCCTGGCTTACTGTATCATACACGTTCTGACGGTTATTAGGTAAGCATCTGTCGTCGCTCGCTGCTTCGTCTCAACACAAGTCGTAACACAAAAGGTGGCTTAACCTGAACACGTTGAGCGCAAATTATCATACCTTGAACTAAGAAAGTCGGTTGGAAAAACGAATATAGGGAATTTCAATCAACGCACACGTGAACAGAGATTATCTGCTCTGTACTACGACAGGGAATAGCTAGAAATGTTCAAAAAGTTTTATTTATAAAATTGAATCGGACTAAATCGAATAAATAAGCAACACTGGGTTTGCGAAATGGGTTTTTCAAATCGCATAGCTTTTCACAAATTTATGAATATCGGCTTTAATACTTTTTTCTTTAGAAGCTGATCCCGTGTGGAGTGGTGGAAGGGGAAGACTCGTCGACCTTTATGTTCGATCGAGCGCACACAATGTCTGTAATGGCTGCCATTAGGAACATCAATTTGTTCAACCGTGACGCTACTACACTTGTCGCACGAGTTTCGTTCACATGCTATGTTAGCGCATCGCACTTAATCTACGTGATTTAGAGTGCATCTACAATTTATTGAATACAAACATTTGCAAATGAAGATTCTAATTAGATACCGGCAACAAAATAACAGTACGATCACAAGACTTCATTAATTCCTCGTATTTCTCATTTAAACAAAGACAGCGAAGCGCTTACTTGCAAAAAATGAGCATTCCGTTTCAAAGTGGCGCTGTATGTGTATTCAATTATAGCTGATTCTAATAAGATCGTCACCCCTCCCTCCAATTACACGTAACAGTGAACAGCCTTTGAATAAACTGAATTTTCTTCTTGTTATTTACAGATTGTGAATCACAATTCAGCGACCAAATGTGGGTTCGTATTTACCCACCCGCAGGTAAACTTCTCTTGCAGTTAAAAAGGAATTCGGGGGAATTTTATCGCTCGTTAGGGACCTTTAAACGCTGAGAGCGTCCGGGCAGGGACGGGGCACACCGGGAAATGTTGCTCACCGCCGACCTCGTTTTATACTTCCTAAGGAAATCAATGGCTAATTCTTAGCGCCCGAATGTAGCCACTCGGCCGGATCATTTATTTAGAACCCCTCAATAAAGTTGGTAACAGTTAATGAAATGTGATTGGCCACGTCTAATTACGGTAGGATTGAGATTGCTTGTTACATAAATTATTATCAATAAAGCAATATTTAATATTTGGCGGTTGGAGAACTTTATTTATTACGAACATAGTTGCGACTCTCTTGATACAAATAATTTGTGAGCTATGGAAATGTATTGGAATATGTATCGGATATTTTACATTGTTGTTTAGCAAATAGGTGGTCGTATGGCAATGTCATAGGTACTTAACCTACTTAAATGGTTTGAGGCCATAATCACGGAGCTAATTAATTTTTTTTTTTTTTAATTTACAACGATAGGCTCAGGACTGAAAATTGAATCCAACATTGCGCTTTTATTTAGGTTAAGAGATTAATATGTCGCCACGTGTAAGTGAAAATGCTCATCATTTACCTAGCATTTCCCCAACTATATTACAGTCTGCTTCCAGTCTTACCGGATGCAACTGAATAACAGTATTTTACATAGAGTGACTACCTATCTGACCTCCGCAACCCTTAGTCTCTAAACTGTTCGTCAGACCTTCGGGCCACCGATTACCTGTAACGACTGTCAAAGATTTACAAATGACAGCCAAGACCAACAGTTTATCGTGCTTTCCAAGGCATGGAGAAAACTCGGTATCTAATGCAATATTTAGCAGCAAGCTCATCGATACAATAACTGATTATTAATTAAGTCTTGGTTATTCCTCGTCCTTATTCTGGTTAACGGATTGATTAAAGTATCCAGGGCATTCGGTCTCCACGACCGGGTGAAGTTCGTCCTAGGGTGCCGTATGATAGATCCAAGCGATAAACGCTGATAGATCGCTCCGCGTCGGCACGCTATACTGACATTTGTTACCGTTTGTTCCATCGTTCCTATTTCGAATACTGTTGGTTTTGCTGTATCGATGTCTAGTAAAAAAACGTGATTGTCTGTGGGTCCTGTCAATAAGTTGAAATAAGTAGATATAATTGCAGACTTCTGAGCATGAGGTCCCAGGTTAGATTCCCAGGTTGGGCCAGGTGTTATTAGGTTTTTCACTAGAAGCCACCTAGCCTGGATTTGTGCTCGATTGATGGGAATAGGCTCTACTCCCATCACATAGGACTGAAACATAACTGGCTAAATGTGGATGTACTATTGGGTACACCTCTGCCTAAACCTTCTTTGATTACAGGCATGATGTTATGATAAGTTCATGTTATGAGATTAGTTCCCCGTGTATCTATCAGTAATGCTATTACTCCTATTTCTACGAAGACTTTCAATAATGTGGAAACTTCAAAAGCTTAATGAAGATGGCGCGACCATAGCTAGATCTCAATCTGACCAATGAAGTCAAACTATTTTGAAATATAAATTTACATTAACAGATTATCAACCAATGGCGATGCTTGAAATCTTCTATGCTAGCGCCATTAATAACAGTTTCCTTCTACATTGACATTAACTTTTCGGTTTCTTGCGTCATCACTACATACTCGTATTATAAAATCAAAATCCTCAGCCGCGTCTGTCTGTTCGTGATGAACTCAGAAACTACTGAACAGATTTTCATGCGGCTCTCACCGATAGTAGAGAAGATTTATGTATAAAATTTGTCAAGGTGTAAATTGGTTGGAACGAAAATGGTTAGAAGTGAATAGTTCCAATATATTTTTGACCATTTTCGAACTTCAGCTTTATTACTATAAGAATTTGACTTATTTTATGCATTCAGAATACTTTCTATTAGGTAGCTTGTCCATCAGTCTTAATAACTATTAAATTCTTATAATTAGTTTGTCTTAATAATATTATTTTAGAAAATTTATATTTTTCTAAGTTGCACTATAAAATATTACACAAACAACATCAAACAAAGTTTTCAAAGAAGAAATAACTTCATAGTAAGCTGTTAATTGTAAAGCTATTGGTATTGTCTGAGAATACTGAAAATATGAAAATATTGAAACAAAGAGCTTGGACAGATACTAAGAAATTTACAATACTTGCATTTTATTATAAAATTATTGAAGTTTTTAGAAGGAATGTTTATAAAACAAAGTAAAAATACACAGAAGACTTAAATATCGTAGGATTCTCGGTAAAAATTACCCCTTAAGTTAAGCTCAAATTCTAGCAAGACTGTAACGATAATTTTTTTCAAAGATTAGTTGTTGAGTGTTTGGACTTCCACTGGCATGATTGACTACCAAATTGTCTTCCGCAATCAAATAGCATAGTCTAACATCAACAACATCGCAACAAAACGGCCCACTCTACATTTCAAATATTTCAAGTAACCATAAATTATTGACATGTTAACCACCACTCGATTAAACCGTCACTAACACAGACTTTCCTTAAAGAAAACAAAAGAGACGTCGCAACAGTCCACCACGAGTTTGCTAAACGATGTCGATCACGATAAAGTCAAAGGGACCCAAATCACGTCAACGGCCACACTTTAAACAGGACAAAACCGCGAGTTGAGCCGTCCGTGAAGAAGCACTCACGAGGTATTAGCGGGACCGATGCCATAGAATAAGAAATCCGTGCAGAAGTGAACCAAGTGAACTGTTTCCTTACTCTTTGATACGCGCTCGCCCAAGTCAAAACAACTTACAGCCGTAAAGCACCATTAAATAGCGTCGTCTCTTTTACTCATTCATGTGTGTTAAAGTCTTTTTCTAAAGTTCAATGTGGCAATATTTTGGCCTGTCTAACTTTCCGCCATTTTATTTTATTTTCAAAATGGCTACCACGTACTATTTAACCTGTATTAGTCAATAGCTGGCATCATTATCTGCCTAGCCTTTTCCCAACTATGTTGGAGTCGGCTTCTAGTCTAACCGGATGCAGCTGAATACCTGTATTTTGCATGGAGCGACTGCCTATCCGAGTCAATAGCTGACATCAATACAAACAAGTATAAGAGACAATATTTTCTCAAATAAAATAGTGGAAGTGAAGCAACCCTAGCTTTATTTATAAATGTTCAAAATGTATGTCACACTCAATGACAGATTACGGACCATAGTGTACTACGCGGCCACAACCACGACTTATGCCCGCAGACTTCGGCAACCAGGAAGAAAGTTTAGTCGCACAACCGGGGGTCTGACCAGTTTTATTACAGATAGCGACCGGTCATGCGACAAGTCGTAGTCGTGACTGCATAGTGCTAGGTCCCTACAACCCTGAATGCGTTAAACATAACTCACGCCCCGAACTGTTGTCAAGTGTCGCTTCTATACTCCAATAATCGCCTCATTCTTACTCTATGCCCGATATCGGTCTCCGTGGCCGAGGAATCAATTAGTTTTCGACTAATCATCCGAGAGGACGGGTCACTCTCCGCAGGTCATCGGATGAATAATTTGCCAAAAGGCCGAGTTTCAAGGGGCCAAGTTGAGCGGTTCGGGCCGAGATGTTTGACGTTTTCGTCTTATTGTACGAAGTGGTAGGTCTGTGGTAATTTGGTTGGAGTATTGGTTTGTTTTTAACATTTTGTTATTTGAGCAATGTTCGGTAATTGCTATTACCGTACATTGCTCAAATAACAAAATGTTACGAAAAAACAAGCTTAACACAAAAACAAGCTCGAGCATTGGTTATTTCAGGGATTTTAAGAGCTTGTGACAACAGCTCCGGTGGAGAACCGATGGCCCAGTGGTGGCGGCCCCGACTTACGAACAGCAAGTCGTGGGTTCGAACCCAGACAGGCGCATTACTTTGTGTAATTAATTTCATCACCACTGCTCTCAAAACGGTGAAGGAAAACATCGTGAGGAAACCGGCATGTCCTAGAACCAAAAATTCGAAGAAATGTGACCGGGCCCGCGTGGTGGATTATAGCCCATTCCCTCTCATTGAGAGGAGGCCGTTCCCAGCAGTGGGAATATTAAAGGCTGATGATGATGATGATGTGTACAACAGGGGGTCTAAAATGGCCGTTTGAATAGAATCATAATAGAACAATTATAATATCATGATCTGCTGAACTGGCCATTTTAGACCCCCTGTACTGTTTAACTACGATTGATATATACATATGTATTAGTATATAAACCAAACCGATTACATAAACCCATTATCAATAGCAAACACGATCGATCAACCAGTCTGCAACCAACCTAATCTAAAGCTAATAACTAACACGCACAAACCATGCTCGTATTAAATTAATTATCGCGCCACACAACTGCTTCCCATACAATTCGGCACGTAATAATCCCCCGTAATGCCCGCTAATTGATACGAGATAATCTTTACGCTGAAACAAAAGCTGATAGCACTAATAACTTGGGTTAATCGAGTAACAGGAGTGAAGTGTCGTTGAGCGCTGGCCGTGAGGGCGAGGGCCCTTCAACCCGGAGTGTGGCTAAAACACTCGACAACGCTCACTCCGGTCACAAAGCCCAGCGCTGGCCCCACCCTATTTCCCCCAACTATTCGGCTCCACAGGAATACCTTAGTAATTTAACTTGTCCACTTTATATTTGATTTCAGTGCTAAACTTTTAAATTAAACGCGCTTGAGTTAAGTTTTCCTATATATTTTGAGTTTTATTCGGCGCTGGATATTGTTGGCTGTTTCGTTTGCGTTTTTACAATCAGCTGTTCAATATTTCATGGGGTTGAAAATAAAACGGTGTTGGTTTTTAGATAAAAAAAAATGTTATTGGTAATTTCATTATTATTTAATTTAAAGAGACATTGATACACTTCTTTTATTTTTATAGCATTTGTTATTAGTATTATTTTTTTGACCTTATAATCTTGAACATACTACATAATTATTTAGAACTCAAAATAGATTATTTACTTTGTAAGATCATTAAAATCATTATGTCCAACAAATACAGACTACAACTAGATCTATATAATTACAAAAATAAAACTAAAAGTAAGTACCTACATATATACAACGACGTCAATAGGACACTAAATACTCTTCCACATCGCTGTCATTGAGAGAAGGCCATGTCCCAGCAGTGGGAACATTATAGGCTGATGATGATGATGATAATGATCGCTGTCATCCGAAAACGTGCTCAGAAGACTGGCTGTATTGCCACGTTGAATAGCAATGCTAATTCTTTGGTCAAAGAAAGAGCCAGCCAAAAGAACTCAAAATATATATAAAAAAAAAAACAAATTCAACAGACGAAAACTCCTTTAGCATTTGAGATATTAAATATCATAAAGGCCATGAACACCATAACCCTTTACATAACATCTTGCTAATTAGTACCCACAAAGGAAAAGTTGATTGTAAGCACAACATGTTTTAAAAGTCTTTAAAAGTTGGTCATAAGCTCGGCGAGGCAAAACTTTTAATTGTTTTACCATTTCATAAGATGGAAGCTGGCCAAATCTTTGTTGGGTCGCCATAACTATGTATATCAATTACTGGTATTTAAGGCTATTATAGCAGCACAGATGTCGCTTTGTTAATTGGTTGAATATTAGACGTTCTGGTTTTGGTTTTCTGAGATTTGTTGGAATTTTATGGCACTGAAAAAGGGTAAGTAACATTCATAAAAGAAAACATTTCACATGGGGTAACACAATTCGTGGTGTTATCGCTAAAAGCGATCTTTTCAAGACAACCTTTGGATGGATTACAAGAAGAGGGAGAAACAATACTGCAGGTAGTTTGTGGTGTACCAATTAAATATCAATATACATACATATATAAATAATAAACATCTATCAAGACCAGAGAACCATGTCTAATGATGTTTATGAAGTCAGCTAGTGGTTTTTTTCATATTTATAACTCAAGAACTTTCGTGCAACTGCCAACAAAAGAATCGCAATTACAGTCCTTGTTGCAAACGCTACGTAAGTAGGATCATCGTTAGCGAGCATAACCAGCATCTGTCGAAGAAAACCAAGAAACTTCCCACCACAACGACTTTTAACTCTGAAAACTTAATAAAAAACTGAAAAAAATATATTTAAACTTTTCTTATATCAGTAGCCGCAGTCGACGGTATCATTTTATTTCATGTACTTACATTTGGACGGGCGAAGCAAAGGGCTTACCCAAGGCCGGTGATAAATGTCTGAGTATTTTCTTCTACTACCCTCTATTTTTAGTGTGGACATATGTATGGGTAATACGCAGGATACTCGTGAGGCCCTAGCACGAGTTATCACGTTTTTCGTAACGAAAATACGTCAATTTAAAAAAATATATATTCGTTCGACTTATATTTTCATAATTTTAAGAATTTATTCATATCTACGGATGATACTGAATGTGCTTGTTGCAAATAATTAAACTAAAATTCTATAAATATTTCGATTAAAAAATCAACGTATTAACGGTACGTGTACACGGCGCGCTCATTGCAAGGGACTCTCGAAATTTAGTGTTTCTAATATTTTGTAAAAATGCATTAAAGTTTTTGAAATCATACTAAAGATATTTTTTTAGACTTAGTAGTTACTTGTAATACTGTAGATGATTTTTTTGACAGTTTGTATAAGAATTCTTGGAAAATAGCTGTTTGATGTAATATCTTCAGGCGTTTTCAATGTTAAGTAGTTCTGTACGTTATGTTATTTGTTTTTTTTTTGCGAACAAACATTTCTTTAAGAACCACTCTAGCGAGTAATTCTTTTAATGATAAGTTAGACTTAGAATTTCGATATATTTATGTGGCATACCTGCAGACTACTCCAGTCTTACTAAGGGGTATCGTATTACCCAGTTGCTGTTTTAGTTGTTTTAGAGGTCAGATAGGCAGTTGCTCCATGGAAAATACAAGTATTCAGCTGTGTCCGTTTAGAGTTAGACTGTAAAATTGACCCCAACATGGTTAAGAAAAAGCTAGACAAATTTCTCAAATTTTTTTTGAAATTATATAAAAGTAACTTCGATGTACCAGCACGAAAGTCTAACACAAAAAAAAACACTTTCCAATATAAACAGATTGCAAAAAGTAAAGCTAGCCTCGTAAGTAATTTCATACAAGACATGTAGCTAACTGCAAATGTTCGGTTCGCGTGTTTCAAGCGAACGAATCTACTCCCACACTTAACATTATAGGTAATGGAATTGATATCTATAACGTATAATATTTTTAGTAATTTCACTAGCTGTGCTCCGCAACCTTCGTCCGTGTGAAGTTTTTATAAAAATATGACTTGACTTCCATAGTTGAATGGGATTTTGTTAATAGTTTAAGTTTTTAATTTTTTACACGAAAACTTATTTTTTTCTAAAATAAAAGCCTAAGTTACTCTTTATAACATCAGCTATCTAAAGGTAAAAGTAACGTCAAAATCAGCTTAGCTGGAACAAACAGACGGACAGACAGACAAAAATATGTTTCTTTTTTGGTACCGTATATACTTTCATATACATTCAGTAAAACGCTGTTGTTTTGAAATTACAAACAGACACTTCAATTTATTTTTTTGTATAGATAAAATAAAAAGGAGATTTTTGAACTGAGCCTACCTTCAACCTAACATAACAATGACCAGAATGAACTAGAGAATCTAAGTAATTCTAGATTGGTTTGAAGACTACGAAACTCATCGACTTATTAAAACAAACCTTTGTTATGATTAGCTATAGGTCCTATCAGCTAAAAATAATAAAAAAAAACTATTTGTTTTTCTTTATGATGTTCTGCAATTGAGCGAAATTATTTCTTTACGTATTTCCAGAAAACAAACAAACTGTATATGTATGTGTATCTATGGGTGCATGGCAAACGTTGTAACTGACGTCGGTTGTCTACTGTCTGGTTCGTCGAATGTTCCCACTGCTGGGACAGAGGCCTCCTCTCTATGAGAGGGAATTGACTGTAATTCATTACGCGTGCCCAGTGCGGGTGGGTAGATGTCACATGTCTTTGAATTTTCGGTCAAAGATCAATGGTTTTTGTTTGTTTGTGTTGTTTTTTTCAAATTTAACGGGTTCTATTCCTGGCTAGGAATATTAATTTTTTTAAAACCCAATGATGCAGTTTTCCTTTTTATCAAAATCAATCGGGCTCGAGACTCCTTAAAGTATTTTTGGTTATTCCTCATAAAAACGCTACCCACGCCCACTTGAAAAATTTTACCTGAATACCTAGTACTTACTTTAGCTGCTATGTACCCACGAATAAAAAATAGGGCAAGTAATTAGTTTATTTTCATTTCACTGCCCATTATCAATTTTCCGATAAAAAATTTATAATTTAATTTTGTCCGTAAGCAATATCTACTGTCACGAGAATTTTCAATTACTCGCGAATGGCTATTTATGATATAGGCTATAGATAACACTCGTTACCTTTTTTGTAGAGGAGACTACACCGCAAAAATACAATGTTATCCTCAAAATAAATATTACTTTTTATAAATTAAAAATGCCTGAACATAGAGCGATTTGGTTGCCCGAAGATTGCTATAAAAAAAGGAATATTATGATCTAAACATAGTTTCTAAGCAATAAATAAATACATCAATGAATTAACGCAACTTGTAGAATAATTAAAACTAAATTTTAAAACAAAATATAGTCCCCAATAAAAAGAGAATAATTGAAATTGGAATTCTCTATAAAAGTTTTTATGTATGGTATAATGTGCATACATTATGCCATACATAAAAAAAATACGTGCCGAATTAAAAATCTCCTTCTTTTTTCGTCGGTTAGAAAATAACTGATTTATCTATATTATTTTTATTTATTTATCTTTGTTTATACTAATATTACAAAGAGAAAGGATTTGTATTTTTATATTTTTGTATGTAACGAATAAACTTAAAAACTACTGGACGGATTTTTAAAAAATCTTCAGCAATGGATAGCTACATTATCAGCGAGTAACATAGGCTATATTTTATCCCCATACGCCCACGGGAACGGGAACTACGCGGGTGAAACCGAGTGACGTCTGCTAGTATAAAATAAACTAACTAAATAGTTACAAGTGTTCTTGAATACAACTTAGATGCCCTATGTAAATGAGGCTTGAAAATGTTTAGGATATTTTGAACGTAAATACTCTAGCTAGAGGCACAACACAAATGAGCCTTCGCTAGTTCTCTACCGCCACTTAAAAAACTGCATTTTCTTCCCAAGAAAAATACTCTTTCTTTCTTTGTAAAAAGTGAGATATGTCACTGAAATATTCTAATGGGCTGACGTTTCTTCGCACTCAGCTATCGACTTAGCGAAAACTCGGAATAAGTCCTTTTCTTCATTTTCTACTCACTTTGACAGTAAACGATTTTCTTTTTAACGCGAACTGAATACGCTGGCTACCGCTGGCTACCCGAACGAAGCATATTTTATTTAAAATTGTGCTATTTTTAATACAGAGCTTTTTGCCGTGAAAATAAAAATAAGCACAGTTTTTTGTAAAAATTAAAAGGGTCACGATATTTCTAGCTCCAATTGTAAATTAAAGTTAAAAATTACATAACATGATGAGTCTAATTCCCGAAGGGATTGGCAGAGATGTAGTAGGTACCTACTAGTACCTACACCCACATTTAGCCAGTTATGTTTGAGTCCCATGTAATAGGGGGTAAGACTATTGCCATCAACCGGGCCCAAATCCAGACTCCGTGGCTGCTATTAATAAATTCCTGACGGAAAAACCCAATAACACTTTACCCGACCTGGGAATCGAACCTAGGACCTCATGCTCAGCAGTCACGCTTGGGACCACTAGACCAACGGGCAGTCAGAATTATTTTTATTAATTGCTTTGTAAACTTAACATATTTTCTAAGAATCTTGCAATTACTTTGGTGACAGAACTAACTAGAATAAAAACGCTGAATAAAAAATAAATAAATAAAATTGATAAATAATCTCTGAATCTGACTTAGCACCAGCCATAATCAAGGACAGTCGTAGTAAACAATCCATCACAATAAGAGAACGATGCCTCATCCACCTGCTCGCAGTGCCGCTAAAAACGACCACTCAATCTCCTATTAAGATAAGTGTAATTAATCAAAGCGCTCGTTTCACTCAACGATACTCGTATAACTCGGCCCACGCGCACTCATGGGGAACACGGACTAAGCCGCGCTCAACTTTACGTCCACCCTATAAAGAAATGTGTTCTTGTTATATTTAATAGGCAATAACTCATTAATACGCCGCTAAAACGTTACAATTTTCTCTGCGAGAGATTGTGTTGAGACATTACGGAGGCAGTTAACTGCTACGAGCTATCATTTGAATGGGAAACCATTACGCGTTTATGTTTAATGATTATTTGAAGCTCCTCATAATTTTGCGCCATTTGTAATTCCGCTGCTCGAATGTCTGGTCGTTAAGGATTCGTTGCTGCGGTATAATTGTTTTGTATTTTTTCTCCCGTAGGTATTCAGTGTGTCGGACAGTATAATGCAGCGATGAACGGGAAAATAAAAAGTTAATTAACGCTCACAAAGAATTATACTGGTGGTCAGAGAACGACTCACTCCGCTGTTTGCGTTCCCGACCGCACTCCCTCGCACAATGTTTTAGAAATCTGTTCGCTACTATTCATTCCCGTCCATATAATTAAAAAGAAACATGTATTTTTCACTCTTTATCGCAGTATCTTAGTTCGCCGGGAGGGAATTAAATCGAACGCTGTTAGCGATAATGTAGCAATTCGTCAGTGACTGCTTTAAATCCAACAGGGAAGTGAACATCCGTTCGCAATTCCTTTAGCGCGGACAGAACAATAAGTAACGCTTAGTTTCACGTCCTCGCATAGAGCACGGACGGACTAGAGGCGAACTCCGTGTACTATCTTTTTTGCTTCCAGTGCGCTGTGCGACACATCGGCCGGAACGTTTGAGAGCGAAATATTGGACGAAAACTAATGGGAGAGTGAGCACAAGACAGGAGACACTTAATGTCGCTACTTATCACTATAAAATAGGGAAAGTCTAAACCTGTGAACGTACAACTTGAAGCGGTAAATAATTAAACAGATGTACGCGAAAAACTTAGATATGTAGGGTTGTCGCGCAATGTGAGTGCGGTGCCGAGTGGGTGCAGCGACCGCCCATAACTCATCGGCGCGGCCCTGGCTGGCCGCACGTCGCCCTCCTCCGTCGTGGAAGCAAAACACATATTTCTACGTCTGAGAGCAAGCGGACTCCTTGGAACGGAACAACAGGAGCGGACACAGAAACATGAGTGGTGGACTATAATAATGTGTCACGGTACATCTCGTGAGCGCGGTGTGGTTCCAGTAAATATACTGCATGTTACTGACTCACAATACCAGCGGGAATGTCGCCCGACGATAAGCTAATTGCAGAAATTATTTCTTCAACTACAACATAATATTTTTTCATTTGAATTTTAAGTATACGGCAACTTTGACGGCTTAAAATGTATTCAGTGTACCGGTCACCTTCATTGATAGTCAAGAAACGTTTTCTTTTGAATTATATTAATCTATTTTTATATTTAAGTCGCACGACAAAGTAATAATAGCATCTAGAATTTCGTATCTTTTGGTACAAGATAATAAAATCAATTTTCCTTTAAAAGTCCAATGGAAATCTATTACGATTACAGAATTCAGTAATTTGTCTCGGATCGAATAATTCGGAGCTTTCAGAAGAGGTATCTATATTTTCGGAATTCTTATCTTCTGTTCTATAAATGGTTTTTCTTAGAAGTTTTTTTTCTATCTGAAAGCTTTTAGCCCAATTAAAATGGTTATTTCATCCGAAATCGCCTCCACCTCCCAATTGAGTATATAATGACACAGAATGATCTGAGTGACGTGGCGTTAAGTGTGCTTGTATTTGGTATCATCGTAGAACGGTACGAGTCGGATAGTGATATATTATGAGCGCGCCGCGGAGAAGGTGCGAACTGATGTAATTAATAATAGTGCCTAGGTGAGCACACACCGACGCTAAGAAAATTTAATTAAAATGCCTTATTGTAAAAAGAGCAGCGATGACGACTAAACGCTTTCACCATATTTCTTGCAGGTTTAATAATAAATGAAGCTTTTAACGAGCACTTTTAGGCGAAATTTAAACGGTAACGTGTACAATGAACATAGGAAAGACAAGGGTTGATGCAAAAAGTTTTGTACGGTTTAATTTAGAAAATCTGTTGATAATGAATTCCACATATAGCTTTATTGCCGCAGCGGAGAGGAGAATACGCTAAGTGGCTACATTATGCAAAGCTGCGCGTGGTGTCGGCGTCGCGCGAGCGGGGCGGGTGCGGGGCGGCAGCGGTCTGGCGTTCGCGCACTTTTGTTTCCACAGGGAACCCGCGTCGGCATTTTAAATTTCACTGCCTGCGATATCCGTCCTTTCGCAGTCGGAAAATTTAAAGTGCGTCCCGCGAAACGAACGCCAGTGGCACTCTGTCGCATTCCCCGAGATATCGCCGGATTTACTGGGTCGAAGGCTTTGTGGGGCTGAAATAAAACGGCCCGCGGAGAAATCCACCGCATGTTATTAGGAGAACGCTAGATTTATATCTTGTATTCAATTTGCGTGAGAGCTATTTGTTTGCGTCGGGGACGCGATGTCGTTACGACAAGCTTAACGCGATAACTTTGTTGTGATTAACAAATGATAACGAATCCATTACGGATATTATGTGTATAACAAGGCTAGGGAGGCTGCTTAGTTCTAGCCTTTAGTACACTCATTACCTAAGTAAGCACTTGGTTCTGCTAACTAAGTATTCAGGCGAATAAGCTAGCATCACTCTCTAGGTTTCGTGTTTCGAAAGATAAGCTTGGGAATGACTTTTTCATTTGTTATTAACACTGAAAACGAGATATTTAAAATGTTTACTATTTATTTGTGTATTCCTTCATTAAACACCTCATTAAAACACGTCACAAAACCAATATCCGATTTGCGCTCGAGTGTTCGACGTCACTTATCAACATTACCTCTAAATACCGCTTGCTGAACTTGTTTCATTATTCTTTTACGTGACACGAGAGAAAAAATGACGTGTCAGCGTGTTCGCAACACGGCGGTGAGTGGGGAACGAAGCGAACGGAGCGAACGGAGCGAACGCTCGACCGCCGAGACAATGGCACGGGGATCTGGTATTATTAATGGGTAAATAAATATGAAATTCAATTTTATATTTCATCTCGACTGTAATAGTAGTAATGACTTAGTCATGTCATGTCGTCGGCGTGGTCATATGATAATGTGCGGAATATTGCACTGAAATGACGTTCATTAACGATTTCTTTTGTCTGGAAATAAAACAGGACGGTAATCAAACTGTTTTTATTTTTAGTTCGGTGTATTATAGAAAGTTATTTAAAACTTGATTTACTGACTAGTCAGTTTTTCTTTTGGAAATAAATATGATGATTAGATTTAATATTTGCATCTTTGTAGTAGAACATAGTTTTTACGGTAACGATAAGTGATTTATATGTCATACATAAAATCGCCGCACTTGGCGAGTCGGTTGTTGCAGGAAGTAGTATACACAATTATATTATTGTTACTAGACCAGAAGAGATTGATGTTCAAAACTTTTATTGTCACTTACGGGATATGTTCCGTGATTGGTAATTGTTTTGAGCTCTTGTTTTTGTCTTAAATATTTCACCATACCGTTAAGCATTTGTACATACGACAGTAAGTGTCACGTAAAGTCAAAATTAGCATTAATATGAACGAATGCCCTCAGTATTTAGCATCTACAGAAACTATTGGACAGAAAAATAAATTCAACAATGTAGTAAATAAGTTAAAAACTTTCGGCAAAGGTCCAAACTTAATAGGGAAATTCCTTTCACACAGACAATATTATTTTATCTCAATTCTAAAACTGTTGATAACTAAAAAAAATTAAATGGACCCTGAATTAACTAAAACGTTCGAAGGAAGTCATTTAACAAAAATAATGCGTCTATTATTTGAATGTAAACATTATGGAATTATATTGTATGGAACATCTCTAAGAACATTTTCCTCTATCAAGACACAATGAGTGTTATAATAGAACATTAGTGCTGCGTAACGACGGCTCGGGGGAGAGTCGGCAACTTTGCACCGACCAGGGGAAGTCTGTTTCCTCACAGATATCGCCACTTTTGGGGTCGCCCAACGACTTATTAATTTAATACGATATCGTTTATGTGAGGGGGAAAATATGGCTCAGAATGAATCGGTGTATTCATTCCGTTCAGATAATTGTATTCAATGTTCCTCGTTACACAAACGAAGCCTTCACAATGTATTAGGAAATTCAGAAATTTAAGCAGATTTCAGTTTGCAAGTTCAATATAAACTGCTCTCGTTAAATACTGCTTCAGATTCTTTTTCTCTCTGTCTCTCTTACATTTACATTGGAATGTTATTATTAGTATAATGTAAACAGACTAAAAGTGCTTCGTACGAGGAAGACTAATGTGCATACCGTACTTTATTGGAAGTAGCATGTATGTAGTGCGCGTCGAATCGTTGGCATAAATCCTTCGCGTCTGGAAAAATAGAAAGAATTAAATACATTGAGGATTTCTTAAAAAATAAAGCAATAAAGTGGAGGCTTGAACGCGTCGATGTACATGGCAGTATATGACAGGCGTGCTATTCTGCGATCAAGAGGGCGTCATTCCCCGCATCTTTTCCGCGTCATTTGCGCGGGTCGCACGCCGACGCGCTGCTCCCGCCCCGCCACCGTCCCGCTCCCGCCCCGCCGCCGCTCCGCCGAGACGCCTCACACTCGTGGATAAGAAACGCTCCTAATATATGTCAGTGGCGGACCGTTAATGCGTTCTCGCCTCACTGGAGACTCAGCACCAATTTATGCCGGCGACGCTTTTTCTTATCGACATGTTATTACCTAATTCAGCATTTTCACAGTGTATTAAGTTTACCTTTCATATTTTTATCAGCGCACCCACATAAAACTGAACTGGGTTAATTACACATATTTAAGCGATCTTGTCGTCGTTTTTGGTTACGTTTTATCGAATACAGGGATCGCATCTGGTCCAGACTACAGTTTGTTTCACGAAATTTCATATATCAACATATAAATAAAAAATAATAATAAATGTTTCAGTTAAAAATGTTGTGTAAGTGAAGTTAACTACAAAAAAAATAACCTCGACCAATCCAACCAATCATCAAAACAAATAAATCCGCCATTCCGACTACCCAAAGTGGCACATCAGAATAAATATAAACACATTTGCCAGCAGCATCTAATCCGCGACTCAACTCGAGCTGAAAATAATTTCATCGCATAGTGCAGAGCGGGGCATAAATAATTCCCTTCGGTGTCACGGTAAAAGGGCGCAGCAATCGTTAGGTGCTCACATCAGTTCCGCATCATTTGCCGCGCGCCGCGACCCGCCGCGTCCCGCCGCGTTCCGTGCCGCGTTTACACATGCCACTCGAGCCAGCGGGTGAGCGAGTCAGTGCGAAGGTCGTTAGTGCGCCCCACCACCTCGATGCGACTTATTGGAAAGAAAATTGTGCTGACTGATATCTTCGGCTTTTATCACGTCTGTGACGGGCTTGTTATGATTTTGTTAAACAAATCTGCAAGCTTATTGTTGCAGGACTTTTACTTTCTATGTTGCAGGATTTGTCAAGGACTGAAGAGTGGATAACGTTTTGGTCAAACGCATATAAAATTTGTGCTTGGCACTCGAAAATGTAGCACAGCTTTTCTTTTTACAAAAACACATTTCGTTCATTGCAAGTATTTTCGAATATTTCACAAACTGTTTTATTGTTTATATTATACACTTTACGAAAAAGTTAATTTAACTTTTAAGTTTGAAAAACGTTTATCTTCAAGAACGGCCTTTGTGTCATAAACTAAACCCGAACCTCAACCTCAAGAAAAGATAGAAAATTAATAGTACGTGGAGATAGCAATGTGTTTTGAAACACTTTCGCTCCACCTGACCGCGTTCACCACCGCTTCAGCCCTGATAGTGTCGGCAACACAACCCTCCTGAATATTGCATGCGTTAAACTTGTTCAGCGTGCAAAATGAGGGCGAAATACCCCTCCCCTGTCTCTCATCAACCATTATTTTAAAAGCTTTAAAACTACACAGTTAATAACTCGAAAATTACATTTTAGTGAATCAAATCACTCACAAAGTGAAATAAATTAGATGTACAACTCTTAGTACAAATTCAAAGCTAGATTATCTTAGAAAAAAAAATCTAATCTTCACCCGAATCGCTTTATTTCACAAGATAAAGCCTTTGAAATGATACCAGGTCATACTTGCGGGTTCAAACAAATTACTGAAAAATCTTTCTCATTTTTGCTTTCTGCACTGCGAATAACTTCTAGAGCTCCTAGAAACATAAATACGTCGACGAAATTAAATTTTTCATTTGTCTACAGGGAAATTGAGAGAGCCTTCGTCGTCGTTGAGTGAGATGTATTAGAAGTTTGTATTCATAAACTATGCTAATATACCCGACATTAGAGACCAAGCTATACCTAGAAGCAAGCTTGTAAATAAGTTGCTCAATAATATGTAGTCCAAAATGTAAATAAGCGTATTTAACAAGACGCTGAATGTTGTTACCGCACAAGGAACAGCGAGCCATAACTCTTACGAAACAAAACCAAATTAGTGCACCATCACACGAGCAAAAAGCGTGTTAAAGTGCGAACTATTTAAAATATTTTAGGTAAGGACGCGCGACGCAGAGCGCGCTAAATAAAGCCAAAGTGTCGCAATAACTCGCCGTGCACCGGTTTGTTTGTTCTGCTTTAAGTTTAAATGCGCTCTTGACATAATCCCGGGACAAAGGGGCCCGTGCTCATCTGCCCACAATGGGTGCAGCTATTAATTATTTGCCGACAAAAGCCGAGGCGTGAGAACGCGCCGACTCGGAACGATCATCTTCGCGATCACACAAACGACCTAGTGAATATTATGTTATGGGTTATGAACAATCTCACGCGTAATGTCCGCTATTATGGACCACTAGATAACTTCGCTCATGTAGGTATGTTGGACGTGTTATGTGCTCAATAGTGAACGTTTATTTATGAGATGGTCGGATGTAGTGAGTATAATAATGAATAGCTATGCTATTTTTCGTATAATACAATACTGTGAACTGTAATAAGAAGGAAAGAAAAACATTGATTCGCATTGAACCAATCATAACCACAAGCAATTTTTAAAATTATTTGGGGTGTGTTTGATTGTAAAATATGATACACACACGGAATAGCATAAGCCGAGTAGTTGCAACGCATAGCAGCGGTGTAGCCGGCGTAGCATAGCTAGGTGGGTCTACGCCGTAGCAGCAACTACGGCGTAGACCAAACCATCTGTTTTAGATATCCGCACTTTTTTTTTCTTTCATATGACCACTCGCAGATAAAACTCGCTAAGGTTGTCAAATTGCTTAACCGGACTATACTGTGGTGGCCAAAAATTACTTTAAGGCCCCCAGCCAGAGCTTACAAGCTATGGATTTCAATTAAATGAACATCACTAAGGGCACCCCCTGTGGGGTTCGGGCCTTGGCTTAGTGCGTCATTGAGGGATTAAATGGGGAATTTATGGCTACATGCTCAGCGGCGCGGGCTGGCTCGTCGAGCAAGGGTCGACCGGTGATGTTACGGGGAGGACCTCGGCGGCGGGGTCAGATTCGCGGTTTGTATTTCTTTTAACGTAAAGTACTAGTTTCCAAGCGTGGTGATTATGGCAAAAACTCTCCTTTGGGGGAGGCCCATGTCCAGCAGTGGACGTCTTTCGGCTGAAATGATGATGACTAGTTTCCCTACAACTCTCCTCAAGGAGGGTGATGGGGTCGTCGGGTATAAGTAGGGAATGCCTAGGACGGCGCAGATCTTGGATATTTTGGAAGGGACGTAATGGGCGGCTGAAATCAGGGGGTTATGGTGCTTCTCGGCCTTATCAAAGAAACTCTTGGAAAGACGTTCTGGTGTTTTCACCAGAACGTCTTTCCAAGAGTTTCTTTGATACCGCCTGGCTCTTGTCGGGATTGACTTCTATTCTCCATCTCCGGAACCGAGCCCTGACGGACACCACCGGCGCGAATCGGATGAGGGGCAGAAAGCACACCCTCGATGCGGTATTGAAAGGTGCGATTCGACAAAAAGTCTCGAAGAATGAGTACAAGACGATCTGGCACACCGAGCCGATACAACTTGTATATCAGCCCGTAGTGCCAAACCTTGGCGAATGCCTTCGCAATAGCGAAGAACAAGGCATCAGTCATCAGGCTTCGCTGATAGCGGGCGCTCATGTGTTCTACTATGCGGTGCACTTGTTGGACACAAGAGTATTGGGATCTAAATCTAAACTGCTCTTTCGGAATTAAACTCTTTGCTTCGGCGTACGGCTTGAGACGCTTATAAATAAGCCTTTCGTAGATTTTGCATATGACAGTGAGGAAACTAATGGGACGGTAACTACTCGGGGAATATTTAGGCTTGCCCGGTTTGGGAATACCAATAATGGTAGCCTATTTCCACGACTGTGGGAGTATGTTGTTAATCATAGCGCTATTGAAAATAGCGGTTAATAACACTATGAGGGCGGGGGAGAAAAGTTTGAAAACCTTATTTGTGAGTCCGTCAAAGCCAGGGGCTTTCCTAGGTTTGAGAACTTTCATGATGTGCTCCACCTCCTCTGGAGTGACTGGAGGTAGGGGGATTATCAGGGTCTTCAACAGGGGGTAAGGAGGTCCCGCGTTCTCCTTCAGCATACACTTTAGCAAGGTGAGCTTGGTCTACTGGCTGGGTGCTGGGGGAGCATTAAGACTCTAAACTGTCGGCCAGACATTCCGCTTTGTCGTCGTCGTCAAAGGCGTGGCTCTGATCGTGGTTAATGAGGGGCATGGAAGTGACCTCAGAGGAGCATAGTTTCCTCTGCAGGTTCCAGAAGGCCTGATGGGTTGGTTCCAGATCATCGATCATCTTGTCCCATTGTTCTTACTTTGCCTTGTAAGCGACGCATAAAAACTTTGTTACTGACGCAGGGGAAAGGCCTGTAAGCACGGATAGCCGCGTTCTTCTCGGTCACAAGTTCACGCACATCGTCCGGAAGTTTCCAGCGCGGAGGTGATCCTCCGCCGGAACCTCCCTTGAACATTTGTTCAGGACTGACTGTACGTGATCAGTGAACGAGCCGATCGCAGTTTCGATGTTGTCTGGGATTTGATCCAAGTGAGGGGGGACTCGGTGGATTTCAGCAATTCGCTTTCTTTCCCCCAGTCCGTGGTCAGGTCTGTGATCCGAATTGAGCTCGTCGATCGTTTCTACAGAATGCAATCGCAAGTTTACATTCTTCAGAAGCGCGACGTCTAGCACATCGCGGGTGTGATTGGGGTTGTTCGGGAAATGAGTGGGATGCATCGGAGCGATGACATCAAAATTGAGGGGACAGCAGAGGTTGTATAGGACATTACCTCTGGTATTGGACAAGCGGCTATTCCACGCGGGGTTCTTCGCGTTAATATCCCCCGCCAGAAGGACGGAGTCACTTAGATTGAGGAGAGCTTTGAGGTCATCCCTGATGGAGGCGTTAATCGCCGCGGAATCGGTGTTGAGATACCCGCACAAAATGATATAATAATTTATATGTATATTTCATATCTACATATAATAACCTAGCTAATACCAACCGACTAAGCTATTTACTTAATAGGTAACCACTAGTTAGGTGACTAGAACATTCAGATTGAATATCGTGTTCAATTTCAGTTGTACACATTTTAGTGAAAAACTAAAAATAAAGTACGCGCTGTGAACGCTATGTGGAGCGTATCCGGTTGACCGGAACAACCTCTGCGCAATGTTCCAACGTTCTATTGTGTACGTCTGTTTTATGAATTTCAGTTCTAAAACAATTACAGGCATTGCCTAGACGACAAATATGTTAGAAAATAACAAAAAACATCATAAACATCGATCTTACAGCGCTATAGAGTTATCTATGAACAAACTTTTAAATATCTGAACGATATTGAAATACAAGTATTTTCAGAATTTCAAGAATTGACTTAAACAGAAATATAATAAAAACCTTACGCAATACAATTAAAAAACAAAAGAAAACAATTAAAACCTTCAACAATTTGATTGGGTTTGAAAAAATATGAATGTTTATCTCTCTCTTTCATTTGTTTTTAAGCGACTGCGCGTCACCGAAGAAGATCTAACTCACTTGGTGGCCAAATGCACCCACGTACGATACACATCGGTACCGATACTTGGAGCTATTTGCATACAATTTAGACCGTCCGCTGTTTCCCATCGATGCCGTCCGTCTCCCGGTATCTGTTGCAAGTATCTGTCCGACTACAGATTTGCAATTGGATCAAATCTTGTTGTAAGAGAATATTCTGTTGATAGTAGCCGTTAATGTTTAAAAACGTGTACCGCCAACAGTATCTTAGCCCCTTAGTACACGTATGTAACCTCACGCCTTGCTCCCAAGGTGGTGGGCAGAAATTAGAGATCACCACCAGCTTTATGTTAACACATGTGACCACACATGCAAGCCAGTTGCGAATACTACGCACCTGACCTTTCTGCAGAACATCATCAATAAGGTATGTGTGGTAAATATATTAAATTTTTGATGAAACCTTCATCTGCTCGAATCGATGACTCAGATTTTGTAGCAGCCTGGACAGTTCTGTCGTTTACCTCATTCAAGTCCTGGAGCATTCAACTAGTTGTGCACGACGGGCAGGAGAAAAGGTGGGGCATTCGATGACATATCTATACGAGATACCTACACATACTATAGTAGCTATATTTCATCAAACGAAAAAATTTGCAACTACGCCAGACAACGCCTAAAAGGGTGCTAAAAGAGCACAAGCTCACTTCATAAAACCGAAAACCAATCAATCCGACCTTCCGTCATCCAAGATGGCGACCACCTGCTAACACTTTCATCTCCAACTCATCACGAAGTACTATAAAGTTAAATTAATCAATCAAGACACTTTATGGCGGCCGTACAAGCCCTCGCCACTTTATAAGTGTCCCTCTAAGATTTCATTACTCACTATCGAAGCGCAGTATAAATTCCAATAGGTTTCAATTAGATCTTAGTACTGGTGGCGCCACCTACACAGATGTTGAGGGAAATGTCGCAGTATTTTTGTGTTTACAAAATCATTTTAAGTGGTCGGATAGCGTAGGTGGTGAGATGTTGTGGATATATGTGCAGAGAAGATTCGGTCAGAACGCCAAAGGGAATGCCCTTTGGCGTTCTGACCGAATCTTCTTTAGCCTTTTAGAGAATATCTATGATAAAATCAACGAACCAACGATTGATCCAAGATCAGAAAAGAAGACCATACATGATCAATGATCTTTTGGCTAGCTGTGCTATACTTCGTAGGCGTATAGCAAAAACAGTTTATGAAACACCAAAATACAGATTTAGCGATAACATCCAAATTGTTTTTAACGTTCCCGCTAGTTCAAAGCATTACTTCTACTAATTATAGGCAGTATCCGCGTGCATGCTAGCAGAATCTTCAACAACATAATAATGTAAACAGTATGATTTCTATCCCTTTTTAATAAGTGCATCCTCTGCCATAAGGTGCCTGATCCTTAGCTTTTTAAATTAAGATTTAGGATATAAAGGTCTGTAGGTTTTTAAATATAGATTATCTGTTGGCTTCTTAATTCCCTGATTAATATATTCTGGATATTTTCGAGTTAAGGTAAGCGTCCACATGTCCGCATCAGACGCATCGTATCAAACGGATCGTAGTATTATTGAACAGATTCGAGAGATCCGTACGGTGCGAATCAGTGGACGCACTGGTGTGACTTTCTATACAAAGAATACTACGATCCGTTTGATGCGATGTGTCCGATGCGTACGGTGCGCTTCACAATAGGTGAGTTACGGCCAAAAGCAAGCCAATTTAATAATAAAAAAATGTAAGTCTATATTGGTAGTATTACAATACAGGGTGTAAACAGACCCTTCACGAAGGCGTCAACTAAGCATTCTGTACATTAAATTAAGTAACTTTACGCGAAAATTATTGCTGGGAAATTACTTTCTTTTTTTGGGTGAAAAAAACCCGTTTTACGGTAGGACTGAATGTAACGCACTCAAAACATTGTGCTGATAGATGGATTCAAGAGTACGGGGGTTACTTTAAACACCTCCACGGAGGTGTTTAAAGTAAAAATCTTACATTAAAAACATGTTTTTTTTTTAAACTTGAAAAAAATGATCGCAATGACGTCATTGCGATCATTTTTTTGTTCTAGACCATACCTGGGAACTTTCTAGTTCGAAGAAATTGTGGGTCAAAGTTCCAACTTTTTCACAAGTTTAAAAAAAAAACATGTTTTTAATGTAAGATTTTTACTTTAAACACCTCCGTGGAGGTGTTTAAAGTAACCCCCGTACTCTTGAATCCATCTATCAGCACAATGTTTTGAGTGCGTTACATTCAGTCCTACCGTAAAACGGGTTTTTTTCACCCAAAAAAAGAAAGTAATTTCCCAGCAATAATTTTCGCGTAAAGTTACTTAATTTAGCCGAAAAGCACCTGTTCTCCACGTGGAGAACAGGTGCTTTTCGGCTTCGTTAAGAGTCTTCTTTTCACCCTTTATGTGTTGTTAAAGTTTAATCTTTCATGTTGTCCTATTGTATTTCGTAGGCGGTGCTGTGTTGTTCACACTCCCGCTTTACCAATCTGTTTTTATAAGTGAAGACTTGTAATTGGCTGACAGTCTCACTCACTATTTATAATCTGTTTTTTTAGCTGTAAATTTTTCATAGATTATAAAAGTAAATAAATACTACTTCTTATCAAGTAATTGTCACATGTTTTGACCATTTCATTTTTGCAATAAATGACGCGAGAAAATTGAAAGAAATAAAATAAGAAGGCATTAACGCCCATCGTTAAGACCAGAACCTAATCACCACAAGAAATAAACGTATCCATTTATGTTTTCAGAGCCGTGAACTAAAGAGGGTACATTAAACTTTGATTGGCTTTTCATAGTCGACGGCAGCGTAAGAGTGCTGTAAAGTTTAGTGCTACCACAAATCGCCTGCTCATTGCCGGCACAGAACGCCCATACAGATGGACATAAACCTGTACCATAGAACCCCAGCTTCCCCTGTACTTTAAACCCCAGTTTTATCATTCGTTCACTGAAGTACCTCGGATGCGAAAACGTATTTCGTGCTCAGGATAATTAATGGTTTTATCTTAAACAGATCACCTATTCTAACACGTGGGCTAAGGTAGAAGAAAAATAAAATGTCGGGCCAAAGAGATCGATTTTCCGCAGACTCTCATTACATTGTAAGCGACCGTATAAATCCCCTCAGAATTCCGAAATTCTTTGGAAGGATTACGTTTGCCAAATCTAGATATACATTTTAATGAAGGTTTTACGTGGTAAATACTTTTATTTTTGTAATACCTTTGTTTATCTTTGCATTTTTTTGTTTCTTCTAGGCAAGCGTGCTCCACCCTTGGCCACATCATAGCTTCACATCAGGCGAGTTGCGGCCAAACGCTAGCCTATATAGTGTAAAGAAAAACTTGGTTCATTACTTCTGAATTTTAGGAGAAACAGTGTGGAATTCACTTTATTTATATTGATTTATCTAAAGGTTATAAATTCACCCCTTAAGATCTAATATGGCCATACTGTTCCCACTTGGGACCCTAATTAGTGCAGATATGTTAAAATTTATTCACTTCGTATTTTTAAAACGATTAACTTTTTAAAGCCATGTTTATCCATCTCAGCGTTTTCAATTATATTTACAAGTCAGTTTCACTAATGCCTGTCTCACTTTTGATGTTACAAAATCATCAAAAAATTACTTCCTCCGAAATGGGGCTTTCGTCCTAAATGAATTTTTAATAAAAATAACAAATTAACCTCACCTCCATAAAAAATAACGTCAGCTACAAAATTATCTCGTCGTCTCAAGCAACTTAAACTAACAAGAAAATCATCTAAATTAGATTGAATGTTATAGGCCAATTTTCAATTTAAAAGCCGCGGCATTTTTATTACCTCACTGTATAACGTTTATTTTATTACAGGTACATTTTCTACCGTCGCCGGCTATGTTTATTAATCTGGAACTAAATAATTTGGGAGTAAAATTTTAGGTGAACTAATTATGCTGCAGACTGTGATAAACTGAGATTAGTAGCGGTGTTCAGGAGTTAGAACCGACCATTGCGATGAATTGGAGGCCCAATGTTTACAGCCCCTGTAAAACGTACGTAACCTGAATTTTAGGCACTGCGATAGCTGAGTTTTACGTCAAATTGAAAACTACTAAGTCACAAATGGAATGGTAGATAAAACTGCTGAGATTTTTACAGGCGTTTGAAGAGAAAAGGTAAAAATAAACTTAGAAACCTGTACACCTCATGTTTTTATGACTAAGGTCGGTACCTATATAAAGATAGATCTTTTTAAAGCTAAGATTTACTAGCCATCTAAGCTTCAATCACTGTTAACATCGTTTAATTACCCAATCAAGTTCTATTCAGTTTTACGAGGCAAAAAACGGCGCGACGACACTATAAAACAGACTGCCGATGTCGTTCCGATACAACCGACCAATTAGCATAAATACAACTGTGCAGTGTCCCCGTAATGCCGTAAAAACTTAACTGGCACCTGATTGGTCGTCGCCTGGCAAGCTAGGGCAACTTAGACCAAGCCAGGCTAACTTGGACCAACTTGGTTTCTTTCCACAACTCCACCTGGGTGTAATCTTTAATAGAGTTCTCTAACTTCATAATACTTTGGCTAGCGACAGAAACTATTAATTTTCTTTTCGCAGCCGGAAAAATGTCTGAGTGTGACTCTCAGCCGAAGTAAGTTAAATTAACTTGCTGAAGTGAGGATTCCGTATTGTGGAGACAAAGCTTTAATTAATTATAAGTTTTTAAGTAACTTGAGCCAATTCATGCGAAAGGCAGAAAAAAAAATGTGAAGCAAAAATATAAACGGCAATGAACTTATCCTGAGCTACAAATGCTGAAACCTACTAATCTAAATATCTAGCATATGGTGAGCCACACAAAATATGGAAATCCAGTTTCCATTTCTGGAAAAATCTGTTTCCATTTCGGAATGTTTACACGGCTAAATCTACTCAAAATAAAAACAAGCTCTCTCAGATAGTACTTTCGCGGTTCTGCGCCCTTCGTATGTAGGTCATATAGCCAGGCCACCTGCCCTCCAGCTATTTGAGCTAAGCAAAAATATAAACGTGCACTTTTTCCACTTCCAACAACAAACATGGTGGTGTATTTCAAGTTCATGCGAGCTCATAACAGCTGAATTGTCAGTTATTTTCAAAAGCTGTTGAACAACAGAAAGTTAATATTCATAAGCTCGGCGCTGCCTAAGTGTGAGAGCTCGTAATACTTTATTTTACGACGTAATAATATTTTGTCCACGACATCATATAACCAATTTATTATTTGTAACAAAATGGCTACAAACTTTCGCCATTACGTGTAGTTGACATCGCTTTATACCATTGGCCCAAATTCTTTCCCCGAAACGCGGAATATTTCCTCGGTATTCTGCTTATTGGAAATAAATCCTGGATGAAATGGGATCATACCTATTCAGAGGTAGCCTCGCGCACAGCTAAGCGTTTGCACAACACACCTGTCGATCCGGAGCTACAACATCTTTACGCATTTTAAGATTCCAGTTTACGTCGCCATAAAGGGACTAACTAAGAACAAGATAGCGGTTATACTTGATCAGTTTACGTGAGATGTTGGAGCAACAAGTTTAATAAACTTAATTTAAATGCAGTGGCTGTAACTCGGATATTCAAATCACTTTACAAGGAGGAATCTACATAAATCTGCTTACATTTATATGCGTATAATAAAGTAAGTATCATGACTAGACAACGGGACATGATACTGCTAGATTAACAGGGTGATCTAGAGTTGTATGTAATGGACGTTGCGAAGATAAAACGAACTGGATTGAGTACTTTATTAGTATCCAACTGCAGGTTAATAAAGAAAGCAATCATATTATATTTGTTTTATAGTTATCTTTAAACAAAGCCTTGGTTTAAACCCATGCCTATACTTAAGGTCGTGGGGTCAGTCATGATAATTGAAAGTAAAGTGACACGGTTTGCGCAGCGGTTGAGCGATTGGCTGCTGCGCTGCGTATCGCGGGTTCGATCCCCGCATGGTACAAATATTTGTATGGCCTACAGATAGTTGTTCCGGGTCTGGCTGTTTGTGTATGTGAGTTTAAATGTTTGTAAACACACCCACGATACAGGAGAAATTCCTAGTGTGGGGCAAAGTTTAAAAAAAAAAGAAAGAAAGAAAGTAAAATAATTGAATCCTGTTTTTAAAGGTTAAGGCTTGAGAAAATTTAGACGTGATAAGCGTTCATTATGCCGTTGTTCCTGGTTGTCATTTATAGATCTTTGACAGTCGTTACAGAAGTCTGACAAGCTGTCTTAACAAGGGGTATCGTATTACCCAGTACTAACTGGGTTATGGAGGTCAGATAGGCAGTTGCTCCATGTAAAATGCTAGTATTGAGCTGAATCCGGTAAGACTGGAAGCTGACCCCAACAAAGTTGAGAAAAGGCAAGGCAGATAATGTTAGCTGGACATATTGCTACGTTCTTATGGATAATTCCGTAAGAAAGAAAAAAATATAATACGTAGATATCTGCAATAAAGAAATAACTTGTAATTACAACTTTAAAACATGCAAAAATGTAAAAAGCGCCATAAATAAATGTAATATTTGTATTTATACAGTTGGGAATAGCAATCTTTCGTGACTCGTGACTAATAAGTGCGACACACGTTTCTCGGTTTTATTTCTTACTTTGATTACGGACTATAAAGACAATAGTGCCGATTCCCTTGTTTACAAACTAAACCAAATTTAAGTTCAGTGCATCTTTTTATTTCTATTTCATTAAGAAAAGGACAGAAGATAAATTTTAGTTACGTTCTGTCAAATTAATCAGCGCCATACAACTTTTAGACGCGATTAAAAAGTTGACTACTAAAATTACATCAAATTACGTCAGGTGCTGACTAATTTGACAGGATTAAACTAATTTTATCTTCTGTCCTTTTCATAATGAAATAGAAAGAAAAAGATGCATTCAACTTAAATTTAGTTTAGTTTAGTTTAGTTTGTGAACAAGGGAATCGGCACCATTAACTACCTACACTAACTAACATACGTTTTAAGACAAAATAAAAACGGTATACATGGTGACCTTTTAAACGAAGGACATTATTCAGCATTTGACTCTCTCTGAATGAGTAAAAGTCGGCCAAGTTCGAGTCGGACTTGCGCATGAAGGGTTCTGTACTTTTATTATTTATTGTAATCGCGGCATCAGAAATACACATTCTGTGAAAATTTCAACTGACAACTTATTACGGATAATGAAATACAGCCCGCTGACAGACAGACGGACGGACAGCGGAGGCTTAGTAATAGGGTCCCGTTGGTTACCCTTCGGGTACGGAACCCTAAAAAATTATGTTATTTTTTGTGTCGTTTGTAATCCCGGATGAAAGCAAGTTTCTGAATAAAACCATTAATGTAATAAGGTACACAAAATCTTTCAAAATAAACGGATGTTTCCTTTGAGTTACAGTTACGAATCAAAAAACAACAAAGAAAAATCATGTTTTGTGAACTTAATGTAACGCACTCAAAACATTTTGCTGATGGATGGTTTGAATAGTACGGTACGGGAGTCGTGGAAGTGCTTAAAGTAAAAATCTTACATTAAAAACTTGTCAAAAAGTTGACACTTTGACCCCCAATATCTTCGTAACTAGGAGGTTCACAGGTATGGTGAAGAACAAAAAAATTATAGCAATGACGGGGAAAACAAGTGCCTTAAGAGATTTTTTACGCCCTTAGTACCTCTTCTACTTTCTTCCCTCTTATAAAAAATGCTTCAAGTTATGATTAACATCTGCTAAACCATAAATCGTTTGACGTTAAAGGTTTTTTTAACTATTGAATAGCTGTGTTAAAATCTATTTAAATCAATACAAATAAATAAAATTTAAGTGTCAGTGTGTGTGTGTTATAAACGGTACTTATAACAATTTTTGTTTTTATTTCTCTTTCTGTTCCTTCAGGCTAATCTCCGATACGGCTGCAGTTGGACCGATTTTGACGGGACTTTTACTAGCAGATAGCTGACGTTATTACGAGTAACTAGTTTTCTTTAATTTTAGATTAAGGACTAGGGTTCTCTGCAAAAAAAACAAATCTTTGAAATTGTTAACAAAATCCGATTCAAATAGGAAAGTAATATTTTTATATAGGGTGTAAACAGACTCATCACGAAACCGTCAACCAAGCATTCTGTACATCAAAATAAGTAACTCTACGCAAAAATTTTTGCTGGAAAAAAATCATTTTTTTGGGATAAAAATCACATTTTCCGGTAGGACTCAATGTATCGCACTTTTTATGATGATGATGATGAAGGTGTTTAAACTAAAATCATACAGTACAAACATGAATTTAAAAAAAAACTTGTGTAAAAGTTGGAACTTTGAGCCCCGATATCTCCGTAACTAGAAGGTTCCCAGATATGGTCTAGAACAAAAAAAATATCGTAATGACGGGGAGAATAAGTGCCTTTCGGCTTCATTAAGAGTCTTTTTACACCATTTCACGCGGACGAAGGTCTTGGGCTAATGCCTAGCTATTTGCTAGTGTGCAATAAAGTATACCTACTTATTCTAAGGCAGCGAACGCACTTACAGGTGGCTTGCTTAGCTCCATGAGCCTGGCGGTGTCGCCTAGCGAGTGGCAAAGTGAAACAAACGTTCTATACGTTTTTACGTCGCTTACATTTTTAATGGCGAAGGTGGCTTATTTTAAAGCAATATTCTTTCCAGCCATTATTTCAAAAGTAACACTAATGGCAATGCATCCGAAATACGTGCAATAAGAGCTAACACTTTTTACTTAAGTTTACATGAAACATTAATCACAATGCAATCAACAATCAACTGGCAGGTTTTGTTTTAACATAAATCCTATTTTATTTTCGTTTACTTTTATTCTTCTAAAGTGCCTTTTCTTTACTTATCTCATGTATAAAAAAATTACACACTGAGATTTGGGTAATAAGAAAATTAATGAGTTTAAATGATAATAAAATTCGAAGAGGTTTTTATTGTATTTCATTCTGTAATGTGTATGTAATAAAAACCATTTTCATGCACTGAGATTTGGGTTGGGTATAAGAAAATTAATGAGTTTAAATGATAAATTATTTAGGAGCAGTGTTTTTCTGTAAAAGCCTGCTCCTAATTTTTATAAAAAAAAACACAATTGGTTTTTTTAGGGTTCCGTACCCAAAGGGTAAAAACGGGACCCTATTACTAAGACTCCACTGTCCGTCTGTCTGTCACCAGGCTGTATCTCATGAACCGTGATAGCTAGACCGTTGAAATTTTCACGGATGATGTACCTATTTCTGTTGCCGCTATTGTTTATAGCGGCAACAGAAATAGGTACATCATCTGTACAAATACTAAAAACAGAATAAAATAAATATTTAAGGGGGCTCCCATACAATAAACGTGATTTTTGGTGCCGTTTTTTGCTCAATATAACGGCCACAGAACACGGAAATATACTGTTACGTCGTACCCGTACTTACCTACAGTTACGGTAGTAGGTACCTACTAGTAAGTAGGTAGGTAATAGTAGGTAGGTAGGTAAAACGAGTCCCGAATAATGTAGGTACAAATTCGCAAACTACCTACAAAAGAACATCATTGTAATTTCGACCGTACGCCGAGGGCATAAAGTCCCTACTTCTTTCCTCTGTACAAGTTGTGGAATTGTCTAGAAGATTCTAGGAAGTCGTGGATATTTCTCGAACGTTCGATCGCCGTATAAATAGTCGACGTGTTTGCGGGAGCAGTCAGTCTGAGTTTGGCTACACCACGAAGCGAATCGAAGTGAAGTAAAAGTGCGATATCTAAGCGAATAGTGATCAGTAGTGTACTTGTGATGAAGTTTTAAGTGTTTTGTGATTATTAAAGTTATTTGTTGTTTCTTCGGTATTTATTAATTTATCCCATACCCAGCTCGTAACAATTTGGTGTCAGAAGTGGGATAAATTATGCCAATTCTACCAAAGGACGACACGGACGGTATCCGTACCAGGAGTCAGCGACAGCAGGACATGGACCAAAGGCGGTTTGGAAATTCTCCTACACAGACATCGGGTGGTGTCCAGCCTACGTCAGTGCCAGTCGCTGGCCCATCCGGAGTTTCTCCAGCATCAGTGGCGCCAGACTTGTCAGCTTTAATGGCGCTACTGCAGGAGCAGGCTCGTCGTCAAGAGGAGCAGGCTCGTCGTCAAGAGGAGCAGGCTCGCCGTCAAGAGGAGCAGGTTTGCCAGTTACAGGAGCAGTTGCAGCGAGATAAGGAGGAGCAGGCTCGCCGTCAAGAGGAGCAGGTTTGCCAGTAACAGGAGCAGTTGCAGCGAGATAAGGAGGAGCAGGCTCGCCATCAAGAGGAGCAGGCTCGCCGTCAAGAGGAGCAGGCTCGCCAGTTACAGGAGCAGTTACAGCGAGATAAGGAGGAGCAGGCTCGCCGTCAAGAGGAGCAGGCTCGCCAGTTACAGGAGCAGTTACAGCGAGATAAGGAGGAGCAGGCTCGCCATCAAGAGGAGCAGGCTCGCCGGTTGGAAGAGCAGTTGCAGCGAGATAAAGAGGAGCAGGTCCGCCGCCAAGAAGAACAGATGCTCCTTATAAAGGATCTTCATGCAACTTTTGCAAAGATCTCAAGGTGATGAAGGATCAGGTTCACCAGCACGAGAATGGCATCTCAGAGGCCGAAGTTCAGATCGCTGGGGTGAAGAAGGCTTTGGGAGAACTAAAGACTGGAGACGTGACTGTGGCTTCAGTAGTTGCTGCACCGTCAGCGCGGGGTTTTAAGGTGCCTCCATTCGATGGAACATCTTCGTGGTCGGCTTATAAAATTCAATTTGAGGCCGTTATGAAGGCGAATGGATGGACAAAACCGCAAGCCATGACCGCGCTCACCTTGGGCCTCCGAGACCAGGCCCTAAACATTCTTGAGGCGCTCGGCAAGGATGTAACCTACGAGCAGCTGCTGGAGGCGTTAGAGTCCAGATACGGCGATGCGCACTTCGTGTTCAACGTAGTGCCGAGAACCTGCAGCAGTGGGCCCTCGAAGCCCCCTGGTTCGAAAAGCATACCAGTCTGCCCCTGCACTTATCGATGGGAATCTGGTACAAGCGTTCGTTGATGGAATACGTGACTTGGAAGTTAGAGCTGCTGTGAGACTTGGGCACCATGAGACGCTGAAAGACGCCTTGGCCCATGCCTTAGAAGTAGAGGCAGTGAAGCAGGACCACCGAACGCACCGCGTCAGGGAGGTTGTAGCATCACCTGTACGCGACCGCCCGCAAGGGTACAGTCCTAGGTGCTACACTTGTGGAGAAAGGGGTCATCTTCGGTCAAGCTGTCCTAAGCGCAGCACTCCGAGAGAAGATCAGCAGGGAAGGGTGGCTGAAGTGACTGCCCAGCCACAGCAGGGAAACGAGTAAATGCCAGGACTGGGGGGCGGGTGCTGGCTGGTATTGAAAAAGCCCCGAGAATCTTGATCTCGCAAGCACATGACGGGAACAGCCTGACCATCAAAGGCGAAGTCAACGGAACACCTTGCAAACTGACGTTGGATACTGGAGCTTCTCACACGGTCGTCAATTCTCACCTAGCAAGTCGGTTTCTTGGGGACTACTTCGATAACCACGACCGTATACGATTACTAACAGCTACCGGTCAGCACATAATCGTCCGAGGCAAGAAGGAGGTGGAGTTAAAATTGGGTGACAGATTTTACAAGCACAATGTCATCGTGGCCGACATAGTGGACGATTGCATCTTGGGCTTGGATTTTATGCGGAAATATCGTTGTGAGATCGACGTTGAACAAGGAGTACTGAAATGTGGTTCAGAGGAAGTCTTCATGGAAGGTGCACCATCAGGGAATGTATACTGCTTGAAGGAGATTGTTCTCCCTCGCAGATCAGAAACGATTGTGCCAATTAGTCTACCACGGAATTCTGGACAAAAAGATCGAAGTGTTTTGATAGAAAGAGTGAATAATGACTTTCCATGGAAGATGGCACGGACTCTGGTCAAGGCCACCAACGTCTCGGCAGTACGCATACTGAATCCAAGTGACAAGGAGCAAGTGATTAAGAAGGGCACCTTGATCGGCACTTGCGAGGAAGTAGCTTGGATGCGTCAGTTGCAAAATCTGCCTACCGGAAATAAAATTCGTAGTCCGAAGTTTGACGTGTCAACGCTTTTGGAAAACTGTGGTTTAACTAAAGGAGAAATGGACAAGGCTAAGAAGATGTTACTTCAGTACGCCGACACTTTCTCTTCAAATGATGCTGACATAGGGAGAACTGGACTAGTCCAGCACAAGATTAATACAGGTAACGAGTTACCAATCCGTCAGCGACCAAGAAGACTGCCAGTAGCACGTGAAAAAGAGGTGGAAACCATGATTGAGGGAATGGTGAAGGACGGTGTTATAGAGCCTTCATCCAGTCCATGGTGTTTTCCTGTGGTCCTGGTAAAGAAAAAGGACGGCAGCATGCGCTTCTGTGTGGACTACCGACGACTGAACGATGTCACGAAAAAGGATAGCTACCCGCTGCCTAGGATCGATGACACACTGGATACGCTGACTGGTATGAAGTGGTTTACCACACTTGACCTGAAAAGTGGCTACTGGCAAGTAGAAATAGACCCCAAGGACAAGGAGAAAACTGCATTTTCAACAGGAAAAGGGTTGTGGCAGTTTAAAGTTATGCCATTCGGTTTGTGCAATGCTCCTGCGACGTTTGAAAGGCTGATAGAGCAAGTACTCGCCGGATTGATTGGAGACGCATGTCTTGTCTATCTAGACGACATAATCATCGTGGACCGTACATTTGAAGATCACCTTAAAAACCTCAACCAAGTGCTGTCGAAAATCCAAACAGCAAATCTCAAGTTAAGTCCGAAAAAGTGCTCGTTTTTCAGACAAGAAGTGAACTTTTTGGGACACATAGTTTCGGGGGAAGGTGTTCAAACAGACCCAGAAAAAGTAGTCGCCGTCAAGGATTGGCCAGTACCGAAAGACAAGACACAGGTCAGAGCATTTCTGGGTTTGTGCTCCTACTATAGAAGGTTTGTCAAGAATTTTGCCGACATTGCAAAACCTGTGCACAAACTCACTGAGGAAAAGCGGCAATTCTGTTGGGACGAGAACTGCGACGTCGCATTTCAGGAATTAAAGAAACGTCTGTGCAATACGCCTATTTTGGGATATCCTGACACTGAAAATGACTTCATAGTTGACACAGATGCAAGTAATACTGGAATTGGGGGCGTGCTGTCTCAACGGAAAGGAAACCAAGAGGTTGTGATAGCTTACTTCAGCAAGTCTTTATCCAAACCAGAAAGAAATTACTGCGTTACAAGACGGGAGCTACTCGCCGTAGTAAAGACATTGCAGCACTTCAGTAAATATTTGTTGGGACGTAAATTCCAATTACGAACTGACCACGCTGCATTGAAGTGGCTATTACAGTTCAAGAATCTAGAGGGGCAAGTGGCGAGATGGATTGAACTACTGCAAGAGTTTGACTTCGTAACTGAACATCGCAGTGGGAGAACTCACGGTAACGCAGACGCCTTGTCAAGAAGACCTTGTCCTGAAGACTGTAAGCACTGTGCCAGACAAGAGACTAAGGAAGTAGTGCCCGTGAGGATGCTTAGAACGGATCTCAGCGATGAATGGAAGGAAACACTACAGCAGGCTCAGCAAAATGACTCGGACATCAAACCGATCTTCGAGTGGATCAAAGCTGGTGCTCCTAAACCTAAGTGGAGTGATGTGGCTGCGATGAGTTCCATCACGAAGAGTTATTGGGCGCAATGGAACAGCTTGTTGATCCAGGATGGAGTCTTGTGCCGTAAATGGGAAAACGCTCGAGGGGACAGCTGTCATCTACAAATGGTTGTCCCTAAAACTAAGGTACCGGATGTTTTACGGCTCTACCATGATGGATGTTCAGGAGGACATATGGGGGTAAAAAGGACTCTACTAAGAATTCGAGAACGATTTTACTGGATCCACTGTCGAGATGATGTGGAGGACTGGTGTCGCAAATGTACCAGTTGTGCGGCCGTGAAAGGACCCCACACACGCAGTAGAGGTGCATTAAAAGTGTACAACGTTGGAGCCCCTTGGGAACGGATAGCACTAGATGTTGCGGGACCATTTCCAGAAAGTGAGAGCGGAAACAAGTACTTCCTGGTGGTAATGGATTACTTCACAAAGTGGCCAGAAGTCTTCGCTATTCCTAACCAAGAAGCTACAACTGTCGCAGATAAATTAGTTCAGGAAGTCTTCTGTCGGTTTAGAGTACCCTTAGAAATACACAGCGATCAAGGAAGGAACTTTGAATCGCAAGTATTTCAGGAGACTTGTCGATTAATGGGTACCCACAAAACCAGAACCACCTCTTACCACCCACAATCTGATGGAATGGTGGAACGATTCAACCAAACGTTAGAGAGATATCTGGCAAAAGTCGTGGAAAGCAGACAAAGGGATTGGGACAAGCACATACAGCCGTTTCTTCTGTCCTACCGCAGCGCAGTCCACGAAAGTACGACTGTGACGCCAGCCTTCGCGAACTTTGGAAGGGAATTACGGTTACCTGCTGATTTAATCACTGGAACTCCCCCTGATGCTCCACGTAGTGTAACAGATTATGCGATTGACTTGCGTAACAAGTTGAATGATGTTTATGAGCATATCAGACAATCCGGCCAACAGATGTCTGAGAAGATGAAGACCCGTTATGACCGGAAGGCAAATACTAGGGGTTTCGACAAAAGTTCACTGGTGTGGTTGCATAACCCAGTACGAAGCAAGGGGAAGTCTCCGAAATTGCAAGCAAAATGGGATGGACCATACCGAGTTGTGACTAGGATCAACGATGTCACCTACCGAATACAGAAGGGTCCACGAGGTGAGCCTAAGATTGTCCATGTAGACAGATTGGCGCGATACTACGGGGCTAATGATGCTCGGGACGAGCATGTCTAAGGAGGGAGCAGTGTTACGTCGTACCCGTACTTACCTACAGTTACGGTAGTAGGTACCTACTAGTAAGTAGGTAGGTAATAGTAGGTAGGTAGGTAAAACGAGTCCCGAATAATGTAGGTACAAATTCGCAAACTACCTACAAAAGAACATCATTGTAATTTCGACCGTACGCCGAGGGCATAAAGTCCCTACTTCTTTCCTCTGTACAAGTTGTGGAATTGTCTAGAAGATTCTAGGAAGTCGTGGATATTTCTCGAACGTTCGATCGCCGTATAAATAGTCGACGTGTTTGCGGGAGCAGTCAGTCTGAGTTTGGCTACACCACGAAGCGAATCGAAGTGAAGTAAAAGTGCGATATCTAAGCGAATAGTGATCAGTAGTGTACTTGTGATGAAGAAAGAAGTAGGGACTTTATGCCCTCGGCGTACGGTCGAAATTACAATGATGTTCTTTTGTAGGTAGTTTGCGAATTTGTACCTACATTATTCGGGACTCGTTTTACCTACCTACCTACTATTACCTACCTACTTACTAGTAGGTACCTACTACCGTAACTGTAGGTAAGTACGGGTACGACGTAACAATACACTGAATATTTAGTTGTATATTCACATAAATAATTAAATTAAAATAAAATAAATATTTAAGGGGGGCTCCCATACAATAAACGTGATTTTTTTGCCGTTTTGTCTAATGTTGTATAGATTCTGATAATGGTACGGAAGCCTTCGTGCGCGAGTCCGACTCGCACTTGGCTGGTTTTTTTTTATAAAAACCATTCTCGTGATTATTTCACCATGTTTTTTTTAGCGAAAACGACATGTAAGAAAAAATACTGTTTACAAATAACTATTAACGCGTGTAATATATATTTGTTAGTGTAGCGGCAGCAGCGCATTGTCCGCGCAACTAGAAATAAAGCGTCATTGTAAAATATTCGCAATAACTTCCAAACAAACCGGACCGAGCTGCACTCATGTCTTCGATACGAAAACAATGGTGACGTTACACCATTCTTCTTCGGGAAAGAAAATAAAATGTCGTTATGAACCAACAAATTCTTTTAGAAACGAAAACAAGAGGAAAACACCCCACGTACTGACAGTTTATTATGTTGAGGACTGTGTGTCATATCATAAAAGTATTACTATATACGAATAGCTTAAACACTTTCGGCGCGTAGGTATGATATCTTCAACACTGCTCCAAAAATGGTGAAGAAAAACGTCTTGAGAAAACGTTTCCTGGATCCAAAAATTCGAAGTCATGTGACGTGCGGTGCGTGCGGTGCGGTGTGGCGTGCGGTGCGCGGCGGGCCCACTATGGATTGCCATAGTGGGCCCGCCGCGCACCGTGGTGTATTTCGGTCTATTTTTTTTTGGGACAAGCCCGCCACACTATTCTCAAACCACTGTAACTCCTGAAAGCCAGAATCAATAGTGGCGACCACCAGAAAAGCGCCGAGACAATGAAGCTCGACGAATTCCCAGAGAATGAATTTAACTGTCTTGTCTTGGATCCCGCGACGAAATTAATCAGAAAAGTATAGTGGAGAAGTAGGAAAAAACCGTAATTTCCACTTCCCTCCATATCAGCAGGAGACAGAACTGACATAAATGTATATCGGTCTACGATCCAATTAGTTTCTTAAAAAAAGACTAGTATCCCAGCAGTGGGGACATTAAGCCCGTTTTGCATTGGTCAAGTGTTTAGCAAACTAGTTAAGTACAGTGTTTACGGATAAAACTAATAGTTAGACAGTAACAAGTCAACTTGGGTTGTATTGTTGGTGCCAGTTAAGATGAGAATAGCGGTCATTGCCCTTTCCCTAATATCACTTCGTACGAACCAAAACAAATAACCCATGTATTGATTTTCATTACAAAAAATTTTAAAGATCACGATAGATGACGATTCAAGCCTTGAACAGGCTTATTTTTGGTTTTAACAAATGTAGGTGGGTCAATGACCGCTATTCTCATCTTAACTGGCACCAACTATATTATAAACAGTCACTGTCGTCTAATGCCACTGTCTACTCGCTGCTGTCCTGGACCAATGTAACTCAGGCTTTATAGGCTGAAATTATGGTACGGAATGGGAATGATAAGGATACTAGACGCTTCATATAAATAATATATGAAGCGCAAAAAGATAACCCTACGCACATGAATTTAAATGTGCGTTTTAAACATTTATTATAACGTTAAGCACATTTTAATAACTTCAAATCCTCCCTCCATTACTTTTATTCTGACGTATTGTAATCGTCTCATGAAATCTTTTACAAACGGTGCGAGTCAAGAATTCAAGATGGACCCGTGAATCAACAGGCCGTGAAAACTTGGACTGTCCAATCGCTTTCACTAGACTAAACTAAACAAGGCATTATGAATAGAGCGACTGAATTCTTTGTAAAAACGGTTGTACGTTTACCTATAGTTCTGTAGTCGCATAATGCATTTTCACAAATCATTTTCCAATATTTGAAGAATGATTTTTGAAATTTCATGAAAGGGATTTTTATTATTGTTGTTGAATATATTTCTTTAAATTCCTTAGATCGGTACAAGTTTCAACACGGGCGTGTTGAAAACATCAAGTTCTCTAGTGAATAGATACCATTATTAATTACTACTAAAATATAATTTATTGTATAATATTATAATTAAAACTGAGACTATTAAAATTCTAAGTATTTAACGAACCAAAAAATAACTAAAGAATTGGCACCCAAGTGTCTGCCTTTACCAGACGTCAAAAGCATCGTACACAAAGAAAGTAAACTGACTTTCCTCCCCCGCCAAAATGTCGAGACATAGTACAAGAAGCCAATTTTTCAGTCGTTATTTCGAGCAGCAATTAAGTCATTAAGCGTGTGAGCACGAGAGCGTAAGAGAAGCTGGAACAAAGGGATTCTTGGCGGTGAGTTGCAACGCGCGCTCTGCTGCCTCTGATCTAAACGCAGAACAGGAAACAAGCAGCGTGTGAATACTCCTGAAAGAAAGACGCATGCAAAAAACATACCGAACTCAAGGTACTTAACATGTTTGTTTTTTTTTTCAAAAGTTCAAAATGGCAAAGGTATGTCTATTGTCTTCGAAGGTAGATTAAACAAATGACAATTGCATGATGAACAGACAAAAAAATAATGAAGGCAGCCAGTAAATAGTCTTTACTCCTAATTAAAACCATAAAGACCGTCCTGGTAAATTCCATTATGCAATGAGATCACGCTCTCTACGAGGCAGGTGGCATTGGTGGCACGTTTTAATTCAATCTCCTTGACGAAAATCTTTTAACCCAATTCGTCAATTCAACACGCTTACGTCAAACATTTTTGTATCGATTCTTCCATTTCTATAAGGCTAATGAGGGTAGGTACGGCTAGAGGCGTATGTAAGCGGCCGCGTGTTTACTGCCCCTGACGCGCCTGCAAATCGAATTATCAGTACGAACGGACTGACGGGTTCCAATGTTAATTGTTCATTCAAATAATCATTATGGGGGACAGTATTTACAGTAGAGATTCGAAAACATTTCGTCGACACACAATTTTGTATTTCGTATTTATACTGGCCAGTGTAAAGATTTGTTAAATCGACTTTATTCTATTTGGACTCGTAATTTCATTCGGACGTTTTGCGAATAAAATTAGATCTCTCATAATCTTATTCGTGCGAATTTCTTTTCGTTCAACAAATTCACGTAAAGTTGTTTACTGTCACGGCTCTTCATTTGCTGAGTCGTCTCTCGTTAGACGAGAAAACATCCCATTTGTAAGGATAAACGTTATTCGTTTCACTGTTGAAGCTGTATTTTATCTTGTGATGTACAAAGAGGGAGTTTGTTTAGCGAATATTGTAATTACACAGTGGCACAATGTAAGATGCAGTGTAGACAGTCTGCGACGCCGACAAACGATGCACAAATCACAGTCGCGTTGCGCGCTGCTATAAAGTACGGCACTCTTAATGGTTATGCGCAGTGCACACTAAACACGATGAACGACCTCGCGTTTAAATGCACTTTACTGGAGACATCTTAACCGCGTGTAAATCAATAAAGCAGCCATGTTGCTTTGTGACAGTTGTTTGATAATGTAGCGATGTACAATATTCACTTTGAATAGACGTCCGCCTCGCCTAACGATGCCAATTATCTTGAAATATTCATAACGTAACATGTACAATGTACCAGACAGGTTCAGTAGAACAAGAACAGTTAGGGACATGAAGTCATTGAATTTAGTGAAAATCTGGTGATGTTAGTAAAGATTACCCGTACGTAATTAGTTAACTCGACATCGGGCCGGATTAACCTCCTTAGCTAGTTAACTAAGAGGGTAATATGTCGACAAAATAAACGGCGATCCGCTGCGATTCGTCTCCCTGATCTAGTTTGCGAGGACGATAAACTGACCAAACAGCTAACGAATCCCGCTTTATACATACTTTCTATTTACTATTTCTAAGACTTTGAGTACATTGCATGGACTCTGCGCTTCCTTATACTTGACAAAATAAATTGTTGTTCTTTCTTTCACATTATTTTTTATAATCTACCTTTTTTTACTGGACGGCCAGTATCGATTGTAGCTTTTTACATAATTCCACTTTTACTTAGTCAATATTTTAACTTGATTTGACCGAAATGACAATCACCATAACGTATCAACGTATCTCGAGACATTTCTTTATAAGACTGTAGCAAAAAATCTCCGTCATACAATACAAAATATACACACGAAAAGCCTCTCCCAAGTAAATGGCATAATAAGTAGAAGAATGAGTGCGAATGCGTCATAATTTAACGCTGACACGTCGCGGCGGAGCGGTAGTGTTGGGCTTGTTGAGCTTGTGTCTCGAGTAGTGCTGTACGCGGCTCATTTGCACCACCTCGTGGCGAGCAATGACTGATCGTCGCACGAGGCACCGGAAGGCGCTCGGAGAAGCGCCGCCATGCCATTATCTGCACAGTTAATGCCTTTTGTCGGAGCTCTATTCACATCGGAATAATTAATAACGGCGTGCGATTGTGTGGCTCAACACTCCGCGGCCGAAGCTCCTAGATTACGTTAATGTTGATTTCTTAACCGTTTCTTTAAATCTATTGTTTGCGGCTCATTGTGTGTCTACGGTTATTGAAGAAAGTGTGGCTGTTGGTGACGTATTTAATTTAGGAGTTTATTTTAATCAGATTAGGAAACGGATGCTATTAAATACGTACGTTTGTGTGAACATGAACTTTATAGACGAATTTACGACTATTTGTTAACAGCAACAACTGCAATCAACAAAAATGGCGTTGCATTCACCTTTTTGCCTTTTTGCGAGCACAGATCAAGCCATAAATCGTCGCGACTGATGCAAGTCGCTGACACTAACGGAGACACAACTCAAAGTAGTATGTCAGTGGCGACAACGGTGACGGCCGCCCAAATGTAAATTCGGCGAAATAAATCGGTGACTGCGATACCTATCACCAAACTCCGCACGAATTGAGGAAAAAGATCCATTTAAATGTAGATTGTCTCCGGTAATACTTCCATTTGTTTTTGTCTCGGAAGCCTGAGATACGATTGTAACCCGAAAGCAGTTTCGTGGTCGCGTACGACTAGAGTAGCGTCGCGTCGCACTCAGATAGGTTCCACGTTTTATACGCTCCCCGGTAAACCCATAGACGTAAAATCTGAGACGACGTTTTCATGGTTGCAGCCACGAAGGGGAATAAATAAATGATTGGTTGGAAGTTTACGAATTTACGTAAACGATTTAATATTGCCCCGCTAAACGTTTCTGACCAATAAAAAGTTCTAACTCAAAAAACTGAAATAGGGAGTCGAAGGTGTGTCGTAAAAACTAAAACATTTAAGGTAACAATCAATTCTTTACACATATGTACGTGATATATTATGTAGTTAACTTTATGTTTGTACATGTTTTGTGTATGTTCTGTAATGCGTGTCTGAATACATCATTATGTTCCCGATGGCTTTTTAAAAGGCTTTTAGGCACACATTTGTAAGGAGGCTCATTACCAGAATACAAAGGAGGGATGGAATACAATATTATTGATTCCTGGTTATCCAACTACATAGGTATTAAATACTCAAACAACTAAATTATTCTTTGTACAATATCATCAATTTATTCAGAATACTTTTTTTTCCTAGATTACTTGACCTATTCATCATGTACATGGGTGCCTGTTTGCTCCTGTCTGGCTGTTATATACAAAACATCCCAAAATCTAAAAGTAAATATGTATTAACGTCAAATTAACGTCCGGTTGGATATTTTAATTGTTTGTTTCGAAAAAAGATTACAAATAATAAATCAGTCCACATAACATGTATTTAATTTTATTTCTCTGAACGAAACATTATTTCATTTTATGTAGGTAGTATAAAAGAACATATTCCTAGAATTCTCTTTAGACTATAAAATCCTTAGATTGGAGATACAGCGGAGTTCTTTTAACGTATCCCCCACACCTTATAACTTACAATCAGGGTGACAAAAATAAATATCAATCTACGATCATTGAAAATAATGTTTCCATTGCAATGGACTCTTCGATTGCGAATCTTTTATTTGTGCGAGCAAAGTTTTAAATTAATTTAGTAGGTAGTTTATAGCCGGTTATAAACTCCGTCACCAGTTTGTCTATATCTTTCACATTTGATATTTTTATCGACTGGAGTACTTTCACAAGAATTGAAGAATTAGTGACTTACTGACTACCAACTGCTGATCATGAGGTACTGGGTTTGATTCCCAGGTCGTGCAGTGTTGTTGGATTTTTATTTTTTCAACAGGAATTTCTCATTAGCAGCCACGGAGTCGGGATTTGCGCCCGTTGATGGCAATGGGCTCGCCTCTTATTACATGGGACTTAAACATAACTGGCGAAATGTGGCCCTCTGCCTAACCCACCGGGGATTACAGGCGTGATGTTATGTAAATGAAGAATTAGTTATTGTGACAAAACTAAAAGGTTCCATATTTTATGAGGAAATGAAGTAAACTATCTATCTGGGAAATTGGTTTGTTTGGATCAATCTCTGTTGCTTAAACCACACGTTGATCGTCTTCAGCGCATAATAGAATGTCTCAAGATGTTTGAAAACTACGGAATGGTTCATGAGGTTAATATGGATCTAAAATAAATAAATAGTCGATAAGTTTACTTTACGACCTTTCCGTTCTGTTACCTAGTATTCGGAAAACCAAAGCTAAATTCTACCAAAACAGAGTTCCATAATATTTTATTCATTGAAAATCGAAATGAAGAAATTGCTGAACATTATAGGTAGCGAATAGCTCTAGTGCGGCTGCATTCAATCCATTTGCAACCAAATTGCAGTTCGTTCGTTCTTGTAATGAGAGCGAGCGGTTATAGCAATGTACTTCGTGACTCTAATAGACTTAATATTATCGTTGCCCAGTTAATTTGCCCACATTTAAATAGTACCGCAGTTTAGTTCGTATATTTCAATGTTTGTAATTTACTATGTGGGCTAATTTAAACTGAATGGTTTATTGCTCGAAATTGTTTGGTAAACTGTTTATTTAGAACACTTTTCTGAATAAATGTGAATACGAAATTAAGCAATATATAATCAAAAGTTTCGGGACTGTTATTGTATTGAAAGATTAAAACAATTAAAAACATTGTCCGACTGGACTAAAAAGTTCACAGAACCTTTATGCAAATGTATGCATAGACTGACAAAAGATGAAGCCTCAACGACGTACATAAGGACAATGACACTAAATTACTGGCTTGAAACAACGAATGCAAACATTATTACATTAAACGAGAAAAAAAGTACTTTCAATCACGTCATCAACTAAGGAAGTTTGCTAACGAATACGAAAACTCTTGAAAAGCTCTTAACCAGCGTGGAAAACATAAACCAGGCACACGGGCGCATTTTATAAAGTTAACGGCAACTCGATTAAGGAAGCAGTCAAAGAAAGTTGGCAGTAAGAGCGAAGTTTGAGTGGGAAGAGGCTGATTGAATTGTACGCAACTTAACGTAACATCGCATGCCACCAGTGGGCCATGAGGCGTAAAAACACGAGTTTAACTGTTATTGGAAAACGCTCGCGTCGCGACGCGTCATTATGTGTGCCGGGGCATGTGACACACTGGTGCCCTCTCGAAGGAACGTTAGGATCTTCGTGTTCCGATTTCTGTAGCAATCACTATAAGTACCAAGATCTTGTTTTTTTTTTAAATTGGACAAGAGTATTATGGGTGTGAATACTTGGTTTTTCTAAACTTTGTCAAACTTATGTTTGAAAAATATGACATAATGATGTAAACATAATAATGATTAGGCACAGATACACCTTATAGTATACCCACAATTCGCCAGTTATGTTTGAGTCCCATGTAAAAGGGGGCGGACACACAGGATTATTTAAACATTGCAAATTATTACCTATTCTAGCGCACGCTGAGTATCTGTTCCTCTTGGAACATTATGATAACAGTGATATTCAAATTCCAATTAAATATGACGTGAATACACGACAAGCCAAATCAAAGTCACTTCAAGTGCCACGCAAAAATAACTTTTATGGCAGGCACCGCTTTTTTCGCAATACCCACTTTACTAAACCAAATACCTATAGACATCAGAGACTCAATGAATAGTAAAAACATAACGTAAGCTGAAAGAATATTACATCAAGTCGATTATAACTTAACTTTTAATAGCACGTTGATCAAATCTCAGGCCATGGCATGCTAAGACAGGCCCCAGAGGTCTAATTGTGTGCTTTGTTTAAGTGTGTTTGAACATGTAATTTATAAAATAAATAAAAATACTGAGAAATTTCTGATGGTGTAATTGGTAAATTACAACAACTATTCGTATTTTTTCCCACAACAATCAAAATTAATAGAATAGGCGTTACTTATAAAGAATAAAAGGATCAGATTTCAATCGTAATTAGATCAGAAACCAATCGGCATTTATCAGGCACTCCAGATTACGAGTTAGACCTTTCTAATAAGCCGTAATTATCCTCGCTCAGAGCTAGTTAGTTCTGAGGTGAGAACCGTCCGTAGCACTTACGTCAGCAAAGTGTTTATTATTTCAGACCTTCTGCCAGAAACTACTAGATAGAAAGGACTACTTAGAAAAGGTCTCCTTTAAATTGGGACGACTTTAGGAAAATTGTGACGGAAGCTAGCGCGTCACAGTGTGTAAGCGTTGTTAACGCTACTCAAAGTGAGTCGCTGAAATTACGTTACTTTCGGCAAAAAAATACCTACATGAGTTCTCGCGAAACAAACAAATAGTGTCCAAAATTTTTCCGGAATTTTCCGGACAAGTCCGAAGTGAGAAGGGAATTCTAAAACGTTCAGAATTTCACAAAACAATTAATTTAAAACCATCCATGAAAATAATATAAAAATATTTTTAAATCAACAGCAACTTGCAGTAATGGCGCGAGCACTGGTGCGAGCAAGGGTGCGAGCACTGCAGGCGCGGATCCAGCCCCAAAAATAGGTTGTCGGCATAGCCCTAAAATCGACAACGTGACGTCGAATAAAAAAAAAAGAGAAAAATCTTCGTGGACTGGTAGTAGTTTAATGATGAATTTCACAAGAAGAAACTAAAATAATATACATGAGCAAGTGCAGCGAGCTTTTTTTTTTGCAACCGCCTCTTATGTTATATTTTCAGAATAATCAACAGACTTTAGAATTCAGGAGCTCTAAAATCTTAGCTCTCTTCCAATTCGTAACACTTTATTTATAACATATAAATAGGCGTTATTAAAATGATTTTGCCGACTTAGTCAGAAAAGTTTCAGAAACATTAACAGCCTTATTCATAAAAAGTTAGAGCCTCCTTGAAGCCTCCTTGAAGGCCCGATGCTAAAAAACATGATTCATAAACGTCTATTAACGCTAATCAGTCCATCAAGGCTCTGCTAAAGTTAGACAGCCTTATTCATAAAAAGTTAGAGCCTACTTGAAGGCTCCTTGAAGACCCGATGCTAGAAAACATGATTCATAAACGTCTGTTAACGCTATCAGTCCATCAAGGCTCTGCTAACGTTAGAGTACCGTTGACCCTCCTTTATCTCCCTGCTAAGTCACAAAATGGAAGCCGGAAATTTGAACAGCTGACTTTGACAAGAGCAAAAAACCATACCGAAGATAATTTTAGTGAAGGGAGGGTTACGCAGATTAAAAAAAAATCCAGGAAAATTTATTTTCAGAAATTTGTATCTAAAAATTCTCTTAATTAGGTTTTTAAGATGATACGTGTACTAACAATAAATATGAAAAAAAAAAAAATTACGATGATTAACATAGTTACAGCTTTTTGCACTTAGGTACAACATAAACATGCGGATCGGAAATGGCGGGAAAACAAACATCTCGCTTTTTATAAAAGTTGATCTTGGGGTTGTATCGTCAAATTTTATCTTTTCTTATTGGTTTATCATTTCATTTTTTGTTCCTTTTCTTTTTTCTCGTGTGTATTTGTAAAAAATTGCGTTTTCCCGCTAATTTGCTGTCACTGCTGTCATTTTTTTTTTAAATTGTCGATGAGGCCTTTTTTAGGGTTCCGTAGCCAAATGGCAAAAACGGAACCCTTATGAATTCTGTCTGTCTGTCTGTCCGTCCGTATGTCACAGCCACTTTTTTCGAAATTTTTTGGTAAGTAGATGTATTCTGTGAACCGCATTAAGATTTTCACACAAAAATACAAAAAAAAAACAATACATTTTGGTGGTTCCCCATACTTAAAACTGAAACTAAACATCATTTTTTTCTAAACTGAATAGTTTGCGCGAGAGACACCTCCAAAGTGGTAAAATGTCACCCCCCCCCCCATGTAACTTCTAAAATAATAGAATGATAAAATTAAAAAAAAATATATGATGTACATTACCATGTAAACTTCCACCGAAAACTGGTTTTAACTTATTAAAAAAAAAAAACACTATTATTAAAACATCGATCAAAGTTACAACGAACTACAAGAACTTTTATATTATGTTACTTGCTGCTACGGAACTTTTTTGTCATTTGATTTGTCAAGATGGCCAACATAACGCGTCAGTCTGCTAGCTAACAGACCCATCAACAGTCTGCTAGCTGACTGCTAGCAGACCCATCAAACCTCAATTAAGGATTTTTTATGAATAAGGCTGTAAGACTTTAAGAGGTGAGCGAGCGAAGCGAACTCGAATTTTTTTTTTTTGCACCCGCGTTACTTTTATGCATAACAGTTTTAGAATGAAAAAGTAAATTGGACTCCAGAATGTAAGAGCGAGCAAAACGAGCTTGAAAAACTTAGCCTCGGATTTGCATGGATTTTATTTACATAAGTTTCTGAACAATTAAAAGACTAGGATGTGGAGTAGCCCGCTTCGGATAAGTTAGGTTTTGTTTTGCCCATTAATCAATACAAATGAGAGAAGCTACTTCAATATGATTCAAGAAAATAAATAGTGCTTTTATCAAAAAGTTAAGGCATTTCTCGCCGCCTCAGGCCATAGCCTTCTTGCTTGGCAAATAAAAACTAACTTTAAATAATAACGCAGGTCCACGCAGGTAAAACTTTTAAAGTAAAAAAATTTGTGAGCAGTGCACTGTTCCTAATTTGTTTAAATTCGACATGATAGGTTGTATAAAATTTCGTTATTTGTACATACCTATTGGAAATACCATTGAACTCGCTTGTAACAAGATTAAAAATATTTTTTTGTCATATTACGCAAATCATCACAAAATAAACAAAGGATAGGAAACTATTTTCTCGTATATTTGTATCGTAAAACAAAATCGTGACGTCAGCTATTATCTCTGGCAGTGTACCCTTGAGTGCCGTATTTTGGGCTGAAGTGTTATGTTCCCATCTTGGTACACCCGACGTTCCTTAATGGAGGCAAGTGATGTTAAATGTTCTTAACTTTAAGGTGATAGTAATCGGTAGAGCCTTCGTGGTACGGTGTTAAGTTTCATAGTAATAGTTGGGCTAAACAAGCTTGTAATATTTGGGAGAATAAACTAAAGAACTTACTCAATTCGTAGGGTTACATTATTTATCAGTTTGGTTACCCTCCACTAGGCTTTAACTATAATCTGTGTGTGTTAGTGTTATCAAGCGCTATCCAGATCTAGATCCTGGGTTCGTTTCCCATTTCGGGCAAAGTAGGGGTATACCTACTACTACACCCACATTTCACCAGTTATGTTTAAGTCCCATCATGTACTAAGGGGCGAGCCTATAGCCATCAAGCGGGCACAAATTCAGACTCCGTGGCTGCTACTGAGAAATTCCTAATGGAAAAACCCAATAACAATTTGCCGGACCTGGAAATCGAATGGCGGCGCTCGGAGTGATGAAGTCATTGAATTTAGTGAAAATCTGGTGATGTTAGTAAAGATTACCCGTACGTAATTAGTTAACTCGACATCGGGCCGGATTAACCTCCTTAGCTAGTTAACTAAGAGGGTAATATGTCGACAAAATAAACGGCGATCCGCTGCGATTCGTCTCCCTGATCTAGTTTGCGAGGACGATAAACTGACCAAACAGCTAACGAATCCCGCTTTATACATACTTTCTATTTACTATTTCTAAGACTTTGAGTACATTGCCTGGACTCTGCGCTTCCTTATACTTGACAAAATAAATTTTTGTTCTTTCTTTCACATTTTATAATCTACCTTCTTTTACTGGACGGCCAGTATCGATTGTAGCTTTTTACTTAATTCCACTTTTACTTATTCAATATTTTATTATTATTTAACGTGATTTGACCGAAATGACAATCACCATAACGTATCAACGTATCTCGAGACATTTCTTTATAAGACTGTAGCAAAAAATCTCCGTCATACAATACAAAATATACACACGAAAAGCCTCTCCCAAGTAAATGGCATAATAAGTAGAAGAATGAGTGCGAATGCGTCATAATTTAACGCTGACACGTCGCGGCGGAGCGGTAGTGTTGGGCTTGTTGAGCTTGTGTCTCGAGTAGTGCTGTACGCGGCTCATTGCACCGCCTCGTGGCGAGCAATGACTGATCGTCGCACGAGGCACCGGAAGGCGCTCGGAGAAGCGCCGCCATGCCATTATCTGCACAGTTAATGCCTTTTGTCGGAGCTCTATTCACATCGGAATAATTATTAACGGCGTGCGATTGTGTGGCTCAACACCCCGCGGCCGAAGCTCCTAGATTACGTTAATGTTGATTTCTTAAACGTTTCTTTAAATCTATTGTTTGCGGCTCATTGTGCGGCTGCGGTTATTGAAGAAAGTGTGGTTGTTAGTGACGTATTTCATTTAGGAGTTTATTTTAATCAGATTATCAAACGGATGCTATTAAATACGTACGTTTGTGTGAACATGAACTTTATAGACGAATTTACGACTATTTGTTAACAGCAACAACTGCAATCAACAAAAATGGCGTTGCATTCACCTTTTTGCCTTTTTGCGAGCACAGATCAAGCCATAAATCGTCGCGGCTGATGCAAGTCGCTGACACTAACGGAGACACAACTCAAAGTAGTATGTCAGTGGCGACAACGGTGACGGCCGCCCAAATGTAAATTCGGCGAAATAAATCGGTGACTGCGATACCTATCACCAAACTCCGCACGAATTGAGGAAAAAGATCCATTTAAATGTAGATTGTCTCCGGTAATACTTCCATTTGTTTTTGTCTCGGATGCCTGAGATACGATTGTAACCCGAAAGCAGTTTCGTGGTCGCGTACGACTAGAGTAGCGTCGCGTCGCACTCAGATAGGTTCCACGTTTTATACGCTCCCCGGTAAACCCATAGACGTAAAATCTGAGACGACGTTTTCATGGTTGCAGCCACGGAGGGGAATAAATAAATGATTGGTTGGAAGTTTACGAATTTACGTAAACGATGTAATATTGCCCCGCTAAACGTTTCTGACCAATAAAAAGTTCTAACTCATAAAACTGAAATAGGGAGTCGAAGGTGTGTCGTAAAAACTAAAACATTTAAGGTAACAATCAATTCTTTACACATATGTACGTGATATATTATGTAGTTAACTTTATGTTTGTACATGTTTTGTGTATGTTCTGTAATGCGTGTCTGAATACATCATTATGTTCCCGATGGCTTTTTAAAAGGCTTTTAGGCACACATTTGTAAGGAGGCTCATTACCAGAATACAAAGGAGGGATGGAATACAATATTATTGATTCCTGGTTATCCAACTACATAGGTATTAAATACTCAAACAACTAAATTATTCTTTGTACAATATCATCAATTTATTCAGAATACTTTTTTTTCCTAGATTACTTGACCTATTCATCATGTACATGGGTGCCTGTTTGCTCCTGTCTGGCTGTTATATACAAAACATCCCAAAATCTAAAAGTAAATATGTATTAACGTCAAATTAACGTCCGGTTGGATATTTTAATTGTTTGTTTCGAAAAAAGATTACAAATAATAAATCAGTCCACATAACATGTATTTAATTTTATTTCTCTGAACGAAACATTATTTCATTTTATGTAGGTAGTATAAAAGAACATATTCCTAGAATTCTCTTTAGACTATAAAATCCTTAGATTGGAGATACAGCGGAGTTCTTTTAACGTATCCCCCACACCTTATAACTTACAATCAGGGTGACAAAAATAAATATCAATCTACGATCATTGAAAATAATGTTTCCATTGCAATGGACTCTTCGATTGCGAATCTTTTATTTGTGCGAGCAAAGTTTTAAATTAATTTAGTAGGTAGTTTATAGCCGGTTATAAACTCCGTCACCAGTTTGTCTATATCTTTCACATTTGATATTTTTATCGACTGGAGTACTTTCACAAGAATTGAAGAATTAGTGACTTACTGACTACCAACTGCTGATCATGAGGTACTGGGTTTGATTCCCAGGTCGTGCAGTGTTGTTGGATTTTTATTTTTTCAACAGGAATTTCTCATTAGCAGCCACGGAGTCTGGATTTGCGCCCGTTGATGGCAATGGGCTCGCCTCTTATTACATGGGACTTAAACATAACTGGCGAAATGTGGCCCTTTTTTTTTTTTTTTTTTTTTTTTCGGATGGGAAATCATCAAATGACTTCTCCCGCTCTGGGCGGAGCAGGAGGGAGTGTCAGACTTTTACTGACTAAAACCCATCCATGTTCCTTCATCGCCCTTTGTGTTCCGGGGTCACGGTATCTCTTTCGAACAGTCCCGCAACCCCGGCAGGCATCGGTCCTTGCGGACCCCTTCCTATTGCTGACTCTCTTTGAGGCGCACGTGGAACACGAACGCGCCGTCGACACGGCCTGTCGTCATGAGACGGACGGACGGCGAGCTAGCCCATAGCCCACCGTCCACAGGCCCGCGCCTACGGTGGCCGGGAGCCACGTGGTGGCCCCCGACGCCCGGGGCGTCTCCCGCGGCGGCCGGGACGCTGTGAGGTTCTCTCCCTCTCACGTTCCGCCACCTCCTTCTCTAGCATTACTGCTTCGCAGAAGGAGGTGACGGCGTCCCATTCCGTCTCGCTCCGGACCATGGCTTGCACCAGGGCCGGACGCGAGAGGTCGCCGCCGCCAATCGCCGCTTCGAGGACACGGCGGTGCTCCGCCCACGCGGGACACACCTCCACCGTGTGCTCCACCGCGTCCTCCGGTCGATCCTCGCAGTGGAAACACCCGGGCGTTTCCTCCCGCCCGATTCGGTGCAGGAACCTCCCGAAAACACCGTGTCCGGTGAGGACCTGCGTCAGGCGGAAGGTGAGGACGCCGTGGCGTCTCTCCAGCCACTCCTCAAAGAGGGGACTTATCGCCACTATCGTGGCGTGCCCTGCACGGGGTTGCGACAGTCGCTCTCTCCATGTCGCCATGAGATCCCGCCGGAAGTCTGTCCGCTGAGCGACAATTTGTCGCGGCAGCGGAGTTTCCCCCCGGCGAAGCGCCTCTGCGCGCCATTCATGCAGGCGCGCGAGGACTATCGCCTCCAGATCCCATGGCGGCAATCCGGCAAGGAGGCACGCCGCCTCGCGGGCGATCGTGCGGTACCCACGGGAAATGTGGCCCTCTGCCTAACCCACCGGGGATTACAGGCGTGATGTTATGTAAATGAAGAATTAGTTATTGTGACAAAACTAAAAGGTTCCATATTTTATGAGGAAATCAAGTAAACCATCTATCTGGGAAATTGGTGTGTTTGGATCAATCTCTGTTGCTTAAACCACACGTTGATCGTCTTCAGCGCATAATAGAATGTCTCAAGATGTTTGAAAACTACGGAATGGTTCATGAGGTTAATATGGATCTAAAATAAATAAATAGTCGATAAGTTTACTTTACGACTTTTCCGTTCTGTTACCTAGTATTCGGAAAACCAAAGCTAAATTCTACCAAAACAGAGTTCCATAATATTTTATTCATTGAAAATCGAAATGAAGAAATTGCTGAACATTATAGCGAATAGCTCTAGTGCGGCTGCATTCAATCCATTTGCAACCAAATTGCAGTTCGTTCGTTCTTGTAATGAGAGCGAGCGGTTATAGCAATGTACTTCGTGACTCTAATAGACTTAATATTATCGTTGCCCAGTTAATTTGCCCACATTTAAATAGTACCGCAGTTTAGTTCGTATATTTCAATGTTTGTAATTTACTATGTGGGCTAATTTAAACTGAATGGTTTATTGCTCGAAATTGTTTGGTAAACTGTTTATTTAGAACACTTTTCTGAATAAATGTGAATACGAAATTAAGCAATATATAATCAAAAGTTTCGGGACTGTTATTGTATTGAAAGATTAAAACAATTAAAAACATTGTCCGACTGGACTAAAAAGTTCACAGAACCTTTATGCAAATGTATGCATAGACTGACAAAAGATGAAGCCTCAACGACGGACATAAGGACAATGACACTAAATTACTGGCTTGAAACAACGAATGCAAACATTATTACATTAAACGAGAAAAAAAGTACTTTCAATCACGTCATCAACTAAGGAAGTTTGCTAACGAATACGAAAACTCTTGAAAAGCTCTTAACCAGCGTGGAAAACATAAACCAGGCACACGGGCGCATTTTATAAAGTTAACGGCAACTCGATTAAGGAAGCAGTCAAAGAAAGTTGGCAGTAAGAGCGAAGTTTGAGTGGGAAGAGGCTGATTGAATTGTACGCAACTTAACGTAACATCGCATGCCACCAGTGGGCCATGAGGCGTAAAAACACGAGTTTAACTGTTATTGGAAAACGCTCGCGTCGCGACGCGTCATTATGTGTGCCGGGGCATGTGACACACTGGTGCCCTCTCGAAGGAACATTAGGATCTTCGTGTTCCGATTTCTGTAGCAATCACTATAAGTACCAAGATCTTGTTTTTTTTTTTAAATTGGACAAGAGTATTATGGGTGTGAATACTTGGTTTTTCTAAACTTTGTCCAACTTATGTTTGAAAAATATGACATAATGATGTAAACATAATAATGATTAGGCATAGATACACCTTATAGTATACCCACAATTCGCCAGTTATGTTTGAGTCCCATGTAAAAGGGGGCGGACCTATTGCCATCAACCGGGCACAGATCCAGACTCTGTGGCTGCTACTGCAGTTATACAACTTACCTAGACAAAATACTTAATTTGCAAACACGTTTTCTGAAACTTGTAGTTCTAAACTATGTTACAAATAAATACCAAGACAATTACACAGGATTATTTAAACATTGCAAATTATTACCTATTCTAGCGCACGCTGAGTATCTGTTCCTCTTGGAACATTATGATAACAGTGATATTCAAATTCCAGTTAAATATGACGTGAATACACGACAAGCCAAATCAAAGTCACTTCAAGTGCCACGCAAAAATAACTTTTATGGCAGGCACCGCTTTTTTCGCAATACCCACTTTACTAAACCAAATACCTATAGACATCAGAGACTCAATGAATAGTAAAAACATAACGTAAGCTGAAAGAATATTACATCAAGTCGATTATAACTTAACTTTTAATAGCACGTTGATCAAATCTCAGGCCATGGCATGCTAAGACAGGCCCCAGAGGTCTAATTGTGTGCTTTGTTTAAGTGTGTTTGAACATGTAATTTATAAAATAAATAAAAATACTGAGAAATTTCTGATGGTGTAATTGGTAAATTACAACAACTATTCGTATTTTTTCCCACAACAATCAAAATTAATAGAATAGGCGTTACTTATAAAGAATAAAAGGATCAGATTTCAATCGTAATTAGATCAGAAACCAATCGGCATTTATCAGGCACTCCAGATTACGAGTTAGACCTTTCTAATAAGCCGTAATTATCCTCGCTCAGAGCTAGTTAGTTCTGAGGTGAGAACCGTCCGTAGCACTTACGTCAGCAAAGTGTTTATTATTTCAGACCTTCTGCCAGAAACTACTAGATAGAAAGGACTACTTAGAAAAGGTCTCCTTTAAATTGGGACGACTTTAGGAAAATTGTGACGGAAGCTAGCGCGTCACAGTGTGTAAGCGTTGTTAACGCTACTCAAAGTGAGTCGCTGAAATTACGTTACTTTCGGCAAAAAAACTACCTACATGAGTCCTCGCGAAACAAACAAATAGTGTCCAAAATTTTTCCGGAATTTTCAGAATTTCACAAAACAATTCAAAACCATCTATGAAAATAATATAAAAATATTTTTAATGAAATCAACACAGAAATCAACAGCAACTTGCAGTACTGGCGCGAGCACTGGTGCGAGCAAGGGTGCGAGCACTGCAGGCGCGGAACCAGCCCCAAAAATAGGTTGAGGCCCTAAAATCGACAACGTGACGTCGAATAAAAAATAAGAGAAAAATCTTCGTGGACTGGTAGTAGTTTAATGATGAATTTCACAAGAAGAAACCAAAATACAAGAGCAAGTGCAGCGAGCTCGATTTTTTTGCAACCGCCTCTTATGTTATATTTTCAGAATAATCAACAGACTTTAGAATTCAGGAGCTCTAAAATCTTAGCTCTCTTCCAATTCGTAACACTTTATTTATACCAGATAAATAGGCGTTATTAAAATGATTTTGCCGACTTACTCAGAAAAGTTTCAGAAACATTCAGACTTTAAGAGGTGAGCGAGCGAAGCGATCTCGAAATTTTATTGCACCCGCGTTACTTTTATGCATAACAGTTTTAGAATGAAAAAGTAAATTGGACTCCAGAATGTAAGAGCGAGCAAAACGAGCTTGAAAAACTTAGCCTCGGATTTGCATGGATTTTATTTACATAAGTTTCTGAACAATTAAAAGACTAGGATGTGGAGTAGCCCGCTTCGGATAAGTTAGGTTTTGTTTTGCCCATTAATCAATACAAATGAGAGAAGCTACTTCAATATGATTCAAGAAAATAAATAGTGCTTTTATCAAAAAGTTAAGGCATTTCTCGCCGCCTCAGGCCATAGCCTTCTTGCTTGGCAAATAAAAACTAACTTTAAATAATAACGCAGGTCCACGCAGGTAAAACCGTGAGATGAACACATAAATGAATAAGAAGCCTGTAAAATGTTAGCATGCTTCATGACGAAAATAACTTAAGTTGTGTGTATAATTCCACCGATTTTGGTGAATCAATAATAGCAAAATATCAGTAATGAAAATGATCTCTCCGCTCTACGAAAATTTAAATGCTAAGGTAAACTAGCGTTTTTTTTTTTTATTTTATTAAGGCCTTGTGTATAAAATCAGACTATCGACCTGTTGTGGGCATGCCCATCGTGCCCACTACGGTGGATCCGCGCTTGGAGCACTGGCGCGACGACTGGCGCGAGCACTGGCGCGACCACTGGCACGATCACATTTGTGAGCAGTGCACTGTTCCTAATTTGTTTAAATTCGACATGATAGGTTGTATAAAATTTCGTTATTTGTACATACCTATTGGAAATACCATTGAACTCGCTTGTAACAAGAATAAAAATATTTTTTGTCATATTACGCAAATCATCACAAAATAAACAAAGGATAGGAAACTATTTTCTCGTATATTTGTATCGTAAAACAAAATCGTGACGTCAGCTATTATCTCTGGCAGTGTACCCTTGAGTGCCGTATTTTGGGCTGAAGTGTTATGTTCCCATCTTGGTACACCCGACGTTCCTTAATGGAGGCAAGTGATGTTAAATGTTCTTAACTTTAAGGTGATAGTAATCGGTAGAGCCTTCGTGGTACGGTGTTAAGTTTCATAGTAATAGTTGGGCTAAACAAGCTTGTAATATTTGGGAGAATAAACTAAAGAACTTACTCAATTCGTAGGGTTACATTATTTATCAGTTTGGTTACCCTCCACTAGGCTTTAACTATAATCTGTGTGTGTTAGTGTTATCAAGCGCTATCCAGATCTAGATCCTGGGTTCGTTTCCCATTTCGGGCAAAGTAGGGGTATACCTACTACTACACCCACATTTCACCAGTTATGTTTAAGTCCCATGATGTACTAAGGGGCGAGATTATAGCCACCAAGCGGGCACAAATTCAGGCTCCGTGGCTTCTACTGAGAAATTCCTAATGGAAAAACCCAATAACAATTTGCCGGACCTGGAAATCGAACCCAGGTCCTCTCTCGCTAGACCAACAAGGCAGTCCCATACATCCGTGTTTAGTGTAATATATTCAATTTGACATAACGGCTACATACTGAAGTACATCGCACGTAATTACGAGCTAACTGCCGTGTAGTTCCGGCACATATCATTACCAGGCAAACAACCTCTTTGGGAGTACACGCCACTAATTTCTATTAATATCTATCGATTACACTATAATGTCATTGTTAACTAAATTACATAAGCCGTATTGCCTACATAATTTGCATGTGCTCGTGTGTAAAGGTACATTGTGCACCCGTTCTAGTTATTGGCCCCCCACTTCAATTAATTACCCTTGTCCAAATGTTAAGCTGTTGTGCGCAGAGCCTACAATAGCCCACAAAACAACCATACAGGTGCGCTTACATTCAAATAATATTCCATTACCGAAGTTTTGGTAAATTGTACGTGAAATCGATGATTGAATATGTCAGCGCAATCCGTACTGCGGATGTTTCACGCGAACAAATAGCTGGTAATCAATCGTATTATTTGACTGTCGCTTTGCATTGCGTGCGAGTAAATGAATGTATGTAATAACAATGTAACATGACAATTGTGGGACAATTGTTTGCGGCGCGCATTAGTACCTACGTACGTAAACGGTGCTTTGTGCTTACCTCGTATTTATTGACACGTTGCAAATACAATGGCGTAATTGAATTATTAAACGACTGTGTATCTTCGAGCGTCAGTCTGATTTGATTGTTTATGATTCGGCTGCCTCATTGGTTTAGAGCATGATGGTCCTGGGTTTGATTCCCGGGTTGGGCAGAGTGTTATTGGGTTTTCCTATCAGGAATTTCTCAGTAGCAGCCACGGAATCTGGATTTGCACCCGGTTGATGGCAATACGCTTGCCCCTTATTACATGGGACTTCAAACTAACTGGCGTAATAGACAGTGTTACTAAAAGCGAGAAAGTTAATGCTCATGTTGGCCGCTGAGCGCAAAATAAAAATACATTTATTTCCGTCGTAACATAGGTAGAATCAAATATCACTTTTTAAGTGAGCTCGTAATTCTATAGCTGAATTACCTTTATTATTTATTAACAATCCGAATAGGAAAATATTGTATATTTAAACAAGCATACAAGTCGTTGTTATCGCTCAGGTTGCCTAATATACCTCAGTGCGTCCGAAAAATTGCAACTATGCGAAATTTTAGCGACGTGTACTAATAATATTAGAGCTCCGTTCGGACGTCATAGAGGGCGCCACTTGATCTAAATATGGAAGGGTCGAAATTACTTCAATCGTCCTCTGTCGAGACGAAGGATAGATCCTCTTAAGGTAGCAAACAAACATTATGTACTGTGATTCTGTGTGTATGTTCTTGTAGTATACACAGGTATACTATAAGGGTGTGTAGAAGGAAGTTAAATAGGAGTTTTCGCGAATTTATTGTATATATAAAGCCTAATAATACATTTTGGCATTGTGTACAGTACAAGTAAATACATGTATTTACTCTACAGTATTATCTGCATATTTTTTATTCAAATTTAACTAATTCTACGTAATTTTCTATTCTGATCTTCGTCATTTTTCAAAATCTGAGAACCGGAACTGAGTGGTACTATCTTCACAACATGAAAAGCTTTTATGATGAAGCAAAACTCGACACCTTTGATAATTCTTTTGAGAATCCTTCAAATGCATCCATTCAACAGACAATCGTCCATATTATTTCTGCTTATTTTAGAGCATAAGAATGAAAATATCCCTAACGAGCCTCAAGTAATTGAAGTCGCTCACATCGTAAAAGGTTCAATAAAGGAACAATAACAAGATAAAATAAAAAACGGTTACTGAGAGCATCATCTACACAACTTTCGCGAGGGCAATATGCGCAACAGTCTCCATCCCGTCAAAGCGATTTGCTTACTACAACACAGGTAGAAATTGCGCTTTTTGATCAGGGAGACCATAGGAGCAAGAACTCGGAGTGGACATACAATGTTTTGCTGGGATTTTCGTGTATCCAACACGAAAATGCCCGAAAGAGTATATTTCTGCCTCTGGCTATCTAGGTAACCATTTACGGAAAACCCTGAAACAAGACTCTCTGGATTGCTTAAGCTTATTGAGATCTCACTTTCAAATTAAAAATTGCATGAGATAATGATAAAAGTTGATTTAAGAAGAATAGTAGTTTAGTATTTAGATGGGTAGTTGGTTCATTCAAGAAGAGTTCCTGATTACATTAGAAATAAAAAAGACGTTAAACATTTACTATTTATTGGTTTTATTTGATTTTGCCTCATAATAAAATTGTTTGTTTGTTAATTTTAGATGAAGAACTGTTTAGTTGTTGATAAATACTGATACTTTTAACAATTTCCCATGTTTTAATTACCTGGGCGGGCATTGTTTTTCATATTCTGGTTTTAAATTTAAATTCCTTTCTAAATTATCCGTACTATCCGCATTATTCGGATATTCGGATAGTAAAATATTGATATCCGTATTATCCGTATTATTCGTTTTAATTATGGTAATATGCTACTATTTACCATCAATTAATTGCAAATCTATTTAGTCTGTCACTTAGAGTATTGGAAAATAGTGGACACGTATTTTTTATTTTTTTTGTAAATCAATGAATACTCGTATTGACAAAGATAAAACGCATCAAAACTCGGGAGTGGGGGCTCGTGACGTCAGAACGCACCAAAATTATACTATGTCGTGATGTATTGAGAATTTTAAAAGCGTCGTATCTTCGTCAATTTTGGTTTACGTAACAAAAGAAAAAATAGGGGTTAAATATTTTTTGAAAACTTCATAAATTTAACTTGATAATTTTTTTGATAATTTCTAACTGACGGACTAATTAGATTTTTTCAGTTGACAAGCCTATTATTGTTGGCTTATTGTATCTAAAAAGGCCTTTTACGAGATTCGGCTTCATTGAGCTGGAAATTCATTTAAAATGCAATGTATTTAACGAACGAAAATATATAATATTACTATGGTGTATTCAAACATAATTAACGAGTGGCGATGCGCCACATCCAAGACAGCCTGCCCGCCACCGCCCAACTGACTCAAACATAACATCATTTTACCTCATCATCCTAAAATTTTGCATAATTATACGTTGCCAGGTGTACAGAAACGGTCATAGGGTACTGCAGTCGACCGCGTGAAGTAGTTATCATGACTGAACGAAGTCGTACGTGCAACTGCATGCAGTTGAATATTTAGACTGATGCAGTCCCGTCTGATGGCAGCCTTAGTAATAGGGTCCCGCTTTTACCACTTTAAGTACGGAACCCTAAAAAGAGTGGTCTATGAAATCGCTAAAAGGATAACATACGAGTACCTTCAACTCCAGAAGCTACCAAAACTTATTAAAGTAATGTCAAATAAATCTCGCAACTAGCCGAGTATTATCTTAGGACCTATGAGTAGAAACATGATTCAACTCATACAAGATTACTTCGTCAATATTTTAAACAAAACCAATCTTCTTTGATGTTAGTCCAACATTATTATGCCTCCCATTTTCTCGAAAAACTTATGTGTGAGAGAACTCTTTGCTTAGAACATAGAGAATTTCTCTAAGATAGGTAAACTTTTTCTTTTCAATCTTAATTTTGGTGTTGAATTATTTCAACGGGATAGGCATTTTGCTGTTAAGCGCCGGGGTAGCCCGCGATATTCGAATTATGTTGGGTTTTTTGTAATTTGCAGACGAGTGTCAGGCAGTACGTAGGTATCTACCATGATAACTATTTCATAAAAAAGTCATTCAATGGGATTAAACAAACTGTAAAAAAAAAAAATAATTTATTACCTTCAATAATTGTACAAGAAACACTTATTCTAAGTACTATGCAGCATTACAACTAGGGACAAGAGTGTTTACGATGAGCTCTAGCACCCAATGTAAGATTTAACTTGTGTTTAGGGTGCCAGCGTCTTTGCCTATACTTTGAACATGTAACTGTAGTTGTAGGACGAGCACAGTATATCATCATTTAATTAGAGATATGGCCTATTTATGTTCTTATGTATGGGTGTGTAAATGAACGTGAGGAATAGATAAATATGGTGAAAACTAGAGTCTAAGAGCAGCGGTGGCCCAGTGGTGGCAGCCCTGACTTACGAACAGTAAGTCGTGGGTTCGAACCCAGGCAGGCGCATTACTTTGTGTAATTTATTTCATCACCGCTGCTCTCAAAACGGTGAAGGAAAACACCGTGAGGAAACCGGCATGTCCTAAAACCTAAAATTCGAAGACATGTGACATCTACCAATCCGCATTGGGCCCGCGTGGTGGTATATTCTATTAGCTTATACGCAAAATACGCGCTTTGACGTGGAGTTGCGGACACCTGCCCATTATACAATATAATACAATACAACTAGAGTCTATGTAAGTCTGTATAAAAATATAATTATAGACATATTACTTTACTAACTAACTACATTAGGTTAAGCGATAGATATCCGTAGTAAGTTTTCAGTTTCGTTATAAGTTAATGTCAAGAGCCACTTCGTGACCTTGGCTTTGCATCCGTTTAGACACATGCGAGCAATGGAACAGAGTTTATTTATTTTATTATATAGATGGTTTGACAGTATACCAAAATGACGCTGAGCAAGGGCCGTTCTACATCCGTGGGTTGAGCTTACTTCGAAATGTCTGCGCTTTTTGGTAGCATTTGGATTTATATAGATTTTAAAAGAAATAACTCCGTAAAGCCGTACTTGTTATGGTCACGAATGATATTTAAATAACATACAACCCGACACTGACCTGCAAATTGCAAAAAACTTAAGAAATTCTAACAGATTCTGTTCTGCTTCTGTTTTTTTTTTCCTACTCCTCCACTATACTTTTCTGATTAATTTCGTTGCGGGATCCAAGACAGTTAAATTCATTCTCTGGGACTTCGTCGAGCTTCATTGTCTCGGCGCTTTTCTGTGGTCGCCACTGTTGATTCTGGCTTCAAGGAGTTGCAGTGGTTTGGGAATAGTGTGGCGGGCTTTTCCCAAAAAAAAAAGACTCTGTTCTGCATACGAAGAAAACGTCTTGGCCCTGAAGAGACAATTTTTCCCAAATCATTTTGTGTCATTATGATTTTACAATGGCCTTCCATCAGTTATCCATTCATAAAATTGGTACAAAATAATATCTACGTATAAACTCACTCATTTAATAATTGAAAAGTAAATATAAACCAGTGATATCCCTTCACACAATGCATACCAATATCCCGTAAGAGAGCAATCAAATAAAAGTAAGAAGTTGGTTAGTAGGGGTCATCGCCTCATATCCCGCCATCCCGCCATCCCGACATCTGGACCGGCATCACCGCTTATATTGCTCGAGAACTTTCTATGAGGTCATCTCTTAGTAATATCTTAATATCAGAACTTATCCTTATACTACGGTCGCTATATCTTAGTATACACCAGTTCAGGTCATACTTTAAGATTTTTTTACCAAATAAAAAAGATTCACAAGTATTGCGACCTCTCAAGAAAAGAGAGGAATTTAAAAAAATCTGTCTTTCTCGTAAACCAGCCAGCCCCAGCCCCTAATACCGTCTTGCTGTCTGGCTTATTCTCTATGAAAACTAAAGGTTATCGCGGTCCTATAGGCTTAAAAGGGAAAAATGATAATGATTGTCATTTAGACTACCACGAATATACATCAAAACCCATTGAGACAATGTAATGTAGTACGTTTTACTGCTGCCAAGATGCCACGTCAAAATATAAACTAAAACATACTTCAACTGAACAAAATATGTTTTCCTCACATTTTGTACTCGTAACTTCAGTCTAACCAAAGAGTAAGTTTGAAACTTACAGCTCTACAAGCAAAGGTGTGTAGCGCAGTTAGCTACATTTTTATGCTAAACTACTTTAACGTACTTCTTGGAGCAAAAGAAAAATATAAACGTTGCTTGCTCATCTTACCAAATGAAGTGGTTTTATTTTGCCTTTTGACTTCAATAAGTTGTGAGAAGTTCGTGACTAACAGCCGCACAGGTTGCTCTTCAGGTTAAGCTGCGCTTGTCAAGGTCGATCAGTAGATGAATCACTATCCATTACATAACAAGTTTCCTCTGTGCCTCGAAAAGCACGTTAAGTTCTTGGTCCGGCTGTCATTTGTAGATCTTTGACAGTCGTTACACCTGTAACGACTGTCAAAACTCGACTCGACTCGACTTTCGGGCTCCTGACTACCTAGTCAGGAGCCCGAAACTCTGACAACCAGTAAGGGATATCTTATTTCCCAGTACTAACTGGGTTATGGAAGTCAGATAGGCAATTGGTCAATGTAAAATACTGGTATTTAGCTGTAACCGGTTAGACTAGAAGCCGATCCAAACATAGTTAGGAAAAGGCCATGTGTGAGTATAAGGCGTGAGTGTAAGTATGAATACTTTAACGCCTATATTTCCTTTTAGTGTGGGATTCGTTAAGACCTTATATTTGTGTTATTATTAACTGAAATCTTGTTTATTATATGTATCCATGACGGAAATATAAGGTCTTAAAGCACCCCACACTCGTATACTGTGGGCGTTTAATCTTCATACGATTTCCCTTCATAAACATTTACCTAACGTTATAAAAAATAAAATAAAACCTTGTAACAATTTTAATTCTATAACATGAAAGCTTTTTTTTTAATTTGCTAAATTAATATTGCTTTATGAAATCATAGGCTTGCGTTATAACCTGTGACTTATGACGCATAGTCACGTACAAATATAGCTGTATAATTCGTTAGCAGTTTTTTATGTACAAATGGCTCCTGTATTTCTCGAAAGTTTACTTTCCATACTTCGTCGATGACGTTCTAAATAATTTTAAGCGGTTTCACATTTTGTTTTTTCATGCCGTTTGCTAGAGAATCGGAAGATGCGTTGTTTCTGCCTATCACAGAAACATGCAACGTCTCTATGTAATTTGAAGTGAACACAAATTATAAAATGAAATTGTACCACTACCTAAGGTATAATAAATTATGCAGTTTTTTCAATCTCCTGTAAAATTGCTATTTTTGACTTACGTGGTGTTAGAAACTTAGAACTTCATCGACGATTTATTGTGCGCATTGTCAGTCTGTGGGATTTACTATCGACTTCTCTGTTGCCAGATCATTATAATCTGTATCTCTTCGAAATTCGAGCAAATCGGGTTCTTGTAGGCAAGCGTACTCCACCCTAAGCCGCATCATTGCTTCACATCAGGAAGTTGCGAGCCGCATTAGTTTTAAAAAAAATGTTGTTCAATTAATCAGCATAATTTGAGCCAAGAGTGGTAATTATTGTATTTTAGATAGAGGCCAATGTTCAGCAGTTGATATTAATTGATGATTCATATAATATGTGATAGTAGGTAGGTAATGTGTTGTTTATCTACCCCAGTTGGTCTGTATCGGTAATAGGTTCCATGTAAAAGGGGTAAGGCTTGTAGTCATTTGCCGGGTACTGATTACAGCCCCAGGCTTCTGTTAAAAGGTTTTTAAATAAAAAGTTTTGGGCACTTTGCCCTACCTAGAAATGAATGAAACGATAGAATTCGGACAATATAAAAAAAAAACGCTAAAAACGTTGGAGCCAATGTTCGGTTAAAGATCAAGTTTTGTTTTCGTGAAACTTGGCTAGTAAAAGTGAGAATAACATTATGGTTCAGTTTTTGAGGAAGATTCTCTCAAGGGGGATTAGTGGAATAACTCAAAATAAAAAGGGGACTTTTTGGATTATTTTTACATTAAAGTCCAGTTTTCCCCCCTGAGGGGGATTCTCTTAGGGGGGATATGTGGAATAAGCCGGTGATTGGTGGCTATATACTACTATAGCTTTATTACTAAGCTAACAACGACCATTCTTGTAGTACATATGTTCAGATATTGGATCATCTTAGAAGATGTAAAAACACCCTTAACGAAGCAGAGAGGCACTTGATCTTGTGTGTGTGAACTTAGCAGATCATTTCCCAGCAGAGCATAAAAAAATGCGAGTTCTATTTGCATGCAGCATAGTTCTAGAGTTCCTGATACTTTGTAGAAATAGTTCTGCCCTTTTTCAGGAAAAAAAGTCAAACGAAAATATGATCTGCTAACTTCCGGTAGAGGATCATTTTTTACAAAACTAAAATTTTTAAAGTGTTTTAGGCGCACAAAGATGAGTTCTATAGTTCCTAATACATTTATGATATAGTTCTGTGACTGTAAAATAAAATAAAAAAACAAAGAAACATAGTAACTTAAAACCAGAAAAAAGTCGATATTATACATACAAATGGCAATAATTACATAAAACGTGGATTATCATAGATTTTTCTAGGCAATATCTATAGTTTAGAAGTCGAAGTAACAATTAAAATCTTATATGAAAAAAAATACTCGGATCTAAAGTGTAACCAGAACATGGCTGAAGCCTTAGATTAGTGAAAATAATGATAAAATTCTATGTTTGAAACATAACGTCCAAAAAAAAAAGTATAGTATTCTGGACAGACAACTCTTCAGTTTTAAATACACCAATAACAGGGCTGTTAAAAACCATGGCAAGAACACCTAGAATTTGTACTAAAGTATCAGCAGAGCATGGTTGAAGATTAAGATTAGCAAAAAATATGAAAATTTGTGTCCGCATAAAAAAAAACAAAATTAATGATTAGTTGCATTTAGAACCAAGAGCTCTACGCTTTCTAATACTTTTATAATAGTGCTACACAAAACCATTAAAAGAAAACTTAGAACTCACATTCAGATATCAGCAGAGCATGGTTGAAGATATGGATTAGCGAAAATCATGAACAGATTTCGTGTTCGCATATAATAATTCTATAATTAATTACAAGTAGCACTGAGGACTTAGAACTCTTCGGTTTCAGATACCGCAATAGTAGTGCTATAAAAAGACATGTAAACAAAACCTAGAACTCACACACAGATACCAGCAGAGCACGGTTGAAAATTTAGACTTGCAGAAATCATGACCAGATTTAGTGTTCGCATATAAAAATCCATAATAAATTTGAGTTGTATTGAGGACCTAAAACTCCTCTGTTTTAGATACCTCAAAAGTAGTGCTAAAAAAAAACATGTAAACAAAACTTAGAACTCACACTCAGATATCAGCAGAGCATGAAAGAAGATTCAGATTTGCAGTAATCATGAACAGATTTCATGTTCGCATATAAAAATAAATAAATAATTACAAGTAGCATATCCTCGGTCCCGTCGCGGCGATATCTTTTTTCTGTTCAGGACCATATATAGTTGGATCCATCTAGTTACCGTATAAACAGTAAGTTTTCACACAAAAAAAAAGTCATTTACCAGCAATATATTCTGAGCAGAATTACATTCTGTACGTTTGATGTACAGAATGCTTGGTTGACGGCTTCCTCAAGGGTCCGTTTACACCCTGAATTTAGGTAATACAAATGTTTAGCCACACAAAAAGATGGTGGCATAGACCTTATATATTTACTTAAGCGACCTGCCACATGCTACCATATTTTCAATGTAAGAAGAGTGAAAATTTCTGGTCTTCTAAACTTTTGACAGATGACACATAAACATCACGTTTATAATTCCCGAAGGGTTAGGCAGAGCTGTACCTAATTGTACACCCACATTACGCCAGTTATGTTAAAGTCCCATGTAATAAGGGGCGAGCCTATTGCCATCAACCGAGTGCAAATCTAGACTCCGTGGCTGCTACTGAGAAATTCCTAATGGAAAAATCCAACATCACTTTACCCGACATGGGTATCGAACCCAAGACCTCATGCTCAATAGTCGCGCTTGAGACCACGACACCAATGAGAGACAAACCCCACCGAAGTCGACTTTTGACAAAAGTTTGTTTTTAATATCCCTTTATACCCAAAGTAATCAAGTTATTCCTTTAATGTGGGGGCATAGGACAATTTTAAATTAGGGTTGACAGTTTACAGCGTCCGTAATGTAATTTTGCATGTGTCAGCGCGTTACTGGCGTTTTGTCAGGCGCACCCCTGCCAGTCGGCGCATGGGTTGACATTGCCAAGTATTCGGCATAATTGTTTCGGGATTATGTCCCGTCTTCTGTTCACATTAACAATGTTTTCAATTAACTGGTACGTCTTGGATGCTGTTTTAGAGGTTATATCTCAATGTATACATTCTTGGATGTGGAAAAGCTTGTTTTCATTTACGTGTATAGATAGGTAGAATACACTTTATTGTACCTACCTACTCCAAATATATTTTTACAGCTCTTTACAATATTGCTAATTCTATAAGTACGGTCGAACAAGCTATTTGGTTTACATTTTACAATGTAATTTGTGGGTTAAACTGTAAACCAAATAGCTTGTTCGACCGTACAAAGGCGATGTTATCACTGGTAGCGATAACTTCCAGACACAAGTTATTTTCGTTCTATTACTTATTTTATATGTTATTATTCCGTTATTTATTCTACTTTTGAGCTCTGAAAATAATACACTTTATAAAGATAGTTACCATTTTAGCTACCAATTAAATGACGAAGGTTACGCATGTCATCACAAACACTCACATTTCACCTGCTTGGAGGAGCATTCGCCAAGTCTCGCAGTGCAGTTATAATGCCTCGTTTGTGTTAAGTGGGGGCTGCAATGATCCGGCTTAGCAGTTTATAATGAGCTCCCCCGGCGAGATCGCCTTCCACCACATGTCCTTGTCTACGCCACATAAATATAGCCTTGTATCATATTAAACGGTAAAGATGGGAACAGAAGGTCAGCTCCGTACAATGAGCGAAAACATACACATATTGGTGTCGATTCTGTTGTGCACAAATTAAACTAAATTTAGGCTATTGCTATCTTTTTCTCTCTTATAAAACGAGAAAGAGACGGACGTAATTTAGAGCTGTCAAATTTAGTTGGAACTAATATTTTTATACAAATAAAGGGTGCACGTAAAACATGTCGACTAAAAACACGGTAAAGCGCGAGGCATAAACTAGTTTGACATCTCTAACTTAGTTCATAGCTATAGCCGTCCTTTTCTCGCACTGCCTTTTAGTAAAAGATAGCAATAGCCTAAATTAAGTTTAGTTTGTGCACAACAGAATCGACACCACTGTCAACCGCACTTTAGTGATATAACAATTGCACTTCTGTATTGTTGGAGAATTCGTTCCACCACTTCTTCTTTCTAGCCAAAACACTGTGGCGTAGGACGATTGGCAGACTGTCTTGTTTAATTTGCAGGGTTCTAAGTGAAAATTATCTTGATAATAATAATACCTTTATTATTTTCTTGATAACATTAACATCACAAAACAATAAATAATAAAACAATCGCCAACGTTCTCAATGTCAATTTACGTACCTAACCAAACGCGTAAATGTCAAGTTTAAAAAAAAGATCACAATCATTGTGTCTATGAAAACAAAGACATTTTTTTGTATTTTTTGTTTAATTTTCTTTGTTACTATTTCATTAATAGGACTTGAGTGATGTTACGAAATGCAGAAAAATAAAAACCCTGTTTTAACTGAATTCGAGTGCATTAAAACAGATCAAGTTATGAATCAGCGTGGATAATTACCAAGAAAATGTCAATATTAGCTATAGCGTTGGGTAGGCTATTGGGGTGGTCTGAAACACTGCATGTCTGGTTCATAAGTCGTTTATTATGTAAAATAGTCACTGTACATGAAACCAGGCTAATTCTAGCCGAACAATACTGTCACACACATAACAACTAGCGCAAGCGCGGGACATGTCGGTGACACCGCGCAACGCGTCTCATAGAGCACTGAACTAAAATGCGCGCGCATCCGCGCGTGAGTATCACAGCCGCGAACTCTCTCGGCGGCTGGGGAAACAACTCCCAGGGTTGCCAACGACTACAATGTACCAATGGCCTCACGCTATACAGCCTAATTTGAATAAAAACTTTAGACTTTTATTTTTGACCACGAAAGTCGCCTTTATTGCTACATTTCTACGATCTACATGCTTTCAATGTTTCATGTTTCATTGACTTACGCACGAAGATATCAAACTATATATATCAACACAAACACAAATGAATACAAATTTCGAATATCGCAAGTGCACTTACCCTGTACGTGAAGCGTGTCTTTGGTGTGTATTTGTGTGTTTTCGCTTTTTGTGTTGAGCTGACCTTCTGTTTCTATCTTTGATATATGTCACTATGGTGGAGGTTCCGTGAGTTGTGACCCCTTTTGGAGCGTTTGTGAAATTGTGACACTGACGTTAGACTATTAGTTGCTATATGAATTATATGATTCAGGTTCGAGGTTTACGTTTAATGTAATAATGTTTGGGATGTACGGTCGAACAAGCTATTTTACAATGTAATTTTTGGTTAAACTGTATACCAAATAGCTTGTTCGACCGTACATCTATTACTTTGGTGTTCAAATTGCATTGCTCAAAGCCTATCCTATCAGCATAATTATCTTCAACTTAAAAATCTACTTAAACTTCAACATTTATGTAAACAATTACATTTCGTCAAGCCTGTAATCCCCGATGGGTTAGGTAAAGGTGTACCTAATACTACACCCACATTTCGCCAATTATGTTTAAAGTCCCATGTAACAGGGAGCGAGCCTATTGCCATCAACCGGGCACAAATCCAAACTCCGTGGCTGCTACTGAGAAAGTCCTGATAGAAAAACCCAGTAACACTTTACCGGACCCATTAATTGAACCCAGGACCGCATGCTCGAGCAATCGCACTTGCGACCACTCAACCAACGAGGCAGTCTACAACACCAATTACACTAATTAAAGACATGCTGGGACTTGAAAACAAAGGTAGGTATATGTTTAGCACGAACATAAAGCAAAATGTTAATAATCAAGGTTATCAAGTCACTCCCGAATATTGTAGGTACCTTACGTATAGGTATCCAAGACAAGCAGCGACTTAGTGTCCCTGTCATGTTCTGTGTAACCTAATTAAGATAGCGTAATCGTTACAAGCTATCTTAGATGGACGGATTAATTGTTTGATTGCGTCATAAGTTACCAATTAACTAGCTACCTCAACGGTATTCACAGCCAATCAGAATCTATGTGTGCTTTGAATAGAATTGAAAGCTTATCCTAAATTGAACAAAATTCTAACAATACTGTTGCTTTTCACGCAACGCGAGCATCATGCGGGTATAAAAGTTTAGGTTACTGCAAAAATATGAGCAAATATCGCTCGTAACATAACAGCTTATCCTGGAAATATAACACAAAACTTAAAATCAATATTATCATAAAAATTCATAATCAAATTCAAACATTTCATACAACGCCTGCGTTCCGTCGCACATAAAAATATATTAACTCCTATAAATTTAGTATCGTCAGCGATTTATTTGTCGCTTAAGCGATACGCTCTCTTCGCTCGTAAACAGGGCTCATCAAACCGAGCCGGATTATTGCCGACATGCACGACCGTATAACGGAAGCGCTCCTCCTTTATAACTCTGAAAAAGAAATGGCGCCGCAAAAGAACTAAGAGCCACTCCAACACACAATCTGCGCCGACTGCTACTCGATAAATCAGTTTCCATTTAAAACGAATGTTTTTGACATGAATAATTCTAGGAGAGCCGGTCGACGCCGGCTTACCGCGATAACATAAAGTTACCATCCGATGTCGCCGGGTATAATCGATTAGTCGAACCGATTCGTCCCTAATAACTGATGAAACTCGAATGTAAATTTGCATTGAAAGATATTCCATTTAAAAGAAACGATGAGAAGACATCCTGGTGATGGATGGTCCCGTCATCGGGGCTTCGATTACATTTGACGAAATGTGATATACGAACCGAAATGCATTAACATTCACGCTGACTCACCGCGAGAGACTAACAACACGTCGAAGATCCCAGATAAAATATGTACTGCGGGTGTTTGATTAACCATTACACACGAGGAATGACGTCGACAGTTCCTATTCATGAGCCACGGGCTTTATGTGTTTGGAAAATAATAAAACTTGTAAGATAAATATCCCTGAAATATGCTGAAGACATTGTCTAACTCGGAAGTCTGAATTCTCGATCCAGCGTAAAACTTCAGAACTTGAACGAGATGCCGGGGACTAACGACAGTTTCCATAAAACGAAGAAATTCTTTTAATTCAATTTCGTTGTTCAGCTATATTTTTCAGACTTTCAATATTTGTAACAATAAAATCTTGACGAGATTTTATTTGTATTGTATTGGTAGCTTTTTAATTTCGTGTTCATTAATTATTTCCCTTTCAATATTACATTTTGGCGTGACAGCGATTCTATAAAAACTTGCAGCACTATAATAGCAGTAATAAAAATTGAGATTTTTGATTGAGCAACACAAAAGAAAAAATCGTAAACAAATTCACATTTTTACTAAACATTGAACCTGTGTATTGTTCCTCGCAAACTATAAAACCCGGAGCAACAATAAAATAACTCTTTCAAAAAAAATACCAGACCATGAAAAAGCTACAAAGCAGCTCGACACAGTGTAACAGAATTAAATAACTCTTCGTTCCAATCATCGCAATATCGTACCAGGAGCACAGGACACCCGACAATGTTGCTTATGTTCGTCATAAACATAGATTAGGCATTAATCCCAACAAGCCATTATTTTGTTACAGTACCTAATAACTTACCTGACAGAGTAGAATGACAGCTTTACGTCCTCGTACCCAGCTTTACCCACTAATTGTACGAAGCTTTTCGTAATCATCTACAAGTACTCAAGCACTCACAAGAAGGGTTCGGTACACATTATTAATTCAAGTGAATCATTTCTAATATTGTTTTGCAAGAATGTGGGGTGATCGTGTATTGTCCGGGCTCTTGAATTTCAGATAAACTCTGAGCGGAATGTCGGCTCTAAAACTTTATAATTACTTAGCAAAGATTAGTGGAACGATTGTACGAACGTGGACTAGCTCGGACACTGGCCGAAATAATAATGTGTGTACAGAATTACCCTCTGTCCTAACTGAGCGACAAATACGATCCTCGCCATGTTAAAATATTGAGTTCAAGTAAATTTAGCACTAGGTATATGTCAACTACAGAATTCTAAAACTTAAAAGTAGGATATAAACGTTTCTCTTTGTATAATTACGAGTACGTTTAACTGCACCAAGTATCACATTTTCGCATATCGTAACCCGTTTTCCGCTCATGTAGGACCGAGGACGCCTCGTTGGAAGCAAGGCTGCACGTCTGAGAGACGTATCTCGACATCACTCGCAACGTCGCTTATCTCTCGTGATATAAGCCACGTTGTTAGCGCACTTGCTACTCGCGTATTATTCCTACGTGTAATTGTATTATTACGAGCGGCGTACATTTTGCTGCCAGTCTCGCTTGACGGAATGATACACGTCCCTGAAGAACTTTCTGTAAAGTCAGATGCTACTAAGTTCCGTCATCGCTCGCTACGTCACGGATCTCAGACAAGTATGGCGGAGTTTATGACGCAGACGTAATCAGAGAGCTCCACGTATTTACCTTAAATCATGCGGTATTGTCTAAAGTAATGGCAAAATAATGTGAGTGGAGGCTGATTGCCGACAGGTGCACGCTTCGCCTGAATACTAAATACTCTCCACATATTAATATATACGACATTCAGTTCAACATTCATTAGTTAGCGTTTCATTTCATTCGAACAGCTTTCCCGCAGTAAACGACGTTTTGTCCCACCATAATATATTCAGCATTGAAGCATTATTAATGTTTCTATAGAACAGGAATAGAACAACGCACTTGTTCCTACATTCAAACGTATTGACACAATATCGGATCACTGTATCCTATTGAAATTCCTAATTATTAATAGGCTAATAAGGTATTGAGTTCTATTATGATTGTAGCTCGAGTTACTAAAATTTAATTATGCAAATGTCCATATTATCAAGCCTAGCCACTAACCAAGTTTTTCCAATTATGTGGAAGCTCGTAAAAGCTCGATATCCACCCCATTATGGTCACTATAATCCAAGCTGTATAACAACGCGGGAGCGAACAGTTACAAGCGAAGAAACTCGAAGCACCGCGGTAGAAGTGCCCTAATTTTTGTAGAATCGTAAACCCGTAAGATTTAGTGAACGGTCAGACTTTTAACGAGGGCCTGTGTCCTCCGTCCTCAACCCTCCTCGCCGACGAAATATAGTTTTACGACAATCGCTAGTGAGCCATTAAACAATTTTCACCGGCGCCCGGCTACTATGTTTATGCTTTACTGCCCGCTTTGTGTTGGAATAATGAGATCTATATGCATTTTGGGTGCTACGATATTTTTGGATAACGCCCTATAATTTTAGAAAGCAGTGTAGGCAAATGTTTTATTCACCCATTTAGGTTTTTATCTCTACGGCTTTATGTACAGGCTCAGTAAGACATCAGTCGTTTTTTTACACTAATCTTTATTCTGATCAAAAGGTTAAATCTGCCTTCTAACATTGTCTCCAGGTTTTTGGTTCTTTATGGAAAATGTTGCTTCTAATTTGACAAATGGATATCCTATTTCTATCACAGTCAGAAATATAAATTTTCTCCCATAAAGATAGCAGGTACCCGCGTGTATAATGTAAGATTCCAAGAACCTAGAACAGTATCACAAATATCAAACTAATGAACAATGTTGCTATGGTAACAATCTCCCTATAAACCTTTGTAACTTATAACTTCTTGTTTCTATGAGCTCCTGGTACCATGTCTATAAGGTAACGAAGGTTCTGGAATATAATCTTTCAATTAGTTTGTACCAATTAACAATCGGTTGCCGTGATTTCGTTGATTATGGATTTAAGCGGCTGTATTTAAAACTGGACTATTTGAATGATCAATAAAAACCTGTACTTTAAAACTCTTTTAATTTTATTTCTTATGCATTATGCATTTACATCAACTTCAATGTATGCGGGAGCGCAACAAATTATTTTCGTGCGACCTTAAATTAGCTGCTGTGAATGCATGAAGCAGTGAAGCTATATATTTCCATGCATACAAGATGACTGGTTACATAAAAAGGTCACGTCTCACGTGTCTCGCCCTTATTTAACACAAAAGCTTATCACTTAATGCAGACAGCAGATGAAGACAATAACTAGTCGAGTCGTCCCAACAAAACGGCACGACATAGAAACCTCTCGTCTGTAACAATACGCTTTGTGTCACTCCAATCTCAAAAGGATATTCGAATGTATTGAACTCGGGAGAATTTCACTCACATTGAACCATTCAAGGGAATCTCACGGAAATTTCTCTTGAAATTTTCACATAATCCAACGCAGTACGAGGACAGCCCTATTGTTTAGAAAAAATGCGGATATTCAGCTGGGACCCTCCGCAAATTCTTAGGGAAAAACTGTGCCGAAGCGCTGGGGTTTTGTTAAATGTTAAAAATGGAATGCGCTCAGAGAAATGGATTCTGAGATTGTGATTTGAGGACACGAGCTGATGGGGGTAACTCGATCGTACCTATTCTCTCCGAGGGAGGCGTATCTTTTGATATAATACTCATCGTAAGACGGTTGATATGCCGAGTACCTACTGCCGAGTAACGTGTGTTTACAAGCTGTGCGACAAACAAACGTCCCCGGCTGAGCTTTGTTTAATTAAGATAACTTTCCCACTCACATTAATGCGCATTAACTCGACGAATGTCGGCCACAATTAAAGTAACGCCCTAAACTTGTGTGCGATAAAATAAAGTTGGCGTATGAGACTCTTGACATTTTCCGCGTAACTGACGGCGATATACGAAGATTTTATTTACTCGGCCGTTAAAAATAAGTGGTGAGAAATTCTAAATGAACACAGCCATATCTTTTACCACATGCTGCACGTAAGATTTTTGATCGTGAGATATAAAACAGTCATCTTGTTTTGCAGTTAAGTTATGAATTAGCTTTATATTGTGTCTATAACTTTGATAAATAAAATGGTAGGTACAAGGAACCACTTAAAAGCTCTGTTAAATAAGTTAGAGTAGACGCCATGGCGAGCTGATGAATGAAGTTCAAACAAAAAGTAATTCTGCTACAACAAACGTTCACCCGAAGCACTTTGTCGGGAATTTCTTTGTGAGAGTCTGCCATAACAATAGCACTTCATTCAAACATTATTTTCTCATACAGTACTGTTGCGAGATAGTCGCGCCGACGATTGCTGGCTATTCACCATTCGTTACAGAACACGCTTATAAGTTTATCCAGTAAAAGACTATGCAATATGACAGCAATAACGATAAGTCTACCCAAAGCCCAATTTATACGTACATCTGTTACACGAATAACGTTTTATGAACGTCTGTACCCGTGACAAATGTACGTAGAAGTTATTCATCGTATCATGTTTCAGGTTTCAGTTTTTGGCACCACATTGTGCATTAGTTTTTACTAGATTTTTATTGCCGCGAAATGGACGACGTTTAAAAAAAATATTGTGAAAATATAGTTTGAAAATGACTTCGTCAGTAGTGTTTTGAATGCCAAATAAACACAATTTTCTTTCATTCTTTCTAAAAGATTTCGTGTGATCTAAATTCATTTTAAGACAACATTATGATGACAAAACCACATTATTACCAGTCAGACATTATCTAATGTAACGACTGGCAAGCAAAAAAAGTCCGAGGGTAAAATCCTACATGAAATATTAAGAAAATGTGTTTTTTGCGAGGTTAGTCAAAAAGTATCGTCATAAAATATACAGTCATACCTAACCACAATTCAATCCATCAACAGCTTATAAGGTAGGAAGGTTTATTACATAATCAGCAACCTCGATCAATTATGCAAACAAATTCATTGTGTAGTTTTTAAAACGAAAATATATCTTATTCATCATTATTATGTTTGCAGAATTGTTTGTTTTTACTTATTTTATTGTGAAATACGAGAATTTATCAATGTAGTGCTTTATTTTCATGGCATTCTTGGCGTCAGCAGAATGTAATAAGTGCTCATGGGCAAAATTACTGAGCCCTGCCACTTGAGAGTCGGATTCTGCAGGATTTATAATTAAGAGAAAATAAAGAAATCTAGTACCCGCCCTGTTGATGGCAATAGGCTCGCCCCCTATCACATGAGACTTGAACATAACTGGCGAAATGTGGGTGTACTTCGGTACACCTTTGGGATTACAGGCGTGATGTTATGTTATGAAATCTAGTAGTACGAAAGGATAAACGGGCCAAGTGCAAATGAGACTCGCGCACTAAGAGTTCTGTCCGTGTCAAATCATTCTTTAGACACACCGTGACCGTGACCGTCACCGTTCTTGTGTAATGTGCAGGTTTGTGTGGTGTCATACTTTAGTATTACTTCTCTTAACACGTATTATGTTATAGCTATCAAATTATGAATTGGAAGACACAACACTGTGATATACAGATAGTCGGAAAACAATCAGCGCGTAGGGAGGTACTTTCGGAACCTTTACGATTTACGGAACCCTAACAAATAATGTCTGATAGTTATCATTTTTATTAGTGTGTTGAGGTATTTTTTTTTATTTACTTAGGTCATATTTATGAGACTTTCGCTGACGCCGCCACTAAGCAGTTTGTTGGTTTTAAAAACAAGAGAACCCTAAAAATATATGCTTCTAATTTATAATTCAGACTTATCTCTATTTCAAGTTCTCAGACATGGATTATACGAATTATAATATCTCTAAATAATACGATGGCGTTAAAATTATTCATTCTTAAATAAATGTACAGAGAATTTAGTTTTAATTAGCGCTAAGCTATGTTAACTATCGTGCGTGATAAATAGGCTACAACACTGAATATTTATGTCGTTGTTTGCTTACTTTATTTAAATAACAGATCTTTTTATATCTGTTTATAGAAACATATGTTCTATTTTCCGCCTGCTCGTATATCGTATTCCCGATTAATAATTATTCTTATAGTCCGTCTTAGCTTTTTTTTTTTTGCAGGAGGGAGTGTCAGACTTTTACTGACTAAAACTCATCCATGTTCCTTCTTTGCCCTTTGTGTTCCGGGGCCACGGTACCGCCGCCGGTCCGGTGGTACTGCCTTACGTCTCCTGACAGTTTTATAACCAAAATGAGTCCCTTACCATTTCAAATTTCGAACTCTACGTCCCTATGTCCGTGTCCCAAGGCCCAGCGCACACTGCTGGAGAAGAAGAATTTAATATAAACCTTAACTACCTTGATATACGGTCGCGCGAGGGCGCTTCGAGTACCGCGTGCGAATTTATTCTTATATTGACCGTATGGCAAGGTAGTTAAGGTTTATATTAAATTGTTGTCTTCAAATGCGCTGCGCTGCGCCTCCAGCGGTGTGCCCTGGGCCTAAAAGTGCATAACCTCTCTAATCTAGTCCGTCTTACCTCAACTGCAATATTTTGTTTTGCTCATTAAAAAACAAAACCATAATGTATACAGCCAGTACCGAACGATGACATCCCTATCTCACAGCGTTCCTACGCGGAAAACTCAGAGAAAACTCGAAAACGTCCCGCGGGTGAAAACTCCTCGATTTAGCTAAATAATGTGGGACGTGATAAAGTCACAACGACCCCCTACCTCCTTAGTTGACTCCAGCAATTTGCAAGGCCTGATAAGCTTCACACTCTTAGCATTTTTCCGTACAAAAATACAACTTAAAATTTTTTCTTCGCAGTAATATTAGGCATTAAATATAATTCTCTTGGCGAAACAAACGACATCCCGAGAAATGATAAAATAGTAAATTATGTGGAGGGCTGAACACCTGCATAATGTCCCCGTCAATCATACAGGTGCGTGAAATTGAATCTCATGAGCGCAAATCACACAGCCCTCTATTACCATACGCGATGGTGTCACTCACCTTAACCAAAAACTAACAATGTAAAAGAACCCATATTTATATCAACATAAAGTCTGTTTTATATTTACTGTGTGGATTTCACTGTATGATAAACGGACCGTATTCGCTCGTAATATATTTCATTTTTGTTTAGGGCCGCAATTTCGTCTTTAGGTTAATAATATACAGTATAGTCTGTGTTTAAGCTGTGGTTACTTCTTATTTACTTCACCTCATTCGTTCATTGCGTTCATTCAAATGATTGCCACAATCATCACTAAAGTAAGGGGTTTGATTATGAATCCATTAGCTCTCATTACGGGTTCTGTGCCTAAATGGTATTCATGAAAGACGAGACTACTTGGATTGAAATGTTTCTTGACATTGTTTGAATCTACACCATTCTGTATTTTAACATACTTAAATTATGTTGCCATAACTTAGAAAAATAATGTACGTAGTTAAATAGCGGGCTTAATTTTTAAAGCGTCTATTAACGCTTAAAAAAATGTTTTATCAATTAATTATTAATGGAATAGCTAGCGGCGTTGATCCCATAGAAACGTATTTCCATGATTTCTCCGGTTTTATATTTTATGGAAAAAAACGAAACATAGAGGCATGGTAGTGATAAATATACATGGTGTAAATGGACCCTTGACGAAGCCGTCAACCAAGCATTCTGTACATCAAACTAAGTAACTTGACTTAAAAAAATATTGCTTAAAAAATACTTTTTTTGGGGTGAAAAATTACGTTTTACGGTAGGGCTCAATGTAACGCTCGGGTGTAGGGGTCATGGAGATATTTCAAGTCAAGTTATAACATTAAAAACTAGTATTTACAAAAAAAAGTTGGAACTTTAACCTCCAAGATCTCCATAACTAGAAGGATAAGATCCAGGAAAAACAAGGGTACACCCAATATAGTAAAATAATATTAGTTAGTTTTATTTTCCAGGGAGAGAACAGGGCGATTCGTTTTTATAGGCTAAACGTTGCTAGCCTTTTCTCTTAGCACCCCCACAAGATACTAAATACTTACGATATATTTAACAGAAAAAAACGTTCATCATCTGCCTAGCCTTTTCCCAAGTTTTATTGGGGTCGGCTTCCAGTCTAACCGGATGCAGCTGAATACCAGTATTTTACATGAAGCGATTGCCTATCTGACCTCCACAACCCAGTTAGTACTGGGTAATACGATACTCTTCAGTAAGACTGGTTGTCAGACTTTTTGGGCCACTGACTACCTGTAACGACTGTCAAAGATCACAAATGACACCCAGGACCAACTGCTTAACGTGCTTTTCGAGGCACGAAGGAAACTCGGTATGTAATGGGTGGTCACCCATCGACAGACCAACCTAGGCAAGCACGGCTTAACCTAAAGATCGACCCGAGCGGCTGTTATTATTTAGCCACGAGGTCTTTAAAAAAACGTTAAAGCAAAGAAAAAAATATTTGGTACTCATAAGAAAATACTTATTAGATCGCCCTACATCCTTGTCCGGCAACACGGTAAAGTCTCAATCTTCTGACTGTGCAGATTTGAATAATTTCTAATTTCATTATGATCAGTTGTCTGTCGCGAACTGACACAGCAAACACGCCGTGCGCTATTCCGAAGTTACATCACACGTACTCAAAAATACGAAGGAAAATGTACATTACCAAACAACTGAATACAGTAGAAACTCGTTTAATGACGTTCGGTGATCCATTCAAATGTAGTTCCGAGGTGATAGTTGTTATAACTGGGAGTCCAGGAATACCTGAGTTCTACACAGAGTTCGCGGAGCAATTGCATCGTTGTACTCAACTGCCTGTCTGTGTTGTAGGTAAGTGATTTTGATCTAGATATTATTATTTCTCATAGTTGGGAAACCAATAATATACATGAGTTTCGGGCATATTCTGGCCACTTGAAGAAGCAACTGGACTGTGCTGGCTCAAGTAACGTTGATGAATAATTTGAATACAATTAAAAACGCGTCGTTATTGTCTTAGGTATCTAGTGTGTAAAAACACGCTTATCTTATTCTTTTCGTCACCTAGTTACGGAGAAATTGAAGGGTAAAGTTACAACTTTTTCACACGGTATTTTTTTTAATAAAAACAATGATTTAAATGTTATAAACTACTTTAAATACCTTCTGTACTATTTAATGCATCAATCAACACAATGTTTTGCGTTGCATTGAGCAAAAACAGTGAAACTATATATTTCACCCCAAAATAAAGTCTTTCCCAGCAATAATTTTTGCGCAGTGTCACTTAGTTTGATGTACAGAATGCTTGGTAGGCGGTATCGTGAAGGATCCGGTTACGGATCATGGTATAAAATAACACATATTGTGTAATGAATACCTGGAAAACCATTGTTCTAATTAAATATAAACACAAAATCAATCAATCTGTAATTCTCGAAGGGTTAGTCAGAGGTGTACCTAAAATAGTTCATGTAATTAATACTGCCAAACTATTTTTAGTAACTATTATTAAGTTTTTTGAGAAATCAATTTATTAATTATCTAATAGTACACCTTCGTCTCGCCAGTTAAGTCCCATGTAATGGGGGGCGTGCCTATTGCCATTGTTCTAATCAAGTAGATACCTACTTATCTTATATATTTTAAATCTTCCACACGCAGTAATTTTTCTTCAAGCTTCCGACACTGACATTTATTATTTGCATTCATGTTTTTCAGGTCATGCGGGCCACGACGAGATCGAAGATGCAAAGGAAAAATATCCACGAAAATGGACCCTATACAACATAGAAGGTCAAATAGAACACAAACTGGATCTCATAAATAATTTCTTTGATAAGAATACGAAATTACATCTCATTGGACATTCAATCGGGGCTTGGATGCTGATGGAACTCCTGCACAAGAACGACTACCTCACAGAAAGAATCTCTTCAGTAAACTTACTATTTCCAACGCTACAAAAGTTCTCAGCAACCAAAAATGGGAAACTCGTAAACAATTTCGTGAGATATCTTCATAGAATTATTCTTATATTCTTGTTTATTATTCAGTTAGTACCGACAATTAGATTTCTTGGCATTAAGCTATATTTATATTTGAATTCTTTGCCTTCGTATTATGTAAAACGGGTAACGATATATCTGAACCCAATGCTGCAGGAAAAATCGATGTTGTTAGCTTATGAGGCGATGGACAGAATACATGAGCTAAACACCTCTGCTATTAACAAAGTAAAGTATATGACCAACATATTATACAGTGAGGAAGACGCATGGGTACCGATGCATCATATAGAAGATTTAAAAAAGTTCATGCCGTATGTAATCCTACACCAAGTTAATGTAGATCATGCATTTGTGTTAAAATCGTCCGCACTTGTGGCTGACGTTGTGGGTAATATGATTAACAATGGAAATGATATGATGCCTTATAAATTTAAGTTAGTTAATTTTGAAACTTATGCTAATAAACGTGCCTATAAATTATTTTTTTAAAAGATCATAACATTATAATGAAACGAGCACAAAAACTTAAGCTAGATACATATCTAGCCTAAGTTTTTGTGCTTACTCATTTAATCTTTATGGATGATATTAATTAGGTTAGTTTCTTTTCATTTATAAAAATTCAAAATTGAACGTAACGTTCGTACGTATTTTTTTTATTAAATAATATTTTATGAACCTTTTCTTTTAATTTTCATGAATGCATCATACAAAAAAACGTTACAACAAATCGCTACAAGGACTCAACACACACACTGAACACTTACCTATTTGTCGAAATGCAATCTTGAGACGCAAAAAACACATCTGTCAGATTCTCATTTCCTTTTTTAAATGTTTTTTTTTTTCTATGAGTTGGCATTTAGTTTTTTTTATCCTTATCTATGTGAGTAGGTTTTATGTCATTTGTTCTCAAAATAATTTACATAGGGAGTAATCTAATAATATTCAACACCAGTTGAAAACCATACCACACGCCAAGAACTAACTTTCAAGAATATTAAGAAGAGCAAAGACAACTTTAAAAGATATTTGATATTACATAAAGCGTAATAAAGTTCCTCAGTAAACATAGTTACTTGGAGATGAATAAAAGCGTTTGATAAAGTTGGGTCGCAACAGGTCCCTTCGAAGAGAGCATATTGTCAATTTCCCATATTGTGAAGTTCCAAACAACAATTGAATCGGGGTCTCGACGCCTCGTCTTCAATCGGATCTAAAGGACTTTATCTTCGATATAAAACAGAGGTAGTTCTGTCACGTAAATCTACTATATATCTATGTATGTGCGAGTGGCGAATCCAATATATTTTCAGTATATAAATTGGTTAGATAGATATAGAGGTAGGTGTTTCCTTTTTCTTTCAACCCTTGATCAGATTTCTTATTTGCTGCTTGTGTTTTGGAGGGGTATTGGTATGTTACCTATTCATGTCACCTAAGTAGTAAGTAGTATTTCAAGTAGATAAGTAAAGGCCGTTTTCTCTACCGTTACTTAAAATAAAAAAATGCTTTGCTTTAAATGCTCAGCACTGAGAGAATCACAGCACCGAGAATTGTAATTCCAACAGGGCAACAATATAGAGGCATTTATTTAGTCTAGTGTTAGTGAAAACGGGCATTGATAGTACAGTCGCAACGCATTAAGTTACTTACCACAAACTGTCAAATTTTCTCATTCGATTTAGAACTTAACCATCAACATTTATGTATTAAAATCATTTGGAGAAACTTGACAATTTGGGGCAATTTGATGTGCTGGTGACTGTACAAGATTGGCAAAGTTAGTTAAAATGCTTCTTATTTAGTCAATTTACTTTACAATATCTCAAATTTTTTTTTTTGTTTGATCAAAATTTTTTTTCTAAGTTCCTTCTACAATCTGTTACAAATCAGGACTGCCTCGTTAATCTTGTGGTCGCATGCGGACTGCAGAGCATGAGGTCTTGGGTTCGATTCCCGGGTCGGGCAAAGTGTTATTGGGTTTTTCCACCAGGATTTTTTAAGTAGCAACCAAGTAGTCTGGATTTGTGCCGATTGATGGCGATAGGTTCGCCCCTATTACATGGGACTAAACATAACTGGCGAAAGATAACAGGCGTGATGTTATATTATGTTAATCAAATCAGGAGTCGTAAACATTTTCCCATTTCCACTTACGTCCAGTACTGGCCACAAACAGCTCTGGAAACTAGAATCAATAATGAATACAGTATTCAATTGAGCAGGATCCCGGCCAGTGTTGGCGGACGCTCGCTTACATATCGCAATGGATATGCTAATGCTGTACCGTATGTTCTGAACCGATTACACGCAAACCCACTTGCTAGTGCGTCTTGATTGTTAGCAAGCATCCTGTGCCAGCCAACACTTGACTGCTATACGTATGTAAACGGAGCATTTGAGTAGTGATGTGCAATGATCAGAAAGATTTACGATAAAGCAGAAAATGTATTTTTCTCTTAAATGGTATGTAATGTTGCCATAACATCTCGTGGGTGTGACATGGGCATTCAACATGACCTTGGTTTTGTCCATGTTCATTTTTAGCCCCACTCTTTCGGAAGCTCTACTGAGGTCATCGAGCATGAACGTGTGAATGAACGTGTTGCGAATAATTAAATTCTTACACCGACATACATAAAAACGTTTATTTAAAATATTTTTGAAGTGTATTTTCGTACAATATTTCCCTACTCAGTAGGTATTAAAAATTGTGCTGTCATTTACGCTATCCTGGAACGTTTCCCTTTTTATTATAAAACAGCTATTGTTTTTGCGAATTATACACAATACCGTTTTCTACACAGTGAAATGGGCTGTAGGTACGTTATTCGTATGAAACACTTGTTCAAAACGCAAATGTACTGTACATTTGCGTTTTGAACTAGTGTTTCATACGCGAGCGCAACAAGTTACCACAAACTGTCAAATTTTCTCATTTGATTTTGAACTTAACCGTCAACATTTTATGGTTTAAAATCATTTGGAGAAATTTGACAGTTTGTGGTTACTTGTTACGCTGGCGATAGTATAAAACATTGACGTTTTTACAAGTAACCACAAACTGTCAAATTTTCTCATTTGATTTTAAACTTAACCGTCAACATTTTATGGTTTAAAATCATTTGGAGAAATTGGACAGTTTGTGGTTACTTGTTACGCTGGCGATAGTATAAAACATTGACGTTTTTAACAATTCAGTTTATTTAATAATTTTTTTTACAAAAACAATTTGTGAATTCTCTATAGTCGGTACTTAAATAATGGCTAATCTAAATTCAAAGAACGTTCTATTTTCCGTTTTGTTTTAAACTTAATAAAAACTTTAAAAAAAGATAATCCTTCGCTTTATCATAAGTTTCGTGCCAGTGACCGCCAACTATATCAAAAGTTTAGTCAGCAAAGAGGCGAGTGTGGTTTTCATTAGACACCGTCATTTGCATGTTATTCATTAGCTGGCAGAGGGCGTTGCGCTCGCCGACGAGCACGCCCTCTATGCTCGGAAATGGTCGGAAAAGTACAACGTTCTCTGTTTGACCAAGACACACTGGCTTTACTGGGAATGGGGGAATAATTGTGTCTTTTTAGGTGTTATAACATTTGTTCCAAAAAGTCTGACGACTTATACTTACCAAGGGGTATCGTATTACCCAGTACCTAATAACTGGGTTGAGGAGGTCAGATAGGCAGTCGCTCCATGTAAAACACTGTGTAATTCAGCTGCATTCGGTTAGACTGGAAGCCGACCCCAACATATTTGGGAAAAAGGCTAGGCAGATGATGATTTAAGTGTTAAAACGTTTTTGTATTTTGTTGTTTTGTCAAGCATTAAGTATAATTATTCCGAAGTTCCATCATAACATCGACCATTCAAAACAGCGGTTTTAATACTGGTTATATTTTAACTGGTACTAAACCTTAAGAAAGTATAAGTAAGAGTAGACGAAGACTAAACAAACGATGGATGAACTGTGTGAGCTGTATGGCTAGAACTCCTTTCTAGCCATACAGCTCACATAGTATCTGATGAGATGACGAGTAATAGAGAAGTATGGAAGAAGAAGACATGCTGCGCCGAATCTAAATGAATTAAGATAAGAACAGGAACATAATGATGATGATTAAACCTTCACTAACAAGTCTCAATAAAATTGGCAGTTGAAATTATGCAAAAAAAAAAAACAGGGATTCCACCATCATGCATTTCTTACACCTCTAAAAAACGTAATAGACTTCGGAACGTTCCAGAACGCTCAGACCAGTGAACTAGTTGCTCAAACTCCATTGCTAGTGGGTAACCGACGTTTAGGCATCGCAGAATGCAATAACAGCGTATACGTGGTCTGTGGCAGTAAGTTTGAGAGGCGGGCTGCTTGCAAATGACTGTCGGCGGGCTCGGCGGGCATCTCATGAAACTGTCATCGTAACAACTTGCTCCGTTTGCTAGTACGCAAGTTTAGGACAGGATTTTTGAACCTTGCTAACTCTAGGTGTGTAGGTAATAAGGGCATTCACCTCTGGACTATGTAGTTTCAGGACGCTTGACGTAGGTACTCGTATGCGATTATGAAGTTGGTCCCTTTCAGAAAGTTGTTCAGTGCGATGGTCCATCACAACAGATGACCGTAGCTTTCTGATACATGCTGAATAATAATTTTTTTTTCAGCATGTTATCATTTTTGTGACGTGACATATACGATAACGTGGTAAGTATTTCAATAATTGATGTAGGTGTATTTGTTGACATTGAAAAACAAAATATATGATAGAAAAAAGTACTTCCTTTTAGCATCTTTAAACTAAAGATCAATAATGATTATTCGACGATAATTTGCATTATATTGCATAAAATCACTCTCAAATCAAAATTAATACCTATAACGTAAACAACATTTAAAATAATTACATTAAATTACATAATAAATCAGTACTTTTCAATTCTCAACAATTTCCAAGGTTTCGTTAACATGAAACGGTAACTGTTTTAATGATTTATTTATGTTTCGAGGCCTACTATTATATTGTAGTAAATTATAATTATGGATGCCTTCGACACGCGATTGAATTAAAAAGGCGAAATTAAAATAACACTAGGTTATAGTTAATTGTATTACGACGAATGAATGAAAGTGAGAAGTATTTTTTTCAATATTAAGGTAGAAACGGCAAGGTTCCCACTGAATGATTTCATGAAAAAGTCATTCAATGAGATGAACTTATAGGGTTGTATTGATTATTTTAATGATCATAACCCTGTAAAGCAATATTTGTTATGATCGTGAATCATATTTTAATCAACATACAACCTTACACTGATCTGCGAATTGCAAAAAGCGTATCCTGCCCCAATTATACGAAAATAAAAGTATTACAAATAATTATAATAAAAAAGTAAAAAAATTTGGAAAACGATTAAGAATTAGGTAGTACGTGTATTTCAATCAGCAACGATAGACCGTATTCTGGTTTAGCTAGGATAAACCCCAGTATAAATGGCCCTCGAATTTTAAAGGTCTTATGATACATGTTCTTAGATCTGCTGTCTCAGGTCAGCTGTTGTAGTTGATAAAACAGAAACAGCCAGTCAAATCACTGGATAATATAATTTGAAAAAATGTAAAGCGACCATAAACTGCAATAATGTTTTTTTTTTAATTTACCAGAGGCATAGTTGCATCTGTACCCTTCTCGGAGCAGTCACAAATACAGAGAATGTCGATTCTGAGTACTCCTAGTATTCCAATTTCAAATCTATTCATATTACGGCCCACAAAATATAAATCGCTTCTACAAGCCCGTTCAAAATGGCAGAAGCACTCTTTTGATTTGTAAGTCTTCATTTTGGACCGGGCCCTTAATTAAAATGGCCGCCAAAAAGAAACTCTGAGACACTTGAAGGCTTATAGGATCAGATATTTATTTGAAGGGTTCTGGTGAAATGAGCAGCGCTTTGATTGCGTCGGCGGGTATCTGCATCACAAAGGGTACTCTTTTTAATTAGGTGACTATTCCGAAGTCGCCCCGCATACAAATGAATGAAGATTAGAGCAATTTCGAGGGCAGTTCACATTCTATTTTTCCTTTGACAGTAAATTTAAAGGTTCCGCAGTTTGTTTTTGTACATAATTGAACGGAAGGGTCGATTTGTTTTTGGATTTTCGAACTCATTTAGCGCCTCATAAATCCTCTTACACCCTACCGGTATAGAAAGAACGATACCTATGTTTGAAGGCAGATACTAGAAGTAATGCAATGTTCACCCCGGGGTTGCAGAACTTTTTGGAAATAAATTTGAAATTGTGATTCCGTCACCAACTTTTAGCGATTCGAATCTGACTCATCAGGCAAGTTGGAATAACCGCGAAATTCTGAATTCGGCGCATACCAAACACCTATTGACCTAATCTATAGAAAAAAACCTTGCTCGTGCTATCAACAAAGGAGAGATAAACACTGAAACGAAACTGTACCGCCATCGCGCCAGTACTGTGTCACTAACACAGGTAACCTCCTCTGTGGTAACTAAGGACTAAACAATCCCAAAAAAAAATGTGATTTCTAGGTATCGTTAACCTTCCACGAATAATAGTCAATTATTTATTCCAAATAATAATTATATTCACTCTAGAAAACATAAATTGTTTAATGTCCCATTTAGTCGCACTGTAGCTCGATCCACTTCCCGTATACCACGTATGCTTACGATGCTCAACGCGCTCGTGGAGACCAACCCTGGATTTGACTTGTTTGCTAATGAATGGAAGACAATTTTGTTAGAATGTTTGTGGTTCTGTGAGAAGACCGAGTAAAAGGATAATTTAATTTAGTGTTAATGGTTTATGCTGTACTAAATAAATAAATACCGAGTACCTGGGTGACAATAAAGCTTTGCTCGGGTGAAATTATAAGAAACGAATTTTCCCAGATATATCAGTTATCGATTTCCCGTAAACCTTATTTTTTAACATTCTTCGAAATCGTTAGAGCCGTTTTCGAGGCCATGATTACAAATATAGCATGACCTTTGTACCTATTTTTCTGCTCCTTTCTTCTTTTCTGTATTTAGGTGTTTACTTATGTACAAATACACACCCAAACTGTTAAAAATAAATAAACATACTATGACGTTGGTTCGTCTAATAAACCTTTCGTTGGTCAGGCTTTAACACACTACCTTTCTCGTTTTAGTATTTAGTATTTGAGTAGGTACTGAATGCATAGTTTAAATTACCGTAACTGAACATAACAGTAAGGCCCGGTTTCCACCAAAGCGGAGACGAGCGGAGCGGAGAGGAGAAGTTTGAAAACCGACAAATCACATTGGTTGAAATCTACATCGCGTTTCTCGTCTCTCCTGTGATTGGTCGAATCTTGCACATCTCCTCTCCGCTCCGCTCGTCTCCACTTTGGTGGAAACCGGGCCTAAGGCCCCGCTCCCACTATGTCGTGACGATTAATTTATCTTTTGTTTTTAGAAAACAAATGTCGTGACAACAGATAATCGTGTAGTTTCAAGTGTTTGGCTTGTGTATTTAAATGGAGGTGTTCACATATAGCACGACGCGATTACTGTCGTCCACGACTTTTGCCAACTAAAAACCAACGATAAATTAATCGCCACGACATAGTGGGTACGCGGCCTTACGCGCATGCATAAGCATAATCAGCCTAGAACATTCCGACAATCCCACAGCTGGGACAAAGTTTAGCAATTGTGGTGAAACATAGTGACACAGCAGAAATGCTACTGAGACGGACTGTAGCTAATAATAATTGAGAGTTGTACCTACTTAGTATCACAAGAAAAGAGTGCTTTAACAAAGATTGTGACTTAAAAATCACGAAACATTATTTGAATAAAATTTTATATTCTTGGCTCTTGGGATCGCGTAAGGGAATGGCGAAGAATCGGGGAAGAATCAAAGATAAAACCTGTCAGTTGTGGGGCTACGGAGTGAGGAAGATTACTGTCACAAAAGGGGATTTGCCACAGAATTCGCATTTCAAGTGTTATTTATTTACACCCGCTTGCGACTCTGTAACACTTGAGGATTTTCCGCGGTGAATGCGTTTTTCACGTGATTCTGTTAGTTTAACGCGGTCATACGATTTCACAGTCTTTACAGTTTTATTACATTTAAGTAATCCACATTACACAACGTCGCCTGTAATTCCGAAGAGTTAGGCAGAGGTGTACCTAATACTACACCCACATTTCGCCAGTTATGTTGAAGTCCCATGTAATAGGGGGCGAGCCTATTGCCATCAACCGGACACAAATCCAGACGAAAAACCCAATATGCTTTGCGCGACTCGGGAATCGATAACAGGGCCGCATGCTCAGCAATCGCGCTTGTGACCACTTAACTAAATGGCTATACAATTTAAATTATGATGACACAGATTTACTTTTGCAACGTGTGACTTAATAATAAATAATATCGTGATGTTATTTGCTTAGTTAGACACATTATGTACACTCAAAATCTCTCTCTCTCTCTCACACGCACAAACACACACACACACACTCAAACACACGCGCACACACACATACACGGGCGCACACAGGCTTATACAATTTTTCGTACTTTGCTTTGTTTTAATTTTGTTTTTTTTTTTTACTTTTTTTTCTTAATTGCCTATTTATTTTGTATCTTTAATATGTAAGGGAGGAGCGAACCCTTCAACTACAGGCATTTTCCGTGCCTAAATGAGACTCCTTGACATGCTATGTAACCCAAATTAATATGTAATCAACATTTTTTTTATTTATTTTTATTTATTTAACTAACGACGACATTTATTTATCCTTAACCTATATTGTCCCACTGCTGGGCAAAGGCCTCCATTTTTTCTGTGTGCGGTTTTCTCCGGCTAATCTGTCACAAACGCTTTTAAGTCGTTATGCCAGCGTCTTCAATACAATAAAATGATAATCAAAACAAAAAAAAACAAAACTGGAAGTCGACCCCAACATAGTTGGGAAAAGGCTAGGCAGATGATGATGAAAAAATGAAAATCAATACTCAACGATATTATTCAAGCAAGATTAATATTTAAATTGGAACTTATGCAAGACCACGCGTGCCGCGAATGGGAGGGACCGTACAAGCCAATTAGTGATGTTAATTTGAAGACAATATTGGGCCGGGAAAGTAAAACGTAACAAGCTGGGCTCACGGGTATGAATGGTGCACTCAATATTTAATTTTATTCACTCCTATTACGTAGGTATAACATAAACAGCACGCCTGTTATCCTCGAAGAGTTACGCAGAGGTGTACCTAATAGTGCACCTACATTTCGCCTTTTTTTTTTAGTCCCTCGTAATAGGGGACGAGCCTATTGCCATCAATTGGCCTCAAATCCAGACTCCGTGGTTGCTACTGAGAAGTTCCTGATGAGGAAACCCAATAATACTTTGCCCGACCCGGGAACAGAACCCAGGACCACATGTTCAGCACTCGTGCTTACGTCCACTAGCCCAACGAGGCAGTCAACTACAACTTCTTGCGCAGTAATCTCGCCGCTACAAAATATTATGAGAGATTGAGAGATTGAGGATCTGAAGTCTCAGTTAAGAAGCGCGCATCAAGAAATTGAGATTATCTCTGTGGAAAATAGCTCTTTAAAACAAGCTAATGCTGACTTAGTGAAGAAAAATGAGATGTATAAAAAAGTTACCAGTAGTCCTTTAAAGAAGAAAATACAAACACCAAAGAGAAATAAAATTATTCCTTCAAACAAGCCGTCAAATAACTCTCAGATATTCGAGGTTCCTGATTGCACGTCTGCTACTGCTGAATATTCTAGAACTGAAGCGTCGCAATATACGTCACAAAATATTGATAAATGTAACCAATGGTCGTCATTAGTAAAGAATAATTTATGTATTATCAGTAGTGAAACATCGAATAGATTATACACAATTTGTCAAAAAACTAATTTATGTAATTTTAATATACACACATCAAAAATGTCTAGGGATCAAGCATTTTTATGCGGATTTCTTGAGATTGAGATGTGGCTTTGTAATAAATTTATGATTTTATAAATTTATATGGATCCTTTTTGGTGCATTTCATAATTTGAATCAGGAACTCTCAATCAAATTCGAGTAAAAGATGAAAATAAGCTGTCAATATTTTCCCTATAAAAACATACAACGCATTGAAGACATTATTAGTGCTACTGTTTCCCTACTACTGATTAAAACCAACGTTATTATGGAGCGGCGACGTCATTTAAGCAGGGAAGAAATGCTCAGAGCCGTGGGAATGATAGAAGCTGGTTCCCGGCAACGTACTGTAGCTTTAGCTCTGAATACAAGTCAGAGTGTTATCAGTCGACTTTGGACACGTTACCGAAGCACTGGTACCGTGGCTGAGCGCCATGGAGGACGGTATCGCTGCACCACACGGAGACAAGACCGATACATTCAAATCTTAACTCGAAGAGCTCCAACAATAACCGCCATGATGTTAGCCGTGAGGCTTCATCACTCTTCAGGGAACTTAATTAGCGACCAAACAGTCAGAAACCGCTTGCATGAAGTGAACCTTCATTCCCGAAGACCGCTACGGGTACCACCTATAGCAATGCACAATCGTAGGATTCGATATCAATGGGCTCTTGAACACAGAAATTGGGCAGAAGAACAATGGCGTTTCGTGTGCTTTTCTGATGAGTCTCGTTTTGGTATGAGACCGGATACAAGACGTATACGACACTGGAGAACCCCTGGACGCCAACAGCGATTAAAATCCTGCCAGGAAGTCCATCCTTATAGTGGTGGAACCATCATGGTATGGGCGGGTATTTGGATCGGCGGAAGAACTGAGTTGATTTGGATCAGAGGCAACCTCAACGCTCAAATTTATGCTGAGACGATTGTATCAGACGTCATCGTTCCTCTACAAGTGCAAATCGGTCCCTTATTTCAGTTAATGCATGATAATGCACGACCGCACACCGCAAGAGTTGTAAGACAGACTCTCGCCGCAGCTAACATCAATGTCCTGCCCTGGCCTGCTCAGTCGCCAGACTTGAACCCGATTGAGCATGCATGGGATATGCTACAGAGAAGAGCTCTGCCGAATATGGAGGGTATCCAGTCGCAAGAAGACCTTTTTTTGTTGTTGCAACGAACATGGGCGGCCATTCCACAGCGTGATTTGGATGAACTCATTTTGAGTATGCCAAACCGATGTTCTTGTGTTGTTAGTGTTCGCGGTAGAAACACGGATTATTAATTGTTTAAGTTACCCAATAAAATTTTAAAGAAAACTGTTATTTCAGTCTTTTTTTCGAACTTTAATGTTAGTGGTTCAAATGTCAAAAATCCCTTTATTAGGAAAATGGCAAATTTCTTTATTAATGCAAAGGTGACTTGGTTTATCGTTACTGTGACAAACGAAAACACTTTATTTGATGAATCCTTAAAGAAAATTTTAATTAATATCAATCAGGAGAAAAGTTATTGCAAAAATATATGTTGATCCCTAGATACTTTTGATGTGTGTATGTCACTATCGCATGCCAAACTGTGGATTGAAGATACTGCTCGATAATATTGATAAAAAAGTGCAAGATTTCACAGGCTCAGACTACTGTGTCATTTATGTTGGGGAAGAGGATTTCAGAAGGACGCATAATTATATAGAACTAGTTGCTTTCATTCGCGAAAAATTACAACCCCTAACCCATACGAACTTTTTAGTATGTCTGCCGACTTTTAAGTATATGGTAAATAAAAATGTTATGATCAACAGTAGAATCGATACCTTTAATAATTTATTATACATGGATATTGAGACATATAAATATGCGTATCTATTGGATTCCAACCTAAATCTCCCATTCACTTACGAAACATATACCTTAAGAAATGGAAGTTTAAATAACAAAGGCCTGAATATTATTTTAAGTGACTTACAAGACCTTATCCTAGATATAAGTTCAGATACAGAAAAACAAGTAACAGACGCTGATGGTATATTGGAAAACTTAGTAAATAATAAGTCTAATAATATTTTTTTTCGTGTATAATAGAATCCATATACTTCACCAGAATATCAATGGTTTATTACGCAAAGCTGATGAATTTACTGTAAATCTAAATAATATTATATATAACCATATTGATGTGCTATGTGTTACCGAGCATAATATGATAGCAGACGATTTAAAACATCTCCATATTCCAAATTATACTATAGCGGCAAACTACACAAGGACAAATAGAAATGGTGGGTCATGTATCCTAGTACGAAATAATCATAAATTTAAGACTATACAGGAAGCAAAACTTGTAAGCATACCCAACCTTTTAGAGTGTTCGGCTATTGAATTGTTAGAGCATGGATTGATTATCGTATGTATATATAGACCTCCAAAGACAAAAAAAGATTGTATACAATTATTTTTCGACCGTTTAGCGGCTTTACTAGCAAAATTATGTAGTAAATTTAAGAAAATTGTTATTTGTGGCGATTATAATATTGATCGACTGAAAGACACTCCTGTTTCAAGAGAGTTTGAAAACTTGTTACACGGCTTTAACTTAAAACTTGCAATATATGAGCCAACCCGCTTGCAAAGTAAAACGTGCATTGATAACATTGCACACAATATTAGAGGCTGTCAACAAAGCGTTATTGAACTAGCTCTGTCTGATCATACAGCACAAATTCTCTCATGTCCAGTTAGAAAAACTTACTCAATAACCCATTGGTATAAATTCAGAAGAGACTTTAGCACCGAAAATGTTGAGAAATTTATTGAATGTCTAAAAGCCCTAAATTTTACTGAATGCTATGAGAAAAATGACGCAAATGCTTCTTTTGAAGAATTCCATAAGTTATTTAAACTTTTTTATGACCTCTGCTTTCCAAACATCAAAATTAAAGTTCCAATTATTAGCAAAACCAAATGGCTTAGTAAAGGATTAAAAATATGTTCTCTTCGTAAAAGAATGCTTCTTAAAATATATCGACTCTCAGGTAAAAAGTCAGATAAGGGTAACTTTAATAATTATGCAAAAAAGTTTAAAAGAATTGTAAAACTTACTCAAAAGTCGCAAAATAATTATTATATACAAACAGCCACAAACAAACCTAAAGCAATATGGCAAATAATAAATAAAAATAAAAACAATAATCCCCCTGAAAAAATTGATAGATTAAGATATAATAATCAAGTTATAACGGCCCCTGATACTATAGCACAAACATTTAACAATTTCTTTATTGATGACATCTCGAAACTGACAAATAATAAAATAAATTACGCAAAGATTCTAACTTATAATAAACCAAACTCCTGTTTCTTAACCCCAGTTACCCTAAACGATGTTGTGAAATTAATCATGGCATTAAAAAACACCAAAAGTACGGGCAATGATGGAATTTCAACGCAAATAATAAAACGTGTAGTGTACATAATTGCCCCAATCATAACTCATATTATAAATCAGTGTCTTGAGGAAGGCATTTTCCCAACATATTTAAAAACTACGGTGGTTACACCACTATTTAAAAAAGGAAACCCAGAAGATGTACGATGTTACAGGCCGATTGCTCTCATTCCAATATTCGCCAAAATATTTGAAAAAGTACTAAATAATAAACTTACTGAATATTTCGAGAAAAATAAAATAATAATAGATAATCAAGTAGGATTCAGAAAAGGGAAATCGGTAAATTCAGCAATGTATCAGTTTTTAGAAAAAATACTTACAGAACTAGATAAAAAAAACCAAGTTACAGCTCTATACATGGACATGACAAAAGCGTTTGATTATGTTGATCATGAACTTCTTTTGCAAAAACTGGAAATATACGGAGTTCGGGGTAAAGCACTACAAATAATCAAATCATATCTATGTAACCGAATACAGTTCACTGAAATAACACAGTTATGTCCATTTACAAAGAGAGAGATTAAGTATACATCGAGTCCTAGATTTATAAAATATGGTGTACCTCAAGGGTCAATACTGGGACCATTACTGTTTCTCATTTACATAAACGATTTACCTAATGCTATTCAGCAACCTATGGTTTTATTTGCAGATGACAGTACGGTTCTTTTCACAAATAATAAAAACAAAAATCATGAACAAGAAATAAATGATTCCTTATCTAAATTAATAAATTGGCTTCAAATAAATAATTTACAAATTAATCTCACAAAAACACATTACATGAACTTTAAAAATAAAAACGCGACATCTATTCCTTTAAGTATTGCATACAATAATGAAACAGTAGCTGAAGTAGCAAATACAAAATTTTTAGGAATCCATATTGATTCGAATATGTCATGGAAAACACATGTAAATAGTGTATGTACCAAATTGAATCAATTTTCCTACGCTCTATACATGCTTAAAAAAGTATCCAACCAGACCGCGCTTCTTACTGCTTACCATGCGTATGTGGCATCCACTCTGTCGTATGGGTTACTATATTGGGGAAACTCGACTGATAAAGAAATTGCGTTCAAAGCCCAAAAAAAGTGTATTAGGTCTATATGTGGGTTACGCCAAACGGATTCATGTAAACCACATTTCGTAAATCTCAAGATTTTAACACTCCCTGCTCTATTTATCTACCTGGCCTCAATTTTAGTTAAATCAAACATTACAAGCTATGATACGTTAAAAAGCAGAAGACTTAAACATACCTTAAGAAATAAAACGTCCCACACTAGAGCGTATAGTAATAGTGTTTTCTGTATGAGCACAAAGATTTATAACAAGCTACCTATGGACATTAAGATTATAAATTCAATTATTATTTTTAAAAGAATGCTGAAAATTTTCTTAATTAAAAAGGCCTATTACTCAATAGCAGAATTTCTTGAGGAAAAATAATTTTGTTCAATAAAGTACCTATCACTAAAGTGAATATAATTCAGTAAAATATTTTTAAAAGGATTAGGATAATTAATATTAAATGATTACAATACTGTGACACAATTGAATTAATGAATAATGATAATTTTTAAATCAGGTAACTCATGACATGTGTATTTTTTATTTAGGTATGACTTTAATAATTTATAATTAATATGATGTAAATGATAAAATTATATAATGTAATTAAAACGATGTCCTCTATAAAATTTAATATTTATAACTTTTTTCTTTTTAATTAATGAATTTAAATGATGCATGTTCAACTGTTACTGTTACAATTATAAGCATATATGCATGATGAAATTGCAATGCCCTAACAGGGCCACTATGTTCTAAGAACTGATATCCTCTGTTAAGAACTTTATTTATGTACACATAGTTAGCAATAAAGACTTTTGAATTTGAATTTGAATTTGAATTATTATTGAAATTTAGCAAGAAGCTATCTCCTACAGTAGGCGCATGTAAAGGAAAAACTGAAAAAAAACTTAAATATGTAGTTTAATAACAAATACCTTCAAGTTTGTACGGAACCCTCGGTGCACGAGTCTCACTCGCACTTGGCCGGTTTTTTAAATATATCCATGTGTTTTAGGATATCGTGTTACAGTCATCATCTGCCGAGTCTTTTCATAACTATTTTGGGGTCGGCTTCCAGTCTAACCAAATGTAGTTGAATATCAGTCAGTATCTTACATGGAGCGACTGCCTATCTGACCTCCACGTCCCAGTTAGTTCTGGGAAGTACGCTACGCCTTGGTAAGACGGCCAGATTGTCAGATTTTTAGGCCACTGACTACATGTGACGACTGTCAAAAATCCACAAATGACAGCCGGGACCAACGGCTTAACGTGGAAAGGAAATTCGATATGTAATAGATGGTCACCCACCCACGGACCGACCTAAGCAAGCGCTGCGTAACCTTGAAGATCGATCCGTGTGACTTTTATTATTTAGCCACGACCTCCTCCGAGATATCGTGTTAAAGTAACCACCCACAAAAGTAGCACTGTACAGGTCACACGTATCGAAATTTCTCACTATGTTACAAACAAATTCTACCCCTTTGACACAAGTGTTTGGTGTGCCACCCTCGAAAAAAGCTCTCTGTGAACACGAGTTGCATTTTTCAAAACGAAACCGCAACCAAGAGGCTTTCGTACTTCCTAAAAAGACTAGTCGGAAACTATCCGACGCCAATATTTTGTAACGGAAAGATAACTCACTAACTTGTAGTTGACTGCCTCGTTGGTCTAGTGGACGCAAGCCTGACTGCTGAGCACGAGGTTGTGGGTTCGATTCCCAGGTCGGGCAAAGTATTATTGGGTTTTCCATCAGGGATTTCTCAGTAGCAGCCACGGAGTCTGTATTCGCGGCCGGTTGATGGCAATAGGTTCGCCCCCCTATTACTTAAACATCACTGGGGAAATGTGGGTGTGCTATAGTAAAGCTCTGCCTAACCCTTCGGGGATAACAGGCCTGATGTTAGGTAAGTTGTGTACGTCAGTTCCTGCAAAAACTAAATTTACACCGTGTGCAAGACGGACGTGTGTTCCGCCTCTCTTGGAATAACTTTAAAAGATTAGAAAGTTTTCCTCGCATGCGGTGTTGTCCTGTCCCCTGCTCCGTCTCTCCACGGAGGCATTACGGTACTACCAACCTAATGTTTACACATAAAAATAAAGTCACAACATTTGTTAGTTCTAGAAGTGTCCTTTTACACAGGTACGTGACTTAGAACCTTCTACATCTGTTATACGGTTCGTACCTAGCGGTGTTCTTACTTAGTTCGGTTAAGTTCACTTTTACGCGGATGTTACGATAGTGGAAAAAGGTGTTTCCGTCTGACCTTCTCGAAGATCCTGCTTTTAGTTCAATGTATTTTTTTTATCCGTGCACTGTACAATCCAACTGTAATAATGATAGAAAAAACTCTTCCTGTACATACAAAAAGTTTTATTCTTGCTATACAAACCAACGCAGATACGGCTATGAGTTTCACCTAAATATAAACGCAACTACAAAATGAAATACCACTCTATATTAAACTTCAGCAAAGTTGCGAACCAATTTGCAACGTATTTTGTGAGGACACTTCATCTCAACCTATATAGTCTAGAAAACAATTTGCCTAAGTGAGCAGTACTCTCACCCACGTGCCATTCGAGCAGTATTGCATCTTCAAGGAGCGCGAACCTTCATGGCACGCTAGACTTGTTCATAATATTGCGAAGTAAAACTCCTTGCTCATAAATTGACGTCTTCAGAAGCCGGCGAATGGGCGTAGATTCCGTAGCTGTGATGCGTGGGAGCGGTGCACTATACCACTGTACAAGAAATAAAAAGCTCCAGTTTCCTACGCACTCAAAAAAATCTCTTACAGTTTCTTTTTCTGAACAAATGTTTCAAATCACAATTATATTCTGAAGTTTCCCACTAATAATTCAGTTTAGTAGTGGTAATTCACGTTAGTAGAAGTTCGTGTTATAGTATGGTATCTATTTTAATTCATAGATTGTCATTGTTGAACCAGATCAGTATTCCATTCTATTTTGACAAAGGATCACCTATCTACTCGGATATTTTTAGAATAGTATGTTGATTGAAATGAATTATATGAAAGAAAAAGTAAGCAGTAATGACAGCATGACGGTTGACAAAGGTAGAATGGAAGAAAAACATGTTCCGCCGAGCCCAAGTAACAAGAGACCCAGGGCAGGGAGATGATGACGATATTGATTCCAAATTGAGGTATGAGTTCCATAATAAGGAATATGCATATTTTTTTTTTATTATTTCGATACGGAATGCTATAAAAATACTGACAAAAAGCGAAAACGAGACATAAATCGGCCAAACAACACAAAAGTTATAACCATTTAAACTTTTGTTTCTATCTCTTTCTAGATAAACGGAATTTAGTATGGATTTTGTACGTCGATGCAGCGAATGACGTCATTCGCTGTATCGGATCTCTCTGTCTAATCAGCAGTTTCAAATGCTTATAACTTAGTATTTTTTATAGATGTTAGAAAAATTATTTTACTTTGCTATTTCTGATGTTAATATGCATATACCCCCTATTGACGGTCCAAATTCATAGAAAAAAGCAAACCTTCTGACGGTTTTCCTTCAACATGTCTTCCAGTCCCCGGTTTTTATGTTTATGCTTTTCGCAATAGGAAACGATAAGAAAGCTTTACTGTCATTGTATCCTTATTTCAGCTCGGTTTATATTTCATAAATGCCAATACAATGGCGGAACTTTAAAAGTTTCTACAAAGAGCGGTTCATTGCCTTTCAATACTTATTTGAATGATTTTAAAATGCTGGCTAGCTTTTAGGAAGCCTTATAAATACGAATGTCTAGACGACTATTCGGAAATAAAATACTACTGTTGTAGATAACTATGAAGGTTTTGGGTACCTACTTACACAACAATTTCACTTGCAAAATAAATTCGCATTATATTCTATTTAGATTTTAAAATTTCATTTTTTTTTTTTAGAACGTCCTTTGACATGTTCTGTCCTTACTAAATATGATTCAGGATAAGTGTTTTTCAGTGGCACAAAATAAACACAACAACAGTCAAAACTGCAATGAATAAAGTCCAATATCGTATATTTTCAGTCACTACTAATTCTTACCTGCACTACACATCGACTTTACGTCAGAAAACTGACGCTGACTATAAAACCACAATAACATCATAAATCAAACAGAGTTACAGGAAAATGAGCAGTGACGACACTAGATTGTTAAAGATCATGCATCGCTCGGTCCCCCCCCCTCATATTGTTAACAATGTTTTTTTCCATGTCTTCGCTCGCGTTATGGTTGGCGTTGTGGGAGTACCTAATAGTACCTAATAGTAATAGGGAGCGCGAGTATTCCTAACGACCAGGCACGAATCCAGACTCCGTGGCTGCTACTGAAAAACTGAAGGAAAAACCCAACAACGCTTTGCCCGACCTGGGAATTGAACCTAGTGCCTCATGCTCAGCAGTTGCTTGCAACCACTAGACCAATGAAGCAGTCGCAGGACCACGGAATCATTTTAAATATAGCTTAAGACACTTAGGGATAATCTGGCTTCCCATTCCTGAAACAATTTTCGAAAACGGATCAGGAGTTCCGAAGATTCCCTACATCTTAACGTACAAACTTTACTTCTAATATTAGTATAGAAAACGATAATGCACCGCTCAGTCCCTCCACCATATTGCTAACAACGATAATGCCCCATCACATAACGGGATTCATTCCAATAATGTAACTTGGGCAATAACCGCCAGGTGAGCGGATTACCGTTACGCACACATCGCATGCGCATATATCAATATGAAAGATAAATAATTGCCTTCTTCGGCTGCTTCCCCTAAAATTGTCTCCGGGGCGACGTTTATTGGTTTGTTTGTGAAGAAACTTGGCGCCGTATCCTACCTGCGTTATTATAGTTAAGCGACTGCTACATTTATCGACTGGCGATATTAAAATTGCCTTTTTAGGGTTCCGTACCCGAAGGGTAACCCCAACGGGATCCTATTACTAAGCCTCCGCTGTGCATCCGTCCATCTGTCTGTCAGCGGGCTCTATCTCATGATCCGTAGTAGGTAAACAGTTGAAATTTCTGTTGCCGCTATAGGTAAAGGGGGCTCCCCTACCACGATGGTACGGAATGACTCGAACTTGGCCGGTTTTTCATTCCTTTCTTCCCCTACCTTGACTATTATTTTCTCGCTTCTTTATTTCCCTGGAAATGACTTAACGTTCCGCGAATGCAAATAAACGACACCTTTGTGTTTTGTTATTCGGACGTGAAATAATTTCTTTCTCGTATTCTTTGCTGTGTTTTTCTTACAAGACAATTGGTTCTGAAATCCTGAATTTATTATTCAAAAATATGAATGAAATGCAATGCATCGCTAACTGTAATTTACTGGTTGTACAAAGTCAAAAGGTTACCTAGAATTTCTGATGTAAAAAGAACTCATTATTTCAAATAATATCTTTCTATGTTCTAACTTCACAAGCTTTTCTCATAAGAGACTGTTATTGAGAGAAACTATTTAGAACAAAACAAACGTAAAAGATTCCAAGTCAAATAACAAACCATAAACATGTCAAAAGAAAAATAAATCAGAAAATAGCCATTTAATTATGTTTATCGGAGTAAACTGAAACTACGGGACGGAGTATAAAGAAGTTAAATAAAATAAGGTTTCCGTGGGGAGGTGAGTACAGAGTGAGACGTCCAGAAAGTTCGGCAGGTTAGCGATAAATCGGAATTTATGTGGGCGCCGCGCCGCGCCCGCGTCCCGCTCCCGCCCCGCCCCGCTCCGCTGATGCCCCGCTCGCGCCGCGCTGCATAACAACACGAGCTAAAAGCATTGCTGCTCACCCTTCAAGTTTACTTACCTACATCACAATAGTTTAGATACAACCCATTTCATTAATTGCTTTACAACATGAGCCGTACATTCGATGAAAAGCGAGGAAAATCATTGTTAGATCTATTGTTTGTTTGTTTTCTATTACCATAGTGTGGCTTGCAACAAAACTTGATTGTAATTACTATGATGTCCTGTTGCTACGCCGTAGAGCGTAGACGCGTCGTAGTCACGCCTACGCCGCCTACGCTGTCGTAGCAGACAGATAGTAGATAAAATATACTTTATTGTACACCAGAATAATTGATAAACAGCTAGTTTACAATATTGCTAATTCTATGGGTACATCGGCGGTTTTCTCTATCTTCCAGACAACCTTTGGATAGACTACACGAAATTAAAAAGGGGTTGACAAATAGTGCACGTAGATTGTTTTATTTTTGGAAACTTTGTTGTGCACACCGAAATCATGACATGAATGTGTATTACGTAAATGTTTCTTGAAATCACATAAACAGAATATCATACAACCATCGAATTTTCAAAATTTTGACCATCACCCTAACTTAATATTCCGGAACCACACTACCTATGGGAATACGTCAGGGTCGTCACGTTTGCAACTAATATCACCGTGCGAGTAACGTAAGGAACAAAGTAGTAATATCAAGATGTCGCGACGTGCCGGCCTGACCGGAATCAATTGATCACAAAGTAGCCAGTAGCGACTGAAAACAATAAAACCCTCGCTAACGCAACCGGTACGCAGACCGGGTACTAACTCGCTTTGTAAATACTTACATTGTTCCTATTTCCAACTACCTGGGATACAACGTTGTATACAATGCTGCGAGATAGATCAAGTCGAAACGCAACCATGGGAAGTGTTTCTGTCAAACGAGTCTGCGAAGAAAAGTTTGCACTACAAGGAAGATTTTGTACTGGGAATTTAATTTTAATTTAAGTGCGACTCGGAAAATAGCGAGTATTTTTCTGGGGTTTTGACAAACAAGCCGTGTATTGTGTGCGTATGTAAATGCGCCGTCGTGATTCACACCAGTCGAGGTGATATCTAAGTTGTAACGGGAAGGAGCCGTTGTTTTATGTATGAGGCCTTTTCAATTCATTTGGACGATATACTCTTGTACCTTTGTCCCTTCCGGGTCAGTTATTTATTGCTGGTATTTCGCACTAAATCTACCGAGAGCGTATATTTTCATGAGAATCCTCCGGTCGTGCGTCGCGACCAATACAAACGACAATCTCGTGGCTATTGTCTGCGTTCAGATTCCTGAAGCGTGCGAATCTACATAACTAATACACGCCTCTTGCCCCCTACGCAAAGCCAAATAGAGATGATACGGAATGTACGTACTTTTACCAATCACGCGCCTGGCATCGTGTGAGATTAGAGATGTAACGGGGCGAATAAATTGAACACCTTACAAGAGCCGACATCTAACATCTGACCTTGAATTATACTCGCGTTTGCCGCTTCATCGCACGCGCTCCGGCGCATAAGATATTACTGAAATCTTAGATGCGCGTCACCATTTATTCATATGGTACCAATAAAACGCTTCATTGTTCCAAATTGTCATTCATGGCGGCCTGCATCTAACTATAAAGCAATATAAAATATTGTGCGACATGAAACTTCATGGTAGTACATAATTTGAAATTCATAACACGTGCAATCGTGAGCGCCGTTCAGCAAAATAGGAAGTGTAATAAAATATTTCTGACTGAAATGCTATAACAGAAATAGAGTGCATGTGCCGTAAAATTCACAACATCGTGGCATCCTCACAATACTGTGATATTTTTATTGCTTTACAGCTCTTCATATTAATAGACCATATTTTATATGCCTACGTGTGCGCCCAATTTTGAAACGTGATCGAATATATAAAGAGGAATCCGTCGGCTTCGTTTTATATTTCCTCAAGTTACGTAACATGAAAATGCCCGATTCAATAAATAGCGATTATATGGGTTGGGTAAACAATAAAATCAATTAAGTAACGTATAATAAAACTATTGTGCACGTCTCTCGGTAGCTGTAGCCGGTGTGGGTGGTACGCGGTACGTACATTGTACCAAGGGTACATCGACGCGGCGTCTGTACGAGTACTTTATTTGAACAGATGGAAGTGTACACGTAAGGTAGGGATTCCCTTCCCCGCCAATATGTTTCAATTTAAACTAAGCCGCTTGTCGATACGAGCTCGCTCCGGAATATCTTCCGATTCCAACTGGATTCCACGATAACAAAAATAATGTTGGAAAAAACTACCAGATAACAATACCTTCACGGTATTTGTAAATAAAACAGTGGTGAATAAAAGATGACTGAAGCGACTGTTGTTGTGTTTATATCACACCTAAATGTTATAGTGAAGCTTCATGTTTCATAGCTTTTCGATGGAGTTCGTTGCAATAGAGTAAGTAGGTAACACACTTGAAAAGTTCAAGGATGCTAAAACTGTGTGTGCTCAATCGAATCGTTTGGTATATAGTTTCAGATCTAAATTGCGGGGCTTTAACGGGGAACTTTGCTCGAGGAAATAAAAATTTCGTACGACAAACAAGCAATCAGTAGCATTTGCGAACTCGTGCTAAGCAAACACGGTGGCGCGGGCCCGCCCGGGAGCCCCGTCCAAGTGCTTGTCAAAGACTGTTCCAATTCTTCTCTACTGTATTTTTTTAACCAAATCGTATCGGACCAGTCCTTTAAAAGCTTTGCACACCTTTCTTGCTTGTAAGAACGGAGATGAATACTTTTAGTGGTCAAGCTGGATTTTAAAATCGATTTTCTACGTATTTTACAAGAGCATTTAGTTTTTGCTTGAAATTAATTATTCTTGTTTTATTAAGTTTGTACTACGGAAAATTAAAGCTTTCAAAATATCAATGCTCGTAATTAATTGTTAACCTATACATAATGGGTATAAAAGTACCCTTTAGCAGCCGAAAGGCACTTGTTTTACCCTTCTTTGCAATATTGTTTTGTTTTACACCATACCTTTTAGTTTCGGAAATATTGGGGATTTTTGGGACCCCCGTACTATTCAATGCATCCATCAGCACAATGTTTTGAGTGCGTTACATTGACTTCTACCGTAAAACGTGATATTTTCCCAAAAAAAAAGTCGGTTCTCATGAATAATTTGCGTAGTGTTACTTAGTTTGATGTATAGTATGCTTGGTTAACGGCTTTTAGGATCTGTTTAGATCTTGTATACTAAGGAAACATTTTGAAAATATTAACAATGTGCATCGTTTTGGTCTCCCCCTGCACACCAAATTCAAATCCAGGGACTTGGCAAAGTCAGTATACATACACAGGCAGTACCACACAAAAGATTGTTCTGCTTTGACTGTTTTGAACGAAAGTTTCGGACTTTATCGCTTAGACTCTGTGAATCAGTCGAGTGGGGACAATTCATGCGTGAACGTAAAAGGATTTGGTAAACAACGTTTTGAACATTTCTACGATAAAAGTGATGGAAGATTGTGTATTTCTACGTTTTATTCTGTGCAACTTATCGGTGTAGCTTTTGAAAATATCGAATTTTATAATCGAAAAGAAAAGTTTGATATAAGACAATAGCGAATAAGCGAGAATAGCGCAGTGAAAGAAGTAGAAGAAAAGAAAATAATGATATTCAATATCTTTTTGCACACACTGTATAATGTTAAGGTTGCTAATTTTGCTCGGGGAACCCCCGCAAAATTAGCAACTCTATTTGTGGTGGTTGAAAATTCGTTTGAAATAATGTTTGAATAAACTTCTAATCAGCTTGCACTAAGTGATTGTTGCGTCAGTCACTGCAGGCCGAATAGTGCGAAATGAGTGGTTTTTATTCTTTATAAAATCAAATTTACGTCTTTTGTAAAAAATAAAACGACAATTATGTTCATTATTAAATTGTCTGTCCATTATTATAAGTAGCAAATCAAAATAATGGTTACTTTACGAGGAGTGGCATTTTATAAATCATTATTTCTCATTTCTGTGGTTTCGTTGTAAGGGGATTTATTGAACAATAAGCTACATAAAAAAAAACCTCAATTTTGGAGTCAAGAATATGTAGTAATTTAATGTATTTTTTATTAGTTGGCATTTCTTTTGGATAAAGAGGAGTAGGCTCCAAAAAACTGCTCGTTCAAAGTCATTTGCTCGGGGAGGCGCCTTAAATGGAAGAGCTGATCACACGCTGGTCGGAGTCACCTAACACAAGCATCTTCTTGCTTAAAAGATGGTCTCCAAATCATGTGTGTTAAAGTATTATGTAATTGAAATAAACATTGAGTATTTTTTAATTTAGTAGTATTTTTTATACAAAAAAAAACAAGCTTTCTTATAAAACCGCTTCTTACTATTTCGAGCGTTTTTGAATAGCGTCCCATACTTACCGAAAGGGTCAACGACCTAACGTTCCCAAAATATACCTTTGTAAAATATACCGTAGTGTAACAACATCAGATGTTGTTTTGAATTGCCAGTTCATTAAACAAGCGTCATAATTCATAATAACACATTACCCTCTACTTAGCCTCTCGGGGGTAATAAGTTTCGTTCGCTGACTCTTCCTTTGCTGCTTAAACAACAGTTATATTTTATAAATGTAGGTATTTACAAATGCGAAAGTTTCGATCGATGGGTGTTTGTCACCCAATCACGCCAGAACAGGTGAACAGATCTGGATGAAATTTGGCACAGAAATTGAAAATAGTCTGGAATAGCACATTTAGGCTACTTAGGCTACTTTTTTTTCACTCATATGTACACAGGTATAATAAAGAAGGAGATATGACGGCTAGACGAAAATGTATCGGGACCCTGTTTCTCCACTTTGCCCCTACCACACGGCTACTACTACACGTGCAGTTCAGTAATAGCAATAGATACGCAGTCGCGCACACACCCGCATTTCTTAAAACTGAACGTATTACACAATCAATTGTAAACCTTATGACATCAAACACAGCGTGTATTTACCCATGCACCGTACAACTTACCCACACAAAAACGTGACATACGCAAGAGAACCAGGGTCACCGACGTAGCCCGAAGAATTGCCAAACTTAAGTGGCAGTGGGCAGGGCACATTGCTCGCAGAACGGATCCGCGAACCGGAAGACGATGCGTTGGCAGACCTCCCACTAGGTGGACCGATGAAGGTTGCGGGGATCCGTTGGATGCGAGTCGCACGGGATCGGTCAATGTGGCGACACTTGGGGAGGCCTATGTCCAGCACGTCTTTCGGCTGAAATGATGATGATGAAGTAAATTAAAACAATAAAATATCCGGTTACGTTGGTTTAGGCTGTCATGGCCTATTAAAACAGTAGTTAGTAGCACGAGGATAAGGCATAATATACGATAATTCAAAGCCAAAAACACTCCACCGATTTAACCTGAAATATAATTAACTTACTTTACGAAAGTTGGTTACACATTTCTCTACTACTAAAATAATCAAAATACATAAAAACATTATTTGATATCGATCTTCCAACCGTGTTATAACGGTTGACCAATTGAAAAATAACACTAAAATAGCAATATTTAATTCGTCAATAATGCGTCAATACGTTAGTGGATCTGCACAAGCACATCACTAACTCGTCGCAAGAAGCAGCGGCCGTACTACGTGAAATATCGTATTGTGATTTTTTTGGGGCCCGGTCACTTTCGGACCTAACGCCGCCATCTTGGTTTTTCTACATAATTTCCACAGACAATCTCAACGCCCCCCTGTCAATATCATTCAAGCGCCGAAAAACAACCGTGGTACGTTATGAAGTGTGCAGTTCAAGGTGGCGCTCCTTGTTCAGAAAAAATGCATCGATATGTCAAACTTAATACATTTATTTATGTTCTGTACTTTCCCGCCGGAACAGATAAGTTGGCTGAAGTTGTACATTGGAATTTCAGATTCTGGTAGGTACTTTTTGGTACAAACACGCAAGCCACAGTATTAAATAATATCACAAAAAATAATAGTTATGTCGATATTAAATATTTTTTTCTGCGTCGTAAATATTATCGGCAACAGGTTATTACGTTAGAAAAGGCGTTTATTAATATTTTTATGTAGGTTATATTTTTGGTCATAATGTTTTTGGTATCCAGTTAATTGCATAACTCGCTGACAACGTTTAGCATTTGTTAACGCCACAGCCCAATTTTTACAGTTCTTTTACACAATGGTTCATCATGCTGGTTAATTTTTCATTATTCTACCGTCAATTAGGTATACTAGGGCTGGTTCAGCTGGTGGGTCAAACATGATACGACTAAAACTGAACCGAATATGTAGAATACAGAACAAATAAAATCTGACCTTTGCAACCCAACTAGTGTGGTATATATCGATATCGATACCTAAAGTTGGATCAGACAGGCTTCTGTATACTATACTACTACTATAACAGCCCATAACATCCACTGCTGGACATAAGCCTCTCCCATGATGGGAGGAATTTGCCGTAATCTCCACGCTTGGCAGGCGGATTGGAGATCGCAGTGATGAAAGACTAACAGAAAACGCTGCTGCCCATTCTCTGGTCTACGGAGGCGCAAGGTGTTCTGCCTCAGACATTAGTCGCCTTATACGACACCCGTGAGTGTAATGGGTTGGTTCTATTCTACTCTGCCGGATACCACACGGCACGGCTTCTGTATATCCAAAGCCATCTCCTAGGTATTCAATCTACCTACCTAGGTACATACTTACATCTACTTATTTCTTGTAAAAATAAACAAGACTCTGAACTCAGTTATGTTTATATTATGTCCTTCTTTACTCGTAAAATACATAAGAATGTATACTTAATCCTCCAATTTCATCAGCAACAATGAAGCCCATAAAATTCTTATTCCAAACCCATAAATCCACAAAATCTAAACATATGTACAGACATACCTACAGCCTACAGGTACGTGAAACCGAATAGATTACGGTTCCATCGGACGCGAATATTTCTGGCGGTGGAACGCGCCGGCAATGCGTCAAACGGCAATAACGTATTTTTTTCAATTACGGTGCAATTTCCATGAATCATTTTGTGCCGTTGAGCATTCTGCGCCGAACCAGTTACGATTCGCTGACCCAGATTGGAAATGTTTGCGTACACCTAGCACAGCGCCAATGAATGTTCAGAAATGCATTTGCTGTCTTAATTAGTTGTTGATGGCATTACGTTTCGTCTGTACTTCTGTAGCTTTTATCAATATATCACATCATTTCGCAAATTTGGTACACTTATAATTAAATAGAAACCCTTCATCCGTATGTAAACTGAAATAACACTATCAAATCCATGATTATCTTTAATTTGTCAAGCAGAAGATCATCACATCACCAGAAGCCTAATAAACACTCCTAAAGCTCATCACAACCCTAAAGTAGATTGTCGAACCGCAATATTTCTACAGCATTAATTAGAAAGGCATCCGTGCGATACCAAGTAATGCATCAATTGTTATCAACAAAGCAACCGCGCTCAAAGCGAGCGATCATCTTAGCAAAGGAGCCCGCCAATATTTGACAGATACGCTTCCTCTACCACTTATTGAATTAATTTCTCATTTCACAACCACTTATCTCCTGAACCGGGAAGTTATTGTAAACAATTACCCATAAATAAATTTCCACCTCGCAAGTAAGTTCGAGGTTCGAAACAAAGAAAATCGAGTTTCCCACCAACGCAAGTTGAGCGCGTGTAAATGTAATTTCGCAACAAAGCTTTTTACCGAAAACAGGTAAGTGAAAAAAGGTTGTCTTTTTAACAGCTATACTCGTACGTCAATAAGTTTTGTTGAGATGGCCTGAATTGCTTACTAGAGGTTATAAAGAACATAGAAATAAGATTTTACGTGCCTTTAAGAACTTTCCTAGACGAGATTCTCGAGAAAGGGATTAGCCAGAAAAGTCTTACCTTTATTCAACTATAGTTATAGTTTGACCACCTTAAGTGTGCAGTTCAAGGTGACGCTGTTTGTCAAGAAAAATGCATCAAATGTCAAACTTGGTACATTTATTTTAGTTTTTTCTTTTCCCACCTGCACAGATAAGTTGGTTGAATTTTATATGCATAATTTACAATATACTTGCATTGCTGTCATGTTGCTGTCAGTTTAGAAAATAGATAGCAATAAAATGCCATCGTCAATCAATACCAATGGAAATCTTACCAAAGAGCATTCTGCCTGTAACTGCTGAGACGTCATAAAACTTTTTTGCAAGAAATATAACCGACTTCAAAAACACAACAAAGTGAAAAATAACTTTAGCTGCAGAATTCAAAGATTAAGATAAAAAAAAGCAGACGAATTGATAACCTCCTCTTTTTGGAAGTCGGTTAAAAATGTCGTTACGTTTCCATTTTCCTTTCCACTAAAACTTGAAGAATTTTACTGCACAGTAAAAAAGCTGCATTTTTACTGCCGTACTTCTACAAGCAACTACAGCTGTAACTCATGTTTTCGACGTCGACGACAAGATTTTTGTGATAAATTGTGAATAATTAACATAACACAATGTTCGGGGTAACGAAGGAAGAAGCCGTGGACACAGTTATGAACTGAATAGGTATAACTAGGTACAACAGCACTCTGCTAGAAACTTGTTTCATTAAATTTAAATTTACCGTCTGCTTATTAATTCAACGAAACGCTCGTCGTCTCCCGGATTCAGGACGGGGGAAAAAACTTCGTCCATTGATATGTCTTATTGTTCAATTTTGGGCATCGCGGATGATTTTTAAATAGCTCGCTCATGTATTCGGAATACTTATTCAGTTAGTTACTTTCTATCTTTTTTTACCTATTGTCAACGTTGTGATTCTTTTGCGTCATAGTTTCCTATAGAACGCTGAAATTATATAACAGCCTTCTACATGTAATATCCGGTCACAGTCTTATCTTCTTCGTGTTGATGGTCCCTTTTTTATAATCAAATTAGTTTTCACCAGAACTCTGCGGAACTCTCTCTCTCGGTGGCGTTGGGGGTGTTTAAGACAGGTCCCTCAAAGTACCAGTCCAATAGCACCGGGGAATTTGAAATTCTGCAAAATCTAAAAAAATACGGAAATAATATTCATACTCACCCAATCTTATCAACATCAAATCTTTAATAATCATCTGAATCAACGTTGCATCTTCACATCAGCACATTTTAATGTTTCTACTTATACCCGTGCTAACTCGGTTATTTAAAAGTCCCTCTTGGTTCCTCCAATTAATTTCGAGACTTAGTAAAATATATATTTTTTACATCGAAAGGATCTAGATTGCCCAATTAAAAGTTTAAGCTTATTACTTCCAACGCCCGCTTTTTGAATACGTTTAATTATTTTACCTCTTACTCTGGTCTATATTCTGTGAGCGATCGTTTTTATAGCAGATTCTAAATATTGTTTTTGATTTTATTTATTTTCGAATAGTTCCTAAGTATTATTAGAGTAGGTTATTTCAGTCCTTGTTACATAATGTTCTAATCACTGAACGGGAACTAGACTGCCTCGTTGGTCTAGTGGTTGCAAGCGTGACTACTGAGCCTGAGGTACTGGGTTCGATTCCCAGGTCGGGCAAGTTATATTCAGTTTTATCATCAGGAATTTTTCAGTAGCAGCCGCGGAGTCTGTTATTGCGCCCAGTTGATGGCAATTAGGCTCGCCCTCGTCCCATTACATGGGACTTAAACATAACCGGCAAAAAGTTGGTGTACTAGTAGATACACCTCTGCCTGACCCTTAGTGTATTGCAGGCGTGACGTTATGTTATGTGTAACTACTGTTAAGCCTTGATCAGCTTCGTTCTCTGAAACAACAGGCCTTGGCCTTCCTCTATTAAGTCTATTACCCAATTTCTCATAAATCCCAATTCCCACCTTTCAAAACTCAGTAAGTATTTTTATAAACTTTAGTTTGTCATTTTTCAATTTCATCTCCACTGAAAAGCACATTCGAAATGTACCTCTAATATTTATAACATGTTTTTTAGTCGCTGAAACGGCAAAACGGCAATATTCAACAGTTTATCAGCGGGTGGGACTGTAGTCACAAGTGCATTTCCCGGCGTGGTGGTATCGGGGCTAATCGCGGCCGCTTCCTACCGATGCAGGCCGGAAATTGGCTGCCCGACTCATCCGCTGTCGACGACATATGATCTAACTAGTCATGTTTCTTGCATATTTTGCATCATACGAATTAATTTGGAACTGGTAAACGAGATTGGATGTTCATCTCCGTTGACATGAATTTCTGGAGTGAGTCGTAGTTAGTTATTCTATCATTTTTATCATTCTCGGTTTTTCAACCGACTTCCAAAAAGAGGAGGTTCGCAACTCGACTGTTTTTTTGTGTTTGTTACCTACCTCAGAATTTTCAACTAGGTGAACCAATTTTAATTATTCTATAATAAATTTTTATTTGAAAGCTGGTGGATGCTGATCTTCGGAGATATGCAATGGAACTGTTACTGTTACTACTGTTACTGCAAAAATTGTCGGCACATCTGCCGTGATTGCTGCAATCGCTTGGATGTTTATTGTTTATACAACATCATGACGTAACATCACGCCTGTATGCTCTGAGGGGGTACGCAGATGTGTACAATACACCCAGATTTAGACAGTTAGGTATGTTAAGAAGTTGGCGCGTTCGTCTCCGCGCGCGCCTCAGAGATGTCAGCAGAAGGAAAGGGTCTCCAAGGTCCGATGCCTCCCGGGGCTGCGGGACTGTTCGAAAGAGATACCGTGGCCCCGGAACACAAAGGGCTAAGAAGGAACATGGATGGGTTTTAGTTAGTAAAAGTCTGACACTCCCTTCCGCTCCGCCCAGAGCGGGGGGGGGGGGGTAATTTGATGATTTCACATCCGAAAAAAAAAAAGGTATGTTAAGTTCCATATATTGGGGATACGCCTATTACCATGACATGTATTGTTAACAATGTCATATAAATGCATGGCAAATATTTGTTTGGGAACAACTAAATTAGGAAAAATAAAAAACTTTTGTTGCGAAAAAATTAATCGGACGTCGGTGACCTTTGTTTGATTGATTTAGTTTTTACCCTACTGCGGCGAAGCCCAAAAGGCGGGTAATGTGTTTGATTGGTCACCGACTTCTGAAGCTAAAGTTTTTTTTCACTTTTTTTGTGTTTTTGAAGTCGGTTTTATTTTTTGCAAAAAAGTTCAAAAAGTACCAAAGGGTTCTGTGTTCGGAAATTTACACCCGCTGATGGTTCCGGAAAGTAGGTAACAAAGGTCGAGGCCACCATTATCGCCAAGATTTTATTTATTTATTAAAACTTTATGCACAAGTAAAAACTGTACAAAGGCGGACCTAATGCCTTAGGCATTTCCTACTAGTCTACCGTAGGGTGCAAAGACAATAACAGAAAATGAACCACACCTCGCCAAATGAATCATGTCCACTTCTTCTGTTGTTTTAAATTACCAAAAATATGTGATGATGAGTCTATGTGAAATGCAAATGAGATGTTTGGAAATGAGTTTATAAAGGAAATAAGTTAATCTACCAAAATTTCAATATTCGGAACCCTGCCCGCCATGCCCGCCCATCTGGTCTTGTATTTCTTGCAGCAAGCAGGTCTTCTATGATTATATTTACAACATGTTATTCCATCTTCCCATCGTTGACTTTTCAGGCGACGATTTTACAAGCTCGCCAGCTTCTCCAAGCCGACGCCCGAAGAGCGAATAGTGTATTAAGTTTAAAGTTTATAATATCACATAAGTAGTGCAAGTTGCGAGACCGTGCCTGACATGCACTAAGCAAACACATTTCCTTGACAACTTACAAGCGACTTGCTTTCTTAGTAGCTTTGTAAGCACACAAATCGGGCTTATTGATAGTTGATGTAAAAATCATAGATAACTTTCCGATTCTGCTAAAATTTTGCAAACATGTTTAGTTTGGATGACAATGCATGGTTAGATAAGTGGCTTCATTATAAATCTAATATGACTCCCAAAGATGGCGGACTAGTTATTTTTTATGCATTCCAATGATATCTGTTTCAAAGTTTGCTTAGAAGAATATGAGAAATAAAATGAAGCCACTCTAGAGCGTATTTTTTAAACTATTTTATTCTTATTCATTTACAGTGGTTCTTATGCCGATGCTGGGGGAGGCCTTTGTACAGCAGTGTTCGTCTTTCGGCTGAATGATAACGCTGCCACTTCTTAGGAAGTAACACAACACAATTGTTTTGTCAGGCTCCCCTTATCGTAAGTCGTGAGAGAGTGTTATAGTCAAACTGTCTGCTGAGTTAGAAGACTTTTTTGGCCTCGTACGAGCTGGATTTCTTTGGCTTTGTTTTATAGGTAAGTATTATCTTATAGGTTGTTGGCTAACTGGTTGTTTATTTTATCTCTACTTATCCTTGCAAACCAAAGAACTGAAGGATCGACTGTGTGAAGGATGATATGGTAAGAAATGAGGTATCTGATGAGATGACGAGTAATTGAGAAGTATGAAAGAAGACTTGCTACCGTGACTCCAAATAAATTGGGATTATGGCAATTTCAAACTAACACAGTTAAAAAAATATAACAAATTACATACTAATCAATAGTTAAATCATCTAAACATTCCACACCACTGCACCAACCCAACTGATTACGTACTCGATTTGATTTTGCGATCGTCAAATCTTCTGTCGATTCGATACCCGTAATTAGTTTCGAATGCATAAACTAGTGGACGGGTTTGGTAGTGCAATTAGCGTCGATCGTGTACATACAATGATTTCATTAAACATGCAAATTTGCGTCCATAGTCACGTATGGCATCGTAATCGGGAGCCTGGTTGTGTTATTGGTTAATAAACAAGGGTATATTTCCATTATAGGTTCCTCCCGGTTCGCGCTAGAATCCTTTGTGCTGTCGGTTTCGATTTACGGAGGCTGCAGTTTCGATCAGTATGCAATGGGTTTTATTTTCAAAGGAAATTTAAGAAATGTTTTATTTATTTACATAAACAATTTTTCTGTCTGTTTATAAAACTTCTAGAAGTCCTGGTTTGATTATGTTATTCCCTCGTCTCTAATTGTTCATATATATTTACTTAATTTAGTTTTAATTTTTATTGTACCAATTTGATTATTCTTACAGTTGTTAATAGATTTTTTTTTATTTTATAACATTGACTGTCTTAGTTAATTTGTGCTATGTAAAGTGATGGCCTGAAACACAGGTTTAAATAAACCTAGATCGGGCAGGTCGCTACCAAACATTTGAATTCCACATTATCGTTTCTTGCAACTGTTAAATATATTTTAGTTATAGTTTACTTTTATGCACTAATTATATGTTTCAGAAAAAACATTTAAAATAAATTATTCTTATTCTTATTAGTTTACAGAATTAATATTATCGAACAAAATTTTACGAGAGATTTGTGCAATAATACAACATTTAAAAAAAAAATCTAATGACTACCTACATGATAATAATAATATTTTTTAAAAACCTTAAAATCTATATCGAAGATGAGCACTCATAGGATGACACATTACATTAGATTATGATAAACATCTGCAGAATTGTATCATGGAAATCTCTTACTAAACATTTCTGCAACATTGAAAACACGAGAACGGCAACATCCCACAAAATAAACAGAGCGCGAGGGATGGACAATACTTATCTGTACCAAATGCGGTTACTGTCTTCGATAAATTATCTAGTCGGCCAGAACAGAAGGCGTATGGTAACCAAACGTAAAATTTTCGATTATAGTCCCTTTAGCCGAGGAATATCTTGACAAATACCCTAATAAAAAGGCTCGCCGCGCGTTCGGGACGTTTGGAAAACCATTTACAAGGTTTATCGTCGCCATGGAAATAATAACTGGAGCCGTTATCGTCCTAAATTGATCTAATTTAAAATTATTGTTATCGCGAACCTTTTATTTTTATTAGGTAGGATCATAATATTTTATCAGTGGCCACTCACAAAATCTTGTATGTGTAATCTGAATGCGATATATTTATGTTTCGCTTTTCTTGTAATGTTTATTTTATTTTAAGTTGTCTTTTATATTTTGTTTGTAAGCTTAATATTTTTGTAAATACAGACTGTTATATAAAAGCCCTACGCATAACTTAATTTCAGATCTAAGCAATAATTCTTTGAAAATCCTATTACCTCGTAAAAACCTAATGTGTAGTAAATTGTAATATTTTTAAGTTCTTATGAAATATAAATACATTAACATACTAGTACCTAGTGTGATTACGTAGAAAAGCACTTAAGACGGATTTCCAAATGGCGCGTTTTGTGTCTCACGAACATAGGGCATCTCAATTCATGAAGCCATCTTACTTCAGTACTAAACTATTAACTTCAGTAGATTATAGATAGCCTTGGTTATTTCTGCCAGGTTTTAGAAGAAACACTCACGGACGCATTAAATAAATATAACGATAGTAATTTATAGTGTCTAGACTTCAAGCACTGAACTGTTGGCAACACAAAATATAGTTCCACCTTAGAAAAACTCATAACTATTCAAAGGATTTCACAGTTGAAGACCGGGTCGCAGCTATGAATTTAATCGTTGATGCTGGACCAAGATTATTTCAATAGAAATGTTAGAATAGATACAGAAACGGCCGATTGTAGTATTTCAGCTAGCCTTTTATCACGTGTCGTCAGCGAAGCGGACATCATCGACACTCGGGGAAAGTCGGGAAAGTTCGGCCTCGTTCACCAACGCTACGACAAGCCCATGCGCGCTTCAATAGCTCCTTTGATTGACGCTATACTTGCGAGTCGCGCACCTAGTGCGAGCAATAATTGCCTTTTGAGACGTGAAAACATTGCTCCAGCGATAAAATATTATTTGTGTGTGACAGGCTTTGTAGTAGAATGTGTACCAGCCATATCTCAAAGACACCCGTTGTAATTAAGTAGACAATGAGAGTTCATATTTGGTGGTGGGCGGGAATGAGGTCCCATTGTGCTCAGCTCGTTATCTGCAGACCAGTCTTTTTGGCTTTGCACAACAAAGTGGCTGCCCCGGTTTGCGTCTGAAACTGTTTATTTAATAAGAAAGCCTAACGATTAGACAATTGACTACAGAAAGTAAACAAGTGTATGGTTGACAGGCGCAAATATACTTGTATGTGACAAGGAAACCAATTACAGAGAACCATTGTGAACTGCAATAGAAATAAACTGTATTACGACGCCACAGTAAAAATAAAACAGAAATTAAAAATTAAGGAGAGTCCAGAAAGAATCGAGATAAGGGTTCGTTCAGCTGAGGAGCTAATTCTAAAGGAAATAAAAACTTTATTTCTTTCATAAAACAGATACAAAGGACGAGATTATACGGATTTTAGGGCCGACATCGATTCAGCGGCGCAGAAGGCAAACAATCGTCTTTTGTTGTCGGACCTATTGAAGTTTGGGTAATTAATTATACCGGGCGGCCGTCATTTTGCAGATTCACTTCTCCTACGAGTATAACGTTCTCCGCAAGATTGACTGATTAGCTACCACACACCACATACTGTCGACCCTTTCCGTGTTTCTGTGTTGCGGGGCTGTAACTTAATGCTCGACACGAGTTTTATATACCTACCTACGTCAAATGGATTAATGGTGTAATGTATTGTGTTACAGGGACGTGAAAGCTCTAAGACGCAGCCATTGGTCTTGTAATTGTGACCAACATTTAACAATATTTTTACCAATGAATTTTCTTAATACTTTTCTAATAATATTTCAATAAACTCTACACTCAAGTTTCCCTGGTGTCCAGTTATTTACTGCAAAAAATACACAAAGCCAGGTAGATAGGCAAAGGAAACCGAATATTGAAAAATACAAACGGAAAACTGCGTGCTGCCAACGTCCGGGGCAATACTTCACTGGCGCAAATACAAAGTAATTGGTGAAGAGAAAAATTACACCAGAGAGAAAAGCCGTGTGTTTAAAAAAATAATAGAAAAAAAGGAATTGCGTCTGTTATAGTAGCAGGGAACAAAAGGCCGGTTTCATCTATTCCCGACAATGACGTGCCCGTCCAGTCGCCGTGCCGGCGCCGCGCCGTGTCGGTGCCGGCTCGTAAACGGCACGTGTACACAGACGCCGGCGGCGTTTTGATCAACCTTAACGTCACCGCTTTTTTTAGTGCACTCTTCAAATTGACTACCGAAAAAAAACCTCACAGATTTTAACGTTTATAAAATAGTTGCAAAGAATAATTTAAAGTTACACTGAGCTAGTTCAGATATTCGACAAATAAAGGCAATTTCAACATGTCAAGTGTCTGTGAGATAAGATCTTTTTCTCGGAAGCTGGTCGCCGCCTGTGAGGTCGTTACCAAGTGTCTCGCTGGTTCAACTTCGCTCTACTGAACTTTGATTATAACGTAAAATAAATTCGTTAAGTAACAGTCTTGAATTTATTCTTGTGCAATGTAGTGTTCGAAGCTTTGACTTGTTTAATATGAAAATTGTAAATGAACTTTACAAATGGATGTACCTAAGTATCCAGAATTTAGATACTTACCTCATCAATCTCCTGCCTTTAACCCAATTTATGTAGGGTCGGGTGCAGCATGTCTTCTTCTTCCATACTTCTCTATTACTCGTCATCGCAGCAGACACCTCGACCTTTCTAGCCATATCATCCTCACAGTTTACCCATCGTTTCTTCATCGTTCTTTCTTGTCTTCCTCTACTCTTAAAGCCAGCCATTTTCCTCATTCCTTCGCATCACATATCCATACCACGATCTAGTTACCTTACACATTTAGAATGTTTTATAAAAAAGATCAGTACGCCTATTACATATCTTTCTGATATCCAGTGACTATCAAGCTTCGGTTGTACACCGAACTATGATGACAACCGAGAATGTCATAATATTGTTATTACATATCGCACTGAGTGGATATCACTTTACGGTGACTAACAGCCCGGGTACGGTGTAATGTCTTTCACTAAAGCCACTTCAAACTCAGTTGTCATCAATTTGTTGTCCACTATGCTTACATAATCGAAATAATATAAGTATCGATACAAAAGCGTCTGTCAAAATGAGTTACGGTGACTATCAGCCACGATACAACCAATGACGTCATATTTGATCGCGACTGGTCATACATAATATGAAACTAACTTTTCACAGTTAATAGATGGACACTGAGCCCAGTTACTATAATTTCGAGCTGTCAACAGAGATACGTAACAACGTACTACTGAACAATAAAAAACATTTTTCAAATCTTTCGTCACAATCTACGCAGCTATTTACAATCGTCACCTGCACATTCATAGGAAAAACCGAGCTTTTAAAATGAACTTTTTTCAGCGATATACGCTGACTACTTACAGTTATTTTTGGGTACATTATTCCAGCTATTCCAGTTTACATAGGTAGAAACTTCATTTTATGAATTCGGTAGGCGGGGCAAACGGTTTAGTGCCGGCTTCGACCTTTCGAAGTTGACGACAGCTGTTCTCACTGAACGACCATTAAAGTCTACTCCTAAACTAAAAATGGCTACTTACTTAGGTACTCAATTATTAGGCCAAGCAAACTTTTTAAAGTAATAAGCTAATTGAAATCTTTTCCTCTTCCCGATTACAAATTCAGGGAAATCTAATCTCATTTTTCGTAACTGGTGTGGCTTCAGTAATTTTTTATCTTTTGTTAAAGCTTCGTATAGGTTTTTATTACATTAAAAGCTGAGGAGCTGAGTGGTTGTGGTTCCGTCAAATCTGAAATATCACAGTAACTAAAACAAAGTACCTTCATGTCCCCATTTTTATTTAATCAATTTTCTGATAATGTCGCCTGAAACAGCGTGACGCTCCTTGAAAATGATTACTCTTTAAAATCTTGAACGTGGTGAATTTGCGTCTGTCGAAAATATGAAGCCAAGGCCCACATCAAAACAGATTTGAATGGAACGCAAAATGAAGGCAGCAGCGCCGTCCGAGATAACGGCTCTTCAAAAAAGGGAAATGTTAAAAACAAAATTCAAAAGGAAAAGAGGAAGTAGGTACCTAAGTAAATTATAAAAGTGCGACGAGAGTCTTTTGTTTACGAGCCGCTACTGTCAGTGCTCCGCCATTTTGTGCCAGAGCGACCGCATTCACAAACAGACTGGCAAGTTATGCCTCTAATTCGTCGCTAAAAGATGGCATAGTTAGGCTTTTTTGTCAAATCTCCAGTGGCACGAACAATAATGTTCCCCACTTCTTTTATCTAAAATAATAAAGAAAATATTCTCGGCGTTTTTTTCCCTGATAAGGAAGTTAAAACTCGCTAAAACGTTACCTATTTACTTGTCAGTGTAAAATATAGGTGCTTACCTAACACGGCAGTCGTAATGAAAGCTAACTTGGTCCCCAGATACTAAAAAGTTTACGACATAACGTAGGCATATAAATATACACTCACCCGCGTTTTTGTAAAACTTTGTGAAAATTGTAATGAATTTGTATACGGCTGCAAAAAATAATATTTAAATTGTATTCCTTGGAGAATATTCGTAGACATGTCAAGCGGTTATCTGCTTTGTATAAACTCGTTCAAGATTATACGGGGAATGTTACGCTTGCCGAGTGGGCTAGAAATCAAGTTGCCGCTTTTAGGTTCACTAGAAATGTGATCAGAAGTAATAGGTACAGACGCCAGCATATCATGCTACTACAATCTGTCAAATTTCTTTAATAGATTTTCTACTTTATAGTTAAAGCATTAGGTTCAAGGTTAATTGGGAAAATTTTACAGTTTCAGGTAGCTGGCGTGCGTCTATACTTCTTCTCATTTCCGAAAAACTATCGGGGTCATGTTTAAGAGAGTAACGTCCATCCAATCAAAATGGAAAGAACCTGAAACTCTGAATTACCTCTTAGTCACTAGTAACGAGGCAGGAAACAAGTGGCATAGCCCGAGCCAGGATTCTGTGCCTCATACGAAAGACTGGGTATGATGGTCCAACTTGAGCAATGCGAAGACCGCGTCTGCTAGAAGATGAAGAAAGTCTACCTAGCTAAACAGGGTGGAGTTCTTTTGCGAAGTTTTTATTCAAATTATTTTTAGCTCAAAAACACCAGTGAGTGAGCTAGCTGTACATGTTTTCTGTACAACAAATTAACACAAAGTCGGCTCATGATTCCTGAGTCCTAAGGGTGGCGGGGTGAGGGGGCGGGCCGCGGAGCGGTTTTCATTAGAGACCCCATTTACATGTTATTCATTACCTTCCTACATCATATCTATTCATATTATTTCAGGAACTAAATGTTTTATGACCTATCTTGTTTCTGTATTTGAAGAAAAAATTAAGTGCTGGAACACCTAATTTTGTCTGTCGTGGATAATCAACAGGGATGGGGTGAATATGTACGGTGCAAACAGGTAAGCATCCACAAATCGAACCAAATGCTTCAGTAGATGGGCACCTAATTACGGACTCGGTGTTTGCAACGAACATAGCCCCAAGTCAGACGTACAACAGTATCCATTTACTGATACCAAAAACTTAATCAAGTCTTGACACTGCATTCTCTGACAATCAATGGCATGCATGTTGGCAAATCCAACATGCTAAATAAACGACTTTTTGCACAAAAAAAAAACAAACTAGCAATCAGAATAATAAAGTACGAGTACGTAGCAATTAATTTATGATAGTAACGGTAAATTAATCAATAACAATAACATTGATTGTGCACTATATGAATATATCCAACATGATTGACAGCAAGCACTGCATATTTTATCCCTCCGAATGTAGTTATTCATACATCAGATAATCAAATAGATATTCGAATATTCAGCTAGGCCGTGTACTCATGTTAAAATACCAAACACGCTCAATGTAAACACAATGATCGAATACACAGAGCGTTATACATAATATTAATATTAATTTCAATTTGCACAAACACAAGCCAAGGATTAGGTTAAGTAAGCCCGCAGTATTACTACGACATTTTATCTAAATATATATTAATATGGAATGCCTACTGGGATATTTACGCAGACGGTATAACCACGTATAACCGTACAAGCCTTGAAAGTAAACCGCTGTATTTTGAGGAGAAAACTGGTTGAAAGAATCTTTTATGCAGAAAATAGTATGACGGGAGGCGGCATTTTGTATAACCTAAATAAATGGTGGTTTAACAGAAGAAACATTGAGAATGATTTTCATATTAAATGAAGCTTTTATTATCTAATTAATTATTACCATCATTTGCTTAGACTTCTTCCAAATATGTTGGGGTCGGCTTCTAGTCTAACCGGATGCAGCTAAATACCAGTATTTTACATTATATATGTTATTTTACTAGACTGCCTCGTTCGTCCAGTGGCCGCAAGCACGACTGCTGAGCACGAGGTCCTGGGATCGAATCCCGGGTCGGGCAAAGTGTCATTGGGTTTTTCCATCAGGAATTTCTCAGTGGCAGCTACGGAGTCTGTATTTGCGCCCGGTTGATGTTAACAGGCTCGCCCCCTAATACTTGGGAGTTAAACATCAAGTTCTGGCGAAATGTGGGTGTACTGTAGAGGTCCTATGACCTATGTCCTATACCTACATCATTCTGGCCGTCAGTGGATAATGCTGGCAGCTTAGAAAATAAAGAATTTTGATTAAAAAGAAAAAATAAAATGATGGTTTGTCATCAGGACAGACTAGAATGATCTCTCAAGATAAAAACCATGTAATTATTTATTGAAAGCTTGAATATATGTAAATTACAAGCGGATGTCACGCGGTTTCACCCGCGTAGTTCCCGTCCCGTGGGAGTACGGGGATAAAATATAGCCTATGTTACTCGCTGATAATGTAGCTGATAATTGCTGAAAGAATTTTTAAAATCGGTTGAGAAGTTGTAGAGTTAAATCGTAAAAAACACACAAACAAACAAAAAATCAAATCTTTCCTCTCTAAAATATTAGTAAAGATATCCAAAAAGGAGAATAATTTCGTAATGTAGTGACCCCCAACCTTACAGTACTATTAGGTACATGCCTGCCTAACCCCTCGGGGATTAAAGGCATGATGTTATGTTATGTACTAACACTATTTTTGCTCATTTCATTATCTCTATAGTAACAGTGCACATGATAAGGCTTAAGTACATTTACAGCAACAGCTGAGTAGGTACAAGTTTTAATATCTCTTACATTTTCCTTTGCCTCTTTCGTTGTAATCAAGGAACCGACGAGTGTTGCTAATTCATTACATTTCTCCATTAGCTTGAGAGTAATATTAACATTTTACCTATTGGCTAAGTCTCTGAAGACTGGCTTATAAAGTTTATTAGCAATAAAAAAAAATAAGATTGTTACGTATCAATTGGGTTACATAGCATGTCAAGGTCTCCATTTAGGCATAGTAAATGCCTGTAGTTGAAGGCTCCGCTCTTCAACTACAGGCATTCTCTTCAAGAGAAAAAAGTAAAAAAAAAAACAAAGTTAAAGTATTATAAATTGTATAAGCGTGTGTGCGCCCGTGTGTGTCTGTGTGTGCGCGTGTGTGTGTGTGTGTGTGTGTTTGTGCGTGCGAGAGAGAGAGTTTTTGAGTGTACATAATGTGTCTAACTAAGCAAATAACATCACTATATTATTTATTATTAAGTCACACAGCAGCCAGCCAGCAGTCAGCTATCAAATGTTTCTTTTGCTATCCAATTCTGAAAAGGTTCTGGGAAGAGGCCTTAACTGCGGGACTTTGACTTTGAAATCACCACGGAATTTATGTTTGGATATTTAGTAAATATTGTGTAGTATTATATATCACTGATAGTGCACTGTACTCCTGTAACATTAGACGCTTAATTACTGTTTCCACAGATGTGTTTGTACATTATTATACTTTTTTTTTTGGTACTCTATGTACCCGAAGAACAAAGAAAATTCCGTTTTTATTGGCATTGTATTTATTTTTACATTTGTACAACAAATATTACATAAAATACCTGTTTCAAAATTTCCAAGTACCACTATCTACCAGATGAATTCACAACACAATCTTAATAAATCATCTGTTAGATAATGCAGCAACCAAACTTAAGAAACAATCGATAAATAAAGAATAATGTATACGGACCACCTGCAACATCATTAAGTAACAGAAACTACAGTCATCAGTTGCGTTCAGAAGATCATCCGCAGGAAGCTTCAGTAATGATAATGATGAGGCACGATGTGGTGGGTGCTGTGCTTCACCGTCGCGTGGAAACTGTAACAAGACAAGACAAGAATTTTACTTCAAGATTTGGTAAATTCAGCTGGCTTCGGCGTAACGTCGATTGAAAACATGATAATTACAAGAAAAGGGCAATAATGCAATAGGGACTATAAATAAATTAAATAAAAATAAAAAACTTTTTATTTCTTGCCATTTAAACTAAGTACATAAATTAAAATTATAAAAAGATGACATTGTTAGATTTGATTATTACATTAAATTATTAGATTTTCTTTATTCACTAACATCTTATTTATTTAAGTACATTTTTAAATATTATTAATAGGGACTATAGTCCTGTAGAAAAGCTTAATAGGTACACTCATGACTCTCTTGAGTATACATATTTAAGGTGAAAGCGTCAGGGTAGCCCGCGAAATTCAAATTTTCTTACGTTGTTTGCAATTTGCAGGCCAGTGCTAGATTGCATGTTGATTAAAACATTGTTCGCGATTGTAAGTCGTATGTAGTTACAGAATTATAATCATCAATATCATCAATACAACCCTCCAAGTTTATAAAGGTCTAGCAATGACTTTGACCTTGAAAAAATCGTTCCTCGACTTTTATGAACTTAGAGGGTTGTATTGATGATTTTGATGATTATAATTCTGTAACTACATAGGTACGTCTTACAATCGCGAACAATATTTTAATCAACATACAACCTAGCACTGGCCTGCAAATTGCAAAAAACGTAAGAAAATTTGAATTTCACGGGTTGGTTGGAGCATTCACCTTAAAACAAAATAACGTCAAGTCTAGGTTGGTATGATGGGTTTGTAGGGATGCACATCCACTATTCGTCAGATATGTTGCTCTTAATTTTAACTTGGTGTATACTCCCAACGTAATCCGCCGAAAGTAAGTACATCAGTGTGTACAGCCCTTGGAATAACTGACAGCTTGTTTTTTTTTTTCAGATGGTAAATCTTCAAATAACTCCTCCCGCTCTGGGCGGAGCAGGAGGGAGTGTCAGACTTTTACTGACTAAAACCCATCCATGTTCCTTCATCGCCCTTTGTGTTCCGGGGCCACGGTATCTCTTTCGAACAGTCCCGCAGCCCGAATAACTGACACCTCACACAAAGAAGAAAAAGGGAAGTGGGAACAGGTAATGCAAGGCACAGACTGTACTTATTCTCCATCTAACACTATTCGTGCATAACACTCACCCGGTGTGGTCGTCGCCGTGGTAGTCGACGTGTCTGTAGGAGCCGTCGGGTTCCTGCAGGGAGTAGTGGCCCTTGACGACGTCACCGTCGCGATGCTCGTGCTGCGACTTGTGGTCACCGGTGTGAGAGTCCTTTACTTCGTACCCGAACTCGTATTTAGGGTAGGTCTGGAAAAGAACTTTAGATGAAAAAAAAATCCATTATGATCTAAAAATCTTCCTTACCAAATGTTCTATAACTAACAATTCAAAGCCATCTATCATCGACCAACCCACACTGAGCCCGCGTGGTTTATACAGCCCAATCCCTCTCATAGAGAAGGTTGTGTGGCTGGTTAGCTGCTATGCTGAAAATGCTATTCTTAGATATATTTATTTAGATGATAGTATTTAGACACAAAATGTTGTTCTTAACTGTAGACATGGTCGCCCACTTTTTTTTTTCTAACATGATGGTCCATACTCACATAGTAATCATGATGATCATGTCCATATCCGTGATACACAGGCTCGTGGTGACCGTCGTGACGGTGAATGTACTGGGAAGAGTGGCCGTACCCAGACACCACGGCGATGGCCACAGATAATACGCACACAGCCTGGAGAAAACGGCGCTATGTTAGATTGTACAATAAAAGAGAATAAATGAAGATGAAGATGTAGTTATGCCAAGCCCAAGTCGTTGTGTGTTCTAGCAACAGTTACAATCACAAGCACTTAACTACAATTCGAACTTTAACACACTTATTATAACTAGATTTAAATTAAATACCTTGAAGAACATTTTCGGTGGTTATTGTCTTGTCGCTATTACAATTCTAATACCAAAAAGTAACTGATACATACTGCCAAATTCTTACCTCTTTTATACAACTTAAAATAATACATCCAAGGTGATTGATTTCACTCTAATTATATTGACCATAAAATCATTCACGATACAGTTGTTACGTTAATTTACGCATTGACATTATTTTCGTAAAAGTTGTGACTGCATAATGCGTGTTCGCGTGTTGTAGGTAAAGGTCACTGGCAGGTAATTGGAACATGCAACTTAAATTGTTTTTTTTTTATAATGTGTAACTTTTGTGATTGTTATGTGATTATTTTGTAACATATGCAAATGTTCACTTATGTACCTACATAAAAACTTGTTTTATTCTTTTCAGTTTTTTTATTTAAAGTTATTAGTTATTTTTTACAGTCGGGATTTTTAATTTTTAAATTATTTGTTTTATAAGGTTAGATTAGGTTGTTATACGTAATAAAATAAACTAATAAACTTTTTCTGACGTTATTGGTACTTTAAAGTATAAAATAGAATTATTAAGAAAACCTTACTCAACAGTGGCGCCATCTGGTGAGCTCAAAAACGATAGCCCCCATTGAACTTGGCGCTAAAAATTCACCATTTTGTTTTTTTTATTATTTTTATATACCCAGTGTCACTCTCACAGTATTATACGAATCTAACGACACCTCTCAAGCTAAAATCCATGGAGCCGTTCAGGCTGCAGAGCGTGCCAAACATTTGAATTCTATTTACTTTTTTTTTTTATTTTATACTATTTGTCATTTCGAATTACATTCAAACATATAAGTTGCATATATTTTTGTAATCACCTTTTAAAACCCTTTATTTTGATTTCCCACTCGACGTCATTAGAAGAAAAAAAAAATGAACTCCACAATATGGCACCCCAAATCCACGATTTTTATTTGTTGATTATAATGTAGCCAGCGACACTCGCGCCATTAAGAAGAATCTAACGACATATAACCTATCCAAATCCCCCCATCCGTTGAGGAATTACGAGGGAACAAAGAAACGGACATACATACATACATACAGGTCAAACACATTACCCTCCTTTTGGGCTTCGCCGCAGTCGGGTAATCAAGCACATAACCCTCTTTTTGGGCTTCGCCGCAGTCGGGTAATCAAAAACATTACCCTCTTTTTGGGCTTCGCCGCAATCGGGTAAAACGGTCGACTTTCTAAGCGTCGACTCTGTCATTCATACCTTAGTTATCACTATCTTATAGAAGAGTATGAAGATCAAGGCGGAATGATCCTCCTTCTCCGTTCATCATTTCCGCCCGGAATCACCCTCTGTCCCAACAGAGGGTGATTAAGGATAGAGGATTAGAGGGTTACTTTGAGGGTGAGGGTGGTTTTGGGCCTCACCTTTCTTCTCAGTTCTGGGCGTCCCTTGTCCAACTGTTTCCCGTGATTTCGACGGTATCGTTTTGGATGACCCTGGTTTGTCTGGTTTTTCATTCTCCATTGAAAAAGGGGCAATCACCCAACCAGACGGATGTGTCCGGTGTGCTATTGGCCGGTGGTTTTTTTGGGCTGTTGTCTAAATCCTGCATAGGTATCCAAAACACTTCGATTCGATTTTCGATTCGGAAAGTCGTATGTCTATCTCGCTCGATTTCGTAATGTCAAAAAAAAATAGACATACGACTTTCCGAATCGAAAATCGAATCGAAGCGTTGTGAAAAAGGGGCCTGCGCAGCTTCTTAACTTTGCTTGGGAGATGTAGGATTTTGCGTGACGACTGGACGGTGTACAGTTCATAAGCGGCGTTGCCACTCGTTGCAACTCGATATGCCATAATAATTTGTCAATCTCCCTTTCCCATAAACGGAGGTTTCTCTTTACCAAGAACTACAAAGTCACGTTATTCTCGGAACAACTAAATTTCTTCTGAAAACAATTCGGCTGGGTCGGTTATTGTGGTCAATGAATGCGAAAAGGCTTATAATTATTATGATGACGAGCAATGTGGTATCAAGAGCATCATATTACCCCGTGTGGTGTTTTAATTAATTGTGCTGTCCGTGAGGGAATTATAGAATTTCACGTATTATACGAGTATACTCGTAAAACCAAGCTTATGATCCCTGGTGCGGTGGATAGAGTTATAATTAATGCTGAAGCTTTTGGTTAAACTCATTTGGAGTTGATTTTTAGATATCTTGAATTAGTGTGCAATACAGGTTCTCTAGTTTCGATTTAGTTTCAGTAATATGTTTGTGAATTTCAACGACTTGTGTACTCTTTTAATTATGAAATCTAAAGACCTATTTTCTTTGGGTTTAGAGGTTTAACAATGTCTTATTTCAGTCTTCTTTTGACTAAATATTAGCAACTAAACTATTAAAATATCAAATAATAACAATAACGTTTATTCTAAAGGCTCAATAACAATCATATCAACAATGTTAACAATCGGGAACAATTTAGCATTATCAATGGTGATGGTGATGTTCAGGGACGATGTGTTTGGCGTGACCCTGGTATTTCACGTTGGCGTTGAATCTGCAAAGAAAACATAAATTACTCATTAAATATCTGGACTCCCTTGTTGGTGTAGTGGTTGCAAGAGCGACTGCTGAGCATGAGTTCCTAAATTCGATTCCCGGGTCGGGCAAAGTGTTATTGAGTGTTCCCGTAGTAACCGGGACCACATAACTATGTGACTTAAAAAACATGCAAAATGTAGGTGTATTTATTGGGTACAACAACAACAACAGCCCATAACGTCCACTGCTGGACATAAGCCTCTCCCATTATGGGAGGAATTTGCCGTAATCTCCACGCTTGGCAGGCCGATTGGAGATCGCAGTGAGTGAGTTATTGGGTACACCTCCGCCTAACCCATCGGGGATTACAGGTGTGATGTTATGCTCTTATTCTTATGGGTGGTGAAATTTCACAATATAGTGGCCAGGATTCGAAATTGGAGCTGACTGACCTACTGCAAATTACAAAAACGTAAGAAAATTTGAATTTCGCAAATTGTTCCTTTGGAAAGATCAGTGGTAATTACCCAGTCTTCTTATCAGCGTGGTACTCCACGATCCTGATGGTGCCGTCGGGCTGGTGCAGGCTGTAGACGCCCTTCACGACGTCACCGTCGCGCGCTTCGTGCTGCGACTTCTTGTCGCCGGTGTGGGGGTCCTCCACTTTGTACGCGAACTCGTATTTAGGGTGGGACTGTGGAAGAATGTGGAACATTTTAGTGTAGGGAATAAAAAAAATAAAAAAAATGTTTATAGATGGAGAGCGAGAGAAAATCCAAAGAAAAGATTGATGGATTCTGTGAGGAATGATATGAAGGAAAAAGGTGTAAATGATAGCGTGACGGTTGACAGAGGAGGATGGAAGAAAAAACGTGTTCCTCCGCCCACAAGTAACATGGGACTAGGGGAGGAAGATGATGATGCATATAACACCTAAACTTAGCATCTAAACGTTTAAGTTACGTATACTACCCAAAAATGGGCTGTGGAGGCCCGATAGGCATTTAGCTGCATCCGGCTGGACTGGAAGCTGACCCAAACATGATAAGAAGGCTAGGCAGATGATGTAAGGACCAATTTAAACTTACGTAGTATACAACATGGTGGTGTTTGTCATGGTGGTCCTTATGCTCCTCCTTCTTGTGTTCCTCGTGCTTATGGTGCTCGTGGTGGGCAGGCTCGTGCTTGGTCTCGTGCGTTTGGTGCAGTACTATGCTCTGAGACGACACTGCGTGACCGTGGTGATCGTGACCGTGACTTTCTTGCGGGCGTGCGTAAGCGGCGGCCAAGATGGCGGCAAGAAGGAAGATCTCGGAAAGTAGATAGATTTTGTTGACGGAAAAACTGTAAACTGTGCTGAAACTTTTCTGACATGCGAGAGCTTTCTGTACCTAACATACACATACTTATACAGATCAGGTACTTACTCAAAAATAACAACTATCTACTTAATAATGAAGTCGTCTATCGATATTTGTTGTTTTGATAATAGGAAGTAGATACCACCATTACTCCAAATTATGCTAAACTAATACAAATTGGAAAGTTTGGATGGATGGATGGATGTTTGTTTCTCAATCACGACAGACCGGCTAAACGGATCTGAATGAAAGAGATTTAACACAGAGATAAATTATAGTCCGGAAAGCACATAGGATACGTTTTTTTTCACACACTTACACATAGAAATTTCTAGACGAAGGAAGTCTCTGGCAACAGCTAGTATCTGAATACATTAATGTCCTCCTTGGAACTTGACCTACCGTAACAAAGTCTAAATAACTTTCTTATGAGTACCTTCCAAAGTGGAACAAACAAACTCATTGAAATTGTATCAAGATGGATAAAGTAATTAAAAATTTAATATAATCTTGATCGGGAACCCATCAAGAATTAAAAACTTACTTTGGCAAACATTTTTCTTTTTAAATTGTTGTTTACTGTTCAAATATTGAACGAAAACTGATAATCCGATAAAGTATTATTGGTCCTTATATACGCATTTAAGGTATAGAACAAAAAATGTTGCAAGATTGTAGAACGAACCTGTTGAAGTGATTAACAGAAAGAACCTGTTCATTATGTGCACTTATACTGAGAGATATATTATGGGACCTTGGTCAAGGCAAGTGTTTTTGATCTACATTTCTTCACATTCGAAGTTTCGGTTGCTAAGAGCAACTGTGAATTACTTTCAAGTCACTGCTAATAAGGACCAGTTCTCGGATCGCGTTTATGGTAATAAATTAGTACCTATTTTAATGTATTTATTTGGTGGTTTTATGGTTAGGTACTATCGCATACTCTCTCTCTGTAACTAATTAACTTCTAGCAGGTATACTCTTGTTTCGTTAGTTCCATTCAACACAACCATCATAAATTTATTTTTTTACAATTCGAAAATCACAACCATTGAACAATTTCGAACCAAAAGATATTAATATTAATAAAGACAATATAAAACCCAGAACATGGTGCTCATGTATACAGTACGGTTATACCAGATGTGCTCGCATACCATTAAGAATGCATGAACAGCTGACTGTGTTGTACTAAAATGTCCAAATGCTCCTATTTCTGGCCATTATTCGCACCTTCGCGCCAAACATTTACACTGCATTCTTTCATGTGACGTCACGTTAATTCAATGATGGCGGATTCGCTGTCCATTGCTGTCAGTGGCTCAAATTTTTAATCGCTTGTTAAAAACCTATCTCAAATTTTCAGCCACTCAACTAAAGCTGGTGCATTTTAAACTTCTTTCAGGCTTTTCAATTTCAAATTAAGCCATTCTATGAAAAAAGAAGGAGTCTTACCTAGGCTTATGTTGGAGTTGAAATAAAATGATATTCTTTCTGTATCTGCGTACATATAAAAAAAATAGTAGATACTGTGTATAGGCTGCCTGGATGGTCGATTGGTTTCCTTGAGGTTCTGGGTTCGATGCCTGAGTCGAGCAAAGAATCAATTGGTTTTTCCGTCAGGAATTTTCTCAGTAGCAGCCAGGAAGTCTGGTTTTGCGCCCGGTTGATGGCAATAGGCTCGCCCCCTATTACATGAGGCTTAAACATAACTGGCGAAATGTGGGTGTACTATAATAGGGTACACCTCTGCGTAGCCTTTCGGGGATAACAGGCGTGGTGTTATTAATAACAATAAAAAAATATCCGTACGAGTCACAACAAGGTCCAATAATAAATAAATAGGTACTCGTAAATTAAGACTCCCATCAGTATTATACAGTTTCAGTAAAAAGAATGATTTAAAAATTTACTTCCACGCTACATTATTTCTGAGTGCGCCGAATTCCAGCATGCGGTTTAGTTTCAGCGTGTTTTATATTGTTGAGCCAAATATTATGGCATTATTTTAAAGTAGCCATTTACTTTTCATCAGGCTAAAACAAAATTGTTTAACATGCTCATTGCGTAGGGAATTTACAGCTGAAAGACTACACACATTAGATAACTTCTATTCATTTGCAAAACAGTCTGATGGATCTTAATCCTAAATGTCCAAACGTCGTCAGTGGTAGATAAAAAAAAATCGGTAAAAGAAGCAGCTTAAAAAATAACCCGCTTTTTGGGTTCCGCCGCACTCAGATAAAAACTAGTGCAGGTATTCTTTGTTCCTAAACAACAACACAAATTAACACCAATAAATAGGTCCGCTGTACAGCAAACAGCATAACTATTACCAGTATAATAACTTAAACTAAATTGCCATTAGGTGCTATCCCTTGCTTAGATATTCACTAACGCGTATTACCAATTTGGCAGAGGCCGTTTATGATTATCATCAGGCAATGGGGTCGGGTGGCCAATAGTGCTCCGGGAACAAATTGGACAGGGCCGCACATCGGCGGCTTGTGGCAACAATCCGTTAGTTAATGAAATGCCACGAACACTCGTAACGTCAGCCGATGTCACGCCGCGTCGACAAATCGTCCCACTTGTACCTATTATATGTGTGGCTTTAATTATTACGTGGCCGGAGTGCGTTGAAATCTGTTTGGGAGCAAACCCGCTGGACCGGAAAACTCCACGTTATTGGTAAAATAAGGGACGTTAATGTTACTATCGTAAGCACTCACCAGAATGTCGTTCCATGATTAAAAGCATTTTAATCTTTGTGCTCAAAACGTTTTAGTAGAACGAACTGGACCCGATCGGGAGCCAGTAAATATGAGTTATATGGAGGTTCAAATGGGCATAGTTTAGATTTTGGCGCACTTTCAATCCTAGGCGAAAAGTGCCTAAAATATCCTCACAGTTAGAATTTAAAGCAGACAATACCTAGGTACCTACTACGTCTACTTAGTTATCTGTCTGTTTATTGAATGAACAACTTTACACAATGTGTAAAAGTTTTAATTAAAACAACGATGTACGTAGGTCTTATTGCGTGAGTATTATAAAGTTGAAATTATGAACAGATATCGACTGAAGTAAACAAGGAATCCTAGACATATAGCTATCATATTTATTTTTAGAAGGCGATCGCTCTCGAGCCGATCTTCTCACTACACAGGCACACTTCAAGGCTGAAGAGGCTGAAAACACAGATTACCTTCGCCAAGAAATTCCATGTAACATCCCGAAACGTCATTTCGCATGCATCAAAATCGCAAATCGGCTTACTAGAAACGGTAGGTTGCTCAGTGCACCCAGTTGCACCCCGCAAGCCGGATAAGGCAGGTGCAAGGCGGTTGATAACGTGTGCGATGTTTACCTGGTATAATTCACCGGTTGCCCGGGTATACGACGAACCTGCTTGCTGTCAATAACAGACTGATGCGACGAGACGGCTAAATGCAGATTCGAGCTATGTTTGCCTAGAGCCACTTCTTGGAAATTGGGCTTGCTTGCGTATTATTGGGAAAATGGTATTTCAGATAGGTACATGTCCTACACAATGACATGTCATATCCTAGTTGGTTATCATTGGTTGCTATTTTCGTTTTGGACTGTTTATAATACCATAAATCAACATTCTTGGAGTTAATGATGCGAATGCAATTCCTAAATGTGATCGTGCAAACTAATTTGTTACTGGGAAAATCTTGGTACCTACCTATTAAGAGACCGACCTGCATAAGTCTAAAAACACTTGCCAGCGCTAGTCTTAATGTTAAGCAATATTAAAAAAAACCGGCCAAGTGTGAGTCGGACTCGCGCATGAAGGGTTACATTTCCATTCCATCATAGTATTTTACCTTTAATTTTTAATTTATTTTGATTATTTGTTGATAAAACGGCAACGCCGGCAACAGAAATACACATTCTGTGACAATTTAAACTGTCTACCTTTTACAAGTCATGAGATATAGCCCCTTGACAGACAGACGGACAGCGGGTACGAAACCCTAAAAAACGCTACGTCGCGTCGTCAAAGAATGCCATAATAGCGGTTAATGCTAAGATTCATATGGCAGCTGCGTTCCAGCGCTGTCAGCACATTATCCCCGCTCACGTGACACAGTAAATCGAGGTGTTTCCAAAGAAAGTTGGTCGGAGCGGATTACGACCAGCGAATGAAAACGGGCTGCTAATGAGCATAGCTAGTTAATTGCCGCGAGGGGGCGCACTATTCAGTTAAGCATCTTGAATGCTGATATGAGCACAATGGTGAACGCAAGCGAACTGCTGAATTAAGAAAAGTGTTGATATAGAGGGCTAAGCTCAAAGCTCGCAAAGTCGATCAATGTACGTAAGTACATTGATCGACTTTGCGAGCTTTGAGCTACTTAATAACTAAAAATTAAAGTTTTCGGAAAAACGAGTAGTTACCTAACCTTAAAAAGTTAGTTCCTCATGCTCTATAATAATGTCTAAAAGAGCATGATTAACTCATTTGAGTTTACAAAATTAATTCCCCAAGCCTAAAATATTGTTTTAACTTTTTACTATTTTTATTAAACACAGACTAATAATATTTACATTATTTACACACTAACTCTATAAAAGAAATAAAAATATTTTACAAATATCAAAAAAAGTTACAGGGCGTCGAAAAATTCGTCCACATCGCTGTCAACAGGAAAAGTGCCCAGAAGGCTGGCAGCATTGCCACGTTGGATTGCTGATTCTTTGGCCAAAAAATAGGCCCGCCCTCTGGTCACGTGAAGAGTCGACCAACCGTTTGGCGATTTCCCGAAATACTAGGTGGGCACTCGGACCCCATGGCCCTAGTGTTTCAACCCCAAACGGCTCAAACACATAATTACCAATTAAATTATTGTATTTGCGCCGTTTGAGGTTTTCAGCACCTGCAGCAGTCGCCCCAGCGCAGCACACTGTGCTAGGAAGATGGGATGGCGCAAGGGTGTCGACGCAAGTTGCGTCCCACACCAAAGGACTACCCAACTTCCATGGCATTATGGTCATACCATCTGGTCTCTTGCCATCGACGCGTGCCAAGCCAGTGGGTACTTACTTAAATATTTTTAACCATATTTGATGCCCAGGCAAGACATCAAAAGAAAATCTAGGGAGGCACCTTGCCTAAATGAGTCTTGTTGAACAAAGATGTGGGTACCTAGTAACCAATGTGTACCTATTTGAATGAGATCTTAATATGCCAGCGCTGGTTCTGAGAGGCTGCACGCCTACGCACAAAAGCACTTAAATTACACCAACACCCGCTCCCCGCGATGTACGTAACGACAAAACCCCTTTTGCGGGAATTACGAGTCTGGAAAATAAGCTTAAAATGACGCCAATGAGATCTGGCAGCCACCCTTCAAGCAAATTACAATCTCCAAATTGAACAAAATTGGCACCAACTTTGAAACTCGACTATAATTTGTTGAAACCAGTGCAAAACATCCAACAAGAAACGATAATGACCGAACAAAATGTTTACGCAAGAAATTGGCATTGACTTGGCAATGTTTGGCAAATAGGAGCTGCGGCCGGCAAGCCCTGCGTGTGACAGGAAATCTAATAACCCTTGAACGAGTTCCACGTATAAATTTCTTACACAATCGCTATTTGCTTGTCCCTTTTGGAGTTTCGTACTCTTGTATATTGTCGGAGGACCCTACACATCAGGGGTTTACGGTAAACGCATGGATCACTTTCTACATTTTGTTTGAATAAGTCCTTTTGTCTTTTTATTAGTTCAACCTTCGCGTAACAATCTGATCCCATATGCACGTAACTAAACAAATGTTTGTGTCTTGTTCAGAACCGTACTGCTGTTGGTCCTCACTTTTTACGGAGCTAACAAAGCTTTGTGCTAGAAGCCACGTAGTTTGTACTAGGGGTCAAGAAAAGCAACTGTTACGGTTTTTTGTTCCGGAACGTTTGCATGAGACTGTGCATGAGAGCAAATCGAACACAACAGTTCAAAGATATTTTCCATAAAACAAACGGTCCTGTTACGTATAGCGATTATGTAGTTTATGGAATACGTGCGGTGTGTTTATACAAATGAGTAGCAAGGCGAGTGGCGACCACCGGGCTGTTCCTCGACGTAGGTATGGCTCGTCTTGTGTCAGTACATTCACGACACGAATTCATGAAATTTAACAAAAAAAAATGGAATTTTAACCATTTTCAAATATGTATTAAATAATAAGATCTGCTGTGATCTATCTAAACTAATATTATGCAGGGTTTTAAAGATTTTAATCATTCCTTTTATATTTGAGAAATGACAACACTGCCTAACCGTCAATGTTGTAGCGGGAAGGGGTAGTTTACTAAAAAGCATGGCACTCGGCCGAGAGGAGTTGGTTCATTGGAAAAACTTTGGGTGTTAAGACTAATAGTCGAATATATGTCTGATACTTAATAGGTGTTGTAATTATTGCATTTCGTATAAAACGTGAAATAATCTAGAATTGTGCAATACTAAATAATTTGAAAAGAGTAACCATGGAGTTTCTTGCCGGTTCTTCTCCATGGAGGCGACCAACCCGAACCGTGCACCCTTGTCGACGTTCGTAAGTCCCATCCAGGCCTATGTGGAATAAAATACTTGGATTTGAATATACTCAAGAGCTCAAGAGAGAACTGCAATAACAAATGTCCACGTGTATCAAACGACGTTTTTCAATACACTTTTGAAGAAATAAATTCTAAGAGCAAAAAATATTTTTGTCATGAATTACTATGAAACTATGAAATTATGATTTTAATTTTCTTATTTTCCATGCTTTACTTTCGCCAGGTGAAGGAGAAACAAAGGTATGAAGCCGCTAAACAGCCTAATATACAAAATATTTTTTTTTTATTTTTATTTAGAACACAAATAAATGTTAATTTGTGTATAAAAGTAACTATTAGTTTTTAATAATCATGTTTATTTATGATATTCTATATAAAAACACAATTTGAATATTCATTAAATATTTATGGCCCTAAAGACGCTTAGTGCTTTGCCGAAATTAAAAAAAAAAACATTCATCTCAGACTATAGGCATTGAATCAATTTGGACTAAGTATAGGTATAGTTATCTGAGGCAATTTTCATTCCCGCACACGTGCGGGAAAATGGAAAAAGCGCACACGTGTGAAATAAATTGCAAGTTGTACTTGTTATGGACCAGTTTTCGAGGAAGTGTATTGAAAAATGGCTTTTCATGTAAAAACTACCTATATGAATCCCTAAATATATCAAGCGAAAAATGTTTGCTATAAATTTTCAGAATTCTGCTTACCACATGAAGTTCCATAAAGGACATCCTTGTATTATGAGCAGTCCCTATTTACACACAAGTAGGTATAGGTACCTGCACAATTATAAAATAACACGGCCCGTATCCTGTATCCTGAGCATATTATCCCAGCGAAACAATGTTGATAAAAGAATTTCTCTGTTCACGGAATGACGTGTCCCTTGATCGTAACTCATCCCGACCTCCTCATATTACTTTCATATGTGGCTGTAAGGTTTATACACAACTTACTGCATGTCAGTATACCTAGGACTCATGACAAAAACCGTAAACGATGTGTCATCAGGGAAACTGACGCTTACACAATTTATTTTTACTCGTATAGGTATCTAGTTAACTCATTTACTACCGGACTTCACCTTTAGATAAAATGCGAACTATCTGATAACGTTGACGTACTTAGTAAATCTGAAATAAAAACAATAGGTACGGTCGAACAAGCTATTTGGTTTACATTTTACAATGTAATTTGTAGGTTAAACTGTATACCAAATAGCTTGTTCGACCGTACCTCATTCATGAAATGCTTCAAGAAAAAGAAACTGTTTGAACCGCGACTTAGCCAGAAATAAGCAAAACTAACTGCCAACCTTCGTTTTAGTTGATGAGAAGTCAGGAGAAGTTGTAAAGTTAGCTAAAGTAACATCTGAACGAAGCCAATTTAATTAGGCATACAATTACCGAACCACCAGATTTAATTAAATAAAATTAACAATAATTTACAACACGAATGTCAAAAAAAAAGGGTACTACTTGAAGCCAACTCCAACGTATTTGGAAAGACCAGTTGATAAATGCTTTATGATTTTCTTTATTTAGGTACCGGCTACTCATGTAGATCTAATTGCCTACTAATAATTTATTTATGCCTAGAAAGGGTTTCGTACATACAGGGTGTCTAGCTAAACCACATTTGCAATTAAATGTGGCCGATAAACACTGCGATATTGCTTATAGTTGACAGGGAGCAAGCAATAAATAAATGGGGACAAAAAAAACCTGAAATTACAATGGTAGGTTAACTTATTTTAGTCATGACTGCACTTTAAATTGCACTATGAACCCAAATTTAGTAAATTGATAACCAAATTTTGTTGAGCAAATTATTACGCTATTTCTACCTAAATACACCGTTACCAAATATCTTTTCACACCACCTGCTCGAAAATGTCAAATTATATGTCAAGCAACCTTAACCTAAAGTCAGTCATTAGTGGCGGGGGCACAGCCGGTCAATAATGTTGTACTGGATTTCATTATGACCCGCTGGTCAATAATGTGATTTGAATTTGGAATCTCACATCTCTCTCTCTAAATTCATGCTAAATTGGCAGTATAGTACGAACAAACACCCTTTGGCGCCAGAAAGAGGAAAGCTATTCTCGATACCCTTACTACGCGTGGATGATATTCTCGATTTTCTACAAAATCATAACGACTGCTTCTTCATACCGTTGCCATGTTTTCGAAGACATATATTGTAAGAATAATTACCTATCTACAAACCATTTTTTAAAAGGAATGGAATAACATTAAAACTGGCATTAATAATAACAAATACCATACCGTGCCGTAATACCGTAATAGTAATTGGCTGGAACATTAGTTAATTTATTTATTCTTACTGTTTGTTTATTTAATAAATACTTTGTTTTTCGTACTATGGCTATTATTTTCTCACAGTAGGTGTAAAAAGTAGAGTATCCTCCTCTGGGCTAAAGGTGTATTTGCCTTGGGCTAGCTTGAATCCCTCGCTGCATTCAGGATTCTTGTATTAACTCCCTCGCTTCGCTCGTGAGTTAAACTCTTAACTCCTTCGCTGCGCTCGGGGCTTAAATCCCGAATCCTGCATTGCGCTCGAGATTCAATATGACGCCCGTGACATAAGACACAACTTTAGCCCCTCGGTGCATAATCTACTACTATTTGATTGCCAAAATTAGTAAATGATCACCAAAATTAATCCCCATTTTAGCGAAAAATTTGAACCAAAAATTTTACCGACAAACTCTAAATTATGATTGTTTAATCCAAAAATAGTTAATGACCACCAAAAATTGAACAGAATTTTAATATAAAATGACTTTTAAATATGTAACATCGTTTTATCCTATAAAAGTAAATTATTTCCAAATAATAATACGTATAAATAATTATATAGGTACCTAAAAATTGTAATTATATAAACCCCTTAAGTTTGACCCTATGATATTACGAACTAAAACGAAGGTTGGCAGTTAGTTTTGCTTATTTCTGGCTAAGTCGCCGTTCAAACAGTTTCTTTTTCTTGAAGCATTTCATGAATGAGGTACGGTCGAACAAGCTATTTGGTATACAGTTTAACCCACAAATTACATTGTAAAACTAACTGCCAACCTTCGTTTTAGTTGATGAGAAGTCAGGAGAAGTTGTAAAGTTAGCTAAAGTAACATCTGAACGAAGCCAATTTAATTAGGCATACAATTACCGAACCACCAGATTTAGTAAAATGTGACGGCAAAAAAAACACTTTTCAGACCACCTGCTCGAAAATGTCAAATTATATGTCAAGCAACCTTAACCTAAAGTCAGTCATTAGTGGCCGGGGGCACAGCCGATCAATAATGTTGTACTGGATTTCATTATGACCCGCTGGTCAATAATGTGATTTGAATTTGGAATCTCACATCTCTCTCTCTAAATTCATGCTAAATTGGCAGTATAGTACGAACAAACACCCTTTGGCGCCAGAAAGAGGAAAGCTATTCTCGATACCCTTACTACGCGTGGATGATATTCTCGATTTCCTACAAAATCATAACGACTGCTTCTTCATATCGTTGCCATGTTTTCGAAGATATAATATTGTAAGAATAATTAGATAACTACGAACCATTTTTTAAAAGGAATGGAATAACATTAATACTGGCATTAATAATAACAAATACCATACCGCGCCGTAATACCGTAATAGTAATTGGCTGTAACATTAGTTAATTTATTTAATCTTACTGTTTGTTTATTTAATAAATACTTAATATCATAGGGTCAAACTTAAGGGGTTTATATAATTACAATTTTTAGGTATATAATTATTTATACGTATTATTATTTGGAAATAATTTACTTTTATAGGATAAAACGATGTTACATATTTAAAAGTCATTTTATATTAAAATTCTGTTCAATTTTTGGTGGTCATTAACTATTTTTGGATTAAACAATCATAATTTAGAGTTTGTCGGTAATATTTTTGGTTCAAATTTTTCGCTAAAATGGGGATTAATTTTGGTGATCATTTACTAATTTTGGCAATCAAATAGTAGTAGATTATGCACCGAGGGGCTAAAGTTGTGTCTTATGTCACGGGCGTCATATTGAATCTCGAGCGCAATGCAGGATTCGGGATTTAAGCCCCGAGCGCAGCGAAGGAGTTAAGGGTTTAACTCACGAGCGAAGCGAGGGAGTTAATACAAGAATCCTGAATGCAGCAAGGGATTCAAGCTAGCCCAAGGCAAATACACCTTTAGCCCAGAGGAGGATACTCTACTTTTTACACCTACTGTGAGAAAATAATAGCCATAGTACGAAAAACAAAGTATTTATTAAATAAACAAACAGTAAGAATAAATAAATTAACTAATGTTCCAGCCAATTACTATTACGGTATTACGGCGCGGTATGGTATTTGTTATTATTAATGCCAGTTTTAATGTTATTCCATTCCTTTTAAAAAATGGTTTGTAGATAGGTAATTATTCTTACAATATTATGTCTTCGAAAACATGGCAACGGTATGAAGAAGCAGTCGTTATGATTTTGTAGGAAATCGAGAATATCATCCACGCGTAGTAAGGGTATCGAGAATAGCTTTCCTCTTTCTGGCGCCAAAGGGTGTTTGTTCGTACTATACTGCCAATTTAGCATGAATTTAGAGAGAGAGATGTGAGATTCCAAATTCAAATCACATTATTGACCAGCGGGTCATAATGAAATCCAGTACAACATTATTGACCGGCTGTGCCCCCGGCCACTAATGACTCACTTTAGGTTAAGGTTGCTTGACATATAATTTGACATTTTCGAGCAGGTGGTGTGAAAAGATATTTGGTAACGGTGTATTTAGGTAGAAATAGCGTAATAATTTGCTCAACAAAATTTGGGTTCATAGTGCAATTTAAAGTGCAGTCATGACTAAAATAAGTTAACCTACCATTGTAATTTCAGGTTTTTTTTGTCCCCATTTATTTATTGCTTGCTCCCTGTCAACTATAAGCAATATCGCAGTGTTTATCGGCCACATTTAATTGCAAATGTGGTTTAGCTAGACACCCTGTATGTACGAAACCCTTTCTAGGCATAAATAAATTATTAGTAGGCAATTAGATCTACATGAGTAGCCGGTACCTAAATAAAGAAAATCATAAAGCATTTATCAACTGGTCTTTCCAAATACGTTGGAGTTGGCTTCAAGTAGTACCCTTTTTTTTTGACATTCGTGTTGTAAATTATTGTTAATTTTATTTAATTATTGTGAATGTGAGGACCAGGTGGGTCACATATTTTATTTTATTTTTTTCCCCACGACTGTCTGGCAGTTTGATTAATATAAGTATAAGCGACCTACCCAAGTGTCCTTTCTTTGGTTCGTCGTTTCGTTGAGCTCCTTGAGTTAAAAGTCGAGCTACACGATAACTGACAAATGCTTGCACTGACTGGACAGGTCCACTCAAATCTGTGTGGTTCTTTCTTCAAAAGACCATCTCAGACACCACTGTTTTTAACGATTATCTAAGTAACAAATGTCAAAGACTGCCACTCTGCCAGGACCAACGACTTAACGTGCTTTCGGAGGCAGGGAGAAGTCTCGGTATGTAGGTATGGAATGGATGGTCACCTATCCACGGACATGTGATGCTATTGATCCGTGTGGTTGTTATCACTTAGCCACGAGAAATGACAAAATCAGATGTTGTCGTTACCGAGTAGTAGCGAACACACGTAAGTAAAGTAACTACTTACATTACGGATAGTTACCAGTAAGACTAAACTTATGCATCAAGCAAAGGACGTCGGACATTACATTATAGAAAGAAATAAGCAGTAGGGCCTCCCATATTATTAATATACTCTTTGGCTATATTGTACGCCAGTCATAGTGTTGCCATGTAATGTGCAACTTATACCGCATAACTATCGCTTTCTTTCCAACAATTCGAATCGGAACACATACAATTCAACTAGATATGAGCTGAAAGAGATCCTACAAGACAGGACAGTACAGTATTTTAATATCAATGTAACTCTCTTTCCCAGAGACAGTGGGATGAGCCGCTCTGCAGGTTGGTACGGAATAAACTTATTGATACGTCTACCAATACTGCTGAGCGTGCCCGCCTGCTGGCTGTGGGTGAATGGGAGTCGGGCCTCTGGCTTCAGGCACTACCGTCACCTAATATAGGCACTATGTTAGGTGACACAACCTTCCGGCTCGCTAGGTACATGTTTGCGTTTGGGCGCTCCTTGTGGGGCTCCACATCGCTGTCAATGTGGTGAAGCAGTCGACTGCCTCGGACACCATGGCCTTTCTTGCAGTAAGAGTGCAGGTCGGATAGCGCGGCACGCTAGCATTAATGATCTCATCCGTCGTGCTCTTGCCACCGCCGGGGTGCCAGCTGTATTAGAACCCACTGGCTTGGCACGCGTCGATGGCAAGAGACCAGATGGTATGACCATAATGCCATGGAAGTTGGGTAGGCCTTTGGTGTGGGACGCAACTTGCGTCGACACCCTTGCGCCATCCCATCTTCCTAGCACAGTGTGCTGCGCTGGGGCAGCTGCTGCAGGTGCTGAAAACCTCAAACGGCGTAAATACAATAATTTAATTGGTAATTATGTGTTTGAGCCGTTTGGGGTTGAAACACTAGGGCCATGGGGTCCAAGTGCCCACCTAGTATTTCGGGAAATCGCCAAACAGTTGGTCGACTCTTCACGTGACCAGAGGGCGGGCCTATTTTTTGGCCAAAGAATCAGCAATCCAACGTGGCAATGCTGCCAGCCTTCTGGGCACTTTTCCTGTTGACAGCGATGTGGACGAATTTTTCGACGTCCTGTAACCTTTTTTTTGATATTTGTAAAATATTTTTATTTCTTTTTATAGAGTTAGTGTGTAAATAATGTAAATATATTCTATGTAACTCATGGATATCAGACACTTCTCTGCATTACGTGCCATCTAGCCACTATTATAAATAACGCAATGATTCAACGTTTGATAACCACTGCGTCCACTACTGCGTCTCCTCAAACCTAACAATATTGATTCAACTATGGAAAAACAGATGGCGCTGACATACTAACCTATAGGGTATCGCAGAAAGAGATAGAAGACAAATCCTCATCAAAAGTCTTAGGAGTAAGTGAATAAAAATATTAATATTGAACCCGACAAAACGAAACGCAGTTTGGACTGTGATTCTGACGTTGGAAATCGTCAATGTGACGTCATCACAAAGCAGCTGTTTTTTTCATTGCATTACACACATCTGTGGATATGGCTAATAATTCTTATTATAGTGAAAATAGTGATGTTGCAGCTATATTTTTTGATTTGGACAATACGCTAATACAAACAAGAAAAGGGGACACAAGAGCCTGCAATAGGGTACGTAATTTTTTTCCAGAAATATTGTTGACATTGCCACGGTCATGGAATAGTACGAAACGAAGTGCGCGCGCTGTCATCGTGATTCGTGGTGCCTATCTCGCAATCGAAGTTTTTACGTCGTTGCTTGGTACAAGCCACTGGTTTGCTTGTTGCACCCCGCGTGTTTTAGCGTTCGCGTTCCAGCGTGTGTTTAAAAATAGTGTTTCATAGTTGGAGAACGCGAGCTCGGCGTCCAGATTTAGATATTTTGGAAGAGAACTCACGCTAATTATAAACGTGATGTAGATCGAGCCGCTGTCGGAGCGATTCAACTGCGGAGCCAGCGCTCGTTCAGTGGAGCGCTCACTACTGCGCTTTGTGATCGCGTCGTGTGTTTCGTAATCATGGGTGAGATATCGGAACCGATAAAGAAATGTGTACTAATACTCAAAGCCGCCAAAAGCGACACGGAGAAGTTCGCGGCGCTTTTCATGGTGACCAAACTTGTGAAGAGTAAGGATTGCCAGTCGCAAGCCAAGAAAGCACTGTTCGAAGCCATCGGATTCAAGTTCCTGAAGAAGCTGCTGACAAGCAACGCTGTGCAGGATGACTGCCCGCCGTCTGTGTACAAGTCAGTGGCCCTTTCAGTGCTTACCACCTTCTGCAATGATCCTGAACTTGCAACACATCCTGAAATGCTTGCAAACATACCGGTGTTCCTCGAAATAGTGCAAAAATCAGAAAGTGAAGACTATGATGATGATCTTATCATTGTCAGTGAAGCCTACACGTGCCTGCAATGTATTGCTGAACATGAGGCCGGTCAAAAAGCCCTCATTGAGGTTGGTGCCATCACTAAAATGTCAGAAATTTACTCGAACCAAAGTTTCCAGACTGATGAAGCACTTAACATTCTTGTGAAGCTAGTAAGCAGGTACGGGCCCATGGCTTGGGGTAATGATCCTAAACCTTTCCATGCTCTGGTTAACAAAATTGCATTAGACTTCGCCACTGACCAATCGGAAAGAAAGTTTGAATTAGCTACCATCTTGAGTGCACTTCTCTACAGCTGCAACAAAATCACAGTTGTACCTACCTCCACAGAAGAAACATGGCCCCAGAGCATCTACAAAGCTCTTCATGACATACTCACCAGCAAGATTGGTAAGAACCAAAGGGATCCCTCTCTGAAACTCGCTGCTAACATTGTTGATCTTCTTGGCATTGAGTGGACATTAAATGATGAGGAGAATCCAAAGAAGTTTTTCCTGCTGTTGCAGCAACTTTGTGCCATAGAAGTAAGAATGCAATTGGATGACAGGAGTTTCAAACAAGCATATGCCAATGCTGAATTAGTAACAGCTTGCTTTATTGTATTAGAATTGTCTATTAATTACATGGCCACAGATACACTGGACTTGGAACAGAAAGAGAAGCAATCTATATACACAGGTCTTAAGGGTGCTTTCAATGCCATAGTGTCTATGTTGACTAAAGTGTTCAATGATAAGAACAGAGACAAATTGCCTGATGTTGAAAAAGTTTATGTTTGTGCTATGGTCAGAGTGTTGGTTGCTTGGATTGCTCAAGAAACAACTGCTATGAGGGATCAAATTTACACCTTGATGCCATTCATGTTCTCCCTGGCAAATGACTCTTTCCATGCCTACAGAGCCAGGAAGATGGCTGAAAAGAACAAGTCTGAAGGTGAAGCTATGGACACTGATGTCAATCTGATGGGACAGATTGATCTACTCCGCTTAATGTTGCCGGCTCTATGCCACTTGGTGGTGGAAGATAAAGCCAGAGCCATAGTATTAAACCTCAAACAAGAAGATATTTTGTATGAAGCCATGTGTTTCCACTGGTCTATTGTACATTACAAGAAACCACCTGTACCTAAAGCTGAGAGGTTAAAAGCTCTAAATGCGCCAGCCCGGGAACTAGACCCTCAAATGTTAGAAGATATGAAAGATTCTAGAGCAGCCATGGTCAGCCTTTGCAATATTTTCATGAACCTTACAGTGCTGGCCCCCAAGGTGGTTGAGACCAGCATGTTGTTCAACACACTACTTAAGTTCATTTTTAACGACCTACCGGAACTTAAGGATATACCTGAAAACTTAGTTCTCCATGGACATCTGGCAGTGCTGGGCTTATTGCTACTAAAACAACAAGCTAGTAAAGTGAAGAAGAATGACTTCTCTATATGCAGGTACATTCAGTCAACAATCAGATTCCTGTGGGACGCTTACAACATTGATGAATCAAATGACCCCACTGCACTAGTTGTGTCCATGAGTTACAAAGAACACTGGAATGAAATAGCTGACCTGTGGTTCTTGGGCATGCAGACTATGAGTGGAGTTCTCGAAATGGTGCCATGGATATCCGAGTTTGCAATAGAGAGTGGTTGGGCTCAGGGCATCGCTGAAATGCTGACTAAAGTCAAAGTTGGTACTCTCCCTCCTAATGTAAAGTCAGCATTTGAAGACTTCCTCTGTAGGCTAGTAGATTCCAATGAAACTGTTATCCCAGTCTTGAAGAAAGCTAATGCACTTAAGATGTGCAGGAATCACAGATTAATGGAATTAGGCAAAAAGTTGTTTGGTGATTAAATTATTATTTAAATTAATAGGTAGGTAAAAAACCTACTTGTTTTATATAATACACACATACAATATAAACATTACAATATAAACATTACAATATAAAATACATTTTTACAACCAAGTACTTAAATTTTTTTGTTAGTTTATGATTATTTTAATTTCTAACTTTTTGCAGCTTTGGTCGTTTTAGAACTTACTGTACATAATTTTATAACAAGTTTCATTTCTGTATTATAATTTAATTTGACTGACAACTTACTACTTCTGTTTTTTTTGGATAACAATCATATTGTTTGGTACTCAATAAAGTTTTTAATGTGAACTGAAGTCTATTTTTTATTTAATCTTGTAGAAAGTATCCAGAGGCATGAACTAAACTCACAGCTCTAAACAAAAGTTTTTTTTTTCTAAATTAAGCAAGCACCACCACACACACTCAAAATTCAAAATTAGAATTTTAGATAAACTCACAATTGAGGACACTTTTCTTTTGAACAGCACCTAGTACGTAGAATGTAGATAGCATCTAATCTCCGTAAATGAGGCATGAGATGACATCTGGTGATTGTAACTCATTAAACCGCCGGTATCAGTTTTCACGCGCTGTGCCAACTGCCAAACGGCAGGTGAGTGAACCACGCTACGCTAGGAACGTTGACCCAGCGCTATTCCTGGACCAGACACTTCCTTACATACAAATGTCATGCAACAACATGTGGAGATTTTCAACTAAATTACAGGAAATGGGAGATTGTTGCTGAACTACTAAGAGCTGTGATGTTTTTCGTCATAAAGATACTGATAATTTAGGTGTTATAAAAGTGTACAATTAAATAACGTGCGCAGAAGCTCACGAATGTCGAATAATCCACCTCAAGAATGAGGTAGACTATTCGACACTAAATTGTGACGCAACTTAGTAAGTATGTGCATGTGCACGTCTTGCATAAAGTTGCGCCACTATAAAATTATCTATATGGCTGTTTTTACAAACAATAGGCGACGCCTGAAGCCGTTGTTGCAATAACTCTGCGCTAAACTGAGCATTGAAAATCCAAGTGTGCTTGTACATATTTAGGTTTCGATTATTGTTAATGAAAACGGGCACTATTAACCTAGGTAGGTAAATACTTATTTATTTTCTCATCTCGCCTTGAGATTAGAGTGGAACTGGAGTTTTTTCTGGAATGAGGTCAAACGATACATTGTAGGGACAAAATAACAACATTAATATTTTACATGAAACCTTGTTTATTCTCGCCCAAGAACACGCTATAATGTGGCGCTGATCTATGCGGGATCGGTAGACAGGTCACCTTTAGTGTCGGACGTGATATCTGTTTATTCTTGTTCTAATAGAAGTTTCCAGATCAGAAAAAGCTCACAGTAAACAAACCACTCCAGAGCCAAGTCAAGTGCACAGAAACATGTACTTCTGTTCAATTGACTTTCAACGAATATTATAGCTCTCATCACAGGGTCTGATTTTCTGCAGACAGAATAATACTTCTGAATAGTCCCAAACTCCAAACCCATTATGGACAATTAAGATGAAACATCAATGACTAAAATGTCCGGAAATTCCTCTTACGTCAGCTCTACACTGCCTCACGATTTACGAAGAATATTGAAATGACGGCACTTGACAAATGTATTAGTAGGTACCTACCTAATCGCGGCCAAAATGATGCTGCCACCTTAGTCTATGAAAGAGAACTTCTTAGTCCCAAACAGACACCTTTTTTTTTAGCGTATTTTTTTAGGAATTATTCGTATTCCCTTTGAATATTATGTCCTAACCCTTATTTAAATTGTCCAGATTATAGAGATTCTGCAGCAGCAATATGGGCTGACTCAGGAAGTGGCGGCGGAGAGCGGAACCAACTTCCTCCGCGCCTTCAGGGCCCGCCCAGATGATGACACGTACGCTCTGGATGAGTGGCCAGCCCACTTGTGGCGCAACTGCCTGCCAAAGAACTATAGACACATCGCCAGTTAGTATTCTTACTTTTATTTTACTGTTGCACTTCTAAAGAACTAAAAACTCCACTAATTCTGCGATTAGCGTGGCCATACACTGGTTTAATTTTAACCTAATAATATATTGAGAGCAGCGGTGGCCCAGTGGTGGCGACCCCGACTTACGAACAGCAAGTCGTGGGTTCGAATTCGAACCCAGACAGGCGCATTACTTTGTGTAATTTATTTCATCACCACTGCTCTCAAAACGGTGAAGGAAAACATCGTGAGGAAACCGGCATGTCCTTGAACCAAAAATTCGAAGACATGTGACATCTACCAATCCGCACTGGGCCCGCGTGGTGGATTATAGCCCAATCCTTCTCATTGAGAGGAGGCCGTGTCCCAGCAGTGGGAACATTATAGGCTGATGATGATGAATAATATATTTACCATCGATTCGAAGAAGAAAAGTGAGTCTCGTTAGTCTGGTGGTCGCAAGCATTGCTTCGCGAGGCGTCCTAGTTTCGTTTCCCAGTCCCGGCACGGCAGGTTTATTGGCTTGTCCATTCAGAAGTTTAGTACCAGCCTGGAGTGGTACTGCGCCCTGTCAAATTCCCCCCTATTACATAGACTTATTATAATTGGCAAAATGTACTCCTTTTACCTTTCTTTGGTGGCGTGATTATTATGTTACCTATGTTTAAATGTTCGAAAATACATGGTTCCTTGCATTTATTTGCCTTTTTTTTTTTCTGATGGGAAATCATCAAATGACTTCTCCCGCTCCGGGCGGAGCAGGAGGGAGTGTCAGACTTTTACTGACTAAAACCCATCCATGTTCCTTCATCGCCCTTTGTGTTCCGGGGCCACGGTATCTCTTTCGAACAGTCCCGCAACCACGGCGGGCATCGGTTCTTGCTGACTCTCTTTGAGGCGCGCGTGGAACACGAACGCGCCGTCGACACGGCCTGTCGTCATGATACGGACGGACGGCGAGCTAGACCATAGCCCACCGTCCACAGGCCCGCGCCTACGGTGGCCGGGGCCACGTGGTGGCCCCCGACGCCCGGGGCGTCTCCCGCGGCGGCCGGGGCGCTGTGAGGTTCTCTCCCTCTCACGTTCCGCCACCTCCTTCTCTAGCATTACTGCTTTGCAGAAGGAGGTGACGGCGTCCCATTCCGTCTCGCTCCGGACCATGGCTTGCACCAGGGCCAGACGCGAGAGGTCGCCTCCGCCAATCGCCGCTTCGAGGACACGGCGGTGCTCCGCCCACGCGGGGCACACCTCCACCGTGTGCTCCACCGTGTCCTCCGGTCGATCCTCGCAATGGAAACACCCGGGCGTTTCCTCCCGCCCGATTCGGTGCAGGAACCTCCCGAAACAACCGTGTCCGGTGAGGACCTGCGTCAGGCGGAAGGTGAGGACGCCTTCACCATGACGTCCTAAAGCAGGATCGTTTTAATCTTGTTCCAGTGTGGGAAAGAGATGGCGCTAGACGTCCTCTATAGCTCCGTCTCTTACCCACACTGGAACAAGATTAAAACAATCCTGCTTTAAGACGTCATGGTAGGCCACCTGATAGCACAAGTGCAACGACGCCGCCGCGGTCGCAGCTAGTAAATCAACCATATAACACAACGTCGCGTCGCGCGTCGCCTTGAAATCTGAAATTAGTTATTCCAGCATAAATATTTCACTCAACTCACTCAAAAGCTACATGTTATAAAGTCACATTATGTTCTTTGGCACAAGTAAAATCCATTTACAGAATTTGTCAAAATAACTCCACTTGTTTTTGTAGGTACAAATAAAGTTATGTGCATCGTCATGCTCTATTCCCTTTTAGTGTCAGCAGAACTCAAGGTAACAGCGCATTCATTATACAGGCGTAATGCTCATTTAGTGAATTGCAGAAATTAATTACAAAATGCAATTTTAGATGACTCCTTCTGTCCAAGACATTACGATAATTATTTTGTACATGAAATAAGACATCTTAATTAGTACGCTTTGTGTGCCCAAGGTGGACCTATTAATAACATTATCACCTTTGGCGTATCACATAATGATTTCCCAATAATTTAATGAAGCTATATAGTAACAGACACCTACATTTACAGTGTTCAGCGTCTAGATCACGCATTATGTGCCAAACGGTGACAAAGAGAGTACGCCTTCTATTACCGACATATGTCCGTATACTTCGGCGAAATACTTCTTTACGATTAGACTTGGCAACGAGCCTAGAATGTGAATGCACTTCTACGCCTGCTACGTCCGAACGAAAGTACAAACCTACAAGTACTTCCAATGACTAAGCACAACTAACTACACCTTCTATTAACGTAAACACATGTATTGCGTGATGATATATTTTCATCCTCTACGTAAAATGTTTCCATTCCGTTGCTAAGCGTGGGCGCACACAAGAGATTTATAAACGAACTGTAGCCACAGCTATAAATAATTGTAAAAAGACACCGCTTAATGAAAGGAAGGAGGAAATGACGTGTCGTTTGGAAACCTGAAAAAGTGAAGAATTATTTTGCAGATCTTACACTGTTACAAGTAGGTACTGAAAGGTAATTGACAGTTTTGTGTCACAAATGGTGGAGCATCCGACAGCAATACAATATCATAATGTCTTGAATTCGACGCCCGGGCGTGTGCCAAGGAGTTTTTCAACCATTTGTACGATTTATAAACATTACAAGGCAAGACACACGTGTATGTATGTGTGTGTGAAGCAAGTTTAGATATCGCCGCATTTAAAGCGATGATTCTACTTGTCCTATAGTTGGATATCCTGTATGAAATGCGCCATTAGCTTATTATGGATCTATCTACGCACAAAAAATCCCACTAATATTATAAATGCGAAAGTTTGTGAGGGTGTATGGATGTTTGTTTCTCTTTCACGCAAAAACTACTGAACGGATTTGGATGAAATTTAGCATACAGATGGTTTATAACCTGGATTAACACATACCTAGGATTTTTATCCCGGTAGTATGATCCCGTGAGACAATTATCAAACTCATAAGCTAGTAATCCAATGGAAGCGCATACTTTTTGATAAATTTACATTTCTGTGCAATATGATTTTTATCCTGTCATAAAATTCTCCGTATCCCAGTAGTTCCATTCTCTAGTTCCATTATGGGACTACTGGGATTTTTTTCTCCCAGTACTTCCATGGAACTGGCATTCTGTTTATGCAAGATAAAATTAGTCTCATTAGTTCCGGTACAGTTAAATCGCAATGGAGGTAATAATTAAATAGAGATGTCAGCAAAAGGAAGGGGTCCGCAAGGGCCTGCCAGGGCTGCGGGACTGTTTAAAAGAGATACCGTGGCTCCGGAACATGAATGGGTTTTAGTCAGTAAAAGTCTGACACTCCTATCTGCTCCGCCCAGAGCGAGAGGAGTCATTTGAAAATTTCCCATCCGAAAAAAAAAAGGTAATAATTAGGTTCCTTAGAGGTCGAGTTCCTTTACGTCGAGTCTGAGAGACTATTGTTTTTTTTTTTTCAAAATATTGCTATTTTAAGCTTTCTAATACCGTTACATCGAGTTTGGTTAATAGGTACAGTCAGGACACCATGTTGCCGTTCAGTTACTACATGTTGTATTACACTGTAACCCATTGGGAGAAAATATCCCGGCAAGTAACACTGTATCAAAGTAAAAGAAAAGAAAAGAAAGCAAATGCAATTTTATTAGGAAATGAGAAACAAGGATAGTAAAGTCTCACTAACTACCAGGAGGCCAGAATCATGAAGAAGTATTATCTACATAGCATGCTGTATGATAATCGAAATATATAGATTGATTGTGAGATTCCTATTAACAATAATAATATACAATACCTCCTTCATGATTCTGGTCTCCTGGTAATCTGTGAGATTATTATCCGTTTGTTGCCAGTGAGGCATACAATATGACACACATGTTCCCCAAAAAGCACCAGGCTGGCATGAGCTCAAGGTGGTATACATATCAATAATTCTGGGTAGGTACGGTTTTCTAGTAATAAATACCATCTTGGATTAATGTCAGCCTAGAACTGTTATTATGGTTACTGTCCATAACTAGCACAACTGTACTAACACTACACTACTTGGTCCCATACAATGTTTTTGGGTAATATTTTATTGCTCAAAAATACGTTGGGGCCAACGGGGTCAAATTTTTAATTATCTTTATTTCTCCTAACATTTTTCTACACGCTGTTACTCAAATTTGAAATTCGATGACATTCGTTTTTTATATATTGTTCTTACTATATTTAATTACCATTCAACTGTACATAATGGAACTAATGAGATTATGTGAAAAAGTTTTCTAGTTCCATGGAACTAATGGGAGAAAAAGATCCCAGTAGTCCCATAATGATAATGGAACTAGAGAATGGGACTACTGGGATACGGCGATAAAATTATGTCTTGTAGAGTTTTCCTACTGTTTTCCTCCTACCCTGAGAAAATAGGACAGCTATTACCACAATGCAATTTTTCTGTTCCAGAAAATATATCTATCGAATGGGTAAAATTAAGGTTTCAGTGTTTGGTTCTAACAAACGAAGTCATACATCTGTTGGAGACACTGCGGTACGTTGGTTACATTTTACTTACATTAGTTACATGTTATGAAGAAATATTGACCCTATGGGACATCACCGTACTAACAAATATTTCTCCATGATGTAATTTTATGTTATTTATTATTTGTAAATAATTTTAACTGGTAATTTCACTGTTTTATACTGATTTCTCTGGCCAAGTTCATGTCAATATGAAACAAAGAAATTACAGCAATTATAGCGGAAATGTGCGTTGTTCTAAGATTAAGAGGAGTCGAGTTTAACTGAGATAAGGAAATACTATCACGACCTCTGCGTAACCCTGTTGGGATTGCAGGTAATTGCAGTTGTGTATTGAAATGAAATATTTTGTTAAGTATTTTATTTGTTTTTGTTTTTAAATAACGATTGATCTCAGAACAATAAATCACCTGCTACCACTTAAATTGTGCATGGTGTTATGTGGTACTAAATTGTTTTGCTCATTTTTCAGAAACGTTTCATGTTTACCATCGCTCACGTCCTGCCCACTTCGCATTTCACTAGCGTTACGAGTATTTATAGATTATTTTCGTAACTATCATTGGATCGCGCTTGCCACATAAGACTATGAATAATCAGCGCAATACTGATTTGTCAATATCATAACAAAGTCAGGACCAAACATTGTGGAGGCATAGTTTGACACTTGTAAACAGTAATAGCCCAAAAGCTACTTTAAAAGTAAATTTAGAAATCACGGGCAATAGATAAACAAGTGCTCAATAAGTCATGATTGATATTTCACGGATGCCTTTGCAAGTGTATTGGGCTGGCTTTGAGCGCATGTTGCTAATAAATTACTTGTTTTTTCAACAGTTCAGTTGTTTCTCAACGAGTGAGTAAACTCGGGGCGCCGCGTGCGCTACACTTAGGTTTGATTGTATTTGTAAAATATATGAGGGAGTACATCACGGCGAAGGTAATACATTACCTCAGAAAATTCAGTTAAACAATGGAGATAGTTTTGGTATTTAAAAGAAATGTATCAATACCCTTTTGAATAATTCGAACAAGTAACAAGATTGATTCAAAGTTATTTAAAGTTTCTCCTCCACGTCTCCAAGTATCTCCATTGTCTTTTAAACCTAAATAAGTACCTATGCTATTTTGAGATAACTTTTATGTAGGCAACTAAAATATCATCAACATGGCAACAACATTTATTAACATATTTTCTCAACATAGCATACCTCTAGTTCGTAAGTTTCTTTTTATTTCCCGTGGAATTTATATTGACAGTATGAATTTCACTTGAAGTAATGTACCAATTTCCATGATGTGTGTGTTATCTTAAATTCTCTTGCTTAACTGCAATAGTAGCTTCCATGTTTGAAACATAGCACTTGTTGAATTAAGCGTTTCATTTGTTTGAAACACGAGAGTCGTAACCTCGTTGGTGCGGCTAGAAACATCGATCGTTACTATAATTTTAGTTCCGTTAATTGCTGGAACAATTGCAGTATGCAAGACCATTTGGCTTTGTTGTATCATGTGCTGAGTTTCAGCATGAGAGGCAGCTAGAAATAACCAAAGGCTGGTGAATAAATGTGGACAGGGAGGATTACTTACTCGGTCTGATCACGAACGGGCCGTCTCGGGCCCAGTGGCAGAAGATTGAACGGCTGGGGCTCCGCAAGTACTTCGACTGCTTGCTGGTATCCGGCGACCTGCCATGGGAGAAACCTGACCAGCACATCTTCCTGGAGGCCTGCAAGATGCTCAACGTGGAGCCTCGCATGTGCATCATGGTTGGAGACAAGCTGGAAACTGATATCAAGGTGCGTACTCATTGTTCTAGGTAAAATAATTATGTCTTAGGTTTGACCACGTGGTCTTCAACTGAGCGTTCCCACTAGCGAAAGATGAAAAAAAAATAGAACAAGATATTGAGGATGAGACATAAGAGGTAAGACAAGAACGAGAGAGCATAGAGATTTCAACATGTTTTCTGTGAATGTTTTGTCAGTTCGAACGCACAGTTAGATGGACCCGTATAGTAAAGGTTCGATTATATGGGAACAAGTAGCATCAATAAAAAAGATCTCTAATTTTACACCATCAGGTACATCTTTGATATTTTTTTATGTTTCATGCAATATTAGGGGGGCGCCAGAAGACCCCGCGAAATTCAATTTTTCTTACGTTTTTTGCATTTTACAGGTCAGTTTCAGATTTTATGTTAATAATAATATGATTATGAGATGACATGGTAATGAACATGCAACCGTAACAAATATGGCCCAACAGGGTTAAAATCATCATTACAACCCTCTATGTTCGTTTAATCCCATTGAAATAGTAATTATTTCATGAAAAATTCAAACTTTCACCTTAGATGTATAATGCAAGTTCTGAAAAACACTCGAAGGTCGTTTCCATAACAACGTCCTTTGATCACACGAACTTTAAGCAACATACCTTTCATGGTAGGACCGCGAGCGCATCGATTTTACGTTGTTGAGTTCTCGCCAACAATCATAAAATTGTTTAAACATCTGAAATACACGATTCTAACAGAAAAGTGATGACAGACTGTTTAAAGCTGTTGTTTCCTATACCTAGAACAGATTTTTATCAGTCCTATCGAATAATCACTGCCATCCATTAGAATAAAACGTGAACGTAGCCGAAACGTGGTCGCTCACAATGGGCCTCATCAGAGCCTTCTGATGAGGCCCATTGTGAGCGACCACGTTTCGGCCTTTGGGTGACTTTAAGCCTTTAAAGTCACCCAAAGGGCAATGGACAGGGCTATGCTCGGAGTTTCCTTGCGCGATCAAATCAGAAATGAAGACATCCGCAAGAGAACCAAGGTTACCGACGTAGCCCGAAGAATTGCCAAACTTAAGTGGCAGTGGGCAGGGCACATTGCTCGCAGAACGGATGGCCGATGGGGCAGAAAAGTTTTGGAGTGGCGACTGCGAACCGGAAGACGTTGCGTTGGAAAGCCTCCCACTAGGTGGCCCGATGACCTGGTGAAGGTTGCGGGAATCCGCTGGATGCACGGGACCGGTCAATGTGGCGACATTTGAGGGAGGCCTATGTCCAGCAATGGACGTCTTTCGGCTGAATTGATGATGATGATGATGATTATAATAAAAAACAAGCAAGGCATGTTCTTCGAAATTCAAAATTCTATTTTGTTTTATTTTTTCTTTCCAGGGAGGAATAGAAGCTGAACTAGGAGGCACGGTGTGGATTCCGCTGCAAAAGGATATGGAGGCTTCCGACCTGCCAGACTTCACAATAGATAAGGTCACAGAGTTGCCAGAAGTGTTACCAAACTCACCCAAATTGAAGCGCTCTATGCACACATCTAACATACCCTGCTGATAACTTTATTTTCGATGGCTGTAATATTCTACCTTTGGCAAAGACTTTCTGGTACACTTTTGATCTGTCGACAGTATTCGAACAAAAGTACAAAATTTTATTTACAGTACAAATGTATAGGTTTTAGTTACTACACTCATATTTACATAGCATAGGGATGCTAACACGAATTTATCTTATGCACAAGTTACCAAACAATACTTGCATAATCTGTCTTATACTACCTACCCAAGTATTATGTTACAATGTTAAAATATTTATTTTCTGTCTTGTTGGTAAGAATATAAACGCCTGATTACTTTTAAGGATATAAAGAAGCATATTGAAATGCATATTTTTATAAAGAGATTTCAAATATTATTTTTAAGTTTTTTGGTTGTACTATATGGAAACTTCTTATGAGACTGTCTTAAATGTGATACTGATAGTTGTAAATGTTCCTTGTAAGATGTCTTGCTCGGTTTTGTGGTTACTGATTACAATTATCGAAAATTAAATTATTATATGGGAGTTATGTCACATGGGTGCTCATAAAGTGATATGATTTAAGGTGTTGTGGAATATCTATTACTGTACATTGTCGTTTAGAAATAGCATAAGTATGTAGACTGATATGTATATATGGTGTACATATTATCTTAGTTGTTTCTTGTGTAAATCTCTCAACTTAGTTAATATCTTAGTCTTATGACAAACTACCATTGGTAGCAAACTTTTTCTATGCTTATTAATTTTTTAAAAGCCTATCTGTGCCATTCTTTGAATATATAATACCTTTGCTTAAGGTTTATTTTAGTAAATAAAAATTATGAACCAGACAATATTGCAAATGCTAATCATTTGCATCTACAAATAATCCCTATGTCCTACAAGTTAGGTGAACACAAAGGTATGATCATTTGGTTAATAAATAAATTTTGGGTAAACACTTTTGTTTCATTTAAAATAAAACACTAACACAATTATAACTGATTTCTTATATCTCAAACTAGTCCCTATTAACATTCACTATCTATAGTAAGTATTACATAATAAAATTAAGCTGTTCTCAACATCTTGGCTTCACGTTTCTCTCGTAACTCTTTCTTTTGTTGTTCTACAACCTTCTTCCTTTCTTCAAGGAACTCACCATATTCCTGGAAATAGTTGATTCTAATGATATATGGTAAAGCATACTTCTAATACAGCTTAAAACACGTAATGGTTAAAAATAACTAACTATATAAAACTTTAATATTTACTTCACGTTCTGAACCACAGTTACAGACTCACAATCATAGTCTTGGTCATAAATGGTGCATACTTAGGTCTCTTCTGTGCAGAAATTCCTTACAGTAGAAATTCTTTACAGTATAAATTCAATGGACCCCGTAAATTTAGAGGTACAATTTTTATTACAGATTTACTTGAGAAATGTTACAAATAGAGAATTAGTATTAATATCTCCTTTCTTGCCCGTCCTGCCCAACACAGCCCTTCCAGGATTTAAACTAAGCCAAAGAAAGAGCTGTGCTGGTGGCAGGTGGTTTGAGTCCATCAACTCGCAAAGAAGAAATTTATACAGATTTGTGATTGCAACTTAATACAGTAATTAGCAGACTCTTTTAGAATCAGAAAATATTGTGATTATACCTTATCTTATTATGAAATCCACGTTGATAACCATGTTCAAAGAACATTGTAGTTAAGACAAATTATTGTTCTTACCTTAGGGTCCAAGTCCTTGACTATCTCTATTCCACAAGTTCTTGCAGTGGCTATCAGCATGACACAGATCTCCTGCAGAGATTTCCACTCAAGTGGTGGGTCCTGAGACTTTATTTTTGCTATTTCATACAGATGCTTGTATGTTATTTTTCCACTTACTTCCCTGGCTGAAAATATTAATTGAATGAGTTTAGTGAACTTTAGTCATTACAAATTTATTATGATAAATAAAAGAAATTAGAAGGAAGGGAGACTAATAAAGGAAATTCTCATTCCAATTGTTATGGTACAGCTATGGGACATTAACTTTGTATAGATTTTAATAAGGATTACTTACCAGGTTCCATAGCACCTCTACTAATACCAGCAGCTTGCTTTAGAAAATATGAAGCCGGAGGTTGGTGAATGACAAGTTGATAGGAACGATCAGAATTCACTTTTACTCTCGTCGGTAAGGGGATACCAGGCTTTATGTTCGCCGTGCGCTCATTGAAGTCCTTGCAAAATGCTGCTATATTGATATTACGCTGAATTAAATAAAATTAAAGGTTATGATTACAACATTTCTTAAGTTATCAGATCACCTTCGTAAGGAAAAAATACGTACTTGACCAAGCATAGGACCTAAAGGAGGCCCTGCCGCAGCCATGCCAGCAGAAATATTGGTTCTTAATTTGGAACTATGGTCAATTTTATCCGCAACTTTCTTCATAGATTTTAACCGAGCGACTGACTTAGACATGGCGATAGATGGAAATCACGAGACTTTAGGAAATCTGTTTTTGTTGTTCTTATTCAGTTCTCTTAGATAATAAGTCAATCTAGCTGAACATTTTAAAAACAAAATAGCATATAATTTCTCCGACAGCACACTGATTTTGACTTGACAGCATTTGTTTGACAATGACATGACATGAATGATGTTAATATTGTAAAAAAAAAACTGGACCTGAAACGCCGCACAGCTGATAATGACAAGATAGTGATGTATCCTTCTCCAGGTTCTTGGGAAATTCCGATTGGAAGCCATCCACATTATTTTGTAAATGAATTATTAACAAACGAGTAATTTTACCTGAATGACTTGAAAGAACTTCTAATGTCCTATGAAACTATTGTAATGGCGATTCATAGTATTTTTAATCTGTAAATCGTGTGTTGTCACTTGTCAGATTCAGATTTGCATTTGTCACCACTTTGTGAACAGTGAAATAAAAAAAAATATTTTTATTTTGTAAATTAACACGTAATTAAAGTATCCAAATCAGTAATAATATATTTTTAAAGATTATGGTATTTTGCACACCACTTGTAGTGGACTGTATGGAAAGTTATGTGTATAGATCGTGAAAATTAATTATTAGTTCATAATGTGGTCGTTTTTCTCTCGGGATCCCACGAAAGACTTTCCTTATGAAATAGGAGATCCTGTGCCTGGATTAGAAGATAGAAGTGTGTGGACACTACACAAAGGCAAGAAAAGAGGCACGCAGGATGAAGTATCAATATTTTTATTCGACGTTCAGAAGAATTCTGAAACACTGTTTGACATAGCTAAGGCCTCCCTAAAGAAACTAAAGACTATGAGACACCCTAGCCTTTTACATTATTTAGATAGCTGTGAAACTGAGAAATTTTTATATATAGCTACTGAGTATGTAGAACCTTTAGCCACGCACTTAGAGGAACTTAAACTTGAAGGTCCACAGAAGGAGTTATTTCTTTCATGGGGCATATTTCAAATCACTGTAAGTAACCATACCAGAGTTTATAACAAACCGTTAAAAGTTAATGAACCTTCATGCTTAATTATCTAATTGCATCATCAATAAAAAGTTAATATACAGAGTAGTGGTAATAAATTAATGCTGAGCTATGATTGGCCACTGAGAATGTATGGATTATTTTACAATAATTAATGGTGTTCTTCATGTTACAGAGAGCATTATCATTTTTAAATAATGATGGCAACATGAGGCACAATAATGTGTGCCTGTACTCCGTGTTTGTCACTTTAGCGGGAGAATGGAAACTTGGTGGCTTCGAGTTTCTGACAACCCAAGGGACGGATACAGCCAACCCTATACCTATCAAAATATTGCCAGCACTTGAAATATATGATCCTCCTGAGAAGAAGGATCCTGCAAAATTGAAAACCGTTACAAAATGGTTAGTATAAAGATTGTTATCTGCTCTGCTCAAATGACTTGTTGTTGAACATAATATTGATATATTTGATTAATATTATATTCATAATTATACACCCAAATAAACACTTCTAATTAATAATAATAATATTATTATTATAATATATATTGACAGTGAATTGCCAATACCTCCTAAGTGACATTTTTTTTATTGTTTTGAATTTATAGGAGTTATTTGCATGTTTTAGTGAACTCTCCTAAGTGTATTTTAATTGCAACAGCATTCAATTAAAATGTGGAAATACCTCTCAACTATACCAAGGTGTTTATTTTATGGCATCACCTCTTAACTAACTTTAAAAAGCAGTTTTTTAAAAGTCAGTTAGGTGTTATTGCCACTTCGCCATCTATATTATTGAATGGCTACTTAGCCCTCTTCATTTCTCCTAATGTTGCTGTGCCCGACAGGGTCCATATTGATCTTTTATTATTTGATTACACCATCTATGTAATACATATGGAATGCAATAAAGATTTAAGTATTGAGTACCACTCTGCCTGCCCTAAAAATGTACAATTAGAATTCTTAATTGACATATTGTGTAAAGTTTAAACACAGTCGTCTTGGTTGTATATTTTCTATTGTTAACAAAAGACAATGACCAAAAATGTATGGGAGTTGGTCCAAGTGTCGCCCGAGGATGAATCATATACTTATAGCGGTGTTGTCGAGTGTGTTGGGTAGGCAGAAGTATAAATGAAAGTCACTGCCTAGGTACTCACGGTTCTATTGAATAAGTTCACACGCACAACACAAAACAGTAGAAGGAGAATAGAGAAGACAATAGAGCACAGTCACAATAATTGTCACAAACACGTTTAACAGTTTATGGAACAGTAAACACAAGATAACAGGCGAAACACGGGAATAGCGCGATTTCAAGAGGTGTCAAAAGAAATCATGCGCACGCGTCGTTGTGTGGTTAGTGCCGACTGAAGGTCACGGAGAGGGCAGTCAACGATCGCGCGCTGCTCCCACCTCACTCGCTCGGTACACGTCACGATGACGTAGCTCGGCCGCGGTGCGATTCCAATATACGGTGTCCCGACATCATCCGACATTATATTGATGTTGTCAATATAGATGCCGGTGATGTGTAATAAGTGATTATTATAAATACATGTAAATAAATCTGTTTGTATGTAAATGTTTTGTGTTGTGTTATATATAATACAAATAAGTAAACTATATATTAGGTGTATACCCTACACCACCCCCCTCCAGAGACCGTCAAGGGCGATAAAAATCTGGTATCTTGACCCGACGACCAGAACGAGTAGTATACTCAGTTTTGCCGCCAGGTGGAGTATCGTCATGGGGGTCTGCTTTGTCGGCCAATATGTAGGCTGGTTTTAGGCGGTCGATTGAGACCGTGACCTCTTTGCCTTTAAATAAAATTTTAAAAACTTTATCACCCCTTTGCAGAACTTTGTGAGGACCTGTGTACGCTGCTTGCAGCGAGCCACGTAGTGCGTCTTCACGAAGGAACACGTGATCAGTGGTCTGCAGATCCTTAAATATAAAAATGCTCGCTTTGTTGTGACGGGAAGCTGGAGTTGGCTGCAAGCTGTGAGCGAACTTGCGGATGCGCGCAGCAAAGTCCGTGATGTCGGTCGTACCGTCATCACTGGGAGTAAAAAATTGTCCTGGGAGCCTTAGCGGTTCGCCGTAAACTAGTTCGGCGGAAGACGCTTGGACATCCTTTTTGAATGCGCTCCTTATGCCAAGCAATACCCACGGCAGAGACTCGGTCCACTTGTCATTGGCATGGCACGTGATGGACGCCTTGAGTTGCCTGTGAAATCGCTCCACCATGCCATTACACGCTGGATGGTATGCCGTTGTCCGTTTGTGCTGGAAACCAGCAATCTTGGACAATTGTTCAAACAGAGCCGACTCGAACTGACGGCCCCTGTCCGTAACAATGTCGGTTGGACAGCCAAACCGGGCAATCCATCCCGACAGCAATGCTTTAGCTACTGTCTCAGCAGTAATGTCGACAATAGGTACGACCTCTGGCCACCTGGTAAATCGGTCAACTGCCGTCAGACAGTATCTAAAGCCTTGTGAAATTGGGAGCGGGCCCACAAGGTCAATATGAATTGTGGTGAACCTAGCGCGTGGGATGTGATATGCTCCTAATGGCGCAGATACATGGCGGCTCACTTTAGCCCGCTGGCATGCTAGACAAGCTCGTGCCCACTCCCTGCAGTCCTTCCTGACGCCTGGCCAAACGAAGCGCTCTGCGATTAATTTGGCAGTCGCTGAGACGCCTGGATGGCTGTGGGAGTGCAAGCTGTCAAATGCTTGCTTCCGCAGCATTTTGGGCACAAATGGTCTGGGAGACGCTGTACTGACGTCGCAGTACACAGACGTACGCTCCCCTGAGACCTGCACCTTCTCAAGCACCAGGGAAGATCCTTCCTGAAGAAGTTTCTTCAGTTCTGGATCTGATGATTGTGAGTCTGCGAGGGTGCTGAGGCTGACCGGCACCTGTAATTCCTCCACGCGAGATAAGGGGTCGGCGACAACATTGTCTTTGCCTGCAATATGCCTTATCTCGGTGGTGAATTGGGCTATGAAGTCGAGGTACCGGTCGGCAAGCCGATCAGTTTCTCTTCCGTTCGTGGAATGCGAAACTGATCGGCTTGTGGTCCGTGTACACGACGAAGTGCCTAGCCTCCAGCATGTGGCGAAAGTATTTGATGGCCTCGTAAATGGCCAGCAGCTCCCTGTCATAGGGAGAGTACTTCACTTGCGAAGGGCTAAGCTTCCGGGAAAAGAAAGCTAGTGGCTGCCAGCCGTCTTCGCTTAGCTGCTGTAACACTGCGCCGATTGCTGTATCCGACGCATCGGTAACCAATGCGAGTTTAGCATTGCAATCGGGGTGTGCTAATAAAGCAGCGTCAGCTAGGCTTCCCTTGCAGTCCTCGAATGCTCGTAAAGTACTCTCCGCCAAACATATGGGGTGCGAGCCCTTTACGTTGCCAATCAAAAGATTGTGAAGTGGCGCCTGTATCTGTGCTGCGTGGGGCATGAAACGCCTATAGAAGTTCACCATGCCCAAGAATCGGCGCAACTGTCGAACGTCCTTAGGCTGTGGGAACTTCTTGATGGCCTCGACCTTGGTGTCCAGTGGTTTTGTGCCCTTCTCGGAGATATGGTAACCTAAAAAAGTTACATCCGGGACACCGAAAACGCACTTGGACGTGTTAACTAACATACCGAAGTCCTTTAACCTATTAAAAATAATTCGAAGATGCTCTTCGTGCTCTGCTTCTGTCCTAGAAAAAATTAAAAAGTCGTCTAAATAGCAGTAGCAAAAGTCTAACCCTCTGGTCATCTCGTCGACAAAACGTTGAAACGTCTGGCCTGCGTTACGCAGACCAAACGTCATGTACGGAAATTCGTACAAGCCGAACGGTGTGGTGATGGCGGTCTTCGGGATGTCGTCCGGGCTGACAGGTATTTGGTTGTAGGCTTTCACGAGGTCGATTGTGCTAAAGATTCGACAGCCTGCGATGCTGTGTGCAAAATCGTGAATGTGCCTAATCGGGTACCTGTCAGGGACTGTTCGTGCGTTGAGCATGCGATAGTCACCGCAAGGTCGCCAACCGCTGTCCTTTTTCGGGGCTAGATGGAGTGGAGATGACCAGGGACTCTCCGAGGGTCTGGCAGTTCCATTGGCCAGCATCAGCTGGAACTCCTGCTGTGCAATTTTTAATTTATCCGGCGCTAGTCGCCGAAACGAAGATGATACTGGCGGGCCTGGGGTCGTGCGGATATGGTGTACCGTGTTATGTGGTGTGGTGCGTAGTGTTCCGGCAGGTCGGGTGATGTCGGGAAAACTGTCGAGGATTCTGTGGTACCTCGAGTCGCCAGAAGACACCTTTACAGAAAATAAAGAGGAATCTGGTGGATTCGAGGCAATACAAGAAACATTGGTACTACTGTCGATTAACCGTTGGTTTCTACAGTCAACGGTTAACGAGTAAAAACACAAAAAGTCTACACCTATGATAGGTTTCGTAACCTCAGCTACCACAAAACGCCACTTAAAGTCTCTACGTAATCCTAGGTTTAGGTTGAGTTCGAGAAAACCATATGTTGAGATTGGCGTCCCATTCGCGGCCACAAGTTGGTAGTTGGTGGGCGCACGACGATCGCTGAGCAGACGACGAGGGTACACGCAGAGATCGCTTCCAGTATCGACCAGGAACTGCGTGTTTGTTCTTCGGTCCGTAACGAACAGGCGACCAGTAGAGGCGGGGCAATCGTCTGTCGCCATTATCGACTGCCCGCGGCGTTTCCCTTTTTGTAGTCGCAGGGCTTGACGCAACGTTTGGCCTTCTCGCCATGCATCGAGTGGTACCAGCACTCTGGGTGTTTCCTGTAGCTGGAGTCTGAGCGGGTTGAGGAACGTTGGCGTGAGTGGCGTCGCGTGCCTCGACCACGGCTGTGGGAGCGATTACGCGACCGACTGTCACGCAGTTGCAGCGTCAGGTCCTTCATCGCTCGCTTCAGCTCCGCGATTTCGGCTGCCATCTCACTCACAGTGGGTCCAGCTGCCGAAGTTGTTGCCACGTGGTTCGGTGCCACGATGTCCTGGACACGATCCGCCAGGTCAGCCAGCGCCTCCAAGGTGTTATGTGGTTGGGATGCCAGCAGGGGCTGGATGCTGCTGGGGAGTCGGCTGCTCCAAATGGTGCGCACGAAGTCCTCTGGCACGCTCGGTCCGGCTAGACCCTGCAGGTGGCGAAGAAACTGCGACGGCTTCCGGTCTCCTAGCTCCTCATGCGTCAGTAGCTGCTTCACCTTCTTCTCCTGGGAGGCTGAGAGGCGTTTCACCAATTCCGTCTTTAATTTTCCGTAACGGTTGGTGGCGGGAGGAGACATGATTATGTCCTTCACCTCCTTTGAAAATTGGGGATCAAGATGGCCGACCACAAAATTAAATTTCGTGACGTCATCCGTCACCCCGGCGTTACCAAATTGCGCTTCTATTTGAGCGAACCATAATTCGGGCTCTTCTGGCCAAAACGGTGGAAACTTTAACGGCGCACGGCAAATCTCGTGCGACGCCTCAATGGAAACGCGCTTTGCCCTGCGCGGTCTCCGCGTGATATTTTCCGCCGGTTGTGATGACGCGGTGTGCTCGGACTCACTATCACTCATTATTAAAGTGTTCGACTCGGGGTCACCAGTATAGCGGTGTTGTCGAGTGTGTTGGGTAGGCAGAAGTATAAATGAAAGTCACTGCCTAGGTACTCACGGTTCTATTGAATAAGTTCACACGCACAACACAAAACAGTAGAAGGAGAATAGAGAAGACAATAGAGCACAGTCACAATAATTGTCACAAACACGTTTAACAGTTTATGGAACAGTAAACACAAGATAACAGGCGAAACACGGGAATAGCGCGATTTCAAGAGGTGTCAAAAGAAATCATGCGCACGCGTCGTTGTGTGGTTAGTGCCGACTGAAGGTCACGGAGAGGGCAGTCAACGATCGCGCGCTGCTCCCACCTCACTCGCTCGGTACACGTCACGATGACGTAGCTCGGCCGCGGTGCGATTCCAATATACGGTGTCCCGACATCATCCGACATTATATTGATGTTGTCAATATAGATGCCGGTGATGTGTAATAAGTGATTATTATAAATACATGTAAATAAATCTGTTTGTATGTAAATGTTTTGTGTTGTGTTATATATAATACAAATAAGTAAACTATATATTAGGTGTATACCCTACATACTAAATGAAAGGGTACAATGTACTGTTCAAACATGTAGACGGGCATCAAAATTTGTCTGAGAGATTTGAGAAATTATAGCTTATTTTTGTCTTGAATGATTGAAATTAAAGGATATCCTTTAATTTGGTATATGATTCATCCTTGGCGACGCTTGGACCACATTTGCCCACTATCCTTTAACTTTTGAGTATGAGTCATTTACAAATTAAATGCTTTACTATCTTATCTGTGATCTAATAATATCTGTACAATGCAATTCATGACTCAAATGATATCACTAATGGCATAAATGTTTTTCAAACAGCTCTTCAGACATGTGGGGCTTAGGATGTCTAATATGGGAGGCATATGACGGGCCGCTTAAGAACCAGCCAGCCCTGAAGACAACTGACAACATACCAAAGCAGCTATGTACATTATATTGTGAACTGGTCAGTGCTAACCCTGCATCTAGGCCCAATCCTGCTGATATCATTACTAGGTAAGATATGAAAACACAATACTACATGGATATGCATGATGACAATGTTGGACTATATGATAAAGAACAGGAAAACATTACTACATCAAGAAATTGGGCCTCCCCAACTTGAAACTTCCACCAACAGATGACTTATAAGTACAATAAAAAAAAAAATGAATTTAATGTAAAGATTAAGTTGGAAAGCAATGCTTAATTGGTTCTGTTTTAAACTGCAAGCTAAGAACAGCAGTTTATCTGCCAAGTGGCATGATGATAGTATGTGAAACTAAATATGATTTAATGTACTTTAAGGAGGAAGCGCTATGGTTGCCCACGAAATTCAAACTTGCCTAAGTTTTTTTGCAATTTTCAGGTCAGTTTCAAGCTGTATGTTAAACAAAATATGATTTGCGACAGTAACATGTATATAGTTACAGAATAGGGTTGATTCCTTACTAAAACTATTGAATGACTTTTTCATGAGATGGGATTTAATAACTCTAAAGCCATATTTGTTTCAGTCGCGAATCAAATTTTAATCAACATACAACCCGAAACTGACCTGTAAATGCAAAAAAACGTAAGAAATTTGGCGAGCTATCCTGGCGCTTTAATATTTTTATGTCCTTGGCCTTTACCAACAGTGGAACAATAAAAGCCGATTTTAGATGCAATAGACCCTAAACATTTAATTTAAACTATTTCAGGTGTAGAAAACTAGGAGGCTACTTCAAAAACGATCTGATAGATTCTATGCTGTTTCTTGAAGAGATACAAATCAAGGACAAAGTGGAGAAAAGCAAGTTCTTCTCCACGCTCAGTTCTTACCTGGACAGCTTTCCGGAATCTGTTTGTGTTCACAAGATCTTGCCCCAGCTGTTGACTGCATTCCATTATGGAGACGCTGGGTCATTCGTTTTGGCGCCCATGTTTAAGGTAATAATAATAAAGTGTTTACTGTTCTAATTTATTACATCTTAGAAAGTAGGACACTGATCAATAAAGATTTGGACCACTTGTCTTGTTCATTTGGGTTGTTTTTTAAGTGATGCTGTTTATTAAAAGTTTAGTGTCCTCTCATATTAGATAACTTTCATTAATTTATTTCAAATTGTGAGACAGTCGCTCTATAGAATGTTACCATATGTGACCTTGCGCAATTATTCCCTATCAATTTCAGACCTAACTTGTTTGTTCTTGTTTCAGTTGGGCAAACTCCTAGATGACGCCGACTATCAAAAACAAATAGTGCCGTGTGTGATAAAACTATTTGCTTCAAATGACAGGACGACGCGATCCCGGCTGCTACAACAACTAGACCAATTCATTATGCATTTGCAGAATTCCACTGTACGTAAATCTTTATGTATAATATTGATTAAGTTATCCTTGACATCAGTTAAAGCTTTAGTCAAAAACCGGCCAAGTGCGAGTCGGCCTCACCCATAAAGGGTTCCGTACCGTCGTAGTTGTTGTTATAGCGGCAACAGAAATACACATTCTGTAAAAATTTCAACTGTCTACCTATTACGGATCATGAGATACAGCTTGCTGACAGACAGACGGACGGACGGATAGCGGAGGCTTAGTAATAGGGTCCCGTTGGTTACTTTTTGGGTACAAAACCCTAAAACTGACAAGATTCCAGTCAATTCGTCTGTTGCTTTGATTTGGCAACTGATTCAATTAAATTCAGTCAAATCTTATAATTAATCAATGAAGCAATAGACCACTCTATTGCTTCATTGATTAATTATAAGATTTTTGTTTAATGGAGAAACAATTAGCAAAAAGTAGTGTTAAAGCCTTTTACTTTCCAAATTCCTAGTGAAAAACTCATTTTAACATACTTCTGTCAAGCTGGCTTGTAATTCTCGTTTTGTTGTGGTTTATCGCTCCAATTTGGTAAACAAACGCGTCGGTCGCGCACTCACACCGTATCTAATACGGATGTGTACGAAATTCCGTCATTTTTACGCAACAAGAATACTCATGTTTGATAATATAAAACAGGGCCCGTATATTTCTTTAAAATCTTTTCTGAAATGAAATTTTTGTTAATCGTCTACATAGTTTTGCTTATCCTCATCTATTATCATCATCTATGAATCCAAGGCATTTTATGGCAGGCAATGGATCTATGTCATGACCTAGTATCAAGTTGCTATGATGAGATTAAATTATACAAATAATAGTCACTTTTTAGGGTTCCGTACCCAAAGGGTAAAAACGGGACCCTATTACTAAGACTCCACTGTCCGTCTGTCTGTCATGAACCAGGCTGTATCTCATGAACCGTGATAGCTAGACAGTTTAAATATTCACAGATGATTTATTTTGGTTGCCGCTATAACAACAAATACTAAAAACAGAATAAAATAAATATTTAAGAGGTGCTCCCATATTTTGATTTTTGCCGATTTTTTTTGCCGTTTTTAGCTCGATATTAATAACGACAACAGTGACGTTTGTAATATTCGCAGAATATTTAGTTGTATATTCAGTTTAAAAATAAAATAATTTAATTTAAATCATCATCTCATCTCATCTGCCTACCTTTTTTTTTTTTTTTTTTTTTTATTGGGGTCGGCTCCCAGTCTAACCGGATGCAGCTGAATACCAGTATTTTACATGGACCGACTGCCTATCTGACCTCCACAACCCAGTTAGTACTGGGTAATACGATACCCCTTGGTAAGACTGGTTGTCAGACTTTTTGGGCCATTGGTGTCGATTCTGTTGTGCACAAACTTAACTTATTTTAGGCTATTGCTATCTTTTACTAAAAGGCAGTGCGAGAAAAGGACGGCTATAGCTATGAACTAAGTTAGAGATGTCAAACTAGTTTATGCCTTGCGCTTCACCGTGTTTTCAGTCGACATGTTTTTACGTGCACCCTTCATTTGTATAGAAATATTAGTTCCAACTAAATTTGACAGCTCTAAATTACGTCCTTCTCTTTCTTGTTTTATTAGAGAGAAAAAGATAGCTATAGCTTAAATTAAGTTTAGTTTGTGCACAACAGAATCGACACCACTGACTACCTGTAACGACTGTCAAAGATCTACAAATGACAGCCGGGACCAACTGCTTAACGTGCTTTCCGAGGCACGGAGGAAACTTGGTATGTAATGGGTGGCCACCCATCCACGGACCGACCTAGGCAAGCGCGGCTTAACCTTCAAGATCGACCCGTGCAGCTGTTATTATTTAGCCACGAGCTCTCTCTCAAAATAAAAAAAAATAATTCAATTCAATTCTCAAAATAATTAAATTTAAATAAAATGAATATTTAAGGGGGGCTCCCATACAACAAACGTGATTTTTTTGCCGTTTTGTCTAATGTTGTATAGATAATGGTTCTGATAATGGACTCGCACTTGGCCGATTTTTCTACACTAATATTATAAAGAGGAAAGATTTGTATTTTTGTGTGTGTGTATGTTTGTAATGAATAAACTCAAAAACTACTGCGCCGATTTCAAAAACTCTTTCACCATTAGAAAGCTACATTCACCCTGAGTAACATAGGCTATATTATATCCCCGTACTCCCACGGTAACGGGAACTACGCGGGTGAAAACGCGTGACGTCCGGTAGTTATTAATAAAATACTTTTCTCACTTAACTTAAAATTGCAGGTAAATGACCAGATATTCCCTCAAGTGGTGCACGGGTTCCTGGACACCAACCCTATCATCAGAGAGCAGACGGTCAAGTCGATAGTGCACCTCTCGTCCAAACTGAACTACAACAACCTGAACGTGGAGGTTCTACGACACTTCGCACGACTACAGGCCAAGGATGATCAGGGTGGTATACGGTTAGTGAGATTTATTAATAAATATAAATAATATAAATATCGCTGGACATTGCACACAGCGCCATCTAGTGCCACACTAAGCAACGGGGCTTGTATCGTGGATACCAGATAGTTGATATACTACATAGATACTTTTTTGTTTGTAAATAAATACTTATTATACATATAAACATCCATGACTCGGAAACAAATGTCCATGCTCATCACACAAACATTTGCTTCTACCGGGATTCGAACCCGGGACCCTAAGAACGTAAGGCAGCCTCACTACCGCTGCGCCATTCGGGTCGTCGTATATGGGTTTAGTGCAAAGATATTAAGGCCAAGGTGTATGAACTGTAAAGGTCTTAGCCCAGTTACACGACTCTACTCCTACCCTCACACGGCAAAAAAAAATATAATCAAATATTGGCTTTAAGTATTTCTCTTTAGATATACTTTACATTGGCATTGACGGCGGTAAGCCCGCTGACAGCGAGCTGTCTGCTAATTTTGTTGTTGCCAATGTAAAGTATATCTAAAGAGCAATACATGAAGCCCATATTTGATTTATATTATTTTGGCCGGGTCGGAACGGAGTCGTTTATGTGGGCTAAGACCTCAAGAGTACTTAGTACGTTACGTTAGCTTGGCCATGGGTTCAAGTTGTAGAGGTCGTCTGATCCAGGTCCAGGTTCGAACCACAATAGGTATATCTAAAATAGTGTCGTCCACCCACAATGACGCTATATGACTTAAACGCCTTGCAGTTCCTCGACATCACTCGTTTACAGCCTTACTCCATTCGCCGTCAAACTACACCTTGCTTAGATGAGAGCCTATGTACAACAGTAGTGCGAATTATGAGGGCAAAAAGGATTTTAAACACGTGTGCTGCTACACTCTGTAATTGAAGTATTCGACAGAATTCACCATCCTTGACAAAACTTTCTATTAATCAACATCTAACTTAAACAACAATTTACTTCCCAGGACGAACACAACAGTCTGCTTAGGGAAGATAGCCCAGCACTTGCACCCTCAAATCCGACAGAAGGTTCTAGTATCAGCGTTCGTTCGTTCCACCCGGGACAATTTCCCGCCCGCGAGGCAAGCCGGGGTGTTGGCCCTAGCTGCCACGCAACAGTACTTCTTGTTAGCAGAAGTCGCCAATAGAGTGCTTCCCGCGTTATGTCCCCTCACTAATGATCCGGAGAAGCAAGTAAGTTAACTTTTTTTAATTGTTCTTTTATTACACTTCCTCGAAAACTGGCTCTTATCGCACTACGATTGGATTCAACATGCAATGTTTTCCACATGCGTGGATTTTTCGTGTGCACTATACTTAAACTAAGTCTAAATTCGAAAGTGTTCTGAAAAACGTCGTTTGATACACGTAGGCATTTGTTACTTCAGTTCTCGGCTCCATAACAACCTCACCTGTGACTCGGGTATGAATTCCGCCTCGAATGCAACAACAAGTTTTTCCCTTGTCCTATAGTTTAAACGTAAATGTTTAATTAAATTGCGCAATAAAAAGAAAGCGAGATAAAAATGATCCAATTTTCCTTAATTCGAAACTTGAAAAATACTGTAACTTGAAACTATCGCTCAGAATTGATAACAAAACAATTATTATTTTATTTGTGTACTATGTTACTGAGAGATAGCCTTTATAAATATTTCTCCTATAGATTAGAAAAGATCCTATAGAAAATTGTTAATAAATTGACGAAACTAAATCAATTTAAAACCGTTGTACACAGGTCCGTGATGCAGCTTTTAGAACTATAAAAGGATTCCTCGGTAAATTAGAGAAGGTATCCGAAGACCCCAGTTTGAAAGAAGGGATGGGTAAGATACTTTGTTCATTTGGACGTAGTTTAACGAAAATCCATCCAACCCACATAGATTTATAAGTGGGTTATAGGTTTTCCGTTTAACCATGTCTATTTATTAACAACTTTTTTTCTGAACAGTTTATCTTGGGTTATCCACAAGAAATGCTGATCTTACTCCCCCTATTTAATAGGGATGATGACTGACTAAAAAAAATATGATTCTGTTTAGTCCGTAATTTAGGTTATCGAAAAATATTGGATACGTGTTTTTTGTTCTATCAAATTAATAAAAATTGACGAAGATATAACGGGCTTGTGACGTCACATTTTATTAAAAAATGTACTCAAATGTGCCGTCACACGAGTTTTCGACGCACTGTATCGTCTTCATTTTTTGTTTGCGTGAAAAAATATGTGTCCAATATTTTTTGTAAATCTATCTGACGGACTTATTAGATTTTTTTTTGTCATCTACCCTATTCTACACAGAGGCAGACGTGCACACAGCCACGCCGTCCCTCAGCAACGCGGCGGCGACGTGGGCCGGCTGGGCGGTGACCGCGGTGACCGCCAAGTTCTACCGCTCGCACTCCGACACAGCGCGCGTCTCGCACACCAAGTCTGTACTCTCTAAACCTGGCTCCCTTGGTAAGTTTTGATTCGAAGATTAGAGATTAAACTCAGTCTGTGAATCTAAAATTCATCGTTCTTATCATGTGTCATAATAACTTATCAAAGCATAACTACAATACATTCATAAGTACTCGATATCGTATAGGTACCAAGAGTTCGTAAAATGCAGAAATTTAATTTTCATGTTTATAATTATAACTGCCTCGTTGGTCGAGTGGTCGCAAGCGCGATTGCTGAGCATGGGGTCCTGGGTTCGATTCCCGGTTCGGGCAAATTGTCATTGGGTTTTTCCGTCGGGAATTTATTATTAGCAGTCACGGAGTCTAGATTTGTGCCCGGTTGATGGCAATTGGCTCGCCCCCTATTTCATGGGACTTAAAACATAACCGGCGAAATGTGGGTGTACTATTAAGTACACCTCTGCCTAACCCTGCGAGGATTACAGGCGTGATGTTATGATATTAACTGTCTAACCCATGCAAGAAATTTGCAAAGTATAAAAGCATACGTCGAAAACACCAATGTTAAAATTCCTCAATCGATTTTATTTCACCAGGAATGATTTATAATATTCTCCTCTCTTGTAGAGCAACCATCGTCAAGCAGTATGTCAACGACGACGTCGTCAGTCACATCGATGACGTCGCTGGAACACAGCGAGTCCGCTTCCGACTATGATCCCGATCATTGGGACATGGCGGCTTGGGGCGAAATCGACTCCAGTGCGGGTATGTACAATGTAGACTTCTTTTTAAACCGGCCATCGTCGCAACTGATGCAAAGTTTTTAGGGTTCCGTACCCGAATGATAACCAACCGGACCAAGCCTAAGCCTCCGATGTCCGTCCGTCCGTCTATCCGTCCTGTCTATCAGCGGGCTGTATCTCATGATCCGTAATAGGTAGACAGTTGAAATTTTCACAGAATGTGTATTTCTGTTGCCGCTATAACAACAAAACAATAATATAAATATTTAAAGGGGGCTCCCATACAACAATCGTGTTTTTTTTTCCTTTTTGTCTTATTTGTATAGACAACGGTACGGAACGCTTCATGCGCGAGTCCGACTCGCACTTGGCCGGTTTTTTAAGATATAATGTGTAATGCCGGGTACAGATTGGTAAAACGCAATATGAGATGTAATAAAAATGTACCGTCCAGACTTTTGCAATGCAACATGCAATGTACCTAACACAACAACTAGGCAAGTTTGTTTCAATGTGTGTTACATTTCATGTTACGTTTCACTTGGGCATAACTTAAGGGGCTCCCCCATGCACACTAGCGCCACTTTTGTAAAAAAATCAGAACTCGTTAAATACACAATTAATATAAAATCTGATTGACAAAATCAATGCTTTAGAGTTCTAGATTATTGACTCGAGCAAAAAATACATCACATTTTATCCGATATTTTCTATTTTATTAATCTCAGATAATTATAGGAGCCATACAATATAAGTGTAACAATACAACACACAACTACACAAATTATTTAATATTATTTTAATTTATAAATTTGAATATTCCCAAGATAAAAGTTATTTTGTAGACTAGATATCTGTAAAAATATAATGTATTTGATACATTTTACAAACAATATAAATATAAGATTAATACTGGTAGCTACAATACTTGTTTTACGCACAAAGTTTAACTAGTATGCTTGCGTTATATTAATCTTACATAATAATAATAATCACTCAGTTTCTTGATATTCACAGCTTTGAGATGGCAACCTGGAACAAAAAATAAATTACTGTTGATTGCCATAAAAATATAGGTTTTTAGTATGCCTAAATTCGCGCTAATTAGGTTTTGTAATTAGTCTTCTAGGTCAACTTAACATAACCCTAATAAAGGTAGGGTTTCCAGATCTATAAAAAAGTTGAAGGGGGGGTGTAGAATCATGGTGCAATTCATGTTTACAGTTTTTCGATATCCTGTATATTTCGGAAATCACGGATGTTTTAGAATCCCCCCCCCCCCGCTCATTGAAACATTCCGAATGTATGGCAACCCTAAATATAGGCAACTTAATAAGCAATTTGTAATGAAATTCCAATCGATCTCATAAAAGTATTCGATTACGATTACGTGCGTTCGTTGTATAGTTGCGCAGATGTGGTGTTGTTTTGGATTTTTTAGGATATATGGTAAGTTTCAACTTTAAACTTACCATATATCCTAGAAAAACCTGTAAACTTTAAAGGATAGACTGAGATAGGCAGTCGCTGCCTGTAAAATACTGGTATTCAGCTGAATCCGGTCAGATTGGAAGCCGACCCTGGGAGGGTTAGGCTATGCAGATGTGTATTCTGCCTTTTCCCAACTATGTGTGGCAAATATTAAAGAATAACAAGTTATAATCTGCTCAATATAATGTTAATAAAAGTATGTAATGAAACTAGGTACCGGCGCTAGCGTAAAGTCGCCCCCTAGCAGCGGCAGTGCGCAAGCGACGCCCGCGCTCGCGGCTCTGTGCGAGGACGAGTGGGACAACGAGGAGTGGGGCGAGTTGCAGGAACAACCCGTGAGTATACTGTTGTTGAAGTGTTGACACTGCTCGTCATCTGTCCAAGTCGTCGCAACGGTAGTGCGCAAGTGACTCCCTCGCTCTCTGCCCATTGTTAAGATGAGTGGGGAAACAGTTATAATTGAAGACGACGCGGAATCTTTATGCAACAAAAGCGAAAAAGACGTTATTCGCTATGTTTTATTTTGGACTACATGAATCAACACCACCATACCATACTAAATGCGACAAATGTGGTATAATGTTATCGGCACAAGCCGATTCCGCGTCGTACTTCCATGCCGAACATGAAAGACTATTCAACATAGTTGGGGAAAATATCTGACAACCCAGTCGGCATCATAATAATCCTATTTTCACTGCATAGTAAATCTAAACCAGTATTCTCTACACAGCTAGCAGAATCCGAGCTAGCTAGTCCATCGGAAACGTGGAACAACACGCAATGGACGGACCCGGTGTTCAACAGCGCGAACGCGACGTTCGTGCGCGGCGGCCGCCTAGAGCACAAGCCTACAGCGCTCACCGCGCATCAGAACAGCAACGATTCTCTCGGCGGATGGGAAGATGGCGAGTTCGAACCTATCGAGGAGAATGTTGACGGTAAGGTTTATTTTGACTCACGCTTTCGTTAATGACAGGCAGAAAGAATATCATTTGCTACATATAAATAGACTTTACACCGCCATTTTGATTTTTCAATACAAATTCCACAAACTTTTTTACTAATGTTCGCCAACAGCGCTTTTTGTCAATGATACTCAAGCCGAAAAAAGCCATGTAGCATTGTACATAGTCCTGTTGCTTCCTCTACTTTCGTAATTGTTTAAGTAGGATCTATTTCGAGAAATACAATCTTGATATGTCCTTAGTTACTGCAAAGTTGACAATAATGTTCAATCACCGACTTAAGTGTGGATGTGAGAGCACTAAAGGAGGCAAGGAGCCTTAGAAGGAATGTACCTCCGTTCGAAGAACCCTAAGCATTAAGCTGCTACCTTGCTAACCGGTTTTATAGACAGCACTCTTGGCGTCTTCTTGGTCTTGCTATGACTTGCTATGATTCGGATTCCAGTCTAACTCCTTTTCCTAGGAAGGACGCGGGTCAAGTAACAAGTAGTCAGGGGATCACGGTGTCTACTCAAAATAGCCTAAGCAGAGTGGCTGAATATTGGTATTTAAATTGATGTCATTGAGCTTCAGTTGATATTAGTGTTGCATCGAGGCTGCATTTTTTTGTTTTTGAATATAGTTAGTTTTTCACGGCTTTTACTGCTTTTAAGGGCAAATTGTACTTGCAAAAACTCAGCCGCATTCCAATTTACTTTTGTTTTCTCATAGAGACCGGATTATATGCAAAATAAAATCGTCGATATATACCACAAATGCTCAAAATATGCAACAAAAGTGCAAAAATATGCAACATAAAATTTAAATGAGTACTACAAAATAATGTTTTTAATTTACTGGTTACATTTTCGACTAGATTTTTTTACGAAAACCGAATTCGGTTCCTAATTATTTGTAGTACGATTTTGCCTTCTATTAAATTAAAATATTTTTATAACTCAGTATATATAAGCTCTCGGTGAGTAGATCGATTGGTAACACCAATCGATCTACTCACTGCAAAAAAGCAGCCTAAATTCAAATAGGGCCCACTATTTGAATTTAGGTGCTTTGTTTCCATTTTTTCAGTTAGGGGCAGATAAAATAAAAGAAAACATGCCCAAATATGCAAGATATCCCGATTATAGTTAAAATATGCATTATCTTCAAAAAACACCACAATATGCATTTGCATATAATCCGGTCTCTACTCATAAAGAATACCCAACACGAATATCATAATATTAGTATGTATAACACGATGATGTTACAAAAAAATATCTTCTAACCGTACTTTGGTTTTACAGAAAACAACGCCTCAAAAATGGATGAGATGCGAAGAAAGAGAGAAGAGAGAAAGCTACAGAGGCAGAGAGAGATGGAAGCTCGTCGTTCGGCTCGGGGCCAGGGACCCATGAAGCTGGGCACTAAGATCACCACAGCGCCGCCGCCATTCTAATACTCCTGCGCACGCGACGGACACAAGTCTACACGGTGAACGATATTCCAAATAATCTTTTGAAATTGGGATTTTTTCCAAAAATACTTTTTGAACGTCGTCTTATTAAGTGTTTAGCTGGGGAGCTGGCGTTATTATAGACTCTAAACCAGTGACGCTAAGGCATTCTATTAGTCTCGTCTTTATTTTTGTGGGCTCTATGTATTGGAATAGGGATAGCTACACAGAAGTATAAAAATTGTCAAGAGCTTTGGAGGCAAAGAATAGTCCTTAAGAATCTACATCGGTACTTCAATCATTCGGCTAAATCTTGCCAGTAACATAAGTACTATTTTTTTTATAAAATGGCCTGATATCCAGGCTTCGCTTTGGCTCAACAGAAGGCTTCCCTGCTCCAAACATTCCGACCATAAATAAATCTCGACGCTTGGTATATTTATAACAAAAATGATTTTTAAACTTCAACATTATTAATGTATTTTATCATCAAATGATAAAAAATGCTCGGGAAAAACTTTTGAAGGTAAAGATAAATCGGCTAAACTTATGCAAACTCCTGACAATTCGTCTATATATATTATTTTCCTATATCAATATAATAATAAAAAAAAAGAATTTTGTTTGCAATGCATTTGTCTAGAATAGATTTTACGTTATTTATTTTTGATTACAGTAATAGTTGAAACTTTACATACATTCAAAATATATTATTCACATTTCTTACAGATTACAGAATATTATGAAAGCTATATTATAGTGATAGGCTTTACAGATTCCTGATAAAATACCATTTTTTATTAATATTGTACTACATTAATCGATGAATAGTAAATCAAGAGTTTGGCGACTGTTTTTATAATATTACAAAATGACTGCTTCGACGATTGAGATGTAATATATATACGCCTCTTTATCACAAAAATTAAACTATTAAAAATAAATGGGTATTCATATTTGTTTTGTCAAGTTTATCGAACAACCCCTGCGATTTATATCTGGCTTACGACGATTTATCGTATCAACTTCACTGTACGCACACGCTAACGAAATGTATTACTAATATTCTATTTTATTCATGAAACTCGATACTGATATTAAAAAATAACAGATATATCACTGCCCGTAGATCGCTAGGTGGGCACAGCCTTAAATAATAATAAAAGACAAAAGTAATTCCATTGAATTGATTGTGAGTGACATCATCATAGTGTTCTGATTGGTCGACATTAGGGAACAAGTATTGTAAATTGATATGCACCAAATATAGAGCGCTCAAGTGAGACTAGACGCCATTAAGGCATAAAGTAATATTTTCAAATTGTTCTCAGCGATAATCGTAACGCTGAATGGAGATTTTTGACCTGAAATGGTGATTTTTGAATTATATCGAGATATGATATTGAATTTTACAACTTTTATATAGTCACGCGATTTAATCGATAACTAATTCATACTTTATGGACATCCTTAGCTATCGATATACACGTCACTATAAAAAAGTCGATGATACATAATCGATTGCCATGTTTTCCTCTAGCTTGTAACTATGCGTATGATATTCAAATAAATGTACAGATGATATAAAAATGCTTTTTCTCCTGTGGTATGGGATTTGTGCAATCGGCAAATGAGGGTGTCAATTTGATGTAAGTGCTTGTATGGTGAGTGTGTTTTTTTTGGTTATCCCGGTACTTGAAATTGGTAGATAAATGGTAATTGGAAGATTGGTAGCCGAAGAGACCTTGTAAATGCTGGTAACCCTGTAGTTTTTCTGCTTCCATCCTTACTCATACAGAAAGAAAGAAAATTGTATTTATTTAAAAAATATACAAAATAAATACACAAACAAAAACTAATAATGCCAAAAAGGCCTCAGCTCAGCATAATGCCAATCATGTCATGACAATCAATCCAACAATTCAATCAAACAATTTGTCAATTGTGTCATGTCATACCTAACTGGATTACTTGGTATTCAGAGCGTGTGTAAAGGCACTTAATAGTAAATAAAATAACGTGAGTAGGTTTATAAATAGACAAAGTACATTCAACACTCTTTATATCTGTCGGAAATAGTTTGAATTATGCTAAACTATGCATACAATACAATGCAGCAGAACACTCACGACTCCTTACAATTTCAAGTATACGACAATCCTGACACCGCTCGTATGGATAGACGCTATTTTATATGTATAAAAGTATATTATAAATATTATGAAGTATCAGACTGAACCGGTCTATGATTTTTATGTATTGTATTTCACATTCTAAATTGTACTTATTTATTGTATTTTGTCATGTGTAATACAATCAAGTCTTTCACTGAGTTTCACACTATCTTTTAAATATCCCTTACATACCAATTCAGCATGATTAATATTTCCATAGAAATATGAAGAGTTAGGATAACTAGTAAAACTCCGAAGATGATATCGGTACCGATATCGACAGACGACAAAATAAGAAAAAAATCTCGGGTAGTCACTTGATGTTGTGTGTTTTGAAAGAGATTTTCTTTTGTTTAGTCTTAACTGTCAATTGTAGATCTTTGACAGTCGTTAGGTAGTCAGTGGCTCGAAAGTCTGACAACCAGTCTTAACAAGGGGTATCGTATTACCCAGTACTAACTGGGTTGTGGGGGTCAGATTGGCAGTAGCTATATGTAAAATACTGGTATTCAGCTGCATCTGTTAAGACTGGAAGCCGACCCCAACATAGTTGAGAAAAGGCTAGAGAGACGATGAGATATCGATATTTATCACAACTACGGGGTTTTGCTAATTTATTTGATTTGGCGTTGTACACAAAATCTTTAACAATTTTAATAAACAATTTGCACAATCATAATTACTACTTGAATTAGCACCGAAACTCATATTTTTCGAAGTTTTTCCATAACCTAAACCTAAACATTTATGATCGGTACTTTAATTGCATGTAGTCTGTTCGTAAAATTTGGATTTTACGAAAATACTACATACAGTTACAGTACCTATGACATATTTACACAATTCTATTTCTTCTCGTCCTTCAGAATAATTTGACGTAAGCAGATAACTCGAATTCTCGATACACGTAACGCTTCTACTTATTAGTTTTAAAAATGAATATTATATGAGAAAATATAGTATAATAGAATGGGAATATTGCTGAAAATGTTGAGATTTAAGGACGATTTGTAGACCAGTTTTATTTTACTGGTTATTAATAGAGATTTAAAACACATTAAGATCAATTTGTTTAGAAAAGTGTTGCTACTGGTGTGACTGACACTGGCAGGGCCACCATCAGGATTTGAACCAGTGACCAACCAAATCTGATATTTGGCGACTAAATATGGGAGAAAACAGATCTTCGCTAGGTGCCCTAGTTTTGAGATATAAATGTGGCCACACTGGGGTAGGCTCTCTCCAGATCGGCCTCCTATAAACCCTTATACCTTTTGAACCAGTGACCGACCAAATCTGATATTTGACGACTAATTTTGACTAATTAGCGACTAAATTTTTATGTTATCCAAATTAAAATCCCTGATGGTGGCTCTGCCAGTGTCAGTCACATTTGTAACTAAAGCTACAGAAAAAAAACAGCCTTTTACGAATACGAATTGACAAAGTATTATATGTGTGGTAAACGAAATTCTTATTATATTCGCTAAATTTACATTTCTGTAAATAAAACATGTAAAATGGCACTTATGTTTTTATTTTCATTACAGTCCTAATTAAATAAAACCTGCATTGGTGCTTTAAAAAAAACTAATACATAAAGCAATAATGGTTTAATGATGCAAAATTTTAACACAAAATGTTAATTACAAATATAAACTCTTATATATTAACTTCTTACATATTTTAAGTACATAGTTACAAAGCTTAATAAACAAATGTGTTCATATGAAAACTTAGCCAGTCATTAGTTTAAATGACACTATTAGCAGAACTGACTAGGTTTTCAAACTAAATTTAGCATAATCTAGCGTAACAACTAATTGGCAACATAATTAAAACAAACGTTAGTATTTTAGCTTGTCTAACAATACAAATAAAAAGCAAAACAATTCTAAGCATGAAAGCTACCCCAAATAAAGGGTGTAAAAATACTCTTAACGAAGCCGAAAGGCACTTGACCTCCCCGTCATTGCGATATTTTTTTTTTGTTCTAAACCATATCTGGGAACCGAGTTACGGAGAAATTGGGGGTCAAAGTTCCATCTTTTTCACAAGTTTTTTTTTAAATACATTTTTTTAGTGTAAGAACTTTAAACCTCCACGACCTCTGTACTATTCAATCCATCAATCAGCACAATGTTTTGAGTGCGTTACATTGAGTTTTACCGTAAAACGTGATTTTTCACCCAAAAAAAAAAAGTCATTTCCCAGCAATCATTTTTGCGTAGGGTTACTTAGGTTGATGTACAGAATGCTTGGTTGACGGTTTCGTGAAGAGTCTATTTACACCCTGTATATAACATCTAAAGGTCTTGCGCGCTTTGATGATAAAACTACGTCTAAACATTATGTGCTAGGATATCCATAATCAGTTGGTCACCCCATCAAATGGAGAGAACACCATAGAGTGATGTCACCTTTCGATGGATAGAAGAACTGACCCTGCGACCGTAATCACACGAACGACCAAACAGAAACCACAACAAGAGCCATTAGGCTTCACATAGACCAAAAAACATTTATTAGTGGCACTGAATAGTAAGCCCTATTTCCTGGGTCTTAAAATTTAAACTAGCCAGCCAGCGATAGGCCGTTTGATGTCTGTGTTACCGTTTGTATAATCTTGGACTCGTAAAACACTTCTGGAGTCGCTTTTCAATTTCATAAATAATCTGCTAATTCTTTACTTTCTTCTTTGGTCTGTGTGGAGCCTTTAGTGATCAGAAAGCGTGTGCAAGTGAGAAAAAAAAATTAAAGTGCTTTTATAACTGCAAACAAAACTTCAACAACATTATAAATAGAAAAAAAAATGTCTAAATCGCATTTATAGATTTGCCCTCGGTTTTCAAAAGCCTCATCTAGTTTATAATAAAATACCAAACCCAGAGTGACCCAAAGGGGGCTATCGCGCATAAATTCGCCGCTAGAGGCGTTCGTGTAGAGTAAGGTCTTCCGAAACGTCAGATGTCATACATTGTTCGCGCGTTGCGTGCTTTTTTATCGGGTATTTAATACTCACGATTGTGTTCTAGACTGAGCCATTCCTGATTAATTATGACTTGAAAATTTTAATTAGCAACTTAGGATCTTATTTGTTAGTACTCGGAGGTAGAATGATTTTTAAATGTTTCATACTTGCTAATTTTAGGGAGAATATTGTAATAAGGTATCTGAAGTTTACACTGTGTTGTTAAATACGTAATAAAACAAACTTTTTTATGAAGTTATTGGTTCCTTAAAGTATTAAATAGAATTATTGACAGAACCTTACTCGACAGTGGCGCCATCTGGTGAGCTCAAAAACGATAGCCCCCATTATGTGGTTATCACAAAATTGCATAGATATATCATAATTCTTCCATGGCACACTGACCTAAGTAGTGAGGATGAGGTGCACTTACATACTGTTGTGCTCTAGATCACTCTGGTTCGTCGTCAGTTAATTTTATAGTTGTATTTGTGATTGGCTCATCAACAAAAATGGGATTTGAAGGGGTAAGATTTGGCTTTCAAACAAAGGGGCTCAATCATTTACGTGCACGGCTGTGGTATATAGTATAACACATTTTCTTGTTAATAAGCAATGCTAATTATTTTTTAAATAATGATGCACTATACACATTTACTACGCTTTTGCACCCGCAAATGAAGGAATCTATAAAAACAAAGTCCTCAGTAGTACAGTATAAAACAACCAATGCACAACCTTGGTTCACAAATGACGATGCAATAAAACCACATACAGAACACAAATATTGTCTAACCTCCAGTTTCTGAAAGCCTAATTCATATGTTCCTTTTTCAAAACTTGCCATATTTTGGCTATGGTTGTATGCTCCAACTCTATTCAAGGCAGGGCGTTCAGAAACCGGGAGTATAACTGTACAAGGATCTTTTGGCGCGTGGCCAAAATCAGAACTAACACTCATTTGTTTTCAATACAATTTCAGAAGTGTTTACTAACAACGTCTTTCAGACATTGTCATTCAAGCGCCAAAATATACTTGTACCCATATATGTCTATCTTCAAAGACTGTGACGTAATTAGTCCGTACATAGAAATGGAATGTTGGATGGGTGGTGGCTGGAAGTGCCGTGATGTCTGCTCGGCCTCTTGTGCGTACTTACAGTTTAGAGCGCAGGTCGGACGTCCCAGCGGCTAATTGTCAAGAAGGGTCCTCGAACCTAAAAACAAAGTAAAAAGATTATTTAAAGAGAGGGCTGGTTAAAATTATTTACAAAAAAAATTAGCGGACAACCGAAAAAAAAACTATTCTGAACGCCAATACGGGACGGGTTGGTCATAAAACGTGCAAGTAGGAACGTAAATGAACATTGGTCGGACGCCCGGTCCTGCGACCAAACTTTCTTCCTGGTTTCGACCAAAAGTCGCTTCTGCGGAAAAAATCCTTGGCCGCGTAGTGCGCGAGGTCCCTTGGTATGGTATTATAAAACTTTTAGTATCGTGTTGTCCCGTTCCCGCGTATTATGACCCCCACCTGCTAGTTACGTATTATCTCATTTATATTCTAATCTCAATCGTTCTTCACATGACATAACATTTGAGACGTGAACTCGAATAAAAACCTACTTGAATAAATTAACGATTTATTTATAAATACATAATATATGTAGTGACATACCGCATATTCATGGCGTTAGAATTTCCAGCTTCGAGATTATAGCCCAGGGTCTCGTAGAACTTGATCAGCTTGTCTTTGCAGTCCAAAGACATTTTGTAACATCCCAGCTCTTGGGCGAGTAGGGATACTGTTACTACGATCCTGGAAATAACATTACAGATGAATTGGGACGATCTCACGCTTTACTATAAAGGACGTAGACTATAAAGGCTGTCGCCTTTATAGTCTGATATAATGAGTAGTTAGCAGGTCCGTAGGCACCTAAGATAGAAGCCGATTCATGCCGGCTTTCCTTCAACGTAGTGTCTTCTACTGAAGTCAAATAGTATAAATCATGAACTGTCCACCCGACCGATTCGGTCGGGACGTCATTGTTTAATTATTGTGTCTACTTCGTGGACAGATCAAGGGATATTTAGTTGGCTGTACAAAGCCGCACGAGCGGCACGCTACGGGCCAAACTTTTGAGTGAAGAAACCTTGTGGGTGAAGTGATCTATTGTCTTATTATTTTGTTGTACAGGGATCTTTGATCACGCGGCGCGTGGATACTTCGGCACTTACGCCGCCATCTTATTTTTTTTCCAATTCACAGTCATGTTACTATTACACAAATGTTTACCAACAACGCGCACACCTGTTAATGTCGTTTAAGCGCCAGAAGATTTTGTATCCGTCTAGTTCATAAGAATTCAGTGGGGAAGGGTACTGTAAAACTAGTGGCGCTAGCATAGCTAGTTCCCAACAACGTCATTAGTTGAAAATCTGTTAATGTCAATTTATATTTGAAAATAGTTTGTCCTCGTTGGTCAGATTGAGACCTATCTATGGCCACGCCATCTACAGTGAGCTTTGGCCGACCTTTCCCATTGTAAGTAAGCGACGAATAAGTACTTACAATTTTCCCAACTGCTTTCCTCTGTAAGTATCATTGACAACCACATCTTCTAAACGTCCACGCTAAAACAAATAGTAATAAACAAATTAAAGATTACGAATGGTAAAGGCCCAGCGCACACCGCTGGAGGCGCAGCGGAGCGCATTTGAAGACAACAATTTAATATAAACCTTAACTACCTTGATATACGGTCGCGCGCATGCTCCTGTAGTAGCTTGATTGCGCTCTGAGTGCCGCGTGCGAATTTATTCTTATATTGACCGTATATCAAGGTAGTTAAGGTTTATATTAAATTGTTGTCTTCAAATGCGCTCCACTGCGCCTCCAGCGGTGTGCGCTGGGCCTAACGATACCAAAAAAAACTTGTTACTGTAAGAATAACATGAATATCATTACAATAACTTGTTATGGCATTATGTCACGTATGGCACAGGAGACCGAATCTGGTGTGAACCGGTAAAATCTAGATATCTATTTGCGTCGACTTGAGAACCTCCTCCTTTTTCTCGTCGATTAAAAATAGTAATAATACATTAGATAACATCACGCCATCCGTAATCCCCGAAGGGTTTGGCAGAGGTGTACCTAATAGTACACCTTCATTTCGCCAGTTATGTTTAAGCCCCATGTAATAAGGGTCGGACCTATTGCCAACAAACGGGTACAAATCCAGACTCCGTGGCTGCTACTGGCAAATTCCTAATGAAATAACCCAATAATATTTTGCCCAACCTGGGAATCCAACCCAGGACTAATAGACTCTAATTGAGGACTTTGGTAAAAGACTCGGGGAAGCTTTATAGATTAGATTATCCCAAGACATACACAGAACTTTAAGCCTTGAAGCAAAAGGAATAAAGTGTAGTGTGTACTGTAACATACCAAAGAGCAGTTGTGTATGAACTTCTGTTCAATGGTGAGCGTGGCGGCGCCGATCAGCTTGGATATGCGCGTGTCTTCGATCACTGTGACGTAGTACCCGCCCGACTGCTTCATCTTGGTAAACCTCTCTGAAACAATCGTTTTTAATGACTTTGAATTTTTTTTTAAGTTTCAGTCGAACAAACAAATCAGATAGTAGAACCACAAGAGATTTTTTTTTTCAGACTCATTCTTCCTGCCATGCCACTTGGTCACACTTGGGATCGGCGTAAAACGTTTTTTTTTTTCAGAGTTTTCGTATTGAATTCGTTATGTTGGAATGTGGGACTATTTGAAGTGCATCGAATGTTTTAAAACAAAGGCTTACAATATGTAGGTGTCTTGAAATCGGTGGTAATGCAAAAACAATTCTACAAGCGTAAAGTTTTCTCTGAAAAATAAATAATGAGTAGATTGTATAATCTAATTTGTCTAAATCTAAGGATATTAAGAAGCATTAATTAGGTAGTGAGACATCACCGTGTCGTTTAATAACAATCGAGCCATAAGTCTTTCAGTTGCCCTACAGATAACTGCATTTTCTACTATACTTCAATATCTGTCTGCTCACATTGTTCTTTCCATATTGTTTAAGTATATAATTGCACCTGTTCCAATACTCTGCCCGCATAAAGCTACGTACCTATGACATCAACGGCAATATTAATTTTCAATAATTTTAAGACCACGAAACAAGAAAAATAAGCCTAATCCGCCCAAACAGAGGTGTTATATTCGCTTATATTGTCAACGTTGTAAATAAAGATCAGGAACTTGAAGCTTAAAGAAAGGTCATTATCATTACGCCGGTTTCGCCAAGGTCGCATACTTAAATGCCAATAAGTTTCGCATACCAATGTAACCAGTTTACTAGAACATCACAATATTAAGAACGAATTTTATTACAATATAACTCGTGTTTGGCTCTGTTGCGTAACTAACAATAAAGATTGAAATAAGATAGCTTTGAAAAACAACAATAAAAATTCACTCATGCGCGCGCTTTCAATTTCAATGTCGTTTACTTAGATCGGTACAATCGGATGTTTTGAGAGCGGGATGTATTTACCTTCCCCTGAAATCAGTTAGGCTCTTTCTGAAAAACTCTCGGGAATCTAGCTAGTTTCCCGATGTTTCTCAAAACGAGCAAGTTGGCGGCACGGTTAGCGCATTGGCTGAGCGCTTGACTGCTGTGCTGCGTGTTCGATTCCCGCACAAATATTTGTATGGTCTACAAATAGTTGTTCCGGGTCTGGCCTTGTGTATGTGAGTTTAAATGTTTGTAACGCACCCACGATATAACGATTCAGGAGAAATTCCTATATTAAGCCAAAATTAAGAAAAAAAAACAAGAATTAGTCCTGTATGATATGACGTGTGTGCAGTACACACGTCACACAGGAGAAATTCTTGTTTTTTCGCGGCTTTTATCTGCGAGGGTCTGAAAAGTCAGAGACATTCACTAAGGCCTCAATTCGCCCCTGTAGGTAATGGAGACCATTTTCCATTTTAAATAGCAGTACTTCAAGGTCTCATGTGTCTACATTGCAACTATATTAACACTATATCGTAATAAGTATACACTCAGTGGCATTTATTAAGTATTGCGTATTGAAACAAGTTTAAGTAACGACTTTTCAAACACTGATTGCGAATTTTGTTACATTATTGGTCGCGCTCAGTAATTATGTGTAATCACATTTTGATGCAGATTACGATAATTGGAACAATGCCATTTTTATTTACCCTGAAAAAAATAAGAATTAGTTTACATTTTCAGGGGCGGAAATAGTAAATATTTCTCAACCTTCTGACGATTTTAAATTGAGTATAAAAGTAGATACTTCAAACTAGAGATGAAACAGATAGTTATTTGGCCGGATACCGAATAACGGATATTCGGCAAACTGCGAGGCCGGATGGTCGGATATCCGGCCGAACGAGTTCGAGCTCCGGCGAAGAGCAAGTAGTTCTTTAAGGCAAGTTGAGACATGTTTAGCGTCGTGCAGCTGCGGACAAAGCGATTGCAAAATTTCGGGCAGTTTCGAGTCTCATCGGGACTCATTGGGAGTGACCGTGCCACTTGTTGATTATAAATATTAATTTTTAACTTGTTAAAAACAAACATGTTTTAGTGCGGTGCGATGAGTTAGAGACGTTAGAGTACATACATATAGCTTTTAATAAAACTTATCATAATTGGTATTGCTGGCTGTTGTCTTATTTCATGTCCATTTTAAAGGATTTTATAGAAAATGTATACATATCCGGTATCCGCCGGATAATGAGTTACTATCCGGTATCTGGTCGGATAGTAAAATATGGGCCGGATACCGAATATATACCGGATATCCGTTTCATCTCTACTTCAAACCACCAAAGTAACCCTATTATTTGTTTTCGAGATCACATCCTTTTTAAGGTTAACGATAACAATGTAGTTGTATGTATCTCTAGTACTAGACCATGATAGACTTAATTTGATACTGTGGGCAATTACGGGAAAACCTATGGAATCATCGCCACTTACCATCAAACTGCTTCCGCGTTACATTGCCGACGCTGGTGAGCTGCCCAAGCAGCTGCAAGAAGCCCTTATCGAAGTCGGAGCGCTGCAGCGGCCTCACGACCATCCAGTCCTCGCCGGGACTCGCCGCGCTGATCTTAGGCTTGAACGTCGCTGGGCTCTTGTCGAAGTTCAGGCGCTTCAATATCTCCGGGGGGAAGAGGTACTCCGACGGCTTGCCATCCTAGAATAAGGACTAAGTTATTGAAGAAGGAGGCTATAACAGTCAGGAAACTGCAGGTTGTGTAAGGATTGTAGGATCACGCAATTTATGGAGATTTATTGTTTTTTGAGTACAGCTTATGTTAAACCATGATGACAGATGCATTTGAGGAGGCTGTCTACTCGTGAGAAATTCTCTGTTATTACCTGGATGAGGGATGCATGGAACCAGAGAGTAAAACAGAAGATAGGGGAGGCCCTATACCCAGCAGTGGATGTTTACAGGTTAAAATGATTATGATGATGACTTATTTATGTTAAGGTGAAAGCATCAGGGTAGCCCGCGAAAATCAAATTATCTTACGTTTGTGGCAATTTGCAGACCAGTGCTAGGTTGTATGTTGAATAAAATATTGTTCGCGACAGTAAGACGTATGTAGTTACAGAATTATAGTCATCAAAATTATCAATACAACCCTCTAATTTCATAAAGGTCTAGGAACGTCTTTTTCAAGGTCAAAGTCAGAGCTAGACCTCTATGAACTTGGAGGGTTATGATTTTGATGATTATAATTCTGTAACTACATACGTCTTAAAGCCGCGAACAATATTTTAATCAACATACAACGTCTCACTGGCCTGCAAATTGCAATAAATTTTGTTGGCTACCCTGGAGCATCAGCCTTAAAAGGTAATTGTGAAACAAAATCTGCACTTCATAGAGTTGGTATTTTTTTTAATTTTATTTATTTATTTCATTTTTGGGAAAACTTACAGCTAAACAGATAGTGAGTAGTAGTTTAGACAAAATATGGCCAATTACAAGTTTCCACATGTAGTAAGTGGTGTTTATGGTGTTGTGTTTGTTGGTGTTTGTCAACACCATTGATATTATTCAATGGCAAAGTTGCAAATTTTATTCAGTCGGATACTATTATGCTGATAAGGTTTGTAGTTACAGATTAAACTATAAATAAAGCACATGCTAAAGAACAGGAAAATATAAAATAGTATTTATTAAATTACATAACAATTTAGGAGTTAAGGAAAGTACTTATAGACATTATAAATGAACAACTACCTACTTGAGAGAGCCTATGATATTTTACAGGTTGTTCACAATGCCATTTTATTCTTATATCCGTTGAGTCAGAGCAACAAGTCTTCTATTATACATTTGCTTATCTATGGTGTATATTAAAATTATCAGTAAAGTGATCTAAGATATTGATATTGGTATGAACCTGAAGATAAAATATGACATTTATGGGCATTACGAAGAAATCAAATCAAAGTATTGTTTTTATCTAATCTACACATTTTTTAAAATCTTAATAGGGAATTAAGTTGCTTTATTACTAGGATGTGTTAATGCAAATTATTATGAAAGGTTAAAAGATAAGAAGGGATATCCATCCAACTAAATTTCATGATTGAATGCATGAACATTAAGAATTAATTCTGAAATATGTAGCTCACAGAGAAATAGTATTCATCAGGCCTTTCTGCTGTGAATGGCTTATAAGGGTACATCAACAATTTATTGCTGTGATGCCGCGCGCCACACCAACACAACTAAGAATTAATTAATGTAATCATTTTGAGTATAAGCTATATTTTTATTGTTCATAACGTCTCGTGAGCTTTAAACCCTGTAAACTTGAACTTTAAAATATAATTGGCTTCAGTTTTTTTTATTTATTAATTTACAGATACAAACTTACCTCAATATTAAATTTGTCTACACCCATTTTCACTATAGTTTCGTACTTTAGTATGTACAAAAATGAATTATCTGCACATGCTTACCGCGAGAAAAGTCTCGCTGTTTACGTAAAACAAGTATGTGTACGTGGCTCTTGGCTAATGGAACGCGCTCTTCTATTTCGTCAGAAATTAAATAAATGCCATGCCACGATAGGCGAACAACGTTCCGAGAGCGACGTCCCTGAAAATTCTAAAGAATTTATAAAGTGAAAGTAAGTAATCTCGCCAGTCGCTAAACACTGCAGCAGAGCTCAGTCAGTCAGCCGGGCGCTGATTTGACATTGACAATTCGACAACACAACAAGACAGATAGGGGTTGCATTCCGTATTAGAAAATAATCGCTCACAGCGCTCACATCTATAATTTGCGTTCCGAATTTCCGATTTAGGCCGCGTTCCGAATTGCGCTGTAATCGATTTGATCGTCCATAAACCCGTTCCGAATTACCGTGAGCGCGATATCGATGTCCCTTGAATCGTCTTATATGACGTCATGACATGCGCCATCTTGCGATTACACCGACTATGCCCCAAACAAATATCACCGTGAGCGCTGTCAAAATTGATAGTGGTGTTGAAGCAAAATGAATTGCCAATGTTTAATATGTTTGATGGAAATTATATCATCAAGAAAACTATAACCATATCATAACATTTGCTGTAATCTCAGAATGGTTAGGCAGAGGTGTACCTAATAGAACTCTACCGTTTCTTTCATTTCGTTAGTTAGGTTTGAGGTGAATGCCCTAACCAGCCCGCAAAATTCAAATTTTCTTACGTTATTTGCAATTTGCAGGTCAGTGCTAGGTTGTATATTGAGGTAAAATATTACTCGCGGCTGTAAGACATATGTAGTTACAGATTATATTCATCAAAATAATCAATACAACCCTCCAAGTTCTTATAGGTGCAGGATTGAGTTTGACCCTGAAAAAGTCATTTTTCCACCTATAAGAACTTGGAGGGTTGTACTGATATTATGATGATAAGTTTCGCGGGCTACCCTGGAGCATTCACTTTATGACGGGCACGGATTGACTCCGTGACTGCTAAATAACATTTGACCCGACCTGTCAATCTAACCCAGGGCTTCATGTACAAAAGTTGCGTTTGAAACACATAAAAACTACCTTTGAGGCAGTCAAACATTTTATATATTTTAAAGTGTTACAACATATTTTTAACCGACTTCAAAAAGGAGGGTACTATTCTTATTTGAGAATTATGAATGACATTGCACCTTACAAGGTATGTAAGGTAGGTGGCTTGTCCAGAAAACATATGCTTCGATATGTCGAACTTTAATTTTAGTCCGGTGTTTTCCCGCCTGCACAGATAAGTTGGTTGAAGTTTGTAAATAACATTTTTGCTTGTCGTCTACATTTTTTAATCGATTTTTGTCGTTTTGTGTCACCTCACTAAAACATTCTGACAATATTATGTTATGTCAAAGTCAAACAGCTGATAATCCTGAAAATATTATTTTGAATTTTGATGAAATTGGAGGTTATACCATAAAACTGAAGTAAATAAATGATCATTTTGTTGAACTTAGTTATGTGATAATATAATAGAATAGACAGAATAGTGTACGTAAAGTTTTACATTATGGCATTGTGTAAAATCAGTACCTTCATAAATCTAATGAGAAATAATAGCCACTACCCTGCCATGGCTAGAACTATAATCAAAACAAATAATTTTAACTATTCCAAACCTATTCTAATTGGGTCGCAACGCTGGCTATTTCATGAAAGTCATAGAAAAGGCGGGTACGATACAGTCGAAAAGGCATCAAATTTAGAACACTTAAAAAAAGGTTTCAAGGAGCTGAAGCATGAGCTGAAACTGTTGGGACAAGAAGTGAAAGATTTAATTGAAACAGATCCTTTGCTTATTGCTAGACCAGGTAAGTTGGTATTTTCTCTTCCTCTTGAACTAAACTAAACAATAAATCACACTTATAAAGGTAAACCATTACTAAACAATAAGTTAACATGGATGGGTTCATCTATCTATCATGGGGTTTTGGTTTCCGCACTTAATCCTTAAAATGGACCATTGTGCGTGAGCCATGGTGGCCGTTTACTCCAACCAGCCCACCTCCCTCCAGAAGCAGATCAAACTTCCCGGTCTTCTCAGGGCATCCGCAAGGGATCTAGGTGTTCCCAGGGTCTCCTCGCGAATCTTGATAACGCCGGTGCACGCCACCGTTTCCTCCGCCTCCATGCATGCTCTGCACAGGGGACTGTCAGTGATTCCTAGGGTATGGAAGTGTTTATTCAGTGAACAGTGTCCAGTGATGGTCCCCCCCACCAGTCGTAGGCTATCCCTGTCCAGGCGCAGAAGGCGCCTGGTCAGCTTTGTGTCCAGGGATGGCATGGCTTCCTTGGATTGCCCACATCCTGGTGCCGAGGTCCACCATTTCTCCGCTTGTATTCGAGTGTGTTCCTTTAACCAGCTTCTTAGCTGCTTGAAAGGAATGGGCACAATGGGCTCGGGACCGCAGGGTTTTGTTGGATCCTCTTCTGGCAAGTTCATCAGCCGCATCGTTCCCAAGTGATCCACTGTGACCTTTGATCCATTGTAGTGTTACCGTGTTATGGTTTAGTGCCGTGATTCGTTCTAGGGCATTATGGCATTCTAGTATCAGTCTCGACGTTATCTGATTACTCTTTAAGGATCGAAGGACTGAGGCACTGTCAGAGAGTATTCGGATATTAGTATCCGTAACCTATCTATCTATCATGGGGTATTGGCTTCCGCACTTAGTCCTTGAAGTGGACCATTGTGCGTGAGCCATGGTGGCCGATTACTCTAACCAGCCCACCTCCCTCCAGAAGCAGATTAAACTTCCCGGTCTCCTCAGGGCATCCGCAAGGGATCTTGGTGTTCCCAGGGTCTCCTCGCGAATCTTGGTAATGCCTGTGCACTCAAGGAGCACATGCGCCACCGTTTCCTCCGCCTCCATGCATGCTCTGCACAGGGGGCTGTCAGTAATACCTAGGGTGTGGAAGTGTTTATTCAGTGAACAGTGTCCGGTGATGGTCCCCGCCACCAGACGCAGGCTATCTCTGTCCAGGCGCAGAAGGCGCCTGGTCAGCTTTGTATCCAGGGATGGCATAGCTTCCTTGGATTGCCTGCATCCTGGTGTCGAGGTCCACCATTTCTCCGCTTGTATTCGGGTGTGATCTTTTAACCAGCTTCTTAGCTGCTTGAAGGGAATGGGCACAATGGGTTCGGGTCCGTAAGGTCTTGTGCTGGATCCTCTTCTGGCAAGTTCGTCAGCCGCATCGTTTCCAAGTGATCCACTGTGACCTTTGATCCATTGTAGCGTTACCGTGTTGTGATTTAGTACCGTGATGCGTTCTAGGGCCTTGTGGCATTCTAGTGTTAGTCTCGACGTGATCTGATTACTCTTTAGGGATTGAAGAACTGAGGCACTGTCGGAGAGTATTCGAATATTGGTATCTGTAACCTCCCTGGCCTCTATAGCATGTGCCGCTTGGATAATACCTACACACTCTGCTTGGTAAACAGAGTTGAGCATTCCAAGTGGTTTGGAAATCTTAATGTTTAGGTCGTCGGAGAACACCCCGACGCCTGTCCCATCATCAGTTTTTGATCCGTCAGTGTAAATCCTTAGCTCTTTTGTACCTGAGTAGTCACATAACTCCTCTATGAGCTCTATGTTGTAGTGTTTTTGGAAACAGTGGGTCTTCAGGATTCTGTCGATAGGTGATGCCATCATCGGCTGTTCTTTGATTGAATCTGCTCTGATGCGTGTGTGTTTGATTCTGGAGTCCTTGCTTAGGGTGCCGGATACTTCGAGTCTGAAAGACGCTATGGCCGCCTCCTCTCTTACGACGAGGTGTAGGGGTGGTAGCCCCAGCATCACCTGTAAGGCAGCAGTGGGGGAAGTTCTCATGCTGCCGGTGATTGCTACGCAGGCAAATCTTTGTAGTTTCTCGAGATCCTTTTGGGTCGTACTTAGGTTGGTCCTAGGCCACCAAACTAAAGAGCCGTATGTAATGATTGGTCGGATAACTGCGGTGTATAGCCAGTAGGTGATTTTGGGGCTTATGCCCCAGTTTCTCCCGAGGAGTCTCTTACACTGCCATAGGGCTATACTGGCTTTTGTGATTATGTAGTCAGTGTGTTTTGCCCAGTTCAGCTGTTTGTCCAAAAAGATACCCAGGTATTTGGTTTCAGTCGATAGGCTTAGAGTTGTCCCAAAGAAGCTTGGTAGTTGTAACGTTGGCAGCTTCCTTTTCTTTGTAAAGAGAATGAGTTCGGTTTTAGTAGGATTCACTGTTAGTTTGTATTCCTTGCACCAGTCTTCTACTATCCTCAAGGCTTGGCGCATAAGGTTGCATAGTGTGTTTTCGTGTGTGCCGTTTATTATTATGGCCAGGTCATCGGCATAGCCCACCGTGTAGTAGCCTCTGCTATTGAGGCGCTTAATGAGACTGTCTACTACGAGGTTCCATAGCAGTGGTGAGAGGACACCGCATCAGGCTCTGGTGGTGTCGTTTACCGTAACTTGTACGGCTCTTAGTCTGAGCATATTCGTGATCCATCCTCGCAGGGTCGAGTCCACACCGTGTTCCTCGAGGGCTGCGTTGATGCTATGGAAGATGGTTTTGTCAAAAGCGCCTTCTATGTCAATGAAGACAGCTAGTGAAGAGCATTTGTGGTCCACTGCACATTCGATCTTGGAGATGACATTATGTAGTGCAGATTCTGTTGATTTTCCTGTGGAGTATGCTTGTTGTTGTTTGTGAAGTGGTCGCTCCCGAAGAGGTCCGTCTCGAATGTGTCGATCACAGAGTCTCTCGAGAGTTTTCAGTAGGAAAGATGTCAGGCTTATTGGTCTGTACGCCTTGGGTTGTGTGTAATCAGGTTTGCCTGGTTTAGGGATGAAAATAACTTTCACCTCTCGCCATGCAAGTGGTATGTATTTGTGTGCTATACAGGCTTGGTATATGACGGTCAGCCACGGCATTAGGACGTCTGCTCCCCATTGTAGCAGGGCAGGAAAAATTTCGTCTAAGGCTGAGGATTTATATGGTTTGAAAGTCTTGATTGCCCATTTTATTCTCTCTGCGGTTACTATGGTGCGGGCTCTGGCCCAGTCTTGGTCATTTGGTGTGTGTATTGGTTACCTTTCCCAGGTTCTGTCCTCGGAGAGGTTGCAGTCTGGGAAGTGGGTTTCCAGAAGAACTTCAATTGTTTCGTAGTCCGACTTAGTATAAGTGTTGTCTGTGGTTTTCAGTGACCCGAGGGTGCGATCCTGATCGGTGGATAGGATCTTTCTCACACGCGCGGCTTCGGTGTTTGATTCAATTTCTGCGCAGAATTTCCGCCAGGCGGCCCTGCTGGCGTTCCTGACTTGTTTTTTGAAGGTGTATTGTGTTTTCTTGTATGAGTCCCAGTCTTTTGGTAGTCTAGAGTTTTTGGCTCTGTTAAATTGCTTGCGCATGGTTTGCCTGAGTTTACTAAGTTCCGCATTCCACCAGGAGTTACCCTTGCTCTTGGTGTTTTGATCTTTTAGTTTGCAGCAGGCGTGGTAGGCTTCGATTATAAATTCCGAGAGTTTTGTTACAGTGTCCTCAAGTTGCTTGGGATCCGTCAGAGTTTGAGGCGTTTGGTGCTGTGTTAGTAGGGAGGCCAACAGCCGTTTGTAGCCGGGTACATTGGTACGGCGTGGGTTGCGTCTAGGTTCGGGTTTTTTTTATGTTAGCTACTAGTGAGAAGCGAATCCTTCTATGGTCAGAGCAGGAAGGGTCGTTGGATACGTGCCAGTTAGAGACAAGTTTTGTCGCGCTTTCCGAGGCCAGCGTTAAGTCAATGATTGTTTGTCCGCGTGATGTGACCCAAGTGGGTTCCGATCCGCGGTTAGTGGAGAACAGATATGTGCATAGTACCTCACCTCTAGTGTTGGCTTTGTTGCAACCCCAAAGCGGGTGATGGGCGTTCGAGTCCGTGCAGATGACCAGGTCCAGGTTGGCGTCTTCACAGTACCTTACCAGGTTGGCCATCTCTTTTGGTGGGCAGTCATCATTTTCGCCTGGCATGTATACCGAGGCCAGGACGATATCAGGTGCATCGTCGTCAGTTTTGATCCTGACGGCTGTTAGATCTCTGGAACATAATTGCGTGAGTGTGGTGATGGGTACGTCTTTGGGTATATAGGCACAGGTTCGTGGTTTGTCTGTGCCTTGTGTGTCGAGGATTAGCTTACCTCCAATGTTACCAAGGCCGCATATTCTGTTATTGCGGATCCACGGCTCTTGTATGAGTGCAATGGTTAAGGGTTCCACCTCCAGTGCCCTGCGTAGGCAGGCGGTAGCCGTCTGGCTATGCTGGAGGTTGGTCTGGATTATGCTTAGGGGACGGGATGTGGGCGGCAGTGGGGTGGAGTTAGGAGGAGATTGATCCATCGGATGTTTCCCCCCCGTCCTCCAGTCCGTGCCGGTCCTCGCTCAGTGCCGGTGATGATGTGAGCAGCTGCTCTGTCCATCCTGGTGGTGAGGTTGGCATCCCCACAGCGTCGGCATCAGCCATCGCCGTTCTGGCCATCTCCTCTTCCAGTTGAGTCATGGTTAAGTCAAGCTCAGTCGGTGCCGGTTTCGTCAGTTCGGTGTCAGTTCCAGTCTGGGTGTCGGAGGGACGAGTTTTGGGGAAAAAGCGCACGTATATTGACCCAAGTAGGTACGATATCCGCCGCTCCCTCCCCAAGACCTTTTCGACTTCTTCCGGTGGGATGCCTAGGGTCAAATAAGTCCCATAGTTATCGCCACCGACCGATGTCGCCCTATACAACGACCACCTCCCGATGTCGTACCAGGGGTTCTGTCGGGTCAGTACAGTCTGGAGCAGCGATATGTCCCCTTTGTACCGGGGTACAAAGAGCGCTGCTCGGACTCGGGTCGGTACGTCGGACTGTTTCATTACAGTCAGTGTCGCGTCAGTATTCGGCAGTTCTATCTTTGGCACGTTCTGGGTCAGCCAGGTCAGGGCGCTGTCGTCCTCGCACCACATCTGAACCGTGCCGTCCGCTACCCTAGGGTAGCCGCGGAAGGCCGGGATGGATTTGGAGGGGTCGGTGCACGTGTCCATGATGAGGTCCTCGAGGCTAAGCTTAATGTGCTCAGTCTCGTCAGTCGTCATGTCACGGGATGGAGGCGAGAGGCAGATAGCTACGGCGAGTCGCGCAGGGATGTCCTTTGTGGCTCGCGCGTAGGTTCTCTGCTCCCCTTGAGCGGCCTGGGTTCTAACACGTTTGGCGTCCCCCTGGAGCGTGCTCGGTGAGGCAGTGTCATCCGGTCGCACCCTCTTCGCCGCTCCCTGGCCACTTGGACCGGGTTGCGGTTCTGAGGGGCTTGGCACAGCGTTTTGTGCCAGAGACACCCCGCGTGAGAACCCAGCCCGCTTGCCCCGCTTCTGTTTAGTCTGGTGTCGGTCTTGGGTCGTCTCGGTGCGGTTCCGGTCGTTTCCTCCGGATGGTCCTGGTGTGGGCAGTGACGTTCCGCGCTGGGTTTCCCCTTCGCGTACTGGTCCTTGCCCGCGCGTTTCCGCGTCCGGCTGCTTTCCACGCTGGGTTTCCCCTTCGCGTACTTGAGGCTGGTCGCGTACTCCCTTACAACTAACCGTTTGCGCTTCGCGCTGGCTATTGCCTTCGCGGATTTTGCGCAAACGGTTGTTGAGATCTCTTTCTCTGTTCCGGATCTTTCCGCGCTTAGATTTCAGCATGCGTACTTCGTCTACAGAGATGAAACCAGAACCATCAGATTCCGCTTCCTTTCCCGTCCCGAGAGAATCAATGTCTTTTAACCTTGCCTCGATCTTCTCGCGCTGGAGTGCCAGCGCGCGGAGTTCGCTGCTAAGGCTGGAGAGTCGTGCTTTGTCACTGTCATTGTCAGGGTTGTTTGTTACACTGTTCCGAACGATGCTCTGTTGCCAGGCCCTCGTGGAAAGTGGTGTAACGTTAGTCAGTGTGGTTGGTGCAGAAATCGCAGCCGTCTTGGGCGCTGAAGTCGCAGCCGTCTTTGGGTCAGTAGGCGCAGAAGTCGCAGCCATGGTTGTGTCGAGTGGCGCGTGAGCCGCAGCCAGTGCTGTTGGCGCCGAAGCAGCCAGCCGCGCGGAAGGCGCGGCACTAATTGGCAGATTGGTGCCCCCCCCCCCCCCCCCCAGATTACGGTGGGGGCAGACCGACGAGTCGGTGTGGGATTCCCCGGCATTGCCGGGACCCACCTGGGGAATATTATTTTTTCCACTCTGCATTATTTTGGGTGATGTGGGCATTTTTGGAGATGAGGTTGCCTGTCCTCATGGACCGAAAGGAGAAAAGGGAAAAAGGAGGGAGGGACTGGGCGTGGGGTGTGGGATTGCCCTAGGCCTGGGATTCTGGCTTTCGGGAAAATACGAAAAAGCGCCTGGGGGTTTTTGTTGCGTCTAATTCTTATGGAATTAGACCAAGAACAGGGTGGCAACCTCGTGAAGGTGAATCCCCCGGACTTGCCTTGAGGATCTACACGACCGTAGCGCTCCCCCTCAAGACCCCGCCACCCTACCGCCTCTGAGGGAAGCAGTAAGGTAGGCCTGCATCTATACTACCAAGCAAAGCATAAGCAAAGCATGTCGTTGTGCAACCGCGAATGGGTTTTAGTCAGTAAAAGTCTGACACTCCCTTCTGCTCCGCCCAGAGCGGGAGGAGTAATTTGATGATTTCCCATCTGAAAAAAAAAAAAACAAAATTATCTGCGGCTTTTTCGCAGTAAAATTTAAGTAGGTACTTATACAATACTCCAAGCCATTTTCTTTCTTTTCAAGTTCTAAGATTGATTATTTATTTACACTATACCATACAATAATTCAGATAAGTTTTATTTTTAATAAACCTTAGTTTCTATGATTTTTATTTTTATAGGAATACTTTTCCATTAAATTGTACTGTTACCTGTGACTAAACAAATTTTGTTTTATTTTGCTTCGCTGCCCATGGATAACCAATTAGTTACCTACACTATTTCTTCAAAACTTTATCATCACTCTTCAATGAACTAGTATAGAAACAGAGAAACAAACAATAAAAGCTTGTGCCATTTGCCCTAAAAGTGTCAACATAACGTGTGTTGAGTGTGGGTGAGGTGTTACATTAATGATTCAATTCATGAAAAACTCATTTATTAACAGTTAATCATAAAAGGTGCGAAATATCCTGTCTTAGATGAAAAAGTATGAAAGATTTTTTTATCTAGTAGTTTCTTGTGACTTGGGAGTCAATTTCGACTCATTAAATTGAAATCATCATTTCAATAAGATTATTAGATTTAATTTTAGCCTTGTGTCCACTTTTTCCATGTTTGTAATAATAGTTTAATTCATCAAATTCTTCCAGCCCCTATCCGAAAACAGGGGAACCCTACTGCCAAATGCCAATTTTGTTTTATTTCCGTGTCTTTTCTCTTTCATCTCAATAATGCAAATATTACCCTTTCCATATAATTATAGTGCTACATGGGTCTTTAGACGCATGGCCATAGTTGGAACTAACGATATCTTGTTGTTTACAAAACAATAGGGAATATGCATGAAACACAAAACTCTTTTTATTTATAAAAAAATGCCTTGTATTGGCGCATAAAAACATTGTGGTACACTTGTTTAAGTTTCTAATACATCACTTATTTTACAATTTACTGTTTTATGTAGCATGTTTTTGGTGTAACGGAACGCACTCTCAAAACACACCGTCCTCGATAACGCCGGTATTGACGTCAAAGTTCATTGTGTCAAAAAAACACTTTTATTTAGAAAGTGCTTAAAGTTTCACTAAAATTTTATTAAAATATTGTTATTGCAATTTTTACTTGATTCTAAAGCCTATACAATAAGTAAAATTATTTTATTAAGGCCAAAAAAAAAGATGTAAACAAGGCAGATTGAGGATAATGACGTCACATCATTGCCGCGACAGCTACGGACGTTTGAACTATATCGTAGAAAATTGCAAAAGTTTAATATAATTTTTGTGTGACAAGCAGTAGTTGAACTTAACTTTTAATACTTTTCTTGGGTTGATAGTAATGTATTTTATTGATTTAAGGCTGATGCTTTAGTGTAGCCCGCGAAATTCAAATTTTCTTCAATTTGCAGGCCAGTACTAGGTTGTATGTTGATTAAATGAAGTGAAGAAAAAAATACGTGCACATTCCCTATGTCACAAATGTTTGCCAACAGCGCCCTCCTGACAAAGGCAACGAACTATACATAGATATTTTGAAATAATACTGTATTCGTTATGTTTTACATTCGTTGGGTGACACAAGTGTGCTCAAATTTTGATACTGAATAATTGTTTCAGTTCAGCCGATATTTTATTGACTGTGGATCTGGGGTCTACGGACTACGTCGTACGACTAATGCGTTGCACAGACAGGTGGCTTAGTGGTGGGCGGGGTGATAACACAATGAATAGACATTAAACTTCACACTTTGTGACAATTTATGCAATTATACACACAACACACACACACATTAAACCCTACTTACACACTAACAATGAATATAAAACACACAATCATACTTTCCCCCCACTACACAAACACCACAAATACTCAAAAACACATACATCGGCACACACTCCCTTCCCACACACACACACTCACTCATGTTACACACACCTCAACACTCACACATATTTGAATAAGACAAATTAGTATAGGTACATTTAGATTAATAAATCGACACACTTTCACTCTTGTAAACTTTAGTTCTATTAAATTTCAATTCTGGCCGATCACTGTCTCATATTAAGATACAGGTCTTTATGAGACAGGGTTCATTATTATTTTGTACGCATAGACTTATTTTGTAGACATAAATCTTCTGTGCACAAAACTATAAATTGATATATTTTTGATTGTCAGTGACTATCAGTGTACACCATAGACTTAGTATATACCTAAGTCTATGGTGTACACCGAACTTTGATGACAAGTACCCGTTATATTACTATAGGATGACAAGTGAGAATTTTAAAACAGACTGCACGCAAAATATAAAAAAAAAACAATAGAAGCAACTAGAATTCCAAAATGATCGTCGTCTACATTTCTAATCCACATTCCTCTCGCAGGCCTGGGATGAAATTTCTTATTAATTAAGCAGTACCTTAGTGATCTTTTCTTTTTATTTAAAAAAATCTTTTTCTATGCATAAACTTGCATTAGTCGATTTTTCCGTATGGTCATGGCAATTTTGTGACATAATAAAATATAGTCTGTGGCAAGTACATTCAAAACTTAAATAAACCGTTGAAGTCGTTCTCGTTGAGCCAAGAATAACTTATTTGCTTCTTTATATTTTGTTTTTGTTGATCCATCTACAAGTTTTATTATTAGTACTTCGAGCCCGATCTGTAATTATCGGACGCTGTGTTTAAATTATATATATATATCGGTCACCTAGATCAGAAAGGGCGAATGTTTTCAAACAGATTGAGCGATTCTTTTGTATCTCCTGATCGTGGCTTAAAAACCATTTACAAGAAATTCCAAAACTTTCTGGGTCGGGGAGCAGAAGCCAATTATTGTGATAACTTTAATGACGATATGTTGTCGGTTGGAGCTAGCACAACAGCATCTGACGACAGTTTCATAACACCAGTGTCATCAGTGGATGACCTTATGGCGATGTCACCCAAACGATATAATGATGTGTCGGAACAAAAGAACGAGACCAGTGACCTCCTCACGGGATCAGATTATGATAGCATCTGTGATGTAACTATGAAAGAGGTACCCATGTCCGACGATATGTTTATTGATGCCACAAGTTTAGATTACCTCGTCAAATGTGCCGAATCCAACCGCCATCATAACCACATAGATCGAGGTAAAGAGAGTTTATTTGTGAAATTCGATCCACTGTACGCACGTCAGAGGCTAGAAGATGTAAGCTCTGTTCACACTGACTCCTCCGAGTGTGATGTGGGATATGAAACAGGCAGTACAGTGTCGACTTTCACTGAAATTAATGTCAGTGCACCTAAACATTCACAATCTACAGGGGCTATGATGAATAAAGAAAAGCCTATGCAGGTAGTACCACCCGTAGTTAACTGTGGAAATACAAAATCAGGTGGAAGTCATACTAGATCTACACCGTGTCTGATGCGCAGTGTCTCTGCTATTCTGACTCCCTCAAGGGGGGTAGCTACTGAGAGACTTATCAGCATATCCGGCAGTACTCCACCTACTGCAGCACCAAGGAGTCCTCGTTATCACCACAACTATACTTCAGATGATGTGGACCACCTCCACACCCTAAGAGTTATTCTTCAGAAGCAGGAGCAGGAAGTGTTGCAGCTTAGACAACAAAACAGAGAGCTTAAGAGTACTCTACAAGATATGGAACACAAGTACAATAGAGTCACAGAAGATTTAGAGTCAAAAGTGAAGAAATTAACTGATGAAAGGGATCACTCTCTTCAGAAAGAAAATAAGTTACAACAGCAAGTTGATGACAAAATTCTGAGCAATAAAAAAATGAGCGTTGTCATGGAAGAGTATGAGAAGACGATATCTTCACTAATAGAGGAGCAGCAACATGACAGGATTGTGTACCAAGAGACTTTGGAAAAGGTCACTTCTGAAAGAGACCAAGCTTTGAACCATCTTAGTAATATGGAGAGTTCTTTCAATGATCTACTTGCCAAGTATGAAAAATGCAAGAGTGTAATACTGGAAACAAAAGATAGGGAGAAAGTCTATGAACAGAAACTGGCAGAGTATGAGGCTGCTGTCAAGAAATATGAAGAGTTGTATGGGAGTTTAAAACAAGTTACTTCAGAGGCACTTTCTAAAGCTAATGAAACTTTGGAGACCCTCAAAAAGAACTATAATATTGAAGTAACTAAGTTGAATGCTACTGTTAAGAAGCATGAAATCACTATAGCTTCACTACAAGAATCGTTGGTACAGAAAACCAGAGACAATGAGGAACTAATGAGGTTATATGATCAGCTCATTAGTGAAGTGCATTGATATTATACCTATAATCTTTATCTTCATTTGGTGCTTTCACTCATTTCCATGCTTATATTAAATGGCTGCTGTTCTAAGCTAACTTCTCACTGTGATGAATCTCGACTTTTTATGATAAATTGATAGTTTTAATGGTATTATTTATTAGGATTTAGTTTTAACATTCTTATGACATTTGTATGTTTAAAATTTGTGATTATGTTTCTATTTTTACACATTTTTATGACTACAGTGTTAGTTTCTGACTTGAACTTATCTATTGAATGTTGTACTGTATTTTTCTACTTTACTTTTTGGGCTACTGACTACCAAACAACTGTCAAAGATCTACAAATGACAGGCTGTCATTAGTGTTTCTTGTATTAAATAAAATTGTAACATAATATAAATTTATAATGTTCCCAATGTGATAAAACTGAATTTTTATAGTGGCTATTAGTAGCAAAACATTGCCTTACAATTTATGTGCAGGTAAAACTTATTAGTTACTTCAAGTACCTAATGTAAATTAAAGGCACTAGAAAATCACCAAGTGAGGAATGGAGCAAAATATGAGATCATGTCAAATAAATATGCGTTGACAAAAATGCCTTTCCAAGCCTCATAAAAATTTATGTGCCTTTAAAAAAATATAACTTATTTGTAGGTAACATATTTACTAACCAATATAATTATAAGACTTTCGTATAGTTACATGTATCACTGTACATTTATGGTTTATTATCATTATTTTAGTTACGTCATGTTATACTAGCATAAGCCTGCGTGGTGTTTGGTACTGTCCCACGGGATCGTAGGATAAAAAGTACTCTTTATGTTAATCCAGGTTATAAACTATCTGTGTGCTAAATTTCGTCCAAATCCTTTCAGTAATTTTTGCGTGAAAATGTACCAAAGATCCACACTTCAAGATTCACACGCTCACAAACTTTCGCATGTATACATGCGAAAATTTGTGAGCATGAATTAGTAGGATTGATAGACTTGCACTGACATTGAATTTATAAGTTGATGAGTAGGTATAGCATAAATATGTCCCCCTTATTACAAAAGGAGGTTTATGTTGTCTAAGATGTTGTTTCTGCCCAACCATATTTTAGCATGACTTTAATTAGGATATGACTGGAAATTATAGTGATATTTATTTTCGTATTAATAAAGTTGCAGTTTAAATAGTTTAACCTTCTCTCTGACGCCACCTTAAAATAGTCCTATTGAAAATAAATTAGACTTAATAAACAATAATAATTATGTAAATGTCCATTTATTTTCTAAACAGAATTTAGTTTTGTTACTATAATTCTAAGGGTGTTGGTAAAAACCCATATATTTCTTTGTATTAAATACTTGTGTAGTAAAGAATAAGTCGTAATTATTTTTCTTACTTTCGTGTTCTCTTCAGTCCAAGATGTGCATTTGTACTTAGATATTTAATAAAACATTTGTATTATTTCTTTGGTTTTACTAAATTCCTTGTGTAATTCGTCGAAAAATTGGGTGAATAATTCAGACACGTTACCGTAAAAATATGTGTTCCACAGGTGCATAAGATCACATTTCAGTATTTTTCTTAATATCTTTACATAATTAAAACTTCTTTCACGCACGCGCGTGCTCTCCATGCCAAGCCACAATTTCACCTACCACTTTGTCACATATTTGTGTCGTTTGGCGTACAGAGCACGCGCTTGCTTGTCACGTATATGTGACAATGCCGTTCAAAAGGTGAAATTCTCTTTGAATAAAAAATACTATTAACAATATCTACAGCCATTTCTTTAACTGTTTCCAGGTGAGACAGACCTCATCTGGTGTTTCAACGAGCCCGATACCTTGGAGAAGTTCGTGACGACTGCCGACAGTGACCATAATGAAGGGTACAGCACATGCAGCTTAGAAATGAGTAGCGCAGGCCGAACGCGCTTCCACGGCTATCTTGACGTACGAGTACCGAAAGATGGACGGATCAAAAAGGCGGGCTATTGTGCCATGAGGTCTAAGAGAATAAGGGTGAGTATTATACTGCTGATTGCTGAGCATAAAGTTCTGGGTCGATTCCCGGGTCGTGCAAAGTGATTTTCGTTTTTCCATCAGGGATTTGCCAGTAGCAGCCACAGAGCCTGTATTTGTGCCTGATTGATGGCTATAGGCTCGCCCCCTATTACATGGGACTCGAACAACTGGCGAAATTTAGGTGTACTATCAGGCACACCTCTGGCTCTGGTCCTCTGCCTAACCCTTCGGGGATTACAGGTGTGATGTTATATTTGCCGCATAAATTGTATCTACTGTTCCATGTGGGGTCTGTGAGTCCACTCTTCTCAATGTGAACACTCGGACGACCCAAGTTGGTAGTGGTACCCACATCAAACGATTCGAATCTTTACGATAGGTACCTAAATAAGTAATAGTCTAACGCACCATGCATTCTCGTGGATTGCATAATCGCTTAATATCAGGCGGGGTAGTGCCCAAACGCGAACCTATTCACTTCCTGCCCTACTGACCCAAGAAAGCGAATTATTCACCGCAGCTACATGCACCCTGCAATGCGGCATTATTATGCTTCTGACGCAAAGTATTGCGGGTGAATACGCTTCCGTCAATCGTAAACTTACTCTGAAGACTGCAGCGTACCTATACGAAGCGATTCGATAAGTAAGTCAACCTTGACTGCCGAGCTCGAGGTTCTGCTCTTCTGAATTCGATTCCAAGATAAAATATGATTACTTAGGGCCCTTCTAACTCTAAAATTAGCAACTCTATTTGTGATGGTTCAAACTTCGTTTGAAATACTGTTAGAATAAAGTTCTAATCATCTTGCACTACAAAGCGGTTGTTACGTCAGTCACTGCACTAGTGCACTGCGGCCGAATAGTGCGAAATTAGTGGTTTTTTGCGATTTACAAAAAAAAAATTGTTTGGACTAAAAAAGTAAAACACTTATGACCTGCTTTATAGTTAGTTCAGTTAGTATGCAAAGTTTCATGATCTAATTTGAAGTACTTTTTGAATATCAGCAGTTTATTGTTCGATTTGGAGGTAACTTTGGTATTTTTTTCTATCGAGAAAAGTTTATGGAATCGTGTTTTCGTAACACATAGGAGCACTTAGCATTAATCCTCAACTTTACCATATTTTTATTCCAAAATTAATGCTGCAGTATTTTATGAGTAACGGAGGATCATGCTAAGTCATTTGAGGGATAATTATATAGCCCTTAAGGTGAGACAAAAAAACTTTTTTGCAAAAAATAAAACCGACTTCGAAAAACACAAAAAAGTGAAAAATAACTTTAGCTTCAGAAGTCGATGACCTTTGTTTGATTGATTTAGTTTTTTTGTCACCAAATTGAATGGGACCACACGGGAAACACTAGATTACAAATAAAAAAAGAATCATCAAAATCGGTTCACCCAGTCGCAAGTTCTGAGGTAAAAAACACAAAAAAAAACAGTCGAATTGAGAACCTCCTCTTTTTGGAAGTCGGTTGAAAATTATTGACTTGCTTGTCGCGGGCGCAGCCTGAGAGAAAGCCATGTCGCTTACATTTATAAAAAGTTTGCCAAGTTTTCGCAAGTTTTAATATAATAGCAATAGCCTAAATTAAGTTTAGTTTGTGCACAATAGAATCGACACCATTGACTCTATATCCAATAAGATCTCTTATTTTATTTTACAGAAATCATTCAAGCGCCCATCAACATTCGACTGGCACTTGTACAATACTCTAGTACTCAAAATCAGAGGCGATGGCCGCTCCTATCTCCTGAACGTATCCACTGAGGGGTACTACGACATTACGTGGAACGATATATACCATTATGTGCTATACACGAGAGGTGGGCCCTACTGGCAAATTGCCAAGGTGTGTATAATTAAGTAACTACTCGCGTTGTGTCGTGAATGCGTCAGTAATCGAATAATTATATCAATGAGTAATTACATAGTTGCTGTCAAGGTTTACTCTGCAGCGCCGTAAAATTATATGCAAAATGGTTTTCTGTATAGGAGAGCTATGGCTTGTAATAATAGATGTTGCGTTTTATCATGGCAATTGTGGGTATTGCCCTTTCCCTAATATCTCTGCATGAACCAAAATGTTGTCGAGAAGCTTAAAGTTTTATTTTCGTTTAAGTAGTAAATGTAGAACGTCAAGTAATTTGTAAATAAATGTTTACCGCCATTACTATGCTAAAACGCAACAACTTTAATAAATAATTCATTTAATGTAGATACATATTTAGTTTTCAAATGAATTCCAAATACTATTTCATCTTTTTCAATGTTTTCAGATACCGTTCTCCAAGTTTGTACTAGGATCAAAAGGACGTCTTCAAGATAAACAAACAAGGATGAGATTTGACAGAGTTACGCACTTCGGTATATCGTGCGGAGATAAGATCAACGGCCGATTCGATTTAGAAATCGAATACGTAGGTAAGAATGCATTTTTTTATCACCCTTTTCTTATATACTTAGAGAAGATAGTCGCAGACCTTAGCATAAGGAGATATTCATTGTTATTGGTGTCGATTCTGTTGTGCACAAACTAAACTTAATTTAGGCTATTGATATCTTTTACTAAAGGCAGTACGAGAAACGGACGGCTATAGCTAGGAACTAAGTTAGAGATGTCAAACTAGTTTAAGCCTTGCGCTTCACCGTGTTTTTAGTCGACATGTTTTTACGTGCACCCTTCATTTGTATAGAAATATTAGTTCCAACTAAATTTGACAGCTCTAAATTACGTCCGTCTCTTTCTCGTTTTATTATAGAGAAAAAGATAGCAATAGCCTAAATTAAGTTTAGTTTGTGCACAACAGAATCGACACCATTGCCACGTTAATCAGGTCACTAAATTAAGTTAAAAGCAGCAGTGAGATACAATCCACATTACATAGGTCGCCTCTCCGCACCTGATACAAAATTAAAATAAGCTTATAGGCGTGTTCGGCGGCGAATCTAGTATTCAATGAAACCATATGGGTTTCATGAATGCACCAAGTACCAACTCTAACGTAATGTCGTAATTTTTATCATTTCAGGTTTGGAGTTTGATCCAACTCATGCTGAAGAATTTGCCTACGAAATGTACAAAACAGACAAATATATTGTTGGAGTTTAATTATTTTATTTTAAGACTAGAGAGTTATTAAATACTTAATAATAATAAATGTTTTATTTGCAACCCTTCTTACAATTTGGTCTTATTCTAAGGTGTACATCATAATGACATATACCTAATTGGAGAATGGACTTGTGAAGTTAGTTTCATTTAACGTTTTAAACACAAAACTATTGCAATGTTTTACAGCAGCAGCTATAACAAGGGTGTTGCTAAGCGCGCCTGCGCCACTACACTACCCGATACCTAAGAGCACTTCTTTGGAAAACATGAAACCTTGAATACTGCCTTCACAAATACACATAACCCAAGCTATTTCCTACTTTCCTACCCTTGTCTCCACAAGTTGAATAGTATGGTCTATATAGACTCCGGATCCAGGTTGGCCGCAGCAAGGAAAACCTGCTCAGGTGGAGATTCATGAATGACTCGGCCCTGGAGTGTAAATGTGGTGCTGGTGTGTGGTGGAGTGTGCATCAGTTCAAGCGCCAAACTAGTAGCTCAGTTCTGGGACAATTTAGAATGGCAATCTAAATTGTCCCAGTATAACGCCCCGACACGATATGAAGAAAATAGTATGGACTAGAATTATAAGTACGTAGAGCTGTATTTTAGAATGCTTATATTTTTTTAGTACTTTTGTCTTACACAAAAGAATCATTACTGTAAAAACATAACACTCCGTTTTTTGGGCAGTTGTAAAATATTTTAGGAGTGAAATATGTTTACAAAAAAACCGTAAACTGATTTTGTGTTCACGATAAAACTTAAAAGATTATTTTTGTACATCCTTAATCAAATGTCAAAAAAGGAAATGCATTTTCGTCATTCCATTTTCATATTTAGCATTTCACAACTCGTGTTGTCTCTCTCGTTCTCGCTATAATTATGATTAAGCTATCCTGTTGTCATTACAACAGTGATTTCATAGACAAAAAGAGGATAACGCATCTGTGGCGTAAATGACTGACTGATGTCATCGCTGTGTGTGATCATCGTTCATCGTTATTTTCCTGCTCTGTGAAGTGATGTTTATTTAATTAATAATTATAGTCTATTTTGTTAATCAATTCTTTTAAAATTCTGTGTAAAGTTTTCCTCCAACTGTTTTTGTCTTAATGCGCTGAGGCTCAAGGATATTGCGGTAGGTTATCGTGTGCAACCAACGCAAATTGTAACTTTATTGTTCCTATTCACTGCACCTTGCGTGGGATGTTGACCATTTCACATATTTTATCATTATCGTGTAAATTTTCAAGTCCACACTAGAGACATAAACGTACTAAACAAGATTTGGTTTAGCTAATCTAATTAAGTTATTGATATTGCGCAAACCAGTTTGTCTTGAACGGTGGCATAGATGGTGATAAGTGTTAATGCAATCTGTCATAGTAATGTTTACGTACTTTCAGGTGAGACCATGTGAACATTATAAAATAAAAGGAAACTAGTTCGAGAATAGTGAAATCAGTGTGTAGTACCATGTCAGGTACAGAGCAGAATATAGTGAACTCAATGCAGCAATTATCCGTGCAACCAAACATAAGTGGTCCTACTGAGAAACCTACGCAAGTAGTTACACCTGCTGTCAACAGGAGTCAGCAGGCATCGGCAGCAAAAGTAACCCCTGTGAAAGCAAACACTGTCTCCCCAGCTATAGCCACTATAGACCGGCTATTGAGTCTGGGAGCCAACATCCCACCTCCCCCACCAGTGATCACTCGCTCCTCAGACATGGACCCCCACACCATGGAACAGTTGCGTGCTGTCAAAGAGCTCCTCACAGCTCAGGAGGAAGAAGCACAGAACCTTCGAGAAATCAACCATGAATTACGAGAAAGATTAGAAGAGTGTGAAACAAAAATCAAAAAGTTATCTGACCAAAACGAGGAGTATGCAGACAAGGAGAAAGCTCTCTCTCAGCGTGTTGCTGAAAAAGTAAGAAATAATAAACAAATGAGTGTGGTGATGGAGGAGTATGAACGCACTATATCTTCTCTTATTGGAGAACGTGAAGCAGAAGGGAAGAGATGGACTGATGAGAGATCCACTCTTGTGAGAGAACGTGATGAAGCTGCAGCTCATCTTGCATCTATGGAACATGCATTCAATGATGTTCACACAAAATATGAGCGATGTAAAGTTATCATTCAAGGATACAAAAGCAATGAGGAGATGTTAAAGAGAACAGTTGAAGATAATAATGATGCTATTCAGAAATTAGAAGCAAGGTACGAAACCTTGCGACAGCATGCCATGCAGCAGCTCAACAAGGCTAATACAGAACTTGATTCTGTGAAGAAAACACATACAGCTGAGATTCTTAAATTAAACGCTATGCTTAAGAAGAGCGAGGTGCATGCATCCTCCTTGCAGGAGTCATTGGCACAGAAGATCAAAGACAATGAGGAACTCACAGCTATCTGTGACGAGTTGATCAATAAGGTTGGTTAATAGTATTCTAATCATGATACTTATACTCATTCAAATTTCATTTACATAACTAACATGCATTTTGTATTTATATGCAGTTGACTATAAAATATTAGTGTAATACCATTATTACACAAAACATTTTGTGAACTTACTTAAAGAAGCTAGTACTGTTACCAATATCAGAAATTATTCTTGTTTTTATATAACAGTATGTAGTGTAATAATAATTTAAAATGTACTGTGCAATCATTTTATCTGTTTTATTTTGTACAATTTTTATATTATAAGTGTAAGATTTTACTACCCATTGTGACATTTGAACAGTGAATTTGTTTTTCTTTTTCAAATTTGTTTTTATTTGGTGCCTGACTATGTTTTGTGCATGCTATGTGTGCTCATAAAATAAAATTAACATAAAAGTAATGAACCCCACTATGTAAAGGCTATATTAGTATTGGACCATGCTTTTATACCATTTATAATGAATTTCTGAGAACATTTTTCATAAGATTCATAGATAATGTAAACTTATCCTAAGATATGGTTACAGTCTGGTGTGTCTCTGACTACTGTCACAGAGGACTGAGGTCAGGATATCATTTATGGTAACTACTTTGTTAGTTTCTTCCGACTAAACCCTAGCTGCCATATTTAATTTTGAAATTTTCTTTATGTATAAAACATAGGTATTTAAAGCTTTATGCGTGCTTAAAGTATAATTTAAACAAATATCTTGATATTATTGTTTATGATTAGTGTTAGCTGTTAAAACTATCAGAATTTGCAGGACTTATAGTTAATGTTCCTCTAGTCTTTGATCTTTCGAAATTGGTTACAGTTTTTATGTTTATTTAAACTTTGTACATGCAAGTAGATCAATAAAGTTACTAAAACTGCAATAATTTTATAAGTAATCGAGTCCCATATCAATCAAAGCTTATTTTTCGCTATAATAATCAAATAGTAACAAATAATAAACATAATAAATATTGCTTTTCAGCTTATTAATAATCCCATGAAAAGCAAATACCAAAAAATGAGTCATTAAAATATAATATTATTGCAACAATTGGATTTACAATTGGATTTATTTATTTCATGTAAATACACGAGTATTTGAAACTTAGACATTAGTATGTGCCTTTTTGAAATTAAATCTTCACCATCCATATCCATTCAGTCCATAATTTGGTATTCATAAATAACTATGTACCTAACAACTAGAATAATTTATATCTCAAAGCCTAGGCTGGCTGCTGAATAGTTATCGAATTTTATCATTATGTTTTGGCCTGAAGTATTATTTAGTGGATGAGGTAAAATAAATGAACCCTACTAAAACTCGTTACATTATCCAAACAAAACATTCCACAACATTATTTTTGTAGATCTTTAATCCTAAAAAAATAAAATGGTCACTTGTGAAATAAAGATCATGTGTCATCAACATTTTTCACAATTATGCATCTCATGAGAATCCCATTTAGCCTGAATTCTACATTATAAATTGTTTCGTCTTAGAATAAGCATAATTATTTAGTTAATATTTTACTACTACATATTTTTTTATAACTTTGATTTTTGGCATAAAATTAACTGCAATTTATTCGTATGAATAGAATGAAAAAATAAATTGTTTCCTTTTGTAACTGACTGCTATTTATTTTATAAAATATCCTCTTAGTGTGGTGCATTGAATCTCTAGTAGGTAATTTAAAATATAGATTTTCTTTTAGAATAATAAATTTATTTACAATTTTCAAATATCATTAGTTAACACTTAGCTACAATACTAAATTTTCGTGGAAGACTATACAGATACAAAAGTGATTGTAGATAAAACAAATACAATGCTCAATATTTACATTTTTCAGGACTGGTTCTTCAAAAATTTATATGTGTCCTTACTAACTAGATAACTGATGGCTGAGATTATTGTTGTGGCGGCTGTCACTCCACAGAGAGCTTGCAGTGCTGGGTGGTCCACATAGCCAAACACAGGAGATGCAAGTGTCGTGCCCACCTATGAATTTTGATAAAATTATATTATTTGTGTTGTTGGTGGTCATACTAAGGGCCTGTTTCAGTGTCTGGATAGTGATTACTCACTAAGTGTAGTAAAGAATGAATTTTTTACGAATTTATCAGCCAAGTAATTCTTCTTCAGTTCTTCTTCTAGAGTGCCAATGATCATTTAAATTGACTCAGCCCAATATTTGGCTACAAGTTTGGCACTAAGTAGCGTCCATCAGCTCCTGTTACGTGCAAACAACAGGACAGGCAACACAATATCAAGTGTCCCATCGTTTGTGGGGCAACACCACATTTACACCAGCCAAATAATTTATCCAGATGTTGTGAAACAGACCCTTAATGCTACTTAACACAAACATTGGGAATAAAATAGGATCTCAACTCACAAGTAATAGCTGCACAGCTGTGTTAACTTTACTGATGAAGGTGGGAGCTAGCTGGGCAGTGGCGTGAGTCACGTCAAAGTACCGGCTTAATGTTCTCTGTAAAGTAAAAAAAACTCTTTCAATTAGTTTCCTAAAAATACTTCTAGCAATTATAGAGTACTTAACGTTTTGAACTCCATTGTAAAATAAACGTGACAAGCATGTATGTGTGTGACAAAAAATGCGATAAAATTGTGGCTTGGCGTGGAGGTCACGAGCGTGCGTTTATGCTCTGGCGTTCAAAAGGTTAAAAATATTAATTTAATTCAAAAGGCTTTTTAAATTACAATATGTGTATATATTTATCAACATGGATGAAGGAGGCCTTGTATTGCTAAATTAGATTATGTTAAATACGGGTGGTAATCAAGTTATGGCTTAAGGTCATCTCTAGAGGCAGATTTCCTGTACTTATTTCCTTTTCCTATATGGTATTCTAGATTAATGCATTTTATAAACGAAAATAACTCACAGGGGGTGGTAAACTCATATATCTGATGACAAAGGCAGCTACAACCAAGGCAATGTCTCGGCTGACAATGAGTAGTGTCAGTGACAGAGGTATCAAGTTCTGGTATGTCAGAGATATGAAGAGTGTGCCTACAAGGATTTTGTCTGCCATTGGGTCTAAGAAGGAGCCCATCTTTGTCGACTGACCCTTCCAGTTTCTGGCTATCCATCCATCCAGCTGAAATAATCAGAAAAAATATAATTAGTATAGGTATATTCATTAACACTCCTGTATCCCAGCACGAAGATAACAGAATATTGATCTTACAGTATCTTAAGACTGGAATTTGGATTGAAAGAGGTTTTATGCAATGGAAAACTTAAGGAAACAGGCTAGTAATTTTTTTTTGTACACGGCGACACATTCATATTTCTCATACCATGAGAGACCCACTTAAACCGGTTTTGCATACCTTTACATTCTTATTACTTTTTTTATGGAAGTAGGTAATAAATTTGATTTATTCAGGTAAATAATATAAGCAAATTCTTACCAGATCTGTAACTCCAGCAAATACCAATAAACCAAGTGCAACATTATAGTTCTCTTGTACTATAGTGTATCCCAAATAAGGAGACATTGCTATCCTTGTGAAACATAGAATGTTTGGTACTGTGAAGACTTTCTCTTTCTGAAAACATATAGATGTTGGTTGAGTACACATTTTAATTTTTTTTATTCACAGGTCAAAGTAGGACCAAAGTTAAAGTTATTCTGAAAAAAAAAAATTAAACAAAGATGGTACTTTAGAAGGATCTATTTTATAAAAATTGTGGGTAGCTCAAATCTGTCAATATAGCTAAAAATTCAGTACTACCCTGATACCCTACTTTGGTCTAAATTTTATCACCAAAAAAAAAAGATTGGGCCATAATCGATTTCCTTGTCGATTTCCTCTGCTCTAGATAATAATGAAAACTTTGTTATTGTTTATAATGATCTCATCACAGGAGGTGTGACAGGGATACACCTTCACATACATGTACATTGAGTACATTGACTCTTAAACTAATTCTGATGCTCTCTACCTCAACAACTTCTTCAATCCTTTCTTTCATTTTGGCTTTGGTTTCAAGTATGTCTTTCATTATATGCTCTTTCTTCACTCGCAGTTTCTGCCCAGTTACATCTTTTTGATGCTTTATATCCCTTACTAGCTCTTCACTTCTTTGTCTAATCCGGTGTTCTGTGTCTTTCAATTGTTCTTTTTTTTGCTCAAATGCATTCTTTAGTGCGTGAGTCTTTTTCTCTAAGGTTAAGAACGGTTTCTTGTCATCAGAATAGTAAAAACTTGCCACAGATGAAAGTTGTAAAGGATGTCTTATCCTTCGTCTTGTATTAGAGAATACGCTAACATATTCTCGGATCGACACAGCATAGTCATGTTTGATATTAGGCCGGTATAAAAGCGAGACATGTTTTATAAAATTTGCTCTTGTCAATAGTTTCATTTTATCTGTATTGTACACCACTAATTTAAGACAAAGAAGATTCTTTATTTCAATAATTCTTCATTCACTGTAAATACAATACTGAAATCGTCTATTTATAAATTCGAACGGAAACAAATAATCGACGAGATTCACCAAAAAATGCTGTCCGGTACCTGTCACTGTCAGTCAAATGTCATCTGTAACTGTAAGTGTACTGTACTTCTACCACAGAGTACACTGTATATCCTAGAGATGGGCGAGTCGAGTTGTCTGAATCGAATGACTCAAATCAGAGTCTAAACGAGTTGATTCGAATCTAGTTCATTCGCAACACAAATCAACTCTCATACCGAACTTGGCCGGACAAGTGAGCGGATAACGAGTGCGAGTGCAAGCGTATCAGCGATTCGCCAACTCGAAACCGAAACTCGACTCAACGAATATTCGTTTTGTTTTTATTCGTATTCCGTCGCCGGTCGCCGTCGCACGGTGGGCTGGAAATCGGCCTTCATTGACTTAGGGATTTCAATTTGCAAGTGCCTGATTTTTTGCCGGATATCGGTTCTATTAGTCATTACTATGTACAAAAATGACACCCGAGTTAATTCTGCCCAAAAACGAAGGAAATATAATTTTATTACGAAAAATTTGTATGAAGCTAATAAGAAAAATCAAATTATCTCCTAAACGGCATGTTTAACCGTAATATCCTTGGAGGTGGTCATAGTGCTAATTATTTATGATTTTTTGGTTGCCTATTTGACGAACGATTTAATGCCGTTTTATTAAAAAAAATCGTCAAAATATTTTTATTTATTTTTACATGTAAAACGACCCCTTTTAGTGTCCAAGTTAAAAAGTTCGATATGTTATTAACCCAAATATTAAGAACACACAAAACATGAAAAATTAAATAAAAAAAAATTTTGCGGGCATAATCTCAAAATTTTATTATATCGACCTGCTTTCCAGATGTAATTGCTTGTAAAATTACAGCAAATCTTTTGATGAAACTCAAAGAATTTTCTTGCAGTATTCCCGTCATTGGTGGTTCCCGAACCTTGTTTTACTATATCAATCAACAGATTGAGCTCATCTTTGAATTTATTTTGAATTATTTTTTTCCTTGTCTGTAGCATTTCTTTGTGCTCATCACTTCTCGCTGCCCACCGTTTGAAGTCGAGCCTGTATGCAATGTGTAACAGACATTCCATACAATTTATACGGGCGTGTAGGGATGACAAGCCAAATTCATACAGGTCAGAACACCCAATTTTGATGTCACGAATTTTTGGATATATCCAATCTGGATGCTGACTCAGAATTAGAGTCTGACAACGAGTGATAAGGAAAATTTGTAAAAAATTATATATGTACATATTTGTAAATTAGTATTTGAGTGTGTTTGGTTTTTTTTTGTAATATTTAATGATATTTTGTCTTTTTTTTTATTTATTTTACTTTATTTTACAAATGCTTAGTATTCATTCCTTAAATTAAATTATTTTGTATATAATATAACTTTATATGTTACGATAAGAGTTTGATAATCTTTTTTTATTTAAATGAATAAAAATGTGTCAAAAAACAGCAATTTTTTTTATTTAATTTTTCTTGTTTTGTGTGTTCTTAATATTTGGGTTAATAACATATCGAACTTTTTAACTTGGACACTAAAAGGGATCGTTTTACATGTAAAAATAAATAAAAATATTATGACGATTTTTTTTAAATAAAACGGCATTAAATTTTTCGTCAAATCGGCAAACCAAAAAATCATAAATAATTAGCACTATGACCACCTCCAAGGATATTACGGTTAAACATGCCGTTTAGGAGATAATTCGATTTTTCATACTAGCTTCATACAAATTTTTCGTAAAAAAAATATATTTCCTTCGTTTTTGGGCAGAATTAACTCGGGTGTCATTTTTGTACATAGTAATGACTAATAGCGATAAAGCGATATCCGGCAAAAAATCAGGCACTTGCAAATTGAAATCCCTAAGTCTATGAAAGCCGATTTCCAACCCACCGTGCGTCGGTACACCTCGGGACTGTTCGGGCCGCCATCGGCACTCGAGCAAGGTATGAGAGAGAAAGCAAGTATATTTAGTGCGTAAAAGTGATGAGAATAAAAATACGGATCCCATCCGGTTGATGCGAGTGGAGTCAACTCGAGTTGGAAGCCGAGTCAACACGAGTTTTCCGAGTTGAAATAAATTCGACTCGTAACATCGCAGGATTTACCGAAATAAGCTATGGAGATAGCAAGAAGCGAATCCCGAACGAAATTATCTGTTGTTTCTTCCTGTGATCCTTTTGGCTTTTTAGCTTGGTTATTTAGTTAACCAGTTTATAAAATCTTTTATCATGCCTCCGCAAACTTTATACCAAACTACAGCGAAGCCAAAAGGAAGGGTTATGATTTTAGCAATTTAAGTATGTATGTTTGTATTTACGCATGTTCCTCCTTATCTCCTATTCACTCGATTTTTATGAATATGGTATCAATCAATTCGTTATTATGGCCCGCGTAACATAGATTTAACCGACTTCAACATTAAGAGGAATCGATTTTAGCTTGTAAACCCCGAATTTAATTAGAGCGTGATTTTTTAGTAGAGCGGTTTTTTAGTTGTTTATTACATATAAATGAAGGATTTTCTTCGTTCTTGGAAACTATTATTTTTAATCTCTCAAAAAGAAAACCTCTCATTCTCGTTGGATTTGATGGATGGACACTAGTACTCGACTAAAACTATTATTGTAGTCTTGTAATAAATAGAGGTATTATTCTATGATGGTAGCTACTACACATACACATCCGTAAGAATGGTAAGAATCAGGGGGAGGATACTTGACGTAGGCGTCCAATCTTTGACAAAGACACTAGCGCCATCTCTTACGAAATCCGCGTAAACTTGAGAGATTTAGTACGTAAAAATTACATAGATGGTGCTTACGTCAATTAACACCAGTTTGCTTGAAACGCCTTGTTGATTTGAATGAATGTTGATGAAAATTGAGTCAAAAATAATAAATGTATATTCTAAACGAGAATAATCATTTATTCATTTATATAAGCATTTTGCAAATTTATATATTTTAGGTTTGGCAACATTGTAGTCACAGCATCATAAACATAATACTGGTATTTACTATATATTGTCCTAGAAAATGGTCATTAATTTCACCGTGTGCGCAAATTTGTAGATCTCTTCCATTTTATATGTAATTTATATGGTTTGTCGGTCTTTCTTGTCTGTTTTATATCCGGAAAGCTCATTAGTTATTTTAGTGCTGTGTTTTGCAAATTATACACTTTCAAATCTTGTGTTTTATAGTTTACTGTTAAAATGAAAAATCTAAGACAGATGTACAGACGGACAGATATACTAGACAGATGTGTGTGGTGTTAAGAAGCGGAGATAAGGTTTAAAAGTCACGACTGGAAATGCCGAAAAGCTATTCAAGAAATCAATTATCCTAATTTATAGTTGGTGCAAGTCAATAAACCGGATTTTAGCAGGGAAGCTTACATTCGACGGTGAGGATGAAACTAAAATGTATGCTCAAGATTATTATGTTTATGAAACATCGCCATAATAAGATCAATAAATGACGTAAATATTAACATAATCATTGCTTTTATTTTGTGCTGGCTATAAAAAACATTCAATTTTGTAAACATTAACTGTATTTGTTTTTTTTTTTGTATGTATATTTATAAAGATCAAGAACAAAACACGAATCGCTATGTAACAAATACAAAATATTTATAGAATTGGTTTTTAGATGGCCAACATTTCAAACTACCCGCCTACCTATAGAAAACATATTCAATAAAATATAGATGTATACCTATATACGCACTTAAAGTTTTTTGGATTAGTTCCGCGGATATAGTATCAGATGGCGAAACCGTCCAATATAGGTGTCAAAAAATCTCGAGAGAGGGCTCTCTATTCCATATATATTACTATACTCTTTGGTAAGAATGCAGGGAAATGTCAACTGGAACTGACTTCTATAATCTGCACTTTGTGTTATTTTCAGAAATTGAGATAACTTCGAATGTTATGAGTTTTTTCTAATTAACAAACAATATTCTAGTGACATCTTCACAATAAAGGTTTTTATTAAAATGGTTTTACCAGGATAACCGTGTGTGATTGTTTACAAAAGGTAAGCTTTGTTGTTATTGTTAGCTACCAAAATTTATGTTTATTTACATAACGCTGAGAGCTCAAAAGCTATTTCGTTTGATCGTTCGATTAATAGCAGAGCTGTATAATAATTGCACAACCTTAGATGCAAAGAATATATTGTCAGGAATGTTAAAATAATAAGAATTATTTACACTCGTCTTGTATTCTTATATTGTTTTGGTGTACAATTTATGTGTTTTGTAGTGCCTATCAACTATAACTATTATAGCCAGTCTGTCCCACTGGTGGGCAAAGGCCTCCCAAAATTGGGTTGTACATTATAAAGTTCTACCTCATAGTAACAGTAAAATTAATCAAGTCAATGACTTGTGACCCACAGTTCATAGGCACAGATAACACGACATAATTATTTGTTTACTTAACAAGGTAGTTCATTCTGTCTATCAGTCATTATATAAGCAAATATTTACCTAAGTAAGTACCTACTGCATTTGTTGTTTTATCTGAAGGACCTAAAGATTTGCTCTTCCTGTGTGAGATGCAATTTTTAATGATGATGTTGGTTGAACTTTGTGCTCCAGTGGCTTCTTGACTAAAGATACATTAGTTTTAAGTTATGACTTAATTAGTTTTTTTTAAAACCCTACAATAGAGTGTTTTCACTGTAAGGGGTTCTAATAGAGATGATTTTATGAATCAATTGATCACAATTATTATTTGTTTGCATCAGAGCATATTATTATTGTATTGTTTGTTTCAGAAAAAAATAAGATCCCAAAATGAAAGAAGAGGAACTGATGTACATATTAAAACTTCTTGACCAACTCTCTCCAGAAGTATATGATGTAAGTTTGAATAGTAATAATAATATAAACTTATTTCATGTTCAGATTCAAGTATAACATGTTTTCCTGTATTATTAATCTTTTGCTTTTCTCAGGAAATCATACAACTCTATTATGACATAGAGGAATCAAAACCATGTAAAGAATTCAGCAATGAAGCATTAGAGTTTATAAAAGTAAATCTAAAGAACAATCCTGTGACAACAGTAACCATACTATCCTTCATCCAACAAAATGCTCTCAAAGATGACCCTAATCTCAACAAAATACAAGTCCTATATCTTGACATCTTAAAATATGAACTGACTGAGACTAATTCTATAGATAGAGTTATCACATTAATATCATTAGTAAGATGGAATGATGCTTACTTGCCACAGTTTGTCAGTCAAATACTGCAGCATATTTCTGAAGAACATTACAGACAATACAGAAAGCAAATCCTGCTGAGCCTCATAACGCATGAAAAACCAGAACTTTTGCATATAACTTCAGATCTCGTGCAAAAGAATGAGCCACAGAAGGAATTCAAACTGACGCCAGAATATATGCTTGAACTGTGTTACCAAGATAGAACACACTGGCTGCTGAAAGCTGCCCAGGTGTATAGACAACAGGTGCATGATATGAAGAATGTGACTTTCAAGATCAATAATTTCACTAAACAAATACTCATCATGGTGCTCATAGATCTTACCAACAGTGCTGAAACATTTGATTTAACATCTCTGGTCCATCAGCTGACTAATATATTTTCTATTTTGGATACATACACTACTGCTGATGACCATCTACAATTTTATATAACTGAAGTAAAAAGAGAATTGACTATAATAAAATTTTGTTTGGAAAACAATTGTAAAATAATGACCACTTCGATATTTAGTCAAGTGCTGGCACAGAGTGCTCTCGCCGTGATATCTCAAGTATGTAGACTTTCTAAAGTAGATAGATATAAGGTTTCGAGACTTTTAAATACAAACAATGACTTTCTAGCTGAGTTAAATACTTTGAAGAACAAGATTAAAAACAAAGGTCAAGAGAAATGTGGCTCCAACTGGGATGTTATGACTTATAACAGTTACTGTGCAATCACAAAAATAATTGACACAATAGTGAACTCATCTGAGGGTGTAGAAGGCACTCAAGGCACTGAATCAGCATTAGATGAACTAAAACGTCTTGTCTTGTCAATTCAACCATTACAGAGCTGTATAGAAGTGATTGAAAATATTTTTTCTTGTCTTTTTCTAAGATATGACTACTTTTCCTGTCACGAGCACAGTCAGGACTACCCTTGTGGAGCTCACTCTGATTGTTCCTACTTCTATGCAAAGAAACACACAACCAATTCTAAAAATGGTGGCAATAGTAATGCAGGATTTATGTGCAACTCATACACCACCCAGCTAGTGCTGAACACTTTGAAATTATGTTTGGAGAAGCTGGAAGAAAATGTGGAAGTTGACAATGAGCAGAAGATTTCACTGAGGTTGAAGAAATTGGTGAAGGTGGTGAACCATTCTATTTGGAAGCTGCAGTTGGTGTCAACACTGTCCCCTGACACCACTCCACTGCCGCTAAAGCTCTGTTTAGACTATGTAGAAGTAGACGAGAGTAGTGAGGAGGAAGCTCGCGATTTGGATTTGAAAGTGTTCAGGAAGAAACCTAAGACAAGGCGGAAGAATGCAAACAATGTAAAACATGAAGTGGAGCAAGTTATGTTTGCATCTACTGTGTCAGACGAAAGTGAGCTATGTTAACTTCTTGTTACAGTTGAAATTGAAAATTCGTCGCAAGAAGTACTTACTCATTTTTTTTTTTTTAAATTCCAGCATATCCTTCGAAGAAAGGCAATGGTATCGACTTCATATCAATAATGTTGGCGAAACCGACCAGTCTAGTTGCGCTCGCACTTTACCATAATGACTTCTCCAAAGCCAATCAGATTTTAGAGGTAAGTGTATCTTTCTATTACCAAAAGCATCTCTACCTGGTTCTGTCGTTCGAGAAGTTATCGATTCACTGTGGCAGTAAATAGGGTTTATTTCGACATACAAGTTTTCTATTAAATTATCGTGGGACTTATGAACATTTTAACATACGGTCTATAAAAAAAGGGTTTGTAGACTTGACATCTCATTTTTTTGCATTAATATTATTGGGTCGCATTATTCGGTCTAGAGGTCGCAAAATTCCCAGTCTGGCTTCGTCATCATTTTATGGCAATAGGGTCGCCCTCAATTAAACCTTGTACCTGACGTAATGTGTTACTGACTGCCTGCTAAAAGGGCTACGGCGCGGTTAGAAACACCTATTTAAAAAATGTACCTGGAATATCTTTTATTAATCTTCAATTTATCTTATGTAATACTACAAAGTTTTAATGAAATGCTCAAATTCTTCGTAACATTGCTTCTCCGGTTCACTGGGCTCATAATATCTTATTTCTCCGTTCTTGTTTTTGAATACACTTGGCGGGTATGCAATCAGATACTTCTTAGATTCTTCTATAGTTTGTCGTGGTTTGCAGAACTTGCAACAAAGGCAGCAGCAGCACCATCCTAGAAATTCAAACGAAGTTAATTGTTTAATTAAGTTGTTATCTTTACAATCTATACAAATAAATAAAATTGAAGTGTCTGTTTGTAATATCAAAATAACAGCTTTACTGAATGCATATGAAAATATATACGGCACTTATAACAAAAATTTCATCATTTTTTGAACTTTTGTCTGTCTGTTTGTTTCGGCTAATCTCCAAAACGGATACACCAATTTTGATGTGACTACTGGCAGATAGATGATGTTATAAGGAGTAACTTAGGCTTTATTTTAGAAAAATAATTAGGGTTCCGTGCAAAAATGAAAACCCTTGAAATGGTCCGAATCCGATTAAAAAGGAAGTAAAAATTTTTATAATAATTTCACGCTAACGAAGGTCGCAGGCCACAATTTAGGTGATAAATTATGCTTTTCCATAATTAAAACTACGGAAACTACCCCAAAACTGGCCTCTTGCTTAGTAATCTATAGATCCGCCCCCTTGTTCTCCGTCGCGATGAATTATGAATTAATGATGCATACTAATGAAAGCATAATCCTCCTTTTAGCTTAGCCGTAGTCGGGTAAAAAGTATCTGTTCGGTACTTTTGTATATGTACGCACAAATACTACGTATTTTCTTTTTCATTCTTTTAAATTGATTTATACCTAATCAACTAGCATATTCCAATGGGACATGCCTAAAACGGAACGCTTTTTAAAAGCACGCAACACTGAACGCAGAGGTGTTGCCTCACTTGTCTTCTACCCGCACGTTTGCTAAGAGCTCGCTCCGGTAGCTTGAGCCTATAAAATCAAAATCTCAATTTTCAAGTGTTCAGCAAAATAGACCACGTATATCGACTCCAGCCTATGCGATTGCTACATTCATCATCGAAGGACAGGGGCCCCTGAAGAAGCTTGCTTCGTCATACCAGGTCAGTCCCAAATTTACGGTTTATGCTAGCCAATTTCTCCATTTATGCGACATAAATTAAGTTCGAGCCGGATATCACCATCTGGTATTGATTTATACGTATTATTTGTGCTGTACAATAACAATTTCAAGTAAATTCATTTGTCTTTGTTCGTAAGTAGCGAGTACCTACCTCCGCTTACAATTTTATAAATATCGAGTTTTCTACAACGTCGTGCGATATTTCTCAAAAATACCTATACGTACAGTTAGATCTCAATGAGATCATTCTAATTATATATGGTTTTATATGCTTTTGATCACTTTAGGCGAAATTACATTCGTCTATAATTTTCCGGAACCGGGAGGTATTTAGATTTACCCACCTATAGCGGCGCGCGTGAAGTCATTTGCCTAGTACTAATAGGTCTAAATAATCCAAATATAGTTTGTTGCAACTCATTTCTTTATTTTGTACAGCGTACATTACATTACATTTAGTATTTTACGTACATGTGTAATTTAAGGTTCAGGTATAACGTACCGGAAAAAACCAAATTATCGGTTGCTGTCATAATTGCAGTATCGAATAATCTGTAGCTCGTATTGCATACGACACAGTGTTCAAATTTCTTTAGCTCGGGTTCTACCGACGGGAAATATTATTTTTGTATTTAACATTGCATGTTTTAATACAACATACTTTAACTTGCGACAAACTATATAACTCTTTTATTAACCAACTAACATTTTGCTAGTACCTAGCAATTTTAGAGATCTTAAAAATTTAACATTACGTATACACTATACAGATACCCTCTTTTATCTCGTGATAACATTGTTATTTTCCACAGTATAACAACTCAATTTCTTACAAAATGTCCGCTATGGAGATTGAACAATTGATGTTTGAACGTGATTTAGCGATTAACAATATTCAAAAAATTGTAGACTGTTCGAATAATGTAGCCGAATTTCGAGTTCGAGTTAAAGAGTTAGCCTCAATCAAAAAATCATTTTTCCAAGTTCAAGCGAAAATTGAAAAATTATCAGCAAAGAACGAGTTATTTAACCGCGATGATAATTTAGCCGTGAGAAATCAATTCGATTCTTTGTACTTTAAGGTCCAAGTTGCCTTAGACACGTTTAAGGAGGAGCGTAAGCAAAGCATTACGTCCGTCTGCGGCGGATTTACTGGGGTGTCACATGCGAGCTGCTGCGCTCAACAATCAACACAATCACATATTCGTTTACCGCGCTTATCGCTTCAAACATTCACAGGAGTTTTAACCGATTGGAATGCTTTCTACGATTTATTTAAATCACTTGTACATGACAACGTCACCTTAACAAATGTCGAGCGCTTCCGATATTTGTTATTATCTTTAAAAGATGAACCGTATAATCTTATCAAATCGATTCCTGTTACGGATTCTAATTACGAAAATGCCTTACAGGTATTAATTTCACGTTATGAAAACAAACGAATCATTTCAACAAAACATTTTGACAACATTTTTGACTGTGAGGTGGTTAACGAGAAAAATGTTGAATCAAGTTTACGTAATTTAATGAATTGTTATCACGAGAATATTACTGCTTTGAAATCATTAGGTTTACCAGTTGACGACTGGAGTTTCGTACTATTAAATATTTTGTTACGAAAAATTACCCCTAATATTCGTAGGCGTTTTGAATTGTCATTAAAAACTTCATGTGAAATTCCTGACGTGACTGAATTTCTCGATTTCCTCGATAAGGAATTAGCGGCATCTGAAGTGATGACCGCATCCGCGCGTACTGCAAGTACATCCGCGGGGCCTGCGCAGCGCGCGGTGCCCTCCCTCGCTGCTGCTGGCGGAGCGGTCGGCTCGGCCCGGTCAGCTGCGGTGACGTCATCGCGCCATGCTATGGCGGGAAAGCGTGCGATGTCGCTTACTCACGCGCACTCTGACGGGCAACATAATGCACCGCGCAATAATAACCCTTTGTTTGCGCGTAACTCGCGTGCTATGAGCGTACATGCAACAACTGCGGTGGATGACTTAAATAAAGTTAAATGCGCGTATTGTAAGGACAATTCACATCCTTTATATAAATGTGAGAAGTTCAATACGCTCACTATAAAGGAACGAAAACTTTTCGTGGAACAAAATAAACTTTGTACCAATTGTTTATTTTCTGGTCATGCAGAAAGGGACTGCAAGTCACGCCATACTTGCCGTGTCTGCACTCAAAGGCACCATTCTTTACTACATGTTGATGCGCCTATTCCAAACGTCTTGCTGTCTACGGAGTCTTCTTCTTCCCCTGAGTTGCGCTCAGTAGCGGAAACTTACACGCCCCCTCCATTACATGGGCCTACGGGGCATCCTTCGAGTCAGAACTGTACAGTCTTACTCACGACTGCGCTTGTAAATGTACGACCCTTGAACCAAGGGCCTTACACGCCGAGGTCTGTTCGCACCCTTGTGGATCAAGGTGCGCAAACCACGCTCATTTCTGAGTCGTGCGTCCAACGTCTCGGCCTGCCGCGGTACTCCGCGCGGGCAGGCACCACTCTCACAGGTATTGGTGGCGAAGTCCAACCACGCGGTTACGTGTTGTGCGAGGTCACACCTCACAACAAACTCGAACCGAAGCTTCACATCGAAGCTTTTATCCTACCTAACCTGACAAGCTACACTGCTAATATTCCTAAATCAATTGGGAATATTCAGAAGTTTCAACACCTCCAAAATCTTGATTTAGCAGACCCAGAATTGCGCTCAACGCGGCCTGTTGAACTGCTACTGGGATCTGACTATCTTGACAGCATACTGCTACTGGATAATATCAAGGGTCCACAGGGCACACCCGTGGCCATCAACAGCATTTTTGGTTATCTGATAGGTGGTAGAATTTCATATGAAAGTATGAAACGACTAAGTGTCAACTCGAATACTTGTCAACTTGACATGAAACTTCAAAGGTTCTGGGAGTTGGAATCCATACCAGAACATCCACATCTAACAAAAGACGAATTACGCTGTGAGTCGATCTTCGTCGATACTCACACACGTGATGCAAATGGGAAATATATAGTTTCTCTACCCTTCAAGGAGAATGCTATGCCCTTGGGCGATTCTCGTGCTATAGCTCTCTCGCGTTTAACTAAACTAGAGGCACGCCTGTCTCGCGACCCTGCCTTACGAGAGAATTATAACAAAGGTATCCAAGAATATTTAGACTTGGGTCATATGGAGCCAGTGACGGACTCTGCGAGTCCGGGCACTCCCCCCTATTATCTACCTCACCACGTTGTGGTGAAGAGTTCAGCATCCACTACGAAGTATCGTATTGTGTACGACGCTTCATGCAAGACTACATCAGGTCGCTCTCTTAACGATAATCTCCTCACTGGTCAGAAATTACATCAAGACATTTCTGAAATCTTGCTGAAGTACAGACTTCATAAAATAGTCTTTACGGCTGATCTCAAGATGATGTATCGCTACATCGGTCTTTGTAAAGAACACCGGGACTTTCATCGGATTCTTTGGAGATTCTCTCCCCATGATCCCGTAAAGGAATATCGTATGTGCTCTGTCACATTCGGCGTCGCTTCCGCACCTTTCCTAGCTTTGCGAACACTTCGTCAATTAGCAATTGATGAAGCTGCTAACTTCCCACTTGCCTCGCAAGTACTTCTTAACGAAGTCTTCGTTGATGATGTCGTTACTGGAGTTGATACGGTTGAAGGTGCTATCACTCTTCAGCACCAGCTTACTTCCATTTGTAAAGCAGGAACCTTCGAACTCCGCAAATGGACCAGTAATAGTTCCGAGTTTTTATCGCACTTAAACAACGATGCTTCCCATCATGATGACGCTCTTATTTTGTCAGCACTCGACACTGACACTTCTATCAAGGTCTTAGGGCTCAAATGGAACCCTAAATCTGACGTCTTTTCCTATCAAACGAATGGAGTGGCTAACTCACGCAAATGTACAAAGCGCATAATGTTAGCAGAAATCGCAAAGATTTATGATCCCCTCGGATTCCTAAGCCCAGTGACAGTATTCGTGAAGCATTTAATTCAACTTCTATGGGTATCAGGCTCAGGTTGGGATGCTGCCCCTCCACAGGGTATCTGTGACTTGTGGTTTCGGTTCATCGACGAACTACCGTTACTACAAGACATCGCGTTACCTCGTCATGTGCTTCCTAGCACACATCAAGTGTCACTTCATGGCTTCTCCGACGCATCCGAAAAGGCGTACGCCGCCTGCGTCTACATTCGCGTTATTGACTCGAACGGTGCCATCAGCACACACCTTCTCATAGGCAAAACAAAAATTGCGCCTTTGAAACGGCTCACTATCCCGAGATTGGAGCTGTGCGGTGCTCAACTATTGTCAAAATTGATAAAAAAGGTCGTTACCGCTTATAGCAGTAGATTGTGTTTCGACCAAGTCTACGCTTGGTGTGATTCCACCATAACTCTTGCCTGGTTGCGTTCGTCTCCAGATAAGTGGCGGACATACGTGTCCAACCGCATTGCGGATACAACAAGCAACGTGCCTGCCTCACAGTGGCACCATGTTCAATCCGCAGACAACCCCGCAGACCCCGCGTCTCGTGGTGTTCTCCCCTCTCAGTTGAACCATCAACTATGGTTCACGGGACCCGGTTGGCTCAGTAAAAACGAGTCTGAGTGGCCTAAGACTAACGTCGTATGTCACACCGACGAAGAACGTCGCAATCACGTTCTTCTCACACAAACCAATGACCCTAATAGCTTAGAGTTCATTGAGCGATTTTCATCGCTTCCGAGGATGCTACGCGTCATTTCGTATATGTTACGATTCATAAACAAATGCCGTAAATCCAATAGCCCTACGACTAAACATGTCACCGTTCCTGAGACAAAACAAGCTCTCAATAGAATTATATCACTTGTCCAAAATGAATGCTTTTTTGAAGACATCTCGCGTCTCAAGGACGACGATAGATGTACTAAACGTCTTCAAAAACTAAAACCTTTCTTGGACGATGCCGGACTCCTCAGGGTCGGCGGCAGAATAAATCAGGCCAACGTACCGTATGATGCCAAGCATCAGCTTCTGTTACCCAAGAAACACCATTTCACTAATCTTCTCATTGATGTCTATCATAAAACACATTTACATGTGGGACCCCAAACTCTGCAGTTTGCCCTCGCACAAACCTACTGGATCCTGTGTGCTCGCGACGCTGTACGTATGCGTACAAGACGCTGCGTATCGTGTGTTCGTGCACGACCTGTCCCGCCGCAGCCATCAATGGCTCAATTACCTACTACTAGGGTTCGATCACTTCGTCCCTTCTTAAATACGTCCGTTGACTTTGCGGGACACTTCTTTCTTAAATCAAGTAAATTTCGTAACGCGAAAATTTTCAAATCATACGTATGCGTGTTCGTTTGCCAATCAACAAAAGCAATCCATTTGGAATTAGTTCCCGATCTCTCTACCGAATCTTTTCTGAACGCATTGCGTAGGTTCATATCCCGGCGCGGGTATTGCAAAACAATCCGCTCCGATTGCGGACGGAATTTTGTTGGCTGTGACAGGTATCTTTCCGAACTTTACACGTTTCTGCGAAACGAATCAAATCAGACTGCTATAAACAACCAGCTGACAAATATGCAAATCACCTGGCAGTTTAATCCTCCGTATGCTCCGCATTTTGCCGGTCTCGTCGAACGAGCTGTAGGTAGTCTGAAACGACATTTACATCGTGTCATAGGTACACTAAAACTAACTCAGGACGAATTTAATACTTTAATCTGTCAAATTGAAGCGGTCTGTAATTCAAGACCTCTCTGTCAACTTAGTAATGATCCTACTGATCCATTACCCCTTACTCCCGGACATTTCCTCATCGGGGAACCATTAACGTCTTTACCTGAATTTAACTTGTCTAACGACAATCCACACCGCCTCGCTAGATGGCAGGTTATTCAACAAGCTGTTCAACATTTTTGGAAACGCTGGAGCGTAGAATATCTTCACCAGCTACAACCAAGAGGTAAATGGTTCCACGACAATACTAACACACCCCTTAGGGAGGGTTCTGTAGTCGTGTTGATAGACAACACACTGCCACCACTGCAATGGCGTCTCGCGCGCGTGCATCAGCTGCATCCCGGCGCCGACGGTAATACCAGAGTCGTAACTGTACGCATCGGTAATACTCTAACTAAGCGACCTGTAGTTAAGGTCTGCCCATTACCTGTAGAATAGGCATCTAGCATTACATGTTTTTTAGTCTTAAGTTAGTATAGCATTCTTTATGATAGTTCTTAGATAAAATAAGCATTATTTTATCGCCGGCAGCATGTTCGGTACTTTTGTATATGTACGCACAAATACTACGTATTTTCTTTTTCATTCTTTTAAATTGATTTATACCTAATCAACTAGCATATTCCAATGGGACATGCCTAAAACGGAACGCTTTTTAAAAGCACGCAACACTGAACGCAGAGGTGTTGCCTCACTTGTCTTCTACCCGCACGTTTGCTAAGAGCTCGCTCCGGTAGCTTGAGCCTATAAAATCAAAATCTCAATTTTCAAGTGTTCAGCAAAATAGACCACGTATATCGACTCCAGCCTATGCGATTGCTACATTCATCATCGAAGGACAGGGGCCCCTGAAGAAGCTTGCTTCGTCATACCAGGTCAGTCCCAAATTTACGGTTTATGCTAGCCAATTTCTCCATTTATGCGACAGTATCAAATATTGTGTGTTGTGTGTAGAGATTTTCCTGTCAGCAATATTAGGAATGGAACTAACTCCTAGTCACAGTCCGAGTAAACGGTGTCACCGTTTACTCCTGGTTTATAAGGACAGTGTTGACAATGACAATAAGGATAGTGTTGACAATGAGGACCGTGTTGACAATAACGACAGTGTTGACAATAACGACAGTGTTGACAATAACGACCGTGTTGACAATAACGACAGTGTTGACAATAATGACAATACCGCCACCGTCATCGCCGAGGTGTTTCCGGACTCTTTGATCGTCTGTTATGGAATTAATTTTACTTTGTAGTAGTACCTATCGAACAGTGATGTTTTTGGCATAATAAGTTTAGCTATACCTCATCATCTGCCTAGCCTTTTCGGCTTCTCGTCTTCGATCGGCTTCCAGTCTAAACGGATGCAGCTGAACACCAGTATTTCACAAGGAGCGACTGCCTATCTGACCTCTAACACAGGTAGTACTGGGGAATACGATATCAGACTTGCGTACAAGTGACAGCCGAAACCAACGGCATAACGTGCTTTCCGATGCATGGAGGAAACTGTATATAATGGGTGGTCACCCATCCACGGACCAACCTAGGCAAGCACGGCTTAACTTAAAGATCGACCCGAGCGGCTCCTCCTCCTGTATAATTTTAGCTATACCTACCTATTTAACTAAAGTTTCCGCATTGTTTCCTAATCGCCACTGACACTGAGTAATCAATGAAAACCTTGACTTTAAAACCAATGTTCGCTTCAGTTGTTTGTTTAGGTACTATTATGACCTTGCCACGCTGTACTGTACAGTAATTCTATTATATTTTATTGTTATAGATAGGTATATAGTAGTCTTAAAATCAGGTTAAAAAGCTAATTGGTTAGACCCATATGTTTGCTTAGCATTTATACGGGTTAACCCTTGCAACTTATCGGCTAACCATTTAAATATTGATGATTAACTAGAGTGAAAGAGACAAAGCGCCAAGCGTGGGCTAACTCCGTCATTTTCTTGGATATTTGTTATGTACAAAAATTAACTCTGTGTATGAACTATCATACAGGTAACCTTTACTCTGAGTTTTTCACTAAACCCTAAAAAAATACCCGATTAAACACCTATACGGGTAACCTTTTCGGTGTGTCCTAGTTTTGGCACACTCATATACTCGTAGTTAGTAGATAGTGATATTTATCAGCGGGTGAATTCCCGGTAGTGGTGTATAGGTATTTTTAATATCAATAAAATTAGGTAGTTGAGAGCAGAGGCAGAGGAAAATATTGTAACAATTAATGCTATTATGTTATTATTGTTAAATTATTGTTAATTATGTTTAAAAAGAACTAGCACATACTATAAATAGTCAAATTAGGTTAGCTAGAGAAACTATACAAACGTGGTATCAGTATCTAAAGCAGAATTAACAAAATATTACAATATTACACTAATACTTGCAATATCATTTAAGAAAATCAGTTCTATTTTTGTGTATACTTTAAAATTAAATATGACTTAAGTAAATATACTAATTTGCGGTCCTTTAATGGGTCCCATCCCATTTAAAGATCAAGGCAATTAAAGATCATTTTTATTTTTGTTGTATCGCGTTAAGGCCCTCTAACCCTAAAATTAGCAATTCTATTTGTGGTGGTTCAAACTTCGTTTGAAATACTGTTAGAATAAAGTTCTAATCAGCTTGCACTACAAAGCGGTTGTTACGTCAGTCACTGTGGCCGAATAGTGCGAAATGGGTGTTTTTTTTGCGATTTACAAAAAATCTATTGATTGGACAAAAAAAATTAAACACATAAGACCTGCTTTATAGTTAGTTCAGTTAGTATGCAAAGTTTCATGGTCTAATTTGAAGTACTTTTTAAATACCAGCGGTTTATTGTTCGATTTGGAGGTAACTTTGGATTTTTTTTCCATCGAGAAAAGTTTATGGAATCGTGTTTTCGTCACACATAGTACTTAGAATTAATCTTTAACTTTACCATATATTTATTTCAAAATTAATGCTGCAGTATTTTAGGCGTAACGGAGGATCATGCTAAGCCATTTGAGGGAGGAGTTTTTCTAGCAATTTTACGAGTAATTTAGCATTGTGGATATTAGCCCCCTAACTTTTATACGATAGCTACCCACTGTAGCAACATATATATCCCATTTACGCAAAGACTGTAATCCATTAAATTAACGTAATCAATTAATTAATTATACGACCGACGTACGTGAGCTAGGGTTGCCAACCGTACTATAATTTACAGGGTGGAATTTTGTAATGCCACCTGGAGGGAAAGTACTCTTAATACTGCAGATAGAAAATTTTACTCAAAGGAAACATTCCTTTATTTTTGAATAGAAAGCAAACTGTATTCAAAGATTTTCGAAAATTCTCTTCTCCCACACCCGGGAATCGAACCGGCTAAAATCTGAAAAAATTATACCCTGTACTTTTATTGCATCGATCGTTAGGGTCAATTATAAGGATGAAATCTCTGGAGCACACGGTGGAGGTGTGCCCCGCGTGGGCGGTGCACCGCCGTGTCCTCGAAGCGGCGATTGGCGGCGGCGACCTCTCGCGTCCGGCCCTGGTGCAAGCCATGGTCCGGAGCGAGACGGAATGGGACGCCGTCACCTCCTTCTGCGAAGCAGTAATGCTAGAGAAGGAGGTGGCGGAACGTGAGAGGGAGAGAACCTCACAGCGTCCCGGCCGCCGCGGGAGACGCCCCGGGCGTCGGGGGCCACCACGTGGCCCCCGGCCACCGTAGGCGCGGGCCTGTGGACGGTGGGCTATGGGCTAGCTCGCCGTCCGTCCGTCTCATGACGACAGGCCGTGTCGACGGCGCGTTCGTGTTCCACGCGCGCCTCAAAGAGAGTCAGCAAAAAGGAAGGGGTCCGAAAGGACCGATGCCTGCCGGGGTTGCGGGACTATTCGAAAGAGATACCGTGGCCCCGGAACACAAAGGGCGATGAAGGAACATGGATGGGTTTTAGTCAGTAAAAGTCTGACACTCCCTCCTGCTCCGCCCAGAGCGGGAGAAGTCATTTGATGATTTCACATCCGAAAAAAAAAAAAAAAGGATGAAATCTCTCTAACAAACATGATAAATTAAATGAAAGGAAAACCAGGAAATTTGAAGTTACAAATTCAATGAGTCAAGTTAAAGCTCTTTAACTAACATCCATCTTTTGTAATGTAGACTCCTTTGCGACATACTCGTAGCTGCGTGTATGAGGTAATTTAAATATGGAATGTTAGATTATAATTTGAAAATTAGATTGTCACAGTTGTTATTCACATTTGATTGTTTTTACAACTCATTTCACATTTTGTCTCACGGTGAAAATGGCTTATCAAGAACAGTTTGATTTAATGGAAGCTTATTTTTTAAATAACAAAAACGTGAATCTAGCTCTGCGATGGTATGGAGAGAGATATCAAGACCGACAGGCACCAACTCGGTTCGTATTGAAAAGAATGGTAGAAAATTTAAAGAATACGGGTGGTTTCAAGAAGAGACTGCAAACTATTCAGCAAAACTATTTCGATTTTGAACTAGATGTTTTAACATACTTTGAATCATTTCCGAAGGCTTCAAGTAGAGATGCTGCTGATGAATTAGGAACAACCCACACTCGCGTACTTAAAGTGCTGAAAAAGCATAAGTATAAATGCTATCGTGAAGGTCGGTTGGTGCAAAAATTGCATATTGGGGATCGTGAGAGACGATTACAATTTTGTGAAAACATGCTTGGAGAAATTGACCGAAACCCTAATTTTTTGAGTAACATGTATGGTCTGACGAAACCAACTTCAGAAATAATGGCATTTACAATCGCCGCAATAACCATTATTGGTCTCGAGTGAATCCTGTTCGTGTTCATGGAACTAACAATCAAGTAAGATTTTCTTTCAACGTTTGGTGCGGAATTATGAGAAATAATGTAGTGTTAGTCCACGTGTACGAAGGTCATTTAAACACTGTCAAGTATATTGAAATACTGGATCTCTTAAGAAAATAGTTAAATGGTTTCCCCGAGGAAGAGCGAAACCAAATAATTCTACAGCAAGATGGCGCTCCAGCACATAACAGCAGAATCACTGCTGCCTACATTAATAACCATTTTAATACCTGGATTGGTACAAACGGCACAATCAGATGGCCTGCGAGATCGCCAGATCTCACCCCATTAGTTTTTTTTTTTGTGGGGATATGTAAAAAATTAAATTTACATGAAATCTTATGCGAATGACAACGAGTTGAGAGTTGAAGTTCAGAATACGATTTATAATATTCACCACAACACTTTATTAAAGGTTACTAGAAATGAATTCGTTAAAAGAATAAATTTGTGTATCCAAGAGAATGGAGCCCATTTCGAGCAACTAATTAGTTAGTTTACCATTTTTTGTAAATAATTAAATTAATTTAAGATTTCCTGGTTTTCCTTTCATTTAATTTATCATGTTTGTTAGAGAGATTTCATCCTTATAATTGACCCTAACGATCGATGCAATAAAAGTACAGGGTATAATTTTTTCAGATTTTAGCAGGTTCGATTCCCGGGTGTGGGAGAAGAGAATTTTCGAAAATCTTTGAATGCAGTTTGCTTTCTATTCAAAAATAAAGGAATGTTTCCTTTGAGTAAAATTTTCTATCTGCAGTATTAAGAGTACTTTCCCTCCAGGTGGCATTACAAAATTCCACCCTGTATAGTATTGTACTATATTTCGGGTCTGCGTACTATCTACTGTTGAAGAAATATATAGTACGCAAAAATACTATATTTTCACGGAATTCTAACAAACAAATCCTTAATTTTAAAAAAATATGAACGCGCCTCTACTTTTAACTTTTGAGTGAGGCGTGTATTCGAATTCCGAACTGAACGTAGGTATCTATAATCCTTTGTCTTTGGTTCTGAAATACACAACATCAAAAAATTTTTTTTGGTCTGTTTTATTTTTGTTTTGTGATTTTGGTGATTCATTTTTAAAATAGATGTTGTTCTTTCTTTTGAGTTGAGTAAGTTGAGGTCCGAAATAAAAAAATTAGGAAATTAGCTAAATTTTTACTAATTTAGACACTTGCTATTATATTTTTTATTAAGTATATTATTTTTTATTATTATATTATTTTGCTATTTTATTTTAGACAAAATACATTGTTAACAAATGCAAGAAGTCCAAAAAAAATCTTTGTCTTATTTTAAATTTTCAGAAAATAAGTACTATATTTTTTAAAGCTTATTTAAAAATACTATATTTCGCCTAAGAAATGTTGGCAACCCTAACGTGAGCACAGTTATCGGTTGTTTACAATGCAATGTGCCTAGTTCCCAGATTATTTCTGTTCTACCTACTTGTCTAGACATGAACACACTTAAAAACTATATAATTGATTCATTAAAGTAATCTATAACTATGTATTAGGAGCTCTGCTATACAAAAGTCCTTTTACAGTTTGTACCCCGCTTCAAACTATTCGCTTTTTTTAACCGACTTCAAAAAAGGGGAGGTTCTATGTTTCTATGACATAAAGGTCTTTAAGCCTGCTTCGTTGGTGTTGTGGTCGCAAGCGGAACTGCTGAGCATGAGGTCCTGGGTTCGATTCCCAGGTCGGGCAAAGTGTATTTGGGTTTTTCCGTCAGAAATTTATCAGTAGCTGTTACGAACTCTGGATTTGTGCTCGGTTGATGGTAATGACTCGCCCCCTATTAATTAGAACTTAAGGTGAATGCTCCAACCAGCCCACGAAATTCAAATTTTCTTACGTTTTTTGCAATTGGCAGGCCAGTGCTGGGTTGTTTGTTGATTAGAATATTATTCGCGGCTGTAAGACGTATGTAGTTATAGAATTATAATCATCAAAATAATCAATACAAACCTCCAAGTACCTACATAGCACTGGCCTACAAATTGCAAAAAACGTAAGAAAATTTGAACTTCGCGGGCTACTTTGGAGCATTCACCTTAAACATATCCGGGGAAATGTGGGTGTACTATTTGGGTACACCTCTGCCTAACACTTCGGGGATTACAGGCGCGAAGTTATGTTATAAAGATCTGTTTGTCCCGCTCAAACGATTTTCTAAAAACACTCAAAAAACATTTACCTCTAGTACACCACAATGGTATAGCGATTCCCAAGTAAACGAACAACCATATCTGAAAGATCGTCCAGAGCCGGGCCAAGAGCTCTCTCGCCGGCTGACGCTGATCTATGGAGTCGATTACCAAACACTTCAACGCTAACAAGCCTATTCCTTGAACCTCGGAGCAGTTAGTCGTTGTAAATACTTTCATGAACGAGGTAAATGTTCCATAGTCTTTTATAGCAGTTTCTGGAAAAAAAATGAAAAATATGTTACAGTCAAAACTCAACACAATGGCGCGAAGAACAAATTGCTTCTCAGTTTCGTTAAGGGTGTGTTGCCCTTCATGGATAGGTTTTGATATGTTACACAATTTACTATCGCTTGATTGCATTATCTTGGCAGCTTGAATTTTTCACCCATCCAAGGGCCCGATTTCATAATAATTTCAACTTGGTAAATCCTAGCATTAACTAGCTTAAAGACATCAAACAAAGTGTTCCTATGGGTTCTGTTTTGTGCCTTTTGAGTGTAACAACCCTCAAAAACTCGAAAATAGTCAACTATGCAAATTTAAATATAACAAATGATAAAAATAAACAAAAAATAAATGTATTGTTTGTTGTTATAGCGCCAATAGAAATACACATTCTGTGAAAATGTTAACTGTCTACTTATTACGGATCATGAGATGAGATACAGCCCGCTGAAAGACGGACGGACGGACAGCGGAGGCTTAGTAGTACCCGACCCCGTTACCCGTTGGTTACCCTTCGGGTACGCCACCCGAAAAACCGACATTTGAAATCCATGAACGAGGATTCATGCACAACTATTTTAATTTATTTCATACTAGATTTTGCTCGCGGCTTCGCTCCCTTTATGTATGGAATTTAACACACGAGAACGTTTTAGATGTAGCCTATAGGAATCGGGAAGAATGTAGCTTACCGTTAAGGTGAAATTACACGGTTCACTTTTGTCTTTTAATTTGGATGAAGCAACCAAATTGATCCATGTAAACTTATAAGTGAATCATTTGTCTTTTAATTTGGATGAAGCAACCAAATTGATCCATGTAAACTTATAAGTGAATCATTCAATGTCATTGAATGTTATCGTTCTACGGCGTTGAAAGAATTGAACATGCTCAATATTTTCACTTTTAGCGTTCAATCTTCAACGCGGATGAATGAGAAATGAATGTGTAAACACAAGAATTGAACGATTCACTTTTACAGTTCATCAAATTTTGCTTCATTCATGCGAAGATGATTGAGGTATGTATCTAGATCCTCTTCTGCCAATTCTCTCAATAGACGGTTTGACGCTCCTAAGGCTTGCCTTCTTAATACCCATGATCGCACCCACCAACGACGGCGTTTCCTTAGCTTCTTTTTCGATAATTCTTTTATTAAATGATCACATATTATTGCAACTCCTAAACGTACGACCTCATTCGACGACATCTTTCGAAGAATATGTGTTGAACAGTTAATTTTCCAGATACCGTGTAAACAGCATTCCTTTCATTTCTGCTCCATTCAACCAAAGTGATTCAATTTGATTGAACCGTGTATATACCTTTAGTGAAATATTTTTTGGAATCAGATCAGTAGATCCGAAGATAACCCCCTACTTAAAAACAAATTTTACTTCTTTATAAAATTGCTAGCACTTCGCTCGTGACTTCGTCCGCGAAATTTGTGATAGCTCGGTTAATTTGCATGATATCTATATAATTTAAAGCCTTTGTTAGTCGGTAAAGATTTAGCTTTCTAAATGGTGAAAGAATTTTTTAAATCGGTTGAGTAGTTCGTGAATTCAAAGTTCAATCGTAACAAACACTATTACACAAAAAATCAAATATCTCCTCTTTATAATATTAGTACATGTAGATAAGAATAAATCTATCGCCAGTGCGTCAGTTTGCGTTACAAAGAGAGCGTGTAATTTACCTGATTTATGTATGTGATACGCATTCTTGGACCGAGATTCGTTGTTCGCCTCATCGTAATACTCGTTCAGTAAATTGTCGTAATCGTATTCGTCCGTATTGTTTTCTTCTTCTGTAGCTTTTTTAATTTTTGTTCTATTATTAGTAGTTTGTAGCTGAAATCCATACAAATATTAGAAATGCGAAAGTAACTATTTGTTATCTTTTCGCGACTAAACGGCAGATCGGATAGTAACGAAATTTGGCAAGGAGATAGATTATATCTAGCCGAGTGCAATAGGGAATATGCATGTAATTTTTTTTCACTTAAATCAATAAAATACAGTACTATCAACCCAAGAAAAGTATTAAAAGTTAAATTCAACTACTGCTTGTCGCTTAAAAATAATATTAAACTCCTGTAATTTTCTACGACAGTTCAAACGCCCGTAGCTGTCATGGCCATGATATGACGTCATTTAACACAATCTGTCTTGTTTACTTCAAATTTTTTGCCCTTAATAGAATAATTTTACTAATTGTATGTGCTCTAGTCAAGTAAAAATTGCAATAACAATATTATAATAAAATCTGACATATAGACTTTGACGTCACTACCGGCGTTATCGAGGACGACGCGTTTTGAGAGTGCGTTCCGTTTCACCAAAAACATGCTACATAAAACAGTAAATTATAAAATAAGTGATGTATAAGCAAGTTAAACAAGTGTACCACAATGTTTTTATGGGCCATTACAAGGCATTTTTAATAAATAAAAAGTGTTTTATATTTCATGCATATTCCCTATTAGACAAAAAATACTCAAAAGGTGAAACGAAGTTTATAGTGGTCGGATTATAATGGGACTTTTTTATTGAGTTCCTAGAGGAGAGGAGAAGAAAGATAAAAAATAAATTCGACGCCTGCGACATTTGTTTTTTTTTAAGTTCTTTGGAATGTTTTTTTTTCGTATATGACTATTTGACTAACTTCAAATTCGTCGAATCCATATTGTAGCGTAATAGTGTGACCTGCGTGCATCCATTAAATGCTAATTTGGTCTGTTTCTTTGTTCATTGTTGTCGATGTAATGCAATATTTCAAGTATTTTTTGAAAAATTCCTATTTTCTACAATTATTTTTATATTTCGAATTTTAAGACCAAGATTTCTTTTAAAATTGGTAACTATTACTTTTTCACAGATAATTGGATGTAAAAATATTCAAGAAAACCATGTTTACGAGTGAAGTGATTAAAAATGTATTCACAATTATCAGGATATCGTCTATATAAAAGTTAAAAAAGGGTATTTTTCTCAAAATATTTCTAAAACGGTCAACGTAAATATTATCCTTGAAAATATCCTTACTATAACTGCTATCCACTAACAAAAAAAAACTAAAAAAACAATTGGTGGTACTCGATAAATGTTGATTATTGCTGACGAAGGTGGGATGGGGCCGCTGGTAAATTTACTAAAATTATCGTAATTATAACGTAACCATTTCTTACGATTTCTATCTAAGATAAGTTGCAAGCTTGGGTCTCTGCGCACAAGTTAATATCAATACCGATACCGATACTACTCCCACTTCTTAGCGATGGACCGATGGATGGATTGGCCTTTTGTCATGTTTTACTTTTTCAGCAGTAACCAATATTTAACAAGTATCCTTAAATATTTTTCTAGTTATTATACCTCGTTAGATAGCTAATAAAATGAGGATTTAGACAATAATTTGCACATTGAGTTTCATAGCAGTATTTGGAAAAAAAATGCTTTCACTAACATAGTCAATTTTCAAACATTTCCGAATGAATTTTAAGTCACTACACTCATGAAAGTGGTGTTCATTAATACTTTCTGGTCCAGTTATCTCTGAAAAAGCATCAGTTACCAATTTCAAACGAAATTTTAGTCTTCAAATTCGATATTTTAGAAATAATTGCTGAAAATAGGAAAATTTCAAAAGATACTTGAAATATACATTACATTGACAACCATGAATAAAGAAACAGACCAAATTAGCGTTTAATGGATGCACGTTGGTCACACTATTACGCTACAATATGAATTCGTCGAATTTGAAGTTATTCATAGATGAAAAAAAAAACAGGAAATTAAAAAAAAAAAGTTGCGATCCGTGTTTTTTTTTTAACTTCTTTCTCTACTCCTCTAGGCACGCAATAAAAAAGTCCCATGAAAATCCGACCACTATAAACTTTTCCACCTTATTGTCTAATTGCACTCGACTAATTCAGGGGAAGGACATTGGGTATCTTTTGTTTCTCACACATCCACATCAAAATTTCCACGCGAACGAAGTCGCTGGCAAGAGCTTATAATATAAAAATCATATAAAGAAAATATTGCACAGAACAGAGAGGTTTGGAGAGAGAAAGGGGAGGCCTTTGCCCAGCTGTGGGACACAATGTAGGATACCAAAAAAAAAGAAAATATGGTACATGTTACTATTATTTTTCGGCTCTAGTTTTGATCTTACATTTGCCTGGAATAGGAGTCCTACTACCCTACGTACAAATCATCATATTCATTAATATCACTCTCATTGCTAGAGAATCAGCGCGTACATACGTACCAGTACCAGCGTAAGATCATATCTGTTTTACATGTAATTAAAGATTATGAATAAAATTATACGAAGTGTGCATTCAAACAATCTGATCAGTAATCATTTAATCAACTATAAACTGCACACAACTTGTTTGTGATATTTCAGTCACTCTTTGCATAGAGAAAGAGCAACTAGTTCTGCGCATAGGTACTTGCCACATGCAGTCATTGATGCCAAGACAACATCTGAGCATACAGAATACACCTGAATAAATAATATGTTCTGATTACAAAAACTTTTCTATTCATTATTGAAACTTAAATAAATAAGGGACTGTATGTGAAAAAGATAAATATTTGTTTACAGAATCGACACTTTTTATGCTATTAGGGGCCGTCCATAAATTACGTCACACGTTAAGGGGGGTGGTCGACGAAGTGTGACAAGGGGTAGGAGGAGTAAATTTCTTGACGTCACATTTCAACATGTTACATAATATCTTAGTTATAAAACACGAACACCACAACACAACAAAAAACTTTAGAATATTTCCAACTCTATCTGCATGAACATGTAAAATTGCCAGCTGTGACAAGCACGGAGGGAAGGGGGGCACGGGGGGGTGTCAAATAAAAAAAGAGGAGATGGTGCATACCGGTCCAATAAACGCGGATATAACAGAATTAGATTCATTGTTCACAATGCTCGCAACTATACTAGGCAGAAACAACTCTAAATACTGATGCTCAGCTTTCTTTTTAATTTGCGATGCTCGATAGTTTGCCAGTTGCGCCATTCTAAAAAGTATAATTTGTTTTTTTTAGTTTGAAGAGATCCAAAATATTACGTTTTTCGCTTATTACAACCACCATTCCGAAGATGTCGGGAATATATCCGTTCCTGGAAACTGGCATTGAACTTTAGACATTTCGGTTAAACGCCTGCTCGTTCATTAGATTAAGATCAATAGTAGTAAAATAGGCTTCTTGCTAGTTGACATCGATTGCTGTACACTGTAGTGTACAGTAGTGTACAGTTTGGAATAACAACGAAACTGGGTCAGCATTTGTATGCTGACCCAGTTTCGTCAGCTCCACGTTCTTGTGCCTGCACCTCTCAATGCAATAGGTACCTCTTTGCTGACAAGTTGCTGACTGGCCCATGTTTTCCCATGTTGCCGACTGTTTCGTGTCGAATTGGTGATATGTGAGAAATATTATACCAAACCGCGGTGATGGCAGCTGGAGTAAAGCTGTGACCGAGTGGCGTCTAAGGACTAGAAAGAGAAGTGTTCGTCCGGTGTTGAGATCGGCAGACGATATTGTTGCCATTGCGGGAATATCCTGGATGAGGCTGGCACAAGAACGTGGAGCTTGGCACAAGCAAAGAAAGACCTATACCCAGGAGTGGGTGAAGCCGGGCGGTAGGTGATGATGAAAAATAATATGAATTAATCAACTCGGCCTGTCTATTACTGGACAGGATTCTTCCAAATTGGGCCAGAACACACAATTCTCTTTCCATCTTTTCTTAAATAAAGTGAGTGATAAAAAAATATCATGCACCCTGTAGTAGTCTACAGGGTGCATGATATTTTTTTATCACTCTAAACAAAGCGTATAACATCAGAAATAGCAAAGTGAAATTATTATTTTTTAATTCTATAAAAAATACTAAGTTATAAGCATTTGAAACGTGCGGATTAGACAAGCGAACGACGTTATTCGCTGCATCGACATACAAAATCCATACTAAATTCCGTTTATTTAGGAAGAGATAGAAACAAAAGTTTAAATGGTTATACTTTTGAGTTGTTTGGCCAATTTATGTCTTGATTTCGCTTTTTGTCATTATTTTTATAGAAAGTACATTCCGTATCGAAATGAAAAAAAAAAGAAAATTTATGCATATTCTTTATGCGAGTTTTTGTGAGGATTGATGGATGGATGTTTGTTACTTTTTCACGCAAAAACTAGTAAAACTACTGAATGGATTTGGATAATTTGGCATACAGATAGTTTGGATTAAAACAGGATACTTTTTATCCCGCAAGACAATTACCGAACTGAACGCGGGCGAAGCCGTCAGCCGCCATAAGCTAGTCAATAATAGGTAATATACCTAAGTAGAATTTTATCTGGATGATAGAGGATAGAGAAGAAATAATCTATCGTACGCATTCAGTTTCTTAAACTTCTCTTTCTCTCCTTCTATCTTGAATGCCTTCAACTCCCTTTGGTCGATCATCTCGTAGTCAGCGTCAGTTATGATGAGGTCCACCTTATAATCAGCGTCATCTTTCAACAGGACGTTGAACGTGTCTTGTATAATGAAACCGTTTATTTTCATAAGGTTGCTTATACATATGGATATAACCCAAAACATTAACTTAGTTTCGTAGATATTGTCTTTGTATATAATATTTACAAGTTTTTGACATCTGTCTTTTGTTTGTCCCGTTGTCATGGCAACTTAAATTATTTAATCAGTATTTGTGATACTTGTGTAAGAAGGATGGTCTCAGCTGCCATAAACAAATATTTTGTGTAGGTAATGTTTATTTCCATTAGGTCAAAGATTAATTTAATAATTTTCCTGTTTATTCCTACGCATTTGTTATTTCTGTCATTACAGATGTTCGACTTAGCGGACTCCGAAATAGCTACAGAAGTAACATTTACGGAGCACCTGCGAAACTTAATAGCTAAGATTAAAAACATTATTTACTATAGAGATGACACGCGCTACGCAACCAAAGAACTATCAGCCTTATCTGTCGTTTCGACGGAGGTCATGGGCCTAGTTGAAGGTTTCCTGGCCTCGAATAGGGCCCCGAACTCTTTCGACATTATAGAACTCGGTGCTCGACACCCGCACTTACAATTGTACAATCATCAAAACGCCCCATTCATCAATGCTGTCGACATATTGCTAAGCAGTGGCCTCAATAGAGAGATCACGTATGGACTTATAAATGTAGTGGAACGAAAACTAGCTGAAGTACGAAGTTGCACTGATATATCAGCCGTCAAAAAAACGAACTACATACGCTTCGTAGAAGACATTGCTAGCGTAACCTTCGAAATATTCGGGAACACTGAAAAGTCTTTCAATTTTATCGATAACATTTGTGGGTTAATAACCGATTGTAGAATTCCTATAAAACATAAAGAGTTTTGTAAACTAAACCAGCTATCTAAAGAATTAAGACAGTCTTGCGAAGATTTGGTTGACGTAGTGACCCCAAATGAAACCATCGAGCTAGATCCGAACTTACTGCAGAAATACCATCAGATTTATATGAATGTCGTCGCTGCCTCTGATAAAGACTTGTGTAATATCTGTGAAGTGTCTCGCCAAGGAAGCAAGAAAGCAAGAATACCATACCTACGAATGTGTTACATGTACTGTAAGACGGTAGCTCAGTTAGAACAAGAGGACAACAAGTCTGTGGACAGCGGTTCTGACCAGCCCTACTTTTCGGTACTAGAACGACAGCTTCATGACATATTCGGCCACATGATCAACAATAAAGAGATCCCCGTGACCAATTTGGAGCCAATCTGTAAAAAGCTAAATGTAAATCTTATACCGAAACTCATCCTGAATTTTTGTCCGTCGATCACATTGGCTGGACCACCAAAAGAGGCAAGCGAAGTCAATTTCAATAACCTGCTTCATGTGGTGTACGATTTCAAAAATCCAGAAGAGAATTTGTTTCTGGATCCCGTTACTAACTTCGCTCCCTTGCCACGCGCTCCCGACCCGCAGTGCCTTACATACGTAGTTCTACACAACTGGGTCTTAGCGCACATCATAAAGAAAATTCATACATCGCCGAACGAAAACAGCTTGCAACAAAGTATGGACGCCCGTACGAAATGCTTGAACAACTACATGGAGTTGGATCGGTTCAACTGCACGAAGCATTTGTTTGGGAACAACAAGTACTTGGCGTCTCTTCACACGACTGTCGACTTAGATAAGCTGTTCTTGTTCATGCCGCAACTGATTGAAGCTGGGAAGATTCTGAAGTGTCTGAACATTATAGACTCCTTATCAGAGCGGCAACTAATGTGCAGTGCCAATTTGTCCAATTTGAGGGACTTGATCCTGTTTAAATTGGCAACAAATCCAAAGATACCCAACAACTGGAAGTATTGCCAGTATCTGAAGTGCCCGGAGTTGAAAGTGGACTTAATTTTGAACAACTTGAGCGTTTGGCCCGCGGACGGGGCTTTAGAAGTCTTGGATTATCTGCGTTTCCTGCTTAACCAAGATCTTTTAGATGACGGTCTATACGAGCGATGTTCTGATTGGATAGTGAAAATACCTTTGTATGATCAGGTATTGTACATGACACGTCCTAACGTATTTTTCACAATTTTGTGATCATATTTATCCTAATTTTGACGTTATAATTTACAGATATCAGCAATAATGGGAACAAATCACTGGTACACGATATACGAACGATCAATCGAAAACCCTGAGAGTGTCATCGAAGTTCTCATGGACAGTCAACAGGTAAGAATATTACTATTTTAAAGTCACAACTTTTTAGTAATGTGTTACTCTGGCTATAAAAAATATTTTGTTTTAGTTCAAGTTATGTTTGGAGTGGGCAGACGCACACGAGGTGTCCGAAAACATGAAGAATTTGATTGTAATGAATCTTGTAAGGCAAATGTTCGAATATACGAACCAGGCGACACCAGAGCTGGTCCATCAACTTCTTCTGCGACTGCCAACATCCCAAGCCATGGACCTCATACAAGACGAGATGTCTAAAGTACGGAACGTAGAAATACTCCAAGTATGCGTAGACTTCATAACAGAAAACTCTTTCGACTGGAAATCCTTTGAAAACATCAAAATAGGACTGCAAATAATGCTCGAGATCGATCCGAACTGGCGACATCTCTTTTGGGATCTAATCGAAAGTCCTTTGATAATGATTGAACAGTTCCTCATGAACGCTAAATTGGATGTCCTCGCGAATATCATAAATAAGATCTCACCGAGTCTGAAAAAAGATCCCAGTGGTGACAACCTCTACTACAATATAAAATCGATCGAAAGCTTAGTTATATCACGGAATGCCGTAGACGCTTTGCTGAGATTTTACGCCGAAAAGGCTTTAGACATGAAAAATCCGCGAAATGTGTGTCCAGCGCCTCCAAAACCTACGGACGACTCGTTGCTCCAATCCATAGATTCAATAAACATTGAGGCAGCCAACATGCCGTTTAAAATGCCTGAACAAGTGCCGAGCAAAGAGCAGTGGACCGAGGACTACTCCACAGACCGATGTATGCTGTGTCATACGTCTATGTTCTCTATGATTATTCGAAGACACCACTGCCGTCGTTGCGGAAGACTCGTCTGCCACGCCTGCTCTCGTCATAGGATGCATGTTCCGACGTATCCCAGCGGTGTCAAATTCCGTGTATGTGACGACTGTTACACACAAACGATAAATAGGAAGGCTAATTCTGAGCACGATATGATGTTGAGTAGTAACTCTGATTCAGCCGGCAGCGGAGTGACGTGTATGGACTGGTGTTTGTCTACCAACGCTAGTAGGAATGATGCGGTGAGAACGGAGTTCAGTTACGAGTTTACGCCGAATGTCACGCTGTGTCTGTCTGTTATGAAGATGCATTCTATTAATCTGGATTATCCGAGGTGAGTTGACATAATCATACATCATCGTAAATCAGGCCTGCTTCACACATATTCTGGTCACAGCTGGGCTGCAGAAGACAAATTTTGATTCTGTCGACTGACTTGTGCCGAATCAGACCGGCCCGAACATGAATGTTATCCCCATCACTTTCGACGAACTTCTGACAACTCAATACCCTGTATTTAGGGTTCCGTACCCGTCTGTCTGTCTGTCAGCGGGCAGCAGCTGTATTTTATGATCCGTGATAGGTAGACACTTGAATTTTTTACAGAATGTGTATTTTTGTTGCCGCTATAACAACAAATGAAAATTAAAGGGGTCTCCCCTACTACGATGGTACGGAACCCTTCATGCGTGAGTCCGACTCGCACTTGGCCGGTTTTTTTATTAACAATTTTCTTGTCAACAAATTAAACATACAGTATCTTTTTGTGCAGGTTCCTCCTAGATCGCAGTGACGAGTTAGCCCGTGAGCTATCGCACGGCGGTGACGCGCGTCTTCTTATTCGAGCGCGACGCTCGTTACTGCTCGCCGCCGCTGAACTGTACTCCAGGACACCGCAAGATTCGTAAGTGACACCATGCTACTTGTACGCTATGGGCCAAAATCTCACGGTACTCTTTGAAAACTATGACCAAACAGAACACCTTTTGTATGTATATACAGTCGTAATATTGTAACAAAGAAAAAAAAAAAAAACAACCATGCACGTACTCACCCACCATACACACCACATTCACTCATATACGCCATACATACCCTAACACCCACCAGTCCTTACCCACCCACATACGCACACTTCCAAAAACATCAAACCTCTTGTCCTTAAATTTTTCGTTTTAAAAATATTGTTATATTATAATGGTTTTTAGTTTGTCAATTTAATTATCTTAATTTACCTATCTTTTCTTTTCCTATTTTCTTTGTAATTAAGTAGTTCAGTTAAAGCTAACATGTAACCTTTACTTGGGAAGAGACTAGACCCCACGACACTGGGTATCCTAGTGTGGAGTCCAGGGAATTTGTAAAAATATTGTTTTTTTTTTGTTACTAGTTTTTTAATATTGTACTTTGTTATGCGAACTGAATACATTTTTAATTAATTTATTTATTTATGTTACAAGCGACTTAAAATATTACCTAAAACTAGGTAACATAGTGTGTGTAGCCATATTACCTAAAACTAGTTAACATAGTGTGTGTAGCCCGCATTAAGTGTGACATTATGTTACACAGGAATGCTGGTGGTCGTGTCGTGGTTGCGGAGACGGGCGCATTGCATGCGGCGAGGTGCCTGGCGCACGCGGACGCGATGGCCACGCTCGTCACGCACCAGGCGCAGCACCTGGTGCCACACCACGGCGCACATCCTAGTCAGTATACAACTATACACGTTCTCCTATAGGTAACTTCTATTGGAAACGGCAACTGCAGGGCTGCCGTTTGACTGCTGCTAACTGTCTCAGTCGCCGTCATGGTTAAGCGATGGTTCTGTGACTTCAACTTTCTGACTGATGGCCTTCTTGACTATTTATAAATGCCTGTAAATGAGGTTTTATTTCTTCATTTTTAGGGTTCCGTACAAAAAATGAAAAAAAAAAAACGGAACCCTTATAAGATTACTCGTGCGTCTGTCTGTCTGTCCGTCCGTCCGTCTGTCACAGCCAATTTGCTCCGAATCTACTGGACCAAATTTTAGGCTGAGCTTGAAACCTGGCCAATCAACTTCCATAACATTCCGCTGCTGGACATAGGCTCCAAGTTGCTCCAGAAACCCGGTTCTCCGTCTTCCGCATCCGGTATGTTCTTGCCGTCTTTTAAGGTCGTAGATCCATTTTGTTTGTCTACTCGAACTATACGTCCTTGTACACTTTTACGAAAGCAAAAACTTATTTCTACTTTGGAGTTACGAAATAAATATTTCTCACATCCCGTTGCATTAATATGCTGCACTGCACAAAAAAAATGTATTTCCCCAAGTCAGACACATAATAAAAAGCAACATCATTTTTTCCAGGTCAAATAGTAAGATCCCTCCTAGAAGCAGAAAAATGGGAGCTAGCACTAGAAATAGCCACAAAATCGGGACTGCCACGAAACAGCGTACTAGCCGCTTGGGGTAAAGCGTGTCTAAAGGCCGGCTGTTTCAAACAAGCCCGCGAAAAGTTCGCACATTGCTTCAAAAACGCGCTAAACGTATGTGCTGAGGTCACAGAAGAATGTGAGTTCGGTAGAGAAGCGTCAGAATCTCAGTTCATCAATAGAAGACTGCATAGCATGAGGTACTCGGAGAGGACTAGCTCTATGTCTAGCGTGCAGTCGGATGGACGGCCACGGAGCAACCCGCCTCTCCTAAACGAAATTATCAGCATGCTTGAAGATATGAACTATCCTGTTAACCAACAGCTGCTGAATAAAGCTGAAACTATCAAGGTACATATCTTATCTTATCGAATTTGCTGTTGTAGATATCTGAATAGGAAAGTGTTTAGTGAAATTCTCCTTCATACCATTTTGCGCTAATTTTACTTATCGCTGAAAGCATAAAATCTGTTGACAAATTTCACGCCAAAGTATTTAATGTATTATTCCTATTAAACTGTTGAGTATAATTATATGATTCACTGACTTCATCAGTCTTTAAGAAACCAGGACCCAATTTTGCTGTCGTTTTTATTGTCAATCTCTCTTTCTGACCAGCTTTAGAAGTAATGATCGCGCCTTCATACAGTATTAAATGACATAAATGACCTTTTCAGTCAACAAACGAGAAACTAACAACAATGAACACCAACAAAAAGAAGATACAACTGAGCGAGCCAGCGTTAAACATAATGCACACTTTAGCCAGCGTTAAAAAGATAAAACAAGGAGACTACAGCGACTTCCAAACCGCCACAGTTCCGCCAAAGAAAACGTTAGCCCAAGGACTCTTACGCAGAAACAATAACCATACCGAACCAAAGATAGACCATCAACACAAAAGATTAGACCCGTTCTTTTACAAAGAATGTGTCTACTATCTCACGAACTATGGGTCTCATACAGCGAACATAGCGTTTTATATGAAACACAGTAATTTGAGTGAAGTGATCAGGTACTGCTATGATAACTTGGTTGACAAGGAGACGTTCACGGATTCTGTGTATATGGAGTGCTTGAAGAAGGAGAAGGTGAATGATCTGCTGAAGGCCATGACTGATACTGATAGTACGCTGGATATGTGGGCGGTAAGTGGCTCACTGTTTATTATTATCTAAGATTTTAATATTCACCTCATTTTTTATATTATCCCCAAGAACTATGAAATTACAGAGAACTATTGTTTTGCCGCTAACTTGGATTTTGAGATTAACCAAAGGTTTGGCTTCAGCACCCCTAGAGAAATTAGTTCTTTTACATAGCCGTCATCTTTAGTTTACCGACTGTAAGGTACAGTGCTACATAGTTCTTTTAAAAAATAAATGAAATAAGTCCATGTACAACTATAACTTGACCGCACCATTACTCTCTCCAGGAATACATAATGCACATCTGCCGAACGCTAGAGATGTCGAAACGGCTAGAAGCGTTATACGCGGTGCAGTGCGGGAGCGGGCAACATGCGCGCGCTGCTGCGACCTGCGCGCTCCTGTACGCGCGGCCGGCGCCACAGGCCGCGCGGCTGTACTCGGCGCTGCACGCGCGCCAGCACCACCTGTCCGCCGCGCTGCACCATCTAGCGCACTGCGTACCTGTGCCCACCAGTTAGTATGCTACTCACTTACACTCTCCTGTACGCGCGGCCGGCGCCACAGGCCGCGCGGCTGTACTCGGCGCTGCACGCGCGCCAGCACCACCTGTCCGCCGCGCTGCACCATCTAGCGCACTGCGTACCTGTGCCCACCAGTTAGTATGCTACTCACTTACACTCTCCTGTACGCGCGGCCGGCGCCACAGGCCGCGCGGCTGTACTCGGCGCTGCACGCGCGCCAGCACCACCTGTCCGCCGCGCTGCACCATCTAGCGCACTGCGTACCTGTGCCCACCAGTTAGTATGCTACTCACTTACACTCTCCTGTACGCGCGGCCGGCGCCACAGGCCGCGCGGCTGTACTCGGCGCTGCACGCGCGCCAGCACCACCTGTCCGCCGCGCTGCACCATCTAGCGCACTGCGTACCTGTGCCCACCAGTTAGTATGCTACTCACTTACACTCTCCTGTACGCGCGGCCGGCGCCACAGGCCGCGCGGCTGTACTCGGCGCTGCACGCGCGCCAGCACCACCTGTCCGCCGCGCTGCACCATCTAGCGCACTGCGTACCTGTGCCCACCAGTTAGTATGCTACTCACTTACACTCTCCTGTACGCGCGGCCGGCGCCACAGGCCGCGCGGCTGTACTCGGCGCTGCACGCGCGCCAGCACCACCTGTCCGCCGCGCTGCACCATCTAGCGCACTGCGTACCTGTGCCCACCAGTTAGTATGCTACTCACTTACACTCTCCTGTACGCGCGGCCGGCGGCACAGGCCGCGCGGCTGTACTCGGCGCTGCACGCGCGCCAGCACCACCTGTCCGCCGCGCTGCACCATCTAGCGCACTGCGTACCTGTGCCCACCAGTTAGTATGCTACTCACTTACACTCTCCTGTACGCGCGGCCGGCGGCACAGGCCGCGCGGCTGTACTCGGCGCTGCACGCGCGCCAGCACCACCTGTCCGCCGCGCTGCACCATCTAGCGCACTGCGTACCTGTGCCCACCAGTTAGTATGCTACTCACTTACACTCTCCTGTACGCGCGGCCGGCGCCACAGGCCGCGCGGCTGTACTCGGCGCTGCACGCGCGCCAGCACCACCTGTCCGCCGCGCTGCACCATCTAGCGCACTGCGTACCTGTGCCCACCAGTTAGTATGCTACTCACTTACACTCTCCTGTACGCGCGGCCGGCGCCACAGGCCGCGCGGCTGTACTCGGCGCTGCACGCGCGCCAGCACCACCTGTCCGCCGCGCTGCACCATCTAGCGCACTGCGTACCTGTGCCCACCAGTTAGTATGCTACTCACTTACACTCTCCTGTACGCGCGGCCGGCGCCACAGGCCGCGCGGCTGTACTCGGCGCTGCACGCGCGCCAGCACCACCTGTCCGCCGCGCTGCACCATCTAGCGCACTGCGTACCTGTGCCCACCAGTTAGTATGCTACTCACTTACACTCTCCTGTACGCGCGGCCGGCGCCACAGGCCGCGCGGCTGTACTCGGCGCTGCACGCGCGCCAGCACCACCTGTCCGCCGCGCTGCACCATCTAGCGCACTGCGTACCTGTGCCCACCAGTTAGTATGCTACTCACTTACACTCTCCTGTACGCGCGGCCGGCGCCACAGGCCGCGCGGCTGTACTCGGCGCTGCACGCGCGCCAGCACCACCTGTCCGCCGCGCTGCACCATCTAGCGCACTGCGTACCTGTGCCCACCAGTTAGTATGCTACTCACTTACACTCTCCTGTACGCGCGGCCGGCGCCACAGGCCGCGCGGCTGTACTCGGCGCTGCACGCGCGCCAGCACCACCTGTCCGCCGCGCTGCACCATCTAGCGCACTGCGTACCTGTGCCCACCAGTTAGTATGCTACTCACTTACACTCTCCTGTACGCGCGGCCGGCGCCACAGGCCGCGCGGCTGTACTCGGCGCTGCACGCGCGCCAGCACCACCTGTCCGCCGCGCTGCACCATCTAGCGCACTGCGTACCTGTGCCCACCAGTTAGTATGCTACTCACTTACACTCGATATTAAAAAATAGTACAAAAATAATGAGCCTACGAAATTATGACAAAATTGTATGTGACACGAGTATTTTAATTTCAAAATAGACATAATTATAATTACGATACGTTTACTGCCTCTGGTTATCCAGTTCCCTGTCCTAAAAGCCCTTCTATATCATATGGAAAGCAACTACAACTTTTTTTTTAATATTTCTAGAAACAAGTGACGCCCGATCTTTCCACTTCAACCTGGACAAAGTGACCATAGACAACCTTATGACATCCATAACGCGTCAGATCGAGCTCGCAAAGTATCTAGCATCATGCGAAACGAGCGGGAGACTAACAGAGAGGGTACTCAATGAAGCGATACCCATACAAGGAGCCCGGAAGGAGTCTGAGAGTACGGATGTAAGACCACTGACGCTGTTCGGGTCGAATACGGACAAAATAAGACTTGTCGCTGTCGTACTGGCTTGTGGACCCACTATTGAAATAGGGTTTGAATTAGCTATCAAGTAAGTAGTTTTTCTTTACTAGCGTATTTGTATGATTTTGTATGCAGCTGTGGGGCTAGTAAATAGGGCAGATGACAAAAAAATCTAATTAGTCCGTCAGATAGATTTCCAAAAAATATTGGACACATCTTTTTTCTTTTTTCACGTAAACAAAAAATGAAGACGAAACAGTGCGTCGAAAACTCGTGTGACATTTGAGTACATTTTTACTATCTTTTTTCTTTTTTCACGTAAACAAAAAATGAAGACGAAACAGTGCGTCGAAAACTCGTGTGACATTTGAGTACATTTTTACTCAAATGTGACGTCATAAGCCCCCACTCTTTGACACGTTTTATCTTCGTTAATTTTCATTAACTTGATAAAACAAAGAGCACGTGTGCAATATTTTTCGATAATCTAACTGACGGACTAAACAGAATCATATTTTTAGTCAGTCATCATCCCTATTGAGGGAGAGAACTCGTGGCGAATTAAAGTACGTGTTTTTCTACTAGAGAGTAAATTCAAGTGAGTCTTTAATGACGAGACTGATTTGACAACATGCACGCAGTGTTGCAGGAAATAAAAAACATAAAAATTACATGTTGGGGATGCCAACAGTAATCCTATACTTGCGGGGCTCGTGGCTAAATAACGCCGGTCGTCAATCTTCAGGTTAAGCCTCGCTTGCCTAGGTTGGTCTGTAGATGGGTGACCACCTGTTACATACAGTGTTTCCTCTGTGCCTGGGAAATCAAGTTAAGCCGTTGGTCCCGGCTGTCATTTGTAGATCTTTGACAGTCGTTACAGGAAGTCAGTGGCCTGAACGTCTGACGAACAACAGACTTACCAAGGTATATTGTATTAGCCAGTGCTAACTGGGTTGTGGAGGTCAGATAGGTAGTCGCTCCATGTAAAGTACTGGTCTTCAGCTGCATCCGGTTAGACTAGAAGCCGACCCCAACATAGTTAGGAAAAAGCTAGGCAAATGATGAGCGTCTTCCTGTATTTTGGCGCCTTACCGAAGTTAAAAAGAAAAGTTTTCTATCGCTTTCTTCCATAAAATCGGAAGAAAGTGATAGAAAACTTTTGGTCCAATGGAAGTCAAGGAGTCCATTTCGCCTGCAATAAAAATTAATTGAGATAGGGCAAGAGAATCATGATGACAAAGACAAGGAATCCGTTTTGCCAGCAATAAAAATCTATCGACTACAAGTCATTCTTACCCAAAAATTGACCGCACGAAGTATCCAAGCTGCTTCATTCAGTTCTCATTTGAATATTACAAGTTACAACAAACCACCAATTTTTGTTTACAATTTATTTTCAGGATCATAACTGAGCATAAGCTGGACTCCATGAACATATACATCCACGTCGCAAGGTTTCTGGTGCATTCCGACAGATTCATGGAAGTCAAGACATTGGCCAAATGTATACGAGCGTCCAGAGAAACTGCAGCCAGGTGTGTAGTAATATTTATCTTATGTTTTCTTCTCTAAGGGCTATATTCCGCCACTGGACGCGATTACCAAAATTAAATTACGTTCAAGCGTTGTGAGTGTCGTCGTTGCTATAAAATTTTGACACTGACGGTTTTGAACGCGGTTTAGATTTGGTGTTTGCGTTCAGCGCCATTGGTTTTTATTTTTGTTTTCCCCCGCACTAGGAATTCCTCTATGTATCGTGGGTGCGTTTACAAACATTTAAACTCACTATTATCGAAAAATATTGGATACGTTTTTTTTGTTGTTTTGTCAAATTAATAAAAATTGACGAAGAAAAGTGTCAAAGATCATGAGAGGGGGCGTGTGACGTCACTTTTGTTTAAAAAAAATCAAATGTGACGTCACACGAGTTTTCGACGCACTCTATCGTCTTCATTTTTTGTTTACGTGAAAAAAGAAAAAATATGTGTCCAATATATTTTGGAAATCTATCTGACGGACTAATTTTTTTTTGTCATCTGTTGAATATAAGCTATAAATTGAGACCTAGTGGATCCAAGGAGTACACGGCGGTGATAGTTTATCGCATTTGTGTTAGTTCGGTGATTTAACTTTCTCACCACCACGGACTTCAATAGAAGTTCCAGATTTTCGTGCCACCACCGCCACGACTTCATTAGAAGCTCTTCATTATACCTATGTTATAAAAATAAATTTACTGTATAGAACAGGTTTTTTTTTTTTCATTTCGCTATTTAATAATAGCCGTTTAGCCGTGTAGCCGTTTTTATATTTTCCACACAAAACAAGCCGTTATTTGTCGTAAAATTGGAAAATCAAAAACTCCGAACATTTATAATGTCCCCAAAACGCCAAGGACTTTATATATAGTCGGCCAGTGATGTGACGCGAAAGTAGTCACTGTTTGATTTCACCCGTTGAAATATTTATAAATGTTATTACCGAAAACAATTTGAGGTCAGTAAAATATGAACTTCGTTAACTACTTAATCACAAAAGGAAAATAGACTAATTTTGTCCTTCAGATGGGTGCCGACGAATTAAATAGTTGTTAGCAGTCCTTGTCGATAACTTAAATTCCCATCTCTACAAAACAATTGGTTGTCTGTGCCCCGGGCGACGCGGACTATTTTAGAAGTCGTTCTATGACGTCATAAACGTATGGCTGTCAAGGTCACTTTAGCATAGGGCAGACTGCAGGTACTAATCGGATTCTTTCACTTTGCACATAACAATAGGTATTATTCCATTTTAATTAGCAAACAAATAGGTAGTGAAATGGATGAAGAACTGGATTAGGATCAGCTTTTACATATTTTACAAGGTGTGGAATCGGACTCGGAGTATTCTGTGGAGAACGTTGAACCAGAAGATGATTCTGATTTCTGAATAACGTTTAGTCATCAAAAAGTAAGAATTTGATAAATGAAATGTTCCGTAAGCCACAAACTAAGCGTCGCGCGTTGCTTGTATCTTGTGGTTCTGGAGTGCGAATTTAGCAAAGTTGAAATGGTTACTGCAGTAGTTAAAAAAACACGGTACCTAGTAGACATAAATAAAAGAAAGACCATAGACCACATCCCTAATCAGAATTGAATTTAACGTGCTCTGAGCGCAAAGGACTTGAAATGATGTCAAAAAATGACATCATGAAACAAATAGAGATGTACCTCATTTCCTAAAGATCTAATTGAGTCAATGTATTTGTTTCTCTGATACTTAGAATTTATACTGTTTTTTCTTATTATGGATACTGTGAAATAAAACAAATATAGAAATATTTAATCAGTTTTGATTTATATCCGTAAAACTATAATTAAAACTAACTTAACACATTTAAATCTCATTCATCGATATGACGATACCCTCATCACTACTGTTTACTACCTATAATATAAGTAAGTAATAAGTTTGCTTACTTCATGTACCACATTATCTCAAAGCTCCTTATTTCATGCCTACTAACTTTATATTTCCAGTCTAATGAGTGATCAAGTGCTGGAGTCTGGTGTGAGCGCAGTTGTGGCGCGCTGCGAGTCGCGAGGACAGCTGTACGACGAGCAAGCGGAGATCCTTATTGCGGACATACACAGCGTTACTATAAAGGTTAGATATCAACGTGGACTATTTACCCTTCACTGATAAGTAGTTCATTAAATTGGTTACAATGTCACTGAGAATGATATATATATAATAGGTACTGGTAGGTCATGTGCTTCGAATCATAAGATACTGCAAAGGCAGTACCTACCTATCCAATTTAGCTTAGTCTATGGTCATTAAAATTCTGGCGATTCAAGTTTCTATCAATGGAGAAATAGTATTTTTGATAAGTGTAGTACCGGGTAAAGCAGGTTGTATAGAAACGCAGGGGTGAATCGAAACAAAACTTTGAAAGGGATATTAACGTGTCGTCGTCGGCGTTTTAAAATGTCGTCGAGGTTTTCTCGTAGGTGAATCTCGTAGCTCTTTTTTGAAGTACGATCAGAATAATGAAACTAAAACAAACCATATTTTACCAGATATCCTGCTACCTGGTATGTCGCAACGTAAGCAACGCTTACATTCTTGCCGCACGCAACGACCGAACGAACGACCTCCGTCGAGTGCTACAGGAGGCCGAACGCCTCGGCAACGACCAAGTCCGGAACGCTTGCCTCAAACGACTCACATCCAAAAATGTACTTTAAGGAGAAGTTTTGGAATGCAATCTCGGGTCGAGATTGACAACTCGGGTGCAGAGGCTGAGATTGGATGTTTGAGCCTTCGCCTGGCTATCTGTTGAGATCAAGATTTCGAGGATAAATGCGCGCGCCTTAGCACACTATGCTTCTCGTCGAGATATATAGTCGAGTCGCTGCAATAACGCTTGCATCAATGAAATATGATTTTTATGGCAATATGTACAGAAGAAAAAATAATTGATGTGTAAATATAATAATTGGGTGCTTATATTTGTTAAAAGCCAAGTCTAGTGTCTCAATGCAGTTTGGCTAAAAATTATATCTACATATATATGCAGCTGAACTAGATTATTATTGAGCCTATTTTTATATTTAGAAGATGGCACATGAAAATCTGGAAAAAAAAAACGCTGTAACAGCTTATTTTAAGTAATTTATATACTCAACTATGACTAGGTGCAATAATGCCCTTGAATGTATAATGTGATACTTGGTCAATTTTATAAAATGTATTTAAAAATTAATCATCCTTTGTTTTCAATTGTGACTACCAACATTTAAAAAATTAAACCAGTATTATTTCTAATGGGGTGTTCATTCAATTGCATTCATTACGAATAAATATACACAAATAAAAATTGTAATATATTTTGATATGAAGTGATTATGACTATAAATAAGTAATAATTTTTTTGATTCAGATATTATTTTGATTGTATTAACAACAAATTTATTGGTCTCATATTGTGATATCATTGTAATATTGTTCACTCATAATCTTCAACTCATATTGTTCTAAACATATAAATAAAGTTTATTATTATTATTGTTTTTTATTTTAATTTATTTTCATGAAAATATGCCTATTCTTTTGATTAAAAACCACAATTTCTACACTAATATTCTAAAGAGGCATGATTTTTATGTTTGTAACGAATGAACTGTACTGCACCTCTACCACTGAAATAAATGTGGCCACCTACACTGGGCCCACACCATGTACGTTACCCCAACAGGAAAGTGTCTCCCAAGAGTTATATGAGGGGAACGTTTAATTAACTACTGTAAATGTAAGCTACAAGGCCATGCACAATGTTTCTCTCCGATCATTTGTTTAGAATTATCCTGCTGGAAAAACTACCCCAGCAGGAATCGTTTTTTTAAGTTTTTTTTCAAAACGACAGGGGGCACACATTTTTTATGTGGGGGCCACATTTACAGCAAATAAGGCACTAATTAAATGTTTATTTTATTTTATTAATTTTAAGAAAACTTACAGCTAATACATTCGAGTAGTCAGAAGTAATGCGTAGAAGAAAGCAAATTACAAGTTTCCACTTATATAAACTTATGTATAAATTGACATAACGGTAAACAGCGTGAGAGTTATAATACAAAGAAACAATTACTGTAGAGAATAAACAAAATAAAATACATTACACAAAAAAAGTTACATTTCAAAGAAAAAGTTACTTAACGTTTTTTTTAATTTCTGGACACTATTCGTAAATAAATCAAGCTCAACTTCCCGGCACACCAAGTTGAACATTCGACATGCTCTTATAATATGTGTTTTGCCTGTAGATAGGTTTTACAATAGGTACATGAAGGAGATGAGGTCTCCGAAGAAACACAGACGGTGCACGAAGTCCAATCTTGGCTACCAGCTCAGGGACGTCAGTAGATCCATTCATTATATTAAATAGGAAAGTGAGATCTGCAATTTTTCTTCGCTCGTGTAACGGAAGAATATGAAATTTCTTACACCGACTAGTATAGTTAGGAAGATAAGTATTTGAACGATATTGAGTGTACCTTAAAATCGTCTTTGTATGCTTTCGAGGCGATTAATATAAACATTGTAATTTGGATTCCAAATTTGAGAAGCATATTCGAGATGGCTACGGACAAAAGCACAGTATAGAATTTTCATCGTTTTGATGTTCTTAAACTCAGAAGAGACCCTAAAAATAAAACCCAATGCTTTAGAAGCTTTCTTGACTATATTGTCAATATGCGCATCAAACAAAAGCTTCGAGTCAAAAGTTACCCCAAGATCCTTGATGACGTTGACTCTGGCAATTGACGTATTCGACAGTTTGTAATCATACATAATAGGGTTTGGCTTACGAGTAAATTAATGTACACACATAACATTTAGAAATGTTTAAATCCAACCTATTTCGATCGCAGTAATCTTGGAACCGGTCCAGATCCTCCTGTAATAGGTATGCATCCTCAATGGTTGACACTTGACTCAGAATTTTCATGTCATCAGCATATAATAAAATTTTAGAGTTTAGGAAGCAAGAGGCGATGTCATTCACAAATATATTAAATAAAAGGGGTCCTAATAAGGATCCTTGGGGAACCCCCGACGGAATGTACATCGCTCTCGAGGTATAACCGTTGAGGACTACAGTCTGGCATCTATTTTCGACATATGATACAAACCATCTGTACAAGCTACCCCTCACACCAATCCCTAACAGTTTGCGCATTAGAAGTGTATGATCTATTCGATCAAAACATTTACTGTAATCAGTGTATATAACGTCGACCTGAGACCTCTTGGACATATGCTCTGAAAGATAGTCTTTACAGACCACGAGATTGGATGTGGTGGAGCGACCTTTTAAAAATCCATGTTGGTGTTCGGAGAAACTTAATTTAAGAGAAGAAGAAAGTTGTACGTGTACGATTTTCTCCATAATTTTAGCGAACACGCAGAGTTTGGAGATCGGTCTATAATTTACAACATTGTCCTTAGGTCCTTTTTTATGAATCGGCGTTATATACGCTGACTTCCAGATTGTAGGCACCACTCCCAAGTCAAATGACCGTTTGAATAATATTGTTAATGGGATGGATAGACACCTGGCGCATTTGGTTATAAAAATTGGTGAAATATTATCCGGACCAGCGGATTTATTGATATCCACTTGCTTTAGCAAGCGAAATACCTCCTCCTCCCGCACATCGATAGAGCAGATGTCTGATACGAGACCAGTAGACTGATCCACTCTCGCAAAGGCTGAGAATTCATTCGCGTCGCGTCGCTCTTGGAAGTTTGAAAAAAAATAGTCGCCAAACATATTACAGATTTCCTCCCCGTGATCAGACGACACTTCACCAAATTTTAATACAGATGGGTAACAGTTGGTATGTTGTTTAGATTTAACATATTGCCAAAAAGCCCTGGGATTTTTAGAAATGGCTGATTCAATTTTTGCTATATAGTCGTCAAACATTTCCTTCTCCAGGTCTTTAACCCGTTGACGTAAGGTAACAAAAGATTGATAGTCCGAGAGATTTCCATACTTAGATTTTAAATTTTGAATGAAATTTTGATTTTTCTTTAAGTATTTTAATAAGAGGGCTTTTGTACCAAGGAGGATACTTAGCCCTTGGAGCGATAGTTTTAGATGGAATATGTGTATTATGAAGCAAGTTTATAGTGTGATAAAAGAAATTAACAGCTTCTTCAAGAGGCCTACAATTTAGCTCAAATGGCCAATCTATTGTCATCATTTCTTGAATGATGGCGTCATAATTTGCCTGAGCATACAAGAACTTGACTCGAGGTCGAGAATGCAGCTGTTGAAGTTGAACGAAGTCGGCAGAGATACAGAGTGCCTTATGATGTGAGTCCTCGTGCACTAGGGGATCCAGGCTGCAAGTGACAGCTACTTCACTGTTAGACAAGACGAGGTCAAGAATCCTGTTGTTTACATTACGATGTGAGTTGTACTGTAGCAAATTGCAAGCGGTGAGAGTATCACAGAAGCTGGTTTGAATGGGACCATGCAAGTTACCAGGACATAGATGATCACCGTCTGCCGCAGCGTGCCAGTCGATATTCGGTTAGTTAAAGTCACCGAGCACTAAAAACTTATCTGCGGGATGTTTAAGAACAATATCTGATAAATTACTAGAAAACTTATTGAGTTGTATCATTAAAGAGTTGCCAGATTGCTGGCTACATATATACACAACACATAAATGTATTTTATAGGTTACTTTAGGTTTCTTTTGGTGCAAAGTTAAGGTAATCCACAAATCCTCGGCAGACGAGTACCATTCATTGCGGACATCGGCAACTAGTTCTCGACGTATAGCTATTAAAACCCCCCCACCCATAGTTTGATTAGTTTGCGAGTAACTTCGGTCACGCCTCCATACAAAATATCTATCATCAAACAATTCGCTATCAGAGATACCATCAATAAGCCATGTTTCCGTCAGACAAATGACATAAAAGAATTTACACAGACATTTCTGTAGAAAACAGATGTTTTAGTCCGTAGCCCCCGAACATTTTGATAGAAAATACTAATAGGCGCCATAATAATTCAAAGGTAACGCCAGACAAATAGTTGAAAAAATATAAGGTATACTCAGACTTAGTGCCAAGTAAAAACTATAGGTAATAAAAGTCGGCTTAGGCGATTAACACACTGCCACGCACCACGCAGTTTAGCGCGTGAATGCGTGTTTTAAGGCGATTCTCACACTGCCCCGCATGATGCAGCGTAGCGCGTGGATGCGTGTTCTGTGTGTTGGACTGTGCGTGTTTTCTATACAAACGGAAATACTTACAAGCAACGTTAAAACACGCATTCACGCGCTACGCTGCGTGGTGCGTGGCAGTGTGTTAAAGCGAAAACTATATTAAATAAATCAGATTTGATAGAATAAGCGCATGAAATCGTATTCAAAGTGTAGAAACATTTCGTTTTAAAATTGTATAGGGTATGAGTCAAAAATTTAAAGTGTAAGCAGATCTCAACTTTAACCGCACAAACATACGAGTATGAAATGACAATAAACAAAGCCTAATGAGTCGAATGAATAGGCGATGCTAAGCGATAAGAGAACAAAAGGCAGGCGAGAATGGAATGTGCACAAAAAATACGTACCTGTGTTTCTCAAACTTAAACTTAAGTCGAACAAATTCACGATCAACACTGCTGTGTCCACAATATTAATTAAACAAACTTTTTCAAAAGGAGTAAACAACACGCAAATAAGTGGAGACGTTTCAATTAAAAAACAAACTTTTTTAAATCTTGCTCTGTGTGGATGCAGTGTTTGGGAGACGCGGTGTTTTTTCTTACTAGTATCTTGCATCCTCTAACCCACACATGTTCAAAGCCACGCTCTTTGGCTAGAGCTTTGGTTCTATTAAGTAGGAGTTTATTTTCTAGTGTTAGGTGGTCGTTGATGTACACCCTGTTATTGCCCTGTAAGCCCAGATCTCCAGCATTAAGTTTTTTATATTTCCTCGCCGCCGCTATAAAATCGTTTTTAAGGTAACTATTGTGTACAGAGCAAATAATATTTTTATTTAGTTTGTCATTGCGGGTCGGCACCCTTGCTATGTAGTTTATCTGTTCCCTCTGTACATGAAAATCAATTGCTTCACCAATCTTGGCCATTATTACGAACAGGTCTTCATCCTTGGATATTGGCACTCCTTTGATCTCGATATTGTTCATGCGCGATCTCTGTTCATTCTCAGACTGCCGATTCTCAAGCTGGGTAAGTCGATCCTGCAAATTGACTATCACTTCTTTGGTGGTCTTCATTGTCTCGATTTCATCTTCCAGAATAGACACTCTTCCTGCCAAAGCTTTTATTTCCTGACCGTAGGACTCGAAGGACGATTTCATTTCGTGGACTTCTTGCCGTATGGATTTCAACTCCGCCAGCTCACTCTGGATAGCCTTCACACTCTCCATCAACGCAGGCAATGCTTCCATTTTAGCTGACAAAAGTTGCAGCTCAACCATGATGGTCTCCGAGTTTGCTGGCGATGCCTTCAAACAACCAGGTTGGGGACTGGCAACCGGGGTAGCCTTACAGCTTTGACATTTCCAAGTCGATTTACGCTCGCCAAGTTTTCTCCAACCAGCCTCTGATATCCCAACACAGGGAAAGTCGAATTTCGCCTTACAGGCAACACATGTAGCACCATCCCTCGCTTCAGTGTCACAACGCTTGCAGGTAAACATTTCTACTGACTTTGATAAAAAGATTGAGAAACACTGCCAGCGGCCGTTTTACGGAAACAAATATGTAATAGCTATTAGCAACGCCGTGTACTCGTGCGATCGGTACGCCGACTACCGCCGAACTGACACTTCCACTCATATAACTCAAGAAAACACTTTCCTGCTGGGGTTATGCTTTGCTGGCGTGTGCCCACACCATGTAATTGGAAGGAAAATCGATATGATAAAAAGAACAAATGAACTCAAAAAAACCTGGACCAATTTAAAAAAATCTTTCACCATTAGAATGCTACATTATCCCTAAGTAAAATTGGCTATATTAAAAAATAAATGTCCATGCAAAGCTGGGACGGGCCGCTAGTATTCATTATAAAAGAAAATAATCTTGTAACTGCTCTCCCAATATAAAGTAATACAAAACACTGCTGATAAATCTTTATTGGGAGAATAATATAACACAAAGTATGAATGATATAAAATTCAGGTGCATTGGACAGATGGTCAATGACTGCGTCTGCATCACTAGCAACTGCAGGCAAGACTCCAACTCTTCAGATCTCACAGAGAGAGAAGAGCACACTTCAATGGACCTCATCCTACTGGCTAGGACATCACGGTGGTGTATTAAATAGCAAAGTTCACATTTTGTTCATAACACTATATTGCGCACTTAACTTTCAGTCTTGACACATTGTCTGCTTCAAAGCATGATTACTGTGTAGCCATCGCTTTTTTCTTCGGCTTTTTCAATCGTTTCAATCCATTTACGCTTGTCTTCAGTAAATTGGAATATGCAGTAGTGAATGTCTCCACATCTCGTTGCTCTACAACTGTGGATATTTTTTTACTTTTTGATTGTGCTCGTACCAAACATTTGTATTCTGGATTTTTCACTACTGGCTTCCCATCACGAGGTTCCGGTTTAGTACGACCATCATCTGAGGTAAGAATAAAACATGTTAGTACTGTTTTACAAGCAATGCAAAATTTAATCTTAACATAATAAAACTTACATCTTTTCATAGTCATAGTAACTGATCCCGCTGTACGCGCTTTTTGAAACAATTTTGTTAGCTCTAGAAGAAACTGAAAATAAGAATTGCTTTTTAGTTAATAGAAATAAGTGAGAAAAATTTAAGTTGTAATGACTTGTGATTACCTCATCATTACCCAATAAAACCATCTTTTTAGCTGTTATTTAATATTTGCTTAGGTTACGATAATAAATCTATTATTATTGGGCACTATTATCTTCGGTAAAAGTTGCACATTTTACGAATAAATAATTTGTCCCATTCCATTTGCACAATTCCACTGCGGGACACGTTGACAAGACAGTTATGACATTTGAGTTTTTATGTTGCCAACTTGGCTTGCCAGAAGATATTTTTTTAAGCTTTAGTCGAGTAGCAATATTAATCGACAAAGAATTTACTATTACAAAATTTCTAGATGAGAACACGAAACATGGTAAGATTAAGGTTAAAAAAAAAATTATGACTTGACGGTGGAGGACGTTATTTTAATCGATGCATTGCATTGTTTTTTTTGTTAAATCGCAAAAGAAAGTCGACCGCCAATCGGGCACACCGGCCCATAGGGCATTTGCCCGTATGGTATGGCCAGTCCGGGCCTGGTTGTAACGTATTATCAGTAGGTACAGTGGATTGTCATAATTTTAGGTAATTTGGTCAGAGTGTCGTCTTAGGGGCACTATGAAAAAAATACTTGGAAAAATTTCGCGACCTTTTCCGAGGTAGCGCTCGCCGGCCGCTGCCGCGGCACCACTCGCTTCGCTCGCTCGGCTCGCGCGTAGTTGGTCACAGTTCTAACCTAACCTAACATATGGATCCTTTTGACATCGTTTTTACGACAAACGGTTGGTCGGAGACAAAAAACACCAAGAAACTTTTAGCCTTATGTTTAGATGTTTTATACGATAGAATCGAGAAAATAAACGATTTGCGAAAATATCGCGCCGTAGCGCCCCTAAGACTACACTCCAACCGGTAATTTTGCTAAGTAAACACTTACTTATTGTTGGTCGTCATAGTTAGTCATATAAAAAAGTAACAATTGGCGAATGCAAGATCTTCTCTAGCGTGTGGTTAGTGCGGAGTCAGTTTTTATGTCGCCCATGGGCCTCTGACTTGGCATTACATGTAGTCAAGAAATATCTCTCAGGCATGCTGGTTTCCTCAAGATGTGTTTCCGTCACCGAAGCAAGTGATAATTATACAATACGCTCTTATATTACGCAAAATTATATATACATTAATTCGAAAAATAAGAGGTGCGTGCCTTGGGTTCGAACTCGAGACTTACGACTTGTCAGTCCCACGGTCACACCATTATGCTATCACTGCTGATAAGCAAAATAAAAATAGCAAATACCAAAACATTTCCATTGAAATACAAATATTTCACTCTTACATGTACTGACTGTTCCTTGTCTGTTGACCCCCGAATCTCATGCAATATGCATGAGATTCGGGAGTCAACAGACAAGGAACAGTCGCACGCAGTCAGTGGGAAAAAATTAAACAGAAACCAAGTACCTAAGGTATATGATACCTATAAGCTGGCCTGACCTCGTATAACATTGAACTTTAAGGGGCCGACGAGCGAGAGAATCGCGACGTAATAGAGAATGCACGACGATATAATGTCGTCGCGATTCTCTCTCTCGTGGAGACGGCCCCTTACTTGTACTAAGCTGTGCCAGTTAGTTCACTAAGGTCAAATTGTGCCATCTACTTGGTCTGTAGTTCTGGATTGTCAATTTTCCCCAATAGTAGGTTTCGCTTACAGGTGTATACTCTACGCTCTATAGATAACAACTGAAAGTTTCCCGATCCCGATACACCTTCGTAACTATACGGGTTAATATAGTTAGTTAATCTTATTATGTCTCGTACTATCAATTATACATATAATGTACATATAGCCAAAAAAATGTTAGAACACATTCGGAATAGGTAGAGCACCTATCTTTATGATAAGTTGTAGCAAAAGCTGATACTTACTATGTTTATGTATTTTTCATAATCGCATCGCGTAAACATAACAGAGAGCATACGGATACGGAGAGCGTCGCAGCCACAGAGTACAGTCGCAGCGCAGACGACACTTTTGACACTACATACAATACAAGTTATTCTAGCTTATCAACATATCAACTAGCTAGTAGTATTGCGGCGCGCGGCCTCTATAGTCGACGTGCGCATACTGTCCTTCAGTCTAAACTTTGCGTTACAACCAGAATCTCACATTTTTTCGTAGAATTTGCGTCTCAAAAATGTCCAATCAAGGTAAGGAATTATATTTTTAGCAAATTAGTTACAAACTTGCAATTCGTGTTCAATCAGCGATGTTCTTTAATTAAAATGAATAGATTCATAACCTTAGCAGTCCTGATAATAGCAACTCCAAATATCATGTTATTTGTGGAATCGACCATTACCACAAGCACAACCATGCCCCCGGGTCTAATAAAATTCTACGCCAAGTCAACCGGTATAATGTAAACAGTATGTAAATAAGCAATGTACACTCATTAAACTAATTTGCTAAGTTGTTACTACTTTAGGAAATGTTAAATGTACATATTACTAAAGATACCGATGTATATCTTTTTAGTTTTGATAAAATGATTGTAACAACTTTATATTTCTAATAAAGTGTCTCTACATAAGTATTTACTGTTGACACTAATACTTTAAATCTGTAAGAATACCTATACCTACCTTATTTTTAACCTTTACCGAGTAGTCGTAAGTAGAGTTGCAGCTCTGCACTTTTAGAACATATAAAAGAGTAAAACATAAAACAGGGAATGAGCATATTTATAAATTATCAGAATAATCATTAAAGGCTAATTTACTTTGAATAACTTATAATTATTACGTAACTCTAGTTAACCAATAAAGCCTATTAATAAAAGTATACTTTTTCACCAAAGTGACGCAATTATGTACGTAATTTATGAAACAATTTTACGAAGCCTTCACTAGAGGGCGCTACGAGTACAGTAACTTGTGAATTGGTTTGATGAATATCAATTTAGGGGACTTGTATTGTATCTTGTTCCTATCCTATAGCAAATCATATTGAATTTTGACCTCGTTTTATTTTAAGAGTATGAATGATGATGACCGTACGTAAGAGTAGGTAAGGGGAGAAAAATGACTAGAAAGAGAGTGAATAACTGAATAGTACTGAGAAGGGTTGCTAGATTAGGTTTCGGAATTTGCCCTTAGAAATTAAACAAATGGTGAGCTATAAAACTGGCTATTCACGATGGACGGGTCAAAGGCACACTCAGTGCACACTATCCAAGCATTTACCTGCTTGCGCTAGTTAGGTAGGTACTTATCTAATTTTGTGTCTGTGTATAGTAGGTACCTGTCTCTTGATGTCCTAAACATGACTTTTTGATATCATGGGGACATTGGGGGATTTCTGCATTTTGTTTACAATAATGAGAAAAATATCCCCAATCTACCAACGCTGATACTGATGTGAAAGTTATTTTAGAAGCGTGGAAGAAAAATTTCAAATACAGGGTGTAAACAACCTCATCACGAAGCCGTCAACCAAGCATTCTGTACATCAAATTAAGTAACTTTACGCAAAAATGATTGCTGGGAAACGACTTTATTTTTTGGGGTGAAAATGTTTTGTGGTAGAACTCAATGTAACGCACTTACAACATTGTGCTGATGGATGGATTGAATAGTACGGGGGTCGTGGAGAGGTGTTTAAAGTAAAAATCTTAAAAAAAAAAGTTAAAATGTTGGAACTTTGACCCCCAATATCTCTGTAACTAGAAGGTTCCCAGGTATGGTGTAGAACAAAAAAATGTTAGCAATGACGGGGAGAACAAGTGCTTTTCGGCTTCGTTAAGAGGTTTTTTACACACTCTAAGTGCGGCTGGGCAGGAGCATGTCGTTGAGCGTTCATGGTAGTGCGACCTAAGTCCATTGGTGTTTTTGGTTGGTTGGGTAGGAAGGACATAACGATGGAGCGCTCACTACTGCGCTTTGTGACCGCGCCGTGTGCTGTGTGTTTCGTAATCATGGGTGAGATATATCGGAACCGGCAAAGAAATTTATGACATATCGGTCTTCCCTTCGCGCTCGCGTCTCGTAACAGCGCAATGCCATCGGCTCTGACGTCAGCCCCTTTGCGCAGGATAGTCATCACCCTGCCCCAGTTCAGCGACGCGGTACTGTTTAGGATCTGCTTGCTTTCGTCTGTAGCGGTTGCCCCCACCCAAAGTTAGTTTAGCCTCGGACAGTAACGAAGATTGAATTTGTGCCGAACTTTTTTTTTGTCAGATTTACTCTTTTAACTACTCAGCCAGCCACTAATAATAGTAACAATCAAAGTGTTGCTTTGGGCAAAAGATATGTTGCCAATATCTCTCTTTATTGTTTATTCCAGTTCCATTGTACGTGACTGCCACGGTAACTGCCGCTGGTGTTCTCGGCGGTGCTTATCTAGCGTATCGTCTGTCACAAAACAAGCCGACGAAACTACCAGAAACATGGGAGAAAGTCGGAGTTCTAACACAGATCACTGTGTACCCAATCAAGTCATGTGGAGCCATTATACTGAACACAGCTGAATGTACTTATTTGGGATTACGAGATGGATGGCTACGTGATAGGTTTGCATGCATAACGTTGTACCTAGCAAGCACCTGCTTTTTGAACTAACTGTTGTCCGCGTGCAATTGTTATAAAACAATACTTCCATAATTGATGAGGATTTTTTGTTAAGAATTTCAAGGGATTTATTTTTATTGCACGGAACTCTAATCTTTTATCTAAAATAAAAATAAGCCTATGTTACCTTAGAACATCAGCTATCCGGCAGTAAAAGTCCCGTCAAAATCGGTCCAACCGTTGTGGAAATTAGCCCGAACAAACAGACAGACAGACAAAAATTTGCGCCTGTAGACTTCTATCCACAAGGCACCTTCATTTTGTTTAAGGCTGCGGTTCCACTGAGGCGGAGCGAGGCTGCAGAGCGGGGTCGCATAAAATCTCAGCTCCGCTCCAGTATGCAATCCTATTGGTTAATATTTCTCCGCTTCTCCGCTCCACAGCCTCGCTCCGTGGAACTGCAGCTTAAAGGTCGTTTATAATATGCAATTTTGTTGCTTTGCAGAGTATTTATGGTTGTCGATGACAAGAACAACTTCATAACAGCAAGAGGTTACCCTGAACTTCTAAAAGTATTCCCTACAATTAGAAATTCTGTTCTTACGTTGGAACATGGAAACATGGAACCAGTGCATGTCAACCTAGCTGAGGTAGGTCACGGCATGATCATTAGGGACTTCTTATATTTTTAAATAGGTACACCTACCTATCACAATATCGTATTTATGTATTTTATGATTAGAATTATCAATTAGATAACAATGCTATTTAAAGACTTTCAGACCTTGGATAGAGGCTTGTTTTTTTAAATAAATAATATTATTTTGTTAATTTCAGATTGTAGCTCTAAAAAAACCTGAAACGGCTGTTGTATGGGGTGATCCGGTAACTGTGTATGATTGCGGCTGGGAAGTCAGCGAGTGGTTCTCGAGGTAAACTAAATGATATTTTTCTTTATCGCAACGTTCATTTCGTATACCTACATAATGTGCTTTGCTTATTTACGCTTATCAACCTCGGGTATATAGCTCGCAGATGATAAAGTTTATCAAGTTTCCATACTGTAAATATGAGTTATTAAGTAACAAGTTGATCCGAAAATGTTTTTGCTTTCTTCATGCATGAACTCCATGTCTAAGCTGTAGGTACTTACTTTATATCTACCTAATCGAATAAATCATTGTTACAGATTGATTGATAACTCGAATAACTACCGCTTGGTTTATTATGCAGCAGACCAGTGCCGTAAATTGCGTAGTAGTGCTAATAGATACTACAAATACACAAAGAATGATACGGTAAGTCTAGTACAGGTGGCCTACCATGACGTCTTAAAGCAGGATCGTTTTAATCTTGTTCCAGTGTGGGAAAGAGATGGCGCTAGACGTCGTCTATAGCTCCGTCTCTTTCCCACACTGGAACAAGATTAAAACGATCCTGCTTTAAGACGTCATGGTAGGCCACCAGTTCGAATCTAAACGACACTTCAGGTTTTGATCGCCATCCTGACTTTTAGAAAATTAAAATAAAAACAAAAGATTTAAAAGTAAAAGTTTTTGGGGGCCTAAAATGGCCGCTTTAGCAGAATCTTAAGGTGGATGCCCCAGGGTCGCCCGCGAAATTCAAATTTTCTAAGTTTTTTGCAATTTGCAGGCCAGTGCCAGGTTGTATGTTGATTCAAATATTGCTCGCGACTGTAAGACGTACGTAGTTACAGAATTATAATCATCAAAATCATCAATACAACCCTCCAAGCTCATAAAGGTGCAGGAATTACTTTTTTCTCAATCGATTCGTTATAATGGCCCGCGTAACAGGCATAAATTTTAACCGACTTCATTCAGTAGTCGGGTTTTAGTTTGAGAACTATGTACTTGTTTTCTGTAAAAGTTTTGATTTGACCAACTTACTTTACCTAAAGGTCTTGGCTATTGCTATCTTAACATTCAGGGTCAACAGCAACACTGATAGATAAGTTAAATAGGCGTGCTATCAAAAAGTGTTGATAAAAAGGTTATTTTTACAACATTGTGTTGACAGGGTGCTCTTTTTTTGACACCTTAATAATTTTCGTTCGAATTGTGCCGGCACGCGGTGGGCTGAAAATCAGCTTTTATAGACTTATGGATTTCAATTTGCAAGTGCCTGATTTTTTGCCGGATATCGCTTCTATTAAGTAGTCATTATTATATTATACAAAAATGACTCTCGAGTTGTTATTGTAATTTGGTATTTTGGTTGTATCCGAAGTTTTAAAACTCATTTTATGTTGATAAATATCTAGCTCAAACATAGTTGTCTACATGCGGGTGTAATATAAACCTCTGCCTACTCCGTCGGATATATATACGGGTGATGCTATTTTAATATGTTACGTGTTGTTAAAAGTCTGTGTTCTTCAACATTAACACTAAAAGGAATCGTTTCATAAGTAAAAATAAATAAAAATATTTTGACGATTTTTTTTTAAAAACGGCGTAAAATGTTTCGGAAAATCGGCGACAGAATAATCATAAATAATTAGCACTATAATCACCTGTAGGGATATCCACTCTCCGTTTAAGAGATAATTCGATTTTTCATACCTACTTGCCTCATACAATTTTTTTGTAAAAAAACTGTAATTCCTTCGTTTTTGAACAGAATTAACTCGGGTGCATCGATCACTAATAAAAAAGTTTTTTATTAGTGATCGATGCTCGGGTGTCATTTTTGTGTCTAATTAATAATGACTAATAGAAGCGATATCCGGCAAAAAATTAAGCAGTCGCAAATTGAAATCCTGTATATGAAAGCCAATTTTCAGCCCACCGTGCGGCACCGTCATTCTGGAAAATGCTTGGAGAAGCCAGTCTAATATAACCTACGTATTTTTAACCACAGACTTGATGTGTTCCTCTGAGGTGCTATCGCTGCCACGTGGGACACCACGTGTCAGTACAGTGTGCCTCGGAGGTTGACCGCAGCGGCCTCTGCTTCCGCTGCAGCCAGCCGGGTCACGTGTCCGCAGCTTGCTGCGCCACGCCGCACTGCGGTGCATGTGCGGCGGCTGGCAAGCCGGCCGATCACCGGGCTGGAAGCAAGGCCTGCGCTCCACCCACCAAAGCCACCAGAGGCAAGGGTAGGCCCTCCGCCGCCACCGCCACCGTCGCCTCCACCGCAGCCGCAACTGCCGCCGCTGCCGCTGTCGCCGCCACAGTGGGGCCCTCACAAGGGGCTAGGGAGGAGGAAGCGGTAATGGAGTGCCAATAACGGCCCCATTACGCTTCCTCCAAGCGAATATCAACCACTGCGCCTGTGCTCAGGATCTGTTGCTCCAGAGCATGGCGCAGTGGTCGATACACATCGCTGTGGTCGCTGAGCCGTATTTCGTCCAGCCCAGGGAAGACTGGGTGGCGGACATCAGCGGCTCAGTGACCATAGTGTCGTCGGCCGCCGCCGGTACCCCGACCCTTGAAGGTGTCAGGAGGGGTCGGGGGTGCGTAGCAGCACGGTTCGGGGAGATCGTGGTAGTGGGAGTCTACTTCTCCCCGAGCCGAACTCTCGCCGAGTTCCACAACTCTCTCGCAGAGTTGAGTGTTGTCGTCGGAAACCATTCCCTCCCCGTGCTTGTGCTCGGGGACTTCAATGCCAAGAACTTGGCTTGGGGTTCTCGTTGCACAGACGTGCGGGGAAGGATGGTGGAGGACTGGGCTCTGGAGAAGGGCCTGGTCGTCCTAAATCGGGGTTATGTTCCCACGTGCGTGCGGATGCGGGGCGAGTCGGTAGTGGACATTTCGTTCGCTAGCCCCGCTCTGTCGCCGCGTGTCGTTGACTGGCGTGTCATGGAGGGGGTGGAGACCTATTCCGACCACCGGTACATCCGGTTTGACGTCTCCACCCAGACCTCGAGCGCGCCGGTCCAACAGGCCTCGAGTGGTCAGCTGGACCGGGAGCTCCTCCTGGAAGCCTCGATCGTGCAGGCCTGGGTGACATCACCAGACAGGCCTGCCGACATTAACAATGAGGCAGGGTGGTTCCAGGAGGCCATGTCCGATATATGCGACGTGGCAATGCCCCGAGTCCGGCCAGGAAGCGCCCGACGTCAGGTGTACTGGTGGTCGCGAGAGCTGACGTCTCTGCGCGAGGCGTGCGTGGCTGCGCGACACCTGTACGCCAGGCATCGCAGGCTCCGCATTCGCCCACCGAATGCGGCAGCCATCGAGGCGGAGCTTTATGAGGGGTACAGAGCGGCGAAGACCGCCCTCCGCGAGGCTGTCCTGCGGGCCAGGGACCTGGCCCGCGAGGAGTTGCTGGGGACTCTCGACAGAGATCCGTGGGGGCGCCCTTACAAGATGGTGCGGGATAAACTCCGCACCTGGGCCCCCCCACTGACGCAGAGTCTCCGGCCTGAGCTCGTGGAGGACGTGGTGAGCAGTCTGTTCCCTACGCGGGGAGAACATCCCCCCCCGCCTATGGCTCCGCCACCTGCGGTGCTTGAAGCGGACCACCTGGACGACGACGACGACACTCCGGAAGTGACTGGGGTAGACCTGAGAGTGGCGGTACGCAGGCTCAGTGCCAAAAATACCGCCCCGGGACCCGACGGCTTGCCTGGCAAAGCCTGGGTCCTGGCCTCGGAGGCTCTCGGGCCCCGACTGGAGGGGCTCTTAAGCGCATGTTTGGAGAGAGGCCAGTTCCCGCTTCGTTGGAAGACGGGGAAGCTGGTCCTCATTCGGAAGCCAGGGCGCCCTGCGGACTCTCCGTCCGCATACCGGCCCATAGTGTTGCTCGACGAGGTGGGCAAGCTCTTTGAAAGAGTCATTGCAAACCGCCTCGCCGAGCACCTTGCGGGGACGGGGCCGGATCTTGCGGAACACCAGTTTGGTTTCCGCAAGGGGCGCTCTACGGTGGACGCCATCATGCGCGTGAGAGCCCTCACGACGGGGGATGCAGTGTCTCGGGGTGGGGTTGTCTTGGCGGTGTCTCTAGACATCGCCAATGCCTTCAACTCCATGCCCTGGAGCTGCATTAGGGAGGCACTCCGGTATCACCGGGTGCCGACCTACCTTCGTCGTGTGGTCGGGGACTACCTGACGGATAGAGCCGTCATCTACCCCGGTCGCAGCGGAGAATGGAACCGGCGAGAGATGTCGTGCGGTGTTCCGCAGGGATCGGTCCTAGGGCCGTCCTTGTGGAACATCGGGTACGACTGGGTGCTGCGCGCCGACCTCCCTAGCGGCGTCAGCGTGGTCTGCTATGCAGACGACACGCTGGTGCTGGCACAAGGGGGGTCGCACGAGGCGGCGGCCGAAATAATGACACGCGGGGTTGCGATAGTCGTGGAGAGGATCCGGCAACTGGGTCTCGAGGTGGCATTGCACAAGTCCGAGGCCATGTGCTTTCATGGGCCTCGGAATGCGCCACCTCCGGGATCCTCACTGACGGTAGGAGGGGTATCCGTCGGCGTCGAGTCGACGCTGAAGTACCTGGGACTCGTCCTCGACAGCCGATGGAACTTCGTGGAGCATTTCCGACGTTTGGCCCCCAAACTGGAACGGACCGGGGCTGCCTTCAGGCGGCTCCTGCCCAACCTTGGGGGGCCAAACGCCTCCTGCCGGAGGCTCTACGCGGGAGTCGTGCGGTCCATGGCCCTTTACGGGGCCCCGGTGTGGGCGCGTTCCTTGAGGCTGCGTGCAGCTCACTACCTGAACGCGCCCCAAAAGGTGGTAGCCGTAAGGCTGGCCCGTGGGTACCGCACGATCTCCCGTGAGGCGGCGTGCCTCCTTGCCGGATTGCCGCCATGGGATCTGGAGGCGATAGTCCTCGCGCGCCTACATGAATGGCGCGCGGAGGTGCTACGCCGGGGGGAAACTCCCTTGCCGCGACAAATTGTCGCGCAGCGGACAGACTTCCGGCGTGATCTCATGGCGACATGGAGAGAGCGACTGTCGCAACCCCGTGCAGGGCACGCCACAATAGTGGCGGTAAGTCCCCTCTTTGAGGAGTGGCTTGAGAGACGCCACGGCGTCCTCACCTTCCGCCTGACGCAGGTCCTCACCGGACACGGTGTTTTCGGGAGGTTCCTGCACCGAATCGGGCGGGAGGAAACGCCCGGGTGTTTCCACTGCGAGGATCGACCGGAGGACACGGTGGAGCACACGGTGGAGGTGTGCCCCGCGTGGGCGGAGCACCGCCGTGTCCTCGAAGCGGCGATTGGCGGCGGCGACCTCTCGCGTCCGGCCCTGGTGCAAGCCATGGTCCGGAGCGAGACGGAATGGGACGCCGTCACCTCCTTCTGCGAAGCAGTAATGCTAGAGAAGGAGGTGGCGGAACGTGAGAGGGAGAGAACCTCACAGCGTCCCGGCCGCCGCGGGAGACGCCCCGGGCGTCGGGGGCCACCGTAGGCGCGGGCCTGTGGACGGTGGGCTATGGGCTAGCTCGCCGTCCGTCCGTCTCATGACGACAGGCCGTGTCGACGGCGCGTCCGTGTTCCACGCGCGCCTCAAAGAGAGTCAGCAAAAAGGAAGGGGTCCGAAAGGACCGATGCCTGCCGGGGTTGCGGGACTATTCGAAAGAGATACCGTGGCCCCGGAACACAAAGGGCGATGAAGGAACATGGATGGGTTTTAGTCAGTAAAAGTCTGACACTCCCTCCTGCTCCGCCCAGAGCGGGAGAAGTCATTTGATGATTTCCAATCCGAAAAAAAAAAAAAAAAAAAGACTTGATGTGTTTATGAGTCCATCTAATCTAAGGAATAATATGCATGTATTTTTTTCTTCACCTATTTGATACTTAGACGTATATTTTGTCTAGATTTTTAGGGCAAAGAATAAAGATTCTTTCTTGCCTATTCCCTATTAGCAAAATAAACAGAGGCAATAACCTGTTTATTTTGAAAAAATAGATACCGGTAACTTTATCTTGTTTATTTCTTTTCAGGGTGCTTTACCAGATGAAACATCTTTCAATCTCATCAATGACGCTTCGGTTGACGACTTAAACACTCGTCTTGACTCGGACAGTAAAGTTACAACGCGTCAATTTAGAACTAACTTCGTGCTAACTGGCGCTAAGCCATACGACGAAGACAATTGGAAGTTCGTCAAAATTGGCGAAAATGTTTTTGAAATCGTTAAACCGTGCCTCAGGTATTGGTACTTTTCATTTATTAAGTTTACCTTTAAGTTTTAGTAAATGTTTGTTCATTCAGGGTTTGATTTACTTTCAGATGCGTGTTGACAACCATCGACCCCGAGACAGGAGTTCGCAACGCCAAAACTGAACCATTGACGGAATTGAGAAAGTAAATATTAACCTAATCATATTTTATTGCGTAACTCAGCCGGTTGATTTATTCCCATTCAAATCTACGCCAGATTAAACGAAGTGAGAATAAACTGATTTTTATTCTAGGTACCGTCTACCGGAAAACCCAGCAGAGCGTAAATCAGCAGGGAACTCACCTCGCATGGGAATACAGATGGCGCTGCGCAGTGGACCAGGCGGCAAGGTCTCGCTAAACGATCCAATTTACGTTGCATAATATTTTTAAATCAATGAATAATTGAAGTTTTAAATCTCAGGATTTTATAAACTTTTTATGAATACATCACATTTAATAAAATTAAGAAATAAAAGAGGGAAATGGTTATTAATTAGTTATTATTACTTGTTAAATGCGTACAACTTGAGCCGCGATTCTTTTATCGTCGTTGTCACTGGCTATCTGTAAGCGGGCGAAGGTACCTCCCCCCGTACCTTTTGTCAGGTGCTCCGGATTCACCACGACGCAGCCATTTACTTCCTGAAAGACAACAGTATGATTAATTAAACATTTATGCAGTTTTTATTCAAGTTTTAAATTGTATTGTTTTTTTGTTTAAATAAATTTTAAATTCAGCATATTTTCTTTCTTTATTTATTTATTTGTTTATAACATTGAATAACTACTCGATAAAACAACATTGCTATCTATACAAACCTTGACAAAGTATCTGAAGTTAGAGGGAAGCACTAGAACGTGCGGTATGCAGGACATCTGCGCATGAGCAGCCCATAGCGCGGCGTCGACGGCCAGCCCTTGTACCGGCGGCCACAGTGGGTAGTATGTCTGCTGCATCAGGATGTGGCCCGCTAGCCGGGAGAGTTTGTCACCACCCATGCCTCTGTAATGATCATTGTAGTGAGAGGTTTTCTTTTTGAGTATTTAAAAAAACATAGTTTCCAAGAACTCTGTAAATGGTGTTGAACTGACTACGTTACTAGGTGCCAAAGCCAAAACGCTTGGAAAAAAAACATTGCGTCACGTCATATATGCTCGTTGACTGACACTTTCGTTTGCCTATGCTTCCGAATATAAACAATACATGATCCAAGTGAATTGATGTGGCGTTCCGTTCCTAGCAGTAACTTATCAAGTTCAGCGCCATCTATCCAGCGACTAGGGAAGAGTTGAAAAAGAAAATCCTTCATTATCATTCTATTTTTTTAAATTATTAATCATTGTTTTTAATTTTCAAAAAATCGAGGGAAGTTCAAAGTATGGCTAAAGCAGGGACAAAAACTCATAGGTCTGATATGATTTTTAAAGACCAACAAGGTTAAGTTTGACCCATGATGATTGTAGCATCCCTCTTCAAGCCTAGCAAAACTACCAGGTCTTTAAAGACAAACTCAGCCGTGATGTTATAGAAAAACTTGAACGAATATTTACGAGGATATCTCTTCTTGGCTGATGTGCATCAGTATGTCCGTACTGGTAACGCCAATGACTATGCCACTGATGCTGAGCGTGCATGGGTCTGGCACGAAGTGAATGTTAGCGTGTTTCCGCCGGCTAGGATACGCTGGCGTCGGGTAAATGTTCACGTGGAAGGCGTCCTTTTTACTAGAAACTATGTATATCTTTGTGTATGGGCTGAAAATAAATTTAAAAAATTTGTTGTTTAGATTAATATTGAAATGAAACTTATAGCCGTGAATATGGTATATCGAGTTTTAGAAAAGACCGCCTTTGTAAGCTAAGTACTCACGTACGGTTTTACTCGATCGAGCAAATAAATGTCGAGTAAAAACCACGGCACGGGCTTTCGTCCTCACATTCAGCATTCATCAATCGAGTGCCGCGCGGAAATTACTTTTATTTAATTCCATCGAGCCGGCTCGAAGCGAGCCATCGAGTTGTGAGTTTTGCCGTCCACACGTTGATTTTTAATCGTTTTGGAGTAAAACTATCGAGTAATACCGAATGTGAGAACGGACCACTAGAGCGTAGTGTTTGTCTTTTTCAACTCGATGCGTCATATTAACGACTAGACACTGTAGTTAGGGTAGACCTTACCTTGTATTACCTAATTCACCTAAATTATCAATTAATTTGTCGAAAAATGATTTGAAAGTCTCTGCCATGGTATTGTCTTTGATTTTGGTATGTTCGCTGTCCAGAAATGGTCCCGTCATTATGACTACATGAGGTTTGTGTATCGATATGTATGTTATTAAGTCTTTTAGGGGCTCGTAGGCCATGTTGTCTGATGTTGTGTATGGTCCTGATGCTACCACCATTGACATTTTGCCTAAAATATAATAATTGCAACTGAATATCTATTTGACTAGTACATGGAACATAATATCAAATAGAGAGCACACGCAAGTCTTATGAACGTCAAGATGACGGGACCCTGCCAGGTTTTGCGAATATAATGTGAATAGGATGTAAATGTAATACAATATTTCTACTTTATAATAAAATTCGAATTATTCTACAAAGATTATTATATTAACATCAGAAAAGCGCCTGAAGATAAAAGTTATCATTTTAAGCCCAGTATAATTTTATGGCCCACACAATTGGTTCAGGCGTTTAAAACAATTTTGGTCTTCAATTTCGGTTTACGTAAAAAAAGAAAAAGTACGGGTCAAATAATCTGACGGACTAATTAGATTTTTTCAGTTGACAACCCTATTTCGCGGGCTCACCTGGGTAATTCACCCTAATTTACAAATACTACTTCTTGAATTTAAAACGATTTTAATACAGTTAAATTACAACTTACAATTAATCACAAACAATATTCAATTGCAATTCTTACAATAAACACATCAAGCTATTTCTCATATTACCCTATACACATTTCAGGAAAACAGAAAACTGGGAATGATAATAAAAGTCTGGGCCAGACTTTTTGTGCAGATATTTTTGTTTTTATTATTTTTAATCTTAAAAAAAATAATATTTCTATTAAGAGCCATTTCACATTTTCGCGCAAATTTCTAAGACTTTAGTCGCCTAATTTACTATCTTAGATAACACCCTGGCATTTTTGAATACATGTTAAAAATAGACTAGTCTTTCTTATTGACACTTCATGTAACACATTTACAAAAACTTATTTGTTTAGTAAGTAGTGATTAATCTCCCACAACTAGTTTACTGAAAAATCATCGCAGAGTCAATTTCAGACTCCTATAACTATCATAAATATTTATAAATTTCACCGAAAAAAATAAGTAAAGCATCAGACATATACTTTTGTCGACACATAATGTACTAGAATATCGATAATTAATAACATGAATTATTAAAAAAACACAGTCATAGGTCAATTTTTACGTTTTATATCGCTATTTTATTGAATAAAATTGAAAAAAATTTATTGAAATTTGTTTGAATAAAGCGTAATTACATTAAACAAATTATGTTAAAATAAACTATGATATTTTACTAAACTAACTCCACGGTTTTATTAAAATCAATTCATTTAATCAGACGTAATATAATTTTTAACATCACTCTAAATTACAATAAATTACGACGCATACGCGAGCACCTAGTACGGCCCGAGCGCCCATCGACGAAGGACCTGTGCCATTTTTTTCCGCGTCCCCATTTTCGAGCGTATCTATCGTAAAGGCATTGTTATACTACGACTACATCATCTCACCGCTTTGTATTTTTTTTCATTGGGTTAGAATTTCGTTTATTATCAAGTAAAGTATTATTTTAGTAGTTCGTAGAATAAATTGTTATATTTCTGTTTTATTAGTTTTAAATAAAATTCAGCAAAAGCTGAAAGCAACAGAAGCGAAATGGATATTATTTTTATTTGCAATTCATATACACAGTTATCGATCACGTTAGTTGAATGCTCCAAAAATGACTTTTTCAAGGTCAAAGTAATTCCTGCACCTTTATGAACTTACAACGGTTGTATTGATAATTTTGATGATTATAATTCTGTAACTACATACGTCTTAAGGCCGCGAATAATATTCTAATCAACATACAACCTAGCACTGGCCTGCAAATTGCAAAAAACGTAAGAAAATTTGAATTTCGCGGGCTACCCTGGAGCATTAGCCTTAACATAATTGTATCGACATGGAATATAGAACCGTTATTACAATTTGAAAGGTTTCCCTTGGGTTTTCCTTTAAAACTATTTCAGTGTCGAAATTTGATAGCTATTTTTTTGTTTTCATTTTAGAATGAGAAATCGCGTGAATCGAGTAGAGGAGGATAGTACTTTTAGAAGAGCCGCCATGCTGGGTACTGGTGGAAAAATAGTGTCGTAGTAGAAATTGGTGCCGATTCTGTTGTGCACAAACTAAACTTAATATAAGCTATTGCTATCTTTTTCTCTTTAATACAACGAGAAAGAGACGGACGTAATTTAGAGCTGTTAAATTTAATTGGAACTAATATTTCCATACAAATGAATGGTGCACGCAAGGCATAAAATAGTTTGACATCTGTAACTTAGTTCATAGCTGTAGCCGTCCTTTTCTCGCACCGCCTTTTAGTAAACGATAGCAATAGACTAAATTAAGTTTAGTTTGTGCACAACAGAATCGACACCATTGTGTGTTAAGTACAATTTTATGTTTAAAACAGGAGTCTATTCAGTATCAAAATCAAAGCATTTATTTCAAGTAGGCCAGTTACAGGCACTTTTGAATTGTTGAAACAAAGCTGAAAATTAAATGTAGCTACAGTCCCAGTCACAAGACTTCAAAACTGTGAAAGTACTGTAGTATTTATATTCAGTATCATAGGTACCTACTATAATAATATTAAAAGAGGAAAGATTCGATTTTTTGTTTGTTTGTTACGATTTAATTGAAAAACTACGCGACCGATTTAAAAAATTTCTTTCAGCAATGGATAGCTACATTATCAGCGAGTAACATAGGCTATATTTTATCCCCATACTCCCACGGGAACGGGAACTACGTGGGTAAAACCGCGCGACGTCAGCTAGTTATACATACAGGGTGGAATTTTTCAATGCTACCTGGAGGGAAAGTACTCTAGATACTGGAGATAGCAAATTTTACTCAAAAGAAACATTCCTAAATTTTTAAAAAGAAAATAATCTGTATTCACAGATATTCGAAAATTCGCTAGCCAATATATTTTAGGCTCGGACGACGTATTTTGAATCCCTCGCTACGTTCAGGATTCTACTAAAAAATCCTTCACTTCGCTCTGGATTCAAAAAAGCGCCGCCCTCGCCGTAAAAATATTATTTTACTCCCATAAGATACAATCTACTATTTTCATCAACCGAATAGTGGTCCCCTCATTTTGACATCAAAATAGCGGGACCACTTTCTTTGTAGAATATTTTAAAATTTTATGCGTGTAGAATTTTATTAGGAAAGTATAAATTAGTAGAAAATATATTGTATTTTATCTTATTCACATGATATTCGCTAAACCTTCCTGGGTCCTGATATCTTGACGTTCATCAAGTCTTATAAGAGAAACGGAAAATGTTTCTCATCGCGACATACCTTTTAAAACATTCATCATGTCGGCCTTATGATCTGCGACTGGTGGCGAAGCGTCGCAGAAAACTTCGTGAGCTACAAACTTATCTCCGCGCGTATTCACACCTCGCATAACCACAGTCTGGCCAGGGAATAAAGAGTACTGCTTCACACTGTCACACAAATATTAAGCCTATAAGAATTATGCCTTTGAAAGCTCATACTGCAAAGTACAAGGTGTACATTACACTCTAGCAAGTAAGAAGCTAGTCTTAAGTGCAATAGAATAGGCTTATTTTGAGCTAGATTGTACTTAACATACAAAAACTGCTACATTTCATCAGTCTCTGCACGAAATTGCTTGTCCTTTCAGTTATTTTACCATTATCGTTTTTTTTTTAAACATTGCCCCTGGCTAGGAATTTGTGTCGTGGATGCGTTGACAAACATTTAAACTCACATTCACAAACAACCAATATTATGTTGGCTAATCAGAGGTTGTTGTAAAATATTATCTGCTGGGGATGGGGATGACGCCCCAGTAGATAGAATCATTCAAAAGAACTGTAGCCACCAAGCTATCGGCAGACACCATCTGCCGGTCGGTGTCGGTTTTATGTAGTTGTTCCATGACTGGCTGTATGCTTATGGAGTTTTAATGTTTGCTAATGAACCCAAGATACAGAAAAAAATGCTAAAGGGGTCTGCGTTTTTTATTAAAAAAAAACCGGCCAAGAGCGAGTCGGACTCGCACACAGAGGGTTCCGTACAAACTTAACTTTACTGTTTGATCCCCAGAAACGGCTATTGCACCAACCGCAAATAATAACTTTGTAATACTAAAATCGCTTTCTTTTGTTATTAAACCACATATTTACGGTTTTCAGTTCCTATTAGGTGTATAAAAATCAAGAGTCAACATCATAAGATATGGGCAAATTTAGAAAACTTGTAAGTACCAAAATTTCTTTCTTTATCTTTTTATGACTCAGGATCTTTACACCTAATAGGGACTATAGACTTCAGTATTAGTATAAATTTTAACTTGCTAGGTCCACCCGTTCCTGAAAAAACGGTGGTGACAGACGGACAAGTGATCTTATAAGGGTTCCTTTTTATCTTTTGAGGTAAGGAACCCTAAAAACAACTATGTGTATATCTTGCTTCAAGTCAATAATATACACCATAACCAACTGAATATACATACTTATCCAAATCCACAGGCACTGTTTGACTGAGTGATTGATCCCATGTTCCTTGGAGAATGACACTCTTGGGGTTAAGCCTGGCGTCTGCATCACATTCTATGCGGCCCACCACAGATACTTCAGCCTGTAAATATATTATAAAAACTCTACAGCCGTTTCTTAATAGGTTTTGGCTATAAAGCTGGTTTTCCACCTGAGCTGTGCAAGGAAGAAATTGATTTGAATATGGAATGAAGGAGGTGCCGGTTCCCCTCACAGCTCACCATGGAAAACCATCTTTTATGTAAAGATATGTTATATGAGCTACCTGTGTTTTACACCTAACTGAAGTTACATCTGAGATTCCACATTTCTTCATAATACATTGAGATATGTAGCGGATATTGTTATCAAACATACTAGCTTTCTCATGAAGCAATTCAAAGCCAAACCTAGAATGGAAATGAGAAATATTTAATATAAAGAATGATATGACCACCAGTTGTGTTAAATTCCTGAGGTGGTGTCTTTTAACAATACTCACATTGCTTTAGTGTATGTTTCACCATCATCATTAGGTACTTGTGTGATTTTTAGACTTAAAATATCATTAGGGCCACATGGCTCTGCAATACTCTGCAATAATTTCTCATCACCATAGGAATGTACTACAGCTCCTGTATTTGCTCTCGATGCATACTTTGCCGAACCACTGAAATAAAATGCATAGGCTTTTCATACTAGAAGAATAGAGAAAAGAATTGGCAAAAACATCCATGGAGCTCAAGTTTTTAAATACATAACCAGCAGTGTTTGAACGCTTGACTTTACTGGGGGATTTTAGATGGTGCTAATAGTAAAATAATCCAGACAGCGAAGGTCAGTTCAAATTATGACTATCAGAACTGCAGCATGTACAACTCTTTCTATACCAACATCAGCCAGAAATAAAAACATGTTGGAACCATCATAACATCAGCTGGTCAGAAAGTCTATGAACAGGAACCATCTCTATCCCCTTTTGAAAATAATAGATGATCTTAGTATTGGTCGATGAAGGACTGATAGCCCGTGGAGCAGATGAATCCTAGACTAGAGATGAAAGTTTTTGAGACTAGGTGGACAAACAATCATACATTTAATGATGGCTGGGACAGAATGGACGCAGAGAAGTGGGTACCTAGTTGGCAAGCTTGAGAATCCTGTGCTCAACAGTGGACTGCAAAAGGCTCAGTGGACTGATTGAGATGCTCTTTCATATTAGCAGGTAATGGGAGTGGGGAGAAGATTCATTTTTAATCAACTTTATGAGACAACAAATGCCTGAAGGCACTAAGTACTATTAATACACTCTAGAAGGCAATTCAACAAGTTAATGTCCACATAAATGTTTTTACATGGATGTTTATTTCAAGAATTTAAAGAACTAAAATTCTAATTTTGCCATACTTACATTGTTGGTGAATAAGTAGCAGGACATAAATCATTTTGCTGATTAGGTGCGGATTCAATTTCAATTTTAACTCTCTGTAAATCATTGAAATAGCATATTTCATTAATCCATTAACCATACCAAAATTGTTTCAAATTAAGTTACAATATGATTATTTTCTTTTTTTATTCATCCAAATCCAGTCAATCCATCCTCACAAACTTTCGCTGTTCTAATATTAATAGTAGGATAATAAAATTATCTAGCAATACTTTGACATGAAAAGCTATGCATGGGCCACAGGGGCATGTTCCAAAAGTACAACACTAAAGAAGTTGCAGATTAAGTTGATGGCTGCAGACGAGTATGGATCTAGTCATGATTTGTAGTGAACATGAACCAGAAGCAAACTCGCCCACAAATATCATCAAGTTAAATGATACGTCCCTAAAATTCTTGTTAAAGGTTCAATGTCCATGTCAAAAATCTTTTGGAAAGACTTGATAATAATGCTACTTTGATAAAGTGACTAAGAAAACACTCCATTGGACAAATTACTGTAAATATCTTGTAGCTTTTAGCTTCTTGTAGTTGCTGTAAAGGGAGCTATCCATTTTCACTGCTGATGAAAGTCCTGCAAGCACTCAATGAGTGTAGATCTAGTCACAGAAATGATGCACTGCGGTACTAGACATACACCCATTGGGCACAAGTAGGTGGTTCGCCGACTTCTTTCTTCAATACCTCCTTAAAATGTAAAAATCAAACTATTTATCTAAAACATTTGCAATAACAACAAAGTTTTTGATAAATTCCACAGTAGTTGTCATGTAAACTTAAAAGTTGCCTATTACATATGTAACTAGGTTATTTTCTAGTACTGAAGATTTATAATTGAAAATAAACAACCTAGTGTTTAGTAATTCATCATACTTAGTCACCTTGGGTGTTGTAGCCATATAGTTTGATAAAACTCCATTGTCTGATCTGAATCAAAGCTAAGGATTGAAATTACAACTCAATTTAGAACCTTACATTAGAAAACAAACAATCGACAATAAACCGTTAACTATCCGGGCGGCAACAAAATCGACAAGAAATAAAAGTACAATCTACAAATACTTTGGTAAATAATGAACACGTGGAGGTGGAGCATGCGCATTTAAAGGATACTGAACTGAAGCGGGTGCCCCGTAAACCGTCAAACTTGTGCCGGTACCCACTTGTCCGTTTTCTTTATCGGTTGCGTTGGAAGGATTCGCCGCCCGCTTGGAAAATTCCTTTCTCACAAATGTATCCAAGTTGTCCAAATTCGGCGATGCACCGTTTAAATGGTTTAAACTGAAGGCCATCCATTGTTCAATGAAAGATTCAGCGTCAATGTTGTATTCTTCGCATAAACTTACGCCTTTGAAAAAGAAGTGAATAGTGAAACAACCTTGAACATTCATTTTGAAGCGGTACAAAGTTATTCTCAAAAGTTTTGGTAAATACAATTAGATTGCAATATTGCTGCGAATAATTTGGGTACTCACATTTACTTAAGATATCTTTAGGCACTTCTATACCGAAAAATAGAAATTGCTCAGTCACCAATTCTTCGGAAGCCATTTTCTGTAAATTGAAAGAGCGAATGAAAGGAAAGGAAGCAAAAGAGCGCCAACGCCAATCAAAAAGTTTGCGTGCGTTTCGTCAAAGTTTTGACCACAGATTGTGTTTTTTTAACCAGCATGGCAACACTTTCGGCATTGTGCATACAAATTCGTCAGTCAGTCAGTTTTAATAGAAGAGTTTATATATTATATGCTTTTTACACGACTGCTTAATAAAAGGAGTGTTATTAGTGAAATAACTAGATAGCTGTTACTATAGGTATAGGATTAGAACGATTTTCATTGATGTAAACTAATATTATGCAGTACACGCGCTGCAGTCATCGCTTTTGTTAATGGCCTCGCACACCTGTCCGCGCTGCAGTCACCGCAATCGTTCCTGTCGCCGCACGCTCGTCGGCTCGTCGGCACGGTCGTCGGTTGTCGGTGCACGCACCACAGAACATCTCTCTACTCTACTCTCTCTCACTCCGCAGCGTTCAATGCGGGTGGGTCTGCGTTGATAACGTCATCAGCTGCAGCTTGGGGAGTTCGGCCGCTTCAGGTACTGCAGCGACTGCGGCGGGGGTGGGTGTGCGAGATTGCATTTAACTTCTTATGAAGAATTCGCATGCGCGTGCGGTGCGGCCAGGTCTGCGTTAACCTTTATACGGTGGCACACAGTGTTGACAAAAACAACAGATAATAAATATAGCATCAATTTCAACATCAAAATAAAATAAAAATGTGTCTGTTGTAATTTTAAAATAACGTCTTTTTAATGAATTCATGTGAAAATATTTACGGTACCCACATATTTTAGCAAAAATCTTTGCCACTCGCGTTTCCTTGTACGACTAAAAACTGTCTGTTTGTTTTGGCTAATCTCCGAAACGGCTGGACCGATTTTGACGGAACTTTATTTTCATTTTTTTTTTTCTAGTCTCCTATGTCTAACTCCTGGGCAAGAGCCTCCCTTCACTTTTTCCACTTCTCCCGCGCGTCCTCCTTACTTAGCTCTGACAGAACCTGTCCAGTTGCTGCGTCCCCGGCTCACCATGTCAGGGCACCAGTTTCCTGCTATTTGGCCCACAGTTCACAGGAGTCACGACTGCTTATATTTAATTAAAATCCTAGAAATTGTTAAAAAAATCCGAATCAATGGAATTACCTAATATTTTTATAATTTCACGTGGATGAAGGTTACGAGCCCAGCTAGTAGATTTTAAATTCTTATATAAAAAGAGCAAAATCTCTAAGCTTTTTTAGCTACACTGACAAAGTATTGGACACAATGGACACTTATTACACGCTTATTATGCAGTGTGGACGCTCCTTCGTATTCGTATTCGCTGGTGGAAATTGGAACAAAATCACACTAATATTCTAAGCGAAAGTTTGTATGTGTGTATGTTTGTCTTGCCTTCACTCTAATGGCTTTACAGATTTGGATGAAAAATGGTATCAAGATAGACATTCTGGATTAATGGGGTAGGCTGGTCAAAGCTGATTGTAGATGGCGCGTCCATAGCTTAGACCCAATCTAACCAATGAGGTCAATCTATTTTGAAATTTAAAATGACATTGACAGATTTTCAACCAATGACGATGTTTGGTTCATGCGCTGCTAGCGCCATTAGTTCCAACAGTTGCCCACTCCATTAGTCTCCGTCCTTTTGATCCGGGCAATAGTAGGTAGGTGTAAAAACACAAATATGAAAAAAAAAAAAATATAGCTGCATTGCCACGCATGCAGGGTACAGTTCATTTTATTATAATTTACTTGAAAAATAAAAAATGTAATTGGTGATATAATAATTTGTGTTCACAATGATATACATAACCACAGAATAGATAATAGTACTAGCGTACAGAAGTTGCACTCCTTTCATCTTGAAGAAAGCCGACATTTTAAATACCTAAACTGGGCGTTCTCGATCTAAATTTTCCCTTGACGCCACTCGTTAGCGTATTTTGTTCGGCATCTCACTACTTATTGGTCAATCGGCAGGGTTGTCACAAGCACTAAAAATAAAATACTACCAACATTTTTGTATTAGAGTGTAGGTATTATTATTCAAATGATAATTAAAACTTATTTACAATTGTTTTAATGTTTGTTTATAATGTCTCATAATTATATTTCTTGCCTTCTATAAAATAACGTTTATTAGATTTGATAGCAACAAAAATGCGAAATATAACAAACAATTGTTTTCTACATTTATTAAAAGTATTTCAACATCCATACACGCAACAGTTTATCCGGCTTGTCATTTTCACTACAATAATAATGATTAATGATCAATAAATCAGTCAGTTAACAAACACGAAGTACAGTAGGTACCTACGCAACGTAAGCGACCAGTCGAAAGAGCGCGAAAAATTAACGCGGCATACGTAGAGCGCGATAGCCACACTGAGCTTGCATATTCAATATGCCCGAATTGCGTATTCAATATTATAAAAAGGAAAGATTTGCATTTATATATGTAACAAATAAACTTAAATACAAACTACTGGACCAATTTGAAATATTCTTTCAGCAATGTATAGCTACATTATCAGCGAGTAACATAGGCTATATTTTATCCCGTACTCCCACAGGAACGGAATTATCAATAAACATACAATTGGCTTACAATTTAATATACAAAAAACAATGATTTCAATTTATGATAAATACATTTATATTTCAACAAGTTATAATTTCATAATAATTATGTTCTTTGAACATGTATATGAAATTTACAAGATGGCATGGATTGGACTTCTGCAGTGACTACGCTGTTTATGCATAAGTTGGCCAAACCTCCTCTGATCAATCCACAAGTATAAGCAACATACTGAAACAGAAAAATAAACAATCAATTATTTCTATTAAGTCAAAAATTAAATACAGGATGATAAAACTACTGATGGGCGAGAGTTTTAAGGAGTCTATAGCTTCAAGAACTGCACTAAAATGTCAAAGTTGATTGATTGCAAAATATTAACTACCACTTTCTTTGTTTTATTCACAAAAGAAATTGGTTTGTTTCTTCATGAGGATGAAAAATCAATACTTACTCTTGGAGCAGATTCCAAATACTGATGGCCATTAGAAAAGTTTGTGAGGAATCTGAATGCATTATCTTGTAGCACATATACACCTTGATGGTTAGTCCTCAAGTTGTCTATTTGCTTCTTGTAGATACATGTCCAAAAGTCTGTACAGATGAATTTCATAGTATCAAGTTCATCTTTAAACCTGGGCCATTCTCTGGTCAATCTTTCCATTATCTTATAGCCAGTAGCAAATCCAATATACTCGACGACAGATAGATCCACCTCCTAAAACACAATAATAATAATTCTTCTAGAGAGAGATACAATTTATTATGCGTAGATAATATTATTTTTAATGTTATAAATTGTAAAGTGCAGTACCTTTTTATCTTTGAGAGTTTCTTTAGACTGGTCAACAGCATAGTTAATTATTTCCGAATGTAGTAATTCAAATACAATATCGTCAGCCATTGGTAATCCTTGAAGTTCTCCCTTAAAAGAACAAATGCGTCAGAATTCCTTATATTAATCTATTATTATTCAGAATAATTACTCGAAAATATTATTTACGATTTTGAGCAACAAAGTAAAATAAATTCTTATTTTCCTTTTCAGATCTACAACAGCACAGAAGTCACAACAGACATTCAAAGCACAGAACACATATACCACAGAGTACACTGATACTGAATTTTAGATTCAAAAGTGTCAAACAGAAAACATAGGCTGCGTTCCGAATTAAGCTGTAATCGATTTGAGCGTCCATAAACCCGTTCCGAATTACCGTGAGCGAGATATCGATGTCCCTTGAATCGTCATAGATGACGTCATGACATGCGCCATCTTGCGATTACACCGACCACCGGCGACCATGCCCCAAATAAATATCACCGTGTAGACATGGGCAAAATGTATCACTAAAAAGAAAAGATTGATATGTATCTTTCGATCACTGGGATATGTATCACTCTTTTATATCTTTATATCCTTATGTATCAGTAGCCCACGCTGGCGCGCACGACACGCAGCGCATTGAGCTCATTGCACTGCGCTGCTCAGGCTCTCTTTGCTCAACTCAATTCAATAAATAAGTAAGAGTCATAGATAAGTAGGCACTTTGCTTGATCGTTATAATTATGTATCTTCCTGATTTATTTTGCTGCTGTTCCGGTTTCTTTCTAGATATGTATCGGATCTTTATATGATGGATGAATAATAAAAAAGCACTCGAAAAATGAACTCGATTTTATAGTTTAAAATAATAATTAAATTTAACATAAGTAGGCTTGCTTGACGTTCAACCAAAGACGCGAAACGAAGCTATCCGACGCGATGACCGACGAGTGAGTGAGGTGTAAAGAAAGATATACTGATACATTCGGATACGAAATGATATGAAGAGAGATTGATTGAAACGGAATGATTCATATCTTTTGTATCTATCACTCCTGAGTTACCCATCTCTATCACCGTGAGCGCTGTCAAATATGACAGTTGTGTTCACAGGTTGTTGTTTTGTTCGATTGATAAAACTTGAAATGAGTTTTAAACTCATGAAAATTATATTTAAATATCGTTGCATCTAAGTAATTTGTAAATCGTGGGATTTTTTAAGGGGTAAATCTTTGCCGGGTGCAAAATACGCTAATATAAACACTTCCGTCATCCTTTCCATCACTGTACGAATCGTCTTCTCTATCTCAAAATCTGAGTTATCAGAGTTGATAGAGTGTACCAATATAACTTCCATTTTCAAAAATAGGTCTTGTGAAAGGTTTTAGGGTTATGTGTACTGTCAACGCGTTCACGAGCGTTCCGAATGGGAGCTATCGCGCATGAATTCGCCGCTAGCGGCGAAGCGACATTTCGAAGGACATTAGTCTACACGAACTTCGTGTAGACTAATGTATTCCGAAATGTCAGATGTCATACAGTGTTCGCGCGTTCCGTGCTTTTTTATCACGTATTTATACTAATTCTCACGATTGTGTTCTAGACTGAGCCAATTCTGAATAATTATGACTTGAAGATTCTAAGTAGCAACTTAGGATCTTATTTGTTAGTACTTGGAGGTAGAATGATTTTTAAATGTTTCAAGCTTGCTAATTTTATGGAGCATATTGTAAAATGTATCTGAAGTTTACACTATGTTGTAAAACAAACTTTTTTTTAGAAGTTATTGGTACTTTACAGTATTAAATAGAATTATTGACCTTACTCGACAGTGACGCCATCTGGTGAGCTCAAAAACGATAGGCGGATAGGCCCCATTGATGACAGCAGCTCTTAGCTGTCATAATAGTGATATCTAAATCTGAACGCAAAATATAGATGTGAGCGCTGTGAGCGATTACTTTTTAATACGGAATGCAGCCATAATATTTTTTTTGTTGATAATTTGACTCAGAGTTAACAGCCCCAAGAAACTAAAAAACAACTGCTCACCAATAAAAAAACAGGAGAAAACAGTAGGTAAATTATAAAAGGCAGATTTCATACTGTCCTCATCACCTACTTTTATTAGTGTGGTTCTTATTATATTATTATTAATCTGAAGCCAGTGAAGTGACTCGTCTATTTGTAAAAGTTCGCCGGTGCTACGTTAAAGTGAACTTGAGATAAGTTGTTAAAACTGTGTTAAAATTTCTCGAAAGAACTCGGTCCCCAGTTCAAAACCCGGTCCTGACTCGGTTATTGGTTCAAAACATGACGTTGAAAATTATCGGCCCATTTCTATTCTGTCGGCCTTGTCAAAGCTTTTCGAAAGGCTAGTTCACAATCAGTTTGTATCCAATTTTCCATGACAATTTTGTCATGGAAAATTGAAAATTGAAAATTGGAAATTACAACAACAGCACGGGTTCGTAAAAAGGTCTAGAACGATGATAGCTTTCTGTTAAATTGAATAGAAATACATGAAGGAAAAGATAGTTTTATTTAAAGACACAAACTTCAAAGTATGAACATACAGGTGTTGCGTAGCAATGTAGTCCTAGTTTCATGAAGGTGTGTATACTTCACATCCTCTCACGTTTTTAAGAATTTATAAATAAATTCTTGAGTCCCATTCTGGAACTTAAATCTATCAACCTAGGGCCAAACAGTGGCTTTGTTAGCATGTCGGCCAACTGCAACTCCGACGGAAGGTGCTGGACATTTAACTCTCCATTGCTAACACATTCACTCACAAAGAAATGTTTCAGCTTTATGTGCTTAGTCCGTTTGTGATATTCGTATTGCGGATTTTTAGCAAGTTTAATAGCTGACTCATTATCTAGGTTTAGCACCGGCTTCTCTGTTCTTGGACAGATCCTTGAGTAGTCTATTTAACCATATAGTCTCTTGAGCAGCTTCACTGGCTGCTGTCACTTCCGCTTCCGTTGAGTAAATGACTTCTCCAACTAATAGCAGCTCCAGAGAATAAGCACGTCGTTCCAGATGTCGATCTGCCGGTAGTCTGGTCTCCTGCATGATCTGAGTCACTATAACAGACCAAATATGAAGGTGACTCTTTCGTGTAAGTCAGCCCGTCCTGTTGGGAACCTTTCAAGAATCGAAACATGCGTTTTACCAGCACGACATTTGTTTTAGTGGGTGCTCCAAGATTTCTAGATGCGACACCCACAGCATATGAAATATCAGGCCTTGTGCCTACTGATAATTATGCTAAAGCACCCACGGCTTGTCTGTACGGGAAATTCGTGTTCTCATCCTCTCCCGTCTCTTTGATGATAGGCGTTGGTGCTGATTTGCAATAGGAGATTCCATTTTTTTCCAAAACTTTCTTTGTGTAGACCTTCTGACATAGTGTAATTGTCTGGTCCTTGAGCACGTCAATTTCCAACCCAAGGAAATATTATGCAGGTTTAGTAGTTACGAGTATCTTGAATCGTGCTTTCCTTTATGAACTCGTCTCCTGCTTTGGTTGTGTTGTACGCTACTAGTCTATCGTCAACGTAAATACCAATAAAGACTTTGGATTGTCCTTTGACTCGAACATACAAGCATGGATCTGCTTCACTTTGTTGAAAGTTAGACTTCTTGAAGATCTCTGAAATGCAGGTGTTCCTCTCTAACAACGCGGCGCTTGCTTTAGTCCATAGAGACTGCGTTTCAGCTTGCAGACTCGTTTTGTGCCATCCTGATAACCATCAGGCTGTTTCATATAAATTTCTTCTTCGACTGTGCCGTATAGGAAAACTGTTGACACATCGAATTGGCACAATTTTAGATTTTCTTTTGCAGCTATGGCAAGTAGTGCTCAGGCGAACCACTGGACTGAACGTTTTATCGTAGTCTACTCCAGGTTGCTGACAGTAGCCCTTGATAACCATTCTGGCTTTGTACCTTTCGACGAAACCATCAGGATTCATTTTAACTTTATATACCCATTTACAGGGCAGGGCTTTTCGTCCTATAGGTAAATCAACCAGATCGCAGGTTTGGCTTTCCTTCAGAGATGCCATTTCATTTTTCATAGCTTCTTGCCATTTGTTTCAGTCAGGAGATTCTAATGCTTCTTTAGAGGTGGTAGGCTTGTGAAGGATTTCAATTTCTTCAACAGCTGCCAAAATAAAATCATCGTAGCGCTTAGGAGCTGTGATTTTAGTCCTATCTCTCAATGATCTCGCTTCATTAGTCACGTTTTCAGCAACAGCATTATGTACAGGTTTATCATCATCGTCATCATTGGATAACCCGGAAAGAGATTCGTAGTTACTCTCATTGTTTACTGGTCCGTTGAGTGTTTTCATCTAAATGTGGTGATGAAGTTCCGTTGTCTTCTTGATCATCGGTGTCTATATCACTGCGCTGGTTATTTCCTTTGTTATCGTCAAACGTAGTAGTCACTTGCTTTTTTTTTTTTTTCGTATGGGAAGTCATCAAATGACTTCTCCCGGTCTGGGCGGAGCAGAAGAAAGTGTCAGACTTTTACTGACTAAAACCCATCCATGTTCCTTCATCGCCCTTTGTGTTCCGGGGTCACGGTATCTCTTTCGAACAGTCCCGCAACCCCGGCAATAGTCACTTGCTTGCGTGATGTTTGTTGTGACGTTTGTTTGTGTTGATCTGATGAACTTTGAATTCCATTGAACTGTTTGGAAAGTTCAGTTTTATTATGTTCATCGTAGAACATGTTCTTCACCACTCGAATATTTTTTGATGTAACAATAATGTTCTTCGAGGGTATGAAAATTCTGAAAGCTTTGCTTGTTTCAGAGTATCCCGCAAACATGCCAGGAATTGCCTTTGGTGCAAATTTGTGAATGTTGATGCCTTTCTTCAAGACAAAAGTCTTGCAACCGAACACATACAAATGATTTATACAAATGATCTGTACAACATCATGATTGTCAACAAGTCTACGTTTATGGCTATATCCAAGTCTGCCAGTTTGTCAACTATGTCCATGAATTTGTTGAGATGATCACGTACGTCTGTAGCGCGTAGGCAAATTACTTATACATCTTTAGTCTTAGGTCATGTATGACGTAGCTCGTAAGTTAACTCTAAGCCCTCAACCACTGCACTGTATATTGTAATCTTTGTGTTAGTCGTTCAGTAAACCTTCAACTGAGAACACGCTTTTTACTTTGCCAAACGTTCTGACCGCACACACACATAAAATCACCTTATCGGCAAAGTGGTGACCCCGACGTGACGACAAGATGACTATCGTGGCGCAGAACAGCGCAGCCGCCGGCAACAAGGTTTCGCTGCAAGATGAAACCATTACCGTCACCCACAAGATGTCGCTAGCCGCAAACATCCTAGTCAGCACAGCGGTAACCCAATCTATACTCTACGTAGGGTGGTGCTATTGCACATATTGCAAGCGCCACATCGAAGCCTTCGTCGAGACAAAATCAACCACGCGATCACACAACGTGCTATCGGCGCACCGCCAGGGATGCCCAACCTACAAGCAAATCGCGAGTGCACACACAATCACTGTAACATCGGGATTCGTAAAATAATAAAGATTCTCTAATTGAATAAATGTGTTTTATATTTCTTAGTTTAGGCGACCACAGATTATATATATCTTGAGACAAACCACAGATCAGATATTGTCTATACTTTACAATCACCTTATCGGCAAACGTCGTGTCCTTTTTTTGTGAGGATCAGCTGTTGTTTCAATAGGGATGCCTTTCATGCAGGTCCCTTGCTGGCGTAGGTAGTTTTTCCCATAATGCTTTAGCTGTTGTGCATTTTTCATTTTTTAAACTCAAACTCAAACTCAAAGCATTTATTTCAATTAGACCATTACGGCACTTTTGAATGTCAAAAATACAAAAAAGAAAATCAAAGCTACAGTCCCAGTCACAAGGCATAATAACTTGAGAAAGTACTGTAGTTGCCCATTCCCTAGCGTAGATCTCTATGGAGAAGAACGGGCAAGAAACTCCATGGACACTCTTTTAAAAACAAAATATTGTTACAAAATCTTGGTTACATCTTTAATTTTGAGATTATACATATATGTGAGAACGATGTAGAAAGACGTGCACACTAAGAGCGTCCAGAGTAAAAGATTAGATCAACAGTTTACGAATAAAGTAATTAAAATGAACCTTGGCAGCTAAGAGATGACCAGTCCCAACTGACAGCGCCCGTTCACGAACATGACGCATGTACCGGCGCCATTCAACTCAACCATATTGAAGGGAACTAAATGACCCAACACACCCGCCACCATCAGCGAGACATTTAAGTGATGATTTAATTTGTTTAAGTTCAGAAGGAGCGATTATAAGAATCAGTTCTGATCTTGCTTGTCTGTCACCTTCTTTGTCAGCTTCAGTAGCATTATTTTCAATGTATTTCCACAGTTTTTGTCCTACTAGTACGGCCTCAGCTTGTATGACCCATGTGTCGTAGTTTTCTCTCGTAAGAGGATCGATTTTGGTGCTCGACATTTTAAAACAAATGCGACAGGGTTACTCATTTAATTCTCGTAACTACGTACACGCTCTGCTACCATGTTAAATTGAATAGAAATACATGAAGGAAAAGATAGTTTTATTTAAAGACACAAACTTCAAAGTATCAACATACAGGTGTTGCATAGCAATGTAGTCCATAGAAGCTAGCATTCAACGGAATCCGCGGGGATCTGTAACGGTGGTTTGTTTCCTGTGTCAAATAGAACACAAAATTAGTGGTCAATGGGTTCCACTCCACCGCCATAATTGCAACATCAGGTGTGCCCCAGGGCTCAATTCTGGAACCTCTTTTATTTATAATTTTTATTAATGATATCGACATGTGTTTCTATAACTCTAAGTTCCTACTTTACGCGGATGATCTAAAAATATGTAAACCCGTTAGATCAATACTAGACTGTCACTTACTCCAGCAAGATCTTAATCGCTTAACAGAGTATTGTATTAAAAACAAACTTCAACTCAGAATTCCCAAATGTTGCTGTATCAGCTTTACTAAAAATAAAAACCGACTTAGACACCCATAAGCACTACAAAGTGAAATCCTAGACAGAGACAACACAATTCGTGTTCTGGGAATACTGCTCGATAATAAACTGCACCTGGACGCACATGTTGATAAAATCATTAGTCAGGCTTATCAGATGTATGGATTCGTGATAAGATCAGCAACAGAATTCATCTACCCGAGCACGTATTTACATTTGTATCTGTCATTAATCTGGTCTCAACTAGAATATGCTATGCCGGTGTGGAGTCCCTATTATAATAATTATAATGACTGTATTGAACGTATGCAACGCAAGTTCCTGAAAACAATGCATTACCGTTGTACTAGAAGTCGTATTTATCAGCCTTCTAATCTCTTTGAAGTCTAGACGTACTTTTCTAGATACTATGTTTCTGTACGATCTATGTAACAACTCATATGATTGCATGGACATCCTTAACAAGCTTTGCTTTGTTGTACTTAGATCGTGAGGAAACCAGCATGTCCTAGAACCAAAAAATTCGAAGACATGTGACATCTACCAATCCGCACTGGGCCCGCGTGGTGGATTATAGCCCATTCCTTCTCATGGAGAGGAGGCCTGTGTCCCAGCAGTGGGAACATTAATAGGCTGATGATGATGATGATGATGATCCTAGTCGCACGAATGCAGGCTTGCGGGCACCTCTACGTCGGCGTCGCGCGTCTTTTCACAGCCAATTTCAATAAGTTTTTCTCTAACTTGGATGTATTTGCTCTGTCTCTAGGATCATTTAGAAAAATATTACTTAACACAATCCAGAATCTATGTGAAAAATATATATGTCTTTAGTGTTCCATAATGGCTGTACTATAAGTGTATTTTTTATGAATTTATCTATTCTGTTCGACTTTCACTTCATCAACATTGTCTTTGTCTTTTGTGTATCTGTGGAGAACGTTGTTGGTTGCACATTTGTATACCTCCATAAATTCTATTTTTTGTAATAAATAATGCCTAATTGTTGGTTCTTCCAAATAAATAAAATAAAATATATTGATCATCAAAAAGCAAAAATCAAAGTAAAATTATTTTCCACTTTCATATTAAATGGGGAATTTTCCAGTGCTTTTTATGAACGAACTAGATGGCGCTGATCAGCCTTGGGAATAATAAAATGGCTCGTTTTTATGTCCACGGAGGAACCTAAGCTCGACATGACGCACCAGGAGTTTAGACGTAACGTAAAAATACTCAGAAGAACAATAGCAAAAACTTGTAGTTCAGTTCAGTGATGCAAAAGTAAAGTTTCAGGTTAAAAATGTTTGACAGAAAAAGGTTCTGTAACAGTTCTTACTTTTAGACAACAATGAATAATAAAGAAATTTTACTATACAATGAGTTTGACATGTATTTAAGAGAGTTTTTTTTTGCTCTGCTAAAATATTTTACCATTGACCTATAATTTATTTCGTACCTAATAATAATTTTTTCATTGGATTTACCTACTGGAACGCCGCTTAAAAAAATATTCCCAAAGCTGATCAGCACCATCTATTGGTATACCTTTACTGAAGCGTTGTGACAAACGTCAGTAGAAAATTCCTCATTGCCTCATCTTCAGTATTTTCTTCTCTGTCTACGGTATTTTCAGACTCGGTTTTTTTGTGAAAACAGCTAGTTTATTGTTAAAACATTAGGGTTGGTAACACTAGTCTGACTGACGGCCAGGCTTTAGATGACAGTTGATTGAAACAGACATTACGATACGAGAATTTTGGATTGGTTTATGGTTATTGGTGAGCAACTCAGAACAATAACTAAACACTAACTAACTTTAGTTCTTGTTCTGAGGTGAGCAAGAGTGAGCCTTGGGTTTTCTTTCAACTTGAGTAGGACTTGCCATTGCCAGTTATAAATTATAGTCTTTCAGAAGGACTTTGCTTACAGGATCTATCTGATCTATCGAGAGACCTCATGGTCAGCATTCACCGTGTTAACTCATACCTTTCAGTTGATAATAATTATACTCATACCTTTCAGTTGATAATAATTATTATAATAACAGGTTTTGGAAGTTACCTCTAGTTTTTTTTTTATAACGTTTTTAAGAAATTTCATTATTACCCGACTTCCAAAAGGAGGATTGTTTTATGTAGATACACCGATTATTTACAATATGGGGTGGAGGAGCAACATTTTATTTTGGTATCTATTTATAAAAATAATGGAAATCGCTTGAGTATTCTGCCCTCGTAAATGAAAACACAGTATTGTATTGTATAGCGGGCTGGTGTCCGTAACTCCACGTCAAAGCGCGTATTTTGCGTACGGGTGGGAACTTTATTCGATCCACCCTAACTCCCCGAGAAAGGCCAGCAGCGCCTTGGTGTTGCTGACAATCTCGCGGAGAATACCTGGGTAACCGAAGTACTTTGCCCTGTATGTTGCAACCACTGGGCAGTGCAGAAGCACGTGGGCTGCTGTCTCGGCTTCCTCCATGCAGGCACGGCACAGGGGGCTGTCCGTGACTCCTATGACAAAGAGGTGTTTATTAAAAGAGCCGTGTCCAGTAATGGTGGCTGTAACTGTGCGCAGCTGCGATTTGGTCAACCGAAGCACGCGTTTGGTGAGGCGGCCGTCGATAGTAGGAAGTGCTTCCTTGGCCTGCCTGTACTCGCCATGGTCTAGCCATAGCTTGTGGTGTTGTACACTAGTTCGGTTCCTTACCAGTGTGCGTAGGTATCCGAAAGGGAGTGGTACGATAGGTTCGGGTCCCACCGCTGCTGCCATGCTCGATCCCCTTCTAGCGAGTTCGTCCGCCGCATCATTGCCACGGGAATCGCTGTGTCCCTTAATCCACTGAATGGTTATATTATTGAGATTACCAACCTGGTTCAGGCGTTGATTACACTCGTGTATTAACCCAGAGTTGACTGTGTGGTTGTTTAGTGCTAGTAGTACAGCCATGCTGTCTGAGAGTATACGAATTGAGTGGTCCACAACCTTCCTGGCCAAGATAGCAGATGCCGCCAGGGAAATGCCCATGCATTCTGCCTGAAATACCGTGTTGTGGGCCTCCAGAGGTTTGGCTATGTGGATGTTGAGACCCTCCAAGAAGACTCCAGCACCTGTGCCAGTACCTGTTTTAGATCCATCCGTGAAGATCCGTAGTTCCGCGGGGTTTAATCCCTCGCAGCGGTCGTGGAGCTGGATTTGGTACTTCTTATCGAATACGAATAGTTTTGGTATCCGATCGTTTATTGCTTTCGCCAGGGGGAACTCGTTGTGGAATCCCTCCAGTACCGCGGTGTGCTGTGTTTCTTTCTTACCCCAGAGTTGAAGTGTATTAAGGCGTACAGCCGTCATCGTCGCTTCCTGCTGTATGAACAGATGAAGCGGTGGGAGCCCCAGCATGGCTTCGAGAGCTGCAGTCGGGGTAGTCATGCAGCCTGTGATCGCCATGCAGGCTAGCCTTTGCATGCGTTGCAGTTTGATGGAGGCTGTAGTTAGTTTGGTGCGGGGCCACCAGACCACTGCCCCGTAAGTGATCATAGGTCGGATTACCGCGCAGTATAACCAAAGTATAATTTTAGGGGATAGGCCCCACTTCTTACCTATCATCCTCCTGCATTGCCAAAAGGTGATGCAGGCCCTGTTAATTTTATTATCTAAGTGACTACTCCAATTTAACTTACTGTCCAGGATGACTCCCAGATATTTGACCTCGTCGGCTAACTGGAGTTCTGTATCGAAAAGTTTGGGTAGGCGATAAGGGCCTAGTGTTCGTTTTTGGGTAAACATGACTAGTTCAGTTTTCGTGGGGTTCACTGAGAGATCGAACTCTCTGCACCACCGCTCAACGATGCGTAGTGCTTGTTGAGTGAGGTTGCAGATTGTCCCCGTCACTTTCCCTGAAATGAGGATAGCTAGGTCGTCGGCATACCCTATTGTGTAGAAATGGTTCGCGTTGAGTTTTGTGATGAGATCATTTATCACCAGATTCCAGAGGAGCGGGGATAGTACTCCACCTTGGGGGCAGCCTCTGGCTATCAAGGCAATCTGCTGCTCCCCTTCAAGTCGAACCACTCGTTTGCTTAACTTATTGGTGATCCAGTCTGTCAGTACTTGTTCTACTCCGTGACGGGAGAGCGCGGTGTTGATGCTGGAGAAGTTAGTTTTATCGAAGGCTCCTTCGATGTCTATGAAGGTGCCCAGGCAGATGCCCTTCTGGTGAATCTCCTCTTCTATCCGGCCGACCACTAGATGGAGGGCGGATTCAGTGGACTTGCCCGAGCTGTATGCGTGTTGGTTAGTGTGGAGTGGGATAGATTTCAAAACGCCGTCCCTCAGCTCTCTCTCGCAAATTCTCTCCAAAGTTTTAAGGAGAAAGGAGGTCAGGCTGATTGGTCGGTGGTGTTTGGCGTTGGTATAATCACTCTTACCTGGCTTAGGAATGAATATGACTTTCACTTCCCTCCATCCTTTTGGAACGTATCTGAAGGCCAGGCACGCTCTCATTATGGGTACCAGTCTGTTGGCGACAGAGGTCCCACCCCATTGCGGTAAGGCAGGAAAGACCCCGTCCGGACCGGCCGCCTTGAAAGGATCGCCCACTGAAGTTTTTCCAGCGTGATGACTTTGTGTGCATAGCGCCAGTCGTTTTCTGACGGTGTTTGTATTACCTCTGTCCAGTCGATAGCCTGTGTGAAAGCGCAGCCTGGGAAGTGAGTTTCAATAAGGACGCGCGTCGCCTCTTCTGGTGAGGTGGTAAGTGTGTTGTCGGGTTTACGGAGGACAGTAGGCCCACCCAGTCGGGTTCTGCTGTGCCAATATTTTCCTTACCCTGTTTGCTTGTTGGCAGGATTCGATGTTGCCACAGTATTTGCGCCATCCAGTGGAGCTCCTGAATCTGATGCATTTTTTATAGGATTTTTTGGCCGCGTAGTACGTGTCCCAATCCTCATCAGCACAGGTGTTCATGGCTCTGTTTAAGGCTGACCTTACCTTCCCGCACTTACAATCCAGTTCCGCTCCCCACCACGGTTGTTTCCCTGGCGTTGTGGGCGGAGTGGTCTCCGGGCAGGATGAATGGTAGCTGTCTAGCATTGATTTCGTGAGATGACTTACACGCTCGTCGATCTGCTGCGTGTCCTCGTAGGTCATTCCGTAGTTTGTTGACACAAGTTTGGTTTCGAGGATGCGTGTATAAGCAGCACGGTCAGTGTTTCGCGGGTTTCGCCGTGGCAGTGTTGGTGTTACACAGACCTGAATATCGAAGCGGATCCACCTGTGGTCCGAGCAGGAGGCCTCCTTGGAGACCTGCCAGCCGGTGGTGATGGCCGCTGCACCCTCCGATGCCAGAGTGAGGTCTATGATTGTTTGGCTACGTCTGTTTACGAAGGTTGGTTCAGAACCTGTGTTCAGTAGGGTTAGGTTAGTTGTAAATAAGTAATCTACTAGCGCCTTACCCCTTGCATTTTGTGTGTCCATGCCCCACAGAGGGTGATGAGCGTTCGCATCGGCGCCTATGACAACCTCCAGCCCAGTGCTCTCGCAGTAAGCCACGAGGCGGGCGAGGTCATGCGAGAGACATCCCTGCAACAGAAGTCTGTTAGTGGCTGTGTTTTTATGTTACGTGTCACATAGATGCACGATCTGGGTTTATCATGATCTGTACTAACTAAGAGCTTACCACCAAGATTGGAGAGTCCTTGTATTTGGCCCGCCCTAATCCATGGCTCTTGGATCAAGGCAATGGCCGTATGTTGTGCCTCCAGCCACTTCCGCAGCTGAGCCGTCGCGGTCTGACTGTGGTGGAGGTTGGCCTGCAGGACCTTACAGGTCGACGAAGGGGACGCCAACGCTGGACGTTCCTTCCTCGTCACCTGCCAGCCGCAGCCCGGCAAACAGGTCGCCCGCGTCGAAGCCGTCCTCCTCCAGGTCAGAAGCCGAGGACAGGATGATGTCCTCGAGCTCCTCCCCCGAGAGGACGGCGCCCACGCTAGCAACAGTAGGGGCGGCTGGCGCTGCTACTGCAGGCTCAACCGCGGGTGTTTCCGCGGTGTTTGTTGGGGGGAGAGTTGCCTCCTCCACCTGTGTCCCAGCGCTGGCTTCGGCGGCCGGATATCCCTGAGGGACGTCGACAAATTTGCCGTTCGGACCCTGGAACTTAACGTACACCGTCCCTACACCAAATGAGAGACGGCGTTCGGCTTCCATCAGGGTCGGAATTTGGTCCTCAGGGACCCCGACCATCACGTACCACGCTTCGGCCTGTTTGTTGGCGCCCAGCAACACCCACTCCTTGATGCCAACTCAAGAGTTCTGGTAGCACAGAGCACGCCCGATGTCGGACGGCTCCGCGAAGATCCCCTGCTCATCAGGAATGAAGATGCCGCATCTTACTCGGCGCATGAGGTCCGCCTGCCTCCTGACCACTAGCGAGGTGCTAGCGGGGGAGGCAACTCAGAGATCAGTTTCCTTAGCCATGCTAAGGTGTGGTCGTTCCCGCACCACAGTCTGAGGACCCCGCTGCTGAACACCGGCCTCGCTTTGAAGGTCGGTGCAGGTGAGTCCTGTATGGGAGAAGAGGCCTCGACGAGTATCTTCTTCTGGATAGCCGCTGGAGTCGCTGGCTCTTCTGGTGTGACACCTCCTTGCTGATGTGCTCCGTACGATCGCAGGTAACTGCGACATCAAGGTCGGAGCTCACAGCTTGGGCGTAGCTACGCTTTGCATCCCGTTTGGATTTATCAAGACGCGGCCGCTTGCGCTCTCCTCGAGGTGTTAACGTCTCGTTGAGGGCTCGCTTGGCCGCGGCCTGATCTATCCGAACGGGTTGCGGTGTCGTCGTCGTGGCTGGTCCACTCGCGCCGCTGGCTGCTGGTTGGCTGGGTCCCGGTCGGCTGGTGCCGGCCTCGGCCTGCGACCGCTTGCTTGCGGAGAAGTTGACATTGCCATGGGTCGGTTTAACCCGGCCCGTGGCGTTAGCCTGTGTAGGTTGAGGGGACTTACCCGTCCTCTGTGCCTGCCGCTGCCTGATGGACGGCCTGTTCTTCCTTCTCGGTTTACCCGTCGAAGGGGCCGGGGCAGCCTGCACTGAAGATTCAGCGCAGTGGCGTTGTTTGCCGGAATCCTCCTTCCTGCCTTTACGCCAGCTCCTCTGTACCTGCCAGGCGAGCGCGAACGCGTCACCTGTGGTGCTGGTCTCCGCGCGTTGGCCAGTGACGGCCACCGAGGGGGGAGCAGTAGGCGGAGGAAGATGTATGAGGGGAGCCCGGCCAGAGGAATTAACCGTCGTGGTGGGCTCCACGCCTGAAAAAGAGGGAGGAGCGGTACTGGTCCCGAGCAGCGCCGTACTCCTCCGTTTATTACGGGACCTAGTTTTGGTCCTGGCAGCGGTTCTCGCCACTGCCGGACCTGTACCCGCACTGGAGCTCGCTACGTTAGTAGCGGAGCATCCGGGGGCTAGAGAGGTGCTGCAAGCACTCCTCTTGGGAGAATACTTGGCTTTTGCCTCCTCTCCGGTGTGTGTTTGTGCAGTATGTGCGTGTAAATGTGTGTGGGGTTTGTGAGTTTGTGTGGTTGTTGTGTGTGTTTGTGGTGTGTGTGTGTGTGGTGTCGTATGGTCTTTTAGTATCCATAGTAAAGTGTAAAGAATTCATCTCTCCGGCTTCCCACCCTCCATGGAGCCCGCACCTGGGAACGTCTCGCTACAAACTAGCTCAACCGTTAAGATTACCTTCGAGATATAGGGGCGTGAGGCTGGTTTACAGTGCGATATCGGGCGCTTGATCGGGTTGATGACTAATCAAACCTTCACTTACACCTTCAGCATGACCTTCACCAACCGCTTCGGCCATCCGAGGACGACCTCCGCGGACCTCCCACCCCTCGCCGTGGCCCTCTAACGGGACACTGTGGCCATTTCCCTACCCTTGGGAAAGGTACAGGTACGGGAAAGGTACGGGTAGGGCCACCGTTTCGCTTGAAATCCAGACCAAAGAGGGCGTGTTGCCTCACGGACGCATTACCACCAGCGCCGATCGGCTCAACCCTCCAGGACTCTTTCATCCCCGCTTACGGCGCTCAACTGCGCAGGTCCTAGCGCAGGTGACCAGATTTACCTACTCGACGCCAGCTGGGTTTAGTGGCGACCGATTCGTTGCGTCTATTTCTTAGGGAAATAGACCAAAAGCAGGGCGGCAACCACGTGAAGGAGAACACACCAGACTTGCCTTGAGGATCTACACGACTGTAGCGCTCCCCCTCAAGACCCCGCCACGTTACCGCCTCTGAGGGAGGCAGTAAGGAAACAGAGTAAACACAGTAACTTTGGGTACTGTGTTTATGCTTGTATTTGTTATTATAATAAGAAGACCGAGCGCTCTCTGGGAAAATTTTCGGTTTGTCTGTATCTCTACCACCGTTACGGAGATACGATGGATAAAAATACAGTATTTCGTAAAAAAACAAGACATTTTTAATAAAAAACACAGTGCGTTAGAATTTTTAGGTTTGAACACAGTAAATTACTGTTTACTGTGCAGTAATATGTGTTCATGTATTATTATAAATGTTTTGCTTGACTATAACACAGCTTCTTCAAATACTGTGGTTTTAAGTAAAATTTCCGTAAAATGTCTTATGTTATACTTAAATTAATCACAGTTCTTAGTCACTGGGTCTAAGATTCCTGTAGTTTTAATATTTATGTCAAAAATACATAATAACATCGTCAGCTTCAGGACGGCTTTAATAATCAGCTATCTTTTTTATTGCCAATGACTGGCTTCAGTTGTACACCGAATTAAGACAAATATGAATTTCATAAATTAATTTCAACATTCAGATGCAGGCATGGATGCAGGTTACGCAATCTGACTTCAAAAAATGTATGAAGTGGCAACCCTAACTACGTCGGAGTTTAAAAAAAAGTAACACTAAATAAATAAAAATAAAGATGGCGGATTGCGACTTGCGTCCATTGTGATGTGCTCCGTGATACTAAGTACTTAGAGGATTCTAAATAACCTGAGTGGTTCGAAAATTGTGATAACTGTGCGATTCGTAATTATTTTCTATAACATTTCAAGATTTTTCAAAGTAAGTAAATTTTTCATCACAAATGGACGGAAATAACATTATCGCTATAAAAGATGGCGACCCGACGCGACCTGCTGAAGTTGAAGCGCCATCTGGTGTAGACGTACCGAAACAACAGTTTGAAGGACTTGTGAGAAAAAAAAGGAGGCGCGGGAAATCTAAACGGAAAATAATGAAACCGTTTTCAAAAATACCGTGGCAGGATCGGAGGAAGAATGACAAATCTAAAAGAAATAATAGATTTAGGAAGATTGTGCTAGCAAAAACACATGCCCCGTTTAACAACAACCAATTTTTAATGGAAATACATAAACCAGAGCCAGAAAATTCATACATTTTACGTACACCATCAGCACGTACTCGCGATTCAAGTTTCAGCGTTGATTCTGAAGAAAATTACTTTTTTTCGCTGCCTGAAGATGAAGAGGAGTATCTGACAAAAGAGTTTTCAAGTGTTTATGAAGATGCTCAAAGTGAACGTTTGTCAAATATGTCTAAAGATGACCTCATCCAGGAATATCTTCTATTGGAAGCCAAATATGAAAATCTCGTGAAGAGGACGGAACGTTCCAAAGCAAAGTGTTTAGAAGAAGATAAAGATATCACAGCCAGGGATGCTTCTGTTACTGACAGAGACAGTATGATAACAGACAGAGACACTTCAGGAACTTCCATTGGGTCCAGTGCAGTAGATGAGCAGTCTTTTAGTGAGTTTATGCAGCGTATTAAGGAACAAGAAGAACAGATACATTCATTGCAGCTGGACAATGAGAAGTTGAAACTCGAAGTTGAACATTTACGTCAGCATTCTCGGGACTCGTCAAGTGCAGACTCTGAAAGTGATAGTTCATCCTCATCGGATAGTGATAGCAGTTCCAGCAGAAGTGCAAGTCCTATATCAGAGTTAGTAGCTGAAGACTGCTTGATTGAAGACAACTTGACTAATGAAAATCATATACATGTGAATGGCCAAAATGAAGAGACTGAAGGTTCGGGTGCCACATACCCAATGGCTAATGGTTGTCATGATTCAAATGATTAAAATCAGTTTTAAACTTTTAATAGGTTAGGCTATTTGTTAAGCTCTGTAAAAATTGTTGGACAGTATTTAAGTATCTTTATTCTGCTTATTCCTTATTTACATAGGATAATTTTATGTTCTGGTGAGAATGTGTTTTATGACATGCATTTAGAGACTTGCTTAGTTAACTTAGCACCTTACTGTACAAATGCCCTCAAACATTCTTTCCTGTATACGCTGGGAATATAAATGTGAGATCTCATTTTAGATTAGTGAAATTGTTCTGTGATATCCTTGTGGATATTTTATCAGTAGTGATTTATATAATAAATTGTTTTAATTTACAAATAGATCTCACGTTTATGTTTATACAGTGGGACATAATAATAATCTAGGTTTAAGTAAAAATGTTGTAGTAAGTAATCATTTATTTTGTATAATTATATTCTTATATTTTATGGTTGCCGTTGTCTTGTTATGAATGGATAATTTATCTGTATTTCTTTACCAAATTGAATGTGTCAAGTACTTTGTAGAAATAGTTTTATGTAATTTATAAAGCCTTTACTTATATTTAACAGGGATTGTAATAATTTTCTGCTGCGCCATTAAATACTGTAATATGTCTGAAGCATAATGGGATGTTATTTACCTAGAACACTCATATTTACACAATGAGATGGCACCTAGCGTTACTGAAAATCTGCATAAGACTTGATAGGTAACTTAGAAGGCAACAAAGTATAAAACTATACAAAAATCTCTAAAAAAACATTTTCCATAACTATGCCAAATGTGGAAACTTTTAAAAATCCACAAAGTTTACTTGATATTTTGTTGCATCATCATAAAGCATGTAGAAAAATAAATTTGCTATTCCTTTTTTTTTCCTATGCCTGTATTAATAAACAACCTAGCTTAAATACTACTAATTCTAAACACTTTCAACATTATGTTTTAAGAATACAGCAGTCAACAAACATTAAACCTTTTCTTTTTTTGCTTTCGATTCCGGAGCATTGGGATTGGCACCTTTATAAAATTGTTTAAGTAAAGCCATTGCCTCAGTTGCCATTAGATTTCCAATCAAATTATAATTATTTTCATAAAAATTACTTATATCTAACACAGTTTTACCACCAAATCTGTCGTTGGCGCAACCATATACTACTTCTTTTATATTCAAATTGCTGAGTGCTGCTGCACACATTATGCAGGGCTCAACTGTTACATAAACTGTAACATTTTTAAAGTATAACCTGTAATCAATATTATTGGTTTTACAGTAATCTATGACTTGATCTATACAGTTTATTTCAGCATGTCTTGTTGGATTATGTGTAGCATTAACACTATTCCTTGACTCTGCAATAATATTTGAATTTATGACAAAAACACATCCTACTGGTACTTCTTGAGCTGATAAAGCTTCGGATGCTAACTCAAGAGCTCTCTTCATAAACTCAACCATTCCTAAAAAACAATTAATATCTTATTAATATTTACTGTAGGGTTACTTGCCCAGTGCCCTCAATAATCACAAGTATGAGTAACACAATCTAGTTTGTCAAGTGGCAGGTACAGCCTGTTTATTCTTCTTTTGTGTTTAGGTAGTTGTGAAGCAAATTATGTTTTCTAAGACACTCAGTTGCTGTCTCCGGCCATTTGTTATTGTTCACTGCTCTGGGGCTTGGGTGTGGCAAGTACAGAATCTGAAATAAATAATTCGGAAAATACAATAATTAAATACTGAGACTAATTCATTGATGCAAAACTTCAAGGATTTGTATAATTGAATGTTCAAAGTCATACCTCAATATGTCTTGAAGAAGTGTGTCTTTTTAATGTTTCCTTTGCTCTGGTTTCACAAAACTTTCCAATTGCTACTATTGTCTTAACTTCATACAGTTCTAGAATTTTGCTGAATACTGGATCACAGATGTTGTATAATTCTTGTACTTCACCTCTCTGGAATTTATAAATGTAAATTAGCTTAGAATGATTGATACAGAACTGTTTTATAGGGATGACTTAATCTGCTTTATTGTGTTAAACGCATGGACTTAGTGACTTGTGGACCAACTCTATCCTAATATGGTCCAGGAATGTGTTTAGCATTACACTTGTTTAGATAATGAAGATCTCTTACTTTGAAATCACCTGGAGTGAGATTGCAACCTGATGCGGTCATCCACTGCTGAGGCAAGTAGTTATACACAAAACCGGTTTTGAAGAAATTTTCTGGTGTTCCACATAAAGTTTGAAGCAAACCCCAAAATCTTTTACCACTGACCTGGAAAAATTTAAGACAAATAAGACAGATGCTTAAATAACTTTTTAAGCAATGTTTCATCTGATAAAGTATACCTTTGTTTGGAAATGGAAAACTTTTAGTGAGTAAAATGCTCTAAAGGGGAAGACCCAAGAAACAACATTCAATGGATGGCATCTAATAAGATAAAATGTAGTGTTACTAGGTGGAATTTATACTCACTTCAGTTCTGCTACAATCAAAGCCCAACACAGGGCGAGCTTTAATTTCAGTGGGTGGTTTCTCCACTGGCCCACTGATGCCCAACCAATCTCGAACAGAACTTATTTCACCAAACGGCACCTGTTGATAATTCTCAAATGTTTTTGAGTAAAGCCTTTTTCCTGTGCAATACAATAATATATTAAGCATGCTATTTAGTCTCGCTAAAGATCTTGAAAAAAATAAGGGTATATGAGGTGGTCCTTACTCCAGTCTGAGACATTCCCCAAGGTCCAGGATTCATGCCAAAGTACATAATGGGTTTTGTAGTATTGCAATATTTTCGCACGTACATTTCAAAGGTATGCCTTGCATAAATGGTAGGGTTATAAACAGCTTCTACTTTTTTGGGCATACGAAACTGTTCTAAAGAAAGGTTTAATTCGTCTATTAAATTCAAAAAATCTTCGCTGATATCCTGAGACCCTGAATCTTCTATACTATTCGTAAAAAACGATGATACAACTTCTGGTTCCATTGTATTTTACGAGAATTAGTATCACACATACATACACACTAATCACTTACTATACGTAATAATCGTTGTAATCCTGATCTCTTCTGATACGCATTATCTGACGAAACGTCATCGCAGAAACGCATACAAAATCAAATCAAAACAAACCCGGACACACACACACAACAAAACATGCACAATAGACAACTTATACAAGAACAAGCTCAAAGATAACATTGACATTGACATGTCGGGCTGCCATGAACACAGCTGTTCATAATCATTTTAGTCGATTATTTGTCAAACAGTGATTACTAAAAAAGAATACTAAAACGTCTACAACCCAGAAACTACACAAAGATACTACGCTAAAGCTTAAGCGGCGTCCCCACTAGGGCCGCACGGCTCGTGAGCCGAGCCGCGCGGCCGTGCCCCGTGAGTTTATTTTAAGTCCACACTCACGAAACTTGTTGAAAGAAAATGAGAATTTTACATTTTGAATTAAGTTGTTCTATGTGTCCCTCAATATCTGTCTGTTTTTGTCAGCCTTTGTACAAAATCTATATTAAATAAAATTCACGTATTTTGGATCTCGGATTCCTGCTTATTTTATTTTTAACAAAGCTCGGTCTCTAGGAGCCGCGCGGCTCTAGTGGGGACGCGGCTTTAGTATCTCTGTGTACTTTCTGTGGGCCTATTACGTAACTCTGTTGACAGTTCGAAATGACAGTAACTGGGCTCAGTGTCCATCAATCAACTGTCAAAAGGTTAGTTTCGAATTATGGTCGCGATCAAATATGACGTCATTGGTTGTCATCGTGGCTGATAGTCACCGTTACTCATTTTGACAGACCTAGACGCTTTCGTATCGATACATATATTATTTCGATTATGTAAGCATAGACAACAACATATTGTAGACAACTGAGTTTGAAGTTGATTTCGTGAAAGACGTTACACCGTACCCGGGCTGTTAGTCACCGTAAAGTGATTTCCACTCAGTGCGATACGTAATACCAATATTATCACAGTCACGGTTGTCATCAAAGTTCGGTGTACAACCGAAGCTTGATAGTCACTGGATATCAGAAAGATACGTAATAGGCCTACTGGATGCTACAACCGGAGCCCGCGCTTCGGTTTTGATTTAAAGCGGCGTCCCCATTAGGGCCGCACGGCCCGCACGGCTCGGCCTTGCGAGCCTGTTGTGCTTTTTTGCAACGCGACCATATAGACGATAACTTGGTTTGGTTATCGTTGAGTTCGTAGTGGAATAAAAGCGGCACCATTTTGTTATTACGTACTAACTGAACAGAGTAGTTATCTGCACTGTGGAACAAATATAAGACTTGGCTGTGCAATCCGTTACGGGCAGGCTGGGTGGCATGGCATTTTGGAGTGGATAGAAAGAAGTACTTTTTTCCTCATTTTCAGCTTTCCGAAAGATTAAAACTTGACGAACAAGTGAGCAAATTGGCTGTGACAGACAGACGCACGAGTGATACTATGAGGGTTCCGTTTTTTTCATTTTTTGTACGGAACCCTACATGAAAACAATGAGGGAACTTGATTTTAACATAGCTCGAGAAAACTAGGTTATTCTATTCTATTTTTATTTATGGCAAATGCTGTCGATGCCAATGTCGACAATTCTGCCCGTGTCAGAAGTGAATGAGAAAGCAAGTGATGTTTAAAGAACAGAAAAAAAGGAGAGAAGTAATATAACAATTAAATAGCTGAACTCATTGCAGAACTTGTTGTTGGGTTAGTAGGACAGCACTGAAACACACAAGAATATATAATTATATAAATTAAAATTGAAAACTATTGTTGCGGAAGTGGTTGTTAGAAGAGTGTTTATAATCGATAGATAAGTTCTTTCAAAAGTGTCCCTGTAAATTTTATACTCTGAAGCACCGACATATTTAACTGTTAAGTGGACTTAAACTAAAAAAAAATGTAGTTACCTAGTAATTATTATCTTAACTGTAAAAACCTGTAATAATGCATGCTATATATTGGCCAAATGTTAGTAAATATTTTATATAAAAACTTTATGTACCTACCATATTTGATGCAATAAATGAATAAATAAATAAATAAATAACTAGGTTATATTCGGAAGCCTAAGCAAACGAAAGTGTCAGTCAACGAGCGTATGTGAAGTGACGCAATTTTTTTTTTTCGAAGCGCTTTGGCTTTGATACCAAGTAACGTAGTCAGTTCAACGCCATCTAGAGAGTTCTTGGAAACTATTTTTTTTTAATGATTCAAAAAGAAAACCTCTCATTGTTTGATTGAAAATGTTGAAATTAAATATATGTAGTTCAAGTAAATAATATATTATTATTTGATGTAATAAAAAAAAAACTAAACTCGATCTTAGTACCAGGAGCGCTGGGTGTTATTTGTTTTTTTATAGATTAAAACTTTTTATACACATTTTTAATATTTCGTAATTGCGTAGCGGTGCTTATTACTATTCCTGCTAAAGCTAAAAGCACGTCCTCTTCTTCGTACATCTCAATAAAACTGCCCGTGCGGCTCTTCAATGTGGACGCGTTGCAAAAAATCACAATAGGCTTGCGAGGCAAGCGGCCCAAGAAGCCGCGCGGCTTCTAGTGGGGACGCTGCTTAAGGCTGCGGTTCCACTGAGGCGGAGCGAGGCTGCGGAGCGGAGAAACGGAGAAATATTAACCAATAGGATTGCATACTGGAGCGGAGCTGAGATTTTATGTGATCCTATTGGTTAATATTTCTCCGTTTCTCCGCTCCGTAGCCTCGCTCCGCCTCAGTGGAACCGCAGCCTTCAAAATCAAAAATCAAAATCAAAGCATTTATTTCAAGTAAGCCAGTTACAGGCACTTTTGAATTGTCGAAACAAAGATGAAAATTAAATGTAGCTACAGTCCCAGTCACAAGACATAAAAACTGTGAAAGTACTGTAGTTGCCCATTCCCTAGCGTAGATCTCTATGGAGAAGAACGGGCAAGAAACTCCATGGACACTCTTTTAAATCAGAATATTGTTACAAAATCTTGGTTACATCATTCATGTTGAGATGGTATATTATGTGAGAACAATGTAGCAAGATGTGCACGTTAAAAGTGTCCACACAAAAACACACAAACAAAAAAAATACAATTCAAAATAATTCATTCAAATAAGCCATGGCAACTAAGAGATGACCAGTCACAACTGACAGCGCCCGTTCACGGACATGACGCATGGATCAGCACCATTCAACTCAACCATTTTGAAGGGAACTAAATGATCCGACACATGCGCCACCATCAGCGAGACATTTGAGTGAGCATGACATACTCTAAACCGCCAGGGCACATTCAAGTCAAGAAAAGACGTAGGCTATGCATTTATATAATACTAAGGAGATTGAATCTATACAATGCAAAGATAGTTGTACAATCTTCAGCAGTTCCAACAATACATTTTAATGCTATCAATTTATGCGCCCCTGTCCTTGTGGAGCAGGACCAGCATTGAGCCAAGCATTTTTATCAGCGATATAATCGCTCAACTTGTAATATGCTTGCTTACATAGTGTGCGTTTAATGCATGTTTTAAATTTCGTCTCGTCAGTTCAAGAATACTTTGTGGAATTTTATTATAGCATCTCAAACAGTACCCCATGAAAGATGAGTCTACTTTAGCGAGTCGGAAACCTGGCTGAACTAGTTGGTCCCTATTTCTAGTACTGTAATTATGTCTGTCACCCCTTTTACCAAAAAGGTGCAGATTTTTTCTGACGTACATTATGTTTTCGTAGATGTATTGACAATGTACTGTCATGATGCCAATATCCTTAAACAGTTCCCTTAGAGAATCGTGCTTACGAAGATTATATATGGCCCTGATGGCTCTTTTCTGCAGAATAAATATAGACTCAATATCTGCAGCCCGTCCCCACAGTAAAATGCCATAAGACATTATACTATGAAAGTAACTAAAATAAACCAGTCTAGCGGTATCTACATTAGTATACTGACGGATTTTTCTAATGGCATAGGCTGCTGAACTTAGCCGCCCCGCAAGAGAAGTCAAATGAGAACCCCATTGTAGCCTTGAATCAAGCGTAATCCCCAGGAAAACCGTTTTATCTACGAATTCAAGTTTCTCTTTATTCAATATTATATCACAATCACTACTTTTAACATTCGGTAAAGCAAATCTTATGCATTTGGTTTTTTTTTCATTTAATACCAAATTGTTTGCTGTGAACCAATTTTGGACCTGAAGTAGGGCATTATTCACGTCATCTAGATTTTGGGCCCGCCTATTTATCTTAAAAATTAGGGAAGTGTCATCAGCAAATAACACCATATTTTGCGGTTGGTTTTTCAGTAAATAGGGAAGATCATTTATATATACTAGAAAGAGAAAAGGACCCAATATTGAGCCTTGTGGAACCCCCATTTTTACTTTTAAACCCTGTGAATTAACACCATTTATTTGAACATGTTGTTGTCTATCATTCAAATAAGATTTTACCAAACTAAGTGCAAGTTTACCCAGTCCGTAATGCTCAAGTTTCAAAAGTAATGTGTCGTGATTTACGCAATCAAACGCTTTGGAGAGGTCACAAAAAATCCTATGGCGTCTTGAGACTCTTCCCACGCAGTAAATATGTGCTTTAATAAGGTTGTCAGTTGTACAACGTCCCTTGGTGAAGCCATACTGTTGATCATGTAAGATTCTGTTGGTGTTAAAATGATAGAGCATTTGATTAAGCATTACTTTTTCGAAAACCTTGCTAAAAACTGGTAACACGGATACAGGTCTATAATTATTAGTATCTTTACTGTCTCCGGATTTGAAAAGAGGTATGACTTTACTGTATTTCATTAAATCAGGGAAAACTCCTTGGTCTACACATAAATTAAAAATTAAAGCTAAGTAAGGGGCTATAGTCTCAAGTATGGATGTACAAACTTTGACAGACATTCCCCATAGATCTTCGGTTAGTTTGATTTTTATTTGCCGGAAAGTTTTAATAACTATCATAGGGTTAATGTGTTTAAATTTAAATTCAGCCAGGCAGCCAGACACATTCGCCTTTAATAAGCCAATTGAGAGTTCAGGTGAGGAAATAAGAGCCTCCGTTGTTTTTAGTGGTATATCGGTAAAGAAATTTACAAATTCTTGAGCTACTTCCTGATTTGAGCTTTTAGGACCACACGCTGTATCTAATGTGTAGCTAGTGTTACGTATTTTCTTCTTGTTAGTCTCGTTATTTATAACTTTCCAAACTGTCTTTATTTTATTTTCTGCTGTTTTGATCTTGTTGCTAATGTGCAGTGCTTTAGCAACCTTGCACGTATTTCTAAAAATTTTTGAATACTTAGCAACATACTTGTTAAAAGTTTCAGTGTTTATAAAAGGCTTAAGGCCATAAAGCTCAAATAGTCTTTCCCTACTTTTTCTGATACCTCTAGTTGCCCAATCACTAAATATGAATTTAGGGCAAATACTTTTTGTCTTCTTTTCAAAAGTTTTATTGAATTCCGTGTGAACTATTGAAAAGAAACGATCATACAATTGATCTATATTAATATCATCAAGGCTCATAACACTTAACTTGTTCTGTAGCGAAATATTATACCTATTTAATCTGCTAGAAGTTATAGGTCTAAATTTAATTTGAACTTTTTGCAATGGGGGTGTATTACCCCTAAAGGTTACAGTTTGTCCGCTATGGTCAGAAGGCAGACAATTTACTATTGCTTTATCTAAGTAATCACAATCGCAGAAAATATTATCTATACAAGTAGCAGAAGATGGAGTGACTCTAGTAGGTTCTTTAAAAGTGTTGGTCAAGTCAAATGACTTAAAAAGATTTAATAAGCGACTGCTATTTGAGCATTCTTCTAAAATATTGATATTAAAATCACCACAAATAATTATAGATTTATTACTGGCTGCCAGTTTTGCCATCACATCTTCCATTATTGATTCAAATAAGGAAAAGTTTTGATAGTTTGGGGGTCTGTACACACACACAATTACATGCTTATCTAGCTCAACACAGGACAGTTCAACGCAATGTTCAACCGAGAGACCTACTATGTCATTACGTTGCTTATATTTAAAACAATTTTTTATTAATATTAGGGAACCTCCACGAAGCATAGTTTTACGGTTAAAGCAGCTACCCACCATATAGTTCTCATAATTGATAAGCATTTGGTAATCCTTTAGCCAATGTTCAGTAAAACGGTACGACTTTCCATTGACGGCCGTTGAATTAAGGGTGGGGAGGGGGGTGGGGGGAGGGGGGGGGATGGGTACTACCCCCCCTTAAAGGGAAAAGTTGCGGAGACCCCCCCTTTTTGAGTTTTTTTAATTTTTAAGTCTGAGGAAATTTTTCCCATTTTATGAATTAAAATTAATAGTAAGTGTAAAAAACCATGGGGGACCCCTTAGGGGGGAAGGGGGAATCCCCCTTCATCAAAAAAAATGGCACTGATTTAAAGAGGCAGTTGTAAATAGCGGTTTTAGTAAGTTAAAAATTATAAATGACACGTTTCATAACTACCAGCCAAACCCTTTAAATATTTTATGCATGGTCGAGGGTGGGCTTGGTCGACGGAGCCCCGCTTTGCGGGGCTCCTACTTCTGGGTGGTTTATAAAAAAATAACCACGAAGGGGCGCCATCCCCTTCTAACCTAACCTATCCGAGTCGGGGTGCCCTAAAGTCCAGATTGCAATCAGTTTCTCCTATAAAGTAATAATAAGCCGCAGCTGCGGCTTGTTGGTCGCCTTGGGCGACCAGCCTCAGCCGCTGCGGCTCGTCCGATGCCTACGATTTGTTACAGCAGGCGGAAACTGCTCTCCCTATGCACCTCCAGCTCTATAAAAACACTCTAGGGGTAGGACAGACTCGTACCAGGTAGAGTACGTAAACGCTCTCAACTGCTAGGGACACAAACGATGACTGACGATGACAGTGACAGACAATACAAAATAGCGTCAGTTTTACGTTTCGTTCCACAAGCCGACAAAAAACGGTAAACACTTAACATTTTAATTTTTTTTATTTCGTACTGAAAATAATGCTGTAATTTATATATAAACTGTTAAATATATGTGTGCATGAAAACTATTTAAACTAGTACAAAATATTATTATTTACGTAAATTTATATAAAATAAAATGTTACCAAACGTAAGACAACTTAACCGTTGGTGAAACGAAACGTTCAATAGCGAGAATTCTATATAATCTGTGGTAGGAATTGATATAAATACTGCAAAAATATTTATTTTCAACATTTTTTTTCTCAAAAAGTACGCGTCTCCGCATGTTGAGACTTTGCGTGTGTTCTTATAATAATTTAACCTTTCTGTAAAAAAAATATCAACCCCCAACTCGACGGCCGGCAATGGAAAGCTTAGCCACGGTGACACATGGATCCTCCTCAGTACAATGTTTGTAAACATTTATAGCATTAATGCTATATTCATTTAAAGTCACCTGTACATTAGTATTACTACTAATAGTCGCAGTGTTAATAATAGAACTAAACTTAGACATAAGTACTATTTATGTCTGTGTGAATATTATAAGCTAATAGCCGAGCTATTTTGTGTCTACATCTAATAGGTAGATACACCTTACCCCGTGTCGACTTCAGTTTACCAACAATAGTGTTGATATCCAGATATATAAGTCTGTCACTATAGTGACCTACTAAAAAATGTACATGGTTATTTAACATACCTATGTATATAGTTGTTTTTTCTATTACCCAAATTTTCAAAAAATGGAAAAGCACACAATATTATTTTATTACAATTTAACTTCAACAACTCTGAAACACAGTCAGTGATGTCTTCCTTTTTAATCTTGGAACTATTACCAACACATATAGTAATGGTGGTACTAGGATCACAAACAGTCTTTGTTACTGATAACAGTCTTTGTTACTGATACCTTAGTTCGTGAACCTAAAGCGGCGTCCCCACTATGAGCCGTGAGACTTTTTGAGCCGCGCGGCTCGGCCTCGCGAGCTTATTGTGCTTTTTTGCAATGCGTCCGCATTATAGAGCCGCGCGTCCAGGGGGGGGACACTGCACTACTTGACGTAGGCGTCCAATGTTTGACAAATATACTAGCACCATCTCTTACGAAATCCGCGTAAACTTGAGAGATTTAGTACGTAAAAATGACAGATGGTGCCTATGCCAATTGTCACCAGTTTGCTTAAAACGCCATGATGATTTGAATGAATGTTGATGAAAATGAAAATGAAAACCGAATCAAAAATAGTAAATATACTTATATGTTTTAGACAAGAATAATCATTTATTTAAGCATTTTGCAAATATATTTTTTTTAGGTTTGGCAACATTCTAGTCACAGCATCATAAAAAAATACTATTACAAATATTAATATACACATACATATATTACACATTCATATTCATATACATTGCTGCATGCATTGCTTTTTTTTTTTTTTTTTTTGTTTTCCTTTGTATTCATATTCATATACATTTATTTATTTTTATATTTCTTTTTTTTAATATTTTTTATTGTAATTTTTATTTTTTTTATGATGCACACGCATCATAAAAAAATCACGCACGCATCATCGAATTTGTAGATCTCTTCCAATTTGTGTAATGACGCACCGTTTCTGAGTTATGCGGGCAGGCGCAGGCGTTCCTTTTTCTTTTTTTTCTTTTATATAAAACAATTTATATTTCCGAAATGGTAGCTCGGATGAGATTGTTTACGGTAAAGAAATTGTCCCTCTACTCAAAAGCTATGAGGCCATGTAAAAAAATTAGCAAAACTTCGAAAAAAAAAACAGGCAAATTATTGTAAGTCCGTGCCCTTATGAATACTCTAGCTGAAACGACGACCGACACTTGGAAAAAGTCCCAAAAATTTATATTTTGTGTTTTCTTTGCAGCTCATAATGCCCCTAAGCGTATATACCAACTCCTACACTCCGCCCCTAAGACGACCCACTGACCCGACTAACCGTTACCAAGGGGTATCGTATTACCCAGTACTAACTGGGTTGTGGAGGTCAGATAGGCAGTCGCTGTATGTAAAATACTGGTATTCAGCTGCATCCGGTTAGACTGGAAGCCAACCCCAATAAAACTTGGGAAAAGGCTAGGCAGATGTCTCCGACTAACCGTTTGTCGTAAAAACGATGTCTAAGGGATTCCGTTCACTCCGACCATATAGGTTAGGTTAGGTTAGAACTGTGACCAACTACGCGCGAGCCGAGCAAGCGGAGCGAGTGGTGCCGCGGCAGCGGCCAGCAAGCGCTACCTCAAAATTGGTCGCAGTAAAAAAATTGTGCCCCGTTTCGTATCCACTGACCGATATTTTCAAATTAATTTTTAGAGGTTACAATTCATGTAACCTCTAAAAAAAAATCTCTCACGTTTGCGGCAATGCCTTGCACTGACGATAACTTGATCATCTATCTATAGTTTGTTTTAAACCGTTTTTGAACGATAATATATTTTTTATTCGTTAGGCTTGACTGTCAGTAGTGTCAGTGTCAATGTCAAAGTTTCAATGCTGCCAATTTGTTTGAAGTCATGTCGGGCTGCATTCGGAATTACAAAATAATCGCTCACAGCGCTAACATCAATATTTTGCGTTCCAATTTAGGCCGCGTTCCGAATTGCGCTGTAATCGATTTGAGCGTCCATAAAGCCGTTCCGAATTACCGTGAGCGCGATATCGATGTCCCTTGAATCGTCATAGATGACGTCATGACTTGCGCCATCTTGCGATTACACCGACCATGCCCCAAATAAATATCACCGTGAGCGCTGTCAAAAATGACAGTTGTGTTCACAGGTTGTGTTGTTTTGTTATGAACTTATGAGTCGCATCTAACTATTCTATCGTGGCATTTTAAAAAATTTTGCACAGTGCAACCATGAGTATTCAAGTGAATATATTCGACGAGCCTAACGGGCGACAAATTTCTGTCATGCTTACATCAGAGCAATACGAGAGGGCTCAGAGAGGTAAGTACTAAATTTTAGCCCCTTTGCAGTTCTACCGACTGGTCAAGCGATTTTGATGCAAATGTTTTACTCATCTCAACTGTTAGGCTGTCTGTTTGCAAAAGCTAGGTACCTCGTCTCGCTTCGTCTGTATAGTGTATTCTCTTCTGATCAATCAAAAATGTTTACTAAACTGGTACTTGCTGTTTACAGATACTGATTATGTACAGCAATTGGTGCATGACTTTGATGCAAATATGCATAGCCGAGAAACGAGACTCATTGCAAGACGACCCACTGACTGAACCAACAGAACAATATGGTATGTATTTTGTACCTGGATAACCTGGATTAAAACATAGGATATTTTAAATATATTTTAGCTAAAATCTTTGCCGCACGCGTTTCAATGGATAAAGGTACTAAATAAAATTTATAGCTTAAAGTTACAAAAGCATTTTTTTTATTGGATCTGAGAGCAAGTTCTTGTACATAAAGAATTTACTGTCAACATAATAACAAAACAACAAAACACTTTTATCATCCTGTTGTCAACATGATGTTATGCAAACAAAACACATTCAGCTAATATGTATCTGCACATAAGATTGTGCCAAGTTTCATTCAAATACATTCATCCATTATTGGTGAATCCAGGAACAAGAATCTTCACAAACCATTATTATAGTTGTTTATAGTGTAGTAGGAAGTACTTATTATTATTTTATTTCAGTAGATCAAGAGTCACCATCTCTATTCATATGGAACGAGGCATGCATTTTGTTGCTACTCACATTATACAGTGAGCATAGAGAAGATTTAAAAAAAATGCGTCATAAGATGGTATATGACATTATAGCAAGAAGAATGTGCGATGTACCTACAGTATAATGTTAACGGTACCCAGTGCCAGTCAAAAATAAATAGTTTAAAAAAACACTATAAAAAGATAGTGGATCACAATGCCACATCTGGAAATAATAGGGCAACATGGCCTTACTTTGATGTAAGATTTTTTTTACTTTTAATATTTATTTATTATGTAAATGTGTTAAGGTATGTTTAGACTACGACAGAAATTCCGACATAAAGTCAGACATTAGTGTCTGTTCTGTTTAAACTTGCATGGATTTACTTAATAGATAAGGAGTTAAATTACTACTGAACTGTATTTGACTTTTGTCTTAGCATAATTAATAATTAAGAGAATAATGTGGCCTGGAGTTCGAGCGGAGCACCTGAGGTTCAGTCTGATTAAACTGTGATTCTTATTGTTAATAAAAATGTTTTATTACTATTAGTGTTGAACATTATTTACAAACCTATCCCACACTAACTATGACATATGGCGCAATGGTAACGAGTTCCCTTCTCATAACTTTTAAACATGAATCTGAATATTTTAAACTGCAAGAATGCTTATTTATTACTTCTAGCCAAAAATGAGTTGCATATTTACCTATCAGTTACATTATGTAAGTTTATAACTTATTCGTGTATGTTCGATAATGTTAAAAGTAAAACTACAATAGTATACAATAATTAAATCAACATTTATTGAATTATTAAGTAAGTATAATAATTATACTGTCCTTAAAATTAAATTATTGCACAATGTTTGTTTGAACCTTCTTCTCTCCCGTCGATATTGTCATTAATAAGGCGCTCTCTTTGCGTCAGCCGTAAATTCCCTTCAACCGGGATCATGTCTCTCTGCAGTATACAAATATTGTGAAGAACTGCTAGACCTAGTAGGTACTCTGGTATTTTTTTTACTGTTACCATTGGTAAACAGTCCAGTATACTGCGCCAACGAGCCTTCCACAATCCAAATGCTCGCTCAATGGACATGCGTGCAGATGAAATACAAAAGTTGTAATTCTTTTGCCTTAATGATAAATGTCCATTGTTTTTAAATGGAACCATAACATTCCGGTGTACTCCATAAGCAGCATCGCCAATAATGTGACTGTCACCTTCAAAATAAACATCTGGGTTCTGTATAAAGTACTGAACAGGTGACAGCCTAAATACCCGAGCATCATGCACACTCCCTGCATAACCAGCAAAGACACTGGTGAACACCATGTCATGAGTACATACAGCCTGGAACAATGTAATAACATTATAATAATTACTATATTATTTGAATTGTAATTTTACTAGGTACATCAAGAGAGCTATCCTTACTTGCACTTGGATTGAGTGGGTTCCTTTCCGGTTAATATAGGATTGTGCATCCTCGGTAGGCACATTTATTTTAATATGCGTACCATCAATGGCACCCACTACCCTTGGGAATGCACTGTGCCTCTCAAACTCTCTAGCCACTTCTCTTGCATGCTCCCCTGTAGGCCATCTTATGAACTGGGGAGCAAGGGAATGGAGAGCATGAGAAACGCGGCGTACACTTCTCAGGGCAGTGGCCAGGCCTACGTCAAATTTCTCACACACAGTTCTAAAAATTATTAAATACAAATTAATTGTTTTTATTAAAACTTGTTTCAAGTAGCCAAAACACATTTTCTGACCTATTTATCTCCCTCACATACTTTTTTATAGTTTTTTTAGTACTTTTTTTTTTGAAAATCATATTCAATAGGTTGTCTAGATACCTAGAGAAAATGAACAGTATGAATTAAATATAATTTTTACCTGTAACAATCTGGTGTAGCCATCATCCAAAGCGCATTAAGAAACTGTTTTTTTGCTTCTATAGGTTTTCTTCCAAAAGTTATTCCAGTTTGCATTATTTTTGGACCAATTAGTCCCAATATATATTCAAAAGTATCAGGAAACATTCTGTAAAACGAAAGTAAAGTTTTTTTTAAGGCTTAAATTGGTGGCATAACTACAATAAAATCCAAGACGTAACAGCATACCTGAAATGACTTTTAAACTCATGAACATTATATTTAATTATAGTTGCAGATAATTTTCAATTCGTGGTATTTTTCGGGGTAAATCTTTGCCGGGAGCAAAATACGCTAACATTAACAATTCGACGTCATCCTTTTCTTCATCACTAGACGAATCTTCGTTCCCTATATCAAAATCTGAGTTATCAGAGTCGATAGACTCAACCAACATAGCTTGCATTTTCAAAAATATCTTGTGAATGGTTTTCTCCGCTAGGAGTAATAGTGTTCTGTGATGGTTTTGGTTTGGGGTTATGTTCACTGTCAACGCGTTCACGAGCGTTCCGAATTGATGACAGCTCTTAGCTGTCATAATCGTGATATCTAAATCGGAACGCAAAATATCGATGTGAGCGCTGTGAGTGATTATTTCTTAATACGGAATGCAACCTTAGATATCACTATTATGACAGCTAAGAGCTGTCATCAATGGGGAAGGCTGGTTAAAGCTGATTGTAGATGGCGCGTCCATAGCTTAGACCCAATCTGACCATTGAGGTCAATCTATTTTGAAATGTAAAATGACATTGACAGATTTTCAACCAATGACGATGTTTAGTTCATGCGCTGCTAGCGCCATTAGTTCCACCAGTTGCCCACCCCATTTTGACTTTGCGTCGCCAAAATAATACATGCTATTGATAATAATACATGCTCTTTGAATAGTATAAACAGTGTTTTTTTTTTGTGTTTATAAATTACTATACTCTATGCGTTTCTCGTTTGAAATTGTATTATTTTGAATACTTTTATTATTTATTTTTAACTAAACGTTTAAATGTCTGTATTAAGCGAGGACATTGTTCACAATCTAATCGCGAATTCCAGTGTTCCATTGGTTTTCCGGGGCTTTGTGGGAAACTGGTCAATATGCCAGTGGAGTGTAGAAAAATGGTGTTCAGTTTTTGGAGAAAAAGAAATCCCGTTTAGGTGTTTGAAAAAGGATTTTTTATCTGATGAACCTTGTTGGGAGAGAAGGTGCTCTGTAAAATCGATGACTTTTAAAAAATTCTTGGGTACGTCTGTTTCAAGCGACGAGTGGATGTATTTCGACTATAAATATCTCTATCAGTGGTTCAACGGAGACGACGAATTGTATAAGGTATAATATTTACACAAGCTGATGAAGTAACACATTGACCGAGTGCTTGTTATAATAATGAGGGCTAGTTGTTATTTTTAGGGTGTTTCATGGGACCAATTTGGATATTCTGCTAAGGGCGCCTCGGATGCGACTCTGTGGGTAGGCAGCAGTGGTGCGCACACTCCGGCACACAAAGACACGTACGGAGTCAACATTGTGACTCAGTTACATGGAAAGTAAGTTATAAAACCCATTTCTCTGGGACAAAGAATAATATAATAGGGACGTTACTCATAATTAAAATCCTGTAGACTGCAGAGTATTATTCCATTGCAAATAAAATAAATTTCTTTTTTTCCAGAAAGCGCTGGATATTGTTTCCTCCAGAAACTGGTGGATTGAAGCCCACTAGGGTGCCTTATGAAGAATCCAGTGTTTACAGTGAACTGAACTTTTACTGCCCTAACAACTTAGATGTCTTTAATGGTAAGGTGTTCATGCCTTTTATAGGCTTGCATTCAGTTTTTAAGCTAATGTAGTCACATTTCCCTTTGAAATATTGTAGGTAGGGCATAAAAATAATGTGGAATTTTTTTAAAAACTTGATTAGTCCTTTTAACCCATAAAATAGAAATCAGTGATGCTTACAATTATTGTTTTCATATAACAAATTAAGTTTTTAATTGATCTTAAGTCTTCACGGTTGTTAAACCATAATTTATAATCATTACCAATCAAATTGATTAAACACATAATATGTAATTAAGATTAAAATGCTGTTGTTTCAGGATTGACAGGTGGTCGCACAGTAGAACTGTCAGCTGGTGATGCCCTACTGGTGCCCCGAGGATGGTGGCATTATGTACAGAATGTAGACCCATTAAATATTGCCCTCAACATATGGCTGCCTCATGTAAGTGCAATTCAATCCAGCCTTAAGTCACCAAACTGAAAAGACTTAACAAAAAAAAAATGAATATATATTTTACAACAGACTAGTAGATAAAATAGCTTAGATAAAACCAGTAACATTTTCCAGATTTCTATTTTCAGTTCGACCTTCATCATTTTCCTTATCATAATTTATTTGGGGATGGCACAGCATGTCTTCTTCCAAACTTCTCGCCATCTATATTGATTGACTTAAAACTGTTTCAAAGAGAATCCCATAGTAACTGAGTATCTGTACAATGTTTCTGACTTGTTTACAGGAAAAAGATGGTTCAACCAGGGTTTCTGAGGCTCTTATCAAAATATTTGTAGCTCAAATATGTAAGGACCTGCCACAAGAAACTGCTAAACTGATTGTCAATCCAAATGAAGTAAGTCAACATGTTTTATTTAGGACTAGCTGTTGCCGACGACCTTCGTTTGTGTGAAATTATTATAAAAAGATATTACTTCCTTATTTGAACCAATTTCAAGGGTTTTATTTTTTTTCCATGGAACCCTAATTCTTAATAAAAATATATAGAATAAATAAAAGTAGCATAACAAACTCCTTATAACATCAGCCATCTGCCAGTAAAAGACCTGTCCAAATTGGTCTACCCGTTTTAGAGATTTGCCGGAACCAACAGATAGACAGACAGACAAAAATTAAAAAAAATGTGTTTATTCAGTAAAAAGCCAAAGCCAAGTATTTTTGATATATTACAAACAGATAGTTCAATTTTTTTATTTGTATAGATGTACGGTCGAACAAGCTATTTGGTTTACAGTTTAACCAACAAATTACATTGTAAAATGTATAAATAGCTTGTTCTACCTTACATAGAGTACCTAATTATTTATATGAGAAAGACTAACTCAACTCTTTTTCCAGTAGATTTGGTTCACATATACTCAAAATCAGGTCAATGTTGCATGTTATTAAATTACACTAAAAAGTTTCCTGCATGTTCAAATAACTTCTTATAATTAGTTTGGGTGCTGGCCAAATTATTCAAACAAAACACAGTAAACATAATATATAATACTTGTATTATAAACCATGACCTTAATCCAAACCTGTCTAATTAATATAATAATGCGGAATATTAGCGGAATGCTCATCGCAAGTGAGTCAGTCAGGCGTTGCAACAATGACATCATGTAGCTAAGAGGAATTTTATAATGATCTCTTATTTTAATTAAAGGATATCCTAAGACCTTGACATTGTCTTAGTGATATATGTACTTCACTCATTGTTCTCATGGGATCACTAGAGCATGTTGCAATATCAATAACTCAGTTGCATCGATTCGATAGAATTATATTTTATAGCTGGTTTTGGTGTCGGTATGTGTGATCGCGTTGTTCTTCTTAATTCCGTAACGGACTTTCATGCAGTTCTCACCATAATTGATAGCAGTGATCGCCTAGTGGTGTGACCGTCGGATTGTCAAGTCATAGGTCTCGAGTTCGAACCCAAGATCCCAAGACACGCGCTTCTTGTTTTTCGGATTCATGTGCGTATTGTACAATTATCACTTGCTTCAGTGAAGGAAAACATCGTGAGGAAATCAGCATGCCTGAGAGATATTTCTTGACGGCATCTAAAGACAAGTCAGAGACCCATGGGCGCCATAAAAATTCTGACACTAGGTTAGGCGCTAACCACACGTTAAAGAAAGAAAGAGTGTAATTAAATAGTAGGTACATAAATGTTAAACATAAATAAGTAAGTACACCAAAGAAATCTTGATGTCTTGTCCACTCGTAAAAACCTGGCGAAGCCGGGGCAGGAGGAGACTAAAGAGTCTTCGTTTAAGGTGAAAGCGTCAGGGTAGCCTGCGAAATTCAACACACAATTACAACTATTCTGTATCTGTGTAACGACAATTATTCTGTAACTGCATACGTTTTACAGTCGCGAAAAGTATTTTAATCAACATACAACCTAGCACTGGTCTGCAAATTGCGAAAAACGTAATAAAATTTGAATTTCGCAGGCTACCCTGGAGCATCAGCCTTAAGGCGTGTTTCATTTATGCGAATAACTTCGGACGATATAGTATAAGCAAGAACGCCGACCACAAATGAATTGGGATAAGGGCAAGAGAATGATGATGACATTTTAAAACATCGTAGCTATCATGTATTCATGTCTGGATTTAGGGCCAAGATTGTAAGTAAAATCGAACGGTTAGGTAATTGTTTTTTTTATGGCCTGACTGCCTTATTAAAGTTTCTCTTAATTAGAAACTACATGTTTCATGTTAAATGACTATAAAATTAGTAGGTTTTATAGATGAATATTGATGTCTAGATGATTTTGCATACAATGGGGATGGCAACTGTGGAACTAATGGCGCTAGCATAGCTTGTACCAAGCATCGTCATTGGTTGAAAATCTGTCAATGTCATTTTTAATTTCAAAATTATAAAAAAAATATTTATAAATTATAAATTACGCAAGAAACTGTGCCCATGCCATGTGTGAAATAAAATCTGTCTGGGCATGCCAACTTTGTATGCCCTGTTTTTGGTTGCACCTATACAATTGAAGTCATCTGAATAAGTTCACGGGCAGGTAGAGAAAAAAAAAATCAAACCCTCGCATTAATTTTAATGAGATACCTACTTTTATTTACAAACGTAATAATTATATTTTCAGGACGACATAGCAGATACGCCGTTGTCTGTGCTATTTCTACAACTAGATACAGTGGCAAAAGCGTATCTTGACAACCGACGGAAACTTCGTCGCGCCAAACGACAACGAACGTGTGAGGACGAGCCGGCGCATACCGCCGTCGAAGACTACGACTTCAAAGGTTTAATAGAAAATAAAGCTAACAATTTGGAGATACCGCAGACTATGAGTAGCGAAGAACTGGTCAAGTTGATCAAGCAGAATCTGACAGAATACGCGAATAAAGACAGACCTCTATGTGACGACGAGATCGACGGCTCCACAACAGCGCTGTGTCTTACTAAAGCGGTCATCGACGCTTACAGTGAAGCCAATGTTATCGATCTCGTTAAGCAGAATTTATTGGCTCGTCTGAGCAACCATGTTAATTAAATGTATTAAATACTGACTGCCTTTGTATGAGAATGGGGTAGGTAGACATGTTCTAGTCTTAAGCAAAAGTTTAACTGTTCTTCTCATCTCATTTAGGAAAAATGTTTAGGTATTTTTAAGGTATTTTTAATTTAGTTTTCTTTATGAAAAGTAAATGTGGAAAAAGGCACACAGACAATACAGTGGTGATGTTATGCTAAGAAATAAAGTCTATGCAGTAGACAGTGCAATTTACTACTATCATTCAACGCTATGGTATGTCAGATAGGCGAGAGACCTTATAAAACGTGCAAGTAAATCCAAAACTACACAAATTGATTAGACACATACGTAATAGACCGATAACCACAAAGTTATCACAGTGCGTGGAGAACTAGCGTTGTAATGGGTGTTAAAACAAATAAGAATATCTAGGTTTTAAAATTTGTCCTTTTACAGGTTTCATGATCAGGGACTAGCACGAGCGCGCAGTGTAAACGTAACGTAAATACTTTACTTTTAATATTAATAAACAACATTTTTACAAAAAATAAAATCGACTTCATAAAAACACCAAAAAGTGAAAAATAAGTCTAGCCTATTTTTTACAAAAAAACGTTTAAAATATTTCCATTTTTAGTTGTAGGTAATAACACAGCATCAGATCTGCACCAAATTTAAACTGGACCACCGCAAAGTAATACTCTTCCAAACAAAAAAATAATCATTTAAATCGGTTCACAATTATCTAAGACATCGCTGAACATACACATAAAAAAACAGATGAATTAATAACCTCCTCCTTTTGGAAGTCGGTTATTTGTTTCACATAATTATAATATTTTCTTAATTTTAAGAAATTATTCATATCTATGGATGATACTGACTGTGCTTGTTGCAAACACTACCTATACCTAAAATGCTATAAGATTAAATGCCCTTAAAGTTGACAAGTCGTTTTTTTACTCGACTGTAAAATTTGCTTTGAACTACTTGCTAGGTTTTGATTTTTGGCAGCCGAAATGTATTTTTGATTAAAAAATCAACGTATTTACGTAACGTTAAAAACGCGCGCTCGCGAGTATCAAGGACTGAGGAGCAGGCCGCTGTTGGTAAACATTTCTGAAATACTTCTATTACAAAACACAGAGGCCAAAAATGTATGGGAGTTGGTCCAAGCGTCGTCAAGGATGAATCAATTATACCAAATGAAAGGATACAATGTACTGTTCAAACATGCAGGAAAATAAAAATCAAAATCTGTCGAGGGATTTCGAGAAATTATATTTTTTTATTTATTTGTCTTGAATGATTGAAATTAAATGGTATAATCCTTTAATTTGGTATAAGATTTATCCTTGGCGACGCTTTGAGACCACATTTGCCTTTGACCCTTTGTGGGACCACATTTGCCCACTATCCTTTACAAAATGGCAGCGCTAGCTCTGATTCTGGCCACACGATGAAAGATCCTTGTTAAACTTAATAAATATATCACTTACAGTAAGTGTAGGTATTGATACTATTGATTGTGATATTAGAAATGGAAATATCGGATTAGATTGTAAGAGATATTTCATGGAAATAAAATATTTATTTAAATAGAAAATTGTGTTTGCATTTTACTTTAGAATCCATCTTGGTTGTACACACATGGCGACACATCAAGCTATACATTTCCAGTATAACATAGCCCCGCTTTTTCTAGATTTACGGTACAATGAGAGATCCCATAAACTGTTTTTGTATAGCTTGATTAGGTGACGTTTCCTTCCTTCCTTTGACGAAGGAATAATCTTTTAGTTATTTCACCTATAATTTTGCAGTACAGTGAGCTTTATTCTCACGACTGTAACGAACATAAATGTTCGTTTGAAATCATTCAATTATTTTTGCTGACCAAAATTCGCACATAAACGTCGCTTCTTCATCTTCGTCATCTACCCCAGCACAGCTACAGTGAGCCCACTTGCCGCATGCAGAACATGCAGCCCAGCCTTCAATTGACTCCAAATAACAACCAACACAATACAAACATGGTGTATTTTCAACTTCACTATCGCTACTCTATTGATGAGCTAACCTTTGATACTTTTTTCTTTTTGGTCACTCTTTTTTTGTTAACCGCCGATTTTTTTCAGTTTTCTTAAGATCTCTTATTTCTTTTGCTTATCTTGCTCTGCTAGTTTCTTTTAAGATGGGGTACCCCATACCGCCCATACGCCGTCTTGCCCTCTCAAGCCCGATTGAATTAAAAACTTAACCTCTAAAAACAATGTTCTCACTTCTCACATACAAATAAACAAGTCCTTACTTGCAAGCGTAATTGTTGATAATATGAATAAATTTATTTATTTTGAAAAATTGTTATTTCCAGAGCGAACACGTTCCAAACTTCCAAGTGATGTAAAATAAGTCATGGCGGCGCTGTGTCAGGTGCAAAAACGATTGTGATTGGTCAGTTGGTTTTTGATTTAATACGGGTACCCCGTTTTGCCCGCCACCCCGTCTTGCCCCCCTTCCCCTACCGTCAAACGGGGTAAATATACAGAAACGCAGGGGTGAATCGAGACAAAACATTTTTTGTCTCGATTCACATTGCGCCAATGAGACGTCACGGTAAAAAAAACAATGCCTTTTTTATTTTAAAATATTTTAATGAACAGTTAAGCTTTCTTAGGCTTGATATATGAGCGGTAGTAGAAGTCGGAGAACAGTATCACCATGAACAGGTTCTGCGGGATCAGCAGGTAGGCAGGCTCTCGCGGGAAGTCGCACTCCGGAGATGCCACTAGCGCTATGAAGTGCATCAGAAGAAGTGTGAACTGGAGCTAGAAAATAATTAGGTATTTAATAAGTAAATCATCAGGCCGTGACAAGGAAACCCTCGGAAAACCAAGATCCCTTGCGGATGTCCCGAGAAGACTGGGAAGATTGATCTGCTTCTGGAGGGAGGGGGGCTGGTTGAAATAACGGCCGCCATGGCTCACGTACAATGGTCCATCTTAACGAGTAAGTGCGGAAACCGAAACCCTAACATAGAACATCATCAGGCCGACAAATTTGTTACCAATGGAAGTAGTTTCACTCTTAGTCTCGATGATTACTAAAAACAATTAAATAATTTATACATAATAAAACTGAAGAGCTGCGGCTGGCAACCCAGCATTCATCGTGAGGGCAATAACCTTCAAGGCGCTACTGACCTTTACTTAAGTAGGTAATTCTTTTCGACGAAATACAAACGCGTGTTGTTTACGAATCGTTAATCGTAATTAATGCAAATCCACAAGTTTATGAGGGTGTAAAATATTCACGATTCATTGATAACGTCACACGTTTAATGAATAATGTGTACTTGCGTGATTTACCTATTTATACCTACCGCTTAGATGGCGAGGTGCTCGAATAGTGCGTGATGCTTTCACCATAAGGTGGACAGACTCAAGGTAGCCCGCTAAAGTAAAATTTTCAGTATGTATTAAGGCGCCTCCACGAGCAAATGACCTTGAACGAGCAGTTTTTTGGAGCCTACTCCTCTTTATCCAAAAGAAATACCAACTAATAAAAAATACATTAAATTACTACATATTCTTGACTCCAAAATTGTCGTTTTTTTTTTTTTTTTTTATGTAGCTTAATGTTTAATAAATCCCCTCACAACGAAAGCACAGAAATGAGAAATAATGATTTATAAAATGCTAGGTACTCCTCGTAAAGTAACCATTATTTTGATTTGCTACCTAAACTAATGGATAGACAATTTAATAATAAACATAATTGTCGTTTTATTTTTTCCAAAAGACGTAAATTTGATATTATAAAGAATAAATACCACTCATTTCGCACTATTCGGCCTGCAGTGACTGACGTAACAATCACTTTGCAACAAGCTGATTAGAACTTTATTCTTACAGGATTTCAAACGAAGTTTGAACCACCACAAATAGAGTTGCTAATTTTGCTCGGGGAACCGCCTTAATAGAATGTTAGTCAGTAGCCTCGTTGGTCTAGTGGTCAATAGAATCCAGGGCGAGTTCGATTCCCAGGTCGGAAGAAGTGTTATTGGGGTCATGAGAGATTTCTCAGTAGTAGCTATGGGAGTCTGGTATACCCCTGCTTAATCCTGCGGGGATTATAGATAGGCATGATGTTATGTTAATCATTAGACTTAGAAAAGAACATGACGTATTTGTTACGCTCGCTTATCAATCAATCATCAAGAAACGGCTTCATAACAAGCAACAACAAATGGCAAAAAACTAAAGAAAATTTGAATCATCGCATACAAGTGGTATCCCCACCAAGTGGAAGACCTCCCACTAGGTGGACCGATGACCTGGTGAAGGTTGCGGGAATCCGTTGGATGCGAGGAGCCGCATGGGACCGGTCAATGTGGCGACACTTGGGGGAGGTCTATGTCCAGCAGTGGACGTCTTGCGGCTGAAATGATGATGATGATACAAGTGGGTGCAAACTTACGATCTGCACTTGGGTGACATGTTTCTTCCACCAAATGGACTGTTTGTAGGAGTCGTCCCAGGTGGTCAGCAGGTAGTAGCCGTACATAATTATGTGGACTATCGAGTTCAATGTCACCAGCATTGTCCCGTGCCCACCTGTCATGGAAAAAATTACACCTTTATTGTTCTGTCATTGGTTTCCTGAAATCCTGATGCATGCATAAGTAGGACGCAAGACATTGATAAAAAAGTAGTATAAACTGGCCACTTTTCCTGTCCACATACTGAACTGTGCTACGCCACCTCAACGTCAAAGTGTAATTACCGACGCAACGGGGCGCTTGGCATAACGTTTTTCCGAAAATAAGGCCTCCAACTGCAATAACGCGTATGCTGCCGTTAGAGGCCTTTGTATCTTAGTCCCATGGCATGACTATCCTGTTTTAAACAGAAATTCTGCGAAGTCCTGAGTGGAATAGAAAAAGAAACTCACCTGGTACCCATTTGACAATTCCCCAAGCAACGGCCACCATCCCAAAGTGGTGGTACACGTGCAAAAATGTCACTTGGTTCTGCTTTTTTCTTAGAACGAAGAATACCTATAACATAATATTATCAAAACAAAGGTATTAAGTATTTCAGTCTGTTCTATGCATATTAATACCAGGAAGGAAGGAAACATTTCCTCTGGTCCGTACGTACCGTATCCAGGAGATCAATCAGTTTCATGACGAAGTATCCGTAGCAGACACTCCAGGCATATTCTATGCCATCAGCCCCGTCGTTTGTTCCTTGGCACAACAGCGAGTAATGTTTTAGCCATCCTAGTGATAGACTCTGTAAAAAGATACTTTTTTTTAAGGTGGCTTGTTATGTAAGTGGCCTTTTTATAAGCACTCTTCAACGAATTAAATGTATGAACATACTGCAGTCTATTGCTGGACACTGGCTTCTCCCAAGTCAATCATAAACACACTCGCTTTACATGGCTGCCGTAAGTGCCGTATCCAGTCTGCCCCAGTATTTGCCAGTTTCATTTTGAAGGTCTTCGGGCCATATGGTCCAGCTAGATAGCTGAGCGGTGTTGTTAGTTAAACGCTGCCACGGGTGGATGGCTCGTTCTTCGACAGAAATAACCGGCACTTCAGCTCCCCTTCTTCCCTAAGTTCCTACTAACTACATTGTGATTGTGATATCGGCCTTCCATTTTTAGCTTTTCACTCCGCTTTGTGTTTGAAATTCGTGTTTAGAGATGGAACGGGGGCTGGAAATGAAACTCTTGACCTCTTGTCCATATCCTATCATTGGGTTTTGAATCCTCGCATCACTCGCTAACCAATCCACACGTTTTAGAGATTAATGACCATGCGTTATAGAGTTTTGTGATTCATCTTGTGGTCTAGATAATCTACTAATGAATAACCGCTTACTTAAAACAGGTATATAGAGGATTATGTTCGAAGCGAAAGAGATTTCCAAAATGGTAGTTCTAGGGCCAGGATTGAAGAGAGTATAATTATAATACTTACTTTGTAAGCGATATATGCGCAGCCCGCTATTTGAACAGCGTTATAAACTGCAATAATACTTCGTAGATCGTAGGCGGGTCTCTTGTTCATGAACTCCGGTAGCCACTTGAACACAGTCGCTAGGTACAGACCCATGATGGCCAGTCCCAGCCAAGGCGTCCTGATCAGGAACCATTCTTGCGTCCTGGGGTCTGACGTAACAAAGAACTATTACGGAACTGACCGCCAGTTGGCTGTGTCATAAAATTAATTAAACTTAATTGACTGTATATTTAAATTAAACTTTATACCTGAAATATCTTCATTTAAATAGTAATATAATTTCACTGCGCCCCTCAATATGACCGACATAATTTCAAAGTTTTTGCGACACTAATTTCAAAAACCCGGCAGCACAGCCATCCAGTTAACAACGACACATTGTACTACAGCGTGACAAGTAACTTTACAAGGGAACGTGAATGTCTGGCTACGACAATGCTCATGAATTTTCAATTTCAAATTAATGTATTCTAAAACTTAGTTTGTCTTTGCATTATATTAGTTGCCGATTTTGTGGACTGGCTTGAACACCCGGCTTCATACGTTCCGACGTTCGGAATTCGTTTTCAAGACTGAACCTTACTTTTTGTACTGTACTAGGGTTTTTAAACACTTCCGCAATGAGTAAACAAGTTTGATAATGAAAGGTTTGTACAAGATTTTAAAGAACTGTAAGGTCATTCGGGTCAAGAGCACGCACTTTATTTTCTATGGTTTCACAGAACTATAAAAAATGATATATCTGAGTTGATTGAATATAGAGTTGGTTGAGATTTTAATATATTTTCATTATTTAAGTAAATTTACGTTCAAGATTAATTAGATTTTTTTCTACATATGATTAAAGTAACATGTTCCGAACGCGTACTCTTGCCCCGTAACGTGGGTAAAATTACGCAAGCCGTAGGGTAAAAATGCGCGTACCGGGTAAAGGTACGCATCAAAGAAATGTAAATGGATGGTGAAATAAAAAAAAAAGATTGCCGATAATCAACATTTATTAAACTTTAAGAAGATTATAATAGTAACTTTAGTACTTATCTGTAACTTAAAACAATTAGGAACTTTGGACATTAATTATTCTAATGCAGCACGTCTCTGACTTTTTCCTTCTTGGATTAGTTTTTTAGCTCTATTTATTTGTTCATCTGAGATCAGGGCTCGTTGTGGTGCTTTCCTTACATAGTTTCTCGGCATTTTAATGTGTTCTGAAAGAATAAACCATTTTTAAGTAACTTTGGATATTTTTATTTACATTGGGATATAAGTACGCAACATGGGTAAAAATACGCGTGCGTACTTTTGACCTCGCACTCTTACCCCAATCAGCATAAATATTAAATTATCGATCACAATACACAGGTCAATGAATTTTAGAGAATAATGATACACTTACTTAAATACTACGATAATCGAACAATAGAAATGTAATATACTTACTGTCCTAAATCAATGCAAGTAACTTCAACACACTTTTCCCCGGCACAAATATTAAAGGATTTTTTTGCTGTTAACGTATTTGGCGACCTGTGGCGACAAGTACATATTTTGCGCCGGCGCGACACGTGGCTCCGAAACGGCGAGTCGTGCGTCACTAAGTTCCGCGAACACAGACCTCAGTCCCCCCACCTCTGTCGGAGATCGGGCTAGTGCGAACTTTTACCCGCCGCGAGCTCTTACCCCGAATGACTCAAGGCATGTAATAAAAAAAATGAAAATCTTGTATTTTTTTATCTAAAAACGTCCGAAAACGTAGGCTTTTGCTACAAACGATTAATAAAGTCAAACAATTCGTTGAGGTTTGAAGGGACTCGACCGTCTTTGTTCCATAAAATTATTTTAAAAAAGACACGCCACCTTACCTTCTACATATATATGTAGATCCCTAAGATTCCTTGTGAATACAGGAGCATAGGTGATAGGTCACTCACGACGACGATGTAGCGTTACGTGATACGTCACAAATTCACAATTTAAAATATCATGGAACGGTCGGGTTTCTGGCGAAGTGACGATACGGATATGGTGGTATATGGTACCTACATTACTTATTTTCTTTGGAACATTTTTGTTCCGTATAATATGACTAACTTCAAATTCGACGAATTCATATTGTAGCATAATAGTGGTGCATCCATTAAATGCTAATTTGGTCTGTTTCTTTGTTCATTGTTGTCGATGTAATGCAATATTTCAAGGACTTTTGGAAAATTTCCTATTTTCTGCAATTATTTTTAAAATTTAGAATTTTAAGACCAAGATTTCTTTCAAAGTTGGTAATTGATACTTTTTCACAGATAATTGGATGTAAAAATATTCAAGAAAACTATGTTTACGAGTGAAGTGACTAAAAATGTATTCACAATTATCAGGAAATCGTCTATATAAAAGTTAAAGAAGGCCATTTTTTCAAAATATTTCTATGACGGTTAACGTAAATATTATCCTGAAAATATTCTTACTATATCTGCTATCCATGAATAACAGAAACTTAAAAAAAAAGTTGGTGGTACTCTATAAATGTTGATTATTGCTGACGAAGGTCGAACGGGGCCGCTGGTAAATTTACTAAAATTATCGTAATTATAACGAAACCATTTCTCACCATTTCTATCTAAGATAAGTAGCAAGCTTGAGTCTCTGCGCACAAGTTAATATCAATACCGATACCGATACCACTCCCACTTCTTAGCGATAGAGGCCTTTTGTCATGTTTTACTTTTTCAGCAGTAACCAATATTTAACAAGTATCCTTAAATATTTTTCTAGTTATTATAACTCGTTAGATAGCTGATAAAATGAGGATTTAGACAATAATTTGCACATTGAGTTTCATAGCAGTATTTGGAAATAAAATGCTATCACTAATTTTCTAACATTTCCGAATTAATTTTAAGTCACTACACTGTAAAAGCATCAGTTACCAATTTCAAAAGAAATTTTAGTCTTCAAATTCGATATTTTAGAAATAATTGCTGAAAATAGAAAAATTTCAAAAGATACCTAGGTACTTGAAATATACAGATCATATTAGCGTTTAATGGATGCACGTTGGTCACACTATTACGCTACAATCTGAACTCGAATTTAAAGTTATTCATTAATGAAAAAAAAAATTTCAAAGGAAATAAAAAAAAAAAAAGTTTTTTTTTTTAACATTCTTCTCGACTTCTCTAGGAACTCAATAAAAAAAGTCCCATGAAAATCCGACCACTGTAAACTTCGTTCCACCTTATTGGTGTCGATTCTGTTGTGCACCAACTAAACTTAATTTAGGCTATTGCTATCTTTTTTTCTCTAATAAAACGAGAAAGAGACGGAAGTAATTTAGAGCTGTCAAATTTAGTTGGAACTAAATATTTCTATACAAATCAAGGGTGCACGTAAAAACATGTCGAATAAAACCACGGTGAAGCGCAAGGCATAAACTAGTTTGACATCTCTAACTTAGTTCATAGCTATAGCCGTCCTTTTCTCGCACTGCCTTTTAGTAAAAGATAGCAATAGCTTAAATTAAGTTTAGTTTGTGCACAACAGAATCGACACCATACCATTGTCTAATTGCACTCGACTAAAATACCTAAACAAGCAAATTAATAATGTATCGCGTAAAATGATGGAAGCTTGATTAATCTTCCGCTCACTTTGCTGGAGTGAAGAGACATTACATTTCCTAGACTTTTCAAATAAAGAATCGTCAAAATCGGACTACTCACTCATGGGTAACCTGTCTAAGAAAAGTTAGCAACTCTCCCCAAGGTACGGAACAAGATAAGTGACTTCACGTTTTACACATAGGTAAACATATCATCACGCCTGCAATTCCCGAAGGGTTAGGCAGAGGTGTAGGTAGTACCTACCAGTACACCCACATTTCGCCAGTTATGTTATAGGGGGCGAGCCTATTGCCATCAACCGGGCACAAATCGGAATCTACGGGTGGGGTGCTTTTACGTATCGATTAAGTACTGGGTTTTGGTCCATAAAAAGTGAAATATCTATTCTGATCTAAACAAGCCCTATAAGTAGCCATACACGTTAGGATGTACCTGCTTACTATCCATGGCGAAATGGGTAGTTCGACTGAAACTACGAATGTGGTTCCCCTTATATACGTATTAATGAGCAACAAAAAATGTATGTCTTTGTATGTAGGTAGTCTTTAACACTTTTCATTTTAACTGTACATTCCGTCCACGTAAAATAGTTAAAAAAAAATAACCCTGGTCCGTTCAACAGAGAATCAGCTAGCTTACATCTTATAATATAATATAATATCATATATGTACTCATAGATCACATCTCACACTTTACATCGAATTATTATATATTCATTACTTTCACGGAATAACTTCACAGTCACTTAGCACACAAACTCATACATACCACACACACCCACAAAGTGTTTGTAAAAACCTATTAATTGTAAAATAAACATCATTTATCGCCTAAAGTGGCCTAAACTATTTATCCGATTGATGAATAAGGTGTCAAGTCAATCGATTCGTTATTATGGCCTGGGTAACATAGGCTACTTTTTGACAGACTTCAACAATAGGAGGAATCGATACTACCCCGAAAATCCCCGAAAATTATTAGGGCGTACTTTTTCAGTAGTCGGGTTTTTTAGTGGTAGTACCTATACCACACAAATTCTTGTTTATAAATAGCGGTATTACCGAGTTTCGAGCTAATTCGAACACGCAGTAATATTTTTTCATACAAACTTCAACCCTGAACTTCTTGTAACATCCACTGGTGTTACAACCAGTGGATGTTACAAGAAGTTCAGGGTTGAAGTTTAGGGGGGTTCTTTTGACAAACCTTTTACGGCAAAAATGTTATTATTACCTTAGATTAGAATTCTTGCCAAGTTTCAAATTCGCGTCGGCAGTGTCAGCGTCGAGTACTGGTATCTGACCAATGGATGTTACAAGAAGTTCAGGGTTGAAGTTTAGGGGGGTTCTTTTGACAAACCTTTTACGGCAAAAATGTTATTTCCTTAGATTAGAATTCTTGCCAAGTTTCAAATTCGCGTCGGCAGTGTCAGCGTCGAGTACTGGTATCTGACCAATGGATGTTACAAGAAGTTCAGGGTTGAAGTTTAGGGGGGTTCTTTTGACAAACCTTTTACGGCAAAAATGTTATTATTTCCTTAGATTAGAATTCTTGCCAAGTTTCAAATTCGCGTCGGCAGTGTCAGCGTCGAGTACTGGTATCTGCCGTTGGCTAAGTGCCGCTCATCTGTATGAGCCCTTATTCGGATCACGCATTTAGTTTTTCAAAATACAAACTTTATCACCCTGTAGCTCCCGTCTTGCAGTGATTTGGGGGGTTGTAACCTGGACACGATTGTTTCTTACATTGAAGAATAATGGAATTAATTACTTAAGTAGAATCAATTGGTATGTGCTTGTTCGTATCGATTACTGGGTTTTTGATTCATTCAAAGTGGACCTTGTCTTTAGGCAAAGATCTGATGCTGACTTCGGAGGTAGCCATTAGAACTCTTCAATAATAGGCAGAAAATCTGCCGCGATTACTGCAATCGCTTGGATATATTGTATTGTTTACCCAATTTCATAATATACATTACTGTTGTAATTTGGCCAGTTATGTTTAAGTCCTATTACCATGACATGAGTGAATTGTTAACAAGGATAATGATGATGATGATGACGAGACAAAAAAGCAAAATTAAAATTTTTGATAAAACCCACGACGGTTATAAAGTGATTGAAAAAGGATAAAATAATCAAAAAAAAAACCCAACTTAATAAAAAACCCACGAATATCCGTCGGGGGCTGCCATGAAATGAACTAGTTTTGCAGTTTTATATAGTAACTTGAATAATTGAAGATTTTTTAGCGCTATATTTACACCCTTAATGGTTATAGGACGTGCCCCTACAGTGCAGTGGGGACCTTTAGAAGTTGATGATTATACTTATTTTTATTTACGGTGAAATTTAAAATAGTGATGGCAGCCCCCGACGTATACTCGTGGGTTTTTTATTAGGTTGGGTTTTAAAAAAAAAAAAATATCCTTTTTCAATAACCTTTTAACCGTCGTGGGTTTTTTCAAAATGTTTAATTTTGCTTTTTATCATTGGCTATAATTATTACTTGAGTCGTGTATTCGATTTACTTTAGTTACCTATAAATAGTGGTTCGACCATCAATCAATCAAACGTACGTTCCTCTATGTAATAAATGTCAGTCTACGAACTCTTCTAACTTTTTAACCGTCGTGGGTTTTTTCAATTTTTTTAATTTTGCTTTTTATTTAAAACTTTTTAGAGAGCATCAAAATCGGACTAGTAGTTTTGGAGAAAAATGGCAACATGGATTTGCACAAACAAACAACCTAAATGCATTTACCGTCTCTGTTCCGTCGTGGGTAAAAATACTGGTATTCAGCTGCATCCGATTGGACTGGAAGTCGACCTCAAGTCGGGACTCGGGACAAGCTTTTATGAAAGCTTTTCGTTTTCAATTACTAAAAGGTTTATTTTCTTCTTCTCAGTGCATTTTTATAAGCTTTTTTTTTAAAGGTTTTTTAATTATATTTTTCGTAATCATTGAATTCGTGCTATTTAATGTTGAAGAGTTCCCTCGTGAGAAGACAATCCTGGCTGTAGGATCAGGTCATGATAGAAATCATGTTTATCTATCAAATATGAACTCGTCTTCAAATTTTCGTATCCCTGCTATTTACCGTTGAGGAGTTCCCTCGCGAGAAGCCAATCCTGGCTGTAGGATCAGGTCATGATAGAAATCATGTTTATCTATCAAATATGAACTCGTCTTCAAATTTTCGTATCCCTGCTATTTACCGTTGAGGAGTTCCCTCGCGAGAAGGCAACCCTGGCTGTAGGATCATGTTATGATAGAAATCATGTTTATCTATCAAATATGAACGCGTCTACAAATTGTCCGTATCTGTTCTATTTACCGTTAAGGAGTTCCCTCGTGAGAAGACAACTGGTGAGTTGTCACCGTACCGCCTATCTAAGAACATGCACCAATGAAACCCGAACCCATAACTGAAAACTGCATCAAAATCGGACTAGTAGTTTTGGAGAAAAATGGCAACTTGTTAGACATGGGCAAAATGTATCACTAAAAAGAAAAGATTGATATGTACTACTCTGTCAAGAAAGTACCGGGAAAAGATCAATAAAACACAAAATATTAGTTATTTATCCAAATTTATTTTATCACCTTCAAAGTATGCTCCTTCAGAACCGACACACTTACGCCAACTAATAATCCAATCATAAAAATATTTTTTAAATGCTTATTCCAGAATTGAGTTCAGTTCTCGCCGCGAATTCTCCTTTATGTCTTCTACTGAATGAAAACGGGTGCCACGAAGTGGTAATTTGAGTTTAGGAAAAATAAAGAAGTCGGCTGGAGCCATATCTGGTGAAAAAGGTGGTTGCTCGATGGTATTTGTTGAGTTTTGGTCAAAAAATCGTTCACAACTGTGCGAAGGCGCATTATCGTGGTGCAAAATCCAAGAATTTTCTTTCCACAAATCTGGCCCTTTTATCTAATTTGCTCTCTTAAACGCTGCATAACGTCCGAATAATATTTTTTATTTACCGTTTGACCTTCCGGCAAGATTGTCAGTCACTATTTCCTTCACTTTTGCGATGTTAACTTCAGTTGCAGACGTTGATGGCCTACCAGAACGAGGCAAATCTTCCATCACACCTTGACCGCTTTTGAACGCTTTGTACCACTCATAAGCGCGTGTTTTTGATAAAGTCGATTCACTGTAAGCCTTCTGTAACATTTTCAGAGACTCCGAACTCGAAATTCCATTGGCGATGCAAAATTTAAGACAAACTTTGTGTCCGATATTTTTGTCCATTAAGAAATTCGCAATACACACTAGATATGATATAACTAAAATCAGCACTGCATTTAATCTAATTAACAGATGTAACTCAAACGCCGCGCCAAAATGGAAAACAGTTGTGCTAATCTAACAACAACAAAAAAAAACAAAAAAAAAATTTGGAACCATAAACAAATCATCCATTCCCGATACTTTTTTGACTGAATGTATCTTTCGATCACTGGGATATGTATCACTCTTTTATATTTTTATATCCTTATGTATCAGTAGCTCACGCTGGCGCGCACGTCACGCAGCGCATTGAGCGCATTGCACTGCCCTGCTCAGGCTCGCTTCGCTCAACTCAATTCAATAAATCAGTAAGAGTGATAGATAAGTAGGCACTTTGCTTGATCGTTATAATTATGTATCTTCCTGATTTATTTGGCTGCTGTTCCGGTTTCTTTCTAGATATACCTATATCGGATCTATTTGATATGATGGATATATGATAAAAAAGCACTCGAAAAATGAACTTGATTTTATAGTTTAAAATAAATAATAATTAAATTTAACTTAGATAGTCTTGCTTGACGTTCAACCAAAGACGCGCAACGAAGCTATCCGACGCGATGACCGACGACTCGACGAGTGAGTGAGGTGTAAAGAAAAGATATACTGATACATTCGGATACGAAATGATATGAAGAGAGATTGATTGAAACGGAATGATTCATATCTTTTGTATCTATCACTCCTGAGTTACCCATCTCTACAACTTGTATTTGCACAAAAAATGTTTGCTGCAGCGCCCCCTGGTGAGTGTCACCGTAACACCTATCTAAGAACACGCACCAATGAAACTTGAACCCATAACTGAAAATTGCACCAAAATCAGACTAGTAGTTTTGGAGAAAAATGGCAACTTGTATTTGCACAAAAAATGTTTGCTGCAGCGCCCCCTGGTGAGTTGACACCGTAACACCTATCTAAGAACATGCACCAATGAAACCCGAACCCATAACTGAAAACTGCATTAAATTCGGACAAGTAGTTTTGGAGAAAAATGGCAACATGTATTTGCATAAACAAACAAACACACAAACAAATAAACATCCTCTCACCCCAAACGCATACACCGTCTCCGTTCCGTGGTGGGTAAAAAAAAACTTTTTTGCAAAAAATAAAACCGACTTAAAAAAATACGAAAAAGTCGATGCAAAAAGACTAAATCAAACAAACAAAAGTAACCAGTCTGAAGATAAAGTTATTTTAAATTTTCAGTTTCGTAAATATTTGGTCCACTTCTCCTGTCCAGATTTTTCAGTTGTCTCGTTTAGGTAACCTGTAATGTAGCCAATGTAGGTACTTATTAAGGCTGAATATAATTATTTGGTCAAAGCGACAAAAAAGGTTGCTTGTACGGTTTACAATTTTTTTATTACTTAAAGTATTTGATTATTGTAAATTTTGTTTGATTACACACATTTAAAAACAAAGGTCTATTTCTTGAAAGGGAACTCGGGATGCTTGTCGATGCCTGGAAAGAATGCAAAGTCGCAGATACGTCCATCTTCACCCCGGTCTAGCTCGGCAAGCTCGCCCATTTCTGTTTCAGTTAACTCAAAGTCCCAAATAGAGATGTTCTGAGAAAGAAAAAATGAACTTAATTTAAATAAAAAAAACAAGTTTATGTTAAAAATGAAAAGACGCGTTCAATTTTTTTTTTTAATACAATTGTTTTCTCATCAGGAGACGATCCTGTCAGCAGGATCAAGTCATATCTGTCATAAAAATTTATTTCTCAAACATGCTTGGAAATTTGAGCATTATTTTGACAACCTTCTTCGAGATATACCGGAATTGCTGTACTGGCCAGGATAAATGCGACCAGCAAAAGCCGGCAAAAGTTGTATGAAAATCCATATCTGTCATGTTTAGCGGCCAATTATATTACCTAATAGTAAACTCATAATAGGGTCGTGTTATTTAAAAATGGAACGATCTTTTACTCTGAAACATGGCAACCAAGGAGGTAACTTATCAAAGGTTTTATTTAAATTTCGAATTGGCTTGCAAATAGAAAGCGGTTTATTGAAAAAAAAAAAAACAAATGTACTCTTCAACGCGAGAGTTTTAATTTCCTCGCATTATTTGAGAAAAGTACTATACAAGCCTTGGCCACAACTAGGCATTGATGGACTTACGTATGTGTGCCTCGGCCACGTTCGTCCATCAATGCCTCTGTTGCTGGCCGCTGCAGTAATGTACCATTGTCACCACAACCAAAGGTGTGTGCAAAACTTTAGATCAATCGGTTGGGGCGAACTGGTTAGAAATTCAGTTGTAAGATTTGACCAATACATACTATCTAAGAAGGCAAGTTAAGATACATGCACAGTTTATGGACAACACAGCTATAAGACAGACGTATAACGTACGATAAACACCGGCTGGTGATAAAGGAAATTGAACCGTTTTGCATAATTTTATTATAAATTGCATGGATCCGGCCACTACGCATGCGCGGGGTTACGACCGGGTACCAAATTCTATCTTTATACAGTATACTATGAATATGGCATTTAACTAAGTACATGTATATAATGTAAATCACATTAACAAGGTGGGCGTTCGCTTAACAATCAACCTATGTTGTTGCCACAGTGAGACAGCTCATGCACAGCGCTTTATAGTACGTAAGAGCAACGCACACTCATTCGCCTATTGAGAAAATCGGTCGCCGTAAGCCCGTTTTATTTTCAACCAATGAGGAATATACGGATATCGCACGCGGAATCATTTGCTTTCTTTGATTAAACATTCTACTGCTGTAAACGAGGCTGATGGCTGATGTTAGGTATACTCGAATTCTTAAATATTCACCTGTTTGATTCGGGCTGGGTTCGTGCTCTTCGGGATGGCGGCCAGGCCGCGCTGCAGACTGTGTCGCAGCAGCACCTGCGCAGGAGTGCGGCCGTGCGAATGCGCGATGCGCCTCACTACCGGCAACTCGAGGAGGTCCGGGTACTCACGTCTGTAGGTACACACATAGGTTTGCCATTAAGTACCTAAATTTACGATGCCGGGCAAAAGCTTAAAAAACCCCGGATATTTAGGTAAAAACGAGTTCTTTCCCGGACAGCCAAAAATCAATCCAAAGGTTTGCCATTAAGTAAATCCAAAGTGAGGGTGCGGCGGTGGAGGCCCCCCCCTCCTCCGCCGCGCCCTCACTTCTTCGCGTTCAATTATTATCAGCTGTTTTGTAGTACGAGAGTTGGCTTTGATACGGTTAATCGAAACGGATGAGTTTTTAACTTTAATTTATTTTTAATTTGTTGATAGATTTCGTAGTTGGCTTTTGGTGTAGGTACTTACAAAATTAGGAAGTGTCATAAGAATTACGTTGGCTGTAACAGAACGTAGGATGCAAGAGCGAAGCGACCTCGGGAATTTTTGCAAACCGGTGAAAAAAAATTTGGTTCTGACGGTGTTGTGACTTGGCCTGGATTTCCCTAATACAAAAGGTGCCCGGGTTTTAACCGGATACTTTAAAACCCCGCACGGACAGCACAAGGACACCCTCGCAGTTAGGACAAATCCGGGGAAACCCGGACCCACCCGTCCAGGTATCCTATACAGAATAAAAATGTTGTTTCTTTACTACTTACCTATCCAAACTAATCTACGTGATCCATCCAGTAGCAGGGTGATAATATAATTTTCAATACACTTCCTTGAAAACTGGTTCTTATCGCACTACGATTAGGTTCAACATGCAATGCATTTCACACGTAGCGTTTTTTTTTTCATTTTCCAACACGTGTGCGGGAATAAAAATTGCCAAGTGTATTGAAAAACGTCGTTTGATATTTGTTATTGCAGTTCTCGGTTCAAAAACACCCTCGTTCGGCTCGTGTGTTAATTCCGCCTCGAATGCAATAACAAACTTTCTCCACTTGTATCAAAATGTACTATAATATACTTGTGGTGGGTGTGCCCTTTAGTAAAAAATCTCTTGTTTGCACATCAATTCATTGGAAAGTGGAATACCGGCCTTTGCTTTTTAGGAAAGCAAAAACGTATATTTTTGATCTTCGGAAAACCGTTTGTCCAAAACCAGTTTTAAGTGTTACACATTTGAGTCCACCCCCGTTTCATAAAGCACATGTGCCATGATGCCATCCCACCATATATACCTATTGCAAGTGGATTAGTGAACCCACCAGGTGGGTTCACGGCACTGAAGGTGTTAAATCTAGTTAACATTAAAAAAAGTAATATCTGCAAAAAAAGGTATGTTACCCAGTTTTAGCTGCTAACGCATCAGCTAGTGCTTTCGAGCCGAGCGGCGAGTACGCGACGACGGGCACGCGCAGGTCGGCGGCGGCGGCCGCTAGCGCGCGCTGCTGGCAGAGCGCGTGCGCCTCCACCTGCAGGCATGCGGGTCGCTCCACGCTGCACACGCGCCGCAGCTGCGCCGCGTTTAGATTCGACACCCCCACGTGACGGACACGACCTGACTCCATCAATTTCAGCACTGTCTGGAAACGCAATGATGGTCGATGTTGAAAAAGTCATGTCAGACAATAGTTCAGCGCCTTATTAAGTAAGTATTATCTTACCGCTGTAGAGATGTACTTGCGATGTCATGAGTTACGCAGTCATGAGAAGGTTCATCCCGTATGACCATAGGTTTTTCTAAATTGGTGCTGTTGCGTGTGACGGAAGCTGTGTAGGTTGAAGTATTGCTGAATTGTTTCGGTACTCGAACTATTACTACATTGTTCTTTTTGTTTCTCGGTGAAATGTTCAAACGCTTATCTTTAATTTTCCTAGCTAAAGTGTACATCATAACTTGGACACACGAAGGTTTTTTATTTTTACGAAAGCGATGGCGCCATTTAGCACTTTGATGACTGTCACTCGACGAAATGTTAGAGTTCGATTTGCTCAGTATTTGAGAAATAATTTCGCGGCTGTTAAATGATTGTAAACTTAATTGACAGCCGAAGTCGAATGTGTTATCTCTGTTGAAAGCATTTGAGATGTGTGTGTCTGCCGAAGCCACAGGGGCTGTGTACGGCGATTCTGCTCGTTTTACATTTGTAGCTCCTTTCTTTTTTTCTCCTCCCAAACAACAGAAAAATAATGATGTTAATCTGGTTTTCGACTTTTCTATTCTACGTTTAGGAGTTGGTTGTAAAGGAGCGACATAAGATTGACCAAATGTACGTCTATTCGGTTTGTCGTCATCACTATCATGCTTGTTCAACGGGTGGTCTTCGTGCAAATAAATACATTGCAACGATGGCTGGTATTTTCCTAGTTTTTTTATAAAGGTTTCAGTTCTAATGAGCGCGTCACTAGAATTCATTGCGTTACATTTTAGAACGTTCATTAAATTGGCCTCAGTGAAGTAGTATAATTGAGTTTGAGTTCCGAACAATACACTTTCTGATGATGTATTTTTATCTACTCTGCTCTTTTTTTTGCTTCTAGCAGGCATGGGTCTTTTGCACGTCGGGCAATACCGACGCTGAACATTTTTCCTCTGCCGAACATTTGGCCCCTTCTTAACACTTGAACCCTGCTGCACATCTGACCCCTGCTGCACATCGGACCCCGGTTGCAAATTTGACGGCGGCTGCAAATTTGACGGCGGCTGCACATTTGACGGCGGCTGCACATTTGACGGCGGCTGCACATTTGACGGCGGCTGCACATTTGACGGTGGCCGCACATTCGGCCTCCGCTGCCCTTTCTTCTTCCGCTTCACACTTAACTGTTGATTCCTTGGCAGCTGTTTTGGCCTCGGCTGCTTACTTGGGATTGGCTTTGGGCTTTTTGTTTTTCTAATAGTCTTTTCTGATTTGGATTTTCGGAATTTAGAACAAATGCCACAACAAGTTAAATAGTATAAAAGTTTTTCCTTCAATGACTTCTTTTTCTGCCCTTTACCTGGTGTTTTTATTGATTGTTTCTTCTTAGCTACCTGCTTGATTACATTGTGGGATCCCCCGTCCCCTTTCTTCTTGAAACAGGGTAATTTCATTTATTATTATATAATTCTTTTTTTTCTTGTTTGTCTCCTTCGCTGGTTCTCGCCTTATGTTCTCGCGTGTTTCTTTCGCTTTTGCTCCTTAGTGTCGGACATGATATACCTTCTCATACTTTTTATATTTTATACTTCTCATATTTTTGCTGCGACGCGAAGGCATAGTAATCAATACCATTTTAATTTTTTATGCCAATAAATCATAACTGCCTAAAGTACAACATTAATTGAAGATTTACAAAAAAAAGAACTGAAAGCACATTACTTTGTACATTCAGAACGTCATCTTTGACAAATAGAAATATTGTCATCTTGCTTTTTTTACTATGTAGGTCTGTATGTAATGAAACCTTTTTTCTATGAAGGTTTTATTCTGCTGACGATATCAATTGCGTTTTTGTAAGTATTGCAAATTAAACCACCTAGTATTTTTGCATAAACTTTCGGTTTTCTTCTCAGTCTTAAGCTTCTGTGAAACTGTATAATGCTCATGAGAGATGCGTCCAAGTCTAAGGAGCAGGCCTTCAAATCAATGCTTTCATAAGATCCAGCTGCAGTTTGACTATGGTACGGTGCTCCAGCGTCGCTCCCGCCTGTACAACACGGGCACACCAATTTTGGAAAAGTGCTTTTGTACCATGTTTTCACTTTAGTTTTCAGCGATTGCCGATAGTTGAGAAACGAAGCCACGGACGTGCCCACGTTGTCTGTTTGTATTATATGAGATGCTTGGGCATTGGTATCCTCATCCACTTGGAGGCCTTTAAATTGATCAGTAGAGTCGTTTAACTTTTGAGATGTCTCTTGAATATCTTTTACTAGCTTGCATTGCCTTTCCACGACGGGCAAGTGATTCAATTGTGAAAAGTAATGTCGCGCATTTGGTATAACACCATATTGTGACAGTTCTTTGTTTAATTGCGGTGAATGAAGTGCGGAGCTTATTTTCTTTTTAGCTCTCCATGAATCAAGTTGTGGTAGTTCATAGCTGCACTCTTTATATATTTCATCACTGCGATATATTGATCTTACATTACGTTCGCATATATTTTGTATTTGCCCTTTTTTAATGGGACATGTGCTACAATTATCTGTATATGAAACACCCATTTTTAAAGTTTGCTTGATATCACAAGAAATGACGTACATTTACAAATTATTAAATAAAAAATATAATAAATTTAGACTTGACTTTAGTACGCATGAAATTTCTATTGAGTGTGAGATTGTTTTTGTAGTGTGAAGGCCATGATGCATTTTCTGTCAATTTGTGGCAGTTCAATCAATAGTTTACCTTCCATAGTTCAAGTAGGTTGGTTGAGTGGTCGACCTTCATGCTGCCGTCTGGGTTCTTCGGGTGTAGGTCTCCAGGGACGTGCTCGAACGCGAAGGGAGTGTGTATGAGATAAAGGTCCAGGTACTCAAGATTTAGATCACGAAGTGAAGCGTCAAAATACTCCTGAACCAAATCCGGTCGGTTTCCTGAGTGAAAGAATGTGTGCATTACTTTTGAATAATTTATTCATTTTGTTCTTCTGGCATTCACGCTACAAAAACCAGGATATGAGTGGGCAGGTATTATAGGTACATTATACACGGAGTAAACGACTCTTCACGAAGCCGTCCACCAAGCATTCTGTACCTACATCAAACTAACCCTACTCAAAAATATACGGGGAAACGACTTTTTTTTGTGACGAATACTTAGTTTGATGTACAAAATGCTTGGTTGAGCTTGAGGGCTTCGTGTAGGGCTCGTTTACATCTTGTATCACACCCTCTTACAATCGCGAACAATATTTTAATCAACATACAACCTAGCACTGGCCTGCAAATTGCAAAAAACGTAAGAAAATTTGAATTTCGCGGGCTGGTTGGAGCATTCACCTTAACCTCATTGGTCAGATTGAGACCAGCTATGGTGGCTTAGATTATCTTTGCCTGTGTCTCCCCATTGCCAAAAAATTAGTGGAATAATCTGTCCTGCTTACCTCCGGGAGGTAGTTTGGTGACGACGAACAACTGCTTCCTCCGCGCAGGGTCCCCTCCGATCCAGCGGTTCAGGGCGCGGCCGAGTGCTGCCTCGTTCTCATAGGCTCGCGCCGTGTCGAAGTGCCGGTAGCCCGCCTGCAGGGCTGCTTCCACTGCCTTCTCCAAAACATCATCTGCAGCCTGCGGCATTTAAATATAAAAAAAATATTTTAGTCTTGGGTTTCGTTTGAGGTCTTTTAAAGTTATGACGGTCAGTACTAAGGGTCTTCCGGGCTTTCTATGGGTGTGGACAGGGACACTAGATCTAATCGGGCCAGATACCTGTGAAACGCCTGACCCTTCCCTGACTCGAAAATGTGCAAAAAGGAGAGCTGTAAAAAGGTGTCGTAGTGGAACATGAATATGCTACGATCTCTACGTCCGTTCCTTCCGCAGAGGTCCTTAAATAAAGCAAACAAACAGGTTTTATTAAAAGCTCAATCAAGGTAACCTACAGCGAGTGACGTTTTAAGCATGTCAAAATTTACTTTCAAGTACTTTCAATCCCATAAATTTTTCATCTAAAACTGGTTATTGGTTGTAGTCAGATTTGGACAAAATTGTTTAAATTAACAATGAGTAGACTAACAGTAGGGCCAAATGGTTAATTAATATTATTAAGATAATGAAGTCAGTGGGTCCCTATCGATCACTGATGATAGAGTGATGACTTCGCAGCCTTCGGAACTATGTCACAACAATGAACACGGTGTTCAGGGAAAGTGGTCCCTGGAGACCAGCGCTTGTCGCGCCTCCACATCCAGAGGACTGTCACACTCAAATGGAGACTTCGACGGCAGCGAGTCGATCTCAGTAGGCACTGAGTGCTCTTGTGACTCACGAAATATGTATTATAAGGAGTACTGCGAAATACCCTGCTTAATACGCTCAACTTCACAAATACGCAAAAGAAAGTGGAATATTTTTAAAAAAACTTTTAACTTTTTTCTGAAAAAACGAAAATGCAAAAATGAAAATAAGATAGATCAAATTGAAAAAGAAGAAAATATAGAATCGGAAAAAGAGAAAGACGATAAATGAAAAATCTAATGACTTACCTAGTCCGTTAACGGTATTCGTCCAAACAGTTTGGTGTGTTTCGTTTTTCTAACATAAATAATTTTGTGCCACCACGATTGATCTGTGCTAAGTGTGTGTTTTAAACATACAGGGAGTAAACTGACCCTTCACGAAGCCTAGGAATGTACATTAAACTACTTATAATAAGTAACTTAACGCAAAAATGATTTCTGGGAAACGATTTTTTTTGGGGTGAAAATTCACGTTATAATAACATTGTGCTGATAGATGGATTGAATAGCAAGGGTCATGGTGTTTTATGTAAAAATCTTACGTCAAAAACATGTATTTTTTTAAAAACTTGTGAAAAAGATGGAACTTTAGTTACCAATATCTTCGTAACTAGAAGGTCTAGAACAAAAATAAAGTCCGGGGAGAACAAGTGCCTTTTGGCTTCATTAAGGGTCTTGTACACCCTTTAGACACTTACCTATTAAAACTAAGTTAAGTATAGTGTGCGAATCACTGTTATAAGTTACCAAGTGCAACGGTTCCACATTGTCTAATACATAAGCGGCTTTGCATTATAAATAAATACTAATCAATATTTTTTTAAGTCACGGATAGTTTCTTATTTTCTTTAAACTTACTTGCCAAGTGCCGAATCCAATTCGCGGCATGTGGTCTCCGCCTTCTAGTTCGAAGTACTCGGGTATCGACATATTTGCAACTTTATTTTAACACAATTCTATTATTATAAAATGATATTATGCTTGTTTGTTTATTTCTGTGCTCAAACCGCGAAGAATCAAAACACAATGCGAGTGAACTGCGGCGCGCGGCGTCGGTGCAGACTCAACGGGCTGGCTCGCAAGCAGCCTTGATTACCTCACTGTAAATTGAGAACCGGTACCGGTTTGCCATTATAGAGTAGGCATTCGTCCGATGAACAGTTAAATCTGTCTTTCTTACAGTATCATTTTGTATGCATGTATGCTAGCCTCCTCTGTGAAGCAGACCATGTTTGTTATTTTTATAATGACTTAAGTAATTAAACCATCAACTCGTTCACACGACTTTTTACCCAATTTTATCATCAATGTAATCCCCCAACTTATAATACTTGCCTACATAGTGTGCGTTTTAAACAAGATTTAATGTTCGTCTCATTCAGTTGAAGAATGTGGGGAGTTATTTTATTGTAACATTTCAAACAGTAGCCCATGCAAGATGTAGCAAGCTTGAAACCTGGCTGAACTACCTAGTTGGTCCCTATTTCTAGTGTTATAGTGGTGTCTGTCGCCTCTTTTACTGAATAAATGCCGATTTTTCCTAACGCACATGATGTTTTCATAGATGTATTGACAAGGTACTGTCATGATATTTTCTCTTAGAGAATCGCGTCTACGTAATTTATAAATGGCTCTGATGGCTCTTTTTTGCAGAATAAATATAGACTCGATGTCTGCAGCCCGTCCCCATAGTAAAATACCGTATGACATAACACTATGAAAATAACTAAAATAGACTAGCCTCGCGGTATAAATATCAGTAAATTGACGGATTTTTCTAACATCATATGCTGCTGAGCTCAGCCGTCCTGCAAGAGATGTTAAATGAGGCCCTACAATGGGCCTCATTTTCACCTTGAGTCGAGCGTGATTCCCAAGAAAACCGTTTTATTGACAAATTCTAGTTTCTCTTGATTCAATATTATGTCACAATCACTATTTTTGACATTTGGTAGAGCAAATCTAATGCACTTAGTTTTTTCCCAATTAGTACTAAATTATTAGCGGTAAACCAAGCGGCAAACAAGTCGGGAGTAGTCGGGACCCATTAAAAAAATCTAGACTAAAATCATCACATCCAATATGGGTCCCGACTGTTGCAGTCAATATGTCCTGTCTTGCTTTATTCTTTTTTATTCTTTTCAGTTTGTATTTAAAGTTATTACTTAGTTATTTTTACGCAGTCGGGTTTCTTAATATATTTTTTTACCGATAGATTAAGTTTTAGGCATTATTTTTTTATATATCAATGGTTTTAGGTATCTTTTTTAGTAACTTTCATACACACTTAGGATATTTTTAAATATCTTAAAAAAAACATAAAAAATAGTATCTAGCCATCGGTATCGGGAAGGGTCCAAGCTACTCTCGGCTCTGTTTTATTATTATTAGAAAATCTAAAAAACGGTATTATAGCAGAAATATTTAGATAGTAGGTTAGGTAGGCAGGTACCTACCTAACCTACATAAACGTACGTAAATATAACATCATACATAACGGAACCAACGCTGTTGCTTGTCCGACTATTAGGTCAATTTAGATACAAGTTTTAATTAAGGTGAAAGCGTCAGAGTGGCCCGCGAAATTTAAATTTTCTTACGTTTTTTGCAATTTGCAGGCCAGTGCTAGGTTGTATGTTAATTAAAATATTGTTCGCGATTGTAGGATGTATATAGTTACAGAATTATAATCATCAAAATCATCAATACAACCCTCCAAGTTCATAAAGGTCTAGCAATGACTTAGACCTTGAAAAAATCGTTCCTCGACCTGTAAGAACTTTTGAAAAATTGAGACAAAAGACATTCACATCATAATCGCAAAGCGTGCATTTTTGATATGTTTTAAAGATCAGATGACAATCCAAATTTGCAACTTGTGTGCGAAAAACTTGTGCTCGCTGCGCACCACGTGATAAACTGCGAAATTTTGGGACTTTTTTTCATTTTTTTTCTAAAAATCAAAAGAAAATCATTTTTAATTAACAATATTCACTTTTATATAAAGTTAACTAAATTTGCAACAATTTAAGACCAACCCCAGCTCTATAAACTTTATAAGGACCAAGCTTTGGCCCTTCAAAGGTGCTCAGTTTTTCCCGAAAGTTGTCAATTTTAAGTTTTGTTTCCGTCCGAAGCAAAATATTAGCCAATCACTGAAAAGTCATCATAATAAAGTCCTAATACATTTAATTTTCTTTCGTTTGAGCATAGAACGAAGTCTGGTTCACTAACAATCTTGAAATAACGAAAAGAAGGTAAAATTGTTTTTTGAAGAATTGAGACAAAAGGCATAAAATCATGTAAAAAGGATAACATACTTTTTAATTTGCAGGCTAGGTTAATTAACAAAAGTATAGAATTCGGAAAGGTAGAAAAAAATCAGGTTTATTAACATTAAAAACTTATAAATACACATTTTTGTTACTTGTCAAAAATCCATAAGTTTTTGAGTTTTAGAGAAAAACGTCCCAAAATTTCGCAGTTTAACGCGTGGTGCGCAGCGAACACGTTTTTCGAAATTGCAAATTTGGATTCACATCACCCTAACTGATTATACAACATATCAAAAATGTAGATCTACAACTACATAATGCTTTGCGGTTTTAGCCTTTTTAGCGACGATTTTTACTGGCCTATTGTATTAGAAAGATAAACAAGTGTACAATGTTTTTATGGCATTTTTAGGGAATAAAAAACAGTTTTGAATTTCTTGCATATTCCCTATTATACTTGGCCTAAATTGAATGATGCAGAAAAACAGGATCTGTACTGTATTTTCTATGCCTGCATCCAATTCAATACAATTTAATTGGGTAGGTGATGCAACATCTGCGCCCAATAACATCCTTTATCACTGCGGCAGATCTTTGACAAATCCTTACTGTGTAATGTTTACAAGTGGCTGGGTATAGGTAATTGTAGGATTAGGTACTTAAACAATTATATTTCTGTATCAATTCAATGTTTGAGTAGGTAGTACCGTTGCGGCTGTCAACAGTGTCAACGCACTGTTTCACAATGTAGATGAACCGCAATTTTCTATTATTAAAGATTGCTCTAATGCTGAGGCTCAGGCCGCGACGGTTGCTGGTGCATTCAGGCCAACTTGCACATACCCACGAAACGCAATGCAACTTCGGCTGAAAATTTGCAATTGCTATATATACTATCGTACCTATATTATTACCAATATTTTACTAGCTTATGATGCCCACGGGATCGTTTTTCTGGGATAAAATGTCTATGTGCTTTTCTAGACTATAATCCGTCTCTGTGTTAAATTGTATCCAGATCCGTTGAGCCGTTCTGGCGTGATGATAATACTGATAATAGTAGTAAGATTGTATCAATATTTGATTGCTAGGTAGCTAAGACTAAGACAAACGTATACCTGCGTAGTTGTTATACGTATTTATTCCGTAGTTGATCGTGCCATTATCTTGTATGTTTGTACCTGCGCCTACGCAACAAGGAGATAATCAAAGTTGTTACGAAATGACTTCTCATCAAGTAACTTTATCTAAGTAAGTATACCTACCTACTTCATCCATATTGTTTTATGATTACCTATAACAAAAATGTACTTAATTATAGGTACTTCTTAGCTATCTACGTTACGTCGAAATATCATTCGGTATCTAATAAAGCAAGCTAGCTAGCTTCTTAATTGTATATACCTAAGCGGATTAAGTATCTATGGTAAAAGAAAAATGTTGGAATCCACCAATATCATTGCCAGAATAAAATCGAAAAGCAAATACGATGTGCTGTATGTCCAAAACATTAATACTTACCTACATTTTTAATAAGCTATTATACGTTATGGTATCACATTACAAGTCGATTAATCCCTAACAAAGGCAATATAATAGAAATACAAATTAATTTTCCCACAAACCCTTAAAGTAATATCATCCTTTTGTGTGCAAACAGTATCTCTTTACCATTCAATTCGCGAACCGTATGAATGAGCTGTCACAACACTCGTGAGCCCATTGGTGCGTACAACCCATGGGACCACATAGATTGTGGTCACTGATATCATCCCATTCATCCCATAAATACAAGGCGTGGTTTATATGAGCCCCTCCCCTCCTCGTATTGTCCATGAAACATTTTAAGAGTAGCAAATATAGGAATACATTTTAGTAGTGTTGAGACTTGAGAGCCAGGAGCCGTTGGCTATGGATACCTCATCGATTCAGTCAAGTGCGAAGTGTGGCTCTGATTTCAGTATAGAGCGAATTTTGAGTAGTGATAGCATAAGAAGAAACGATCTCGACAATGAAGAAGTTCCGGATTGGTTGTGCTGCACACGGTACAGACCTCCTCGGCTACCACGTAAGCATTGCACAGACATGCAGAGAAACTGAAATCATTAGCGACTGTTTCTCAAAGAACAGCCTGATGGTAATCTGAACTGATTTCAACAAGCAATCCTATTAACATTCTATTCATAATTGTTTGGCAACTAAAGGAAGTGATTAATTTTGTAAGTACCGATATGTACCTATAGATAGGTATATCCTTCGATTGGTGTTTTCCTGTAATTTTGAAAGAAATCATAGCGATATCTCAATCAATCTATCCTTACAATAATTTCCGTGTCTAAGAAATGTTTTAAGTAACGTGACGGTGAACGTCACAGAATAAGTTGGTACTTAGTACCTTGATACTCGTATAATCGAAAAACTTAAGCATTCCACAGAATGGTAATGACCACAGAAGACGACGCGGTACGGGTTTGCAGTTCATAGAAGTCATTACCGTGGGTACTGTGGAATGTTTTAAGTATTTCGATGTAGGGTATTGGTTAATGATAATTACTCATGTAAGTGTTATTCAGTTTCAACATTTTTGAGGTCCACCTCAAATGCATAATGCCAAAATGGGAACATCCAGGGAGGGCACTCAAGATCTGCGCAATGGCATCCAATTAATTTATGTGCAATCAAGCAACTAGAAGAGCTTCGGTTTTTTGACCAGAGAATTTCAAGATTCTTTTAAATAGGTTGTTAATCTTCAGTTTTTGCGACAGGTGCAGTGAGCAGTGGCGGTGGCCGCGCCCGGCGGTCGGGCCGGCACGCTCGGGTGCCGTTCACGGCGGCGCAGGCGGCGGCGCTGGAGGCAGCGTATGCGCGCGCGCCGTACCTCGCGCCGCCGGCCTTGCGCGCGCTGGCTGCAGCCTTGCAACTACGTGACGATCGAGTGAGTGGCCAATGTAGTTGTTGAATTAATTTAATTACTTTTCCGGGGTACACAGGGTGATCTCAAGCCAAATTAAAACTCAAGACGTACTATCAGTAGGTAGGTGGTAAGTCTTCTTCTAAGTATTAGCGTATTGCGAAAAATAGTGTCGCTACTGAATATTTTGGAGTGTTAAGTAAGTGTTACGTAGATACCATAAATACCAGACAGAGGTGGCCCTAGAATACTGCTTATAAGAGGCACTCAGTATGAAAAACGATTTACAGTATCTATCTATAACTGCCAGGTTTCACACATTGTATGACGCGTTTAGTTAGACCTTGAATTAGGTAGGTACAAAGTCATGCTTATAACTGCGACGTTTTCGATATTAATAGAATCTATTAGAACCAAGAGTTGTGTGTCTTGGATCCCTGTGCATAGGCAAATTCAGGCCTTCATTAAAATAAAGTAACCGATGAAATAAAATCTCTATTTACCCCTTCAGGGCTTACCTACAGAATGAGGGTTGTAGGTACAGGCATGACATTATGTTAAGACTATTTTAGCTCCTGCTTTTCATATAAACCACCTCTTAGTTTATGTAGGACTTCATTCAGTTACGGAAGTGCATAGTGCAGAAGCAAATAGATAATTTCGGCAAATGCTTCGTTCATCTTTGTCTAAAGCCCTAAGATGAATAGGTACGTAACTACCACTTATGTTAATTGGAAGCAATTAAAACGGAGTCTGCATTGCGTGGTGGGAATCTCCTGTGTTCAAATGTGGGTACAGTAGCTGCCTGTAATTATGCTTATCTACATATAATTATGCTATTTAAATTTATTCACACTCACACGTGATGCTATTGCTATTGTATGTAAAATAACATGCTATTATAATTTTCTTTACCCTAGGCTAGTTGTGCCAGGGAATTTGTACCTCAAAAATGTCACTAACTTAGGTCGAGTATTAAAATGATTAGGAATTACTTAATAAAAAAAAATCGAATTGTTTTTATTATAGTTTCTTATCTTTTTTTAATTGTCTGTGAGTGCCTTATTGTCTCTGTTATAACCCTATAAAAATATTGTCCACAGATAAAGATTTGGTTTCAAAACCGTCGAGCTAGAGAGAGAAGAGAAAAATGTGGTAACATCGCCCCACCGACAGCTGTGACGCTCCCTGCGACCACCTCGGCTCATGTTTCCTGTTCCTGGACATCAAACAGTGATGTTCCCGGCCATCCTTTCAACATAGCTCTGATACAAGGTGAAGGAGAAAGAACATCGCTGTATGAACGAGATAGAAGTAATTTGAGCGTTTCGTCCTGGAGCGTATCGACTGATGAAGATAGAGATGAGCCGCTAGACGTCGAAACTATCGAAGGCTGAAGTTGGTTTATGGAGTCTTGCATTCAACTAAATTATTATTGACCCACAATTTACTGTGATATACGTAACATGATATAAATTATGTAAAATAAATATATGAATATTATGAATGAAAATTATAATTAACTAGCGACCCGCCCCGGCTTCGCTCGGGACCATTTTAGAACAAAACAAGAAGTGCGCTTACTGTCAAATTATTTTGTAATGCACTGCCTTTATTTTCCAATAATTCCATTTTTTTTGGGTGGTTAAATCATTATATGAGTCCTCCCGCCCTGTAGGGCTATTACGGATCTCTGTTGACAGCTCGAAATGATAGTAACTGGGCTCAGTGTCCATCAATTAACTGTCAAAAGGTTAGTTTCATATTATGTATGACCAGTCGCGATCAAATATGACGTCATTGGTTGTCATCGTGGCTGATGGTCACCGTAACTCATTTTGACAGACGCTTTCGTATCGATACTTATTAAATATTATTTCGATTGTGTAAGCATAGTGGACAACAAACTGAGTTTGAATTGATGACAACTGAGTTTGAAGTGGCTTTCTTGAAAGACGTTACACCGTACCCGGGCTGTTAGTCACCGTAAAGTGATATCCACTCAGTGCGATACGTAATAGGTACCAAAATTACGACATTCTCGGTTGTCATCAAAGTTCGGTGTAGGTACAACCGAAGCTTGATAGTCACTGGATATCAGAAAGATACGTAATAGGCCTACTGGGTGGAGCGGAAGGGACTGTCAGACTTAAAACACACTGAATAAGACACCATGTTCTTTCGGTTGCCCTTTGCGTTCCAGGGACCCGGTACCCTGTTTAGACAGTTCCGCGACCCCGACAGTTGCGATAACTCCTCTAATACTGTTTTAAGCTGTCACGCTTTAAAACTAAACTTATATTGTCACTTACGGGATATCTTCCGTGATAATTAATTGTTTTGAGCTCCCGATATTTCGACGCTGTTGCAAGCGCCATGATCGCGGGTTGTCAACTTTAACAGTTTGACTCATAAGATATTCATTTAAATTGAATAGTATTTAGGCTATAAGGTAAATTAAAAACGTTCTAAAATAGATATTGAAGATAATCTATGTAGATTTACACTTATACCACTAATAAGCTTCTAAAATAATGCATTACTTTTTACGCAAAACTTAAAACATGAAAATGGTAAAAGTGGTCAATTGTTACACTGCGACCCCATTTTTTTCGCTGAGAATGATATTTTCAGTCGCGCGTAATTTTAATTCTGTGATATCTTCTAAATTATTCATTTTAATGATATACTGTAACAACAGGGCCATATTGATCTATATTAAATGCACAATGTATTTAAGGTACTGAATTGGATAAGGATTATTGCTGTATTGCTTAAAATCGCTTCGTAAATAAGCCTATAATACTCGTAAACAGCAAAGAATAAAAAAATGGTTATTGTGGGTTATCCCTAAGAGATAGACATATACCATCACGGACTTTTTTGTAGATCTTTTTAAGGTGTACAATACTGTAGTACTTACATTATTTTGAACTATCTCGTAGGGTTCAGCCAGCGTTTGCAATGTAAGCGCAAAAAAATGTGTTTTGAAACCTCTAAAGTTATTAGTGTTTCTCTACTATATTATGCATCTTAAATACATAATAATAAACCTTCCTCTTGAATCACTCTATCTATTAAAACCAGCATCAAAATCCGTTGCGTAGTTTTAAAGATCTAACCGTACATAGGGACAGACAGACAGCGAGAAGTGACTTTGTTTTATACTATGTAGTGATTCTAGTTTTTTCATTAGGTACCTTACCGTGCATTGTTTTTCTACCTTAAATACTCGTACCTAGTAGTCTGTTCCTACACAACGTGAGTGGCGACGACGACGACGTGTAAATTCAATATCGTGATTGTGAATTCGGTCTTGTCTCGTAGTTTTCAGCGCACATTACAGAGTAACCAATAAAAATAATGATCTAGATTTTTATTCAACAGTGGATGATGGCTGATTGAGTCTTACCTACCAAGGGGTACTCAGTAGGTCCTAACTGGGTTGTGGAGGTCAGATAGGCAGTCACTTCATGTAAAATACTGGTATTCAGCTGCATCCGGTTAGACTGAAAGCCGACCCCATAACCCCAACATAGTTGGGAAAAGGCTAGACAGATGTGAGATGATGAGTGGATTGAAGGATGATTTGATTGATTAACCTACACACAGTGGCACACACTACAATCATTTGTGTTTGACCCATTAATGTTAATATTTATCCGTGGTGCTAGGCAACTGGGCCTAACCCAGTTGTAAACGTCCCTTTGTGCCTATTGGCCTTGTTTTGTTCTGTCTCCTGCTGATATGGACGGAAGTGGAAATTACGGTTATTTCCTACTCCTCCACTATACTTTTCTGATTAATTTCGTTGCGGGATCCAAGACAGTTTAATTCATTCTCTGGGACTTCGTCGAGCTTCATTGTTTCGGCGCTTTTTTGGTGGTCGCCACTGTTGATTCTGGCTTTCAGGAGTTACAGTGGTTTGGGAATAGTGCGGCGGGCTTGTCCCAAAAAAAAAAAATGTATTTAGGATCTTAGCTAGGCAATCAAGGCCTGCCCTGATATCGTATTATCGTCCACTCGCGTTGCTTAATATTTCTTTTATTAAGCCGTTTAGCGTGATGTGTATTGTGTATTGTGTTAAACACATAAAAAAAACAGAAATTCAACCAAAAACTTGCATTTATTTAAGTTTGCAAAAAAATTATTCACAACTTCAATCTTATTGTTGTCTATTAAAAATAATTATTATCCAGCGTCCTAGCGCGTAGCGTGCGTACGATCATTAAGCATTTAAGATCCTTGAAAATACAATAAATAACGGCACAATGGGGAAGGCTGGTCAAAGCTGATTGTAGATGGCGCGTCCATAGCTTAGTCCCAATCTGACCAATGAGGTCAAACTATTTTGAAATATAAAATGACATGCTACTGATGCTAGCACCATTAGTTCCACAGTTGCCATCCCCATATACATTTTGACTGTGTGGTGGTCGTCTAAATAATTATTGGCCGTACAACTATGACCCTTAGCCTTAGCAACACACGTGAAATCTAACTATCATCGTTGTTTACTATAATTCTAGTCTAGGTACATTCGTGAAACGACAAGGTTAAGCATTTTTTTCTATAATTATATTCGTTTCCCAACCATTATACACATGTCAACCTTTCTGAACTATTCTTTATTTCACCAATTGAAATAAATAGGTACTGCTTTTGATACATGTAGGTACATATTTTTACTATTATTTTGGTCTGTTTAAGTAGGTAAGTAAATAATGTATTTAAGTGTGTAATTTAATAAAAGAAACACCATTAGGTATAAGTAATTTGAATAACTGATAAACTTCTTTCTTTATATTAATAATAATGACAGTTCAAAAAAGCGAAATATGACCACTGTTCTATTATTCAGTGAATCAATGATTTCGTCAACATTCATCGTTGAAGAAACTTAAATCTTTAAGCAATGATAAGAGAAATGATATGTTCATTTACCTTCTTTTAATTATCTAGTTTATTTGTTGTAGTTCGTAATTTTTACGAGACAATTTTTCATTCTTTTTCATTTTGATCCTAAAATCCTAAATGCTAAGGCATTTGAATTTCAAGATCATCATTGTGACTAGAGATGCAACGAATAGTGATTTGGCCGAATATTCGGCGGGAGATCCACTTCACGCGAACAAGTTACTACACGTTTTGGTGCGGTGCGTGCGTACCTGTCGTCACCGTGCTGTAGTGTTCATAGTAAGAGACTATTCTTAGAAGCAGGTATTGTGTATGAAGAAAAGCGCAATAGTCTCTTACCAACAAATGCCAAAAAACTTGTTTTTATTCATCACAATTTGCCTTTAATTAATTTTAAATATTAAAAAAAAAACCTTGTTTTCACAATTAATGATTATTTGATAAATAAATGTTTTGATTAAATTGCTTTTTTATTTCCTTTACTCGTATAAGATATTCGGTATTCGACCGAATAGTAAGTAGTATTCGGCCGAATCCCGAATATCATTGGACTGCTCCGTTAGTCTCGTGGTCGCAAGCGCGACTGCTGAGTTTGGGGTCCTGGGTTCGATTCCCGGGTCGGGCATAAAGTGCTATTGGGTTTTTTCATTAGAAATTTCTCAGTAGTAGCCCGGAGTTTAGAAGTTGGGCGGTATGATACCCCCGTGCCTCGGAAAGCACGTTAAGCCTGACCAACCTGATCTCTCTCCGGTCGTGTCGGATTGCCGTCTCATCGGACTATGAGAGAGAACAGAGAGTGCACCTGTACCTCCGCACACACTTGTGCACTATAATAATATCTCCCGCTTCGATAGCTAATCTGCGTTAAAATTGGCCGCCGTGACCGATAAAACGGTCAGGAGGCCTATTATTATTAGTATTCGGCAATAGAGAAAAAAATGCCCGAATTCGATATTCGGGCATTTTTTTCCGAATAGTTAGCATTAGTTGCCGAATATTCGATGCATCTCTAAATTGTGACCGTCACGGCGATGATCTTGAAATTCAATGACCCGAAGGTGCTTACCCTTGTCAATCCACAACTGTACACTGGTCAGAAAGAGACTCATGATATTACAACATTTATAATGTAATTTATTTATTCATTTAAGACAGAACACCGGACTTGAAATTAAACAATCAAGTTGTTTGTTGCTAATATGGGTCTTCATTCTTAAATAAAACATTATCACTGATTTATAGCATGGTTCCGTAAAACTAGTATTACAATAAATGACATAATTAATTATTAATGACATATTTTTCATCAATCGTTGGAATTTGACAGATACATAATTATGTTAATATAACATTAAATCACGCCTGTTATCCCCGAAGCGTAGGCAGAGGTGTACCTAATAGTGCACACACATCTCGCCAGTTATGTTTAGGGTCCTTTTATAGGAGGCGAGCCTTTTGCCATCTACCTCTTAGCACAAATCCAGACTCCGTGGCTACTACTGAGAAGTTACTGATGTAACACCCAATAATTTTACCCGACCTGGGAGTCGAACCCAGGACCTCATGGTCAGCAGTCAAGGAATGAAAATGTTCTCAGGTGTAAGTGGACCTTAAGTTGTTACATAACAAGTCGTGACTGGGCTGGGAACGCCGCGTAGGGTTTTATGATTTATTTATTGGTCGATAGATTTGACTTATTCAATAGCTAAAAAAATAATTCATTGTTTGTTTACAAAAATATACATAGGTGTGCATTTGAAATATACGGGTCGGAAGAAAACACGTTGCACCTTTATATTCTTGAGTTTATTAGTTAGGTAAAATGTCAATATGTCCTTCATACAATGTTAAACAATTACAGCGCGAAGTCGCGAGCGGCACACGAATGCATGCGGACTTCCGAGCCTTTCCAGTTCCGACAGACGAAGACGATATTGTTTTTGAATTGTATTTTTTTTTCGTTTTTTACTATGGACACTTTTAACATGCACATCTTGCTACCTAGTCGCTGGATAGATGGCGCTGAACTTGATAAGTTACTGCAAGGAACAGACCGTCACATCATTTCACTTGGATGTAATGGTTATATTCGGAAGCATAGGCAAACGAAAGTGTCAGTCAACGAGCGTATGTGACGTGACGCAATGTTTTTTTTCCAAGCGTTTTGGCTTTGGCACATAACGTAGTCAGTTCAACGCCATCTACAAGTTCTTGAAAACAATTGATTTTTTAAATACTCAAAAAGAAAACCTCTCATTAATGACCGATACTTAAACACGTGATTGTAATCTTGATAACAAACAACTTTTACTATTAGGGACAAACCTGATACAAAAAAAAATCTGCTGTTCAGTACATTTTGACCAGTAAGGCGAACATAAATGACTGAACAGCAGATTTGTTTTCGCGATTTCAGGTTTGGTCCCATAGAAATAGTACATTGTTACCCTAGGGGTGAAAGTAACTTATTTAGTCCCTCGAAATTTTCGTTTTTTTTTGGTTTGTATTTCTTGCACATCAGAGGTGCCAGGAGTCCCTATATCAATTTTCTAACCTGGCGTGAAAATTGCGAAAGTCTTATATAAACTTCCATCCCCTAGTTTAAAAGGGGTTGGGGGACAAACTTTCTAGAACATTAGGAAGTACCCTAAGAATTTTAATGATCAATCAGTGAGTCAGTGACGAAATCAGGGTTATTTTAGATATCAATAAAATCTTAAGTATAAGAGCTATGCAATTGAAACTTTATATTTTTAATAAGTTCGCTATTGACAACATATCCCGAGAATTTTGTTTATCTGGTATTATCCAAACCCAAGTAATAAGGGTTAAAAAAAAACAACGAAGCGCTTCGAGAAAAGGTAGGTAGTGCCCTTGCGTTTGCGCTTGGAGAAAAGGTAGGTAGTGCCCATGCGCTTGGCTCGTCTTGGCGCACTCCCGTGCCCCCAGATTGAATACGTGTTAACTTAGCGTCGGTTCCCTTCACCTTGTTTATCACCGTGCAGCATTTCGGCAAACTGTGATTAAGGCGGTTCCCCGAGCAAATATAGCAAACTATATTTGTGGTGGTTCAAACTTCGTTTGAAATACTGTTAGGATAAAGTTCTAATCAGCTTGCACTACAAAGTGATTGTTACGTCAGTCACTGCAGGTTGAATAGTGCGAAATGAGTGGTTTTTATTCTTTATAAAATCAAATTTACATCTTTTGGAAAAAATAAAACGATAATTATGTTCATTATTAAATTGTCTATAATAGTATAAGTAGCAAATCAAAATAATGGTTATTTTACGAGGAGTAGCATTTTATAAATCATTATTTCTCATTTTTGTGGTTTCGTTGTGAGGGGATTCATTAAACATTAAGCTACTTAAAAAAAAAAATGAAACGACAATTTTGGAGTCAAGAATATTTAGTAATTGAATGTATTTTTAATTAGTTGGTATTTCTTTTGGATAAAGAGGAGTAGGCTCCAAAAAACTGCTCGTTCAAGGTGATTTGCTCGTGGAGGCGCCTTAATATTCTACGACCATAGCTTTCATGAAACACGTTTCATTGACATACTCTAATATACTTATTAATATAATGTGTTTTGATTTTATTTGGCACTATTATTCGAGGTTTTCGAGCACTATTATTTAGAATATTCATCAGATTAACTTATTCCTTTGTCAACATACAAAATAATATCGATATAAGTCTCTTGTAAACTTATGACGATTCAAAATGTGTTCAGAGCAATTCCGATCTTTGTGACTACTTCTTATATTCCTAGATACCTATCACACTAGCAAATAACCATTTAATTACTTGAACTTAGGTTTGCCCTAATGAGGGAACCCACAATCTCTTATTGTTTCCGTAGCAAGGGATGTGTGTGGACTAACCAATCACGTAGCTAGAATAGCAAAACTGGCGATATTATTGGTTGGTTTCACACACATCCATCGCCTACGCATTTTCGCTCATCTCTGGTGGAAACGCGGTCTAAATGTGCTATCATTCTATCCAGTAAAATCAGTCCCAGAATATACGTAAAAAAAAAAACATAACACAAGTTTGTGTTATGTTTGTCAAACTATAAATGATTTTAAACCATAAAACGTCGAGGGTTAGGTTCAAAATCGAATGAGAAAATTTGACAGTTTGTAGTAACTTGATGCCCTGGCGACTGTACGATTAGAACAGCTTCACTTCAGTGTGGGAAAGAGATAGAGCTGTATGAGGCGTCTAGCTCTATCGCTCTCTAACATTTCAGTAAGATTAAAAAAAAAAAACCTGCTTTAACAGGTCATGGTAGTTCACCGGATTTAGAATAAACCAGCGTTAACTATCCAAAAACATTAAAACGACTGCTCAAAATGGGAGAAATTTAGTTGTGGGTTGTAGTTTTTGGCAAAACTAATGTCTACGGAAAACGTTCTAAACGTTACTAGACAATACTAAAGTTAAGGTCATTGAGGATTAGCCACTTGGATTGCGCGCATTCCGGCGCTCAGTGGGCATTTTTCTTCGGGAGTTTCACCATCTTGTTGGCTGTCCGTTGCCTTGCTCAGAATCTCGTAGTGAGCTGCCTCGTCTGGGGAAGGGCTTGTCTCGTCTAAGCTGTACCTGGTGATAGTAAAAAATAATAATAATAATCTTTAATTAGAGCGCTAATTGACAGTGTAATGCACCTGAGTAAATCTGGAAAGATTTACGATGACATACTTACTGAAGCACGAAGGGGTGTTTGTTCGCAATAATTGATCACCCATCTAGGGACCAACCTGGGCAAGCGTTGCTTACCCTTGGAGATCGACTCGGGCTGTTGTTAAATTAATTCACGAGGAGGTATCTGAATAGAATCACTTAAAAGACTTACCCGCAAGCTCTGAAGAACGCAGAGGCGGAGGGGTTGTGCGTGAGCGCAGTGAGGCGCACGCAGCGCATGCGCGTGGCGGCCGCCAGCTTCTCTAGCACGATGAGCACGCGCTGCCCCAGCCCTCGCCGCCGACCTTCCGCCTCCACCTGCACCTCGTAACTGAAACAATACATTTATCACGTAATACTATGTTCAAGTCACTATACAGGGCGTCCCACGGATATGCCACATGGAGGACACTTTGAATATAGTAGATAGAACATTTTACTAAAAGAAGACATTATTTGAATTTAAAAAACAATTTAAACTGCATTCATAGATATTTAAATAATTACATGTTTGAACCGGGAATCGAACCCGTTCTACGACAAAAATAATCAACCTGTAGCTTTATCATACCGATCGAAAGGCTTCATCATAAGCATTTTTTTTTCTAAATAACATAGTGTCAGAAATAAAAGGAAGACCATGAATTTTTCCATTTTTAATACAAAGTCGCACTCGTTTGATTATTTCGCTCCTTGTCGATTTTTTGATCTTGTTGTGGTGGATATTTAGAATAATACGTCTAACTTCTGCTAGCTCGTGGACACTTTCATACTGGTTCTTGTAAACTATTTTTTTTACATAACCCCATTAAAAAAAATTACTCTGACTCATTTTATATCCTTATGATGAAGCCTTTCGATCGGTATGATAAAGCTACAGGGTTATTATTTTTCTCGTGTAACAGGTTCGATTCCCGGTTCAACCATGTAATTATTTAAATATCTGTGAATGCAGTTTAAATTGTTTTTTAAATTAAAATAATGTCTTCTTTCAGTAAAATGTAAAATCTACAATATTCAAGCAACTTTCCCTCCATGTGGCATATCCGTGGGACGGGGCGTATAATGTCACCATATTTATATTACAACAATGATTACAACTAGGTCTTCGTCCGCGTGGATTTCATATGTCGACTATTGCCGACATAACGGGCCTAACTATAGCTAAGAATCTTCGAGGATAACCCTTAAGGCCCGGTTTCCACCAAAGAGGAGACGAGCGGAGCGGAGAGGAGAAGTGTGAAAACCGACCAATCACATTGGTTGAAATCTACATCGTGTTTCCCATCTCTCCTGTGATTGGTCGAATCTTGCACATCTCCTCTCCGCTCCGCTCGTCTCCGCTTTGGTGGAAACGGGGCCTAAAAACAAAAAAATACGAGCGTTATCTCTGTTTCGTTTAGACTTGATGCAGTCTTGCGAAATGTTCTTCTTCTTAGCATTTTTAGTTCAAATGTGTTTGGCCCAAAGCTCGGCCCCACGAACTCAGCTCACCGAGGCAGTAAATTGATCATCAAGTGCGCAGATGACAGGGCATGCGGTGAAACATGAAAGGTGGACGATTGTCTGTGGTGAGACGCCGCATACGCACTTGAGATCTGATCCGTCCATGAACCCCCATTTGTAGCGATTTTCTTTGCCCCGACCGACTTAGATTCGATATTTGTTTAGAGATTTCCAAGTCGGCTAGCGCAGCGCGTGCTCAGGTGGAAGGTTTACTGATGATCCGTGATCGTTGAAGTTCATCAGGGGGTATACACCGCTCCCGCCAGACGGGCTGTTAAGACCAGCGTAAATATTGGAATCTGTGTTTTGTTACCACTAGCTACGTATGAATTTACGTTGGGTAAAGATAAAATGCTCTGCCCTGCCGTCTCCAGTGTACGCTGGCCTATATTGACTTGACAGGCTTCAGCACTTTTTACCCGACTTCTCCCCTTTTTGTAGACCAATTCTCAAATTTCTTTTTTTATTTGAAAGAGTATACTCCTGAGGTGGTCTGGCGAAGATCTGATGCTGATCTTCGGAGATATACAATGGAACTCCTCAATAATAGACGGCAATCGCTTGGATGTTTATTGTTTACACAATATCATAACGTAACATCACGCTTGTATGCTCTGAGGGGGTACGCAGATATATGTGTACAGTACACCCAGATTTCGACAGTTAGGTTTGTTAAGTTCCATTTTATTAGGAATAAGGCTAATACCATGCAATGTATTATTCCTAAAAAGATAAATGCATAGCAAATATTTGTATAGGATATTTATTACAACTAAAACTTGAAAAATAAAAAAAACTAAAAAAAAATAAAACCGACATCAAAAACAATAAAACGTGAAAAATAACTTTAGCTTTAGCTTTAGAAGTCGGTGGGAAAAAACTGAATCAAACTAACAAAATTCACCGACTTCTAAAGCTAAAGTTATTTTTCACGTTTTAGTGTTTCTGAAGTAGGTCAAAAAATACACAAGAAAGCCTAGAAACAGATCTGCATGTTAGGTTAAAGAAGAAGATTACGGTTTCCAGTCTTACCGGATTTTAGCTGAATACCATTATTTTACATGAAGCGACTACATTTCTGACCTCTACAACCTACAACCCAGTTAGTGCTGGGTAACGATACCCGTTGGTAAAACTGGTTGTCCGACTTTCGGGTCACAGACTATCGGCTTAACGTACTTTCCGAGGCACGAAAGAAACTAGATATGTAGTGGGTGCTCACCCAACCGCGGACCAACCTAGTCACAATCGAAATGAGTAAATATTTTAAGTAAATATACCTACACGTGCCACCTGCGGCTTCAGAGGTCAGGTAGGCCACAACTGGGCGTTAGCTTCTGATTAGGAGGAACATTAGAAATTACGATACTGTCTCGAGATATCAAACGCAGTACGAGAGGCAATCAGGGCCTTGCATTTGATGACAGAACGACCTACGACCTTATTACTGATTACTGTAGAAAACTTATTCTGCCTTGGGTTAGCAAGCCAATACTTTACCCTTTTTTTTTTTGCTTTACGCTTTGCGCAATACTTTTCTTTCTTTCTTTTTTTCTTTCAAGCCCATTTGGCCGTACTTATGTACGTAAAAATGCATGCTGTACTTACTGTTCGCAAGTTGCAATGCTTTTAATTGATTATTATTCTTTTTAAACATGTTTCCTACTCATCCAACATTAGGGTGACGCAGATACAAAATATGGCGGTGCTGGAAATATGTACAAAAAACAGTATTACCTATTATGCCACGCTATGCAACCAGTTCCACAGAGCATTCTTATCATCAACTACTTTAACAGCTGCAGTAAAACATACGTAATAACAAGTAAGATAAATAAATCACTCCCTTGACCACTCGCCAAGGGAGTGATTATTTATCTTACGGATTAATTATTTCTTTACAATACAATACAGCTAATCAATGGATGAACTGCAATTTGACCTTATTACCTATTCGAATGACTACAGCATAGTGTGACATATTACAGTAATTTAATAGGAACAAATGGTACAATGGAATAAGCCGACAAAAAAAAACGTTGACATGAAGTCGAAGCATGCTTTAGGTAACAGGGTTGAACCTCACCTGGCAGCACTGAATCGCACTTTTCCATACTCCTATTCTTTTCTGTCGCTCAGAACCGTCATTTTCTAAACATGAGCGGGAATGCGGTGGAGGCGTTACAAAAAAGTGCAAAAAAGTACTACAGCGCCATCTATGACACAAATGAAAAACTAACATCAACATTCTGAATCGCGCTGTCCGGCAGTAGTCCACCAGACACAACACTCGTCTGGTCGGACGAGCCTCCCTTTTCTATGGGGCATTAAGAACTTTACACCCTAAAGTGGCGACTCTGAACTTGGACGTCAGCACAGCCTTCGTGCAGCGTGACGTCATTATCATCAACATCACTTCCTCAAGCTTTCGAGTAGCGAGTCACACAGCCAGCCAGCTTCAAATGGTTATTCCTGCCTGACCACCAGCATGCAGTTAAAGCATATTCTTGGAAACGCCAGCAGTCAGCCACATCGCGACGCTGTACCACGTGTAACGCACCCAAAGCAAACACAACGCTGCAGCCGGCCCCGACTCACTGGGAATTGCACCGCCGCAGACAGTTCCGACTCACTGCGAACAATGCAGCAACGTTTCCACTGGCCCGGCGAACATCACAAGATGTCTAGACGACTCATTACATTATCGACCCCGGTCTCCGGAGGCATTACAAAAAGTACTACAGCGCTACATACGACACAATTGAAAAACTAACAGACTAAGTATATAGAAAAACCTGACAACGACGGTCAGTAAGTACCTAGCCCACATGACACAACACCCATAACACATTTGGATTTGGTTTAGGTGCTGTTCATCTTTATGCGTGATGCTCAACTATTATCCCCTTTTAATAGGTACAAAGCTATAAAGTTGATTAAACAGATCATCATCTGCCTAGCCTTTACCCAACTATGTTGGGGTCGGCTTCCACTCTAACCGGATGCAGCTGAATAGTATTTAACATGGACCGACTGCCTATCTGACCTCTACAACCCAGTTAGTACTGGGTAATACAATACCTTTAATTACTATACTTTTAACTAATACAATACTTTTAAATTTGGGCCATTGACTATATGTATACCTGTAACGACTATCAAAGATCTACAAATGACAGCCGGGACCAACGTTAAGCTAACGTGCTTTCCGAGGCACGGAGTTAACTCGGTATGTTAGGGTGGTCCTTAACCCATCCACAGACCAACTTAGGCAAGCACGGCTTAACCTAAATATCGATCCGAGCGGCTGTTATGATTTATCCACGAGCTCCTCTACTTCTCCTACGTTGATTAAACAGATCATGGGTTAAAAAAATCGATAAAGAATTAAAGACTAATTGGGAATAGTTCAAAATATTGATCACCTCTGATAATGCATTAGGTTGATTGTATGCATAATGATTTTATGTCAATGTCAGTGGAATAGCACGTGAAGACGTGACGTGCCGGATAGTGATAATAATGAAGTTGAAGGTTACTTTCACTGCCACGGCAAATCGCCACTCAGGGGACAGACCTCCGGCGTGATCTCATGGCGACATGCGAGAGAGCGACTGCCGCAACGCAACCCCGTGCAGGGCACGCGACGATAGTCGCGATAAGTCCCCTCTTTGAGGAGTGGCTTGAGGTTGAGAGTCGCCACGGCGTCGGCGCCCTCGCCTTCCGCCTGATGTAGGTCCTCACCGGACACGGTTGTTGCGGGAGGTTCCTGCACCGAATCGGGCGGGAAGAAACGCCCGGATGTAAAAAAAAAGGGTAAAAGGATGGGTTTTAGTCAGTAGAAGTCTGACACTCCTACGCAATGGACCAAAACGCATGTTTATATTACTGTACAAGAAAGGTGACCCATAGGACATTGGAAATAGATGACATCATAAAACAAGAATTCCAAGAACCAATCTCATAAAAAAAAAAACTTTATTTAGGGCCTAAAAACCCGATTTATTTTCAATTAATTGCCAAATTAGATTATTAGTTGCCTTGAAATCAATAAATAGTTAAGTCATTGAGTTGACCAAACAGTGACGTCACAGCGTGCTATTGCCATACAAAATCTATGAGAGAAACGCGTTTTGTCAGCTCTTAAAAAGTATGTCAATTGATTGGTGTCATCTACCCTATTATCGACCCATCAGCTTATGACCTGGCATCTATGAACTTTTCTCACTATGTTGCTTAAGGAAGAAGGAAGCGACAGGGTAGCCCGCGAAAATCAAATTTTCTTACGTTTTTTAAATTTGCAAGTAAGCACGTGTCAGGCTGTATGTTGAACGAAATAAGATTTGCGAGCTTTAAACGTACGTATTAAGTTACCCCATTCAATGACTATTAAAAAAAAAAAAACAAAAACACCTATTAAACGATACCGCACAGGATGGGGTAGACGACGAAAAAAAATTCATCCCCACTTCACATGTAGGGGGGGAGCTACCAAAAAAAAAAAATTTTCAAAAATGTTATTTTACCACTTTGTCGGCGTAATTGATATACGCACCCCTACACAGGTTTCTAGTACTAACCGTCTCTTAGCAAAATCTCGGACAGACGGACACGACGAAACTATAAGGGTTCCTTGTCAGGACTACGGAACCCCAAAAAGGAGTAAATGATAGCGTGACGGGCGACAGAGGAGAATGGGAAAAAAGCGTGGGCCACGGCAGGGTGATCAAAACAAAAAAAAAACAATGCAAAATATTATTATCTGATCGTATTCAATTTAAAAATGAAAATACCACTATTTTCACTCACAGACCAAATACTCATGAATCATCACCTGCCTACCCCTTTCTCAACTATGTTGGGATCAGCTTACAGTCTAACGCAGTGTGATGCAGCTGAATTGACAGATTTTCGAGCTTTCGACTACTCGTAATGACTGTCAAAGACCTATAAAGCTCAATCGTGAGCGTGACCAACGGCTTTACGTGCTTTCAGTGACACGTAGGAGTCCTGGCATGTAATGGACCTTCAACCATTATGGATCGACCCATGCAGCTATTAGATTTATTATAGGAACAGGTACTATATAGAGCCCACAAATTGCAATTTAGCAGGTAGGTCGATTTGTGGAAGAAAACAAGAATTTTGCAATTCTTGTTTTTTTTCTTTGTCGGGTGTGTTCCTTTGTTATGCTCCTTTGTTAGTTATCGTTTCATCCATTGTGAATGACGACAGAAAAAAAATAATCACGACAGACAGGCCACTGCACTCGCTAGATGACATAATATGTATGTACTCACCAATTCACCTTGACTGACGGTCAAATAGGACGGCATCGAAGTTTGTTGCACACAAATTTTATTTATTTCTGTACACAAAATACTTAGCAGGTCATTACATTAAGACAGAAGAGCCCAAAGGTACTGCTTAATGCGCTTACACTTTTGCGTTTGCGCGTTTTTTTTTGTTTGCTTGGTGGTGCTTTATGTGCTTGAATATACGTAGAACTACCGTCACTAGTTCATTACTCATTCGGCTTTCAAAAAGTTAGAGCTTTTGATTATCATCGAATCAATTCCGAGGAGATCCCGCTAATTTAATGCATTAGCTCTATTAAAATGAAACACGTCACACTCACGCTATTGCTAAATTGCAAATGCAATGCACTGAAACTGCACCACATTATTATCATTTTAATTATTAGAGTAAAATAATTTCGTACTATTCCTTAACAGCTGAGTTCACGATGACTCTTGCGCCGGAAATCAAACTAGCAATGAGGAATTTCCAAAAAGATGTCGTAGAAAGTTTCCTTAGAGGGAGAGCAGGGCCGGGGGGCGCGGGTGGCGGATAGGAGTTACCCGTGGCTTCTGTTATCTGCAGTGACGTAGCGGCTTATCAGTAGTAGGGACTTCGACGGTTTCAGGCTAGACGGCCTCACAAACGGAGGCGAGCAGCAGAGAGATGAGGCCGCGGCTCTTATGGCTGGTTCTTGCGTGGGCGGTGGCGGCGCGGGCCGCCCGCCTGCTAGCCGTGTTGCCCACCAACACCAAGAGCCACCACGCCATGTACGGGCGACTGCTGGAAGCGCTGGCCCGGAGGGACCACCACCTGACAGTCGTCACGCACTTCCCAATGGTATGTATTCGATGAGCTAGCCCTTTTGTGGTTGCTCAGTTTTTTGTATCGTTTATATAACTCATTTAAAAGGCTTTTTCTTTGGGATTAGTAATTATTATTATTATCAGCCATTTGCGTCCCTGCAGTGGACGCAAATGGCAGGCCTTTACCCTGGTAAAGGCCTCTCTTCCCTCTTTCTACTTATCCACTGCTGTTATTTGCCAATTAGTTTTGAAACGGTGCATAAGAGTAACTCGAGTGACGTGAAAAAATACCACATAGATGAAGAGAGAGCCATATTTTGCAGTAAATAGTTAAACTAATTTATTTAGAAATACTCTAATTTACTATTTAAAATTGATTTTTCGATGGGCAAAGACGCGATGTGCACACCTAGTAAATAAATGTAAGTGTTTTAAATATTTTCGAGTAGGAGCAAATAAGTAAGAGCAAACCTGTAAATGTTTGCTCTTTGATCGAATAAAGTAAGAAATAATTATTTTAAAACTTAAATATTTTTCTCAATAACTAAGCTTGTAAAAGTACTCGAAATGTGGGTGTACTATAAGATACATTTCTGCCTAACCCTTAGGAGATCACAAGAGTGATGTTGTGTTATGTTTATGTAAAAGTAGGTACTTAAATTATCTTTCCTAAAGTAAGTTTTTCTCTGATCGAATGCAAAAGGTCGTCAAGTGCAGTCGTTTCGAAACGAACTGATTATGGATGCGTAGAACGTTTTTGATTGTCATAGTAACTCATTTTCCTCAAGACTTCGACACTGTTTCCGCTTTACTCTAGAACTTTCCAGAAAAAAACGTTTTTTTTTTTAAAAATAAGAGAGCATTCCATACATTTGATAAATAAGACAACATCCAAATATTTCAACAAATTTGGTAAGAAAAAGATCTACCGGCGTCTTACAGCCTTATTCATAAAAAATCCTTAATTGAGGTTTGATGGGTCTGGTAGCAGTCAGCTAGCAGACTGTTGATGGGTCTGTTAGCTAGCAGACTGACGCGTTATGTTGGCCATCTTGACAAATCAAATGACAAAAAAGTTCCGTAGCAGCAAGTAACATAATATAAAAGTTCTTGTGGTTCGTTGTAACTTTGATCGATGTTTTAATAAGTGTTTTTTTTTAATTAAGTTAAAACCAGTTTTCGGTGGAAGTTTACATGGTAATGTACATCATATATTTTTTTAGTTTTATCATTCTATTATTTTAGAAGTTACATGGGGGGGGGGGGCACATTTTACCACTTTGGAGGTGTCTCTCGCGCAAACTATTCAGTTTAGAAAAAAATGATATCAGAAACCTCAATATCATTTTTGAAGACCTATCCATAGAAACCTAGATACACACGGTATGGGTTTGATGAAAAAAATAGTTTAGTTTCAGTTTTAAGTATGGGGTATAACCACCAAAATTTGTTGTTTTTTTTTTCTATTTTTGTGTGAAAATCTTAATGCGGTTCACAGAATACATCTACTTACCAAAGAGAAAAGATAAAATTTGACGATACAACCCCAAGATCAACTTTTATAAAAGCGAGATGTTTGTTTTCCCGCCATTTCCGATCCGCATGTTTATGTTGTACCTGTGCAAAAAGCTGTAACTATGTTAATCATCGTAATTTTATTTTTTTCATATTTATTGTTAGTTTAAGATGATACGTGTACGTTTCATCTTAAAAACCTAATTAAGAGGATTTTTAAATACAAATTTCTGAAAATAAATTTTCCTGGATTTTTTTTTAATCTGCGTAACCTCCCTTCACTAAAATTATCTTCGGTATGGTTTTTTGCTCTTGTCTTGCAAAAAGCTGTAACTATGTTAATCTTCGTAATTTTATTTTTTTCATATTTATTGTTAGTTTAAGATGATACGTGTACGTTTCATCTTAAAAACCTAATTAAGAGGATTTTTAAATACAAATTTCTGAAAATAAATTTTGCTGGATTTTTTTTTAATCTGCGTAACCTCCCTTCACTAAAATTATCTTCGGTATGGTTTTTTGCTCTTGTCAAAGTCAGCTGTCCAAATTTCCGGCGGCCATTTTGTGACTTAGCAGGGAGATAAAGGAGGGTCAACGGTCCTCTAACGTTAGCAGAGCCTTGATGGACTGATAGCGTTAACAGACGTTTATGAAACATGTTTTTTAGCATCGGGTCTTCAAGGAGCCTTCAAGGAGGCTCTAATTTTTTATGAATAAGGCTGTCTAACTTTAGCAGAGCCTTGATGGACTGATTAGCGTTAATAGACGTTTATGAATCATGTTTTTTAGCATCGGGCCTTCAAGAAGCCTTCAAGGAGGCTCTAACTTTTTATGAATAAGGCTCTAGATGCATTATGTACACGCAAGTGCGTAGTAAAAGCTTGATGACTTTTCGCCGACGTGCGAAATTCTGTAAGATTGCAGTCTTGTGGGCCTAAAAGATTCTCGCGTGCAACATGCAACAGTTCAAGCAACTATGCGTTGTCCAAAGTATCAGATGGTGCTATTTTATATCCTTTTTTTTTTCGGATGGGAAATCATCAAATGACTTCTCCCGCTCTGGGCGGAGCAGGAGGGAGTGTCAGACTTTCACTGACTAAAACCTATCCATGTTCCTTCATCGCCCTTTGTGTTCCGGGGTCACGGTATCTCTTTCGAACAGTCCCGCAACCCCGGCAGGCATCGGTCCTTGCGGACCCCTTCCTATTGCTGACTCTCATTGAGGCGCGCGTGGAATACGAACGCGCCGTCGACACGGCCTGTCGTCATGAGACGGACGGACGGCGAGCTAGCCCATAGCCCACCGTCCACAGGCCCGCGCCTACGGTGGCCGGGGGCCACGTGGTGAAAATCGCAAAATCTGCAAATATCAATTCGTATAACGATGTAATGGCAGCAATGAATGGTGAGGTCCTTAAAAATAATGTATATTGCAAAAGAGGTCCCATCAAGATTTATCTGAAAAATGTGTAATCACCATGGGCGAATCATGATGGCACAGGTCAATGATCATAATGACACGCAAATCCCGATAATTATTGACAATAAGTGAAGTGTGAATGAACGGTCAAATAGATAGATACTTACTAGTGCATTCAAAATAATAATGATGAACTTAACATGCGGTCATTGTTTGAGTACGAACTTTATTCCAACTGCAACGTAGGTTAGTTCAAGAACAGAGATAAACACTGTTTATAAAACTACGTTAATCGATATCACAAAGATTTAATAAGTTCATACAAAAAATATTTTTCATTTTATAGATGAAGAATAATGAAACAAAAAATTAGGTAAATCTTCTAACTTCTTCAAGATTTGATTTTTTGTTTTTGTGTTTGTGACGATTTAACTCAAGAATTCCTCAACCGATTTCTTAAATTCTTTTACCAAGAGAAAGCTACAGCTTTACCGAGTAACATAGGCTATAAATTATATTGACGTCATGCAAATTAGCCGAGCTATCACAATTTTCGCGGACGAAGTCGCGGGCGAAGTGCTAGTTATACATATATTTATTATCTTGCTTATTCCTCTTTATAGCGTTTCGCGTGGTTAGTGCCTAACCTGGTGTCAGTTTTTATGCCGTCCATGCGCCTGACTTGGCTTTACATGCCGTCGAGAAATATCTCTCAGGCATGCTGGTTTCCTCCCCATGTTTTCCTTTACCGAAGCCAGCGGTAATACGCACATGAATCCGAAAAATTATAGGTGCGTATCTTGTGTTCGAACTTGAGACCTATGACTTGGTATTTCGACGGTCACACCACTAGGCTATCTTCTTAGTCAAAAAAAAAAGCCAAATTATTTTTTAAATTTAATTTAGTGCAAATTATTCCTTAAACTTGTGCTATAAGAGTCATAAAGCGTGTCATCAGAGTTAGATAAGAAAATAGCACATGCGGAAGTTGCTATGCACTCATATTAAACATTTTATTTTAATTTAAGTATTGGACAAGGTGAGAAAATCTAAATAGACTTTCTCACCTTGTCCATGATCATACATTGATTAAGGCCCGCTTTCTATAACTTACTTACTTAAAACTGTCAGTTTATATGCCACGTCTCTCAGCTATCGGTGTTTCTATAAACAAAGTTAGTTTGAAATATTCTATCCACGTCACTTACCTGTCACTTGATTCATAGAAAAATCAAAGAAAGATTTTCTGTGACGTTTTCTTTTTAACCGTCTTTAAGCAAAATGTCAAACAGACAGAGATAGCAACCTACCGAAACCGAACAGTAAGTTATTGAAAATGACCGTAAGTTGGGTTGACAAAAGATTGCCAATACAGCCGGGATTGTAAATCATACCGGATAGCAATATCTACTTGGTATCAAAGTTGAAGACATCTCAGATAAACAAAAACTTTACTCATGGCCGCTTATTAATTTCATAATCATGTGCGGTGACTTTGTAGTCAGTCTCGTCCGTCTGTCGTATTTTATCGCCAAGCGATATCACTCCACGTATGGTCTATCACGTCGTATGCCGCATGTCTTCTTGCAAAACATTATTATTGTATGTAAATACAATATTTCGAAATTACATTTAAAGACATTGACCGTAAGTTTTCTTGTTGGTAGCGCAATATCGCGCTATCCAACAAGGAAACTAACTTATGCTCTTCTTTTTTTATCTGTTTGTTGTACGGCGTGATCGACCTTTCACGGGCTTCTGGGCATTTGGCCTGAGGCGGAGGGTTTTAAGGGAACTGCATCATTAGCCCTGTCAGCCCTTAGGTCGAATTTAATTATGCAAGGATTCGATATGGTCCAACACCTTACTAAAAATAAACGTAGAAGGAGCGGCGTTCTTTCAATTACCTATCCTCTTTCAGAAAAACCCTCTACCGAACGTGCATCAAATAAGTCTCGCAGGGACCAGATCAGAAATCGTCAACAATCTCACAATACAACACGACTCCATAAAACCTGATTTCATCCGGAACTTGGAGCAGATTATGCAAGAATGTGTCGACGCCTGTGAGAATGTTGCCAAAGTACCCGCCGTGAAAGCATTATTCAATTCAACGGAGACCTTCGATCTGGTCATAGTTGAAGTGTTCGGGAGCGACTGTTTCCTCCCTCTCGGTAAGAAATACGGAGCGCCTGTGGTCGGCTTTCTATCTAGTGTACCGCTGCCGTGGGTTAACGATCAACTAGGTAACCCTGACGCAACTGCCTACGTTCCTTCTTACATGGTCGGATACGGACAACGAATGACCCTATGGGAGAGATTTGCAAACACCATGGCAGTAATCATAGCGAAGGTTTTATATAGATACAAATCACAAATTCCATCACAGGTTGGTAGCTTTTTCAGATATTTTGGACACGGAACCAATAGGCTGCTGTTTATAGTGGATAGTGACAAACTGTTTCTTTTCCAGGCTATAGCGGATCGGTTATTTGGCCCTGGACCAAAGTTGGAGTATTTGGCTCAGAACTATAGTTTGGTTTTGTCCAACAGCCATTTCAGCATAAACGAAGTACGACCTCTAGTCCCTGCTCTAGTAGAAGTCGGAGGGCTGCACTTGGATGACTCTCCAGTTCTTTCGCGCGTGAGTACCATTAGTAAATAATAATTATATTGTTTCATTAGTTATTATCTGATATAGCTAATAGTGATTGATCAGCATATAAATCACCTCTAATGCACTTTAATCATTGTTGGTATCAGCGAGCGGCATGCTGTAGGCGAGCATATTATGATAGTACATAAGTCACTGGGTCAGTCAGACCGCGTGTCCACTGAAATTATCTCAATTATTGTTCGCGTACTTTCAACGATTGCAATTTAATTATCTGTTGGCTATGAACCTTTCATTTTCAGTTAATTATCTCGCAATCGCGGTACCACTTGCGTATGAAATTTCTAAAGGCACAGAGGTCATTACGAAAGTTTTAAACCCTGTGGAGAAGTGACCATCTTTTGATTTCTGTATTAACGATTTTTCTTGAAATTTAACAAGTTTTAGATGAACCTTATACGTTAAGTACGTCCAGATAACATCTGATCGTTTCTATTAATATTACGTTACATTGTTCTTAAACGTGTAAACAATTTTATGCGTGATTGTGATAGTCATGACATGTGTTGCATTGCATGCTTAGAACTTTGTCCGTGTGAGTTATTCGATTCCTAACTCTATAAGTAGTAGTAATGATAGAAATCGAACTGAAAAATAGGATAATCCAGGTTCCTAGTCAATAAGAAGCAGAATTAATTATGTTTATAGGAAATAAAAAAATGTCGAGCCTAATTATTACTTTTATAAAGCTAATTAGATGGCAATTACGTAAACCGGAGTCATCTCAAGCTAGGCACAGCCTGATGACTGGTATCGACCAATTAATGGCGTTGTTAAGAGTAAAACAACAATAATATTAATCAATATCGATGCAATTAAAATCTTCAAAGAAATAATAAAATGATGTCAGAAAAACAACACAAACAATGAACAGTAAAATTTTAGATAAAGCAATCGCTTGCCGTACGATTCTTGAGAAAGTTGATGTTTATTAGTAAACTTTAATAAGTATTACTACATAAACAACTTGTCATTCATCTATTTCATAGTACAGGCCCGTTGATTCAAGAAGACATTTTAACCTACATTTCAAATGTAATAGAGGCGCGTATCGCTCCGAGCCAGGACCTAAGACCCTCCTGACAACAGATAGTGTCACAACATGATTCATTTAACCGTACTCACAGTGTTATTATTCCCAAATTATAGGGAAAGTCTTGAGTAGGTAAATGAACCAAGATTTTCAATTTTTCAGTTACAAATTTGGCAGTGCCAAAAAAATTAAGGGGTGATCGATTCCTGTACAATACCCAACACACGTATACCTGGATCATATCCATATAGCTTGCTAATTTCTACCAATATTGCCAGCATGTTAGCGCAAGTTAATTATTTAACAATTCAATTTATTTTGTAGCAAATGCAGAAACTCTTAGACGCAACAACAGAAGGCGTGATCTACTGGAGTTTCGGATCAATGTCGAGGATTGAAACGATCCCAAGCGAGACTTTGTCGCGAATATTCAAAGTACTGTCGGAACTGCCCCAGACCGTGTTCATCAAGATGGACCGGCGCATGCTGGCACAGAACCTCACCGTGCCCGACAACGCCATCACCATGGACTGGATACCTCAGCATGCTACCTTATGTGAGTCGTAGTTATCAGCTTCATTTCACTGCTACTATCGACTAAACCCGACCCCTGTAGGTACGCCTGGTGATAGCCCTTTTATCTCTTAATCACGTTTTTTTACATGAGTAAGATAAGCTCGAAATGCAGCGATCAATGAAACTTACAACAACTCATCAATATATTTTTTATTCTGACGCTTTGATTGCGAGTTATCGGCTGTGACAAACAAAAACATGAGTTATTCCGACAGGTCACCCGAACGTGAAGTTGTTTATTTCTCACGGTGGTCTACTGGGCACGCAAGAGGCCGTGGCTTGTGGAGTGCCCATGCTGATGGTACCGCTGTACGCAGATCAGGCTCTGAATGCTAGAGCGATGGCCGACCGGGGCGTCGCAGAAGTAGTCACGCTCAAAGATACTGACAAAGACACATGGCGACGAAAACTACGAGCTTTGCTAACTGATCAACGGTAGGTTTTATTTATAACGTTATAAGACGAGCAACTAGAATAGGAGGAGTTTGTTGTAACTCAACTAGGGAAAGGCCTATACCTAGCAGTGGCCTGGCTTGTGTGATTGAAGAGGTGCAAAGTCCTCAACGTTGTTCTTCGAGCCAGAGTCCCTTTTAACGCTTAATGATCTCAAACGAAGAGTCAACCTGTGAGGCTTCGATGGTTCGAGACAGTAAGGTCCGTTTAGATAACCTCCAGTGACATAATCCGAAACGCAGATAAATGGTCAGACTACTTCAGATCACTCCAAAACATACATACATCACACACCACATTCATTTAACGAAACACTCACAACACTTACAATATACACACCACACCAAATACTGAACAACTTATTTAAATTATCTATATATTTTTTCTAAAATTGCTGTTTTTAGATTCTAAGTTTTTATTTTTGTTACTGTATAAGGAAGACGTTGCGTTGGAAGGCCTCCCACTAGGTGGACCGATGACCTGGTGAAGGTTGCGGAAATCCGCTGGATGCTAGTCGCACGCGACCGGTCAATGTGGCGACACTTGGGGGAGGCCTATGTCCAGCAGTGGACGTCTTTCGGCTGAAATGATGAATGATGACTGTATAAGGACCTAATTTTGTCCCTCTTCTTGTAGCTTGTGAATGATTACTTTAAACCACTATAGTTAACACGTGCTGTCTTAAGTCAACCATTATGACGGGGATCGGAACTGTTTCTCCTAAACACAGGTTACTTTGTAACCTATCTAGGAGAACAGTACGGCACCCACTAACTAGATTAGGAAACTATTTGCTTGTGCTTTATCTTATAATACTTTGCCATGTAATCTAGTCCTAGTTCAACAATAAATCTTTATTATTATTATTATTATTATTAAGTAAATAACTTTTAAAATTTTTGATTATAAAGGTATTGTATTGTACTTTCATTATCATTGTATTTACAACGATAGACAAAGTCGCAGTAGGTGGTATAAGTAAAGGGGCTGTACCTGTGATAAAATAGTTTTTTCTTTTAGTTTTAGCGTAATGATGCGTGATGATGCGTGATAAAAATATGATTCAGTTACGCGAACAGTGTGTATAATTGCTAAAAGCTGTAATTGACTACCTTGGTTTTCTAATTTTTGGAGGGGTGGAACGTACTCATTATTAATTGGTTGATTGATTTAACGGCTGCCCTTAGGTCAGTAATGATAAAGTTTCACTGAGGAACATCTCAAACATTTTCGGCGAAGTTGTGTAATTCTGATCTTCTTTGAGATTATGCATTTAGTATTGTTGTCAATTTACTTTTTCCAGATACAAAGAAAATGCCATACAGTTGAAAGACATATTCTTGGACCGACCAATGAAGCCTTTAGACATGGGGGTCTACTGGATAGAATATGTATTGAGGCACAAAGGAGCGTCGCACTTGCGGTCGCCGGCACTCGACCTCACCTTCCCTCAATACATGCTACTCGATGTGGTAGCATTAAGCATTGCGATAGCTCTGCTTACCACATTCATACTGTACAAGCTATTTAGATATCTATGCACGAGGTGCATAAAATGGTGGCCAAAGGAAAAACTAGTCTTTGAAAAAAGACTTTTGAAAAGAAACCTTAGCTTTTTCTTATGTGTTTTGTGGAAGTATAAAGTGAAACCCAATTGATGAGTGCTATGAACATAGATCGGAAAGAACTCATTGTATTATGTATTAGGTGTAAATATTATTTTTAAGATGTTAGGTATTTTTAAGTGTATTTGTATAGTCCGATGTTTTAACTGAACATTATTTCTGACAAGAATTCAGATATATAATACAGGAGATTTTTTATACTAATACTATCAACAGGAAAGATTTGTATTTTTGTATGTAATGAATAAACTTAAAAACTACTGGACCGATTTGATAGCTACATTATTAGCGAGTAACATAGGCTATATTTTATCCCCGTACTCCCACGGGAACTACGCGGGTGAAACCGCGTGACGTCAGCTAGTGCATAAAAAAATTGCTAAGGATCCAAATAGACGTGATTTTTCGCGCGACGTCAATCGTTGCGATTTCTATAACTAGTACATTTTTATCAAGTCGTGGGCGGCTTTGCGATCGAAGAAATGGCGGGTCGGTAGTGCTGCGTGAGGGCCAAGTACAATAACTTTTGTATATAAAAAAGCTTTGTGAGAAGCAACTTTTGTATGTAAAAAAGCTTTGTGAGAAGCTCAAGACTGCAATGTGATTAATCTAAATCAAAATACATTAACTTGTTGTTGACACTATTAGCTATCCATCCTTCATTTTGAATAGAAATTATGCATTCTATGTACCTATACCAAAGTTGTTGTTGATAAAGCCTAGTATTAGACGGATAATTCTTGCTTGTTTTTTGTTAAGAATGTATTATCTTCTCTAATATTATGAGGAAAAGAAATGTTAGACTAGTAAGTATCAGTAGAACCCATGTTCTGAGTCAAGATTAAATTTAATTGATTAATGATTAAAAGATTGCCAAAGGGCCCCAGCCAAAAATATCAATGTAAAACCTGATGACCAAAATACAAAAACTGAAGAAATAAAATATGATTTCCAAATATTTTAGAATGGTTGTGTTTGTTTGAGTTTTTTATTTACACCCTTCTACGTATGGATCATTACAATAGGCAAGACGACAGTATCAAAAAAGATAATCTAACTGACGGACTAATTAGTTTTTTTTTGTCGTCTCCCCTAGATAAAAATAAATAAGCAACTATTATTTGAGAAATGGTTTCACATTAATCTAAGACAAAATGGCCCTATAGTTTTAAACTGGGCACATTGTAGTAGCTTTATATTAATAACCAATGTTAAAATCATAGCCACTTACTTAACCATCAAATTTAGTTATGTCCTATAACTAATGGTAGCTAGATGACATACCTAAAGTTGATTGTTAAGTTTGCTGGTTAAAATAATGCTCTAGCATATGGACACCTGAGCATTATTTTAACCAGCAAGGGTTATGGAGATAAGATAGTCAGTTCTTTCATCATGTAAAATACTGCTATTCAGCTACATCCAGTTAAGCTGGAATTGAATCTAACATGGTTGAAAAAGGCTACATAGATGAGATTTTTAAAAAGCTCTCCTTTACTTACCAATAAAGAACAGGATCACCAAAGTCCATATCAAATCTGAAGTGTGAGAAAGCTAGGAGTGTTCCATTCTTTTCTCTAGCAATGAGGTACCATGCTCCATCATCCATCATCTCCTCGACCTTGCGTTCCTTGTTCCATCCCCAAGTACATGTTTCATACCTGAAATTAGAGTTATAAATTGTTTAGTACTAAATGCATTTTTAATAGAATGTTATCTCTCTCTAAATCAATTATTATGATAACAATGATGGGGACGAATAAATGAGTCTTCTTCTGAATCTACACCTACATTTCGGCAGTTATGTTTAAGTCCCTTGTAATAAAAGGCAAGGCTATTGCCATCAACCAAGCACAAATCCAAACTACGTGGCTGCTACAAAACTTTTCTAATGGAAAAACTCAATTACAGTTGTGCTGACCTGGACATCGAACCCAGAACGTCTTGCTCATCCTTAGCGCTTGCAACCGCTAGACCAATGAGACTGTTGACAAGAAACAGCTAAAGGTGGCTTTTTAGTTTTAAGTTATTATGACTTTGGAAGAAGACTTTGGGAGTAGGTACACGAAAATCAGTTTACTGTAGTTTTGCAGATAAATCAAATATAAAAATTGTGGATCATCAGCTGCAGCTGAGCTGAGATAATTACACCTAAAGCATTGGTCTAAGGCTCGTCATGTATAGAGAAGCGGGTTGATGCACATAACTCGCCGCAAATAACCGAAAACATGAATAATTATCTTACAGTAGTTTCATATTCCTTTCCGTCAAGTCAATCGCCCACTGGAGCACATTCTTGTCAAGGTCAGTTACCCGCTGGATGTACATTTCAACTTCTAGTTCATTATTCCGGTACACAAGGAGTTCTTTGCACAGTGAGGCCAAGTCTTTCAGTTTATTTGCTGAAGTTACGTGTGTCATACCATCCGCAATTCTGCGTTGCTCCAGCTTCCTTGCTTGCCGCTTTTCTTTGCTTTTTGTAGCATTGATTTGTGTCTTTTTCTGGAAAATAATAACCAAAACAAATCATTTGGTGTTTTCCATTTGCAATGTGCGGACGCCGCAAACGCATTCCCGCGAAAAATGCTAAAAAACGCTAAGTAAACTTACGCCCATTTTTATTTTCCTCAGAATTTAATTTCGAGATCAAATCAGAAGGTTTCGGCTTCTTGGCGGGAAAAATAACGTCGGCCAGTCGTCAATAATTATTTTAAAATTAATTTCACAGCAAAAACTAACCAATACAAAAATCCCAAATCCAAACAAGTCTTTGCAAACAACGAACATAAATAACTGTCAGTGTCAAATGTCAACCTCAACAAACGCTCCACCTGTCAGCTAGGGATGTTAAAAATTAAATGATACAAATTACGCGTTTAAATCGATTTTCATAAACAACGTCATATAAACATTTGTGACAATACGTTAACGTTGTCGTTTAGCTTTTTCACTTATCGTTTCATTTTATTTTAATACTACTCTTACGTAAAACGAGACTGAATATTAGTGCCATTATTTATTTTTCGTCTTTTTATTTTATAGACGTAAAAATAACCAAAAATTTGTTTAATATTTTAGTTATATAGACCTTAACGTAGTCGTTTAGTTGTTTAATTCTCGTTTTAAGTATTTTATTTTAAAACTAATCAAATTTAAAATAGTACTGGACATTGCTATTTTTTTTAATTGATTTAAATTTTTAAAACAAAACCAATGAAAAATGATACACGTAAACACAAGATGACATATGTACGAAACGTCAATGTGTCAATTTGGACAGTCTTAAATTATTGCCATACTAAAACTTCTGTAAATAATAAGTGGACAGCTTTCGTTGGCCAGACTATCGAGTTAACCGACTTCCACAAAGAGGAGGTTCCTTCTCAATTCGACTGTATTTTGTTTTTTTTGTGTTTGTTACCTCAGAATTTTCGACTGGGTAAACCGATGATGATTCTTTTTTTTATTTAAAAGCTGGTGCTTCCCGTGTGGTCCCATTTAAATTTGGTGAACATTTGATGCTGATCTTCGGAGATATACAATGGAACTCTTCAAAAATAGACGGCAAATCTGCCGTGATTGCTGCAATCGCTTGGACGTTTATATAACATCATGACGTTTCATCACGCCTGTATGCTCAGATGTGTACAATACACCCAAATTTCGATAGTTGGGTATGTTAACTTGGCGCGTTCGTGTTCCACGCGCGCCTCAAAGAGATGTTAGCAACAGGAAGGGGTCAAGGACCGATGCCTGCCGGGGCTGCTGGACTATTCGAAAGAGATACCGCAGCCCTGGAACACAAAGGGCTAAGAAGAAACATGGATGGGTTTTAGTCAGTAAAAGTCTGACACTCCCTTCCGCTCCTCCCAGAGCGGGAGGATGGGTCATTTGATGATTTCCAATCCGAAAAAAAAGTATGTTAAGTTCCATTTATTGGGGATAAGCCTATTACTATGACATGTATTGTTAACAATGTAAAATAAATTCATGGCAAATATTTGTTTGGGAACAACTAAAAATAGAAAAATAAAAAAGATTTTTGCAAAAAATAAAACCAGAAGTTCTTCAGACCTTTGTTTGATTGATTTAGTTTTTTCGTCACCGACTTCTGAAGCTAAAGTTATTTGTCACTTTTTTGTTTTTTGAAGTCGGTCTTATTTTTTGCAAAAAGTTTTTTTTGTAATAAAACGTTTAATGGTTCTAAAAATTTGCGTCAGTAATGATATTCGGTTTCCTTATTTCTTACCTTGAAAGTTTAAAGGAACATTCGCTTTGATTTTTAGTTTTGAATTGTTAATATGAATCTCCTAGGTTTAATAGTAGAATATGAAAAGCATGCGGATTTTTAAATAATAGAAAAATAACAATTTTTTTCGCAGAAATCATTTATTTATTTTTATTAAAGTCGATTTTTGACAAATCGATTAATACTGAATACAGAAAAAATAATTTATATTTAATCGATTCTTTTCCATTAATCTCACATCCCTATTGTCAGCTGCCTGTCATAGATTCATAACCTTGCTTGAGCAGTGTTGCTATCCTGTTTCTTAAAAGCTTCAAGCTCAAGGACACAATCACAGGCAATGCCGAACACTCCGAGCGCCATGCTCTTGGGTGCTACTTAACTTTTTCTCTAAGAAAACTTTATCTATTTTATATTATTAGCGATGTTCGGATAATCGCATACGACCCTTCCTACAATGTACATCCTGTACACTATTTATCCAAATATGGCAACTCTATTCCGCACAAGAAGTGCCACTGGCCGCCAAATTTGAAAAAGCTGAATGTCAATGAAAATCAATATTATTTACAAAAATTCAATACTGTCATTGTACTATTTTGAGTAGTTATTGAGTTTGTTGGACGTGTCAAAGGTACAATAAAACCACTACCCGGTGTGTGAACTACGGTTAAATTAATTATAACATTATTTTTATATTTGGTTGACTAAATTTTTTGGCTCTTTGCCAAATTTTGCTGCTGTCAAAGTCTTGTTTCAGATTCAATTTATGCTCAGAACACTCCAAGTGCGCTCGGTTTTCAGAGCCACACTCAGCTGTAGCCACGCATATCATAATACAATAAGAAATATGAATGTCGTTAAACTATCTCAAACAGACACATTCATGCCAACAGTAGGTTTAGGCACATGGCAGGTAATGTAAATGTTCATGTTTTACGGGCTTGTGTAAACCATAATTAGGTAACTAATAATCTATATTTTTTTCTAGGCTGAACCACACGTTTTACGGTCTGCCATTTCTGAGGCTTTAGAATTAGGATACAGACACTTTGATACAGCATTTAATTACAATAATGAAGAAGCGATTGGCACTGCAATTAAAAGCTGGATTGATGATGGAAAAGGTCTCAGATCGGATTTGTTTATTACAACGAAGGTGTGTTTAAATAAATCTTCGACCATTTGACAGTTAGGGCTCAATACATAATAGTTTTACTAATTATTCTGTTTTTTCAGCTACCACATGTAGGCAACAGGGCATCTGACGTCGAAAATTTTCTAGATATACAATTGAGACGCCTGCAGACCACGTATGTAGACTTGTATCTCATACATGTGCCTTTTGGTTTCAAATGTGATCATAAGACACTGACACCTAAGGTCGACGAAGATGGGAACTATGAATTGGATATGGATACAAATCATATAGAGACATGGAAGGTAGGTTATTGTAGTTTATTGTTCATTTATGTTTCAATAATATATATATTCACACTCCTGCCTACCCCTTCTGGGAAATGTAGGCGTAACGTAATGTTAATGTTGTTATACAGAATTACTCTCCACCTATGCCTGTCATAAAACCGAATTATTAGTTTTTTTACTATGAATAATACTACAAGCTCTGAAATCATTGTTCTATCTCATCACTTAAATTAGAGGGCAATTTCCAAATAAATCCATCCCTCTAGTGGTTTTGTTAGAGGATATTCATTTTCGACAGTCAAATGTCTATGGGATAGGTATCCTATCTAAATCATATTTTTGTAAAACAGTAGGGAAAGACGGTATTATAAGTACATACAATGTAATCCTCGCGCATATCAAGCTACCTACTACAATCTGTCAAATTTATTTATTAGGTTTTCAACTTTATCGCTTAAGCTTTAGGTTCAAGGTTGATTAAGACAAGACTGTTTCAGGTAGCTTGTTGTGCTAGTCTGTACACATCTTATTAAAAACAAAAAAGTTCGAAGTTTGGTTGCAGGTCTGTCTCAATGCGGAATTATTGATGGATTTTGAAACATTTTTCACTAATGAGAAGCTACATTATCCCCAGTGTCCTAAGGCTATATTTAAAATTTTCCGACCATAGCGCGAGCGAATCGAAACCGTTGACAAAAGCTAGTAATTAATAAAGGGAAATAGACATCAAGCCATTATCATTGTTAATACATAATGGTTCTTGTTTCAGAAATTGGAAGAGTGCCAAAGAACAGGTCTTATCCGCAACCTTGGATTATCTAATTTTAATGAGGAACAAATACAAGAAATATGGAAATGTGCAACATTTAAACCACAAGTGCTGCAAGTAGAACTTCATACTTATTTCCAGCAGCAAGATCTGCGGGCTTTTTGCGCAGAGCATGATATTATTGTAACAGCCTATGCACCTCTAGGGAGCCCAGGTGCTAAGAACCATTTTGTCAACAAATACAAATACAGGTACCAACTCATCAAAGATACAAAAATACCAGATAAGGTGGGGTTCTTAATTTGTGTATGAGATTTTCAAATGTTGTTCTTTTTTCTTATTTCAGCCCTAGCGTTTTTCCCGATTTGTTGACTGTGCCAGAAGTCGTAACAATCGCCAAAAAATTTGGAAAGACTCCTGCTCAAATATTACTTCATTTCTTAGTTCAGCAGAAAGTGGTTGTTATTCCAAAGAGTACTAATAAGGCGAGAATGAAGGTAATATGTTTTTCAATTTTATTTACAGTTGCCAAGTTTGTTTAATGAAATAAAATAAAATAGTATATTTCATTACAAGTGTGGAAAGGCTCTCATTGCAAAGAGTTCCAACAAATGTTTACCCGACCCGAGGCGCAGCCGAAGGCGAGGGTTGACAATCGGAACAAGTTGCAATGACGGTTCCGCAGGTGTACTGAACGACTATTTTTAATAGTTGCGAAAAAATGAAGCAATTTAATAAAATATTTGACTTTTCCGGTAAAATGTTCTCCGAAGCATTTTGTGCAATTATACTGAGTTCCGGTGGTGTTAATAAAAAAAAATAGGGTCGAAATTACTCATTTTGTGCAACAAACAACTAAACTCGCAAAGAAAATTTCTGGAAAATGGCGCCAACCGTATAATATAAGCAGTTTTTTTATTTCTTCACCCATCCACTGGAACTATCCATACAGCTTAGTCTTCAGTAGATTTTTTTTATTGATATGAAATGAAACCTAACCTAACACATTCAATTAAATCATTAAATCTGATATTGAAATAAATTAGTAGCTTCTTTTTAGAAATATACGTATTTGTATGAATCACAAAAACTCTTTAGTAAAAACTTCATGGTTAGTTTTTCTTTTTAATAGACATTATTTTGACAGTTGGGAAAGAGAACGCACGAGTTCGGGAAAGGTAAAAAAAAAGCACTAGTATGTAATAGCCCACATCCCGAACGCTATATGTCCCTGCAATACACCACTTTTTGAGCAACTGTATTAAAAATAAACACTTGTGGTTTTCTAGGAAAATATGGACCTCTATGATTTTGAGCTCTGTCAAGATGATATGGATAATTTGACCAAGTTGGATAAAGGAGAGAAAGGAAGAATTTTCAACTTTTTGTTCTGGAAAGGAGTGGAAAATCACCCTGAGTATCCATTCAAGGAAGTAAAACAGAAGATTGTTGTAGAGAGGGTTTAAAACAATAATACTCATACAAGTCACCATTCTAGTCAATGAATACCTCTTGTGCTTCTCAACTATTGCTATCACAGCACACCCACCTAACGCTTGAGTGTCAACTGAATGTAAGCTTTAATATTTAAATGATCAGTTACAAACTGATGGAAAATTTGTTTTAAATATGTGCTTAAAGCAGTAAATTATGGACTGTTCTTGAAAGAAATTAATAAAATATGAAAATAATCTGAGTTTCTCTCAAATTTATTAATTGACATTGGTATTGAAGTAAAAAAGTAATTGTAAAGACTTGTTAACAGAAAGACAAATCACGAGAGCCTGTAAAGCATTTTCCTCTGTAATCTGTGTTGTAATTCTCCGCGTCTTATCATGGTGTGTATAACTTTGAGGATGGCTCTCTCAGGGTACTTCTGTTTGAGAAAATCTTGAATGATAGTTTGTTCTGATACTTGAGAACCCACTGCGAACCTGCGCTTCAGTTGTTTTTCAATGCGAGACAGCATTTCATGGTCTTCCTCAGTAGTAAAACCTTCTGCTCCTAAAATAATTTTCGAAAGTTATTATCTAATATATAATGATATGAAAGAATTATTGAAAAACAAAATTAGCTCTACAGGGTGATTTTGGTAGATGGGTGACGGGTGATTTTGGACATTTGGTGTAACGAAAAAGGGTGGGTACCCACTTCAAGGAATGCACCCAATTAAATACACCCTGTATATGGATGGCCTTCAATAGCAATTATTTCAGTAGTGAACTTACCAGATAGACTGCCGGTCATAGCTGCATCCAATGTTGAAACTTGGAACAATCGGAGTGCTTCAGTGACATGCACTTCGGTGGCGAAAGGCAGCAGCTGCATCTTAGCGAGAGATTCAGATATTCGGACAATGGCTTCTAGCTGCCTGAAAACAAAGAAACAGAGTCAAAACCGTCGAGTCGAGTCGAAATCTGAACTTGTCTATCCAACTTATTATGGTTTTGATGTGACATCCACCAATCCGCTTGGTGGATTACGGCTCAGACAGACTTTTGCAAATATTTCATCAATGCCTCCGTCTACTCTGCAGCAGTCGCTTTTTACATCTACAGGGTGTAAACGGACCCTTAGTGAAGCCATCACTAAATATTCTATACCTCAAACTAAGTAACACTGTACAAAACTGCTAATGCTGTTTTGGTGTGAAAACCACAGTTTATAGTGGCACTCAAAACATCATCCCTATGAATGCATAGAATAGTACAGAGGTCATGGAGGTTATTAAAATTATAACAGTTAAGGGGCGCGACACATCTGCGGAATGTACGGCGCCGACACTTCAGCGACTGAATAATATTGGTCGTAGTATTCGGTTGGCATGACAAATCCACCGAACATTCAGAAATGCGACGGTGGGGCCGCCGCGCCGCCCGCGCCGGCGGCGTTTAGTTCAGCGCGTTACGCGACAGAAAAATACGTGGCGTCGTCGTCTTTGTGGTGTGCGGTTGTGACGTGTTGAATTGCCCAGCAAAATGGGTTTTAAGTAGAAAAATGCAACAGGCACGTTGCCGGTCTTGGCGCGGCAACCGCGCCGCCGGGTCAGAGAACCACTGAACGTTTGATTACGCGCGCGTTTTTGCTGAAATGGTCGCTCGAAGGAAGGTTTGGCGCTACGCCGAACGCGACGTAATTTCGGCTGATGTGTCATAGGAAACTTATGAAACACTGCGAGCGTATTCAATCGAACGTTCGGCTCCGTACGTTCCGCAGATGTGTCGCGATCTTAAGTTTTTTAAATGTACTTGAACTTTAACCTTCAATATCTCAACTAGAAGTTTCCCAGGTCCAGGTAAAAATGATCGTAATAACGCGTGACGGGAAGAAAATGTGCCTCTCGGCTTCGTTAAGGCTTTTTACACGACTGCCCAAAAAAAGGAGTGTTATGTTTTAGGGTGTGTTAGGATTGATGTATGTATGTTTTTACGCCAGTTATTTAGCTAAAAATGTTTGAGGATCGTAGCAGGTGGCATTCCGTAGTGTCTGGTTATCTCTTTGGGGAAAAAGGCGAGGCTTTATTGAATTATCTTTGATTAAGTACCTGACTGTAATAGGTATGGAAAGCCGTTTGTCGACTTGTCTCTCATGCAGCGAGTGGCCAGTCCGCATGAGCACGTAGCGCGCGCGCAGGCGCTCAGCCGCGCTGGCGGCCAGGCGCGGGCCGCAGCGAGCGCGGCAGTACGCGGAGTAGCGCCGCAGGAGCGCTAAGGGCAGCTCGCCCGCGACTGTCTCGCGCTCCACGCTGTCACCGCCCATGTGCACGGATATGATGTGCTTGGCTAGAGTCTGAAAACGTTCAAAGGTTTCATAAATTTCTTTTCAAATCAGACATTGTCTAAGTTTGTATCTTTGATCAATCTGTATCATTTATTTTGTTTCAGTGACAAAATTATCATTTCAGCCCAGTCTGGAACTACACTTCTAGGGTGTATTGGAGCCTTCCATATACACATCTGCCTACATCTGATGTTTACAGGCGTGATACTATCAATCTGAATACTTACAATATCCCTGTTTTGATCGTGTTCATCCTTGACAATGAAAATCATGTCGAATCTTGATAAGATAGTTGGCATGAAGTCAATATTATCGTCAGCTTTCGTGTCATCCCATCGACCGAACACAGAATTAGCGGCTGCCAGGACCGAACAGCGAGAGTTCAAGGTTGTAGTAATGCCAGCCTGTTAACAACGCGAAATTAATGAGTTTAATAAATCAATTGGTCGTAAATTTTGCCAATATTAATTTAAATAAAATAGATTAATGTGTACCTTAGCAATGGAGATAGTTTGCTGCTCCATAGCCTCGTGTATGGCCACGCGGTCGTCTTCGCGCATTTTGTCGAACTCGTCAATACATACAACACCCCCATCGGCAAGCACCATCGCTCCGCCCTCCATCACAAAGTTACGCTGTGGACATGATGAATTTTTAAATATTTTAATAAAGATGCTGTATTATGAGGCAAAAAATATAACACCAACTGTAAAATTTCTTGGTGGTTTACGGAAAATGAGATGTTTACTCACACTCCCAGGATCCCTGATAACAGAAGCTGTGAGACCAGCCGCACTGGAACCTTTGCCTGACGTGTACACTCCAATAGGAGATACCTTCTCCACGAACTTCAGCAGTTGTGACTTAGCAGTACCAGGGTCGCCCAGTAACAGTATGTTGATGTCGCCTCGCCGGGTCAGACCATCAGGCAGTCTTTTGCGCGCTCCTGTTTCGAACAGAAATCATTAACAAGTCCTGCAGAAGGGCGAATTTTAAGAGTTGAGCGCAACAATGCGTCCAATTATTTGGATTCGTGCACAGCATAACGCACGCTTTTTGCTTATCTGTTTACGTTAGCGAAAGGCGTGCGTTATTTTAGTCTTTGAATATATCAGTAAGTTACTAACATCAAAAATACAAGTACCAAAAAGAAATACATACCACCAAAGAGTAAGCAGGAGATAGCCTTCTTCATGTCGACGGCACCGAACACGCTGGGTGCTATAGACATGGCGATGCGGTCGTATATGTCAGGAGAAGCTGCCAGTCTCCGGAACTGCTCTTCTTCCTCAGCAGTGAAGGGTTTTAGGCCTCCAGTCACGCCCTCCTCGGCTGTCAGACCGACAGCGCGTAAGTAAGAGGAACGGACACCTACTGAGCCTTTGTCGCGGCCTTCCCGCTGCAAACATGCTTTTTACTAGGTTTTTGTTGTTTGAATACGAGTTATTTTATGCAAATAAACAATAACAGTCTACAACGCTATGTTAGGGTTAATACAGACGAGCGGTACGTTGCCAATGGCAGATAAACTGCAGCCGTCGCCACCTGTCGACGGCTGCCGTCGACGTGCCGGGCGGCAGCCGCCGAAACGTCGACGACTGCCGCCGACGCCACAACTGCAAGCGTCGACGGCAGCCGTCGACAGGTGGCGATGGCTGCAGTTTATCTGCAGTTGGCAACGTGCCGCTTGTCTGTAAGAACCCTTAGTAGAGAATGAAGTCTGAGAAAATCCTTCGATATCGTAACATGACACGATTCGAAGTCTAATCAAGTACCTAGCATGTGTTTTGGTCGCCGTTTTCTTGTGGTACTACTATTTTGTCCTACTAGTAGGACCACAAGGGAGACCAGTTTCTGTTTGTCCTAATATGACATATAAGGCTGTTGATGATGTAGAAGTTTATATTTTTTGGAATGTAAAACCTATGAACTCACCCCAACTTTAGCAATTTTCTTAATGGAATATATGCCGAGCACAGTGACTCTCGCGCCGGGAGCGACTCGCTCGCACAGCACACGTTCGCAGTACACCGTCAGATGGCGCGGCATCTCGCCCTGAGGGATGCTTTCAGGAGCTTCTTGCAGTTTCAATACCTGGCAAAGAAAATTCTTACTTAAAATTAAGGTTTGGTTTTAACAAACAGTTGTTGTGAATGGACAACACTTGAAGGTTGCAAAAAAAAACTCTGAGCACATGAGATGTTTCCGTTTCGATAATTGTTATACCAAATTTATTTTATATGTATGATTTGCTCTGACAACTCATTAAAGGAACTTGCATCACACATTTGCACTTTACACATAACATGCATGTATAGTAGTATAGTAAGTAACTCTGTTATTTAAGCCTGAAAGTAGCTAAATCTAAAATTGCAGTTGAATTAAAACTAAGTAAAAATTAGGAGTGTTGATTTTGTGATAGAAGAGATACAGATGGCTTTCAGTAGGAAAAAGGTGTGAAGTTCATGTATCTGTGGGAATGAAAGTATACAAGTTGGAAGGCACACCAGCACTAAACGTTCACCACCACATATTCAGTACATCATTCTGTACACACATAGAAATTTTTCATCAGCGATTTAAATAATAAATCAATGTTCCATACATTTTATGGAGGTATTTCAGATTGTAGGAAACAGCAGCTGTTTTTTTGGTCAGTGGATATGAAACAAGCACTATTTTTTTACTGCGACCAATTTCGAGGTAACGTTCGCCGGCCGCTGCCGCGGCACCGCTTCGCTCGCTCAGCTCGCGCGTAGTTGGTCACAGTTCTAACCTAACCTAACCTATGTGGTCAGACTGACCTTCTTCTATCGGAATCCCTTCGACATCGTTTACACGACAAACGGTTAGTTGGAGACATAAAACACCAAGACATTGTTTTATACGATAGAAGCAAGAAAATAAACGAGTTGCGAAAATAATACTTCTTCGTTTTTTTTTTGTGCCCCGTTCGTACACTCTAATGGTTTTTATTTTTAAATAACTTAAAACATTTATATGTGGCCGTTCAGAATTATGTACTAAATATGTGGTAACCGTTTAGGGTTGGTGTTCCATTCTCCTGATATTTGCTGCACATTTACCTGGTAGTCAATGCACTTGCACTTGTCTGGAATAATGAAGTAAGGATCTAAGGGACACTTAGGTCGACCAGCTTGTTCTCTGCAAATAAAAGATATTGGCTTTTACAGTACAGAATTTGGACCAAACACCTGAGTCTTACCAAGGAGTATTGTATTACTCGGTAACTGGATTGTAGAGGTCAGATATTATGCTGTCTCTCCATGTAAAATACTATTTTAAAATATTCACCGAATAGAAGTTGTCACCAACTTGGTTGAGAAAAGACTAGGCATCTGACAATAAGTACAGAAATCAGCTGTATACTTGGTGCCAGTTAAGTAGCAATAGCGGTCATTGCTCTTTCCCTAAAACTCTTCTTACGAAACAAAACAAATGAACCATAATATTGACGATAGATGACGATTCAAGACTGGAACTGGCTTATTTTTGGATTTCAAAGTTAAGAACTTTAATAAATGTAGGTGGGTGAATGACCCCTTTTGCGATCTTAACTGGCAGCTTATAGTACATTTGCATAATCATAACATGTTTCATCATTATTGCTTAACTTACGTATTGCATTTCCTTGGCATCACATATCCTTCCAGTCCTGGCTTCACAGGTAAGTTTGGAATAATGTTGCGGCATGATCGACATTGGATGGATATCTTTGTTGCCTTAGCTTTAATGCCTGATGCAGATATTACTATGCCAGGGATTTTGACAAGCCGGGACACTGTTTCTGACTGAAAGAACAATGTGTTATTTTTTTATACAATGTATTAGTAACAAAGATAAAGTTATAAAACTGCTTGTTTTAACTATATTTAACTCTTTCGGGACCATGAGTACTAAGTATAATAGAGTACCTACCTTCAGTTCTCTCAAATTAGCAGCATGTGCATCTGAAGACAATAGGACTTGAATGTCTTCAACTTTCTCTTCTCCCTCAGGTCTTGGAGCAGTCAGCTCATCAGCCAGCTGTAAACATCATAATAGCTCAATTTAATATGTATAGCCAGAAGTCGCATGAAGAAACGGGAGGTCTTTGCCCAGCAGTGGAGCACAATTATGCCTAATAAAAACATATGGTGGGTGTTGTGTTCTTACTTCTTTAGCCGCCTCCTCCAGTATAGGCAAGTGTTCTGTGGGCTTCTTGTATAATTTCTCAGCTAAAACCTCATCAAAACTAGACAAGTCTTCAATGTTAATCTCAACCCAATAATTAGTCAAGTTGTAGTTGCGTTTTAGAGAATCTCTGAAAACAAAACAGGTTATTGTTATCTATGTTCAAACTAAAAACTTTACGAAGTATACTGCCATTTTCACTAATAGGTAGGAGGTATACCTGTATTTGTAGTTAAAGTTACCCGTGTGGAACTGTCGAATAAATTCTTTGAACTTCTTTTTTACTGCTTGTAGGTTAAGTTGGTCTAGAGATTCATTCTCCTCTACGCCGAAATTATCCGAAAAGAAAACACCGGGATCATCAAATCCTTCCATTATCACCAATTACTGATATTTTTCCCAAATTCACAAATCTTTGTTTTGTAATAATTTATCACGAAAGGTGCAATGCAAGCAAGTTTAATAATCCATCCAAACAAGATTTCCAAGCCGGTTAGCCGCATAGATTGTTAGCCGGACGGATTTCGGCGCGTAAGTTTGACGTTGATTTTTGAAGTTGACGTATTGTCGAAACGACGTTCCGTTTCTCCGTGACGTACTACAGATGTCCGGCAACGAATGAATAACCTTGAAATGGCCCATAGCAGAACCCATGGCCATTCAAAAAAAAAATATGAAAAAAAATTTCATCCGCAGATATAGGGCCTGGCATAAGGATGGCGGCATATTACATTTTAATGCTTCAGTATTTTTTTCTCCTTGTCTACAATATTTCACTATTTAAGGCAGATACAATGGGGAATTTTCCAGTGCTTTTTATGAACGAACTAGATGGCGCTGATCAATCTTGGGAATAATAAAATAGCAACACTGACTGATATTGAGCAGACAGTGCAAGCCAAAACAATGGGGATGGCTGATTAGCTTAGACCTTAGAACAATAACTAAAGCACTTTAGTTATTGTTCTGAGGCTTAGACCCAAACTGACCAATTAGGTTAAATTAATTTAAAATGTCATTGACAGATCACTACAGATCAGATCAGTAGGGCTATTACACAGTTTATGGACAGTAGCAAAACTAAGCCTAGTTGATGCATTAATTACCTACGCTCCATTGAAGCCAAAGGGTTGATAATTGTTGATATTGTTTTTTTTTTATTAAAACATTTTTATTCTGTTGTGATCAATCGATCGAATGGGGAAGGCTGGTCAAAGCTGATTGTAGATGGCGCGTCCATAGCTTAGACCCAATCTGACCAATGAGGTCAATCTATTTTGAAATTTAAAATGACATTGACTGATTTTCAACCAATGACGATGTTTGGTTCATGCGCTGCTAGCGCCATTAGTTCCACCAGTTGCCCACCCCATTGAAATATGTACCTTACAAATAAAATCTATATAGTATTTAAGGTGTAGTTATCTTAAGGCGTCGGTTTATCTCAACAAAAGACGATAGTTTAAACACGGAAAAGACACAACAACTTGTAGAACTATAGATCTTTAACTTTGTTATTACGGCGCGGCGTAACCTTTTACAAGTTTTAGCTGGAGCGAGCCGCGGTTGGACGATAACGTTTCGTGCGCTCGTCGGAATGGGCGCGCGCTAGCTGCCGCCGCAGCGCAGGTGGCGCGCGGGCAGGGCTCATGCGCGGGCAGGGAAAATACTTTCTTCTGCTACGACACGTTCGATATTCTTTATTATTGATATTATTTAACTGTGTAAAAAAATTCTAACAGCCGTATACCGCGCAATACGTTCGTGGCATTTTTAAAAAGATTGGTAGGTAAACCTATACATAACCACTCGTCTCGGCGCGGCACGCGCTACTGACAGCACCACGACGTCCGCTCGGGGGCCCCGACGTCGATGCGCATGTTAGTGTGAGTGTGCGGTTTCGAGCGTATGTAGGTAGTTTCCCTACTGTCCATATTTATATTGTGGCTATTACGTATCTCTGTTGACAGCTCGAAATGATTCTAACTGGGCTCAGTGTCAATCAATTAACTGTCAATAGGTTAGTTTCGTATTAAGTATGACCAGTCGCGATCAAATATGACGTCATTGGTTGTCATCCTGGCTGATAATCACCGTAACTCATTTTGACAGACGCTTTCGTATTGATACTTATATTATTTCGATTATGTAATTACAGTGGACAACAAATTGATGACAACTGAGTTTGAAGTGGCTTTCGTGAAAGACGTTACACCGTACAAGCTCTATGTCGTCTGTGCACCGTACCCGGGCTGTTAGTCACCGTAAAGTGACTCCACATAAAGTGATCCACTCAGTGCGATACGTAATACCAATAATATGATATTCTCGGCTGTTATCAAAGTTCGGTGTACAACCGAAGCTTGATGGTCACTGGACATCAGAAAGATAAGTAATAGGCCTACTGATCAGATCACTACTTATGTTTAACAAGGCCCAAGTAAAGTTATTAATTATGTGCCAGCCAATGCCAACACAATAAAACAAAATTAAGAGCTCTGTCTCTGAAATGGCTCGTTTTTCACGTCCTCAAAGCCTTAACTTAAGTACGGAGGAACCTAAGCTCGATTCGACGCACCAGGAGTTTAGACGTAACGCAAAAACACTCAGAAGAACAATAGCAAAAACCATGCAAAAACTTATAGTTCAGTTCAGTGCAAAAGAACAGTAGACTTTTTGGGTTAAAAGGTTTGATAGAAATTGGTTCTTTACAGTTCTCACTTTCTAAACAACAATGATTAGTAAAGAAATTTTACTATACAATGAGTTAGGCATGTGTCTAGGAGAGTTTTTTTTTGCCCTGCTAAAAGATTTTACCATTGACCAAAAACCATTGACAAATAATACGTAATAAGTACTTTTTTCATTGGATTTTACTTTAAAAATATTCCTAAAACTGATCAGCGCCATCTACACAGCGTCAGCGTCATATCGATGCTTCCGGCAACAAATGTCGTAAACGCCATTTTGGCGAAAATGAGAGAATGCAGCCCTACTTAATTTTTGGCGCTGCGTCGATCTAAAAATGTGAAAAAAATATTCGCCTAAAAAAAATACTTTAACACCCAAAATTTTTACTAGTATAATCAAGATTTTTTAGAAAAGAGGGTATGTATAACTCATATTGCTTAGAACCGAATAACCGTGCAGGTCGTATAATACAACGTACAAACAGCTGTCGGTCGTAAAAACATGAATACATCATTAATTGTAATTACACCCCACAATCATTTTTAAAACGTAAGCTCTGCTGAGAAACAATTGTCGTAATGTCACTTGGTCTTGGAGAATTGGTTTGAAAATTTACAAACACTTTTACAAAAGAAACCTTAAAGAATATTAATTGGAGAAACATTAGAGTAGCAACTTTCAGAAAGACCAATTTAAACCAAATAGAACTCAAGTATTCAATGAAAGAAGATGCAATTACACATCGAATCAAGTTGTTCGAAGATGTCAAGCGTAAAAGAAAGGGAAAAGGGAAGAATAAATCAAAAGAAAATACAGAAGAAATGTTAGAATTACATTATAATCGAGTAAAGCAGTTGACTCCAAAACAGCTATATACGGATAAACTACCAATTACCGCAGCTAAATACAAAGATCTGCAAAGATTGTGTGATCAGGGGACAATACACAAACGGTTTCATGCCGAATACAAACCGCTTCCTTGTCAGTCTCATAATGTCATTGATACTCTTCCTGAGACTGACGAGGAAGATGAAATTTCAGATTAATTATCTTCTATCAGAAAATCAGGTCTTCAAATTTCTGGTTAATAATCTTCTATCCCATGACAGAAGATTATTAATCAGAAATTTGAAGACCTGATTTTCTATAACTCGTCGTCGTATTATGTTTTGCATCTACTTTTTTATTATCTTGTCGATAACACTTTCCCATTTTCACCAACGACACTAAAAGTTAGGTAGACCATAGTACAGAAGCTTTCCGAACAAACAAAATTTTTAAGGGCGTTGGTGAAAATGGGCATTGTTTATTAAAATTATTAGAGCAGTAAGCTTGGTAGAATGTTTACTTATATTTTTTTTTGTAATTCATTATCAATACGTTTTAAAAAAATGTCGTGATTATAAAATCTTCTTGAAATCAATGAAACAAAATGATTACTTAACATTTTGAATTATGTCTGGCTGGTTAGGTACGCCGTTGGAGGTAGAACACTATAGGCATCTTGTAACAAACGTTTGATTAAATTATACGGGACGGTGCCTATAATATACTTACTCAAGTGTATTTTTATACCTTTAGGACCTGCCAGGTCCTAAAGGTATAAAAATTTCGAGCCGCGACACAAACAATGATGATGAATGATGTTTGATGTACAAGATCCTCTAATGGAAATTTAAGTGATTGGTTTAGACATTTTTTTACTTTGAATTTGTATTAGTGCCTTGCTTAACCATTATTTTGATTAAACGATGACGGTCAATGAATAAAAAACCTGTTTTAATTATGTCAATTTGTGTTTTATTTTATTGTTTTTATTACAAATAATGAAAACTCAACTTACAGTCTTAAATTCATTGATTTGCTTCAGATATTTCCATGTTTGTTACATACCATCGCATCAGATCGTGGTGTTTACACTCATTTTTATTTCAGTATATGGTTTTTAAAACCAAACCCAGAACTATTGTATTTAAAAACTGGTGCATACTTTTAACTTCCGTTAGACAAATCGTTCTCCATTGATTTGTTAGTGGTCGTAAATACCAACTTCTTGAATTTTCTGGGGTGTATGTCCAAGCTAACTTTTAAAATAAGGCTTTGACATAAATAGCAATAATATATTATGAAACACCATCGTATTTTACGTATTTCTTGTATAGAACACAATTTTACAACTTTTAAAGTTAAAAAGATATAAGCCAAAAACGAAATTATTTTTTGTTTTTCGTTGATTACCAAAAGTGCTATTTTGGTGTTTACGACCTTTGTTGTCGGAAGCATCGATATATAAGCGTTGTGATAAACGTCACTAGAAAATTCCCCATTTAGAATTGTACCACTATCAAATCTACTTGAAACCAACATAATTTAAAATTATTGGTCTTTCTTGAAACTAACATTATTTTAAAATTATTGGTAACTCATACAAGCACACATTTTTTTTTACCCAAGAACTTTGTTTATAAATTAACTCATACTAATTTTCCAAAATAAATGAACTTACAGCATAACTATTCACAACGCAAGGGGCCAGGTAGGTACTACTTTCGATCGATTTATTTTCGTATTTTTTTCTAAATGGCCATAATTTCTACTCTATGCCATTTCAAGACACCTGTATAATTGAAACCTCCCTTATTATTATTATATATATATACACACATCAAAAGTATCTAGGGATCAACATATATTTTTGCAATAACTTTTCTCCTGATTGATATTAATTAAAATTTTCTTTAAGGATTCATCAAATAAAGTGTTTTCGTTTGTCACAGTAACGATAAACCAAGTCACCTTTGCATTAATAAAGAAATTTGCCATTTTCCTAATAAAGGGATTTTTGACATTTGAACCACTAACATTAAAGTTCGAAAAAAAGACTGAAATAACAGTTTTCTTTAAAATTTTATTGGGTAACTTAAACAATTAATGATCCGTGTTTCTACCGCGAACACTAACAACACAAGAACATCGGTTTGGCATACTCAAAATGAGTTCATCCAAATCACGCTGTGGAATGGCCGCCCATGTTCGTTGCAACAACAAAAAAAGGTCTTCTTGCGACTGGATACCCTCCATATTCGGCAGAGCTCTTCTCTGTAGCATATCCCATGCATGCTCAATCGGGTTCAAGTCTGGCGACTGAGCAGGCCAGGGCAGGACATTGATGTTAGCTGCGGCGAGAGTCTGTCTTACAACTCTTGCGGTGTGCGGTCGTGCATTATCATGCATTAACTGAAATAAGGGACCGATTTGCACTTGTAGAGGAACGATGACGTCTGATACAATCGTCTCAGCATAAATTTGAGCGTTGAGGTTGCCTCTGATCCAAATCAACTCAGTTCTTCCGCCGATCCAAATACCCGCCCATACCATGATGGTTCCACCACTATAAGGATGGACTTCCTGGCAGGATTTTAATCGCTGTTGGCGTCCAGGGGTTCTCCAGTGTCGTATACGTCTTGTATCCGGTCTCATACCAAAACGAGACTCATCAGAAAAGCACACGAAACGCCATTGTTCTTCTGCCCAATTTCTGTGTTCAAGAGCCCATTGATATCGAATCCTACGATTGTGCATTGCTATAGGTGGTACCCGTAGCGGTCTTCGGGAATGAAGGTTCACTTCATGCAAGCGGTTTCTGACTGTTTGGTCGCTAATTAAGTTCCCTGAAGAGTGATGAAGCCTCACGGCTAACATCATGGCGGTTATTGTTGGAGCTCTTCGAGTTAAGATTTGAATGTATCGGTATTGTCTCCGTGTGGTGCAGCGATACCGTCCTCCATGGCGCTCAGCCACGGTACCAGTGCTTCGGTAACGTGTCCAAAGTCGACTGATAACACTCTGACTTGTATTCAGAGCTAAAGCTACAGTACGTTGCCGGGAACCAGCTTCTATCATTCCCACGGCTCTGAGCATTTCTTCCCTGCTTAAATGACGTCGCCGCTCCATAATAACGTTGGTTTTAATCAGTAGTAGGGAAACAGTAGCACTAATAATGTCTTCAATGCGTTGTATGTTTTTATAGGGAAAATATTGACAGCTTATTTTCATCTTTTACTCGAATTTGATTGAGAGTTCCTGATTCAAATTATGAAATGCACCAAAAAGGATCCATATAAATTTATAAAATCATAAATTTATTACAAAGCCACATCTCAATCTCAAGAAATCCGCATAAAAATGCTTGATCCCTAGACATTTTTGATGTGTGTATATACTCTTTGATTGAAACATTTAATCAATATTGAAATAGCAGCACGTCACTTTTTGGCTCGAAATTCAAAAAGCTGTACATTCCGGTTGCTATGGTGATTATTATGTTTATAGTAAACAATTTCAACCTGTGTATTTCAGAATCTAGTTCTTATAATTATTTTTAGTTAACGACAATGGTTTGATAATAATTGTGTAACTATTAATGTAATTTGAGTTCTGTGAAACAAGCAACATGGGTGATGTGAGTATTGTAATATAATTATCCAGCAGCGGTTATAATATTATTTCGGCAGAATGATGTTGATGATTAATGTCGTTCCGGAGCTAATTGAGGAGCTAATCGGCAACAATATGTACAAACTTATGCCCGTGCCAGACTGTTGTAAACAAGCCCTCCACACACCCCCACATCGGTCTCCACCGGCGGTTTACAACAGTGCGTCAAAAGTACGTGCCAAAGAGTATAATAATAATATGGGAGGTGTGCTGTTGTAAACCACCGGTGGAGACCGATGAGACCGATGTGGAGGTGTGTGGAAGGCTTGTTTACAAAGGTGTGTGTCTGGCCCACGCTTTGTTTTACGATGTTACTGATTTTTGTTTACAGGCAAAAGAAGATGTTGATCTACGGTTGGACTTTTTGAGCGATTACTTACTAAAAACGCTAAGGCAGAAGATGGAAAAATGGACTAAGTTCATTACTGGCGATGAGAGGGTCAGTGTTTAATGTTTTCTTTTTTAACCAGTATGTCCCCAGCCGTTCCCGAAAGGGAACAGAACATTGTTATTTTAACTGCGTCTGTAATTGCGGGTAACGACAGGTATCGGTTTTTGAAAAAAAAAAAAATGTTATCTGGGACACCATCTCTGGCGACTGATTGATGGATGATATTGAGCAACTAGATTGCTCAACAGACTCTCTCTGGCGACTGATTGATGGATGATATTGAGCAACTAGATTGCTCAACAGACTCTCTCTGGCGACTGATTGATGGATGATATTGAGCAACTAGATTGCTCAACAGACTCTCTCTGGCGACTGATTGATGGATGATATTGAGCAACTAGATTGCTCAACAGACTCTCTCTGGCGACTGATTGATGGATGATATTGAGCAACTAGATTGCTCAACAGACTCTCTCTGGCGACTGATTGATGGATGATATTGAGCAACTAGATTGCTCAACAGACTCTCTCTGGCGACTGATTGATGGATGATATTGAGCAACTAGATTGCTCAACAGACTCTCTCTGGCGACTGATTGATGGATGATATTGAGCAACTAGATTGCTCAACAGACTCTCTCTGGCGACTGATTGATGGATGATATTGAGCAACTAGATTGCTCAACAGACTCTCTCTGGCGACTGATTGATGGATGATATTGAGCAACTAGATTGCTCAACAGACTCTCTCTGGCGACTGATTGATGGATGATATTGAGCAACTAGATTGCTCAACAGACTATTGCCAGGTGTACCTAACTACTAAAAACTATCATGCAGCTTTGGCTTTTTTTTTTTTCTTACAGCACATACTGTTCAGATTCTTCGACATTGAAAAGAATGAACTGATCGTGTTCCGTATGAACACAGCAGGTATGCTTACGTGTTCCAACACGTTCCCGACCATCAGCAGAGGCAAGGTGGTGTACTTTCTAAAAAACGGAGACAATATTAAAATTACGCAGTCAAATATTCGACAGGTTTGTCCTTAAATAAGTATGTAAATAATACCATGCCTCTTTGTTTCGTTGGTCTAGCGGTCGCAAGTGCGACTGCGGAACATGAGGCCCGATTCCCGAGGGTTCGATTCCCAAGTCAGGAAAAGTACTTTTTATTATTTACCAGTAGTTATAGCTGGAGGATCTGGATTTGTGCCCAGTCGATGGCAATAGGCTCGGTGTGATGATAGGGGATCACATAGGACTTAAACATACGCTGTCCAAATGAGGGTGTACCAAGGTACAAAGTTATTAAACACCACCAAATTGAAAACTGCCTACTGGCCGCAAGCGTGACTGCTGGCCATGGAGGGTTTGGAGTCAATCCCCAAGTGGGGCAAAGTGTTATCGGGGTTTAGGTACTATTAAGTTTTTTCAGAAGGATCATGGTAATACGCTCGCCGCTCACCCCTTTATTCCTAAGTAGAACTTACGTTTACTTATCTGGCGTAAAACCCCATAAGCCCACATTACGCCAGTTTTGTTTACGCCCACATGAATTCAACGGATTTCAGCGGCAACATGTGTGTATGTGTGGGTGATAAACACTTATTTCGGGAACATCCACGAGGCTTGTGTTCAACAGTGACTTGTTACGTATTCTTTGTCACTAGAAATCGTCGTTCCGACATCCTATACTCTTGAATCACTATTCACTCTTGATGGTTTAACAACATAGTCGTATTTGTCCCACAAAGGGTGACTAAGAGCAGGACTCCACAAAAGCGGAGATTTGCGGTGTGGAGACGAGATGTGCGGAAATCGACCAATCACATCACATTGGTTAAAGTCTATTACCTATAGCGTCTCTCGTATCTACGGTGATTGGTCGCATCTCGTTTCCGCTCCGCTCTTCTCCACTTCGGTGGACAGGGCTTCATTCCGGGCTTTATTGACATTAATTGTTTTAGGTTTTAACTATCGGCGAAATGTCTGGCAACGTTCTTATGGATCTAATTACGTTGGCGGATGAAGTGATCGGGCCTCTACTCTGCAATCCTGAGAACCAGAAAGGATGGCCTAAGATAGTGAAGAACGATATGATGAGACACGTCAATGATCTGAGGAATTTGATGTATCAGGTTGGTTGGTGTTTGGTGACCTCTTTCGTTTCGATCTTGCATTTTTTATTTTAGTGGAGGTGAGCTTCTAAGGATGTAAATAACTTCCTAATGCCCAAAGAAATGATGGATGATATACAAACGGGGTGACTCATGAGATGAAGATTGGTTTAGGGGCAGGAGAATGATTCTGAAATGATTAGTCTAGCATAGGCTGTTTATTTTCCTCGTGTACCTACTACTGGCTTCGCTCGTTGACGAATTATCATACATTTTACACTTTATTTCTCCTGCTTGGTGGGTGAATTTTTTTTCGCTTTTGTGTGGTAATCTTAGAAGATAGACATACATACCTACATCACGTTGCTTCTGTTATAATAAACACGCTTATTTTTAGGTCGTTCTGGAACCGAAAGCCATAAACTCGATCATCGAACTCGGAACGATTGGGACCGTTTTTTTTTTTAAATAACTAAAACAAAAAATTCATTTATTATAAATTTTTTTTTTGTTATTAAAAAAAAATGTTATTTAAAAAAAAAAAAAAAAAAAAAAACAGTCCCAATCGTTCCGAGTTCGATGAATGAGTAAGGCTTTCAGGCTTTCGATTCCAGAAAGACCTAAAATTAACGGTGTTTATGTTGTTTATGAATAGAAAAAGTGCCGCTCACCGCACGTCTCTTCTCGTCTCCGTTGGCCTAAACAATTACGAGACATCGCCTCTCCTCTCTGCTCTAGCGTTTCCACTAAAGCTAAGCGAGGACGAGAAGAGTAAATGACGAAATTCGATTGGTGGTTCACAAGACATCTTCTCTCCTCTCGTCTTGTCTCATCTTCGGTGGAATTCGGCCCTAAAGCTCCCGATCGACATACTTTTTGCCGATATCTTCGATAATAATTATCGTCATATGATTTCAGCCAAATTAGACAAAACCTAATGAATTGTACACCTAACCCACCTTTCTCATGAATCACTCCATCCATTGGTGAAAACCGTACGAAAATCCGTTCGTTAGTTTTTGAGTATCACGTTCAGAGACAAACAGACACGGCGGCGGAGGGACTTTGTTTTATAATGAGTTGAAATTCTTCTAATGCAGTTGAAAGGAGAAATGTCTAATCAAGTGCTGCTGCCGATGCCAGCTGGAGTTCAGACCATTTACCAAGCGGAAGCCAGGCTCAAACAAAGGTAAGGAAATTAAAAGTAGATGCAAAATTTTACCTGTTGCTTTTACTACCAACTGAAATTAATCAAGCAAGAACGGAAATGACAGGTCCGTTCGATTTTCTTTCTCTCATAAATCACGATGAACAAAAAGAAAAATGGAAATGGCCATCTCAGTTCATTTTAATCAAAATCGGTACAGTTAGCAACGATGATATTTTATTATAGTATTTTTTTACACTTGCGATTTATGAAATAAAAGAAATGTGTCAGCATGTAAAATGTTAAAGATAGAAGGATGAAATAATGAGTGTTTATTTGGCAGTCGGATAAAAAAGAAGGAAAGAAAAATGGTTCTTACTGTGTTTTCATTGCTGACCACACTTTACTCAAACCTTATCTAGGTATGAGTAAAGTGTCGTCAGCAATGAAAACAACCTACCGGATTATATGCAAATAATAATAATATGCATAATTTGGAAATGCATTTGCTTGTCACAGTTGTGTTTTTTATGGTTATGTATATTTTAGCTAAAATCGGCTAATCGTTCATTTTTTGGTCATGTTTCCTTCTTCGTAACTGCATTTAACGGCAAAAAAGCACCTACGAAAATGAGCTGGTAGAAAATGCCGTCAATTAAAAAAAAATCCCTCCGGCAAGCCGCAGGACGAGGTAGATTTCGAAGAAAGTTCCACCCGTATTTTGTTTTTGTTCATGTTTAAAATCTTTAATTAATAAAGATTTTAAACATGAACAAAAACTAATAATGAACAAAAACTATTAATATGATGGTTTTACAGCTGAAAAATGGTTATCATAAATTTTAAAATCCTCCCATAAGAGTTTTGCATGGAAACCCCCTTAATTTTTCAGTTATAATTTTTTATTTCGAAAACTACAAGTTTTATCGCTAAACTTTAAGTAAAAAATTGTAGAGTAAACAATTTGCTATCAAAAAAAAATATTTTCGACGTCAAAAATGTGTTGCCAAGTTAGGGGTTGCATCTAAAAAGTTTAAATTTAAAAGTTGTCCGTATTCTTACTTGGAATGATAAAATGTTAAACGGTTTAAAAAATTTCCATAGGAAAAAAGTTAAGGCCAAAAAACTGATTTTCGAAAAACCGCGCCCCATGGACGAATTCCGCCCATTAACGAACTTAACCTAAGTTTTGACCCTTTCGATTTTTTGGCCAAGTTTTTTCGGTGCATAATTGCGACCTGTAGAGTGTGGCTAAATTTTGCTTGACGCCCCACATACCAACATACATACGTACCTATTGTTACGAGCTGGGTATGGGATAAATTAATTACTACCGATTATTATTACTAGCTCTCAAAAGAAATACATTTTCCCTGTTTTTGCAATATTTTTATCATTGATGCTCCGCTCCTTTTAGTTGCAGCGTGATGTTAAATAACCTTCCTCAACAAATGGACTACCCAATACTAAAATATTAATTTTTAATCCGAAACAGTAGTTCTGTAATTAGCGCGTTCAACCAACCAAAGAAACAAACTCGTGAGCTTTATAATATTAGTATAGATTCAAGCGGGTAATAATTCAATTTCTTCGATATATTTGCATCGCTAATATACACACATCAAAAATGTCTAGGGATCAAGCATTTTTATGCGGATTTCTTGAGATTGAGATGTGGCTTTGTAATAAATTTATGATTTTATAAATTTATATGGATCCTTTTTGGTGCATTTCATAATTTGAATCAGGAACTCTCAATCAAATTCGAGTAAAAGATGAAAATAAGCTGTCAATATTTTCCCTATAAAAACATACAACGCATTGAAGACATTATTAGTGCTACTGTTTCCCTACTACTGATTAAAACCAACGTTATTATGGAGCGGCGACGTCATTTAAGCAGGGAAGAAATGCTCAGAGCCGTGGGAATGATAGAAGCTGGTTCCCGGCAACGTACTGTAGCTTTAGCTCTGAATACAAGTCAGAGTGTTATCAGTCGACTTTGGACACGTTACCGAAGCACTGGTACCGTGGCTGAGCGCCATGGAGGACGGTATCGCTGCACCACACGGAGACAAGACCGATACATTCAAATCTTAACTCGAAGAGCTCCAACAATAACCGCCATGATGTTAGCCGTGAGGCTTCATCACTCTTCAGGGAACTTAATTAGCGACCAAACAGTCAGAAACCGCTTGCATGAAGTGAACCTTCATTCCCGAAGACCGCTACGGGTACCACCTATAGCAATGCACAATCGTAGGATTCGATATCAATGGGCTCTTGAACACAGAAATTGGGCAGAAGAACAATGGCGTTTCGTGTGCTTTTCTGATGAGTCTCGTTTTGGTATGAGACCGGATACAAGACGTATACGACACTGGAGAACCCCTGGACGCCAACAGCGATTAAAATCCTGCCAGGAAGTCCATCCTTATAGTGGTGGAACCATCATGGTATGGGCGGGTATTTGGATCGGCGGAAGAACTGAGTTGATTTGGATCAGAGGCAACCTCAACGCTCAAATTTATGCTGAGACGATTGTATCAGACGTCATCGTTCCTCTACAAGTGCAAATCGGTCCCTTATTTCAGTTAATGCATGATAATGCACGACCGCACACCGCAAGAGTTGTAAGACAGACTCTCGCCGCAGCTAACATCAATGTCCTGCCCTGGCCTGCTCAGTCGCCAGACTTGAACCCGATTGAGCATGCATGGGATATGCTACAGAGAAGAGCTCTGCCGAATATGGAGGGTATCCAGTCGCAAGAAGACCTTTTTTTGTTGTTGCAACGAACATGGGCGGCCATTCCACAGCGTGATTTGGATGAACTCATTTTGAGTATGCCAAACCGATGTTCTTGTGTTGTTAGTGTTCGCGGTAGAAACACGGATCATTAATTGTTTAAGTTACCCAATAAAATTTTAAAGAAAACTGTTATTTCAGTCTTTTTTTCGAACTTTAATGTTAGTGGTTCAAATGTCAAAAATCCCTTTATTAGGAAAATGGCAAATTTCTTTATTAATGCAAAGGTGACTTGGTTTATCGTTACTGTGACAAACGAAAACACTTTATTTGATGAATCCTTAAAGAAAAGTTTAATTAATATCAATCAGGAGAAAAGTTATTGCAAAAATATATGTTGATCCCTAGATACTTTTGATGTGTGTACTTATGTTTTTCCAAATAAGGGCTTGCCTCGACAGCCTTACGTCTTCAACAGTCATACTGCGCTAGCTAGGTCGAAAGTTCTCATCAAAGGTGCAGGGAATTTAGCCCAAACACGATTTCTTGAGATATATGCATATCGATGCATGGTCCTTTTTTGTGAAAAGCGTAGGTATACCATGTATATCGGACTTTTCTGTAAAAAGTTACGCGTGGTCATACATAACAAAATATACGCGTCGAATTGAGAACTTCCTGCTTTTTTTTCGTCGGTTAAAAAAACAAACTGCACGGAAATCATGCTTTGTAAATTTTCAAAGCAGCTTCATGTAGACTAATCTAGAGTACTTTATGCTGTAATAACTTTTTTTTAAAGCCGGTCAGTCGATTTATAAGTTGTTTCTTGAGCACATTTTTAGTCATTAGTACCATTTTGAAATGAAGACATCCGCAAGAGAACCAGGGTCACCGACGTAGCCCGAAGGATTGCCAAACTTAAGTGGCAGTGGGCAGGGCACATTGCTCGCAGAACGGATGGCTGATGGGGCCGAAAAGTACTGGAGTGGCGACCGCGAACCGGAAGACGTTGCGTTGGAAGACCTCCCACTAGGTGGACCGATGACCTGCTGAAAGTTGCGAGTTGGATGCGAGTCGCACGGGACCGGTCAATGTGGCGACACTTGGGGGAGGCCTATGTCCAGCAGTGGACGTCTTTCGGCTGAAATGAGTACCATTTTAGTACAATATAGATGTCACTGTATCTTACATTTGATGATTAGTTCTTCTTAAACACTTTAAATTCAAATATCTTTTGATAGAATTAACCGATTACGATGAAACAAAAACTAAATAATACCTCAAAATACGCTAAATTTTTATGTATAAAAGTAAAAAATTGTAGAGTAAACAATTTGCTATCAAAAAAAAATATTTTCGACGTCAAAAATGTGTTGCCAAGTTAGGGGTTGCATCTAAAAAGTTTAAATTTAAAAGTTGTCCGTATTCTTACTTGGAATGATAAAATGTTAAACGGTTTAAAAAATTTCCATAGGAAAAAAGTTAAGGCCAAAAAACTGATTTTCGAAAAACCGCGCCCCATGGACGAATTCCGCCCATTAACGAACTTAACCTAAGTTTTGACCCTTTCGATTTTTTGGCCAAGTTTTTTCGGTGCATAATTGCGACCTGTAGAGTGTGGCTAAATTTTGCTTGACGCCCCACATACCAACATACATACGTACCTATTGTTACGAGCTGGGTATGGGATAAATTAATTACTACCGATTATTATTACTAGCTCTCAAAAGAAATACATTTTCCCTGTTTTTGCAATATTTTTATCATTGATGCTCCGCTCCTTTTAGTTGCAGCGTGATGTTAAATAACCTTCCTCAACAAATGGACTACCCAATACTAAAATATTAATTTTTAATCCGAAACAGTAGTTCTGTAATTAGCGCGTTCAACCAACCAAAGAAACAAACTCGTGAGCTTTATAATATTAGTATAGATTCAAGCGGGTAATAATTCAATTTCTTCGATATATTTGCATCGCTAATATACACACATCAAAAATGTCTAGGGATCAAGCATTTTTATGCGGATTTCTTGAGATTGAGATGTGGCTTTGTAATAAATTTATGATTTTATAAATTTATATGGATCCTTTTTGGTGCATTTCATAATTTGAATCAGGAACTCTCAATCAAATTCGAGTAAAAGATGAAAATAAGCTGTCAATATTTTCCCTATAAAAACATACAACGCATTGAAGACATTATTAGTGCTACTGTTTCCCTACTACTGATTAAAACCAACGTTATTATGGAGCGGCGACGTCATTTAAGCAGGGAAGAAATGCTCAGAGCCGTGGGAATGATAGAAGCTGGTTCCCGGCAACGTACTGTAGCTTTAGCTCTGAATACAAGTCAGAGTGTTATCAGTCGACTTTGGACACGTTACCGAAGCACTGGTACCGTGGCTGAGCGCCATGGAGGACGGTATCGCTGCACCACACGGAGACAAGACCGATACATTCAAATCTTAACTCGAAGAGCTCCAACAATAACCGCCATGATGTTAGCCGTGAGGCTTCATCACTCTTCAGGGAACTTAATTAGCGACCAAACAGTCAGAAACCGCTTGCATGAAGTGAACCTTCATTCCCGAAGACCGCTACGGGTACCACCTATAGCAATGCACAATCGTAGGATTCGATATCAATGGGCTCTTGAACACAGAAATTGGGCAGAAGAACAATGGCGTTTCGTGTGCTTTTCTGATGAGTCTCGTTTTGGTATGAGACCGGATACAAGACGTATACGACACTGGAGAACCCCTGGACGCCAACAGCGATTAAAATCCTGCCAGGAAGTCCATCCTTATAGTGGTGGAACCATCATGGTATGGGCGGGTATTTGGATCGGCGGAAGAACTGAGTTGATTTGGATCAGAGGCAACCTCAACGCTCAAATTTATGCTGAGACGATTGTATCAGACGTCATCGTTCCTCTACAAGTGCAAATCGGTCCCTTATTTCAGTTAATGCATGATAATGCACGACCGCACACCGCAAGAGTTGTAAGACAGACTCTCGCCGCAGCTAACATCAATGTCCTGCCCTGGCCTGCTCAGTCGCCAGACTTGAACCCGATTGAGCATGCATGGGATATGCTACAGAGAAGAGCTCTGCCGAATATGGAGGGTATCCAGTCGCAAGAAGACCTTTTTTTGTTGTTGCAACGAACATGGGCGGCCATTCCACAGCGTGATTTGGATGAACTCATTTTGAGTATGCCAAACCGATGTTCTTGTGTTGTTAGTGTTCGCGGTAGAAACACGGATCATTAATTGTTTAAGTTACCCAATAAAATTTTAAAGAAAACTGTTATTTCAGTCTTTTTTTCGAACTTTAATGTTAGTGGTTCAAATGTCAAAAATCCCTTTATTAGGAAAATGGCAAATTTCTTTATTAATGCAAAGGTGACTTGGTTTATCGTTACTGTGACAAACGAAAACACTTTATTTGATGAATCCTTAAAGAAAAGTTTAATTAATATCAATCAGGAGAAAAGTTATTGCAAAAATATATGTTGATCCCTAGATACTTTTGATGTGTGTACTTATGTTTTTCCAAATAAGGGCTTGCCTCGACAGCCTTACGTCTTCAACAGTCATACTGCGCTAGCTAGGTCGAAAGTTCTCATCAAAGGTGCAGGGAATTTAGCCCAAACACGATTTCTTGAGATATATGCATATCGATGCATGGTCCTTTTTTGTGAAAAGCGTAGGTATACCATGTATATCGGACTTTTCTGTAAAAAGTTACGCGTGGTCATACATAACAAAATATACGCGTCGAATTGAGAACTTCCTGCTTTTTTTTCGTCGGTTAAAAAAACAAACTGCACGGAAATCATGCTTTGTAAATTTTCAAAGCAGCTTCATGTAGACTAATCTAGAGTACTTTATGCTGTAATAACTTTTTTTTAAAGCCGGTCAGTCGATTTATAAGTTGTTTCTTGAGCACATTTTTAGTCATTAGTACCATTTTGAAATGAAGACATCCGCAAGAGAACCAGGGTCACCGACGTAGCCCGAAGGATTGCCAAACTTAAGTGGCAGTGGGCAGGGCACATTGCTCGCAGAACGGATGGCTGATGGGGCCGAAAAGTACTGGAGTGGCGACCGCGAACCGGAAGACGTTGCGTTGGAAGACCTCCCACTAGGTGGACCGATGACCTGCTGAAAGTTGCGAGTTGGATGCGAGTCGCACGGGACCGGTCAATGTGGCGACACTTGGGGGAGGCCTATGTCCAGCAGTGGACGTCTTTCGGCTGAAATGAGTACCATTTTAGTACAATATAGATGTCACTGTATCTTACATTTGATGATTAGTTCTTCTTAAACACTTTAAATTCAAATATCTTTTGATAGAATTAACCGATTACGATGAAACAAAAACTAAATAATACCTCAAAATACGCTAAATTTTTATGTATAAAAGTTATCTACATTGGTTACGTAAATTTTACGTGATGCTTGATCATCGAAACGGACAAACAGATAAACAGACAAAAATTCCAAGAATGCTGGAAATGAGTTCTGTTTATACAGGAAACAGATAAACAGACAAATATTCCAAGAATGCTGGAAATGAGTTCTGTTTATACAGGATGACTTTTTTATCCCTTTCCAAAAATGGGTTATGTGAACGGAGTATAAGCATTAAAAAAAAAAAAAAAAAATGCAATTAAAATCAAACGCGAATTGCGTATGATTTGAATAACATTTTTTTTTATTTTTAATCCGATTTTTTTTTTAAATTTCTCTTTCTTTGTTCTATTATGAAAAGTTTACTTGAAATTTGTAGCGTTTTTTGAAGATGGATCATTTTTTTTCTAAGCTGTGGAAAAAAGTAAAAAAAAACTTGGTATGCCAAAAGCTTCTACTACGTTCAACTAATATACCCATTTTTTTGGAAAGGGATAAAAAAGTCACCTGTACAGATAGACTAGCTGACCCGCGCAACTTCGTCTGCGTTACATAAGAGAGAGAGAGAGGGTTAGAGATAGTGTGGTCAACCTTAAAAGATAAACATAGACAATATGCTATCGCGGATATTAATTAAAACTTTTTAAGAGGGACAGTTCCGTTATACATGATTCGGATACCAAAACAATTCGTATTCGATAAGAAATACAAAATCCAGCTCCATGAGGATCACCGCTGCGAGGGATTAAACCCCGCGGAACTACGGATCTTCACGGATGGATCTAAAACAGGTACTGGCACTGGGGCTGGAGTCTTCTGAGAGGATCTCAACATCCCCATAGCCAAACCTCTGGGGGCCCGCAACACGGTATTTCAGGCAGAATGCATGGGCATTTCCCTGGCGGCATCTGCCATCTTAGCCAGGAAGGTTGTGGACTACTCAATTCGTATACTCTCAGACAGCATGGCTGTACTGCTAGCACTGAACAACCTCACAGTGAACTCTGGGTTAATACACGAGTGTCACCAACGCCTGAATCAGGTTGGTAATCTCAATAATATAACCATCCAATGGATCAAAGGACACAGGGATTCAAGTGGCAACTCGCTAGAAGGGTATCGAGCATGGCAGCGGCAGCGGTGGGACCCGAACCTATCGTACCACTCCCCTTCGGATACCTACCTATACGCACACAGGTAACGAAACGAACTAGCGAACAACACCACAAGCTGCAGTCAGCAGTCAGTCAGTCTGCTGGCCTTTCTCTCTTTCTCTGGCCTTTTTCTTTTTTAATTGGGATGGATCGAAGAGTTTCCTACCCGCACGCAAAATACGCGCTTTGACGTGGAGTTGCGGACACCAGCACGTTATATATAATACAATACAAACTCTTGCGGACCTCATGCAACTGCCTTCCGTCTTCGATGACACTCGCTAGATCTATGTAGGTTCTCATCAAGTGCATGCAGTGAGCCCAAACACGATTTTTCTAAGTTTAAATGGGCCCAACTTTGAGATATACGCTTCTCACTAAAAAAAGAATCGTGCATATCGGACTTTTCCGTGAAAAGTTTTACGTGGTCTCTAAGGGATCGTCAATAGGGAATATGCATGAAATACAAATCTCTTTCTTTATATGAAAAATGCCTTGTATTGGCGCATAAAAACATTGTGGTACACTTGTTTAAGTTTCTAATACATCACTTATTTTACAATTTACTGTTTTAAGTAGCATGTTTTTGGTGAAACGGAACGCACTCTCAAAACGCATCGTCCTCGATAACTCGAAAACTAGGTATTGATGTCAAAGTTCATTGTGTCAAAAAAACACTTTTATTTGAAAAGTGCTTAAAGTTTCACTAAACATTTTATTATAATATTGTTATTGCAACTTTTACTTGAATAAAGCACATATACAATTAGTAAAATAAAAAATTAGATGTAAACAAGGCAGATTGTGGATAATGACGTCACATCATGGCCGCGACAGTCACGGATGTTTGAACTGTCTTAGAAAATTGCAGGAGTTTAATATTATTTTTGTGCGACAAGCAGTAGTTGAACTTAACTTTTAATACTTTTCTTGGGTTGATAGTACTGTATTTTATTGATTTAAGTAAAGAAAAAATTACGTGCATATTCCCTATTACAATAAAACAACATTTAAAACCTTCTCTAGTTATGCACAATATTTGTGCATTGAATCTAACCATATTGAATGAACACGTGATGCTGTAACAAAAGATCGCGCATAGACATACCTACAGACAAAATTTTAAGAAATGGGTTCTGTTAGTGATCCTTTAACACCCCTACTATTGTTTTTTCCAAATATTTTCAATGTACAGAAACACCACGTCTACAGATTTATTATACTTATGTATAGATAGATAGATTTTGGCACTTTTGTTGACTACCTTTCGAGTAGGTGCTCACTATCTAGAGGATACGAAAAGCGTCTACCTCAGCTGCTTCAAGGCCATGCTTACCAATGTGGTTGCTGGTAAGATCTACTTTAGTTGAAACTTAAAATCGTTGAATTAAGCATTATAAATACCTATTTATAATGATTTTAAGTTTTACATAATCCGGTTTTCTACTCCTACCTATGAAACTATGAACCTATTTGCTTCACATTATAGCGATGGAGAAGATGTGGACTTGTACCTAAAGACGAACATAGAAGGAGCTATCATAAAGTGGGCGCAACAGGTTCATGACTTACTAGCAGAGGATTCATACATAAGTAAGATGCTGCTTCGCTTAATAAACACCATCAAATTTAATTACTTAGTCAGTGAAACTTGATAGACATGATCTAAACACGGTTACACTCATAAGAATTTAATAAAAAAGTCACATGCATGAAAATCCGACCACTTTAAACTTCATGCCACATTTTTTGACTAACTGCACCAATTGCATTGCTACCTTGTTTTTAAATAATAATGAAATTGACTTTTTTTAATACTATTTCTACGTAAACAGTTGGGACATCGTTTCGTTTTTTTTTTAAATCTATTTTTCTAATATTGGTAGCATTCAAAAGAACGAAGTTCCCGCTTCCCGCGGCTGATGTGAACTTCTACAGCACGCGGCTGAAGAACCTCGAAGGCATATACTCCCAGCTGCGAGACCCTCGCGTCAAGAGGATGGCTCACTATCTAGAGGATACTAAAAGCGTCTACCTCAGCTGCTTCAAGGCCATGCTTACCAATGTGGTTGCTGGTAAGATCTACATTAGTTTGAATTTATGTACTTACTTGGTTATCGTTAATTATAGCAGAGAACATTATAGGACTATTCATATGAGTTCATCAATTAATATGTTTTAATTTTACAGCCATTGTCGAATGCCGCGATATCTACGTATATCAGAAACCTTTGCTGTTTCACTTCGAAACGTTTGAGACAACAGACTTCTCTGACGCGAAACCCTTGATCAGACCGATGATGCACTGCATCGGGCTCTTGTGGGGGAACTCAAGATATTTTTGTAGTGTGGAGAAACTTATACGTACGTAATTCTAATACATCACTATTACTACATAGTTTAAAACAAAGTGCTTGCCGCTGTCTGTCTGTCCCTATGTATGCTTAGATCTTTAAACTCCGCAACGGATTTTGATGCGGGTTTTTAAATAGATAGAGTGATTGGAGAGGAAGGTTTATATGTATACATCATGCATAATTATGTAAATATATAATGTAGAAGAGGTACTAACTGGGTTGTGGAGGTCAGATAGGCAGTCGCTCCATGTAAAATACTGGTATGCAGCTGCATCCGGTAAAACTGGAAGCCGACCCCAACATAGTTGGGAAAAGGCTAGGCAGATGATGATGATATAATGCAGTAGAGAAAAACTGATAATTTTAGAGGTTTCTAATGTGATGCCGTAGACATACACATTTTTTTGCGTTTATATTGTAAACTCTGCCGCGCTGGCCGAAACCCTACGAGATAGATAAAAAAAATATACTACAGTATTGTACACCTTAAAAAGGTCTACAAAAAAGTCATCGATGATAAATGTCTATATCTTTGGGATAACCCACAATAACCATTTTTTTTCCTTTACTTTTTACGAGAAATCATGGCTTATTTACGAAGCGATTTTAAGCAATACAGCATTCATCCTTATCCAATTAAGTATCTTAAATACATTGCATTTAATATATAGATCAATATGGCCCTTTACAGCATGTAATTTAAATGAATATTGCGGTGGTACCGGCCGGGGGCTGGTGGCGCGTGCCTATAAATAGCGCGTAGATAGCAAGCAGTCTAGATATTCCAAATTTGGCACATTGGTTCCTTAAGAGGTTTAGGGGTGCATTAAGAAATAATTTTTCAAAATTCATTCATCCAAAGTCCAAAGTTTACATGGGAAAATAAGATTACTTAGACTATTTTATTCGAAACTTAACAGGAGTGCTCCTATCGATATATAAGTAAACATTTGTGTTTCAGGTTTTTTTTCAGAATTCAACCCCTCATATGGACAAAAAATGGGGTGACAATATCTGAAAATCAACTCATAGCCCAAACCACAGGGTCTAGAGATTCTAAATTTAGCATGCGTAGGTTTCTTATGACGTCTAAGGGTGATTATGATGATTGTGATAACGATGATGATGATTGTGATAACGATGATGATGATTGTGATTAAGATGATGATGATTGTGATAACGATGATGATGATTGTGATAAAGATGATGATGATTGTGATAACGATGATGATGATTGTGATAACGATGATGATGATTGTGATAAAGATGATGATGATTGTGATAATGATGATGATGATGATTGTGATAACGATGATAAAGATTGTGATTACGATGATAATGATAGTGATAACGATGATAAAGATTGTGATAACGATGATAAAGATTGTGATTACGATGATAATGATTGTGATAACGATGAAGGTGATTGTGATTACGATGATAATGATTGTGATAACGATGAAGGTGATTGTGATAGTGGTTGTGATAGTTGTGATAGTGATAGTGATAGTGATAGTGATAGTGATAGTGATAGTGATAGTGATAGTGATAGTGATAGTGATAGTGATAGTGATAGTGATAGTGATAGTGATAGTGATAGTGATAGTGATAGTGATAGTGATAGTGATAGTGATAGTGATAGTGATTGTGATTGTGATTGTGATTGTGATTGTGATTGTGATTGTGATTGTGATTGTGATTGTGATTGTGATTGTGATTGTGATTGTGATTGTGATTGTGATTGTGATTGTGATTGTGATTGTGATTGTGATTGTGATTGTGATTGTGATTGTGATTGTGATTGTGATTGTGATTGTGATTGTGATTGTGATTGTGATTGTGATTGTGATTGTGATTGTGATTGTGATTGTGATTGTGATTGTGATTGTGATTGTGATTGTGATTGTGATTGTGATTGTGATTGTGATTGTGATTGTGATTGTGATTGTGATTGTGATTGTGATTGTGATTGTGATTGTGATTGTGATTGTGATTGTGATTGTGATTGTGATTGTGATTGTGATAGCGATTGTGATTGTGACGATTATAATTGTAATTATTATGAAATTTGGCACATAGATAGTTTATAACCTAGATTAACATGTAGGATACTACGTATTTATCCCTTTAGTATGATCCCATGGGACAGTTACTGAACATCACGCGGGTGAAGCCGTGGGCAACAACTAGTAAACTTAATAAACTAAGGAACCGTTTCAAGACGGCCGATTGGCCAACACTCCCTTAAAACATGTAGGTGTAGAAGAGAAACCAATAAAATTATCTGGCTAAAGTTGGTCTGCATTTGTATACATTACTGATTCATTCATCCATTACAGATTCAAAAATATCTTATGTTACAGCCTTGCTTCGTGAAGTGTGCAATCTAGTAATACAACAGAGCTCAAACTCCATCGACCCTCAAGGCATATTCCAAGGAGAAGCTGATGAACAACTGCTTAAAATAAGGAAGTCTTTGTCTATTTTGCATCATTTTCTGTAAGTACCGGTGGCTGTCATAATCTACATACTAGATTGAGCAATAAAAAAAACCAGGCTCGTCATACCGCAACATCGTGAGGAAACCAGCATGCCCGAGAGATATTTCTCGACGGCATGTTAAGCCAAGTCGGAGGCCCATGGGCGGCTTAAAAATTTTTGACACCAAGTTAGGCACTATAAAGAAGAAAGATACCGCAATTATAAAAAAGTCCGGATACAAATCTCGAGATGGTTGGTTGGACCTTGCGTTACGTTGGTGCTCGTGGTTCTCATTGGTTCTCGTGTCATTACTATGCTGGCTATGCACTTGCATAGCCACAGCGTCCTAGACTACTTAGTCTAGGACGCTGTGGTAGCTGGCTACGGTTATGCTATGCGGTCAGTTAAAAAAAAATCTAATAAGGGCTTATTAGATTTTTATATATATTATTATTAGATCTGACGGGCGTCAGATAGATTTCCAAAAAATATTGAACAAGTATTTTTTATTTTTTCACTTATACAAAAAATAAAGAAGATACTGTGCATCGAAAACTCGTGAGACGTCACATTTGAGTACAATTTTTACTCAAATGTGTCGTTACAACCCCCCACTCATGATCTATGACATGTTTTTATCTTCGTAATTTTTTATTAATTTAATAAAACAAAAACACGTATCCAATATTTTTCGATAATCTAACTGATGGACTAAACAGAATCATATTTTTTTTAGTCATCATCCCTATTTAACTATGTACAAAATACCAAGTTATAGGGGTAATTTAGGTACCTACGCAGTAAATCTCCTGAAGTATTTCTATACTGTAGTTGAAACAGATACGCAATAAGTATAAGTACCTAAAACCATTTCCAAATCTGCAGCGATACTTACGAGTTGAATCGAGATAAGGTGCACACGTTCTTCCCTGCGGGGGTGATGCCCGTGCGCTGGTCCTTCGACTTTGGCCGTGTGTTCATGCGGTTCAACATCTATATGAATCGGCTCAAGATGATAGAGAACATTCTAGAAGCCACTTGCGAAATATTGAAGCTGGAGAAAGTGGAGTTTTGTGGTTTACGAGGCAAGATATTGAGCACGGAGTGTATGAAGGTGAGAATACTTTTAATTTAGGTAACTACTAGCCGACGTCGCGTCGGTTTCACCCGCGTAGTTCCCGTTCCCGTGGAAGTAGGTACGGGGATAAAATATAGCCAATGTTACTCAGGGTGAATTTAGCTTTCTAATGGTTAAAGATTTTTTGAAATCGGCGCAGTACTTTTTGAGTTTATTCATTACAAACATACACACACACAAAAATACAAATGTTTCCTCTTTATAGTCTCTGTCTCTGTCTCTGTGTAGTCTTTATCTTTTTCTTTATTAGTGTAGATTAATTATTATTGTTTCATGGTTTTGCATTTTCAACTTTACTTAATTTAAATCATTATCATCATCACCTTCCTGCCCTCGTCCCATGTTACCTGTGGTCGGCGCAACACGTTTTTTTCTTCCATTCTCCCCTGTCAACCGTCACGCTATTATTTACTCCTTTTTCTTTCGTATCATTCCTCACACAATCCATTCATCGTTTCCTTGGTCTTCCTCTCCCTCTCCATACAATAATATTATTGTTTCATGGTTTAGCAATTTCGAGTTTATTTAATTTAAATCATTGGGTAAATTTGTCTTTCCTACTGCTGCATTAACATGAAAATCAGTTTACATACAGGCGCTACCTCAATTAAAGCATTCGCCTGTAATGTAACAGTTCAGAATCACTTGTTTGTATTTTCGTGTCTCGGCAATTACATAACCAATTTTATTTAAATTTTGTGAATGTTTATGGCTGGTTCCAGCTTGAAAGATAGAATAGTTTTGGACCCGGTAAGTGGCACCGTGCGAATAAGGTTAGTTATGTATAAAACTAGTGTTCCGCCGAGTGGCGTAGCTAGTCCTTGAGGGCATTGTATCAATTTTTTTTGAAAATTTTGGGGGCCGCACTCTGGGTGCGGCGAAGCCCAAAACTAGGAGGAAATTAGTATTTCAAACAAATGATTTTTGCAAAACCAAGAAAATAGCATCCTGACTTGCACTTGAGCTGTCATTTATTTTACTAAGAGAATGTGTGAGCGAGCAAAGTGAGACCAAAATTGTGTAACTGCGATCATGGCTCGCATAGGTTAAATGGTCAATACCTACAAAACCTAGACCTAGAAAACCTACCTAGAAAATTAGAGCATCCTAAAAGGGTTTGTCTTCTTAAAAGAACGAGCGAACCGAGCTCGAATAAGGTAGCTTTATGGACAGTGATAAGTTACATTTTCATTCTATCTTTTATATAGAATAATATTTGAGGTTGTGAGCAGATTTTGTGATTTTTCTCATTGCTCTTGTTACTCGGGGGCCCCGTATCATTGATACGGCTGATACAGCGGTAGCTAGACCCCCGGCTCCGCTTGTAGCAACGTGGTAAGACCCAAGGTAACGGTGATAAAGAATCTCGTCTCCGTTCACTTAAGGTTGAACTGCGCAACATATTTTCCATACAAATTTCGGGGGGCTATTACTCCACTGTTTGACATGGTACATCTAAAGTTAAACATGATATCGTTTTGTCTCATTATTAATTGTGTCTGTACGGAATCAGAATAGTAAAATAAAAAGCCATTCAAAAGTTACAAGCTACCAAAGATTCATTTTTATTGCCAATTTTAACGTAACTTTGGGCGTAAATTAGTAATAAAAGAAGTGTCAAATTTCCAAAACAAAGTCCGTACCGACACAGCACAATTATCGAAGAATTCAATAAATTTTATTTGATAGTGATTTATGCAGTGCTTTTTTCATAAAATTCGATTTCCCAAAAGCTTTTTCATATTTTTTTACGCGCGCCTTTTACTATGAATTTTCGTGCATCTCACTGAATGTTTTCCCCGGTGCGGTGCGGGAGGGGGACACGCGATATTGACATGTCCTTCGTTTGATAGAAGAACAAGACCTATATTTCTGTCCTTTTCATTTCATGCATGACGTCAGTGACGTGTCATTTGTTTTTCGCTGAAGTTGAAGGGCCTGTGCATTTTTATTGCACTCCTATAATGTGTGTTTCGATGGCGCGACCACGGCATTATTTTTTTTTAAATTATGGCAAGATTTTGTAAAAAAAATAATTTAAAATTAAATTAATTAATTTCAATTTTAAATTTCACATTCAGAACATTTTAAAGGTTATAAGCGATACCGTACGTATGCTCCTAAAATATAAACCTTGGATTTTTTATATTTTTTTTTACAAATTCAATCTGTTATTTACCTAAATTTCAGGTCTCTGCAACGCTTAGTTTTTAAGATTTCCGTGGCCGCGCGGTTCTCCGCGTTTCGATGGCGTGGCCACGTTCAAACCCTTATAACTTTTCAACCATAACTTTGACAAATTTAAGGTTTTGGTAAATTTGAACCACATACATACATATTTTTACAAAATCATGGCATACTTATTTAAAAAAAAAACGCCATGGTCGCGCCATCGAAACGCACACCCTATAATATGGTGTAGCGACCTACTTATTTAGAAACTTTATATACATAAAACCTTCACGATATAATTTTTACTTTTCTTCTGATCTGTCACTTCTCTGTCTTGTGTTGATTAAATTTATACCTATAGAATTATGATTTTTTTTAATTTAGTTTAGATAGTGTACAACAACCACTAAATTGGTGACACCGACTTGATACGCCCTGAAAAGGAAATCCTAAACTTTATCAGGCTAAGGAAATCCACAGTACCACGATGAAAACATAAAGCAGTCGTCTGCCGACCAACGTCCAGACTCTGCTGGCTTCACAGCCATTTATTTCTCTCGAGGGATTAGCAGACCTGGCGGAAAGCGTCCAGGACATGGTTACCCCAGGCCAACAATAACAAACAATATAGTTATACAATATTATTGTTGCCACTAATCTCGCGAATTGTGTAGTGACCATGACGTTATAAGTTGATAGTAAAAGTTTTAAAGAAAAAGTTTATTTTATTCTTTTTAGCGCATATAAATAAAAGGTCAGACGAAAGTATTATATAACTTCGTTTTTGTTCGGAACGGTTCGGAACACTGAGTGTGTGCGTACGAACTAGACGCGCGTGAAGACTAGCGCCTAACTGCTCATCACTGATACTATCTCTGTCGGGCACGATGCCAGGTGAGACAGCGTACTTTTTGGCCACGCCCACCAATGAGTTCGAGACCGTGTGATGTGTCACCAAGTTCTAGTAAGAATTTAAGAGCTATACAAATGTATACCTCGTTAGTCTTGGCATCCCTAGGTCGGGCAATTTGTTATTAAGTTTTTCCATCAGGAATAATACTGTAAGCACACTTCTACCCTCCCGTTGGGCGAAACAGTCGTGATACTATTACTATTTAGTCGTGATACTTATTATGTTTATGTATTATCAGGTCCTAGAAGACTACTCGCATAAGTACTTGGAACTCGGCAACATCACTTACGACCCGGCCGATCCCGAAGACAACTCCTTTCTGAAAGACAACGCGGCTCACTTGGAAGTTCTCGCACAAATTGACCGACGACTTGCGTCTCTCTTCTCGCAGGGACTCGACGAGTGCCACGACTTGGAACACTTTTATAAGGTAAATAATATAGGTGCGAGAATGGTGACTTATCTAAAAAAATGAGAATGTTTAAAATCGGATCACTCTGAATTGAAAGTAGTTGTGCGAAAATTTCTCGTTTCATTTTGTCAATTAAAAAATCAGCAATTTTGGGTTAGCAGGTAAACGCGGTCAATTTTATTCTACAGACTTGTATTTTAATTTTGCATTGGGGCGCTTAATAAGATGATTCAACAAAGGCAATAATTTTATGTTTACTGTATACATAGGAATTTCTTAAATATTGTGTGTATAAACTTATCATAATGAAATATTTTGCCAAGCTTCGCGCAAATGAATGATTTCTTTTCTTCGTTTTGTCTCCAATAGAAGCTACGATTAAGACTTAGGTAAATTGACGGTTAAAGCAGAGGCTTCGCAGAGGTTCCTTTTAGGATATGTGGTGGGACGGTACAGATAACAGGTAAGTAGGATGTTGTAATTTCTAGGAAAAATACGACTTAAAGATGTGAAAATTTATTTGAGAGTTGACAAAACCAAAGATAGAATAATAACAAACATTTAAATTAGTATTTTCTTCTTTAGCTTATCAGAGAGGTTTAATAGGTATATAATAGTATACATTTACAACATAGGAGATGCATCGCTTGGCGTTAATGAAACACGAAGATAAAATGACTGAAGGATCACTGTCCTTTTTACTGTTATTTAATTTTTGTCAAAAAAATATAATTACTTATTTTCATCTTTGCAGTTTTTCCAAATCATTGGTGATCTTTTTCACCGACCAATAATTAAGGAAGAATTAAAACCCAAGCTTCCCAAATTACTTGAATTTATGCACTCTAATTTGGATGCTGTCAAAGAAATATTCGACGAGGAAATGGCGGTGAGTTTTGACGTAAAAACATGCCAGTCATTAGTTCTATTAGTCGTCTTCTTCTCTTGAATGGATACCGGGAATCGGCAAACGTAAGTTGGGCCAGGTTCAGGCTAGGTGAAGCGACGATCTTCGCGGGGTGGATGGTAGCATCTGGATGAGAGTTGCCGAGTGGCGTGCAACTGGAGAGGCCTCTTCAGTTGCACGCCAGTCGGCTCTCCAACAGTGAACTTCCGCAGGTTGGTGATGATCGTATTTTGGTTCGGTTATTGCATTGTGTTTTAGTTTTTATTCTATTAGGTAGAATTTCTCTTGTCTTCTGTATGCCAATATAGAAAAGAAACCTTGTTTTGTAGAAATTAGGTAAAGGGCCGGAGAGACCGATGGTGGACAATTATCTACCACCAGTTGCCGGTGTGCTGTGGTGGCTCTACAAGCTTCGCAGGAGGATTCAAGCCCCCATGGAAGAGTTAATTATGTTTGAAGATCCGTAAGTTTTTGAATTACTTTTAGGTCAGATACCGGTAATGTTTGGTCTTTTATGTGACACGTGTAGAATTAAAATACCTGCTTTTCCGTAACTATAAATTATTATACGGAATTTGAATTTGATTTTTTGACTCCGCATTTGGCATGTCTTAAGAAGTTAGATGTTTTGAAGTGATGAACCAATGCACTTTTTTTTTAGGATCGTAGAATCAGAGTGCGCATTGTACGTAAAACAGAAAACAAATGAAATGCTAGGCTACCTAAACGTGGTGGAGGACAGACAGTTCAAGGCGTGGTGCTTGACTGTGCCGCCTACCTGCAAGATACATCTCGCCAAGAACCTCATATACAGGGACCCACCCTTTGTTAGGAACAACTTTAGCCCGGAGGTCAGTAATCTAGTTTATCAGTCGAGGCAGGGCTACCAAACATACAGGAAAAGCTTCATATTAGTTCTATAATTTGGTTGCAAATAACCGTGAATAAGGAGCTCTTACTGTAATTGTTGCTGTCCTTAGATCAGATTAGAGAGAACCAAATACTGGCGGGGGTGAGGGGGTCACAGCCTAAGATTTCATATTAATAGTACAAAAAAAAAACGACTTAATAATAAGATTTTATTGCATAAAACAAATATGGATGTCTTTTATTGTTTTTGGAAAATCGGGTTATAATTTATTTGAGATGTCTGGGTTTAATATTCCGGATGAATATTTAGAAGAGCTAAACCTGCCAGCTTCTCCTGAGATATGTTTTCTCTCAGCGAAGTTAACACGCCTAAAGGAGTTTGCCCACTACACTGTATCATACCACACAGACAGGCAATTTTTTTTTAAATATTATATAAGGTGTAGTTTTGCATCCTAGTCAAAATTCAGGACCTTGTCACAAAATACATAAATAATCAATTTAAATTACGATACGGGTCAATAATTAATAAAGCTGCTATTTTAAATTGTTTAAATTTGACAGTATTTCAGAATAACACGAAAGTAATAAACAGAATCACCAATCGCGTGACATGTCGCTGTATGCGATTATTTGTGTGTGTGAAGGCGCGATTATAGGGCTAGTTACAGACGGGCTGCGTTTAAATACCGGTGGTTTACACTTACCGATTTCAGTAAATAAGAAAAAAACCTACCTACTCATTTTCTTAATGACTCGGGTCGAGAATCATTAGCATAGATACCTCCTTGAATTTGACCAGCCCGCGTAGCATGACCACTACATGACACACCATTTATCGATTCTCTTTCGAGTCTACGGTGGTCGGCGACACCTTGTGTAACTCGGTGTCGGTGTGCTCTACTGAAAATAATTCTTCATACAATTCATTTAAATTGTTTATAATCTGGCCCGGAGTACTTATTTGCTAATTAAGTCCTTTATTCATTATCTTACATATTTTTAATATTTCTATAAAAAATCTTTAAAAATATGAAAAAATAGTGTCTCATCAGCGTTGGGAACAGGGTCCGAGCTGCCAGTGGTCAGGGTTCTTGAGAGAGGAACCTCCTAACAATACGTGCCGTGTCCAGAAGTACTGCGCACTGAATCAAGCCCTTGATCCAGCTGCCAAGCGAGAGCCTCTAAGATGTTGGTCGATTCAGTTATTATTAAATCTATTTAAATTGCTGGGTATTATTTAAATGTCTTGTTTGTATCTAAATATGTTTAGTACATGTATTTGTACTAATTCGGGTTTGCTCTGAAAACATTAAAACCAAATTAAAGTATTTAAAGACACTTAACAATCTACTGCTGGGCATCCTTGGACCAGCCGTCACAGTACGCGTCCAGATCATCTCGCCACCTCTTTCTGGGCCGGCCTCGACAGAGCCGTCAGTAATCTTCCATTACCGACTCAAATATAGAGCACATTATTACTTGCTTTTCTAGCTCAACACTGGACAATTCAATGCTACGTTCAACTGATAGATAAACTATATCATTACGAGTCTTAGATGTAATAATAGAATTTAATTTATGTAACGTCACAGCGCGTATAGGGAGTAGAAGATAGAATTTTCAGCAAAGTCTATTCTATTTGGTCAGAGATCGTCGTCACCACGACGATAGACAGGAATTTAGTTCGGGAAAATTAATAATAATATAAGCAGGAAGTTAATCTTCTAATATATAAAAATCTCGCGTCACAGTGTTTGTTATCGAACCCCTCCGAAACGGCTTGACCGATTTTAATGAAGTTTTTTGTGTATAATTGGTAGGTCTGAGAATAGGTCACAGGCTATTCTTTAACCTCACACATACACATAAAAATTTCCTTGCGAACGAAGTCGTGGATAATAGCTAGTACCTAATTTATACAATTTTGGATAAATGTCAACCTTATTTTATTCCGTTTGCAGCTTGTAATGTTATTGCGTGAAATACGATACATGAAATATTTGGACAAGCAAGGCATTCCGCAAGATGGGCTTGATCTGTACGCAAGAAATGAAAAGTTACAGGTGAAAATGTATTATTTAAAATTGTTTTAGCAATTTCATTTCGTTCCTCTGGCCTTATCCCAATTTAAGTATTTGAGGTCGGTGCAGCGTGCCTTCTTCTTTCATACTTCTCCTAATGGCCGTCATCTTATGGGATATTTTTCCATATACTTTTTTTAACATAACTTATCCATTTTTTTTGTTCTCCCCCTAAGCTTACAGTCATTATACTCAAAACTTTCATCACGTCTAAAGTTTTACGAAGATAAGTATTTCATTGTTTTAGTATGATATGAACCGTTTGAACCGCGCCATCGCGTGGTACAACGCGATCCGTGAGGGCAGCCACGAGACCGAGGTGGCGCTCATTGAGAAGGAGATCTCAGCCATCGACAATCTGCTGGGGCGCGGCGTTGAGGAGCTCACCTGGAACGACGACTGTAAGACCGTAGTCACCTTAGATTAGCACCGCCTTTGTATCATCACAGTGTACCTGTACCAATCTTACCTAGTAGGTTCTATTCAAACACTTTTAGCAGGTTTTTATTGTCAATTTTAGCAATTGACAAAATTTATTTAGAGTAATTCTTAAAGTTGGAAAACGGGGAAATCCGAATCCAAAAGAGATACCGGAAAACATTAGCTTGACGTGAAAACGTCCTTATAGTCAAAATATGTGGCTTGGGCGTATCGTTACTAAGAACTTGTATAACAGAAAAGTGAACAAATTTTTCACCGTACACCCAAGTGAATGTACAGAAATGGCCAAGCCACATATTTTGACTATAAGGTGTAGAGTTTGTGAAGTTAGACCTTGTAGAGTTAGGGCGTGTAGAGTTGAAAGCTTGGCTCTACATGATATCTGATAACTTTTTGACAGTGCGAGTCATATGGTCTCGACTTGGTTTGTTGGTTTTGGTGGGATTTCATTTCTTTTTGTAAGTTGCTTGACATTTTTTTTTTAAGTTACAAGTTTCATAATTTTTTTTTTTTGTGGACTAATAATAGCTTACATACCAAATTTCAGCTTTCTAGGACATTAGGAAGTACCATAAATGTATTTTGATGATCATCAGTGACGAAATCAGGGTTTTTTAGATATCAATAAAATCTAAAGTATTAAAGCTATGCAATTAAAACTTAATATGCTTAATAAGTCCGCTATTGGTAACATATCCCGAGAATTTTGTTTATCTACAATCCAAAATCAAGTTAAAAGGGTTAAAAAAAACGACGAAGCGCTTCGAGAAAAGGTAGGTAGTGTCCTTGCGCTTCGCTTGACTCGTCAAGGCGGATCCACTACCGTGCCCCCAGATATCCCACATATCACCCACGTTGTGTAAATTGTCAAGTATTTGTTGCAATAAATGTTTTAAAATCAGTTTTATTGTTAATAATAGTAGATTATTAACCAAGGGGATAAAGCAGTGTCTTCTGTCGCGGGTGACGATTTAAATCGCGAGCGTAACGAAGGACTCGAGGTTTACTCCCGAGCGTAGCGAGGGTGTTAAAAACTTAGCGAAGCGAGGGATTTAAGACGAGTCCTGAGTGTAGCGAGGGATTTAAGTTCACCCAAGACTAAGACAGCTTTATCACCGAGGAAAATACTCTACTTTTCGTACCATTTGCGAAAAAATTAACACAATAATAAATAATATGAGATAAGCATTTATTAAAAATAATGACAATTAAAAGTAAAAGTTAACATTCGAAACATTGGTCCAATTATTGACAGAGAGAGTTACATTTTTGTTTGGTACATTGTTGATGAGTTGATTTGAGTATTTTAGAACATTAACTTATTCATAAAAATAAATTAAAATAAACGTTTATGTATTTGAAGAAAACATTTTTTTTTTGTCGGAAAAGCAAAGGCATCAAGCTCATACGGCCTCGTCGGTTTTCGTAATTTTATTTAATAATCGTAACTGCATAATAAATGCGTATTCCTTTTTCAAAAAGATGTATAATGCTTTATATAAAAACTCAATGGTGTAAATCACATTCTATTGTTATGTTCGCTTTTTGTGGCATAGAATGTCACTTTTTTGAGCAAGTGGTACGAAAAAGTATTTTATTTTTGGTTTTCATGTTTCTTAAATACTTAAAAGGCTATCCGTCCGCTTTGGATTCGTTCACAGACCGAGCGAACAAGATGTGGGCCATTGGGCAGGGAATGAGTAAAAGAGATGGAATTGACTAGGCCGTCAAGTACGGCTCTCTTTTTCATAGATTTTGACGATTCATAAACGATTCATAAAGTTTTATGAACGATTAGTTTGATAGTTCGTAAATTTTAATTAATAATTCAGTTTTATCAACCGCTAACTATTTAATAATATACTATGTAGTTACGGACTGGATGGCGGAAGTGTACACAGCGATAAACACATTGCAAGAGCGTGTGCTGAAGGCGCAGAACAACGTGAAAATGGGGCTGGACCACATCGCGGACTGGGGCGATGTGCCGCTGCACGACCGCAAGGAGAACCCCGACAAACTCGAGCTGCTGGCCGTTAGGGAACGGAACCGCAGATTCTTGAACAGGTGCTGCCAAGTAGGGTTCACAATGTTTAAACGTAATGTCCCAATTTATTTAACTGGATGATAATCATCTTTTGTCATGAAATTGTTCTTAATGTTCTTATTCTGACTTTTAAGTAACTTCTAGTTTAATATAATAGTTGATGTCACTTACCCTTTTTAGGGTTCCGTACCCAAAAGGTAAAAAACTGTCTGTCACCAGGCTGTATCTCATGAACCGTTATAGTTAGACAGTTAAATTTTCACAGATGATGTATTTCTGTTGCCGCTATAACAACAATAACAAACAAACAATACTAAATTAAAATAAAATATTTTTTTAAGGGGGTACAACAAACGTGATTTTTTTGCAGTTTTGTCTAATGTTGTATAGCTGTTGCCCGCGGCTTCGCCCGCGTGAAGTTCAGTAACTGTCCCACTGGATCATACTAAAGGGATAAATAGTATCCTACATGTTAATCCAGGTTAAAAACTATCTATGTGCCAAATTTAATAATCATCACAATTATAATCATTACAATCACCATCTCCATCACCATAATTATCACAATCACTGTCACAATCACTATCACTATCACAATCAGTGATCAGAATAATTATCATCGTAATCACAATCATCATCATCATTATCACAATCATCATCATTATCGTTATCACAATCATCATCATCGTAATCACAATCATTATCATCTCATCTCAGTCATTAGTAATTTATTCATGAACAACAAATTGTATCTGAAATTACATGGTTTAAAAGAAAATTAAATTACATAAACAAAACAAAACAAACACGCCAAAATATTACAATAATCCATAATAATATACAACAATGAAATACAACTTATATACATTCAGTCAAAAAAGTATCGGGAATGGATGATTTGTTTATGGTTCCAAATTGTTTTTTTGTTTTTTTTTGTTGTTGTTAGATTAGCACAACTGTTTTCCATTTTGGCGCGGAGTTTGAGTTACATCTGTTAATTAGATTAAATGCAGTGCTGATTTTAGTTATATCATATCTAGTGTGTATTGCGAATTTCTTGATGGACAAAAATATCGGACAAAAAGTTTGTCTTAAATTTTGCATCGCCAATGGAATTTCGAGTTCGGAGTCTCTGAAAATGTTACAGAAGGCTTACAGTGAATCGACTTTATCAAAAACACGCGCTTATGAGTGGTACAAAGCGTTCAAAAGCGGTCAAGGTGTGATGGAAGATTTGCCTCGTTCTGGTAGGCCATCAACGTCTGCAACTGAAGTTAACATCGCAAAAGTGAAGGAAATAGTGACTGACAATCTTGCCGGAAGGTCAAACGGTAAATAAAAAATATTATTCGGACGTTATGCAGCGTTTAAGAGAGCAAATTAGATAAAAGGGCCAGATTTGTGGAAAGAAAATTCTTGGATTTTGCACCACGATAATGCGCCTTCGCACAGTTGTGAACGATTTTTTGACCAAAACTCAACAAATACCATCGAGCAACCACCTTATTCACCAGATATGGCTCCAGCCGACTTCTTTATTTTTCCTAAACTCAAATTACCAGTTCGTGGCACCCGTTTTCATTCAGTAGAAGACATAAAGGAGAATTCGCGGCGAGAACTGAACTCAATTCTGGAATAAGCATTTAAAAAATATTTTTATGATTGGATTATTAGTTGGCGTAAGTGTGTCGGTTCTGAAGGAGCATACTTTGAAGGTGATAAAATAAATTTAGATAAATAACTAATATTTTGTGTTTTATTGATCTTTTCCCGGTACTTTCTTGACAGAGTAGTATATATATAGGAATTTCCGTGTCTTTGCGGGATACGGACTATTGTTCGAATAATCGCGCCTAAGACCGTTCGTCGGAGAGGTGGACGGAGTTTCGTTATTGGCTTACGAGGAATCCTTGAAGGCACACGAAATTTAAAAGAATTTAGTTTCTGTGGGCAGTCAATATTATTGGCCATTACTTTGCCCACAAACATTACGTCAACAAGGCGACGGCGCTTTTCCAGCGAAATCAAACAAAATCGAAATACATAACTGTTTACCCAAAACGTTATGCTATTTATCTAATCTTTGATTCTACCAACGCGAAATATACCATTTTCAATTGATCAAAGCAAAGGAGACAATTTTTTTTTGGTTGGAGATTAGGCCACCCACATAAATTGTAGCGTTTATTAATGAAACTTATATTGATTTCTTCCTTATAATCTCTAGATTACAGTTGTTGTATTGACTAAGCCCTGTCTAACCGGAATACTGAGTGAATCCAACAATAACCTCAAAACGAGCAAAATTGTCTAACTGGATAGGTGTAACCGGTATTTTAAGTTAACGTAATACACTGTTTAATAACAAAATAGCATTATACCGTCAAAACATTAAAGACAACCTGCCAATAAATGAGGATGATTTTATTAAGTCAACTAAAATTATTAGTAGGCGTTCCTTAGATAACGGTCGCAAGTGGATAGGCGTTGAAATCGAGTCCACAGTTCGTAAACATTTACAGCCTTATTCATAAAAAGTTAGAGCCTCCTTGAAGGCTCCTTGAAGACCTGATGCTAAAAAACATGATTCATAAACGTCTATTAACGCTAATCAGTCCATCAAGGCTCTGCTAAAGTTAGACAGCCTTATTCATAAAAAGTTAGAGCCTCCTTGAAGGCTCCTTGAAGACCCGATGCTAAAAAACATGATTCATAAACGTCTGTTAACGCTATCAGTCCATCAAGGCTCTGCTAACGTTAGAGGACCGTTGACCCTCCTTTATCTCCCTGCTAAGTCACAAAATGGCCGCCGGAAATTTGAACAGCTGACTTTGACAAGAGCAAAAAACCATACTGAAGATAATTTTAGTGAAGGGTTTTAGGGGAATTTTCCTAGATTTTTTTTTAATCTGCGTAACCCTTTACGCAGATTAAAAAATCTAGGAAAATTTATTTTCAGAAATTTGTATTTAAAAATCCTCTTAATTAGGTTTTTAAGATGATACGTGTACTAACAATAAATATGAAAAAAATAAAATTACGATGATTAACATAGTTACAGCTTTTTGCACTTAGGTACAACATAAACATGCGGATCGGAAATGGCGGGAAAACAAACATCTCGCTTTTTATAAAAGTTGATCTTGGGGTTGTATCGTCAAATTTTATCTTTTCTCTTTGGTAAGTAGATGTATTCTGTGAACCGCATTAAGATTTTCACACAAAAATAGAAAAAAAAACAATAAATTTTGTTGGTTCCCCATATTTAAAACTGAAACTAAACATTTTTTTTCATCAAACCCATACGTGTGTATCTAGGTTTCTATGGATAGGTCTTCAAGAATGAAATTGTCCCCCCCCCATGTAACTTCTAGAATAATAGAATAATAAAACTAAAAAAAATATATGATGTACATTACCATGTAAACTTCCACCGAAAACTGGTTTTAACTTAATTAAAAAAAAAACACTATTATTAAAACATCAATCAAAGTTACAACGAACTACAAGAACTTTTATATTATGTTACTTGCTGCTACGGAACTTTTTTGTCATTTGATTTGTCAAGATGGCCAACATAACGCGTCAGTCTGCTAGCTAATAGACCCATCAACAGTCTGCTAGCTGACTGCTAGCAGACCCATCAAACCTCAATTAAGGATTTTTTATGAATAAGGCTGTTAGTGTCCACCAAAGATAAATTCGCCCCTATGGTGTCGGACGTAACGAATAGCTCCATCCTATATCTTCCTGTAGGTGTCGTAAGAGGCGACTAAAGGATTACCAGAGAATGGGCAGCAGCGTTCTGTCTTTTTGAAAAAAACTGTACTGCGATCGCCAACCCGCCTGCCAAGCGTGGCGATTATGGCAAAACCCCCCAAAATGGATACCGCATTACAAAAATGGCCCCTATGGACCCCTATGGCCTAATGGACCCGGCAGCCCGTCTACTCTCGACTACGGCAGCGGTCGAGGTTATGGCGTGGCAAGGGGTGCGAAGAATCCCCGGATGGGATCCAGCTGCCTATACCAACGACTGGACCTGGCAACGTATAACGCACGCACACTCCGGACTGACGAGAAGATAGCGGAACTCGAAGAGGAATTGAGCAGGCTGCGATGGAGTATTGTGGGATTATCTGAAGTCCGATGAGAGGGGGAGGACACGATAATCCTGAAATCCGGCAACTTGCTCTATTTCCGAGAGGGTGACCGGCAGTCCCAGGGTGGTGTTGGGTTTATCGTCCACAAGTCCCTTGTAAACAACGTGGTGAAGATCGAGAGTGTGTGCGCCGACCAGGGTGGCGTACCTTATACTCAGAATATCCTCAAGATATTCGCTGAAGGTCATACAGGTCTACGCCCCGACCTCGGCACACCCCGACGACGAAGTGGAGACCATATATGAGGATATCTCTAAAGCCATGCTTGGTCTCAAAACTCACTTCACCGTTGTCATGGGGGACTTCAACGCGAAACTGGGCAAACGAGACGGGGATGAGCTGTAGGTGGAGCAATTTGGAGTTGGACGTCGGAACTACCGGCTAGTTTTATGAAGGAGGGCCTCTATATAATGAACTCCTTCTTCAAAAAGCGTGAGCACAGGAAGTGGACCTGGCGAAGCCCCGATGGTGCATCCAAAAACGAGATTGATTACATCATGTCAACCAAGAAGGAAATCTTCAATGATGTCTCTGTGATCAATTCGGTGAAAACCGGGAGCGAAAGCCTAGGAAGCTCAGTGGACGAATACAACGATGGGTTCGTGGTAAATGTCCATACGACTGGGTCGAAGTTCTTCAAGACACGTCGTACAGATCAGAACAAGAGACTCTCAGATTAAACTCTCAAGCTCATGAAGGAGCGGCGTGAGATCATTCTGTAGTCTTCAGACGAGGCGTTGAAATACCGGCAGCTCAATAGACGGATTTCTAAATCCTTAAAGAGCGACCTCCGCCGCTTTAATACCGAGTGTATTAAAGACGCGATCGAGCGGAACAAAGGCTCGACCTTCTGAGGAAGATCAAGAGCTTCTATGGGCAGTTGTACACGTCAACCAGTAAACCCGTCGTAGATCTAGCAAACGACCCAAGAGCTAGACTGACCCGACACTATACGGAAGACATCCCGGACGTCAGCCTGTACGAGATTAGGATGGCTCTGAAACAGCTTAAAAACAACAAGGCACCGGGTGATGACGGAATTACGGCCGAACTCCTTCAGAAGCTGTTTAATTCCGTCATACTTGAGGGAAAAACGCCACAGGCATGGTGCAGGGGTGTGGTGGTACTTCTTCAAGAAGGGTGACAATGCCCGTCTGAAGAATTATAGGCCCATCTCACTTCTTAGCCATGTCTACAAGTTGTTTTCAAGAGTCATCACGAATCGTCACGCGCTCAGGTTTGACGATTTTCAGCCTCCCGAACAAGCCGGTTTCTGAAAAGGCTTTAGCACCGTGGACCACATACATACGCTGCGGCAGGTTATACAGAAGACCGAAGAGTATAACCTGCCTTTCTGTTTAGCGTTTGAGGACTACGAGAAAGCCTTCGATTCGATCGAGACCTGGGCTATACTGCAGTCTCTCCAACGGTGCCAAATCGACTACCGGTACATCGAGGTGTTGAAGTGTTTGTACAAAAACGCCACCACGTCAGTCCGACTTCAGGACCAAGCCTCGGAACCTATCCTTCTGCAGCGAGTTAGAGTTATCCTTCTGCAGAGAGTAAGCGTTAATAATAATTACTATTACAAACTTATAATTTGCGGTTGGTGCAATAACCGTTTCTGGGGATCGAACAGCAAAATTAAGTTTGTCCTTTAATAAGTTTGTACGGAACCCTTGGTGCACGAGTTCAAGTCGCACTTTTTTTATTTATCGTTTTGTAAAATGTTTAGATGTACCTAAAATTCTTCTAATACAAAATTATGTCATTTTTATTTTGATTGTGATAAATATACTGTACACACACATTCCAGACTTTTATTTCTAAGCCGTACTGACTTTATAATTATGTACCTTAAAATAATATCGTCTACAGGATCTAAATTGTTTAAGCGATCACTACGCTCGATCTTCACCCGTGTGTGCGTGTATCTGCATGAACAATGCACACAAACAAAGGATCGCAACGAATTTGCCTAAACTCTAGCGAGTGAATTTTCTGCACGGACTCTTTAAGTCATTAATAAATAAGATAAATAAAACAGGTCCCAATATAGATCCTTGCAGGACGCCCGTGGTCATCATTACAGTTGCTGATTTGTAAACTTTTTTGGAGTTGACTTGTATTTTGTTAATTTCTATGATAATTTTTCTGTTTTTGAGATACGAAGAGAATAATTTCAAATCCTTACCTCTCATACCATAATGCGTCATTTTTGTATGAAGTAGTTCGCGGTCTATAGTGTCGCGGAACATAAGTTCAAAAAAAGTCCGGCTACTCTCATTTTATTATTTATTTTTCCTATAACATGATCAAGTAAGGTATTTATGGCGTCTGATGTGCCAACAACTTTTTGATAACCATACAACACACAAATCACAATCATCATCATCATTATCACAATCATTATCATCGTTATCACAATCATCACAATAAATCAACAATAACCCTTTAAAGAAGTCGAATCCGCCATCTTCTGGATCTCAAAATAAATGCCATATTCGTAATCAGCACCCCTGATAATCTCGGAATCGACACCCATATTGATTTTTAGACAATTCAGCCCCATCGCACCCCAACAAGGGATGATGGTATTTCAGGTCCATCCACTTAAAATCTTAAAATCGTTGTTTTTGTAATACACCCGACCCGATACACCATACAAACAATAACCATGTTGATTTCCAGACGTTGTCACCCCTTTTTCCCCCTTTAGAAGTTAAATTCTGAAAAAACCTGAAATACAAATGTTAACTCATTTATCGATAGGAGTACCTACTCCTGTTAAGTTTCGAATAAAATAGTCTGACTATTTTATTTTCCCATACAAACTTTAAAGGGTGAATTTTGAAAAATTCTTTTTTAGTGCAACCTTAGACCACATAAGGAACCTACTTGCCAAATTTGGAATCTTTAGACCCAGCGGTTTGGGCTGTGCGTTGATATGTGAGTCAGTCAGTTTCTTGTTTTATATATTTAGATGGTACAGAACCCTTCGTGCACGAGTCCGACTCACACTTGGCCGGTTTTTATTGATTGCACTGTAATCACTGTTATTTCTTCAGGCGAACGAAAATCCTTGCTAGCCACGAAGAGTTTCAAGGCATATTGGAGCAGAACTACAAACTATTTTTCAACATAAAGGACGAGGAAGAGGTAATTAATTGACAGCGCTCTATTAGATTATTATAAGAAATCATGTTAGGTATATCCAAAACGAGAAAAAATGCTTTATTATTTATTTTTTAGGACATGTTTTTGGAAGAAGAGCTAGAAGAAGTAGACGAGGCGACTTTAGATGAGGATGAAAAAGCGGCAAGGGCAGCAAAGCAAGCAGAGATTGATCAACGTCGTGAAGAGCACCGTCTGGCAAAAGAAGCGAGAGATCAAGAAAAGGCGGAAAAACTACAAATTCAGTTTGAAAGACGGCAGCATCGTCGATTGAAAAGAGAACTCAAAGAAGCTGAACGGTCAGAGCGACAAGCTCGACGAGAATTAGGTTTGTAGTCCATACCGCGTAAAGTGGACCCCTTGTCCAATTTACGACTTATTTACTTTTGTAGCAGAACGGGCGGGTGCGACGTAAGACGCAAGCATGGAGAGTAAGAGAAATAAGTATGACATGGAGAGTAAGAGAAATAAGAATGAGGTGTGCAAGCTGGAATAGGTACGATGACTGAATGAATTAGCAGATGTTCTAAAGAGAGATAGGAGAAGCATGTAAGTTTTATTACTGTGGCAGCGATAGCAAGTGAAACGGTATACGAATAGTTTTGGATAGTGAGTTGAAATAATGTTTTGTGGATGATAAAAGAGTGAGCGATAGTGATAGATGTAGAAAAAATGTGTGAAATAATTAAAATAAAAAATAAATAAATTGTGCAATTAAAGTATTCGTATCTCGGTTCACTCGTGCAAAGCGTTGGCGAAATATAGCGGAGTGCTAAGACTGGTTGGATGACCTGCGGCAGGTCACGGGAACAATATTCGACAATTCGAAATCTTTCCCTTGAGTTTAAGGAGAATGCGGGGGCATTCTCCTTAAACTCAAGGGAAAGATTTATAAAACGATGGTTAGACCTGCTGTCTTGTTGTGGTTGAGAAGCGAATGCTAAACCCCTTAAATCTCCATTGTGGTGAAACGCGAATATATAAAAAAAGAAATAAGTACAGAGTCTGAAAGTGACGCCGCGCCGGGGACTGAAAAGTTGTATTAGCAGGTGTCATAGTATGGGCATGTGATGCGGAGAAATGAGTAAAACAACGTGAGTAAATAAAGTTTTGGGTATGAATGTAGAGAATGTAGAGTAGAGGAAGACCAAAGAAACGATTTTAGGATAAGGGCAGTAAAATGATTACATCATTCTATTCATTTAAATAATTTCATGACATCCGATTTCGTTCCTACTCACCGATTTATATTCTCTTAGGGGAGGAAGTGGAGTCTCCAGTAGAGGATGAAGAGGAAGTAGATGAAGAAGAATTAGCTGATATAGAAGCTGAAAGAATTGAATTGGAAGAAGAGGCTTTCAGGGCCGAGAGATGGCCCGCTTATGTGAAATACGTCGACTCACTTGTAATTAGTCTTAGATTTCCACGTTAAGCCGTGTGGTATCCGGCAGAGTAGAATAGAACCAACCCATTACACTCACGGGCAGTCACGGGTGTCGTATAAGGCGACTAATGTCTGAGGCAGAACGCCTTGCGCCTTCGTAGACCAGAGAATGGACAGCAGCGTTTTCTGTTAGTATTTCATCACTGCGATCTCCAATCCGCCTGCCAAGAGTGGAGATTACGGAAAATTCCTCCCATCATCGGAGAGGCTTATGTCCAGCAGTGGATGTCATGGGCTGTTGTTGTTGTTGTTTGTTCCACGTTAAGAAACTGAACGGTTCTGAACCTTATAAGGAAAACGAAACTTAATGATTCATTCTGCCTATTGGAACGTAGTTCCTTAACGCAGCTTATTAGGAGTCCGTTTACCTACCCATGTGGTCCAATTTAGTAGAACTCGTCACGTAAGAAAATGCCTTATGCCGTGTGTGTGTGTGTGTAGTAGTAGTAGGAGAGAAGTTGGTAATAATAACAATAAATAAGGAGAGAGAAAAATTTTCGGTTTTTTCTTCATAGGTGTCGTTTTCGTGGTTTTTGGGGTTGCTGATAATGAAAATAAAGTCAAAATGAAAATCCAAGATAGCACCGATAATTAAAATATAATAATAATAATCGGAGCAGCGGTGGCCCAGTGGTGCCAGCCCCGACTTACGAACAGTAGGTCATGGTTTCGAACCCAGGCAGGCGCATTACTTTGTGTAATTTATTTCATCACCGCTGCTCTCAAAACGGTGAAGGAAAACATCGTGAGGAAACCGGCATGTCCCAGAACCAAAAAATCGAAGACATGTGACATCTAGCAATCCGCACTGGGCCAGCGTGGTGGATTATAGCCCATTCCTCTCATAGAGAGGAGGTCTGTGTCCCAGCAGTGGGAACATTAATAGGCTGATGATGAATAATAATAATATTATGTGTTTTTTCTCTTGAAGGGATTGGCATCGCAGCTCTTAGTTCCACAAGCATTTTCGTGTTTATTGACCTAGGATACAAAAAACACAAAAAGATAAAAATCTTGTTCTACAATGATAAAATAAAAATTAATTAATTATTTTTTTTGTAGGTTTCTCGGCAGATTATGAAAGCTGTGCAGTGTAGTTTAGATTTGTTTGAGAAAAATACTGACCTAGAGAAAGGTCCGAGAGTGGCATTCATGTTAGTAGTTGCGGAGCTCATTGACCCAGGTAATCGTAACGTTAACTTTGAATAACTAAGTTTTATGTAGTTATTTTATTATCTTTTCATTCCTCACTAAATGGCCGTCTTTTCCATTAGCTACTCTGGCCAAATGTGCAGGACCCCCGTTCCATGGGCAGGCACGGATGTCAATGTGTCATTAATATTTCAACCAACTCGTAGTTTCTAAATTCTGATCATTCAGTGAATTTTTAAGGAGCCTTTACATAGCTGTACCTGAATTCCAGTGTCCGCACGAATATTTCAATCGATTTATTTTTCTCAAAAAATAAACCAATAATTAATCAACAGTTTTAAGAAGATTTAATGAGTACATTTGCACCATTCCAGACTTACAGTTCACTCCGTCATTGGATGTGATGGAAGAAACTGGCCTGTTTTGTACATTGATGGAGATGATGAAAGATATGTTCCTCCAGTCCACGTTGTTCCCTAGGATAGACCCGGTAGTCGTCCCGATAGCTTCGTATGAAGGTACATCTTTCTGCACAATTACAGCCAATCACACGATAAGGGCCGTCCTTTAATCGTGTGTTTCGCCCCTCTACGGGATCCTCAGGAGATGTTGACTCGTCGATGACGACTACCTGGCAAATAATAAACCAGAAAAATCAGAACATTCCCAGTCGGCGTATTGTTAAAATTAAATTTGGTAATAAAATATAACAAATCCAAAGAACATTACCAATGATTTGTCAACAAAGAAGTTATTGAATTCATTGGTAATGTATAATATACATTATTTTGGGCTGTATTATGTATAATAAAAAATAAATAAAATTAAAATAATGGATGGCAGCCAATATAAAGTAAATAGGAAAATGAAGACAAGAAGGGAGTCAATGTTCATGGCACCAAGCATTCCAGATGATATACATAAAATAATAAGGGCACTGAAAAGTACAAATAGTGGCCTCTCTACAAAGATTTTTAAAGCTTGTAGCTAATGAGGTATGTGTACATTTAAGTCACATACTTAATCTTAGTATAATGTGCTGGCATATATCAAGATGTTTTAAAAACATCAATTATAACACCAATATCTAAGAAGGAAAACAGAGTTAATGGAAAATCATAGGCCGATATCGCTGATTCCGATTATTTAAAAAAAAATTGAGAAGTTCATTTACAAAGCTCTATACAAATACATAGAAAAAAAACCATATTTTGTGTGAACAACAAGGAATTAGACCTAGCAGAACAATAAATATCGAGATTTTTGATTTTATACAGAATGTCATTAATGATGTAGATAAACGAAACCCAGTTTGCGCCATTTTCTGTGACATGACGCAGGCGTTTGACTATGTCCACCATCCTACTCTGCTGAAGAAACTCGAAGCTTATGGTATAAATAACGGGTAATATTCTAGAATTTTTTCAGTCTTATTTACATAATAGACGACAAATAACTGAAATTAAGAGAATAAATTTAGCTAATAAGCATGACGAAATATTTAGATCAGACGAGCGAATAGTTAGTTACGGGGTACCGCAAGGGAGTGTGTTGGGTCCTTTGCTGTTTATATTATATATTAATGACTTACCGGAATGCATATTATTTATTTAGTACAGTATTTAAAACCATTAACACTAAATTAAATACCTAATTCTTTTACTCGGTCTTCTCGCAGAACCACAAACATTCCAATAATATCGTCTTCCATTCATCAGCAAACAAGTCCAATCCAGGGTTGGTCTCCACGAGAGCGTTGAGGTTCGTAAGCATACGTGGTACAGGTGAAGTGGATCGGGCTACAGTGCGACTAAATGGAACATTAAACAATTTATGTTTCCTAGAGCGAATATAATTATTTGGAACAAATAATTGACACAGCTCAGCATGTAATTCCGAAGCGTTGGTATAACCATGTATAATTTTATACGCAATTGTTAGTTGGCCAACAGCACGCCTGACTTTAAGGGAATTAAAATTCAAACATCCTAAAAGAAATTTAGTAGGATACATATATGGATAATATCCAAATACATGTTTGTAAAGGTACCTGAGAAAAGCTTTTTGCATGGAACAACCATTGACCCTATTTGCATATAACCGTGACAATACCTTCCAAAAGTATAGATACATACGAAAATGACATGAATATTTCTGTAAAATCGATTATAAAATGGTTGGACGAAAATAACTTAAGAATAAATATAAGCAAAATAATAATGCATTTTAGCCAACGCATGCCAGATAGGAGCAATCTGCATGTTTAATATAATAACAATAATAATGATAGGGTTAACGATGTGGTAAGCACTATTTTAGGGCTTAAAATAGACAAAAAACTTAGTTGGAAGCAACACTTAGTCACTTTGCAAAAAACTAAGCACATCCGCTTACGCTATAAATACCTTGTCGTCTATTGTAAATCTAGGCGCACTCCTGACTGCTTATCATGGTTTAGTCGAATGCCACCTACGATACGGCGTTATCTTTTGGGGCAACTCCACCGATAGAGAAATTGCATTCAAAGCTCAGAAAAGATGCATACGGTCCGTTTTTAAATCTGCAAACTACTGATAACTGCGTGCCATATTTTAAACAGCATAAAATATTAACTTTATCATGTTTAAAATTATATTTTAGAAATGGCAGTGTTTGTAAAGTTGAACCCTGATCGTTTTGACCGCATAGGTGACATCTTTCCACGAAATAGGCGTGATAATAGTAGACTGTGTCTTCCTGGTGCGAGAACGACTTTAATGCACAAAAGTGTCTGCTACATGGCGCCAGTCATATATAATAAAATACCGAGGACTTGGAAAGAACTTAACTTAAAGTTATATTTAAGAAAAAACTTCGATTTTGTTTAATAGGTAAAGCGTATTATATTGTGACGGAATTTTTAATGGAGAAAGGAATTTCTTGACTAGGTACGGTCGAACAAGCTATTTGGTTTACAGTTTAGCCCACAAATTACATTATAAAATGTAAACGAAATAACTTGTTCGACCGTACTTTATTATAACGACTGGACACTTAATTTATTTTAATTTTATTTAATTACAATTCAAAATAAGTTGACTGTAGAATAATTATTGTGAAATTGTAATTATAGTCAATCAATCTTTATATGTATTATTGTCTATCTTTACTATTATGTACTTAGCATCTCTAGTGTCTTGTGTACTTTTGCATGCCTTTAGGTTAAATATGGCTGTTGCTATTATATTTTTATGTCACGGTGTATGTACCTACCCATATTTGCAACATAAATATCTTATCTTATCTAAATCTGAATCATTCGATTTTAGAAAAATCAATATTCAAAACACTGTATTATTACACCATTCAATAGTGTCGCTAATTAGGATCAAATTCTGGGATGTAGGTAATGGCATACGCCATACGGGAAATTAAAGAAAAGGGTTCAACTTTGATAAAATACATAACGGGAAACAATTTGGGGGGTTTTATGAATTATTTCGTTGTATTTCTTTGTTCCCGAATTCATGAAAGCATTTATTGATTGTTGCCATACAAAAAAGTGTTTCCACTCCTGCCACCATTTGAATAAAATGTAATTCATTCGTGGCCGCCGACTTTTTTGAAAAGTGAATTATCTCCTTTGTTGCATAACATTTTGCTGCAAGCCATAACACTCGTTGGTTACTGTTGTAGACGATTTAATTCCTGAGACCGCCATGATTGATCTGTACCATGAAATTTTGAAGAGAATTGAAAATAGTATTACCGATGTAGTCTCGTATGTGGCGGTAAGTTTCATTTTCAAATAGAGTATTTTATAAGTATATTTGTAATAAAAATAGATTTGTCATTTTATTGTTTATTCCTTAGAAATATGACAAGTACCGTCCTCTATGGTTGGAAGACAGGCAAGAAGTTCTGGCATCATTCTTGAAGTATGGACGCATTATAACGCCAGAGGAGTTTGATAAGTACAGATACGAGTTCGGGGATGACCCACCAGAGGTAAAGCCTACACTCGAACAGTATCAGGCAGAGGTAATGACAATTTGGAGTTTTATAAATAACATTAATGCATAGTTTCCTATCCTTATATTTTTTGGAGACCGATGATTAAAGTATGAACAGGAATCTGGTAATCTTCATTCTTGACCCATACTTCTCAGTTGTCATCGAATGAGTCATAAATCTTTCTCAATCCATCTATTATTTCTAGGGTTTCGTTGCTCAATGGGTGCTAACGGTACCTATCACCATCATTATCACTATCATCACTATCACTATCACTACATACATACTATAAAAACAAAGTCGCCCGCGTCTGTCTGTCCCTATGTATGCTTAGATCTTTAAAACTACGCAACGAATTTTGATGCGGGTTTTTTTAATAGATACAGTGATTTAAGAGGAAGGTTTTGCGGGCGGGCGAAGCCGCGGGCATAAGCTAGTATACTAGAAATTATTAAATATTTATAATTAAAACATTTTCATGAAACGAGAATCAATCTCAAAGAAATCTTGTTTTTGTCATTTTTTACGGAACCCTTTGCGGGTAAGACTCGGACTTGGCAGTTTTTTTTTGTCTTCACCTACTATTATTTCTATCCAATTCCACATTCATTCTCAAAACTTTCGTCACGACATAATTAAGGGTAAAATAAAAACAAGTATCTGTTTAGAACATCTGTTTGTATGAGAGTCATGTCTTAATTTTTGCTATCACAAATTTTATGAACGTTTATAGATAGACAAGTACAACGCAATGTACGATGAAGTCTCGTCGTTGCCACCCGATTATCTGGTCAACGGTTGGTTGAAGTTAGACCTAAAGCGGCTAAACCAAGCTATCATGAACATCATATGCAAATGGAGCAACCTCTATAAAGAGGATTTGAAGCAACACGTGCATAAAAGGTGAGTTGTGCTATTTAAAAATGGTTGTCTGTAAAGTCGGTTTACGGACGATAATTTTTCGTGATAACGTCATTTTTCATGATACCTATTAGTGATTTTAACTTAACTAAAAATAAAATTTCATCCCCCTTTTCATCCCCTTAAGGATTGAAATTCTAACAACACCGTTGCGTTAGCTTCCAAACATACACCGCAAAACCATTGTGCAAAATTTCAGTTTTCTAGGTCCAAGGGTTTGGGCTGGGCGTTGATCGAATGGCACGCGGAACGGTGTGAAAAAGAGAACTTATAAATATTAAAGTGCTGGAAGCCTTTAAAAAGACTCCCGGACACAGGTTGGCCGTAGCAAAGGAAAACTGTTTAGGTGGAGATTCATAGATGACTCTTCCCTGGGGTGTAAATGTGGTGTTGTTCAACAAACGATGGGGAACTTAAAATCGTGTCCTGCCTATCCTGGCGATTGTACATTATAGGAGCTGATGAACGATACTGAAAGTTTCAACAACTCGTCGGCAAATTTTGGGCTGATTCAATTTAGGTTGCCATCGACACGCTAAGAAGAAAAATAAATATTAAGAAATACATAAATATATATATATAATAGACGCTGAACTTATAAACTTATCGTAAATAATCGTGTCATATTTAAAAACTTTTCCAAAATAATTTCTTCGACCACTGACTCATCACCATTCCAGTTGTTGTTAGCAGTTGTTTTGATCACAATAGGCTTGTGTCCTGATCTCTAAAATCTCGAAAATCTAATTAGTTCGTCAGTTAGATTTTCAAAAAAGTTTTCTTTTGTTACGTAGACCAAAATTGACGAAGATACGACGCTTTTAAAATTCTCAATATGTCACGCCGTGCTAGATGTGATGTCACGAGCCCCCACTCCCGAGTTTTGATGCGTTCTAACTTTGTCAATATTCATTGATTTACAAAAACAAAAAATACGTGTTCAATATTTTTCAATACTCTAACTGACGGACTAAATAGTTTCGCAACTTATTGATGGTGGAAACTAGCCTATTCCTACTAAGTGCATCAATCTCTTGAATTTTTAGCTTGGACGACCTTGAGGAGTTCATAGCTTATGCTACTAAAGAGTTGCAAGTGGAACTAGGAGAAGATGACTACGAGGGTCTGCTGAAGGTAATGGGGGTGTTGAACGAGGTCCGCGCCAAGATAGACGCTGACACCCATCATATGTTTGAGCCACTCAGAGATATCATTGATGTGCTCAAGGAGTACGGCGTTGACTTCCCCGAGGAAACCTATGAACAGGTATGATATAGATATGTACTACTGTTTTTAGTTACAGGGTCCATACTTCTCTAGTATCGTCAACATTTAATCAAACAGGCCATTCAAGTATTACGTAAGCAGATTTTTTGTAACCTTTATCCCCCCCCCCCCCTGTCAAACAAAGCTCATACATATGCTAACATCATTATCATCATTTGTCTAGCCTGGGTAATACGGTACCCCTTGGTAATCCTGGCTGTCAGACTTTCGGGCAACCGACTATAGTCTGCGCCAGATAAGTAGGAATTAAAGGTCATTGCTCTTTCCTTAATTTCTCTGCGTAGTTACTCCGACAATACATTATGAATCGTTTTTATAACTAGAAAAAGTCAAGGATCACGATAAAGGTAGTTACGGGACAAGTTTATGTCATTATTTCTGTTTTCGGAATTATGTTTTTGTATGCGGGTTAGTGACCTTTATTTCCTACTTATCTGGCGCAGACTATACCTGTAACACCAAATGACAGCCGGGAACAACGGCTTGACGTGTTTTCCGAGCCACGGAGGAAGCTTTGTATGTAATGGATGGTCGACCATCCACGGACCGACCTAAGCAAGCGCGGCTTGACCTTGAAGATCGACCCTTGGGGCTGCTATGCCTTGCTTGTAAATATATTCGTTACAATTTGTTCAGGTTGCTTTATTACTGTTTACGAATTTATCCCTGAACATGCTTTTCGCTTTCGAGCATTGACAAAAATGCCATTTTGCTAGAAAAAGTAATTTAATAAATATTGCTGACATAATCACCACATACCCCCCGTCCTCCATGTCATCAAATATAAGCAAAGCAAAGACCCCCTTGGTGCTAACGTAATACTTGAATGGCCCCACATTTCATCAGTGCTACGTTTAAAATGTTCCACATTCCATTTATGATTACTGGAACTAGCACTCTGTACCTCACGAAGAGGTGATCAGTTTGAATCTTTCCAAGAGGGAACATATTAACACCTAATTGAATTAATCATTGAAATGTTTATGCTTACGGAATACCAGGGTGAGGAGGAACATCAGTTGTCTGTACACACATTGGTAAGCAAATGAGCTAAACATACTGCAAAAACATGTTATTTAGTAGGTAGATACCTAAACTTCCTTACACCATTTTCAAAAATCCAAGAATAGTACAATTACTGGAGTCCGCTAAAAACTTTTAACTGTTTCAACTGTTTGTAATGACAACCTTATCGGATAGCTTAGCTTACCTGCGACTCCTGCGATCTTGGTCCGCGTGAAATTATTATAAAATTATATTTTCCTCGTTTTTGCAACATTTTTCATGAATACTCTGCGCCTATTGGTTGTAGCGTGATGTTATATAGCATAAAGCATTTCTCGATAAATGGGCTATCCAACACTAAAATCTTTTTAGGTAGATTTCGTCAGAAAAAATCTACCTATTGGTCTTGCACCTAAAGTCGAGTTTTCCGAAAATTTCACTATAGGGGTTATGACCCCTAGAGCCCAAATCCACCGCTGGTTAAAACGCACATACACGTATGTATATGGGGCGCCAAGCAAAATTTAGCCACACTCTACAGATCGCAATTATGCACCGATTGCTTTCAAATTTGGCTCAAAAATCGAAAGGGTCAAAACTTGCTAAGTTCGTGAATGGGCGGAATTCGTCCATGGGGAGCGGCGAGGGGGCGATTTTTCGAAAATCAGGTTTTTGGCCATAACTTTTTTCCTTTGGAAAAGTTTTGAACCGTTTAACATTTTTATCATTCAGAGTAAGAATACGGACAATTTAAAATGTAAACTTTTTTGATGCATCCCCAAATTTGAAATTTTCAAAATTTTTAGTTAAAAAAAAAATTACATCTCCAAAACGCTAAACATTTAAAGTTTAGCGATAAAACTTATAGTTTTGGAAATAAAAAAAAATACCTACTGAAAAATTAAGGGCGTTTCCATGCTAAACTCTTATGGGAGGATTTTAAAATTTATGATAACCATTAAGACGTTTAATTGTCAAACGTCAACAATGTCGTTGCTATGACGACCAAGTCTTTTGGCATCTGACGTACTCATAAAGGAGGTACTGCAAACAAAAACAAAAAATACTGACAAAAAATCGGTCAGCGCAGCCTCTGAATTTCCAGAATAAATATGGCTGGAACCTTCTTCGAAATCTACCTCCTCCTGCGGCTTGCCGAAGGGATTTTTTTAATTCTACCAGTTCTTCAGCTTTATAATATTATTACTTATTTATATTAGTTTATTATAAATAATTTGTAAATACAGTACTGTCAAATTATTGATTAATTATCATATTAAACAAGCTGGTGATTGGTGGTGATTCTTCGAGGTGCCTCAAAACGCGGTCTTAATTCCTAACCTATTGAACATTCCGTCTTAGGACCAAACACAGATTACTCTTTACTTATATATGTGTATAATTTCAACATTAAACACCTAAAATTATTTTTAATGTTTATAAAATAAACATCTAATGTCAAAAACGGGAGCAAAATCGGTGTTCTTCGCACGTCACATTCGGTTTACGTTCACGGCAGACTTTGATAACTTTTGTATTCAATTCATAAGCATATAATGTTATACATCAAAATAATCGTGTTTAAATATGCATCATAAATAGTAAAGTACATTAATTGTATCTCTATTTTAAAATACTTATTAGACATTGTCACTGTCACACGATTTTGCTAGTTTCGCGAGCGCGCAACAAAACTGCACCTCTCTTCCAAAAGCGCCAACTTGTCGCTACACGTTTTAGCTGAACGGGTACTCTTTAGTATCCCCGCACGGCGTCAGTGGGGTAGACATGTACGTTCTTCGCTTCTAACCAATAAAAATACGAGGCAACTTATTCTTTGAATATTTTCAGGTAGCCATCATGATGGCTATCTAAAAATATTCAAAGAAACTTTTATGCGTATATTTTGAAGGATAATGGTTTATGATTTTCCAAATCATTTTGAATTAAGGAATAAGGTAGATCTTCGAGATTATTCCCAAGTACTTTGTTTGTTCAACTGTAACTGTGTAACTTTAATCGTAATTCACAAAAATGTAAAATTTTCATAACTTTTGGTGGCACAACTTTCGTAGTTATTTGTCCACGAAAGTCAGATAGCGCCACAAAAGCTATAAATCTCCACTAAATAATAACTATAGATTTTTTGTGAGCCGTAGATGTTGATGTTTATTCGATTGTCGTGAAGCTCAAAAGAACGGTATTATGTATTTGTATAAGTATTTATAAATATGCATGTATTTTTTTTTTCTTGAACCGCTCCTTGAATGTGTTTCTGTTTGTATGTTTTCTCGTAGCCAATGTAACAGTTTACCCCACCCCAAACTGGGCTGTTTTGTCAATTGTATCCATCTTGCTTAAAACGTTTCGTAACTTTAATGGGCACCAAAATTAAAAAAAATAATATCTCTGTAGTTTATGTACCGATTTATATAATATTTATAGTAAAAATTGTACGTATTGTTTTTACAGCGCCTAAAATGTGTCCGTTATTTAAAAGAATACTCTAAAAAATAATTCACTACGAAAGTTACGCGGAAAATACTTTTTGAAGAACTACCCAGCTCATCTAACCAACGCAATATATTGCACTCGAAGACTTCTTGGTTCGTCGGCCGCTTCCATTGACGAATGACGAACTTTTAATCAAACTCTCTCCTATCAAGAGAAGAGCGATTGAACGTTCAATGTCGACAAAAATAAAAACTAAATCCTCCAACTGGTTGTCTACCATACCGACTAAGAAAGACCATTTTGATCTGTCCCCATTAAAGTTTAGAGACGCACTTGCATTACGTTACCACAGATTACCAGTCTCTATGCCAAGATCATGTGATGGCTGCGGCTGCGATGAATTCAATCTCGATCAAAAATTGTTAAAAAGGGTGGTCTAATAACACGTCGTCATAATGAAATTAGAGATTTGTTCTGTGACTTATGTCAACTTGCATGGAGAAACGAAGTCAAAGAACCCATCATCTCTGAAGGAGATTGTGGACTCCGTGGAGACCTTTCTTGTCGTGGCGTTTGGGATGCTCAGAGGGAGGCGTTATTAGATATCCGTGTTGTAGACACTGACGCTCCTTATATTTCACGTCCTGTCGCCTCTGTACTGAAATCCGCTGAAGACGAAATATTAAGAAAATATTCAAACGCCTGTGAACTGCGACATGCTACATTCACCCCTCTAGTTACATCCGTTGACGGAGTCTCCGCTCCACAAATGTCTACTTTCGTAAAACATCTTGGAGCTGCAATCGCTGACCGCTGGAACAGGTCTTTTAGCGTAGTGATTAGCGTAGTGATGGGTTGGTTAAACTCAAGAATCATCAACTGAATAATCCGTTGCCACTAGCATGTTGTGCATTCGCGGCACAAGACAAAAATATAAACCATTTGCCAAGTTACTTGGCTTCGGCGATAGAGCAGCCCTACCTAGACAAGACTAATGTGGATACTTTATAATATTATACTTACTCGTATTAGTATATATTATGTTACGGTATATGTGATTAATTGAACATTATTAATAATTACCGGGTAATCATTAATAATTTTTAATTAATCACATTTACAGTTTCTGTAAGGGCGAATTTCTTTAATAAACTGGACGCAGCATATTTTAATCCCGTTCAAAGAGCCGTCAGTGTCAACAGCCGCAGATTACCTAATGCGGCTGCCCTAAATCATGATTTTCTTCAAAAGTTTGCCTTTACTGTTTAGCTGGACATATTACCTGAAAAATGGCGGAACTTGGTGAAGCTAGCGACGGTGATGAAGAACAACGTGGCACCTCTACAGGCCGCACAGGCAGCCCTCATCGCCAAGCGGGTGGCGCTGATCAACCTGCGTCTCAACATGTATAGGGAACAGTTCAAGTACAAAGAAGTAATGTGGATCTTCACACTATTCAATCAATATATTCTGAGAGCTCGCCTAACATTGATCAAAACCCATCTGCTTACAAAACGAAAAAAATAAATATTTTTTTAAAATCTTATTACAATAATAAACATAATTCCGAATGGGTTGCCTGATGAAATTAAGTCAAATACTATATATAACGTAAACTTTCATTGATTTAAAAAAATTATAGTGACAAATATTCCTTCCCAAATATTATTTTTTATCCCAAATATTGATTGAAAGTAACTGTTGTGTTGTCTATTGTTTTGTCCCTACTATAGGGTTGTCAGGCATAAATAGATCAGTTAATATTATTTATGCTTATATGTTTTCTTATTAAAATAATTATACGAGTACGATATAATATTAAAATACAGATAATTTTATTATTAACGTGGTGGTATTAGGTTGTCGCACTATATGTGGTCTTGATTTTATTTCATCAGGCAACCTATTCGTAATGTGTTGGTTTTTATACCCTTAGACGAGTAATCAGTAGATACAATAGTTAAACAATTGACATATATCTCCTGGAGATTTAGTAACAAACGGGAGGTTAAAATTGCTAAAAATATTTTTCATTCGGTGAGCAGATGAGTGAAGGTCGGTCTTAGGCAGGATCTTAGATTAACAGTCTTAGTTCAAATTTATATATTAACTATAGCGACCCACTCCTGCTTTACACGACGCCACGGTCTATTGTGTCCAGTAGGCTAATTCACGTAACTAAAGAAGTGCTGTTGCAGTGCAGTTGCAGTTAAGTTTCGATCAAAACAACGATTTTCGTATTCTCTACCGCTGTCAGACACGCTCTCGACAAGTTCGCGTCACGCGAGCGCAATAACGGCATTCTATTGTTGCGCGTCTTTGGTGCGTACTTCGGAACACAACATGATCGGTATTCTACTAAATTAGAAAAAGAACTAAAATCTGTACTGGGTTATTATTTTAATATTTTAATAACGACATATTCATTGAAATGTAATCGATTCTATTCGATTATTTAGCGAGTCATATTTTTTCTCTCATAAGGCCACACCATAAGTGACTTTGGTAGAGTTTGGTTGTCGTACAGTTGACGTGCGACATGCTTAGTGCGAGTATCATACTAAAATTTGAGTAACGTCTCGATCGCGTAAATAGAGTTTAAGTTAACGTTTACGTCGTCGATAGTGACAATCTAGTGCCTCTAAGAAAGTGAGAACCGTTTCGAGCACATTGCTCACGTTTGCATGTATTACGCAAGTGCGAGTTACAATTTTGTCACTTAAGAGTTTGTGGTGAGAGCATCGTGAGAGTGGTGAAATAAAACTTACAATGGAATCTCGTATTATTTCGTTTGGAGAATATTTGAGACCGCAAAAGCACAAGATAAGCGTAATTTAACGCCACAAAAACGTAAACACGGTCACGTAAACAAAGATAGAGTGCTCCACTACAACCCACTCGGGCATTATTAGATCATTTACTTAGATCTCCATGCCTAAAAAGTAAAAACTTAGTTTTACAAACTTCACAGATGGATCAAGGTCACTTACACTACTACACACCAAAAGATTTAGATTACACTAACTGCTCCATTTATGTCACCAGCATTTCAAATTGGGACGGGCTAGTCTTTATTTTTAACAATAATATTCAAAACTTATGCAAATCACAAGTATCACAACACAAACTTTCGTAAACACAAACAAAACTAATGACCACTGACCACAGATAAGTAATGTCGTCTAACTTCGTTGTATAGCCACCACTAATTGAATAGGCAGTTGCTTCCATTATGAATACAAAATACGAATGTCAATTTATTTTGGCCGGTGACTAATGTACACAACACTTCTCACGGTGAATCAACGCGAAACTAGATCTGACACTCGCAAGTTAACGATAGTCGATGCGTTTAAAAATATTATTTACAATATGTAGTTCACACGTATTACGCTAGGTGGCGCTTACCCAGCGCCATACAAATTTGCGTAAAAGTTAACGCGCTCGATACGTAAAAAAAACTCGCACTAAGCACTTTCACGCGTAGCTTACGCACAGTTCAAAGGTTACAAGAATACCGTTTATCACTCGAACTTGAACTTAACTGCAACTGCTCTACAACTTCATCGGCGCGTCATAAGATTACGTGAATTAGCCCTCTGATCCAGAGCTATGCTATCTTTTAAGCTGGGACACATTCACAAAATTTTCTTGAAATCAATTTCGGTAGGTTTCTTATACTCGTGTAGCGAATACGAACGAACATAGCGACATAAATACAAGGTTTAAATCGACCCTTACGAACCCGTCAACCTAGCATACTGTACATCAAACTAAGTAACTACGCAAAAGTTATTGCTGGGAAACGACTTATTTTTGGGATGCTAAATCAAAGTTTACGGTAGGACTTAATGTAACGCACTCAAAGCATTCAAGTGTTGATGGATTGAATAGTACAGGGTTCATGTAGAAAATCTAAAGTAACGTATTAACATTAGAATCGTGATTCTAAACAAGTAATATTTAATTAAAAGTATCAAGAAATCCGACTTCAAATTGTATTATGTACCGTAAAATTAATTTAAAAGGATCATAAAACCCGACTTCAAATTGTATTATGTACCTACCTATACGACGTGTTTCGGGACGATATCGTTAAACTTCGACCGGTCATTGTACTCATCATTATGAACAACTTTTACTATCTATGGAACCAAACCCTGAATTGCGTAAAAAAAAATCAGCTGTTCCATGCATTTCGACGAGTTAAACGAACCTAGGGAACAGCTGATTTTTTTCTTCTTGCCAAATAAACACATTTTCCTTCTTCTCTCTGTTTCTAGTTGACGAATAAGGTCAGTAAGAAAAGTGCATTGTCACGATTGCACATCATTACAATTAACGCAAAGTGATTAGATTACTTGCTTTTCATCGTATTATATTATGTAAAAAGTCATTATAAATCAGTTCTGATCTTATTGAATAATTTTTTCAATAGTTAAGCTTTAAAGGAGGATCTCGTGGCTACATAATAACAGCTGCTCGGGTCGATCTTCAGGACAAGCCGCGCTTGCCTGGGTTGGTCCGCGGATGGTATACCCATTGCATAACGAGTTCCTTCCGTACCTCAGAAAGCACGTTAAGCCGTTAGTGCGGTTTCATTCTAGTTGCTTACTGTACCACGCCTCCACTGCACTTCCCTTTATTCTATGAATACAAAAACCACAATGAAAAGCAAATTGAAAATATTTTTGCGTCCATAAGTCACGAAACCAAAAATTACCATCACACCGATGCAAAACCACAATTACACAGCAAAATACTGTGTGTGTACAAAGAAGAGCTACACCGCCGGTTTACAGTGACAGTCCACACAATCACACCGCGAACCGGTATCAGTTTATGTGACCCCAATACCTTTGTTCGAAATCCTGTCCCGTCCTGTCACGCTTAAGCGCTCCGCCGATGTTGAAATTTCGTAGCGCCGTGCCGCCGCCGTGTAAAATAACACTTGCATAGTGTACGAATGCACGAAACAGAATTATCGTGCTAGTTTTCAGTGACAGCCTGCACAATCACATAGCCTTCAGTTTATATCACCCTAGTACCTTCTCTCGGAATCCTGAAGCTTTTGAAACGGTTACGTCACCTCGACTACGTCACGCTATGACGATCGTGATACGTCGTAGCGCCGTGTAAAACGACACTTTACTTTTGAAATTATTCCACGGGAACGTTACTACGTTCCCGTGGAAGGACAAAAAATATTTGTGTTAATTAAATACATTCAAACATCTAAACACGCAGACATTACCGTCGACCAAGCTGTTTGGTTTACATTTTACAAATGTAAACCAAATAGCTTGGTCGACCGTTCATACAGTTTCTCATTTATGATATAAGTAGTGTTTTGTGTGTGTGTGTATGTGCAAGAAACAACAAAACTATAGCGCTAGATTTTACCCACTGGTTCTACAAGCAGCCGGTAAAAACTACCCCACCCATAATAATCACGCGACGGCATTAGTTCATATTACCCTAGTACTTTCGCTCGGAATCCTAAAGCTCTTCTGAAACGTCACCACGCCCACGTCACGCTACGAGTGTTACGACGATTGCGATGTTTTGTAGCGCCGTGTATAACAAACAACACTTGCATAGCAAAGCACTATAAGTCATGTATGCACGTAACGGACCTACAGCGTTGATTTTCAGCAACTGCCTGCCCTCCGATCATAATGAAACCGGCATTAGTTCATATTACCCTAGTAACTTCGCTCAAAATCCTCAAGCTTTCGGAATGGTTACGTCACCACGCCCACGTCATGCTACGAGTGGCTACGCGCTACGCTGAGCCGAGGCCGTAGCTAGAGGGGCAGGGAAGAGGGTAAGGGTTACCACCCTTGACAGCTCGGAGAACTCACTCGATTGGTCTTGTGCAGGTTTTCAGTGACAGCCGCCACCTGCGCTATCATAATAATGACACCGGCGTCAACTCATGTTACCCTAGTACCTTCGCTCGGAATCCTAAAGTTTTGCAGACGGTTGCGTCACCGATTATACGTCACGGTACAAGTGATAAAGAGCCAAGGTCGTACAGACGGGTGTGGTAGGAGGAGAGGGGTTGGGAGTTCAAATCACCCCTGAAAGCTCGGACGGCTCGCGACACCCTGCACAATCAAAATACACCATCGTCAGTTTGTGTTACCCTAGTACCTTCGCTCGAAATCCTGATGCTTTGCGAACGGTTAAGTCACCGTGAAACATGTCACGACGGTCGCAATATAGCCATAGCACGGTGCTACGACACGTCTTTGATAAATTTAGTGAGAAAAAGACTTCAAAATAAAAACCCTAATAAAAATAATATTTCCTATACATGATGTACTTTAAAATCTTTGACGTACACTATTCGTGTTTAATTTTAATTTCGTGGCTGAATTCAGTTCAAGGTCAGCAATCGCGTCCGGCCCTGGTTCAATCCATGGTCCGAAGCGAGACGGAATGGGAAGCCGTCACCTTCTTCTGCGAAGCAGTCATGCTAGCGAAGGAGGTGCGTGAGAGGGAGAGAACCTCATGCGAGCCGCCGCCGCGCCGCGGGAGACGCACCGGGTGTCACCGGGCTACCGTAGGCCTGTGGACGTAGAGCTATGGGCTAACTCGCCGTCCATCCGTCTTATGACAACAGGCCGTGTCGTCGCTGTTCGTGTTCCACGCGCGCCTCAAAGAGATGTCAGCAGAAAGGAAGGGGTCGGCAAGGGCCAATGCCTGCTGTCTGTGCGAAAGAGATACCGTGGCCCCGGAACACAAAGGGCGATGAAGGAACATGGATAAGTTTTAGTCATTTGATGATTTCCCATCCGTAAAAAAAGGTCAGCAATTATGAATCGAGAAGTTACACATAAAATAATAAATACTCTTAGTTCAGTTTTATTGTAGAAATAATCTCTGTCACGTTATTTATAATTATTATCTCTCAGTTGTTATGAACAGGGGGATGTTTTCCCATCTTACTTATACTCCTAAGACAGCCTATCGCTCCATCCCTTTTACATACTGCTTTAATCGCAAGCTGTACTTGTCTACACCGACACTCTCCCACAACATCTCCACCGGCACCGCCCAATAAAATGGAATAGAAATACGCTACCCTTACCCTCACAGTATCCGCCCCTCAGTTCACTCACATACCGAACATTTTATGAAAACGTATTCTGCGTGTCCTTGTAACTTATGCTGTCCTAGTACTTTATACGGGAATGCGGAACACTCACAATAACTGCGTCATATTTGTGACGTCACGTGGTGACTGTTTGGGGGGTATTCCGAAAACATACTTTAGCCTTCTTAATACTTTGCCGCCCTGGTAAATTTTCCTGAAGTGCTATGTTGGCTACGAGTATCCTAGAACAACGCGTAGCTGCTACGGTGCTACGAGCTCCCGCTACGCTTCTACGGTTCTACGCCTGATCTTGGAATGAAATTGAGTCACCATCTACGACGTTTGTGTTCAGAATGCTAACTAAAACTTTAAAAATCTTGATCGTTGAGGACTCTAATTCTAAATTCCCTCAATATGTCACCTAAAAAATTGCAAAAACTCCAACTTTTTTTTTAGTTCAGAGCTTTATGATAAAAGCCCTGAAAATATCACACGATTTCCAGGGATTTTTTCAACGTTGTAACTCATAAAGGTAGGTTGTTCTTAATTGTGTGTGTACGGAGATGTTTGTACACATTACTTGTGTGAGCGTCAACTTGGGAGCACTGAGTGTTTTCTGAGCCGGGTTTACTTAAATTTAAACATCTGTATGATATTGTACGGAGCTACCGATTAGCTGCCTGTCACGCTCATTCAATGCGCAAAGCGATCACTCTGTCTCACTCGTTTGATTGTCGACGGTCTACCCTTTTAGATTGTAATGTAAAGAGATGGAGCAAGGGCGTACTGGAGGTGGGCTTTTCACCGGTTTCCACTCGTAGTGAAATCGCAACCCCTTAATGTTACTGGTGGCCTAGTACTTTGGAGCGGAGTGCTGACGATTTGGTTGTTGTCGTCGTTACGAATTTATGTATTAACGAAGAGGACGTTGCTACGCAAATGACGTAACCACTCAAATTATAATTGAAGTGTTTTTAATAGTCTAAACTAAATGAAATAAAAAACACTGCGAAATTACATCTTTGCTGTGGTTTAAAGGTACTATCTACCACACTAGACTACTACATTAGAGTCTCAGATTATATAATAATTTCAAAGAGTTTTCGCTAACGATAGCCGGTGAAATTCAAAACATTTTAAACTAGCGTATGCCCACGGCTTCGCCCGCGTGGCGTTCGATAATTTTCCCACTGGATGATACTACCGGGATAAAAAGTTAGCTTTGTGTTAATCCAGATCATAAACTATCTGTGTGCTAAATTTCATCCAAATTCGTTTCGTCAGTTAAAAGTACATACATACTCACAATCTCACATACTAACTTTCGCCTTTATAATGTTAGTGTGATTGCAGTTTTGACTAACGTAGTAAAAAGAAAATATAATATGACTATTTCATGAAAACATGACGTTACCCCAAAATACAATTACTGTACTTATTTTCTATTCGTTTGACCTTTCCTTTAGATGTTCTTCGAAGCATGCAAAGAGCCATACAGGAGTGTAGACAAGGTCCACCAGGAACTTCTAGGATTTGAAGAAATACTAGACGGGCTGAAGACGTCTTCCGCCCTGTTCGACATCCAGCCTCCTGACGAGAAGAATATGAAACTATGCAGGCGTGAGCTCAAACTTGCCAAGGTAACCCGTGCAAGAAAACTTGTTGGTGACAGCCTTGAAAACCTACTTGATGTATTTACTAACATTGATCTTAACCCTGGTATCAAAACTCGTTGCCGAAAGACTAAAGCGAGAGACAAACTGGCCCCACTTACGCAACGTAGTGCCGGATTAAGCAAGCGCGGGACCCGTAGCAAATACTATCGAGGGTTCCTTGCCTTGATCTGCCAGAGAAGAGAGGGTACAGTCCAAAATATATTTTTCATTACACTTCCTTGAATACCGATTTTTATCGCACTAGGATTAGGTTGCAACATGCAATGTATTTCACACACGTGGATTATTTTCATTTATCACCACGTGTGCGGAAATAATAATTTTCACAGATACCTACCTCTAATTAGTCCAAATTGGTTCAATGCCTATACTCGACAGTGATTGTTATTTTTATCCCGGCAAAGAGGTATAGGCGTCTTTACGGCATGATTATTTAAGACAACTATTTACTTTTACGAAAAATCAACATTTATGTATTTGTCTTCTAAATTCAAAAATAATTTTAATAATAATTTTCTGTTTTTCATATTAGGCTGTTTATCGGCTTCATACCTTTGCTTCTCCTTCAACCTGACAAAAAAAGGAAATTAAATCATAGTTTCTTAAAAAATTATGCCAAAAATACTTCTATTAAATTAAAATTAATTTAAATCGAAATCTTAACTTTTTCGAAAGTGTATTGATAAATGATAAATGATGTTTATTTTGCAAGTAGGTTTTTACAAATACTTTTACACGTCACTTTTTAAAACTAGATGGGGCCGGTGTTTCGTACCTGACTACTCTGAGAAGAAACAGCCGAAACAAACTCAAAGGTCATAGTCTTTTTTGAAGTCCAGACATAATCTTGCTCAATTCACATGAGGACTATGCAGATTAGTGTCTGAGATGGTATTTTGAAGAAAGATCCACACAGATTTGAGTGGACCTGTCCAGTCATTGCAAGCATTTGTCAGTTATCGTGTAGCTCGACTTATAACTCAAGGAGCCGGACAATACCAAAGAAAGGACATTTGGGTAGGTCGCTTATAGTACTCAAACTGCCAGTCAGTTGTGGGAACAAATAAACAAAAAATAAAAATGTGACCCACATGGTCCCCACATTCACAATAATCAAATAAAATTAATAACAATTTCTTTTCAAAATGAATGTAAATAAAAATCACAAAAATCATTAAATGTCACAATGATAATAAAAAGTAAAATACTTAATGAAATAAGTATTCATGTCAAATCAGTAAATGTCACATAAAATAATAAAAAAATAAAGTAAAAAATAATAAAATACATGTCAAATCATTCAATGTCAGAGTGTATACAAGAAAGGAATCAACAATAAACAAGCGAAGTCCGAAATTTCGCCATTCACAGAGCAAATTTAATTGGAGCAGCTTAATCCCAAGCCTTTTTATCTTCGAGATAGTGATTAACATGATAGTAGGCTTTCAGGCATAACTTCCGTTTTATGAACGATTTGAATTTTTTTAGACTTAGTGCTTGAATATGGCTCGGAAGTTAATTGTAAAAACGTACACATTGGCATCTAAACGTACCCCCTATTTTTTTGAGCCTCGTTGTGATTGTTATTGTAAAACATCGTTTGATAAACGTGGGCATTTGTTACTATAGTTCTCGGCTCCTTATCAACCTCGCCAATTCACACCCGAGCCGCCGCTCGGGTGTGAATAAGTAGCTAAGTTTTAGAAATTTGTTAATTTTTTTATTTATTGTTGCAGGTTTTGATACCATATACTATCCATTGGCCAGTTGTCCATTTTATGGATAGGTGGTGGGCAGGGCCGTAACTCAAACATCGCAAGTCGACGTTGCGTCAGACGCGTGTGATTGCGTTGCATACGTTGTGTGTTTCTATTGCAGATATCATAATGCGTTGCATACGTTGCGTGGGTGGGCCCAGTTTGTCTCTCGCTTTAAACTTGCTTAATGATTTTGCTTTATTGATTAACATTGACTTTAGAAACTGCACTAAGCCCAGTATTCAATGGAAACAATGTTGAGCAACAAACGCGCAACATTCATTTCAGAACGTTGAGCAACAGGCTCCCTAACGCTTCATCCGTATATTCGGATCCATCCGTCTCTCTCACTCGCACTCATCTGCAGACGTGCGCGAGAGTGACGGATAGATCCTAATATGCGGGCGAAGCGTTAGAGAGTAGGGTCCTAGACTCGCAACATTCGTTTCCGAACTTCAAATACTATTTTTTTTTTTGGGATAACGGAACATCATAAGTATTGTCAGCAACACTGGAACATTTCATGTTGCCAGCAGAAATACCTATGGTATTTCCGTGTAACAAAAACATGTCACTGAAATTGTTTGTTTTACAATGAACACGTTTTAAATTTTAAAAACAGCAATTGTGGGACTACTACTACTTGGTTATGGGCACGATCGAGTTCTGGAAGAAGTCCCCATGGAAGAAGATTGATGCTGATGGCATGGACCAGGAGTGCAAGCGGTTTACCAAGGATCTAAGACAGCTGGACAAGGAAATGAGAACCTGGTTAGCTTAACGTTTATAATGTTTGCATAAAGAGATCAAGGTAACGTTGTAACACTAAAATCGGCATGCAAAAGATAACTGGAAATTCCATTAGTTCGTTGAGGTGTTGCTCGGGGAAGGCTAGTGTTCAGTAGCAGATGTCTGTGGCCTCACATCATCATCTTTATCCTAACAACATTGTCCTCATCCCTCCGCATCACATGCCCATAGGTACCACGACAATCGATTACCACACAACTGTCAGTCACCGGCGCCACTTTCAGACTTCCTCTTATATACTCATCTCTAACTTTATCTTATTGTTGTCTGTCGCCACACGATGGTTTATAAATTAATAATGGCAATTCGTTATTTTTTTACTATTGTCTACCGGATGACTTTATTATCACTTTCCAAAAAAAAAATGGGTATTTTAGGTGAACGGAGTAGAAGCTTATGGCATACCTGGTTTATTTTTCTTTTTTCCACAGCTTAGAAAAAAAATGATCCATCATCAAAAAACGCTACAAATTTCAAGTAATCTTTTCATATTGGACCATGAAAGAGAAATATTATAAAAAAAAAAAAAAACGATTTTCAAATCATACGCAGTACGCGTATGATTTGAATTTCGATATTTTTTTGTATTTTTCGCAAAAAAAAAACTAAGCATGCCATTTGCTTCTACTCCGTTCACCTAATATACCCATTTTTTTGGAAAGTGATAATAAAGTCATCCGGTAGACAATAGTAAAAAAAATACGAATTGCCATTATTAATTTATAAATCATCGTGAGGCGACAGACAACAATAAGATAAAGTTAGAGATGAGTATATAAGAGGAAGTCTGAAAGTGGCGCCGGTGACTGAAAAGTTTTTTTGGAATTTATTTTGGAAAGTGATAAAAATGCCACCTGTATAGGCGTGGTATCCGCAACTTCAAAGCGTATTTTGCGTAGGTCCCTAGGTACAAATGCTTTCTCTACAGTATACTTTTATCACAGGGAGCCCTACATCACAATAGAATCGACAATAAAGAACTTGATGACATCATTAAGAGCCGTCACCGACCTACAGAATCCAGCTATCAAGGATAGGCATTGGCTAGAACTAATGATGGCAACAAAGGTAAAGTTCATCATTTGAAAAAAAAAAAAGAACAAGCATGTTGTATACCTATTTTTGTTTTGTACATATTTAATAAGTTTGTATTTTATTTAGAAAGCGGTTCACTCTCACGTCATGACCATCAAAGCAAAACACTCGCATATCTCATCGTCCTCAAATAAAAACATATCCAGTCAAATAATAAACGACATAAAACGTGAATTTAAATCATTAGAAGATTTAACTGTAGATGTAGAAAACAATAGGATTAAAATCGAGAATGGCTTGAAAGCAGAATATGATAAATATCTACAAATACAAGACTACAGAAGACCTAAGTTACAAGAAGGAAATAGAAGAAACACATTTCAATTGAATAGATCGTACTCAATGAGTGAAATGAAGCAAAAAGGTTTCCAACTTAAGTCCAACAGCAAATCGTCGCAGCAATTTCCGCATCATTCAATAATATTATCTGAATTCATTATTTAGATTAAGTAGATACAATACAATTAGATGTACATAGTGTAAATACATAGATTGAGTACCGATTAAGGATAATAATAAGGTAAGAACTTTACAGATGGTTTTGGTAGAAGTAATTTAGTATTTTTCGTTATCGTGAATATGGCTCTAAATGTTACCTAAGGAAGTTGAAGCAACCAGACTGTATAATCAAAAGAGAATCCCTACTTTCATTATTGTAAAGGTTTTGCTTCACTTTTTAAATAAAATTCCTCAATAACTTCAGGTGAAGTTCCACATCGATGATGATACTACGCTGGCCGACTTGCTCGCACTAAACCTACACAAGTTCGAAGAAGAGGTAAAAACTATTGTTGACAAATCTGTCAAAGAAATGGCTATGGAGAAAACACTCAAGTATGTGTATTCCTTTTAACAGATGTAATTTTATATACCCTAGTCAGATTCATGAAAAAGCGTTTGACGAATATCGTAAAATCAATACTTTGAAGTTTCCGATTTGTTTACCGCCGTTTTTAATAGCCACATCTGCCCTCTACATTCCGCATGTTGAACATTTTGTTTCTATGCGAGCGAGTTCACCTAATTTTGCAGTAGGCTCGGGGAGCGCGGAGAGTGACAAGTGCAATTCAATTGGATATTTTAATGTCACGTCACCTGCCCTAGAGATGGGACAATACAATTATTAAACAACGATTCTGAAGTCAATATTTTATAAACAGAATGACAAATACAGTTAACTTTTTATCTTGTACTAGGTGGCCCAAATAGTGACGTCATAAATAATATGATTCCTTATGTCCAGGGGTACCCTAGCATGCCCCACGTACGAAGTGTCTGGCAGTCGAGGATGTGAATCATCATATCGAAAATCACGCTTTACATTATGCCGTAACCTATCTGCTATTCAGCACACCTCTGTTAACTGACAACTGCCAGAGCCACCACGAACGACTTTCCATAATAATAGCCAATCGTTCTTACCTGCACGTGTAGCATGACCAATTCCATCTCTATTCTACCATGAAGGCAGAGCTCTTTCTATACAACTCGCGACTCTATGCCTGAGCATGGGGCGACCCGTAGACTCGAGTTTCTATGAAGACAAACACATAAATTATTTCCTTAGCAACGGGGAAGTATTCTATTCTATTATACTATTCTACGAATCGAAAACGTAGTACTAGTGAGAGCAAAACCTCCACTAGTTTTAAAGTCATCATCATCAGCCTATAATGTTCCCACTGCTGGGACACGGCCTCCTCTCAATGGAAGGGAAGGGAGTTTTAAAGTAGAATTGGGCAATTGAACCGGTAGAACGAATGGGAATTTTTGGTCCCACTAGTTCTACAATTTTGTACCACCTTACCGTAGCTACCTAATCGTAGGACTAGTGGGAAAAAATATTCCCATTAGTTCTATCGTAGAACTGTTTAGTAGAACTAATGGAAATGAATGACGGTAGGACCCCGAGTCCCCGACATGTTTTTAAAATTAGGTAGGTCAATAAACTTAAAGAATAGTAATAAAAAGAGGGACATCTAGGTCCGATGCTCCGATGCGATGTAGACTACTTGACATTTGTTGAGAAGAAATGTTTTTACACCCAAGCGTCAAAAGTAGTGACGTTAGACTTTTGTAGACTGAAAAATAGAAACATTTCTTTTCTACATTATTAACATCGTCATGCTTACGACGATAGAAATCTTTCTACAATCGGTTCTTTTGTCGATTCTTCGGTCGAAAAAACCCGTTTCCACGTTGGTCTTGCTATGCGTGCTGTAACAAGGTACTTTCGTACGGTCACGGAATCTCCCTCTAACATCATTCAACAGCATCGGTAGTAGGTATTTAGAGTTCTCTTCCAAATAGTAAATATGTTGTCCAAGTCTAACTGTTACCATAGATAACTTTAGATTGTACCTATACGTATCTTTGTTTTGTATTTATTTCTCTAAAAATACACTTTTCAGGGAACTTGAGGCAATCTGGGCTATCATGGAGTTCGATTACGGTGTGCATGATAGAACTGGAGTCAAAATACCAAAAGCTAGTGAGGAACTTGTGGAGACTCTAGAAGATAACCAGGTGATGATATTGTAGCACTCCGGTGTGATGGCATACCTTCTTTATAGGCGGAGATTCACTCTTACATTTGTTTTTGTGGTTTTTGTTGGTTTCAGATTAGTGTATTTTGAGTGCGTATACGCGCGCGCGCTTTTAACCACATGCGCAATACGGTGATGAGCACGTATAGGTATACGCGAGCCGCAAGAGATACTGACATAACCTGAACCCACCGGTTAGAGCGAACACCCTTGAATAAGCGCGTATAAGCGCGTTCGGTTTTTTGAAGCTCAAAATGTGACGCCCGTATAACTTGAAGTCGGTACGAGCTAATACGTGCAGAAATACACTAGTCTAAAATCGCTCTAAAGCAGTTACTCAAACTTGCGTTTTTTTATTCTAATTTTTGTTTACAGAATCAAGTACAAAACATGATGTCATCCAAGTTTGTAGGCTTCTTTGAAATGGAGGTGACGGCCTGGCAGAAGAAACTAGGCACTGCAGATGCAGTGATCGCACTATGGTTCGAAGTGCAACGTAAATGGCAGTACTTGGAAAGTATTTTTGTTGGATCCGACGATATTCGCTCGCAACTACCTGAGGATTCAAAGAGGTTTGATTCTGTAGACCAAAATTTTAAGGTACGTTTATTAAATTTAATGCATCTTTTAGCATGGTATTTCTGATCATAAAGTTATTCACGGCAGCAATAATTTCTTCAGGAAATGCTGCAAGATATTGCGACGACTCCAAACGTTATAGAAGCCACTAACAAACCGGGAATGCTGGATAAACTCGAGGTTCTAATGTCTGCACTCAATCTGTGCGAGAAGGCCCTGAATAATTACCTCGAGACAAAGCGACTGGCTTATCCTCGCTTTTACTTCGTATCTTCTGCAGATTTGCTTGGTAATAACAAATAATCTATGTGTCCATTATTTAACATCAACTTATAGCAGTATTACCACTAATGACTCTTCAGTTGCACTCCATTCTGTTCAAGCCTCGCTATTCTCGTGGTTTTATAATCTGACTACCCAGTTGAGATCGCTGGAATCATTACCGATTTCGTTTTAAATTCCATTTATTTTCGAGTCGACTGTGGATTATACATAGTTTCAAAGATTGACCAATTTCATATTCCGATAAGTGGCTGATAACTTTGAAACAAGTTCTATTGCTTCTATCTAATGCTCTTTTTTCTTACTTCTTTTTCTTGAATTAAAATAACGTGATGGTCGTCAGATATCCTGTCGAACGGCAACAACCCGCCAGCGGTGTGTCGGCACTTGACCAAGTTGTACGACAATCTGGCGAAACTTGTGTTCCCTAACGCGACGAGCAAGCAGGCCTTCGAGATGATATCTAAGGAGAACGAGGAACATGTGCCTTTCAAAGCACCCTGCTGCGACTGTTCTGGAAAGGTAGTCTTTTTTTTATTTTGCCCACTTTCGTCTTTAATATCTTATAAATATTTATTTGTTGAACATAGCTAAATCTAAAGTGTTATTTTACAATTCAAACGCAATCCGTTTTTCATGTCGCATTACTTTTATGAGTCTGTGACAAGTTCTTCGTATTCAACAAATAGATAATGTTATGTTACACAGATCATGCCCACGTTAAGTCTCAATCAAAACTTCCCCCAGTACCTATGTCAAATTGTGTACCAGGTGGAAACTTGGCTGAACCGAGTGACAGATTGCATGCGGTTCACTCTGCGTGATATCTTCGAACACTGCGTCAAGTCGTACGAAGATAAGGCGCGAGACGAGTGGGTGTTTGACTGGCCCGCGCAGCCTGCCCTCGTCGGCACTCAGATCTGGTGGACCACTGAGACGAACCAGGCTTTTGAGAAACTTGAAGAAGGTAGGAACAGACTGAACTCTCTCTTGGAACTGACCGTAGTTTGCTTTGTAAGGTGATAAACGTCTCGGTCCACCGGAGCTAAATAATAACAGCCGCTCGGGTCCATTTTTAGGTTAATTCGTGCTTGCCTTGGTTGGTCTGTTGATGGGTGACCACGCATTACATAAAGAGTTTCCTCCGTGCCTCGGAAAGCACGTTAAGCAGTTGGTCCCGGCTGTCATTTGTAGATCTTTGAACTGTCAAAGATAACGACGAACGACTAACGACTGCGTTACAGGTCTGACAACCAGTCTTACCAAAGGGTATCATATAACCCAGTACTAACTGGGTTGTGGAGGTCAGATAGGCAGTCGTTCCATGTAAAATACTGGTATTCAGCTGCATCCGGTTAGACTGGAAGACGGCCCCAACATAATTGGGAAAAGGCTAGGCAGATGATGATACATCTCGGTCCACCGACTGTAGTTTTTTTTTGCTGGCTATGGCAGATACGACGGATAAGATAAGTTATTTAACAATACAAATTAGAAATTAAAAATTATAAATGTACATTTTCGGTAAAGAAACTTGTGTACCCGTAATCACTCTGGCGTGCATTGGTTTTCGAATTAGATAAGCAGATGGAGCACGTAAATGCATTCGATGAAATTTGAAGATGTTTCTCAAGTGCGCCATCATATTTGGCCAATAATTCTATCGGTTCCACGAATTTACTTTTATTTAAAGACGATTCCGTTTCATCATAAATGAAAGGCAGCTTCTGTTTACTCAAGAAATAAGTAATTTCAATTAACTGGTTAAAATTTATCCTTACGGTCGACTGTTATGTTATGACGCTTGATGTCGCCTTTTATCTGTACACTTAAGCCCATTTATAGGTATTTATTTTATTATTCTATAGGTTACGAGAATGCTTTGAAAGATTACCAGAAAAAGCAAATCGCCCAGTTAAGCGCGTTGATCATGTTGCTACTGGGTGACCTGACAGTCGGCGACCGGCAGAAGATCATGACCATCTGTACCATCGACGTACACTCTAGGGATGTGGTTGCCAAGCTCATCACCGCTAAGGTGGACACTTCTAATGCTTTCCAATGGCAGAGCCAGCTCAGGTACTTTTATTGTTATTATTTACTACCACTCCAGCAAAAATTGTGATAGCTCGGCTAATATCATATACATGACAAATATAATTTATAGCCTATGTATAGCATAGCATCCACGAATAATGTAGCTTTCTGCTAGTGAAATATTTTTTAGAATTGGATCATTAATTCCGGAGAATACCCCTACATACAAATTTACAAACAAATTTTACCTCTTTTTATAATATTAGTATAGATTTACTAGCTTCCGCCCGTTTTTTTTCTGTTTTTCATAACCCATGGCACTCGGCACAATTAGTGTAGTTTTGAATCGGTGAAAGAGTTTCGATTTTTGAGTAGTAATATTGTCTCGTGGATCTTTAACATAATGATTAATACACTATAACCTGTGATATTTTGTCTAGTTTTAGAAAATACTGGTTGTAGAAATAGGTATTTTAAAATCAGTCACACATTTTCAGGCACCGCTGGTCTGTGGATTTGAACAATTGTTTCGCGAATATATGTGACGCACAGTTTTTGTATGATTACGAGTACCTTGGAAACACACCCCGGCTTGTAATTACGCCACTGACTGATCGCTGTTATATCACACTGACACAGGTAATACGCACTTTATTATAGGTAGGAACTGCCGAGCCCTTGCCATCTCTTTCACAAACTTGTTCTTAAAGCATAAGCTACTTGAGCATAAACAAAGACACGTCTGTGTCAGTGGGTGAAGTCACGCTGGGAATGATGATGAACTAATTCAATACGTCAGGCTCAAAGCGTTCACAACAATAAAATAGGCATGACGACAGTATCAAAAAATTGCAAATCTGTTTAGTCCGTCAGTTAGAGTATTGGAAATTAATGGACACGTATTTTTTGTTTTTGTAAATCATTGAATATTGACAAAGATAAAACGCATCAAAACTCGGGAGTGGGGGCTCGTAACGTCAGAATTAGGTAAAAATTATACCTAGGCGTGACGTATTGAGAATTTTAAAAGCGTCATATCTGCGTCAATTTTGGTTTACGTAACAAAAGAAAAAACACGGGTCAAATATTTTTTGATAATCTAACTGACGGACTAATTAGTTTTTTTTTGTCGTCTCGCCTATTTGCTTAATTCCTAGCAATACGCATCGAACACCTCCAGCGCTCCCAGTTTGCATGTATCGACCTCTTGCCACCATGCATACGTTATTCAGGACGGAAAGATATCTTCTTACTCAACATAAATAATAGATATGCATAATTTGAACTTTAATTGCATTAAATTTAGTCCTATTCATTGTTATTATGCTCAATTATATTATTAATATTATGGTTAGTTATTAGTTTGTGCAACAATAGTGTATTGGAGGACTTGACTTGACTGTGGAGGCTTGTAAATGGCTTTTCGTCGATTGCCTCACTATTTATTTTTGTTTTGTTAGTTGTAAGCCACCCAAACACAATAAAATAAAATAAATGTATAATTTCGCCATATCAAAAAGTCTCATGCATGAATATAATATTAAATGTTCCTTGCAAATGTCACGCCAGAAAGTGTCGCCGATGAATCAAACTAAAAGATAAAACCAAAAAAATCACAAATTCTGATTGACTAAACTTAAATTTGAACTGAAACTGATCACGTAAAGTTGTTTTTAAACACGAGCAACTCAAATTGTCACGTTTCTATTTTAATTCCCGAAAAGTGAAAAGTGCGCACAATTCAAAGTTGTGCATACTTTTTTGGTGGACGTTCTTGAGACGTAATAAATATCAGCTGTTCCATATATTTTGACCGTGTTGGTAGTTAGTGCACTTTCGAAAAAGCCTGATTTTTTTATAAATTACCGATGAAAAATTTTCGATGTAAGATTTAGAATGATGAACTGAGAACGTGGTACGTGGCGACGCGAAAACGGTTAGGCCGTTTTCGCGTCGCCGTCCCTGCCACCCTGTTATCAATGGTCTCACGACTGCTTTTGGTATTTCAAGACACGGCCGCTCTTACTTGTACGCACTTTAGTAAATATGAAATGTCTGTACCCTAAGCTACAATTCGCTTGTCTGTAATTTCTTGCGTTCGTGTTCGTAGAGTCTGCATTTGGTAATGGGTGGAGCACCAGCCGGGCCAGCTGGTACTGGAAAGACCGAAACCACAAAGGATTTGGGTAGAGCTCTAGGCATCATGGTCTATGTGTTCAACTGTTCTGAACAAATGGACTACAAGTCCTGCGGCAATATTTATAAAGGTATTATTGTTCACAATTATTATATTTGGGGTTAAAGTATGAAATTGCCGATTGGTACTGAAAAATTTAAACTTATTTTTTTCTAAGATATAATATATTTATTTAAAATATTTACCCTCATTATCTATACATTGCTGCCATCTCAACGGAAGTTCATTTATGCCTTGACGATAGAACTCTGAGGATCTAGATTCGACAAACTGTGTGAAAGCATTTTGTACTGCCTCCTGGGAAGAAAATTTATTATCACGTAGAAAATTGTCCAAATCACGAAACAAATGGTAGTCCGTTGGAGCAAGATCTGGCGAGTACGGAGGATGACGTATAGTTTCTAACTGCAGCTCCTGTAGAGTTACAACGGTTTCTCGTGCAGTGTGAGGTCTTGTGTTATCATGAAGCAATAATGGTGAAGATCTATTCACGAGTCGGGGCTGTTTCACTTCCAGTTTCACCATCATTGTTCGAAGTTCGGCACAGTAAACATCTGCTGTTATTGCTTGAACAGACCTGAGAAAGTTATAGTGAATAACACCATGAAGAGACCACCAAACAGTTTACCTTTTTATTGGTAAGCTTTGCTTTAGGGCACTGTTGCGGCGTTTGACCTGGGGTCAGCCATTGCATTTTTCGCTTACGATTATCGTAAACAATCCACTTTTCGTCACATGTCACAATTCGACCAAAATTCCGTCATTTCTGTACCGATTCAACAATGCAACACAAGATTCAACACGCATTGGTTTCTGCAGATCAGTCAAATCATGGAGCACCCATTTTTCATATTTTTTTATCTTATTGATTTGATGCAAATGAGTCAATATTGTAGGTAGGGTAACGTTAAACCATGCCGCTAATTCCTGGGTAGTTTGACTCGGATCGGCTTCTACCATCTCCTTCAATTCAGCGTTATTCACCTGTGTGGGCGGTCTACCATGTGGTTCGTTCTTCAAGCCGAAGTTTCCATTACGAAAGCGTTTAAACAAAAAACGCACGGTGCGTTCATTAGCAGTCTCCTCTCCAAACGCAACGTTGATGCGGTGACTAATGCGGATTTTAGAAGTATCCATCTTTACGTCTAAGCTGGATAAAAAAAACAATTGAAAGTCGAAAATCGAATGTAGCACATTTTTTAAAAGAAGAACCTCATAAGTGTCATGAGAAAAATGTTTCACACAAAAATCTCACACCATGAAGATTTTATGTCAATTTGAAGTGTCTATTACTTTACAACAGCAATTTCATACTTTAACCCCTATTGTTATATGCTTTAGAAATAGTATAATATTCCATCTGCTCTAATCCCAATTTATTTGAGATCAACACGCATCACTACTTTTTCGTTTATAAACCTTTGTGATGATTTTTGGTAACAGCCACATTTATTTTTAAGTAGGCGATACAAATTGTATTATGTTGCGTTTCAATGAAGGTCTATGTCAAACCGGCGCATGGGGCTGTTTCGACGAGTTCAACAGGATCTCAGTGGAGGTGTTGTCTGTTGTATCAGTACAAGTGAAGAGTGTGCTGGATGCCATTAAGGCTAAGAAAAAGAAGTTCGACTTTATGGGAGAATTTATCATTCTGATACCGACTGTTGGTATGTTTATTACAATGAACCCCGGTTATGCGGGCAGGACTGAGTTGCCCGAGAACTTAAAAGCATTGTTCAGGTGAGTTTGGACAAAGCATCTGCTGTGATTTAGAAAATAAAGACCTCCTCAGGGTCTTAAGGGTCCTCACTAGTAAACCTACGCTATTCGTCCATCTGTATGTCACATGGCAACACAATAACTGGCTACCTGTTCGGGTTAAAAGATATTTAACCCGAAAGTAAAGTTATTTTTAACAGTATAGTGAATAGGTGTTAGGTATGTTAATAACGAGAATTTGGATTGTAGAACTGTGACTTGCTTAACCTTCATAAAACCATTGCATTGATCGCAACTTCCTCTTTAAAGACCATGTGCCATGGTAGTGCCGGATTTCGAGTTGATCTGCGAGATCATGTTGGTCGCCGAAGGGTTCCAAGATGCTCGCCTGCTCGCACGCAAGTTTATCACCTTGTATACGCTGTGTCGTGAGCTGCTGTCTAAACAAGACCACTACGATTGGGGGTTAAGGGCCATTAAATCCGTGTTGGTGGTGGCCGGCTCTTTAAAGGTAAACATCTTATACTTCATCCATACATTTATATCTATTAGTGTAAGTAGAATTTGAAGATAAAAGGTCCTCAAAGACCCAAGAGTGGAAAAGATATTTGATTAAATACGTAGGAAGGACTGGATAGTAGATCATAAGATCACTCAAACACACACCGTTTAACTTCTAGCGAGGTGACCGACTAAGACCAGAAGATCAAGTGCTGATGAGAGCGCTGAGAGATTTCAACATCCCTAAGATCGTGACAGATGATATGCCTGTTTTTATGGGTCTGATCGGTGACCTGTTCCCAGCACTTGATGTGCCCAGAAAACGTGACCTCGACTTTGAAAAGCAATTGAAAGAGGGAGCTGTATCGATGATGCTTCAACCGGAGCCTGGTTTTATTTTAAAGGTTTATAAATTAGTTATTTAACACAGCTTTTTTCACTTGAATTCTAGCAGGCCCGGACTGGGAACTGAAACCGGCCCGGGCATTTTAGAGACGGTCGACCCACCAGTCTCAAGCGAAAGGGAAACTATACTAATGTAAATTAAATTTTGAATCAACCAAAGAAAACATCTAAACAGGCTAAATGTTAGGCTGAAATGCTAGGCTGCGACTTTGATAAAAAAGAGACTCGAATCTAAAAGAATAGCGACGCTGTCGTACTAGTGACAGATGCAGCTGAAGTTCTTGTTAGAATCTAAAATACTTGTTTGAATAGAAGTAGAAGTTATTTGAAAAGTCATGGGACTAAAAAAAAATTAGGCTCTCCACTCCAGAGAAGTTAGCTTTTGTTTAGTCCTGAAGTAGATGTTACTTAATCGACTTAGGGAGACGATTTTAAAAACAAAAAGCAGTAAGGCTCCGAGAGCGAGCGAAGCGAACTCGGAAATATTAACACCCTACCTTGGACAGGTTAGAATTGTTTAGACCCTTTAAACTATCCCTATATACTCGACTTGCAAACAAAGTCAAGATTCAAGAGGAAGTAGCTTGCAAGAGCGAGCGTAGCGAGCTCGAAATTTTTTTTGACACCTTATCTTGGCCAGGTTAGAATTGTTTCTACCTATTGGAGTTACTTGGTCGACTACGGTACTTTAGGTTGCAAGAGCGAGCGAAACGAGTTTGAAAATTTTCGAATAAATTCGGATAATAATAATATGTAATTTGAGATCAAAATGTCCACATACTCCATTTTTTGCAGCCTTGTCAAAATTGCCTATTAAGGCCTCGTGGCCAGGTTCATAATTTAATTCAGCGTCTGTCTATACCGGTCGATCATGCGAAAATCCAATAAAAGTGCCAATCGAGAGGCAGAAAAAAGGAACCTTTGTTTTAAAAGATTTTTCGCAGGGTTCGAAGTTCGAACCGCGCGAGGAAATGTGCAAATTTTTAAGCGATAGTATGAGTTCTCAGACGCTCATTTATGGCCTAAAGATTTTAATTTAAGAGTGATTCTAATGTACGGTACAATTTATTACGTATTTAATAATACTGTAGCAGCAGGCAGGAAAATTAAAAACTTAAAAAACCTGAGCCTCTAGGGCAGGGGTGTCCGTCCAAAATAATTTTATGGAGGGCTAAGTTAAGTATTTTTGTAACCCAGCGGGCTAGAGGCGGCAAGAGCAGCGGTGGCCCAATGGTGGCGGCCCCAACTTACGAACAGTAAGTCATGGGTTCGAACCCAGACAGGCGCATTACTTTGTGTAACTTATTTCATCACCACTGCTCTCAAAACGGTGAAGGAAAACATCGTGAGGAAACCGGCATGTCCTAGAACCAAAAATTCGAAGACATGTGACATCTACCAATCCGCACTGGGCCCGCGTGGTAGATTATAGCCCATACGCAAAATACGCGCTTTGACGTGGAGTTGCGGACACCAGCCCGTTATACAATACAATACAATACAACCCAGCGGGCTAAAATAAATGCAACGTGACCTCTAAATTTAAATAAAACAAGCTTCACCGGACTAGACTGCGACGACGCGGTCTGCATTCGCGGGTAGCTGAGATGTGGGGCGTATAGGTAAATAAATATGGCGCAGGAATAACAATTAAGGACATTTTTTAAACAAAGTTCGCGCAGTATTATTTATATTTATTATTATTTAAGTATTATATTATTATATTATTTATTTATTATATTTATATTATTTATTTCTTAGAAAGTTTTAAATGGCTCGCGGGCCGGATGAAAGCCGAAGCTCGCTGGAGGTGGGCCGGGGGCCGTATGTTGGACGGGCCTTTTCTAGGGGGTACCATTACTACGGATAGAGTCCAAGAGTAAATTGAATTAGGTCCTTGACTACTTGGGACGTTAATTTAATCGATGTATTGAGATTTTTCTTTATGGCAAAAGAAAGTCGACCGCCAATCGGCCACACCGGCCCATCGGGCATTTGCTCGTATGGCCAGTCCGGGAATGAATTCTAGATTTTATATCCCGTGACCGCCAGACCTAGGTACGACATTTTATAAAAGCTGAAACTTTTTCTATAGAAGTACCTTATTACATTTGTTCGTGGTGGCTTTGGCAGATATCAGGTAACAACGGTGTGCTAAATAGCTGCCAAGTAACGTCATACTACATACAAAGCGTGGTTTTTTATTTTATGATGATTCACCTCCCTTACAGATAGATAATAAGATACTTCCACAGAAAAAGTTTCAGCTTTTATAAAATGACGTGTACATAGGCGTTTCGTCCGTGGAATCTTGGTCCATTATTTTCAGCACTTTGTTTTATTTTAGATGGTGCAACTAGTCGAACTGTTTGCAGTGAGGCACTCGGTCTTTATCGTAGGATTCGCAGGGACTGGCAAGTCAATGGTGTGGCAGTGTCTCAATAGGACTTACTTCATGTTGAAACAGAAGCCGTTCTACAATGACCTTGACCCTAAAGCGGTGACTAATGACGAATTGTTCGGTATCATAAACCCAGCCACTCGAGAGTGGAAGGACGGTTTGTTCTCGACGATTATGCGCGATATGGCGAATATGCCTGGAGATGGTCCAAAGTGGATTGTACTTGATGGAGATATCGATCCCATGTGGATTGAAAGCTTGAACACTCTAATGGATGACAATAAAGTTAGTTATATCCATGCTTTAGAAATATACATTAATTCAGGTTTTTTACAATATTGTTTGACCAACAAATTTTTTACTTACCTAAAATAATAACAATCAGCAAAAAAATTAAACCTTAACAAAAAAATTAAAACCTAAAATTATAATGGTACAATTTATTTTAGTCATGACTGCACTTAAAATTGTACTATGAACCCAAATTTAGTAAATTGATCACCAAATTTTGATGAGCAAATTATTGCGCTATTTCTACATAAATACACCGTTTGATTGCCATAAAATGTTGCTATACTACCGTGCGCCGTGTAGCCGATGCCATCCCCACAATTTAGTCACTGGCGTTCAATGCGTGAGATTTTTTTATTATTCTGTGCGTAGATACTAGTATTTATTTTATAATGGAACGAAACGAAACCAAAGCTTAGAATTTATTCTATGGGCGGCATGGGCACCGGGCCGTATGCCGACGAAGGAGGCCGGCGCAGGCCAGGCACTTCGGGGACAAAAGTCAAAGAATGTTATTATGCGAGCGAAGCGAGCGCGCGTCATGGAGTCGGGTCAAACTTTAAGGGTTATTTACTATTTTTAGGTATATAATGATTTATTTGGAAATTATTTACTTTTATAGGATAAAACGATGTTACATATTTAGAAGTCATTTTATATTAAAATTCTGTTCAATGTTTGGTGGTCATTAACTATTTTTGGATTAAATAATCATAATTTGGAGTTGGTTGGTAAAATTTTTGGTTATAATTTCACGCTAAAATAGGGGTCAATTTTGGTGATTATTTACTAATTTTGGCAATGAAAAGTGATTTTTTTGCCGTTACATTTTACTAAATCTGGTGGTTCATTAATTGTATGCCATATGGTTTTCTATACTATACCTAATACTTTAAAGGTGCTGACGTTGGCCAGTAACGAACGAATTGCTTTGACTAAATCAATGCGGCTGCTATTCGAGATTGCTACCTTGAGAACAGCTACTCCTGCTACGGTGTCTAGAGCTGGTATTCTGTACATTAATCCACAAGATTTAGGATGGAATCCGTAAGTACTGTCAGGTTTTGCTTTTGTAAACAGTCGGGACATCCACATAGGTTTTTAATTCGTAGGGAAAGTCACAGTAATATTCTATTCTAGTAGTACTTAGGGACCTCGCGCACTACGTGACCACGACTTGTCGCATGACCAAACTCTATCTTGGATGAAATTGGACGGATGCCCGTCGCGGCCAAAATTAGTGGTAGTGGCCGTGTTGTGTGCGAGGTCCCTTAAGGCCCTTCTAACCCTAAAATTAGCAACTCTATTTGTGGTGGTTCAAACTTCGTTTCAAATACTGTTACAATAAAGTTCTAATCAGGTTGCACTACAAAGCGGTTGTTACGTCAGTCACTGCGGCCGAATAGTGCAAAATGACCACTAATTTTGCACTATTCGGCCGCAGTGCGAGTTTTTTGCGATTTACAAAAAAGTTATTGATTGGACTAAAAAAATAAAACACATAAGACCTGCTTTATAGTTAGTTCAGTTAGTATGCAAAGTTTTATGATCTAATTTACACATAGTACTTAGCATTAATCCTCAACTTTACCATATAATATTTATTTCAAAATTAATGCTGCAGTACTTTAGGCGTAACGGAGGATCATGCTAAGCATACACACTGACGCGCGGGTGCGGGTCGGGCGCAGCGCGTGTCTGTTTTTTTTTTTTTTTTTTCATATTTAAGTACCAAACAATTTGGGTACCTACCGTTATCAATGCGATTATGAAGTGTCTATTATGTCAATGAAGCACCTACTGTTGTAAGTTTATTACACATCTGAGGATGCCCGACATGCATCTGCTATCTGTTGCATGAGAGAATATTTTCATAATGCAGAATTTATATTATCAATAGTACAAAATACAACGAATGTATGTATATTAAAACCATCATTTCACACAATTTCAATTTAAATTTAACAACAAATACAATGTTTCAATTCACAGTTTTGTAGCATCATGGATAGAAACAACTCGAGACAACGAATCAGAGAAGGCCATGATGACAGTGATGTTCGATAAGTATATACCGTCATTGCTAGAATCGTGTAAGAAGTACAAAAAGATCACTCCGCTTACAGAGCTGCAACAAATACAGCTCAGCTGCTATCTGCTCGAATGCTTCCTGAACAGGAGCTTGCTGCCCAGTGACTGTCCTAAAGAATGGTGAGGATAAACACTACAATTTTACATATTATTTACAATTAACTTATTTAAGTAGTTCCTGACAAAATTCAGCCTCATGTGGGTAGCGTTTCAACAAAATGTTGTTTACTTTAAAATATTAGGTATTGTGTTCTCAATTCAAACCTGTTTTCAGGTATGAAATTTATTTCGTTTTCTGCGTGGTATGGGGCTTTGGTTCCAGTCTGTTCCAAGATCAGCTCGTTGACTGGCGCAACGAGTTCAGCAAATGGTTCTGTAACGAGTTCAAACAGATTAAGTTTCCCTCCACGGGCAATGTGTTCAGCTTCTTCATAGATCCTGAGACCAAAAAGTGGTTACCGTGGTCTGAAAAAATAGAAAATTTTGAATTGGATCCTGACATGCCACTGCAGGTAGTAAACTACTTCTTAAAACCAGTAGGTACCTATTTTTGATGTGAAACATCTATAGGCGCTAGTAAAACCAAAAAATACCGTGGCGGCGCATGCCGTGGCGAGTTGGCGACGCGTCACCAACTGTCAAATGGTCAACCCAGCCCGAACAATCCCGAACATTACCGACCTGTTGAAGCAGCATAAGATCTACATATTGGCCACGGTTTACAACTACAACAAGCCAGCTGGTCTCGGGACACAGCGCTGGGTTACAATCCCGTGACTTCGAGTTCGATCCCAACCTAAGGATTTTCTTTTTGTGAATCGAGTCGTTTTGTTTTTATTTTCTTTAGTTTTATGTGTTTGTTTTATAAATTGACTTCTTTTTTAACCATATTACTTGTACAAAATAATGTCGATGTTTCACATCTGCCAGGCGTCCCGTGACAGCTCACTTTTTTTTCATTCAGAACATTTGTAGAAAATACAACTAGTAATTCAGAATTCCGAAGTCTAGTATTCTCATTAAATCATTTAACATGATTTATCTAAAATTGATCCACATTTAATGTCTCCAGTCATGTCTGGTTTCGACATCGGAGACTACGCGAACCAGGTTCTTCATGGACTTGTTGTTAGCGAAGACCAAACCGGTGATGTTGGTCGGCAGTGCGGGCAGCGGCAAAACTGTGAGCGTGGCGGCGAAACTCAACTCGCTGTCTGACTCCTACGCCATCACCAATGTACCGCTCAACTTTTACACCACATCAGGTACAAACCGCGTCAGTAAAAAAAAACGCACAAGTAATGTAATTTTTCAATAAATGCATCAATGAAGGTATCTTCTATCTCTCCATATAATCTAGCTGATGATTGAGGGACGAATGATGACAACGCATTGCATGTGTCTTGTGTTGTTCTGCAATGAAGAGGTGCGCAATTAAATAACGCGTCGTGCGGTGTCTTGTGACATATCACGTCGGGATTGTTTTATGCAGGACCGCTGCGACACAGCTCCGACGGACGCCGCGCCGCGCCGCCTCCATGACGTACCGTGAGCGTAGGCTCTGACGGCTTATTAACGTAACGTCCTTTTAACTTCAAGAACGTTACGTTGTACAATATTATAACAACAATCGCTTTTAAATTAAGAATTGTGTCTACAATAAAATAATCCTATTTCATTGCAGAAATGATACAAAAAGTGTTAGAGAAGCCTTTGGAAAAGAAATCGGGTCGGTCATTCGGGCCGCCGGGCAGCAAGTTTATGATTTATTTCGTAGACGATTTGAACATGCCTGAAGTAGATACGTACGGCACAGTGCAGCCGCATACGCTAATAAGACAATTCATGGATTATAAGCACTGGTAATTAGAATCTAGTTATAAAAATTCACCACTTTTACGATCTATTTTATTTATCTGCTGGTACCTGGTTGACCTAGATAAAACAATTATAATTAAATGAGGAAGAATTGGTCTTTCCATAGGATTAGGATACAAGCAAGAAAAATAAAATCAGCTGGATCTGTTGGAAATAAAGTGCTTAGTGAGTAGAATTGAGTGTTACTATTTCAGGTACGACAGACAGAAGCTATCACTGAAAGACATATCGAATTGCATGTTTGTAGCGTGCATGAACCCGACAGCTGGATCGTTCACTATTGACCCTCGTCTGCAGAGACATTTCTGCACCTTCGCAGTCAGGTAACGTGGCATACTGCAATTTGCTTGACTTCCATATACAGGTAGGTAGGGACTGTATAATGTACTGAATATGTGGCAACCGTTTAAAGATCTAGCCCACATAAACGACTCCGCACCCACCCGGCAAAAAGAATATAATTCAAATATAGGCTTTATGTAATGCTCTTTAGATATGCTTTACATTGGCAATATAAATTACGACACCTTGCTGTCAATGCCAATGTAAAGTATTTATAGAGAAATACTTATATTTAAATTAAATTATTTTTGCCGGGTGGAAACGGAATCGTGTAACGACCTTTAGCGACGCTGTCTCTTTCACATTGTGTATTTTTATTTTTAGAACTCTGCTCGTAACTTCTTAATTTCTAAAAAGGATAAGGGTTAGTCTCATTCATAATGATCAATGGCGTCTGTGATGCCGCATAAGACCAAAGGAGCTAATTCTCAAGGGTGCCTTGGTCGAACCGTTTGTTTTTAGGTTCAATGATTCTTTTACTATAGTATTCTGTAACACTCTTTTACCTTTCATTTACACTTTTTTACCTTTTACCACACTTTGGATAGCATGGATTTATTTTCACCATTTAAACAGAAGTAGGAGTTTTGTTTTATATATGCAGACAAATCTAATAATTTTCCGCCTCGGAGAGATTACATTTCTTTGGACCAGTCCTAGTTAACGGTGTTGGATTAATGTGTAAAGGGATTTTAGTTTCCCGGGGCTGGACGCGTGCCTCCACATCTACAAGAGCATCCTGGGCCAGCACCTAATCAATCCTCTAAACAAGTTCGGGCCGCCAGTGTACCGCTACCACGAGAGCCTCGTGTTCGTAGCTCTGGCGCTGCACACTAAGCTCGCCAGTACATTCCTGCCCACCGCCATCAAGTTCCACTATATATTCAACTTGAGAGACCTCTCTAATATATTCCAGGTATTTGAAGCTTCTCAACATAGGTACTGTATCATCAGCCACATTTCGTTGGTAGTTTGGTATGGTTGGCACTAGGTATGTTAGGTTCCATTTTATTGGGGATAAGCCTAACCATGACATGTATTGTTAACAATATAAAATTAATGACTGCCTCGTTGGTCTAGTGGTGGCGACTACTGAGCATGAGGTCCAGGGTTCGACTCCCAGGTCGGGCAAAGTGTTATTGGGTTTTTCCATCAGGAATTTCTCAGTAGCAGCCACGGAGTCTGGATTTGCGTTCGCACTCGCCCCCTATTACATGGGACTTAAACATAACTGGCGAAATGTGGATTTAGGTACTATTGGGTAAACCTCAGCCCAACTAGGTCTAAAAGTCACCATAATAATTGTATGGCGGTTTTGAGACTTAATTGTAGAGAACAGGTCAGAAAAATAAAAAATAAAACAATAATTTGTAAGCTTATGGATAATTCCAGGTAGGTACTTAATAGTCAAAATGATCTAAGCAAGATTTTCTTAGTTCATTTTGATTCAGTGTCAGTTAGAACGTTCAAGCTCATATAGGTTTGTTTTAAAATAATTGATTGATGTCGAATAGGGAATGTTATACACAACGGGAGACGCTATCAAGACGCCATCTGACCTCCTTCGGCTTTGGATGCACGAGGCAACACGCGTCTACTCAGACAAATTAGTCGACTCCAGCGACAATGAGGCGTTCGCCAAACTTATTTTAGAGGTTATTAAGAAAAATTGTGAGGTGAGTAGCCGCATGAGTTATAATTCTATCATATGAGAAAAACATCAAGAACCTCGACAAGACTCCATTTTGTAGATAATGAAATTTTGGTAAAGTGGTCTTTTTTATTTATTTAAGGTAGGCTCCAGAGTAGCCCGCGAAATGTAACTACAAACGTCTTACAGCTGCGAGTAATATTCTAATCAATATACAACCTAGCACTAACCTGCAATTTGCAAAAAAATTTAATTTCGCGGGCTGGTTGGAGCACTCACCTTAATTACAACGGTTGTATTTCTTAACCGATAACAGTAACTAAAACTAGAACTAAAAGAGTTATAAAATAAAATTAAAATACACAAAATAACAAAGTAATGGTTCACACTTTCATAAATTAATCAATAAAATCTTCGTCCATCCATCTACAAACAGATCTGTTGGATTTGAATCCAAGAGATCATTAAGTGCGGCTAGAGTGCGAGGAATTGGTGACCTAGCACGTGCAACAGTGCGACATGGAGGCACGGCAATGTTTTTATCATCAATAATTTAAACTGTGCAGGCAATATGCGGCGTAATCTTAAAGTCGGACAAAAACACCGCTAAACACCACCACACAAAACACACAACACACTACACACACACACACACACACATACACACCAAAGAAACACACACAAAACACACATCACTAAATTATTGAACAAAAACTCTCGGCAAATCGGCACCTAAAAATAAATGAACACATACACAGGATTATGACGAGGCCGCGATTATGGAGAAACCTCTCATCTACTGCCACTTCGCGGAGGGTGTAGGTGACCCCAAGTACTTCCCTATCAAAGAGTGGAACCAAATCAAGAAGCTGTTAGACGAGTCACTGTCGGCATACAACGATCTTGTAGCAACTATGAACCTGGTGCTCTTCGAAGACGCCATGTACCATATTTGCAGGTACTTTTAACAACAAAATTGCTCATTATTCTATAGAAACATTGTATTTTTGATTAGCGTCGTTCCCAATGTGTTGTGAAAATGTTTAACGTTAGGCTTACTGAATTTACATGCGGAATGAAGTACTATATAAAGAAATTTTACAAAGAATTATGAACAAAATAGATATTATGTTACCGTAAAATTATAAAACCCGTTAGATTGTAATATATCTAGCGAGATTTTAGGGTAATGCACAGTGGTGCATTACCTTTTCAGTGTTTTGAGGTTAGATTATGAATGCATGGGAAAAACCGATTAATGTAATCTAACCTCAAAACACTTTATATTCGCCTAAAAAGCTCCTATTTATGTCTGCACGTTCATTATCCTATGTGTATTTTGACGCAATATTTTGCTGGTGAAGAATCAATCGTATCCTGGAGGCTCCGCGAGGCAACGCTCTGTTGGTTGGCGTCGGTGGATCGGGCAAGCAGTCGCTATCCCGTCTCTCGTCCTTCATCTCTTCGTTAGAAGTGTTCCAAATACAGCTACGAAAGGGATACGGTATAAACGACCTCAAACTTGACTTAGGTACGTACGTATACTAAGGTTTACCTTTACTAGAAGTGAAATCAGATGTTCTTTGAGTTAACAGAGAATTGTCGACTTTGCATACCCGTTTGCATTAAATATCACTAAACATTTAGTCCTAAACGAACGGGAAATATCTTTTGGTTTCTGTCAATCGTTTCATGTTAACAGAGGCAGTATGCGAATTTAAAAACGTTAAGCGCTAAATGTATATAAAGATCGATGGTGTAAGCGGGCCTTAGGGTAAGGTTTTACTGGGTGTTATCCAAGAAACGCTCGAAATTTAAAAAGCAGATATCGCCTTTAATTCCACTTTGGGACAAGTTCGTCACATATATGTTCTGTAAACCACTGCAACTCCTGAAAGCAAGGATCAACAGTCGCAACCACCAGAAAAGCGTCGAGACATGGAAGCTCAAACCCAGAAAAACTATTTAACCGTCTTGGAACCCGTAACAAAATTAATCAGAATAGCGGAGACGTAGGAAAACATAATTATGTTCATTCTTTATGCCCATTTGACAATCTTTGGCAGAACATAATCCAAGAACGAATACTTAGGTATGTTAAATGAAGTTTAACGTACTGCACGTGATCATCATTACCTCAACCCGATACATTAGGGATTATTTATGGAGCTTCATAGAATTCATAGACCAATGTGTATCTACAATGTTTAAAATAACAATCATCAACATCTTTTTCATTACTGTCCTAGCTGGTCTAAACATTAAGAGTGGCTTAAAGGCGATCGGCTGTACGTTCTTGATGACGGACGGCCAAGTCGCCGACGAGCGGTTTTTGGTGCTCATTAACGATTTGCTGGCGTCTGGGGAAATACCGGATTTGTTTCCAGATGAAGACATCGAAAATATCATCAACGGAGTCAGAGGAGAGGTAAGACTTTATAATTGGATTTAGGAATTCCCTGATCATCACTAGTCTGTATGGTTCCCACAGCTGGGACACCGGCCTCCTTGGCGTTTAAGGGTGTGCGCCATATCCACTACCTGTGCCCAGTTGGTGGATGTCATAATAGGCGAGACGACAAACAAATTCTAATTAGTCTGTCAGTTAGATTTTCAAAAAACATTTGACCCGTGATTCTTTTTTATTTCTTTTGTTACGTAAACCAAAATTGACGAAGATATGACGCTTTTAAAATTCTCAATACGTCACGCCTTTGTATAATTTTAGCTAGTTCTGACGTCACGAGCCCCCACTCCCGAGTTTTGAGGCGTTTTTTTTTTTTATTACAATATGGGCCTGCTCTTGACCTCGAACTCGCCTGATGGAAAGCGATGGATGAGATCTATGGTGGAAAGAGCGTGCCCAGGATATGCCCCCATACAGGAACGGACTTGTGCTTTGTACAAACTTAAAAGCTGTCCAGATGTGAAGTATCGCCTCACCTTAATCAAGATGCCCAGTTTCTTAGCTGCTGTCTGAGCTTTTGACTCGATGGTTGCGCCAAAGTTGAGATCAGATGTCAACTACATGCCCAAAAGCTGTATGCGGCCAGTAACTGCTACAGATGCACCCCGGAAAGTGGGAGACATCTGGCACTGGCTCCTTTTTGCAGTGAAGAGACACGCCTGTGTTTTCAGAGCATTGAATTTGACCAGATTGACGTCACCCCACTGGGAGACGATATATTTAGGGTCAAAATCATTCGCTTCACCATGACCTCTCTAAGAGTAGCAGTATCTTCTCTGCTAGCTCTTGCACTGGACAGGTATCTTTCTGCGACTGTGCTGTCATCGCGTATCCGATTGCACCAAACTGTAGCAGGTCGTTGATGTGCAGCAAAAATAATGTCGCAGAAAGAACAGACCGCTGAGGAACGCGCGAATCAATGGCCTTATGATCCGGTGAGCAGCCATCTATGATCACTCTGATCGATCTGTCACTCAAGAAGTCGGAAATCCAGTTGCAAAAGTCAGCAGAGATGCCGAATGCAGGAAGCTTACCCAACAGACTAAGCTTGCCAGACCCTGTCAAAGGCCTTCGAGATGTCAAGCGACACAGCAAGGGCTTCGCCATGTTGGATGGCCTTCGATGGCCTCGCCCCAACAAGGCGTAACATACACAAGAAGATCCCCAGTTGAACGACCACGACGGAAGCCATACTGATGGTCACTGAGGAGCGCATTGTCTTCGAGGTATATTTTAAAGGAATTCCACAGAAGGCGAGACGAGTCCAGTTTTTACAGCTCCCACGGGCAAAGTTCGACAGTAAGGAAACTCACTTGGAGACTGCGGGGATGCCCGAGCCCCCCCGAAGATGCCCGCCGGGCCCTCTCTTCCAGTCGCCGACTGGCACGGCAGAACATTTCGGGATTTTTCGCGAGGTGGCAGGGCAGCCTTTCACACGTGGCTGGCGTGCTAGTTGGGCCCCCAACTTCCAGCGGTCGGCTAACGGCAAAACCGTGCTTCGGATCCCGCTACCCTCTAAAGTGAGTTGCCATGACGAGGTTCAACCCTGGGCTGAGACTAACCTGGGACAACGCAACTACCAACTGTCGAATTCCTTACAGGTTTTATCTTTGTCAATATTCATTGATTTAGAAAAACAATAACTGACGGACTAAATAGATTAGTAATTTTTTGATACTGTCGTCATGCCTATTGTTTTCTTCTCGGTTTGCTCACGACGCGCGACGTTGTCCTTCGCCATTTTGAAAGCAGTGGTGATGAAATAAACTATCCGGCTGACGGGCTCGTAAGTCGGGGATGTAACGTGTTACTAGGACACTAGTCTATTTTATAAACATCATACAGCAGCCATTTATAAATGTATTAAGTGTAGGTACTAAATAGTAGTTCCCAAACACTGATAAAACCATGCACCAACTTCAGGAGGCTGCAGCATAGCCACATTACCTAATGCACAATGTTTTGCAGTGCAAAGCGACCGGTGTGCCTGATACACGCGAAAACTGTTGGCTTTTCTTCATCAACCGCGTCCGAACTTTACTCAAGGTCAGTCCCTTTGGTTTAGGGTGGAACCGATTGGGTAGCCCGCGATCTTATAATTTTCTTACGTTTTTTGCAATTTGCAGGTCAGTGCTAGGTTGTATGTTGATGGCAAATTAGTCGCGCAAGTTAACACGTATGTAGTTACAGTATTATAATCATTAAACTACAATACAACCTTCTATTCCTATTTTCTAATTCTTTAATTGAATTTCGCGGGCTATCCTGTCGTTTCCACCTTAATCTATTTTTTATCTTATTGGAATAAAAACTCTTCATTTTAAAAAGTTAGGCCAGTTACACCCATAAAATTGAACCGTATCAGCACATTTTTGCGTCAAAAGCTATCGGTTCTTGATCCCCGTAAGATTTTCTGATCGCATTCAGTTTCAATAGTGAAATCGACTGCTATTAGTTTCCTGCTTAATTGTATGGTTAAATGTTAGTACGACGTATTTTACGGAGTCCGATATTTTGTCCAGTAGAGTATATTATGTACCTACTGTAATCGCTAATTACCCAATTAATACGACACTTATTAATCCGCTTAAGTCACCTGCTATCCTGCCGTCGACGAGGGTGCTATCGATATTTTTTCGCTCAATTAACAAATGTACAAAAGATTACAGATCCCGTGTGACATCACCATCTTCCTGCCCTCCCTTTCTACTTGGGGCCGGCGCAACACGTTTTCTTCTTCCATTCTCCCCAGTTTGACGTCACGGCATCATCAACTCCTTTCTCTTTCGTATCATCCCTCACACGATCCATCTATCTTTTCTTCGGCCGGGGAGGCCGAAGAAATATCTCCCTCTCCATCCATCAAGGTCCCGTCTATGATAAAAAAAAAAACAATATATACAGGGAAAAAATTATCAGTAGCTCCATATAAAATTTCAATACATACTCGACCAAAATGTATGGCCAGCTGGTAATTTTTTCGTGTATATGATGTTGCTTCCATATTAGAGATAGTTTTTCAGTTTAATGGTCACACCCCTAAGAATGGCTGAAAATCCTTTCTTACACGCTTTATAATAAATCGTTGATCGCTGACTGAACACACCGCCGCGCGCCGCGCCGTTGAGAACTGTCTCCTCTACTTGCTCCAGCGCCGGAACGGGTGCGGCACGGTCTTGCGTCGTGAGGCAACTCTTCTTCATCTAAAAGCATCGTGTACGGTCGAACAAGCTATTTGGTTTGCAAGCTATTTGGTTTGCTTGTTCGACCGTACATCATGGTATCCATAATACAGTAGTAAGTAGTGCATAGATGATCTTACTGCCATTTTGACGCTAGATGGCTACACATCCACAATTTCGAACATTTTCAATTTTTACACCTTACATAGAAATTTTTAATAGACTACTTTATTATATGCGAAACCTAGGGCATTAACTTGATTTTTTTAGATAATCACTGTGCTTGTTAACTGGTATCATACAAAGATTAGAACAAAATACAGATTTAGCCGCATGATTTTGCTCTTTACACACTCATGCAAAGTAAATAGTAGTAACTTTCGACTCCACTAGATGTCGTTTTATTCAAACATGGTTGGAAATTAAAATGTCCAGATGGCGTTACTTTAAAGAAATAGGACCAAATTATCTATAAGATGAATGTCCTTACATTATAGCAAAAACTAAAAACAAATATTAATTTATTTATTAAGCATACTATACAGGGCGTCCCACGGACATGCCACATGGAGGGAAAGTACCTTGAATATTGTAGATGGAACATTTTACTGAAAGAAGACATTATTTTAATTTAAAAATCATATTAAACTGCATTCATAGATATTTAAATAATTACATGGTTGAACCGGGAATCGAACTCGTTACACGAGAAAAATAATCATCCTGTAGCTTTATCATACCGATCGAAAGGTTTCATCATAAGGATTATTTTTTGCTACATAACATAGTGTCAGAAATAAAAGGAAGACCATGAATTTTAACATTTTTAATACAAAATTAATCAATTTATCTATATATTTAAAAGTGGGCAGATCCATTTGGTACACTTGACAGTCCACCTCTGGTCGGTGTATCTTGCTACATAGCCGGCCCAGTTCCATTTTAGGTTTTATTGCATGATGTAGCGCATCTGTAAGTTTTGTATTTTGTCTTATTTCTTGATTTCTTATTTTGTGAATTTTCCGTAGGTTTAATATACTTCTTTCCATTGCTCGCTGACAAGTATTTATTTTGTTAATGATCTTATTTGTAAAGGTCCAAGTTTGGGAGCCATAGGTCAGGCAAGGCAGAATGCAAGTGTCCATTACAGTCTTTTTCATATCTAAGTCGTAGTCCTTTCAGTATTTCCTTGCGCTCCCAGTATTTGTTCCAGCTGCCCATTCTTCTATTGATCTCGTCTTCATTATTTGTTTTACAAAATGATATTTGGTTTCCTAAGTACATGTACTTCTCAACATACTCTAATTCTACACCGTCTAACATGATTTTTTCTTTTATACTGTTGGTCATTATTTTGGTTTTGCTTAGATTCATATGTAAGCCCACCTGTTTGTTTTCTTCATTTAGTTGGAGGGATATCATGTTTTCTAGCTCCTTATGGGTTTCGGCGAAGACTGCGATATACGATATACTATATACTTTTTTACTAGAGGTTAAATTGTTATGTTCCAATCTATTTCTTTTTAATATAATTATTTGTCTATGCATACTTTTGTTTCTAGGTTCGATATCAGATATCTTTTTACCATAACAAATTATTCAGATCAATTATTTTGGGTATTATAGGTATATTGTACTTAGTTAGGGTTGTTGTAATGTGACTGAACCTAAATAGTACAGTGTCGACCAAATGTCCATAGGCAATCTCACAAAGCAATAGCTTGACGTTTAGTTTGACTTACGACCTTCTACTTTCAAGAAAATAGACATTGTCGTCTACAAGTAATAGTTGTTCATAATTTCAAACGTCTTAATATGAGTCAAGATGGCCTAGCGGTTAGGCGCGTGCAGATAGATCTATGAGTGAATCAGTAAGTCGTGAGTTCAAATCTCACGTTGTTACTATTAGACTTTTTGTAAGTTTTTACTCGATTGGAAGTAATGGGACAGAAATATTATATTCTTTATCTTGTTCGCTTTGTGCACACATTTCGTAAAGTTAGGAAGGTAGATCATAGAAAAATAAGTCAAGAATTTAGATTTCTGTGAGGTAGACATGAGTTTTATGAATAATGATCGGAATGAACGCAGGTGTTGGTTTTGGAATTTTATAAATAAATAAAACGAATAAACATTTTTGTTATCATTCAGCACGACTTTTTTATTTCCACCTTCCAACACCGAAAAGATAATACACAATCACATAAGTAGTAAAATAATAATACTATAGTTTTTTTTACTAATACACACATCAACACGGTCTAGAGATATTTTTAAAAAAGCGAATTACTATCAATGTGTTAATTATTTATATGACATGTATATATTTAAAAGATACGTTATTTAATATTCTACCATTTTTTAATAATGGTTAAGGTATAGATTAAGATTACACTACAGCCGGAGGCGGAAAAGAGGGGCGTGTCATACCGCGACTTGCTGGCGAAGGCGAAAGAGACCGTGGATCTCGGAGAGCTCGGGATCACCGGGGGCCTCCGGCTTAAAGTCACCGCGACGGGGGCTCGTATGCTGGAGATCCCCGGAGAAACCAGTGGGTCGTCCGCCGACGCTCTAGCTGAAAAGCTCAGAGCGTCCTTGAACGCGGACGACGCCCGAGTGTCCAGGCCCGTCAGATGCGCAGATCTGCGCATCCTGGGTCTGGACGACTCCGTGACCAAGGAGGAGGTGGTGGCCGCCGTCGCCAGGTCCGGTGGGTGTCCTGCTGAGCAGGTCAGGGCAGGCGCCCTACGTCCGGACCTCACAGGTATGCATACCGTTACGGTATGCTGCCCCGTGACGGCGGCCAAAACGATAGTGGAGGGCCGAAGGCTATTGGTGGGCTGGGTCTCAGCACAGGTGAACCTGCTGGAGCCCAGACCTCTGAGGTGTTATCGCTGTCACGTGGGGCACCACGTGTCAGTACAGTGCGCCTCGGAGGTTGATCGCAGCGGCCTCTGTTTCCGCTGCAGTCAGCCCGGTCACGTGTCCGCGGCTTGCTGTGCCACGCCGCACTGCGGTGCCTGTGCGGCGGCTGGCAAGCCGGCCGATCACCGGGCTGGGAGCAAGGCCTGCGCTCCGCCCACCAAGGCCACCAGAGGCAAGGGAAGGCCCTCCGCCGCCACCGCCACCGTCGCCACCGCCGCAGCCGCAACTGCCGCCGCTGCCTCTGCCGCTGCCGTAGAGGGGCCCTCACAGGGGGCCAGGGAGGAGGAAGCGGTAATGGAGTGCCAATAACGGCCCCATTACGCTTCCTCCAAGCGAACATCAACCACTGCGCCTGCGCTCAGGATCTGTTGCTCCAGAGCATGGCGCAGTGGTCGATACACATCGCTGTGGTCGCTGAGCCGTATTTCGTCCAGCCCAGGGAAGACTGGGCGGCGGACCTTAGCGGCTCAGTGACCATAGTGTCGTCGGCCGCCGCCGGTACCCCGACCCTTGAAGGTGTCAGGAGGGGTCGGGGGTGCGTAGCAGCACGGTTCGGAGAGATTGTAGTGGTGGGAGTCTACTTTTCCCCGAGCCGAACTCTCGCCGAGTTCCACAACTCTCTCGCAGAGTTGAGTGTCGTCGTCGGGAACCATTCCCTCCCCGTGCTTGTCCTCGGGGACTTCAATGCCAAGAACTTGGCTTGGGGTTCTCGTTGCACAGATGTGCGGGGAAGGATGGTGGACGACTGGGCTCTGGAGAAGGGCCTGGTCGTCCTAAATCGGGGTTCTGTCCCCACGTGCGTGCGGATGCGGGGTGAGTCGGTGGTGGACATTTCGTTCGCTAGCCCCGCTCTGTCGCCACGTGTCGTTGACTGGCGTGTCATGGAGGGGGTGGAGACCTATTCCGACCACCGGTATATCCGGTTTGACGTCTCCACCCAGACCTCAAGCGCGCCGGTCCAACAGGCCCCGAGTGGTCCGCGCTGGGCGCTGAAGCAGCTGGACCGGGAGCTCCTCCTGGAAGCCTCGATCGTGCAGGCCTGGGTGACATCACCAGACAGGCCTGCCGACATTAATAATGAGGCAGGGTGGTTCCAGGAGGCCATGTCCGACATATGTGACGTGGCAATGCCCCGAGTCCGGCCAGGAAGCGCCCGACGTCAGGCGTACTGGTGGTCGCGAGAGCTGACGTCTCTGCGTGAGGCGTGCGTGGCTGCGCGGCACCTGTACGCCAGGCATCGCAGGCTCCGCATCCGCCCACCGGATGCGGCAGCCATTGAGGCGGAGCTATATGAGGGGTACAGAGCGGCGAAGACCGCCCTCCGCGAAGCTGTCCTGCGGGCCAGGGATCAGGCCCGCGAGGAATTGCTGGGGACTCTCGACAGAGATCCGTGGGGGCGCCCTTACAAGATGGTGCGGGATAAATTCCGCACCTGGGCCCCCCCACTGACGCAGAGTCTCCGGCCTGAGCTCGTGGAGGACGTAGTGAGCACTCTGTTCCCTACGCGGGGGGAACATCCCCCCCCGCCTATGGCTCCGCCGCCTGCGGTGCTGGAAGCGGATCACCAGGACGACGACGACGACACTCCGGTAGTGACTGGGGTAGACCTGAGAGTGGCGGTACGCAGGCTCAGTGCCAAAAATACCGCCCCGGGACCCGACGGCTTGCCTGGCAAAGCCTGGGTCCTGGCCTCGGAGGCTCTCGGGCCCCGACTGGAGGGGCTCCTAAGCGCATGCTTGGAGAGAGGCCAGTTCCCACTTCGTTGGAAGACGGGGAAGCTGGTCCTCATTCGGAAGCCGGGGCGCCCTGCGGACTCTCCGTCCGCATACCGGCCCATAGTGTTGCTCGACGAGGTGGGCAAGCTCTTTGAAAGAGTCATTGCAAACCGCCTCGCCGAGCACCTTGCGGGGACGGGGCCGGATCTTGCGGAACACCAGTTTGGTTTCCGCAAGGGGCGCTCTACGGTGGACGCCATCATGCGCGTGAGAGCCCTCACGACGGGGGATGCAGTGTCCCGGGGGGGGGTAGTCTTGGCGGTGTCTCTTGACATCGCCAACGCCTTCAACTCCATGCCCTGGAGCTGCATTAGGGAGGCACTACGGTATCACCGGGTGCCGACCTACCTTCGTCGTGTGGTCGGGGACTACCTAACGGATAGAGCTGTTATCTACCCCGGTCGCAGCGGAGAATGGAACCGGCGAGAGATGTCGTGCGGTATTCCACAGGGATCGGTCCTAGGGCCTTCCTTGTGGAACATCGGCTACGACTGGGTGCTGCGCGCCGACCTCCCTAGCGGCGTCAGCGTGGTCTGCTATGCAGACGACACGCTGGTGCTGGCACAAGGGGGGTCGCACGAGGCGGCGGCCGAAATAATGACACGCGGGGTTGCGATAGTCGTCGAGAGGATCCGGCAACTGGGTCTCGAGGTGGCATTGCACAAGTCCGAGGCCATGTGCTTTCATGGGCCTCGGAATGCGCCACCTCCGGGATCCTCACTGACGGTAGGAGGGGTATCCATCGGCGTCGAGTCGACGCTGAAGTACCTGGGACTCGTCCTCGACAGCCGATGGAACTTCGTGGAGCATTTCCGACGTTTGGCCCCCAAACTGGAACGGACCGGGGCTGCCTTCAGGCGGCTCCTGCCCAACCTTGGGGGGCCAAACGCCTCCTGCCGGAGGCTCTACGCGGGAGTCGTGCGGTCCATGGCCCTTTACGGGGCCCCGGTGTGGGCGCGTTCCTTGAGGCTGCGTGCAGCCCACTACCTGAACGCGCCCCAAAAGGTGGTAGCCGTAAGGCTGGCCCGTGGGTACCGCACGATCTCCCGTGAGGCGGCGTGCCTCCTTGCCGGATTGCCGCCATGGGATCTGGAGGCGATAGTCCTCGCGCGCCTACATGAATGGCGCGCGGAGGTGCTACGCCGGGGGGAAACTCCGCTGCCGCGACAAATTGTCGCTCAGCGGACAGACTTCCGGCGTGATCTCATGGCGACATGGAGAGAGCGACTGTCGCAACCCCGTGCAGGGCACGCCACAATAGTGGCGGTAAGTCCCCTCTTTGAGGAGTGGCTTGAGAGACGCCACGGCGTCCTCACCTTCCGCCTGACGCAGGTCCTCACCGGACACGGTGTTTTCGGGAGGTTCCTGCACCGAATCGGGCGGGAGGAAACGCCCGGGTGTTTCCACTGCGAGGATCGACCGGAGGACACGGTGGAGCACACGGTGGAGGTGTGCCCCGCGTGGGCGGAGCACCGCCGTGTCCTCGAAGCGGCGATTGGCGGCGGCGACCTCTCGCGTCCGGCCCTGGTGCAAGCCATGGTCCGGAGCGAGACGGAATGGGACGCCGTCACCTCCTTCTGCGAAGCAGTAATGCTAGAGAAGGAGGTGGCGGAACGTGAGAGGGAGAGAACCTCACAGCGTCCCGGCCGCCGCGGGAGACGCCCCGGGCGTCGGGGGCCACCACGTGGCCCCCGGCCACCGTAGGCGCGGGCCTGTGGACGGTGGGCTATGGGCTAGCTCGCCGTCCGTCCGTCTCATGACGACAGGCCGTGTCGACGGCGCGTTCGTGTTCCACGCGCGCCTCAAAGAGAGTCAGCAAAAAGGAAGGGGTCCGAAAGGACCGATGCCTGCCGGGGTTGCGGGACTATTCGAAAGAGATACCGTGGCCCCGGAACACAAAGGGCGATGAAGGAACATGGATGGGTTTTAGTCAGTAAAAGTCTGACACTCCCTCCTGCTCCGCCCAGAGCGGGAGGAGTCATTTGATGATTTCCCATCCGAAAAAAAAAAAAAAAAAAAAAGGTATAGATTAAAATTTCAGGATTTTATGGAAAAAAAATGAAGCATAGACGGAAACCGTATATGAATGAACTTTTAATTTGTGAGTAAAAACTGAAAAAAATAGAAAAATCATTTAATTTGTGTTTATAAACTTGAAGTTAGTAGTCTGAGAAAGCGCCCATGATGTTCATAACACATCGGCAACGATTCGGCATGCTCAGAACAAGGTTGTCAATGTCTTGCTGCGGAATATTGTCCCATGTCCTTCTGAGGTGCGCAAAAAGTTGATCTTCTGTAGCCAGATTTTCAGGAACTTCCTTCAGAGCTCTTCTTTGCAGCATATCCCACGCATGCTGAATGGGATTTAGTTCTGGCGATTGAGCAGGCCAGTCTAAGGCCCTAACATTATGTGTATGTAACCAAGCTGCTACCGTTCTCGCCGTGTGTGCCCGGGCATTGTCGTGCATGAGCAGGAAATCTTGCCCCATTTGTGTTCTGTGGGGCAAGATTACGGGCCCCAGCACCTGTTGGACGTATCGTTCTGCCGTCATATTGCCCCGCACCCAAACGAGATCCGTCCGTCCTCCAAGACGAATTCCTGCCCAAACCATAATTGTTCCTCCTTGGTATGGGTGAACTTCCTGAGGGTTATGGAGACGGCTCCATCGTCCAGGAACTCGCCAAACACGCGTCATTCGTGAATCTGGATGGAAGCCGAACCTGGATTCATCCGTGAACAGCACATTGGACCATTGGTCACGGCCCCAGTCCACGTGGTTCCGAACCCATTCTAATCGTCGTCCACGATTGCCTCTCCGTAAAGGTGGGACCCGGAGTGGTCTACGAGAGCGTAGATTGCTTTCATGCAGTCGCCTTCTTACAGTTTGGTCACTCACAAGCACTTGGTGTTCCACTCGCAGCCTTTAGACCAATTGAGTCGCCGTTGCATTTGGTTGTGCTCGCGCAGTAATTTGCAAAAATCGGTCTTGTCTGGGGGTAGTGATGCGACTTGACCCCCGGTGCCTCTCCGCTACTTCACCTGTGGCACGATAGCGTGTCCACAATCATGAAATTACATTTTGATGGGTCCCTATGGCCTCAGCAACATTACGCTGAACAGATCCAGCTTCCAGCATTCCCACAGCTCGTAACATCTCCACCCTCGTCAAATGTCGGCGTTGCATGGCTACAATACCTCAATTTTAACTTTATCTTTCGTTTAAAAATGAAAAAAACTGTAACTAAACGTAATTCGTATTGTTTTCTAAATTTCGCACAAATGAAAATTCCCTCTCCTATACATCAAGACATTTTTATGCCACCGAAACAAAAGAATTTTCAAAAATTTTAATTTGGAATTAGTCTGAGATAAATTACAAACAAATCGGTGTATAAAAGATTCCAATGCGGCCAGTACTTTTCGAGTTATTTAATTGAGTATGAAATATCCCTAGACCGTGTTGATGTGTGTATTTAACTTGTTACAAATCCATTATAAAAAAAACAAAACACCTGAATTTTTTTTTGAAAAAAATTGCGGAATAAGTTGTTTGCGAAATAAATAACAGCAGGTAACACAGAATTGTAACAGCAGGTAGTAAACGATACTCATTACTCATTCCTTACTTTATTCGCTCTTGTCACACCACAAATCCACCTCAATATTCTCATCTCCGCTACATGCAATCTTTTTATGCATGCAATTTAACATAATCCAATGTAAGGAATACCTAACTACCGGGGTTGCGGGACTGTTCGAAAGAGATACCGTGGCCCTGGAAGGGCGATGAAGGAACATGGATGGGTTTTAGTCAGTAAAAGTCGGACACTCCCTCCTGCTCCGCCCAGAGCGGGAGAAGTCATTCGATGATTTCCCATCCGGAAAAAAAAAAGGTAGTAAACGTAACGTTGGTTGTAAAATAAAAATTTGTCAATGGAGTTTTGGTGAAACTTTAGTGAACCGACGCGACGACATGCGATTGGGCGAACTCTGTGGCTGTGGTGTGCGTACTGTATAGAGACCACGTACACATACAGACGCACAGACGCTCGACCGTGCGTTCATAGCAATACAATCCTTAGCTTAGCGTGCCTATGCACTTATGAACGCTTACTTTACCTAACGTGTAAATAAATTGTGACGTGTACTAATTAAATAAGAGATTATTTATTCAATTCAATTAATAATATTAATTTCACACAAATATCGTTTTATTTACTGTCACTGCATTTACCTAAATATTTTCTGGTTGGATTCGAACCATCGATTCGTACCACCATACAAAGATAACATACTTTTTTAAATATTTTGATATTTGAATTACCTATGATTCTGAATTTAGTATTAGAAAGAATTATGTACGTCGATCACAATTTATATAACATCACACGTAAGTGTATATAACGGCACATGTAAGTATCTTACACAACAACACACAAGTGGTTGCTAGCTAACCATAACATTTATGTTTATGATATATTTATAATCAAAGTGGTTTGTCTGTGTATTCACTTATCTTGCTGGTTTCACATGAATTAAATATGATTCAATCAAAAGATGTAAGTAGTACCTACGTTTCACCATTGCGTAGGTAGTTAGGAAAAAAATAGGTAAGTTTGCCTACGCTAATCGCCTGATTTAGGTATACCCTAAGTTTACATGAACTTCTATTCTCTGATTTTATTCAACCCAAACCAATGAATTAGTACCTAACCTTGTCAGTAAATGTATTATCAGTACCTACTTACATACAGTAGAAAGATTTTTAAATCTTTAGGTACTAATAATTACATTAGTATTGTGTCTGTGTGAACCAAAGGCAGATCGCAGATTTTTTTTTTCACTTTCTAGCATTTTTTCTCATTCCCTAATAAAAAACATTTTATCAATCATAAAATGTAAAATCCACGGGCAAACCCACGCGCCGGCGCTAACTTGCTAGAAACACAATTTTGGAAACGATTCGCAAGTTGTCAAGACAATCACGCATGGACTGACTGGAGCAATTTGGCAACAAATCGGGGTGTGTCTTGAATGGCAACGTCGCATCGCCGCGTCAGTCGATGGTAATCTTGGCGCTTGTTCGAATTTTCGAACAGCGCCATCTATTATAAATGTTTATCAAACGTAAACTCGTAATACAACAGCAACGAACTCTTTCTCGGTGATTCTATAAATTTCTGTCAGATAGCGCGATTCAGGTCACTCAGACATGTTAAGATTTTTGGTGTTTTATTGGGTCTAATTCTCCTAGAAATACTGTTTTTTTTTTATAAAATTTGGACGTCACGCGAACATTTATTACATTATAAAGTCTCATTATACTTGCTTTTATTCTGCAGAAACCGTTTATTTACGGAGATTACAACTCCTGAAAAATGTATGGCGAGGTCTATCTAGGCATCCACCTAAAAATGATCGGTTGGCAGGTGGTGCTATGTTTCTCCCCGGTGGGCGCGACGCTGCGAGTGCGCGCGCGCAAGTTCCCTTCGATTGTGAACTGCACGTCCATCGACTGGTTCCACACATGGCCGCATGAGGCGCTGCGCTCAGTCTCCAAACGTTTCATTTCTGAGGTCGAATGTTTACCGGTATGTTTTTTTTTTATAATAATATAATATAGTTAAGCTTTAACATACCCACTACTGCAATGGGACATAGGCATTTTTAGGAGTAGGGTGAGTGTCGCATGTTTTGGTTCTAGGACATGCCAGCTTCCTCGCGACGTATTTCACCGTTTTGAGAGCAGTGGTTATAAAATGTAGTAAAGTGCCCGCTATCAATCTAATGAGATGTTCTCTGACTACCTTGGTTTTTTTCAAATATTCTGAGTACCTATCTGCTTTCTTTCTAGTTATTCTTTGTTATATTTGCAGGCGGTATTAATAGATCCAGTGTCGTTATTCATGTCTCACGTCCATCAAAGTGTGGACACCATGTCTTCAGTGTACTTCCAAAACGAGAAGCGGTACAACTACACCACTCCTAAGACTTTCCTCGAGCAAATCGCTTTGTATAGTAAACTGCTCAATGAGAAGACAAAAAATCTCAGCATGATGATAACAAGGCTGGAAAACGGATTGGAGAAATTGGCGTCGTGTGCTGCTGACGTCGCGGTCTTGAAGGTACTTTAACCGTATAGACCAGAGCGGGCCCTACAAACTTCCGCTGACTCTGCACAGGATCCCTTTAGGGCCTGAACCCACATATTTCCGCTGACTCGGCACAGGATCCCGTAGGGGCTGAACCCACATACTTTCGCTGACTCGGCACAGGATCCCTTTAGGGCCTGAACCCATAAACTTCCGCTGACTCTGCACAGGATCCCTTTAGGGCCGAATCCACAAACTTCCGCTGACTCGGCACGTACTTATAAGTCATACGTCGTCCTTATTATTCATACAAAAATGTTTTATGCTGCACATTCAATCTTTTAATGTGATTTAATTAAAAGATTTTTTTCACTTTGCAACATTTAAAAATTTTTTCTCTTACCGTAGGTACCTATTGTTGCAATTTCATGTTATAACGAACATAATATTTTAAAATCCATCCATCAGAACTAGAAACCCATCTTATGTTTTTCTGATGAGTATTTTTTTGCTGCGCAGGTGACTCTTGCTGAGCAAGAGATAGTATTGAAAGAGAAAAACAAAAATGCTGAGGCACTTATTGAAGTAGTCGGCGCTGAGAGTGAGAAAGTATCTAAAGAAAAGGCTTTTGGTAATGTATTGCGAAATTATGCCAATTACAACTTTAATTAGACGTAATATAATCCATTATAACTAAGGGAATGCAAACCACAGTCGCGTGCTAATGCTGGCATCGAGATTGGCCATTTGGTATCATCGTTCGACTACCTGGCGAGATCGAGATTTCACCAACGAAGAAAGTAAAAACTTACTTGACCCTAAATAAGTTTTTTTTTACCTTCCAAACCGGATAGGGTCCGCAAGGGCAGATACCTGCCGGGGCTGCGGGACTGTTCGAAAGGTATACCGCGGCACTGGAAACCAAAGGGCCAAGAAGGAAAATGGATGGGTTTTAGTCCGTCCAAGTATACATTTTCCATCCGAAAAAAGGGTTTCAGTTAATAAAGTAACATAATTAGATCCTCAATTAGAAGAAATATAAAATATAAATAAATTTAAGTCATAGAAAGTAAAATTGCAGACATGGACATTATCTAGACAAAATAAACTTGGGGTTCCACGCCACCAATATTATTATTTAACTTTCGAATCAAAAGCAAACCTAAAATATTTTCCGTGTTTTCAAATCCAGCTGCCGAAGAGGAAAAGAAAGTAAAGGTCATTGAAGAAGACGTAACAATCAAGGCAAAAATTTGCGCTGACGATTTAGCGAAGGCTGAGCCAGCGCTGATAGCTGCCCAGGAGGCGCTGAACACGCTCAACAAGAACAACTTGACGGAGCTGAAGTCCTTCGGCTCGCCACCTGACGCCGTCGTCAACGTGTGCGCCGCGGTGCTTGTACTCTTTGCTAAGAAGGGCAAGATTGCCAAAGATAGATCTTGGAAGGCGGGCAAAGTATGTTTTCCAATTGATACATGAATGTGGTGCTGTGCGGTTCGGCGTTTGGTGTTTTGAGGGCATTGTCAGGAGGGCGCTCTTCGTAAATATTTGTGAAATAGGGAAGTACTACCAATCAAAACACCATTCCCCCATAGATTGTGTATGGCAATAGTAACCTGTGATATCACTTATTTGCTAACTTTTTACCCGACTGCGCCAGAAGGAGGGGTTATGTTTTTCGAGAGTATGTATGTATGTATGTATGTATCTATAATTGTTTGGCGCGCTCTGTAGCCTGAACGGCTCGATGGAGTTTAGCTTGAGAGGTGTCGTTAGATTCGTATTTACTGTAAGAGTGACACTGGGTATATCAAAATAAAAAAAAACTAAATCGCGGATTTTTCGCGCCAAATTCAAATGTTTGGGACACTCTGCAGACTGAACGGCTTGATAAAGGGCTCATCATGAGGATTTTAAAATGGTATTTCTAAGTAACTAAAAAGCGTAAAAAAAAAAAGAAAAAAATTAAAAACCCGACTGCGTAAAAAATAACTAATAACTTTAAATAAAAACTGAAAAGAAAGTTCAGGAAACAGGACATATTTTGACTGCAACAGTCGGGACCCATATTGGATGTAATGATTTTAGTCTAGATTATTTAATGGGTCCCGACTGCTGCAGTCAATATGTCCTGTTTCCTGAACTTGTTTTTATCTTTGGCCAAAAATCCGCTATTTTATTAACTTTTTTATTTTGATATACCCAGTATCACTTTTACAGTAAATACAAATCTAACGACACCTCTCAAGCTAAAATCCATCGAGCCGTTCAGTCTGCAGAGCGTGCCAAACATTTGAATTTGGCGCGAAAAATCCGCCTTACTTTTTTTTATTTTTTTTATTAATTACAAAGTAATCTTATTGTACAATTATTAGGAAATTAATAATGGTATTCAGGTTAAAAATCTTTTTTGTTTCAATCAACCGTACACGACAGTAACGTATTTCTAAAAGAATTTTATTAACATTATTTCTCTCTATTTTAGTTGATGATGGCTAAAGTGGATCAGTTCTTAAACGATCTTGTGTACTACGACAAAGAGAACATTCATCCCGACGTGGTTAAGGTAACACAGTTGTTAAATCTACACTAATATTATAGACCCTTGACCAGTGGTGGGACAGTAAAGGCAAAACAATAAACAAAACTATTTTAAAAAGCAAAGTTTGTTAGTTTGGAATCCAAACAAACAAACGTTGCCTCTTTATAATAGTTTTGTTTATTTGGATGTAGGACGTAATCTCAGAAACTCTCACCCCGATTTCAAAAACTCATTGACTGATACAAAACTACACTTGTGCCGAGTGCCTTGCTTGGGTTATGAAAAACATAGAAAGCAGGCGGGCGGAAGCTAGTAAATCTACACTAATATTATAAAGAGGTAAAATTTGTTTGTAAGTTTGTATGTAGGGAGTAATCTCCGGAACTAATGATCCAATTTTAAAAATTGTTTCACTGGTAGAAAGCTCCATTATTCGTGAGTGCTAAAGGTTATAAATTATTTCGATATCATGCATATTAGTCGAACTATCACAATTATTGTCGTAGCCAGGCGGAAATAAATACCTCATAAAACAGTTTCAACTGTTTGACAACTGACAGCTGTCATGACTTGGATTAGAATAGAACAGCTATTTTAGACTATTTGTCACCATTGAGCTATTACTACTATGTATAGAGAAGACACCGCGAACAAAATCTGTGCTCCGTTCAAATGCTGTCAGCTGGCTGCAATTCACTCAGTCGCTTGCTACGGGGTTAGCCGCCCCCCGCGCGTCCCGCACTGGGCTCAGATTTTGTTCGCGCTGTTTTCTCTATACGTAGTAGTAATAGCTCAATGTTTGTCACCGAAGTAATTAGTCTGTCGCTGTCAGCGATCGCCCTGTGAACAGTGGTTCGTAAGTTCGAGCCTCTGCTAAGATAATCTTTTTTAGAAAAAAAAAAAAATACCGATTGGTCTTGCACCTAAAGTCGAGTTTTCCGAAAGTTTAACCATAGGTGACCCCTAGAGCCCAAATCAACCGGTTAAAAAGTTTATACATAAATAAGGTGTAAGTATCTATTCTTAAACGAAATCATTTAGGGGGTCATTGTACTCATCATTATTAACAACTTTTACTACGGGACCATACCCTGAATCGCGAAAAATAAATCAACTGTTCTATACATTTTGACGAGTTAATGCGAATAGAACTTACTGTGGGGAACAGCTGATTTTTCTTTCGCAATTCAGGGTAATTGCTAATACTATTTTTCGATTTAATGCTCCATTTACGAAATATTAAACTTTAAAGTGCTAGGGCCTCTAAAAGCTAAACTGCTGGCTTGAAAAATCTAGAAAAAGTCACGATGATAGTGCATTTCGTCAATTTTAAAGGAAATCTATAGCGGTTAAGATAACTTTATTAGTTTAGCAGTAACAGTCGTTGAACTTGGGTGTTGGATCATTTTGTACCAAATACAAAATCCTTAGAATAAATCCTATTATGTGACTTAGATGAAGTAGTTGCTTGTTTATAACGGGTAAAGACTTGCATATAAAAACAAAATCTAAAATATTACGGGCTACTACGGAACCTAACACTGCAGCGCGTGGCCCGACACGCACTTGGCCGGTTTTCAAAAAGTTATGACAGCAAAAGGTACTCTAGATAAGTCTACATGACGTTGCTTTGAAAATCTACATAGCCTATAGAGTGTGTGTTCGATCGCTTTCTATGCATTATATTTTAGCAGTAGCACTTCGTGCCAAACAACAATTCGCTATCTATCAAAGCTGGCGTTGTTCTTTTGACTCAATTTTCTGAATCGCGGTGTTAAGATTTTCCGTGAAAGAATGACCCTCGCCCGTGTCAGCTGTCACAAGGTTGATTTTTAACCGACGAAATCAAAGGAGGAGGTTCTTACTTCGACGGGTATATTTTTTTTTACATATGACTATGCCGCCGTGCACATCTTTTTATAGAGTAGTCTGATTTGCATTGCATTATTCTTTTTTTAATGAAAAGCGTATATCTTAAAAGAAATCTTATCTGATCTTGGTCCCATTAAATAAAAAAATCGTGTTTGAGACATTTAATGCACCTTGATGAGAACTTTCGACCTAGCTGGAGTATGACATATATCCGAGAAATAAATTAAAAAGTATTACAAGTGCACATTTAGGTGCAGTAGTGTTATTTCTCAAACAATGATATAAGTAATTAGTGCTTAGAAGTAAACTATAACTAAAATATATTTAGTACCATACTGCGATGCTGACGTCAGCGGCGGCCGTATTTTGTTCTCTCTGACGTCACGACCGACCGTAATCCCGACGTACAGTCACTAACAGTGTTGCAAGTAACGATAATGTGGAATTCAAATGTTTGGTACCCATCTGTCCGATCTAGGTTTATTTAAACCTAGATCGGGCAGAACCTGAAACCTGAACCTGAACCTATGTGCTCGTCTATCTTAATGTAATGTCCTGTTAAAAAAATTGTGTGCACATAAATAAATAAATAATAGCACAAATTAATTAGGACAGTAAAAGTTATAAAATAAAATAAATCTATTAACAATTATAAGAATAATCAAATTGGTACAAAAAAACATTAACATCAAAACTAACTTAAGGTGGATGCTCCAGGGTAGCCCGCGAAATTTAAATTTTCTTACGTTTTTTGCAATTTGCAGGCCAGCGCTAGGTTGGATGTTGATTAAAATATTGCTCGCGACTGTAAGACGTATGTTTATAGAATTATAAACTCAAACTCAAACTCAAAGCATTTATTTCAATTAGACCATTACGGCACTTTTGAATGTCAAAAATACAAAAAAGAAAATCAAAGCTACAGTCCCAGTCACAAGGCATAATAACTTGAGAAAGTACTGTAGTTGCCCATTCCCTAGCGTAGATCTCTATGGAGAAGAACGGGCAAGAAACTCCATGGACACTCTTTTAAAAACAAAATATTGTTACAAAATCTTGGTTACATCTTTAATTTTGAGATTATACATATATGTGAGAACGATGTAGAAAGACGTGCACACTAAGAGCGTCCAGAGTAAAAGATTAGATCAACAGTTTACGAATAAAGTAATTAAAATGAACCTTGGCAGCTAAGAGATGACCAGTCCCAACTGACAGCGCCCGTTCACGAACATGACGCATGTATGCCATTCAACTCAACCATATTGAAGGGAACTAAATGATCCGACACACCCGCCACCATCAGCGAGACATTTAAGTGAGCATGACATTCTCTCGTCATAATCATTAAAATCATCAATACAACCCTCCAAGCGCATAAAGGTGCAGGAATTACTTTTTCAAGGTCAAAGTTGTGGCGGTCATCGCTATACCGGCATTTAATAAGTACTCTAATCATTAACTTACACTATCAACTACTACTAACTTAACTACTAACTCACACTCTCTCTCACCCTTATGTGACGCAGACGAAGTTGCGCGGGTCAGCAAGTAAATAAATTAAGTACCAACAAAAATGAATGGATACTTACCTACACGTTTGTCGTGTTAACAGGCAGTGCAGCCTTACATAAAGGATCCGGAGTTCAACCCTGAGTTCATAATGTCGAAGTCAGCGGCGGCGGCCGGACTGTGCGCCTGGGTCATCAACATCGTCAAGTTCTACGAGGTGTACGCCGTGGTGGAGCCCAAGCGGCGCGCGCTCAACGCGGCCAACGCGGAGCTGCAAGCTGCAAGGGACAAGCTCGCCTTCCTCACAGACCAGATTGCTGTAAGTAACATCATGCCGTTAGGGACGTTTTCCGCCAAAGGGTTAAGATGAACGGAGAGGAGTGAAGACGGGCAAGATTCGACCAACCACAGAAGATACGTGATGTGGATTTCATTCAATGTGATTAGTTGATTCCCGCACGTCTCCCCTCCGCTCTGTCTTTGCTTTGTGGAAACCGGTCCAATCCCCAAAGGGTTGGATTCGAGGCCACGGTCCAGCTGCCGACGATCCGATAAGCGAGAAGCGATTCCGACTAGCAACTAAAAATGAGTTTTTATTAATTTATTTCACAATGGGACAGGTGTCTAAGACAGAGAGAGGTATTTGTATCTTCAGAAGCCGAGGTTCACGTACTGACCTTTATTTGACAGGAACTCGAAGCAAAATTGGAGATATTGCTCAAAGCTTTCCAGGAGGCAGTTAACGAGAAGATGAAGTGCCAGGCTGAAGCCGATGCCACAAACGCTACGATTGACTTGGCAAACCGACTGGTTAACGGCCTAGCTTCAGAAAAAATTAGGTCTGTTTTCGAGTTATTATCACGCGAATATTCTATACTTACCTACCACTTATCACACCCCTTCTGGTTCCCTGCCGAAACGTTCACAGAAAAAAAAACATGTTTTCTGATGACGTAAAGGCTTCAACTAAGACAATTAGAGATTTCAACAGGTTTAATGTATACAGGTACATACAAATGTACGTACATAAACTGACGCCTTTTTCTCATGAAATTAGGCAGGAACTGGACAGATTAAAACATGTCTGCGTCTTGCGCTGTGTAGATGGTCAGCGACGGTGGTGAACCTAAAGGAGTCCGGTGAGATGCTGCCGGGAGACGTGCTGTTAGTCACTGCCTTCATTTCCTACGTGGGCTGCTTCATGCGCCAATACCGCTTGCTGCTCATCAACGACGACTGGGTGCCCACACTCGCTAAGACCAATGTAAGTCCTTTAAACCATTGCTAATGTGGAAGTTTTTATGCTAAAATGTTTGTTACTCAATCAAGCAAAAATGGCTAAATTAATTTAGGTGAAAGATGTTTCAAAATATATAGAGCTTGGGCCAGGTCTTTGTACATCATACAAAAAAATGGGGAAATACAATTAATCAGTTTTCAATCATCTAATTACTTTAAACTGGCTTTGTTTGGTAGTAAAACACAAGAATGTACACTTGGAATTGCAACACACAATGTCATTTATTAGAATATCATTGGCACAAAAACCCGTCATGGCGGTAAGCTGTCATGTTGATTGATTATCAATGACGTTTGACTTGTTTATTTCTGTCATATTACATTGTCAAAGCGACTGAAGTGACAGTAGACAGTTCACGATCTATGATCAATGGTCGATCTATGGTGTATTGTTTTTTAACCACAGAGTACCTAAACTGGCGAGACGCCATATTGAAAGTCGATAAAAATTATTGATAAATATCAAATTATTACAAGGAAAATATGCATTTATGCAATTTATCTGAATTTTTCCCGAATTCCACGGTTTTTTTTCGATTTCTCGAGGTATCTGCTATACATAATTCTAATGGGGCCCATTAGAATTATGTATAGCGATACCTCTGCCTGTTTTGAAACATCTCCTTTGACACAAATAGCTTATAACCTGGATTAACACTGATAGATTTTATACCGCTAATTTATATTATTGGAATTTACACGGGTGAAGCCGCGGACGGAAGCTAGTTGTTTGAAATACTTGTTATTTGTAAATCAATACATTTTCAATTTCAGTAATAGATCACGTTAATAGTTTTGTGGAATTTTATCTAGTTATTTAATACCTATAAACGAGCAATTCTTGTATTAGTATTAGTATAGGTATGTAATATAGGTACAGGGTTAGTTTTCGATGACCGGCCAAATTTTCAGAGATGGTTTAGAATCGATAATGTTTTCGTTATAATGAAAAAAAAAACAACATTTTTAAATAAAATTTAATTGCTGTCTACCTCTAAAAAGCGAAGATATTGCAACAGCACAATTCAGTTCAACGTTTGTAGGTATCAGTTAGCACACAGATACATTTGGCGGTGCATGCACACACACAAGTGCATTGTTTCCCACTATAGGTTTATGATTTAGGAAATTTTTAGGACATTTTCAAATGAATGCTATTATTTTATTTATTAACCGACTTCCAAAAAGAGGAGGTTATCAATTCGTCTAAATAGTTTTTTTTTTTTTTGTTTTTACGTCCAGCCTTTTTTTCGCCGATTGTGAACCGATTTTGATGATTATTTTTTTGTTTGTAAGCAAATTCCTTCGCGGTGGTCCCGTTTAAATTTGGTTAAGATCTGATGGTGATCTTCGGAGAAATACAATGGAACTCTTCAATTATAGACAGCAAATCGGTCGTGATTGCTGCAATCGCTTGGATGTTTGTTGTTTTCACAACATCATAACATATCATCACGCCTGTATGCTCTGAGGGGAGTGCAGATGTGTACAGTACACCCACATTTCGACAGTTAGGTATGTTAGGTTCCATTTTATTGGGGATAACTGATATGCCTATTACCATGACATGTACCTATATATGGTCTAGTGGTGGCGATTACTCAGCATGAGGTCCTGGGTTCGATTCCCAGGTCGGGCAAGTGTTATTGGGTTTTTCCATCAGGAATTTCTCAGTAGTAGCCACGGAGTCTGGATTTGCGCCAGCGCTCGCCCCCTATTACATGGGACTTAAACATAACTGGCGAAATGTGGGTGTAGGTACTATTGGGTACACCTCAGCCCAACTCTTTGGGGATTACAGGCGTGATGTTATGTTATGTTAAAATAAATGTATAGCTAATATTTGTATAGGATATTATAACTAAAAGTACAAAAATAAAAAAACTTTTTTGCAATTAAGCAAACAATAAATGACATAATACAATGGTTGGATGTTAATAAATATTTCCAAAACTAATCTGCTTCATTGCAAAACATTTAAAGGTAAGCCTGTACGCCTTAATGTTGCACTTAACAATAATAATATAGAACAGGTACGTAATGCAAAGTTCCTTGGTGTAACACTTGATGAGCATTTCACTTGGAGAAATCACATCGAAATAATTAAAAATAAAAAAAACAAATAATTCGTATTTGCTTTGAAAAGAATTAAAGTTATTACATCTTTGCGTACCGCCATAATGGTGTATCACGCATACGTTTGCTCAGTAATACGATACGGTATAGTTGTTTGGGGAAACTCTTCCAAAATAGCGAAGATCTTCATTGCCCAAAAGAAGTGTATTCGTGCAATATTCAAAATGCAGTGGTCTGACTCATGCAGGCCTATATTCAAGTCGCACAATCTACTGACAGTCCCATGCATTTATATTTAGGAAGTTGCCAGGTTTGTGAGGTCCAATCCTGAACTATTTGAACGGAAAGATAACATAAATAAAAGGAAACCTACACATTTAGATTTTTAAATGCCTGTTCCAAAGCTAGAACTTTTTCGTCGGAGCTGCGTTTATATGGCTCCCCTAATTTATAATGCTTTACCTAGGTCAATTACTCAACTACCCTTCAATAAGTTTTGTGTTGCGTTGCGGAAGTGGTTGTTAGAAGAGTGTTTTTATTCGATAGATGAGTTCTTTCAAAAGTGTCTCTGTAAATTTTATACTCTGAAGCACCGACATATTTAACTGTTAAGTGGACTTAAACTAAAAAAAAACGTAGTTACCTAGTAATTATTATCCTAACTGTAAAAACCTGTACTATTGCATGCTATATATTGGCCAAATGTGTGTTACTAAATATTTTATATAAAAACTTCATGTACCTACCATATTTGATGCAATAAATGAATGAATGCAAAAATCTCAAGATATCTTAAGATATTATTAATATTAAATCTATAAGATCTTAATTTTAAATTTTGGCTGGTCAATAAAAAATACCCCTATACTAAGTAAAGTTTGGGTGTAGGAGGTAGGCATCTAGAGTATATCTACGTCCTAGGATTCTAGAATATCCTACCCTACTCTTGTGATTTTGCTAGCTTTTGCTCGCGGCTTCACTCTCGCTAAGTGCGGAAATTAACCTACTGGGACGTTTTAAATGTAGCCTTCGACACTCGGGGATAATGTAGCTTACCGTTAGTGAAAGAATTTTTAGGATCGGATCAGGAGTACAGAAGATAACCCCCTACAACAAATTTTACCTCTATAAAGGGTGTAAAACACCTCTTAACGAAGCCAAAAGGCACTTGTTCTCCTCGTCATTGCGATCATTTTTTTGGTTCTACACCATACCTGGGAACCTTCTAGTTACGGAGATATTGGGGGTCAAAGTTCCAACTTTTTGACAAGTTTTTTTTTAATACAAGTTTTTAATGTAAGATTTTTACTTTAAACACCTCCACGACCCCCTTACTATTCAATCTATCCATCATCACAATGTTTTGAGTGCGTTACATTGAGTTCTACCACAAAACATAATTTTTCACCCCAAAAAAAAAAGTCGTTTCCCAGCAATAATTTTTGCATAAAGGGACTTAGTTTGATGTACAGAATGCTTGGTTGACGGCTTCGTGATGAGGTCTTTTACACCCTGTATAATTATTATTGTAGATACATTTTTCACGAATGTAAATATACAATAAGTACTATAGGTACTTATTACCGACCGACTGCGATAGGAAACATTTATTCGACGCGGAAGAAGTCGCAGGTTTACATTTTTACATCTGTTATTTAATTATTTTCAACCAACTTCCGTGCCACAGCCTAAAATCGAAACGACGGAAGATCTAGACGTGCTGTCGATGCTGACGGACAGCGCGCAGGTGGCGTCGTGGAACAACGAGGGTCTGCCCACCGACACCATGAGCACTGAGAACGCCACCATCCTCTCCAACTCGGCGCGATGGCCGCTCATGATTGATCCGCAGCTGTAAGCCCAACACCCATAAACATAATATCAAGCCTGTAAACTTCAAAGGTTTTGACGTAGGTGTACCTCCTACACGCACATGTCCTACATTTTGCCAGTTACGTTAAGTCCCATGTAATGGGGGGCGGGCCTATTGCGATGAACCGGGCCTTAATCCAAACCCCGTGGCTGCTACTGAGAAATTCGTGATGGAAAAATTCAATAACACTTTGCCTGACCCGGGAATCGAACCCAGGACCTCATGCTCAGCAGTCGCGCTTGTGACCACTATAGATCCAATTTCCACCAAAAACGAGACGAGCAGAGCGAGGAGGACACGTAGTACATTCGTACAAGATTGACCAATCACAGGATAGGTGAGAGACGTGTATGTGGATTTCATCTAATGTGATTGGTCGATTCGGCCCTTCTTCTCCTCTTCGGAAACGGTGCCTAAATCTGTTTTAGTTTGAGAACAGTGGCGGCCCACCAGTCGTAACGGCCCCAACTCGCGACTTACGTGACGTAGGTGGCCACTTTACTAGGTACGTGACGTAGGTGGTCATCAAAGTTCGGTGTATAACCGAAGCCTAGCTTATAGTCACTGGATATCAGAAAAATACGTAAAAGGCCTAGCTCTCAATTCGGTGTAGGAAAACATCGTGAGGAAACCAACATGTCCTAGAACCTATTATAAAATTCAAAGACAAGTGACATCTACGAACATATATGCACTGGGCTCTCACGTCGTGGATAACCCTCTTATAGAGAGGAGACCTGTGTCCCAGCAGTGGGAACGTTATAGCTGCAATAATTATGCTAATATCTTACCTCTCTTGATACAGGCAAGGTATAAAGTGGATAAAACAGAAATACGGTGACGCGTTGGTCGTGGTTCGATTAACGCAACGCAACTACTTGGACCGCATCGAGCGTGGGGTCAGCAATGGTGAAGTGGTGATGATTGAGAATATCGGGGAGAGTGTGGATGCCGTGCTCGACCCGCTGCTCGGCAGAGTACTCATACGCAAGGGGAAAGTGCTCAAGGTGAGCACAATAATTCATGTATCCGAAGGGCTTGGAAGATACTTGTAGCCTGGTCGGTCTTAAATTCCGCCAATTTTTTTTCAAATTTGCGTCCACGTTTGCAACTTAGATAACCCTAAACTTCTTTGTATTTTTGCAAAAAAATAACCAAAACAAAATCACAAAAAAGTGGAAATAACTTTACTTTCGGAAGTTGGTGACTTTTGTTTGTTTCATTGACTTCTTTGCGACCGTTGGAATTCGGTTCTTTTTTTTTTCATATATTTTTTTACCCTTCTAATTGTATCTCACACAAATCCTTGCCAAGTATCAATTTTACATTGCAACTAGAATATAATATTAGCACATCATCCACATACACGAAGCAGAAATATGCATGTTGTAGAAGATAACTCATAAAGTAAGTACCTACCTACTTATGCATATTATTAACATTTATATGGGGCCACCGCGCGAGGAGCTTCGACCAAATGAAGAGAATGAGAGTCACGTCACGACCAGTAATAACGGAGAAATCGGTGCATAATCTCCTCCTTTTTTTTAGAAGTTGATTAAAAAGAAGTACCTCCAAAGCCTTTGTTAAGCTCAATCGATTACGTCTGGTAGAATGGCATGAGAGTAAACGTCACAGACTATTTTTAGGCCACCATCAATCACTCTCAAACGTCGCACAACAAGACTCGAGACCTTATCACTATTTCACGCTGTCTCATTCACAGCAAGTTTTTCATGAGGTCGCTTCCTTATCTCAGCAAAAGTAACTGTTAGCTCTTCTCCAAATTTATATCAAGCCTCAAGTAAAAGTATGCTAAAGGAGTCGATTCACCAACCAAAGCTGTCGCATGTCGCGAACTTTTATACGCGTTCAGATAACGTCATATCGGCGGCTATAAGACGATAATACCTGGCAACAGTGTTTAAGCCTTAAAAATTTTCTTGTATTTGAGTGTTTTAAGAGTCTAGCACTCAAATCCAAGAAAAGAAAAATTTAGATTTTTATTTTGAGCGCTCCCTAGAGAAATAATCAAACTTTCCCGGGCATATTTTTTTTTTAATTTTGTGAACCTATCTAAACCATAATCACACTACTAAACTGAGATTTTTGATCTGTGATTATTGGTAATATATGCCCGAGAAGAGTTTGATTATTTCTCTAGGGAGCGCTCAAAAAAAACGTAATTTTTCTTGTATTTGAGTGCTAGACTCATAAAACACTCAAAAACAAGAAAAATTGAAATAGCTCTCATAAGATGCTTGAAAGTATCATCTCAATTATATGTATAGTATTTTACTTTACAATCTGAAGAATCTGATAGTATAAATGTTACGCTTTCAGATAGGAGACAGAGAGATAGATTACAGCCCGAATTTCCGTTTCCTGCTTCAAACCAAGCTGGCTAACCCACACTACCAACCTGAAATGCAAGCGCAATGTACCCTCATCAATTTTACTGTCACCAAGGACGGGTAAGCGCGTTACTGGTTATCATTCCAGTTTTACCTTCAAACTATGGCGTCGTTGGTAAGAAATTCACAGGTCTCGTTTTAACATGTAATCTCTTTGTGGATGTTGTCTTAGTTGTTTTGAATTAGGGCCTTCTAGGCTATTGGGTGGATATGATTCAACAGACCCGTGTACTACCAATCATGTCCCGTAACTAACTCTTGAACTATTTCACCCTTTAACAGTTTAGAGGAGCAGCTGTTGGGAGAAGTAGTCAAAGCTGAGCGTCCGGATTTAGCGAAACTGCGTGCTGGACTCACGAAGCAACAGAACGACTTCAAGATCACACTCAAGATTTTAGAAGACGACTTACTCAAACGACTGTCATCTGCCGGTCCCGACATACTGAGCGACTCGGCGCTCGTCATCAATTTAGAGACTACGAAGAAGACTGCTGGAGATATTGAGATAAAAGTGGAAGAGGGAAAAACAACGGCAATTAAAATTGACGAAGCTAGGGAAAGGTATCGGTAAGTAAAACGTTACGGATCCATCACAAATTATCGGAAAACTAGCCGATCCCCGCGGCTTCGCCCGCCCGCAAATTATATACTAAAAACCCCCTCTTGAATCACTTTATCTATTATATTATACTATTCGTAGTTTTAAAGACACTAAGGATACACAGAAACAGACAGACGCGGGCGACTTTGTTTTATCTTATGTAGTGATATAAAATAATAAATTAATGTTTTCATCACTCAGGCGTGCAGCTGGCCGAGCTTCTCTACTATATTTCATTTTAAACGACCTGTACAAGATCAACCCGATGTACCAGTTCTCGCTAAAAGCGTACAGTGTGGTGTTCAAGGACGCCCTTTCGAAGGCCGACCCCGCCGACGATCTGGATAAACGAGTAGCCAACCTGTTGGACAGCATCACCTTCGCAGTGTTCGTGTACACCAGCCGAGGACTCTTTGAGAGAGACAAGCTTGTCTACCTGTTCCTTATTACGCTGCAGGTTGCCAATTTTCTAAATGATTGCAGTTCCCGTCTTACAGCCTTTTTTCATACTGGTGTTTTTTTACCCGACTACGGCAAAGCCAAAAGGAAGGGTTATGATTTTAGCAGGCTATGTATGTATGTTTGTATTTACGTATGTTCCACCGTAGCGCGTAAACTATTCATCCGATTTTGATGAGTACGGTGTCAATCGGTTAGTTATTATAGCCCGGGTAACCTCTTTATAAAATTTATTAATATTTTATATGATGAAATTAAAACCTAAGATTCTGACCTCGAAAAAATTAAACTGAGATAATCATCACGTGTTTGGTATCAAAAGAAAGGTCTTCTTCTTCTTCTTATCGTATCGATTTTCCTTCCAATTACACATTGTGGGCCCAGTGGGTGGCCACGTTTATATCAGCGGTAGACACGCTGTACATGTCGTCAAGAGTGCAGGTAGACGGACACCTGGGACACTCCAGCAGGTGGGGCATTGTTTGGTCCGGAGCGCCGTACTCGCACTCGGTGTTGGAAGAACCAATTATACCCCATTTTACCAGGTTATGTTTGCAGCGGCCTACTTGGGTACGCATCGATTCAGAGCTTTCCAAATAGGCCACTGTTATTCACTGCCGGGAGCCAGGTGTTATTGGGGCTTTAAGAAGTCGTGTGGTGGTGGGCACTTCTCATGCCATAACTTGCTTCTTACTTTAGGTAAGAAGCAAGGCCTATCTTGGATTGCCTGAGTGGAGCGTAGGCAGCTTTTGCGGATTTTTAGTCTGCCCGGGGTGGTTGTGTGGTCGGAGAGGGGATGTCGGGAATCGGATTCTTGGTTCTTTTTTTCCAGCGCGCATGCGACATCCATTCGTACAGCAGGTGGTGCGATACCTACTAGCGGGTAGAGCTTACTAAGTGGAGTCGGTTTTAGGTAACCCGATATTATCCGACACGTCTCGTTTAGAGCAGTATCTACTTGCCTTGCATGAGCGGATCGGTGCCACAGGCCCAGATGGTGGAAACTAGGCGACGTAACAAATTGTTTCGGGTCGCGACCTTCTGTTTCGTACTATGACAGTGTGACTTATACGTTAGGGCCCTATCCAACGTGACACCTAAATACTTTGGATTCGGGCAATGTTCTACATTAGTTCCTCGCCACGGGATGTTTAGTGTCCGGTTCGAGTCCCTATTGCGGAGGTGGAATGCACACCACTGTGTGTCTTAGACGATTTGGCCGTAGAGCATTACTGTCATAATATTTCCCTAATACGTCCAGTGCCTCTGTCAATTTATGCTCTACGTCCTCGAAAGTCGCTGACTGTGATGCTAGTGCCAGGTCATCCGCGTACAGAAACCACTCAGTGTGTTGGGTTGGCGGTTGGTATAGATGTTAAAAAGCATTAGCGCCAACACACTGCCTTGAGGAAGACCGTTCTTTTGCCGTCTCCATCTGCTCTTACTAGTTTGGAATAAACCTGGAAACGGCGGTTGTGCAACAGTTCGCTTAGTATACGCACAAAGCCCTGATCGTTGGTATGAGTGATCACTTTGCCAAGTAGTTTGATATTTATGGTGTCGTAAGCTGCGGAAATATCAACAAATACGACACCAGTGACTTTGTTAGACTCGTACCCGTTCTCCAAATATTCTGCTAGTCGGAGGACCTGGCTAGAACAAGACTTGCCAGGCCTAAACCCAGCCTGCTCAGGAATTAATGCTGAACCAGTTGCTGCTGTAAGGCGGTTAAGTAGCAGCCTTTCAAACAGCTTATCGGTGTGGCATAGCAGCGAGATAGGCCGGTAGCTTTTAGGGTCGTCGGAGGGTTTACCTGGTTTTTGCAGAGCAACGATTTTGGTCTTTCTCCAAAGTTTGGGTATGTGTGCGGTAGCCATGCATTCATTAAAAAATGTTAGAAGTCACGATACAGATAAAGGCCTCAGGTGTTTGATTTGCTCCACCGTAATCTCATCGACACCAGCCGCTTTACCATTTTTAGTGCCTTAATGGCCAGAATGATGTCAGTAAGTGTAAAAGGAAGGAAGGAAAGGGTCGTTTTCATATAGTTCTTCGTAAATTTCAAGAAGTTTGGATGACTCTGGAGTTAGGCCGGATATGTACAAAGTGCGGCAGCCTCTGGGAATGCATTGACGCGACACAGTCCAAATAGTTTCAACGAACTGATCGTAATTGGAAGGTGTAGGTTCTATGTCACGTAGTTTTCCATCTACATCTACTGAGAACTTCCCAGTTATAGCCTTCGAGAAGTTAAAGCGTGGTTTAAAAGGAACCTGTCGTGGTTAGATTGCTTCTCTTACCTCACACGTAATGGGCCTATGCTGTGTATTTGGTATTGGTTGGCAAACAGTTTTTAACATAAAGGATTAATATTACTACTGACAAAGATTAGGTTTGGGTTGTACCCACGTTTCCAACGTCGGCTGTTGAAGGATGCAGGCTATTTGGCATCATGAACGAGGGATAGTTGGGAGGCATCAGCCCATTCCTCGACTAAGTCTCCATCAGTGTTGGTTTCGGGGTATCCCCAGCATGAACTGTGGCTATTAAAATCTCTTACGACTATTTTAGTATGCCGACCGTCGGAAGTTTGGTGTTTTATGGAATTCAAAAGGCTGATTAGGGGCCTTGTAGACCGAAGTGATCGTGCAGGTGCATTACTCCGGGTTGCAGATTAGACAGTTGTTACTCCGGGGTTAACAAAAATGGCGCTGCCATATTGTGCGTGGGGTATCTCTGGTACAAGCAATAGCATAGTATCAGTGATGAGCAGTTAGACGCTAGTCTACACGCACGTCTAGTTCGTACGCACACACACACAGCGTTCCGAACCGTTCCGAACAAAAACGAAGTTACACCATGCACACATAATGCTATTCGACGCCGCTCAACACTCGCCAACAATATAATATCTTTACAAATAACTTTTTCTTTTATTACTTTCGTCTTACCTTTTATTTAAATGCGCTAAAAAGAATAAAATAAAACTTTTCCTTTAAAACTTTTACTATCAACTTATAACGTCATGTCCCTAGTCTAATAAGCAACATATATTTTTTTGCACATTTATATTCACTCATCAAAGAGGAGTTACATGGACCTCTCGTTAGCAGATACCACCCCTTTTGTCGTGCGCGATGCAGGAATCTGAGGTTTCTTGCTGTTTAGTTCCTCATTTTTTGTCATAGATGGCGCTATAGTATTTTTTGTTTTATGTGCTACTGTTTGTTTTATGTGTAGGTACTACTTTTTATCGTGCCGCTACAAAAGTACCTAGCTGACGATAACGTTTACAAGAGCTTAGAACAATTGAAATGTAATATCACACGAAATAATTACTTCAGTAACCAGAGATCAGATCTCAACATTATTTTTACTTTATGCGAAACCCGAAACACGTGCCTAGTATTTTTTGTAAAGAGTCTATGTACAATATTTCTAAATTTTATTATAAAAATCACAAAGTTATAAGCTTGTTAAGTTACCTGGTTATCTGTACAAAAATATGGTCAATGCGCAGCGCGCGGCCCCGCGCCGCGCCTCCTGTATCGTCTTGCGTTCATTGATAATTGTAATTTGGCAGTAGGTACCTAACCGTACGGTGATTGTATTGTAATAAACTAGTGATAGATAAATTTTCCATCACACTTGCAGGCTTTGGACCGTCGTAATGGCCAAGTGTAGGTAGATATTATTATTATTATAACTTTATTCTTAAATGCATACAGGGTGTAAAAGGCCTTATCACGAAGCCGTCAACCAAGCATTCTGTACATCAAACTAAGTAACTACGCAAATATTATTGCTGGGAAACGACTTTTTTTTTTGGGGTGAAAAATCATGTTTTGTGGTAGAACTCAATGTAACGCACTCAAAACATTGTGCTGATGGATGGATTGAATAGTACGGGGGTCGTGGAGGTGTTTAAAGTAAAAATCTTACATTAAAAACTTGTATTAAAAAAAAAACTTGTCAAAAAGTTGGAACTTTGACCCCCAATATCTCCGTAACTAGAAGGTTCCCAGGTATGGTGTAGAACAAAAAAATGATTACAAAGACGGGCAGAACAAGTGCCTTTCGGCTTCGTTAAGAGGTGTTTTACACCCTTTATGTGATAAAATATAGTCAATGCGATTTGTTGCACCTTAAGCCACTTTTTATCCACTTATGGTTCAAAGTGGATAAAAAGTTTTAAACATCGCGTTACTTAACCACTGTTCCACGACACTCGGATGCCGAATTGCTGCTCGTGCCCCGCACCGCTAGGGATACGTTATTTCCACAAACCGCTAGTGTACGTACCATTTCTGTGTACTGGACGTTTGTATACGAAAACCACATGGTTGGTACACGATCAATCACACACAAACACACCTGTCAGGCCCACTGTGGCCGCGCGCTCGCGACGTCTAAGTAGCTGAACGGAAGCATGATACTTGCGCGTCAACCTGTTGCATCCGGACGACTGAAGGAAGGGGCTGTGTTACCCCCCGGGACCCACTGTGCACGCGCGCATAGTGCCGCTTTGACCTACCGTCACCTGTCATTGTGGGTAGGTACCTAGTAGTAAGTGGTAGTAGTAGTGTCGCTCGGTGTCGGTGACCAACTTGTAACCTTTTTTAAATATTTTTGGGACAAAATGTAACATGGTGTAAAAAAAAATGGAATCGATTCAGTTTCTTATGAAAACTATAATGTTGTTTATCAGTGTAAAGTAAATAAGGACTATTAATACTTTCATCATACTTCATCAGGTTCTGCAAACAGAAGGAAAATTGAACTCGCGAGAGTTAGACTTTTTGCTGAAGTTTGCGGTGGCGCCGGAGAATTCGCCGTATTCCTGGCTAACCAACCTGAGCTGGGGCGGTATCGTAACGCTCGCCAAGATGGATGCCTTCGAAAATCTCGACAAAGATATTGAGGGCGCTGCCAAAAGGTATTCAGGTTTTATCTCAATTCGTTTGTGGCAACGCTGGCCTTTCCAATTTTTATTTGCAATCGGATTTAAATGCGGTTCAAAATGGCTATTTGCACAAAATCTACTTACGGTTTAAAGAAAAGGAAGCTCTACAGTTGTATTAAATTAATTATTATCGATTTCTAAAATTAATTAGATGGCAGAAATACACAGAGGGCGAAGCTCCCGAGAGAGACAAGCTACCGGGAGAGTGGAAGAACAAGTCATCGTTGCAGCGCCTATGCATAATGCGAGCCTTGCGTCCCGATAGAATGTCTTATGCATCTAGGTATGGTAATACTCTCCTCTGTAAAGACAATACCGCCACATAGTGACCAGTTCAATTATTCTTGTTTTAACCTCCCACGCAAAAAGAGGGATGTGATTAATCACATCCCTCTTTTTTATCTTCATTTGTAAGAAATTGCAAGTTTTTAATACATAATGCATTGGCGTGGAGTTGTACCTACTTAGTTACTTTACTGATTCAACTGAACAAAAATGTTTCAGCCGAAGCTTTGACTATTGTGAAAACTGTATTTCGACTTGTCGGAGTAGACTTCGGACTAGGTTTCAGTCAATTTTAACATAAAAATAATGATCATCAGAGATCATAGAGAAGAAAAACTAAAAAATAACCCATTTTCCATTCCTTTAGTGCATTTTGCGAAGAGAATTTGGGCACGAAATACGTTGAGGCCCGTACGCCACCGTTGGAAAAATCTTACGAGGAGAGCAATGCTACCACTGCTATGTTTTTTATTCTTTCGGCTGGTGTCGATCCATTGAAGGTAACCTGGGACATACATTGTTTATTTATTTTTAGACATAATATTTTTTGTTTGGGTTGATTAAACCAGTTGTTTTCTGAAATGGGCTTATCTGGCGCAGCCGTGAGGCACACATTTTTTTTTTGTTTTTCCTTTGTTCTTTTCGTGTACCTATATCCTGTTTGTAGAATATTTTGTGTGTCTTAGAGTCTGCTAAATGAAACTTTTTTTTTTGAATAATTTGCTTTAAAACCTATTTACAGGATTTAGAAAAATTGGGTCGCAAAATAGGCTTTGCGACTGACAAGAAGAATTTCCACATCGTCTCTTTGGGACAAGGTCAGGAGGTGGTCGCTGAAGAGGCTATGGGTATCGCTTCAGTTGCCGGCCACTGGGTCATCTTGCAAAACATTCACTTGGTCGCCAAGTGGCTCGCAGCACTTGAAAAGAGAATGGAAGAGTGCTTCGAAAATCCTGCGCCGGAATACAGGTAGGTGCATCATAAAAATAGACCTCTAACGAAGTCGAAAGGCACTTGTTCTCCCCGTCATTGCGATATTTTTTTAGTTCTGGACCATACCTGTGAACCTTCTAGTTACGGAGATAATGGAGGGCTAAGCTACATCTTTTTTACAAGTTTTTGATGATATTACTGTAAATACCTCCACATGACCCCTGTATTATTTAAAGCATCCACGGTCATCCACCAGCACAGTGGGTTACATTGAGTCCTTGTGTTAACCGTGGTTTTTCACCCCAAAAAATGTCGTTTCCCAGCAAACACTTTTTCGTAAAGGTACCTATGTAGATTGATGTACAGAATGATTGGTAAACGACTTTGTGAAGGGTCTGTTTAACCTAGCATCATTCTGATCCATTTATTACTAATACTTCATTGTCAACAAGATAAATAGTGATGGGGTTTTGTTACTATCTATTTGTTTTTATAGGTTATTTTTAAGTGCTGAGCCGGCCGGAGATCCTGCCTACCACATAATTCCGCAAGGAATCTTGGAGTCGTCCATCAAAATAACCAATGAGCCACCTATCGGCATGTGGGCTAACTTGCATAAGGTATGCTAAAGGTTATTTTTAAACAGCTTTATGTCGCCTCACTGGATGAGCATAATTATAATCACCGTCGTTAATTTATGGCTATAACGCTTTAACTTTTTATTCTGAAAACATTGGAATAGGTTTGAGTCAATTTTTTAAAAATTTACAATAAGTACTTACGCCTCTTTTTGCGCCACAAATGACGCTCGTTTTGCTAAGTTTGTTATTGCATCCGGGGCGGAATTAACTCCCGAGTCGTAGCCAAGGGTGTTTTTGAGCCGAGAACTGCAATAACAAATGCCCACTTGTATCAAACGACGTTTTTCAATACACTTTTTACGAAAAATATTTTTATCATGAATTATTAGGAAACTATTTTCTTTTTTTCCGCTTTTTGCTTTCGCCAGGTTGAAAGCCGCTAAACAGCCTACTATAAAAAATTGTTTTTTATATTTTTGAATTTAACACAAATAAATGTTAATTTGATAACAAAAGTAAATATTAGTTTTAACTAATCATGGAATATTCAAAAAATATCTACTCCGTCAAGACGCATTATTGCTTTGCCGAAATTAAAAAAAACATTCACCTTCGACTATAGACATTTAACCAATTTGGACTAAGTATAGGTAAGTTATCTGTGGCAATTTTCATTCCCGCACACGTGTTGGAAAATGAAAAAAATCGCACGTGTGTGAAATACATTACATGTTGAACCTAATCGTAGTGCGATTTCGAGGAAGTAGAAAAATTAGTTATTTAGCTGTCAAGTTGGATGGCCTCATCTCGACGTGCAATATTGACCATCGTGTTAGTCACGAGCACCAACATCTACCTAATGTTACCGGCAAAGCATTCAGTCATTCTACAGAAAACGTTTTCATTCTATACAACGCTGAGCTAGTCTAAGCAATGTACATATAAAATATTTTATCTAATACGCGCTTCAAACGAGATTTGAACGCAACCTTGTAACCTAAGCTCACGGGGCGTCATCTTATATCATTATATATGTATACCCTGCGTTAACCAATGTATAGAATACCTTGAGGAGATCAAGCAAAGTATAAAATGAAGGAAATAGCAAATATAAATAAAAATAGAATGAGTGTGGCTTACCGAAATACGGGATATGCATATTGCCACACCTTCTCTCCTGACCGTCGTGCACAACTAATTGCACCGCTCCAGGACTTGAATGAGGCAAACGACAGAGCTGTCCAGGTTGCTACGTACTGCTCGGACAAAATCTGAGTTATCGATTCGAGAAGAAGAAGAAGACCGATATACTATGGGCAAACGATTGTGAGCGACTGCAAATAGTCGCAATAACATAGCTAGGGCGCACCCCAACCAAATAAATGGGTTAGGTTAGGTTAATATAACGTTCGGTATTGCATAGAACGCCTAGGAAAAGTATGGAATAAATATTAATAAGTTTTCTCCCCGTGTACTAAACCCTTCCCTAATGCTGTCCACAGGCTATGGACTGCTTCAGCCAGGAGACTCTGGAGATGTGCAGCAAGGAGGCGGAATTCAAATCTGTTTTGTTTGCTCTGTGTTACTTCCATGCCGTCGTTGCTGAGAGACGGAAATTCGGCCCTCAAGGGTGGAACAGGTACGTGTAAATTAGGGAGTCCCGTTCAGAAAGAACTATATTTCCAAGTTTTGCTCGAAAGACGCAATTTGACACCTAATTGGTCTATTCGCAAAGCTGTCTCCGACCTGCGCCAACCGATTTGGTTTTATACTCGTATCAATACTTACAAGTTAGGGTATCAGACCAGACCCATAACAACCCCTAGATCTGTATCCTACACATTAACCAATTTTTATTCTTAAAATTCTTTCATTGGTAGATAACTACATTATTCGTAGGTGCTATAAGTTATAAATTATATTTATATCATGCATATTAGATGAGCTATTACCATTTTCATTCCATTCAGGAAATGTTACCCGATCATTCGATTGAATCTTTATAGTACAGTGTGCTTGCAGCGCACATTTCATCAGATAGGACTGCTCGACTAATCAGACCATGGCCCGGTTGGAATATCCAAAGTGTCCTTACATCTACACATTAAAGGACTTATAAACGCCACAGACGCGATTAATGTGGCTACCTACTGGGCCTAAGAAATTTTATTAACCGCACGAAAAACGAAGAAGTTGAAAACAGATCAAATCAGATGATCGGACCGCATTCTGTGCCCAAAACAGATACTTATAGCCAACTAGTTTATTTTTCTTTCGCTATGTTATTTTAAAAATTCATATATCTTTCTACAGAGTGTATCCATTCAACTTCGGCGACCTGACGATCTGCGTGTACGTACTGTACAACTACTTGGAAGCGAATCCTCGAGTGCCATGGGAAGACTTGCGCTATCTGTTCGGGGAGATCATGTATGGCGGACACATCACCGATGACTGGGACAGGCGGCTCTGTCGCACCTTCCTACTCGAATATATGCAGGCGGAATTGGTCAGTCGCATGATATACTTAACTAGGGAACACCCAAAAAGCCCGAAAAACTAAATTCCGAAAGTCACAATTCCGAATTTCATAATACCGAAGAGTTATGTATATTATTTAAAATCCCGAAATTCATAATTCCGAAAGTCATAAATACGAATTGTTTGTTGTCCGAATTTCATAATTACGAAGAATCAAATGTCCGATAGTCCGAAAAACATGCTAGCTGGCATGAGGAGCGTAGGCCGAAGGCGGAGCGACGACGATATTTGTGACAGAAAGTGGGTGTGTAATGTAAAATGCGAGCGTAGCGAGCGCGCTTCATGGAGTCGTAGCAGGTTGTAAATTTGCTTATATCTTGAAAACGGTGCGTCCTATCATTTCCCCCTTTCGTGAACCCTTTTCATGTTTTTTTTTTTAATGTTTCTTATTATCAATAGGTTATTTATTATTCTTATTTCTTATTATTAATGAAATTCGGTATTTTGAGAATAGTAACTATAAACGTTCGGAATATTGAAATTTCGGAATTATACCCGGATTTCGGATTTATTATTATTTCCGGAAGACGTTGCGTTGGAAGGCCTCCCACTAGGTGGACCGATGACCTGGTGAAGGTTGCGGGAATCCGCTGGATGCGAGTCGCACGGGACCGGTCAATGTGGCGACACTTAGGGGAGGCCTATGTCCAGCAGTGGACGTCTTTCGGCTGAAATGATGATGATGATGATGGAATTATAAAAATAGGATTAATGATGAATCGGAATTGTTGTATTCGGAATTATGTAGTGTACCTATTTAACTACTATAGTCCTTTGCCAGTTATTTTAGCTCTGACGTCAACAGTCCAACAACTATTTTATTTTGAGAGTAAATATCGCTGTAATTTTGACAGACGTTTTAATGACAGCAACCTAACATAATTCCCGATACCAATACCAATACCCGAACTATACCCCGATACCAATTTAAACACTCAGCACATGATTCTTGAACCCAGCATAAAAAAAAAATAATCTGTTATTGAAAAAATACTGTTTCATACAAAATGCAACGATTACCTAAATGTAAGGAACAGCAGATTTTTTTTAAACCGCCGTAAAAATGTCGGTGCTTGAGGGGTCCACCTTTATATATTCTGTGGGTCCAATCATGGTTTATGCTGTATTTGAACAGTTGGCGCGTATATACCTTTGCATAAAAAAGGTTGTGTGTGTGTATTGCCACTGCTCTAGATAATCATAATATGGTATTTGTTTTTAAACTTTAACCCAGGTGGACGGTGAGTTGCAACTAGCTCCGGGCTTCATATCGCCACCGAACTCAGATTACGTCGGCTACCACGGCTACATCGACGACTTCTTGCCCGAAGAAACACCTTACTTATATGGATTGCATCCTAATGCTGAAATAGGATACCTAACCACCGTCTCCGAGAGACTGTTCAAGGTACTCGTATAAGATTAAAATGTTTATTTCCAGTCGCGCCTCGGGCGATGCCGCGGCAGTTGGTTGCATCAAATGGCTTACCGAAGTCAATCCGCCACTCCGCCTACCCCGTATTCAACACATCAGTGTGAAAGTGGCGAAACATTTGTCGAGATTAGGTTCGGGTTGAATGTGGCATGCTTACTTTTGCACTTCCTGCATATCCTGCATATCTGCATATCCTACATACCTTGCATCCAAGCCTATAAGATTAATCCTACTTCCTACTAATCGGTGAACGAAAAAAACATAGAAGCATTCCTAGCGTCCGATAATGACCCAACGCACATATATATTATATATAATTATATTTGTGTGCGTTTTTTGAGTACTTTGCTGTGTGCACTTAGGCCATGTGCCAAATAAAATTAAATAAGTTTTCTTTCTTTCTGTTTTTTCTTTCTTTGTATGTACATAGTCGTATGAGCCATTTTATGTAAATATAAGGGCCTGTGCAGACGACAGACTATCCGTGACGCACTTTTTAGTTTGTGAAAATGACCAAAAATTCCGTGTCATTCTGGCAGATCGCGCCGCGCCACGCCGCCCAAAAAGTGCGCGAAAAAATAGAACGTTTGCTCCAACACGTACTAACGTAGACGGCGCACACTTTGAGTATGCAATCTGCACTCGTTAGTGGTTAAATTGCACTATGAAGGTGTGCGTCATGTGCGTTGAGTCTGCCTAAAATCCGCATCCAAATGTGCGCCACAGTTGAAAAGAAATAAAAATACATAATAAAAAATATTCTAATCTTCTACTTTACTGCCGCTGGCAGAAGCTAGTACCTACTAAATATTTTGTACTTATATCATTTTAATGTTGTGGATTTCCGCAAAGAGACACCTGATTACGTACCTTATAATTCAGTATAAACTCGAGGCACGTCATTTTCCCTACATGACAAATAAACTTTATTTAACCAAAAATAACCGGCTAAGTGCGAGTCGGACTCGCGCATAAAGGGTTCCGTACCATCGTAGTAGGCAAGCCCCCTTCATTTTTTTTTATTCTCTATTACAAGCTTTTATTTAGTTTCACCTGTCCCGATGTCTGTAATCAAATCTTGCAAGTTATATTTGATCCACTTTTCGGTTACCGACTGAGCTGAAATTTCGCATGCATATGTATATCGCGTGATAATGTAATGTTATGATAACATGAAGCTGATCTAATGATGGAGCTGGAAGGTGGCCATAGGAACTCAAATGAAACGACGCAACCCCATCAAATTTGGACTCGTTTGATTCGTCTTGATGAATACTTTATCTTTAGATGGTACCTAGGGTCTGATGATGGAGCTGGAAGGTGGCCATAGGAACTCCGATAAAAAACGACATAACCCCATTGAGTTTGGGCTCGTATGATTCGTCTTGAGGAGTACTTTGTGTCTAGATGATATCCATAGTTTGATGATGGAGCTGGAAGTTTGCCATATGATGTCCGTAATATAACGACATAATTCCATCGAGTTTGGGCTCGTTTGTCGCGAGATTTACCTGTGTAGATTAAACAAGTAAATAAAATAACTTATCTAATTGATTATAATTAAAAAAAAGAATCAAACTAAGTTAATACGAGTACGTAAATCTCGCGACAAGCTTTCATATCATTAAATTGTCTAATGGCATTATAAGTTGATAGTAAAATTTTTAAAGAAAAAAGTTTATTTTATTCTTTTTAGCGCATTTAAATAAAAGCTTTTTTAGTTTTATTATTTGTTGTTATAGCGGCAACAGAAATACAATGACATCATGTGTCAAAATGTCAACTGTGTAGCTACATGGTTGATGAGATACAGCCTGGTGACAGACAGACAGACAGACGGACAGTGGAGAATGCTGAATGACTTAAGTTAAATACTCTGCGAGATACGATAATTACCTGACGAGATCTGCGATTTAAATTAATTATTTATATTAATAGGTGGTGTTTGAAATGCAACCGAGAGATACAGGCGCCCAGGCAGGAGGAGGCGCCAGTAAAGACGAAATGGTATCTTTTCAATCTTTACTTACTATTAGCTGATAAATCCCTAAACATCAATTCAGAATTACAGTTGCAAAAAAAATTGCAATTTATTATCTGAAGTAAGTGACTGAATTGAAGTTCGCAACGCTTTTCAACACAAGTATAAAGTGCAGTGAGGTGCTTTTGGCGCTCCGAAATAGTTGGTAAACATTCGTGAAATTGTCTGTGGAAATTGTATTGAGAACAAGATGCTGTTCCGATAAAGGTCACTCGCACTCACACCGTACTATACAATACGACGGCACGGTGGGCGTAATGGCTGCTGCGCTGCGTTTTGCGGGTTTGATCCCCGCACGGAACAAATATTTGTATAATAAATAAATAACAATAAATAAATTTAATAAATATCGCTGGACATTACACACAGCGCCATCTAGCGCCACACTAAGCAATGAGACTTGTGTCGTGGATACCAGATAGTTGATAAACTACATAGATACTTTTTGTTTGTAAATACATACTTATTGTACATATGAACATCCATTACTCGGGAACAAATGTTCATGCTAATCACACAAACATTTGCTCCTACTGGGATTCGAACCCGGGACCCTAAGAACGTAAGGCAGCCTTACTACCGCTGCGCCATTCGGGTCGCCTAACAGTATTTGCTGTCCGGCTGTTTGTATTTGCGAGATTAAATGTTTGTAAACGCACCCACGATGCATAAGAAAAACCTAAAGCGGGGGGGGGGGGGGGGTAACGTATATCAAACTCGATCTAATATATAAAAATCTCGTGTCACAGTGTTCGTGTTGTTTGCTATCGGACTCCTCCGAAACGGGTTGACCCATGTTTTTTGATATTTTATGTGTATATTTGGAAGGTCTGAGAGTAGGTCGTAGGCTATTTTTTAGTATCACACATACTTACACATCAAAATTTCCAGCGAACCAGCACTCGATTAATTAATCATACCGATACAGTAGCTATAGTTGGTGCCAGTAAGGCTGCGGTTCCACTGAGGCGAAGCGAGGCTGCGGAGCGGAGAAACGGAGAAATATTAACCAATAGGAAAGTCGCGGGCAACAGCTAGTGTAATATAAAAAGTAGCAGTTAGAGCAGTAGCTCAGTAAGGGGAATTTAATTGTCAAATAATAATGATTGAATTTATAAGTACTTACCTTTACTAGTGAGTTGCATCATCAATCGTAACATTTATTCAGGTCCGGCTGATGCTGGACGACATCCTAGACCGAGTACCTGAGCCTTTCAATCTGATTGAGCTGATGGGGAAAGTGGAGGAGTTGACCCCCTTCACCATCGTGGCCATTCAGGAGTGTGAACGAATGAACCGCCTCATGGGGGAGATTCGAAGGTCTCTGAAGGAGACCGAGTTGGGGCTCAAGGTACCATGTCCATTTGAGTAGAAGTAGATTATAATTAAAAAGCATGACACCTCTTACCACAACGCAGTTAGATTTTGAGAACCCTCGGACGGTATGCTTGTTTGACCAAAAAAAATAAAATAAAACGTGTTTTTTTTTCAGTCTTTGTTTCATTATTCGATACTGGTGTCGATTCTGTTGTGCACAAACTAAACTTAATTTAGGCTATTGCTATCTTTCTTTTTGCCTCTAATAGAACGAGAAAGAGACGGACGTAATTTAGAACTGTCAAATTTAATTGGAACTAATATTTCCATACAAATGAAGGGGGCACGTAAAAACATGTCGACTAAAAACACGGTGAAGCGCAAGGCATAAACTACATAGTTTGACATCTCTAACTTAGTTAATAGCTATAGCCGTCCTTTTTTCGCACTGCCGTTAAGTAAAAGATAGCAATAGCCTAAATTAAGTTTAATTTGTGCACAACAGAATCGACACCACCTTAAGCTATTTTAAAGTGTCAAATTTGGTCGGAATTATGTGGTAGGTAGGCTCTATAAAATTAAATGACGTAATGTTATTTTTTTGTTAATTTTGTTACCATGATTTCATGGTCATCGGTATACATACCAAAACTTATTTACGCGTTAAATTTAGGAAAAAACAATTTAACAGAAAAAGAGATGTTTTGAAATTACCTACGTAAAAATCGTTTTATATTTTTAGTTCAAGTTTATTTTCGTGTATTAAGATATTATTTTATGTACTTATCCAACTCTCTCCTTTCCAGGGTGAACTGACCATCAGCAGTGACATGGAGAAGTTAATGGAGTCTCTATTCATGGACAATGTACCAGAGGCGTGGAGCAAGCTTGCATACCCCAGTTTATTGGGGTTGGCCGCGTGGTTCTCGGATCTTTGCATGCGACTCGTTGAGCTTGAGAACTGGACCGGAGACTTCAACGTACGTGATAACTAGTAAAAGATAAAGTTTGTGGTTTTGGTGGCTAAAGCCGAATTTCACCATTAATTTTAGGACGAAATCATCACACAATAGCTGTCAGTGTTAAAATTGCTATGGAATATTGTAACTGACAAGATCTTGAAACCTGTTTAGATGTGCTGATTGCAAAAAATCCCGTTTAGCTTCATCAGTAAAATTCGGCCTTATGGCGCAATTACACTTGGTCGTTTGACCGAATTCGATTGCCTATGGAATCCGGGCAAATTAAATGAACGAGTTTGAATACGTCCGTCTTCGCACAACTCGTCGGGCTTCATCGTATCGGGTACATGACTCGACTTCATTTAACCGACTCGCAGTCGTTAGATCGTATTCTATTGCGATGACCTCGAGGGCCCGTATTTGAGTAAAGTCATTCGACCACCTGAATAAGCCTAAACTGGGTGCCTGGATCTGGACCCGCCATAGCAAATTCGCATATATAGGAGGTTATTTACTAATTATTGAACCTTACTTTCCCTAGCTAAAGTTTTATAGTTTGGAAGATATGTCAATATTTATACTTTGAGACTTTTCCATTGGACCTTCAAGCATTCATAACTTTTTTTGTTGCATTATTTTAGTAGAATTTTTATTATTTCTTGGCAGTCATAAACATTGGTGATTAAAATACCTCTGATCTTCCCTCAAACTAGGGGTAAAAAATAACAGTACGCTTTAAAAAAAAAAAATAAAAACAACTTTGAAAGTATGTAGGTCTAATAATTAGCAAATGACCTCCTCTATGTGCGAATTTGCTATGGTGGGTCCAGATCCAGTCACCCTGTGTAATAAGCTTGCTAGTTCTTAGCATTCTTCATAAGATTGGTCAAAATGGCGCTCCTGGACCATTCACGTCACCATATCTACTTGTTTTTAACTCTTTTTCTGTTCTATTTGTAACATCTTATTAGAAACTCTTTTTGATTACGCTTGAATTAAGTAAAAACAGTAAATTGCCATATAAACATGTAGGTCCGCATGACGGATAGCGTATGATAACTTTTCTATTCCAGCTGCCGCCAGCAGTGTGGTTGGCTGGGTTCTTCAACCCGCAGTCGTTCCTTACTGCCATAATGCAGCAGACGGCCCGCAAGAACGAGTGGCCCCTCGACAAAATGTGCCTCAACTGTGACGTCACCAAGAGGTCTAGGCAGGACTTCAAGTATGTATATGCTAATTGAAACATACATGGTTTTGCACTGTGGGTGACACACACAGTGCAAAAGTTTGAGCGTATGTTGAATGGCACATTTTGAAAGAAATAATCCTTTATGAGCATGAGGAACTGGGTGTAAAGTTCTTCATCCCTGGTTGAAAAGGGGGGATCCTCCGACCAGACGGGTATTTTGTCTGGTGACTGCCCGACGGTTGTAGTCGGGTTGTTGTAAAAAAAAAACCTTGTCTCGCGTTTAACTCTTATTGCGCGATGCAGGTTTTTTTTACGTCGTAGACGTGGTTCGCTACAACCCAAATAGACACACTTAGTTTGACTATAAAATAGTGTAATCTGCACCCCTAGCCAAATTGACAATCTACAATCGTTAACGCTAGTAGAAAACTAATCAAATGAATGGGAATGACATCATCTCAACGTTAAATCACGTGATCAACACAAACGAATAGAAAATTCGTAGACAAATTTACATCGTTTAAAATGATAGAATAAAATGATCGTCGTTGGTTAATGGTTCGAATCGATACGAAACGTTTGTAACTTGGCCAAGTTACAAACGTTTCGTACCGATTCTCTTTCTACAATCGTAAACGCCTCCGGTAAGCGATTGTAGAAAGCGCTAAATTGGTAGCCAAGTTGACACGACTGAGTCGATCGCTCGTTCTTTATTGTCTGTAGAAAAAACCTACACTTTAGTCTATGGTGAGCGTTCCTACCAAAGAGTTTAACATCAACATTGTTGAAACGATAACATTCTATTCTATCATTTTGAACGATGTAAACTTGTCTACGAATTTTGTATTCGTTTGTGTTGATCACGTGATTTAACGTTGAGATGATGTCATTCCCATTCATTTGAATAGTTTTCTACTAGCGTTAACGATTGTAGAGATCGTGACAATAGTGGCAATAGCGGACATTGATCTACAGCTATACACCTTCATTTTCTAGCATTTTTATTTTCAAAATCGAATATCAAGTTTCTTTATCGCCATGAATCAATATGTTAGTGATCGTTATCATCCACTAATGAAAAAAACATACATATTATGTAGACAGTTTATTTTCCAAATCTGCGTAGCCCCTAGGCGTGATGTTATATTACCTACAGATTACTACTGATCTAATAGTGACTCCATGTTGTAGTGCCCCTCCGCGCGAGGGCGCCAACATTCACGGCCTGTACATGGAGGGCGCGCGCTGGGACACCACCACTGGCGGTATCGTGGAGTCCTACATGATGGAGCTGTTCCCTATGATGCCCGTCATCTTCATCCGCGCTGTCACACAGGACAAGCAGGAGACTAGGAACGTATACGAGTGTCCCGTCTATAAGATTCGGTGAGTTGTGTGATAGGATTTAAAAAATGCGGAGTTAGGATAAGAAGCGTCTCGTTCTCTCAAAATGGAAGTAAGGCACCTGTCCCGCCACTGGATTAGCGAGAAGCCCGTAGAGCTAGCAACTAGAAACGAGCTGTTTGTTATGACAGAGAACGAGAGACGTAAAAACTGACTCTCTAACTTCTGTGCTCATTATAAAATCATGATTATTATCCCACAGTATGCGCGGTCCGACTTTCGTCTGGACGTTTAATCTCAAGACCAGAGACAAGCCCACTCGCTGGACCCTCGCCGGCGTCGCTTTGTTGCTGGGAGTATAGTATACTTTCTTCCTTTATTTTAGAAGAAAGTCTTTTCAGTGTTATGTACGTCATAATTATGTTTTTATTTTCTTTGTAATCCTGTGTTTGTCTTGTTGTTCTTAAAGTAAAAGGTTTAATAAATATTGATTTTTATCCAAATGGACTTTTTGCATTTACCTTATTTGTCATCATACATTTTTATTTGATTTCTAGAACACATGGCTAATGTTACAAAACCATACGGTGACTAAAATCTTCTGAACACGATACATCACCTTTTCGTCACGAGCATAATTTTCATGGTTATCGATGACGCTACAATCGAATATGAGGTTAAAACCAAAATGGCGGTTGCAAATATTAGCGAATTTTCCGTCTTAGGTGACATTTGTATAGTAATTGACGGCGCTTTAATCGAAAAATAAAAATCAAAGATGCCTGCGAAAATTAGTAAAATTTCCGTCATGGGTGTTGTTATAGAGATTTTCAAGGGCGTTGGTTCATCATCACCATCATCAGCCTACAACAGTCCACAGCTGGACATAGGCCTCTTCGATCGCAAGCCACTTAACTCGATTCTCGGCAACTCTCATTCAGTTGCTGCCAGCCACCCTGCGGACATCATCGCTCCACCACTCTAGTCAGATAGAAGTCTTTTAGACTTAGATAAACGGCGCCTGATCAAAATACGCTAAATATTCGCGTATCTATGCTAATGCGAACGCGTATATTTTATACGGACAACTAGAGAGCGAGCATAGTCTTATTTCTGATTATTTGTGTAGGGCAGGATGTCAAAGGAGAGGTCCTCGCCTACACGATTTGTTGATGTGATAACGTCTTATAAATCGATAAACACCGGCTGTACGAAAAAGTGTCACGCCGTTCCGCGCGCCATTCGATCAACGCCCAGCCCAAACCCTTGGACCTAGAAAACTGAAATTTTGTTATTGTTTGTTCAGCTTCATCAGTAAAATTCGGCCTTATGGCGCAATCACACTTGGTCGTTTGCCCGAATTTGATTGTCTATGGAATCCGGGCAAATTGCGCAGTAGTTCCTGTTATAATGTAGACAAGGAATAAGGAAGGATTTTTTTTAAATTCAACCCATAAGGGAGTTAAATAGGCGATGAAAGTTTGTATGAATGTCCGTCAGTTTTAAAGTCACGATCTTAAAATTTTGTGTTTACGCTGACGACTGAAAATTAATTTATACGTGTCTTAGCGTTTTTGATAATTCCACCCCCAGAGGGTTAAAAAAGGGGATGAAGTTGTGTAAGGAAAGTCCTTAATTTTCGAAGTAAAAAATTACAAATTTTATTATCTATCTAGGCGTATGGTTGGAAGCCAACGCAACGATGTTGTTAGAATTGCAATCCTTATGGGGGTGAAGTGGAATGAAATTTTGTTTTTTCAAATAAATGTTAATTTATCGAAATAAAATATAATTTTCAACTAAACTAACTCCAATGATAATAATGATGATTCAGTGAAAATAATTCAATTCGATTGATAAGTATGCAATTTTTATCAATGTTTTCTTAATTATGACGTTATCATTTAAAATTATCGTCCGTAAACCGGCTTTACAGACAATCATTTTTTTATTATGTTTCGTTAGGAGATCAAAGAGTGACTTAGAAGTAGGAAGATACTGCTCATAGGTTGTACGTCATTATTTTTGTTTTTGCAGTTCATTTTCTAGTTTTGCACACGCAGACTACAACATCATCCAGTATACCAGGTTCAATAGATGGGGTATTCAAAATGTCTTTTACATTATTTCTCACTAATTTAATACTGTTGAGTATCATGACAAAATAGTTTGTGCAGACAACAATCGGCGTTTACAAGTTTTATCATTTTATCTGTGCAATACAACGCTTTAACAGGAAGACTACACAACATTTAGTTACTTACTTATATTTAAAGATTTTAAGTATTTTAATAGAGACTGCCTATACATTATCAATTATAGTAATATACTTCTCTTTAAATTTATAAAAATAAATATGCCCTTTTGTTTGTCTCATTGGACGGCTTAATTCAGTCTAATCACCTGAATCATTATTTAGAAGGTTATATAGCTTATTTTTGAAAACTGGCAGTGATTAGTACGCGTTTGTTTTTATAACGTAAACTAATATCACAATCATCCTGTTCTCACACCCTTGCTGTTCAGTGTCGCGCTTGGAGAAGAATTGTCATTATCAGACGTCGGTTCGGAACCCTTAACGGTGAATGTGACGTAATATCGTTTGTTCTTATCCAGTTTCTCCGCTGGTAATGCGATGAGCTGCTTCTCAGTTCCGTGGGAGACTTCTAACGTGACGTGCGCTTTGGCAGTACCTGCTGGTGGTTTCGAGTTGATCTTCGGGAGGAACCCTTTTGATTTGGAGCTTTGGCCTGCTGTTGCTGGCTTAGGCATTGTGTGGTGGTTCCACTTGTACGGAACTGAAACAATAATGAAGGTAATAATGGTATTAAATCATGAAATTAAAACAAGAATTTGAAAACAAAAAAACCCGACTACTAAAAAATAACGCTGTTACTCAATTCGGGGTTTACAAGGTAAAAACGAATCCTCCTATTGTTGAAGTCGGTTAAAATTTTGACTATGTTACCCGGGCCATAATAACGAATCTATTGACACCTTATTCATCAAAATCAAATGAATAGTTTAGGCGCTACGGAGGAACATACAACATACGTATACAAAAAAAAAACATAGACTGCTAAAATCATAACCCTTCCTTTTGGCTTCACCGTAGTCGGGTAAAAAGGAAGTACCTACTCGCCTCCTAGTTTAAACACAATGAATGATACTTACTGTATGCCGAGCACGGTATCCCAGTATATGCATGCACTGCATGGAAACATCTGTGGGTCTTACTAGTACAAAGGCAAGGGTTGTCAGGAATGGCACTCATTTTGTACAGCTCGCTTTCTCCGTAATCAAAGTCAAAAGGCTTCTCTGGCAGCTTATCCAAATGTTTCTTTCCACTCTTCTGTAATTTCCTCAAACTCTCATAAAGGAATTTCTCAAAACTACTAAAGGAGAAGTCTGGAGTATTGTATGGACCTAATCCCACGTTAGCTAAACTCGATTTATTGTATTCATCAATAGCTCGTTTCACTAGGACTGCTTCATTTGCTTTGCTTGTTCTTATTTGAAGCCGTTTTAACTCCAATAAATGATGAAAAATCTTCCTCTCGCAATAATACCTGTGACAGTGTAAAGAAAAATTTAAGTGATTGCTCTTCAGGCATAATCAGCCTACAATGTTCCCACTGCTGGGACACACGGCCTCCTCTCTATGAGAGGGACTGAGGTATAATCCACGACGCGGGCCCAGTTCGGGTTGGTAGATGTCACATGTCTTCCAATTTTTGTTTCTAGGACATGCCGGTTTCCTCACGATATTTTCCTTCATCGCCACCACCACTGCTCTCAAAAAGATAGCAGTGGTGGTGAAATAAATTACACAAAGTAATGCTCCTGCCTGGGTTCAAAGTTTTGAACCAATGACTTAATGTTCGTAAGTCGGGGCCACCACCACTGGGCCACCGCTGCTCTCCTTGCTCGGTGAAAATCATAAATCAGTGTTCTTTATTACTTGTGCTCGTACAAGTAATAAAGAACACTGATTTATGATTTTTATTTATGATGGATTACTGTGAACCTTCCTACAAGTTGTTGGACCGGGGTATCTGTCAACGACGAGATAACCCCAACATCTTTTGGTCCTTCGAGCCGGATCACGCGGCATATCACCTCGTAAGTCGTCGTGTCTCCTCATCAGAAGAGTGCTTAGCGTGGTATATCCCACTTACGTTAGCAAATCGGTGTTATTGGCCCACAAGCGGGTCTCACCAGTAGCATTGAGACGTTGCATATAACGTAAAGGAATGTGAGCTACAATGAGTGCCTGTAACTAACGAACCAGCAGATATGACGTCTACTGCTACTACTACAACTAAACAATCAACGGACATTACATCTACTGCTTCAACTAAGAAATAATCAGCGGGGATCCCATCCTGCGGTTACTTCAGCTCCGAAAACTTCGTGAGTACTCACTACCTACCTGACACGCCAACCACGCGCAGCCACAAGGCAGAAACAATGTCGACAGAAGACTACCCTGAATTTGTGGAACTCATAACGAAACAGCAAAACAGCTACGAGAGAATCAAAACTCTACTAACCAATTACAAAAAGGATGCTGTGAGTAGAAAAACCACAGACTACCTAAACAAGCGCATCGAAGCTTTACAATCCATGTGGGATGAGTTTCGATCGAATTATGGAATTTTGAAGAAGTATGAATCTGCCCAAAGAGACTACTTTAGGCAGGACATATTTATTATCACTAGAAGCATGTTTGGAGAAACAATGCAAGCTTTGAATCAACTACGAAACAAGTTGATAAGCGAACCTGGATTTTCGGGTATATCAAAACCGAAAATACTAAAAACTCGCGGAACACCGCAATTTGATACAACTGGAGTACACCAACAAATCAGGGATGAAACGGACAAGCACTTATCAACTTAACGCAGAAAATGAAGTTCCTAAAGTCTAAATTGAAAGCCAAAGCGAAAAAGTTAATCAAGCACCTTCCTGTGAGTGCTGAGAATTATGACTCGTGCCTAAATATTATTGAGCACCGCTACGACAACAAGCGATTAATTTTCACCCTGCATAGAAACACTTCTCAATCAAGCGTCCATAGAAAAACCAGACTCTACTAACATGAAGAACCTGTATGACATAACTAAAGAGTGTTTAAATGAAATAAATAGAAAACATAGACGTTAATATTCCAGTATGGGGTCCACTTTTCGTCTATTTACTGTCCTCCAAACTGGATGACGTCAAATACGTTGACTACATAAAAACCATGAAACATTCAAATCATCAAAATTCATTCCCAGATTTAGAGGAGTTTATGGAGTTCCTGGAATTGCAGTTCATAACTCTAGAAACATCCCGTAACAAAAGGAATGGCGGGAAACAAAACTACTCATCAAATAACCAACATAAAAATTATAAGAACAAAACAACTATAAAGACACAGAAAAGTGGACAAAAACCTTCCATGCAACGCTGAGGAAATGTCCACTGCGCAAAAACGAATACACGCTGATGCAGTGTCCTACATTCTTGGACATGTATGTCGCTACGCGAAAAAAAACAACAAGAAATCTTAACTTGTCCAAAAATTGTGTGTTTAGTCACGGCGGAAATAAATGCAACTCAACAAAAAAATGCCACACGTGTAACTACAAACATCACTCCCTTCTCCATGATGATAATCTGAAAGAGCAACAATCAACGCCAACCAATCAACATCAACGGTGGCTAAGCGAACATCTAATCACATTAACGGTGAACAAGAGATACTCGTAACGACTCTCCAATTACGGGTCAAAAACAAGGAAGGAGATTACGTCATCCTTCGGGCGTTACTGGATCAAGGCTCTCAAGTAAGCTTGGTCACAGAAAATGCTGCACAGTTAAACTTACCCCGAAATAAAATGAACGCTGCGGTCACTGGAGTTGGCACTATAATGGGCAAAAGTAAAGGGATGATAAAATTGGAATGCAAGTCTATCCACTCTTATTATACATTCCTAACAGACGCGTTAGTGATGAGTAAACTCATCAATAATTTGCCAAATATTGAGTTAGCTGATCCAGACTACAATATCTCTGGACCCATCGATATACTGCTTGGAGCAGATGTTTACTCCGACGTGATCCTAGGTGGAATTATTAAGCATAACAATGGTTCGCCAGTAGCACAACAGACAAAGTTGGGCTGGATCTTGTGCGGAGCTACAAAGCAGTTTTATTGTCTACTAACACTAACAGAGCTAGACAATCTAACAACATTTTGGGAAATAGAAAACATGCCTTCGGAATCCGAAAACACTACGGAAAACGAATTCTGTGAAAAATATTACACAGAAACAACCAAACGATTAAGCAACGGGCGTTATGTGGTGAAAATGCCAATGCACTTGAACTGCGAACAAAACCTAGGTAACTCAAAACCTCAAGCTACAGCACAATTTCTTCATTTAGAAAAGATAATGGCAAGGCAAGAACACTTCGCTAAACTATACAAAGACTTCATCCGAGAATACATCGACTTGGGTCACATGAAACCCGCGACAGAATCGGAAAGTCGAGTACAAGCCTACCTACCACACCACGGCGTAGTAAGGGAGTGCTCATAAACAACGAAACTACGAGCTGTTTTTAACGCATCAATGAAAACAGACTACGGGTACAGCCCAAACGATTTGACGGAAAAAGGGCCAAATCTACAAAAGGACATACTATCCCTGGTCATAAAATGGTGGAGCTATAGATATTTTCTAACGGCGGACATTGAGAAAATTCGTCAAATCCTTATTCATCAAGATCAACAATGTCTTCAAAGAATTATTTGGAAAGAATCCAAGAGAGAACCACTGAGAGCTATGCAACTGTGTACCCTAACATAAGGGACCAAAGTCGCACCATTCATAGCGATGCGGACTCTCCAACAGCTAGCCAAAGATAAAGGCAATGCTTTCCATCTGGCCCAAAAGGCGCTACTTAACGAATTTTATATGGTTGACGCCATCACGGGCCATCATACCATAGAATCGACAAAGCTACTGCAAAAAGAGCTAAGCGAACTACTGAAGAAAGGTGGTTTTGTTTTACGGAAATGGCCTACGAACGAATCATCTATTCTCAAAGACCTACAAAAGAAAGAGAAAAGTAACAAGAACGAATTGAACTTCAAAGAACAAGAGTTCAGCAAAACACTGGGGCTCGCATGGAATGATGCAAGCGACACATTCCATTTTAACAAAGCACCTAACGACAGCAAAAATGCATCATCAAAACGCAGGCTATTGTCAGAATTAAGCAAGATCTACGATCCACTAGGTTAGTTGGCTCCAATAACACTACCAAGCAAAACTGCTTTTCCAAAAACTATGGAATGATAGCTGCCAAAACATTGGCTGGTATGAAAATGTACCGGATTCCATATAAAAGGAATGGAGCAAATAAAATCCGACCTGCCGAACATAAAATTCATAAGTTTACCAAGATGGAATGAAAACAATAGTACGATCGAATTGCAAACCTTCTGTGACGCGAGCGAGAAAGCCTACGCATGCGTTATCTACAGCCGTAAAACTAAACTTCGTCATCTAGTGGCGCTTACGAAACAACACTAATCACAGCAAAAACTAACGTGGCACCAATCAAGAAGAAAACTACAATACCGAGATTAGAATTATGCGCCGCAGTTTTGCTATCGAAGGATAACAAAAATCCTTGGAGATTACGATCTAAGGATTACCTGCTGGACCGACTCTTAGGTCGTTCTAGCATGGCTTCAGGAAAATCAAACTAAATACGATTAGTATGTAACTAATAGAACAACACAAATAATAAACATCGTGCCTGCGATCAACTTGGGTTACGTGAAAACAAACGAAAACCCTGGCGACTGTGCTACAAGAGGACTCCACCATCCAAACTGGTCAACTATTGTGCTATCTGTGCTGGGAAGGCCCTAAATGGCTTAAGGAGCAAAAAACACAAGCCCTTGACTCTAAAGATACTTATTGCACAAACGAGGGCTTCCTATCAAACTGTTATACAACTAATAGTACGGAACCCACGTCGATAAAAAATGAATTTATAAATTCATTACTTGAACGACATAGCAACATAAATCATATTACAAGAATACTAACTTTGGTGATACGTTTCGCTGATGCATTACGAAACAAAAGAAGGTCACTGAGTGCCATGAACTGAACTTGCACGAACAAAACAAAACGCTATTTATAATTATTAAATCAGTGCAACGGGATTATTTCGAAAATTAGATAAATTCCCTAAACAAAGGTGAAAAACTTGCCAACAGAAGCACCATTTTGAAACTTAATCCATTTTTGGACTCTACATTAGTGTCACGTGTTGAAGGACGCCTAAACCACTCAAACTTGCCAGTAGAAACGAAACACCCCATTCTTTTACCAGGAGAGGGAAGACTAACCCAACTTATTGTTGAAAAGGTGCATCAACGAACGGTACTTACACTTTTACACGGTGGAGCAAGATTAACGCTAGCTAACACTATTAACACTGGATAATCAGCGGCAATCGAACCGTCATGAAAATACTGCGACAGTGCATTCGATGCCGTAGATACGCAACAACCCGAAGTGAACAGTTGATGGGCAACCTTCCTAAAGAAAGGATTACTCCATCGAGGCCGTTTTCGCATACCGGAGTCGACTTAACAGGCCATGTGGACGTAAAGATAAACAAAGGCCGCGGTATAAAACCTGCAAAGGCTACATAGCCATATTCATATCTATGTGCACAAAAGCAAGTGCATATCGAACTTGTTTCGGACCTATCAACGGAAACTTTCACCGCAGCACTAAGAAGAATGTGCGCCCGAAGAGGCACCCCAAAACATATTTACTCGGATAACGGAACCAACGGTGCCGCAAGAGTTTTAAAAGAAGAGTTCCAACTATTGAAAACACTGCAATCGTCAGAGTTCTTTAAGGAGATCAACGACAATCAAATCGAGTGGCACTTCAACGCTGCAACGGCCATCAGTAGGAGGCTTATGGGAAGCCGCAGTACGATCCATGAAAGCACACCTGAAAAGGGTGATCGGACAACAAAAGCTTACCTACGAACAATTTGCAACGCTTCTCACACAAATCGAAGCGTGCATGAACAGCCGGCCACTGTGTCCATTATCAGAAGATATTGAAGATCTGGAATACCTCACTCCTGGTAACTTTCTTACGGGGAGTCCAACACTAACAATACCACTCAATGAAATGAACCTGAATAAAACAAAACGAAAGACATCAGAAACAACTGGAAACTAATTGAGCTCATGCTTCGACACTATTGGGGTCGCTGGTCGGAACAAAACTTACAGATGGGGCAGTTAGTTCACGTCAAGGAAAGTAATCTCCCCTCAAGCAGATGGGCTATGGGACGAGTAGGAGAACTGCACCCAGGCAGCGACAACTTAGTTCGAGTAGTCACGCTTAAGACACAAAATGGGGTACTTAAAAGACCCATAACTAAATTCGCCCCGCTACCTATAAACGAGGTACGCGGAAGCGCTGAAACACAAGAAGTGAGTCCAGAAATGGACCACGGCGAGCCAAAGAAAGGCACTAATAGAAGTCGAAAAGGGGTAAACAGCCTGCATATGATGTTACTAGTAGCATTTACAACGCTATCATGTGGACTAGCAGCACCCCTGCATCATTTTATAATAACTCGGTTAATTGAAAACCAACCAGTGTACTTTGACCCCGTCGGAAACATCCAACTCATCCACGATGAATGGAAACTTCTGGTGTACTATAACCTGACAACATTCTGGCAAAGTACGACAAAGGTAGAGGAGTTCGTAAATCATTTAGGCCAACTATCCGACACGATGCCTAACGAACCATGTCACTCTATGTCACAACAACTTAAGTTCGAAATGAACCAGCTGAATGAGTATAAAATATTGTTGCGATCTCAACATCAACGGGGCTGCGTCAACGGCGTATCAAATCTTGCACGAGCCCTGTTTGGTGTCCTTGACAGCGATTTCGCCGAAAAAACGCTTAGGACATAGAAAATATTAAAACAAACGAACAATATTTACTACAACTGATACGAAATCAGAGGGTCTACCCTTTATAGCAGAACTTTTTAAGTCATAATATTATTTTGGATAACAGCGGCAGACACTCATTTAACATACATTCAAACTTCATAATTTTGTAAGTCAGAATCATCTTTAGGCATAAATTTCATATGCATAAGAATTAAATGAAGAACTATCTTATCGCAGAAAGTTCACAGCCAGAAACATCTTTTAGCATAAATTTCATACGATAGTCATTAAAAGGCAGAACTATCAAATTTCAGAAAGTTTACAGTTAGAATCATCTTTTGGCATACATTTTATAATGCATAATAATGAAAAGCCTCATCTATCACATTACAGAAAACTATTATAATAGTTAGAATAATTTTATATTTCTTACCATAATAAAAAAAATTATTGAACATTTTTTTTTCGGAATACAAGCAAGCATGCAAAATGCAGCAGGCATGGTTTCTGTCACGGCTCCGGCGCTGCAGGGCTCCGGCGGTCCCACGCAACCTTATCGTCGCAGATGTGTTTTACGCTCACCACTGCAGCTTCGGCTTGCTGGCCGGCTAGGCCGGCCAGCCTCACCTACGGCGGCAAGCGTCAAAACCACCTGCTCCTCAGCTTGCGGGCCGCCTCAACCTTCTGCGCCTACGCGGATTTAAATTACACTCTAGGGGTAGGGCAGACGGGGTGCGATGTCAGAAGTCCTCCACGTGTGTCTGCCGGTTGCTGGTCCCTCTCGATACGTCTGGAGGGAAGAGCAGCTGCTGGGCCGGTGCACCCTGGGCGCGGCAGTATCCTTCTCCGGGGAATGAGAGGAAATGAGAATTTCCTTTTATCCCTCGGGGAGAGTTACTGCCGCGGCTAATTATTCTGACATGGGTGGGGTCCTGTCAGGACCACCGGTGCGTTCCTCTGCGTGACCCTCTGTACAGCAGAGGGCATAGTAGAGGAGTGAGGGCGGGCTCGGTGTGCACTCACCCTGCCTCCGAGCAGACAGAGTAGGATGCGTCCTTCTTTGTCACCGTCAGGCTCGTAATCCCATTGTCGAAGTGCTGTGGATCACGTCTCGCGGCTTCGATAGGGACCGAGGGTCTTGGCTTAACCGCCCGGACTGCGAGGTAGAAAACCTCTATAAAAAGTTACCCCGAATCCCAAGCGGCGGCGCACCGCGAGGCCATACCGTCAGCCATACATCCGTATGGCTGACGGGTGTTCCCATGGAACGAATCAGTCGCTAGTGCTCACCCTCGCCAGGGTACCTGCAGACCCTCTGGCGAGTAATAAATACTCAAATCTGCCCTTCTAGGTACAGGGGTCTCTGCCTAGATTGAGAATATTTCCCCCATACTCGTGGGAACAATATGGAAAAACTAATAAAACCCAACAACACCGCCGGTAACGGCAAGAAAGAAGAGAGGAGGGATGCGGGGTCGGAGTCCGACCTCGTATCCAGCGATGCGAGCGCGGGAGGCTCAGAGAGCTCCCGCCGCGTGAGGGCCGGGACTGCTGCGGAGAACGGCAAGTTCTTCCGCAAGCGGTCCAGAAAGGATGGTGACCAAGCGCCATCATCCGGGGAGGAGGAGGCCTCGGCCAGAAAGATCCCCACCAACAAGCGTGGTGGGATCAGAGGCAGGGGGAGGGGGATATCTGCCCCCGAAAGATCGGCGAGACTGGCCGAAGAGGGGCGCCACCCGGGCATGACTGCTCGCGGGTCTGGCGAAGAGGTGGGTGCACCTGGCAGCTCCGATGCGGAGCGTAAGGCCAGGTTCGCAAAGGAGGTGGAAGCCGCAATAAGGGGCGTGGCCTTGAAGGTGAAGACATCTTCAAAACTCAAGGCCATACCCGTGGCTTCCGCCTCCATCATGGCGGCTGCAGAGGCCAACTTTGCGGGGCCTTCCCCTTCTCCTCCTCCGATAGGGGGAGAAGAGATGGCCAAACTGCGGGCGGAGGTAGCTCGCCTGACGGCCGCCACGGAGGTTCTCCAAAAGGAGAATGCCAAGCTCCATGCAGACCTGGCCAGTCGGCGTGAGGCTGGCTCCCGCGGAGTGCCTCAGAATGGGGGCCGGCAGCAGCGACTGAGCCAGCCTGCGCCGGTGGAGAGCCAGGTCCTGAACCTGGTTCGGCAGGAGCTGGCTTCCTTCCAGGTGCGGTTCTCTGTCCTGGAGGGAATTGTCCTGCGCCCCCCCCTGGCGGCAAACAAGGCAGCCATGGGCCCGAAGGCGGCCTCCTACGCGGCTGCTGCGGCCTCCGCACCCGGACCGGGGCCATCCAGCCAGCCCTCTGGCAGGGCTGTGGCGCCCGCCCCCTCCGAAAAACCGGCTCCGGCGAAACCGGCGCCGGCTAAGAAGGGCAAAAAAGGGAAGGGCAAGGCAGCTGCACAGGTGGACACTGTGCCAATGCCAGTGCCTACGGCGAATGGGCCAGTGCCTGCGGCACAGCAGCCGCCGCCACCACCAACGCCCTCCCAGCCCCCTACACCTCCCTCGGCTGAAGCCGGATGGCAGGTGGTCGGGGAGAAAAAGAAGGGGCGAAAGGCGGCCAAAAAGGCCCGAAATGAGGAGCGGCAGCGCCAGCACAAGGCGCGAAAGATCGCGGCTAGGCTCCGCGCCCCGAAGACCGCAGCTGTAGTGATAACACTACAGCCGGACGCGGAAAAGAGGGGCGTGTCCTACCGCGACCTTCTGGCGAAGGCGAAAGAGGCGGTTAACCTCGGTGAGCTTGGGATCACCGGGGGTCTCCGGCTTAAAGTCACAGCGACAGGGGCCTGATTGCTGGAGATTCCCGGTGAAACCAGCGGCTCGTCCGCTGACGCTCTGGCTGAAAAGCTCAGAGCGTCCCTACACGCGGACGAGGCCCGAGTGTCCAGGCCCGTCAGATGCGCAGACCTGCGTATCCTGGGCCTGGACGACTCGGTGACCGAGGAGGAAGTGGTGGCTGCCGTCGCCAGGTCCGGAAGGTGCCCTGCCGATCAGGTCAGGGCAGGCGCCCTTCGCCCGGACTCCACGGGTATGCATACCGTCACGGTATGCTGCCCGGTGACGGCGGCTAAAACTATAGTGGAGGGCCGAAGGCTACTGGTGGGCTGGGTTTCAGCGCAGGTGAAGCTGCTGGAGCCCAGACCTCTGAGGTGCTACCGCTGCCACGTGGGACACCACGTGTCAGTACGGTGCGCCTCGGAGGTGGACCGCAGCGGACTCTGTTTCCGTTGCAGTCAGCCCGGTCATGTGTCCGCAGCTTGCTGCGCCACGCCGCACTGCGGTGCATGTGCGGCAGCTGGCAAGCCGGCCGATCACCGGGCTGGGAGCAAAGCCTGCGCTCCACCCACCAAGGCCATCAGAGGCAAAGGTAGGCCCTCCGCCGCCACCGCCACCGTCGCCTCCGCCGCAGTCGCAACTGCCGCCGCTGCCGCTGTCGCCGCCACAGTGGGGCCCTCACAAGGGGCCAGGGAGGAGGAAGCGGTAATGGAGTGCCAATAACGGCCCCATTACGCTTCCTCCAAGCGAATATCAACCACTGCGCCTGTGCTCAGGATCTGTTGCTCCAGAGCATGGCGCAGTGGTCGATAAACATCGCTGTGGTCGCTGAGCCGTATTTCGTCCAGCCCAGGGATGACTGGGTGGCGGACCTGAGCGGCTCAGTGACCATAGTGTCGTCGGCCGCCGCCGGTACCCCGACCCTTGAAGGTGTCAGGAGGGGTCGGGGTTGCGTAGCAGCACGGTTCGGGGAGATCGTAGTGGTGGGAGTCTACTTCTCCCCGAATCGAACTCTCGCCGAGTTCCACAACTCTCTCGCAGAGTTGAGTGTTGTCGTCGGAAACCATTCCCTCCCCGTGCTTGTCCTCGGGGACTTCAATGCCAAGAACTTGGCTTGGGGTTCTCGTTGTACAGACGTGCGGGGAAGGATGGTGGAGGACTGGGCTCTGGAGAAGAGCCTGGTCGTCCTAAATCGGGGTTCTGTTCCCACGTGTGTGCGGATGCGGAGCGAGTCGGTGGTGGACATTTCGTTCGCTAGCCCCGCTCTGTCGCCGCGTGTCGTTGACTGGCGTGTCATGGAGGGGGTGGAGACCTATTCCGACCACCGGTACATCCGGTTTGACGTCTCCACCCAGACCTCAAGCGCGCTGGTCCAACAGGCCCCGAGTGGTCCGCGTTGGGCGCTGAAGCAGCTGGACCGGGAGCTCCTCCTGGAAGCCTCGATCGTGCAGGCCTGGGTGACATCACCAGACAGGCCTGCCGACATTAACAATGAGGCAGGGTGGTTCCAGGAGGCCATGTCCGATATATGCGACGTGGCAATGCCCCGAGTCCGGCCAGGAAGCGCCCGACATCAGGTGTACTGGTGGTCGCGAGAGCTGACGTCTCTGCGCGAGGCGTGCGTGGCTGCGCGACACCTGTACGCCAGGCATCGCAGGCTCCGCATTCGTCCACCGAATGCGGCAGCCATCGAGGCGGAGCTTTATGAGGGGTACAGAGCGGCGAAGACCGCCCTCCGCGAGGCTGTCCTGCGGGCCAGGGATCTGGCCCGCGAGGAGATGCTGGGGACTCTCGACAGAGATCCGTGGGGGCGCCCTTATAAGATGGTGCGGGATAAACTCCGCACCTGGGCCCCCCCACTGACGCAGAGTCTCCGGCCTGAGCTCGTGGAGGACGTGGTGAGCACCCTGTTCCCCACGCGGGGAGAACATCCCCCCCCGCCTATGGCTCCGCCACCTGCGGTGCTGGAAGCGGACCACCAGGATGACGACGACGACACTCCGGAAGTCACTGGGGTAGACCTGAGAGTGGCGGTACGCAGGCTCAGTGCCAAAAATACCGCCCCAGGACCCGACGGCTTGCCTGGCAAAGCCTGGGTCCTGGCCTCGGAGGCTCTCGGGCCCCGACTGGAGGGGCTCCTAACCGCATGCTTGGAGAGGGGACAGTTCCCGCTTCGTTGGAAGACGGGGAAGCTGGTCCTCATTCGGAAGCCGGGGCGCCCTGCGGACTCTCCGTCCGCATACCGGCCCATAGTGTTGCTCGACTAGGTGGGCAAGCTCTTTGAAAGAGTAATTGCAAACCGCCTCGCCGAGCACCTTGCGGGGACGGGGCCGGATCTTGCGGAACACCAATTTGGTTTCCGCAAGGGGCGCTCTACGGTGGACGCCATCATGCGCGTGAGAGCCCTCACGACGGGGGATGCGGTGTCCCGGGGTGGGGTTGTCTTGGCGGTGTCTCTTGACATCGCCAACGCCTTCAACTCCATGCCCTGGAGCTGCATTAGGGAGGCACTCCGGTATCACCGGGTGCCGACCTACCTCCGTCGTGTGGTCGGGGATTACTTGACGGACAGAGCCGTCATCTACCCCGGTCGCAGCGGAGAATGGAAACGGCGAGAGATGTCGTGCGGTGTTCCACAGGTATCGGTTCTAGGGCCTTCCTTGTGGAACATCGGGTACGACTGGGTGCTGCGCGCCGACCTCCCTAGCGGCGTCAGCGTGGTCTGCTATGCAGACGACACGCTGGTGCTGGCACAAGGGGGGTCGCACGAGGCGGCGGCTGAAATAATGACACGCGGGGTTGCGATAGTCGTCGAGAGGATCCGGCAACTGGGTGTCGAGGTGGCATTGCATAAGTCCGAGGCCATGTGCTTTCATGGGCCTCGGAATGCGCCACCTCCGGGATCCTCACTGACGGTAGGAGGGGTATCCGTCGGCGTCGAGTCGACTTTGAAGTACCTGGGACTCGTCCTCGACAGCCGATGGAACTTCGTGGAGCATTTCCGACGTTTGGCCCCCAAACTGGAACGGACCGGGGCTGCCTTCAGGCGGCTTCTGCCCAACCTGGGGGGGCCAAACGCCTCCTGCCGGAAGCTCTACGCGGGAGTCGTGCGGTCCATGGCCCTTTACGGGGCCCCGGTAGGGCGCGTTCATTGAGGCGGCGAGCCGCCCACTACCTGAACGCGCCCCAAAAGGTGGTAGCCGTAAGGCTGGCCCGTGGATCTCCCGTGAGGCGGCGTGCCTCCTTGCCGGATTGCCGCCATGGGATCTGGAAGCAATTGTCCTCGCGCGCCTGCACGAATGGCGCGCGGAGGTGCTACGCCGGGGAGAAACTCCGCTGCCGCGGCAAATTGTCTTGCAGCGGACAGACTTCCGGCATGATCTCATGGCGACATGGAGAGAGCGACTGTCGCAACCCCGTGCAGGGCACGCCACAATAGTGGCGGTAAGTCCCCTCTTTGAGGAGTGGCTTGAGAGACGCCACGGCGTCCTCACCTTCCGCCTGACGCAGGTCCTCACCGGACACGGTTGTTTCGGGAGGTTCCTGCACCGAATCGGGCGGGAGGAAACGCCCGGGTGTTTCCATTGCGAGGATCGACCGGAGGACACGGTGGAGCACACGGTGGAGGTGTGCCCCGCGTGGGCGGAGCACCGCCGTGTCCTCGAAGCGGCGATTGGCGGCGGCGACCTCTCGCGTCCGGCCCTGGTGCAAGCCATGGTCCGGAGCGAGACGGAATGGGACGCCGTCACCTCCTTCTGCGAAGCAGTAATGCTAGAGAAGGAGGTGGCGGAACGTGAGAGGGAGAGAACCTCACAGCGTCCCGGCCGCCGCGGGAGACGCCCCGGGCGTCGGGGGCCACCACGTGGCCCCCGGCCACCGTAGGCGCGGGCCTGTGGACGGTGGGCTATGGGCTAGCTCGCCGTCCGTCCGTCTCATGACGACAGGCCGTGTCGACGGCGCGTTCGTGTTCCACGCGCGCCTCAAAGAGAGTCAGCAAAAAGGAAGGGGTCCAAAGTCCAAAGCAAGGACCGATGCCTGCCGGGGTTGCGGGACTGTTCGAAAGAGATACCGTGGCCCCGGAACACAAAGGGCGATGAAGGAACATGGATGGGTTTTAGTCAGTAAAAGTCTGACACTCCCTCCCGCTCCGCCCAGAGCGGGAGAAGTCATTTAACAATTTCCCATCCGAAAAAAAAAAAAAAGGGGTATGGCAGACAAGACTACGTGGAGTCGGTTTTGGAGCGATTTGTTTCTGACATTAATTTTTTTGTCGTAACATATTGTCTTTCTAAGACAATATTTTAATTCTAATTTAAGGTTAAAAATGCTATTATAAAGACAATTAAAGTTATTCCAAATGAAAGTCTGCCATCTTCATAGTATGCCAAGTGAAATTGTACCAAATAATCGTCGCTCTAAATAAACGTTATTCTAAACGAAATTATGCGGAATTTGAACATTGCCAAAGGTAATTTTATGCCAAATAAAATTCTTTTTCGGATTTACAAACGTTCGGCCAAACAATAACTGTATTAAATATTTTTATGTCTTAAAAATATTCGTTTAAAGAAAGAAGATTATGCCACCAAATTGTGCCAAATAAATTTCGGAGCATCAAGATTCTGCCAGATATAAGGAACCCGCCCACGATATCGGCAACTACGCTATGAGCTCTTTGCTGGTGGGAGGAATCGTCGCCGCTCTAATAGTTTGGCGAATAAGAAGATATCTTTAGGCTCGTAAGAAGAGCGATACAACGTGAACAAGATTCAAGAAAGGACAGAAGATATATAGAACTAAAGGAGATTCCTGCCTACGCTAAAATACGAGGTGGACATTCGGAAAACTACCGGCCACCACCGCTACCAGCAATTGGAACAAGATTTAGACTATGATTAATTAATTAAGAATTATTTCTTGCTTATTGTTTTGATTGCTTAATAACATGTATTATAAACTATTTAACTTGTAACTCAAGTTTGGAAATCTGAGTGCGTACATATTTTTTCCCTCGAGAGCATGTACGAGCCAATAATATATTCTAATATAAATGTCATCACTAAAACTCGGCCACAAGCGGGTCGATCAATAATAACATTGCATCAAGTGCGCCCCACCACACCCACTCCGATCAAGATCGGAGACACTACACTCGAAGCTGTAGACGATTATGTGTACTTGGGACAAACGGTCCAGTTAGGTAGGTCTAACTTCGAAAAAGAGGTCAATCGGCGAATCCGACTCGGCTGGGCAGCGTTCGGGAAGCTGCGCGGTATCTTCTCGTCCAACTTACCGCAGTGTCTCAAGACGAAAGTCTATGACCAGTGTGTGTTGCCAGTGATTACATACGGGACCGAAACGTGGTCGCTCACAAAGGGCCTTATCAGAAGGCATAAAGTCACCCAAAGGGCAATGGAGAGGGCTATGCGCGATCGAATCAGAAATGAAGACATCCGCAAGAGAACCAGGGCACCGTCGTAGCCCGAAGAACTGCCAAACTTAAGTGGCAGTGGGCAGGGCACATTGCTCGCAGAACGGATGGTCGATGGATCGAAAAGTTCTAGAGTGGCGACTGCGAACCGGAAGACTATGCGTTGGAAGACCTCCCACTAGGTTGAAGGTGAAGGTTGCGGGAATCCATTGGATGCGAGTCGCACGGGACCGGTCAATGTGGCGACACTTGGGTGAGACCTTTGTCCAACAGTTGACTTCTTTCGGCTGAAATGATGATCAATTGCGGTTCAGATAACTAAACAAACGTAACTTAAACGTTATTAAACCATTGAACACAACAGTGGTTTGGTGTGAACTAACTACCTTCCTACAACAACTCGTTGACAGATACCACAAGATAACCCCAACATTACTGGATATCTGAAATCAACCTACCTTCTCATATTTGTCTGGATTCTCTGAGTCACGGACTTCATATCAACAGCATTTTTATCTCCTGGCTTTCGAACTGGGATCCGACTATCAGATTTTCCTGAGTATCTGCCACTAACATTTCTTTGTTGGTAATAAGCAGCGAGCCGAGGACTTATAATTCGACGCTGAATAGCTCTCGGACTTGGTTCAAAACCAGAGTCCATTAAACCACTGGATTCGTAGCCCCTCTCGGAATTTTCGCTCTTAGATCTAATAGTAATACGACTTTTTGACCTGCCCTTCTTGCGAAAACGTTTCCTTCTGCCATTTATCTCGCTGTGGCTGTACAATTCATTATCACTGACGCTGGGTACTCTACCTAAGCCATCTTTAGAGAGTCTATCTCCCTCAAATACTTCTCCATCTTCTAATGAACCCTCATCTAGTTTAACAGATGTTTTTTTGAGAATTCCAGTTGTAATATCTGGCGCACTGGCAATGTCTGATAATACCTTATAACTCTCTGTTTCGTAAATACTACTCTTTCGGCTGCTGCCTTGGCTTTCTTTTGAAGTTTTTCTTATCCTATCTTTAGGTGACGATTGCGGCAACGACAAATCCACATCAAATTCTTCCGATAAATTTTCCAAGATAACTTGCTGAACTGCACGATCGCTCGTAGGGATACTATCGTCGAGTATGGAGACGAGACCTTTATCATTGCTTTGAGCATTTTCAGTACTGCTTCCAGTAGTAGACGCAAAGTCTTTCCTTCTTTCTTCTGAACTCATCACGTTGCTTTCGCTGCTATCTTTCTGTAGAATACTATATTGAATTTGTTTATCAGTTTCAGGATCCAAACTATGGTCAACTGACTCTCCCATTAAATGATCAGCTTTGCTTTTAGTTTCGTTGGGATCAATAATTACATCTTTGTTTGAAAACGATACCGCTGAGGATCCACTCTTTTCTTGAGTTTCTGTTTGTTCAATACTGGGTATATCACAGCTTGTTTTTAATTCTCCTGATGCGTCTTTAGTTGGTGATAATGTTGTTTCATCTGGACCTGATAATATTTGAAATGACTTTCTTCGGGTTAATTCTAAAGAACTTGGAGTATTCCTAGGTTCATCATCTGCCGCTTGACTGAGGTCTTGGCTGGTTTGCTGTGGTGGCTTTAAATTGTCTGAAATTTCTGTTGGCTTTGCTTCAGATTTTAGAATTTCACTTTGAGATTTTACAATTTGTTCTTCACTTGGAGATTTGCTGCTTACTTTAGTTTGTTCATCTGTTACTTTGTTTTGATCGCTTTTTTCTTCGGTTAACGTTTTACTTTGCGTTTGATCACCTTCATTCAAAGTAACATGTTTGTCTGTGGTCGACTCATCAGCTTTTGATGGTTCTTTTTGAGATTCATTACTGGGAATTTCTGCAACCTCAGCTTTAGAAGCTTCTTTATCATCAGTCTCCAACTCCACTTTTTCACTCTCTGGCTTCGTTTCCTCTGTCAAGTCTTTGTGTGTTACTGACAAATTTGTAGTCTCAATAGACACATTATTTGAAGAATCAACCGTTACATTTAATTCAGAGTTCCCTAGTTGACTCGATTGTCGCTCCATGTGAATTTGAGCTTCGGTTATAATCATATTGGTTTTAACTGATAAGGTATCCGTTTCAGTCTCACTGTGTGCTTTTACCAACTTATGTGCATCTTTTTCATGTTCTGATTTATTGTCTTCAGCTTTAGTTTCGGTATCAGTAACTAAATTATCACCTTTTTCTTTACCCTGTAAACTATCTGTAGTTTTATACTTAACTATATTCACACTCTGTTTTTCATCATCATGTTCTATGTGAATTGAAGTTTTTTTTCCTTTACGTTTAGTGCTGCGCCTTTCGCTTGATTCTGAACTACTACTTTCTGAGAGTGAATTGGACTTTTTTTTACTATGTCTGTGGCGTCTGCTTTTCCTTTTGTCTGAATAACTCTCAGATTCTGAAGAACTATCTGAAGAACGAGATCTATAGCGATGGTGATGTCTTGCACTACGTTTATGTCGCCTGGAAGGTTCACTCTTTGATCTATTTTTTTTAGAACTCTTGTGTTTACGGTCGCGTGAATCCTCTCTTTCGTAGCCTTCTAATTCACTATCGTATCCATCACTAAAGCTCTTTTGTGTGTGCATTAGTCTTTTTCGGCGCTCTTTATGGTTATTTTTATGTTTATAATGTTCTGCTTTTTTCCTCGCCATTCTTTTTCTATTATCGGCAGAGGATTCATTAGATGTTTCACTGCTATTTTTATCTTTGATCTTACGCCTGTCTTGGACAGGGCTAGAGAGCTCAACCACTTCTCTTTTTTCTATTCTTATCCTATCATGAACATCTATTTTTGTACTTGTGACTCTTCTTGTGGGTAATGCAGTTATTGGAGCTCCATCTATTACGATTTCTGTATTAGCTAATTTAGAGGCAGGCATACCACCATGCATTTGCAAATATTTTGCCGTAGATCGATGCCCACGAGTAGTTGCGCAATCTAAAGGTGTCAGAGGTTCATTTTTTGATGATCTGGCTACTAGGTTAGCCTCAGCACCTCGGTCTAATAACAAGCGGCAAAGATCAGCGTTATCCGTAGCTGCTGCTATATGTAATGGCGTACGCCCTTCGTGATTGGTAGCGTTAACTTGGGATGGCCGACCGTCCAAAAGCCACTTCACCAGTTCTCGTCTTCCAGATGCAACGGCTTCATGTAAAGGTAGGTCACCTTTGGAATTCCGTAACCAAAGATTTGCTCCTCTTGCACCTGAAATAACCAGATGACAAAATTATAGGCTGAGTTTATATACTTAAACTAAATTAACATTTATATAGATACCAATATATTGCACTGACCGAGTATCCGTACAGTTTCTATTTGTCCTTTAGCTGCCGCTGTATGCGCTGGACTCCGGCCTCGTCTATCTTGTCGATGGGAATCTGCTCCATGCTGCAAGAGAGCCGATGTTGCATCGGCGTGGCCTAATGCAGCTGCGTAGTGCAGTGGAGTGCATCCATGGGAGTCGGCCACGTCCACTCGGGCGCCACATAAGCCTACTAGTGTTTCTAAAGCTTCAGTGTGTCCTCTTGCTGCAGCACAGTGTAAAGCTGTCAACCCGTCTCTGGAATAAATGAATTCAAATTATTATTTTATAGGTGCGTACAACCGTAAGAAATGGCACATATCGAGTTTAGGAAAAAGTACAACATTGTAGAGCACCATCGTGTCACCCATAATTATGTGGCAGTTTCTACTCAGAGCTGGATATGTCACATCAACGCTCTGGTTATGTACATACTACGCCATTGACGAGAAGCTGCTATAGTATAAGATCATTCTCACCTGTCAGCATCGTCAACCTTAGAGCCGGCCTGGTGTAACGCCAGTACTGCTGCCGCGGAACCTGCCGATGCTGCCCACAGCAGAGGCGTCCGCCCATCAGCATCCCTCACGTCAACACTTGCCCCACCCTCCTTTACTAGCGCACGTAATACCTCCAGTGCTGCACTTCTGCTCTGTGAGGATAGTAAAACAGGATTAGGACGGTTAATCAGAATAGTGACACGCTTACAGCTCTTCTTAAGAAGAAGAGCCAATTCTATCAAGTCGTGGCCGTATTCCAAGATGACTTGCAGCTAAGACGAAGCACGAACATCAGCCCGCTTAGCATGAACGCCGTAGAAACGAAAGAGAATCGACAAATCTTTTGTTCATCTGTCATTGAATCGACAAAATGACAGATGAACAAAAGATTTGCCGATTCTCTTTCGTTTCTACGGCGTTCATGCTACGCTGGTAGTAGATCACTGTTGAATCAATGCTTGCTCATATATCAGTATGGAGTATGGACCTTTTATTCCGAGATTAACATTCCGTAATCTCGGGCTAATCTTCTAGATGATTGATAAAGAAAAAGGTTTAGAAAAAAAAGAACCTAAAAGGTTTTTTCCTCTTGCTGTGGGAAATAGTTTTAAAAAGATTAAAATAAAACGAAAATATACTTGATGGTCGGTAGCAGCCGGAGCCCCGCACATTTGCGCGGCGTAGTGCAGAGGATAACCGCCGTGCTGGTCCGGGGTGGCTGCGTCTGCGCCCGACGCTAGCACCGCCCGCAGCGCGCCCACCTCACCACACACTGGCAAATAATTAATTTGATGTCAAGCAGCTTTTTCCGTAATGACGTAAGAATCCTTTCTGGCAAATATTGGAACCATTCCAATGTTCGGTCATTGATTCGGATCGGAAGATCAGAAAAAGTTATTGCCCGAATTACGAAGTAGTTCACAAACGTAATCCCTCACGTGATCTAATATGCATTGATATAAATAGTTATAAATAACATAAGTAAGTAATAAATTAATACCGTATATCAGAACGAGCGATATCGGGCGCCTAACCTCGGCCTTATACGTCAACTTGACCTGCATAAAAGATTACTTGTCAGTCAGTCAGGCTCGACCTTTCAGCGCACAAAGTTTCTGAAAACCCTAGTCCTAGATATACTGCGGTCCGCGAGGGTTCAAGGGCCTGACCTTGCCATGCTGGCCGCTCAATAACATCGGACCGGACAGCCTACTTCCCCCTAAAATATAGACTAGCCTTACCACCACCGTCCCCGTAACACATTCACTATGATAATATAACAATGCGGTATTCGAATAGCGCTTTACTTTGACGGCACGACACGCCGTTATACAGTCTGGGAATGAGGTCTGCGTATCCTTAATGTTAGCTTTACCTTCTCTTGAATATTTAACTGCCACCATGTTTATAAGACATGGAAATCGATAGGTTAAAACTATAAAGTTTCTTTGCTACATACATACATAAATTGACACCTTTTTCTCTTGGGTTAGGTAGAAACTACAGACCGCCCCTGCTAGTAGCAAGGGCAGTCCTTACGTTCTCTTTTTGCTTCATCTGCGTTCATACATCTGTTCATACAAAATTATTTTCTTTTTCTCCTTATTTCTGTGTGTTTGAAAACACGGTAGAGACCATCGGGTATCCGTTTGGTTCGTCACACAACTCACAAAGAGCGGAAGTCGGAGTGGCCTCGCATGTCGTCGTGATCTCCGACTTGCAATATACACACCGGCCGTCTGATGTTATGCAACCTTGCGCTGGTGTACTATTTATAACATGCCCGTGTTTTTCACTCATACTTTCACCTTGCTTAGGCAAAAGAAAATTCTTTGTCTGTGACATTAGCATATCTTGATTTTTCAAGACTTCCTGCGTAAGTTTTTGACTCCCTTTCGGTAGCTATTCATCTTTTTCGAAATTAGGTATGTGTTTAAACATTTTCAGTCTCTCTTTCTGGAAGCGAATAACCCACACGCAAGTAAGGAAGTAAGAAACGTTAGTAAGAACGAACTAAACAGCAAAATCCTTACATAAAATCACGTGGAAAGAAAATGTTACCAGTAACTGTGATAAAGATCTTGAGACGCTTATAAGTAGTGGAACTACCTCACAAGGACATCTGGGGTGGAAGCCGGCCTGCCAGCTCAATAAAATGTAAATTAAGTTCATGGTGACCACTCCGAGCCATTTATCACGAGCTTGGAGGTCGCGCATTATATACTGCCTACTGGTGTGTTAATCGGCTACTGCAATTCTGCAATTTCCTTGGTATTATGAGCAACCACTAACCCTATACTGGTGACTTTCTTCGCCGCTTCTTATCAAGAAACATCATCATACAGAAGTAAATAAAGGAAATAAATACAACTATCCCCTTTTTATAACCACTTTACAAAAGTCATTTATGACTTTTGTAAAGTGGTTGAACTTTATATTATAATATAAAGTTTTGTAATTCAATAAACCTGAACAGTGTCATGATAGCGAGAAGCCGTGACAAATAACTCCATAGCAGGCATATGATTGACACAAGTGCGGTGGGTAACTAATTGGCTCGCGTGCCGGCGTAGGGTTGGCCTGGTGATAACCACGACGGCAACGCTGCTGCGCCGCGAGTGACACCCCTTAGATAACGACTCACTCATCCATCTGTTTCAGTGACGGGGGCAACAGCCTGCTGAACTAAATGATTCTTCATTGGATAGTTTATCTTTGTCTTATAACTTACAAAGGAATCGTAATGGTGCATTGACGTATATTTAGTTTCGTTGTTGCATCTCTATTTGCAAGAAATTGACCCAATCCAATGAGTTAAATGTTCAATAAGAATGTATTTTTTCGGCCAGCCATCACAATTCTTACATATTTCAAAACCGGCTTTCATGAGAACCCCGTAAAAATATCAGTCATGACTAACTACTACTCACCGGTGGCCCAATGGACAACTGTATGATGCTCATCGTCTCTTGCGTTCACATCTGCGCCGGCAGCGAGAAGCGTCTGCACCAGCGGTACGTTGCCGTGCACAACGGCGAGGTGCAGTGGCGTCAGGCCGTCAGCATCCTTCGCGTCGGCCAGGGCCGGTGAGGCCATCAGCACGCGGTCTGCGCACGCCGCACGCGCAGCCTGCGACGCGCCCGCGCCGCTTGAAGCGCAGTAGTGCAGGGCGCACCGCAGGCCGCGGTCACGAACGCGAACTGATGCCGGCTGTAACATCTAGTACTTAGGCTCTGTGCTAATCTTCTTCTTTTGATATGGACGACGGTACATCTACAATCTACATATTACTAACTGTAAACCAAATAGCTTGCTCGACCGTACCATCGATATCAAGTTTGGGCCCTTTATTACGACGTCATAGGCGTTGTTCAGATCGTCAAGGAAGGGTGCTGGACGTGCTGGTGAACGGACATTTGGTAAATTCTAGCAGATGGCAGGTGGTTTGATTAGTTCTTTGCTAAAATAACGTTGAAGTTTAGATTTTTCGGACTTCAGATGAATTTTGCATATGGTCAGATCGAAATACATGAAAGTTTATGATTTGAACTGCAGAGTTCAATGAAATTTAGAAACTACTTTACTACCCTTAAAATTGGTACTTACGTTAAACGCTTTCTCAAAATTTTGCTTCCATGTTACATTCGCCGACAACTTTAGGACAGGACAGTTTTTTTTGGGTTATAATGCTTGGAGCAATGAGGGCAATGTAGACAAAATTTGTAAAGCAATTATTTCCAAAAATCTATATTAAAGAACCAACTAATTAATAGCAATTTAGATATTCAATAAACATCAAATTCTGGTCTGACCGGTGAATTACATGTTTGAAACTTGTGTCTTTACTATCTACATCGTCATCTTGTGCAATTAAATCAACATCAGCAGACGTAGGTAAGAAGTGTGTTTATCAAAAACAAATTAAGAACTTGTGTTATAACATCGCATTCAATAACTCACTTTTAATTATTGTCGTGTAAAAAAGTAAGCGTGTATGTTTTCACCAAAACTGAAATTATGATTAATTAAAAACATGAGTTTCGAAGAATTGGCGTCTATTCAGTGAACAATGTTTTAGGTTTTCGACGTGAGTCGTTAGCGGGGTGAGGATTACGCCACGTGTCGTGTTACTAGACAACCGATTGTAATCGTCACGCCTGCCGTGCATGTGAGAGCTCCTTCTATTGTGCCAGTCAATTCTAAACCTATTGATTGACTGCTCCCCTGCGCCCCTCACCCCTGGCTCACCGTCTCACCGTCTCACCGCATGCCAGTGCATTTCCTTCAAAACGTTCTGATTCTATACAATTGTCAACATTTACGAAATTGATGTGAGTAATTTTTGTTGTGGAACATTAAAACTATTAGTTATTTTTGTGTTATCAGTCAATTAAAACAAATCGTCTATTATGTTATTATTATTAACTTCGTGTAGTACACATAGCATTTTCTACATAATGGGTTTGTAATTGTAATAACACGATTCGATGTCTTGACAACTAATTGTTGTACAACATGGGGAAGCATTGAACAGCGCAGTGAGCAAGCAGCAAGGGTTGTTTACTGACAGGAGTGAAGCCATCGAGGACGAGGAACATCGCGTGCTCTGCTCATTAAACATAAAAAATACGTTTTTCCATTTCGTGTACGTTAAACTCCTACTGTCCAAGAATTTATGACTGACTTTGATGTAGTTTATGACTTCATACTAACTACAAGACTGAAATGAGACATCTAAAATGCACCATGCACATTCAGCTAATATCTTGGTGTCAATGATGAGAATCATTCCAAGCTGAATGTCGTCCCTAAGAGACTGCAGCCGATGAACTCACGTCCTTGTTGAGGATATCGACGACCGCCTTGTAGTCAGCCTGCTGGCAGGCGTACATGAGCGGAGAGCACCCCTGCTGCAGCGGCGCGCTCACATCCCCGCCTTTCTTGGAGCCCTCCACCTTCTCGCGCTTGATCTTAGTGCTCTTGTCCACGAGGTCTCCTTTGTGGCGGCCCTTAGGCTTCTTGAGGATGCTCGGGATGGGATCGCCCTGCCCGCTGGTGGCGCGCTTGTCCATAACAAAGGTGTCAGCGAGGCGCCATGTGTGAGTGGCGCGGTGTGAGTCGCGGCTCGCGAGCGGGCGCGGAGGGTGCGGGCCTCAGACTGGCCCTCGTGCGCGCTGCCCGCTCGGACAGAGGAGGCGCTGGGCGGTGGGCGCCACGCAACGCCCGCCGCCCGCCCAACACCTAATCTATTAACGTGCTCAAAGCAGGTCACCGTTTTCCGACTGTTATACAGTCTTAGACGATTTGTAAGTCGGTGTAGCTTTATAACCATCAGACATTTTCAAATGCTATTGACACATTGACATCGTTTGTAGCAATAAATATTTCAAGTTTCCGGCAAAGAGTAGGTCAACCCTATTCTTCGTATGGTTGCCGTGGCTCGCAAAATTTTATTTCAGTAAGAAGTTAGGTAACAAGAAACCATTCGACAAGTTGATTTCGCCAGTAATTATGTAAAAAAGTCCCTTCGACCGTCCTAAAACTTGGTGGTCACCTACTCGAATACAGTACCATAAACTTACTATTTATTAGACGTACAATAACAGGGGTTTTTATTTGCTAGGCTTATCTAAAATCTTATTTATTTGCTTTGACTTCTTCTTCTGCGACAAAGTCAAAAGACTCATAATCTATACATATAAAATGTTTTGTCCGAACTGAAACTTGGAGGGTGTATTCTTTTTATGACGTACGCATCCGATAAGAGAGGATGTTCCGAATTTCTACCGCTAAGGGGGTGAAAAAGGGGGGCAAAGTTTGAATGGGACAACGTGATTCCTTGGTCCAATTTACTTTAAATTTTGAATAATCCAATGTTATTCTAGTAAAATTATAATATCATTGGCATAAACCTTTTTTAACAGAATTGATCGAAGACGTGTTTCGTATTTTATTGAAATTCATCTTCTAACGGGGTTATATATAAAGGGGTAAAAAGTCATTTCTTTTTTTTAAGTTTATTTTTGTTATTTTGATTATTTACATTGCTTTGAAGTAGATATCAACACTCCTTAGTGCTTTTGATTTAAACCATATTTTATTTTGACACATGTTTGAAAATCCCCCAATCCGATTTTATTCCAAAAAGGTTGAACTCACATAATTATAACCTTGGTGGCAATACTCTTTAAAATTGTCTCGAAATTCACCGTACTATATAAGTACCGCATTTTAAGGTTTCTAAGATTTAGAGAGGTTATGCACTTTTAGGACACGGCCGCTTATGGACGTAGAGTTCGAAATTTGAAATGGTAAGGACTCATTTTGGTTATAAAATTGTCACCGAAGGTCTGTCGATGGAGACGGAAGGCAGTTGCAACAGGTCCTCAAGAGTTTACAGCATCTATATCATGTGTGGGCTCATTTTATGCACCTTGATGAGAACTTTAACATAATGGAGTATGACTTTCATCGAAGATCTGCGATGGAGGCCGAAGACAGTAACAAGAGGTCCCCAAAAGTTTACAGCAGCTATATCGTGTTTCGGCTCATTTCATGCACCTTGATGAGAACTTTAGACTTGGCTGGAGTATGACTGTCATCAACCAACGGTCTAACGATGGAGACAGGAGGCAGTTGCAAGAAGTCCTCAACAGTTTGCAGCAGCTCTATACATTGTCATTTCATACACCTTAGTGAGAACTTAAGACCTGCCCGGCTGCTGCCTGCCTGTCATCAAAAGTTTGACGATGGAGACGGAAAACAGTTGCAAAAGGTCATCAAGAGTTTACAGCATCTACATATATCGTGTTGGGTGTTGTATTTCATGCACCTCGATGAGAACTTTAGCCTTGGCTGGATTATGACTGTCATCGACGGTCTAACGATGGAGACGAAAGGCAGTTGCAAGAGGACCTCAACGGTTTACAGCAGCTTTATCGAGTCCCGGCTTATTTCATGCACCTTGATGAGAACTTTCGGCCTAGCTGGAGTATGACAGTCATCGAGTGTCTAAGGATGAAAACGTAAAGCTGTCGAGGGAAGCCCTTATTTGGAAAAATATATTTAATTTCTCGGAAATGTTTGCATTAATCGCTAATAATTATATTCTACTTATTAAGTAGAATATAATTATTAGCGATTAATTAATATATTCTACTTATTAAGTAGAATATAATTATTAGCGATTAATGCAAACATTTCCGAGAAATTAAATTGTTACCTACTTGAATCTTACTAACATTATAAAGCTGAAGAGTTTGTTTGTCTATCTTTTAAGGTTGACTCACACTCTCGACTCTAACCAGACAGGGTTAGAGTCTCTCTTATGTGAAGCAGACGAAGTTGCGCGGGTCAGCTATTTATTAATAATCAACCTTCAGAATAAACTAACATGGTGCTAGATCTAAATCACTGTGCCCTTGAACTACAGGGTGTACAAATATTGCGTGTCCCTAAAGTCATTAGTAAGCTAGCATTATGCTCATGTATAATGTCAAAAGTTAGGACAATCAAGGCAGCAGTAAATATTGTTAACGCCAGTAATATAAGAACTTCGATGGTATAAGTTATGACATTTATGAAGAAAGTTGTCTTTAACTTTTATCCAGCGTATCCTTACAATTTACGGTCCTTGAGTGCCTACTTACCTAACTTTTCTGGCTGGGAAAACTTTTCAATAACGACTGAGACTGTCTCGTATGTACCTGTCTCGTCTCAAAATACAGAGCATGCTTTCTATGGCGGTTTTATTGTGGAAATCCTTTTATATGTATACTCCCTTTGTAAGTTCAATAAATACTTTTATTTCTTTCTTTCTTCTTTCTTTCTCCCTTTTCCTGAGCGACAGCGGCATTACTTGTGAGACGAGGGTGTAAGTAGCTGAGGTGTTAGCGATTGATGCGTGACGTAAGCTTGGCACGCCATGACGCCGCCCGCCCAAGCTCGCCGCCCGCCCTCCGTTGATTCTAATCATGCTAACATAATTTACGTTGCGAGTTTTAGATGATTTTGCGCGTGATTCACTTCTGATAAAAGTTTTCAAGGAACTTTGCTTAATCAATAGCGTTATTGGAATATTCATTAGAGATTCATGTTTAATAAGTTCTCGACAAGAAGTTCGATTATTTCATTTAATCTTTGGAACGTAGTTATCTATAACTAAAGTTATCTAAAAAATTGGCCTATTGCGAGTCGGACTCGCGCCTTAAAGGGTTCCGTACCATCGTAGTAGGGAGCCTCCTTTAATTTTTAATCTATTTGTATTATTTGTTGATATAGCCGCCACAGAAACACACATTATGTAAAAATTTCAACTGTCTCCGCTATTACGGATCATGACAAACAGCCCACTGACAGACAGACGGACGGACGAACAGCGGAGGCTTATAGTAATACCGGGTTACCCGTTAGTTACCCTTCGGGTACTGAACCCTAAAATACGAAACCATAAGCTCTTTTAGAAGGTCCGGTTCCTCAAGGAACACTCCAAAACACACACACACATCATATTATAACTGGTCGCAAAACAAAAACGACTAGTTTAAGGTAGGTAATAGGTACTAGGTAATTTTATTAATCACGCTTCTAAGAATATAAAAAACATTTAATTGTTCGTGTTACTTTAATTGACAACCATTTATTTAATAACTGTTAATTGTATTATCACAATAATTAACTTGGTCAAATAATGGCCGTTTAATCATTCATTGTGATTCTGTGTATAATTAATTTATACCCAACCAGCAAAAACTAGGCTTAAAACAATCTCTAGACTACTGTTTTGTTGCTCTTAAATCACTCCTATATAATGATATAAGCCCGGATTTGGGCACCAATTCTAAGCCTATTTAGTTTAATATCGTTCTAATATCAGTCTAATTGAATGCTGTTTGCACTTACTGAAATCTAGCCAAAGTTAAATTAAGCCGACTTAGGCTAATATTGCTTTTACGTAAGTATCATATAAGCCTGCATAGGCTTATATTGGTCTAAGGTTAGAATATTTTGAGAATTTTTCGTCAGATCCAACTTAAAAGTTTGTGTGAGTGTTGGCTTGAAATTAAATGAAACAAATTAAAGTTAATATTGTGTGAAGTTAATGTTTATACTGTGTGGTACGGCACTTTAGTACCTATAAAAGTACTTATACGGTAAGTAATCGTATTGGAATTTATTATTTACTGTTAAATAGACCTCGTTTTACGCTTCAAAATTCATGCGCCTTGTTAAATAAGGTATTTCCTGTTCTCGTTTAATTATTTTATTTGTTAATTTGTATTGATAGTGTCGCCATTAGTATAGCTGCATTTTACAAGCGCACTATTAAACTAATGTAAGATTGTTTACTCTAATATTAGCATTCGGTATACTAAAGATAACTCCATATTGGAATAAATTAGGGTTCCTCGCAATTTTACTTAAAACCTTAAGGGTCAACTCACACCGAAAGAACAGCGAAGGGCAACGCAGTTTCAATGTCATATGAATTTTAACTTTATTTTCATTACTATAGGTAATACTTTCCGCATGAATTTTAGGAATTCGCCGGAATTCCCGCGGCGCCGCGGGCATCCGCACGACTCGTTCGAGTTTCAGTATTATAGTAAAGAAAATAAAGTAAAAATTCATATGACTTTAAACTGCGTTGCCCTTCGCCGCTCTTTCGGTGGGAGTTGACCCTTAATCGACAGAGAGAAAAACAAAACACGAAGTCGGCGCGCGCGGCGCGGGTGGCGGGGGCGACGGCGGGGGCATAATTATTATTAAGAAAATGCTTCATGCGCGACACGTTGATCCTGCCGTGCCGCCGTCTTTGCCTTTTGACTTAAGAAGTACCTTTTTTCCTGTTGTTAGCAACCACTTACCTCTATTATACAAGTACTTGTATATTAGAGGTCAGTGTTAGCAACTCTTTCATACCCATAGCACATATCTTCCACCCACATATTATATCATATATTATGCTATTTTATATAAAAATAACAATATATTTATTTACCTATTACAAACGGAGATACGTTAGGCAATTCAAATATATTACACAATATGGGCCATAGTTGTTGTCTTGAACTATTAGATACTGGCAGTCCGTCTATATTGATATTCAAATGAATAATATCTGGAGTGCACGATAAACGTCCTAAAATATCAATGAGTCTCGTAATCAAAGCCACTGTGCCAATACATTCCTGGAGCCGAATTACTAATGTGTACTATCTCTTTGTTTGTTTCAAGTAGTGTTCGTCGCGCGTCTTTGGGTAGAACATCATTTAGATTCTTGTTTAAAATAAATAATAATTCATTTAGTGCTGCATGTGATATGTTAAATTTCAACGCCCATTTCTTGACATCATTTTTTAACACGAAAGTTTTTTCATACTTGGTTTCGTCCTCGCTCGGAGATTCATCTTCACTGAAATCGTTTATCATAAAATTCTCGTCGTTATTATCGACCTCTTCTAAGAAAGTAAAACCTGCAGAACCCTCACTGATATTTTTCTCAACACTACTTTGTCCTGGCAGCGGTATATTTGTTTGTGTTTTTAACATTTCATTGTACTTCTTTACAATTTTCCTCCTGTAGCCACCAGTTTTCACTAACCTTTTCCAGTTTTTGTAATCCATTATAACAATTAAATTTAAAAACTTAAAATAAAATATGGCCAGCAAAATTACTCTTAAAACTATTTAAATTAGTTATTCCCAAAATCGATCTAAGATCAAACGCTCTTATATGGGTCTTGTCTTTTGTATTGTAAATATGTTGAACCAAAATCACTCTAATATCATACTTAACCAGTGGTATTGATCTTATATTAGTTTCAAATAAGATCAGAAATGCACGTACTCACAGTACTCTTATGCTATGCTGATATTAGTCTGACATCTTACAATAGCATTTAGCAAGTCTAATATAAAATCAAACGAGCTTAGAAAATACCCATATAAGAGCAAGTTTTTCTCAAGTGCAACTAGTCTTAGTAAATGCTCTTATATACATATATGAGATTTGGTTATGAGACTGAGCACTCTTGAGGCCATACCGGCTTGTCTAAAAGTAATATAGGATCGATGGTATGTTCTAAAACAAATATAAGAGCGCTTTAAGCCTACTACTCTTAAAAAGTGCGAGTTCTGAGACTGTTTTGCTGGTTGGGTAATATGTTAATAGATTTGTTCGACTGGCTGTACCTACTATGCTCATGTTTGGTCAAATGCAACCAAATAAATAACAACCTACCTGCAAAAAATCTTACAAACATACATACATACATTTACTGCTAAAATCATAACCAATCCTTTTGGCGTAAGCTGTTAGTTGGGTAAAAACATAACAAGCGACATTGGTGTCGATTCTGCAGGCCTAGCCAAGTTACAAACGTTTCGTATCGATTCTCATTCTACAATCGTAAACGCCGCGGCGTAAGCGATTGTAGAAAGCGCTAAATTGGTAGCCAAGTTGACACGACTGAGTCGATCACTCGTTCTCTAATGTCTGTAGAAAAAACCTACACTTTAGTCTATGGTGAGCGTTCTTACCAAAGAGTTTAGCGATCAACATTGTAGAAACGATAACATTCTATTCTATCATTTTGAACGATGTAAACTTGTCTACGAATTTTCTTTTCGTTTGTGTTGATCACGTGATTTAACGTTGAGATGTAGGCATTCCCATTCATTTGAATAGTTTTCTACTAGCGTTAACGATTGTAGATTGTCAACTTGGCTAGGGGTGCTGTTGTGCACAAACTAAACTTAATTTAGGCTATTGCTATCTTTTTCTCTCTAATAAAACGAGAAAGAGACGGACGTAATTTAGAGCTGTCAAATTTAATTGGAACTTATATTTCCATACAAATGAAGGGGGCACGTAAAAACATGTCGACTAAAAACACGGTGAAGCGCAAGGCATAAACTAGTTTGACATCTCTGACTTAGTTCACAGCTATAGTCGTCCTTTTCTCGCAATGCCTTTCAGTAAAAGATAGCAATAGCCTAAATTAAGTTTAGTTTGTGCACAACAGAATCGACACCACTATCTAACTTATACACATGTACCTACCCAAATCATACTAAGAGCTGCGGACAGACAAGACGTGGCGGTTTATAATGTTATACCAATACGACTACTGAGCCCCGGGTTCGATTCCCAGGTCGGGAAAAGTGTTAGCCTCTGCTTAATTCTAATTCATTTGTTTCCGAGTCATGGATGTTTATATGTATAATAAGTATGTATTTACAAAAAAAAAAGTATCTATGTAGTATGTCAACTATATGGTGTCCACGACACAAGCCTCGTTGCTTAGTGTGGCACTAGATGGCGCTGTGTGTTAATGTCCAGCGATATTTATTTATTTAATTCCCCTCCAGGGATGACAATCGTGGTGTTCTGCTAGGATAAGTAAAGGTCTTTAGGATCAGTGTCTAACTTTCAATTTACTAAACGTAAGTACCTATTATGTAGCTGAAAGTCAAAGTCTTCCTAAGCCCACTGACTAGGACGGAGCCACAGTAGATTACGGCGCGGAGTCAGGAACTACACGTTGACATAGCAACTATGTCAGTCGTCCCCTGGTGACACAGGTGACACTGAACAATATTTAAGTTCTGCACTTTAGGCCTTGAACACGTGAGCAGGCAGTTCCGACATGTCGTGTCAACCACAATGCTAAACTACTTTAACAACTGTACGAAATCAGTGCAAGCTGGATAGCGAGCGCATCGACAACTAGCTGCCCCACCTAAATAAAGGGTGTAAAAAGACCCTTAACAAAGCCGAAAGGTACTTTGTCATTGCGATCTTTTTTTAGGGTTCGTTTTTTTTACCTCAAAAGGTAAAAAAGGAACCCTTATAAGATCACTTTCTTGTCCGTCCGTCCATCTGTCTGTCCGTCTGTCTGTCCTTCTGTCTGTCCGTCTGTCACCTCCGATTTTCTCAGGAACGGGTGGACCTAGCAAGTTGAAACTTATACCAGATACTGACCGTCTGTAGTCCCTATTAGGTGTATAAAAATCAAGGTCCTGAGTCGACACGATAAAAAGATATAATGGGCAAAATTAGATTTTCGCGAAAACTTGTAAGTACCAAAATTTACCTTAATTTTCAACTTTTTTATTTTTCGGAATTTACCCTGTACTTGTGCTGTAAGACCCTGCTTTTAACCAAAATAGAAGCAATATTTTACAGCACATGTAAAGGGGAAAATCTAAAAACGTAAATAGGTTTGTAGATTAATTACAAAAAAAAGCGATTTTACAATTACAAACTTGTTATTTGCTATTGGTGCAATAGCCGTTTCTGGGGATCGAACAGCAAAGTTAAGTTTGTCCTTTAAAAAGTTTGTACGGAACCCTCGGTGCGCGAGTCCGACTCGCTTGTTCTAGACCATACCAGGTTCCCAACCTTTTATCGGAGATATTTGGGGTCAAAGTTCCAACTTTTAGTCATTTTTTTTTTAAATTCCTGTTTTTAATATAAGATTTTTAAACACCTCCGCAACCCCCGTACCACACCCGTACTATTCAATCCATCCATCAGCACAATGTTTTGAGTGCGTACCATTGAGTCCTACCGAAAAACGTGACTTTTCACCCCAATAATATATATAATAACAATAATTTTTGCGTAAAGTTACTTAGTTTGATGTACAGAATGCTTGGTTAAAGCTTCGTGAAGGGTCCGTTTACACCTTGTATTGTATAACCACCGTCAAAGACTAACCTCGTATTTACATAGGCACAGGTAAGATTATGTTTCCGCGAGACCAGCTTGTTTTTATCAATTGCCACAATGAGTCAATAATATTTACTTTGTGGTCAGTACATAGGCAAGCTATTTTTAACTCACCAATTAGACGGTAAATAATAAATTAAATTAGGTAGTTATATCGCTCCTCAGCCCATTAGCCGGACAAAAACAGGAAACATATCAAACCGCAAACCCTTATCAGCTTCAACTAATTGTTTTCGAACTTATATGTATTTATGAATAAATTTGTAATTATTTAGGTATTTTATCATTACGTATATACAAGAGAGAACATAAAGAAACATCAAAACTAAACATAACTTAGCTAATTACCTCTAAACATATTTACATGCAGCATAAATGTAACTATTTGACCTGCCGCATGCCTGCTTCGCGCCCAAATTACACGCAAAATTACTTGGTTGAGGTGCTTGCTACTCTCTCACGCAACCCTCAAGGACGCATTTAAAATCATTCTCGTGCTTTTCCGTACTTTCCTTAGATCTGAAGTCGAGTTGACCCACTGCCCTCGATTATAACAGAAAAGGGCCGAGCATGTTGTAAAAATTTCGAGCTCGTTGCTTATAATTAAGCAATGCCAACAATTTTATTTTAAGCACTGCCTAGACTTGGCTATGAACTTATTTACGTAGAATAGGTACGTTGTGACGTGCCAGCAAGCAATGAATGATATCATTGTAAAGAGATAACTCATGCTATGAAGGTTTTTACAGACAAATATAGAAGCGACGAGGAAATTGTACCTACCTACTTACATTTAACAGGAAACATCTACAATGGAGACGTATCTAAATAATAAATAAATATCGCTGGACATTACACACAGCGCCATCTATTGCCACACTAAGCAACGAGGCTTGTGTCGTGGACACCAGATAGGTGATATACTACATAGATACTTTTTGTTTGTAAATTCATACTTATTTTACATAAAAATATCCATGACTCGGAAACAAATGTCCATGCTCATCACACAAACATTTGTTTCTACCGGGGTTCCAACCCGGGACCCTAAGAGCGTAAGGCAGCCTCAGTACCGCTGTGCCATTCGGGTCGTCGCGTAATAAGTATATAAATAATAAATCAGCTAATTCTAGATATCCATAAGTAGAAAAAGTATAGGTAAACCTATGTTGGATGCCAGCAGTTTTCCTAAAAAAAGGGTTAGTTATCGCTTCCTTAGATTAAAAGTTACAATTTATACAAGTCTGTAAACAAAACCAGACATTCTGACAACGAATGATCATCATCATTATTGTCTGGCCATTATCCCCATTAAGCTCTATATTTAAAAAAAAGTGCTATTGACTTTTTCCATTAGAAAATTCTCAGTAGTAGCCCGAAGTTTGGAAGTTGGCGGTATGATACCCCTGTGCCTCGGAAAGCACGTTAAGCCGTTGGTCCTGCGCCTGATCTCTCTCCGGTCGTGTCGGATTACCGTCCCATAGGACTATGAGAAAAAAGGAACAGAGAGTGCACCTGTGCCTGCGCACACACTTGTGCACTATACCTAATATCTCCCGCGCCGATGGCTAATCTTCGCTAAGATTGGTCGCCGTGACCGCAAACGGTCAGGGGACTATTATTATTATATTATATTACTCGTCACCTCCTCAGACACCTCCGTTCTTACCATATCTTCACCCAGTCCATCCATGGTTTCTTTGGTCTTCCTCTACTCTTATACCCATCCACATTCATACTCAAAACTTTCCTTAAGACATAGTCCTCATTCCTCCTCATCAGTCATCACATCATCACATCTTTTCAGTCACCGGCGCCGGCGCCACTTTCAGACTTCCTCTTTTGTACACATTTCTATCTTATCCATTCACACCTCCCCTTTAGCATTCAATTACTGCTAAGTATAATAATATATTTCTTTTCTACATATATCAATTCTTCCAATATGTATTAAACGGAGTGAAATATATAGCGAAGTAGGTCGTGTGTCGACCTGGTTTATCCTCACGATATTTACTTTACCCTTAGTGTGCGAAGTGTCAAGCTCTTGACGCTTGTCAGTAGAAAGTGCGGGTACTCAGGTAGTATAGCTGCAGTGAGTATGTAACCTAGCTAATTTATCACTGTATGTACGTGTACCTATTATACGCCCACGATCTACAATTACATGCTATCGAGCAATTAGTGGCTTCGTTTCATAAAAAATTTGAATACTTCGTAATCTAATAAATGTACTTCAAAGAATTTGGTTTGTACGAAGTGACCACATCGTTATTAAGGAGAAAGTGATGTGGCTTAAATTCGCTTTCGAATAAATCAGATAGATCAATACCTAAGTAGGTGGACTCTCACATGCAATTTGCATAAAGTAAATCTCTTTGGAAAGTATTTTCCTGTTTGTACAGGATAACCCCAATGTGAGCCCGACAAGATGGCTGATGATTATTTTATATTACGGTGCTCCACAGCACCACCCTTAGATACCTAGTTTTCAGTAGTGAAGTAATGTTAAAAAATAGCATTCAAATGCTTAACAATCAAAACCCATTAAACTAGGTTTACGTACGGTAATAAAAACTCTGAACAATTTTGCAAAGCCTAGCGAGTTTTAAACGATTAATTATGATAATTAAGAAACAGAGTTTTTAGTATAATATAACTTTCGTGGCTATCGAGGTGGTAACCCGATCCCCCCAGGTTCGTTAACACCACAAGAACATCGTGTTACACTAAGCATTTGTTACTCACGATACATGGTAATGTACCACTCAAGTAGCAACTTTTACGAAGTATTATAAGTACTTTATTTATATATATTCACAAAATCTAAATTCAAGTCGTTCTACAAAACAACGTTCGGTTCTCAAATAAATCATGCCACGGTTCATTTAACCAATATTTCCTATCGCCATTTCCCTCGACTTGATAAACTAGGTAACTGCCAAAATGTAGATTGAGTTGAGAGAGGAAATAACATTCCGGTCGGCTGCCATAACAGAAATCGGCGAAGGTCGTACTTATACATCAGGTAAGTCAGTTAATGAGAGTTAGTGGTGTGTTGTGGTGGTCAGTGGCCACTGTGCCACAACTGCCAGCCCGAGGGAATATGGGTCAGCGATCAATCGCGATAGGAGCAAGCTCGACTCGACTCGCGATTATATGGAAATTAAACGATCAGCCGTCGCACTGCCCGCTGAACCTACACTTACCAACCAGTTTTATTGCTTTAACTTTAATCGTATAGAAATAAACAGTAAAAATAATTCTAAAAGCTTTTTAATACAGACGACATAATTTATACATGAACTTTTGTTTTTGCAAGCACATTAATTTTATTATAAAACTTACCACATTTCAGCTGCATGTTTTACGTGGTATAATTCCTAGAAAGGTGCACTTTTCACTTGGGAAATGTTTCAAACTTTCCACCGAGCCGTCAATCAACCTTAACCTTCCGACCAGTGACTGCTACGACCAACTCGTAGTAATAAAACACAATGTCATGAGGAGGTGGAGAGATATTTGGGGACCGATCGTATCATGAGGGTTGTCGATAATCGTGCGTGCAGACGGCCACGTCGATGTCCATTGTGGTAATTGGTAAATAAACGCCGATGACAGGGGCATGGTGTAGCACAATGACGGCGGAGTCGCCATGGCTACACGAGGGACGCCCGGCCGCCGGTTGCCATAGTCGACGGCGCGGCGCGGCGCGCGGGCGGGGGGTTCGTGCCATACCGTGCAAGGTTAGACGGATATTACCATGTCGCTACAACTTTTGGGAGATTTGTTACTTAATTAACGAAGCTAAATATATTGATTTCAGTATTTTATAATAGCTTTCAAAAATCTACTTCAAGTATGTTTCACACGAGCATTTAAATAACCTGCATGGTAGGAATTAGGTAAATCGAGTTTTTCGTTTTTTGCAGTCACATGAAAAGCGTGACAAGCGCGCGAATTTGCGCATGCTTTTAAAATTGTTACTGCTAATTGTTTTTATAAAAAAAAAACACGTTATTATAGTTAAAGGTAGTTATATATGGTCATGAAATTATAGAGTTTAACTTATAAATATGTAATTATCCCGAAACAGGAAGACATTTGCCATTAATACTTCTTTTGCAGCCGGGTGGACATGTGACGGGGGTTTGGGGACGAGTGTCTTCGCCGAACCTGGACTCGAGATTGAGTCTCTCGCAGGTGACGGACAAAGTACTGGCGTTCACTGCCAGGGCCGCGGGGATGGGCCACATGTGCCGACAGGGAGCAATCGTGGCCAGTTGCTCACACCTTCCATTGTAGTACACGTAGCTGTCGATACTGCACGGATTCTTTTCGCACACAGGGATCGCTGACTCTGGTTTTAGAAGTAGGTACTCTCCGTCTTGGCAGGGTCCTTTTCTGTAGGCTGGCCAGCACGAGTCTGATTTTGGGTGATACAGGAATGCTGAAAATAAACAATAAATTCAGTTACATTTGAAGCGAAGTATTATTTATCTATTCTGTGATCTGAAGTTTGAGGATTTTCTAGTTTTATTTCTGCGAACTGTGTTTTTTTCTGTGAGTGCATACCTGGTCTACAGTCGCATATCCAGTCATCCTTCTGGTCTCCAGGGTAGTACAGCTCACTCTCCGGACACATCGATGGAATGTACACAGGTTGACGGTCCTGCAAAGAAAAAATAAAATTGTTAATAAAGTGTGTGAGTGAAGTGAAATAAAAAGGATCAAGAAGTTAGAGCTTGCACGTAGATTACGCAGCTATTTTATGTTAGGGGCCATATATCCTATAATCACGTGAGGTCACCTGTCTCCTTAATTTGGTGACATGACGAGGTTTTAGGCTTCCCCTTCACCCATTTCCCAGTATTACGTGTATTTTAAAAATATCAGACAACTTTTGAATCGCGCTTCAGTAAAAAAAAATGCCAAGAATTCGCTTGCTTGGGTTTATAATTCATAATTGGTGAAATAGTAGGTACATTTTGATACAAGTGGAGAAAGTTTGATAATGCATTCGAGGCGGAATTATAACGTTTTTTTTTTTCAAAGCGTTTTTGAGCCGAGAACTGCAATAACAAATGTCCACGTGTATCAAACGACGTTTTTCAATACACTTTTGAAGAAATAAAATAAAATAACGAAAAATATTTTTGTCACGAAAATATGATTTTAATTTTCTTTTTTTTCGCGCTTTGCTTTCGCCAGGTTGAAGGAGAGGCAAAGGAATGAAGCCGTTAAACAGCCTAATATAAAAATAATTAATCTTAATTTGTGTATAAAAGTAACTAAGTATTCGTTTTTAATAATCATGTCTACCTATCTATGATATTCTATTTAAAAACACAATTTGAATATTCAAAAAACATTTATGCCGTAAAGACGAGTAGTGCTTTGCCGAAATTAAAAAAAAAACATTCATCTCAGACTATAGGCATTGAACCAATTTGGACTAAGTATTGGTATAGTTATCTGTGGCAATTTTCATTCCCGCACTCGTGCGGGAAAATGGAAAAAAAACGCACGTGTGTGAAATCGTACCTAATCGTAGTGCGTTATGGACCAGTTATCGAGGAAGTGTATTGAAAAATATTTTACACGTCACCGATGGACAAAATTAGTGTTTCGTCCCACGAAAAAAATACACGTGTCTGTCACACTATCCCTTCCCCCCTGATAAAGGGTCGTCCTAGAAAAATAGACATGAAAAGAAACATTTTTTTGGGGTATCTTGAGTAAGTATTTAGGTATTACTCTTATGATTCGGGGATTAAACTATAACCATACATAACTAAGTTTGACATTCAGATTTTTATCAAAAAACTTTGGTTCGACGAATGATTCTAAGCAGACGGTATAGAAATCTTGCGTTTCGAACCTAACAGGTTTTCGGATTAATGTCGCAAGTTGACAACTCTTAAAGAAGGACAACGAAGCGTGATACCCCGTTCATTGCACTTGGGAAAACCTAAAGCCTTTAAATTTAAATAAATTAATGTAGGCTCACCATAATTGAACCAATAATTAAGAATTTATATAACGGCATTGGTACATGATTCATTCCTTTAGTCGTGATGATAGGATAATGATATTATATGACTACAAAAAGCGGCATTCCCCGAAGACCTAAATAGAAAAACTAACTCGTGGAACGATTTCATACACTACTAGGTACGTTACTCTGCCTCTGGGATATATTTTCCAGAGCAACGTACACAAATTTTAATAGGCATGACGACAGTATCAAAAAATAGCAAATCTATTTAGTCCGTCAGTTAGAGTATTAGAAATTAATGGACACGTATTTTTTGTTTTTGTAAATCAATGAATATTGACAAAGATAAAACGCATCAAAACTCGAGTGGGGGCTCGTGACGTCAGAACTAGCTAAAAATTATACCTAGGCGTAACGTATTGAGGATTTTAAAAGCGTCATATCTTCGTCAATTTTGGTTTACGTAACAAAAGAAAAAACACGGGTCAAATATTTTTTGATAATCTAACTGACGGACTAATTAGTTTTTTTTGTCGTCTCGCCTATTGTAAGTGTTTACCTTTAACTTACTAAAGTAGCTAATTATGTAGCTATTTCTTTTTTCTTAACAGTCCCGTTTCGATTATCCCGAAACATCAGTTAACTTCCTATGGGTAGCTTATCAGTCTAATGGCCTGTCATAAACGCGACTAACGAGTGCGGAGCCTTGGTTTTGATTGCGTAGCGAAGGCATGTACCTTTTGTCTGATAACATTCCTATATGGCAAGTATTTTTTCGGAATTGCACCCGTATGAATAGTAGAGCCATGTCAAATAGTTAAAAGTCAAAGTGACATCCTATGAGGCACCACAATAAACAGCACCACAAACACCACAGTTAACGGAGGGTTCGTTTACAGTACACCCTGTGTAACTTAACACTTTTCACGAAACCGTCAACTAGCATTATGTACCCAACTACCCAGTCCTACATCAAACTAAGTAGGTATTGCTGGGAAACGAACTTTTTTTACAGGGAGAAAACTCTGTAATTTGAAGGTTCCCAGGATAAGGACAAGCGCCTTTCGGCTTTACACCCTTTATGTATTTGGATTCACATGATCAGGGTCGTACACAGGGGGGTTTTGAGGGTTCACCCACCCAGAAATCTCGGATAACTATAGAAGAAATAAACGTATTCTGAGTCAGAATGCTACTTTGATAATAACTTAGGTTTTTAAAAAGTCTTTTTTATAGCCCCCGGTTACCACAAGACCTGTAGAAATAATATTTCTACGACGTTCAACAGGATTGACATAATATAGGCTTCTCTTGTTTAATTTTACTGAAGAGTTTTTTTGAGTTCTACTGCCCACACAAGTGACGCGATTTAGTTCTTGAAAGTACCTTTTTTTTTTAATATTTGGTTAGTCAGTTCCTCTGAAGTAGGAACTTTTAAGATACTTATCTTAAAAGTTTTAAACAAATTGCAATTTTTCGTAGCGCCAGTTTTTTACTTACCGTTATTTTTAGGTAGGTACCCACCAGTTTTTTTTCAGTTATGTTTAGGTACCTAATTACATACAACCAATTACATACATCTGCTTATTTCATTGAACATGTAAATTAAATAGAGAGCGGTTATAATATCATTTTTATGTGAGCGACTAAGTACCTATAGTAATGTAGTAAATTGTGAATAACAAACGTGATTGTTGAGATCAGAGATCCATGACCTACGAGTGGTCACGAGTGGAAGGTCATTACTTTGATAGGTACAATATTACAATATGATGACACGTCTAGTTTATCTTACTTACATACTTACACATAAATCCTAGACTAAATCTACCTACTACCTATGTTATGTACGTTTAGTACTTCCCCATGCCTTCTGTGGTTTCAAACAATTTTAAATTCCAGTTGTAGCAGGTAAAAAACAATATTTTTTGCCAAAAAACATCTGCAACGTAAAACAAAAAATCGTGTTGCCCTCTCAGTAGGTAACTATTGTTAGAGGACAAAACTACTAGAAAAACACGTTTGAATATGGAAAATCGTAAGTATTTCTGTTTATATACCTACCTAGTTTATTTTAATTTCAAGAAACTTGTTGACCTTTATACTTAAATCGGGATACTCACATCTTTATTTACTATATTAGGATCTTCTTCAACCTCAGGGAAACCAATGGCTTCTTGCGTAGAATTAGCCGCTAAAGTAACACTAAATAACAGGCTTATTACCACAAAACTGTTGAAGGAACACATTTTGAACAAATTAATCTTTGAACAGCAATTAACCACTCCGACACTACAAACTGAGTAACATTTATGTGATTGACTAGACGGAATAGGTAACTAACAAAACATAAAATTAAGTAATATTAAGAACGAGCTCATATATACAGTGCTCGAGAGCGACTAGTTTCCTCCGAGACAATGTTCGGAGCTATATACAAATAATCGAACGTCATGCGTTCAAATTATCAAACGGGTTTTCGATGATAAAAAGTGTGTAAGCTTAAACGTAAAATCCGCGCTATATCTTCTGATATGACAAGAAATAAAGGCGCAAAAACCAGAAATAAGTAACAGACGAGAATTTGTATTTTGGAATCATAATTGCGTTATTTCCTATCAAAATATGTGGGTAACTAGGTAACACATTTCAGCCAAGAACTCGCGGGTGTTGCAAATCCGAACTAGGTAAAAAATAATAATTAATTAGTATCCAACCAGCACGTCGTAAAATAACAGGTTTCTAAGAATCAATTCAACAAGCTTTTATTCGTTTTTTAAATTGTTCAAAAAGACCGAACCGAAAACTATTTTAAATAACCGGCCAATACCTACTCGTATCAAAATGTCTGAGTTAACATAACATCGCCTGTAATCTCCAGTCTCTAATCTACATTTTGCCAGTTATGTGTAAGTCCAATGTAATAGGGGAAGGGCTTATTGCCATCAATCGGGCACAAATCCATAACTCTGCTACTGAGAAATTATTGATGGAAAAACCCAACATTGGACCCGACCCTAATATGCTTAGCAATCGCGCTTTCAAACACAAGACCAACGAGGCATTCAAATATGTCTGAGTTATTTGTCAAATACTTATAAGTTTGCTACCTACAATATTAACGAGCCGTCATAGCCGAAGAGATAGGCGAGGTGAGTGAGTAAGCATATACTATCTCGCCTCGCCTAAGGGGTGAATCTAGAGGCATACACTTCTCAATTAGTCAAATAATAAAATGAATCGCTCTCTGGATCACAAAACTTGTATAATAACTTGTCACAATCAAAACTGTTAATCAGTCAAAACTACTTTTGACCGGTTATAACTATTAGACATTAACTCACATTTACTTAGAAACTAAATAGGTTGTTAGATGTTTTTTGTGACCCTTCGAAAAACATCATGTAATAATTCTAGGACTAGGTAACAACATTTATTTTTAATGCAGAAAACGCATTTTAACTAAATAGTTTTGACTGTAACATATTTATAGAAATGAAAGAAGTCCAAATGATTCATAAGTTAGATCTTTGCGAGGCCAATATGCTACAGATGTTGAAGGAGTCGATTTCTGGAAAAAACTTAGGTATTCGACTTATAATCATAGATAAGACGAAAAAAGCGAAGATTGACCAGACTGGCTGGTCTAGTGCCGATACCCAGGTCGGGGAATGTGCTATTAGATTATTCCGTCAGGAATTCTTAGTAGGTAACCCGGATTCAGGATTAGTGAATAGTGAGTTAAAAGCAGCCCGCCCTATTAGGTACTAAGCCCTATTAGCCCGTAGCCTTCATAGTCACACCCCTAAAAGCCCTTCAAACCACTAGAACTTCCAACTAATATGACCTCAAACCGACCCTGATTTTAGAAAAGAACGGGGATTACCCCAATACCAACAATTAATGACGTCTCAGTGTTATCAGTAATTGATTTCAATATTCTGTTATATCTACGGGTTTCAGGGAGTTCCCTTCATGAATCTAAATCCCGTATAAAGTGGAAATGATATGACTGTGGACTGTGGTAAAAGAATTTTCTCTTTTCAAATTTTTATATTTTCAATGATCATAAAATGAAAAGAAATAATAATTGGTACTTTTACCTAGGTACTTAAAATCGAATGAAACAAATTAGGTACTTCTAAGAAATGTTTGTTTATATAAATCCATGGTTACGATGTGGTTACGATTAACAAACTCAACAGGGGTTGTTGAATCACTGTCATTGTTTAAACAGTTGTTTTCACGGAGTCATGGACTAAATATGGATTCAAACGCAAATGTGGTGTGTGCTGGCCTGCAGGACTAATTGAGGCAAATTTAATGGAAAAAATCTACGAAAACTTCGTCGTTAAAGCATTAGGTTCAAGGTTGATCAGGAAAATTTTACAGTTTCGGGTAGCTTGATGACCTTGACGTGCCTAAGCTAAGTAGGTACCATACCTATCCAAGTACCGTTAATTATCAAGAAGGCAGGTAAAATACTCGCTATTAGGTGTAGCCCTTATCCGGGGTCGCGGGACTGTTCGAAAGAAATACCCACGGTATTTCTAAGAGATACCGTGACCCCGGAACACAAAAGGCGATGAAGGAACATGGATGGGTTTTAGTCAGTAAAAGTCTGACACTCCCTTCTGCTCCGCCCAGAGCGGGAGAAGTCACTTGATGATTTCCCACCCGAAAAAAAAAAAAAAAGAAAAAAAGAGGTGTAGCCCATAAAGCTGTAAGTAGCCTACAGTACCATGCTTAGTACAAACCATTTCTAAATATAGGTAGCTCCGAGTATTTTTAAGTGTTTGGGATTTTACCCGATGATTCCATATAGCTCTTAAGTGGTTCTAATCCGACAGGCAAGATAAACAGCAAGTGGCTCTTAGTTGAAGCTCGCTTGAAGCTCTACTCGGAACGCGACGGCACGTTGATAGTTTAGTGTTCCTTTTTCCTCATTTTAATGCTCCTCAAACTGGGTTTATCCAAATTAAAACCGCACGACGTCTTCCATAAAACAAATAACCTCCTTCTTTTTTGAAACTTTATTCACTTGCACACATATAGAGGTAGCGTTTCGACAAAGAAACCACCCTTTCTATATCGGTCAGTGTCGCAAAAGAAGACAAAGAAAATTGAGGGTGAAAGGAACGGGTGGACTGCTGCTCACCCCCTTCTTTCTTCCTGCGTTTTCACTGCGAAAATTCCAAAGGAACGTTAAAAATTCAACAGCCTTACTTAGGCATTCATTTAGCTACTTTACTTTACTAACTTTTATGCCTTAACGAGAATATCAAAATCTACGTGGGGTCTGTCATTTATAACTTTAAAGACCATTTATGGGGCTACTTACTTGGGGTGTATGTGCTACGGGGCACCTGTCTGGGCCGATAGGGCCACCATAGGAGCGGCACGACGTAAATTGCTTCAAAGCCAGCGTTTGGCTTTGATATTCTTATGCAAAGCGTATTGGACGGTTAGTACTGAAGCCTTACCGGTACTTGCAGGTGTACGTCCAGTTGATCTTGAAGTGCAGCGACGGGCTGCAATGTACTATAACGCACGTGAGACCGCGGACGCAGACTTTTTAACCCTACGTGACCGTGTTAAGATTGCTAGATTATTTAAACCACAGACCGACGTCTGGGAGGAACTTTTGTCTGAATGGCAAGGTAGGTGGGATAATTCCATCAAGGGCCGACACCTCCACCAGTTCTTTCCATCCGTTCGTGAGCGGCTGGCCAGGACATGGTTGGATGTTGATCACTGTGTTGCCCAATTTCTCACCGGTCATGGTAACTTTAAGAGTAAATTATTTTCCTTCAAGCTTGTTGACTCGCCTTTTTGTCAATGTTCCACATCTGACTGCGAATATGAACAATCAGCAGATACAGACCTTGTGGAAACTAGAACAAATTTCCGTGCGTTCAAGCGTTTTTGCCATACCTATTATTGGAATCAAATATAACAGCTCACAACTTAGGACCCATTAATGTTAATATTTATCCGTGGTGCTAGGCAACTGGGCCTATCCCAGTTGTAAACGTCCCTTTGTGCCTATTGGCCTTGTTTCGTTCTGTCTCCTGCTGAAATGGAGGGAAGTGGAAATTACGGTTTTTTCCTACTCCTCCACTATACTTTTCTGATTAATTTCGTTGCGGGATCCAAGACAGTTAAATTCATTCTCTGGGACTTCGTCGAGCTTCATTGTCTCGGCGCTTTTCTGGTGGTCGTCAGGAGTTACAGTGGTTTGGGAACAGTGTGGCGGGCTTGTCCCAAAAAAAAAAAAAAAAAAAAAAAAGGCATTCATTTAGGTCTTAGGTGTCATCTCTTATGTAAGTCTTGTAGAAATGAGCATTAAGGTCGCGACACATCTGCGGAACGAACGGCGCCGAAAGCGCGGTTGAATACGCTCGCAGTGTTTTTCAAGTTCCATGGTACATCAGCCGAAATTACGTCGAGTTTGGCGTAGCGCCGAACCTTCCTTAAATTCGAGCGACTATTTCAGCAAAAATGCATTCAAGGTATTTTGCATAGCAAGCGACAAATCACGCGACGCGCGGCACGCGTAGTTGAACGTCTGGTGGTTCTGACGCGACAGGCGGCGGCGGCGCGGTTGCCGCGCATGGAGCGGCAACGTGCCTGTTGTAAGTGCCTCTTGCATTTTTCTTCTTCTAAGCCTCTATAAAAGCCATTATTGTAATAAAATAGATTTTGCTGGGCAATTCAACACTACAACTGCACACCATATTAATAAGCCACCGACTGACGACGAAACCACGTAATTTTCCGTCGTATAAGTAACGCACTAAACTAAACGCCGCCGTCGTTTTTCCGACTGTTCGGCGCGTTTGGTGTGTCATGCCAACCGAATACTACGACCAATAATAAAATTCAGTCGCTGAAGTGTCGGCGCCACCCGTACGTTCTGCAGATGTGTCGCGACCCTTAGGCCTTTTTCACGAAGTTAAAGCGGCGGCGGCGGCGGCGCCGGCGGCGCGGCGCTGGCATCAGCGCGGTGGCGCTGTAGTGTTCACGAAGTCAGCGGGCAGATTGCGCGGCGTTAGACCGGCGTAGTGTTGTGTTACGAGAAATTAATAAAAATCTAAAAAAAATCTCTATTCGCGTTTATTAATTGCTCCAACACGTCGGCGTCGCGCGTCGTCGGTGGGCATTTTGAAATTTTGGACAATTTTTTATTCTGCACAACACTACGTCACTGCAGTCTCGAGGGCACCGCTCGTTTGCCGCTTGCCGCTCGTATGCCGCTCGACACCCGCTCCCCGCGCCGCGGCCGCGCCGCTGACTTCGTGAACAGTTCCCGCCGCCCGCCGCCGCCGCTGCCGTGGAGCCTTACAGTTTAAGATAGATATAGGTAGGCCACTCCGATCAGCAAACCGTTAGGTACCTACGTAGTTTATGTTAATTTGTTCAGTACCTACCTACAGTTCATGGAAACCATGGTTAGAATGACCGAGCCTTCTCTTACCACCTCGCAAGTGTAGCCACTGTGCTCGGTCTCAAACATCGGTCAATCCGTTTCGGAGGAGTTCGATAACAAACACTGCGACACGATATTTTTGATTGATGCGCCGGATCCTGGTCGATCAGATCAGGTAAAATCTGTCTCTCTCAGGTGTATTTTAACATATCCTTTCAGACAGTTAAAGCTGTCATTTTCTGCTATCAGAAAAGTATCAGTTTAACATTCTGAATGGCGTACATTGCTCGTATTCTGCTCTTTATGGTGGAGAGGTGATAACATTTCTAAAAAACTTTTTAAGTTCGATTTCTCAAAAACCACCCAGTTTAGACCCCAAGTTATCGGGGTCAAAATTGTAGCAAGTTCTAGTATCACCAATTTGAAGGCCTGAACCCAATTACTAATCAACCTGCCATGTAGGTATATCAACATTTATATCGTTTTCTATGGCAAGAATGGCATGAAATTGCGCGCGCGAATTTTTTTTTCGAATACTTAATTTCCAAATTAATAAATTGGCGCTTCCTTTCGCCCCCTTTCGCATACCGCCTGGAGCAGTGAGAAGAAACAGCCGAAACAAACTCAGCGGTCATAGTCTCTTTTGAAGTCCATACATAATCTTGTTCAATTCAGATGAGGACTAAGCAGGTTAGTGTCTGAGATGGTCTTTTGAAGAAAGAACCACACAGTGCTGAGTGGACCTGTCCAGTCAGTGCAAGCATTTGTCAGTTACCGACTTATAACTCAAGGAGCTCAACGAAACGACAAACAATACCAAAGAAAGGACATTTGGGTAGGTCGCTTAAAGTACTCAAACTGCCAGACAGTCGTGGGGAAAATAAAAATTAAAAATGTGACCCACATGGTCCTCACATTCACAATCATCATCATCATCATCAGCCTATTAATGTTCCCACTGCTGGGACCCAGGCCTCCTCTTTATGAGATCCCTCTCATGCCTGTGAGACATTCACAATAATTAAATAAAATTAACAATAATTTACAAAACGAATGTCAAAAAAATAAAAAATAAAAATAAACATTAAATGTCACAATAGTAACAAAAAAGTAAAATACTTATTAAAATAAGTATTCATGTCACAGCAAATTTCATTGGAGCAGCTTAATCCCAAGCCTTTATATCTTCGAGATAGTGATGAACATGATAGTAGGCTTTCAGGCATAACTTCCGTTTTAACGATTTGAATTTATTTAGGCTTAGTGTTTGAATATGGCTCGGAAGTTTATTGTAAAAACGTATACATTGGCATCTAAACGTACCCCCTATTTTCTTGAGGAATTTTATTGAGTGTCGTTGCAGGAACAACAAACTTGTGTTTGTTCCTCGTATTTATGTTGTGGATATCACTGTATTTTTTAAACAAATTAATATTTTTATGTGCGTACAAAAGGTTTTCATAAATAAACTGAGCGGGCACAGTAAGAATATTAATCTCTTTAAATTTTTCTCTGAGGGAGTATCTGGTACTTAATTTATAAACTGAACGAATTGCCCTTTTTTGTAAAACAAATATTGTCTGAATATCGGCGGCATTACCCCACAAAAGAATACCGTACGACATCACGCTGTGGAAATAACTAAAGTAAACTAAACGGGCAGTCTCTAAATCAGTTAAATCACGAATTTTTCTAACGGCGAATGCTGCAGAGCTAAGTTTTTTTGATAATTTGTCTATATGCGGGCCCCACTGCAGCCTGGCATCCAAAGTTATGCCCAAGAACACTGTGCTATCTTCCGGTTTCAACACTTCATCCTTGATTTGTACAGTAGTTTCCACTTGTCTTACATGGGGTATCGTAAACTTAATACATTTAGTTTTTTTCTCATAAGAGTATATTATTCACATTAAACCAATTAACGACTTTTGCCAGGGCGCTATTAACCTCGTCCGTAACTATTTGCTGACGTTTGAGTTTAAATAAAAGAGAAGTATCATCTGCAAACAATACTATGTCATGATTATCCTATAGGAGGTAAGGCAAGTCATTTATATAAATAAGAAACAAAAATGGGCCAAGAATTGAGTCCTGGGGTACCCCCATTCTTACAACGGAACCGGGAACATAAACTCTCTGGATTCTATCACTTAATTATGAAGTAAGAAGATCCAGAGAGGCGTTACGGATTCCGTATAATAAGTATATATTTACAAACAAAAAGTATCTGTGTAGTATATCAACTATCTGGTGTCCACGACACAAGCCTCGTTGCATAGTGTGGCACTAGATGGCACTGTGTGTAACATCCAGCGATTTTAAAAAAAAAAACGAAAGGTAAATAGGTCAGAGGTCGAACCTATCCTAGTGACCAAACATGTCATGTGCAGAATCGTACCCTTCAAACGGGATTATAGTACTACTATTAGTGGTTGAATTAGGTGCCCGGGTAGTAATTATTGCGGTACCTTTTTATTTTTTTACTCGAGTGCAATAAATACCTCTCGAACAGCATATTTAACCATATATGAATGGTTGTACAGAAGTAGGTAGATCTGGATAACGCTGCTCATTAACACGTACCAATGGATACTACTAACTAGTTATGTTTTTCTTCATCTTTTCTGTATTAAAGTTTTAGGAATTCGTTGCATCCATTTTATTCGACAAGGCAGTACAATAAAATTCCATTGACAGAAAACTTAAAAAAAGAATAGATCGCGATCCATTTAACGTACTGTTTGTTAATTACATTCAAACACAAAATTAAATCAAATGGCAATAATTTTATTTATAAATCTAGATGACTTCAAAATAAATTTTTATTTCTCTTTTTTTTTGTTTACACTCTTATAAAAATCATTATTTTAACCAGTTGCAGTTTGCAAACAAGTTTTGATACAACGGTACTTTTTTTATTCCAACGTAAAACGAACACACCTTTACTGTTTACGTCAACCGAGATTTTTATGTAAGTGAAATGTCAAAATGGGAGTGAAAACTTAAAGAAAACAATGTGAAATTATTGTATTTTTTATTCTGAGAATGAAAAGAATCTACGTAATGACGCTATAAAATCACATCCGAAATGTTTACCAAGAAATCTCACCAGGATGTTAAGAAATCGACAGTTAAAATACAAGACTCGAAAAAGGATTCAGCAACCCGACTGAAACACTTAAAAATCGTTTTAGGTAAGAAATTAATAGGCTTATTGTTATTCCTAGGGTGGATAGATAATGTTAGAAGATGATGAGCTGAACTGTGAGGTTTTTGTAGCATCGGCAGCTAACACATTCCGTACATGCTAATTAGTCGCGAATAACTGTATTTGATGCGCCTCAACATACAAACTGCTTATTGTATCGAGGAAGTAGTATTTAAAGTTTCACTTCAACTTTATTGTGATTTTAAAAAGACGAATAATGCTGAATTGACATCTAATTGGTACACAATTTCTATTGTTTAAAAAATATTGTGTATGTGTACAATACTCTTTAGGAGATCACTCTTCATTTCTAGGTTAATGTCTTTCTTGTTTTGTGGATTTTGAATATGAGGTCATAATAAATAAAACTGTTCTTATACAAAATGCCTCTTAGTGCTGCAGTATGTACAAGTTAAAAAAAAAACATTAAGTATATTTTTTCTTATTTCCAGAATAAATTACTAAACAAATATTTCTGGATATGATACAAGTAACAATCCAAATGAAATAGAGTTTTTGTTAAATTCCTTATCAATAACCAAATCTCATTTATATTCTGTGTCAAAGCCATTGAACTTTACATTGACTGCATTCTTATAATGGCTGAATTGGCATACAGGCACATTATTTATTTAACAATGGTAGTCATGATGACAAATAATTGCACATACATTACACTGACACTAAGTACTGGTAATAATAATATTGGCATTTTTGACTGATATTATATTAATACTATTTTTGGAACTGGTAGGTACTTAGCTGACTGGAAGCCGACCCAAACAGCTGAGAAAAAGCTATGCAGATAATGATGTCTGTCACTTTTATTGCAAACTTTTGGCTTAATACTGATGGCTTTTATTTAGCCATCTGCAACAGCTGGACTGAATGGTCAAAAAATTATTCGCCGAAATCATTATGAAAGAAGAATAAGATTACTGGTTTATTACCCGAGATTGGAATAGTTAGTTTATTGACCTAAACTTCAATGAAGTAAGTAACACATGGATAATACCACCCTCAAATTCAACATCTGTATTTCGAAACTTAAAAATCATTCAGGGATTTCATAGGGAGTTGTTATCCACGTTACTGACTTCCTTCAAGTTTAGGCAAATTAACTCTAACTATTCTGATTTCTGGTGATCACTGTCAAACGTTATTAGCAACTCAACAATGAACATTGCAAATACAACCCTTATCTATGTGATACTAAACTGTAATAATTTTAACATTTTACACCCACTCTTAATGCTAATCTACACACATCAACACGGTCTAGGGATATTTCATACTCAATTAAATAACTCGAAAAGTACTGGCCGCATTGGAATCTTTTATACACCGATTTGTTTGTAATTTATCTCAGAGTAATTCCAAATTCAAATTTTTGAAAATTCTTTTGTTTCGGTGGCATAAAAATGTCTTGATGTATAGGAGAGGGAATTTTCATTTGTGCGAAATTTAGAAAACAATACGAATTACGTTTAGTTACAGTTTTTTTTCATTTTTAAATGAAAGATAAAGTTAAAATTGAGGTATTGTAGCCATACAACGCCGACATTTGACGAGGGCGGAGATGTTACGAGCTGTGGGAATGCTGGAAGCTGGATCTGTTCAGTGTAATGTTGCTGAGGCCATAGGGACCCATCAAAATGTAATTTCAAGATTGTGGACACGCTATCGTGCCACAGGTGAAGTAGCGGAGAGGCACCGGGGGCCAAGTCGCATCACTACCCCCAGACAAGACCGATTTTTGCAAATTACTGCGCGAGCACAACCAAATGCAACGGCGACTCAATTGGTCCAAAGGCTGCGAGTGGAACACCAAGTGCTTGTGAGTGACCAAACTGTAAGAAGGCGACTGCATGAAAGCAATCTACGCTCTCGTAGACCACTCCGGGTCCCACCTTTACGGAGAGGCAATCGTGGACGACGATTAGAATGGGTTCGGAACCACGTGGACTGGGGCCGTGACCAATGGTCCAATGTGCTGTTCACGGATGAATCCAGGTTCGGCTTCCATCCAGATTCACGAAGGACGCGTGTTTGGCGAGTTCCTGGACGATGGAGCCGTCTCCAGAACCCTCAGGAAGTTCACCCATACCAAGGAGGAACAATTATGGTTTGGGCAGGAATTCGCCTTGGAGGACGGACGGATCTCGTTTGGGTGCGGGGCAATATGACGGCAGAACGATACGTCCAACAGGTGCTGGGGCCCGTAATCTTGCCCCACAGAACACAAATGGGGCAAGATTTCCTGCTCATGCACGACAATGCCCGGGCACACACGGCGAGAACGGTAGCAGCTTGGTTACATACACATAATGTTAGGGCCTTAGACTGGCCTGCTCAATCGCCAGATCTAAATCCCATTGAGCATGCGTGGGATATGCTGCAAAGAAGAGCTCTGAAGGAAGTTCCTGAAAATCTGGCTACAGAAGATCAACTTTTTGCGCACCTCAGAAGGACATGGGACAATATTCCGCAGCAAGACATTGACAACCTTGTTCTGAGCATGCCGAATCGTTGCCGATGTGTTATGAACATCATGGGCGCTTTCTCAGACTACTAACTTCAAGTTTATAAACACAAATTAAATGATTTTTCTATTTTTTTCAGTTTTTACTCACAAATTAAAAGTTCATTCATATACGGTTTCCGTCTATGCTTCATTTTTTTTCCATAAAATCCTGAAATTTTAATCTATACCTTAACCATTATTAAAAAATGGTAGAATATTAAATAACGTATCTTTTAAATATATACATGTCATATAAATAATTAACACATTGATAGTAATTCGCTTTTTTAAAAATATCCCTAGACCGTGTTGATGTGTGTATATTAATATAATAACACTGAAGAGTTTGTTTGTTTTAACATTCTAATCTCTGGAACTACTAGTTGGATTTGAAAAGATTGCTTTTCATCTGATGATCCTATTGTTGTAGAAGGTTTTCGATTATCCAACAACACGCTATAACCATAAGGAGCATAGCAAAAAGAAAAATGGAGGGGCACAGCTAGTAAATTGATATAATTGTTCTTTAAATCAGAAAATGTATTGTTTTAGAACATTTCGACACCGATGAAGCCAAGAACTACTTTGAAGGCAACTTCAGCCATGTCTACTTCATATTGTACGATAACTTCATCCAAGCTGAAAACAACCTGCGACAACGAGGTAATTATCACCTTCAATATTAAATGAAACTGTTGTAAATAAATATCATGAATAATTCAAAATCCTAACTGTCATGCTGTGAAGAAAGAGTGATTCAGTGTGATATGATATTTCTGTCTCGCATACCTGTGAAAATTGTGCAAACATACAATCATTTCAAAGAAATTTTATTAGATAAACCACAGAATCAAATGTTTTATACAAGTTTATTATGAATATCGATTATTTATTGTTGTTATATTTATAATTTGTTGACATAGATACATAATTCCAATGTACACACATATTTACTTATTATTTTTCTGTTTTTGCGGTACAGAACTTCCATTTCATCTCGGTGAGTTTTGGGTGTTTTGATCATCAGACAGTCACTCATGTTTCATAAATCAACCTTTTTGCTAAATCCTTTATACTGGTTTAATAATGTTTAAAGTTACTATTAAGTAAATACCTATGACACAATTTGTTGTAGAAAATTATGTATATTTTTTTAATGTTACAGCACCATTATTTTGGCCTCACACAGGACCAATTTAGTCTAAATGTATATAGGGTTCAAAAAACTTCTTAACGAAACCGAAAGGCACTTGTTTTCCCCGTTATTGCAATCATTTTTTTGTTTTACACCACACATGGGAACCTTATAGTTACTAAGATATTGGGGGTCAAAGTTGCAACTTTTTGACAATTTTTATTAAACACAAGATTTTAATTTAAACACCTCCACGACCACCGTGCTATTCAATCCATCCATCAGCACAATGTTTGTAGTTGTTTTGAGTGCTAACGCACTCATTGAGTTCTTCCACAAAACATGATTTTTCACCTCAAAAAAAAAATTCGTTTCCCAGCAATAATTTTTGTTTAAAGTTACTTAGTTTGATGTACAGAATGCCTGGTTGACGGCTTCGTGATGAGGTTGTTTATATCTTATTTCATTTCAATTATTTGTTTTTTTTTTTTTGTAATTTAATCATGTTGTTTTGTCCTGTTCTTTTATGAAGACTTTATTTTCTATAATTACCAGAGCATAGAATATATATATATATATATATATTATATATATATATATATATCAGAATAGTTAGAGTTTATTTTCCTAAAGTTCAAGGAAGTAACATGTGAATAATTCCTCTGTATATCTGTATAAAACCCTGCTTTATGTAAGTAATTGATTAGTCCAGTAATAAAGCGGTTAAATTAGAGGAAATATTTAAATTATTCCAATCTCTTATAATTGAAAATCAGAAACTCCAATTGTCACATCAATATTTTTCCTATTGTATTATAAAAGACAGGCATTTTGTGTGTAAATATAAAAACTTCACAGCAAAACTTTAAACATTATTTAACTCTTCTATGTTAGAAATCATTTTTCATGTGTGCATTGAATTTGGCGCTTGACATTGATCCTGGTAGATGTCATTATCTTATCTCTCATTAGATTAGTATCAACTTATCATACACACTGGATTTGTCAGCACTTGCCTTGGGATGATAAGCATGTTCTGTCATAGAATTATTGACCAGCCAGTTCCTCTATAACATTATTAAGTAAGCTAACTTATAACTTACATATTGACCAGAGGTTTTAACATTCACAGCTGTGTTTAAACAAGGATAATTTTCCATTGCCAACCATAACAAAAGTCTGAGTCACACCTAACAGATATGTCGCTAATGGGTTGGACAATATACAACACAATTGTTTGTTAATGATCATATTAAAACAACATTGTTTCCAGCCTCATGTAACACTCATGGTAACCTCGCACTATCTCATTTGCTTGAATATTAAGTTGTGTTGTTATGTGTTCTAGTACACAAGGCAGGCAGAGAAGAGCTAGAAGGGGCGTTGTCCCTTCTAGACAAAGTATTATGCCTCCTGCCAGAGCTAATCGGGAAAAGATGGCAGTTACACTCATTGACGAGAATATTTTCGAAACTCCTCCATAGTGGGAACTCACAGAAATTAAGAGCAGAAGCTATAAGGTACAATAATAATAACAGACACAAATATGTCAAATATAATTCGTAAAACAAAAAGATGTTTCACATATTCCATTTCCCTTTAGATACTTCCTGCTGTGGTACCAAGCACTTGGTGATAATGCTCCGAATGAAGTACATAAAATGTTCGCCACCCTCGTCCCTGGCATGCCCGAGCCCACCATCATGCCGGTTGGATCTCCTCTCAAGCCGAACATTACAGCGAACGAAACGCATGGCTCTGGCGACTTCAGTATAGAAGACATTATGCATCATCCGAACTTTAACTCAGCTGTAGATAATGCAAAGAAGGTTGTCGTGGAACAAACACCAACTGGTATCATGGGGAAACTTGCTACGGTGTCAGCTTCCATATTTCATGACACAAATGCTCTAAACCCAGTCCAAAGTGTAGAGATCCAACCGCTTCTACCTCCAAGTGCTAACGAAAAGGCCGTTGACAATGAGATCAAATATTTCTTTGAAATACTTCTCGACGGGATGGCCACGTCAATTACGAAGATCCAATGGAGAGATAGGTGTCATACGAAGGCAATGAGATGTTTCGCATTTCTACTGGAGAAATTCAAGATTTATTATTTGCCTGTGATCTGTCCTCAATTTAATGTCAAGAATTCGCTGTATAAACCTAATTTAGGTGAGTTGTTTGACCTTGGAATTACTTTAATAATTAAACAAATAGCTAACTTATGATATGAGCCATGCATTAATTTCTCTTACCTATGTAAATATACGTGTAGTGCTATAACATTGAGTACACTCGAAATTCTTTGTCATAAACATAACATCACGCCTGTAATCCCTGAAGGGTTAGGCAGATGTGAACCTAATAGTACACCCACATTTTGTCAGACGGCGAAAGGGGGCGAGCCTATTGCCATCAACCGGGCGCAAATCCAGACTCCGTGGCTGCTACTGTGAAATTCTTTGTTGAAAATAAAGCACTTTTATATGTCTCGATTGTGAATTTCTGAGGTTGATATAAAATCTGCTAGTATAACTCTGCCGAATAAATCTAATAACGTACTATCTCCATATCGTCTGCAGAACTGCCAGTCCAACACAACATCTTAGAAGACGACTACGTACTATGTCGGGTAACCCTCATCAAGTGGGTGGCCAGCTACGCGCACTTTATGAAGAAGCAAGGCAGTGACGGCGGCCAGCCTTCCTCGATGACGAGTACCGGATCACACCTGCCTCACTCGAACACACCCACACCGGCCCAGTCGTTGCATCATGAGGAAGAGACTTCATTCACTGTGGCACATCCCTCGGACTCGAGTAGAGCGTCGTCACATGATTCCGCTTCCAATACTCCACATCCTAGCTTGGAGTCAGGTTGGTAACTTTTGACTACTGCTAAGCGTATTTTTTTTTGGGACAAGCGCGCCAGACTGTGCCCAAACTGCAACTCCCGAGTAAGAAATTCGTACAATAAAATGTTTGCAGAATAATCGTCCAGAGTAAGAGCGTGAGATTTACCCCCCTTTCCCCTATAAACAACGTATTAAACGTGGCCCCTTTAAACTGGACCCAAACGGTTTATAGTATAGATGTAATGAAAATAAGACTCATAGCAATACAAGACCCGCATGAGTCGCTTTTCTCTTCATAAATACTTCTTGCTTAATGAGTGAGGTTCCCTTTCAAAAGCTATCAGTAATCAATGTAGTTTCATCTTCACACATAACACACTCTTCTCTCATTTCATCCAGGTTCAGGAGTATTTGAGGAACTAAGCTCCGAGCTAGTGGTGCGCGATGTGCTGTGTTGTTCGTCGCGCGAACACGTGGACTTCACGATAGAGGTGCTCCGGCAAGCGTTCCTGCTGCCTTTCTCCCATGCTGCTGCCGTTAGGCGCGTCATAGCGCTGTATAAGGACTGGATACAGATGAATGTGAGTTACCAGTACCATATAAAAATACTTTTTAATTGTTAAATCAAATCTGGCACTGAATATTTTTAAAATCGCACAACTGCCCCACAGTTTCGATGTTTTTAATAAGTCAGGATTTTACTGCGTTACCTGTAGAGGAGAGGTCATGATTCCAACTGTACAGGTTAAAATCCTAACTGATTACGTACCACAAATATTCTTGCGCTAACATCGGAAGAACTCTTTGTTTTTCTATGCCCTTTCTAAGATTCTTTTTTTAAGAGGCGAAGCGTAGGTTCTTCAATACTTCTAAATGACCCATCATATCTCGTGAATTAAAAACTGGTCTTAATTTTCCCCTAAAAGTTTCTCTTCACACCTCTAATTTTAGTCTAGTTCTGATGGCATAATATCATAGTTTTCGCACGCTCGGCCGCTTCTGCCCTGATTGCTCGCGAAGCGAGTCGACAGCGTCCAATGTGTTAGATATGCAAAGCTGATTATACGTTGTACTGCAAGAATAAGCAATGCAAATACTACATCGATTAAGTTGAGGGAGCCAGTAGCATTAGGTACTTACCGTTTCTCAGCTAGATTTCTGTTATCGTAGTTCATTGATCCAATACATTATTTATTACTACTATTAGAAATGCGTTAGTTTGGATAGATGTTTAGATGTTTGTTACTAAATCACGCCAGAACGGCTCTGGATGACATTTGGTACAGAGATACATTATAGTCTGAAATAGCACATAGACTACCTTGTAATCCAGAATTACGATCCCATGGGCAATTCCCAAACTCCACGCGGGCGAAACTAAACTAGTTATTCATAATCACACAAAATTTCACCATTAAAACAATAGTTCACCCTACAGGTAGCAGAAATTCCCCCGTTCCTTATGGAGAACACATTCGAGCAGCAAGGAGCCGGGGAGCCGGCGGCCCCGCCGCGGCGCCTGCGCAACGACTCGTACCTCGGCGCCGTCGGACGCGATAACGTTATGGTACGCGCTGGGTTGCAGGTAACGCATGCTATATTGTGTCCTAACTTCTTACAGACCTCACTGATTATTTGTTTTGATTTTAAGGATGTGAAAAAGTGTGTTTTTTCTAATAGATTCCAAGTGTTGGGTCCGTTCTCGAGTTAGTTCAGTTGATATTTATATCACTGGCTTCAAGTACGGATATATTTTGATGACATTTCAACTAAAAAACGAGCAAGCACCGCAATGTCTTAGCCAAGAACCTACTAAACATACAAGGGGTATAATCCGCTTAAAGAAATGGCAAATCCCGAACATGGACCACAGACAGTGAAAATTTTAAGTTATTTTATTACTGCAACACAATGTGAATGTTTAATAGAACATCACAAAAAAACTAACACGAACCATCTAATTAAGGTTAGAAAGCCGATCGAAGATAAAAGGAGAAAGCAAAAAAAAACAATGAGTAAGAATTCCTAATGACTATCCCACTAGAGTCAATTTCTTCCTTTCTTCTTAATCCTTCTACTGATGCATGTTTTGATGTTAGATTAAAATTACAACTCGAATAAATGTTTGTTCTGTATCTAAGTCTTAACTAAAACACCATGATTGTACTGAATGCTGTGTGATGACGTCTCTAGTTCAATAACCTGCATACAAGTGGTACTAATTTGAAAGTGTCTCTATGTCGTAGCAGTTAGGGTGATTTTCATAGTGTAAGTGTGTTCTGACGTCCGGTTGATTGTGCATGCATAGGAAAAAACATATATGTGTTCTAAGACCCATTTTAAGAAAAAAACATTGTTACAGAACGTCCTACAAATATTCATGACGCAAGCGGCGAACGTGTTCCTAGCGTCCGCATCGCCTGTGGCGCCGCCTGGTGCGCTCAGTCAACAACAGTTGTTGGAAGAACAGACCGACACGTGCAAGCGAGTGCTCAACATCTACAGATATATGGTCATGCATGTTGCTATGGATGCTAATACTTGGTAAGCAGACCTATTGGAATTATTTTAATATTTAAAAAAAAAAATTCAAACTATAAACATAACCATGATTTTATCATTAATGACAAGTAAACAGTTATTTAGCTTTTTCTAAACCAACACCCAACACTCACTGTTGTGTTGTGTGCAAAAAATCTGCCTTCATAAACCATTGCCTTTTATTACCCGACTGTGCCAGAAGGAGGGTTATGTTTTTCGAAAGTATGTATAATTGTTTGGCACGCTCTGTGGCCTGAACGGCTCGATGGATTTCAACTTGAGAGGTGTCGTTAGATTCGTATTTACTGTGAGAGTGACACTGGGTATATTAAAATAAAATAAAAAAACAGAATGGCGGATTTTTGGCGCCACATTCAAATGTTTGGCACGCTCTGCTCTGCCTGAACGGCACGATATATGGCATATAATCATGAGGATTTTAAAATGATATATTTAAGTAACTAAAAACTCTAAAATGAAAAATATAATTAAAAAACCCGACTGCATAAAGAACAACACTAAATAAAAACTGAAAAGAAAAAACCAAGTTCAGGAAACAGGATAATATTGACTGCAACAGTCGGGACGCAAATTGGATGTAATGATTTTAGTCTAGATTATTTAATGGGTTTTTATTTAAAGTTGTTCTACACGCAGTTGACTTTTTTAATTATATTTTTTTAGGAGCAGTTTAATGTTTATATTAAACCCTTTTTGTTTCACAGGGAGCAGTTACTACTAGTACTACTTCAAATAACATCATTAGTCCTAACAAAAGTACCACCAAAACGGAAACAGGAATCTCTTGGTAAGCAAAACCTCCACAGTCACCCATAAGATAGAGATTATCGACTCCATCTAGCTTATTCTTTTTAAACATAACGTGTACAAGTGGTTCTGATATTCCATTTACAAAATATACAGATGTACAAGTGATTTTGATATTCTATTTACAAAATATACAGGTGTACAAGTGGTTCTGATATTCAATTTACAAAATATACAGGTGTACAAGTGGTTCTGATATTCTATTTTCAAAATATACAGGTGTACAAGTGGTTCTGAATATTCTATTTACAAAATATACAGTTGTACAAGTGGTTCTGAATATTCTATTTACAAAATATACAGGTGTACAAGTGATTTTGATATTCTATTTACAAAATATACAGGTGTACAAGTGGTTCTGATATTCAATTTACAAAATATACAGGTGTACAAGTGGTTCTGATATTCTATTTTCAAAATATACAGGTGTACAAGTGGTTCTGAATATTCTATTTACAAAATATACAGTTGTACAAGTGGTTCTGAATATTCTATTTACAAAATATACAGGTGTACAAGTGATTTTGATATTCTATTTACAAAATATACAGGTGTACAAGTGGTTCTGAATATTCTATTTACAAAATATACAGTTGTACAAGTGGTTCTGAATATTCTATTTACAAAATATACAGGTGTACAAGTGGTTCTGATATTCTATTTACAAAATATACAGGTGTACAAGTGGTTCTGATATTCTATTTACAAAATATACAGGTGTACAAGTGGTTCTGAATATTCTATTTACAAAATATACAGGTGTACAAGTGGTTCTGAATATTCTATTTACAAAATATACAGTTGTACAAGTGGTTCTGATATTCTATTTACAAAATATACAGGTGTACAAGTGGTTCTGATATTCTATTTACAAAATATACAGGTGTACAAGTGGTTCTGAATATTCTATTTACAAAATATACAGTTGTACAAGTGGTTCTGAATATTCTATTTACAAAATATACAGGTGTACAAGTGGTTCTGATATTATATTCACAAAATATATAGGGTGGATAAGATACCGACGCACAAACGCTTTACCACGTATTCAGTACATCATCATTGTGAACTCCATATATAAATTTTTCATCGGTAATTATAAAAACAATTTGCCGTTTCATTTTATTGGTCCTTCAGTTAGATTATCAAAAAATATTTGACACGTATTTTTTCTATTGTTACGTAAACCAAAATTGACGAAGATAAGGCGCTTTTAAAATTCTCAATACGTCACGCGCGCCGTGGTATAATTTTTAGTGCGTTCTGACGTCACGAGCCACCACTCCCAAGTTTTGATGCGTTTTATCTTTGTCAATATTCATTGATTTACAAAAACAAAAAATACGTGTCCATTATTTTCCAATACTCTAACTGACGGACTAAATAGATTTGCAATTTTTTGATACTGCCTATTGCACTTTTGTTGGAAACAGTTTTTTGTAATGAATACTTTTGTGCGTCGATGTACCTTACACTCTGTTTTTTTATTCATTTCATAAACTTGGTTTTTATGATCTAAATGATCAGCCTACTTTTTAGGAGGTTTCCTAGCACCAGCGCTGTTCCAAACCCTGATAGTGACGTGGATCAAGGCGAACTTAAACGTGGCGGTGAAACCTGAACTGTGGCAGAACTTTATGGAACTACTCACAAGGTTGACACATTGGGAAGATCTGATTAAGGAATGGGCGGTAAGTTTTGAAATGATAACTGGCCAACTTTAATGATGACCATTTCGTGAAAAAGTCATTCAGTGGTAATATCTGAACTCGAGAGTTGTATTGATGATATTAATGATTATAGCTCTGTTAAGTCATATTTGTTAACGGTCGCGAATCATATTTTAATCAACATACAACCTGACACTGATCTGCAAATTGCAAAAGACATAATAAAATTTGAATTTCGCGGGCTCCTCTGTCGCTTTTACCTTAATACTTTTGTTTTATGGCTGCCAATGTTGTGTTTACCTGTAATTGGCATATATATTAGAACGAGCTTTATATAATTATAATACTAGTATTTGCGTTGTGCGTGAGCTGCGCGCAGCTCGCGGGTTTCGTGTTTTTAAGAGGGCCCTACCCGGCCCGTCTATCGTCAAAACGAGCATGGTCGAAAAGCTTGTTGTTTTATCCAGAGCCACAGCGTTTTCTTTCAATTCCCCTGTATTACCTAGCCCCGACCCCACACTATTCGTCACCCGCGCAACTCATACCGCCTAACGCGAGGACATTGAACGAAAAAAAGAGTTCGAAAATTTATAAAACTTGTTCCAGGAAATATGTTTTTAAATAAGTCTTACAAGTTTGTGAAATAAATATTTGTCATTTAGAATCTCCACTACATTTGCAAGGCTTCTATCAGGATATTTTTTTTACTTTTACAATTTATGAGTACATTATGAACGGCCAAAGTTGAGGTAATATTTGTGCAAAACACCAATTTTAGGAGGCTTATACTGAATTTGTTTCTACAATTTTTTATTGTTTGCTTAGATAGAAGCCTAGATATAGTGCACAAGATACCTATCAGTTCAATTTTTTTTTAACATATACACACATCAACACGGTCTAGGGATATTTCATACTCAATTAAATAACTCGAAAAGTACTGGCCGCATTGGAATCTTTTATACACCGATTTGTTTGTAATTTATCTCAGACTAATTCCAAATTCAAATTTTTGAAAATTCTTTTGTTTCGGTGGCATAAAAATGTCTTGATGTATAGGAGAGGGAATTTTCATTTGTGCGAAATTTAGAAAACAATACGAATTACGTTTAGTTACAGTTTTTTTTCATTTTTAAACGAAAGATAAAGTTAAAATTGAGGTATTGTAACCATGCAACGCCGACATTTGACGAGGGCGGAGATGTTACGAGCTGTGGAAATGCTGGAAGCTGGATCTGTTCAGCGTAATGTTGCTGAGGCCATAGGGACCCATCAAAATGTAATTTCAAGATTGTGGACACGCTGTCGTGCCACAGGTGAAGTAGCGGAGAGGCACCGGGGGCCAAGTCGCATCACTACCCCCAGACAAGACCGATTTTTGCAAATTACTGCGCGAGCACAACCAAATGCAACGGCGACTCAATTGGTCCAAAGGCTGCAATGAAAGCAATCTACGCTCTCGTAGACCACTCCGGGTCCCACCTTTACGGAGAGGCAATCGTGGACGACGATTAGAATGGGTTCGGAACCACGTGGACTGGGGCCGTGACCAATGGTCCAATGTGCTGTTCACGGATGAATCCAGGTTCGGCTTCCATCCAGATTCACGAAGGACGCGTGTTTGGCGAGTTCCTGGACGATGGAGCCGTCTCCAGAACCCTCAGGAAGTTCACCCATACCAAGGAGGAACAATTATGGTTTGGGCAGGAATTCGTCTTGGAGGACGGACGGATCTCGTTTGGGTGCGGGGCAATATAACGGCAGAACGATACGTCCAACAGGTGCTGGGGCCCGTAATCTTGCCCCACAGAACACAAATGGGGCAAGATTTCCTGCTCATGCACGACAATGCCCGGGCACACACGGCGAGAACGGTAGCAGCTTGGTTACATACACATAATGTTAGGGCCTTAGACTGGCCTGCTCAATCGCCAGATCTAAATCCCATTGAGCATGCGTGGGATATGCTGCAAAGAAGAGCTCTGAAGGAAGTTCCTGAAAATCTGGCTACAGAAGATCAACTTTTTGCGCACCTCAGAAGGACATGGGACAATATTCCGCAGCAAGACATTGACAACCTTGTTCTGAGCATGCCGAATCGTTGCCGATGTGTTATGAACATCATGGGCGCTTTCTCAGACTACTAACTTCAAGTTTATAAACACAAATTAAATGATTTTTCTACTTTTTTCAGTTTTTACTCACAAATTAAAAGTTCATTCATATACGGTTTCCGTCTATGCTTCATTTTTTTTCCATAAAATCCTGAAATTTTAATCTATACCTTAACCATTATTAAAAAATGGTAGAATATTAAATAACGTATCTTTTAAATATATACATGTCATATAAACAATTAACACATTGATAGTAATTCGCTTTTTTAAAAATATCCCTAGACCGTGTTGATGTGTGTATGTGTCACAACGGCATAATCACGCACGAGCGGTTGTCAAAATTTTCGCGAAAAGTATGGTGGGTTGGCCGCTCTTAAGAAGTATTCCATATCCTTATAAAATTTTGAGAATCCTTAAATGTATTGGAAAATCCATTAGACACTTAAAAGATTTTTAAACCCCTTGAGAACCCCTAATACAATTTTAAACCTTATTTAAAAACTCAGACCTTTTCCCATTAAAAAAAACATTACCGTAAAGTTTGCTTGTCGTCGTCCCGGAGTTACGCTTCACTCACTCAACCTGTTACGCTACGGACGCTATGTTCGCTCCACTCAGGACCTACCTACCACCGAACTGGTTTCGACGCCTACCTTAATATTTGTTCAAACATCTAATGGCTATCTCTAACCGTTATAAAGTTACAGCCCTTTCAATTTAAAGGGAGGTTGGGGAGGGGAGGGCATGGTATACAAATTTCAACGCGCCTCAATAGTTTTATCTAAGAATCAAAAGTATTTTCAGTAGTAAAAAAATGGGAGAGGGGGGAGTTAGGGGGGGTTAAAAATGATTTTGACTAACGCATTGCCTCTAAATGAAACTGAAAAAAAAATGTTCCAAGTCTCTTAACTTCCGAGATCCGCCTAAAAGGGGGAAAAGAGGGGCAAGGGGGCAACTTGAAAACTGGTTTTTACTTTTCCGAGCCTCCTCTATACGAATCTGAAAAAAAAATGTTCCAGGTCTCTTGATTTCCGAGATACGATAGGGAAGGGGAGGAAGGTTGGCAAAAAGGGGAGGTTTGGCACTTTTCCCCTACTCGTGAGTACTACACTACAACAGCCCATAACGTCCACTGCTGGACATAAGCCTCTCCCATGATGGGAGGAATTTGCCGTAATCTCCACGCCTGGCAGGCGGATTGGAGATCGCAGTGATGAACGACTAACAGAAAACGCTGCTGCCCATTCTCTGGTCTACGGAGGCGCAAGGTGTTCTGCCTCAGACATTAGTCGCCTTATACGACACCCGTGAGTGTAATGGGTTGGTTCTATTCTACTCGTGAGTACGAATCTGTCAAAATATACCCCCCCCTCCCTCTCCACCATCTGGGAGAACAATTATGTCAGTCAGTCAGTGGTAATCGAGCTTTATACAACCTGTTTTTTTATATCCCATAACTCTAGGGTATGATTGAGACCATATCAATAATTTTGCAAAGTCACGATTGGTAACGTAAAACACCCTAACGTGAATTATGACAACGTCGCATTTTCTTAGCTTTAAATACCAGTATATCCCCAGCCGTTCCCGAAAGGGAACAGAATATTGTTATTTTAATTGTGTCTGTAATTGCGGGTAACTACATGTTAAGAATGATTGGTTTGAATTAAAATGAATTACTCGTATTTATCAATGAAACTTAGAAACATATTTTATAATTATGATTGATAATATCTCCTAAACTATGCAATTTGGACCACCTATTCTGGGAGTTTTAGTATTATTTTGACCTACAGAATATAACCCTAGAGTTGTGGGATAAAATTTATGTATTTAGTTTATGTAAGTGTATGTATGTGCTGTAGGTGAACCTTAAGTAAATAAATAAATGGCTATGTGACACCACATCAATACGACAATACAAGCCTGTGCCATGCCATCCAACGGCAGTTGGCGTGAAGTGGTCGACTACCAGTCGTACTGAGTTTGCTTGGTATATTACAGTCCTCCTCCTCTCAAAAAGATAAAACAGATTTGGTATGGGTATTTTTTGGCTTGGGATTCACTTATATCTGAAAATTATCAATTCTAAAACCCTTATACTGTATGCGACACGGTATAAAGCCCACACTTTAATATAAGAGTCGTTAAGGTGTGCCTTTGACATTTGATTTACGCCTATTTGCTAATTATGTTCTAGAAAACAATGGAAACATTAACCCGCGTGCTAGCCCGTCACGTGTACTCCCTGGACCTGTCGGAGAGCATGAGCGGGGACAGGGGGCGGGGAGGCCGCCGAGTGGCCGCTGCGCCCGCGCCGCTGCCCCGCCCCGCGCCGCTGCACGCCGCCGCGGCGCTCGCACAGCACAGCACTAGGACTCCTGGTACGTGTGTGTGCTCTCTGAGGGCGAAACAGCGAAGCGGTATGGGCACGTGATAGATTCAAAAAATTTCAATTTGATTTATTGATTCCCCGCAAGTCTCCTCTTCTCTCCGCTCTGGTGAAATCCGGACCTAATACTGAGAGACTAAGGAACACAAATGCATTAATATTACAAACTATTAAATGACTTTATTTGCTGTTGTTATTTTAGTTAGCAACTTGAGTGAACAGTAAACATGAGTTTGACAGTTTTTTGGCGATTGTAAATGCATTATTCCAAATTTCAGAGTTGATATTCATAACATTCACTCTCTGAAAGATTACCAAATAATTCAAGGCCAAAATAATTAATCAGGACTATGAACGAAATTAGTTGCAATCAACCATTTCCGTACAAAACCGACACCAAACTTCAGTACTGCCATTCATGCCCGCGCTTGAATTATGGAAACTCAACTAATTAATGTTGTCTTTACAGGAAAATCACCAAAAACAGGACACGAAGCACATCCCCGCAAAGAAACTGGCAGCACACGACGACAGCCAACGAGATGTCGCAGCGACCCTCATTTGGGAAAACTTGCGCAAACACTTACGGGTATGTTCAATACACGACACTGGTATATTGCACTCGAAACATTCACACGTAAAACATGTTGAAATCTCAATTTCTCTCTCTCTCTCTCTCTCTCTCTCTCTCTCTCTTTTATCTCACCATACAGCGTTTTAACCGACTTCAAAAAGGAGGAGATTCTATGGGAACGCACAGTAATACACTTGGAGTATTAGTGCAAATATTCCCATTATTTATATATTATTATGCTATCCCAAAATCAATTTCATTTGGAATAAATATAAGGTATATTTTGATGTGATTAATAATCACAGTAACAATGACCAAGCCTTTCATTCTGCCAATCACATTCTTTGCGTCATCTACTTTTTTGTGCTAATAAATTTTTCAAACACGTGAATTAATGTAATATAGATGAGAATTAACCTTCGGGTTTTGATATAAGGTCTGTTACGCAATTGATGTGACGATAGAATTTTGATAATTCAGTCAACCAATAAAAAATAACAATTTTGTACAGCTAGTTTACCAATCAGTAGCACGATCAAGGTTTTAGAAAGCGCGTTACAAACGTAAGAACATAGATTTCAATGACAGTCACGAATTCCGTCAAGTGCTACAAATATTCATCTTGTCCACTTGTTAAAATGCAGGTCTCTAATCTGTTCTGTTATTTTTGTTTAGATACCAAAGAACAAGCCAACGACAAGCCAAGGAGATGGTATTCTTTAGACTCTTTACGAAACTCGACTACGAATGAAGAAAGAGATTCTGCTAGCGGTAAGTTAATCTATACTATAATATCAAAAAAAAGATGATTTTGTTTCTTTGTTTGTACCGAATAAGGTCCGAAACTACGGGACCGATATTTTTTTTTTTCACCAATAGGAAGCTAAATTGAAGTAATAGGCTATAAATTAAATATACAGGGTACATACGGTAAACGGGGCAGTAAGGGGAACTACCTCAACTGTTGTAGCTACATGAAAATGGTCTGAGGAGATTTTCCATATTTTTTCCAGAAATTTTGATTCCCTTTCACAGATTTTCGAAAAAATGTACAGTTAGCAAGAAAATGGCCATTTTACACAAAACATTTTTTTGATGCCAATCGATCCTGTTTCTAATACTGATCAAAAAGTTCTACCGGACCAACCCAGGTTGGTAAAAAAGTCAGAAATTGCAAAAACTTTTCCATACATTATATAATTTTTTTATGTTATTCGATCCTGTTTCTGATCAAAAACTCTGAATTCCAAAATAAATAAAAGGCAAATGATCACGAAGATGGTATGTAACTTTACGTGAATGCGAAAATGTTTAGTGTAAAATGGCAATTCTATTGTTAATGTACATTTTTTTCGAAAATCTGTGAAATGGTTCACGCCCTTTATGTACGGAAATTTACCCATGAGAACGTTTTACATGTAGCCTAGTGCACTCGGGGATAATGTAGCTTACCGTTAGGGGATTACAGGCGTGATGTTATGTTAATTTGAATAAATTACTTGAATTTATTTGAATGAATGAATGATACATTTATTTGCAAGAATATAGGTAGTTAACATACGTTCTTAATATCTATTGGTTCCACTATATTCGGCATTTCGGCCATACAAATATTTAGATTTTACATCTTGGTACACTAATAGCATGCAGTACACATTTAGTAATTAGCAGTTACATATAAATACTTATCATAATTAAAATTAGAATTTAAAAATCAATTAATAAAATTTAATTTAATTAGATTCATTAAAAATAATTATTTATACATATTAAAATAGCGATCAATAATAATTATGTCATGTCAATAAAAACAGTATTTGATGAATCAAAAAAAAAAAATCAATAAAATAGCATAGCATATTTGATTTTGAGTCTGTTGTCCGATAAATTAGGTTAATAGATTACTATGTTTAATAAATATTGTTTTCATTTTAGGTTCCCGTTCGCCATCTCCTGCACCTTCGAGTGGTGTAGAAAGTAGTTCTATCAAAGATTCACCATTACAGATTGATTTGGCTTCCGATGGCGGAAATGTCGGTGAGTACACGAAACTCTTTAGTTTTTCATTTGTTTTTGTCCTTCATTATTTCTTCATTATCAATGAGATTTAAAAAAAGATGCTTATTGAAGCATAAAAAAATCGAAGTAAAATTAACAACAATTTATCAATGTGTTTGGGATCAGATGGTTCCGCAACATTACACTCTTGCGCTACAGCTTACAATGAATGCTTGCGATAACAATCTAAGTAAATAAAACAGAAAAAAGTGAGCCGTCTCGGGACGCCTGGCAGATATGAAACATCGAAATTAAAAAAAAATCAATATAAAAAAAAAAACATAAAATAAAAACAAAATGACTCGATTCACAAAAAGAAAATCCTTATGCTGGGAATCGAACTCGAAACCATGAGATTGTAACCCTAAGCGCTCTTTGCCCCGACACCAGCTAGCTTGTTGTAAATCTTGGCGAATATGTAGATCTTATGCTGCTTCAACAGGTCGGTAATGTTCGGGATTGTTCGGGCCAGGTTCGAGCGCCACGCTCGCCACTAATTTTTCAATTGTTTTTTTTTTGTTTACCCGCGCCTATAGATGTTTCACATCAAAAACATTCTAAAAGTAGACTCAAATTTGTGGTTGTAGTACAAGTTTAAGTTGCAATCATCTGATTTTATTTAAATAAGTATAAGCTTTACTAACAAAACAGGCTAAAAATATACAATAATATCGTGCACTTCATTACATGTTTAGATATACATTAATCAAGTTAAAGTAGGTTCATTGGATATCGGTATAGCAGAATGGACGGAGAACGAGTCGGGCGAGTCGCTGGGTGTGGGCGGGGCGGGCGGGGCGGGCGTGGGCGTGGTGATGGGCGGGCGGGCGCGCGGCTGGCTGCCCGACGTGGCGGCCGCGCTGTGGCGCCGCATGCTGGCCGCGCTCGGCGACCCCAACCTGCTGCGCGACCCGCACAGCCACGCCAACCTCTACAACTATCTCATACACCTCAACTGCACGCTGCTCAAGGTGAGATACTACTTTTTACCCGACTACCTGTAAGTGTTGTGGGGCCTGGTGACCCGTAACACAGGTATTGTATACCTATATCGGGCACCAGTCTCTCACAAATGTTTACCCTGTGTATTAGATTTAATAATTCCTGTTCACTGTAACGTTTGTGATGAGAAAATAATCATTATTATTATTATTATTTTACCCGACTACGGCGAAGCCAAAAGGAAGGGTTATGAATTTAGCAGTCTATGTATGTATGTTTGTATTTACGTATGTTCCACCGTAGCGCCTAAACTATTGATCCGATTTTGATAAATAGGATGTCAATCGATTCGTTATTATGGCCCGGGTAACATAGGCTACATTTAATTCAGTAGTCGGGTTTTTAGTGGTAGTATACCACACAGATTCTTGTTTCTTCACTACCTGCAAATACTGTAGCGATATAAACAAATTGACAAAAAGAACTTGTAGCGAAATCTATGACACAAGTTAAGAACTAAAAATCATGAATGGCACAATCAAAGTTATCCATGTGATAAGCGTATTAAACGACATCCCGACAAGCCCACCAGACAACTCTCGTCATGTGCAAACATTGTGCTGATGGGTGCGTTGAATAGTAAACGGGTCATGGAGGTATTTAAAGTTATAACTTTTACTTGAAAAATCGTTTTTTTTTTTACTGGTGATAAAGTTGGAACTTTGACCTTCAGTATCCTATATCTCCGTAACTAGAAAGTCTCCGTTACCAGAACAAAAAAAATCGGGTGGGGCTGTGTCGGTGAACACGGCCGTTGGTTTTAACGTGAAATGTCTATATCTGCGAGTCGCTTTTAGTGTTAAAGATTGAAAGAAAACCAATAAGTGTTAATTTTTAACACTTACTGGTTACTTGTTTTTTTTTTTACACTTATTGTGTTTTTATTTTATTTTATTCGATTGGTCTAAAGTTAAACTAACTCTAATACACGAAAGAATCACCGCGCTATCACGTGTGACTCGTGATTTATACTGAATAGAATCCAGCGAGAGCGCATTCTACGCAGTGAGTGCCCCTCTCCTACCCGCCCGCCCGGCCTCAATGCAAACTCAAGGTCTTAGCAGTGGGCTGACTATATATGCCAAATAATGACTTACTTACATTTTAAAGACGTTTCACGTCAAACAAAATATCACAATGCCGGGGAGAACAAGTTTATTCTTAAGCATGAAAATATTAGCTATGGATTGTCGTTTATGTTGTGATTTTCTTCTAGAAAGATCAGAGCTAAATATGTTCTGATCCTAAACCGTTTAAACATAATAAGATCCTATTGTGTCCTCTATCCATAGCTTGCATGCATCTACCCGTATGATTTTGTCGACCTACAAAGTATTTCAAATGATTGACAGATTGATAACATGAGTTCCGCTACAGATTCCAATGGCTTCTTTATCAGTATTTATGCGACATTACATTTTATCTCAGACAAAAGAGTAAATGATTCATCTCTAAACGATTTGCACACAATCTTTTCTATATCAGATTAACCTTTTTTTATTTTCTGTCGCATTTTACTCGTAAAATAAGTTTGCACAAAAAATATCAAGTTTCTTCTTTATCGTGTGGTATAGTGCCTAGCTTGGTGTCAGAGTTTTTATTCGGTTGGGAAATCATCAAATGACTCCTCCCGCTCTGGGCGGAGCAGGAGGGAGTGTCAGACTTTTATGACTAAAACCCATCCATGTTCCTTCTTCGCCCTTTGTGTTCCGGGGCCACGGTATCTCTTTCGAACAGTGCCGCAGCCCCGGCGCCCATGGGCGTCTGACTTGGCTTTACATGCCGTCAAGAAATATCTTTCAGGTATGTTGGTCCACACGATGAAGGAAATATCAAGCTGCAAGTCCTCTAAACTGACTTCTCATTGTACCTTTACTATGCGGGGCCAACTTGTACTGAGAATGTGTAGCTTATTATTTGTTTATGTACAGACAGCTGCGTTAATTAGGTATCCGTCACGCATTAAAACAATAAAAGGGGTAACGAATTAATGTAGCTGTCTGTACACCACTCAGCTTCCGTACTAATCTAATTTAATCAAGAAGAGATGTAGATTCGCGCGTCGAGCGTCATCTATGTTTTTATTTAGAATAACAACGTCAATTTAGTTAAATAGAGCAATATTGTCATCTCATCATCATCATTTCAGCCGAAAGACGTCCACTGCTGGACATAGGCCTCCCCCAAGTGTCGCCACATTGACCGGTCCCGTGCGACTCGCATCCAACGGATTCCCGCAACCTTCACCAGGTCATCAACCCACCTAGTGGGAGGTCTTCCAACGCAACGTCTTCCGCTTCGCGGTCGCCACTTCAGAACTTTTCGGCCCAATAGGCGATGGCCTATTGGGCCATGGGCAGAACGGATGCGTTCTGCGAGCAATGTGCCCTTTCCACTGCCATTGCACTTAAGTTTGCCAATTCTCCGGGCTACGTCGATGACCCTGGTTCTCTTAGGTTTAAAGATATTTATTTCTCATAAGAACTTAATAAATAACAGTTCACTTATAATGAGATACAAAGTTACTCCTTAATTACTTATATAATAATTGCCTCTGGGGCGATGGTGACGTTATTGGGTAGAAACATGTTTCTTTAATTTACTTTTAAATATGTTAATATTATTGCATTTCTTTGTTTTCCGATAAATCATTGAACAGCTGTGCTCCCTCCACTAATACTTTACTTACTTACTCCGTTTTCTTCTGTGTTTTGATTAGGTTTTTTACTCTGTCGTGTTCTTCATCAAAATTCTTCCGTAGGTTGACGTCTTTTGGGTAGGATTTTGTTTGTTGCCACAAGTGATTTCGTAAGGTGATTGAATCTATAATATTTCGGTTTATCCAGGTTTAGGATTTTGGTCTTATCTTCTTTATTTTTCTTTATTTGTTCTGAGATAAACCTCTCTAAATAGTGGTAGTCGTTTTCGTTAGTAGTTTGCTGTTAGGGTACTGTGTGCTTTGTATTGGATCCTTTTGTTTATCTTTTGGGCCAAGCTGCCTATCTCAAGGAATATCTGCTTGTGGTCTGATAGGCACGAGTCAATTATGGATATGCTGAACGCGTGATTGTTTATGTTTGTGCATACGTGATCAAGTATAGTATTTGTAGTGCTGGTTTCACGGGTACTGTACATTTTATGTATTTTGTTTAATATTTCGTATCCTGTTCCTTTAATTTCATTTAGGTATCTTGTGATGTGACTGTCTTTACTAAGTAGATCGATGTTAAAGTCTCCGAAAACAACCGCTCTCTTTCGCCGTTCTAATTGCAAGATTTATGTTTCTAAGAAGTTGTTTATATTGGACTCACCTGATTTGTAAATCGCTCCGATGTCCAATGAGAGTTTATCTATGTGTATCCATAGGTAGTGGTTACCAAGTTCACATATTTCCTCTGTTATTTCGTGTTTGTTACTTTCGTGCACATAAATTGATACACCGCCACCTTTGCGATCTTGCCTGTAGTTATAAACATGTTTATAATGTGGTAGCTGATATAATTTTGCGTCCGCTTCCGAAGTAATCCACGTTTCAGTAAAGATTAGTAAGTGTATCGTCATTGGCGTTGCTTTTATTATGCATTTTATCTCGTCTAGTTTGCCAGTCTCGCGGATACTGCGTAAATTCGCGTAAAAGAACCTAACGAGGACGGATGGAGTGGTATATATTCGTATCTATTTATTAGTTGATGGCTTAGTCTATCCGTGCCATGTATGTTGCATTTTGTATTGAGTCGGTTATTAGTTTTTTTGGTTGGTTTTATTCAGTGTGATTGTCGGTATTCCTTTTATGTACTTAATAATGAGATCTCCTTCAATGCGTTTGTTGAGCTCCACTTTTAATAATTGTAAATACTCTCTTTGAGCTGGGGTTTGATCTGCGTAAATCTGTATATCTTGTAAGTTTTTCTTATTTCTCAGTAGGTATTTTGGAATGTCTGAATTGTTGAAGCAAACTTTTAATGGTCTATTTTTGCCTGGGATATATTTTCCCAGTCTGATGGTTTTAATTGGTTTAGGGCAGTCTTCGTACAGTGTTGCAATTCCCTTATTACTCTTGCGGATGTTTTCATTTCTGATTCGATCACGCAAACTCCGAGCATAGCCCTCTCCATTGCCCTTTGGGTGACTTTAAGCCTTCTGATAAGGCCCATTGTGAGCGACCTCGTTTCGGTCCCGTATGTAATCACTGGCAACACACACTGGTCATAGACTTTCGTCTTGAGACACTGCGGTAAGTTGGACGAGAAGATACCGCGCAGCTTCCCGAACGCTGCCCAGCCGAGTCGGATTCGACGATTGACCTCTTTCTCTAAGTTAGACCTACCTAACTGGACCGTTTGTCCCAGGTACACATAATCGTCCACAGCTTCGAGTGTAGTGTCTCCGATTTTAATAGGAGTGGGTGTTACATGGGCATTCAACATGACCTTGGTTTTGTCCATGTTCATTTTTAGCCCCACTCTTTCGGAAGCTCTACTGAGGTCATCGAGCATTGTACTGAGGTCCTCCATGGTCTTAGCCATGACCACTATATCGTCGGCAAACCGAAGGTGAGTGATGTACTCGCCATTGACGTTGATGCCTAGCCCTCTCCAGTCCAGAACCTTGAAGACATCCTCCAGTGCAGCGGTGAACAGTTTCGGAGATATGACGTCTCCCTGTCTCACACCTCGCTGCAGAAGGATAGGTTCCGAGGCTTGGTCCTGAAGTCGGACTGACATGGTGGCGTTTTTGTACAAACACTTCAACACTTCGATGTACCGGTAGTCAATTTGGCACCGTTGGAGAGACTGCAGTACAGCCCAGGTCTCGATCGAATCGAAGGCTTTCTCGTACTATATATATTGTCATCACCACCTTGCAATCATCCAAACAAGACACGTTTTCTTTAAACAAAACCTTTTTTTACACACGGCTTCGCCCGTGTGGTGTTGGGATACTATGCCACCAGCATCTAAAAACCTAAATAAAAATATCATATATGACCTAATCCAAGGCCATGGTCTGACTGTATACTATGTTTCGTTGAAATCCTATTAGCCGTTCAGGTTATAAAAAGGTTATAAAAAATAAATTCGGTTGCAATAATGATGCTTGCGAGAAACGCATCTTGGATTCAGAGACTTGCTTTACTCGCAAGCATCATTATTGCAACCGAATTTATTTGTTAGTAATTAGCAATCGAAAGTTAGCGATTTTGTCGTTATCTCTGTCAAGACTGCCGGCCGGCCCTGCACAACTGTTACGTTGGCTTCGTTTAAATTCTAGAATGTACAGGATGGGCAAGAAAGGAGGTGGGCATATCCTGCAGAGGGGCTGATGAATGATACCCCACTTGGTCAGATTATTTATTTAACACTTCAAGCACAAAGTACAGAGGCGGACTTAATGCCATAGGCATTTTCTACCAGTCAACCTTTAGATTATTTCTACAGCTGCCAAACATTTATAATGTTAGGATTTATTTCCTTAATTAAGTAATAGAAAATTTCCTAAAAATACATTTAAGGAATACCCTTATCGATCATTTACTCATCAATCGGCTTTTATATACCACAATAGGTATTGTTAGTTTTGATTTAGTATTGTTCAGTTCAGTCTATCCTGTTGGTATAAATATGTCAATTTGTCCTGATTACATAGAATATATAAACGCAAAATTCAGTCATGTATGCGGATGCTATCTGCAAGGATTGTAAATCGGTTCGTCGTTTTTTATATAATTATAGTTTATTTATTAACTAGCTGTGCCCCGCTGTTTCACCCACTGCTCGACTCCTAAGGGAAGTAGCGTGATGTTAATGTCGTGTTGTCGTTATGTGACCGGCCCGTTGCTGTCACACTAAATTGTCCTTAGCGATGATTCTCTCGAACAAAGAGTAACCAAGTAAATGAATAAAGTGAAGTGTGGTGCATAATTATATTATCTGGACTGAATAGAAAATTTATTATTAGCTTTTAAATTCTACCTAGCTTTCACCATTTTCGCTTGCTACTACTGCTTCTTGCAGAAGCTTTCTCTCTGAAAGAATTTTATTTACTTATCAATAATGAACAATAAAATCTTTATACCTTTAGTACAAAGATTTCAATGTCACCACCTGTATGATATGTGACACACACATAGATAATAAAGAGCAGCGTCATGTCGAGTATCAAAGTATGAGAAGGTACTAAGTATAAAAAAAAGCTAAATCAAGTTCGTTTACCCAACTGCCACCCACGTCGTAAGCAAATAATGTTTACTTGGAATTGTTCGCGTTTAGAGCGTTCAAATTGAACCGGTATTGTGAATAAACACTTATGTAATGAAATCATTCAAAACCGAAGCCATCTGTTAATGTTTATCACAAATAATGGCATGCTGGAGTAACTTATCAGTCGATATCTGTCAATGTTTGGCAGATGGTGCTACAGAAAAACCATTCACAGTCATCTCGACGCTAGTAACATTTGTTATTGTTTGCATAAATAGGTTTTATTGTTCCGCCTGCATGTTTTCTAATCGGTCGCGAGGACCCGTGTTCCGTGAATGGTTTTGCTGAGTTTGTGCGACCTGTTGTCCAAATCGAAAGTATTCAAGAACTGCCAATGCGAAAGAAGAGCAGGAAAAAGAAGACTCCTGAGGAGGCTCAGGAAAAAAGAGGTTGTTGTTTACAAATACATTGCAATCATTTAATAAATCGTCGTGAGGGTATTTTGATAATAAATGTTCCGATGTCAGCGATTGTTTTGACATTGAAGAAATGCGGAGTCGATTTGTGTCATATTATTCGTTAAACAGACAATATTTTAAAATGAAATTTAAAAATGAAGGTAACAACAATGATCCACTTCAGAAGTCTTTCGAAGATGATCAAGATTCAGAGGCACTTATTCGTTTGTTTATACAAATTAGCGATGTTTTTAAAGAGTAGACAGTTATGTTTCGGTGTTGACGTGTGGTATTTGTTGCAGATAAGTGCGAATCAGACGCTCAATGGGAACACGGAGATACATGTGCCGTTCAATCTGGTCGCTGGATGGTGCCTCGAGGCGGAGGCACTGCCACCCTCGCACAGGTCAGTTCATCGTCTTAAGCAGCTTATAGCGTTCGCACCACAGAACACAAGCCTTCTCTTCGTAATAGACAGCGGGCTATAAGTGGACAATGCAAGCCCAATGCGAGTTGGTAGATTCCCAGGTTGGTAGGATGCATTTTGTATTTTTTTTTGCTTATATTGTCCCACTGCTGGGCAAAGGCCTCCCCCAAAGCCTTCCACTCTGTCCTTCGTGCGGTTAACTACGCCCAATCTCGCACAAACGAATCTAAGTAGTCAGCCTCCCTCGGCGACGACGCCCGTCTTCTGGCACCCACCGCGTGACGATTCTGGCCCTTATTTTGTTTATGTAGACGTTATTGTTATACGTCTATTGTTCTTATACGATGACTCAGCATAATTACAAACATCCGAGTTGCCTAAATCACACTGCCATATCTAAATTAAGGAAGCATTCAATCTACTGTTGACTTGCGTTCGTAATTAATATTATAACGATTAAAATCTTCCGATTTCGCGATTCAATTAAAAATAAGTAAAAGAGTTTGTAAGCGAAACTGTGGCGAACGCGAGTGTCGTCTGTGCGTTTAAAGAATGCGGAGTAAATTGGGGAAAGATAATAGGGGAGCACTTGACTCCGTTCGTAACCATATTGACTACCTATCTGTTTAAAGATTTTTTTTTTTCAGGGAAATCCCAAGTTGTTGCCATAAAATATATATCGTCATTATGGTTCAATTAGGACCAATTGGTGATGACTATTATAGCATCTACTGTTATTCCCCAAATAGGAGCAAAACCTGTGCCATATTGTTTAAACATATCATTTCAAGCATGTATTCATTCATTCACGTAATATATTTTATTTTAAATTATTTATTTACAGCATGTATTTATTAACTGTCATAATACTTACTCCTGTCCAGGGCGGGCAAGTTACTTGCATTGCGTCTGCTATGCGAGTCGACGCAAGCGCAGGGCCCCGGCGCGCCATCTTCCTGCAACAACCGCCTGCATCTGGCACATCTGAATCTTTACCAGCGAGCTCTTCATCATGGTAAGTAGCTAGCTGGTTTGGAAAAACTTATGAAAAAAAAAACCTCTAGATCATGTAGTCTGAAGCCGAAACCAGTCTTTGCACTGTATCTGATTACTCGGTAACTGGGTTGTAGAAGTCAAATTAAGGCAATCTTTCCATGTAAAATACAGGTATTCAGCTGGATCTGGTGAGGTAGGAAACCGACAAAATTGTGAAAAGCTGAGGACATCAAGAGATCATGTCCTGGAGTAAAACATAAGACCCCCAATTTTTATCTACATACATGAGGTTATATTTCGGAGGATACGAGTGAAATGCTGGCGACAGCTAAAGTACCACAATAAAATTGGAATAATTAAATCATTGAAATGTGGGCCAAAATAAATACTTTCTTGAGCCCTGGCATGTCGAATGACGGGACGAGCTGGACGAAACTAACGACCAGCCCGCGTAGCATGACCACGGAAGAAACGGGTTTCTTCGAAGAAAGAATCGACAAAATGACAGATGTCTTTTGTTCATCTGTTATTTTGTCGATTCTTCGTCGACAAAACCCGTTTCCAAGGCGGCCATGCTACGCAGGCAGTGGTCCATATTAGCCCTGGATGGAAACAACTGGAAGTCATGGGTCTTTGCCCAGCAGTGCGATGACTCAGTCTAACAGTATCAATAAACGTAGGTAATTGACACAAGCTTTAGATATTGTTAGTTGGTATGTTTCGACATAACTGGGACCATTTGACCTCTGACCAAGGTCACCAGACCTTTCCCTTAAGTTCCATCTTTAAATCTCTATTTCCTCCATCAGGTCTGACCGGAGAAGACCGTTCAGTAGTAGACGTGCTTGTCGAGCACGCAGCACCGCGGTACTTGTCGCTGGCGCTCGACGGCTACTCGCTGCTACTGCTCGACTTCGTACACGCCTCCACTGTGGTGCTCAACTCTTCAGATATGGGGCCCTCGGTAAGTTAACATTGTTTATAGATTTCAATTTTAGGGTGTATTTTTGTAAGTATAGTTCCTCATCTGGTTAACATACATAGAATCGTAGAAAAAAATTTTTTTATTTGTAATTCATCCGATGATGAGAATTTATGAATCCTATGATCAAAAACTCAAATTAACCCAACACCTTTGCTAAATGATGTTAAAAAACTTAAGATTTAGGGCCTGAAATCGAATAGACTTGCTGAGGCCCGCGGCTTCGCCCGCGTGGATGTCGGTTATCCCAGACGGCTTATTTTTATTCCGCCACATCCAACAAATATCATTATATTTTAGCCAATGTATACGAAATTTTTACAAATCATATACTAAAACCTTTCTCGAGAACCACTCAATCTATTGGTGAAAACAGCATGGAAATCGGTGCAGGAGTTTTTCAGTTTATGGCGAACAGACAGACAGACAAACGCGGCGGAGGACTTGGTTTTATAATATGTAGTGATTTAGTATTATGCACCCCAGTCTATTGTAGTCATCTATTTATGTAAAGCCATATTCCAACATCTTTTCGTCCAGAATGTTATAAGTCGTTATATGGTTGCAGTGTCCACGAACAGCAGCAGTGACATTTCTGGGCTCACTGCTATCGTTGCCCGACGGGCTGATGAACGCGCCCATGCTGCAGCCCTATCCGCATCAGTACAACACTGTCTCTTGTCCTGATCTCAAGGTACGTACTCAAGGAATAAGATGTCTTTGGCTACTCTATGCTGGCATTAGACCTTTTTTGATGATTGTGTGATGTTTGTTACTTACTAATATACAACATACTAACGCATTCGAGTTTAGTTAATTCTTTGTTTGCGGTCATAATCCTTAGTCTCAATAAAAAAAAACTTTACCTGCCTTTTATAAGGTCATTACAAATCAGTAATGTAGTTCACTTGATGGCTATCAAATTCGAAACCTAATAATGGTTAAATTATTTGTTGTTTTTTGGTATATTGTACAAGGTTCAAACTAAAAAAACTAAAAATAAATATCGCTGAACATTACACACATCGCCATCTAGTGCCACACTATACAACGAGGCTAGTGTCATGGATACAAGTAGTTGATATATTACAGAGATACTTTTTTTTTTAGTTGACGAAACAGTGTTTCCGCTATAGCCATTAATTACCCGTTCCTATATTTAATTGTCATTTTTTCCATGATACAGGAGCACGTTCTCAACATAGTAGTCCGGGTATGCCGTCGGGAGGGTGGAGGGGCAGCTCGCTGCGCGGGCGCATGCGCTCTGACCGCGCACGTGTGCCACCTGCTGGCCACGCGCACGCAATGCGCACGCCTGCCGTCATACGTCACGTGCCTGCTGCAGATGCTCATGGTACGTCAAAGTACTAGAACAGATAATTTAAGTACCTCTGACTGCTGCAACACAATAGCAACTTTATTGCAACAAAAATAAATAAAAAACTGTGATTTTGACATTGGTTTCGATTCTGTTGTGCACAAACTAAACTTAATTTAGGCTATTGCTCTCTTTTACTAAAAGGCAGTGCGAGAAAAGGACGGCTATATCTATGAACTAAGTTAGAGATGTCAAACTAGTTTATGCCTTGCGCTTCACCATGTTTTAGTCGACATGTTTTACGTGCACCCTTCATTTGTATGGAAATATTAGTTCCAACTAAATTGGACAGCTCTAAATTACGTCCGTCTCTTTCTCGTTGTATTAGAGAGAAAAAGATAGCAATAGCCTAAATTAAGTTAAGTTTGTGCACAACAGAATCGACACCATTGATTTTTGTCTTGATTAAGTAGTAAAGTGTGGTTTATTTATTTATCACTGTTTGGAATTTAATGTATATTTATGTGTCATGATTGAGTTTACCTATTTCGACATATCAACTAATATAAGGTTACATTTGATCTACTGTTAAAAATGCGAGAAAATCTGGTCAAACCATAAACGTATCAATTTACAGTCACAAATGTACGCAGCACGCCTATATTTGTACTCATATTCGAAAATATGACTCCTTCTGATAGCGCTAGTGAAAGGCCTTTGGTTATTCCTGTCATTCAATTAGAGCCTACATCATCATTCTTACATGAATACCTCAACTACGCAATATTTCTTTAGAAGTCGTTTAGCAATATACCTATGCGGTTAGCGCCTAATATAACTGGACGATGTGACGTCAGAGATCCGATACAATGGCACATTCGAAAAACAAATATTAGCGTTTAGGTCAGGATAGGAAGCTATGTGATTGTTTTCTCCAATAGACTATGTGGTTGTTGGAGCTTACATCACAATCATTTATGAAGATAGTTCGAAATTATTCCCTGTGAGATTGTTGATGCTTTGTTAGCAAAAGTTTAATGTTGTAGGCAACAATATTACGTAATCATTTCTCAGTTTTGTCTTCAATTGATACTTGAGGATTGATTGAGGCTTTACTTGCTTCGTATTCTTTACCAGATGCCAAATTTTTGTATTCGTTTTTTTTAACTAGAATATGATATTGCCCAAATTACTGTTTTACAAGGTGTAAACAGACACATAAAGAAGCCGTCAAACAAGCATTATGTCGATCAAATTAAGTAACCCAACGTAAAAATATAACTGGGACACGACTTATTTTTTTACGAAAAAAAATATCACGTTTTAAGCTAAAACTTAACGTAACGCACTCAAAACATTGTGCTGATGGATGCATTGAATTGTAAAAAGGTCTTAGAGGTATTTAAAGTAAAGTTAAAACCTTAAAAACTTTTATTTAAAAAAAAAACTTGTAGAAATGTTTTTGAACTTTGACTCTCCTTAACTAGAAGGCATGGTCCAGAACAAAAAAAAATCACCATGATGGCCATGTCTGCCGTATGCCCGACGAACTGTGGGCCAAAGTAAACACGATGTGGATAATGCCAGATGGCGGGACAAGCTGGACAAAACCAACGACCAGGGCCAATGTGGACCACATTGGCCCTGGATCGAAGAATTTGGAAGTCATAGGGAGAGGCCTTTGCCCAGCAGTGGGATGACACTGGCTAACAGTAACATGATGGGGAGAACCTCCCGGCTCCCCGCCTATACTTAGCACAGTCTTTCAATAAATCATCCGCCTAGCCTTTTCCCAACTATGTTGGGATCGGCTTCAAGTCTAACCGGATGCAACTGAATACCAGTATTTTACATGGAGCGACTGCCTATCTGACCTCCACAACCCAGTTAGTACTGGGTAATACGATAACCCTTAGTAAGACTGGTTATCAGACTTTTTGGGCCACTGACTACCTGTAACGACTGTCAAAGATCACAAATAACAGCCGGGACCAACTGTTTAACGTGCTTTCCGAGGCACGGAGGAAACTCGGTATGTAATGGGTGGTCACCCATCCACAGACCAACCTACCCCTTTAAACCCCTTGTTTTCCCTTGCCCCTTGCCCCCTTGCCGCAACTTGTAGGATGTTCCTTTTTTACAGATGAAGAACAAGAACATAGCCAAGGTGGTGAGTGACTGCGTGCTAGTGCTCGCTGACTATACGGACCGAATCGTTGAGCTGTATCCTGGTCTTGCCGGTGAGGAACCAAAGCTTTTATATCATTGTCTGTCCTTATGTGTCTTTTCTTTCAATACAACATTGGTTAAGGCTTCCGAGCTAATAAAAGTGGGCTATGTTGATATCGAGGTTACCGACGTAGCCCGAAGAATTGCCAAAATTAAGTGGCAGTGGGCAGGGCACATTGCTCGCAGAACGGATGGCCGATGGGGCCGAAAAGTTCTGGAGTGGCGACCGCGAACTGGAAGACGATGCGTTGGAAGGCCTCCCACTAGGTGGAACGATGACTTGGTGAAGGTTGCGGGAATCCGTTGGATGCGAGTCGCACGGGACCGGTCAATGTGGCGACACTTGGGGGAGGCCTATGTCCAGCAGTGGAAGTCTTGGCTGAAATGATGATGATGATGATGATGTTGATATCGTCAAAGTCGCGGGAAATACCTGGATAAGTGACGCACAAAACCGGGAAGTGTGGCAGACAAAAGGGGAGGCCTATACCCTAAAGGGTGATACCGGGCTGATATGATGATGATGTTAGTTTTTCACTCCCCTTAACCTACTTGCCTATAATCATAAAACCATAAACAATCATCTTTCCAGAACCAATACAATGAGTATTGGTTCTGGAAAGATGATTGTTTATGGTTAAGGCAAGTAGCTATCCTATGAACTCGTATTATCGTAAAGATCCTTTATATTAAATAAGTCTCTATTTTTTTTATTTTTGTATCGTATTTCGATCCTCAATGGTGTCGATTCTGTTGTGCACAAACTAAAATTAATTTAAATAATATAATAAATAATAAATATCGCTGGACATTACACACAGCGCCATCTAGCGCCACATTAAGCAACGAGGCTTGTGTCGTGGAAACCAGATACTTGATATACTACATAGATAATTGTTTGTAAATACATACTTATTATACATATAAACATCCATGACTCTGAAACAAATGTCCATACTCATCACACAAACATTTGCCCCAACCGGGATTCGAACCCGGGACCCAACGAACTTAAAGCAGCCTCACTACCGCTGCGCCATTCGGGTCGTCAACGGTTTAAATTAGGATATTGCTATCTTTTATTATAAGGCAGTTCGAGAAAAGTACAGCTAATAGCTATGAACTAAGTTAGAGATGTCAAACTAGTTTATGCCTTGCGCTTCACCGTGTTTTTAGTCGACATGTTTTTACGTGTACCCTTCATTTGTATGAAAATATTAGTTCAATTATATTTGACAGCTCTAAATTACGTCCGTATCTTTCTCGTTTTATTAGAGAGAAAAAGATAGCAATAACCTAAATTAAAATTAGTTTGTGCACAATAGAATCGACACCAATGTGTCCCTATTTATATACATATTTTAAAAAACTGAATTAAATTGGCAAAAGGTGGGCCCCTGATTACATTTGACTTGAACATAAGTGGTGAAATGTGGGTGTACTGTTAAGTACACCTCTGCCTAACCCTTCGGGGATTACAAGGCGCGATGTTATGATATGTGAATTAATGAACTCTTGAATATAAAATCTAACTGATTTTTTCTCCCTAGGTAAAATAATCAAATGGATCTGCGCCTGCCTAGCGCAGATCTCGCCCACTAGCACCCGCGACTCCGTCAAGCCGCTGGCAGGTTCGCTCCTGCTGTGTCTCGCGGAGTTCGCAGTACGGTGCGGACCTAACTACCTGATGCTAGAGAAGGATGGAGACCAGACGCTGTTGCTTATGATATTTAAGGTTAGTTTTAGCGGAGATAATCGGAATAAACTTTATTTGTTAAACCGACTTCCAAAAGGAGGAGGTTATCAATTCGTTTCGAGTTGACGGTTATTTTTTTGTTTGGAAGAATATTATTTCGCGGTAGTCCCGTTAAAGTTTGGTGAAGATCTAATGCTGATTTTCGGAGATATACAAGGAATGTAATGCTGTGTAAACAATAAACATCCAAGTGATTCCAGCAATCACGACAGATTTGCTGTATATTATATTGCAGAGTTCCCTAATAATGGAAAAAAATAGTTAAAAAAATAGTAATACTTTAGCTTCAGAAGCCGGTGGCAAAAAAAAAACTGAATCAAACAAACAAAAGTCGGGACTTTTGAAGCTAAAGTTATTTTTTACTTTTTTGTGTTTTTGGAGTCGGTTTTATTTTTTGCTAAAAAGTTTTTTATTACATAAGCTGACCGACTGACTGACTCGTTAGTCTAGTGGTCGGAAGCGCGACTGCTGAGAGGTTCTGGGTTCGATTCTCGGATCGGACAAATTGTTATTGGGTTTGAATTTAGTCAGTAGCAGCCACGGAGTCTGGATTTGTGCCTGGTTGATGGCAATAGGCTCGCCCCCTATTACATGGGAGTTATAAAACTGGCGAAATCTGGGTAATGGGTACATCTTTGCCTAACCCTTAGGAGATTACAGGGCTACAGGCGTGATATTATGTTATTTGTTAAATAAAATGAGATTTCTGTGAGATTGAAAGGATTCCATAAAGGTAGGACTGTAAAAGAACACACTAGGCTAGTTTCCATTTCCACCATCAAAAAATTGCAAATCTATTTAGTCCGTCACTTGAGAGTATTGGAAAATAATGGACACGTATTTTTTGTTTTTGTAAATCAATGAATACAAAGATCGCATCAAAACTCGAGAGTGGGGAGTGGGTCGTAACGTCTGAACGCACTAAAAATGATACCACGGCGTGTTGTATTGAGAAACTTAAAAGCGTCGTATCTTCGTCAATTTTGGTTACGCAACAACAGAAAAAATGCAGGTCAAATATTTTTTGAAAATCTAACTGACGGACTAATTAGATTTTTTCAGTTGACAAGCCTATTGCTATGGCTACTAGGTCAATGTTAAAATTGGGATTACGTTAAGAGATGATGGTTGAAGAAATTTTATACTCTGTTTAAATATCCTAAAAATCTTAAAAAAAAAATGGACAAATGGTTGGAAATAAAATTCTTCCAAATACAATTTATCAATAAAAAATATATTACTGCAATATATTCATACAAAAGAGATACGAAAAATGTAGAAACGATGAAAATACAAAATAGTTAACAGTCAGCGCGTGTAGTAAAACCTACACAAACTGGTGAATATGATGGTAACAATACACATGTTTGATCAAACATTGGCCTCACAAATGTTGGAACATTTTATAGTGGTTTTTGATCAAACGTTGGTGTTTATTGTTGGTGCTCAAGATGTTCTTGGGGCTGGAAACCGTGCTCGTTAGCGATGAAGGTGACGGCGTATGTCTGACCGTCGGTATTAACGTACTTGTAGCTGCCAGTCACTTCCAAAGCCTGGTGGTCTTCGCTGAGCTGCTTCAGGGTACCCTTCTCCTGGCGAGAGGTTCCGTCACTGGTCTCGAAGCTGGGGTACGTAGGAAAAGTAGACTTTAGCTTCGAGAACGGAAGGATTTAATTCGATTGTACCATTGGCGTGTTCTGTATTTCAAAAAAATGGTTGCGGAAGTATTCGCTCTGATTGGAGTAGTGAATTTTTTTGAGGAGATTGGTGTCTCTACCGTATTTATGAAGTATTCTGAAATACTACACTACTGGATCGATTTGAAAAATCTTTCAGCAATGCATAGCTACATTATCAGCGAGTAACATATATAGGCTATATTTTATTCCCGTAGTCCCATGGGAACCGGGTGAAACAGCGTGACGTCCGCTAGTACTTCAATAAACTACAGGGCAAATCTTGTATTTCTGGACAAGTTTACATCAAAAACTCGTCTTTTCCAACTTAATCAATTCATAAACTGTACTTACTCGAAGGAGTAACCATCGGGGCTCACGTCGGAGTTCTGCTTCAGGATGTACACGGGGTGAGCTTCAGGGGCCTGGCCTTGAGGGGCGGCCGCAGCCACGGCGAATAGGGCGAGGGCGACGAATACCTGATAAAAAATAAAATTATAATTTTTGCACCAATCGAAATTAGTCCTATATTCCAATAAGCCTTCTGAGGATTATACCACTATTGATTTGAGGATTTGATCAGAGCAATAAAACCAGTATAGATGGAAGAGTAGACATATCCAGCAGTGAATGTCTTAGCTGATTATGAAACTCTATCGAGTTGGCAAGTTTACAACCATAGTCTGCGCCAGATAAGTAGGAATTAAAGTTCATTGCTCTTTCCTTAATTTCTCTGCGTAGGTACCCCGACAATACATTATGAATCGTTTTTTATTACTAGAAAAAGTCAAGGATCACTATAAAGGTAGTTTCGGGACAAGTTTATGTCATTATTTCTGTTTTCGGAATTATGTATTTGAATAAATGTATGCGGGTTAATGACCTTTAATTCTTACTTATCTGGCGCAGACTATAGAGTCCGTTTTTAGGGTAGGGTAGGGTCGAAAAGCTTGGCTCGCCTTTATAACTTACTACTCTTCATGATGTTAGGGTTTCTGAACAGTTAGCTTGCCTGATAGGCGTGCCATATTGTTGGCCCTTAGGTACACCACTGCTAACTCTGCAGGGCAAGTGCCCTGCTCTTACTTCTAATCCCGCGGTTATTTCACACAATCACAAAACATACGATACGAATTTTCACTGAAAACCAAGTTAGGAAAGTACTCACGATCTTCTGCATGTTGAAGTTGTGTGGATTGTTTGAAGGTAGGTGACTACGGCTGAAGCAGCTGTTGACTGTGCCTCCACCTCCGCGCCTCGCCCTTTTAAACTAAAACTTGTAACCGATGACAACACTGTCTTTCGTTCTCGTAATAGGGTGCTAATAAATAATATAGCGGCGTCCCACGAAATTGGAAGCCAACGGTGTTCTTACATAAACGCTTATTTGTTCTTGCAAAATGTACCCTGTGAATCTTGTTAGCGATTTTGTATGAACTATAGTATGAGAAGGTCAGATGGTACGTACGAAAGATTCAAATTTTAAGCAAAAACCAACACTCTGGAAGAAAACATGTACCTGGATGGTCCCGCAAGGCTAACCGGCGACGGGTGACCTATATTTTTAGGGTCTCGGGAATCCCCTGGATACTGGCATCGCAGATCCGATTTTTGCGGCAATATGTACTTGCCTTGACTAACGGCTTAAGCCTGTTATAAACATTCTAGCGGACGTCACGCGGTTTCACTCGCGTAGTTCCTGTTCCCTTGGGAGTACGGGGATAAAATATAGCCTATGTTACTTGCTGATAATGTAGCTATCCATTGCAGAAAGAATTTTTAAAATCGGTCGAGTAGTTTTCGAGTTAAATCGTAACAAACACACAAACAAATAATCAAATCTTTCCTCTTTATAATATCCGTATAATAGATTATAGCTAAGATAATGATACTCCTCAAATAAAGCGGCTTACAAGCTGTGCTTAAATTAATGTCCCGTTTCACTAATTACAATATTTTTACCAACTAAAGAATGTCAACTTTCGACGCAGAAAAGAAAGAATGAAATGAATGAATGAAAAGAATGTTGGCATTAAAATACAACAGTGAAGATAGGGTTAATCAAACCGGGCATAAATCACTTCATAATGATCTTATTTCATGATAATAATAATATTCTTTTCTTCGTGCCTCATAAAGCACGTTAACCGGCAGTTGACAGTCGTTACAGGTAGTCAGTGGCTCAAAAGTCTGACGACCAGTCTTACCCAGGGGTATCGTATAACCCAGTACTAACCGAGTTGTGCAGGTCAGATAGGTAGTCGATCCACGTAAAATACACCACATGTAAATAAATGTATTCAGCTGCATCCTATTAGACTGGAAGCCGACCCCAAAATAGTTGGGAAAAGGCTAGGCAGGTAATGATAATTAATCTAATTTCAGGTTCTCTACGCTGTAATGAAAGGCACTAACGGATCTGACATCGAAGGCCTATCGCTGCCCGTGGACGAAGATTTCGACCCCAACATACAACTGGACAACTTGGGACCAAAGACCTCGCCTGCTTCTACCATAGACGTCAAACTATGGGCTCAAACGGTAAGTTGTTTATTTAATCAATGATCATGTTTGTAGTCGGTATTTAGCAAGTTTTTATTATAAAGATAAATATTGGGTTTTAAGATCTTGTTAAAGTTAGATCACAAAATAAACCCATATATATACCTAGGATTTATACAAGAATTACATATTAATTGTATATTATATAGAAATTCAAAATTCTCAGGCTAATTAAAATTTTAACATAAAAGTTAAACGCCTCAAAACTGCGAGCAATTGGTGGTTTATTACTACTAAACGCCATGAACTATTAGGCATTTTTAATCTTTTTTTGATCGGCTTAGATCAAGTTATTTATTTCTCAAAATATTTTTTTTTACTTTTATGAAATTCCTAATTTGTTGATACTTGATGAAGTGTGGACATTACCCCTAGAGAATGCATTTCTTTATTTAAGTCACGCCATGCATTACTTGTATTTCGCAGTCTGTTTTTGGCCCACAGACTTTTTATTAGGCTATTTGATTCTAATGCTTTCTTCTAATACTTTTGGTCAAGTAACCACTTTGACTTGTTTATAGAAAAGATATGATTGAAACCCTATGGTTTCAATATCTTTTAAATCTTCATGATATTCAAACACTGTTTTAAGCTTTCACGGTTTATAACTAAACTTAAAATGTCACTTACGGGATATCCGTGATTATTATTCATTTTGAGCTCCCAATGGGAACTCAAAACCCGTAAGTGACATTTTGACTTCATGATATGTATTACTGGTTGAGACTTTGTAGTGTGGGACTCGTGCCTATGTCTGTATGTGTAAGTAGCCTAAGTCTATATATTGAATGGTTTGTTGATGAACCAGTAACCATATATCAGTAATATACATCAAGTCGTCTACTCAATTACACCTATCCCTATATGGCGACCCTGCCTTCGGGCAAGCCGCGCATAATGGTCGTGTCGCGTTACAATTGGCTTCATTTTTAATTGGTGCGAAATTATTCAAGATGTGACAATCCTACCAAGCAAAAGAAGAGGTTTTCCTGGCCCAAAATGCTGCCGGTGCTGGACAATAGGGCAACAACCAACCCACAACCCCAACAACCCCTACAACCCACCCCCACAACCTATCCCTACAACTTGATGAAGTGTCGATGTTACTCCTACACAATGCATTTCTATAATGATTGAATCCCACGTTTGTTCGTCAGATATGCACGCAACTGGTGCTGTTCCTGGGCCACTGGCCGCTGTGGCATGGCTGGCAGGTGTCGTCGTCGGTGTGCGAGCAGCACGACAGCCCCTCGCTGGGCGGCGAGCTGGGCCCGGCCGTGCTCAGCGCGCCGCACGTGCAGCTGCTGCGCTTCAGCGACGCCACGCTGGCCTCGCTCATCGAGCTGCCGGCGCTCGACATGCCGGCTGCGACCACGCCAGGTCAGATAAAACACTGCTCACGCCAGTTTTAGTGCTCGTCCGACCGTACGCACGCTTATTGTATTGTATAACGGGCTGGTGTCCGCAACTCCACGTCAAAGCGCGTATTTTGCGTGCGGGTGGGAAACTATTCGATCCATCCCGATTCCCCGAGAAAGGCCAGTAACGCCCCAATGTTGCTGACTATCTCGCGGAGAGTACCTGGGTTACCAAAGTACTTTGCCCTGTATGTTGCAACCACTGGGCAGTGCAGAAGCACGTGGGCTGCTGTCTCGTCTTCCTCCATGCAGGCACGGCACAGGGGGCTGTCTGTGACTCCTAAGACAAAGAGGTGTTTATTAAAAGAGCCGTGTCCGGTAATGGCGGCTGTAACTGTGCGCAGCTGTGGTTTAATCAACCGCAGCGCGCGTTTGGTGAAGCGGCCATCGATAGCAGGAAGCGCTTCCTTGGCCTGCCTGCACTCGCCGTGGTCCAGCCACAGCTTGTGGTGTTGTTCGCTAGTTCGTTTCCTTACCAGTGTGTGTAGGTATCCGAAAGGGAGCGGTACGATAGGTTCGGGTCCCACCGCTGCCGCTGCCATGCTCGATCCCCTTCTAGCGAGTTCGTCCGCCGCATCATTGCCACGGGAATCGCTGTGTCCTTTGATCCATTGGATAGTTATATTATTGAGATTACCAACCTGGTTCAGGCGTTGGTGACACTCGTGTATTAACCCAGAGTTCACTGTGTGGTTGTACAGTGCTAGAAGTACAGCCATGCTGTCTGAGAGTATACGAATTGAGTGGTCCACAACCTTCCTGGCTAAGATGGCACATGCCGCCAGGGAAATGCCCATGCAATCTGCCTGAAATACCGTGTTGTGGGCCCCCAGAGGTTTGGCTATGTGAATGTTGAGATCCTCCGAGAAGACTCCAGCACCAGTGCCAGTACCTGTTTTAGATCCATCCGTGAAGATCCGCAGTTCCGCTGGATTGAATCCCTCGCAGCGGTGATCCTCATAGAGCTGGATTTTATATTTCTTATCGAATACGAATTGTTTTGGTATCCGATCGTTTGTTGCTTTCGCCAGGGGGAACTCGTTGTAGAATCCCTCCAGTACCGCGGTGTGCTGTTATTCTCTCTTACCCCAGAGTTGAAGTGTTTTAAGGCGTACAGCCGTCATTGTCGCTTCCTGCTATATGAACAGATGTAGCGGTGGCAGCCCCAACATGGCTTCGAGAGCCGCAGTCGGAGTAGTCCTCATGCAGCCTGTGATCGCCATGCAGGCATGCCTTTGCAAGCGTTGCAGTTTGATGGAGGCTGTAGTTAGTTTGGTGCGGGGCCACCAGACCACGCGTACATTGCTACACACTGCGTACGAGGACCGTCGGACAAGCGCGTCCGTATGCGTGCCGTGCACCAACGATCGGTCAAGCACTAAAACCGGCCTAAATCAAAATTATAACTATTCGAAAACTCGCAATTTAAAAAATGGTTCGCCCTCATTCGTACGGGCGTTTCTATCGAGCAATGAATTTTCTTGCTTAGCGCTGAAAGTTACAAATCTATGTTGGATTCTCAATGCTCGGCTCGATAACGATAGTTGAAAATCCATTACGCGATAAAACGTCGTCACATTATGGTTTTATAATTTATAAAATATTTTTTCTTAATAATTTACTGGCTTATCCTTCTAGTTACGGAGACATTAGACGTCAAAGTTGTGGTCAAAGTTCCAACTTTTTCACAAGATTTTAATAAAAATAGAATTTAAAAAAAAAATGTAAATAATTAAATATTTTTTAAGTTCAGGGGTCATCACCATAATGCGATACATAGAGTCCTACCGTAAAACGTGATTTTTACCCAAAAAAAGTCGTTACCCAATAATAATTATAGCACAGTGGTTGACGAAAAGTTCATTAGCGTCCGTTTACATCTTGTAAGAACTTTTAAAATTTAACAATTTTCTGATCCCCAGGTCTAATGACGTCAGACAAGCAAGTGCGAGTGCTACTTCGTGACATCGCGGGCAAGGCGTGTTGGGACGCGTCGGCACTGTACTACGACCCCTCGGTGGCGTCCCACGAAACTGTGGAGCCGCTCGAATTGCCTGACACGTAAGTTCATGAAAACATTTTAAACTGCGAAACAAAAAAAAAATTTTCACCCATTGTGTCTCTTATTCAGTAATATTCTAGCTATTTCACTAGAAATAAATTTGAACTGGACAGGTATTTAAAAAAGGTTGCCTTGACAAGTCACATATAGGGGCAAACCTATTGCCATCGACCAGGGGTGCAAATCCAAACGCCGTGGCTGCTACTGAAAAATTCCTGATGGAAAATCCAATAACACTGCCCGACCCGGGAATCGAATCCAGGACCTCATGCTCAGTAGTCGCACCACCATTGCGGCCACTCGACCACTTATCAGGTTTAAAAACAATCACCATAACACTGAAAGACTTACATGTTTTTCACACTTAAACATAACTGGTGAAATGTAGTTTACTATTAGGTACACCTCTGTCTAACCCTTCTGGGATTACAGGCGTGATGTTATGGCTACAATGAGATGTTTTATTCCAGTGCGGAATGTCCTCGAGACAACACATTATCCTCTCTCCCGCCGCCGCTGCCCCCAGATCTATTACCGGATTACAAGAACTGTCCGCCGGATAAACATCAATTGGATCATGTATGTATTCTCATCTTATTACAAAGTATAGTACTTTCACAGTTTTTATACCTTGTGACTGGGACTGTAGCTACATTTTCATTGTTGTCTTTGTTTCGACAGTTCAAAAGTGCCTGTAACTAGCCGACTTGAAATAAATGCTTTATTTTCAAAGCCACGCTTGACCTTTTCATGTATAGAGAAGTAGAAAGACTGCAGTCAACGATCTGTTTCTGTTACGCCAAATTCTGGACCGATTCAATTTAGATTGCTATCGACACGCTAACGGGAAAAAGTTTATAGTCAACTTATACAAATGCCAAGCTGAACTTGTCGTGTCGTGATCTGCTTTTTCTGAATCGCATGTAAACAGGGTGTTTGGTAATTTTGTGCATAACTAATCATAATATATAAATTTTGTGCATAACATCCCTTAAAACTTCCGTAATACTAGACCTATTTTGCAACAATTTTACCTAATAACTTGGGGTCTAAACTGGGTAATTTTGGAAAAATTGAAATTTTAAAGTTTTTTGGAAATTTTCCACCACTCCACCATAAACTGAGATTGTGAAATAATCTACGCCGTTCAGGATGTTAAAAAGATACTTTTCGGATAGCTCATGAACGAATGAATCTTTTAAAAACTAATAGGCGAGACGACAAAAGAAAATCTAAATAGTCCGTCAAATAGATTTCCAAAAAATATATTGAAACATATTTTTTCTTTTTTCACGTGACAGTGCGTCGAAAACTCCTGTGACGTCACATTTACGTACATTTTTACCGTAAAGTCCCCCCCCCACTCATGATCTTTGATGCGTTTTATCTTCGTATTTTTTTATTAATTTGATAAAACAAAAAACACGTAAGTATCCAATATTTTTCGATAATCTAACTGACGGACTAAACAGAATCATATTATTTTTAGTCAGTCGTCATCCCTATAAGGAATGCACCCGATTACCAATCACCCTGGATATTTCCATCGTTGTAGTTTTCAAGAATAGATTTTTCTTCTGTTTCTATAAACTTCCAAACTTTCGACAGAAACCGAACGATACTTTAATAGCTTTTTATAGCTTAATTCACCAAGAGGAGTAAGGTACAGTTTACTAATAGAGTGTGCATTTGAGGCCCGACGCGAAGCTAGGGCCGTGAACCACACGAGTTTAGTAATCTGTACTTACCCTCGCGTAATAATACTGCTTTATACTACACTTAAGGGGGTGGTATGCAGATACCACCCCTTTAAGTGACGAGTAACGAGAGGTTTTTTTCTTCATGTAACTCCTCTTTGATGAGTGAATATAAATGTGCAAAAAAAATGTATGTTGCTTATTACACTCTAAACTTTAATTGGTACAATTGAAATAATTCTAACTTTGTTATTACTATATGAAAAAAATATTCAAAGTGAAGCCTTTTTTTTTTCGAAATTTTCGTAAGTCCTAAACGGCATTAAGATTTTTTTTTTTCACACAAATATTTGTCACTTTTTTCTTCACAAAGTGTACAATTGGCATTTTGATCTAATGATTTATTAAGCCGGGTACAGACTGCTGCAACGTAATATGCAAGGTAACATGAAAGGAGCATTTCATAAGTGTGGACGCAGCGCGCGCACGATCCGAGCATGTACCTACTCGCATCTGTTTGCGGCATGCGCGCGGCGAACATAGCTCAGTCTGCCGAGAACACGCAAATGTGACGTTTTTTATAAAAATATTAATTTTGTGGATTCCACAAAGTTGCTCTCGTTCTGTACGCCTCAATTAACTGCATTACTTTTTCTTCACTCCATGATTCAAATGTAGCTTCGTCTTTTTCCTCCATTGTTCGCGCGCGTTACGCCGTACAGACACACGCAACCCGTCCACACTGGCGCTCCGTGCACACTGCGCGCCCCTTTGTGTTCGTCGAAAAAACCGACAAACGGCGGATCGCGGCGCGCACTACTTGTAATGCTTTGTTCGCGCGCGTAGTGTGCGCGGTTCGTGCGCGCAAGGCGTCCACACTTTGGGAATTCTGTTTCATTGCATGATACGTTGCGACAATGTGGACGGCATATTCTTTCATTGCATGTTACCTTGCATGTTACGTTGCAGCAGTCTGTACCCGACTTTAGGCTACAATTAAATAAAAACCACACATTTCGCACTATTCTGACTGACGACGTCTGAGACTGACGTAACAACCACTTTGTACTGCAAGCTGATTAGAACTTTATTCTAACAGTATTTCAACCGAAGTTTGTACCACCACAAATAGAGTTGCTAATTTAGCAGATACCCTAGCCTTAAACACAAAGAAGTAAAATACAAAATAGCAAAAAAAAAACAAAACGCGTTAGTAATGGATTACTACCCTGATTTTTAGGGCAGTAATGAAATGCCATACAATATAACTGCCTAGATTTTTAAGAAAGGTTTAATGAACAGCTTTCAGACCTTCTAGTGGGGTAGTATTGGTACACTTACTAAGCAAGTGTAGTATATTAAATACATTTAACACTAAATGCACTTAATGAATTCTTCGGACGAGCCTTAGTTTATTTCTTAAATTATTCCTGCCGTTATCTTATGTTACTTGGGGTCGGCGGTCAACACACATGTTTATCTTCCATTCTCCCCTTTCAATCGTCACGCTACCATTTATTCATTTTCTTACATATCATTCATCACACAAATTATTAGTACTGCTTAAATTTCGCTTTTGATCACACAAACACCTATTCGACAGGTACTAGCATACATCGGTCATACGTCACCAGAGGTGGTGTGTGGACGGAGGTTGGACGAGGCTGGCCCATCGCCGTTACCACCCGGGGCAGAGGATGAATTAGTAGCTACTCTAGTCGCACATCGAAACAATGAGCGGCACTATCTGGCGAATAGAGATAGGTGAGCACTGCTGTGTGTTATACAAGGTGTAAACGGACTGTTCACGGAGCAGTCGACCAAGCATTACATACATCAAACTTAGGATCTCTACGCAAAAAAAAATCCTAGGATACGATTTTTTTTTTTGGGGTTAGTAATCACTTTTTACGGAAGGACTCAATGTAAAGCACTTAAAACATTGTACTGATGAAATTAAATTAGAATATCCATAAATAGAAGGTTCCCAGGTATGGTCTTGCTAGAACAAAAAAGTTATCGCAATGACGGGAAGAACAAGTGCCTTTCGCTTATAGCTTGCGAATACGGTAGTAGACGGCTTCTTCTTGTTCTTCGTGTCGCTGAAACGTACTTTATTAGCACAAAACTTCGCCACTTCCAAGGTTTCATCGGTGGCAGCGCAGAAGTCGCCTCGGCTACTTGTTTTGGGGTTCAGTGGATGGGATAGAAGGTGAAGCATAGTTTGCGATACGGGTCTACACCCACACTGATCCATCGAAGTACCATTTCGCGAAGATAAACACTAATAATTCCAAGAAACAATGTCTCTAAATAAACAGTTAATAGTACACATACCTACTGGTTGAAAACTCGATTAATTTTCAAATTAACTAAGAAATTAGATCTTTAATTGCTTTGAAAAATCAATAAATAGTTGAGTCATTGAGTTAACAAATTTGAGAGACGTCACAGGTCACATTGCTGTAAAATATTTGGATCAATTTGATATGTACAGAACTCCAAATAAGACTAGCCTAAATAAACATTCGCCCACAGCATGTCATGCAGCTACGAAGAGGAAGAAGCCCCGACCTTAGTGGTGAAGTCGACGGCGCGTCCGTTCGGCGTGTGTCGTGCGCTAGCGGCGCAGCTCGGCACGCTCGCACCGGCCAGGCGCAACCACGCGCATCTACTGAGGAGAACCGACAGACTGCTTAGGGAGCTCAGGAATCTTGACGCACAGAGGTAAGGACATGTCATTTAGGTTGTTAACATAGGTAGAAGCACGTGGCTAATTAAAAACAGCCACTCGGGTCGATCTTTAGGTTAAGCCGTGCTTGCCTAGGATGGTCTGTGGACGGGTGACCACCCTTACATACCGAGTTTCCTTAGTGCCTCGGAAAGCACCTTAAGCCGTTGGTCCCGGCTGTCATTTGTATATCTCTGGCAGTTGTTACAGGTAGTCAGTGGCCCGAAAAGTCTGACAACCAGATTGTCCAAGTGGTATCGTATTAGCCAGTAATAACTGTTGTGGAGGTCAGATAGGCATCACTCCATGTAAAATATCAGTATTCAGCTGCATCCGGTTAGACTGGAAGACGACCCCAACATAGTTGGGGAAAGGCTAGGCAGACACACTATTATCGTGTTTTGTTTATGTTTTACTAGCGGACGTCACGCGGTTTCACCCGCGTAGTTCCCGTTCCCGTGGGAGTACGGGGATAAAATATAGCGTGAACATCAGAATGACCCTTGACATTGTATTTGATAGTAGTTAACGTTTTTCTTATTCTCGAGTTTGTAGTTTATTATTAATTTTAATTCTTTGAAATATTTGTAATATTTCAGCCGTGTGGTATCCGGCAGAGTAGAATAGAACCAACCCATTACACTCACGGGTGTCGTATAAGGCGACTAATGTCTGAGGCAGAACACCTTGCGCCTCCGTAGACCAGAGAATGGGCAGCAGCGTTTTCTGTTAGTCTTTCATCACTGCGATCTCCAATCCGCCTGCCAAGCGTGGAGATTACGGCAAATTCCTCCCATCATGGGAGAGGCTTATGTCCAGCAGTGGACGTTATGGGCTGTTGTAGTAGTAGTAGTGAAATATTTGTACGCTGGAAACTGCAGAATATTATGGACTTCGAATTATGTGTAACATCTATGTAACAATATTCTAACAAATAAATTTATTCCTTTATTCATTATATTACATATTTTTAACATTTTTAAATATTTTTATACAAAACACTAAAAAAAACATTTAAAAATATAAAAAATAGTAGCCCACCAGCGCTGGGAACAGGGTCCGAGCTGCCGGTGGTCAGGGCTCTTGAGAGAGGAACCTCCTAACAATACGTGCCGTGTCCAGAAGTACTGCGCACTGAATCAAGCCCTTGATGCAGCTGCCAAGCGAGAGCCTCCTAAGATGTTGGTCGAGGCTCTTGGCTATTAAGCCATTGGTCGACACGACTATCGGCACAATGACTGCTGTATTCACGTCCCACATGTCAACAACCTTGCGAGCCAGATCTAGATATTTGAATTGTTTATCTTTCTCAGCTTTCACGGGGTTCTCATCATGCGGGACCGTTATCAACAATCATTGTGCGACGCTCCAATCGATCTATCACCACTATGTCAGGCCTATTGGCAGCAACAGTTCTGTCAGTGGTGATAGGTCGATCCCAATAGAACGTGATATTACCATTATCGAGAACTGGGTCGGGCGCATACCTATAGTATGGCACTTCTGATTCCACAAGGTTGTATTTCAAAGCAAGTTGCTGGTGGATAATCCTGGCAACGAGGTTGTGTCTATGCAAGTACTCTCCGTTAGCTAGACTAGAACACTCAGAAATAATGTGTCGGATCGATTCTCCCGGACGGTGGCATGCCCGACATAGGTCAACCGTGCCATCTTTCACAGTAGTAGTTATTCGTCATCATAACGTCCATTCTTCGTCCATTATTGCACAGACAAAACCTTCGGTTTCCCCGAAGAGGTCACCAAAGCGCAGCCAGGATACCGACCCTAAGAAGTCTACATCGGGGCCATGTAGGGCCCGGTTAAACAAATAAATTTATTATTATTATTATTAATTACTGGCCAAAATCACCGATCAGCTTTAAGATATTACTAAAATCGAATACCTATTTGCCACTATGTGATACCTTTGTGTAAATAATTGGTACCTAATTAATAACTGAGAAAATTAATTTAAAAATTGGGCAGTTATTCTGATGTCAGGATGACTGCCCACATTTAGAATCTCCACGTAAGGGCTCCAAAATATCAATTGGCCTTTACAAAAATTTAGCACCTATTTGATACCTAAACATATATTTTTTTCTAGATTTTTAGGGCAAAGAATCACCTCATTGGTCAGATTGAGACCAACTATGGTGGCGCCATCTGAGATTTACTTTGCCTTAGCCACCCCATTACAGTGACTGCTAGTGTTCTAGATACCAACAGTGCTAATTGATGCATGCCTATCGGTAAAGTTAATCTGGTATAACAGTCTCTTGTAACAACTCATCTGGATTATACCTAAATTTTATGCAAAATCTATATTATGTCCTTATTGCAGGTGTCGTGAAACGCACAAAGTGGCAGTGATATATGTTGGCAAAGGTCAGGAGACCCGCAGTGAAATCCTGTCCAATAGATGTGGTAGTCCGGCTTATGAAGCGTTCCTTGCTGCTCTGGCGTGGGAGGTAAGAACATTTCAAGCATCTGGTCTTGTATTTTAGAGAGGTCAGTTTGTATGTTTAGGTGTAGGGGTAATCTACAGATTTACTGAGACGAATTTGATCTCTCACTAGCGGGAACCTACATTATTATTATCCCCGGGATATTAATTGTGTAACACTGACGTTTTAAGTTGTAGTAAAAGTTTTATACGAAAAGTTTATTTTATTCTTTTTAACGCATTTGAATAAAAGCTTGTTTTTAAAAAAGTTTTTTACTTTCATTTTATTTTTTACTTTTTTGTTATTTTTAACTATTTAGTATTTATGATTCGGCATTTACTACGGCGCAGTTCGTAGCGCGTTGCGGCGTTGTTCCGTAGCCCGTAGTAATCCGTAGGCATACATACGCACAGAGAATTTTCGGTTTTTTTTTATGGGTGTCCTTTTCGTGGTTTTTGGGGTCGTTGATTTTGAAAAATGAAAATGAGATCAAAATGAAAATCCAAGATAGCGCTGACGAAAATTTTCGATTTTTTCTTCATGGGTGTCGGTTTCGTGATTTTTGGGGTCGCTGATTTTGAAAATGAGTTCAAAATAAACAGAAAAAAAAACTACCTATTCTCATTTTTTTTTCTCGGCTTCTCTCAACTCAATTTTCACCCTTCGCCACTGGACCAAAGTACTCATCAAGACGAATTAAACGAGCCTAAACTCGATGCGGTTACGTCGTTATATTACGGCCACCTTCCAGCATCTCACAGACCCTGGTTATCATTTAGGAACAAAGTACTCTTCAAGACGAATCAAACGAGCCCAAACTCGATGCGGTTACGTCGTTATATTAAGGAGTTCCTATGGCCACCTTCCAGCTCCATCAGACCCTGGATACCATCTAGAGACAAAGTACTCGTCAAGACGAATCATACGAGCTCAAACTCGATGGGATTATGTCGTTTTATAACGGAGTTCCTATGGCCACCTTCCAGCTTCATCATCAGAACCTGGATACCATATAAAAACAAAGAACTCGTCAAGACGAATCAAACGAGTCCAAACTCAATAGGGTTGGTTGCGTAGTTTCATTAGAGAGTTCCTATGGCCGCCTACCAGCTCCATCATCAGGTCAGCTCCATGTCATCATAACATTGCATTGTCACGCGATATACAGTCAGTCAGTGCGTGCAAAATTTCAGCTCAATCGGTTAAAGTTATCTGCTTCAAAATTGTCTTATATTCTGCTTTCCTCCGCGGTAAAATGTTGATGCACTACCGACGCTCTGTTTCGAAAATCGAATTGGTTTTTGTTTCCTCGCAGTAGGTGTTAAATAGAAAATGTTTCCGGGGGATAAATGCGTCTTGCGTAATAAGCATGCCTAAATCGCTCACTGCTCTCAAGATTAAAGTCCTAACTCCCTCGATTCGCTCAGGAGTTACTACTATAGCTGTTCCATATAAAGCTTCGTACCTACCTGACCCAAATATATGGGGCAGCTGATTATTTTACGTGATTACGTTGTTGGTCCCATAGAAAAACTTGTTCAGTTAGATGGTCTGTAAATATGACTATGACCACACTTTTCCGATACACGCTGCATACTATTTAGTTCTTCCACATAAATATTCATAGCAACACTGTCTGTCTCGCCAAGAATCACAATTGATTGTCGTACAGGTGGAGTTAGAGAGTCACGTTGGCTTCACGGGCGGGCTGCGCGGCGGGGGCGGGGGCGGCGTGAGTGCGCCCTACCTGGCGTCCCTCACGCTGGAGGCGCTGTTCCACGTGGCCACGCGCATGCCGGCCGACTCGCCTGATGCTATACTGAACAAGGTATGTCACCAACAATCTAATGCTACCTGGCGTCCCTCACGCTGGAGGCGCTGTTCCACGTGGCCACGCGCATGCCGGCCGACTCGCCTGATGCTATACTGAACAAGGTATGTCACCAACAATCTAATGCTACCTGGCGTCCCTCACGCTGGAGGCGCTGTTCCACGTGGCCACGCGCATGCCGGCCGACTCGCCTGATGCTATACTGAACAAGGTATGTCACCAACAATCTAATGCTACCTGGCGTCCCTCACGCTGGAGGCGCTGTTCCACGTGGCCACGCGCATGCCGGCCGACTCGCCTGATGCTATACTGAACAAGGTATGTCACCAACAATCTAATGCTACCTGGCGTCCCTCACGCTGGAGGCGCTGTTCCACGTGGCCACGCGCATGCCGGCCGACTCGCCTGATGCTATACTGAACAAGGTATGTCACCAACAATCTAATGCTACCTGGCGTCCCTCACGCTGGAGGCGCTGTTCCACGTGGCCACGCGCATGCCGGCCGACTCGCCTGATGCTATACTGAACAAGGTATGTCACCAACAATCTAATGCTACCTGGCGTCCCTCACGCTGGAGGCGCTGTTCCACGTGGCCACGCGCATGCCGGCCGACTCGCCTGATGCTATACTGAACAAGGTATGTCACCAACAATCTAATGCTACCTGGCGTCCCTCACGCTGGAGGCGCTGTTCCACGTGGCCACGCGCATGCCGGCCGACTCGCCTGATGCTATACTGAACAAGGTATGTCACCAACAATCTAATGCTACCTGGCGTCCCTCACGCTGGAGGCGCTGTTCCACGTGGCCACGCGCATGCCGGCCGACTCGCCTGATGCTATACTGAACAAGGTATGTCACCAACAATCTAATGCTACCTGGCGTCCCTCACGCTGGAGGCGCTGTTCCACGTGGCCACGCGCATGCCGGCCGACTCGCCTGATGCTATACTGAACAAGGTATGTCACCAACAATCTAATGCTACCTGGCGTCCCTCACGCTGGAGGCGCTGTTCCACGTGGCCACGCGCATGCCGGCCGACTCGCCTGATGCTATACTGAACAAGGTATGTCACCAACAATCTAATGCTACCTGGCGTCCCTCACGCTGGAGGCGCTGTTCCACGTGGCCACGCGCATGCCGGCCGACTCGCCTGATGCTATACTGAACAAGGTATGTCACCAACAATCTAATGCTACCTGGCGTCCCTCACGCTGGAGGCGCTGTTCCACGTGGCCACGCGCATGCCGGCCGACTCGCCTGATGCTATACTGAACAAGGTATGTCACCAACAATCTAATGCTACCTGGCGTCCCTCACGCTGGAGGCGCTGTTCCACGTGGCCACGCGCATGCCGGCCGACTCGCCTGATGCTATACTGAACAAGGTATGTCACCAACAATCTAATGCTACCTGGCGTCCCTCACGCTGGAGGCGCTGTTCCACGTGGCCACGCGCATGCCGGCCGACTCGCCTGATGCTATACTGAACAAGGTATGTCACCAACAATCTAATGCTACCTGGCGTCCCTCACGCTGGAGGCGCTGTTCCACGTGGCCACGCGCATGCCGGCCGACTCGCCTGATGCTATACTGAACAAGGTATGTCACCAACAATCTAATGCTACCTGGCGTCCCTCACGCTGGAGGCGCTGTTCCACGTGGCCACGCGCATGCCGGCCGACTCGCCTGATGCTATACTGAACAAGGTATGTCACCAACAATCTAATGCTACCTGGCGTCCCTCACGCTGGAGGCGCTGTTCCACGTGGCCACGCGCATGCCGGCCGACTCGCCTGATGCTATACTGAACAAGGTATGTCACCAACAATCTAATGCTACCTGGCGTCCCTCACGCTGGAGGCGCTGTTCCACGTGGCCACGCGCATGCCGGCCGACTCGCCTGATGCTATACTGAACAAGGTATGTCACCAACAATCTAATGCTACCTGGCGTCCCTCACGCTGGAGGCGCTGTTCCACGTGGCCACGCGCATGCCGGCCGAATCGCCTGATGCTATACTGAACAAGGTATGTCACCAACAATCTAATGCTACCTGGCGTCCCTCACGCTGGAGGCGCTGTTATGCTGCCAAAATACATTTCCCAATGTTATTGGGCCAAAGGCACTAACAACTGTTATTTACAATGTAAAAAAGACATTACCGACAGTTGAGCGTACTAAACTGAGTAACTGAAGTTCGACTTTTGAATTTACAATTTTCTGCTAGCTGTTTGCAGCAAACGCAACTTATTTCAAATCAATTGATTGAAGCGCCTGCAATCAAACCAAACCAAACCAAACTATACCAAACTATTTCTTTTCTCTCCAGACTCGTCACCTCGGCAACGACGAAGTCCATGTAGTGTGGAGCGAACACGGGCGGCCATACAAACGGGACACGCTGCCCACACAGTTCTGCGACGTCCTCATAGTGCTGTACCCGCTTCCCGGCGGACTGCTCAGGTGTACTGTGTCGAGGAAGCCGGATGTGAGTGCCTAATTTATTTGCAATGACTTGTGTTCACACTGACGGCTATATAAACAAGACACGTCAAAAATGTTTTACAGTTTAACTTAGTGCGGTTTTTTGAATTAGTACTTAGTGTGAAAGTCGGTTGTAGTAGTAAAATTCGAGTGTTTATCTTTCTTCCGAGAGATTCTTTGATGACATGAGCAAAATTATGGTTAATACGATCGAATTAATAGTATCGCATCTTATAATATATTCTGTAATCGCTCTGAATGCCCGTTTCATAGTACGGTCGAACAAGCTATTTGGTTTACATTTTTCAGTGTCATTTGTGGGTTAAACTGTAAACCAAATAGCTTGTTCGACCGTACATCTCGGATTTTTATGGACTAAAGTCTGTTTTTTAATCTCGTAGACTAAATTGACACATGCAAATGTCAAATTTACAAATAATGTTGCCAGCTCTTTTGTGCAGTGTTGTACCTACGATACCGGTTTGTTGAATCGTAACTTTTTATCTATAATAGACGGATTTAATTTTCATTCAAAGTTTTATATTTAAAATTCACGTACGTACACACGGCTGCGCGACGTGCTACAAACTGCCAGGGAAATCTGACCACGCAACGCCATGCGTAATCCGACCATGGCCTGCAGTCTCGACATAAGATAGCGATTCGATCGCAAACTGACAGTCGCTAAATATTAATGAACAAAATTGCTTACCAAAACGATGAAAACGACAAATGCAAGGCTTCATCTTATATTTTGTTATATTTTATAATTTTTACATTGTTCTTCAATAAGCCTACACATTATTTCAGGATAATTTATTGTAAAAAAACGATACTTGATTTTATTAACGCTAAGTTTCGGTTGTGCCACATCACTATTTAAGAATTGCAATAAACTGACAACACTCGTAATGTCAGTTTAGTCTACGAGATTAAAAAACAGACTATACATAATAAAGAGTTTTGTAGTCTAGTTTATATATATATATAAACTACTGTTACTACTGTTTATTCAGTAGTATACACATATTTTATACATTTAAGTTGGTGCCAACATAAACTCATTAGAGTTTTACCATGCACCAAGATCATCGACTACATAATTTAGAATTAGAAACAACTACAAACGTTACAACGGGTATTTGGCGAAATAGGAATACATACCAACGAGCGAACCTCGGTGACCAAACCGACCGTCCGTTCATTAAAAACAGAAGTAGTGGAGGAAGTTTTAAATGATACAGGTTGTTCCTAAAAGCATATTACTTAATATTTTTTTAATGTTATGTTATAATTGATATGTATTACTTTTACTTTTTAATTCAATATTATTAATCTGCATCTTATCTATCTTCGGTATTCATATTTTGTAAAAAAAAATATTGCATTAATTTGTATTTTATGTTTTTCTGAGTTAATTTACTCTTCAATGCTATAGGTATTTGATTAATAAGGTAAGATATTATATACTTTAGCGATCTTTTGCCGTGCAAATTCGTGTACTTTGGAAGTAACAGCTTATCATTGAGGACGCTACGAGTCCTAAAAATATAATAATATAAATAAATCCACTACATTGGCATGTTTTAAATTAATAACAGAAATCCTTAGTTCAGTAGACAAAAAAGAAATTCCAATAGCTGTTTTTGGATATGACCAAAGCGTTCGATATGGTACGCCATGATAAATTATTGAATAAATTAGAACAATAAGGCATAAGAGGCCCTGCCTACAATTGGTTTGAAAGTTATTTAAGGGGTCGAAAACAATGCACAGAGATTGTAAAAATGCATCCGGAGACTAACACTCAGGTAACCTATAGGTCCCCATACTTAACAAATAACTATGGCGTACCACAGGGGACTGTGCTAGCCCCGATATTGTTTTTAGCTTATATAAACGAATTGCCAGAATCAACGAACCAGTATACTGTATTATTCGCAGATGATACCACTGTATTGATTAAAGAAGCTACTATTGATCAGGCGATAAACGTCACCAATGTCGCTTTAAAGGCTATACATGACTGGTTAACTGTAAATAATTTAGAAATAAACGGAGAAAACTAAATTCATGAGATTCCTGACATATAATAACAAAATAAACAAAAAAGATACAATCGACCTGCCAATAAAATATAATAATAACACCATTGAAGAAGTAAATGAAATAAAATTTCTTGGAATAAACAATCACAAATTCGTTTACGCACTTCGTAAAATAAAAAAAAATACTAATAAAGAAACAGCATTAATGGTCTATCACAGTCATGTATGTTCGGTATTGAGGTATGGGCTAATGATATGGGGAAACTCTACAGACGCCCAGAGAGATTTTATAGCCCAGAAAAAATGCATTAGGTCATCTTTGGTCTCAAGTGGTCTGATTCGTGCCGGCCAGTGTTCACTGATAAGCGTCTACTTACACTTCCATCCTTTTATGTCTTTGAATTGTGTAAATTCGTTAGAAACCACCTTTCACTTTTTGAGCAGGATGATAAGGCCCAATTTAAAAGGAAAATAGTACAAAAACCTCTGGTAGTACCTCGAAGCAGATGAAAGTTATGTGACAGAAACTGCTACGCCATGGCGGTGAAAATTTATAATAAACTACCGGAAAAAATAACAAAAATGAATAACTTAGAATTTAATAGAACTTTAACCAATTAATTGGCTTTGTGACAGATGTTTTTATTCAATAGATGATTATTTAAATTTTAAACAGACATGATGTAAATAAATTAACGAAGACTTATTTAAATTTAAATTGACATTATATTTTATAAATTAATTAATACATTGATGAATTGTCGTAACCATGAAATATAATTTTATTCCTAATAATAGCTAATTTACTAACTACTTATTTTAATAATTATTTTTTATAATGTAATTAATGTTCCTAACTAATATTAATCGAAGCAAGACTGTTAATTCTATTATTTATGACAATGATGTGTATATTGTGTATGACTAATGACATTAAATGATATTATTATGCATGTACTAGAAATATTTGCATGACTGATAAGTCGAATATAGTGAAACTAAAATTATTTTACCATATCATGTAAGCACCTATATTCTGGCAAATAAATAAATTTCATTTCATAATTTCATTCGTATTCATGGTTTTGGTTTTTTTTAATTTTCATTGAAAAACTCTTCTTTTAATAGTACATATTTCGTTTGTTCATGTATAGGTAATATCTTACAGAATTCAAACAAACTCGAACTCGACTCGGACTCGTCTTCGAATTTTTCTTTGATCTATCTATCTATCCGCAGGTGTGCGTATTCGGCCCAATATGGGAAGAGTGCATAATCCGCGTGAGTTGCTGCGCGGCCTTAGTGCGCTGCTCCTTGTTCAGCGGCGGGCGCGCCGTCCGCGCCACCATGCCGCTGTACCAGCACGCCTACAGCGAGCGCGCGCGCTCCCTGCACGCGCTCGTGACGTCACACACGCTGCCCAGCACCTTCGAGAGCTTCGTGGAGCGCATGCGCGACCCGGCGCCCGCCCCGCCCGCCCCGCACGGTAACACTGACCCCGCCCCCGTCCGCCCCACGCGCCGCCTCCGCACTAAACATGACATGGAAGCGTTGACCTAGGTGGTTCATTTTTTTTTCTTTTTGTGTGGGGACAATGTTTTTATTGAGGTCTACGTAAGCTTTAATATGCTACCAATCATCATGAACTATAGCTATATTAAACCGAGCCAACAAAATAGTTTGGGCTGGGCTATTTATAACGCTTACATTGTTATCATACTCATCATCCGCCTTCCATTGTAACTATACGCAAGCTAACATGACATTTTACATGAGCAACTGCCACATAACTTGCTTCAACTGTAATATATAACAAACTAACATGGATGAAGAAATAATGCTTCGTATCGGCGGAAATGGGGCGTAACGTACGCCCGAAGTCGTAACCTGTTATGCGAAGCAATGATTCTCTATCTATGGTTCACGAAAGATATTCTCGATACTTATGGATATTATGTTGACTCTGTCAGATCAAGGCTCGGGCCGACTGGCTGCGGCCTTACTGGACCACGGCGCGAGTGGCTGGGGCGGCGGCGGCGACACCCACGGCGTGTCCCCGCGGCCGTCCAAGCGCCTCGGCCCCTTCAAGCGGCCCCCGCCCTCCGCGCACCCCGCGCCGCACACCGCGCCGCCCCTCACCGCGCCGCCCCCCCTCGCCGCGCCCGGCCCGGCAGTGCGACGCAACCGGTGAGCAGAACTAGGCCTCTTCGTGTCGACAGCTTCCTAGGACCTCAGTTTCCGGCAAAGGCTCTCAGCTTCGTGTGGCCAACATACGCAAAATATTCAAAAATGAAATATTGTTATGTAAGCCTCGTCAATTTTACACAAAACCATCGTCCACCCTCACCCACGGTCCTATGTCAGTACGTACGCTGCGAAGCGTCGGTGCTAAGCGTCGCGGGTAGCGTGAAATATTATCTGGTCGCTAAAAGCTAACATGGTGCGTAAAATGAAGCAGTCGTTAATGCTAATTGATCTGTTTTTTACCTGACCTTTGTAGATCGAATACAATTAAATTATGATTTCATTCAGACAGAAAATGAACGGACAAAAAAATAAGATAAATAAAAAATCAGTAAACGTGATACATATTGAAATGTCCTGATCAAAGTATCGGTCTCTTGCCATCTTGAATGCTATATGAACCTGAAGGCCGACCGCAGTCGAAATGTTCTGTGAACGTCTCCGCTCTGTATCTTAAGTTAATTCGTCCATCGAGAGATTATAGCACTACTTAACGGACTTAAAGGAATTTTCATGTACTTAATATTTTATAAGCTTTTAATATCTGTAGTCTTGCATTTAAAATGTAATGTACATGCTTGCTGTGGCTTGAAGAGTGCAACCATAGAGTTAAAATGTTCAAAATGTTTTAACATGATATTTTTTTGTAAATGACTTCAAATATACAAACTGTAATCAGCACTCATTGGACATTACATTGGTGTTTTCTGTACATATGTAAACTAGATGTAGAGCTTTAACTGTTGTAGTTTTGTTTATAATACTATTTATTTGCATAATTGAGGTTTAAATCAAGTCCCATTTGTTGTTATTATTTATTTTTGTTTAGAGATGATGTATGTATATCGGGCTAAAATGTACACGATAGTAACCAGGTAAATTTTTATAAGAAAAAATACGTAGTCTCCAGTCATTATTCCACAATATATCCTACAAGATGCTCTAGTATGGTGTTTCTGGAGATATTTAACATGAGCTTTGATTTCCCGTCCGTTTTGTATCTTGGTATTATTTTGATTTTACGCCTACTGAGATTTCTATTGATAAAATAACCAACATTCCATTCTTATATTATTTAAAAAGAAATTTATTCTATTTTTATTTTTCTACAAATGAATTGAGATAGTGTGGTGATAATATTGTGTAACAATCGACTTGCATTTATAGTTTACCTGTGGTACTCACATCTACTTATCTGATGCATTCCATTCAAAATATTTTTTGAAGAATCTGTATTGTTTCTCAGTATCTCTTAGTTTTATTATTCATTATAATAGTAATTATTATTTATTAATCTGAATGATTATTTCCACATTTTAATTTTAACAGTATTTTTATAGTTGTAAGACTGACACAAGATTATGTATTGCAAACACTAAGTATTAAAATGTTATATTTTATTAAAACAATGTGGTGGTATTACTTATAACTTATTACAGCTAATTTATTATTGCTAGTATTTGTTGATTGAAATAGCTTCGAGAATTGTCACTTATAATAAGTAATCCAGATTTAACCCACAGACATTATCTAATGTAACCAAATTTTTATATTTAAAATGATGTAAAAATAAAGTTTTGTTAAACTTTTTCAAGTTGTTTTTGTCTACACAGACCCTGAAAAAGATCCTGAAACTAACAATGTGAAGATGTTTAGTGTAAACAAATAACAGATTTGATAGCACATAATTATTTATTCAATAATAACCCTTATGTCTTAGGCAACTTGTACATGCCTCCTTGGTAAACAAGTTGGTGGGTTCGCACTTTCGTATCCAAGAACTGCCTGAGCTCTTGAAGACTGCATTCTGTCCCTGGAGCTTGTGACGCAAACATCTTCAACATCTGGTGAATGCGGTCCAGTGGAAGAGAATCTAAGTTGGTCAACATTCCTACAATGTAAGACCAGAACACTTGTAGTTCCCCTTCTCTCTGGTCATGGGCAGATGCCATTACACTTTCTGTCTCATCATCCTCACAAATCATCTCCTGGACCTGGTTGGTTGCTACATTTCCCTTGTTTCCATCAGAACCATCAACCAAAACAAAGTGGTCCAAAGTCTTCTCAGTGATGAGACCCATTGATTGCCAATATGTTATTTTTCGTCTCAAAATGGTGACAGGCACTTTCATGACCTGGTGCAGTTCATCTATTGACCACTCTGGCTTATCCTGAAAATGCATTATCAATGTGGCATTGAATGGCGACACTGTCAAGTCTAATTTCTTATCTCCTATTTCTATCTCAATGTTAACATTCCCAAGATGTGGTTTCCAATTTAAGGTTCTGTTTCCTTTCAAAGCTTCAAATGATTTTGTATATGCCTCTAAATGCTTCTTTATTTGCTCTGGTAGCTCCAAACTCTCATCTTTAAAAGGAGGCCAAAACTGAGCAGATAGAATCATACCATTTGATGTAAACTTTTTATTCAAAATTTCTATTTCCTTGTCTTGTTGTATGAGTGCATTGATCCGTTTAGAATCTGATATATCTTTGAGCATTACTTCACAGAAGTGTAGTTGTGATTCTCCAAATCTTAATTTCAGTAATTCTAGATATCTGATTTCCTTCTCTGTGTTTATAGCACTCTGTGCCAACAATCTGTCTGCTAGGAGTGTCCTGTATTCATTCACAAATAGTTCCTTACTACCATATACATTGACAAGCATAGATATAATATCATTAGCTCTTCTATCACTGGAGTCAACAGTGGGGTCGGCATCAACTGGGTCAGGGTTCCACTCATCCCAAGCTTCATCTTTATCACTGTCACCATCAGTTTCTGCCGCAAACTTGACCAATTCCTCAGCGAGCTCACTGCCTGCCCCATCTTCAGTCAGACTACTGACCACACTGCGCACTGTGTCATCTCTATTCCTCAGGTAATTTCTAACCGGCTTGGTAACTGTTTCAAGTATCACGCCTGATGGGTCAAGATGTCTCAAAGCCCTGATAGTAGTAACATAGGCAGTTAATATATCAGGAGTGTTCACACCAGGGTGGAGCAGTCTAGTTTCAAGGGCATTTTGTAAGCTGGTACACAATGTAGATCTCAGGTCAGTCTTTTCCAAACATATTTTAATATCATCAACAGCAGGCTGTGAGTCTGGGTATTCTATTATTATGTTAAAAAGTTGGTCTATTCTTAATTTTGTATAGCTGTGGTATAAAAAGTAACTTAGTTTTTGCTTGAACTTTGAAATAGCATTTATAGTATTTTTATCATCAGGGGATGGTTTTGATGATCCCCCGCAGTAAATTCTAGTTAGCCATGACATGACGGTAGTATCAAGCCAGCTTTCCAAGAATTCTATATGTGACACATCAAATGTTCCAGTGCAAAGTTTTTGAATATGAGATTCTATCCTCAACTGTATGAAGTTTGTCAGCACTTGGCCTGTCAGTCTCTCAAGTAGTTGTAATTCCATCAGTTTTCTGTTGATGTCATGAAACACCTTCACAATATACATACAGTTACAGTCTGAGCACTCATTCAAGCATCCGGAGCATGTGACATCTTCACCCATGTCATTGTTTTCATACTCATTATCAAAGACATTGAAAGATACTTTGTAGAAATTATTAATGATGACTTGAAAGTCCAGAGGCAACTGAGACAGCAGTGTTGCTCTGATGAGTTGCTTGAATCCTGAAATAATGTCTTTTTCACCATAAATTGGTTTACTGTCATTACAGCTGTTGTTCAGCGTGGTTAATCTTTGTAACATTCCTGAGAAGTTGGACACAGCGTCGTACAGATCGTTAACAGCAGATTTGAACAGTTGAAAGCCCTTCTCATCCTCTTCCACTTTGACAAACTTTGACCAGAACGAAGGGGCTACATGCTGACGCAGATATTTCTCGATATGGAGGAGAATTATATCTCGTATTTTGATCTGAATGCCGAGGCCGACTATTATTTGTTGAATTTCTTCGTACTCTGCGTTACTGCAGTCGCTGAAGATAGTGTCATTGAGGATTGGAAAGGCATAGTTTATCTTGCTCCAATAGACCTTCAGATCCTCTTTTTTATAGGACATGTTTCAGTGTTAGTTTTGCTTCATAATAGTTGAAATTTGAATTTAATTAAAACAAAAACATAGTACGAGCACTTCCTTTGACAAATAAACTAGCTTTTTGACAATCAGTGTGACAGTGTCAGTCAACTGACACTTGCATAGACTGGGGGGATCTATGGTTTCCATTTTCGATTCCATGAAACTAATAGCGATTGTTTCATTATTTCACTGAAAACAGTTCCCAAAGCAGTACTATTTTTAATGTTAATGGTAACAGCACAGAGAATCACAAAGGTAGCAGGAAGTTATACAATAATAAAAAGAATTCTGGCGGGACGCCGGGTCAGACGCGCGCGCACATTTCTTGTTACTTGCCGGCCGAGCTTATACATTGAATGTACTATCATAGTAATATACGTACGAATAACAATTTACCAACAATTTTACATACAGACGCCAGCACATCAAGCTTCCGGAAACTGTCAAATCCCAATACCTAGTTTGATAACGGACTGCTTATTTTTGCTTCCCAACGTTACTTCCGTAAATAGACAGACAGACAAAAATTTAACAAAATGTTTATTTTTGTTATACGAGTAAGTATTTACCGTATACTTTGTATACTACCTAAAATACTTACTTACGTATTCTAGTTTAATTTTTAGCTTGTAAGAATCCGACTTTGCTGTGCCCTGTTAGGGTCTACAACGGCTCTTAGGTCTAAGCCTTTTGTTAACACCATGTTTTATCTTGTGGAACGCAAATAAATGAATATGACTTTCACATGCATTCAATAGACAGCTATTATTTTAAAATTTTAAACAGACACTTAAATTTTATCTCTGGTTATGTGTGGGTGTACCATTAGGTAAACCTCTGCCTAACCCTTCGGGGATTATAGGCGTGACGTTATGTTACTTCAAATTTATCTATTTATCTTATCTGCCCTCGTATTTAGAAACGCAGTAATCGTCATTTTTTGGATTTTCACTTTCCGCCCATAAGACGACCCACTGACCCTTTTTTTTTTTTTGAAAATTGACATTTCAAGGGGCTTCTAAACATAAAAAAATATTTTTCATATTTTCTTTTATTAAAAACGTGTTTTTGACGTGCGTCTTAAAAATCGATGAACACCGGCTGCACGCACGAAAAACTGTCACGAATCCTGCGATCAACGCCCAGCTCAAACAAATCCCAAAACCCTTGATCTAGAAAACTGAAAATTTGCAGTGGTTCCCTATATTCCTAATGTAGACAAGGAATAAGGAAGAATTTTTCGAATTTCAAACCCTTTTTTTTCGGATGGGAAATCATCAAATGACTTCTCCCGCTCTGGGCGGAGCAGGAGGGAGTGTCAGACTTTTACTGACTAAAACCCATCCATGTTCCTTCATCGCCCTTTGTGTTCCGCGTGGACCACGTGTGTCCTTTGTGGCCACCGCGGTATCTCTTTCGAACAGTCCCGCAACCCCGGCAGGCATCGGTCCTTGCGGACCCCTTCCTTTTTGCTGACTCTCTTTGAGGCGCGCGTGGAACACGAACGCGCCGTCGACACGGCCTGTCGTCATGAGACGGACGGACGGCGAGCTAGCCCATAGCCCACCGTCCACAGGCCCGCGCCTACGAATTTCAACCCCTAGGGAGTTAAATAGAGGATGAAAGTTTGTATGAAAGTCCGTCAGTTTTAAAGTTAGGATCTTAAAATTTTGTGTTTCCAGGTCTATATCAACGAGCTTTGCTGCTTAACTCTCAAAAACTCCAAAATATTCACCTATCCTGATGACACTGCAGTCATTGTTCATGGAACTGAATGGGAGCATCTTAGAACCACTGCCGAAACGTCACTTAGATCTGTTATGGGGTGGGTGCAACTAAATCTCCTCACTCTGAACCTGGACAAGAACTACTTCATCCCGATTCGGGCTACACCCTAGCACTAAACCTCCCACAGACTGTGCCTTATACGCCTACACCGTAATGGCCATTTCCCTTGCTCATGCTTTGCTCTTCCTGAGGTTAACCATCTAAAGTATTTGGGTGTGGTTATTGATAGCGGACTCAACTGGTACTCGCACTTGGATACTATTACTAAAAGAGTTAGAAGAATGATTTATATATTCAAGCTTCTTACATCATCTGCTGACTTCAACACGATTAGAATGGTGTATACTGCTATCTGTCAGTCCGTCATCACCTGTTGCATCACAGTGTGGGGAGGCGCATCTCGGACCAAGTTTCTCAAGTTGGAACGAGCACAAAGAGCTGTCCTAAAGGTAATGTCAAAGAAGAACTTTATGTATCCCAACACACAATTATACAAAGATGCAATTGTACTTACTGTTAGGCTACTGTTTGTGCTACGATCCGTTCTGAGAAAACACACCAAAGTCTACCTACCAGACCCAACACGCCACAAGAAAAAAACTTTTATTCTTACGGTAACGCATAAGACCGCTTTCGCTAGACGCCAGCATTATGTTCTATGCTTACATCTATACAGAATAATAACTAAAAAAAAATATAATGTTTTACCTGAAAATAAAACAGTTATTATATACGGAACCTTATTCTAGACCTATACAGTGAGACAGCATCTTTCCGGATCTGACGTCACGACCTCTCTTGTTCCCCCTCCCACCCGGCTCCGCCCCGCTGTGGCCGGGGGGAGGGGGCGTGGAGCTTGCCCGAAAAGTCAGGCGCGCTCTTCACATTGCATCTCACTTTCGGTGGATTATAAGTCCACCAGGCAGGATTAAAAATATAGGTCTAGATTAGGGTTCCGTATATAATAACTGTTTTATTTTCAGGTAAAACATTATATTATACACTATGAACCGTTATTCTAGACCTATACAGTGAGATGTGTTTATTACTCTGAATAAGGAATCCTACCTCCATGGTTTATTATCGCCTGGTGGCAAGCTAAGTATATGCCAATGTGTGAAAAAGAAATTCAAAATATAACTGTGTGAGAACATTATTATTAGAAATGAAAGTTATTCAAATTGCAAGGAATATTTTTATAAAAATAAAAACTGTTTAATTATGTCTAAAACACACACACTCATAGTAATAAGTACTTACTCATACATAAGTCTTGCTATTCACATAACATAATTAGTACCACAATATGCTTTAATGATTATGATATTCGAAGAATTAAGATTTGCTTTGAACTAAAGTTACATTAGTTATGCTCTAGCATGCCTACTTAGATAAAATAAATCAATTTAACTTAATGTAACAATATGTTGTATTGAATTATTTATCGAAATTATATTGATTAATAGGTAGGTAATCATATATTATTTAGAATCTACACAGCTTCAAATGTCAGAGATAAATTGTTACGACTTTGCGATGTGTTAATTTCGGCTGAATAGAACCGTGCAAATGTGTTGGGGACACGCCAGTTCCCTTTTGCCATGATCTCGTCAATATTGTGGCACTACACACAACCTCCAATCACTGTTCGGGAGGCTGGCCTGACTCTGCCACGAGTTGATATAAATAAATGATTAATGTCATTGTTAATTCTACTACGTGATGATGATGCTTCAATCAACTTACGTATCCACCATACAGGGCATATGGATTTATCTGTATGAGTGTGCAATTTCCATGATGATTGTCTGTGTGTATAGCAATATGATTAGAATCGTCTTCAAAATGTGCACTATCAACCCGTAACAGTGTCAGGTCATGGACTCTACGACTAGAAGCGAGTAGCAAAATCAGTGCTGTGCGACGAGATACTTGGAATAAACTTGCATGAGGCGGCTGGTTAGAGCTGAGCCATTCTACTACAATACGTGGATTCCAAATGAAAGAATTTTTAGGTTTGGAATCAACATTAGCAAGTGAAATAGCTTTTAACATCCTCTGAACGATAGGATCACTGCTTATGATCTGTCCGTTAGAACAGGCCAAAGTGGCAACTGTTGATTTATAAACTAAAATAGTTTTATATGACAGTTTAAGAGTTAAGTGCAAGTATGCTAGGTACTTAGCGACTTGGGCACCAGAGGGGTTTGTATGGTTGAAATTATTTTGAGTACACCAGTTCAACCATTTTTTCCAAATACCAGCATACATTTTCTAGTAGAGGGTCGCCAGCTAGAATTAAGTAGGTCTATTTCATTTTGAGACCAATTTGTTAATTCGGCACACCACCCTTCACTAGCCTCTAGATACATCTGGTCCACGTGAACCGGAGGCAGATAAGTCCGTGTATCTAGTAACCGCCGATGAAGATTGAATATGGGTAAAGGAGCGCTCACCGCTCTCCTCTTCAGGTCTGGCCGCCAAAACACTTTGGACCAGCGCGGTACTATTAGGATGTATCGACCTTTGCACAGGTTGAGGTGTGACAGAACTCGTGGAATTAGGTGTGGTGGTGGGAATATCCACGCTCGACGGTATGACCACCTTCTGCTGAAGGCGTCGTGAAACTCTGCGTTCGAGTCTTTGCAATCTCGTGAGACGTAGCGCACAAGCACGTGTGCGGTTTTCGAGGCGAACAAGTCGATTTCGGGCATTCCGAACTTGCGAAATACCTCTTGACATGCCTCTCCCATAAGGGTCCACTCCCCGGGTAATTTGAGCCTTGACAGCATGTCGGCCTCTGTGTTTACCTGACCGGGCAGGTACTGAGAGACCAGGTGAATCTTGTTCTCGTCCGCAATCTCGAATAACATGCAAGTTAGCCGATAGAGGTTCTGTGATCGGAGACCCCCCTCGTTCCGCATGTAACTCACCACACTCTTGTTGTCTGACTGAACTAGCACGGTTGAATGACGTAGCGATTGCTGACGATTGGTTAAAGCCTGTATAACTGCCCACATTTCCTTTCAATTGCTGTGCCATTTTTTCTGCTCCGGGGACCATAATCCGCTCAGACAAACGTCGTCTACTATGGCACCCCAGCCTCTGGCAGATGCGTCTGACGTTACATAGTGTGAGATAGGATCCGGATATATCGCTGTTCCTGTAGACAGAGTTCGTAACCACCACATTAAGGTCGTCGACACTTCCGACTCGAGTGGGCGTTTTACGTGTGCTTGGTGCTTTGGAAGCCGATTGCAAGCTACTTGTAATGGGCGGCAATGTAGCCGACCTCTGGGCACAACGAAGGCTGCAAAGTTTAGCATGCCTAGCAAGCATTGCGCGTCGTGCGAACTCCATCGATCTGCCTGTAGTATGTGGCGTATCGCATTGGAGATTTTGGAAACCTTTTCCTGGGGCAAATACTTTGAATTCAGGGCGAGATTCCATTTTATGCCGAGATAGTCTACTGCCTTGGTAGGGATCAATGTGGATTTTTTGTAGTTGATCATCCATCCCAAAGTTGTTAGGACTCTTATAGCTTCCGCAGCATGGTCCATTAGGGTTAATCGATCTTGGTTTACGATTAAATAATCGTCCAAATAGACGATAACTCGCATGCCCTTCTCGCGCAGCACGTCTGCTACCCAATTTGTCACTGTCGCATTTGCCCTGGGTGCTGATGACAGCCCGAATGGGGTTGTCTATTGTTTGCCCGAAGATTATATGCCATAATCATCATTTTCCCGAATTTCATTTACCCGAATTTCATTTGCCCGAATGTTTCATTTGCCCTAAAAGACATATGACATACTTTTAATTGCCCGAATTTTAGATACCATAAGATACGAATGCCATAAGTATTGTTTGCCTTATAATAATTATTAGACATAATATTTAAATGGCATAATATTTAAATGGCATAACAAGTATTAGACAAATATTTAAGCCCCGTAATAATCATTACACATGATGACATTATATTTAAGCGCCACAATAAATTGTTTTCGAATCTTTTTCCAAGCGACGCATTTACTCATGATGTTTCTATACTTACCTACTTATTAGCTTTCTGGCTGTCGATGTCGATGGGTGCGCAATGTTTGGTATAATAAGAATAAACTTATTTATTCTGTGCATGGTTGATGGTGGGTTAGGTCGACGGAGCCCCGCTTCGCGGGGCTCCTACTTCTGTGTGGTTTATAAAAAAATGCCCGGGGTGCCCTAAAGTCCCAATTGCATCCAATTTCTCTTGATATAAACAACCGTTACACACCCGATGTCGATGGCAAATTATGTTATGGCATTTCATAATTATGGCATGTGATAATTAGGGCATGAGATAATTAGGGCTTACAATGATTATGACAAATGATGTTATGGTAAGTGACTTTATGGGAAACAATGATTCTGGCACGTGACTAATATGGCAAATGAGAGTAGGGCAAATGAGTATTATGTCGTATGATATTATGGCTGTTGACTATTATGGCAAATGATATTAGGGCAAATAAAATTCGGGTAAACGGCGTTATACCCCCGAATGGCAGACAAGTGATTTGAAAGAGCTTCGGGCTCGACTTCTTTTCTGTTGCGTATAATACTCGCAGAAATGGGTGATGACTGGGGCTGAGTGCTAGGTGAAAATAGGCCTGAGAAAGGTCTATTTTGATCGCCCAGTCGTTCGGTTGCAAGAAATCCGGTACACGGTACATATTTATTAATCGAAACTTTGTTTGCATTACATAGCGGTTTAGATATTTTAAATTGAATATTGGGCGATTGCTGGTATCTGACTTTTGCACTTAAAACATCGGACAGACATAACTTGGAGATGGATCTACTCGAATCAAGATTTTCTGTTGTTTCAAAATCTCGATCTGTTCCGACATCAATAAGCTCGTTGGAGTTTGAAAGCGTGTTAATAAGTCTGGACTTTGAAGTGGGGGTATTTTGAAAAAGGGAATTCGGTAACCAGATATCATTTTTAAAATGTTCTCTGGAGCACCGTAATTCTTCCAAATTTGAATGTAATTTTTTATCCGCCCGCCATAAAATAAAATTTCTTGAGGATAGTCACTTACGATACTGATCGGATTTACGATTGAAGGAGTACCGTTTTTTGTTTTCATTATGCCTTGTACCGGATTTATTGTTTCCCGACTTTCGGCCTATACTTTTGGGAGGCGCTTGAAAGCTCGTGGATGGCTGGGGATCGAACCCAGGATTGTCACCGTGAAAGGGCTTGCGTGGTCGCTTAGCTGGAGGGCCATCCTGTCTATTCCGCATAGACATGGCATGAGGCTTTTCCGCAGAGCGCTTTTGGGCAGAGAACAACTTACTTGTACCACCAGCCTTTTGTAAAAAGGCGGTTAAATCCTGTGGGGATTAAAAAGGTAATAATCTGTTGGGGGGATCTTTTGCATGTCCACCTTTACATATTTGTCCTTGACACCCGACAAAATGCAGTCACGACGTCTTTGAATGATATCAGCACGTCTCCCACAACTCATTTGCAAGAGATCCTCGGACACTTTCATGTAAGATGAGTTTTCAGAAAAAGAAGCATTAATCTTTTCAAAAAGCGTGTCAGCGTTAAGTACACAGTCGGGCGATTGCGCCCATTCTATGATTTGCTGAAAGTTGTTTCTTAGCAGCTCATTTTGTTGTATAAGCCCATGAGTAAAGGCTCCAAACGATCTATCAAGTAATCTAAGCCAAGAAGAATTTGTATCACAATGTCTAAGTTCAGTATTAACATCGAGTTCGTATAAACCTGGCTTAGCGACATACTTTTTCTCAGTTTCTAGGTATCTAACCTTTTGCCAATCATTAGTATCAAAATGATGTAGTTTATTAAGCACATGTAATCTACCGTCAGAAGCATTTTCAACAGTAGGTAGGTTCTTTTAGGTTAGTGGATACCGGAAATTCGAACACTTTAGCCTTCTGTGGTTTACTGAGAAGGTGATTATTCCCAAGAGAAACCCTCAAGCCGTCAGATGGATGTAAGGAAATATCAGAATCAGATTCGAGCTCGGTTTCTCGGTTTGAAAAGCGACCGTTATTTTTTAAGTAGGATAATATTTCACTCACTTGATTTGACAGCATGTCTAACCTGCGCTCGTCAGTTTCTAGGGTTTCCTGCCGCAGCTGCCGGCGTCTCCGAAGTGGGGCGGAGCTGCTCGACGACGACCTGCGCACACGCGCTTATGAGTGGTACAAAGCGTTCAAAAGCGGTCGAGATGTGATGGAAGATTTGCCTTGCTCTGGTAGGCCGTCAACGTCTGCAACTGAAGTTAACATCGCAAAAGTGAAGAAAATAGTGACTGAAAATCCCCATTCAACTCTGAGAGAGATAGCCGCCGAACTTTCTGTATCTCACGAGTCGATCCGTACCATTTTAACTAATCATTTGGGTATGAAACATGTTGCTGCTCGGCTAGTCCCAAAAGATCTGAATTTTATCCAAAAACTCAATCGCATGAAAGTCGCTGAGGACATGCTAGAACGAGTCAGTTCGGACCCAACATTCATGAAACGCATTGTTACTGGTGACGAGACGTGGGTTTACGAGTTTGACATGCAAACTAGTCAACAAGCTTCGGAGTGGCGCCTTCCAACTGAACCGAAACCGAAAAAACCACGCCAAAGTCGATCAAAAGTCAAAGTCATGTTGACTGTTTTCTTTGACTATCGCGGTGTTGTGCACTCTGAATTCTTACCGGAAGGTCTAACGGTAAATAAAGAATATTATTTGAGCGTTATGCGGCGTTTAAGAGAGCAAATTCGACGAAAAAGGCCAGATTTGTGGAAAGAAAATTCTTGGATTTTGCACTACGACAATGCGCCTTCGCACAAGGCTATCATTGTGAACGAATTTTTTACCAAACACTCAACAAATACCATCCAGCAACCACCATATTCACCAGATATGGCTCCTGCTGACTTTTTTCTTTTTCCTAAACTCAAATTACCACTACGTGGCACCCGTTTTCAATCGATAGAAGACATAAAGGAGAATTCGCGGCGAGAACTGAACTCAATTCCGGAAGCAGCGTTTAAAAAATGTTTTGATGAATGGATTATTCGTTGGCGCAAGTGTATCGTTTCTAAAGGAGCATACTTTGAAGGTGATAAAATAAATTTGGATGAATAACAGACATTTTGTGTATTATTGATCTTTTCCCGGTACTTTCTTGACAGAGTAGTATGTGACTACGAGATTATGCTAGTACGCTCATAATTTGCTCGTCCACTATTTATGCGAAGACACTGCCTTCTAAGATACAGGATCTTCCTAGTTTAGGAGTCAGGGCTCAAATTTTGTATTGACTGTACTGGTGGCCTACCATGACGTCCTAAAGCAGGATCGTTTTAATCTTGTTCCAGTGAGGGTAAGAGACGGAGCTATAGAGGACGTCTAGCGTCTATCTCTTTCCCACACTGGAACAAGATTATAATGATCCTGCTAGGCCACCTGTACTCTTCTTTCGGGCACTACTTCTGTTCGCAAATTTTTCTGTACCCTAGTGGTTGTTGTGTACTGTGTCAAACTTGTATTTTTCTAATAAAGTTATTATTATTGTAGCTGACGATTGAAAATTAATTTATACGTGTCTCAGCGTTTTTAAAAATTCCACCCCCAAAGTGTTAAAAAAGTGGATGAAGTTGTGTTTGTATGTAAAGTCCTTAATTTTCGAAGTAGGGGAACCTGTTGTGCCTAGGCCAGTTTTTTGAATTTTGATTATTTTTAAGATAATGGTTCTAGCTACACCTGTCCAGTGTGCATGTATTAAATGCGAGCGTAGCGAGAATGCGTCATGGAGTCGTAGCAGTTTCTAAATTTGCTTATATCTCGAAAACGGTGCATCCTATCGCAAAAATAATGAAAAATTTGCCTCCCTTTACAACGGGCCCTCCCCTCCCTTCCTCCCTTCCCTTTCCCTGCCACGTAATTCTCAAAACGTAGGTAAAAAAAAAAGAAAAAAAATCGGGAAAAGCGGCCATCGACACCGTTGTTGATTGCGATGCCATGTTTCTTGTTATGATCATGCAGCGCCACTTGCGGCGATAAATGGAGCTAAAACTTTCAAAGCGGCGTATTGACGATGCGCCCGTTTGTATATTGTGAGGACGCCGTATTACTTAACGACGGCGTTTTTCAATCCGGCGCGCCGCTTATGTAAAACGGCGTGTTAGGGTTCTTACAGACGAGCGGCACGTTGCCAACTGCAGATAAACTGCAGCCGTCGACGACTGCCGTCGACGGGTGGCGACGCTTGCAGTTGTAGCATGCCGCGTAAATGTGTGCTGCCGTCGACGCGCCGGCGGCAGCCGCGGACGCCACAACTGCAAGCGTCGACGGCAGCCGTCGACAGGTGGCGACGGCTGCAGTTTATCTGCAGTTGGCAACGTGCCGCTCGTCTGTAAGAACCCTTATACGAATTGGCTGCGACATACACACCCCTACAAAATTACAGCTTTCTAGTACTACTAACGGTCTCTTGGCAAAACCTCGGACAGACGGACGTGTGCGTTTCGACCGCGCGCCACAGCGTATTTAAAAAAAAAATAAGTGCCAAGATTTTGTAAAAATTTATAAAAGTGGATTCCCAAAACCAAAGTTATGGTTAAAAAGTACGTGGCCGCGCCATCGAAACGCGGAGAACCGCGCGGCCACGGAGATCTTTAAAACTAAGTGTTGCAGAGACCTGATAAATAACGTTTTGAAGGTTAAAAGCGATACCGTAATAGAGCTCCTGAAATATAAAACTAGGATTTTTTTGTGTATTTTTTTAGTTTTGACTAATTCAAATCTAGGTTTTACAAAAAACTATTATCAATATCATCTGATGATGATATTCCTGATTATGATGTGTTGGCTAAAGTAATAGAATAAAATGACAGAAATAATGCATAACTTATAATTAAAACTTATTTATATAATATTTTATAGTATAGGTTCAGGTTGCTGTGTGAGGAGGAGGCCGAACCTCTTCTTGATTGTTATTCTCTGCCTGGAGTACTTGTCTTCAGGGGAGAAGCGAGCTGAAAATTTAAAGTAAATTTTATTAATTAATAATAATTATTATAATTAATATTAATGAATAATTTCAATAATTTTATTTTTTTATTTAATTATGGAATTATATTCTGAAATAAAGAGATTATTATTATTTATTATTAAGTAAAATCCAACTACACACATCAAAAATGTCTAGGGATCAAGCATTTTTATGCGGATTTCTTGAGATTGAGATGTGGCTTTGTAATAAATTTATGATTTTATAAATTTATATGGATCCTTTTTGGTGCATTTCATAATTTGAATCAGGAACTCTCAATCAAATTCGAGTAAAAGATGAAAATAAGCTGTCAATATTTTCCCTATAAAAACATACAACGCATTGAAGACATTATTAGTGCTACTGTTTCCCTACTACTGATTAAAACCAACGTTATTATGGAGCGGCGACGTCATTTAAGCAGGGAAGAAATGCTCAGAGCCGTGGGAATGATAGAAGCTGGTTCCCGGCAACGTACTGTAGCTTTAGCTCTGAATACAAGTCAGAGTGTTATCAGTCGACTTTGGACACGTTACCGAAGCACTGGTACCGTGGCTGAGCGCCATGGAGGACGGTATCGCTGCACCACACGGAGACAAGACCGATACATTCAAATCTTAACTCGAAGAGCTCCAACAATAACCGCCATGATGTTAGCCGTGAGGCTTCATCACTCTTCAGGGAACTTAATTAGCGACCAAACAGTCAGAAACCGCTTGCATGAAGTGAACCTTCATTCCCGAAGACCGCTACGGGTACCACCTATAGCAATGCACAATCGTAGGATTCGATATCAATGGGCTCTTGAACACAGAAATTGGGCAGAAGAACAATGGCGTTTCGTGTGCTTTTCTGATGAGTCTCGTTTTGGTATGAGACCGGATACAAGACGTATACGACACTGGAGAACCCCTGGACGCCAACAGCGATTAAAATCCTGCCAGGAAGTCCATCCTTATAGTGGTGGAACCATCATGGTATGGGCGGGTATTTGGATCGGCGGAAGAACTGAGTTGATTTGGATCAGAGGCAACCTCAACGCTCAAATTTATGCTGAGACGATTGTATCAGACGTCATCGTTCCTCTACAAGTGCAAATCGGTCCCTTATTTCAGTTAATGCATGATAATGCACGACCGCACACCGCAAGAGTTGTAAGACAGACTCTCGCCGCAGCTAACATCAATGTCCTGCCCTGGCCTGCTCAGTCGCCAGACTTGAACCCGATTGAGCATGCATGGGATATGCTACAGAGAAGAGCTCTGCCGAATATGGAGGGTATCCAGTCGCAAGAAGACCTTTTTTTGTTGTTGCAACGAACATGGGCGGCCATTCCACAGCGTGATTTGGATGAACTCATTTTGAGTATGCCAAACCGATGTTCTTGTGTTGTTAGTGTTCGCGGTAGAAACACGGATTATTAATTGTTTAAGTTACCCAATAAAATTTTAAAGAAAACTGTTATTTCAGTCTTTTTTTCGAACTTTAATGTTAGTGGTTCAAATGTCAAAAATCCCTTTATTAGGAAAATGGCAAATTTCTTTATTAATGCAAAGGTGACTTGGTTTATCGTTACTGTGACAAACGAAAACACTTTATTTGATGAATCCTTAAAGAAAATTTTAATTAATATCAATCAGGAGAAAAGTTATTGCAAAAATATATGTTGATCCCTAGATACTTTTGATGTGTGTACATCTTAGAAAAAGTCCATGCTTTAATTAAATTGATTGTGTGCATAGCAGGGTTGGCTGGCACAGGATCTTTGAAGATTGGCACAAACGAAGAGGCCAATTCCCAGCAGTGGAAGAAGTCAAGCTGTAGATTATGATGAGTTTATTATATTGTATATTTGTAAAGCATCGTAATATTAACTTGTTAATGAAATTAACCTATGCCTGCAACTTCATCCGAGTGGATTTATGAGTTTATCAGGATAGAAATTATCCTAAATCTGTTCTGCTATTTTTGCATGATTGAGTAACAAACATCCAAACTTTGATTATAGTAAGGATCACCAGGAAATGTGGAAGTTGCCAGGGACCAGTGCCCACTAGTCCAATAATATTGGTCACTGGTACCTCACAAAGTTACTTGTAGAAATTTAATCTGCTAGGGGGTTATAGAAAAGAAATTGATATTGTTTATTTACCTGGATGTGCTGATATTGTGGGTTTGCCATAGGGATCAATGGTCTGCAAATAATAAAATGTGTATAATTACTCTTGAATAACCTGGCTAATTCTAGAAATTTAATGATGTGTCGGTGTGGTACAAAATTGACTAAGTTTACATAGAGAAGGGTCAAGGGGTCGTCTTTCTGGAAATAAACTTTTTTCGAAAGTCAAGGGTCGCACTATAATACAAAATTACTTTTAGAAACTTCTTCGTTATTTACAGAATTACGAAATAATATTTGTAAACACGTGAGTTTTAGGTTATAAAATGTTACAATGAAAACTTACCGATAAAGTGTACTGCCTTTCATTCTTTTCGTTCATATAGTATCGGAGATACATTTTGATAAAGCTGTTTTTAGAAAATTAATGTAATAACAGTATTTTTCTGAACGCACACACAACTCAAATCCATAGACTATGTTATTTTTTTTAGGAAATCGCAAATCGCAATTGATTTTAACCACAGAGTCAATATTATACCACATACGAAAGTAGTGATGCGAAAATCACAAAACGTAGTTTGGACAAGTTTAGTATATACTTCCTTGTTCTTTTGTCTGTATATCTGTAATCTTACTTAATTCATAAAGCCATCCAAAAGTTAAATCTGAGGTTCGCTAATTTGCTCCAGCTCAATTCTTGTCAAAAATCAGTAGCCTTCCGGTCCGAACCTAAGTCACGGACCTCCTATAATATTATTATACTTTTTGTCCCGGACCTATTGTTTTCTATAATCTGTACAAATGTATTCGGTGCCGGATAACTGAAATGATCTGACTGATGACTAGGCAGCATGGTCTCAGACCTTAGCCTGTTCCGTCAGGAACTAATTTAAAAAAAAAATGAAATGATCTGACAAGCAATGTCAAATGAGTTTGACAGTTAGTTTGTTTGATTGATGGGAATTTCACTTTTCATGGATTGTTTTTATGCAGCGAGTTTGGTGTAATTTACGAAGTCATTTTGTGAAAATGGCTAATCTTCCCCCTCGAAAAGTATCCTCTTCGAGTAAAGCAAAACAAGATGCCTCTCCGCTCCAAATACTATTACAGATGGGTTTTCCGAGGCACCGGGCGTAAGTTACATTTTTCTCATTTACATATTTACAATATTTTTATTAATTTATTAAATTAATTATTGTATTGAGTCCTCCACCTGAAATCAGAAGACCCAGTGCTTGAAACCCTGCCTTGTCTATCAATTAAAATAAAGGGGCCGACCCTTCAGCCCCAGTCGTTGGAATCTTGCAGCTTAGTAATTTAGTTTAGCTAAACCGTGGGCTTTAAATTATATGCTGCTTTCGTCCTGAACTTGAAGAAATCGTCATTCTCCTGCCCACATCTCAATCTTTTTTTGCTTTATGAAAAATTAATAATTTTGCCTTCTACTTTCAGACTGAAGGCACTTTCAGCAACTGGTAACCGCAGTGTCCAATTGGCATCTGATTGGCTGCTGACTCATGTGAACGATGCCTTCATTGACTCAGATGAGCCGAGAGAATACATCTTCTATGCCAGCCCTACAGGGCCCCTGCTCAATCAGCTGCTTGAGTTCTGGGATAAATCTAAAGAAATCTCTCGTTGGAATGGAGCTCATAACTTTCCTCCTCATATTACTCTTGTTTCATTTTTCAAGGTAAATACTAATTTGCATTTATGAGAAAGAAAATATCTGAAATTACCAACACAAAGAGGGATTGTGACTGAATTTTCTGCTGGTCTTAATAAGCTCCCAGAGCCTGATTCATGTAGAACAGTGGCATTTTAGTTGGTTAGAGTCCGACATAACCCTCTGTGTGCCCCAAGCCTCAGGGGACATGAGGATAATCACACTAAAAAAAAAATTACAAATTGTTTCTATTAGAAAACAGGAACAAAAAGAAATCAATACTACAAGTATTAATTTCTTTTTCCTTTTGATTTTCATACAGATCCATAGGTCATCAGTTATGTCTCTTAATAATATGATTTATTATTTTCTTTATTTATTTTGTTATAAATTTCATTCAATTTTAAATATTCCTTTATAACTTAATTATTATAACAACTAGCTGTGCCCGGCATGTGTTGCAATGCACTTTTCCTACCTACCTAAGAACCTTCTGACCACAACAAACACAGAACAAAAAAAGAATTAGCGAAATTGGTCCAGCCGTTAATGTGTGATGTCGTGGCCAAGGGAAATAAGGATTCATTTTCATATACAACCTGTTTTTTTTTATACCCTATAACTCTAGGGTTATATTCTGTACGTAAAAATAATACTAAAACTCCTAAAATAATTATAAAATATGTCAAACTCAAACTCAAAGCATTTATTTCAATTAGACCATTACGGCACTTTTGAATGTCAAAAATACAAAAAAGAAAATCAAAGCTACAGTCCCAGTCACAAGGCATAATAACTTGAGAAAGTACTGTAGTTGCCCATTCCCTAGCGTAGATCTCTATGGAGAAGAACGGGCAAGAAACTCCATGGACACTCTTTTAAAATCAAAATATTGTTACAAAATCTTAGTTACATCATTAATTTTGAGATTATACATATATGTGAGAACGATTTAGAAAGACGTGCACACTAAGAGCGTCCAGAGTAAAAGATTAGATCAACAATTTACGAATAAAGTAATTAAAATGAACCTTCGCAGCTAAGAGATGACCAGTCCCAACTGACAGCGCCCGTTCACAAACATGACGTATGTACCGGCGCCATTCAACTCAACCATATTGAAGGGAACTAAATGACCCGACACACCCGCCACCATCAGCGAGACATTTAAGTGAGCATGACATTCTCTCCGCCACCAAGGCATATTCAAGTCAATGAGAGATAAATAAATGTAAATGGTGGCTGAACAGTACAAAGTACTCACACATGTGCTATGCAATTATATAATACTAAGAACTGGAATCTATATAATGCAAGTATATTTTTACAATCTTCTGCAGCTTCCACAATACATGAATATGGGAATCAATTCTTCATCTTCTTCTTTAAGTGTCGATGGACTCAAATAATGCCTGACCCGAACAATCAATAAATTTGCCCCCCCCTATGGTTGTGGAGCAGGACCAGCATTTAGCCAAGCATTTTTATCATCAATGTAATCCCCCAACTTATAATATGCTTGCCTACATAGTGTGCGTTTTATACAAGATTTAAATTTCGTCTCGTTCAGTTGAAGAATGTGGGGAGGTATTTTATTGTAACATTTCAAACAGTACCCCATGAAAGATGAATCTACTTTAGCAAGCCTGAAACCTGGCTGAACTAGTTGGTCCCTATTTCTAGTGTTATAGTGGTGTCTGTCACCTCTTCTACTGAATAAATGCCGATTTTTCCTAATGTACATGATGTTTTCATAGATGTATTGACAAGGTACTGTCATGATATTAATTTCCTTAAACAGTTCTCTTAGAGAATCGCGTCTACGTAATTCATAAATGGCTCTGATGGCTCTTTTCTGCAGAATAAATATAGACTCGATGTCTGCAGCCCGTCCCTATAGTAAAATACCGTATGACATAATACTATGAAAATAACTAAAATAGACTAGCCTCGCGGTATCAATATCAGTAAATTGACGGATTTTTCTAACAGCATATGCTGCTGAGCTCAGCCGTCCTGCAAGAGATGTTAAATGAGGACCCCATTGTAACCTTGAATCGAGCGTGATTCCCAAGAAAACCGTTTTATCGACAAATTCTAGTTTCTCTTGATTCAATATTATGTCACAATCACTACTTTTGACATTTGGTAGAGCAAATCTAATGCACTTAGTTTTTTTTCCATTTAGTACTAAATTATTGGCGGTAAACCAATTGTGGACCTGCAGTAGGGCGTTATTTACGTCATCAAGATTAGTGGCACGTCTGTTTATTCTAAATATTAAAGAAGTATCGTCAGCAAACAACACCATATGCGGATGGTTGTTAAATAAATGGGGTAGGTCATTAATATACACTAAAAAGAGGAAGGGACCCAATATCGAACCTTGTGGTACACCCATTTTTACTTTTAAACCCATTGAGTTGACTCCATTTATTTGTACCTGCTGCTGTCTATCATTCAAATACGATTTTATTAAACTGAGCGCAAGTTTACCTAAACCGTAATGCTCAAGTTTCAAAATCAGGGTTTCGTGATTGTATCTAAGTTTCATTGATAAATATGAGTAATTCATTTTAATTCAAACCAATCATTCTTAACCTGTAGTTACCTGCAATTACAGACACAATTAAAATAATAATGTTCTGTTCCCTTTCGGGAACGGCTGGGGACATACTGGTATTTAAAGCTAAGAAAATGCGACGTTGTCATATTTCACGTAAGGGTGTTTTACGTTAATAATTGTGTCTTTGCAGAATTATTATGTATGAAAAAAGAAAAAAAAAAGGATGATTGAAACATAATTCATATGCCAGTTGATTCTTTGATATGGTCTCAATCATACCCTAGAGTTATGGTATATAAAAAAAACAGGTTGTATATAGATTTAAATAAAACAATTTGATGCAGGCCCCGGATGAAACATCACTGCAATTAGGAAAAGCAGTGAAGCATGTGGTTGAAAAAGTGGGAGACCCTCCAAACTGCCCCCTGAAGCTGGAGCCGTATGTGTCTCACAATTTCATGGCCTTGTTTGTTTCCGAGGAACATGCGGACTATCTTAAAAGAATTGCTGTGCAGTATGTTAAACAGGTGTCTTCTGTTTGTGAGTATCAATTATATTTAATTAAATATTTGAAGAAAAACCAAAACAGGTTGTTTTTACAATTATACAGGGTGTTTTTAAGCACTTCAATTGAGTCAAATCAATCATTTAAAAAAATGAAAGTAAAAGGGCAACAACATTATTTAATATGAAATATCGTACCTCTGAAGTTTTTTTAACCATATTATGAAAAATACCTTCACTTATTAACACACTGTATAAATGAAACCTAAACAATTTCCTGTACATATCCGCCGTAGAGACTAGAACCTGTATATTATTATGTAGTATAACATTTCCCCTAACATTATTTTATAGTGGGTGTAATGGTGGATACATATGAACATCTGGATGCGTTGGGAACATGTTTTCCATGGTGTACTGTGCCTCAAGAGAAACCTATCAAATGTAAGAGTGTCCTAAGTGACTTGCTTTTGCAACAATGTCTGGCATAATAGTGTTTTTGTATGCTTTTCTTTCATTTTCCATTTTTATTGTTTCTGTTGCGCCACGTAATTTTCCATTTTTCTAAAACACTTTTCAAATGTAAAAAGAATAATAATATTGACACATGCTGTTTCTTTACAATAAAAAAAAAACAATAAAATGTTTTATAGTTTTTAAAAATAATCTATCTTCTTGAGGGTTTCATTTATTCATTCTGCTCCAGCTTATGCTTCTTTGGTATTTTGTTATTTTCCCATCATTAACCATATTTTAATGTATTATTTTATTTATCAGCTATTTCATAGGTTAGAGAAGTAGAAGAGTCCTTGAGCATGTCCAACGCGCTTTTAAGGTAAATATTGTTTTAGTTTTTTTTTGCTATTACTTGACTCTGTATTTATAAAATTCACATTTTTGTTGATTATTTTTATACTTTTTATTATTGTTGCATGTATATGTGTATCTTTATGTACGTGTTTTTTATGGTGTTCACAGGTAGAATGTATCAGGTTTTTAAGATTTTTTTAATATATCTTTAATCGGTTCATAAATCATAATTTCCAGAGCAATATTTCAGGTGATTGATCAATCAATATAGCATTTTCTAATATCGCCCTAAAATCCTCACCTCAAAAAGAAAGAATAATAATTATGCTGACTGAACATTTTCTTAGATCACCACTATCAGAACTCCAGGCCAGTTAATAAGTCGAACCTTTTTTTAAAAACACTAACGTATATGCACTCATGCAGTGAATAGGGGTGCGGTTTAAGCTGAACCACTGAACGCATTAAAGTAAAACTTATGTGGGTTTATACAAGGTTATCTAGCTAGAGACTAATCTGCACTTTCTAAGGGTTCCATTGGTATAGATTTCAACGTGTGTGTAGTATAAACAAAGACTTAGCAAATCTCGCAATGGTAGATTTACATACATACTTAATGCTTTTTTTTTTGGAAAGCGGTTACTGAATGTCATACGGATTGTGATCTATCAGCTTACTTTCGTTGAGTTCGTGTTTGAATTAGTCCACCATTTTTAAGTATTTTTTATAGTAAATTCGATTTAGAGATGTCGGGTGCCCAGTCAAATTAGACATGCAAGGTTACAATAATTCGCATACCTAGAGCTAAAAATTGGCACGAATGTTGGGAATGACCACCGTTACAAATGAAATGTCAAAAGTCCCCATCGATCCGACCTTCGCAAAAAAATATATTCAAGGTCAAAGGTCGTGTAAATGGTTTTTTTTTGCATTTTCCAGCCAAACGGTAAGTTTTACCACAAAAAATGTTCGTCAAAATTGTAGATCGTGCAAATATCCATAAAAACTGATCTTATACTTTTTCCTAAGAATCAACATTTCTGGGATATAGCTGTTCAAAAAGTTGTGTTCTTCATAATAATCAAACGTTTCCATGTCACCGGTGAAGTGGTGTACCTGGCGTGTTTTTTTTACGTGGTTACGCCGGTGAGCCTATTCCACGATCTATTGTGGCCCTGTTTAGTTAAAAAACCAACAAAGTGAGAGTCGGACTCGCGCATAAAGGGTTCCGTACCGTCGCAGAAGGTGAACCTTTAATTTTTAATTTATTATTTGTTGTTATAGGACGAGGAGCTCGCTCGAGTCCGCCTTTGTACAGTTTTTGTACTTGTGCATAAAGTTTTAATAAATAAATAACTAGTAAACATCGTCGTGTCGTGGAAATCTACGACGTGCATACTTAATGAAAAATTAATATACCTACTTAAAAATTAAAAAACCTAATTGCGTAAAAAATAACTACTTAATAACTTAAAAATAAAAACTGAAAAGAGAAAAACAAGAACAAATAATAAATTCTAATACGGAACATAATTGACTGCACAGTCGGGACCCATTAAATAATCTAGACCAAAATCATTAAGTACCTACATCTAATATGGGTCCCGAGAACTTACCATTTTATTTATTTTGGTGTACATTTATCACTTCAACGTTCACAAACCTACATAATCATCCGCGCGTATCTTGTTTAATGCGCCTCCCTGAGCAAATAACCTTGAACGAGCAGTTTTTTGGATCCTACTCCTCTTTATCCAAAAGAAATAACAACTAATAAAAAATACATTAAATTACTACATATTCTTGACTCCAAAATTGTCGTTTCATTTTTTTTTTTTAAGTAGCTTAATATTTAATAAATCCCCTCACAACGAAACCACAGAAATGAGAAATAATGATTTATAAAATGCTACTCCTCGTAAAGTAACCATTATTTTGACTTGCTACTTATACTAATGGATAGACAATTTAATAATGAACATAATTGTCGTTTTATTTTTTCCAAAAGACGTAAATTTGATTTTATAAAGAATAAAAACCACTCATTGCGCACTATTCGGCCTGCAGTGACTGACGTAACAATCACTTTGTAGTGCAAGCTGATTAGAACTTTATTCTAACAGTATTTCAAACGAAGTTTGAATCACCACAAATAGAGTTGCTAATTTTGCTCGGGGAACCGCCTTAAGGTTGATGCTCCAGGGTAGCCCGCGAAATTCAAATTTTCTTACGTTTTTTGCAATTTGCAGGCCAGTGCTAGGTTGTATGTTGATTAAAATATTGCTCGCAACTGTAAGACGTATCCAAGCTCATAAATGTGCAGTATGCTTAGTGCGAGTGTTATACTAAAATTCGAGTAACGTCACGATCCCGTAAATCGAGTTTACGTAACGTTTACGTCGTCGATAGTGACAATCAAGTGCCTCTAAGAAAGTGTGGGCCGTTTCGAGTGTCTAATGCGAGTGCAAGTTACAATTTCGACAGTTTTGACAGCTCGAATACGTAATGCAGTCACTTGCAAGCGTGAAAAGTTGTCACTTAAGATTTTAGGGTGAGAGCATCGTGAGAGTGGTGAAATATCAAAGTAATTTAATTTAATTTCATATTGTGAAAAAAACTAACAATGGAATCTCGTATTATTTCGTTTGGAGAATGTTTATGACCGCAAAAGCACAAGATAAGCGTAATTTAACGCCACAAAAACGTAAACACGGTCACGTAAACAAAGATAGAGTGCTCCACTACAAGCCACTCGGGCATTATTAGATCATTTGCTTAGATCTCCATGCCTAAAAAGTAACAAACTTAGTTTTACAAACTTCACAGATGGATCCAGGTCACTCACACTACACACCAAAAGATTTAGATTACACTAACTGCTCCATTTATGTCACCAGCATTTAAATTGGGATGGGCTAGTCTTTATTTTTAACAATAATATTCAAAACTTATGCAAATCACAAGTATCACAACACAAACTTTCGTAAACACAAACAAAACTAATGACCATTGACTACAGATAAGTAATGTCGTCTAACTTCGTTGTATAACCACCACTAATTGAATAGGCAGTCGCTTCTAATAAGAACACACAATACGGATGTCAATTTATTTTGGCCGGTTACTAATGTACGCAACACTTCTCACAGTGAATTAACGCGAAACGAAAAAATGTATTATTAGATCCTACACTCGCAAGTTAACGATAGTCGATGCGTTTAAAAATATCACTCACAATATTATGTAGTTCTCCCGTATTACGCTAGGTGGCGCTTGCCCAGTGCCATACAAATATGCGTAAACGTTAACGCGCTCGATACGTAAAAAAACTTGCACTAAGCACTCAGGAATTCCTTTTTCAAGGTCAAAGTCATTCCTGCACCTTTATGCGCTTGGAGGGTTGTATTGATGTTTCTGATGATTATAATTCTATAACTACATACGGGCTACTTACTTGGGGTGTATGTGTTACGGGGCACCTGTTTGGGCCGATAGGGCCACCATAGGAGCGGCACAACGTAAATTGCTTCAAAGCCAGCGTTTGGCTTTGATTCTTATGCAAAGCGTATAGGACGGTTAGTACTGAAGCCTTACCGGTACTTGCAGGTGTACTTCCAGTTGATCTTGAAGTGCAGCGACGGGCTGCAATGTACTATAACGCACGTGAGACCACGGACGCAGACTTTTTAACCCTACGTGACCGTGTTAAGATTGCTAGATTATTCAAACCACAGACCGATGTCTGGGGGGAACTTTTGTCTGAATGGCAAGGTAGGTGGGATAATTCCATCAAGGGCCGACACCTCCACCAGTTCTTACCATCCGTTCGTGAACGGCTGGCCAGGACATGGTTGGAGGTTGATCACTGTGTTGCCCAATTTGTCAATGTTCCACATCTGACTGCGAATATGAACAATCAGCACATCACATTTTATAGGAGTGCAGTCTTTGGCAGAATGAACGCAACATTATGTTAGATAGTGTACAGGTTACATCGGGAGTTATTTACTATACAGACCTTGTGGAAACTAGAACAAATTTCCGTGCGTTCAAGCGTTTTTGCCATATCTATTATTGGAATCAAATATAACAGCTCACAACTTACGACCCATTAATGTTAATATTTATCCGTGGTGCTAGGCAACTGGGCCTATCCCAGTTGTAAACGTCCCTTTGTGCCTATTGGCCTTGTTTCGTTCTGTCTCCTGCTGAAATGGAGGGAAGTGGAAATTACGGTTTTTTCCTACTCCTCCACTATACTTTTCTGATTAATTTCGTTGCGGGATCTAAGACAGTTAAATTCATTCTCTGGGACTTCGTCGAGCTTCATTGTCTCGGCGCTTTTCTGGTGGTCGCCACTGTTGATTCTGGCTTTCAGGAGTTACAGTGGTTTGGGAACAGTGTGGCGGGCTTACAGTCGCGAAACTACATACATCTTACAGTCGCGAGCAATATTTTAATCAACATACAACCTAGCACTGGCCTGCAAATTGCAAAACACGTGCTGCTTTGAGTGGATAAATAAATAACACATTTTTTAAAATTCAAATAAGGTCATGAAATACCATTTTAAAATCATGATGAGGCTGAGCCCTTTAATTTGATAGGTTACCCATATTGCAGTGTCCAATTTGTTTTATTTTTTTATTTTTTTACTATCTTACCCGGGGTAACACAAGGATTCTAACGATACCACGTCCTTCGAAATCGGTTTAGGCGTTTAGAAGTTATGGTGAAATAAAGAAACTCACAAACGCACATACTCGTACATGAACCCTGAAAACATAACACTCCATTTTGATGGGCAGTCTTGTAAAAATGACGACTCGTTCGTACAGACCTTTGCTCTGTACGCAAAACTGCTCTCCTTACAAATTTATCCGAAGATAAGTAAAAAATCAAAAGTATTTTTTTTGGCTGAAGTAATTTATTCAGCACTTTGAACGTCAAAGTTAACAAGAGACAGTCCCAAAAACTCCGCCCACCCTTCGCCACTTCCTAAGTGTTTTAGCGGAGAAGAAGAAAAAGTAAAATACTGGTATTCAGCTGCTTCCGGTTAGACTGAAAGCCGACCCCAACATAGGAAAAGGCTAGGCAGATGATGACCATTCATGATTCATGTTGATCAGCTGATCGCGTCAGTTCCGATAGAAAGTCCTTTTTTTTGCGAATTCCAAGAACTCGTAGAAAAAATGTTTTTCACTTCTCATGCTCTTAAAGTACGCCAATATAGCCCTACTGTGCGGGCCTAAAGTGGCTATTTTAGGCCCTAGGGCGTAAAGTAAATCTCGTACTCGTGACTTGTTGAGCCACGAATACCTCGACGTGCTCTGTCCCGGCTGCCGCGACCTGCTGGTGCGTGATGCGCACATTTAGCTTCAAGTAAAAAAATTGACGTGATTTTTATTTTATTAAACTTAATATTTAATAAATGTTTTTGTCTTAAATCGACTATTTTTCTCGCACTCAAAGTGAAAAGTGCAGTGTAACACACGGCGCTAAAATCCCATTATAACTCGGTTCCTACACACATCAAAAGTATCTAGGGATCAACATATATTTTTGCAATAACTTTTCTCCTGATTGATATTAATTAAAATTTTCTTTAAGGATTCATCAAATAAAGTGTTTTCGTTTGTCACAGTAACGATAAACCAAGTCACCTTTGCATTAATAAAGAAATTTGCCATTTTCCTAATAAAGGGATTTTTGACATTTGAACCACTAACATTAAAGTTCGAAAAAAAGACTGAAATAACAGTTTTCTTTAAAATTTTATTGGGTAACTTAAACAATTAATAATCCGTGTTTCTACCGCGAACACTAACAACACAAGAACATCGGTTTGGCATACTCAAAATGAGTTCATCCAAATCACGCTGTGGAATGGCCGCCCATGTTCGTTGCAACAACAAAAAAAGGTCTTCTTGCGACTGGATACCCTCCATATTCGGCAGAGCTCTTCTCTGTAGCATATCCCATGCATGCTCAATCGGGTTCAAGTCTGGCGACTGAGCAGGCCAGGGCAGGACATTGATGTTAGCTGCGGCGAGAGTCTGTCTTACAACTCTTGCGGTGTGCGGTCGTGCATTATCATGCATTAACTGAAATAAGGGACCGATTTGCACTTGTAGAGGAACGATGACGTCTGATACAATCGTCTCAGCATAAATTTGAGCGTTGAGGTTGCCTCTGATCCAAATCAACTCAGTTCTTCCGCCGATCCAAATACCCGCCCATACCATGATGGTTCCACCACTATAAGGATGGACTTCCTGGCAGGATTTTAATCGCTGTTGGCGTCCAGGGGTTCTCCAGTGTCGTATACGTCTTGTATCCGGTCTCATACCAAAACGAGACTCATCAGAAAAGCACACGAAACGCCATTGTTCTTCTGCCCAATTTCTGTGTTCAAGAGCCCATTGATATCGAATCCTACGATTGTGCATTGCTATAGGTGGTACCCGTAGCGGTCTTCGGGAATGAAGGTTCACTTCATGCAAGCGGTTTCTGACTGTTTGGTCGCTAATTAAGTTCCCTGAAGAGTGATGAAGCCTCACGGCTAACATCATGGCGGTTATTGTTGGAGCTCTTCGAGTTAAGATTTGAATGTATCGGTCTTGTCTCCGTGTGGTGCAGCGATACCGTCCTCCATGGCGCTCAGCCACGGTACCAGTGCTTCGGTAACGTGTCCAAAGTCGACTGATAACACTCTGACTTGTATTCAGAGCTAAAGCTACAGTACGTTGCCGGGAACCAGCTTCTATCATTCCCACGGCTCTGAGCATTTCTTCCCTGCTTAAATGACGTCGCCGCTCCATAATAACGTTGGTTTTAATCAGTAGTAGGGAAACAGTAGCACTAATAATGTCTTCAATGCGTTGTATGTTTTTATAGGGAAAATATTGACAGCTTATTTTCATCTTTTACTCGAATTTGATTGAGAGTTCCTGATTCAAATTATGAAATGCACCAAAAAGGATCCATATAAATTTATAAAATCATAAATTTATTACAAAGCCACATCTCAATCTCAAGAAATCCGCATAAAAATGCTTGATCCCTAGACATTTTTGATGTGTGTATTTACTAACTCGCTAAAGCTCGGTAGTAAAACTACCTCGTCATGGGTCATTTTAGCCCCTTGTATTACAATGTACTATTTCAGTTTCATGGTCCGAGGGACCACATGGAAGGTCTTGCATTTATTATGTAACACTTTGTATAAGGTGGCATGATTGGGACTATCACGTGCACGACACGTGTAGCGATGCCAAGTCATATGCAATAGGATTGTTTTTTCTTTTGAGAGCTGAAGTATTTTGTTTCCGCACAGCTTTAATAAATGTTATTTATTTATGATCGTGGATGAGGCAAAATGAATTTGCAAGGATTGTAGATTCGTAGCTGATATGGCGTTTTTGTAGTTTCTATCTACCTCCACCTCCATCTGAGGCATGAGTTTATGCAAGTACATATGTATGATATTCATCATATTCATAACTTGAACCATTGTATTAATATACTAAGCAATAGGCTAGTTTCCACAATCAATAAATTGCAAATCTATTTAGTCCGTCAGAGTATTGGAAAATAATTGACACGTATTTTTTGTTTTTGTAAATCAGTGAATTTTGCCAAAGATAAAACACATGAAAACTCGGGAGTGGGGCGGCTCGTGCCGTCAGAAGCAGCACACACTGAAAATTATACCACGGCGTGACATATTGAGAATTTTAAAAGCGTGCGTCGTATCTTCGTCAATGTTGGTTTACGTAACAAAAAAAAAAATACATGTCTAATATTTTTTGGAAATCTATCTGACGGACTAATTGGATTTTTTTTAGTCATCTACCCTAGGGCCGTGTGCGGTTTATTTAGGTGTAGTCTAGTGATACTGTAAACGGTAACTCTTAACTGATTTACCTTCTTACTGTGCGTTACCAGTAGCTGTGCCAATAGCTGCCATGCTGCGCAGACCCCAAATGAACAGGGATAGGGCAAAATAATGATGAATGATGACTGCGTTACCAATAGCGGGACAATCACATAAAACATGCTGAGATCTTTATTTCTCTCTCTCCCCCTCTCTCTCTCTCTCTCTTCTCCTAGTTGAAATCTTTTATCTCATCAGACAACATGTTTTGGGGTGAATGTTGCCTCAGTGGGATCTCTAACCTGTAACTTTGTCTATCCAGCGATAAACTTGGAGGCCCACGTGAAGTCACTCCATATAACTCTGGCGTACCATTTCGATGTCGCCGCTTACGAGGAGCTGAAGAACTTGGTGGATGACATGCAACCTTCAGATCATTCCAGCTGGGAATTGAGGCTTTATTCCAGAGATCCACGATTTGCTAACCATCAGGTAAATATTTGTTTGGATGATGATTGAACTGCAGTGGCCAATCTGGAAATCTTTTGGGTTCTTACAGACGAGCGGCACGTTGCCAAATGCAGATAAACTGCAGCCGTCGCCACCTGTCGACGGCTGCCGTCGACGCTTGCAGTAGTGGCGTTGGCGGCTGCCGCCGCCGCCGGCGCGTCGACGGCAGCCGTCGACACACATTTACGCGGCATGCCACAACTGCAAGCGTGCCATCGACAGGTGGCGACGGCTGCAGTTTATCTGCCGTTGGCAACGTGCCGCTCGTCTGTAAGAATTCGGTCGGCTATTGTTTGAGTCCATCGACACGCAAAGATGAAGTTGAGATTTTTTCAATATTATCCCGTTCATTGTGATCTAAAAAACTGAAAAGACTGGTATTGTTAAAAACTGTAGGACCTAACACAGTTCGTGGGAACTATGTCACCTTAGCACGTAATTGCTCCGACTGTAACGAAAGGAGTCTAGTATCATTTTATATTCAATCTCAAGACTGATAAGGAGATGAGATAATGCTAACTTGTAGGTCATTACATAAATATTAAGTAGAATACAATGTGCGATAGTGACTGTAATGCTTATTATTGTTGACAGGTACACAAAGTGACTCAAGGTTACACGCCAAAAGCTAGCGACGAACTTGAACTTGTTCTCGGCGACTATATTTATATCGAGGAGAAGGAATTCGCGAGCTCACCCGACGGATGGGTGCATGGGACTTCCTGGCTCACAGGTCGGTATGCACCTGTATATAATGCTCCCACAGCTGGGCAACAGTCCTCCTAGAAAGGAGGTATATGATTGCAGGTGAATCGTGGCGAATTTTTGGGCCATAATTTTCCACGAGGGCCTAGCGCGGGTTAGCCATTGTTCACTACAAATAAACACTATTATTTTATCATTCATCCAGGATACAGAACTGACCTCTATTTGTATTTGTGAAAAGATTTGAACTAAAGATGCGATGCTATCTTTTTGCTTGCAAATATTAGCATGTTTGTAACTGTGTCGCCTAGTTATAGCTACTTGTAGCGGCGAGGTACGCATTCGGTTATCAATAGCTGACGCGCATTGTATTACGAAAATAGCACTCTAATTTAAATCGCTCGAAATTGCGTGTAGTCAACGTTTTAACAAACTTATAAGTTATTATTAACCGCTTGTTTATCGAGAATAGGACTTACAATTGCTTCTTTGTGCACTCCCCCTAAAATATGCTGAAATAGAGTTACCTTGATAGCAGTAGCCAATCAGGGCTTAGTAGGATATCTGTCAGCTGTTTTCATACTTGGCTGTGATTATTTCATGCGGTTTCTGTGAGAATTTGAACTTTAATTCATGTTTCGTTGGTGTTACTCGCCTATCGAGTTCGACTTCACTTAATCTAAGTATCATAGTGACTTGCGGTTTCGTTTTGATCACGTGACGTTAACGATGACGAGGATAATCAAGACATTTGGATTGTTGAACTTGAAAATTGGAGGTTAGTGCTATGTTGTGTAACATTGAATTGGAAAATAAACTCTGTGTGTTGTCAGTGAAAGTTTGTTTTGTATTGTACTGTTACTGAGTTTTAGGATTTGTTAGTTAATTCTCATTAGTGTATACTTGTAAGTAGGTCTATAATCTAGTTTATACAATCACCTGTATTTGACATAAGTTCTTTGTATCACTTTTTATTCCTCTGTGTGTTTATCAATAATGTTTACATCATACAAACAATATTACTATCTGAGTAATAGGTAAAATATCTTATCTTTTAGGAAAGATATCTATATAAATCTGTTTTTATGAATAAAATATAAGGACCAACTATCTAAAATTCACTCACTAGTCGGACATCAACCTAAAACATCGTTTGTAATTAAAAACAAATAAACAAAATCAACTGTAAGTAATTACCTATTACCAATGCTATTACCTACTTTTATTTTTCTTAAATTATCAGACCATTTACTTTTAATATCAAAGTCATTAAAGTCTTTTGTTAGTCAAAAGTAGTCACATTTAAATATGTTGTTAAATTATAAATTCCGTTCTGAACAATAAAATCTATAGTATTTATCATAACATCACGCCTATAATCCCCGAAGGGCTAGGCAGAGGTGTACCTAATAGTACACCCACATTTCGCCAGTTACGTGTAAGTCCCATGTAATAGGGAGCGAGCCTATTGCCACCAACCGGGCACTAGCCAATCAATAATATCATTATTGCTTACAATAATGAAAATATTTGCGAAAAAAAAGTTCCAACACTATCGGCCTTTTTTTGTTTGAAAAAGAAAGGCCAAAACTGGGCTATGCTAGTCTATGGCGTGAGAGACGTGACGTCATCATCTAACGTGTGTTGCTTTACTTTGTTGTAGGAGTCAGTGGTTATTTGCCGGCTGTGTTCACCCGACGCACCGCGGAGTCTGACGCTTGGACGTTACACCGCGCTATTTCACTTGGCAACAATAACAGTGAGTAAACTTGAACATTAATTTCTTCTTTCTACACTTATTTTATAATATTATTATGTTTATTTATACATAACAAATTTTATAAATATTTGTGACGTGTTATCTATTTTAATCACCAAAGTTAAACAAAGTTTTTAAGCTATTCGTTTATCTGTTTTATTTCTTCTAATTTGCTTGATGAATTTTGATGAGGTTTGCTCTAGAGAATTTCTTGAGTTAGGAAATATTATATAATTTAGGTACACAACCAAAAACTTGGTTCCACATGATAATATTATTTGTATGGTTTCATACACGTGTTGTTTTACTTATTATTATTACTAAATTTTGTTTAATGTTGCGTCGTTTAGACACCTATATATTAATTGCCAAGTGACGTTATTTATATCGTGAAAGTGATAGTGTTTACAATAAGTGATAATAATAATATTAGGTAATCCATCGATACTGACGCTACTTCCGACTGTGTGATAAAATTTGGACTCTGTGTTGTGTAGAATAGAGTTTAAATTGGTGAAAATGTTGAAATTTAGCCCCAAGTTGAATGCACCCCAGTTTTTGTGTCTAGGATTTTTTGTGAGCGTGTTTTGCTGGTTCTTTGTTAAAATTGGAACTTTGGAAGTTTGGAGGCTCGGCGTGCTTACTAAGATAAATTGAATAAAAGTACCAGTTATTTGTTTTAAACGTCCAAAAGTGTGTTTGAATTGATCATTATTTAATCGTAAAAGTAGTAAGTAAGTATAGATAAAGTAATAGGCGAGACGACAAAAAAAAACCAATTAGTCCGTCAGTTAGATTATCAAAAAATATTTGACCCGTGATTTTTCTTTTGTTACGTAAACCAAAATTGACGAAGATATGACGCTTTTAAAATTCTCAATACGTCACGCCTAGGTATAATTTTTACCTAGTTCTGACGTCACGAGCCCCCACTCCCGAGTTTTGATGCGTTTTATCTTTGTCAATATTCATTGATTTACAAAAACAAAAAATACGTGTCCATTATTTTCCAATACTCTAACTGACGGACTAAATAGATTTGCAATTTTTTTGTACTGTCGTCATGCCTATCCTGTTTGTCTTCTAGCTTTTTACACCCTAACGGCTGAACGAAATTTGAATGCAAGGGTCTTGAGTTGTTTGGCCTGCCTAACTTCCGCTTCAAAACAGAGACTAAACAATAGAGCAGCTGCAATCAGTACAAACAAGTTTGGTAAGAGACCAAATCTGCCAAAGCGTCACGTTTCCGAGATATTATATGCTATCAATATAGGGACAGCCTAAAATGGCTGGTTTATCACAATCATAATTATGAATCAAGTTAAAAAAATTAAATTCTTAAAATGGACTTTATGTTCATAACCATAAAGACCATTTTAAGAATTTTAAATTTTTGGGCCCCAGGGTAGTTTTATGCATGGCTGCTGTTTTGAAAATAAACAAAATTTTGGTAGTTAGGCGGGCCAGGCTTCCATACATATTTACAAAATAGTTCGACCCCTTTAGCACACGGATAGACCATGTTTCCTTTTTTTGTGAATGGCATCTCGCAGTCGCAGGTCAACCTAAGAGGTTGTCGTCTGCTTGACCGAACTATCTTGTGGGTGAAGAGTGTTTTCGCACTACGTCCGATCCGAGTCCGGTCCGTACCCGTGAAAATATGTATACTACAATACAAAATCGGAGGCGTATGACAGAATCCGGATCTAGTGCGTAAACTATCATAGAAATAGTTCTACGACTACTCCGGACCGTGTACGGATCGGAGTAGTGCGAAACCGCTCAAGGGGTCTGCCAGGGCTGCGGGACTGTGCGAAAGAGATACCGTGGCCCCGAAACACAAAGGGCGATGAAGGAACATGGATGGGTTTTAGTCAGTAAAAGTCTGACACTCCCTCCTGCTCCGCCCAGAGTGGGAGAAGTCATTTGATGATTTCCCATCCGAAAATAAGGCCTCCAGCCAGGGCTATGCATGACCTGTGTTAGGACATAAAATGTACACCCCTGTCGCTCGGTTGTTCGTTGTCTAGGATAAATTCGACCTTCACGCGAATAAAACCGTAAGCGAAAGATAGTGTTCAACCTAATACTTGCATTAAAATAAACTATGAACTTCCTGACTTATCATTATTACTAAACCAATGAACTGCACAAAGGAAACTGATTCATGTATGCTTAGATAATAATAAATGAGTGCATTTAGTGTAATTCAATACCTATTATTGGTGCATTGTTTGTAGTTATGTACTTAATACAATTATAACTGTGGACATATCAATACACTTTTTTACTGTTCTTGTAATGACAAAAGGCTGTTCTCATAATACATGGGATTTAGAAGTAACTGGTGAAATGTTGGACTATGGCTTGAAACTCGTCTTTTTTAACATTTTTTTTTAATTGTACTTACATTTTTTCAGTAGGTAAATAGGTATATGAGAAAAGTAAGTAACTTTTTGCAATTTCTGACTTGGGACTTGGGTATCACTGCAACTATGGCTGATCCAATAGATTTTTTTATCAGAATTGAAAACTGGATCAATAGGTTTACTAAAAAAAATGTGTAAAATGGCCCATATTGTAATAAAAGAAAAATATACTATAGTCTCCGCCATATAAGTAAGAATTAAAGGTCATTGCTCTTTCCTTCATTTATCTGATTAATCGTTTTTTATTACTAGGTAAAGTCAAGGATCACGATAAAGGTCGTTTCGGGACAAGTTTATGTCATTATTTCTGTTTTCGGAATTATGTATTTGAATAAATGTATGCGGGTTAATGACCTTTAATTCTTACTTATCTGGTGGACACTATAACTATATTTTTTTGAAAATCTGTGAATGGGGATCAAACTTTCACAAACAATTATGAAAAGTCGCCATGACCTTTTTCGTATAGCTACAACGGTTATGATAGTACCCCTTACTGCTCCCCTGAAAGTTTCCTGTATACGTATAGGGAACGTGCAAAAAAATGAAATTGTTAACAAAATCAGATTCAAATATGGAAGTAACATTTTTATAATCGTCGAATCCGACTCGGCTGGGCAGCGTTCGGGAAGTTGCGCGGTATCTTCTCGTCCAACTTACCACAGTGTCTCAAGACGAAAGTCTATGACCAGTGTGTGTTGCCAGTGATTACGTACGGGACCGAAACGTGGTCGCTCACAATGGGCCTCATCAGAAGGCTTAAAGTCACCCAAAGGGCAATAGAGAGGGCTATGTTCGGAGTTTCCTTGCGTGATCGAATCAGAAATGAAGACATCCGCAAGAGAACCAGGGTCACCGACGTAGCCCGAAGAATTGCCAAACTTAAGTGGCAGTGGGCAGGGCACATTGCTCGCAGAACGGATGGCCGATGGGGCCGAAAAGTTCTGGAGTGGCGACCGCGAACCGGAAGACGTTGCGTTGGAAGGCCTCCCACTAGGTGGACCGATGACCTGGTGAAAGTTGCGGGAATCCGCTGGATGCGAGTCGCACGGGACCGGTCAATGTGGCGACACTTGGGGCAGGCCTATGTCCAGCAGTGGACGTCTTTCGGCTGAAATGATGATGATGATGATTTTTATAATAATTTCACGTGGACGAAGGTCGCGGGCAACAGCTAGTGTAAAATATAATATAAGCACCGCAAAGCTATAAGAGTAGAGGAAGACCAAAAAAAGATGGATGAACTGTGTAAAGAATGATATGGTTAGAAAGGAGGCGTCTGATGAGATCTGTACTTTGTTACCACTAACAACGTATGAATTTACTTTGGGTGTAGCTAAAATGATCTGCCTTTTTGTACCCAGTCTGCGCAAGCCATAATAGACAAGTATGAACGACGAAGACATGTTGCGCTGACCCCAAATAAATTGGGATTAGGGCAGGAAAATGGTAAAAGCACCTCATTCTATGATAAAGGCACCTCATTCCATAATAGGTTTCTGGTATTAGTCAAGATATCATCAAGAGCTTGGCAACAAATAATACAATAAGAACTGACATGAAAGCAAACATTGTCGCATATTGACCCTCTAAACAGTCTCACACACTCACATCCAAGTTATCACTGGTTCTAGGTACCTACGCCCAAGATAAAATATTAGTTCAATGTCTCCAATTACAGATAATAAAGAAATAATTTAATAAACATGACATTTAATTACAATTTCTCTTGTTATAACATCAGTACTAAACGCAGCGCAATGAGAGGAAGACCCAAGCTTTACTTTGCGTCGTGTTTCTTACTGATTTCCTATATTACAGGTATGGACACTAAATCGGAATCGGATTCGAATACAGACGGAGAAATGACTTCGAATTACCCCCATGAAGATGCGGCTCAGCTCGGTCACGAGAAATCTGAGGAGACGTACAAGGAATGGAACAACTACTGGACTCACGTACAGTTGGACAAGAGTGACGGCATCCTGAATGTTACCCATGGTGAGTTTATTTCTTAAATTCTTTTTAACTGTATGGCGCTTTGAGGCCAGTACGAGAAACAATGGTTGTGTTCCTTAGATTGTTGAAATAACAGGTACTGCCCAAGCCACACCCTAAACACGCTTCTAAGAGCTGGTTAAAATAAGAACGTGGTAGAATTTGGAATAGACAAAATAGAGTAAATGTGGTAAAATGGCGTAAAGGAGGTTTAGGTACTTTTATAGGGTGTAAAAAAACCTCTTAACGAAGCTGAAAGGCACTTGTTCTGCCCGTCACTGCGATCATTTTTCTGTTCTACACCATACTTGGGAACCTTCTAGTTACGGAGATATTGGGGGTCAAAGTTCCAACTTTTTGACAAGTTTTTTTTTTAAATACAAGTTTTTAATGTATGATTTTTACTTTAAACACCTCCGTATTATTCAATGCATCCATCAGCACAATGTTTTGAGTGCGTTATATTGAATTTTACCACAAAATATGACTTTTCACCCCAAAAAAAAAAGACGTTTCCCAGCAATAATTTTTGGGTAAAGTTACTTAGTTTGATGTACAGAATGCTTGGTTGACGGCTTCGTGATGAGGTTGTTTACACCCTGTATATCTTAACTTAAGCCTCTCCCCTTCACATCCTTTTTACATCAATTTTCACTGCAAGTAGAGAACTGCAAGATAGAGCCAGATTATGATGATCAAGTCCAAGACAGGTCTTCTACACTAGAAGTATTTTTTGCGTTCATTCTCAGAAGATCCATTGGCCAGATCCATGATGGATCTATCTGAGGTTACTACTACCCATAATTGATTGTTTGTCTAAAGAAGATAATGCAAATCTAAGAAAAAAAGTCATTAACATTTTATTTCAACTTTTTAACTTTTGTAGTCGAATGTACTTTTTGTGAGGTTACTAACCTCACCAAAAGTATTAGGCTAGCTTGAATCCAAGATGTTATTTAAATGATATTATTGTATTCATTACTATTAGACCGATTCTTAAAATACATACCACCTTAAACAGATGCTAGCCTAGTACTTTTTGGGGTACATAATTTTTGCCACATATCCCTCAATCTGATAGATAGATTCATTTATTATGGGTCTGGAAACCGAAACTCAAACTCAAAGCATTTATTTCAATTAGACCATTACGGCACTTTTGAATGTCAAAAATACAAAAAAGAAAATCAAAGCTACAGTCCCAGTCACAAGGCATAATAACTTGAGAAAGTACTGTAGCTGTTTGTCCTACCTGTGATGAACCTTGTACAATGTCTGGTGAATTTTGATTGGGGATACAGTCCCGAGCACTTCCTAACCGGGACGGGTCCTCCGTTTCCTCAGGCAGGATAGTGTCAGGGCTGAATTCCCTTTGTGATGTACATTGAGTGATGTTGGTCATCATGTCTACGCAGTCTGCATTACTATTACTACTATTGACTAACTCGTTTGCAGCAAGGATATGTTCCTTAATTTGTTTTTAAGATTTCACATACATGGAATAACATGATTGTAGTTGAAACCGAACCAAATTAAACAAAAAAAAATACGCGACTCACAAAATTCGTTTGGCCTCAGCCTAAGTGATAGCGCGTCTCGCCAGGCGATTTTTACAAACTGCTTTGGCAACTCTACGACTTTCTAGCCTAAACTACCTGTTTGCACAGGGACTAATCGAATATGGTTTATTATGTGACCTTATTTTTTCAGGTACGTCAATTGACTGGAAATCTAATGGAAATAAACTAGAGAGCGAAGCCGATGTGAGTAACAATTCCTTCATCATGTGTTTTCATTTCTCTTCTCCACAGCATGTTTTCATAACGTGTACATAGTAGTTATTGTCCTTTCTTTGGTATTGTTCGTCGTTTCGTTGAGCTCCTTGAGTTATAAGTCGAGCTACACGATAACTGACAAATGCTTGCACTGACTGGACAGGTCCACTCAAATCTGTGTGGTTATTTCTTCAAAAGACCATCTCAGACACTAATCTGCATAGCCGTCATGTGAATTGAGCAAAATTATGTCTGGACTTCAAAAGAGACTATGACCTCTGAGTTTGTTTAGGTTTAAAGATTCTTTATTTATTCTAAAAGAACATACATTGTTCACTTATTGAATAAATACATAACTAGAGTAAAGTATAGTCCAGTAGTTAGCAGTTCTGCTCTCTTAATGTAGGTAGGTCGACATTTATTATTGTGTGACAGACGTGTTTATATCGTTACTTTAGTAGTTTTGCGTTGTTTGTAACGTACTGCTTGAGCTTAGCTTTCGGCTGTTTCTTCTCAGAGTAGTCAGGTACGAAACACCGGCCCCATCTAGTTTAAAAAAAAATGACGTGTAAAGGTGTTTGTAAAAACCTACTTGCAAAATAAACATCATTTATCATTTACTCAGTAACTCTGTTGTGGAGGTCAGATAGGCAGTCGCTCCATATAAAGTACTGGTATTCAACTGCATCCGATAAGGCTGGAAGCCGACCCCACCGTAGTTAGGAAAATGCTAGGCAAGTAAAGATACATTAGTCCAATCAAAATTAATAATGCTCATTTGTTCTATTGTTTGAAAATGTGATAAAATGGCCTCCATTGACACCGGCGCGGCGCCTCGTTTTGACGAGCTCTTAGTAAAAAGTTTTACATTTGTCATCCCTTTGTATATTTGCTATCTGTCTGGCGTTCATCTTATCTCGCCCCCTCGGGCCTCGCTAAACCGGTACATACCAAATAGCACAGATTACATTGTTTAGCTGAGCTTAGTAGGGGCAGCTATTGTAGAACCTCTCCCTAACTAAATAGGGGTCAAGATTAAACACACATAGCATGAAGACTAACAAAAAGGGATCATGAACGTGGCTTTTGTGTTACCCGGGCCAGGTGGTCCTGACTTACCCTAACACCATCACCATCTGCCTACCCTTTTCTTACTTTGTTAGGGTCGGTTTCCCCTCTAACTGAACGCAGCTAAATACCAGTATTTTATACAGGGTGATTGTTCCTGGACCCGCCATAGTAAACTCGCATATGGAAGAGGTCATTTGCTAATTATTGGACCCTACTTCAGACTTCTTAGTCAAGATTTTTTTTTTGTTATTTTTTTTTCGTTATTTTTTTTTTTAAGCCTTCCATCTTTATTTTTAACCATAGTGAGGGAAATTCTGAGGTATTTTAATGACCAATGTTTATGGCTACCAACAAATAATACCAACAACTAAAAAAATGCAAAAAAATAAATAAAAAAAATCTCAATACAGTATAAAAATTGATATATCTCCCAAACTATAAAACTTTGGCGAGGGAAAGTAGGGTTCAATCATTAGTACGAGTAAATTACCTCCTATGTGAATTTGCTATGGTGGGTCCAAACACAATCACCCTGTATGGAGCGACTGGCAATCTGATCTTAAAATTACCTAGTTATTGGGTAAATCATGCGATACACCTTGATATGACTGGTTATCAGTCCCTTTGTCACGTAGGGCCCTTGGTGTGTAATGGATGGTCATCCATCCCCTGAATGACCTTTGCAAGCGTTGCTTAATCTAGAACATCGACCCATGACGATGTTATTATCTAGCTACGAGCCTTTCAGAACCTGACCTAACACAGAAACAGGCATCTTCTGGGCACGCTAGTCCCATCATAGACCTCATCCGTCGCTTTCCATCAGGCGCCTCAGGCCTGTGTCTCCCCATTAAAAAAAACCCTTTAATTTAAAACTAAATAAATAAATAAATATCGCTGGACATTACACATAGCGCCATCTAGTGCCACACTAAGCAACGAGGCTTGTGTCGTGGACACCAGATAGTTGATATACTACATAGATACTTTTTTTGTTTGTAAATACATACTTAAGTTATTATACATATAAACATGACTCGGAAACAAATGTCCATGCTCATCACACAAACATTTGCTCCGATCGGGATTCGAATCCGAGACCCTAAGAACGTAAGACAGCCTCACTACCGCTGCGCCATTCGGGTCGTCAAATTAAATATTTGTCGCCAAAAATTGAAAGATTCCTGCCCAACCGTCGACTGTGATAAGCTAAATTGATTGATACAATTTGTATCGTATGAGTCGACCAACAGTAGTCAGTAATTAGTTTGATCTTAAAAGTTCAACATCGTTTAGTTCATTGTCCCGTATGTCATAAAAACTCTTCTCGATGTTCCGTTGAACGTAATAGTTTAATTCTAATACATAGATATGATTTAATAAAAATAAATAAATATAATTGTTTGTGTCGTACTCCATAAGGAGGTTCGTGTCCCAGCAGTGGGCGCGTATGGTCGCCTGTCACCGTTCTTAACCCCCAACGCAAAAAGAAGGGTGTTAAAAATTAAAAGTGTGTATCAGTGTGTCTGTCTGTGGCATCGTAGCTCCTAAACGGATGAACCAATTTTGTGGTTTTGTTTGTTTGAAAGTTGGCTTGATCAATAGTGTTCTTAGATATGATTAAAGAAAATCTCTTCAGCTGTTTGATGATCATCAGCCCTTTTTTCTAGTTCACTGAGTTACTTACAAACCAATTATATGGCTGCTCATTGCAATAGGGCGACGCGACGACGTTGCGGTTGCAATCTCCTTCGGTGTGTTTAACAATTTCGATACGGAACGCCAAAAAAGGCGTACCTGATAATTTTATGGCTGCATCATCAAAAATCATCAAAAAATTAACAGACGGGTCTGTGGCACCTGCCAAGTGTCCAGGCGATCGATTAAGGCATTACGGTGATGACCTGATAACACAGAGTGGGTATGTCGTGGCTAGATAGTGTTTTGTTTGTCGTATTTAAAGTGTTAACTTTGTAGCAGCTGAAAGTCACGCCTTAATGCATCGTGAGCATGATTTGGCTATTATTTCATACTAGATGTTACTGGAAACCTTCGTTTGCGTGAAATTATTATAAAAATATGACTTCACTATTTGAATCAGTTTTCAGATTTTGTTAACAATTTCAAGTGATTTAATTTAATTTTTTTTCATGGAAACTTAATACTTTTTGTAAAATAAAAGTAGCCTAAGGGTCAATTCACACCGAAAGAGCGGCGAAGGGCAGCGCAGTTTCAGTTTCATATGAATTTTAACTTTATTATCATTACCATAATACTTATTATCGCATGAGAAACTCGTTTATCGGTGTGGCGGAGCGGCGCCGCGGACATCCGCGCGACGCGCGACTCGTTCTAGTTTCTCATGCGATAATAAGTATTATGGTAATGATAATAAAGTTAAAATTCATATGAAACTGAAACTGCGCTGCCCTTCGCCGCTCTTTCGGTGTTAATTGACCCTAAGTCACTCCTTATATCAGCTATCTGCCCGTAAAATACAAAAACTCAGCCCTGCCGTTTCGGAGATAAGCAGGAGACATACAGACAAAAAAAAAAATTTTTATAGTACCGTATACTTTCATATCCATTCAGTAAAAAGTTATGTTGATATAACAAACCGAAACTTCCGTTTTATTTATTTGTATAGATTGATAACAGTATTATGTAGTTTCTGCTCAGCCTCTATGTATCATGTATGTTTGTATTGAAAAATTGTCTGTGATGACCCTTGTTTTAGAGGCGGTCAATATATTTACAAATGCACTTTTAATACAGTTTTAAATATTTTTATTTGCAAGAATTGAATACACTAATATTATAATTGGCCATGGTTCAAAGCCACATAATAATGAATAAAAAAACCTTGTGAAAAGTAAGTGAGAAAGTAATTTCGTGAAATGTTTGTAAGCAATGGTCTGACAATTCTTTTATTACATAATTATCTTGACACTACTTCCGTTAAATATAAAAAAAACATACATTTATTATATAATATCACGCCATTATCCCATGGAGGTGGGCGGAAATCACAGAACGTCACTTGCTACGATCCTTTAAACATGATGCAAAACTCATAATGACTTGAATGCAAGCAGAGTCTGCTGATATGCGGATTTGGTATAGGTTTTTTTTTTTTTTAAATATTCTAGATTTTTATAATATTTATCAAATAAATAATTTTAAAATTTATTTATTTAGATTTGTTATTTGAATAGTAATTATTTTATTATTTAATAATTAATTAAATTTAAATAGCTTTTAAATATAGTATAATATTGAAGATATTAGGGTTTAGTTTATGAATCAGTGATAGTCCTACCCATTGTCTCTTAGATTGTCCACAATTGTTAGTAGTTATTTGCCTCGTTGGTGTAGTGGCCCAAGCGCGACTGCTGAGTAAGGTCCTGCGTCAATACCCAGATCAGGCAAAATTGATTGGGATTTTCCATCAGAAGTTTCTCAGTAACATTGACGGAGTCAGGATTTGTGCCCGGTTGGTGACATGACAATAGACTCGATCCTTATTACATGGGACTTAAACGTAACTGGTGAAATGTCGGTGTAGTTTTAGGTACACCTCTGCCTTGCCTTCCGGGGATTATGATGTTGATGTTATGTTTTTAGTAGTTACAGCGGCTGCTAACGACGCCCACTGAGCCATCATCTCAAATCAAATAGTCTGGATATCCAAAACAGCAATCTAATTGCGTAATATACAATTTAGCGCTTTTCATTTTCAAAATTCCAGATTCATTGCGTTACTACATGTGACTGTTTCTAAATTACCCTAGCCCGATAAAATCTCGGTTTTTCTTAAGTAGTGTTAATATTAGTATTAATGTCGGGTTTCCCCCTTGACCGTTGTTGAACAGACGAATTGGTAAAATATGTTTTCAATACACTCCCTCGATAACTGGTTCTTATCGCACTACGATTAGGTTCAACAAGCAATGTATTTCACACACGTGCGTTTTTATCATTTTCCCGCACGTGTGCGGGAAAAAAACCACAGACAACTATAAGTACTTTTACGAAGTTAAAAACGGTTTAATGCCTTTAGTCGAAGGAGAATGTTTTTTTTTTAATTTCGGCAAAGCAACATGCGTCTTTACGGCGTAAATATTTTTTTGATTATTCAAATGGGGTTTATAAATAGAATATCATAGATAGACATGTTTATTTAAAACTAATATTTCCTTTTTTAAACAAATTAACATTTACTTGTGTTCTGAATTCAAAAATATTAAAAAAAAAAAACAATTTTTGATACTAGATTGTTTAACGGCTTCATACCTTTGCCTCTCCTTATATAATTAAAATCATTGTCATGAATTAAGAACCTATTTCTTAATTCATGACAAAAATATTTTTCGTTATATTATTTTATTTCTTCAAAAGTGTATTGAAAAACGTCGTTTGATAGGTACACGTGGACATTATTTTGTTATTGCAGTTCTCGGCTCAAAAACTAATTAGGCAATAGTTAATTCCGTCTCGAATGCAATGCAACAAACTTTCTCCACTTGTATCAAAATGTACTATTATTCAATATACTCCGGAGAGTAAAAAAGTGTATTAGACTTCGTTGAAACTTCGTGGAAGTCGATTATTCTATCTAGCCTGTGTTGTTTATAGCCCGAAGTGGCAAGTGAATAGCAACTACAAAGTACTCGTTCAGTGGCAAGTGCCTAGAATTATTTTCAACTATTATTTATTATACAGCAAATATTGAAATAGTATTTTAGCTAAAATGCAATGACTGTTTACTCGCTACTGTCCGATCGGTTTACTCTACTGTCATTATCTACTTCGCTAAACATTGACCAATGTAAATCGAGCTTTAGATACTGCAGTAAGACAACACGGGCACGTTAGTCTTGTAAAACGTAAAAATATTTTCTTGGCGAGTTGCCTAAGTGAAAGTTTAGACAATATAAAAACTACTTCTAGACTAATATCATGAATGCGAAAGTGTTTTTGTTTTCCCGTTTTACCTTTTCAAACCATCTGAACAGATTTCGATGAAATTGGGTATACAGGTAGACTACGCCTTGGGTTAGGAACGAAATAGGATACTTTTTATCCAGGTAGTTCTCTCCCGTGGGTTAATTTGCTAGAAATATGTACGTGGGTGAAGCCCCGGGCAAAGCTAGTTCAACAATATATTTTATGTGTGAATATTTATTTCAGACCAAATCGGCTGACGTAAAGCCTCGTCGTTGGATATTCGCGATGCGTCACGGGGAGAGGGTAGACCTTACGTACGGAGCGTGGGTCCCCTTCTGCTTCGACGAAAATGGCACCTACGTCAGGAAGGATCTGAATCTGCCTCTGAAGTTGGGAGAGAGGTGCGTATTTTTTAAAGATAGGCGTATACTTGTTCCGGTCAGCATATATTTGATTCAGGAGTATTTTATTTATGTTGAACAACAAAGCCTACTCCAATTAATTCCCACATTTGGCTTTTAATCAGCTCCGTTCGGCAACAACAAATAGGCGAGACGACAAAAAAATACTAAGTAGTCCGTCAGATAGATTATCAAAAAATATTTGACCCGTGTTTTTTCTTTTGTTACATAAACCAAAATTGACGAAGATATGACGCTTTTAAAATTCTCAATACGTCATGCCTAGGTATAATTTTTAGCTAGTTCTGACGTCACGAGCTCCCCAATTCTGATGCGTTTTATCTTTGTCAATTTTCATTGATTCACAAAAACAAAAAATACGTGTCCATTAATTTCCAATACTCTAACTGACGGACTAAATAGATTTGCAATTTTTTGATACTGTCGTCATGCCTATTGTAATGTTGCGGTTGTTCTTTACCACCTCGCTTTTTCCCGATTAAATTACATATTTGTATTTATTCTCTTAGTCTTGCTGCGCCGACAAAGCGCAGGCCACACCGCCAGCTTGCGATCAAGCCGGGCGAGCATCGTTTCTTCTCTTTTCATACTTCGGTTCATACCGCGAACTACGGAAAGTTCCGAACCGTTGCTCGCCCGGCTCGCTCGCTAGCTGGCCGTGTACCTGCGCTTAGTGCCGAGTTGCCGACCCGATCTAGCAAGTAGCATGCCTTATAGAAATCTTGATTGACCACAGTCCACACGTGTGAGTAGTATGTTGACGTCAAAATATTAGACTTACGTCAATAGTACAACTGGTTGTATCGTGTCTGAAGATGCCAATGATTGATTCACAGTCGTGATTTTGATAACAAATAATGCAAGTCTCATCATGACTTAGTCTTTACTATCTTTTTTATTACACATACCATTAGGTATGTTCAGTTCCGTGATAGCTTTGGTTTCTAATTGCTCATGGTTTTGATTCACGAGACGGGTAATCCGAGTCGTAATAATTAATGATGTCGCGATGTGAGACAGTAAGATGTTAGAGTATGATATTAAATACCACACAATCGGGGGAACTGTTTCTGAGAATGTCAAATTATGTAGTACCTATAATTTTTGCCTTGCCATACCATTTCCGTCATGTTTAAACCCTGACGAAAAAAGTGAGGTGTTATAAGTTTAACGTAGCACCCAAACGGATGAACCGATTTAGATTCGGTTCTAATCTTGAAATGTTCTTCGTTTTCATCCTGCTGCCCATAAGCCCGATAAGTGTATTCACACCCTAACTATGTAGGGTGTGAATACACTTATCGGAGTAGAATTGGCTTGAATCAGTCGGAAAGGGACGTCCATGCATTAAAAGCATAAAAAAACGTGATTGGCCTCGATTCGGTTCAATCGAAGCGATTCGACACCTCTCTGATCTAAATACAACAAATGTGAAACGTGATCAGCTCAATTAATAGAATATGCTAGTCACCGGAGATCACATCTTCTTAGCGTATCGATGGCAAATAGTTCAAATGAATTTAGCCAAAAACAGCCACGTGAACCCCGCTCTCTGATGTAGAAAATTGCTCAAGTGCGCAGGTGATGGCTTGGGGTGCTAGATAGAAGGTGGGTCATTGTCTGCGGGTAGACGCCGCATTTGCACTTGAGTTCTGAGCCGTCCATGAACATCTGCAGAGTGTGTCTTTGCTCCGGCCGATTTGGGTTCGAAGCCTATTTAGAGATTTCCAAGATCATAAGAAAGAGCAGCATACTAATGGTCTCAACAACCACTCTGGCAAGCAATAGGCATGACGACAGTATCAAGAAATTGCAAATCTATTTAGTCCGTCAGTTAAAGTATTGGATATTAATGGTACGTATTTTTTGTTTTTGTAAATCAATGAATATTGACAAAGATAAAACGCATCAAAACTCGGGAGTGGGGGCTCGTGACGTCAGAAATAGCTAAAAATTATACCAAGGCGTGACGTATTGAGAATTTTAAAAGCGTCATATCTTCGTCAATTTTGGTTTACGTAACAAAAGAAAAAACACGGGTCAAATATTTTTTGATAATCTAACTGACGGACTAATTCGTTTTTTTTTGTCGTCTCGCCTATTGAAGAGCCAGAAATCGGCTAAATGGCATCAATCATCAATAAATAGGGACATGTGCTTACGCTCAAGAAATGGAAAGGACTTTTCACTTTTTTAGGGACCTTTCGGAGTCGTCCTGACATCACTGCGTAGTTAGAGTTGTTAGTTATAAATCCATAAATTCCAGGGCTGGTGGCAAGGAGTCTTACATAAAAGACACGCCCCTGACGAGAGTGGGTCGCCTGCAAGCGCAGTTGGTGGGAGAAGGCCTGCGATTGGCCGGAATTACAGTATCGCATGTGTATGCGTCAGCCGCGCTGCGGTGCGTCGAGACTGCTCATGCTTTCCTTGAAGGTAAGACGACGATTTTGTTTTGATTTTTATGACATTGACATAGGGTTCAAATGGCTTCGTGGCTAGTTTGAAAATACAACAGCACGATCCGAACTATTCTAGGTAAATGTTTATTCGAAAAGAAATTAACTTACTAGGCCAAAGCTATCAAACCTATGCTTTATCAAAAGGCCAAGAAATCAAATCAAATCTATCTATTTTAGTAGTTCCAAAGTCTTATTTACCACTAACTTACATTTATCAGTAAAATAGTCTAAATACCGTCATGTCGTTTATCAATCAATACTCAAATATTTCACTTTGATAATTATATTATTATTTACTATTAATTGTAGTAGCAGCGGTGAGGTTTGATAAAAACAAAGCGTTGGGTAAATTAATTGTGCATTGTAGATATTCTGAGAAAATATGCGCTAGTTCAACTAGCAAAATTTAACGTGTGAGAACAATATTTATTTATTTAAACTTCACGTACAAGAGTGCTACATAGGCGGACTTAATACCGCAAGGCATTCTCTACCTAATTAACCTCTGGGTCAGAAACAGGACAATATTGTGTATACAGGGTGTAAACAACCTCATCACGAAGCCGTCAACCAAGCATGCTGTACATCAAATTAAGTAATTTAACGCAAAAATAATTGCTGGGAAACTTTTTTTTTTGGGGTGAAAAATCATGTTTTGTGGCAGAACTCAATGTAACGTACTCACAACATTGGGCTGATGGATGGATTGAATAGTACGGGGGTCGTGAAGGTGTTTAAAGTAAAAATTTAACATTAAAAAGTTATATTAATAAAAAAAAGTTGGAACTTTGACCTCCAAGATCTCCATAACTAGAAGGTTCCCAGGTATGGTGTAGAACAATAAAATGATCGCAATACCTCGGAGAACAATTAAGTGCCTTTCGGTTTCGTTAAGAGGTTTTTACACCCTTTTTTTTTTAATTCAAAATTCAACAATCCTGTTCGATAAATCACCTATGAGGTAGTGGTTTAGTTTCCTTTCTTGCCGCGAGATATCGCTACCCGTCGTTGATGTGGGCAAATGAAGGGTGTATTCACAACATTAATAACGTTTCCAGGGCTGCAGGCAGATCCTTCAGTGAAGATAAGAGTGGATCAGGGTCTGTTCGAGTACAAGATGTGGCACCTTGCGAAGGGGATGGCGCCTTTCATGACACCTGTCGAATTGTACAAGGCTGGATTGAATGTTGATCTGAAGTAAGTGTCCAAAGCACCATTGATAAGTACTTTACATGCATGATGAGCCTATATCTTTCCCAATAATGGGACGCAAGTATTTCTCACTGCCAGAGGGAGTTGGCAGTACTCCACCACGAGTTTTTAGTAGTACCTAGTTTAATTCCATATTGGACTTGGAATGACGTCACTTACCTAACCGTGCTTTGGCACCGAAACTAAACACATTTGCAAAATTTCAGCACAATCGGTTAGGGATAACGTTGACGTTTAGAATTCAGTTTCAAGATTTGACCTATTTATGACCTAAATTAAAACTAAAAGCTTGTAAAATATATCTGTGAAATAGCTGTGAAAGGACAGTACAGGTCTTCTAATTTCCCGTGGGTACCGCACGATCGCCCGCGAGGCGGCGTGCCTCCTTGCCGGATTGCCGCCATGGGATCTGGAGGCGATAGTCCTCGCGCGCCTGCATGAATGGCGCGCGGAGGCGCTTCGCCGGGGGGAAACTCCGCTGCCGCGACAAATTGTCGCTAAGCAGACAGACTTCCGGCGGGATCTCATGGCGACATGGAGAGAGCGACTGTCGCAACCCCGTGCAGGGCACGCCACGATAGTGGCGATAAGTCCCCTCTTTGAGGAGTGGCTGGAGAGACGCCACGGCGTCCTCACCTTCCGCCTGACGCAGGTCCTCACCGGACACGGTGTTTTCGGGAGGTTCCTGCACCGAATCGGGCGGGAGGAAACGCCCGGGTGTTTCCACTGCGAGGATCGACCGGAGGACACGGTGGAGCACACGGTGGAGGTGTGCCCCGCGTGGGCGGAGCACCGCCGTGTCCTCGAAGCGGCGATTGGCGGCGGCGACCTCTCGCGTCCGGGCCTGGTGCAAGCCATGGTCCGGAGCGAGATGGAATGGGACGCCGTCACCTCCTTCTGCGAAGCAGTAATGCTAGAGAAGGAGGTGGCGGAACGTGAGAGGGAGAGAACCTCACAGCGTCCCGGCCGCCGCGGGAGACGCCCCGGGCGTCGGGGCCCTCGCGCCTACGGTGGCCCCCGGCCACCGTAGGCGCGGGCCTGTGGACGGTGGGCTATGGGCTAGCTCGCCGTCCGTCCGTCTCATGACGACAGGCCGTGTCGACGGCGCGTTCGTGTTCCACGCGCGCCTCAAAGAGAGTCAGCAAAAAGGAAGGGGTCCGCAAAGACCGATGCCTGCCGGGGTTGCGGGACTGTTCGAAAGAGATACCGTGGCCCCGGAACACAAAGGGCGATGAAGGAACATGGATGGGTTTTAGTCAGTAAAAGTCTGACACTCCCTCCTGCTTCGCCCAGAGCGGGAGAAGTCATTTGATGATTTCCAGTCCGAAAAAAAAAAAAAAAGGTCTTCTAATTTTAAAATGTTAGACATTCTAATTTAAAAAAGAGACATTCTAATTTTAAAAAGTATGAAAGTGTAAACGTAAAGTAATTTTTTGAATCACAGTTACAAGCCGTACGTCGAATTGGAGGTCAACACGCCTGAGACAATAGAAGACTATTACAATCGAGGAGAGAAGGTGTTTCAATCCGCTGTTAAGGACACTGAGAAGGACGGTAAGTTGAACATCAATCAATATAATGGAGCCTACACACCAAAGGTGCCGAGTATGGCCCAGCACACACCGCTGGAGGCGCAGCGGAGCGCATTTGAAGACAACAATTTAATATAAACCTTAACTTACTTGATATACGGTCAATATAAGAATAAATTCGCACGCGGCACTCAGAGCGCCCTCAAGCTACTACAAGAGCATGCGCACGACCGTATATCAAGGTAGTTAAGGTTTATATTAAATTGTTGTCTTCAAATGCGCTCCGCTGCGCCTCCAGCGGTGTGCGCTGGGCCTATGTCGGTAACTTTCGTACACGTTCAGTTGACATGCCCTCCAAAATATCTTTGAGTTGCAAGAGAACTTCATACAACAGGGCAGACCAAGATGGAACCATTTTTTTTAATGGCATTCTCGCCTATGATGCTGGCTTCTGCTTAACCCGACTATCCTGTGAGTGCTTTAGGGTAAGGCCTCCAGCCAGGGGCAAATAACTTATAAACTAAGCGACTTCGCGCTAAGGGCATCCCCTGTGGGCTACGAACCTCGACTTAGGGCGTCGCTGGGGGGGGGGGGGCAGCAAGGGGACAGGCTGGATCTGAGTGATATTTAGGGGTTGATTTAAAACTATTGGCTCGCATTTATATTTATAGTCATATCAAAGGCTATAGAAATGACGGGTAAAAAAAATAATGAAAAAAAAACTGGTTTCAATAGTTCTCCTGACTACCTGACGACTAACATTGACGTAAGAATTACAAGTAATACAAAGTTTGGGCTCAAAACACTTTCCACAGTTGCAATCTCCCCTCACAACCATTGTCAAATGGGACGGCAAACCGACATGACCGGAGAGAGATCAGCAGGACCAGTATAGCTGATTCTATTTCGCGCAATCGGCCTGAATATCCAATTGATTTTTTTTTGGTCCGCAGGAGGCAACGTTATTTTCGTCGGGCACGCGGCAACCTTGGACATGATGACGTTCGCGCTCAAGCGCCTGGGCCAGGACAAGTCGGAGCCCAGTCCGTACCAGATACACAGCAACCTGCTGCGGGTGCCGTACTGCGCGCTGGGGGCGATGCGGGACCGGCCCTGGCAGGTCGTCTGCCCCCCCTGCCCCCCCTCCATCAACTCCAGCTCGGGAAGGTTCGACTGGAAGATGCTCCAAGATGTATAACAAATTTGATTCTATTTAAATATTTCTGATATACAATCAATGTTATTGTTGTTTAGAAATTGCATTTTTTGTCTTTTGTCAGATATTGCGTTTGTTCTGACGTTTCTTTTAGTTATTTGAGTAAGTAAAGTAAAAATACGCTCGGAGGTAAACCGTATGATCTGTCGTAGTTGTTTCCCAGAGCCAACGAGTAAATTACAATTCAAATAATATGGTTACTGAATACACTCAGTGGCACAGAATGTGGCCCAACCGTAATCAAATTTGCTTTCGAGTCAAGTCGAACGCGGTTATCAAATCCAGAGGTGGAAAAAAGTTAACTTCCTTTTTTCAAAATTAATCATTCGCATTTACGAAATGAATTAAAAAAAAAAATTGCATACAAAAAAAAACAAAGGTTCGTTTTAAGAGCGTTCATTCAAAAAGTTGGTAACGTACCAAATAGCTGAGAAATATTTAGCGTCGCTATTTTAATTAATTTGGCAATATTACTGTATGGAAATAAGAAATATGGCTAACTAGTGAACTAGAATATTAATATTGAATTGCAATTAAAACACTGAATTTAATGTTGTAACCGTTTTAGGTGTAGAAAAGGCATGTGGAAAGGTTCCAAATACTTTATTACATCTAAAACTGACTATTTGCTGTTATGATAGTAATAATTATTGCATTTCATAATCAATATTTTGGTTCTCTAGTTAGCCATATTTCTTATTTCCATACAGTAATATTGCCAAATTTATCAAAACAGTTATTCTCGATAAAATGAGTTTTTAACCAATCGAAAAGTCGGATTTATCGAATCGTATCGATTCGATCGTTATCGATTGCTACGTACTTGCAGTGCAGCGACGTTACCCACTTTTTGTATAAACGCTTCTAATCATAAACCTATATGGTTGGGCCACAATCCGTGCCACTGAGTGTATATGTGCTGATTTTATTCATTAATCGCTTAAAATTACATAGAGCAGTGCGCTTTTCTTAGGCATATTTTAAAAAAGTACATTTTTAGACTTGTTCTTGAAATAATCAAGATTTTCGTATTTTTTTATTATTTTCGTTTTTTTAATCATATTTTATAGTTAAAAGAACAATATTTTTATGCTATTCTTACTTTTATCATTCCTTGCGACAAAATATCACCTATATAATGTTAAAAGTGTAATTTTAAGATAATAATCATAAGTGAACGTGATTCCTCTTACTATAATAATTATAACTATTGAAATTCATACTTTAATCAATAGCATGTGTTTATTTTTTGTGTATCTAACATGGTGTAGCATACTAAATCACTAAATGTAATGAAAATCATTTAAAACTGTTACACACTTATAGTGTATTTTGTGAATTTTATATTTCTTAGATAAAATAGTTGCTTTTAACCACCGCAAAATTTAGTTATTTATATTTCCGAGGGTTGTGAGTTGCAGTATTCTTAACATGTTGACTACAGGAGAAATGGCTTTTTCGAATACAGAAATGTACAGCCAAGTAAGAAGTCATAATATCTCTATATAGTTGTGCAAGAATGTTTTGGCATTGGAATCGAGATGACTTTGTGAAATTGTTGTGAAAATTAGAACTAACGCTCTTCCCTTCAAATGGTTTGATAAAACAGATGACGAAGTTCGTTCTAGTTTAAACCACGCGCTAGAAGATCCTTGTGCAACTATACAGGGTTTAACAGAATAAGCGCAATACCTCTTAGGCGCATTAAAGTTTGAACCGTTATACCTGCGCCGAACGTCACTCGCAGCTAATTTTCGAGCCGCCATAAAGTTTGAATAGGACTAATTGCCTCTTGGTGAGCTCGGAAGTTAGCTGCGAGTGACGGTTCAAACTTTATTACGGCTCGAAGCATCTAACGTAAATCTGCGCAGAACACAATTTTAGGTATCAGCGGGGCGCAAAAGACGCATCGTCTTAAATGTATAATGCGCTGACCGCCACTCGCAGCTAACTTCCGCGCCGAGATTAAATTTGAACAGAACTAAAGTTGCGCTTATTCTGTTACATTTTGTAGTGAACAAGTTAGGTCATCGTCATCATAAACACGTCAAAATAAATGCTTGTATTTTTTTTGCATATTTTGTTCTAGTCTCACACACTGCAAAATTAAATGCCGATGGCAGATCACGCGTCCTGTATCTAATCAAATTATGAGCTAAAGGCATATCTAGTGTTATGTAAGAGTACGAGTTGACCAGTTTATACCGTAGCCTACGCTAGCTATTGTACATACATTTTAGGGATGTAACGGATGTCTTTTGACGGAACGAAGTTGTACGGAAATAATATAAAATGATTGAGTAACAAAGTTGTGAGGGTCCGAGTGCAAATGCTGATGATTTTATCGGTTGTGAGGGGTGCTGATCTTGGGCTGCGGGACTATTCGAACGAGATACCGCGGCCCTGGAACACAAAGGGCTAAGAAGGAACATGAATGGGTTTTAGTCAGTACAAGTCTGACACTCCCTTCCATTCCGCCCAGAGCGGGAGGGGTTATTTTGGTGATTTCCCAACCGAAAAAAAGGGCCGCTGATGTTTATAAATATCAGAAATATGGGTAAAATTTATTTGTTTGAGTTACGGAAATCCGTTACAACCCTACATTTTCTATTCTGTGTACTTATGTACTTCGTCGGTACCTGTGTATTTTAGTGAACTGTTTACTTTGTATGCCTTATTAGACTGATTAGATATATGTTCATTACACTTGTATGTATTAATGTTGATTATATGTACCTACGTAAAACTGGGTAAATAAAACCTCTTTATAAAATCACATGGGTATTTTTATTAACAAATGTTGTTCGTGGTCTCACACAAAATGAAAGACAGCATGAATAAAACATAAAGACATAAATATTTACAAAACAAATATGATATGATATTATCTTACGATACCTTACGATATGATCTTCTATAAAGTGTTTTTGTTTGAAGAGCACATTTGATTTAAAAATCATTAATTTTGTATGGCGACCACAAAATACAGTACTCGTACTCTTTCCATACAAATATGTTTCGATATGTAATTCATATGAATAAACCTTCGGAATAAACCCTTAAATGACTAGAAAACATTGGGGCAACAATAGTGAGAAAAAAAAAATGAAATGCGTTACAATCTTAGGCCAAAACAAAATGCAATTCATCACCCACTTATAACAATAATGTATCTCAAGGCACAATTCTCTGTAGCACCGAAGATATACTTGGTAATTGGCACTCTTTGTTATACTACTATGTACCTAGCTATTAAATATAGCACATTGAGTTTTAGACAAAGTTTGGCTAAGAACAGTGTTGTCTGCCACTCAGGCTCTCCCTCTCTCTAAAACTCTATGCATCTTGTTACCGCTCGGGTACTACACTCCATACAATGGTATACATACGATGCTGTAACATAAAATATGCTCAACACTCAATACCAAAGTTGCAAGGTTCGCAATTTCCTTGCCTAAACCAATTGTAAGGAGGTCGATTAACGACTGGTGTCTATTCAAAACTATATAGAGATCAAATTCAAATAAAACGGTCAATAAAATACATTTCCACGCACTCACTTATTAATATTATTATCAGAATTTGAATAATTCAATTTCTCAGCTAAAACCTCTTCAACGATTTTCTGTATCATGAGCCGATCTTCCGGTTTCATGTCTTCGGGCTTCGTCTTATCGTCGTAAATTTTTCTATCTATTAACCTAACTATAACCTCTTCTACGATAGAATCTATATTTTCATTTGTTTTGTTTGCGTCTACTACAGCTTTGTCTATGCTCTCTTCAATTATTTCTGCATCCCCTCGTTGTTTGTTTTCAGTTTCATCTACCTCATCAGCTTCTGTTGGAACTTCAGGGAACATTTCCTCTTCTGGTATATCTCCTCTGCCATCTTTCGCTTCTAGTTCAACAGTTATGTCTGTTATGATACTTTCAGAAAGCTCATCAGCGATATGTTTATGGCGTTTCATAATTTCTTTAAGTTTCTCTTTAGCTGATGCCACAACCTCTTTCCGAGTTTCTGATTTAATTTTCTCGATTGCTCTTTTCTTTCTTTCTTGTCTCAGTGTTTTTAAGTCGTCGAAAGCTTTCTTCGCTTTTTGTATTTTTGAACTTTTCTCTTCTTCTATTGGAACAACTTCTTCAACTATAGGTTCTTTAATTTCTTCAACAACTTCGATATTGGATGTCTCGAAATTATTATCTAAGTTATCCTCTATAATTGGTACAGTAATGTCTACAGTGCTTTCAATTTCCGGTGGTGTGTCGATTTTAATAGCCTGTTCCTCTTCATTTGTTTCGCCGTCAGATTCTTTCGATTCAATTTCATCAATGGCATCGTAATTTACGACACTAATAACCGTTTCATCGCTTTGTTCTGCTTTATCTAATATAGGTGAATTATCAAAGGACCTAACATGTCCGAAAGGGAATTCTCGGAAGTCTTTCCGCTCCAGTATGAACAGTGCTGGTTTAGTCTTGATTTTCACTGGAGGCATTAGTTTATAATGCATGGACACTTGAGAAAATGATTCTATGCTATCTAAGATGCTGTGCGTTTGAGCAAAAGACTTTAGATTGGACGAATACTTGCTTTTAGCTTCGATTAGAAGATGGGTGTAGTCTTGTAATAGTTCAAAAGGCAAGGATTCGTTTTTGCTGTACATCCATCCGTCATTAATTTGCGTGTATCTTGTCACACCAGTTTGAGCTGCTAAGTTACAGATATGTACATGTACGAATGGTTCGTTCTTCATTAGTTTGTGGAATCTGGGAAATAAATAGAAGCCCATTAGTAACTTCAATTGTTTGTGCACATGAATCACTTTGTTTTAACCATAGAAAGAAAGATGTAAGAAAGAAATAAAGAAAACATATTTATTCATTTATTGTAAGATGTGCCTTCACTGAACTTAGGTCGCTCGAGAAGAATCATTGAGAGGATGTGTAGTATGGGTGAGCGAGACAATACTTTTAAAATTTCATTGTCAACGAAATAGAAACAGAATTTTTTTGGCGCGGTATGACGAAAGTACGATTTAAATCTCTTTTAACAAATATTCACATAATACAAACCTGGTGATCGCGACTCCACCTGGATAGTTCGTCATGGCCACTAAGACAAATGCCAATGTTATGATAATATTGCCCAGTATAACAAGAACTGTTCCCCACAAGAGTAACTCGAAGATGGGTGCCTTCGATCTTCTCACGTATCTGAAAGAGAGAAAGTAAATCGATATTTATTTGTACCATAGCTGTTTGCTTTATACAGGGTGTACGGCAACGAATGGATAACCTTGAAATGGTCCATAGCAGAACCCATGGCCATTCAGAAAAAAAAAACTATCTCATTAAGAAATTTCATCCGCAGATGTAGGGCCTGCATAAGAATGAGGGGCCATATTAATTTCTTTTGCTTTAGTAGTTTTTTCTTCTTGTCTACATTAATAGCAAAAATTCACTATTTAAGGCAGATACAATTATGAATTGTACCATTTTATCAAATCTACTTGAAACCGACATTATTTTAAAATTATTGGTCACTCGTGTATGCATAATTTTTTTTTACCTAAGATGTATAAACTTTTTTGAACTTGCTTACAGGTACTAAGTACTTATGATAGTTTTTTTTTTCGTTTTTTTATCCGTTAATTACCGGACACCCTGTAGAAAAATGAATCATGATTCACTGAAAGACAGAAAACCCACTACAGCTAAACCAGAAAAGGTAGGCTCTTCGGTAATCGTTGTGTTGCCGAATCAGCAAGAACGTTGAGCGCGAACAGAGTGACCGCCCACAGATAAATGATGTTTATTTTGCAAATAGGTTTTTACACTTGTAAGGTCGAACAAGCTAAAAAGCTACAAATTACAATGTAATTTGTGGGTTAAACTGTAAACCAAATAGCTTGTTCGACCGTACACGTAATTTTTTTAGAATTAGATGAGACCGTTGTTTCCTACCCGCAGAAACAAACTCAGAGGTTAGTCTCTTTTAAGGCCAGACATAATCTTGGTTACTCACATGAGGGCTAAGCAGATTAGTGTCCGAGATGGTCTTTTGAAGAAAGAACCACTGAGATTTGAGTGGACCTGTCCAGTCAGGGCAAGCGTTTGTCAGAAGCAAAGCTGAATTTTTACTGCCGCGCTATGTAGTATTTCATTGAGTTGTTATTCTAAATGTTTTAACCATAGTAATGGAAATTAGGCAAGTACTTGTGTCTCTATATGTCTTGTGTCTCTATATGTCTTGTGTCTCTATATTAGATAATTATCATTGCGCATTCGTATATTCGCAAACACAAACAGACAATGTTAAATTATCGAAGCGCAAAATTTTCCTGGGAGATCTGTTTATGCTATTGCTGGTATGGCTTGTAACCACAAAATGTTAACAGCTAAAGCTCTGGTTTAATTTGGAACTAAGCCAATAATCCAGATAAACCGAATGCGAGCCAAGCCATAATCGCCAAATTCACTTTATAAAAAAACTGGGTGTGTTTTTACTTCGTGTTGGCTTAGCGTTCTTTCTGAATTCTAAAGGAGCTCGTGGCTAAACAATAACAGCCGCTATAACCCAGTACTAACTGGGTTGTGGAGGTCAGATATTCGGTCAAAATGCTGGTGTTTAGCTGCATCTGGTTAGACTGGAAGCCGACCCCAACATAGTTAGGAAAAGGCTAGGCAGATGATGTTCTTTCTGACTTCGTTTTCTTTTTGTTCAACTCCTGGGATTGTAAAGTGATGTTAGATAGCCTATAACCTTTTCCTGAAGTTGGGCTATCAAATCCGACTGGTAAATTTTTCAGATTAGCGCGTACAAACAAACAAACTGTTCAGCTTTATTATATTAGTATAGATTTATTAGTCAATACTTACATATAGGAACAAGCGGCCGCAGACGCCATATTGAGCAAAGGGAAGACATAGATAATGAACCGCAGTTCCTTGTGCGGCAGGAAAGAGAACAGCAGTATGTAAGTAAGGGCCGGCGCCGCGTACTGCAGCAGTCGGCGGTCTAAGTACATCCCGATCGGTATGAGCACCAAGCTGGGGCCCAGCCCTCGCGGTAGCGCCGAGTAGAAGTACCAGAGGAATGGTGACGTCTGTGTTCACGTTAAGGATCTTTTAGCGATTGCTTGTGTCAAATTTTCTAATTGAAACTTTCTTACAAAGTTATTGTTGGTATTTCGGTTGACACCATGACAGATAACCAGAGATCAGATAATTTATTGATCAGAATGTGTTAAAATTCATAAAGAGTAATGATCTAGTTGTTTATATAGCAGCGATCTGATTCGCGGACGCATTAAGCTTTGGACAAACAGAAGCAAAACCCACGCGGGATTCGCCCGCGCCGATTGTGATAAGTAACCTGTATAGAGGTGTTCAAACTGGCGCTTCATGTAGTTTTAAGATCAAAATCAAATAAAAAACAAAACTTATGAAAAAGGATACACCCCAATCAGAACTCTTGTTCATGATGGTATTGAACCAGAAGACTTCAGCTTCGGGCCACAACAGTCGGCCCCAGAAAATTGAGTCTATGGTTACAGTCCCGGCCACTAGACATACTCCTACGGGTACCACTATCTTGAATAAACTGAAAAAAGGATATTAAAAGCTTTTATTTAGTTTCACCTGTCCCGATGTTTGTTTCTTAGTCTGTAATCAAATGTTGCAAGTTAAATTTGATCCACTTCCCGGTTACCGATTGAGCTGTTGCACGCATATGTATATTGCGGGGCAATGCAATATTATGATAACATGGAGCTGATCTGATGATGGAGCTGGAAGGTGGCCATAGGAACGCTGTAATGAAATGACGTAACCCCATCGAATTTGGACTCGTTTGATTCGTCTTGATGAGTGCTTTGTCTTTAGATGGTATCCAGGGTCTGATGATGGAGCTGGAAGGTGGCCATAAGAACTCCGTTATGAAACGACATAACCAAATCGAATTTGGACTCGTTTGATTCGTCTTGATGAGTAATTTGTTTTTAGATGGTATCGAGGTTCTGATGGTAGAGCTGGAAGGTGGCCATAAGAACTCCGTTATGAAACGACTTAGCCCCATCGAGTTTGGGGTCGTTTGATTCGTCTTGAAGAGTATTTCAATCCTTAATGGTAACCAGAGTTTGATGATGAAACTGGAAGGTGGACATAGCATCTCCGTCATAAAACGACGTAACCGCATCGAGTTTGGGCTCGTTTGATCCGTTTTGAAGAGTACTTTGGTCCCAAATGGTAACCAGAGTTTGATGATGAAGCTGGAAGGTGGACATAGGATCTCTGTAATAAAACGACGTAACCGCATCGAGTTTGGGCTCGTTTGATTCGTCTTGATGAGTACTTTGGTCCTAGATGATTCTAATAATTTTTTTTCTTACTTTCAAAAGCGTCGTATCTATTACTACTATCATATCTATTTTAAAAGCGTCGTATCTTCGTCAATTTTGGTTTACGTAACAAAAAAAAAATATGGGTCAAATATTTTTTTATAATCTAACTCAGCCTTTCCCAAAGTAGGCGATAACGCCTACTTGTGGGCGTTGCAGGCCTAAAGGGGGGCAGTAAGAGACCCAGAAAAAAATGGGGGCGTTTGTAATTTCATCTAGGACTCCTAAACACCGACTGAGCTCTCGGCTCTCGGCTCTCGACTACAACTTGTGAACAGCATCAGATTCATCCGTCACATTCGTTTTTATATTAGAATCGATTATGTTTGTTTTATTTTGAATAAAAGAAACTGTCTGAATACTATAAAGTTGCGTTTCAATAATCATTCTCATTGGCAGGTGTAGCCTGTAAGAGTTAACTTGAGACCTGAGTGCCGTTGTGTACAACCTACTGCCCTCAGGTCTCAAGTTACCTCTTGTTAGAGTAAAAGTCTCGTTTAGAATGAATGTATAATCTCTGCTAATATCCTCGCAAAAATTAATTTAATTTGAAGTTTGGTTTTTAAGTAGGTGAAAAAATGGGGGCGCTAAAAAATAATTTATTCTCAAAGTGGACAGTAGACAAAATAAGTTTGGGAACCCCTGACTAACTGATGGACTAATTAAAATGTTTCAGTTGACGAACCTATTGTCTCACTATCAAAATATCATAATTATGTATAAAAACTTACTTAGTAAAATCAATCTTCTTGAAATACAAGTCTATAATGAGGAACAGTCCAAATAGCATGGCCAGCTCTGCTCTGAAGATGACGATGGAAGCACCAGCAGTCACGAGGAATAGCCTATGTTTGCCTGACACCCAGCCTTCAAATGCTAGGAGTACTGAAACAATATGTTGGGAGCTTAGTATCTAATGTTATAAATTCTGGAACTCTTACTTTTTATACCTTAGAAAATTAATACTATTATTGCTCTTGTGTTAAATACATCCTGTTGTTCGTTGAACAGCAGGATTTATTATTGTACTTTTAAAGTAAATAACCTGATAAATTCATGATGACTCTTAGATTATTAACAAAATATAGTTTAACAGGATGTTTTTTTTGTATTTCAAAGTAAATGAAGTACCGGTCTACATGATAAGATAAAGATAATTCTTGTATATTAGAGCAGCTCCTTATTTTCTTGCGCCATGTTACTTGGGTTGATACAAAAACTAGAAGTGTGGATTTTCTTGCTGGCTCTTATAGGAAAACTGTGCATCTAGCTTCTTATGTTTGATATGTGCCTATATAATTAGAATCAAGAGCAAACTGTTATTCTAAAAATAGTATAACACCAATTACAATAATTAACATAGTAACAGAATACAAAACAACGATAAAACATCAAGTTGACAACATTCACAGTGACAGTAGAACAGTGGACATTCTTGCATACTTTCACTCTCAGAACACCAGACATATAAGCACATTTTTACCTCATTTATCCACAAACACATCACATTCAGGATTGGCAGTCAAATGAGTGGTGAGGATCTTACGAATACAACACAGAACACAAGAGATTCAGCTCTGGTAACAGTTTTGGAAGTCTGTGGGGCAAACAGATTGTGCTGCCGGCTGTGATGGTGTCTGACGTATTTGTCAGATACAAATAGTTCTTATGCTTACCAAGGGGTAACACCATGATGTTAGGTAATGGCCGGCTCATATAGAACATGAAGTGGTATTGAGTGATGGTGATGAGAGTGTACCACCATGCAAATGTGCTGCCAAACTGCTTCAGCAGTGCTCTCCTCAAACGACTCCATGCTGCTATCACTGACATCGCCAGCGCCAGACGCACTGCAAATAGATATTAAATTCGTACTTCAGTCATACACTAATAAATTCAAGATTAATAATGTATACAACCAATATTAGCAATAAAGATCTCATTGATGACGTTAGATGCTGAGAAGCTGTTAGATAAAACAAAACCATTCACATTGTTAGTATCAGATCTATATTTAATATTTCCCACTAACCTACATATTGCATCCAAAATTTGTTGATTCCAATAAGATGAAAGAGAGACACCACTGGCGCTGAAACAGCTGATAATACCAGCGGGCCAATGAATGACCGCGGCACAACTCCCGGGAACTCATTATGATCGTACTGGAAGAAAATAGTAATCAATGTATGTCTATATGAAGCGACATTATGAATCCAAAATTAGATTTACTAGACACCTGCGATAGGTTATGCCGATGATACAAAATGTCGTGTGTGGCTTGAATGTTGAAACTTTCTTCTACTTTTGTAAATGGACATAGCAACACATGTAAGCTGGCGACAATGTAAAGTAATTGAACCATTTTATTGATAAAATCAACAACAACAACCAGTCAACCCATAGCTCGTTTTTCAACTACCGAAAAATGTCAAAACAAATGTCAAATCAACATTCAATGTGAGACAGATCGCAGAAAAAAAACTCTTTAGTCGATTTTAATCATACGTTTTTGATACCAGCTGTCACTGAACGTACTGTTATTGTTTTCAATAGTCACATTTATACCCAAAGAATCATTAATTACATGATAATTCTTGTTTCTGGAATTTCTGTAGCTAAATAAATTAACTATAAATTTTCATTAATATTTATTAACAAATTGACAACAAAACGTAGTTTTGACAACAATCGTCAACAATGGTGGAACGGATACCGTGACATTTTATGGCAGTATTCGTTTTCTGATACGAAAAATATCAATAATGATCAATAATTCACTTGAAATAACCTTTGCGATTATATTGCAATAATATTTCGCTTAATCTTGACATAAAACATTAAGAATGTGTGATGTTTGTTCGGAGTTTTCACAGCTTTTATTAAATTGTAAGTTACATTGTTTCGAAATTTAGAAGTCCATTTGTCCGTTCTATTTAGCCACTTTAATCGAAATTGTATTAAATTCGCTGGCGTCTAGTGTAGTTAAATAAAATCTTAGTTATTGTAAGCTGCTATGATATTATCCGACTGGTTTTAGGTGAATCCAGACTTACCGACGATGTGTCCCAGTATCCAACAATAAGCCAATCTGAGCTGGAGATAGTGCTAAACTATATTCTCTCATGGCCACAAAGGTAAGATATTTACTATACTTCTAAACACAACCAGATTTTGACTACTACAGCTGTTAGAATGTGATAACCAATGTAGGTGACTGCTGTGCTTTGTTAAACTCCTTTGATGCTCTTGTTTAGTAATTTTAAGTGACTACAATTGGATATTGCATGGAGTTACTGGTACAAAGTGTAGTTTAATAGAGTAAACAGTCATTCTATTGTGACAAAATGAAAACACAAAAAATAACCTTTCAATTTCAATAGACCAAGTCATTGTATTGGTAAATATAGAAAAATAATACATTATGTACTTTGTTTTAGGCAATGTATGTGTTGCTATCGGGATGTGAAGAATTTTGAAAGATTCTATCTTGTAGTGCAGAGTATACTGTGCTTGTCTGTATGTCAACTGAAGCAGCTCAAAGATGAACTAGTAGAAGCAGCTAAAACCGCCCCAGCACCCGCACCACCGCCACCACCTGACAATGCACAAGAGAAACAAAAACCTCAGGAGGAAAGTACACCTCCTGCTGAGGAGAAGAACAAAGAAGAAAAGGAATCTCCAGACGAACCAGATGAACCTGCCCCAGCAGCTATCACTGCAGAAGAGCCCAAAAATGCTGAGACACCTCCTTCTTCAACTGAGGACACTGAACTATGGTCTATGCAGCAAAAAGAAAAGCTCATGCACATTGTGTCCAAAGTATTCCTCCTCAACTTCCCTCTGTACCTAGCCTGCAAGCACTCGGCACTAAGCCGCTTAGATGACCTATCTGCTCAAGAAATATCTAATCTAAGTTTATATTGTGACCTACATGATACTGAGATTCCAGCTTACTTGCTGAGGAATGTAAGCTTGTTCTGTAAGCTGGGTGGAGTTTGTGCTATGACTTCTGTATTTGAACATGCTACACAGAGCACTCTCCCTCTCTCTATGGCACATGCTATTGTGGCAGCAGTAGGAAACCTGAAGCTATGGCTGAACTTCAGAGCTGTCTCCCAACTCTTCATGCCATTGAGAGCCAAGATATTGAAGTACATGTGCACTTTAGAAGACAAGGATCTAAGGGTGCCTGCAGTTAAGTCTATGGCTGGTAAGTTATGAATCTGGTACATTGTTAAGTTTTATTCTGACAGTTTAGAAGGCTATGATAAAATATTGAATGATCCAGTTTGATGGATAGCTAAGCAGTCCATTTGTTCTAATTAGAAATAAATGATTTATATTGTTTGCATTACAGCTGTTGGCTTGGTTGCAGCTGAGTGGAAACCAACTAGCAGTCAAAAGCAATATGAAATGTATTGATATTAATGTTGACTATCATTCTGCTATCTTGTGGCTGCAATGTAGCAGCTTCATCATTTTGTTTTCCACAATTCAAAAGTACTTGTAACTAGTCAATTTGAAATAAATACTTTGAGTTTGAGTCAATAGTTAACACTAATATCAACACATAAGTTAGGCAACTCTATCAATTGCCTACTGTGTGGTGTGTTAGGAACCTATTGGGATCTAATAACAATACACAACTACAACAAACCTTCTTCCAACAGATTTCATGTGGGGAGCAGCAAAGGAGCCTTTGGACGTACCCCTTACATTTGACGGGGATGGATTAGCACTAGCTTTCAAGTACTTCAACAGCAGTACACTGACGATGCGCCTGGCTGGCGTGGCGCAGATCAACGCGCACATCGCGTCACACAACGAGCTCTGTAATGGGGAGTCGGCGACGGATGTGGAAGTGGCTGGGCAACAGCTGGCGACGTGGCTCACAAATAATAATATCATTGAGCATCTGTTTGGACCTAACTTGCATGTGGAGGTTAGTGTGCTGGAGTCTTGTTGAATATTGCTGTGTTAGATGGCCTGTTACAGTCCTACTGCAACGCCTCTGTCATACAGACTCCACACTTCTTTCTGCGCCCCCTCCAAATAAATTAGGATAAGGGCAGGGTCCCGGCTGTCATTTGTAGATCTTTGACAGTCATTAGGTAGTCAGAGGCCCAAAAAGTCTGACAACCAGTTTTACCAAGGGGGTATCATATTACCCGGTACTAACTGGGTTGTGGAGGTCAGATAGGCAGTCGCTCCATGTAAAATACTGATATTCAGCTGCATCCGATCAAACTGGATCCGACCCCAACATAGTAATGATGAAGGGCAGGGGAGGGGAATGATGACTTATACTTCTTGCTCTCATATACGCAGTTAAATAAAATATTTGTGACTGATTATGTTCAGCTTGATTCTTCATGTGTTCCTTGCTAATAAACTGTTAAAGTCTCTCAAAAGATGGCCCTAGACAGACAATGATTACAATGTGGTTCAATCAACCAGCATTTTCAGAACTATGTTTGGATCGGCCTCCAGTCTAACCAGCAGTGCAAGGACGTAGCACTCGATTCGATACGATTCGATAAATCTGACAGTTATTCTCGATAAAATGAGTTTTTAACCAATCAAAAAGTCGGTTTTATCGAATCGTATCGATTCGATTGTTATCGATTGCTACGTACTTGCAGTGCAGATGCAGCTGAATACCAGTATTTTACATGGAGCAACTGCCTATCTGACCTCCACAACCCAGTTATTACTGGGTATTACGATACCCCTTGGAAAGACTGGTTGTCAGACTTTTGGTCATTGACTACATCTGTTACACTAGTATAAATTATTGATCAGCTACACGTTTTTGTTCTAAGTTGGCTCTAGAACCAGGCAAACTGCATACAGTATTACTTATTGCCTTGCAATCTTAACATAATGTTTCTAGTTTCTATTTCTTTTTTAACAACTTTATGTAATTACCCATAATAGCAAATAAATGATTTTGAATTTGAATTTCTCTACAGGTGATAAAGCAATCTCATATGATCCTGAAGTTCCTGGCAGTTGAGGGTCGCGTGACTCCTGAGCATGTAGAACTGGTGTGGGCAGCCGCGCAACTGAAGCACTGCGGTCGGCAGGTGTATGACCTGCTGCCGGGGTTCATCAGGGCGCTGGCACCGAAGCCTTGTGCTCATCTGTATAGTCTGCTTTGCTCTTTGCCGCCAAAAGAGCATACGGAACAGGTAATTTTATCGTTTTATATGATAGGTTGCACTGGCGATGGCGTGAGCCTTGCGCCCATTTGTTTATTCTTACGTTATAATTTTGGCCATTTATGACAGAAAGGAGGGTGTACAGGAAGAATGAATTTGAATTTGAATGCGCATTTTGTATAGGATCTGTTTCCCTTATTTTCTAACCATATATTATTATGTCTGTTTTTGGGATACAACTTTTGACACAGGTTTGTACTAGGTATAATCTTGACTGATTGAACGTTTTGTATGTTTCAAAAGCTACTTTTGAAACACAAAACTTTCATTTCTGTATCCTCTGTATGCATAATAAGGCTCAGTAATGTTCGCTCGCGAACTTTTATACCTACTAATTACGTGTAAGTGTTCTAAAACCAAAAATTTGAAGACATGTGACATCTACCAATCCGCAGTGAGCCCGCGTGGTGGATTATAGCCCATTCCCTCTCATTGAGAGGAGGCCGTGTTCCAGCAGTGGGAACATTATAGGCTGATGATGATGATGAATTACGTGTTTCTAGTCTGGCATCAGCTGTCAGGCAAAAACCTATAGCCATTCTTTGTTTCTCCTACCAGAGCCTGTACCTAGCGTCCGCACTACAGCGCGCGCTGTGGTCTCGCGGCGCGTCGGGCACCCTGGGCGGGTCGCCGTCGGCGTTGGGCGACGAGCCCCCCCTGCGCCCCCCGCAGCCCTCCTGCAAGCCGCACCACAACTCCTCTTCAGAAGCCAGCGTCAGCATGGATCAGACTAATTCTGATGATGATCCCGTGAGTATACTGTATCTGATTTAACACACACCCTGTTTTAGAAATAAAAAACTTTGACTTTAGTTTTGATGGCTATGGTGTCGATTCTGTTGTGCACAAACTAAACTTAATTTAGGCTATTGCTATCTTTACTAAAAGGCAGTGCGAGAAAAGGACGGCTATAGCTATGAACTAAGTTAGAGATGTCAAACTAGTTTATGCCTTGCGCTACACCGTGTTTTTAGTCGACATGTTTTTACGTGCACCCTTCATTTGTATGGAACTATTATTTCCAACTAAATTTGACAGCTCTAAATTACGTCCGTCTTGTTCTCGTTACATTAGAGAGAAAAAGATAGCAATAGCCTAAATTAAGTTTAGTTTGTGCACAACAAAATCGACATCAATGTCAGTGAAAGTAAACTATGGATGCATAGTCTTGCAGATGAAACGTTTATAGTCGTAAAAGCGCCTTTTATTGCCCTATGGAACTAATTGGACCCTCTCGATTAAGGTATAGGCGTCTGATGCTGAAAGGAAGGAATAGATAATGTTATAATGTTAATTAAGTGCTTTTTCTTTCTTATTTGAATAGGATTCTATGTTTTTGTTAAAACGAAAATGTTTCATAAACCTTTTTCTTTCCATTTTTTATTTATTCAGTATAAATAATTAACCACATCTGGAATGCGCGGAAAAAGAGCGATAAGAAGGAAATTATGTGTAGTTAACCGCATACCTGTAATACGTAAATTGCGAAAATGAGTATTTCTGCTAAGAATTCGAGATTTGCTTTGATTTCTATGAATAATAAATAGGCTTGTCAACTGAAACAATCTAATTATACCGTCAGTTAGATTATCAAAAAATATTTGACCCGTCATTTTTCTTTTGTTACGTAAACCAAAATTCACGAAGATACGACCCTTTTAAAATTCTCAATACGTCACGCCGTGGTATAATTTTTAGTGCGTTCTGACGTCACGAGCCCCCATTCCCGAATTTTGGTGAGTTTTATTCATTGATTTACAAAAACAAAAAATACATGTCAATTATTTTCCAATACTCTAACTGACAGACTAAATAGATTTGCAATTTTGATACAATTAAATAACACAATGTTCTGTTTACCCCCAGTGTGAAGAGCTGAGCACATCGGGCGAGGACGCGGGACCGACGCCGCGCAAACAAAGTAAACATCAGCGTGACCTGACTGGTAAACATATACCCACAATTTAATGCCGTGGCTCGACTAGCTGCTGTATACACTCTCACTCTTGTCTTACAGCCGAGCAGGACTGGCTGAGGGAAGGGGAGGAGCTGACCAAGAAGGAATGTCCCACGCTTAAATCTTGCCAGAAGTAAGTGTTGTTGTATTGTGTTTACTTTGACTGTATACAGGGTTGGATTTTTGAAAAGGGGCCGTATGGGCAGGTTGTTTCTTAACCAACTTACCTACAAGAATACCCTTAATAACGAAAACTTCGTTCACAGTAGTGACTTTTGTTTAACCAGAAATCAGTCAATTACAAATATCTTATACATTGTCCAAAAGGATATAAAACACAATGTTCCATTCATTCATTGATAAACCTAGAAGCTGAAATGTAATTTGGCTTTAGTTTACTAGATTGTATTGTATTGTACTACATTAATTTTTGTTCACTATCTTCGTTTTATCTTCTTCGTTATCGTGTGGCCCATGGGCCTCTGACTTGGCTTTGCATGCCTTCGAGAAATATCTCTCAGGCATGCTGGTTTCCTCACGATGTTTTTCTTCACTGATGCAAGTGATAATTAATACAATACGCACATGAATCCGAAAAATAAAAGGTGCGTGTCTTGGGTTCGAACTTGAGACCTATGACTTGGCAGTCCGACGGTTACACCCTAGGCTATCACTGCTTATCGTTTGATCTTACCCTTTTTTTTTTTTTTTTTCTTATGGGAAATCATCAAATGACTTCTCCCGCTCTAGGCGGAGCAGGAGGGACTGTCAGACTTTTACTGACTAAAACCCATTCATGTTCCTTCATCGCCCTTTTTGTTCCGGGGCCACGGTATTCTTTCGAACAGTCCCGAAACCCCGGTTTGATCTTACCCTAACAATAACAAATATCTTTTGATTCATTTTGTGTTCTAACGTTTATCCCGACTCTGTACAGACGTAACAAGCGCGCAGGCAGCAGCGGCAGCGCCAGTAGTGGCGCGGAAGAGTTACTGCGGCCTCGCAAGAAGAAGTTCTACAAGAAGCGCCACAAGCCAGGCAAACCCAAGCATTTCCGTGAGTGGATGGTCCATACATCAAATACTATCACTTTAAATGTGTCTCTTTGTATTCAATGTTTTTGTAATTAAGTATTGTTTGTCTTTTGTGTGAAATTGTAGCTTTACTTCTTTTTGAAATTATGGATATAGTGTAGACAGTTGATTAAATTGTACAATTAATAAAATGTCCCCAACATTTTATTAATCGACTAAATAAGGCATGTGTTCCCACACATGCCTTAATTACCCTTTGTAAACTGAAAAACTGTATCACCCGTATCTATAGTCAAATTAAAGTAATTACTTGAGTTTAAGTAATTACTTAAGGCAAAAACCCCCCTTTGGGGGAGGCCCGTGTCCAGCAGTGGACGTCTCTCGGCTGAAATGATGATGATAAAGTAATTACTTATGCAACCATCTTAATGCAATAAACAAGAATTTAAACAGTTAATTAAGTTAAAGAAAGCAAAGCTAAGAATTCTAACTTTGACTGTTCTAACTACCTTCAAGCAATTACTAAACTACAGAATAAAAATCGTATCTTTCATAATGACTTTCACTCAAGTAATAACTTTGACTTATTTATAGATACGAGTGTAAGTGTTCAGAATTTGGATAGCTGAAAGCCTTTTGCTTTTTTTATTGCTTGCTTGCTTAGTGGAAAAAACTTGTTGCTATTTTTAATCCAGTAAGTACCTAAAGCATCTTGTAATACTGTACAAATCTAAGAGTTCAATTTTCCAGCAGCAACACAGCTGAAGACCGCTGATCTAGCTGAATCTGTGTCTGAAGTGGAGGAGGAATCGTCGGGCAGTGATACCGCACACTGTCAGCTGATCTGTGACAACGTTGATGCAAGGTGAGTCTTGTGCTAAAGGCAATATGAGCTGTTTTTGCTTGTACAATTTGGACGTACCTGTGACATTTTCTTTGTTAGTGTTACTTTATTTTCCATGCTCTCGCTGTCTTACTGCTGGACAAATACCATCTAGAAACTAGAACGGGTGTAAAAAAATACCCTTAATGAAGCCGACATGCACTTGTTCTCCCCGTCATTGTGATCATCTTTTTGTTCTGAAACATACCTGAGAACCCTTTTATCTACGGAGATATTGGTAGTCAAACATCCAAGTTTTTATTTATTATTATGTAACATATATTATTATATAAATAATGTTACTTTAAAGAAACCTCCGCGCTATTCAATAAATCGATCAGCACAATGTTTAGATTAGAAATGCGTAGAGTTGGTGTAAACGGACCCTCCGGACCCTCCGTTTACACCTTGTATTCTCACGCCATCTCAAACTACTAAAAATGTTTCACGGAATACTTAATCAACCTCCCCCCGTGGCAAGGCTCAAAAGCATTAATTACATCGTACTTCTGCCTACCTTTTTGGTAAATAAATATCTCTGGACATTACACACACCGCCATCTAGTGCCACACTAAGCAACGAGGCTTGTATCGTGGTTACCACATAGTTGATAAACTACATAGATACTTTTTGTTTGTAAATACATACTTATTATACATATAAACATCTATGACTCGGAAACAAATGTCCATGCTCATCACACAAACATTGCTCCTACCGGGGATTCGAACCCGGGACCCTAAGAACGTAAGGCAGCCTTACTACCACTGCGCCATTCAGGTCGTCAAAAAGGTGTGATGATACGTGTTATGTTATTGTAGGCGTCTGATGGAGCTCCGTCTAATGGAGACCTACAAGCGTCGCGGCGCGGCCGGAGAGGAAGAGGAAGGCAGTGCATCGTCAGCGCTGTCTCCTCACTCACACCCTCACCTCGCTGACTTGGATGAGGATGATTCAGCTTGTGAGGAGGAACTGGCCAGGCTTGCTGTACAGGTAAGAACTCTGACTGAATGTGTTCTTGAATAATCCTTTTTGCAGGTTTTCAAGATCTTGGACGTCTTCTATACTTCCACACTAATAGTATAAAGAAGAAACATTTGTATTTTTGTATGTATGAATAAACTTAAAAAACTACTTGACCAATTTGAAAAATTCTTTCACCTTTGGGAAGCTACACTATCCCCGGGTGACATAGGCTACTTTTTATCCCTGTATTCCCATGGGAACGGGAAATACGCGGGTGAAACTGCGTGACGTCTACTAGTAAAATATTATATTATTATGCTTGTACCGAAAAAGCTCCAAAATCGACTGGACCGATTTTAACCATTTTTGCGCCAATAGAAAGCTAAATTATTAGGAAATAACATAGGCTATAAATTATATTAAAAAAAAAAAAAATGCCGAGCCATCACGATTTTTGCGGACGTAGTTGCAGGTGAAGTGTATAATACAACTTGATATTTATGAACTTTAAGCACTCAAATGGGCAAAGACAGATAAATACTATACAACACTATTTTTTTGTGGTTTTAATTACTTTAAGGGCGTCTAAAAAAAATATCAGCTGCTTGCCTACATTTTTTCGAGTTACGCGACCAATAATGTATGAAGCAGCTGATTTTTTTTTGCCAGATTTCATAGTATTTCCCATAGTAAAGTTGTTCATTTTCATGAGTATTTATACTAGACGCCCATAAAGTAATTAAAACGACAAAACCCCCTATCTCGAACACTACCCCTCACTAAACTACCCCTATCTCGAATAGCAGTTTAGTTCATTAGCTTCGTATTGTTTGTGTGTTTTTATTGTTTATAGATTTCAGCTGTAGTAAATAAAATCAACTTATATGGCAATAGCTTCATTCCCACCACCCCGTCTATCTGCACTGGGTTTGGTCGGGAATACTGGAACTAGGAATACGGGAGGATAGGTCTGTCTAGCCTTTGCTTACGTTCTCGCTGTGTGTTGCGCAGGCGCAGTGCCTGGAGTACCAGCAGGGCGCGGCGGCGGGGCCGCGGGCGCGCGGGTCGCCGCCCGCGTGTGACGTGGACGACGTGTGCCGGCCCGGCAACACGCTGCTGTGGGACCTGCTGCAGGACGGCACCATTGTGAGTTGTATGACGGCACGCACTACCGGGGAAATACTACTTTTATTCTTTACATACACACCTTATCCACTTCTTTTTAGCATGTGGCTGGCAATCTAAATTGAGTGAGCTTAGCGCTCATCAAGACACGCAGGATATTAAGTGTCCCATCGGCTTTGGAACAACACTACGTTTGCACTCCAGTGTAAAGTCTTCTATAAAATTCCATGTGAGCAGATTTTCTTTGCTTCGATCAACCAGAAGTCCAGTAAACACACGCCTTTTACACAAGCTTCCATTGGATTCTCGGGACCTTCAAGAGTTTGTAGATCCACCATATGACAATAGACTGCTGACGAAGTTGAACATAAGCGTTATTATTGCAACTGAGTTATCACAGACAATACTCTCTATTTCGATAAGTATGTATATCTTACAATCAATTAAGGTTGTATTTCTGAAAAAAAAAAATGTCATTAATACTTTGTTTTTCTCGTGTAGGAACAATTAGGCGAGGGTTTAGCTCTGGAAGCGGAGAAGGCTCTCTGCGCGTTACTATGCTTCAGTACCGACAAGTTTATACGGATCAAGTTCATTGAAGGTTGCCTTGACAATCTTGCCAACCACAGGTACGACATAACTCGGGACTTATATCTAAAATCGAAAATTGGTGGTAAAGAAAACGTATTTAAGAATAAATTGTATTTGTCTCAGATCTGTTGCCGTCTCGCTTCGACTACTACCGAAGTTGTTCTCATCATTTCAACAGCTACGAGGCATGGATATGCATCAGGTACGTTATTCATTTCTTCTCGTCATGCTTGAGACAAGAATAGTTTTGCCTGTCACTATAACAAAACAATTTGAGAATGGACTTAAAACTTAAAACTCGGTATAAACCTGGTGGTCCAGACTGACCTATCCGCCACATGAGCAGACGCTTGGGTCGGCGTCCACGCGCTTCGTGCTAGCCTTGCTTTCTCATACACACGCACGAGCATTATCCTCACTAGCCGGTTCGTTCGTTCTGGCCCCGGCTATGTAGCGCGCTCATTGGCCACACATAGCGTCTCGACACGACCAATGAGCGCCCGTCTCGATCGGTCTATTTGATGGTCAATATTTAACCTCGTTACATGTCCAACAGGTGGTAATGTGGGCGGAGCGCGAGCGCGGCATGATGCGCCTGTTCGTGGAGGACCTGCGGCACTACACGGCGCAGCCCCGGCCCGCGTGCGACGCGCCGCACTACGCGCACATCACGGAGCTCACCGTGCGCCTGCACTTCCTCACCGCCATCTTCTCGCCCGTCGGCTCTCCGCAGCACTTCAGGTACTATAGCTGTTCGTGGAGGACCTGCGGCACTACACGGCGCAGCCCCGGCCCGCGTGCGACGCGCCGCACTACGCGCACATCACGGAGCTCACCGTGCGCCTGCACTTCCTCACCGCCATCTTCTCGCCCGTCGGCTCTCCGCAGCACTTCAGGTACTATAGCTGTTCGTGGAGGACCTGCGGCACTACACGGCGCAGCCCCGGCCCGCGTGCGACGCGCCGCACTACGCGCACATCACGGAGCTCACCGTGCGCCTGCACTTCCTCACCGCCATCTTCTCGCCCGTCGGCTCTCCGCAGCACTTCAGGTACTATAGCTAACAGTGAAGTGTCAAGATAGTAAGCGCAGGTGTAACAACAGTTCATTGGTCATCTGGAGATGATGAAAACCTTCTTCACCATAATATGGTAAAGCAAAAGTGAAATTAAAACCAAGTGAGGATTCTATGTCGTTGAAACAAAGATACAGATGAATCGTTTTGAAAACAATTCTTTCTTCTGCGTTCTTCTTTACTGATTATTTTCGCTGCAAGGCTCGAGACAGTTGAACTGTTTCATTCGTTGCCACAGGTGTGGCGTCTATGCCTTACAAAAACCAGTGCCATAACCCGTGACCTCCCAAAACCTATCTCATTACCACTTCCTGAAGAAGTATTCTTATTATGTATTCTCTGTCATTTCTCTACTAGGTTAACAGTGGAACAAGTAGAAGAACTATGGCAGTGCCTAGTGGTTCGCGGTAGCAGTGAATGTGCGGACTGCCTGTACTCATGGCTACTCTCTCATACGAAGTCGCCGGAGCAACATGCTTTGGGACTCGATGCGCTACGCTTTCTGTATGTTGAGAAGATGCCTACCTTGGACCCTGAGGTAAGTGAATGAAGGATTTCTGCTACTGGCGGTTATAGAAGTTATTCTTTTTTAACTTTCGAGGCTAGGCTTTTTTACAATACTTTTTCTGCCCATTGATCTTGCTCTCCACAAAGTATGCTTTTGTGATGTGATTACTGTTACATACATTTAAAGCTACATGGTGCGGCAGGGTACTTGCAAAACAATATATAACTATGATATTTCCTATCTGCCCAAAGTTTTCCATGCAGAAAGTAGTCCCAGTTTGCCTAAAATATGAAAACTCAAACAGTGTGGGACTTTTGAACTACTGCAAAAAGTCAACCGGCCTAGCCTTTTCCCAACTATGTTGGGGCCTGCTTCCAGTCTAACCGGATGCAGCTGAATATCAGTATTTTACATGGAGCGACTGCCTAGCCTACCTCCACAACCCAGTTAGTACTGGGTAATACGATTTAGAACTACTTCAATTCCACTTGTAAGTACAGCAGTTAAAGCGGAATTGCAGTGCATCAAACTCCTAGTTTTATCTACATGAAAGTCTTACAACTCTCATTCCCAGACGATCAGCATAATGGGCCTAAGTCTATACCAGCAGCTGTGCAACTTAGCGCGCATGGCGCTGGGCACGGGCGACTCGCGAGACGCCGCACACCCGCACACGCTCGCTATGGACCATCTGTGGAAGATCGCGCTCAGAGCTAACAGTACTGGTGAGTTAGCAGAATATTTACGGGATTTTGGTCCTTATCAACAAAAGTCGTATTTTGGGTTTATGAGATGATAAAGTTTAATGTGGAATAAATACAAAAATCGGTAATAAGTCTGGTGCTTCTCTCTAGCTTTATAAATGTTATTGCATTTTTGTTTTGTTTTGCATTAAAAGCAGCGTTAAGTTACATCTAATATATAAAAATCTCGTGTCTTAGTGTTTGTTATCAAACTCCTCCGAAACGGCTTGACCAATTGTTATGAAATTTTTTGTGTAAGTACTTATATTTCGTAGGTCTGAGAATAGGTCGTAGGCCATTTTATACTCCTAAGTGATTAGGGCGCGACCGAAACCGCGGGCAAAAGCTAGTATAGGTATAGGATGTTTCTTATTTTGCATCGTGTTGTTAGTTTCGTGGTGGCTAAACCAGCAGTGTTTTAATGAAAATAAGTTCATTTCTTCAATATCGAACTAATTTTTGTGATTAAACTTCTCTGTCTACATTGAGAACCTCCGGTTTTTTCCACGCAGTCTCATTTTTAAAAACCTATACGTCTGCCTATCGCCGTAATCGTTTCCTCTATTCAAATGCCATCCATCTATTCCAGACGTATCAATGGGCGCCATCCAATACCTAAACAGCTACTACATGGGCCAGCAACTGCAACAAGAAGACGACTTCGTAGCCAAATGCATGTTCCACCTCTCTTCGGCGGCCGAAAGACTGATCATTAAGAAACAGACCGCGGATGGAGAAGGCACTTCGACCTCACAAATGTGTGAACAAGAACCTAAAGAAGAGAAGATCGTGGATAAGCTGAATATCTATGAGCATATGACTGAGGAAGCTGCGCTGCAGTGCATACAGAGGGCGCTGTTGTTGTTGAAGACGCATCTTGATACTTTTAAGAGGAGGTTTGTGATTTTTTGGCATGTATAACGTAAAAAGGGATTTACACCTAAACGCACCAAATCATACATTCTCAATAATTCAGCAAAAAGCGTCCAATTATATCCAAAACTTAAGCATAATCAAAGTTCCATCTACAATTATAAGAATTTGCAAAATGTGGGATCGGTATTCTCGCCAAAAGCTAGGTTCACAATGGCCAAGTGTCTTATAGCGGGCTTCACAAGAGGCAAGCCCTTAGGTCGACGTGAAAACGTTACACACGTGGCGTGACGAAAGCCCAAGCGTTGGCGACTATTGGCTCGGCCGATATGGAGCCGACCTTTTCACTTGCCCGCCTTTCGCGTGTCTCCCTTTTATAGACGCACTTTTTGTTTGTGGTCCTTAGATACGCATACCACCTCCGTCGCTGGGCCCTAGCAGAGTCCGGCGCATGGGAAGGCACATGTGGAGGCGGCGGAACAGTGCGCGTGACGCTACAGCCGGCCGGCGCGGGCCCGCGTGCGTCACTCGCGCTGCACCAGGCCGACCTCGTGGCGCACCTGCGCGCGCACGTGCACGTGTGGTGGGAGACACAGGTACGTCAATATAGGTAACATTTAAGGTACATCGTCGGCGCGTGTCATTTTTATGACGCCTAGTGGGGTAAAACAGATATGTGAACATATTCAGAAACCTGGTTTTAACTGTATTGTGTTATTTAAAGACATAGCGGACGTATTCTGTAGTTTATATAACGTCCATACCTTCTTGGGGGTTTAAGTTCAGTAGCGGGTGCTGAGTCGCCTTGTCAAGGGAGGCAAGTTTTCAAACGAGTAAAGTATGTAATGTACCCGAGAGTTTCTCGGCATTTTCAAATTTGTTTTTTTCATCCTTGGAATTCTAATTTGTCCCCCACATTCATCCTATGAAAACATTATGACGATGATTATTTTTAACAGATTCAGGGCGAGGAGGGCGTCACGTCTCTATCGACGGATGGACCGCTGCGCATGATCACCCAGGGACAAGAACTGACGATAGACTATGATGAGAGGACACTGTATGATATGGGGTTCAAGGACAACCAGGTAAGTTTACGAATTAATTAATAGTATTTTTTATGTGGTATCTGTTTGGACATTTTAGAATCAGATTAGTTTTACAAAAAAAAACGGTATTCATAACTTTTAAAATTTGTACATAGAAACGGAAACACCTTAAATCTCTGTCTCTAAAACAACAATCTTTTAATTGAATAACAAAGTAAGTGTCACCACGATCCGCGGCAGAGCTCTTACGAGCGGAACAACTGCGCAACACGCGGATTGTGGCGCCACGCCGGGCTCATAATAAACTACTGAGGCATATTTTTTTATTAAAGGAGATGTCCGATATCAATCTTGATCTTATTTATATCCTAGGATAAAAAAATCATAGATGTTTAAATATGGTGAGATGCTGTATGAATCTAATATTACACACTTAAACTTTTGTCCGCCAGAGCATAAACACACGCGCGTGCCCTCCATGCCAAGCCACAACTTCCCATAACATTTTGTCACATAGTTGTGTCGTTTGGCGTAGAGGACACGCGCTTGCTTGTCACGTATATGTGAAAATGGCGGTCAAAAGGTTAAGTATAGATATAGGCCGACTTAATGCGATGAGCATCTGTTACCAGTCGACCTCTTAATTAATTTTTTTCTTTTTGAACCTCGTCGTTCTAAAACTTACTTGTTCCATCAGTTGGTGTTCGTATCAGTGGGTGTGGGCGGGCGGAGTGCGTGGGCGGAGTGGCCGTCTGCACAGCCCGCCCCGGCACGGACGCGACTGCCTACCATGCTGCTACTGGACCCCACGTACTTTCACCATCTGTTCACGTTGATGCAAGCCTTGGGGCAGATGAAGGAGCCTGGTGCTAATGGGGTATGTATCAGGCCCGTGACACCTAAGAAACCGATTCCGGCAGTCTTCCCTTCGGGAAAAAAATTAAGGCACTCTACAATGTATACAGTTCTATAGCTTTGTATAGAGCAGCATGGTTCTCTTGGCGGGCTATAGTCGGAACTGACTCCGTCATCTTGGTTTTACAACACAATTTCCACGTCAATTTCACACATGTTTACCAACAGCGCTCTATTTCTAAGACAATTAAAAAAATGCCTGACTTGACTGCCTCGTTAGTCTTAGTGGTCGCAAGCGTGACTGTTGATCAGGAGGTCCTGGGTTAGATTTCCGGGTCGGGCAAAGTGTTAGTGGTCGCCAGCGTCACTGTTGATCAGGAGGTCCTGCGTTAGATTTCCGGGTCGGGCAAAGTCTTTGTGGTCGCAAGCGTGACTGTTAATCAGGAGGTCCTAGGTTAGATTCCAGAGTCGGGCAAAGTGTTATTGGGTTTTTCCATTACGAATTTCTCAGTAGCAGCCATGGAGTCTGGATTTGTGTCCGGTTGATGACAATAGGCTCGCCCCTATTACATGAGACTTAAAACGTAACTGACAAAATGTAGGTGTTCCTTCATCGCCCTTTGTGTTCCGGAGTCACGGTATCTCTTTCGAACAGTCCCGCAACCCTGGCAGGCATCGGTCCTTACGGACCCCCTCCTCTTGCTGACTCTCTTTGAGGCGCGCGTGGAACACTCCTGCGCCGTTGACACGGCCTGTCGTCATGAGACGGACGGACGGCGAGCTAGCCCATAGCCCACCGTCCACAGGCCCGCGACCTTGCACTCTTCTCTTGCAAACAATGTCATTTGAGTTTCATCCGAGATAAAATAAAATATGAAAGTAAAATGGTAACACCAAATGGTGGTCATATGCGGCCAGTCACTTCCACCATGCTGCCAGGCTAGTACTCCTACCGCGGCATGAACTAACACAATTTTCTATTTTGCAGGAGCCCGTAACCCACACAAAAGCTCAACTTCTATCCCGCCGCGTATGGGACATATTACAAGCCGTGCCCATGAACCCAACTCTACTCGAAGCTTTCCAGAATCCCACAGAGGGCAAACTACCAGAATTGCTAGACCCAATGAGCCCACAGAAACTTATGTATTCCCTACATATCATTGATAAGCTGAGCTCAAGTCTTGCTGGTACGCCTAATGTTAAGGAGCATTCGGTCAGCACGCTCAGTCCGTTGGTCACTAATGAAAAAAGCGAGGAAGAAAAAGCTGCCGTGGAAAACTGGAATGAATTGTTTATTAAGAAGGGAGGTCTAAGACTGCTGTATGATATTATGATGTCGGGTGAGTTGATAATATATCATTTTACCTAATATTCCAAAAAACCTTACCCTTTGTCATCGTAACTTCAAAATCGTGTCTGGTATCCGGCTCGAAGGACCATATGTTTGGGTGTTAGGGTTGTAATTAATTTGATGTTGATTTTGATAATAAAATACGTGTGGTTTGTGCAAAGCTGTATATGAGACTGACTCTATAAATTATAGAACCAACGAGTACATGTGAATATAAAAAGTTTAGTCAAAACAGTTTCGTATCGAACAAATGGTCTTCATATCTACTTTTAAGATCAGCAAACAATATCAATTCTCTCTCTTACAGACTGGAAGTCTCGAGTAGGAGTAATACTATTGATGTTTCTGTTGTAGGTGTATTACAAAGGAATGATGACTTTGAATGGCGACAGGACTGCCTCGCGCTATTGTTGCAGCTATTGTGTAGGATCGGCACGCTGCCCTCGACTGACCCGGCGCAGACGCCGAAACTACACCCGGTATGTTTTATTCATTTTGCCTGGGGCTGTTTTTTCCAGCCATATTTTATCTGTTCATCATGCCTCATCTGTTTTTTATACAAGGAATAGAGAAAAGTCTTTTGATTGTTCGCGCCATTATGACAACTTCCGTAAGTTTAACTTCGTCCCGCATCCTACGCGGGATTCGTTTTAAGTTTGATCAGAGCTCTACATGTCCCAAATTGACTTTGCCTCTTTGGCTTCGGTCCGTTTTAAAAATGTGATACTTTGAATCCAGTTTTGATCCCGTTTTTTTCACTGTTTGACTTTATCTGAACAAACTTGTGATATTCTTGTTTTTGTTCACAGTCACTATTATCGTTAATGAGCGTAGAAGAAACCACAGAGCGACTGATATCGATCCTGTGCGAGGCGGCTACGCTGAAGGAACCCACCACATATAAGACTGGATTTTGGGGGAGGGCACAGGTATGTAAACTTACGTAGCCACAATAACAGGGATGATGACTGACTAAAAAATAAATGATTCTGTTTATTCCGTCAGTTAGATTACCGAAAAATATAGGATACGTGTTTTTTTGTTTTATCAAATTAATAAAAAAATGACGAAGATGAAACGTGCCAAAGATCATGAGGCCTTGTGACTTCACATTTAAGTAAAAAATGTACTCAAATGTGACGTCATACGAGTTTTCGACGCACCGTATCTTAATTTTTTGTTTATATTAAAAAAGAAAAAACATGTAATCAATATTTTTTGGAAATCTATCTGACGGACTAATTTTTCCCGTCGTACCGCATGCACCGCTAGTAGCCGTAGGCGCTCCATGTAAAATACTGGTATTCAGCTGCATCCGGTAAAACTGGAAGCCGACCCCAACGTAGTTAGGAAAAGGCTAGGCAGACGATGTACCGTATGCACCATTTACCTTCTGTAGGGTTTTTTTTATTATAGGAACAGCGTGGAAAGCTCCTTATCCTCATCTGAATAAGGAGATCTGTCGGCCAGACGAACCACCAGCCACGTTTTAGTGGTTTTGTATCTAATGGGCTGATTGTGGTTCCGATTATGAACTCGTCATCGTAAAGATGCGGTTGAAACTCAAAGCTGCCCGATCCTCCAAGAAAATAAGACGGATTGAAGTTGTAGATAACGAAAAGTTCAATACAGCCATTGAGCGGAATTGGAAAGAATAGACCGATGTGAACCACAATGAAGCTACACCAGACACGCTATGGAATAAGGGTAAACATCTCATTTAAAATGCAGTGGCGGAGTCTAATCCAAGATCAGAAACGCGCAAACGTCAACATTGGATGACTGATAGTACTCTTGCTCTAACAGAAGAGAGGCGCCATACGAAAGCGGCGGGAACAGACATAAGAGAGCTGAATAAGTTGTCTGCTAACATCCAAACCTGTTGCTGGCGAGACCACAATTCCCACATTCGTAGCATTTGTGAAGAGGTCGAAAAACACGCTATGAAGCATGAGTCTAGAAACCTTTATCACAAAATTCGTCTCATTACTAAATCTCTACCTGCTAAAACCTGGACTATCGAGGACGACAAAAATGAAGTGGTAACAGAACTCGAACAAATCTCTGAAACGTGGAAGAGCTACTGTCAGTCATTATTCCTGGACCCGCAGTCGCAACAGTTTGAAAGTACAGACACAGAACGAGAGAATTTGGAACCAGACATCCTTCTGTCCGAAGTAAGACCTGCCATAAAACACCTGAAAAGCAAAAAAGCAACTGCAAGCCTTAGGAGAACGTGGCGACCAGATGTTTCATCTTATCTGCAACAAGGTATGGCAGACAGGAGTTTGGCCTTCAGAGTGGACACATACCGTATTCACACCCCTGCACAAGAAAGGATCGACGAAGAAATGTAACAACTACCGCCTCATTGCTCTGATATCACACACTAGCAAAATAATGTTACATATTCTCAACGAGCGATTGAAAACTGCCTAAGGAGATCGCTCCGTAACAAGCCGGTTTTGTAAAGGAGAAGGGCACTCGAGAACAAATTCTCATCGTACGCCAAATAATCGAGAAGTCAAGAGAATTCAATAAGCCCATATTCCTTTGCTTTGTTGATTTCTCCAAAGCATTCGACTCGGTGAAATGGCCGGTTTTGTGGAAGACCTTGCTAGACATGGGCACACCAAAACATCTTGTACACCTTTTGAGACGTCTATATGAAGAGGGCACAGCCTCAGTTCGCACAGATGATGTCCTGTCAAGTGACTTCCATCCTAGTGCCGGAGTACGCCAGGGATGCATTATATCACCGCTCTTATTCAATGCGTACAGAGCTAATAATGCGTATCACTTTGGAAGACTGGACGGATGGTGTAACAATTGGTGGATACACGATAGAACGCCTTGTCGTCCAAGGGAAAGTAGAAGGCACTAGACCGCGCGGAAGGTCACCCTTCGGGGGGTTTGGCGGGGTAACGAATTCAGCAGATTGACCTCTAGCAGGCAGCGGTGGCGAAATGTCGTGAAGTGCATCACATCTGCCCCTTCCAATACTGCTACGAGTACTTAACGATCACGACCGCTCTGTCAAGAGCGTACCAGATAAGAAGAAGAGATCTAATGGGCTATTGCCCCACCCGCCAATTAGGCGGGCATTTGCCTAAATGGTGTTTTATGTATCCTAATAATTATTCTTTTTACCAAAGAAATCGTATTACCCAGTACTTTGAGCTGTGGAGGTCAGATAGGCAGTCGCTCCATGTAAAATACTAATGTTCAGCTGCGCATCCGATTCGATTAGGTTTTTGTCAATAACTTAAAAATCAAGTATCAAAAATCAGGCTATTGGCAAGTTACACTGAAATACTGTGACGTACGATGCTATGTACAGTCACGCGGTTTTCGTCATCGTATTTGAAACCTTAGCGTCAGATCACACCGAGACGTGACGCGACGGTACTGAAGCCCTACTCTCTAAGGTTTAGTCCGTATATTCGGATCTATCCGTTTCTCTCACTCGCACTCATCTGTAGACGTGCCCCAGGAAGGCCCCTGGAAGTGATTTCGCGCTGCGTCAAATGTGTATCTTTTCTTGAAGTAAGTAAAGTTATATTTTGAGTCGCTCTATTAAAATGTGCGCGCAGCGTCGCTTCTCGGTGTGAATTGACCCTTACGTCAGTGGTCCTGTATAACAGAGATGTCCTCCCAGGTGGTGCAGCACGCCATGCGCATGTGCGTGTGGTGGGCGCGCGGCGGCGGGGACGCGGTGGCGCTGGCCTGGTCGCTGCGTCGGGCCGCGCCCAGGCTGCTGCTGGATGACGCTGACCCAGCGGTAAGTGAGGTCCCCCAGGTGGTGCAGCACGCCATGCGCATGTGCGTGTGGTGGGCGCGCGGCGGCGGGGACGCGGTGGCGCTGGCCTGGTCGCTGCGTCGGGCCGCGCCCAGGCTGCTGCTGGATGACGCTGACCCAGCGGTAAGTGAGGTCCCCCAGGTGGTGCAGCACGCCATGCGCATGTGCGTGTGGTGGGCGCGCGGCGGCGGGGACGCGGTGGCGCTGGCCTGGTCGCTGCGTCGGGCCGCGCCCAGGCTGCTGCTGGATGACGCTGACCCAGCGGTAAGTGAGGTCCCCCAGGTGGTGCAGCACGCCATGCGCATGTGCGTGTGGTGGGCGCGCGGCGGCGGGGACGCGGTGGCGCTGGCCTGGTCGCTGCGTCGGGCCGCGCCCAGGCTGCTGCTGGATGACGCTGACCCAGCGGTAAGTGAGGTCCCCCAGGTGGTGCAGCACGCCATGCGCATGTGCGTGTGGTGGGCGCGCGGCGGCGGGGACGCGGTGGCGCTGGCCTGGTCGCTGCGTCGGGCCGCGCCCAGGCTGCTGCTGGATGACGCTGACCCAGCGGTAAGTGAGGTCCCCCAGGTGGTGCAGCACGCCATGCGCATGTGCGTGTGGTGGGCGCGCGGCGGCGGGGACGCGGTGGCGCTGGCCTGGTCGCTGCGTCGGGCCGCGCCCAGGCTGCTGCTGGATGACGCTGACCCAGCGGTAAGTGAGGTCACCCCAGGTACTGGTGAACTACAATATTCTATTGATGCAAATACACCTGACAGCTTGAGAAGTCCCGACCGCTCCGGGCAGTTGAGTGCTACAGTTTACAGTGTCTGATCAAGCGGTCCGTGTAAGTTGTTCAATGACGGCGGCCTAACAGCTTGAGTATAAATGCCAATGTATTGCCGCCCCGAAGCCTCGTATTTGATTAGCAAAAATCCTGTTAAAAAGAGGTTCTGAAGGACGAACCTTAACAGTTCTGCTTATCCTGTGTTTCTAATTCTTTCGCAGTCAAACAGTTTTCTAGAAAACCTTCCTCTTTTTGTAGGTTCGTCGCGAAGCAGGCAGCGCCCTCTACCGGTTATGCGCAGGCGGCGAAGTAGCGGTACTAGCGCCGCTCTTACAGCTCCTGTTGGAACACTTGCCCAGGGCCGCAGATATGCGCCCACATCACCACCACCATCACCACCATCACCACGACGTTAGTACACTCGACTTTTTGATGTTCAAAGCCCTTTTATTTCACTTCTGTAGCAGGAAAACAATGGTTCAGTCGGTTATTCATTTCGTTTTGATTTAAATAAAAAAAAAACCCCTTCCGGTATTCCTTAAAAACATATACTTCCACTTATTATATTCATCCCATAGGTTGTCCACCATCACGCAGAGGAAGGCAAGGAGCCTTATGGACCGGCGTGTAGAGATTACTTCTGGCTCGTTTGTAGGCTCATAGACGGACTGCCTGAAGACTTTTTCAAAGGTAAACCTCATTGATATTAACCCACGAGAACGTTTTAAATGTAGCCTATGACACTCGGGAATAATGTAGGTACCCGTTATTGAAAAAAGATTCGGAATCGGATCAGCAGTGCAAGTACGTAGGAATCGATTCGATAAATCTGACAGTTATTCTCGACAAAATGACTTTTTATCTTTGTTATAAACTCATTTTGTCGAGAATGACTGTCAGATTTATCGAATCGATTCCTACGTACTTGCACGGCAGAAGTTCCAAAGATTACCCCTGTAAAACTTACGAACAAATACTGTACTCTATGGATTGATGGTTTTGCATACCCTTTAGTCTTTTCATGTTCTCAAAAGATATGCAGGTTATTTAACAAATTCTACACATTTCATCAGCGTTTCTTTAGGTTAAACTAACCCTTGTACATCTCCTCAGAAGGAGCAACATCAGAAGATAGCGGCGCCCCCGACCTGAACGAACTCTGCGAACAAATTCACACCTCATTAGAAAAACGAGAAATCATAGAGCGAAGAACAGAGCCTTGTTCTCCGGACGACGGGCTCTATGGTCAGCTGAGCTTGCTCACACATCTGCTCAAACACCCGCTACGGTTCAAGATGTCGGATCAGGGGACTAGGACTTTGGAAATGGTGAGTTTATTATTAAAGTTGCTGCCAGCTAAAATGTCAATAGCGGTCATTGACTCGCCTACATTTATTATAGTTCTTAACTTTAAAAACCAAAAATAAGCCTGTTCAAGTCTCGAATCGTCAAAAGTCGTTGGTAGAAATTTTGAAGATCACGATAGCGTGATCTTCAAAATTTCTTCTAATGAAAAACGATACATGTTCATGGGCAATTACCGCTATTGACATCTTAACTGGTAGCAGCTATAGAAGTCGAATATTTTGGCAGTTTTTTGCACTTAACTCGTTGCTTCATTTGTAACTGACAGACAGATGGACAGACAGAGTATCATATTTAAAAGTTCTAGAGCAGAGAGCTACCTGTGAATTTTTCAGAATCATTTAAAGAATTTATTATGTCTCCATGCCCCCCTAAGATTATCTCTCAATTTATACAATGTCAAACTTGCGTTAACCATTCACTCGAGTTTGTGAGCTTCAACCAGTCACTAAGGTCGACTTCTCCTACTTTTAGAGTTAACGGTAATGGTGTCGATTCTGTTGTGCACAAACTAAACTTAATTTAGGCTATTGCTATCTTTTACTAAAAGGCGTGCGAGAAAAGGACGGCTATAGCTATGAACTAAGTTAGAGATGTCAAACTAGTTTATGCCTCATGCCCTTCACCGTGTTTTTAGTCGACATGTTTTTACGTGCACCCTTCATTTGTATGGAAATATTAGTTCCAACTAAATTTGACAGCTCTAAACTACGTCCGTCTCTTTCTCGTTTTATTGGAGAGAAAAAGATAGCAATAGCCTAAATTAAGTTTAGTTTGTGCACAACAGGATCAACACCAATGTCTGACTAGAAAATCATGCCAAAAAACATGTGAACTTTTACACTGTAAATTGAATTTATTCCCACAGGTATTCGGCTTCCTGTTCGACGTGCCGAACCCGGAGAACCGTAACCTGCCGAAGTGCAAGTCGCAGAAGTCGCGCGCCGCGGCATACGACCTGCTGGTGGAGCTGGTGAGGGGCGCGCCTGACAACTACATGGTACTGCACAACAAGCTCATGGAACATCACAAGCCTGGTGAGTAGGAACCTTTGGTGGGGATACGAACATAATTAACACTGGTATAAAGTTGATTCTTCTTTAAATGGGGAAGGAACGTGTGGAACTAATGGCGCTAGCATAGTTGGTAGCCAAACATCGTCATTGGTTAAAAATTTGGTAATGTCATTTTATATTTCAAAATAGCTTAACCTCGTTGGTCAGATTAAGACCAACTATGGTGGCGCATCTGAGATTTACTTTGCCTCCGCCACCCGTACACCGTACAGACGCCACCACAGCAAGCTACTACAATCTGTCAAATTTATTTATATTATTCTTCAACTTAATCGCTACAGCATTAGGTTCAAGGTTGATTGTTGTCTGTACAAAACATCTTGGTTACCTTCTTGGATACTGAAAAGAAGAGCATCATGAATTAGGAAATATCCAACATCATCGGCCCAAAATTCGTAGTGGCGTTAAGCATACCTGAGTATGATAAATGATGACACGTCATATTTTAAAACCGGTGCTGGTGCTTCGTACCTGACTCTCTGACAAGTAACAGCCGAAACAAACTAAGATTCTCTGATTTGGGGTTAAGCAAACCTGACGACATGCCATACATGTCTCGACTGTACAATACTCTTACCCATTAGGACTGTCTTCATGGCATATCGAATACTAGTGCTGAATGGTCTATCCCAGGCTTTCGACATCCTTCAGTATTTGGATTGCGTCATTGGCGGTTGCTCCTTTCAGCATGGATTGTTAATAAAACATTAATTTGTCATAAAATCTGCCTTTTCGACGATCCATATGGCGCAGCGGTAGTGAGGCTGCCTTACATTATTGGGGTCCCGGGTTCGAATCCCGGTAGGAGCAAATGTTTGTGTGATGAGCATGGACATTTGTTTCCGAGTCATGAATGTTTAAATGTATAATAAGTATGTATTTACAAACAAAAAGTATCTATGTAGTATATCAACTATCTGGTGTAAACGGCACATGGGCTCGTTGCTTAGTGTGGCTCTAGATAGCGCTATGTGTAATGCCCAGTGATATTTAATTTTTATTATTTATTTGTCTGTAGGAATCTCTAATTAGGCGAATTTTAGACTAAATTTTACCTTAATGTAACAAAGTAAAAGCTACAACTAATATTTTCCTTTTCAAAGGCTACCGTTTCGAACCAGGCCCGCAGAGCTCGTACCCCTGGGACTACTGGCCGGCCGAGGAGTCACGTAACGAGTGCGGGTACGTGGGGCTGACGAACCTGGGAGCCACGTGCTACATGGCGTCGTGCATGCAGCACCTGTACATGATGCCTCAGGCCAGGGCGGCGCTGCTGCAAGCTGACCCGGCTGCCAGCAGGCATTCCGCCACGCTGCATGAGATGCAGAGGATGTTTGCTTATCTCATGGTGAGTTTCGTGAGAAATAATCGTCAATAGGCTTGTCAACTGAAAAAATCTAAATAGTCCGTCAGTTAGATTATCAAAAAATATTTGACTCGTATTTTTTCTTTTGTTACGTAAACCAAAATTGACGAAGATACGACGCTTTTAAAACTCTCAATACGTCACGCCTAGGTATAATTTTTAGCTAGTTCTGACGTCACGAGACCCCTCTCCCGAGTTTTGATGCGTTTTATCTTTGTCAATTTTCATTGATTCACAAAAACAAAAAATACGTGTCCATTAATTTTCAATACTTTAACTGACGGACTATATAGATTTGCAAATTTTTGATACTGTCGTCATGCCTATTGTGAAGATTTGTTATTGGCAACGAGAAAAAGTCAATAAACATTGTAACACAAGAGAAATCATTCTCCTGTCCTGATACGCACAACACAGATCCTTCCATATTCTTCCAACTCAAAACAGAACTCTCCATATCCACTTTGGTCAAAACGAGGTCTGTAGCCGAGTTCGTTATTTTTTACACTACTTTCAAGTTCTAAATGTAAATATCTCCCCATTATTCTTTCACCAGGAAAGCGAGCGCAAAGCCTACAACCCCCGCAGCTTCTGCAAGGTCTACCAGATGGACCACCAGCCCCTCAACACCGGGGAACAGAAGGACATGGCGGAGTTCTTCATAGACCTGGTCTCTAAGCTTGAGGAGATGACTCCTGAGTTGAAGAAACTCGTGAAGACGCTGTTCTGTGGAGTGCTGAGTAATAATGTGGTGTCGCTGGTGAGTTTTAATTTGAGTCTTACGTCATCGACTCGTAGACAATTTACAAGTAATTTATAAATTGTAGATTTTCAAAGGTTAAGTGTGTGTTTTGTCGTCTTTGATAGTCTCTTTCGTAATACATACCAGCTTCTAAATATCCTACAGTAGTGACAGCAGGCAGGTTCGTCAGTAGGAAAGAACAAATTTGGGGTCCCTTTTAATTGACTAATTTCATTTCAGTTTTTTTTTTTCTCTTTGTCTAATTTTTATTAGTTGTAGTGTAATTTTTATTATTTGTGTGTTTTGTCCCGTGCGGGCTAATAAATGCTTTTTCTTTCTTTCTTTCAATTGATAGTTAGCAAAAACTTAAAACCCAGGCTACCTTAACGCATCCTCTTAAGTCCCGGTGCTTCACATTGATGCCTACTGGCTGTAAATCGGCTGCAGTAGCTGTAAATAACGAGATAATAATACTCATCGCTTATTTTCTACGTTACTTTTGTCCCACAGGACTGCCCACACGTATCCCGAACACTAGAAGAGTTCTACACAGTCCGTTGTCAAGTAGCGGATATGAGAAACTTGCATCAAAGTCTTGACGAAGTCACCGTGAAGGACACGCTAGAGGGAGACAACTGTTACACTTGTTCGCAGTGCGCGAACAAAGTGCGCGCGGAGAAACGGTAACTGACACCTCTCCTTCTCTTTTTTTGTACGAACTACTTCCATACAAGCCCAAAAGCCTAGCTTACTCTAATAAAAACAAAACATTCATCTCATCAAGCCATTGCCTACAATCAGATAAAAGAGCACAAAGGTACCGTTTTCTTATGTACTATCGTCGGTTCATACGACATTTGTTGGGTAATACAAGCAGAGCGTATTGGGCTTGTATAAAACTACTGCTTCCATACAAGACCGACTCAAACACCGTTGGAAAATACCGTATATCTGTGAAAAAACAATCGTGATAAATATCCTTGTATTTCCAGGGCGTGCTTCAAGAAACTCCCGCGCATTCTTTGCTTCAACACGATGCGGTACACCTTCAACATGTTGACAATGCTCAAAGAAAAAGTCAACACACACTTCTCGTTCCCCATGAGGCTCGACATGTCCGGATATGTGGAGAAACATCTCATGCCCACACAGTATCAAGGTATTTTTTTTTTTTTCATTTAGACCATTACGGCACTTTTGAATGTCAACAATACAAAAAAAAAACAAAGCTAGAGTCCCAGTCACAAGGCATAATAACTTGAGAAAGTACTGTAGTTGCCCATTCCCTAGCGTAGATCTCTATGGAGAAGAACGGGCAAGAAACTCCATGGACACTCTTTTAAATCAAAATATTGTTACAAAATTTCGGTTACATCATTCATGTTGAGATTATACATATATGTGAGGACGATGTAGAAATGTGTGTGACCCTTCACAAAGCCGTCAACCAAGCATTCTGTACATCAAACTAAGTAACTCTACGACTAACAAAAAAATTTGCTGGGAAACGACTTTTTTTAGGTGAAAGAATCACGTTTTACGGTAAAACTCAATGTAACGTATTTAAAACATTGTGCTGATGAATGCATTATGGTCTAGAACAAAAAAATTAATAGACAACTGACAAACTCTCGAACACTCTTGGTATACATGTGTAGGTACCTTAATGTATTAAATGAACTCTATGTACAACTATTTACGGTTGAAATTCACTGTGTTTTGAACTTTTGTGTACCAGGACTCATTCAGTAGAACCAATATTTATAATAGATATTACTGACCACGTAACAGGTAGTCAGTGACCCAAAATGTCTGACAATCAGTCTTGCCAAAGGGTATCGTATTACCCAGTACGATACCCAGTTGGTTGTGGAGGTTAGATGGGCACTTGCTCCATGTAAAATACAGGTATTCAGCTGCACCCGGTTAGACTGGAAGCAGACCCCAACATAGTTGGGAAAAGGCTAGGCAGATGATGAGGATTACTGACCTGTTATTGAGATATTTGATTTTGTATAGAAAATAGAAGTAAACAAAAAATATTTTCTTTTTCAGAAGAGAAGAATAAATTATTAGCCGAAAAGAAAGATGGCGGAGCTAGTCCGACTGCAGCAGATGTTGAAGATAACTCGGAATTTGAGGAGCATTATGAGTATGTCCTTATATTTTTTGTTTGTCTTTAAAAACTTGTATTTACCATAATTTAGTACATAGTATGCATAATATATGACTTGTATAATATTATAAAACATATGATATTTATGGACATATATTTAATATTTATTTATGCATTGTATTTATATTATTTATATTATACAGGGTCTAAACCACAGAAATCTTAATAATAGGGCAATAGAAATGCTATAGTACTAAATTTTATACTGGGACGAGTGTCGCCGGGTATTTTCTAAAAACGCATAATCTCAGGGGGCGCGGCTCCTGCAGCCAATAAGAAACGTGTGCGAAAAGCAGAAAATGATATCGCGCGCACACTCTCACTTAGGAATAGTGCAGTGCAAAGTATTACGAGCTCATATCGATAAATTATCGAAAATTATAATTTTCCGTTGAGCGTTAATCGCCAAGGAGTCTCGCAGCAATAGATAACTAATAATTTATTGAAAGTGTTTCATTCCTCGACGCCCTTTTAGACGATTTATTTATGAGAAAATGGAAAACAATAAGTGTAAGTACATTTAGTTTATTATATAGTTATACAAATCTTAAAGGCTTTCCAATACTTCACCTTACGGGGAAAAAAACAATGACCAAATCAAATAGGATGGACTGTGTACGAACTTAGAATAAAAGGGAAGGTAGTTAGTGTAGTGGTGGACTACAAATACTTAATAAACTAAACTAATTTTAAAATAACACAATTGAAGTTGTTTAGGTTTGATATAAATAACAATACATAAATATGTATAATAATTATATACTATAAATAATAAATAAAAAAAAATATAATAAATAATTATATATAATGTGGGTCACGTTGAACGTTTAAGCAAACTATTTGTTACAATGAAAATGTATAGGATTTCTATATTATGTTGATCAAACAACTCGCCCATAGAATTTACTGCCCTGAAAAATGTAAAACATTATTTAAAATATGTCTTTTGGCGCCACTGTCAAAGTCTTTTAGCTCAACGTGTGCAAAAAGTTTTTTTATAAGTATATTGACATAAACTGACTAGCTGTAGGGTTATTATTACAACCACCGTGAGCTCCTATGTGACCAAAAGTGAGCTCTAAGTGGTCTTGTGAAAATTTACAATCCTTATATAAATCTGTTTAAAACTTTCGATGCAAACTAGAAAACCGACAAATCCCGTTTTTTTAATAGACTTCACCACTTCTTGCGCGTCGATAAACTTATTTTTTTTTATATAAATTGCTACTTTGTCAAGAAATGAAAATATGGAATCTTTATTTTTAAAATAAACAGGTTTTTTAAAATACAATTGTTTCATATTTCGAGAGTTTAAAATGTCAAATAATTTATTAAAGCTCTTGCTAGACTCAAATGAATTTCTTACTAGCTTCATCATATGGCAAACTTCTAGAAAAGTAAAAATTGCATTTCTTGTTACTGGGTATGGAAAGTGGGTAACCATTTCTTTTACATCAAATGAACAGCCTAGCTGATAGATGGTTGTTCAGCTCACATTGCCATGGCCAAAACATGGCAATGTGAGCTGGACAACCATCAAACGTCACAGGTATGATTGCCATTCCTGTATTGTGTAGTAACTCTAGACACTGCAAAACTAAATTTGATTTTTGCTCTCCTGATAACCCATCCACAAGAAAATAGCCAACAGGAATTTTCCACGATCCATTAATGGCAGTTACTAAGAATACAAGCGCCTCTTTAGCAATCGTCATGCTCTCATTATTGTTGTTGCCTATATCTACGTATCCGTGCATACGTCTACCATCCCACTCGACACGTTGCCGAATGACCATCTCGTCTAATACTAAGTTTACAATTAGGCCATATTTACTCGCTTCAGCCTTAGCTTTGATGGCAGAAAGAGATTCTGTAGTGAAACCGGGTTCTGCAATAATGGACTGATGCCATTTTTTTACCGTTCTAACATGAGGCAAACATGTGTTAAATTTTATCGCACAACTCATAGGCTTTAGGCGAATAAAAATGTAACGTCATAGCGAAACTTCTTAAGCTTGGCGAATATTTGGTACGCGTATTTTTATCGGATTTCAATTTTTTATTGTACTTTCCTAACAAATCTTGCATTGTAATGTTCATATTTTCTAAGCAGAACCCTTGATCTCTTGTCTATCTAATCTTTTATCTTCAAATTTTTTTATGAGGCTTTTCAGTTTTAAAATTTTTTCGCCATATCGTCTGGCTTTACATTGTAAACGTTTTATTTTTAACCGCTGGTGTGCAATGACGAAATGACGACGCGAGTTCTAATAATTTCAGAGCGTAGATTGCACAGACTCACTTATTGGAGCCGCCAATAGCTGGTTATCTGCGGACTAAAAGATACAAATTACTTACTTACATGATAAATTCTAGTATTTTTTCCGATTACGGCAAGGCCCCAAAAAGGGTAGTTTTTTTTTTCTTTTTTTTTTTTAGCCTTGAATGTCTCTCTGCTGGGCAAAGGCCTCCCCCATACCCTTTCTTCCATTTTGTATTACCGCATGGAAAATGAACATATATATAAGAAATCAGTTATAAAATAAATAAACTGATATAAGATATCAGTACCAATGTTTGTACTTACATCAACTAACTATCTCTGGAATTTTACGTTAACGTGAAGAAGCTGATGGCGTTACCGTCGGCGGCAAATCATCCGTTACCTGAAATTTTTGTTTATTAGTACGTCCTGTTTTTATGAACTTTTCTTGCCCAAAATTAATAGGCCGTAGGTATAATACAAATTTATTCTTACCGTAATGAATTGCCATCCGTCTTTTTGTTGACGAGTTAAATTGTTCATTTGTGAAATGAACAGAACAAATTCTGCTATTGTTTGTCGGGAACCAATTTCTTTTTCCATTATCTTTATTATCCGGATCTTTTTGACTGTTCTTTTACTTACCCACGTACATAATAATAATAAGCCTTCCTCCTGTTAATTTTCTAAATGAGAAAGTAGTTTAAAAGTACGGATTAACAGGTAATCGTTAAAAAAGTCGGTTTGTAAACTATTTAGATAGAAAGAAAACAAACATAGTGAAAACTGAAAATACATCTCATATTTAATAAATATTTAACAAAAAATTATAATACATTCCAATCTCGGTAAAACTAAGTATTAAGCTAAACGTAATTAATTATCGATACAGAATAGTAGTGGCACGTCACTAAATGCGGCCAACTCATGCGGCTTGGTCCTGGAATTTACGCAAACGGCTTTTATTATTTATTGCGCATGACTAATTTCATTGCTGCTTTTAGCAGTTGTAATAGTAGACATGAACAAGCTTAAGTATTAATGGTTATTGATTTGACAAAAAAATCGTTTGCTGTGATAATCGTAGTAGTGGTGGTGAAAATATTTGATTTGTCTAAATTAATTTAAAACGACAATATTTCAAAAAATAAGTACTTACATATAAAATGTTATTCCTTTATTTGTTAAGTTACAAGTTTTGGACGAGTTGGATATGCTGTTGTTAAAGTTGTTATTTTATAATATTTACTTTAATTTAATTGCCTTATGTGTTTTTAAGACATAAAAGATATAAAAATTGAAATTCAAGTACCTACGGTAGGTTATTTGATTAATTTAAGAATTTTTTTATTACAAAATTAATTTAATAGTAGGCTGTATAGGTCTGCAGCCCAAGCCTAATATCAATGTCGTAAGATTTCAAAAAAATAAAGCGGCGGGAAACAGCTTTTGTTTTTTCGTGCGTTTATTAATTTATTCAATTTATACTACTGTTTTATTTCCTTGCAATCGAGGTGAAAAGCAGAGTTTATAACTCGTCCACAAAACCATTTTCTCCTCGACATTACTATCAGCCCTCGCCTTCGGCTCGGGCTGCTAAAAGTCTCTAATAAAAATGGTTCGTTTTGTGCACTTGTTGTAAAATCTACTATTTATTAGCAGCAACGTTTAGGTTGGAATGTATTATAATGTGTAGCTATATGATTTCGATTTTTACTTTTAAATTATTTTAGCGGTTCTCTATGCGGTTTTGTAGGCCTGCCATCTAGTGAGGTTTGTTTAGACTTTTTAGCTGCATAAATTTTTGGTACAGAATTCAAGATGTCGCCACGTTTTCACAATAATTGCTTAACTATGCTATAGAACTTCTTCAAATCCCCAAAATTGTAAAACAGTTATGTTTCAATTTTGGTGTACGATTAAGTGTTTATTCCATTCTATGCGAAAATTCCAAGAACTTACACAAACTTATATAATCTGCGCAAGCTACATCACTGCGCAAACTCTGAAATATAGCGCAATCCCCAAAAATCTGCGTAAACTTACAAGAACCTCATGAATGATAACAACTTATTAGCACTTTAGCGTCACTTAAAGTTGACACAACCCATAACTTCTAATGAAAGCCAGTCAGTTTAAACCCATTTTATGTTTGTTCCTCGAACAGGTACGAGCTCATAGGCGTGACAGTTCACACGGGCACCGCTGACGGCGGTCACTACTACTCGTTCATCCGCGACCGACAACATGAACATCACGACCGATGGCTGCTGTTCAATGACGCTGAAGTCAAAACGTTCGATCCTGCGCAACTTGCGGCCGAGTGCTTCGGTGGGGAGATGACGGTTAGTATGCAGTTATAGTTCATTCGCGAGTAAACATGAACATCACGACCGATTGGTGCTGTTCAATGACACTGAAGTGAAAACGTTCGATCCCGCACACCAAAGAGTAGAATACTTATAGCACAGTGAAAAGAGAACTATACGAGAATCCCATAATAATTTGATTGCTAATATTGAATGTGGCGACATCTATTATTCTGCACCAACAACACTACGTACCACTATGGTCCCTAAACGTATTTTATATATCACATTATTAGCAGCAACGTTAACGTAGGACTGTTAAATTATATTATAATGTACTATATGATTTCGATTAGACTCGGATACTTGAGACACTAAAAGAAATAAAACAATTTAAAAAAAAGTCAGTATTGTTGTGTTTATGTTAATTGAAAAATCCCTTTTTTTCATTTCGTCATTGCCATCATATAAGATCTTACCGGACAAAACCCCGTACAAAAAACTACACCAACTTTTTAAATAAAATGTTAATGGATATATTTTTTCAAAAATATTATTTTTCCGACATCAGACAAGATGTTGGACATTGCCGTTTCATTCGTTCGTTTTCGTTCAGTTCATTTTTATAGTTCAATTTAACATAATAATATTGAATTAAAATATGATTACATAAGCTTCAATAATTGTCATAAGGCATCGGTACCTGCCATCTAGTGATGTTTGTTAAGACTTTTTAACTGCCTAACTTTTTGGTGAACCTGCCATCTAGTGAGGTTTGTAGACTTCTAGCTGCATAACTTTTTGGAACAGAATTTAAGATGTCGCTACGGTTTCACAATATATGCTTATAACTAAGCGTGACACCCCCCCCCCCTGCCTGCCTACTCGGCCGCAAGGTGTGCACCTTTCGGCCGAGTGCTTTGTTGGGGAGATGGCGGTTCTAATTCTAATAAGTTCATTCATTCATTCTCCCAAGAGAAAATGAACGACGATACCAGAGCTATAAACAAAGACTGCAAGCCGTGATAGCAATGTTTAAAATATATGCTCAAACTGATTGATCACACAAACTGAAATACGTTTTCGTCACCTATTTAGGCTTTTGTATATTAGAAGCCATGTTCAGTTCAAAGATTACAAAAATGATTCGTATTCATCGTTATCATCAGCAACCGTTTTGGAAGTAAAATCTTGTAGTAATGTTTTCTAATCCAAAATATATATTCTAGAGCAAAACCTACGACTCAGTGACGGACAAATTCATGGACTTTTCGTTCGAGAAGACGAACAGCGCGTACATGTTGTTCTACGAGTGGAGTCCGCCGCGCAGTCAGCGCGGATCCGAGTGTGGGCAACAGGAGGACCCACAGGTAGAGAGCTTTTATTTTGAAAAGAGTTATTTCTAATAAAAAATACCTGCCAGTGCCGCAGCGTACCTGTGAGGAACCAAAGGGCTGAAGATATTACTAAAATGTTGGACTAAATCAACGAGCAATCTTCTATGGTGACCATCAATTGAACATATTGAGCAACGAATGGTCAGAGAAGATTTTTGACCGAAATTTGAAACTTCAAATCACACTAGAAAGATTTCTTTTTTATTCAACTATCATTGATCACACTTTTATAGGTTGCATGAAGAACTAAAGCAATGGGGAAGGCATGTCAAGCTGATGGTAAATGGCGTGTACGATCGAACAAGCTATTTGGTTTACACTTTACAATGTAATTTGTGGGTTAAACTGTAAACCAAATAGCTTGTTCGACCGTACATAGCTTAGTCCCATTTTGTCCTATGAGGACAATCTATTTTGAAATTTAAAATGACATTCACAGATTTTCAACCAATGACGATGTTTGGTACATTAGGTAAACAACACGGCTCAGTGAATAATAGAAATAACACATTCTATCCGGTCTATTCTAATCCCCTTGTATTACAGCCATCAACAGCGGAAGGTGCTAGTCCAAGCTCATCAGTGGAACGCCGCAGCAGCGACGCGTCACCTTGCATCAAGCTGCCTCCTGACCTACTCAAGTGGATATGGGACGACAACATGCAGTTTTTACACGACAAGAATATATTCCAGCATGCTTATTTCACGTGAGTATAACAGTCAATTATAAAAGAGGCTACCCCGGCAACAATAGAGTTACCTCCCGACTTTGTCAATTCGATTAGATAGAAAACCTGAGATAAAACAGAATAGAAGATGAAACTATACCACCCTTAAGAGAACGAAAGTTATAATTGAATTCCTCCATGTGAGATTTTTTAACAATTCTTTTTTCAATACACTTCCTCGAAAACGGGTTCTTTTCGCACTTCGATTAGGTTCAAAATGCAATGTATTTCACACGCGGGCAGTTTATTTTCATTTTCCCACACGTTTGCGGGAAAGTAAAATGCCACAGATAACTATACTTAAACGAAGTTCAAATAGTTTCAATGCTTATAGTCGGAGGTGAATGTTATTTTTTCAATTTCGACAAAGCAGTATACGTCTTTTCGGCGTAAATATTTTTTTGAATATTCAAATTGTGTTTATAAATAGAATATCATAAATAAACATGATTATTAAAACTAATAGTTACTTTTATACACAAATTAACATTTATTTGTGTTATAAATTCAAAAGTATAAAAATAATCAATTTTTTATATTAGACTGTTTAGCGGCTTCATACCTTTGCTTCTCCTTCACCTGGCGAAAGTAAAGCGCGGAAAAAAAGAAAATTAAAATCATAGTTTCATAGTAATTCATGACAAAAATATTTTTCGTTATTTTATTTCATTTCTTCAAAGGTGTATTGAAAAACGTCGTTTGATACACGTGGACATTTGTTATTGCAGTTCTCGGCTCAAAAACACCCTCGCCTACGGCTCAGGAGTTAATTCCGCCTCGTACGCAATAACAAACTTTCTCCACTTGTATCAAAATGTACTATTGTTGTATTTGTTCATCAATAAGAATTTAAATCCAACGACGCATTTTTTATCGCTCTCTGTGATGGATTCTTAATTTTTGGATCACTCAAATCGTTGCGGCGTAATATCGCCCGTGCGTATGAGGCCAGACGACAGAAGATGACAGAAGAACGTGGATAAGAACTGGTTGAGACGACGCAGACCAGGGAAGGTTGGCACAAAGACAGGAGGCATCTACACGTCAGTGGGTGGAACAAGGCTGCTAATGATGTGGGATTTTTAGATCTTCAGGCCCATAATTAATATTGTTAATGTCAAAACATCTTTGTATTTGTACGCTAACATAGTTTATAAGTGATCATGCACTACTTAACTTATAACAGGGAATATGCATGTAATTTTTTCTTCACTTAAATCAATAAAATACAGTACTATCAGCCCAAGAAAAGTATTAAAAGTTAAGTTCAACTACTGCTTGTCGCATAAAAATAATAATTATTAAACTCGTGCAATTTTCTACGACAGTTCAAACGTCCGTAGCTGTCGCGGCCATGATGTGACGTCATTATCCACAATCTGCCTTGTTTACATCTAATATTTTTGGCCTTAATAAAATAATTTTACTAATTGTATTATTGTATATGCTTTATTCAAGTAAAAATTGCAATAACAATATTATAATAAAATTTTAGTGAAACTTTAAGCACTTTTCAAATAAAAGTGTTTTTTTGACACATGGACTTTGACATCACTAGCGGCGTTATCGAAGACGATGCATTTTGAAAGTGCGTTCCGTTTCACCAAAAACATGCTACATAAAACAGTAAATTGTAAAATAAGTGATGTATTAGAAACTTAAACAAGTGTACCACAATGTTTTTATGCGCCAATACAAGGCTGTTTTCATAAATATAAGAGATTTTTGTATTTCATGCGTATTCCCTATTATGGAATTATATTCTGAAATAAAGAGATTATTATTATTATAACTTTGAAACGCTCTGTAGTAGTTTCCTCAGCGTTCATTTTGTTGCAGGTTCATGGGTCAGATGTGCAGCTCCGTGCCGCAGTCACTGATGACTCTGAAGCCGGAGGTCACAGAGATCGCGGCGCGGCTGTCTACGTCGTTCTTCATAGAGACTTTCATTCATGCCAAGGAAAAGGTAAGCCGTCATTTTTGTCTATAGTTAAATATCTATAGTTTAATATTATAATACATTTTACTTACACTTCATACGTTGAAGTTCGTCCATTCCATAGGCGTCGGTCAAAAATTGCTGGTACCACAATGACCACAACGTTTCTCCGTAAATTAGATTCTTCACTCATGTAAATTGTAACTGTTTTTTCATTCCACATTCATTTTTATTAATTGCGTTTTATTTTAAGAAAGATCAAATAAACAAAGGGTGATGTTTCTAATTTCGCTTATGATGTGTGTTAGCCGTGTGGTATCCGGCAGAGTAGAATAGAACCAACCCATTACACTCACGGGTGTCGTATAAGGCGACTAATGTCTGAGGCAGAACACGTTGCGCCTCCGTAGACCTGAGAATGGGCAGCAGCGTTTTTTGTTACTCTTTCATCACTGCAATCTCCAATCCGCCTGCCAAGCGTGGAGATTACGGCAAATTCCTCCCATCATGGGAGAGGCTTATGTCCAGCAGTGGACGTTATGGGCTGTTGTTGTTGTGTGTTATATTTGAATTGTTTTACTTGATCGTAATGATCATGTTTTGATGTTCATAGCCAACAATGGTGTCATGGGTAGAGTTGGTGACAAAGCAGTTCAACGCATCTGCTGCAGCTTCAGAGTGGTTCCTAGGGCATATGGCCGACGACACGTGGTGGCCGATGCAAGTGAGTACACTCTTTATGTATAGGGTACATAAGGTTCATATTGGTATTATACATTTGTTTTATGTATTTGACTTGTTTCGCGTGTTGAAAGCAAGTATTTGTTTTGTTGCAGGTGTTAATTAAATGTCCGAATCAGATGGTCCGGCAAATGTTTCAAAGGCTTTGTATGCATGTTATACAAAGGCTCAGGTAAGATATATAAATTTAATACACAATTTGTTCTCTAGAATTCTCTAAATCTTTAGCACCACTTCAGTGGTAGTCACAAATATTTCTGACTCCACCATTATTAATTTTGACAACTCTCGTAAAAATATTCGATTTATATATTATTAAACTGTTGTGTTGTTCCAGATCTAGTCATTGTGCCTTATACCTGCAAGGTATGGAGGAAGGCGACGATAATAGCAAGTTGGGCGAAGCGAGTTGTGTTACTAGGTTTATAAGGATGTTGTTAGCATTGGTGAGTACGCGTTTATTGTACAATTTACATAAAGTAAACTAAGGTTTGTGGAGTGATGGACATACAGAATAATGCCAAAAATGACAGTATTCAACAGAGTTGTCCCAGTGCAGTGGTGGCGGCCCCAACTTACGAACAGTAAGTCGTGGGTTCAAACCCGGGCAGGCGCATTACATTGTGTAATTTATTTCATCACCACTGCTCTCAAAACGGTGCAGGAAAATTAACAAAAAAAAAAAAATTTACAACATGTGACATCTGCCAACCCGCATTGGGCCCGCGTGGTGGATTATAGCCCATGTGTCCCAGCAGTGGGAACGTTAAAGGCTGATTATGCTATGTCTGTATTCGCATATAAATTTAAAATAAAATGTGGCGTAATCATTTCCACTTATATTCAAAGCCCGACTCTTGGGCTTTTTACTACTCGTAACGACTGTCTCAATCTACAAATAACAACCGGCACTAACGGCTTAACGTGCTTCACCTTCGGCGGTAACTTGGTATAAAATAAGGCTGCTTTTCCACCAAAGATGTGCTATGCAGCTATACAGGGTGGAATTTTTGCTTGCCACCTGGAGGGAAAGTACTCTAAATACCGGAGATAGCAAATTTTACTCAAAGGAAACATTCCTTTATTTTTTAAAATAAATTAATCTGCATTCAAAGATTTTGTAAATTTGCTTGCCACACTTGGGAATCGAACCGGCTAAATTCCAAAAAAATACCCCCTTTTACTTTTATGGCACCAATCGATAGGGTCAATCATAAGGATCAAATCTCTCTAACAAACATTATAAATTAAATGAAAGGAAAACCATGAAATCTAAAGTTATAAATTCAATGAGATTAATTCAGCACTTTTATTCAAAGGATGGACCTTTACAATTGAAGAAAGAAGATCGCAATTCGCACGTGTTTGTTTGTGCAAATTGCAATATAAATAGTTCTTCGTCATTTTAATCAATAAATGTCGTCAAAAGATAATTGTTTATTATAGGTTCTGACATACGTAATTGGATGGACCTTTGAATAAAAGTGCTTTATGTTGTCCCATTTAAGATTTCATGGTTTTCCTTTCATTTAATTTATCGTGTTAGTTAGATTTAATCTTTATGATTGGTGCCATAAAAGTACAGGATGGTATTTTTTTGGAATTTAGCCGGTTCGATTCCCGAGTCTGGCACGCGAATTTTCAAAATCTTTGAATGCAGATTAATTTATTTAAAAAAAATAAAGGAATGTTTCCTTTGAGAAAAATTTGCTATCTGCAGTATTTAGAGTACTTTCCCTCCAGGCCCCTTATTCACAACGCTTCGATTCGATTTTCGATTCGGAAAGTCGTATGTCTATCTTTTTTTGGCATTACGAAATCGAGCGAGATAGACATACGACTTTCCGAATCGAAAATCAAATCGAAGCGTTGTGAATAGCCCTGCTGGTGGCATGCAAAAATTCCACCCTTTATATGCTGCGAGGATGTAATAGCTTTCCGTTTCCACCAGTGCTAAGCTATGTGCACCACTGAATATGATTGGTGGATATCAAACGCCCCCGACTAGAGCAGTGGTGGCCCAGTGGTGGCGACCCCGATGTCCGAGAACCAAAAAATTCGAAGACATGTGACATCTACCAATCCGCTCTGGGCCCGCGTGGTGGATTATAGCCCATTCCCTCTCATAGAGAGGGGGCCTGAGTCCCAGCAGTGGTAACATTAATCGGCTGATGATGATAGCAACGTAGCATAGCACATCACTGGTGGAAAAGCACCCTTACGGTCCCCAATCCACGGGCCGGCTTTGGCAAAGACTGCTTGATCTCGAAAATAGATCCGTGTGGCGTTATTGTTTAGCCACGAGTTCCTCGAACCCTTGTTATCTCAACACATACAGATAGCGAAAATATATAAAATATAATTATAATAAAGTAACGTAGTGACATTGGGTGTGCTGTTGCATATTCAACTTTAGACACCGACCCGAAAGTAGCAAATCCAATACGCGCGCAATGTATTTTACGACATTATAAATTTCCACCGTAATTACGACCTGTATTCCTTTTTTTCAAATACTTAGATGGAAAACGGCGCAAGATCTCACTTGCGCCACCTGACGGAGTACTTCAGCTTACTGTACGAGTTCAGTAAGATGGGTGAGGAAGAGGGCAAGTTTATGTTGCGCATCAACGCCATATCCAGCATGGTCAACTTCTATCTCGGACAGAATGCTACTGTGGTGAGTGCTTGACTTTCTTCAGGTTTAGAATTATTTTAAACAACTGTTTACTTATAGTTGGTGCCAGTTAAGATGAGAATAGCGGTCATTGCCCTTTCCCTAATATCTCTTCGTACGAACCAAAACAAATAAACCATGTATCGTTTTTCATTACAAAAAATGTTTGAAGATCACGATAGATGACGATTCATTCCAGACTTGAACAGGCTTATTTTTGGTTTTCAAGGTTAAGAAGTTTAATAAATGTAGGTGGGTTATCTTAACTGGCACCAACTATAGTACAAGCTTCGTTTCTTGAACCTTAAATCTTTCAATGGGTAATAATGTTTGCTCTAATTTAATTTTTTGGGGCAAAGAACTGTAAATCTAATAGTGCTCGAATCGCTTGTACCAACCATCGTCATTTTTTAAAAATCTGTCAATGTCATTTTATATTTCAAAATGGCTCGATCTCATTGGTCAGATTAGGACTAAGCTATAGACACGTCAACTACAATCAGCTTTGACCTGCCTTTTCACGAGTGAGGTTTTTCTAATTATATCTTATGCTATTTGTAGATATCAACTGCAAAAACGAATGAGGTAGCAATATTTAAACTCTAGAACAAATCGGAAATCAGTTCTCAAGTAGTATTCAAAAACTTTACAAAAAATATTATTATCACATTATTGTTTTGGTGAACCGTTAGTCTTTTCCGTACCTTTCTTCATTTGCGTGTTATTGTCACCATGAGCGAGTTCGTATCATAAGTAAATTTCATGGTAAAGTATAAAGATAGATAATAGCCATAGCCAGCATGTTGGTAGCGACGTAATTACGATATTAAGTTGCACCCTTTTATCAGGCGGAGTCGCCAACCGAAGAAGCGGGGGGCAGTGGTAGCGGGAGCACTAACGCTGAAAGCGGAGGAGACAAGTTACGTCCCGGAGCCCTAGACAAGATGGTAGCCCTCGTGGCCGGGCTAGTGGAGCGCTCGCGAGACGCTGCGGGACATCTCGCGCTGCTGGAACCTGATGCTAGAGCGTTATTGCATGCGAAGGTAATTAGAACTTGAGATTTATTTAAACTAATTGATTGTCTCTACATTAGCAACCCAAAAACAACCTTATTGTGTCGTAAATAAAGATCACTGTGATTTTGACAGTTATACAAAATGGTATCAACTTTGAAAAGACGAGAGTGACACATTTGCGAAGAATATCGTCGAATGGTTCGGCGATGTACGTGATCTTTCGGGTTTTTTTTGTAGGTCGTAAACGGATACTTGTGTATCCATTTTTAAAGCGTGTCCTGAAATGAACAGTTGACGTTCAGCTTTGGACGTCTAGGGAATAATATCGACGGTGAAAATTTGAAGTGCCGTAAGCTGTTTGAGGGCGGCGTTGGAATTGCAACGTTCGGCTTAGCGCTGAAAGTTGAAAATCCAGTAACACCCGTAATGTCTCTTACCAATATTGAACTCTCAAACGTTGTTATCCACAGGGGTTTCCTTTCATCTACCAGCAGACGCGCGACTGCCTCAACTTGCAGCAAACGCGCTCGCTTATCTTCGCGCTCTGCCGCTGGAACGAGCCGCTCGCTCAGAAGATAGTTAACATGATCTTTCAGGCCATCGCCAAACATTCTGAGGTAAGCGTTTTAATTCATCAAAACGTGAATTCACAGACATTTTTCGGAGAAAATAAAGTCATTTTGATTTAGTTATGATTATCCACAATCAGCGCTATTTTTCGCTTTTCTAAATCTTTAAACGGCTAAAAGCAAATTTTTTGTTTTTTTTCCCTGTTTTATGACTAAATACAACTTTCCGGAACTATTCAGATACGAAAATCTATTTTTTTTGTCCTCTTTAACACAGTTCCTTGCAAATGTCACATCAGAAAGTGTCGCCGATAAATTAAATTAAAAAAGAAAACCAATAACTCACAAGTTCTGAATGATAAAAAATAGTAGATTATACAAGTGAAAAAAAGGGAATTTAATTCGAGGGACGAAGTTGGATCCCGAGAGCAGCGAGGGATTCTAGATTAGAATCCTGAGCGAAGCGATGACCGAGATAATTTTTTTTTCACGTGTTGTGTACTTTACTTTTTACAATTGAATGTGAGAAAATAAATCGGGCCATGGTATTTATATTTATCACATTTTATTATATAATCAGTAAAACATAAATCATCATCCACACTACTCTGCTGCCTTCTGCTGCCTTAGAACGAAATTATTCCGGAGTCAGTATCTCATTTTCGTCATCGGAAAAACTCATTTTATAATAATTATGTTAAAAGATAACACAAACAGACAGAAAAGAACCTAACTAAAATTGGCAAGATATTTTTTTAATTTGGAATGGAATAGCTCCATTCAACCACCCAGTATTACACATCGATGAATAAAATGCTCTTTTTCGAGTGGCAATGGTAAAAACTATATATTTATTTCAACATGCTTTCATCAAATTATAACCTTAAAATAACGCTCAATATTTTTGAAAAAAGATTCATGTTTTGGTTGTCCCGAAGGGAAGCTGGTAGGAATCGGGTGGCAGGGAGGTTTCGCCACTGATTGTAAATTATAAAAACATTATACCATTATCACTACCTTACTTCAACTAAAACACTATTTGAAAAAACAAAATTATTAAATCTTAAACAACTATACACATACGGTACCTGCATTCTAATAAAAAAAATCACCACGAACAGTTTACAATCAAAACTAAAATTACATAAAAAAACAATATCACACAACCTAAGAAATAAAAATAAATTACAACGAAGACAAGCTCGGACTAACTACGGTAAAAAAACCATATTGTTCGAAGGAGCACAGCTGTTTAACGACCTACCAAATGACGTAAAAGATTGTGATAATATTAACAGATTTAAACTAAAACTGAGAAAATACGTTTATGAAATGTCAGTCATAACCTCAAGTGACCATAAGTGCAGTATAACCATCAAGTGCAGTCATACCGCAAATTAAATGTTAGCAATTACATACTTCCTATATATTTGTTTTGTATAACTTCACCAACACGCATCGGAGGCAAAATGTCTTTATTTAGATTTATAAAAAATTACTTTGTATCTCATTTTAAGTGAACCTATGTATTGTTCTTATGAGAATAAATTCTTTAAACCGATTGTCTGTTAGTTCCTTACATGAGCGTGTATGTTACATATTTTGAATCCGGTAGGAGAATTTTAGGATTGGAACATTATAATAGTAAACTTATCTCAATTTCCAGAGCTGCGGTCCATTTTTTAAGCTACTAACGTTGCTGGTGGAAGGTAGCGGTGGCGGCGCAGGCGCGACAGGCGGCCTGCCGTGCTTCACGCAGCTCGTGTTAGCGAGGTTATGGGACGTGGCTGACGTGTGTCCGCATGCTGCGCTAGAGTGGCTCGCTCTACAGGTGGGTAGACATTACTGATAAGCTTGTGTATAACGACATTCACGTTGGAATGGATAGAGCTTAATCGCGTCAGAATGATCTAACAATTTTCAACAAAAAACACTAAAGTTTAAGATACTAACCATATTTACGCTTTTAAAGTTTTCGGAATGTGTTTATGATAGAAGTATCTACAGATTTATATTCCGTTGTCAGGTCCCCCGCAACAAAGCCGCGCACGCGTGGGCGCTCCGCACGTGCGAGCGCTGGGTGGAGGCGCAGCTGCTGGGCGCCGGCGCCGCCCGCGTGCGCGCCGCAGCCGCCCTGCTGCTGGTGGCGCTGGTCCCGTCGCAGCACTTCCGCGCGGGCTACTCGCGCGCGCGCCCGGCCGCGCCCGCGCCGCCGCACCACCCGCACGCGCCGCACGCCGCGCACGCCAACCACTCCAAGCTGCCGGACACAGCACATCACACGCTGCATCAGGTTAGAACATCATCGTCAGTCACCGTACCGTCGCAGAAAACCCGAAAAAAAACCACTGTAAAACAGACGCCCACAAGCATCGCCACATCGACTGATCCCATACTTATGTCCATTGGATTCCCACGGCCTTCACCAGGTCATCGATCATGTCTGATACTAAGTCATAAGTAGTCCGAATTTGTTTCATTTCCGCGTAGAATTTACAAAACCAACAGGTGTCTTCGGCTTGATTTTTATCACAAATGAGTCAATATGTGTGAACTCATTGGTGGGCGTGGCAAAAAGCACGCTGTCTCACCTGACATCGTGCCTCTACAGAGATAGTATCAGTGATGAGCAGTTAGACGCTAGTCTACACGCACGTCTAGTTCGTAAGCACACACACAGCGTTCCGAACCGTGCCGAACAAAAACGAAGTTACACTAACGACATATAATGCTATTCGACGCCGCTCAACACTCGCATAAATATATATTACATATATTAATTATTATCATTATTTTTTATATATATATATATATATATCTTTACAAATAACTTCTTTTAATACTTTCGTCTAACCTTTTATTTAAATGCGCTAAAAATAATAAAATAAACTTTTCTTTAAAACTTTTACTATCAACTTATAACGTTACACAATTCGCGAGATTAGTGGCAAAAATAATATTGTATAACAATATTGTTTGTTATTGTTGGCCTGGGGTCACGATGTCCTGAACGCTTTCCGCCAGGTCTGCTAATCCCTCGAGAGAAGTAAATGGCTGTGAAGCCAGCAGAGTCTGGACGTTGGTCGGCAAACGACTGCTTTATATTGTCATCCTGGTACTGTGGATTTTCTTGGCCTGATAAAATTTAGGATTTCCTTTTCAGGACGTATCACGTCAGGGTCACCAACTTAGTGGTTGTTGTACGCTAATTCAATTAAATTAAAATTTTCATCATTCAATATAAATTTAGTCAACACAAGACGAGAGTGACAGATCAGAAGAAAAGTAAAAATCATATCGTGAAGGTTTTATGTATATAAAGTTTCTAAATAAGTAGATCGCTACACCATATTGTTACGAGCTGGGTATGGGATAAATTAATTACTACCGAAGAAACAACAACAACAACTTTAATAATCACAAAACACTTAAAACTTAATCACAAGTACACTACTGATCACTATTCGCTTAGATATCGCACTTTTAGTTCACTTCGATTCGCTTCGTGGTGTAGCCAAACTCAGACTGACTGCTCCCGCAAACACGTCGACTATTTATATGGCGATCGAACGTTCGAGAAATATCCACGACTTCCTAGAATCTTCTAGACAATTCCATAGTGGGTCATTGTCCTTCGAGTAGGTACTTTATGCCCTCGGCGTACGGTCGAAATTACAATGATGTTCTTTTGTAGGTAGTTTGCGAATTTGTACCTACATTATTCGGGACTCGTTTTACCTACCTACCTACTATTACCTACCTACTTACTAGTAGGTACCTACTCCCGTAACTGTAGGTAAGTACGGGTACGACGTAACACTGCCCCCTCCTTAGACATGCTCGTCCCGAGCATCATTAGCCCCGTAGTATCGCGCCAATCTGTCTACATGGACAATCTTAGGCACACCTCGTGGACCCTTCTGTATTCGGTAGGTGACATCGTTGATCCTAGTCACAACTCGGTATGGTCCATCCCATTTTGCTTGCAATTTCGGAGACTTCCCCTTGCTCCGTACTGGGTTATGCAACCACACCAATGAACTTTCGTCGAAACCCCTACTATTTGCCTTCCGGTCATAACGGGTCTTCATCTTCTCAGACATCTGTTGGCCGGATTGTCTGATATGCTCATAAACATCATTCAACTTGTTACGCAAGTCAATCGCATAATCTGTTACACTACGTGGAGCATCAGGGGGAGTTCCAGTGATTAAATCAGCAGGTAACCGTAATTCCCTTCCAAAGTTCGCGAAGGCTGGCGTCACAGTCGTACTTTCGTGGACTGCGCTGCGGTAGGACAGAAGAAACGGCTGTATGTGCTTGTCCCAATCCCTTTGTCTGCTTTCCACGACTTTTGCCAGATATGTCTCTAACGTTTGGTTGAATCGTTCCACCATTCCATCAGATTGTGGGTGGTAAGAGGTGGTTCTGGTTTTGTGGGTACCCATCAATCGACAAGTCTCCTGAAATACTTGCGATTCAAAATTCCTTCCTTGATCGCTATGTATTTCTAAGGGTACTCCAAAACGACAGAAGACTTCCTGAACTAATTTATCTGCGACAGTTGTAGCTTCTTGGTTAGGAATGGCAAAGACTTCTGGCCACTTTGTGAAGTAATCCATGACCACCAGGAAGTACTTGTTTCCGCTCTCACTTTCTGGAAATGGTCCTGCAACGTCTAGTGCTATCCGTTCCCAAGGGGCTCCAACGTTGTACACTTTTAATGCACCTCTACTGCGTGTGTGGGGTCCTTTTACGGCCGCACAACTGGTACATTTGCGACACCAGTCCTCCACATCATCTCGACAGTGGATCCAGTAAAAGCGTTCTCGAAGTTTTAGTAGAGTCCTTTTTACCCCCATATGTCCTCCTGAACATCCATCATGGTAGAGCCTTAAAACATCCGGTACCTTAGCTTTAGGGACAACCATTTGTAGATGACAGCTGTCCCCTCGAGCGTTTTCCCATTTACGGCACAAGACTCCATCCTGGATCACCAAGCTGTTCCATTGCGCCCAATAACTCTTCGTGATGGAACTCATCGCAGCCACATCACTCCATTTAGGTTTAGAAGCACCAGCTTTGATCCACTCGAAGATCGGTTTGATGTCCGAGTCATTTTGCTGAGCCTGCTGTAGTGTTTCCTTCCATTCATCACTGAGATCCGTTCTAAGCATCCTCACGGGCACTACTTCCTTAGTCTCTTGCCTGGCACAGTGCTTACAGTCTTCAGGACAAGGTCTTCTTGACAAGGCGTCTGCGTTACCGTGAGTTCTCCCACTGCGATGTTCAGTTACGAAGTCAAACTCTTGCAGTAGTTCAATCCATCTCGCCACTTGCCCCTCTGGATTCTTGAACTGTAATAGCCACTTCAATGCAGCGTGGTCAGTTCGTAATTGGAATTTACGTCCCAACAAATATTTACTGAAGTGCTGCAATGTCTTTACTACGGCGAGTAGCTCCCGTCTTGTAACGCAGTAATTTCTTTCTGGTTTGGATAAAGACTTGCTGAAGTAAGCTATCACAACCTCTTGGTTTCCTTTCCGTTGAGACAGCACGCCCCCAATTCCAGTATTACTTGCATCTGTGTCAACTATGAAGTCATTTTCAGTGTCAGGATATCCCAAAATAGGCGTATTGCACAGACGTTTCTTTAATTCCTGAAATGCGACGTCGCAGTTGTCGTCCCAACAGAATTGCCGCTTTTCCTCAGTGAGTTTGTGCAAAGGTTTTGCAATGTCGGCAAAATTCTTGACAAACCTTCTATAGTAGGAGCACAAACCCAGAAATGCTCTGACCTGTGTCTTGTCTTTCGGAACTGGCCAATCCTTGACGGCGACTACTTTTTCACCTTCCCCCGAAACTGTGTCCCAAAAAGTTCACTTCTTGTCTGAAAAACGAGCACTTTTTCGGACTTAACTTGAGATTTGCTGTTTGGATTTTCGACAGCACTTGGTTAAGGTTTTTAAGGTGATCTTCAAATGTACGGCCCACGATGATTATGTCGTCTAGATAGACAAGACATGCGTCTCCAATCAATCCGGCGAGTACTTGCTCCATCAGCCTTTCAAACGTCGCAGGAGCATTGCAACCCTTTTCCTGTTGAAAATGCAGTCTTCTCCTTGTCTTTGGGGTCTATTTCTACTTGCCAGTAGCCACTTTTCAGGTCAAGTGTGGTAAACCACTTCATACCAGTCAGCGTATCCAGTGTGTCATCGATCCTAGGCAGCGGGTAGCTATCCTTTTTCGTGACATCGTTCAGTCGTCGGTAGTCCACACAGAAGCGCATGCTGCCGTCCTTTTTCTTTACCAGGACCACAGGAGAACACCATGGACTGGATGAAGGCTCTATAACACCGTCCTTCACCATTCCCTCAACCATGGTTTCCACCTCTTTTTCACGTGCAACTGGCAGTCTTCTTGGTCGCTGACGGATTGGTAACTCGTTGCCTGTATTAATCTTGTGCTGAACTAGTCCAGTTCTCCCTATGTCAGCATCATTTGAAGAGAAAGTGTCGGCGTACTGAAGTAACATTTTCTTAGCCTTGTCCATTTCTCCTTTAGTTAAATCGCAGTTTTCCAAAAGCGTTGTCACGTCAAACTTTGGACTACGAATTTTATTTCCGGTAGGCAGATTTTGCAATTGACGCATCCAAGCTACTTCCTCGCAAGTGCCGATCAAGGTGCCCTTCTTAATCACTTGCTCCTTGTCACTTGGATTCAGTATGCGTACTGCCGAGACGTTGGTGGCCTTGACCAGAGTCCGTGCCATCTTCCATGGAAAGTCATTGTTCACTCTTTCTATCAGAACACTTCGATCTTTTTGACCAGAATTCCGTGGTAGACTAATTGGCACAATCGTTTCTGATCTGCGAGGGAGAACAATCTTCTTCAAGCAGTATACTTTCCCTGATGGTGCACCTTCCATGAAGACTTCCTCTGAACCACATTTCAGTACTCCTTGTTCAACGTCGATCTCACAACGATATTTCCGCATAAAATCCAAGCCCAAGATGCAATCGTCCACTATGTCGGCCACGATGACATTGTGCTTGTAAAATCTGTCACCCAATTTTAACTCCACCTCCTTCTTGCCTCGGACGATTATGTGCTGACCGGTAGCTGTTAGTAATCGTATACGGTCGTGGTTATCGAAGTAGTCCCCAAGAAACCGACTTGCTAGTTGAGAATTGACGACCGTGTGAGAAGCTCCAGTATCCAACGTCAGTTTGCAAGGTGTTCCGTTGACTTCGCCTTTGATGGTGAGGCTGTTTCCGTCATGTGCTTGCGAGATCAAGATTCTCGGGGCTTTTTCAATACCAGCCAGCACCCGCCCCCCAGTCCTGGCATTTACTCGTTTCCCTGCTGTGGCTGGGTAGTCACTTCAGCCACCCTTCCCTGCTGATCTTCTCTCAGAGTGCTGCGCTTAGGACAGCTTGACCGAAGATGACCCCTTTCTCCACAAGTGTAGCACCTAGGACTGTACCCTTGCGGGCGGTCGCGTACAGGTGATGCTACAACCTTTTTGACGCGGTGCGTTCGGTGGTCCTGCCTCACTGCCTCTACTTCTAAGGCATGGGCCAAGGCGTCTTTCAGCGTCTCATGGTGCCCAAGTCTCACAGCAGCTCTAACTTCCAAGTCACGTATTCCATCAACGAACGCTTGTACCAGATTCCCATCGATAAGTGCAGGGGCAGACTGGTATGCTTTTCGAACCAGCTTTTCAACTTCGAGGGCCCACTGCTGCAGGTTCTCGGCACTACGTTGAACACGGTCCTTCAACTTAGCACGAAATACGTGCTCCAAGTGCGCATCGCCGTATCTGGACTCTAACGCCTCCAGCAGCTGCTCGTAGGGTACATCCTTGCCGAGCGCCTCAAGAATGTTTAAGGCCTGGTCTCGAAGGCCCAAGGTGAGCGCGGTCATGGCTTGCGGTTTTGTCCATCCATTCGCCTTCATAACGGCCTCAAATTGAATTTTATAAGCCGACCACGAAGATTTTCCATCGAATGGAGGCACCTTAAAGCCCCGCGCTGAAGGTGCAGCAACTACTGAAGCCACAGTCACGTCTCCAGTCTTCAGTTCTCCCAAAGCCTCTTTCACCCCAGCGATCTGAACTTCGGCCTCTGAGATACGGTTCTCGTGCTGGTGAACCTGATCCTTCATCACTTTCAGATCTTTGCCGAAAGTTGCATGAAGATCCTTTATGAGGAGCATCTGTTCATCCTGGCGGCGGGCCTGCTCCTCTTTATCTTGCTGCAACTGCTCTTCCAACCGGCGAGCCTGCTCCTCTTGACGGCGAGCCTGCTCCTCCTTATCTCGTTGCAACTGCTCCTGTAACTGGCGAGCCTGGTCCTCTTGACGGCGAGCCTGCTCCTCCTTATCTCGTTGCAATTGCTCCTGTAACTGGCGAGCCTGGTCCTCTTGACGGCGAGCCTGCTACTCTTGACGGCGAGCCTGTTCCTCTTGACGGCGAGCCTGCTCCTGCAGCAGCGCCATTAAAGCTGACAAGTCTGGCGCCACTGATGCTGGAGAAACTCCGGATGGGCCAGCGACTATCACTGACGTAGGCTGGACACCACCCGGTGTCTGTGTCGGAGAATCTCCAAACCGCCTTTGGTCCATGTCCTGCTGTCGCTGACTCCTGGTACGGATACCGTCCGTGTCGTCCTTAGGTAGAATTGGCATAATTTATCCCTCACTTCTGACACCAAATTGTTACGAGCTGGGTATGGGATAAATTAATTACTACCGAAGAAACAACAAATAACTTTAATAATCACAAAACACTTAAAACTTAATCACAAGTACACTACTGATCACTATTCACTTAGATATCGCACTTACTAGTTCACTTCGATTCGCTTCGTACTGTAGCCAAAATAAGACTGCTTGCTCCCGCAAACACGTCGACTATTTATATGGCGATCGAACGTTCGAGAAATATCCACGACTTCCTAGAATCTTCTAGACAATTCCATAGTGGGTCATTGTCCTTCGAGTAGGTACTTTATGCCCTCGGCGTACGGTCGAAATTACAATGATGTTCTTTTGTAGGTAGTTTGCGAATTTGTACCTACATTATTCGGGACTCGTTTTACCTACCTACCTACTATTACCTACCTACTTACTAGTAGGTACCTACTCCCGTAACTGTAGGTAAGTACGGGTACGACGTAACAATATTATAGGGTGTGCGTTTCGATGGCGCGACCAGGGCGTTTTTTTTTTTAATAACTGTGCCATGATTTTGTAAAAATATTTAAAATTTGGTTCAAATTTCCCAAAACCTTAAATTTGTCAAAGTTATGGTTAAAAAATTATAAGGGTTTGAACGTGGCCACGCCATCGAAACGCGGAGAACCGCGCGGCAACGGAAATCTTAAAAACTAAGCGTTGCAGAGACCTGAAATTTAGGTAAATAACAGATTGAATTTGTAAAAAAAATTAACGAATCTTAGGTTTATAATTTATTTTAGGAGCTGTAAGACTAGAACCCCATGGCCGCGCCATTGAAACGGTGGCGGGAATTCAAATTTTTACAAAATCCTTCCATTGTATTTAAAAAAAAAAAAACGCCGTGGTCGCGCTATCGAAACGCACACATTATAGGAGTGCAATAAAAATGCACAGCCCTTCAACTTCAGCGAAAAACAAATGACACGTCACTGACTTCATGCATGAAATGAAAAGGACAGAAATATAGTTCTTGTTCAGAAAAAAATACGAAAAGGCCTTTGGGAAATCGAATTTTATGAAAAAAACACTGCATTAATCATTTACAAATAAAACTTATTGAATTCTTCGATAATCGTGCTGTGTCGGTACGGGCTTTGTTTTGGAAATTTGACACTTCTTTTATTACCAATTTACGCCCAAAGTTGCGTTAAAATTGGCAATAAAAATGAGTCTTTGGTAGCTCGTAACTTTTGAATGGCTTTTTATTTTACTATTCTGTTTCCGCACAGACACAATTAATAATGAGACAAAACGATATCATGTTTAACTAGATGTACCATGTCAAACAGTGGAGTAATACCCCCCCGAAATTTGTTTGGAAAATATGTTTAGTAGTTCAACCTTAAGCCCGTCGCCCAAACGATCAAAAGTCGAGATGGTGTCGAGGTACGGGCGTTGAAGCATAGCCACCCGACGCGACACCGCTTCGACTTATCTATGATTAAAGCGCCTAAAGTGACCTTATCTGAAGAGCTTATATCAGCCTTATTGGTACGATCCAGTGATCTAGAACATTCTGTTCAGCACTAACAACATTTTTGAATATCGAATGTTATATATACGTTTAATGATTTTCGTGGCGTTAAATAAATACTTGTAACAATACTAATAAAACTCATGCTTCATTCCCAGGTGTACACGATGCTGCTGGGCAAGCTGAAGGCGGCGCGCAAGTACACAGACATAGCGGTGCACGGCACTATGAAGTTAACGGCCTACTTCGGAGTCATGTCCTACTGTGTCGTCAGCAGGGTTGAGAAACTTATGGTAAGTACTACTGAGTCAATATGATATTTTGTCAGGTTATTTTCACACTAGGATTAAATTGTTCCAACAGTAGAAATCTTTTATTCCTGGAATAAAGTTAGTTTGACAGTTTTTGTTCGGAAAAAGCTGCCCAAAATTCTAAAAACTCTATGGGAGTATGAAGAACAGGGTGTAAAGCTCTTCATCCCCCATAGATCTTCCGGCCATACGGGTGTTATGTCTGATGGGCCACTGATGGCCCGACAGTTGTCGTCGGCTTATCGAATGTATATTCTATCTTAAGTTGCGGATAATGTTGCTTGCGCGATGTAGGAATCTGACGTATCTTGCTGTTTAGTTCCTCATTTTTGTCATAGATGGCGCTGTAGTACTTTTTGTTCTATGTGCTGTACTACTTTTTATAGTGCCGCTACAACTCTTTCTTGCGTTGGACAAATTAGCCGTAGGTTATATCGTCCGCGTCAATTGTTGTCTAATAGCTATGAATGTAACACAGCTATTTACAAAAAACTAACTATTATAGGATCAAACTCAAACTCAAAGCATTTATTTCAATTAGACCATTACGGCACTTTTGAATGTCAAAAATACAAAAAAGAAAATCAAAGCTACAGTCCCAGTCACAAGGCATAATAACTTGAGAAAGTACTGTAGTTGCCCATTCCCTAGCGTAGATCTCTATGGAGAAGAACGGGCAAGAAACTCCATGGACACTCTTTTAAAATTAAAATATTGTTACAAAATCTTGGTTACATCTTTAATTTTGAGATTATACATATATGTGAGAACGATGTAGAAAGACGTGCACACTAAGTGTGTCCAGAGTAAAAGATTAGATCAACAATTTACGAATAAAGTAATTAAAATGAACCTTGGCAGCTAAGAGATGACCAGTCCCAACTGACAGCGCCCGTTCACGAACATGACGCATGTACCGGCGCCATTCAACTCAACCATATTGAAGGGAACTAAATGATCCGACACACCCGCCACCATCAGCGAGACATTTAAGTGAGCATGACATTCTCTCAGCCACCAAGGCATATTCAAGTCAATGAAAGATAAATAAATGTAAATGGTGGCTGAACAGTACAAAGTACTCACACATGTGCTATGCAATTATATAATACTAAGAACTGGAATCTATATAATGCAAGTATATTTTTACAATCTTCTGCAGCTTCCATAATACATTAACATGGGAATCAATTCTTCATCTTCTTCTTTACGTGTCGATGGACTCAAATAATGCCCGACCCAAACAATCAATTAATTTGCATCAATATTACTGTATTAGTAACTCCAATCAAATGATGAGTCGTTTTAGCACTAAGTAATTTTGCAGCCTACATGTCCTTTTTCCTGTTCCGTGAAACCAAATTTTAATAAACAAAGAAGTAAAAAAATACAACTCTCGATAATTTCTCCATTCGAATTAAAATTGAACAGAACAATTATAAGCCACATTTTACATGATTGTATTTATTTTACACAGTAAATAATAACAGCCGCTCGGATCAATCTTTATGGTAAGCCGTGCTTGCCTAGGTTGGTCTGTGGATGGGTGACCACCCATCACATACCGAGTTTCCTCCGTGGATCGGAAAGCACGTTAAGCCGTTGGTCCCGGCTGTCATTTTCAGATCTTTGACAGTCGTTACAGGTAGTCAGTGACCCAAAAGTCTAACAACCAGTCTTACCAAGGTCTATCGTATTACCCAGTACTAACTGGGTTGTGGAGTTCAGATAGGCAGTCGCTCCATGTAAAATACTGGTATTCTACTGCATACGGTTAGACTGGAAGCCGACCCCAACATAATTGGGAAAAGGCTAGGCAGTTGATGATGATAATAGGGTAGATGACACACCAATCAATGGGGTCGCTAAGGCAAGGTAAATCTCAGATGGCGCCACCATAGTTGGTCTCAATCTGACCAATGAGGTTAAGCTTTTTTGAAATATGAAATGACATTACCACATTTACAACCAATGACGTTGTTTGGGTACCAAATATGCTAGCGCCATTAGTTCCACAGTTAGCCTCCGCATTGACATACTTTTTAAGAGCTGTCAAAAAGTGGTTCTCTCATTGATTTTGTATGGCAATAGCATGCTGTGACGTCACAATTTTGTCAACTCAATGACTCAACTATTTATTGATTACAAAGCAACTAAAAATCTAATTTGGCAATTAATTGAAAATAAATCTGGTTTTCAGGCCCAAATAACGTTTTCTTTTTAGAGATTGGTGTCTTCAAATTATTGTTTTATGGTTTCATGTATTATATTTTACACAGTATAGTATATTTGTCTAATAAGAAACCCTGTCCCTCCGCAGTTCGGCCAATACTTCAACGATCTGTGGGAGCTGTACCACCCGGCGATCTCGGAGCCTTCGGTCGCGGTACACCCCAACAAGCAAGCCCTGCTCACGTTCTGGCACGCCGTGTCCGTCGACTGTCCCGAGAACGTGCAGCTAGCGGTCGCCAACCAGCGGCTCACTAAACATATCGCTTTTAATTATATACTGTAAGTACCATTTAATCCTACTAAACTATTCTAAATGCGAAAGTTTGTGAGTATGGATGTTTGTTACTCTGTCGCGCAAAAACTACTGAACGGATTTAGATGAAATTTTGCACACAGATAGTTTATAGCCTAGATTAACATATACAATAGTTTTTATCCCGGTAGTTAAATCCCATGGGACAATAGGCTTGTGTCCTGAAAAAATCTAATAAGTCTGTTAGATTATCAAACAATATTTGACACATATTTTTTCTTTTGTTATGTAAACCAAAAAATTAACGAAGATACGACGCTTTTAAAATTCTCAATACGTCACGTCGTGCTATAATTTCGAGTGCGTTGTGACGTCACGAGCCCCCACTCCCGATGCGTTTTATCTTTGTCAATATTCATTAATTTACAAAAAATAAAAAATACGTTTCCATTATTTTTCAATATTCTAACTGACGGACTAAATAAATTTGCAATTTGTTGATAGTAGAAACTAGCCTATTATCGAACTTCACGCGGGACAAAGCCGCGGGCAGAAGCTTGTTATTTATTTATTAAACGACGAGTCGAACTAAGCGCTTCTCCTCCACTTTTATTATGCGCACAGCCAAAGTGTGAAACTCTCTTCCTGCATCTGTGTTCCCACCCACATTTAAGCCGCCTGCCTTCAAAGCAAGAGTGAACAGGCATCTTCTGGGCACGCTCGTTCTATCATCGGTCTCATCCATCGCTTTCCATCAGGCGTGATCGAGGTCAAGAGAAGGCCCATTTTGTAATTAAAAAAATACTAGCAGTTGCCCGGGACCTTCGTCCGCATAAAATTATTATTATTAAAACAATTACATCCCTATTTGAATTGGATTATGGATTTCAAGTGTTTTAATTTTTTTGCACATAATCCTAATCCTTTTTCTGAAATAAAAGAAGCCTTAGTTATACGTGCACCCTTCAATTGTATGGGAACATCAGTTCCAATTAAATTTGACAGCTCTAAATTACGTCCGTCTCTTTCTCGTTTTATTAGAGAGAAAACGATAGCAATAGCCTAAATTAAGTTTAGTTTGTGCACAACAGAATCGACACTAATGCCTTTCTAATTATAGATAACATTCCTTTTTAAATGACATTTCTCACCAAAGAATTAAATATTTTTTAATTTTGGAAGGTCGATTATTATCCAAACTGGATTTAGGCAGTCACTCAAGGCAGAGTACTTAGGAAGAACAAGGTCCATAGAAATGAGAGGAACTCCAACCAGACGGTAGGTATAGCGTAGATGACACACCAATCAATTGACGTACTTTATAAGAGCTTTCAAAACATGGTCCTCTCATAGATTTCGTATGGCAATCGCACGCTGTGACGTCACTATTTTATCAAATCAATGACTCAACTATTTATTGATTTCAAAGCAACTGAAAATCTAATTTGGCAATTAATTGAAAATAAATCGTGTTTTCAGGCCCTAAAAAATGTTTTTTTTAGCGATTGGTGTCTTGGAATTATTGTTTTATGGTGTCATCTACCCTATTGTGCCTGATAGCCTGTCTTCAATCGCGGATAACTCTAATAGCGCGATTCACAATATTGATGTTAGTTCTTCCGTTGTGGCAAAGAAGGCGCTGTAGTGTGTGCTACAGCTTCATTCGGTTAGATAGGAAGCCCTAACATAGTTGGTAAAAAGCCTAACAGGTGATTAGATCTTTGTATCACAGAAAGCGCACAATATACACTACTATAGACAAAAACATTGAAAAAGGAAAAACATAATTATTATCCCTAGATTTTGTCTTGATATCAGGCGTGTTTTATTTGACCCTCATATAAACGAAGTTTTTAAAAAGGAAGTCACGGTCGGCAGCTGTAACGGCATAATAATATTACATCATAATTTTGTATATTACTAAAATTTTAAATCATCAAGTTTCATAATATTCCAAACAGCAATATTCGTGTAAGTGTAGTAAAAATATTGATAGTGAGTCATTCACTTGCGAACTGATAAATGGAGCACGAACATGTTTTAAGTTATCACTAATCGGAATATGATCAGAGATTTCGCAATAGTTAACTGCTGAATGCATTATTGTATTTTGATGCATAAGCAATTATCACACAAATGAAGAGTTGCGTTGTTTCGTCAATACATTCATCGGGGATATAGCTCAGTGGTAGAGCATTCGACTGCAGATCGAGAGGTCCCCGGTTCAAACCCGGGTGTCCCCTGTGAAATTCTCTTTTTGTTTTTTCTATTAGCAATGACAATTATCTTTTGATTTTTATACTTTTTGTGTGGTTATCTGTCAAAATAACGCGAATAACCATTGTTGAATAAAGAGCTTGTATTTATTTTAGTAACAAAAGGTCGGATCGCTTAGAAGCTCATACTTTTTGGCACTGTGTCTTCTTTAGTAGATAATTAGAAATGTGGGATACCTATGACTTTTATTCATGTCAACAATTATAATTTAGAACGTTTTTGAATTCAACTTAGTTCAGTCAAGAAGCGAACATGTACGAACACTTTTCAAAAATTCCTGTCCGGCCGAATGATGCCTTTTCAAATGACAGTTTTTTGGCAAAAAACTATTAACGTAGCCGAAAATCTATTGAAGTGCTAGATACAATTAATTGATGCTTAAAATTTTCATTCCTTGACTGTGCATACAGTTAATTGTGTTTATTTTTGCTACAACTTATATTTCATTCCTTGACTGTGCATACAGTTAATTGTGTTTGTTGTTGCTACAACTTATATTTCATTCCTTGACTGTGCATACAGTTAATTGTGTTTGTTGTTGCTACAACTTATATTTCATTCCTTGACTGTGCATACAGTTAATTGTGTTTGTTGTTGCTACAACTTATATTTCATTCCTTGACTATGCATACAGTTAATTTATTGTGTTTGTTGTTGCTACAACTTATATAAGGTCATTCATACACGAAATCTCTTAAGGGATCATTGTACTCATCATTATGAACAACTTTTACTATGGGACCAAACCCTGAATCGCGAAAAAAAATCAATTGCTCACTACAATATGTTCGCATAACTCGTCAATATGTATGGAACAGCAGATTTGTTTTCTCCGCTCGAATTAAAGTTTTTGAATTTGAATTTGAATTTAGGCATTTGTGGTTGGTCCCTTAGTAAAAGATATTCATAATGATGAGTAGATAAACCTTATATATGTAATCCCACAGCGCCGACCACGAAGATGGCGAGGTGGTAGCATACAACCGCGCCATGCTGCCGCCGTACTACGCGCTGCTGCGCCTGTGCTGCCGCCGCTCCAGCGCCTTCGCGCGCTCGCTGGCGCAGCACCAGAACATACACTGGGCCTTCCGGAACATCGCGCCGCACGCGCATCTGTACCCCGGCGCGGCTGACGAGCTGCTGAGGTCACTTTATTATGGATCTCATTTGTAACTAGCTGTTGCCCGCAACCTTCGTTAACGTGAAATTGTTATAAAAAAATATTACTTCCCTTTTTAATCGAATTTTGTTACCAAATTCAAGGGTTTTAATTGTTTTGCACGGAGCCTTAATTTTTATTCTAAAATAAAAGTAGCCTTAGTTACTCCTTATGACATCAGCTATCTGACAGTAAAATCGGTCCAGTCGTTTTGGAGATTAGCCAGAACAAACAGACATACCGACGGAGACAAAAAATTGAAAAAAATGTGTTTTTGTTATAAGTGCCGTATTTATTTTCTTATGCATTCAGTAAAAAGCTGTTATTTAGAAATTACAAATAGACACTTTAACTTTATTTATTTGTATAGATTGTGTATGGTATAGTGACAAAACTAGGGTAGAATAGACTCGCAAAGCTTGAATCAAATTGTGGCAAAAACACATGCAACTCAGGCGATCTTAAAACACTTCTGATAAATACTGACTTACTAGTCATTACTGTCAATTCGAATTTTTCTTTAACACTTTTAATGATGCTGATTTTTGTAAATATTCAATTTTCAAATGCGGCAAAGAAAACACACTGCCAGTGTGATGAAAATAGAGGTGGTAAAGAAAATTTTAATTTAATAATACCATAACTAAAAAAAAAACATTCTCTTTCCAGACTCGCCCGCATCCTTGCAGCTCGCGGCGGCAACAACGGCAATGGTAACAACGGCAGCACGAGCAGCGGGAACGGCAGCGGCAACGGCGCGAGCTCCGGCAGCGAGTCAGCTGACGGCAGAGAGGCCGCCGCGTTCAGACGAAGCACGCTCTCCGCCTACTTACAGGGTGAGCACATAGGTATCATACACTTCTAACACTAATACAATGTAGCTTGTAGACTTGACATACTTTTTATGGTATTACTTTATACAGGGTGTAAAAAACCTCTTAACGAAGCTGAAAGGCACTTGTTCTCCCCGTCATAGCGATATTTTTTTTGTTTTACACCATACCTGGGAACCTTTTAGTTACGGGGATGTTGCGGGTCAAAGTTCCAACTTTTTGACAAGTTTTTTTTTAATACAAACAAAACAAACACCTCCACGACCCCCATACTATTCAATCCATCTATCAGCTCAATGTTTTGAGTGCGTTACATTAAGTTCTACAACAAAATATGATTTTTCACGCCGAAAAAAAAGTAGTTTCCCAACAATAATTTTTGCGTAAAGTTACTTAGTTTGATGTACAGAATGCTTGGTTGACGGCTTCGTGATGAGGTTGTTTACACCCTGTATACAACTTCAGTTTTTGTTAACCCGAATCTTCGTAAGGCGCTTCCCCACCGGGAGCATTGACGTGTAATGTAACCGTTCAGTTTCTAACATTACATCAGTGAGGCGAACCGAGCATTAGTCTGCGTTTCCACCAAACATGTTCGAGGATGTGCAGCGAGAGTTTTGCATAAAACTAACCAATCACATAGCTAGCTTAGCTCAAAATTCACATTTTGAGCTAAGCTAGCTATGTGATTGGTTAGTTAAAGAAGCTTTACTATTGGTTAATTTCACACACATCTCTCGCTACGCATTCTCGCTCATCTTCTGTGCGTAACCTGTAACGATATCATTTGTTCCGTACAAAATCGAATCTTGGATAGTTACATTACAGGCGAATGCTCCGATGAGGGGGGAGCACCTTTATAAAACTTCAGGTTTTTGTTATCTTAAAGAGTCAAACTGTACTCATCATTTTGAACAACTTTTGTCTACTATGGGTCTAATTCTGAAATCACGAAACAACTTCAAGTTGTTCCCTACATTTTGACGATTTATGTGAACACAAATGGATGGGATGACAGTTTTTATTCTTGTACTAAACGTGGTTAATAATGATGAGTACAATGATTCCACGAGACGACAAAAAAATCTAATTAGTCCGTCAGTTAGATTATCAAAAAATATTTGACCCGTGTTTTTTCTTTTGTTACGTAAACCAAAATTGACGAAGATATGACTCTTTTAAAATTCTCAATATGTCACGCCTTGGTATAATTTTTAGCTAGTTCTGGCGTCACGGGCCCCCCCCCCGCCCCCACTCCCGAGTTTTAATGCGTTTTATCTTTGTCAATATTCATTGATTTACAAAAACAAAAAAATACGTATCCATTAATTTCCAATACTCTAACTGACGGACTAAATAGATTTGCAATTTTTTGATACTGTCGTCATGCCTATTCACGAGTGCGCGTCACGTGACTCTTATATCAGTTATAATTAAAGTTTAATAGTAAATTAAAATAAATGAAGCTCATTCGTAAACCGCAAAACCTGTAGTTATAGAAGCAACCGTGCTGAACGTAACTGTTTTTGTTTTATTTTTTTTTTTTACCATATTTACTTAAACTTTCACTGTCGTTAAAGAATTATGTTATTTATTTTTATCCTAGCTTTCAATGTTTTAGTACACCAGTACAATATAAATCAAAGTAGAAGCTACCTTTTATTTAAAAGCTCCTTTCAATAAGAATTTACTATCCCGCTTCGCACAGTAGCCAAGTTATTGCACTTAACGAGTATATGAATGACCTACATGTATTGTAGTTTTATGTGCAATTTTTGTTTTTAAATTAGTACTAAAGTCAATGGGGATGGCCTGTCAAAGCTCATTGTAGATGGCATTACCATAGCTTAGTCCCAATCTGACCAAAGAGGTCTGTTAGTGTCAGAGAATTAATACAACATGTATCAGAAGCTTGTGGTCTTGATGTCGTATAGAGTCTATACTACATCAGGACCACACGTTTCTCGATACTATATATAAAAAAAACAATACTTACACCAGGGGTATCTGGTGGATCCACAAACAAAACTAAAGTTGTAAAAAAAAAAACGTCGGTTTACTAAAAAAAAACCAGCTGTTTTCTACAAAACTGCAATACCTACACGGTCAAATTTTATGGAACAGCAGATTTTTCTTTAAATTACCGATAAAGAAATTCAATGCCCCACATAGATTTTTTTTAGGTTCAGAATGATGTACTGAAATCGTGGTATACAGTTTTAGCCCTTGCAACCTGTTTACATTAACAGATTTCCAAGCAATGACGTTCCTTGAAACTAGCCACGCTAACGCCATAAGTTTCACAGTAGCCATCCCCATTGCAGTCAACATTCATACTACAAACTAACCCAATTACTCATGGTACAGTAGGTCGCACATCAGTGGGTAACAACTTGAGCTGGCCTAGCGTAGTGCGGAGCTTCAATACGATGAAAGGTCAGCTTATACTGGTTTTTTCTATCATCGTGGAGTTATATGCCTTAAACGCAGTTGTGCTACATTTGTGTAATGTTTCAGGGCTAAATGGAAGGACTTGTTGGTCGACGTTAATTTCTGCGTTCTGCACTCTGGTTGAAAATGAGGACGACAGACTGTATGTTGTGTATAATGGAGGATTGCAGATGACTTTTGAAGTAAGTGGAGATTGGTTTTAATGGGGGCTATCGCGCATGAATTCGCCGCTAAAGGCGTTCGTGTAGAGTAAGGTCTTCCGAAATGTCAGATATAGTGTTCGCGCTTTATTTTCACGACTTTTTACTAATTTTCACGATTATGGTCAAGATTGAGCCATTCCTGATTATTTATGACTTGAAGATTTTAAGTAGCAAGTTAGAAACTATTTTTTTTGTACTTGGACGAAGAATAATTTTGAAATATTTCATACTTGCTAACTTTACAATACAACATACAATACGGACAATATTCTATGTATCCGAAGTGTACACTATGTTGTTATACTTAATAAAATAAACTGTTTATAAAGTTATAGGTAGTTTTAAGTATAAAATAGAATTACTGACAGGACCTTACTCGCCAGTGGCGCCACCTGGTGAGCTCAAAAACGATAGCCCCCATTCCAAGCTGATGCGATTAAAGGTGGAGGGAATCTACTTCAATATCTACATAGAAGAGGTAAGGCAAGGCATAGGGCGTTTCGAGTGATCTGATGATAATTACTTCGAGGAAATCTAGGTCGTTATCTCAGGCCTAGTTGATAACCCAGCTTCGGGCACCAGTTGTCCGGGCATTTAGCTGAACCTACACACTATTAATATCTTTTTTGTTTTAGTAGGGCAGAAAGTCATATGTCTATCTCGCTCGCTTTCGCAATGCCAAAAAAAGACAGACATACTACTTGTCGAATCGAAGCGTTTGTGAATAGCTATGCTGGTAACTTGTAATACAGGTTTTTATAGAAACCTACTTGAAGCATCAGTCTCTCACAAAGTTAATTCCACGCTCGTGTTCCACTGTAACCTTAGCATTAAGTAACTTGTGTAGAGAAAATAAATTTATATTTTATTTTATTATTTAGTTTTATATTCTTTTTTTTTTTTAATGTTTCATATTTTCTTTCTTTTGATGCAATGATGATATACTTGCGGTAAAAGAAATGGACCAATATATTTATATGCCATTTACTTGACTTGAGGTCGCAAGTTCTGATAGAATACCAGATCTTAACACTTGGTCTTGGTTTTTCTTGACCTTTGATTTAACTTGCCTTATTAGTTTGTTATGTTTTGTCTACAAAGCCGTGACGTAGTTATCTATAATAATATTATAAAGCAAGCAGTAAATATAAATATAATAATATTTCAGGAACTACTGGTTGGAATTGAAAAATTCTTTTTGTGTTGGATAGTCCATTTATCGAGGAAGGTTATATAACATCACGCTACGCCCAATAGGAGCGGAGCGTAAATGAAAAATGTTGCAAAAACGGGGAAAATTTATTCCTTTTGTGAGCTTTTTCTCCCTTATGTGACGCAGACAAAGTTGCGTGGGTCAGCTAGTCTTTTATAAATGTTTTAGCAAATATTCTGCCACCAAGACCAAAGTCAGTCATATAGGCATATTTTATTTTCTCCATAGGCCCTACATAGTCTCCACGCGGTGTACGTAGATGGCGGAGGCGCGGGCGGGTCCGCGGGCGCCGTGCGAGCTGAACTGACGGCCGCCTTACGATGGGCGAGAGCCCTATGTCGCACCCTCCGGACCAGGCGAGACAGCAAGGAGGCTAGGGCTCTGCTACTGGCCTGCAAGGACTGGCCCGAGTGCGCGAGGCGACTGCTGACCATGCTCAACTTACATCACAGGCATAATCATCTGAGAGACGCTGCGTTAGGTACGTATTGTGCTTTATGGAAGTTTTGTCAATTCCACGGCGGCGTTCGTTGGTGATAGTGCAGAAGTAATTTTGGTAGTAAATTTTTGGAGCAAAGCGTCTTTGAATGAAATCGCGGATATGTAACTCGAATTTTGTTAATAGGAAAGACAAAATGACTAAGCAATTGTTATTGTCACTACACTTATTTTAATTTTGTTTCTATGAATACTAAATAGATCTCACCTACGGTTTGGAATAACCAATACATCAAAATGTTACCATAAACATTATTGCATTTAATGCGTGTACTCGTATTTGTTTAATCGAAATCAATCCAATATTTCCAAAATAACAGCGTTGTAAAGTTTCAGCGCTTTTTTAAATTTGCGTTCCTTCGTACTCTCGCAGCGTGACGACAGGCGGCGAGTGTCATGTCTGATTGCGGGTGATGCGGAGTGTTCACGTTCATAAAATTTGATATGTAAAATAGTTTTCACGTTTTATTTCGACTCGCAACTTGTAGCGTCATGTCACGTCCGTAGTCGGATTTTGTCGCAGAGGTTGTACTTTAACATTTTAGTCATTTAGAATGTAAGAAAAAAAATTTTTTTTTTCGATATACCTTTCTTTTAGACATATTGAATACTGATAACAAAAAACATCGGTGTGACTCATTGAAACATGATATGGCATGGAGTGAAAGGTTTTTATCTACACTAGTATTATAAAGAGGAAAGATTTGATTTTTTGTTTGTTTGTTACGATTTAACTCTAAAACTACTCGACCGATTTAAAAAATTCTTTCATCATTAGAAAGCTACGTCTTTATTGAGTAACATAGGCTCTATTTTATCCCCGTACTCCCCCGTGAAAGGGAACTACGCGGGTGAAACCGCGTAAAAGCTGGTCGTTTAATATTTTGGCAAAGCTAATTTGTTCGAAAATGTGTTATTTGTTTTCCCTGTGCAGGCGTCCTCCGCGAAGTGGTGATGATAGGCGGCGGCGCGGCGCTGGGCGCGCTGGTCCCGCTGGCGGCGGCCGCGCACTGCGCCGCGCGCCCGCGCCTGCCGCACGACAAGCACGACAAGCCCGACAAGCACGACAAGCACGACAAGCACCGCCTCGCCACCTCCTATAGGCCCTACCATAAGTTTATAGGTCACTATATTTATACCATCATTTTCTTTCATGTCGCTCCTCACACAATAGGCCAGTTTCCACTATCAATAAATTGCAAATCTATTTTGTCTGTCAGTTAGAGTATTGGAAAATAATGGACACGTATTTTGTTGTTTTTGCAAATCAATGAATATTGACAAAGATAAAACGCATCTAAACTCGGGAATGGGGACTCGTGACGTCAGAACAGAACGCACTAAAAATTGTACCACGACATGACGTATTGAAAATTTTAAAAGCGTCGTATCTTCGTCAATTTTGGTTTACGTAACTTTTGTTATCCGTATTTTTTCTTTTGAAAAAATACGGGTAAGATTTTAACCTTTCTATGGAATGCAATTTTCTCTTGCTTGACCCCCTGACTCGATTACAAGAAAACGACATTAATATCTACTATAATTCAGTATTTCTACACGAGTTCATAAAATAAAACACTTGTTATATTTCAGACACATGCTGTCGCGTGGCTCGCAGTCAGCGCTGCATGTCAGAACAACTAGTACTGTTGTCTGCGCTATGTGCGCTTGAAGCAGTACCGCTGCGGTTCAACTACTTCGCAGCATTCTGGAGAGATGTGGCCTCTTCACCCGTAAGTTATATTAACATTTCAAGAGAAAACTTAAAAGTAACATTAAACTTTTTTTTGTTAAAGAAATCATAAAAATTGGGGCGCAGAGTTTGCAAAGCATAGCGCAGAGTAATTTCCATTGTAAAAAATGCTTTCTCTATCGTAGATATCATTAATTAACTGCTACTTCGCCAGAACATTCAAGCCTATTTTTTTGTCTTAGATTTTTTAATAGTCTATTAAAACCACGTTGAGCTTTGCGATTACTTCGCTTGAAATGTTCAGTTTTCAACAAGCACTTGCTTAAGAACGTGTTCGAATGATTGTCCCTTTTCAGGCTGACTCCAAGTTAGAGGAGATGCTTCTAGAATGCAGCGTCGCCACGGAGTATGTTGATGCAATATTGTTGGATGAACGCGAGTCGCTGGAGGACCCAGTCATCTACCAGTTCATGCAGCATTATTATCCTAAGGTAGTTATTTATTTGACTATTTATGTACGGTCAAACAAGCTATTTGGTTTAACCCACAAATTACATTATAAAATGTAAACCAAATAGCTTGTTCGACCGTACATTTACACAGACTCGAACTCGGTTTAGACGTGCTAGTCACGTTCAGTGCTATTCGTGCCCTTATTCGGTTAACATTTGTCGTAGCTGGGTGGCGGCGGATCAAACAGCTCAGACAACGCCGACGGCACCGACGGCAGCTCGGGAGGCGGGTCAGGCGCCGACGCGTTGCTGGAGGAGCTCACGGCGGCGGCGGCGCGCGCCCCCCTGCGCGGCCTGCTGGCGCCCGTGCGCGCGCTCGGCCTGCTGCACGCGCGAGCGCCGCCCCAGCCCGCCCGCGCGCGCCAGCTGCAGCGCCTCACGCGCCCGCTGAGGGCCCGGCTGCAGCACGCCACAGGTATCACATCTGACGTGCATTACACTATTCCCCGTCAAGTTTTCGACTTTGGTTCCTATCCGAACTCATTTCATCGAACATATTGCTCGTTTACAGAGGAAGAAAGCTCCGAACCGGAAAGCGGATGCGCAGGCGGGCCGAGCGACACGGCGACCCGGGGCGGATCCGGATCCGGCAGCTCGGGCGACGACGGCGCGTCCGAGCCGGCCGAGCCCGACAGCGAGCCTGACGAGCAGGCGCCGCGCGGGCCGGGCGCGCTGGCGCACCTGGCGCTGGCGCTGGACGCGCTGGAGGCGCTGGCACTGGCGGCCGCCCCGCCGCCGCCCCCGCCCCCGCCCCAGCCGCAGCCGCCCCCGGAGCCCTAGCCCACTGCGGCCGCCCCGAGCGGCGGCAGTCCCACACTACGTATGACTTCGCGATCCTAGCTCTCGGCTCGATGATATGGTTTTTAAATTTTTGTTATAAACTGCCAAATGTATCGCGAAGTGTTGTGTTTTACATGCTGAACATCACGCCTGTCATTCCCGAAGGATTAGGAAAAGATGTTCACCCACATTTTTGTGTTGAGTTTTATGTGAAAGAATTGGTTATGCCACTATGTATTACTGCGCTTGAAAATAAGTATTGCGTTAAGATATCGCGGGCACAGAGTAGTGGAAGATAATGGAGCGTGATTGAAAAACGTTTTTATGGTCGTTCAAAAATACTTAACTGAATTAATCTACAGCGTTTGACGCACCACTCTAATTTGTACTCTCACCAAAACATTAAAAATAGCTCTGCATTTACGTTTAGGTGCAGCCAGACTGCGGTCGATCGATGACATTGTGACATATTTTGAGACTTTCATTTTTGTGAGGTGACATTAATTTGGAAACGACAGCCGAAGTCGATCATCCTCATTCGGGCTGCACCCTAATACTCTTTACTCGCGACATGTACAAGATCTCGACACAATGGGGTGGCTAAGGCAAAGTAAATCTCAGATGGCGCCACCATAGCTGGTCTCAATCTGACCAATGAGGTTAAGCTATTTTGAAATATAAAATGACATTATCACATTTTCAACCAATGACGATGTTTGGGTACCAACTATGCTAGCGCCATTAGTTCCACAGTTAACCTCCCCATTTTTCAAAAAACCCCTCTTTGAGTTAAGACCTCTATATCCCATAGACATGAGATATGAACATTATAAAAAGAATAATATCAATTGACGGCTTTATGCCATTGGTAATAAAGTTATGCGGTTGCACATTTTCATAACGTATATGTATTTCCGTGAATACGTTGCATAGACTGTCCTATAAATATTTAAAGAATAATTTAAAATTGACTTCTCATTTGAAAGGGCAAATGATGTGAGAAAAAAAAAATTTTTGGTTGTTTCTAATTTTATGTGTAAGTTGTAAATGTATATACATAGATTTGTGATCGTTGCGTTTCAGTAAGTATATGGTATAATAATTATTGTTTAGTTAGGAATTGGAAACATTACAATGACTTTGTCTACTACTATTTGGTTCGCGTAGAAAGTAGAAGACTTTGTATAAAACATCGATGTTTAGAATACATTCCAGACGTATCATCACAAGAGAATCTCTCTTTTGAAGCGAGATAGTAACTAACTAAAACTTTTACCTCGTTACTTATCGGGATAATGCGTCGAGAAAATTTTGTCGCGCTTCGCATTTATCCTGGCAGGACTCGTACTCTTAGTATATGAAGTAAAACATGACGACGTCTCTTCTATGTCGGTCTCTGAAACAGACTGATATAGACTAGACTAAAAAATACTGCACTCACTAAAAAGACATCACTGTGCAAAACTTTCAACTATAAAAAGTTTAATATAGAGTTGACAATCGTTTGCATGATACTTTGACAGTACAGTCCGTTATTGCTTACTTTTCACAACATTGCGGAGTAAAATGAAACTTTACTAATGTTGAATGTCACTTGCACAGAGGAATCCTATGTGCAAGTGACATTCAACATTAGGTAGGTATATAAATGACAAGGTTAATCATAAACGACATAACGTTGCCGTCGTACGTCGTCATAACAAAATTCACCATAGACGTATGATTACGTTATTCCCGCTCACCAATGTAAGCAAAAGGTAAATAGAATCTCAGAAAAAAAATCAAGGTTTGTTGTTCAACAATTTACACCATGATAACAAATAACCTTCTGTAACTTATTGGAAAATGTTCCTCCGCAAAACGTAACTTTAACGATGCACTTTTAAGTATTCAAGTAAAATTCAACCCTTTTTTATACAATGATCTTTCTTTTTTGCGAGTGCAGCACTTTCTATAATGCAATCTAAAACAAGGTGCCACAATATTATTATTATAGGCGTCTACTACTTTCATGATTATTGAAAATGAGGATAGCGTTGGGGTAACTTTTTTGCCGAATCTAATGGGCTCACCGAACAAGTGTGTAGCACCCTAAAGGTGAACACACACTTATCAGAACCGAAGGAAGTGAAAGAGCCGAAAGAATTACTTGTATGAAATCCTATAAAACCTCGCACGCACACCTATCCGCGTCGAATCGGACGAATAGATAACGTCATACGGATGAGAAAATGTTTCTTTCGGCGCGGATAAGTGTGCTTTCAACTTACAGCCCATTTCGGAGCTAGACCGGCGCCGGTTGCGTGCACCGGTCGCACGTTTCTATATCCATAAGTATAATAATGGAAGGTACGTTGACCCACAAATGGTTACCACGTGAACACGTGGTACATTATTCTGAACCACACACCGACCCAGACAAAATTTTTTAATCGGTATTTTTTTTTTAATCTGCTGTGTTCTACAAAAGTGCAATACGTACGCGGTTAAAATGTATGGTACTGGTGATTTTTTAAATTGCCGGTCAAAAATTTCTATGTGGGGGGGACTCAGAATTATGTTCTGAACATGTGGTAATTGTTTGTGCGTCAATGTTCCTCTCCCTTCCACCCCGTGTACTTATAAAGGGTGTAAAAAACCCCTTAACGAAGCCGAAAGGCACTTGTTCTCTCGGTCATTGCGATATTTCTTTTGGTCTACACCATACCTGGAAAGGAGATATTGGGGGTCAAAGTTCCAACTTTTTGGCAAGTATTTTTTTTAAATACAAGTTTTTATTGCAAGACTTTTACTTTAAACACCTCCACGACCCCCGTACTATTCAATCCATCCATTAGCACGTTGTTTTGAGTGAGTTACATTGAGTTCTACCACAAAACATGATTTTTCACCCCCAAAAAAAGTCATTTCCCAGCAATATTTTTTGCGTAAAGTTACTTAGTTTGATGTACAGAAGGCTTGGTTGACGGCTTCGTGATGAGGTTGAGCGTTCACTTTTCAACGTTCGCCGGTCGTTCAAGTCGCACGATGAACAGTGAACGCTATCATACAAGTCGACAAAGTCGAAACACGCGACCGTCGCACGCAACCCACACCGGTCTCGCTCTAAAAGGTTTTTTTTTATGTAATCCTGGAAAAAATTGGAAATTTCGACGAACATTTATAACATTAATCTAATCTGGAGGATGTGTGTAAAAATTTAATTTGTATTGAAACTAAACATGACTGCGTCATCTCTTTAGATTAAAAACTTATTAGTACTCCTCTGAAACATAGACTTTAGCAATGTTTCATTGAACTACTAATATTGATGTGCTTTTATTTATTTAATTTGTAAGCTTACAGTGATGTAGCTGGCGGCTATTAGGGTAGACTGTAGTATTCCCAATTTTTAAAATTATCAAAATTGGAAAATATTTCTATGAATGGCAAACAAAATTAGGAATCTTACGGTCAATTTTTTATGTATTTTGTATAATTGCGGTCTCATTCGACTTATGTTAGGAGTCGATACAATATCGCTAGGTGGTACTTTTAAAATTGCTGCTTCATACTGTTAAGTACTTTCTTTGATAGATGTAGGTCGTATATTATATTTTAATTTTATTTCATTCAGTTTTCATAATAATCTTTCATGTAACAAATTATATGCTCATATAGTGTGAAGTAAATGTAATTTCATCATTGTACGTTCTGTCTTCTGTTATGAAACTCGTAGACTTCTTATAAATAGCTATAGCTTTCAACTGACGTGCATTTCAAACTTAGTGTCTGTAATTAAATGGTATGTGTGTGTATGGCTGTCGAAAAATTAATATTGTATGTCAAAATTATAATTAGGCTGTGAGCATTTTGTTAATTTATCTTAAATATTGTAATCTAATTAGTCAAAAAATACCCCACCCGCTTATAGTGTCTATGTATGAAAACGCTAATCGTCATTGAACAAAACTAATCACCCGTCCAGGCGCGTACTTTTATTTGATTGGCAGATCTTTGAACATTAGCCAAGTATGTTGTGATAGTTGGCTCCACAACCTCTTTCTTATACTATATCTGTAAAAACATTCTACCTTATATTTATGTAATATCTAAAACTCTTCTTGACATATTCAATCTTAAACTGCTATCATAGATGTTATTTTAATGTTAACTTGAATAATATTCGCATAGGTGGCAACACAGAATCACATACACTGCCTAAAATCTTATTGAACTGCAATAAGATTTTAAATAATTAGTAATGGTATATCATATAATCTCACGTAGAAAGTATGGTTCATATTAATTGTATATAACGGCTATTTACCGGAAGACGTTACGAAGGAACCTGTCCATTTTATATCTTTATAGTGAACACTAGCATGACCTATGTACGCTATAGTTCATCACAAATCTACTTGTCGGTTAGAATGTTTAAACGTGAAAATAAATGTTGTACGTAATTCACCATGTATTGTATTTAATGGTAATCTCTCGAATATCATATTTGTACACGCGTACCACCTTTGTAGCTACAAATAGTTGCATGTGGAACTCGCTATCGAAAGGAAGCAATAAATTCGAATTATTACGAATTATTAACAAAATAATGTTTCATTTCTTTTTCATATGAATTATTTAATTTTATTCGTGTACCTATATTGTTACGATGATCGTATTTAAAGCATGCGGTGGACAGTCACTGGACAGTTCGTGGGGGTATGGAAGTAATGTGGTGCTATCTATCTGATTGGAGTGACTGGAACGTATGACATAACGTGTATTTAAGTTTGTCCTGTTTTTAGAGCTTATTAATATATACAACTTAATATAACTATGCTGTAATTATCTTTATTAATTTTAAGGTTATAATTTGTTTGTAACGAGATGTGGCATAAGATGATCGCAAACGTTTTGTGGTACCTATTGTGGTCACGATACCCCATTTTGTTATATGGCTTTGAATTTGTGTATTATATTAAAATGTGTTACTGGAACTAGAGTTTCGGTCGAATATAACTGTGTTATTGAATACAATTTGTGAAAATTAATGAAAATACTGTAAATCGGACTGGAAAGCCAAAGTAAACAGTATTTTATACGAGCGTATTTTATTTCATTAGATCCCAACACACTAATATGTCGACGAAAAAATTTGAAAATATCCTACTGAAAGAACGTGAAATATTTCAAATAGTACTAAAGTTATAAGATTTATTTATTTATTTATTTATTTGGGGATAAAAAACAGCAGTACAAAAACATGTTATACACTATAAATAAACTTAAAATAATGGCACTTATTGCACTGCCAACACCATTATCCACTGATCACTACTTACATGATTAATGGTTATGCTACGTGAGTTAAAATACAATAATGTTATAAAGTTATAATAAAAGGGAAAAAAAAAGAAAAAACGAAAATACATTATCAAAATAGAAAGGAAAACAAAATTACGATGATAGTATAGATTCGACTACAAGTACCCTAAATTTGTTAGCAGAAAGGTTAAATATATCTATGCTCTCAAAATGATTGTTATAAGAATCCACAAGTTGACGCAGAGGAGCGCGGGAACCAGCATTAGAGTGACAGACTTGGCTGAAATTCGTAGTCAATAAACGGTATGGGCGCGCTCGTCTGCGTACTACTGTTCTCGGAACAAGGTAACACACTTTATTCGAAATTTCAGAGCAATCATATTTATTATGGATAATACCGTGGAGAAACATTGCTCCAAGTAGCAGCCTTCTAGATTCTAAAGAAATCAGGTTATATTTATTTAACAATGTATCATACGAGGCTTGGCTGTGACTACATCTCCAATGCATGGCTCGCAGGAACTTTCGTTGTACTATTTCGATTGAATCACTATACTTTTTATAGAAGGGGTTCCACATCACAGTTGCAAACTCCAGACATGGCTTAACTAAAGATATAAACAAATATCTATAAGTAGATGGGCGTCTAAAATCTCTACTGTTGCGCATAACAAAACCGTACATTCTAAGCGCGTTGTTGATGATAGTTTCTATGTGCGTGTTAAAATGAAGTTTTGAATCCATTATCACCCCGAGGTCCCGCAGTGAACACTCTCTATTTAGTTTTGCGTTAGATAAATAATAGTTATATAAATGTTGTTTTTTATTTTTTGTAAAAGTTATGGCGTTACATTTGGGTAAGCTCAGTAAGAGCTTATTTGTGGTACAATAAGTAGAAAGTCGATCTAAGTCACTTTGAAGTAATAAACAATCTTCGATACTTTTTATAGTTTTGTAAATTTTTAAATCATCTGCGTATAGTAGAAAGTTAGAATGTTTGAAACAACCAATTATGTCATTTATAAATATAGTAAACAATAAAGGACCCAAAATTGATCCCTGCGGGACTCCGGAGGTGACTAAAATTAGCTCAGATTGATAGCCATTAATCACAACTTTTTGAGTACGGTTTGTTACGTAAGATGTGAAACAACGCAGCAAATTTCCGCGAATACCATTAAAAGCTATTTTTTCTAATAGCAATTCGTGATCCACCTTGTCAAAAGCCTTCTGGAAGTCCGTGTATACAGCGTCGGTTTGTAGACGATTGTCCATGTTTTCAAAAAGATTACCAACGTAAATGAGTAAATTTGTGTAGGTGGATCGTTGTCGGACAAAACCGTGCTGTTGTTTAATTATGGACCTGTGTAAAGTGGGATATATTTCGTTATAAACTAATCTCTCAAAGAGTTTTGACAAGGTGGACAGAATGGAGATCGGGCGGTAATTTTCCACGTCATACTTGGATCCCTTTTTAAAGACTGGAGTCAAATGTGCTAGTTTCCATACATCCGGAAAAACACCGTGTTTAATGCATTTGTTGAACAACAAATGCAGAGGATCACACAGTTGATCAGCGACACGTTTGAAAAACGAGGATGGCATACTGTCAGGTCCAGGACCTTTTGTGGAGTCCAGCTATGTGAGCTCACTGTGGATTTTTGAATGGTTTATATAAATATTACTAATAATGTCACTACCGCTATGGAAAGTAGAAGGAGGTACCCAATTATGAATATCGAGTGTAGATGGTTCATACACAGATTTAAAGTACGTTGCAAAAAGTTCACAAATATCGCGCGGGTCACAGCAGGAAGTGTTTCCCAATTTGACATTAGATGGAATCCCTGAATTACCACGTTTACTAGATACATAGCTCCAGAAAAGTTTGATATTTTTGTGAACATTATCTTCGACAGACTTTATGTAGTTGGAGTAGCATTGGTAGCATTCGTTATTGAATCTACGACGGTAAAGAGAAAATTGCTCGAAGTCGGATATATTATTGTAAACTTTCCATTTGATCCAAGCCTTGTTTTTATTTCGGAATAGCCTTATAAGGGGTCGAGTGAACCAAATGGGAAAGTTAGAAGATCGGTTGGATTTTAGGGGAGTATGCTTTCGAATGACTTCAAATAAACAATTGTAAAATGTGTTCACAGCGTCTTGTGCTGAAAGGTGATCGAGCAAACTATTCCAATCAATTTCAGACAAATCAACTTTAATTTGATCGTAGTCACATTTATTGTAATTTAATTTCATTACTGGGCACTGGTTCATGCGTGAATAATTCATGTGAGGGGAGGTCACGGCACAGTAAGGGGGGTGATGAAGGTCCACGGGTAGTAAATGATCAGTTGGTTGATGAACTTGGCAGTATTCATTGGATATTAATAAGTCCAGCGTTCGATTGTTCGCGTTTGGAAAGTTATGATACTGCGAGGCGTTAAATTCAGAAAGAAAATTTTCCAGATTCCTGCCGATAAATGACCGACTCTCACTGAGCTGGTCACATGCGCTAACACTGGAAGACCAATCTAGTTTTGGTAAACTAAAGTCACCTATTATGTAAAAACAATCCATCACGGGATCTTTTAAAATGTTCGAAAGCATATCCAAGTAAGCAATATAGACGTCATCAGGTGTTTTTGGCGGTATGTAGACAGCACTGATAAGGTGCCGTTTCGCACGGTCACGGCTGGGTAATTGAATTAATAGAAATTCTAAATGGCTGTGTAAAGAGTTGCCGAATAAGTTGGTCATATACAAAGGTTGAAGTGTTTTTAAAATGGCAACAAGAACTCCTCCACCCTCGCGTTTACCAGTGGCCGCGCGATCCCGATCACAACGAAAAACGGCGTAGCGCTCGTCTACAACCTCACTATCTGCTATGTCTGGTACAAGCCAAGTCTCCGTTAATACGATTATATCATATGTGTTACTCAAAATATTCATAAAAATCGTCTCAAGTTTGCCACGAATGCTCCTGCAGTTCTGATAATAAATACACAGTGATTCAGCCATTAGGAAGGAGATATGTTATAATATGATGTATGTATAAAGCACAGATACTTAGAGATGCAGCCAATAAGCCCGGAGCCACAATTAACAGAGAACATAGAAAAATATGAGAAAAACATATTACTGATTCGCACGAGCAAAGAAAGTATGCGTAAAGGGATCTTATGTAGTCGATTGCAACAAAATAAAAATAAAAAAAAAAGAATATATGCAGTTCAAAAAATTACAAAAGTTTAAAGAATTACATATTATCTTTAGCGGTAATATCGTCAGCAATATTAAATTTGTGGAAATCCTTACTATTACGAATTGAAAAGATTTTGGAAATATCAGTTCGGCGTACCAGAATCGTGGAATGCTTGACCCAGCAGTGTTTAAACTTGTGCTTATTTGCCTCAAGGCGACATTCACGAAAGAACAACTTTTTCTTTAGAGTTAAGTGCTCATTTATGTATATTGTATGCGAAGTACCGGCTATGCCGACCTGATCTGACTTCATACCCTTTGCTAAGCGATAGGCGCTCACTACGTTGTCACGAAACGACACTGAAGAGAACCTCACCACAATAATTTTGGGCCTGGCATTATTTAAAATTTTCTGTGGAACGCGATGTATGGAAACAATATCATTTTGTGTGATCGGAAATTTTATTTTGTCCCCTAAGCTATAGATTTAATAATCGTGATCAAGTTCTCCCCACGCCTCTCCGGGACATTCGATATTTCTATATTACAGGCTCTGGCCTGTTGCTCCAACACGTCGATTTTGGCTTCAAGCTCGCCAACCAGATCGTCAGTATGCTCCGCAGAAATGACACGACTTTCAAGGGCTGAGACTCTCTTCAAGACATCTTCACATTGATTCGACGTAAACTGAAGCAAATCATCTATGGAATCGATACGCGTAGTAAGGTCCTCGTTTCTAGATTCTAAGGCAACTAACCGCTGCTTGAGTGATTCTTGATTAGCTCGCAAAATGTTGATGTCGTTGCGAATCTCTGTAGTGTTTGCGGTGAGGAGTTCCAAGTCGGTTTTCATACCAGCAATGTTCGAGTTGATAGTACCCAGGCTGGAGTCAACGTCACTGCGAAATGACTTTAGGGTCGATCTAAGCTCGGAAGCGAGTGTGTTTAGTGCTTCAGTAAATCCACATTCAGGATGCCTACGCTTCCTGCACGCAACTCCGGATTCAGTATCCGACGTTGTCCTTAAATCAGGGCTGGAGCCCGTTTTAGATGAGTGAAACATTGTTGAGCAAACAATTGATCAGAAACAGGCTAAATAACGGTCAGTAAATCCAACCTCAAAGTGTCGCTTTACTATCGCTAAGTATCTTGGTACGGGGCGACCGGCGTCACGTGACTAGGCTTCCAGCTACCGATGACAAATTTCGCGGCGCCGCACTCGTGTTGCGTTGGCTCGGAGGTCGGAGCCACGGATCATGCAGAAGCGCTTGCGCCGAGTGTCGCGGGTTCGAATCCCACCAAATGATTTTCTGTTTGTGTGTTACTCACAAGTTTTTCGAGTATGTCGGGGATCCACTGACAGCTCCAATCTACACCGGGGCAGAAACGAGCGAGACACAGCATCACAATCAAATATGGCCGCCGGGTTATATGGACGACCCCACAACATAGAACGAGAGGAGCCGAAAAAACTGTTGAACTAGTCAAATTGATCGTCGGTAACTCAAAACGGTGTAAGTAGACAAAACTCTAAAGAGACAAAAACACGACCTCACGTAGCAAAGTATGCACGACGAATGAAGATGCTTATATAAGAGCCATATGTAAGTAACAACTTCATACTTGCGTCACATGTGTGGCTGACACTGGCAAAGCCACCATCAGGGATTTTAATTTTGATAACACAAATATTTAGTCGCTAATTAGTCGAAATTAGTCGCCAAATATCAGATTTGGTCGGTCGCTGGTTCAAAAGATATAAGGGTTTATACCTGTGGCCCTTCTGGAGAGAGCCTACCCCAGAAGAGCCACATTAATATCTCAAAAACTAGGGCACCTAGCGAAGATCTGTTTTCTCCCATATTTACTCGCTAATTAGTCGAAGTTAGTCGCCAAATATCAGAATTGGTCGGTCACTGGTTCAAAAGATATAAGGGTTTATAGGTGGCCCTGCTGGAGAGACCTTACCCCAGCAGGGCCACACTTATATCTCAAAAACTAGGGCACCTAGCGAAGATCTGTTTTCTCCCATATTTACTCGCTAATTAGTCGAAATTAGTCGCCAAGTTACAGATTCAGTCGGTGTGTCATTAAAAAGATATTAAAGAATTCAATTTCCCCATACAGTGGTACAACCAAGTACAAAATACTTAAAGTAGTTTTTAGACAGGTGTATCTACGACGTCTGGAGGAATTCTATAACTTCAACCCACCAAAGGAAAGCAGTATTCATTACCTAAAAACAAGATCTACAATCAATATATGTAATTATATAGGTATCGAACAAAATGTGTGCATTTAGTCGCTGGCAGATAGATCGCTGCGCTCCGTTACATTTACACGGTAAGTAAGAAAGAGATAGATGCGCGTGTACAGACGAGCTACTTAGAACGAGTTGCCCGTGACGTACCTAAGTTAAAGTCGGCCAGTTTAAAGTGGAATTTAAAGAATAGTTAGGAACTCGAATGTTGTTATCTTTAGGTATTCCGCAAATACAAAAACGGGGAACAGAGCGAGCACCGGCGTTGGCGGTGTTCGCGCCGCTCAAAATATTAAAAAAAAAATAGGTAAATTAACAAATTTGCTCTAAAGGATTTTTTCTTTAGTCATCCACCGGGAGTACAGCGAGGTTTGTTTGTGTAAAATATTAAAAGAACAATTACGAATACGGGCTTTTAAGTGCATTGGACATGACATTTATTATTCTAACGTAAATTAGAGCTCAACATTGTAAATTAGTAAAACAGTTGCATGCGACTGTACATCTTGTCACTAAATAGACCAAGAGCAAGGTTTAATGGTTTCAAAGAAGTTTAAGCCACTCTAACTTAATAATTAAAAACATTAAACATGTATTTAATAGAGAATTTATCTCTCTCGGTCATTTCTAAGGACTTTAGACCGATAAAACTAGAAGTATATTACACATGTTAATAGAAATATTTTTTCTTGGCAATTTTTCGTGAAGTCTTCGATCTAGCTCTTGGACTATACCTTAATAATTGAACTCATTATATCTTCTGAAATAGGAACCCATTAAATCTGTAACTTGGCGACTAATTAGCCAGTAAATATGGGAGAAAACAGATTTCGCTAGGTGCCCTAGTTTTTGAGATATTAATGTGGCCCTGCTGGGGTAAGCTCTCTTCAGCAGGGCCACCTATAAACCCTTATATCTTTTGAACCAGTGACCGACCAAATCTGATATTTGGCGACTAATTTCGACAAATTAGCGATTAAATTTTTGTGTTATCAAAATTAAAATCCCTGATGGTGGCTCAGCCAGTGTCAGCCACACGCGTCACATTGCAAAACCATAGCAGTTCCTATTTCACACACATATCTCCCAATCCAGTAGATTGAATGGATGTTTGTTTGTTACTCTTTCACGCAAAAAATACTGACCGGATTTGGATGAAACTTGGCACACAGTTTACATTTTTTACACTGGTAGTACGAACCCGTGGACTAATTACCAAACTCCATGCGGGGTTAAGCCAGTATCAGAGTAAATATCAGTTATGTTTATTGAATTTGAACTATATTGCAATATTTATGGTTGATTTATTTCGTCAGACAACCAGTCTTACCTAGGGGTATCATAATACCATCATAATCAAGCCAAGTCAGAGACCCATGGGCGGCATAAATTGACACCGGGTTAGGCACTAACCACACGTTAGATAAGATAATAATACCCAGTACTGAGTTGTCGAGGTCAGATAGTCAGATAGGCAGTCGCTCCATGTAAAATACTGGTACTCAGCTGCATCCGGTTAGACTAGAAGGCGACTCCAACATAGTTGGGAAAAAGCTAGGCAGATGATTACTTCAGTAAATATAAAAAAATATCGCTGGACATTACACACAGCGCCATCTAGTGCCACACTAAGCTACGAGTCTTGTGTCATGGACACCAGATAGTTTATATACTACATAGATAGTTTGTAAATACATACTTATTATATATATAAACTTTCAACAAATGTCCATGCTCATCACACAAACATTTGCTCCTACCGGGATTCGAACCCGGGACCCTAAGAACGAGCCTCACTAGCGCTGCGCCATTCGGGTCGTCAAAAAAATGAAAACTATCAATCCCACAACGGGCTTTACTACCGCCGAAATACCAGTTTCTAGTTGTACCCATAGGTTTTTAATAAATGAAACAAAAAATACATGGAAAAATTACTTTTTCTTTATTTGAACTAATTTGCTTTTTATTTCAACAGGAAATGTTTCTATTAATTTTTTAGCACATTCTAAACAATGCATTTTTTTGTAAAATAAACTACACTCTTTGTTAATACACACATTTTGATCACAAATAGAACAATCGGAGCCCAGGACCAGAATTTCCCCCTTTCCTGGTGGACTAAAGGGGTCTTTCATCACATAGCTTGGGTACTTGAGCACAATATTTCGAGAAACTGGTGGATTTGTGCCTTTGTAGTGAGGTTTTTCATTTATTCCACATGCAGTGCACTTAAAATCATAGACTATAGGCACTGGCTCATCCTTTGGTGTTGTAGCTTCCATAGTGTTACTGAAAGAAAGTAATTTCACATTAATAATAACCCTAGTCTATGATGTAGTCGGGTAAAAAACAATTAACACAATCAAAGAACAGATTTTTTTATGTTATTACACAAACAGAACCACAACAGCAGACCGTTTGGGCTCTTCTAGTTTGTCATTGATATTTTTATCTAAAATTCAGAGAATGTGGTCTAATTATAGACTGAAACAGACAATTTTAGCTTAGTTAGTAGCTCAATACTGGTTGGTTGGAGTCCAGCTAATGATTTTACTGGCTAGTGGCTGTAATCAATTTAAATAAAATGAGAATAGGGCTTGTCTTTATTTTAGTTAATAATAATAATACCACCCTATTACTGTCCCACTGCTGGGCAAAGGCCTCTTCTCATACAGAGAAGGCACGAGCATTGATCACCACACTTGCTCAAGACGGGTTGGCGATTTCAGACTTATATTAATTATAAGTCCAGGTTTCCTCACGATGTTTTCCTTCACCGATGTCTGTGATGTCCAAGATAAACTTAGAAAAGTACATATGAATTGAAAAAGACACATTGGTACTTGCCCAGATTTGAAACCACAACCTCATACATGGGCGGCGAGGCCTTAACCTCTGGGCCATCACGACATTTACAAATTAGTTATTTAAGTATATTTACAAATATCGCGCCAAAAGAAAATTTTCGGTTAATAGCCTATCTACTATTCCATACTTGAATTAATTAGTCGACGAATACTGTATGTTACAAATGTATTACCTAGTTCTTTTATTGTATACAAGATGTCATCATTGGGCTGACTGGATTAACCCAATGGTGTTGGTGTTGTTTCATTTTCAGTTTTAAGTAAATTCAACTTTTCTTTGGGAGCTTCTACGGGCCACCAATGTGGCTTTACAACTTCAATTGGGTTCACCCCAAGATTTAAAGTTTTTGCTTCTAGTGCCTCTTTTATCCTAACTAAACCTAAACCAAAAGAACCAGTGTGAGCTTTTAACTTTCCCAAATTTGTTCTGCCAGCCTCATTTTCAGCCCAAATTGTGGCATTTTTTTGAAGATCTTCCTCGTTTTTTATGTCCAAGAGTTGAATAGGCATTATTCTTTTTCTTACTACACCAGTGTGGTGAACGCGAGCTGTTAATTCTTGACCAATATAACAGCCTTTATGAAAACTGACTCCATGGAGGTAATCACAATTAGCCTCTAGAGGAAAACAAGTACCAGGGAACAAATCTTCAGCTCCCTCGCTCACACCTAATCTATATCTCAGAGATTGATACTCCTTTTCATCATTTTTAATAACAATATCCTTTCCAATAGCTTGACGTATATCAACATGACTCATGTCTGGTGTAGTTATGAGTCTATGACCAAGTTCTGCCAGCCGTGGATCCTTGTATACACTAAGATTATGTTTCAGATCTGTTTCGCAACAGTTCTTATCAAAGTCAGGAGGTGTTATGAATGCCCATAACCTGTACATCTCATTCACATCTTCAATTTTAATTTCTCTTCTCAACTTATAAACCTTTAGATGTTGTTGCAATAAATTTTGAATACTTTTGTCGCATTCAAGCATGAATGTATTATCATTTTCAGTTCCCCATTTGTGTACTAAAGTATCATATAAAACTCTGCCCTTGTTACTCAAAAACATAGCATACAAAGATAGTGCGCCAGTTTCAAAATGATTCATATCATTCGTAATAAGGCCCTGAAGGAATGGTGCAGCTTCAAGACCACTTACTTTAACAAGACCCCGGTTTTTTAAAGGGTATAACACTTTCATTGGATAATCGGGAGACTTAAAGAAACTGGACCATTTATTTAAGAGTAATCTGTTTACCTGACTCCCAAATGGAATCATTTTTGGAATCTTATAACTTCTAGCACAAAATATTTTATAATCAACAACAATTATTTGTTTTTACATTTTTTTCTGTTTTCCTACGGAGAGTGGATCAGTGGATCGGACGGAGAATCTGACAATGTCACTGTCATTAGACTCATGAGTGTCATGTCATGTCCAGTGTACTCTGTGGTCATGTCATTGTCGTGAAATTGACATGCATGACCATGACCAGTGAAAAGAAATCTGTCATTGCACCGGCAAGGAATCATGGCATTATTAGGTACTATATTTTAAATCTGTAAAATTCTGGTGTACGCAGTCCGGTCCATTCTCCAATTCGCCGGGTTTGACCACATCTTTGCTGGTCTTTTACCATTATAGATCGTATATATAAGCCACGTTATATTGGGTTGACTGGTGACGATCCAAAACACTTTAGGAATGATTGCTGTTAATGATAGTTCTAGTTCCTGTTATGGAGTGCTATACTGGATGGACCTGGCGACCAGTAGGCCTATTACGTATATTTCTGATATCCAATAACTGTCAAGCTTCGGTTGTACACCGAACTTTGATGACAACCGAGAATGTCATAATATTGGTATTACGTATCGCACTGAGTGAATATCACTTTACGGTGACTAACAGCCCGTGTACGGTGTAACGTCTTTCACGAAAGCCACTTCAAACTCAGTTGTCATCAATTTGTTGTCCACTACGCTTACATAATCGAAATAATATACGTATCGATACGAAAGCGTCTGTCCCTGAGCCCTACAAATATGTTTGCCATATTTTTGCTCGTGACCCAGGGCTTCCGTGTTATCAACGTGTTCCGTGCTTCTGGATTCTGGACAAATGTCTTCCTCCAAAACTTTTCCATTAATCTTTGCATTTTCTGTGTTGCCTTTCAGGTCAATCATTCATGTAGTACCCAGAACAACGATGTGCCGTGAGGTCCGCGTAAGACCTTTATTTGCAGTAAATTCTTGTCGTAAAAATGCAGGCTTGCGGCCAACCCTACGTCATCTTACCAATCAATACAACGAGATCTTTGAGGAAATCGACTTCTTTCCTGTCTATAATAAAAAATGTAGTCTTATCTACAAAACAATAATTTTAGATTTTAATAGTTAGGCCCCGTTCCCACTATGTCGTGACAACAGCTAATCGTGTAGTTTTAAGTGTCGTGGCTTGTGTACTTAAATGGTATTCACATATAGGACGACACGACTACTGTCGTCTACGAGTATTGCCAACTAAAAAGAAACGTTAAATTAATGGGGCCTTAGTTTACTAATTTACTCATTCTCTCTCCCTCTCTCTTTCTTTATGTTGTTTGCATGCCTGTTTAAGTTTAATTTCACTAATAACTAACTACTTTTCTGATTTAACAGCTTAGAGTAGGTAGTGCACTGTTATCTAACAATGCGCTATTCTAAGCTGTTGTGTTGTGTACCTACGACATTTTCCTTTTCATATTAAAAGAGGTAAAATGTATGTAGTTACAGAATTAAAATCACCAAAACAACCCTCAAGTTCATTTAACCCCATTGAATACCTTTTTCATGAAATAGTTATTGAATGGGGTTACTTGCGCGAATCATATATTCATCAACTTAGAACCTGACACTGATCTGCAAATTGCAAACAGGTAAGAAAATTTGAACTTCGCGGGATACACCGGCTCTTCCACTATAATAGGCATTGCACCGTAGATCACAGAGAAACTGAACGTTTTCAGGCTTTGGATACTGTCTACGAACGAAAACGTAGCTGTGCTGCTAAATTAGGTAGGTACATTATAAACTCGTGGCATGGGATTAAAGTTTAGTAAAACCTAAGATTTACCAATATTAGGGTACCAGTGTGTGTTGCCAGTGATTACATACGGGACCGAAACGTGGTCGCTCGCAATGGGCCTCATCAGAAGGCTTAAAGTCATCCAAAGGGCAATGGAGAGGGCTATGCTCGGAGTTTCCTTGCGTGATCGAATCAGAAATGAAGACATCCGCAAGAGAACCAGGGTCACCGACGTAGCCCGAAGAATTGCCAAACTTAAGTGGCAGTGGGCAGAGCACATTGCTCGTAGAACGGACGGCCGATGGGGCCAAAAAGTTCTGGAGTGGCGACCGCGAACCGGAAGACGTTGCGTTGGAAGGCCTCCCACCAGGTGGACTGGAATGGAACTGGAACTGGAATCCGCTGGATGCGAGTCGCACGGGACCGGTCAATGTGGCGACACTTGGGGGAGGCCTATGTCCAGAAGTGGACGTCTTTAGGCTGAAATGATGATGATGATGATGGGTTAAATAGTAGACTATTGTGTTTATAATTAATTTTTACAAGCTTTCTAAAAAAAAACTAATACGTATTAAAAATTTATATTGCAAGAGATGACAAACATGACATCATTCACCGAGGTCGGAGTTTTCTTTAGAAAATTCTTCAGGCCACCAATGTGGCCTAGTGACTTCAACAGGGTTTGATCCAACATGTAAAGTTCTCGCTTCTAGTGCCTCTAGTATATTCAGTAAACCTAACCCAAAACTACCGGCATGATTTATGAACGTTCCCACATGATTTCTTCCACAATTCAGATTAGCCCAGATTTTAGCGTCGAGAAGATCTTCCTCCTTTACTGTTTCCGAACCCAAGAAATGAATGGGCATTATTCTTTTTCTTACACCACCTCGATGAGCACAGTCAGTTATATCTAGACCGACATAATCGCCTTTTTTAAAACTTACTCCAGCGAGGTAGTCACAATTAGCTTCTAGAGGAAAATACGTACCAGGGAACAAATCGTCAGCTCCCTCGCTCACACCTAAACTATATCTGAGTGCTTGATACTCCTTGTCATCCCCTCGGATAAAAGTATCGTGTCCAACAGCTTGACGTAAAACAACATGACCCACGTCTGGCGTAGTTAATAGTCTATGACCAAGATCTCCCAGCCGTGGATCCTTGTATACAAAAATACATGTATTATGTTGCAAATATATTTCGAAAAGATCATTAATATTATAGTCTGGAGGAGTTATCAATGCCCATAATTTGTACAGATCGGTTACATCTTCAATTTGAATGACTCTTTTCAACTCATTATCCTGTAGATGTTTTTGTAATAAATACTGAACACTATTGTCGCATTCAAGCATGAATGTATTGTCAGCAATACCTCCCCATTTGTGTATTAGAGTGTCATATAATACTTTTCCCCTGTTACACAAAAACATTGCATACAAAGATTGTGCTCCTTTACCAAAATTATTCATATCATTTGTTATAAGACCCTGAAGAAATGGCGCTGCTTTAGGGCCACTTACTTTAACGAGGCTTCGATTTTTCAAAGGGTATAACACTTTCGTTGCATAGTGGTGAATCTTACGCGACTTACAGTGACTACCATTTTTGATTCGCAGTAATAGATTATTTACCTGGCTCGTAAATGGAATCATTGTTAGAATTTTCATTAATAAAATAAATTATGTAATTTGATATGTCATAAGTTTTAAGTAGGTACAAATATATTTTTTCTCATTTAAGTTTCTTTCTCATTTTTTTAGATTTGGATGACAGATTGACAGTAAGAGTGACATTCAGTCAAGTAGAGAAATAATCACTTCTGTCAACTGAATCATTGTGATACTTTAAACGCAGGGGGGTGAAACTTCCATATTATTATATTAGCTTCAAACAAAATTATAATAGATAGTGCTGCTGCCATCTGTGTGGTTAGGTACTCATGACCTTTGAGGTGATCATTGACATTTATGATTTTTGTGATTTTTATTGACATTGATTTTGTAAATTATTATTAATTTTATTTGATTATTGTGAATGTGGGGACCATGTGGGTTTCATTTTTATATATTTTTGTTTGTTTTCTTTTTTTTTTCTCCCACAACTGTCTGGCAGTTTGAGTACGTACTATAAGCGACCTACCCAAATGTCCTTTCTTTGGTATTGTTCGTCGTTTCGTTGAGCTCCTTGACTTATAAGTCGAGCTACACGATAACTGACAAATGCTTGCACTGACTGGACAGGTCCACTCAAATCTGTGTGGTTCTTTCTTCAAAAGACCGTCTCAGACACTATTCTGCATAGTCCTCATGTGAATTAAGCAAAATTATGTCTGAACTTCAAAAGAGACTATGACCTCTGAGTTTGTTTCGGCTGTTTCTTGTCAGAGTAGTCAGGTACGAAACACCGGCCCCATCTAGTTTTAAAAAAAAACATGACGTGTAAAAGTGTTTGTAAAAACCTACTTGCAAAATAAACATCATTTATCATTTATCATTTATGTTATACACCTACAAAACCACCGAAAAAAGCAGTTCCGTGGGGCAGAGCCAGCTCACGTACACGCAGTGACGCAGTATAAAGGCAAAACGAGCCAATTGGCCCGTTTTCGAGTCTTCACGATTGCGCGCTCATAACATCTGTTTATTAGAATATCATTGGCCATAGTTCTAAATTTTTGCCAATAGATAGAGCTAGTTGATATTTGATGACAGTACCTTAGCAGTAAAACTTATAAATATTAATAAATAAGTATTTTTTATTAATAAAAACATGACAAATAAATTTTAAAATATTGCAGCAAAATTAATAACACCTTTTCACTTCAAGTAGTCGAACCGTGTAATCACGGCAGAAATAGTAGCAGTAGGGTAGATTTGAAAACTTTTTTTCCTTCTGGTGATCTGTTTTGTGCTCTTTTACGACCTATAAAAGTTGACAATAATATTATCTTTCAGAAAAAGTTCACCGCTTTTCACCACAGCAATACCCTTATACGGAAAAATTTGATCAGTGTAAAGTGGTAAAAAATGAAAAAGGGGTTATAATTATAAGTACTTATGCAATGCAGAGTTTTACCGAACACCCACTGGATATCTTACCAAAAATGCAGTTCCAACAGTGGAGTTGGTAAATACCACTTTGTAAAAAAAGGAAATAAATTCTTAAAAACACAAAATATTTTTTCATTAATTGTATCCGTCATTAATTTCTCTAATTATGTCATTTCAAGCTTTAAGGTTTTGAAGAATGATTTTCCTTTTATTGACGAATGATTGTTGTTTATTTTGTGAAAAGTAAATTCTTAGGTCTATGTTTCGAATTTTAGATTTTCTTTATGACAAGTCAACATAGTCTATTTTTTACACCTACGAATTCATTTATTCCACACAAATAAATAACAAACATTCTTTTTAAACATTTTTTTTTTATTTTAGACCAGAAACAAAAACTAATAGCGCCATCTAGTGAGTGATTGCGTAAGCGGAGGGGACATTGAGACAAGTAGCGCCATCTAACAGTTAGGGTACATAGTTTTTTCGAAAACCTCAGTTGCACATCTATCTTACTGAATCTTTTTTTTTTTAAACTTTTACGATCAGAACACATTTTATAACTTATGTAAACAGTAAAACTAATTTTTCCTTTAATTCTTTTCCTTTTTTTTTTTTTTTTTATTAATCTTGTATTATGTATCTATGCTTTATACTTCAAGATAGCTTGTTCTCTGCGACTTAAGGGGCTCCCCCGGGCTCCCCCGGGCTCCCCCATGCACACTAGCGCCACTTTATATTGTATATTGTTGCTACTAACTAAGATTTGTAACTAGGTCTAGGATTTGTATTTTTATTTACAGTTGGAGGTTTAACAGGAGTTATTTTATCCAATTTCTAAATTGATATTACACTACATGATACTTATTATGTAGTTGCACACTTTCATTATGTATTATCTATGGGAGCTGTATTTGCTATTATAAGGGGATTTATTCATTGATACCCTTTATTCACAGGATTATCTTTATATCCATATTTATTAAAAATTCAATTTTTTATTATATTTATTGGAGTCAATTTAACTTTTTTCTCCCAACATTTTTCTCCTCCCCAACCTCCCCTAAAATTGAAAGGGCTGTAATTCGTAACGGTTAGCGATAGCCGTGAGGTGTTTGAACAAATATTATAGTAGGCGATAAAAAAACAGTAATATTACTTTAATTTTCAAAAATTCTAGTAGAATTTGTCTATTTTGGCGCTGTCCCATAAAAAATTCATTAAATAACAAAACTTTTTTATATTTTGTTGACCTAATTATATAAACTAATGTAATTGATTTTTCGGAAAGTAAAGTCAATTACGATTTGTTTTATAATTGCAGAAACAGTGTAACATTACACACAATACTTAAATAATTGTATCTATGTATGTAAGGACTTATATTAGCTAAAGTGGAAAATTCCCTTATTCCCGAAACCACATTTTTTACGAAGGGTCGCAATTAAAACTACCACATATGCATATTTTTTGTCAATTGGCAACATTTGTTAAGCTGTCATTGGATTCCCACAATGATTCGTCCAATTTGACGGCGACTAGCCTTCCGAGTCGGAAGCAAAGAGTATAATAATAATAAGGGTCGGAAGGCTAGTCGCCGTCAAATTAGACATTTGTCAACTAGTCGGAAGTTCCGACTAGTTGACGACGAACGATGCACCTCAGTTACGGTCCGTTTTTGATATTCCACAACCGCAACTAATTTCGAAGTAAAGTTTACAAGTTTATTTCTTACAAATTATTTTGATATCTTTATAAACTTTCAGTGAACCGAATTTGATACCAAGCTTGTTGATGTGATGTGTTAGTTAAAAATAAATGAAACAAAAATGTTCAAAGGTAGACTTCCGATACTTCCGTTCCATAACCAAAACGCAGGTAGGTAACGTATGGAGAATGGAACTGGCGAGAGATGTCGTGCGGTGTTCCGCAGGGATCGGTCCTAGGGCCGTCCTTGTGGAACATCGGTTACGACTGGGTGCTGCGCGCCGACGTAGCGGCATCAGCGTGGTTTGCTATGCAGACGACACGCTGGTGCTGGCACAGGGGGGGTCGCACGAGGCGGCGGCCGAAATCATGACACGCGGGGTTAAGATAGTCGTTGAGGGGATCCGGCAACTGGGTCTCGAGGTGGCACTGCACAAGTCCGAGGCCATGTGCTTTCATGGGCATGGGCGTGCGCTACGAAGAGGCAATTAGACTAAGCCACCAACTGGGTTGCAACAACACAACACAATTATTATAACTAATGAACTATATAATAAAATAACACTTTGTACAAAATATTAAAAAAAAGTTCAAACTCCTGTTCGAATACTTAGAGCAATTTTTCGCGCCCGTGTTACGTAACCAACACTGTACTGGAAGTTGCTACGAAGCTCGACGCTCACCCGCCGGACGCATCTTATAGGCAAATAGTGTGCTGGCCTAAAACCCATTGAAAAATTTACGCGCACAGCGGCACATTGGTGCATATTTTCGTGTGTATGAACCGCACACATGTATAGATTGCAGCCATTTTTGGGCGGTAACTCCTGCGAGTGTAGCTGGGCTATGATTGGCTGCTACAACACAAGACCAGGATTCAAGGTGGATGTTCTTTAGCCTGCGTAATTCAAATTTCCTTACGTTTTTTGCAATTTGCAGGCCAGTGCTAGTGTGTATGTTGATTAAAATATTGATTCCTGGGGGTTATTGGCGCGTATTATTATTATAATAATTAATAATATTATTGATATTATATTTTTCTTCATGGGTGTCGTTTTCGTGGTTTTTGGGGTTGGTTATAATGAAAATGAGGTCAAAATGAAAATCCAAGATGGCACCGATGAAAATTTTCAGTTTTTTCTTCATGGGTGTCGTTTTCGAGGTTTTTGGGGTAGCTGATAATGAAAATGAGGTCAAAATGAAAATCCAAGATGGCGCCAATGAAAATTTTCAGGTTTTTCTTCATGGGTGTCGTTTTTGAGGTTTTTGGGGTCACTGATGATGAAAATGAGATCAAAATGAAAATCCAAGATGGCGCAGACGAAAATTTTCAGTTTTTTCTTCATGGGTGTCATTTTCGTGGTTTTTGTGGTCGCTGATAATGAAAATGAGGTCAAATGAAAATCCAAGATGGCGCCGATGAAAATTTTCAGTTTTTTCTTCATGGTTGTCATTTTCGTGGTTTTCGTGGTCGCTGATGATGAAAATGAGGTCAAAATGAAAATCCAAGATGACGCCGATGAAAATTTTAAATTTTTTCTTCATGGGTGTCGTCATTATCGTGGTTTTTGGGGTCGCTGATGATGAAAATGAGGTCAAATGAAAATCCAAGATGTCGCCGATGAAAATTTTCAGTTTTTTCTTCATGGGTGTCATTTTCGTGGTTTTTGTGGTCGCTGATGATGAAAATGAAAATCCAAGATGGCGCCGATGAAAATTTTAAATTTTTTCTTCATGGGTGTCGTCATTATCGTGGTTTTTGGGGTCGCTGATAATGAAAATGAGGTCAAAATGAAAATCCAAAATGGCGCCGACGAAAATTTTCGGTTTTTTCTTCATGGGTGTCGTTTTCTAAAATCCAAGATGGCGCAGACGAAAATTTTTTTTGCTATCATTTAGTTCGTGGCCTACCCTTCGTAGAATACCACTGCACGCCACTGTTCATGGGCCTCGGAATGCGCCACCTCCGGGATCCTTACTCACGGTAGGAGGGGTATCCATCGGTGTCGAGTCGACTTTGAAGTACCTAGGACTCGTCCTCGACAGCCAGTGGAACTTCGTGGAGCACTTCCGACGTTTGGCCCCCAAACTGGAACGGACTGGGGCTGCCTTCAGGCGGCTCCTGCCCAACCTAGGGGGGCCGAACGCCTCCTGCCAGAGGCTCTACGTGGGAGTCGTGCGGTCCATAGCCCTTTACGGGGCCCCGGTGTGGGCGCGTTCCTTGAGGCTGCGTGCAGCCCACTACCTGAACGCGCCCCAAAAGGTGGTAGCAGTAAGGCTGGCCCGTGGGTACCGCACGATCACCCGCGAGGCGGCGTGCCTCCTTGCCGGATTGCCGCCATGGGATCTGGAGGCGATAGTCCTCGCGCGCCTGCATGAATGGCGCGCTGAGGCGCTTAGCCGCGCCGGGGGGAAACTCCGCTGCCGCGACAAATTGTCGCTCAGCGGACAGACTTCCGGCGGGATCTCATGGCGACATGGGGAGAGAGACTGTCGCAACCCCGTGCAGGGCACGCCACGATAGTGGCGATAAGTCCCCTCTTTGAGGAGTGGCTGGATAGATGCCACGGCGTCCTCACCTTCCGCCTGACGCAGGTCCTCACCAGGACACGGTGTTTTCGGGAGGTTCCTGCACCGAATCGGGCGGGAGGAAACGCCCGGGTGTTTCCAATGCGAGGATCGACCGGAGGACACGGTGAAGCACACGGTGGAGGTGTGCCCCGCGTGGGCGGAGCACCGCCGTGTCCTCGAAGCGGCGATTGGCGGCGGCGACCCCTCGCGTCCGGCCCTGGTGCAAGCCATGGTCCGGAGCGAGACAAAATAGGACGCCGTCACCTCCTGCGAAGCAGTAATGCTAGAGAAGGAGGTGGCGGAACGTGAGAGGGAGAGAACCTCACAGCGTCCCGGCCGCCGCGGGAGACGCCCCGGGCGTCGGGGTCCACCACGTGGCCCCCGGCCACCGTAGGCGCGGGCCTGTGGACGGTGGGCTATGGGCTAGCTCGCCGTCCGTCCGTCTCATGACGACAGGCCGTGTCGACGGCGCGTACGTGTTCCACGCGCGCCTCAAAGAGAGTCAGCAAAAAAGAAGGGGTCCGCAAGGACCGATGCCTGCCAGGGTTGCGGGACTGTTCGAAAGAGATACCGTGGCCCCGGAACACAAAGGGCGATGAAGGAACATGGATGGGTTTTAGTCAGTAAAAGTCTGACACTCCCTCCTGCTTCGCCCAGAGCGGGAGAAGTCATTTGATGATTTCCCATCCGAAAAAAAAAAAAAAAAGGTAGGTAACGTAGAAATCGTAGAATTGGAACTAAAAAGTTTCGGAATGGATTTCTTAGGAAGATGGTACAATTCATGTTAATACGATTTTTGTACAAGGTGCAGTGAAAGTAATAATAATATTGTTTTAATATGTTGATTTTTTGTTTATACTTATTGTAATTTTTTGATCTCATTTTCTTGACAATGTGCAGTTATTAGCTTTAGAATAGGTAACAATAATGTTTTTTTGTATAATTATTGTTTTAATAATAATGTTGATTTACGTAGTCTATATTGTTCATACTGTATTAGGTACAAGTGTACAATTTGCAATATTTTGAGAATCAAATATTTTCAAGTAAGTACTATTATACTAATGTACAATAGTCTTAAGATTTCTATTCCGTTACTGGAACAGTCAATTCTGTGACTGTCTTATTTTATATTTTGATTGAAATATTATTTTTAGAGCGAAATGCCATCTGATTATAATCAGATTTTGATCATATGGAGGGCAATAATTTAATAAATATAAATTAAAAACGAGTTCCTTTTTTGTGTAATAATTATAAATTATTTTCATATAATGAAAAGAATAATGATTGTAAATTTAATGAAAATAAACGAATTACAACAAAATATTAAAATTAGACACATTTTAAACAGTGTAGGTACACTTTTTTTGTGAAAATGACCCACTTATTAGTGTAATGGTCAGTAGGGTCATTACTGTCCTGAGAGTTGCAACCTCAAAAATATAATAACATTGCCTACAAGTTTATTGTAAGTATTTATTTCGCTGAGATTCTCTATAGCCGCGCAGCGCCAGGTATGTAGGTAGGTACGCTAAGCTACGAGTAGAAGATGGGATGGCATAAAATTAACGGCACCTTGCATCCCACACTTACAGGCTTTCCCATCTTCTATGGAAGGAAAGAACCGTCCAGTCTCTAACTGTTGCTTACGTCACAGTGCTAGCCCAATGACTAGCACTGGAAGCATTGGAAGCCAATGCTTCCAATGGTTACAACCAGAATACCACTGGTGACCAGACACGTTGGATGATGCCGTTAATATTCGCTTCCGTGCTTTATAGCCCGCACTTTGGCTGCATGACTGCCTGTGCCTGTGGTGTCCGAGTATGTTGATACACAATAGTGCCAGTGATGAGAACAACATGAAGCTCCATAATGTTGGGAAGCACCGAGTCTGAAAGTGGTATCAGTGTACATAATGTGATTGTCTTCTTTAATGACCACCCGGGGGTATAGGGCACTTCACAAGGGTGAGAAAGATGCCTTTGACCTCTCCTTGAGTCTCGTAAGTTAGTTTCAGGACCCTACTATTATTTATCGAGGTAAATTTAATGCTTACCTACTTATCACCAACAATCATTGTGTTCTGTTGACACGACGTTCGGGCCCGCGCCGCTCTCGTGAGGTGCGCACGTTATGACACAATATTTTCTCATACAAATGGACATACGTTCACAAACGTTCTGCTCTTCAAGTATCATAGACTGTTAAAAGTAGACATGGGCAAAATGTATCACTAAAAAGAAAAGATTGATATGTATCTTTCGATCACTGGGATATGTATCACTCTTTTATATATTTATATCCTTATGTATCAGTAGCTCACGCTGGCGCGCACGACACGCAGCGCATTGCACTGCGCTGCTCAGGCTCGCTTCGCTCAACTCAATTCAATAAATCAGTAAGAGTGATAAATAAGTAGGCACTTTGCTTGATCGTTATAATTATGTATCTTCCTGATTTATTTGGCTGCTGTTCCGGTTTCTTTCTAGATATGTATCGGATCTATTTGATATGATGGATAAATGATAAAAAGCACTCGAAAAATGAACTTGATTGTATAGTTAAAAATAATAATTAAATTTAACTTAGGTAGGCTTGCTTGACGTTCAACCAAAGACGCGCAACGAAGCTATCCGACGCGATGACCGACGAGTGAGTGAGGTGTAAAGAAAGATATATTGATACATTCGGATACGAAATGATATGAAGAGAGATTGATTGAAACGGAATGATTCATATCTTTTGTATCTATCACTCCTGAGTTACCCATCTCTAGTTAAAAGATAAAACACAACGTCAAAAGACGTCGACATCAGATGACGTTGTTCCATATACGGTCAATACTACTGCATACAATTTGCACACAACGTCTGTTCCCGTCAAACTCTGCGCTGTTTGGTTGCACGAGTATCAAAAATACAATCGGATCGGAACTAGCATTCAGAATCCCCAGAAAGGCCCGATGCCGAGGCCCCAATCCCAGACGCAGACGGCCGCAAATTAACACCCATTCATGGAGCCATCGCTGTCACCGCCGTCACAAGGCCCCGGTCCCTAAGCAATCCGCTCTGCACTTCCCCACCATCACCGAAGGGGGGGACGAAACGCTCCTTGAAAAGCTTCAAGGTCGCCTTGCTACACTTCCAATTGGAAGTGTTCGAAGATGTTTCGCCGCGGGAAACCACAACCAACCCCCTCAGCGATGACGGAGAGCACGGAACAGATCGCAACCACAATCCAGGACCAGGGCCCCGTGACAACTCAACTCCGCAAGTGTCACACAACATAACCTGCAACCACCCACGTCCAAGACCGAGACCCCGGCATCGGACCCCTCCGAAGATTCTGAAAGCTCCGGAAGTTCCAGATTTATCTACTTATCTAAAACAAAATAATTTGGATGGTTGAAAATCTTGTTTTTTTGTTATGCAGCAATAATTTCTATTGATAACCACGTTTGTTTGCCTATTTAGAGCGTAGTTATGTATGCGTAGGTCGGTAGGTATTCAAACAACATCGTTTTTATAAAAATTAGTATGAAATATTTACGTCATATCGTAAAAATTGTCCATCTAACATACATGCGTTCACGAATGCGGGATGCGGCCGGCGAACAGCGACTGGGGTAGGGAGCGTTGCCACTTCGCACGACGTGTTCGGACGTTGCGTATATGCGCTTGTGAGTGTGTAGTAGACGACAACATTAAGCCGCCAAAATTCGATTTGTTGTTGCTCAAGGTGTTTGACACTTGCAAGTGTTGCGCAAAACTTCAACTATGGGTTCCTGACGTTGTGAGACGTGGTGCAAATAATGTCACATTTTTTTTAGACGTGATGAGACGTTGTGTTAACAATAAATTGTACGACGTTTTAAGCCGTTGCGGAGCCGAACGTGTTAAACAAACAAATAAGTTTTGATGACGAGACATTTCGCCCACGACCAAGATTTGTCGTATGATGGGCCGCACAACGTTGAACAGAACTGACTGGACGGGGCTGCCGCCCGTGCGACCATGCTTTTTTCCTGGTATAGAGCAAAAGTTGCTACTGCGTTTGAAAGTCGTGGTTGTCGCCGCGTGAGGTCCCTTATTATAATTATATTTTACCTAAGACATAGGCTATAAGTGTGAAAACTATAGGGTAAGATGTATAAAGATTATTGAGATTCCCTATCTATATGAAAACTGTGTCGGTCCGTCTTCCGATTCTGTATTATGGGAAATATAGAAAGACCCTGATTATGTCTGTTCTTGTGCATACTATGCTGCTTTGCTCTAGAAACGAAATAAAATATCTGACGCGATTAAAATTACATAAATTTATTTGTAACTGTAATGGCATAAAATTATATTAATTACTTTAATAAAAATAAAATTATAAACTTAAGTATACAGGGTGTAAACAACCTCATCACGAAGCCGTCAACCAAGCATTCTGTACATCAAATTATGTAACTTTACGCAAAAATTATTGCGGGGAACCCACTTTTTTGTTTGGGGTGAAAAATCATGTTTTGTGGTAGAACTCAATGTAACGCACTCAAAACAATGTGCTGGTGGATTGAATAGTACGGGGGTCGTGGAGGTGTTTAAAGTAAAAATCTTACAATAGAAGCATGTATTTCAAAAAAAACTTGTCAAAAAGTTGGAACTTTGACCCCCAATATCTCCGTAACAAGAAGGTTCCCAGGTATGGTGTAGAACAAAAAAATGATCGCAATGATGGGGAGAACAAGTGCCTTTCAGCTTCGTTAAGAGGTGTTTTACACCCTTTATACCATAGTGCCGGTAACATTTGATGGACGAAAATGGAAAAATAATAGTGATCGTTAGCATAGGCATACGTTACATTGTAAATGGCTTGTATTGTGAAACCTATGACATCGATTCGACACGAAAAACGTCATTCAATTCAAGCGCAAAAACTTTCTTTTAGCACTGTACGTGTAGTTCCGTGAATCTATTACAGTTCATGTAGGTCATTTCTGCGTTCTTGCATTTCAATGTCGTCAGTTCTGCGCGGCGAGGTGACCGGCGTCACCGTCTGGGAGGTGGGGGCGGAGTCCTGTCCCTGCTCCACGGATGCTGTCACTAGCTCTGTGGTGACCGTAGGCTCTGAACGTATCGACGCGTTGTCACGTTTGCTGGGCGAGCTTTGGTTCGACCGTTTATGGTATTTTTGGGACTTCAACAGGTGCGGAATGACTTTCTGTAAAGAATTTCGTTACATAACATCATGTTTTCAAATTTGTATTCCGGCAGGTGTAGGTACCCATAGTAGATAATTATACCCCCATTTCTCCAGTTATGTTTAAATTTCATAAAGGTCAGTCTATTGCCATCAATCGGGCTCAATGCTACTGAAAAAGTTGAGTTGAAAAAACTCAATAACATTTTGCCCGAACTGGGAATCGAACCCAGCACTTTATGCTCAACAAGCGACGGAAACCCGGTTTGTCTAGTTCTTAATAAGGTAATGTACGATATTATGAATCTCTAAAGTTTTAAACTTTTTATTTGCAGTGAGCTATATGCATGCCGTGATCAGCTACTCTTCAACCAACGTAGGCGGAAAAACACAGAACTAAAATAAATGTACCAAATTTGACATGATCCAACATACATAGATAGACCCACGTCTATGCTATCGCCCAGTCGGTTAAACAAGAGCGCTTAGGTACCTGTTGTGGGTCCTTAGTGATATAGACATCAGTGCGCCGGAGCACAAAGTCCGGGGCCACGAGACAGCGAGCCAGCAGCAGGGCGGCGGCGCACGCCCAGCTGGCGAGCACGCCGGCGCACGCGGCGCGGCTCGCCGCCACACGCCCGCTGAAACCCCACGTCGCATTCCAACTCGGTTGCAAGAATGCGTTCACTGAAGAACACCTGGAAAAAACGACATGCGTGATAATAATACAAAAACCTATGGTACACCTACATTTCGCAAGTTATGGTCAAGTCCAATGTAACAGGGGCGACCCTTTTGTCATCAAACGGGCAGTGTGCGTACGCGCAGCGGAATGTTGTTGAATTTAAAGATTTTAATTATGCAGATATTTAGTGTATGACGTCGTATAATTGTGTATAGTAAAAAAAAATTGTGCACGCAACCATTGTGGAGAAATTCACCAAAAACTGATTCCGCTGGGCGAACATTGTCCTGGCGGAACTTTTTTTAATCCATAGACTTTAGAAGAAAAGAGATGTGTCCAAAAATTAGTGTGTATTTGTGTGTAATTGTGTATGTATGAATAAAACTAGTGCATGCATAAACTTTGGAGAAATTCAAGTTTCCGCTACGCGAACGTTTGGCCATTAGCTAGTTTTCATATAAAGCGCTTACATAGAGAGCTGTAGATTTTTACATACGGCTGGTAAAAATACTTGTTCAATCCGGGAATCAAACCCAGGACATTATGTTTGGCAGAAGCGTTTGCACAACTAAGAGTGATGATAATTTATTATAGTCATGGCAAAACATTCATACACCGTCTATCCTATCAGCTCAGAGTTAAAACCACAAAAAAACAGTGCCTACCTATATTTATTAAAAATGTCTTCGTATTCTTTAATTTTTTAGTTACTAACACTAATTGTTTAAGTTTTTGTTACTGTACCTACTAACATTCTATGGATTTCGTAAATCTGAAATAAATAGTTTTTATTTTATTTTAAATTATTTTATTTATAGCCTATCTAGAATTTGTCACGTAATCTGGGTTCATATTTCACTACCGTCGACTCGTTATCTTTAGTAGAACCCAAATAAAAACATATAGTGGGTGCCACCACCAAATCTTACCTAACTGGAGCACACGAGCCTTGCTGTTTTAAAGGACGATAAATTCTATCGTCCAAGTCACGACGTTCTCAAAAGTAACCAAACTCAAATTACCCATATGTAGCCAGAATGTCATAGCAATGGCTCGTTTTCATTTCTTTGCTAGTATAACCAATCCGTTAATCTCAGTATCAGCAACAGGCCACGGGGTCTGGATTTGTGCCCGGTTGGTTGTAATAGGTTCGCCCTTAATACATGGGACTTAAAAACTGGCGAAATGTGGGTCGTACTATAATTGGTTGCATCTCTGCCTAATCCTTCGGGGGTTACTGGCGTGCTGTTACGAGTATAACAAATACCGTTCGGTTAGACAGCTGGTATTGCTGTTACTTACGTGGTTGAATTAGACACCTCATAGAAGGCTGCACAGAAGGCGTGCAGGCCTCCGTTGGTGAGAGTGAAGCTGTGACCAGTGACCCCGACCATCACCAGCGCGAATACCAGCGCTGGAGGCAGGATACGCCATGGCTGCTGTAGCCTGAAAAAAATATTATACGTTAGGGAATCATTTACAAGTAAGAATATTAATTTTGGGGATTCAATAATAATAATGGACCTCCTGACCGTTTTCGGTCACGGCAGCTAATCTCGGCGAAGTTTAGCCTTCGGCGCGGGAGGATTACCTATAATGCACAAATGTGTGCGTAGACACAGAAACAGAAAGGGAACAGAGAGTGCATCTCTGTTCCCTTTCTCGCATAGTCCGATAGGGCGGTAATCCGACAGCGGAGAGATGGGGTGCAGGGGCTCTCTCTCTAACGCTTTGTCCGTATATTCGGATCTATCAGTCTCTCTCACTCGCACTCATTTGCAGACGTGCGTCTGATGACCCCAGGACCGGCGGCTCAACGTGCGTTCCGATGCACGGGGTATTATAACGCCAACTTTCAAACTCCGGGCTACCACTGAGAAATTCTAATGGAAAAACCCAAAAGCCATTTGCCCGACCTGGGAATCGAACCCAGGACCTCACGCTCGGCTTTCGCGCTTGCGACCATGAGACCAACGGGGCAGTCGGGGGGACTAAATGCGCTGTGTATATCCTAAATACTATATACAGGATACCATTTTGCGTAAATGTCTATACATATAATCTCAAGGAGGAGTTCGTGGCTAAATAATAACAGCCGCTCTGGTCGGTCTTTATTTTATGCCGCGCTTGCCTAGGTTGGTCTGCGGATGGTCTTGGTTGTCATTTGTAGATCTTTGACAGTCGTAACAGGTAGTCAGTGGCCCAAAAAGTCTGACAACCAGTCTTACCAAGGGGTATCGTATTACCCAGTACTAACTGGGTTGTGGAGGTCAGATAGGCAGTCGCTCCATGTAAAATACTGGTATTCAGCTGCATCCGGTTAGAGTGGAAGCCGACCCCAACATAGTTGGGAAAAGGCTAGACGGATGATGATATACAGGATGTTTGGCTTATAGACCGACACATTTTTTCCAGGGATTTGGGAGGTCATTAGCTAGGTTCTACCCATACATCCTATGTCCTAAATGTCACGGTTGGTTACATATGTTTTTTTTTTTGTAAATGAAAATAATACCCAAAATGTTTCCTTTAATTCCAAATAACTTTTTCGATTGTGGGTGTAATGTATGGGTAGACCTAGCTAATGACCTCCAAAACCCCTGGAAAAATTGTGTCGGACCATACGCCAAACACCCTGTATATTCATATAATCAAACCATTATTGAAGCGGGGATGCTTAGGTCATAATTAATTTGCTGAAATACGCCCTTGGACAAGACTTGCTGATGAGTTGGTGCTGGGATGCACTTTTTATCGATCATTAATTCATTGCAGCCAATCATAGACCCTCTCTTAAGTTAGTAGTAATAAAGAGTTTCTAAAAATGTGATTGGAACTTGGCATTGCATTGAGGTAGGTAACCTATAGCCGTATATTGTGTGTAGGTAATTTGTAAAAATCAAGAAGTAGTATTTGTAAACATGTTTATTTTTTAATTATCCGACATCGTTAACAAGATTTGTCAAATCTTCAACATCGTGACCTCGTTGGACTTCAGCCAAACAGTGCTGTTCCAATTACGAACCGTGTCTTGTTTATAATTTGTGGCTGTCTCCAGAAATTAAAAATGTGTTGAGCGGATTATGATTCCTTGAGGCCCCAACCACAAGGAAATCCTTTAAGACAGGTTGGGTCATATAAAAGTAATTTGATTAACTCCAAGATAAGATGAAAACAGATTTTAAGCATATATAAGCCATGCTTATAAACCTGTAATAATCAATAGCTGGCATTATTACAAACAAGTTTTAAATAAGAGACAGGTTTGCATGGCAATATTTTTCAAGCAAAATAAAATGACGGAAGTTAGGCAGGGCACGCTTCATAAAAAAACCTTTCAACTCCTTTGTAACAAATCGAGCAACTATGAGGTGTAACCGTATTAGCCTGCTTGCTGCGCGAACTACTTTCGTTACCATCAATTAGAGGTTTATTAGATCATTTTTTTACAGCGTAAACTATCAAAACATCGGTTTTCAAAAAGGATTACACCAAATCAGTCATCAATTGATATTAGAGGTATTAGGAAATCCCAATAATATTGATTAATTTTCCCGTTTCCTTATATACCTCAATGTTTCCCCTTTATGTAGCAAACAGTAAGTCAGAATTACATATGTTTTCTCATGTTTTTTCTCAGTAGCAACCTGAAGTCAGTCAATAGGCTTGCACCCTTGTTACATGGAATTTTAACGTATCTAACGAAATCATACCAAGGCATACCTCAGCTTACCCTTTTGGGTATTATAGGCCTGACGTTATTATGACTATTAATATCGTCAGCAACGTACGGAAACCCCACTGATATCCAATCATTTTCCCCTTTTTTATCCTTTATTTCCTATATCCCTCTTACTTACCCGCTTCGAGCGCGTCCTCCCCGAGGACACATCGTAAACAGGGTGATCCACACTCCAGCGCAGATCGTGGACATGATGGGCATGTACTCGGCGAAGTCACAGTCCGTGCTGATGTCGAACAGCGTCCTTGATGTGTCCAACGCTAACCGGTGTGTTTCGTTCGCTGAAATCAGTTTACGAAGGAAAATAAGCTGGCTGTTCACAATTATTGTAGTACTCGTACATACTAATTCTGTCGTAGTTAAAGTAGTAATTCTAAATATTTTACGGGTCTTCTAGGTACCTATATTCTATAACAAAACCGTGCAACTACATAGTATGTCCCTCCCTCAGCTATTCGGCAGTTCGGCTGTCCGAAGCTTCAGTTCGTGTTCGTAATACAAATAAATAAGCAACCGACGCGCTAGCGCAAGTTCTCAGTTTTCGAATTCATTTTATTCTGATCAATTAACTTGCGCGACTACCGATTCATGTTAGAACGCGGGGTGATGATGGAATTCACAAAAAAATGCGACTAATTTAGAACACAATCAAATGCAATCCAAATTGTTAGTCAATTTTGTCTCACAGTTAGTCAAATAAACTAGAATAAATCCACACGCTAGGGCAATCTAAGAACATGAAGTCTCATTACTTTTGGGTTTCCTTTTCACGAAGAGTGTTACAGAGAGATGAGAAATCCAAGGTTTAATGCCGACGAGACGTTTTTCAGGCCCTGACAAAATAAAATGTACCTATAAGAAGATAGGAAGAAAACAAGAGTCCCTTTACTTGGGACTCTCGATTACTGTCATGTGGGAATCTTGTTCTCCAAACAACACTAGAAATAAAAAGTCGCTGAAAACCCTTTTATTTAAAGTAGAATATCCACGTCTAATTCTATAGTGCCTATAGTCCGAATATACAGATATGAAACAAGACATGTTAAAACAATAGACAAGATCTCAGAATTCTTGCTGAAAACATCATACAGAAATATTATTATGGTATTTTCGCCGCAATTGTTATTAACGGCAAGATTCATAGTAAAATAGTTGAAAATTTACCGGTAAAGAATGCTTCTCCATCAAAAGGTGCCTCTGTCGCATTCACAAGTGTTTCATTATCAGTTGTCTCTCTCTTAACCTTCCCATCCTCGTCTGCATCAGGGACGGTTGCGTTAACTTGAGCGTCATCAGTTACATTCTTAAATTCATGTATCTCTACTGAACGGAACTCTAGTTTACGTGGGTACAACACGCAATTTTCGCCAACCATCGCCATCGTATTTTGTAGAAATACGTAGTTTGTGATGCCGAAAACGGCAGCACACACGAACAGTATTAGATGACATGCTGAAAAGAGAAAACATTAAAACAAAATAAAAAATTAGAAATTAAATTAAAAAAAAAGGTTAAATGTTATCAAAAGTAGATAAAATTTAACAAAATTAAAGTTTCAATGACATTAATTTAAGTAGAATAAGAATTAAATTATCATAAGGTTGGGAGATATCACATAATGTCTTCTGGTTTTAGGACAGGGCAGTTTCCTCAAAATGTTTTCCGTCACCGTTTTGAGAGCAGTGATCATGAAATAAATTAGGCACACAAAGTAACGCGCCTGCCTGAGTTTGAACTCACGACCTCCAACTCGTAAAGCAGTGGCGTTGCCACTCGGTCATCACTGCTCTATGATCTTTCCCACGCCCATGTTGCATTATTTTTAACACCAATATTGTGAAACGCAAAATTGCCAAACCTTTGTTTAAAATTCAAGTGCCCTAAAATAGGTGTGGTGATGGCAAAAGTGAGCTCATAAGGCACGATGACCGATAAACGATGAGTACATACTCAACGTACTTGTTATCCGGTTGATTATGTTTACGATTAGTCTATGAACTGCTAAATATCGTGATAAACTCGAGGAATTATTGGATTAATTCTCGAATAAGACACGCTTCTCAGTCCTATCCGATACCTACCTCACTGCTCTCACTTATTCTTTTCATCACCTTGGTTGACTAAAAGTGAATCTGCTACGATTTTTAATAAGTCAACATTAAAAGCTTTTTTTTTCAGGAATAGAACGACATAGTATAAACGAAAGTGCCTGAGGTGGGTGCTGAAACCTCAGACCAAATAAAACTCTGCGAAAGTGAGGCCCTTCAAATTACGCCTCGCCGTGTACACTCAGACCAAAAATAAAATTTAAGACGGAACTCTGCGAACAGAAAAGTGAGGCCGGTTTCGTAAACATGTTGTGCATTTATTGGGGCATAGTTTAATTGTAGTTTGATGTAGATGTTTGCGTGTGAGCGTGAATGAACAGAACGCAATGTAATTTGCGCTGGCCTCACTTTATTGTTCGCAGCGCTGTCTTGGTTTTTTACATGATCTGAGGCTGCAACGATGATTGGATAACTGTGACGTTCGTAGTCTACAATGAATGGATTCTTATTTTAAAAACATATTTATGTATGCTAAAAATAAATAACATTGAAGCGTCTGTCTGTTATAGTTTCCAAAAACATTTGTGTATTTCAGCGGTCTATTTATTTGATAACTGATCATAACTGAACAATATTATGTAAACACTGACCGTTCTTGAAAACACGTCATGCAAATAAACCGTTACCTCTAATCCTAAAATAATGTCCTATAATATCTAATTACCTAGCTATAACTTTGGAAATGTAGTTCACCGCTGCACATACACTCACCTTTTATCGTGAATGTCTACCTATTTCAAAGATAACATATCTTTGAAACGTTGGTAGTACATAGAAGTCTTTCATGAATGACGGCGCATCGGGGTTAGACATTCTTAGTCCATAACATTACTCTAATATATTATACTCCTTTGATAACCTGATAGAATGCTAGTTCAATGACTGCACCAGTCCTCTCAGAACTCCACATTATTTAGTAGATGCCAATGCCAAGCATTGAGACAATACAGATCGCCTAGTCCCCTAATTACCCTATAATTTTTTTCAGTTTTTGTCTGAGTATAGAGGAGAAGACTCGTCGTATCAGCCAGACGATGCCAGACCCACTGAGGAGGCCTCTGCTCATTGTGTCTGGCAGGTCTGACTGACAAGATGATTTTTTAGAGTTCCGTACTCAAAGAGTAAAAACGGGACCCTATTACTAAGAGTCTAAAGACTCCACTGTCCGCCTGTCTGTCACCAGGCTGTATCTCATGAACCTTGATAGCTAGTCAGTTGCAATTTCTCAGATGGTGTATTTCTGTTGCCGCTATAATAACAAATAATAACAAATAATAAAAATGAACTTTAATTAAAAATTAAAGGGGGTACGGAACCCTTCATGCGCGAGTCCGATTCGCACTTAACCGGTTTTTTAAGTAGGTACTGACGCTATGGCTCTGAGTTGTTCCCATGGTAAAGTTCATTATATTTGTGAAACCCTCCAAAAAGAGGTTCAAACTTATTGAAAATATTAAGAAGTACGAATCTGAATGATATCTCACCTTTCCACACGCTGAGCGTCTTGGAGGACCTCTCCTCCAGATCGAAGTAGTCGTACAAAAGTATCGTCATGCTCTTCGCTTCACTCCATGGTCATGACCGATCTGGAATAGACAGCGTAGTTCTGAATGTTCAAAAATTTTGCGCGCTACACTTTTTGTTAAGTTAGATTATCAAAATGACAGAAATCGAAGACTTTTGAATTTGTGTTAAATCAATATTATACAGAAAAATAAAAAAATACTTAAATGAAAAAAAAAATGATCCGTAGATAAAAAAGTAATAAACGAACACGAACATTTATCCACATATGGAGGTACTGATTTATTAGAAGGTGGTTTTCATAACGTAAACAAAGAAATAAGAAAACACAAAAAAAGTGAAAAATAACTTTAGCTTTACAAGTCAGTGACTTTTGTTTGTAACTTTGATTTAGTTTTTCTTTGCCACTGATTTTCACTTTTTTTGTTTTCTTATTATATTTTTTATATGATGTTGTATAAACAATAAACATCCAAGCGATTGCAGCATTCACGATCAATTTGCCGTCTATTATTAAGGAAGTTGTATATCTCCAAAAACCAGCATAAGATCTTCACCAAACTAAAACTGGACCACTGTGAAATAATATTCTTTCAAACAAAACAAGAACCATCAAAATCGGTTCACAATTTGCGAAGATATCGCTGAAAATACACACAAAAAAAAAAACAAACAGACGAATTGATAACCTTCTCCTTTTGGAAGGCGGTTAAAAATTACATCTCGATATAATGTTTGGGTCTTATATATCTTATATAATCTTAAGTGACCTGTGGCTGCGTTTACTGCGGCGTCATCAAATCAACTCATCAGAATCGTATGACTATTTCGGATCGTCAAGGGTGCACAGTGAACGGAAATTTGAGACGCTCCACTCCAAATATTATCCATCCATACCTTTAGTAGTTCTATGACTTAACTCAGCTGAAAACTCTTTTCGGTGATGGTGATTGTCGCCTACTATTACCGTCTATCTCCTCATCATTTTTTTCCTGACCTTTTCTCACGTTACTTGGGGTCAGCGTAACACGATTATTTCTTCATTCTCCTCTGAACAGTCACGCTATCATTTACTCCTTTTTCTTCCATGTAATTCCTTACACAATCAATCCATCGTTTCCTATACCTACGGTCTATCTCCTTAATAATAGTAAAATAGTGATCAGGGGTACCTTCATCATGATTAATGTCACTTCCAGGTTTAATTTGACATGCTATTACTGTTAATTTATTAGTTAAAGTAGATCAGTCATTTGTTTCTACTTTTGTAGGTCAATTAGTGTATTGAATTAGGCCGTCCCCATAGAGATTAATTTACGATCAGAATTAATGTAGATATTCCTTATGGCCACGAAAGTTCGTGTTATATACCAAAAGTAGGACAAATTCGTCGATTACTATCGGCGCTTCGTCGAATACAATTGGCACCAATGGTGGTTTGAAATTAACTCTCGCACAATGGGTTATTTTTATCGTGTAGTTTTGCTACATGTAGCTGTACTACAAGTTCACAAGGTTATATGGTTTCTTGGAGTCAACACAGCTGTTAGTTTTTCTGTCTGAACCTGCCTCATTATTTAATGGATGCATGGTGTTTAAAATGAATGCTAAGACCATACTCTTGACTCCTATAAAGGTCGAATATATCGGCTCCAGTGTGCTGTTAAAAAACTGTTTCTTTGGACGTCAGATTTCATAAACGTCGAACAAAGACTTTCAATAAGACTATACAGATTTAATGTACGCGCAGTTATAAAAGTCGAGCAGGAGACTAATTTAAAACGAAATGGCTATTTTGTTACGTTGGTAGCGAATACGCTAAATACCAGGACATTGATATATTAAAAAACCCATATATCAATGTACCAGGGAAACGATTTTTCCGGTTGATATCGGAACTGAGAAGTCTTAAATTATCGTATAGGTGTTACCCGATGGTGTTCAGGATACGGAAACTGTATTTCGACAGAAACCAAAGATTCGAAAGGCAATATAAATTAAAATACCGTACGTATTCAAATACTCATCTAACAAACCTATCTCCCCCCCCCCCCGACCCGTGCTCGAGCCAGGAGGTAATTTTAAAATCAACCCAGCCTATATAATGATCGGAGCAAAACGTAATGACCACCAAAAATAACTTTGTGACCACTAACATCTGTCACTTATAATATCAATTGATAACCAAATTTAGTAAATTGAGCACCAAGTTTTAAGGAGGTGGTTGATTATGAAGCTTTCTAATGGTGAAAGAATTTTTGAAATCGGAAAAAATTTAATCATTACAAACATACACACAAAAATACAAAAATTCTAATCTTTCCTTTTCCTTTATAATATTATAAGTGTAGATGTAGATAAGTGTAGATTCAGAAGTAGGAGCCCCGCCATGCGGGGTTCCGTCGACCGGGTCTCTCTTTTTGGTTCTAATTTCACGATAAAATGAGAATTAATTTTTGTGATCATTTACTAATTTTGGCAATCAAAAGTAATTTTTTATAGTTATATTTTACTAAATCTTATCGTTCTCACTCAGATCCACCCTGTCCTTTGCCGTAGTCGTGAGATCGTTTTAAATGTATAACACTCAGGGATAATGCAGATTCCCGTTAGTGAAAGAATTTTCGGAATTTGATCAGTGGTTTCGAATATTACCCTACATACAAACTTGTACAAAGAAATTTTACCTCTATAGAATATTAGTATTGAAGTATAGATTGTATAAACATGTATTATACAATGCAATACGTTCATATAGTCAGCCGTCAGAAACATAATTTAATAGTTAGGGCCAAGGGCATAGGGATTACTCAATGTCGTCATGTGGGAAATATAAACTTCAGAAATAGCAACAGGAAATACCTACAGCATGCCAAACGGTCATAAGTTATTGGACTGAAAATAATGTTATACAAAGTATTTTAGTACCACAGAACAGAACAGAACAACGTAGGTATAAGAAGATTTTTTTAATGTTTCATAGAAAAACCTGATCAGTGCCATGGCAGTTTGTTTCCAGTTTTCCACGAATAGGTACTGAACATTTACATGGGTATTAAATGCGATCTTGTATCTAGAAGTAGGTATAGGCTGAAAGACAGGCATTTTCCTAAAGGAGGACTGGGTTTATCCTAACGAAATAAATCACCAGATCAAGTAAATTGGATGCAGAAAACTGAGAACTAAGGGACTTCGCGCACTACGGGGCCACGACTACGTGACCGGCTGCTATCTTGAACAAAACTAGTCGGACCCCTGGTTGTGTGACCAAACTATCTTTGCAGCCAACTTTCCTTGAAGCTTTTGCAGCCAAAAGCCGGGATCAAGGCCCCGCATTGCGCAAGGTCCCTAAACTCCCTAAACCTTTCATTTTGGAAGTGGACTACGACTGGTTGGCTCCATTTGCAATCAATGATCAATAAAATAGCATGAAAATAAAAGCACAGGTCCGAATGAAAAGTGGCTACAGCTTGAACCCTGCAGGTGGCAGGATTTCATTTTCTCATATTCAAAGGCAAGATTTTGATGCTACGCAATGGCTTGGCTAAACAGGACACAAACAAATGAATAAACACGTATATTTAAGTTTTTAACGTGTTTCTTTGCAAATGTCACCAGCACTAAAATAAACTTAGAACGATTGTCTCATCGCATCAAAACACGAGGTAAACCGATTAGATGTGCGATGTCAATTGAATAAGTCACGACCTATAATAGAAGTCTAGACAAGTATTGTTTTAGAATTGATGTTCTGTGGAGCAACCAAACAAAATTAATTTTGATTGTACTCAAATTGCTTCAAATCTAGCACAATAAGATCAATAAATACACGCTATTGTGAAGCTGAACTTGATCGGTTTTCCACGTCGCGCGTCGGGCAAAATTGTATTTTGTTTTTCCATCACGCATTCTTAGTAGCAGCTCGGAATCTGCGGTTGATGGCAATGCAGTTTGAGCGAGCCCCCTATTTATTTATTTTAGGACTTAAACCCCATACGGTTAAAAAAATGGGAAATAGTACTCTTAGAAGTTATTCCGGTTTTTCTAAAACAATGGACTCGTGCTCGTTTGGTGAAATGTGGATTTATGAGGTACAGCTCCGCCTAATCTTTCGGGGATTATAATACGGGATTACGGGAATATTATTTCATTTACACTATTCATTGTGGTAAAGTACATCTAAACTTCACGTAGGTAAATATTTTGAAGTTTTTGCTTATAAGTACAAAATATTGGCGTCTTGGTTCAATACTCGCTCGAGGTCACCCACTTTGGTTAGTAGTGTATTTCGTTACTATGGTCACTGAACAAGTTTATTGGACATCTATATTTAAGCATGTCAGACTCGGTAATGACCTCTGGCAGCTTATGCTCATTTAGATCATAAATTTTACTTTCGTCTTGCAGATGCAAAACGCAAAGAAAAGTTTGTAGTCCATTGCCAAACAATGTGAAAAAATGTAGCCCTCACAAGGATTGCTAATTTCGTCATTTTTAACGTAAAAAACTAGGTCGATTAACTAATAAAACTATAACTTTTCTTTATGCATATAGGTATCTCTATACTCTTCTGCAAATCGTAAGGTTTGCTGTAAGAAAACCCAATTCTGGGTTAAGTTCGCCGTTGAACATTATGCTATATATTGTGATTTTATTATTTGTATATTGTAATTTTAAAAATATATCTTTTAATTTGGTGTGCAATAAACAATAACAGAATCTGTTATAACTCGACTATGAAAAGGATTGATTTCTGACAGACAACGTGATGATGCTCTTTTTGCGCTGAAGTTTATGCTATCTGGCAATGGTGATGAACATGATATTTTATGTTTCTAGCACTCTTTGTATAGCGTCTGTTAGAGATTGCTCTTTGTGTTTTGTACACAGAGCTGTGAAATTAAAAACTATGTGGACCTTGTATCTTCGGAGAACTGAACCGAATCACCGTAACATCCGAACCATTAAAAATGTACCGGCAGAACACTAACCTTGTAAGTTATAAAGTCCTGAATAAAATCCTTCTCTGACATCCCCAAACAGTGCATAATCATAATCAGCCTGTAATATTCCCACTGCTGGGACACAGGCCTCCTCTCTATTAGATTAGAGGGAATGAGCTGTTATCAAGAACGCGGGTCCAGCGTGGGCTCGAGAAGATATGCATCTTCGGTTTCCTGCCGTTTCCTTGCTGGTTTCCCTTTACCAAAACAGTGAATTCATGAAAAATTCACATGAATTAGCAAATGAAAGAACCCATGACGGTCATGATGGACACCTCTGTCCATCCCTTCAGGGAATACGTACCTACGTATTCCCAGGTACCTACCTGTGCTAATATTCAAATATTCGTGACGAATATAGGCGTCAGTTATGATCAACACATTACTGGCTACTTGGACGCAATACTGTAAATATTGAATGATTTCCCTCGAGGTTACACTCCAGTGAATTATTGGCGAGAATAAACATGTAATATTTATACAAGGCCGTGTTTATTACCTTTGGTATTAATTTGCCTATTAATTTTATTAGAGTGAGAAAAGGTCTACCCACTTTTACGTGAAAATTAATACTTAGATTGGCATGGTATGTTTTCTTTACTTGATGAAATGACGGATCATCATCAATTGCCACAGAATGCCAGCCTTCTAGGCTTAGATTGCCGAACTTTTCTGAACGCGAAATATATCTTCCTCAATCCAACCCCATAGAACCACTGGACACAATGCAGTATCGTTTTCGTCATCTACAATGTCTCTACCAGCTACTTATCGGTTTTGTAGCAACGTCAAAGGCCTTTCTTTTATAAATATTCTTTTTTTTGCAGCTCCCTGCTGCCCTCAGCTTAAACGAACAGCATTGAGCACTTCTTTCTTTTCTTTTTCGTGTGGGTGGGTAGTGTCTAACCTGGTGTCAGAAGTTTTATGTCGCCCATGGGCCTCCTAAGCACTGAACGGTGGGTTAATGGCAGTATGTCTAGATTTGTAGTTTGGGATAATCTGAAAGTAATCCGAATCCTGCATTTTTTTTTTTTTTTTGAAAGTCGCAGAAACAACGTTAGCAATAGTTGTGAGACACCTTCGGGTGCTAAATATTCATGATCCTATTCATAGACGTCTACCTCGATGTGTGAATCATGACATCATTCGTATGGTTAAATTTAATTATCGACTCTGTATGAATGTAGTTTTATTAATAGGTAGTATAATAGTGTACACGAAGACATTAAAGAGTCGACGCGTAAATAACTTGAATTGATGACTTGACTTTATGTATGAACAAGTCATAACAATGGTGATATAAACAAATGAGATGCTTTCTCCTATTGCGATAGAGTTTGTTCCTATGGCATGACATGACATTGTGAATATTTTCATAATTCTCTTGCCCTCATCCCAATTCATTTGGGGTCGGCGCAGCATGTCTTCAATTCTTCAGCTATTACTCGTCATCTCATAAGTCACCTCCTTTCGAGAGAACGAATTAAAAACTCTGGTAGGTTATACATAATGTAGTTATTTTAAAAACAGGAAGCCATTGGATGATCGGAAGGTGTAATAAAATTGAAGGACTAGCAAGGAACTTTGGGAAATAAAAATAAAATGGCGGAGTTTAACGGTAATGGAATAAATGGTCTCGATTTATTGATTTAAATATTTATCTAAGTAGGTACGTTTTGTTGGGATTTGGACATCGTTCTTCTCTTCTTCTTCATTCCATTTCGCATTGCCTCCCCTAGTTAACAAAATACAAACAGGATTCTATCTTCCGAAATGGACATGATCAAACTGGCAGCTGAGCCAAACAATACAAATTCTTTCAGATCCATCCGACGGTTTGCTGACGTCAACCTAAACAGGTGTACGACCTCAAATGAAGATCAGAAATACAATCCATAACCTTCACGCCGACAACAGATGCACGGGATGTCAGAAGCTTGGACATAAACTGCAATTTGCAACCGGTACACAACACGGTCGAGATTGATGCTTGACGGCAGAATACAAATGGGGAGGATTTGAAAGGTATTTAAGTTGGCATTTACCTCATTCTAGAGTTCGATTAACTAGGAAACGGAAACTCTGTAAGCCACTTGGCGTGTTTGCGACAATGACAACTCGTAAAATAAGAAATACAGAACAGCGATTTTTTAAGTAGCCGAGAAATGTTTTCATTAAATTGCCAATTTTTTTTTTCATAGAAACCTTTTATCAAAAGATGAAAGGCTTATTTTACGTATTGGTTAGTTAGTGAGTATGTATTGGTAAAATCATGCAATTGAATTTCAAACCAGTCCCCCCGACCGATTGAGCTGAAATTTTGCACACACCTTTGGTTCTGGTGACAATACATTTTTATGAGACACATGACTTTACCCTGCAGCCAAAATCACCGCCTCACGAGAGAGCTCCTGAACGGTAAATAGGACGGGCACGAAACTTTGTATACGCGTTGAATGTTGATCGATAGACCTAATTTTCTACTTTTCATTTTAATAAAACTTGAATAAAAGAAAATAATATTTTATTATGGCATAACTGCACTATGCGTTTATTTTGTTATACGAGTATATTTAAAAACATGTAGAGTCAGAGATTAATAGAGAGTTTTTTTATTTTTTGTTACAGATGAAACGATTTAAAGAATGCAGTCTGTTGAGCTATAGTACTACACCATTGTATATGTTGCCGTCTCATAATCTCATTTACGGGCATGACGCAATAGCCGCATTTAATATTCTGTTTTTATAGCCACGCTTCGGCGCAGGGGCACGATTTATGTGGTAGTTCATTGTAAAACAGTTTATATTTTTTATATATAGCTGTGTTTATCTGGAATTTTTAACTAAGTGACCACACTTAGGTACGGCTTCAGTGGGAATGATAAGATAAAAAGTTTAACGAGGCTAGCGGCGGTTGATAATAATATAAACAATACGGTAAAATGGTTTACTGAACTGCACTATCATATCTTTTATTGTGAATACGTGCGTTTTACTGTAATAATATATAAACTTAGAAGTGTTTCAGGATTAACAGGAAAATGTGACTGAATCGCCACCTAAAGTCGTAAATTAACCGTACATCCTGTGTAAATAAATGTTGCTGCTGTGGTGCAGTGCAGTTCAATTAATACTGATCTTTGGATCAAGGTGCCGTTAATGTCTATGATTCCCTTTATTATAGTCAAATTAGCTTTGTATAGAATACAAGTCTGCCGCCTCCACGGCGTTGGTGGTGGATTCGGACAGGGCCCTCAAAGTAGGTACAGGTGGAATTAAACATAGAACAGGACAGGTGGCCTACCATGACGTCTTAAAGCAGGACTGTTTTAATCTTATTCCAGAGTGAGGAGATGACGCTAGACGTTCTCTATAGCTCCGTCACTTTCTCACACTGGAGTAACATTAAAACAATCCTGTTTTAAGACGTCATGGTAACTGGTACTTTTGTATGTTGGTTCCTGGTAAAAACCCTAGCTTTTACCAACTGTAGTTCCAGGTAAAGCTTAAAGTTCTCCTCATCCCAATGTCATGATTCATAGCTATAAAAGGAGTAAGTAGGACTGGAATGGAACAAACCTTCCGTAGAAAACCAAAAGATCAATTTTATCCACGTTAAAATTCCCTCAACAAGGAAACAAAGTAGGAACTGATACAGATTAAATAGCCCAGACTCTTCAACACTAGAGCCTTTAATCAATACATATGTTACACAGTCGCTAAGCATAATTTTTATTACGTCAGGATCTGCTGTAGTCTCGACGCCGCGACGCCTTTGCAGCGGCCTCGAGGTTACGGAAGGTCAAGGATGAAAAGAAGGACGAACTCGGAGGACCACTTTGGATAGGTATCTTGGAGATTATCATCAAGATACCCTTACAAGGGCAGGACGAAGATTTGTGTAGAGCCGTGTATGGATGGATCTTTATCAGGACCAAGTTTACATTTTGTCAAAAACTGATTATGAATTCATGACACAGAGTAAGTACTGTGGACTGCAGTGGATACTTTAATATATATTACGGTGGAATGTTTTCAAACTAAGAAAAGGCGCGAGGTTACGACGATTTTTTTTTCTATAGGATCTATTCTTTTTTTATATTACAACCATATATTTTCGATTTACATACACTTCTTAAGGAAAGATGGTTATGTTGTGTAACTCAATTATTAATCATAGGAATATCCCTAATTAGTAGAGACACCTATAACTCATTAAGGACATTCCTATGATTCACTTTTACGGAATCATTTATCTAAAAACAGTCCATATCTGTCGAGATTTGAACATGATACTCCAAAGCAATCTCTCTCACTAGGAAATCAATACCCAGCTTCAATAATAAATGTAGCGGCACGTCATGTATCATTTTTCATTTTTTTCGTCGTCTGAATCAAGCTCATTTAAAATTTAGGCATCTCATTGTTTCCGTCCTCATAACGGTCCACATCATGTTTTTAGAAATTCTGTTTTATTTAATAAAATGCGATTAAACCAAAATCCTACCTTACCAAAAATAGTATCCGAACGGGGACGACAAACACTGATAAGAACTTCACGAACCATTCACATTTTCATTGATAAAACTGTATATTTTGTAACATGAACTTCCTATAAATATTCGTTTCGGACCGACAATATCACAGTTGTCCTGCTACGCATGCCGCGTTGACTGACTCCAATAGAACTAATTCTATGAGATAAGCTGTTTTAGATTTGGAACTTGCGTCTGTGGCAAGTGCGCGGTCAGGATAGAGACGACAGGAAAACAACGCGAATGAAGCCTACATCTGAAAGAGATAGCGGTATAGTTGTCGACTCCAACTGTGTAACCTCCAAACTTTTGACAGTTTTGTTTACGTGACGTAACTACATGATGTCATGGCAACGCCGCCATTTGCTATTTTCTCGGTTTAGGCGGGAGTTTTGTTTTGTTAGCATGCAGTTAACGAATTCACAATGCTGTACCTTCAGTGAAAAGTGATACATCTCGGCCTAGATCGGTTCTCATATTCACTGATTAAACTTCTTAAAAAAAAATTAGCTAAATTTCAGTCTTATCCCCGTTATTATAAGATTGAAATTGAGCGAGTTGTTTTTGTGAGTAGTGATATAAGTAAGCATTTATTTCTGGATTTTTTTGTGTAAAAAAATACTTTTTCATTCGTATCAAAGTGTACTGAACCCATACTAATATTTCTAAAATGTATTTTAATACGACTCAAGATACCACATCTTACGCGACTCAAAAGTTTTTACTTCAATTAGTACAAAGTGATATAAATCGAATCCTATCATAATACATTAAAAAATAGACACAATGCAGTTTAGTGCAAAGTGGTACATTTGTACATAAACCATAAAAATACAAAATTATTTTCATAAAAAGAAGTGACTAATGATACAACTGCAAATCAATCAATTTACACGTAATTTACCTAGCTAACTTTGATGTGATTATAAATTGAATACATATTATATTAATATAAACTTACGGAACATAGAACATAGATTTATGTGAAAAATGATACTTTTATAGTAGAATCAAAACTATCGCCAAATTTTAGAACTGAATTAGCGGAAAAATACGTAAAAAGTGATTTAAGTTCGCGCAGCTCTTACGCACCCCGTCCCGCACCTCTTAGCGGGGGGTATGGAAAGGGCGCAGGAGACGCGTGATTGTCAGTCTCGTACGTGCGATTAGAGAGGTGCGTCGTGCGTTACACCACAGGACAACGACGCGTAAGGTAAGACTTGTATCATTTTACACGAATTACGTAACATTTTTGTTATTGAAATGTTTACAAGGAACATGTATTTTATATTGATTTTAATAACGCAATTTTGTCATAAAATGTAGAGTATTTTATCATAGTACCTATTGTCAAACAGTCTTTATAATAATAATAAATAGGCAGTCTATCAATGAGTTTTAAATCGTTTTTATAAATTAATGTAGACTGGGTAGGTATTTTAGTGTAGGGATAGAGCAAATTATTGTTTTTTTTTCCATTGTGAGCATTTGCGTAGCTTCTTGGTGTGAATCACATTTTATTGCACCTATAGGTAATCATTTATTGTACACACGGCTACGCATCAAGTTATACAAATCGGACAAATTTATTTAATGCAGTTTATACCTAATTTTGTTTGGAACTCGAGGCACCGATTTTATTTTTAGTTTTTGAAGTCGGTTACTTTAACGCAGTTTCTTTATTTTGAAACATACATTTTGTCTGAACTGCATAACAGTAATGTTAACTTTTTATCTGCTCGTCTTTCTTTTAATGGTAGTAATTTTATAATATTAATTTTGCACTGTTATTTTTTTAGAGTCCATAATGAAAAAACGAATAGATAAGATTATGGAAGGCCTTCACCTAAGGAGGGATGTAATAAATACGAGAAATGAACAAATAATAAATGACGAAGAATCTAATCAGCCCAGAGAGAACATAGAAATAGAAATCGGTGAAAAAAATACTCTAGAAATAGTGGATCAATATGAAGAAGAAAACGCACTAAAAAAAGACGATCAATATAAAGAAAATATTAGCAATGAATCACAGGGCAAGGAAACTGTACTATCGCCTGGATTTCTTGATTTCAGCTCCGGGAGTAGTGATGATTATATACCAAACAGTGAAAGCGACTCAACTGAAACTAGCACGTCGACTAGTAGACCAAAGAAAAGGTGTAAAAGATCAAATAATCTTATAATTGCTGAAAGCTCTGATGACACAGATATCTCCATCACAGAGCCAGAGCCTGGATGCTCAAATTCAAATAAAAAGCAACGAAAATCGTTAAAGGAAAGAAGAGCAGAGAGAGAGTCCCGATTAATTTTACGCAATGCAGGCAAGAGTTATGTTACAAAACTGGGTAAAATGAAGCCTGGAAGAAACTTGGCTCCACTAACGGAGTGTCGCATGAAATGCAGAAGTCGTATATCTGAGGACATAAGAGAATTTATTTTTAAGGAGTACTGGGCTTTGGGTTCGTACGATGAAAGAGCTAAGTATACTGAACGCTTTATTAAAATTAATAATAAAAAAACTCATACAATCGGAAGCAAACTAAAACGAGAATACACTAATACATATAAAATTGTTTATTTTAATGAGGATTATAAGATTTGTAAAGGTTGTCTTTTAAAAACTCTTGGTGAGAGTAATCGCTTTCTTCAGACCGTGAGTGAAAAAATAAAAAAATTTGGTCGTGTGACGAAAAGTGAAAGGGGGCGTGCTGCCAGTTACAGAAAAATCTCTAACGAGCGACTAGAACTCGTGAAACAGCATATCAATAAATTCCCGGCATACGAAAGCCATTACTCTCGATCCAAGACTTCTAAAAAGTACCTTAGCTCTGACCTATCCCTCAATACTATGTATCAGCTTTATTGTAAAGAAAATAGTAACCCTGTCTGTAAAACTGTATATGCCAAAGTTTTTAAAGATATGAACCTATCATTTAAGAAACCTAGTGTAGATACATGCAATAAATGTAACTTGTTACAAAATAAGCTGCAATATTTACAAGATGCTGAAGAAATAGGACAAGTACAGGAGCAACTGAGACTACATCAGGAAAGCTACGAAAGTGCTTACAATGAAAAACGCAAAGATAAGGCTTTGGCTAAAACTAATTCTGATTTTTGTGTAATTGCATTTGATTTACAACAATGTTTGCCTACTCCAATGCTGAATACTCAGTCAGCATTTTATAAAAGACAGTTATGGGTCTACAACCTAACAATCCACGATTTTATGTCTGATAACGCATATTGCTACATGTGGCCAGAATGTATTGGTGGTAGAGGCGCCAATCAAATAGCTTCATGCTTATACGACTTTATCACTGTGAGACTTCCGTTGCTTCACCCAAATGCTAAAACCTTAATCATGTATTCAGATTCATGTTCGGGACAAAACAAAAATTCTATTGTTTGCACAGCCTTATTATTTGCAATAAAAGACTCGCCTCAACTTTTGAACATTGAACAGAAATTTCTCGTGCCCGGCCATACGCACATGGAAGTTGATAGTGACCATGCGCTGATTGAAAGAGCAAAAAAACGAACTTCAATGAATATTCATCACCCACGTGATTGGTGTCAATTGGTAAGGACTGCATCGACTAGAACTAATAAATTTTCGGTAATTGAAATGGCGGTAACAGATTTTTATGATTTTGCACTATTTTCAAAAAATAATTTTACTGTAAAAAAGACTAATTCTACTGGTGAAAAGTTTGTATGGTCGAATGTACGAGTTATTAAATTTAGTAAAGAAAAATTTCCTGTTTTTGAATATAAAGAAAGTTACGAAGGTGATGACTATTCAATGATGTCTTACAACAAAAAGAATAAAAACTACAGTTTAGTTAGTATCAATGCAGTACAAAAATGTTACAATGGACCGGTCCCTATAAGCGTTTTGAAGAAAAGAGATTTAATATCACTGTTAGAATACATTGACCCAAGTTTTCACAATTTTTATCATGATCTGATAACCAACTCAAATATGCGTGACGTAGATCCTGATATTGATTCTGATAATGAATAGTTGATAGATGTTTCAACACATTTGTTATTTGATTTTTGAGACAACTGATTTGATGCTGTGATAATCAAGATTTACCCTCCTTACTAATAAACGCGAAATAAAGTTACACCAACTCTAATCGGTTAAAAATGTATGTTATTCCGGAGATCATCCTAGTTGTAACTTAACGCCGTGTTTATTAGTAAGAGGGTAATGCTATAAGTTTAAAAGTTATGTTTTTTTTATATAGATGTTAAGTACTTTAAAATATATTGTTTTATGAAAGGGTTAGTTGAAGTGTTTAAATGTATCTATTGTTTAGTTTTTTGAGACTGATTTTTAAGAGTAAAGACTGATTCGAAGAGTTAAAATTAATAAAGATTATCGCTAAGGTTTAAAGTTACGTTCTATTCAAATACATAATATTGTATTGTGTAATGAATAGTTAAAGTGCTATAATTATATCTGTTGTTTTGTTTTTAAAGACTGATTTAATACTAGTTAAGACTGATTCGATACTCTGATAATCAAGATTAAGGCTATAGGTTTAAAAGTTATGTTTTTCTTTATAAGGATATTGTTTTATATCGTGTAGTTAGAGCGCTACAATATAATATCTGTGTTAATTTCTTGAATTCTTTATTAAAGGAACCCTTTTTTAATGTTGGTTTTATTTTATTTTGATATTTACGTAATTTTAACCTTTCTATGACCAATACGTTTGAAAGTATCAGTAACTTGTATCACTAAACACTTTGAAGTATAAAAATGTATTACGATATATTCTAGCTTGTAGCAATAATCACTAACTAGTTTTAAAAAAATCTTTGGTGTAAAGGGATACAAATGAATATTTTCATACTATTCTTTAATAAAACAAGGAAATGAGATTGCTGACAATTAAATTGATCATATTAGTTTTACGACTTTTGCTTACAATAACTGTTTGCTAGCAAAACAGGGCAAAACGCAAACCTTATAACATTTCACACCAAACGATAACTAAATGTGTAAAATAATGCAATTTGTTTTAGACCTATCTACACAAAAATTAGCAAAGAAAATTATAGTGTACAGTGATACAACTGGCTATTTTCAGTAATAACTTAAATCTCGTGCAAAATAATGAATTCAAACCTAGGTCTAAATAATCTTATTGGTATTATGTACTCGTAACACATACCGTTTTTCATTTTAAAACGTCAGAAACATAATGAGAATTTTTTGAATCTTTAACTTCAAATTACTCAAAACTGTGATTTTTGACTTGTATCACTTTTCACTGATGGTACAGGGTCGTTTAGTTTCAGATTATGATTCTTTTTAGTTTTTTATGAAATAACCAGCACAGAACGAGTCGGACTCGCACACGATGGCTTCCGTTTCGAGCAAAAAAATCCAAAAAACACGTTTCTTGTATAGGGTAGGAGGACTATAGTCCTGTCAAAATCGGTAATTTCGGAGATTAGCCGGGAACAAACGGACAGATGGAATTTTTTTTTTTTTCTCATAGAATGTTACCGTATTTTTATATGCATTCAGTTATTTTGAAATTACAAACAGACACTTCAATTTTATTTATTTGTATACAGAGAAGATGAATACAGGAATACTAGGTACAGATAGATTTTGCAGAGACCAAAAAATACGAAGTTATATTCAACCTACCAGCATAATTTAATTTTAGTCAATTTGAACTTTCAACCAATTTTATAAAAAGGAAGTGTATAATTATGTCGAATTAGGCACATAAATTATCCAATTTAAACGTCATCCATCATCATCATCGTCATCCATCTGGTTTCATTCCAGTAGGAATGAAACCAGAGGCTCTAAAACTGAAAAAAAAATACAGTACGTTATGAAATTTCTTACGTACCGAAGTACCATGAATTTCAGCGAGCGAGATTTCAAATAGCTTCTTTTGTGTCTCTTTTAGTACGTACCCACTACCCAGCCTTCATAAAAGGAGCAAGGATTCCGCGTACCGACAGTCGCAATGCGCCAAACTAGAGTGGCTAGGTACAGCTATGAAACCTAAGTTGTTTGTAGACCTAGCCTAGACCGTATGCAGACACTTATTTACTTCACATTATAACCGTCGTCCTTACTAAGTGTTAACTCACGGTCATGACACAAAGCTAAGCACATTATGTAATAATAACGTATATACGTAATACATAATGTAAACTAAATAACTGCCTCGTTGGTCGCGCGGTCGCTTACGCGACTATTGAGCATGAGGTCCTTGGTTCGATTCCCGGGTCGGGCAAAGTGTTATTAGGTTTTTCCATCAGGACTTTCTCAGTAGCAGCCACGGAGTTTGGATTTGTGCCCGGTTGATGGCAGTAGGCTGGCCCCCATGGGACTTTTTTTTTTTTTTTTTTCGGATGGGAAATCATCAAATGACCTCTCCCGTTGTGGGCGGAGCGGAAGGGAGTGTCAGACTTTTACTGACTAAAACCCATCCATATATGTTCCTTCTTGGCCCTTTGTGTTCCAGGACAGAACAGTCCCGAAGCCCCGGCAGGCATCGGACCTTGCGGACTCCTTTCTTTTGCCGACTCTCTTTGAGGCGCGCGTGGAACACGAACGCGCCGTCGACACGGCCTGTTGTCATAAGACGGACGGACGGCGAGCTAGCTCATAGCTCACCGTCCACAGGCCCATGCCCACATGGGACTTAAACATAACTGGCGAAATGTGGGTGGACTATTACGTACACCCTTGCCTAATCCTTCGGGGATTACAGGCGTGATGTTACGTTACGTTTATGAAATAAAGTCGCTTTTCATTCTGTGTGACCGCTGAGGTCTTCTAAACTACATTATCAATTGTTATTAATTACCATTTAGTCAATTTACTACAAAGTGAATCTATCACGGAATTAATTCAACATTTAGTGAATTTATACCAGAAAATGAATTGTGTATTTCAAAATCAAAATCAAAATCAAAGCATTTATTTCAAGTAAGCCAGTTACAGGCACTTTTGAATTGTCGAAACAAAGATGAAAATTAAATGTAGCTACAGTCCCAGTCACAAGACATAAAAACTGTGAAAGTACTGTAGTTGCCCATTACCTAGCGTAGATCTCTATGGAGAAGAGAACGGGCAAGAAACTCCATGGACACTCTTTTAAATCAGAATATTGTTACAAAATCTTTTTTACATCATTCATGTTGAGATGGTATATTATGTGAGAACAATGTAGCAAGATGTCCACAGCAAAAACAAACAAACAAAAAAAATACAATTCAAAATAATTCATTCAAATAAGCCATGGCAACTAAGAGATGACCAGTCACAACTGACAGCGCCTGTTCACGGACATGACGCATGGATCAGCACCATTCAACTCAACCATTTTGAAGGGAACTAAATGATCCGACACATGCGCCACCATCAGCGAGACATTTGAGTGAGCATGACATACTCTAAACCACCAGGGCACATTCAAGTCAAGAAAAGACGTAGGTTTCCAGTGAATGATAGCTTTCTAGTACATAGTACTCCTACTCACACAATATGGGCTATGCATTTATAAAATACTAAAGAGATTGAATCTATACAATGCAAAGATAGTTGTACAATCTTCAGCAGCTCCAACAATACAATTTAATGCTATCAATTTATGCGCCCCTGTCCTTGTGGAGCAGGACCAGCATTGAGCCAAGCATTTTTATCAGCGATATAATCGCTCAACTTGTAATATGCTTGCTTACATAGTGTGCGTTTAATGCATGTTTTAAATTTCATCCCATTCAGTTCAAGAATACTTTGTGGAATTTTATTATAGCATCTCAAACAGTACCCCATGAAAGATGACTCTACTTTAGCGAGTCTGAAACCTGGCTGAACTAGTTGGTCCCTATTAAAATGAATTAAAAAATATTAAAAAATAGAACAGAATATTTTGTCATGTCGTTACAACAGCGGAAAAAGGGGCGCATCGCTAGTTTCCTATCAATTTAGTTTAGCTTGGCGAAATGTTTCAGGAATTTAGTAAGAGCTCTACGTGGGATCTTCGAAAGCCGACAGCCGAGGAAGCCGAACCTTCAGCCAGAACCTTATCATTGAATTTCTATTTTTTTTATTAGGTAATGTCAGTCGAAATTATTTAACTGTAACAGACTGGCTTTCGCCATTCCTGTTATAGGCTTTTGTTCATTAGGAATTAAGAATTATTTACCAAATATCAGGAAAATGAGATGTAAATAAAACGAAGTCAATATACCTAGGAGTTTAATTTATTGTAAAACATTTAATACAGACTTGGACCCAAACAATGTATTGGTAGCTACATAACATCTGGGTACATGAGGCGCCTTTCGTTAGCCTTCAGCATATCAACTTATCAACAAGTAGGAGCCCTAATATGCACTGCAACCGTTCTAAATTCAAGGAAATACGGATCGCCTATTAGATAGGCGACTCGCATAAAATTTCCGTGTTATAAGTGCCCCATGCACTTGCAGTGTTTTATGACATTCGGTCCTAGTTAACTTCGTTCTGTTTCTCGAGCTCAGGGGGCCTAAAATGACCGCTTTAGCAAATTCATTATAGGTTATTAATATTAATTACTTTACAATACGTAAAATCCAATCAAACATCGGCCATTTTAGTCTCCCAGATCGGACCCAGTGCAAAAGTGCACTTAACAATTCAACTTTTCCATATTGCAACTTACTCTTTACATTTTTTATAAAATACTACTCTTGGAACCCGTAGAGCAGTAAACGACATCATTAATACATGGTTAAAATAACGTAACACGAAAGGATGTTTTCTAATATTGTGTAATTTCTAATAGAAAAGGTTTCTTCAACTTTGCTTCATTAAGTCGAAGAATCGACATGTAAAACTAAGTCGAACCTCTGCAATGACTAGATTACAAAATATAAGTCAATCTATAGAAATCAGTGGAAAAGAGGTGAAAGTATCAGTGTAAAAAAAATTAACGCAAAAATGAATATTCGCTTATAGCCACATAACTTGTAATTATTACGGCATAAAATCGACTAAAACAACGATTGAACCCATAGCAAATCGCCTACTTAGATACTAAACATCTTACTTTAAATATTATCACCTTATTCGAATACCTTTTCAAATCCTCGATTTGGAAAAGGCGATGTTAAAAATTTTGGTATCAAGCAGTCTTATCCGAATATTATAAGCCGTTCGTCAACAGAACACGTAAGGCCTAACACATATGGGGCATCTGTCTGAAGTGGCAAGACATTTTCTCAAGCAGTCTGCGTGAAAGAAGTGGGCGCAGGGCGTGACACGAGCAGATTTCATAGCCCCCAAGCACACAGCACAGACGTCCTCAAGGGTCGACAGCTCATCAGGTGTCGCCCGCCTGAACCTCGCCAGGGAACCTCTCGCTTCGTTCAGCTTCATAAGAGCTTCCCCAAGCCTGTGCCTTCCGTGAACGAAGACACACACGTACAGCAGTAGAGCAGCTAGTCTCCACCGTTCGTACCATATTAAGGCTGGCACTAAAGGCAAGGCTAGCAGTGTAGTGATCCCTCTCGCGAAAGCACCGAAGTACAGTAACTCCATACCTTCTAAAGCCTCTACTTTCAAAGCAGAGATGCCTATTGGCCAGAGCTCCAAGAAGGTCCTTTCTGTGAGAAGGTAGTACGTGCCTGTGATGGCTGTGTATAACGCTGTAGGTTTGTAATGTTCAAGTCCTTGTTCCAATCCCAGAGCAAGGAGGACGAAAGTAATGGTGACAATGAAAGTGACCGCCTTCGTCCATTCCAGGACAATCTTCGTGGCTGACATGGCGAGGTGCTTAACTTGAGAATGGCGGGTGACGTTGACGTAGGGTGACCAGTCTTCCTTGGTGCAGATCTCGCGGACGTAGCTGACGGAGTACGTGACCACGTTGTAGAACATTAAGGAATAGAGACACGTGAGTCTGCCTTGAGAGACTAGCAGTCGGTCGCAGGCCGTGAACATCAGCAACTGGAAGAAAGTGAGATAGCTTGAGGACCTAAGCCAAACATTTCAGAATGGAAAAAGCCAGAAATGCAGAGTTCTAAATTGTTTTCTAGTTACTGTCGAGTTTTCAGAGTATCCAATACAGGTAAAGTAAACTCTACTCATTGGTTTTTTGCCATCATCTGCATAGCCTTTTCCCAACTACGTTGGGGTCGGCTTCCAGTCTAACCGGATGCAGCTGAATACCAGTATTTTACATGGAGCGACTGCTTAACTGACCTCCACAACCCATTTAGTACTGGGTAATACGTTACCCCTTGGTAAGACTGGTTGTCAGACTTTTTGGGCCACTGACTATCTGTAACGACTATCAAAGATCTACAAAATACAGCCGGGACCGACAGCTTAACGTGCTTTCCGAGGCACGGAGGAAACTCGGTATGTAAAGGTGGTCACCCATCCACAGATCAACCTTGGTAAGCACGGCTTAACCTAAAGATCGACCCGAGGGGCTGTTATGATTTAGCCACGAGCTCCTCATTGGTTTTTTGTCTCTTAGGCTAATGGGGAACCATGCTGTTAAATCATTTCTTTCATTAAATTAATTTAAGTAACAAGCAAGCAAGATGGTATGGTTCTATCTGTCTATGCAGCAGGAGTAGGAATATTATAGGCTGCTTAAGCTAGCAAAGTTCGAGTCGTTTATTGACTATGCGAGGGGTAGAAGGAATAGGCTACCTGTCCAATCATAGTTGAAAGGTTGTTCATCTGCAGGAAGAGTTTCTCAGCGCGCTCCACCGGCGCGTACACAGCCTTCATCACGCCCAGCACGCGTGACACAGGCGCTCGCAGCTTCCGAGCACATTCTGGAAATGGAGATTTTACATTCAGATTCTTTGTAACATACAGGGTGTAAACAGACTCATCACGAAGCCGTCAACCAAGCATTCTGTACATCAAATTATGTAACTTTACACAAAAATTATTGCTGGGAAACGACTTTTTCACACCTAAAACATTGTGCTGATGGATGGATTGAATAGAACGAGGGTCGTTGAGGTGTTTAAAGTAAAAATCTTACATTAAAAATTTGTAAGTATTAAAAAAAAGTTGACCCGTAACTCATCATCGTCATCATCAGCCTATTTATGTTCCCACTGCTGGGACACAGGCCTTCTCTCTATGAGAGGACCCGTAACTAGAAGGTTTAGAACAAAAAAAATGATAGCAATGACGGGGAAAACAAGTGCCTTTCGGCTTATAGCTACATAAGTAAAGTACACTATTGGTGGGACTTAAATAATTATCATGCTAGCCTTTTCCCAATAGGCATGACGACAGTATCAAAAAATTGCAAATCTATTTAGTCAGTCAGTTAGAGTATTGGAAATTAATGGACACGTATTTTTTGTTTTTGTAAATCAATGAATATTTACAAAGATAAAACGAATCAAAACTCGGGAGTGGAGCTTGTGACGTCAGAACTAGGTAAAAATTATACCTAGGCGTGACGTATTGAGAATTTTAAAAGCGTCTTATCTTCGTCAATTTTGGTTTACGTAACAAAAGAAAAAACACGGGTCAAATATTTTTTGAAAATCTAACTGACGGACTAATTAGTTTTTTTTTGGTCGTCTCGCCTATTAGATATTTTGGAGGCGGTTTCCAATCTAACAAGAAACAGATGAGTGTTAGTATTTAACAAGGCGCGACTTACTACGATATATACGGGTATATACGACTGATACGGGACCTCTTGGACGTTGGTATGACTGGTTTGTAAGATTGGTTTTGTGTGTATAGGTACACCTCGCCCTAACCCTTCGGAGATGATAGGGGTAGATCTTATGTTTAGTGGTTATGCTAAAGGTGGGCTATTGATGTGGTACACGTGATAAAGCAAATATTCGGGTTTACATCATCTCTCCCAATCATTCAATGTGTGTCCAAACTCCATGTTATACTGTACGGTCTACATTTCTGAAATCTTTTTACTGGGTGTTTGTTCAGTTCATGTAACATAACGATTTATTCTTCGTTCGTCCTACTGAGTTCCGGCCCACACAACAAAATCCTGGTTCGGTCCAAACAATATGCTTCCTTCGTCCCATCACATATTTTTATTATTTTATTACCGCTTCATAATTTTTCATTGAATTGCATGCATTTAATTTTTTTTTTTGTCATTTTGTATTTATTTAACAACAAATTACATTGTGTCATCGCGCATGCAGTGCTCAAGAGTTAGGCAAAGGTTTTACCTTTACTCACGTAAACGTTACCTTCTTACGTTCTAATAGGAAAACTCTTTCTGGTAGGGAGAGACGTGAAAATCAATAATTTCAGTAAGTAATTAAATAAAACCGTGTAGCAACAAATATAAGGTACTTTTTCATAAAATGTGCGTGGGAGGGTGTCCCAAGCCTGTCACTTCTAGTTGACCATAACAAGTTAACTCGCGACTGCTCCAAGAAATTTTCCCTTATTTGCATATTTTTTTCTCAAAGGACAGATTTTAGTCTTATTCTTAGAGAAAGAGGTACAAAATATGGACCGCGAATTCAAGATGGTGCCATGAAACTAATTTATTATTATTTTTGAGTAGAGAATCCCTAAACTGATTCGAATTCTTTGTGCAAGAGAAAAGGTATGTTATGTCATTCATAAAATGACACACAATATACTAGTTCATCTCTATTTTTTTACGTGTGGAATGCATCTCAAGTTCAAGTTAGTAAGTAGGTTCTTGGTGATTAAAACCAGGTAAAGTTCAATTTATTTTTTTATTTTTATTGTTGAGTGGGAAAATCCATGAATAATGGATACGTACCCGCCGTCTGGGACGAGCGGAGGGTTATGTCGGACTCTAACCGACTAAAGACCCAATGTTCCTTCTATTACCATTTGTCGGGGGCCCGGGAGACACAAGCTCAAGTTCTCCTAACTTTTACTGTAACCTTTAGTACTGACTTGAATACGTAGAAAATATAGCGACCCAGCATCATTACCTATAGGTCGCATCACATCGAGGAAAAAAGATACCAAAATAGGATGAAATATGACATACGCTTCACAATTACGGTTTACAGATGACGTGCAACGAAAAACCGACTAAAACTAACTAAATACGTCATTGGTTATTAAAAATCGTGGTTCTTTTACAATGAAACTGTTCGCAGCCGCAGTAACAGTAGCTGTCCAGCAAAATGGTTAGTATAAAAGGACCCCCATGAAACAAGGATGGTCAGTTCAGAACAACGCTTCACCAGCAACATCCACCTTCCTACAGTACATCGAAAGGAATCTGGTAAGTTTACTTCCAACCATTAAAATTTTAACTCTATAATTCAATCTTAGTACATGTTTGATCTTCAACCCATCTTGGTTGAACGTAGATCTTATAAAACTAACTACACTATAATAATTTAAGATTTATGATGCCTATTACATTGAAAGACAATTTATAATGCACTCAAATAAATAATAATGTGGATAGAATTATCGTGAGGCTAGAATCGCCGCTTTAACAGAATCTTAGGAGGAATAATATGAATTACGTTACAATTCGTAAAACTAACTGCATCTGTGACCATTTTAAGAATTTTAACGTGATTCATTATAGACCCCCTGATCTCAACACACTTTACAAAACTTTGGAGACGTGTAAACTCACTGCTTGATTTAATTCTACTAAATCAGCAAGTCAGCATGCAGATTGATAAAAAAAAAAAGTCTAAAACTGCATACGCCTAGATCGTGCCTAATATCACGTAGTAATTTTAAATATAATAGATAAGTCTGAGATAAATGTGTTCTATTTACAAAAATAGTAACCATTGGGTTATCTGGCCAGTCACATTATTTCGAATAATTAGACAACTTCGAATCGTACGATGTCATACCACACAGATTGGAATTTGGCAGATCTTCGTTTGTTTATTACACAATACGTTTTACGTTTTAATTTTTCGAAAACAAAAATAATGACACGTTTCTATTACTAATAGTTGGTCTCAAATCTGCGCACCATCTGCATCTGTTGTACCCTTGTATCAAAACAAAAAGGTATTTTGAATTCGTAAATAATAAACATGACGGTGTTGATGTTGACATTCTTCAGGGATTCTGCGTTATGGTTGGTTGTATTTGGAAATATTAAGTTTCGCAGCATTGAAATGTAATCAAGCACTAATGGAGTAAATAATAAAATATTACTTCCAGTACAGCTGACATTTTTATTGAAGCAATTAGTAATTAAATCTGCATTAGTGTTTGCAATCATGTGTAGCAAGTATGTTGACAGATGATTTATTAAGCAAGTAACGTCAACGTCAACATCTCGAGACGTAAAAGGTCGGCTCAAGCCCAGACTTTCTTTGGTTTGAATCATCGAAGAGTACACAAGACATGTGTTCTTGTTTAGACGCAGAAAATACAAGTAAACGGGGATGACGCACGGACACTGGCCTTTCGCCAGCTTCCGTCGCCCCATTCAGCTTCTACTCGACAATGACCTGACTTATCCACATAAATATACACTCATGACTACAACAATAACAATCCAACACTTTTAAAGAGATCTTTGAAAGAAATAAAGATAAGAGACACTGTAATAGTTAGTGTGATTAAAGCCCAAAGAAAACGGAAATGATAATCTTTAAAATTACGTTATATTGTAGAGAAAATCGGGCCGTGGTGTCTCTTATAATTATGGTGAAAAAATCCCAACCATGCACTTAATAAGGCTCAGAAATTGGTAATGTAATTCCCTTCATTCTGTGGCTGTTTGTAATTCAAAGAACCCGATATAAAGTGTTTTCAGTTAATTTATGATTCATACTTGTTTATGCAGTTTTTTTTACAAGCAAATCTTTGATTCAGCCATCATACGACCGGTAAATTTAAATAACTAATGTGCTTTTTTGTGAATCTCAACTATTCATAGGTACTCGAAATGTATGATGAGCAGCACTGAAAAATCATCCTTCAACATAAAACATTTGACTCCAATCAATTTGCCCGTCCAAGACATCAGAGGTTAGACGGAGAGTCGCAAAATTTCTAGAACATTTTCAGTCAAGTACCTCGGCTACTGAGCTAAAAACAATTGCGTACACACAATGTAGAATGTTACACCACGTTATGCATTCCCGACGTCATCCGATCGTGGAATCTGGAGCCGTCTTCAGTCAATAACGATTGAAGAAAGACTTGAAGCGTGGGATGCATAGGTCGGGAGTCTGGAGATGGCACACCCCACTGTTTATGCCAAGACACTCGCGGCACAAACATTGTGTTATTGTGTTTACTTTTCCTCGGTCTAGGCCTAAACACAAGACGCTAATGATTTTGTGGGCGTCTGTTGTTTTCGACACGTTGTGTATTTTTCCTTCCTTTTTGATATACTGCCAGATTTAATATCCGGCTGGACACAGTATCCGCAACATTTTATCTTCAATTTGTGATATTTCTGAGCCATGTGGCTTCTTCGTACAAAAGTGCTAAATTCCTTATTGGTCAATCAACTCAGTCCTGTCCTTCATAAACTCACGCCTTTCTCCATGAGGGTAGGCAGAAATGGTCCTTTTACTGGCGCAGCGAGAGCAGTTTCATCTAGTTTTTCGTGGGAATAAAATGGGAATGACTGTTTTTTTCCTATCTTTCCGAATAGAGCACAAAATGAAGACATTTTTACTTACTCCTATTACTAATAACAGTCTATACTATCCTCAGAAAAATTAAATTCCAATCGAACTCCCTTTACAGTCTAAATAAATCTTGTTGCATCTTACCTTGAGCGAGTTTCACCACCGCCGGGTACCACCTCGCTGGGTACTTGTAGTTCGCGGAGATGAGCACTGGCACCACCAGGCATGTGTACGCGGCCATCAGCCATGCACCGCCAAGCGCAACCAGCAGCCCTCGAGGTGCCCAGTAGGGTAGTAACAGGACCAGTGACAGGAGCCATACTGAAATGTTAAGAAAGTGGAATTAATACATTTCTTTTGCATACCTTACCAATATTTCTTTTGATGTGATGGTGTTCTGGACTTTCCGCTTACTCCCATGGGGTAAAAGCGTGAGTTTATATTATCCATTGTATGCATGTCTTTCGAGTCAGCTATTAGAAAGGCTGGTGCTGGTAGTAGATCGTCGTAAGAGTTTATTAATAGTGGTTCATCGGGCTGTTCTAATGGCCGAATATACAAGAAATAACTTAATCTTACTATTACGCAATGTTAGAAATTTATGTATGAAAGAAGACATGATTGTTTTTCTTGATTGTATAGACATTTTACGACACTTTCATAAAAAATATGCTTCAACAAGAGGCGTATAGTTCTTAAACAAAGTTTTCCTCCAATTCCCAAACATGATACTAAAACTGCCATTTTCTCGTAAAAAACACGTAAAGAAGAAATATAAAGTGCCAGAGTCAGTGCACTGTAAACAATTATTAATAACTCTTTAAAAATAAACCTTTGACGCCACTAACGCGAAAAATAAGGCCAAGTATTCCAAATATTTGTTCACGAAGAGTTTCCCTTCTGCAGTGAAGCACATTTTTATGGTTTTGCGTCAGCATCGCTTCAAATGCTAAAAGCATCCATTAATAATTAAGAAAAATACTTCCTCTGTGCTGTGAGAATTGTTCCACGAAATACTTGAAAGAGTTCGAGATGTCGAAGGTCGCTCAATAGTAAACACAATGGGATAAGAATAACTGACAGTAAGAAAACATCTTCGATCTTTAAAAACTTCTGTCCTCCTGCATGCAGTATGGAACAAATACCACCAATTAATGAGCCCATAATGTTCCCAACGTTCCGTTTTTGCTGGGACACCCGCTTCCTCTTCATGAGAGGCACTTATCCTCTCATAAAGAGGAAGCTTTAATCCACCACGCGGGTTGGTAGATGTCGCATATTATTAAAAATTTTAAACACGAGTCAATGTTACGACTATTGTATCGGGCGATCAAGAGTCTTGTGTTTGTGCTGCTATGTTCAGAAGGAAACATTACTAAAATATCTCCCTATGCGACAGTGAGATTACTTCGTGACTTATTATAATATTACTAGCTGACCCCGCGAACGTTGTTCTGCCATATAAATTATGGTATAAAAAATTGCCTACGACCTATTCCCAAACCTACCAAATATACACATAAAAATCAGTCAAGCCTTTTCGGAGGAGTTCGATAACAAACCTGTGACACGAGATTTTTATATATTAGAAGAAGATGATATCAAATTCACAAATATTAGTGACTTGCTGAGTAATAAGTTAAGTTGGTGATTATAACTAATAATAAAATCACCATTTTATTCAGACATGATTCAGATACTTTTCAAGTGAAAATGTCCACATTGAATATTATTTATTGGTCTGTGTTCGTTACCAAGTCACCTCGTTCCATTTCTCGTTTTTATACTTTTCTCGATATCAGAGTCGTTAAACTGATATATTCAGCATTCACCGACTTATTTATTATTTAATAAAATAATGAATAGAGTATATATATATTTAGTATATTTTAGCATTCATTTAAGTATAACACAATTAATTAAAAACTATTAAATAAACTAACAACAAACTATAAAAGGGCATCGGAAAACTCCTCAACGCTGTCAGCTGGTAATGTGCCCAAGAGACTGGCGGCGTTCCCATTGTATGGCAACACTTAGCCTCTGGCCAAGGTAAAAGCCAGCTCTTGGATCACGGGAAGCGTCAACTAGGCGTTTTGAAAGTTCTTTGAACAAGCTATGGGCACTCGGACCCCACGGCCAAAGAGTTTTAACCCCAAACGGCTCAAAAATATAGTTACCACAAAGGTTTCTATATTTACGCCGTTTGAGGTTCTCTGCAGCCGCAGCTGCAGGGCCAGCACAGCACGACGAGCTTGGAAGATAAGAAGGCGCAAATTAATCGACGCAAGTTGCGTCCAATACTAAAGGCCTACCCATCTTCCAAGGAAACAAAGACATGCCGTCCGGTCGCCTTGCCATCGTCGCGTGCCAAGCCATTAGGTTCTAAAAGAGTTATTTAAATGTAAATGGTAGCCGCAAGAGTAAATAAATAATAAATAAATATCGCTGGACATTACACACAGCGCCATCTAGTGCCACACTAAGCAACGTGGCTTGTGTCGTGGACACCAGATAGTTGATATACTACATAGAAACTTTTTGTTTGTAAATACATACTTATTATACATATAAACATCCATGACTCGGAAACAAATGTCCATGGTCATCACACTAACATTTTCTCTTAGCGGGATCCGAACGTCTACGCGAAATAGTTTACTTTATCACACGATTCTCGGTTATATTACAATTTACTAAGTCAGTGACAATATTAGATGTAGTTTAAAATTACTTTCCAGTAAAGTAAATAATTTGCGGAATTAAAGTTTCAGAATAATACATGGTTTTCAATAATTCTCTTGTAACATACTCTGTGAAGAAACCTAACAAGTGATCAAAGTTCGCATGATACCCGCACAGTAAACAGAAAATAATAAAAAGGACTTTCTTACAGAAGATCCTGCTACGGCGTAGACGCAGTCATCGTAGCGCTACGCTTAAACGTAGTCCTGCTACGTCGTAGGCATAAGGTTAAATCGTAGCACTCGTAGTTCGTAGTAAATTCGTAGCATTCAGGATGATTTAATTCTTTCCTCCTTTTAACTTTGAAACTTACGAGAATACTTGGCCTATTTTTCAGAATCATGAGAGTTTTGTTTAAAATATTGTAATAGATAATCAATCTTCACGTTTCAGTTTGTTTTTCAATGTTTCTCCCAGTACATTCGCCCGCGTTTTTATATAAGAATATAAACACTTGCATGTTGTCTACTGATAGCAAGTCAATAAATAAGTCAATGCATTTTGTTTGGATTATTTCATTACATAATTCAGAACTATGCGAACATTATTAACATCAATGTTGTTTCTTTTTTATTATGCACGTGGTGGTGCGTCTAAAAAACGAAGAACAGAAATATTTTTACGATTGTACAATAATACTAAAATATCTATACAATGGACGACCAAGACCCATAGCTTCAGGTAAGTGGCTGTACATAACAACAGGTACACATAATATCTGGTCAAGTCTCACCGCAATTTTAATTCGTTTTACATACATATTCAACTCATTCATAAGATTTTAGATTGTACTTTTCGGTTGACAGGAAGGACTGAGGTTTAAAAAGAAGAAAAAAAACGTTTTGCGCCGACCCCAAGTTACCTAAGACAAAGACTATCTCAGGAAGATAATGATTATACCGCAAACATTGAGAGACAGACGCACTGGAAACTATGCCTACTGATAATATGGCGTAGGAGCAACTTTCTCTTGAGACAAATACATAAATAATATGCCTTATATACCCTAGCTATAGCAATAATCATTCCCCATATCCATTCTTGGAATCAGTAATGACAGAGCAAGATATGCCAGACCAGCCCTCGTGCATTCGTGCCACATGTTCTGGCTCCACGTGCCAGTGACAATAGCAAGCGTGAGTCAACAAATTAAGGAAACTATTATGATAAACAATAACACGTCATTACGAATGATACGGAATAGATTTATGAACTTTCACTTGGACATAGTGTGTGTCGCAGACTATGTACCACCTGCCATCCTGCCCCACAACGTATATATGCAGTCAATGTGATAAATTATGAAGAATTCATGGCATGACAAGAGGAATTTGCAACCTGCTGGGTTACACACCGATGCAGGCTTTACGTTTATTACTAAAATAATGGAATAAAGCAGGCTTTTTGCACTTTTTGCTGCGTTCACTGAAAGTACTTTTTATAAAACAACCTTTAAATGCTAAATGATTACTTTTGTTATTCGTTGCACTCCACAAAAAATAGCAACGGTATGGATGCACCTTTAAGGTGAACGCATATTTATCAGAGCCGAAGGAAGCGAAAGAGCCGAAAGATTCGAATTTTAGAATTACTTGTATGAAATCCTATAAAACCTCGCATACTTATCGGACGAATAGATAACGTTATACGGATGACAAAATGTTTCTTAAGGCTGTGGTATCTGCTAAATTAGCAACTCTATTTGTGGTGGTTCAAACTTCGTTTGAAATACTGTTAGAATAAAGTTCTAATCAGCTTGCACTACAAAATGGTGGTTACGTCGGTCACTGCGGGCCGAATATTGCGAAATGAGTGGTTTTTATTTAATTGTAGCTTAATAAATCATCAGATCAAATTGCCAATTGTACACTTTGTGAAGAAAAAAGTGACAAATATTTGTGTGAAAAAAATATACGTAAGTATGTAGTGTTTGTGTGTTACTTAATGCCGATTAGGAGTAGTTCCGAAATTTCAAAGAAAAAATGCTTCATTTTGAATATTTTTTTCATATAGTAATAATAAAGATAGAATTTTTTCAACTGTACCGATTAAAGTTTAGAGTCTAATAAGCATCATATTTTTGCACATTAATATTCACTCATCAAGGAGGAGTTACATGGAGAAAACCTCTCGTTAGCAAATACCTCGGTTCTTACGGCGCGGATAAGTGTGCGTTCACCTCTATGTTCCACGAGGAGGAGCGTCTATTGTTATTATCAAGCACAACTTCTGACACTTTGCTTGAACATTTTAATTTAAAAAAAACATCTTACTCTAATAATATTGCTTGGAAATGTATTATTAATCTAATGACTTAAAAATAATTTAGGTCTTTTCGTCGTAATTATAATAGAATCATATTAAATGGTAAACATTGCTAATGGGTCAATCCAAAATAATGAAGAGCACCTATATGAGATAATGACAACGATTAACTATCTAAGTACTTTGAAAATTAAAGTACTCATTTAATAATCACTTATAATAACAAATTAATGACTGCAATAACATAGTGTTTTGGAACATTTACATCATCAACAACTCCAAGGACGTTTGTACCCCGTGAAGTTTTATAGGAATAGAATCACCTACATAAAATTGCTTTATCCCTACCATGCTTCCAGTCTAACCGAATGGCAGCTGAACACCAGTATTTTACATGGAGCGACTGCCTATATCACATACAACCCAGTTACCATCACCTTACAGATTTCAAATATTTAAAAAAATCTACTTACCAATGTTGGCAAGTTTGTCGTTCGATTTGATCGTGTGAATCTTCGAGAAAGAATCACTCCTAATTCGTCCGCGCACACGCGAAATCATTCCCATTTTATAAACTCAAATAACTAGCGAAATATTCAAACAAACACTGTTTTGTTAGAACACCACAAATATTTTAGAAATAAAGTCTTTTATCGCTTATTTTGAACGTGAAAATGTTGTGTAGTTGGCGTTGTAGCCTCTGTATTCTTCGAAGTGTGTCACTCGAATGCGCATTTAGAGAGCGGACGCTGGACGTTCGGGCGGGCGGCGCTCGCGCAGACAGATCTTCATTCCGAAATATACCGACTGAAAAGCATGAAAATGGCTATACATACATTGCTGTCTTCGTCCACTTCAAAATCTTTCATCACCGTACAAAACCAGAAATGATATCAATAACAACTTTGGAACGTTCGCACTTTCAGCTGCGCCCACGTCACACTGCAATGACGTTTATTTTTAAATTTAATTCTATGTCACTGACTCGTGAATCTGAAATTATTATGTTTTGATTTCTATATCTGCCATATTTAATGGGGAAAAATGAACACAAAGAAGAAATTACGCACGCCTGGTGTATGTTTTGACCCCTCAAATGTGCAAGAAATCTACGTCATTGCCCCAAGGAGAATGTCTTATCTACCGATACGATTTTACGTGGCTTCGAACATTAAAGCCAGGCTATTTAAAAATGGAACGTCTGATCTGCCAAGGATAATATTACAGTCAGCTTCAAAGGCTTCCTGGCAATTATAAGCAAGTTTGTTTCAAAATGCGGTTTGGTTTAGTGTCAGACAACATCATTTCCAGGTATCGGACCAAATTCATATTTTGAGCTTTTCTTTAGCATTCTTAGTTAGAAAGATCAGCTACAAAAATGGTCACATGCCTCCTAAAGCAATTAGCGGTGCTAGACCGTTTGATAAGAGTTGCCTAGATATGAATAGATTCGCCTGAATACGTGCGAGTTGCCACGACGTTTACATCTAACGGAAACACATGACTCTCCCAATATTTAAAGTTTGAACACAAAGAATATGTGGGCGCGATATAGGCCGATGCATTTTTGCGAATAAAACAACACTTTTTTGAAGGATTTTAAGCATGCTATATATTGGGACCGATATATTGTAGCACCTACACACTACAGTGTATTAGGCACTGCAGTGCACGGCGGATCACCCGTACAACATGTTGATCGTTTACATGATGTAGTTTTTTGTTATTATTGCTCACGATCATCTACAGTCTCCTGCTTCATATGGAGGGAAGATATGTTTTGGTTTCTTTATTTCTACTAAAATTTCATTGCGGTGTCCTAGACAATTGAATCGTTTCTCCGGGACTCGTCGAGCTTTATTGCCTCTATGCTTCTGGTAGTCACCACAAAGATACGGGCTTGTCCCAAATGTACCCTTTATACGCCTTTCTACCGCCCTTTTGGCAGACTCTACCCAAACGATATTTTCACATGAAAGCTATACAGTTTGGCTGGATTTTCTACTAGGTCAGACTTAGAACATGACCGTCTACCACCTACTGCAATATGATCACAAACACCTATTATCTAGATATTTATATCTACTACATTCCTACTAAAGACAAATGCGTCATACTCATTCATGCCCCTCGTCAAGAATTTTATTGTTAAAATAACTACTTTAACTTTAAATTATGTCTCTTAGAGGCCATGATTAATTTCTTTATTTCTTTTCTTTAAGTTAATTTATATGTTTTGATTTACGAATCATGTGCCGTGTGTGTTGTTTCATTAACTCATATCTTATTTTTGGAATATAGCTCATTGAATATACTTACGACTAGGTAGGAATGTTAGGATGAAGAGATTGAAATGTAGGTTTGATTTCCGGTCGAATCAGAGTGTTTGGAATTTTGAAATAATGTCAACCAAAATGTACAATAATGTATGTTGAACATTATGAGCTATGACCCTGATACATTCTTCACTGCACTTTTGTATGAAACAGTAGACATCTTTTAATAACCGACGAAATATGTCTACGCTGGTAGGTTCAGAATTAGAATACTCTAGAAGCACAGTGCTGAATTCATGGTAGCTATCAGTTTGTGCGTTGATGTTCCTTACCGGTGCGAATTTATTTGCAAAACCATGCGGTCTAGCATTACAAATAATACCCACTAATTACATTCTCATCTATTTAAAGTATGTTATAATATTAGCGAAGACGAATCTATTGTTTTAAAAATAAATATAATTTTCTCAGTAATTAGATCGTTAATTACTGACATTCACTATTTAACTCACAAAACCATTATCAACGATTTAACACCAGCCTGATATACAACACAATAGGACTGCGGCCTTTGTACCCGTGTTGATTCCCTTTCGACATTTATATTATTCTCCTCCAGCCATAAGGTTCATGATCAAAGGGTAGATAAGTGGCACCGTATCGCTGATAGAAGATTATCACTTGAGCCTAGGATTTTACTCGGCTTCTTTCTTTCCCAGAACTCCTCATAATGCATTCCCTGGTGTACCTGATGCTGGTCGCAGTCACCTCCTGTCTGGCGCACTACAGAGGCTCTTACGACTCCCGGAACTTCATCACCAGAGAAGAACCTGCTCCAGTTGAAGGGTAAATTGCTATTTCATCCTACTTATTACCTGTACCTGTACCGCTAGCCCATCAGCTACACGCGTCACAACATACCTACTCACAACACGGTGCGTGTTGTGAGTAGGTATGTTGTGACAGCGACTGCGAAGAGAACAAGTGAAAGAAGCTTGCTTAGAGCACGCTATGAGTTTCCGCAACACGAGATGGTGCTCACGTGAAGAAAATAGGTGACTCAGGTTGTGAACGAGGAGGTAGATGTGAATATTTCTGTAAAGTTCATGATACTGAGCGTCAGGCAACAAAGACGGAGTTAACGAACACCACTTACCAGAGCCACCCATTACTTATTTATTTAAAAACTTTGTAAGACTAGCTAAATACAATAGAACATTATTGCAGATAGTTAGTTAGTTCAGTTAAAAGGGTTCAACGATCCTTCATTTGAAATCAGATAGAAGGAGCAGAAACAGACGCTAAATAATAGAAAATAAGTAACCTAAAGACCTACACGTGTCATTAATTAGTAATTATAGGTAATAACCTACTTAGATACTGATAATTCCACGAATTAAAATTAAGGAAATTCCCGAGTCATATTAAGATATCTGTCTTGCCAAACCTAAAAAATAATAATGATATTGATGACACGACATGACACGCGTAGCTTGGTGTCAATAAATATCCGGAAATCATGTTTTTCCCTGTCATAGATCTATATGTTTTTGGGTCATTCCGTGGTTTTGTGCAAAAAGCAATTCCAGACGAATTTACCCATGAATTTATTAGAAAAGTGAACTGATTTTTGCTTAAAGAATAAAGACATAATAACTTTACAAGTAGTTTCGCTAATTTTTTTTTTTTTTTATTAAATGTTTAAAAAAAATGTAAAACTGTCTGAAAATTCATTCCTGTCCGTTTCCAACTTGGGACTTCTGTAGATCTTTCGATGTTATTTTTTCTACATTCGTGATTATGACTTTAACTAATACGCAATATTAAAGCTAAAGGCTTGAACTACAATTTATGTATTTTAATTTTCAATTTATTGCAATCTATGTATATAAAAAGTTTCTTTTTTGAATAGTAATCATCAAAATATTCTATTCCTATCAACATACAAGCCAGCACTGGCCTGCAAATTGAAAAAAAACATAGGAAAATTTAAATTTCGCGACCCTGACGCTTTCACCTTATAAAGAATTATAATCATCAAAATCATCAATACAACCCTCCAAGCTCATAAAGATCTAGCAATGACTTAGACCTTGAAAAAATCGGTCCTAAATGCTGTAAGAAAATTTGAATTTCGCGGGCTACCCGGAGCATCAACCTTAAGTACACGTCAACCAACTTATCTGTGCAGGCGGAAATACACAGAACTAAAATGAATGTACCAAGTTTGACTTATCGATGCATATTTTCTTAACAAGCAATGTCACCATATACTACACTGTAAGCGGTGACACGCTTGATTTGTATGGTAAATGCGAAACAGTGCAATGCTACCTCTAGCAGCGGCCAACGAAGCGTCTCCGTGATCTGTTTCACACCCATCCAATACTTTGCTTTACAGGGTGCTTGTCGAATGTCCTGTGTGCGAGGAATCTGACCACTGGATGGCGAGCAACGAGGAGTGTCCCGTCAGGAAAGGTAACAAGACCTACAAGATCTGCAAATTCGGCACCTACACCAACGAAGTCTGTGGCAAACGCCTTGACTGCTACAGGGTACGTCATCACCATATTCACCAAATAACCACTTCTCAAATCAAAAGCATTTTAGCAAATGTCCAATCATGTTGAAAAAACCTACAAAATAGTAAGTGTGCTTCATGGCACAAAGCAAGAGTAGCAGAGGTTAGAAAACCTAATTATGTCCAGTGGTGGACCGATATAGGCTGACGACGATACTTCAAATTTGTGAAGCATTACTTTCTGTTTCTTGCAAAAGCAAAATACGCCGCCAGCTGCACTATACATAGGCCATTTTTTATAAAAAAATAATTTTATTCAAAATTTTCTTCCACCAGGGCCCCCGTGAACAGTGCACTGAGAAGCGCGAATTCGATATGTACGGCAAGAAGTGCGCCCCGGGCTACTACTGCCACAAATGGGCGGGCGTCTGCACCGGCCCCGAGTACCGCCTGGACAGCAACTGGCAGTGGCAGCTCATCCCCTTCACCGGCCGCCGCAGCGAGCTCAAAGTACAACCCGAAGACGCCAAGTTCTCCTTCGAAGGAATCCGCAACTAAACTCCAATTTACATGACCCTCGATTGTTTCTTGATATTGTATTTGAATTATTAAGATCTCATTTTCTAGTCATTTAAACGCTTAATTTATTTTATAAACATTCCTGATATTGATCTCATTTTTTATTATAATATTTTTGTACGAATGAATCGGAATATATAATTTATGTAAAAGCATCAATCACGTTTTATTAAACTTACTTGTATACCCTACCCTGTGACTTGACAAGGCAATTATTTTTTGTTCGAATATTCAGAAAGAACAAAATTGCTATGTCGTTTCTCTTTTTGTATGAAAGTAAGGACACCATTCTCTCATACCTCCAGAGGAAAACTTTCTCAAAATAACATTCAGAAAAAGTGATTCCTATTAGTTATTGTATACCTAATGAAATGAACTCATAATGTACTGTTACTGTTAACAGTCACACACAGTGACAGCGCGACATAAACAAGTTGCATTTGAATCAACATTTATCGTCCAGTATAGCTTGTATGATTTTATTTAAAAAAAATAATAAATCTGGCAATGCAATCTGATAATTAAACTACAATTGAAAATCCCCGGCTAAAATCCAATATCCTTGTCAGACTAAATAATATTTTTTACCTAATTTGAAACCTACTCTTTTAGCACGCGGTTGAAATGCCGAAAAGCTTAACTATTTGAAACAATGATAAATGAAAACTAAAATGTGCTTTGACTAGTGTAGAACAACATCATTTTATCGTATTTAGGAAAATCATGCTTCATACACTTACACTTAACGAAAAACAATTAAAAGTATTATTTTCATTTGCTTTTGCACACTGCTGTAATGAAGTATTTAATCAAAATATTTAAACTGGTAACCCAGCAGTCAGTCGCCGCCTCTCCCTAATCGGCTTAGTTATCAAACTTTTGTTCCGTTTCTCAATTATTTTGTTTTTACACTTTTGGTTTCAAAGTGCACCTTAGCGCTTGGCTTTTGTCTTTAATTATTTTGTGGTAAATGTGACCTTCAATCATTCAAACAGTTCGACGATCTTGAAATGAAATAAAGCTTTTCTCTGTAGCATTTCAAGTGCCGAAAGGCGACTTTTTAGTTTTTACCTACCTTTAGAAATAATCATTTAAAAATGAATGATTCCACTGAATGCCCTGTGTGTTCGGAACGAGATGTGCAGCCGGAGCATTTTAATACGGAAAATCATAAGAAAAACGCTTCTCTAAAACAATTTGCGGAGAATAAGTAAGTCTTTGTTTGTTTTGCTTGTTGTATGTATTTTTATTTGCGGTGCGTCCTTTCTAACCGCACTTTCCCTGATAGTAGTTGATTTTTGTTATATATTTTTTATGTATACTTTGCAACATGCTGTACTTATAGATTTAGGATTATCTGACTGAAGTCTTTTTGTGATAGTTACATACAATTTATTTTTTTCTTCACTATCAGAAATCAATTTGTTACAAATCGGAAAGGCGTCGCAGCGGTAATCTGCTCTGTTAAGACAAGTCTTGATTCAGAATTTGAAAACAAGAATGGAAAAGTTAAGATATCTGTAAGTACCTACCACTTTTATAAAAAATTGTCACTAGTTTCCAAATGTCGCTCAATCCTAATACTTATATTTTACCCATGCCATTGATTAGGTATTTAAACTTAAATATTTTAAAATAAATAAAAAGTAACTGGGCGCTTATAATGGCAATTTTACAGAGCAAGAAAATAATTTGAAATGTAAGTAAAGAATTACATTTCAAATTCAAAAAGTGACAATTCATAACTGCTTCTAGGACTATTTTAAGAATTTTAATGTATTCAATGTATTCAATGTAATCCTATTATTATTCTGCTAAAGCAGCCCTTTTCATGTTAAAACTAATTTAATTGTAAACCCTCTACCCCTGTGCCATGTGTACTTTTTACCACAGTAATACTAGTTTAGACTAATGATCTGTAATTATCCCATAGGATAATTAGGGGCTCTAGTTTGGCAGGTAAACCTGAGGGTACTTTAAAAAAAAATTAATTATCATCTTAATGATACTAAGATGATATTGATTGATTTACTGGTTGTTGCAGGCTTGTATTGTATTGTGTTGTATAGTGGGCTGATGTCCGCAACTCCATGTCAAAGCGCGTATTTTGCGTACGGGTGGGAAATTTATTCGATCCACCCTAACTCCCCGAGAAAGGCCAGCAGCACACACGCACAATGGTCCACTTCAAGGACTAAGTGCGGAAACCTAAACCCCATGATAGATAGAAGGCCAGCAGCGCCTTGGTGTTGCTGACAATCTCGCAGAGTACCTGGCTTTGTATGTGTGTGTATACATTGCCCTGTATGTTGCAACCACTGGGCAGTGCAGAAGCACGTGGGCTGCTGTCTCGTCTTTCTCCATGCAGGCACGGCACGGGGGGCTGTCCTTGACTCCTATGACAAAGAGGTGTTTATTAAAAGAGCAGTGTCCAGTAATGATGGCTGTAACTGTGCGCAGCTGCGGTTTGGTCAACCGAAGCGCACGTTTGGTGAGGCGGTCGTCGATAGTAGGAAGTGCTTTCTTGGCCTGCCTGCACTCGCCGTTGTCTAGCCATAGCTTGTGGTGTTGTTCACTAGTTCGGTTCCTTACCAGTGTGGGTAGGTATCTGAAAGGGAGTGGTACGATAGGTTCGGGTCCTACCGCTGCCATGCTCGATCCCCTTCTAGCGAGTTCGTCCGCCGCATCAATGCCACGGGAATCGCTGTGTCCCTTAATCCATTGGATGGTTATATTATTGAGATTACCAACCTGGTTCAGGCGTTGGTGACACTTGTGTATTAACCCAGAGTTGACTGTGTGGTTGTTTAGTGCTAGCAATACAGCCATGCTGTCTGAGAGTATACAAATTGAGTGGTCCACAACCTTCCTGGCTAAGATGGCAGATGCCGCCAGGGAAATGCCCATGCATTCTGCCGGAAATACCGTGTTGTGGGCCCCCAGAGGTTTGGCTATGTGGATGTTGAGATCCTCCGAGAAGACTCAAGCACCTGTGCCAGTACCTGTTTTAGATCCATCCGTGAAGATCCGTAGTTCCGCGGGGTTTAATCCCTCGCAGCGGTGATCCTCGTGGAGCTAGATTTTGTACTTCTTATCGAATACGAATAGTTTTGGTATCCAATCGTTTATTGCTTTCGCCAGGGGGAACTTGTTGTGGAATCCCTCCAGTACCGCAGTGTGCTGTGTTTCTTTCTTACCCCAGAGTTGAAGTGTATTAAGGCGTACAGCCGTCATCGTCGCTTCCTGCTGTATGAACAGATGAAGCGGTGGGAGCCCCAGTATGGCTTCGAGAGCTGCGGTCGGGGTAGTCCTCATGCAGCCTGTGATCGCCATGCAGGCTAGCCTTTGCATGCGTTGCAGTTTGATGGAGGCTGTAGTTAGTTTGGTGCGGGGCCACCAGACCACTGCCCCGTAAGTGATCATAGGTCGGATTACCGCGCAGTATAACCAAAGTATAATTTTAGGGGATAGGCCCCACTTCTTACCTATCATCCTCCTGCATTGCCAAAAGGTGATGCATGCCCTGTTTATTTTATTATCTAAGTGACTATTCCTACTTGTTGCAGGCTTAATAAACAACTTAAACATATACCTCCTTTAACACTTGATCAAACAGTCAAGTTAGTATAGTTTGACTTCTTGCAAAAACATTAAATAAAAAGAGAAATTTAAGTTAGTCACTTTGAGTGGTTTGGCCATTTATGCCCGAGATATAATAGGTTTTAAGACCTATTTCAGTTGCAGATGCTCCTGATTTGTTGGTACTTAGTATTGTGTAAAATGGATGTCAAGTTAACGTTAGTGGTGTCAATAAAAATAAATAAATAGTTTTCAACCATGCTATAAATATTTATGTACAGTACCATTCAGAAAATGATGTCATAATAGGCAAGAATAAAATTATCTATAAAAGACAGCAGTAACAACAAACAACGTCTAAAACTCAATATTATGTTGGATACTGTAATTTAACGTTAGGTCAGATAGGCAGTCGCTCCAAGTAAAATACAGGTATTCAGCTGCATCCGGTTAGACTGGAAGCCAACCCCAACATAGTTGGGAAAAGGCTAGGCAGGTGGTGTGACTGTAATTTAACGTTCCTAATAAAACCAATTTCTTTGACAGGCAAAACCTAATGAGAAAGTGCAATTCAAATTCTCATTGTCCAATGAAAGCGAAACGGATGATATAAACGTCACATACATTCAATTGGTTCACTCACATTTCAATTTTGTGTTGGAAACCAATCCTTTCAGCGGGGAATGTAAGAGCCGCCGTTTGGCACCGCGTAAGTCTGGTAAAGTATTACATTTCTTAAAAACTCTTATACTAACCATGGGATTAAGGAGCGGAATTTACTAACATGGGTATGGTAGAGGATTTCAGTCTTTTCGTCATTCATGCATGTATGTGTTTTGTGCAGGATAATTATATGTGTTAATATGTATTTCGAATTCATGTGTGTATTGTATAATTATCACTTGCTTTGGTGAAAGAAAATATCGTTAGGAAACCAATAATGTAGGTAATAGAATGCCGGAGATATATTTCTCAATGACATGTAAAGCCAAGTCAGAGGCCCATGAGCGGCGTAAAAACTTTGACACCTGCTTATGCACTAACCACACGATAAAGAAGAAGAAGTATCATAGAATGCACTGAAGCCTCAACAAATAGAAACAGAAATGAAAAACATCCTACATGAGGCAGAAAAAATGTGTTACCTTTTTTTACATGTTTCGTTTAATTATTTCAATTACAAAAGGTGTAAAAAGTTCGTCCCGTTATTGGGGTATTTTTTTTGTTCTTTAACATACTTAGGAACCTAGTAAGAGACATATTGAAAGTCAAAATTCCAACATTTTCACACAATTTAATTTTAATGCTACATTCTATGCATCCATCAGCCAGCACTTTAAGTGTACATTTAGCAGTTAGCCCTAACGTACAACGTGATTTTGCACACCAATAAAATAAGGTGCTTTTCAGCAAAAAAAATTGCACAGTGTTACTGTGTTAGTGTACAGAATGCTTGGTTGACGACTTCATGAAGGTCCCTATAAACCCAGTATTCAGGAAGTATTAACAAAATAATTAACCACAATGTATAGCAACAATGCTTAATGATACAATGTTGCCATCTTTAATAGATACTAGACCAGTCTATATGAGGGAAAGACCCGCTCGGCCGCTCTATTCTCTATTTCATATCACTTTGATTCCAGACTTTGCAGGGCTAACATTATACTATAAAGCTTCAAACAGCATAATTTAAAAAAATATATTTCTTTGCACTTTTAAGTGGTTGATAAATTAGTCAATAATTGAAAAAGCAATTAAGTTGTTAATTGACTTTTTGTGTTGTAGGAAACCGACTGCTGGAAGATATTGTGGTCTCCTTCAGTTCACCGCACATTGGACAATATGAAAGTCCAATAATATTCTACTTTCAAAAGCTTGATACGGACGAAAGCATTATCATCATGAAGGAGATGGTAAGTGATTTGATTATTTCTTTATAATAAAGGATGACTTTTTTATCACTTTCCAAAAAAAATGGGTATAATAGGTGAACAGAGTAGAAGCAAATGGGATACTTAGTTTTTTTTTTTAAATATTAGAACAAATAAACAGATATTTTGAAAAAAAAATTTCAAAGTTCAAATCATATTATTGGAAAGTGATAACAAAGTCATCCGGTATTCGAGTTAATTAGGTACGTTGTTTGAGGATAGGTACCTACATAAAATATTCTCATTGAATCAACCACAAAAAGTTTTTGATGTATTGCTTAGATCAGTGTTTTTCAACCTGTGGGCCGCGACCCCCTAGCTTAGATTGTGCCAGTACCTATTTTTTGTAAGACACTTGCTGAATTTTCTTAGCCAATGGTATAATTTAGTACTATTTTTACCAATAATACCTTTTAAAAAAAAAAAATATATTCAGAACACCAAACCATCCCTATAAAATAAATGCCAGTTGGTGTTCAGTTAGATTTATCATCAATTCTGATTAAAACGGACTACAATATTCCAATTCAACTACATCATTAGCTTAAAATGATAATAATCTATTTAAGAATTCTGACTACTTATTTAAGATAGGGCCGTCGGCAATGCTCATATCCTGAGTGATCAGAATTGAATTGCAAAACATCACACAAAAAATGCTTTATTTCTAGAATAAAGTTGGCATGTATATGGACACGGAGACCATTGTCTGTACTGAGAGTAGTGCAAACCGGTCCATTGTGTGTGGTGGATCCAGAAGCCTCCTGAGGGCGCTCCACAGTTTTCACAATTCGTAATATTAACTGTGTCTGTGACTAGGTATTTCATGAATTTTATCTTGATTCATATTTAATAGCATATTAACGGCCCATCCCGGATTTGCAGGGGTGGACGTTTTTATCTTCCGTAAATACCCCCTCCCCCTTATTTTTTAAAGTAATAAAAATAGCCTTTGTTACTCAGGGATAATGTAGGATTCTAACGGTAAAAGAATTTTTGGCCCAGTGGTTTTTAAGTTTCTTCATTACAAATATACAAAAATATTAGTGTACATTGTGATTCTGCTTAGGCGGCCATTTTATTCCCCCTGTTTCTTCTTAAATGATATCCATATCTGGCTTATCCGTTAATTAGATAGTTAATCTTGACTTTGAGACCGCAACATGACCTGTTAAAACGAATGACATAAATGTTCTCTTGTTTCGAAGTTTAATTAATTGATGACATGATGACCAAACAGATAATCGTTCACTAAAATATAAACGGTTTTCTTTCCTATCGCTCCAATACCTAATAATTGTCTGCTAATATCAAGACCAACCGACCGTTTCTGGCCAATAATTCTTTTGTGAACTGCCTTAATCAACATTTAAATTAAAAACGAAAGGGCTAGGGCAAGTAAAGTGCTACTAACATACCTAGTTTTAAGTTACTTGTTATTAGTATGTACCTATATTCAGGTTATGGTATTTATCTATGGGTCTTTGTTACCTAAAATAAATGGTTTACTATTTATTTAGTATAATGGGCGATCCCATTATTCTGTCATTCCATTTTTTACCTCTGATTTAACAGTACAGATCTTTAATGTCGTTGTCATAAGGATTATGTAAGCGGCAAAATAACTGTTGCAGGACTGTACAGACGCCAGCGCATCGAGCTACCCAAAACTGTGAAATTATCCCAATCAACCTTGAATCTATATAGGCTGTAGCGATAAAGTTGAAAAACTGCTAAAGAAATTTGACAGGTTGAAGTAACTTGATGTGCTGGCGTCTGATCAAACTGGTTTAGGCAATAATACAAAATTACACATGCACTCTCATTAATCCGTTTTAAAGCAAAGTATGGCAAAGGGCTAGCAAACCCCTTTTTTTTAATTGAGTTCATAAAGCTGACCCCTGGTCTGGGGTCATTCTTTATAAACGACTGTTATTTGGTCCATTCAATAATCTCTAGAGTTGTGCTACCATGTTACACTGCGTTGTACAGTCAAAGTAATAAAACTTTTACAAACAAATCTCTAAAGCTCAAAATAATTAACCAATAAAATTTATCCGTACTCGACAATTTGAATGCGGACTTTGACCCTAGTATTAAAATGGCATCATGTAGGTACCTATATGGTTCTTTTGTGAGGAGGTCATTATAAAGTTACTATAGCTTCTGCTAGCAGCTTCGCCCGCGTGAAGTTAAATAATTGCCCCATGGGATCTTAGTACCGAGATAAAAAGTATCCTATGTGTTAATCCAGGTTATAAACTATCTGTGAGCAAAATTCGCATCCAAATCCGTTCAGTAGTTTTTGCGTAAAAGTGTAACAAACATCCATACTTGCAAACTGTCGCTTTTATAATTATGTATTAAATGATTAGGCCCAGTAGGTGACCACGCCAATCGCAGCATTAATGGCGTTTTTAAGGTCCTGAGAAGTACAGGTGTTTCGTCACTTTGGTTACTCAAACAGAGGGACATGGTTTTTCAGAAACACCGCATTCGCTCAACTCATCAGACGTATGCAGTTCAATGGTCATGTCACATGCATCGAACCGTTGAATAAGTAATAAGTATTGATTTCAGACACAGTTTTACTAAGGTCTTTTTATCGATCTAAATTATTACACAAGGACAAAATTCACACCACACATACCACACTGGTTTTTCCCACGAATTACCGCTTGATACTTTTATAGGTACTAATATCATAAATGCGAAAGTAACTCAGTCGGTCGGTTACCTACTGATTTAGAAAAAAAAACGGTAATCAAATAGACCATGAACTTTGTTAGGACATACTGGGTGGTCCAAATAGTGACGTCACTAAAATGTAGATTCCCCACGTCCAAGGGTATCCGAAAATACCAATACCCTAATACTTGGAACTGAAGTATGTAAGAACCTTACTCACCAAATGTTAAAATTCTCAAAAATAAAAAAGAGATTACGGTACGTATAAAAATAACACCAAGCCATTTAGTAAATAATAAAAAAAAAAGGTTTGTTAATAGAAGAAGAGATTATGTTATTTAAGCCATTAAGTAACTAATTAGTATGTAAGTACATGCCTAATGCTACGTAAACGCAAACCTTTTTTCTCAAAAAAAAAAAGGGAGGCCACCTACCCTCTACTTTTCGGGGGAGGTGAACCGTCAACATGTCTTTGACTTATACTTATATGGTGCGGTGTTCCTTATGAGGTAGGTAGGAGACAATAGTCTTAATAAGTCAAAGACATGTTGACGGTTTGATGGCGATTTATTCAATGTTCTCAAAAGTACAATTATTTGCTTACAAGAAAAATGCTTATTCGGCCAAACGTTACGATTGCGCGGGTGTATGACGCAGATATAAAGTGATTTGTTGAGTAAGGTTCTTACATACTTCAGAACATACATACGTAGGGTATTTTCGTGATGACGTCACTATTTGGACTACTCAGTTTCATCATCTGCCTAGCCTTTTCCCAACTATGTTGGGGTCGGTTCCCAGTCTAACCGGACGCAGCTGAATACCAGTATTTTACATGGATCGACTGCCTATCTGACCTCCACAACCCAGCTGCCGATTGCGCCCAGCCAGCGAGCCTTTAGGATGCAGAAGCGTGCTCTGAGAGCCATTACGCGATCACAATGAGATGCCACTGCGAGACCACTTTTTAAACGGCTTCAAATATTGACTGTTCCCGCCATGGTCATATTGCAGGCGGCGATATACGTTAGGCAAAATCTAAATGAATAGAGTAAATGCGAAGATAGACATAATTACTGTACTTGTGGTAGAAACAAATTAGCTGGCTACCCACAAACCCTATCTAAATCTGGAAAGTTAATTCATGTTATAGGTCTATCAGTATACATACAACCGGTTACCGGATAATATAGTGAGCGCGACATCTGACAATGCTTTTAAAGCTAAACTTAAAGGCTGGGTTGCCGACCAGGCGTTATATATGACCTAAAGGAATGGTTTTAAGTAATTATGTGTCTATATATTTTCTGTTTAATGCGTGTGCTTAATTATTTTAATTTTATTTAATTTATGATCATTTGAATTTAACTTTTAATTTTATTGATGCTCTTTTTAATTTACCTACATATAATGACTTGTGTTTTTACTTTTTATTTTACATTTTGTTCAAATCTGACCTGTAATTCTTGCCAATTATTAATAAATAAACTAAATTAAACAGTTAGTACTGGGTACTGGGTAATACGATACCTCTAAAATAAGACTGGTTGTCAGACTTTCGGGCCATTGACTACCTGTTACGACTGTCAAAGATCTAGAAATGACAGCCGGGACCAACGGCTTAATGGATTTCCGAGGCACGGAGGAAACTCGGTATGTGATGGGTGGTCATCCATCCACAGACCAACCTAGGCAAGCGCGGCTTAACCTGAAGATTGATCCGAGCTGCTGTTATTATCTAGCCACGAGCTCCTCACGGGCTACTCAGTACAATTAGGATATAAAGGTCGTACATAAATTTTCGCGGGATAATTTCCTCTAGCCTTAGTAATACTGTAATATACCATGTCTATTTCCGACACCGTCGACAAGCCGTGTCTTCCGGTTTGAAATGTATTACACAGACACACAAGACATTATTGTTAATTCTCAAACTTCCTTTTTTCGAACTTTTACCACCCAATAGCCTTAAAAAAGTATTTTAAATACTGTTACAAATTATAACTCATTTTTGTCTCGTGCAAAGTGTAAGGTAAGACATAGGGTTCGTAATTAGGGTTGCCACCTTTATTTTGAACAAATATAGTATTTTTCCCAAAAATGCTGCAAAAATATAGTACTTTTGGGAAATTTAGGAAAAAAAAAGTATACATTTATGTTTAAACTTTTTTTTTTCTTTTCATTTTTTTTTTTTATGGAAAAATAAATAATGAATAATACATTATAGGAATCTGAACAATTTAAGTAGATTCATATTAAAATAAATTAACAATTGATTTTTAATTAAATTAATATTATGCTCTATATCTTTCTTCTTTCCATTTTACATGTTTGTTAGGTACTTATTAACATCTTCTTTGCACCATTGGTAGTCGAACTCCCATTCGGTCTTATATTTTTAAAACCTTTTATCTTTTTTTGCTTTTTCTTGAGTGCGGTGCAAGAACCATCATAATCCATGTTTTTTTATTTATTTTAACAGCAGAAAATAAACACAAAAATCGGGTGGCATTCATCAACAACTGTTCAGTTACTGACCGTTGACGTTTTGTTGCCGCGAATGTGTTTCGTTCTGAAATTCCCCGTGCAGCGGGTACGTTCCAGACATCCAGTTACAGTTAATATAAAAAACGCGACGGTTGAATTAGGGATAAAAATATAGTATTTTTCGTACTATATTATTTTTCTATACTATATAATATAGTACGGGTGGCAACCCTATTCGTAATACTACGTCAATAAACGATTTTATCTATTTATTTCCGTTTCTGGTTCTGTGACACATAAATAGATAAACGTTCCATACGAGGTTACTCTTCTCAGTGTGATTTTGTTAACACTTCTACGCAATGTAAGTACAGACGTCAGAACATCAAGCTACCCCAAACTGTCAAATTTTCTCAATCAACCTTAAACCTAATGTTAGTGATGGGTTGAAAATCTATTAAAGAAATTTGACAGATTGTAGTAGATTAATGTGCTGGCTTCTGTACAAGCCACATGGCGTATCTGACGATTCAAACTTATGTTCTAGTGTCAATGTCCCAACACACACAGTGCACAAGTGGCCTTCCTAGAGTTCCTAGTACAATAACCACGTAGATTACCCTCCCAGTTCCCGGTATATAATGAACCGTACCACAAGTATTCTATCGTTTCCCGGAAGCGGTCGCAAACAGTAGTCTATTGTTATTCATCTAATAGAGTTCGACGAAACAACTGGACCGATTTTGACGAGACTTTTACTGGCAGATAGCTGATGTTTTAAGAAGTAACTTTTTAAAAGGGTTAGCGTTCCCTACAAAAAAAAAAATGGAAACCCTTGAAGTAGGGTAGATGACAAAAAAAAACTAATAAGTCCGTCAGATAGATTTCCAAAAAATATTGGACACATATTTTTGTTTTTCACGTAAACAAATAACGAAGACAATAGATACAGTGCGTCGAAAACTCGTGTGACGTCACACTTGAGTACATTTTTTACTCAAATATGACGCCACAAGCCCCCACTTCTTCATCTTTGACACGTTTTATCTTCGTAATTTTTTATTAATTTGATAAAACAAAAAACACGTATCCAATATTTTCCGATAATCTAACTGACGGACTAAACATAATCATTTTTTTTAGTCAGTCATCATCCCTATTGTTAACAAAATCCGATTCAAGTACGGAAGTAATGTTTTTCGCGGGCAGCAGCTAGTGTAGTATAAATGAGAAGGTGACGGGAGGAATTGATGCGAAAGATTGAAGCGTGGTTAAAGACCAGCTTCGGAATAAGAATGAAATAATATTGTTTAAACACCATGGTCCCACTTCTTGTAATCTTCTTCTTCTTATTTATTTATTTAACAGTTCAAGCACAAAGTACAGAGGCGGACTTAATGCCATAGGCATTTTCTACCAGTCAACCTTTAGGTGATGGAGAGACAAGCAGTGGTAGGTGTCACTTCTGAAAATGAGCCTTCTTGACCGCCACACGCTGTTATCAATGTTTATGTAACCTCGACCTATTGTTTACAAATTCTTCATTAGAAACCACCCATTACAGATAGCAATTACTTAAACTTTTCTAGTTAGATGATTCATTCGTCGTCTTATCTTTTGAGTCATTACAAGTGGCACACACTACATCCGCCTGTAATGCCTAAGGGTTAGGCACAGTACCTATAGCCAGCCTGTATTGTCCCTCTGTTGGGCAAAAGCCTCCCTCCATTCCTTCCAACGGTTACTATTGTCTGCTATTTCTTTCCAATTCTCAAGGAAGACATCCAGTTCGTCCCGCCATCTCCTTCGTGGTCTGTCGTGACTGTTTCAGGGCACCAATCCTGAGCCTTACGGGCCCAAAGTTCGTTCGGCATGCGACAGACATGTCCTGTCCAGTCCCATTTAAGTTGGGTAGCCAGTAGCCTTTTGAGCCACGTCAACGATTTGCGTTTTGGAGCGCAGTGTAGTGTTACGAATACGATCTGTTAAGGCTGTAGTAACTCAATACATAAGCAATATGGCGTCCACTGCGTCCAGCGTTTTCATCAAATTACGCGCGAAATTTGAAAATGCATAAATTAAATGCATTTTTAAGGCACGATTGAATAAAAATTTTGTGAATTTTTTAGTGGTGCATTAGCACTATAGAATCAAATTGAGACACTTTTTTAAAAAAAGGATATAGGAATAGTTTTCAAACTACACGCATATGGGCAAAAGCTAAATAAAATACGTTTTATCATACCACAACATCACGCCTGTAACCCCCGAAGGGTTAGGCAGAAGTGTAGTACCTAATAGTATACCCACATTTTGCCAGTTAAATTTAAGTCCCATGTTGTCCATGTGTGTGTCCACGTTGTACATTTTATTTAGTTGATCCTTTTTGATGAATTAACAGACCACAATATTGTGACAACATGTTATTATCCTTACCTTAACATACCAAGTTAACGATGTAATTAGAAGAGGTAGAATGGTTAAATACTCGAGTCATTTGCAAAAAAAAAATAGACTAGAAACTCGGTGAAATCAAAAGTGATTTCGCTCGTTGGTCTATTTTAGAACTGTTGAATATTAGGCTGGCTAGTGACGTCATGACGTTTATTTTGCAAAGAAATTTAGCTGCCAAAAAGCGATAGCGCCTGCGGGTTATTTTATAGCAATATGTTGTTGAAGAACAATTTTTTGTTGATTGAGTACGAGTAGGCGTTTGTAAAAAAGTACTGATTGTGCCATTTTTCAATTACGGTAGAGAGTGGTTGTGTTCCAAACTTCTGAAGGGAAGCTGGTGGGAATCGAGTTATTAGGATCCTGCGCCACTGCCCCTCCCATATACTGTGACACTATGCGAGATAGAATTGGACGAGTTGGACCAGATATTCTTTTTCACTATCGAAAATCAAATCTTTTGGTCGAACCAGGAAAAAAAGACCAAAGTTTGGTCGCCCGATCGGGGGTTCGACCAGTTTAGTTCGAAAAATGCGACAAGTCGTGATCCCAGGTCCCTAAATATTTGAGATAGAAATAGGATCGTCGATTTTTGTTGCTAGCTTACCGTACGGACCAATCAAGCTATACAACACCAGTTTATGTGGATCTGTGATTGTACAGAAAATCCATACAACACGAGGCCATGTTATACTGGAATGTATAGCTTGTCGCGTCGCCGTGTGTACGCAGCAGAACAATCTGTTGTTATAGTAATTAATTACATTTCACCCGCAATACAGGTTTGAATTTCCTGTTTCCTGTCTGAGTCAAGGTAAAAAACAATTACAGCACTTGAACAGAGGGGGGGGGGCTTCCCTCGTAATCTACGATCTATTATCATTCATAAATGATTGCACGCAATACCTACTTTACCTACGTAATGCACCAAACTTATACAAGCCGGGGGCCACCGTAGGCGCGGGCCTGTGGACGGTACGCTATGGGCTAGCTCGCCGTCCGTCCGCCTCATGACGACAGGCCGTGTCGTCGGCGCGTTCGTGTGCTACGCGCGCCTCAATGAGATGTCAGCAAATGGAAGGGGTCCGCAAGGGCCGATGCCTGCCGGGGCTGTGGGACTGTTCGAAAGGGATACCGTGGCCCCGGTACACAAAGGGCGATGAAGGAACATAGATGGGTTTTAGTCAGTAAAAGTCAATTTCATGATTTCCCATCCGAAAAAAAAGGGTGAGCCTATTGCCATTAACCGGGCATAAATCCAGGCTCAGTGGTTGCTACTGAGAAATTCCAGATGAAAAAACTCATTATCACTTAGCCCGATCCGGGAATCGAACCCAGTACCTCATGCACAGCAGTCGCACTTGACCACTAGACCAATAACCAAACTAATACGTATAAATATTAGCACTTTTAAACAATAGGTAGGTAATGCTTGTATTTCTTGCTAAGGATGTGAAGACATTGCTAATGTACGAGTATGTTTAAAGTAATTTCGTATTCCATACATATCGCCGGCGGCAGGTTAAATAACCCGTTTATTAGTTGAATTCCGATCTTTCGTCGTATGTGGTCGTATACGTTTTAGGATAAGGTTCAAATTATTATTATATCTCATATTTAAAGTAATAGCTCGCGAACACCTACATAAGAAGTTGGCAGACTTCTCCCATAATTAATTAGTTGTTTTTCATCATCGTTGTAATTTATTCCAAAAAGAAAAAAAAAAAAAAAAAAAAAATTGCTTCTCAAACATAGTGTCATAAATAAATTGAGGCAGCAATCAATCAATCAATCTCTCTTGACTTTGTATATTTTGTTTGTATGTATTTATTGTTTTATTTTATTATATCTAAATATATTGCTTTTTTTTCTGTACTTGCACCTACTGTTGTGTCTCTGCATCACCCTAAGGTAGACTGGCCGACTGAGCGACTGGTAGAAAATGCCCAAGGCATTAAGTCCGCCTTTGTACATTATGTGCATAAAGTTTTAATAAATAAATAAACATATGATCTCCATTGTCAAATTCTTTATTTATTTTACAGGCCGGTTCTTAAAATACGTCTTAAATTAATAAATGTTACACTAATAATTCTTTAAATTAAGATAAAATCGTGCGTATCTTAATGTTATTTTGGATCGAAATTTTAAAAACATTTTAGTCCTAGTGGGCCTTCAAAACGCTACGTACTATGGCTGTATATTTTGAACCGTACCTATTAACAGGAAGATGCTTAAAAAAATTCACGTCTGTGTGTGAATTACTCTGGCTGCTACAGCAAATAATAATATAAAAAAAAAACGTTTTTTCTTGGGAGTTTGCGCAAGAGAACGGAACCCTTCGTGTACGAGTCCGATTTGGCCGGTTTTTATTAACACTGTCAAATTCAAATGCAATACTAAATAGCACTATAATTTCAGGTGGTGTTTGTGGAGGCGAGCCAAACGGTGCATGATAACATCATCAGTCCCTACGCAAGGAAAGGAGTGTGGGCTAAAACACTTATCAAGGCCAATTCCGTTGAGTAAGTAAATACGCATTTATTGGGGTTAAGCAGATGGGTATAGTATGTTCGTTGTATTTCACGACTGATTATCATTGCAATTTAGACCTTGTGGAAATGACAAAGTCACTTAAAACATTATGAACACACACACACACACACACACATGACATTATTTCATGGATTGAATAGTACGGGGGTCGTGGAGGTGTTTAAAGTAAAAATCTTACAATAAAAACTTGTCAAAAAGTTGGAACTTTGACCCCAATATCTCTGTAACTAGAGGTTCCCATGTATGGTGTAGAACAAAAAAAAATATCGCAATGACGGGGAGAACAAGTGCCTTTCGGCTTCGTTAAGAGGTATTTTTACACCCTTTGTAAATAAGCTACTATAGTTGAGAAAAGGCTACACAGGCAGGCTTTTTTTCTGCTAATCAATAAAGTCCGTTTTATTAATTCCAGTCGAAACCAAGATATCTTCTGTATACCAAAAAGCTGCAAACAAATCTTCGCTAGCAGCATGAAATTGTCTGAGACTGCAACACAGGCTGAAAAAGAATTAGCAGCGGATCTGAGGTATGTAGTCGAACATAGCAGTTGAACTATTTTCCAATTTATTATTAACTTTAAAGGGCTTGGAAGATTTGTGTATGAAGTCTAGCTGGCCTAACTTCCGCCATTTTATTTTTTTCTCGAAAACGTGACACTTAGAGCGACATTTTGTCGAACTTAGAACATTTTGTCTCATACAAAACTACAAACACAAACTACCAAAGTTCGGTTTTTTCCATCCGGGTTTGACCCGTGAGACCGTGAGTACCGTTGCCGCGTCGCCTGTTGACGACACACGCCGCAGACGAGCCACCCTTACTGGCATCCAGCACCCGTCGCCTCTACGGGCATCGGGCATCCGGCATCACTACCGCCAACCCTGCGGGTCCTTCATCCTGCTCCTCGGCTCCAGCGTCCCTTCAGCTACGCGCAAGCTAGACTTGTTTGATACCTACCAGTTATTAATTTAGCGTGGCCGCAACTTTGAAAAATAATTAAAATGGCGGAAGTTAAGCCGGCCATTAAATTCAAACCCTTTTCTCTCCAAATCTCATCCAACTTCCAACGATTAACAGAAATAGTTTTATCTTTATAATACTTACATTTAGTTCTAAACTAAACTTATTATATTATCTGTGACTAAACTAAGGGACCGTCTCCACGAGCTGGAGAATCGCGGCGACATTATCGTTGTGCCGTACATTCTCTACGTCGCGAATTCGCGATTCTCTCGCTCGTGGAGTGCCCCTTAGTGGGAGTGCGCGTCTCCTTTTTAAGAAAATCTCTCGCCGACGGTCTACACTTCGCTTGTTAGGGCTACCTCTTTCTTTTGCCTAAGACTAATTCAACGTGGCAATGCAGCCAGTCTACTGGGCACGTTTCCGGGGAGAACAAGTGCCTTTCGGCTTCGCTAAGGGTCTTGTTATTTGTGTTTAGTTCTTTTGTTGTTGTAAATATTTGAAGTTGTATAATAATTAAACGATTTAAAAAAAAAAGAGTGTTAATTATTGTTTTTTTTTTCTTTCAGACACACTTTTAGTATAGGTGTCACTAAGGACAATTACATAAAATTCTTCCACAATATTCTGTGGTATGAAGAAACCATCATCCGCGTTAATATCAAGGTTTGTCATTAGTCCTAACCTATTGAGGTTTTTATGATGTTTCTCTGCTTATATTTTGTTTTTTCTTAAACTAATGAAAAAAAACATACGTGAAGTAAGCGCGTGCCTTGTACGCCAAACGACACAAATATGTGACAAAATGATAGGTGGAATTGTGACTTGGCGTGGAGGGCACGCGCGTGCGTTTATGCTCCGGCGGTCAAAAGGTTAATAGTGGTTAAGTTTATGTCTGTTTTAACAGAAATACAACATGTCAGGAGTGACAGTCGTGATGCAGCGTCACATGTCCGGCACTTGCTACGCGCTCGAAGTGCCGGGCCTCGCGGAGAAGAGGCCTTCTTTGATGATTGGTAATATATTATGTAGCTTCACTATAGGGCGAAGGCCTACCTTCCTTCCACTTATCCCTATCTACTGCAATCTGAGGTTCAGTCCTTTCCGTTCAGTCCAGAATCCTTGGTTGCTACTAAGTAAGTCCTGATGGAAAAACCCAATAACACTGCCCGGCCCGGGAATCGAACCCAGGACCGCGTGCTCAGCAGTCGCGTTTGCGACCACTCGACCAAGAGGCAGTCTCATATCAATATCAATACTAAGAGTATTTTTTATAATTGCAGGGGACCTCTTGTTCATAAAGCCGATTAATCAAAACGAAGTGATGTTCGAAGCTGCCGTGAAGGAGATCAACGAAAATGTGGCGCTTATTGGAGGCTTGGACCAATCGTAAGTAGTAATATCGAGAAGAATAGCAACAATCTTGTTGGTACTGATCATCGGCGCAGCATGACGTTCCTCAAAACATTTTCCTAATTTCTCCGCATCACAGGCCCATACGAAGCCAACCGATTACTACATAACTTTTCAGTCACCGCTTTCAGACTTCCTCGAAAAATTATATCTAGGGGACTAGCTAAGCACATGGTTTATATTATACAATAATCACTAGATTTCAAAACAATTATACAAATATTGCAGCGGTCTGTAACAGCGAGCGGTTGCAGTCGGCTTGGGAATTGTACCTTAAGGTTGCACTAGTCGACGGCTCGAACTCGTTGGCGGGCGAGGTTAATATGCAAGCTATTTGGTAAAGTTTTTAGTTTATTTAGTATAATTTATCTGGTTTTTCTTTATTTATTTAGTGATACGACGATTTATAACGAAAATGAGCGCGTAAAATTTCATAAATTGACCTTTGAGCGTATAGATATTATAGAAAAACTACTGGATGTATCTTCTCAAAATAAATTATTTGAAGTTTTGAATAAATTATGTATCCCTGCACGTTTTCACATTTTCCATTTTCATACTACATAAGTTGTTTATTTATGCCCAAGGATGAGTTAAAATAAGTGTTAAAAAATGGAAGTTTCGACGTAACTTAACTTACTTCATAACTTCTAAACCAGTTAACATAAGACCAGTTAATATAATTTTTAGTTTTGAACCTTCACCGTCAAACAGACGCGTAATCACCATACTACGTTTGTATGGAAGAATGACCGACTTGTGTAACCTTAACTTCCAACTTGGCCTGCCCCGCAAGACATTACAACCTCTTGTCCCTTACAAGCTGTTTTCGTCTCCAGGTTCACGAACTACTATAACTCCCCAGGCGCTCTCTTTGACGTACGTTTCTTCATGTCTCGTGTTCCTCTGGAGCGCATGCACAACGCGGTCCACAACGTCCGGACCGAGGGTCATGAGTCCAGGATCTTCCCGCAAGAGAACCAGAACATCAAGCCTGTGAAGCCGATCCTGAAGTGAGTAGAATTGTTCGTACTTTTCTTTGTATGGTAGTTTTTTTTTTTTCAGAAATTGTCTAAAGCAGGTTTTGGCAGTAGAAAGGAAAAGGCCCAGCATTGGAGACTTGCCTTAAAAAAAGTATAGTTGATAAAAAAACAACAAATCAAGTGCTACAAAGATACAACCTGTTGCAGAGAGACAACATATGCTTTGTATTTACTAATACACAGGAATGGTATTTGGGCCCCTTTGTCATCCCTTAGGAAGGGAACGTATCACCGCTAATAAAATTCGAAGTTACATTTTTGCGCATCTCAACACTAGCGGTTTGCCTATGCTAAAAATGCCGTCTGTACCTTTAAAATAGGCATGACGACAGTATCAAAAAATTGCTAATCTATTTAGTCCGTCAGTTATCTAAATTGTCGAAAAATATTGGATACGTGTTTTTTGTTTAATGAAATTAATAAAAATTTACGAAGATAAAACGCGTCAGTAAAAAATGTACACAAATGTGACGCACTGTATAATCTTAATTTTTTGTAACCGTGAAAAGTGAAAAAGAAAAAATATGTGACCAAATTTTTTTTGGAAATTATATGACGGACTAATTCGATATTTTTTGCCCTCTACCGCGTATTAGCGTTCTCCGTGTATGCAAAGTTCTCTTCATCTCTACTTACCATACTCCACCCTTTTTTCCCCTCCCATCAGTTTCTTCAACCCGCTGGTAGAAGACAACTTGGAACAGCGTTGTGCCGTGGAGCGCATCGTCACGGGAACCTCTGGCACGGCGCCCTACTTGCTGCACGGACCTCCTGGGACAGGCAAGACTGTCACCATCGTTGAAGCTGTGTTGCAGGTACTTCACTTTCTATAAATTGCTAGTGCATAAACCGGGGTCAATCTGCATGGTTCTTACATGATCTGACCAAGACAATGACTAGACTTCAATAGACAACATCAGAGCTTATTTCGATGTTTCTTCATAGATTAGAGGATATAGGAGACACAAACCTCAAGTAATGCAAAAAAAATCTTTTAAAAGTGAACAAAATTCCTTAGAAAAATAAATCTTTCCCCTTCATAATGTTTCGTAACTGTGTTGGAACTGACAAAAAAACGTGTTGAAATCTCTATTATTTTCTTCTCTCTCTGTTCTCTTAGTTCAAATCTGTATCTCTATCTGATTCGTTGAACCCACAGAAAGTAATAGCTATTTATTTACTAAGTAAGGCACAGATTACTAATCGAGTGTGCATTTAAGGCCCGACGCGAAGCGGAGGGCCGTGAACCACACGAGTTTAGTAATCGGTACTTACCCTCAAGTGATATATACTGCTTTATACTACACATAAGCACAAAGAAATAAAAGACAAAATAGCAAAAAAAAAAAGCATTTTATTAAAAAGTTATATTGACATTGTTACAATTGTTAAATGTTAATGTTATGGATTCAAGGGGATTTGATGTTAATAAATTGCTCACAAAAACAATCACCATAACCAACAAATCACTCATTTTAACTTGTGATTTACACTGCTAAATTTTAAACTTTACCAAGAAAATAGTTTCTAAGTACAAAATACGTCAACCAACAATAAGTCTTTTATTTTTATTTTAGCGCGCCAGTTTTCGCGCCAAAAGACGTTAGAGAAGGTAAAAACGCCCCGTTTCGCAGGTTCCAACTTACGCGCGTGTTAAAGCGAGAGAGTGTTATAAATCTCTCGCTCTACCGCATAGAGGTTTGAAGTTTGCCGGCGATATCGAAATGTATGCTACCTGCTTTAAAAGTGCTAGTGGCCAGTAGTTTTTATGGTAAAATTAAATCGTTTGATTGCCATCGTCATCAAGACTTTAAAAAAAAACAAAACGCGTTAGTAATGGATTACTACCCTGATTTTCAGGGCAGAAATGAAATTCCATACAATATAACTGCCTAGATTTTTAAGAAGGTTTAATGAATAGCTTTCAAGCCTTCAAGCCTTTTTTGTGGGGTAGTATTGGTACACTTACTAAGCAAGAGTAGTATAAAATCATATTTAAATTTACTACAAAACTCAGAAACGCGTTTCAATCCTTATTGCCAATATGACCACGTGCTTATCGCAGATTTTCATGTGCATATTGTATTATTATCACTTGCTCCAGAGAAGGAAACTAGCGTGCCTGAGAGACATTTCTCGACGGCATGTGAAGCCAAGTCAGTGGCCCATGGGCGGCATAAATACTCTGAAACCAGGTTGGTCACTAACCACACGATAAAGAAAGACAGATTTTAACACATTCAAAAAAGTATCAACTATCTGGTGTCCACGACACAAGCCTCGTTGCGTAGTGTGGCACTAGATGGCGCTGTGTGTAATGTCCAGCGATATTTATTTATTCTTTATTTCGCAGTTGGTACTAAAAGACCCTAAGAACCGCATCATGGTGTGCACAGACTCCAATATGGCGGCCGACCACGTGGCCTCCATGCTCATCAAGTACTCGCACATGTTCCAATCCGAGAGCTGGCTGCTGCGGGCCAACTCCAAGTTCCGGACCTGGTGAGTGCACGAATATTAAATGTTATACAGGTTGGAGATATTATAGGGCAGTAAGGGCAGGTATAGAAAAAACTGGAAATCATGGGGAGAGGCCTTTGCCCAGCAGTGGGATGAAGCAGGCTAACAGTATCAGTAAGGGCAGGTACATTGACCGTTCCAGCTACATACACTGTTTTAAGCTTTTACGGTGTAAAACTAAACTTAATATTGTCACTTACGGGATATCTCAAAACAATAAACTCAAAACAAAACAATAAATCATCACGGAAGATATCCCATAAGTGACAATATAAGTTTAGTTGCAGCTACATGTACGGTCTTAGGAGACTTCATCAGACAGACAGTCATCACAACCTTTTGAAAAACAAATCTTTTTTATCTGAACAGCAAGATAATGGTCAATTTTCACAAAATAGTTTTTGATGCCTGTTTCATGTAAAGCTCGAAATAGTACATTTTGATACAAGTGGAGAAAGTTTGTTATTGCATCAGAGGCGGAATTAACTCCCGAGCCGTAGGTGAGGGTGTTTTTGAGACGAGAACTGTATCAAACGACGTTTTTCAATACACTTTTGAAGAAATAAAATTAAAGAACGACTAATATTTTAGTTATGAATTATTATGAAACTATGATTTTAATTTCCTTTTTTTCCGCGCTTTGCCTTCGCCAGGTTGAAGTAGAAGCAAAGGTATGAAGCCGCTATACAGCCTAATATAAAAAATCGTTTTTTTTTTAATATTTTTGATTTTAGAACACAAGTAAATGTTAATTTGTTTAAAACAGTAAATTTTAGTTTTAAATAATCATGTTTATCTATGATATTCTATTTATAAACACAATTAGAAAATTCAAAAAATATTTACGCCTTATAGACGCATTAATCGCTTTGCCGAAATTAAAAAAAAAACATTCACCTCCGACTATAGGCATTGAACCAATTTGGACTAAGTATAGGTATAGTTATCTGTGGCAATTTTCATACCCGCACACGTCTTGGAAAATGAAATAAATCGCACGGGTGTGAAATACATTGCATGTTGAACCTAGTGCGTTAGGAACCAGTTTCCGAGGAAGTGTATTGAAAAATATGGGACCTACTGAGGCTCTAGTCCCATGTAATTCATATGAAGTAAACCCACCTCAAAAAACCATCCTTACTGTACCTTAAAGTCCGATTATTCCACTCTGGAAAGTACCGACGTTTGTGGCAGTCATAGTCATAAAATGCGGGAGTGTGGATAAAATATTGACTGTCCTACTCGCATGTTTTTTTACCGTGATTGCCACGGAAAACTTGTCAGAATGGTGACCAATATCGACCGTTGGCAAACCAACAACTAGACGGTGGGGCGGCCTACAGAAGATCCTGGTTAATACCTGAATGAGGCCTGTCTGCTACCAGGGACGCATATGATAAAAGGCTGCCAAGAACGAAAAGGGACTACTCACACTTATTCAGCTGTATTCAGCTCATGCCCATAGAAAACAACAATTTTGTATGAGACGCGTACGCATCCGTTTAGCTGAATAAGTGTGAGTAGTCCCTAACCCAGAACATATCGATTAAAATAAAGTCCTCTACCGTCAAGTCGAGGACCTAATTCAATTTACTCTTGGACTCTATCTGTAGTGATGGTACGAGTAACCCCCCTACAGGCTCGGGATTTTTTAAAGTTTTTCATTTTCCTGCCTGATGCCACAGAATTAGTAAGTACGTCATAAATTATAGTGTACAGTATAGAATCACTCTCAAACTAAAATATTTTAAGGCAAAAAATGAACTTACACATTTTCTTTAAACCAATGCTTGCGGTTCATACTTTGAACCATCCTTTTTTTCTGCCTATTGGATGTTCGCATGATCGACCGGTATACACAGAGGTGAAAATTAGAAGCTCCTTGCCCCGCGGCCTTAAAAGGCAAATCTGGCATACATACACTAGATTGCAAAAAAAATGGACATTCATCTCAAATTACATATTATTAATATCTGAATTTATTCGAGGCAAGAGATGTAAAAATTTTCAATTTCTCTTGGATCATTCATTCATTTTTTTCATTGGATTCATTGTCTATTATGTATAAGTCGACCAAGTAACTCCAATAGGTCGAAACAATTCTAACCTGTCTAAGGCAAGGTGCCAAAAAATTTTTCGAGCTCGCTCCGCTCTCTCTTGGAGCCTTATTTATTTTTGTTTTCTTTCGTATTCCTAAGTCGATTAATTAAAATCTATTTCTGAATAAAAGACTAAAGAAAAGTTAATTTCTCTGGAGTGGAGAGCTCAATTTTTTTTTGTTCCAATAGTTTTCAAGTAACTCTTCAAAATTAGTTACTACAACTTCTATTTAATCAATTATTTTAGATTCTTAGAAGAACTTCAGCTGCATCTGTAACTTATAACCCTAACAAATCCTGTTTTGCTCGCACCTTTCTGTGCCCCTTCCCCCCTGGCTCAATAGCTTGCCCGCGCGCCCTTGTTGCCCTATTCATTTAGTTATGAGTGTCTTCTTTATCAAAGTCGCAGCCTAGCATTTCAGCCTAACATTATATTTTTGACGTTTTCTTCGGTTGATTCAAAATTCATATTAGTAGTGAGAGACGGCCGCCGTCTCTAAAATGCCCGGGCCGGTTTCGGGTCCCAGTCCGGGCCTGCTTAACACTTCATGTGCATTTGTAAAAGCTAACATGGCAGGCCCAAAAGATGCCTGTTCACTCTTGCTTTGAAGGCAGACGGTTAACCCGTCTGCCTGCCTTCAAAGCAAGAGTAAACAGGCATCTTTTAGGCACGCTCGTTCCATCATAGACCTCATCCATCGCTTTCCATCAGGCGTGATCGAGGTCATAAGCAGACCCATTTTAAAATAAAAAAGGCTGAACAATAAAACTAATCTGTCGTTGTATTCCAGGGAAACTCTCCCCGAGGTGTTGACGAAGTACTCGAACGGCACGTCGCGCACAAACTTCTACAACGTGCAGGTGGAACAGTTCATGGCGACCAGTATCGTCATCACCACGCTGTCACATGCCGCTAAGTTTGCTAGGTAACACACAATAAGTGTCACCTGTTGGATTTTAAACTCTTGACGCTAAAACGAAGGCTGAAAATCCAACAACGCCGTAAAGATCATATTACTATACGACTTTACCTTAAAAAAAAAAAAAAAAAAATCGAGCATCACAGACTCATAATAGAAAAAAATACCAGTGCTTTTTCAATCTTGTATCTGGGGTAGGTAAAGAATGTGGTCACGAAACCTCTTTATTTTGAAAGCACTGAGTCACTTAAAGCCGCGTTGACACGATCAGAGTTTGCTCGGACCGAGTGGACACGGATACCTACTCGTACGCAACTTGTATTGTGGTAACCCATAATCTGAGATTCCTATTAGAGATATAAAATACCTTCTTTATGGTTCTGGCCTCCTGGTAGTTGGTAGATAAATAAAAAACCAATTAACCCATAGTCAAATTATACAATCACTCGTTACCCGTGGTCCCAGTGGGATATGATATGCTGTTATAATGGATTTGTATTTTTTATCGAAATAGTCCAGGAAACAATCCCTAATGCTATGGAACCACGAGTTGCGTCCGAGTCGAGTCGGAGTCGAAGTCCACTCGGTCCGAGCATACTCTGATCGTGTCATCGTGGCATAAACTAGCCTGCAGCTTGATAATTGTTCTAATACACAAAACTAACTTTACACTCTAATTTCTAGACACATGCGCTCCCGTAAATTCGCTAACCACATCACGCACTTGTTCATCGACGAGGCAGCGCAGGCCAGCGAGCCAGCCTGCCTCATCCCGGTGTGCGGCATGCTGAAGCTGAATGGGTCCCTGGTGCTGGCTGGGGACCCTCACCAACTGGGACCCGTCGTTATATCGGCCAACGTACACAGATTAGGACTTGGTATGATTTGGCATCAGCATTGGAATGGAAAAATGCCTAAAAAAACGAATATTTTCACACCTAACCCATAATAATAATATTAATCGCCCATGCAAGACACTATTTTACATTTTACACCTAAAATACAATATAATTTACCCTAAAGATTGTCGGGTACATACTACCTTGTACAATTAAGCCCGCATAACATATACTATCGAGGACACTTCCGCCTGATCACCACTAAGCTAATTTTTGCTTGCACTTACAACATAGAAACGCTATCTAGCCCCGCCCCGTTGAATTTAAATAATGAATGAAAAGATACCGATCGGCCGAGTGCACTGACGACGCACGCCAAACGAGAGTTATTGTTATTTTGCGCGCCAAAGTTAACGCTTTCTTAATAGGCCTAAACTTTCAGGGGGCGTGGCTCAGCGCCTCCGCATGATTTAAGCGAAAAAAAATTATTAAAAATTATTTTACTGATCAGGCGGAAAAGACCACGACTCTACGTATCACTGCAAATAAATAACATACAAGCGGCAGAATCCTATCACAAATTCCGAGTTAACTAAACCGTCGTTTTGCGAGAACTATCTATTTCCCAAGTAGCGTACCGCAGAATAGACAGACCGAGACAATCTGCACATTTCAGCAGTAGGTATCATTGATTGATAATGTTAACGGTGAATGTTTGTTCAGGACAATCGCTGATGGAGCGCCTGAAGAAGACTTGCCCAATCTACAGCGACATCCGCAACGACCCCAACTACGTCGTTATGCTACGGAACAACTTCCGCTCCAACCCGGATATCCTCGAGATACCTGACAAACTGTTCTATAAGGGACAACTCAGGGTAAGTCAACATGCCTTTCAAATAACCCCTGTTTCTTAAAAGAATCTGTCGTCAAATCTTATGGCAACAGTTCACATGGCAAATATCATCAGTTCTCACCATAAAATAAAGTTCAAGATAAATAAAATTAACTTTAGAGCATTGCCTAAAGTAGTAGTTAGTTAGTTAGCCTATTGCCATCAACTGGGCATGAATCCAGACTCCGTGGCTGCTACTTATAATTTCCTTATGGAAAAAACCCAATAGCACTTAGCCCGACCTTCATAACCAACCCAGGAACTCATGCTCAGAGTTGCTCTTGCAACTAAGCCAACGAGGCAGTAACTCATATTTTTTGTTAATTTAATAATGTTTAATTAATAGGCATTGGCCAAAGAGGATAACATCAGCACCATCGACATCCTGGGTGAGAAACAGCACAGCCGCGCTGTCGTGTTCCACGGAGTGCTCTCCGAGGAACAGAAGAATGGCAAGTCTCCCAGGTATATGAACAATATGACTATTAACTTCACTCTCTAGGTTTTATGATGCGCTAATCAATTCCTAACATCTTTTGTTCTGGTTGGTTAGAACATAGCTCAAATGTAGCAGGTAACTAATTAGCGCAACCGTCAGCAGCCGCCTCCCAGCAGGCCCTAACACCTTGCCATGATATTAGTAACTGGTTGACCTCGAGGGAAGTCGAACTCCGAACAAAAGCTGACGATCAACAACCTTTCGCGCAAGGTAGAACATGGCGTTTCAAAAATGGCTGTTTACTACCAGGACTTGAGGCTCAAGGTCAAAGAATATCAAGTGATGAAAGAAAAACGGGACCTCACGAATTGTCTTGATAATTTCCAGCAAACAATTCAAGCTAGAAGAAATCTTACATTATTTAGTTATAAGCACTTGAGTGAGTTACCTGAGATACAGGTTTATTCCTAGTTTAGGTAGAATCCAATTACTATATTCCTATAGTTTTTAAGGCCATTTTGTAAATATTTTTGTAATTAAATTATTTCATTAAACAACTTCAACCTCACCTCATTTCAATCTCAGTGCATAGCGTCCATTATTATCACAAAAATCTGTGATAATATGGGCGAAGTTTCCGATCTACATCGTTGTCTTCGTCGTTTTTAAACCTACTAAAATAAACACCCCACGGACAACTTTGCCATAAGGACAACGTTAGCATTGGCTTCGTAAAGGTAGTTTAATTATCCTGCGCCATATTTATGTGTAGTTTTAATTCAATGTTTCTTATTACAAGTTCTCCTTCTTGCAGTTTCTTCAATACGATGGAGTGCGAAATAGTACAGCGGTACGTGAAGCGTCTAGTGATGGTACACAACGTGCCGATGCATGAGATTGGGATCGTCACACCATATATACGACAGGTGAGCTTACGCAACATCACTATACTTGTATTCACCGAACGCGTAGACACTTTCACCAGTTATCTGATACATAGAAGTGAGCCCACTGCCCTTAGCCAGGCACATATAAAAATTCTGTGCAAAAACCTCACAAAACTGCCTAATAGTGCAACCTGGAAACGCTGAGATGACGTCAACGCCGACCCTAAAGTTGCATCCACTGTGAAGACAAGGCGGCCCGACTACATAATTAAGCATAACTAGCAAAGTCGTGAGTAAAGTATAAATGTCCCCGCTGCTGGGCCAGGGCTCTGTCACTCCGTGTGTAGGCATAAGATAACTACCTACCGCTTCGCGCATATTGAATATGCAAGCTCAGTGCGGCTGTCGCGCTCCAGCCGTGCGTACGTATGCCGCGTTCATTTTTCGCGCTCTTTTGATTGGTCGCTTTCGTCGCGTACCTACTCGTACTTCGTGTTTGTTAACTGACTAATTTATTAATCATTAATCATTATTAGAGAAAATTACAAGCCGGATACTGTTGCTGTTAATAAATGTAGAAAAAAATTGTCTTTTTTATATTAATTTCACTGCTCCAAGTCCATGCTTCCCATCAGTTTATTTTAAAATTATTTGTTAAATTTCGCATTTATGCTGCTATTAAATTTAATAAGTACCTAATCGTTATTTTAGAGAAGGCAAGAATTATAATAGAGTTAAACAATTGTAATTATATAAGTTTTAATTAAGATTTATATAATAATACAAAAATGTTGGTAGTATTTTATTTTTAGTACTTGAGGCAACCCTACCGATTGACCATTAAGCAGTGAGACGCTGAATAAAATACGCTAACGCGTGGCGTCAAGGCACAATTTAGATCGAGCGCGCCCAGTTTAGATATTTAAAATGTCGGCTTTCTTCATGATCAAAGGTGTGCAACTTTTGTACGCTAGTACTATTATCTATTCTGTGGCTGAGCCTGTTGTTGGTTGTCAATTTAGGTCCCAGGGCATTCCGGTTTCCTCCCGATGTTTTCCTATGTGTTTTCACCGACTATGGCTTACAACTGCTATTCTAGTTACCCGTCAAATGCTAGCTGAATGTTAATCAAAAGCTTCCATAATTTTACCATCTTAATTCTGCTCTGTATTCCAGGTGTACCAAATCAAGAAATCCCTAAAAGAAGTGGGCTACGATAAGATAGAAGTAGGTACAGTGGAAGCGTACCAGGGCAAAGAGAAGCGCATCATCATCATATCGACTGTCCGCGCCAACTGTAATCTGTTGGATCACGACGCCAAGTTCCAGCTCGGATTCCTTGTTGATGATAAGGTACGTTACATTGTAGGCTTGATGACGTTGAGTAAATGCGCACGGAACACCTAAGAATTTCTGTTTCAATGTTCATGACTTTACAAGTAACAGTGTTATTTATTTATTTGTATAGGTTCACCAACAGCTTCTGTGTACAGCATTTAAGGGGCTGCCCCATGCACACTAGCGCCACTTTAGTAAAAAAATCAGAACTTGTTAAATACACAATTAATATAAAATCTGATTGACAAAATTTGGCGAGAAGAAATGTCTTACAGCACAAATAAAGGGAAAATTCCGAAAAATAAAAAATGCTGATTATGAAGCTACATTTTGGTACTTACAAGTTTTCGCGAAAAACTAAATTTGCCCATATAATTTTATGGTGTTGACTCAGGAGTCCTGAGTCCTGAGTTTTATACACCTAATAGGGACTATAGACTTCAGTATCTGGTATAAATTTCAACTTGCTAGGTCCACCCGTTCCTGAGAAAAAGGTGGTGACAGACGGACAAGAAAGTGATCTTATAAGGTTCCGATTTTTCCTTTTGAGGTACGGGACCCTAAAATCAGCTGTACCCCTTGCTGAATCCCTTTTTTTATAATAAACCCATGCATATTTTTCTTTTCAGCGCTTCAACGTAGCCATCACCCGCGCTAAAGCCAAATGTATCATCATAGGGAACCCACTGTGCCTCGAAAAAGACATAAAGTGGCGTCTATACATGCAACGCTGCCGCGAATTGGGCAGCTACCACGGTTTCGACTCCACCGGTATGGTCCACGACACCTACAGCAAGGAAATACTCGACAACCTGACCCCTATGCTGCAGGGAATAAAGATCACTGTCAAAAAGACACGCACTAGAAGGAAAAAGTCAAATTCGCCAGCTGTGGCCTCTACCTCTGTGCCTGTGGCTTGCGGATCCTCTGGCTAAGAGGAAGAATTTGTGGATGAGCAGTAGCATCCACATTTCAGGTCATAGCGGACAGGAAGCTTTTAGCATCAGCGATTTGGTGACTACGTACACAATAAATAATGTTTATTCTGTAAATTCGTTTTTACAGTTTCACACGACAAAAAAAGATAATCATTTAGAATGTTGATGCGGTCGGTGATTTTTTCCGCCTACTCTGAGAAATACCCAAAAAACCTCAGAGGTTAGAGTACACCCCTTTCACAGATAAATTGCCTCTGACAGCAACTCTAACTGAAAGCGCTTTGCTTCCACATTTATTGTGCAAACCGCCAGTCTGTGGAATTCACTGCCGACTTCTCTGTTCCTTGATCATTATAATCTGGTTCTATTCAAAGTTCGAGTGAATCGGTTTCTTCTAGGCAAGCGTCACAATAAGTCGCATCATCGCTTCACATCAAGCGAGTTGCGGCCAAACGCACGCCAAAAGAACTCAAAAAGCAACCACAACAAAAATTACTTTGATTTTGACAACAGTGGTGCAAACTCAGAGATAAAATAACTGAATAGACTGCACCTTCGGCTTGGCGACCACTTTTTTTGTCAGTATCAAGCTTCCGAAAATCGCTGATCGCTATGAGAATCGTGTCCACTATGGCCATGAGGTAGAAACTCGATTATCCGGATCTTGGTCAGATCCGGTTCCACGATCGGTCTGACTAGGTAATAAGTAAGTTTTTATGTCCATCATCGCATGGTCAAATTTAGTTAGACATTTAGCCCACTTTTATAGCGCGCTTGGTGATACGTCGTGAGGTTTACGGCTACCCGTCCTCATCCGTCCTTCCCCCTCCCAGCGTCACGTGTATTTTTTATTATTGAAAAGACATCGTTTTAGAAAGTTTTAACAATAAATAAAAATTCGCTTGCTCGGGTTTTAAAATTATCATCGGTAAAAAATACGTGATTGTCACATTTTCCCTTCTATTCCCACCCTCACCATCGTTATTTTTTTATAACCCCCCTTTTTATTTACGTGATTAAAGGACGACCCCTATGCAACCTGCGGTCGTGTAGACCCAAACCATATATTTTTTTTTTGTTTTAACATAAGCTATCTCTACCCATTACATCTGCGTAGTTCCGCTACCAAATTTAAAATGTACCGGTATTCAATAACACTGATAACCTACAATAACATAAATCTAGTCCGGATAATCGCGATTCTACTTTCAATGACTACTGCAAAACCATTCAGCATTTAACATGCATGAATGTAAATCCAACTGCAATCACCAACCCGCCTATCAAGCACAGTGATTTTGGTATCCCCTGAGATTTTAAAATGTAGTGATACAAGATACCGATTTAAGCAGTTTATTTTTTTTTGTTTGTGCTATTACTGTGGTTTATACTCTAGATTAGGAGTTTTGATCTAATTGAGACTCGGTGGTAACATTCCACTCTGTAGTTTTAAGTGTCGAAACTTCTGTGTTGTATTTCAATCCATTTAGCATGTCCGCTGCTACCCCAGAACACAAAACCGTGTTTCGTATGTTTTTGGGACTATAAGCGTGGTTGTATGACCGGTAATTAATTCCCAAAGGTTACGTAGGGGTGTGCCTATACTCTATAGTACATCCACATGTTGCCAGTTGCATATCATAGGGGCGAGCCTATTGCCCTAAACCGGGCATAAATCTGGACTGAGAGAATTCAAACATAAGAGAGAATTTTCTGGGCGTTTATTTGAACAAATTTTGTATAATGCCAAGTTGAGCCAATGTGTTTCCTTTTGTTGTAACGCTGTTTTATTTCTCTTGGAGGATCTCGCATGAGCTTTATTATTACAAATTCGTGTCAAAACACAAGAGTTATATTAATGCAGTGTCTGACACTGAAGCCTTATATGCAGCTGGGATTCCAAACTGAAAGTTTTGAATTCCTACCATAGTATATGGCAGCTGCACACCAATAACCTCTTATTAAAATATAATAATTACCTATATTTTTATTTAGAAAAAGGTTGAATTTTATACATGACAGTTATTTACGCTGCCATATTAAAATGTTCATGTAGCTCACAGAGCACCATATATAATACTGGATGATTAAAATGACGAATCTCAAAAAGCGTTTGAACTCTTTGAGGTCAAAGATAAATGGCTTTCAACGAAAGCGGGTACAACCATAATACCTCATACTCTTGTACCTTGTATGGTGTACGAAAACATCGGGATGTCCTAGAGGCCAATATTCAAAGACATGCGAGGAGGCCTGTATCCCAACACTGGGCACATGTATAGATAGAGATAGCCCTTGTAATTCACTAGCGCGTTTCAAGCAGCTCTTACATCATTGTCATAAAGTGTAAATTGCAATGATTGTATCTTTAGCAGCGGACGTGCTAGTCAATCTGTATCCCCACGTGACGTCTGATAAATGTGATATTTTTGTAGATCGTGTTGTTTTACTCTTGGACCATTGAGCAATTAAACAGGAGTTTATTCGTAAGGTTAACTAGGTAACTCTGTCGACCGAGGTCACGATGACCGTAGTCAATTAAGATTGGAAATCAACAATAAAAAATGTATGTGCTTAATATGGAGAAACTCCCTTGAAATTAAAATTTAAAATTGCCTAAACCGTTTATTTTTAAAACTTTGCTCAAAGACAAAGTATGCTTGAGAAGTACCCAAAAATATGAGCTCCTTTACGTATAAATAATAAATGCATCAAAAAACATATTTTAGTAGACATTTTTTCTTAGTTATTATAACAGCGAATTCTTTATTTCTATTTACAATTTATAAAAAGTACATTCCTATATTTTTTTAATAAAAACGAAGCATGTTTCTTGATTCCGTAGATCCAAAATGATGAAGGACACGGTCTTGTACAGACTCCAGTTTATATGCTCTAAACTATTGAAAATTATTTTAATATCACTTGTTATCTTTAGATTGTAAGTTAATGTGGTAGGGCAGTGCCACAAATGGGTAGGCCAAGCCCGTATATCGTAGTTTAGCTTTAAGATTCACGAATCTTTACCAAAGATTCTAAGTATTAGACGGGATGTCGTAACTTGAATAATATTGTGTGTCCTTTTATTTTTGTATTAGATCAGAAGTGATTTTGTAGATGACTAAATGAGATGACAATATTCTCATATACTATTTTTAAATTTGCTGACGTTGTGAAAATTATTTTCTGATTCAATAATGATAATGAATCAATTTTGCGCTAGAGTTAAGAAAAAATTGTGGAGTGTAACATGGTTACAGCCACTAGACATTTGACAAATATATAATGTATACATAAGTGTAGTATCGAATTTCGGTGACTACAGGGATATACATTTAGGGTATTGGTATACCTATGTGAAAGCCAAGATTTTTCTCCTGTGGAAGTTTTTATGTACGTTTTACAATTGGCATTGTTTTTAAGTTTACTAAATTACTTTTTGATACGTTTTTTTACAAATTCTATTAATGTGTGTGCCATATTATTATGTTTGGAACTTTTTCATTTTCAATTCTATTTTAGTACAATCATTTAAAAGTTAATATTTTGGAGATGTAATTATTGAACTATCTTGGTGCTAAATGTTAAAGAATTTGGATAATTTTCTACACGAAATAAAAACAGTAGTATTCAGTAGATTTGTTTAATTTTATACACTTCAGTTTTCTACCTTGCCTACTTAAACCTATCTATCCATTCTTTGGTCTGTTCATCTCCAATGATTAAGAGTAAGAAAGGGCTTGGATGATTTTTGTATGAAGCCTGGCTGGTCTAACTTCCGCCATTTTTTATTCAAAGTTGCGGCCATGCATAACCAAACGTGGCACTTTAGAACATTTTGTCTCACAAATAACTTGTTTATTTTGATGCCAGCTATCGATTAGTACAGGTTTTATGCGTGTCTGATCAAATCCAAGTTGTACTGAAGATGCCATCAGTGAATGGAATTAAATTTCGATAGTTCATATCTCGGAAACTCATACAAAACTTGTTAGAATGGGGAGACACAGTCAAATATAATCTAAGATGGCGCCAACATAGCTGGTCTCAATTTTGACCAATGCGGTTAAGAGCCATTTCACAAAATTACAACGCTCGAGTTTAGGTAAAAGACCGCAGCTTCGTGTATGTGTGCGTAGCAATCCACACATACACAACGCAAACAGTCCAGCGGGAGCACAGAACATAAGACAGACTAAACAATCTTGGGCCGTTATAATCGTAATGCACCTTGGTTTGAGATTTATGCAAAAAGATAATTTCTTTATTCAGTCTTTATTCTATTAAAGCCTTCTAGACTAATAAAACACAAATATATGTTATGTAAATATGTATTTTATGTGTATGTTTCTATTACATATACAGGGTGGAATTTTTTAATGCCACCTGGAGGGAAAGTACTCGAAATACTGGAGATAGCAAATTTTACTCAAAAGAAACATTCCTTTATTTTTCGGTTCGATTCCCGAGTGTGGCAAGCGAATTTTCGAAATTCTGTGAATGCAGATTTGTTTCTTTTTTTAAATTTAGGAATAAAATTGAGTAAAATTTGCTATCTCCAGTATTTAGAGTGCTTTCCCTCCAGGTAGCATTGAAAAATTCCACCCTGTATGTATAACTAGCTGTCGTCGCGCGGTTTCACCCACGTAGTTCCCGTTCCCGTGGGAGTATGGGGATAAAATATAGCCTATGTTACTCGCTGATAATGTAGCTATCCATTGCTAAAAGATTTTTTTTAAATCGGTCGCGTAGTTTTTCAATTAAATCGTAACAAACACACAAACAAACAAAAAATCAAATTCTTTCCTCTTTATAATATTATTATAGTACCTATGAATATACTTTTTATTATAGTAGGTACTTAAGATACTGAATATAAATACTACAGTACTTTCACAGTTTTTATGTCTTGTGACTGGGGCTGTAGCTACATTTAATTTTCATCTTTGTTTCGATAATTAAAAAGTGCCTGTAACTGGCCTACTTGAAATAAATGCTTTGATTTTGATACTCAATAGACTTCTGTTTTAAACATAAAATTGTACTTAACTATAACATACAATTTCTGTTGTCGAATCAGACTTTCCACCAGTACCCCGGCTCTTATAAAAGTACTATCCTCTACTCGATTCACGCGATTTCTCATTCTAAAAAGAAAACAAAAAAATAGCTATCAAATTTCGACACCGAAATAGTTTTAAAAGAATACCCAAGGGAAACTATTCAAATTGTAATTACGGTTCTTTAATCCATGTCGATATAATTTTGTTAAGGGGGTTCCTTTGATCATCCCGCCGCCGTTTTTTCAATAGATGGCGTTGTAGTCTCGCATTTGGGTATTATTTATGTTTACGCCTAACTTAAATAACTAAGATAGACAATATTCTAATTGCGCGAACTAGCCTTTTGTCTTGATTTTTCCACATAAACAGTTTACTTGTTAACTCTTCTCAAACGGAGATTTGGTGTCAAATCCACCAGCCGTCTCCACTTCAAATCTGTACACACCATGCACACACACAAGCACACATAAATAGTTTACTTTCTGAACCGCTTCATGGCGTTCTCATCAAAAACGTTTAATTAGGAAAGATGCAGATATCATATTTATCAATATTTTGTGGCTAAAATGTATAAAAAAAACATACAAGAAGGGCCACTGCAACGTTTTTATTTTAGTTAATGTGAATTTTTAACAATAATTACCAACCAAAAGTACCAAACTTGAAACGGAACGTGTTTTAATCAACCAATCAGTAATGATATCAAGTTGTTTCATTACTTCTACAAAAAGCATATAAGTATCGAGAATTTATATCAAAAAGAATGTATGGGAAAGCGCGTTGAAGCAACCACCTTAAGGCTAATGCTCCAGGGTCGCCCGCGAAATTCAAATTTTCTTACGTTTTTTGCAATTTGCAGGCCAGCTCAGTTGTATGTTGATTAGAATATTATTCGCGGCTGTAAGACGTATGTAGTTACAGAATTATAATCATCAAAGTTATCAATACAACCCTCCAAGTTCATAAAGGTGCAGGAATTACTTTGACCTTGAAAAAGTCATTTTTGGAGCATTCAACAACAACAACAACGTTATTGACACAATGATAATACAACCCTTACGCCCCATTGCTAAAACTAATTAAACAGACTAATACTTTAGTTGATAATAAGCGAAATTCTAACCCAATGAAAAAAAAATACAACGCGGTTCAAAATGTAGTAGTCGTAGTATAACAATGCGTTTACGATAGATACGCTCGAAAATCGGGACGCGGAAAAAATGGCACAAGTCCTTCGTCGACGAGCTCTCGGGCCGGACTAATCAATCGGTGCTCTTTTTTTTTTTTTTTTTCGAATTGGCATCTCGCAGTTCAACCTAGAGGGGTTGTCGTCTGCTTAACCGGACAATCCTGAGGGTGCCTTAAGTGTAAGGCCTCCAGCCAGGGCATAAAAAACTTACAAACTGAACGACTACACGCTAAGGGCACCCCCTGCGGGGTACGGGCCTCGGCTTAGGGCGTCGCTGGGAGAGGACAGGCTGGATCTGAGTGGACTAATCGGTGCTCGCTTATGCGTCGTAATTTATAGTAATTTCGAGTGATGTTAAAAATTATATTATGTCTGAATAAATGAATTGATTTTAATAAACCTTTGGAATTAGTTTAGTAAAAGATCATAGTTTATTTTTACCTAATTTGTTTAATGTCAAACCAAAAAATCACGATAAAATAGCGATATAAAACGTAAAAATTGACGTAAGACTTTGTTTTTTTTACTAATTAATGTTTTTAATTATCGATATTCTAATACATTATGTGTCGACAAAAGTATATGTCTGATGCTTTACGTATTTTTTTCAGTGAAATTTATATATATATATATTTATGATAGATATAGGAGTCTGAAATTGACTCTGCGATGATTATTCAGTAAACTAGTTGTGGGAGATTAATCACTACTTACTAAACAAATAAGTTTTTGTAAATGTGTTACATGAAGTGTTACTAGGAAAGACTAGTATAGTTTTAACATGTATTCAAAAATGCCAGGGTGTTATCTAAGATAGTAAATTAGGCGACTAAAGTCTTAGAAATTTGCGCGAAAATATGAAATGGCTCATAAGCTATTTTGAAATATAAAATGTCATTATCACATTTTCAACCAATGTCGATGTTGGGAACCAGTTAGGCTAGTGCCATTAGTTCCACAGTGTGTCTCCCCATTGATATCGGCTATCGATATAAGTTATAAGCGTGGCCGCGACTTTGAAAAAATAATAAAATAGCGGAAGTTAACCCCTTTCATAGAGTTACCAAACAGTGCGGTTGAGCGGCACTCTTGGGACTCCAGAAAAGAGCAGCTCAATCTTATTAAAAATATAGTACTTACCTAAGCAACGTGCAATTTTCTTCAGATCTTCTCATGCTTGATCCTTATTTGCATGTGCAACACTATTGTAATGTAGTCTAGTATTATGTCATATCAAGCCATATGATTCCATGGATCACTGCTCTCTTCCTTATTAAAGTTGCTAATATCACCTCAAAAAATAATAATCTGTGTATAAACGAGAGCTAAAAAGTACTGACCTAAATCCTGTATCGTAAGAACGAGAATAAAACGCGGCTGTCAGCTGTTTGCAAAAATTCGATCATTTCGATCTGTCACTGTGTCAGTAATAATGTCAATGTGGAAAGGAGAGGTTGTCCCGTGTCCGGCGTCCGAAATATAATTAATTTTATGACAATTTACGAACAAAATTAATGAACAGATTACATTTTATTGAAGTTGAATGTTGTAAAACCTTCTTTATTGTTTTTCACGGCATAACCTCTAATCAAAGTACAGAAATGTGTTAAAGTTGTTGATATTTTCGTTAAAAAAACTTGAAAATGAGTGATCAAGTGGAATTTGTTGATATTTTGGAGCCGAGAAGGACGCAGTCCGGGATTTTCAGTTTTATGACCCGTAACTGGTATCCCCAACGAACCCTTACACTGGACAAATATTGTTCACCCCAGGATCTCAAGGATATTGTCAGTAAATCGGTCTATTTAGACGCTATTATCGAAGCGGTAAGTATTTTGAATGGATTCCCTAACGTTATACATTTAACTATTACTTTATGATCTGAATTCCAAAGTCAAGGATTACATTGGAAGAAAACAACATTCATTCATAAACTCATAAAGTTTTGATAATACCAGCTTATAAACCCATTACAAGGCTAGAGCAGATAACTTTTACAATGCTTTTACTATTCTATATATTTTACACTGCCCTATAAAAAAATATGGACATGTAGCTGTATTGTAGGCATGTACCATAGTTACAATACAAATACTGACCCATAAATTCTAGATGCAAAAGTTAAACAATCACAGCCTAGGGTTCAGTGTACTGCAATTAAAATAGAATACTAATAAGGCTTTTAGGGGTTTAGCCTGTAAAATACCCAATTGCTATTTTCTGGAGTAATCATTCTCCTGCCTTTATCCCAATTTATTTGGAGTTGGTGCAGCATGTCTTCTTCTTCCATATTTCTCTATTACTCGTCATCTCAGCAGTCACCTCATTTCTAGCCATATCATCCTTCACACAGAGCACCCAATCATTTCTTTGGTCTTCCTCTACTCTTAGAGTAATCTACATTTATACTCAACATTTTCTTTACTATATTTTTCTCATTCCTGCCCATCACATGCCCATAATTTCTGAAACCTAAAATTTATATTGAAGAAATAATAAAATAAAAAAATAGATCTATGATAAAATAAGAAAAGAAAATAATTTGAGAAGAAAGTAAGTCTCCCCCTTCCTCGCTCCCTCAGGAATGCTCACGAACTGGTGTAAGCAAAGAGAAGTTGCACCAAGAAGTGCTCAACTATCTGGAGGAGATGGGCCTTGACAAGAAGCTGCATGTCATCCGGTGGATGGGCGTTGTTTTCCTGAAGATATCCTTTATGATGAAAATCAAGATGTTTGTCAATGAAGCTGCGGCTTTTGAAGTAAGAATAAGTTTACTTTGACACATAATACCAGACCTGTCATCGCCAAAGGGTTATACAGAGGCGTACCAGTAGTACACCCACATTTTGCCTGTTATATTTAAGTCCCCATGTTGTCAGCCTATTGCCATCAACCATGCTTAAATCCTGACTCCTGCCAGCTACTGAGAAATATTGGAAAAGCCCAATAACACTGCAAAAACTCATAAAATATTAATACTATACATACCTATCAATATACCATCAGTAAAATAATATTCATTCTAACAAGACTACGGAGCCATGCATACAAAAAAAATGTTGAATTTTGAATTAAATGGACTCAGAACTTGACAAACATTTACCTTAAACTAATCCTGCATTATAATGATTGTAGCTGAAATCAATAATGGGCAAGAATCCAGTACTGTTCCTGCCTACACACCGAAGCTACGCAGATTTCTGCCTCATGACCTATCTGTGCTATCACTTTGACATAGATTTCCCAGCGGTGGCTGCTGGCATGGGTATGTGTGTTTATTTTTTCATTGTTTATTCCTTTTTAGGCTAACACAAGAGGTAGTCTCGGTTATGAAACACATGAGTAGGAAAGTGATAGTGAGTGTCAGCTTGCTCTCACGTCTCATGACCGCGCCTACCAATACCAGTCCTTTGAGTTTTATTTTTCTTCTACTATTCTTACCAGACATTTTAATTTTGGTATTCAGGAAGTTTCAAATCATAGACAATACAACTACAATTGTGTACCTAGGTGTTACAATGGCTTAAGTGTATTTTATATCAATAAATACTTATTTCGCATTTTAAACAGTCCGCAACATAAATTAAAGTTTCAACCCAAACACATCTACTTATTATCAATAATTACTATGGAATCTAAAAACGTATTCTTTACGACTGTGGGAAATGTAATTAAAATCTTAGCAGTTTGAACATTAATAACCAATGTGTTTTTTTTCTTTACAAGAAAATAAACCAACAGCGCGTGAAATTTCACATAACATCTTTTTCTATGCTAATTATCAAACTATAAGTAGGTAGTGTGTTAACCACACGTTCTTAATTGGGAATAAGGGCAGAATGAAGAATGAGAATGACGCGTTCATAACATTTGAGAGCGAGACAAAACAGCATAGAGGGTTCGCAGCTATATCCTATACTGAACATTCGCTATCCTACTCGCACGTTTTATGTTCAAAATAATTTCCCCTCACTTTTCTCATCGCTTATCTTTTAGCAGAACCGTTCTACCTCATAACAAGTACATTATTTCTAGATTTCTACTCCATGGCGGTCATAGGGCGTCGCATGAGAGAGACATGTGCGTTCTACATACGCCGCACGCTAGCTGGGGACCCGTTGTATGCAGCGACCTTGAAGCAATACGTCAGGACTGTGGTGGGGAAGCACTGTGCTCCTATTGAGTTCTTCCTTGAAGGCACCAGGAGTAGAAGCAATAAGAGTATGCCCCCGAAATATGGTGAGTTGTTGATCATACTTATAGAACCTGTTATGTGTAAGGGTCAAATTACTGGCTTCATTGAAAATAGGACTGTATTACCATTGTTTAAAGGTGTGCGATCGAGTCGCGAGCAAGCGCGAGGCGATGCTTGACGTCCGCATCGATATTCATACAATTTTCTACTTTATATGGTAGTACGATATTACGATCCTAATAACGGTCTGAACGAATTGTAAGGCTCAGCTTGAAACCAGCACAGAGCGTAGAATTTTCTGATGACATTGATTTTAACACAAGTATTATACATAGTTTTTTTTTTGCGAATTTCGACGCGATTCATGTATTATCTTCTCTCTAGTCAAGAATAGAATCCTCAAGCGCCAATTTTCTTCTCTTCACTAGTCACAAATTGCATTCCACATCAGTGCAAGAAATATAATCATAACCCTCCTTTCGCTTGGTTTTAGTCGGGTAAATAGTACATGACAAACAGAACGTTGAACATTTTCTTATGGAATATCTTACTGGTTTTCAATGCAAAGCATAGGTACTTACTTACTTTGTTAAAAGCTTAGAGCATTGTTTTACACTACAAGATATATTTGTTCTTTTAAAATAGCTGTTAATGTAAGTATAACTATTAACCGGCGTTTGCATAAATAACACAATGAAGTGTTTGCAATCTTAAGACAAATGGAATTATTAATACAGACGTGCGATGGATGTGTTTGCATTGTCGATCTTCGTCCACATTGTCGCAACGTATCATGCAATGAAACAGAATTCCCATAGTGTGGACGCCTTGCGCGCACGAACCGCGCACACTACGCGCGTGAACAGAGCAACTCGTGCGCGCCGCGATCCGCCTTTTGTCGGTTTTTTCGACGAACACAAAGGGGCGCACTCACAGTGTGCACGGAGCGCCAGTGTGGACGGGTTGCGTGTGTCTGTTCGGCGTAACGCGCGCGAACAATGGACGAAGCTACATTTGAATCATGGAGTGAAGAAAAAGTAATGCAGTTAATTGAGGCGTACAGAACGAGAGAAACTTTGTGGAATCCACAAAATTAATATTTTACAAAAAACGTCACATTTGCGTGTTTTCGGCAGACTGAGCTATGTTCGCCGCGCACATGCCGCAAACAGATGCGAGTAGGTACATGCTCGGGTCGTGCGCGCGCTGCGTCCAAACTTATGAAATGCTCCTTTCATGTTACGTTGCAGCAGTCTGTACCCGGCTTTATACTTACTTAAAGACCGAAATGAAGTGTGATAAAAAATAAGTTGTAAGTATTCTTAATACTTCATGGGGCAAACATGGCCAGATATCGCACAAGATAGAGAGGTTTGGAAGGAGAAAGGAGAGATATTTGCCCAGCAGTGGGACACATAACAAGCTAAGAAAAAAATAAACCTTCAAACCAATTGTTGTTGGGATGTATTTATTAGATCTGCTTGTCGGAAATAGTTAAATGGTCCTGAGTTTCTCGACAGAATAGATTTGTTAAAAGATTACCGAAATGTTCAAAAAACTGCACTAATTGAAAATAATTGTGATTCTCTCGTAAATTCGATACGAGTAACAAGTACATTTTATTTTTCGACCTTTGTTTAGCAAATGAATACTTTATTATATAATAATAATATTACCTACATTTTAAGAAAATATTCTTACTTTGCCTGAATTAGGTACTCTTTTCTACATAACTGCCACTTGTTGCCCCCATGGGTTAGCCAGGGGAGTAACCATTATACACCAATTAGCTTTTGCCCGCGTGGAGTTCGGTAATAGGGTTGATGACAAAAAAAAAATTGTCGGTCAGATAGATTTCCAAAAAATATTGGACACGTATTTTTTCTTTTTTCACGTAAACAAAAAATGAAGACGATACAGCTAGTGCGTTGAAAACTCGTGTGACGTCATCTTTAAGTAATTTTTTGACATAAATGTGACGTCACAAGCCCCCACGCATGATCTTTGATACGTTTTATCTTCGTCAATTTTTATTATTTTGATAAAACAAAAAACACGTATTCAATATTTTTCGATAATCTAACTGACGGACTAAACAGAATCATATTTTTTTAGTCAGTCATCATCCCTATTGTCCCGCGGGATCGTACTACCGGGGTAAAAACTATCCTATGTGTTAATCCAGGTTATAAACTATTTGTGTACCAAATTTCATCCAAATATGGTTACTAGTTTTTGCGTGAAAGAGATACATAGAATACTCCAAACTATCGTATTTATAAAATTAGCAGGATATTTCGCTAGACTTTTCTTACAAATTTAAACATAGTCTTTTGATCAACAGGAATGCTTTCGATGACCTTGGTCCCGCTATTCGCTCATGAGGTCTCCGACATCACGATAGTTCCCGTGAACATCAGCTACGACAGGCTGATGGAGCATTCTCTCTTTGCGTATGAGCATCTTGGCGTGCCCAAACCGAAGGAGTCTACAGGGGTGAGTTACACTTTAAATCATATAATATGCTGATCCTGTCCTGCAATACTGATCAAAATTTGGCTAACTGACAAAATGGGTGTAAGGGTATCCTTAACGAAACCGAAAGGCACTTTCTCCCTGTCATTGCGATCGGGATCATTTTAGGGTTCCGTACCTCAAAAAGAAAAAACGGAACCCTTAAGCCGGGTCCAGACGTGTGTAACCCGTAATGTAAGATTACGCGTCAACAGTGTGGACGGCACAAACGAGCACTGCGAGCGCCTTGGTGTCCGCGCTAAAAACCGACAGCTGAAGGATCACGGCGAGTGCCGTTGCAATTAGCGTTACATGTAATGCTCTTAGTGGCGTCCACACACAGAATTCGCGTTACATTTCACAATACATTGCATTATGCGTTACACACGTCTGAACCCGGCTTTATAGGATAACTTTGTTGTCCGTTCATCCTTCCGTCTGTCTGTCAAGAGTCAAGACTCTTTATCTCGGGAACGTGTGGAGGTATCGAGTTCAAATTAATACCATATAGGTACTCAAATCTACGGTCCCTTAAATCTGTGGAAAGATCAACCTTCTAAGTTAACGTAAAAAGAAAGATACGGGCGTTTATGTCGCAAAAAAAGTATACATATTTCGAAACTCAAGTGAATCAAAATTCATAGGGTACTTTCCGTTGACCTAGAATCATGAAATTTGGCAAAAAGCGATGTCTTACAGCACACGTAAAGAAAAAAAACTGAAAACCGTAAATATGTAGTTTAATAACCAAATACCCACAAGTTTATACGGAACCCTCGGTGCGGGAGTCCAACTCGCACTTGGCCGGTTTTTTTGTTTTAGACCACACCTGCATAGCTATTCACAACGCTTCGATTCGGAAAGTCTGTTATCTGTATGTCTGTATGTCTATCTCGCTCGATTTCGTAATGTCAAAAAAAGAAAGACATACGACTTTCCGAATCGAAAATCGAATCCAAGCATTGTGAATAAGGGGCCTGGACATTTTCTAGTTACGGAGATATTGGGGATCAAAATTCCAACTTTTTCACAAGTTTTTAATGTTATAAATTTACGATAACATACCTTCACGTCCCCGTACTATTCAATGCATTCATCAACTCAATTTTTTGAGTGCGTTATATTGAGTCTTACCGTAAAACGTAACTTTTCACCCCAAAAAAAAGTCGTTTCCCAGCAATACTTTTTGCGTAGTGTTACTTACTTTGTGAACAGAATATGTAAAGAATGCTTGGTTGACGGCTTCGTGAAGAGGTCGTTTACACCTTGTATAATAGGCGAGACGACAAAAATATCTAATTAGTCCGTCAGTTAGATTATCAAAAAATATTTGACCTGTGTTTTTTCTTTTGTTACGTTAACCAAAGTTGACAAAGATATGACGCTTTCAAAATTCTCATTACGTCACGCCTTGGGATAATTTTTAGCTAGTTCTGACGTCACCACGAGCCCCCACTCCCGAGTTTTGATGCGTTTTATCTTTGTCAATATTCATTATTTTACAAAATCAAAAAATACGTGACCATTAATTTCCAATACTCTAACTGACGGACTAAATAGATTTGCAATTTTCTGATACTGTCGTCATTCCTAAAGTATACCCCGTAATAGAATGCCGACATTCATCCCAGACGGGGAGTTTTAGAGATCGACAGGCAACATATATGTACGGAATTGTATGCCCAGCAGTGGAATATTACGTCATATTACGAGTGCTATTGAAAAACGTTCTATGATCTAGGGTCAAGTATGTCATAAAAATAAAATAAAATGTTACAAAAAATAGTTTTAAATAATATTGCGACATAAAAACTTATAATGTGAAACAAGAGGCAAAAGTTAGAATTGCGTGGATATACCTATTCCATTTATTTTATCCTCAATGCTACTAAAATAGTTTTATCTAATGGTAGCCAAATCATTAGTTTCAAAAACTGGAAAGTCAGTTCTGGACGTCAAACTTTTGTTGACTAGTTCACTATTATTAACCTTTTGAACGCCATTGTCACATATACGTGACAAGCAAGCGCGTGCCCTGGTTGTAATTGTGACTTGGCGTGGAGGGCACGCGCGTGCTTTTATGCTCTGGCGTTCAAAAGGGTAACTAATAAAATTTCGAATAAAATTACGGGAATTTGACCCGTATTATTTATTATAAGCCTGTTGGATCCCATTCTTCTCTCTCTGGAGATAATTCAGCTCAATCCTATATCCAGTAGCAGTCCAGCTCATCATGCCTTCTCCTTCTGGGCATGCCGCGTCGCCGATTCCTGTTGTTCCGAAACCAAACCGTAGATATTTTCGCCCAATTCTGATGCGACATGCAGCGTATACCTATGGCCTACCCGGTTCTGTTTTAATTTGGCGGCTGTGTTGCCTACGTCTGCAATTTGTTTTATTTTTTAGACAAAAGGAATTATCCAAATGCCTGCTATTCGAATAATCGTTTTAACTTTGAATAAAAACCACACGATTTGGCAATACTAAATCCCGTCAAACCAGTTCGGAGGCCCACTTAGACAGAGATTCGTCAATCATTTACTATTAGTAGTAAAGAAAGAGGTCAATGTCACTATGTATTTCGTAATCTCGTCACAAGGCCATATCACACATGTTATTCATCAACTACTGATCATGTTATATTGACATTTGTGAGCGAAAAATTGAGGTAGTGTTCGATATAAATTGATTCCATGACTTTTATTCATGCATGTGGACTTCGTCGTCGTCGTGTAGGAGCTCGTGGCTAAATATGTGAATGGGTGACCACCCATTAATTACCGAGTTTCTTCCGTGCCTCGGAAAGCACGTTAAGCCGTTGGTCCCGGCTGTCATTTGTAGATCTTGGAATTTCGTGACAGGTAGTTAATGGCCCGAAAGTCTGACAACCAGTCTTACCAAGGGGTATCGTATTACCCAGTGCTAACTGGGTTGTGGAGGTCAGATAGACAGTCGGTCCATGTAAAATACTGGTATTCAGTTGCATCCGGTTAGACTGGAAACCGACTCCAACTTAGTTGGCAAACAAAAGGCTAGGCAGACGATGTTGAAGACGTTATACAGTATGGTTTCCCGCAAGGAGCAAGTCTGCGATCGCTTTTTCGTCAACATTCAACATCATTCTCCTTGATATTATCCCAATTTATTTGGGGTCAGCGCAGCATGTCTTATCTTTTATGGTTAAAATATTCTGAATGATATGTCAAGGATATGGCTTGCAACTATCTTTTGGGCTTTAATAATATGCACATAGGTACTGCGATATTTAAACCCTTTAGCCAGTACCTAATATTTGTTTGTATACGTGTTGTATTACACTGTTCACTGTAGCTTCCGACACCTGTAAGTAGGAGGCCGTAGGAGTTACATCCGATATCATGACAGCCTAACCCCGCACAGTATTGATCTTCAAAAACTCATCAGTCCGTAAAACGCAGACGGTTAACGCATTTACTTTCGCTCTACTAAACACTGAACGTGTGAACTTGCTTCAAGTTTCATCATAAATTTGTTCTGGGCGCGGTCGCGTGTAGACAGACCCACTTGCGCGTATTCCAACTATTAATAAACTAGCACAGAGGTAAAACGACGAGCGAAATTTTGCGGCAATCAACTGTGTAATATATTAGTTCATAGATAATTTTGTATTCTTTTGGGTTGTCACAAATTAAAATTTTATCGTTAAATCTAAGGGGGGAGGATTGTAGCGCGTAGGCAAATTACATATACATCTTTAGTCTTAGGTCATGTATGACGTAGCTCGTAAGTTAACTCTAAGCCCTCAACCACTGTACTGTATATTGTAATCTTTGTGTTAGTCGTTCAGTAAACCTTCAACTGAGAACACGCTTTTTACTTTGCCAAACCTTCTGACCGATCACGTCGGGGTCACCACTTTGCCGATAAGGTGATTTTATGTGTGTGTACGGTCAGAAGGTTTGGCAAAGTAAAAAGCGTGTTCTCAGTTGAAGGTTTACTGAACGACTAACACAAAGATTACAATATACAGTACAGTGGTTGAGGGCTTAGAGTTAACTTACGAGCTACGTCATACATGACCTAAGACTAAAGATGTATATGTAATTTGCCTACGCGCTACAACAGATTATATTATTTCCTTTATTTATTTTACATACTTACACATATTTTACATTTTTTAAGCTCTTGAGAGAGGAACCTCCTAACAATACGTGCCGTGTCCAGAAGTACTGCGCACTGAATCAAGCCCTTGATCCAGCTGCCAAGCGAGAGCCTCCTAAGATGTTGGTCGAGGCTTTTGGCTTTTAAGCCACTGGCCGGCACGACTATCGGCACAATGACTGCTGTACTCACGTCCCACATGTCGACAACCTCGCGAGCCAGATGACAGATTATATTATTATTAGTAGTGCTCTGGTAAAGTTTAAGAAGAGACACATTTACACGCACAAAGCAGCATTTTCTTGCAAAAAAATCTCTTGAAATTGTTAACAAATCAATCCGATTCAAATAGGGAAGTAATATTTTTACGCTGACGAAGGTCGTGCACTTAAAACTGTACAGATTAGGTGATACTTGTCAATATAACAATATCGGTTTTGGCATCTTGACCTAAGTTTAGTTACCGATAGCGCGTACCAAATACAGTTTTTCGCACTCATGCTTAGTACTTCAAATATGATTATTTTATCTTTAAGATATTAGACCGATTACCACCAGTGTGGCATGTTTTATATAGATGCCGTAACTACAGAGTCATACGATATCGTATGAATTTTTGATATCTCCCAATTTTGGAAAAACTAAATTTTAATATTTCAACATCATCTACTCAGCCTGTCACAGTCAACTCCTGGTTCTTCAAAGATGGACCAGAGTGTCCTGGTCTTCGCTTTCCGTATGCTGTCAGATCCAGCGACTTTTTTAAGGCGTCGGTTCTTCTAGCTGGGGGCTAAGGCTAATATATTTATTTCACTTTTTTGTTTTTATACAGGGTGTAAATAGACTCAACACGAAACCGTCAACCAAGCATTCTGTACAACAAACTAATTAACTTTACGCAAAAAATATTGCTGGGAAACGATTGTTTTTTTTGGGGTGAAACATCATGGTTTGTGGTAGAACTCAATGTAACGCACTCAATACATTGTGCTGATGGGTGGATTGAATAGTACAGGGGTCGTGGAGTAGTTTAAAGTCTAAACTTGTATTTAAAAAAAAAGTTGTCAAAAAGAGAAACAAGTGCCTTTCGGCTTCGTTAAGAGGTTTTTTTACACCCTTGTTGTGTATTTTTTACGCGGAATTAGCGCAAAAATGATGGTCTTCTAAGATAGTATGGTACATAACAATATTTTACGAACCGTTCCGTTAATTCCATTGTGTGAATTCAAAACAATATAGGTAGGTATAAATATTTATGTCGCAAGGTCAAGAAACTAAATAAGCATATAAATAGGAAAATATTATTACCGCTATTATTGTTTTTAGTTGTTTTATTCCTTTTTGTCTGACTAGAAAAAATGAAAAATTAAATAAACTACCATTTATTTATTTATTGTGTGGTTTTTCACATTACATTCAAAAGTACTTTAAATAATGCAAATATGTTTAATAATAAATAAACTGTGTTTACTTATAGATACGGATCTTAATTAATGCACTTATATGTGACGCACATTTGTTACTAATTGTTGACCTCATATCATGATTTCTTTTCTTATGGAAATGAAAGAAAAAATCGTCTGTGACAGACGCATAATAATGTGATATTGTACAATATTTAATACAAAAAACGCCAAAAGAAACACGTTTCATTTAAAGGTATAATTAAAACAAAAATTAAAGGGGGTAGATAGATAGATAGATAGATAAAACATTTATTTAGTGCACACAAAAGACATAACACAACACACAGAGGTACAATAATTAAATGATACAATTTACATGATAAAAAACAAGGTGCCAATATACAAAGAGAAGGACATATTTAGGAAATAAGTATAGTAACACCATGACATACTCCCCTCCTCCTGGGTCTCCCCTTTAATTTTTTTTATTTTACATAGAACATTGAAACTACCTTTTAAGGTTTAAAAAGATACAGCCTTGTGACAGACGGACGGACAGACAGCTTTGAGAGCGGAACCCTTAAAACAGCCCTGCTGTTAAAGATTACCTACACTCAATCTCTTTTCCTAGGAGTAGGTAGTGCTCAAACGACTAATAATAAAAAGGCATGAACATGGATTTGTACAATAAATGTGAATGTCAAAAATGTATGAATAAGCATATTATATTTAATATACTTAATATGCTTATTTATAAATTTGGCCTACCAACATAATTACGAGATTATTGTGATAAAAAAAACAACCTTTGCACACTGAAATAGTCTATAATTATTTTATCTAACGTAGAAATGTAAATTACCTAATATCTACGCACATGGTTGGGATAAATCTCACACGTTTTTACTAAATTGGAACGCGTCGAGTGTTTGTATCAATATTTTACTTCATTGGTCGTCATTGTTAGTTTGACCACAGTCAATATTTGACATGCAAAGGTCGTCGTTTGCTCTTAACAAGTCAAACATATCAATACGGAATTTATTTGCTTTTTAAATTCAGAGTTTTTCAATGAAATCTCACATGTCCATTATCATTAGCACATCACATGATGGCAGGGTTGGCGCAGTAGCTGAGCGACTGGTTGCTCCGCTGCGTGTCGCGGGTTCGATCTCCGCACGGAACAAATACTTGTATGTCCTATAGATGGTTGTTCCGGTGTATGTGAGTTTAAATGTTTGTAAACGCACCTACGGTACAGGAGAAGTCCTAGTGAGGGGCAAGGTATTAAAAAAAAAATGCATGTAAGATATGAAATATGATACATTATGGTCTTACTTCATTCAATATGCAAACTTAAAATTGGCAGCTTACAGACTTAAATAAAATTGGCCAAATATTTATATAGATACATTTGTTGCTAACCCCTCAGGGATTGCAGGCGTGATGTTATGTATAACACATATTAACAATTTAATAAAAACACTCCCGACTAATTCACCTCTCAAACCAAAAAAATAAATTCAAAATCGGTTCATCCGTTCGGGACCTACGATGCCATAGACACACACACATAGGTACACGTCAAATTTATAACACCCCGTCGTTTTTGTGTCGGGGCTTAAAAATGATTCGCGTTAGTCATAATTGTGTCGATAAACTTCTGCACAAGCACGTGTAGTATCTAAATTTACCTGTCTAGGTATTGAACAAAACTTAAATCGGAGAGCCAGCTCACTGCTTACAACAAATAATGCAAATATACATTTATATATTTATCACCTCGTTGAATTATGTAAATACAAGAGCTACTATTATCATATTCGCGTTAGGGACATGCCACGCCCACTTAATGGATAACTGTGTGCGTATTTATATTCTTGTGTCCGTGAAATTCTATTAACTATGCCATCTGAAGTACTTACCTGTAACAAGGTCAGGCATAGGTATTCTATGTACTAAGTTCACATTTAAATCGTAGATCTCCTATCCCAAGTGATATTGTTATGGTGTAGGGTCAACCTGACGGCATTTTTAGCAACTCATAGGGTTTGCTGTTTAATGCAACAGCAAACCCTATGATTGATGCATTGTGTGTGTGTCACCTGTCAGTGACACAAACACAATGCCCATAGAGACTGAATAAAAAAAAAGTATAAAATTTTCATCATCTGCCTAGCCTTTTCCCAAACTATGTTGGGGTCGGCTTCCAGTCTAACCGGATGCAGCTGAATACCAGTATTTTACATGAAACGACTGCCTATCTGACCTCCACAACCCAGTAATCAGTATAAAATGGTGTGGCGACTTATATGAACTACAATAACACGAACGACGTATTTATCCAACGTCGCAGTATCAGCAAATAACGCAAAATACCCAAATTTGCTTTTGAACAATCGACTTTGTATTTACAGTTTGTTTCTAAGATTATCTGTGAATTTAATATTTATCTTAAAATTCGCATGATAATGTAAAAAAAAATCCTTTGTAAATCGTCTGTAGATACGCTTGCGTCAATTGCCTAATTTATGAATGACACCTTTTTGTTTTACGTCTTACATCGACCTCCAAGCGGACACTACCTGTAGCTAACTATTTTACAAAATCTGTTCGTCTCATGTTCACATCACATCCTATATACAAACTTAATTCTAAAGCAAGAAACTTCTCATTCCAGGGTTTCCTAAAAGCGCTACACAGCTTAAACGACCACTTCGGCAACATCTACATCAACCTCGGCTCGCCACTATCCGTGAGAGAATACCTCCAGAACGACACATCACATTCCAAAGAAACCCTGAAACCCTTAGACATCCAGCAGCTCACACCCGAACAGTTCAAAAAGGTTCAAAGCATAGCCGATTACGTCATCAGTCTTCAACAGAAGAATACAGTAGTGACAATCTCGAATCTTCTTTCTCTAGTATTAATGCAAAGTCTGATGAAGGATAGACCGTTAGAATTTGAGGAGGTTGTGCAAGAAGTAGGTTGGATGGTCCAGGAGTTAAGAAATTTGGGAGCTACAGTCTTCGAGAATAATGTAAGGAGCAGTGTTGAGAGAATCTTGGTGGTGCATAAAAAGATGATGAGGCTAGATAAGGAGAGGAAGCTGAAACTGATCTCAGGAGTTCTGACGGACCTGTCTAGTGATGTGAAGAAGAAGATGAAAGGTAAATTTTGCTATCTCTCTCTCTCCTCATAGACTTAGTCCCAAATAAAAGTACAGTCAACAAAACTCAATTATTTTATAACAATTTTTCAAATATATTAGTTTTTTTTTAGTTTTACAAAGATAATTACTGATTATGTTAGAAAAAAGATAAATCCAAGGTGCTTGCCATAATCAGTTGACGATTTTTTTTATCATGCTTTACGACTAAGTTCTACGTTTTACAGTATGTTACTGTTAATGCCCTACTACCCGTGCGAAGCCGGGGCGGGTTGCTAGTGTAATATAAAACAATCACGCTATATAATGTGACGTAATAGATTACGTCACATAACAAAGGTGTGCTGCTAGAGCAGCACACCTTTGTTACCTGATATTACCAAAGCCACCACGACCGACTTTTCATAATACTTCCACAGAAAAAGTTTCAGCTATTTTAAAAATCACATATAGAAAGAAAGAACGCAAATCGAAGCGGCAAAGTCGGTTTCTATGTTATTTATGCCACGCGCGTACTCTGTAAAAAGACATTGACTGCCGGCTGGACTTGTACATTTTTGTAGCTATGCAAAGCGACAATTTTGTTCCAGTGAAAAGAATTGTTTCGGTCACAATGACTTTACTATGAAAATGCATTTGTCACATTCAATGTTTTCCTTATCGAGATTAGAAATCGTAATGATAAAATATTATCTATAAATAGTATGACGACATTTTGTAGGTCAGGTACTCATTTCCTGTCCCACTCAATTCAAAAGTATATGACACTTAATGAAGGAATTTAATTTGCAATTTAAAACTTTGTTCTTGACCAAATACCTATGCAAATCAGATCGTTATCATGTTGCTCACAATATTACGTATTAAACTTCAAGGAATCTACCTATACAAATAAATAAAGTGAAGCATGTTTGTAATTTCAAAATAACAGCTTTATACTGAATGCATATGAAAGTATATACGGTACTTATAACAAAAAAAAAAACATATTTTTTATTTTTTGACTGACTGCTGTCTGTCTGTTTGTTCCGGCTAATCTCTGAAACGGCTGGACCGATTTTGACGGGACTTTTACTGGCGGGTAGCTGATGTTATAATGAGTATCTTTACTATTTTAGAAAAGGGATAAGGGATCAGTGCAAAAAAAAACCCTGTGATGTTAACAAAATCTGATTTAAATAGTGAAGTAATATTTTGATAATCATTTCACGCGGACGAAGGTCGCGGGGCATAGCTAGTAACATTTATATAACACTAAATATGGTAATTTAATTGAATGCAAACATACTAATGTGTGTGTATTTACTGAGAGTAATTATTTACTAGATATTGTACATAATAACTTTACTGATGTCAAATAAATTACTATGTAGGTAATGGATTCAAATAAAAATAACTAGGTCAATGGGAACTATCATATAGGTTTTCGACCCAAAACCTATAGGGTGCTTCCGGTTGACCTGGAATTGTCAATTTTTAAATTTGCCCATATCTTTTTATCTTGTTGACTTAGGATCTTATACACCTAATAGGGACTATAGACCTCAGTAACTGGTATCAATTTCAACTTGCTAGGTCCTGTTCCTGAGAAAATCGGTGGTGACAGACGGACGGACAGACGGACAAGAAAGTGATCTTACAAGGGTTCCTTTTTTTACCTTTTGAGGTACGGAACCCTAGGGCACGCCACGACAGTGGCGATAAGTCCCCTCTTTGAGGATTGGCTTGAGAGACACCACGGCGTCCTCACCTTCCGCCTGACGCAGGTCCTCACCGGACACGGTGTTTTCGGGAGGTTCCTGCACCGAATCGGGCGGGAGGAAACGCCCGGGTGTTTCCATTGCGAGGATCGACCGGAGGACACGGTGGAGGTGTGCCCCGCGTGGGCGGAGCACCGCCGTGTCCTCGAAGCGGCGATTGGCGGCGGCGACCTCTCGCGTCCGGGCCTGGTGCAAGCCATGGTCCGGAGCGAGACGGAATGGGACGCCGTCACCTCCTTCTGCGAAGCAGTAATGCTTTAGAAGGAGGTGGTGGAACGTGAGAGGGAGAGAACCTCACAGCGTCCCCGTCACCATGTGGCCCCCGGCTACCGTAGGCGCGGGCCTGTGGACGGTGGGCTATGGGCTAGCTCGCCGTCCGTCCGTCTTATGACGACAGGCCGTGTCGACGGCGCGTTCGTGTTCCACGCGCGCCTCAAAGAGAGTCAGCAAAACCCCGGCAGGCATAGGTTCTTACAGACCCCTTGTCTGTAAGAACCTATGCCTGCCGGGGTTGCGGGACTGTTCGAAAGAGATACCGTGGCCCCGGAACACAAAGGGCGATGAAGGAACATGGATGTGTTTTAGTCAGTAAAAGTCTGACACTCCCTCCTGCTCCGCCCAGAGCGGGAGGAGTCATTTGATGATTTCCCATCCGAAAAATAAAAAAAGAAAAGGTACGGAACCCTAAAAACAGAGTTTTTATACCTATCAGATCAAAATGTTATCGTATTTTTGTTGGGGCAAGCCCGCCAAACGTCTTGAAAGCCAGAATCCACAGTAGCGAGCACCAGAAAACCGCCGAGACAATGAAGCTCGTCGAAGTCCCAGAGAAACAATTTTACGTAGGGAACGAACTTAATCATAAAATAATAGTGGAAGAGCAGGAACGTTTTCGTATATTACTTGTTGGGAACATATAATATGAATTTAACGTTAAAATCCCATTCAAAGTTTTGTCTCCAGTCACCTCTACGTCTCTAATCACCTCGTTATACCCGAACTGGGTAATGTGTTTTTTTGGACAGGTTCAAGGATTCTTTCTATTTTTTTTTAATACCCCCATCTCTGTTCTTGTAAATGGAAGTATATTAACAAGAATAGCGGTTTAAGTATTTAATAAATAAAGACCGATAATTATGCAAAATCTGTCCACATGCATTACAAAAGTATTAAAAATAATCCTAATCAAAAAATGCGACTTATATAAATAATTTGGTTGATACGTCGAGCCTCCCAGATAATATGTATAGTATGGTTTATCTATACATTAATCGTATAGGTATACATAAAGATAGAATAATCCTGAAAACTAAATCGCAGGTAAACCATATCTGTCAATCAGGATTACATACTAATAAAAAAATACAGCGTGTATCTGTGTAAGTAGGTCGTAAAAGTGTATTTTGAAAACAGTACAAAACAGGAAGAGATTTGAACGGCCATCTAATCTTGTTAAATCGAGCAAGCCTATTCGTGAAACATATTCATGAAAATCCACACAATACTACCACTTCCTCCTTGTTCTCGTTTTTTTAAAAGAACTTTACCCCACTCTAGGAATTTCTCTTGTATCGTGGGTGCGTTTATAAACATCAAGACTCACGTACACAAACGGCCAAACCCGGGACAACTACCTGTAGGCCATACAAATATTTCTTCCATACGGGAATCGAACTCCCAACACGTAGTGCAGCAGCCAATCGCTCAGCCACTGCGCCAACCATGCCGTTTACCGCTTATTACACGGGAGGTAAATATAATTGGCGTGATTGTACTAAAATGTGGACCTCTGCCTAAGGTGCCTGGGGCCCTACTCTCTAACGCTTCGTCCGTATATTCGGATCTATTCGTTTCTCTCGCGCACGTCTGCAGATGAGTGAGAGTGAGAGAGACGGATATATCCGAATATACGGATGAAGCGTTAGGGTGTAGGGCCCCTGTCTTTTAATTATGTTTTAATCATGTTGTCAAATTTTCAGGTCACATACTCCAGCCGGAGACGATGGTTGCGGCCGTGCCGATAGTCCAGCTGCAGCTGTACGTAAATCCCATACTGCACTATCTAGTTCCACCGGCTATCATTTGTCTGATTGTACATAGATGTGCAGTCGCTCGAGGTGAGTTTACTCTGCAATTTTCTTGTTACGATGACTGATTTACGTGAACGACATTATAACAATGTTCATTAGAACTAGTAATTCAAATGTAGCAGCTCTACCTTGGAATTACATTTCATGAACACCTGCACTCCCATCGACATGCCGACAAAATAACAAATATGCCCTCAAAAACAGCCCTGCTTTCTAAAAGTTTCTTCGGAATGTCTTCACGAATTTATAATAAGCTTCCTAAGCAAATAAAAGAAGTTTAAAACATTAAAAGTTTTAAGAGACTTTTTGGTAAAATAAAAAAAGTATATGATTTTTTCCTACAGAATCGTGATGACTTAGTGACAAACTTTATGTTTTGATGCAAAATATAACTCTTAATTTAAAATATAACTCATAGAGACATTTTAATTCAATTAAAATGTCTCTATGAGTTAATATAATTATATCACTTAAACTTATGTCTAAGATTCAATACTAAACAAACTAAATTGTTCAAACTATTGTATGCCGAACATGGTAGAGCAGTGCAAATGCACACACAACTTGATAACAACTCTGTAACCACTGTCTCACAATAAAGAGCTTTCTTTGACTTTGAAATATATTGTACAAATAAATTAGTAAAACACTTTTCGTTTTTTAGATAATTTGGAGGTTGATTACCACCGCGTTAGAAAACTACTGAGTCACGAATTCTTCCATTTAGAAAGAGAAGAAGCAAACGTAAGTATGATTAAATGTGTATTTTTTATTATTGCCTTTCTGATACATACATAAACTCACGCCTTTAGCCCTCGGGGGTAGGCAAAAAGTACAGAACGCCTTACTTACCCCTACTTACCCCTTACCCCTTACTTACGCCTTTCTGATTCTAATGCTAAAAGACCAATCAATTGTATACATGAGAACTCTTATTACCAGACGAATTTAAACTTTTTGCACACGTTATCAAGCTTATTTCCGATTGTCGGTCCGTTTATGTGTCTTGTCGATTGTTACTGTAGCTAGTCATGATTCTCATATTGTTTAGTTTTTTTTAATAGCTATTCCAATTAAGGCCAAGTTTTATAGGCCATAGGTCTCCCCTAGACCTATGTCCAGCAGTGGACGTCTTTCGGCCTGAAATGATGATGGTAGAACCACTTTTTTCAACGTTTCAGACATTCAACAAAGCGCTAGACCACTGTATACAAAACGGAGTTATTTCGTCCAACGGTGAGCTGTATACGCTGGGCGATGATACAAAGATCCAGTATTTGTTGAAGTGGTCCGTCTTGCCGGCACTTACGACGTTATTGAAGTGCGCTGAAGTTATGACTGAGGTATGTAAAGTACTCTGTCGAATGCGAATCATGTTTCTCTTATGTAAGCTCTGTATGTGGGATTGGGCGGGCCACGTCTGTAGAACAGTGATGCCTAAAATCGGTCTTGGTCTTGTTCTTGCATTTTCGCAAGACCAAGACCAAGACCGACTTATTGTAGCAAGACCAAGACTGAACCCTGCAAGATTTGAACAAGAACAAGACTAAGCCTGCGAGACTCTTGCGTCTCGCAGTTAAGTCAACTGTAGAATGCTTCAGGACCGATGGGCTAGAGTCGTCACGCGGTGGGTGCCAGAAGACGGGCGGGCGTCGTCGCCGAGAGAGGCCTAGAAAACGCTGGCGTGACGACTTAGAGGCGTTTCGAGATTGGCTGGAAAAAACCGCACGGAGAGAAGAGTGGAAGGCCATGGGAGAGGCTTTTTGCTCAGCAGTGGGAAAAAAAAACTGTGTCTAATATGCTCAAGAACAATAACTTGAAATAAATTAATAGAAAACTCTATGATGACCCGAAGCAGATATATTTAATGACCGTATAAGGTGAAGTTTAGATCAAGAATCTTGGCTTCCCTTCACACCAATGAAACGTAGTCAAAATTTCTCTATACTGTTTATGAATGAACTGCTCGTTTTAATTTAAATTTTCTTCGAAACAAAATTTATATTCCATTTTCTTAATCGATTGTACACCTAGACTTAAGTTAGCAACTAAGCGGTAATCTGGCGTCTTTGTTGTCAATGTTGTGTTTATATAATATTAGAATATTACCGTATGATTAAGTATATGTATGTGTATGTATGTGCTGTGGGTGAACCTTAAGTAAATAAATAAATGTTCAGTTCTTTTAACCAGTTGAGGAACTCGTGGCTAAGCAATAACAGCCGCTCGGCTCGATCTTTAGGTTAAGCCGTGCTTGCCTAAGTTGGTCTGTGGATGGGTGACCACCTATTACGTATCGAGTTTCCTCCGTGCCTCGGAAAGCACGTTAAGCTGTTGGTCCCGGCTGTTATTTGTAGATCTTTGACAGTCGTTAGGTAGTCAGAGGCCCAGAAAGTCTGACAACCAGTCTTACCATGGGGTATCGTATTACCCGGTAAGACTGGAAGCCGACCCCAACGTAGTTGGGAAAACGGAGCTAGGCAGATGATGAGTTCTTTAACCAGTTAGTATTTTTTAATTTTTTATTTCACACACTTGAGGGGAACTATAATCACAATACAATGGTGTCGATTCTGTTGTGCACAAACTAAACTTTATTTAGGCTATTGCTATCTTTTTCTCTCTAATAAAACGAGATGAGACGGACGTAATTTAGAGCTGTCAAATTAAGTTGGAACTAATACTCGTATTTCTATACAAATGAAGGGTGCACGTAAAAACATATCGACTAAAAACACGGTGAAGCGCAAGGCATAAACTAGTTTGACATCTCTAACTTAGTTCATAGCTATAGCCGTCCTTTTCTCGCACTGCCTTTTAGTAAAAGATAGCAATAGCCTAAATTAAGTTTGGTTTGTGCACAACAAAACGACACTAATAGCTCTTATAATTTTAACAATAGAATTTTCGATTTTCCTACGATTCTCAAGAATAGAACATTAATGAAACACTGTTTTAAGATTTCACGGTTTAAAACTAAACTTATACTTCACTTACGGGATATCTTTCGTGATAATTCGTTAATTTGAGTTCCTAATAATTATTTAGAAAGCAAGCGCCATGATCGCGGGATGACCGGGAGCTCAAAATAACGAATAATCATGGAAGATATCCCGTAACTGACAGTATAGGTTTAGAACAGTAGTGACAAGTTTTTGATAGAAAATAATGAAAAATGTCATAGCTTATGAGTTTAGAATCGGGTACTAAGTTCGTGGAAACTACCCTTACTTATTTAATATAGGTTCACCAACAGCTTGTGTACAACATAAAATATATCTTAAGTATACGTTTTTCTCATACCCTGTGTTGCCCACCTATTTCATTCACTACAAATTTTATCTTCATTTCCCTTCATATTTCCAGCAACCAAGTTGCGCACACAAACCAGCTCTGAAGCTAGTCCAACAACGTGTGGAGAGTCAGCGAGTACATCCGTACTGCCTCAGTTTGGAAGCCACTGCAAACTGTCTGAACGGGCTTGTTGCCGCCGACGCGCTTGTTAAACATAAAGGGTAAGAATAGTTTATAAGTTTTATTATTCACGTAACATAACATCACGCCTGTAATCCACGAAGCGTTAGGCAGAGGTGTACCTAATAGTCCACCCACATTTCCCCAGTTATGTTTCAGCCTATTGCCATCAACCGGAAACAAACCCAGACTCCGTGGCTGCTACTGAGAAATTCCTGATGGAAAAACCCAATAACAATTTGCCCGACCCGGGAATCGAACCTGGGACTTCATGCTCAGCAGTCACTATTGCGACCACTGGACCAACGAGGCAGTCCGATTATACCATTCAATGTTCAATAATAATCTCAAGTTCATGTTGATGATTCATAACAGCATTAATTTGTGTCTTTTGTTTTAGAGAGAGCGATGTAATCTACGAACTGGTGCCTACAACAATGCAGGAGTGTCACAATCTAGTCAATTCAATACTACCGTCATTTGGCGTAGATTTCGCGAGCAATTCCGTCGTTGTAGACCACAAGGCGTTAGCTAGGCTATAAAAATGAACACTGTGGGATTTTTTAAACCTCGTTTGGACTCTATAGATCACTGTGAGACTTTATAAACAAGACATTGTGAGCCTCTTAAGACCACTGGGGAACTCCTTAAACCTCTGTGGAACTTATAGGCCAATGGTCTACTTTGGTCACTGTTGGTCAGTCCCTCCTGTCTTTAGAACACGGTGATATACTTAAAATTGTCTATAACTAGGACTTCCAGAATGTGTACTATTTATTATGTCCAATAATAAGGATTGTTCATGTATTTGATTGTATTATGTTTTTAAAACAACCGTATTATTTTTCCATTTTTATACTAAGACCGGGTATCGGTGACATATTTAAGCTCGTAGCATGGACATTATAATGTGGGTGGCGAAAACGCCGGCCACGGTTCACACAAATATCGGACCAAATATACTTAGTTTGGAGGCAAATGTTGCTACACTTGCTACTTGACTGTAAGCCAAAGCATTTATTTAAATGGTATAGTTTTCTGGATGCTTTGCCTCCAGAGGGCGCTGAGTGATTGTTCCTTGTCAAAGACATTTGGCGCAGTGTCTGAGCGATTGGCTTGTTACGCTGCGAATCACAGGTTCGATCCCCGCACGGAACAAATATTTGTATGACCTACAGGTAATTGTTCCGGGTCTGGCTATTTAAGTATGTGAGTTTAAATGCTTGTAAACGTTTTTTTTTTTTAAAGAAAAATATATCAGTGACAAGATAAAGTACTTATCATCCCGAAGTAATTTATCAGTTTCATTTCACATTAAAACATGATTATGAAATTGTCAACGACTTCTCAAAAACGTTGTAGCTGGGGCAAATAATATCACCTATATCTAAATTAGGTCAAATGCATTTTGTCTTCGCTTTTATTACGGGTGCAAGTTTATCGAGTCTCATTATTATTTTGAGTGATTATATTGGTTACCGGTAGCGTTATTAATGTATTAATTTATTTATTTTAGTCGATAACTGGTATTTTATGTTATAATTGTAAATATCGGTGTGTTAATTAAATTCATAGGATAAGGTATGACGTATGCAACGAATGATTGTACAATTTATATGGCTTTTGTAGGATTGAGATGGGAAACTATTGATGTATTAATAATAATCGTCATCATCTGCCTAGCCTTTTCCCAACGATATTGGAGTCGGCTTCCAGTCTAACTAGATCCACCGGAATACTAGTATTTTACATGGAGCAACTGCCTATCTGACCTCCAAAACCCAGTTAGTACTGGGTAATACGATTTCCCTTGGTAAGACTGGTTGTCAGACTTTCGGGACACTGACTACCTTATTACGACTGTGAAAGATCTACAAATGGCAGCCGATACTAACGACATCAAGTGCTTTCCGAGGTATGAATTAATAGTCATTGTTCATTGTGATTTAAAAAGATGTTTTTTTTTTTAAATTTTGAAGCCAATTTCTAGGAAAATAGGTTCACACTTTAAAGTAAATATTTTTACCATTTGATATAAGTTTACTTCAACCTCTCTAAAGATTAAACGATGTATGAAAAAGTATGAAATTGTAATAAGTATTGTGTACTCGTAGTATTTCAAAAATAAGTTATAGTTAGGTGACGCAGGAACGAAATCACATTGTTTTTGTGGGGAATCGTTATATATTTTTGTTGAATTGGGCAGCGTTCTAGTCTTGTCACTCTTTAGTACTTATGCATTTTTATTTATGTAGTAAATTCTTTGAGCGTTGAGAAAAACATTTATTTGAATTTTGTTTATAAATCTATTTATGCATTTTACGGCATTAATTTTAATTTGACGACCCGAATGGCGCAGCGGTAGTGAGGCTGCCTTACGTTGTTAGGGTCCCGGGTTCGAATCCCGGTTGAAGAAAATATTTGTGTGTTGAGCATGGACATTTGTTTCCGAGTCATGGATGTTTATATGTATAATAAGTATGTATTTACAAACAAAAAGTATCTATGTAGTATATTAACTATATGGTGTCCACGACACAAGTCTCGTTGCTTAGTGTGGTACTGGATGGCGCTGTGTGTTAATGTCCAGCGATATTTATTTATTAATTTAATTTGATATCGAACGTGGTCTGCATTTCACCAATAGTTTTACTATTTCAATCCAGTATTTTTCACTTAGTAGTATTATATTCTGCAACACTCAGTATTTCTTACATTGTCTTAATTTCCGAGACCTACAGTCTGTTCAAATCCTTGTAAACACTTGATGCCCATTTTAACGATTAATAACATTATGTGAGTATTAGTTGGTTGATTTTAGAATGAAACATCACGGTACATTATTTTATTTTTACCGAAAAAATGCTTCTTTTTTTTGGTTACTTTAACTAATGTTATTTAACCATAGCTGTTACTGTATTATACATTAAAGATGGTATGTCTGTAGTCAGTTGTATGCGTTTTAGATAAACCAGTATACAGTTTTACACATTGACAGTATTTGTGTGTTAGTTATTTTATTTTATGTTATACGGCATAATTTGTTGCCATGTTAAGTTTTGAATAAAAATACACTTCCAATACAATCTGGTTTTTATTTTACCTACGTGTAAAGTTAGCTAGAAAACTCTTTACTCTTGTAGGAGCTTACCTACGTGTAATGTTAACTAGAAAACTTGACTTGTAGGAGCTTAGCTACGTGTAATGTTAACTAGAAAACTCTTGACCTGTAGGAGCTTACCTACGTGTAATGTTAGCTAGAAAACTCTTGACTCTTGTAGGAGCTTGCCTACGTGTAATGTTAACTAGAAAACTCTTGACTTGTAGGAGCTTACCTATGTGTAATGTTAGCTAGAAAAATCTCGACTTGTAGGTGCTGACCTACGTGTAATGTTAGCTAAAAAACTCTTGTGTGGCTGACACTGGCAGAGCCACCATCAGGGATTTTAATTTTGATAACACAAAAATTTAGTCGCTAATTAGTCGAAATTAGTCGCCAAATATCAGATTTGGTCGGTCACTGGTTCAAAAGATATAAGGGTTTATAGGTGGCCCTGCTGGAGAGAGCCTACCCCAGCAGAGCCACATTAATATCTCAAAAACTAGGGCACCTAGCGAAGATCTGTTTTCTCCCATATTTACTCGCTAATTAGTCGAAATTAGTCGCCAAGTTACAGATTTAATCGGGTCCTAGTTCAGAAGATATAATGAGTTCAATTATTAAGGTATAGTCCAAGAGCTAGATCGAAGAGTTCACGAAAAATTGCCAAGAAAAAATATTTCTATTAATAAGTGTAATATACTTCTAGTTTTATCGGTCTAAAGTCCTTAGAAATGACCGAGAGAGATAAATTCTCTATTAAATACATGTTTAATGTTTTTAATTATTAAGTTAGAGTGGCTTAAACTTCTTTGAAACCATTAAACTTTGCTCTTGGTCTATTTAGTGTCAAGATGTACAGTCGCATGCAACTGTTTTACTAATTTACAATGTTGAGCTCTAATTTACGTTAGAATAATAAATGTCATGTCCAATGCACTTAAAAGCCCGTATTCGTAATTGTTCTTTTAATATTTTACACAAACAAACCTCGCTGTACTCCCGGTGGATGACTAAAGAAAAAATCCTTTAGAGCAAGTTTGTTAATTTACCTATTTTTTTTTTAATACTTTGAGCGGCGCGAACACCGCCGACGCGCCGGTGCTCGCTCTGTTCCCCGTTTTTGTATTTGCGGAATACCTAAAGATAACAACATTCGAGTTCCTAACTATTCTTTAAGTTCCACTTTAAACTGGCCTACTTTAACTTAGGTACGTCACGGGCAACTCGTTCTAAGTAGCTCGTCTGTACACGCGCATCTATCTCTTTCTTACTTACCGTGTAAATGTAACGGAGCGCAGCGATCTATCTGCCAGCGACTAAATGCACACATTTTGTTCGATACCTAAATCATTTATTGTAGATCTTGTTTTTAGGTAATAGGTAGGAATACTTGTTTCCTTTGGTGGGTTGAAGTTATAGAATTCCTCTAGACGTCGTAGATACACCTGTCTAAAAACTACTTTAAGTATTTTGTACTTGGTTGTACCACTGTATGGGGAAATTGAATTCTTTAATATCTTTTTAATGACACACCGACTGAATCTGTAACTTGGCGACTAATTTCGACTAATTAGCGAGTAAATATGGGAGAAAACAGATCTTCGCTAGGTGCCCTAGTTTTTGAGATATAAATGTGGCCCTGCTGGGGTAAGCTCTCTCCAGCAGGGCCACCTATAAACCCTTATATCTTTTGAACCAGTGACCGACCAATTCTGATATTTGGCGACTAATTTCGACTAATTAGCGAGTAAATATGGGAGAAAACAGATCTTCGCTAGGTGCCCTAGTTTTTGAGATATTAATGTGGCTCTGCTGGAGTAGGCTCTCTCCAGCAGGTCCACCTATAAACCCTTATATCTTTTGAACCAGTGACCGACCAAATCTGTATTTGGCGGCTAATTAGCGACTAAATTTTTGTTATCAAAATTAAAATCCCTGATGGTGGCTCTGCCAGTGTCAGCCACACAAAACTCTTGACTCTTGTAGGAGCTTACCTACGTGTAATGTTAACTAGAAAACTCTTGACTTGTAGGAGCTTACCTACGTGTTATGTTAGCTAGAAAACTCAAGTCATGGGTTCGAACCCAGACAGGCACATTACTTTGTGTAATTTATTTCATCACCACTGCTCTCAAAATGGTGAAGGAAAACATCGTCAGGAAACCGGCATGTCCTAGAACCAAAACTTCGAAGACATGTGACATCTACCAATCCGAGTCTTGTAGCTTACCTACGTGTAATGTTAACTAGAAAACTCTTGACTTGTAGGAGCTTACCTAAGTGTAATTTTAGCTAGAAAACTCTTGACTCTTGTAGGAAATTACCTACGTGTAATGTTAGCTGGAAAACTCTTGACTCTCTTGTAGGAGCTTACCTACGTAAAATGTTAACTAGAAAACTCACTCTCGGTAGGGTAACATAAATGAAACACGATAAGTCCATTTCAACATAATCTATATTTACATCATTAGTTAAAAACATTTAAATGCATGATAAAACAGTATAATACAAATCTCACTAATATTTTACATAGAATAGGTAAATAATTCAGATGAACGTCATAAATACAATGGAGTAAGTTTAATAATAAAAACATGATAATCTTAGTAAATAATTTTGTAGTATTGAGACCTACATGTTTATTTGTATCGAGTTTCATTTGACGGAATAATAAATTGTAACCAATGTAAGTAACTGTCGTATTTGAAAATTACGAGCATTGTATTAGTACCTATGTCTTTAATTTCGTTGACGTAAAGTTTAAATTACAATGATTGATTCATGCTCGTCTAACGCAAAAACTATGATAAATAGTAATAATATCTTCGATACAAATTCTCTAGGTCTATAAGCGCAACGCAGACCGGCTTTTTCTTTATAACAAAGTTATTACTTCAACAGAATTTTTCATTTCTCTTTCCGTGTTCAATTCGAGTCATTCGAGTTGCGTGAAATATTCCTTTCGGATTTTATACGAATACCTCAAAAACTAGACGTCCCAAAAAGTAAATTTTCATCTGGCCCTTGTCTGTCCGACATCCACTGGGAATGTTGAGTCAACATTTTTTGGAATGACCTTTAATTTACCTTGATCGTATGTAGGTAACTGCATAAAGCTGTTTTGTCAAAACAAAACGAGGCTAGTCGATGGATAATATATCATAACATCACGCCAGTTATCCTCGCAGGGTTATGCAGAGGTGTACCTAATAGTACACCCACATTTCGCCGGTTATGTTTAAGTTCCATGTAATAAGGGGCGAGCGTATTGCCATCAAACGGGCACAAATCCAGACTCCGTGGCTGCTACTGAAAAATTCCTGAAGAAAAAACCCAATGACACTTTGCCCTACCCGGGAATCGAACCCAGGACCTCATGCGCAACAGCCGTGCTTGCAACCACTAGACCAACGAGGCAGTCAATGACTAAACAGTGTTTAATTGACGCAAAATAAACACAGTTTTGGTGATTTTAGACAACCGAATTCTCAAGTTGCACACGGAAGGGGAAATACGGTAGGTATACAGTTTTGTGGTCGGTTCTTTTGAAAGCACGGATCATTTATTGCACAAATAAAACTTGCCAATTGACAAAACCTGGGTAGATTTACCTAGTCCCGCCTTTTTCAATTATTATATTATTTGTGCTACATTTACAATCTCATTTTACCACAACAAAAATTTAATTAAAAATTAACTAATATCATGCGTCGCCGGAACAATTTTAATTTTTCGAATACTCATTCAAGTTAGGGTTTCTTAAGTCAGCGGTGCCGCCATAACACAGTGGTGCGGTATACAAGAGAGCATTTTCTGAAGGTTTACGAGTATTACGGCCAAAAAATATTGCCAATCCGCCTTGAGAAAACGTGATGATTCTCTTGGCTTCTCCATATGGAGTGGGTATTATTATTATAAAGTTTTCGAGATATCTCGACTTTAGGAAAACGAAGCCTACGAGGAGCTGAAGACAACTCGGAGAGGCCCGGAATGAGGCACAAACCAAATCCATTATTCTTCATACATATTATTTTATACTAAATAGGCTTGCGTTTGGTTTAATTCGCCTGATGTGAAGCGATGACGCGGGTAGAGGGTGGAGCATGCTTGCCTATTAGAAGAAACCGATTCACTCGAACTTAGAATAGATCCAGAATAGGTATATTGATTGGGAACAGAGAAGCCGGCAGTGAATTCCATAGACTGGCGGTTCACACAATAAATGTGTGTGAGTGTTTGAAGTTCAAACATAATAACAGTGATGCTTTGCCGTATCTCGGCTGCACTGCAAGTACGTAGCAATCGATAACGATCGAATCGATACGATTCGATAAATCCGACTTTTCGATTGGTTAAAAACTCATTTTATCGAGAATAACTGTCAGATTTATCGAATCGTATCGAATCGAGTGCTACGTACTTGCACTGCTGGTCCGATAAAATAGAATGGTGATAGGGGAATTAGATTGTGTAATTCCAAAGCACACTCCCCGAAATGTAACCGATAATAAACTAGTCTGGCAACTTTGCGATATTCAAGGCTTTGGAGCTTGGCTTTGACAAGGAGTCATTGTCAATGAGCCTCTTGGCAAGTCTCTCAAAAGCTTCCCAAAATTCAGCCATTATGTGTTGAGGCGGGCCCACTGATCTAAGAAACCATATCTTAACCTTAACATAGATAATGCAATCCAAATATACATCAATATAATAAGTGACTATCACTAAAGTGACCTTTAAGTATTCACGTGCAGTTATATACAACTCTTATAACTCTAAAGACCGCTAATAGCAACCATTTATAGTAAAAAAAAGTTGAATTGTTTTTGCACTTTCAACTTGGCAGTATTATATAATTGTGATTACTACTATATACCGTGTACTTTTAATGGCTAAATTACATAAAACTGATGCCCGCTTACTATAGGGGAAGGCAGAAACAATCCATACATACTTGTTTTGTTTACGTTCATACATCAGCCGTCTCATTACGAACACGTGGTGAAAGCGTAACGTAAAATAATCGATTTTAAAATTTCGTTTCGCTAATTTATGCTTGTCACGTAATATTTAACCAGAATGATCATAAAGGATAACTGTATTTTAAATTCAAAATCTTCAAAATTAATATTAAAGTAACGTCGAGTATATACACGCACGTCGGTTGCGAGTGCTACGCACCTGAGCTTTTTAAATATCGCACTAAAACCGAGACAAGACTTTTACTGGCAGATATAAAAGGATCCGTGCAAAAAATGAAAACCCTTAAAATTAATAACCAAAATCCGATTCAAATACATTATAACATATTTTTATAATAATTCCACGCGGACGGAAAGTCGCGAGCCACAGCTAATATAATATTAAAGTAAAGCCACTATAAGTATACGGTATTATTACGTAATTTAAAAACTTATCAACCAAAATTTTTACTTGACTCCTAAATCAAGAATAGTGGAGGTTTTAAACATTAATGTCAATGTCAAATTTAAAACTAAATAAACTTAAGGATCATTGATTTTTCCGTAATATCAATTAATTATAATAATTATTTATATAAATTATACTAGACAATTTTCCATAACAGCAATAATGCCAGCTTATACAAGGTGTCGCTTTGCATCCTGATCAAATTCAAGGAGGTATCTATGCTAATGATTATCGACCCGAAGCGATAATAAAATGGCTAGGTTTTTTTTTCTTATACACGGAAATCGGTAACCACCCTTATTAAAAAGCAGCCCGTCTGTAACTTTACTGGCCCTATAACCGCGCCTGTGTGTGTGAACACACAAATAAACGCACACAGGGACATGTCGCGCGATGGGTGATTCTTCTATTCCTTTCGTGTTATTCTGAAATACTGTCAAATTTAAACAATTTAAAATAACAGCTTTATTAATTATTTGACCAGGTATAATTAAAATAATAATAAATAATAATTTAAATTGATTAATGTCTTTGTAACAAGCTCCTTAATTTTGACTAGGATGCAAAACTACACCTTGTATACTAAATAAATAACAAGTATTATAAAATTAGTGGTAAACATAGGCCTTATATTGCGTATATCTCAACACAACCAAATGTGATAAATTAAAATATACTGTAGTTGTCGTTTAATCTGGCGCATTTGTAATCTTACTTTTTGGAAAATAATTTATTGATCTATTTTTTTTACAATATTTACTGGTCTTGATATTACGAACATTTTGTGCCAATAAAAAACCAAGTACTTTTACCAAGACAAAAATCTATGATCCCACAAATCAGTATATCAGTATCAGTAGGAAACAACGGTTTCTGAAAGGCAAAATTACTTTTGATACACGTGGGCATTTGTTACCAGCCGAGAACTGTCTCGGCTCCATAACAACCTCACTTGCGGCTCGGGTGTGAAATCCGCCTCGGATGCAATAACAAAGTTTCCCCACTTCTATTAAAATGTATCATTTTTTCTGATCAATCTTTTGAGTTGTGATTGTTTATAGTCGCGTTGATAACACTATAATTTTATTTGTCTATCAGGAAGGACAAACTCTTCTTCCGCATCACAATTAACAAAAACTGCTACATCAGTCGATTTGTATATCTTCTATTCTAGCTAGTAGTCTTTTGTCTAGAAGAATATTGCTGCCAAGAGCTCTGAAATATTGAAGGCATATAACATGCGATGTTCTAACATTATTTTTAGTAACCATTTACTCGTAAATATTTATTTATTTATTTAACACTTCAAGCACAAAGTGCAGAGGCGGACTTAATGCCATATGCATTTTCTACCAGTCAACCTGCCAAATACATATTTGACACACATGTGTATCGACATCGAAGTTTTTCTACGCAATTACACATATACAAGGTGTAACATAATAAAGGCAAGACCTCCCATGTGGTCTCTCGGACCATAAAACTAAACAACTTTTGTTCTACGAGTTTATGAAATTCGCAAAAACAATTGGACTTTCTATATGAACTGACGCAATCAGCTGATCAACATGTATGGTAAAACAACAAAAAACAGTTATGAATTTCCGAATGTCACAGAACAAAATTTGTTCAGTTTTATAGTCTGAGAGACCACACGAGAGGTCTAGAAACCTGATAAAATAGGCCCACCCGACTCAACCAACACCTGTCTCGGGCTCTTAACACCTCACATAACAGGGGGAAAGAGAGAAAGAGAGCTAGACAAGCTCCATCTCTTTTTCACACTGAAGTAAGATTAAAACAGTACTAATTTAAGAGGTCATGGTAATCTGTTCTTCACCTCTAAACATATACTAGTATAGGCAATACATAAGGCTCAAACTTAATGAGAAAGAGCAGATACATTTTATAAAATTCTCTTGTGTTTTCAAGTTCAAATGAGCATGCTCGAATGAAGATTATCGATATTCGAACAATTTTCGCACTCTACGATACTGATAACAAAGTTTATTATTCAATGCCATCAAAATTCCTTTATCCTGGCTATTGGAGCATTTTTTATCGCGCACTGGATTTTCGACTCTCAGGATTGTGCCCAGCGTTAAGAATCTAATTAATTGCAGCTAGTCCAAAAATTGCGTTGTTTTACACCAACTGCGTGTCTAATCCAGTGCGTGATAAAATGCGTCCTTTGCGAACGAGGTCTAATTTCCTGCGACGAGTAGGAAATTTCAAGTCTTATTTCAAGCATATTTCAAGTCTTATTGGAATGTTAGCACAATTCAAACCGAAAATATTCGAGTATTTCCTTTAAACACCCGAAAGTCTGACAACAAGTCTTACCAAAGGACATCGTATTACCCAGTACTAACTTTGTTGTGGAGGTCAGATAGGCAGTCGCTCCATGTAAAATACTGGTATTCAGCTGCATCCGGTTAGACTGGAAGCAGATCCCAACATAGGGAAAAGGCTAGGCGGATGATGAATATTCGAGTGTTTCCTTTTTCCTCTACAATCTAATATTTCTTCAATGTCGGGTTGATGAATACAGATCTCACTTCCATTGGGCATAGAGTTAGTACTCCGCTGGGTAGGGGGTTGCGCATAGTGACGAATGTTAGTGAGCTATCGTACACGTTGCTTGCTGATGTGTCGACGATGTCTGTGATTGCGACCTGTAACAACAATGGTGTTAGAAATAATAGTGTTCAGCCCGTTTTGGGTGATGACGATTTTTGCATAGACTAGTCATAGACGCAGAATAGTAAGTTTTGATATAAGTGGGGAATCTTTGTTATTGCAGTCGAGGCGGAATTCACATCCGAGCCGCAGGCGAGGTTTTTTTGGAGACGAGAACTTATATTTCAATATATACTTTTTTATGATATTCTATTTATAAACACAATTTAAAAATTCAAAAAATATTTATGACGTAAAAAGCGTATCTCTTTACGGAGATTAAAAAAAAAACAATCATAGCCAACTATATGAATTGAAAAAAAAACAACCTGACACCAATCGGCAAATTGCAAAAAAAACGTTGGACAATTTGAATTGCGCGGGCAACCCGGGGTTTCCATTCCACCAAGGATTTCAGTTTGATCTGGGAATTGAACCCAGAACTTTACATTCAGCAGTTATACTTGCGACTGCGAAACAAAGGACGACCCGAATGGCGCAGCAGTAGCGAGGCTGCCTTACATTCTTAGGGTCCCGGGTTCAAATCCCGGTAGGAGCAAATGTTAGTGTGATGAGCATGGACATTCGTTACCGAATCATGGATGTTTATATGTATAATAAGTATGTATTTACAAACAAAAAGTCTCTATGTAGTATATCAACTATCTGGTGTCCACGACACAAGCGTCGTTGCTTAGTGTGGCACTAGATGGCGCTGTGTGTAATGTCCAGCGACATTTATTTATAAAGGAGACAACAAAATGTAACTAATTATTGAAACTCAGTGTGAAACTTACCTGTCCGTCTCCTACATGGTAGTACTTATTAATTTCTGCGCTACCGTAGCAATTGTCAAGGTACACTCGTTGCAATGTCATTCCCATACCGTGCACCTCCTTGTCTTTTTCTCTCTGTGAAAAAACGAATAATTTGCTTTCTTAGAACTGTTTTCATTTTATCTTGGGCCAAAAAACTGACCACTGGTTTATGAAAAAGTTCGCCTGTGCTACTCATATAATAATAATAATTTTTTATTGTTTCATAAAAAAGTGTTACAATAAGATGTGACACTGGATCCTGCACTAGGATACGCCCCTGTGTCGCAGGATCCAGTCTCTCTCGACAAAAATATCGGTTTAAAGAATTTATTCTCATAAGAACAATACATAGGTTCACTTAAAATGAGATACAAAGTAATTTTTTTTTATAAATCTAAATAAAGACATTTTGCCTCCGATGCGTGTTGGTGAAGTTATACAAAACAAATATATAGGAAGTATGTAATTGCTAACATTTAATTTGCGGTATGACTACATATTTTCATAAACGTATTTTCTCAGTTTTAGTTTAAATCTGTTAATATTATCACAATCTTTTACGTCATTTGGTAGGTCGTTAAACAGCTGTGCTCCTTCGAACAATATGGTTTTTTTACCGTAGTTGGTCCGAGCTTGTCTTCGTTGTAATTTATTTTTATTTCTTAGGTTGTGTGATATTGTTTTTTTATGTAATTTTAGTTTTGATTGTACACTGTTCGTGGTGATTTTTATTAGAATGCAGGTACCGTATGTGTACAGTTGTTTAAGATTTAATAATTTTGTTTTTTCAAATAGTGTTTTAGTTGAAGTAAGGTAGTGATAATGATAGTGATAAAATATGGTTGATTATGCAAGTGTATTTCTTTTTAAAACGCTATACCGATAGTCATATTAACGCCCGGATACTGTACTGTAACAGCCAATGATCCTAAACGAACTTAGAACTTGTTAAAAAATTATAAATAATATTTTTTTCCTAAAATCGCAATTACATTTGGTAACAGTGGCCTAACACGATCGCGCGGCGTAGAAGTCATACGTCGATTTTTTAATCGGAAGTACAATAGGGAATATGCATGTAATATATGCATTTCTTCACTTAAATCAATAAAATACCGTACTATCAACCTATGAAAAGTATTAAAAGTTAAGTTCAACTACTGCTTGTCGCTCAAAAATAATATTAAACTCCTGCAATTTTCTACGATAGTTCAAACGTCCGTGGCTGTCGCGGCCATGATGTGACGTCATTTACCTCAATCTGCCTAGTTTACATCAGTTTTGTGGGGAATCCAGGGTGTAAACGGACCCTTCACGAAGCCGTCAACCAAGCATTCTGTTCATCAAACTAAGTAACTCTACGCAAAAATTATTGCTGGGAAACGACTTTTTTTTTGGGGTGAAAAATCACGTTTTACGGTAAAACTCAAAGTAACGCCCTCAAAACATTGTGCTGATGGACGCATTTAATAGTAAACGGATTATGGAGGTATTTAAACTAAAGTTATGACCATAAAAACGAATATTGAAAAAAAAAGAAACATGTGAACAAGTTGTAACTTTGACCCTCAATATCTCTGTAACTAGAAGGTTCCCATGTATAGTGTAGAACAAAAAAATGATCGCAATGACGGGGAGAACAAGTGCCTTTCGGCTTCGTTAATATTCTATTTACACCCTTTGTGTAGTACGACTCACCTTAGCAGTAACATGCGAGTGGAACGACGCCAGCACTAAGTCCGCGTGGTTGATGCTGGCTCGCGAGTAGCCGATGCGTGTGGTGTCCTTCTTGCTGGTGTAGTGCATGGCTATTAGGGGCTGAAGCAAGAACTGTTGGGACACGTGAGCGCCTAACGTTAGCTGGCCTGACGGATGGTCTACGCGCGTCTTTTGCTGCAAGAATAAAAAACAAGATTTTCATATGTGTTTAACTTTGCGGCCTAATCATTTGTTGCTTTTATTTCATACTAGCTTCTAGATTCTGCTAGCGGCGTCGCCCGCGTGAAGTATGATAATTGTCCCATGGGATCTTACCACCGGGATATAAAGTATCCTATGTTTTAATCGATCTGTATGCAAAATGTCATCCAAATCCGTTCAGCAGTTTTTTCGTGAAAGAGTAACAAACTTTTCAATAATAATATTAGTAGGATGAATTACCTCACAAGTCTTCTTAGCGTTCTCAATAATAACTTTGAATGTGTGTCTCGTTCTGATGTTATCCAGGACACCTTGCGTGAGCCCTCTGTTGTCATCCCGGCTCAGTCTTCTGTCTTGCATTATCTAGAATAAAAACATGTATTTCATATTGAAGAGGGCCAAAAGATATTCTAACAACTGGTTTCTAATCAATTCGTATGTTACTATCAGAACTTATAGCTTTGTGTTCCGTTGCTGAGTTGTCGACATAGTTCACAGAATAAGTCAGCTGAAGTCGCAATGAAGACCGTTAGGGTAGACGTGTTCTTGAGTGCAGAGTATATAGGGTGGCTGGTAATTAGTGACCGATACTTAAACACGTGATTGTACTCATGATAACAAACAACTTTTACTATGGAACCAAACCTGAAATCGCGAAAAAAAATCTGCTGTTCAGTAATTTACGTTCGCCTAACTGGTCAAAATGTACTGAACAGATGTTTTTCCGCGATTTCAGAGTTTGGTCCCAAAGTAAAAATTGTTTGTTATAATACCCTTTATATAAAAAAAAGAAAAAATAGTATACGACACTTTTAACAAAAAAACAGTTATTTAAATTTTTGTACGTTTGTTCCAACTAATCTATCTAATTTAATTTTCAATAGGTGCAGCCACTTGCACCTATTTAAATTAAATTAAATTAAACTTTATTTCAGACTGAAGTCCATAGTTTTGTTAGTATTGTAGTATTAGTAACTATGATTCTTAAGTATTAGGTTAATATTGTTAGTATCTTAATAATAATGAATAATTTAACTTAGAAATGTATTTGTTAGTAACAATGAAAACTTATAAACTATGTTAGTAATATTTACTCTAAGCTGGGTGAGGCACGCCGATCCTGGGGAATGTCTACTTGACTGCGTGCAGTCGTATCCACCGCCCCAAGATCGGAGAGTTCCATCTATCAGCCAAAGTTCTCAGAATGGTGTTGGGGCTGGCACGAACACGGCGTAACAAGGATGCGCATCTGTTGCGCATGATGTCCGAAAAACTATCAACGTCTGCGTCCGCAAACATGCCGGACGCGCTGCAACAACGCGGCAGCCCCATCAGCACCCAGAACGTGTTGTTATATTGTATGCGCAGACCACAGTATGCCCTTTACGTAAAGTTCACCCACAGGCCGCACGTGTAAAAGGATTGGCAGTAGGCTTTGAAAAGCGTCACCTTAACCTTAACCTGAGCCGTACAACGTGCAAACCTGTGAGCCAACATCCCACATCGAACAGCCAGCGACCTGCGCTCCCGTTCTACATCAACATTATCTTATAAATCGTCTGAAACCCAATGACCCAGATATTTAAAATTTGCAATTTTTTTTTTATTTTTTTTAAACGGCACTTTTACTGGCAGCTAGCTGATAGCTTATAAGGAGTAACTGGGACTACTTTTATTTTTATTAAAAGGTAAGGGGAAATGCAAAAAAAATAAAACCCATGAAAATGTAAATAAAATCCGATTCAAATGGGAAGTAATATTTTTATAATAACTTCACGCGGACGAAGGTCAGGGGCAACATCTAGTCTTAAATAATATTACCTCAATCTGTCCTGGCTGTAAGGCGGCCATACCGAGCGGCGTCGACGTCAAGACTGTGAACCTCATCTTCTCGTCTTCAATGTAAGTAGCCGCCGGCAGCGGGTAGAAGTTAGCTTGCAGAGGAATCTTGTCAAAGTAATGACGTTTGATCATCTGTGGACAAATTTCGTTGTTGAGAAAATGTGACTATAAGACCATTTTTGCCCGACTACGGCAAAACCAAAAAGAAGGCTTATGACTTTAGCAGTCAATGTATGTATGTATGTTTGTATTTACGTATTGTTACGAGCTGGGTATGGGATAAATTAATTACTACCGATTAAACAACAAATAACTTTATTTAATTACAAAACACTTAGAACTCAATCACAAATACACTACTGATTACTATTCGCTTAGATATCGCCCTTCTAGTTCACTTCGATTCGCTTCGTTGTGTAGCCAAAATCAGACTGACTGCTCCCGCAAACACGTCGACTATTTATATGGCGACTTCCTCGAACCTTCTTTAGAGTAGGTACCTACCTACTACTACCTACCTACGTACTTGTAGGTACCTACATCATTCGAGACTCGTCCTACCTACTTACCTACTACTACCTACTTGTAGGTACCTACTACCGTAATTGTACGTACGGGTACGACGTAACAGTATGTTCCACCGTAGCGCCTAAACTATTTATCCGATTTTCATGAGTAAGGTGTCAATCGATTTGTTATTATGGCCCGGGTAACATGGCTACATTTTATTCAGTAGTCGGGTTTTTAGTGGTAGTATACCACACAAATTCTTGTTAAGGTAAAAGGTTATTACGACCGTCTTTCTTTATCGTGTGGTTAGTGCCTAACCTGGTGTCAGAGTTGCCTCTGACTTGGCTTAACATGCCGAGGAGAAATATCTCTCAGGTATGGTTTGGTTTCCTCACGATGATTTCCTTCACCGAAGCAAGTGATAATTATACAATACGCACATGAATCCGAAAAACCAAAGGTGCTTGCTTGTCTTGGGTTCGAACTCTAGACCTATGGACTTGGCAGTCCGATGGTATACGGTATCATTAGGTTATTATTACTGCTGGGTTAGACAGAATTAAAGCATGCTAAACTGGGTTTCAGTCCCATTGTAAAACCAGTTTTTCCCGGGTTTTACTATGGACCGAAACCGGGTTTTGCATGCCCTAGTCAGAATTAGTTACCTCTTGTAAAGACTGGTTGTCACCTCACCTGCATGCCATTGAGGTCGGTGTAGAAGACGGGTCCGTTCTTGACGGCTGTGCGGAACCTGAGGGCTAGTTCCAGGTCATCCACCATGGGGTCTATCATCAAAGTGTTGCAGATTTCCACCTCGCTGTGTGGAAGCGATGGGTTATTCTGAACTGAGATCTGAGGAACATAACATTTGTAGACTCAAACTCTACGCGTTTATTTCAAATAGATTAGACCATAATAGGCACTTTTAAATGTCAGATAAACAAAGAAGGCAAAGCTACAGTCACCGACTCAAGGTATAATAACTTGTTAAAGTACCCATTGCAAAGTGTAGATCTCTATCGAGAAGAATGGGCAACAAACTCCATGGACACTCTTTTCGATCAAAATATTGTTACAAAATCTGTATTGGACACTTGTCATTTGCAAGTGCAATAAGGCACAGTTCAATAGAATATATTATATTTAATAACCCTGCAATATTTTGGTGAAGTTATTGTATTTTAGTAATTTCATAAACAACTTTATTTAATTTTTAAATAAAAAAGATTCCTAGTACATCATTCATGTTGAGATTATACATAATATGTGAGAACGATGTAGAAATACTTGCAAATTAAGAGCATCCAGAGTAAAAGACAAACAAGAAAGAGAAATTATGATTTAGCTAATATGATCAGTATGTTGAGTTACCGCCACAAAAGGCCATCTGAGACAGTAATCCACACGTTTTCATATGAATTTCTGAGCCTCTTAGAGTCTGAGTTGGTTTCGCTGTTTCTTCTTAGAGTAATCGACGTGTCAGCATAGGAAAGACCGACATCTGGTTTCTAGATAATTTTCTTTGCTGACGTGTAAAAGTGTGCTTAATAACTTAACAGAATTTTATGACATTGTATTCAAACGCATTGTATTGTTTTTGTTCATTGTGTTCATTGTATTGTGTTGTGTTGTTTTTGTTTTGTTGTTGTGTTTGTAATATCAATTTTAAATTTATTTATTGTTAAATAGTGTATGCCTTAATGGGTGGTTTTTTGAGTAACTGTAACCTAACCCTCACTAAAAGACCAACTGTGTCACCCAAAAATCACACTAATAAATACTTTGACTTTGAATAAACATCATTTATCATGGCCCAAAACCTTGTTTAATTCTATGAGACTTTTAGAGATTCCTGTATATGTTTGTTAATATTTATGTTGTCAAAAGTAGACTTTAATGGTTTATGGTATACTTACAGCTAACACAATATCCGCAGCTTTGGGAGAGTTAAGGGCCGCATACATGGTGGCCTTGTAGATCCCCTCGGTGACCACGATCTCGGGGAAGGCGTCTGCCTTGTACTCAGTGGCGGGACCCGACGGCACGAACAGGTACGCCCCACTGTTGTTGTCCTTACCACGCTGGCTGTCATATCTGGGAAGATATTGCACTAGGTTTTGCATTTGTTTGCTTGTCATTGAGCTCCTTGAGTTGTAAGTCGAGGTACACGATAACTGGCAAATGCTTGCACTGACTGGACAGGTACATTCAAATATGTGTGGTTCTTTCTTCAAAAGACCATCTCAGACACTAATCTGTATAGTTCTCATATGAGTTGAGCAAGATTATGTCTGGACTTTACAAGAGACTATGACCTCTGAGTTTGTTTCGGCTGTTTCTTGTCAGAGTAGTCAGGTACGAAACACCGGCCCCATCTAGTTTTAAAAAATATGACGTGTAAAAGTGTTTGTAAAAACCAATTAGCAAAATAAACATCGTTTATCATTTACCATTCATTTATCATTAAATGACAGTCGTTACGAGTATTGTATACAAGCATCCAAGTATATAAGCAGCTTGACCAATTTTGACGATATTTTTGTGTTCATATGGGCCCACCTGGATTGTTCTTAGCTATTGTTGGGAACGGTAGGTGGCACTGTTGTCGACATCCAGAATATTTCCTGGTCAGCTAGTTAAAAAATTAAACTAAAACACACTCACTGCGCGAAATCCATATGAACAGGCACAGTAGTTCCCTCTGGCGACACAATCGCTTTAATAAGTCCGTCCATGGTAGCGACGACGCGTGTACTGTTCCCTGCTTGTATGGTGATGTCTTCCTGCAGCCGAGCTGACGGCTGCTCTATTGCGAACATCTTCGGAAGGTCGTCTACTGTCCAGTAGTCCGCGTTGTAGACTCTTACGCGGGCGTAGGATGTGTATCTGGGGGGTGGAATAGTGTGGTGAAGTTGGATTAGTCTTTAGCAAGAACTGGGTAGCGTGTATCTGGCTAAACAGTTTTTGTGATTCTAATAAATGTAGGATGTTAATTTGGAACGCATCATAATTAAAATAAAAAGTAATTGAGCGTGAACGCAGCGATGAGTGAATGAGAGAGTATGTGTGGGAGCGAGAAGAGGAGTATGGCGAGCTAACCAAGACGATTTAAACGACTCCAATGTTTTATGTGCTTTTTACTATTAAAAGAACTTTTCAAGACGTGAAGATTGTTTATTTCGGTCATCCACACCACCCTACAGCCTCGTCCGGGATATACCGTAATAATAAAGATGTATAATACGAAGACAGTTGAGGATGAAAAGACGCCGGGTACAACGACAGCGGCCATAACGAAAAATTGCGTGCTCGCGCAAAAATAAGTTGTATTTTACGAAGACATCATGGAACAAGACGATACCTTAAGGTAGCAAAAATCTCGTCCGGGAAATTTTAAGTTAACCTGACTTTGATAATAATATTTTTGTTTGTTCTTTTCTAGTGGGGCCTGACATGAACAGTGCGACAACGCTCTGAGGGCTAATTCACGTAATTTTATGACGCGCCGATGAAGTTGTAGTGCAGTTGCAGTTTAGTTCAAGTTCGAGTGATAAACGGTATTCTTGTAATCTTTGAAGTACGCGTAAGCTGCGCGTGAACTGCACGTCAACTGTACGACAGCCAAACTCTACCAAACTAATTACTTATGGTGTGGCCATATGAGAGAAAAAATATTACTGACTAAATAATCGAATAGAATCGATTACGTTTCAATGAATATGACGTTATTAAAATAATACCCCAGCACAGATTTTAGTGCTCTTACTTAGTAGAATACCGATCATGGTGCGTTCCGAAGTACGCACTAAAGACGCGCAACAGTAGAATGCCGTTACTGCGCTCGCGTGACGCGAACTTGACGCGAGCGTGTCTGACAGCGGTAGAGAATACGAAAAGCGTTGTTTTGATCGAAACTTAACTGCAACTGCACTGCAACAGCACTTCTTTAGTTACGTGAATTAGCCTACTGATCTCATGATTTGTCTACAATTCCGGCGTCGACACATATGCGTGACAAGCAAGCGCGTGCCCTGTACGCCAAACGACACAAATATGTTGCAAATGGTAGGTGAAATTGTGGCTTAGCGTGGAGGGTACGCGCGTGTATTTATGCTCTTACGTTCGAAAAGTTAATGCTAGTACAAATAACTGGCTGTACAAATTGGTGGAATATCGATGTGTGTTAGATATCAATAAAAACCGGTCAAGTGCGAATCGGACTCGCGCACGACGGGTTCCGTGCCATTATCTATACAACATTAGACAAAACGGCAAAAAAAACACGTTTGTTGTATGAGAGCCTTAAATATTTATTTTATTTTAATTAAATTATTTATTTTTAAAGTGAATATACAACTAAATATTCTGTGAATATTTCAAGCGTCTACCTGTTACCGTTATTAATATCGAGCAAAAAAAATCACGTTTATTGTATGGGAGCCCCACTTATATATTTATTTTATTCTATTTTTTAGTTTTTGTTGTTAGTAGCGGCAACAGAATTACATCATCTGTGAACATTTCAACTGTCTAGCTATGACGGTTCATGAGATACAGCCTGGTGACAAACAGACGGACAGTGGAATCTTAGTCATAGGGTCCCGTTCTTACTCTTTACGTCATCATCATCATCATTATCATCATCATCATTTCAGCCGAATGACGTCCACTGCTGGACATAGGCGTCCCCCAAGTGTCGCCACATTGACCGGACCCGTGCGACTCGCATCCAGCGGATTCCCGCAACCTTCACCAGGTCATCGGTCCACCTAGTGGGAGGCCTTGCAACGCAACGTCTTCCGGTTCGCGGTCGCCACTCCAGAACTTTTCGGCCCCATCGGCCATCCGTTCTGCGAGCAATGTGCCCTGCCCACTGCCACTCAAGTTTGGCAATTCTCCGGGCCACGTCGGTAACCTTGGTTCTCTTGCGGATGTCTTCATTTCTGATTCGATCGCGGAAGGAAACTCCGAGCATAGCCGTCTCCATTGCCCTTTAGGTGACTTTAAGCCTTCTGATGAGGCCCATTGTGAGCGTTTAGGTCCCGTATGTAATCACTGGCAACACACACTGGTCATAGACTTTCGTCTTGAGACAAGCCCAAGCCCGCCACACTGTTCCCAAACCACTGTAACTCCTGAAAGCCAGAATCGACAGTGGCGACCACCAGAAAAGCGCCGAAACAATGAAGCTCGACGAAGTCCCAGAGAATGAATTTAACTGTCTTGGATCCCGCAACGAAATTAATCAGAAAAGTATAGTGGAGGAGTAGGAAAAAACCGTAATTTCCACTTCCCTCCATATCAGCAGGAGACAACGAAACAAGGCCAATAGGCACAAAGGGACGTTTACAACTGGGATAGGCCCAGTTGCCTAGCACCACGGATAAATATTAACATTAATGGGTCCTAAGTTGTGAGCTGTTATATTTGATTCCAATAATAGGTATGGCAAAAACGCTTGAACGCACGGAAATTTGTTCTAGTTTCCACAAGGTCTGTATAGTAAATAACTCCCGATGTAACCTGTACACTATCCAACATAATATTGCGTTCATTCTGCCAAAGACTGCACTCCCATAAAATGTAATGTGCTGATTGTTCATATTCGCAGTCAGATGTGGAACATTGACAAAAAGGCGAGTCAACAAGCTTGAAGGAAAATAATTTACTCTTAAAGTTACCATGACCGGTGAGAAATTGGGCAACACAGTGATCAACCTCCAACCATGTCCTGGCCAGCCGTTCACGAACGGATGGAAAGAACTGGTGGAGGTGTCGGCCCTTGATAGAATTATCCCACCTACATTGCCATTCAGACAAAAGTTCCTCCCAGACGTCGGTCTGTGGTTTGAATAATCTAGCAATCTTATCAGGTAGGGTTAAATAGTCTGCGTCCGTGGTCTCACGTGCGTTATAGTACATTGCAGCCCGTCGCTACACTTCAAGATCAACTGGAAGTACACCTGCAAGTACCGGTAAGGCTTCAGTACTAACCGTCCTATACGCCTTGCATAAGAACAGACACTGTGGTAAATTGAACGAGAAGATACCGCGCAACTACTCGAACGCTGCCCAGCCGAGTCGGATTCGACGATTGACCTCTTTCTCGAAGTTAGACTTACCTAACTGGACCGTTTGTCCCAGGTAGACATAATCGTCTACAACTTCGAGTGTAGAGTCTCCGATCTTGATAGGAATGGGTGTGACATGGGTATTCGACATGACCTTGGTTTTGTCCATGTTCATTTTAAGACCCACTCTTCAGGAAGCTACTGAGGTCATCGAGCATTGTACTGAGGTCCTTCATGGTCTCAGCCATGACCACTATATCGTCGGCAAACCGAAGGTGAGTGATGAACTCGCCATTGACGTTGATGCCTAGCCCTCTCCAGTCCAGAACCTTGAAGACATCCACCAGTGCAGCGGTGATCAGTTTCGGATATGACGTCTCCCTGTTTCACACCTCGCTGCAGAAGGATAGGTTCCGAGGCTTGGTCCTGAAGTCGGACTGACATGGTGGCGTTTTTGTACAAACACTTCAACACCTCAATGTACTGATAGTCGATTTGGCACCGTTGGAGAGACTGCAGTACAGCCCAGGTCTCGATCGAATCGAAGGCTTTCTCGTAGTCCACAAACGCCAAACAGAGGGGCAGGTTATACCCGTGGGTACCGCACGATAGCCCGCGCGAGGCGGCGAGCCTCCTTGCCGGATTGCCGCCATGGGATCTGGAGGCGATAGTCCTCGCGCGCCTGCATGAATGGCGCGCGGAGGCGCTTCGCCGGGGGGAAACTCCGCTGCCGCGACAAATTGTCGCTCAGCGGACAGACTTCCGGCGGGATCTCATGGCGACATGGAGAGAGCGACTGTCGCAACCCCGTGCAGGGCACGCTACGATAGTGGCGATAAGTCCCCTCTTTGAGGAGTGGCTAGAGAGACGCCACGGCGTCCTCACCTTCCGCCTGACGCAGGTCCTCACCGGATACGGTGTTTTCGGAAGGCACCGAATCGGGCGGGAGGAAACGCCCGGGTGTTTCCACTGCGAGAATCGACCGGAGGACACGGTGGAGCTCACGGTGGAGGTGTGCCCCGCGTGGGCGGAGCACCGCCGTGTCCTCGAAGCGGCGATTGGCGGCGGCGACCTCTCGCGTCCGGCCCTGGTGCAAGCCATGGTCCGGAGCTAGACGGAATGGGACGCCGTCACCTCCTTCTGCGAAGCAGTAATGCTAGAGAAGGAGGTGGCGGAACGTGAGAGGAAGAGAACCTCACAGCGTCCCGGTGTAGGCGCGGGCCTGTGGACGGTGGGCTATGGGCTAGCTCGCCGTCCGTCCGTCTTATGACGACAGGCCGTGTCGACGGCGCGTTCGTGTTCCACGCGCGCCTCAAAGAGAGTCAGCAAAAAGGAAGGGGTCCGCAAGGACCGATGCCTGCCGGGGCTGCGGGACTGTTCGAAAGAGATACCGTGGCCCCGGAACACAAAGGGCGATGAAGGAACATGGATGGGTTTTAGTGAGTAAAAGTCTGACACTCCCTCCTGCTCCGCCCAGAGCGGGAGGAGTCATTTGATGATTTCCCATCCGAAAAAAAAAAAAAAAAAAAACGGGGCAGGTTATACTCTTCGGTCTTCTGTATAACCTGCCGCAGCGTATGAATGTGGTCCACGGTGCTAAAGCCTTACTCTTTACGTACGGAACTATAAAAATGCACTCTCTTATTACACTCATATTCCTCCACTGCTTTTTAGGTGTGTGGGGTGGGGGTGAACGTATCTTACTTACTTGTTAAGCCTAGTGTTATCCCTGAGCGAGATAGTATACACGGTCAAGGCGAGCGGCTCGAGGACGGCCGGGAAGGACAGCTGGTACTTGTTGGCCGCGAACGCGAGCCGTTTGTCTCCCGCCACCACGGGCGATATCTGAGCCATCATCGGGTTGCCTTCGGGGTCGAATACCTGTAATTTTTTTGATTAATTCAGAACATGCTACTAAAACTGCTCCCAAAACGGTGAAGGAAAACATCGTGAGGAAACCAAATATTTTGTAAGACTTGTGACATCTACCAACCGGCACTGGGCCCGCGTGAAGGATTACCGTCCACTCCCTCTCATAGAGGCCTGTTTCTCAGCAGTGAGCACTTTATAGGCTGATATTGCAGAACTTGATCGATTAATGAATAATCAAGGAAATAAACTTGATAAGTAAATAACTCCTCTTGTTTTGGGTGAGATGAGAGAAGTCTTTATCATCGCTTCATTTATCATCATGGTGTTTATTACCAACATTCCATTTATTTTAGATCTTGGTACTTTTGAGTATACTGTAGGCTAGATTCGTGATATTACAGCGAAATAAAGACACTCATGAACGATACAGTGCTAACCCCATAAGTAGGATGATCAATAACCCACCTCAACATGCGGCGAAGAAACCAACACAGTCATAATGTCGTGTCTCCTAAACGCAAGCGCGTTATACAACACGACTCTCCTGGAAGGCGATACGACATCCAGCGCTATCGTGATGCGCGTCGGAATCTCGTCGTGCGACCGCCAGATGTCGTCTACGTCGAAGTAGACGTCTTCTAGCCCATCCGTTGAATGTTGACCTATGTCTGCGATCAACGGCTGGTTTAGCAGGTAGTAAGCAGCTTGCTGGATCGCTGATTGACTGTATTTTATTGCGTTTAGCATTCTGTAAAGAAGATAAGATACATTTAGTAGGTCTTCTTCTTCTTTGCGTGTCGATGGACTCAAATAATACTCGACCAGTATACAGGGTGTAAACAACCTCATCACGAAGCCGTCGACCAAGCATTCTGTAAGTCAAACTAATTAACTTTACGCAAAAATTGTTGCTGGGAAACGACTTTTTTTTTGGGGTGTAAAATCATGTTTTGTGGTAGAACTCAATGTAACGCACTCAAAACATAGTGCTGATGAATGGATTGATAGTACGTGGAGGTGTTTAAAGTAAAAATCTTACATTATAAACTTGTATTTTAAAAAAAACTTGTCATTAAGTTGGAACTTTGACCCCCAATATCTCCGTAACTACATAGAAGGTTCCCATGTATGGTGTAGAGGAGAACAAGTGCCTTTCGGCTTTGTTAAGTCTATTAACCGCGGGTCGATGATACCGCATTTGGCCAGATTATTTGGACAGCGGCCAACCTGGGCCCGCACACGGTTAAGAGATTTCCAGATAATAGTTAGTGGGTTATTTATTTATTTTAAACTTTATGCACGTTAGTGCTACATAGGCAGATTTAGTGCCACAAGGCATTCTCTACCAGTACCCATTCGACATGTGTATTCGTATTTCAATGGCTGTGTTGGGGTTGTTATATAACAAAAACCGGCCAAGTGCGAGTCGGACTCGCGCACGAAGGGTTCCGTACCATTATCTTTACAACATTAAACAGAACGGCAAAAAAATCACGTTTGTTGTATGGTCGGGCAACTTAAATATTTATTTTATTCTGTTTTTGGTATATGTTGTTATAGTGGCAATAGAAATACATCATCTGTGAAAATTTCAACTGTCTAGCTATTACGGTTCATGAGGCCTGGTGACAGACAGACAGACGGACAGTGAAGTTTTAGTAATAGAGTCCCGTTTTTACCCTTTGGGTACAGAACCCCTTAAAATTAACTAATTCTACCATGATTAGGTTGCAAATAAGGAACGGGGAGCTCCGTCTCTCATCCTATTTCAGGTGGCAAAAATGAGAATGACATTAAAATCTTAAAGTACAGCTGTGAAATTTTGCAAAATCGTTTTCCATGATTTCGAGGACGATAATTTGGTAAAATTTAAACTCGATGATGGCGTGCTCGAAGTCACCATCTTGGATTTTGTAAACGTCACTCACTTCTTAGCGTAGTCTTCCCTGACCTGGTCGCGGGAGGTGCCCGTGACTCCGTCGTGATGCTGGAACAGTGACAGCGAGCGACGCGCCTGCTCCACTCGGTCGCGCAGCTGTAGCGACATTATGTTGGACACAACGTGCGCTGATGTTGCTTGGGCTGTGATTATTTCTGCTGCCCTAAAAGTGAATATTATGGATGGAGATACAGGGTATAAACGGATTCACGAAGCCGTCAACCAAGCATTCTGACATCAAACTGAGTAACTCTGCGCAAAAATTATTGCTGGGAAACAATTTTTTTTTTTTTGGTGAAAAATCACATTTTACGGTAAAACTCAATGTAACGCATTCAATACGTTGTGCTGATAGATGCATTGAGTAGTAAACGGGTCATGGATGTATTTAAACTGAAGTTATAACACCCACCCCCCAACTAATCAATAAAAACACCCCCAATATCTCCGTAACTAGAAGGTTCCCAGGTATGGTCTAGAACAAAAACAATGATCGCAATGACGAGGAGAATAAGTGCCTTTCGGCTTCGTTAAGGGTCTATTTACACCCTTAAAGGCAAACATGGAATGTAGGCCTAGCGCCTGAGGTGTACGGTCTGTGGCGAAGGTCAAACGTTCGTGTTAACCGCTTCGCTACGTGGTGCAGGCCTTCCATGGAATAATAAAATAATAAATATCGCTGGACATTACACACAGCGCCATCTAGTGACACACTAAGCAACGAGGCTTATGTCGTGAACACCAGATAGTTGATATACTACATAAATACTTTTTTTGTAAATACATACTTAATAAAATATCACCATATACACTATATATCTCTATACATCACTATACATCCATGACTCGGAATCAAATGTCTACCGGGATTCGAACCCGGGACCCTAAGAACGTAAGGCAGCCTCACTACCGCTGCGCCATTGGGGTCGTCAAAAAATAACATCCTTACCTAACATAAGCCAGCAGCACCCTGTCCATATTCTTATAGAACGGTCTGGACGTGTAGTATCCGCTCCAGTAGTGCTGGTTCCTGTCTGCATACGTGAAGAAGTCCCCTGACAGCACGGGAAACGATGAGGACTTGACCTCCGAGTGGACCGCTTTGAAGTAGTCTTGGAGGGTACCAAATTGTACCTGGAAGCAGAGTTTTGAGTGAAATCACTGGGAACTTAGGGCAAAATTTAGTTTTACTGTGACAAAGTTAGCGTTATTCTTATGTGAATAATGTTCATAATCCTATGAGCGAATGTGAATAATAGTTTTATGCTAATACGAACCTTATTATTTTAAAATTAATATTGATATTCGTATAAAACGCTTACTAAGCTAAGCTCATTTACGGGGATTTTTAATAACTTTCTCGCGGGTTTCGATAGGTTGCTATCTCTGTCTGTTTGACATTTAACTTACCGGACGGTTAGAAACAAAACGTCACAGACCAGCTTTCTTTGATTTTTATATGAATCAAGTGACAGGTAGGTGACGCGGTTAGGATATTCTTTGTTTATAGAAACACCGAATACCGATAGCTACGGAAGAAGGCACATTAACCAACAGTTATACGTAAGTAAGTTATAGAAAATGGCCGTAAGACAGCCGGAAATATTTTTTTTACGGTTTGTGCCAGTCGCCTCACCAATCCTTTCTTTCTCTTTTTACCCGACTGCGGAGGGTGATGTGTTTATCAACGTACGTATATTATGTATGTGTTTGACAGCATTTCGTTCTGCTATGAATATGCTTCGCCTACTGATTAAATCGTCTACTTATCTTACAGGGTGTAAACGAACCCTTCACGAAGCCGTCAACCAACCATCAAACTAAGTAAATACTACGCAAAATTTATTCGAGGGATTTTTTTTTTTTTTTTTTGGGATGAAAAATCTTGTTTTACGGTTCAACTCAATGTAACGCACTCAAAACATTGTGCTGATGGAAGGATTGAATAGTGTGGGGGTCGTGGAGGTCTTTAAAAGTAAAGTTCTTACATTAAAAACTTGTATTAAAAAAAAAAAAAGTGAAAAAGTTGGAACTTTGACCCCCAATATCTCCGTAACTAGAAGGTTCCCAGCTATGATGTAGAACAAAAAAATGATCGCAATGACGGGGAGAACAAGTGCCTTTCGGCTTCGTCAAGGGTCTTTTTACACCCTTTTTTAAAAGATATTCTACAGCTAGATGGACAACAAGCTCCTCACCTCAGCATTCCATCCATCATTATTATTAATATAGTCGATCAGTATCTCATAGTTCTGGTACTGATTGTCCCACTCGTTGGACCGGTCGTACCGGAAGTCGTCACCGAGCGGGAACATCACCACGTTACTGCGGTACAGCTGCGCTTTCTTGCGCCATTGGTCTAGGATTGTTTGGGCCCTGCAAAAATAAAATACTAGTTAAGACTGACTTCCTATCTGAAAGTTGATGAAATATAAAGACCAACAGAATAGAGAACTTGCAAGAAATACAAAACTATTTTTATTTATTAAAAATGCCTTGTATTGGCGCATGCAAACATTGTGGTACACTTGTTTAAGTTTCTAAAACATCACTTTGTTTTATGCAGCATGTTTTTGGTGAAACGGAACGCACTCTCAAAACGCGTCGGCTTTCAGTCTAACCGGATGCAGCTGAATATCAGTATTTTACATGGAGCAACTGCCTATCTGACCCCCACAACCCAGTTAGTACTGGGTAATACGATATCCCTTGGTAAGACTGGTTGTCAGACTTTCGGACCACTGACTACCAGTAACGACTGTCAAAGATCTACAAATGACAGCACCAGGGACCAACGTCTTAACGTGCTTTCTGAGGTACGGAGGAAACTCAGTATGTAATGGGTGGTCCTATCCACGGACTAACCTAGGCAAGCGCGGCTTAACCTGAAGATCTACCCGAGAGGCTGTAATTATTTAGCCACGTGCTCATCATAGTGAGTCAAGCCAAAGCAAGCATATATCACCTTTCTTGAACATTCTTCTCCGTGATCTTCCGTGGTGCCACACCCCATGGACAAGTGACACCATTTCCTGGTAGTCTTTTGAAATCGAATTGACAGCACACCTAGAAAAGCAAAGCAGTCTTTTGTACCCATTTCTAACCTTTATTTTCGGGCCTATTAAAGTTTATTTTATTCGTGGGTATAATTATTTTGTTTTTGTTGTATATTTACCTTAGGATTTGGTCCACAAGAGTGAGGAACATCGTAAGAATAGAATGGCATCATATGTGTGAACATATCCGTTTTGCCAACTCCGTCTACAAAACAAAAATTAACAGGCATGAGAGACAGATGACGCCTCCACCAAGTCGAACTTTTTTTAAATAACTATAAAACTAAGTTTGTTTTTACATTGCTAACACCGGAGACCGATTTTGTAATCAGAACCTCACTGTGATCGAAATAAAATTCTTTTTACAAAACTGACCACTGACTGACTTGTCGGTTTCGGACTTACCAAAGTCGGGGGACAAAAACTGGCTCAAAGGTCATAAATTACTCGTTTTCAATTAAACTGAATTGCATCTAAATGAATAAATGGTCCCTTAGGGTTCTTACAGACAGGGCACGCCACAATAGTGGCGGTAAGTCCCCTCTTTGAGGAGTGGCTTGAGAGACGCCACGGCGTCCTCATCTTCCGCCTGACGTAGGTCCTCACCGGACACGGTTGTTTCGGGAGGTTCCTGCACTGAATCGGGCGGGAGGAAACGTCCGGGTGTTTCTATTGCGAGGATCGACCGGAGGACACGGTGGACGTGTGCCCCGCGTGGGCGGAGCACCGCCGTGTCCTCGAAGCGGCGATTGGCGGCGGCGAAATCTCGCGTCCGGCCCTGATGCAAGCCATGGTCCGGAGCGAGACGGAATGGGACGCCGTCACCTCCTTCTGCGAAGCAGTAATGCTAGAGAAGGAGGTGGCGGAACGTGAGAGGAAGAGAACCTCACAGCGTCCCGGCCGCCGCGGGAGACGCCCCGGGCGTCGGGGGCCACCACGTGGCCACCGTACCACCACCGTAGCACCACCGTAGGCGCGGGCCTGTGGATGGTGGGCTATGGGCTAGCTCGCCGTCCGTCCGTCTCAGTCTCGTCGACAGGCCGTGTCGACGGCGCGTTCGTGTTCCGCGCGCCTCAAAGAGAGTCAGCAAAAGGAAGGGACGATTCGACGACGAAGGAAGGGAAGCAAGGACCGATGCCTGCCGGGGTTGCGGGACTGTTCGAAAGAGATACCGTGGCCCCGGAACACGTATATTTTTAATAATTAATAAAGCTGCTATTTGAAATTGTTTAAATTTGACAGTATTTCTGAATAACACGAAAGTAATAGAAGAATCAACCATCGCGCGTCATGTGTTTGTGTGCGTTTAATTGTGTGAGTGAAGGCGCGGTTATAGGACCGGTTACAGACGGGCTGCGTTTTAATACGGGTGGTTTACACTTACCGATTTCGGTAAATAAGAAAAAAAAAATACCAACCATTTTATTATTGATTCGGGTCAAGAATCATTAGCATTGGATTTGACCAGGATGCAAAGCGACACCTTGTATGTAAAGAACCCTCCTGATCAGAAGGTCTAAATAGCAAAATATCCAACAGCGCGAAACGTGTAATGAGCAGTAAGTCTAATTAGATTCCAAAACTTACCCCATAGTTGCCTCCACTTAAACTCCAACTGCTTATGGGCAGCCAATTCCTTCTTCACTCTGTAGTGCACCCTTTGTATAACCGAATTCTCAAATCCGGCTAATTTGAGCAAATAAGGTTGTGTACTAGAGTACCCAAACGGGTCTATAGACCATGAGTTCTTGGGTATAACGCCTAGATTGTCGATCAGCCATTGGTGGCCTGTGGTAAGCTGTCTAATGATGGACAGCCAATGAGAATTAGCCTCGTCATTCATTACCCAACCGCCTGTTACTATTTCAATCTTGCCGGCTTTTACGAGTCTGGAATAATAATAATTAAGATAAGTAAGAAATGGCGATATTAGAACTAAGAGAGAGCGAAAGTGAAAGTAAGAAGTTTGCACGTTGGTTAGCAACCAAGACGTTAAAAGATTGTGAGACGATTTCAGAATAAAAATATTTTATTTCTCGTATTCTTCTCAGCAAATCCTTTCATTTGATACCTATATCATGGAAATCCATACAAAATAACTAGTCCGCCATCTTTGGGAGTCCGCCATATTGGATTTAGAATGACGGCACTTAGCTAACCATGCATTGTCATCCAAACTAAACATGTTTGCAAAATTTCAGCTCAATCAGAAACCAAGAAGTGGGTCAAATATAACTTTAGATTTTTTACATGGTCTCTTTCTTTACATACATAGTTAGGTTACAGGTGCAGCTAGTAAAAGCGTGTTAATTAAATAAAACCAGTTGTATTCATTGCTGGGGTTTGATTTCCAACTAAATTTCAGATAATAAACTTAATCTGAGGAGCACACAGTTTTGTACCTCGCACGTATCTAGACTTCTAGAGAAAAGGCAGCTTAGGATCGCGTTTGAACCAAAGTGATTGTCGCGCGAACCGTCGAACGTCGCGTTCATATTGTTCGCGACTGAACGCATCAACGCGCCGAAACGGAACGCCTTCCGGTGGTTTTCCGAATAATTAAAGGTAATTTAAACGTAACCATCGCATTTTAGCACGACCGACGGCTTTGGTTGCCGAAAGGCGGGCTATTTGGGAGACTTATGTCATTATCGCCGTTCTTATAGTGCTGATTTTCAGCCTGATTTGAATAAATGACGTGGAGTGAGAGATTAAGTTCACTGATAACAAATACTTACTTCAAAAACGCAGCCTTATCTGTGTCAGTTGCATCGCTATTCCACCATAGAGCCAGAAAGCTGATCTCAGCCCAAATAAACTTCCTGTCAACGCCTTCCGACAATTTCTCCACCATATTGTTGAATATCGCGCGCGTTTGCGTCTTGTAGTAGTTTTCAAACGTCTTTATCCAGCCTGCAATGTTTTGTCAACAATCATTGATGTTCATCTGTTTTATACGGAGAAGTGTGATAATAGAACATTTTTTTCTGCGAGATTTCGTTCGCGGAATGTGGTAAATGCCGTGAAGAAAGATTTGAGTATGAATGTCGATGACATAAGAGTAGGGGATGACAAAATAAACGATAGATGGACTGTGTGAAGGATGATACGGCTAGAAAGGAGGTGACTGCTGAGATGACGAGTAATTGAGAAGTATGGAAGAAGAAGACATGCTGCGAAACAATTAATTAGGATAAAGGCAAGAGACTGGGTGATTTTGATCGTATATTAGAAGCATAGTGGTGTCGATTCTGTTGTGCACAAACTTAATTTAGGCTATTGCTATCTTTTACTAAAAGGCAGTGCGAGAAAAGGACGGCTATAGATATGAACTAAGTTAGAGATGTCAAACTAGTTTATGCCTTGCGCTTCACAGTGTTTTTAGTCGACTTGTTTTTACGCGCACCCTTCATTTGTATGAAAATATTAGTTCCAACTAAATTTGACAGCTCTAAATGACGTTCGTCTCTTTCTCGTTTTATTAGAGAGAAAAAAATTGCAATAGCCTAAATTAAGAGGGCCCTTCCCGGCGCGTCTATCGTCAACGCGAGCATGGTCGAAAAGCTTGTTGTTTCATCCAGAGCCATAGCGGCGATATTTTTTCAACTGCCCTGTCTTACCTAGCCCCGACCCCGCACTACTCGTCACCCGCGCATCTCATACCGACTAACGCGAGGACATTGAACGAAAAATAGTGTTCGAAAATTTATAAAACTTGTTCCAGGAAATACGTGTTTTTGAATAAGTCTTACAAGTTTGTGAAATAAATATTTGTTATTTATAATCTCCACTATATTTGCAAGGCTTCTATCGGGCTATTTTCTTTAGTTTTACAATTTATGAGTACATTATGAACGGCCAAAGTTGAGGTAAAATTTGAGAAAAACAGCAATTTTTGGAGGCATATAGTGAATTTGTTCCTACAAATTTTTATTTTTTGCTTCGATAGAAGCCAAGATATAGTGCACAAGATACCTATCAGTTCAAAAAAAATAAAGATATATGTGTAACAACTTCATAATCACGCACGAGCGTTTGTCAAAATTCTCGCGAAAAGTATGGCGGGTTGGCCGCTCTTAAGTTTAGTTTCTGCACAATAGAATCGACACCAGTATCGATGAATGTATCTGCTAAAATCGTTTCTATTGGTGTCCGTTAAAAAACGTTTTAAATGCCTATAAATTATTATAGATTTTGGCCTCCTCCTTTCAAAGCCTTTTAGCCTTCTCCAGTGTCGTATAGATTTCTTATTAGTTTTGTTCTGAAGACTCGCCCGCGTAACACACATTCAACCCTAGTAAGTTTTTTTTTGTGTAATCAAAAATGGTAACGCATTCAAATTGTCGACTATACCTACGTAGCCTTATCTTCTTTAACGGTACAGTAAACACTATGATAGCAACGCGATAATCTATAGTTACACTAGCGACATCTTTCTCTTAAAATTTTATGCTTGTACATAAAAAGGCTTAGCCTTTTCTTAATAGGCTAGTTTCCACCATCAATAAATTCTAAACCTATTTAGTCTGCTGGGCTAATAGATTTGCAAGTTAGAGTATTGGAAAATAATGGACACGTATATTTTGTTTTTTTTTTTTTTTTTTTTTATATCAATGAATATTTACAAAGATAAAACGCATCAAAACTCGGGGGGGGGGGGGGGGGCTCGTGACGTCAGAACGCACTAAAAATTATAGCACGGCGTGACGTATTTTAAAAGCGTCGTATCTTCGTAAATTTTGGTTTACGTAACAAAAGAAAAAATACGGGCCAGAGAGAGAGAGAAAATATTTTTGATTAGATTTTTCAGTTGACAGGCCTATTCTATGTTGGGGTCGGCTTCCAGTCTTCTAACCCGATGCAGCTGAATACCAGTATTTTACAAGGAGCGACTGGCTATCTGACCTCGAGAACCCAGTTAGTGTCATACCTAGCACCAAAACGCCTGTATTAACCGACGAGGAAACCAGAGATGGCATTATGCACCTGAATTTTGCCGGATATGTTTAAGTGCCATGGAAACGGGGGGCCAGTTTACGAATGATATAAACGGGCGTAAAATTCGGTCATCGAGCTGCTATTTCCTCAAAACATAACATAACATCACGCCTGTTATCCCCGAAGGGTTATGCAGAGGTTTACCTAATAGTACACCCACATTTCGCCAGTTATGTTTAAGTCCCATGTAATAGGGGCGAGCCTATTGCCATCAACCGGGCCCAAAGCCAGACTCCGTGGCTCCTACTGAGAAGTTCCTGATGGAAAAACCCAATAACACTTTGCCCGACCTGGGAATCGAACCCAGGACCTCATGCTCAGCAGCCATTCGACCAACGTCAAATTGTATTATTTTTTAAATTTGGAACTTAGGCTCCCAATATCTCCGTAACTAGAGGGTTCCCAAATATAGTACAGAACGAAAAAACAACAAGGTGCCTTTTGGCTTCGTTAAGGGTCTTCTAACACTCATTATACTCAACAGTTGTTTCTGCTGCTATAATACATAATTATGTTTCTGTATACATGATGTTCGTAAACGTTCTACCTTTATCGCAGTACAAATGCTTTTGATAAGCAACCGTAACGTCCTTTGATTATCTTTGCAAATACAATTGTAATGTTACATGATCTGTTGAATGCGTTATTAAATTCAAAGCATAACGGTTAATAAATGGTCGTGGTTTTTAAATTTTCAAACACTAATCTCGGGGCTAGCGCAGTATCGAGAAAAGTGGAAGGACTGGGGGAGGCCTTTGCCCAAGAGTGGGACAGTCAAGGGTTATAAAAAAAAAACTCGGGGCTCTAAATGCCTCCAGTTATTTGATTGCCAGGTGTTATTACGTACAACCAATCATAGCATTTAAAAAATAATTACATTTTCCTCATTTCTTGGCAGAATATCAGCAATATGACTACGTACAATATGGTGATATTTCTTTTTTGCAAAAAAAATATAGTCTTCCACAAGTAGCTACTAAGGGGGAGGGGGGGAGGAGGGGAAGTTGTCAAGTCAAATCTAAGGTCATCTCACCAAGTCCGTGCCCCCTTGGAGGGAGCGTCAAAATTGCCTCACGTAATTAATGGACGCCCCCTGAGTGCTTTAGAAATCAATCAAAATGTTTCATTTTTCTCCATGGGCTCAAAAACCCCCTAAGTAAACATCCCTGTATAATATGAGTCACTTCAAACCATTTAGCGATAACACTTTGGGATTAAAACCTTAATTTGATTAAAAACAAAGTTCAGTTTTGCATGAAGAAATTTCATTGCTATTACAATCATACTTGTCACACAGAAATTAATTTTAGTTTTACGATAATTGACATCAACGTACGAGTATTTGCCAATTCTTATCGGGTGTTATGGCTTTTTCCGCGAGAATATTTTTCATTGATACTACTAGTGCTCGTGGTAGCTAACGTTTTCACGTTACAATCGGGTGTTGAAAAATGGACTTTAAACCGAGTGGTCCACTGTTTATTTTCTAAAATCGGATATAGTGTGTACTCTCGGGCTTCAGACACGTAACGCCTACACCTATAGGTGTCACTACTCACTAAATAACGTATGAAACAATCTTTTATCGTTGATTATTTGTAGGATAAAATAATCCTGCGGAAATAGGTAACGTCCGAAACACGGACACCCAAAAGCACGGTGATAATAAATGATGTTTATTTTGCAAGTAGGTTTTTACAAACACTTTTACACGTCATTTTTTAAAACTAGATGGTGCAGGTTTTTCGTACCTGACTACTCTGAGAAGAAACAGCCGAAACAAACTCAGAGGTCATAGTCTCTTTTGAAGTCCAGACATAATCTTGCGAAATCATCAACTCACATGAGGACTATACAGATTAGTAGCTGAGATGGTCTTTTGAAGAAAGAACCACACAGATTTGAGTGGACCTGTCCGGTGTATCTATCGCCCTGTCCAGTGAAGTGCCAGTGAAGGGGATCCCGTTTGATTTAAACTACAGCTAATACTGCCTAGCAACAGAAGTGGCGAATTGAAGTACGAATTTCTATTATTTAAACATATTTAGCACAAATGAGTAATTTATTGTAATGAATATAGAACCTTTCCTGTACTATATTTGTCGTTTACTGGAACAACTTGCAACCCACGGATGCCTCTCAAGGTGAAAATATACAAGTCTATGATGAGACCTGTCGTACTGCATGGATCGGAAAGCTAGGCAGTTAAGAAGACGGATGAAAAAAGATTCCATACAACAGAGATGAGAATGTTGAGATGTGTGGAGTGACTCAAATAGATGAAGTAATTAATGAGCTTATAAGAGGAAGTATGAAAGTGCCGCCGAAAAGATGAAAGGGAGTCGTCTATCTTGGTATGGACATGTGATGAGGAGGGATGGAACACATGACTAAAAGAGTGACGAATATAAATCTTGATGGATGGAGAGGGAGATGAAGACCAAAGGAAAGATGGATGGATTGTGCATGTGAGGAATGATATGAAGGTAAATAAAGGAGTGGATGAAATCGAGGCGATTGACGATAAAATTTTTCGAGCTAGGGGCGCGGGCGAGGTGTCCAGAGACGCGTCTTCGCGCGTATATAAGGTATATAAGGAATAAAACTTATTAGGTGGCGACCAAAAATTTTGAGTTTTGGCCAAAAAAACAGTTTTTGAACCAAAAATTTCGAATTTTACCCCACAACCTGGAAACCGGGACGCGGATCGCGGACCACAGAACAGGGGTGAAGGGTGGTGGTACTATTGAATATATATAAACGAATAGAAGAAAAACACGTGTTGCGCCGACCCCAAGTAACATCCGACAAAGGCAGAAAGATGATTATACGATAAATCAACTAGCAAGATTAAAAAAGAACAAAAACTGAAATCACTTCAATAATTACCTGGATCATTGTGTGAATGAGGGACAATGAAAACTTTCAGCTTATTCTTTTGACTCCATTGGTCTTCTTGGTACTCTATTTCCCAACCTTGCTTCCATACTCCGCCGTCTTCATCGTCAAACATGATTCGATCATACATTGACAGCATCTTTAACATGACTTAGGTAATAAGTATTTATTTTATGAAAACCTCTAAATAATAAAGGAAAAACAGCGTGAGAAGCTACTACAATCTGTCAAATTTCTTTAATAGATTTTCAACTGTATCGCTAAAACATTAGGTTCAAGGTTGATTGTGAAAATTTCAGTTTCGGGTAGCTTGATGTGCTGGTTTTGGCTCTAAATACGGGGTGTAAACAACCTCATCACGAAGCCGTTAACCAAGCATTCTGTGCATCAAACTAAGTAACTTTACGCAAAAATTATTGCTACGAAACGACTTATTTTTTGGGGTGAAAAATCATGTTTTGTGGTAGAACTCAATGTAACGCACTCAAAACATTGTGCTGATGTATGGATTGAATAGTACGGGGGTCGTGGAGGTGTTTAAAGTAAAAATCTTGCAATAAAAACATATATAGTTACGGAGATATTGGGGCCAAAGTTCCAACTTAATGACAAGGTTTTTTTTTAAATACAAGTTTTTAATGTAAGATTTTTACTTTAAACACCTCTACTACCCTCGTACTATTCAATCCATCCATCATCACAATGTTTTGAGTGCGTTATATTGTGTTCTATCACAAAACATAATTTTACACCCCAAAAAAAAAACGTCGTTTCCCAGAAATAATTTTTGCGTAAGTTACTTAGTTTGATGTACAGAATGCTTGGTTGACGGCTTCGTGATGAGGTCTTTTACACCTTGTATACAATACATTATTAATCAAAAAAACTCTGAAAATTTTAAATCATTGTTTGGCCAGCTGTTTTACAAAGATTTAATTAGACACAGTACCTGTATATCCGTCTTCGGTATTGTTTGTTTCTGTATAGGACATGACGACTCATTGAATGGTATGCGCATCTTTGGAGGCTCATCTCCAACAGCCTTGTACTCCCTGACCTTGGGATCTACCTTGTAAAACGATTCTTTAGGCCTCTTCTGAGGAGGATGGTACTCCTGTGACTGCTCAACAATCTGGTCTACAGCTGATTTTATCTCGCCAACCACAGCGTGATGTTGGTTCAACTCATTTTCTATGTGACGCAGTTTTGATTCAAATGATGACCATTTTGTCTGAAAAATGTATCCGATTTTTTATCGATCTAAAATCTATTTGAATGTTTGGGTATTTTAAACTATAGCTAGAGCCATTTTTAGGGTTCCGTAGTCCTGACAAGGAACCCTTAGTTTCGTCATGTCCGTCTGTCCGTCCGAGGTTTTGAATTTTGTAGGGGTGAGTATATCAGTTTCACCGACAAAATAGTAAAATAAAATTTTGGAAAATATTTTTTCCTCTACATGTGAAGTGGGGATGAATTTTTTTTTCGTCGTCTACACCATCATGTGGGGTATCGTTGAATAGAACTTTTAAAATGACCTAGGGGTTGCTAGTACTATTTTTCGATTTAATGCTCCATTTACGAAATATTAAACTTTAAACTACAAATGTTTGTTCCAGTAGGGCGTCCCCCCCCCCCTGTAAAAGCTAAGCTGCTGGCTTGAAAAATCTGGAAAAATTCATGATGATAGTGCATTTCATGAACTTTAAAGAAAAATTAAAAATTATAGCGGTTAAGATAACTTTATTAGTTTAGCAGTAATAGTCGTTGAACTTGGGTGTTGGATAATTTTGTACCAAATACAAAATCCTTAGAATAAATCGTTCTATATTGTGATAACGGGCTACTACGGAACCCTATACTGCGCGTGGCCCGACACGCACTTGGCCGGTTTTTTATAATTATAAGGCATTACAACTGAATTAATGTTATCCGCGAGATATTTAAAAAAAAAAAAATGGTAAGCATTATGTAATGTAAACGAAATACTTAAAACTTAAACTTACTTCTCGTTTTCAGTTCAGTCACCTTGACTGAACTGAAAATGAGAAGTAACGGAATGTGTTATTGGTTATTAGTAGGTACGTCATTGTCATTGGTTTGATAATACTTGATGAACAATACAAACAATAGTGCATATGATGATAAAAATGTCCATAAGAATATTGTGGATCACTTATTTAAGTTTCTATAACATCACTTATTTTACAATTTATTGTTTTATATAGCATGTTTTTAGTGAAACGGAACGCACTCTCAAAACACATCGTCTCTCGATAACGCCGGTAGTGACGTCAAAGTCAATACGTCAAAAAGACACTTTTATTTGAAAAGTATTTATTGTTGATGAATATTTTATTATAATATTGTTATTGCAATTTATGCTTGAATAAAGCACATACAATTATGAAAATTATTTAAAAAAAAAAATGATGTAAACAAGGCAGATCGAGGTAAATGACATCACATCATGGCTGCAACAGTCACAGACATTTGGGCTGTGGTAGAAAATTGCACAAGTTTAATATTATTTTTGAGCGACAAGCAGTTGTTGAACATAACTTTTAATACTTTTCTTGTGTTGATATTAGTGTATTTTATTGATTTAAGTGAAGAAAAAAATACATGCTTATTCCCTATTCTATAGAATTGATTTAATTTTCCCGTGAACTACGGGCTAGCTTTTACCTTGGCCAGAGGCCAGAGGCTTACTTAGTGTTGCCATACAATGTGGCAACACCGTTTGTCTGTTGGGGACATTACCAGTTGAAAGTGTTGAGGAGTTTTTTGATGCCATTTTTTAGTTTATTGTTACATTAGGTTATTTTAATTTATGAATGTATTTAACATTTGGCTTAATAAATTGACTGGATTGTTCATCAAGTCTTAACCAGTTAGCTCATGTGTGAATATGCAATAGCATACTCACAACAAACTTTCTTATCAACTTGGTAAGTTGACTATTATACCTAAATACATGTTATGCACAGTTAACACTATATTCGTAGAAACGAAAAAAAAAACAAAGTTGTTTTTGGTTTATTAGAAAAGTTTTTTTTTTACACTTTTTAGTTGTGTTGTAGTTGCACTTGTGAAATCACTTATGAAACAATTTCGTATTGTAACTAGAAGTTATTAAGGAACCATCATGTCGTCAACATGAGCCAAGAAGAAAATATTGTTAAATTGAAAAGAATAATCCAACTTAAGTCTGAATACAGAGGTATTTAAAAAGGGGATTTAAACAGTAGTATGCAATCCCTAAAATTTTAAAAACTTACCGAAGTTTGTGCAATATATTACAATATATACCTATTTGTAATGACGGATACCAATGTAATTGGTTGTAAACACAACAATTAAAAATAAAATGTAACAGAAACTTTTGAGGTTCTAAATTCAATGTATTTGTAATGAAAGATAGACAGATGTCGTAAGTAGTATGCACACAATAAAAATTATAATTGGCTAAAAAGATAGAAAGAAAGCAAAAGTATTTATATTTTTTCACGCACAATGGTCCACTTCAAGGACTAAGTGCGGAAACCAATACCCCATGATAGAAGCAAAAGTATTTATTAAATTCACACAGGACATAATAGAAACAAAAAGATAGAATAGACAGATATATGATAGATGTAGATAGATACATTGCAGTATATTTCTTATTTTTAAACTTACCTCAAGATCCTGTGCTGCTGGTTTTATGCTTGGCAACTTGAAACTCAAATCCGTCACCACATACAATATAAATATAAACGCAATTATGCATGTTGTCCAAAACACAGCCGATAATCTTCTGATCCTCATAGTGAGACCTAATAAATTAAATAAAAACATGTATGCTCGTTAGAACGCATTTTACAATACTAAAAGCAGACTTCAGATATTAGTGGAAAAGCCCTCAATAACACGTTAGCTGTTGAAAATCGACAAAACATAACATTTAACACAACTAATTACTAAACACCGCGTCTCCACGTAATTTAATCGTTTCTAAAATGCCGGTTTGTAATTTTCTGATGGTACTCAGCAAAATTATTTAACTACTTCGATATCACAGTTCTAGTTTAGGCTATTTTTATTATTTTATGACACGAATACATAATTTTTTTACCTCTTACTTACAATTTGGTACAACTTGCACCTATCTATTTGTTGTGTAGTGTGACGTTAATGACGTTTCACGTTTCATTTCAATGTTGATAGTAAAATAACGGGTGGGTTGGCCTTACCTTTTTACAGAATACCACGTAATTTAAGTTAAAATGATTTAATAAAATGACTAAAATATATGACTAAAATAAAATATACTGAATGTAGATAAAGCTTTTAACGGTTTTTTGCAAAGGAAGTAATGGAAGTTTTTCTTATAATTTGAATTTTATCATTACACTAGACCCTACAAAAGTACAACTTCCAACAATAAATTTGTTCAACTGGCAACACACCAAACAAATGGGGTGTTTTGTGTGTCGCCAGTTGAACAAATTTCAATGTCAATGTTACTGGTTAAAGAAATATTTTAAATTTTCATTAAAATTTTCGTAATTACTTTGTAGGAAATATATCACCTGAGTGACCTGACACCGTACCCTGCTTGTAGTCTCTGTTCTGCATTACAGCTGGCGATTGATGATAATCTAATGAAGAACATTTTATTTTTTGTTAAAGTACCTAAAAGTTTGCTGGATTTAAATTTTAGCCCACATATTTTATTAAAACCGATACGGGACAAAATACAGAATAGTTGTTTTCTTTAATTAACATGAATCCAATGATAGAATAGTGTTAAAGCTGACATCTTTGCAGGGGCGTAGCTACCGCCGTATCAGCCTTATCAATGATATGGGGCCCTCGAGTAACAAGGGCCCCGACGTGCAAAGGAAAAAACTCACAAAATCTTCCAATAACCTCATTGTTATTGCTAGGAGGCCCGTTATGATTAAATAATAAATATTTAATTTATCGCAGATGACTTGACTCGTCGCGGTCCGGAAAGCTAGAATTTTTCGAGCTCGCTTTTCTGTGCGAGCTATGAGCGTAGTTACTAAATTTTCTATCCCACTTTGCTCGCTTTTACATTATCATAGAAAATCAAAGACACATTATGCGATGCAAGTCAGGATGCTATTTTTTTTTTTGGTGTTCGCTTACTCTCTTTCGAAGGGCCCCCAAACAATTTTGATACAGGGCCCAGGCCTAGCTACGCCACTGCCTATAAGCAACCTTTCATCGCATGTAAAAATTTAAATTGCAAGTACCTAACCAGGTACGAGCTGTTTCTTCATCGAAAAATTACTGGTATGTTGTGTAATGTTATTAATGTTCTGTGTGTGTGTAACTTTGCTAGTTAAGATACTAAAAGCATTATAACGAATTTAAAAAAAGAGACGTTTGGTTTGTGCATCATGAAGTCGAGTATGCCTGATGAGTCGATGTCCCAGACTAGAGTAATTTACTGAGAATAAGCGCTTAGGATGTCACTGAAGCACCTGGGTGACACCAGGTTGACCGAGAATCTCGTAATTTAAGAGCTACCTACCTGAATTTATTCATTTTTTGAGGTATGTAATTCGCAGAGTTCGCACTTTCGCAGACGTATGATATTGAACGAGTATGTGCTTTGATTTTCAAATGCCTACAATGAGTACAACGTTTTCATCCTTTGACCATTATTCATCTAAGTATTAACTAATATTGAAATGGTAATCCAATAAGCTCGTGAAAGTTTCTAACAAGTAACTTTCCAGTTGTCATTTTTCAAAGAGTGTATCCGAACGGTGTAGCGAGCCTTGTTATCGATTTTTGGAGAAACGTCAAACTAATTTGTTTGTGTGTGAAAGATGGCGTCAAAGGAGTCCCTGGACGTGAGTATTAATTATTTTCTTTGGATATAACCGCCTATTTTGTGTTTAATTGATCTTTTCTTACATTCGACATACTAGGGAATGTAATTTACGGAAAATAATAACGGTATACTCGTTTTAAAAAGAACAAATAACTGAAGAAGACCACGCCCCTGCCGTTGGTTTCTTTTTTTATTTGTATTTCGATGTTTTCTACGAAATTTTGAATTAAATTATTCATAACGCGTTTATCTAACGCACGGTACTTTTGACATACTTATTTCAGTAATAGCCTGCTTATTAAGGATATTTTTAATTCATGATTATCTCTTCGTTAATTATGCAAAAGAATAACAAAGCCGGCAAAACGACAAAACAGTTATTCCCCAATATTTTGCTAATTTCAAATACGTAGTATTTTTAACACGTAACTATTTTGTAATTTTTATTACTTACCTAAAATTATCTACAGATACAAGAATCTCATTGCAAAGTGTGTTGAGGCAGTTGTATCTTCGTAATAATAATAATAATTAGCCATAATACAGGAGTTTTTTAAATCTAAGATGCAGGTTGATTGGGATGCTAACATCATTATGAACATAAGGTACGCACCTACAGTATATAATTATATGAATCCATAGTACCTAATAATTGGTATCCATGATAGTCATTTAATCAATGTACTTCAAGTATCTTTATTTTTCTCTCATTACATATTTTTCATCCTCATCAAGGGTCTCCCTCATAACTATCAAGATTTGCCACAAGACATGATTTTCACAGGATTCCTATAAATAAACCTTAGTTGCTATGAAATAAGCCTTAAAAAAAGCCATACAAAAAATAATTTCTTGAAATTATCCAGAAGCTAACCCTCATGTAAAATGGAACAACAAAAAGATTTTTCATTACAACTCCTCAAATAGCTTAATGGGTTACATGGGAACAACCTACTGAATGCTCGCTTAATGAAGCCTGCTCAATAGCAAACAGCATCAGTCCTTACCATCAACTGCAATAGTCACACTATTTCCCTCGCCTATCTAAAATATAAGACTGCGTTTCATTACTTAGGAAACAGCTAAAATTACATAAGACAAGACAGTTCCCCAACCACTTCCTAGTGTTAGCTGGGAAGAAGAAGTAGCCAACAGAATTTCCAGTAAACAATCAAAGTCATTTCTCTAATGATTTTGTATTCATTATAAGGGCCATCCATCAATTACGTCACACGAATTTCATGATTTTTGACCCCCCCCCCCTTCTTTTCACAGCTGGTCACATTTGTAAGACCCCCCCGCCCCCGCCCTAGTGTGACGTCACATATTTTGCAATTTTACATCTACAAATTATTGAATTAAAAAAAGCAGGTCCAAAATTAGTTTTATTTCAATTGATTTAACAAATTAAAAACGATTAATTATTCTTATTAAAGATTCAGTCTAATTAGGCGGTCGGCGTAACACTAGTAGAGCGAGTGACCGATAAAACAATTTGAACCTTATGTCTATACAGATAGAGTTGGAAATGTTTTTGAAATGTGACGTCACAAAATTTAGGACCCTTCCCTCCCCCTTATTACACAAAGTCACACTTCGTCGACCCCCTCCCTCCCCCTTAAAGTGTGACGTAATTTATGGATGGCCCCTTATGAGATCCCTATTTGTATTACAGAGGTGCAGATAGCCAACTTCTGGTAAAATAAAAACTTCTATAGTAAAGCAAAATACTCACTCATGTCATTTGGTATGTGCTGTTGACTTGCAGGCAGGTGCAGTAGAGATTGGCGGACATTGTTTAAAATGAGACTAAGTAACCATTGCAGTATGAAACCTTTTTATGTGAACAATGTGCATCATTAAATATTTTCTAGTCATCCATCCTATTTTCCAACAGGAATTCTGAAATGAAATGAAATGAAATTTATTTGCTAGAATTGTAGTATATAAATAGATGGTCGAGTTTTATTACAGTTGCTCACACAATTCGCTAAAACATGCATTCAAAATTTAAGAACATTTAAGAATACATGAATTTAACGTAATAATTGGTATGTAATAATATTATGTATGTCCACAAAAAGACAGTCAATAATAATAATGCCAATAATAAGAATGTCAAAAATAAGAATGTCAGTTGTATTGTATTGTATTGTATAACGGGCTGGTGTCCGCAACTCCACGTCAAAGCGCGTATTTTGCGTGCGGGTGGGAAACTATTCTATCCATCCCAATTCCCCGAGAAAGGCCAGTAACGCCCCAGTGTTGCTGACTATCTCGCGGAGAGTACCTGGGTTACCAAAGTACTTTGCCCTGTATGTTGCAACCTCTGGGCAGTGCAGAAGCACGTGGGCTGCTGTCTCGTCTTCCTCCATGCAGGCACGGCACAGGGGGCTGTCTGTGACTCCTAAGACAAAGAGGTGTTTATTAAAAGAGCCATGTCCGGTAATGGCGGCTGTAACTGTGCGCATCTGTGGTTTAGTCAACCGCAGCGCGCGTTTGGTGAAGCGGCCATCGATAGCAGGAAGCGCTTCCTTGGCCTGCCTACACTCGCCGTGGTCCCGCCACAGCTTGTGGTGTTGTTCGCTAGTTCGTTTCCTTACCAGTGTGCGTAGGTATCCGAAAGGGAGCGGTACGATAGGTTCGGGTCCCACCGCTGCCGTGCTCGATCCCCTTCTAGCAAGTTCATCCGCCGCATCATTACCACGGGAATCGCTGTGTCCTTTGATCCATTGGATAGTTATATTATTGAGATTACCAACCTGGTTCAGGCGTTGGTGACACTCGTGTATTAACCCAGAGTTCACTGTGTGGTTGTCCAGTGCTAGCAGTACAGCCATGCTGTCTGAGAGTATACGAATTGAGTGGTCCACAACCTTCCTGGCTAAGATGGCAGATGCCGCCAGGGAAATGCCTATGCATTCTGCCTGAAATACCGTGTTGTGGGCCCCCAGAGGTTTGGCTATGTGGATGTTGAGATCCTCCGAGAAGACTCCAGCACCAGTGCCAGTACCTGTTTTAGATCCATCCGTGAAGATCCGCAGTTCTGCTGGATTTAATCCCTCGCATCGGTGATCCTCATGGAGCTGGATTTTATATTTCTTATCGAATACGAATTGTTTTGGTATCCGATCGTTTGTTGCTTTCGCCAGGGGGAACTCGTTGTAGAATCCCTCCAGTACCGCGGTGTGCTGTGTTTCTCTCTTACCCCAGAGTTGAAGTGTTTTAAGGCGTATAGCCGTCATTGTCGCTTCCTGCTGTATGAACAGATGTAGCGGTGGCAGCCCCAACATGGCTTCGAGAGCCGCAGTCGGAGTAGTCCTCATGCAGCCTGTGATCGCCATGCAGGCATGCCTTTGCAAGCGTTGCAGCTTGATGGAGGCTGTAGTTAGTTTGGTACGGGGCCACCAGACCACTGCCCCATACGTGATCATAGGTCGGATCACCGCGCCGTATAACCAAAGTATAATTTTAGGGGATAAGCCCCACTTCTTACCTATCATCCTCCTGCACTGCCAGAAGGTAATGCAGGCCCTGTTTATTTTATTGTCTAAGTGGCTACTCCAGTTTAACTTGCTGTCCAGGATGACTCCCAGATACTTGACCTCATTGGCTAACTGGAGTTCTGTATCGAAGAGTTTGGGTAGGCGATAAGGGCCTAGTGTTCGTTTTTGGGTAAACATGACTAGTTCAGTCTTCGTGGGGTTCACTGAGAGCTCGAACTCTCTGCACCATCGTTCAACGATGCGTAGTGCCTGTTGAGTAAGGTCGCAGATTGTCCCCGTCACTTTCCCCGAAATGAGGATAGCGAGGTCGTCGGCATACCCTATTGTGTAGAAATGGTTCGCGTTGAGTTTCGTGATGAGGTCATTTATAACCAGATTCCAAAGAAGCGGGGATAGTACGCCACCTTGGGGGCAGCCTCTGGCTATCATGGCCATCTGCTGCTCCACTTCAAGTCGAACCACTCGTTTACTTAGCATGTCAGTTGTATGAATGTCAATAATTTTTCACTTAATTCATAATATGAGAATGTCAACCTGAGTCTTTAAGGTTAAGATACTCACCCACAGAATAAAATGTCTTGTCTCTAAGCCATCTGAATAACGCTTTTTTAAATGGACTGATTAACAGTTCCCTGTATGATTTTGGTAGTTTGTTATATATCCTTATAACCATTGGAAAGCAACTTCTGTGATATAAGTGACTTTTCATTGGCGGAATAATCAATCTATCAGGATATCTCGTATTAAACGGTCTGGTTAGAAGACAAATGTATTTCTCGAAACCATTAATCAGACAAACACTAAAGACCTTCTTATTGTTAAAATAACAACGGTAGAACCTTGCAGTCCTGACTCACCTGGTAAAACCCATTAAAATTCGTACTAATATAAAATATTTTATTATAAGTAATAAAATGTCATTGGTACTTACAGCAACGATAATGCTGCTTGAATATTTAATGTGTTTGAAAATAGCAGATATTCATCTTGATGGGTGTGGGTGGCAACCTTATGTATGAGGTTGCATTTAATTCCCTCCAACACTGAAAGATACCCTTGTCATATCCATGCATACATAATCTTACCGTAGCATCAATTTGACACCAATTGAAAAAAATCTAAAATGAAAGAAAAACTTATAAAATAGAGCAAAAAATTTAAATGTTTAGATTAAAAAAAAAGTTGTATGCTGCTGTGTATCCAAGTTATGTGTCCCCACAGTAAGGAAAAGGATATGCAGATGTTGATGAGTCAAAATTCTATGCAGGCCACAGTTAATACCAGCATATTTTTTTCAAATATTGAAGGAGAATATAAAATCTATGTCTCTACATAGATTTTATACAGACCTACCTACCTACCTTAATATATATAGGGTAGATACCCTATATTCATCCCGAAAAGGGTACTTACTGTTCCCGAGGAAAACAACAATAACGTTCTTATGATAATAGATGGCGCCACGTGTCTTTCGAATCATGATTGAATTATATTATTACAAGCAGAGTACAACCCGAATTAATTGTCAAACTATAAATGAACGCGAGCAAAGCCACGGCCAAAAGATAAGTTAGTTTATATAACAATTAGTTCAAATAACTTTATTTTTCAAATATAAATATTTACTAGTTTTTTTTGTAATAACCTTTTTCCCGAATAATATGCGCATCTCGTTTTCACAAAAGGGCGCTTGGTGAAATAGCACTGACAGTGAAACAAATACAACAAACAAATACTACCGACGGTGAAACTATACACGAAAATAATATTTAAATAAGACGTCAAAAACGAATGGAATCGCAACCACTAGAAACGAACATGATTCTCCAATGCTAGAAGAGACCAATCAAACGAAGGTCAAAACACCAATGCTCATTCCTATGGATTGTACCTGTCTTTACCCCTATTCCTATATTGGCTGTAGGCTGCATAGTCGGGTGATTGTGCCCGACTGGCTACGGTTGGTCGGGCTCCTCTCCCATCCCAGAGCATGTCTTTCCTTACAAAATAGTGGCCCCTGGTGTATCCGGCTTGTCCGGGTCAGGCTTGCTCCTGGCTGGGTGTGGTACTCAATCATCAATCAAGGGCGCTTGGTGAAATAGCAAGCATTTTTGGGCGAGTTTGACTGAGCAGCATGGCGGCAGACACTCTTTTAAAAGACTTCAGTGTGTTCATTGAGTCAAAAGCTTCAAAAACACACATACACACAGAATATAAATATTGGAGAAGCTTACTCCTCATGCAGGTTATGCAAGCGAAGTATGGAATAGAACAGAAATAGAAATAAGAAGTATAATTATGAGATTATTTTGACGGTTTCACGGTAAACTATTTCTACTTGGTTGGCTGATGGATAGGTAACCTATATCGCCATTCTGTAGGTTATTTGAAGAACAAACTTCCATCGATTTTGCTATCATGCATGTCCCACTTTGTAACTAAGTACAATTTACTTTCAGAGGTAGAAAGTGGAGCGTTAATGCCTGAAACTATAGTTGGTGCCAGTTAAGATCGCAATAGCGGTCATTGCCGTTTCCCTAATATCTCTTCCTACGAAACAAAACAAATGAACCATGTATCGTTTTTCATTAGAAAAAATGTTGAAGATCACGATAGATGACGATTCAAGACTTGTACAGGCTTATTTTTGGATTTCAAAGTTAAGAACTTTAATAAATGCAGGTGGGTCAATGACCGCTTTTGCGATCTTAAGTGGCCGCAAAAAAAAAAAATACAAACCTTGCCTCCCATAAACAACATAAAGAAAACAGTCGAGTCGTTCTCGAGTAATGATCGTACATACATGCGGCAATCGATTCTTTATTTAAACGTATAGATTTTAATTAAGCTTTGTAGTTAGAGACCTTTCTTTGTTCTTATATTCCACCAATTTGATGAAACATCGCAAAAGTGCGGGACTGCAGCCTTGCGTGGTGTTTAACGCGGTTCGATAACGGCCGCCTCGCCAATTGAACGCATCCGCATTTGTGTCAAAGGACACAGCACGCGCTCCAAGACGAGCTCATCTTCATCCAAGGTTACCAACACATCCGTAGGCGAAATACTCCACTGGATACCCACGTACGCTAGCTTTTATAGCGGAAAAATACAGGCCGAATTTTGTACTGCTCTGAATATAGTACCGTTATAACTCTGTAACCATGTAATCATTTTGTTTTGCTGGTTTGACTTTGTATTCCCATAATGTTGCCATTAATTTTCAGATATCTAATGCCACAAAACCGGCACAGTGTAATCGGCCTATATAATCAATTGCTAGAGCGAGACCTGCTTCTACCGTGACAGATTAGAATAAATCATTCATTCAACGCCTAGTACCCACTACGAGATTTGCAAATTGTAAAGTAAGGTTACTTCCTCATGTGAATGAATTGATGGACACACTAACCAGTAGGGATTGCCGGCTAACACATGAATAGTTGGCCTTCCACACCCGTCCCAACATTGTGCCATTCGCATTATGGCTTATGAATGAGTACACCTGAATAGTCCGTGCGTTTCATTTTTCAACATCATTAGCGGACGTACTCGCCTATTTAAAAGATTAATCCGCGCATCGTTTTATGGCCAGTGCTACTGAAAATATATTTTCGTGCCGGCGGGTACCTCCACTAACTTTATGTAATCCATTGTACTCCATTCCAGTTAGCAGAAGTTTCTCTTGATTCGGAAAACTTTTCTTGCCCCACATATTACACAGAACTCCACTCGTATCTTTTAGCGCCCGTAATAGGCAGTCGGCTGTGAAATTAGAAAACAGCCTTGCGAATATGGGGCACGTCAAAACGGAAACCCTTTTAGAGATAACTCGATTCAATTCCCAGAGATCTCTAGAGTAAATTCATTAGATGCAAACGCGTTGGAGGCAGTGTGAATTGCACGTGCTTGGAGAATTTCCATTCATGAGATCAGATTGTTAATATTCACGGCCCTTAAGTGTATGATGGCGAATCAGTTCGCTGACTATTTACGACGAATGTCATATATCACACTTGCAATCGTCTAAGAGATCGTCTACAACAGGCTAAGGTCCTGCACGATGCTGACGCAAGTAGCCGCACTTCCCGCAGGATGTCGGGAATGAGAGCGTGTCCTCATAACTCTTGTGCTGTCGTGGGTGGCGATCACAGACGTTGTGTAACTCCTTGGTCTAATGAGGATATTATTCAGGAGTATCTGAACATTAGCAGAGAAACGTCGCGCGCCTTTTGAAGCGGTTTAATTACACCGGTGTTGGCGGCTACCTCGTTAGTGCTCGACGAAACAACAGACAGATTGTGCCGTTAATTAAATTAAATCATCTGTTGGTGTTAAATACTCTGTCATTCAATAGCGTACAATAGATTTGAGCCTGTAGGTATAACCACTAGGAAGATTCCTGACAGCTTACATTCATTTAATATTATTAATAGAAAACTAAAGCAGTATTCAAGTCCCCAAGTTTCTTCTTCGATTTGAATTGATTCAAAGATGGTCTGTTGGAAAGACTAAAACATTTGTGATAATGACATCAAAAATTCACAAAACCAGTTTGGTAATTTACATTATTTAACTTCTCAATATTGGCTCCTTAATTCCGTATTCAATATGATCACTACGGCAAAATAGAAGAGAAGAAAACTTGGCATTGTTCAGTAAATTGCGTTACTCGCCGAAATATTCGCTGCTTATTATTTTTTCGTACATTGCCTGAGGAGTATCCGGAGCGATGTCGACTTCAGAATCCCCAGCGAGGCGTGAATATTTATCTCGGTTCTAGGCCCGTCGAACATTGTTACTGGCATCATAATGACCGCCACTTTAGGGTGAAATCTCTTAGGGTGAGAATTTTCTTCGACCGAAGAACTTTTAATACCGAAGGTCACGCAGCTTAAGTTGTTAAATATTTCATAAGGGATTTTCGTAATTTGAAGTTAATACGAATATTTGGTGGGATGTCTGGGGGGCGGTTAGCAACAGACGTTTAAGGCTTATAGGTAGGTTATTTTTTCAAGGGTAGGAAAGCACTGAAGCTGTTACGGGCGTGGTAACAGCTTGTAGTTGTTACGTAAAGCCCGCGACGTATGTATCGGAGCTTATAAATTTTGCAGTCACGTAGAATTATAAAGGGGTAGTCGTTGCGTGCGGCTGCCTGGCTATGATAAGTTCTCCGACCACAAAGAATATTTTGCAAAATATACGGAGGCCACAGCTAGGGAAATAGCCCGTAATGGGGCGCACACAGCAGGTAGTACTTCGTTATGATAGATAGGGATCTAGAAAAGCCGATAACTATCGTACGCTTAGCAACAAAACTTACGTGAGTTATGCTATTTTAATTTAATGGCAAAACTTCTAGTTTCTGTAAACTCGATTATTTCTTACTCAATTTGTTCATTGATATTACTTAGTTCTAATGTAACTAGTTTCTATTCCAACAGCCATAATGGACGTGGACAAAGTAATGCATTGCACGTTAACGTCGACACCTGCCCGTTTTTAATTAAATCTACTGTTTTCTAATTACATAAATTGTAAAAATAGGGCGTTGTTCCACACACAACAAACGATACCTTATTTTTACTTATGGCCCATTGTGTATCTATACAGTTAGCATGTCAATCAGGAAAATACGCCCAACTTGCGTCGTAAAAGCACTTTTATTACTCGGTTTATCTAATATCTTCTTTCTTCTTACTGCGTTAAGGTCTCAGTTACTAACATTTACTGCTCGCTCGATATCTTCAAGGACTGTACCTAGAATACATAGGTACCTTCGTACGTAAAGCAAGTTTCAAATCATTACTATTTCAAAGGTGTTCGTGATGTGCCAACATTAACGAAGACGCAAGACTTTCTAAGAGTATTAAAAAGAGCTGATATATCACGACTCTCTGAACTTGTTAAGCCCTGAATGTAGTTCAGATTTGAAGTTAATTTACGTAATAAAAGAATCTTATTATATGGCTTGCTTATGATAGGAAGAAGAGTTACATTGAAAGATAAGTCTACTGTGACTAAGAAGCTCATATCTTCTCCAAAGGATTTTGATGATATCATTTTTTCGCACTAAACCCTGTACGCCATTTTTCGTAAGACCTCAGAGATAACATGTTTTGTAAGATCATGTTACCTGAAATGGCACCTTTTGTTAACGCTAAGATATCGTCTGCGGAAGTAACCGTATTTTCCACAGTAATAGAGCCTTACAAATCTTTTTCGAAGGTCAAAGGGATAAGACTAACGCGTATGTGTTGTAAGAAAGACACTACATGACAAATTTAGAATTTCTTCTATAACTGTATCGTCAACAATTCCGGTTTTCTGAAAATGTCAACAAAAACGAAAAACCTCTTAACTTTCAACACAGAGCAAATGCTTTTACTGACAAAAAAAGAAACGGAACATCCAGCATCGGTTTTTATTTTTGCTCTCTCGTATATCTTTCCTTCCTTTACTTTGTAAAATGGCGAAGTCGTCATCTGCCCAGCTTGACTTTGTATAGGATTACAACATTTACAACGATAAAAGTCTTCTTCGGAAATATCTCAAAGGTTTTTATTTCACACAAGCGAGCTGAAGGAATGTTCGTATTTATTCAGACGATGGTCGCTTACCATTTCAGATCGGTTATATCGATTCTTTTATCGTATTGTAGGTACAATTAAGGCACAGTTTTCGTTCTAAAATATATTCATTAGAAAGCTATTTGCTTTTTAGTTCGCTTGAATTGATCGACATCATCATAGGTACTTCGCCGTTGCTATAATTAGGCATTTCAATCTTCTACAGTAAAGACGGAGAATTATACGTATATCTGTCACTAAATATCTCAATAATATCAGAAAGAATTTACAAAGCTTTTCAGAAAACATTAAGTACCGAAATCTCTCACAATATTTCTCGCTATATCTTCAGTTCTACTTTACCGAACAAAGTGCGATTGGGTGTGTCTAATCCGATTTCTGTCACTCAAGTTATGTCACAGCAATATACTCTTCAACTTCGTCGAGTCCTTTGAGGAAACATTTTCCGTGACGACGATTTAACATTTCACTCACAAAAGACAGTTAAAACTAGTTCAAAAACTAGATCTGCAATCCATATAGACCCGATTTAAATCGAGGCAACTTATTTCTGTAATGTAACAAAGCACACGCTACGGTTTCCCCGGCAGTTAAGTTGGTGCATTGGTCGCTAAAGAGGTCGCCATCGATCCGGTCAGGTCGCACTGCAAGTTTCATAACTTAGATGCACTGGCGCCAAATTATTACCAATTTCTGTTTACGCGTTTCAAAAACTGAGCCTTACGAGTAAACACGTTTGAACTGCTTCCAACTTTTACGAGTGTCATTTTAATAATTATGACGAAATTTTGTTGTTGGGGACTTGTTATCTCTTGTTTAAATTAGGGCGGGGATGATTCTGTTTTTTAGTTGTTGACCCCTTTGTTTTTAGGCATTTTTTTTGCATTTTGGCTTTCGGTATCCGACATTTGGGTAGGTTTAGTTGTAAAATTACATTTGTTAGCAGATTTCCAGTTTAATTTCAAGATCGATAGCTTACGTAACACTTAACCTATCACGAAGTCTGAATAGTTCACTTTCAGCCATCCATAATTCACATGAATACTGCCCCATATAGGGGATGAAGAAACTATTAGTCACACGTCAACTAATGAGCACTCGACCACTTCCGTTCCTGGAGCTGGGGGATCCTGGCAGCATGCCAAAAAATACTAGTGTGAGGCATTGGTGGAAGTTCATCTCGAATTACTATACTAGTAATTCACTTATCGAGTCGTGTTTTTAACGAGGAATAAGCGCACGTACTCGTAGTAATTCCACGTGATATGGCGTAGTGCGCTGCGATGTCGCTCGAGGTCCTAGGCGCGCAGGAAGACTAAATCGATAGGACGGTTGTACTCGCCCGGTTATATGGGATTGTGAGCGGAGAGCAACTTTGTTGGTCGATCTATCTTAAATTATCTGGGTTGCATTGAGTCCTATATTGGGTAGTTTTTTATGCTTTGCTGTTTTTGTTCACATACCAAAAATCAAACTTATTCGTGTTTATAGGAACAAATGATTTTTCAGTTGCTAGGCAAACCTGTAATAGGCAACCGACGTAAGGTAGTTATTATTTGCCTTAGGAGATTCTAGACTTCTTGAGCGCTCGTGTAGAACGATTCACGTCACTCCTGACCTCTTAGGTGATTTACTGCAAATTGACTGTCTTCAGTGTCTGGCTCGCGACATTATGCACTTAAGGAATAGAGGTGAAGCTTCCCAAGAATGTCATGACGAAGCACACTTGCAGGAACACTGAATATCACTTAGTTGTAGGGCACTAACATATTACTAGCCCCAGCTCCATTCACCTGCTAAGTCAGACGAAAATATCTAGCGAATTTTCTAGATGCAACTGAAAGAAAAAGGAATTGTATTTTTTCGACATACCATAAGGCTTCACCGATAAGCAGGTATGCATAGATCAATTAAATTTCCTTGCAACCGCAAAGCGTGTTTCTAGTTCCATTAAAGTGCGTTGAAATAGGACACCTTTTTCTGCACCTTAAACTAGCCACGTTGTCAGCGGATCAATAAGTCGAATGAGAAGGATCGTACAACTGCCAGACGATTCCACAACGCAGTAATTGACATTTCATCTAGTACTGTGAGTGAGTTATAATGTTGTGCCTTCAGACTATATGCAGTCGGAAATCGAACTACGTCATATTATAAAACTGCTGAGGGTAGTACGTTGTTCCGAGTGGATGACGTTGACGTTCGCTCGTTTATATTATGAGCTGAAAAGGCCAGAGGTGAATTTAATACAGTTTTATGGTAAAGCTAACATTCCCTCGGAGCTGCACTCACAAGAGCTCTCTTAGCAGGGTAGGAAATAAAAAAATATTGCACAATCCTTTCTAGATGCGATACCTATGTAAGTAGGTAGAAGTAATCGGTTTAATAAAAATGGTTTTTCTATTATTTTATAAACAGAGGTTTTAATATTTTCGAAAATATACGAAATGAGAACCCAAGAGTTTTTTTACGTTCAGAGTAATCCCGATCCCAGAAAATTCCAGACCAAATAATATACGACTTATGGCAGGATTTATCTCAAATCCGTTCACATAAAACTGGCTGTAAGTTCTTCAAAATAATATAGATAGAGCATTTTCTGGGGTAATCCCGGAGTAACCCGGGGTTCAGGCAGGTACACATTACGCGGGCAGGGAAAGTTCCAGAACATTGGGCGTGACTAGTGGCGCTAGAATCGTAGATAGATATAAACAGTGGATGGAAGCAATGTACTATAATGACATAATCACGTGGAATCTCATATCGTAAAACCTGCTTCAATTAAGGTTTTGTTTACGAAGATTAAATAGCTCATGATGGAGTGGAAAAGCGGAACCAATTAAGCGCGTGAAGGTCAGTTTACTTTCCCGATTAATTTTCTTATGGGAGTGCCAGCATAAAAGTGGGCTATTAATAGCATCTCAAATTATTTACTCAGCTTCCTACGAGCCTATGATGTTGGTTGACCATCGAATTTAAAAAATACATCGATGGTAAACATTTTCACACTTCGAAAATTATTAAATTTGTTCCTCTGTTCTATAAAATAAATATTTGATTGGTATTTTCGGGATCACCGACTAGAGCCCATAAATAAAAAAAAAGAAATACAACGTCAGAGCTTATATACGAAGGTAGTAGCTTCCAAGTGTGTTTTACCATCGTAATATTTCTTGGAGCACAATAGCGTTAGTGGGGCTTTAGAACTACGCTATTCGTATCTATTGTTAACAACGACTTTGCTGAACTCAACTGCTGCGCACCATTCCAGTCGAGAAAACATTCATTGGAAACTTGTCGAGCTATGTCTTGCTCAAGGTGAATAAGGGGACGCTAACTCGCATACGTTTTCCAACTCTGATTAAATAACTCAATTAAGTTCGAGAAAGTTAAACGAAGAAATTTCGAGTTTCATCATTGAGAGAAGTCGTGTGGCGGAATAATCTTGTTTGGAAGTCGCCTAATCTGTTCAGTATTCGAAATTACGTTTGTTCAAAACGTTCTTACACATACTGTGTTATCTACAGTTTCCCTGGTAGTGTGGTGAGAGCCTCGCCGATGTTATTCAAATGTTGCGATTTCATTATGCAAGTAGCTCTCGCGTACATTGTCATCCTTGCACGTAGGAATAACCCCCTGTGGGTAAACTGTACGAGATCCAATGAAACATTCAGTAGTTTTCCTTTGGGAATGAAAATTTTATTCTTCTAACGTCTCATCTTGTATTCCTGTAATTTGATGAATGAGGAGTAAATAAAAATGGTCAGTTGAGGACCGTAGCAAGATAAATGTATTTTTCTTTTCGTAGCCGATCGATGGTCTACGACTCTACGAGAATATCTTGCGTAGCGTTGAAAATTCAGCGATAGCCTCAACTACACAAACTTGAAACTCCATATCGCTGTAATCACATCGCCATATTTTTAGACCAACTAGGCCACAATACCAACTTTTAGGCGTTATTTCTATTGACCTTAGCACACTTAAGAGCGGCCAACCCGTCATACTTTTCATACAAACGCTCGTACGTGATTATGCCGTTGTTACACATATATCTTCGGAATTTTTGAACTAATAGGTATTTTGTGCATAGTATGCACTATATAAGCAAAAAATAAAAATGTCTAGAAACAAATACAGTATAAGCCTCCAAAAATTGCTCAAATTTTACCTCAACTTTGGTTTTTCATAATGTACCTACTCATAAATTGTAAAAGTAAAGAAAACATCCTAATAGAAACCTTGCACACGTAATGGAGATTCTAAATGGCAAATATTAATTCACAAACTTGTAAGACTTATTCAAAAACACGTATTTCTTGGAACATGTTAATTTTCAAACTCTATTTTTCGTTTAATGTAAAGTAGTGCGGGATTGGGGATAGGTGAAACAGGAAAGTTAAGGATATCGCAGATGAAACAACAAGCTTTTCGACCATGCTCGCGTTGACGATATACGGGCTGGGAAGGGCCCTCTTAAAGAAATGTAACGAAACTATATTTATTTCAACAGCGTACGTTTTTCCTCTACCCCTTTCATGAATATAAGTGCAAAATATTTTCAGTGTGTACTCGTATGTATAAATCAGATGGGATTACGTATCCGACATACCACTGGGACCGTTCCATCTTTCTATTTCGGCAAACATTTTTATTATCAGATTATACGGGTTCGAGGATACTTGTAGCGTGAAATGGTCAGTTTTTTAGTATTCCGTAGCAAAATTGCCATTACGGAACCTTTGTAGAATGCCCTCGACTCTGGTCTGTTTGCCTTTTATTTCAGAGACATATGAGTTTGCTATCCCTAAAACCCAAAATATTGCTGTGCGTCAAGAAATTCAGTACCTGACACGAATATCATTGATTCTGACTCTAACAAGGCTGCTAGAATCGATCTTATTCATTTTCATCTCAACACTGACAGATAGGAACGGATCCATCAACATTTTTTTGGCGTGGCAAAGATTGACAATTTATATGTAAATGAACACCGCCATTAGGAGCTTCCTGTCATCGACCATTTTCGATATCTGTGTACTTTTCGTATCGATTTCGAAGAGTCGGTAATGTATCTCCGCTTTCCGTACGCTCGCCGTATCTACAAAATGGAGGATATTACCTATAGGAGCTATCTACGCTTATAAATTATCAGACTGACACCGCGTCCGTTCTTACGTCAAACTTTAATTAGTAAGAAATGTCAAAAGTCATACGGGACTTGCGTGTCGCTGTTCGAATGAATTCGTGTTTATGGATTGGGGTTGCTGAAGAAAGTCCTTGAAACAAAATTCAGGGTATCCTTTCGCAATAGCCTGCTAGGGTTACGTGCGTGCCTGTCATTGACACAGTTACTTGTAGTTCAATTTTGCCTAGTCGTAACACCGAACATGGCTAGGACAGCAATATACCTTTTTATTTTTCGCCTTACCTTTTTGCTGGCCCATCGCCAGGGTTTCCTTTAAGAAAGCTATTCGTGCGCTTATCAGTAAGCTCACTTCTGGCTATTCGACGTTACGAAGTTTCTGTTTTTTTACGGAGTCATTTTTGTATTTTCGCCGAAACTGCTCATGGTAAATAATTATATATGATTTTAACAGATTCTCCGTCTGTCATAATTATGAGGTCCTAATAAATCAATGAAAAAACATTTGCAGCCATAATTATTGTTTTCACAGTAACTATGACAAGTACAATGCATTTAAATGTTTATTCGCCATAAATAGGCGTAGTCGTAAAAATCCAGGTTTTTTTGTATGTTACATTTTTGTAAGAGATTTTAACTCCATAAGCTGAAAAGAAGGATAAGAAAACTGAAGGAATATATACGTATGATATGAATTTAAGGTGCTGAATTTCCATAGTGAGACTTTTATATTCAGTTTAGTTTCGATATATTCTTATTTCATCTGAAAATGTTTCTTGATTCTGCGAAAACATAAAATAGAGCATTCGTCTACATCTTTTGGGGAGTTCAGTATAATTTCTAACAGATTTTGTTACATAAGTGCGCCATGTGGTCTGGGGCTGAAAATCTCCCATCCATTCTCGAGAGTGTCACTTCGAGACTAAGAAAATATGTGCGGGTGGTTGCCTATCCAGCCAGCCATTTATTTGCCAGTAACACCGTACCTACAGACGAATAAGAATTAAAAACGTGGGCAAAATACTGCAAAAAATTATAAATAATTCAAATGAATTAAAATGTAAGTAAAATGCCCATAAATGGAATGAAATTAAAATAACAATAGTACAAAGACACATAGAGCTCTTACATACAATCCTCACACATAGAATCTTAAAATTTAATGCATGTAGAAACATAACACATTTTCCACTGTCACGAAGAATAATGTGATTTGTGGCCTATTTGTGCCAAAGAAGGAATGCCAACGCAAGTAATAAAATGTACTATGACATTCTTTATCCGAACATTGCCCCTACTATTCTGAGAGTTCCCCCATTTTATAGACATTCTACGCAAATTGGCCTAGCTATGATAATACTACATGAAAAGATCCATTTCATGGTTTGGAAGACGAATTGAGGCAATGTAGTTACTCTGTTGGAAAATAGGTTTTTATTTAAATCGTTTCGTGCTGAACCGGCAGATCGTGAACAATCCCATCTTCTTAGTGTCGTAGGATTTAATAGGCTATAGTACATATTTATTCACATTGTAAAACTGTGGGCGCGGTCCTACCCGGAACATTCCAGAGATAAGTTTTTAGTACAGTCAGCATTTTGCTCTTTCCTCGAGATGTATTCTAATGACCGCATTTGCCACCTTGGAGAATAAGGAAGCCATTTTTGTACGAAAAGATAAAAAGAATTTCTTCAGAAGTTTTATCAGTACTTAGTTGTATCTTTACGTTAGAAACAAATCCAATTACGTAACGAAAACAACATCCCAATTTTTGGTTGACCGTCATGCACGGAAATCAATTCGACTGATATCTGGAACTTCAAATCTAAACGGTCACATTTACACGTGATCCTAACGTCAAAACGGGAACACCAAAGTCAGGGAGAGCTGTGCCAAGATGCTAGCCAAGATATCCGTAGAGTGGAGCTTGCTCGAGGTTTTTTCTCGTACATTGGCCCTAGCTAGCATGAAGTGCCGGGCGCCAGTATTGATTAGACAGGACTGCTGAATGTTACATAAATACGCGACGCGCCCGTAGACTCGCAGACTGCAAGACTACCAGACCTACACTGAAAAAAATGATAGGTTGTTAGTAACCAAAATTTGGCTACCAGTAGGCCCTAATCTAGGGACTTGCGAACTACTTGTTATCAGTAACAAAATGGAGTTCGTTTAATTGTGTTGTGTAACCTGCAGGCTAACTTTTTTCGTTGAATTCAACCTAACAATTAGACTTCTTTTAATCTTACTAGTTGTGTTAAAAATAACAATTCTATTTGTTAAAGAGTAGACAAATAGTTTTGCTGTAACTAATTAAAACGTTTTGTTTTAGATAACTGTACTATTTGCTTGCTGGTAACCAAACTGTTCAGTAAATTTTACTTTACAGTATGCTTATAGGTTACAGGTTCGGTTTGTTAGTATATAACAAAACAGTTTTGTTGTTAGTAGCCAATATCAGTTGCGTAATTAGTAACAAAAATACAGGGTGTAAGAAATGGCTTGGTAAAAACTTTGCAGACGCAATTAGGCTTTGAAACTGAACAACTTTCCCTAAGGAACATAAGACTGGAAACTGCCAAAACTTTTGAACCACCCTTATTAAAAGACGTTTACAATTAATGTAAAATTTGCGGTTTCCGATCATATTTTCCTTCGGGTTAGTTGTACAGTTTCATGACCTAATTGCATCTGTAGTTTTTGCCAATCCATTTCTTACACCCTGTATTTTTGTTACTGATTACTTTAGTGATATTTCTACTGTTTAGGTAGGTATACAGGGTGTAACAGAAATATGAAATAATACAGAATATGGAGAAAAATTAAAGTTTTATTAAAGTTTTTAAACAAACAAAACAAGTATCAAACTCAGTAACAAATAATTAAAATACTTCTATGAACACCTTGAATTTTACTCAGTCTGAAACTTAATTAATATAATATCACAATTATTATACCGGATGACGTTTTTATCAATTTCCAAAAAAAAAATGGGTATATTAGGTGAACGGAGTAGAAGCTTATGGCATACCTAGTTTTTTTTTCTTTTTTCCACAACTTTGAAAAAATTGATCCATCATCAAAAACGCTACAAGTTTCAAGTAAACTTTACATATTAAACCAAAAAAGAGAAATTTTGAAAAAAAAATGAAAAATATCGAATTTCAAATCGCGTATGATTTGAATTTCGAATTTTTTGGAATTTGTTTTTTCGCAAAAAAGAAAACTAAGTATGCCATTTGCTTCTACTCCGTTCACCTATTATACCCATTTTTTTTTTAAGTGATAAAACAGTCACCTGTATAATATTAATAACCAATAAATATTTAATTAAATAGATGCGGCCCATAATTTATTTGGGCTTACATATTATTTTAGATTATGTTATAGTTTTCAACAAATCACAAAATATGAGTTTCCCACCCAAATTCTTTGCTCTTTAGTGTACTTAACATTAAACAATATTATCTAGCCTTATTACGTAATTAATTTTTAAATAACTCAAAAAAATTGTCACAAATACAATCTTTGTGTGATGTATTTTTTACCATTTGAGGCTACATTAGTGTGATTAGGGACGAAGGATAGTAATGAATCCTGGAATGTATAAATTGTTGTTTCCGTTTCAGGAATTTTCACTTCAAAGCTATGTAAATGATAATCAAAACCGTCTGTCTGCAATAATACGCACTCAAAAATAATCCTGTTATTGTTATAAACAAAAACATTTTTGATCATCATAAAAGTAACATCACCTATATTTAAAATATCATTTATGAGAATAGTTCTAGGTTTGTAAATTGTGCCTTTGACTTTTACCCACGTTACGTAGTTAAGAGTATGATTTAAGCCTAAATTTAACTCGTGAATTATCTCATTCCGCTTTTGTTCAGAAATTCGTTTGGATGTACCTACGGAAATTGAAGCCTCTAAAGACCCTTGTAAAAATAAATCGTTTAACTTTAATTGATGTTTAATTGCCAATGTTAATGTAAGATTACGACGGTTAAATGACGCTCTCGCAGAAATTTTTGATACCCTATGTTTGGCTTCATATCGCATGCTCCAAAAATTAACTAAGGGACCAAATTTTAACATCATTGCTGGATAGTGAACCATGAAATGGAATTTAGGTTTAAGATTCTCCCCAGTTAACGTACAATAAAGTTCGTTCAGTTCAGATATTAAAACTTTTAACAAGTTACAACTATTTTTATCGACACAGTTGGACATAACTAAGTCTAAAATGTTCCTTAGCGTAATATACAACATCCAATAATCATCATCTGCGGGTACAAAATCTCCGATTAATAGGCCAAAATATCGAAGTAAAGATAACATTTCTGAAGCTGATAATTTTATATTCCCTTTCGAAACGTGTTCCATACTTAATGTACAAGGTTTGCTACCACTATCAGGACCATAATCGAAATTTGTTATCCTAGCATTTAAAACATGTAACGAGAAATATTTCAAATCTCTAGTGTACTTTATTAAAAGGAAAGATATAATATACTTTGCGACGCCTTCTAAAATATCGTGCATGATATCAACTCCGACTTGATCAAATAATCTAAAATTTTCAACAGATAACCAGATACACTTTTCTTTAATACCAGTTCTTGCAGGACAATTTAGTTGTAGTTGTTCAAGGTAGTTTTCGTCATTACGAAGCAATTGCTCTTCCTCAAAGTATTGTCTTTTCATGTTTTCTTTGGACACATTACAAATTCGACATGGATAATTAGAGGAGAACGTTTCATTGAAACCTGTTATAGAATGTATGCCCAAATTATCACCAATTATTAATGACAAAGAAAAATAAAGTTTTCCCTGGTATGACGGAACGTCTATATCAATTCCATAATTGGATAGGAAGTTAAGTTCTTCTATTAATGGATGAAAAACTATGTGGTTCCCAAATATTGTTCTATCTGACGAATGGAATAAAAGAGCCAAAAATATATTAGATAGAGCTGATGCACGATCCGGTGGGATACAACCAACAGACACGTAAACAGCTCCTAACTTGTGGATGCCTGAATGACTGCCGAGAACATTACCACTTTCGTAATCATCGAAAAATAAAAGCAATGGAAATACTAACTTTCCTGGGTAGTTATTTTTGACCATATTTACCCAAACACTACCTTGAGTTATATTTTTGATATGATGGCTGTTATCTAATGATAAATTGTTGCAATAATCTAATGTTTCTGCCATAACATTATCAAGTGTGAAAAATTTTTGTAGAACATATCTAAGAGGAATAAATTGCTGTTTACATTCCGTTGGCACAGACGTTACAACACCGCGCTTTTTAATAGTACACATTGTTTGACCTATGACTTTCTCAATTGGGGGTATATATGTTCCATTTTCTTCAAAATATTTTAGGCGTTTATGTTCAGTATTAAATGACTTAACCGGAGACTGTATTGCTGACAAAAGACTATTTTTTAAGGATATTAAATTTTCTTCTTGTAATACAGATGTATTCAAGATATTTTCTATGTTAGCCGATAAACTATCACATAAGTATTTGTTCATTCCTTCTACTATACCCTGAACTGCATTTCTAGGTATTAAAGGGTTTGCATATAGTGTAGAAAGAAACCTTGGTAATGAATAACTGTTGACATTAGAAAGCGATGTATCGTTTCGTAATGCTTGGTGCGGTTGTTCAGTATTTATAGGAGCATCATTAGGAGAATCCAAATTAGGTGAAAAATCAGTTGAAATTGATAAATTGTTAAGGGTTATTGAATTTGAAGGTTGCATTGTGACCTCATTATTAATTAGGTCATAATCAGAATTATGGTGTTTTATTAAATGTTTACGAAAAGTATTTCTTAAATGAAAAGACCTATCACAATTACCTTCTGCACAATGATACTTCGAAAAATTATGAGTTTCATGAAATAAATTGAAATGTCTTAATAAGTTGCGAATGGTATCACAAAGTTGAAAACATAAGAAACATTTTGGCATTTTGAAAGTCTACCTATATAATATAATATTGAAATAGACTAGTCCCTTCGAATATTTAGATCTACGCAAAGCGTATTTATTGATGTAGTTTTTTTGTCATATTGAGTTTTCAATTGGTACAGCACTGTCTGTATAAATTGCCACAAGTTATAGCATTCTGGAGGATATTGTGCGTTAAGAACAAATATTATTTTAAAGCACGCATCTACTGATTTGACAATTGATGTAACTTCATACCGAATATTGTTTACTACAATGTACCTTGCAGATATTTCTGTGAGAGTAGGTCCGACAATTATAATAAATGGTTGCAGAGTCAATTCGAGGTCAAGCATCTTCTTTGTGCGACGAGCAATGGTTTCCTCTATTTCGGCTGCACTCTTGACATGGGTGATAAAACCTTCTAGAACTTCCTGCTTCGATGGGCGCCACAGGTTTTTGGACTTGGATTTTGTCTTAGATATGTTCGATGTTGTCATCAAAAACGGTATAGACATGAACGCAACTATGTCCTTGATTTCATTGTTTTCTGTAAATAAACATGTATATATATAAAAATAATGTTGGAGAATAAATAGTAAATTAACATTTCACACTCACACTCCTGCATTAGGGAAAACCCTGTGTCGCAGGTAGCGTGGACACATACAATACAACAACCAAAACCCAAAAACAAACATTTATCTCTGACACAAATGTCTGCCCCAGCCGGGATTCGAAGCTCACAATCAGCGTGCTAACTATTGGCATGTCATCCATTGCGCCACAGAGGCCGTTTAATAAAACAATGTGTGTTTATACAGGTTGTTTTTTATAAGGGGTACTAAGCCGCGAAGGTTGTGTTCAGTCAGACCATCAATACAAACAACTTTTACTGCGGGATCAACATCGGAATCGGAAAAAAAATTACCTTCCAGTACTAACCACTAACAGCTGATCGAAAGTTTGTATGGAGATCTAAAAATTTTTTACAATTTCGAAGTTGGTCCCATGGTAAAAGTTGTTTGTATTGATGGTCTGACTGAACACAACCCTCGCGGTTTAGTATACCTTATAATTTACACTAAACTTACCTATACATTATACAGAATATATAGGTAAGTTTGTTCATCACACCATAATCGCTTGCCAGAACTGGAAAAAAAAGCTAGTGTTCTGATAAAACAATAATACTTACGGCTATCAATGTTTTCTAAGACTTCTTTCAAATGAACGATTGAACGGGTTTCTGCCAATTTAATAATTCTTGGTCTTATTAGTAGCCAGTTTTCCATTAGTTTTTGGTCATTGTCAGGGTAAAGGGACTTGAAATCTTTGAGAAGCTGGAAGGAGAAAATAGCAAGTGTTTAAGGTAAGATACAATACTCTTTTGCCAATTCCAAGAATAAAATTAATACAATTGTTTTATTTCAGACTAATTATGATAAGTTTACTAATACCACTTATTGATCACTTACCAAGAATATGCCTCCAGCCTGATTGAGAGCTTTGAATTTGCAATAATACTGTTGTATTGTCAAGTTATTGGACTGTAAAAGAGTCAGTCGTATCTTGGTTGTGATGCTCCAATATTGTTCTACTGTTTCCCATGGATCTGTACAGTTCTTCAGCCAAAGTATTTTATCATCAAGGTCATCTGTAGATTCTGGTAACTGCAATGTTAAATCTTGGACACTAGTGCTAGGCCCTGGTAAATCAAGAATGCTCCTGGTACCTGCAGGTGATGAATTTGCATTTTTTTCTTTTCCTTTAATGATGCCAGATTTCAAAAAATTCCTTCGCCGTTGACGGTAACAGTCTAATAATTTCCCTTTTGCAGATATTTTTTGTTGTGGACTGAAGCTTGAAAAGGGAATAAAGTAAACAGACGCACTTTCCTTTCTAAAAACTTGCGTTATTGCATATGCCAGCTGATACAAACGTGAGCTGGTAATGCATTTTTCTGGATAATCCTTTAACTCGTTACTTATAATAATATTACAAAGTCGTCTCCTGGCTGAATTTTCCAACAGGCCATTTTCTTGGTACTGAAGAAGAAGGCCTTTACCTTCATTGCAAGAGCTTAATAAATTATATAGCTCCTGAAAATAAACAAAATGTTTCGTTATTTAAATAAAATATTATGAAAAAGTGAGATTTCCACTTAACACACCACACCGAGGCTTCTCGTCTGATATCTATTTTTTAAGAGCTGCCTTGTTCGGCCTCATTATTTAAGAAAAAAAAAGAAAAGTAAAAGTACTCACACAGTCCTTATTGGGGTCTCTTGTAATTATGGGGTCATTTGAAAGAGAAGTCGGTTGATCTTCCACTCGTTCATCATCTACCAGAAGTACCGTATCTGAATCCTTTAGATATACTTTGTTTGTAGTATTTGTTAGTACTTCAGCCTGAAAATAACGCATTACCGTTAGAAAAGTAGGTAGGGGAATATTTCAGTCAAGAGTAGAAAAAACAAAAAGGGTAGGTAGGGTGTAAGTAAGTAGAGCAGGTACTCACTGTATTTTTGTCAGAAAATGCGTCTGTTACTATGTCTTTTAGCATGGCAATTTGACTGGTTAGCTTGGCCCTGTGACCAATTACTGGCACCAATTCCTTAAGGTCTTCTGATGATAAAATTTGCAAAGTATCCAAGTCCACACTGTGTTCTGGAATTCGGTTACAAGTAGATGTAGTAGGTATTTTACTTCGCGAACGATTGGCAAGCTTGATTGATTTCTAAGTAACCTCTTCTAGACCAAACCAACAACTCGAACAACTATGTACCTACCTACATACCGTCGATACGCGCGCAACAAAGAATGCCGCGCCGCCCGCGCCGTTTACATCTTTTTCTGATAATTCTGAGTAATATTAAATTATGAATATGTTAATTACATACCTCTAAACTTGTCAATGTATATTCCAAGACCCCAAGAGTTTAGATAGTCCTCAAGGTCTTTAAAGCTACTCTCGATGCCATCGACCGGCTCGGCCGCTGCCGCCGCCTGATCAAAGTTACTCATGTTATTCAATATTTGCGCACTTTGGCGTACTAATTTTTTTACAAATACCATATATTCCAACAAATATCACAAACTCGAACTCAACTGAATGCTCTCACCTCACACGACACGAATAAAAATGGCAGGAAATTAGGGATGACGATCTGAGATCGATAAATCGAAGAATCGATTTTTCGTGCCAAAAAATAGTTTTTTTTTAATCGAAATGTAGTTCTGAATCGATTCAGTGTATCGATATTTCACCCTTGAATATCGACATTTTACTTTTTTTTCTGTTTTGGTATGAATGTACCCACCTGTAATAAATAACTTGATTTTACTGATATGAGATCGTTTAGTATGGTATCATCTTTCTTGTTTTTAATAAAAAATGGATTTAATGGTAATTTACATTGTAAATGAAAACTTGAAAAAAAAATCTTTTAGACCTCGATTTTTTTGTGAATCGATTCATCAGGTTATTATTCGAAACGATTTAAAAATCGATCTTTTTCGGAAAGAATCGCCATCCCTACAGAAAATGCAGGAATGAACTTGTTTGCTATTGCTACCCGCCCGCTGTCCTTCTCCTTCCCCCGCCGCCCGCCGCTCCCAACGACCGCCCGAGGTTGATTTGTTTGTCAAATAACAAAACTGTTGTTGTTTATAGATGAAATCAATGAATTGTTATTAACAAAACTGGTTATTAAATACTTAACAAAAGATTTGTACATTGTTATTACGTGTGGAATAGAACTATTCCTAATAAATATATTAGTAAACTAACTTTAAAGTAAAAGTAACTTTACTAATAAATATATTAATTTGGTAAAAAATAATCAAACACATTGATTGATATTAAGCACAAGGTTTAGATGTGTGTAGAAATTGGTTTTGTTGCTACAACTGCGCTAGTTAGTATAAGTAAATTCAGTTCTTATTAACAAAAATTAAGGTTACTACTTACCAAATATAAAACTACAAAACTAGTTTTGCATCGATTACTGAAAAGATTGTTTAAATTTAACTAAAGTTTATTTCCCTACAACGAAACTTTCACATAGCAAAACTAGTTTTGTTGATCATTTTTTTCAGTGTACATTGATAATACTTCTATATTGGTTTCGAAAACTTCATCGACCGACTCCATAAAGAAACTATATTTTTTGCTGCGTATTGCTCTGTTTCGGTTCGGCAAATAGGGTGTTACGTAGCTTTGATTTCCTTGTGGATTTTACTGTTGGATGGAGATAATGGAATGTGTTATTCTCAATTCGAATTAGCCTTCTTCATGATATTATCTTGTATTATACAAACGTTGATATGCCTTGCCATAATTTTCGGAGCATCTGCCTATAAGTTGTGGAGTAAATGAGCTTACCTGTAATACCTGTTAATGCTTTCAGTTTGGAAGCTGAAATCTAACAACACATTAATTACCCATACCTGCGTCACGGGTGGAGCTGTGTTGGTGATAAGGCTTTTTTCATAATTGAAGTTGACGCCACCGCCCCCCTGGACTTGATACATTATGCAGTATAGACTCCTTTCAAAGTGATTTGATAAAGAGTATTGATATAGAACTCAAATAATAACTTATAGTATTTTGACATCGAAATACATAATGAAAATGTTGTACGTATTTAGAAATGATATCCAAATTTATACAGAATCTCAAATAATTATGTACGTTTGTTTCAATCAGGAACCGAACAATAAGATTGCCTGAGGACATAAGGTAGTTCACCCCTTATTGTTACAGCACAGGGAAAGAGGGTGGGTACTTAATTCTAGTACGTTCCCACCAGTTTCTACGATTCCACTGAACCTTTGTATAATTTATGAAGCTCGGAACATGTTCACGTCGTTGCTATCCCTCATATTGAAGCCTACTTTGTGAGTATAATGGCGAGAAATCAATACATTGAGCTGTGCTAATGTCTTTCCGTACAACGTAGTTATGAATACATTTTCTTATAGACTGAGTTATCATGCTTTAATTTTAAATGGAAAACTGAATATCTCACTCTATATCACTCAGTGTTTCCATTATGGGATCGAGTGTCGTGATACCTTGATGTGACGTGACGCCCACGCTTTGTGTTCCGCACAATTGCAATAAGTAAAGTATTATTCTATACACGCTGAAAATGATCCGCTTCTTCCTCGAAGACTTCAATTGGAATTCAATTTAATACAAGACAAAGTTACAAATGGAGATACCGCAATTCAAATCAAATTTCTTCTTTGAAACGTACTCCAGAATGGTTTCATTTCACTGTGCAGGTTTAGAACACAAGCGAGTTACCGCAGTATCGACATTTTTGTTTACAAGATATTGCGAATCTGCGAATGTTCACAGAGATTCTTTTTTATTTCTTTGAAAAGAACTATTAAACTTCCTTTTCATTCCTTTTAACTTTTTAAAAGCATTCCATTCTAAAGGCAAGTGACTAATGACTACCGCTTGCCACGGACCACCTGATGTCATCTCTGAAACCTCTGGAGGCCGTGCCCTGATGAAAAACATTAATTATGTTACAGCCCATTCCATTATTAGAATTCTTTGCTTTTCAGGAAAAAATTAATAACGCCAGTCTTGGAGAATTCGTCGGTGTACGTGCTATAGGGTATTATGTGGTGCAAGTAATTCACGAACTAAACGCTGAAAGTCAACATGGTGAACGTAATTACGAGTATGTTTGCCCTGGGTCGTGTCGGAGACAGACTCGTATGCACGCTAAGCTCGATAGTACCTCGTCCCATGTCTCTTCGGTATCACGACAAGTGTGTGATGTGTACGCTACTCCATTTTGCCTACAGAATTTAAATCCTTCCTAATTGAAATGAGATTTTCTGGCTTTGTATCAAGATTTAACGCTTCAAAGGGTTCAAGTGTTTTTAAATATCGAAATCTTTTAAACAGTCTGTTTTCTCTTCTGAAAAGTTTCTGCCGAATTTTTTCCCATATTATTATGTCCATTTCGAAAATTTTATCTCGTGTTTTTGTCTTTGTCTCGCTGTTCTTCCTAGAAAAGAGATTAATGTTACTTCGCTGCTTTTAATGGAGGTAGACAATTGTTACTTCAAGATTTACGCACATTAATGTTAGATTGACATATAAGTAAGCAAAATTCATTGTTCAAAGAAATTCTTAGAACAATGAATCTCCTGAACATTTTCCTTGCAATTTTATCTTTATGGTGTTTTTTGGTTGCTAATGCTGTTAACTCCATTAAAAACTATGATGTATCGTTTACCAAACATTTTCATGTCTATATTGGTTACATCAGGTGCAGCAACACAAATTAATCAAATAATGAATAATTTGTGTAGTCTTTCATCACTAATTGCCAGCTATTAATTTGTTTGGACTTTGTTCTTGGTTTGCTTAATTAATTTCGGCACTTGTCAGGACTCAATCATTCATCTCCGAATTTGTGAAATGTGCCTTAATTTAGAGTGAATTTCATTCTTATTATTTGTACTACTGCCTCATTACGCAAAACACGCGCGTTGAGAGTGGAGTTGCGGACACCAGCCCATGTCAGGCAAACAATACAATACCACTATCTCTACATCGACTACATCTGTACTAACTTTTAGACAGTTTCGAGAAAGCCCCATTGTAAACCCCAACTGACATGAGTTATGACTACCAATCCCAAGCACCTGGTTTTCCAAATAATTTAATTACAATTTAGTTTCCACCTTCCACATTCTTACCCGTCCTTCCAAAGTCCAATTATGCAATGGCTAAAGCAGCCCTACAGTAAATCGAATCAGATCAGTTTTGCCTGGATCTACACCGCGCAAGACTATGAATTCGATCTCTTTTGAATGGCCATCGCATTTATGCGGTCCGTTTATTGCTGCCTGCATTTTGATGTGTTTCAGAGTCGTACAATAAACATTTGTTTGTCATTTAATTGCGGTCGTATACTGCTTAAATAAATTTGTGCGTGCTTTAATAAATTTTTATTTGACTTAGTGTCTCTTTTTAGCTTGAAAACGAAGCCAGTGGACGGATCTGTGCCATTAATTTTATACACCAATTCGGCAATTTAGAAATGGGAGCGAAGGGGTGCAGTCTAAGGGCACGCCACAATAGTGGCGGTAAGTCCCCTCTTTGAGGAGTGGCTTGAGAGACGCCACGGCGTCCTCACCTTCCGCCTGACGCAGGTCCTCACCGGACACGGTTATTTCGGGAGGTTTCTGCACCGAATCGGGCGGGAGGAAACGCCCGGGTGTTTCCACTGCGAGGATCGACCGGAGGACACGGTGGAGCACACGGTGGAGGTGTGCCCCACGTGGGCGGAGCACCGCCGCGCCGTGTCAACGAAGCGGCGATTGGCGGCGGCAACCTCTCGCGTCCGGCCCTGGTGCAAGCCATGGTCCGGAGCGAGACGGAATGGGACGCCGTCACCTCCTTCTGCGAAGCAGTAATGCTGAAGGAGGAGGTGGCGGAACGTGAGAGGGAGAGAACCTCAGAGCGTCCCGGCCGCCGCTGGACGGTGGGCAATGGGCTAGCTCGCCGTCCGTCCGTCTCATGACGACAGGCCGTGTCGACGGCGCGTCCGTGTTCCACGCGCGCAAGGACCGATGCCTGCCGGGGTTGCGGGACTGTTCGAAAGAGATACCGTGACCCCGGAACACAAAGGGCGATGAAGGAACATGGATGGGTTTTAGTTAGTAAAAGTGTGACACTCCCTCCTGCTCCGCCCAGAGCGGGAGAAAAAAAAGGGTGCAGTCTACTACATCTGATCCTTTTATATCTATCATATCTCACTAGCCAGTACTGCCCCGCCATTTCTTCCATCATTTTTTCTGAACTTTTGGGTTAGATAAAAATATCTAATCTACAAAACCCTATAATAAAAGCAATATCTACTTTACCACACTGGTAAAATATTTTCCTCAATACTAAGTGAAGCCTTTCGAAAAAGTCACACGGTGGAAAACATGTTGGTACCTACTATTTTCGGAGATCCAATCCAATACATTAAGAAATGATTCACCCCACGAAACAAGATCCTCTACACACGAGCAAAATACATTCTAATAGCATCATAATTTACACGGGCAGGCTTTTCCTACACACTGCCTCCCTCCCTCTTTCCTTATGATGTTTTTCCTTATTCTGCTATCGATTATCTGGAGCAGAGCTTCAAAAACTTTACCATAGCTACCTGCCCATCCGATCGATGGTTGTAAAGATAATAATTCAGTTTTCGAATCTCAACCATGTCATGCGTCTGCATTTCTTTTCCAACAAAATGTCATATTCTAGTTTCGTCAGGTTGATTCGCCGCTGCAAAGAAATTAGTGTTACAAAGGTCGTCTGCTTCCCATCCTCACTAGATAATTTGGCTAATTTAAATTAACAAACCTAAACAGTTCGTTTCCTCTGACTCAGTCTAGGAACGCAGATTACCCCATTGAATAGGTTCAAAGGCCGAAATGAAATCCAGCTTTAACTGCAGTGTGCCCGCCATCCAGTCTTGCGATTGTGTGACTAATGCGTGTGTCTGACAACGTATGTACGTGAAGCTGCCGCTTTATTGTGTCATGCTTTAGTGTGGAGTCACGTATTGTGTTACATGATTTATTGTTGTTTGTAAGGCCTAACATCAGAGATATTTCTTTACAAAATTCACCAGGCGAGGAAAAAAATTTTGCCCCTGTAACACAGCGTGAACATTTTTGCTAGTTAGTCGCATACTCATGACGTTAAATAATTTTCCATCCGCTTAGATATATTAATGGAAGTTTATTGTCACACGTTATACGGTTTAATTAATTTAAAAGCAGAGAGATAACGAAGCATACATGTAGCGCTTTACGACGCCCACATCCAATTTCTCGCAAACGTTGCTATCCCGCCGGTGCGGCACATAATGATACCTAAATCATTTAGTGTGACAGTTAGTTTTTGTACAAGTGCGCTTATTCCTGTTTTTCTACCTCCGTGTAAGTGAGAGTAATGTTCTCATAAATTTTATTAATTGCTGCAAGAAAGTGTGCGTTTTCTAATAAGCGCCCGTCTTTTCCATCCCAGATGAACCTTGGTATAAGATTAAAGATCAAGGAATTCAAAGAATGTATTATATGTATTAACTAGCTGATGCCCACGGCTTCGCCCGCCCGCAAATTATATACTAAAAGCTTCCTCTTCTATCTATTAAAAAAACCGCATCAAAATCCGTTGCGTAGTTTTAAAGATCTAAGCATACATAGGGACAGACAGACGCGGCGGTGGACTTTGTTTTATAATATGTAGTGATGTATTATAATCGTCATACCATGCAGATCTGGGTAGAACAATAAAATATTATGCATGCCACGCTTTAAAGAAACCTATTTCATTATTGTTCTGGAAAGGATTGCGTCCGCGACTTCACCTGATGAAAAGCGCAGACGTGCTTTAAAATGGAGCACACTTGCCTATAAGTAATGAAATAGTTCAGACTATACAAAGTTAGTCTGTAGCTGTATACAGAGAATAGTAATAGTGGAGTAAACAACTTTGTATGTAATAGCCTCTTTCGTTAAAATCTTTACTTTGTGGAAGTACGGGCGTGCAGCTGAATGTCCGGTGCTAAAATCTGATGGGATCCAGACGCTCGACCAGATATCCGATAAGAATAAAAGAAGAAAGAGTTTTTTTTACTCTGATCACACAGATACTTTTCCGATGTGATTGGCTTCTTCACGATTGGGAAACTAAACTAGTGGAACGGTCAGAATTGCACGTATTATAACCACTGAAATAAGTTTATTATCTATTAAATAGAGTCACCATGACACCAATGTCAGTCACCAAATTAGGACCTTGATTATTTTTCAAGTACCCACTTCTCCATCTAGATTCCAAATACATATTGTAATACGATAAAGCAGCCAATGTATTGCTCACCTAAAAGGAATTAACTGATTACTATTTTGCGTGACTACAAGAGTGTCAAATGGAACTACAGTGCCATTCCACAAATTACTACAAAATAAACACCTGTCACTTTTATCTGCTCGTTTCATCGTTTTGACAACTTTTTCTAACCTGTAACTGTTTTCTGCACGAATTACCCGACTATCCGGATCAAATGCGTCAAAAACTTATTGAATGGTTTTGAAACGATATGGAATCGTAGACATTTTCTTGACTTTGGTGGGATAATGGCGTTTACAGAGACAAATTCTAAGATAATCTTTATTTTAATTGAGCTATTTGTTCCACATTTATTACTTAAAGAATTTGCTGTTAGTTTTAACTCCAAATACATATTCCTCCAGTGGCGATTTGTGCAACTTTTACACTCATTTAATATCCGTTGGGAGCGCAGCAAAGCTCTGGAAAAATTAAGTTTGCAATTCTGCAAGGCAGCAGAGGAGCTTTTCACAAATCTCATTTCATCGCTCCGGTGGTTACTCCGTTGACTGTAGGCATGCCAATTTTAAATACACCATAAAAAGGTACATTCATATAAATAAAGCAATACACATACTGCAAATAAACTGCACTCAATCGATTCAATGGACTGTTCAAGTAATAATTTCGTTATGATTAAACGAATTATCTGGCAGACGTTCCAGAATAATTCAGTCAGACACTTCAGGTCCTTAGCTGAGTTACTAATAAAATCCAGAGTGCACAGGCGCCGACCACGAACACGGGACAGACGTGAAATTCATTCATATACCTCGCCCACGTCCAATTTGACCAAGCAGTTAATATAGTAATGGAGAACGAACTTAACCTAAAACTTTTCCCTTATATTCGCAAAGTTCCAACTTAATGTTTCTTGGAAATTGCTCATTAACTCGCTCGTGTCGCTATGTATGTTACTCTAGTATAGGTATCTACAGTTTTCTTAATTTTCTCGTAACACTAATTTATACGATTTATTCTTTGAGATGTATTTCAGAGTATTAGAGAGACGCGACGAGAGCACGAGCTTAGGTTTCTTCAAATAACATTAAGGCGTTTTTTCTATATACTTACTTAATTTGATTCATTTCCTTTTGAGCCCTAATTAGTATGCCATGCACGTCCTCCACGGACGAATGGCTTTAGCATAATCTCACTTGAAATTCAATCATTTCGTAATTTTTGGATTACGAGATTCGGCTCGGAATAATAAAATTTCATTTGTAAACGTTAAAAGCTTGTGTAACATCGTGATTATTTTCACTTAGCAATGTGTGTCTAAAACGGTGGTGCATTGAACTGATCCAAGTGGTGTAGTGAACGGACATCGCGTGGGGACTGTCCAGAACCACCAGTGCGGACCGCTTCGAGCAGATCTCACCGGCAATAGCCAGAAACGGTCAAAGTATAATCGTTTAGATTCGGGTATTGCTTTCACATGCACACGACGGTCCCCCGGAGTCCTTTCAAGACCTTTTTTTACGAGCAGAGCAGTGGATTGATTAATTTAATTTAAGATTTATGTCTCACTTGCGTGTTTTCACGTTCTCAACCCTTGTTTTGGTAATTAATCAATGATGATCTCGTTGAGGGGGTCAATTCATTTGTTAGACAATATTGTCACAGAAAATAAGTAGGTACAGACTTATTTTACGTTTTAATAACGTTACGACCTTACGCCGTATCACCTTCAGCAATATGTTGCCAGCGTGAATATTAACAGCAAATATGCCCATAATCTGAAAGATTAATACCTATTATGCATGCGATAAAAAGTAATAACGTTACTCCAATATGAAGGTAATGTGCCTATGCGGTGCCGTCAAGCTCATAATTAAGTTATGTGGAGCGCGGCAATTCTCACGTGCACTTAACACCAGGTGATTCGAAATGCCCTGGAGCCTGATTAGCACACCCTGCTCGCCGCCAATGCCAGGATTAGCTAATTAGTGCGAAGTGAATGAGCGTTACGCAACACTGATCACAACTAGATTTCAATGAATCTTTCAGTGCATCGGCCAGCAAATGTCCAAGGATCGCAAAGCTTTCCTTCCAAAATTTACATGAGCTTTTCCATGGATTTCGAAACTTTCCCGATGTCGTGACTACAAGGTGTACGGCGAGCTTTGAAATTCAAATTCCCCCTTCAGTACAAAAGCTGCAGATGTCAGTCCACAGAGGAGCATTACGCAACGATGCGTACTTTTCTTTGTTCTGCTTCTAAAAAGGTTTTGTCTCCGACTCGTACCCTGCTTGCTAATCCCCTGAATGCTAATGCAGCCCTCCTACCACAGTTCTCAAATGTCACGCGCCATGTTCTACGCGTAACTGAAACATTTTCAAACAGTTTACCGGCTTCGTGGTTAACTAATCCACTGCCCCATCGTTCACCATCAATATATTTTGTATTATGTTTAATTTGTATTTTGTTTGGTACCTAACAAACAGAATTATTATGTAAACCAAACGGAAACAGAGTTGTAAAGCACTAAAACTCTTCGGTGTAACCAATATTGTAAATATCAGTGGTAGTTTTTAATTTATGATTCAAATAAATTGCTGTTTCTGTAAATATTGCGTTTATCATGTTACCGAAATACCGCTATGAACCTTGTTAAACCGTAGCTCTTCAACGCATCAACCAATGGTGAGTGGAGTCGAGACGTGTGCAATTTTTAGAATAGTTACTGAGAACTATAAATATTATCTGCTAGTACATATTGCAATAAACTTCCCTCGTCTTCACCTTCAGTACGCTGAGCCGAGTGAATCAACAGTACAGACTGTAGCAACGACTGTGACGTGCGTATATACTTGATCATATAATGTTTACTCTGTAATAATTTCATTGACTGAATTTCGTGGAACACGTATCTCACTAAGCAGTAAGCAGAGACACGTCATTGGCAAGGCCGCGCGTTTTCCGGATGCTTCTGATCGAAATCCCCTTTGATGAACGTAATCCTGTGAATTTTAACTCGATTTCATTTATTATTTCCGCTCGCAGCTAATGTCATTCGATGCGAAATTTGGAGATTTTATGAAGCCCCCATTCGAGATATAACTTGATCCCGGAGGTTATTTATTGAACTTTATGTGCCTTTCATGGCAGCTGACATTGGCGCATGTACCTACTCACAATGGTACCGTGCTTATAATTTGTACATACATAAATGTAGTTATGTAGTGGATCCTTCCTCCTATTCGTATGTTTTTCAATGTCCGTATAATTAGTAAAAAACTGAATAGAGGAACTACCTAATCATGCTGTTGTCAATGAACTGGAGCATAGCGGACTTAAACTCGCAGATTTTCAATCGAAAATCGTTCAAAAGAGTACGTAAAAGCAAGAAAAATCTCAAGTGTATTCAATCAGTGTTAGTTGTATCGATCAAGACGCCACAGCCTGATTGGAAACACCATTCAACCAATGTCCTTGCTAAAGATAAAGCATCTCTGAATACCGTCGCTTCGCTTCTGCCTGTAGGCAAATCTAATATCGGAAATTGACTCGACTCGACGGTTTATTCACTTTGGCCTCGCCCGACTCGGCTGGAGGTGAGGTAAAACTATTATCCCCCTACTTCATAGCGTTAGCGAATCAAGAGCCCCACTGGCACAGTCCCACATCCCAGTTACTACAGCTTCTAGAATATTCTGAGCGGAAAAACCAGGGTGAATAGCCCAGAATCTCTCGATACATTTACTAGATTAAAACATTCATGCAAATTACACATTTTCGGTTTCTACGGTGCTGAAAGTTTACTTCTCATGATCTAATGTCTTTATTGTTTACCAATGGTATTAAGTCACGTTGCCGTAATGAACGCGTTACTTTATTCTGCACACATTTGTTCGCGTACCGTAGCATCAGCTATATGTTTTGTATTATGGAAATCTAATATTGACATATTGACACGACAACGGCAAGCCACTGTTATCGATCACATGTGTTGAGTGTGTACCTATCTTCTTTCAGGAGGTTTGAAGCGGTGGTGGACTAGCCCTAGAGCTATAAATAAGTGATTTCTTGTGTTCTTGAGAAGGAAGTAATGCTTGGTAACTTTTCATATCTACTATTGATGTTTCTCAATCGCCACATGAAATCATTCACAACCATCGGCATTCACCGCCATAATATCTTTCGATAAAATATCTTCAAACAAGTCTTTCCAAAATGATTTACACTCTGTATATTTTGTGGCCGATCACATTCCAGCACCATTTCGATGTGTTCTTGACCGATTCTTTATTTCCTACCCTTTGGGTTACTACCGAGATTAAAAGACGCAAATATAAAATGTGCGTACATCTTGTGATAGTTCAATGGATAAACAAAACTTTGTGGAAATACTAATCGTTATACAAATTGCTGGTTACGTTTTGGGGCAATTCAAATATTACTCTGAATTTTTGGCTTTGTTAACTGCCTCTTTTTTACACTTATACTATTATATTTAATGCGGATTATACTCCGTATCTTCGGTCGTTTTCTGTTATGGGTGTAGCTAACCTTATATTAGTTAGCACACTCTAATCCACGTGGAGCGTAAATGTAGCGTACCCGTTTCTCTTAGTTGAATCTTTACAACCTGGAACTAATCGTTCATCTTCCTTATCCTTACTATTTAGTGTCTTGTCTGGATAAGCTTGGCTTACCACTATTTTCTGTTTCATTAGCTCGACCTGGTTTTTCGTTTGAGATAAATGATATTTTCTGGTATTGATCTGACCCTGTTGTGACTTACCCGACTTTCGCAAACATATAAAAAGGTTGTTTACCTTTTACAAAAATCCATCAAACTGTTTTAGTTTCTTCGGTACGGGGTCTTGATAATCATTTTTTAATTATAATTTGATGTATGTTCGTTACATTATAAATAGGGATCATCATGTTCCAAGCTCCTTAAAACCTTCGTGACAAGTAATTTTATTTGTAACTTGCACGTTCCTTGTCATTTAATGAGTTTTAGCTCTTTATATGGCGTTTATGGAGTAGGGAGCCGTAAAAGTGGCGTTAAAATTTAATTCATTGTGATAGTCTGCAAAGGATAGGTGATCCTTAAAATTCATTGCTTTTATTGGGTTTTCTTTAGAAATATTTTTGTATGACCGGCTATTTTTATTTTAGGTAAATCTTGAAGAAGGTGATATCAAGTCAATTCAAGGATTTTAGGACTTGTGTATCTAAGATAGAAGAATCAGGGACGGATCAAAAGTTTTCTTCAGTCTTTTCTTCTTTTCAAAAATGTTTTCTTCCATCTTTTCATTCATGGCAGGTTTACATACTTTATTTCGGAGTCAGAGAGGTTACAGACCAGAAAACAGAGATCAAGGAAAAAGAATATTCAGATACAAATGATGAGCATATCAGTTCCTCAGAGGATCCCGGATATAGGATATTTATTTCATCTTGTTAGTGTTTTCTGAAAGATCCCTTAACATTTATCTTCACAAAGATTTTTCTCGTCATTGTTTATAAAAACCTTTCCTAACAAATTATTTGTTAACTATCATTACTAGTCCAAACTGTTTTATGTCAGTAATTGTGGAAATAAATTCTTTTAACAGAATCTCATTTGTGCTAACAATCATAGCTTCAGTTGAGTGGGAAAATAAACATTACACACATTAGTAAGAAGCAGATCTCTTAGTGAGATATCTGTTTGTTTTTCTTATGTATTTAATAGCGTTTACGGTAGAAGAGCAAGCCCAATGGACTGCTTTATTAGAATGTTCATCGCCAATTGGGTTCGATTGATATATAACTGTCTACTACTCGTATTGCGATTTCTTCTTTTTGGTACAAAATACCAAACGGAAAACTACTACAATCCACCGGCTGGTAGTAAAATCAATGCCGTATGTATTTGTGTTAGAGAAGTTCAATACCTTGTTACTGTTACATAACGTTACGAGCCGTCGTCGTACAATAGGTTGCGTTGCGGCACAAAATCCTAGTTTTGCGCAAAACTGATATTTTACCAAGATTTGTGGTACAGTTTCTGGTTGAAGTCCCGTAAACCACAATCTCTTTAAATTCGGCTTTTGAAGTAGTTTACAATAACTTTAGGGGTTTTATGCTCACATTTCGCCGACGAATATAATATTTGACGGTATACGTCACCCAGTTACCTATATACGAAAGTTTACCTTATATCCCGCCGTACTTACTCAAGCCGGGCTATTTCTGAAGCACGCGGATTGCGGTCTACGTATTTTGCCTAACAATAGATGATTTACTATGTTCACGAAGAATACGTTGCTAACAGATACGAAAATATAATGCATCTTCCAGCTTTTGGATTGATTTCTGAAGCCTCCAGAGCAGAAAACAAGTACGAAATATTTAATATCTGAATCACTCGCTCAAAAGTTTCCTATCCAAGCCGATGAACTTTAATGTAAAAAGTTGATCCAATAATTCACTCAAAATGCAAATGTCCAGAATTCTCCCGAGACCGATCAGTTTGTTTTCCCGTTTGTTTCAAAAGATGAAGGCTCTTCAATATACGTAGAGATGTTTTTCTGTACCATAACGTTTCTTATAGAATTACGTAATCTGCCATACAAATTCCTTGCTTGCGTTGAGGGAGGCTCAATTTTCTCACCGGAGATGAACATCTTCAGCTAGTTAGCATTCCCCGCTTCATCGGGTGTACTCGTCAGTAATATTTATGCGGCCACTTCAGCCCGCTCCTCGACTCGGAACGCCTCATTATAAGCTTTCAGCGTAGTTTTAAAATTATGAGCCGTTTGAGATAGCGCTGACTGGCAATTTATTGCACCATCTATTCTACTTGAAGATGGCCGCTGAATATCTTGAGATGGCTCATTTGAAACCGCCGTAGACTGATAAAATTCATTACAGTAGTCCTGTTTACTGTACTTTATATATTATCTTTTGTCTTAAGTTACGTAACTCCTCGAGTTCAGTTCAGTTAAAGGACTAGGATGTACCTAAGCACGTTAGGTTACTCTTGTATTGATCAAGTGCGCTATACATCTTCTTTGATCGAATTTACGGCTCGTGGCCTAATGAAGGTTATTAGTTGTCTTCAGTATTATCTCAATAGTTCCCATATAAGGGGTGATTTGGAAAATAATTAATGTTGGTGGGGCAGCGTGCGAGACGCGTTAGGTAACTGGCGTTGCGCGAGCGAGAGAGAAGACGGCGCGCGCCGACTCCACTATTGATCGTGGAGAATGACGCCCGGGGTGACCCAAATAGAGCCTCCGTGCACCCTTCGCCCCCCTAACCGCGCACCCCTCTCCGACACCCCGCCCGCCGCCGGCCGCTTCACGACGAATTTTCATATCAGCCGGTCTTTCACGACGAAGGAATGGCCCGCTGCCCCGACTTTGATACTAATGCTTTACATAATATATCATGAACAACCCTGTGAACTATCTACGTTTAAAATCTCTTTGTCGCCTTTAACTTTTTGACATGAATTTCGTATCAAGGTCGTCAAATAACTCGTAGGGCACCCATATTCATTGTATTTGGTGTAACTACATAATATAAACTCTTACTTTCATAAAAACTAGTCTAACAAACGGTAATTTTCTTGTTACCTACTGAATTTCAATAACTGCTTACTTAGCTCATTCCACTTTACGTAATACCTACAGCGGCTTAAATTAGGTCTTAAAAATTGTCCAAGGTTTTGACTTTATAATTAGCCATTACGCAGTAGCAGAACGAAATTAGACTTTTCCAAGTGACGTAAGTTATATAATGAACAAAGAAAATGGTTGAAAGTGCATTAAATATAAATTCAACCCCATGGCGTGTTCGTAAGGCACGGTAACTGACCTATGCTAGGAGCCACCCTGCCGGCAGCCCGGCGGTGCATGCGTACTATATTATTCAACTAGCTGACATATTGCAATTATATTGATCGCCACCGCTACATTTTACCTGGTTGTCTATGGCGATGTGTTGCCAACCGTTAGTACTGGGTTATGTATGTGTTCACATTTTAAGTAATTCAAAAAGTACTCGTAGATCCCGTAGGACACTAAATACTGAGCAAGAAATACGGTACTTAAATGATGAAATGAAACGTATGCTACAGATATTTATAGCTCGAGCTATGTACGGAAGTTTCCTTAATATGCTAGAGCCTAGAGCACCCCCGAGTTTAATTAATCCTCGGCAATTACGCAGAAAAACTGTTGGAATGCTTACAATTCTAGATCAACTGAAACAATGAGTGGAAAAGTCCTTTTGTTTCACATCCCAGTCCAGAGCTAGTAAAATGAAAAATACGCGCACAGGCGGGGCACGACGGACGCTGAAATTGAAAAGTGTGCAACTTCACGTTTTATTGTAACAGGGAGGCATAGGCTGCAGGAGATTGCGAATAAAATGTAGCAACGATTGCTTCAACGCATTTACGATCGAGTTTTTCACCCCGACTGTTACAAAGCTGCAACAGAAATAACGTTTATTGCGGTCGTCTGAGTTAAAAAAGAGAAGATTTTTTCTCCCGTTTTACTTTTTACCCGACTACGGCAAAGCCAAAAGAAATAGTTATGATTTTAGCAGTCTATTATGTATGTGTTTGTATTAACGCATGTTCTACCGTAGCGCCTAAACTATTCTTCTGATTTTGATGAAGGGTATCAATCGATTCGTTATTATGGCCCGGGTAACATAGGCTACATTTTAACCGACTTCATTCAGTAGTCGGGTTTTAGTTTTAGAACTGTTAGCTTTATGATCTTAATAAGGAAGACTACACGTGTCAACCATGCTTATTATAACGTCGACCATTCTAGCACCATTATAATTAAAAGCTAATATTGTTCGAGGGCTTTTGCGTGCTCAAGTGGAGCTGTAGGGCTGGTCGTTGGCTGTGTAGCGCCTGCGATGTGTCTATATTTGCTGACGTATAATTACGCCGGGGCAAGCGGCGTCAAGTGCCGGAAATTAATATCTGACAGGTATCACCCTCGGTGTGGCGGAAATGTATTCTGCGGTAACCACTTCACGCCCGAAAATGTCACTTTTTGGTTCAGATAGCTCGTTTTAAAACGCCTAGTTTGGAATGCATTTAAAATGTACCCCTGTTTGTAGAGGCCATTCCGTACGTTTTATATGTTGTAACACTTATAGTAGTCACGCGACACGCATATAATAGCGTGTCTGCGTCGGGAAACCCTTATAAATGAGTCATTGTCATAGCATAGATGAATAGTTAATGACGTCAATATTGTATAAGTAATCGAAGATATAACGTAACGAATGTTGTGGTGTAAGTGTGGCTCTAATCTGGTTATCATCAAGAACTGACAGCTTTGCAACTGGGTATGATGTTGACAGGGATGACGTAAAAATTGATGAGTTTCAACCCTGTCATTAATCCTTTCACCTCGTATACAGAGGGATGAATTGCTAAATTCAACACGAGCTTAAAACAGGATGATGCGATGATAAAAGCGTTCATATATTTTTTTACTAATATCGGAAAATCGAAGCAAACATTTCCAGACAGAACCGTGTTTATTAAAAGGCCGTATTTTAAGCATCGTGTTGCTAAAAGTGAACTCTTAAAAGTTATTCTTATCTAAGTAACCTATTTAAAACTAAGTTAGGCTCTGCTTCGATAACATTACGTCATATTGTTTTCGTCCGTAATAGGATTATGTACTTACTTTTAACCTACTCATCAAAAAAGTATTGATTACACGTGTCCAAAATAAACGTAATATGGACCTACCTAACTACTATCATAATCGCATAGATTCAGCATAGTAGTAGGGACGCTGTAATTTGTGTCGATTGTGGGTCAAACCATTGTTGAATTACTAAAGAATACCTATGTAACAAGAGCACGTTTCTGTTTTCACAAATAAATGCTTTTTTAATAATTTTCCAAAAAAATCATAGACCGTTTTACGATTAGAGTGATTTTAGCGTTCTGAAAAATATTTAAGTATACAAGGCACAAAAACTTGGTAACGCTCCATCAAATGCTAACTTATGTAATGTATTCCAAACCGACACGTGGACACATGTTCCTATTAAAGCCCGAAATACTAAGTTTATTACTCCTAGTTTATCCTTTTGATCTCTATGGTATAAATAACAAAGGCTTTGGTACACAATTTCGACTATTAGCTACATATATACGTTTCGCAGAACATTTTCTGATCTTCATACATCTTTTCAGTCGGTGATTTATTTATTACAGCCATATTTTTAAGACATCAATCATTTATTCAGACGCTAGTTCGCTGTTAGTGTTACGTTATTCATGGCCTGTCCTGGTTTCCAGGCAATCGGATCGATCACCACTTGCATACGGCAAAACGAATGTTCCACAAAGAGGCCGATGGCAATTTACTTCATCGATAATTTAAAATTTGCTTCGGAAATGCATCGCTTGTTCTTCGTTTAGAATTGTTTAGGCTTTTGTTTGTGGCCACAGTTTATCACGATATTTGTTTCGAACTTTCCAAAATTCATTGAACATTCTACGATGCGGTTACTATGCTCAGCTGAACGAAAAATACGAGAGTTTCATGCTTGAAATACAATGTGTACCGGACAAAAGATTTAATGACCCCCATATAACACGGCTAAAGCGTCTTTTTTGGAGTTAATGCGGGTTTCTAGTCCGCGATCAAAAGTAATAAATTCCGCGTGTGTTCCAGAAGCTGAAACCTACGGATTTAGCCGACCGGGGTAGTTACTTTGCGAGGGCCACTGACTATAAAACATTTACGTCTAGAATTTATTTATGTGCGGAGGTTATGACATTATCATAATACGAATGCAATAAACCGGACGCAAATGTATTCACTCGCTATAAAATTTATTGGCCACCCAAATATAAACTGATGGTAACGTTGATGTTCTGGAAAACCACAAGTCTTGATCAAATGAAACTTGCCAACGAGTTTGACACTTTAAATATCGGTCTACATCTTATTTTGGTGATAATAAGCCCTCTTCCGCTAAGAGTTTGCCCTCAAGATAAGACCGTTTGTCAATAAGTACTCAATATAGTATTAAGGATGGGCGCGCCGCCGCCGCCCGCCGAGACGGCCTTCCGCCCGCCTACGCCGCGCGCCGCGCGCCCTACCACCAAACGCTCATAAAAAATATTAAAGCGGTGTATAAGAACGTTCGTGTAGTGACTATTATAATAGCCACTCCATATATCAGGCGGGGTACGTAGGATTAGGCTAAACAAGTTATTTAAGTATTTCTGGTATCATACAAATATTTGGTAGATAGTATCGTTGGTGAACGTGCGTCGCCGGATAGCTTGTCGATCAGCCCCTACTGTCAACGTACCGGTTGTGGAAGGTTACGAGCGGGGCGGTGGCGGCAGAGGGCGCCGCGCGCAGCGTGTTGCGCGCGTCGCTGGTGCGCGGCGCTGGCGTCGTGACGCAGTGTGACGTCAGTGCGCCGTCGGCTCGATACGCGCTGGCCCCACCGTCAGTCGCCGCCCGAAGCAGGCCGCCGAACGTCGCGCCCTACGCGCCTCCGCCATCCGCGCACCTCTCTCATACCGGGTTTTAGTTTTGTACAAAGATGACATAGCCAGTGCCGTGCCACGAGACTACGTGAAAGCGCACACTTTTTAAGTTTTTACGTTGGAACGAGGAAACCGTAACGGTCCCGTTGTTGCAGAACTAGCGACGACCCACCCCACTCCGTTGAGGGAAAGAGGCGAGACCGAGAGGCGGCTTGTTCCTTTTTATCCGCCTTTACATAAAGACTAGCGAAAATGGGCGAGGTGAGTGCGGTGCTTGCAGTAGTGCTTGCCTTAGCCTTTACAGTAGCGTGCCGAGTCGGCGAGACAGTGCTTTCGTGAAGGTGTAAGTGCATGTCGCAAACAGTGAGTGCGGAAAGGTAACGAAGGAGCCCCCGTCTGCAGCGGGGCTCGGCTGCTCGTGGACAGTGCTTGCGATCCTCGTCTCATGTCTCTGTGCCGTCTCACCACAGGAAACCATTTGCACGTTCCATAGCCTTTGTTCTGTCACGAAATTTCAACCGGTCCATTATCCTGTGCACGAAAAGTCGTCGTTTTTCTCCGTGTTACCGCTTGAGTTCCTTTGTCCATTTTAATTATAATAATGCACTGAATGTATTTTAGTCTATAGTTATTAATTTTTAGGATAGGATTTAAGGATATATTTAATTGCGAAGTTCGGGCGGCCGAAGAGGAGCAATGTATCGGAGACGGCGCCGGTCGGGTTGCGTAACTCGGCGTATCGATCTTTGCGGAGAGGGACACTCCGCTCGGTCCCTCATATGCCAGCACCGAATCACTTCCTTGAAACATCCTGATATATTTATAAGAATTCCTTCAAACATAGAATCGTCCTGACTCATCTTTAGTAATTCGGCATTTAGATTATTTTGTCTTGATAGCTTATCATAATTTTTATTTCTATAGAAAAAAATTAAGCGATCTCTCAAAAAGAGATCGGTCTTAAAAATAGCCGTTCGTATTACAAAAGATTATGAATGGTTCAAAATCTTATTGAAATACTGTTTCAAAAGGGTAGAAACCGGCTTGGCTAGAAAAATCCTAATACAGATTACCATTTTGCGGAATCAGACTACCGCTTCAAATGGACGATTTCGGAATTTGATGAATTTTCTAATAATTTGTAGTTTACTTCAGGATTTAATTATTCCACAATATCCCAATATCTTGGTGCTACATAAATTTCCTTGATAATTGACTTTTCTCGCCAATTTTTTTTGCACTTCGTTAATCATACGCCCAAAAAAAAGATATCCTTTTGCCAAAATTCAAAGTAGCATCAGTCAAATCAGCACGCCCGCAAAATCTGTACATTTCGCGCAGTACAATTCCTGTTAACTGAAAATATTGATTTTAGCTCTCAGCGTGCCCTAGTTTCCTCACGCCCATTTAGGTCGTATGTCCTGTCTTGTACGAACGTCAGGTCCTGATCACGTGATCATATTACTAAGGCAAAAAGCCCATTCCTCACTAGGTGTTCTGGAGGAAGTGGCTAACAGGTTGTCGCGGGAGCCAACCGTGGTTCGGACACGACAACTATAAGAGCACCGAAGGTTTATTAGAAAATTGCCTTCGTCATTATGTCATTTAAATCGCATAGAGTACCGTCGCTCTATTGGAGTATTTCCTTTATCCTTTATGACGACGTCACGCATCAATTAGGATGTTAGACGTGGTCCTTGAAGGTGTTTTCTAATGCTCTAAACTTCTTCTGTCGTCTTGACACTTCTTCTCATTCTTCTTCGTCTTCTCATTGCAATTGAAAGCTATTGGAAGCCCTTGAGTTAATTGAATGCTGAACAAACAATGGTTCCGCAGTCATGCTTCTCGTACACAAACTTAATCGGGCTAGTTTTCTTTGAGTAAATCTTTTAATATTTGACGCGTATGGGAAGACCAATTCTAGTTACGTTTCAGTAATCAAATCAAATGTTGTACTGCATTTGCATTTAAATAACATAAGAAGAATTACAGTTCTATCATACAATCATTATAAAGAGCAGAGGTACCATTACAGCAGTGATTATATCATTCCGCTAATAAATGAACGCATTACGATTAAAGGACACATCTGCTGTAGATTGTCGCCTGATAGTTGTCCAGTGTCCACCATTTGTTGCCACGGCCACAGTGCCATGGACTGCTGCCATACATTGCGCAATAACAGAAGTATTGCCATCCTTTGCAGTCTAGTCACTTCCTCTTGCATTCCTCTCAGATCGTCTCGGGTCTTCATACCATTCGGATCTCAACATTGCCTTAGTAACAATTCCTTTCGTGTTCAGTTAAAGTGACTTGTACTTGCACTTGAAAAAAAAAATCGGACTGTGATAGACTGATGTTTTAAAGTAATAAGAACAACAGAACCATTAAGAATTCATTGTTCTTAATTTGTCAGTACAATTACACAAAGGTTATCAAAATAAAATAATACTTGTGTAACTTTCAACCTTATCTTCGGGACGGGTGACCAAATAACTTTTTCGGTTTTATTCTGATTGTTTCTTTTGACATGGACATATCAATAACAATAAATCTTAATCGTTAACGCAAATTAAGATCGAGTGCTACAACTTGTTATTTTATCAGACACCCAAGAAATAGCACACATGCTAAGTGGATCTTTTGCTATGAAAACGAAGTAACAGCTCTGGAATCTCCCGGTTGATTTAAGTATTGTAGTAATTTGAATGCAAAAACAAATAAGTAGCAAAATATTTTTACTAAAAGTTTTCTTTGAAAGAAAAATTTTGTTGGCATCACAATCAATCACCGATGCTGCTAATGCAAGACTATAAAATAAATAAATGCAAATCGATAAATTTTTCGTTGCCTCTGAATTTCAATGTCGATTCGCCCACGGTACATATTAATTGTTCCGTATGCTCGTCTAGATCTATATAAAAATCTGATCAATGACCAGCTGAAGATCTGTAAATAGGTTATATTAACTGGGTTGTGGAGGTCAGATAGGCAGTCGCTCCATGTAAAATACTGATATTCAACTGCATCCAAAAAGGCCAGGCATATGAACCATCACCTGCCTGTCCTATCTCGTCTAGATCTCCAGATAGGCCACGTGAAAGTAGGGTTTAGATAATAATAGTGTTTTGGCAACGATCGTAGATCGTGGCGTCACGGGGTTCCGGAGGCGCGTCACTTGCGCCGCGCTTCATTAATGTTAAAAATAATTGTCTCATTCACGCGTCACGAATCTACTACAGTAGTAACCACAAATTTCGGTTTAAAGCAGTTTTGCGGCCGTGGCAATGAATCTTCGCCGGCCGGCTGACACATGACATAGCATTTGTATGCCATTCGTTGACTGAATCACCTCTGTTTAACGTTTTGATGTGCTATCTGAGCAATTTTAATTCATTCGTTTGTCAGAGGTCAATGACTTGGCACGATTGCGTTTTTGTCATTACTGTTATAATTTGACTTTATTCGTGTAAAGAAATTGCTTCACACGCGCCACGGAAGACCCTTCCACAACAGAATTACTTTTAACCGATCCTCTCGTTTCAAGGTTTAAAAAGTGGGTTAATCATCCCCATGTAGACGGTTGATGTTTTATTATTGCTAGAACCAGTTTCGATTTTCCATCAGATATTCCGGTTTAACCTTTATAGAGATTATAAATGCGGTCGCCGGGGCCCCGGGGTGGCAACCTTGTCTTTTAGCTATTTATGTCGAGGGTAGCGCGCGGGGGTTGGGCCGCAGTGCGCATGCCCGATGTGCGCGCCGCTTATGTAACTCGGGACAGGCCGCGCGCCGCCGCGCCGCACCGCCTCCGTCGCCTCTGCCGCTTGTCAGTTCCAGTGTGGTCCCTGTCTTGCACCGTGTACACGACAGATGCCAAACTCATATACTCCTATGAATATTCCGTTTTCATCGTTCTCTCTCGCGCCGCCGTTATATCGACACCCCTTTTATAAACTTCAATCCATTTTGGACCTTCATTATTCATACAAACCCCACCCTTAACGGAAGTCGGACTTCTCAGTTTACTCGAAAGTTCCCTTAATTATACAATCCATTACTCGTAGCATTTTCCGGCACGAGTGCATTTCACAGCCTGTTATTCTAGTTATTCTCGCGATAACCTTCACGGAAATTCTGGGCGCGGTTTAATGAGGCCTGCTATGAAAACGTTCATCAATTATCGACGGTGACGGCTGGCTTGTTTACGGCACCGCGGACGCATTTAGACTTTGTGACATTACTCCTCTTTAGGCGCATATAGCGTACTCGTTCGTTACGTAAGAGCCCATATCCAGGCAATTTTAACTGCGAGGTCACCCATTACTGAGTGACTAGTTGGACAGTTAACACACCCTGACGATAGGACGTACTCCCTGAAGCATAAATAAATCCAAATCACTATGGATAAAGATAAAGTGAGTATTCAGTTGTAGTATGGACACTTGGTATTATACTTTGGTGTTCGAGGTTCGGTCTGTGTGTAAAGTCGTCCATGCGTACCTGTCCGCCTGTGCGGGTGTCCTTACATTCGCTCAGGTTCGCACGCGCAACTAGTTCAGACCAATTGAGCGCCATTGAGCCGTTGGTCCCTAGCTCTAGAGAGTACTCGGTCGGCAAGGTTATGCCTCATACGCTCTGTTGCTGTGTAATGCTTTGCAATTGAACGCTTTTCAAATGAATACGTACTTCTATTGAATTTTTCCCCACACTCCCTTAATAATTGTAGTTTATTATATCAATAGTTAGCACAATCATCATTAGGTGCAATTTGTATATTAGCGCGCTACCCTTTGTCTTATTTTAGCATCAACATGCATTTCGTCATTTATTTTTTAACAAAGTGCCTGGATTGTTTCATGTTTATTGATTGAAGATACAGCATCCAGATGCTTTATGATTTTCTTTTACATGATTTGTTGTTAAGTATCGATATCGCACGCATCTCATTTTTGTTCTTCGTGCATTACATGAGATCCTTTAAGGATTGTTCTATGCGATATCGATGCTCTTCACTACCACCCATTCATCCATGAGTGCATGGCCCATAGGGCCGCCTAGTAGAATGTGTCTAGCCCCTAGTTGTGTTTACAGCATGGCCGTACCGACTCGTACCGCGTCGCCACCATTGGACCCATTAAGGATGATAACAGAACCGCTGACGGACAGTACAAGGTTTTTATACACATTACCATCTTTCATTATTATCTTGCTAAGTGACCAAAGGCGCCAGCAGTCGCAAGACGAGCAGCTGTCAACATTACAGTATTGCATGGTTTCCAATGCACTTTATTTCGCATTGCATTTTGATACTTCATCATTTCGCTTGTATGATATAAGCGAAAAACTGTTCAGTTTAATAATGTGTTAAATTATAGAGACGAAAAATACTTATGCCACGCATTCATGTATGTTTTGTGTAAATTTTACAGACACGCCGGAAACCACCCGCGAAAAAACGGAAACCAGGAGATTTAGATGATCTCAAACAGGAGTTGGATATCGATTTTCACAAAGTAACACCCGAAGAGCTCTACCAAAGATTTCAAACACATCCCGAAAATGTAAGACGGTCGCGTTTGAAAATCAGCTTCAGAAAATTAAGTACAAAGCTTAACAAATCTTGAAGTGGAACCTGGAGTACAGTACACATCTTATCTTCTTTTTTCCAGGGCCTTAGTCACGCAAAAGCGAAAGAGAATCTCGAACGAGACGGTCCAAACGCACTCACACCACCAAAACAGACGCCCGAATGGGTGAAGTTTTGTAAAAATCTTTTCGGCGGTTTCGCATTATTACTGTGGATTGGTGCTATCCTTTGCTTTATTGCCTACGGAATTCAGGTCAGTAGCAAAGAAAGGAGTTGTGAGAATATACTTAAGTAAATAATTAAGTAAACTAGCAATCCAATTGACCCTGACTCATTTAATCCCCAGGCGAGTACCGTTGAGGAACCTGCTGATGACAATTTGTATCTCGGCATCGTATTGGCGGCTGTAGTTATCGTTACGGGCATCTTCTCATACTACCAGGAAAGCAAGTCTTCAAAGATCATGGAATCGTTCAAGAACATGGTACCTCAGTTCGCTACTGTCATTCGTGAGGGTGAAAAGCTGACGCTGCGTGCTGAAGACTTGGTGCTTGGTGATATTGTTGAGGTAAGAAACACAGTACAATTTTATAGCACATAACTCATCTAGGTCCAGAAGAACATACGAAACTAACTTTGTGCGTGTATTCCTAGGTGAAATTCGGCGACCGCATCCCTGCTGATATTCGTGTCATCGAGGCGCGAGGCTTCAAGGTCGATAACTCAAGTTTAACCGGCGAATCTGAGCCCCAGTCGCGTGGATCCGACTTCACTCATGAAAACCCATTGGAAACCAAAAACTTGGCATTCTTCTCCACCAACGCGGTCGAGGGTACGGCGAAGGGCGTTGTCATCTGCTGTGGCGACAATACGGTTAGTCGAAAGTTTGGGATAAAATGTGATATAAATGGAATGTTCTTTACAAGTATATCTATGTATAAATTGTATCATCTAATAGGTCATGGGTCGTATCGCTGGATTGGCTTCCGGATTGGACACTGGAGAGACCCCCATTGCCAAGGAAATCCACCATTTCATCCACTTGATTACTGGCGTGGCTGTGTTCCTCGGAGTTACCTTCTTCGTCATTGCCTTCATCCTCGGTTATCACTGGCTGGATGCTGTCATCTTCCTTATTGGTAAGTACTTGGCAAAAAAGTTAATACCCTTAATATTTTTCATATGTTAGGTACTCAGTGTTAAACCTATGTCCGTCCTACAGGTATCATCGTAGCCAACGTACCTGAAGGTCTATTGGCCACTGTAACCGTATGTCTGACTTTGACTGCCAAACGAATGGCTTCCAAGAACTGCCTGGTCAAGAATCTGGAGGCCGTCGAGACACTCGGATCTACTTCCACCATCTGCTCTGACAAGACCGGAACCCTGACACAGAACAGGATGACTGTCGCCCACATGTGGTTCGATAACCAGATCATTGAAGCTGACACCACCGAAGATCAGTCTGGAGTTCAATATGGTATGTACTCGTGGAAGTTCAGAATTAACGTCTTCGATTTTGGATGGAGTTCATATTAATAGTGTTCTTTGTTCTCAGACCGCACCAGCCCTGGATTCAAGGCTCTCGCTAAGATTGCTACTCTTTGCAACCGAGCTGAATTCAAGGGAGGTCAGGATGGTGTCCCAATTCTGAAGAAGGAAGTTGCCGGCGACGCGTCAGAGGCAGCCCTGCTCAAATGTATGGAACTGGCTCTCGGAGATGTCTTGTCGATCAGGAAGCGCAATAAGAAGGCATGCGAGATTCCCTTCAACTCTACCAACAAGTACCAGGTTTCGATCCACGAGAGCGATGACCCCAGCGATCCTCGCCATCTGCTTGTGATGAAGGGCGCTCCCGAAAGGATTCTGGAACGTTGCAGCACTATCTTCATTGGCGGAAAGGAGAAGGTAAAACAACTGACTTAAAATAAATTACTGCACATTCCATTTATTGTCTAAAACTTATACATGATTCTTTTGCCAGGTTTTGGACGAGGAAATGAAAGAAGCTTTCAACAACGCTTACTTGGAACTCGGTGGACTTGGTGAGCGTGTGCTCGGATTCTGCGATCTCCAACTGCCCTCAGACAAGTACCCCATTGGCTACAAGTTTAACACCGATGACCCTAACTTCCCATTGGACAACCTTCGCTTCGTTGGACTGATGAGTATGATTGATCCTCCCCGTGCTGCCGTGCCCGACGCTGTTGCTAAGTGCCGATCTGCTGGTATCAAGGTAATTATGAACTGAAAAAAAGCAATCCAAAATGGGCTTTATTACAAACTTGTTAGGTGCTAATCTGTTTATGCCTTTCTCAGGTTATCATGGTAACTGGTGATCACCCTATCACTGCCAAGGCTATCGCCAAGTCAGTAGGTATCATCTCTGAAGGCAACGAGACCGTTGAGGACATTGCCGCTCGGCTGAACATCCCCGTTTCTGAAGTCAACCCCCGCGAAGCTAAGGCGGCTGTTATCCACGGAACTGAGCTTAGGGAACTCGACGGTGACCAACTTGATGAGATTCTGAAGTAAGTAATATTTGTATAATTTAATAACTGATTGTTTAAAAATATAGTGGTCTGTTTCCGTTAAACGGATGTTTAATATCAACAATGACATACATACATAAAAAATTAAATAAAATTATTTCATTAAAAAATGTGCTTTCATACTAATAATTTTCTTTATCAACCAGATACCACACGGAAATCGTATTCGCTCGTACATCACCACAACAGAAGCTGATCATTGTGGAAGGTTGCCAGCGACTTGGAGCCATCGTGGCTGTGACTGGTGATGGTGTGAACGACTCGCCCGCTCTCAAGAAGGCTGACATCGGTGTTGCCATGGGTATCGCTGGCTCTGACGTGTCTAAGCAAGTAAGTGGGACATACGAGAAACCCAAAATACTTGCGAGATTAAAAGTTGCAAACACTGTTGCAGCAACATAAAACAGGTTTCTACAACACAAAAAACATGTTGTTAAAACAGTGTTGTGCAATCATTGTTCACAGTAGATACGAGGTTTAATAAATACAATAAAATGCGTAAAAATAATATCAATATTGACCACCAAACAATTTCCTAGGCTGCCGACATGATCTTGCTGGACGACAACTTTGCTTCCATCGTAACTGGCGTAGAGGAGGGCCGTCTGATCTTCGACAACTTGAAGAAATCTATTGCGTACACCCTGACCTCCAACATTCCCGAAATCTCGCCCTTCCTTGCCTTCATCCTGTGCGACATCCCCCTGCCCTTAGGAACCGTTACCATCCTCTGCATTGATCTGGGAACTGACATGGTAAGTTCGACCTTATTTCTAGAAGAGTTAACTCTATTCTGGAATCAAAACGTGTTACTTTGCAAGTGTTGTTTACTTTGTTCTGTATATTAAATGAGAATTTTGTACATAGTTGAGTTTTGAAGTGGAATTGTCTGGAATAATACTTTGAATTTTACTCTTGCAATGTAACACACGATTATACTATTTGTGTAAACTTATGTTATTGTTACTGATATATTCACAGCTCTTTTTCAATCTGATACGAAAAGCTCTAAAAACATACTACTTCTTTTCGGGCAATCTTCAAAATTCAGATGAATGAACAAGGGCTGTCGAATAAAATATTGATAGAAGTTAGTATTTTACTTAAATATTTCAGCTGATGATCCCTCGATCTGCTAAGATTATGACAGTTTAAATTAAATTAGTGATTGACGTAGGTGCCAGCCATCGCGCTGGCTTACGAGACGGCTGAAGCAGACATTATGAAACGTCCACCTAGGAACCCATTTTGCGACAAACTAGTCAATGAGAGGTCTTTATTAAGTGATTACATACTGTGTTGCCATATAACTACTAACTGGTTTTCAGCTAATAACGTCGCTGTTGTTTCGATATCGTAACGAGTGGGTGTTTTTCTAATGTGTACCTTATTCACGTAATCGTAACGACCAGAATGTTATATCATTAAGTTCTAAAGTAGCTTTTGTAATTATTTTTTTTCATAAGGATTAAGGTTGGTATTTTACGATTACGTAAATATCAATATTGTGTTACAGTGTAATAAAAATGTAGAGTCATGCATGATTCTACTAAAATCAGGCAGACAAACTAGTAGGCTACAGTACTAATACGTGTTGTTCATGTCATGTTCCTGATAAGTTGGCTGGAGGTCTTGTAGGAATGAGGGGATGTACGTAGCTATATTTTGTACTAATCCTTAAATTAATTGAAAATCTTGCTGACATCCGTGAAATACGAGCCGTTTATAAGCCCAAGGCGGACAGTATGTGTTGTCCGCATAAGGTCCACATAGATATGTCCTACAGCTAAGACAAACACAACACACTGATGTAACCAGCACCACAGTCATTAGATCACTCAGTCACTCCATCACCATGAAATCAATTCGAGAACGTTCATCGAACATTGTGATTTATTTCAAAACCATTACATTGTCATCCACATATACCATTCGGTTCATTTTGTATATTTTAAGTTACCAAGAGTCCCGTCTGCAACTGAAGTCATCTCATGATCTACATTTTTTGTGTTTAATTTTATTTTGTGTGATAGTTATAAGCGTAACTAGTTGCAAGCATATGCTACTGAGTTCGACGTGTACTGAACTGAGGTAGCCGGTGTGTTGCCAGCTCGGTAGTGGCGTCTGATTGTAACAGTGTTGCTATATGTTCGATGTTGTACACATGTGACAATGATGCACCACGCTTTCGTGCGTTTGCGTGAGCGTTTGAGGCGCGGGTGCGCTCGCGCCGGTCGCTCACGTCGCTAGTGTTTGTGTAGGTGCCCGCCATTTCCCTGGCTTACGAGGAGGCCGAATCTGACATTATGAAGCGACAGCCGCGTAACCCTTTCACTGATAAACTCGTTAACGAGAGGTAAAGCATCATCGAGTTAAGAGACTCGTTCAAAGATATTATTCTATCCGCTACTTGCTTGCTACCACGTGTCTAGTCTTCAATATTGAGGTTTGGTTGTTGCCTGCAGTGTGTGGACGATGTCCTGTAGGTACACGATTCTAGAACTGTCTGTGTGTGGATATTGAAGGCGACAATCGCACCGCTCCTAACTTTGCCTTGCGATGTCTTTTTATATATTTTTAAATACTAACGTATCTCCTATTTCCTTAAACTATGTAGCTTGATGTGGTGATGGAATAACGTGTTTCGACACACGTGTCGTGCTCACAGACCAAACGCATTGTTCCATTGTATATTTGTGGTTTTTTAATACTCTCTTTTCCGCTATATTCTGTGTTCGTGAGCCAAGGTAAGTTTGGTGTCTCCCTGTCTCTGTCGTTTGTCTATCGTGCATGTATGAACACACTCGACGTCTTTACAATTATTGATTATTTATTTATTGTATACTTATTGTATTTTGACTTTCTCATTTGTTACCTCTCATGATCTCATGACACGATATTGATCTCACGAGCGACATCCTTTCATTCGGTATTCTCTCACACGATACGCAACAGGCTTCATCACACGCATACTCATATATTATACACGTACGTCTCTACGCATCTATCTACGTTAGGTACAGCGACACTGTATTATAACCTACATGATACAACATGCTGCTAGGGCTTATATTTGTAACTTCTTTCACTAGCGTAGTATTTCAGATATTTTGTCTCCTCAAGGCTAGTACCAGCTACCATAATTTTTGAATCTCAATCACGCCAATTTTTCCACTTTTATATTTACTAGCTAATTTTATGCGTAATTTAAGTACCTACGATAAATAGTTTAATGTATTTTTTGATATTAATTAATTTCTAATAACGCTAGTTGTAGATATATAGGTTGCGGCGTAGCCGAGGGGTGTATGTACGTATATTTATTATGTATAAGTCGGAGCGTGCCAGTCGCGCGAGTGTTGGTTTGTCCTGATTGCTTGTGTTACCGAAGGTGCCTGCTATATCATTGGCGTACGAGGCGCCCGAGTCCGATATCATGAAGCGGCAGCCGCGGGACCCTTACCGTGACAACCTCGTCAACAGAAGGTTGGCCCCGCACCCAGTCCGCCACCGGGCCCAGCCCAGCGCTTACTAGATTCTCATTTGGGTGTTAACACAACGACTAGCCCACCGTCATAATTTGTGCATACAGCCACCTTCATTTGGTGAGATTAAATATTTAGAGTGGTGCGGCTACTTGTGGTTCAACAGTACCATTTGAAACTGGATGTGGAAGAGTGATTATGACGATCCAATCCCCCCCACCTTGTCCATCGTATTGCAATTGGCTGTTAACCCGATGTTCATCAATTAGAGTATACCCTACTCCTAATAGAAATATATATAGACGCGTCGCTTTCAATTACATAATACAAAATAAATATACCGAATTCTTCATAGCAACAATATTTATTTAATTAATTCTATAATCTTGTTTAAATTTATTTAGATTTTTCAAAATTGCCTTAGAAGTCTCTAGAACTAGACGACCTAGTACTTTCTATATCTGTATAATCTTCACTCTTCCATATTTCAATATTAGAAATTCAATTATTAAAGTTAGCGACGCAGTGCTGTGTCAAAAAAAAAAAAGTTGCACGTTTTAGTGAACCATAGAGAATTGTTTTTAGTCTCTGTCATAGAGAGCGCACTAGTGGTTATTATTGTGTGTGAGTTTACGTGTTAGAGCCAAAGTAGTATAGTGGTGGCCGAATGGTTCAAAACTAATATTTTAAACAAACGTTTTTGTTGAAGGAATGTCTTAGGCGACATGGAGCATCTTTTTATATTGTAACATTTATTTTTATATTTTCTTCTTAGTATATATTTTACGTATATTTTTGTTTATACTATGTAGTATATTCTCCATAGTTGAAGCACGTTGTAGTGCCGATCACACAGCTATAGCGCTTCCAAGCCCCACATGTTACATACACCACGGTTAGGCAGTTTTGTACAGCAATATTACAGTTCCTTTATATTTATTTCAAATCTTCTTGCTTATTCTTCCAATATTTTTTAATTTTTAATTTATGACTTCCTTATTAACACAATTATATTGTAAAAAAATCGCTTGAGCTTTCTTCGCCAAATAGTTGAAAAATAACTTGCATGCTTGTGTGAACCTTTGATGGATTGTCTTACAAACTAACCTGAAATTTAAAATGTTGGTATTGGCTTGAAAAACAGAATATTCTGATATAATGTGGTTTTTATCTAACACTAGTCACTAACGTATAAATTCAAATAATACTATGGGATTCTGGTTTTCAAAGCATGAATTAAAATAATGACAAATTAGACTGACATTAAAATCATGCGCATTCTAACAGTTAAAAGGCACGAATAATAGAACCTTATTCACACACAAAATAAAGTTTATTTTTAATGACCCAAAAACGTCTTATTTGTCATACTTAAAAACTGTGATACTTGCAAAAAAACTAACTGCTTTATAGAAACCTTTTTTTGACTAAACCTAAAGCTTTTCCCCCAATTCAGAGTCAAAATTGATAACACTAAAAATTAACGTTGAAATTCTCTTGATCACATTTGCACAATTAATAATTTGCAAGCAAATAAAGTTAACTTAGAAGCTACAAAAGAAGAAATAAATACTAACCTGGAAGACTTAAAAGTCCAAAATCTGACATGTGCCCGGGTGTATACAGGCTTATTTCAATGGCGTACGGCCAAATCGGCATGATCCAAGCCGCGGCCGGTTTCTTCGTGTACTTCGTCATCATGGCTGAGAACGGCTTCTTGCCGATGCATCTCTTCGGTATCAGAAGGGAATGGGATTCGAAGGCCATCAACGACCTTACTGACTCCTATGGACAGGAATGGGTACGTTGACCTATTACTTCCTCAAGAATTGCTAAACAACGGGAAAGGCATCTTACGTAGATCGCAGCAATCGATCATTAGATAAATGATAAATGATGTTTATTTTGCAAGTAGGTTTTTACAAACACTTTTACACGTCATTTTTTTCTAAATATCTGATCCTACTTCAGATGACAGATTAGGAAAAAGCAGCAATGTTCAATTCTAATCAGAACACCTGCTCCTCTATCATCTAGCTACTTGCCTTTGTCATTGTATTTGCAAATTCAAATATTTTTAACCTGTAAGTTCGTAATTACAGACACGATTAAAATATCAATGCTCTGTTCCGTTTTGGGAACGTCTGGGAACATACCGGTTAATATTATTATCTTCAAGTATCCACAACTCATCATCATTTAATAATGATTCTCCCCAATTTTCCAGACATACCGCGACCGCAAGGCTCTGGAGTTCACCTGCCACACCGCTTTCTTCGTCTCTATCGTGGTGGTACAGTGGGCCGATCTGATCATCTGCAAGACGCGTCGTAACTCGATCGTTCACCAGGGCATGCGCAACTGGGCTCTGAACTTCGGTCTCATCTTTGAAACCGCACTCGCTGCATTCCTCTCCTACACGCCTGGAATGGACAAGGGATTGAGGATGTACCCTCTCAAGTCAGTATGATGGACTGGTACTTAGATACTTAAATACTTCGTCATCTTTGGTGAATATGTACTCATGTTCGATCTTTTCGTCCCCAGGTTCGTGTGGTGGTTGCCTGCCATTCCATTCATGCTGTCGATCTTCATCTACGACGAGATCCGACGCTTCTACCTGCGCCGCAACCCCGGTGGCTGGCTCGAACAAGAGACTTACTACTAAACCGCACCGACCACTGTCCACACCGTCGTGCATCAGTTAGTTACTGCGTACATAAAGTTCATTTGTGTTCTTATATCAGACTGACAGAGGTTTGCGGTGCCGTTCCGGTATATGTGTAATCGCTGTCGTGTACGCTTCTCACCGCTTGTTACCGCATCGCTCCGCAGGGGCACCTGTGTTTGTACCTGTCGAGTGTTCTATGTTATTCTGATGTTTCATTGCGTAACGTGACCGAGAGGACGCGGCTGCGCTGGCGCCGGTCGGGCCCGCGCCCGCCCTACGCCACCGCACACACACTATCGTTTCTAACGAACTATGTATGTATATATGCACAGTGGAGAATGAAGTTGGTATTTGTGATGATATAAAAAAATATATTATACACATAATTATTTTAAATCGTGAATCATGTTATTTTTGTATCGAGATCGTTTAAAACGTTCGAGTATCTCGACTGTCATGCGACAATTTGATGAATCTTTTTGATATTTGTTGAATCTCTGTCTGATCTTGTATGAGTTGTCGCGCGGCGGCGGCGGGCGCATGCGGCCCGGCCCGCTCGCCGCCGGCCCGGGCCGCACGCGGAAGCGGCCCGCAGCCCGGCCCGCTCGCCGCCGGCCCGAGCCGCACGCCAACGTCTCGCGCAAGCGGCCGCCGACTCGGATTTCATGTTACAGTAGTACGCCCTCAGTGACACTGATGACATTATAAGATAGATTAAAAAGTAATACTAATAAAAATTGTTTTTCACATACTTATGTAATAAGTAATAAATTATCGTTTAGCGGTAGTTCATCGTTCGTGAATCGAGTGGGCAGAAGTATGACGCCCGCCGCGCTCCGTGCTCGGCGGCCAACGAAACGCATTTGTTGTAAAATTAACAGTTAAGAAGCCATTATAATTTAAGTGAATTAGATTTAAGTTGAATTTTTCGAGTGAAAAAAGTTTAGTTGACGATTCGATCGGGTGCATGGTGTATGAGAGGTCGATGTGGAGTGCCTGAGTTTTAGTGTACTACTGCTTACTGTTAGGTAGGTAGTTGAAATTTTGATGCCGTATTTTCAATTGTAAAAGTAGATAAATAAAGCATACACAGTCGCGAACGCTTAGAGGCGCGGGGGGCCGCTACACGATCATACAGCACTGCCGTCGACTATTGTTCGTTCTCTCGTCAGCCGGCCGGCACCGACGCCCGGCCCGGACCCGACGCTTTTCTTTTCTAAAAATAATCAGATTATTAGCGAATTTTGTCAAATTTATTAAAATAGGCTGCTCATGGTAATTACGTAAGATTTTATTTCTTAATTAAAAGATAATAACAAAACGTAGGGATGCGTAATTAGAAATTTTTAAAATTATACAGTTATGATAGAGTCATCTTGTTTTAGTCCGCACTTGGCCCTTGCGCGGCGCGGTAGGCGGCACATTACGCCGAGCGGGCGCCGCGGCGACGCCCACGACCGTGTCCCACTAGTGGACGACGCACCCGCCGAGGACCAAGTGGAGCGATTCATTTCAATTTTTCGTAACGAATACATATAAACATTATAATAATGGTTACAAAAGTAAAATATAACATTATAGCGACTAATAAAATCTAAATTATATGAAATGTTTATAGATTTAAATGAAGTTCGTTTCTTTAGGGTGACCTTCTTGCTTGTTTTAATGAGAACGATGTACATCTCACTGACAATAGTCGTTGATGATATTATTGTAATGATCTGATCTTTGTAAGCGGTTTGTTTATCGTACACTGTAGAACTAACATTGTTTTGCGTTCGACAGTTCTTTACACCAATTCATTTTATAGTATTACTCTGTTGGCTAGGAGCGCTGTAAAAATGTAAGTGTTAATAAAAAAAACATTTTCAAAATATTAATGTGGTCTTTCATTGTTGAGTTTTTAATTATTATTTTCTACCCAAAATTATTTTTGAAAAGTAGCAACACCGTGGAATGACAGGCAACACTGATGTAAATCGATCGAGAAGCTTGACGGCTTTGAAATCGCCTCACAATTATTGTTTTCACTTTGGTTAAACTAAATTAGTATTTACACAAAGATTTTGTTGTATTTGATTAATGGCTAACAAAAACTCTGAATTAACAGACATAAAAAAACCTATTTCCTACACATTTATAGAACTAATTAGAGCACTTAATTATTTCGGTTTTTGTTTCTCTTATTTTTGTTTGAGATAAGCTTGAACATAAGGCGGAGGATTGTAAGGTACAGACAATCTGTCAAATTTCTTTAATAGATTTTCTACTTTATCGCTAAAGCATTAGGTTTTAAGGTTGGTTGGGAAAATTTGACAGTTTCGGGTAGTTTGATGTGCTGGCGTCTGTTGTGCATTGAATTTCTAACTAACCTAAAATGAAAATATGATAAAACCAATAATTCACCAGGATTAGAGCAAGCTACTCGTATTCTTTATTGCACACAAGATTAAAAGATATAACTCATCAATTGTAATATGTCCAGAGGCGAGCTTAACCCAGAATTGGGTTTTCTTACAGCAAAGCTTGCGATTGCGAGATTTGCAAAAGAGGATAAACCTATGTGCTTATACACTACAGTCTTAATAGATAAATGTAAGAATACTAAACAATCAAATAATTCTTAAATTGATCAGATTATGTGGTAGCATAAGCTAATGTAATTTGCACCCTAATGGTATAGGAATAGAAACACAACTCAGTATGTATGGAATAAACAGACCAATCTATTGTAAAAGATTAGGTTTTTTTTTTTTGCTTATCTCAAATCGACAGAATTCCGGGCATTTGGTTTGATATAAAATTACAGGAAGACGTAATAGAAGAAATAATAGGAAGACAATGGAGACGTAGTGACTGTCACTGAAAACAAAAAAAAAACGATTAAGTGCATCATGTGATTAATTTCCCTTACAGGCAGCTATTGTTTGTTACCATTTCACATACACAAAGCTACTACAGAAATAACAAATGTGTATAAAAGTAGCTTGTATAAACAAGGGAAAATAAAATAGAAAGCCTTCCATTCCAATATGGCCGTAAAGCTTCCATTAGCTGGGCCGTTTCTCACTAATGGATTTAGAACTCTCGTTTTAATCCGGAAATAAACGACTCTGATTTCAGTATTGCTATTTCGCTATTTCCTTTTATTTATTTCACGTGTAGGTATCTAATTTTTATGCCAAAGGGACGTCTATTTACAATACTTTCTGAATACATTTCCTGAAGACACCTGAATAATGTTCAATCTGCTAAAAGCCTGCCCATACTGATGGATAGTTTATTTATATTTACACAAATCCTCGTTGATTTAAGTGTGGGTGACGCGTATAACTGCAATTTTATAGCTCTGGCAGATCTCCAATGTCCTAATTGCAACATTGTAATGTACCCCCCATATGTACTTACTCTCAGTTAGTTAGTACTAAGGCTTTTTTTAGTACTTCTTAATCTAAATTCTGATTTTTTATTAGTAGGTAACTAAATACCTAGTACTAAATACTTAGTACTAGGGTTTATACTCTAGAGCCAAGAATTCCTTAGAAATTAATCCTTTAGTAAGAAATAATTTACGCAGACCTTGTCAGTGTAATTTGACATATTTATGTAGTTACTTAGGTACACTTAATTCTAAAAGTACGTATAAAAACGAAGGGTGCGAGGGCACGTGCCGCCCTCGGCCTTGACGACAAAGCTCCTCAGCTATACGTAGGTATAGAGGCACGAAGTACACCTGTAAGCGGATCCTTCGTCCTATAGCCGCGAAGAGTATGCCCCACGCCCCGACGGGCCCCTCGCGTACGGCGCATGTGCACCACTGACAGCTCGACCGTGCCAACACGTCCCAATTATTTCCCTCAGTTCGCTTTATTGTCGCATTATATTCAACTCAGATATTCGTCGAATGTTTGTTAATAAGATCAGTGGGTTCAGGAGCGTGCGAGCGCGGCGCGTTACGATGCGCCCCGCGGGCTCCCAGTGAGCCAGAATGGTGGCCAACATCGGCGTCATCAACCCGACTAATGGTAAACATCTTTGTCACAAGGTCGTGTTTGAAGTTAGAGCGCAGTGTTGAGTGTTTGTCGTGTGCCACAGTGGAGGCGACAGCGTACATCAGCGCGGTAGCCGCCTTCGCCGTCGTGGTGCTGGTGTTGCTGCTGTTCCTGGGCAGGCGCTGGTGCTACTCCGCCGTCTTCAGCCGCAAGTGCTGCGATGACATCCTCCCTGTGAACCCACGCGTCGCTGACCCCGGTCTTCCCCTCGACAATGCTCAATTCGGTAAGCATAGAACGTTTGTTTTGCTTCTGTGTTACTAAGCTACTGTATGTCTTGTTATATTTCATTAGACGGTACGAAAGTTGTCTTTGTTGCTAACACAATAGATGTTAAATTAACACATTATAATATTGTTTCTATAAAAAATCCGAGTATAGAATATGAAAACCTTTACCTTTATAAATATACCTTATGGCTATTGATTTTGTGATTAATTATTAACATTTGGGCTTCGCTCTAGCGCGAAGTCATTTGTGAGAGCGTATTGTGTATGTAGTAGGTACTTATTATATAGAAGAACTAACATTCATTTAGTGTTAAATGTACCATCAAGGGCGTCGTGTGCGTCATCAAGGTCTCGTATTAATTTCTTTACCTGTTATATCTAGGTGTTTGTTTACACACATAGAAACGTAGAGGACGATATATATGCTAGAACTTAGTCAAGACCGTTTGAGTAGTTTAGTTCGGGTTAGGGCAATATTGTATATCGATTGACGTTGTCCGTACGTCTGTGTTGTTATAGATGCTTTGTCGAAACCGAACCATTACCCCGAACGAATATTCACGTTCGAGGCGTCCGACTCGGATGAAGAGCTGCGTTTGCGCATCCAACAGGTGAGACAGTAGACCGTTCGACATTTGAATTTGAATATCTTCCGCTATATGAATAGTTTCACGCTTTTACTATGTTAAATACTTGCATTCCGTGTTTGTTGCATCCGGAGATCTCTTTAAAAGTCTACCAGTCATTTGAACATGACTCACCGCGACGACACGCCGTTAACTGTTAATAAACCTCTCATTTAACTCCGGTATTTAGGTCACCTCAGATGTATTAACTCAAACGTCAGTCCGGATATAAACGGAATCGCAATAATTTACATAATTTAACTCTCTACTGCGCAATATCCTGTTATCCTGAGTGCATCACTACTAAATGTACGAAATTCCAGTCGGTCTGGACTATAAATATAGCCCCTGGATTTGGTAATTCAGTGAGAACCGAACGCGGAATTAAAGCGCCGTTAACTCGAATAAGATTCTCATCATTACCATTTTCTCGAGACAATCTAAAGCTCTTCAAGGGGTTAAAACAGTCCTTCTTGATGGAATACCTCACAATCAGGACCCCTAGCTACTCCGGCATTCATGAATTGCAAATGAGATATTCATTAGATGATTACCATCTTGATATGCGCTGCATTTTAGAGGAGTCTATAACAGTATTACTTTCGTAGTTAACATTTAGTTTTATTAAATGGTATTAGCATGTGAATTTTTATTCTCTTTTATAATTATTTCGTTCTCTACTATTTATGTTGTGCAAAATTCATGTATATAATCACTTCTACTTGGACATTCTAAACACCTACTTTTGTAATGACAGCTTGCAACATCGGCGATTGCCTTTTTTTCTCTTTGTTCAGTCTTTGAACCACAGTAGAAAGATGTGTGAGTGCTAGACACCGTGGACCGGAATGGCTGCGGACACCAAACTGCCAGATATTTCAGTACATTGCCCGGTGTCGGCAGACCGGTTGGGAGTTTAGTCTTACCGCACCTGTTTTTAAAAGTCTAAGCACGCTCATTTGTTTCTCTCGAGATGTTGCAAGCCTTCCATCCACCCATTTAATTAAATACTCATCAAAATCCTTGCTTACCCAAGTGCACTAAACTCTCCAACTCCCCAGGACAAGGAAGAGGTGGAATGCCACTACGAAGAGAAGAACGAGAACGCGGCAGCTCCGAAGCTAGATGTGGAACTGGTGGAGAATAAGCTGAGAGAGACTAGTTTAAGGGAGACTGCGCTTAGGGAGACCAGGATTGATGAGGTTCTGCCGAAGAGGACGGAGTATATTCACACGCTGGAGGCGCAGAGCAGTGTGGATAGCGATGTTATTGCTCATAATGTAAGTTTTAGAATAATACTGCTGTACTTCAACAGGGGTTTGTGACCCTAGAACAAAAAGCGAACGACAATCTGCTTGATAAAAAGTGGTTGCTGCCGTCGACAGACCTGATCCATAACAGATTTTAGGCGATGGTATAGCCGAAGTGCAAGTGTGAAAAGTCCGATGCTGGTACAATTTATCCAGCACCCTCACTTTTTAAGTTGGAAGTGACCTTAGGAGAAAACTTTCACTAGCGGCTCCATTCGCTTTTCCGATGTCATCAAAATAGCGTATTAAACTTTTGTTCCTATATTTTGCAAGTGAACCGGTAGTTTTTATGTTTTCTCTTAACCAGGACACCTCCCTCCTCTGCGGCGAAAGCAGCGGTTCCCAAGAGCGTGGCTCCCTAGAAATAACACTACTGTACGATGCTCCAGTTCGTAGCATGACCGTCCACATCCTGCAGGCCAGGACACTGCCGCAGAGGAGTACGGGACAGATACTGCAGAGCCAGGTATGTTTCAAATGTTTTTAGATGGAGGGCTACAGCAATATGAAGTAACAGATATGGATGGGAGATTAAGGACCTGTCCTTTTTTTAATCGATAACACCTCTTGTGTCTCTCATTTATTGGGTGCAGTAGGTAGGTAGCCAAGGGAATCACAGCAACAGTTTCGTGTTTTATGTCCTGAAAAATGTAGATATGCTGACACTGGATTTCCAGCAAAAGGGATTTGTGGATCATGGCCAGGAAAATTGAATGTGTGATTATCATCAAACGCAGCTAAAGACTTCGTTACAAGCTGCCGACCTCCTTTTTTTTTCTTTTTTTTCGGATGGGAAATCATAAAATGCCGTGCGTGCCATGGGCGGAGCAGGAGGGAGTGTCAGTCTTTTACTGACTAAAACCCATCCATGTTCCTTCATCGCCCTTTGTGTTCCGGGGCCACGGTATCTCTTTCGAACAGTCCCGCAGCCCCGGCAGGCATCGGACCTTGCGAACTCCTTCCTTTTGCTGACTCTCTTTGAGGCGCGCGTAGAACAGGATCGCGCCGTCGACACGGCCTGTCGTCATGAGACGGACGGACGGCGAGCTAGCCCATAGCTCACCATCCACAGGCCTGCGCCTATGGTAGCCGGGGGCCACCAGGTGCCCCCCGACGCCCTACCCTCTGCTGGCATTGAACAGTTACGTTAGCAAACAAAAACAAGGAAATACGGTTCCTTAGATCGTAATTCTGTTGTCAGAAGTTTTGTTCCAAAGCTTAAGGAAGATCAGTATGCAATACATGAAATACTTCGTATATACCTTCCATAAACACATAATGTTTATGGAAGGTATAACTGAAGCATTATTTATTGATAACGATCATATTTGCATTTCCATTTGGCAATAACGCATAAATAATTTAAATTAGAACCTTATGTCGATGGCATAAAGGTCTCTCGATGCGTCATCGTGGAATGCAACAATGTAATACGTATCAGGAATAATCGTAAAACAATGTCATTGTCTTATTTGAACTTTTTTCCACAGGTTCGAGTTGTATTATTGCCTTTGAAAAAGCAAAAATATAAATCGAAAATCCGAAATGGCGAAAATCCTCAGTACATGGAGAGTTTCGTGTTCCACAAGATCAATCCAGGTAAATATGTAAAAATATCATTATCATTATAATCTTTTAGAATATACAGGGTGGAATTTGTCTAGTGATCGCAAGCGCAACTGCTCAGCGTGAGGTCCTGGGTTTGATTCCCAGGTCGGGCAAAGTGTTATTGGGTTTTTGCATCAGGAATTTCTCAGTAGCAGCCACGGAGTCTGGATGTGTGCACGGTTGATTGCAATAGGCTTGCTTTTTATTACATAGGACTTAAACATAACTGACGAAATGTGGCTGTGCTATTAGGTACATCTCTGCCTAACCCTGCGGGGATTACAGGCGTGATGTATTGTCGGCAGCTACCCTGAGACTGGATTTGTGCCCGGTTGATGCCAATTTCAAACTCAGCAAAATACATTATTGAATATCTCGGTTTTCTGAAATGTAAACATATTTAATCGGCAGACTATAATTATATGCATATTTCGGGTATTTACTGCAATTCCAAGAAACCGTTTGTTTATTCAGAATTCAGTAAATTCTGAACGTAAACATTGTACAAATAGAACTGAGGAGTTGATATTATCTTGGTCAGAGAGACATATTTAAGGGTGTAAAAAGACACTTAACGAAGCCGAAAGGCACTTGTTCTCCCTGCCATTGCGATCATTTTTTGTTCTACACCATAACAATAATAAATACCCATACAAGTTTTTAATTATTTTTGTTTACTTTAAACACCTCCACGACCCACGTACTAATCACAATCCATCCATCAGCACAATTTTTTGAGTGCGTTACATTGAGTTTTACCACAAAACATGTTTCCCAGCAATAATTTTTGCGTAGTTTGATGTACAGAATGCTTGGTTGACGGCTTCGTGATGAGGTTGTTTACACCGTGTATATTCTAATAGAAGCAAGGTCTAGTTCTAGTTGATTCTGATCAGGAAAATTCCAATAAGTGTCTGTACTTTTCATACTTAAGTGGAAAAAACATTATATTATGATGGATTTCAAATCACATTAAATTCAGATTGGAATATCTAATAAGATGCAATTAAAGTAAGGGAGTATTTTTGTAGCGACGATTAGAAAATAATGTGACGCTGAAAGGACAAATAAATTTTATTACTTTTTTTTATTTTTATTAGTGCAAACGCCAGACATACAAATAAATAAAAACCGGCCAAGTGCAAGTTGAACTCGCGTGGAGAGGGTTCCGTGCAATGCCAGTCTTATATTGAGTTTACCGCTTTATTTTCAATTGATAGAATTCTTATAGGTTTTCCTGTAATCTACAAATCTTTTTTCAAAATTTTGGCTCAATAGTTTTGGAGATCAGGGGGAAGGTCAATTTTCAGCTTCTTTCATGAATAAAATCAAAACTATTTTCAATAATAACAAAAATATTTTTGAGATCCTCATAACGAGCCCTTTCATTTGATATATGACACAGTAAGGAACCTTACTGTAAAACTTTTCTTATTTAAAAAATTACCCTTATTTAAAAAAAAAATTGTTTACTTTGCACATCTGTGTTTGGGTCATAGGATTACACCATCCTACCAAATTTCACCTGATTTGGTCCAGTAGATCCGTAGCAAATTAGCTGTGACAGACAGACGTTGTGTGTGTTGTGTAAGTGTCTGTTTGTAAAAAATAACAGATTTTTACTGAAAGTATTTGAAAGTCTAATAAACTATACCTACTTATAACAAAAAACATATTTTTTAATTTTTGTCTGTCTGTCGATTTGTCTGACTTTCTGTTGGTTCCGGCTAATCTCTGAAACGGCTGGACCGATTTTGAAGGGACTTTTACTGGCCAGTAGTAGGCTACTGTTTAGAAAAAGAATAACGGTTCCGTACAAAAAAATTAAAACCCTTGAAATTGTTAACAAAATCCGATTCAAATAGGGAAGTAATACTTTTTTTCTCAAAAATGGTATGTAATGTTGCCATAACATATGTAATGTTAACACAACAAAAAGTATCCAGAAAGTAAACTCTACCGGAGACTTATTCACAACTGTCCAGTGAGAAAAGAGATTTTAAATTTGAAATCTCCTACTGTCCAGTAAGTAAGTATTTAATTTACTTACTAGACAGTAGGTCATCCTCTTTAGATCTGCTTAGGAAAAAAAAACATAGTACCAGACACAGATTAGAGTTTAGCCATTAGAACATGGTTATAGGAGGCTCCAAATATATATCTATCTCTCTTTTTGGTTTGACATTTTATGAGATACATATATTTTTGGAGCCTTGAACAGCCATTTTATAGTCTGTGATACTTAACGCGACGCAGAAAAAGTATCCACGTTGCGTTGTACTTAGTAATGTTGTAGAAGTATAGTGTGGGATTTTATGTTTGTATTTAGTAATTTCAGTTTATAAATCATGTTGGATAAAACTTTCCATTCTAAAATTAACATGGAGTTTCAAAAACAATAATATAAATGCCCCTGGTAAATCGATCACAATATCTATCAGTAATTGCCTTAATATGAATGTAACCTTCAATATTAATTAAACGGTTAACTCATACTTGGCCAGGAAGGCTTACTTACTGGATTCTGCAGTAATGTAATATAATCATTTCACGAGAACTAAGGTCACAGGCAACAGCTAATCTACCAATAAAATACATAATAAGTTTTATGTACGAAAACATAAATGCAAAAGCATCGGTTAAACATCAAAATGTCCTTTCTCAGAGGACGTGTACGGTCTCGGCTTACGTATCCGCATCTACGGCTGCGAACGCATGCGTCGCCAACGTCTGCTTGGCGAGGCAGCTGTCAGCTTCGCCACCCTCAACCTGGAGCTGGAGAACAGCTTGTGGATGCAGCTCATGCCACGGCAGCATCATCAGCCTAGCTTGCAGATTAATAAGGTAAAGTTTTAAAATAGATTTATGTTCTTGGACTGCATAGATGCAACTTTTGAAAGAGTAATTATGGCTTTGGGTGATAGGTACAGTCGTGGTCTTTTCCGCCTGATCAGTTAATTTTTTTTTCGCTTAAATCATGCGGAGTCGCCGAGTCACGCCCCCTTTAAGTTTAGGCCTATTAGGAAAGCGTCAAGTTTGGCGCGCTAAATAACAATAACTCTCGTTTGGCGTGCGTCGTCAGTGCGCTCGGCCGATCGGTATCTTTTCATTCATTATTTCGATACAAAGTCAACGGGGCGGGGCTAAAGAGCGTTTCTATGTTGTAAGTGCAAGCAAACATTAGCTTAGTGGTCAGATCAGGCGGGAGTGTATAGTATCTATGCACCTAAACCAACAAATTCACGGGTTTCGAACTCCGTATAGTAAGTTATTGTTGTAATAAGTAAGTAATATAGTCATGTATGATACTAGTGCGGTAAGTTGGTTTTGGTACGAATGTAAGCCCGAGACGAAGTCGAGGGCTTACCATAGTCACGAGTTTGTAAATATTAATTTCTGCACGTGTGTCATACAATGTTTTTAAACACATTTGCGAGAACAGTACAAATGTAATGAAATAAACTAAATAATTTTCGTCGGCGCCATTTTGATTTTCATTTTGACTTCATTTTCATTATCAGCGACCCCAAAAACCACGAAAACGACACCCATGAAGAAAAAACCGAAAATTTTCATCGGCGCCATCTTGGATTTTCATTTTGACCTCATTTTCATTATTAGCGACACCAAAAACAACAAAAACGACACCCATGAAGAAAAGAAAACCGAAGGTTTCCACGGCGCCATCTTGGATTTTCATATTGACCTCGATTTTTCCCGTTTACCCTAGCAGTGGGACGAACCAGTGAGCTCAGTGGGAATACACCAGCTATGTTACACAAAAAGATTTAAAAGGTTTCACGCCATAGATCTTTGCTTAGTGAGACTATTCAGGTTGTAAAAAAACAACTTTTAGTAACTCTTAATTAAATATTTTTAGAATTTCGTCTTAAGTTTGTTTTTGATTCATTTAATTCTCCGCAGTCCGACTGCAGCCTATCTATACTTTTTCTCATAACATTGAGGAGCATATCCTTAATGATATGAAACTTACTCAACAGATTTGCGGACACAAAAATAAAAAAATAATCATAAAAATATCACTGAAATTCTTAAAAGCATTACTTTGAACAATTTCCGTCAATTTAGAAATGTTGGTTATTAAAAGTTATAGCGTCAACCAAATTTCGTTGTTAGCTGTAACATTCCAAGTTTTTCCTATGACTTATACGTTTTTTTTGTATACTTAATGCATATATACTACATTTACTGTTACTAGCTTCCAAAACTAGAGATGAACCACTCAATGAGCGGCGTCCTAGCGAGTCCATCGTCCTTAACAACAGTGACAACTCCTGGAGCAAGTGGACCCGGTGGAGAAGCTTGTAGTCTCGCCCGGTCAGACTCCGCCTCGTCATGCTGCAGCGCCAGATCTGCCCCAGAACTGCTGTTAGGACTGCAGTACAATCCTACCACCGGACATCTTTCTGTAGAGGTAAGTAGCGTTACCATGGTAACATGAAGCCTGTTAGTCTCAGCATCATCTTGCTGCAGCGCCAGATCTGCCCCAGAACTGCTGTTAGGATTAGGACTGCAGTACAATCCTACCACCACCTTCAATTAAGCGGAAGGCTCCTTAGCTTAGTAAGGACCATCAACGGTGATTGAAACGCACGCTAAAGTCCAAATTTATATCGAGACGTTTCCATGGCTTTCATCACATTAATTTTTTTCCTACTATATTATCCCTTATATTATGCTTACGACCCATTCAATAATAGTATATTATGATATAAGTGCGGTAAGTTGAAAATTACAGCCGAGGCGATATTGCTTGCCCGAACCGTAGGCGAGGGCTACAAAAAAGCAGAGGCTGTAATTATCAAAGCGCACGTATGTCATGCGACGTTTTAATACATATTTGCGAGGAAATAAATAAAACTCGGACTTTCTTAAACGAATAAATCTTTTACTTGTTCACAAATTAGAAATGCGGGCGCATCAGCGCTTTTTTTTAAGGCAAAGGCACAAAAAAACAGCCAGTATTACTAATAAAGTAAACTAATATTTTTGTGTTTTTGTTACAGATAAATGGTTGTAATTTATTGTCAAAATTAATTAAATTAAAGAATTAAATGTTTATTTATTATAATTCATCTCCCAAAGTTAATTTTATTCATAAAATAAAATGTTGACCACTTCTCTGACATAAAAACTCTTTGCTAAGATTTAAAAAAGTACCGTTCGTTTTAGACGGAACATCTTGATAAACCGTGAGTTTTACATTACATTACTGCACAAGTACGTAATGAGATACATTACGATATTGAAATGGGTGAAATAAGAGACCCTTTACGAGCAAATGTGTTATAATAGTATATTATGATACAAGTGCTCATTAAACACGAGGCTATGGGTTGCAGCCCGAGCCGTAGGCAGCCGAGTTTCTAGTGAGCAAGTTTCTCACGAGTTGCATACGCACTTTTTCAACACACTTGCGAGGAAAAAACAAACATGTATTGCATAAATCGGTTTACCACATAGCAACAAATGCGATACAAACAAAATATGAAAATTATGGGAAATGGCGCGCAAGTTTTTTTATTTTTGTGTAATGTAAGGTGATTGATTACGTATATAGACAGCCTACTTCAAAATTATAATTTTAGTGATAAAATGAATATATTTTATGACAAATTATTGTGAATTATAAATAATTTGATAATAATAAATGTTTTTCAGTTTAATTAGGGACACATTTTTTTATTCCAAAAATGTAAATGGATTTCAGCGGCATAAAACCGCTTTGATGTTACAAAAAAAAAATACCATAAGTTACTACCCGGTTAAATTGAAAATGCTCTGTTTACTCGCATATAATTTTCAGTAAGGTACTAACTTAACTTAGTAGGGATAATTCTATTATGCACTAGTGTGTAATATTATTATGCACGTGTGAGTTATAGTTCGGTTTATGGCCTTAAGAACGATGTAATAAGGCTCACATTACGAGCAAGTGTGTTGAAAATAATCAAGTGACATTTTACTACAGATAATAAAAGGCACCCACTTCCGCAAGCTGTCCCCGAACAAGGCCCCCGACACGTACGTGAAGCTGTGTCTCATCAGCTCACTGGGCATGGAGATGGGGCGCTGCAAGTCCACCACGCGCCGCGCGCAGTCCAACCCTCTCTACAAGGAGCTTTTTATATTTCAAGTACGGGCAAAATCACGTTCAATATAGATCAAAAGACATTTATTCCAATGAGGCAGAATCATCTTAATAACTTTTTGAAAAACATTTTTTTTTTAATTTTTGTGTCTTTCTGTTTGTTCTCACTAATGTTCAGAAGGGCTGAACCGATTTTCACGGGACTTTAATGGACTTTGCTGGCAGATAGCTGATGTTATAAAGAGAAACTAGGCTTCGTTTTAGAAGAAAAAAAAAACAAAGTACGCACGCGGACGAAGGCGCGGGTAACAGCTAGTCATTACATAAAACAGTTCCCCGAAACACTCTCTTACCCTTCGTCCCATAGCGATTTAGCTGGGAAGGAATTTAGGAATTCAGCCCTACCAGTAGGGCTGAAGTAAAATATAGTAGTAGCCGCTATTTCGAAAATAAAATAATATGGCAAAGTTAGGCAGGCAACGCTTCATAGAAAAGCTAAAGATCCTCAAATATGTGTACATATTGCAGGTAGCTCTATACCAACTGACAGAGGTGACTTTGATGGTGTCAGTGTGGTGGCGACGCAGCGTGAAGCGCAACGAGATGGTGGGCTGGTTCTCCATGGGACACAGCCCTTCGGGGAGGGAGGAGGAACGGCACTGGCAGGAATTGTGTGAGCGACAGGGAGAACAGGTAACTGTCAATTTGATTTCAAGAATTTCTTATAACGCAAGTTTTTAATTCATCTTTTCTTGTCGACACAAGAAAAGATGAATTAAAAACTTGCGTGAAGAATATCAAAAATAATTCTTATCGTGGTAAAAACTTTAACCAAGCAGGAAAGTGGTAGCCCCACTGACTGTCTAGGGTGCGCGAGTGCGTTACCATCTAGGATGATAACTGGTCTACCAGCGAAAACATGTATGATCAGCTCTATGATATGATATGAATAGTGACGTTGATCTTCTCTTTCAAACTCAAAGGCACTTTGATCAATCCCATAAGTTGATATATGATAAGCCAGCTATCAACATCACATCTTATTCTGCTGTCCAGGTGCAGCGTTGGCACGTCCTGCTGGACTCCTGACATGCGGTGACGTAGCGCGGAGTAGACGCGCACGCCTGAGCCTCTTTATGACGTCACTGGAGACCGCCCTCTCCCGCGGCCGGCCGCCCCCCCGGGCTTGTGGCCCCCGCCCCGCCGGCCGCCCCCCCGGGCTTGCGGCCCCCGCCCCGCCGCGCCCGCTGTCGGTGCGCGTCGCTTTCGTTGTTAGCACGCGGTTTGCTTTGCCGTCGACGGGAGCAATCCCTCGACTACGTTCGTCGCGACCAAGCGGATCACTCAGTTGCACTGTTGTGGGCACGTTTTTGACTGAGTTTAGATAAGTGACTGTAAAAGCGAAAGAATCTCAATGTAATTTCTCCATTCATATAATATTAAAAGCTTTTATTATATTATGTGTATTGAACGGGAAATGTAACGTTTAGTATGGTCATTATTTAAATGGGAATTCATTCTGCTGACGCTTGTTTTCAATAGTGTTTTTGGAATTCATTTGTCAAGTTTCGAACGTAACAGTTTTGTAGTATTTATAATGATGAAGAAGACTTGGAGCGCACAATACATGTGAGATAGATTTATGAAACTAGAAAGGATATTTATTGAATACTGATATATTATATTGTGTACCTCAACGTATGGACATTCGTTCTAATATGTCTTGAAATATACTCTTCATATATAATTGTTTAAGGAAACAATTTTGTATAGTAACTGGTATGAATCCATTTTTCACTCATATAGTAGTTAGTTACAAAATACATTATTACGAACTTACTCGGAATTCAAAAGAGTTCAAAAATAATTTAATATGAAAATAGCTTTGGCATTTTTTCAAGAAAAAATTAAATTATTGGATAAAATTAATTTCGATAATTCCGCAAGAATACCAATAGACAATAAGATACTTTCGAAAATAATAATATGATATTTACTGTTCTTTCAAATAATATGTATGTAGTTAACTATAATATGAATCTATTTTACTTATAATATTAATTTATAATTGTTAAATGTCATCGCTGATATAAATAATTTAGTGAAAATTATTATTTAAATTAGACAAAGTCACTTTAAGTTCGCACGAAATATTTACAAAATATTTAAAATAAATAAATTATGAAAATTTATTTGATGGAATATTGGAATGGAATTAGAATAGTAAATTAAAATCTTAAAAGTGTTATATTATATGTATGTATCTTGAAATTATACATTTTACTAAAAATAATAATTTTAATGCCTGCATGCCTAATAGTACACAATACAAAATGGTATGTATGTATTGTAAAACAAAATATATATGATAATAGTGAAGGCAAGGAGACGAAATATTAGCTTAACTGCGGAACAAATAGATGTCTTAGTTATAATATATAAATATATATCAAACACCAAAATGTATGTGTATGTAAGGCGAGATTGGAAAAGCCTTTTATAGAGGAGTGATTAAAAAAAATATGATATGACTTACTAAAATATTATAACCGAGATTGTCGATATATTGAATAACTGAGGATTAGATACATGTATGTATACATGCGGACATAGTGGACGAATGATAGTGTTCTAACGGTAGCATTGTAATATAGTAGGATGAGCCCTACTTGCTTCGAACTGTAAAACTTGCCTTTTTTGTGGAAGTCGGTACAAGATAATGTTTTCGATAGACCCAAATCATGCAAAATTTTGCGATGTATGAGTACAGTTAGCAAAACAGATTAGTATCCAGGCGATACAATACATAAAACGCATATATGGTGGCGCTCGGTGGTTTCTGACTACTCCAATTGCAAAAACGCGTGAAAAATCGGAACAATTCCGCCATCTTGGATTTTTATTCAATTTAACGAGGTGAAAATAGATGATTGCTAGTTTTCGCAAAAGTTTTGCTGATTGTACTCATGTGAACTTATTTAACTAAATGTCGTCTGCCACGTTCAGTGTGTTGCCAGTGTTTATAAATGTCGCACTCACCAACACTTTTAGTTCTAACGTAAAAACACTCAGAGTTGTGTATCATAAATTACATTATTTAGTTATCACACTTAAAAAAAAAAAGGATAAATGGTTGTTTATTATACAATATAATTATAAAAGTATACACTTTCATTAACATAATACATTAAATACTTTTTTCTACAAAATATCTCAATGTTTGCTCATCATAGAAATAGAAAAAAACGTAAAAAAAAAAACAATATTTGTAGAATAATTCAAAAGGTATTTTTTGTCTATGTAATACATACATTACAGTATTTAACCAAAGAATTATAAAAAAAGATGTATTTATAATGCAATATTCGAATATATTTTACGCAAATACTCAAAGAATATACCTACATATATCAACGGGTGGAGATTTAAAACGTCGTAACGGACGACGAACCATGCAGATAGATTTTCAGCTTTCAGTGCTGAACTCAACGTTGCATTTCCACTGTCGTCGTTAGTACAATATATAAAACTAGAAATTTTACAAGAGTTGCTCAGTTTTGGCGGCTTAACAACTCGTACAATAAATAAAATGTCATTTAGCTCCATCAATATAGGCTTATTAAGACGACCAATTGTAGATATCGCATAAGTTTCCTGAATTACTAATGCATACAGAATTTTATATAAAAGATAGATTAGCCAAAAAATATGCGATATAACGATAGGTATTGTGGTTTGAAAAACTTAAGTGCTTCATCATCACAAAACCATTGTTTAAGTTCTAACATCACGTAAATGAATTATTGGCAGTTTTGACATTGTGCTGCGGTTTGCTAGAGAATCGGGCGACGCGTTATTTCAGCCAATCAGAAACAAGCAACGTCTCTATCTAATTTAAATAAACACTCATTATACAATGGTATTTTACCATTACCTAGATTTAAATAAGCAGTATTTTCACTCTCATATAGTAGCTATTTTTAACTTACGTGGTGTTAGAATTCAAGCGACGAAATCGCGCTACCCCGTACTCTATTCTTTATATTATCGTTATAATATATTCATGAAAGCCAAAACAGTACCTGCTCTTAAAAAATACGAAATAAGTTTAAAGCGAAAAATTTCTATTTACGTTACTTTTAACTTGATCAGTTTATCATTAACACATGTGATAAATGTGATAAGCACTTGGAAAATATATAACAGGTATTTAAGAATATATATTTTGAGTTTTTGGGCCAAGTAGAAAATGTTAGTTAGCCCTGAGTGTACGTTCACACCGCGTTATCTGTAAAGATTGTTGTTCGCCTATTATACGCCCAAAAAATGTTTAAAATATTAGGGCACCATTTACCTTTGAAGAAAGGCAAATTATTTGAGTGTACTCATGTTGTGTGTTATATTTTAACGTGTATTTATAATTATCACACATTAATATCTAATATATAGCTATGTATAAACTATTTACTTCTCCAGTGAAAAACTGAATAGCCAATGTCGAAATTTTTTAGATCGATATTTCTATATATTGTAAAAATGCGATCGTCACAAATATATAAACAAAGATATATTATTAAATATATAAATTAGAGCATATGTTTTGAAAACTGTAGTATTCTGTGAATCTCTATTATTTCCGTAGAAGCAATCCTAATAAAATATTAGTACAATTTTATGTATGTATACAATATTTATTATTATCAGTAAATGTTTGATGTATTTACTTTGATCACGAGTGACAGTATTATGCACCGTGTTTTCATAGATCTATAATATATTACAATATAATTCACTTATTTGAAATTGTCAACAGAAACTTTAGAACATTGTTAACCTATAAAAGAATATGTAATGAGAATTTCTCAATAAAATCACTTTATACATTTTTCCTAAATATTATTTTTTATTTATTGACACTCACATAAATCAGTTAAAGTCTGAGGTCGTGTCCTAACATAAGTAATTACCAGTGAGTGATAGCCGTGATAGCCTAGTGAAGAGTGAAGTGAAGTGAGTGAAGAGCAGTGATAGCCTAGTGATGTGACTGCCAAGTCATAACTTGGCAGTCCGACGGTCTCAAGTTCGAACCCAAGACACACACGCGGCATAAAAACTCTAACACCAGACCAGGTAGGCACTATAATAACCACACGATAAAGTAACGCGGATTTGCGGTCATCTCTTTTATTTTGTTTGGCGACAAAGAGCTTCTGGTTTGCCGAACAAATAAGTAATAAATGCTCGCGACGATCGCTTATACAGCATGTATCATAAAAGTGTGGTATAGAACAACAAACAGATCACGATTTGATACCCATATCATGGGAATGCATAAAAAATAACTAGTCCGCCATATTAGATTTAGAATGACGTCACGTAACTAATCATGCATTGTCATACAAACTAAAGATGTATTCAAAATTTTAGTTCAATCGGAAACCGGGCAGTGGGTCAAATTTTACTTCTAGGAGATTTTTTTACATAGTTACACAGGTAGTTATAACGGGTGTAAACTACCTCATTACGTAGCCGTCAACTAAGCATTCTGTTCATCAAACTAAGTAACTTTACGCAAAAATTATTGCTGGGATACGACTTTTTTTGGGGTGAAAAATCATGTTTTGTGGTAAAACTCAATGTATCGCACTTAAAACATTGTGCTGATGGATGGATTGAATAATATGGGGGTCGTGGAGGCTTAAAGTAAAAATATTACCTTAAAAACTTGTATTAAAAAAAAACTTGTCAAAAAGTTGGAACTTTGACCTTTGATTAAGGTATGGTGTAGAACAATAAAATGATCGCAATGACGGAGAACAAGTGCCTTTCGGCTTCGTTATGAGGTTTTTTACACTCTTTATAAAACCCACATATCACCACGACACGTTCCTGCTACATGCTGTATTAGGACACGGTAAAATTATACTGACCTCGACAAAAAGCAACCATGAAACAGCTACATGTTTACAACAGATTTAGAGATTACAATGGTTTAATTATAATTAATTTGCATATCGTGCCCGTTACTGAATTACCGATATGATTTTACAGATTAATATTTAAATAATTTTACAGATTAATATTTAAATAATTTTACTGATAAAACATACAATGTTTTCAACCCTATAAAAGGGAAAGCGGAACTTTGTTTAATTATAGTTCTTGTTGTACTTTGAAATTACAAATATTTGAATAAATTAATTATTCCCGGATCATTTTAATAAGAGATCAGTAAACATGATGGAAAACTTCTGGCGTTTGCTACGTACGTACTGTTTGCAAAGCACGATAGTAGGACTCAAGTATTTCTACCTGTATCCAGACATTGTTTCAAGGTATTCTTATATTCCCTTTGTTTCTTTAGCACTGCTGGTCTTCAGCAAAATACTCTTCTTCTTTGGTATTTTGGGGTACAACGAATTGTTGTAAATATTGTATTTTTCGCAATATTTACGTCAAGCTCCGTCATTTATGAAGCCAATGTGAATTTTTCGTCGTTTATCCTAAAAAGACCTGTTTCCTACAACTTCTTCATCGACCACGTATTCAGAACACCCCAGTTCAAAATTAACGCCCAGAAACGGTAGATTACCAGGGTGATTTTGAAGAGTATATTTTCGTGAAGATTTTCGCTTCCATAAACCAAGTATTAGTTCCTTTTCTTTACCATGACACTGCGAATGAATGTACCGACACGACGGTGGACATTGGAAATGCAGTAGGTAAGAGACATAGAGTTCGCCATTAGTGCCATTATGAACGTTTAGCTCAGCGCTGACAGATAATTCAACAGCAGTCAGCACGCTTGTGTCACTTACCACATTTCGTATTTTATTTACCGTCAATATAATTCTGGAGCAACTACAGTCCGTTCACAGTTATGCATGCCTTATGGCTGCACTGTAGCTTATTTTATTTCAATATTGCCTATAAATAAATACTTTGACTTCGAATATATTTAAATATCACACCACCTCAACAGATGCTTCTGGGCGGTAAACATGATAGCCGTCCTAGCGATGTCATTCTTGTTGACCACCCTGCTATACAACCGCTTTGCCGAGATGCCTACAAGGGTGACGATTGAGAGTCAGTTCGAGCCGGTGGAGGACCTCCCCTATCCTGCCATCACCCTCTGTACTCCTAACCAGATGACTATATCTTCTTTGAAGTATTTTAGCAGGAGTCTTGTGTAAGTCTTTATTTGAAAGTTTTCAAAAATTACACCGTTTTCTGGCGCAGCTGGTTTTCACATGTAGGTACAGGAAACTTAGATTACGATGCATTATGGAAGATCTGGCGAACTGAGCCATCTTTGAACCTCCACGTTTTAAGATTGATTTTCTACTGCCAACCTGGGTGCGAGGTCCATTTCAAGTTTTCAATGTCTGCCATAGCAACTTGTGGATGGATGGGAGGCTCTCTGATTGCTCAATAAAAAAATCAGAAGATTTAAATTTTTTTGCCGGAGATCTTCCTGAGGAGAGGTGGCCATCGGTAAAACAGAATTAGAGAAAGCGACCTAAAAATTATACAGGGTGTAAACGGACCCTTCACGAAGCCGTCAAACGGCTCAAGGGAAACGACTTTTTTAAGGGGTGAAAAATCACGTTTTATGGTAGAACTCGATGTAACACACGAAAAACATTGTGCTAATGGATGGGGGTCGTGGTATGGTGTTTTATGTAAAAATCTAACATAAAAAAACTTGTGAAAAAGTTGGAACTTTGACTCTCAACATCTCCGTAAAATATGTAGAAGGTTCCCAGTTATGGTCTAGAACAAAAAACTGATCGCAGTGACGGGGAAAACAAGTGCCTTTCGGCTTCGTTAAGAGTCTTTTTATTATAAGCAGCTAACTATGAGCTGCGTGTGTACAGACGCCAGCACATTACTTCTAACTTTATCGCTAAAGCATTAGGTTCAAGGTTGTCAGTTTCGGGTAGCTTGATGTGCTGGCGTCTGTCTGTATTTACTGATTTAATAATAATGTGTTTGCAGAGATGGTAACGTAACAATCGACCTGGAGAATGCACTGCCCGTGATTTTAGGTTTCACCGAGGTTATGCACGGTTTAAACATTGACAAGCTCCAACACTTGCAGAATCTTTTAGACCTAAACCGGTACACTGTAAGTACGCAACTCAATCTTCAAATAAATACCTGTGGTTTTAATTAAATGGCTGCGAGTACTGACGAGATATAGTGAGCCCGCATCTTTACCGTTCCTCCTTTTTTCCTTTTTCTTCGCCTTTATTGACCGGTTTGAGTGGAGAATTTCAAGAGCAAACGTGCTTGGAAGAAAAGTATTGTAGTGAGAAGCTGGTAGGGATTTAGCCGTAATTCTGACACTGTCCTAATAGCCGTAGATAGCCGCTGGATATCTTTGATTCCATATCCTGCTACAGTGCTACACCAATCGGGGGTTGTTCTTGCATAAAGGTTATGCCTTTGGCATGGGCAATGGCGCCGACGAAAATTTTCGGTTTTTTCTTCATGGGTGTCGTTTTCGTGGTTTTTGTAGTCGCTGATAATGAAAATGAGGTCAAAATGAGGTCAAATTGCTATCATTATTTCGTGGCCTACCCACCGTGGAGAACCAATGCACGCCACTGCCCTTTGGGTAACTCCTAACGTATTTCATTTGAGTGTCTAACGTGGCTCAACGATTTCGCTTTGGCCCCTTCGTGTTCTAAAGGCCCAGTACCCCAGGGTCCGGAAATATATGTACCTAGGTGTCAAAGACTCTAAATTATACTTCTATTATAAAGAATATTTGTAAGTTTGTATGTAGAAAGTAATCTCTGAAACTTGCTCATCCGAATAAAAATAATACCTATAAATAAACACTCTTTTGCAAAAAAATCAGGCACCTAAGGAAATTTACGTTATAAGGTCGATTTGAGTTAATTAAATGAAATTTAATTGTTTGCCGTAGTCTGTATGCTTGTAACCGTGTAAATTCATACGCGTGAAGTGAATTCTGGCAAATTTTTTTTTTTTATTTTTGATCGTTTCTTTAAAACTGATGTACACGGCCAAACAATAAGAAGTGGTCGGCAATAAAGACGAAGATTTTTTTACTTTTTTTAATTAAATAAAGTTACAAATGTAAAAACCTAATAACGAGTGTGACCTACTCTTGCCAAAATTTAGCTTGAATCCTTCTGAGCATGCTTGCCACGATGTTTTTAATAACGTTTTGAGAAATACGTTCCCACTCTTCTGCAATGACTCTTTTTAGCTCCCTGATGTTTTGTGGAGCAGGTTGCACTGATCTTACCCGTCTCTTTAGTACATCCCAGACATGCTCAATTGGATTGAGGTCAGGACTTCGAGCTGGCCAATCTAAACGACGGATCCCAACTTCTTGCATGTACGCTTCCACGTCGCCAAAAGGGTGCAGGCGAGCATTGTCGTTCATAAAAATGCAAGTGCAGTCAATGTGGGTTGTGCATATGGAATTAGGACTCGCATTATGTATATACCGGTGTGCATTTAATGTTCCATTTTCTATGAAAACTAACTACGTACGCTCCGTCGAATTCATTGCTGCCCAAAACGTAACGGAGCCTCCGCCATAAGGAGTGATTTTTTCGAAACACACTTCTGCATAGCGTTCCTGTGGTCTTCGCAGCACTCGCCAGCGTCGGTCCTCTCCACACAAAGAGATTCTAGCTTCATCAGAAAACAATATTTTATTCCAGTCCTCCAGAGTCCATGCACAGTTTCGAGCAAACTGAAGTCGAGCAACACTGTGCTCACGGAGTAATTTAGGGCCCCAAGCCGGGTGGTAACTCTTGATATTGGCAGCCAAAAGCCACCTCCTGACCGTCCAAAAGCTAACTTCTACTCCTCTTACTTCTTCAAAGCTCTTCTTCAGGTCCACACTTGAAGCCTTACGATTCCGCAACGCCTGACTCACCAAAAAGCGGTCATCTCTTGGTTCTGTGCATCGTTTTCTTCCCGAAACGGGTCTTCTTTTGACCGAACCGGTCTCTTGATACCGTTGCCAAGTCCTCTGGACAGTAGAACGACTCATATTTACCCGCTGAGACACGTAAGTTTGCGAACAACCTTCTTCAAGTAGGGCTATAATTTTACCGGCCCTTATAGCTTTATCACTCATATCAAAAGTGGTATTTAATGTAAAAAGAAAGATTAAATTGTTTAATTTGCAGAAAATATCCAAAAAGTTTTAAATTTTTTTGTATATATTTTTTAATTGTTTCAGCAATTCGCGCCATTAGTAAAGCAATTTTAGAATAATCCACAATACTCATTAATTTCAAAATTCAAGTTTGGAAGGTAAAGAATCATGCCAGGATGCTTCAAATAACAAGCCAATACATCGTCAAATTAATAAAACCTCTTTCTTGTTCTTCTTCATTGAAGTAGAGAAAAAAATCTAAAGTGCCCGTTTTTTTTTGCAAAAGAGTTTATTTCTCTTAAAGATCACAGAAGTAATGGGTACGATGCCTCAGAGTTGCAACAGATTCTTGAAGCGCTGCTTTTTGGAAGGCAAGCTCTATCAGGACTGCTCTGAGCTGTTCAAGCCGATCCTCACTGCTCATGGGTACTGCTGTGCGTTCAATAGTCCTTATGTTTTTAATGGCAAAAGGTAACTATACTATTTTATTCGGAACACTCCAAACTGTAACTTAGTTATTTCATGGTTCCCCGGCCGTGCAATGATATATAACAGCACAGTATGACCACTTTAAGATTGCAGTTCAAGGTGGCGCTGCTTGACAAGAAAAAATGCATCGCTATGTCAAACTTAGTACATTTATTTTAGTTCTGTGTTTCCCTGCCTGCACAGATAAGTTGGTTGAAATTTAAAAGAGCTAAGGACTCTTTTTGCGCAAAACCAGAGATTAGAAGAATCAGTATTTGAAGAAGAATTTCGCAAAAGGTTTCCTTTATATAAGGCCGAGTACTAAGAAATTTATGACTTATGCTGCTTTTCCACCAGAGAAGTTTGAGAATGCGTAACGATTGATGTGTGTGTAACTATCAATAATATCGCATCCTTTTTATCGCTGCACAACCTTGTACTATATCTTGTGGTAACGTTGCCTATAGGTATGTTTAGGCGGTAAAAGTTTGTGTGCAAGCTTTTGGCAAATTAAAACAAACGTGCAAAGTTTTTAATATGTTATCTATGTATGTATTTCAGAAACACGTTGGTTCCACATTTCATCAACCGCACGGTAAACGCTGTGGGGTTCACTAACGCACTGACAGTGGTCACGGACTACGACCTAGAAGACGCCATTCCTGGCACGCTACTCAATGCTGGAGCGATTCTGGTGACTTAGTTTGTTTAGATGCAAAATCAGGTTAACTGGCGAAACTCAGCAGTAATGAAAGAGAAAGAAAGACAAAAAATAATGTGCTCCGACGCGTGACTGGAGTTTACTTCTAAATAAAACTTTATACTTATCATTAAATCTCCACAAATTGACGCTTGACAAGTTGACAACAGTGGCCGCGCTGTTATGCTAATGCCATGTATCTACTGCTATGCTATAGCTGCACCACACTTTCCACATATTCAGAAAAAGAGATAGAGAGTGAAGAAAGAGATGTAAATGTGTAGGTGCTTTCTTACTCCTACGTCCGACTTGGCGCTGAGGAGATGGGAGCGCTATAAGACATACGACTATCTATGTTGCGCAAAGGAAAGCATAACGGCTCCACTTTTTGTGACCTCTTGATTTTACTACCCATATATTTTTCATACTGTGCGCTATACATAATAAATGAAACGATTCTTATAAGTAAACTCCAAAAATATGGTTATGTTTATCGCTATATCTATCACCTAACTGTAACTGAGGAACTTATGGGGTCAAAAGCCACGGGTTTTCATGAAGTTGTAATTTAAGAAAAATCATACATCTTTTATGTTAAATCTTTATAATAAACTTATCATGACTGCAGTTTCGCCAGCTAATTTATTTTGTCTCCTATCCAGGTGATGTACACGGACTGTACGGAGTTCCCGTCGGACGACGAGATGGCCGTTATCGACACGAAGGGCGAGTCCTACCACATTCTGCACGCGACCTACACCTACTGCTCGGATGAGGTGCAGTCCCTGCCGTTGTGGAGGTAATATTACTTTTATCTGTGCAGCCTGCGCGGTGTTCGCCGGATTACTTTACGTAATAATTGAAACTGTGACTGGAGAGTTGAGACTGGCCAATCATCATTTTACATAATCTGCCTAGCCTTTTTCCCAACTACGTTGGGGAGGCTTCCAGGCTAAACGGATGCAGCAGAATACCAGTATTTTATAAGGAGCGACATGGGCGCCGGCAGAATTTTTTCCAGGGAAGGATGAAAACAGCTTATGTTAGATTCAAGGAGTAACTTGGCCGATCTATCCAGAAAAGCCTAACAATTGAAAAAAAGATTCGAAAAGGAAGCGTCTTGAAAATTTTAGCATCCACCTCGAATTTTACCTACCGAGAGGCGGTTTTGTCCTATAATATTAAAGAAATACACCTAAGTCTGCCTATCTAAAAAGAAAAGCTTATGAACGCAATGACGTGTCTGAGCACGCCGCTCGTATATTATTTTCGGATAAATTAAGTTAATTTTGTTAATACATTCAGAAAGAAAAATAAGAGTACGAGCGAGCGAACTGAGCTCGAAAATTTTTGCTTTCTGGCTCGGATGCGTTGGTTTTTCTATGTACCTATTTCCTTTTCCGTTAGGGGGGTGCAGTCCACCCCCTTGCACCCCGCTGCGGGCGCCCATGAGCGACTGCCTATCTACGATACCCCTTGGTAAACCAAAATGAAACATGGTATATTTCGCATATTCGATTTCTTCCAGTCGCAAATGCTACTTCGAAGACGAGCACCACCTGCCCTTCTTCAGGAAGTACCACAACTCCGACTGTGACCACATGTGCTACGTCACGGCGGTGTACAAGGCCTGCGGGTGCTTCCTCTCCTTCCTGCCCAACGTCAGACCTGATGCCGCCTGCAGGATCACCACCATACCGTGTATTATTAAAGTTAAGAGTAAGTTCAATACTAATATTATAAAGAGGAAAGATTTGATTTTTTGTTTGTGTGTTTGTTACGATTTAACACAGAACTACTCAACCGATTTTAAAAATTCTTCCACCATTAGAAAGCTACATCTTTACCGAGTAACATAGGCTATAATGATTATTGATATCATGCAAATTAGCCGAGCTATCACAATTTTCGCGGACGAAGTCGCGGGCGAAGTGCTAATAAGTTACCTGCCTCGTTGGTCCTGGGTTCGATTCCTAGGTCGGGCAAAGTGATATTGGGTTTTTCCACCAGGAATTTCTTACAGGAAACTTTGTAAAGCCATATTATGTTACGATCACGAATCATATTTTAATCAACATACAACCTGACACTGAACTGCAAATTGCAAAAAAAAATTTGAATTTCGCGGGCCATCTCAGCGCATACTCCTTAACGTGCTTATAGAGAGGGTCGCAGTGTGTAATGGTCACCCATCCACGGACCTCAGTAAGCGTTGCTTAACCTTGAAGATCGAGCAGTCGCGAGTCGTCTCAAGGCAAAATTATTAAAGTAACCGCGAACTTTCCTCAATTACATTACGGGTTTTTTCTGTTGGGAAAACCCAAATTGTAATTGAGTCACAATAATTTATTTGAGTTCAATATCGTTGGTAATGTAATACCAGTGTTGGGTCATTAATTCGGTGCATAATCATCTGCCTATTAGCCTTTTGCCAACTATTTTGGGGTCGGCATCCAGTCCAACCGGATGGAGCTGAACACCAGAATTTTACATGGAGCGACTGAGCTTTATTTGTTGCATAATGATCCTGTAATGTTCCCAACCGCTGGGACACAGCCCACAGGTCTCCTTTTTAGGTGAGGGAGTGATACGTTATCTAACACACGGCTCAATATGGGTTGGTGGATGTCGTCATTTTCTTCATGATGTTTTCCTTCAACAATTTGAAAGCAGTTGTGACGAAATAATTTACACAAAGTAGGTAGCTGCTTGAGATCGAACCCACGGCCTTAAACTAGCAGCCATTAATACTGGCCATCATTACCGCTGTTAGTATTTAAGTAGTTGCATAATGTTGTGAAATAAGGCGAAATCATGATGACGATTAAAAGGGGAAAGGGGAATGACCCTTCACGGTGTCTCAAATTTTGCACTAAGAAAAAAAAGGCTATTAAGGTACCTACTACCAGATATGTTCCTTGTCTTGGAAAGTTGGGTCCAATCCAGACTTTACCCTCGGGTCAAGCACTGATGTAGAATCTTTCATTTAGGAAATTCCCAATAGCCCGAAATTAGATTTTGTGTTCGGTTAAATGCCTCCTCGCCCTCTATGACATGGAACTTATAACATACCTGATGAAACGTGGGTTTATTGTACAAAATGTACCTACAATTTGCTTGGGTCAGATAACTTAACAGATGTGTAACTGAGGAGTTTGTTGCGAAACTTCCAGGATAAACCACGAGGAAATGTTGAAGGGCGGGGGTGTATGGGGGTGTATTTTGTTATTTTTTCTTTATAAACTGCTAATTCTTAGCAAATTAGGATAAATGGCTTAATTCAATTATTGTTGGTCTAGTGGTCACAAGCGCGACTGCTGACCATGAGGCCCGGGGTTCGATTTCCAGGTCGGGCAGTGTTATTGGTTTTTTCCATCAGGAATTTCTGAGTAGCAGCTACGAAGTCTGAATTAGTACCCGGTTGGTGGCAATAAGCTCGCCCCCTATTACATGGGACTTATCCATAGGTCACTGGTTCATAAGTATCCGGCTCGAAGGACCACAAATATGATGGAGTATCGCAGCAGGGCTGGTTCTTGGAGGTTTTGCAGGTGTAGAAGCAGATATGAAAAGGCAGGCTTTTAGCGACACTTGAATGGATCGGATTTTATTGCAGACGGAATGAATGACAGTTTGACATAAGGAAACGGAAACATAAAAATTAAAAAAATATATATTACTTGTTGGAGTTGCCAACATAACTGGCAAAATGTGGGTGTACCCATAACATTAGGTACACCTCTGCCTTATCCTTCCAGGATTACAGGTTATGTTAAATTTTCATCAGATAACGCAGGTATGATGTAGTTAACTCACCACAACGTTTTATGTTGACTTTCTGCAATGATAATGTCGTTACTTTGCAGAGGACATGCACAACTGGCTGTCTTCACAGCAGTGCGACTGTCCCCGAGACTGCGTGTCCAGGAGGTACCGCGCGGAGCTCACCATGGGCAACTTTAATGCTCTGGCTCACGTTCTACGGAACCCTTAGTTAGTGCCCACAACTATTTATTTATTTTATTTAATAGTAGAACTTACCAGTAGTGCAATAAGAGCCAGTTTTCGAGGAAGTGTATTGAAAAAGTTATGATGTAGGTACTTTTAAGAACACATTTATTTTGCAGTAAGGGATTGATTTTGAATGCGAGCAGCAGCGCAATGCACTTCTTCTTCACAAACCCGGTGTATATGAAGCAAAAACAAGAGACGGTCATGTCTATCACCAGTTTAATATGTAAGTACCTACCTACGGGATGTTACGTACTCTTTCGGATCGGCATATACAGTTCGGCAGTATTTGTTGATAGAACAAAACCAACCCTAAGCAATTTCTACTCTTATTTGGGTTTTCTTCGAGTTGTATCGATCGGAAAAGCATTGTATTTTTGATTTTCCCGCCCAACTGAAATCAAGCCGACCCAAACTGTGTGTCACACCCGGCTTCAGCTCGTTGGGCAAAGTCCAAATATACAAGGTGTAACATAATAAACACAAGATCTCCCGTGTGGTCTTTCGGACCATGAAACTGAACGTGAACAACTGTTCTACGACTTCTTGGAATTCGCAAAACAATTGGAATTTCTATAGGAACTGACGCGATCAGCGGTAAAATTTAAAAAAATGTTATAAATTTCCAAAAGCTGTTCAGTTTCATGGTCTAAGGCCCAGCGGACATCGCTGGAGGCGCAGCGGAGCGCATTTGAAGACAACAATTTAATATAAACCTTAACTACCTTGATATACGGTCGCGCGCATGCTCTCGTAGTAGCTTGAGGGCGCTCCGAGAACCGCGTGCGAATTTATTCTTATATTGACCGTATATCAAGGTAGTTAAGGTTATATTAAATTGTTGTCTTCAAATGCGCTCCAGCGGTGTGCGCTGGGCCTTTCATGGCCTAAGACACCACACGAGAGAGCTTGTGTGTATTATGTTACACTATATACTTTTTGCAAGGTTTCTCCACACATAAGTCGCCCCATCAGTTTGTATAATGTGTTTTCTTTCAGCGAATCTGGGCGGTGTATTTGGCTTGCTAATGGGATGCAGTTGCATCAGTGTATTAGAAATATTCTTCTACATTTATCTCGGAATCAAGAACTACGTCAGATTCCGGCTTGAAAAGTGGATGCGTAACACTTTGAGGACCAATTGAAAGCCCACCAGGTATTTATTCTATATTGTATCCAATTGAAAAAAAAAATTAATTAAGTGTCGAGTCGAAATACCCCGCTTTTTTCGAATAAAATAAAAAGCCAAGTTCAGGTGTATGTAAACAAAATTTATATTTTCTGATTTACATATATATTTTACTACATCTGCATATAAATTCCAATAATTTTATCAAATATATTGCTTTGCTAATTTTCATGAAAAAATACAAAAGTATTCTACAATTGCGTTAAGAAAAATCGTCTAGAAAAAATTACATCTCTATTAATCCTAGATGTTCATATTATGCGTAATAATATTTCGAATGAGTAATAACTTCATAGCTAAAAATGTCGCTTATAAAACCATAGGCAATGTTGCGTAGTATTGCACTAGATACAAATCCATGCTGGTACAATAAGTCGTAGACTACTAAATAAATACTCTCCGCTCTCGGCGCGTAGACAATAATACTTTAACGGGAATAACTAAACCTAAAGTAACGACATAAACTCAATATTTGGCTTAGATTTTAATTACAACTACGATAAAGCACATGAAGTAATAATTTGGTCTAAGTTATGCATATAATATATAATTAAATCGTTAAGTGCCCTTACACTAATTATTGCCTTAAACTAATTTATTTTTTATTCCAGTGGTCTCTATAGATTAAAGACATCCTAGGAAACTCATGCCGGGGACCAACACTTTCATAGCATTAATGTTTTTAATATTATAATTGACTTATGGTTATATAGTTTATTTACTGTAACAATTCAATAAACGTAATTAGAAAATAGTTAATTTCATGTAGTTAACATTAGATAATGTGAGTATAAAAATGCAGTCAGTGCAGCATGTATGTACGTACGTTCAACGATATTACAAATGTAACGGCATGAGTTACAATACATATAATAAGACAACCGCACCGGGCCACTTGGCCGGGCGCTCACAAATCACTGGACGTATCACAAAAGGCTTAACAATAATTTTACACTACCAGTACCTAATCCAATGGAACGGTAAGACGTTACATCAACATTGAGCTAACTTACATACAATATATTAATTATTCTTTAAGTAATATTGCTGTTAGTTTATGGTTAACTAAATATTTCGTACTCGTAATTATTGTATTCCTGAGAGTAGACGTAGTAAATGGCACGAGGGTTATTATGACAAGATACTTTGAGGATCGTTCAATAAATACATTTTTGTGCCGAAATATTCCGAAGTGAACAGTGTAAAAGAGATCTTTTACAAATATTACCTTACAATATAAAACGCACCGTCTATTCTAGCCTCGCTAGACATTAAGCACAACACGAAAATAAATCCCTGAAATGCTTCAAATAAAACTCTGTTTTATTTTTAGATCACAATTATTATTTCTGCAGAAATACACATCTATTTATAAAAATATTTTTTTCTTTAGAATGTTATCAAAAACAGCTCGTAAATTGACTTCAGTAGGGCCGGCTATACAGCCGTCGCTAACTTTACAAGACTACGATTATAAATACAAAGCACAAGTGAGCAAGTATGTTACTTAAAATAGCTCTCAATAAATAAAGAGTAATAGTAATAATAGAAAGTTCCGTCCTTCAGGAACAGTAGAACAAGAAGAAGACGAGAGAGAAAGAGATTTCGGCGCTGCCGATACAGTTGAATAAATAGGTGTATAGTAAGTACCAGTTTAGATCGCAATAGCGGTCATTGACCCGCCTTCGTCATCTATCGTGATCTTCAACATGTTTTCTAATGAAAAACGATACATGGTACATTGTTTTGGTTCTTACGAAGAGATATTAGGGAAAGGGCAATGACCGCTATTGCGATCTTAACTGGCAGCAACTATAGCGTAGTCTTTATAAGACGCACTTGTAGTGACGCGAGTGGCTGGACGGCTGGGCGGCGTGCCTCAGAGACTGACGAGCGAGGAGTGCGCGTCGGGCGAGGCGGCGTCGGGCGCGGCGCGCTGCTGCTGCGCGCACGGGTGCGGGTGCGGGTGCACCGGCGTCAGCCCCGTGCCGCCCTCCATGAGGCTGTCGAAGTTGAACGGGATGCCGTTGCTGGGAGTGCTTATCTCTATGCCCGGTATTTTGTTGTTGCCGAGCGCTTTGTTATTGTGTAACTGGAATAGAAAAAAGTTCTGTTAGCTATGGTTGTTAAGGTTCTTGCGGAACAGGGTTTTGACAGGATTTTACGTCTGGACAGTCTTTTTTTTTAATGTTCAATCAAACCGGTTTATATCGGTTATACAAAAAACTGAATTGTTTATCACCATTTCATCGCTAGACAGTGCATGTTACTTAGGCTATTAAAATCTTTTTCTCCCAAAAATCCTAGAGATATTTTTCACTTTGCCTCTCAGCCAACAATGTTCCCACATCCCACAGCTGGGACTCAAGTCTCCGGTCTCAGGTTTCTCTATCCCTACTTTCTTATAACGATTTTAAAATTAATAAATAAAAAGCCTTATTACCTGTGCGGGTGTAAGGCTGAGCGGCACCTGTAAGGAGTTGGGTCTGTTGGGGCGCGAGAGCACGGGGGGCGTGTCCAGCGTCGCCGGACCTGAACTTGTTACCACCGCTGGGTTGGCCGCCGACAACATTATTCTGGAAAAGAAACAAATAAAATTAATAAAATAACACAATACAGAAACAACACGGAAAATATCAATAGATCACCAGGTAAGCTGAAGGCTTTCAGACGGGAGGATCTTTAAATCTATACTTCAAAACTAACTAAAGTTTGTGAGGTTGTTAGAGGTAATCTCTGGATCTACAGAACTGATTTTAAAAATTATTTTACCAATAGAAAGCCACGTTATTTGTGAGTGTCATAGGCTATTTATTACTGGAAAAAATAAAGGGGTGGGGGGATTAGAGGAAAATAAATGTCCACCAGTGCGAGGCCGGGACGAGCCGCTACTAAAGTATAAAGCAGTTCAGTCAGTCAACTCGGGAAAAAGAAGAAGAGCAATACTCACTTCCTGTCATTCGCCGGCGAAGTAAATATATTATCCAACACCATAACGGGGTCTACTACAGGTTCCACAACTTCCACTTTGACTCGCACGCCGTCTTCGGGCATCTCCGGGTACGCGTACTCTTGGAAGGGCTTCACATCGGGAGGACTCGTCGACCGCTTGCCCAGAGGACACGAGACCATATGAGTCTGTAAAATCGACTCTAACTGCTCCCGATCATGGTTCAATTTTCGGATCTCCTCCTGGAGAGCTTGTTTCTTCTCTTCGAGTTTGTCAGTCTCTTCCTGCAGTTCGTTTGTGTGATCGAGTCTGCGTTTGCGGCAGCGAGCGGCGGCCATCTTGTTTCTCTCTCTCCTGACCTTCCGTCTCTCTTCTTCTTCGGGGGAGAGGTCAGTGGGTGTCTTGGTAGGTCTGCGGCCGCCCATGTTGCGCCGCTTGGGCGTGGGCAGGCCGGGGCTGCTGCTGCTATTGTCGCTGGCGGAGAGCGGGCCCGGCGACACGTGCAGCGCCGTCGTCGGGCCCGAATCGCAGTACCCCACCGAATTCAGGATGCCTGGAATTGTAAAAAAAAACGTTGTTATGGCTTTGTTTTGTAGCAGGTTTTTTCTAAATTTTATTTGTTTATTCGAACTTTCCGAATTTGGATGTAAATTCTAAAATTCGGATTAGAAACGTTTAATCCCGTTAACTCCTCTTCTTAATATCTAAATTTAAATTGCTCAAATGCCCCAAACGCTCCAAAAATGCCCCAAATGCCCATTCCCAAAATTCCGCTTTTAACTCCACGAAATCCCTTCGAAATCTCCCAAAACTACTCAATGTATTACATACCGTAGTTGTTGGCGTGCGTGACTGAAGGTGGTACGAAGCCGGCGTGTGTGGTCGGCTCGTTGCGGCAGTTGGTCAGCTCGATGTACGTCTGCTCGAAGTTCCGCAGCTGGGTGGGCGTGATGGTGGCCGTGGTGCGGGTTGGGACCCCCGACTGGAGGCCCTCAAGGTTTGCCAACTGAAAAGAGAATAGAACTATGAGTTTTGGAAGAAAAGCGTGAGCTTTCAAAGAGCCAAGAGCTTGATAGACAAATACAGTGTTGTAAGTACGGGAAAAGACGTCGGATTATAAAAAGTTTTTAAAGCTTCAGGATCTAAAGTGACATTCTGAAACTTTTTAAAGCTTCAGGATCTAAATTGATATTCTGAATAAGAACCTAGTTGGGTGCCGAAATATAAATAAATAAACTTGCACCGAAAAGCACCGCCAAAAGGGAGTTGAAGACACAAACACTTTCTTCTAATACATGTTCTCCTCCCATTACATGAGGCAATGGTCGTCGACGATTCGATAGGCTATTATGCCGCCAAATGCGTAATAATGGTATTAGCCTAGCTAGGATATACCACAATTTAAAAAAAACTAGTGTCAACCTGTTACAACTTGTTTGCTAAACTCAAGACTAAACAAAATAATTAACCAAGTAGGCATCCTAAAGCATCGTCATCAAATCATTAACCCAAACAATCATTTCTAGAAGTTCAACTAAACCATTAAATTGACTGATAGCATTTGCAACTTTTCAATAATTTCATTGCAAAATTATTGTAATTTGTTATGCAACATTTATTGTTATGATCGAACGGTGGTTGCTTCCACATTCCGATCACAGTTTATCAGCAAAATATTTTCACAACACAAGTATCGTAACAACAACATAACAATTTTATTTACATATTATTTTAACATTCTTCCCAAAAAGTAAATAGTTTAATGGTCTTTTTTTATGTTTTTTATTTTTATTTTTGATTTTGTTTACCTCGTTAATCCGCGTAAGTTTAGTAGTGAGTACGCTAATGGCATGCGCGTTGAAAACCGACCAATAAATCTGTCACCTCAAGACTGATGCTCTAGTAACAAACGTACTGCTCTCGTTGGTTGCCTTGCAAATTACTTGTTATAAGGATTTATTAATATAAATTAACGAAGTTCTAGTTGTACTAAATTGTACCAAACTGTTAATAGCCGATCGCGGAAAGACACCTTTACTCAACATTAGTGACACCTTTAAACGGAGTAAGAGCCAATTTTCTGTACCACCGACAGGATCCTAGAATGTGGAACACATCGGCTAGTGCTCCTCGTGTAGAGATAGAGTGGCAGTGGGCGGTATACCTGCTGGCACCACAGCTCCGTGGCGAGGATGTTGGCGATCTCCAGAGGATCAATGTTCTGCATGGTGCGGTGCTAACTCAACCACGTTTATAATTAGACGCTTACTCTATTGTGTTGCGCTTTTTGCGACGCGACACCTTCGTGCGGTTCGAGTTTGTTAGTCGATTTGTTCGTTATAATCCGCCCTCGCAAAAGTGCAGTAGGTATTAACTACGTGAGTTCGATCCGTCTGTGCACCGTCGAGATTTGATATCGCGGGACTTTCGTATAGGGGTCGGTAAACGCGTGTTTAGGGGCGGATCGTAGGTCGTATGTCGCGAATATCGCGTGGAGTATCGTGTGCGCGGGAGTGCGGGTCGTTCGTTCGTTGCGCGCGCGTACGGCGGCCGGCCGCGGCGAATCGCGCGCTACTGATCGCCGCGCCCGCGCGGCGCGCACGCTCGCCCGAAATCTTCGCCCACGAGCGACGTCGAATCATTTATTAATAGAATACTCCTCTAACTCCGGAAATATTTCGCATCATTTCGCATCGCACGCGGCGATGGTTACTTATCTGAGGTAACGCTTTATACTCAAAACAAAGCCTGTGCACTCATGCAGTCTAACAGATTTCAAACAAAGCTTCAGAATTTTCCGTGAGACAACCAATTTTCATTTTGCTACGACTCTTGAAAATGGACTCATCATTTTGGTAGACAGTTAGGGCTACGGTATTCCATGCTTAATAGTAATATCGATTCACTATGGTAGATTTATGATGCGAGCGGTGACGCCACTGGTGGGCGGGAGGCTCGGTCGGACCTTGTCGCAAGGACGCGTTGGACCCGTGGGCGCGCTCATTACGGCCATAGACGCAAGTCAATACTACCTTAAAAGGCGTGTTGTAAAAGTGCAGAAATCATTTTTTAACTTACCGAGTCAATGTCTATCCAAATATAGCCATTTATTACTTTTTTTTAATTCCCCGCGAGCTTTGCTAAGATTCGATTAAAATTTCGGATATATAAACGATCGTATACCTACCAGATAGGCCGACATTCCCGACCTCATGCATCAGTGCAAGTGAGGAGACAAAGCAGGCGGCTGCTCCGGAAGGCGCTCTGCCCGGTCAATTACCACAATTGCTTAAATGAAATTCGTCTCAAATGCGCGCGCGCATTGTATAGCTAACATGTACGTTAATTGGTCACGGTGCTTTACCTAACAATTAACCAACGCTTTATTATCACATTCTTGCTTGTTAGTCTTGGTAATGTTACTTTTCGGGTGTTTGGATCCTTGTTCTCATTTCTCTTAATTTCTGTTCACTTCAAAAAGCAGTTGGAATCTACCGCTTTGTCTGTTCGTTTAGCGACAAAGGATTTCGCAAACATGTCACGAATTTTTCTTTGTGTTGAGACCTCTCATTTCATATTGCTGTCACAGTGTAAGTATAAAGAAATTGTTACCTTGACCTATAGACTGAAGTGCGTCATTCCTGCGTGTATTGTGTGCTACGGCTTATTCAAATTTTCTTGGAAGCGTCGCAGCATTGCGGGCTGCGGCTTCATACGCGTTGAGCCCTTGAGGGTTCTCAGAGAGCGTAGTACGCTGTGTTATCGCTAGCAGCACGCCAATGAGATCACCACTATATCTAGTTGTGACGTATCAACGTACCTACAGCGCTTCTCTAATGTTTTGTTCTGTTACACTTGAACTATTATTTGAGGAACTATTTTTTGTTGACGTCACGAGACTAATGTAGGTACACTTTGTAAATAATGATCCGACAGTTTTTCCTGAGGCTTTCTTGGAAAACTATTGCGAGAATTTCTAGAAATGAAGGAGAAGTAAAATAACCTAACTCTCTCACTTGCAATTTGCACAACAATTTCGCAAGCGTTGTATCGCACTCTTTAGTTGCGAAACACGGATTTTCTTTTGTCCAGCACAACTAGGTGAGGTTTGTGTTCAGTTGATAAGGCAAACCGTTATCCGCACGTGTGCCCTCCCACATAATGCAATATCTAATCGTGTGTGCAATGTCCACATGCATTCGAGTTTCACGGAAAACTGTCCTCACTGACCCAAATTTAATGAAACTTTTTCACGTTTTTCCAACTACTTAGAAGTTTTACTTCACGATATCTTTTATGTACTTACTTATATCTTTTAGTGTTTCCTCGGTTACTGGTGTTACAGTAAAGGTTGACCGTATAATTTTCTTCATAGATATTTAGCAGATATCATCATATCATTGATATACCTAGCTGTAATCATTCGCACAGGTGCTTCGAGGAGGAGTTCGTTTTTATTTGTTTATATTTTCCTTAATACGAAGTCGTGTCGCGATGATTCCCGAACTGCGTCGTCAGGGCTTTATTTAGCTCCGTATCAGAGCACGAGGTTCGCCGTGGCTTTCCGGGAACGATGCCCGATACTACATCTGCACACTGTTTCACATTTTATTGTGCAAAACAAGTAAAAACATAATTTTGTAAACGAATAAAATTGGTATTGACTGAAAACAGGAGCAGATCGTTAAAGTAAATAAAACATAGATTTGATCTACGTTTCGCCATGTGGCTGAGAAATAAGAATTTACCAGAACATTTGTAGTTTTTGAGTTGGTGGCAAGTTCTGATGAACAATAGGAATAGTTGGCAGTATTATCCTGAAAATTATAGACGTAAGTAACAACTTTTTTTGGTCGCAAAGTTCAGAAACACTATATCAGGTGGAGGAACATAATGTATCAGCTAATTAATTAATGACTCACATGTAATAATTAATCTACTTAACAGTATTTGTTAAATGTGAGCCCTGGCTGGCAGGCCAGGCACCATGAGAATGAAGACGAACAACAAAGACACTAGTAAAGGCATATTGGTAGAGGCCAAAGGCAGAAGAACAATGTAGACTATAGAAAGAAATTGAAGCTGAAAAACGGACTTTTTCAGAATGTTGCTTCCCGAAAACAACACGCTTTAAAAATAAGACGCACAATACAAAGTCAATATGTTTGACAATAACAAAGCTAAGGTGTATGACCCCGTACTCCATAGAATAGTGCGAAATTAGTATTCGGAAACCACTCGTGTCATACTTAAATGGCACCGCGGTGTTTTTTATAGATTTGTATTGTTGTTTGTATGACCATTTGGGTGGCCTTAAAGGATAGATTTTCTCCATTGATAATATTGTTTGAGGTCGTGATCAGTTTACTAATGTAGGCCTGAACACATTATTGAGGACGGTAATTGCACTATTGGGTTAAAAACATTGATTTACTTTATGATCTTAATTCAACATTCAGTTACAATAGCTTTGCTGATAAACATCCAGATAATGAACATACCAAGAAACTAAACCCATCCAATGTTAGAGATGCTATTCTGCCAATTCGGCAGGGAAACACCCCGTTGGTTTCCAAAGCATAGTTTCCCCGAAAAACTTGGCCTGTATTACATTAAAAAAGACGTGCGAATCCTATGAGGCCTGGGATCGGTATGCGCGTCGCGTACATTAACATAGAACATGCGCGAGCGCACGTGGCCGCCGCGTGATGCGACAGGTGAGGCACGCCCACCGCACACAATATTTGGTCACCTTTGTAATGAGGTTACAGCTGTAGCTAGAAATTATACATGAAGGAAGTGTTGTTGTCTAGATTTTTTCAACCTGAAGTAAAGAATCGTAGAGAAAGTTTTACTTCACGGATACAAATAGGAAGTCCATGAAGCTCCTTTGAAGGATTGCCAAAACACAAGAATAAGCAGGTAGATGTCCAGTCCAAGAAAAGGCCCAGCTTAAGAAAACTATTAACTCGGAAACCCATGGACGTAAAGATGATAGAAATAACGAAAAGGGGTAAACTACCAGTAACTGTAAACAACAGACTGTTGTTAGTCTACCGTCAGAGCCACCCAGAGCTATACTGCACAGGAGTACGCAATGTGAAATTCCTAGCACGCCATAACAAACCTTGAGCTGTTCGAAAAGTGACCCCAATTCTATGGAGATACGGAACTTATTGACATCGCTCACCACGGGCGCCATATAGCACTCCCAGGCTATTACCCATCAAGTTTAAGTGGCCAGTAACCCGTCAAGATGTGTACTTTTAAAGCCGTCTCTTCGTATCTGGTCGGTTGTCTGGGAGCTCATTAACGGAACGCTAATTGCTCATACTAATAGCGACGCTCCGGCGAGTTAGAAAATTCCTTGAACTGATTCTAAATAAAATAAAGAACTTGTTGTGTTGCATTACTTTATGTGATGAGGATAATTTGGAGCGCATAATTAAATTGAATGCATTAGATCTCGGGCAATTTATTTAATTTATGTATAACACAACAGTATTATTCTAGTACTAAAGTAGTAAATCGTGCGATTGAATAAATAGCACCTTAAAATCTGTGCTAGAAGCAGCAAAAAAATCAAATATCCTTGATAAATTGTTCGTCCGGAAAGGAAAGGTGCGCGTCAAGGTTCCGTTAGATCATTATTTGATGTAGGTAATAGAGTGCTGCTTCTAAAATTAAAATCAGTAGAGACAAGACTGAACCATAAATCAAGCAACATAAAAATCTATACGTGACATTGTCACACATTGGATTGATTCAAATGATAGATGTCAATTTAAGAAACAAAGTATACTAAGTGTAGAAATAATAAAAGCAACACATGGAACCGATGTGTGGCGCCGCCGGCGGCCTGTCGCGACATTGACCGCCACCAAGCGAATAATAAAATAAATCGACGCCCTGGCACCGCGCCAGGCGTCCCTTCACTTTACCTTTATTGTACGAAACTAACGCTCAGGCAAAAACCATCGCTGCACACGCGTACACCATCGAAAGTGAAGCCGAACCTAGGCAGCAATGAATTATACATCAGATAGCGGTAAAATTAGCGTTTGTCAGGACGACGCGATCGATGCACTGTCGCTTTCCATATGCACCCTTCGTACATACCCCTGGGACTTTTAAAGGACAAAAGTAATGGTCACCAGGTACTAACAAAGAGCAAAATTGGAAATATAAAGAAAATAAGTCTTTGTTGGAACAAAAGAGGTGGTCATTACAGCGACTGCCCGACCGGAGTCGACCTTCGTTTTCACGAAAACTGCTCCATTCTGTGTTTCTCGGAAAACCCGTGTGACTCACCGTCACTCGCTCTCTATCGCAGGTCACTACGATCGCGTATTTACATTCGTCGTCGGCTCAATTCAAAAACTCGATTACGTTGAATGATTCATTCTGAACTATGAATCATCAACGTGCGAAACTGGTGAAAATAAAAAAAATATTGGTAACAAAATACGGATTCCAAGAATTGTGAAGTAATAAAATAAATATTACGTGTGAAGCGATAGGCTAATAATTTTATGTATATTTTACGAGAAAATACAAGGATTAAGAACAAGGAAGTAACAAATACGAGTAACCTGCAAGAAACTGGAAAAACTTGCAGAGCCAAGCGACATCTAATAGCTGATTCAAGACAACAAAGTACCTATTAAATGTATACTTTTTAATAAAGGGATTACCATTCGTCTTCTTTTACTGAAAGATAAGGTTATCTAAGCGCTACATACGGCGCCGAAGCAAGGACCGGATATCGTCCGGAAATGGCAAGCATTCCGCGCGGCGCCGACGGCTAACCGCACACATTGTCGAAAAAACTCGCGCTTTTTTACAGACATGATGCTTAATAAACTGGTCACACTTAAACACAAAGTATATTTTAATACGTAGGTACTTCTGGGTTTTAGGTCATCTTTTATTTCGTGGAATTTTGCAAAATTTTGGACAAAGACCAGTTAATTACGATTGAATATTACAGAAGGGCATAACGGGTTATCTACCAGTGAGAACTGTTTTAAATCGGTATTTATTGTTCTGCTCCGATAAGGAACAAGCAGCTGCACGAACGCGGTAGAACAAAGAGGTATAATCCTAGCGCTTTAAAAAGCAATGCAAATCATATCGGTGCGCTAATGGTTATTGTGACTCTTTACGTGGTCAGATTACGTACACTTATGTGCATTATCTCGAATTAATTATCTGGGAGAAGTGACGCAATTACGAAATAAATGTCGAGTGAGTTGAGTACTCTCCTAACGTTATTTTGTCCGACTGAATCGATACAGAAATGACCAAAATATTATGGCAGATTATATGCCTGTACAAAGTCCAATTACATGCTTTAATATTTTTGTCGTTTAGATAAATACTTTGATAGGTAAATCGCTTTAGCGTGTACACCTACGTATATTTTTGTGGATGTTATCTACAAAACATGATAGGGAAAATATTCACACAACAGTTTTTATTTTACAGACGATTAATCCTACTTGAATGATTGCATGTCTATGAAAGTGGTGAATTAAATTAACACCACGAAGTATTATTAGTTGAGATCCTCGGTTACCCGTCGCCGCGTCGCGACTGCCGACTTCAGACCGACGACGCCTACGCAAATGTATTCCTTGTTTTATTTATTTTTTTAATTGCGTCGCCTACATAGCCATCAAAGAAATTGTAGTAGGTACTTAAGGATTCATTTAAAGTTAAATAAACTTCAACCAAAATACGATAAAAGTTGGCATATTCGGTTGACTGAAGTGTCAATGTAGCACAAATTCTCATTATTAAAACGTTCCAATTCGAAACTTGGAAAAAACATGATACAAGCTGAGAATTAAAGATTCGGAACGCGATAATAAAGCAGCTCCTTATGAGGGAATGGCATTTAAAATAAAATGCATACTAAAAGGTTAGGTGAAGCAGATAAAGAGTATAAAGTCAATGTAGGCATTACTTTCGACCATAACTGCCGGTCAAGTAATAAACGAACATTCAGAACAGAACAAAGTTTAGTTTACACCACTCATACAGTTTAACAGCGTAGGAAACGTTTCTGGAATGGCAATGCAGCCAATATGAACAGTAATTCACTTTGTCGGTGCACATTTAAAGAAACATTGTAAAACATAACGAAACAGTTATAGTAGGCGACGCGACATATAGACGGATAGACAGACAAAGCCATTGTCTCGATGCTCGCTGTGTTTGGCGGCACTTATGCTAATTTCTTTTGAGGTACACTCGAGCCTTCATTGCGGGCTAACAGAATGCTTTATTACCTGCTTATTTTAGCGAAAACCAACACCAGTTCTAAAATCGCGAAAGCTAATGTCAGTGACATTTGGAGACATGAAATCGTGAGAGAAAAGATTGACCAGATCATTTTGTAAATGATCAGAGCTTCAGAAAACATAATCCGACTGAATAAAACAATGATGCAACTGCAAATCCCTCCATCAAGATCAGGCGTTGAGGGATCCCGTTAATCTGTTACAAAGTGGGCTCAGTTGCGCGTGCGCAGTTGAAAGCATTTCGGTTTATCAGTTGGGTGCGGAAAGGCCGCCACTTCACTGTGGCCCTGGCACCGCCTAGCACCACCCGAGAGCCGACGAGATAATTGTACGCCCATCATGTGACGTCACACAGTATTTTGTTGTGTTCAAGGAAAAACGCGTTTTTATGTTTCGACATTAAGAGGTGTGGAAATTCCAAAATGTTGTACACTTCCTTTTGCGTAGAAAGTTTTGATTAGTTTAATACAATGTTTCATTTTTACTGTTGAACAGGGATATTACGATTTATACTAATACTTAGTTAACAAAAGCTTGCTACTAAATAATTAAAGTAATTAATTTGAAACAAGTCGTGGAATTACTTAAGTAAGTAAACAACATTTCCATGAAATCGAAACAATTTCGATGTCTAAATCACAATTGATTGATCTAAATAAATGATCTATTGTTTATTTTGTCCGGGTTACGTCTCAATTTGCAGGACTCGTCCCTTCGTTATCAGTGCAGATAGCGGCATCCCAATCGCAGCTACACCGGCACTATGCTTATCGCCCTTCCACGAACACTTCGCTGCACAAACACTTGCACTTATCGCAAAATGTTTCACAACTCACAACAGCTCTTCTACACAAAATACCGATGAAGTGGGAATCGACTAGAATGTTATTTAAATCTTTTCAATAGATCTTTGGCTATTGCAAGTTTTTATTGCCGTCCAAAGCTATTTGGCTAGCAATAACATGGCAAAGGAGCTCTGATTGTAGACCTTTGACCTCTAGCAATTTATCGAGCTCAAATTAAAGTATTTCTAGTAAACTTTGTGAACCTAAAGATACCATGCTGGTATACACGAACTTGTTTAGTGACGAGATCATAATATTCATATTATAAAAGACGAAAATATCAACTGCTCTAGACATAATAAAATGTGATATTTAGCGCAATACTGGGAGTATTAGGGAAATACACGTATTACAATATTCCTTGAACATCAGACGGTTCAGTGCGTAAATAACAAAATGAGACGTAATTTCATATGTACTCGTAAAATGTGTGTAGATTCAGCGCCACTACGAGTTACAATACATCAGGCAAAGTGTACAATCGTGTAACTGACATCAGCTTGGCAGAAGCCCAAGGTTTTGTCAAACGTACTTCATATCCGTGTATCACATTGCAGACAGTTAACCGATTAGTATGTCATAATTTGTGTTCAACGCTTTCTATGAGAAAAGAAAATGTATTTGAAGATCTGACCGACAATCTTAATTTTTCTATCCGACTTTGAAAACAGTTGATCGAATTTTTCTTTTGTGCTGGAAAAGTTTTTCATTTGGGGACAACATAGTTTTATAAAAACCTGCACTACGACTTTTATGAAAACAATCACATCTACTTAAATACATTGGTCTTAAGATAGTTGTTTACTTTTTCTTCCTAATCATTAAACTTGATTTTTTGCATACCATCTAAATATCGCTTTCTGAGCATAAGAAAAAATAATTGCTCATGTCATCTGAAGTAATAAACGCAGTTGTATCATGTTGTACCTACATAGGTACAACATGATACAACTGCTGATAGTCTTTCTTTATGGATGCCATCATAAGAGAAGAGACGCATTTAAACGACACCCGACGAATAATAAGCCCGCATAAAATAGATTTTTATACATTTTTATGTGACGACGAGAATAATGCCTCCTGTATAAAACTAATTTGAATAGCGCAACAGGATGCCCTGTTGTGCATTTATATGTCCCTACATTTGTCTTAAATTACTTTGATAAATATTTATTTTATGCTGCTGATAGCTTGGTACCTACTTAATCAAGTCATTATCGGGACTGAAGATTTCATCAATGATAAGTAGGTAGCTGTGACTCGGAATTTGTTTAAAGAATAAAAAATATTTATAATACACGCTGAATCAGCACTTCTAAGATTGTCCTACTTATAGTAAAATTGCTTTGTTTTATTCAAACAGTATTTTTTTAGCCACGCTATTTTTAAACCACTGCAACTCCTGAAAGCCAGAATCAACAGTGGCGACCACCAGAAAAGCGCCGAGACAATGAAGCTCGACGAAGTCCCAGATAAACAATTTAAAACTGTCGTAGATCCCTTAACGAAATTAGTCAGAAAATATTAGCGGAGGAGTATTAAAAACATATTCGAACATGTTATTGTAAATGTAATTTTATCACGGCTTATATGTAGGTATTATGAGGAAGGTTTAGCCAACCATCGATGGCGTCAATGGAATCGACCCATTTCCTAGTTTTTATCTTATCATTTAAAATATCATACTATGTTGATGTATAGTCATTGGAATAGCAATGAAATATACTAGTTAGTTAAATAACACATTGTTTTATTATGTTAAAGATTTTGGTAGCCATTGTGTGCATTGTGTTATGGCCGAGTTTCATTCCCTATATTAACTATGGCTAATATGTTACTAGTAAAAGCAATTTTTCCTAAAATATTTTTATAGCTAGTGCCGTTTTCAGAAACGTAAAAATATGTAGGTACACTATCATGACTTCAAGGAGCGATGGGGCATTCAATAAAAATTATCAGCAGCTTCGCCGATAAAATAGAAAGCAAACAACGTGCCACAGTATTCTTATCATGATTGTAATACGACCACATTTTATTCTAGCTAAACGTTTATTAAAAAAATTGCAATATCAACATCCATAAACCCATGTTTTTTTTTTTGCTCTTTGATCTGTTGCTTCTGGGTTCATCCGCGCGGTGAGACAATTAGAGGTTCACTTAAATCCCACTGTGGGTACAATGGCGATGCAAATAATCGCGATTATGGCAAGGTTGACGTCGGTCGGCGGAGGGTTCGTTCAACTGACCGCGAGCGATGACACGGTGCGCGCGCGCTGCGTCGCGGCGTCACATGCGCGCCTGCGCCGCGCCGCACCGCCTCCACTACAACACGCTACGACAACCATCTCAACAACGATCCGACCCCATCATAACAAACAATTCAGACCACGACGACAATCATATCGATAGTGTCAACTGTCAAGTCACATCGGCAACCCTTACCGAAGGTATTTTATGATGTTGATTTTACTATGTTTGATGGCTGACTGTTATTTGGTGATGATAATGCAAAACCAGTAACGAAGCTGATGCAATAAAAAAAAGACAATGACAAACAAAATAATCTCTGTTTGTGGTTGACACTTGATTACTAAACGTCAAGGGAATTCCCGTTCTGCGCTGCGATATCTCTCCTTTATAACAGATTAACTAACGCTTACCGACTTCCTCTAACTGCAATCCAAATAAAACGCACTTCACAATGCAACAGGAAACTTCATTAAAAACTTCAAAAACTTGTCGTAACTTGATACAAAAGCAAACGCGTTTCCCGCGTGCGCGCAACGAAAACAATCAACTGACAGATGTCGGTCGGCGTCGGAAAACCCCTCAGAAACTACGCGGCGCAAAGCACGCAGTGTGTAAATATTATTGCCTCGACTGGACAAAGGTTTTTGTTATCTAAAACCGGTGTCAGCGAGCGTGCACGACACGCGCGACCAGCGGTAGAACGTGGAGTGGAGTGAGGCTCGCGCGCCGGCCCCGCCACCGTCTGATAAGCCTGGCGCGACGCCCCCCGGCGACGCCTACGCCCCACTCGGCGCCGCCGCACCGGTGCATCGTAAACACCACCGGCCGCCCCTCGGCACCCGGCACCGGCGGTGCAGCCACCGCCGCCGGCGACCAGACGGGCCCCCGCGCATTATGCACCGCACCTACGCACAATTTCACAACTGCAAGGCACCTCGGCGCGTTGCAGAAAATCAACAACTTTCGATTCCTTAAAAAGACGAGGAAACAGAGACTTGCCACTTGCGAAACTATGGCGGCAACCGGCAGCCCAGATACCGATGAGAACAATGAGGCGCAAACAAACGCAGCACCTTTTTAGTGTCTTCCTAATTGGGCTGGTAGTGCGTCGGGCAGAAATTCAATATGCAACGCGCTTGGTGCAGTACATAAACGGAATAATTGAATTAGTGCAAGCATGTCGAGCACGACCAGCCGAGCCGCCAACACGCCGCCGCCGTCCACCGCTGCACACCTATGGACTCTCGATCATCGACAATCACGTATGTGTGAAAATGTAATGAAAACTTTACTACAGGAAAGTGAACAATCGTAAACTGGGATACTTGAAAGTTCACCAATGACTAACCTGAAAGTTCACCACCACCACCATCATCATCATCATCATCATCATCATCATCATCATCAAAACAAAAAGCAAAGTTTGTATTTATTCTTCTAGCAGGATGCATCGTTTTACGATGTTTATCATAAACGAGATATAGGCTAAATTTTTATATGACATTAAGTGCTTTGCATTGACAAGATATTATAATAGTAACGCTTTAATATCTCGTACAAGTTAGCAATGTGCAATACTCAGAAAGCAGTAAAAGTAATTGAAACACAGGGCTGTTTTATTATGATAATTATTAAAAGAGTGCTAATGCCGAAGTTTGACAAACTCGTGCACTCAACCATGCATGTGCAGAATCGTTTGCATAAGCGCGCGCAGACGAGCAATCAACCATAAAACGAGGGGGAAGAACAAAAAGAGAAAGATTGAGGAAAAACTGATTATATTGTTAAACACGAAAATGAGAAATCAAATTTTGTTGTTTATGAAGAAAATAGATTTGATATTGATCACAGTCAAGGTGATCGGTCGGTAAGGTCACAAAGATTAAGTCCCATCACCCATACGCAAAGGTTCAATGATCTGCGAAGTTGTACAACATCGAACGTAATAGGTAACTATCCACTACGTCGTTTGTATACTTAGTATTCATATAGCGATGAGAAAAATAACTTTGACGATATAAGCAATGATTTTAACATGTTTTCATAAATAGGTGAACCCGATGTGAAGCAAAATTTGCAATATGCCAGTTAACACGAAACGAATTAAACAAATTAAAGAAAAACAAACGTAAAAAAGCGAAATCCAGTACCAACATGACACGCGACCTTCTGCAAATGTTTCAGAATTAAGAACTGCGTAGGTGTAGTAAAATACAAAATTGGATTCGAAGAATTGCGGCAAGTAAGCAGCCATTCGAAACCCATTAATTCAGTTATTTACCGACATCCCATGTTATCAAAACAATTTATTGTAAAGAACGAGCAACCGAGTAGGTGCCTGAAATAATAACAATCAAAATACGACATTATTAAAAGCAACACATCTTTCACTTCTGAGAATAAAATATTATGTATTAAAATCAAAAAGAAGATGCAATCTTTACACGCTCTGAAGGTCACGGCGATAAAATTTCGAACAAATTCAATGGAATGTCATAAAAGTAAAATATTTATCATCGATAATCCGTAATGGCAAAACCTATATAACAGTGCCGGAGGAATCTCAAAAAAATGATTTAAATAACATTGAAAACGCAGCCACAGTCGTAAACATTTACGAGTACATTACTCTCAGTAAACTGGCATGCCCGTGCAAATTATCCGCCCGACAATTTATACCACATTGAGAATTACGTTCTTTAATTAATATTAACCCAAGCAGTTGAACACGGTGAGTCGAGAAAGCCAAAATATTTAGACCACAAAAAAGCTATTCTATCAAACGAAGTTGTAGGATTCGTTCAGAAAAAAAACAAGACCCATGCTTCTTTGTGCGTTACATAAAATTTAAAATCAATGTCAAATAAGTCTGTCCGTCAGGCGAGAAATCTGTCGGGGCGCGTTAGGCCCACATAAATTATGAGATTAATCTTTTCAAATAATTTGACCTTTTCATCTGACGAGGGTTCATTAAATAATGGCGTCGGTATTGGTAGTGCGGTTATTGTGCCGTCTAACACGAATTCTGTTGTGGGCGGGAGCACACTGCCTACAATTCATAGCCCTATTATTCCAAGTCTTCGGGGAAGTAATGCTTCTCAATCTCATGTAGATGATGAGGCTATCTCTAGAATAACAAATTGTAGATACTTTAAACATCCTAAATGGTATACAAATTGCGTTTTACTCTTTTGAATCAGTACTTATTAATTATTATTATATTATTACTACTTGGAAGTCTATTGTTTGCAATCACAAGTAAAAACATTAGCCAGGCTTTATAATTACAATACCTAAATGCATTTGCAATAATAAATTGCGTAGCAAATTTAAATATGCAGGTTTTATAGCGTTTTCTACTAAGTATGTCTCACCGTCTTACGGTGTCCCTACAACTTTGAAATTGATGAAACAATCGATAAATTCTGGTCTATAAAAGGGTTGATACGATCGGACAAATCTTATGTGTGTAAATATTTATAACAATGATCTAATGCAATAAGTTCTCCTGCAACGGTAAGTATGACATCTTTTAATAAGGCACTAGAGGCGGAAACGTGGAAAATGTCAGTAATCTACGAAGCGGTAAGCACGATTCTTGCCCATAATCGGAACAAGGACTCCGCAGCTGTTGTTAATATCAGCTCCATGCTTATTACTGTGACGTAATTATTATTGCTTCGTGAAACAAAGAAAATTAAGCGCGCTAATTTATACAGGGAATCGTTTGTTTAGAATTTATAAAACTCAACTTTGCTGCACTTATGTAAATTTTTAATTGTAGAGGCAACCTAGCTTCATAATCCTGCGATCAAGATAAATTTACGGTATGCACAGAATGTCCGGCGGAATGCCGAGCGAGCCAAACGGGTGACTCATTGGGTACCCGTGGTCAACAGTCGGGATCCATAACTACCTTTAACGGATCCCGGTACAAACAGAACTCGATGCAATTATTGTTGCACCGTTACAATGTCTCCCAAAAGACCTCCAAGAAACAATTTATGCGGCAGGCTTTGCGGCATTATTTGTAAATAGACTTCTTAAATTTTATGGCATTACATTGTCATCCAATTGTGTTTGGCGAAATCCGTATTGTTGGACAAACCCCAATAGATTAGGAGGCAACAGCTATAGACGAAACTGCAGAAATGTATGTATTACAACTTTTTTCTTTATTTGTACAAGGTTGCGTGCTTGGGTCTTTCAACCATAAGTAGCCGTAACTAAAGGCGCGATGGGGCGCATCAATCAACCACAGCTTTCAGAATTCATTTACATTTGGAATGTGTTAGACCTTAATAAGCGTCATTTATTTGTTTTTTTTTACTGCTACAATAAATTCTCATCAAGGCTGGAAATTAACCCTTTTATTTAAAGTTGTTTAAGTGTTCTGTAACCAAAACACAATAATTCTCAAACTAATTTATTAGACAATGAAAACCATGGGAAGATTTATCAAGCGATGTCAAGTTTATGAATAAGGAAGGGGTTTAGAATAATACAATGACACGGACTTTGTCCAATATCACATTCTATTATAAAACTGATGAGCTTACACAAACAGGAAATTTCAAGATAAAAACGGATGGTCTGTAACTAAAATAACTTTATTTGTATTTATTTATTTGCAATTACCTACTATTAAAGACAGAAACGTTTTCCTGTTTCGCCTGAGATTGATGTGGTCGTCACAATGGTTTAGTTATTAGTGACCGGTTACTCCAATTTATGGGTGAATTATTTACTGAAGGCAAAACTGAAGTTGTTCCAAACAAAATCCGCTTAGGATTACATTACTTTCCTAGAAGCAGAAAACACAGAAAAGGAATCTCGTCATGTTAACAGTATCGGCGACCTTGCATTTACTTTATCACGAAATATGCAGTATTGTGTGGGAAGTACCGTTTTCAACTTTTTCCTCAAAGCAAACACTTTGACATAAATCGTTAGAGCGCATGAGAAACATTCACATTTAAATTCCCCAGGTCACAATATTTTTAATGGCCATATTCCCAGAATTCTTGGACTCGAAAACGAAAGCAATTCCAACAAAATCCCAAACGTCCTCAAATAATTCGTCGAAGTAAAAAGCGATTCTTCGAAAGCTATTTGACACGACAAATATCCTACATTTCAATTGCAGACAAATATTGGAGTTTACGATGCTTTTGATATGGATAAACGTCAACATGACATTGTACAACGTGGGTGGTTGGTTATGGTGCGACAAGACCGGACCGCATGACTTAGCACCGTGGTGACAGCTACCAAGCTCTAACAACTTAATGTGACCGAGATAGCGAATCGATTGGAGGAGAACCATTTTCTGAAAGAAAAGGCAAATGGGATTAATGACTATTTACTGCTGACGAAAAAAATCAGTGGAATTTGGTGATAGGCTCTATGATCCATAAGATATGAAAATATTTGAATAGATAATAGAACAGAATGTAGTATGAATGTGAACATGCGAAGGTAAAGACAAAAGGGATTAACGACAAAAATGTATTATGGCAAAAAACAATGGAATTCGGTGATAGGCTGATTTGACTTTACAAATTTTGTAAATTAATCTATTGCGTTAGAGCAGAACATAAAGCAGTGAACATTAACAAAGATCCAAAGGTACGACTTATTAAAATGTTCTTTGACGACGATCAGAAGGAACAATAATATAATATTATATGCAATCATGATAAAATCTACATTCATTTATTGTGGAGTTGCCTTGACTTAAAATTTCATGGTTGTACTTTACAGCTTTATTTGCAAGTCATTATATTAGCTGTAGACAATGAGTCTAGACTTCTTATAGTTAGGTAGAATGTTTTACAATGTCCACTTCATACTACTATAAGACTATCGAGAAAAAACACAGTCTTAAAATTACAACTTGGTTGGACGTAGACAACATTGAAATGAAGAACTCTTGCTTCGGACTGAAGTAAGCATAGACAACCACAAACAAAACTGTAGAAAGACCCACCAAATAAACCCTTTTTACTATCTGCCCAATGTTGTTCTCTTTGTAAGATTTGTACGCAGCATAGTTCGAAAGCAATGAACACAAGGAGACAATGGAAAACACTTTATGTAATGGGTCAAAACGGATAACGCGCAGCCGTGTTATCTTTTAAAGGTAATAAAGAAGTCAGCTTCGGAGTTTATTGTAGCTACTTGTGCAACTGCATAAAAGCTCGGTTTTGTATGGTACAGCTATCACTTCGTAATATCTTATTGTCTTTGGTGTAGTGCGATTTAATGGACTCGGTGTAATAACAGGTACTATAGATACAATAGAAACGAGAGGAAGGATTTCGAATAGTCGTAAAGCAAGACACACAATCAGAGATGATAAGAATGTTAACCAGAAGTATACGCCAAAGACAGATAGAAGAAAAAAGAGGTCTTAATAAGGTTATTTGCTATTAAAATTGTTGTACAGACAATAAGTTTCACATAATAACACCGCGTGCTTAAACCCTGACGTCACTAGGCAGTACGCGACTGCTCGCAGGTGTGCGGGCCGCAAATTTTTTACCTACATCGAGGAATTGCATCAGAACACCTATCCATTGCAATTTATGAACATAAAACTTATATTGCAAAGGACCATAAAATAGAAGCTCACAATAACGAGACTGAAGCATAAAGACTTAATCAATTGGGTACGGTATGGCCAGTTATTTATAATGATTTTAATGTTGGCACACATGAATATAAATATACTTAAATGTTTTCAAGTGCTTATGTAATAAATATGGAACTAGATGACGATGAAGTTATGTAAAGTTTATTCTTTATGTGAGGATAAGAGCAGTCGTGTTTTTAGCATCTAATTATAATAAGTTTTGTCATCTCATTCACATATTTCTCCGTAAGTATATCAATGTGTAATCTGGCCCAATTTGTTGCCAGATGACAAAAAGTCAAGAGCTGTTAAGTAAACTTGTAAATTATGGCACACTTACAGCTAAACCAGTAATGGTATAAGTATTTGTCATTTGTCTGTATTAAAAAATATGGCTTGCCTACTTCCGATGATTCACAATGTTCTTGGAAAACTCAGCGTGTATTAGTATAATAAAGATTATCTAATCCGTTGTTACACGATAGAATCGATAATAATTCATTCTACTACGGCGAACCACAAACTTGTATTACGCATCACTTTACAATGTAGGCATTTCAGGGTAAAAATCGATTCATGATTTCGAAAAAAAAACTGACGACATTGTGGAAACCGAAATTCGAACAAGACAGTGTTCGAATATGGGGAAAACCAGTTAATGCATAGACAACCACAGGCTTAATTTTTTTTTTCGGTAAACGCAATTTAACCCTTACAAAAGCCTATTCAGGAAAGACTACACAAGAAAGTCCAGACAGTGGTTTTCCTTGACAATATTCAACTAAGGCTGATTCCGAGTTGATTACAAATTAAAACAAATTGTCCACATCCGGCCCGTATTGACTACAACAGTTTAATAGGTGTCCGCCAATAAAATACATCTGCTCAAGTCAACAAGGTTAATAGATGATTGAAATCAGTTTACATTTCAATATACAATGCATCTATTACGTTACTTGCGTCAGGAGAAAATAGGTCAGCAATTAAAGGTCGGATGGTCGGTGTAACGGTAAATGCTATGATAGTAATTGCTCAAGGCAGGCAAATGGTGACGTGTTGCGTTCAAGCGTGTGGGGATTCCCCAACCACAGAATTGTTCTTTGAAGCAGTCAGGCGCAGGAGAAATTTCACAAGCGCGCGAAGTGGGTCAAGTCAGCCGGACTTGACGTTTTCGCTTTGCAAAGGTTACCATCACCGCTGCGCCTGCCCCGCCGCCCGGCGAATCCGGTTGCGCTTGCGCAACTGATAGGTAGTCTCGTTTATCAGATCCTAAAAGATCAGTTGTTTCTGCAACGTATGCGGATAAAATGGGTTGTTTTAGGGGGATAGGGCTGCTGCCGCTGCTAGCTAAGTTGGAATTCTTTGAAGCTATCAACCAAAGAGGCCCTGGATAAGATATCCCCACTGTTGTTCCACCACGCCTACATTGTTAATTTCACGTAACACAAAGGAGAGATTACACTACAGTTTTCAAAAACTTATTAGGTATGCCAATTGTAGATTTGTAGGTAATGCACACAATGCTAAGTTCGACTTAGTGTTGGGGAAATCCAAGGTTTTCATTCATGCATATTGAAAGTAAACAAGTCTAGCGTATGACGTCACCCGACTAGCATGTTTTCATGTATTTTGTCCTGTTTTGTAGTATGGGAATTTTCATTTAACGTTTTTGACGTGAAAACGTCCACCGGCTGCACGCACGAAAAAGTGTCACACCGTTCGTTCCGATCAACGTCCAGCCCAAGCCCTTGGACCTAGAAAACCTAAATTTGTGCACAGTGGTTCCCTTTATAATGTAGACAAGGAATAATAAGGAAGGATTTTTTGAAATTCAACTCTTATGGAGGTTAAATAGAGGATGAAAGTTTGTATGAAAGTCCGTCAATTTTAAAGTTAGGATCTTAAAATTTTGTGTTTACGCTGACGATTGAAAATTAATTGATACGTGTCTCAGCGTTTTTCATAATTCCACCCCCAAAGGGTTGAATAAGGGGATGAAGCTGTGTACGGAAAGTCCTTAATTTTCGAAGTAAAAATCACAAAATTTATTATCTAGGCGTAGGTATGGTTGGAAGTTAACGCAACGGTGTTGTTAGAATTTCAATCCTTATGGGGATGAAATTTGGTTTTTTAAGTTAAAATCACTAATATACTTATATAATCATGAAACATGACGTTATCACGAAAATTCATCGTCCGTAAACAGACTTTACAGACAACCATTTTTATTGTTAGTGTTTATGTTCTTTTTTTTTAAATAAAATATATCAGAGGTATTCTTTACAAAATGTTATATACCTACTTACTTATAAGATTATAAAATAAGTTCTCACGCAAGATTATGAAATACCTATACCTTCTTAGGTAGGTACTGTATACGTGTTAACTAGATGACTCACTACACTACCTAGTAGAAAAGAAATGAATTGAGGTTGAAAAACAAGCAATCGTAACTACATGCACCACAGGTATACGTGACCAGGCTAACGGGCTCCTTCAAGGAAAAAACTAAACGGTAATAAGTACCAAACTAAATTTTTTCTCGAATTTCCTCAAACCCGTAGGTGTAGTATTTTAAAACTCAAGAGGGCTGATTTTTTATCGCCGCCTTGATCATAAGTGATCAATAAAAATAATGTAAAAACTGTACAGTCGTTACATTATAATAATGGTTCAGGTAGCGATACAAGTTCGTGGAACTTCTCAAGACTCGCGCAGTGCGCAGTGGGACAAGATGACGTCATCGGGTGACGTCACCGCCTCGGACCATACGTGACGTCAGGCACGCAGTGATAAGGAGAAAACCGCACGAGACGGTGAAAACCATTCACGCGATTGAATTATAAAACAAAAATATTGATATTGGTTCATTTAATTTTTCTGTGTTATGAAAATGAGAGTTTATACTTCACTGTAAATACATTATTGATAGTACTATCTCTACAGTATTATCAAATCGTGCTGTGTTCGTCGTATCTAGAGATAAAATTGGCGCGCAAAGCTGCGAGTAGCGCCATCTTTTGCGAACCGCCGGAACTGATAAAGGCGGTATTAATGAAAGAATTGTAACATTATATTTTATTGTTGACGAGGACGACCATAGTGTTCCGATTGTTGAGGTTTCGTCATTGTCTAATAATAGTTTACATTATTGTAACAAAACGATTAACAGACAAACAACTCCTGGAATTGCTACTGACGCAATTTATATTGTCAAATGTAGATATTGTAATACAGGTGCTCAATTATGTGCTAACAAATTCTAGAACGTTCCACAACAAGTGCAAGAAAATTTTGTTAAGTAAGACGGCGAAAACAGAATATTAAAGGAAAATTTAGAAACATCAAATATTGGTAGACGTGATACAGGTCTCGTAGATCTAGTCTTCGTCCTTTTCGCACAAGCAATAGACCAATAGCGTTCTAGCTAGCTCCAAGTGACAGGGGCCCTATTATTGGTGTCACAACATACCACTATTGTTTTTCAAATAAATACTGATTATTCATCTAATTATTAATACACATGGTAAAATAATAATTAAAAAAAAACTTGAGTAAGTAGTGAGTAGCTGCTAAGAAACTATAGCGAACTATATTTTAGTAAGAAGTAGGATGTAGGATATCGAATTGTTTCCAAGGTCAATGAAACAAATGGTGCTAAAAGTTTAAAACTGACGACAAAAAGTAAAATGATTGCACCATTCACACATTACTAACTGTCCCCGACTTGAGAAAGTTGTTTACAAAGTCACTTCACGCAGTCTCGCGCAAACTCTGGCTCCAATGACGCAAAAACTCACTAAAACTTGAGGGTTTCAAATTCAAAACTCACCATTGGCTTCCTGTACTCGTCCGCCTGGTAGTCAAACATGGTAGCGAACATCAGACTGTCGTCTTGCTCGCTGCTGATGAGGTGGTATGGCACCAGCTGAGACATGAAGACCACTTTCCACTACTTAATATTGTCCAAACTAACTATAACTATCCACTAAGGGTAACAAATTAAAAGTTCACAATGAAAGAGTTCGCAAAACTCACGGAGCGTCAATTCACAATATGATAAGAGTATGACTCATATGAAGGCTTCTACAAACTGTAGACGTACGCGTAGCTAGAATGTTTTATATCAGACTGAGTCAGTTGGCGGGCTTGTGGCCGGTTTTGTATGATACCAAGCGGCCGCACGGCGCACGCGCAAACACCGCCACGAAACCGAAAGGTCTTATGTCCAAGCATTTCAACAATTCGCTAACCGAGCCAAATACATTTTTTCACAGTTCTTTGAATGAAGCGATGTTCCAATGATTCAAGGAATAGCTTTTCCATGACATGGGAACGGGAAGTAAATATCTTCATGTAGTTAAAGAGTATCTGTTGGCGAAAGTAACAAAACAGTGGTGTGACTAAATGATCTGGGATTTCCAATTTTCTTTTTATAGTGGTTCGTAAGAAACTGAAGCAAACAAGTCGTCCAAACTTTTTCTTGCAGTAACTGAAACAAAAGTTGTGATAGACGCACATGGTTAAGTGGGTCATTTGCTATGCTTAGATAGTAGGCAGTAGAATAGCAAACAAAGTATAGGTACTAAGTATTTTACCGCCATAAAGCCAGTAATTAAACTATAATGAATCATCTAGCAGAACAAAACATATTGCATTCAAACTGTAACAATTATTATAAATAAGTAACACGATAGTTCTAGTTTTAATATGTGCAATTCTTGGAAAGCCTGGTCACAACTCGGAAATTAAGCTGAAGATCATGTAGTAAATAGTAAAATACCCTTAATTCAATAATGTCCATCAGAAACAATGAGGTTGTCGTATGCGGCAAACTGCAGCTGGCTGAAGCAATAAGTAACTTATCCGAGGTTCCAATCGATTTGCCCGTAGATATTTAGAACGGCATTTGTTAACAGAAACATACAGTAAAATGAAGAACTAGGCTACACTACTAAATAACTATAAAACCAACTTTTGAAATTAAAGATTATCGACAATCGACGAATATACCATTAGTCTAGTTTCTCAAGTGAGTTGGAGTAATATCCCAGTTTATGTTAACGAAAACATTGTATGAATCATTAATACAATTATAAAATCACATTACAGAATAATCTTTCCTCACTATCATATCAACTTTAGCCTTTAGACTCTTGATAAGTATCTTGTAATTATTTACGCGTATAAAGAAACAAGAGTATAGATTTCAATGAAGATAGTGCACGTTTTGACGTAGACTTATACAAATAAATACAGACACTATTAATATTAATGACACAATCGTTATTATGGTGTATAAAGTACCGTACGGAAGGAACCACGCCGTCTGATAACACGATTGGTCATTACATAAGATGGGCTGATATAGACATGACGTCACCTCTCTAGCAGAAACACAACGCTTATCATTTTCACGGGAAATCGTAGCGGTCAAATCAAGTAACACGTATTTTGATAACATAAGTACCCTTTTCCTCAATAATGGAAATAACAAAATATAATTCGTCGAATAATAGTTTCCTACAATTTATAGGTGCTTAATTAATGGCAACTTTAGAGCTAAAAATAAGTTTTCCGAGAGCTCTGGAATATTAACAGGCTTTTCAAGGTCTCACAGTCTGATCTGATTAAATAATAAGCTAATAGGCTTCTTTTGAGGTGATCCGACAGACAATCAGAGTTGTCGATATAGCTCACAGAATAAGTAAGCTCAGTGGCACTGGGCCGGCCAGATTAGCCGTAGAACCGATGAACTTTAGGGAAAATGTGTTCCTGAGTGGAGACCGCGAATCGGCAAACGTAAGGTGGGACGCCCTCAGGCTCGGAGGAGCGACGAACTTCGCAGGGTGACTGGTAGAAACTGGATGAGACTTGCGATTGAGGAGGCCTATGACCAGCTGTGGACTGCTGTAGGCAGATGTTGAGGCTTCTTTTGGGTTAGTTCGTTCCATCGTCGATCTCATCTCTGTTCTCAGAACAAGATTGAGGTCAAGAGAAAACCCATTTAATATTTAAAAAATAACTAGCCATTATTCGAACAAATTTTAGTCTTGAAAGAGTCAGAAAAATTGTTTATCTAGAATAGGCAAAACACGAACCAGGCTAAAAGAACTTTTGGCTTAGTTTCTTATGAAGTTCTATTTTAGGAAACAACTACCCGAACTGTTCCTCTATCTATTCAAAAACCGATAATGGGATTAGTTTTGAATTTGGGGGCTTCACCTGAACATTTAAAATTTCGGTAGCATCAAAAATTAGGAGTCTGGTCACTAGGGTTCCCTGTGTCGTAGAGGCCAGTCAGTCAGTCAGCCAGTTCTATGAAGGCAAAACTTCTTTTCGGTAAGAGAGAAGGCAGTTTGGATGAAGTCCAGAAGGCCAGACCAAAACCCAAAATCAACGTTTAAGACTGTCCAAAGGACTTGGATTACTCCAGATTTAGGAGTGACAATCAATCAACATACACGAGTCATCACCACTATAAAACATGTGCTTGTGCCTATCGTTCGTGCGAGACCGTGAGTCGTTCAACTCCCGGACAGTTCAAGGGCCCGTCCTTGACTAGAAGTCACGCGAACCAATGCTTCCACTAGTTCAGCCCCATTTTCCACGAAAACTGTCGATATCATAGTTGGAAATAAATATGTTCACACATTGATATCGCATCGTATCGGACCATTTCGATTTCTATAATGTTTTTCACTGGAACTGTTGTTACTTTATTCAAATATTGTTATCGACAATCGACATTTTATTTTCTAAAGATAGAATAGTTCATTATATTCTTTTCAGTTCTAAGTACTCAACTGCCAAAAATTCTAAAACAAAGAACACACTTACGTAAGTACTTTTCTTAAAATATGTATTTAGTTTCATCATCGTCGTCACATTTACTTAATTTATTTATATATTCGGATACACTACCGTTAAGTTTTCTAAAATTGCTGTATTTGCTGATGCAATTTTTAAACCTATTATGTTTTCATTAAACCCAGCCGATCATTACTGTGGGTTGTAAAAACGACAAGGCAATTTTTCAAATAAACGATGAATGCGAAGTTATACTGAAATTGTATGCAGAATTGGTGCAGATAAAAAAATTCTGCCAAAGTTACACAGTAATGAGCACTGTACTATCTTACTTTAAACAATACACGTAAAAGGAAGTATCAGTAGCTATGTAGACTATCTTGGTACTTTACAGGAACAATAAATCTGAGACAGCGGTGTGAGGTTCTTGCCCAACCTGAACTCGCGTTAATTGACTTGCTAATTAGAGTTTGCGCACTGCCCACTAATGCGATACAATTCGATGCTCAATTCTCATTTAGCAGAAAAACAATCGGTAGTCTATTTTCGACCAAACAGCAGAAACGAGTTTTAAAACGAAGGTCAAAATCAAGTGAAGAAAGAAAAAAATAACAAAATTTTGTTGCAAAGAAGAAAATAATAACAGATAATAATTTATTAATTTAATCGTAAACGTCATTTTATTACTGTGTCAATAAGTTACAGACGAATAGATAAGTGGGTCGTTTAGCTCCACACTTGGGCAGGACGTCAGTAACACTCAAGTTGTTTACATGTTGAACATTCTGTTACGTCATCTTGGTAGAACAGTCGCTTATACTTAATGTGATGAAAGTCAGTTAAATTAAAAAGATGTGTTTTACCAATAAATATATATATTTCATCGTAGATCAAATGACCAAAGCCAAGAGTTGGCGGGAAGACAGCTATTCTCATACGCCTATTATCACCTTTCTTATTCAAATTAGTAAACAGATTTCCTTTAGTTTTCCAGTTCAAAACCAGGCATAACATTTGTATGTCGTTTGTTTATTTGTACTTTGCATTGCCTTGAGCCATACTGCCTGCGAATCACGTCTTGTGTTTTAATTATATCATCGTAGAATAATAGTAGTACCTAGTAGTCTTAAGTCTGGTGGACCGTATTCCGACGAAATAAAGTATGACTTCATAGCCTCGTCACATCCCAAATGATGAACCACTTCCTGTCCTGCTCTTTGTGCAACTCTTACCTGTCCGAAGCCATTATCAAAGCCGCAGATGTAACAAAATTCCGGTCGAAGCTAATTTGGCTTAGATAAATAATGGAAATCATCGACGCCACAAAGCTGAAGATAGATTAATTTCAATTTTAATCTTCCATCAGCCAGTCAATGGAAACATAATGATGTGTGATCAATTTGCGTTCGTTTGTTTCGTGAGTGCTGGTTGCTAGACATGCGCGAGCGACGCGTGGGCCCGAGCGAGACCGAGTTTTCCTCGAATCGCTGACGTCAGCGTCGAGCGCGGTCATCGCCACTCGCTTGTTTTCCTGCTAATAAAACCTTTTTCAAACATATAGCGGCACAAAAGGTTTATGGAAATTAAAGTGGTTATTACATTATACTTAATAATATTTTCCCTTAACTGTAGGTAAAGTACCCTATGGAACCAGACGAGGTACCTACTTCGCTTCACCTTGAGCAGAATAACATGAGAATATTTAGTAATTTAAATAATGATATTTGCAGGCTTTAAATAAGCTTTACTATAGCATAAAATATTGCTGTTTACACAGTTAATAAATCATGTGAGTCAGTACGGTGCAAAGTTTAGAAAATTTCAAAGCCGATGGAAACGACTCAATCCAAATGCTAAAGCAGAGTTAACAAATTAAGTATAAGTTTTTGTCGCAGCCCAAGTATTCAATCATCAGTAGCAAAAACTCGGTGTTTCGTGGACCGTGAATAAATAAATAACACGAAGTGAGACTATTTTTTGTTTCAAGAAGTGTTAAACAAAGGATATAAATTCGAACGCCCATTCGTCGCCAACAACACACCCGCACCGTTTGATTATCTGAACCTGAAGGACCTTACTTAGGCCATAGATTGTCATTCAAGTTTTTCTTCCGTATGGGATGCAAGGTGCAAAAGAAATCTCAGGGATTGAGATTTTGTTTCATGTTAATAAAGCTGATAATAGTATTTATTATATTCAATGCCAAAGTAGCATCAGATAACATCGACACTGAATAGAATCAGGCCGAGATTACCGCGAGACGTTGCAAAAAATTCAGGCTGTCTGCTTTACCAACGGACAAGACTGAAGTTCTAGAGACCTTTGTAGGAATCTTAGAAATGTCCCTTTTGCTTCAGAAAAATAAGTGCATATTGCTGTCACACATTTACTACACCAAATGAAGGTAAAAATAATTTATGTTGAGCTTTCCATGGATCTGAGAAAGCTACATACCTAAGTATGTGATTTCTTCACCAACAGACAGAAAAATAATGAGGTCCTTTCCTTCATTGGTGAAAAGCGAGAGCAGATTTCTTTGGGACATTATTGAAGCTCTGCGGATGTATTATTTGCTTCACCAAATTATGGTGAGGCAGGAATTTCGGAAAGCTCCCCAGCCACCGAAAATATACTAGAGCAGATTTGTTTAGAGCCTTGATAGCCCATAGGCGTAGCAGAAGCTCGGGGGGTTGTCTTGTTTGACCAAATAGGAGCGAGACTAAAGTTTTTACAACGTTGCAGTTTATCCGAGGTTGCAGTCCAGGTGTGGTCCAGGGAAAACTATGCCTTCAGCGTAAACAGATTTATTTGGGAAGTAGTGAAAGCTAATTTGTCACTGGCTACATAAAAAAAAAAAAAAAAAAAAAACAAACAAAATGGTAGATTTTGAGCGCCATATTCTGAAGTTTGTTTTTTTTTCTTCCAAAGTCGTCAATTGGGGTCTCAAAATAAAGGGTTTTAGAAGGTGATTACAACACAAGAATAGAGTCAAAATATTGAATTCAAGTATTGCTATTGTAAGCCTTGCATGACTGTCAGGCAAAAAAAGGCCCAAATGCTGGACTTTGATTTTGCCAGCCATATGACTGTTTTTTTGCAGACTACTGAACTAAAATAGTTCAAATAATCTTATTACCTTTTAATTATTGTCATAATTGCTGAGAGTTACCACACTGGCTCAGGATAAAACCACGATAACGGAAACAAACAACTCAAAACGGAAAAAGCGGAGGAAATAGGTAGGTAGGTAGGCAGCATGACTATTAAATATTAATTTCTCATTACTGCTTAGGTTTAAGAATTTTAATTGAGGAAAAGACAAATAAATAAGTTTTAGGTAGGTACCGCCAGATTGTCTTCATGGAAAGGAGCAAATGAGGTTACATAATTCTGAATTTAATACAATAGTTTTAAGCCAAAATTATGCCTCTATTCTTCAGACTGTATTTGAAATGCTCGCACATGCTAGCGCCTACAAAGTTGGAGTTTTGCTTTGCTTACTTCATTTATGATGGAGTTCCCCTACAGCAGTCGATTTTTCGATGCACTTGAATTTTACCAAAACTGCATGCATATTTACTGCTCTTTGGCAGCTAAAGTGCAGTTTAAAAGCATACCGTCTGAAAGACTCAGGGTGCAAGATGGCTCGGGCCTGAGCAGTCACCCTCGCTTATTGGCTAATCGATTTTCTACATAATTAAATACAGGGTGAAAGGAATGTCACCGACGATGGCCCATCCACGCTGTACCCCTAATCTCAACAGGAAATTAAGTATTACAACCTCACATTACATAACATTACCTACATGAGTCATACTAATTATGTTACAAATCTTATCACAAAAAAATATCTCAATATTTTATTTGCTCAGCTCAAAAACAAGTCCAATGAAGAGTTATCATCAATAAAACTTTCAAATCACTTGTTTTGTTGGAATTCCCAAAATGAATACAGAAACCGTGTTGCCATATCCCTGTTTTCCGTTATAATTAACCATAATAATTATAATTAAGGATACACTGAGATTTACATATTGGAAAATTAATGCCGATGTTACGCAATTAAGGAAACACCATTGTTCAAAACAAAATTGTTATCATAACTCGGTAGTATTTGTTTAAGTTGGTACATGGTTCACTTACACGTGTTACCTTAACAAAAACATCGCAAAAGAACTTACAATCACGATAATTATTATAATTACGCATTATTTTTTAAAGCATTGATGTTTTGGTCGAGTTTCAGGTTTTCAAGACAAGTTTTACACGTGTAATGGTAGGTATACACACACGTAACGTCTTCGGTCACCGTCGATCTAACGTCATCGCTAGTGGGAAATCGGTTGTCAAAATCTAACTTTTTACATCCTGTATGTATATGTCCATAGGAGCGGTACGACGTAAATTGCTTCAAAGCCAGCGGCTTTGATATTCTTATGCAATTTGCATAATGCAAAGCGTATAGGACGGTTAGTACTGAAGCCTTACCGGTACTTGCAGGTGTACTTCCAGTCGATCTTGAAGTGCAGTGACGGGCTGCAATGTACTATAACGCACGTGAGACCACGGACGCAGACTTTTTAACCCTACGTGACCGTGATAAGATTTCTAGATTATTCAAACCACAGACCGACGTCTGGGACGAACTTTTGTCTGAATGGCAATGTAGGTGGGATAATTCCATCAAGGGCCGACACCACCAGTTCTTTCCATCCGTTCGTGAACGGCTGGCCAGGACATGGTTGGAGGTTGATCACTGTGTTGCCCAATTTCTTACCGGTCATGGTAACTTTAAGAGTAAATTATTTTCCTTCAAGCTTGTTGACTCGCCTTTTTGTCAATGTTCCACATCTGACTGCGAATATGGACAGTGAGCACATCACATTTTATGGGAGTGCAGTCTTTGGCAGAATGAACGCAATATTATGTTGGATAGTGTACAGGTTACATCGGGAGTTATTTACTATACAGACCTTGTGGAAACTAGAACAAATTTCCGTGCGTTCAAGCGTTTTTGCCATACCTATTATTGGAATCAAATATAACAGCTCACAACTTAGGACCCATTAATGTTAATATTTATCCGTGGTGCTAGGCAACTGGGCGTATCCCAGTTGTAAACGATTTGTGCCTATTGGCCTTGTTTCGTTGTCTCCTGCTGATATGGAGGGAAGTGGAAATTACGGTTTTTTCCTACTCCTCCACTATACTTTTCTGATTAATTTCATTGCGGGATCCAAGACAGTTAAATTCATTCTCTGGGACTTCGTCGAGCTTCATTGTCTCGGCGCTTTTCTGGTGGTCGCCACTGTTGATTACGGCTTTCAGGAGTTACAGTGGTTTGGGAATAGTGTGGCGGGCTTGTCCCAAATATCCTGTATGTGTGGAAGTGGTGTTTTGAAATCGCTAATAACCCAAATAGCTAATGCTGGTCACATTTTCCGCATGTCGGAGGACCAATGGGAAAAAATAACCAGTCAATGGATACCAAATAGCAAGAAACGACAACGCGGCAGGCCCAGAAGATGGCAGGATCAGCTGGACTGTTTCTTAAAGGATTTGCCGACAATCGCATTAGATCGCGAGAAGTAGAAGAAGGGAAGCCTATTACTGGCCCACTGCTGGGCAAAGACCTCTTCTCATACAGAGAGGGCACGAGCATTGATCACCACACTTGCTCAAGACGGGTTCGCGATTTCAGACTTATATTAATTATAAGTCCAGGTTTCCTCACGATGTTTTCCTTCACCGATGTCTGTGATGTCCAAGATAAACTTAGAGTGTAATAATAATAATAATAATGTTTAGAGTGCATATGAATTGAAAAAGACACATTGGTACTTGCCGGGATTTGAACCCACAACCTCATGCATGAGAGGCGAGGCCTTAACCTCTGGGCCATCACGACATAGGGAGAATATAGGCTCATAATAATAATGTAAGTATGTGACCTATGACAATGTAATTATTTGTAGGTACCTACTGAAATACTGACAGACTTATTTTTTAGACATTGGTGTTCTCGAGTCCTAGCTGAATGTTTACTATTGTCTTATCTGCTTATAGTCCATTAACTAGGTACTTATAACTTGGGTATGTCTCAGTTTTTTTTTCTTCTAAAATAACATAGCATCACGCCAATCCCAGACGGTCTAGGCAGAGGGGCACCCAATAGTGCACCCACATTTAGCAGTTATGTTTTAAATTCTATGTAATAGGGGGCTGTGGCGAGCCTATTGCCATCAACTGGCCACAAATCAAGGCTCCGTGGCTGCTACTGAGAAATTCCTGACGGAAAAACCCAATTACAGTTTGCCCGACCTGGGAATCGAACCCTCATGCTCATGTTTTTTAGTTTAAGTATTTCTGTTTTTGAATTAATAGAGACTGCCATTGGGTATTTAAAAGAATTACGTTATAAATGATTAAAAGTAGGTAATTAATAGACAATTCAATAGGTAAGTACTAAACTTGGATAAAATTGTAGTAAATATTTGTCTGCATGCGGTGAGTATTAGGTATTATTACCATATCATATTGAAAATATGTTCTTTATTCATGCCTATGAATAAAGAATAACAAAAGGGTTGGATAGCTTATTTGTAAATCATTTGTGGTTACAGAATTCATTCATTTAATACAAGTTTATTTTAACTTCAGTTATCTTTTCATTGAAAACAAAGTTTTTAAAATAATAACCAATGAAAATGACCTTTTTGTTCCAAGTATATGTATCCAGTGTTGTATAACAGCATACAACACTGGATTGGCCAAACCCAGTGTTGCACAGTTGCATTCTGTTAAAATAACAGAATGGTGTAATCCTTCTATCCAATGAGGTACCATTACTAGTAATGTAATGTTACTAAACTAGTTCTGTTTCCAAGGATATACGACTTTATAAATAAACATCCTCATTTGGACAATAAATCTAACAATATTATGATTTGCTTCATAGACTAAGGATCCTAAGCCCTTAATAAACTAATTGAAAAAAGAACAACATAATGACTGTGTAAATTGATTTCGTAATGACATGAGCTGTTATGGTGAATGCTCTAACCAGCCAGCGAAATTCAAATTTACTTACGTTTTTTGCAATTCGCAGGCCAGTGCTAGGTTGTACTTGTATGTTGATTATTGTTCGCGACTGTAAGACGTATGTAGTTACAGAATGATAATCATCAAAATCATCAATACAACCCTCCAAGTTCATGTAGCTCGATTGAATGATTATTTCAGAAAAAGTCATTCAATCGAGTGGGAACTGTACTTTATGAGTAGGGAAAAAGTTATTTTTTAGCATAGTTTATGGCAATAGGCTTTCCCCCAATTACTTAAATATAATGGGCAAAATTTGTGTGTACTACAAGGTACATCTCTGTGTGTAACCCTTTGGTTCGGGGATTACAGGTGTGATGTTCTGTTATAACTGTTTTCGTTTTTGGGTATTAATTTGCAAACAGGATATTATCAAGTAACACCCCATAAATGGAAGATCAAATGAGCATTTTCCTGTCATTATTATTATTAGGTACTTCATCACGGAAAATGTATTGACAATTTAAATTTTATATCATGCTTTAGAGCCCCTTATTATGTAGTACCTACATAAAATCAATTGTTGCATATTGGCTTTAACCTTAATAAGAAATGTAGAACCAGTAGATAGTTTTAAACAGATTTAAAAATAATGTAAACAGAATACAAATGGTGATTTATTTATTTTCAGGTAATTGTTATAAGAAGTCTGTACAGACCTACTTAATTAGAACACACACAATGCTGGTTTCTAAACATGAAATTATTCTGATTATGATCATTTGCCTAGCCTTTTCCCAACTATGTTGGAGTCGGCTTCCAGTTTTACCAGATGCAGCTGAATACCAGTATTTTACATGGAGCGACTGCCCATCTGACCTTTACAACCCAGTTAGTACCGGGTAATACGATACCCCTTGGTAAGACTGGTTGTCAGACTTTTTGGGCCTCTGACTACCTAACTACTGTCAAAGATCTACAAATGACAGCCGGGACCAACGGCTTAACGTGCTTTCCGAGGCACAGAGGAACCTCGGTATGTAATGGGCGGTCACCCATCCACAGACCAAACTAGGCAAGAGAAATTATTCTGATTATGATGGTTCATTAAAATAAATCAAAAACAGTCCAAAAAACTTGGTGCAATAAAAACTAACATTAAATCATTGCTATGCATAATTCTGAATTATCTTAATAAAAATGAGAGCTTCACATATTACTTAATTAACTAGCTAAGGAAAACATGAATGATAAATTGATAAACAATCAAAAAAACAATTAAGTAGTATGATCACACAGTTATTAATAGTCACATTGATCAAAAAATAATAACTTTTATCAGCATTGGTAGTGAAAATACCACATAATTTCTGAGAACGTTATCAATGTTGAGGCGTAATTTGTTTGCTATGACTACGACACAGCAACTAAATTTAAAGAAGGTGACTAACTCTTACAGGTATAAATCCATATTATCAGGAGATATGAGAGCGCTGTTATCAATCGCATTCAAATCCACTAGTTTGATACTATTGTCATGGAGTTTTGAAGTAGTATTTAAATGTATTATTTTGCCAGTTGTTATAGTCAGTAACTCGAAAGTCTGACAACCAGTCTTACCAAACGGTATTACCCAGTACCTACTAGCTGGGTTGTGGAGGTCAGATAGGCAGATGCTCCATGTAAAATACTAGTATTCAGTTGCATCTGGTTAGACTGGAAGCCGACCTCAACATAGTTGGGAAAGGCTAAGCAGATGATAATTATTTTGCCATTTTAATCAATGACTAAAATTAGTCTCTTGAGTGGATAAGAGGTTTTATTTTCATTCTAGTTTGTTTGTCAATGCTGAATGGTTGTTATCAGTCAGTAAAGTAACCCTGGGGAATGTAATCTATTGCTTTCACGGTTGTTGGTTTGATTACGAACAGATTTAAAGTTATGCAAAAAAAAAGGCAAATAACTTTTGGAAGTCGGTGACTTTTTTTTTTTTAATTGCTGTGAATTTTGTGCTTTATTGTGAGACCTAGAAAGGAGGTGACTCCTGAGATAACGAGTTATAGAGAAGTATGGAAGAAGGCATGCTGCACCCACCCGGCCACCCCAAATAAATTGGGATAAGGACAGGAGAATGATAGTGATAATGAATGTGATTTGTTCACCTTCAAAGTTAATGAACACAACGTAAATAAAGAACAACAAAAAATAACAGTTACACTTGCATTCATTTTGTTGACAGTGATTTTGAAAAAAAAAAAACCGTTATCTTTTTAAGGTTGGAACCTCAATTAACATAAAATACTGACTTCATCTCTTGATTATTAATGGCAAAATTTACAAAAAGTGACAGTCACAGACAGCTATCTGCCAGTAAAAGTCCTGACAAAATCGGTCCAGCTGTTTTAGAGATTAGCCAGAACTACCAGCCAGATAAACAAAAAGTGTGTGAAAATGTTTTTTTTTTATCAGAACTGTATACATATGCATATTTTCGCATTCAGTAAAAAGCTCTAACATATTATGAAATCACAAACAAACTTCAATTTTATTTATTTGTAATGTGTTTTGAAATTATGTGTGTTTATAAAAACTTATTCATTTTCCTTAAAGTTTGTAGTCTGAAGCAGTTTGTTTCAGATTCAAGTTTGTACTAGGTACCTACTATGTCCTATTTCAATAAATTGTAGTTTTTTTCTTAGAATACAATGTTAATTGTTTTTTACCTTCATGAACCATACCACATTCTATGAACCTCTGTTATAAAAGTCTATGGGGTAAATTGTTTTTTTTTAATTAATATTATGCCTAGGACTTGTGTGTTAGAGGCATAGTAATTTATCTATTATATTAAGTATATATTTTGTTTATACAATTTATTACACAACGGGTAAATTTTGTGGTATGACAATTACATTTTGTATATGACAAGGATAAAAATGCATTAAAATGCTTCCAATGTCTTTATTGGAGTCACTTTTATTTATGAATTCATGATGCTATACCAGGAAGTCAGATGTCACCAAGGTCTTACTAGATTATCTAACAAACTAACCCTGTTGTTACAATGAAAGAATGTAGCAAATTGTAAGAAACTAGTACCATTGTGGTATAAAACCAATACTATTGCTACAAATACCACTTGATTAGGCATCAAATCATCGCACAGCATCACAACACATCCTAAATTTATTGAAAAATATAGAAAACGACTTCAAAATTTCCAAAATAAAGTTATTTTGAAGTAGAAGTATGCTAATGTAACCTTTGTTTAAAATAATCTGTCATCAGCATGAGGAATTTGGACTGTGTATTGAGTTACTTACCGTAAGTAAGGATCGAGAGGGCGGTACGGAGGACACGAAATCATTTGTGGAGGAGTCCTGCGACGATTGACTATCATCGCAAGAAATGTCCGACTGGTTTGATTGACTATCACTGATTTCTAGCTTCATCGTCATCAGTTCAGATTCACTCAAGTCCAAGATTCAACACGAGATGCGATTTACGTAATTTGCCCGACAAACAACGCGTATTATCAATGCGATCTACAAGTTCAAACAAAGTTTGTAGTTCCGCGTAACTATCAAATGCTGCGAAGTTTCTTGTGACAGTTCACTAATGACATGACAGCAACGGAATCAAAATACGGCGCCTTGAATTGAAAAAGATTATCAAACGAGAACACAACAATGATGACTCATCATTGCAGTTTGCACACAAACGATGACGTCGTCGTCGTTTTGGGGATGCCCTTCTCTCCTTAGAATTTGTTACCCTGCATAGCGAAACGACATAAGCGCCGACAAATTATCGTAAACACGATTACTTTTTGGATGTAGAGTCATACTTCAGCATAAACGAAACTGAAGGGTGATCTCATCGTCTAAAAATACACGATAACGTGATATCCGACCAATAGCGAAGCTTCATTTCGATGACGTCACAGAAATTTGGTTGAACAAGGTTGCCTGACGGCTGACTCAGAGGTGATACCAAGAAAACTCACTACATTTTCACTTTTAAAGTTCCAAATACATTAGTTATTAGGTTACTGTTACTATTAGCCTGTGTCATCCCACTGCTGGGTAAAGGCCCCTCTCAAATTTTTCAATCCAGAGCCAATGTGGACCACTAGTCGTTGTTTTTGTTCAGCTCTAATCATCTTCTGGCTGTGTCGGGGCTCCACATCGTGGTTAATTTGGCCAACAGTTCGTCGGGTATACGGCAGACATGGCCAGCCCAGTCCCACTTTAGCTTACCGGCTTTTTTTTTTAAGTAAAAGGGCTAATAAAATTGGTGGATTTTTCTGCAATGAGATAATTTTCTTTTTATTTATAATCTGCCTTCAAACGTTGTAGTACTAGTAAAAACCAAGGGGAACAAGAGGTCGTTAATTTTTGTCTCTTTTCTACTCGAAGCAACAGCCCGCTTAGCATGAACGCTGTAGAAACGAAAGAGAATCGACAAATCTTTTGTTCATCTGTCATTGACACGACAAAATGACAGATTAACAAAAGATTTGTCGATTCTCTTTCGTTTCAACGGCGCGCGGCGTTCATGCTAAGCGGGCTGGTGGAATAAACACTTTACTTTAGACGGGCATGGCATAAATTGATTAAAAGATGCACGGGGCTCCAATAAAAAGAAAACCAGGAGTGAATGATAAGAAGTAAAACTAAGTTACACCATGGTTTAACATACCTACAATGTGTTATCCTATGGCTAGCCATGTTATAATGAGGGAGTTTCTTTTTAGCTCTTCCCTAGTCGCTGGATAGATGGCGTTGAACTTGGTACGTTACTGCAAGAAACGAAACGTAAAAAACTGAACAAAGCGCGAGAAAACTAGGTTATATTCGAAAGCAAACGAAACTGTCAGTCAACGAGCGTTTTGGCTTTGGCACCAACTATCGTAGTCAGTTCAACGCCATCTATAGAGTTCTTGGAAACTATTTTTTTTTTATCCCTCAAAAGAAAACCTCTCATTAGTGAGTACTTTATGGACATCTCTTCAAACGTCAACGCGTTGGTGTCAATGTCTAATCATTGTCAATGTCAAATTGTCAAGAAAGTCCATTTACTGTGTTGCAATTTTGACCCTAAACATAAACGACTATATCCTTTTCCAACTCCCAATATATTCTATAGTCTCTCTCTGTTTTTCGGTTCATCAAATTGCTTTCGCAGTATTCTCAATTCTGCAGTCGCCAACGTCCGTCAGGTGCCCTAATGTCATTGTCAGCCATCTGCACTGTAAAAGTGCAAATATTTCTGTTTTCACCATCAGCTCCAGCAGAATTTAGTGAGACATAAAGTACGGCTGCTGTATAATACGTTAGTTTAAGCCTAGTTGCTAGGTAATTATTTAAAGCCATCAGTAAAGTTTTACTTCCACGTAACCTTAATTCTCTTCAATGTTTATGTTCTCATTTTTGTGAACATAAGAATGTCTGGGAAGAAATGTAAGCATTGCGGGTCTTCGGACATCGAGGTGGACCCGGCCCGCGGTGATGCGGTGTGCACGAACTGCGGGTCGGTGTTGGAAGACAATATTATTGTTGCTGAGATCGAGTTCCAAGAGAATGCCCATGGCGGGGCTTCTACCATTGGACAGTTTGTATCTGCCGAGTCTAAAGGAGGAGCTACAGGTTTTGGACGAGGTAAAGATCTGGAATTAGGAAACAATAAGTCATTTACTAAAATTTGATTACACCACTGTAGGTAATACCCACAGATATACCATAAATACCTGTGCAAGTTGGGTACATATTATAATTTGTTTAATAATCGAAAAGTAAAAACTTATTTTGAATGTTCAAAGAGAGTAGAGTAGAATATTCCTATAAAAAACAACCAGCATGGCTTTTGACCAAGATAATCAAAAGGTTCGAAAATCATTATTATTCTCCTAATTTCTTACAAAATTCCAATACAAATAATTTTAAACTCACACCTTTTTCCCTAAGTTTGGTCAGTAAACTTTTAATTGGTAGTTATGTTGCCGCTTGGGATAGAAACACTAGGAATGGGGGTTCTAAGAGCCCACATAGTCTTTCGAAATATTGCCAAGCGGTTGGTTGACTCATCAACTTCACATGACTAGAAGGCTGGCCTTTTCCTGGCCAAAAAATCAGCATTGCTATCCAGTGTGGCGATACTACCAGCCTTCTGGGCACTTTTCCTGTTGACAGCATTATATACAAATTTTTGGACATTCTGTAATTCTTTTCCCATATTGATACTTGTACATATTTTTATCTAAATTCCTTGTAAATAATGTACATATTATGCTAAGTGAATAAAGATCTTAGAATAGAATCCTAAATGTAATAGTGAAGTATAATATCATAATTTACATCATTTAAGAACCAACATCAATATTTAAACAACATCATACTTTTCTCTCCACAGCCTTCAACGCTGGCATCGGACAAGAATCCAGGGAAGTGACACTAAGAAAGGCCCGTGAAGGCATCACAGCTCTCTGCCAGCAACTACGTCTCAATCAGCAATGTATAGACATAGCCTGTAACTTCTACAAGATGGCGCTGTCTCGTCATTTGACTATTGGAAGACCATCCAGTCACACACAGGCTGCCTGTGTGTATATGACTTGCAGAACGGAAGGCACAGCTCGTATTCTTTTTGATAAACTTTGTTAATAACAGGCTGATGTGATTTTTCAAGCTAACTTTGTCAAAAAAATTATACTGACCAAGCAACTTATCAAGACTGTGGGGGGCCTATATCCAGCAGCAGAATGCTATTTAGTTATTAACACAGAGAACTTGAATAATGCCCTAATATAGTATTTTTCACTTTAGTTCATATGAAGCGGTATAGATAGCGCCACAAATTAATGTGCCTGCTTGAATTTGAACCCACAACCTTCAACACTTTGTATGCATAGCATAATCAGCCTATAATATTCCCACTGCAGAGACACACGGCATCCTCTATGAGATGGAATGGGCTACAATTCACCACGCGGATATAGTTAATAGTGTGGTTGGACATGCCGATTTCCTCATGATGTTTTCCTTCACCGTTTTGAGAGCAGTTGTGATGAAATAAATTACACAAAGTAATGCGTAATGGGTTCGAACCCACGACGCCACGACTAACTGTTCGTAAGTCGGGTTTTTTATCTAACGAGAAAAAAGCCAAAGTGGACCCTGGTCAAATAAAAAAGGTTGGGAACCACTGACTTAACCTGTGCTTATTTTTTTATTTGCAATGCTAATGGCACCAGGGTACGCCACTATTCTACTTTAGGCATCTATGATTTCCTGAACAAAGCACCACAGATCTGTTGATTGACGTCAGTGACGCAGTGCCAATCTGCTGCTACCAAGTCGGCCGCACATACTTCAAGCTGTCGAGAGCATTGTGCATCAACATACCACCTACTGGTAAGTGCCCTAGTTTTACGAATTTCAGGTGCATTTTAAAATTGGGAAACTTGTCAGTAATATATAAATAAATATAATAAATAATATCGCTGGACATTGCACACAGCGCCATCTAGTGCCACACTAAGCAACGAGGCTTGTATCGTGGACACCAGATAGTTGATATACTACATAGATACTTTTTGTTTGTAAATACATACTTATTATACATATAAACATCCATGACTCGGAAACAAATGTCCATGCTCATCACACAAACATTTGCTTCTACCGGGATTCGAACCCGGGACCCTAAGAACGTAAGGCAGCCTCACTACCGCTGCGCCATTCGGGCGTCATCAAAAAAATTTCACCAGTGAGATTTTTATTACTGACAAGTTATACCTTGATCATGGTCAAGTAAGGGTGGAACAAATCTAAATCCTATTTTTCCGAAACGTTATAGTGAGTGATTCTGAGACACAGAAAAGAAGGAAAAATTCTCAGCTGATGGATGTGATGCTACCTCTATGAAATAATTGTTTCTTTTTTTGCCACCAGAAGGCGCTAGTTCAGTTTTAGTACAAATAAGTATACAACCTTGCAATAAGCCCTTACTTTTTAGGGTTCCATACCCGAAGGGTAACCAACGGGACCGTATTACTAAGCCTCCGCTGTCCGTCCGTCTGTCTCAGCGGGCTGTATCTCATGATTCGTATTGTGTAGACAGTTGAAATTTTCATAGAACTGTTCCCGTTATAATATCGAATAATAATAACAATAAATTAAAGGGGCTACTACAATGGTACGGAACCCTTTGTGCACTTGGCTGGTTTTGTAGTTTGAATATTAAATAAATTCTTCATCTGCTGCCTCCAATCTCTCTACAATGTTCTCTTGCTCTGTCATAGGAATAGGGTAGATGCCAAAAAATATATAATTAGTCCGTCGGTCAGTTAAATTTCCAAAAATTATTGGACATAATATTTTTTCTTTTTTCACGTAAACAAAAAATGAAGACGATAATATAGTGCGTCGAAAACTTGTGTGACGTCACAAGCCCCCCACTCTCAATCTTTGACTCGTTTTATCTTCGTAATTTGTTATTAATTTGATAAAACAAAAAAATCCCTTCGGCAAGCCGCAGGAGGAGGTAGATTTCGAAGAAGGTTCCAGCCATATTTATTCTGGAAATTCAGAGGCTGTAGCCACAGCTGCGCTGGCCGATTTTTTCTTTTTGTTAGAAGTACTTACTTCCTTTATGAATACGTCAGTTGTGAAAAGACCTGGTCTTTATGGCAACGAATTTGTTGATGTTTGACGAAATTTTAGATATTTTATTATATTTTCATAGAGTTTAGCATGGAAACCATAGATATATGCATCTCTAGTATATTTAACTCAATGATGGAAACAACCTAATTTTTTCAGTTATTATTTTTTATTTCAAAAACTACCTAAAAGTTTTATCGCTAAACTTCAAAAGTAAAAATTGTAGAGTAAACAATTTGCTTTAAAAAAAAAAAATATTTGCGACATTATTTAAAATGTTTACCGTTTCGGAGATATAATTTTTTTGTCTAAAAATTTTGGATATTCTTACTCTGAATGATAAAAATGTTAAACGGTACAAAAATTTTCCAAAGGAAAAAAGTTATGGCCAAAAAACTGATTTTCGAAAAACCGCCCCCTTGCCGCCCCCCATGGTCGAATTCCGCCCATTCACGAACTTAACCTAAGTTTTGACCCTTTAGATTTTTGGGCCAAGTTTGAAAGCAATCGGTACATAATTGCGACCTGTAGAGTGTGGCTAAATTTTGCTTGGCGCCCCACGTACATACGTATACATATATAAACTTTTTAACCAGCGGTTGATTTGGGCTCTAGGGGTCATAACTGGGCACCATAGGGGGTCTCCCCTATGGTGAAATTTTCGGAAAACTCGACTTTAGGTGCAAGACCAATAGGTAGATTTTTTCTGACGAAATCTACATAAAACACGTATCCAATATTTTTCGATAATATTCTAACTGACGGACTAAACATAATCATTTTTTTTAGTCAGTCATCATCCTTATTATAGTGTGGTGAATGGTGATGCAAAATCGAGGACTGCCAAGCAAAGCCATTTTTGTTGATTACAGGTGGCCTACCATGAGCAGGATCGTTTTAATCTTGTACCAGTGTGGGAAAGAGATGGCGCTAGACGTCCTCTATAGCTCCGTCTCTTACCCTCACTGGAACAAGATTAAAACGATCCTGTACCCCTAGCACGAATCACTATCGAAAAAACATTCGTATCGTCTTCGAAAGCATTTTGTATGGGAACTTGAACAGCGCCTCTGGTGTGCGTAAATTGAACTAATTTTCAGAGCACGAACAAATACATGTAAGTTTCGTATCGTCATCGTTTCGAATTCGAAAAGTAACTTGAGCCCTTTCTATGAAGATAGCTAGCACGAAGGAATAAAATGACGGATAGTATCGTAGTTGTCGAAGGCTGGCTCACGAGTTTCACGAATGTTTATTCACTTTAAATTTGACAGTGAGAAAACTTTCGTCGGAGTTTATTTCAAGCATTAAATTATAATTTAAGTGATTGTGTTGATATTTTGTTAGAAAATGTTAAGATTAACAAGAAGCACCCCACGACGTAGTGCATTGTACTATTATCTCGCAGCGCGATTGATTGTAGAAAGTAGAAATGTACGAAGAGAAACAAGGTGAGTGATTTATTTTAGAACACCATATATTTTTATAAATAAAAAACAAGTTACCTTTTAAATTTACTATTACATTTACAGAGAAATCTCAAGGAGAGCTCTACTCAGAAGGAATTTGGCAAATATTAACCTACAAAACCTTAGCGACACAGAATTTAAAAATAGATTTCGTTTAAGTAAGGAAGCATTTTTGTTCTTGTGTCGCGAATTAAAAGAAAAATCCAGTCTAAAATCAAGTAAAAGGATCAGCCTGGAACACAAAGTAAGTGTAATAAATAAGCTACTTAATTACCCTTGTAACTAAAATATTTTTATATTTTATACCTTTATTGTGTACATTAACTAATACATACTATGTGAGTATAATATACAGCTACACTACTATTAACTCTTTAATATTTTTATTTCTAGGTGCTGTGTGCTTTGTCATTTTATGCTACAGGATCCTACCAAAGAATAGTACTAATGGCTAAATATTTAGGGCAAACTACAGTGAGCAAATATGTTAGGCAAGTTACTGATGCTCTTGTTAACCCTTTAATATTAAACAATTTTTTGAAATTTCCAACGACACGAGAGCAGCGAAATATTGTAAAAAACAAGTAAGTAATAATTATAATAACCATGTAGGCCAATAAAAACTAATTGAGTACAGAATGTTAAACAGCGAAAGGAGGATCAACTGAATAATCACAAATATGATAGCTACCTAATACTGGAAAATTTTACTTACAATACTTTATTTACAGATTTTATACAAAATTTGGCATTCCTGGAGTAATAGGATGCATTGATGGATCTCATTTTCATATATTCACTCCAAAAAGAGACATAGAACACTTATTTTACTGCAGAAAGCATTTCTACTCACTGAATGTGCAAATGGTGAGATATTACTCTACTAATTTATACTTATAACCTAACAATTACTTAGGATAACAATTAATTATTATGTTATACAGTTATAAATTTTCTACCTTTTTAAATTGTAGATATGTGACAGTGAATGCAGAATTTTAAATGTTAATGCCAAGTATGGAGGTGCCACCCATGACGCTTTTATTTGGGAAAATAGTCAAGCCAATAGGTATATCCAAGACTTACACCAGAATAATGAACAAGTGTGGTTTTTAGGTATTTTTTTTACATGTATTTTGTTTTAATTATAAAATAAAGACATACTGTCTACTTAATGTTAGTGTCTGTTGTAAGATTATTTAATTCAATATACAAAAAATATATTTTCAGGGGATTCTGGATATCCGCAGAGGCCTTGGTTGATGACACCAATCACAGATGCTGCTGAAGGCACTCCGGAGGCAAAATATACTACCATCCATGGGAAGGCCAGAGTTGTGATCGAAAATACGTTTGGAAGACTTAAAAATAGGTGGAGATGCCTTTGTAAAGACCGCACATTACACTACACCCCTGAGAGATGTGCTTCTATTATACTGGCATGTAGCGTTCTACACAACCTAGCATTAGATTTTACTGATCCTGAAGATGATATAATATATTCTTCAGAAATAGACGTTTCAACATTATCTTCTCCAGAAGAAGTTTTTCGCGAAAGTGGTTCTAGAGATAATTAATTAGAATTAATTCGCGGTAGAGCCATGAGAAACATGTTAGTAGATAGGATTAATCGGCTTCATAATGTGAATAATTAATTTCGGTGTTTGTGTAAGCATGTTGAAGTCTATAATAAAAAGGTAGCATTAGAGAATATGTTAGTTATTTACGAAACAGAATTTAAGATAATACTTTCAATTTAAGATATTACTTTCATGAATATTGTTTCACCATCTCAGCCGTACGACGCCCACTGCTGGGCATAGGCCTTCCCCAAGTATGAATAAGTATAGTTTAAAATAAAAATAAATTTAATTAATTATAAAAAAAATAATTATAAATTAATTAATTATAAATTTTATTAATTAGTCAAAATAAATTTAATTCTAACACATACAAAATGTTTTATTTTTAAGAAATAGAAGTGAATAGTGTATGTGAAGTCTGTTAATGAACCTTAATACAAATAAAATTAAAAATAAGACATTATTCACTTCTTTTCTCTAAATATGATTTTAATAACGCTAACGCTTCTTTCATAAAATCTAACCACTGAGCTTGCAACTGAAGCTCTACATCACGCTGACGAATCCTCTCTCGTTCTAATTCTAGCACAATTCGGTCACGCTCCCTTTCATACTCCCTAGCTTTCCCCTCACACTCCTTAAATATTTCTAAAACAGAGTCTTCTGGCTTCTTCTTTTTTTTTGGCGGTTGCCACTGGGTTTGCACTGGAGCTGGTGGTGGTGTAAGTGCTGGTGGCTGCGGAGTAGAAGGAGGAAGAGGAGCGACTGTGGGCTGAGTGCTTGTTCCTGGAGTATTCCATTTATCTGGAAAAATTGTGATTGAACAATCAACGTAAATACTATTCTGCTAGCTTTAGTTATCAATTTTTTTTTGTTACTTTAAGTATGTGCTTTTCTGATACCTACTTCAATAGTTTGTGTGATCTTATTTTTAAATATTTTGTTATTACTAGTAGTTATATAAAACAAAGGAGTTATGAGTTAGTTACCAAGTTAATGATAGATAAATTTAAAATATGCCAACCTTCAGCAATTGATGTATATTCATAAGGAACATCATCCACAGTCAATTCGTCTATAGTCTCTGTGGCAGGTACTTGTAGACCTGACAAGCCATCTTCCTCCCCACCGACACCCTATTTTAATAAAAACAATAATTGAGTATTAGTGCTTACTTAAAATTTGTGAGTAAAGGCCACCTTTACTGTTTAGTATACCTACTGTTTTTTTTTTATTAAACAAAATACTACTCTAGAGTATACCCACAGAAATCATTAATGCTCATAGAAACCTCAAAGTTTAGACATTGTTTATAAACAAAAATCATAATTGAAATGCATTATATGGCACTCAAACCCCAGCCAGTCATCCACACAAGAATTTTAAGTGTCACAATACTAACAAAAAAATTCAAGTGGTGACCCTTTTTTATTACTTACAGGCTTAGGTAGATAAGTTACAGACAAGTTAAACTTTTGACCATATTCTGTCCCAATACGGTATTAAATATTCTGATAATTCGAAAATCATTAATTATCACTTTATTATATTTCCCTGAGATTACACCGATTGCTATGAAAATAAAAAAAATAGAGATATATTATACTACATTACCAAGCAAAAAATATCACACCTGTACAAATCCAGCTTCTTGTATAGGCATCCCAGTAGCAGCCTGCACTCCAATTACATTTAAAACCCTGTTTTCAAGGTCTGTTAATGTTAACTGAATTGCTGGCCCACCGCCTGTACCCTGAGCAGACCTATTTATTTTCGCCCACTTTTTCTTCACATTATTTTTGAAATCACTCCAAACCTTAACAAACATGAACATGAGCAGGATGCTCTGCACCAATATAAATGCATGCATGTATTTCTAATTGTGTGAAGTTTATTTCCTTAAATGAGCGTAATTAGGATTTAATAGGCTTACCTTCCGCCACTTTTCCTCTGTTCGAGAATCCCCAGTGCCATCACTATTAAGCAAATCTGTTAAATCCTTCCATTTTTGCTGCACATAATGTCTACCACGAGGACCTCCGCTGGGTTTAGATAAGTCTCCATGCCTAAAATAAATTTAACGTGAGTTAAAGGACTGCGTGCTCCAATATTTATTACAATAATATGTTACCTTTCTATTTTATACTGACATAATTGACAAAAATTAAGGACATACCTCAATTTTAGTTTTTATTCAACTTTGTCTTTAACAAATTTCACATGACTAGCGTACTTTATTTGACTCGAGTATACAAATAAACTTTAGCTCTTTTAAACTATACAAAAATATATTCCAAATATCCCATTGAAACTATTAAAATCAACGGCATAAGACAATAAAATCTTAAATGTAATACACTTACTTTTCCATAAATTCTATCATAATGGCATACTGCGGGTGGCTGGTTCTCATTGTAAAAAAATAAAATTGTTTCAAACTTTTCACAAACTAAATCACAACACAACACAAGTTCACTTCAAAACAAAGTTGGCCTTGAATGAGCTTCGAACATCCGTCGTTCGTTTAGGAATACAGTCAAACCAAACACAACGTTTTAGTAATCAGTTAAATTATTATGCCATTTATCTAACTGAATATTAACTTTTTTCTGCAGTTTCTTCGTATTGCGTCATAAATTGAACATTATTAAAGTTTTAAATGCCCTAAAATCACAAAGTTTTTAACTAACTAAATACTTATCCAGTTTCTGAACGAAACATTCATTCAATTGTAAGATCATTCGTTCTATTTTTCCCATCCTTACTTACGTTAGTGTGACGTCACCAACGTTATGGTATCGAGCTCTCGATACTAATTCGAAAGTGCTTCGTGCTTCCGACTTTCGTTGTATTCCGTTATAGTATCGACAACTCGATACGTTTGCGATACGAAACCTACAAATATTCGTGCTAGGCGTACTGCTTTAAGACGTCATGGTAGGCCACCTGTTTGTTTTGTAGTTTTCTTGATAGATGTTATAGAAAAGTGTTAATTATGCTTACCTATTGGTAAGTCGGGCCGTGCTTAGATCGACCCTTTGCTCACCCAAAAATATCGGAATATATTTAATTATATTTTAGGTTACATACGCAGTATGTGCAGTAACTGCCCCGTTGGTCTCTAGCGCGACTGTTGAACTTGGGGTCCTGGGTTTGATTCCCGGTTCAAGCAAAAATTTCTATTAGGGTTTTTCATCAGAAATTTTCGGATTGCCGTACCATCGTACTGTGAGAGTATAGAAACAGAGAGCGCACCTGTGTCTGCGCACACACTCGTGTACTAAATTTTCGCCTGCGGATGGCTTATCTCCGTTAAGGTTAGGATTATAATGTTTATAGTCTGCGCCAGATAAGTAGGAATTTAAAGGTCATTGCTCTTAATTTCTCTGCGTAGGTACCCCAACAATACATTATCACGATAAAGGTAGTTTCGGGACAAGTTTATGTCATTATTTCTGTTTTCGGAATTATGTATTTGAATAATTAATGTATGCGGGTTAATGACCTTTAATTCCTACTTATCTGGTGCAGACTATAGTAAAAACGTAGAGTATAGGTGTACTACAGCACACACCTCTACTTAATTTAATCTTTCGAGGATTATAGGAGTTTTAATGTGTAGCTCTGCTTTGTCTCGGCGAGTTTAGAAGCCTTTGGTCACGCGAAACTATCAAGGATACCCAAGTGGATGCCGTAGCCTGACCCTTTCAAAGCACAATGAAAAAGAGGAAAGTTTTGAGTATGAATGTGGATGGGTATAAAAGTAGGATGGATGGACTGTTTGAAGGTTGATATGGCAAGAAAGGAGGTGTCTGATAAGATGACAAGTAATAGAGAAGTATGGAAGAAATGCTGCGCCGACCCTAAATAAATTGGGATAAGGGAAGGAGATTGAAGATTGACGAAAAAACAAACAACATTAAATTATTAAGTAATAACTATATATATTGCAATGAATTTGTATCATGATAGGTCTAGAACCTACTGATTTATAGAGAGCTATTACGACACCCATATCACAATCTTAAGGTACGTATCTTAATTGCTATTCAAGTTCAACAATATACATAAGAACTTTAAAGATTTCCAACATAACAATTTTAACATTTGGGAATGGTTATGTACCTATAATAAAATTTTAATTTATGTTTTTGATCAAATATTATTGAGTTTCTAAGTGTTCCGATCTTACTATACGGAATAATAGTTAAAAGGGCGAGATCTAATAAACTGTCAGTCCTCATTTGTGGTTGTGTTGGCCATTGAAGTGTTGACTGTGGGTCCGTAGTAGATAAGTTCTGGGATCTGTCCTCCCTGCACTCCTGTTCCATTGGTACTCTCTGAAGAACAATGGAATTGAAAAGTCACCGTTCCCATATACACTTCACTTAAACCTTCTTGTCCAAAATAACTTAATTCACTCCCATCTAGTATCGCCGAAGCAGTGTAAAAGCACTCTGGCTCAATTTGTATCGGATTTTCAAAGTACACATGGAAAGTGTTACTTGATCCATCTGAGAAGAACTTTGTGTTGTTCTCTGCCAGTACTCTGCCCAAGCGCTTCAGTTCAATCTTAACATTATAGTCAGCTGCCCCATTTGAGGATCCATAAAGTCCAAAACCGACGACAAATATTCTTTTGTCCACACAAAACTGTATGGAATCACATCTGCCACGATACCTCCACTGGTTGCTCCTGTAGGCACATGACTGGAATCTGTGGCAAATCTGAAATACAGAAAAAGATTTCATTCATAAGACATTTTTTTTTCTATGAATAAAATGCAATCTGATTATGAACAAGATATAATTACCTGAGCTTTCAGTCCTGCTCTCATTTTTATCGGATACGATAATTGTGGTTTGCTAGATGCAGTAAAGTGTAAAAATATATCAATTGTCTCTTGTGGAGTCAAAATGCCAATCTGAGCTGCACTGTTAGCAAACTCCTCTAATGACATGGTGGGAAACCTTATTAAGTAAATGGCACCTCCCAACATGACTCTTTTGTTTGTTGGTGTAGGGTCTATATCTCTTCGCACACATTCAGCATGTGCCCAAGCTAAAGCTGCCTCAAATAAGTTGATCTCCTTGCAATTGAGTGTTTCCCTCGCTAATACTGATTCTAGTGTTGAAACATCAATATCAACGAAGCCTTCTGATGTCAGGGCCATCTCTGCCTAGAATAAAACAATATTTGTTATAGAAGGTGAAGGATTATTGAAACTGCAATACAATTTGTACAATACTTTATTTTGATCTTTTTTTATTACATTATAAATATTAATACAAAATTGCGATTTAAACAATTACATGCATTACACAACATTCATAATGTATGGAAAACATACCAGTGCACTAATTCAAGCAAACTGTATTGCAGTTAATCTATTTATATTGTAATATATGAACATGACTAGAGTTACACAGAGAGCTTATTGGAATGTAAAGTAATAGAATCTATTTACATAATATAAAGTATAATATGTATAGCATTTCACCCTTAAGCCTAAATCACAACCTAAAATTGAGTATACAAATGCATTTTTGTGGCACAAAAAATATTTTTAGTTATTGGGAATAAAAAATTTAAATTAATTTTTAGTTTATGTCAATGATTTTGAGAGAGGGCTGGCAGAAATTTTTACAACAAATTCAACAATAGCCTCTAATTTTATATAATAACTTATTGGTCAAAAGATCAGTCAGGAATGGGTAGAATAGCATTACAATTCTTCAATATGAGTTATTAATTGTAAATACCATGGATATTTTCCATGCTATCTGGACTAGAAAAATTTCGACTGGATGACTCTGACAGTTCCATCAACATACTGCTGTAAGACGATGATTGTTCGAGACACATTGTGGCGAGATTCTCAGTAGATTCACATACCTGGGCATCTATCACTTCCCAGCATCTCTGCATCAGTTCTGGTTCCTCAAAGAGACGGGACTGGCTGAGAAGCAGGCATGCATTCTTTGCTGTTAGACTAGTTTCCAAATAATTGACACAGGCTTTGGCCAAATGTGGAACAATGTATTTTTTGGCAACATAAAGAGTTGATAATACTGTATCTGCCTCCAGTTGTATTTCATCACAGTAAATGTACCTAAAACAATAACAAAAAATAAGTACTTAAATATGATTTTGAAGCTTTAAAATAATTCATCATATGCCAAACTTTTCCCATCTAACTTGTGGTCTGATCCGATGCAACTGATACTTGTAGTATTATACATGAAAAAACTGACTGCCGCCACCCAGGTTACGAGGTAACACAATGACCCTTACTAAGATGATGAAGCTTCAAAAGTAATAAGTATTAAACTCACTTGAGAAGTGTAAGGAAGGCAGATGGTTCAACATCAGGAACCTCAATCTCCTGCTTGCATTCAGCTAATCCTCCATAAAACATAGCGTAGAACACAGAGCTGGCGGTAGCCAACACATATTTGTGAGCAGGTATTATCTGTGAGTGGCCTGAAATATATAAAAAAATCACATGTTAATATTATTATAATATCATGTAGTCGTCTTTGTTTTGGGAAGTCAACCTGACAATATGAATAACAAAACAATTATAGATAAAGCCATGTTAAAAACATTTTCCGCAATAGGTATTTGTAATTATCATAATCTTAAACAGGTCGTTGCGATAATCATTTTAAATACAAAAACAAGTTAAAAATACACATACCGGGTCCTCCAACAATGAATGTGATGTCAGACATGAGTTGGTTATTGAACATAGCTGCATTTCGCTCTCGGACGGTGGGTTTAGTGGCTTGCCAATTAGGGTCTAAAGTGGCGGTGCCCGGCGGAGGGGCCGGGGAGGTCGTAGGGGAAGACGTCGCGCTCGCGGACCCGCACGGGGACGGCGGCCCGCTGTAACACTGAGACACTTGCGTACCCGTCTCACGCTGCGATACCGTGTGCGGCGGGGACAACGACAGACCACCACCATTGTTGATATTCTCAGCTGAAACACAAACACCATCTTGTACATCAACAAGATTAAAATACAACCAATTCAGGTCGCGAGCTAAATTAAATCTTGCCAACCATGACACAGAACTATATTCGTTAAACCAAACCACCGTAATTAACCTATCTGTTGACCTCTACAATCATTTAAAAACACTTATCTAAATTGACACATGAATAAATCAATATTTACAATGCTTCACTAGCTCACCATTCATCCAAGCGTTTGTTTGCGCTACAGACATGCTAGGGACACTGTCCTGTAACCTTTTCGGAGGTTTTGAAACGATTCTAGAACACAAATTCGACATAGTGATTATGTGACCACCTCACAATATTTTAAAATTCTATCGTAAACATTTAGGCCGCGAGCTCTAGGCACTGACGTCAGCCATTTTGTTTGCTGGCAGGCGGAGAAGACAGTGTTGTCAGATCGCGGATACGGAAAACGTACGAAAAGTTGAAATTGTATGGTTTTTTTTTTCGATTTTTGCTTTACTGTGATAATTATTTTGGCCATATTATTTTAATACTGTAATTTTTTTTTTACTTTGCGGTTAAAGTTTTTCCTCTTAGTGATAATTATGCTCATATTTAGATATAATGATACTTAAAGAGTTAGTTACTAATAAAATCAGCTGCTCCATACATTGATCATAATATAAAAAAATGTAGAGCAATTTCGGGGTTGCTATGACAACCCTGCAATTGCGCCAAAATTCAGCTGTAATCAGCATGTAAACAACTTTTATTATGGGACCATAGTCCTATAACAAAAGTTAGTATGAAGAGTACGATAGAGAATTATGACAAGTGCACTACATTGCATTGTATACAGTAATGGTACATTAGTAGATTGTATGACAAGGGAGCAAAATAATATTTTTACGGCGAGGGCGCTGTTTTGAATCCAGAGCGAAGCGAAGGATTATAGAATAGAATCCCGAGCATAGCGAGGGTTAAGCATAGGGGGTTCTAAAATAGAATCCTGAGCGTAGCGAGGGATCCAAAGTACATCGCCTGAGGGAAAAATATTTTGCTCTAGAGTCATACACTCTACTTTTCATCTCCTTCTATGAGAAAATAAATAAGATAATAATATACTTGAAGTAATTAATGAATAAGTTAAAAAAATATATGAAATGAAAAAGGTCAATTACAAATTTATATTTAAATTTGATACACTGGCGTAATTTTGAAAACTTATTGTCACTTTTTTATTTGGGATTAATACAGTTGTGGATTTATTTATATTTTGAGTGTTTGTAATCTTAGTATCTGGCTGGTGCTCAGGAAAAGGCACTTTTGCAAAATTTAATAAAGTCCGAACCGATTACAAGAACAGGGAAGTAAGGTAAAAAAATCACGTTTGTTTTATGTTCCTTTAAATATTTATTTTATTCTTTTTTTAGTATTTGTTGTTATAAGGGCAACCAAAGTACATCATCTGTGAAAATTTCAACTGTCTAGCTGTCACGGTTCATGAGATACAGCCTGGTGACAGACAGACGGACAGTGGAGTCTTAGTAATAGGGTCCCGTTTTTACCCGGGTACGGAACTCTAAAAACGTACAGTCGGTTGATTTTCTGTAGATAGGGCAACACTGGCACTTATCCGAGGTCACCGCGCATGAGCCCAGAGAACGGCCAGTGACATTTCTTACGTTCGGAAACATTACCAACTATGGATTTTTGTGAAACAAAAACTTTTTTTTAGGGTTCCGTAGTCCTGTCAAGGAACTTATAGTTTCGTCATGTCCGTCTGTCTGTCTGTCTGCCCGAGGTTTTGCTAAGAGACCGTTAGTACTAGAAAGCTGTAATTTTGTATTTTTTTTTATATAGGTCATTTAAAATGACTAAGGGGTTGCTAATACTACTTTTCGATTTAATGCTCCATTTACGAAATAACTTTAAATTGCAAATTTTTGTTCCAGTAGGGCGTCCCCCCCTCTCAAAGCTAAACTTCTGACTTGAAAAATCTGGAAATATTCATGATGATAGTGCATTTTATGAACTTTAAAGGAAAACTATAGCGGTTAAGATAACTTTATTAGTTTAGCAGTAATAGTCGTTGAACTTGGGTGTTGGATAATTTTGTACCTACCAAATACAAAAACCTTAGAATAAATCCTATAAAGTGACTAAGATGAAATAGTTGCTTGTTTAAAACGGGTAAAGACTTGCATTGAAAAACAATCAAAACTAAAAAAACATAAAAATTAACATAAGTTTCACGAAGCTGCCGCTAGATGGCGCTGTATCAACGGGTTCGTTCTAAATTGTGATAACGGGCTACTACCCCTACACTGCGCGTGGGCCGACACGCACTTGGCCGGTGTTTTTGTTATTATTTGAACATGTCTCGCGCTGCAACGGATTTTATGTTTACTGTTTTGACAAGGATAATGTTCAATAACATGTCTTATTTTTATTTATTAACAGCGAAATGTTTATTTACCTTGAGGTAATTGTCGTTGTCGCGGCCGGTAGCCTCGCTGCGGCTCTTGACAATTTAACTCGGCGAAGCGCCCATCTTCGTCTATCAGACTTTCAAAGAAATCCACGCTGCTGTTCATCGATGATCGCACGTGTAAATGACACGCATACCCAATAAAACTGGAATCAAAGAAAACAGGACATGAGTACCGTTAAAAATAAAGCGGTGGCTCCAAAACTTTCGAATAAAATACAAGGTGTAAAAGCCCTTATCACGAAGCCGTCAACCAAGCATTCTGTACATCAAAATAAGTAACTTTACGCAAAAATTATTGCTGGGAAACAACTTCTTTTTTTTTTGGGTGAAAAATCATGTTTTGTGGTAGAACTCAATGTAACGCACTCAAAACATTGTGCTGATGGATGGATTGAATATTACGGGGGTCAAAAAATTTATATTGGTGGAAGTAAAATGAATCTGTGTTTAACCAAAGAAACAAACAGAACGGCCTACTGTAAGGCCGACCAATTAAGGACAGGTTCACAATTCTTTCGAGAGTTTACAATCTCGCGAGGTAGATTATAATCGAACAGTATTTACAATTTTACGGTGATGTACATATTAGTGCTCGGGATTGTACAGTAAGTGACAAAAGCGTTTCATGTGGTTTCATGAACATTATTATTCAAGACTAACATCATGTTTTTGTAGCAAATTACAATGCACATATTAAATCTAAATGCTAATCCATTCGCTGTTCGATATTCTTATCAATAATACTGGTCATTCAATTTAAAATTCCAAAAAATCCTTAATTTATATATTTTGACGCTAACTGAACACAATGGCGCTTGGTTGGCACAAACAGTAATTAATCAACTTATACGATTATGTATGGGTAAATACACATTGAGAACATGGGAACTCCGTAAATATTTTTTTATTTACATTTAAGACAATAGAAAGAGTCATGGGTAAGATGTCAAGAACCCGCGAGAAAGTCTCTATCAAAAATAAATATTGTAAATGAAATAAAATAAATGTTACGACAAATCATCATCATCATCATCATGAGCCTATTAATGTTCCCACAGCTGGGACACAGGCCTCCTCTCTATGAGAAGGAATGGGCTATAATCCACCACGCGGGCCCAGTGCGGATTGGTAGATGTCACATGTCTTCGAATTTTTTGGTTCTAGAACATGCCGGTTTCCTCACGATGTTTTCCTTCACCGTTTTGAGAGCAGTGGTGATGAAATAAATTACACAAAGTAATGCACCTGTCTGGGTTCGAACTCAGGACTTACTGTTCGTACTCGTAAGTCGGGGCCGTCACTACTGGGCCACCGCTGCTCTCTGTTACGACAAATAATTTAAACAAATAGATAGATTTCGAATAGTATGAAATTTTAAATTCAGAAATGATATGATCGCCATTTTAAGTAATACCTACGTTTTTTTTTTTCGAATAAACATTCAAGCACAGGGACTCAGGTTTATTTTTAACATATACATAACGTTTGAAACTAGACTCTGGTTTCTAATCAGATATTTAATGTTAAAAGTACGTAAATCTCGCGACTTTTTCCACGGGAATCCTACAGCTTTCGCAAAATGACACTAACGGCCTTTCTATGAAAGAATCTTTCTAAATCCATTTCTCTATTTAATTTCGATTTTTAGTTCAAAATCAATTAGAGTGAGTGTAAATATTTATATAAGTGTAGTATGTTTTATGTATGTATGTATTTATTGTATATATGTAAATGGTACACCACAGGCTACCTGCAGTATTGTCTCTCCTTTCCCCCTTAAATCCATCCCAAGGTTGTCTTTAAAAGATCGCTTTTAGCGATAAGACCGCCCTTTGTGTCACCCCTTGTATGTTTTACTTTATTTTGTATCTGTAATTTTAATGGTGTACATAATAATAGTACATTGTTCACCGAGAGGAGAAAGTGACCGATTACCGTCGAGGGTGTCGTTTGAAAAACACACGAAAACACCCGAAATCGGGAATCGCACTCTCTCTCTAGTGATACATAGTGCTTTATACCACACCTACGAGGAAAATTGTTTATCCTGCCGCCGCCGCGCGCCGCGCCGCAGGGTCGCACTGCCAGCCCGACACCATCCAACACACAGCTAGTGGCCAGTGTCATTTTGCGAACTTGGAGATAAAAACTCACTGTAAAAACTTTTTGGCTTTTGATATTTAGGTTACCGGCGCATAGTCTTACCCAAAATTAAAAAAGAAAAACCACGTAAGAAATGGATTTTCATACACTTTTCTCTCCCGCTCAGATGCGTTTTCTCCCCGCATATTTGTTCGATATGCAATGACGTACTTTCTACCGTAAATTTGATAAAGTATCAAGGTACTTTCCAAGCAGGTGTAGTATAAAGAATATTCTATTCTATTCTATTCTAATAGTAAAAATTTAAAAGGAAAAGTTTATTTTATTCTTTTTAGCGGATTTAAATAAAGGCTGGTTTAAAAAAAAGTTCTTTTACTTTTAATTTAATTTTTAACTTTTTAGTATTTATTATTCGGATTTTACTACGGTAGGTATACTAGCACCAAAGTACTCGTCAAGACGGATCAAACGAGTCCAAACTCGATGGAGTTGTGTCGTTTAATTACCGAGTTCATATGGCCATCTTCCAGCTCCATCATCAGACCTACGTTACAATCTAGCACCAAAGTACTCATCAAGACGAATCAAACGAGCCCAAACTCGATGTGGTAATGTAACGTCGTTTTATTACGGAGATCCTATGTCCACCCTCCAGCTTCATCATCAAACTCTGGTTACCATTTAGGACCGAAGTACTCTTCAAGACGAATCAAACGAATCCAAATTCGATGGAGTTATGTCGTTTTATAACGGAGTTCCTATGACCACTTTCCAGCTCCATCATCAGACCCTGGATACGATCTAAAGACAAAGAACCCATCAAGACGAATCCAACCAGCCCAAATTCGATGTGGTTATGTCGTTTTATAACGGAGTTCCTATGACCAACTTCCAGCTCCATCATCAGACCCTGGATACCATCTAAAGACAAATCAGACGAGTCCAAATTCGATGGGGTTGCGTCATTTCATTACAGAGTTCCTATGGCCACCTTCCAGCTCCATCATCAGATCAGCTCCATGTTATACATGACGTCATAATATTGCATTGCCCCGCGATATACATACTCGTATATGCGTGCAAAATTTCAGCTCAATCGGTAAACGGGAAGATATTTAGAAGAAGATATTTAGAGAAGGAATTTAACTTGCAAGTGTTGATAACAGACAGACAGACCGACAAACAAACAAACAAACAAACATCGGGAGAGATGAAACTAATTAAAAGCTTATAATGTGCAAGCTACTGAGAAAATATCAGATTATTCTCTTAAATCAAAATAAATATCATTCGTTTTCCTGTGAAAAGTAATATAGGCTAATCACTTATTCTGAAAGCCGTAATCATTGGACAGCAAATTTTTGACTTTCACGAAAATGATTGCTGCGTAAATTCCGTTACAAAAATGTTTCCAATTTGCATTTACGAGTCTGACCCCTGTGCATTTAATGTCTTTTCCACTTTAAATACCACTTTTGTAAAAATAAATTTGAACTGTAAATTAGACTTTTAAAGCTGTAAAATTAGATCTTCAAGCTGTAAAGAAGATTAAATTACAATATTTTATATTACAATGGCTTCCCAAAAAAGTAGTGTTATTTTTAAGGAATTTTACCGTTTTCGGCACTCGAGATTCAACATAACAAGTCAGAATGTTCCTAATAGCATAAAAAATGATTTTAATGATACATGAATCACGATATATAAAAAAACTGTATAAAGAGCTCCTATCTTATTCTTAGGTAAATTTAAAACGGCTTTAAGTTACAAAATCCTTCAGTCTTCTCATAAGACCTAACTTAATTTGGCCATTACACCGTACAGTCAATGACGGCGTTCAACTTAAATATGCGACATATAAATTTTTGTTATAGATTACTTTTCTATTATGTGCGTTATGTAACTTGTTTTTGTGCTAAAAATAGCGGATCGTGGGCGAATCATCTAACTTGATTACAAAACTAGTTTATCACCAAAAGCTGTAGGAATCTACTGGTCTCCAAGTTTTGTTCTGAAATACATATCATCTAATGTGTATTGTGTAACACTCGAAAATGTTTTGATTTAGCTACGATATGTCGTTGAATTATTTCTGCAGGAGCGTAGCTACCGTCTTATTAGTTGTATCTATGACACTCCAACACTCGTCGTCTCCACACTCGTCTTTTCTATGTTTTAAAAAGTCGCGACGGCGGCGTGGCGGCGCGGGCGGCGGCGCCCCGTCCGCGCCTCGCTCTCGTCTTACGTCTTTTCTGTGTGTCCTGCGCTTCAATGATTTCTAAATCAAGCCATGTGTTTTGGTCATCTGCACTTTGATTATATCAGCTTTAGCTTTAACTATACCTGAATAATGCTAAGCCTCTCCATTCGCACTCCTTAAATCTAGATCGTGGACCTACTCTCATCTAGCGGCAACTGGGTGCCCTGCGAAGATAATCGCTCCACCTAACCTAAGTCGATCGCAAATGCCGTTCAATATCAGAAGATCCATTATGGATCTGGTGAGGATTGTTTTTCTCATTGGATCCTGATTTCAAGTTATGGATCTACTGAGATTTTTTTTCTCAAAAGACCCATTAGCCAGACCCATGAACCCATGATGGATGAAAATAAGAAAATATGAGTAATAAATTAATATATCTGTTATATTCACCGTTCATCGCGTAAAACCATCTGGAGTCAATTATTAACCCAGGATTGATAGACTGAAAAACTTCCTATAGTATGGAAGGGTCTTTCTGATTTTATAATATTGTGTATTATGGACGCCTACCCCATATGGGGCTGGCTTGAGTTTATGTATGTGTAGTGTGTACGTATTTATGGACGAATTGTTCTTGTACTATCGAGGACACTCCCGCTTGACCACCACTAAGCTAATTTTTGCTGGCACTCGCAACATAGAAACGCTCTCTAGCCCCGCCCCGTTGACTTTGTATAGAAATAGTGAATGAAAAGATACCGAATCGGCCGAGCGCACTGACGACACACGCCAAACGAGAGTTATTGTTATTTTGCGCGCCAAAGTTGTCGCTTTCCTAATAGGCCCAAACTTTAAGGGGGCGTGACTCGGCGCCTCCGCATGATTTAAGCGAAAAAAAATTAAACTGGTCAGGCGGAAAAGACCACGATAGTACATTACCTTCTTCGTGCTACCATGCAAATACTTCAAAAAGGAGTTTTTTAGATAATTATCGACGTAGTAGCAGCGACTTTAAATTTTGCTACTTCGAATTCGAACTTAATCCAAGTTTTCCTCATTGGAATGGGCAGTGCGGTACCGTTAACATGTTTTTGTTTTGCTATAATATTATGTCAAAACACGCTCTGTAGAGTTAAGTTTAAAAATGAAAACAAAACATATAAAATAATCAACGATCGATTAAAACACTTTGTGAAGCAATCAAGGAATGCACATATGTTAATTTAATTCAATTATTGTTAATTTATACATAGACATTGTATAGGTACCGGCCATCAAGTACGAGGAAGCATGTTATATCATAGATAACAAACTAACCGGTAAACAAAGAACACGAGGTCAGCTTTGGTGAAGAGCCAGCGCAAGAGTACTTTCCCCAGCACCACGGGAAGCTTACTAGGCGCCCTGTAACTCCTTCCCTTCATTTCATTCCTTCGAAACCCCGAATTCCTTGTAGCATGACCACAGGTTTTGTCAACAAACTTATCACTGGGCACAACACTATTCTATTTAATATTCCACTTTTTTTCAAGTCTCACACGCAGGTTATAGAACTAATATTTCGTAAATGAACAGCGGAACTGTTTCGGTATTTTTTCCGTGAATCAATGCGCCCGCGCCAGTGCGCTCGAACGACTGCGCCCGATCTCGCGGCTGAGCTCACGAACACGCCGGCCCACTCTTGCGCAAGGCCACTAGGGACACCTGCCTCCTCAGCCAAGTTGGACTGAGAAAGTAAATGATGCCATAGTTTATCAATGCAGGGCATAATGCATTTGTTATCGGTTTAGTCTAAACACGTTCTTATCTCGATTTGGTCGCGAAGATATGACACTGAATTTCCAATTATTCGGTTTCTTCATCAGCTTTGCAAGATTGCGTTTGTTTTAATGAATCATTTGTGTTTACAAAACATCACGTAAGAGTGTAAGGCCGTGAAACCATTGACCATTGAAATTTATGACTAATAAAAATTCAATGGTCAGTATCATTTTTTTTGCTGCCGGTAGTAGCCTAAGGCTAATTAATATTGATTCAGATTTTTCCGTGTCTTTGTTTGGGTTTTCTAAACCGCCACGATAACCGGAATGATCATTATCTATATTTCCTCAAAATGTCTTTGTTTTGACTCCCACACATTTCTTGTTTAGAGACAATAGATAACAATTTGTCTGCCACGTGTTTATGGTTAGTCAACTTTAGTATTGAACACTTTTCTTGATTTAACTTAGGCACTAAGGTGAATGAATCCAGTCAAAATGAAATTACACAAGTGACATTTTTTATTTTGGGGACAAGCCCACCACACTGTTCCCAAACCACTAGCTCTTGAACAAGTGACTGTGGTGACCATCACAAAACAATCAAGTTACCTAATAATTTGACCAAATTGGCTACATAGCTATGTGAAATTCTAGTGGCAAGCATGCGATCAGCTTAATAAGGTCCACGGTAAATAAAATACCATTAACGATAAATTCTTCGAGTAACTTTTGATTGGGAATTTTGGTACTTCGCAGTACATTTTAATATGGTATTTGTTGTGACTGACTAGGTATCTAACGTTCACACTATCCACCCCATAATACCAATGGCACTCACACGCCTTCATCCATACTTCTCTATTCGTCGTCACCTGACTATTCAACCTCTTTCCTTTACCAGCATGTGTAGGCCTGGTGTGACCGTCGGACTGCTAATTCATACGTCCCTCGAGTGGGAACCCAAGACACGCAACTCTGATTTTTCGGATTCATTTGCGTATTGTATAATTATCACTTGCCTCGGTGAAGGAAAACATCGTGAGAACACTAAACCAGCATGCCTGAGAGTTATTTCTCAACGGCATGCAAAGCCAAGTCAGAGGCCATGGGTAGCATAAAAACTGTAACCACACGAAAAAAAAAGACCTCTTTTCTAGCCACATCTTTAACGCAGTCCACGCCATCCATGGTTTCTTAAGTCTTCCCCTACTCCCATACTCGTCCACATTCAGTTCAGTTTAGTGTTCTACCTTGAAAAAAGGTAAGGACAGTAATGTGCTAAGCAAAAAGTTTGTTGTTTCGACATGTCACTCATCACTTAAACAACAGCCAACCCATACGTCATGTTAATGGTATTTTCAAAGGTTTACAACTGCTAGTTAGTGGTTTAGTAACCTTGCGAACAGTTTACACCTTATACCTCGTGCAAATACTGATGTAAAAGGATACGCAAGCGAAAGATGTTTGACAAAGCAGTCTAAAGTGTTAATTGAATTAGGCGCGGAATACTAAAAAATCAAACCTTAAGATTTTTCCTCCGTTGGAAATAAGGCTAGAAGGCCAAACCCCAAAAAAAAAATTTACGCACAGCCGTTTACTGATATAATTATGAATTAAAATACGTTTTTCTGCCATCATAACAGTTTTTTACGTCAAAATGTATAAAAAACTGTTTTGGAGAACAAAGAGATGAGTCGTGGTAAGACTCTCAATTGACTTGTCCTTATACAGTCGGTGAGTTGCCCTTCTCATTTTCACGAAGTCCAAGACCAAAAGTGATTTTGAAAGCGACCTGCACCCGAGGTCATAGGTCCTTACTTGAGTATGTGAATTTTATCTTTATTTAATTCACACCTCATATTCATACGACGAATGAGGTTACTGTGTGTGGCATTATACCCATCGGCATTCAAGATGCGTCTGTGCAGGCTGTAAGCAGACCATATACATGCTATTGCTGAGCGAGATCGCCTTTGTTTTCGTTTCAAACACGTTTGCCTGTATCGTCGACCCATTAGTTGGATTTAAATACCTCTGCGGCTTGCATTTTATTTGCATATCTTTTAAGATAATCACGTTTTTGGGGTTCGTCTTATTGAACGTCCTCTGTAGGTAGTATGTTTTCTAAATCTTTACAGAATATTTTCTGCTGTTGTTCTGGGGATATCTGCTGCCATTCATGTACTGCTGTAAAAAGTTAATCATTAACACCTCTTTTAACTTTTTAAGAATCCTGAATTTTGATAACCCTATTTTTATTCAGTTGTCGATGAGGTAATACCGCAAGGTTTCGGTTACTGCCTGACTCACTTTGGGTCACCTGTAGTTGTTATATTATGTTATTGTTTAAGTTCATACATTGTGTAATCGGTAATTGATAATAAGGTTATCCGCTATTTTGTCGCCGAGTACCTTGAACGTTTACTTGGAGAAAAAGAGCTTCGGGGTAAGTAAAGAAATATGAACGACATAGTTAACAGCTGAACTAGGAAAGTGTTATCTGAGCGTCTCTGAAATCTGTTGCTACTGCGTTTTTTTTTTATTTTTATTATTTGTTTGTTTTGTGCATCTTAAATATGGAAGGAAATAGGAATGAATCAAAAAATTTTTAATAAAAAAGTTCGGTAACTGCCCCACGGGATCATATTACTGGGGAAAAAGCCTACATGTATCCTATATGTTAATCCAGGTTATAAACTATCTATGTGCCAAATGTCATCCAAATCCGTTCGGTGTTTTTCGCGTGAAAGAGTAACAAACATCTATCCATCCATCCTCACAAACTTCCGCATTTATAATATTAAAGTAAGACGTAAGATATTTAGGCGACCCAAAGTAACATGGGACAAGGATAGGTGGTAATTTAACAACAAAACAACACAAATATTGAAACTAGAATTTTCTGGAGATCAGGATGTGTGTGAATGGTAACAGACATGCTTTGTATTTCACGCCTAACTGGCTGAAGGAATTTGGAGGTCTTCCCACCTCGTAGACGAAGCTAGAGGCAAAGAACAGCAAGGCTATTGAAGTTCTCGGCCCTTCAGATAGAACCGAACCTTTATTTATGATGTCAATATCCTATTCTGAACGATTGTCGTTATTTACGTGATTCTCATTATAAACAGGCTGATAATAAGGCCGTTAAAAAACAATAGGAAAACTGAACATTACACCAGCAAATCATTGACGCGACAGAGGTCAACGGGACTTGATTCAAGAATACTGTTTTCTGTGATTTTCCTCATATCTTCATATTCGAGAATTTTCGAGAAACTACAATTCCTTTGCTTGTTTCCTGATAATTTCAATTCGTAGTGTTTCTAGGCCCTACCTTGGGGCTTCATTCCCCCAATGTTACCTATTATCCTGTTTGGTTCTCTAGTATGGGCCCTATGTTTTATTGATAGTGAAGGTTTTGTATTAATCGGCATTTCCTCCTTATCATTTTTATGGTAATTTACATTTCCAGGAGCACTTCTGGTTTATAGACCTTCAGGTTCCGGTGGTAAAGTACCTCTTCCTTTACTCGTCCTTATTTCTTGCGCTTAATCTAAAGAAGTCAGTAAGCCACTAAGGAAATTATATCAGGAAGTAGACAAGTCTCGTTTCTGTACAATAATAACGTATACTGCGATCAACAGCCAAGCCTCTTGAATCTTGATTATCCGTCCTTTATTTCTTTCCTTACCACAATCGCAATCTTACGGAATCTGTTGTTTTGTATAGTTTTCCAGATCGTTATACGTTCCCTCTGTTGGGACACAAGCCTCCTCTACGTGGTCTATGGTCCTGTTATGTGGTCCACCACGTGGGTACAGTGCTTGGTGATGGATGTCACATATGTCTTCGAATTTTTGGTTCTAGGACATGTCGGTTTTCTCACTATGTTTTCCTTCATCGATTCTGTTGTAATAACTAAACACAAACAGTAGGCAGATCTTGTGAAAGATTTTAACGCAACTGTACTCAAATATCGCTGATAATTAATTTGCTACGAATTTAACAAATCCACCTTGAAGTTATGCTCAATTATAACGTAAACGGAATCATTCGTTATGTTATGTGTTCTTTTGAAATTGAAATTGTCGGTGGTTGCTTCTTGGTCGGTGAACTGTTAGTGCTGTTATGCTGTACTTTGGACTCATTAAGCTCAATGGAATTAAATGAAGAGTTTGAACTTATATGGGCACGGTGTGAGTCATTGAATAATTCTTTTACTGTATTATAATGACTTTGTTTATTTAAGGCTCTTCTAACCCTAAAATGAGCAACTCTATTTGTGGTGGTTCAAACTTCGTTTGAAAAGCTGTTAAAATTTCTAATCAGCTTGCACTACAAAGCGGTTGTTACGTCAGTCGCTGCGGCCGAATAGTGCGAAATGAGTGGTTTTTTGCGATTTACAAAAAATCTATTGATTGGACTAAAAAATAAAACACATAAGACCTGCTTTATAGTTAGTTCAGTTAATTATGCAAAGTGTCATGATCTAATTTCAAGTACTTTTTGAATACCAGCGGTTTATTGTTTGATTTGGGGGTCACTTTGGATTTTTTTCTATGGAGAAAAGTTTATGGAATCGTGTTTTCGACAAACATAGTAACATTACCATATATTTATTTCAAAATTAATGCTGCAGTATTTTAGGCGTAACGGAGGATCATGCTAAGCCATTTGAGGAGGTATAGGCCCTTAAGAGAAGACTTACTAATTTTATTATCATCAGATGTTTAAGGATGATTCTAACTGATACTCGTATTGCTCTCGTACCTATTTGTTTTAGTTTTGTTCGCATAACTTGTTTTGAGAACTTCAGTATAAAAAGTAGTTCATATGTTATCTCATCATCAACATTCCCAGTACTCCCAAAACGGTTAATGAAAACATTCAAAGACGTGTGATATCTACAAACCCACTCTGGGCCTGTGTGTTGGATGACGGCCCACTCGCTCTCAATGTGTGGCCCGTGTCCCAGCAGTGAAAACATCGAAAGGCTTACTGCGCTCTATGTTACCTGTCGGTATATTTTCCTAGTCAGTGTTGAAAACTACATTACCAACAGCCATGGACTGTCAAAAATTGATAATATTTGTATCGGCCGCATTGTGGAAATCGTCGTGACCTTTCAATTTAATACGTATGAGTGGTGGGAATGGCGAAATGCAGACATAGAAAATTATGTAAATTCTTAGTAGCACAAATATTTGCATAACGCTTACTGTTAAGGTCATCTTAGTGCATTCGTTACGTAATCACTAATTAGTTAGTTACTAGCTTTTACTCGCTCTCGTTATGTATTGAAATTAAGACACGGGAACGTTTTAAATGTAACCTATGGCACTCGGGGATAATGTAGCTTCCAGTAAGTGAAATAATTTTCGGGATCGGATCAGACGTTACGAAGATTACCGCCTACAAACACATTTCCATACAAAACAAACCTACAAACACATTTTACCTCTTTTTACTAAGATGATGTTCAGGAAGATTATCATTAAAAGACAAGGCAGAGGTGTCATCAAACCAAATAATTAGGGAAGTCTCATTACTTCATCTCACCGCAAACTATCAAGGATATCGGTTTCTCCGGAATGATCTCACTGCGTCGTCTTACTCGCCATTTCCATAAAACACCGCAAGGGCAAAAACAATTTAATTTTTTTTTCTCTTTAACACCTACTCATTTTAACTGGATAATTTGGTGCCAAGACAAACTCAGAAGTCCGGGGTGACTTCTGAGTTTGTTTTGGCACCAAATTATCTCAGGTATCAGTCCGCGAGAAAATACCTGCGTTATTTTAGACTTTATATCGTCCTCTAGTTATCTGCAAAGCAGGCGGTCTTTCGTGTCGAAAACGAACCATTCTGAGGTGAAGGTTAGCTAACCATCGCAATGTTCTACTTTTCTAGGCGAGTGAGTTCAGCCTGCACAAATCATTATTTCCTTTTACGTTAGAGATAGTGTTGTTTCCGACACTTCCGACATTTTATGTTTTGGAGTAACAGTTTCGGGGACTGTTATGCCTGAATGCATGTCATGCGGGGTAATGATGTTGAAGTTGTTGTATTCTTTCTTGTAGTGATTCTTCATTTACATTTTCTTTTTTATTTAGCCTGTATTATTTCACTCCTGGGCCTGGCTCCTTCCCTCATTCCTTCCACTTCTCTCGATCTTCTCTCCAATTCGCAATTCACATTATTAGAAATGACTTATTTAATATTCGTAATCTTATTTCGAAGAGATACACGGAGGGAGGTGGTTGAAAAACTAAAATAATTTGAATCATCAAGTCTTCTTGAGATACAACGGCAACGCTCAAGATATTACAAATATGTGGTTCTGTCAAAGCTCTGTAAAAGTGGTTTTATCAATTAACCTACAATAGGATGATATCAACTGATCTTTCAGGATCCCATTAAGTAACCGGTTTTTTGACTCGATACTCCAATTTAATTAAATTTTAAATTTTATTTGTGACCATAATTATAAGCTTCATTTGATAAGTAAGTAATAACCATCAAGATTAGATTGCAGTGGAGCTTGAAATTATTTGCGTGGTTTTTTAGATAACATCGATGTATCTGCAGAAGAACATTCATCAATTCATCATTTTTAAACGTCTAGTGGGTAACAATAAGAGGTTTTCTTAAATCAACTTCAAGTTTACTTTAATCCTTGACCTTTTCATAAAACTGGATACATTTCGGGTGTCTTGTATTTTATTTCGCAATTCATCGAACAACTAACCTTACTTAACTGTACAAATAAATAAATTGAAGTGTCTGTTTGTAACGTCAAAATAACAGCTTTTTATTAAATGCATATGAAAATATATATACCATACGGCACTTGGTACAAAAACACAATATTTTTTAAATTTTCTTTTGTCTTTGTGTCTGTTCTGGCAAATCTCCGAAACGGCTGGACCGATAGGCGGGACTTTTAGTGGGAGATAGCTGATGTTTTATGGCTACTTATATTTAAGAAAAATGTAAGAGTTCCGTGCAAAAATATTAAAACCCTTGAAATTTGTAAGAAAATCAGTAAAGGGAACGGAAGTATTATTTTTTTATAATAATTTCATGCGAACAGCTCGTTTATAATATTTATTGAACACAGGATTCTTGTAGACCATTAAAGGTTCCCATGTAGCCTTCAGTCAATGAATAAGAATTCAGCAAACAGAATGAAATGTAATTAAAGACACATTAAAATTTGCCTGTTTTGGCGCCAATCGCTAGTTACGCAATGAAAACAAAATGGCGGCTGTGTGATCAGCACGTGGTTACGTGTTCAGTGTTTTTATTGTCTATTTAGTACTCTGGAGTGTCTGAGTGTATTCTTTCGGGATTTTGACCTTACCACTGACCTTTGCCTAGGCTTGAATTGTGATCCTTATCCATTTTTGCTATTTCTAGTCACCAAAAGTTTATGCGAAGCCAGCCTAGTTTCCAGTTTAAGTGCCTATGTTAATTCAACTGAAACGAATGTCAAGTTTAGGCTGGTGGCTGGTATATTTTTTTATAAAGTTGCAGCACTGACTATATACTTTCTGTGAGAGTTTTAAAGTTTTATTTTCAATCATGTAAAAGGGAATAATTGCATGTATTTTTTAATTCACTTATATATCAAAAATGTACAGTACGATCAACCCAATAAAATAATTAAAAGTTAAGTTCAACGACTGCTTGTTGATAGACAGCAGCATGTACAAGTAAATGGTGTAAATTCAATGGGTTTAAAAGTAAAAATGGGTGTGGGTGTACCACAAGGTTCTATATTGGGTCCCTTCCTCTTTTTAGTGTACGGTCGAACAAGCTATTTGGTTTACATTTTACAATGTAATTTGTGGTTTAAACTGTAAACCAAATAGCTTGTTCGACCGTACATAAATGACCTACCACATTTATCAAACCTTTTTGTGTTTTTTGAAGTCTTGTTTTATTTTTTGCAAAAAAGTTTTTTTGATTAATTAAACTAATTGAAATAAATGCTTTGAGTTTGAGTTTTGAGTTTGTCGCTCAAAAAAAAATTAAACTCCTACAATTTGCTGCGACATCGACAGTTCAAACGTCCGTGACTATCGCGGCCATTCATGTCATAGAAATTGTCGTTATTTCCGTCTATCTGCCTTGTTTACTTTACATCTAAGTTTTTACCCTTAATATAATCATTTTACTAAATGTATTGCTTTGTTCAAGCAAAAATTGCAATAACAATATTACATAATAGGCGAGACGACAAAAACAAACTAATTAGTCCGTCAGTTAGATTAGCAAAAAATATTTGACCCGTGTTTTTTCTTTTGTTACGTAAACCAAAAATGACGAAGATAAGACGCTTTTAAAATTCTCAATACGTCACGCCTAGTTATAATTTTTACCTAGTTCTGTTCTGACGTCACGAGCCCCCACTCCCGAGTTTTGATGCGTTTTATCTTTGTCAATCTAAAAAAATGTGTTTGATGCGTTTTATCTTTGTCAATGTAAATCTTATTGTGCCTTCTCAGTTTATTTATGAAAACCTTTTGTACGCACACAAAAATATTAATTTGTTTAAAAAATACAGTGATATCCACAACATAAATACGAGGAATAAACACAAATTTGTTGTTCCTGCAACGAGGCTCAAAAAAATACGGGGTACGTTCAGATGCCAATATATACGTTTTTACAATAGACTTCCGAGCCAAATTCAAGCACTAAGCCTAAATAAATTCAAATCGTTTATAAAATGGCAGCTGTGCCTGAAAGCCTACTATCATGTTAATCACTATCTCGAAGATAAAAAGGCTTGGGATTAAGCTGCTCCAAAGAAATTTCCTTTGTGAATGTCGAAATTTCGGACTTCGTTTGTTTATTATTTATTCCTTTCTTTTACACACTCTGACATTGAATGATTTGACATGAATACTTAGTTCAGTATATTTTTTATTTTTTACTTTTTTTTTATTTTTTTATTTTATGTTTACCTACTGATTTGACAAGAATATTTACTTTGTTAAGTATTCTACTTTTTCATTATTATTGTGACATTGAATGATTTTTATTGACATTGATTTTGTAAATTATTATTAATTTTATTTGATTATGTGGGTCACATTTTTATTCTTTGTTTGCTTTTTTCCCACAACTGTCTGGCAGTTTGAGTACTATAAGCGACCTACGCAAATGTCCTTCCTTTGGTATTGTTCGTCGTTTCGTTGAGCTCCTTGAGTTATAAGTCGAGCTACACGATAACCGACAAATGCTTGCACTGACTGGACAGGTCCACTCAATTCTGTGTGGTTCTTTCTTCAAAAGACAATCTCAGACACTAATCTGCATAGTCCTCATGTGAATTGAGCAAGATTGTCTGGACTTCAAAAGAGACTATGACCTCTGAGTTTGTTTCGGCTGTTTCTTCTCAGAGTAGTCAGGTACGAAACACCGGCCCCAACTAGTTAAAAAAAAAACGTGTAAAAGTGTTTGTAAAAACCTACTTGCAAAATACACATCATTTCATCAATATTCATTGATTTACAAAAACAAAAAATACGTGTCCATTAATTTCCAATTCTCTAACTGACGGACTAAATAGATTTGCAATTTTTGGATACTGTCGTCATGCCTATTATACTAACATCTTAGTGAAACTTTTAGTAGTTTTTAAATAAAAATGTTTCTTTGACATATAACGTTTGACGTCAATACCCGCGACGATGCGTTTTGAATGTGCGTTCCGTTTCACCAAAAACACGCTACATACAATATTAAATAGTAAAATAAGTGTTGTATTAGAAAGATAAACAAGTGTACTTACTACAATGTTTATAAGGGCCAATACAAGGCATTTTTATGGAATAAAAACGTTTTAAACTTCGTGTATATTTCCTGATGATTGGAAACTAAATCGCATTATGCAGTGTATGTTTATGTACAGACCCCAGCACACCAAGCTACCCGAAACTGAACAATTTTCCCAATCAACCTTAGCGATAAAGTTGAGAATCTATTAAAGACATTTGACAGATTGTTGTAGGTTGATGTGGTAGTCTGTACTCTATCTTCGTTTGCGAACCGTATTTAATTTGTTATAACATACGTTTCGGAGACTTACCCAGTCTTATAGAAAATCCATTTAATCACAGTCGCAAGATTTGCAGCACTCAGCACCATTTTAAACATAATAAATAGTTTACGAATGTCCAACATTTTAAGTGTCCACAAAACATTTTCCTAAATCGTCCTCTACTCCGAACTGAACAATAATAAATAAATATTGGTTCGCTAACTTTATCAAAAATAAAAAAATACAAGTCCAGGGAACTCCAGTGACATTGTAACGCCTTTGAAAGTAAAAAAAGTGATTATCTTTTTTTATCAAAAGGCTACAATGTGCGATTATGTTAGGTTCTTACTCGTATTACTTGAAATAAAATAATATCATCACGGCTGTAAGGCCGTAATCTCAGAGAACAGCGATGGCTCAGTGGTGGCGGCCCCGACTTACGAGCAGCAAGCCGTTCGAACCCACTTTGTGTAATTTATTTTATCACCACTGGTCTCAAAACGGTGAAGGAAAACATCGCGAGGAAACCGGCATGTCCTAGAACCAAAAATTCGAAGACGTGACATCTACCAATTCGCACTGGGCCCGGGTGGTGGATTATAGCCCATTCCCTCTCATTGAGAGGAGGCCGTGTCCCAGCAGTGGGAACATTAATAGGCTGATGATGATGTAATACTCGAAGGTTTATTTCTTAGGGGTAAGGCTAAGGTATCAGTTGCTAGATTTGACCAAAACGTACGGTCGACCAAGCTACACAATTACCTTTACAATGTAATTTGCATGTCAAAAATGTAAACCAAATAGATTGATCGACCGTACTAACTAACTAACAAGGCAAGTTAAATAAAAGCTTTTAATACATAAAATAACATCGTCGCAGCCGCCGAAGCGTCGACGACTGCCGTCGACGGGTGCGACGCTTGCAGTTATGGCATGCCGCGTAAATGTGCGTCAACGGCTGCAAGCGTCGATGGCAGCCGTCGACAGGTGGCGACGGCTGCAGTTCATCTGCCGTTGGCAAGCCGCTCGTCTGTAAGGACCCTTAAAGCCATCTACATCTTTCGATTTATCAAAATTGTCGTCATGTCTTACTAATGTTTATTTAGTTTTACCTCCGTGTATTTAAGAATCAAATTAGCGTCACAAATATTTTGAAAATCAATATTTAGCACTATCATCAATCAGCATTGAGTTCTTTTAAATCGATTTATCGGGTAATAGAAAGTAGATCGCCAAGTTACGTGCAAAAATGTGTGCATTTTTCTTTCTTTAGATATTACGTAAGCGTAAAATTCTTTGCCCAAGTATCGAATTTGCTATCGTTTGTAACATTTGACGTCTTAACCTTAAATGACATGAGGAAGCCATTTATTATTTGATACGGATATCCTTGTTAGGTTTTACGGTAAGGCAACGCCTACGTTTGTAGTGGGTTCACCGCCTACGACTACAGCTGGACTTAACTACTGTATTTTCTCAGAAATACTATGTTTTCTGTAAACAGATGAACTGTTAGTCTATCCAAAGGTAAATATGGTTATTTTGACGCGTGTTCATAATCAGAACTAAAGCCGCTGCAGTCTGGTTCTTTCAAAATAAAAACCACAGACGATTTCACAAATGTATACCATGTATGTTTGTGATTGTGAATTTGTGAGGATTACTTTATTTAATTTAGTATTAATGACTTAGGGTATGCTGTAAACATGGCGACACATCGAGCTATTTATTTCCAGTAAAACATGGCCTCGCTTTGTATAGATATCCCGCACAATGAGACGTCTTCATAATTATACTGGTTTTGTTGGCATGGTCGCCGTGCTTACTAAATGTAATAAATACATTAATACTAACAGCGCCATTATGAACTATGCTGCTCTATATCCTAATGTTGAATTCCTGATATAAGTAACTACTTTTATATTTTTTAGACTTGTGTGTCATCGTCCGGTCGTCTATTAAAATAAATTAAATTATTGACGTCTTTTGAATCTATTATTAATAAAATACCGGTTTCGATTGTTTTGTTGCAGTGACCTTTGACGGAAAGCAACCTTTACAATTGAATTTTATATGTATAGTTACCTAAATATTAATTAAGATCAATGTGTGAAATAACACTGCGACTTTTAAAAACCAGTTTGCCTCTTTTGATAATAACTAAAACACTCTAACTCGAATTCTAAGAATAATAATCCAATTAATTGTAATCAAACTTCAAAGTACTTGAAACGTCAGCCATTTTTTGTATCATTATCACCAAACACTGCGAACATAAACCATACAAACATAATGTTATTACCAAACCCACAATTATAAACAACTAGCTTATGCCCGCGGCTTCGCCCGCGCCTAATTTGGTAATTATCCCATAAGATCATTTATGTTAATCCAGGTTACAAAGTATCTGTGTACTTATAATATTAATTCTTGACTTCCTCTAAAAGTATAAGTGAAGACAAAACTGTTCAGGAATTCAAACTCTATACTTTGACATATTTTTCATAGGCAGATGCAAAAAAAATGTCAACAAAAAGTTGCTTGGGCTATCGCCACTGTTCTTTATGTTTGCTTGGTAGTCCGTTTCAATAAATAACAATTAGGACAGTTGATTCAAAACTGTCTATCGATATAATTAATGAATCCTCCCCCCTGAATCATACCCCTCTCTAGTTTTTAATCATGTATGGTTGCGCTTTGAGGAATAAACATTTGAATTTGTGAGCGCAACTAATGTTTGCGCTTTGAGGAATAATTTAGTTGCGCTTAATATTTGAATTTGTGAGCGCAACTAATGTTTGCGCTTTGAGGAATAATTTAGTTGCGCTTAGTTGGTTGCGCTTTAAAATAGGAGCGCTCTGAGCAATACCTCCCAAATTGATTCTCTCAAATCCGTTCAACTGTTTTTGCGTGAAAGAGGAACAAACATCCATACATCCTCACTAACTTTCGCATTTTTATATAGTAGAATAAGTACATTATTTATCATTTATAATGTGTACGTATAAACTACAAAGTCATTGCCAATATCACAGCTATTCAGAATTGCTTGGTAATGTGGTTTAGCACCTGCGCAGTCACGCTAAATCACCTTCAAAATTTCGTCTTTTGCCGTAGATTCTGATTCCCATTTTCACTAGTATTAAATGGCACGTTACGTAAATGTTGGATTTCCAACTTTAGGTGCTGAGTCTAGAGCTCGTTTTTATTCAGACATACATTCAGGTGTCGGTTAATGTTAGTACATACCAATATCAAATGCCGTTGTACCAACAGGAAAAATATTGATCACACGCCATCGAGTCTGGTTCGTGAGAACAATGGCGTAGTTCTCTGATGTGGTCGCCATCAAGGTCGTGGTATACAGACAGGGTGTCCGAAGGTTGGTCTTGCTCAACCTGGTCGAGGTTGGGAGTGTTGAGACAGAGCCTCATATTTTTGGCCCATTAATCTTCAATATGAAATCATATGGCACAGCATTGGATTTCTTTGAATAAATTATGACTATTTCGTTGGTTTTGTAGTTACAAACGCTAATTTTGAGCACGAGGTTCTCGATTCGATTCCTACGTCGCGTCGGACTAAGTTTTATTGTGTACTAGCAACCCGCTAAGGCTTCGCAATCTACTATTGAATAAGTGCGCTCACCTTTTTTAATATTTAAAAAAATCCTTCAAACGTTGTCCTGACAACGAACTGAACAAAAAAAAACCAGCTAAATCGGTCGATCCATTTTGGAGGTTTTGCGAGACGCACTCAAATAGATTTTTTAAATGACGTATAAATCGATTTCTACTAAAAATTTCTAAGAAGCAGCCCGAAGTCTGGATTTGGGCCCAGTTGATGGCAATAGGCTTGCCCCCTATTACATGACCTGAAATATAAGTGACGAAATGCGAATGCGAGTGGCAATCTCAGAAAATTAGGCTGTAAAAAACACCATTACTATCGCCTTAGTTACAAATTATACCAAGTCGTTGCCAATAGTCGACAGCGCAACAAATTATGCAGTAGCCACGATAATTAGAAATATTAGAATCACACGATTTTATACCATTACGGCGCAAATCGCGATGTCTCTTGCGTCAATGCAGCGATGTGTATTTAAGATATTAGAGTGATTAACTACGATTGAATATTATTTAGATGTTGTAGCTAATGAAGGTGAAGCAAGACGTAACGCAAATCACAGCGATTTCATTCCCTATAATCATCGTTAGCTATTAATCATCATCACCTGCCTAGCCTTATCCCAACTATATTGGGGTCGGCTTCCAGTCTAACCGGATGCAGCTGAAACCGGTGTTTTAAGCGCGTTCATAGAGCGAATACCTTTCTGAGCGTCACACACAAACCAGTTAGTACTGGGTATTACGATACCTCTCGGTAAGACTGGTTGTCAGACTTTCGGGCCACTGACTGACTTTTATTTAGTCACGAGCTCGTCCTTAGTTAGTTAATCAATCGATGTACCGCATTATGTCGAAGTCTACGGGTTTCAAGTAATCGTGTATCTTCTTTATACTTGGTCCCTTACTGTTGAGAACCTTGACCCATACTATTGGCAATATGGTCTGGCTCGAAGCCAGATATGTCAGTCGGCTATTCTATTGGCTTCCTGAAAAGATAAACCGAAAGACTGAAGGGTCATGGATATATTGACCTTTTTACGTGGGACTGCGACTGCGGGGTGGTATGCCTCTAGATCTTTTCCTTGGTCTCTTTTTTAAGCTTGTCTTTTTATGGTAATGTGCTGTAATTATGGTATGGTAAAATTTGAGACAGTATTGAATGCCTTAGCTAGGAATAACATTTCATCTGCTTTCTATTTAGTTTATTTTATGTCATCGAAATACTCCAATAGAAAGTCGGAAATCATTTGATAGTCCTGCAGAATCAAGTTTTCTCAAAAAATTTCGAATGTTACGGTAGCTAGCTTTAAATTATGTAATTTCTCTACATGTTCTCGTATGAAACTGTCTCCACTTTTGCAAGAAGTATGAACCTTTTTTTTTGTAGGACAGTCCTCAAAACACCCTCCGTCTGGGGAGGACGGAATGTTGTGAGACTTGTGAGTGTCCTACCAACTAGAACTCCACAGTTCCTAGCGCTACCATGAGTAGGGGGTCCGGGAGATACACGATACACATGCACTCGTGCGCACTCCCGGCTAGTATCAGCCTACCTTATTCATATTTGCATCCTACATAAAAAAAAAACGTACACACAAAATTCTAATAACAAAGCTTACGTACAACGGCGAGCTTAACCTAGAATTGGGTTTTCTGACAGCAAACCTTACTTCGATTGCGAGATTTGCAAAAGGATGAACCTATGTGCATAAACAGTACTTTAGAAAACTTAAACATTAATTAACTTGTAAAACTAAACGAATCTGTGATTAGCACACATTACAAATGATAATATATGTAATACATACTGTACATAATATGTATGTACCTATATACATATAAAATCCTGTATCCATACATACTTATAATGTTGACAGAAAATGTTGTTGATTGTTCTTGTTCCACTTTGATTCGCGGGCCCGGAAGCCCGGGGAAGAGGTCCTATCTGATACTCAATTTCCTCCACAGATCCTTGTCTCTACATCCTTCGTTTCTCATCCCAGCTGCAGTTCAACGACAAATCGCACGAGGTCAGCATGACTGCACTGCGACTGGTGCAGAGGATGAAGAGGGACTCCATACACTCGGGCCGAAGACCTTCCGGTATTTGTGGAGCTGGTAAGATTCGCTTTTTCCCATAATTCTATCCTTTTCTTGCGCTCATAAACATCATTCACTAGAGCGAGGGAGCATTGGTTTTTGTTGTCATTGTGTTTGGTTCTTCTGGTTCTGGTTCTGGTTATCAGGGGAGTGCCAGGTAGCCATAATGGTCGCTCTATGCCGCATTCCTGTGGCAAGCTGTACTTCAAAGACTGGACTGCAGCCTTACGATGTTTATTTGTTTATCGGTAGCATAGATTAATAGATAGAAGTTTTTAAGACTGCTTTCTCAAATTTGGCAGCGTTGCAAATACCTGTCAAGAACCTTCTACAATGAGGGATTTTCTTTTTAAGCTCTTCCCTAGTCGCTGGATAGATGGCGCTGAACTTGGTAAGTTACTACAAAGAACGGAACGTCTCAACATTTTACTTGGATGTAATGTTTATATTCGGAAGCTTAAGCAAACGAAAGTGTCAGTCAACGAGCGTATGTCATCATCATCATCAGCCTATTAATGTTTCCACTGCTGGAACACAGGCCTCCTCTCTATGAGAGGGAATGGGCTATAATCCACCACGCGGGCCCAGTGCGGATTGGTAGATGTCACATGTCTTCGAATTTTTGGTTCTAGGACATGCCGGTTTCCTCACGATGTTTTCCTTCACCGTTTTGAGAGCAGTGGTGATGAAATAAATTACACAAAGTAATGCGCCTGCCTGGGTTCGAACCCGCGACTTACTGTTCGTAAGTCGGGGCTGCCACCACTGCCACCACTGCACTTTAGCGTATGTGACGTGCACAATGTTCTTTTTTTTCAAGCGTTTTGCTTTGGCACCAAGTAACGTAGTCAGTTCAACGCCATCTATAGAGCTCTTGGAAACTATGTTTTTTTTTAATAAGTACTCAAAAAGAAAACCTCTCACTATAAATTTTGTGTTTGACAATTATTGTACCGTCTTAAAAGAGGAAAGCGGACGAGGTGGAGTCAATGATTCGAGCCTCATGTCCACTGAACTACTCGTTTTTTTCCGAACGTTGCTACGGAATAAACAGGATTTAAAATAGGGTCAAGTGTACTTTGATCTTTTTACAACAACGTGTTTTCCAAATAAGGTTCATCCATTTTGCCAGCTATATCACCCGGCCTCCTTGACTGATATTTTCAACTGCTATAAATAAACGGCATTGTTTAAAACTGGATTTTTGGTTTCATTTTTTTTCCAAAAAAATCGAGTTCTGTTAATGTTTTGAAGATTCTAGAATCCAAATCTTTACTTTTTATCATTCTTTTTATTGTAAATTTGAAATCTAATAGTCTAGACGGATTTGTAAAACATGTTTTTGAAGATTCCACTTAAAAATCTTAAGTAATATCGTGGCTTGGATTCTAAGTTCAACAATCTATTATTTGCTTATATGCCAAAATAAAGATTAGGTGCCCATATCTCTAGACGACTTTTAAAAAACTCTATAATTGGCCCCAAAAATAACCAACCCATAAAAAACCTTATAAGAACGAGGAAATATATTCAAGTTCAAATAAAATTTAAGCAAAAATTCACAGGCCGGATTCCGGGGTGAACGATTGCTAGTATTATGTATGCCTAAGCCGCTTACACGAAATATTCGTTTAGAAAAAAACCCTTGTTTATGTGAAACTTCAAAAAGGAGGAGGTTCTCAATTCGATTGTTTTTTTTTTTTTATTGTAACGGGCCAAGGGCAGGAAGATAATGATAACACATCATATCTGTCCGATATCTAACTTAATAAACTAAGTCGGACTGTTAAATATAAAGATGATGATATAATACAGAAAAGGGGGAAAAAATTGTTCAATGTCATCATTTCAGCCGAACGTCGTCCACTGCTGGACATAGGACTCCCCCAAGTGTCGCCACATTGACCGGTCCCGTGCGACTCGCATCCAGCGAATCCCCGCAACCTTCAAAAGCAAACTTACAAAAATAATTGTTGTTAGTATATTCTTGCACAGAGTTACAAATTCAATTACTTATACAAACATTGCATACTACGAATACGAATCGAGTGCCAATGTAGAACAGATTAATTATGACAAAAAACGTCTTTGTTCACTGTATCTAAGGCTGACAAATGATTGTGCATGGAGCCACGGAAGCAAATTACAAATAAATGACCCCGGTTTCTGCGCGAATATTTAATTCTTTATGCTCAACTATTTTTAGTTGATTGACATCCATTTCCTCTTGTTAACAAAAAAAACGGTAGTGAACGTATATGGAGTGAACAGCCTTAAATGTACTTCGTGTCTTGTATTTTTTGCGTAATGAACATGAGTGAACGTAAATTATGGTATTTTTGTAAGTTTGGGGGAATAATCAAAACAGAGTCCAGAGTCCTTATTGGTGATTATTATTATTTATTTATTATTTATTTATTTATTTAGTACAGTATTTAAAACCATTAACACTAAATTAAATACCTAATCCTTTTACTCGGTCTTCTCGCAGAACCACAAACATTCCAATAATATCGTCTTCCATTCATCAGCAAACAAGTCCAATCCAGGGTTGGTCTCCACGAGAGCGTTGAGGTTCGTAAGCATACGTGGTATAGGCGAAGTGGATCGGGCTACAGTGCGACTAAATGGAACATTAAACAATTTATGTTTCCTAGAGCGAATATAATTATTTGGAACAAATAATTGACACAGCTCAGCATGTAATTCCGAAGCGTTGGTATAACCATGTATAATTTTATACGCAATTGTTAGTTGGCCAACAGCACGCCTGACTTTAAGGGAATTAAAATTCAAACATCCTAAAAGAAATTTAGTAGGATACATATATGGATAATATCCAAATACATGTTTGTAAAGGTACCTGAGAAAAGCTTTTTGCACTTTTTCCAGCATGAGTGTATAGGTAACCTCATGAGGATTCCATATACAAGCGCTGGTTTCGAGCTTGCACCGAACTAAGGCGTTGAACAAGAGCTTGATAACTGCCTGGTTATTAAAACCTTGACAGTTACGTAAAACAAAACCTAAGCGTCTGAATGATTTTTTAGCCAAGCTTATAATGTGTGTATGAAAGGTCAGTTTGCTATCAAACAGTACACCGAGGTCTTTCACTGCCGACACTCTGGTTATAAACTCGTTGTTCACACTGTAGTCGTACTGTATTGGGTTCCGCATACGACCAAAGCTCATAAGTTGACATTTAGAGGTGTTAAATTCCATTTTATTAGTGGCAGCCCATTCACTCAAGGCATCGATATCACGCTGGAGAGCTATACAGTCAGACACGGAGTTTACTGTTGCATATATTTTCAGGTCATCGGCGTAAAGTAGACATTTCGAGTGTTTTATTATTTGTGGCAGATCGTTTACCATAATCAAGAAAAGCAAGGGACCTAAAATGGAACCCTGACTCACGCCTGATCGTGTATGATACGCATGTGAATTGTATGAGCCAAGGCGAACAAATTGCTGACGGTCCCGGAGATAGTCAGAAAACAGAAGAAGAAGACTGCGTGTAAATCCTATGGCACTTAACTTGCGTAACAAGATGTCGTTATTAATTCTGTCAAAGGCCTTACGAAAATCGAAATACAGCACATCTACTTGCTGTCCGCGGTCCATTTGAGAAGAAATAAAATCAACTAATGTTAGCAAATTGGTGTCAACTGACTTTTTGTTGCGAAAACCATGTTGTTCATTGCACAAATAAATATCGACTTGTCTTTGAATTTCCTTATATAAAATGTGTTCAAATACTTTAGCAGGGGCAGACAATATAGCAATAGGCCTGTAGTCTTCAACTGATGATTTCAACCTTGTCTTCGGTATAGGAGTAACCCTAGAGAGTTTCCATTGAGTTGGGTATTTTCCAGTGGTTAATGATAAGTTGAATATATGACATAGAGGGATGGCTATGGAAGTTTTAGACAGTTTAAGGATATTAGCTGGAATGTTATCCGGTCCAACAGAACTACTGAGTTTTAATTTACTGATACCACGTTCTACATCGTTAGTTGAAAAATTAACTAAACTGACGGAGTTACTATTGCTACATGTTTCAAGAGCACATATTTGGGAGACATTCAAATCAGGTGTTTCAGGTAAGAAAACACTGGCAAAGAAGTCAGCAAAAGCATTAGCGGCATCGATACCCGACAGTGATTGACCCTGATAGTTGATTGTAGGCTCAAAGCCTCCTTTGCATCGAAGGGTGGATATGTGCTGCCAAAACTGTCGCGGGTTGACTCTTATATTACGTTCAACATGATGTAAATGTGAATTATATTCTTTGATAATGCGGTGCTTAAGGTTTGCTCTTAAATCAGAAAATGCTTTGTATACCGTTAAACAAGTAGACTTTTTCCAAGTTTGATGTAGTTTGTGTTTATTTCGAAGATCTGTTATTATATCACGGGTATACCAAACTGGATAACGTTTGCGACTAGCTGTATTGCGCAATTTTTTTGGCATACATTCGTTAAAGAAATTATAAATAATTTCATAAAAACTATTCGTGCAAAAAGTAATATCAGTTGACTGTATTACGGTACTCCAAGATTCCTCATTAAGTAGAGTATAAAGACGTTTATAATCGCACTTATTAAAATTCCAGTCCTTAGACCGATCACTATTACTAGCTGGCATAGGACGAACATGAGAAGCTGTGTCAAACTTTAAAATAATATCCAGTGGCGGGTGGTAATTATCGGGTGGTACCATACCTTCTGACTCGCTTATAGATACGTCGACGCTCTCGTGAACCAACACTACATCTAGTATACCTCCATGCAGATTCTTCACAACATTCTTCTCAGCCATGCTACAAAATGACAGAAAATAACAGAAATAATTATTAATATTAACCGAAGCACTATTTAAATTTAAATCACCACATATGAAAACAGTGCCCTTTATGGTTTGTATGAAACTCTCAACTTTATAAAACCACGACATATAGTCGTTATCAGTTGCACTGGGCTTTATGTACACTACACATACAAATATCAAGCGACCATCTATATCACATGATACCCACAGATCTTCACCGCTATCCGTTTCAAGATCCCGGCGTCGATTCATGAGTAGACCAGCCCGTGATAGGAGCATCACACCGCCGCACGGAGTACCACGATCTCGTCGTATAACGCTGTAGCCGTTACAGGTAACTTCAGAGTCTTCAACCGAGTGATCGAGAAATGATTCCGTTACAGCAATAATATCATATTCTAATAATAGTAAATTGGTTCTCCACATCATGAGTTTTGTCCTTAATCCGCGAACATTTTGATAAAAGATGTCGATTGTTGTTGTTTTGATAGGTTTACTGTGGGTGGCCTGAGCCACGAAAAGTATGCTGAGTTTGTGTTAATTCCTGCTTCTTATATTTATAACGACGTATATAGGGAAACCAGAGTTTAATTTGGGCATTTACTGGCCAGACATCGACCGAAAAAATCTTCTCAAAGAACGGAACAGGAATTCCAATTTTATAAGACTTGTAGTGTCCTCTAGGCGTGAGCTCGTCGACTGTACAGGTTGCTGTGGGACATAGCTGTCGCAAATAATCACGAACATCCTCTACATTTGATTCCATATTCCATACATGTATAAACTTCCGTGTTTCTACAGCTTTCAGCGTCGTTACATTTGTGCCCGCCGTGCCAGATAATGATTTCTGTCCATTGTAGGATTCTGAACTAGAACTGTAGCTATTCTTAGGCTGTAGGTATTGTCGTTGAGGCGATTCACAATTAATGCTGGAAGAACTTGGCTGATTGACTGACTTTAACTTTTTTTGCCGCTTGCGCTTTTTGGGTGCTGAGGGGCCAAAAGCTTGAAGAGGTTTATCGGCCAAAGATTTCTGCTGATCAACTACGTGCACCTGTACGTTATTCTGCAGACGGTCTTCTTCGAACTTTTTTAGTTTGGCATCCATAGCGGCCATTTGGTTAGAATAAACCTCGAGTTTATCATGATAGCAAGAAACTAAGGACATTGCTTGGCATAATTGCTCGCTGAGCGTCAGCACTTCATGACGAAGAAGACGTATTTCAGAGTTTAGCTCGCTCGAGTTTGAAGATTGGATCTCATCAATCTTAGGTATTGACGAAAACTTTCTCCTCAATGTCACATTAGCATAATCATCACTCTCAAATGAGTTTCCAATTGAAGCCTGAGTGCTATTGTTATTCTCTGCGTAAATACGACATTCCTGGCAAATCCATGAGTTCAAATCTACATCATGTATATTTTCATTATGTATACATGATATATGGAAATAATTATTGCATGTGTTCGATGTGCAATGTAAAAATTGCTCATATGCATCACCCAGTAGTAATTCGGTATTGCATGCTGAGCAGAACATTTTGTTACTTTTTAAGCCTAGGAACAGCACGCAAAATAACAATAGTAAAATAGCAATAACTATAAACATTGATGGCAAAAGCAACACAGCCTGCTGTCACATATAAATGACATAAGTGACAAGATATTTTCACTGGAAGAATTTTTGAACTTTTGATTAGGTTTTTTGGTGGGTTTAGTTGTTAAGCACACTAGATAACAATAACACGTTATCAGAAACACTTTGGCTACACTTTTATGTTGTTTTAGGCACAACTTAACAGTATTTAGAGGGAATCGCGAAAATATTTGAGGAGCGTATGTGCTTCTGACAGCTGTCGATGATACTTTTATATATTATATATTATATACTTTTATATTCCTCAGAAGATCAGGTGCTTGCAACTGTCGTGCTTGCACGTATGAACTTTGCACCATCTGTTGTTCTGTTATGTCTGTCTACACCTATAGTGTTTTTATTAAAGTCCCATTATCATCGTCCTGCCCTCGTCCCATGTTACCTGTGGTCGGCGCAACACGTTTTTTTTCTTCCATTCTCCCCTGTCAACCGTCACGCTATCATTTATTCCTTTATCTTTCATATCATTCCTCACACAATCCATCCATCGTTTCTTTGGTCTTCCTCTCCCTCTCCATTCATCAACATTTATATTCATCATTCTTTTAGTCACATGCGATTCATCCCTCCCTCCTCATCACTTGGCCATACCACGACAGTCGATTCCCTTTCAACTTTTTTATAACTGGCGCAACTTTTAAGCTTCCTCTAATATACTCGTTCCTTACAGTCCCCTATCAGCTTAAATTCTAACTTCTTATTATCATGAATGCCTTTTTCTTTCTCAGCCCTCCTCATAGCAGCTCGTCTCCACGAATTCAACCGAACACCGGCCGATGTTGTCCGAATCGTAAAAGTCCACGAATCGACGCTGCGAAAGCGTCTCCTCGAGTTCGGAGACACGCCTTCAAGTGCTCTGACCCTTGAGGAGTTCATGACTGTCGACTTGGAAGAGGAGCAGGATCCACCAGCCTTCAGAGCAGCCAGAAAGAGAGATAAGGAGCGATTGGCGAAGGTATTTTTATAATGTAACTAACACAGGGAACCTTGTGTTTTCTTTTCATTTTCTGGCATGGATATTACGCATTATATACTTGATATTGTACAAGATGAAAGCGACATCGACGCACAAATGAATACCACGTATTCCGTACAACATTCAGACCCCCCCATATCCTTTTTTTTTTTTTTTTTTCGGATGGGAAATCATCAAACGACTCCTCCCGCTCTGGGCGGAGCAGGAGGGAGCGTCAGACTTTTACTGACTGAAACCCATCCATGTTTTACTGACTAAAACCCATCCATGTTCCTTCATCGCCCTTTGTGTTCCGGGGCCACGGTATCTCTTTCGAACAGTCCCGCAGCCCCGGCAGGCATCGGCCATTACGGACCCCTTCCTTTTGCTGACATCTCTTTGAGGCGCGCGTGGAACACGAACGCGCCGTCGACACGGCCTGTCGTCATAAGACGAACAGACGGCGAGCTAGCCCGTAGCTTACCGTCCACAAGCCCGCGACCCCCCCACATCCTCACATAGAATTTTTTCATAGCAAGTAAACAAAAAATTCGCTGTTTCCTGCAAAAGAGCAATACCGTCACGGTCACGGACCCCAGTATGGTCAAAATGTATAGCATATGTGTATTCTATGTAAGGAGGGGGGGTCGGCAGTACGTAGCAACCTGGACAGCTCTGTCATTTGCCTCATTCAAGTCCTGGAGCGGTGCAATTAGTTGTGCACAACGGGCAAGAGAGAAGGTCTGAATACGTGGTATTTGTTTGTGCGTCGATGTGACTTCCACATTATATATGAGCTGCCTTGTTGGTTTAGTCAAAAGTCTTCTGCTGAGCATGACGATTCGTTTCCCAAGACAAGCATATTGTTACGGGGTTCCAGAAATTTCTCAGTAGCAGCACGAAATCTGGATTTTTTTGTTCGGTTGATTTATAGCGTAAAGAACTGGCGAACTGTAGGTGCACTTGGGGTGCTCCTCTGCCTTTTTTTTTTTGATGGGAAATCATCAAATGACTTCTCCCGCTCTCGGTGTAGGAGGAGGGAGTGTCAGACTTTTTCTGACTAAATGCTCCTCTGCCTAACCTAAGCTTTGATCAAGTAGTGGCCAAGGTTAGGTCAAAGGAACCAGTAGGCCTAGCCAAGTTACAAACGTTTAGTATTGAGCTCTTTCTACAATCGTAAACGCTTCGGCGTAGGCAATTGTAGAAAGCGCTAAATTGGTAGCCAAGTTGACACGACTAAGTCGATCGCTCGTTCTCTAATGTCTGTAGAAAAAACCTACACTTCAGTCTATGGTGAGCGTTCCTACCAAAGAATATAACGATAAACATTGTAGAACGATAGCATTCTATTCTATCATTTTGAACGATGTTAACTTGTCTACGAATTTTCTATTCGTTTGTGTTGATCACGTGATTTAACGTTGAGATGATGTCAGTCCCATACATTTTATTAGTTTTCTACTAGCGTTAACGATTGTAGATTGTCAACTTGGCTAAGCCTGCAGGGCTGTCCTAAAGCTCGTTGGGTCGACGATATCGTTAAAGTCGTGGAAAACACTCGGATAAAGGGAAGCACAAAACCGGATAGTGTGGCAGAAAAAAGGTAACGTATATACCTAGCAGTGGATGATTCGGAGCTGATATAGTAAATGATGATTTTTAATCTGTATGGCAGTTTCATCATCATCAGCCTATTAATATGTTCCCACTGCTGGGACACAGGCCTCCTCTCTATGAGAGGGAATGGGCTATAATCCACCACGCGGGCCCAGTGCGGATTGGTAGATGTCACATGTCTTCGAATTTTTTGGTTCTAGGACATGCCGGTTTCCTCACAATGTTTTCCTTCACCGTTTTGAGAGCAGTGGTGATGAAATAAATTACACAAAGTAATGCGCCCGTCTGGGTTCGAACCCACGACTTACTGTTCGTAAGTCGGGGCCGCTACCACTGGGCCACCGCTGCTCTCTGTATGCCAGTTTAATCGTGTTTAATAATTTAATAAGCACACGGACAGTTATAATCTCGCGTTTAGAGTATAACTGCGTCTGCGGATGTGTATAGAATCAATAAGCATTAAACTACTGACAATATTTGTATAGCGCCATTACCTACCTAGTCTAATGCAGAGAATAAACAACAAAAAATACCGATCAGGTTGTTTTTCAAAATATGGATTTCAATTTTAACTCGAGTGGTTAAACACGGATTTTTAAATAAAAACGTATGACAATAAATTGCCATAAATAGCAGTAATTCCCCGGATAAATACGATTAATATATTCACAACATACATAACATCATACCCTGTAGTCCCAGAAGGGTAGGGCAGACTGTGGGTACCTAACAGTACACCCACAGTTCGCCAGTTATGTTTAAGTCCCATATAATAGCGGGTGAACCTATTGACATCAACAGGACTTAAATCCAGACTCCGTGACTGCTACTGAGAAATCCCTGATGGGAAAACCCAATAACACTTTGTCCGACCCGGGAATCGAACCCAAGTCGTAATGCTCAGCAGTCTCCCTTGAGACCACCAGACTAACGAGTCTTGCTTTAGTAATAATAATTAGATTATAAGCCTGAAATTGCGGTGATGATCGATTGGAGCGTCGCGCAATGATTGTTAATATAACGGTCCCGCATGACGAGAACTTCCTAAAAGCAGAGAAAGATAAGCAATTCATCATTAGTTGTTCCGGGTCTGGCTGTTTGTGTATGTGAGTTTAAATAATTGTAAACGCACCCACGATACAAGAGAAATTCCTAGTGTGTGGCAACGTTTTCTTTTTTTTTTTTAAATAAAATAAATAAATAAATAAAAGATCATTATCTAGATCTGGCTCGCGAGGTTGTCGACATGTAGGAGGTGAGTACAGCAGTCATTGTGCCGATAGTCGTGTCGGCCAATGGCTTGTTAGCCAATAGCCTCGCCCGGTTTGATTCAAAAAGCAGAACTTCTAGACACGGCTCGTATTGTTATGAGATTCCTCTCTCAAGAGCTCTGACCAATAGCTCGCATTGTGTTCTCGATGCTACTGTTTATTTTTTTATGTTATTTTAAAAGGGAATATTTAAAAAAAAAAAGTTGAAAAGTTGTGTTGTAAGAATGAATAAAAGTAATAGATTATAATACACCAAACGCTTTAGTTATTAGGAGAAACTTCTGCATAACCGTCTATAAATCGCCAAAAAAATTATTAACGTTGCTTTCTACACCAAAATATATTTTGCTATCAAAACCGGCTCAAACGGTCCTTCCGTATTATTAATCACTTCACGCATTAAATTCGTATCAAACGTCAGAGTTTGAATAGTAGGAAGTATGCCATCATGTTTCAATGTTTAAATTAAATGTATCAAAATATATTATGCACTAGATGATGCCCGCGGCTTCGCCCGCGTGGTTGACGGTTATCGCGACCAAAGGTGAAGCTCCCAGACGGCTTATTTTATTCCGACACTTCCAACAAATATCATTATATTTTAGCCAATGCATACAAAAACTTGACAAATTACATACTAAAACCTTCCTCGAGAACCACTCTATCCATTGATGAAAACACATGAAAATCGGTGCAATAGTTTAAGTTTATCGCGAACAGACAGACGGACATACAGACAGACGCGGCGGAGGACTTTGTTTTATAATATGTAGTGATAACGATTTGAATACAATAATAACCGAGGTGACAAGAACGTTATTCAAATTCGATCAACAACAAGACAGTGGTTTCTATTCTGTTGTGCACAAACTAAACTTAATTTAGGCTATTGCTATCTTTTTGTCTCTAATAAAACGGGAAAGAGACGGACGTAATTTAGAGCTGTCAAATTTAGTTGGAACTAATATTTCTATAATAAATAAATAAAACTCGCTTTTGTGCCATAATATGGGGGGTCGAAAATATGAACATTGCATACTCCTGTCTCATCCTCGCTCATACATCGGGTCATACACGCAGTCCGGTTGCGAACTTGCGAGTAATACGCACCAGACCTTTCTGGAGAACATAACTAATAGAGTGGGGATAAATTAAACTAAACCAACTAAACTAATAATCATGATCAAGTCTAAGGTCTTTTTATTTTCATGTTTCCAGTTAATGGATGAAGAAGATGGTGAAAGAGAGCTGACCGATCTACAGAAAGAGATAGAGCATCAGTTAGAAAAGGACGGCAATAAAAGAAGAAAAGTTGCTGCTGTTATTGGGACTTCTACCGCTGTACTGGGAATTGGTAAGAATCAATTTTGGTACAAAAATAAAATATTATAGTTTAAAAAATCTCTAATTTTTATTAACTGTTGCCCGCGACCTTCATTCGCGTGAAACTATTATAATAATATAACTTCTTTTTTTTTAAAATCGTATTTTGTTAACAATTTAAGGGGTTTTAGAATTTTTATGCACGGACCCTAATTATATTTCTAAAATAAAAGCCTTTTTTAAAATCCTATAACATCAGCTATCTGCCAGTAAAAGTCCCGTCAAAATCGTTCCAGCCGTTTCGGAGATTAGCCGGAACAAACAGACAGACCGACAAAAAATTAAAAACTGTGTTTCTGTTATAAGTGCTATATATATATGTATAGTTTCATTATGCATTCAGTAAAAAGCTGTTATTTTGATATTACAAACAGACACTTCAATTTTATTTATTTATTTATAATTTTAGTAAATTGTAAACAACCTGCAAATTGCAAATACCATACCAAAATTTGAATTTCACGGACTGTTCTGGCGTTTACACCTTTATAATTCATTAGCAGTAACAAATCATAAGATTATAGTTTTAATTGAATATTTAGCTCAAATTAGTCAATCATTTATTGGTATAAATAACGTTTGACAGTTAATAAAAGACCGGTACCGAACAGGAAGTAAAACGTGAACATTAACAGACTATACCAATGTATATCAAATTAGCTGTCTGTCTGTGTGACCACAGATTCTTTTTGACTATTCGACGAATTTTGATGCGGTTATTACCATCATTTACAGAAATTTTCTGGAAGTTTATGTGTTTGTTCAATTTTAAACTTTATGGAAATTATTATTATTGTTTATTTTACAATGATATACTTTTGTTTTAACTTTTAATTTAAATCTTCTTGTTTTGTCTTTTTTACACACTGTGTCTACAGTTCTAATCCTCCTATAAACTTTCCTCTCGCAGGTCTGCTGGAAGAAATTCCTTATGCAATAAGCAGTATCTTTGTGCTTTTATATCTTAGTGTTAAGTATTTTGTGTCTACATAAATAAATAAAATTAAGAAAACACGATGTCTAGTCGTGGAAACGGTCACCACAGCGGACCGCGCTATTTATTCCATAAAGTTCTTTTGCATAATATATAAAAGTTTAAATATTAATAGACAAGAACGATAAAGATCTCGATAAAATTTTACTGTCTTTTGATATTTTGGGGGTCAACGGAACTTGCCTTTGCAATCTTAATAAAGCATTCCAAGAAAATAATAACAATAGTAGCCCTCGGTTCGAATCTATGCTCGGTTGATGGCAATAGGCACGCCCTATTACATAGACTTTAATATAACCGGTGTAACTCTTAGAAAAATCAAACGTGACAAGACGTGATTTTTATAATTTATGTTACTTTTTACAAGCCGTTGGTCCCGACTATCATTTGTAGATCTTTGACAGCCGTTACAAGTAGTCAGTGGCCCGAAAGTCTGACAACCAGATTTACCAAGGGGGGGATTTACTAGCTGGGTTGTGGAGGTCAGATAGGCAGTTACTCCATGTAAAATACTGGTAATCAGCTGCATCCGGTTAGACAGGAAGCCGAACCCAAAATAGTTGTGAAAAGGCTAGGCCGGTGATGTTACTTTTTACAAGCTTTTATTTAACTTGCAATGATTGTATGTTTGTTTGTTTAGGTCAAATCAGGCAACTGAATTTTAAAACAGTTATCACCAAACGATTGAGCTAAAATTTTGCATACCAATTCGTTTAGTTTGGATGACAATGCATGGTTCACTAGGTGACTTCATTCTATATCCAATATGGCGGTCTCCCAAAGATGGCGCACTAATTATTGTTTATGCACTGCCATATTATGGCTATTAATTAAAAGGGTTTGCTGAGAAGACAACAAAAAAAGGACGCCACACGTATATTTCAAAGCTTGTTTAAAAAAAAGATTTTTTAGGTTAAAGCTTGTTTTTGGCATTGGAATCTCAGGTTAACAGCCTAACTCAAAAACCTGTACATAATAAACACAACATTTTTAAAGTGCGTAACGGCTTATGTTAATTTCTGGAATTTATTAGTAATATTCCACAGTATCGTGTATTTTATACACGCCTAATTATATGCTTATCTATACACTACGTTGTTGATCTTAGAATACAATATTTTTGTCAGAAAATTACAATATAATGTCCAAAATGTTTGATTCGTTTCCCGAATCATACCCGAGTACCGGGTGACTTGGTCCCGTACCTCTAAAGAGGAAATAGTTGCTAAACTGTAGCAGGAGAGATATTTTATTGTTTAATTCATAGAACCTTCTGCTGGCCTGGCTTCATTTGCTACTTTAAAGCGATCTCAGGAATAATACGTTAAAAATGAAGCTTGAAAAAGGACTTGGTATGTACAGTCGTGGTCTCTTCCGCCTGATTTAGAGTTAAAAATGTAGCAGGAGAGATATTTTATTGTTTAATTCATAGAACCTTCTGCTGGCCTGGCTTCATTTGCTACTTTAAAGCGATCTCAGGAATAATACGTTTAAAAGTTTTCTTTGCCGAAATGTTGCCACAGCAACGCATGACTTGATTGATACCGTCTAAGACCATCTCGAAGACTAGCTTGTGGCAAAAAGCAAGCAATGAATCTACTGAAGCATCTGCCTAGCCTTTTCCTAAACTGCTTTGGGGTCGGCTTCCAATCTACCCGGATGCAGCGGAGTACTAGTATTTTACATGAAACGACTGCCTATCTGACCTTACAACCCAAAAACTGGGTATATATACGATACTTCTTTGTAAGACTGGAGGTCAGACTTTCGGCTTCTTACTACTCTTAAAGACTGTCAAATGACAGCCGGGACCTACGGCATGACATGCTTTCCGAGGTACGGAGGAAACTCGGTATGTAGTGATGGTCACCCATCCACAGACCAACCTCGGCAAGCACGGCTTGAAAATCGACCCGTGCGGCTGTTATTATTTAGCCACGAGCTCCTCCATAAATTAAACCCATAATAAAACCACTGAATACAGAACCCTAAAGACGCAATTTGCACGTAGCGCATTAGTTAATTTATTTTTATGTTTTCTTGATAAAATGGTTTGCCTTTTAAAGTTTCCTTGTAATTTCCTTTTTTTTGTTTTTGGCGATTTCAAGTTGTAATTGGGTACTTAACAAATAATTACGGGTGCACGGTTTTGAACGGGTGCGTCCAGGTGGTTGTAGGCAGATGATACGGAGAATATTACATGTAAATGTACCGGCACTGCAAGTACGTAGCAGTCGATAACGATCGAATCGATACGAGTTTATTCATTTTATCGAGAATAACTGTCAGATTTATCGAATCGTATCGAATCGAGTGCTACGTACTTGCACTGCTGACTCGTTTGATAGCCGGCTCGGGCACTTTTGGGTATTTTTCCGTTATAAACTTTTAAGCCCGGAGCCTGGATTTGAGCACGATTGATGACAATAGGTCTTCAACATAATTGGTAAAATGTATACATACCTCTATTAATAAATGTACACCCCTGCTAATCCGTCCAGGAGTATTCCGGGACGGCTACTAACAGTTATTTGTGTATTTATGAGACAAGAGCAACACAAGAATTAACTAACACGCCGTCACTCCTCATATCAACTGCAGTAATTGTTTCTAAGGCAAAGCAAAAAAAACAGTATTAATGTTCTAAACCGTAGTTTTTTTAATAATTTCAGACGAAACAACGCAAGAAGACGCAGAGGCGTCGAGATTCGCAGCAGAAGACGCATTGGACCTCATTGGGGAAATAGCCAAAAACGTGCAAGAGAGAGAAGTAGGCTGTAAAAGTGAAAAAATGAAGCTTGAAAAAGGACTGGGTATGTACAGTCGTGGACTTTTCCGCCTGATTTAGAGTTAAAAATGTATTTTTTTTATTAACTAATAGGTATCTTCTGCACTATATCTAGGCTTCTATCAAAGTAAATAAAAATTTGTTGAAACAAATTCAGTATAAGCCTCCAAAATTGCTGTTTTGCACAAATTTTACCTCAACTTTGGCCGTTCAAAATGTACTCATAAATTGTAAAAGTAAAGAAAGCATCTTGATGACAATTATTTATTTCACAAACTTGTAAGACTTATTCAAAAACACGTATTTCCTGAAACAAGTTTTATACATTTTCGAACACTAGTTTTCGTTCAATGTCCTCGCGTTAGGCGGTATGAGGTGTGCTGGGAGACGAGTAGTGCGGGGTCGGGGCTAGGTGAGACAGGGCAGTTGAAAGAATACCACCGCTGTGGCTCTGGATGAAACAACAAGCTTTTCGACCATGCTCGCGTTTACGATAGGCGGGCCGGGAAGGGCCCTCTTAAATATTAATCTAACGTTTTTGAGCAGCAGTAACAGCTTAGTGGTGTGACCGTTGGACTGCCAAGTCATAAGTGTCGAGTTCGTACTCAAGACACGCACCTCTGATTTTTCAGATTACAGATATTCATGACATAATCAAATTTGAATTTAAAACTTTTCATTGCACTGTATAAGCTTCAAATTAAAAAAACGCATCGTAAATATTTAAATAGCATCAAATGCATAAATTTAATTTGTTATTACACACATCAACACGGTCTAGGGATATTTTTAAAAAAGCGAATTACTATCAATGTGTTAATTATTTATATGACATGTATATATTTAAAAGATACGTTATTTAATATTCTACCATTTGTTAATAATGGTTAAGGTATAGATTAAAATTTCAGGATTTTATGGAAAAAAATGAAGCATAGACGGAAACCGTATATGAATGAACTTTTAATTTGTGAGTAAAAACTGAAAAAAATAGAAAAATCATTTAATTTGTGTTTATAAACTTGAAGTTAGTAGTCTGAGAAAGCGCCCATGATGTTCATAACACATCGGCAACGATTCGGCATGCTCAGAACAAGGTTGTCAATGTCTTGCTGCGGAATATTGTCCCATGTCCTTCTGAGGTGCGCAAAAAGTTGATCTTCTGTAGCCAGATTTTCAGGAACTTCCTTCAGAGCTCTTCTTTGCAGCATATCCCACGCATGCTCAATGGGATTTAGATCTGGCGATTGAGCAGGCCAGTCTAAGGCCCTAACATTATGTGTATGTAACCAAGCTGCTACCGTTCTCGCCGTGTGTGCCCGGGCATTGTCGTGCATGAGCAGGAAATCTTGACCCATTTGTGTTCTGTGGGGCAAGATTACGGGCTTCAGCACCTGTTGGACGTATCGTTCTGCCGTCATATTGCCCCGCACCCAAACGAGATCCGTCCGTCCTCCAAGACGAATTCCTGCCCAAACCATAATTGTTCCTCCTTGGTATGGGTGAACTTCCTGAGGGTTCTGGAGACGGCTCCATCGTCCAGGAACTCGCCAAACACGCGTCCTTCGTGAATCTGGATGGAAGCCGAACCTGGATTCATCCGTGAACAGCACATTGGACCATTGGTCACGGCCCCAGTCCACGTGGTTCCGAACCCATTCTAATCGTCGTCCACGATTGCCTCTCCGTAAAGGTGGGACCCGGAGTGGTCTACGAGAGCGTAGATTGCTTTCATGCAGTCGCCTTCTTACAGTTTGGTCACTCACAAGCACTTGGTGTTCCACTCGCAGCCTTTGGACCAATTGAGTCGCCGTTGCATTTGGTTGTGCTCGCGCAGTAATTTGCAAAAATCGGTCTTGTCTGGGGGTAGTGATGCGACTTGGCCCCCGGTGCCTCTCCGCTACTTCACCTGTGGCACGATTGCGTGTCCACAATCTTGAAATTACATTTTGATGGGTCCCTATGGCCTCAGCAACATTACGCTGAACAGATCCAGCTTCCAGCATTCCCACAGCTCGTAACATCTCCGCCCTCGTCAAATGTCGGCGTTGCATGGCTACAATACCTCAATTTTAACTTTATCTTTCGTTTAAAAATGAAAAAAAACTGTAACTAAACGTAATTCGTATTGTTTTCTAAATTTCGCACAAATGAAAATTCCCTCTCCTATACATCAAGACATTTTTATGCCACCGAAACAAAAGAATTTTCAAAAATTTGAATTTGGAATTAGTCTGAGATAAATTACAAACAAATCGGTGTATAAAAGATTCCAATGCGGCCAGTACTTTTCGAGTTATTTAATTGAGTATGAAATAGCCCTAGACCGTGTTGATGTGTGTATTATCAAGGAAGTATCCATCAAAAACTTTAATTCTTCATCATCTAATTTAATTTAAATTTTATTGCACTAATTATTTCTTAAATGTTAAGTTGTAAGTATTTAAAATTTAATTAATTTCGCATCTATTTTTACCCGGATTTTTTTTAGCCGAATCCAAAAGGAGGGTAACCTTTTAAGCTATGTATGTGTCTTATCATGATATTTCTTTAATTTCCTTTAGGTCCAGACCTAGCCGTTATAGGTCTAGCAGGAACCAGTCAGCAAGAAGACAAATCTGACAAGTTCCTCAGACCTGAACCGAAGACGACGGCCAAAGACCTTCACCATGCTGATGAACTGGTCCTGGACCAGAAGGATGAGGAGTACATCAACTCTCTCATCATGACTGACGAGGAAGTGAAGCATAAAGCTCAGCTGTGGAACAAGATCAATGCTGGATATCTGAGGGAGCAGAAAAGTATGTGTTTTTTGTTGGTTTGAGGAGTTGGATCTGGTTATGCTAAAATGTACACGAAATTTTAATCATTTAGTTCAGCGTCATCTTCTTGACCTTGTCCCGTAATTACTTGGGCTCGGGGCAACGAGATTTTATCTCCCATTCTCCATTGTCAGCCGTCACGGTATCATTTACACCTATTTCTCGTAGCTGAATTCTGGGCAGGTTCAATTTAGATTGCCATGAACATGGTAGCAGTAGTATGTAGCAAAAACAGTCTTAAACTTGACCGCGGTTGACAGAGTTTGGGAGTCTTAACAGTTCCGACACAGGCTCGAGTTTTTCTCAAGAGAAATAGGCTTGTGTCCTGAAAAAATCTAATTAGTCTGTCAGTTAGATTAACAAAAAATATTTGACACGTTTTTTTTCTTTTGTAACGTAAACCAAAATTGACGAAGATAAGACGTTTTTAAAATTCTCAATACGTCACGCCGTGCTACAATTTTTAGTGCGTTGTGACGTCACGAGGCCCCACTCCCGAGTTTTGATGCGTTTTATCTTTGTCAATATTCATTGATTTACAAAAACAAAAAATACGTGTCCATTATTTTCCAATACTCTATCTGACGGACTAAATAGAATGATGTGCAATTTATTGATGGTGGAAACCTGCCTATTATGGCCGTAGGGTGACAGCTGCGAAGAGTGAAGAGTTCCCATATGAATCAGGCGAATGAAACTAACAGAGAATCTTGAGGAACTATGCAAGCGGTTCACCACCCAGTAGAGCATGATAGACCAGGGGGCCTAAAATGGCTGCTTTATCAGAATCATAATATGAATCACGTTGAAAACATAAAATTCTTAAAATGGTCTTTATGAATATGGCCATAATGTCCATTTTAAGAATTTTCAAATTTTAACGTGATTAATATTATGATTCTGATAAAGTAGTCATTTAGGACCCCTGCTCAGACCTCAGGAAATCCATTAGAAATTGCTCTTATAGTTCACTTCGATTCGCTTCTTTATTTAGCCAAAATCAGAACGGCTGTTTATATACCGACCGATCCTTCGAGAAAGTTCCACAACTTTTTGGAACCTTCTTCACAGGAACGTAATCTAGAATGTTCTCGTAAAACAGCCGAACGTAACAATACTACCTACTGGCCAAATGTAAACCTTAAAAAAAAACACTAATTATCGCGTTAATTATCTAGTGTTCAATACATTATCAATACACACCGAAAACTGTTCATAAAATGTAAGGTTTTAGCATAACTGGGTACAATTTATTTTTAAGCATTGAGGCTTTTTTCGCGCATTAGCGATTAGCGAAATATTATCTGCGTTAAATTCGTTTTACGGTTAATCCGACTATATTATTAACAGTATGTATATATATATGTATATCTCACCAGTAATATTATGCTTCATCCAATCAGCTTTAAATAAGTATCAAATTAAATTGAATAGACTCTGTAGACGCGATGGGGTAAATCAAAACATGATCAAAATGAAAAAACAAAAGATTTGATGTTTTTTTGTTGGGGTCATCGATAGCGGGACGTAAGAATCAATGCAGGTATTATAATGCATGAAGTGTTATTTTTATCTATATAATTTTGTGTATTTTTATAAAGAAAATTATTAATCGGCCGAATAATTTAATTGGCGGCTAATATACTGAAAGGGAAACTATAATACCAAGTAACTATTTATCCGGTCATTGCGGCTAGAACATGGAAACAACAACAAGAGCGAGCTCGGGACTTGTGGAGTTGTGGCACTCCGAGTCGGACAAGTTAGGTTCGCTCACTTCGCCGGGGTATTAGTTTGCTCATTTCGCTCGCTCATTAGGCCCCTCCATCCCCTTCTTGTCAGATTACTTTAAACCCTGCAAACAGAAATAGGAGCGCTTCGGACCGCTAGTTTTTCAGTAACCCATATTCAGTATTTTTGACACCTTAAAATTGAATTTAGTTTCGCTCGTTTAGTCCTGGGTTGTGAAGGTCAGATAGGTAATTGCTCAATGGCAATGTAACACTGGTAGCTGCATCTGGTTGGGCTGGAAGCCGATCTTATCAAAGGGGTTAGATTTTTTTTTGTATGAAGCGTGGGTTCCCTAATTTCCTCCATTTTATTTTCAAAATCCATTATTTTGAAAATAAAATGGAGGAAATTAGGGAACCCACGTATGAGAGCAGCAGTGGCCCAGTGGTGCCGGCCCCGACTTACGAACAGTAAATCGTGGGTTCGAACCCAGACAGGCGCATTACTTTGTGTAATTTCATCACCACTGCTCTCAAAACGGTGAAGGAAAAACATCGTGAGGAAACCGGCATGTCTTAGAACCAAAAAAATTCGAAGACATGTGACATCTACCAATCCGCACTGGGCCCGCGTAGTGGATTATAGCCCATTCCCTCTCATTGAGGGGAGGCCGTGTCCCAGCAGTGGGAACATTACAGTCTGATTATGATGGCCACGCATAAAACTTGTATAAATAATAGCTGATGTCAAAATACGCCGTGTGGTATCCGGCAGAGTAGAATAGAACCAACCCATTACACTGACGTATAAGGCGAGTAATGTCTGAGGCAAGAACACCTTGCGCCTCCGTAGACCAGAGAATGGGCAGCAGCGTTTTCTGTTAGTCTTTCATCACTGCGATCTCCAATCCGCCTGCCAAGCGTGGAGATTACGGCAAATTCCTCCCATCATGGGAGAGGCTTATGTCCAGCAGTGGACGTTATGGGCTGTTGTTGTTGTTTGTTGTTGTTGATGTCAAAATAAATGAGTTTTTTTAGTAGACAAAATCTTCTAAAGCGTCACGTTTCCGAGATATTAAGCTATTAAAGTTAGAATCTATTTACTGATGGCACAATTAGTACAACTTTGTTTTTATTAGCTTCGCATAAAACCTTTATCAATCAATAGCTGGCAATCTGGCATCAATACAAACCAACTTCGAATGAGACAAAATTTTCTCAAGCATCACAAATCCGAAATATAAGCTATCAACAATTTCTCTCATACAATACTTGTTTGCACTGATGCCAAGCATAACCATGCATGTATTAAAATATATTTTATTTAATCTGTATATATATGTATTAGTATGTTATATTATATATTTATGTGTATCAATTTATGCTAACAAAATGTTATTCTTCTTATTTATTTTTTTGTACTCTATCACAATGCTATCCTATTTGACCCAAAGGTTGACTGGTAGAGAATGCCTTGTGGAAGACCACGTATGTACCATTCTTGTACACGAAGTTTAAATAAATAAACTGCCAGCTATAATAATAATTTACAGTTTTAATGTATTGTAGATAGATTGGCCTGCCTATCGGATATTTTGGTATGTCTATAGTTTCAAAGGACTTTGAATTATTTAATTCAAAGTCCTTTGAAGCTATTGATTTGATTGCCATCAAAAGGCACAATAGCAACAATAGATATCTTTAATAGTGCAGTGGTTTATTTTGCGGGTTCAATTCCTGCACAAATGTAGTATTTGTATGTCTTACGGTTAATTATTTCTGGCTGTTTATATGTGTATGCAAGAATCATTTTTTATCCAGACGAAATATTATTCACCACCAAAAAAAATCTGCTTCGTCGAACCAGGCGGTTATCACAAAATCTTAATTTGTTGATATTCATGTTTAAGTAAAAGAAGAAATTCGAGCGAAAGAACGTGAAGAAAACAAGGATAAAAAAAAGAAATTACGAGGTTCTTACAAGAAGAGGACTCCTTGTAACGCTGCGACGGCGGGTGAGGCCATCGAGAAGATGTTAGCGGAGAAGAAGATTAGCTCCAAGATTAATTATGACATTCTGAAGAGTTTAGATCATCCGGGAACGACGCTGCCGCCTGCGACGCCTAAGGCTACTGTCGTTGTAGAGTAAGTACCTACAGACCTACTGTTGTGTTTTTCTTGGCTTTAGGTTTAACTAAAGGCTTCATTACGAAAAGCTATAATATTTGTAAATAAAGAACTGTTACCAAGTTACGTAGCGACAATTCAATCTACAACAAATAATCCCAAATTTAATCAACTCAAAGTAACATACGTGTAATACGAAACTAACGAGCAATTTCACTTGGTCGGGTTATATTTTAGCGATATCAAGCGCTGTCGTATAATGTTTTGTGGTACTGGAACGCGTCTGACTTCATGGAACGTAAACATTTGGGCCGTTATTTTGAAGTAAGTTCATGCTGAGACGCTTTCAAAGCTGTCATTGTTTTTATTTGATCCAAAGGTTGCAAATCCGAATGTGTTACTTTATAGCTTCTCATAACGGGGACTATACGTTAAGCCCTCGGTTTTGTCCGCGTGGTGGTTAGAAGTTATTCCACGGGAAAGTATTCTACGTTATAATTCAGGCCATGGTCTACCCCTCTGTGAATTCGTTTAACAGTTACGGCGTCAAAAGCCGATGAAATGAGATGATCCGGTCTAATTTTCGTCGCAGCTTTTTGTTTTGGTACGATTTACACTGCCACTGTTCGCACTCATTAAATTGACTACCTGTAATCATCACCTTACCTTATCCCAATTTATTTGGAACTAGCGGACGTCACTCGGTTCCACCCGCGTAGTCCCCGTTCCCGTGGGAGTACGGGGATAAAATATAGCTTATGTTACTCAGGGTGAATGTAGGTTTCTAATGGTGAAAGACTTTTTGAAATCGGCGCAGTAGTTTTTGAGTTTATTAATTACAAACATACACTCACACTTAAATACAAATCTTTCCTCTTTATAATATTAGTGTAGATAAGCACATTTGTCTTCCATACTTCTCTAATTGTCATCTCAGTAGTCACCCCGCTTTCTATTCATTATCATCTGCCTAGCCTTTTCCTAACTATGTTGGGGTCGGCTCCCAGTCTAACCGGATGCAGCTGTATACCTGTATTTTATATGGAGCGACTGCCTATCTAAACTCTACAACCCAGCTAGAACTGGGTAATACGATACGATACCCTTGGTAGACTGGTTGTCAGACTTTCGGGTCACAGACTACCTGTAATGACTGTCAAAGATCTACATTTGACAGCCGGGACCAACGGCTTAACGTGCTTTCTGAGGCATGGAGGAAACTCGGTATGTAATGAGTGGTCACCCACCCACGGATCAACCTAGGCAAGCGCGGCTTAACCTAACGGTCGACTCGGACGGCTGTTATTATTTAGCCACGAGCTCCACCCCCTTTCTATCCAATAGCATAATTTTGTATCGTCATCTGTTTCAGAAACAAACCAGCAACGCCAGCGACGCCATCAGTAGCGGTGCCGGCGTCGCCCGTGCCGCGCAAGCGCAAGAAGAAGACCCCGTTGCCCCCCGCGTCCCCCGCGCCCGCGCCGCCCACTCCGCAAGCTGTCACTGGTGAGCATATTAGCATCAGGTTCTTTTAGTGCTTGGTCAAAATCTTTTGCTTAGCCAAGCGCCAAAAGACCAATCTAGAACTTTCTTGCAGTTTTGTATAACTAATGAGACCGCCAAACGCGATTTTCAATCTCAAAGGAACGAACTTTTTATCCTATGGGGTAGGTGACACACCAATCAATTGAGATACTTTTTAAGAGCTGTCAAAACGCGGTTCTCATAGTATTTGTATGGCAATAGCCAACTGTGACGTCACTGTTTATTCAACTCGATGACTCAACTATTTATTGATTTAAAAGCTACTAAAACTCGAATTTGGCAATTAATTGAAAATAAATCGGGTTTTCAGGCCCAAAATAAAGTGTTTTTTAGAGATAGGTGTCTGAGAATTATTATTTTATGGTGTCATCTACCCTATTGTAAAACTGTAACTGAAAGAAGGAGAGCAAGAAAATGTGTGTTTTGACACAAATACAAAAAATAACCCCTTAAAAGTAAAAAAAAAATAACTTAATAATTTCATCAATGAAGCATTTAAATCACTTTTTTAACAATGAGAAGAATCGGTATTAATTATTATTTTTCTCGCTTCAGAAATTGTGGATGACTACGAAGAAGAAATCGAACCGGAGCCAGTGGACCTCGGCGACGAGATGTCTCTGTCAGCCATGCTGCAGAACGGACAGGACGACGACTATTACGACTATGAGGAATATTGATATACGCTCCGGAGTATTGGAGGCTAACGATAGCTTGCTGCGTAGGATTCAATGCCGATATCAGGGAATATAGAAAAATTATATCCAACAAAAATTATAGAGCTGTTATTTGAGAATCCCAAATATGTATTGGGCTATTCCGAAATACTTGGCTATTTCAACATACATACGGATATTCCGAAACACATTGGGATATTTGGAAACATATATTGAGCTTTTTCGAAACACATTTATTTATTTAAACTTCATGTGCAATAGTGGCACATAGGCGGACTTAATGCCACAGGGCATTCTCTACCAGTCAACCATTTTAACACATCGCGTTATGTTACAAGACTTCGGCATTCCTAAAACTAATCAGGTAAAATCGAAAACAACCTTATGGGTTATATTTTTAAAACGATTATTGTATTTGAAATAAATCAAATTAAAACATAAATTGCATTACACGTCTCTAAAGACTAAAAAGAAAATTACGGAGCTGTTGAAATCGCGATAGGACAGATATAGCGCGATGGACGATAATTTAATTGGATTGATTTTGAAAATATAAGATAGCTGCCTAAGCTTGGGAAGTTTTAACGATGGAATCAGTAAGTTTCACGTAGGATCTGCAGCTAGAAAGCAAGTATACTGATAATATTTGCAAAAAATTCGGGAATCTAAACAATGACAGCACAGCAGACTACATATTGTTATTCATATAACTACTGCATTGCATCTAATCGAAACTGAAAAAAAAGTGTTGCATGCACCACAAATCCACTAAACGCATTAAAACATCATTCTGTCTTTGTCATCTTCAAACGAGTGATAGAGAAAGAACGAACTGAGTTTGTATTGACGAACTATTTAACTAATAATAATGATAAACAATAGTGATTTCGAAATGCGATAATTATAATTAAGATAAATATTAAGAAAACCGGCTATACTATAATTTTAAAGATAGATAAGCTAGTGAGCATTATTGGCCACTTTTTGCAGGATGGAAACTTTTTGCGTAACAAGGCGTAAAATATTGAATTAAATGAGGGCTACCGTTTTAGAGCTCACCAGATGGCGCCGCTGTCGAGTAAGGTCCTATCATACATTCTATTGTTTATTTTAGAATACTATTAGCTTCATAAAAAGTTTATATAATAACGTATAACAACATAAAGTACTAACAAATTAGATCAAAACTTGCTACCATAAATCTTTAAGACATTTGCCCAATCTTGACCACAATCGTGAATATTAGGAAAAATCCGTGATAAAAAAACGAACACTATGGCATCTTACATTTCGGAAGACCTTACTCTACACGAACGCCTCTAGCGGCGAATTCATGCGCGATAGCCCCCATTGAATCATTGTTCTTCCATAATTAAAATAAAACATCAGTGTATCCATTATAATAAGCTAGTTTCGACCATCAATAAATTGCAAATCAAATTTATAGTCCGTCAAAGGCGTCAAAGGCGTGTTTTTGCAAAACAATAAATATTGACAAAGATAAAAACGCATCAAAACTCGAGTGTGGGCTAAAAATGTACCACGGCGTGACGTATTGAGAATTTTAAAAGCGTCGTGTCGTATCTTCGTCAATTTTGGTTTACGTAACAAAAGAAAAAATACGGGTCAAATATTTTTTGATAATCTAACTGACGGACTAATTAGGTTTTTTCAGTACACAAGCCTATTGGTGTACCTTAATCTATTACAGAACTACTTATTATGAAAGACACACTGAGGACAACGTACCACGTATCCAGTACATTATTTTGAACCTGATTCCATTTTATAGATTTGAAAATGTCTATGTGGCATAGTCTATGGGCATTTAAAGAAGAAGGCTATAAATTCACCCACGTCCTACAGTAAACAGAAGTATCTCAAAAGAAATGATATGAATCTAACAATTAAAAAAATTGCTATGAAAATTCGTTGGGGAGCAGTAATATGTACAAAAATATAGCTAAAATAATGAGAAATAGTTGGCTATTTTGACATGACTGCAATTATAGAGTTTCATCATCGAACATGAGGTTTTTTTTCTCACTTGTTCGACCGCCGAACATCGAACTAAAAAATCATTAGTCAGAATTAAAGCTTGATAATAAATATTGTTAAAATATAAAAGTAAAAGAATTGGCATGAAATACTTTCTCTACTGTCAGTTGAGCTTGAATATTATAATACTGCTATTCTTGTACATATTACTGCCATATTACTGCTTGGACAAACTTTCATAGCATTTTATTATATTTTAGACTGTAAGAATGGCGATCGGAAGTATGCCATCTTTAAGGTGAACGCACACTTATCCGCGCCGAAAGAAAAAAATTCTCATCCGTATAACGTTATCTTTTCGTCCGATTCGACGCGGATAATTGTGCGAGGTTTTATAGGATTTTATACAAGTAGTTCTAAAATTCGATACTTTCGCTTCCTTCGCTTGTGACAAGTGTGCGTTCACCTTTATAGACTCACTCTTATCATTTTTTTTTTATACTTCTCTTTGCGTTAATTTTTACGTGGGTTAATTTTGTATAGGCCGTGAGCCTTGTTTAATTTTTTTTTTATTCAATATTTTTTTTTATCGGTGTACTTGTAGAGAACAGCATTTTTTTTTTTAACTACCTATCGCAATATGTCTTTGTGTTCAGAATGATGTACTGAATATGTGGTAACCGTTTGTGCGTCGGTGTTTCACCCTGTATTCTAGTAAATAATTTTAATTGTAGTGTTTATGGCCCGGTTGGTGGCAATAGGCTCACTCCCTAATGGAACTTAAATATAGCTGGCGAAATGTGGGTGTACTATGTATTAGGTACACCTCTGACGAATCTTTTGGAGATTACTGATTATTTTATAGTTTTATTAAATCTGTCAATGTCATCACATTAATGATTTAAGTGTCCTTAAGATAAATATGTAATTTAGTTACGATTTCATTGTATTTTCTACCTTGAAGAAAAAAGATCTTTTAATTAGAAATAAAAGTTTTAGGTAAAAATCGATACGTGAAATTCAAATTTTAGATCTCAATTCTATTTTGTTGGTTTTGTTACACATACCTGAATGTGTGTGGCGCAATTCTAGATGGTTTTTTTTATTGTTGTAAAATATTGTGTAAATAAGTAACAAAGCGGGATTTTTGACTCGCCGAGTTAATATTAACCGCTGCTTGTATGTACACCAAACCTCGTACATAGGGTGGCGAACAAAAAAACGCGTCAAGTCAAAAATCCGGCGACGTCTAAGTGAGTGGCCATACTTATCATCGCGGAATCCGCTTGAGCCCGTCAGAACGAAAAAAAACATGGAGGTCTATTCTCTAAATACAAAACGCGTTGTTACGGCTCAAGTTGATTCTGCGTCGGTAAGTGTAATTACTTCCTAAACGGGACTTAGTATTTGGACCCATTTGGCCAATTCATACCGAATGTTAGTAAATTATTGTTCGGAATGTTTAAAAGCAATAGGAACATGTATGTTTGTGAACTGATCTAATTTATTGAAATTATAGCGATGTTTAGAGTAGGCTAGTTTGTGTATTCAGTTGTTAGAACATGGTACAATAAGGTCCAGTTTCTGCCAAAGTGGAGACGAACATTATTCGACCAATCACAGGTATACGACGGACGCGACTGCTGAGCAAGATGTCCTGGGTTCGATTCCCAGGTCGGGCAAAGTGTTATTGGATTTTTCCATCAGGAATCTCTCAGTAGCATCCACTGAGTCTGGATTTGTGCTTTGTTGATGGCAATAGGCTCGCTCCCTATTATATGGGATAACAGACGAATGTGAGTGACCTCTTACGAACACCTCTGCTTATCTATTCGGGGATTAAAGGCTTCATGTTTATGCATTTGGCCGATTTCCTGCACGTCTCCAGTATGATCAAATCTTGACCTTACGATAACTTATTTCAATTAATTTCTAGGTAATAAAAATTGATATAATTAAGATACGCTTTGCTCTTATAGGAAATCTAGTGTAGAAAAGACAATTAGCATGTTTGTAATATTTTAGATGTAGTTTGAGTGTTGTTATGTGATGTAGAAAATGTTGTAAGACTATTGTAGTGACGTACAGTAGGTTAGAAATGGTTTACAGAGCTCCCAGGTCAAGTTTGCGGTTCGGCAATCATCGTCTATCTTCGGAAATACGAACGCACTATGATGAGATTTAATGTGGAGTCTTCGAGTCCATTATTTGTGCTCAAACTATGCAGACTGCCGTAAGGGGCCGCCTCCACGAGCGAGAGAATCGCGGCGATATTATCGTCCTTGCCACGTTTTTCTATACACTCTCTTTTGGGTCGTCTCCACGAGCGAGAGAATCGTGACGATATTTTCGTATAGAAATTAGATATACGTTAAAACGCCACGATTCTCTCGCTCGTGGAGGCGGCCCCTTAGGGAGTACAGTCATAACTGTCTTGGATATTCTAATCCGCTTCGAAATCGCGACCATCTGAACATAGTCCAAAGCCCAATTAATAGGTAAAAAAAAATTTGATGCGCTTTCTGAAAACTCGCTCCTGAAAATCCTTCTATTAAGTAAGCTCGCAGTTACGCAAAGCACGTCGACGCGCTTTTTGGAACTGGCATAGGTCCATAATATTATGTCTCTAAACAGTTTACACGTTGCGCGTCAGATTGTTTATCATGGGAAATTAGAAACAAAAAAAAACAACTCGTTGAACTCTTAATTTTTCGTAGTATAATGATGACAACAGCTAAATACCTACAAGCCAAAATAATTTAAACGTATATACAGATGTAAAACACCTCATCACGAAGCCGTTAACCAAGCATTCTGTACATCAAACCAAGTAACTTTACGCAAAAATGTTTGCTGGGAAACGACTTTTTTTTTTGGGGTCAAAAATCATATTTTGTGGTAGAACTCAATGTAACGCACTCAAAACGTTGTGCTGATGGATGGATTTAATAGTACGGGGGTCGTGTAGGTGTTTAAAGTAAAAATCATACATTAAAAATAACTTCTATTAATTACTAGCTTTGAGTGTACTTCTGTACATTATTTAATAGTTAATTTGTAAGAAATGTGTTATATTTTAGAGAAACAATTGTGCACCAGTAGTGTTATGATCTGCCTTGATCCAGGAATTGGGTTGTAGTCTGACAAAATAATATTGTTGATAAGTTCCGAGATATATCTTACATTGTATATTTAAATAACTAAAGCAATAAAGGAAATGTTTATAAATTAATTTGTTTTCTTTTTAATAATATTTTAAAAATAATACATACGGCTGTAACTGGCGAAATGTGGGAGTTCTATTATTGTGTAGACCTCTGTCTAACACTTCGGGTATAACAGGCGTGATGTTATGTTTAAAAACAACGGTTTTGGATGCACATAAAAGAGGTTTTTAAGAGGCTTAAACCTACATCCATATAAATAAAGTGTTCAAAAATTAATCAGCAGCAATAACTGCGTAAGTTCACAATGTTATCATCGTTCGTTACATGTTAAATAAACAATACGCAGTAGATATATAAGAGCTAAACAGAGATATAAGCTATAACAAAGATATTGCTCCCAAGAACATGTCAGTACCTAATCGAAACTCGCAAATCAATACCGGAATGTGGCGCGGTCCGAAGTCGTAAACGTTTTACAACTGTCATCTGATTACATCACAAGTCTGCCACGCCATCGCCCGCGCCACCGCAATGATAATACAAACTCAGTGTTACAGACAAGTTCAAACCTGCATAGATTACCGTTTTCCTGCCGCGCATTCGTGTCGCACCGTGTCTGACTGCCTTCCTAATTACTAAGCGCTATGCGTCAGAGTGTTAGCGCTATATATACAGTGCTACTCTGTGTCTAGCTTTGAAAAACATTTACAAGTATGGAAAAGTGCATCTACAAAGTAAACATTAGTGCTGTTCTACATGTTTTGAGGCTTCCTGCCTCGCGGCAATCTATTTTAATCGAAGGCTTGCTTATGCATACATAGGTAGCGTTATCTGTAAAGGGATAGGCAGAGAGATCCGAAGCCCGCCGTTAATTGCATAGACAGACGTTCTTGTTTTCAATTTGCTCCACTTGGTGCAATTGGCGGGAAGTTATCGCCAAGTAGCTATTAACTACATCAAAATATTATTATATTCTATCTAGATAGATATTCTATTCAACCATGACTGTTTTTGCAGGCTTAGAGAGAATGTCCCTTGACCTGTCCTGCTCTCCAACTTGGTAAAGCGTGTACCACCAACCTATTGTTTACCTTATATCATAATGATGATCAATATGATAAAGAACACACATAAAACTTTTATCTTGATTTATTATTCCGCGCAATCGCAAAGAACCTTGAACAGCGCAATAAACCATTTTTACAGAATGCTGAGAAGGCTTGAAAAAACCAGAAAAAGACTAATAAAACCTGTATATGCCTGTGTAAATTTATTGTTAGCTATCTATAAGTGGTACAGGATAAGTTTGATTTATTGAGCCTCTGATTGGCACAGATGGACGTACCGACGTAATAGTGCTCGATCGAAACTGAACAGCACTACGGCGACCGACATGTCGCTACACGAACACCCAACCCTACGCTACGATGTGAACTTGTGAAGTCGAAGCAAGTTTACCACTATCATATTTATTTTGCGCTGATCAGAGTGCAGTGTACATAAGACGTAACAATTCATTCTAGTCAAAATTTAAAGTGATAAGAATTAATATATTCAATCAAATTATTTATACTTATTATGGGTTTCTATTGCAAATCTCAGGAACGAAAAATAAGAAAGTTTTCGAAGAGTAAACTTGTTGAAAGGGTAAAGTCGGAAAAAAAATATGTTTGCGTAAAAACAAATAGGGGCAGTGTTATTATAACTTCAGTTTATTTGCGTCTATTGATGGACGCAAGTATTAGGTCACGTTTGAAACGGTAAGTTATCTTTTGTTTTATTATTTAGCTAGCACGGTTTTTGTGTGATTTTTATTATTTAGGTGGGAAAGGCAGTTCTGTTTCGGTTGATACGATGATGCACTCATTTCCGAATCAGTTCCTAAAATAAATACAGTAAATCAACAAATAACTACGTACATATCCCTGTATCAGAAAAAATCCGCTTGCAAATTATTGCTGCTGATATAGAAACACGTCTCTGCGTCGTCTGCCTAACTCTTCTGAAAAACGTGCGTGATGTTATTTATATTTTTGGTTCTATTAAATCGAACAAGTAGATAGAGCTGAAATAAATTGCGGAAAGATTAAAAAAAAAAATTCTAGCCTTCGTCGAATTTTAGATTGTAGGTAGGTATTGTTGTTGTTTCTGTTGAAATCACAGGTTTATTGCTACATAGCAATACACAACCAGCTACTACATAGTAGCAAATATCTTGATTAGTATATATTCAACTAATTCATAAAATACTACGATTTGACTGGAATGAAGTTGTTAAAGCTAAAAAAAACTTTACCCATTGAAACGCGCGGCTCCCGCGAATTTTACTCTTCTTTGTCTACCTACTAAATTTCTTTGATTCGTTCAAATTGATACGAAATGCATACAATTTTATTAAAATAAAAGAACGTCCGCGTCATTTAAATTACCCGGTTCGGATAAGAACACAGATTACGATGAGAATTAGCGCGTTCAAAATTATCAATATTCTTTGGCGTGATATTCTCGACGATCAATCACTTATAATGCCGGGCACACATGAAGTGACTTGTATCACTAGCGAGTCGCTTGCGAACACAAACCGCCCCCGGATTTGATCAGATAGGCATAAACTTTTTTTCTGAGACAAAAGCGTCATGTTTCCGAGATGTAAGCTATCAAAGTGGTGCTAGCTACCACAACACTAAATATTTCGGAAATGTGACACTTTAAAACATTTTGTCTAATACAAAATTTGCGATAAGCGTGGCCACAATGTTGAAAAAAAAAAGGTTGAAGTTAGGCCGGCCATTAAATTCTCAAACCACTTTGTTATATTTCCAACCTTATCGCTTAAGTATTAAGTTTAAGGTTGATTGAGAAAATTTGACAGTTTCGGTTAGCTTGAAGTGCTGGCGTTTGTACCATTCCTACTTTTTTATATTCACTACTACTACTACTATATAACCACAAACCACAGTCAACTTTATCGTACGACTCTACACACCAAAGCGACAAGACGAACGGGTTGAGTTCACTTTGGTGTTTCCAAGACCTTTTGCAACAAACAGTACAGTCGTACAAGGATCATTTAGCGCGTGGCTAAAATTAGTACCTACACACGGTGACACATCAAGCTACACATTTCCAGTATAACGTGGCCTCGCTTTGTATAGCTTTCCCGTACAATGAAAGATCCGCATAATGGTTTTGCATAGCTTGGTCAGTCGTCGTGCGTACTAATGCCGCCATCTTGTTTTCGAAACATCCTCACAATCATTTTAATTTCTCAAAATGTTACCGATCACGCCTACTTTTCAATGGCATGACGGGAGCGCTGTCAGTTATCCTCAAGTTATCCTAATTTTGACACATTCAAACGTGTGGAACTTGGCTTAGCATATGATGCTATAGCAAGCACTTGCTGCGGACCAGACCAGCCGAGCCAAACGCCAGTTGGTTTTTGTACACAAAACAAATGAACCCTGCATTATTGCGTTACATCTACACATTTTCGGGCTTGTTATTTTCGGCCAGTGTCAAGAGTGTGGAACAGGCTTTGGAAATAGAGCATCCCAGAGTGGTGAGAATATTAGTTGAGTCTCAGTAAATTGTAGGTTGGCTAAATTGACACCACTAACTTTGAAATAAAATAACATGTGGACGTTAATTTGTCGGGACCGAGAAGGAAAAACAAAACTTCGTGAATTATTTATTTTTTGTTATAATTATCGCGATTAAAGCAATATTTTTAGATTCAAAAAGTACGATATAAAACTATTAAGAACTTTATTTACCTTTCCTTACGGAATGTTGGCAACAGTGTAATGTTTTTGTCGTCGGTACACACTGTTGTGAAGTTCGCGCTGTTGTAATCTAAAAACACATTTTAGTTTCAGTTTGTGTTTATGATATTTGATGTGCATCAAAGTGGAGTGCGAATTATTCGAAGTTAGTGAAATAATGAAGAAAAGTGTGTTTATCGCTTTGTAGCGATGTGTGAATTTCGTAAATTGAATTGCTGGTGATATAATAAAATTCATGGTGTTTCCGATATTGTTAGTGCCGTTTGTAAAGTATAGTTCGAATCATAGGGTCCACAAACGAGGAGACGGATTCTATCATGGTCGTAAAACGGTAAGTTTGATCTACAACGATGTGCCTTTTACATTATGTTTGTTAGTGTAGTGGGCATATTTTGGTAAGCAATGGGCGTAAAAGTAAAATGCTTTGTTTCATGGGTGGATGTTGTTCTACAAATTAGATCGAATGTTTGCTGCAATTCTATAGATATTTTTGTTTGTTTACGTTTGGTAGCAATTCGCTGAATTTGAAGGGATTCCTGATTTCCAGTGTGAAATTGTTTCGTAATTTGACTGACCATGCGTTTTGTTGCACATAATGAAATGCGAAACTTGATTACCGATGCGTTTTTGTCTAAATTATCGATCAAAAGAAGTCGTCAAAATCCTGCAGAATGCTGTTTTTTCTATTGTTTTGGAAATAAAATAGAATCAATACATTACAGCTGAAGGCACTCCAGATGCTAAATCTTGAAACATCTATGAAACAGTATTTTAAACTACCTACCCTTTTATTTTAATTCTATTTATCATGTATTTTGTTTATTGTGATTAGAGTACAAGTCGTATCATAAATAAATTTAAATGTTAAAATACTCACAGCAGGAAATTAACACAAATAACAGTAGTACACAAGTTATTCAGGTTTGTATGTCAATTAACATGCAGATCAGACAATGAATCAGTTCTACCTACAAGAACGAACATCCTACATTTTTTTTTTCATTTCTATTGAATTTGTTTTTTTATAGCATGTAATCAGTTTACAATTCCCCTTGTGTCATTGATGTAAACATGTAATTATAATTATTTTTAATGAAATGTATAGTGGGCATCAATGTAGAAAAAAAATACTGGCTGAAATAAAATCAAAATTCTTCACCATTCCATTTTTGAAAGCCTATTTATTTCAACCTGTTACCAAATATCATATTATTACATCCAGCCAGTCAAAACACATAACATGTGATTTTACAGCCTGTTATTTACTGATTCAGAAATTCCATGATAGGTATTTAAATTTTTCTTTTTTTTCTCATTATTGTGATGCACCATTTTAATATTTAAATAAATAAATTTATAGCCTTTGTAGACCTAGAAAGCAGGGATAATTTTTTTGAAAAAAGTAATAAAAAAGTAAGTAGTGTTAGCCCAAAGGGTTAGGCAGAAGTTTACCCTCCATATTTCATCCATAATGCGACAGCAATGTAAAAAAATATTTAAATCCCTACATGAATATATGGTACTCTATAGATGATACTATTTATTATAATAATAATAATTCAGCTTGATTCATACAATATGTAATAAAATGTACATACTTAGGTAGATACCATCTTGTGGTTTTCAACCTGTAAAAACAGATTCTAGTTATTCTAAATGTCTCAGAACTATTATGGCATGTTACATCTATGTAATTCATACATTTGGATAAAGGAAATCCTTGTCGTAATCAGTTTAAAACAGGAAATATATTTGTTAAAAACAATTAAGTAGATCAAGAACGAGATCAAGGCAGTGATCAAACTGATTATTATCAGCTAATTGGAAAGAACATCCTTTCAAATCAGTTTAAAAATAAACATTCAAATTAAGACCTCAATTATTAGGCCATTCCCCTGGCTATTGTGAAAAAAAAAGCTGGGATATTCTCAAATAAAAACAAACATTTCAAGATTTTTTTGTCACACTGGCCACTGGCCAAGATTATTTAAAACACCCAGCTGAATTTAACACAAAACATTAATTTTTCTTCATGACTTTTTTTTCTTGTTTTGTCTATCTCTATACCCTCTCACTGCTGGGCAAAGCTGTCCCCCCAAGTTCTTACACAACTACCTTTTTTTCGCGCTAATCTCTAAACAGCTCTTGCGGTACGCATCCAGGTCATTTTGCTACCTTTTCCAGGGCCGGCCTCAGGTACTATGCATATTCAGGCACCAGTATGCATTTTGGGGATATTATGAACTTAAAAGCTTAACTGGTTGAAAATGCCTATTGTATTAAATCTATAATCATCATTCCTTGCCCTTATCGAAATTAAATTTGGGGTCGGCGCAACATGTCTTCTTCTTCCATACCTCTCAATTACTTGTCATCCCATCAGACACCTCCTTTCTTGCCATATTATTCTTAAATTAAATGGCATTAAATCGTACGTAATGGCACGAAACGAAAGTGCTTTCTGAAAGTATATAGAAAAAAAACTTAATAAAATAAAAAATAATATAAATTAAAAAGTTAGAATGCAGTTGCCTTATAACTTTTTAATTTAATATCAAGATTTATATATATATTATAATAATTACTATATCGATAGGTATTTCATCACTACAGGGTCGAGGTCAGCGTCTAATCAATGTCAATCATTGCTCACTTATCAATCAAAGCTGCGTATGGCTAGAAATTATTTAAAATACGTCTTCAAGATGATGTCCGTAATAAGCATGATTATCTTCCATGTCATACCTACGATGTTTTGTAAATATGGCTACCGTCATAATTATCTTGTACTATGTGCCTACACCAAAGGGATCTACCAACACATCAATGTATTGTATAGCTGGCGAGCCTATTACGATTTATCGGCGGCAAAGTTAATCCCTAACCGCGAATTTATCTAACTTAAGCACACACTTTCGTAATTATTCTCGATCCGGATTAAACGTAGGACCTCGCGAGAAGCGACCATTCACCTACGTGAATTTTATTTGTTTGACCTTTAAAACCTTCACATTGTAATGGCCGTCTTTGTTTAACGCTTACATTGTTTCCAATTAGACTCCAAAGTTCTTACAATTTTTAAATCGTTGTAAACTCATTTATGTACAAGATAATAATCGTTCGTACGGTTTCCTTAATAACAATAGTTATTTAGGAACTTATTAAATTACGTGCCGATCCTTGTATCTGTCGTGGCCTTCATGCCTCTATTGCGTCGCTAGTATTCAAGTATAGACCGCCATTAATGTTTTTCTTACGTTGTTATCTCAGTCTGTCGACGACCCCTGCTTGCCTGCGTCCACTTTATGATCCATCCAGACAAAGAAATCCACAGACTCCTGTCAAGAGGATTGAAACAAGTAAATTCAATCGTTGTTTACTTTTATTGACTACAAACAAACATTTACGCCCGCTAAGGTACTCGAAGTATGACGTTTACACTTGAGTTTTATTTTTAACGAAACCTGTGCGTGGAACAAAGCCCTGGCGTTTGCATGGAGCCCTCTTTTAACCCTCGCTCATTAAAGTTTCATCTTGGACGGGCCTCCTCCCACTCGCTTGGCTGATTGTGCGAAATATGTGTCACACAACGACTCCGTAAAATTCGTAAAATGTTTAGAACCTGTGGTAAATTTGTCTCAAACATTACTTCCCAAGAATCCGCTTATCATTAGTCGATGAATGGATCTTTCCTTTGGTTTACGCAAGAACTGATTCCCGGGAGTAAATTTTAAGCAAGTTCAAGAAATTAGAATCCAATCGGAAATGACAAGGAATAAATAAAATAAATTGAGTCATTCATTCCGGTTTCTTAGTGCATTACTTAACTTTTTGCAATATCAGATATGGATGTACTTAAGTACCGCTGAGTAATCTGTAATTCAGCAGAAATTGTTTCGTAACTTTGCTTTGTATGGTGATAAATTGGAGAGCATTTCCGAGAAGGCTGGTACAGGTAGCTACCTGTTTCACGTTCACAGACCCCACAGGTTTACCCGGTACCGCTGTTCACTGATCTCACTGATCACTACCTCACACGAATTTACACGTCCTTTCTTAAGATGACTTGCGAATTACCCATCCATGGCAAAATGATACAATTTCCTAGGGGAAATTTACTAGAGCGGAATTCCACTTATGCCATTTTGTTGGAGCACTATAAAATCAGAAGCGAAGGACGGAATGGGAGCTACTTACCAAGCTGAGCCGAATTAAAGCCATGTCTAGACGTCATTATATTTATCAAACTAATGCACGTTCTGCAAGCATACCGGCTGCTCTAAACTACAACTTATGCTTCATATTCTTAAGTTACATTATAGTTTACCTAGCGAAGGCCTAAGGAAAAATATAAGTACTTTAGAATGACACCCGAATTGACCGAATTCACATCAAGACATTTATGAAAATAGATTTTTACCTAAAAAGATTGCGGTTTTACGCTTAAAGCTTACTCATAAACATTGAACGCGTAAAACCCCTCGGTTAGTCTGTCATAGCCGAGATAACGGTTCCAATGATTCAATAAGAAAAGGAAAAACTGTAAATCATACAAAAATAGGGTCATGTTTTTGTGCAAGAATTGTTTGCATAACTGTTATGTTTTTTGGACTATTTACTTTTATTGGAAACCCATAAAAAATACGTATAAAACATAATTTCGCTTTTTTTATTACGGACTAAACTCTTAGAGTGATGTAAGAAACTATGAATACGGAAAACTTTAACCGATAAACATTACAAAAGATACGATCTTTTTTATCTCATTCAAAAGAACTACCTACATATTTCTAATGGTCCTCCTAAACAATTATGGGCGACCGTTCTTCGGCACCTGCCTTAGACACCCCAGGCCCCAGAGTTCGCGTGTTGGCTCACACCTGCGCGACAGATGTGTTTATCTTGCCATAGAAAGAGACCCCCCTATACCCATTTCCTACAAGCAAAGAAAAATAAAATTCTGGGCTTGGAAACAAACAAGAGAGTGCAGTTAAAAGCTGCCATTTGCAAAGGTCGGCTGGAATTCTTAAATAGCTGATTAAAATAATGCACCCTTCTTTTGGAACTCCTGACCTGGCACGTGTCATGCACTTATGTTAACACTATGGAATAAAAGAGTCGGTTTCACCGATTTGATTTAATGGCCAGTCAATCGATTGAATTTGGTCGCTTATTCGGAAGGTCACCCCTCCAAATGCTGCGTGCGCGCATGGGCGCATGCGAGTGTCTACATGTTACGGTTCGCTGACCGCATGGCATCACTTGGCCTCGTTCATTGCATAGAATTGCCAATTTTTTCCGGTAATTTAAGATGTGTCAAATTATGAGGTTGTTGAAAGGCGATACATTTTTATTATCTAGCTAGTCCCATGGCGGTATTAAATTCTGTGAGAATGTAATTATATCTAGCTAACATTTGCATAATTAAAACTTAATTTACTCTAAATACAGGCAAGTCGTCAACATCGAGAGTAACATCGGCATCGTCATAGTAAACTCTTGGCCCGAAACTGTACACGTATTCACACGTTGGTGTCATGTGCATTCAACCGCCCATCCTTCCTGCTTATTGCCAGAGTTGGTTTTGCGGTTTTTCAGCTGGACACAACCAAGCAGTTCGTTCCGCTTTGTAAACGAGTTTCTGTTCACTAAGGAACTTGCATTTTAGCCAGATAGGGCAGACTTCTTTTATTTCTAGATCTAACAACTGCTCCAAATCCCGAATTGGCAAGATATACTTTGTACTGATTGTAGTCAAGAAGGCCAACCACTAGGTAACAATCGCAACGTTAATCACACGTTCATTGACAACCAATATATTATATCGCAAGAGTCAGCACCTACAAGCAATTGCTGTATTTACGACCATACTGTCAATTATTGAACTATTAGTTTTGCAAAATTTTGCGAGTACCATGGATGAATTATATTTTGAGAAGCTATGTTTTGAAGATTCAATACTTTTTTCGTAGACTTTGTATCCGTCAAGTCTTGCTAATGTTCTCGTCTTCATGCAAATTTCTTCACTTTCAGCAAAAGTTCAGCTTCTTGTACTCCAACGTTGTATTTTTCGACAGATTGCGTTTCCTAATCGCACTTTGCGTAATTTTATACTACAAATGCGCATCATCATCATCAAATTATCAGGTTTAAAACGTCAAGTCCTGTCCGTTGACCTCATAAACCGCTAAGAAACGGTGTACCAGTTTTGGGAAACGGGTCGGTAATTGTAGTTTGTTTTTGGCACGTAACTTTGTCACAATCGACCATCAAGAGTTCTTCATGATAAATTCTCGTGGTTGATACAAAATATCTAATAAAATTTGTTGATTTTTTGTCACCTGTAGACAAAAAAAATCACTACTAATTCTATTCCACCTACCTAGACCTTGGCTAGATCTATTATTAGTTTTAAAGAACCGGTTAAAATTAATATCGGATAAAGTATAATCGTATCGATCTTGACATCGAAATCCCCGCTGCGCTGATAATTTATCTTCAAGATGATTGGAACCATTACCCACTTCCGTCCTCTGAGCATTTCACGTTATGATATAAACGATTGGATTTCCTCCAGATGTCTTTCATTTGAATGCAATGTTGATTGAATTCGTATCATTGTCATTCACCCCCGTCTTCCGACTGACTTTAATTTTCCGTGGACTATCGTATTCATTAATGTTGTTGCGTTTCAATACTCCGTAACTGCTTCTTTTCCTTTTGTCTTATGGCTTGGCCTAGTTGCATGCTTCAATGCAGGTGTAGAATTGAAACCAAAACAGACAATGACCCTGCTTGAAAATCGATCCGTTTTGAATTCTTCCGATCCAATTCATTACATCGCATCGCATCGGTAGAACGATATAACCGCACACTGGGAGTTGATTGGGAAGAATTTTGGAGATTTCCGATGCCTGTAAGGCCAATTTTTTACTTGGCTATTAATTAACTTCGTGTATGACTCAGGAATTATGGAGTCATTGGTAGCTAGTTCCCACGCCCCAAGCCTTATGATTCAATGTGTTTTGCCCACAATTTATAAATTAACTAATACTCTACCATCAATTGCAATATAAGCTATTTTATAGCAATCTAAGGGTCCTACGGCAGCCAATAAACTCGGATCCGCCTAAGCGGCCGTTAAGCCACGTGCTATATCATCAGATATCGGCTCAACGTTCAGGTGTCATCAAATCAGAAGCAGACATAAATCCCTTCGTGTCCGGATAGAGCGTCGATTCAAAGTAATTTCCGCCTCTTGTAAAAAAATGACCGTTGGATCATCGACCGTTGCCCATTGGCAGTTGATTACACTTTACGACTACACTTATACCTTTGACTATGTTTTTATCCGTCGAGAGACATACTTTTTGCATTACAGTCTCCATTCCCATAAAGGACTCTTGTCAATTTAATGTCCTTTGTACCACAATCAGCTCTGCAGAACGTTGCACAAAGGGTTATATTGTACTTTTATGAGTGCTCTTTTTGTTCAGTTTAACGGCATTAAAGGACCATTTTAAACTGAATTGAGGTGCACTAAAAGGAAAGTATGAATCCATTACATGATGCACTTGCTGTACGCAACAGAGGAGCCGAAAATAAATCTAATTCCTTCGACATGACTCAAATTAAATTAGATGTTCAATCAAACAGCGGGAGTGGGACGGCCTTGCAGGTGGTCGGGGTAAAAGTGTTAGTACCTGAATACACGAGACCTTAGTCTTGAGATCGTGACTACGAATGGTGAAAGTATACGTACAACCACAATAAGGGATTCAATAGCACAAAAATATGTTATTTTCATTCTGTTTCTAGAGTATCTTCATTGAAACCGTGAGTACATTCAGAACTGGTTTAGGCCCCGGGATCAAGACGCGTCCATATTGAGTAGGTGTAGGTACTGTATCATATTGCCGTACTATCATGCGTTTGTCTTTTAAAAGAAATGAGTCAACGAAATTCTTGTCGTGTAGGAGTGATTCTTCGTAATCTTCCGGCGTTCCCACATTCGCCGCATTTGGTGTGTTGCGGCAAAACCGGATGCAACGTAGCCTTTTATCGCCACGTGATTAGTGTGCCGAACAGTCGGTACTATAGGTCATCGTCACCCCCGTGACGTGAATCACCTCCGTAGTAATTCTTAGAAATATCACTACAATAACACTTACAAACCTATTCTGTTCTACGTGTTTGCTTCGTAATTATTTTCTTCAATCAAACCACCAAATAAAAATGGAATCAGATCAAAAATCGTAACAGATAAAGGTGAGACAAGCGGAAGAATCATGCGGAAAAATTATAGCCCGACATGCAAATGAAGTTAATTGCTAGCGTCACGGAATCAACTGCCACACGTTTTTATGTAATAGGTACTTCAAACAAGGAACAATTATAATCTAGATTATCTGTGGGTGGTTAAAAGGAGTGATTGTATTTTTGAACGCAATAGAAAATCGCGCCGCCTTTGTTTCAAATGATTTAATATTCCAAATCGACAATGGACCGTCCAGAGAGTGTTATTATTTAAATGTTGGCCCTCGGTAATTGTGGGTCGGCATTAGATGAGTGTCCTATCGTGGAGCCTGGAGAGAAGGGAGTGGCGGCGGGAGGCGGAGGGCTTTGACCCCGTGCCCGTAATCAGGGACGCTGTGGTCGGAACTGTCCTTGCTATCCTCCGTCTCGTTCAATGTGTAACTTTTTATGAACAACGCCATTATTAGATAACTATCAATTCTTTTGTTTTGTTCAACAACACTGATACAATTAGTATCTAATCGGTCAGAGCTCATAACAAAAGCGATAGTTGAACTGTGCCATTCGGCAGGTACTTCGACTGAAAGTATGTGTTTAGTGATAGAGTGCCCTAGTTCGCAGGCAGCCGATAAGTTATCGCGGATGCGATCGATAGCACTCAAAGCACTAAGTTGCCTTTAGGCCGGAGAACCTATGATTGCTAAACATGAGTCGTCGTTTAATTGCTTCATAGACGTTAATAGAGGGTTACGAACGTTTTATTGTTTTAATAGTTCTAGGTTTACGTGGCTTGCGTAAGTGTCGGTGCATCGAACGCAACCGGTTCTGGCGGGCTTCGTTATAATTTACCACTAATCTTGACCCACAGCTGTCTCGAACCAGTTTCTCGGCTTGATCCAAAGGCTTGACCCGTCATATCAATAAGATCTGTTGGGCGGAAGTACATGCATACTGAATAAAACTTGTGGGTGGTAATCCTGTTGATGACTATCCCGACGACAAAGCTTGGCTTATTAAAACATGATCCCCTCTTAGCTATCTGATTGTTTACGTTTTTAATGCAGCTGTTAGTTCATTATGAACGTAGTTAACAACACTTGTACACTTCCTTTTGTTCTTTTATTAAAGGATCTTAGTACTTGTTTGTTTAATTTAATTATTTCTTGTATTGTTCCAGTGCTGCGGACAGTGCGGACTCACCGATACTGGAGGAAGCTGGCGAGAGTGGCTCGGAACAGAAGCCAAAACCTCTCATCAAATATGGAGAACTCGTTATACTCGGGTGAGCATTGTTTTCTTTTGTTTCACGACCTTCGTCTGTCCACTGTAGATGCTTGACACTTGAGTGCGTTGTAAGAACAAAAACTTGATACTTTTGACGTCCGGAAAACGTATCTGATAAAAGTTGTTTTGTTGTTTCCTCCTCAGACCCGATCAATTTAGTAACTGGCCTGACAATAGCATCACGGCCCCTGGAGACAAACCCAGATTGTATTTCTATAGTACTGCCGTGAAAACGTCTGGCAATGTCCCGTTCCATTTTATATTAAAATTCCCCAGAGAGGCTCTGCGTGTCGAACCCATGTCTCCACGCCTCTTAAGGGCCGGCTTCAAAGGGAGAAAGTCCGAAAATTTATAACGAGGCAATAATATTGTGAGATGCTAATCAGATCGTAAGAGGCAACGAACTCTTGTTTATAACTTTATTGTAAGTATAGTGGGCTCTTTGAGTCTCCGTCTAGCAAAAGAGCCGCTTGATAAGGAGAAGATAAATTGTCGTGTCGCAACATTCAGCTGGTTGCATACTGAATAAGGCAACTAATCACATAACAGAAATGAGAATACAATATCAGGAAGAAGTCTGTTCAATCGCCTTCCAATTATCTTGCTTAGAATATGGTACGATCCGTTGGATGCGTGGTCCTTGTATGTAAAGAGAAGGGTCTTTTCGATTCAATTTTGTACTAGCTTGTCTACAGTTTCGACTGTTTCTAGTACTATGTACAACTGTGTAGCTCTTAACTGGGACATAGAATCGTTAAACTTGACGAAACTCAACCAAAGTTAGGATTGTTGCATCAAGATGGGAAATCAGTTAGATTTTACTGCTGACCAATAGGCTTGTGTCCTGAAAAAATCTAATTAGTCCGTCAGTTAGATTATCAAAAATATTTGACACGTATTTTTTCTTTTGTTACGTAAACCAAAATTGACAAAGTTAAGACGCTTTTAAAATTCTCAATACGTCACGCCGTGCTATAATTTTTAGTTAGTTTTTTAGTGACGTTACGAGCCCCCACTCTCGAGTTTTGATGCGTTTTATCTTTGTCAATATTCATTGATTTACAAAAACAAAAAATACGTGTCCATTATTTTCCAATACTCTAACTGACGGACTAAATAGATTTGCAATTTACTGATGGTGGAAACTAGGCTATTCACGATTTTAGCATTTGAAAATAGACTTGCCATAATCTATTTTCAAGTGCCACTTTGTTTACTTATCAAATGTTACATATTATTTGGGTCACTCTAGTAAGTTATTCGATAAAATTCTACACTTCGCTCGATATCATGCACTCATAAAACTAATTGGCGACATGATTGAACTGATTTAGCCGGTTCGTAGTCTCTAGTCAGTATTGCTCATTATCCTTTGTCCGGTAATCTACTTGTAGAATAACAAGGTTAGCATGCGAGTGCAAGGCAGAAGATGCGACCGGTATATACCTAGTACATGTCTGCGTAGATACGCAGTAATGGTAGGTTAGTTCGTCTTGCCACGGAGTAGGACTAAATGGAGTGCGAATGTGTAGAAATTAGTGCCCCCTGTCGCTCGATCTATGCAGAACTGCTACGGTGCACTAGATTAGTTGATGCTATTCTGTGTGCAGCATATCTATGATAGCATCTTGTCCGCGCAATTTCCAGCATGCTACTCGACTTCTCGAATTTTTCATGTGTTCGCAGTTTCGCACGCAAGTTTATAGACGAATGCTCTAAATTCCATTCAGAAGAAATTATAAGCCGGAGCAAATACAGTGTCCTTCTCTAGGACTACAGCTGGCACTATTCAGCGTCAAGATAAATCTCACACTAGAATCTTGAAAATGTAATTCCAATCAGACTGCGTAGAAAACAGAAGGTCCATGAGACTAGATTGTAGCGTACCGTACCAACAGTTTATTGCTAAGTACTCCATTTAATTTCTACTCCGAGGTTTGCACTCTGCACATTCCCAGGTCTATAACACGATCAGAAATCACAATGCAAGTTGAAATGAGTTTTTTTTTCTGAGCAACAGTTTTTACGCTTGTGAAGTGAAGCTCCTCGTGTATTTGATTGAGATACATAAAAAATGAATGGAAGCCTGAGCTTTTATTTAAGCATTCCTTTAATTTTAAACATTACTGATTTTCAAATTGTAAGTAATGAATAGGCATTTGCATGACACAATAAATGTGCTTTCTATGACTTCCACAAAAGTCTCATGTTTCTTAGAAATAGAAAGTCACCCCTAAAATAATACCACAAAGGTAATTCATTGATGTCATCTCACATCAGTGCCATATTTCACGCGAGCAATAAATCTAAGCGATATTAACCATTAAACATATGGTACCAAAGATACATTCGTCGTAATCTTCCCTCTGACCTCGAAACGTACACCGTTTTTGTGAATGTCACCATCTAAAAGCAATACATTATACGACAGGCAGTATCAATCACATATCGTGATTAATTGCAGTAATGGTACACCGTAAATATTTCCCAATATTACATGCATGAATGTTGGCAACATTATATCACTTGAACCAGATTTTATTGCCAGCCTACAGACGTTTCCGGTCTCAATTTGATTTGAGTTCCGTCTATACGTCTGGATTTAAGGTGTATGTGATGATAACAGCCAGTCTGATAAAAGTAATAAATATTATTGTTGTGTATCCAAGACTTTTCCTTTGTTCGTCTTTTGGTCGTTTGTCCACGTTTATTTTCTTGTTCTTTGTGTGTGGTGTTCTCCAGGGCTTTAGCCTAGGGCCACATTTACTGTGTTACGAAGAAAATTACTCATGTTGCTATAAGTATGGTCATTACGTATTTTAAATGTCACATAAATGTTTAGGGTTCCATACCCGAAGGGTAACCAACGGGACCCTATTTCCAAGTCTCCGCTGTCCGTCCGTCTATCTGTCAGCGGGCTGTATCTCATGATTCGTAATAGGTAGACGGAGACCATAACACGGTAATATTATAATATATAATCAAAAAACAACACGCATTTTTATTGAACACTTCCTATTCAATATACAAAGTAATTCATTTATTTATATAAAAAGGATATTTACAATCACAAAACTAAATAGAAACAGAAAGTAGGCAAATGTAATTAAAATGCTGGAGACGGGCAGCCCTAACGCATGTTTACGTACCGCGCGGCTGTAGGCATTTATTTCTATCATGCGGCCGAGTTACACTACTGTATTATAATATTACCGTGACCATAGGTAGACAGTTGAAATTTTTACAGCATATGTATTTCTGTTGCCGCTATAACTACAAATAATAAATTAAAAATTATAGGGGGCTTTCCTACTATGCTCGAGCCCGACTCGTATTTCGGTGCCTGCTTGTCGTTACTGCCGAAGCCACAAAATTGCAACCCTAGCATTACGGATAGAAATGAAACAACACGAAACAATATACTTATTCCTTCAGTACAGCAGGTACATTTAATAGCCAGTATTGGTAATAATGCCACTTCAAATGTCCCGTAAAACGTTTTACGGTCTCCTAAGACAAACGGGTGAAAGTGAAGCTCTGTCCCTACAATAAAACAGAAACAAAGCAAATAAACATTAACTTTACGACACTGCGCAGATTGTCTTGTAAAACGGTTTGCCAATTTCGAATCAAAATGGAAGTTGACTGTAAAAAGGTATTATCATAATGAAAGTTTGAATGAATGAATGATACATTTATTTGCAAGAATATAGTTAGTTAACATAAGTTCTTTCCACTATATTCGGCATTTCGGCCATACAAATATTGAGATTTCATGTTATGTTTGATTCTTTACGGTTAGGTAGGTTAGACGTGAAGTTAATGTGGATGCTCCAGGGTAGCCCGCGAAATTCAAATTTTCTTACGTTTTTTGCAGTGCTAGGTTGTATGTTGATTAAAATATTGTTCATAATAGTTAATAGGTATAAGTTCATAAAGGTCTAGCAATGACTTTGACTTTGAAAAAATGATTCCTCGACCTTTATGAACTTGTTGGGTTGTATTGATGATTTAGATTATTATAATTCTGTAACTACATATGTCTTACAGTCGCGAACAATATTTTAATTAACATACAATCTAGCAGTGGCCTGCAAATTGCAAAAAACGTAAGAAAATTTGAATTTCGCGGGCTACCCTGAAGCATCAGCCTTAAACGTGACTATTCATTAGTTGATTAAGTACTCCGTGGCCATTATCTATACAAATAAATACAATTGAAACGTCTGTTTGTAATTTTAAAATAACAGCTTTTAACTAAATGCATTTATGAATGTATTATATTATACGGATTAAAGACAATATTTTTATTTACATTTTTTTTTGTGTTTGTTCCGACTAATCTCCGAAACGGCTGGACCGATATTGACTTTTACTGGAAGATAGCTGATGTTATAAGGAATTACTTTTATTTTATAAAAAGCAATAGAGTTACGTGTAAAAAAATTAAACTCCCGTAGGGAGACGGACGGACTATTACGTATCTCTGTTGACAGCTTGAAATTATAGTAACTGGGCTCAGTGTCCATCAATTAACTGTCAAAAGGTTAGTTTCGAATTACGAGTATGTATGTAGTCGCGATCAAATATGACGTCATTGGTTGTCATCGTGACTGATAGTCACCGTAACTCGTTTTGACAGACGCTTTCGTATCGATACTTATATTATTTCGATTTTGTAAGCATAGTGGAAAACAAATTGATGACAACTGAGTTTGAAGTGGCTTTCGTGAAAGACGTTACACCGTACCCGGGCTGTTAGTCACCGTAAAGTGATATCCACTCGGTGCGATACGTAATACCAATTAATGACGTTCTCGGTTGTCATCAAAGTTCGGTGTAGGTACAACCGAAGCTTGATAGTCACTGGGTATCAGAAAAATACGTAATAGGCTTCAGAAATCGTTAACTAAATAAAAAAAAAAGTAATCGTCAACAAAATAATTTTACGCGGACGGAGGTCGTAGGCAGCCGCTAGTTTGATATAATTTTTACCTAGTTCTGACGCCACGAGCCCCCACTCCAGAGTTTTGATGCGTTTTATCTTGTCAATATTCATTGATTTACAAAAACAAAAAATACGTGACCATTAATTTCCAATACTCTAACTGACGGACTAAATAGATTTGCAATTTTTTGATACTGTCGTCAATCGTCATGCCTATTATAATAACCAAATACTTAATTTCTTAGAAATGATCTTGTTTGAACGAAACAACAACGGAATAGCTAGATAATAGAGTAGAATGTATAATCTAGAGATACATTATCGTAGTTTTTGTACTATGGCTAATAAATTGTTCTTCTTGTTCCATATAATAATGAATACTTAACCAAGAAAACAATAATCACTGTTGTTGACATTTTATCTTTATTTTCTTCCGTGTTGAGGAATCAAAATAATTTATCATATTAACATTCCATTGTTTTAATTTATAATAATGCTTTCATGCGACGCAGTCTCATTTCTTCCATTATCAGGTGTTATACATGGCAACTTTATATTATTAGGCCATTATTAACTCAATACATACTGATGTATGTATTTAATAGTTCAGTATGGATTGATATCCATACATAATATACGTATCATTTTTTTTTATCCCGGTTCTTACGAACGTGATCATTTCGGACATCCAGGCAGGCCAAGCTGTGGGCAAAAGCCAGTCCTCAATAATCTTGCAATGTTCACAAAGCTTAATTATCTTGTTATTAGTAAATACGAAGAGGATCTTGTTTCTAATGATCTAGACTGGACAGTGGACAGCCTTTGTCTCCTAAATGACTAGACCGGTGGACAGACTATTTCTGTGCCGATAAACACACGACCACGTACCACATACATTATTACGTGATTTTCATAATCGTGAACAAGTTTCATACCAATTACCATATTATTGTCTCACTGTTAGACTTCTCTTCTAGCAGAGGAGAACCTGGCTTTAAGAAGAGGCCTTCTGAGGGGCATAGATAAACACCCTTGCGCATTGCGTGTTTGTATAACTTTTTTTTAAGTCTAGATTTCCTCATAGATTTCCTTATCTTGTCCGGTTAGGGCTACCGCACACTCGAGACAAAACTGTCTTGAGACAGACTGTTTCCCTACTAGCGCGAGCGAGAGATAGATAGTCTGTCTCGTTCGCACTAGTAGGGAAATATTCTGTCTCAAGTGTGCGGTAGCCCTTAAAGAGACACCTTAAAATATGCAATCAGTCATTGAACGATAAAATATTACACAACTTTAATGTTCTATTGTTAGTAAAGAGGTTTTGGCTGAATGGGCCTTATTCTATCAGCCACTTAAATCAAAGGGGGTTCACCGAGTAGCAAACACACTATGATTGACACTGACAGTCGAGTGTAGCCAACCCCTGCAAACGGTTGCATAGAAAACTTATCACAAAAGATATCCGGATCATAGACAAAGACCGGAATTCCCAAACCTGCTATAAGTATCCCTAACTTTTTGAAGCCTGATTACTTCAATGTCTTTTCCAAAACTGATTTATTTCAGTTTCTCTTTGATACCTAACATTTAGATAGTCTTCCGCCAGTTTTACACGTTTCCTACCGGTACCTATATAAGATACTGATCCTATGCGTGCCTTTAAACATACAGTCAAAGAGACTTTTGCGCTGTCACTAACGACACCGGGGAAGTGGTGTTTTGGGCCAATATCTGTCGGTACTAACTGGGTTGTGGAGGTCAATGGTATAATATGCATGAATTTTTGTATCACTCTAAACAAAGCGTATTAACATCAGAAATAGCAAAGTGAAATATTTTTTTAATATCTATAAAAAGTACTAAGTTAAAAGCATTTGAAACTGCTGATTAGACAAAGAGATCCGATACAGCGAATGACGTCATTCGCTGCATCGACGTACAAAATCCATACTAAACTCCGTTAATCTAGAAAGAGATAGAAACAAAAGTTTAAATGGTTATAACTTTTGTGTTGTTTAGCCGATTATGTCTTGTTTTCGCTTTTTGTCATTATTTTTATAGTACTTTAACATTCCGTATCGAAATAAAACAAAGACAATTTATGCATATTCCCTATTGCTCCATGTAAAATACTGGTATTCTGCTGCATCAACATAGTTGTGAAAAGGCTACGCAGATGATGATCAAAGGTGTATTGTCGAGGCAGCGATACGCAGAAGAAAAACTACAGTACTATAAACAGCAAACCGACTAGTTATCATTTCAAGTTTGATCTGGCTAAACCAATCAAACACCCCACTCAGTAAATGTGCGGATGGCTAGCTCACTGATGTCATCAATGAGACAAAGTTGTCTTGTTTAATCTTTATGGTCAACGCTTATCGTGCATGCCATGCCTTTTGAGGACTGTTTACACTATAGTCCACGACTGTACAATGTCACACTTTCTTTTTTATTGCAATCATCATCATTAGACCTCAAAAGCCCCGCCCGCGCCTTAATAGACAGTACTTTGATATAGCCGTTGTTTATACATCATCAATCAAGCGGTCAGAAAAATGCCCATTCCTTTGGGCGTAAATTCGGCTTCTTGAGGTGCATTTAATTAGTATTCCACTGCGCTGCCAACAGTTGGGACTATGCTGATTGACTGTTATCATTTAGGCCATCGGTTGTATTTTCATATTGAAGCAATAGAATGAGGTCTTCTTTACCAACCGACCATACAATTTCAGTGTTTGCTTATTCTTCGCCAAGAATTACAAGGCTCACGGATTAAGACCTAGTTCCAGCTCTAATATTAACACCTATATTTACCAAACGATAATAAATTACCGCACCGTGATCATAACAAACACAAACAGCGTGCTTAGTTTCTGTAATCTACGGCACGCATGTGTATTCTCATAATCACGGTCATGACATGAATTCATAATGATCACAGTATATCGAGTTCAAGACCAGCTGACCGCAAAACTTGGTTTCTCATTGCGTAGAGGTCATGAACATGGAACATCTCTTTTGCTCCAACATCACGTTCTAGCAAATCGCTAGAACGTGATGTTGGACCCTCCCGGTTTCTTGCGACTCGTTTTGACCCAAATATACGTACAAATTCGAGCCAGATATAGAAAGCATGTATGATTTAAATATGATGTGAGAGGAAGCATGGGCGTGCGCCCCTAAGAGGCAATTAGGCAAAGCCTACCCTACCAACTGGGCATTCATTATAACGAACTAACTATGTAATAAAATATCACATTATGTACAAAATATAAAAAAAAAGTTCAAACTCCTGTTAGAATACTTATAGCAAGTCGCTCCCGCGTCACGCAACTAACACTTTACTGGAAGTTACTACAAAGGTTGGAGCTCCGCCGGACAGGCAAGCACTGGACTTGCCTTAAACCCATTGATAATTTTACGCACACATTGGCACATTGGTGCATATTTTCGTGTGTATAAACTGCACACATGTATAGATTGCAGTAATTTTAGGGCGGTAACTCCTGCGAGTGTAGCTGGGCTGCTGGGCTGTGATTGGCTGCTACAACACAAGGCCAGGATTCAAGGTGGATGTTCTTTAGCCCGCGAAATTCAAATTTCCTTACGTTTTTTGCAATTTGCAGGCCAGTGCTAGGGTGTATGTTCAATTTTGATTAAAATAATGATTCCTGGGGGTTATTGGCGCGTATTATTATTATAATAATCAATAATATTATTGTTATTATATTTTACTTCATGGGTGTCGTTTTTGTGGTATTTGGGGTTGGTGATAATGAAAAAGAGGTCAAAATGAAAATCCAAGATGGCGCCGATGAAAATTTTCAGTTTTTTCTTCATGGGTGTCGTTTTCGAGGTTATTGGGGTTGGTGATAATGAAAATGAGGTCAAAATGAAAATCCAAGATGGCGCCGATGAAAATTTTCGGTTTTTTCTTCATGGGTGTCGTTTTCGAGGTTATTGGGGTTGGTGATAATGAAAATGAGGTCAAAATGAAAATCCAAGATGGCGCCGATGAAAATTTTCAGTTTTTTCTTCATGGGTGTCGTTTTCGAGGTTATTGGGGTTGGTGATAATGAAAATGAGGTCAAAATGGAAATCCAAGATGGCGCCGATGAAAATTTACAGTTTTTTCTTCATGGGTGTCGTTTTCGAGGTTATTGGGGTTGGTGATAATGAAAATGAGGTCAAAATGAAAATCCAAGATGGCGCCGATGAAAATTTACAGTTTTTTCTTCATTGGTGTCGTTTTCGAGGTTATTGGGGTTGGTGATAATGAAAATGAGGTCAAAATGAAAATCCAAGATGGCGCCGATGAAAATTTACAGTTTTTTCTTCATGGGTGTCGTTTTCGAGGTTATTGGGGTTGGTGATAATGAAAATGAGGTCAAAATGAAAATCCAAGATGGCGCCGATGAAAATTTTCGGTTTTTTCTTCATGGGTGTCGTTTTCGAGGTTATTGGGGTTGGTGATAATGAAAATGAGGTCAAAATGAAAATCCAAGATGGCGCCGATGAAAATTTTCAGTTTTTTCTTCATGGGTGTCGTTTTCGAGGTTATTGGGGTTGGTGATAATGAAAATGAGGTCAAAATGAAAATCCAAGATGGCGCCGATGAAAATTTACAGATTTTTCTTCATGGGTGTTGTTTTCGAGGTTATTGGGGTTGGTGATAATGAAAATGAGGTCAAAATGAAAATCCAAGATGGCGCCGATGAAAATTTTCAGTTTTTTCTTCATGGGTGTTGTTTTCGAGGTTATTGGGGTTGGTGATAATGAAAATGAGGTCAAAATGAAAATCCAAGATGGCGCCGGTGAAAATTTTCAGTTTTTTCTTCATGGGTGTCGTTTTCGAGGTTATTGGGGTTGGTGATAATGAAAATGAGGTCAAAATGAAAATCCAAGATGGCGCCGATGAAAATTTTCAGTTTTTTCTTCATGGGTGTCGTTTTCGAGGTTATTGGGGTTGGTGATAATGAAAATGAGGTCAAAATAAAAATCCAAGATGGCGCCGATGAAAATTTTCAGTTTTTTCTTCATGGGTGTCGTTTTCGAGGTTATTGGGGTTGGTGATAATGAAAATGAGGTCAAAATGAAAATCCAAGATGGCGCCGATGAAAATTTACAGTTTTTTCTTCATGGGTGTCGTTTTCGAGGTTATTGGGGTTGGTGATAATGAAAATGAGGTCAAAATGAAAATCCAAGATGGCGCCGATGAAAATTTTTTTTTGCTATCATTATTTCGTGGCCTACCCTTCGTGGAATACTACTGCACGCCACTGAGAGGAAGAGTGGAAATAGCGAGTCTCGCGTTACTGAAACGTAACTCCGGTCTTTAATTATGTACGAACGTATATATATGGTGTTGACTTTATTTTCTCATTTTATCACGAACTTTCCGTTGAAAAGTTTCTGTTTGTTAGATTATGCATGCCTATTCATTTCGTTACGTAAGCTACTATAGAGGTTCTACTGCCCACTGCCAAAGTCACTGCTAATTTTCAATGTTAATTATATGCTCCTCCATGCTACCGGTCAAATTATACCACTAGCGTATTCTGAATTAAACCATTACATCATCGGGCAACGTCTCTAGAATATCAGCTATTAAATGCAACAGAATTATAAGATTAATAGGTTACTATGTCAGTTTTAATGTGTATTTGTAAAACCGGCGCAACTAGGAGTTTCCGTATAGTAGTAAAATTAAATTACGAGATATTTTAGAGTAGGCTCATGGGTTTACACCGTTTTCTTTGTATCAGACGAGATGCACGGGCGGAAGTAAGTCTGCGAGACGTAAGACGAGCGATGCTGCCAAAATAGCTCTCCATCTATGCGTTAAAATCATAACAAGCTAAAATCGTTTCTCGCATAGTTATTTATTACATCATGGGGCTGTGTGCGGTCCACGTCCAAAAATACATCGTCCACTTTCGTGGGTGTCGTTAAGGTCAATTAAATACTGTAAACAGCATATTTGGATGCTGAATTATTGACGCCTTAATCTTCACGGAATCCTCATATTCCAAAAATAATATTCGTCAGCGGTGAAGATGGTCTAATCGGAATCTCCACTTAGCGGGCCGTCCCGTCATGCATCCGAAAATCTTAATTTATTTCTTTGTATGCAGGTGAATAACCGTTAATACGTTGAGCTATTAATATTCAGCTGGCACGTACACATACTCAGTACAGACGCAAAAAATACGTTTTCTAATTCATTTTTCGGCGAACGGATGTTCAATTACTTTGACGAAAAAATTCGTGAACCTCGACCGAATTCCAGATTTCTATTATTGATCGTACTTCGTAAATTCGTCGTTTGCCTTTAGTACTAATTGTTTGCAGTGGAACTTTCGGGAAAGTTTTAGTTAGAAGTTCGCTTGTTTTGATTTACGATTAATTGAATACTGAGGTCGAACAAATTCACATGGACTGTGCTAATGTGGCCTTTGTTTTCAGTTATTTGGATACAGTTACGAACGATCACGTGCGTGAAGCACAAGTTTTCACGTAATCTGAAACATGCGGACTATTTGGTCTGCTACTTGAAAATAGTACTTAATAAAAATATTTATATTGTAGAATGTAGGCAAGTTCTACATTCTTGGTTTATCAGTGGTTGGATGTAGTTTGGTTAAAATTGATTTATTAATCAAGGTTAATACTGTGGAAGAAAAAATAAACACTGAGTTGAAACGTGTAACAAATCTACTTGCTCCTATTAAATAAAAGGATAAGCAGACTTGTTCAATTAAAATTTAATTAGGGAAAGATTAGAATTAGGGATAAAACAGTACAGCTAAATATTAAAAACCTACGCAGCACGCACTCTAGGATTGTTTTTTAGATCACGCACTTAGTTGGTTAGGAAGTTCAGCACTGTAGGAGAGACGGAAACAGACGTCAGGGTAGCAGGTCAATACCTGGGCAACTTCGAGGTTCAGGTTCAGGAAACCTCTGCAGGAAGGGCGTCGTGCAGATCTCCAGGTCAGCTCTGTAGTAAGGCAGGCGAGACAGCTTCAGAAGATCGGGAGTAGAGGTTCCAGATCCGTAGATAGCTTCCGAAGATCGGGAGAAGAGCACCAGGCAGAATCTTTAGTGGAATCCCCTGGGTAATATAGATATGTACGAGAATTTCTTATGCTTCTTATCTCAGATTCCATGGTAGACTTTCTCTAGCGGTTCGTCAGCTCGTTTTTTAAGTAGTCTTCCTTTTTTTTAATGTTTCAAATATCAGTTTTCTTGTGGCCATCATCTCATCTGACAAGTGTAGTCGGCCAGGACTTATCCATGAGTGTGTAAAGAATTTTTTAGATATAATTTAATTTTAAGTTATTTAGTAAACAATCGAAATAATCTCTATAATACAATAGCTAAACACATATTGATAAAAATTATTAAAATTTTATAAACCAAAAATCATCATAGACTAATGTAGGAAGAGAATTAAAAAGTAATTGACAGTTTGACAATTTGGCGATGTTTGAGCCGTAATTACATAGATTTGTTGAGTGTAAAAATATAAACAAATAAAAAGGATGATAAATAGTATTATGAATGATGAATATAAAGTGTAAGTATGGCACAATACTATAAACGTCGTCAAAAAATATCGATAGAAATCCCAGGTTTTCTCAGGTTATTTGTTGCCGCCCCTTAGGCTGCGTTTCCATCAGAGATGAGCGAGGATACGTAGCGAGGGATGTGTGTGAAACTAACCAATGGTAAAGCTCCTTTTGGTGTGAAACAATAGGCGCGGGTAAACCAAAAGAAAAATTCGTGGCGAGCGTTGCGAGCGAACCCGGCCCGAACATTACCGACCTGTTGAAACAGCATATCTACAATCTAATATTCGCACAATTTACAACAAGCCAGCTGGTCTCGGGGTACAGAGCGTTGGGTTACAATCTCGTGACTTCGAGTTCGATTCCAGCATATGGATTTTCTTTTTGTGAATCGAGTCATTTTATGTGTTTGTTTTATATATTGACTTTTTTTTAAGCATATTTATACTTGTACAAAATAATTTCGATGTTTCACATCTGCACAGGCGTCCCGCGACGGCTCACTTTTTTTCACTTTTTGTGCTAAGCTGGCTATGTGATTGGTTACTTTTATGCACATCTCTCGCTGCATATCCTCGCAAATCTCTGCTTAGCCTCCTAATCGGTATTGCTCTCGTATCGTCCAAAGCCGTCAAAAGAAGGGTTCTGTTTGCAAATATTGAAAGAAAAATTGGAAAGTGCTGTCTTACCTAAAATGTAACAACGCGAGCGTGAAATCACTTTCCGCAACAGCGGTACTCGTAAAACACTTTACCTACAGCTGTTCCGTATCGAATTCGGAAAAACCAAATATTTATGGAATCAATGCGGTGCGCTCTACTCTTTGACCCATGACATTGGCTTTTACAGAAGATACAATTGAGTTTAATTAGGTCGATCGTTTCGATGAAATGAAAAAAGACTTCGTCCATCAATATGTCATCAATATTATTTGTGTCTTTATTTGAAAATCAGAAATCTCGCCAACGCCATACACAAGTCAGCAGTTCTACTAATAAATCAAAATCTGCTATTCGCCAAAATGAAGAATGCCCAGGCACATGGCGTCATCACAGGTGGTAACCGGAATACCACCCACCATAACCCGTTTTCCACAATGTTGTGCGAGATGAGGAACAGCTGACTGACAAAGGTACCTTCCACACCCAGACGGAAGCGGTACTTCCTTTATATTACCCTCTTTTTTGGTAAAAACCCAAACAATTAAAATTTACAACCATTAATATTATTTGCGGAGAGCTGGAAAAACCAAATTATTCAGTAGCCAAAAATGTGTGTTTGTTAGCTAATACGACAACGGACGGACGGTATTAGCTAACAAATATAATATTATTTCCCATTATAATGAGGAGTGACGACTTAGAGGCTTTGTTAGAGACTTTTTGGGTTTGTTAGAGATTGGCCTGAGAAAGCCGCACGTAGAGAGGAGTGGAAGGCTATGGGGGAGGCGTTTGCCCAGCAGTGGGACAATATAGGCTAATAAAAAAAAAATTAGTCCTCATTACCTGCTAGCTAGCTGTGGGTATCTTTATTTATCTTTATTCGAATTCAAATCCAAAGCTCTTCTACTTCTCTTCGTGGCTGCCATCTGCCCAGTTCCTGCAAACTACATTAAATCACCATAATATGTGGCGAACATAATCATTCTCCTGCCCTTATGCCAATTTGATTGGGGTCGGCTCAGCATGTCTTCTTAAGTATATACTTCTCTATTACTCTATGATACTCGGTCGTAGGTATGTGGCGAAAAGTAAGGTTAAATTAACATTACGGTATGATGTTATTAAACGCTTTAAAACTTTTAAGGGCAAAAGAACTGAAGCACCGACTGAAATCAATATTATCTTCCACGAAATCTCCCTTCAAAATAATACCAATCTCAAGTAAATGAAATGAAGCAAAAACTTCAATATATCACTCCCCTTCTAAGCTCATAATATCCCACAGATACCTTGTAATAAAATTTTCATAACTCTGGTTGATATCCAGGGTAGGGAAGAGTCTTGAGAAGGATACATCATAATAAGTAATCCGTCAAGTAGACCGTAACTTTCCAAATCAATGCTGATTTTATTCTCTTTTGATCTAAATAAAATATGGCGTCCTTTACCATAAAGTTAATGTAAGATTGTACTATATTGCTTTTTTATAGTGTTTTAGTTTATAATGTATTTTATGTCTCTATGCCTTATTATGTAATTGTTTGTTGTTCCAAATAAAAAATAAACAAAAAAAATGCATGTAATGACGTTATTTTTTTTGCAATGCTCGGAACTTAATGCGTAATGGTATTATGTCAAATGTTTTTCTGTCCGCAAACTCCACGCGTTCCAACACGCAATTCGTCAGAGTACTTCCATAAACCCGAGCTGCAGTACTGTTTATACGAACATATTGTATGGGAAAAGCTGTTTTTTTCCCGATTCAGGGTTTATAGTAAAAGTTGGAAGTCTATTCTGAGCTGCAACTTTGTCTATCTATAATTATGATAATTATATTATTCAATAGACTCTCCCAAGTTGCGAGTTGCGTAATCACGCCAAGCATGCAACCGCACTAATGCCATTAGTGAAATGCTATCCCTATTTTCTTTAAGTAATGTAATCGGTTGCCTACAGGGGGTGCCTGGGACTCGTATGACCGTCATGATCGATTTATTCCTAATAGGATTTTCCAACGACGTGCGAGGCCCTACCGATGTGAAAACAATTCTATTTTTAAACAAGTGAATTTTTAATTTAACAGGCGTTCTAACATCGATGATGGGTGAGGAACGAGGTTACTTATATTATAATTGTTTATGTGCTTATTGTGTGTACCTATACTGTGTAAATATTTCGACACAAATGTATTTTGTTAAGAAATAAATAAATAAATTTCCCAGCTTTTCTTGATGTTTCGTTTTTAAAATATGTATGTAAAAGACACGTGTAGGGAAGATAGCACAAATTACAAACCTATCCACATTCGTTTAGGTATTGTGTAAGCGAATAGATTTATAGCGGGCCAATGTTGTTAAGGAAACAATGGTGCTTTTACTCAATTTAACCGTTTTATTGCTCGGACATAATTCATTGCTTTCTCTCTGGCTATTTCTTGTTTTTCCTGAACGCATTAATTTAACAAGTACCTAGCTATATTTATAACGATCTGAACCATCTCTCTATTCCGTATTCGGTGACCAAGTAACCACAAATTGTAGATCCGAGGCACTGCCCGAGGTCCTTTATTGGACTTAATGTGGTTAATTATATTGAATACGAGTTGAGTTTTCCTTTACAATGGCTGCCCGGGGTGAAACCAAAGGTCGGAGAAGTTTGATTGACTCTATTTCGAACGCCAAGGTTAAACGACTATTGGATTCCGAGATTTCCTTTCATTAGCCTTTCTTGAATATTTTATTAAATGAGAAAATTTGGTCTTTCAATAAGAAACCGATTTAATCAATGATGTATTGAGGATAATTTTGATTAGGCACATTCTTTGCTCTATGATGTTTTTCATATTATTTACTTATTTACTGGTGGGATATACCCAATTCCAATAGCCAAATAATCATATATAAAAGTTAACAGATTCGTAAATGAATCGCAGAATGTGTTCAAAGGTGAAAATAACTCGCTCAGCGTGCGGAAATGGGGTTTATCTGATGGGAATTCGCGAGAATAAAACTTTTGAACAAAAACATCTTATGTCAGACAGTGTGTTACGCCGACTTATATAACGGCACACAAAAGGTTTGCACTTGTGCAGCTTCCCATGCCTCGAGCTGTCAACATTGTCTAATTTCTTGCCGTTTCAGAAAAATACTACACCACTGTGAACTACTCGAATTGAATTACTGACTCGTGTAACTTATGTTGATAGCATTTTAAAGCAAATTTTAACGTCATTCTCGTCTTCATATTACGTGAACTTGACATTGCGTCGGCGATTTCAGTCTCGGAGCTCATAAATAAAAGCAATAAAAAATAACTGCATGCAAATAACTTCTTTAGTATTCAAATCGAACACATTCGTCTAGAATCCACAAATGCAATGTTTATTCAAATACTTATTTACTTTAGCTGTGGGAAATATAAAGTCAAAGATATAAAGTTCTTGTCGATTGTTCGATTTAAATTCTCACGGAAGTTTAACCTTTCCCATCGACGGTTAATGCATTATAATTGCTATAACTAAGCACCACAATAAGCACTTATTGTTGTAATTTGTAAACGTTGAGAGCTAACACTGACCTGAGGAATCTTTCACGAATAGAAGGTCGATCGACCAAGTTGAGTTTTCCTTTCAGAAGTATGTTTCTCACAGTAAATTTTTGGAGGTCGCCGCGTCAATGTCATTGCCATAATTATCATATCATTTGGTCGATACTCGATACAATCTTGACGACAGACAATTTTTCCCAATCATTATTTTCAGGAGTCTGAAAATAGCTCGTCTTCCAAAATGTTTGTGCCTAATTACCTTCACTTCTGTGGATATCGATAAGAAGTTGATTGATGATCCCAAAACGAAATTAAAATGTTCAGGTGTTTTCCTAAGATGAAAATAGCTCGCTGAAACTTTGTCTCCCAGATGTTGCCAAAACTCAACACTTTGCTTTAACGTCCATCAAGTTATAATGGTGCTTTTGTTTCAGTTACAACGGATACCTGCCAGCAGGAGAGCGAGGGCGGCGCCGCAGTAAATTTGTGCTGTACCGACGACCTTCGGCAAACGGTGTGAGGCGCTCAAAGCACTATGTGGTCAAAACCCCGCACAGCAGTAAGGCAATCCTCGATGCCAGCCAACACTCAATATCGTACACACTCAGCCGCAGTCAGGCGGTCATCGTCGAATATACGGAAGACCCAGATACGGATATGTTTCAGGTATGTTTAGTAGATTTTGTAAAATTCTTGACCTTTTGGATAGAAATAATACTCAGCACTACACAGGTTATAAGCAGATTATGAGAACAGCAATACTTCATCAGGATTTACTGTATGGAATGAATCTGGAAAACTTGTGGACCCAGTATTGCTACTTTTGGGAGAAAGTCAACTACTAACTTTCAAAGTTTCAACGTCACCTGATGCATAGTTGAACGTTGCTAATAATTTTCCGGTTCTTGAATTAACCAGTAGATAGCATGGCTGCTGCTTATTTTTTTTTGTCGGACTTAATTATCTTGTTTCCGTTTGACCTTTTCTGTCTTATTAAAATATGTTGGAAAACCCGAATGATTTCGGTTTAGTATGATTTTAAAAGTAAAAATAACGATCTCTATACCTTGTCACACACGTCTTGACACACGTGATTAAAGACATATCATCAGGATTTACGTTTGTCCGGTTTCCAAGTGCTGGTTTTTCCAAGCTAATCTTGAGGTAAACGGCGCACGCTTACTCAATGGAGTAGGTTGAGAGCCACTAATACGCACAAAACATTTTAATTGAGTCGTCGTGTTTATAATACAGGCTATACTTGGTCGTAAATACTTTCTACCACCTTCGAGAATGGAACATAGAACACCTACATTATGCTCACACACTCGAGACATTGCCACATTATGGGGAACAAAACAGCTTTATGGTTTCGTAATTGATATCACAAGATCCCTCGCAATGGGTTCTCTTATCGGGCACCAGACTTTGTCTGTTTGTACTACAAAACATCTTAACAATGTGCTACACGAGCACAAACAATAGGCCTTGATACACGATTGCTAAATGGGGACGCATATTTCATCTACACCGGTATGGATAACAACCCTCAGTTCGGAAACGCTTTCGAAATTTCGCAATGCGCAAATACAAATAGAAGCACGAAGCCCTGCCACGAGGCATGCTTCGATTAAAACAAGATTATACAAAGGAAAAACCGTTGGTTTTGTGCCAAAAAAATATTACAAACATGTGTCTCTAATGGAGCTGCCGACAGTCTAACGCTGTAACATTTTTGAATAATTAAAATTGAAATTGGGCCACCGAATCACGAAGGGTACCTTTTTAATATAAAATGAGTCGCAAAGTGTCAGTGTTTGTTGTTTTAAATCTTGTTGTTTACGTTTTGCGTTGCGCATGAGGCAGAGTGTTTACCCGGCGGCGGCATGTCGTGGCGTCTCTCATATCTAATCGGCGCATATGGGTTAGTGCCCCCCGGGAGAACAATGCGTTGGTCCCTACCGGCGGGCGGCATTGATGGACTGAGCCCATGCGGAGCCACAATATCATTATCAGATCGTGTTACAAACACTCAGCCCATGATAAGCCAGTCAAAACGATACAACAATACACTGTGATAACGTTATTTGCTTACACATTTATGTTGCGTAGATCGTGACGATTGCCTTCTTCGAACTTAAGGACTCCGTATTTAACAGTATCCGCTCGGTTAAGTAAATACGCGGAGTAAGATTATCTGTAGTTAAATTAAGTGTCGTTTAATAGTTTTGTCCTTTGTTTGCGGATCTTCTTGTTATTGTAAGGCTTCAAGCCTTTAACAGTTTAAAAGCGTTTACCTCCATTGGTATTGCCTCCATTGAGTTTGTTTGTTATAAATTGTTGTTTTACAAGCTTTAATCCAAGTGGGCACTTGACGCAGCCGCACTTGCTAATTTCTATGGAGCGTCGAAGTTCGTTGCCACGGTCGACGCACTGTTCCACATCCTGTTCATTTGATTGAACGCCATTTCCATTGTTGCCAACACTTACACATCGCAAACTTGCCGTAAAATCATATAGGTAGGTACGAGCACCCAAATAAATATTTATTTCGCTTGGAGTGGCACAGTGGGCTCCGGAAATGTTCCAAACATTAGCATAAATATCGCGTCATTGTTTACTCGTAGAAACAGTCAAGAATGAAATCCCTCATTTTCCGGAAAAAAATCATTCATATTCAATAAGAGCGCAAGTCTTGTATCATAAATATTTTTCTACGTCGTAGGTATTCCATCTGGATTATTTCTTCAACAGAATACATCGATCAAAACTTGTTTACGACTGTAAAAAATAAATTGTTAGCATTACAGAGTGTTTTTTGCGTCCACAGAATCGTATTGCTGTCTAGGCTTTTGTTATTATCTGCAGTCTTACACTGTTGTAAGCATTAACCGATTTGTACAAGGCCTTGGTGTCTGTTTAAATCATAGATGCAATCTTTTCTATTGTTTACTTTCAGAAGTTACCATCATTTTGCCAAGGGTGCAGACAGACAGTCACATCATTAAAATTATCATCTACAATCCCTACCGGGGTTGTTGATAATAAACTATGGTTAATCGTTCATTGGCTTTTTTCTACAAATACTGCCATTTGCAGCAAATATTTCTATTCCACAGGTCGTTGGCCTAAGATCTGGTGCTAGCTAGTTTTTGTAAATATGCTAATGCTCCTTCATAATATAATGGTCGAGGTGAACGGTGCACGACGGCAATCTTGCGATGGATTTTGTGCCACACCTCTGCAACATATCATACAGGTATAATGACCCAATGACCCACAAGACCTTATTCATTGTTGTAATGCGTTTCAAGGAAAAATACCAAGCTATAGTTACATGAATAAATGTCCATTTCCCCAGGATTTATTCTCTTGGGGAAATTAAAAATGTCTGCACTCTCATAATCATAATGTTCCATTTAAGGCTGATGCTCCAGGGTAGCCCGCGAAATTCAAATTTTCTTACGTTTTTTGCAATTTGCAGGCCAGTGCTAGTAGACCAGTGCAGATAATTTTTGAAAACGAAAAAATTCATAGTACCTAGTATGAAACCCATTGTAAATGAAAGAGAATATAACAAAAATGAAAGGAAAAATAATTTACGGGCGATTTGACGTCGGGAACTGGGAGGGGGGGGGGGTTAAGGGTAAAAAACGGTTTATCTCGATTTCCGGCAAAACTACAAGTCCTATGGAAAAAGGTTAAACAGCAAAGTTGTAGGTAATAAAAAGATCTAAGTACAACTTCAGTATAAATTACACATTTTCACATAACCTCAAAATGTATGTGAAAATTTCAAATCCCCCCCCCCTCACACTTCCCGACCTCAGATTGCCCGTAAATTATTTTTCCATTCATTTTTGTTATATTCTCTTTCTTTTGCAATGGGTTTCATCCTACTATGATTTTTTTTCGTTTTTTGACCATTTTCAGAGGTTTCTGGACTGGTCTGTAGCTTGTATGTTGATCAAAATATTGTTCACGACGAAATATTGTGAAGACGTATGTAGTTACAGAATTATATAATCATCAAAATCATCAATACTACCCTCCAAGTTCATAAAGGTCGAGGAAGGACTTTGAGAATTGACCTTGAAAAAGTCGTTCCTCGACCTTTATGAACTTTTATGAACGATTAATGTAACTGCAACTAAATGCTTTCCTCTACAAAAATAACTGCAAAGCACTCTTAACTTCAATAAAAAATAACTGGTTCCTTGTACAACGATAGAAGAGCATTGCACGAATGAAATTAATACCAACAAACGAACCAGAGATGAGTTGCCAACGCTATAAATTCAGGCTTGCGATGATAAATTCATAATTTTCATCCTCTTAACGCCAGACAATGTAAATTGCATCGTTTCATAAAAGGAAACGTTAAGTAGTTTGTCTTTGATTTAATTTCGGAATCCATCATCCCAGCTGCCTGAATACCGAATAAATTAAAAATTCCGATACAGTTGAACGGATAACCCGTGCCGAGGCAAAAGGCATTGCTCAAATATTTTTGCACGAAACTCTGCCTCGGTGATTGGCAACGCCGACACTCATAAAAATTCAGTGATGCATCATGTTTGGTGGCGCTAACGGGGTGCCACGTGACGTCACGGATGACCCGATCCGCATGTCAACGAGGGTAGGGCGTGAGCTGTGACGTCAGACCTGGGGTGGGAGTAAGAGACGGCGTGGTCGGGCCAAGGACGTCGCCGGGCCGACCGGCGCGCAACACCGCCGCAATCGATACCGTGGCTTGACAACGGCGATCTGCAATCGACTACCTATGCTCGCATCTAGATGACTCTAGACGAGCATTGAGCTATCCTCCTTCCAGGAATCTTCTAGTGGTCCAAGAATGCCTCCCGAGACCGTCTGAGTGCTACGTGACAGTGACAGCAAACAATTCCCCCATCAATGAACTTGTTCTTCAGCAAACAAAAACTTTTTTAATTTTTGAGGTCTCTTAACCGGTTGTTTTACAACGGATGTGCTCATTTGCATTTTCGTAGTAAATCTGAACGAAATTGCGATCTTATGCATATCAGATGGAAGGGTTTTCTTGAAGGTCGTACATTCTGGTTGAATTATGTTAGTAGCCGATGTTAAGGTTTATTACGGTTCCCTAGAAAATCATGTTGAGGTTGGATATATCTAACAGTTGCTCACCGTCTCTTTTATTAGCAAAAGACTATTTGCTACGTGTTCACCCCGCCCTGGTTAACTTACTTTCACTGGTGTTTTATCTTAGTGCAACCTTCAAGATCACGAAGAGAACTGGTTTTAGTTCTCATGGATTTACTCTAGATTATGTCACGTAAAAGTCTATTATTATTATGAGGATATGACTGTATTTATAACTGCAATTACTAAAAGGTGGAAAAATGACTTTTTCAAGGTCAAAGTCATTCCTGCACCTTTATGAACTTGGAGGGTTGTATTGATTATTTTGATGATTATAATTCTATAACTACATACGTCTAACCTAACAGCCGCGAATAATATTTTAATCAACATACAACCTAGCGCTGGCCTGCAAATTGCAAAAAACGTAAGAAAATTTGAATTTCGCGGGCTGGTTGGAGCATTCATCTTAATCGTAAATTCTTTAAATCCTTTTGTCAAAATCAGTCCATGTAGGAATCCCTTGCACTCTGCAAGGGATTCATATAATGGACGGCCTCCTAATTAATGGGGTAGATGACACACCAATCAATTGAGATACTTTTTAAGAGCTGTCAAAACGCGGTTCTCTCATAGATTTTGTGTGGCAATAGCCAACTGTGACGTCACTGTTTTTTCAACTCAATGACTCAACTATTTATTGATTTCAAAGCAACTAAAAATCGAATTTGGCAATTAATTGAAAATAAATCGGGTTTTCAGGCCCAAAATAAAGTGTTTTTTTTAGAGATTGGTGTCTTGGAATTATTGTTTTATGGTGTCATCTACCCTATTGTTGTAGTAATATTGTTTGATTATAAAAGCATACGTTTGATATTAACACATACTTTAATAAAACCATTATCACAAACCCTCTGCGGAAATCTCGAGCGTTATCGTTGAGAGTGCAGCCTTGGCCGCTGGCCAGGAAACACCCCGCTTTTACTGGTGAAAGTATTCCTTTTGGATCGCTTTTACGGATGTAATAACAACTGTGCGCTGGAAATTCATGTGATTTTCCATATTTCCACCAACAGTGTGTATAGTCACACTGTAGGAACTGCACGCTTCGTTTCTCATGTGCAAACTAATCAAAGGGGTCTTTAGATTACAAAGCAAATCAAATAACGTGGATCTGCAATTTAGCAGCGCCGGCGTCGAGTTCATACTTAAGGCTTGGGCACACCAAAAGCGGGACAGGCGCAGCACCTTAGCAGGGCAGGTCAGTTGCGCCGCGGTTCATGTCACACCAGAAACATGAGCAGTCAGAGAGCAGTTTGAAGGCGCCCCCTGCTTTATAACTGCATTATGTGTGTCGTATCGATAGCCACACTCAGTACACTTCAAGATGTTGAACGGATCTGACTCTGACGAAGAGGAGCTATTGTTGCTTCTAGCTTTAAGTAAAAAAAAAAGAATATGGGTTCACGATGTAAATAAGAAAAGAGAAAAATATGGGGAGTACCATCGTCTATGTCGGGAATTAGAATCTTTTGAAGATAGGTTCTCACCAACTCAATCAATTTTTCATTCGTTTCCATGATAAAGTTGTAAAAAATCATAACCGTTTACGACCTGCGCTGCGTCTGTCCCGCTCAACTGCTTTGGTGTGACTAATCAATATGGCGGACGAAGTAATACAACGTGTACTCACTGCGGCCACCCCGCGCCTGCGCTGCTCCCGTCCAAAAGTTTTGTAGAAGAGCAGTGCGTGCGCGGCGCAGTGGCGGAGCCGGTAGGATCAGCGGGCCCGCGTTTGTTCAGTGTGTCATCCCTCATATAACTACATTATTTTCTAACGTAGACGCACTGCTACCGCACTGCAACTGCTTTTGGTGTGCCCAAGCCTTTATTATCGTTAGCGGCACACTTCCTATAGGTGAAACTTTTTCCATTATACCTAAAGTGTAATGCTGTCCTACTATTCGCAGGGAAACGCGCAACTTACTCTCCACCAGTCTTAAATTAAAGCAATACTTCACTCACTGGAAGTCGGAAGGTTATTTCGATATTGTTCTAAGAACTGAACTTTCTTTATAACAAAGTGCTTTGAGCCTAAGTTTCCCTTTTATCTTTTAATGAAATGTTTCACCCCAGAAAGCTCCCGAAACGTTCACAACAGACTATTTATACGGCTTTAAAATTGGAAACTTTTTATATTACCATCAAAGTCGCCAGGTTGTGTAAACAAGTTGTTGTTTGGGCAAACAATAAACGTCTTAATCAAATATGTTTTATTAATCTGTTTGTTTTAGAAGTTTATACAAATGACTGTTACATACAGTAATGAATTCACGCTTTCACACCTTGGTTGTGTAGAATTTTAACAATTCTATTCACACAAATTTGTTTCTTTGAATTGGATTTATAAATACCATAATTGCACTCATTATGAAAGATAAGCCACAATTTTGAATAAATAAAATAACGTCTTTCATTTAAAAAGTTCAAAGAGATCTATCTCAACAGTATTCACTCAAGCCATAAAAAAACACGTGGAATTTAATATAAATACGTGTAACCTTTGTATCGGATTCGCAGACAAAGTGAACTTCAATATTTCGGAGATTATTCACCTAGATGCCTCAATGGGCTGGGGAGGCCCGGTGGGTAAGGGTACCGTAGGGGGTAGTGGCGAGACAGTTCATCGGACCCTGGGATGAGACACGACGCTCACCTCTCATTATCGTCTAGACGAAGGATGCTGTTGATCTGACTGAACATGCTCGCCTAGATCATATTCGTAATTGGGATTGTTAGAAATGACATGAATAGGGTGGACCCAATCTAAAGTCCTCCTATACTTTCTAACTGCGTGAGTGGGCGTCATTATCTTGATGAATATTACGTGGTATGTGTAGCTCAAGTAAATCTCTGACAATATCATATTATTAGGGTCCATTCTCTTTGGAAAGAGGTACGTTGGATATACGCCAGAAATAACTCGTAGTTAACGCTTTACTTGCCTTGAAAGAATCACTTATTGATAATGAAGATGGAAAGATAAAATAGTAATCGCTCCGTGTAAAACCAATTCGTAGAACGATGATTGAAATGATTCTAAAGCCGTTATAGAGAAATTACAAAACTTAACCATGGAAATTGGAAAAAAAACCGAATGAATTGAAGCGAAAGCGCTGAAGAAAAGGTGTAACAAATAAAAGATTTAGCTAGCTAACAAGTTAACTGCGTCTTGATCTTGTCTCGTTATCACAGTTTCCTTTATTAACATGGCCGAGCAAATTGTTTCTTTGTTATCGTCGTCTTCTAGGTCACTAGGCACTTACTGGAAAAAGAAATGCCTTTCTATTGTCTACACTGTAGTCGGGTTAATGTAGTAAGTAAAGTGTACTCATTGATCATTTCACTTGGATTGATATTGCTCACATAATTATATCAACTACCAAATTCTTTACTAATAAATATACAAGCGTTTTTGTTTATAATCATGATGTAACGGTTATTTTTTTCTTTCATATACGTATCTATTAACATACCGTTATTGAATGTCAAGAAAACATGTTTTGAATAAGTTCATGATGTTAATGATATGGTATTGCAAAGGTCAAAATTGTTATTCCTTAAAATTTTACATGTTGATACCAGTTTTTGGAAACTCATTATCGATATATCGAGATCTTTAAATTTCGTATCCCTAATCGGTTCCATGGAGCCTTTAAAAGGGCAATCGTGTAAATGGTATTCTAGCTGAATTTTGAATTCATATCGGTTCCAAAGACGGCAATTTTGTTAAAGGATGACATAGCGTAAAAAACGGAACAGTTCATAGTCCATAATTCATTCACCACACGAAGACTATTATAAGAGTACCGTTAGGCTTGTGCATTTGACCTCCTTGTGGGTCGGCTGTAAAACCGCTTGACACTTGAATACACTTCCCTAATCGACTTCACTTATGGGTTATTAATGCACTTATTGTCTTCCATCTTTATATTTCTTCCGTAAAAAATGAGTCCTATAACAGTTCCTTGTGGTACTCTTAGTTCCTGATTTCCTATTCACCTTGCAAACGTTACCGATGAAATAGTGAATCATTTAGCGAACAATTAACAAAATATTGACAATGGCAATGGCAATGTTTTCTAGTATCAACGTTAGTTTCAATTGTATCGAAATAGTTTATTTAAAGTCCTCTTACAGCATGTTCTATAAAATCCGGTGTATTTTGGTCTTCTGCTTTCCAATCCTCAGGACTATTTATTCGGTAAAGTCGGAACGAATTTAAATCAGTTTAACGTTAGCTAGTAAGCTGTCACTAAATAACAAGATTTGGTTAATTTATCAAAATTTATAGCTGTTCAGGCTTTTAGTGCAACATACTTGAAAGCGTTGGATCCGTCACCGCAAGAATTTATTGGGCGACGAATCTTCGTTTTAATTTCACTAAAAGCAAAACTTTACACGAGTATTACAGAAACAAACGCAATCAAAGTACTTTCACGGCTTCAAACGCAGCACTCGGTTCGTAAAAGGCGCAATATCGTACCTTGGGGACGCTCCAAATTGGGTCATCTGTAGAACCGCTGGCGTCCATCAGGCCATTCCCATTTTTTAAAGACCACGAGTAAGGACGTGGATATGATTGTACTTGCCGCCAGCCATCTTGGTATATGGCCTTTGTTCGTAGGACAATGGTGCCGAGAATTGGGATGGCCTGTCGAGAACATGTGCGAATATGTGGACAATGGCAAACAATCGGCTACTCATTAAGAATCATTGTAGTAATAATTTTGGTTTGTATACGACATTTGTTTTGTCGTATTGTATTGCCGTTGTATGTTTTTCTACTCAATGGACAATGTTCGGTAATTTACGCACTGACCGTCAGTATCTAAGGTCATGCAGTAGAAAACAATGATGTGAATACGACAGCATCTAATGTCTTACAACGAGACATAAATAACACACACTTTTGAGATAATGTATGTGCAGTGTGTGGCGTATCAAATGGTATTGTCGCAGTAATTGACTAGCCTTGAATTCAGCATTGTAAAATCCGATGTAAGTAGTTGAATTTTGATGAAATAACATTAAGGTCTTTATTTTCCTGTAGAATTCCCGGTGAACATTTCACTAACAAAGAAACTTATTTGGGACGTGTAGCAAAAAGCACATTAAAAGAATTCACCCCGGGCTGCGCTCTGTGGCTTTCCTCGAAAGTTATGCGATTTGGTAATAATATCAGAAAACGCCAGACGCATCGGAATTCCTCCAACGGCATCCCGCAGGCAAAATACGAATACATTTTATACAGTTTCAATTCCCGATATAAAATGATGTGATATCAAATTTGGTTTTCCAATTGTTAAATTGTACCGCCGCGCGCCGTCGTCCGCCGCCCGCGCCCGTACGTAAAGCATTACTTTACATTGAACGGGAAGTTAAAAAGTTAGTCACAAAAAAGTCAATGCAGTCGTTAATTACGATCAGATTAACCCGCAAATGCGATTGTTCCTTTTAAATTATTTATTTTACCGTATTAAAGTGAATCATCTCGTAATCTCCGTGACTCAGCATTCTAATTTCTACCACGTTTTATAGTTTCCCCAAGGCGTATGATAATTTAAAATTCCCCCAGTTTTGTCACATTTTTTTGATTGGGGAAATCGTGCATTGGTTATGCTTTTTAGGGTTCCGTAGTCCTGACAAGGAACCCTTATAGTTTCGTCATGTCCGTCGGTCCGTCCGTCTGTTTGAGGTTTTTTGCTAAGAGACCGTTAGTACTAGAAAGCTGTAATTTTGTAGGCGTGTGTATATCAATTACGCCGACAGAGTGGTAAAATAAAATTTTGGAAAATATTTTTTTAGAGTAGCTCCCCTATATTTGAAGTGGGGATGAATATTTTTCGTCGTCTACCCCATCGTGTGGGGTATCGTTGAATAAGTCTTTTAAAATGACTTAGGGGTTGCTAATTAATTTTAATTGCTCCACTTACGAAATATTAAACTTTAAAGTGCAAACTTTTGTTCCAGTAGGGCGCCCCCCCTCCAAAAGCTAAACTACTGGCTTAAAAAATCTGGAAAAATTCATGATGATAGTGCATTTCATGAACTTTAAAGGAAAATCAGCTGTTCCATACATTTTGACGAGTTATGCGAACATAATTGTAGGGAATAGCTGTTTCTTTTTCGCGATTCAGGGATTGGTCCTATAGTAAAAGTTGTTCATAATGAGTATAATGACCGGTCGAAGTTTATCAAAAACGTCCGGAAACACGGTGTATTTCACTAACACCGTTATAGTTATAGTTTTTATTATCAGACGGTTTTTGAAATCAATTAAATAAGTCATACATCATTGTGGTTTACGTGTAAAAACGTATATAATGTAATGAGTAAGTAAGAAGCAGTACTTACCTATAAAATATGTGTGTACAAAAATTAACAATGTAATTTCATAGGTTAGGATCAGATAAAAAAAGAAAAACGAACGTAAGTCTTGAGCATTTTCTAGGTTAAAAATTCAAACAAAATTTATATTCGTAAACGCCTCGTTAATCACGTTTTAATTGGAAAATAATTCAAGGAGCCGCTAGCTAGTACCGACCGATGATTGTGTAAACAAATTTATATAATTAATGCTCTAGTACGCTAGCTTGCGACACAACAATGCAGCTCATGCAACTAGAACGAAGGATGTCCCATTTCGCGCCGTTTGCGTGGGCCGACCTCATTGTGCGCCGGAATTCGTCCAATATCTATCTATACCTGGTATTGCTACTATTTGCAGCAGCGTCACTGGCTTTTGACCAGTGCTGGTGCATTCTTGGGATATTTTGCAGATTGCTCTCTGCTGTAGGCTTTAGGTGGTCCAAAAAGCAAATAGAAAGCAAGTAGTTTCCAAGTTTTCCAAATAATAGTGGTCCGCTCACTTGCACCAGTTGCACCATTCGGCCAGTCTTGTTATTCTTTGTTTTTTTTTAATATATATAAAATTATTTTAGACTTAAAAAATAAAACTACACAGACCTTCTTTGCCGTGGTATTCTTCAGCACTTACATTTCCTGTCTTTTGGCGGATATCATCCTTAATTCACTATTGTGAAGAATCAAGTTTAGTATTTCTCCCTGTTGATGCAAAAGCGATTAGTGGTCTCGAGAGTTTTAGTTCTTTTCCGGAAACGCCACGGCCAATTTCACCATACAACCCAACCCAACAAACCAAGTTTAACTAGCTACCACACAATACCTTGAGGCACACACTACTTTGCATACAGCTACTTGATTATTGGGTGCTTTGATAGTGAATGTTCCATGCCAGTGCAGCGTAATATCTGTGTAGGTAGCATAAATTGGCATTAGCCTTACAGGTTCAAAATTGAACGGAACTTCGCAGTTTCGTAATGTATGTGAAACTATGTAGGTATACGTTTAGGTCAAGGATATTTATGTAGAAGAATGTGACTTTTTTTCGTCCAACCGTACGCTTATTAAAACTGTTACTATAATTAGCCTTTTTTTTTTTCGGATGGAAAATCATCAAATGACTTCTCCCGCTCTGGGCGGAGCAGGTGTCAGACTTTTACTGACTAAAACCCATCCATGTTCCTTTATCGCCTTTTGTGTATCGGGGTCACGGTATCTCTTTCGAACAGTCCCGCAACCCCGGCAGGCATCGGTCCTTGCGGACCTCTTCATATTGCTGACTCTCTTTGAGGCGCGCGTGGAACACGAACGCGCCGTCGACACGGCCTGTTGTCATACTATAATTAGCCTTGTTTGACGAATTGGTTTTACCATGTCAGCAGTTCAGCACTAACAAAAATGAATGTCACAAGTTTTAGTCAGCAACCCGCGATCGAGGCTTCTGTCGATGGTGCTTCGTTTCCAGTGGAACTATCATAGAAGCTGTGCAATGAATGCTTATGACTATCAATACACCAATAGCATAGAAATCTGTGGTGACATGAGATGATAAATAAAACATGAAAACGTTTGTGTTACTCATCGAGGTCCCAATTTACCGGCCAATTCAACCATCTTGTTCATGTCACGTCAATCACTGTCGACCTTTCAAAAGATCTTCCGTTGAGACGTCCTCTTGTAGGGGAAGCTGCCTATAGACAGTTGACAGCATGTCGCGAACAACGGGAACTCCACACAATTTCCCTACATCCACGTTTTCATAACCTATTTAATATAAACATACCTGCGTTTAAAGTGAGCTGTATTAAAAGAGTAACAGAGCCCACAATAACTTGCAGTGTATTTCGTGAAAATCCAGGTAGCCAAACGAAATGTTGTATCCGCATATCGACATGGGCAGCTGCGTTGACTCGGAACACGTGCCGTAACATGCTTATGACATGCGAGGGTATTGAGGCTCAGGAGTTTGCAAAACTACATTTGGTAATATAAACAAACTTCGCTGTATTTGTTCAATAGGACTCTGCCTTTTTCCTTGTTATTTTTAAAGATACAGGACGTTAGCTAAATATAGAGTGTGAATGCGAGCAAACAGCCTACATACGCTAAGTAATTGAATCTCTTTGTTAAGGCTGAGCCAGATTACTAACTACGCTTACAACGGCCGATAAAAATCTGGATCATGAAATGACTCTTATAGTTCGTTTCCTTTTTGGCACGAACCTAATTATGTAGATACAGATGGGATTAGAATAAGCCAAATTATGTAGGTTCATTGTTCAGATAATGTGGCTGAATTATGTATAGGTACTTAATGTTTTGGAGATAGTCGTGTGGAGCCCCCGTATCTCCGCCTACGATGCCGCCTACACGAACCTATCGAAATGCTCTGTCTTCAATCGCTGTCAAGCCAGGGATCCACTTGATATATTTCGTACTCAATTACGCATTTGTTTTCGATGCTATACCGTAATTACTGTACAATAAATGGTATTGGAAAAAGCTTTTGGAAAATTAATGGTATTCTTGCAATCGCAAGATGGATTGGAAATTCTGAAAATGTCAGGAACTTTGTTTTATGTTTTCCCGAACATCTGGCAACCCTAGTCGATATTGTAATATTCGCATAGCACTCGATTGTAGGCGTATTAAATTCTCAACGAGCTCATAACATAACTTTGTTTAATCGAAATTAAATCGAGCTTAATTGAGCATTGCGTAAACGGGTTGATTAGTGAAGTATATTCAATAATCGAAACAAAACTATATGTAGATTGTACGGTACAATAAATACATCATGTGAATCGATAGGATCCGTTTTTAACAAATTATGGCTCTACAAAATGCCAATACGGTTTACCACGACACTGTACACCAGCAAAGAAAGGAGGTCTCAGAAACCTGGCGAAGCGGAATGTACAGTTTCTCCGTTATTTACCGAAAAAAAATAGTGAATTTTATACGAACAATGCGTTTAATAGTGTTTGTTCTGTACCTGAGTTTTTGTCGCCATTTTGAGTGCCGATAGTCGAATAACAGGAAGCTGCTGAATGTATAGCCACTAGCCAGGTAAACGCCGCCGGCAGACAGACGGCACTTTCTAATCTAAAGAAAGAGGGTATTTTTGAGAAATGCAATTACGTTTTGGTCTAGGATTTTTTGCAGCGGATTTGAAGATTGAAAAGATTTCACTTTTTGCTGTGGAATTTTGTGGGTATTGGGACCTACGATAAACGGTTTCAATAGACACCAGTAGAGGCAACTGCATACAAATTGGGAATTCTATTGAGTGCAGTAGACCATCATACATTAAAATCCGTCTAGTGAAGTTTTTTCTAACAAATGCCTACCTAAATGACAATGCCAGTGAACCAGTCAAATGGTGAACATGATACCACTTCCCCGTTCTCAAATTAGATTGTAAAGCAAGCGAACCGTGGTGATAACGCCAGTATCAAATTTATGGAAAGGAAATTGCCTTCGAGTGGAGGCTTCATTGCTTGCCGGGTCGAAGCACAGCCCCTGTCTTAACCGCTTACACCTGCGGTTGCTATGAATTTGTTTGCAAGAAGGGGAATATTTATTGTCTCTTACACGGCTGCATTATTGAAAACAAATAAATTCAATTATTTATAGCAATACTGCGAGTATATTTAACGAAGCCACTTTAAATTCGGTCGTTTGAATATTGAAGTTCTATGTAAGTAATGCTTCATGGCATAAACCACGAAGCCAGACAAGAATAATAAGGAGGAAATATCTGGAAGATAACTAAATCGAATTTCCTATTCAAATGGCAATCTTGAAGATGCAGCGCGTTTCAGACACAATGAACCTTAAAGGACTAAATGGTCCAAAGAAGTCTTTTCTTACAAAGCCAATGGAACCACGTACTATTTTAATTCGACTTCCGACATTTGAAGGCAATTTACCTACGAAGCGAATAATGGAAAATTTGTAAATGCCCTTGTTTTTCCGATTATTCTATCGCTCAGTTGTGGTTTTGTTATGTAGGTAAGTCTTAGTTATCTGGCTGCGGTCAGCTGATATCAGTTACAGGCGGCCACTGCATTACCTTACCAACAGTGGGCACAAAATGCCGCAGCGTGACACCTAATATTACAGCTGATTCTAATAATATATCATAGAGCGAACATTGGTGATACTAAAATTTGAACTTTTTCGACTTTGACACACGAATGCTACTTGACGAGTGGGCGTACGACACTAGACCAGTGGTTCCCAACCTTTCTTAGACCAGGGACCACTTTGGTATCGTATCTTCATTGCTAGCAAGGACCATAAGGTTCTAGATAAACATGGACACCAATAGGATTATATCTAGGGGGGTAAATCTTTAACTGACACAATGCAAAAATTGGAAAAAGAGATGAATTTAGATAGTGAAGGATACAAGAGCGATCGAAGTGAGTTTGAAAACTTTAGCAATCATTCATACAGAAATAGGAATAAGTTAGTAGAATTTGGCAAAAATACGTAGGTACTTATGAATACTACTACTTACGAATCTTGCAAGAGCGAGCGGAGCAAGCTCATAAAAATTTCAGTCAGACTTTTACTGACTAAAACCCATCCATGTTCCTTCATCGCCCTTTGTGTTCCGGGGTCACGGTATGTCTTTCGAACAGTCCCGCAACCCTGGCAGGCATCGGTCCTTGCGGACCCCTTCCTATTGCTGACTCTCTTTGAGGCGCGCGTGGAACACGAACGCGCCGTTGACACGGCCTGTCGTAATGAGACGAACGGACGGCGAGCTAGCCCATAGCCCACCGTCCACAGGCCCGCGCCTACGGTGGCCGGGGGCCACCACGTGGCCCCCGACGCCAGGGGCGTCTCCCGCGGCGCTGTGAGGTTCTCTCCCTCTCACGTTCCGCCACCTCCTCCTCTAGCATTATTGCTTCGCAGAAGGAGGTGACGGCGTCTCATTCCGTCTCGCTCCGGACCATGGCTTGCAATAGGGCCGGACGCGATAGATCGCCGCCGCCAATCGCCGCTTCGAGGACACGGCGGTGCTCCGCCCACGCGGGGCACACCTCCACCGTGTGCTCCACCGTGTCCTCCGGTCGACCCTCGCAGTGGAAACACCCGAGCGTTTCCTCCCGTCCGATTCGGTGCAGGAACCTCCCGAAAACACCGTGTCCGGTGAGGACCTGCGTCAGGCGGAAGGTGAGGACGCCGTGGCGTCTCTCAAGCCACTCCTCAAAGAGGGGACTTATCGCTACTATCGTGGCGTGCCCTGCACGGGGTTGCGACAGTCGCTCTCTTCTTGTCGCCATGAGATCCCGCCGGAAGTCTGTCCGCTGAGCGACAATTTGTCGCGGCAGCGGAGTTTCCCCCCGGCGTAGCGCCTCCGCGCGCCATTCATGCAGGCGCGCGAGGACCATCGCCCCCAGATCCCATGGCGGCAATCCGGCTAGAAGTCTCGCCGCCTCGCGGGAGATCGTGCGGTACCCTCGGGCCAGCCTTACGGCTACCACCTTTTGGGGCGCGTTCAGGTAGTGGGCGGCTCACCGCCTCAATGAACGCGCCCACACCGGGGCCCTGTAAAGGGCCATAGACCGCACGACTCTCGCGTAGAGCCTCCGGCAGGAGGCGTTCGGCCCTAGGCCCTAAGCCCCCCCAGGTTGGCCAGGAGCCGCCTGAAAGCAGCCCCAGTCCGTTCCAGTTTGGGGGCCAAATGTCGGAAGTGCTCCACGAAGTTCCACCGGCTGTCGAGGACGAGTCCTAGGTTCTTCAAAGTCGACTCGACACCAATGGATACCCCTCCTACCGTGAGCAAGGATCCCAGAGGTGGCGCATTCCTAGGGCCATGAAAGCACATGGCCTCGGACTTGTGCAATGCCACCTCGAGACCCAGTTGCCGGATCCTCTCAACGACTATCGCAACCCCGCGTGTCATGATTTGGGCCGCCGCCTCGTGCGATCCCCCCTGTGCCAGCACCAGCGTGTCGCTGCATAGCAAACCACGCTGACGCCGCTAGGGAGGTCGGCGCGCAGCACCCTGTCGTAACCGATGTCCCACAAGGACGGCCCTAGAACCGACCCCTGCGGAACACCGCACGACAGGTTAGAAGGGCCTTAAGTAACCTTTCGAGGACCCTATTTTAAGCTCCTGCGGACCATAGGTTGGGAACCACTACACTAGACAGACCGACTTGTTACTAAGTACATAGTAACAAGTATTGGATTACGATTTTCTTCGTCTCGTCCCGTCTATCGCTCATAAATATTTGAATGTGTCTGTAAAAAATAATAATTAGGTACCTACCTACCTGTGTCTACTAACGGAAGTTTCCTGGCAAATCACAGCACTCTAATACCTGTTAGCATTATATTATGTGCGTTTATATGCAATGTTTATCATGTAATGCTTCAATTTACATAATACAACGATTCAGCACCCGCTAAACCTTGACCGACATTTAACCTTGGATAATGGTAAAAAGACAATCGGGCGGAATGATATAGAGATTCAGTAACAATAAATAGCATTGAATTTTTCTCTCTATTTTACGATTTTAAGCCGTATATTATTTTTGTAGGAGGATTAATAGCGACTAAAATCATCTGCCTAGCCTTTTCCCAACTATGTTGGGGTCGGCTTCCAGTCCAACCGGATGCAGCTGAATACCAGTATTTTACATGGAGCGACTGCCGATCTGACCTCCACAACCCTGTTAGTACTGGGTAATACGATACCCTTTGGTAAAACTGATTGTCAGACTTTTTAGGCCACTGACTACCTGTAACTACTGTCAAAGATCTACAAATGACAGCCGGGACCAATAGCTTAACGTGCTTTGTGAGGCACGGAGGAAACTCGGTATGTAAGGGTGGTCACCCATCCACTGACCAACGGTGAAATATTATTAGAAATAACTACCTACGCAATTACAGACTTTGAGAACAATACACATTCAAAACACGACCGATACTCGTGCGTGAGACGGCTCTTATCTCTTTGCACAAGATGTAATTATCGATTGTTTTGGTTAATATTTAACCGTGGCTAGATTAGATTAGTCTTGGTGCTAAGGCACAGACGCACTGGACGCAACGCGGCACATAACGGGACAGTAACCGGATAGCAAGTATCTCCACCATCTTTATTCTCTCGTCACGCCTGCTGGTCCAATTCTGTGGTTTGTAGGGAAAAAATATAATTCAGAGTTGCTCAATTGAAACCTAGACGCAGCTGCCGTTGTGCAATGGGTAATAATACCACTCCGATAGAATTTAGACTAGACAAAATTGGAGTAATGATGTTCTAGCCAGTTACTACCTCGCATAGAATATGCGGAGCCGTTTATGATATTACGAGGAACAGATTCGCGCTCGTTTTAGATTGGTTTTGAGAAGTGTAATTTTGAGAGTGCACTGCATGTTGATTCGCTGAACTATGAATATAATGATCATATTGGATTATATTACGTATTCTCAAGAACATAACAATTACTTACTATAAAAGCACGAAGAAGTCTTTATTTCTTATTCAGCCTTGAGTAAAGGTCGGCTTAGGTCGGCCGATCGATTGTCATAAAGTAAATTTCACAAGTGCATAATGCAGGGCCTCGTGTACTCGTAATGTATGCGGCGTCGCGTCGCGTCGGTGCCGCGCCGGGCTCGTGACGCAAACGCCTCGTCGCTGTCTCAAGTTACCCAACAGCGGCAATGCGGCGTCGATCACGCTAATCTGCATTCTTATATCCCCAATACGATATGCCCACCTCGACTGCACTATTGCAAACATTGCCATTTAACGCAACGAATTCCGATGTTGACGGATCAACGCCTTCGCCCATTGTCTTTACACCGCGGACCTATTGAACACGATGTGCGTGATCACGCGTGTGAACTAACCCGATCGTTCTTTATTTTAAATTATTACACTTCAACGCTTATCTTCACCGATTTGTACGTTACCGAGTACCTAATCTATATGGATGCCACGGTTCAAATGCGTATTTCCATCAAATCGTTATGCTCGCAAACTTCTAAAGTTATTAGAAGTTAATTGAACTCCATCTTACGAAATACGATTTACCCAGCATCGAGTGAAATTGAATTTCGAATTTCTCGTAATTGGGAATTAAAAGGTTGCTTTGAGAACGATTCGTGTAAACAAGTATAAATTAGGGATTAGTTGAGCGTTTTCAGCTCTGAAGGTAACCTTATACATTATACGTTACACATAAAATACTTTAAAATTTGTAAATACAATGCCTGGTGAAGGTACAAAAATAAAATGATGATGCTGATTGCTGACGTCCCAGTTGGCTCAAGAAATAAGGTGCGTGATTGCCAAACGACAAATGGGACAATGTTGACGAAATTAATTGTTAAATATTTTAACAAAATCACCAGCTCCACTGATAATTATCTAGTTAGACCGTGGACAGAGACCCAGGAATAGTTTCACACTATTGGATTTTTTAAACAGTTGTTCTGGATATATTCGTCGAAAAACAGTGGAAGTTGTTGTACCAACCACCAATTAGTTAGCGTTAGCGTGCTTAGAGGAAAGTCCTGGTGTTCAATTTTTGATGAACCGGTTAATCCTGTGTTGTGAATCGCTTTATCTTGATACCAATTATATTCTACAAATATTAATAGCATTCACATTCACAACTTCCTTTGGCCTCTATGATGCACTTTGAGGAGTATTTGACAGGAGGCTTCGCGAATGCTTCTCGGCATTGCCAATCAGAGCGCTGCAGTCAGTCTTTGGAACGGGTGACGTAACGCAGCCTTCACACTCCTCGGCTGTTGACTGCAGGTCGCTGCTGAGGGCTTGCTCGTACATCATTAACAAAAAATCACTGGTCACGTCTAATTTCCTCAGACAAAATTTTGTTTTTTAACCATTACGAAATCGGAGCTCGGTATTATTGACTGTAATTTCAAAATGTCGTTGCTAAGCGGTTTATTAATCTAGGTAAATTATAACTATGTCTTATCTTATCATGTCTAAAATTTCCCATTCATGTTGATATTATTATTTATATTATTTTGTTTATCATTCGATTTTATCGTCCATGTTACACACTTCGGGAATTCCACTCTCGCAAGCAAATGTTTTATCAGCACTATTGTTTGTATTTTGGTTTATGCTCTGGATTTTTATGACATCTCTGTACTTCCCCGGGCCCATATTTTTAAAGGAAACTATATGTGGAATGTAAATTCCATAAATGTGGGATTAGTTTCCCGATAGCCTTTAGTTGAAATGAAAAATATACAGATTAAGTATGCCAAAATCCCAATAAAAGCCAATTGGGATTTGCGGGAATTTAATTCAGATTAAATTAGTGGTAGGTGCCAAATTTTGTAAACTTTAATCTGCTAAATGATCTGTCTTTTTATACCCTTAACTTGAATGGCCTGTGGAGGAGGTCACATAGGCAATGGGCAATCGCTCCATGTAAAATACTGGTATTCAGCTGCATCTGGTTAGACTGGAATGCTAGCTAGATGATTGACTCTAAATTATTTTTATTTCCCTTTCATCACTTCGCAAACGTATTATTTATTGAGTGGTGCAGAAAATTCCATTTAAAAACTTGAAACATTTAAATTGACAGTTTCTTTGTTTGTTCCCAGATCGGTAGATCATCAGAATCGCCGATCGACTTCGTGGTGATGGACACAGTGGCCGGCGACAAGAGTGGCGACACAAAAGTGCTGCAGAGCACAATATCACGGTTTGCGTGCCGTATCATAGCTGACCGCAACGATGTGAACAACTGCCGCATTTACGCAGCCGGTTTTGACTCCTCCAGAAATATATTTTTAGGGGTAAGTGACCGTTACTTTTACCGTAAGGTTGCGAGTATTTTTTATTTTATGTAATGTCAACGAATTTGAACGTGGGTCAGAGTTTTATTGATGACTAGCTTCTGCCCGCGATTTTGTCCGAGATAAGTTTCTTGTTTTAAAATATATCCTATGACTATGACACCATGATGACACCCGATAATAGAAAGCATTCTATCAGTAAAAGCATTTTTGAAATCAGATCAGTGGTTTCGTGGATAACCACCTCCTACATCCGAACTTTCACACATTATAAACCTCTTTGTAAATTAGCGGTGTGGCTTTCAACATGGTTCTAGGTTCTGTGTGGTAACTGATCCACCAGTCTTTGAAATTATCTATTAGGCGTAGGAGTACGAGAAAGCATTCAAAGGATGTTTTGTAACATAAGTAAAAAAACAGACAACTACTGAGAATACTTGCAGTCTTTTCTATCAAGTACAAACTGAGTACAATTTGACGCTCGTGACGTCATCCGTAGGCGTCTGTGACGTATTCGCTTCACGTAAATGAGCGGCTAATGCCAACAATTTAGTCGCCATTTACTCGCAATGAGCCTCCACTCAGATTCAGCGATCTTTTAATGTCGAGATTCAGCATTTCAGACAAAGTTTTAAAGCATTTTTTTGTAATATTGGCAGTTTTGCTGTAAGCTTGAATAGATGATAATTTAAGTGGATAGGTACTGTTATTTTTAAACTAGAATGTGGGTGTACGTTGCATAGAAGAGTAGATCCTCATTTATCAACTTGGTCCATCGCAATGGACTGTAAGACATATCATATTGGCTTTCAAAGTGTCAACATCCGATCCAGGCATAGGTTGCAGTGGCGACGGGCGGGAGGAAACGCCCGGGTGTTTCCATTGTGAGGATCGACCGGAGGACACGGTGGAGGTGTGCCCCGCGTGGGCGGAGCACCGCCGTGTCCTCGAAGCGGCGATTTGCGGCGGCGACCTCTCGCGTCCGGCCCTGGTGCAAGCCATGGTCCGGAGCGAGACGGAATGGGACGCCGTCACCTCCTTCTGCGAAGCAGTAATGCTAGAGAAGGAGGTGGCGGAACGTGAGAGGGAGAGAACCTAACAGCGTCCCGGCCGCCGCGGGAGACGCCCCGGGCGTCGGGGGCCACCACCGTAGGCGCGGGCCTGTGGACGGTGGGCTATGGGCTAGCTCGCCGTCCGTCCGTCTCATGACGACAGGCCGTGTCGACGGCGCGTTCGTGTTCCACGCGCGCCTCAAAGAGAGTCAGCAAAAAGGAAGGGGTCCGCAAGGACCGATGCCAGCCGGGGTTGCGGGACTGTTCGAAAGAGATACCGTGGCCCCGGAACACAAAGGGCGATGAAGGAACATGAATGGGTTTTAGTCAGTAAAAGTCTGACACTCCCTCCTGCTCCGCCCAGAGCGGGAGAAGTCATTTGATGATTTCCCATCCGAAAAAAAAAAAAAAAAAAGGTTGCAGTGGCAAGGTTCCATACAACTCGATTCCTACCGGCTTCCCTTTGAAAAATGGCACAGTCAGCATTCTATAGACAAATAGTATAATCACATTAAATATATGTACTCCGGCTTACCTTTTACAAAAATTTACCCTTCGCTTAATTACCGAAAATTATATTGACACTACCTATCAGAGGTTGTGTCAATATAATTTTCGGTTTTATTAGTTCAGTTTTAAACCTTGATTTATTTGTAGTGTTCTTTATTTTACCGAAATCATACCACCATTATTGGCTGTCAGTCTCAACATTCAATTCTGGTCAATCCATGCATAGGTGGCGTGCGTCACAATACCATTCTCGGTCTTATCAGTTTAATTTTTCAGCCTTGGTTAATTAGTCATATTCCTTATTTTACCAGAAAGTGAGACCACTTTCGCCAAGCGAAACCATACCACCAATATTATTACACAATATAAATAATTTCCAGGAAAAAGCGACAAAATGGACAGAGAACCACGAAATAGATGGGCTTACGACAAATGGTGTCTTGATCATGCATCCGCGCGGTGACTTCTGCGGCGGCAGCGCCACCTGTGGGCCTTGGCGCGAGACTTCCGTCGGAGGCGCCGTGTTCTCGCTCAGGGAGAGTCGCTCTGCACAACAGAAGGTAACTACGAAGATAGGATAATCTTTTTCAAAGAGCATAATATTCCACCAATGAACTAAACGCGTTGAGCACTTCTGAACGACGTGCAAGAGCTGTAAGAGTCAATTTTCAAGCAAGCCACGCATCTACTAATGACGTCAATTCATGCATAGCGAGTCCGTGGTTTGCAGTGGACACAATCACAAACATTTTCTTGCAATGCGAAGCTTAACACACGTGTGTACTTGCGTAGCCTATCCGTGCGCCGCGGTGGGTATGCGCCTTATCTTGGATGTGTGAATCGATTACAGTATTTTCATAGTTATTGTACTTGTGTGACAACAGCACTTCAAGCAAGCAGTGATCTTATTGTTGCAAAAATAAAAATAATTTTAATTTAATCAGTCTTGTCAGTGGCAGCAACTTAACAGTAACCTTATTTCAACGGGACTAAGGACCACTGTCCTTTTTGACAGTTATTGAGAATCGGAGGTTAAATAACTATGCAAGGACTTGTAGTTAAGCGGCGCCATTCCACTCTAACGACCGCACGCTCTCCTTGTGCATTCGTGCATTGGACAGCCAATTGCAGCCTGATTAGGTCTCTCTATACCAGCGGTCGGCAACCGTGGCTAAATAAACTAAAGGCGGTCCGTCCGCACTTGTGATATTTAACCCTAGAAGCCCAATATACCTACATATGTCATATCCCATAGAAAAATGGCATCTTGCCTGACAGAGTGAGTTAAGTGAGATGCACGATAATTCATAGTACTCGTAAAAGACGCGCGTAAAAAAATACGAAAAGAAAAGGCCTTTGGAAAATCGAGTTTTATGAAAAAACCACCGCATAAATCAATTACAAATAAAATTTATTGAATTCCTCGATAATTGTGCTTTGTCGGTACCGACTTTGTTTTGGAAATTTAACACATCTTTTGTAACTAATTTACGCCCAAAGTTGCGTTAAAATTGGCAATAAAAACGAATCTTTGGTAGCTCGTAACTTTTGAATGGCTTTTTATTTTACTATTCTGTTTCCACATAGACGCAATGAATAATGAGACGAAACGATATCATGTTTAACTTTAGATATACCGTGTCAAACAGTGTAGTAATTCCCTCCCGAAATTTCTATGGAAAAAATGTCGACTAGTGTCACCTTAAGGCTGGATCCACACTAGGTCGATTGTGGTTCGTTCATGCATTTATTTTGATAATTATAACTTATTTACAAAACATTCACGGGCCAAGTAAGACGTCCGCGCCCTCGTGTTGCCTACCGCTGGTCTTAGATACCATTGCAATTGTCTTGATTAGTATTTATATGTTACGGTAAATGTGATTAATTGAAAGATTATTAATAATTACCGGTCATTATTAATAAATACCTCATGATTTGGTAAATGTGAATATAAAATAGAAATTATTCACTTTTAGCAGACTAGCAGTTTATTTATTACATTTATCGGTAGTAAAGTTTAAATTATTAATAAATCACCGATAAACGTGATAATTTCTTACTTTTACCTCAACTTTCGGTAATTATTAAAAATTACCGGTAATTATTAATAATTTTCAATTATTCACATTTACCGTGACAGATACCTACACGTGCTATCAAAAGTCGTAACAAAAAAAAGCAGGTGGTCAAATAATATCGAGTCATAAAACTGGACAGCTGTTTGGGAATTCCGTTAGGTTAGCTAATTTTAATGATCTCAGAGACACCGGTTTCCGACAAAAAACCGTCCCTAATCTACGATAAAAAGTTCACTAAGATTTGTGTGGACTTTTTGCCAGGATGTTGCTTTATGGAATCTAGGCATTCTGTGTAGAAGACACTATGTTCGCGTAATACATGGTAGACAGAAGACCATAACAAAATATAAAGAAGACCAACTGGACTCTTAGGGTCGAAAGGTTGGAATCGCGCCACAACATCAACTTTAAGTCATTCGTGGTACGAGTTCCAACCCACCATCTACAGACCTGCATGAAGGAGGACTTTTGGCCGAAGTGTGTCGTATATCGACGTTTCCGAGGGCGGTTACGCGACACCACGCAGCGAAACACGACGCCGACAACGTTGCGTGTATAGTTTTAGTCTCGAATAGTTAAAAATATGTATTAGTATATTATTATTGTTAATTATTATTTTGTGTATTTTACCTATGGGCCTTAGTTGCCTGATAATAAAATGATTATTATTATTATTATAATGATGATGAGGGCACGGAAAATCTTTAAAAGAAAGCTTAAGTGGTGCCAAAAACACCAAAAACAAATTAAAATGGATCTACTAGCTAAACACCACGCTAGGTCGGATTTTAAAGGTTTTTGGAAAGCCACTAGTAGGTTGAACCCTAAGCCTGGTGTTCCTGTGAGCGTCGACGGGTATTCCTGCCCAAGGGATATAGCTGAGTTATTTAAAAAACAATTCGCTATTAAGTCTACACTGGGGCCGCCGTGCGGGGTGTTCGATGCTGGACCCGAGCATGCAGAAGTGACAACTGTCATTCTTGCAAAGATGACAAGAGGCAAATCGCCTGGTCATGACGGGCTCAGCATCGAGCACCTGCAACATGCTGGTCCCCAGCTACCTCGAGTGCTGGCACTTCTATTTAATCTGTGCCTGAGTCATTCACATCTTCCGCCTGATCTAGTGCGAACTCTGGTGGTGCCAGTGATCAAAAGTAAGACTGGAGACGTATCGGATAAGTCTAACTACAGGCCTATTTCACTCGCCACCGTCATAGCCAAGGTACTTGACAGCGTGCTCAACTCACATTTAATAATAATAATAATACTGGGATCAATCCATCATCACTGACAGGACTATTGTAGCCAATAAGCCTGATATAGTGGTGGTGAATCGATCAGAGCGGCGCGCAATGATTGTTGACATAACGATCCCGCATGATGAGAACCTCGTGAAATCCGAGAAAGATAAACAAATCAAGTATCTTGACTTGGCTCGCGAGGTTGTTGACATGTGGGAAGTGGACTCAGCGATCATTGTGCCGATAGTCGTATCAGCCCATGGCTTAATTGCCAATAGCCTCGATCAATACCTGAGGAGGCTCTCGTTAGGCAGCTGGATCAAGGGCTTGATTCAGAAAGCGGTACTCCTGGCCACGGCTCGTATTGTTAGGAGGTTCCTCTCTCTGGAGCCCTGACCGCCGGTAGCTTGGACCCTGTTCCCGATACCGGTGGGCTGCAATTTTTTATATTTTTTTAAAATTAATATTAAAAAATGTAACAAATTTGTTTATGGATGAATAAAGGAATAATAATATTATATACATGAAAAACAAACATGTGCATATTAAAATAAACATGTGCAGCTCTGTGACGCTCAGTTTGGATTCCGGCCTGGGTTGTCAACGGAAACAGCTATTGTTAGCTTGAAGCATGCTGTCAGGTATTATACAGCTAGAAATACACCTGTTTATGCGGTTTTCCTTGACCTGTCTAGGGCCTTTGATCTTGTCCCATACGATCTTCTTTGGAAAAAGCTAGACGAGATGATGCTGCCCCCTACTCCTTAAGTACTGGTATCTGAACCAGGAGACTCAGGTGCGATGGGCGGGTAAGCTGTCGGAGCCATGCCGACCTTTGCTCTTCGGTCTGTATGTCAACGCACTGATTGAGCGACTCACGCGTGTCGGATGCTACGTTGATGGAGTTTGTTTTAATAACATTAGCTATGCGGATGACATGGTGCTGCTGGCTCCCTCAATCGGTGCTCTCCGGAAGCTACTCAATGTGTGCGAGTCGTACGCTATAGCACATGGATTAATCTACAATAGCAGTAAGACAGAATACATGGTCTTCAGGTCTGGTACCAGGTGCCCCACTACAGTCCCTCCTCTTCTCATGAAAGGTCACCCGATAAACAGGGTATACAAATTAAATATCTGGGCGACCTGGTGACGGATGACCTAAAAGATGATCTGGATTCAGAGAGGGAACGCAGAGCATTATCAGTTAAGGCAAATATGCTGGCACGCCGGTTCTCTCGTTGTACAGCTGCAATTAAAATAGTCCTTTTTAAGGCATACTGCACATCGCAGTACTCGGGAGCCCTGTGGTTCACATATACCCAAAAAGCTTATAATGCTCTGCGTATCCAATATAATAATGCGTTCAGGGTATTGTTGCGACTTCCACGCTTCTGTAGTGCCTCTGCAATGTTTGCCGAGGCACGCACTGAAAGTTTTGATGCGTTGTGGCGTAAAAAATCTGCCTCCCTACTCCACAGGCTGCGTGGCAGTCCCAACACTATCCTGCAATCGATAGCCGCCCGGGCAGACAGCCCACTAATGTGGGCGCTAACTAATCGCACCCGATCTGTTTTAGTTATTAAGTACTAACATAGGCTAAGTTATATTATTACTAACACAGTGGACCTCTTTGTAGTCTGGAATATAAAATTAATAATAATAATAATAACGGTACAAATAATTCCTACAAAGAGCCAGTTGAAACCTGACTGAACAAAAAATTATAATCTGCTGCTCATTATAAGTTTTTGAGTCACAAAAACTTAACAGTTGTTTAATCGCGTGCTGATTCAAGGGAACCGGATGCAATGCATCTGGAATTCTGAAATCTTCTAAATTGTTGAAACAGGTGGCGACAAATTGTTCCAAGAATTCGTTAAGAATTTGAAACACGCGTGGGAAACCTTTGAGATATTCCTTCAACGTTCAAACTTGCCGATTGAGTTGCCGATATTTATTTATTCTATGTACGCTTCAAACAAATGTTTTATTCTTTCTTTTGTAGGGCCTACCCTGTCAAGCGGAGACAAACGTCCTCAGAGACGGAACTATGATAGATTTATGTGGCGCTACGTTATTGTGGAGGAGTGCTGAAGGACTTAAAAACTCACCGGTAAGTTTATGACGTCACTAACGGTAAAGAAATATAACTGATACAAAAAAAAAATTGGGTATTTTCTGACGCTGTGGAACTGGAAATACGTCGTGATGAATTTTTAATGTCACTAACCCAGATTTCTGAATCAGTTATCTGTTGCCAAATCATTTGATAACTAAATGATTTGTTGTGACGTTTTGGTCTATAAATCAGGCGGCAGGTAGCACTTTGTGTTGCCATCCGACACTATAAGCTGTGGCATAATATATCTATAATCGATTCTTGATTTTATAGATTAAAGACACATTTGTTCTAACGCTAATAAAGATTAATTTTCTTCATTCAATCTCCACAGACAAAACGCGATCTCGAACAATTAGTGGACGAGCTGAACGCGGGGCGGCCGCAGTGTCCCGTGGGACTGAACACTCTCGTCATACCACGCAAACTGTCCTCTGCACATCAGGACCTGAACCAGCCTTACGTGTACCTCAACTGTGGACATGTCCAAGGTAAACATCATCATTATAGGATAGGGGACACCATCTTAATAGCCCTGACTGACTGCGATCATGGTAACCAGTCTCAGCAGAGAATAGCCATCGACGCAGGAAATATTATAGTGCACAAGTAAGTGCGTAAACACTGGTGCACTCTCTTCATACGATAAACGTCGTTTTCATAGTATAGGGTTCGTTATTTCAAGATAGTGTTCATTATCAAAAGTTTGAATAGGCATGACGACAGTATCGAAAAATTGCAATTCTATTTAGTCCGTCAGTTAGAGTATTGGAAATTAATGGACACGTATTTTTTGTTTTTTATATCAATGAATATTGACAAAGATAAAACTCATCAAAACTCGGGAGTGGGGGCTCGTGACGTCAGAACTACCTAAAAATTATACCAAGGCGTGACGTATTGAGAATTTTAAAAGCGTCACATCTTCGTCAATTTTGGTTTACGTAACAAAAGAAAAAACACCGCAAATATTTTTTGATAATTTAACTGACGGACTAATTAGATTTTTTTTGTCGTCTCGCCTATTCATCAAAGGATAAGGTATATCATCAGTTCCACGTATGAGTGCAAATAAAACGTCAGTTTGGGAGACACGGCATTCGATCGTACGAGACGTATTACATAGCAAAATTGCGACCAAACATGCTCGATTTCAAAGATTAAATATTCTTATTTGCATTTAGTGTTTCTAAAAACTGCTATATAATTTCCATAAAATTATTCATGATTTTATACTTTAAAAAAATCTTTGTAGGCAGAAATTAATTAAATTAAAAGCTATCCTCAATACTACTTTAAAAATAAGGCAAATTGCAAAAATAATATGGTAAATAGGCCATTCTATACCAGATATAATGGATTAGGTATTCTAGATTTAGTTTTAATGACACGCAGAATATAAATTGATTAGCTGTTGCCCGCGAATTCGTTCGCGTGAAATTATAATTATGATAAAAATATTATTTCCCTATTTGAATCTGACTTTGTTAACATTTTTTTTCACGGACACTAATCATTTTTCAAAAATAAAATAAAAGTCTCATCAGCCGGAATAAACGGACAGAAGACAGAAACTTACCGTATGTACATTCTTGCATTCAGTAAAAAGATGTTATTTTGAAATTAGAAACAGACACTTGAATTTCATTTATTTGTAGGTATGGATTTAGGGAAGTATGTTATTGCGACATTATGTCTGATAAGCCAGTTATATGTTTGTCTTTAGAAGTCAATGTGTGAAGCTTATCTCTCTATAATAGGTATAGGCCTTTCCCAATATTGGAGTGTAGTGTTAGTGGGTTTTTCCTTTATTGGGACTTTTTGTTTAGGTGAAATGATGTTTCATGTTTTAACATGTGTGGTCAAAATTATGTTGTGCTGTTAAGGGGCTCCCCCATGCACACTAGCGCCACTTTAGTTAAAAAATCAGAACTCGTTAAATACACAATTAATATAAAATCTGATTGACAAAATCAATGCTTTAGAGTTCTAGATTATTGACGTTTATTTAATTCATTAAAATATACTTCACTGTAGTTACAGTTGAAAAATTGCTAAAAACGGCCGTTTTTTTCCATTTTGTATCTGTAACGACAGCGAGCTATGTTTCAATGAGTTAAGCAGACGTAAATAATTTAGAAGACCAAAAGATTGATCTTGTCGATCAGATTTTATATTAATTGTGTATTTAACGAGTTCTGATTCTTTTACTAAAGTGGCGCTAGTGTGCATGGGGGAGCAGCCCCTTAATTAATAAAGTTTAAACGAAACGAAATTTTAGAGTACTTAATTTAATCACTTAAACGTAACATAACGCTTTCATCTCCGAAGGTTGAGGCAGGGATAGTACACCCATATTTCGCCAGTTATGTTTAAGGTCCATGTAATAGGGGGTGAGCCTATTGCCGTCAACCGGGCACAAATCCAAACTCCGTGGGTGCTACTGAGAAGTTCCGGTACCGGGAATCGAACCCAGAATCTAATGCAGAGCCGTCGCGCACCAATGCGCCAGCTAAAAATAACTTCAGCTTAATGTTATCAATGTTCTCAATTATTGAAAATAATTGACCTACAACAGCTACAATAACATTAAGGGAACATTTCACTACTGAAGATCAGAGAGGAAAGCTGTTCATCATCCTTCATAGATCCTTCGACCGGGCGTGTTTGTGTTTGGCTTTTACCCAACTGTCGTGGTTGGGTTTCTACATTATATTTTCATAGTAGAACAAAAAAAGGGAGTTTAATTCGAGGGACTAAGTTGGATCCCGAGAGCAGCGAAGGATCCTGAGCGGAACGAGGGATACTAGAACAGAGATGATTTTTTTTCACGAGTTGTGTACTCTAATTTTAACCATTGACTGCGAGAACAAAATAGAAGTATAGTATTTATTTTTCTCGTGGGTTAATAATAATAGCCAATAGGGTCGACCTTCAAGGTTAAGACACGCTTACTAAGGTCGGTCTGTTGATGGGTGGCCACTAATTCATTACATACCGAGTTTCCTCCGTGCGTCGGAAAGTATGTTAAGCCCTTGGTCAATCACTCAAAGCAATTTTCGAAATTCAGTGTTATTATTATTATTTATATAGTACAGTATTTAAAACCATTAACACTAAATTATATGCTATATTCTTGTCGGCACGTTTTATAGTTCCTAATTCAAAATATTTTTATTCACTCAGTGAGTAAAAGAGCGTTTTATTCACTGTTATCGATAGTTAGTAAAAGAGAGTTTTATTCACTGTTATCGGTGAATAAAATGCCCTTTTTCGAGTGGTGATGGTAAAAATGTAGTATCACCGTGTTACCCTTTCTGTCCCCCCAGGTGAGCACTCGTGGGGCGCGGAAGGCAGCGAGTCGGGGTCCCGGCGCTGCCCCATGTGCCTGACGGCGGGCTCCGTGGTGCGCGTGTGCATGGGCATCGAGCCCGCCTTCTACGTGGACGCCGGCCCGCCCAGCTACGCCTTCAACCCCTGCGGACACATGGCCTCCGAGAGGACTGTCAAGTGAGTTAGGTTACGATGATAATACCGGCCCGTTACTGACTCATTGTAGGGCTAAGGCCTCGTGGTATACAAAGAAGGCATGAGCATAAGGCATCGCCTATTTAGGGCACATCTTAATCCTGGGAAGGAAACGTATTTTTTTTTAAACATTTGCCCTCTCTAGGAATTTCTCCTGTATCGTGGGTGCGTTTACAAACATTTCAACTCACATACACAAACTACTAGACCCGGAACAACTATCTGTAGGCCATACAAATATTTGTTCCGTGCTGGAACCGAACCCGTGACCCAGTCAATCGCTCAGCTACTGCGCGAACAGTGCCGTCAAACAAATCAATAACCAGGGGTGTCCAATTTGCATTTGATGTCTATAAGTGGTAATGATTACTTACTCTCAAGTGGGCCACAAATGTGTTGCTCCAGCCAATACCATAAAACATCTAACCTAGACCCGCTTGAACAAAAAATCACTAAATATGTTTAACATTAAAATAATTTAAAACTTTGTTTGGTTTCTGTCAATGGTTTCTAGATGCAGAATGATGTTTTAATTATGTTAAGAGCTAAATGCTTTCAGTGATTTGTGGTGTTAAGGCAACACCAACCACATACACCAGTTACTATGAACTCGGCCTACCTCAGTCTACTGCTGGACAAAAGTCTCCCAGCGCAAACCAACACCCTAACATGTGTTTTTAAATTGGTCAGATACTGGGCCAGCGTGGACATCCCGCACGGCACGAACGGCTTCCACGCGATCTGCCCGTTCTGCGCGGCGCCGCTGCAGGGCTCGCCGGGCTACGTGCGCCTCATCTTCCAGGACAACCTCGACTGAATCTCGCTACAAGAGCACAGGTATGAGACAATAACATACTTTACAACTTAAGCCTGTAATCCGAGCCTATTGACATCAACCGGCCACAAATCCAGACTCTGGTGGCTGCTACTGAGCAATTCCTGATGAAAAAACCCAATAACACTTAGCCCAACCTGGGTTCGATCCCAGGACATCATTTTTGTTTCTGCATAAGGTCATGCGAGTTCCTGATACTGTCTTATGTCTGACTAAAAGTACAAAATGTATGAAAAGGCAAACGGTTTTTATTTTAAAACAATTTTATTTTCAATAAAATGTGCACAATATTTAGCAAAGTGCTCATTTTGAGAACTGCCCGTTTAATTATGAGAAGTACATCAATTGCAGAGTGCACGTTTTTGTCCAGTGCGCATTTTGCGAAGTGCACACTATTTCAGATATTAGTCAAGTCCTAAACATTGAGCTATTACAACTACGTATAGAGAAGACAGCGCGAACAAAATGTGTGCAACAAGCGCGGCAGTGCGGACGCGCGGATCGGCTAACCCCGTATATATAGATGTTCTGTAGCAAGAAGCGATCAAGCGACTGAGTGAACTACGGCCGGCTGACCGCAGTTGAACGGAGCACAGATTTTGTTCGCGCTGACTACTCTATACGTAGTAGTAATAGCTCGATGGTCCTAAATTGGAAATAGTATGTTGCTTAAATTTCTTAAACACCTCCAACTATCCGCAAAATTAGCGAAATCCGCAGAGCGCTAGATGAGCGATTGTGGCTACAAAAGCATAATTATACAAATTGATAACATTTTAGATAAGTCATATAGAAGCCGATGTTATTGTTCTCATTCATAGGCTTCAGGATACGATTTAAATGAACAAACAAATCGTCATTGAACTTAATAAATAATTCATAAAGGTATACTAACGGAAGCAGATGTGATCGCGCTAATTGAAAACATCTAACCACATTCAATAACACAACAGGTTTCACAAATGTTTACATACATGTGTATTTATTTTAATTCATTTATATGAATACTATATTTTTCTAGCTCAATTTTCCGCCTAGGATTAGTATTCGTACTTCTTTTAATTAGAGTGATCACACTTATTGAAGCGGAACCTACTTTGGTCACTTTGCCTACACACCAAATGGAACTTCCATCCATCCAAGTGCCATAGTAAAAACCCACATTAAAAACAAATTCAATTCAATTCTTTTTATTTCTTAAATATTCTGTCCGGGCAGATTATTCGACATACCTACATACTTCTATTTATTATTGTACTAGTTGTTGCCCGTGACCTTCGTTCGCGTCAAATTATTATTAAAAAAATATTACTTCGCTTTTTGAATCGGTTTTTGTTTACGATTTCAAGGGTTGTACGTTTTTTGCACGGATCCTAATCCTTTTTCTACAATAAAAGATACCTTTACTACTTATGACATCAGCTATCTGCCAGTAAAAGCCCCTTCAAAGTCGGTCCAGCCGTTTCGGAGATTAGCCGGAACAAACAGACAGAATAAAAAAAAATGTTTTTTTGTTCAAGTACCGTATACGCCATTATTTTTAGATCGTTCTGAACACACACACACACAACAGAACGACCTAAAATTAACTGTGTATATAATAATAATGCATTCAGTAAAACGATGTTATTTTGAAATTACAAACAGACACTTCAATTTTATTTATTTATATAGATTTGTATTATTAAAACGGACTTTTTGGTTACAGGTCGCCAGCGGCTATATGACGTGTGCGTACAAAGTGCATAAACGGACGTGAAACAAGACGTGCGGCCACGCAGCCCCCGTGACGTCACACGCGACAGTACCAGCCATGGCAACCTCACCCCGTGAGGCGCGCACATGACTGCGTACACTGACCACTGCACACACAGTGCACACTGTGGCTTACTTACTGCAAGTCATAGACTACACTAGACCGATAGACAATACATTTTATTATTTATAAAAAGTATATCCAACCTTCATGATAATAAAAAAAAAACTATTTATTCCAATAATTTTGCAATTACAAATAAAATATTTTATCACCGAATATGAATTATTCCTAGTTTATGAATTGTATTTAAATATGTTACGTTCATAATTCTATGTTTCGGTGTCTGTATGTTAACTTAAGGCTCATTATAAATTCGCGGTAAAATATTACATATTTATTTGTTGAACACAACATGTAAGATACAGTAAGGCGAAGAGAAAATTCAGGAAATAACAAAAAATATTTAATGCTTTGTAAATTGCTGTGCTGATTTTATTGCTAGAATTAATAATTGTTGTAATTATGAATGAACTGAATTATTTAATTAATAGATGTTTCGTTTGAAACTTATCTAGAATATAATAATTTTCATTGCACATGCCTGCCTCTCAATATTTTTATGGATCCACCTGTCTGTGCTTTTTATTCGGTACTACACTGTCAGACAAGTGTTCGACCTGTATATACCGGACAATGTTGTATTGACGGCTGTATACATCACACAGTCGTTTGTTCTTCAAGTGAAAACAATATTAAACTTCCGGAAAAGTATAATATTGATGATGATAATTTTATTCAGAAGTTTAAAACTGGTTTTCTCATGTTTGTTTACAATTAATTTGAATGACGTGAGAATGGAAAAATTCGCACAAACACCTTACACAAGTGAAAATCAAACAATATACCTATGCACCACGTTGATAGTGTAGTACCATCCCTATTATTGTAAGCTAATCAAATGTAAATATTCAATGTACGTTCATTTCTATACATGGTAGGTAAGTAACTTATGTTTCGTTTTTCCGTAGCGTGTGAGCTGTTTAATAGTTAAGTATGAGCCAGCCTTTTTAGCGGTAGAATTATAGACTACTGATATAAGCTTCAATCAATAAGTTGATATACGTTTTTAATAAGATTCAATTTACTTTTCGATATGGTCTCATTTCTTATTTGACAATCAACATATTGGGATAATATTATACACATAAAATAGAGCGTAAGCAGTTATTTTTTTCAATTTGATAATCAGATAAAAGCATCAACTATCATAAGAAACTATCATTGGATTGTTAATAATTAGAGACGATTTTTATTTGAGTGAAATGTTCTATGTTTAACTGGCTGTTATGTCTAAATATAGAAGTCGAATGTCTATGATGTTGATTAAATATTGGTGTAGTCCTAGGCAGAAAAATCTCGACAAAAGTTCAAAGATGACTATACCATGACTAAATGTACATTAGCGTATCGGACGGTCGGATAGTTATATTGTTACGATTTCGCAGTTGACTACACAACTCATGCGGAGACTGAGGCCTTAAGCAAGTGACGTACTAAATTGCCCCGCTAGGCACAAATGACCCGGAGGCTACAACATGAGCGTTAGATAGCTCAGAGTACCTTGATTACGTTACGTTTGGGTGCTTGCATAGAGAATGCATTTTAAAGTACTGACTTATCGGTACGGGTAGTAGTACCTATGTACAGGGTTTATGCATAACGAAACAGGTAACTCTGGTTAAAGTGACCATGATGTCTTCGAGTTCGTCGGACGATGAGTTTTTTCTCCTCGAAAGTGTTCATAATTAAATAAAAGAAGGACAGCCGGTGTTTCTAATATCAACAGAAAAGAAAAAGATATGGATCGTATTTAGGTCGACCTTCGAATTCAGCATCAAACGTCAGAAACATTTTTGTACAGTATTTCACACATAACCGATAGTTGTACATGTTCATCCGATTATTGTACACCAATAATTAAAATATAATGGAATAAAAAAAAAAACATTTACTTACCTTATTTGTGTAAGTAAATAAGTAAATAGATATTTTACCATCATGTTCCATTTCTATACTAATTTCTTTCCAATATTTGTCAACTACATTTCTGTTACTGTGAAATAGTTTCTTTTGTCCGACAATGGTGGTTTAGCGAAAACCAATGCTATTAATGATTCGCAATCCAAATCCATTTTTGTTTGGAAGAATATTATTTTTACGACGACAGAAGGGACACCCTACTGTCCCGTACCGATTGTCAGTACTTAAAAATGCATTCTTTATGTATGGATATTTTACCCGTACTTATAGGTACTGAACCGTACCGATGAAAAATGCATTCTTTATGCAAGCACCCTTTGTCAGTCAGACTGTTTAGTGCGTCATCTGTCTTACCTCTGGACAACAGTTCCTATAAATTGTATGTGGAGCATTGGTCAGTCCAACATGCAATTGATTGTGAAGTGATTACCATCGAGAAAAAGGTCTCAATGCAAAATGCAATCGCTTGCTGGAAAGCAATCTCAAAATATTCGAAAACACAAAAACTCTTTGGCTTTATAACAAGCTAATCGAAATTTAAATAAGGCCATTATTCATGAGAGTGTAAAAATAATGTAAGTTTTATAGAAGTAGCAAACATTAGCTTACGGAGTATGAAAATTTAGTTTTTGTACAATTCACTAGTTAGGGGTTACACGTAACATTATTGCTTTTGAGTAATAAACTACAAGACAAGAAAACTAATGTGTTGTCCAGATGAAATTGTGAACTACAAAATGCAAGTTGGATTGCACATCAATTGTTTTAGAATTTAATCATAAGAATTTTGGTAAAAAAATGAATGCTTATTTAAAGAGTCGATATAATGTAGTCGTTTAAATCAGTGTAGAAATGTTGTCAGCCAAGATTTATGAAGGATGATTTTCGAATTAATTTTATTAGTGTGGTTGCATAAATAAGAACCATGAATGCTACGGGAATATTGGACCATACGATTTAACTTAGTAGCGATGGTAATGTCTGTGTTATATTATAAAGTTGCGTTTAATAAGATTTGGATTAATTAGCATTATTTTCTTTAGGGTGGAGAATGTAGTCAGTCACGCTTTTTTGTCGACTTATCGTCACGACATTCTAAAGTCGTGGGTAAAGACGAGATCAGACAATTCTCACCTATCAATACGAGTAATTGTGTTCAGAGATCAAACTGTAAGTTATTTAAGTAGTTTACACTACGACTGCGTACTTTCTATCTACAATCTTGTATTGTATAGAAAGAACTTAAAAATGAAATAGTAACGTAAACTACTAAAGCTTACATTTATAGCTCCTGTGCATGATACAATAAGCTCGACACGACTTTAGTGTGTAGCGCACGATCACTCAACTTGAAATTTATTAGTGGTCATAAGAACTGAATGCTAGCCTTAATTTTTATTTATAATGTGTACCTAAGTACTAGGGCTAACAATAAATCGCTCTTTTAGTTAGAAAATTTACATGTTGTTTTATTTACTTCAGCCTTTTCCCAATTATTTTGGGGTCGGCCTCCAGTCGAACTGCATGCAGCTGAATGCCAGTATTTCTACATCCACTGGGTATTAAGATACCTTTGGAAAGACTGGTTTTTCAAATTTCGTATTTTTGACTACTTGTAACGCCTGACAAAGATCGGGGACTACTTACAGTAATAGTATTTACTTCAATATTACTAGATATCAAACCACTAATCAGAATGGAAAAACCCTACAAACAAAAGACTCGTTATAATCTTGTCAAATAACTTAAACAATTATTTACACACAACACTAATAATTGTTATTGATTTCCTGCAGCAATTTATCGTTTGATAACAACATTGTGGGTAATTAATATACACTATCGTTATTCTTATTTATAGTATTTTATTGCAAACAAGGCCCTCCTTATCTCAAATATTAAAGCTACACATAGGTAGTTACATAAACGTATCCGTTACCCAGGCCAGATGTTGTCGAAAATGGTCATTTGAATCTTATAAATAATTAGTTTTGCGGCTTTTGTAATTGTTGCGCACATTTTTAAATTTGTTGCGCTTATAGTTTTTTAATTATTTCACAAAAACATTACCTGCTGGGGTAACGTTACCCCAGCCCTTTTTCTTTCTAATGGAAATATTTAAATAAATACTAGCTAAAATTAGTTGTCTAGATGAAGTAAATGTTGTGCCTTATTTTGTATTTGTTCTTTCTTCGGTTGCGAAGTTATTCGAGATTTTGCTGGGGTAACGTTTTTGGTTTTGCTAGATCTTTGAAATGGTTAAGCGGATTCTTATCATTTTTGTACAAGACTTCTTATGAATTAGTTTAAATTTGTTCTGCAATAAAAAAACCAAAAAATAACACATAGCTTAAAGGTTATTTCATTAAATAGAAAAACACTTCAATTGGTCCCAACACTCTCAATAAGAGGTCTAAAGACTTACTTTAAACATTAATTTGAAGCTTGTAACTGCTTTCAAATGTATGTGAAGTTTCATTAGTAACCTGTAAGTATTTAACAAGTTATGATATTCAGTTCTTCACGAGCACGGTCTTGATGCGCGCGGTGTTATTTGGCCACTGGATTGGATATATGAACTGAATGTTATGTCAATTATTAGTTTTTTAGTTCAGTTGTATATCGGTAAAATTTCAGCTCAGTACATTGGATAATTAATGAGATAATACGATTAAAGTCATTAGGAAGTGAATGACCGTGGTAATCCGACCAAGTTTAGGTGGTTACGAAAAAGCGAAAACGCAGAACATTATGGTACCTTCTAAAATATGTAGGATAGTGTTACAAATTTAGTACAGACATGTACACAAGTTTAAAAAAAAACTACAAGATTATTAAAGAATTTTTATTGACAGGTAAAATAATCATTTCAATTGAACTTATAAGTATTTAATAAACTTATACTTAAAAACAATCACAGATTAAAATTACAGATCGTATTTTTTTTTAAATCGGTCGCTAAGTTATGAATTTCATTAATCAAGTTTCAAGTCATATGTTGACAATGTATACACAAAAACCTTCCACTTGAATCAATCTACTTATCTATTAAAAAAAACTGCTTCAGAATCTGTTGCGTAGTTTTAAAGATTTAAGCAAACAGGGACAGACAAACGGGAAGCGACTTTGTTTTATAGGTAGGTACTATATGTAGCGAAGGATAAATATGTCGTTATCATTTTTGAGAATTCCAGTCCAGGTAATAACTAAGTACGAAAAAAAAGAAAATAATAAGTAAGTTCCTAAATTCAAATATTTATTAAAAAAAATACAGTTTTAGATAAGTACCTTACAACATGTACATATTCATAATAATTTTGCTACTATTTCTGTAGTTATATTATGCAAGCTTACCTTGTTCGTGAATTCATCAAGCAGCCCGCACCATAATTATGATCATCAATAGAAGCACTCCACATTAGCAGTAATTCGCCACACTTATTATTTTATAATAGCTCTCACGCACTCGATAAATATTTGCAAAAACAGGAAACGGAACTGCCGAAGCGCACGCGCACTCAACAAGATGAATTATGTGATTATGGAGCATGTTTAGTGCGTTATGCAATTGCAAACAATGTATTACCCCTTCACCCCATCCCTCCCGCGTCCCACCGAACGACATGTTATATCGGTGATTTTTGATAAGTTTGTGCAACTGGAAGATAATAATAATGTTTTCATAGTACAGATATTATTATGTATTTAACAGTGTACGCGTCTGTACCGAAATTGTAAGGTGTATTATACTAAACATTTCAAAAGATAGTATCATGTTCTGCGTTTTCGCTTTTACGTAACCACCTAAACTTGGTCGGGTTACCACGGTCATTCACTTCCTAATGACTTTAATCGTATTATCTTATTAATTATCCAATGTACTACGCTGAAATTTTACTGATATACAACTGAACTAAAAAACTAATAATTGACATAACATTCAGTTCATATATCCAATCCAGTAGCCAAATAACACCGCGCGCATCAAGACCGTGCTCGTGAAGAACTGAATATCATCATAATTTGTTAAATACTTACAGGATACTAATGAAACTTCACATACATTTGAAGGCAATTACATGCTTTAAAATAACGTTTAAAGTAAGTCTTTAGACTTCCTATTGAGAGTGCTGGGACCAATTGAAGTCTTTTTCTATTTAATGAAATAACCTTTAAGCTATGCATTATTTTGGTTTTTTTATTGCAGAACAAATTTAAACTAATTCCTAAGAAGTCATGTACAAAATATGATAAGAATCCGCTTAACCATTTCAAAGATCTAGCAAAACCAAAAACGTTACCCCAGCAAAATCTCGAATAACTTCGCAACCGATGAAAGAACAAATACAAAATAAGGCACAACATTTACTTCAACTAGACAACTAATTTTATAGCTAGTATTTATTTAAATATTCCCATTAGAAAGAAAAAGGTCTGGCTGGGGTAACATTACCCCAGCAGGAAATGTTTTTGTGAAATAATTAAAAAACTATAAGCGCAACAAATTTAAAAATGTGCGCAACAATTATAGAAGCCGTAAAACTAATTATCTATAAGATTCAAATGACCATTTTCGACAACATCTGGCCTGGGTAACGGACACACATAAACTCACGTCTTTTTTAATGTGGGTAGGCAGAAACCACATAACACTGCCTGCTACTACCATCTTTGCACAATCCTGTATTTTTTAAATCTATTATAAATATTAAAATGCAACGGTGTTACTTAACAATATGTTTAATTGTATTGCAAAATACACAATAAAATTAGTACTTTTGTCACACAAATTATTGCAAATTAAGTTTAGTAGTAACCAAGATCCTGACATACTGGTCGTAGGCAGTGGCGACGGCCAATCCGAGGTGGTCCCGGTTCCACTCCCACGCGTTTATTGGCTGGGAGCTGATGATCATGCGCTGGAGTCGCTTCAGCTTGCCGGCCACGCCGCTGGAGACGCCTTGAGCGTCCACGTGGTATCTGTGCTCGGGGTACTCACTGGAAGGGTAATGAGCGTCGGAAAGAATAAAAGTTACACAAAATATCAATCACCTGACCTACATGGGCTTCATGAGATAAGGAATAGCTTTCCTAGCAGGACAGAGGAATCTATCCTTCAACTAACAGTAGATGCAGTCTATTGCAGTTCAAATTTCAAATTCAAATATTTTTATTTGTAGAACGTACTTATGTAGACAAAAGTACAGATGTCAATATTACTAAAAATGAGCGCTATGTCTTGCCGTCAACGGCATAGGTACCAATAGTTCACTGCTGAATATTGACCTCTCCCATGCTGGCCTTGGCTTTGTTTTGTTCTGTCTCCTGCTGATATGGAGGGAGAGATCTGCTGATATCCTCCTTTGTTATTCTTTTCTGATTAATTTTGTTGCGGTACCCAAGTCAGTTAAATTGTTTTCTCGGACTTCGTTCAGCTTCATTGTCTCGGGCGTTTTTCTAGTGTGTGCCACTGTTGATTCTGGCTTTCAGGAGTTGCAGTGGTTTGGGAACAGTGTGGCGGGCTTGTCTCCCAAGCTATGCCACAACACTATTCTCCGCCTGCTGCATGCTGTCTGACTATGCCACCTTGTTAAGGTGGATGCTCCAGGGTAGCCCGCGAAGTTCAAATTTTATTACGTTTTTTGCAATTTACAGACCAGTGCTAGGTTGTATGTTGATAAAAATATTGTTCGCGACTGTAAGACGTATGTAGTTACAGAATTATAATCATTAAAATCATCAATACAACCCTCCAAGTTCATGTAATACGATTTAATGACTTTTTCATGAAATAGTCAGCCGCGAATTATATTTTATTCAACATACAACCTAGCACTGGCCTGCAAAACGCAAAAAAAAACGAATTTTGCGGGCTGCCCTGAAACATCAGCCTTAAGGTCGATAACCCATCTAGCTGGGGGCGTCCACGCTTGCAGCTGATACTTGGGTCTCCAATCCAGGACTCGTTTGTTCTACCGGCCCTTGGACATATCTCTGTCCAGGTTAAAACAGTAATGAAACATTTTGTACTTACTATTTCCACAAGGAGACTTGCCCATTACCAGCACATGATATGAAAATGTCCCGATTCTGCGGGACATGTCGTGCCACCCATATTGTCCCACTTTTGCTAGTGTCATCTAGCACCTAAAATAAATAATTAATTTAATTCAGTGACTGGCCCTTCGGGACTCTTCTACCTCTTACTAAATAAAAGTATTTTTTTAATGTATTACTTACTTGAGCAAAACCTTTGCTAGGATTCTGAGTTCTAACATCAAAAACATGGAACTTTCCTTCCAAAGTTGTTGCAACTAACTTATTCATTGGAATGTCCTTGCGATCAAACTCAGTTGAGCATACCTGTAAAATTGATTTTTGAATATTAATTTATGCCCAAGAGCCAGCAAGCCTGAAGACTTATTATGCCATGGATACAGGCCATTTTGTTTTAGAAGTGTGGAGAAGTGGTCTGTTGCAGAATTATGCCACTCAATTAACAACCTTTTAAACAGAGTTTGGATAAAAGATTTCTTACCCCATTCTTCAAATTACATTCCCATCTCAGTGACATAGTGCGCAAGTCAAACATCTTGAGGTCACCATTGTCATAACCCGCAACTACAATCCTCTCTGCATCATTGAAGGAGTTGCCAAAGGAAACAGCCCAGCAGTCACGCTTTGTTTCTCCTTTTATAGGCTGCATGTTTGCCACAGGTTTGCCTCTTTGACGGGGGTCCCATACTTTCACTGTGCCTGAAAAAAATGGCCTTATGTTATAAAAATATCTTATGTTTTAAACACTACCACCGCACGCAAAATACGCATTTTGACGTGGGGTTGCAGACACCAGTCCGTTATATGTACAATACAATTTATGTTTTGAAGGGAAACCAGAGAATTATTATTTTTCAATTTGATTAAAATGATGATGCCATTTGGATGATTTAAGCCGCAACTGATACTACTTTAGACTTTGATAGCAACTGCATTTGGTGGTTTTTGAGAGTTGTAGTGTGCGGCTCTAATAATTTACTATTATTGTTACCATCTCGACTGCCAGTGACAATTTCAGGAGCACCACAGTTGGTTGTATTCCCTCCCATTGCATCTATGGAATTTATGATATCTGTGTGTTCTTTCGTGATGTACATCTGACAACTTTTCTCCAAGTCCCTGTACAAAAAGAAAAAAATATAACAATAAAGGGTACATTATTCTCCATTTTCCTTAGCCAGATTTTGAGTTATTGTTATGTTTATAAGGTAACTTCACAGCGGCAATTTCAGCTGTCAGCTTTTATATAAATGCAGTGCTAATAGGTACTTAAATATGTAAAAAAATAATATGCCAGAAACTCACCATATTTCTAGAGTGCCTTTGAAGTCCCCAGTTGCTAACTTTCTTTCAACGTCGCTGCTGGCCCCAAACGTTCCACATTTGAATGAGTTCGGCCTTTCTATCTCTTTTATCTTGCGGACCTCGCCAGACGTGATCTCATACACCTCTAACATACCACTTCCATTCGGTATGGAACCGATCACAACAAACTTCGCGGAACAGGGAATCCATTTACAATCGTATATGCAATGGTTAATGTTATGTTCAACGTGCGTTATGATTTGAGGACTATCTAATGATTCCATGTTTAACTTCTACTCTTCCTATTATGTTACAGAAAGTTATCACAACTTTATAACCTCTCCGAGTAAACAATCATTGTTGCTATGGCAACAGAAGATAGCTTCAGCCATAGAGTATAGTAGGCAGCTGACAAACTTGACGTTAAGGTGAATGCTCCAACTAGCCAGCGAAATTCAAATTTTGTTACGTTTTCAAATTTTTTTACGGCAACGCATACGACGCGCAAAGAGTCCGGTGGCCAAAAATTCCGTATCATATTGGCAGATCGCGCTGCGCCGTGCCGCAAAAAGTGTGCGCGAATAAATAGAACGTTTGCTGCAACACGTGCTAACGCAGACGGCGCCGCGGCGCTCACTTTTAGTAGGCATGCAATTTGCACTCGTTAGTGGTTAATCTGCACTATGAGGATGTGCGTCGTGTGCGTTGAGTCTTTGTAAAATCCGCGACGGACTTTTTGTATACCATGCAGACATTTTGTGCGCCACAGACTCATCTGCACAAAAAGTCTGTCCTCTGCGTAGGCCCTTAGTTTTTAGGGTTCAAAAGCCAAGGGAAGAAGACCGTCTCGCGCCAGTGTTATTTTGGCTCCGGACATCCCGAACATTCCCGACCTGAGCTATAGCTAACTCAAGTCACGAGTTAGTAACCTAGCACTCTGTGCCCCGAGACTAGCTGATTTTAGTAAACCATGGCACGGTAATATTATAATACAGTAGTGTAACTCGGCCGCATGATAGAAATAAATGCCTACAGCCGCGCGGTACGTAAACATGCGTTAGGGCTGCCCGTCTCCAGCATTTTAATTACATTTGCCTACTTTCTGTTTCTATTTAGTTTTGTGATTGTAAATATCCTTTCTATATAAATAAATGAAATACTTTGTATATTGAATAGGAAGTGTTCAATAAAAATGCGTGTTGTTTTTTGATTGGTGGATTTAATTAAAAAAAACATGTTACTCTATTCGCTTTATTTATTAATCCAAACACCTTTTTTTTCGTGAGATAAAAGGAAATACTTATCCATTAAAAAGACACACATTATGTACCTACCTACTATTAAGTAAAATTATTTTATAGTCTTACCTTTCATAGTTTCCAGGTAATTTAAAAAAACTTATGTCTGGATGCGTTATTGACGAATTCATACAACCAAAAACAGTACAATATTTCCTACTCGTCATATTAACTGATTTTTAAAGAAAAAACCTCGCGAGGTTATTGTTAAAAATAGAGTTTGTATGAAGTTGGAGTACTGTATTATAATATAACCGTGACCATGGTGAATATGTAGATCAGTTGCTTCAACAGGTCGGTAATGTTCGGGATTGTTCGGGCCGGGTGCACGGTGTAAAGTGCAAAAAATGGCTATCGCGCATGAATTCGCCGCTAGAGGCGTTCGTGTAGACTAAGGTCTTCCGTGTAATGTCAGATGTCATACAGTGTTCGCGCGTTGCGTGCTTTTTTATCACGTATTTATACTAATACTCACGCAATTAAACACTCAATTGTGTTCTAGACAGAGCCATTCCTGATTAATTATGACTTGAAGATTTTAAGTAGCTTGTTACTACTTGGAGGTAGAATGATTTTTAAATGTTAAATGCTTGCCAATTTTAGGAAGAATATTACAAATATGTATCTGAGATTTGCACTATGTTGTTATACGTAATAAATTAAACTTTTTATGACCTTTTTTTTTTTTTATTGGGACAAGCCCGCCACACTGTTCCCAAACCACTGTAACTCCTGAAAGCCAGAATCAACAGTGGCGACCACCAGAAAAGCGCCGAGACAATGAAGCTCGACGAAGTCCCAGAGAATGAATTTAACTGTCTTGGATCCCGCAACGAAATTAATCAGAAAAGTATAGTGGAGGAGTAGGAAAAATCCGTAATTTCCACTTCCCTCTATTTCAGCAGGAGACAGAACGAAACAAGGCCAATAGGCACAAAGGGACGTTTACAACTGGGATAGGCCCAGTTGCCTAGCACCACGGATAAATATTAACATTAATGGGTCCTAAGTTGTGAGTTGTTATATTTGATTCCAATAATAGGTATGGCAAAAACGCTTGAACGCACGGAAATTTGTTCTAGTTTCCACAAGGTCTGTATAGTAAATAACTCCGGATGTAACCTGTACACTATCCAACATAATGTTGCGTTCATTCTGCCAAAGACTGCACTCCCATAAAATGTGATGTGCTGATTGTTCATATTCGCAGTCAGATGTGGAACATTGACAAAAAGGCGAGTCAACAAGCTTGAAGGAAAATAATTTACTCTTAAAGTTACCATGACCGGTGAGAAATTGGGCAACACAGTGATCAACCTCCAACCATGTCCTGGCCAGCCGTTCACGAACGGATGGAAAGAACTGGTGGAGGTGTCGGCCCTTGATGGAATTATCCCACCTACCTTGCCATTCAGACAAAAGTTCCTCCCAGACGTCGGTCTGTGGTTTGAATAATCTAGCAATCTTAACACGGTCACGTAGGGTTAAAAAGTCTGCGTCCGCGGTCTCACGTGCGTTATAGTACATTGCAGCCCGTCGCTGCACTTCAAGATCAACTGGAAGTACACCTGCAAGTACCGGTAAGGCTTCAGTACTAACCGTCCTATACGCTTTGCATAAGAATATCAAAGCCAAACGCTGGCTTTGAAGCAATTTACGTCGTGCCGCTCCTATGGTGGCCCTATCGGCCCAGACAGGTGCCCCGTAGCACACACACCCCAAGTAAGTAGCCCCATAAATGGTCTTTAAAGTTATAAATGACAGACCCCACGTAGATTTTGATATTCTCGTTAAGGCATAAAAGTTCTTTTTAGCTTTTTCACCGACAGTTTTTATATGATCTATGAATGAAAAATTTCTCTCTAAGACCAAACCAAGGTAGCACACGGATTGCTTTCTTTTCACGGGAACGTTATTAAATTTAATACTAGGCCACGATTTAAGATTACCTTTTAAAATTAGTTGATAAGTTTTTTGCGGTGCAAAGGTCAGACGGTTTCGATCGCCCCACTGAGATATTAATCGTAGGCAAGTGTCAGCTAAATTCTCGAGACCAGCCCGAGTACTCGACTGAATGAGCAGCAGGTCGTCGTCCGCGTAACCGGTTAATGAACAGCCGGGAGGAAGGGGAATCGCGAAAAAATCATCAAAACCTAAATTCCATACATACGGAGCGATTACCGACCCCTGAGGACATCCCATGGTAAGGGGCTTTGACATAGAATAATGACCGAGTTTGAGTTTCGCGGAACCATTTAAAAAGTAAGAATAAACAAGATTATATATGTTTTTATAGCAGCCACGATTCTTCAGTTTAAGTAGTAGCATCGGCCACCATGCGTTATCAAAGGCCCCGGAAATATCTAAAAAGATTCCAACCACGTACTTGTGTTCCGAGTTATTAACAATTTTTCTAACAGAAAGTGCCGCGTCTACGGTAGATTTTCCCACAGTGAAACCGAATTGGTTGTTATGAAACTTTGGCCCGTCTGGCAGCAAACGTGGAACGATAAGGCGCTCCAGGAGTTTTCCTAAAGATGGCAGTAGGGTTATGGGCCTGTACGACTTAGGGTCGTCCGGTGGCTTATCACCACTTTTTGGAATTATTCGTATAAAGCCACGTCGCCATACGCGAGGGAAAACGCTGTCCGCAATACATCGGTTGAAAACAGATAGAATGGCGTCGCCCGCTGTTTTACACGCTTCTATTATCATCCGATTAGATATTTTATCTTCACCTGATGATTTGTTAAGAGGCAGTTTCCTGACAATATTAATGAATTCGTCAATGGATGGAAGGTCTGACGCTGGTGATTCAGGTGGCACAGCAGCCCACGCTCTGATCTGTTGATGGTAGTCATTGTCATTTACCGGCGAATCATCAGGTATCAGACTATTTAATAGAACTTCGGTTGTTTCCTCAATACCGGTGGTGTGTTTATTATTGACTTTAATGTTCTGGACAAACGCCAGGTCGACTGATCGATTAGCTTTGAATTCGTGATACAAAGGAGACCACGGACCTTCTTTATCTAATTTTTCTACTATTTTTCGCAGTAAATTACCCTTGGATTTTTCCACCGATGCTCTGTAGCGGGACTTGGCAACTCTAAACGCATTTAAAGCAAAGTTGAGTGGGTCTTCGGTGACCTTTTGTTTTTTAAGCTTGTTTAAATGCCTACGCGCTCGGCGATAGCTTTTACGTTGTTCAATTAAGTAGTCACACCACCAATCACATCTATGGATGTTGGTCATAGATGCGCGACCAATGGCGATGTCAGCACAGTAAGTGAAGGTGTCTGACATAATTTCAGCACTTTCTTCAGCTGACAGCCTATCACGAGTGAAGTCTTTGGCGTGACACGCAAAAAGCGAGCTAAAGAATTCCCAATTCGCGCCTTTACTTTTATATCTAAAATTACCAGTGATATGAGATGGACCTTGAGAAGACACCGGAACAAATTCGTACACGATCAGGCGATGATCACTACAAGACGCATCTGGTAGGACACGCCACCTATCCAAGCGTACGTCTGCACTAGAAAGTGTGACGTCAATACAAGATTCGCCCATTGGGCTGCAAAAAGTAGGTGGTGCATCTGGGGTATTATGAATTGATAAGTTCATTTCAGCAATAAAATCTTCAACAGCACAACGTCGGTCGAAATCCGTAGACCTAACCTTGCCATACCACAGAGACGATGACGCGTTAACATCAGCGCCAACGATAACTTTACAGCCCGCGAGTGACTGTAAGACATGACGGAGGTTATGTATATGAGGAGCAACAGGGTCTGAGTATTGAAAGTAACAGCTCACAACGTAAACTTTAAAAGAAGCTGATGAGACTTCCGCAACGGCACAGTGGGGCGTCATGAGGTTACGCAAAGACGTTACTGTAAAGTTAGAAGAACGCGCCACGTAAATTCCGGCTCGTGCTTTGCTGTCCAGCTGAACTACTTTGTGACGTAAGCGAGCGTTCTGGTATTGTTCTTGAACAAGCACTATGTCTAAGTTATAATCGATAATTAATTTGTCTAATTCAGAGGTCGCCACCCTATCGTTGTGGAGATTTAATTGTCCTATAGTTAAACTATCCATTATTTTAGTAGTTGGTGTTGAGGATTAACTGTTCGAGCTTAAGTTTGTACGTGGTACACTCGGGAGACCCGCAACGATGGTCAAACGGTTTTTTAAAACGTTTACACGCCACGCAAGTCGGTACAAAATTTAAATTATCCTTGTGCGGGCAGTTATTTGTTTCATGTGCTTCGGAGCAGTTAGCACAGGTAGGTGATTTATTAACGCAGTGTTTCTTAACGTGACCAAACTGTTGGCAATGTAAACAACGAACTACTTCGACATCATCGATGAAACGGCAAGTCGCCCAATCAATAAATAATTTATCTTTGGTGGAACTAAATGTTTACGAACTGTGGACTCGATTTCAATGCCTATCCACTTGCGACCATTATCTAAGGAACGCCTACGAATAATTTTAGTTGACTTAATAAAATCATCCTCATTTATTGGCACCTCGTCTTTAATGTTTTGACGGTATAGCGCGTGCAGAAAAGCATTGTCTTCCATTGAGGATGGGACGTCCTTAACTTATATACGAGGCCTTCGGCCTTTCGGTTTTTCAAGTCTTAAGCCGGCGGACCTAATAGCATCGACCGATTGCAACTTTTTTATTTGGTTGTCATTAGCGACACGTAATACAACGCCAGATTTCGCGGTTTTCTTAACGCCTACTATTTGAAATCCGTCATCACTAGGCTTAATCGCTTTCATTAGCGCTTGTTTAGTCGCGGACGATGACGAGTAATCGGCTAACCGCTCAGCGGTAGGGTAGGCGACGACGCACGGAAGGGGGGCGCGCGACTCAACAGCAGGCCCAACTTTAGGTAGACGAAGTTTCAAAGAATCCGCATACGAAGATTTGTTATAATCACTAGTATTGACGTTAGTAGGATTTAATTTAATTTTATCCAATTCGCGTTTCGCATTGGCTAATTTGGTTTCGTTGGAGGATGATTTTATGGCTAACAAAGAAACAATGGCCGTTACGCGCTGAGTCATGTCCATGATGACTGATTTATTTGCGACATTAATGCGATCATTAACAAGGTCGTTAATTTTTGAGAGATATGCAGACGCCGATGAAACTAAATCGCAATAGTTGTCATTGCTCGCAGTACTGGCGTTTAATATTGGCGAAGGCTTCTCAATTGAGTAGGATGTGTGTAGCCGTTTTGACCTATCCTCGGGCGAGATGTACGAAGGAGACATTTCGCGAAACAAACGTTTTGTTGAGCTAGCGGAGGTCGTCGGCGACCCGGGTGTATGGAATGCATCTCTGCCACGGTCAGGCGGGTCATCATTAATGGACAACTTATTATAAATTATGAAATTCAAATAAACTATTAGAACGTAAGCAAAGTAACAGAATTAACGGACGATAAAATTATTTAGAGGTACCCACACACCAAAGAAAGTAAATGTACTCACCGAAAGTAAACGAAATTAACTAAAATACCAGTAAAACCGACGTAAAAACACTAAAAAACTTACGATACCAGCACTTAGCACAATAGCACACAACTAGTAACAACTCACGAGCCGGGAATCGATCACGGAACACGAAAATCGTAATTAAAATCAACAGCGAAATAGATTGCATCCAACCCGAGCGAGTGCGCGGAGGGAAGTGTTTATGACCTTATTGGTACTTCGCTCGCTCGAAATTTTTTACATCATTCTCTCAGATAATTATGCTGTAATTGCATAGGCTTCGGGGCAAGATGCTCCTAATTTATCTCAGGCTCTGTCCATACCGGTCGATCATGCAAAAATCCAATAGGAGTGCCAATCCAGAGTTAATTAAAGTATAAATTAGAATTATTGACAAGACCTTACTCGACAGTGGTGCCATCTGGTCAGCTCAAAAACGATAGCCCTTATTACACAGACGCGAGACGCTCTTTAATGCTAATTGTTGATCGAAGCTCCTAAAGGAAGGAGTCCAAAGAGTATAATAATAATATGGGAGGAGTCGGAATCGGGATTCTGTCTGTCACACTCACAGGACTGTGTCTTTTGAACCGTAAAAGGTAGTAATTTGAATTTACACAGAGTGTGTTTAACTTTGAGTTTTTCGCGAACAGACAGACAGACAGACGCGGCGGAGGACTTTGTTTTATAATATGTAGTAATAGCAATAATATTCTAATAAACAGATATGTTGTGAGCGCGCAATCGTGAAGACTCGATAACGGGCCAATTGGCTCGTTTTACCTTTTATTCTGCGTCACTGCGTGTATGTGAGCTGGCTCTGCCCCGCGGAATACTTTTTTCGGTGGTTTTGTAGGTGTATAAAATATCTGTCTATTAGAATATCATTCGAGTAATAGTGACTTAGAGTAACAAGCATCCTGTTCTTGGATGCTCCAGGGTAGCCCGCGAAATTTAAATTTTCATACGTTTTTGCAATTTACAGGTCAGTGCTAGGTTGTATGTTGATGAAAATATGATTCACGGCTGTAAGACGTATGTAGTTACAGAATTATAATCATTAAAATCATCAGTACAACCCTCCAAGTTCATGTAACTCGATTGAATGATAAATAAATAATAATAATGATATATATATATGTGGGGTTCGTCAGGATATATTTCGCTAGGGTCGAGCATTTCGTGGGCAGAAGACGGGTTTCGTGCTATGAAAACTCACTGGATGCGATACACTATTTTATTTCACATTGCACGGTTCGGGTTGGTTGTTTCCATGGAGAAGAACCGGCAAGAAACTCCATGGTTACTCTTTTCAAACAGATACACTGGGTCTAACAAATTACTTGACATTACACTATGACACATTAACACTGGGCACAATGAATCGGGTACAGTTTCAAGACGTCTTAACTCCGCTGCGATCAGACACAGAATGTCCGCCTCGCCGCGAGGTGTTAACATCAGGACTCTGTAAAAGCCGCCATGGTGGGGTAGACTGGTAAGTATGTCGCGTAATGTCACCACTGGCGCGCTTTAGATCCATTCGCCCGTCCGTACTCATGACCGGATCCAACATATATAAAATATTAACTATTTATTATATTATTATAATAATAATTAATTTAACTTATTTATTTCGTCGGTTTTAAAAATACCAGATATTGTTTTGTAAAAATACTTAAAAGTACTTAAGAAGAAATTATTTTATCAAAATACCAATAAGTATAATTTATAATTGGGTTTTATGAAAAATATTGAAAACATTTATTTTAATCGTACAAATAACCGGTGACGTGACAGAGTTAAATAAAATAGAACATTGATTGAAAGTCATTTACAACGTGCCCGTGGGATAATTTTCGACCAAAACGCGAGCGAAGCCGCGGGCAACAGCTATAGTACCTATAAGAGCATACCTCTATATAGCTCTGATATACATCCATACGTATAGATAGGTATGTGTGTGAAATATCAGAGCTTTAGTTCACTCACCAAACTCAAGGTGGCCAGTGGCGTGCAGTGGTATTCCACAAAGGGTAGGCCACGAAATACTGAAGCAAAGAAAAATTTCGTCTGCGCCATCTTGGATTTTCGAAAACGACACCCATGAAGAAAAAACCGAAAATTTTCGTCAGCGCCATTTTGGATTTTTATTTTGACCTCATTTTCATTATCAGCGACCCCAAAAACCACGATAATGAAACCCATGAAGAAAAATATAATATCAATAATATTATTAATTATTATAATAATAATACGCGCCAATAACCCCCAGGAATCATTATTTTAATCAACATACACCCTAGTAGCACTGGCCTGAAAATTGCAAAAAACCTAAGGAAATTTGAATTACGCGGGCTAAAGAACAGTCACCTTGAATCCTGGCCTTGTGTTGTAGCAGCCAATCATAGCCCAACTACACTCGCAGGAGTTACCGCCCAAAAATGGCTGCAATCTATACATGTGTGCGGTTCATACACACGAAAATATGCACCAATTTGCCACTGTGTGCGTAAATTTATCAATGGGTTGTGTTGAGGTCGTTATGTGGTTGTAGTGAGGAGAGTAAATAAAATGCACAAGTCCGTAAACCAGTCTATTGATATTCACGTTACAGGGTTAATACAGTGTTACACAAGTTACTGTTTCGGCGCGGCGCAAACGACTGCCGGCTAAACCATATGCGCGGGGGAATATTACCATTTGCAGCGTTAGCATTAGCACATTGCTGCCTGTAGTCCCTACATACCTCCCCCCTTTAAAAAAATAATAACTGTTGGTCTCTTATATCCTGCTGTCCTGTCTTGGCATCATTGTGGCCTGTTACCAACAACACAAACCCTGCGGTGTGACCTACGATAGAACAGCAAAATATAATTGACCCATACCTACATTTATATATTGTTATACATTGTTAATCTTAATTATGTTGCTAATAATTGTTATCGCTAACACTTTTTGAAATACAATAGATTCTTTTAACAATAACAAAGTTTTCTTTTTACCACTTCTACATTTCTATTTTCTATACATTGTTCACTTAACTCTAAAACTTATAGTTATTACATATCCACCTATCATACACTGTTATCCCTGTGCCGTATTTTGCGTTTCCGGTACTGTTGGTCTTACGCGTATGAATCTCGTGGGATAGCCGACTGCTGGGTCGCTGTGGTCGCGGGTCCTGCAGGCCATATAGTTGTCAACTCTTTTCTTATCCATTTCTTAGTACCGGTACAACATTGTCTTCCGCACAAACAAATCGTCAGAATGGACAGGACGATGGCGATCACTATAATTATTATACCATAGTTCTCTAGCTTAGTTTCTAAGTCTCCGACATGTTTCGCGTTATTAGCTCCCTGTTGGGCGATTATGACTTCCTCGTTTTTAGTGTTATAGTTTCCCATTTTTGTTAAATTTTATTATTTATACGACCGGCACTTTGTATTATGTTACGTTTGTTCTAATGATTCGCAAAATTTGGCACAGTGTTTTTAACGTTGCTATAGATCTAATTACAATAAGCTATGGTAGCAAAAATCGCACCGGTGGCTTTACACGGCGGCCACTGCGCGTGGTTCGTTCTATAGGCGGAAGCGATTTATCCTCAGTAATTTCAATATTATTGTCTAAACGTTTCTGTGCGCAATCTGTGTCAACATTCTGATCAACGTCTTGTAATAAATACGCGGGCTTTAGTCTGTCTATTGATAAATCGCTTTCTCTATTTGACAACTGTACTCTAAAAATTTTATCATTTCTACTTATTACTCTGTATGGGCCGTCATACGTAGGACAAAGGGACTTTTTCATGATCTCATTTCTTACAAAAACATGTGTACATTTCTTTAAATAATTACTTACAAATATATTACGCGTATCGCTACTCGCTCTTGACGCGGGTCGTAGCTTGTTTATTGCTTGCCTAAGCTGCCCTACATATGTGTTCGGGTCGTTGGCCTGCTTATTTTCCACGTGGAAAAAATCTCCTGGCAACCCAATAGTTTCACCGTATACCATCTCCGCGGCACTAAAACCTGTGTCACTTCTGCACGCTGCACGAAGCCCTAACATAACGGTCTGCAGTTGGTCTACCCAATCCATGCTACCTGTCAAACGTGCGGTCAATGCGCTTTTCAATGAACGATGCCACCTCTCTACTAACCCGTTGCTCTGTGGGTGGTAAGGTGTTGTCCTAATTCTTTGTACCCCTAAAAATCTCATAAGACTGTTAAAAAGGTCGCTCTCAAATTGCCTACCCTGATCAGTAGTTATCCTGTTTGGGCACCCAAACCTGCATATCCAATGCTCATAGATAACTTTGGAGACCGTGTCAGCTGTAATGTCTGTAACTGGTATTGCTTCAGGCCAACGCGTAAAACGATCTATAATAGTTATACAATAGCGGAGCCCGTACTGTGACGTGGGCAAGGGACCTACGATATCTGTGTGTATGTGCTCAAATCTGCTACATGGCGGGAAGCTAGCTAGTTTGGAAATTGTGTGTCGATTAACCTTTGCTTTTTGACACTGAATACATGCTTTTGTCCATTCGTTAATGTCTCTGTTCATTCCCGGCCAAAAATATCTTTGTGTTGTCATCTTACGTGTAGTACGTACTCCTGGGTGACTGATGTTGTGAACGCTTTCGAATGCTAGTTTCCTAAACTTACCTGTTAGGTAAGGTCTGGCGGTACCCGTTGACATTTCGCAATATATTTGCCTATCGCCGTCCGGCATAACTACATACCTAAATGCTAACTTACTGCTAACGTCGCGTCCGGTCGTAACCTGATCGCGTTCCTGCGCTTGAGCTAATTCGTTGAAATCTAGCGCCGTTGGACAAACAATGGACTCTACACGCGATAATGCGTCAGCAACAATATTTTCTGGCCCCTTAACGTATTGTATGTCGCTTGTAAATTCGCTAATATACAATAGTTGTCTAGCCCTTCTTGGAATTTCCTTATTATTCCCTACCTTTGTGAACGCGTACATTAGGGGCTTATGATCTGTAAAAATAGTGACTTGCCGCCCCTCTACCAAGTTGCGAAAATGAACCATGGCCATGTAAATCGCGGTTAGCTCTTTGTCGTACGTGCTATATTTCTTTTGCGCTTCTGATAATTGTTTTTGTTATAGTCGTGAGGGGAAAGGTAGCCGAATGACACAACCGGTACGTACGAGCTCGTTTATTCGACTGGCGCAGCAGTCCATTACCCACATTGTTGGAATATCATAAGTGATACCCTAACATTCCTCCACCTTTATTTAAAAAAACTTCCTATAATCTACAGGGGTTCTTTGGCGTTTAGACCTTGCTGTCGTTTCATTCTGGAGTGTTCTTGACTTATCGCTATGAGTGATCACGGGTGGTGTCTGCGTGAGTGTCCACTCCTCAGTTGTCCTGGGGTCAGTGTCTTTGGAAGCGTGTGCTGGCCTCACAGCTTCAACCTCCCTCGGTGACTGGTAGCCCGCTGAAGTCTGCTCGAGACTAATGCCCGTTTCAGTGTCTGATGCCGGCACTATGAATGCTGGTACGATATCTTCCTCTCCCTTATATTTCAGCAACTGATTGGCGTGCCTTTTCACCGTTTGATCACTGTTACATATTTGTATTATATAAATTGAGTTGCCTATTTTCTTGACTACTGAACCCCGAGACCAATAATGTCTTTGTTGTTTGTACCGTTTCACTAAAACGTTATCGCCGATACTGAACGACACTTTTCGATTTCCGCGGTAATGGTTACTCTGCAAACACTGTTTAATTTTAACAACTTTATCAAGTGCCGAGTCGGATGGTGTTGAAATGGTAGGTTTCAATAAATCTAACCTACACCTTAATTTGCGGCCAAATAGTACCTCAGCAGGTGATCTGTTTGTAGTGGAATGAATGGAATTCCTATAACATAATAGAAATTCTAATAATCTAATATTTATGTCACGAGTATTTACTCCTGTTAGTAAAATTGATTTTATTGCTTTCTTAATTATTTTTACATAACTCTCTGCTTGGCCATTACTGGCAGGATTATACGTTGGAGATGTCAGATGAGTTATGTTATTACGCAAACAAAATTGGTTGAATTCGTGAGACACAAATGCCGTACCATTATCTGAGCAAATTGTATGAACCAATCCAAATCTAGCCATAACTTCACACAGTTTTTCTATAACAATACGTGAACTAGAACCTGACGACACATCAAAACATTCGACCCATTTGGAATACGCGTCGACCACAACTAAATATGTTCGACCATTTATTGGCCCCAGAAAATCTACATGCACGCGATACCAAGGCTGTGTCGGATAGGGCCACGGAGTAAGTGGGGCGCGCGGGGGTGAGGCACGCAGCGATGCACACACAGCGCACCCGCCGACGTAATGCTCGATCGCGACAGACATACCCGGCCACCAAAATCTGTTGCGAGCCTCTTCTTTCATTTTGGTCTCCCCTAAATGACCTTTGTGCAATTCTTCTAAAACTGTTTTTTGTAAACTTCTGGGTATAATTAATTTATGGCCTCTTAAAAGGCAACCATTTTCAACCGACAATTCCATACGGTGGCTATAAAAAACTTGGATTAAAGGGTCGCATATTTTACGTGGCCATCCATTTAGAACATAGTCGACGACTGATGATATTACGTCATCACGCGTTACAGCCTGTTTTACGCCCTCCAAGGAAAGAAACTGTTCCCCTTCGTAAACAAAATGTACATAACTCGACATATCCAATGATGAATCATTACTCGCTCGAGCCGATCGTGTAGCAGGCGGCTCGCCACTTGCCTCACTCACTGATCGACTTAGATAATCTGCGCTATTGTGTACACTACTAACGTATTCGATTCTATAATTGTATGCTGACAGAAAGATCGCATATCTCTGCAACCGGTTCGCAGATATTTCGGGAATTCCTTTGTCTGGATTAAATATTGATATTAATGGCTTATGGTCAGTTCGTAAGGTAAACGGTACCGTTCGCCCATATAAATATCGGTGAAATTTTTTTATTCCAAAAATTATAGCTGTAGCTTCCTTCTGGATCTGGCTGTACCGTTTCTCAGCTGCGTTAAGTGAGCGCGACATAAACGCGATAGGCTTCTCTACGTTGTTTTCAATTTGTGACAAAATTGCACCTAGACCAGTCGGTGACGCATCTACTGTTAAAATCAGCTGTGCCTCTGGGTTGAAATGCGCTAACGTCGTGTCTGAGGCCAGCTCACGCTTAATAACCGACACAGCTTTAACGTGTTCTTCGGTCCATAGCCACGACTCATTTTTTTGCAACAGTTTATGGAGTGGCTGTAATATAGATGATGCGTTACGAATAAAATTCCGGTAATAGTTTACCATACCTAAAAAAGATTTTAACTCTGATACATTTGTGGGTACTCTGGATTGTAAAATCGCATCAACTTTTTCTGGGGATTTATGAATGCCATTGCGGTCTATTACAAATCCTAAATAAGAAACTGATTCTTGAAAGAATGAACATTTATCAATTTTTAGGACTAGCCCCGCGTTTTGTAATCTGTTTAATACCTCCTGTAACCTTTTTAATAATTGATTTTTGTCTACCCCACAAACTAAAATATCATCTAGAAATAGGAGTGTTCCATCTAACCCTGCAAGAAGAGACTCCATAGTCCTTTGAAAAATTGCCGGTGCGCTAGCAAGGCCAAACACTAGCCTTGTAAACTTGTATAACCCCTTATGTGTGTTGATACACGTAAGCATTTGTGATGACTCATTTAGGCATAACTGATTATAAGCCTGAGAAAGATCCAATTTGCTAAAATATTTACCACCATGAAGTTTAGAAAATAACTCCTCATATCTAGGTAAGGGATATGTGTCAACAAGCAACTGTTTGTTGATAGTTACTGAATAATCGGCACAAAGACGAATAGACCCGTCGCGTTTTAAAACTGGTACAATTGGACTTGCGTAGTCTGAATACCTAACTGGTTCAAGAATACCTAAATTTACTAATCGGTTTAGCTCATTCTCCACACGATCACGAAGAGCAAATGGTAGCGGTCTTGCTTTGTAATAAATTGGCTTTGCATCAGGTTTAAGAGTTAAACTGACGTCTACCCCCTTAAAACAACCTAATTGGTCGGAAAACAATTTAGGATATTTTAAAGTGAGGGTTTGTCCGAAATCATCGCAACTGTTTACCGAACAGATTTGCATATTAAAACGGGAGAAAAAATCTCTTCCTAATAACGGGGGCCCCCCACTTCGCACTACATATACCTTAATATAGTGATGCTTACCGTTATAAGCAAAAAGGAGTTTTAATTTACCAATGATGTTTAATCTGTCGCCACTGTAACTATGCAATATAAGATCACTCGCTTCTAATGCGATATTTGAAAAATATTGTTTATACATTTGCTCAGAGATAACGGTAACTGGCGAACCCGTGTCTATTTCAAAAGTCAACTTTATTTTATTAACTACGACAGATTCCTGCATCGGTTCGCCGCGCTCGGTGCGAATATTACAACATAAACACTCACCATCATCGTCATCCGCACAGCACTCGATAAAATGTTGTACTTTATGCGGTTTTTTATTACACATTCGTTTTAGGTGTCCTTGAATGCCGCACTTCTTGCATTTATATCGCGCAAAACGACACGACGATGCTGGATGCCCGGTGTAACCGCACGCCGAGCACATGTTGTGTCTGCTGGTACACTCCGCGCTCGCAGACTGTGAGCTCGCTGCGCTCGCCGCTGCTGAGCGGCGCTGCGAAGGCGCCCCGCGCGGGCCGCGCTCTGCAGCTCCCTGCGCCTCTGCCGTCGTTACCTTCATCACATGTGCACTTCCCGGATGCTGTACTGTCTCCTGGGCCCCGATGCGGGCGCTGCGTACTCCTTCAGCTATTTCTATAGCTTTGTTAATGGTCAGCTCCGTCAAGTCTTTGGTGAAAAGCTTGTCCCTGTCCGGTCCGGGTTCCATTCCCAAAACAAAACGATCACGAAGCTGCTCATCCAGATGTTGAGCCACGAATCCACAGTGCATCGCTAGACCGTGAACTCGCACCGCCCACTCCGCTAATCCTTCGCCAGCATGCTGAGTCGCGCTGTGGAATCTGTATCGTTCCGCAAAGGTGCACTTCTTTGGCTTAAAGTGCCCATCCAATAGCTCGACCACCGCATCATAGCTAAATGTGCCGACTTGACGCGGTAAAGCTAGATCACGTACTAACTTATACGAAGATTCGGCGAGATTGCTGAGTAATATAGCTCGACGTTTACAACCGGCTTTGTCCGAATCCACCCCAATGTCATTAGCCAGAAACCATTGTTCTAGTCTTTCCTTATAAACGGACCACTCCTGCACTTCGTGGTTGAAAGTTGATAAGGTGCCGACCGTTAATTTTGACATTGTTGGAATATCATAAGTGATACCCTAACAGTTTTGAAAAGCATCCGATTGGTTTCCACGTTCCGCTTACCTTTTGTTGTAATACTGCCCCTACACATGTGTCTGACGCGTCCGTCATAATGGATAAGGGCGCGTCCGCACTAGGATGACTCAGTGTAGCTGCTGTTTGTAGGTTGGCTTTACATTGCTCGAAAGCTGTTATACTCGCGCTATCCCATGGTATTTTTGTCTTATCTTTCTTTTTTGCATTGTGTAAAAACTTATTGAGCTCTGCTTGGTGCACCACAGCGTGTGGTAAATGAGACCTGTAGAAATTTACCATACCTAGAAAACGACGGAGTTGCTCTACTGTATCCGGCCGTGGGTAGTCTGCAATTGCCTTAACTTTGTCTGGTATCGGCTTGATTCCATTCTGCGTTACTTCGAAACCTAGGAATTCTACTCTAAACTGACCTAATTCGCTTTTTCCTAAATTTATAGTTATTCCGGCGTCGCTGAACCGTTTAAATAGCTTACGGAGATGCTCCTTATGTATGTTTTCATTGTCTGAAGCTACCATTACGTCATCGATGTAACAAAAAAGTGCTGACTTACCATCTGTGTTCTCTATGCGCTCTATACCTCTTAGTACGTGTTGGTCCATGAACCTCTGAAATGTTTGTGCTGCGTTCCTCAATCCGAACGTCATGCGTGGAAACTCCCAGAGACCAAAAGGGGTTGCTATGGCCGTTTTTTCGATGTCCCCCGCTGCAACTGCTATGTTATGATACGCCCTATTTAAATCGAGTCGCGAAAACCACGTTTTACCTGCTAAAATGTATGTGAAGTCACTTACTCGGGGAATGGGGTAACGGTCCGGCTTTGTTATCGCGTTAAGCGCTCTATAATCTCCACACGGGCGTAACTGTCCGTCCTTTTTAGGCACGACGTGTAACGGACTAGACCACTCTCCTTGCGACGGTCTGCATATCCCTAATTCATGCATTAGGTGAAATTCCTCCTTTACCTTATTATAACGGTCCGGCGGTAGCGGCCTTGGTCGCGCGTGTACCGGGGAGCCGTTTGTTACTATGTGGTGTACTACTGCGTGGGCTGGCGATTCTCTGAATGACATTGGTTTAGTAATTTCCGCGAATTCTTCTAACAACTCCCGATAGGGATTATTATCTTGTATACTCTTAACCGACGCTTCGTCGTACCGTATGACTGACCCATTTGCCCTTAAATTAGTCAAACTATCTATAAGCCTCTTATTATGTAAATCTATCACTAATTTATGCGACTCTATAAAATCTGCACCTAAAATTGCTTGTTTGACATCGCTTACAATGAACGGCCATTTAAAAACTCTGCGTAAGCCTAAATTAAGTTCTAGTACCTTTATACCGAATGTTTTAATCTCCGTGTTATTTGCAGCGTACAGCTTATAACCGCTTTCAGAACGCACACAATTTTTAACACTATGCACTGGTAAAACTGAGACGTTCGCACCTGTGTCCACTAAAAAACTGATTCTCGACTTCCGGTCCGTTACGCACAAACGATGGTTCTGTGTTGCGGCCCCGCTGTCTCCCACCGAACAGGACAGCACCGACCTCAGTTTTCCGCTGTTGAGCCTCCTTTCCAATTGCACGGTTTCGTGCACCTCCTTGCCTGCTTCCCGTACCTATAGTGGTAGCTGCACAACCACTCTGGACTCTCTGGGGTGCGGCGTGGACCTCTTGATCTAGACTGCGATCTGTGCCGGTTTCCTCGTCCCCTACTGCGTCCACGTATTTCGTTTACTTCTCTTCGTAGCTCCTTCATCTCGGTGGTCATTTCGCTAATCAACGATGCTACGTCCGTCGCTGCTGATGACGTTGTCGCAGATATGGCAGCTACCTCTCCATTACTTAGATTCTCCATGATTTTATCTGCCATTTCGGCCAGCTTGTCTAATTTTTGGTCTTGACATACCGAAAGAACGGCCTTCAATGATCCTGGTAGGCGCGCAATCCATAAGCGCTGCAAGGCCTCTGGAGATATTTCGGTGTTTTGTGCCAGCTCTGACATACGCCGTAACAGGTGTGAAGGGCGTTGAGTGCCCAGGTCCATTTCTCCGACTAATTTTTGAAATTGTCTTTCGGCACTTTCTTCGTAGGCCGTCAGCAGTCTGTGCTTTAGTGTGCCATATTTGTTCTCGGTGGGGGGTTTATAAATCAAATCGCTAACCTGTTGTAGTGCATCCCTGGTCAGCCTTGCTATTACCAAGTGGAATTTCGCTGCGTCCCCCTGCTTTTGTGGTTCCATGGCGGACTCGAACTGTGCGAACCACATCCGCGGCATGTCGGTCCAAAACATAGGAATCCTGTCTGTGACGTTTATGCTGGCCACTTGGCCTGCTGCTGGTGGCGGTGTCTGCATCGTGGGACCCTTGAAATTCCCGCAGATAGGTCCCAAGTCCACGGGGAGTCGTTTGCCGCGCCTATTCCCGCACTACTTATAAACTTGCTGCTTACTGTTCGTTTACACTAACGCACTGTCCGAATTTATCTCACACAACCACGTCGCTAATAAGATCACGTCGGGGTCACCAATGTTGAGGTCGTTATGTGGTTGTAGTGAGGAGAGTAAATAAAATGCACAAGTCCGTAAACCAGTCTATTGATATTCACGTTACAGGGTTAATACAGTGTTACACAAGTTACTGTTTCGGCGCGGCGCAAACGACTGCCGGCTAAACCATATGCGCGGGGGAATATTACCATTTGCAGCGTTAGCACATTGCTGCCTGTAGTCCCTACAGGTTGTATATAGGCCAGCAGACTATTTGCCTATAAGATGCGTCCGGCGGGTGAGCGTCGAGCTTCGTAGCAACTTCCAGTACAGTGTTGGTTACGTAACACGGGTGCGAAAAATTGCTCTAAGTATTCGAACAGGAGTTTGAACTTTTTTTAATATTTTGTACAAAGTGTTATTTTATTACATAGTTCATTAGTTATAATAATTGCCCCAGTTGGTGGTTGGTGATTGGCTTTGTCTAATTGCCTCTTCGTAGCGCACGCCCATGAAGGTGGCAGCACATTCCATACATGCAAATTTTACCACAGAGCTCTTTCCAAAGAGTATAATAATAATAATAATATGGGAGGCTCTTTCCCTCTATAATAGTTACCGTACAGTGTACTCTTTGAAGTCACGTGACGTCACCGGCGTCGGTCGGTCGTCCGGCGAGATAAACGTTGTAAACAAAGCTGATTTACGACTCAAGTTTCATATAAGGGTCGCACAACATTGTGTTTTCTGTTATGGTTATTAAGTGGGCAATAAGATAGTTCGTTTAATAAGCGATTGTTTTCATTTCTAAAATAGGTGGTAAACCTGAACATTGATAATTTTGTTAATAAGTTTCAAATACGTATTTTTAGAAAAAAACGTAAAAAGATGACCTTTATGTTTTAAGGTTTTAAATGCATGGTGTTAAAAAACATGCATAATATTCTTAGCTTAGAAAATAAATGAATCCACATTGCATAGTGCAATATTTATTACCTACTTACAAGGACCCCAAGTTGAGTAAAAAGCCGCGCGGCCATCATCATCATCATCATCAGCCTGTAATGTTCCCACTGCTGGGACACGGCCTCCTCTCAATGAGAGGAAATGGGCTATAATCCACCACGAGGGCCCAGTCCGGGTTGGTAGATGTCACATGTCTTCGAATTTTTGGTTCTAGAACATGCCGGTATCCTCAAGTTGTCCCTTCACCGTTTTGAGAGCAGTGGTTGAAATAAATTACACAAAGTAATGCGCCTGTCTGGGTTCGAACCCATGACTTACTGTTCGTAAGTCGGCCGCGCGGCCGTTAGTAGGTAATCAACAACATTGTTAAGAAGAAAAATCATTTGATGTTTTGAATGGAAATTGTTTTAATACTCATAATTTTAATGAAATACAAATACCTGTGATAGTATCGCCTAATTTTGCTTACGCATCATTATTTATTTTGGTTTCATCGGAGTTGAATTTAAGGGTGACTGACACTGGCAGAGCTACCATCAGGGATTTTAATTTTGATAACACAAAAATTTAGTCGCTAATTAGTCGTCGAATCAAAAGATATAAGGGTTTATAGGTGGCCGATCTGGAGAGAGCCTACTCCAGCAGGGCCACATTTATATCTCAAATACTAGGGCACCTAGCGAAGATCTGTTTTCTCCCCTATTTAGTCGAAATTAGTCGCCAAGTTACAGATTTAATCGGGTCGTAGTTTAGAAGATAAAATGAGTTCAATTATTAAGGTATAGTCTAAGAGCTAGATCGAAAAGTTCACAAAAAATGGGCAAGATAAAATATTTCTATTAATATGTGTAATATACTTCTAGTTTTATCGGTCTAAAGTCCTTAGAAATGTCCGAGAGAAAACTGTGTGTAAAACTTAAACTTCTTTGAAACCATTAAACCTTGCTCTTGGTCTATTTAGTGTCAAAATGTACAGTCGCATGCAACTGTTTTACTAATTTACAATGTTGAGCTCTAATTTGCGTTAGAATAATAAATACGTTAAAATTATCGGACCTTTAGTAAAATGTTTAAAATACTTAAAATCGTTGAAAACGTATTGTAAGTATGTAAGTATCAACCCATTGCTTGAAATACACCACAAAAAATACACAATTACTAAATAATCTTAAATTAAAGATGTAAATACTTACTTAGATACATATTAAGAGCATTAACGGCTCTAATTAAGATTTAATAATAAGTTTATTTATTGCTCCTTAGAAATACATGTTGAACTGTATTTAAATGCCAGAAATAATATATAAATCAAAATCAAATCAAATTATTTTCTATAAATGAATTTCCAAAAAGTTGGTTTGATGTGTTTGTGTGTATTTTGAGGTGATTGTGTGTATTGTGTCGTGTATATAGTGTTTGTATGGACGGGTTGAGTTTTTATTTGTCTTAATTTAGGTTAGAATAATAAAACTTCTGTTGTCGAAATATAAAATTATTTATTACTTACCTTAGAATTATTGTACTAACAGAAAATGTTACAAATACATACTTAATCAATAATCTGAAGAGATAAAGTTTGTGAATTTGGATGTTAGGGGTTTTCTATTCTTTAAGTTCCACTTTATACTGGCTCACTTTAACTTACGTTACGGGCAACCTGTTCTAAGTAGCTCGTCTGTACACGCGCATCTATCTCTTTCTTACTTACCGTGTAAATAAAACGGAGCGCAGCCAGGCGCGGATACAGGATTTCCTTTAGAGGGGGGCAATTTTTGTTTGATTTTACCTATCTTACGGAAAATTCATAAAAAAAAATTGATGAACTTTTGATAATAAATGGAATCAGGCGTTACTTTACGGAAATCCATGATATGCAAGATACAAGGACGTCGCCAGATTTTGGTCAAGAAAGAGAAGAGCTCGAAAATTTTAACACTCTACCTTGTTTTTAAGAGGAAGATTCAAGAGGAAGTAGGCCTCAAGAGCGGGCGCAGCGAGCTCGAAATTTTTATGACACCTTGCCTTGGACAGGTCAGAATGGTTTCGATCCTACATATAGGAGTTACTTGGTCGGCTTTTAGATAATTTCATGAGAAAGTAGAAAATTTGAACACTTTACCTACCTTGAACAGGTTAGAATTGTTTCGAGCAACTGGAGTTACCTGGGCCTCTTATAGACAAAGTTAATTGAACAAAAACTAGATTGCAAGAGCGAGCGAAGCGAGCTCGAAATTTTTTACATCATTGCCCCAGATAATTATGCTATAATTGCATAGGCCTCGGGGCAAGTTGCTCCTAATTTATTTCAGGCTTTGCCATACGGGTCGATCATGAAAAACCCAATAGGAGTGCCAATCTAGAGGTATAAAAAGGAGCCTTTTCGATAAAGGTTTTTCCGCAGGGTTAAACAATATTTTAATTTGAGTGATTCCATTTTACGCTACAATTTATTACGTAAGTACAAGGAAATTTAATAAAGTACGCAAGAAAAGCTATAACTTTTAAAAATCCTGAGCCTCTAGGGGCAGCTGCCTCCTCCTCTGGCGACGCCTATGACAAGATATACAACTAGAATATTTAGTTTAAATTCCATCATACTAGTTCAAGCTTGGCTAATGACGTATTTGGTCCGCTTCAGGGGGGCAATTGCACCCATTGCCCCCCCCTGTATCCTCGCCTGAGCGCAGCGAAATATCTGCCGGCGACTAAATGTACACATTTTGTTCAATACCTAAATAATAGGCGAGACGACAAAAATCTAATTAGTCCGTCAGTTAATTAATCAAAAAATATTTGACCCGTGTTTTTTCTTTTGTTACGTAAACCAAAATTGACGAACATATGACGCTTTTAAAATTCTCAATACGTCACGCCTTGGTATAATTTTTAGCTAGTTCTGACGTCACGAGCCCCGACTCCCGAGTTTTGATGGGTTTTATCTTTGTCAATATTCATTGATTATATTATATAGATTATATACATATATTTATTGTAGATCTTGTTTATAGGTAATTAATACAGCTTTCCTTTGGTGGGTTGAAGTTATAGAATTCCTCCAGACGTCGTAGATACCTGTCTAGAAACTACTTTAAGTATTTTGTGCTTGCTTGTACCACTGTATGGGGAAATTGAATTCTTTACCATCTTTATAATTACACACCGACTGAATCTGTAACTTGGAGACTATTTTTGACTAATTAGCGACTAAATATGGTAGAAAACAGATCTTCGCTAGGTGCCCTAGTTTTTGAGATATAAATGTGGCCCTGCTGGGGTAGGCTCTCTCCTGATCGGCCACCTATAAACCCTTATATCTTTCGAACCAGTGACCGACCAAATCTGATACTTATTTGGCGACTAATTTCGACTAATTAGCGACAAAATTTTTGTGTTATCAAAATTAAAGACCCTGATGGTGGGTCTGCCAGAGTCTAAGTATAACCTAACAAAATGATTATTATATAGTATTATTTTGGAGATTATTCACATTAGAAATATACATTAACAAATAAAAATGATGACTTTATTTACTTTTTTTTCAGACATTTATTACCTATATCATTACAAAGTATCTTCTATTCGTAGACCTATTCAATTAAAAGCATTCATTAGCTTTAAACGTTGTTTAATTATTTAAGCGACATATACGATATATTTATAATTATATGATATTGATATATTATTAATGGTTATATTATTACTGGATATTTTAAACTGATTTTCAATTAAAAAATTCTTTTTTTTTTTGCTTCTCCCGTGTTAACTGTTATTTTATTCACATAAGCTTTTGTTTCTGCACATGTCACGGACATCATAGCGTAGGCATATACGTAATTAGTGAGCTCCACTTTGCCAGTATTCATAAACTTCACCGTCAGCTGTATCTGTACTATTTGTGTAGCCCATCCGGCCGTAGATGTGAATCCCCATTCAGCATAGTATTTCTTATAATTGTCACTGTCTTTGTATTTTTGAAGTATTAGGTATGGAATATTGTGGTCTGAGGCTCCTGTATGGCCGCTAAGTTCACCAAAAGATATGACCTCGGTTTTCTCGTTTAAATCTTCATATTTCAGGCCCACAGTGTTAAAATTTCCCACGTTGAAAGTGTACGTATGATAATCCGCACCGCCACTTGCACACTTTTTAACTTCATTTCTCCAAACATCGGTAAAAACGTATGATTTGCACTCCACCATATTTATTGTTATTGCTGATAGCCAAAAAACACCGCAGAATATTAACGGTTGCATTTTTAGTTTTTTTAAATGAATTATTCGTTTCGTTCGCAACTTCGCGCTTTCTCATTAAGATGCTCTATGGCGTCGAGACCGAGAGTGTCCGAGAGTGTCCAACCCGACCGCAGTTGATGAGTCGTGAACATCAGAATGACTGGCCAAAATGACCGATCAGCTTTAAAATATTACTAAAATCTAATACCTATTTGATACCTTTGTTCAATATCAAGCTTGAAAGGTATCGACTGATGAAGTCTACGCTCCGTCCAGCACAGATCCAAATCCAAAACCCCGAGAGGTTTCAGCTTGAACTCCAAAACCGTTTTGAGTGCCTAGGAAGCTCAGTGGACCAATATAACGATGGGTTTGTGGATACTGTCCATACGTCCGGGTCTAAGTTCTTCCAGGCACGTCGTACAGATCAGAACAAGAAGCTCTCCGATCACACTCTCAAGCTTATGAAGGAGCGGTGTGAGATGATCCTGGAGTTTTCAGACGAGGCGTGTTAAATACCGGCAGCTCAATAGACGGATCTCTAAATCCTTGAAGAGCGACCTCCGCCGCTTTAATACCGAGCGTATTAAAGACGCGATTGAGCGGGATAAAGGCTCCAAGGTATTTGCAAGAGATCTAGCTATTGGGCAGAGCCAGCTTACGAAACTGAAGACCGACGATGGTAGGATCTTATCCGCCAAACCGGAGCTTCTGAGGGAGATCGAGAGTTTTATGGACAGTTGAACACGTCAACCAGTAAACCCGTCGTAGATCTAGCAAACGACCCAAGAGCTAGACTGACCCGACACTATACCGAAAACATCCCGGACGTCAGCCTGTACGAGATTAGGATGGCTCTGAAGCAACTCAAAAACAACAAGGCACCGGGTGATGACGGAATTACGGCCGAACCCCTGAAGGCGGGTGGAAAACCGGTACTTAAGGCCCTTCAGAAGCTGTTTAATTACGTCATACTTGAGGGAAAAACGCCACAGGTATGGTGCAGGGGGGTGTGGTGGTACTCTTCTTCAAGAAGGGTGACAATGCCCGGTTGAAGAATTATAGGCACATCTCACTTCTAAGCCTACAAGTTGTTTGTTATGTCTATGTTATGTCTACAAGTTGTTTTCAAGAGTCATCACGAATCGTCTCGCGCGCAGGTTTGACGATTTCCAGCCTCTCGAACAAGCCGGTTTCCGAAAAGGCCTTAGCACCGTGGACCACATTCATACGCTGCGGCAGGTTATACAGAAGACTGAAGAGTATAACCTGCCCCTCTGTCTAGCGTTTGTGGACTACAAGAACGCCTTCGATTCGATCGAGACCTGGGCTGTACTGCAGTCTCTCCAACGGTGCCAAATCGACTATCGGTACATCGAGGTGTTGAAGTGTTTGTACAAAAATGCCACCATGACAGTCCGACTTCAGGACCAAGCCTCGGAACCTATCCTCCTGCAGCGAGGTGTGAGACAGGGAGACGTCATATCTCCGAAACTGTTCACCGCTGCACTGGAGGATGTCTTCAAGGTTCTGGACTGGAGAGGGCTAGGCATAGTCAACGGCGAGTACATCACTCATCTTCGGTTGGCCGACGATATAGTGGTCATGGCTGAGACCATGGAGGACCTCAGTACAATGCTCGATGACCTCAGTAGAGCTTCCGGAAGAGTGGGTCTTAAAATGAACATGGACAAAACCAAGGTCATGTCGAATGCCCATGTCACACCCATTTCTACCAAGATCGGAGACTACACTCGAAGTTGTAGACGATTATGTGTACCTGGGACAAACGGTCCAGTTAGGTAGGTCTAACTTCGAGAAAGAGGTCAATCGTCGAATCCAACTCGGCTGGGCAGCGTTCGGGAAGTTGCGCGGTATCTTCTCGTCCAACTTACCACAGTGTCTCAAGACGAAAGTCTATGACCAGTGTGTGTTGCCAGTGATTACATACGGGACCGAAACGTGGTCGCTCACAATGGGCCTCATCCTCGAAGGCTTAAAGTCACCCAAAGGGCAATGGAGAGGGCTATGCTCGGAGTTTCCTTGCGCGATCGAATCAGAAATGAAGACATCCGCAAGAGAACCAAGGTTACCGACGTGGCCCGGAGAATTGCCAAACTTAAGTGGCAGTGGGCAGGGCACATTGCTCGCAAAACGGATGGCCGATGGGGCCGAAAAGTTCTGGAGTGGCGACCGCGAACCGAAGACGTTGCGTTGGAAGGCCTCCCACTAGGTGGACCGATGACCTGGTGAAGGTTGCGGGAATCCACTGGATGCGAGTCGCACGGGACCGGTCAATGTGGCGACACTTGGGGGAGGCCTATGTCCAGCAGTGGACGTCTTTCGGCTGAAATGATGATACCTTTCTTTAAATAATTGGTACCTAATTCATAACTAAGAAAATGAATTCAACAATTTGGCAGTCAGAGTGGAGATTCTAAATGTCAGTCATCCGGACTGATGTCCGGATGACTGACATTTAGAATCTCCACGTAAGGGCTCCAAAATTTCAATTAGCCTTTACAAAAATTATGTACCTATCGATATTAGATTTTAGTAATATTTTAAAGCTGGTCGGTCATTTTGGCCAGTCATTCTGATGTTCACGATGAGTCGACTTCAGTCGAGAGATAATAGTGGTGGGTGTGGGCGTTTAATCAATAAAGTTTGTCAGACGTTGGATGTTTTTTTTCGTACCAGGGTTGCCAAATATCTCGTAATTTCAGAACTTAATCTAGTAAAAGTAAAAAAAAAAACAAAATGTCATCTTATTATTTTAAATTAATCACTGAATAATTCGGAAGACACTGAAAATCAACAAACTTCAACTATATACAATACTTATTATATTTAGTAACTAAATATAGTATTTTTCTAAACGAAATAATAAATGTTTTTCTAACTAAATGACCTATTAAAGTGATGTAAATGTTCATTGAGAACATACATTGTAATAATGGACAAGGTAAATAAATAATAAATCACAAAAAACTTAATTTAATTTTTGTAAGTACTGTGACTGACATTAATTAAATAATAATAATTGTACCGAAAATATTTGCACGCCATGGCCCATGAGACATGGCAGGCATGTCATGAGCCACTCTATTTAAGATCTTGCATGCATGTATTATTTTATCTCTATAAGTAAACACATGTTTGAGCTAATAAAATTTCTAATTCTTATTCCTTCCCAAAAAAGCTGCGAAAATATAGTACTTTTGGGAAATCCAGGGAAATAAAAGTTAAAAATAATTAGGTATAGGAATCTGAACAATTTAGATTCATATTAAAATAAATTAACAATTAATTTTTAATTAAATTAATAGATGGTTAATTCTTTTTTCTTTTCATTTTACATATTTGTCATTAACATTCTTCTTTGCACCATTGGTCGAACTCCCATTCGCTTTTATATTTTTGAAGCCTTTTATCTTTTTTTTTGCTTTTTCTTGGGTGGCTTGCAATAACCATCATCCATCACTATCCTGTTTTTTTTTATTATCATATTAAAATCGGGCGGCATTCATCGGCAGTTTGACGTTTCGTTGCTGCGAATGCGTTTCGCTACTTTCGCTCTGAAATTCCCCGTACAGCACTGCGGGTACGTTACAGACTTCCAGTCACAGTTAATATATAAAAGCGCGACAGTTGAATTAGGAATAAAAATATAGTATTTTCCTATAATATAAAGGGTGTAAAACACCTCTTAACGAAGCCGAAAGGCACTTGTTCTTTTCGTCATTGCGATAATTTTTTTGTTCTACACCATACCTGGGAACCTTCTAGTTACGGAGATATTGGGGGTCAAAGTTCCAACTTTTTGTTTAAATACAAGTTTTTTTGTAAGATTTTTACATTTAACACCTCCACGACCCCCGTACTATTCAATCCATCCATCAGCACAATGTTTTGAGTGCGTTCCATTGAGTTCTACCACAAAACATGATTTTTCACCCCAAAAAAAAAAGTCGTTTCCCAGCAATAATTTTTGTGCAAAGTTACTTAGTTTGATGTACAGAATGCTTGGTTAACGGCTTCGTGATGAGGTCTTTTACACCCTGTATAGTACAATTGACTGAAATACAGTACGCTACTATATATTAAAGTACGGGTGGCAACCCTAGCTACTACTGAGTTAAATTATATTACCCTACATGTTTCGGTTAGAGCAAGGGAGATAAGAATCCGATGTTTACAAGGACAACAACAAAGAAATACATTGAGCGGGAATTCTCCGGCCAAAGACTATAGAGATGAGGTAATGAATGTAGTGATGTGCTGATGGTGCAGTCAGGGGAAAGTTAGACAATCCTGCCTTGTTTAAAGGGATATGTTTATGTGTACCAATCTCGTAAAACAACGAGATTTTTCGTAAAAAAAAAAAAGTATTTTCCAAAATTAAAAAATTGCGTTCGTGTTTTTAATGTTTCGTATTAACAATAAGTCAGTTAGAAATTAGGTATTTTGAGAATAGTAATTAAGTTCGGGATAATGAAATTTAGGAATTATAAAAATAGGATTAATGATAAATCGGAGCTATATTCCCAACAATGCTGCGTACAACCTCATTTCTTCCTAACAGTATTGTATGTTGCACACAGGTTTGATTGACAAACTTCCAAGTTCATAGAGGTGTAGAAATTACCTTTTCTGTTTTTTTTTTGGTCCCACACCTTTAAGAACTTGGAGGGTTGTATTGATGATTTTGATGATTAGAATTCTGTAACTACATACGTCTTACAGTCGCGAACAATATTTTAGTCAACATACAACCTAGCACTCGCCTGCAAAATGCAAAATACGTAAGAAAATTTGAATTTCCCGGGTTACCCTGACGCTTTCACCTTAAGTTTCTAAAACATAACTTATTTTACAATTTATTGTTTATAGTGAAACGGAACGCACTCTAAAAACACATCGTCCCTCGATAACGCCGGTAGTGACGTCAAAGTCTGTATGTCAAAAAAACACTTTTATTTAAAAAGTACTTAAAGTTTGACGAATATTTTATTATAATATTGTTATTGAAATTGATGCTTGAATAAAGCACATACAATTAGTAAAATTATTTTATTAAAGCCAATAAATTAGATGTAAACAAGGCAGATTGAAGTAAATAAATAAATAACGCTGGACACACAGCGCCATCTAGTGCAACACTAAGCAACGAGATTTGTGTCGTGGACACTAGATAGTTGTAGATAATTTTTGTTTAAAAATACATATTTATTATACATGTCGCCGCAAGAGGCTCTATCTGCCAAGATTTAATCTAATTAATAACACTTATAATTCTATTCCTTGTTAACATTGATAAACCTACCATCTCTGCTTGATATTACAATTATTACATTAATTGACAGATGAATTAAGCGCCATCTATTGGCTTAAATAGTATTTAGATAGTTCGTGGTTTCAAATAGTAATTTATTAAACAAAAGTCTCTAGCTAGATCCATAGTTAAAATTAAGATAAGCAAGTATTTTATGACAATTGGGATTTGTAATTATCATTGTTCATTTGACACTAAAGATTTGTTTATGAGGCAACACTCCACGGGTGGAAGATGGCGCCGAATACAATTTGATCAATAGCTCAATTTATAATTTGAAACTAAAGGGTCTTTCAAATAGGGCGGGTCGATGTTGACAGTTTGTGGCGGCCATGATGTTTTGGCGGCATCTGTCAAATGCGTTGTTATTTCTTCAGTTACTGATGCCAAATCACCATGGCAAGTTACACGATTGAGCAGCACGTTCAAATGATAAAACTTTATTATCAAAATGAGTGTTCGTTAGTGCAAACGTTGCATGAACGGTTCGAGGGTAGGGTTATCTCTCGCAGAGGTGACGTGTACTGACCACCAAGATCGTGCGATTTGACCCCGCTAGACTTTTTCTTGTGGGGTTTTCTCAAGTCGCAGGTCTATGCCAATAATCCGCAATCAACCGATGCCCTGAAAGTCAACATAACGCAGGCCATCGCTCAGTTTCAGCCGGATCTATGCAGTAGAGTAATTGAAAATTGGACCTCTCGGATCCGTGCCACCGTTTGAATTCGAACCCGCGGTGGATATAAACGATGTCATATTTCATAAATAATGGCATAAATGGGCTTTACAAATAAAAAAAATTTTTCTTTAATATCTCACATACAGCTTGTTCTATTTAATTTCAACATCGACCCGTCCTTGTTGAAAGACCCCTTACAACTATATCAGTTTCTCTTACTAAATTACAAACTAAAAAGTAACAAGATTATTTTACAAAACAATTTATTAGTGAAAGACATCAATCCTTTGATTTGCCGGAAATGGTTTTAAGCAAAAACGAATATTGTTGTAAAAAGTAATGAAGCGACTAATTAGCTTTAACTAGATAAAACCTTTGCATTGTATTGTTTAATTATTATAATGATTAATTGTGAATTATTCTAGTATTGTTTGTAAGTTTTAATGAACTTATGTAATGAGTAAACTGTACTGAGTGGGGGACTTCCGCTCGCTCAGGACAGACGCGTGAGCAACGAACAAAGTGTCTCGTTAGCTTACGATGAGAAAAACAATTGAAGTTTGTTATTATAAGTGGTTTTCGAAGTTATGAGAAATGTAACACGATTTAAAAGAGTGCATGGAGTTTCTTCGTTCGTTCTTCTCCATATCAACCACATGAGAAAGGACGGCTTAACTCTAGAATGTTTATAAGTGCCTGTACCAAACGGTTTAATAGAAATAAACGTTTGGATTTTGAGTCAAGTGTTGTGTGTGATTTCAACTACCCACCTACCTATCTACCAACAATGAAGAATCGTATCGCAAGGCGATGTGTTATTAGGACTGAGAGACAATATGGCGGCGGATGGCGCCAATATTTGGGTACAGTGTTCCTTTAGGCTTTCCCTGCCGTGATATACACATAAACATCCATGACTCGGAAACAAATGTCCATGCTCATCACACAAACAAATGCTCCAACCGGGATTCGAACCCGGGACCCTAAGAACGTAAGGCATCCTCACCACCGCTGCGCCATTCGGGTCGTCAAAGGTAAATGACGTCACATCATGGCCACAACATGCGACAGTCACGGACGTTTGAACTGGTGGCCTACCATGACGTCTAAAAGCAGGATCGTTTTAATCTTGTTCCAGTGTATGAAAGAGATGGCGCTAGACGTCCTCTGGCACAGTGCTGGCGTGGCGTAGCTCCGTCTCTTACCCACACTGAAACAAGATTAAAACGATCATGCTTTAAGACGTCATGCATGGTAGGCCACCTGTCGTAGAAAATTGCAGAAGTTTTATATTATTTTTGAGCGACAAGCAGTCGTTGAACATAACTTTTAATACTTTTCTTGGATTGATATTTGTGTACTTTATTGATTTAAGTGACGAAAAAATACATGCATATGCATATTACAATAAAATTAAAAAAATAATAATATCAAGGACCAAGATTATATAAGTGAAGTATAAAATCGAACGCTCAGAGTGGTTCAATATTGTGTGCGTACGCGTGATGTTGCTGTGTGCGACTTTAGATACTTAAATTTGAGTTCATCGAAAACGAAACAGCGTCCTTAAAATGAAAGAAAGTTATTAGCGTCGTCATCATCATCATCATTTCAGCCGAAGGACGTCCACTGCTGGACATAGGCCTCCCCCAATTGTCGCCACATTGACCGGTCCCGTGCGACTCGCATCCAGCGGATTCCTGCAACCTTCACCAGGTCATCGGTCCACCTGGTGGGAGGCCTTCCAAAGCAACGTCTTCCGGTTCGCGGTCGCCACTCCAGAACTTTTCGGCCCCATCGGCCTTCCGTTGTACGAGCAATGTGCCCTGCCCACTGCCACTTTAGCGCTGCTTAAGCACTGCTTATTAGCGTCGTACGTACGTAGTAATATCGATTAGCTTAGATGACTGTCAGATTGTGCGGGGATTTCCATTTCCTTATACATCACTGAGTCCACAGAATACAATATATACTTGTCGGATCCGGTCATGAGTACGGACGGGCGAATGAATCGAAAGCGCGCCAAAGTGGATTTTACAGAGTCCTGTGGGGATCTCCCGGATATCGTCCTCGCCTCGGCCTACCTGCCAGGCGACGAGGACGTGCCACTACCAGAGCTCACCTCGCTGGTGCAGTACTGCGAAAGGGAGAAACTGGAAGTAATCATCGCAACAGATTCCAACGCGCATCGCCCTCTCTTTTCAATGTCAAAACCAACAACCGAGGTGAGGCAATGCTCGACTTTATTCTTAGCAATAATCTTGTATTACTCAACAAAGGTTCAAAACCAACTTTCATTAACGCACGATCACAAACTGTAATAGACCTAACTCTATCAACTATAGGTATCTCCAATTCTGTCCAGGACTGGCATGTGTCCACCGAACTATCATGTTCGGATCACAGATGGATCCGATATACCATCAATTTCAACCTACCAAAGCCACAACCGAGGAGGATCCCTCGAAACACAGACCAAACCAAGTTCATACGGCTAGTCAAGGCAGAGTTTGGTAATTTACCCTCCCTTCCAGCTGAAATCCCTTTAAACAACTTAGACGAAAACGTAAACACCCTAACATCAATCCTTCTAACTACAGGGGGCAAGGCAGTCCTGGCCCCTTATTCACAACGCTTCGATTCGATTTTCGATTCGGAAAGTCGTATGTCTATCTTTTTTTGACATTATGAAATCGAGAGAGATAGACATACGACTTTCCGAATCGAAAATCGAATCGAAGCGTTGTGAATAGCTATGCTGGTGGGGTTCAGAACTAGAAAGAGCCAGAACTAGAGCCATGAACACACGGTCGCCAGCGACTGGGACCATTACAAAAGTGCCCGTAAAACTTATAAAAAACTAATACGCCTCAGAGGAAAAAATGACTGGAGGCGTTTCTGTACTAACATTGAGAATAGCAACCAGGCAATGAGGGTCAAAACTTGTCTCGCCGCCGGGACCGACCTTTCAATAGGATGCCTCAAAAAACCAGATAATACCTACACAACTAACGATGCGGAGACTAGCGAATTACTTCTCACCACCCACTTCCCAGGCTGCCGGATTGCGACCCAACAGATTTGGGAATCTTACAGTGAAAGGGCTACGAGCAACCTAGACTGGGAGGTGGCTTCAGTAGTAATATACAAAGACAAAATAATATGGGCAATCAACACCTTCCTACCTTTCAAGGCAGCAGGGTTGGATGGTATTTTTCCGGCTCTGCTCAGATGGAGCGGTGACTTGCTAGCCGAATACCTTGTCAAAATATTCCGTGCCTGTCTGGTCCACCGTTACATCCCCTTGAAATGGCGCGAAGTAAAAATAATCTTTATTCCCAAACCAGGTAGGAGCGATTACACTCAACCCAAGTCCTTCAGACCCATTAGCCTCACCTCGTTTTTCTTAAAGACAATAGAAAGGCTGGGAGACAGAAAGATTAGGAATCAAATCTCGCTACTTAAATCTTTACACCCTAATCAACACGCCTACTGCGAAGGCAAGTCACTGAATCCGCACTCAACTGCGTGGTCACACGCATAGTAAACGCTCTAAAAACCAAAAACCCAACACCTTCATAGACATAGAGGGTGCTTTTGACAAAACGAACTTCGCCAGCATCAGCCAGGCACTAGTCGTGCACGCTGTGGCGCCGACGCTTATTCATTGGATTCACAATATGTTAAAATACAGCGCTATTCAATTCACTGTGAACACCACCACACGAGGTATCGTTAGTAGGGGCTGCCCACAGGGTGGGGTGCTGTCACCACTTCTGTGGAACCTAGTAGTAAATGAGCTCATTACAGAGCTCAACGCTAGCAGTCTGTACTCGGTGGGTTATGCAGATGATATAGCAATTCTAATCACGGGGAAATTTGAAGGCGTCTTATGTGACCTCATGAGGAAAGCCTTCAAAATAATCGAGAATTGGTGTACAAACGAACTATCGGTTAACCCCACCAAAACAGAAGTTATAATGTTTACAAATAAAAGAGTCCTTGGACCGCACAAACTTCCTAAACTATTCAACACCCTACTAACACTTAAAGAAGAAGTCAAGTACTTAGGAGTGATTCTTTATAGCAAATTGCTCTGGAATAGGCATCTTGACTACAAACTTAACAAAAGCACAATCGCACTGTACCAATGCAAAAAAATGTTAGGAAAAACGTGGGGGCTGTCTCCAAAGATCACGTTGTGGCTTTACACAGCGGTGATCAGACCAATGCTGACTTATGGCGCCTTGGTTTGGTGAACGAGAACTGAATTCTCGACCACCGTCTCTAGGCTTCAGCGGTTCCAAAGGCTGGCCTGCTCCGCTTTCACGGGCTGTATGAGGACAACCCCAACTGCGGCAATGGAGGTAGCCCTACAATTAACTCCCCTTGAATTCTACATACAGCAGGAATCAGCACTAGCACTCTAGCAGCTATCAGGCTTATGCACTTAGGCATATGGGGCACGAACCACACCAGTCCCCACGCGGGCATCCTGGACCGGGTGCTTGAGTATCAACCTCTCATCGCTGCCTCGTGTGATAGGACACCTAATAAACCTATGTTCAACAAAAACTATAGCAGACAGTCAACAGAGGAATTAAGGGATCAGTCAGGGGTTAATGAAGTACGCATCTACACAGATGGCTCTAAAACTCAAAACGGCTCAGGGGTAGTGTTGCCCAAATGCAAGACCAAGACGAGACCTTAGCCAGTCTTGGTCTTGGTCTTGTGTCAATACACCTGGTCTTGGTCTTGGTCTTGGTATTGCGCTCTCAGTCTAGGTCTTGGTCTTGCAGCAAGAGTCTCGCAAGTCTTGCGAGATTCTACAACTTAGACTAGACTACTTTCAAATACCTATTAGCCTATTGCTATTTCATACACGTTAGTTTAGATCTTAGAACAACGTAATGTAGGTACATGTTGAGCTTAAATTGACACAGGCATAGTGTAGTAACCACCAAATTAATAAAATTAACTTGACAATAATTAAAAAAAATGACGCAATTTAGTACCTAAGCGTCTTACTTACTCTATGTAGGTACCTTTAATGATTTTCTGTACGTGTACTGGCTATTATTATCCCGCCCGCTGTAGTGTTCGGATTCGAGTGATTGTGAGAATGTATCTTCTACTGCTGAGACATCTTCAAGGTCATTTAATTTTATCCTCTTGTGCCAACCCTACCATAAAAATAGGTAACAATTTTGTGTGCTTCTGTCCATACTCTGTGGCGGCGAATGCGGCGCTCAAACAGTGTCAAATGCTGTGATACACTTGTTGCACAGTCTTTGATACACCGCGGCGCGGCGTTTTTGTCGGTAAATTATCAAATAAGTAGGTACGTAATGCACCGACCGACCAACTGTTTATTCGTTCAACGTCAAATTTTCCCAATCAACCATGAACCTTAATGATTTAGCGAAAAAGTTGAAAATATGTTAAAGAAATTTGGCAGATTGTAGTAACTTGATGTGCTGGCGTCTGTACCATAACACGGCTGGCTTAAAAACTGCTACTAGTACTAGACCTACTCGACTCGCTGTTAGTTTTAAATTTTGCTGAATAGAAGGATAATATAAACTTTGATACATAAGTACCTACATAATGATTACCAACAACCTACTAACGTTAGATCTGCACATTAGACTTTTACAAGCATAACATAATACTATAGGTAAATATACCTACAAGGTATGAACTTTGCTAGAAAGTTATGCTAGATATATTTTTATCACGTAAGAACATATTTGTAAGTAACAGGCTACCTACTTAATAAATAGTCGAAATATATAATAATCAATACAATACCTTTTAGTGTTATGACAATACGGTTTTGAAACTGGGGAACGTCTATCAAAATCGGGATTGAAACCAAATACCTACTATAACTCCCAAATCTCAGTTTGACTTAACTGCGAGACGCAAGAGTCTTGCAGGCTTAGTCTTGTTCTTGCTCAAGTCTTGCAGGGTTCAGTCTTGGTCTTGGTCTTGCAAAAATGCAAGAACAAGACCAAGACTGCAAGACCAAGACCGATTTTGGGCAACACTACTCAGGGGCTGGCGTACACTCCCTAGACCTTAACATGAACTTTCACCTACCACTAGGCGAACACATTCGAAATGTGTTCGCCTAGTGGTAGGTGAAAGTTCCAATGCGAGTATGTCGCCCTAACACAAGCTGCAACAGCCGTAAAGCGGCTAGGGATTCACAACTACGCAATCAGATTCGTATCATAGCCTAGCTGTGTTTATAGCCCTAGAAAACCACCAAACTAACAGTAAATTAATATTTGAATGTCACCTCGCCCTGGAGAGTATATCGCTGTCCAACAGAAATACCATCCAGTGGATTAGGGGGCACAGTGGATCCCTAGGCAATGACGCCGCAGACGAACTTGCTTAGAGAGGTTCCGAGATGGTAGTGCTAGGCCCATACCCACTCCTTCCCTTGCCTTTCTCACAATTCCGTACATGGATTCGCCAGAGATCAACTGAACTACATAACAACAAATGGTCACGGTCTACAGACTGCAGGCAGTAAAAAATGGCGATGTCAAGTCTACATCCGCGACTAACAAAACGACTGCTCAGCCTAAGTAGAAATAACCTCAGAATAATAATATGGACAATAACGGGCCATTGCCCCCTAAACAAACATCTCTTTAACATAGGTGCCACGGACAGCCCACTCTGCAGGGGCTGCTTTGACGCCGAAGAATCAGCCACCCACATCGTCCTGGAATGCGAGGCCGTGGCTACCCAACACAAACAAATCCTCGGAACGGTGAGGTCGCTCCGCGAAGCCTGTGGAGCTCCCAGGAAACTTCTGTGTTTCTGGGCGGAGATACGCTGGCTAACTTAGCCAGGACACCTACGCACAACGGACCGAATGAGAGTCTAAGTGCGGAAAATGGAGTCCCTACTCTACTCTACTCTAATCAGAGTCCTGTAGGCCTATTACGTACCTTTCTGATATCCAGTGACTATCAAGCTTCGGTTGTACACCGAACTTTGATGACAACCGAGAATGTCATAATATTGGTATTACGTATACGTAACAGCCCGGGTGCGGTGTAACGTCTTTCACGAAAGCCAACTTCATAAAGGTGTAGGGCTCATGGCTGCTGGCTCAACCAACAATATTTTAATCCACATACAACCTAGTACTGGCTGGCCCAAAAATTGCGAAAAAACGTAACAAAATTTGAATTTCGCGGGCTAGTTAAAGCATTCACCAGCGCCGATAATTTCTGACCAGTGCTGCCAACTCAGTGGATTTTCCACAAGTTCTGGTGGTTTAGACTGTCCCTTTAGCGATCAAATATTGGATTTAGTGGCCAGTGGATTTTTCTAGTGACTTTGATTGCTTCAGTTAAGTGGTAAGATACCACAACAACCACTAACCATTAGTACGATTTACAAAAATACTCAGATATAAATGATTGAAAAAGGGTACACTTTTTTGTTGTTAGTTCACCATATCGTAAGAAACCGGATGAAGATAGAGCTTCTATCTTCAATTCTCACAATTCGTGTTGGTTTAACACATGAAGGCAAATGCCTACATAATTATTACCAAATAGTGTATTTGCAAAAAAATTGAACTAAGGAAATCTGTTCTTCACTAACTGAAAATGCAAATGAAAGCGACTCTTCTGAACATGATCATCTTTAGCCAGATAGTAGGCAGTTCTAATTTGTGATTACAAAAATAAATCTATAGTTCCATTTAACAATATTGTTGTTTTATTTCCAAATAACATTTAGGGGTGAGGGTGAGCACTTAGCAAAGTTGGTTAATTTGAATCAGTGGTTTTCTGGTGGTTTGCAAGACCGATAGGTTTAGTAGTTTTCTGGTGGGCCACGAGGCCACATTTGGTGGGTTCGTAAAAATAAAGTTGGCAACACTGTTTCTGACAGCCAGCGTTCTACGTGGTGTATACATAAGCCGGTCGCTGTGGCAGTTTGTCTATGGCAGTGATGCCAAATCTACTGATTTAGCAGTAGATCTACTGGATTAAAAAAAAATCTACTGATCCTTGAGTGAAAATCTACCTGCTTTTTTTCAAATCAGATCGTATCATCTAGTTATTGTCGTCGTGTCGTGTCATCTGGCTTAAAGGACTAAATAACATGACATTTGTTCAACAAGTTTTGTGAATTCGCGGTATTTTTTATCTGTAGTGTGTGCAAGACAGCATGGAGGTAGGAATACTAGGATACTATATATATATATATAGGAATACTAGGATGCCTTATTCAGAGGCAAGACAGTGACTGTGACGTCACATTAGAGTAAAAATGTACTCAAATGTGACGTCACACGAGTTTCCGACACACTGAAAAAGTGAAAAAAGAAAAAATTGGTGTCCAATATTTTTGAAAATCTATCTGACTAATTTATTAGATTTTTTGCCATCTACCCTATTCAAGCTCGAGTTCTTTTTACCTCGTACCCACACGAGGTAAAAAGGACTCTTTTGGAATGACTTTTTTAATGTACTGATTTTTCTTTCGATCTACTGCTAAAACTTAAATTTTTCTATTCATTTCTTCAGATTTCATCTGGCAACACTGGTCTATGGTAATATCGTAATCGTTCAGGACCTATTAATAAATAAGAACTATTACAACGCGTTGTATAAATATATTTGTAATACTGTAGAAAAAATTTAATGTATGTAGTTTTGGATATAATAAAAAAAAAAAAAAAAGTTTTTCTCAGAATGTAAACAGAGGACCAGCCAGAGGTTTATAAAGGTAGTGAAAATGTGTGAAGTGTTTTAGTGTTTTACAGCCATAAATATTATCTATGTATGCGACTGAAAGACTTTGTATCTATGGTCATGAATAAATTATAAAATAAAAAAAAAGTAATATCGTAAGTAAAGAAAATCTTGTTGAGCTTGAGAGCAAATGATTAAATTGATGTAAATAAATAATTTAAACAAGATGGGTGACAAGAAATATAAGCAGAGCGTAAGTTTGTGTATCAAGTAATAACACGAAGTAGTTTTGTAACATTTGTGGCTCACACTAAATTTTTTTTGCAGAAAGCAGAAATAGCGAAGCAATTTAACTTGCCTGAACGGCAGTCTAAAATCACGACCTTGCTAAATCAGGCTGGCCAAGCGTACTGCATATGCCGATCGTCCGACAGTTCCCGTTTTATGATGTGAGGAACTTGAACCTGTTTAGTTTTTTAATGCTTTTCTTAAATGTTTAAACCACACACACAAAATACACTACAGAAGTGCATACCTACAGAATTTACTACTGTTTATTTACCAATTTCATCAAAATTGTGTAAACTATAAAAGATCCAAACATGGACTGCAAAATTGTATGATTTTGAACTCATAATAAGAATTTTTGTTGTTAGTTATTTAGTTAATACTTGTTATTGATTACAGAGCTTGCGACTCGTGTGAGGAGTGGTATCATGGAGATTGCATCAACATATCAGAGAGAGAAGCAAAGTACATTAAAAACTATTTTTGTGACCGCTGCAGAGAAGAAGATCCAACCCTTAAGACCAGGTTTAGACCACAAAAAAGAGAGAATGATGGTGATGTTGGTATGTTACCAGTTTTTTTCGAGTGTCGGCAAAAAACAGTTGAAGTCAAACTATTTTATTCATTAGCCCATTGGGAGGCACTTTTGAACTAGAATTGAATATGAAAATAGACTTAATCTGTTGCCCAATCGCAAATAAAGAAACAAGCAAGAAAATCCATTGTTACTTTTATAACCGACTTCTTAAAGTCTCAGTACCAGAGATAACACAATTATCTTTTTAGAATGTGGGTTATGAAGAAAAAAAACATCATGCTGATGATTTTTAGAATGTGTAATTAAAAATCAACAACCACAAAAATATCCTGCACTTATACCAGGTTATCTTGTTACTACATTTATAAATAAATATTTTAGCACCCCGTGATGATAGAAAAAAGAAGCACAAAGAAAAAGATCATTCTGAGAACAAGTCTTCAAAGAGACAGAGCACTAAAGATGGATGTGGTGACTGTCCGGGATGTCTGCAGATGAATGACTGTGGGCAGTGAGTATCATGCATAGTCAATTTATACTAAGATACGATTCTAACGGGTGGGACACTCCAGCAGGTGGTGCTTAGTTTGATCCGGAGTGCTCCGGAGTGCACTCGTTGGAGGATAATACCCCATTTTGCCAGATTATAGTTCTTGTTTAGATACACTGTGGTCACAGCAGCAACAATTGTTTTCTATGTAACTATGAAAATACTACAACCAGCCCACCTCCCCTCCAGAAACAGATCAAACTTCCCGGTCTCCTCAGGGCCTCCGCAAGGGATCCTGGTGTTCCCAGGGTCTCCTCGCGAATCTTGGTAACGCCTGTGCACTCAAGGAGCACATGCGCCACTGTTTCCTCCCCTTCCATGCATGCTCTGCACAGGGCTGTCAGTGATTCCTAGGGTGTGGAAGTGTTTATTCAGTGAACAGTGTCCAGTGATAGTCCCCACCATCAGACGCAGTCTATATCTGTCCAGGCGCAGAAGACGCCTGGTCAGCTTTGTATCCAGGGATGGCATAGCTTCCTTGGATTGCCTACATCCTTATGTGGAGGTCCACCATTTCTCCGCTTGTATTAGAGTGTGATCCTTTAACCAGCTTCTTAGCTGCTTGAAACGAATGGGCACAATAGGTTCGGGTTCGTAGGGTTTTGTGCTGGATCCTCTTCTGGCAAGTTTGTCAGCTGCATCATTTTCAAGTAAGCCGGCTTTGTGGCATTCTAGTGTTAGTCTCGACGTGATCTGATGACTCTTTAGGGATTGAAGAACTGAGGCATTGTCAGAGAGTATTCGAATATTGGTATCCGTAATCTCCCTGGCCTCTAGCGTGTGCTGCTTAGATAATACCTACACACTGCTTGGTAAACAGAGTTGAGCATTCCAAGTGGTTTGGATATCTTAATGTTTAGGTCGTCGGAGGACACCCCAACGCCTGTCCCATCGTCGGTTTTAGATCCATCAGTGTAAATCCTTAGCTCTCTTGTACCTGAGTAGTCACACAATTCCTCTGTGAACTCTATGTTGTTGTGTTTTTGGAAGTCTTCAGGGTTCTGTCGATGTGATGTCATCATCGGCTGTTCTTTGATTGCATCTTTTATGATGCGTGTGTGTTTGATTCTGGAATCATTGCTTAGGGTGCCGGATACTTCGTGTCTGAAAGTCGCTATGGCCGTCTCCTCCCTTACAACGAGGTGTAGAGGTGGTAGCCCCAGCATCACCTGTAAGGCAGCAGTAGGGGAAGTTCTCATGCTGCCGGTGATTGCTACGCAGGCAAATCTTTGTAGTTTCTCGAGATCCTTTTGGGTCGTACTTAGGTTGGTTCTGGGCCACCAAACAAGAACCGTATATAATGATTGGTCGGATAACTGTGGTGTATACACCACAGTTATCCGAACACTGGCTATAGCCAGTAGGTGATTTTGGGGCTTATGCCCCATTTCCCCTAGGAGTCTCTTACATTGCCATAGGGCTATACTGGCTTTTGTGATGATGTAATCAGTGTGTTTTGCCCAGTTCAGCTGTTTGCCCAAAAAGATACCCAGGTATTTGGTTTCAGTCGATAGGCTTAGGGTTGTCCCAAAGAAGCTTGGTAATTGTAACGTTGCCAGCTTCCTTTTCCTTGTGAAGAGGACGAGTTCGGTTTTGGTAGGGTTTACTGCTAGTCTGTATTCTTTGCACCAGTCTTCTACTATCCTTAGGGCTTGGCGCATAAGGTTGCATAGTGTGTTTTCGTGTGTGCCGTTTATTATTATGGTCAGATCATCAGCATAGCCCACCTTGTAGTAGCCTCTGCTATTGAGACGTTTGATGAGGCTGTCTACTACGAGGTTCCATAGTAGTGGCGAAAGGACACCACTAGAGCCATAGTGGTGTCGTTTACCGTAACTTGTACGGCTCTCAGTCGGAGCATATTTGTGATCCATCCTCGTAGGGTCGAGTCCACACCGTGTTCCTCGAGGGCTGCGTTGATGCTATGGAGAGGGTTTTGTCAAAAGCGCCTTCTATGTCAATGAAGACGGCTAGTGAAGAGCATTTTGCGGTCCATTGCATATTCGATCTTGGAGATCACACTATGCAGCGCAGATTCTGTTGATTACCCTGTGGAATACGCGTGTTGTTGTTTGTGAAGTGGTCGCTCCCGAAGAGGTCCGTCCCGAATCGATCACAGAGTCTCTCGAGGGTCCAGTAGGAAAGATGTTAGGCTTATTGGTCTGTACTAGGGCTTTCAAAAACCGGATTTTGTCAATACCGGTATTGGAAAAGTCAATACCGTGATCCCGGTATCAATACCGGTAGTCCGGTATTGAACGCAAGTTCAATTAGGACATTAATAAAACCAATAAAATACGCCTTTTTATATTTTCAAATCTGTCTTTACTGTTCTTAGTTATTGAAAATAATAAAATAAATACGTTTTATGCATACTTATCTTATATAATAATTTGGTATTGGTTGATTATTTCGGTAGGACTAGGAATTGGGAACATAATGAAAACTTAAACTTAATCTACTCTTTTTGCAGGAAGGCATTTCACACAGAGTTTGTTTGTACAATATCAAAAAAATATACATTTCTTATTATTATCTAATTGTCATCATGTCTCATACTCTCATGTAAAAATCAACATAGGTAGGTATCATTATTTGTAAAAATGTAAGTAAGTTAAGTATAGCTAAGTGCTAGTGTAGTTAGTACTAGCTAAGTAGCTAGCAATCATTTCAGTAACATTATTAACAATAATATGTAATAAAAAATCAATCAAAAAATCTAAAACTAGTAAGTAAAAAGTAACAAAATAAATCAAGCGTTCATAACAATTTCTGAAAAATAGTAAAAAATGTAAAAGTATATAAATAACACAATAATACAAATTTCTGAATTTTAAACGATTTTTTTTTCTTTTTGTAAGTGAGATCGCAAAAACGAAAGCGCATTCAATGTTGAATCAAACAGCGTACTTGTCAGCCTGTTACATAAATAACTTAACACTACACAATAACAAAGTCTATGGACGCGTTATCCCGTCGCCTTTGCGGAACTGACTAACAATAACAAAAACGACATAACTACAGCTCGATTTCGGGCATTGTCTCAGGCGGGGTGCGGGAGGGTGAGCTTGATAATAGCGGGACGCTTGTGCTGGAGGAAACAAGTGTGAGAATAAGATCACATAATTTTCAGATCTAATGTTTGTAATACCACCGTGATCACGGTATTGGGGCGACAATACCGGTATTGTAAAAGGCCAAAATAAAATCCGTGATCACCTAGTCTGTACGCCTTGAGTTGTGTGTAATCTGGTTTGCCTGGTTTAGGGATGAAAATGACATCACCTCTTGCCATGCAAGTGGTATATAGTTCTGTGCTATGCAGGCTTAGTAGATGACGGTCAGCCATGGCGTGAGGATGTCTACTCCCCATTGTAGCAGGACGAGGAAAATTTCGTCAAAGCTGGCAGATTTAAATGGTTTAAAAGTCTTTATTGCCCATTTTATTCTCTCTGCGGTTACTATGGTGCGGGCTCTGGCCCAGTCTTGGTCATTTGGTGTGTGCGTTGGCTCACTTGCCCAGGTTCTGTCCTCGGAGAGATTGCAGTCTGGGAAGTGGGTTTCCAAAATTATTTACTTCTTTCGTGGTCCGACTTGGTGTATGTTTTGTCTGGGGTTTTCAGCGACCTGAGGGTGCGATTCTGATCGGAAGATAGGATCTTTCTCACACGCGCGGCTTCGCTGATTCAATTTCTTCGCAGAATTTCCGCCAGGCTGCCCTGCTGGCATTCCTGACTTGTTTTTTTGAAGGTGTATTGTGTTTTCTAGTATGAGCCAGTCTTCTGGTAATCTGGAGTTTTTGGCTCTGTTGAATTGTTTGCGCATGGTTTAAATAATAAACTAAAATAAAAAAAGCGAGCTTACTAAGTTCCGTATTCCACCAGGAGTTACCCTTGCTCTTGGTGTTTGGGTCTTTTAGTTTGCAGCAGGCGTGGTAGTTTTGTTACGGTGTCTTCAAGTTGTTTGGGGTCTATTAGAATTTGGTTCGTTTGGTGCTGCGTTAGTAGGGAGGCCACAAGCCGTTTGTAGCCGGGTAAATTGGTACGGCGTGGGTTGCGTCTAGGTTCGGGTTTTTTTATGTTAGCTACTAGTGAGAAGCGAATCCTTCTATTTTGCCGCGCTTTCCGAAGCTAGCGTTAAGTCAATGATCGTTTGTCCGCGGGATGTGACCCAAGTGGGTTCCGAGCCGCGGTTTGCGATGTTAAGGTAAGTGGAGAACAAGTATGTGCATAGTACCTCACCTCTAGTGTTGGCTTTGTTGCAACCCCAAAGCGGGTGATGGGCGTTTGAGTCCGTGCAGATGACCAGGTCCAGGTTCACAGGTTGGCGTCTTCACAATACCTTACCAGGTCGGCCATCCCTTTTGGTGGGCAGTCTTCATCCTCGCCAGGCATGTACCTTGCATGCCGAGGCCAGGACGATATCGGTTGCATTGCCGTCGGTTTTGAGCCGGACGGCCGTTAGATCTCTGGAACATAATTGCGTGAGTGTGGTGGTGGGTACATCTTTGGGTATATAGGCACAGGTTCGTGGTTTATCTGTGCTTTGTGTGTCGAGGATCAGCTTACCTCCAATGTTACCAAAGCCGCATATTCTGTTATTACGGATCCACGGCTTTTGAATGAGTGCAATGGTTCGGGGTTCCATCTCCAGTGCCCTGCGCAGGCAAGCAGTAGCCGTCTGGCTATGCTGGAGGTTGGTCTGGATGATATTTATAGGAATGGATGTGGGCGGCAGTGGGGTGGAATTAGGAGGAGATTGATCCATCGGATGATTCCCCCCCCTCTTCCAGCCCATGCTGGTCTTCACTGAGTGCCGGTGATGATGAAAGCAGTTGCTCCGTCCACCCTGGTGGTGAGGTTGGCATCCTCACAGCGTTGGCATCAGCCATCGCCGTTCTGGCCATCTCCTCCTCCAGTTGCGTCATTGTCAGGTCAAGTTCAGTCGGTGCCGGTTTCGTCCGTTCAGTGTAAGTGTCAGTGTCAGTCTTGGTGTCGGAGGGATGGGTGTTGGGGAAGAAGCGCCGACCCAAGTAGGTACGATATCCGTCGCTCCCTCCCCAAGACCTTTTCGACCTACCGATACCTAGGGTCAGATAAGTCCCGTAGTTATTACCACCGACCGATGTCGCCCTGTACAGGGACCACCTACCGATGGCGAACCATATATAGAGCCGTCAGAACCGTCTAGAGCAGCGCTATGTCCCCATTGTACCTGGGTACGAAGAGCGCCGCTCGAACCCTGGTCGGTACGTCGGACTGTTTCATATCTGTCAGTGTCGCGTCAGTGTTTGGCAGTCTTATCTTGGGCACGTTCTGGGTCAGCCAAGTCAGGGCGTTGTCATCCTCGCACCACATGTGAACCGTGCCATCCGCTACCCTTGGGTAACGACGGAAGGCCGGGACTCTGGAGGGGTTGGTTCGACACGTTTCCACGATGAGGTCCTCAAGGCTGAGCTTGATGTGCTCGCCCTCGTCGGTCGTCATGTCCAGTGGCGTGCAGAGGTATTCCACGAAGGGTAGGCCACGAAATAATGATAGCAAAAAAAAATTCGTCTGCGCCATCTTGGATTTTCGAAAACGACACCCATGAAGAAAAAACCGAAAATTTTCGTCGGCGCCATTTTGGATTTTCATTTTGACCTCATTTTCATTATCAGCGACCCCAAAAACCACGATAATGACACCCATGAAGAAAAAACTGAAAATTTTCGTCGGCGCCATTTTGGATTTTCATTTTGACCTCATTTTCATCATCAGCGACCCCAAAAACCTCGAAAACGACACCCATGAAGAAAAAACTGAAAATTTTCATCGGCGCCATCTTGGATTTTCATTTTGACCTCATTTTCATCATCAGCGGCCACAAAAACCACGAAAATGACACCCATGAAGAAAAAACTGAAAATTTTCATCGGCGCCATCTTGGATTTTCTTTTTGACCTCATTTTCATCATCAGCGACCACAAAAACCCACGAAAATGACACCCATGAAGAAAAAACTGAAAATTTTCATCGGCGCCATCTTGGATTTTCATTTTGACCTCATTTTCATTATAACCAACTCCAAAAACCACGAAAACGACACCCATTAAGAAAAAACTGAAAATTTTCATCGGCGCCATCTTGTATTTTCATTATAACCAACCCCAAAAACCACGAAAACGACTACGAATGAAGAAAAATATAATATCAATAATATTAATAATTATTATAATAATAATATGCGCCAATAACCCCCAGGAATCTTTATTTTAATCAACATACGGGACCCTAGGGTGCCCCCGGGTGTTTAGTCCAGTGCGGGCTAATAAATGTTTTTTCTTTTCATACTTTTTTCTAGCACTGGCCTGCAAATTGCAAAAAACCAAAGGAAATTTGAATTACGCGGGCTAAAGAACATTCACCTTGAATCCTGGCCTTGTGTTGTAGCAGCCAATCATAGCCCAGCTACACTCGCAGGAGTTACCGCCCAAAAATGACTGCAATCTATACATGTGTGCGGTTCATACACACGAAAATATGCACCAATTTGCCGCGTCCGACTGCTTTTCGCGCTGGGTTTTCCCTTCGCGTGTCTGTAGCCGGTCGCGTACTCCCTTACAACTAACCGTTTGCGCTTCGCGCTGGCTATTGCCTTCGCGGATTTTGCGCAAACGGTTGTTGAGTTCTCTCTCTCTGTTCCGGATCTTTCCGCGCTTTGTTTTCAGCATGCGAACTTCGTCCACAGAAAACATATCCACCAGAAACCAGAACCACCAGATTCCGCTTCCTTTCCCGTCCGATCTTCTCGCGGAGTTCGCTGCTAAGGCTGGATAGTCGAGCTTTGTTGTTGTAGTTGTCAGGATTGTTTGTTACACTGTTCCGAACGATGCTCTGTTGCCAGGCCCTCGTGGAAGGTGTAACATTCGTCAAAGTCTTTGGCGCAGGAGTCGCAGCCGTCTTAGAGTCAGTAGGCGCAGAAGTGGTTGTGTCGGTTGGCGCGTGAGCCGCAGCCGCTGCTGTTGGCGCTGAAGCAGCCAGCCGCGTAGAAGGCGCGGCGCTGGTAGGCAGATTGGTTCTCTCCCCCCCAGATTACGGTGGGGGCAGACCGACAAGTCGGTGTGGGATTCCCCGGCATTGTCGGGACCCACCTGGGGAATATTATTTTTTCCTAACTGCGACATGGTTGTAGGTTGTGTGGGCTTTTTTTGAGTTGAGGTTAACCATCCTCATAGACCGAAAGGAGAAAAGTGTAAAGGAGGGAGGGACTGGGCGGGGTGTGCGATTACCCTAGGCCTGGGATTTTGGATTCAGGGTTTGATCCCATAGTAAAAGTTGTTCATAATGATGAGTACAATGACCGGTCTAGGCCTATGTCCAGCAATGGACGCCTTTTGGCTGAAATAATGATGATGATGATGAATGACCAGTCGAAGTTTATCGATATCGTCCGGAAACGGCATATAAGCTATCAAAGTAAGAATATTTTGCCATCAGTACAACTTTGTCAACATATATTTGGGAAATGTGACGCTTTAGAATATTTTTTATTATTTATCTATTGAATAATGCGGGATTTATACAGTGTGCAGCCACACATAAATGTATAATATTTTGAAAATAATATGAATAAAATAAATGGCGGATAGTTAGGCAGGCCAGGCTCTACACTAAAACATTCAAATCTATTTGTGTCAGGTTTTCGTCTGTGGAGCCTTTTGTAATATAGTGGTATTTTTTTTAAAAAAAAAACGTTGCGCCTTGTATCGTGAGTGTGTTTACAAACATTTTAAAGGTGTGTCCAAACATAAACCGACAATTGCGCGCGCGGGCACGCAAACATGGTGCACATTTGTTTTGACGTTTATGAACTTTAATAATCAAGAAGAATTCCCGTAAGAATGTTGATTCTGAAGTACTCAAAACAATCAGAATCATTCAATTATCCTTTCCTGCTCGTATCATAAATATTTAGTTAGCTCACATAATATTATTAATAGTTTACTACAATACTTTTGTTCTGAACAGATATTAAAGAAATGTTTGTCTTTCAGCTGCGATGCCTGTGAGGATATGTACAAGTATGGAAGCAGTAACAAATTGAAGCTCAAGTGCAAAATGCGGTTGTGTATCAAGAATAGTGGTAGTAGTAAAAAGCCTTCTAGACAATCAAGGTAACTTAACAATTTAAATATTTTGCCTTCAGTTTTTACAGGATTTTGTGATTATTTATAAACTTAGTCAAGAACCAGAAATAAAATGCAGTAAAAAGAAAACTGGGTATGACACTCTGATATTGCCAATACAGCATAAATGTAGTGTCTGATGAAATGGATTCTGTGATTTTCTTGTATTTACAGTGGGGGTATTTACAGTATTTTGTGTTCGAAAGCATTTTTTTACATGCATTTTTTTAAATAAAAAAATTCCAATATAAACTCAAAGATTGTTATTCATAGTAGCAGTAACAGAATAAAGAAGAAGCACCATGAACGAGAGCAGCACGAGCCAGAAGAGTCCATATCCCATCTACAAACGACAGACCCCCGCCAGTGCTATGGCCCACAGTGTACTCGCCCGGCCCAGTATGGGTCCAAGTACTGTTCAGCGCCGTGTGGCATGAGGCTCGCCACTGCTAGGATTTATCAGGCAAGTTTGTTCAGACGAATTCTATCGTACACTGGTTTTCCAACTCGTTCGGAACTGATGCCAAGGCATCAAAAAAGTGCAGTTTGATTTTCAAGTCCGACCAAGCAGTATGTTGAAAATAATGCACAATGACAATTTTTTTTTGTTTTGGAAAATTAACTGAAAATGTCCCAGTCTGGCGACTGCTGTCTGTAGACTTTACAATAATTTGTTGGATGCAAGAATTAAGTTCCTTTTTACGAAGGTGAGCAAAAGGGAAGGATTTTTGAAAATTCATCTCAGGAATGGGTTAATAGAGAATGAAAGTTCATCGGGAATCCCGTCAGACACGCTTCCTGCTCATCAAACTATTCCTTTACTAATGACTAAACTCTTCCAGGTGCTACCCCAACGCATCCAAGAGTGGTCCCTGTCCTCCTGCGTGGCGGAACAGAAGAACCGCAAGGCTCTGGAGGTGGTGCGCGGCGGACTGGCGCGTGCGCAGGCCGCGCTCAGGGCGTTGGACACGCAGCATTCTGATCTAGACGCCATCGTGGCCAGGGCTAAGAACGCTACCATTGTTTATACGGATGATAAGGTAAGGAATATAGAATACGATCAATCAATATCCCTTGTTAATTTTGATATTCATAAGTTCGATTTAATGGCCTTATTGAAATAAAAGGTTTGATTTTTAATGAAAATAGACAATTGATGTTTAATATTAGTTCTGGAGACATGATAAACTATAAACAGAACTGAAAGTTTTGCTCAGAAGTGGGATAAAACAGGCCAAAAGTAACAAAGACTGGGTATCCACTTTTAAGGATCAATTATTACAGCCATTTTGGTTTAAAGTTTTGGTCTACTTGAAAAAGACAAAGAAACTAATTAACTGCTGATCTGAGAGATACATTAGCTTGGTTTTAGTAATATGTTATCTGATCTACACGAGAATGATTCTGTTAAATTCTCGCACAGTAAACCGCACATCACTAGGAAAACCACCCTTACTGCTACGACAAAAAGGCCCTGTTAATATCAAACTACACAATTATGGTTGGTAGTAACTGAAAAGTATTATTTTTCCCTAGGACGCAGATGACGAAACCTCAATGTACTGCATAACATGCGGCCACGAGATCCACTCGCGCACCGCAGTGAAGCACATGGAGAAGTGCTTCGTGAAGTACGAGGCGCAGGCGTCGTTCGGCAGCCGGCATCGCACGCGCATCGACGGACAGAGCATGTTCTGCGACTACTACAACCCTATCAACGCTACCTATTGTAAGAGATTGAGGGTAGGTCGTTCCATAAGTATTTTTGCCCGTTATTTTTTAAAAACTGCCAAATCAGTTCTGCATCGATGGCACTACGTGTTTTTTGTTAATTTTATTCATCTGTCATAGAGTTTCTTGCTGAAAACTCCAATAATAGGGAATATGCATGAAATACAAAACTCTTTTTATTTATTAAAAATGCCTTGTATTGGCCCTTAAAAACATTGTGCTACACCTGTTAAAGTTCATCACTTATTTTACAATTTACTGTTTTATGTAGCATGTTTTTGGTGAAACGGAACGCACACTCAAAAAGCGTCGTCCTCGATAACGCCGGTATTGACGTCAAAGTCCATGTGTCAAAAAAACACTTTTTGAAAAGAGCTTGAAAGTTTCACTAAGATTTTATTATAATATTGTTATTGCAATTTTTGCTTGTCTAGAGCACATACAATTAGTAATATTATTCTATTAAGGGCAAAAACTTAGACGTAAACAAGGCAGATTGTGGTAAATGACGTCACATCATGGCCGCGACAGCTACGGACGTTTGGACTGTCGTAGAAAATTGCAGGAGTTTAATATTATTTTTAAGTGACAAGCAATAGTTGAAGTTAACTTTTAATTCTTTTCTTGGGTTGATAATACTGTGTTTTATTGATTTAAGTAAAGAAAAAATTACATGCATATTCCCTATTGTTGCAATAAGGTCACTACGTTGGATATCATATTTAGGATTTAGAGTCCATGGTAGTTCAATCTCAATTATCAAGTCCTCATAATCATCTGCCTAGCCTTTTCCCAATTATGCTGGTTTCGGCTTCCAGTCTTAACTGGATGCAGCGAATACCAGTATTTTATTTCGAGCGACTGCTTATCTGACCTCCACAGCCCAGTTAGTACTGGGTTGTATGCAATACCCCTTGGTAAGTAAGACTTGTTGTCAGACTTTCGGTCCACTTTATACTACCTGTAATATGTCAAGTCCATTGCTCTTAAATGCTTCTTTCAAAGCTTCTTTCAACCTCTAATTCACCATTTCCTCATCAGGTAATGTGCCCGGAACACTTCAAAGACCCCAAAGTGGGCGACCACGACGTCTGCGGGTGCCCCCTCGTCCGCAACGTGTTCAAGCCGACCGGAGAGTTCTGCCGAGCCCCCAAGAAGGCGTGCTTGAAGCACTACCAGTGGGAGAAGCTGAGGCGAGCTGAGATCGACATGGAGAGGGTGCGGCAGTGGTTGAAGTTGGATGAGCTGGTCGAGCAGGAGAGGAGTATCAGACTGGCTATGGCTTCTAGGTAAGGAAAGATTTATAAAAACCGGCCAAGTGCGAGTCGGAAGGGTTCCGTATCATCGTGGTAGGGGCGAGCCTTTTAATTTATTATTTGTTGTTATAGCGGCAACAGATATGTAATACACATTCTTGACAATTTCAACTGTTTACCTATTACGGATCATGAGATACAGCCCGCTGACAGACAGACGGACGGGCGCACAGACAGCCGGGGGGTCCAGGGTCCCGTTGGTTACCCTTTGGTTACGGAACCCTAAAAAGTACCTCACATCCACTACAATACCACTTGAACTATAAAAACGTGCGCGTTTTCGCACTGCTACGAAATACATTGTGATACTTATAACGATTGCCTTTTGCTATCCAGAATCTAATATCGTGCAAGCATCGATATCAACACAACTAACATTTCGTCAGACTATCCAAACTGAATATCATGGAAGAATCACCCTCTTTTTTTTTTTTTCGGATCGGAAATCATCATATGACTTCTCCCGCTCTGGGCGGAGCAGGAGGGAGTGTCAGACTTTTACTGACTAAAACCCATCCATGTTCCTCATCGCCCTTTGTGTTCCGGGGCCACGGTATCTCTTTCGAACAGTCCCGCAATCCCGGCGAACAGTCCCGCAACCCCGGCGAACAGTCCCGCAACCCCGGCGAACAGTCCCGCAAACCCTAACAATCACCTTTTTTTTTAATTCACCTTCTAAATAATCTATTCTCTTTCTATAGGGCTGGAGTCCTAGGCCTTATGCTACACTCAACCTACAACCACGAGGTGATGGAGCGCATCACAACCAAAGCGACGGAGAACGGCAAAGTGTCCGCCAAAGAGGGCTCCTGACATAGGGACGCGGGCTTACACTCCGAACACTTTGACTCCACGATTAGGGAATAGAAAAGAGCTATATGTAAGATAGACTAATAAATGTATTTGATTAAACTGGTGTTTTAAATATGTTTTCCTACGGCCGTGAACCCTTTTTGGTACAAAATCAATTGAATTGAATACCATTGTTTAAATCGGGTAGCACATCAGACCCCACTAATTATAGACCCATTTCAGTACTACCCACCTTTAGTAAAATTTTTGAAAAATTAATTTTGGGCACAAATGCAAAGTTTTTTCAATAAACATAAGTTATTACATAAAAAAACAGTTCGGTTTCACAAAGGGTCGTTCAACTACTGATGAACTTTTAGGACACATTTATAATGCCTGGGAGGACAAATGCGATGCTTTGGGTATTTTTTGCGATTTATCTAAAGCTTTCGATTGCGTTCTTCATGAAACATTAATCAGGAAACTACACCACTACGGAATCCGTAACGCCTCTCTGGATCTTCTTATTTCATATTTGAGTGATAGGATTCAGAGAGTTGATGTCAACGGGAAAAGATCTCCCGGATCCGTAGTAAGAATGGGGGTACCCCAGGGCTCAATTCTTGGTCCATTTTTGTTTCTTATTTACTTAAATGACTTGCCTTACCTCATAAAGGATAATCATGACATAGTATTGTTTGCAGACGACACTTCTCTTTTATTTAAACTCAAACGTCAGCAGTTAGTTACGGATGATGTTAATAGCGCCCTGGCAAAAGTCGTTAATTGGTTTAATGTTAATAATTTACTCCTAAATGAGAAAAAAACTAAATGTATTAAGTTTACGATACCCCATGTAAGACAAGTGGAAACCACTGTACTAATTAAGAATGAAGAGTTGAAACCGGAAGATAGCACAGTGTTCCTAGGCATAACTTTGGATGCCAAGCTTCAGTGGGGCCAGCATATAGACAAATTGTCGAAAAAACTTAGCTCTGCAGCATACGCCGTTAGAAGAATTCGTGAGTTAACTGATTTAGAGACAGCCCGTTTAGTTTACTTTAGTTATTTCCATAGCGTGATGTCGTACGGTATTCTCTTGTGGGGCAATGCCGCCGATATTCAGACAACATTTGTTTTGCAAAAAAGGGCAATTCGTTCAATTTATAAATTAAGACCCAGATACTCCCTCAGAGAAAAATTTAAAGAGATTAATATTCTTACTGTGCCTTCTCAGTTTATTTATGAAAACCTTTTGTACGCACACAAAAATATTAATTTGTTTAAAAAATACAGTAATATCCACAACATAAATACGAGGAACAAACACAAATTTGTTGTTCCTGTAACGAGGCTCAAAAAAATAGGGGGTACGTTCAGATGCCAATATATACGTTTTTACAATAAACTTCCGAGCCAAATTCAAGTACTAAGCCTAAATAAATTCAAATCGTTAATAAAACGGAAGCTGTGCTTGAAAGCCTACTATCATGTTAACAACTATCTCGAAGATAAAAAGGCTTGGGATTAAGCTGCTCCAATGAAATTTGCTCTGTGAATGTCGAAATTTCGGACTTCGCTTGTTTATTATTAATTCCTTTCTTTTATACACTCTGACATTGAATGATTTGACATGAATACTTATTTCAGTATTTTATTATTTTTTACTTTTTTATTTTATTTTATGTTACATTTACCTACTGACTTGACAGGAATATTTACGTATCTTACTTTTTTATTATTATTGACATATGATTTTTGTGATTTTTATTGACATTGATTTTGTAAATTATTATTAATTTTATTTGATTATTGTGAATGTGGGGACCATGTGGGTTTCAGTTTTATATATTTTTGTTTGTTTTCTTTTTTTTTCCCACAACTGTCTGGCAGTTTGAGTACTATAAGCGACCTACCCAAATGTCCTTTCTTTGGTATTGTTCGTCGTTTCGTTGAGCTCCTTGAGTTATAAGTCGAGCTACACGATAACTGACAAATGCTTGCACTGACTGGACAGGTCCACTCAAATCTGTGTGGTTCTTTCTTCAAAAGACCATCTCAGACACTATTCTGCATAGTCCTCATGTGAATTGAGCAAAATTATGTCTGGACTTCAAAAGAGACTATGACCTCTGAGTTTGTTTCGGCTGTTTCTTCTCAGAGTAGTCAGGTACGAAACACCGGCCCCATCTAGTATTAGTAAAAGTGTTTGTAAAAACCTACTTGCAAAATAAACATCATTTATCATTTATCATTTATCATAGAAGCATCTCTTCTTGCGTGTCGATGATTATCTCGTTGATCTGTGCGATAAGCTCGACCCAAATAGTATAACATTTGGGCGCGCTGTGAAATAACGACTCAACAATCAACATTACGACAGTTACCGCATGTTACGCGCAGCGCTACCTACGACCTAGACCCCCAATTGCGACTTACACGCCGCTGCGTAAGGGAAACAGCTGAATGCCGACGCTGCACTGCACGATCGACCTCGCAATGCGGAAATCGTCTACTCAGCATCACCCGATACTTTCAAGGTTCCAAGGTGGAACCGTACGGAAGTAAAGAGCCAAGACAAGCACTTCATTGCACGTACCTAAGAAGATATTACCTAAGAGAATCTAAGAAGATATTCATTCCATGTTCACTCTTCGAACAGGAGCTAGGCTAGTTTAGGCTATAGCTAATGTAATTATTTTACTCTATATAGATTAAGTAGTCATCTTTGGTTTCATTTCAATCCCCCGATTGCAGCTAACGTAATTCGCACGTATCCACCGCGGTGCTACCTTGTTTTCCACAAAATAATTTGTAATATTATTGTTTTCCATAATTTTCCCCCCTGATAATGTTTACTTGCACTATTATCATGTATACTATTAACGCTTGTCATATCAACTTATTAGTCATAACTTTTATTTGTCATAAAATAAGTTTCCATAATAACATGTGTTATAATCATTATTTTCTATAAGTAACACATAACATAATCGATACTTGACCTAAGAAACATTTAATATAATTAATAAGTTAGGTTTTAGTGACAGAAACGAATCGCTGTAAATCCGACCCCTACCCCTTTTTGTTTTTTTTTCGGATGACTCAACAAATGACTCCTCCTGCTCTGGGCGGAGCAGGAGGGACTGTCAGACTTTTACTGACTAAAACCCATCCATGTTCCTTCATCGTCACTGTGAACTTAGCATCTCAAGTATTTGCATCTCAACAAATAACTTGAGTTCTGCTTGCATCCAGCATAGTTCCACAGTTCCTGATAGTTTATAACGATTGTTCAATTCATTTGCCCTGAAAAATCTAATTTTGAAAATGTGATGCCAACTTTACATATGACATCGCAGCATCTCATCATATTAAAGGTTTTTCAGAATCGAGGAGTTGTTTTAAACATAGTTCTATACCTCCTGATTGATTTTAAGCATAGTTCCGTCAATTTGCCGCCAAGGTCGCGACTCCACCGCGATTTCAAACGTATTAAAATATGGTTACCGTTAACTGGCAGTTCTATCCACCATCTCAGCTGTTTTCATTAGAAATGCCATAAATACGCCTACTACTGCGATAAAACGCTTTCAAAATACACAACATCAAAAGATTTAGCGAAAAACAAAAAAAAATGTGGTGACCGTTTACGGCGTTTACTGACAGTTAAGCCGAGCATCTCAGCCATTTTCGTTACCTACGCTATTAATATATCCAATACTGCTGTATTCCGTTTTCGAAACACACCACACTACGAGTTTTAACGAAAAACAAAAAACCAAAAAAAATATATATGGTGACCGTTTACTGAGAGTTCTGACCAGCATCTCAGCCGTTTTCGTTATCTATGCTATAAAGACGTCCAATACTGCTGTATTCCGCTTTCAAAACACACCACACTACAAGTTTTAGCGACAAACAAAAAACCTATGAAAAAATATGGTGACCGTTTACCGAGAGTTCTGCCCAGCATCTCAGCCGTTTTCGTTATCTACGCTATAAAGACGTCCAATACTGCTGTATTCCGCTTTCAAAACACACCACAATATAAGTTTTAGCGAAAAACAAAAAACCTAAGAAAAAATATGGTGACCGTTTACCGAGAGTTCTGCCCAGCATCTAAGCCGTTTTCGTTACCAACGCTATCAATACGTCCAATACTGCACTATTCCACTTTCAAAACAAAACACACGACAAGTTTTAGCGAAAAAAAAAACACACACACATGGTGACCGTTTACTGAGAGTTCTGCCCAGCATCTCAGCCGTTTTCGTTACCTACGCTATGAACACGTCCAATACTGCTGTATTCCACTTTCAAAACACAACACACGACAAGTTTTAGAGAAAAAAAAAACAAAAATAGATATGGTGACCGTTTACCGAGAGTTCTGCCCAGCATTTTAGCCGTTTTCGTTACCAACGCTATTAATACTTTCAATTCTGCAGTTTACTGAGAGTTCTGCCCGGCATCTCAGCCGTTTTCGTTATCTACGCTATAAATACGTTGAATACTGCTGTTTCCGCTTTCAAAACGGTGTGTTTTGAAAGCGGAATACAGCACTATTGGACGTATTTATAGCGATGGTAACGAAAACGGCTGAGATGCTGGGCAGAACTCTCAGTAAACGGTCACCAATCTGTTTTTTTTTTTTTTGCTAAGACTTTTGTGTTGTGTTTTGAAAGTGGAATAGAGCAGTATTGGTCGTATTTATAGCGTAGGTAACGAAAACGGCTGAGATGCTGGGCAGAACTCTCGGTAAACGGTCACTATATTTTTTTTAGGTTTTTTGTTTTTCGCTAAAACTTGTAGTGTGGTGTGTTTTGAAAGCGGAATACAGTAGTATTGGACGTGTTTATAGCGTAGGTAACGAAAACGGCTAAGATGCTGGTCAGAACTGTCAGTAAACGGTCACCATATCTATTTTTGTTTTTTTTTTTTCGTTTAAAATTGGGTGTTGTGTTTTGAAAGTAGAATAGAGCAGTATTGGACGTAATAGCGTAGATAACGAAAACGGCTGAGATTCTGGGCAGAACTCTCAGTAAACGGTTACCATATCTGTTTTTTTTTTTTTTCGCTAAGACTTGTCGTGTGTTGTGTTTTGAAAGTGGAATACAGCAGTATTGGACGTGTTTATAGTGTAGGTAACGAAAACGGCTGAGATGGTGGTCAGAACTGTCAGTAAACGGTCACCATATCTATTTTTTTTTTTTTTTTTCGCTAAAACTTGTGTGTTGTGTTTTGAAAGTGGAATAGTGCAGAATTGGACGTATTAATAGCGTTGGTAACGAAAACGGCCGAGATGCTGGGCAGAACTCTCGGTAAAAGGTTACCATACTTACTTTAGGTTTTTTGTTTTTCGCTAAAACTTGTAGTGTGGTGTGTTTTGAAAGCGGAATACAGCAGTATTGGACGTGTTTATAGCGTAGATAACGAAAACGGCTGAGATGCTGGTCAGAACTCTCAGCAAACGGTCACCATATATATTTTTTTAGGTTTTTTGTTTTTCGTTAAAACTTGTAGTGTGGTGTGTTTTGAAAGCGTAATACAGCAGTATTTGATTTTTTAATAGCGTAGGTAAGGAAAAGGGCTGAGAAGCTGGATAGAACTCTTAGTAAACGGTCACCATATTTATTTTGTTGTTTTTTTATTTTTCGCGAAAACTTGTAGTGTGGTGTTTTGAAAGCGGAATATAGCAGTATTGGACGTATTTATAGCGTAGGTAACGAAAACGGCTGAGATGCTGGGCAGAACTCTCAGTAAACGGTCACCATATCTGTTTTTTTTTTTCGCTAAGACTTGTCGTGTGTTGTGTTTTGAAAGTGGAATACAGCAGCATTGGATGTATTTATAGCGTAGATAATGAAAACGGCTGAGATGCTGGGCAGAACTCTCGGTAAACGGTCACCATATATTTTTTTAGGTTTTTTGTTTTTCTCTAAAACTTGTGTGTTGTGTTTTGAAAAAGGAATACAGCAGTATTGGACGTATCTATAGCGTAGGTAACGAAAACGGCTGAGATGCTGGGCAGAACTCCCGGTAAACGGTCTCCATATTTTTTCTTAGGTTTTTTGTTTTTCGCTAAAACTTATAGTGTGGTGTGTTTTGAAGGCGGAATACTGCAGAATTGGACGTATTAATAGTGTAGGTAACGAAAACGGCTCAGATGCTGGTGAGAACTCTCAGTAAACGATCACCATATCTATTATTGCTTTTTTTTTTTTTTTCGCTAAAACTTGTTGTGTGCTTTGTTTTGAAAGTGGAATACTGCAGTATTGGACGTATTTATAGTGTTGGTAACGAAAACGGCTGAAACGCTGGACAGAACTCTCGGTAAAAGGTCACCATACTTTTTTTAGGCTTTTTGTTTTTCGCTAAAACTTGTAGTGTGGTCTGTTTTGAAAGCGGAATACAGCAGTATTGGACGTGTTTATAGCGTAGGTAACGAAAACGGCTGAGATTCTGGTCAGAACTCTCAGTAAACGGTCACCATATCTATTTTTATTTATTTTTTTCGCTAAAACTTGTCGTGTGTTGTGTTTTGAATGTGGAATACTGTAGAATTGCACGTATTAATAGCGTAGGAAACGAAAACGGCTGAGATGCTGGGCAGAACTCTCAGTAAACGGTCACCATATCTATTTTTGTTTTTTTTTTCTCTAAAACTTGTGTGTTGTGTTTTGAAAGTGGAATACTGCAGAATTGGACGTATTAATGGCGTTAGTAACGAAAACGGCTGAGATGCTGGGCAGAACTCTCGTTAAAAGGTCACCATACTTTTTTAGGTTTTTTTGTTTTTTGCTAAAACTTGTAGTGTGGTGTGTTTTGAAAGCGGAATACAGCAGTATTGGACGTGTTTATAGCGTAGGTAACGAAAACGGCTGAGCTGCTGGTCAGAACTGTCAGTAAACGGTCACCATATCTATTTTTGTTTTTTTTTTTCTCTAAAACTTGTCGTGTGTTGTGTTTTGAAAGTGGAATACAGCAGTATTGGACGTGTTTATAGCGTAGGTAACGAAAACGGCTGAGATGCTGGGCAGAACTCTCAGTAAACGATCACCATATCTATTATTGCTTTTTTTTTTTTTTTCTCTAAAACTTGTGTGTTGTGTTTTGAAAGTGGAATACTGCAGAATTGGACGTATTAATAGCGTTAGTAACGAAAACGGCTGAGATGCTGGGCAGAACTCTCGGTAAAAGGTCACCATACTTTTTTAGGTTTTTTTGTTTTTGGCTAAAACTTGTAGTGTGGTGTGTTTTGAAAGCGGAATACAGCAGTATTGGACGTGTTTATAGCGTAGGTAAGGAAAACGGCTGAGCTGCTGGTCAGAACTGTCAGAAAACGGTCACCATATCTATTTTTGTTTTTTTTTTCTCTAAAACTTGTAGTGTGGTGTGTTTTGAAAGCGGAATACAGCAGTATTGGACGTGTTTATAGCGTAGGTAACGAAAACGGCTGAGCTGCTGGTCAGAACTCTCGGTAAACGGTCACCATATCTATTTTTGTTTTTTTTTTTCGCTAAAACTTGTCGTGTGTTGTGTTTTGAATGTGGAATACTGTAGAATTGCACGTATTAATAGCGTAGGAAACGAAAACGGCTGAGATGCTGGGCAGAACTCTCAGTAAACGGTCACCATATCTATTTCTTTTTTTTTTTTTTTTCTTTAAAACTTGTGTGTTGTGTTTTGAAAGTGGAATACTGCAGAATTGGACGTATTAATAGCGTTAGTAACAAAAACGGCTGAGATGCTGGGCAGAACTCTCGGTAAAAGGTCACCATACTTTTTTAGGTTTTTTTGTTTTTTGCTAAAACTTGTAGTGTGGTGTGTTCTGAAAGCGGAATACAGCAGTATTGGACGTGTTTATAGCGTAGGTAACGAAAACGGCTGAGCTGCTGGTCAGAACTGTCAGTAAACGGTCACCATATCTATTTTTGTTTTTTTTTTCTCTAAAACTTGTCGTGTGTTGTGTTTTGAAAGTGGAATACAGCAGTATTGGACGTGTTTATAGCGTAGGTAACGAAAACGGCTGAGATGCTGGGCAGAACTCTCAGTAAACGATCACCATATCTATTTCTTTTTTTTTTTTTTTTCTTTAAAACTTGTGTGTTGTGTTTTGAAAGTGGAATACTGCAGAATTGGACGTATTAATAGCGTTAGTAACGAAAACGGCTGAGATGCTGGGCAGAACTCTCGGTAAAAGGTCACCATACTTTTTTTAGGTTTTTTGTTTTTCGCTAAAACTTGTAGTGTGGTCTGTTTTGAAAGCGGAATACAGTAGTATTGGACGTGTTTATAGCGTAGATAACGAAAACGGCTGAGATGCTGGTCAGAACTCTCAGCAAACGGTCACCATATATATTTTTTTAGGTTTTTTTGTTTTTCGTTAAAACTTGTAGTGTGGTGTGTTTTGAAAGCGTAATACAGCAGTATTTGATTTTTTAATAGCGTAGGTAACGAAAACGGTTGAGATGCTCGGCAGAACTGTCAGTAAACGGTCACCACATTTTTTTTTATTTTTCGCTAAAAGTTTTGATTTTGTGTATTTGGAAAGCTTTTTATCGCAGTAGTAGGCGTATTTATGGCATTTCTAATGAAAACAGCTGAGATGGTGGATAGAACTGCCAGTTAATGATAACCATATTTTAATACGTTTGAAATTGCGGTGGATTCGCGACCTTGGCGGCAAATTGACGGAACTATGCTTAAAATCAATCAGGAGGTATAGAACTATGAAAACAACTCCTCGATTCTGAAAAACCTTTAATATGATGAGATGCTGCGATGTCATATGTGAAGTTGGCATCTCATTTTCAAAATTGGATTTTTCAGGGCAAATGAATTGAACAATCGTTATAAACTATCAGGAACTGTGGAACTATGCTGGATGCAAGCAGAACTCAAGTTATTTGTTGAGATGCTAATACTTGAGATGCTAAGTTTCCAGTGACTCCTTCATCGCCCTTTGTGTTCCGGGCCCACGGTATCTCTTTCGAACAGTCCCGCAGCCCCGGCAGGCATCGGCCCTTGCGGGCCCCCTTCCTTTTTGCTGACTCACTTTGAGGCGCGCGTGGAAAACGAACGCGCCGTCGACACGGCCTGTCGTCATGAGACGGACGGACGGCGAGCTAGCCCATAGCCCGCCGTCCACAGGCCCGCGCCTACGGTGGCCGGGGGCCACGTGGTGGCCCCCAGCGCCCGGGGCGTCTCCCGTGGCGGCCGGGACGTGAGGCTCTCTCCCTCTCACGTTCCGCCATCTCCTTCTCTAGCATTAATAAATAAATAATATCATTATTTTCAGACTAGAGATCCATAACAAAAATAAAACAAACTTGGCACTTACTAACTAAAACACTTTAAACAAAACAACTATAGCACATATCTGAATGACAGTCTGTGTGCCGCCACCCAGCGACACATTATCTGGCCATCCATCCTGCCAGCTACAGTAGCCACGAGGCTGTTGGGGCAGTCGCGCACCCGACGCATCAGTGATGCGATTCGCAGACGCAGCAGCGAGCCGAAATCCGAAATGCGTGCGTCCGCGAACATCCCAGACGCGCTACAGAAGCGCGGCAACCCCAGCAATACCCGGAACGCGTTATTATATTGGACACGTAGAGCACTGTACGAGCCCTGTGTATAACTGACCCACAGGGCGCACGTGTACAGCAACTGGCAGTATGCCCTGAACAGTGTTATTTTAACCTCTTTCGTACACCGTGCGAACCTGCGGGCCAGCATGTTACACCTGATAGCCAGCGCTCTACGTTCCCTCTCTAAATCGGCGTCATCCGACAGCCTATCGGTGACCCAGTGCCCCAGGTACTTAGAACGAGTGACTCTTTTCAGCGGAACTCCGCCCAAGGTTACCGATGGAACACAGTCTTAAATTAGGTTTTGCGCCCTAAACACTAAGAGCTCTCTTTTGGTTGAGTTGTACCTGAGACCATGAGTCCCCGCATAGTCTTCACAGATTCGGAGAAGCCTTCTTAACGCACTGATTGATGGGCTCAGCAACACCATATCGTCCGCGTAACTAATATTATTTACGCATTGTCCGTCAATGGAGCAACCGACTTGGGTGTTGCTGAGCTCACATATCAGCCGGTTGACATACAGGCTAAAGAGCCTGGGGGAGCTAAGCCCCCCTTGCCTCACGCCGCACTCCAACCTGTACGCACCCGACATAGCACCTGCCCATCTAACATAGTTGGACTGGTTCCTGTAGCAGTACTTTAGTACAGCAATTAGTCCCCCAGGAAGGTTATAAGTGTCTTGAGAGAGCTTCCTCCAAAGGCACTAGGTCGAATGCCTTGGAGAGGTCTAAAAACACGCATAAACAGGTGTTTTCCTTGCTGATGCATTGTAATGGGCAGTATGCTGAGACAGAGGATCGCCGTTTCAGTCGACGAATGTGGCCTAAACCCAAATTGGGCGTCATGTAAGGTGATATATTTATCCAACTGCATGTCAATCAGACCGTCCAATACCTTTGCAATAATGGTCGCTAAGGAGATGGGCCTGTAGTTGTTCTTGTCACTCGTATCTCCAGTCTTGTTCATTATAATAGGAACGACAATCGTTTTCATGAGGTCCTCTGGAAGATACGAGTGACTCATACATAAATTAGGTAAACAAGAGAGCTAAGACACGTGGCAAGTGCTTTCCTGCATATCGCAGGTGTTCTACACTTAAGCCGTCATGTCCAGGAGACTTACTCCGCTAGATCCTTCAGGACAGACCCCACCTTCCCAGCGGAGAACATGACAGGCGTACCCTCGGACCCCCCCATAGCATCCGACCCACCTGTCGACGGACCCAGCGGTGACTCTGTCCTAAACGAAGCCATGAATAAATTGGCAATAGCCTTCGGTTCGTTTACGCCACCGACGCACACTGGCAGGCCCGACTTGGGATTCAAGCTGTTTGTAGCTTTCCAGAAACTACTAAATTTTTTAGCTTCGTGATGACTTACAATTTCATTCATCTTTAATTGATCTGCGTTATTTTGGCACCACTTTAGCTTACTTTTAAATTGTTTTCTACTCGCCATCATATTTTCATAAAGCGACCCCATTCTCGGCTTACCAGCTGCCGCCCAGTTCAGAAAATGAAGCCGAGCCCGCCCGTGCGCGTCTTTAACGTGTTTATTCCCACCCGTTTTATTATATTTTCTGCGCTGAACTTGGTAATTATAACTAGTAGTTGCAGCCTCGAAAAGAATATCTACAATATCTGTATATAATTTGTCAACTAATATAAGATGTTCCAAGTTAGTACAAATATTCTTACTACGGCTACAATTAATAAACTCTGTCGGAAAGTCAATTTCTCTTAGCTTCTCATTACAAAGCTTGGTGTACATAACCGTTTGCGTAGGGTCCCTATATCCCCACCTTACTGTATTACACTGAGACTGGTCAGAGGTACATTTAGGTTTTAAAATATCAAGTTCACAACTTATTTTTAAGGGAAAATGATCAGACCATGACACGTCATAAACCACACTAATGTCCTTAATAATGTCCCAAGCTGCTTTAGTTACTACAGTCTAATAGTCTAACCAGCTAGTCGTACCATGAACATCACTTACATACGTGTATGTGTCCGATCCACTGCCGAGTAGAGAAATGTCCGCGCACTGCCACTGCACTTCACAGGAAAAGTTGATAAGTTCTCTACCGAACAGTCCATTTGGTTGCGCATTATAGTCTTCGAGCATAAACACTGCATCCACCCCACTACTTTCAATTATCGCATTTATTTCACTTAGGCAGTCTACGAAATCACTAAGATTGTCATTCCATTCAGCAGTGCAAGTACGTAGGAATCGATTCGATAAATCTGACAAAAATAGAAAAATCATTTAATTTGTGTTTATAAACTTGAAGTTAGTAGTCTGAGAAAGCGCCCATGATGTTCATAACACATCGGCAACGATTCGGCATGCTCAGAACAAGGTTGTCAATGTCTTGCTGCGGAATATTGTCCCATGTCCTTCTGAGGTGCGCAAAAAGTTGATCTTCTGTAGCCAGATTTTCAGGAACTTCCTTCAGAGCTCTTCTTTGCAGCATATCCCACGCATGCTCAATGGGATTTAGATCTGGCGATTGAGCAGGCCAGTCTAAGGCCCTAACATTATGTGTATGTAACCAAGCTGCTACCGTTCTCGCCGTGTGTGCCCGGGCATTGTCGTGCATGAGCAGGAAATCTTGCCCCATTTGTGTTCTGTGGGGCAAGATTACGGGCCCCAGCACCTGTTGGACGTATCGTTCTGCCGTCATATTGACGAAACGAGATCCGTCCGTCCTCCAAGACGAATTCCTGCCCAAACCATAATTGTTCCTCCTTGGTATGGGTGAACTTCCTGAGGGTTCTGGAGATGGCTCCATCGTCCAGGAACTCGCCAAACACGCGTCCTTCGTGAATCTGGATGGAAGCCGAACTTGGATTCATCCGTGAACAGCACATTGGACCATTGGTCACGGCCCCAGTCCACGTGGTTCCGAACCCATTCTAATCGTCGTCCACGATTGCCTCTCCGTAAAGGTGGGACCCGGAGTGGTCTACGAGAGCGTAGATTGCTTTCATGCAGTCGCCTTCTTACAGTTTGGTCACTCACAAGCACTTGGTGTTCCACTCGCAGCCTTTGGACCAATTGAGTCGCCGTTGCATTTGGTTGTGCTCGCGCAGTAATTTGCAAAAATCGGTCTTGTCTGGGGGTAGTGATGCGACTTGGCCCACGGTGCCTCTCCGCTACTTCACCTGTGGCACGATAGCGTGTCCACAATCTTGAAATTACATTTTGATGGGTCCCTATGGCCTCAGCAACATTACGCTGAACAGATCCAGCTTCCAGCATTCCCACAGCTCGTAACATCTCCGCCCTCGTCAAATGTCGGCGTTGCATGGCTACAATACCTCAATTTTAACTTTATCTTTCGTTTAAAAATGAAAAAAAAACTGTAACTAAACGTAATTCGTATTGTTTTCTAAATTTCGCACAAATGAAAATTCCCTCTCCTATACATCAAGAAATTTTTATGCCACCGAAACAAAAGAATTTTCAAAAATTTGAATTTGGAATTAGTCTGAGATAAATTACAAACAAATCGGTGTATAAAAGATTCCAATGCGGCCAGTACTTTTCGAGTTATTTAATTGAGTATGAAATATCCCTAGACCGTGTTGATGTGTGTATATTATGGTGAATAAATGTTATGGAAAACGACATTATTTAAAATGAAAAAAATAGCAAATAATTTTATGAATTAAAATTATTGTGACACTTGATCGATTATGTATGACCAATGAAATTAGTGAAAATGATTGTATGTAATTTCACGATTATGGCAACTGAAGCGTTATTTCTAATGAAATAATGGCAAATACAAGTATGGTATAATAAATTATTGCATTTTAAATTATGGCAAACATTAGTAAACCATCCACCGCGGCGGTTTTAACGCATAGACTTAAAGCTTATTTTGATCGGCTCAAGCCGATTTCGTGTCGATATATGTGGATACATTAAATAAAAGTTGGAAGCAGGCAGGACCCATTCTTCATAATTTTTATTTAAACTTTTAATTAATTTAAAATAACTTCGTTATTTGCTTTTCAGTTTTTTTTTAAACATTATACAGGACCACTGCCGTCAGGGCCGTCTTTAACCATTTGGGGGCCCTCTTGAGAATAATGGGGCCCTTGTAGAATGCAAGAGCGAGCGAAGCGAGCTCGACTTTTTTTGCACCCCGCCTGGGATAGTTTAGGTTTTTCTTGACAAAAATAACGGCTGTATTTTTTTGCGGCGGAGAACTTCAATTTTAAGTAAAAAACGCAGAAAAACATTTTTGGTGCTATATGCATGAATATGGTTTCAGTGATGTGGCCACTGCGGCTGGCGCGACCATGCCCAAAACTGGATGCTGTATTTAGGCAATAATGCGTTGAATGTTGGCTTCCAAGTGCTCATTGTTTCTAATTGCGTCAAAGGTTCAAAAACGAGGATGGTCAGAACTTACAGTCAACGGCAAGCAGTATATATAATCATATTTATCTTAATATATATAAATCTCGTGTCACAATGTTTGTCCTCAATGGACTCCTAAACCACTTAACCGATTATAATAAAATTCGCACACCATGTGCAGTTCGATCCAACTTGAGAGATAGGATAGAATAGAAAAAAATAAAAAGTCCACCCGTGCGAAGCCGGGACGGGCAGCTAGTTTATTATATTTATTTAAAGACATGATAACTAAATATTCGTGTGACAATTACAAGGCATTCATGTTGCAGACATGTGGTTTCAAACGTCCAAGTCTGAGATCTATAGGTCAAAATGGGAAAATGCAATACATGAATGTTTTTCGCGTGAGTGCCAAAGGAAGGTTTCACTACCTTCTTTAGAGCAAACAAACATTATTGGCATACAATTATCAGTCAATTATAGCCAATTATAAGGATATAAAAAAAAATACTGTGTTTTGTTTCTATTTAAAGTTCTCCGCCTCTAAAAAACATCCTTTAAAATTATGTAAGTATTGACTTATGGCAAAAAACTAGATGCAATTTAAAAGCGAGCGGAGCGAGCTCGAAAATTTTAATATCCTGCGGTCCTGCCTGGGATAACTTACAGGAACTTGGGGGCCCCTTGGGTCGCGGGGCCCTGGGCACGTGCCCCGTGTGGCCCTTATGGTAAAGACCGTATTGACTGCCGTGCTTGAAAGCCAAAACAAAATTCGCGACTAACTACGGTCAGCAACGAAAGTCGATTAATTTGTTTAAAACCGAAAAAAACAAAAACAGGACTGAATATTGAAAATATCACCCCCTAAGTTGTTGCTACCCTTCACGAAGTCACCCTGCGTCATCCCCGCATTGTGTGAAAGTGTGTCCAAAAGCTGAGTTAAATTATCTTCGGTTCCAACTTATTAAAAACATATTAGAGCATTTGCGTAGAAAAGGCGATTGTACGCTCGTGTGGCGATTACATTATTGAATTTAGAAAACACATTTTTGATTCGGTCTTCGTGTTTTCACTAGTAAAGAAAATCGACCTACGCAACGCAATGAAATGTTCGAGTATCTGTATACCGGTACGGATAAACCGGCTGTATATACCGGACGCCGACCGACGACGGTACTTACATGTAAAATAACAAATCAACATCATTAGTTATACATTTTATTAATTTACTAGCTAATGCCCGCGTGTGGCGTTAGCCGTGTGGTATCCGGCAGAGTAGAATAGAACCAACCCATTACACTCACGGGTGTCGTATAAGGCGACTAATGTAAGAATAGGCTGCAGCGTTTTCTGTTAGTCTTCATCACTGCGATCTCCAATCCGCCTGCCAAGCGTGGAGATTACGGCAAATTCCTCCCATCATGGGAGAGGCTTATGCCCAGCAGTAGCCAGTAGACGTTATGGGCTGTTGTAGTTGTTGCCCACGGCTTAGCCCGCCCGCTTGACAAATTATAGGTATACTAAAACTTTCCTCGAGAACCACTCTATCCATTGGTAAAAACAGCATGAAAATCGGTGCAGTAGTTTTTGGGTTTATCGCGAACAGACAGCGCGATAATACGTAGTGATTTTATTAATATGTAACTAATTGCAATGCTAAATTAAAAAAAAATCAAATCACAAACCACTTTGAAACAGAACACTTGCGTAACAAGACAGCCCCCTAAACAATTAGATCACAATACGCAGCATTAGTTATCATATCAAAACATATTTTGTCCCCCGACGCCACGTGCGGCCGACGCCCCTGACTTTTAATAACAACCCCCTTTTCTATTGTAAACGTAATTGAAGCGTGTAATTCGTTGACATGTTTTGCTAAATCTCATAATTTGACACGGATAAAGATACTCTTGTTAGGATTGAGTTTTGAGGATTTGGGATTTTCACTTTGGTGTTAAGGGTCCGACGTCTACCGAAGCGGGGTCGAGACAAGAGGAGAGGAGAAAGGAGAGGAGATGTCTCGTAACTGTTTAGGCTAGCTTCCGCAACAGGCGGCCAAGCGCGCATCGGAAACGAGCGGTATGCTGCGAGAGGCGTGCGGTGTGCTGAGTGCGGCTTTGTGTGTGCGGTGAGTGGTGTGCTGTGATTTCTCCTCTCCGCTTTGCACTGCACAGCTTCGGTAGATACAACCTAGCTCTTACGCATCTATTCTCATCTTCGGTTCATACATCTCCGCTAGTCTCCGCTTTCGGGGAGGCTTTAAGCCTGGACAAGACCACCTAGATGGAAAAAAAATATAAGCACTAAGGGATCGAATATTAAAAAGAGAAAAATAAATTGGGTATAAATAGCACTTCGGACAGAAATAACCGAATTCATTACTAAGTTGTCTAACAACATTATAACATAGATAGATATGTTTCTTCTTGTTAGTCTGAGGGTCGGCAGCGTGACGGCTGTGCAAGCCGTCTTGAGTCGATACCAACATTAAAACCAGTCTAATTACTCTCCTTTACGCATCCACCATACCTACACCATACCTAGGTACTCCCAATTAGTTCCCAGTGCTGAACACTGTGCATGCGATTGGGGCCAGTGACTAGGGACCACACAGTGACCGCGTCACTATAGCATCAGTGGCGTAAATTAGGTCCTCAAAGTGGGACATGCCTGGACAATTCAGACATTCCTCTGAGTGAGTTATGCTCTCGAAAGGAGCTCATAGATTGGGTATCAACTGGCGGCACATAGTTGATCTCTCGACGGGAGCTAACCTTTGGGATCTGCGCCGTTTCGTAAAACAAAAATCTAATTTACCTCGGACGAACACGACCACACAGCTGTTGTCAACCCAAAAATACCAAAATTAACATTTCAATATAACCCCTCGATGAAACCATGAATATGAGCTTTGCCCTACTTTACCCTATCCGCACTAATTTCGCGTCAGATTTGACAAATATCCCTAAATTCTGTCAGTATTCTATATTGGACAATGCATGCGTGACCAATATGCCATCTGTCAGGGTCACGCCTATCTGGGTAATGCTTTATGATCAATAACAGATTAGCTGATGTGGTTCGAATTGGGTTTACTGGATGCAGGTGCATTGCAACAAGTTGGGTTAGTAAATCAGTGTTATTAGAAAACATACGAATACTTCCTAGATGAGAATATCTAATGAATTTTGACATCAAACAATGAACTGTCTATGACCGAGGCACATTCTATGAATGCTGCAGTAGCTAGGTACGAAAAAAAATATGTTAATTTTGATCAGGATGCAACGATAACCAAAAAAACAATTTATTAAGTTTTCATTTTACTCATTGTTATGAATAACGTTTACAATGGGACGTCCAAACTTGAAATTGCGAAGAAAATGTTTCGTGAACATAAACATTTGCGGGGCAGATAGGAGATTTTCACGTTTCAGGGTACATCCACTAACCGACCGTAAGTAGAAACTCCAGAAAAACGTTCTAAGGAGACTGTAGAAAAATGGTAGGGTAAGCTGGAAAGATGTCACTTTTATGGAGCCAATCGACTGAATCAGGCAGACCGGGACAGGACAGCATTCGTGTCGCCTAATGGTACGTACCGTTTTATGTATAAAATAAAGATTAGATATTCATCAGCAGCAAAAAAATGCGGGATTAATTTTGTATGATAGCGGAAGTAGATTACTGAGAATTACTTTACGCAGATCCCACGGAAAAATCAAAATAAATAATTACAGGGAAAAAAATCTCTTGTAGAACATTGTAAAGTCGTTGGTTAAAGTGATTTTGAATTCATCAAATTCAATCGGATCGATGAAAACATGGGATTTTATTTTTGGAAAATTAGCACTTTGTTCTAATACAAATGTATTATCTATTCACAAAACATTGACTACATACACTACATGATTGTAAATTAAAATAATCAACGTTAAATTCACTTCGTACAAGTCAAGGTAAACTAATTTTTTCACGGTTTAAACAGTTTTACAGCAAAATTCAGGAGCAAGAGGTCGATACAGTCCGCCTCCTGCGCCTGCTGCAACCAATCACAGACCACCACCCTCGTCTCACCCTCAATTCAGCCAATCAGGAGCCAGAAGACTGACGTTACCATGGTTAGGGGTGAATTTGAGATCATGCAGATGCAATATCAACTTTAGGAGCGAAATGTTTGGGTTGGTTTTTGTGAAGCAAGTAAAATTAATAAAACTACGAAGCTCCCGGTATAGCGTGAAGATATAATTTGATTTAGTCCATTTTGATGCTTGGGAGCTTCTGGTCGGTCCCTGATTGTCATTGCGTTGGTTCCTTGAGCTCAGTGAGTGGTGGTGGTGTCAGTTTCGTCCGGGAGTCTGTGCAAAGGTATCAAGATTCATTTCCCGCTGATGTCATACGGCAGCGAGACGCCGCACGTCTGGAGCAGCTCAGCAGTATGTAAAGGACTTATATTTTTTACTATTTCACTCATTAATCCATATTTTTCTCCATCAAATCGGGTATTGGTGTCGATTCTGTTGTGCACAAACTAATCTTAATTTAGGCTATTGCTATCTTTTACTATAAGGCAGTGCGAGAAAAAGACGGCTATAGCTATGGACTAAGTTAGAGATGTCAAACTACATAGTTTATGCCTTGCGCTTCACCGTGTTTTTAGTCGACATGTTTTTACGTGCATCCTTCATTTGCATGGAACTATTAGTTTAATTAAATTTGACAGCTCTAAATTACGTCCGTCTCTTTCTCGTTTTATTGGAGAAAAAGATGGCAATTGCCTAAATTAAGTTTAGTTTGTGCACAACATAATCGACACCATTGTCCTCCCAGAGTGATGACTTAAATATTGGTTAATCGTAGTGCCAATAATTTTTATACTGTTTATTTTTCGAATTTTCCACCAAGACCGCCACCAAGTGAAAAAGTAATATTGTGTTTTCTGTTAGTGGTTTCGGGACGTGTCATCATTATTCTCTTGCACTTATACCAATTTATTTATGGTCGGCGCAGTATATATTCTTCTTCCATACTTCTCTATACTCGGCATCTCAGCAGTCACCACGTGTAATAAGGCTCAAGTGGACCCGACGAAACTCCAGCAATTTTCTTAAAACTTTTGCGCCTCAACTGTCTTATAATTTCGGCACGCCCATTGCTATCTTATATGACACTGAAAAAGTGCTAAAAGATTGGAAGGAAGCTTACCTGCTACTTACACTGACAAAGCTTCAGGTAGTCTGATAAACAACTCAGTCAGGACTGAGGATTGCATTGAGGACAGTCCTAACGAATCTCTTGGTTTCCATAGCCTACAGCCGTAACTGACAAATCATAGCTGGACAGGTCCACTCAAACCTATGTGGTTCTTTCTTCAAAAGACCATCTCAAATACTTACATATCTGCATAGCCCTCGTGTGAATTGACCAAGGTTATGTTTGGACCTTAAGGCGGTTCCACGAGCAAAATTAGCAACTCTATTTGAGGTGGTTCAAACTTCGTTTGAAATACTGTAGAATAAAGTTCTAATCAGCTTGCACTACAAAGTGATTGTTACGTCAGTCACTGCAGGCCGAATAGTGCGAAATGAGTGGTTTTTATTCTTTATAAAATCAAATTTACGTCTTTTGGAAAAAATAAAACGAGAATTATGTTCATTATTAAATTGGCTATCCATTAGTATAAGTAGCAAATCAAAATAATGGTTACTTTACGAGGACTAGCATTTTATAAATAATTATTTCTCATTTCTGTGGTTTCGTTGTGAGGGGATTTATTAAACATTAAGCTACTTAAAAAAAAAGAAACAACAATTTTGGAGTCAAGAATATGTAGTAATTTAATGTATTTTTTTACCCGACTGCGTCGGAAGGAGGGTTATATTAGTTGGTATTTCTTTTGGATAAAGAGGAGTAGGCTCCAAAAAACTGCTCGTTCAAGGTCATTTGCTCGGGGAGGCGCCTTAAAAGAGACTATATAACCTCTGAGATTGTTTCGGCTGTCTTCTCAGAGTAGTCAGGGAAACACCGGCCTTGTCTAGTTTTTTTGAACTATTCAGTTAAGAAAAAAATGATAATGGTAACTTCAATATGATTTTTGAAGACCTATCCATAGATACTCCACACGTACGGGTCTGATGAAAAAAAAAATTGTGTTTCAGTTCTAAGTATATGGGAAACCCATTTTTTTATTTTTCATTTTTATGTGAAAATCCTAATGCGGTTAACATAATACATCTACTTACAAAGTTTCAAGAGTAAAGTTTCAAAAAAAAGTGGCTGTAACATACGGACGGACAGTCAGACATGACGAATCCATATGGTTTTCATTTTTTGCCATTTGGCTACGGAACCCTAAAAAAGACGACATGAAAGATGTAAAAGTGTTTGTAAAAACCGATTTGCAAAATAATCAACATTTATTAAAATCGTCGTAGCAATAACATTAGTCTTCCTTTTTTGGAGAACAAAGACATAGCCATAGGCAGATTTATTATAAATCATAGTGCACAAGTTTACACTAACACAGACCCAATCTCTGATGTCTGATGGAACTGCGGTCTCCTCCAGCAATCAAGCAATCCGACACGGCCGGAGATGGATCAGGCGCTGGATCTAACCCTGAGCTGTCTAAGAATATTGTGCTAGTTCATACGCAGTCTGGTAGAAGCACATTATTGACTGAAAGCAGATTGAGAGATGGTCTGTTGTGCAGGGCAGCGAGGTGTCTCCGTACGGGCCGCTGTGGGACGCGCCGCCGGCACCCGTGCCGTACCCCGACATCCTGGCGTTCCCGCCGGCCGACCTGGGTAACTAACCTATATTAACTTTGATTTGATTGATTAGCTGTAGATAGTATTTTCTGTACATTTACAAACATAACAAAATACTATCTACTATCATGGTAGTCAATGGACTATCATGTACCGAATTGAACATTGACTTCGAAACCACTAAAAGTCAGTTAGTCAATGAGTAGCAGTGGGTGATACACTGCATTTAAACGTCTGAAGAAAGCGCTTTCCTTTCGGTGATGATTGTTGCGATTTTGTCCAGTAACGACGGCGGTCTTGCAATAATCCACCAGCGAGCTTTATCGGAGAGCCAATAAGACCGCGGTAAAGTTCGCTAGGGGATCGTGATCATCAGGCCCTTTATATTCCTATTATATAACAAATTGGCCTGACCAGTGTGGTCGGCGGCGGGTTGCGGCGGCCGCGCCGGCGCTCGCGTCCCGTCCGGGGGCAAGAAGCCGCGGCGCCGCGTCGCGTCGGTCGCGCAACGTCGCGCCGCCAACATTCGTGAGCGACGCCGCATGTTCAATCTCAATGAAGCCTTCGATAAGTTGCGTAGGAAGGTTGGTATTGAGTACTTAAGCTAAAACCATGCGTGTCCGTCGCCAGGTGGCAAGAAGTCGAGGCATCGCGTCGCCTCCGTCGCGCAACGTCGCGCGGCCAACATTCGCGAGCAGCGACGCACCTTCAACCTTAATGAGGGCTTCGATAGGTTGCGGAGGAAGGTTTGTTCTTGATGTTTACTTTAAATCATTGTTAGGTCCATCTTCAGTCACAACAAAGTTTGGTAAGGCGTTGCCGCAGTGGCGTTCCGCCATGTTGCTGTGATTTTGCCTGACGCTCTCGAAAACCTGCATGAAGGTTCGTACTTGATTCGTATTCCAAGTTATCTTAAGGTATCAACATCTCAGCTTCAGCAGGTGATAATTAACTGTACAACGATCTTCCATGAACATACACGAGTGATAATGATGTCATTTGCATTTAGCTCACTGGGAAAACTGTCAGAAGATTTGTGTTCAATATTTATGCTAAAGCGTAAAATAAAAGAAGCCATGACATCTCAACACTCACCAGCAGCTAAATCAAGAATGCTCTACTTAATTGAAAGCCGAGTTTATCCAGGCATGGTCTACAACTTGTTTCTTCGGACGAAACATTTAGAATGGACAGTTATTATATAGGTGGAACAAAATCTAACCGGACTACAAGGTATTGAAATATTTATTTGTGGTCTACTAAACCTTCCCATAAGTTTTAATGGGAAAAATCCAGTAGAGACAACAAAAGCCATAAGAAAACTCCATCTAAAATGTTATCTAATCGTTAATATTTTTTATCTACACCCATGCTATAAATCCTCTATAAAAGTATCTGAAACAGTTAGCTTATTGCCAACATTAAAACAGCCAGTGTCATCATAACACACAACATCCAAACGGGTGTTATAATGTTGTACTAAAGGTCATTATGCAACTCGTTTTAAAAAAAGAACTACCACAGCGCCGTCATTTATAAACAAAACATAAGAGTTTATTTGAATTCACGTCGTATCCCGCCATTTTTGTTCGATATTAGTATTGCATTAAGTACTTTGTTGTTTACAAAAATGAGTTATACAAGCTTTGTACATTTTAATAATTGTACAATCCAAAATGTAAATAATTATAAGTATTACTAGGCTACCTATACATAGTTTGTTTGTATTAAATACTCAGCAATTAAACTTTCCATGAATCTACATAGACTTCTTGCAGCACTACAACACCCTATGGTTTCAGAACCTTATATGGAGGATTCAAATCATGGATGTAGATAAAGTCTTGTATGCAACTGTACATAATTAGGTATTAAAACACTCATGTGATACTATTATCACACTCGGCTTCGCCTCGTGTCATAAACCCACATTCGTGTTTTAATACCCCTTATTATACAACAGTTGCATAAATAACTATATTATGATCATATAAGAAACACTAATTGAGCTGATGATTCTTCTTCCGCCTGCCCTTGTTCCAATTTACTAGGAGTCAATGCAAAGATTACAACAAGAATATTTGTGTAATTTCTAACCAACTCAATATCCCCCAGGTCCCGACTTTCGCCTACGAGAAGCGTCTCTCCCGCATCGAGACCCTGAGGCTGGCCATCACCTACATCAGCTTCATGTGCGAGTTGCTCCATGGCTCCCCACAGCCCCATCACGCGCCGCACGCCATCCATCCTCCGAGACACGTATTCGATGCTGAGGTGCCCTGGTGCGCGTAGATAGAAGGTTTCGGAAAGTTCCAGAAGGTTCCAGAAATATGGATTATTTAGTAGGGTTTCAACCCGACTTTAATATAAACGAGTGATCTCATAATTTATTCTTATTATAAGTCTTTACTCTTTGGAGTTGGTTCTGGTACTAGAAAATACTTATTAACAGGACACAGCCGTTAATATGGCTCATCAGGTTTTGGAAAATGTTCGGTTTTATAGAGTAAGAGTTCTGTGACAACTCGATTTTGTCGTTGAAGTTCTAACACCATGTGAGTTAAAAATTACAACTTTACAGGACAGTGAAACAAACTGCTTAATTATATCTAGGTAATGGTACAATACCATTTTATCATTTGTGTTCACTTCAATTAGATAGAGACGCTGCTTTAATCTGAGATTGGCTAAAACAACGCGCCTTCCGATTTTCTAGCAAACGGCATCAAAAATAAAAATGTCAAAACCGACAAAAATTGATTTACGTGTTGTTAGAACTTCCACGATGATTTGTCATATTTTGGTGTGTGTTTTAGGTGTTTTGGCGTCCTCTCTTCTGCTGTATTCACAACCAATGACAAAATAATTATAAACTACAAACTAAATCATATAGAAATTGAGTTTAATTATTTAACTACGGTTTGTGAATGTTTCGGATTTAATTTATTTTTAGATTTGCACCTATCGAAAGTTATAATTTTCTTTAACTTTCCTGGTTATTAGATAATTGTACTTTCATATGCTTTTCGCAATTATCGTTTTCAACAATGTTTCGTATGCTAAGCTCAAAATTATTCTAGTCAAACACAAATCATAAACATAATAATATTGGTCATTAAAATAGGCGTAATAGTACCCTTAACAAAGCCGCACTTGTTCAGTCATTGCGATATTTTTTTGTTCTAGCAAGACCATCCCTTCTAGTTACGGAGATATTGGGGGTCAAAGTTCCAACTTTTTCACAAGTTTATTTTAGAAACGATTTGTATGTTAAAACTTTACTTTAAATACCGGTACCTAAACGACTCCCGTACTATGCAATGCGTCCATCAGCACAATGTATTTTTACCCACGACGAAACGGAGACGGTGTATGCGTTTGGGGTGAGAGGATGTTTGTTTGTGTGTTTGTTTGTTTGTGCAAATACATGTTGCTATTTTTCTCTAAAATTACTAGTCCGATTTTGCTGCAGTTTTCAGTTATGTGTTCTTAGATAGGTGTTACGGTGACAACTCACCAGTTGTCTTCTCACGAGGGAACTTCTTAACGGTAAATAGCACAGATACGAACAATTTGTAGACGCGTTCATATTTAATAGATAAACATGATTTATATCATGACCTGATCCTACAGCCAGGATTGTCTTCTCACGAGGGAACTCTTTAACGGCAAATAGCACGAATTCAATGATTACGACAAAAATAAAAAAATATAATTAAAAAACCTTTTCAAAAAAAAGCTTTTATTAAAATGCACTGAAAAGAAGAAAATAAACCTTTAAGTAATTGAAAACGAAAAGCTTTCATAAAAGCTTGTCCCGAGTCCCGACTTGAGGTCGACTTCCAGTCTAATCGGATGCAGCTGAATACCAGTATTCTTACCCACGACGGAACAGAGACGGTAAATGCGTTTAGGTTGTTTGTTTGTGCAAATCCATGTTGCCATTTTTCTCCAAAACTACTAGTCCGATTTTGATGCTCTGTAAAAAGTTTAAAATAAAAAGCAAAATTAAAAATTTTGAAAAAACCCACGACGGTTAAAAAGTAATTGAAAAAGGATAAAATAATTAAAAAAAAACCCAACTTAATAAAAACCCACGAATATACGTCGGGGGCTGCCATCACTATTTTAAATTTCACCGTAAATAAAAATAAGTATCATGATCAACTTGCAACTGCACTCTAGGGGCACGGCCTATAACCATTAAGGGTGTAAATATAGAGCTAAAAAATCTCCAATTATTCAAGTTACTATAAAACTGCAAAACTAGTTCATTTCATGGCAGCCCCCGACGGATATTCGTGGGTTTTTTATTAAGTTGTTTTTTTTTTTTTTTAATTATTTTATCCTTTTTCAATTACTTTTTAACCGTCGTGGGTTTTTTCAAAATTTTTAATTTTGCTTTTGAGTGAGTTACATTGAGTCCAACCGTAGAACGTGATTTTTCACCATAAAAACAAGTCGTTTCCCAGCAATCATTTTTGCTTAAAGTTACTTAGTTTAATGTACAGAATGCTTGGTTGACGGCTTTTTGAAGGGTCTGTTTACACCTTGTATGTTTAAAGTTGTATCACCTAACACATAATAAGGAGATTTAGGTACTTATTGAAATTAGAAATGATCATGCGGCTCTCTGTGTGATGGTCTCAAGTGATTGTAATTCTTGTCTTCCATTAGTATTATTAATAAACATTATATTAATATGAGTGTTGGTTTTATTATAATATTGTAAATAACTACTTACCAAAGTAAGTAAATGCAACTGTTTAATAGTTCATAAGTCTAGCCGTTCTCAAAAATTAACTTGCGTCGTGAGTGCGAATGTTGACGAAAGTGTTAGTTGGGTTTGTAAATAACGTTTTTTTCAGGGTGAACCTTTTATTGTGATGTTTTATTTGATTTCAGATCGAGCCTAGACAAGTGGAAATAATTCTCCAAGCGATTAGTATAATCTACAATGACTTTGAACAGGATTGACGCCGATGGAATGTCACGGTCTAGGTTTTTAGTGCTGATTGACTCATTCCTGGAATTTCGTTATTTTGGTTCCCTTTCTATTATTTAACATGAAATGCCAAACTGGTCACCTTATAGTTAATCCTTAATGCAACTCATATTCTAATTGAGCCTTTTAGTACAAAAGGTACCTACTTGTGCCCATTTATTAGGGCTGCATATTTCCATAGATACTTAAACTAATCACTTCTCAGTTGACTCATATCCTAATACTTAATGAGGACTTTCTCCATAGATGGCGAAGTATATAAATAAAGGACAAGACGATTTTAAGTTCAGTTTTAAATTGGAGTGCGTAAGTGAGGTTTACCGACAGTGAAGTGAGTTTTAAACATGCATCTGGTTGTTTTTAACGTGAGTATTGATATTTTCACTACGTTGTCGTCCTTAGACGAAACAATTCTCTATAATATTGCAACTGTTGATAACTTTGTTACTTTTGGATGCTTCTCTATTTGCTCGTTTATTCATAGTTTTTAGTTTTCACTCTTAGTTAGGAAGCTTTAAACTAACTTCCCTATAACTTATTCTGCTGCCTATTTTAATCCTTATATCCTTCGTGTCCTATTTATCCTCACAATTGTATGAATGTATCCCTCCAGAGGCTTACCAAGTTTCTCCTACACCTTTCAGTGCTTGCTGCTGGCAAGTGTCGCCGTAGCATCTCCATATGGACGCCACAAAAGAGACCTCCCACACTTCAAGAATTTAATCACATCAGCCTTCTTCGGACGAAGCCAGATTAATATCCAGCCATCTGAGCCATCACCAGTTCTTCAGGAAGAAGTTGGATACAAGCTCTTTCGATTACCAGGGTATGAAGACGTTATGATAAAAGTTACACCTAAGAAACCTGTAGTTGAAGAATTCGTGTACCCTCCAGCAGTAGAGAAGGTAAACCTAAATGCTTTCGGAACAGTTGTGGGCACAAAATCTAAAGACGATACTGTTGTCGCTGTGCAAGGAGTGGACAATTTGCTTTCAACGGGAATTTTGTATGGCGGACATGACAATGTGATGAAAGAGAATATCGTACCGATGTTTCCTTCAATAAACTCTGCTAATTATGTGGTAGAAGAAAAGATCAGGGCTACTCCAGTAATTGAAACAAGACCTGCACTTACAGAGGTGATTGAATCTAGACCGATATTTCAAGAGATGGCTCAATCGAGACCGAGTTTTACAGAAGTTGTTGAAAATAGACCAGCTTATACAGAGGTGATTGAATCTAGACCGTTATTTCAAGAGATGACTCAATCGAGACCGAGTTTTACAGAAGTTGTTGAAAATAGACCAGCTTTTACAGAGGTGATTGAATCTAGACCGTTATTTCAAGAGATGACTCAATCGAGACCGAGTTTTACAGAAGTTGTTGAAAATAGACCAGCTTTTACAGAGGTAATTGAATCTGGACCGTTATTTCAAGAGATGACTCAATCGAGACCAAGTTTTACAGAAGTTGTTGAAAATAGACCAGCTTTTACAGAGGTGATTGAATCTAGACCGTTATTTCAAGAGATGACTCAATCGAGACCGAGTTTTACAGAAGTTGTTGAAAATAGACCAGCTTTTACAGAGGTGATTGAATCTAGACCGTTATTTCAAGAGATGACTCAATCGAGACCGAGTTTTACAGAAGTTGTTGAAAATAGACCAGCTTTTACAGAGGTGATTGAATCTAGACCGTTATTTCAAGAGATGACTCAATCGAGACCGAGTTTTACAGAAGTTGTTGAAAATAGACCAGCTTTTACAGAGGTGATTGAATCTAGACCGTTATTTCAAGAGATGACTCAATCGAGACCGAGTTTTACAGAAGTTGTTGAAAATAGACCAGCTTTTACAGAGGTAATTGAATCTGGACCGTTATTTCAAGAGATGACTCAATCGAGACCAAGTTTTACAGAAGTTGTTGAAAATAGACCAGCTTTTACAGAGGTGATTGAATCTAGACCGTTATTTCAAGAGATGACTCAATCGAGACCGAGTTTTACAGAAGTTGTTGAAAATAGACCAGCTTTTACAGAGGTGATTGAATCTAGACCGTTATTTCAAGAGATGACTCAATCGAGACCGAGTTTTACAGAAGTTGTTGAAAATAGAACAGCTTTTACAGAGGTGATTGAATCTAGACCGTTATTTCAAGAGATGGCTCAATCGAGACCGAGTTTTACAGAAGTTGTTGAAAATAGACCAGCTTTTACAGAGGTGATTGAATCTAGACCGTTATTTCAAGAGATGACTCAATCGAGACCAAGTTTTACAGAAATAATAGAAACTAGACCTAGACCAGTTGTTTCAGAGGTTATTGAAACCAGACCGCGTTTTACAGAGCTGATTAACAGCAGACCAGTTCTTACAGAGGTAGTAAGACCAGTTGAAGAAAGAGTCGAAATAAAAGTACCATTTGAACCGACATATTCGTACAAACAAATGATGAACAATGAACCTGTGATGACGTATACAACTCACACTAATCCTGGAGTAGAAGTACTGGAAACTATTAAGACGAAGACTGAATTGCCGATGTGTATCAAAAAAAGGGTTGATGAAGCTATAGTGTTGGGTGCTGACCCGAGTCGATTCGCTCCCGTACAAGAAACGATTCAGTATCAGAATCCTCCAGTTTTTGACTTCTCTTACCCAAGAGTTGGTGCCAATTTCTACGAACAGAATTCATTCCGTGGAGAGGTTTTAACAGAAGAGTTTGACACTGTTTCTGGTTTTGGATTGGAGCCGCAAAAGTTCAGACCATCGTTCCAAGATAGGCCTGTACGTTATAATTTAAGACCAACGAAGACGAAAGCTATTAATCCTCGTCCAATACCTTTACATTCGCACAAATCTCTCCATTTCGACGAAGATATTACTGCCACGAAAGACAATGTTAAAGGCACTTCGCAGACTAAGAAAATGCAAGCTTTTACTAATTTGGGTAAAAAAGTTAACATCGCTAATACTTTGGGACCTATTCCACCTCGATATATCACACATGTGAACAATAAGGGAGAGATCGCAGTATCAAAAGATAAGATGAAAGAAATGAAAGCTGTTCCAATTGTAGGTTCGAAAGATAATGTTTCTAATGCAAAGATACCGAATAATGTTTATAGATTACAGGTTAATCCTAATACAGGGAAAACGTTAAAAGAAAATAGCGTTCTAAGGACCAATGTGAAAACAAATACTAACCGATCTGCTATGGCGCCTACTGTAGTCGCAAAAGAGGATAATGCTCAAGTAAAAAATGTAGTTTACACTAATAAAGTAACAGCTAAACCTCAAACTATAACAAGGCCTGTGGTAGTACCTAGCGTAAATGCCCCTAAAATTAGTTCATTGAAAGAGTATATACAAACTTCTCCTATAAACAAACAAATAGTTGCAAAAGAGGCTAAGAGCTATACTTATCAACAGAAGAATAGTGATGGTTCTTCTTTAAATGTCAACGGTAGTGAACATGGCATCTCGGTGAATGTAAAAGACAATAACAGAGGTAGAGGAGATATTCCAGGTCAAAAATAGACGTAAATAGTTTTAAATATTGATTTAATATTAGACTTACTTAATTATATAATATTTCTAAATATAAAATAAGCTTGTAATAAACAAATATATTTAATAATTTAAAGCCTGTTTTTTTTTCGTTGGAACCTTTCAGGGGTCATGGCACAGATATAACGTGATATGGATAGTTCAACGATAAGATGTAGCGTAATCCATAAATTAATAAATGCATTTTTAAACTATTTATAAAGACACTTTTTGCTTTTAACAAGGCTGAAGAATAGATTTTCAAATTAATTTTGCATCACATGCAATTGAAATCACTTGAAATTGGCAAAGTAGGTAGGGGGTACTCATCATAAATTTTGAATATTGAGTTTTTTTTGCACTGTACCCTTGTTTTGGACGCATTATTCAAATGTTTTCCCTGATTCATGTAGGTAGGGTACCTGCTACTGCAAAAGTTCTCAGCAAAATAATAAGTCTCTCCCTTTTTACCCTTAAGGCCTAATACGGTTGAAAAGTGTCGACCGTCAGTTAACTCGATAGTACATTCTACAATACAATGAAAACTGGCCCCTGCTACAATTCAACCAACTTATGTATGCAGGCGGGAAAACACAGAACTATAATAAATGTACCAAGCTTTGTACCAAGTTTGACATGTCGATATGAATTGTCATGACAAGCAATGTCACCTTGAACTGTACACATAAAGTGGTCAAATTATACGTTAGAATTTACATACCAGTTGCCAGTGGTTTGTTGATAGTATGTTTTTGTCACATCCCAAAATCAGTTATTTGAAATCTCAATCATAAGTATGTTTAATGCCATTTAAATCTTTCAGTCAATAACAGACACTTTTAAAAAGTCATAAAAATTTAACAATAGCTGTAAGGGTTCTGAAAATCGAACAATAGACAACAGTAACTTTTATTCTATTCTAGACTTTGTAGATTTAATCTCATGGTTTAATTTTAAAACTGTACATTATGGCAGTGTATTTAGATTTCTAGATATTATTAAATTTATTTTTGTCATCTTACCAGATAATCCGTCAAATTTAAATGATTACTTTTTCTTGCCATAGACGTCATCAGCTTTTTTTTTCTTTGCTCGGTTCTAATAGACAGGTAACATAATAAACGCAAAACCTTTATTGTGGTGACTCAGACCATGAAGCTATATAGGTAACTATTGTTCTATGAGTTTTGGAAATTATTTTTTATTTTATTTTACCATAAATGTTGATCAGCTGATCGCGTCAGTTCTTATAGAAAGTCCATTTTTTTTTGGTAATTTCGCTTTCTGACGTCGCTGAATACTTGCCTTAGTTGTTTCCTGCCTTGATCATACTAAGTATTTGAAAGGTCAGTTACATAAAAACAAAAATGTGAAATATCTAGAATCAGTCGGACAACACATTGAAATATTAAAAAGTGACCTTATTTACAGCAATGTAATAGTGTCTTCATAATCGTAAGGGCTGTTCAGACCGGTAAATCAATTTCACTGAACTGTTAAGGTTCAGTACTTATGTTTGGGCGCCTATCACTACCTTTTATAATAGTCAGTGAGGGAAAGAGACATGCAGGATATACAGGGGGTAAGGGACTGATGGTATGAATTCAATATGTCATACTAAGATGACCGGTACAAAAAATTATTTTAGGAACGTTATGGGAATCCAATAATTTTGATTTGTTTTATTTCCTCATACGCAATGTATCGTTACCGCACGTAGCGAACGGTAAGCGCGACGACGAGTTCGGTGAACTCTGTAGCTAAGTAGGACGTGAACAGCTATTTCACGCGTGGACGACGCTTGAAATCAGCTGTTCCTGGTTAGCTACAGATTTACACAGTAGCTACAGAGTTAGAGTATTTCAACATCCATTGTTGGTTTTTTATTTTTTATTTTAGCCGTATTATTTACATAAATGGAGTGCTGCATACAGGGAATGTAATTTTACATTGAAAAGAAACTGGAATAACGATAAAAAAAAGAGAAAAAATCCGGTAATGTATGATTCAAAATAAGAAGCTAAATACACCGTATCAGTTCGCGGAAGGCTTTCCCTTACACTCTGTATAGCTCCATCTCTTTCCCCCACTGAAGCAAGACAACATAATACTTCTGCGGTGGTAGGCTCCCAGGGGTTACAAAAAGCCTTGTCTGAAAATCAGTCGTAGTCTAAACAGCACTCTCTCTATGTAGCGTGAGCGTGACGTCAGGCGGGGGGGGCTCCCAGCGCTCCCAGGCGGGGGGCGGCTTGCGGCGCAGGGCGGGGGCGGAGGGGGCGGAGGGGGCGGAGTCGCCCGACGCGTCCGAGTAGCCGCTACTGCACGAGCGCAGGCTGCACGACGCGTGCACTTTGTGCTCTGGAAAGAGAAAGATGGAGCTCGTGGCTAAATAATAACCGCCACTCGGGTCGATCTTTAGGTTAACCTGTGCTTGCCTAGGTTGGTCAGTGGATGGGTGACCACTCTTACATACCGAGTTTCCTTCGTGCCTCGGAAAGCACGTTAAGCTGTTAGTCTCGGCTAATATTTGTAGATCTGTGACAGTCGTTACAAGTAGTCAGTGGCCCAAAAAGTCTAACATACCCCTCGGTAAGACTACCGAGGGGTATCGTATTACCCAGTACTAACTGAGTTGTGGAGGTCAGATAGGCAGTCGCTCCATGTAAAATACTGGTCTTTCAGCTGTATCCGGTTGGACTGGAAGCCGACCCCCAACATACTTAGTTGGGAAAAGGCTAGGCAGATGAAGATGTCTAGATCTTCGCGTCATGATACGCTGTTCTGTTAAACCAGATGTACTGCTTTACTTCGTAGCTTTGCCACAGTATTGACCACAAAATGACAAAAAGTATTAACTACTTGGACTTAGAGAAACCAATCCGGACTGCAAAAAACAGATTCGTGTTCTAAATAGTTCGAGCGATGCGACCCAGATGTCGCCTGTAATAGATTCATTGGACGCCACGAGATGGCGCTAGTTTGTTAGGAAAAAATAATAGTTTGTTCGATACTCTCCGCCATCTTACAAGACAATCTCTGTGACCTTTTTGTTCATAACGACGACACGAAACCAATTATTATACCTGTGTAAAAGTAAACTCCGATCATTAAAGTTCATGTCAAGAAATTCGCCGTTTAATTGAAGAATCTAAGACAGATTGATTGCCATATCAACTCTTATTTTTTTTTGAGTAAGGTAAATCATAGAGCAAATGATTTATTTTTTTAGATTATCAACCAAAAATGCAATGCATCAGTGCAAGCTATAAACAAAATAAACACAAACTTACCACCAATGTTATCCAAATAGTTTCTCGCCACGTCATCAAGCTGTAGGACCTGTATGACGGGCTGCGGCTTGGAGCGCGGCCTCCTGGCTAGTCGGACGAGGAGTACTGAGGATATGATGAACACCGCCACCAGTACTACGGCTCCTATTGATATGCCCACGTCTCTTTCTAGGAAAACTGAAAACAGTAACAGAAGAGTTTTTTTTTGTTAAGCTAGTCATAGAACACTAATGAGGCTGTCTGTTACAATATTTACTATATCTCATGATCTGTCCACGCAGTAGACACAATAGTTAAATAATGGCGTCCCGACCGAATCGTTTGAGTGGACAGTTCATGATTTATTTAGTTTAGCATAATCTAATACCTTTAAACGAGCAATTCTTGTTTTAATAATCTGAATCTCGGAAACGGCTCCAACGATTTTCATGAAATTTAGTTTGCAGGGGGTTTCGCGGGCGATAAATCGATCTAGCTAGGTTTCATTTTTAGAAAACAAACCCGAGCCAAGCTCGGTCATCCAGATATTACACATATATTGTTATATATTACATAAATTGTTATATATTACATATAAATTTGAAATATTTACTGGCTGATTCACAAAGTGCAAACAAATTCCTCTAATTTGGGAAAAAAAAACGAAACGTCTCACTTGTTAGAACCTTTCATAAACAAGATGTTTTTAACGCCATCTTTGTTACCGATTGAGAACTGTAGTAACTTCAAATTGAAAGTAGTTTTCGTACCACCCGCTAGATGTCGCTAGCTCTAACCTAGAGGTGAACTTTACGTAGCTTTTTTGTGTGTGTTTATGAAACCCACTAGGTGTCGCTAGTTGTTGAGCTAAGATGATAAAAACATTTAGTTATCATGTTTTGTCAACCTTTTCTGTAACTAAAACAGTTTTGACGAAATGATAAAGACTGGTACTCACAATGCCACCACGGCGGATCCGCAGCATGTAGTAACGTATCTGTCGGCCTCAGCAGTAGCGGCGTGGAGCATCCATATCTGTTACAAGCTCTAGCGCCGGCCTCGTCTCCTCTCCGCACGGGCCCGAGCGCGGCCCGCACGGCCAGGCCGGCGGGCCCGGGCCCGGCGGCGCCCGGCCCGGCGGCGGCGAGGGCCCGGCCGCTACCGAACCCCATGCTGGCGCGACGTTCCAAGACTAATGTGGAGTTGCTCTCTGACATTCGCCAGACTGATACTTCGTAGTATGTTGCGTTTTCCACTGGAAAAAAGTAAAGTATTTGGTTAATTGATAGCTGGGTGCTTATTATGCTTATTTTTAGGTTAGTGTGAGCGGGTTTTGTTTCATGTTATGGAACTATAGTTGCTGCCAGTTAAGATCGCAATAGCGGTCATTGACCCACCTACATTTATTAAAGTTCTTAACTTTGAAATCCAAAAATAGGCCTGATCAAGTCTTCAATTGTCATCTATTGTGATCTTCAACATTTTTTCTAATGAAAAACGATTCATGGTTTATTTGTTTTGGTTCGTACGAAGAGATATTAGGGAAAGGGTAATGACCGCTATTGTCATCATAACTGGCAGCAACTATAGTTACGTTGTATATTGTATAACGGGCTGGTGTCCGCAACTCCACGTCAAAGCGCGTATTTTGCGTAAGGGCTATAATCCACCACACGGGCCCAGTGCGGATTGGTAGATGTCACATGTCTTCGAATTTTTGGTTCTAGGACATGCCGGTTTCCTCACGATGTTTTCCTTCACCGTTTTGAGAGCAGTGGTGATGAAATAAATTACACAAAGTAATGCGCCTGTGAGGGTTCGAACCCACGACTTACTGTTCGTAAGTCGGGGCCGCCACCACTGGGCCACCGCTGCTCTCTATAGTTACGTTAACAAAGTTAGAAATAAATAAAGATTTGATCATTATTTTATGTACCATTTTATTTATTTATTTAAACTTCATGTAAAATAGTGATACATAGGCGAACTTAATGCCACAGGGCATTCTCTACCAGTCAACCATTTTCAACAGATATTTTTTTCAATCTGATTTTTTAACAAGCATTTGGCTAAGTAAGTATACTTTTATTCTACCTGGTATACACCTCATCTGGAACTCCCCAAACTCATACGCAATATCGCACTGTTGAGGCTGCGGCGGCCTCAGATGCTCAAAGGTGAACAGCCTATTACAGGGTTCTTCTTGCGACGCAACTCCATTGCTGGCCTCACAGCTAGCTTTCAAGGTCTCCGCTAAAGGTCCTGTGATTTGATCCAGCAGTAATAGCGGGGACCCTGTTGTTAGATGTTGGATTTCGAAGCCAGCAGCCTGGAGATGCCAGAAGTAAGTGTCTGGAGCTGGTAGGGCTTTGATGACGCAGTGTATGGTCTCTTTGACGAGTCTGATGCCGTAGCCAGTGCATTCGGGTGGGTCTGAAATAAAGGTAAGACGGATGGTTAATTTCTAAGGCAATGTTTCAGCTGTCATTTTGTATACCTAGCTTTAAAACACTGATCTAGTGATTACTATTATAGATATTTAGAGCTACCTTTTTTGCCGTCAACAAATATGTTATAGCAGAGGTCAAAAGTATGCATTTAAAGAATGTTCATTAAATAAATCTGACAACTTCATTTTAGAATCAGTGGTATAGTGTGGAGATTGGCTACTGGAGAAAAAATGGTATGGGAAGTGGCATCGAAGCACTTACAGAAAACAGTAATGACAATAGTATCCGATCTTGTCTCGCCTATCGCATTAGCAGCGGCGCACGCGTACCGGCCAGCATGCGCACGCGTCGTCTCCTCCACAAGGAGCTGGTGCGAAGACGTCGCGTCGCCCCAGATGCCGCCGGGTCTTATTTCTATATCCTGTAATGTGAGTAGGTCGATATGTAAGTAAAGCTGTTTAGTCTTTAAATATTTTTCAGTAAATCTAAGATTTCATTATTTCTTGTTTACACTGAAAATGGTTTCAGGGAAATCTTAAGACAGTAGTCGTTCTACTTTTAAACGACAAGAAACAGTAGAACTTATCCTGTTTACTTAAAGTAAATTCTAAGATAAGACTGTTAAGACTAGGTTGATATCGTTATGTTATGGTTACTTACATTGAAGTACCACAAGAACTGCTCAACGGGCGGGTTAGCTCTGACGTCACATTCTAACTGCAGTGAGTCTAACTCAACCACATCGTTAAGATTGCTGTCGCCCAGTTTTAACACGTCTACCATTGGACTATCTGGAAACATAAAGAGAAATATCTCAAAACAGGGGGTTTGAATTTTTTGGCCGGATTAATTTCCGCCATTTTTTTTTTTTTAAATAGCGGCCACGCATAGGAACTTTATTAATCAATAGCTGGTATCAATACAAACAAGTTTTGTATGAGACAAAAGGTTCTAAAGTGTCACGTTTCCGAGATTTAAGCTATCAAAGTTGTGCTGGTAGCGATCACAACGCCATATATTTCTTTCACTTTTATGCGTGTCTGATGAAATCAAAGTTATGCTAAAGATGCTATCAGTGACTTAACTGGACTTAAACTTTGATAGCTCATATCTCGGATACGCGACCCTTTAAAATAATTTGCCTCATTTAAAACTTGTATTGATACCAGCTATCGATTAATATAGGTCTAATGCGTGGCCACCCGCTACTTTGAAAAAAAAAAACAAAATGGCGGAAGTTAATTCGGCCACGCTTCATACAAAAATCTTCCAAGCCTTTATACCAGTGGTTCCCAACCTATGGTCCTCGAATATGGTCCGCGAAAGGTTAAAGTTCGTACTTTTTAACTTGCACAGATGATGCAAGCTAAACCTAACCTAATTGAACCTATCAGAGGCGAGATGCAAAATTTTTTTTTAAATCTACTAACTTATTGATATTTCCGTATGAGTGATTGCTAAATTTTTCAAGCTCACTTCGATCGCTTTTGTATCCTTCACTAACTTAATTCCAAAGGTTTTCATCTCATTTTCCAATTTTTTCATTGTGTAAGTTAAAGATTCACCTCCCTAGATATAATCCTGTCAATGTCTTCATGTTTATCTAGGCCTAGACCTTATGGCCCCAGCTAACAATAAAAACACCAAAGTGGTCCCTCGTCCAAGAAAGGTTGAGAACCACTGCTTTATACCATTAATTGATATTGCTTTCCACAATTTGCCCTTAGGTGGTAGGATAACAAAGACAATTATGATCAGTGGTCTCTGGTGGGCACAGGAAAGGAGGAGAGAGTATGAAGGTGAACATTTAATGGTATAATTATTTTGGAAACACGTACTCTAAAATATTCTAATATTCTAAATGTTTACCATCTAATCACTGCTCAAATTGGTACTCGGATTTTACTAAAGGTCACTGCGTAAGATTACACTAATTAAAATCTCCAATTCAATTGTTTCATAGGAAAGAGCACAGAATTATTTTCGTAACAAAACAAATTTCCCCAGAGAATTGGATAAAACTAATTTACAAAAAGTACTTGGAAAATGAAACCTTAAATACAGTACTCCCAATTACTAGATGAACTATTTAGATAACTTTCATGTAATAGCAAGCGTAATGATATTAACCTTGGAGTCCCTGTTGGGCGCCAGTACCGAATGTGTACAGAATCGTGTTATTGCGGGACTTAGTTCTAGATATGACACATTTTGAGCAAAATTCAATGTAATGTAATTGTATAGTTACGTTGGGACTTGAAACCTCAATTTAATACCACTAAATTGCCACAGTTTTGTTGACGCTTTGGTACTTAGCAGCCGGCAAAACGAAAGAGTAGATTAATATTAAAATTGTTAACAAATATCTATAATAGCTAATTTTAGAAGTTCCCCCTAAGTTCACATTGTGGAATGCAATAAACGTATTGAGTATTGAGTAATATTGTGGCAATTAAATCTATTATCTCCGAAATATATGTTGGGCGCCATTAAGCAACATTCTCTATTTGATACTTTCCTAAAGCATATTATAAATCTATTTTGAGTCCCTACCTAAAAAAAGTGCAGAACTTGTAATAACAACAAATTTTCATCATTGAGTGTTGCTCTTGCTTGTACGCTATTACGTTAAAAATAATTGCTACTGGCGGGACTTATACCAGTGAGCGACAAGTAGTAGGTACAGGTTAACACAGAGTTGAGTGTTGTTTATGGTAAGACATTTTGGTGATGAATTACATTTAACATTTAAGTTAAAAATACAGTCCCTAATGGTGCCCGAATAGGACATCTGTTGGGCGCCATTACAAGTTAGGTTACAACTCCGGTAAAAAGTTAAAATTTGCATTTTTGTAGGCTTTACATTTAGGACATCGTTAGAATAAGTCTCATTTACATTAAGCTTTATGAATTCGGCTCTGCAGTAGGAAATTTTGGCACTTGGCATGCTCATAAGTCTAAAAGGGAGGTCTAAAGGAATCTTACTTTTGTCATCTTCAGTACTTACTAGTCAGGTCCAGTTAAAATTTCACTGTTTTAACATTTCAGTTTAAGACATCAATAGGGATGATGACTGACTAAATGATTCTGTTTAGACCGTCAGTTAGATTATTGAAAATGTTGGATAGGTACGTGTTTTTTGTTTTATCAAATTAATCAAAATTGACGAAGATAAAACGTGTCAAAGACCATGAGTGGGGATCATGGGGGCTTGTGACGTCACATCAAATGTGACGTTACACGAGTTTTCGACGCACTGTATCTCTGTATCGTCTTAATTATTGTTTTCGTGAAAAAATAAAAAATGTGTCCAATATTTTTAGAATATCTATCTGACGGACTAATTAGATTTTTTTTGTCATCTACCCTATTCTAATGGCACCCAGTTGGGACATCTGTTGGGCGCCATCAGATATTTCATAATTTGGAAGTCAAAAATTTTCTTATTGATCGCTACAACAGTTCTACTTAGCACACAGATATAAAAACTCACATGTTACATTAAGCGTTATGACATCAGCTTTTGAGCCCCTGTTGGGCGCCATTACTGGGTTAGTAGCGACACAAGCCAGAGTTGCGCCATTGTCACCAACCGCGGGACTTAGCTCTAGGTATGAAATCGCCGTGAGGGATGAGTTGAACCATGTCTGTAAAACAAGAAAATAATTAAGGAAGGAATATTGAAATATAATCAAATACCACACAGACATGATATTCTAATAGAATTCACCAGAGTTTTCCAATCACTTAAAATAACTAATATTCTGAAATTACTCTATACAGGTAGTACTCGAACAAACATAATTTATTTAATAACGTGTATATGGCTAGAAAATGTAATCACATAATTTGACCGTCGATTATCAAGCCATTTCATATAATTGCTTAGGAACTTTCTTTGCATAATGTTTAGGTAAATTCCCTTGAACTCAAGACAAAGTAAACTTACAAGTTTACTTGACAAAACTAATGATATTTTGCTCAGCGAACATAGCGGGATTAGTTTCATAATTGAAAAGAAAATTGGATTGCTATTGGGGTTTACAAATTTTACAATGCACGTTCAATCTCAATTGCTTCTAACTTGAAAATAAAATAATAAGTAAATTAAATTTAAAGAATTTATGTAAGGAAATGTATGTGTTTATAGAAAGTGGAATGGATACCGTAGCTAAAACAGTTACAACGTAATCAGTACATCATTCTGAACCTTCACATAGAACCCTGTCATCATCTGCCTAGCCTTTTCCCAACTATATTGGGGTCAGCTTCCAGTCTAACTGGATGCAGCTGAATACCAGCATTTGACATGGAGCGACTGCCTTTCTGACCTCCACAACGCAGTAAGTACTGGGTAATACGATACCCCTTGGTAAGACTGGTTGTCAGAAGTTTTGGGCAACTGACTACCTGTAACGACATGGAACCCTGTATGCAAGTAAAAAAATCATGCAGTTTCTTGTCCGTTTTTTTATGACTAATCGAAACGTGTACCTGTTACGTGATGTAACTCAAAAATGTTTTTAAAAATAAACTTTTATTTAATCGTCACAATTTTGATAATTAATACTAAGATCTAGGAACTAGGCGAAATAGAATAAGAGAGTTTGAACAACGATGATGTCGGAAATAGAACTGATTTTTCAATGAAAGGAACTGAGCTTATATACTAAGAATCCAATGGGATAAGTAAACATAACTAATGGTAATTAGTTAGTGAAAAAGATAACTAATATGGACCAATAACAAAGTCCTTAACTAATTAATGAATGACATTACTAGTATCTTATTTACAATACAAGTATGTAATGGTTTGTTTACAATACAATTAGGATACTTGATAAAGAATGTAGAGACTCGACACATATGTATAACGATAGAGGGCTAATATGTAACACCTCCCCCCTTAGAACAAAGATTGGGCGTTAGCGCCTGATTTTTGAGGTTGAGGAGATGATGATGGCTGCTGGTCTTCGATGTCATCTTCGTCGTCGGAGATGCACGTGGTGGGATGATGCAAGTTGCTCATGGGGATGGCATCATGTACATTGCGGCGTCGGGAAGAATGATCAAAACAGTTGTTGAAGACTTGTATGCAGGTTCTAGAATTGTTGCGACGTATAAATCCGTTTGGACATCTATTACAAAGTTTGATGCTGATGTATATTAGCATTATCATGCCAATGGAAAGATATATCCATGAAAAGCTTGTTTGGTTCTTCTCCAAGAAGGATTGGGCTTTGGAGGCTTTCATATTTTGTAGTTCATCAGCATATCTTTCTAAATGAACCTTTATGCTTTTTAGAGAGTCAAGAGGCATGTCATTGATCGCAATGGGGATTAACTTTTGCGATTCTTCATTTTTGAATGTTTCGAAGCAATCTTCACTTCTAACATCTGGAACGATGATCGGAATGGTGATGTTTTCTTCTGAGGTCTGGAAGGCTGATAGAGTGCTATATCCAGTGTGTAACTTGCACCCTTGAGGTAAGGTGATTATTCCTGAGCCTTGTAGTTTTAAGTTGGAAATCTCGACGCTGCACTGAAGAACACAATTTGTCTCATTGTTCAGAATATATAACCAGTGGCTAGGGCCAATCGGCTGGAACGTGTTAATTTCTGCCGGGAAGGTTGTTGTGGTGCAAGTTGAAGGGATACTCGTTGTCTTGCTGAGTAGAATGTCCACTTCGCAGATTGGACGAACGGACGAGTCGTAGATGACGATATCCTTGCAGACACGTTTTCTTGGTGCGTAGATGATGCAGTTATCCAAGGAACTTGTAGCCGCATAATATTGTCCACTAGTGTCAGTGGCCAGGTAGGTATGCTCTGGGAGGATAGTGGTATGGAAGGAGGAATTGGGGTGTCTTATAGGAATAGAGTACATATGATACAAAGTAAAAGATTTATGTTGAACTAAGGGAAACTCTAGGACATATACTAAACGATTTGAGTACACGTATGCTGATAGAGAAGACGAATCCAAGAGACTATGGATGTTATCAATTGAGACAGAAGTTACTAACTGTCTATTACTTCTTATCTTATTATAAATCAGTAATTGTTCGTAAAGCTTATTGAGAGATATGATTGAAGGATGTATAATGTTGGATTTCGCAAATAGGATGCTTGTCAAGCAGTCATCTATTTCATTTTCGAGACTAGTGACTAACTCAAGAATTTGTAATGAAATAGTTGATATGTCTTCGCTAATTTTTATGTCAAAAATAAGATTTTCGGTTTTATTAATGAAATTATTAATGCGATCTATATTTTCATTTATAATCTGCTCATCGTAAGAGATTTTGAAAATAGTATCGTTGAAATTTTTTAAGGTAGACGATGTGATCTGGATTTGTTTTTGCATGAGATCCGTCAAATCAAGTTCTTGTTTTTCTAATTTATCAATGCATTCTTCGTAACGCTTCGCGTCTTTTGCATCAGGTGTACCAATAAGCCATTTAAGAACAGAGCCTAAACCATCTAGCAATTCTCGTTTTGTACGTGCGTTTTTGCCGAGGTACATTTTGAGTTCCGAGAGTCGGTTTTCGATCTTATGAAGGTTAACGTTCAGATAGGATTTAGTTGATTGAGTTATCGGAAGTTTAATGAAATTGGTTGACATGGTTTGAAACTTTTCAGACAACCGAACTAGAGATTCATGGGATATAAAAAGAGGTTTTAAATCTTTATAGACTATGAGTTTCCACGAATCATCGGAAATTGATAGAGCTCCCTCTTCTTTATAAAAAATGCCTGCATGTGAGGTTAAGGGCTGAGAGATATTTAAATGGGCAAGGGTTCCTGATGTTGCCCTGCAACAAAAGGAAGTTTTTTGTTGAGTAACTTAGTTCTGATATAGTCTCTGATAAAGGTGTACAATTTGTATATAATTATGCATAATAGGACCTTAATAATAGAGCAAATTATATAATTATAAATGTAGTTAGGATCACTAAAAACTTGAGTAAAGAATAGGGTGGAGTTTTGGGCTGTTGTATAACGACAGACCCTGTGAATAGAGAAAAAAAAAATGACTTAAATAATTAATCATAGAATAAACCTATCTAACTTATTGTAATTTATAAATCTAATTTTTGTTATAAGGTCTAAGGCGATTTGCGTGAACTAACTGGTTCTTGCCGGCTTTTCTTATTATATAATTTTCATTGAATCCGACACGAACTACTTCGAATGGACCGTCCCATTTGGCGTCTAGGTTATTAGGTGTAGGTACTCGCAACATCACTTTATCACCTAAGGAAAAATCGGCTATATTTTTAATCTGAGCGTCATAACGTTCTTTTGCCTTTCCTTTAGTGACTTCGATGTTTCGTAGAGCGGCGTCTCTAGCTATCCTAAGACTTTCGTTTAAGTCTTTTAAATAGTCGGAAGCTGTATATTCCGGAATCGGCTTAAGTGCATAGAAAGGACGTGGTTTGTAACCGAAAAGTAACTCGTGAGGTGTAAACCCAGTTGAACTATTGACGGATGTATTGTGACACATAATAGCAAATGGAATTATTTTGTCCCAATTCTTCTGGCGACGGCTATTGTACATTCGTATATGATCACGGAGTGTAGCATGAAAACGTTCGAGTGCACCATTCGTTTGAGGGTGATATGCAGTATTGAAAGTTTGTGAAGAACCTAGGAATTTCATGAGCTGTTTCATAACACTGTTCATGAATTCTTTGCCTTGATCAGAGTGGAAACGTTTGGGAACACCGAAGTGTTGACAGAATTTGATCAAGCTTGATGCTACTGTAACTGCTTCTTTGTCAGGAATAGGGTATGCCTGAACGTACCTTGTTAGTGCATCTTGTAAAGTTAGGACATACTTGTTGTTGTTTTCACTGATTTCAGAGTAGGAAACGAGATCTATGGAAACGCGTTCGAAAGGCTCGGTGGATTGTGACGTGATAACCATAGGGGCCTGAAAGGATTTCCTTTGGATCTTATTTCTCTGACAGGTGACGCATGATTCAACGTAGTTTTTTATATCGTTTGTCATACCTTTCCAGAAATACTCCTCTCTTATTTTCCTTATGGTTTCTGCAATACCACGATGACCTGAGACAGGTTCGTCATGAAATGTTTTCAAAATTTCGGGGATTTCTTCTAGACTCGGATATTTAACTCTATTTTCACAAATAGTTATCTCGCAGTCATATAATTCAGCGAGATATGAAGAGATTTTTAATTGTTCGTTTCCTTGAAGTTTACAAGTTTGATCGTATCTGAGATCTGGCACATACAATTGATTTATCTCATTTCGCTGGAGGCAAGACAACAGGGATTTGAAATAGCTTTCTGAGTCCCAAGGATCGAAATGTGTTGGTCTAGTACAACAAAAGAATAGATTTTGATTATTATTAGATATAAGACGATCTACATCGTAACGAGATTTAGGTTTATCTAAATAGGGATCAGTTTGTGAACATGATTCTAAAGCCTCATAAAAAAGGTTATTATTATTTGAGTATTGACTTGAGGTTGGAATGAATATTTGTTTGTGTCTGGTATCTAGAAGTCTATCTGGTATTACTCTGACTTTTAGAGGATTGATAGAACGCTCTTGTGAAAGATAGTGTTCATAATTTAGTTGTAAATAATTAGAATCAGAGGAATCTTCGCAGGTTAAATCTATGATATTAGAATTAAAAATAGGAGGACGAGACAAAGCATCAGCATTTGTGTTTATTTTTCCTGCTTTGTATATTATTTCATAATCGTACTCTTCGAGTTTTAATCTCCATCGAACGAGTCTACTACCGGGGTCTTTGATGGAGAATAGCCAGGTTAGAGGTTTATGATCAGTGACGATTTTAAATTTTCTTCCAAATAGATATGGGCGGAAATGTTTGACTGCCCAAACGATTGCTAACAATTCGCGTTCGATTGTGGAATAGTTCGTTTCAGCTTTATTCAGGGTTCTGGAGGCGTACGCGATAGGCAGGTCTTTACCAATTTCTCCTTGTGATAGAATTGCTCCAATAGCATGAATAGATGCGTCAGTCGTTAAAACAAATTCTTTGTTGAAATCGGGGTACTGTAGAATCGGGGTTGTGGTTAAAATATTTTTACATGTATCGAAGGCCTTTTGCTGTTCCGTACCCCAAACGAAATCAACATCTTTCTTCAAAAGGCTTGTTAGCGGTTTTGTTATTTTACTAAAATTTGCAATGAATCTACGGTAATATCCTGCTAAACCTAAGAATGATTTTATATCCTTGCAGGATTTGGGTATTGGAAATTCTCTGACCGCTTGTACTTTTTCCGGATTGGGTTTAACGCCTTCATTGGAGATGATGTGCCCCAAGTATGCCACTTCCTTTCTCAGGAATTCACATTTGTCGGGTTGGACCTTTAAACCGTGTTCTTTTAGACGATTGAATACCTCCGTTAATTTTTGTTCATGTTCTTGGAGGCTGGATGCAAATACTACGATATCGTCGAGGTAGACGAAACAGCGTTCGCCTTGTAATCCATAAAGGACGCTATCCATTGCGCGTTGGAAGGTAGCGGGTGCATTTTTGAGACCGAAAGGCATTCTTAAAAATTTGTAATGACCATAAGGAGTACTAAAAGCGGTTTTTGGAATATCTTTTGGATCCAGTTCGATTTGATGAAAGCCAGACCAAGCCAGCCAAGATCTAAAGTAGTAAAGTAAATGGAATGACCTAATTTGTCAAGAATATCTGTGATGTTGGGTAAGGGGTAACTATCTCCGATAGTGATATCGTTACGTTTGCGATAGTCTATTACCACTCTCCATTTCTGTTTGCCCGAAGCGTCCAACTTCTTAGGTACTACCCATATAGGACTGCTCCATGGTGAAGTACTAGGCCTAACGATGTTTTGTTTAAGCATTTTGTCGATTTGTGATTTTACCTCTTGTTGATGGATATAAGGGAACCTATAGGTTTTAGTATTGATCGGTGTATCTGATGTTGTCGGAATGGTATGTTTGGTGTGATTGGTAAATGTAAGAGGATCGCCTTCAACATAGAAAATGTCGGAGAATTCGTAAATTAATTTATCGAGGGATTCACGCTCTTCCTTATTTAGATGGTCGCGTCTAACGAGTTGACTTATGTCGTCTACTGAATGTAATTTATTATTAGATGTATTTACGGAATTAATAGGGAAACTGTCCGTCTCTAATGTTTCATCGAATGAGTTCACTTGGACTATAGGCATAGGGATGTGTTTGTCTTGATTGCTGGAATTTACACAAGTCACTAGAAATCGGTTATTCGTGATATTTACAAGGGCGTTGGGAATAGTGATATCTCCATGAAGTACCTGTTTATCGACGATCACTGTACCATTTGCAATATCATTTGTATAACAACATATTACAGTTTCTGACCGTTGATTCACTAGTTGGTTATTGTGATGTGAATCATAGGAGTCTTCATTTAAATAGAATAGTTTATAGGTCCGATCACGGACGCGCATGGTTTTGGACTGAACGTAAATGTTAACATTGAATTTTGACATAAAATCGTTACCCAGTATGCCATCTGATGTAATATTGAGGTTAGCTATGTGAAAACTGTGTTTGGGTAATTGATCGAGGCTTAATTCCGAGGTACCGTAGGTCTTAATTGTTGAGTTGGAGTTGGATACACCTACGATAGACGCTTTGTTAGAAGAATTAATGTGATTATTTCCGATTTTGTCTTTTCGAATGACTGAGATAGCTGCGCCTGTGTCTACCAATAATGTTATTGGTTGACCGTCAATGTGGAATTTACAGTGCAGAAGGTTGTCGTGAGGTACGTTTAGCGAGGAAATGTTATATGATTTGATATCAGAGTTTTTAGTTTTAACCGATTATTTATGCTTTGATTTAGTTTTGGAACTTGTATTTCTTTGATTTTTAGATTTAGTACGTTGCGTTGAAGTAGTAAGACTTTGTAAAATTGGAATTGAATTTGTAGATTCAGGATTTGGAGTTGAATTTGTAGGGTTAGAAGTTGGGATTGAATTTGTAGAAGTAGCATGATATGGTAGATCAGTTTGAGTGCAAACGTCACGATATTGTCTACGATAGACGGAGTGAATTTGTGTCGAAGCGTCGCACTTAATTTGAGAGGCAGAAACAATAGCCGTTTGTCCCCGATGGACTGGATTTAACGAGCTATCACTTATACCCCTGGAAGTTGGAATATTGCGTGATAAATTTGTTATTGGAGCTGCAGATGGTCTAAATTGATATGTGGGTCTTGAATTTGGGTTTCTGAGCAAAGGTCTAAAGCAGTTTCCGAGGAGTTGCTCATCTCTCCGGCCGCTTGTGAGTTTAAATTGTGAACACCGGCCGGGTTAGGAACATTCTGTTTAGAATAAACCGGACGTTGGTTGTGATTATTAGATCCAGTCTTCATTTGATTGTTATAAGCCCTTTTTCTACATTCAGCAATGTCATGTCCTGGGTTTTTACAATATCTACAAAATTTCTTCGGAGTTGAGTTCGGAATATTGGACTGTTGATAATTAGAATTTTTGGGTATTGGATTTCGCGGCTGTGATGCGTTTCTATGCAATTGTTGTCTAGCAGCATTCATGTTTCGAATTTTTTCCTCCTGAATCGCGAAGTTACCTGCGTCGCGTAAATGTTTAAACGAATGGACCATTAACATAGTTCCTATGTCTGAGCTGAGCCCATTAACAAATACGTTTAGGGCGGCTTCTTCCGTATTTGCCTTACGACCTTCTAGGGTTATATCTTGCACTTCGGTTGATAACTTTTCTATTATTTTGCTGCGTAGCAAATCTACCCTGAGATAGTAATCGGTTATGCTTTCGTTAGATTTCTGGAACATGGATTGTAGTTCCAGGGATAAATGCGCTAGAGTCTTTGTTTGTGAAAATTTTTGGATGAGATATGTTTTAAGATCGGCCCATAACGGGAAGTCCTTGGCATGTAAATCAGATGCTCCAGGACCTAGAATTCTGTTTAGTGTGAATGTTAACAATATGCCTTGTTGTTGCACTGATGCAATTTGAAACACGGAGTCGCATGATCTAACAAATCGATAAACTTGTGTTGGTTGAGCCGTATCAAAAACCGGAATGAACTTGATTAGCGTATCTATGCTTACTGCTAAGTTATCCGAAACAGGCGTGAATTTGGTGTCTGTGTTAGACATTGTGATTGATTTAGCACTTAGTAAAGAATTAGAAATATCAAAGTAGAAGATTCGGTTATGTTAGGAGATTTTGATTTAGGATTTAGAAGAGATTTGGTAACAAGGAATTGAATAAGGAATTAGAGGGAATCAGAGCATAACAATTTGAGCCACTTACCACAGTAACACGATCAAGCGGATAGACATCTTCAGGTTCGGCAGGGAAGATCAAAACCCTTCAGGTACCGCACTGTTGTCGCTGCTTTACAACCTAACAGGTACGTTATCCCTGTCTGACTGCCCTAGGCTATCCTACCGGCTGCGCCAAAATTGTTACGTGATGTAACTCAAAAATGTTTTTAAAAATAATTTTTATTTAATCGTCACAATTTTGATAATTAATACTAAGATCTAGGAACTAGGCGAAATAGAATAAGAGAGTTTGAACAACGATGATGTCGGAAATAGAACTGATTTTTCAATGAAAGGAACTGAGCTTATATACTAAGAATCCAATGGGATAAGTAAACATAACTAATGGTAATTAGTTAGTGAAAAAGATAACTAATATGGACCAATAACAAAGTCCTTAACTAATTAATGAATGACATTACTAGTATCTTATTTACAATACAAGTATGTAATGGTTTGTTTACATAATTTAAAACACAATTCTGACCAAACTTGACACTGCCATAAAACCTTTTAGATCAAACTACCATACCTACATAATAACAATATTATTTGCGTACACAACAGCTGCCAAGTACCCTCGTCTCCAAGGACCCTATGCGGCTACGTATGTCTATGTACACGACACAAATCATAATTTTGTCGAACGAGCACCTTCGTAGTTAGAGCCAGCTCAACGTTTTCGATGATTGACGCGAGATAATTACCTGGTTCCCTCGTTAGTTAATTGATTTCCTCTCTCTTCGCTTCCGGAGGTTGCAATTTTTTGTAAGTCATAATGGACGGATCGTGAGTTGCTTCATTAAGATTGGGTTGCTGTTTTTATAATAGGGTTGCGTTTTGTTCTAATTTCTTAAGATGAGAAAATATAAAAATGATCTTCTTTTTCTAGAGTAAGTTCGACCCGATTGCCCAGAAAGAGCGAAATGTTTTTTAACTTTTAACTTCTTTTTGTTCGTGGCACGGGATTTCAATAGTGTAACTTTGACTTGAAATGGTTATTTTTAGTGATAGTTGTTTCCAATGTAGAAAAACTCTAATAAAGCTCTCGTAACTGAAAACCCTGTGACTTCACTTTAACAGAAATTGAAGTTACTCAGTTTTGTGTTTCCAGTTACGAGGGTAGAGCAGATAGCTATTAAATTAGTTGGCCTGAATAAGTTTTTGGGAATCATAATGCTGAACTCCCCTCTCATAGAGAGGAAGCCTGTGTCCCAGCAGTGGGAACATTAATAGGCTGATGATGATGATGATAATGAATGCTAAACTAGCATAACATAAATGCATACTTTATGACTGAAGTGACATAAGTGAATGTGAATGACTGAAGTGAATAACATTGTACTTACAAATCCCGCGACACCACTACGTACCTATTCATAGGGATGGTAAGAGAATAATACAAAGATGTTAGTGATATACCTGGTTACTATGATGCGTAAGGTGCTTATGGTCGAGCCACCAGGACAGCTCGGGCTGCGGGTAGGAGCCGCGCGCCGTGCACTGCGCCAGTGCAACGCCGCCTGCGCGCAGGGCGTCCCCGACCGTGCCGCGCACCCAGTGGATCGACACATTGTATGCAGGTACTGACAACAAGAAGTATCTTTTTAGGCTACATGAAACAGATTAACTGTTCCCTGTGATGGGTTAAATGGTGCGTGCATTGTTATCTTATTCCGTACCGCTCTGTCGTGATATCGCCCATGAAAACTCGATATCGCGTCCTAAGACTGCATTTTGACATTTCGAGTGAGCGCGAAGGGCAAAGGTTGAGAGGAGAGGTCAAAGACATAAGAGTGGCAGAATGCCAAATCATAGATAATTTAGTATGGACTAATAAAGAGTAACAGCTAACGTTTGGTTTAAGACAATATTGGATCCCTAAAGGGATTTTCAGAGACGCCTAGTACACACGGAGGGACTGCTTGTTTTGTTTGGGAGCGGTTATTCCTATTACCTGGACACTAATTCAGACTCCGGACTGATACTGAGAAATCGCATATGGAAAAACCCAATAAAACTTTGCCCTATTTGGAAATCGAACCCAGCAGGACCTCATGCCCCAGCAATAGCGCTAGCGAGGCAATTAAACAACTTATGTTTTATTTTTAATGCTCATTATAATGACGAAAGGTTCTCTCCATGATTTCCATTTTTTTCTGAACTGAAGTTCTTTTGTCAGATGCCCCGCTAACAGTGTCAATATCTCAAAATACTTACGATACAACTCAATCCCTAAACTGGCGACTATAGGCGGATGGAGGTGTGTGTTCGAAGCTCTACAGGACAGTGCTGCAGCATTGTCCCTCGTCAGAGGCAGGTACAGCTCGTTCTCCCGCACTGCTGGGATCTCGCTGTCCCCGTCCGAAGCATCCACCAGCGTGTCGCCGGAGTACCAGCTTATGCGGGGGGGTGGGCGACCTGTAGATGAAAAACAACATAGTTACTGCTTTGGATCCAAGTGTTATGATAAGGTCTTTGGATCATATATGTAGGTTTGCAATAGTGGAATCAATAGAAATCAGCAATCTTTACAAATAAATCAAATTGAAGTGTCTGTCTTTAATTTCAAAATAACAGCTTTTTTACTGAATGCAACATCTCCTTCTTGATTCTGTTCTCCTAGTACTTTCTGTTGAAATTCTAAATTGAGTTCTCTCGTATCTAACCTGAGTATGCCAGAGAGAGACAAAATATAGCAACATCAACAAAAGGTTTTACTTGTAACTTTGGGAGCAGACTGGTACTGTACAAAAAACAGTTGAAATTTATGGTTGACGAAATGGGATTCAATGTCTCTTTTACATGTTTTGCACGTCTGTTGTTTACTTGTTGAAATGGGAAAGTTATGAGATGGGACGGAGCCTCATCTTCCTGCCCTGGTCCCATTCTACTTGGGGTCGGCGCAACACGTTTTCGTCTTCCATTTTCTCCTGTCAGACGTCACGGCATCATTTAGCTCCTCGTTTCTCTTTCATATTATTCCTCACACAAACCATCCATCTTTTTTTTGGCCTTCCTCTCCTTCTCTATCCAACAGATTACCTCCTTCATCGAACTTACAAACTCGTACAAACACTACTTCATTATGATATTAGTGCAGATTTCCGTACTGCTCGATACACAGTCAGTAACTATATCCTTATTTCATTGCAATGATATCAATGTAGTGATTAACCCCCGGAAACACGGCTCGCCACCAATCAGAATACCTGTGTTCTGATATTGATAGAATTCCAGGAAAAAGCACAAACTAACATACAACTAACAAACTATCTCTCACAAACTCATCCAAACATTTATTCAGGGCGAACGCCGCAGAAACGAGGGTAGTTCGCAAAAATGAAGCGATAACCGGCCAGCGGCCTTCTAGCAGTTGGAAATGTTGGAATGTGGGTACTGGCGAAGTTAGTTCGACTTACCCTCTGAATTATAGTGACGACCCGACCCCTACATAAACTTATTTATTTGGTGGAACAGTCGAGAAGGAATTTTGGTAATGAACGCACGGTTGATGTGTGGACGTTTCAAGGTCTGGGGTGGCTCAGCTGTTAGGTAATGAAATGGGGAGTTTGAATACCATTCGATGATTACAGCTATATGATAATAATATGGTATTATTGAACCATTACTAAAACTATTGCCTCGTTGGTCTAATGTTCGCAAGCACGACGACTGAGCATGAGGTCCTGGGTTCGATTCCCGGGTCGGGCAATGTGTTATTGGGTTTTTCCATCAGGAATTTCTGAGCAGCAGCTAAGGGGTCTGGATTTGCGCCCGGTTGATCGCAATAGGCTCGCCTATTACATGGGACTTAAATACAGGGTTAGTTTTCAATAACCGGCCAAATTTTCAGAGATGGTTTAGAATCGATTATATTTTCGATTTAATGAAATAAAAACAACATCTTTTAAAATAAAATTTCATTCCTGTCCACCACTAAAAAGCGAACGTGTGGATATTGCAACAGCACAATTCAGTTCAACAACCTAGATAGGTAGCAGTTAGCACACACATGAATTTGGCGGTGCATGTACGCACACAAGTGCATTGATTCCCACTAGGTTTATGATTTATGAATGCGATTATTTTATATTTTTCGATAATAATGTTTAAAATGCACTTTTGGTTTGATATCTAGATCTTGATTTTAAATTTGGCTGTCATTGACAACTAACCCTGTATAACTGGCGAAATGTGAGTGTACTATTAGGTACACCTCTGCCCTACCCTTTGGGGATTACCTACAGGCGTGATGTTATGAATACTTCTAAAAAGACTAACCTGCGCTGGGAATCTTTTAACTCTTTAAACATAAGGTCCTACCGGGTATGTAAAGACAGGAATAATATTGTAAAGCCTACCAACTTAAATTGTCCGTATATTGAAATCATAACTGTTATTCTGTGGCAGTAATGTTGCATTAAATGGCATTAACACATTTATTTATCAATTAATTTCTCCGACATACTGTCCAATTGCAGTCTTCAAAATCCCTGGCTCTATTGCGTCGCGACGACATTTTAAATTCAGCCAACTTATTTACTAAAAAGGAATTTTCAATCTGTAAAAGAAACTAAAGTAACCCACGAAGCCAGCTGGTTCTAATGACAATTTTAAAAGAAATACTTCCGAACAAGTTAAAAAAGCAAGTAAATGTAAGTGAAATAGTTGTATTTAATTGATCTTTTTGCCGTGGTTCTCTGGATCGTCGAACTTTTAGAAATTGTCCTGAAATACTACCACTGCACTGAAGGTCTCACTCTTCTGCTCTAAGCAATAAGGTTGAAAGTGGTCGAACGTCACTGAACTCTGTAATACATTGCTAGCATCGGCGACATTGCTTAGTACAAGAACGTTGTTAATTAAGAATCGGATGTCGTTATTTGCAATTAATTAAAAGTATACTTGGTACTTGTAATTAATGAGAAGAACACGAATTTTACAAGAGAAAACGAATACGGTTTCCTCGTACCGTGTAAATTAAACGGGGGAAAATAAAAGGTGTAAAAAACCTCTTAACGAAGCCGAGAGGCACTTGTTCTCCCCGTCATTGTGATCATTTTTTTGTTGCACATCATACCTGGGAACCTTCTAGTTGCGGAGATATTGGGGTTCAAAGTTCCATCTTTTTGACATTTATTTTATTTTATTACAAGTTATCTAAGATTTTACTTTAAACACCTTCACGACCCACGTACTATTCAATCCATCCATCAGCACAATGTTTTGAGTGCGTTACATTGAGTTCTACCACAAAACATGATTTTTCACTCCAAAAAAAAAAAAGTCGTTTCCCAGCAATATTTTTTGTGTAAAGTTACTTTGTTTGATGTACAGAATGCTTGGTTGACGGCTTCGTGATGAGGTTGTTTATACCCTGTATAGTAAGTCTTCCATGAACCGCTACACAGCTATACACTGATGAGAAAATATGAAAAAAAAATAAAGGGTGTAAATAGACCCTTAACGAAGCCGAAAGGCACTATTGTTCTGTGTGGCCCTGGAGTATGACCACTTTCCCGCACTGTTATGTTATAGGTAGGTAACCGTGTGGAAAAATGTTTATGGAACACTCTTGAAAAATGATATCGAGCTTCCAAAATACTATTTTACGGTTCAGGTTGTTTTTTTATTATTAAAAAAAAAAACCGCCGTTGACCTGAAACAGTTTGAAAAATTCGCTTTTTTTGTGTTGTAACCTTTACAGTAAGTAGGTACCTACTAGAAAATTCTAAACTCATACTCACACTTAAAGTAACTAGAATATGATTGTGCGGTCAAAGACCCCAAAGAAATCACTAAATCTATTTGTATTTTTTTAGATATCCAACAAGTTTGTGGAGTTCTAATAGCAAATCAATAGCAATAGCAATTCAATTTTACCCTTTAAATGTCTCCAGTCATTTTCTTTAAGTCTTCTAAGTAAGCACTTACTCTCTTGCTACTAATAAACTGAGTTAATTAGTCGAAATATGTACGTGCATATTAATCTTTAATATCAATTAGCGAATTGACTTCATTTTACTTGACATTCGCTGCCGTATGATTATAAAATGAATAAGGTAAGGTAGAAGGTACATAATATAATTGAAATTGAATTTATCCGTGTGTAATGAAGGAAGGATTCTGCTTGTATTTGCTGATCAAATCAGTTGGCATGAGGCTCTCCACTTCGAAAAGTGGAGTGCAAATGTCGTGTGGTTTCGCTAGCGATGGGACACTTAATGTCATGTTCGGTTCCTACTACTTGCATGGAGATATTTATGGATGCTATTGATAGTGGTGATGTGTATACATGAGAATACACTTGAAACTCACGCCTTTTACCCATGAGGATATGCAGAAATTACAGAACTTGCTCACCTGCTAATATACAACTAGCGACACACGGATGCCCCTCAAGTTAAAGGGGAAAATATACAAATCCGTGATTGTGACCTGTCGTACTGTATGGATCGGAATGCTGGGCTGTGAAGAAGATGCGGAGATGAGAATGTTGAGGTTGATGTGTGGTGTGACAAGAATGGATAAAAAAAAGGAATCAGTTTATTAGAGGAAGTTTGAAAGTTGCGCCAGTTACATAAAAGTTGAAATGGAATCGACTGACTTGGTGTGATGTGATGTGATGAGGAGGGACGAATCGCATGTGACTAAAAGAGTGATCAATATAAATGTTGATGGATGGAGAGGGAGAGGAATGCCAAAGAAACGATGCATGGATGGATTGTGTGAGGAGTCATATGAAGGAAAAAAGGGGTAAATGATTGCGTGACAGTTGACAGGGGAGAGTGGAAGAAGAAATTGTGTTGCGCCGACCCCAAGTACTTAACATGGGACAATGCCAGGAAGATGATGACCTCCTAATATGTAAGGTGTAAGCAGGCCCTTTACGAAGCCGTCAACAAAGCATTCTGTACATCAAACTAAGTATCAGGCATCAGGTATCAGGCTATGTAATATCAGCTGCACGGGTCGATCTTAAAGGTTAAGTAACGTTTGTTGAGGTCAGTCCGTGGATAAGTGACCACTTCTAAAATACAGGGACCCCTTTATGCTGTTGGTCTTGACATGTCATTCGTAGTTCTTTGACATTTGTTGTTTCGGACAGTCAGAAGCCCAAAGAGCTGACAACCAATTCTGCCAAGGGTCAGATTGACAGTCGTCCCCGGTGTCCACTCGCTTAGACTGGAATCTGACCCCAATATAGTTGGAAAAAGGCTAGGCATATGATGGTCTTCTATTCATATCATTGTGTTAGTGCGGTAGCTCATTTGTCGCTAATGACCGCTGTGAAAGGAACGAATACCACATTTTATTCAACCTTTTTGTGTCCTCGTTCGAAATCTTTTCAGATTTTCTTTTCCCTAACGTTCAGTTAGATAATTATGCTGGTGTCGTTCAACTATCTTTTTCAGTCTGGATATTATTTCTCCCAGATTTACGTTTTTGTTACCACAACCATTGGTGGTGCTGTTTCACAAACGACGGGGCACTTAAGAGGGCCCTTCCCGGCCCGTCTGTCGTCAACGCAAGCATGGTCGAAAAGCTTGTTGTTTTATCCAGAGGTGTACCAGATAGTACACCCACGTTTCGACAGTTAAGTATATCTTCGTCCCATGTAACAGGGGCGAGCTTATTGCCATCAACCCGGCACGAATCCAGACTCCGTCGCTGCTGCTGAGAAATTCCTGATGAAAAACCCAATGAAACTTTGCCCGACCCGGGAATCGAATCCAAGACCTTATGCTCCTCAGTCGCACTGGCGACCACTTGATCAATGAGGCAGTTGAGTCAATGTTGGCTTGATAAGTATGTTATGAGTTTGGTGAAGTGTTTCCTGACCTCCTATAACGAGACAGCGCAAGACCAGGGTGTCTCCATCGTGGTACGGCCCCACTCTGCCCACCACTTTGTTGCTCATCTCGTCCATGAAGAATGGCGGGCTTGGGAGCACTGGAAAATAAACAAAATATTTTAAAATGATTGTCAAGTGTCTACCGATAAGGACAGTCTTTGGCAAGTACGGTGTTTATCCAGCTCAAGCTGAAGATCAAGGCCAGAAAAACACAATATTAAATTTTCAGCTGTAGGTTCATTATGAAAAAAACAACTGGCTTGTGATACATTCTGTGTGACATTCTAACTTACAACATTTATTAAAGAGTGTTCTTATTTTGTAAGGTACGTATGAAACAAGAAACATGTCATAACAATAAACTCTGTAGACGTATGTAATTGAAGTTTATTTCATGACATGGCAGCCCAATATAGTCATTTACAATTCTAACCCCTCGGCCACAATCCACCCGCGCCAGCGACGCTCATCATCCTACAGAACTATGGAAAAAACAACGAAAAGCAGTTGTTTAAAGCGGTTTCAAACTAGCGTATTTTTCTGTACGTATGAACTCGTATCGGCTTACGCTCGTGAACGCGCGCCACACTTGCATGTATGTACACGCGCGTATTCCAGCGTGTTCACGCGGGATGAGTTGGCGCGCAGGGAGGCGTCTCTCGCGGCTCGTACAAGTTGCACGTATAGCAAAAAGCTATACGCGCGTTTAAATTGAGCTTATACTCGCCGAAAATACGCTAATCACGAGGCATTAAGAGGCGACCTGCGGAGCGACCGACGGACACACACAGTTGACAAGCGTGCGAGTCAAGTCGTATCGCCCGAGGCCGTGAACGTAGCCTAACTCAAAAAGAGGCATGAGTAATTTTTTGTATTACCCTCGCGGCTGAAGCTGACGACACCCATGGGAAGCAATGGAATGGATCCATTTCTTCTGTTTTAGGAAACACATCTCTATCTTCATACCCTTGTGAATTAAGATTAGGGGTAATTTCGAGAGTAATTTTTTAACACGTCAAGTGTAGCCTAATTTATGTGCTGCCTCCGACAAATAGGCCCCGATAAACTTGTCTGACAGATGATTTAAAGAAGTAATATAACATAATATCAATCCGAGTTAGAGTTAGGTCACATATAAGGGGTGGGAGCTACTGAAAATTTCTAATAGAAAACCCCAATAAAACTGCCAAATCAGGGAATCGAATCTAAGACCTCGCGCTCAACGGTAGCAATTGCAACCACTAGACTAATGAGGCTGTCCGCAATTACATCCAAGTATTAATAAAGTAAGTAAGTTAGTGCGTGCGTGTGTGTGTGTGTGTGTGTGTTTAGTTAAGTTTTGTTTTTAATATATCCTGTGCTTGTCCCAAATAAATATTTTTTCTTTCTTTCTTTCTTTCTTTCTTATATCTTTCCTAAACCTATATCTATTCAAATATTTCACCGATCGATGTGGCGATTATAAGAGCTTTAAATCAATTAAACATTATTATTATCTCCAAACTTCGGGAAACTATGGAAAATTATAGGATACCTAATAATTTAGGGCTTAGTGCCTCCCACTAAACCAGGTACCTAGCAATTAGGCTGTTACCTTACTTTGTACGAAAAGTCGGGAAAATTAATTGTTCCATCCCATTAAGTTAGTTTAGTTAATTCCCATTTTATTTGGTGTCAGGATCTCAGCATGTCTTCTTCTTCTCTATTAGTTGTGAACTCAGTAATCACCCCCTTTCTAGCGACATCATCTTTCAGACAGTCCGTCCATCGTTTCTTTGGTCTTCCCCTACTCCAATAGGCTTCCACATTCTTCGACGGCAGATTTGCAATTGATGTAGTGTTTGTTGACTTGATATACAAAATCAAAATCAAAATCAAAGCATTTATTTCAAGTAAGCCAGTTACAGGCACTTTTGAATTGTCGAAACAAAGATGAAAATTAAATGTAGCTACAGTCCCAGTCACAAGACATAAAAACTGTGAAAGTACTGTAGTTGCCCATTCCCTAGCGTAGATCTCTATGGAGAAGAACGGGCAAGAAACTCCATGGACACTCTTTTAAATCAGAATATTGTTACAAAATCTTGGTTACATCATTCATGTTGAGATGTACAAGACTTGATGTACAAGTAAATTCCCTGATAGTAACATAACATAACATCACGAATGCAATCAGCGAAGGGTTGGGCAGAGGTGTACCGATATAAATATGACACCCAAATTTCGCCAGTGTAATATGAGGCGAGTCTATTGCCAACAACTGGGCACAAACCCAGACTCCGTGGCTGCTACTGAGAAATGTAGTACTTACGTAAAACTATGACATCTTGTCTTGTCTAGTACGTTTTAGCTTCAGAATAATTTCAGCTACTTTAAGTATCGTGTTTCTCACCTCTGAAATGGCGCTACCTCTGAATATGCAGATCTTAATTTGCACTCCGGATGTGCAACTCTTGGCATATTATACCTAATTACAATTTTCGTATCTCAAGTTGTTTGTTATTTTATGTTTAGCAACTAAATATTTACGTTATTGCATTTTGTTATTAGAATTGCAACAATATTTTGGCATTTTCTACACTATTAATATTTTATAGACGAAAGATTTGTATTGTTGTATGTTTTAATGAAAAAACTTAAAAATACTGCGCCGATTTCAAAAATTCTTTCACCATTAGAAAGCTACATTCACCCTGAGTAACATAGGCTATATTTTATCCCCGTACTCCCACGGGAACGGGAACTACGCGGGTGAAACCGCGTGACGTCCGCTAGTAGTTAATAATATAGCAGTATAGATTTGGGTACCTAATTACCTATGTATTAGATAAGTTAGTGACATCATCTGCCTAGCCTTTTCTTAATTTTATTGGGGTTGGCTTCCAGTGTTACGAGATGCAGGGGCGACAACCTATCTGACCTCCACAACCCAGTTAGTACTGGGTGACACGGTACCCTTAGACATACCCTAAGACTGATTGTCAGACTTTTGGGGCAACAAGTAACGGAACCTCCCAACAATCAGAGCCGTATTCAGGAGTACCACTTTCTGAATCAAACCCTTGATCCAGCCAATCCAGCTGCCGAGAGCCTCCTCAGGTATTGGTCAAGGCAAATAAGTCATTAGCTGAAACGACTATCGGCACAATGATCGCTGAGCTCACATCCCACTTGTCGACAACCAACTTGATTGGCTTATCTTTCTCGGCTTTTACGAGGTTCTCGCCACAATACAAGCCTTTATTATTAACATCCAATATGACATAATCCTGTACAAGAGTACACCTACGCTCTCCGGAAACACAGGTTTATCCTGTCATTTGATGGTTTATTCCTTTTTCTTTGTACATACAGAACAGAGGATAACTTTGAAAGCTTTTTTATAAACAGGACTAATGTATCTCATTGTTCTATTCTGTAGGGTAACCCGATTAATTATTGATACGGGATAAAGAATATTTGGAAAGGGATAAAGAATATTTTTACTGTGCTCTATAAATGTTGTGGGAGTTGGTATAAATAAAACATAATACACGCCTGTAATCCCCGAAGTGTTAAGCAGAGGTGTAGGTTAGGTACCTAACATTACACCTGAACACCCACATTACGCCAGTTATGTTAATGTTCCATGAATAGGGGTGAGTCTATGCCGTCAACCGGGCACACATCTCCGACTCCGTGGCTGTTACTGAGAAATTCCTGATGGAAAAATGCAATAACTCGACCCGGGTATCGAACTTAGGACCTCATGCTCAACAGTCGACCTACCGATTGCAACCACTAGAGTTAGACCAACGAGGCAGTAGAGGTATGAATATATTTTTGAAATATTATCCGTAAACAGTATTTTTTTTTTTAAAGCTGTCAATATCTATCGCTATAGGTAATAACAGTTTCACAGGTAGATCTTCAAGGTTAAGTAGCGCTTGCTAGGTTTGGTCTGTAGATGGGTCCATTACATCTCGAGTTTTTTCAGTACCTCGAAAAGCACGTTAAGCCGTTAGTCCCGGCTGTCATTTGTAGATCTTTGACAGTCGTTACACAGGTAGTACAGTGGCCCGAAAGTCTGACAGTCAGTCTTAGGGAGTATAGTATTACCTGGTACAAACTGGGTTGTGGAGGTAAGACTGGAAGCCGACCCCAACATAGTTGGGAAAAGGCTACGCAGATGATGAGGTAAGCATGCTTATATCTAATCTAAGTGCGTACTCTAATAGGTACACACTTAACTAAAACTATTCTCATTTGTCCTTAGATATTGAAAGATAAAAAATAATCAGTGTGGGCAAATCATTCAGCTATCTTTGATTTTAAACTTCGATCTCCAAATTGATCAATATTCTTATCTAAATTATGTTTGTGAACAACTAGAACTGACTTAATATTACTTGAATTTACATTTACAAGTATGAATGAACAACTAAATTAACAATTCAAGTCAATTACGAAACCGTTTACAATGTGTGTCAAAATAACTTGTATTTTATACCGCCATAGAAATGAATATTCATGAATATCCAAATATTAATTTGTTGTTTACCAATCATAAATTCGGAATTCGTATAAACTTTAGTCGTAAATAATTTTTCGTAGCGACTTCAAAACTTTTGAAGTCTGAGATAAATCCGGGAAGATCTAGACAGATGGGGTCCCTACATAATGTATTCGTTCACGGCCGATTAAAGTTACAAGGCGAAGTTTTTTCCTTTGCTAATGCTCTGAGAAACGTTCATTCATCGTTTGTCTGTAGTACGCATGCGTCAAAATAAACATGTCCGCCTGTGATATTTCCAACATGTTTGACTAACATCGGATTTATAAATGATGCATTCTTTCTCTGTTAATCCTGATTGTATTTTTGGACGTTGATATAATTAAAATATGTTTGTCAATCTAATTGCGCGCCTACTGTCTATCACTATCGGAATGATTTCGAAGAAAATTCACAAACCATCACCTTAAGTTTTAAAAATTCGTCTATTCGACAACTTAAATAACGCATTCAAATTGTGAATTGAATTGAATGAATGGGGATGGCAACTGTGAAACTAATGGCGCTAGCATAGTTTGTTCCAAGCATCGTCATTGATAGAAAATCTGGTAATGTCATTTTATATTTCAAAATGGGTTGACCTCATTGGTCAGATTGGGAACGAACTATGCTAGCGCCATCTGTTTCAGCTTTCACCGGCCAACCCCATCGTGCATTACACACTTACCCGGCGGATCACGTTATATTTCACGTTCAGCCGTAACATTGCATTACCAAGAGTCCAAAGTTACTTAACTTCATCTCTAAAATCACCCTTTAGATAACCTATACGCTGCTGAGTACATTCAATTCATTTTAGTTGCATTCTAGCCAGCCATTTTAAATCTGGAAAACATGTTTTTAAGCACGATTTATTTGCACACATCGTGGCAGAATACAGCACAAAAGAAAAGTAAAAATAAATCTCTTTCACAATAAAAAAGTAATGCAGGGTTGCCACGGTGAAAACAAAAAGCCCTCATGTATACAATAACGTGGCAACACCCGCGAACACACGTCACCAGATAAATGATTGCTTTACTTTTGAAGTAATTTTTTATCGTAAGTATGTGGCAGGAAGATAAAACCGCGATCCTTATTGGATCCCTTAAAGATTGATTAAAACTGGAACGGAAGATTAATACAAAGCTGTTTTCTTTCAAATTCAATCTGAGTTTGCTAATAAATTAGGTAGGATTTTTGTTTTGATTTTCTGATCAGATTATGTTGTTAAGCTTCGAATAAGTAAGCTGATAGTGGCTCAGGAGTATCACCAACAACTTAAGAGTCAGGTCATGGGTCCGAACCAAAGTTTTCATTTTACTTTGAGTAATTCATTACCAGCAATCTTGCACAAACAAATCTAGGTCGTCACGCTAGCGTTTACCAGGCCTCTCTCTGCAACAACGACCGTCTTCTGGCACCCACTGCGTGACGACTTTGGCCCATCGGTCCGGATGCATTCTACAGACATGGCCCGCCCAATCCCACTTCAACACAGCAGTCTTGTTCCCCACATCAGTGATTCCCGTTTTTGCGCGTATTGTGGTATTGCGAACTCTGTCGCTGAGCTTAATACACAATACGCTACGTTCCGTTTTTAGGATGGGCAGGATGCACATGTCGATGAGTTTGCTCTTCAGGGATAAAATAATAATAATAATATTTTTATTTCAGACACACGTCCATACATTTTTACAAAGAAAGCCTGTGTAGGGTTGTTAGTAGTACACACAAAACAAAAAAAGAAAATAAAAAGGTGTAAGTAATTTGCTATTAAACCAAACAAGTTAATAAGTACACAATAGTAATTACATATCATATATAGTGTGTATTGCGAATTTCATAATGGACAAAAATATCGAACAAAGAGTTTGTCTTAAATTTTGCATCGCCAATGGAATTTCGTGTTCTGAGTCACTGAAAATGTTACAGAAGGCTTACGGTGAAGCGACTTTATCAAAAACTCGTGCTTATGAGTGGTTCAAAGCGTTCAAAAGCGGTCGAGATGTGATGGAAGATTTGCCTCGCTCTGGTAGGCCGTCAACGTCTGCAACTGAGCCATTTATGAATTACGTAGACGCGATTCTCTAAGAGAACTGTTTAAGGAAATTAATATCATGACAGTACCTTGTCAATACATCTATGAAAATATCATGTACGTTAGGAAAAATCTGCATTTATTCAGTAAAAGAGGTGACAGACACCACTATACTACTAGAAATAGGGACCAACTAGTTCAGCCAGGTTTCAGGCTTGCAAAAGTAGATTCATCTTTCATGGGGTACTGTTTAAAATGTTACAATAAAATACCTCCCCACATTCTACAACTGAATGAGACGAAATTTAAATCTTGTATAAAACGCACACTATGTAGGCAAGCATATTATAAGTTGGTGGATTACATTGATGATAAAAATGCTTGGCTCAATGCTGGTTCTGCTCCACAACCATAGGGGAAAACTAATTGGGCAAATTATTGTTCTAGCTGCAGAAGATTGTAAAAGTATCTTTGCTTTGTATAGATTCCATCTCATAATATTGTATAATTGCATAGCACATGTGAGTACCATGTATTGTTAAGCTACCATTTGCATTTAGTTATCTTTCATTGACTTGAATATGCCTTGGTGGCTGAGAGAAAGTCATGCTCACTCAAATGTCTCGCTGATGGTGGCGGGTGTGTCGGGTCATTTAGTTCCCTTCAATATGGTTGAGTTGAATGGCGCCGATACACGCGTCTTGTTCGTGATCGGGCGCTGTCAGTGGCTGGACTGGTCATCTCTTAGCTGCCACGGTTCATTTTAATTACTTTATTTTTAATTTTTTGATTTAATGTTTTACTCTGGACGCTCATAATGTGCACGTCTTCCTACATCGTTCTCACATATATCTATAATCTCAACATGAATGATGTAACCAAGATTTTGTAACAATATTTTGATTTAAAAGAGTGTCCATGGAGTTTCTTGCCCGTTCTTCTCCATAGAGATCTACGCTAGGGAATGGGCAACTACAGTACTTTCTCAAGTTATTATGTCTTGTGTCTGGTACTGTAGCTTTGTTTTGTTTTTTTGTATTTTTGACTTTCAAAAGTGCCATAATGGTCTAATTGAAATAAATGCTTTGAGTTTTGAGTTTTGAGTCCCAAAAGATCTGAATTTTCTCCAAAAACTCAATCGCATGAAAGTCGCTGAGGACATGCTAGAACATTCATGAAACGCATTGTTACTGGTGACGAGACGTGGGTTTACGAGTTTGACATGCAAACTAGTCAACAAGCTTCGGAGTGGCGCCTTCCAACTGAACCGAAACCGAAAAAACCACGCCAAAGTCGATCAAAAGTCAAAGTCATTTTGACTGTTTTCTTTGACTATCGCGGTGTTCTGAATTCTTACCGGAAGGTCTAACGGTAAATAAAGAATATTATTTGAGCGTTATGCGGCGTTTAAGAGAGCAAATTCGACGAAAAAGGCCAGATTTGTGGAAAGAAAATTCTTGGATTTTGCACCACGACAATGCGCCTTCGCACAAGGCTATCATTGTGAACGAATTTTTGACCAAACACTCAACAAATACCATCCAGCAACCACCATATTCACCAGATATGGCTCCTGCTGACTTTTTTCTTTTTCCTAAACTCAAATTACCACTTCGTGGCACCCGTTTTCAATCGATAGAAGACATAAAGGAGAATTCGCGGCGAGAACAGAACTCAATTCCGGAAGCAGCGTTTAAAAAATGTTTTGATGAATGGATTATTCGTTGGCGCAAGTGTATCGTTTCTAAAGGAGCATACTTTGAAGGTGATAAAATAAATTTGGATGAATAACAGACATTTTGTGTATTATTGATCTTTTCCCGGTACTTTCTTGACAGAGTAGTACTACATATATACTTTTTGTTTGGAAATACATACTTATACATATATACATCCATGACGGAAACAAATGTCCATGCTCATCACACAAACATTTGCTCCTACCGGGATTCGAACCCGGGACCCTAAGAACGTAAGGCAGCTTCACTACCGCTTTGCCATTCGGGTTGTCAAAGATCCCAGCAGTGGGAACTTAATAGGCTGAATATATGCTATTAGTAAGACTACAAAAACCAGATGAAATTAGGAGTAATTTGTAAAATAAATAAAAAGATAAATTCATTACTTACAGGAAACATCTGCCTGACACTTCAAAGGGCCGAGAAAATACTTAATGAGTATAATATGTTGGTACAACAACGCAATTAATTTGTTTGACCTTGAATGTTGATACAAGCGGTAATGAAACTTAATTGGTCAGATTTTAATGTCAGCACTTGGCTCGAAGTTGGAGGGCTTTGTGTGGCTTTATTTACTTTATTTGGACACTCTAACATGGTTTTCTGACGTTAGCACAACAAGCTGCTTCAATCTGTCAAAAGAGAAGTTCCAAACTCCATAGAAACTTGGGCCTGGCGTTACAAAGCTAGAATATTGTCATATATTAGAGTTTCACGAGCCCAATTTTCACGTCTCCCATTTTACTATTTCATTTATTGTGATATAGTTTCTAATTAGCATAGAAAAGAGTTATTTATAGTAATTGGTTTTCTTATTAGAGAGACTAGACTGATTTGTGTTCATGTAAAGGAAAAATTTACTAAGACAATTGATCTCGTTAAAATCACGTAGTTTGAAAATGTAATTTTTCATTAATAGAGATATTTTAACGAAATTGGTGCCTAAAGGTAGGTTTGTACTTAAAAGGGTTCACATAGATAACTTCATTAGTTTAGGAAATATAGTAAAAATTGTGAAGTGTTTCATCCAGATTAGATTTTTAAACATTATGTTCTAGGAAGTTTTATTTCATTGTAATTTTTATTGGCTTCGAGGGTTGACAGACTTCTATCTTTGCCCAGTAGAGTACCGAAACTAGTTTTAGGAATTTGCAGAAGTGTTACTGTTGACAATCGATCATCTGAGGGGGCGTCACACCCCGGTCCTAAGTTAAAAACTGCTTATTTTCTACACTTGGCCATTGTAATTGAGGCTAAGATTAAAATTTTGGTACATATCTGATTCATGTAACGGCTAGGCCCATAGTGGGGGATCTCCTTTCTTTGATAGTTTTTCAACTTTATCGCTTAAGCATTAGGTTCAAGGTTGATTGGGAAAATTTGACAGTTTAGGCTTGATGTGCTGGCGTCTGTACAATGGTCTATTGAAATTATTGTTTCTATTTGCTGCTAATTTCACTTGAACCCAAGACACGCATCTCTGATTTTTCGGATTCATGTGCGTATTGTATAATTATGAAGGACCAAACGCAAACAGAACTTCATTATTATTTATTTTTACAAACCTTGTATTTGTTTACATGTTTGGAAACAAAGTTACGAAAGCAGTTTAACTTAGGAATTTTGTATATCTTATCATACCATAGACTATATTTCTTATTGATCAACTCAAAACATATCCAAAGTTGGAATCAAATTACACAAACGTCAAACTAGTTCTAATTAAGAAATGCAGAACCACCAACGTCATTAGCGCGGAAATTGGTGGTTCGAAACTTGATTGAACAATATTGTTTGCTATTAGGAATCATCAAACTTTCTTATGATGCCTCAATCTACTCGTGGTAATTTTGGTGCAAATAACTTCATTAAGAAGCCGTCAACCAAGCATTCTGTACATCAAACTAAGTATCTATCTTTACGCAAAAATGATTGCTGGGAAACGTACTTTTTTTTTGGGTGAAAAGTGTGCTAGACCTCAATGTAACGCACTCAAAACATTGTGCTGATGGATGGATTGAATAGTACGGGGGTCGTGGAGATGTTTAAAGTAAAAATCTTACTTTAAAAACCAGTATAAAAACAACAAAAAACTTGTCAAAAAGTTAGAACTTTGACACCCAATATCGCCGTAACTAGATGGTTCCCAGGTATGGTTTAGAACAAAAACCGACTTAAAAAAAAACCACAAAAAAGTGAAAAATAACTTTAGCTTCAGAAGCCGGTGACAAAAAAAAACACCAAATCAATCAAACAAAGGACAAGCTTCAGAAGTCGGTGACGAAAACACTAAATAAATCTTTCGCGCACGTAGGTCGATTAACTAGTGTCGACGGTATGGGAATCGCAAAATAAGTACTTGATTTACTTAGTGATGGAGTAAGTTTATTAAAATAAATTACAAGGAGCAAGAATGCCATCTGACCGAACCCGGAGACGAAAAGTTACTGACTGAATTCCACATTTGAACAATTATCTAAAACTTGGGATACGGTCGGAGCGGCACGTTACAAACTAAAAACTGTACAAAGGGTTCTATAGCTAGCTAACACAATAAAAAACAATAAACACATTACAAACAGAACCGTCGGCATCTCAACAAAAATATCAAAGGCTATTACTCTAAATTCTTAAAGCTAATATGAACAATAAGCAAAATGGGCAAGGCCCTACCATAAACTATTGTTATCCTTACATAGCCAAAGAACAAAACCAGCCGCAATAAAACATCTGCGGGCTTGCCGTGAGAACCTAAAGCTAATGGTACGTAACAGTTAACTTAAAATACTTACATACTAATTTCACACTAATTTCACTAAAGTAATACCTATAATATTAATACATAATCAATGAAGCCGCTACAAATCAAACAAAGTTCACCGACTTCTGAAGCTTGGAATTTTGAGAATCGGTCCACAAATGGGGTAAAAATTAGGTAACATACACATAAAAAAAAAATACCTACACACGAACATATAATAACCTCCTTTATTGAAGTCGGTTAAAAAAATGATCGCAATGACGGGGAGAACAAGTGCCTTTCGGCTTCGTTAAGAGGTTTTTACACCCTTTATTTAAAGCTAATTTATGTCTACTTCAATGAATGCGTAGGTAGTAATTGCTGCCGAGTATGAGGTCCTGGGTCAGATTCCCGAGTTGGGCAAAGTGTCATTGTGTTTCTCCATCAGGAATTTTACAGTAACAGCTACGGAGTCTGGATTTGTGCCCAGTTGATGGCAATACACCCGCACACTATTATAATTATGGAACTTAAACATAACTGGCGAAATGTGTGTGTACTATTAGGTACACTTTTGCCTAACCCTTTGCGGATTCAGGCCTGATGTTATGTCTGCGTAGTTTTACAAAATGAGTATATTTTCCCGAATTGCAAGTCGCTCTTCGTGCGTTTGTAAATCAAGCTTTTGAAAAAATTAAACAAAAAAGCACGCTATATCCACAGGATAAATAGCGCTATTGTAGTAATGAAACTCGATGTTTTCCACCCACTAACTCAGTGGTGTGAAGTGGAAACTATTTGGCACAGGTGGTCAAACCGTGAGTCATTAGGAGTTATTCATTCCGGCGTTCGGACCACTTTTATTTACTTACTTTTTATTCCACTTAACTTTAGTGTTCGAAATTCGGCAAGTTGCAAGCCAAATTATGATTCAACACCGCTATATCGTCGTCGTCGTCGTCGTGTCGTTTTACTAGCATTTTACTAGCATTTTTACGTAGTTTTTATTGGACTATAATTTTTATTTGGTAGCTATTCGATTTCTTGATGATAATTTATGGAAATGATTTTTTTTAAAAGAAATATCGATATTCATGTTCGAGTTTCTCACACGGATTTAATTTTTTATTGATGGCAATATTTGCAATTTGTATATTAAATATTTTTTTTAGTGGTGTTTTTTAAATCAATCTTTTCCTTGTATATTGTTTGATGAATATAAATGTCTATTAATAAAAAAAAACAGCCAAGTGCGAGTCGGACTCGCGCATGCAGGGTTCCGTACCATCGTATTAGGGGAGCCCCCTTTATTTTTTTATTATTTGTTGTTATAGCGGCAACAGTACACATCCTGTGAAAAATTCAACTGTCTAACTATTACGGGTCCTGAGATACAGCTCGCGGACGGACGGACGGACAGCGGAGGCTTAGTAATAGGGTTCCGTTGGTCTTCGGGTACGGAACCCTAAAAAACATACGTTTTTTATCGTATTATTTGTCTATGACGATAATTAATTTCTTAGCCATCAGTGTAACCTTGGATTATTTAAATGTTTTAGTGGGCGTGGGCTCGTGTATGTGTGTACATGACCTAATACCGTGAGTCCGTGACCCATACCAAGTTAAAGAAACTTTTCTACTATAATATTATCTACTTAATTGAATTTGTAATACGCATCAGTAATGTAATGATAGGTGGTAAAAATATCGAGCATGAAAAATTCTTTTTAAAATCAATCTATGTTATAAAATTACAAAATATTTGTTAAGTAGGTACTAGCTTATAGTCCTGGCTTCGCTCTCTTTATGTTTTAAATGTAGCCTATAAGTCCTATAACAGTCTGGGATAATGAAGCTTACCGTTAGTAAAAGAATTTTCAGAATCGGATCAGTAGTTCCGAAGGTTACCCCCTATTATACAAACTTACGAACTACGAGTACTTCTTTATCATATTATTATAGATGTATTGGCCAGACCTTATTTATATAGGTAGAAGTGCAAGAAAAAATAAACGCCTAGAAAATACACTGCGAAGAAAAAAATATATACAGAATCAAAAAAGAACAAATCTATGAGAAAGTGAGAATATCGTACTTCCCAACTATGCCTTTTTTCCACACTAAAAAATTTACACCGAGTTCCACACTTCTTTCTAATTTAGAACGACACAAGCAACAAAAAATATTCACATTTTGACTAAAATGTAGTGTTCAAAACCGAACGAGCAAAGAGAACAAAGTTGTCTTGCAAGATTGTAATGAAATTGAAAGCGGACAAACTGTTGGCACGTCCGCGCGTCGTTTCAAAATGGGTGGTTCCTGAATCGAAAATGAACGTGACACTCATAAAGAGTAATTTTGACAACTACACACATCAAAAATGTCTAGGGATCAAGCATTTTTATGCGGATTTCTTGAGATTGAGATGTGGCTTTGTAATAAATTTATGATTTTATAAATTTATATGGATCCTTTTTGGTGCATTTCATAATTTGAATCAGGAACTCTCAATCAAATTCGAGTAAAAGATGAAAATAAGCTGTCAATATTTTCCCTATAAAAACATACAACGCATTGAAGACATTATTAGTGCTACTGTTTCCCTACTACTGATTAAAACCAACGTTATTATGGAGCGGCGACGTCATTTAAGCAGGGAAGAAATGCTCAGAGCCGTGGGAATGATAGAAGCTGGTTCCCGGCAACGTACTGTAGCTTTAGCTCTGAATACAAGTCAGAGTGTTATCAGTCGACTTTGGACACGTTACCGAAGCACTGGTACCGTGGCTGAGCGCCATGGAGGACGGTATCGCTGCACCACACGGAGACAAGACCGATACATTCAAATCTTAACTCGAAGAGCTCCAACAATAACCGCCATGATGTTAGCCGTGAGGCTTCATCACTCTTCAGGGAACTTAATTAGCGACCAAACAGTCAGAAACCGCTTGCATGAAGTGAACCTTCATTCCCGAAGACCGCTACGGGTACCACCTATAGCAATGCGCAATCGTAGGATTCGATATCAATGTGCTCTTGAACACAGAAATTGGGCAGAAGAACAATGGCGTTTCGTGTGCTTTTCTGATGAGTCTCGTTTTGGTATGAGACCGGATACAAGACGTATACGACACTGGAGAACCCCTGGACGCCAACAGCGATTAAAATCCTGCCAGGAAGTCCATCCTTATAGTGGTGGAACCATCATGGTATGGGCGGGTATTTGGATCGGCGGAAGAACTGAGTTGATTTGGATCAGAGGCAACCTCAACGCTCAAATTTATGCTGAGACGATTGTATCAGACGTCATCGTTCCTCTACAAGTGCAAATCGGTCCCTTATTTCAGTTAATGCATGATAATGCACGACCGCACACCGCAAGAGTTGTAAGACAGACTCTCGCCGCAGCTAACATCAATGTCCTGCCCTGGCCTGCTCAGTCGCCAGACTTGAACCCGATTGAGCATGCATGGGATATGCTACAGAGAAGAGCTCTGCCGAATATGAAGGGTATCCAGTCGCAAGAAGACCTTTTTTTGTTGTTGCAACGAACATGGGCGGCCATTCCACAGCGTGATTTGGATGAACTCATTTTGAGTATGCCAAACCGATGTTCTTGTGTTGTTAGTGTTCGCGGTAGAAACACGGATTATTAATTGTTTAAGTTACCCAATAAAATTTTAAAGAAAACTGTTATTTCAGTCTTTTTTTCGAACTTTAATGTTAGTGGTTCAAATGTCAAAAATCCCTTTATTAGGAAAATGGCAAATTTCTTTATTAATGCAAAGGTGACTTGGTTTATCGTTACTGTGACAAACGAAAACACTTTATTTGATGAATCCTTAAAGAAAATTTTAATTAATATCAATCAGGAGAAAAGTTATTGCAAAAATATATGTTGATCCCTAGATACTTTTGATGTGTGTATTTAAAAAAACTAACTTTTACCCGTGGCTTAACTTATGTCGGAAATTATCCCACAGAAGTTTTCCGAGATGTAGCTTATGGTTATGACAATCAGGGATAATGTAGCTTTCCTCTAGTGAATCAATTTTCGGAATCGGATCGGTAGTTTTACAGATACATCTAAACATACAAACTTAACCTTTTTCTGTTAATAGTGCAGATATATTTAGAAATATCAGTAATCTATTTTTTCAAAATCCTTCAATTTATAACAGAAAGTTTGTTTCTAAAAGTGCTGATTGGCTGTTGGCAATTCAGCCAACAAATTATAACAATAAGCGCTTGACAACTTCTTGACTTTATGTCGTTCCATAAATAGTGTAAATCAATAACAAAGTCTTTAAAACTTACCAACAACAGTAACATTGATGCCAACATTCCTGGTGGGGGACAGTCGGAAGTCGACCCGGCAGTGATACATGGCCTGGTCTTCCTCCGACAGTGAGGATATAGTGACTGAAGTCGGCTGCGAGTGGATATCGGCGCGAAGCCGGGAGCTGGTGTTGAACGATGGCTCCGACCATTGCTTGTCTGGGATCTCGAAGCTGTGGGAAAATCAGAATGTTAGGCACTTCTTGAACTTATGCTAGCCCCTTTTTGGCGAGTTATCAATGTATTGATAAAAATACGGATCACCGGATGAGCGAAATTATTTTAATAATTAAATGTACAGCCGTGTTTCGTTTTCAATGCGACTGTACTCTGTGACAGCCATGTCAAGGCGAAACAAAAGACAATACATCAAAACCACTAAAAATCCAACCACGTGTCGACGTAAAAGGAATTCGACGTAGAGGGAATGAATCTTCCACTGCAGTAGGTACTCTTCTTCTTCTTTTCGTATCAGGCATCGTTCTTTTCCGATCAGTACATGACGACCTGGATAGCTCTGGACAGCTCACAGCTGTTATTTGCTTTTATTAACCTTTCGGATGGGATTGGTACGTGGATCCGGGCAATTCCCATAAACTCTTGAAACGCAGATTCACGACAAAACGAGCTCACGGGATTTGTTTCATATGACTGTTGTTTAGTTCGCGGATCCACCATCGTACCCCAGGTTAAATTGGTAAGACCTGGAAGGTGCTGGAGTTGTACGATAGGCCAAAGAGAAGGTGAGGCCGACTGCCGACAAACTGTCCTGCACTGCCGACAAACTGTCCTGCACTGCCGACAAACTGTCCTGCACTGCCGACAAACTGTCCTGCAGTTTGGCAGATGATTTGTGAATTACTCTTAAGTAACTTTTTGTTGAAATATATAAAAAAAAAAAAAGGCATATCCTGTATCGGGGCTTCACACTAAACATTGTGATCAAGAATTCCAGATGGGCTCGATTATTCTGCATCTCCACAGTTTTTCGCTTCGGTAGAACCACTACTATATTGTCTAGTTTGACTCTGATTAGTGAACGTCAAATACCTCGAATGTCTATAATTAAAAATAACTGTTATTCTATACATGGAGTTCCCACGAGGGTTACTTTTTCGCAAGATGGAATGCTGTCAGATCGTTCACATGAGTGCTTTTTCCGCGTACAAACAGAGTTGAGCAGATGGTTACCCGCGTATGAACGCGTTTGTGCCTTTGCTTAATTCCCAAAACGGTGCCATTTCTAAGGCACTTGTGTACCTAGCTTGAGGATAGAAGCACATCTCGTTGTAGGCAGTTTGGTTTTACTAAACGACATGGCTGTTCACATTTCAATGCTCTTTTTGAATTAGGTAGAGAAGTTTTTGTCCAAAGCTACTGTGTGTGGGTTAATGATTCATACATAAGCTAATATTAAGTTATGAGAACTCATTTCCGGGGAACTGTTTTGTAGTTTGGCAAATACTGTTATACATCTATTGTGTATTTTTTTGGCAAACAAACAATGCCCTAATATTAGTGGACTGATGGAATTTCATCCCTAGGAATCGAATATTGGAAATCCAACACTGCGCTTTTAGTAGGTTTTCGTTTAGCTTAGTGTAGTGAAAATGGGAATAAATCTCGCAACTGACCAAGATCCACGCGAGTTAGAGAGCTAGTTTTCACCACAAGTCTTTCGATATCTATAGATATATATATTTAAGCGACTTCAAAAAAGGAGTTGGTTTTCAATTCGTCGGAACTTTTTTTGTAACGTTAAAAAAAAGTGTTCGTGCAAATCAGGACTTGTTCGTTCGGTTCCTATTTTTGTTTCGTTCGTTCCCATTCCGTATTTTTGTTTGCGTTTCTGCTTAGTCTCGGCGCAGAATAAATAATACTACATTTTGAATAGATTGTTTGTGCGATTTAAACGGTGGGTGTGAGTTCATTGATCTGATGGTTTGGTTTTAATTTATGCTGTTGAATGATCAATAAGGTGTTGACGAGTGGCGAATATGGAGATATTATACACGCCTAAGTGTTGTAAAGCTGGTGAATTAGACTTGTATGGATTTGTGTAGGTAGATTCTAGACTAAGTTCTCGTATTCCGCGATTTGAGTCAATAGCAGTACGCTTAGTACTGCTGCAAGGAGCTTTCCACTGCTGTCGTGTGATTTATTGCAGCGTATTTAATGCCTTCGTAAAACTCAAATAGAGTTGAGCAGGATATCTAGAAAGGCGAGGTCATGGCAGGTGGGATTAAGCTGAGATCGAATGGCGTCTAAGGAATCGATAAAGAAGTACAAGACGTTGTTGCATTTGCAGCCATCAAAGGTAAAATCCGGATAAAGTTAGCTTGGAAAGATAAAGTCGGGATGTGGATGTTTGTGATAATTGAAATTGATTGCGCATTGTATTAACTGCATACAATTCGAAAGCGAATTCATTTGTTTCTTTATTCAAGACCGTCTCAGAATCATCGATGCATTTCAATTTAATATTTAAAAAATACTCCAGCTCGACTGTCGTATCATAACGATATGGCGATGAATTTTAAAGTTTGAATTTAAGAATAACCCTAATACTTATCGCTCGCCTGCCAGTGTCCTGTCATAATTATCAAGGAAATTGAAAAAAGTCTCACAATCCTTGTTTTACGCTATCATGTTACAATTGTAGCAAGACCATTTCTGCTGTAAGACAGCGAGGTGATCTTTTTCCTTCATTAATGACATCGCACCGTATAAATCTACAATCTGTAACTTGTCGTTCGTTTCTTCTGGTTCTTTTCGCGTTGTGTTTCTTACCAAAGCGTTAATTTTGTTACGAGAAACTAAACGCGTGGTCGCCGGCAGTGACCTTTTCTTTTTCCGTAAACATGAGTGACATAGTGACATACACACATCAAAAAAAGTTTGTGATCACTAGCATAAGCTGATATATTTTTTTAAATTGAACTTTATCAAGAAAAAAATTTTGTTGTGAGTTTTATTTTTATAGAAATACCCTGTTTGAAAGAATCTAAAAAGAAGAAGAAATTATAACATAATCTCAATATATAATCCGTTTCAAAAAAAATTTAGATTTTTCAAAGTGATCGCAAACTTTTTTTGACGCGCATGGCGTTCAACGCCATGCGCGTCTTTCCACGAGCGATCGCTTTGATACTGGTGGGTACGTTATGCGTATGTGCGAAGCAGAGTATCATAATGTTACACAGACAGAAATTAAAATGAAACCTGAATGAATTTAGTCGAATACAGATCGCGGCACGTAAGTTGAACCAAAATGGCGGTCTTCCGCGCAGATACAATTTATGGACGAAAGTCGATTGAGACCCGATAATGTGTTACAGATCGCGGCCCGTAACTTGAATTATGACCTTGAATGCAAAGTAAATAGGAAATGAAGCAATGATATTGAAATCTTACCTGTAAATGGGCATATTATTCTTGTACCACACTAGGATCATGAACTCGTCGTCAGAAGAGTCGGGGGTCGAGTCGCAGAGCAAGGTAACGTCACCACCCTCCAGAGCCTCCACGTTGGACACGGGACCTGGCAAATAAGGCCCACCTTTAATAAAAGTCGAAAACATTATATTAAGCTAACTAAACTAGAAAATAATAGGGGTTAAAGTATGAAATTGCCGTTGTATAGTAATAGACACTTCGAATTGACATAAAATCTTCATGGTGTGAGATTTTCGTGTGAAACTTTTCACGTGTTACCTATGAGGTTCTTCTTTTAAAAAAAGTGCAACATTCGATTTTCGACTTTCAATTGTTTTTTTTATTCAGCTTAGACGTAAAGATGGATACTTCGATAATCCGAGTTATTTTTTAATACGAGTTCAGACGCGAAACTAACGCGGCAGAAACAGCTCGCAACGTTGCGCTTGGAGAGGAGACTGCTAATGAACGCACCGTGCGTTTTTTGTTTAAACGCTTTCGTAATGGAAACTTCGACTTGAAGAACGAACCACGTGGTAGACCGCCTACACAGGTGAATAACGCTGAATTGAAGATGGTAGAAGATGATCCGAGTCAAACTACCTACATTACATTTGCATCAAATCAAGAAGATAAAAAAAATGAAAAATGGGTGCCTCATGATTTGACTGATCTGCAGAAAGAAATGCGTGTTGAAACTTGTGTTGCCTTGTTGAATCGGTACAGAAATGAAGGAATACTGGATCGAATTGTGCCCTGTGACGAAAAGTGGATTGTTTACGATAACCGTAAGCGAAAAATGCAATAGCTGACCCCAGGTCAAACGCCGCGCCGCAACAGTGCCCTAAACCAAAGCTTACCAATAAAAAGGTAATGGTAACTGTTTGGTGGTCTCTTCATGGTGTTATTCACTATAACTTTCTCAGGTCTGGTCAGGCAATTACAGCAGATGTTTACTGTGCCGAACTTCGAACAATGATGGTGAAACTGGCAGTGAAACAGCCCCGACTCGTAAATCGATCTTGACCATTATTGCTCCATGATAACGCAAGACCTCACACTGCACGAGAAACCGTTGTAACTCTACAGGAGCTGCAGTTAGAAACTATGCGTCATGCTCCGTACTCGCCAGACCTTGCTCCAACGGACTACCATTTGTTTCTTGATTTGGACAATTTTCTACGTTATAAAAAAAATTCTTCCCAGGAGGCAGTACAAAATGCTTTGACACAGTTTGTCGAATCTAGATCCTCAGAGTTCTATCGTAAAGGCAAAAATGAACTTTCGTTTAGATGGCAGCAATGTATAGAATGAGGGTAAATATTTTAATTAAATAAATATGAAATAAATATATCTTATAAAAAAACGAGTTTCAATTTTTCAGTACAAATTTCATACTTTAACCCCTAATACAATCAAACATGTGTTTCCCTGTTGAGAAAGACTGTCGTGTTAAACAATAATTTTCATAGCTATGCAAAAATATAAAATTCAATATTTTATATTTTTTTCTGTCTGTCTGCCTGTTTGTCCCGGCTTATCTTGAAAACGGCTGGACTGATTTGACGAGACTTTTACTGGCTGTTACAAGGAGAAACTTAGGATTTTATTTTAGAAAAAAGATTAGGGTTCCCTGCCAAAAGTATAAGTCATATTTTTAATAATTTAACGCGGACGTAGGTCGTGGGCCACAGCTTCAATAATAATAAAAGTTTCATGCATATAGGTAAGCGATGGTTGCTACTGAGTACCTAATGGAAAAGCCCTATACGAGTATATGACACTTTGCCCGACCTGAGGGTCTAGTCTAGGCCATTCGCTTTCAAAATGACCAACTCTCAATCAAGTTGATATTTTATTTATATGTCGTAGCTATAACTCAGAATTCCACGAGACCATCTCTATAATACAAGGTGTAGACGGACCCTTTCTGTACATCAAAATAAGTAACTCTACGCAAAAATTATTGCTGAAAACGACATTTTTTTGAGATCTAATATCATTTTACGGTAGGACTCAATGTAACGCACTCATAAACATTGTGCTGATGGATGTGTTGAATAGTACAGTAACCATGAACGTATTTTAAGTAGAGTTAACATTAAAAATTTGTATTTAAAAAGGAAACTCGTGAAAAAATTGGAACTTTGCTCTCCAAAATCTCCGTAACTGGTTCCCTTCCCAAAAGGTTCCCAGGTATGATCCAGAAAAAAAAATCGCAATGACGGAGAGAACAATTGCCTTTCGGCTTCGTTAAGGCTGTTTTTTCACCGATTATCATGAGTATTTTAAAGAATAATTTATGGAATCTTAGAAATATGACTATCCACTAGAACAAGAAATCACCAATTCACTATATAGCATAGTTACTGACGAAGACGACCAGTCCTTGGCAAGTCACAAAATCGTATTACAATATTTTTGGAATAATAATATTAAATTGAATTTAGACACCGTAATTTTAGCAGACAACCGTAAATTTCGGGCTCGCCTAATAAATCTAAGTAAGCATCAGACATTACAACCTTGAATTGTGTTGACACACAGAAGATATATTGGCCAATAAATCTGCTAGACTACAGTTTGAATTGTTAAAGATTTATTTTGAACCAGACAGAATTTTCTATTGTTGTTTTATCTGACGTTTGCGGTTCTTAGCTGTCATCCGATAAGGGCGCCCAAATGGGACTCGAAAACTTGACTTGGAAATTAAGGGAAAGAGGAATATGGCGAGCTCTCGATCTTTTTAAAAATGTTTTCACGTTTTTCTTTTGAGGACTGGGTATGTAAAAACTGTTGTTGACCTTATAGTTAAATATAACTCAGTGAGAAAATATAGCTCAGTAGAGATGTAAGTATTACGTTATTAATCCAGGGTGTAACCAACCTCATCACGAAGCCGTCAACCAAGCACTCTGTACATCAAACCAAGTAACTTTACGCAAAAATTATTGCTGGGAAACGACTTTTGATTTGGGGTGAAAAATCATGTTTTGTGGTAAAACTCAATGTAACGCACTCAAAACATTGTGCTGATGGATGGATTGAATAATACGGGGGTCGTGGAGGTGTTTAACGTAAAAATCTTTCATTTAAACTTGCATAAAAAAAAAAACTTGTGAAAAAGTTTAATCTTTGACCCGCAATATCTCCGTAATTAGAAGGTTCCCAGGTATGGTGTAGAACAAAAACAATATCGCAATGACGGGGAAAACCAGTGCCTTTCGGCTTCGTTAAGAGGTTTTTTTACACCTTTTATAAATTGTTGTCTCTAACGAAATACTAAAGCTGCTATAAGTAGCATCATTATCATTTTCAGCATTGAAAGAAAGAAAAATATTTATTTGGGACAAGCACAGGAACTACAAAACAACACTATTACTACTACTTGTAACTATCATAGTTTGTCTCTGCATAACCCAAAGGTTCATCATCTGCTTAGCCTTATCCCAACTATTGAGGTCGGATTTCAGTCTAACCGGATGCAGCTCAATACTTTACGTGGATCGACTGCCAATCTGACCTTCACAACCCGGTTAGTACTGGGTAATACAATAAGACTGGTTGTCAGACTTTCGGGCCACTGACTACCTGTAACGACTGTCAAAGATCTACAAATGACAGCCGGGACCAACGGCTTAACGTGCTTTCAGAGGCACGAAGGAAACTCGTTATGTAAGGGTGGTCACCCATGCACGGACCAACCTAGGCAAGCGTGGCTTAACCTGAAGAACGTATTATTTAGCTACGAGATCCTCTCATCACTCAAAGGTTGACTGGTAGAAAACGACTGGTGGAAAAGAATTCAATAAATAAATACCATTAGGGCCCTGCTGGAAATGGGCCCCTAAGATCGCATTCTATTCGGTCCGATAGTATTGTTACCGATATTATTTATGAGCGCTTAATGACCAAAGTGACATCTAAAAAAAGGGTCGGCGAAACCCTCGGGTCGTGGGGCCCGAGTGCTCAGAGTCCCTTCAAAGCAATCTCGAAACGGTTAGTTGACACTTCCCGTGACCCAAGGGCGATACAACGTGGCGATGTCGCCAGTTTCTTGGCCACATTACTAGTCGACAGCGATGTGGAGAAATTATTTATGCCTTTTTAGTTTGTTGTTTGGTTCGTACTAAGATATTTTATTGTTTTTATTTTTGGTGTGTATTGTTAGGTACTTAATTTGGTAGAAATAGTTAGGTTCTTGTTGTCTGTCCAAAATCAGAAGATGTATTTGTCGAAAAAACAAAAATAAGGGTCCTTTTATTCAATTATCTACAGCAGTAATTGTTAATAGTCTCTCCGCGTCGTTTTTCACAGTTAAATTGTTTGCACAATAGTAAGATCCATAGATCAGAATCTATGGATCTTACTATTGTGCTTCTTGTTGCAAACAATTTAACTAAAAAGTAAAGGATAATGGTATTTTCGATTAAAAATCGACGTATTACGTACGTTTACACCGCACGGTTGTGCTGGTGCCTCTGGAAGGGGCTGTAACAGTTTGAATTAGTATCTAAATATCTCTTGTATTATTTTGACAACTTACCATCAACTCCAGGTATAAAAGCATAGCCACCGGTACAGATGAGAAGGAATACGTATATCGGCGCCGGAGTGAGGCGCATTCTACGGCCCATCCATGCTCCCGCGCTGCGCTCTCATTGGTCGAGCCAAGCGCTGGTGTCGCGCATTCGTCACGACTTGCGCCACATCATCTGTGCGACCGACTTACGTTCATGGTATTTGAAGGGGATATCTGAAAAAGATGAAAATAACATGAGTTATGATGATAAATCTATGTATAGCCGACTTCGTAGGTGATGTTACTGTAAAAGCCTTTATTTGGAGATAGAGAAGAGACGTACGGGCTGTGCCTCGGATGGGCGTAAGTAGCTATGAGCATGCTAAACGAAAGTAAGCGAGATGGCTTTAGATTTTGTTAGGAATGATGCTCGCGGTGATAATAACGACGTCATTATTAATCATCATTATTTCAGCCGCAAGACGTTCACTGCAGGACATAGGTCCCGTGCGACTCGCATCCAGGGGATTCCCGCAACCTTCACCAGGTCATCGGTCCACCTAGTGGGAGGCCTTCCAACGCAACGTCTTCCGGTTCGCGGTCGCCACTCCAGAACTTTTCGGCCCCATTGGCCATCCGTTCTGCGAGCAATGTGCCCTGCCCACTGCCACTTAAGTTTGGCAATTCTTTGGGCTACGTCGGTAACCTTGGTTCTCTTGCGGATGTTTTCAAAAACGACGTAATATCAGATATTTAAGAAATACTTATTGTATTATTCCCAAATCCAACATTTACCAACTGCAATTGGTGAAACCTAGTATTTTCCAAACTCCAATACCGGGTACACATTGGTGTAACGTAACGTGAAACGTAACACGAATGAGCCGTCCAGACTAAGTATGCAATGCAACATTAAATGCAACCCAAACAACAAGGCGATTTTTTTTCAGCGTGTTGTGATTAGTGAAGTTTCAATTTAAACTTCACTTAGGTTAAACTACCTAACTGTCATAGACAAGTGTCTTCTCGTTTTATGACGTGCAAGAAACTTAATGGTGATAAAGCCATTACATGGTTGTTTATACTTGTCTTGCCCATTTAAAGTTAGAGGTATTTAAGTAAGTTCTCAAGTTCTTTTACTACCAAGATAACATAGAATTAAAATGAAGTGAGAATCTCAGGCCCACAAGCTATGAAATAAACAAAACTTTTTATAAGTTTTCTTTCCCAATTACGTCACAGGTCAAAACTTTTTTACGGCCAAATAAAACTAGAAGGTAAATGACGTTATAATTTACTACAACAGCATAAAAGTACGTCCCTGGTTATTTTCCACAAAAACAGGGGACACTCGTATTCAGTTCGTTTGAAATGCAAAAGTTTGTTTTGAAACAAGCTGAAAACTGAAAAGGTGACATTCATATGACAGCATTCATAAAAGCATAGTTATTTGTGCTTGAGTAAGTTTGTTCGTAAACCGGCCGTATGTGGCCGCCGCGGGTCATAGCTTCGGATCTCTTTTTTAATGAGCTTTGTTTCGTCATAGTTTGGTAATGACGGAGTGAAAAACAGCCAGTACTTTTAGAGGCTCTCTATTTGTTGAAATTTTATATTGGACAAAGGCGTGTTTTCTAAAGAAACTGAACGTTCATTAACCACCACGCTAACACAGTGGGGTTTGGCCCTAATAAAGTTAATTAGTAGAGTTAGGCCGCGTTCCCACTTTGTCGCGACGACAGATAATTGTGTAGTTTTAAGTATCGTGGCTTGTGTATCTAAATGGAGTTGTTCACATATAGGACGACGCGATTACTGTCGTCTACGACTTTTGCCAACTGAAAACCAACGTCACGACATAGTAGGAACGCGGCCTTGGGGGTGTTACCCACAATGCTCGATTCGGCAGTACTGTAGAAAATCAAAACTGTAGCAATCGGCAATATTCGGCTTTCATACGACTCGTGCTGATCGACAAATTCCGTTTGGCATCTTCCATCACTGAATTATGTTCGGGTAAGTTTGTCGTAATTCGATCTTAGCTGAGTGATATATATGTCGCCGCAAGAGGCTCTATCTGCTAAGATTTAATCTAATTAATAACACTCATAATTCTATTCCATGTTAATATTGATTAACCTGCCATCTCTGCTTGATATTACAATTATTAAATTAATTGACAGGTGAATTAAGCGCCATCTATTGGCTTAAATAGTACTTAGATAGTTCGTGGTTTCAAATAGTAATTTATTAAACAAAAGTCTCTAGCTAGATCCATAGTTAAAATTAAGATATGCAAGTATTTTATGACAATTGGGATTTGTAATTATCATTGTTCATATGACACAAAAGATTTGTTTATGAGGCAACACTCCACATTAAAGTGGAAGATGGCGCCGAATACGATTTGATCAATAGCTCAATATATAATTTGAAACTACAACTAAATCAGTTTCTCTTACTAAATTACAAACTAAAAAGTAACAAGATTATTTTACAGAACAATTTATTAGTGAAAGACTTCTTAAGTGTTCTTTGTATTTAAATCCTTTGATTTGCCGGAAATGGTTTTAAGCAAGATCAAATATTGTTGTAAAAAGTAATGAAGCGACTAATTAGCTTTAACTAGATAAAACCTTTGCATTTGTATTGTTTAATTATTATAATGATTAATTGTGAATTATTCTAGTATTTTTTGTAAGTTTTAATGAACTTATTATGTAATGAGTAAACTGTACTGAGTGGGGGACTTCCGCTCACTCACTCTGGACAGACGCGTGAGCAACGAACGAGGTGTCTCGTTAGCTTACGATGAATAAAACAATTGAAGTATGTGATTATCAGTGGTTTTTGAAGTGAACAATACTAAGTAGTGTAAATGAGAAATGTAACACAATCTACAAGAGTGTATAGAGTTTCTTCGTTCGTTCTTCTCCATATCAACTACATGCGAACGGACGGTTCAACTCTAGAATGTTTTTATGTGCCTGTACCAAATGGTTTAATAGAAATAAACGTTTGGAGTTTGAGTCAAGTGTTGTGTGTGATTTCAACTACCCACCTACCTATCTACCAACAAGAATCGTATCGCAAGGCGATGTGATAATATGACTGAAAGACAATATGGCGGCGGGTGGCGCCAATATTTGAGGACAGTGTTCCTCTAAGTTTTCCCTGCCGTGATATATATAAAAAAATCATTCATTTAAAAGTGGTGGAGGGAGAGATGGCTGGCGGCGGGAAAGGGGGGATGTTTTTTAGTTTTTTTTTTATTTAAAAAAAGAACATTCATTTAAATGTATTTGACTTAACCAAATCATCAAAAGAAATGTGTGCTGGGACACAAATAGTAGAAGTGAAACTTCAACTGACAAGTGGAAAAACAAATCGCAACAAAATTTTAACTTGAAGTTTTACGGGCAGATTGTAATTGTACTTGTCCAATTTAAAAATCTGCCCGTAAAACTTCAAGTTACGAGTAATAGAGACTCGTCATCTCATCAGACACCTCATTTCTTGCCATATCATCCTTCACACACTTCCATCAATCGTTTCTTTGGTCTTCCTCTAATCTTATACGGTTACCTATATCCATCCACATTCATATTTAGAACTTTCCGAACGACCAAATGTAACTTGTCAAAAGTCAAAATTATTTATTTACGGTAAATATGGTGCCTACTTACAAAAGATGGTAAAAATAATAATTATGTAGTCACATTTTGATTTAAAAATGGCATCCAGAGATTATTAAACAAGATAGTCATTTCAAAACACAATACTTAAGTAAATTACTAAATATTGCGCCATTACTTTTAAAACAAATGAGTTCGATTTCGGATTTCGTGCTTGAGTGAGGTCCGAAATGAACTCGAACGGAATAGCATTAGCATTTTTTTGGTATTTGATAAATTATCTATTAGTTTATTTTATCTGCATATGTGTATTAGTATCAATCTAAATCTGAACTCTCGTTAGCAAAAAGTTTTTTTTAGACATTACTTTGTACCCTATCACTATGTTTTTCTATTTAACCCAAAGGTTGACTGGTAGAGAATGCCTTGTGGCATTAAGTCCGCTTATGTACCACTATTGTACATGAAGTTTAAATAAATAAATAAATAAATAGCAACTAGCATTCATTGTATTGCTTGATTATTCTGTAAACTTCACTATAGAACCACTATTTTTATCAACAATGTTTTTATCCGACGCAATAAAAAATATAGGTACCTACCAGCCTGCGTAATGAATTGTGTGAAGGCAATTAATATCAACTGTGATACTGACAGAACGAAAGCTACATAAGTGTGCTTAATTAAACAACAGGAAGTCATCAAAGCCAATAATTAGCATTCACTGGCAATAGAGGATGTCACACTCAAATTAATATGTCAAATTATGTGTAATTGATTTGTACAGAGATCGGTAGCTAGCTATAATTCTACGCTTTGATTACCGAAAGTGTTTCGGCATGTGATGCGGAGGAATGTGGAAAATCACGTTCAGAGTATGATTGTGGATGACTGTAGGAGTAGAGCAAGACCTTATAAACGATGGATGGACTATGTGAAGGATGATATGGCTAGAATTAGAATGGAGGTGTCTACTCTAGATGACGAGTAATAGAGAAGTATGGAAGACATGCCGCGACTCCAAATAAATAGGTATTAAGGCAGGAGATTACCGAAAACTGTATTGAAATAAAATTGGACGTATAATAATTTGTGCTTTTGTATGATATAATGGACCACAGTGAAAAGCGTATTATTGTTGTTGACATTAATATTCGCGTCGTCGAAACAAATATTTATTGTGGCTGATATTTGCGATGGAATTTTATTGAGAAGAGGAATTTAATCAATTGAACTGTAGGGTTAACCTGCGTTTTTGTGGCCATTGCAAGGATGGGCGATATTAAACACACTGTGTACCTCAAACAGGAAGTCTGAAATAAAGGCAATAGGCATGACGACAGTATCAAAAAATTGCAAATCTATTTAGTCCGTCAGTTAGAGTATTGGAAATTTAATGGATGACAAAGATAAAACGCATCAAAACTCGGGAGTGGGGGCTCGTGACGTCAGAACTAGCTAAAAATTATACCAAGGCGTGACGTATTGAGAATTTTAAAAGCGTCATATCTTCGTCAATTTTGGTTTACGTAACAAAAGAAAAAACACGGGTCAAATATTTTTTGATAATCTAACTGACTGACTAATTCGTTTTTTTTGTCGTCTCGCCTATTGTAGTCAGAACTTCTATGTCAACCGTCAGAAGCTCGAAATTCTGGCAACTGGTCTGACCTCAAATTATTGGTTCAAACGATCAATTCTAAAAACTGTTGTCTCTTTAGAATCGTTTTATATTTATCTGCCAATAAAGCCGAAAGCTACGTTTAAAGCATTTGTTTTTTGTGTTTTGCTATACGAGAATATTGTTTCAGGATGTGAAAAAGAATTGTTGCCAGGAGGCACTCACATGTTGACATGTTTCGTTTTGGAAAGCGGTGGATTATTCCAGATATTTTACTGGGTGTTGCTTTATGCATTAGCTAAGGAAACTTTCTGAAGACGCTGAAGAATATTAAGAATATTTTTGATATCTAAACATAACACGAACCCTGTTTTCGGATTTTAAGATATAAAGTAAGTTGTGTTTAACAAAAAAGCAGCTGCACCCAGTTAGACTGGAAGCCGACCCTAACCTAAGTAGTCGGGAAAAGGCTAGGCAGATGATCATCATTTGCCTAGCCTTTTCCCAACTATGTTGGGGTCGGCTTCCAGTCTAACCGGGTGCAGCTGAATACCAGTATTTTACTTGGAGCGACTGCTTATCTGACCTCCACAACCCAGTTTGTATCGGGTAATACAATACCCTTTGGTAAGACTGGTTGTCAGACTTTTTGGGCCTCTTACTACTACTACCTATAAGAAAAATCTCTTTTGGTGACTGTACAAAAATTTTAACGTCAAAGTTAAACCAAACCCGCGCTAAAGCCTTACTTAAAATAAATCTCCGGTAATATCATCATCATCATCATCAGCCTATAATGTTCCCACTGCTGGGACACGGCCTCCTCTCCATGAGAGGGAATGAGCTATAATCCACCACGCGGGCCCAGTGCGGATTGGTAGATGTCACATGTCTTCGAATTTTTGGTTCTAGGACATGCCGGTTTCCTCACGATGTTTTCCTTCACCGTTTTGAGAGCAGTGGTGATGAAATAAATTACACAAAGTAATGCGTCTGTCTGGGTTCGAAGCCACGACTTACTGTTCGTAAGTCGGGGCCGCCACCACAGGGCCACCGGTGCTCTGGTAATATCACAAAAAATTAAGTAAGATAAAGTACCTAATGACCTCATTTATAAACGATGTCAATTTTATAATACGTAGATTATAGTTAACTAGTTGCTGCCCGCGACTTTGTTCTCGTGAAAAATTTGTTGTATTTTTCAGAGATAGAAAGGAACCTCTGTCCTTCCTCAGGATATACTCTATCTCCTTGCAAAATTGTATAACGATCCACTCAGTCGTATAGTCGTGACAAGGTAACAAACAAACAGAGTTACTTTCGCCTTTATTATATGGGTATGGAATTATGGATAGATAAATTTCAATAGGTGCCAAATTGGCGGGGTCTATTGGACATATTAATTGATGTAAATGACTGAAACTGGTTTGGGCGTGGTCGGTCATAGGCGCATAGGCGAAGTTTTCGACGCGCAAAAAATTGCGGTCGATGACCCAGTGATTGTGTTTTGTAACTAACATCACAGAATACATCATAGTATAATGGTCGACCAAGCATTTGGTTTACATTTTAACATGCAAATTACATTATAAAATGTCACCAAATAGATAGGTCGACCGTACAAGCTAATACGGAGTGTTTATTTGATTGCTAAGGCTAGTGATGAGGGGACGCAAATTTTAGAGCATGCAGAACCGGCTCTGGTTCAGAAGTAAGAACCGGGAGAACCGGTTCTCAGGGTAGGGTTTCTGAAGCCGGCTTGCCTTATGGGATTGCCGCTACAGTCAGCTTGCTTGTTGGCCCCTGGGCACGCCACCTTTCCCTAAAAGGTAGTCAGAGGTGATCAACATTTCACCAGTCATATTTATAACTAATTTATGAGTTGGAGAGGCAATCCATTTTCCCCAACTATATTGGCCTATTCTCCTGACCTCCAAGACCCGTTTAGTACTGGGTAATACGATTCTCCTTGGTATGACTGGTTGTCAGATATTCGGGCCATTGACTACCTGTAACGACTGTGAAAGATCAAACTCAAAGCATTTATTTCAATTAGACCATTACGGCGCTTTTGAATGTCAAAAATGCAAAAAAAAACAAAGCTACAGTCACAGTCACAAGACATAATAACTTGAGAAAGTACTGTAGTTGCCCATTCTCTAGCGTAGATCTCTATGGAGAAGAACGGGCAAGAAACTCCATGGACACTCTTTTAAATCAGAAAATTGTTACAAAATCTTGGTTACATCATTCATGTTGAGATTATACATATAAATATGTGAGAACGATGTAGAAAAAAGTGCACATTAAGAGCGTCCAGAGTAAAAGATTAAATCAACAAATTATCATCATCATCATCATCATCAGCCTATTAATGTTCCTACTGCTGGGACACGGCCTCCTCTCTATGAGTGGGAATGGGCTATTATCCACCACGCGGGCCCAGTGCGGATTGGTAGATGTCACATGTCTTCGAATTTTTTGGTTCTAGGACATGCCGGACATGTCGGCCATGTCGTGAGGAAACCAACAATTTATAAATAAAGTAATTAAAATGAACCGTGGCAGCTAAGAGATGACCAGTCCCAACAGCGCCCGTACACGAACATGACGCATGTATCGGCGCCATTCAACTCAACCATATTGGATCTACAAATAGCAGCCAGGACCAACGGCTAAACGTGCTTTCCGAGGCACGAAGGAAAATCGGTGTAACGGTCCTATAACTATTTCATAAAAATCATAAATTGATTTAACAATGCACTTCTAAACCACTGAGTCTTTAATCACGAAATTTTGCACTGGTGGCCTACCATGACGTCTTAAAGCAGGATCGTTTTAATCTTGTTTCAGTGTGGGAAAGAGATGGCACTAGACGTCCTCATAGCTCCGTCTCTTACCCACACTGGAACAAGATTAAAACGATGCTGCTTTAAGACGTCATGGTAGGCCACCAGGTGTTCTTTGTATAATGAAGGTGAACACGTAGGAATTTTGTAAATTTGGTCCATAAAGTGTGTATGAAAGTTCGATATTATTGCTGGGAAACCCCTTCGGACTCAAGACTTGTTTATCAACTCTCCTCAACCTCCTCCTTTTGGAAGTCGGTTAAAAACAGGTTTACTTTACATATACACATCAAAAAAAGTTTGCGATCACTAGCGCTGATATATTTTTTTAAGTTGAACTTTTTCAAGAAAAAATCTTTGTTGTGTTTTTTTTTTTTAATGTTTTATTGTTTTATATTCTAAATCTATATTTTTAAATAAAGAATCTAAAAAGAAGAAGAAATCATAGTATAATCTACCGTAATAAAAAAGATTTCGATTTTTCAAAGTGATCGCAAACTTTTTTTGATGTGTCTAGGTGCAGATCTAAACTTCGACATAAATCCCATAGCAAAAGCTGACACTGAGTTTATAACCGGCTACCGAGTAACCAGCCGGGTATGCTCTGAAAGTGTCACAACTGGGTGTTAAACTTATGTGTAGTATAAACTTGTAGCGACCACGTTAGCGGGTTCGCCTACTTTACGAAGCTTTGGCGTACTTTGTAAATTAATGTGACATAATTAATGTACGAGTACTAGTATGTCGAGGCTTTGAACCTTACTCACGTTACTATACGTAATTTGAGAATGAATTCATTTGAAAATAAACGCTGTAGCGCGACTGCTAAGTTTATTAAGATAAGATATAATATATTTATTTGCATAAACATGTGTACACATACAATAATAAAAAGTGCATGTAGAATGACATAAAATAAAAATTTGTTCAGACATGTTTGCCACATACTATGGCGTGCAAATATTTTGAGTACTAATTAAAATAAAATTAAAAATATTAATAAATGGCAAAATTAAAAAAATAATAACAAACATGATGAAAAAGAATAGCGTCGATTAATAAATGTCAAAATGATACATGTCAAAAGTAAAAAAATAAAAAATGATAATAAAATGATGATGATGATATGATAAAGATAATATTATATTATGCTTAATATTATTTAATACTTTTCTTTCTTTCTTTAAGCATGAGGTCCTGGATTCGATTACCATGTCGGACAAAGTTTTGTTGGGTTTTTCCATCAGGAATTTCTCAGTAGAAGCCACGGAGTCTGGATTTGTGCTCAGTTGATGGTAATAGGCTAATGGAATACGGGTGAATGGGATTAAACATAACTGGTGAACTAAGGGTGAACTAATTAGTACACCTCGAACTAACCCTTCGAGGATAACAGGCGTGATGTTATTATACTGCGATAGGTGAGTTGATTGAAATCAAAACTTATATTGTCACTTACGAGATATCTATCGTGATTGTTAATTGTTTTGAGCTCCCGATATTTCGACGCTGTTGCAAGCGCCATGATCGCGGGTTGACTGGAGAATGCGGGTGGATGTAACAAAACAATCAAACAAACAACAACAAACAAACAAATAATTCAAAAATCACAGAAGATATCCCGTAAGTGACAATATAAGTTTAGTTTTAAACCGTGAAAGCCTAAAACAGTGTTTGATTGAAATCAACGAACCCGAAATAACAAAATTACTCGATTCGCATTAAATAAGTCAAATATCTAAAACTAAACACCCCCTTTTTTTTTTTTTTCGGATGGGAAATCATCAAATGACTTCTCTCGCTCTGGGCGGAGCAGGAGTGAGGGCGGAGCAGACTTTTACTGACTAAAACCCATACATGTTCTTTCATCGCCCTTTTTGTTCCGGGGCCACGGTATCTCTTTCGAACAGTCCCGCAACCCCGGCAGGCATCGGTCCTTGCGGACCCCTTCCTTTTTGCTGACTCTCTTTGAGGCGCGCGTGGAACACGAACGCGCCGTCGACACGGCCTGTCGTCATGAGACGGATGGACGGCGAGCTAGCCCATAGCCCACCGTCCACAGGCCCGCAAACTAAACACCCCTTAACTCAGTTTCAATGGGCTTGTTTTACTGCGTCCGGATTTCGGATAGGCACTATCTGTTACAGAAATGACCCAGGGCTTATCCGGTGGTCGTAAAACGGGACATTAATCACCTAAATATGATATATTGTTCATTACACCACACGTTAATACAATTACAGATATTTTACAGTCAAGATTACACTGGATAGTAAAGTCACGAACTTATTATTGTTTGTAAAACAATACATTAACATAATCAGATAGATTTAGATACGGACAGCCATATTTACGAGCTTATCACTTCCAATTTTTAATTTCTGCATACAATGGATGGCGTATCTTGATGTAAAGTGTATCGGGATCTGAGTGAAGCCCTTTGTTGTGAAGTAAGTTATGTAGCTATGGAGCCAATTTGTAACATGTTGGTATGTTTATTATAACATAAGGAAAGTTTAGCTTGTTAAATGTTTGATATAAACTTATTAAGGGCTACAATTTTATTGATATTGGAATTTCTTGGTAAGTGAATGAAAAGTATTTCGCTCAAGCGTCATGGGACTTACTTATGTTACAATTTATAGGGAAATGGAGTTAAGACTACTTTATGACAGTTGGAGTCGAATGATATTATTACTTCCAGGTGGCCTACCATGAAGTCTTAAAGCAGGATCGTTTTAATCTTGTTCCAGTGTGGAAAGAGATGGCGCTAGACGTCCTCTATATCTATATAGCTCCGTCTCTTACCCACACTGGAACAAGATTAAAACGATCCTGCTTTAAGACGTCATGGTAGGCCACCTGGAATGCTATTAATGCTACTGTGACCACAAGTGCTGATACATGAGCATAAGGCAACGCGACACCACACAACGCAACATGACGCCGTCTCTTCGTGTTCAATAGTTTAATTAGGTTTTTGTGGTTTTTATAAATATTTATGTTAGTCTGTAAGGTATATATGATATGGGTCTTTTTGTTACCTGAATTAAATGATATTTTTTATTATAAGTAGTATGTATTTGCGCGTAGTTTGCGCGTCGTTAGGGACTAGGCCGCGCCGTGTATTTCTGGTAAACACTGAACAGCCGGCTTCAATCTTACAGGCTAGCTTATTTCTGGTAAACCCTGAACAGCTGGCTTCAATCTTACAGGCTAGCTTATTTCTGGTAAACCCTGAACAGCCGGCTTCAATGTTACAGGCTAGCTTATTTCTGGTAAACCCTGAACAACCGGCTTCAATCTTACAGGCTAGCTTATATCTGGTAAACCCTGAACAGCCGGCTTCAATCTTACAGGCTAGCTTATTTCTGGTAAATCCTGAACAGCCGGCTTCAATCTTACACGCTAGCTTATTTTTTGTCACGACCCGACGGTGTCCCTTCCGCCCTATAAAGCACAGATAACATATCTTCACAACTTATAAATGTCCCTATTCTCTGTGTGCCTCTAACAATTTTTTCTGCGGTCTGCCCTGAACTACTTGTCTCCACCTTGGGCCAGCGGACTTTTGTGCTTTGATTTACTGCTCTCTAAAATATGTAAGTACCTAATTTGGGCAGGTGACGAATTTCTCTAATGAGTAACGACAAAGAGTGTTAACAGACAAGCGACACATGCACTCCAAAATAAGTCGGTAATTGGTCGAAAATTAATTATCTTCGTAGCTCGTCTGTTAACGTCTTTCTCCTTTGTCTGCTTTCGTATCGACATAAAATATGTACACTGTACAGAAATAGCTCATGCCTTGAAATTACAGGGTGTAGAAGTACCCATCATCTACCCGTCATCTAAGCATTCTGTACAAAAACCCTCATTGAACATACATTATTGCTGAGAAACGACTTTTATTTTCAGAGTGCCAAATCACTTTTAATCGGTAGCGCGCAATGTAACGCGCACAAAGCATTGCGTTTATATGTAGATGCATGCAACAGTACAAGGGTTATGGTGGTAAGTATTTAAATTTAAGTAATGACATTTTTATTGTTAAAAAAACGTGAAAAACCTTTGAACCTTCAATATCTTAGTAACTCTTCCGGTTCCCAGATCTAAAAAATATATCGCAATGACTGAGAAAACTTTGGGGGTATGAAGAACAGGGTGTAAAGCCTTCATCCCTCATAGAAAAGGGAGGATCCTCCAACCGACGGGTGCTATGTCTGGTAGGCCATTGCCCGATAGTTGTTGTCGGGTTCTTGTATATAGTCTTAGAGGTCGCCTCCACGAGCGAGAGAATCGCGGCGATATTATCGTCCTTGCCACGTTTTTCTATACACTCTCTTTTGGGCCGTCTCCACGAGCTAGAGAACCGCGGCGATATTTTCGTCCTTGCCACGTTTTTCTATACACTCTCTTTTGGGCCGACTCCACGAGCGAGAGAACCGCGGCGATATTATCGTCCTTGCCACGTTTTTCTATACACTCTCTTTTGGGCCGTCTCCACGAGCGAGAGAATCGCGGCGATATTAAAAGATATATTACAGCTATACGGCGATATTATAAGCGAAAGCTATCATTTACTGAAATCCTACGTCTTTTCTTGACTTGAATGTGCCCTAGCGGTTGAGAGTATGTCATGCTCACTCTAATGTCTCGCTGTGGTGGCGCATGTGTCGGATCATTTAGTTCCCTGTTCGTGAATGGGTGCTGTCAGTTGTGACGGGTCATCTCTTAGTTGCCATGGCTTATTTGAATGTTCATTTTTGAATTGTATTTTTTGTTTTTACTATGGACACTTTTAATGTGCACATCTTGCTACATTGTTCTCACATAATATACCATCTCAACATGAATGATGTAACCAAGATTTTATAGCAATATTTTGATTTAAAAGTGTGTCCATGGAGTTTTCACAATAGAGATCTACGCTAGGGAATGGGAAACTACAGTACTTTCACAGTTTTTATGTCTTGTGACAGCTAAATTTAATTTTCATTTTTGTTTCGACAGTTCAAAAGTGCCTGTAACTAGCCTACTTGAAATAAATGCTTTGATTTTGATTATCGTCCTTGCCACGTTTTTCTATACACTCTCTTTTGGGCCGTCTCCACGAGCGAGAGAATCGCGGCGATATTTTCGCTCGTGGAGGCGGCCCCTTAGGTCGCGGATAAAGTTACTAGCGCGTTGTAGAATTCTGACGTATTTCACTGTTTAGTTCATCATCTTTGACATACATGGCGCTGTAGTTTTTTTTTGTTTTTTGTTGCTGTAGTACTTTTTTTAGTGCCTCTACAGAACTTTCAGCTTCGTTTAGCGAATTTTTACACCTGTAATATAAGCCAGTCAGAGAGGTAGTAGTTAGCTGACTTTCCAGGGTATGAAAGTCAGCATGACGTATGATTAAGCTCGTGATCACTTTACGATAAAGTTGAAAGTTGTTTACACGTCACAAAACGACAAGACCTATTTGTCTCCGTGACTGTTAAGTAGATAAGTTCAAACTTAATGAAGCTTCTGCTTTCTGAGAATTGTTGTTAAATGTAGAAATACATTTTAGTGTACCCTGAAATATCGCTACTCGTAAAGGCTTGATTAAGCCATTGTTACTGGAGAGCTAACAAAAATGTGAATAAGAATACTAAAAAAAAACAGTCGAATATCTATTGTTCGAAATTGGAACAGTTCCAATAAATAGGAATCAGGTGGTCCCCTATTAAGTATGTTCATTGGGTCTGGACCAAATGGTGAACAATAAAATGTTCGAATCCTTCTTAATTTTAGGATAAGACATAAAGAGTCACCAGTGGTGCTACTCTCTGAACAACAGTTCGAAACTGTATCGAGGATTTTTAGTAAAGTTACGAATATTATTAACGTTTCATAAGCTACTTGCTATGTCCGCGGCTCCGCTCGCATAAGACACTATTATTAAGCCGCGGGAACCAGAAGAGTTACTGTCTCACGGGATCATACTACCAGTATCATCATCATCATCATTTCACTCGTCACGTCCACTGCTGGATATAGGCCTCCCCCAAGAAGGGGGGTTTTGCCATAATCGCCACGCTTGGCAGGCGGGTTGGCGATCGCAGTACGGTTGTTACAAAAGCACGAGAACGCAAGAGAACGCTGCTGCCCATTCTTTGGTAAGTCCCTTAGTCGCCTCTTACGACACCCACGGGAAGATATGGGATGGTGCTATTCTTTACGTCCGACACCATACAGACAGTATAAAAGTATCCTATATGTCAATCCAGTTTATAAACAATCAATATGCCAAATTTCATCCAAATCCGTCCTGTAGTTTTCGCGTGAAGGAGTAACAAACATCCATCCATCCATCCATCCATCCTCACAAAGTTTCGCATTTATAATATTATTAAGATGCTGCATTCTGCATATCTAGGGTTTAGTTTTCAAGCGATTGATTAATATCCTCTTTTTTAGATCAGAATGATTGACGAACGAAGATTTCATCAAGACATATCGCCCAGCAGAAAAAATAATATTGATAAAATAGGTTCCGGAAATATGTATTACCTGCCGATCGGGATTGCCCTAAGTAATATCCATGTAAATGTACACCAGATTGGTAGATCCCACTTGAAGGGTCACTGGAGCGTACAAGTTCGCGCCTTGTGTATGTCGGGGATACCTGCCTAAAGGCGCTTCGTAAATATCAACTTTCATGCGTTTGTGGTGCGAATATCAATGGGTTTTCTGCACCTCGTGTTGGAAGAAGGCTGTTTTCGCACGCACACAGAGTGACATAGTGCATTAACATACATAGTTTTAAGGTTCTAGTTACTAACACGATTTGTATTTTACGATATAGGTCGGTAAGCTATTTAAAGTTGCCAGAAAATAAATTAATGAATAAATCGTTTATTCTGGACCAAAACTTTTTTACAAATTAAATGCCCGCCAAACTGAAATGTTATGCAAATGAAATGTTATAAATAATACAGTAAACGGGTAAAATGCACTCGCAAGTAAGAAACGGGCAAGCCGGCATAATATGCATCTATGTCTTTATGTGCCTACGTCCCGACTTGTCTGTCCTTTATGGAAGCACCCTAATACAGACTCCTACGGAACCCTTATTCATGAGCTCTTTACACCGAGGTCGGGGTGCTCAAATTATCCTCGCGTTGAGCCGTACGTTTTCATAAAAATGAATGTCATTCAGAAAAGTGATTATGTAAAAAACAATTGTAGGTCACGTCATAGCGGCACGAGTGTGGGAATTTAATTTAAACGTTGTAAAAGAGAATACATTTGATTTGGATATTTACCTACACTCGCAGGAAATTGGAAACTATTTACGGGTCTGGCCTCGGGCTTTAACATATCCGGTGAAACTATGGGTAGAAAAGTTTTAAAATGTTCACAATAAGCATTCGAAACACGTGTACATGGTTTTTTTTAAATAGTTTTGATAAATTAAGATAATTAGCGAAGTAACTGGGACTGCCGCATGGGTCTAGTGGTTGCAAGAGCGACTGTTGAGCATGAGGTGCTTGGGTTCGATTCCCAGGTCGGGAAAAGTGTTTTTCTATTAAGTAAGAATTTCTTAGTAGCACACCGAGTCTTTTGTTTTGAGCCCGGTTGATGGTAATAGGCTCGCCCCTTATAACATGGGCCTTGAAAACATAACTGGCGAAATGTGGGTGTAATAAACTATACCTGTGTCTAACTCTTCGGGGATTACCGGTGTGTTGTAATATTATGTTAACAAATTAACTAATGACATCACTGACAGTGACAATTGAACCAAAAATTCTCCCGCCATAAAATTTTCAATCTGGCAACAATTTTAAACCCAACATGATCAATCACTGATTCCCACTGCTAACTCCACAAATATATTTGCATGTAGCAACACCGCTGCGGGTCTAACGACGCTAATTGTCAAACGTCAGGGTTGCCACACTTCATTACCGTTTGTTGTGAGCTCATCAGGCAGATATTTTACAGTCAACAAGATAAATGGATGGTCGTCAGTCGAACAGGCGAACTAAACTGAGTCATTACGGGCTTTCGACGTATAGAATTGCGCAATGATATGGTGTGAATGGTTCTTAAGGGCCTAACATGCCTCAAATGGTTAAGCATGATCCTCCCTTACGCCTAAAATACTGCAGCATTAATTTTGAAATAAATATATGGTAAAGTTGAGGATTAATGCTAGGTACTATGTGTGACAAAAACACGATTCCATAAACTTTTCTCGATAGAAAAAAAAACCAAAGTTACCTCCAAATCGAACAATAAACCGCTGGTATTCAAAAAGTACTTCAAATTAGGTCATGAAACTTTGCATACTAACTGAACTAACTTTATAGCAGGTCTTATGTGTTTTACTTTTTTAGTCCAATCAATAGATTTTTTGTAAATCGCAAAAAAACACTCATTTCGCACTATTCGGCCGCAGTGACTGATGTAACAACCGCTTTGTAGTGCAAGCTGATTAGAACTTTATTCTAACAGTATTTCAAACGAAGTATGAACCACCACAAATAGCGTTGCTAATTTTAGGGTTAGAAGGGCCTTAAGCTTTGGTTTTACAACTTAACATCACGCCTGTAACCCCCGAATGTTTAGGCAGAAGCGTACTAGTCTCATTTTTATTTCTCGTGTAGTTAGCGACAAAGTTTTAATGCCGCCCATGGGTCTCCGACGTGGCTTTTTATATATTTTTTTCAAGATTCATTATTTGTATGAAATAAGGTATGGTACATGATGGTCTTAAGAATAAAAGGTTTCACATATTTTGCTGACTTCTTTCAGCATGCAAACTTAAAAAATAAAACACATAACACTTTGTATTCGTAGTATAGGTACCTAATTAAAAATTTCACAAAACATTTAAGAAAGAATAAGTATTATCTTAGACAATAATTTTATTTTGGAATTAAAAATACTCGTGTGTAGACTATAGTAATAAAATTAGAAAGGAAAAATAACAAAGGCAAAAGACTAGGTAACAAAAAAAAATAGGAATGTTAGCTACTTACCCATTACAATTACATTATTGTATATCTACATATTTCGTCAGATAAGTTTACGTCAGTGTAATAATGGATGCATTGAAAATATACAGGGTTAGTTTTTAATGACCAGCCAAAATTTAAAATTAATATCTAGATATCAAACCAAAAGTGCATTTTAAATATTATTGTAGAAAAGTATGAAATAAAATAATAGTATTCATTTGATAATGTCCTAACAATTTCATAAATCATAAGCCTAGTGGGAATCAATGCACTTGTGTGCGTGCATGCACCGCCAAATTTATGTGTGTGCTAACTGCTACCTATCTAGGTTGTTGAACTGAATTGTACCGTTGCAATATCCACACGCTTTTTAGTGGTAAACAGGAAAAAATGTTATTTAAAGAAATGTTGTTTTTTTTTCATTTTAACGAAAATATTATCGATTCTAAACCATCTCTAAAAATTTGACCGGTCATTGAAAACTAACCCTGTATAGTCTTTGAATGGATGAAACTGAGCTCATTTCAAGACTCCGTGGCTGCTGCTGCAAAATTCCTGATGAAAATACCAAATAGCAATTTGCTGTACCTGGTAATCGAAGCCAGGTTTTAAGGCCAAGCAGTCGCGCTTTCGACCACTCTGCGTGTGTTGATACTTAAGCCAAAGTTTTACAATGCTAGTACTTACTATAATCGGCGTTAAATCAAGGTGACGCGTGAGCGGTCGATAATGATTTATTTTGAACACAGGCACTACGTAACACTTCACACAAGTGCTTTATGTCAGTCTCAATAATAGTATTAAATGAAATGAAATGAAAATTTGATTTACCAGATATAACAATCCACATAGGTACAACAAAATAGACACAAACAAATAAAAATAAAAAAAAAGTATTATACTACCTACAGTTTTCACAATCAAATAACTAGCTTATGCCGGGGCTTCGACTTCGATAATAGGGATGATGACTGACTAAAAAAAATATGATTCTGTTTAGTCCGTACTGACGGACTAAACAGAATCATATTTTTTTAATATTGGATACGTGTTTTTTGTTTTATCAAATAAATAAAAAAATACGAAGATAAAACGTGATCATGAGTCCCCGGCTTGTGACGTCACGTTTGAGAAAAAATGTACTCAAATGTGACGTCACGCGAGTTTTCGACGCACTGTACGTCTTCGTTGTTTGTTTACGTGAAAAAGAAAAAAATGTGTCCAATATCTTTTGGAAATCTATCTGACGGACTAATTAGATTTTTTTTGTCATCTACCCTATTGTCCCACGTGATCATACTACACAGATGAAAAGTATCCTATGTGTTAATCCAGGTTATAAACTGTCCGTGGGCATGTCTCCTCTGTTAAATTTCATCCAAATCCATTCAGTAGTATTTGCGTGAAAGAGTAACAAACATCCATCCATCCATCCATCCTCACAAGCATTCGCATCGCATTTATAATATAAACTAAGATTATTATACATTTGGTTGTGGTTAATTTGCCAAGTGTTGTCCATGTCATGTATTCAAATTAAATAAGATTGATGATAATTCATTACGACGTATTGAGAACGAACAATGTCAATGAATAAATTGCTCTCTGTGTGCTTCTATTTATTAACAATATCAACATTTGCGGTTTCCGACTGTTTTTAACTTTAACTGATCCGTTGATCCTTTTAGTCTAATCCTATAATCTTGATCTGGACGACTATAACTTCATTATTCAACTCTTAACAAATGCTTTTAAGATTTAATTTTCTGTGAGTCATAAAAGTTGTTCATAATATTTTGCTCGTTTTTTTATGGAAATGTCGAGATATTTCGATTCGCCCATAAAATAGAGTGTGTATTAGAAATTTAGAATTCCTAGTACATTATACAGGTTTTTGTACTAAAACCCGTTGAGCTCATCTGTTTGGGTTTTCCAATATTTTGAACAATGATACCTATCTATCTAATATCTAATGAATTGAAGCAATAAAATCTTTTTGGAGTTTGTTTTAACCCTTTCGGAATGAATATTTGACAGTTCATTGTTGTAACATATGATTATAATCGATAATAGTGACAGCTAGACATAATAGATCTATCTACATAATGTCATAAAACTGTCAAAAGCGGCAGAATAACGAATTGACAATCGCTCAGGTTATGCAGTCTTTAAATACCGTGTCTTCTACCCACTCTAAAAACTGTGGTATCTACAAAAAGTAATCTGATGAACGTGTAAACAAATGGATCGGAATGCGTACTCGTGGATGCCAATTTGTAGTGCCACTTAAAAATTGAGTGCTCTGATTTGATTATTTGAAAACTTAAAAGAGAATTTCTAATTTTGAATCGGTTTAAAAACGATTTTCGTTTGAGAGTTGAGGTTAATTTTATAACCTCAATTTTGGTCAAGGATTTTGGAAGACTTTGATAAATTCAATTCAAATAACAATTACTTAACATAATTATAACAATAATGTTAATTGTTTCAAAAAGTAGTCTTTACTAAGTGGCTGGCTATGCTAACAAGCAAACAGCGATTAAGAATGTAGCTTCCCGCCAGAGCTGTGGGACTGTACGAAAGAGATTTCGTGGCCCTGGAACATAAACGGCTAAGAATGGATGGGTTTTAGTCAGTAAAAGTCTGAGACTCCCTTTCACTCCGCCCAGAGCGGATTTGATGATTTCCCATCCGGAAAAAAAGGAAGGTAGCTTTGAAATACTATTTTTGATGAACGAACGATCATCAAACGAACCCTTCTAAAAGAATTATTAGTCAAAAGTTTTTAGGTTTTGGAAATTCCTACCTAATTACCAACGTACTTCTCCGTACCAAGTCTTAAAATGGTTTTTAAGGTACATCTACACTTCCCCATAATCAACCTTTAAAATTGTTTATAAGCTACATGATTTACTTCACACTAATTTGATTTTAAATTAAAAACAAACGTACGTATTTGTCAGATTATAAAAGCCACAAACCCATCAATCATCATAATAATGTACTTATTTGCGGTTTGTTTGGAAATTCTCATTTATTTAGAGAAGACAGTTGACCTTATGGAATGTCCTTATATCATTTTGACGGATCAACGTTCAGTAGCCGTAAAATGCGGCGAACTATAAAGCTAAGGCTGTGTGCAGACTGAGGCCTGGTCTGGTTCTTCTTCAAAGGAAATAACCAATTCGAAAAGTGCCCCTAGAGGTGAATCCCCCAACCCCATCTCTCCAAAACAAAATACGAACCGTTGCAAATTCACCGTAATCTGTAACTCAAGTGGCGTTTGAACTCAACTTTGAAGTGGCGTTTTTAAGATATGCCGCTCCATAATTTTGCCGAGAGCGAGCGGAGCGAGCTCGTATACTTTCCACCCCTCCTCGGTTATTTTATTATATTGTTTTAGCTCTATTTTTATGAAACAGATGGTATTAAAAGAACCAAAATAATTACGATTCGTTAGGATGCAAGTGAATAATCAGATGATTCTAATTATTTGGACACATTTTTTATTAATTAATTTTTTATTTTACACGTTCAAACACACTTAAACAAAGCACACAATTAGACCTCTAGGGTTTGTCTTAGCATGCCATGGCCTGAGATTTGATCAAGCCGCTTAAAGTTAGTTAAGTTATAATTAATTAATTAAGTTATAATCGACTTGATGTAATATTCATTCAGCTTACGCTTTCTGTTTTTACTATTCATTGAGTCTATAGGTATTTGGTTTATTAAAGTGGGTATTGCGAAAGAAGCGGTGCGCCTGCCATAAAAGTTATTTTTGCGTGGCACTTGAAGTGACTTTGATTTGGCTTGTCGTGTATTCACGTCATATTTAATTGGAATTTGAATATCACTGTTATTTATCATAATGTCCCAAGAGGAACAGATACTAAGCGTGCGCTAGAATAGGTAATACTTTGCAATGTTAAAATAATCCTGTGTAATTGTCTTGGTATTTATTTTTAACATACATATTCGTAGTTTGGAACTACAAGTTTCAGCAAACGTGTTTGCAATATTTTGTCTAGGTAAGTTTTAAATGTTCATCCATACTTAACTGGTGAGTCCATATGAGATTATCAACTCGGCAAGAGCTGTGGTCATGATCGAGCGTAACTGCGTAAGTATGATTTTATTAGTTTCAATTTACTGAAACTTCATTCTCCCGTACATTCGGGAATATCATTTATAAAATTGTACATTAGAGGTTCATGTGAAAAAATATCAAGTTATTCGGTATATTTTATGTGAAGGTAAAACTATCTAATAAAAACAAAACTTTTTTCCTTTAAGCGTGCGCACTGCCTTAAAATGAAAAGTATCTTTGAGTATTATCATCGAATTCCATAACAAGTTTGATGTTGTATATAAGAACGCAAATTATGGCGGGTTTCTCAGATTACAGAAATACCGCGAGGAGGCATTATTTTTAAAACCCATAAAAAGATATCCTGTTAAGTATACTTAGGTGATTGTACCAAGCTATCTTTATAACATTTTCACTTTGTGAATATTATGTATTTGTGTGTATTGTGTGTGGTATTATTTATGACTGCCTCGTTGGCCTCAAAATCAAAATCAAAATCAAAGCATTTATTTCAAGTAAGCCAGTTACAGGCACTTTTGAATTGTCGAAACAAAGATGAAAATTAAATGTAGCTACAGTCCCAGTCACAAGACATAAAAAAATTGAAAAAGTACTGTAGTTGCCCATTCCCTAGCGTAGATCTCTATGGAGAAGAACGGGCAAGAAGTCCTAGTGCGCTTCGTAGTCCTAGTGCGCCTGCTGAGTATGAGGTCCTGGGTTCGACTCCCAGGTCGGGCAAATTAATATTGGGGTTTTCCATCAGGAATTTCTTCGTAGCAGCTACTGAGTCTGGATTTGAGCCCAGTTGATGGTAATAGGCTCGTCCCCTATTACATAACTGGCAAATATGAGGGTGTTGGTACACCTTTGCCTAACCCTTCTGGGATTACAGGCGTGATGTTACGAATATTATGTAATAGCTTACCAAATTAACTTTTAAGATGTATTTGGATTGTTAAGAAATAAAATGGTAAATTATTTTAATTATAGGCAGCAACAAGATGGTTTATAAAAAGCTTGAGGCGACGGGAAACTTTAAAAGGTCGTGTTTTTATTGATTACATTACATCACCTTTAAGTGAACCTATAACTCTTATACTAGATACTACTACTACTCTTATACTAGCTGTGGCCCGGTACCCTCGATTCGAGGCCTACCATAGGTTGGGAACATAGGATTTAGAGCCATATTTTGCGTAAAAATAAGGTTTAAGTTAGGTTGGTACGAGGTGTAGTGTTTTCGGTACACTAGGCACTGAGAGGTTAGGACAATTTCAAGGGTTTTAATTTTTGAAATCCTTTTTATAAACTTACAGTAGCCTAAGTGACTTCTTATAAAATCAGCTATATGTCAGTAAAAGTCCCGTCAAAATAGGTCCCGCCGTTTCACAGATTAGCCGGAACAAACAGACAGACATACAGAAAAAAAATTGTATTGTTATTGTATAACGGGCTGGTGTCCGCAACTCCACGTCAAAGCGCGTAAATAATTATAGTAAATAATATTTGTACCACAATATAATACAATATTATATACACAATATTTGTAATATTTGTATAATATTTGTATAAGTACCGTATATTTAGGTGTGTCTGTTTTTTTAATTACAATCAGACACTTCAATTATATTTATTGTAGGATACGTGGCGTAGGTAAGCGATATTGAAAATATTAACGGGTAATAGGTACCATTAAAAAAATCTATCTACCTAAGTACTGACCTATATTATACAATCGTTTTATTAAGTGCCCATCAAAGCCTATGTGAAATAAAATTTTGATTTTTGAAATTGCTAATTTAGAGATTCATCATCTGCCTACCCTTTTCCCAACTATGTTGGGGTCGGCTTCCAGTTTAACCGGATGTAGCTGAATGCCAATAAATTAGGTGAGTGCCTATCTGACCTTCACAGCCTTGTAACTGGGAAACTCGACACGCTTTCGAAATATTGGTTGGCAGAATTTGGGGGACCAACCGCTTATCATGTTTAGTAAGGCCTGACCCCTCTGTGTTCAAAGTATGTAATGGATGGTCACCAATCCACGCACCAACCTTGGTACCTAAGTGCTGCTTGCCCTAAAGCGACCCGTGCGGATGTTTAAGTACGAGCTTACCTAGATTACTAGGTGACTGGCCTCATTAGTCGAGTGATCGCAAGCACGACTACTGAACATGAAGGGGTTCGATTCCCAGGTCGGGCAAAGTGTTATTGGGTTTTTCTATCAAGAATTCCTCAGTAGAAGCCACGGAGTTTGGACTTGTGCTCGGTTGATGGCAATAAGCTCACCCCCTATTACATGGGACTTAAAACATAACAGGCGAAATGTGGGTGTACTCTTTGGTGCACCTCTGCCTAATCATTCGGGGTTTTCAGGCGTGATGTTATTATGTACATACATGCCTAGATTATCGATAGATAAATCTACCAACATGTTAAATTGCTAAGATTAAAATCTTTAAATCACGTTTCTGGTAGTCATTAAGGATAATCTCTCGATTGCTTCTAAATTAATTGACTGTTTTTAATTACTTACCTTTCCTGAATAAAACATTTATTTTAGCAGTAAGATTTATCTCCTAACAAATAATAAAAAAAAAAACGAGAAATATTGCCGTTTTTGAGTCGCTAAACGGATTACCGTGAGGATTAGAAGACACCATAAATCTCTGAAAGTGTAAATATTGGCGTAAAGAAATGTCTGTATTTACTTTTAAAACTAACTAACAATTTTTATTCAACCCGTTTAGGTTTCCGTACCCGAAGGGTAACCAACGTCCGTCCGCATGTCTGTCAGCGGGTTGTATCTCATGATCGTGTATTTCTTATTTTAAATATTTTTCCAAAAGAAATAATCGTGGTCCCTGTCGGGCACAGCAAGAGAAAGATATGTGGAGATGATGCCTCGTTGGTCTAGTGGAAGCAAGCGCATTGCTGTCTGGGACCTGGGAATCATTCTATCATAATGATCTGGAATTTCTCAGGAGCCGCCCGGAAGCTGGTATTTAGGTTGTTGGCAATAGGCTCGTTCCGTATTACATTGGACTTAAATATAATTAGCTAAAGTGTGTCTACTAGAAGAATAACTCTGTCTTACTCTTCGGAGATTTATAGGCGTAATGTTAATTTTCATTCACAAAAACATCTTGCTGTTCATTATTTCCGAACCCGTCTATTTCTTTTTTATTACTAACATAAGTATTTATTCGGCCTAAAACAGTAAATTTCACCTATAACGGCCGATACAATATTTATTGCCCAATTAGGCATGAATTTGCTCTATCCATTTTAATTTCTCGACATATAGTTCGGAAAATTGTTTAATGTGCTTAATATGTGTAGGGGTCATTAATTTAATATGATGTAGATTTCCGTAGTGAATGTATTGTATTGTTTTGTAAATAAATTTATTTATGGACCATTTAAGGCTTTATTCTGCTCGACATTTGCTATGGACAACATTTTTTTTGGAGATAATACAGTCCATAGTCCAGTCCCTCTCATTGAGAGGAGGCCGTGTCCCAGCAGTGGGAACATTATAGGCTGATGATGATGATGATGAATACAGTCAATAAACATTTCAGCTGTCTGGACAACTGGTAATCTATACTAGAATACTTTATAGAAGTAAAATTTGTTGGGAGTTTATATTTAGAAGGTAATCTTCGGATAACTATTGATGAATTTTTTTTATTAACGTTAAGTTACCTTACCCCCGAGTGGCATAGGCTACATTTAAAACCTTCGCGTGGAAAAGTAAGTTTGATTAGAAATCAAAATGCTTGCCTGTTATTGCCCAAGGGCTTATTAAAAATCTTGCCATAATAATGGAATAGCAATGATCATTCGTCACCTACCAAGGGTTATGTATGGGACTAGCACGTGGAGCACGCCACACTACTCCCAAACCACTGTAACTCCTAAAAGCCAGAATAAACAGTCGATCACCAGAAAAGCGCCGAGACAATCCAGGGCGCCGCAGTCTCAACATCTCGGTTGCAATAACGATGCTTGCGAGAAACGCAAGTCTCTACATCCAAGATGCGTTTCTCGCAAGCATTGTTATTGCAACCGAATTTTTAATAATTTAATTAGCGATCGGTTGTTTGCGATTTTGTCGTTATCTATGTCGAGACTGCCGGGCCCAGGTTGATGAAGTCCCAGAGAAACAATTTAACTGTCTTGTATCCCGCCACCTACCTACGATGTTCAAGTTCATTTCTTCAACGTAATTTCGTTCTGTAAGAGGTAATTTACCATGAAAATGACATTGAAATTCCACTTCAGAAGCGCCCATCTTTGATTTTGTAAGTATATGCGGGATTTAATGTATTATGTATCTGCGGATACCACACCTTTATACCTTTAATCTAATAAAATGTAAATGTAATGATATAATTAAAAGCGTACAAGTGAACGCTGACGTGTTTCAGGTCATATATCCCTATTAGCGTTTTATAACGCCGTAATATATCACTAATTAACGTGAAATCGTATACGAATTAACCACACGTCGTCACGTAACAATCTGACATTAGCATGTCAAAACATGTTAATTATAAGCATTTAATTACATAATTATAACACAGTAGAATAATTATACTGATTTGTAAGCACAATTGAATCCCGCGAAATGTTAAATTAAATCCAAGACAAAAGGGCTGGCTTCAAGGAACTTTTCCAAGGATTTTCTTTGATCATTTTCTCATAAAATTACTTGATATTTTCTTTCTCCCTTTACTCTCAATCAACACTGATTAGTTAGTGATTAATGACCCTATTATACTGTTTTGTTGTTTCATTTGGTGTTATTGGTTTAATTAAAACCAAAGCTGAATATTGAGCCACTGTTAATTTAACGGATCACCGTTTGTTGTAACTGGGTTTTGGATTAATTAGGGATCATGTATTATCGAATAGAGTTTATGAATAAAATCTGGATTATGTTAGGTAATATAAAGGGTATCTAGAAACAAAGTATTGTGTGTAAGTAAGCACGACTGCTGAGCGTGAGGTCCTGGGTTCGATTCCCAGGTCAAGCAAATTTGTTATTGGGTTTTCCCTACAGCAGCTACGGAGTCTGGATTTGTGAACGGTTGACGACATTAGGCTCGCCTCCTATTTCATGGGACTTAAACATAACTAGCGAAATGTGAGTGTACTATTAGATTCACCTCTGCCTAACCCTTAGGGGATTACAGGCGTTATGTTATGTTATGGGATTGTATTAAGACCATCAAGTTTTTTACAACAACGAGTTTCGTTTTCCGTAAACATAGTAAGTTTCCTCACATTCTCTGTTCAAACAATGTAACAAAAAAGGTTCGCCTTCACTAAAAAGCCACGTTCATGTTTACGCCATATAATGTTCTGATCAAAGCCAAGGTTTACCTGTACGCAGCTTTCCCTAACGAATGAACTGGTGCGAAAATGTTTGTAGTTACCAAACAAATATCTAGGAGGTTCGTACGCTCCCCGAGTCCCTGTGTACCAAGAACAAACAATTGGAAAATGGCCGATATGTCACATGGAGTTACACCAAATATATACGCAGAACAACCTTTGTTTTATGTAGGAAATAAAACCAGAATAAACGACAGAGATGGAGATGCTGTGCGCCGTACGGCTGTAATCGAGAAAATATCAGGCTGCAGAACATAAACATGAAAGATAAACGCAATACACACTTGTTTATCGAAGAGGGGAATCCTGAGAACGTAAACAGTGAATGAAATGAGGTTCGAATACCTATAGGCTGAATAAGATAACAGAAAGACAATGGTAAAGTTTAGGGAGTGGAAATACACATGAAAATGAAGAATTCTTATTCTTGTACTCAGAATACCGATTAGCAACAGTTCTATGAGACATCAATGACAATTCAAGCAACAAATATCGATAACATTCCAAGAATATTGATAACATGAAGGAAGTTAAGTTGTCATTTCAGCATTCGACTCCGTAGATCGGTTTCGTTTCATAGTTCAGATACTTCAATGTCTATTGAAGTAGCAATATCGCGTTTATTTCATTCATCGGTTCTATTTGTGTTACCTACTTATTTGTTTATCTTGTTGTTTTCACTTTCAATGATATCTGCCGCAGTACAAACACGTGATGTAACTTGAATTCGAATATTTTTGAATTGAAAATCGAATCATTCGAATCTTTAGCATTTTGTTTTTTTTTTTCGACAAGCACAATAAGTATCACCAACGAATACTTAAATATTATGAACGCAACGAGTATTTTCAATATCAAAATCGTTCCAATTTACGTTAGTTTGTTTGTTCCGTACGTTCGTGTTGGTATGCAAAATATAAAACTTCAGTGAAGCTAGCCAGCATCGGAACTTTTTACTGAGAGTTACACATTGGAAAAATCCTTGTTTTAAAACTTTTATCAGATCAAAGGCTCTGCGGCGTATTTGGCCATTGCTTATAGATTGTAAGCCTCTTAACTGTTAAGTTGTGACCACTTTGATGAACTTTGTCAAGTACTTTTGAATGTATTTAAAGGATTTTTGCTTCCAGCAATATTAATGATTTTTTATCTATGCCTAATTCATTTCACAATTTCCCGGTGATGTTTGTTGTTGTGTATACCAAAGAAAGGTAAGGATGATATAGTTAGAAAAGAAGTGAGAGAAGGTCAGGTATAGAGAAGTATGGAAAAGAAAGAAATGCTGCGCCGACCATAAATGAATCGGGATACGTGCAGGAGATGACGCGTGTGATGAAACTTGTTTTTGATTCCTGACTCATCACATCTGCCTAGCCTTTTCCCAACTATGTTGAGGTCGGCTTCCAGTCTAACCGGATGCAGCTGAATACCTGTATTTTACATGGAGCGACTGCCTATCTGACCTACACAACCCAGTTAGTACTGGGTAATACGATACCCCTTGGTAAGACTGGTTGTCAGGCTTTTTGGATCACTGACTACCTGTAACGACTGTCAAAGACAAATGACAGCCGGGACCAACGGCTTAACGTGCTTTCCGAGCCACGGAGGAAACCCGGTATGTAATGGGTGGTCACCCATCCACAGATCAACCTAGGCAAGCACGACTTAGCCTAAAGATCGACCCGAGCGGCTGTTATTATTTAGTCACGGTCTCCTCAGTATTTGATTCCTGACTGTTTCATTTTAAATACGTCATCAGTCGTTTAGATCAATTCAATAGTAAATGTCTAAGTCATCAACTTTAGTATCTTTTAACTAAAAACCAAATTGCTTGTCGGTAAAATCGGAAATCAGTAGTGTTACTGTTACGGCCTCATTTGCTTTTATGGTGTCTGAAATAGCTCACAACTTTCCAACTTCAGTTAATGTGACATTACCATTAATGTTGCCAGTAACAAAATTATTACAAAAGTTGCCATCAAAAGAGTGCTAAGTAAAAAACTTGACGATAAATTCTTTAGGCATAATGTAATTCAAACCGACAAAGTTCTTAAGAATAAATAGTGTTCGTATATTATCATGCACATTGCGCGAAAACGGCTGATACTTTTTTAATAACGTTCTTAAGGGAGGGTCGGGAGAATATTAATTTTCGTTGCCTGAGAAGTTGGCGAAGTTCTTCCTTATCTTAGATGTTTATTAGCTTTTCTTGTGTGTTCGCGGCTGATGAAGTTATTACGTCAACTATTTGGGCTTCTTGTAATTTGCTGTTTGTTGGGCTCGAGTTGGATGTTTGATATATTTTTTTGTTGTTTGTATTGTCGTTATGAAATTTTTTTGGAAGATTATCTGCGTTATGTGGACATGGGAAAGTTGCTGGTTAGAGAAAATATTAGATGGGTAGTGTCAAAGATGACATGGTCAAGTCTGACCATTGAAGAAAATGTGCAGAAATAATTGAAGAATGTGGTAATATATGACAAGTCTTTATTTTTATAATTTTTACAATTATCTAAAACCTAAGTTGAAATGATAATTTTGCACATATTTATGTGCATAATTATATAAAGAAAACAAGAAAAGCATTAAAGGGCGTCTAAAAATACGTCTACATCGCTGTCAACCGGAATATTGGCCTAAACGCTGGCAACATTGTCACGTTAGATGGCAATACTGATTGACCAAAAAATAGGCCCGCCTTTATTGGGCACTCGGACCCCATGGCCCTAGTGTTTCAACCCCAAACGGCTTAAACATTATAGCTTCATTCTCCACCAAAACAATTCACCAAAAACAATTATTTTTCCTTCACCCAAAACAGTAAGACAGTCATTTTGAAATATCACCACTTTCGGCCCTTGAAAGCGTAATGAGATTCAAAGCTAAATAATGAATGGAGAATTCTGCTGCGACGGTGCCGCCGCCAATCAAGTTGAAGAAGAACTACTGGAACGACCCACTTACCGCCTTGGTGCAGTTCATGAATTAAATACCATTGTGAGAACTTTTGAGTGCAAAGGTCCTATTGAAATACGTGCATAACTCGCATTGAGAAACCAGAGACCCTAGACAAGTTGTAATAGTTTTGAAATCGTTACATATCTATACTAGTATAATTAACCTAAAGAGTTTGTTTGAACGCGCTAATCTTGCAAACTATCAGGCCTCGGACACGAAGTCAGCGGCAGCGGCGCGGCGACGCACGCTGTACCCGGTCTCGAAGTTAGCGGGCAGATCGCGCGGCGCTAGAGCGGCGGCGGCGTAGTTTTGTGTTACGAGAAATCTGAGAGATCTTTGTTTGCGAACGAATTGTCTAAACAGCGACGACAACATCTTTTTATACTAATTCCTTCCTAAAGCTTGATTTATTGTGGGCAAAAGAAGATGTAAATTCCTACGTCAATGTAGACGTTCGGGCACGGCTCGTTCGCCCCTCGCCGCCCTCTCCCTGCGCTGCTGACTTCGAGGCCAGTTCCATTTATAAAACGAATACGAATACACGAAAAAAAACGAACGAAACGAAACGAATACGAATCGGAACGCGCGGCTGCCCGCGCCGCGCTGCCACCACCACCCCGCTCACGCTGACTTCGTGTCCAAGGCTTGACGAGGGTCATAAGCTTTCATCACGCTACGACCGAAACTACTGGTGAAACCGCGCGGCACAGCTAGTTTTCAATAGGATCGACTTCTAAATTCACTCGAACATCGCTGTTACGCCACATCGACGCTATAATTTCAACGCACTGAGTGCCACACGCCGACGCTACTACGTCGCAGCGTTTAAAACATCTTCCATATTCTTAAAAATACTGCAATGCCCGTTGTCGCTCCGTCGTCGTCTCACCGCAGCACCCCTCCCCGCTTCGTTTCCCTTGCCCCTTATCCGATTCCGTCGCCACACGTCGTTTCAACGCACCGTGTACATGACGATGTGGTAGAACTATAACGGAGCGTCACCGCTCAGATGTCGCAGTGTCGACGCCACGCATTGGCAAAACCTGTGTGGCATCGCTCTTAGGTTACCAAATTGCTAGTAAATTCTTTATACATTTATGACTTTTAGATCATCCGTTTCTCTGATCGAATGTCACTTTGTTTAGGCCGGATTTGACTTTCAGGGTAGGTGAAATGTTGCTAGGATTTTTGATGAAAAATTGCTCGATAAAATATAACAGGCTTTGTCTCTATTGTCTTTGTAACTATAGTCTTCATAAATGTTGATGTATAAAAAAATTGCCTATCAGCGGCAGATGGGTTTTCTAGCGGCAAATTATTTACTGCTCTAGTGGAGCAACTTTGTTTTTGTGCAAAAACTATCAAAATCTTCTGATAGGTGGTAGATCTAAATAAATTGTAACTATGTTGATAGTACTTTAGTAAAAAAGTAATCATAGGTACAATAAATAAAGTAGAGAAAAAATTCACTGCGGTCTTAGGTGTAGTGGTCTCACAATCGCCATTTTAAATCTTTCATGAGTTCGATTCCCAGTTTTGTTTTGTTTCTCAAATTTTTTTGGGTTTTTCATATGGCTCACCCCTTATTACATAGGACTTAAAAATAACTGGCTAAACGTGGGTATGAGCTATAGTTCTAGTAGTTTTCAATACACTTCCTCGAAAACTGGTCCATAACGCACTACGATTAAGTACCTACAACATGCAATGTATTTCACACACTGCGTTTTTTTTCATTTCCGGCACGGGTGCGGGAATGAAAATTGCCACAGATAACTATACCTATACTTAGTCCAAATTGGTTCAATGCCTATAGGCTGAGGTGAACGTTTTTTTTTTAATTTCGGCAAAGCACTAAGCGTCTTTACGGCATCAATATTTTTTGAATATTCAAATTGTGTTTATAAATAGAATATCATAAATAAACATGATTATTAAAAACTAATAGTTACATTTATACAAAAATTAACATTTGTTTGTGTTCTAAATTCAAAAATATAAAAAAGAAGTATTGTTTATATTAGGCGGTTTAGCGGTTGCATATCTTTACTTCTCCTTCACCTGGCGAAAGTAAAGCGCGGAAAAAAAGAAAATTAAAACCATAGTTTCATAGTAATTCATGACAAAAATATTTTTTGTTCTCATTATATATTTGTTTAAAAGTGTATTGAAAAACGTCGATTGATACACGTGGACATTTGTTATTGCAGTTCTCGGCTCGAAAACACCCTCGCCTACGGCTCGAGACTTAATTCCGCCTCGTACGCAATAACAAACTTTCTCCACTTGTATCAAACTATTCTTCTACACCTGGAAACCTTCTAGTTACGGAAATAATGGGGGTCAAAGTTCCAACTTTTTGACAAGTTTTGTTTTTAAATACAAGTTTTATTATTAGTTTTTTTTAATCCATCCATCAGCACCATGTTTTGAGTGCGTTACATTGAGTTCTATCACAAAACATGATTTTTCACCTCAAAAAAAAGGTGGTTTCCTAGCAATAATTTTTGCGTAAAGTTACTTAGTTTGATGTACAGAATGTTTGGTTGACGGCTTCGTGATGAGGTTTTTTACACCCTGTATGAGTTTGAATATTTTGCTATGTAAAAAAAAAAACACCTAACTTCGTCATTGGTTTCACGTTAAGTAACCATCTTACATGGCGTATACTCATGCTCGTCTCATTAACTCATATTTACCCTACCGTTACGTCATTATCTCACCATTAACATTTTCCCTTCAAAGCCAACTTCCCCATCCTTCATTAAAGCCAAGCCAACACAAAGACACGAAGGTTGTATATCAAATCAAATGAATCCCCACAAAGAAAAAGCTTTCCCTCCCCATTATTTTGATAATAAAGGAAGATAAAAGAGGTAATAGTGGTCGGGGCACCCTTAAACAAACAGAATTAATCATGAGATTAGCATCGAACAAGATTCAGGTAATTGAACGGAAATGCCAGGCTGGGCCAAGGGTCACTGAGGTTCCGGATCGTCTTGTGGCTTCACGGTGTATTATTCATGGAGGGGCTGAGAAGGTAGCGGGGTTAAGAATTGTTAATTATTATTTTTTCAATAAAAAGGATAGTTACTAATAGGAAAACCACAAACTGCAGCGGCAAAATCGTCGCAAAAAGGGGCCATCCTTTAATCACGTGAGAGTTTTTAGGCCAGTTTTATAGTCCCCCTCGTCCCCCGACCCAGCATCACGTGTATTTCACAAATTCGCTTGTTCTGGTTTTTAATTCATTGTTGGTAAAAAAAAAACTTCAAACAATAAATTAAATGTTTCCCCGTCATAATTAATCGTGAACCGAAAAGGTGAGGTTTAAGGGTTTAAATTAAGGTTTTAATTCCAAAACACCGCTCTATCATAAATTCTTAACAAAACTAATTTCGACAATTCATTTTAATTGGTAAATACAGCGTGTATTAAACGAAACTTACTTCAAAGTAAAAACAAGCATTGAAGCTTTGTTAGTTCCAATTGAAAATACCAAAGTCACCATACGTGATTAAAGGACGACCCCTAACAAACCGCTCCAATACTGCTTATTTCTTTGTAACTCTATGAAAACCACAGCATGCTGTTAAAAACGCCGAGCAATTTTATGGATTATTCCAGAAATCCCCACCTACAAATCCCTACCAGGCTTACATAAAAAACAGTGAAACCCAGTGAAACCTTAAAGATCCAAATTCAAAGATCGGGAAAAGCCAAAACAAAAGTTATTAATTGCTGAAGTTAGTTTTGGAGCATTACAGATGTTTGTAAAATTGTACTTGTGGATAGGCAACAAAAGCTTTAATTGTTCAAACCGATCGCCAATTTATTCTGGAGAAATAGAATATTAGGATAAATTATATTTTATACTAAAACAAGGTTTTAATTCCAAAACACCGCTCTATCGTAAATTCTTAACAAAACTAATTTCGACAATTCATTTTAATTGGTAAATACAGCGTGTATTAAACGAAACTTACTTCAAAGTAAAAACAAGCATTGAAGCTTTGTTAGTTCCAATTGAAAATTACTATTCTTTACATGAAAGAAATGATCTTTGAGATTAAAAGTTAACAACTTATACAAAGGAACGGTGAATTATTAAAAGTGAATACATTGAATATGCATCGTTATTAAGTTTAGAAATATCAAACTATAATAACTTAAAAAGTCCTGCTCTTGACTTGCTTGGTCTAGCTTTTTGATAACAATTGGTAAGCGAATTGGAATAAGAAGATTTCAAAGATCTTGGTTTTATTACTAAGTAATTTTTGTTAAATTCTGTATTCTCTATAGCTTGCTACTATTTATTGTAAATTTTCTACGTGTCATAGTATTTATTTCTGTATAGGTACCAATGAGATCTCATAAGATATGCTTACCACAAACTCATTGTCATTATTTTCCATCATTGTGGGTCGGATCGGATTGCGTTTCAAGACATCATTATTTTTAAATGAAATTGTTTTACATACTAAATATACAAACAAAAATTTTAATGAAAAAACATTTTTAAGCCATATATAAACTAAAACCATCCAATTCTCTCCACGTGTTCAAAAACAATATTGGATTGTTTGTGAAATGGTTCTGTGGGTAACACCACATTCAAGTATAAAGGTACATTAGAATTCTTGCGCGACACCCACGAACTTGAGTGTGTATGTAGTGTTTGTAATTTCAGCGGTTTGCCATTAAACCCTGCTGATATTGTTGATTAAATCGTAGACGTAGACGAAAATTAGTTTTAGGCGTTGATTGTTTAGTGAGACTCGGTTTTAGGAGAGTAAAATTGAGAAAGTTAGGTAAGATTTTGATCCCATAATTGCGATCAAATTGATCATACATTAATAAACGAATACCTTTTTCCTATGAGGGTAGGCAGAAACTACAGAACGTCACCTGCTAAGATCCCTGCGTACTTCTTGCGCCTCATCCACGTTCATACATCTGGTTAAACACGCACGCCGGTTGCGGGTAGGCACCTGACCTTTCTGAAGACCCTCACAAACAATATCAGTGTATGTCAATTTGATCTTACTAAATATAAACACTGTGAGCAGGCACTAACTGAGATGATGTAAACCGGTTTAATAATAATAGACGACGAAATTGTAACAATTCTTTACCTTCACTGTGTTTTGACAGCTTATTTATTGGCTGTCTCACTGTCTCAGTATTGGCGATCTCCATTAAAAATGTATAGTACAGGCCACTTTTTTCAATTCGATATGTTTTTGCCACCTTCAAAGCCGTTTTTTTTTTAATATTTGAGTACCGCTCGTTTCGTGGCTCCACCGTGTACGTGATCTACCGAATCGTACTGGTCAAACAGTACCCTTTTTATGGTTAATAATTTTGTATACTTAGGTTACAGTTTCTTATATTATATCCCTACAGAATGGTTATATTATTTGCAAAATTACCGTTATTATGGTACGAGGAAATTGTATCATTAGAGAACACGTTTAGCGATGTGGAATTAGCTTGGATCGATCACGTATCATGGGTCGATATTCAAGGTAGCAGCGTTTGTCAAGGTCGGTTCGTGGATGGGTGACCACCCATTAAGTACCGAGTTTTTACCATACCTTGGCGAGCACGTCAAGTTGTTCGGGCTGTCATTTGCAGATCTATGACAGTGGTTACAGGTAGTCAGTGGCCCGAAAGTCTGACAACCAGTCTTACCAAGGGGTATTGTATTACCCAGTACTAACTGGGTTGTAGACGTCAGATACACTGTAAATACTGGTTTAGCTGCATCCAGTTCGACTACAAGCCAATCCCAACATAGTTGGGAAAGGCTAGGCATATGGTGGCTCAAGCCTATTCCGATAAGATTGGTCACTTCATAATTACTCTAAATTTTTACCAGTTTTGTGAGCTAAAAACAGCCAATGCTAGAACAATTAATTCTTGTCGATAACACTGTTTCGTTTTAAGTCAGTTTTCCTATTAATAGTTGGAACTAATTGTTAGTCTAGACAAGTTAGCAATTAAAATTAAGACAGACTTTTTGTCCCGTTGTTCTTACTCTCTTAGTTTTTGTAGACTGTCTTGAACTGCAATGTCACTGTTATATTCATTGTTAAATTAAGATTTTTTTTAAACATTTTTTCGATGTTCATTTTAGTCAAAACAGATATGGGTGAGTGCCTAGATTTGATATTAATAAAAAAAAACTCAAAATCACTGACAGGTAACGCTGGGTCTAGTAGCATGTTATTTTACAAAAGTTCCTATCTCAAAAACTAGGGCAGCAAGCAAAGATTGTTTTCTCCCATATTTTGTCGCCAATTGGTCGCCAAGTCACAGATTTAATCGGGTCTTTATAAGTTTAGAAGATATAATGAGTTCAATTACTAAGGTATAGTCCCAGAGCTAGATCGAAGAGGTATATTACGATGGTAACGAAGAATTTTTGAAAATCCCATAAACGGTTAAAAGGTAATAAAAATAAAAGCATGTATGAAAGTTCGTTATTTTTAAAGTTAGAATCGGAAAAATTGGTACCTGGACTACCTTTTACATCTGTTTAGAAGTAAAAGCTAGGTTTTTCAATCATATTTTTTGCAAACTCAACCTATAAGGCTACGTACAAGTAGCCGATGGGAAATCCCTTGTTACACAGCTTGTTATTCAAGAAGACTCTCTGAGAACACTGTCAACAAACTATACAGCAATTTGACAGCATATGATGAAGTATTGTTAGTTTGTTTCTTCTTCGATTAACGGTATATACAGGGTCACTGGTAATTCGACGTATTCCTTGCAGGACGTCATAGTATGGTTAAAATGCAAGAAATTAAGCCACCAAATGTTCTACCGAAATAGGCATGACGACAGTATCAAAAAATTGCAAATCTATTTAGTCCGTCAGTTGGAGTATTGGAAATTAATGGACACGTATTTTTTGTTTTTGTAAATCAATGAATATTGACAAAGATAAAACGCATCAAAACTCGGGAGTGGGGGCTCGTGACGTCAGAACTAGCTAAAAATTATACCTAGGCGTGACGTATTGAGAATTTTAAAAGCATCATAACTTCGTCAATTTTGATTTACGTAACAAAAAAAAATACGGGTCAAATATTTTCTGATAATATAACTGAAGGACTAATTAGTTTTTTTTAGTCGTCTCGCCTATTCAGTGGTTTTTGAGTTAGTTAGATTTTTAACTTTTTTATGAAAAATCCAAGATTAAATCATTTAAAGCCAAATTAAAAACGATTTACGGGGCAACTGTACTGAAATTTAAGTTATTCTCTTAGCTGATGACGCAGCAGACCTTTCATAATAATTAAAAGTTCAAAAATGCCTAATTATTAAAAAAAGGTCTGCTGCGTCATCAGCTATGAGAATAACTTAAATTTCAGTACAGTCACGCCGTAAATCGTTTTTAAATTGGCTTTAAATGATTTAATCTGGGGTTTTTCATAAAAAACCTCGAAATCTAACTAACTCAAAAACCTATAAATTTCAGTAGAACATTTGGTGGCTTAATTTCTTACATTTTAACCCTACTATGACGTCCTGCAAGGAATACGTCGAATTACCAGTAACCCTGTATAAATCATGCCCTCTTCTTTAAAACAAATATATCAATCGATCAGACATTTGCAATTTGTATCGGTATTACACCTTGTCCAACAAAAACTTTGATTAGACAAGCTTCGCCAGCGCGAGCCACCTTCTCGTTTATCTGCGGCTTTGATCTGTGACTAAGGCTATGTGCTTAGGGAAGCGGAGCGGGTAAAGGGGTGATGAGCGAGGAAGTAGTGTGCAGCAAAGAAGCTGAGTGTGAATGTCCACTGCGATTGAGCAGGCAAGGCGTTTGAAGCGAATAAAGTGAGAAGACATTGGTGTCAATTCTGTTGTGCACAAACTAAACTTAATTTAAGCTATTGCTATATTTTCCTCTCTAATAAAACAAGAAAGAGACGGACGTAATTTAGAGCTGTCAAATTTAGTTGGAACTCATATTGCTATACAAATCAATGGTGCACGTAAAAACATGTCGACTAAAAACACGGTGAAGCGCAAGGCGTAAACTAGTCTGACATCTCTAACTTAGTTCATAGCTATAGCCGTCCTTTTCTCGCACTGCCTTTTAGTAAAAGATAGCTAAAGCCTAAATTAAGTTTAGTTTGTGCACAACAGAATCGACACCATTATTCATTCTGCGTTTGAAATATATAAAACTAATCATTATTTAATTAGAGAGATGAGGCGTAGCATCGAGAAATGTGGAAGGAATGGGACCTTGCCCAGGAGTTAGACGGATAAGGCTAACAAAAAAAAAAGTCTTTGATCTGCTGTACTGTAGCTATGTTCACAGATTTTTATAGAATTCTATTGTTAAAGGCAGTTCTTCTTATCATCTTCAGTCCATCAGTTACTGTAATCTGTAGACAACGAAACGAATCATATCTTAGAGCCAGTCAAAATTGACAGTGCATGAACCTATTATGCATCATACCTACTCAATCATATCTATTGGATTTCTCAGCACATCTCTCCTCTCCGCTCTACTATACTCGTATACGAAGCCTTACTCAGATAAATATCTGTATAATTTGCACAACAGATCTCCTTAACACAATGTTAAGAAGATAAAGTACTCGGCAGTATCCCAAATTGTGCTTCAAAGTAATCGAACTTGGAAACTGGTATAAAAGTTACGGATGTTTGAAAATAAATTAACGAACTGTCTTAATAATGATTAGCAAATACTGTCGAGACGGAACTGTTCGAGAGGACAAACAAATTAAGATGAATAATTTGTTTCTTGTTGAGGTTTATGTGATGACATCAACATTGTGAATGTGTTGCCCTTTGGCTTTAATTGCATGAGTTTTTGTCAGTTATAGTGAGATGGCATTTTTTTGAGGAGCTCGTGGCTAAATATAGTAACAGCCGTTCGGGTCGATCTAACCGTGCTTGCCTAGGTTGGTTACCGATTATATATTGAGTTTCGGAAAGCACGTTAAGCTGTTGGTCCCGGCTTTTGTGGATCTTTGACAGTCGTTACAGGTAAGGTAGTCAGTGACCCAAAAGTGTGACAACCATAGTCTTACCAAGGGGTATCGTATTACCCAGTACTAACTGGGTTGTGGAGGTCAGATAGGCAGTCGCTTTATGTAAAATACTAGTATTCAGCTTGATCCAGTTAGACTGGAAGCCAACCCCAACATAGTTGGGAAAGGCTAAGCAAATGATGGAGCTAGATGGCATTTAAGGTATAAATTAATAGTGGCATTTTTTGTTGGGTTCAATCGATTCGCCCCATTCCAGCATTTGCAGACCACTTTTTAAGTCATCGTCTTAGACAAAATTACTAATAAAATAATCATACTGATGCGGACGCGGTTCCGAACTCGGACACTAATAATAATAATATTTTTTTTTCCCAAAAACACAGATATTATTGTACTTCCGTTTACAATTTTGAATTAGTGGTAGAGAACACTTACATTAAACATATGGATGCTTCAAAAATCTGTACACAATAGATTAAACTCTGTCTCCTAAACTAGGGTATCCTGTATCTTAAGAGACAGTGTTTCACAATGAGGTTCCAATTGATTGATGCATGCGTGGACTGTGTCGATTTACCATCAGAAGGGTGAGAAGTTATTGGTAACTTTTTTTTTTTTTTTTTTTTTATAATGTAGATATGGGTATGTGAGGTGAATAAATGTGATTTTGGGGGTGTAAATGTTTGTGTGTGAGTGTGGATAAGTGGTGTGTGTGGTGTTGGTGTGTAAGTGAGTTGGGGAGTTATATGTGTGAGTGTGTATGGACGCAAGGATAAAAGTAATCGTGCAAGGATTGAAATGGATGTGTGCTTATTAGGTGATGTAGGTAAGTAAAGTCTCTGTTGTGGCATAGTCTTGTTTAAGTAGCCATTCTGTCACTGACAGATATTTCAGTAAATGATAGATGTCCATTTTTGGAGCCGCATTTGCAATTTGTCCGTATCATTTCAGTATGACAAATATTAATTCTGCGATTGTGACCTTTTCAATCAGCATTTTTTTTCCTTTTACAGATAGAGGTCCAGCTTCGGAACCGGCCATATTTAAATTCAATATTTATGCCAATTCCAAAATGATTAATGCCACAACTCAAAAACGTATAAATTAATGCTGTTCCCAAATCGGTTTCCATTAACCTTTGGCACTTTTGTTCATCAGTTTAATATTTACATTGAATATTTTAGTATCAAATATAGATTTTGTAAACAACGGTAGCCCAGCTGTGTTTGTCATTACAGCGGATGTGTGTGTGGTAGATAATTATATTATTGTCTAAAAGTAAAACTCGATTGTCTAAATATTAACTTTTGTTTAAACAATGTTCGTGTTTGATATAGAATTAGGAAAGATGGAAGAATTCATGGAACTGTGGATTAATTGCTTGAGTTGATTTGCACAATAAAATTTGCTTTCGTAACTCCATGTATTGTTAGCTAGCGACCCGCCCCGGCTTCGCACGGGTAGTAGGGTATTAATACAAAAATAAAATACAACATAAAACATACATGTTTTGTCTGTCCAGGCAGCGTTTTCGATGAAAGCTCACAAGCCACTTGACTTTTTACGGCACTTCCAACAATAAATCGTCATATTTCAACCAATTTACACAAAACCTTGACAAATTATATACTTAAACTTCCCTCATGAATCACTCTATCTATGGGTGAAACCGCATGAAAATCCGTTCAGTAGTTTTTGAGTTTATCGCGAGCAGACAGACAGGAGTATGTTTTATTTGTTTGTTTGTTTTTAGTAGTGATAAAAGAAAAATAAAACAGGGTGACATCAACGCACAAAAGGTTACCACGTATTGAGTACATCATACCGAATTGCCTTATAGAAAATTTTCAAAGGTAGGTAACTAAAAAAAAATGCTGTTTCCTACAAAATGTATGAAACAGCAGATTTTTTTACAGACGAAAAACTTCGATGTGATCTGAATACTTGCTAACCGTTTGTTTGTTGTTCCATTCTGTATATCATTATCTGCCTAGCCTTTTCCCAAGTTTTGTTGGGGTCGGCTTCCAGTCTAACCGGATGCAGCTGAATACCAGTATTTTACATGGAGTGACTGCCTATCTGACCTCCAGTTAGTAGTAGACCCAGTTAGTACTCGTTAATACGATACCTTGGTAAGACTAGTTGTCAGACTTTTTGGGCCACTGACTACCTGTAACGACTGTCACAGATCACAAATGACAGCCGGGACCAAAAAAAAAACAAATTCCATTCTGTATAAAAGGTGTAAAAAGACTCTTAACGAAGCCGAAAGGCACTTGTTCTCCCCGTCATTGCGATCATTTTTTGTTCTAGGAACCTGTGTGCCTGGGAACCTTCTAGTTTCGGAGATATTGGCGGTCAAAGTTCCAACTTTTTCAAAGGTTTTTTTTTTAAATACATGTTTTTAATGGAAGATATTTACTTTAAATACGTTTATGACCCCCGTACTAGTCAATCCAACTATCAGCACAATGTTTTAAATGCGTTACATTCAGTCCTACCAAAAAGTCTGATTTTTCACCTAAAAAAAAGGTCAATTCCCAGCAAAAAAAATTGCGTAGGGTTACTTAGTTTGATGTACAGAATGCTTGGTTGACGGCTTCGATTCGTAATTTGAAGTAGATTTTCAGCGGCCATTGACCCCACAATCAGCTCTAGTACCCGACACTGAGAACACAAATCACCTGTGACTTTGACTATACAAAGTACGTATAGGCTTGACAGCTTTGGTCGTAGTTCGGGGTTTTGAGTTAGCTCATATTTGGCTATGTAATTGGGTTCTAGCAATAATGGCATTGTAGGCTCACATACGTTTATATGGGACTTAGATAAACATAAGTCATAACTGGCAATATGTGGGTTTAGGTACTATTGATATCTCTGCCGGCTCCTTCGGGGAATAGAAGCGTAATATTATGTCTTATAGAATGGACTGGGGACCTAAAATGGCCGCTCTAAAATTAAATCACCAAATAGAAAAATTATATGAATAGTTACCAGTCGTTAAAAATAATGGTGACAAGCTGACAATTCATAATATTACCTCCGTCTGTGACTATTTTAAGAATTTTAACGTGATTCACACAAGGTGTAAACGGACCCTTCACGAAACCGTCAACCAAGCATTCTGTACATCAAACTGAGTAACTCTACGCAAAAAATATTGTTGGGAAACAACTTTTTTTTTGGGGGTGAAAACTTACGTTTTACGGTAAAACTCAATGTAACGCACTCAAAACATTGTGCTAATGGATGGATTGAATAGTACGGGACTCGTGGTGGTGTTTAAAGTAAAAATCTTACAAGACAGCATTTATTAAAAAAAAAGCTTGTAAAAAAATTGGAACTTTGGCCCCCAATATCCCAGGTATGGTCTAGAACAAAAAAATGATCGCAATGACGAGGAGAACAAGTGCCTATCGGCTTCGTTAAGAGTCTTTTTACACCCTTTATAATGATTCTACTAAAGCGGCCGTTTTAGGCCCCCTGGACATGTTTGATATGTAAGTAGGATAGTTGATAGAATTCCTAGAATTGTGGGTCAATGCCTGAGTTTATCCTCATCACAGTTTAAAGGTTAGAATTTCTGAGAAGCTGTATCCGCTTGGCTACGTCCCCGAGTCATAGCCCATTCACGGTTTGATTACGACATACAGCAGCAACCGAACAATAATCTTATCACAATGAGAATAAAGAGCACTGTTGTTTGACAGACCTGTCAAAGTTAGCAACAAAAAAGCAAACTCTCTTAGAAATTCAGTTCAAGATAAAGAAAAAAGGATAAAGCATAAGTCCCATGTAACAGGACTGCTACTGAGATATTTCTGATGGAAAAACCCAATAACACTTTTCCCGACCTGGGAATCGAACCTAGGACCTCATGCTCAAGTTCTGGAGTGGCGACCGCGAACCGGAAGACGTTGCGTTGGAAGAACTACCAATAGGTGACCTGGTGACGGTTGCTAGAATCCGCTGGATGCGAGTCGCACGGTATAGGTCAATGTGGGTACACTAAGGGGAGCCCTATGTCCAACAGTGGACGTCTTTCGGCTGAAAAGATGATGATGATGATGATGATGATGATGGTGATGATGGTGATGATGATGATGATGATGATGATGATGTTGATGATGATGGTGGTGATGATGATGGTGATGATGACGATGATGATGATGATGACCGTATGCTCAGCAGTCACACTTGCGACCATTATGTCAACGAGGCAGTCATAACCAGATGAGGCAGTTTAAAATTACTCGTTTCACTTAAAATATTTTCATAACTTTAAGAATTTATTAATATCTATGGATGATAGTGATTGTGCTTGTTGTAAACAATTTAACCAATTTGTTATGGGATAATTGTTTTTTCGACTAGCTTTTGCCCGCGGATTTACTCGCGTTAATTTAGAATTTGACAATCAATTCAGGTTTACAATCCTAACTAAAATATCATAAATGACTCATGATTCGAAAGACACATGCAAGACAAGAACGTTATTGTTGTTTTCCTCGGGAACATTACTAAGTCCCTCCGGCCGTTTTAGCAACTGCGATTCGCAACCAGTTGCGAATTAGGAATTTTTTTCCTTGTTCGCAACCAGTTGCGAATCAAGAAAACTTTTTCCTCATCCGCAACTAAGCATGATGATTAAGTTTCGTAACCAGTTACGAAAAAGGAATTTATTTCCTATTCGCAACCATCGTTGTCTGTTTGTTGACACTCTGTTTTATTGATTTGTATATTTTCCCGCGGGATGATCGGCTCAGTGGTTTAGGCGTGAAAGGGTTACAAACAAACAAACTTACTTTTGCATTTCAAAAATTAGTTAGAATTAAAAAAATCGTCATATTTACGTTACGTTTACACCGCGTTCGCCTCTGATATCGTAAAATTAAAAGTTGTAAATTTTGTAACCTGTGAGTGAAAAGGTTGAAGCTACAAACTGTCTAGAACATACAGGTACGCCTAAAGCAATATGATCTTTTTAACTACAAAAATTAGTAGAAGTACTATAAATTTTTAATTAAATAAGTTTGTTGCTGTACAAAGTTTTATTGTTAGCTAACTGTTAGCTAACACAACCTTTTTGTTAGCAGTTTCTTAGTTTTGCGAGGATTTTATTTCTGTTTAGACTTCTTCAGTACCATTTAAAATAATTGCTGTATTAAAATTTTGAACTGCCTCGTTGGTCTTGTGGTCGCAAGCATGAGGTTTTGGGTTCAATTCCCGGGTCGGGCAAAAGTGTTATTGGGTTTTTTCATCAGGAATCAGTAGCAGCCACTGTGGCCGGTTGATGTTAAGAGGCTTGCTTCTCTATTAGGTACATGGGACTGTCGAAATGTTGGTGTACTATTAGGTAATCTCTGCCTAACCGTTTGGACTACAAGCGTGATGTTATGTGGTATAGTTATATACCATTATATACGCTATAGGTCTTAAATTGAGTGTTAGGTATTTTCTGTGCCTATCTTCCCTACAAACTCGTATACAGGTTGTAAACAACCTCATCACGAAGCCGTCAACCAAGCATTCTGTACATCAAACTAAGTAACTTTATGCAAAAATTATTGCTGGGAAACGACTTTTTTTTTGGGTGAAAAATTATGTTTTGAGGCAGAACTTAATGTACTGCACTCAAAACATTGTGCTGGTGGAAGGATTGAATAATACGGGGGTCGTGGAGGTGTTTAAAGTATAAAATTTTACAATAAAAAATTGTATTTAAATAAAACTTATCAAAAAAAAATTTCTTTGACCCCTAATATCTCCGTAACTAGAAGGTTCCCAGGTATGGTGTAGAGCAAAAAAAATGATCGCAATGACGGGGAGAAACAGTGCCTTCCGGCTTCGTTAAGAGTTCTTTTACACCCTACATACTCAAGTTACATTAGCAAGGGACCAGTTAAAGGATAAGCTCGTTGCTCCACTAAGTCTGGCTTCACAAAAAATCTGCGAGAGGTTTCCATACTTTTTGTCGCCGCCTTTTGTCGCTCCGGGTGGCTCACTTCATTTAACTGAACATTGTCCTTTCACAGACAAAAAAAAGCGCCAAATATAGTCTGGCAAACAGTACCCTTGACATGGCCTTGTGTAGTACGGAGTTTCAACAGCGTATGAGGTCAAGTTACGCTGGTTTTTTACCACGAACTTGAAGACTACCGTCTGTAAGACCTTGGCGTCAAACAGAAAAGCGACTGCAATATGTTAGAAGTCATATAAGTACTCGCATATCCTCCGTAACAGCCAGAGGAGGACGGAAAACCCTTGAATAATAAATAGCAGGGCGCAAGGTAATGCCATCTTTCACTGGAAGCGCACATTGAAAGTAAGTTATACGATTGATGGTGGAGTATTGAGAATTTGTGGTACTGGTGACCTTTTAGGAGAGCATGAGAGAGGTCTAAGTTTAATTGAATTGTTCTCTTGTAAGGTTTATTTTCGTATTGGTTTAGTCGGCAAACAAACACTTGATGGTACCAAAAGGGATCACTGCTACAGGCGTCTTGCGAATACAATTACAGGAAACAAATAATAATATAAAATCTTTACTACCAAGTGATTCCTCAATATTCTGGTGTAGCCCTGGCTCTTGTAGGAGTTCCTGTATCACAAGAGCCAATTAAATTCAAGTTGTATAATAAAGGCCCTGCCATGAATCACAGACACGCGGCTTCAAGGCATCCACAGGATTAGCCCGGTTAAGCAGTAGCCAGTCTCCTAGACTGAACTGCGAGTCACGAGTCTGTTTTTTTTTGTTATGTATGGCATATACATAACAAAAAAAAACAGACTCGTGACGAAAACAATTAACGAGCGCGCGTTTCTTGATGCAAGTTTAATCGCTTGTCACATCACTCGAGTTCGTGCCTTATGGAAGTAGCGAACTTAAATGGTACATCACACAAGTAGAGTTTTTCGCCTAATTCGAGTTAGGCAAAGATAGAGACCTGTCAAAACATGCCTTAGCCCCAGACACAAAACTTGTCTGACCAGAAGATCTTCCCTTTTCAACGGAGGATAAGGAACTGTCCACCCTGTTTCTCGTAACTCAATACAGCCATCTGCATGGCGACAAGAATCTCAGCTGTGCGTTGTCTTTGCAGGGACAGATATGAAATGGCTCATTTGTCTATTATTCTAGCGGTACTAATACCTTTGAAAGTGGAACACAGTAACGCCCTGTTCCCGACCTCAGGACATTCACAGGACGGTTATGCGTGGATGTTACTTGTCCCTTTCGTTGAGTAGGTACTGTTAGTCCAAGATTCCAAGGCCGCCAGACGTTACTTATTTTCTGATTAACAGAATGTGTGGCATAGAATAGTGTAAATACTATGTACTATTAACGATGCATAACTGGTAACTGGTGTCGACGGCCAATTGTTATATCAGGTGCTAAAGTTGCGTAAAATTAATAAAAAAAATCTTAAAGCCTAAGAGCTGATTTTTATAGATATTGCAGAGAATATTGTTAAGAAATAATAATAATCAAAACACTGCCTAACACTGACGCTGACGGAAATGTCTGCCAGACTCATTATAGCTCGGAAAAAACAACATGAAAAATCACACCAGTGTGTTTTTTGTTATATTTGATTCTAGGAGGGTTATTTTAATACTCGAAAGCAGTCAGACCAATTGTACGGTCGCAATTACACAAAGGTTTATAAGGTAAATCAATAATATACGCTCATACAGCGACATTTCACGTGGCAGGGAGTCGAAGCATGTTTTTTTCAAATTATGTTTTTTTTTGTCACTGTCGGAATCACACGTGTAGTTTGTGGCTAAGCGGTAAAGCTGCCGCTGCGATTGTTTAGTTTTAAACCGGTAGATGGCGTTGTTTGGTTTACGGCGTTTTCTGAATCGCGGTGTCAAGATTTCCCGCGGTTGCGATGATTGTAATTTTTAACAACTACCCGACCACTTATCGACGGTGAAGTGCCAATACCTCCTAACTGACATTTTTCGAGAAATTAACTTTTTATCATTTTGAATTTAAAGGCGTATTTCGCATGTTTTAGTGAAATCTCCTAAGTGTATTTTAATTGCAACAGCATTCAATTAAAATGTGGAAATACTTCCCAACTATACCAACATGTTTATTTTATGGCATTACCTAACTTTAAAAAGCAGATTTTTAAAAGTCAGTTAGGTGTTATTGGCACTTCACAGTCGTTATAACTCTGTGTCGTTGTTTTACTGGTATACCATAACCCCTGTTCGCGATCGCGGGTACTGCAGAAACAGTGCGGGATAGTGAACGGTTGTTCATGGGCGCAGGTAATATCAGTTTCGCTTTCTAGTTGAGTGTAGACTGACTAATATTTTACTAGGGCTTGAGCTAATCTCATATTGTTTAGGTACTGCCCATATGATAAAAATGATAAATGGGATATACCGCCATATTACGTTTTAGCTGTCTAGATTCAGCTTAGCCTATTAATGAAGATGTACGCTGAATTTTCTCGTTTATTTTGGTACAGCCAGAGTAAAAAGGAGTTTAGGTGTTAAAGACACCTCTACGGGTTTCAAGAATTGACTGGCACATTGTAATCACTTCGAAATAGGCTAGTTTCTACCATCAATAAATTGCAAATCTCTTTAGTCCGTCATTTAGAGTACCTATTGGAAAATAATGGACACGTATTTTTTGTTTTTGTAAATCAACGAACGCACTAAAAATTATTATACCACGGCGTGACGTATTGAGAATTTTAAAAGCGTCGTATCTTCGTCAATTTTGGTTTTCGTAACAAAAGAAAAAATACGGGTCAAATATTTTTTGATAATCTAACTGACGGACTAATTAGGTTTTTTCAGTACACGAGCCTATTTTAGACGAAAAAAGGAGATAGGAGATAGAGCCTCCCGAGGGCTGATAACGTGTCAAATATTAAAAATATAATATCAAACTAATAACTATAATTATCCGAGTTAAACTTAAAACACCTTTTATTTTTATATTCGTAGATCCCGGTACTAAAGTACCTACTTCGACAACAACTCGTTGAATTGTGTCAATCTTTGTACAAACAGTCAAGGAAAAATTTATAAAGTATTATGAATCAAATTATTGTAGATAGTCAAGTGAATTCCTGTCGATGTTTACGTCTTTTTAAGGCTGACTGTATTATAAGAGTTAGTTGATAACGGTTTTTTTTCGGGGCTACTATCATTCTTATTTTGAAGTTATAACATAAACAAGTTTTAACAATATTTAGTATCTCCTTTAGAGAATTCATCTGTCTAAGATAAAATTAATACCATATAATAAGTATCAATTATAATAAAGCCATAAAAATTCAATAAAATCCATTTCCAAGCTGTTTTTTTATCAACCACTGCTATTTAAAAAATGTGACCGTCTATATGCTTATTTTGTTGATAAATTTTATATTATACATTTAGTTTTTGACATATAAACAGAAAATAGATTTATTTAAATGTCAAAAACCAACAGTTTAATATTTAAACTGTAAAAAAATTGTGATAAAAAGTCCAATAAAATCTTCTACTAGGATGGTGGTTTATGTCACGGTGTATTTCGTGGAAGTTGGTAGGTACAGCTATGCCAGAAATGGTATACCTACCTACATGGTGTCGTTTTGCATCCTGGGGGCCTAGTCTGCACAATGATCTATCATTGATTTCATAATTGTTGAACGATACCATTGTAATTTTGTTAAAAGTTCGTAATCTGCTAACTTCATAATGGTCGATCATTGGTCGGTCAATGGTCTCGTAATAGAATTGTGTTGTAATGACATTGTTGTATTGCCATTATTATAAAACCTGTTAATGGAAATGATTTTAGAAAAACTAGAATTAAATTTGAACATCTAATCGTGCCAGATTTCATTTATATATATTTGTTATTTCTATACAATTCAATAATATTTTATCTGTTTAGCTGTCAAGTTCAAATGTGACATTACTGCTTACTGACGTTTTATCTGTTTTTATTTCTAGCGGCCGGTGTTTTGATTTATTTTTATTTATGTGTTTTAAATTATCTATATTAAAGAAGCTTATATTTATTGCAATACAAAATGGTGCTAATTAAGCAAATTTCGGCTAGAACTGTCAAAATTTTAGCAGATTACCGCGTAAGTCAGTCATTCATTTGTTATTGTGTACGAGATTACCATTTTAGGCTATTTCTTTCAATGTAGTGTCAGTGGTTGATCATTGGAAAGTCATTGTGACGCCATTAAATAGTAGATTACCAAACTTGTCAATTATGAAATCAATGATAGATTATTGTGGTATTGGTATTGTATCTACGTTAATGAGTCTCGACCCGAATCGATAATAAAATGGGTAGGTTTTTATTTTATTTTCGGAATTCGTTAAGTGTAAACCACCCATATTAAAACGCAGCCCGTCTGTATCTGGCTCTATAGGGAACACAACGAAGGTGCTGCCGACTAGTGTCGCCAATCCGAATCTTGTACTCTATTACTACTATCTATTTGACATTGAAATTTGTAACAAGTTAACTGAATTAATTTTATCAGTAAAAAATAATTATTCTATTTAATCATAATGCAGGTAAAAAATGGAAAAACGCATTAAGGTGAATGCTCGAGGGTAGCCCGCGAAATTCAAATTTTCTTTCGTTTTTTTGCAATTTGCAGGCCAGTGCTAGGTTGTATGTTGATTAGAATATTATTCCCGGCTAAAAGACGTATGTAGTTACAGAATTATAATCATCAAAATTATTTCTTCATGCACCACAGTTTTCATCAACAAAAAAACATATAAAATTCATATTATTAAACATTCATAATATTACGCTGACGATGATCATTATTGATAGACCGGAACTCATATTTTATAACTTTTATCATATTCAAAACTAATATAATTGAAGAGCTAATTTTGTTTACATAATTGAAAGCACGACATGACAGGTCTGATATGTTGAGTCCGCACAGTCGTCAGTCCTGCCACCTACAGTTCCTGCACGTTCCCTATAACCGCGCCTTCACTTACACAAATAAACGCACACAGAGATAATTATGTCGCGCGATGGGTGATTCTTTAAAGTTAGAAGTAGGTACACTGTGGCAGCTTTATATTAATGGCCATTTTCTATAACTTATTTACGTTTAACTGTTGGTTATAACAAAGAATATCCTAACCGCGTCACCTACCTGTCACTTGATTCATAGAAAAATCAAGCTTTTCTGTGACTTTTATTTCCAAGTGGTCAGTAAGCAAAATGTCAAACAGACAGAGATAGCAACCTACCGAAACCGGCTAGGAATTATTGAAAATGGCCGTAAATGAAATGGAATGATGAATATTTTGCAACTTGTAGGTTCTTACAAACACTTTTACACGTCATTTTTTAAAACTAGTTGGGTCCGGTGTTTCGTACCTGACTACTCTGAGAAGACACAGCCGAAACAAACTCAGAGGTCATCTATCTATCATGGGGTTTTGGTTTCCGCACTTAATCCTTAAATAAAATGGACCATTGTGCGTGCTCCGCCACTCAGAGGTCATAGTCTCTTTTGAAGTGCAGACATAATCTTGTTCAATTCACATGAGGACTATGCAGATTAGTGTCTGAGATGGCCTTTGGAAAAAAGAACCACACAGATTTGAGTGGACCTGTCCAGTCAGTGCAAGCATTCGTCAGTTATCGTGTAGCTCGACTTATAACTCAAGGAGCTCAACGAAACGACGAACAATACCAAAGAAAGGACATTTGGGTAGGTCGCGTATAGTACTCAAACTGCCAGACAGTCGTGGGGAAAAAAATAAAATAAAATATGTGACCCACATGGTCCTCACAATATTCACAATAATTAAATAAAATTAACAATAACAATATTTTACAAAACGAATGTCAATAAAAAAAATAAAAATAAATCTCCAAACATGCGTTCGTATTTCCGAATATTAATTAGTTTACAGGTGATGATTACCGAAGGACCTACTTTTACGTAAAATATCAATAGCTAGCTGTTGCCCGCGACTTTTGTTCGTATGAAATTATTACCTTTTTCAATCGGATTTTGTAAACAATTTCAAGGGTTGTTTTCATTTTCTTGCACGCAACTCTAATTCTTTTTCTAAAATAAAAGTATCCTAACTATCCTTATAACTTCAGTTATCCAGTAACGGGTCCCGTCAAAATCGGTCTAGCAGTTTCTGAGATTATTAATTTCAAATGCATTTCGTAAAAATAAAGCTGTGTTGACATTTCAATTTTATTTATTTGTACATATAAATAAAAAATAAACAGAACATAAAGAAAACAAGCACTACACGCTCACAAATCAACTAACTAGCAACAAACAAATAGCTGAGCGTAGAAAATACGCAATATTAATGTTTAAAGTTAAGGTTTAGTGGTCATGTTAACCGGGCATTATGGTCGGAAGCTCGTAAACTGTAAACAGCATAAGCTTTGTGTTTCACCGACGGACTTACTCAATACTGTTGCCGTCCCTTAGAAGTTAGACGGTATGTTTTACTTATAGAACAGTCAGAGTGTGAATAGTTAGGTGTAGAGCGCATTTGGAGATGGCTGGGAAAGCGTATGGAAACGTGTAGGTACTTTATTTGCAGGTGGGATGTATTTCAAGGTCGCGAGCGATATAAAGAGGGGGAGGAGTACACCAATTTTGGTGCAGTAAACAGTATGGTTATACGGACGTCACCTAAACTACTTGCACGGCGTCTCAAAAAATTGCACGTCTAACGCCTACGCCAAAGGTTAAGGCCAAAGGCAAAATAGCACAGAAGGAGCCTATATGCAATTTGCTGAAACTCGTGAAGCTCTTGGCTCGAGAATGCATCGTGCTAAAGAGTTCATAGATATCGTTGTGTGTACGAAAAAAGGTAGGTAGCTAATACATTAACGAGTAGGTAGTAACAAAAATCAATATTGTGAAAATGATCTGCGTTAATGGAAGAACGTAAGACGAATGACGATACACAATCAAACAGTCATATAGTTTCCTTGAAACGCGATACCCAAAACACGTGTCAAAAGGCCCAAGGTTTTGTAAACAGAAAGCGACGGAAACCTAATCTTTTCATAATGAAATTCTGATGACCGAATTTCCTCTCGCTTCTGGCGTTTTCCCTTCTATTATGCAGTTATGAAACATCACTGCAAGCACAAAATATTTATGCACACTTCTTGACAGCGATTTCGTGTAATGTGCAAATGTTCTACAGCTTGGTTTATTAATACTTTACCGCGAAATGCTTTCTTCGTTTAACTTTACCGATTTTTATGAAGACAACATTGTCATTACTACCCGGTTTTACAAGAAAATGGCGTCGTTAAAGTTGTAGTTTCCTGTTGCAAGTAATTTTCCTAATAATCCATTAAGGACTAGAAAGTGCCAACGGCGCAGTTGGCTTGTATTTTTTCCGGTTGCCAGCTACAAAATATGCCTTCCTAGTCCTTCCTCCGGGATTTTATGTCGCGTAAAAGGTTATTTATTTACGCAGTCTTTTCTCGAAGGCAAAGTTAGATATCAGTCGCTTTATGTAAAACTATAAAGTTGAAAAAGTTCGAGGATTGTACGCCACTTTTTTTTTTTCAATTGAATATGTTAGTTATTTTATGTAGTTTGCCAAAGGTTGGTCCGTGGATGTTTGACCAAATACATACCAAGTTTAAACAAAGCACGTTAAGCCGTTGATCCCTAGATCTTTGACAGTCGTTACAGGTAGTCAGTGGGTATCGTATTTCCTAGTACTAACTGGGTTGTGGAGGTCAGATAGGCAGTCGCTTCATGTAAAATACATACTAAGTAGTATTCAGCAGCATCCGGTTAGACTGAAAGCCGACCTTAACATAGTTGGGAAAAGGCTAGGCAGATGCTAACGAGCAAAGGTGTATAAGTGTGTTAGGTGGTCTGCCACCTGGGCAGTCAACCTGTTTGATTATATTGCTGGCTGGCTATTCTTATACTTTTAATGTTCGTATACCTACCGATACAAGAAAAAAAACAATCGAATCTCCCCGTGTTCCTGTTTCATAGTCAGAAACTTACCATCCTTTACGGTATATCAAGATTAATAGCACGCGAAAGTAAAATACGTAGGTAAGCCCATAAACTAAGCACCCTGTGTTAGTTTCTCAACAAGGCGAGATAACAGTACAATAATTTATCCATTAATGGCTCCTGTTATAAAGGAAACAGCCCAATGCTGGTTCAGTAACCTGATACAGTCATACATCGCCTAATAGCTTGGTAGAAGGCTTTAGAAGCACACAAGACTAACACACGTGGAAATTGGATATTATAGGCACGACAGGAGACGGGGAACGTGAGGTTATTTTACTGCGGTTTTACTCGCAGAATAACCTTGGTGAAGTACTTATATTAATGTTAGGGCGCATTAAAACCCTTTGGAGTGATGACTTAAATACATATTTCCGGCGTTAACTGGGTTGACAATACGAATTTTGCTAAAGGAATTTTTGAGTATGATTTAAATTGCATTATTCTGTATGATTTCGAAATTCGAACGGTGTCCAGTTGGCCTATTACGTATCTTTCTGATATCCAGTGACTATCACACGTTGTACACCGAACTTTGATGACAACCGAGAATGTCATAATAGTGGTATTACGTATCGCACTGAGTGGATATCACTTTACAGTGACTAACAGCCAGGGAACGGTGTAACGTCTTTCAGGAAAGCCACTTCAAACTCAGTTGTCATCAATTTGTTGTCCATTATGCTTGCATAATCGAAATAATATAAGTATTGATACGAAAGCGTCTGTCAAAATGAGTTACGGTTGCTATCAGCCACGATGACAACCAAACTGACCTTTTGACAGTTAATGGATGGACACTGAGGCCAGTTACTATTTTCGAGCTGTCAACAGAGATACGTAATAGCCCTACAGAGCCCCTTGAGAAGTGACGATCGATTTCGAACCGTTTTATTTTAAACAGTGACTTTCAACAAGATTCGACATTATGAGATTTTGACTGCCTCGTTGGTCTATTGTAATGCTCGCACGCGCGACTGCTGAGCACGAGGACCAGGTCGGGCAAAGTGTTATTGGGTTTTTCGATCTGGAATTTATCAGTAGCACGGAGTCTGATGCAGATGTGATGTTATGATAACTTCAGCTTATCGGTAGCAAGTGTCAATAAATATATATCGCTGGGACATTACACACAGCGCCATCTAGTGCCACACTAAGCAACGAGGCGTGTGTCGTGGACACCAGATAGTTGATATATTACATAGATACTTTTTGTTTGTAAATACAAACTTATTATACATATAAACATCCATGACTCGGAAACAAAATTAAATGTCCATGCTCATCACACAAACATTTGCTCCTACCGGAATTCGAACCCGGGACCCTAAGAACGTAAGGCAGCCTCACTACCCCTGCGCCATTCGGGTCGTCAAAATAATATATTTATATATAATATATATAAATATATTTTGGACTATTCCTTCACTGTGTCCAGGAGCGTGTCCTCAGATTTGAATAAACTGAACAACATTTATCACTAAAATTCTATTTAGAGCTCCTGCCAACAAGAAATTAATATTAGTGTCAAAATACCATGTTTTACAATAGATCAAGCCGAACTGGTATTTGAGTTAAATACTAATACATAATTAATTTATCGCATAATACATTACTAACACTTAAAATCTAGTTTTAGGCTGATTTTATTTACATTGGTTCTTTTAAAAACTGATAAAACAAGACTATTTTATATAGTCGTTAATATTTTATTTCTATATTATGTTGATCAAGCAAATCTATTTTTAAACGACAAAAGATATGAAGACTCTCGAGAAGTATTGGTTTTTTGACCGGAGAATCCGTATTCATAGGATTTATTTCCCAACCGCTAACAATAGTAGATATTTGCAAACTGGCTAGCGTGGGTGGACCCCTCCTGCCATTTCTACCTGAGGATGGGTGCAGGTGTGGGGCATGGAGACCGGATATTACGGAATTTGGGAGAGGCCTATGTCCAGCTAAGGCGTAGGTCGAGAGGCGGATATTGCTTAATTTGAAGGAAGCCTGTTGTCCAGCTATAGCACAAATAAATACAGCCTACTTCACATAGCAACGCAACGACTCTGAACGCGTTCAAAATCGTTTTTTAGCCAACCGTGATATTATGTTATGTTTTTCTTGGGTATTTTTTGTATATAATTATTTTGTAGGTATAATAAGGTCACTACTAATTTCGATGTATTTGTATTCCCACCTGTAGATAAGTAAAAAAAAAACAAATTTTTGCTCGTGATGACGTCAGAGTGAGGCCGAAGATCTCGAAATACCAAAATAAGGTTTAAAATCTTAAAATGTTTCGGAATCAGTTCTTATATTATGTTAGTTTTAACTTACACACAAAAGATCGTCACTTTTTTTCATCGCGTCCTGTACCGACGACGCGTCACGTTCGCAAACCGCGTGTTACTTGCGCATGTAGTTTGTGGACAATCGGTTATTGTTTCGAGCTTACGGGCCGTGTAGAACTTCCAACAAGTCAGACTTATTTTGGTGACACTTCAGATTGTTTAAAAACGCATCACACGGTCTGAACGCTCTCAAAACTGTGCTGTTAGACACATTTTGTGTAGTGTCCCTTCTTACAATTTTTTTTTTCTGTTTGAAATTATAAGGACGCGGTTTAGAAGAAGGTGTCATCACCATTGCCGTTATCCCAATTCATTTAGGGTCGGCGCAGCGTGTCTGGCTTCTTCCACACTTCTTTATTACTCGTCATCTCATCAGACACCTCCTTTCGTTCCATATCATCCTTCACACAGTCCATCCATCGTTTCTTTGGTTTGCCTCTACTCTTATATCCATTCGCAGTCATTTTCAAAACTTTACTTACAACCTTTTCCTCATTGCTGATTCAAGATGTGGGAACAAAAATTACAAAGAGTATGGTTAGATGGTTTGGTCATGTGGAGAGGATTAGTAAAAGGAGACTTACAATAGATAGGATGTATTTACGAAATGGATGTGAGTGGCAACGCCGGATGGCGACGCCCTGGAAGGTACACTGACCTTATTGGTAAGGTTCTTCAGAAAGGTCAGTTGCGTAGTACTCGCAACCAGCGTGCGGGTATTAACGTGGACGAGGAAAAAGAGAACGTAAGGATCCTACTAGCCTACCTTCATGGGAAAAAAGTCGTGAGATTACGTTTGTATGCAATTAGAGTTTATTCTACTAAGGTAAATATTGGTAGTAGGTACTATATACACTGGACTGCAAAAATAAGTATCACACTTTTAAAATTGCAATAACTTTTTAAGTACACAAGATATACTTTCGAAACAAAAAGGACTCGAAAAGAGTTTAATTTCGTACATAAAAACTAATAAAGCTGATAAAAAATTGCTGTATTACGTTTTTATTTTAAATCTCTAACTTTTATTGAGTTTAGAAAAAAAAAAATTAAAAGTGTAGTACTTAGTTTTGCAGGCCAGTGTAGTTACAAAACTTTAAATAAGATAATTAGTATTATTATAAATTTAATATAATGCCAGCCTAGCTGTTATTTTTTATCTAATCTTGCCTTCGACAACAATTACCATAACTATGTTTTTATAACAATATAATATATAACAAAAAAAACCTGGCATTTTTGTTGTTAATGCTAATCATTATTTACGGGCTGTTAATGCGGATTTCACGTGACTATTAATAATTATATAATTTATATTAGTTTTATACAAAGTTTTTGCTTCGATCTAATGATAAAATACATAATTTGTCAGATATGGGTCCTTTGTTATTTTGCCCTGTAAAAAGTTATCCTACAATTTAATAATTTTGTAACTAGTTTGTGTGTTTGTTACTCAATAACGGATGAATGGATTTCGATGTCATTTTGTATGCAGGTAGATCATGTCTTGGTTTAATATGTATGATATTTTTTGATCCTGTGCATGAAGGAGTTTTCAAAGTATGCGGGTGCAGTTACCGCGGCAAAACAGCTAGTTCCAAACATTTCGAGTGTTTTCTCTTTCTTACACACAGTTGTTTTGTTAAAGCTGGCATCCACAAAGTTTCGATATTTATGAGCGTACTAACAAAAGTTATATTTTATTAACTTAACCTGACTTCCTCAAGTAACACCATAGCATACTAATTAATATTTTTAGTTTGTGTAATTAAGGTTTTTGTCTTAAGAATTGTTGCTGGAAAACGTCTTTATTTAGGTTACGACTTTTTCTCTTAACACCGTACTTTTTTAATTAAGTTTGAGCTATTTTTTTGTAGGCAAAAAACCGGCCAAGTGCGAGTTGGACTCGCGCACCGAGGGTTCCTAAGCTTGTAAGTATTTTTTTAATAAACTACATATTTAAGGATTTCAGGTTTTTTCCTTTATATGTGCTGTAATAAGACATTGATTCTTTCCAAATTTTATGATTGTAGGTCGTAGGTCAACGGGAATTACCCTATAGGTTTGATTTTTTCACTGCTCCAAGGGGTAGCAGACCCGAGGAGTATTGCCTGTACTATACTATATTGTTCCTGAGAATAAGGGTCTTGACAGACAGACAGACGGACAACAAGGAGATACTATAAGGGTTCCATTTCTGCAGACTGACGTACGGAACCCTAAAACGGAAAATAATTAAAGAAATTCTCGTTAATTTTCAGTATATTTATATACCTATTAATTGGCGAAGGCACGTGTAATAAGGAATAATGGAAGCTGAAAGGGATCGTTTCTCGATATTAATAGTCACTTAAATAATTATTAAATTATGTTTAAGAGTAAGTCAATACTTAATCCCCTTTTATAATTTGTTCCACGAAATGTATATTTACTCATTTTAACTCAAGTAGCCAGTTCCCTAAGGACTACCCACTCTTCAAGTTACCACCCACGACTGAGGTATAATGAAAGGCTTGAAACAGCAAGAAATAAAAAAATCATTTAAACAACATGGCCACTGAAAGTAGTTTCATCTTACAAACAGTCCTTCTTGCAACTCTTGGTGCGTAAAAATATTTTACTCGAAGTCTATAAAAGATACAAGACTTGCTTACCACAAATCATATTTATAACTTTTATAAGTATTACCTTAATATAACGAATAAACTTCGCAAAGGTCAGCGTCTGGCAAGGACAATAAATCTCTCAGGACATTATGGTAATGTTGGCGGCCACATATTGGCCCAATATGGCGTGTATTGGATTGTTGGGTCCAATATGTTCTGCCACGCTAGACGTTCGATGAGACTGGTAACTTTGATCGATTTTGTGTACCTACATGTTAATATTAAACCGTATTGGTTCAGTGTTTGTGTAGTTAATTTAAATTCCTTTTGAAGCCATTGTTGTATGTGAAGTGGTATAAACAGAGGTCGTCGTCGTCGTCGAATAAGTGATGTGCAGTTCCTAGAATTACTCGGAATTATGTTACGACCGTGACGTTAAAAAAACATCCTTTTTCCCAGCGTTCTCAATAATTCCAGAAACAGTGTAATTGGATGGATGAATATTGTTTCAACGTATTCCAGATAAGTTTTGTGAAGTTGGGGAAGAATAAACGAGTGACTCTCAGAATCGAACCCAGGCCAAAGTTAGCAGAAAAAAAACCGAGCAAGTATTTTGGTCAGTACGTAGGTCTGTCTAAAAGACATATCCACTCCACACACGTAATACGTTACCCTTTGGTAAGACTGGTTGTCTGACTTTACAGGGCCATTGACTACCTGTAACGACTGTGGAAGATCTATAAATGACAACCGGGACCAACGGCTTAACGTGCTTTCCGAGACACGGAGAGAACTCCGTATGTAATAGATGGTCACTCATCCACGGACCAACCTGGGTTTGACGACTTAACCTAAAGATCGAGCCGAGTGGCTGTTATTTAGCTACGAGCTAACATATTATGTTACTTCGCATTTATATCTAATATCGAAGTAAGTATGGATCCTAGCTCCTTGACACATTTGCACCAAAGACATCGTCGGACAACTACTCGTAAGTCGCATTTAAACGATGCTTTTTGACTTGCCAAGTAACTAGACAGGCAGCACGACTGAAAGCATAATGTTTATATAACAAGCGTTTTGCGGAAACATCGTGATTCGTGATATATTTTTATAGCAAGCTGCAATATCGCGCATGGTAGGATAACCTAGAAAAATATCGCGTATATGGGGCGACAAGATGACGTCATTCATAACGTCTGATAACTCAGGAACTTAGATAGTTATGATATGATAGTGGAAAAACTCGTGATAGAGTTACTGTTATGTTAGCTATTACTCGTAAGATACCATACAGATATTCAAAACGTGAAAACGGTTTTGTGGGGCATAGTTCTAAAGTTAAGATTTTATAAACTTTTCTAAATAATAAATAAAATTGAGCTCGTGGATAAATAATGAAAGTCGTTTTTTTTTTTATGTATGGCATCTCACAGTTCAGTCTACGAGACTGGCTACTGCTTAACCAGGCTAGTCCTGTGGATGCCTTGAATTTAAGGCCTCCAGCCAGGGGCATAACTAAAAACTAAGAGACTACGCACTAAGGGCACCCCCTGTGGGGTACAAACCTCGGCTTAGGGCGTCGCTGGCCAGGCAGGCAGGGACAGGCTGGATCTAAGTTAAATTAATTAGGGGCTGGTTTGGTACTACTGGCTCAGCATCGCGGGCTGGCTCAAGCAAGGGTCGGGGATGAAAGCCGAACGGGTGAAGTAACGCTTACCAAGATATTTCCGTGGATGGATGACCGTCATAACACGCCGAGTTCTCTCCGTGTCTCAGAAAGCACGCTAAGCTAATGGTCCCTGCCGGCTGCAGTCGTTACGGGTAGTCAGAATCTCGAAAGTCTGACCACCAGTCTTACCAAGAAGTATAGTATTACCCAGTACCTAACTGTGTTGTGTATAGGTCAGATAGGCTGCAGTCACTCCAAAAAGCGAAACTAGGATATTTAGTCATTTAATAGATCTATAAAATCTTAATAGATCCTACCTACTGTTTGTAAATAAGCTTTAAAGGTTGTTTCTGCATGTGTCATAGTATATTATGTACAAATACGCACTAACGAGCATTAACCCAGTTGTTTTTGCTGACAAATGACCGTAATTTAGATCTAATAGTACATTCAAATTGTGTCTACGAAATCGTTCCTTCAGTTACAGAACAATTCTGAACGTTGCCAAATATTAGTCTTGCAAGACACTGCAGTTATTTTAATATGTATGACCTTAATAAACCTCTTACTCGGGGTCGAAACACGAGTAGCCTAACGCACTAGGCGGCTGGACAGCTGTAAATTAATCGTTTTAAATTCCGACGACTATTATTTATTTATTTAAGCTTCATGTACAATAGTGGTACATAGGCGGACTTAATGCCACAAGGCATTCTCTACCAGTCAACCTTTGGGTTAAATAGGAAAACATAGTGATAGGGTACAAAGTAATGTCTAAAAAAAAACTTTTTGTTAACGAGAGTTCAGATTTAGATTGATACTAATACACATATACAGATAAAATAAACTAATTGATATTTTAACAAATACCAAAAATTAAAAAAGAAAATAACAAGAAACCTAATAGTTATTATTATGACGATTTCAAACTACTAACTACTACGCCTAGTGTGTTGCCGTAGCAATTTCCGAAGCATCGCTACGGCCTACGGCATAATTGTAGCTTTGTTTATTTATTGAGTTGTGCGCTACCAAGTGCCGCGGAGAATTTATTATTTTCACGGGAAAAAAAAAACAAAAGTATTTCTTCTATTGCTCCGTTTCGATTTTGGAAAACACAAGATAAAAGCTAATGTATTGTCTGCTTATCATTCCGCGCAAGTTGTAGAAGGTAACTGAGCGCAAAGAGTTGGGCTTTGAGAATGTGTATCAATTTGCTTTAGCTCTGCTAATATATGGGCCCCTGGTACCTAGCCGTGCGTGTTTGTTCACGCAAATTGTGCACGTCGCCCACAGCCCGCTCATTAACACACATTTGTGTACGAAATTTTTATATTTTTAAGCATAATTGACAAACACTTGAAGTTGGAAATACAAAGGCTGTGTTTAAAGGTCCTCTTGGTGTGTTTTTCTTTGGGTTCTACGAAGGTTGAGGCTTTTAGTCATCCGATCTGTGCTTAAAAAATATCCTGTTAAAGATGACTCAGTAAAACAACAGTTTTTTTTAACTTGTCAATGATCTTAACAAGACATGTTGTGATTTAAATAGCAAAAAACTGTTGGACCAAAAAATGGGATTAACAAGCGTCAAAACGCGTCTTTGTAATTTGAGTCAAAGTTTAAAACACGCTTTGAAATTATTTCTATAAAATTAAACCTCAATTTCCCGTTTATAGTCTACCGCACATTAATTTAAATACAAAATAGATTTCCATAATTAAGGGGGTAATAAATTGAAAAGATTTTGAATTAAGTCCTTTACATTCTCCCCTTTAAGGACTTTCACCCTAATTTGGATGGTGAAATTATGAAAGGAGACATTAAAGATAAGATATTAGTTAATATTACTGGTGATTATTACATTTACCCTGAGAATAAGGCACTTGTGAACAAGGGTGCGAGCAGATGAGCTTCACCCGGACCAATTCTTATATTAAAGTCTCCGAAATTACGTTGCATCCGGTTTAAAATAATATTGCGGTGGTCGTTGCGCCATAGTCGACGCCAAAATTAGTCCAACAATATTTGAAAATTTTGTCGAACATAAATTCACTAATTTTGAACGACGGAAATTACACTCGAAAACAAAACATGGTCTACACATTAGTAGTGAGTGAATTAAGCTCAGAGATTGTTTCTCATCATTAGTCATTTGGGTGTCCCACATATACCCCTTATTTATTTAGTTGCAATAATGACATTCTCAGAATTTTCGGCGTAAAAGTAATCAACGAGATCTTCTACGTCAATTGCATGGAAATTGTTGTGCTACTTTTTTGCCACCTTTTTTTCGCCACCATGATTGAAACCGGATGCCCGAAGCAAATTTTAAGGTTTTTGTCCCAAACAATATCATGCCTGATTAGGACATTGTCGCTCCTAATTTCGATGTAGGGGGGGAAAAAATACGTCAAAAACTTGGTAAGTCATTTGAAGTATTTCCTGCTTTTTGATCGCGAAGGTACAAACGATTTTTCGCTACAATACGTAGGGAGCGTACAATGGCGTTTGTGCTTACCTGTACCTTTTACGCCGCCATTTTTAATTCAGTTTTTAATGTTAGTTTAGGCCGATGTGCCCTTGTGTGGAAATGTGTTTTTTGTGGAGATCTCGAAAATGTGTTGTCTGTTGTCATTGAATTCGTTTTCAGGTGTGAAGCTGAAGTAAATTGACCTTTTTCAAGAGCAACACTTTGTATCCAATATTGCTGTCTAATAAAGTAAAGTGTACTTGGCATACAAGAGTATTATGTGGAGGAACATAATTCAAAACCTGAGCTTACTTTGTATTTATGAGCTTTAAAATGAGCTTACCTACATTTTGTAGGCCTATCTTGCTTAGAATTCTTGATTTCAGTTGTGAAGCCCGTCTAGGTCGACTGCTTGTTAGACGAAAATTGAAAAAAATCTTTCTGAGTGAAAAGATTCATAATTCTCTTTGGGACATATTATAACATCACGCCTGTAATCCACGAAGGGTTAAATGATAAATGATGTTTATTTTGCAAGTAGGTTTTTACAAACACTTTTACACGTCACTTTTTAAAACTAGATGGGGCCGGTGTTTCGTACCTGACTACTCTGAGAAGAAACAGCCGAAACAAACTCAGAGGTCATAGTCTCTTTTGAAGGTTAGGCACAGGTATACCTAATAGTACACCCACATTTAGACAGTTATGTTTAAGTCCCATGTAATAGGGGGCAAGCCTATTGCCATGTACACTGAAAAAATTAATTAGTTGAATCAACATTTATTCAACCTTTTTTTTGTGTTAATATAGAACCTACATAGAAGATTTGTTGAATCAAACAAACTGAAATTGTTACTTTTAAAAGGTAAATTTAACCAAACCCAGCGAGGTTGTTTCAACACTGTTTTGAAATGGTAATATAAACTAGTTTATTATAGGTTAACATAACATTCAACTATTTTTTTTTGTTGATATAGAACCTACCTTTAATAATAGTTGAATCAATTAATCTGAAATGTGTTGCTTGTAAGGTAAATTTAACCAAACCATCAGCTAAGTTAGTTTAACACTTACATAAAACAGGTAAATTTAACCAAACCACCAGTTATGTTGTTTTAACACTATTTTGAAATAGTTATTTTAACTATATTATTAAACCTGTATTTTTAAGTATATGGTGCTAAGTTGTAACTACCTGATTTTTGTGGTAAAGTTAACCTGTATTTTTAAGTTGAAACAACTTGTGGTGTTTTGTAAAATGAACCTAAGCTTAGTGGTATAATCTACCTAGATCATATTCGTATTTTTGACAAAGGTGTAATGTAGAATCGACACGTAGCAATAGGTTACAATAACCTAAATTTGGTGGTAAAATTAACCTGCGTATATTGGTATTCTTGACTGTTGTAAATCTAGTATTGACATGAGAAATTAAGTTGTAACAACCAAATTTTTATGATAAACTTAACCTGTATTTTTAAGTTGAAACAACTTGTGGTGTTTTGTTAAATGAACCTCTGCTTTGTGGTATAATCTACCTAGATCATATTCGTATTTTTGACAAAAGTGTAATGTAGAATCGACACGTAGCAATAGGTTAGAATAACCTAAATTTGGTGGTAAAATTAACCTGCGTATATTGGTATTCTTGACTGTTGTAAATGTAGTATTGACATGTGAAATTAAGTTGTAACAACCAAATTTTTATGATAAACTTAACCTGTATTTTTAAGTTGAAACAACTTGTGGTGTTTTGTTAAATGAACCTCTGCTTTGTGGTAAAATCTACCTAGATCATAATAGTATTTTTAACAAAGGTGTAATGTAGATTCTACACGTAGCAATAGGTTAGAGTAACCTAAATTTGGTGGTAAAATTAACCTGTGTATATTGGTATTCTTGACTGTTGTAAATGTAGTATTGACATGTGAAATTAAGTTGTAACAACCAAATTTTTATGATAAACTTAACCTGTACTTTTAAGTTGAAAGAACTTGTGGTGTTTTGTTAAATGAACCTCTGCTTTGTGGTAAAATCTACCTAGATCATAATAGTATTTTTGACAAAAGTGTAATGTAGAATCGACATGTAACAATAGGTTAGAGTAACCTAAATTTAGTGGTAAAATTAACCTTCGATGCTGGTATTCTTGACTGTTGTAATTGACATGTGACATTTAGTTAAAATTACTTGTTTTTTGTAAAATCAACCTGCATTTATTAGTAATATCTACCTACAGTATAAAGTATTTTAACAAAGGTGTAATGTTGAAACGATACGCCTCAATAGATTAGAATAACATATTTTGTACTTACCATGTAGGTTATGATAAATGATCTGTCCAGTGATCATTTAGGTTTGATGCTGGACTATGCCGGCATGATAAGTGCAAATGCTATTCTAACCTATTGCTACATTACATAAAGCCTAATTCAACATTATACCTACTTCTTCCGTGAAAATACAGATTGATTTTACAAACATCATATTAAAGTAAATTCTGTACAAACAAATACTTTTACATTTCAGGTTAACTTATTACTTAGCTAATTACAAAATACCAATATAATATTGACACAACTCAATGCAGATTTATTCTACAATACACTTTCATCAAAATACTTACCAACCTATAAAGGAAATCTAATTATAGACAATAAAACAAAAAAATTATCAATCATTATTACACATTTATTTAACTATAACAAATCACATTTATTTAACCATAAATAACATAATAAAACTTTATAGTATTCAAATTTTAATTAAGTAACTAGCTAATCGTCCAATACATATGGACATTTAGCGAGAGAATGTCAAAGTTTGCCAAACAAACAATTATTAGTAGATTTAACAAATACATACCTACCTAAGTTTTCAAATGTATTTACCGTTTTTTGGATCGTAGCGTAATGGCCATTTGCCATTAGTTGTTAGGCCTAACAATTGAGTGATATCACTTTGTTAGGCCTAATAATCAATAATCGTTATCGCTACGATCCAAAAAACGGTAGTAATTACATTTGCATGACAGACTAGACCTACTGGTAGCGACACTTTTTTATATAAATAATAGAATTTAATGGTAGTTACCTACAGGACATACTCTGCTATATATAACATAGTAAAAAAATTGCCTAGAAGGCCACCCATCAGTATGAACCTGCATTAACACCAGAAAAAACCTAACCATTACAGTTGACAGACTCACAAACTTAACTTAAAGCTCGTTCATTTTGAACGCTAGCCTAAAACTAACCAGCTGCGGAACCTATGTTGCAAGGCCCGACTTTAAACGTCCTGTAGGTCTAGTCTGTCATGCAAATGTAATTACCGTTTTTTGGATCGTAGCGTAAAGGCCATTTGCCATTAGTTGTTAGGCCTAACAATCGTTTAATCACCATAGTGATATCACTTTGTTGGGCCTAACAACCAATAATCGTAATCGCTACGATCCAAAAAACGGTAGTAATTACATTTGCATGATAGACTAGACCTACTGGTAGCGACACCGTTTTATACAAATAATAGAATTTAAGGGTAGTTACCTACAGGACATACTCTGCTATAAACAGGGTGGAATTTATGCCACCTGGAGGGAAAGTAGTCTAAATACCGGAGATAGCAAATTATACTCAAAGGAAACATTCCTTTATTTTTAAAAAGAACACCCTGTACTTTTATGGTACCAATCGATAAGGTCAATCATAATAAGGATCAAATCTCTCTAACAAACATGATAAATTAAATGAAAGGAAAACCATGAAATCTTATTTTAATAGAACAAAAAAAGGGTAAAGTAACTAATTAGTTGCTCAAAATGAGTACCATTTAATAAGATTTCATGGTTTTCCTTTCATTTATCATGTTTGTTACAGATTTGATCCTTATGATTGACCCTATCGATTCGTCTGGCAAGCAAATTTTCTAAATCTTTGAATGCAGATTAATTTCTTTTAAAAAAGAATGGAATGATTTCTTTGAGTAAAATTAGCTATCTCCGGTATTTAGAGTACTTTCCCTCCAGGTGGCAAGCAAAAATTCCACCCTGTATAACATAATAAAAAAATTGCCTAGAAGGCCACTGAATCAACGGCACCTATCACTAAACTCACCTTTTATTTTGTTCTATTACATTATACCACTTTTAATTTTATTTTTCAAATTAATGTCTAACGACGAGTACCTACGTACACGCGCAATGTTACGTACCTACATTGAGTTATTACTGCAAGGCTGTAAGTCATTCATTATCTGTTGAAAAATATTGTTTTATCTTGCAGTAAACTTCTCCATTACAAATTACATGACAAACCGTTGGAAAACTTGATATATCGTCAATATCTATACATTTGAATTGAGTGTTCGGGACACTTTCAATAACAATATTATGGGCTTGAAGATGTTGATTAAAGCCTATATAGTTTAGTGGTTTACAAAACAAAAATATACCTGTGACGAACTTGAGTATATAAATTATTTTATAAAATAGAATAACAGTATCTTCAACAATAGGGACAATGAAGCCTGGTTTAAATAACGTCCCGCAGTTTTTAACCCACTTTATTCGATAATTTTCTATACTAACACCATTCACTGTCAGAAGTGAACATTCAGTAGTTAAAGGTTTATCATCAATACCACCACAGACAATTCTATTAACGAATCCTTGCTTCAAATAAATTCTTTGTGCAAATACTAATTGTTGTTTAATTAGTAAAGTTAATGGTAAGTTGCGCTTTGATGCAGTATTATGAGCTGTTTGTTTCAGTTGTTTGTGTTTTGCTTCGTACCGCATACACCAAATGTGTTTCAAAGGTCCTACGCATTGAATAATATGTGGATAGTGCACCATAAAATGATGTTTTGGTTTAAGGTTATCGGTAAAATAATGAAGATATTGCTCGTGGTGCTCTTGAATTATAGATTGTAAATATTTTATTGTTGAATAGTTGATCTCAGGCATCATTAGGACATCAATTATCGTTGATAAATTCAAAAATAAGCTCCAAATGCCATCATCTTCAGGAATAAGATCACCAATAAGAAATGGTAAAATGCTTACGAAACCTAACATTTCAGATGCACTCATCTTAAGTTTTTTATTTTTTAAATTTTTGTATGTTATTTCAGTTACAATTTTATTTTGAAGTTCCGGGCCAGAATAATCAAATGATGACAAGCGATTGTTTAATGTGATTAGACTGAAAAATTTAGAAATATCTATAAAGTGTAATAACATGTTACAGATATCGTAATGACAAACTCCTTCCAATAAGTCATGCATTATATCAACAGCCATGTTTTCAGTGACATGAAATGAAGGTATTGTATTAAAAATGTTGTCGCCTTCCGCGTATAAGCCAGTCATAGTAGAGTCATTTAAAAGCAAATCGGCAGTATAATTGTCTTTATCCCTTAAAATATCATGAGCTTTTTGCACAGCTTGCTTACACAAAATTGACTTGTGGTTTTTACAAAATCAACAATAATAGTTGCTGGAAAAAGATTGATTAAACCCTAACAGATAATTTAAGCCCAAGTTATCGCCTGTAATTAATCCAAGAACAAAAAATACTGTGTGCTTCTCACTTTCAATAACAATTTCAACACCATTTGTTTCTAAATTTGCAAGTTGACTGACAAGTGAATGAAATAATGAATCTTTACCGAATCCTTTCAATGAAGTATTAAATAATGTAACAACGAATATATTTTCTAATAACGTGTTGTATACGGAAGGAACAGTTGGAAAGCTAACGTATGTGGCTGCTATAGACTGTTTTCCAGAATGGCTACCTAAAGCATTACCTGTCTCAAAGTCATCAAAATACAAAAAGTATGGGATACATAATCCAATCATTTTAGAAATTTTCGATTTCCATAGAGTTCCTTGGATGAAATTGGAAATAGTTCCATCAGTTTGAGATTTTAATACGTGCATATTTGCTAAAGTAGCTTCAAAGATGCCCGGAATTTCAAAAAAAGATTTGAACATAGCCCTTAATGAGATCATTGTACCGGTCACTGTTTTAGTTTGCAAGGCGTTCAGAGAATGTTGTACGCATGGTCTCACAGATGAGTTTATAACAAATTGCGTTGGTTTTATGTAGTACTCAGTTGACTCAAAATATCTTAACAATTTAAATTCTGTATTTACGTTTTTAAATGGAGATGAACATGCGTCTAATACTGATTCAATAGCAGAACTACCTTGTGGAGTATTTGAGATACAATGTCGTATAGTATTTCCAATCACTTTGGTAATATTATCTGTAACTTCAAGTAAAATATTTTTAGCTGTAGCTCTATTTAAGTTTGGGTTGCTATAAAGAGATAAAGCAAAACCTGTTGCTGAATCTTGCAAATCTTTTAAACAACCATCTACAGAAAATGTGTTAGAAGAATTATTTATGTTTTCATCCATTGGCAATTGTTTTGAAAATTGTGAAATGCCACATTGTTGCAGCGATATATCACTTTGTGCTAAAGTACTACAAGCATTTTCCAGTTGATCATTGTTATTTTGTGACTGAGGCTTTTCAACGCAGTTGTAATTTAGTTGGTCTGCACCAACTAAATTACGACTGTGTTCTTGCAATAAGACCTCGCACTCACTATTATTTATTACGCTACCGTTCGGAGATTCTAATGATTTAACAAATTGTTCTTTGTGTATCAGAAGATGGCGTTTGAAGCTTTTTTCATTTTGAAATAGTCTACGACATGTATGCTGCGCGCAATGATATTCTGACAAACCATTATGTATGTATGTAAAGTGGAGGAACAAACCTTTGATTGACTCTAAGTCACTAGCACAAACATAACAGCGATAATGCAATACCATTATTATACGTTAACTATCTCAACATCACTTTAGGTCGGCGATCAACGAGCAAACGCTTGGAAATTTGACGTCTTGAGGCGTTGCAATTTTGTAGAAATAGTGTTGAATGAACATCCACTGCTGTAGGCATTCGGAGGGGTATTGGACGTCAAATACCTGGAAGATCTTGAAACATATATCCACGGCCTGTAGAAGTGTTGACATGTGGTAGGTCACATCGTCGTAATTCACGTAAAATGCTTCCAATTCTTCTACTGACTGCCCGACGCAAACCACAATGGGTTGACAGGTCAACTTTTTTTCGAGATGGACTTCTCGCCGTTTGACCAGGGCGTTTGTTATGTCAGTTTGTGTCTGAAAAGAAAAAAAAAACAATCAAACAGAAAGACAGATGAATTTTGTAAACTAGGTAGGAACATTTTTTTTTATTTAAGTATCCGTATCTACTTAATATTTTGTGTTCTCATTGAAGTTAATATTAAGTTGTTCTCTATGTTTAATAAGTACCTATGTATTTACAACAAAAAAATGTATCTATGTATAGTATATCAGTCATCTGGTTCACATAACACAAGCTCTGCGTACTTTGGGGCTAGATAGTGCTGGGTGAAAAAATATGTCCAGCATTATTTATTTTATTATTATTCCATTTTACCTTAACATGCAGGACCAAATTGTCCCGGGCTTCCAAGATAGATGGTTTCGTAAATTTCTTTGATGAGGCTGCACGACCTCGTGCGACTGAAGGGACTAGTTTGCCGCACAGGAGAGACAGTATTATGAATACTTTGGTATCTGAAATGAAAATAATCTATGTAAAATAATACATTAATTACCTGATTACGGCAAAGCTAAAGGAGGGTTATGAGTTTAGCAGTCTATTTATGTATGTTTGTATGTACGTAAGTTCATCGTATAGATGAGGAATCATTTGATGAGTCGTGCTTCTTAGCAAAAATCTGACAAAAAAAATAGGGTGTCAAGTCAGCCATGGTGTTGAATTGTCATACAATCAATGCCAAAGTAAAATTACTTAGTGCATTTACAAACTAACCTTCATTTGGATTTTTCTCGAAAACTGCATTGTACTCTTTGAATGACTTAACGTCATTTTTGAAAATTGTGTATGCTTTTTCCATGAAGTTATCAAATTTTTCAAACAGAACTACTTCTTTATCCGGATACCGATATTCGAAGTCGATGTCAATCTAAAAAATATTATAAAAACATAGACGATGTTAGATTTAGGAACAAGAAAATAATAGAATATAGGTAGGCCCTATCAATATATAAATGCAAAAGTCTCGTCTGTTAGTAATAGATCTGAATGTAATTTACCAGTTTATATCCAAAGTTTTGTTTCAAAATAGGATATTTTTGTAATATTTCTTGCAGTTGTTTCGTTTTATCATTATAGTCTTTCTCGACCCTGTACGCTCTTGTTGCCAGCCAGTTTTCGCGCACCTCTTGGAACGGTTCTTTATGGTATTTTAGCCAGATGACCAGCTCTTCATTTTCTGAAACCAAAAAACAGAGGTATGACAAATAATTGCAAAGCGATGTGTAGGTATTTTAAACAAACATAATACCTATTATACTAAAGTATTACCGATGATTATGTTCTCTTCGACGTCAGTATCTTGTTTTTCATCATCATTATATTTGCGTTTCCTTGATATGACCCCCTCTTTTTTTAGGACGCGTCTTTGATTATTATACCTGTCCACTAGTTTTCCTCTGGCGGGAATCGTTTTTTTGTTTGTAACTATGGCCGGGATGTAGTAGGTTTCCTAGAAAAAAAGTAATATAAGCAAGGATAGTGAACATGACTAATGGTATGAACTTGAATCAATTTTGTAAATTTACTACACACACTAGTATGTGTCAAATTATGATTTGTTTAAAGGAATCATAACTACGCTTAACTACGACTACTGTATGACTTTACATAATATATAATATAACGGAGATACAGTTACATATACATAGATAGGTACATGACGCTCACTATTGTCACTAACTACGTCGCACTACGATAACTACGCTTTCTACGACTACTGTATGACTGTAAAGATGAAAAATATATAATAGGTAGGTACATATATAAGTAATAACGGAGATACACAACATAGATACCTACATAACGCTCACTATTGTCACTAACTAGGTACGTCGCACTACTATTATTTTTTATACTAGGTAGGTAGGTACTTGGTAAAGAATGTAGGTACTATAGGTATCATAAATAGGCTGGTAGGTATATAAACCTTATGTTCTGTTGGAACAAAGCGAGTGATAGCCTCTGATAACACAATGAAGTCTTCTTTTTTCATGCACTGATATTTGTTAATATACCACTCCACAATGCTTTTTGTTAGATATGACCTGCTAGTCGCATCAAGCTTATCGCTTGATTTCAGACGGGCCAGAACCAGTTTTCCATAACTATTCTCATTAAGAATGGTGGGTATATCTATACTCTAAAATAGAACAGTAAAAAAAAAAGTAAAGAACATAAGGAAAACGTGTGTGTCATAATAAAATTATGAAAAATCCAAACTTACACTATGTATTTGTTTTGGGTCAACATTAGTTTTTACGCTACAGCATAAGCTACTACGACTAGAGCACGTTGTAGGGCTTGCAGGAGCAGAAATTGTGTCTTCCGATGCAGTTTCCTGTAAAATAATAAACCAAGTTAAAACTTTAGATTTTCTAGTTTGCTATCCATGCGACTTAACTAGAGACTTCACGCTGTGACGTCAACAACAAAAACTCAACAGAAATATTATCGAATGATTCAAAACTAGGTAGGTACTAATAAAAGATGTAACTACTAGAGGCCTGAGTCCCAATGTTTAACCAGCGTAAGCGTAGGAGTAAGTCGCTACGAATGGCCATTGTGATTGGTTGCTAGGCCTAACGTTAGGCCTCACAACCAATCAACTTAGGTAGGTACTCAAATAAGTAACAAGTTAACATTACTTTTGTGTTAAAATAACATTTTGTGACGTGTTTGATATACCTACTACATTTTGTTAGTACTTCCATAACCTATGGTAAGTACTACCTAAATAAATAGGTGATTAGATAATTAATAATAGTAATTACCTTCAATTAGAGATTAAATTACCTATAATTAATTAATAGGTAATTTAATCTCACCAACAAGTGAGATTAAAATACCTAATAAATATAATAGAGATAGGTTTACTTACATGGGTTATTTTTTCCAGGTTCCTCACACCGACTCTGAATAATATTCTTTCTTTTATAAGCGGCACTAATTCTTTTAGATCGTTATCCTGTATTTCTGTGAGTAAATCTATAGTGATTTCATTATCTGAAAAACAAAACAAATAATATTACTATACGTAACCTACGTACCTACCTACCTACCACCTATCGTAGTTTCGGTACGCGATCGCATCTCAAATCCGTAGGTTATATTATTACCTTCGCAAGACATTACGTACCTATCGTAATGTAAACAACCTGTACCTACCTAATTGTATAGCGTAATTTACGATATACAATTAGGTACAGGGGAATTTTGTTTAAGCTGAAAGAAGTTTAAAAAAACTTTAAAATCGTTGTCCGACGAACTCGAAGCCATGATGGTCAATAAAGACAAATTTACCTGTTTCTTTATGTAGGGCATCCTGCACCGATCTGTACCGACCCGCACCGACAAGTCCGTACTGGAATACCCGCCTCTTTCCCTAACACAGAAACTCACACACATCGCCGCGAGTACAATGATTTGTTGTCTCTTTCGATTCGATCGCATGCAGACAAATAGGTACGTCGACCGCTCGCTTCCACGAATCGAGTTCGCGCGCTACACCTGTAGAAACCTGTTTGATTGGCATAAACTGAGATAAATAAAATCTATGTACTTACCTACTTGTAGATAAATTACTAATTTAGCTACAATTAGTAATTTCATCATGATCAGACTGTGGCGTTTCATACATTCTATTAGGGTAGCCGGTAGGTACTTACCACAAAAATTTTTAATTGTTTCTTCAGATAAACCCCAGTCTCGGAGATATACTGGCACCAGTGGTTTCTCAAAATCTTCCATATTTACTTAAGGTATCACTGAATAAACGGAACCTATCACTTACAATCAACGGTACTTACTCACATTTAATCACTTTAAATTTTTCAAATTACAGTCTAACGCACGTCTAACGTCGAGTGTCGACACGGGTGACGGGCAGACTAAAGAAACGCAGGCGCGCGCGGCGCGCGCGTTTGGATTAGGGACACGAAAAAAGTATCGATACTTTGTGGTATCGAGTACATTTCCTTTACTACGTAGGACGTATTATATTTATAAATATGTTAGCTTAACCCATTTTTTTGGTTGTAACAACAATTAGATTTCAACTTTTTTTAATGGGACTCGGGCCTCTGTGAGTTGTAGACCTTGCAGACCTTGCGAGTCTGTTTTTGCATAGGTAGGTAGGTAGGTACCTAGCTTAAATCGAAATAATGTTTTAATGTTAATTTTTAGCTAGGTAGGTAGGTAGGTACCTACCTATTAGAAAATGTTCCTAATGTTAAATGTTGTTTATACCTATAGGTACCTACCTATTCTGTGTCTACAGGTACCTACCTACCATAGGCACAGAATACTTTATGTTGGGTAACCTACCTATAAATCGATTAATTAAATTAGGTAGTGTACCTATAGGTCAACCTGAATGCAAGTAAAGTTGCAAACAAAAGCTACATAGGTAGGTAGGTACCTAAGTTACCTAACTATAGGTACCCTACCTACTTATATTTTGAAAGCTGATAAAATTTCCTTGTGATTTGAGGTATCCAGGTTGCGGGTTGCGGGTTCGATTCCCGCGGCGATATAGGTAAATGTTTGCACGAACTGTAAATATTTTTTCAACACACTTGCTCATAAAATGGCTCTAATTTCACCGCAATTAGGCACATAATGACACCTATGATCAAACTGTGACTTTTTCATTACTATTATTCACAAGTGAGTTATAGGGTTTTTTTTTTTTGGTTGAGGTGCTTGTTGCTTTGTTCCTAAAAGTTTCCATATAAAAAAATCGTGTTCAATAGTACAAATAAATTAATGTACCTATTGCTTGCTCATTTCACTGAAATGTAACTTTTGTTTTCTGTGTAATAAAGAAAACTTTGATTTCCCCATTTTGTACGTAGATTCGCTATCCGCGAAAAGCCAAAAAAACAAACCTCATTATTTTAGTCTATGGCCGATCGCCATTGTTAGATGCGCGCACATAGGAAAACTGATTAAATTATCCCGCCATTGAAAAACTTTTCATTACTCGTTTTCACTGTTGAAATTATAGTTATTTATGAATGAAAAATGTCTACAACTACTAGTTATGAAGAAAATGATTTATGATGTACACCGCCCGATATAAGATTGAAGCCCTTAACGTTATGGAAAGTTTACTACCTGAAAACTCCAAGGACAAAAATATCAATTTTCTACTAAATAAAATGATTTTTTAGTATTATTTTCTTCACAAGTGTGTTGAAAAACGTCGTATGACACACGTGTGTATTGATGATTACCGGCCTCGGCTCTCTTAAGACCCTCGCCTGATGGCTCGGGTCTCAATCGCGCCTCAGCGGTAATCACCAACATTACACACTTGTACCATAATGTACTATTATCTACACCCATGCTATAAATCCTCTATAAAAGTATCTGAAACAGTTAGCTTATGGCCAACATTAAAACAGCCAGTGTCATAATAATAATTATAACACCCAAACGGGTGTTATAATGTAGTACTAAATTTCATACTCGTTTTAAAAAAAGAACATTGTCTAGCACGTGCGATTCACTACCACAGCGCCGTAATTTAAAAAAAACTTATAGGTTAATTCGAATTCAAGTCGAATCCCGCCATTTTAGTTCGATATTAGTAGGTATTGCATTACTTTGTTGTTTACAAAAATGAGTGATATAAGCTTTGGTGTATTTTAATAATTGTATAAAGTGTAAATAATTATATTATTACTTATAGGTACATGGTTTGTTTGTATTAAATACTCAGCAATTCAACTTTCCATGAATTTACATAGACTTCTTACAACACTACAACAACCTATGGTTTCAGAACCTTTTATGGAGGATTCATATCATGGATGTAGATAAAGTCTTGTATGCAACTGTACATAATTAGGTATTAAAACACTCATGTGATACCTACTATTATCACACTCGGCTTCGCCTCGTGTGATAAACCCACATTCGTGTTTTAATACGCCTCATTATACAACAGTTGCATAAATAACTAATTTCGTGTCTGGGTGTTATTATATGTACCTATCGTACCATTTACAAAAGAAAATATACTTAGGTACTACTACTTACCTACCTAGGTATAAGTAGATATTATTAAATATCAGCATTAGTAGGTAGGTAACCTAGGTAATTATTTTACTGCTATTCATAAAAACGTTACCTAGATAGGTACCTACCCACCTACCTAATGTGTGGAGCTTAGCTTTAAATGTGGATGCAAAACATGGACGGACGATGACACAAATAAATAGATTGGGAGATTCTAGATTACCTATCTTTAATAGCCAATATTAGGAAGATTACCATGATAAGCTAACAATTCGATTTATTGACGATCATTGGTAAAAGATGATTTTAAGTTAAATTAACTTTGAAAAGTACCTAGGTAATTAATTTTTTGTAGGTTTATTGTGTTTTTAGGAAATATGGGAATATTGACTGGTAGGTAGGTACCATCATAAAAATCAATCTATATATTTTAACTACCTACTTACTTATAAGCTTGCTATTACCACTAATATGAAATGGCACAATGTTTTCGAGATCAAGAAGGCACAGGTAATCAGGAATTAGGAACTTTAATTAAAAAAAGTAGTTGGATACCTAGTACCTACCCACGTATGTTTTTTTTGAAGTAGGTAGACCTACCTACCTAACATATATTATAAGTAAGTATATAAAAGTTAAAACATTAAATTTAAAAAAACACATCAAATAGGCTCAAGACTTTTTTGGGCAAAAGTCAACTTGTACTGTACAAGTTGTTCAGTTCACCACAGAATGGGAACTTGGCAACAAAATCAAAATCAAAATCAAAGCATTTATTTCAAGTAAGCCAGTTACAGGCACTTTTGAATTGTCGAAACAACAACACACAAACAACTATAATATTGCAGTACCTAGGTAGGTACCTACCTACCTATTTGATATGCGCTCTTTTTATACTGCAGCTCTTTCTTTTCCTTACCGGAGGATTTTTTTAGGTTCAAGAGGACTATCAGAACGGCATGGCCCAGGAATTTGATCTTGACCTTCAGAACGATCCTCGGATTTTAAGCCAAAAGTAATAAATATAATAATATGACAAAAGAAGCTAACCATTCGTCAAAATTACGAGCACACAGTAGGTAGGTAGGTATCTCCGAAAACAAATTAGGTACCTAGGTACCTACCTAGTTACCTAGTACTTTACCTATGTACTCGAGCCACTTTAGAGAAATAATGTTTGTAAACAAACCACAACAGCTGATTTTTAGGGTTCTCACTTCAGAATAATTCACGATTTCACACTTTCAATAGTTTTACCCAAAAAATCTATCAGATTTTTCATAATAATCTAATTGTAAAGACACGTAAAAGATAAAACTGATCAATAAACATTTCAAATCACATGTAAGTAGGTAATCATTTTTTACATTTTTAAATAAATTGGGTTGTGATGGTGGATAATTCATGCCATCCCTAATGCTATCCTGCTTTTTTGGGAGAAATCGTGAACATTTTTGCATATTTTTATTATGTCATCAAATGAAAATACCACCAAGTACCCTACACTATCCGAATAGTGTAAGTACTGTTTTTTAAATTATTTAGGCGATTACAAGACCTAAATTAGCAACTCTATTTGTGGTGGATCAAACTTCGTCTGAAATACTATTAAAATAAAGTTCTAATCAGCTTGCACTACAAAGTGGCTGTTAAGTCAGTCACTGCGGGCTGAGTAGTGCGAAATGAGTGGTTTTTTTGCGCATGCGAGGGCACTAAATTAACACGAGTGTTAATTTACTCGTGTTAATTTAGTGCCCTCGCATGCGCTCGGGCACCAATATAACACTCGTAAACGCGAGTTTTATAATGCAAAAAATCATATGATTCACTGCAACAAACAAAACCAGAAAAATATATGATATTCTTCAGGATATATGCTAGTATGATAGTGTTATACAAACATATTACAACTAATTTGTCACCATAAAAACTAAAAACAAACTGTCATCATTAGACGGTCGGACGGCGAGCTACCCATAGCTCACCGTCCACAGGCCCGCGGGGTACGGTGCTGACAATCATTTACACTAGTTATTTTAACTAATGCGTTTAGTTCTTTAGAAAATTTCAAAATAGTTGAATAAATGTAGTATATTTGACTAAGTCCCCTTGTTAATTCAACTTTTGCAATATCGTTGATTCCAACATGTTAGGTGTTGACAACTATTCGCAAAAGTTATTTTAACCAATTTGCTTTGTTGTTTGAAATATTTGCAAATAGTTGAATCAATTTTGTAAATTTAGCTACGTTCGCTTGTTGATACAACTTTTGCAATATGGTTGAATTAAACATTATTTATTGGTTGTTTTAAATTTCTAGCAAAAGGTTAATTTTTTTTTTTTATTTTGACTAAATGTATCTGTTGATTCTACCATGTAATTAAATGTTAGGTGTTGACAACTATTCACAATAGTCATTTTAACCAATTTGCTTTGTTGTTTGAAATATTTGCAAATAGTTGGATCAATTTTGTAAATTTAGCTACGTTTGCTTGTTGATTCAACTTTTGCAATATTGTTGATTTAAACATTATTTATTGGTTGTTTTAAATTTCTAGCAAAAGGTTAAAATATTTTTTTATTTTGACTAAATGTATCTGTTGATTCTACTATGTAATGAAATGTTAGGTGTTGACAACTATTCACAATAGTTATTTTAACCAATTTGCTTTGTTGTTTAAAATATTTGCAAATAGTTGAAACAATTTTGTAAATTTAGCTACGTTCGCTTGTTGATACAACTTTTGCAATATGGTTGAATTAAACATTACTAATTAGTTGTTTTAAATTTCTGGCAAAACGTTAAAATATTTTTGTTATCTTTACTAAATTTATCTGTTGATTCTACCATGTAATTAAATGTTAGGTGTTGACAACTATTCACAATAGTCATTTTAACCAATTTGCTTTGTTGTTTGAAATATTTGCAAATAGTTGGATCAATTTTGTAAATTTAGCTACGTTCGCTTGTTGATACAACTTTTGCAATATGGTTGAATTAAACATTACTAATTAGTTGTTTTAAATTTCTGGCAAAACGTTAAAATATTTTTGTTATCTTTACTAAATTTATCTGTTGATTCTACCATGTAATTAAATGTTAGGTGTTGACAACTATTCACAATAGTCATTTTAACCAATTTGCTTTGTTGTTTGAAATATTTGCAAATAGTTGGATCAATTTTGTAAATTTAGCTACGTTCGCTTGTTGATTCAACTTTTGCAATATTGTTGATTTAAACATTATTTATTGGTTGTTTTAAATTTCTAGCAAAAGGTTAAAATATTTTTATTTTTTGACTAAATGTATCTGTTGATTCTACTATGTAATGAAATGTTAGGTGTTGACAACTATTCACAAAAGTTATTTTAACCAATTTGCTTTGTTTTTTGAAATATTTGCAAATAGTTGAATCAATTTTGTAAATTTAGCTACGTTCGCTTGTTGATACAACTTTTGCAATATGGTTGAATTAAACATTATTTATTGGTTGTTTTAAATTTCTAGCAAAAGGTTAAAATATTTTTTTTATTTTGACTAAATGTATCTGTTGATTCTACTATGTAATGAAATGTTAGGTGTTGACAACTATTCACAATAGTTATTTTAACCAATTTGCTTTGTTGTTTAAAATATTTGCAAATAGTTGAATCAATTTTGTAAATTTAGCTACGTTCGCTTGTTGATACAACTTTTGCAATGTGGTTGAATTAAACATCATTAATTAGTTGTTTTAAATTTCTGGCAAAAGCTTAAATATTTTTGTTATTTTAGACGAAATTTATCTGTTGATTCTAGTATTTAATTAAATGTAAGGTGTTGACAACTTTATTCACACTAGTTAATTAAACTAATCGTATAGTTGATGGGAACATTTGCAAATAGTTGAATAAATTTTGTAAATTTGACTAAGTTCATTTGCTGATTCCACTTAACATTATGTTGACATTACCGAATTATTAGTTAAATTCACCGCTATGCGATTATCCATGAAAAAATATGTTAGCTTAACCCATTTTTTTGGTTGTAACAACAATTAGATTTTAACTTTTTTTAATTTGTTTTATTGAATGTAGTACTACGGTTGTCACAACGTAATTTATTGTTGACTCAACTGTTAAGGAATCAACATTCAGAAATTCAACTATTAGTTTTTTCAGTGTACAAATGCAAATCCAGACTCCGTGGCTGCTACTTAGAAATCCCAAAAAAAACCCAATAACACTTTACCCGACCTGGAAATCGAACCCAGGACCTCATGCTCATTCTCTTCTTAGTTTTTTTTGTCAACATTTTATTCTTTGATGTACAAAAATAAACTCAGTTTTAGTGATACCAATTTATACGCGCAAGAGAATAAGATACAGAAACAACGATTACTTACATTGCTTAATAAATAAATAAACAAACGCACAGCGTTTCCATTCTGTTCGCCAGAGTTTGTTTGTGTTGATATTGATTTTCTGTACCGTTAACGTGATTCGGTACTTAAGTGTGTACTGTGTACTACATAAATAGGACAAATATAAAGTTCTACAGAAGTGAAGTACTATAGAACAAAAGGATAGAAGAGTCCTTATTAAAAGATACGGTGCAAACTATCTCATTACGAAGCCGTCAACCAAGCATTCTGTACATCAAACTAAGTAACTTTACGCAATATTTATTGTTGGGAAACGACTTGTTTTTTGGTATGAAGAATCATGTTTTGTGGTAGAACTCAATGTAACGCACTCAAAACATTGTGCTGGTGGATGGATTAAATAGTACGGGGGTCGTGGAGGTGTTTAAAGTAAAAATCTTACATTAAAAACCTGTCAAAAAGTTGGAACTTTGTCCCCCAATATCTCCGTAACTAGAAGCTAGGTTCATGGTGTAGAACAAAAAAACTGATCGCAATGACGGAGAGAACAAGCTTCGTCGTCTCTTTACACCCTTTATCACCACATCGCACTTGTAATCACTGAATTGGTTGATTTATTTATTAATTACAACGGACCGGTTATACACCAGTAACAGTAATTTATTAATTTCATATGTATTATATAAGCTACAATTTCATCTCGATAAGTACAGCATGAATATACATAAAAAAAAAGAAAATACATTTTGGTTACAAATTATTAGGACATACTGGACATACAATAAGCGAGACGACAAAAAAAAACTAATTAGTCCGTCAGTTAGATTATCAAAAAATATTTGACATGTATTTTTTCTTTTGTTACGTAATCCAAAATGGACGATGATACGACGCTTTTAAAATTCTCAATACGTCACGCCTAGGTATAAATTTTAGCTAGTTCTGACGTCACGAGCCCCCACTCCCGAGTTTTGATGCGTTTTATCTTTGTCAACATTCATTGATTTACAAAAACAAAAAATACGTGTCCAATAATTTCCAATACTCTAACTGACGGACTAAATAGATTTGCAATTTTTTTATACTGTCATTTAGAGCACTGTTATTGTGAGCACAATAACATGATTTGGCTGAATCTGTCATTCAACACGTCACGAAAATAAGGGCATTGATTGCGCTGCGCATGCGACACAGCGGTGATTGTGCACGAGACACCGTCTGGCTCTGTGCAGTCGGGAATAGTCTGTGCCGGCGGCGGCGGTTGGACCGGTGGCGTAGGTAATTGTTAGGGACATAAGCCTGAAGGGTGTACCCTATAGTGCATCCATATTTCGTTATTGATGTTTTAAGTCCCATGTAATAGGGGACGAAAGCAGTGATAGCCTAGGGGTGTGATCATCGGACTGCCAAGTCATAGGTCTCAAGTTCGAACCCAAAACACGCAACTCTGATTTATCGGATTCATGTGCGATATACATAATTATCACTTGCTTCGGTAAACGAAAATATCGTGAGGAAACCAGCATGGCTGAGATATATTACTCGACGGCATGTAAAGACAAGTTAAAGGCCCATGGGCGGCATAAAAAACTGACACCAAGTTAGACAGCAATCACACGTTAAAGAAAGAATAGGGAGCAGTCCTATTGCCAGTTCAAAAGATAAATATAATAATAATATCGCTGGACATTACACACAGCGCCATTTAGTGCCACACTAAGCAACGAGGCTTGTGTCGTGGACACCAGATAGTTGATATACTACATAGATACTTTTTGTTTGTAAATAAATACTTATTATACATATAAACATCCATGACTCGGAAACAAAATGTCCATGCTCATCACACAAACATTTGCTCCTACCGGGATTCGAACCCGGGACTCCAAGAACGTAAGGCAGTCTGATTACCGCTGCGCCATTCTGGTCGTCAAAAGATGGCTAATAAACATTCCCATAGGCTCAAAAACTCTTCAAAACTATGATCACATTAATTTGACAAAGTCCAATATTGTCAACAATATTAAATTGCCACAGTTGAAAACAGTAGGTATAAAATAGCTCAACTTTGACGATGGAAATTTAGAGGCAAACACAATGAAAATACTTGAAATACACACTTGAAAGTACGCTGTTGTCCTCTAGTTGGAACTATAAATAACACACCTAAAGCCTTCAAAATAACAGATGGTATCGGATCAAATGGAATGTGTTTGTATAACATCAGTATTTAGCTTTCGTCTCTGTAATTATATCCACCGTCAAGCGGAATTACACCCTTTCCGTTGTAAATAATCAAATACATTAGTAATTGATATTGAAGAGCTATTGGATCCAAAGGAATAAAGTCATCGATATGTTTGTAGAATTTATGCCGTGAAACGAAGTTTTTTTGAGCAGTTGTCGGACTTCACAAAACATCGAGAGGAAACCGTCAAGTCCTAGAACCAAAACATTGAAGACATTTGTGATAACCAACCCATACTGGGCCAGTGTGATGGATTATATGCCCGCTCGCTCGAATAGAGAGGAGGTTCCTCCTCAATAATGTGTCACACTGCTGGGATGTGTCCCAGCAGTGAGCATTATCACTGAGAACAACGCTGTTGTTCGATGAGTTAAAAGTAAGCTGGAAATGACGACAACATTATCGGCTTCGTAAAGGGTCCGTTTATATCTTGTATAATATTTTATTATTTTCAGATGGTTAAGCGGAGCCCTGTGGAAAATGTCGAGAGGAAAGTTTTGAGTATGAATGTGGATGGGTATATGAGTATAGGAAGACCAAAGAAACGATGGATGTGACTGTGTTAAGAATGATATGGCAAGAAAAGAAGTGTCTGATGAGATGACGAAAAATAGAGAAGTATGGAAGAAGAAGACATGCTGCGCCGACCCCAAATGAATTGGGATAAGAGCAGGAGAGTAATGATGGTTAAGCGGAGCCCTATTAACAGCAGGAATGGAATGGGAGAACGCCGCAGTGACGAAGCTAGCGGTGGACTTGTTCGACTCATGGCTGGAATCCAACCAGACTTTACTATTCATATGATCATGGGAAATGTTTCAAAAGAAGTATTTACCTAACCTAAGCTCTGTATCCATGACATTTCCTGATATGGAGAAAAAAAACCGCATCCAAATCGATTCACTCGTTTAAGAGCTACGGTGCTAGAGACAGACAAACACACGACATATACATAGCGGTCAATTTGTAACTGTGTATCGATGTTTACGAAATCGATATCCAATATCCTTAATTCCTATATGCTAGCTTGTCACTTATACTAAATTACAATAGAATACTAACATAATTATATTATACTTACAAAAAATATGCAGATGGTAGCGTAGAAACAGGACAAGTTTCTAGCCCTCAAGAGCAAAAACTAGAAGGTTCTGTACTGACAAGAGTCGTTCGTCGCTCTTAAGTACCTGTAAGAAAGAAAAATAAGTAATTAGAATTTGTCGGGAAACAGTCGTTATATAGAATTATTATAGGTACAGAAGACTGACAGTCTGACAACCAGTCTTACCAAGGGGTATCGTATTACCCTGTAACCGGTCAGATAAGCAGTCGCTCCATGTACAATTACTTAGTATTAGTATTCAGTTTCATTCGGCATACAATTAACGAACCACCAGATTTAGCAAAATGTAACGGCAAAAAAATCACTTTTGATTGCCAGAATTAGTAAATGATCACCAAAATGAATCCCCATTTTATCGTGAAATTAGAACTAAACATTTATTTTTTTAGTTAATGACCACCAGAAATTGAACTGTTTATGCTCTTGCATCCGAGTCGAGGGAGACCCGGTCGACGGAGCCCCGCCTCGCGGGGCTCCGTCGACCGGAGTTTGAAGAGTTTGAGTACTTTTAAATGGTTTATATAAAAATAACCCTGTAGCCCTTCTAACCTAATCTATCCGTGTCGGGGTGCCCCAAGTCGGCCTAGGCAAAACTAGTTTCTCATCAACCACCTCATTAAAATTTGGTGCTAAATTTATTAAATTTGGTGATCAATTGATATTTTAGGTGATGGATGTAAGGGGTTTGTCTCCACCGATCACAGTATCAGATCACGTTAGCCACTGATCACAGCGAGTTGTATCCACTGATACCGTTATCCGTTTTTCTCGTTATCGTGTTACCCACTGACCACGATATCCGTGGCGACATGAAAAAAAAAAACAAAATCGAAATAGATCACAGTGTACAGAGAAGAAATAAAATCAAATATTTTTCGAAACTGTTTTTTTTTACCTACTTTTCCAAACGAAAAGAAGTTAAATTAAAAAAAAAAACATTATGAATGTGTATCAAAAAGTTATATACCTCTACACAAATAAATAAAATTGAAGTGTCAGTGTGTAACATTTTTTTTACATTTTGTTTTAACCTTTTATTTGTTAAACTTTCAAATTTTATAATTTGATGTTGGACATAAGAGAAAAAATTGACATTGTTTGATGGTGAATTTTTCAGTCGCGGGGCGAATTTCTTTAAAACCACTAAAACAAATTATAATGTAAGTGAAAACCATTATAGATAAATCAATGAAAATTTAATTACATGTGATATATGCCAAGCCAAGTGTTTTTAGGCTCAGTTCTAGTTTTCCAAAGTGCCGTTGCATAGGAATCGGATATTTTCGTATGGGATAAGAACCAGTTGTGAAAGCTGCTTATGGCTTTCTACCCCGACCCATTATCTTTAGGATATATTTAAATTCCCAACAACAATCACCAGCTATGAAGTTCTACCGTTCACTTGAGGTTCTTCCAGATGCCTGTTCTGTTTGTTAACCACTGCAGGAAAGGAAAATTGAAATGAATTGAAAATGGGTGGATCAACTCATAGAAAGTTTCTATGTGCCTATAAATACTACGTGTGGTGTACGTAATGACACTAGATGGCGGATATCGTGATCAGTGGGTAACACGACAACGAGGGAAACGGATAACGGTATCAGTGGATACAACTCGCCGTGATCCGTGGCTAACGTGACCGTGTCGTCCGCCGGCCGTGTCTCATACTGTGATCGGTGGAGACAAACCCGATGTTAGTGGTCAAAGTTATTTTTGGTGGTCATTATATTTTCCCCCGTTTCATTCTATTAGACTTCAACATATATGTAGTTGGGAAAAGCTAGGCAGATGATGAAGTAGTCGGGAAACAGTCATCTGTACTCATATTATAAATTGTTTGTAAGTTTGAATGTAGGGGGTAATCTCCGGAACTAATAATCCAATACTAAAAATTCTTTCACTGCCAGAAAGCTTTATTATCCGTGGGTGTTTTAAGCTATAAATTATATTTATATCAAACTCAAACTCAAACTCAAAGCATTTATTTCAATTAGACCATTATGGCACTTTTGAAAGTCAAAAATACAAAAAAACAAAACAAAGCTACAGTCCCAGACACAAGACATAATAACTTGAGAAAGTACTGTAGTTGCCCATTCCCTAGCGTAGATCTCTATGGAGAAGAACGGGCAAGAAACTCCATGGACACTCTTTTAAATCAAAATATTGTTACAAAATCTTGGTTACATCATTCATGTTGAGATTATAGATATATGTGAGAACGATGTAGGAAGACGTGCACATTATGAGCGTCCAGAGTAAAACATTAAATCAACAAATTAAAAATAAAGTAATTAAAATGAGCCGTGGCAGCTAAGAGATGACCAGTCCCAACTGACAGCGCCCGATCACGAACAAGACGCGTGTATCGGCGCCATTCAACTCAACCATATTGAAGGGAACTAAATGACCCGACACACCCGCCACCATCAGCGAGACATTTGAGTGAGCATGACTTTCTCTCAGCCACCAAGGCATATTCAAGTCAATGAAAGATAACTAAATGCAAATGGTAGCTTAACAATACATGGTCCTCACATGTGCTATGCAATTATACAATACTAGGAGATGGAATCTATACAAAGCAAAGATACTTTTACAATCTTCTGCAGCTAGCACAATAATTTTCCCAATTAGTTTTCCCCTATGGTTGTGGAGCAGGACCAGCATTGACATCAGACATATTAGCCGAGCTATCACATTTTAACGGACAAAGTCGCGGGCGAATTGCTAGTCATCAATATAAACGTCTATGTTGTCAACAGTCATACAAAATAATATGTATAGGTCTCTGTTAATGTCCTTAAACTCCAATGTAACCCAAGTTTTATCTTGTTTCCGATTAAGCGCTAGTTTCAGTTTCAGGGTAGTTTAATCTATCGGATATGACATTACATGAAGCCGTGTAGACCCCTCCAAAGAATAGGTCATCCCACTGGTCCCCATGGGGGTCGTAACTGGCAAATAAGGCTGATAAAAAGATTAGGCTTCGTACGCAGTCGCGGTATTTGGGCTCGGAGGAGAATATAGTAACGGGTTTTTACAATATTTTCAAAAGTATATAAAGGGTGTAAAAAACCTCTTAACGAAGCCGAAAGGGACTGGCTCTTCCCGTCATTGCGTTCATTTTTTTGTTCTACACCATACCTGGGAACCTTCTAGTTACGGAGATATTGAGAGTTAAAGTAAACTTTTTGACAAGTATTTTTTGAAATGCAAATTTTTTATGTTAGATTTTTACTTTAAACATCTCCACGACCCGTTTAAATTTTTAAAGCCGTACTATTCAATCCATCCATCAGCACAATATTTTGAGTGCGTTACATTGAGTTCTAGCACAAAACATGATTTTTCACCCCAAAAAAAAGTTATTTCCCAGCAATTATTTTTGCGTAAAGGTACTTTGTTTGATGTACAGAATGCTTGGTTGACAGCTTCGTGATGAGGTTGTTTACACCCTGTTTTTAACCCGGTTTTACACTAATACACAAATTGTAGTACAACGACAAGTCTAGTAAAATACTTGCACTGTAAAAATAACAAACACACTCTTTTGGTTTGTAAATTACTTGTCTAAAACAAGTCGTATAACTTGTATATTGGGTGTAAAAGTAACAACCCTTAACAAAGCCGAAAGGCCAAGTTTCGTCTTCGTTAAGGGTACTTTCTCCCCGTTATTGTAATTTTGTTTTTTGTTCTAGACCATACCTGGGAACCTAGTTACGGAGGAGGAAGGAGGAGGTCGGAGGTCGGTCGGTCGGTTGGTTGGTCGGTTCGGAGGTCAAAGTTCCAACTTTTACAATTTTTTTTTTTTTTTTACTATTTTTTCATGTTATTACTTAATTTATAATACCTCCATGACCCCTGTACTATTCAATCAAAATTGTTGACGGCTTCGTGATGAGGTTGTTTACACCCTGTATACAAACAACAAGTCTCTGCAACTTGTTTAAGGTTCATATGATAAACAAAAGTACTAGAAACAACATGTAGGATACATGTTTTATACCTTAGCGTATACGCGGGGTAACAATAATGTCTTAGATGTTACTCCAAATGCAAATGTTTCGCTTCTTGTGTCGTTAAAGGAGACGGGGCTCCAGACAGTTAGACTTTACGGGCAATCCTATCGAGGTAGTTAAGATGCGTTGGATTGCAGACATAGCTATACTTAAGTACCAATTTTAGACGTTACATTGCACCCAATTGCGCTACACACTTTCAATAACAATCCGAAAGATTGTGAAGGAAATACCTAATCTATTTTAAATTCGAAAGCTTGTTTCTGAATCACGCAAAAACGGCTGAACGGATTTGGATGAAATTTGCCATAAAGATAGTTTATGACCTGGATAGCACATAGGATACTTTTTATCCCGGCCAATTCTGAAGTTTACGCAGATGAAAGCGCAGGCAAAAGTTAGTCGCTAATTAAATAAGTTTGAAAGATTCGTTTTCATGTGTACGTAAATGACGCTATAAAAGTCGTTGAACTGTAAAAATGAACGTTATTGCTATTGTAAGTGTGGGTTGCCGATCTTAGATAGGTGGACGATACTTGGTATGTCCAATTTACGGAACATACCCCCGAATACTGAAACATCACTCAAAATTTAAGTAGTACTTATATTTAACAGATACTCAAAAGTGACGTTTGGCTATACGAAATTTAAAGTTTAGGAGCTGCTCAAATGTTAAACAGCCCTTAAATTTTTAGCGACGTTTCAGTATTCGGGGGTAAGCCTATACTCGATGTGGCGACCCTGGAGGAGGCCTTTGTACAGAGGCCAAAGCAAATAAGTAACCAGGATCAGATATAGTTACAGTTTTAATAGAAACCATTTCAAGTCTTGAGATGAAATTTAATTATATTAACAGATTTGAATTCAATCAATGAATTTATTTTATTTCATTCGTAAACATCCATTGGTTACTAAGAAAACTTCAACTATGTATTTCGACACTGGTTACTTATTTGCTTTGCTCTCTGTAGGTACATCAGTGGGCTTCCTTTGACTGAGCTGATAATGATTACGGTCGTCCCCGAAAGGGTAGGTAGAAGTTCATTGTTTAGCCATAGTTTGCTAGTTAATAATACCAGCTTATTCGTTGCTCGCGTTACGGTGAGGATAGTATATCTGTCAGTCAAAACTGTTAATCAGTTAAAACTAATTTTAACTAACATTTACTTAGAAACTTTGTTAGTTTTTTTTTTGTGACCCTTTGAAAAACATCATGTAATTCTAAGACTAGATAATTACAACTGAGGCGTTCTAAAACAACACATTTTTAATGCAGAAAACGCATTTTAACTTCAAAAGGGTTTTGACTGACCTCAGTCAAAAGAGGGTTTGACCGATTAACTGTTTTTACTGTAACATATCCATCATGGTCATGGTTTGCCAAACAAAAATTGGTTTTGCCGGTAAAGCGTGAAAAGGCAAAATACTGACAAGACTTATTTTCTCTTTTATAAAAATAAGTTAAGTTTTATAATATATTGAAGTATGGTTCTAGAAATTCTATAAAGCGCCAATTAAAATTGAAATCAAGCTGTAAATGGATTCCCCGATGCAATGAAGCTGCGAGAGCTTAGAAAACTATTTAACAAAATAACGTTTTTAAAATATTGATGTTAAAATATACTAGTTGTTTTTAATAATATAAAGGGTGTAAATAGACTCTTAACGAAGCCGAAAGGCACTTGTTCTCCCCGTCATTGCGATCATTTTTTGTTCGAGACCATACCTGGGAACCTTCTAGTTACGGAGATATTGGGGGTCAAAGTTCCAACTTTTTTTTCAAATACTTACTAGTTTTTAAGGTCATGACTTTACTATAAATACCTCCATAACCCGTTTACTATTAAATGCGTCCATCAGCACAATCTTTTGAGAGCGTTACTTTGAGTTTTATCGTAAAACGTGATTTTTCACCCCAAAAAAAAAGTAGTTTCCCAGCAATCATTTTTGCGTAAAGTTACTTAGTTTGATGTACAGAATGCTTGGTTGATGGCTTCGTAAAGGGTCTGTTTACATCCTGTATGAGCTATCTTTATTTCACAATGGACTGTGTAAAGGAAGGTATTGCAAGAAATGAGGTGTCTGATGAGATGACGAGTAATAGAGAAGTATGGAAGAACAAGACATGCTGGGTGCAGACCCGAAATAATTTGAGAAAAGGGCGAGAGAATGATGATAAAGGGTCTATTTTACGTTATACCTACAGAGGGTGTAAACAACCTCATCTCGAAGCCGTCAACCAAGCATTCTGTACATCAAACTAAGTAACTTTACTCAAAAATTATTGCTGGGAAACGACTTTTTTTTTTTGCGGTGAAAAATCATGTTTTGTGGTAGACCTCAATGTAACGCACTCAAAACATTGTGCTGATGGATGGATTGAATAGTACGGGGGTCGTGGAGGTGTTTAAAGTAAAAATCTTACATTAAAAACTTGTATTTAAAAAAAAAGTTGGAAGTTTGACCCCCAATATCTCCGTAACTAGAAGGTTCCCAGGTGTGGTGTAGAACAAAAAAAATATCGCAATGACGAGGACAACAAGTGCCTTTCGGCTTCGTTAAGAAGTGTTTTACACCCTTTATTATTTTGTTAGGTATCGTTGTTCAAAACAGTAACGTCAAAGGTTTCTATCTACCAATATTGGGAAAAAGGGTTCTATTGTTAAAAGAAATCGGCATTTTGTATTAATGTTTACGTAAACAAATTGTTGGTACCTTAAGGAATACCCTTTAAGAACTCACTTAATGTTTACATAGCAAATGTATGTACCAAGAGTATTTAATCAAGGTCTATGTGTATGTGCTAACGTTTCGACTTCCATATACTGATAACTAAAAAGATTTTGCTAGTACACCGGTGTTAAAAGACTCATCACATAGCCGTCATATTAGCATCGAACCAAGTAACATTAAGCAAAAATTATAACTGGTAAATATAATTTAGTCACGGAAATTCGTGTCCACCTTGTTGGTCGACTGAGTATGAGGGCCTGGGTTCCATGCCGGGGTTGCGGGACTGTTCGAAAGAGATACCGTGGCCCCGGAACACAAAGGGCGATGAAGGAACATGGATGGGTTTTAGTCAGTAAAAGTCTGACACTCCCTCCTGCTTCGCCCAGAGCGGGAGGAGTCATTTGATGATTTCCCATCCGTCCATTCCTGGGTCGGGCAGTGTTATTGGGTCTCTCTCTCTGAATTTCTCTTTAGTAGCAGCCATGGAGTCTAGATTTGTGCTCAGTTTATAGGATTAGGCTCGCCCCCTATTACATAGAGCTTAAACATAGCTGGCGAAATGTAGGTGTACTACTATTAGGTAGACCTCCGTTATGTAAATCACTGTTTACGGTAGCGCTCAATATTACGCACGCAAACATTGAGCATGCAACAGTACAGAGGTCATGAAGGCATTTAAAGTTCAGAAATAACATTTTAAAAACTTGTATTTGTAAAATAGAATAGAATAGAATACTCTTTATTATGTACACCATTAAAATTACAGATACAAAATAAAGTAAAACATACAAGGGGTGACACAATGGGAGGTCTTATCGCTAAAAGCGATCTTTTAAAGACAACCTTTGGATGGATTTAAGGGGGAAAGGAGAGACAATACTGCAGGTAGCCTGTGGTGTACCATTTACATATTATATACAATAAATACATACATACATAAAACATAGTACACTTATATAAATATTTACATTTTTAAAACCACCGCAAAAAGTGTTAGAACTTTGACCTTCAATATTTCTGTAATGAGAAGGTTCCCAGGTATGGTTATGTACACAAAAATATTGAAATGACGGGAAAAACCAGTTACCTTTGTCTTCGGTAAGAGTTTTTTTTTGGATTATTCCAGAAATCCCCACCGACAAATCCCTCTACCAGTGGGGATCGTTACTTTTTTTTCCAAAAAATCCCACTAGTTAAATAATTTCAGCCTCGTTATAAAACGAAGTTCTGATAACCAAGTTTCGGTCGGCTTTCAGTCAGACGCAGCTAAATTCCGCGAAGCTTCTATTTATTGCGAAAGGACAAAATTATTTGAAAAGTAGTTCACTAGTTTATTAGCACAATTTCCAGAATTTTCAATGACTAAATCTGTAGGACTTCATACTCAAAGACTAATTGCTTCTTGGAAAATGCACCAATAAGTCTCTATTTTCAGAAAGACAAGAATTTTAGCCAATTTTAATTAATGGAAGACCTATCGGTAATAATTCGTTTTCCTGCAAAATAATGATCAGTGCAAACTTTTAAAATTGGCTCATATAGTTGGGATGCGGTAAACCAAAGGACAGATTGTTGTGTCGTAACTTGGGAGAGGCCGATCTCCGTCAGTGAACTGTGATAGGGTTAAGCATTTTACTGCTGATTGGTCAGAGACAATATCTGACAATAACTCACATGCAGTAAGCATGTTAAGCCTTTGGTCCTGGCTATCATTTTCGTAGATCTTTGTCAGTTGTTACAAGTAGTTAGTGGCCCGAAAGTCTGACAATCAGTCTTGCCAAGGGGTATCGTATTCAGTACTAACTGCAGGGTTGCGGAGGTCAGATAGGCAGTCGCTCCATGATAATACTGGTATTCAGCCGTAACCGGTTCGACTTGAAGCCAACCCCAACGTAGTTGAGAAAAGGCTAGGCAGATAATGATGGTATATATGGCATGGAGATCGACCCATCGTTTGCTAGTTGAACTTTTGTCAAGATAAAGGAAAATACCCGGATCCGTAAACCACTTAGATACCTACAATGCCTTAATAACATGTTATGGGGATTAATATACATGACGCATAGCTTGGTAAAATTATAATGACATAATCCTTCTTTTTAAACAGCTAATGTCCATCCTTGTGGGTGGCAGTAGTTCCGTGTGAATGACGAGTAGTGATGAGGCAAAACACTTGAATTAACGGTTTTTTTGCGCGCCAAATATGGCAGCCATCTTGTCAGTTATTAAATAGTGTTCTCAATCAAGGAACGGTATTTCCGTTGTATTAACGTTACTAATAATTGAAAGATAATTATCTTATATGTAGGTATATGTTTGTAATTAAAGGTGAATGAATTTTTCCATCAAGCCCAGAGTAAAGGTCATCTATTTTTAGGTTAAAATTACAACTTAAATTGGTTTCCATTTTCAAATTGAAAGATTGTATAAGAAGTTTTCCAGCGTTGTTGTAAAAACAGTTTCTTAAACTTTTCGCTAAAGGTTTTGCTTTTCGCCATATTGGTTGGCAAGACCAACCGTGGAAACTGGCACGAACTTAGTTTCGCTGAATTGTTTTTTATTCACATTGTTGTCTGGACAATATCCGTGCTTTGGTCGGAAACGGTAGTCTGGTAATATATAGTTAATTCTACTGCGGTCTGTGGTGGAGCATTAGGTTTGATTAGCATGACGCAACTGACGGCGTTGTCTATCAATAGACTGAGGTAGATGGATTGGTTTATTGTATCTTTGAAAAGGAGATGCAGATATCTAGAAAATCGATTTTGATTCAATACATGATAAATTAAGATTATTCGTTACAGTATATGTACCTACTTACAAGAAAGAAGAATACTGTTTTGATATACGAACGACAAAGAAAGCAGAATAATTGGTACAGGGTAACTTAGATGATTATTATAAAGAGTGTAAAAGCCGGAAGGCACTGGTTTTCCCCCTCATTGCGATCATTTTTTTGTTCTACACCATACCTGGGAAACCTTCTTGTTACGGAGATATTGGGGGTCAAAGTTCCAACTTTTTAACAAGTTTTTTTTAAATACAAGTTTTTATTGAAAGATTTTTATTTTAAACACCTCCACGACCTCCGTACTATTCAATCCATCCATCAGCACAATGTTTTGAGTGCGTTACATAGAGTTCTACCACAAAACATGATTTCTCACCCCAAAATAAGTCGTTTCCCAGCAATAATTTTTGAGTAAAGTTACTTATTTTGATGTACAGAATGCTTGGTTTACGGCTTCGCGATGAGGTTGTTTACAGCTTGTATTAATGAGACCTCGCAGGAGATGGCGGGACTAGCTGACAGAACCAACGACCAATGTGGACCCACATTAGCCCTAGATCGAACGATTTGAAAGTCATGGGGTAGCAGTCCAGCAGTAGGATAACACAAGCTAGCAGTAAGTAAGTATGGGAAACCTAGCGATCTTTCTTTGCACTGCTGTTAGCGGTAATATTGAAATTGAAAGTAGTACATAGTCACTACTATATGCCATTTACTGACACTGATATATTTATATAACACTTGTGTAATAGTTAGTTTTGACTTCGGCATCATCTGTCAAACCTTTTCGGTCGGCTTCCAGTCTAACCGTACCGTACATGACATTACATTTTTTTTTAATGTATTATGACTTCTTTATATTATTTTATTTGTGATTATGTAATATTATATGTTATTTTTATTTTGCTTTCTCAATTATTGTAATTAGAAGATGCTATGTAATATGATTATTGTTAGCTTTTAAGCGTTTTGGTATAAAACTGTTAGCTTAAAAATGTATTTCTGAATAAATAAATACAAAATTAAGCATGCCAGGATAATTGATCACAGAAAAGATTATTTCATGCATTTATTTCATGTATTTCTTTTACACGACACAGTTGATTTTATTTTGGATAACTGACCTAAATTAATTAGCGCTCTATTAACGTGAACTGATTTAATGGTAAAGAAGTTTTTTGCACAATATCACTTCCACCACATCTAAAAATACTAATTTCACGACGTAATTCCAGAAATCGTCAACGCTTTTTCAACCACTCTGTATATTGAACTCCATTGCAATAAAATGAATCCTTATCTGCAAGCTGATTGCTCCCTCTCTTTATATCAAGTATTCATGTAATTACTATTGGAGCGGCCATCTTTTATTGATATGATATTTTCGCTAGTGGCAGAGTTAATACCGAAATTGCTGCAGCATTTTATCTGCTGTTGATATCTTATTGATAACCGTGAAATAAGTAATTTCCAACCTATTGCCAAAATCTTTCAGTGCACTTTTATGTCTATCAGTACCAGTAGTTGGTCTCGTGGTTGCAAGCGCGACTGCTGAGGGTTCCTGGATTCGATTCTTAGGTTTGGGCAAAAAGTGCTATTGGGTTTTTCCATTAGAAATTTCTCATTAGTAACTTGACTTTGGAAGTTGGCGGTATGATACCTCCGTGTCTCGGAAAGCTTCTGATCTCTCTCCAGTCGTGTCGGATTGCCGTCCTATAGGACTATGAGAGTATAAGAACATCGGTGTCTGCGCAAACACTATAACATCTCCTGCACCAATGGCTAATCTCCACTAAGATTGGCCTCCGTGACCGCGAGCGGTCAGGAGGACTATTATTTCATTCGTTCTGTAAAATCCAAGTGTTTTAAGCCTCCTGCTATTAACCGGGGATAGATCTAAACTCCAGGTTGCTACGGAGAAATATCTGACGGAAAACCCAAAACACTTTGCTCGACGTGGGCGTTGAACCCAGAACTCATCAAAAACGAGGCAGTTTAGTGATTAAATAACATTTTTAGTATAAGTCCATCATGACTCGTTAAATATATTTTTATTAAAATTGAAACGGGTTTGATAAAAGGAAGCGGAAGGCATACATTAGGGATTTTTGACTTCGACGAAGGTTGCCGATTTAGGCCAACTGTATAAAAATGAATAACTCCGGAATTTCTCGTTTACTTACAATCGAATGGTTTTTTTTTTAATAAACAAGCTATGAATTAGGGTCAAATATTACTCAGGTAGATTTTCTGCACGTGGGAGTTTTTTAGACTCGTTTTCCTGTAGCTGAAACGGCTGAGATGGCGTAGGCGTGTCAGTTCCACCCACTGAACCACCACCACCACACCGTACTATCATCTGCCTACCTTTATTGGATTGATTGGTTGGATTATTTAGCGATACTTAATTACACGGACACAGAAAAACTTCTAGAAGTCCTGGTTTGATTATGTTATTCCCTCGTCCCTAATTGTACGAGTACATTTATGTATTTACTTAATTTAGTTTTAATGTTTATTGTACCAATTTGATTATTCTTATAGTTGTTAATAGATTTATTTTATTTTATAACATTAACTGTCCTAGTTAATTTGTGCTATGTAAAGTGATGGCCTGAAACACAGGTTTAAATAAACCTAGATCGGGCAGGTCGCTAACAAACATTTGAATTCCACATTATCGTTTCTTGCAATTGTTAAATATATTTTAGTTATAGTTTACTTTTATGCACTAATTATATGTTTCAGAAATAACACTACTGCACCTAAATGTACATTTTTGTAATATTTTTTTTAAATAATTTTTCTAATTCTTATTCTTATCCCAACTATGTCGTGGTCAGCTTCCGGTCTAACCGGATGCAGCTGAATACCAGTATTTTACATGGAGCGATTGCCTATATGTCCTCGATGACCCAGTTACACACACACACACACACGGGTGTGTGTGCCGTTGGTCCCGGCTGTCATTTGTAGATCTTTGACAGTCGTTAGTCAAACAACCAGTCTTACCAAGGGATATCGTATTACCCCAGTACTAACTGGGTTATGGAGGGCATTTAAGCAGTCGCTCCATGAAAAATATTGGTATTCAGATTCATCTGGTTAGACTGGACGCTGACCCCAACATAGTTGGGATAAGCCTAGTGTGTGGTTCCCACCCATCTACAGACCAAGATCGACCCGAACGGCTGTAAGTATTCAGCAACGAGTACCACTGTATAAAGCGTTCAAATAAAACATTTTTTACTTGTCCAAAAACATAAAAATATGCTTCTAAAATATTGATGAATGCTCTCATTGAACAAACAATTTTTAATAAAAACGACTAGACTTGCTCTATGAAAGTATTTGGAGTATGCCGGCGGAATTTTTTACACTGAAACTGTGTTTGCCGAACGATGAATGCTATAAGCTTTTGATATGATCTAACTGCGAACGGATGGCCGATGGAGCCGAAAAGTTTCAGAGTGGCGACCGCGAACCGGAAGACGTCGCGTTCGAAGGCTTTCCACTAGGTGGACCGATGACCTGGTGAAGGTTGCGGGGATTTGCTGGATGCGAGATGCACGGGACCGGTCAATGTGGCGACCCTTGGGGGAGGCCTATGTCCAGCAGTGGACGTCTTTCGGCTGAAATGATGATGATGATCTAACTTAGCTTCGGTTATCTCTGATTAATTTTATTGACAACTGTCTAGACGTGTGTTTTGGGTTACTAGGGTTATGTAGTAGCCATCATGCTGTTACTAATTTTACTGATATAAAAAGAAAGGAACACCAAATCTGCCTAGTATTCCCAACTACGTTGTGGTTGAGTTCCCATCCAACCGGATGCAGGTGAATACCTACTATTAGAGCGGTTTCGCACTACGTCCGATCTGAATCCGAACCGAATCCGTGAAAGTGAAGTGAAGACAAAGTGTATGGCTCTGGGCCTGCCCCGCGATTCCGCAGGACGATTTCTGGTAATTTTATAATTACATACATAATATGTATGTGTATGTATGTATGTGTACTAGTACTTGTGGTTTTTAAAGGTAAACAGACATACCATATCTTATGACTGACTTTTCACGGGTACGGATTGAACTCGGATCGGACGTAGTGCGAAACCACTCTTAAACTAACTGACATCCGCACTTCGTTACTGTATACAACACGATAAAGAAATGAAAACTGTTTCTTTTTTGCGAATTTCTAGAAACGTTTTGTAACTACTTAACAAACGGTAATCCATTGCTTAAACATTTGATACATTAATCATTGTCTCTAAAAGCTTATTTTAAGTTAAACTTTTGATAAAGTTCCCAAATTACATTAACTGTTGTTAAAACCAGGCGAAGAACCTTATTGAACTACGGAACCCTAAAAATGAAGCAGTACAATGACCATTCCAAGCAGTATTATGCTAATGGAGATTTCATTATAATAAACGTTTCAAAAACCGACAATATTAGCATAATACTCAACAAAATTATATTTAATAACTGATTCAATGCTTTGCTGGAAACCATTAATTCGTACTTGTCCTCGACTTTGTAACTCAAGGCTTATTTACACTTTGCCAGTGTTTAGTAGAGTTTGTTTTTACTATTTATAAAATAAATTAAGTACTTTTTAAGTCTTGTGGTCACAAACACAACTGGCGAACATCCTGGGTTTGATTTCTAGGTCGGGCTAAGTGTTATTGGATTTTTTACATGATGAATTTCTCAGAAGCAACCACGGAGTATGGATTTGTGCCCGAATGATGGCAATAGGCTCGTCCCCTATTGCATGACTACAACATAACCCTCGGAAATTACAGACGTGATATGAAATACCTACAATCTGTACCTAATATCATTATATCACTGGATGCGACAGTGTGTAAAATGAGAACTAGAGAACTGGAATTTAAACAAAGCTGTGTAAATAATGACAGCCGCTCGGGTCGATCGTTAGGTTAAGCCGTGCTTGCCTAGGTTGGTCTGTGGATGGGTGACCGCCCATTACATACCGAGTTTCCTCCGTGCCTCGGAAAGCACGTTAAGCCGTTGGTCCCGGCTGTCATTTGTAGATCTTTGACAGTCGTTAGGTAGTCAGAGGCCCAAAAAGTCTGACAAAGTCTTACCAAAGGGTATCGTATTACCCGGTACTAACTGGGTTGTTGTGGAGGTCAGATAGGCAGTCGCTCCATGTAAAATACTGGTATTCAGCTGCATCCGGTAAAACTGGAAGCCGACCCTAACATAGTTGGGAAAGGCTAGGCAGATGATGATGTGACTACAATATAGCTGACTACTTTCAGAATTCTAATTTATAAGTCTACCGTAACATCGCGTGGTTAAAAAAGTAAAACAATAATGGAATTCCGTCATCATCTGCCTAGCCTTTTCCCAACTATGTTGGAGTCGGCTTCCAGCCTAACCAGATGCAACTGAATACCAGTATTTTACATGGAGCGACTGCCTATCTGACCTACACAACCCAGTTAGTACTGGGTTGTGGTTTGATATCCCTTGGTAAATAAGACTGGTTGCCAGACTTTCGGACCACTGAGTCCTGCAACGACTGTCGTAGATCTACAAATGACAGCCAGAATCAACAGTACACTAACACCTAATTGATGTTATTTAAGCAGTTTTTTAAGAAAAAATATTTGTCAAAAAAAAAAAATATTAATATTCATCATAAATTTCGAAGACCGTGAACGGAATCGATACATAATAATTGGACGAAATCGGCTCGATAGAAAATAATTGCAAAGAGTGGTCTTAAAATCGTCATTAAACGGTTCTATGTCTTTATTTTTTTGACGTATGGGTCTGCAATTAAAAACATGAAGTCAACATATTTATACCTAAACCGCTAACGAGTCATATTTCACAAATAATCCACACTTTTTTTTATTTCATTATTTATTCATTACTTTCTTCTAAAACCTCGCCGCCCAGTAACTCTCTCGCTCTCGTTTACTCCGATACAAATAGACAGTGTGCGCGCATTTTGGTGTTGACATCCCCTTAACGTGCTTGCCTAGTCACGGAGGAAACTCAGTTGCTTGGATGTATAATGCACCTGTCTGACATACATTATATCGTGGCATTTGTCGACTAAACCACTAACGCACAAGAGACGTGTGGACGACGCTTTACCCTTAATTACCCCGATTACATAGTACAATCTTTCGTCAATGATTAATGATATCTGTCAGTCGGAAATGTTATTTATTTGAACTTTTACCTTCGATATATTGGGACAGTCGATTGAATAGAACGAACTAGTGAAGCGCGATTCCGAAATGTTTTACTTAGCAATCGAATAATCATTGTCTTTTTTCTGTTCGATTTTGTTCTATTGTTATTCGAATCAGCTGAGTCTACCGTATGCCTGCGGCTATCCTTAAATTAGTGGTAAAATATTTTTCTTTAACGAGTTTTTGTCATAATAACATAGGTGAGGTATGAAGTTATATTTTAACATTTTTAACACAGTAATGATTTGCCTGCGGGAGTTTCAACACATTTATTTTAAATATAAATAAATAAATAAAACGTTTATTTCAATTACAATAGGCATTTGGATACGTATTATTGGAGATCACCTTTTAAGCAAGGAATTGCTTGTATTAGGAGACTTCGCACTTCCACTTGTTATTTTTATGCAAGTGAAATGTAGACAGTGTAAACATGAAAGACTAAACAAAAATAAAAATAATTACTAATAATTTAGTATATTTTAATTTTATTATCCAAATTCCAAAATAAATGTGTTGAATTAAACCAAAGTACAGTAAAGTAAAGTAGAGTAAAGTAGTAAAGTAAAGTAATAACTAAAGTACCTACCTAGGTACTTAAGTTATGAAAGAACGGTGTCAAAGCGAATCAACTTCTGAATAGAGAGTTATTCGATTAGTAAAATACGCAATTACGTACCTATTTCGTTTCGTGAACCTAATTTATTATTGGCTGGCACAAATCCACATCCATACAAATAAATGTGAAATACATACATAAATAACATCACGCCCGTATTGTCCGAAGGGCTAGGCAGAGGCGTACCTAATAGTACCCCCACATTTCGCCAGTAATATTTTAAGTCTATTGCCGGCAACCGGGCACAAATCCAGACTGCTACTGAGAAATTTTTGGTGGAAAAACCAAGTAACACTGCCCGACCCAGGAATGGACGCGCTTCCGACCACTCTACCAACGAGGCAGGCATAAATGTGGAATAATACCGTGGAATAATTTCGCGAGCAATGCCGCGTCAAAATCTAGTAACGTATTAATCAAACATTATTTTTGAAGATAACTTCTGTTCGTCGTTCTGTCCTTGATATCCATAACGTCACGCCGGTAATCCTCGGAGGGTTATACGGAAATGTACACCTGTAGTGCGACACCATGACGGATATCATGGTGTCGCACTACAGGTATACATTTGTCGTCGCAAACACTCCATGTTGCCTTAAATCTGCAACTTGGATAGATGTAGTGCGCAGAGATATTGCCTGGCTTTGGGTGTCCCTCGAGATCTGTTGCCTGGAAAACACAGTTGCATTTGCACTGCAGGTTGGCTACATAATCTTCGAATAACATAACATCACGCCTGTTTACCCCGAAGGTTTTGGCAGAGGTGTACCATACGTTGTTTTAAGTCCCATGTTACATGGGGCGAGCCTACTGACGAACGGCCGAGCTGAGAATTCTAATAGAAAAACCAATAACACTTTGCCCGACCTGGTAATCGAACTCGAACTCATTAGTAAGTATATAGCTTCTGTGACTATTTGACCAACGAGGATAACCATTAAGTGTGGATTCGAAGTGTTCAGCGATTCAACTGTGTCGAAACTCAAACAGTAATGTTTATACCTGCCAAACTATCGAATAATTCGAATAAAATTTTCGTATAACGTATAACCTTTCCGCTAGGTGTGGACGTGACCACGTTAAATGGATTTTAAAGTTTCCACCTCGGCAGCTCGTTCCCGATGATCGATTTCACGCTATTTCTCGCCCTACTTGCTAAAACTTAGGAACTGTCTTCGTAAGTACATAATGTATTGTGCCTGAGTATACAAGCTTGCATGCGATCTCTTTGCTTGGTTTTGTTTTGTTAGAATTTTTGTAGGAAAAGATTTTCTTTAAAGTTTTTGTGGCGTGAGGCTGAGGATATGTTTTTATTGGTTAGCTAGTTTTGTACACGGATTTATGATTTCATAGCTATTCACAAACGCTTCGATTCGATTTCAATTCGACAAGTGTATGTATATCGTTTTTTGACATTACGAAAGCGAGACTACAGACATACGTCTTTCCGAATCGAAATCGAATCGAAGCGTTTGTGAATAGCCACGCGGTAACCAAAGAATCATGCTCTGTATAATATTGATATACACGTCCATATAGAAAGAACTAAAAAGTATTCTTTAGACTCGCACAGGACAAAACAAAATAAAAAAAAAAAACAAAATTAAATAAAAAGAGAACGAAAACAAACAAAAGTATAATTTAAGACAAACAATAAACTAAATTGGTAATACCCTTTTGGGTCCCCCAATTGGTCATTTAAAATTGTATGAATGATTATATTTATTTGCATGAATGATATATCAGCTAAAATTATAATATTAAGTATACTAAAATTGCAATATGTAGCTAAAATTTAATATTTAAGGGAGTGCCTTTTTAGTTTAAATATAAGATTTTACAGTGTGCCTATTCGACATTTTTATTGGTGTGTCTTTTGTTCGTCATACCAATAAAATACCACAGTTGTACAAACAACAGTTGTAAAAAAAGGTATTCTTCTAGTGTTACAAAGTAGGTAGCTCACATAATTTTATTTTGCTGTTTATTGGAAGGTCCTAAACTCGTTTTAAAAGTTGCGAAGTGTTATTGGGTTTTTGATTGCGGAAATTGATACTAGCAACCCTTGATAAGGGGTCATGTCCGGTTAATGGCAGAACCTTCCGGGCGTATATCTATACAGAGTTGATAAATAAGATCAAGATATTGAAGGAAGACTATCTTGTGGGCCAAGTGGTTCGATTTCTGGGTCAGTTCTTTTTTGTTGCAAAGTTCTTAGAAACAATCGAAGACGTGTTTTACGTATCCAATAATAACAGTTCCCAAGAATGGAAGAAGAACCAAAGGGCGTCAAACAAAACGATGGTTAGATGACCACAAAAAAGTGGTTGGTCCAGAGTGGACGAGAAAAGCGGGAGGCAGGTAGAAATGGATAAATTTAGAGGAGAACTTTTTTGATGGACAAGCTGTTGTTCAAACCGATCGCCTAAAATCTTCTTCTTTATCGTGTGGTTAGTGCCTAACCTTGTGTCAGAATTTTATGTCGCCCATGGGCCTCTGACTTGGCTTGACATGCCGTCGAGAAACATCTCTCAGGTACGCTGGTTTCCTCACGATGTTTTCTTACACCGAAGCAAGTGACAATAGGGATGATGACTGACAAAAAATATGATTCTGTTTAGTCCGTCAGTTAGATTATCGAAAAATATTGGATACGTGTTTTTTGTTTTAACAAATTAATGAAAATTGACGAAGATAAAACGTGTCTAAGATCATGAGTGGGGGGCTTGTGACGTCACATTTGGGTAAAAATGTACTCAAATATGACGTCACACGAGTTTTCCACGCACTGTATCGTCTTCATTTTTTGTTTACGTGAAAAAAGAATAAAAATATGTGTCCAATATTTTTTGGAAATCTATCTAAGACTAATTAGATTTTTTTTGTCATCTACCCTAAAGCACAAGAATCCGAAAAATCTAAGATAAACAAATGTGTATTGTAAATACTGTGAACATTGTAAAACAGTAATAAAGTCTTATTATATTTAATTTATTTGAATAAAAGTTCATTACATTAGTCATTCCGTAGTATTACCGGCCAAATGTTAGTGATACACATCTCTGTCTACCCTATTCATAATTCAAGCGTAATATTACGTTATTGTTTCTCACAAAACATTAATAAATTCACATGAAAAACGATATCAGCATAATACATTGTTATTTAATACAAAACAGATCATTCATGCATGAGAATAAATAAAGCACCATGTATCATCGTCGTTGAAAAATTATGCCCTGACAGGCTAGGACACCCTTTATACCTATGATGGATAGGGTAAAGAGAAAAAAAAAAAAGGGTTCAAGTCAGCCTTGAGAGCTTTTGATTGGATAGGTTCACGGTATTTCATGAAACCTAAAGAAAACTGTATGATTTTTATGTACAAAAAAGGTTTAGAACGAAAGATGTTTGAAAAGAAAATAAAAGAGAAGGTAGCGAAAGGTATCCAACCTTTATGCTGTACCGATCTTTCCCTTATTTTCACGAACTGTTCGAAAGAGATACCGTGGCCCCGGAACACAAAGGGCGATGAAGGAACATGGATGGGTTTTAGTCAGTAAAAGTCTGACACTCCCTCCTGCTCCGCCCAGAGCGGGAGAAGTCATTTGATGATTTCCCATCCAAAAAAAAAAAAGTGTTTTCTGTCTAGGTTATCAAAAACGAAAAAAAAAACGAATATAAAATAAATTGTCGAGCACTCTGTTGCTATTCATAACAAAAAAGATTGAAAACACAATCGGATGGGGCACGTTTTGTTTTGGAAATTAAAGAAAAATATGAAACGGATCAACGGATGATACGGACGGTAAAAAAGATCCTTTCAGAACTGTACTGTGTAAAATATAGCATAGTAAGTATTCAATGAAGCGATCTCGAATTCATAAAAATTCAATGTTAGCATATATCGCTAGCATCCTCAATGTCCCACAAGTAACTTAAAATTCAACAGTAACCTAACCTGAAAACCCAGCACCGTTTTCAACTTCATTCACCGACAAATATTCCACAAAGAGCGAATTGTTTTCACAGCAACGGTAAATTGTTCCCCCTAAATTTTCTTTCGCTATGTATTCCCAGAATTTTTCATTGATCACAAAAGGGGATATGTGGGTAAGGTTTGGACCCCATTTAAACATGAATAACTCAAAATTAGAAGTGAAATCCGATCTTAAGATATATTTAAGACCGTACGAGGATCCTCTGGGGTCATATGGTAGGCAAATCAGAAAACTTTTACTCCAGCCAGCTAGTTTAGGATTCAAAGGTTCAGCTCAAGTAGTTTCATCGTGTTTGTTGTTCTATTTCGTATAGCATAGCTCTTGTGACCGTCGCTGTAAAAATATTTGGTTTGCTTTCGAAAAATAAACAAGCAACGTCGAAAAGTTATTGCAATCGAATTCCGCGAAAAACAATTATCTAAAAGGTTCCAGCGATAAATAAGACCAGTATTATTTTACAAAACATTTCACGTACATGTGCAGTGTTTAGGGGGTACATGTCAACAAATATAACGAACTTTGAACAAGCTGCTCTAAGTTCAGTAATGTTCAGATATGTTCTGTAGCTGAGGGCTCAACCTCTAATTAAACGAAACTTAAGGGTTGCCCGATATAAAATACGACTTTCTGTCAAAATCCCCAGTTTACCTTTAAAAGTTTTGCGAGGTTATTTTGTATAAGAAAAACATTTTGCTTTTTCAAAAATTCATGCAGATTTTATTAAAAAATAACGAGGATATTTTTTCTTTAAACAGTGCATATTTAAAAAATACTACCAATTTAGTAGAAGGTAGTCATTATTTAACTCTTTAATTTTTTCAATATAATTTCTACTAAAAAATTTAACATTTCACGAATTGGTCGTCTGGTAACCCTATGCGCATCTGGCTTGCAGTGTCGTTGACATGAAACAATTAGTTGCAGGAGTTGACAAATTAAAAATTTAAACTACGACGCGCGGAATGGCGGCTTTGAGACTACGAAGTGCCGTTTTGTTGCTTCATTTGTTTACGGAAGAGATTAAGAAAGTTTTATGAGAAATATTACTTCTTTTATGACTGATTGTTCTATAGATATCTTATACCCAGGGGAAAAAAGACTTGAGTGGTTTTTTTAAGACCAAGAACACTGTACAGAAAAATGTTACTATTATTATATTAACCAAGATCTTGTAACAAAATTTTGATTTAAAAGAGTGTCATTCTTCTCCATAGATACTTTCATAAGTTATTTCCTTTTTTTACATTCATAAATGCCTGCAGTGATCTAATTTAAATAAATTCTTTGAGTTTGAGTTTGATCGATTTCATAAAACCACTTAGTTTACATACAGTGGGGGTGTAAACAAAGTGGTTTTTGCTGAAGTGTTTAACGACTATGATTGTGCCTACCAGCGTCAGGACCCTAATATTATACACTTACTTTATACAGAGTGAATTTTTCAAATGGGCGGGGATGGCCAAATCCGAAACTACAAGAAATAACGAAAAGTACTCAGAATAGTCTCGAGTCCGAGTTTGATGAAAACTAAAACAGCACCATTGGATTTAAAAAAGAAAAACAATATTCCTAGCCAGGAATCTAGCGGGTTGATTTAAAAAAAAACACACCCACTGTACTATTCCACCATTCGCTAGTGTCGTTGATAAGGATCAAATTCTGGGAAGTATACGGCAAAGTTAAGGAAAATTCACCCTGTCTAATAATAAGTAGGATTTCAAAGTAAATTCCTAATTCATTGCTTCATACTCGTACATTGTATGTTATATAGATTCGTCTGCGTGACAACGTAGATGAACGTTGTAGTTATAACGACATGGGGTTATGAGTTTGTTACACAATGCCTTACACTAGTGTTCAAAGGCAATAATTTGTCCTAAAAAGATTTTGAAGACAGCACTGATACGAAGCGACCTTTTTATCTAGTGCATAAAGTTTCAGAGTTTTTTAAAGGTCCATAGACCAAAGCTCCCGAGACGCTGAAGACCGCAACAAGTCAAGGGCTACGTCATCCAAAGAAAATGCATCATCATCAACCACAACCATTCTGTCAAGAATGCACGACTGAGGACTGAGGAGGGAAAGTTTTAGACAAGCTAAATATCCTCCCGTGAAAAGAGATATTCTACAAGCTTTTCTTCAATAGAAGTCGCTTCGGGCAACATGGTTATTTTTATATCCAAATTATCATCTGCCTGGCCTTTTCCGTTCCTTCCGTTAGGAGAAGGAAGGACCTGGTTTGCACAAAGCCCCAAACTAGACATGCTTTTGCTAGTCGATTTTATGTGTTTTTAGGACCTTTTCTGTATAATAGACTCAACAAGAAACTTAACTTCTATAGTCTAAGTTATAGGAAATGTTTTTTTGTAATATCGGATTATTTAGCGATACTTAATTACACGGACACAGAAAAACTTCTAGAAGTACTGGTTTGATTATGTTATTCCCTCGTCTCTAATTGTACATATGTATTTACTTAATTTAGTTTTAATGTTTATTGTACCAATTTGATTATTCCTGTAGTTGTTAATAGATATTTTTATTTTATAAAATTGAATGTCCTAGTTAATTTGTGGCATGTAAAGTGGTGGCCTGAAACACAGGTTTAAATAAACCTAGATCGGGTAGGTCGCTAACAAACATTTGAATTCCACATTATCGTTTCTTGCAATTGTTAAATATATTTTAGTTATAGTTTACTTTTATGCACTAATTATATGTTTCAGAAATAACATTACTGCACCTAAATGTACATTTTTGTAATACTTTTTTTTTTTTTTTTTTAAATAAATTATTCTATTCTTATTCTATTCCCAACTATGTTGGGGTCGGCTTCCAGTCTAACCGGATGCAGCTGAATACCAGTATTTTACATGGAGCGGCTGCCTATCTGACCTCCATGACCCAGTTATACCCTTTGGTAAGACTGGTTGTCAGACTTTTTGGGCCTCTGACTACCTAACGACTGTCAAAGATCTACAAATGACAGCCGGGACCAACAGCTTCACGTGCTTTCTGAAGCACGGAGGAAACTCGGTATGTAAGGGTGGTCACCCATCCACAGACCAACCTAGGCAAGCACGGCTTTACCTAAAGATCGACCCGAGCAGCTGTTATTATTTAGCCACGAGCTCCTCGTATTTTTACATCCAAATGAAAACACATAAAATAGAAAGAAATACAAGAGCAGCAAACGAAAACAAAATAGCCATTCGATGTTTTCTATCCAAACAATTATTCCAATATTTTTTTAATGGCCTAGTCTGACTCATAAAAATGAATGGAACCCTGTCTGTGTATCGTTACAATGTAAAATATAGTGCAAAGGCATTTATTACGGCTGAAATATCGCGTAGAAACGGCCTAGGGAGCTGAACGGGGGGAATAAGTATACATTGAGTGAAGAAAATTGTCCCGGGAACGGGTATTAATTAGAACTTCCACCTGCCTTATCGATATGGTTAATAACAATATGTATTTATACTTTATGTCGAACATATTTTTGTATAAGCTGACGTTTTCAAGGTTGATTCTTGTAGGTGTTTCAAAAGTACAGTCAAGAAAGGGGATTAGATTAGTATCCAGACAAGGCAACAACAGCTCTTTTCTACATTTTGTTCTGTTTTTGTTTAGTGGTCTTCTATCTACATGTCTTGGACATTGGTCGTCTATGAGAGTCGTGTGTTATTTAAGTGTCAAAGTGACAGCTTTAAATAGAGTTTTATTTTAAGCTGTAACTGTAGCACACTTAACCTACCTAGGTTAAGTGTGCTACAGTTAGTGTGAAGAGTGGAAATTAACCTAGGCCTAGGTTAATTTCCACTCTGTCCTAAACTTTGTTTCGCCTGTGTTTAGTATATAGTCTTTTATCAACAAATATTCTACAGGTCTTTTACATACGTTGTTGGCGAGAATAACGTATGTTTAGATTTTTATTACACACGTGAAAATAACCTTTTTTTTCGCTACGTATTTATGATATAAGACAAGAAAGACCAAAAAATGATATATTATATTGGAAAATTGCCTCACCTATTCGTCCTCCGACAGTTCGAAGTGCAAAGACACCAAACTATTTCGTCGATTGTACATACATCTATCATACCAGTCAAGTCCCCAGTCTCAACGGAGCACAACTCTATTCCTTCAGGATTGTCTGCCATGCAGTCTCGACGTAATCAGGTTAGCATTAACTTATTAGTCGAAACTTCGTCTTAAGTTTAGGTAGGCTTTAGAACCCGCGCCCATCGCGACATTTTGCAGCGAGGCATGCCAAAGCAAAACGGCCGCGATATAGTCGCGATGATGTCGCTGGCTGCGCACGGTCGAACAAGCTATCACGGTTGAACAAGCTATTTGGTTTACATTTTACAATGTAATTTGTGGGTAAAACTGTAAACCAAATAGCTTGTTCGACCGTACCTTCGCCGGCGTTACCAGAATTTGGATCGCTACTATCGAAATGCTGTCGCGCTTTAGTCGTCATGAAAACGCGATTCAGCATTATTAAAATCAGAAGTCATTAATAACAAATTAAGCTGATAAATCAGAACTTTAAGAACGTCAAAATTTATAAGAGACAGTCCCCCAACGCCCGATTTTCCTACCTAGTGTTTTAGAAGTGGTGGAACAAAATCCCCAGAAATACAAATACTGGGCGTAAAATGTCGCCGTGGGCGTAGGGCCTTTATGCTAGAATCAGTTTTTATTTGGAGAATATTTTTAAAGCATTATATAACTAAAGCATTATATTTTTATAATAATTATATGGTTGTGTGGGACTGACATTAAATAATGACTGATATGTCAATCACTGATGAGCTCGTTATTTTTGTGTTGTATAGTCAATATTTTTTTTCTGTAGGTTTTTTGTTTCGAATTAATAATTATTATATGTATAACTAGTAACCTGCTCCTGCTTGGCACGGGCTTCGAGTGAAAACATCTAAATTTTTGTGTTATGTCTAGGTACATGATATAAAGGGTGTAAAAAACCTCTTAACGAAGCCGAAAGGCACTTGTTCTCCCCGTCGTTGCGTTCATTTTTTTGTTGCACACCATACCTGGGAACCTTCTATATTATGGAGATATTAGGGGTCAAAGTTCCAACTTTTGTCAAGTTTTTTTTTTAAATACAAGTTTTTATTGTAAGTTTTTTAACGTTACTTAGTTTGATGTACAGAATGCTTGGTTGACGGCTTCGTGATGAGGTTGTTTACACCATGTGTAATATTAATGTATTATACACACGAAAGCTGAGCCTGGGTTCGATTCCCAGGTCGGGCAAATTGTTATTGGGTTTTTCCATCAGGAATTTCTCAGTAGCAGACGGTGGTGTCTGGATTTGTAACTAACACATTACTGGTGAAATGTGGGTGTACTATTTGTACACGTCCGCCTAACCCCTCGGGGATAACAGGCGTGATGTTTATTATAGACATGAACCTTCCGGAATATTGATGATGATAAACAATCACACATAAAGACACCAAAATAACTCTATTTTATACTTCGTTTGAATAGACATAGCTGTTATGTTTAGATGAAGATAATTATTTTAATAATCATGCTCTTAGTGATTGATGTTTAATTTACACACATCAACACGGTCTAGGGATATTTTAAAAAAAGCGAATTACTATCAATGTGTTTATTATTTATATGACATGTATATATTTAAAAGATACGTTATTTAATATTCTACCATTTTTTAATAATGGTTAAGGTATAGATTAAAATTTCAGGATTTTATGGAAAAAAAATGAAGCATAGACGGAAACCGTATATGAATGAACTTTTAATTTGTGAGTAAAAACTGAAAAAAATAGGAAAATCATTTAATTTGTGTTTATAAACTTGAAGTTAGTAGTCTGAAAAAGCGCCCATGATGTTCATAACACATCGGCAACGATTCGGCATGCTCAGAATAAGGTTGTCAATGTCTTGCTGCGGAATATTGTCCCATGTCCTTCTGAGGTGCGCAAAAAGTTGATCTTCTGTAGCCAGATTTTCAGGAACTTCCTTCAGAGCTCTTCTTTGCAGCATATCCCACGCATGCTCAATGGGATTTAGATCTGGCGATTGAGCAGGCCAGTCTAAGGCCCTAACATTATGTGTATGTAACCAAGCTGCTACCGTTCTCGCCGTGTGTGCCCGGGCATTGTCGTGCATGAGCAGGAAATCTTGCCCCATTTGTGTTCTGTGGGGCAAGATTACGGGCCCCAGCACCTGTTGGACGTATCGTTCTGCCGTCATATTGCCCCGCACCCAAACGAGATCCGTCCGTCCTCCAAGACGAATTCCTGCCCAAACCATAATTGTTCCTCCTTGGTATGGGTGAACTTCCTGAGGGTTCTGGAGACGGCTCCATCGTCCAGGAACTCGCCAAACACGCGTCCTTCGTGAATCTGGATGGAAGCCGAACCTGGATTCATCCGTGAACAGCACATTGGACCATTGGTCACGGCCCCAGTCCACGTGGTTCCGAACCCATTCTAATCGTCGTCCACGATTGCCTCTCCGTAAAGGTGGGACCCGGAGTGGTCTACGAGAGCGTAGATTGCTTTCATGCAGTCGCCTTCTTACAGTTTGGTCACTCACAAGCACTTGGTGTTCCACTCGCAGCCTTTGGACCAATTGAGTCGCCGTTGCATTTGGTTGTGCTCGCGCAGTAATTTGCAAAAATCGGTCTTGTCTGGGGGTAGTGATGCGACTTGGCCCCCGGTGCCTCTCCGCTACTTCACCTGTGGCACGATAGCGTGTCCACAATCTTGAAATTACATTTTGATGGGTCCCTATGGCCTCAGCAACATTACGCTGAACAGATCCAGCTTCCAGCATTCCCACAGCTCGTAACATCTCCGCCCTCGTCAAATGTCGGCGTTGCATGGCTACAATACCTCAATTTTAACTTTATCTTTCGTTTAAAAATGAAAAAAAACTGTAACTAAACGTAATTCGTATTGTTTTCTAAATTTCGCACAAATGAAAATTCCCTCTCCTATACATCAAGACATTTTTATGCCACCGAAACAAAAGAATTTTCAAAAATTTGAATTTGGAATTAGTCTGAGATAAATTACAAACAAATCGGTGTATAAAAGATTCCAATGCGGCCAGTACTTTTCGAGTTATTTAATTGAGTATGAAATATCCCTAGACCGTGTTGATGTGTGTACTTTTTGTGGGCTCCGAGTTATGCTTTACCTATACAAATTCATCCATTATCAATGAAATGAAAGCCTCTACAGATGAATGTTTCTTCAAGGTAAAGAATATGAATGAAAAGCTTTCGTGAAAGCTTTAAACATCCCGGTGTATCTCGAATAAGGATACATCACACTTTTCATAATGGAATGTATATATACCCTTTGAGTTTCCCCAAGCGAGGAATCGTGTGAACTACAACTACGTATATACAGGGTGTAAACAGACCCTTCACCCTTCAACCAAGCCTTCTGTACATCAAACTAAGTAACTTTACGCAAAAATGATTGCTGGGAAAGGATTTTTTTTTTGGGGTGAAAAATCACGTTTTACGGTAAAACTCAATGTAACGCACTCAAAACATTGTGCTAATGGATCGATTGAATTGTAAAGGGGTCGTGGAGGTATAGAGTTAAGTTAAAACCTTAAAAACTAGTATTTGGAAAAAAAAACTTGTGAAAAAGTTGGAACTTTGACCTCCAATATCTCCGTAACTAGTAGGTTTCCAGGTATGGTGTAGAACAAAAAAAATATCGCAATGACGAGGAGAACAACTGCCTTTCGGCTTCGTTAAGGGTCTATGTACAAACGTTCGAGCAATGTAAAGATAAATATAATGTAACGTAGACACCCCATCGCGTGCCTGGTTGTGACAAATATATTACGTACGTACCTTTGTTACGCCTTTACAATGGTTAGAGATGTACTGACTGGTAGCCGACTATCCGGCCATATTTGTAGTCAGCTAGTGGTCGACGACTAGTTATTCATGGAGGACCAAGTGAAAAGAAATTGTAACCTAGTTACTAAACTAATAACTTTTGTTTTGTAATCAGACTAACGGGTTGTTTTTAATCGAGGAATTGGAACTCTTCCTTTATTAGTGAGTAATTGAACTAAAATCTTTAAAAACATCTTTGTGTTTTAACAGAAAAATATATTTCGAATTTCTATTTACTATGACCGCACGGCGGGTAAGAGCGGGCGCGTTGTATAATTTATTCAGCTCCACTAAAAGCAATGATCGGCTTGGCCGTTTTGTAGCCGACTATTCAGCCAAAATTATAGTCGGCCCATCTCTAGTAATGATGTTTCCAAATGTCAGGAAAGCGTACAAATATTTGATAAATGGTATTTCAATTGAAATTCGGTCTTCGTTTTTGGTATCTCCATGTTAACCTTTTCGCCATAAGATATAAGAATGACGTAACCGCCATCGAAAGTTCATGTTTTCGTAACTTTGTGGAACTACACTCCAATTTTATGAGTGTTAGTTACGTAAGCCTAAGTTGGCGGTTGCCGGTTGCGTGTTTTTTTTTAATGACCGTCTGTCATATGTTTTTTGTTTGTTTCGCTGCCAGTCATGTGTTATTCATGTTTTGTTAATTCAACTACAAAAAAAATCAATGTTCCATACTTCTTTCTGTACCACTTTACTTATGTAAAAAGATGATTTTGATTTTTCGGATTCACGTGCGTATTGTAATAATTATCACTTGCTTCGGTAAAGGAAAACATCGTGAGGAAACGAGTATGCCTGAGAGATGTTTCTTGACGGCATGTAAACCCAAGTCAGAGGCCCATGAGCGACATGAACTCCGAATCAGAAAGAATAAATAACTTTTCCTGTTTTAATTACCAATGTTATCAGCACCTGTCCGAGTGAGAGAAGAGAAACGAATAAATACAAAAACAGGTTTCCTGATAAGGTGTGAATTTATCGTTTTTTAATTAATTTAACGACAATCAATCTCTTATTATTAAGTGAGACACTAATTGACCTTTTGATTCCACCCATTTGTCAATCAACGAAGACATTGAATGCTTGATGATACGTAGTTAAAGATCATTTACTAAGCTTAATCAGAAATATACGTAAAATACAGTATGTATCAGAAAAGTTTGGCTATATTACAGAATTTAATCTCTCTGCAGGGTCCAACCTTCAGTGGTCAACCTGAAAGTCCCTGAATCGTCTAAAGACCCAAGTGGGAAGATGTAACTCCAACCTATTAAAGTCTACCTCGATGTATCAGCGGCGGGGTGTGGGTGGAAAGCTGTGCTCCATCCTGCCCGCTGAGCGCTAAACATGCAGCCAAAGCGACCTCTGCGCTGCCACCGACGAAGCCGTGGAAGTGGCCAGTACCACTTATTCAAGTACAATATTACGAACCCCCTTTTTTCAGCGGTAATTAAAAAAACTATGTGGAGAGAAAGATGTACCTACTGAATAATGTGTGAATCCAATAAGAAGGGTATAGTTTAGACGACCAAATTGAAAAACAGCTCTGTTTTTCAATTTGGTTTTCAAGTAGGTCTTGACCTACTCGACCCAAATTTATGGAACAGCTGATTGTTTTTTTTTTTCACGACAACGATGTTTGTCCCATGCAGAAAGTTGTTCAATTTTATTGGTATTTATTCAAGGGTATGTATGGCCCTTGGATATATCAGATACATGCTGATACATGCTGTAGAGTGATACATGCTTAGTTACTACTGATACATAATTAAGTATAAATAATTTACTACACAAGGCACAATACAAGTCTAGATTTTAATTCATTTAGCCCTGACGCAAGTACGTTAATGCTTGACTACTAAAACACAATGAAAGAAAATTATAGTGTGAGTGTATTACGTTAATGACCACAATTCCGTGGCGTACAAATCCATTCTAAGGGACTTAATGATGGGAGAAACAACTCGAAAAATGCATGCATAATACAGGTTGGAACTACAAAGTAATTATGTGTTTACAGTCTTAGAACGCACGTGTTTTTAGGTACGAATAGGGTTACCAGGCGTCCGGGCGTATTTGGATTCGGACGATTTTTAAAAAAACGCTCCACACTAGTAATTGCTGTCTTGCATGTAAGTAAGAGATGCTTGCCCATTCCTCTCAGTACGAACTGCCATTGCGAATGGGCAATTAGAATCAAAACTTTTTCTTTTGTTCTAAAGTTTGACGTTTAAAAGTGCCTTTAAATGGCCTATTTAAAATAAATGGTATGACTTTGACTTTCGTCTGGACCTTGACCGGCTTTGTCATTTGTCTGGAGTTTTTGTAGTATATCGAAATGCAAAAAAAAATAACGAAAAAAGAAAAAAAATGTGTTTTATTTCAGGCAAAATACCCATAAATAACAAGAATAATAAATTGAGACACATAAAACAGTAAAGAAATCATAAAAAAAAAAAAAAAAAATAGAAAAAAAGTCGAGACTTTTTTGATTTTTTGTTGTCTTTCATATTTCGAAATGGTAACCCTGAGTTCACAAGGAAAACGAGGTAAGTGGTCAAGCTTAATAAACAGCTATTCGAATCGCTTGGTCTGTAAATGTCATTAGTTATTTTTGATGTGCATTGCAAAGCAAAGGTCTCATTTGAATATGCATGCAGGCTGTTTGCTTATAACTGCATGTACCAGTTACCGAATGCCTAACTTCACGTTTCTCTAAGGCCCGTTTTCTATAACTTACTTACGTATAACTGTCAGTTGATATTCCACGTCTCGCAGCTTTCGGTGTTTCTATAAACAAAGGAAGCTTGAAATATCCTTTCCGCGTCACCTACCTGTCACTTGTTTCATAAAAAAATCTAAGAAAAATTTTGTGTGCCGATTTGTTTCTAACAGTCTGTAAGCAAAAGGTCAAACAGATAGAGATAGCAACCTACCGAAACCGAACAGTAAGTGTATGAAATTGTCCGTAAGACATTTATTTTCCTTTAACGGCTTAGAAATAATATAACAAGCAGGTTACTAGGTAGGTACAATCATGTTTAAAATTAAAAAATGCGCCATTTTTCCTCTTTACGTACCTAACGGGTTTAAATCCCAGAACGTTATGTAAATCAAGCAGCAATTTCCTTAATCCTCTGGTTTCTATAATATGTGTTCTGGGTCACCTTGACATTTATAACCTTCGCGAAATTAAAATATTGCGGGTACTTATTGTTATGAAATGATATACTTATCATGCACTTGACACATTTAAGTCAGCAGTGTCAAAATTTACTCGACACGCATGTGACAAATATTTATTTTATTAGTATTATACAGAGTAAAGATTTTTTATTTGTTTGTACCGAATAAGCTCCGAAACTACTCGACCGATTTTAACCATTTTGTCACAGATAGAAAGCTAAATTATGAAGAAGTAACACAGGCTATAAATTATATTTATATCGTAAAAATTAGCCGAGCTATCTCAAATTTTGCGGATGAAGTCGCAAGCGAAGTGCTAGTCTATTATAAAATTGTATAGTTAGACCTGTTTACTTTTCCGTTTTGCCAATAGTACCTCGAAATAGTTTAACTAAAGACAATTTAATGTATTGAGGTTGTTATGCTACAACTTACACAACTTCAAACGAAGGCCATTCTAGTCTAGAGGAACATCAATATAGTACAAACCGCGGCAAACATTGCTTAACTACGGTGATCTATTGATCTTATCTATACGACCGCCCGGAGAAGAAAAATAATCCAATATACTTGAGGAATTAGTCGGCAAACGAGGCAGAAAGCTGTTCTCAAAGTTATTTCTTTAGATAATCGATAACATTAAATTTTAGTTAAGACATTTTATTTGAGTTAAAAATGCGTTAAGTGATTTATAAGGCGCAGTTCGTTATTAATCTTGAAGCTGACGCCCCATTTGAGATCAAAGATACCGGGCCCGATTCAAAGCACCCGTGGCCCTTTTTTTACGATGAGCTTCCAAATTTCTAATTAATTCATCTCAGGTCAGATATTATATAAACATTATTGCCTGAGTTTCGACGCTGTTGCTATCGCAGCGGTTTGATTCGACGGCGAGATACTTTTGTAGACTTTATTACACTACTGTGGAGGTTGAAGTCTTGGGTTCGATTACTAGGTCAGGCAAAGTGTTAATATGTTTTTCCATAGGGATTTTCTTAAGAGCAGCCCGGACTCTGAATATCATCATCTGAGAGCCTTTTCCCAACTATGTTGGGGTCGGCTTGAAGCTAAATACCAGTATTTTACATTGAGTGACTGCCTACCTGACCGCCACAACCCAGCTTGCTAACTGGGTTGTAGCGGTCAGATAGACAATCGCTGACAACAGTCTGAAAACTAGTCTTACAAAAGGGTGTTCCCTTTAGTAAGACTAGTCTTCAGACTTTCGAGTCACTGACTACCTTTAACGACTGTCAGAGATATAAAAATGACAGCCGGGACCAACGGCTTAACGTTGTTTCTGAGGCACGGAGGAAACTTGGGTGGTCACCCATCCACGGAGCATCCCAACTCCCAAAAGATCGACCCGAGCGGCTGGTTTTATTTAGCCACGAGCTCCTCACGAGCCCGTACTCTGAATATGCGTGCGGCTAATAGTGATAGGCTCGCCACCTGTCACATAGGACATAAAACATGACTGGCGAAATGTACTCCTGCCTGCCTAACTATATCACATAAAGGCGTAATTTTATGTTATTTTTATTGCCAAGTTACAATAGTACTGCGATCGAAACGCTTCGATACGACAGCAAGATACTTTACTAGACGTAATGACTTTAGTTTTTTGTATCGTCTAAACAAAAGGTTTATTGAAGCTATACTTAGAGTTCATGTTTATCCGACTTTGGCGCCCAAAAGGAGCGATATTCCAGTAGTATTGGGTATCTAGGTGGAATGTTCAAGGGATTCCACCGAGCTATGCGAGAAGTTATTACATATTGTAGCGCCGCGTCACACCGAATTCCGCCACGAAATTCATGGTTGCAGTGAACTCACGATTTTATTTGACGTTTCATTCAGAAAATGTTCACAACGAATGAATTTATACGTGACCGTGTTTATTATGTGTTTTAATGTCGGTGGAAAGTCTCTTTTAGTTACCTGACAAAGGCTTGTTCCCTTGGGGGTAGTTCGGACTTATAGAGGTCAGGGGTTGCTGGGGTTGATGTGTGTCACACATTTATGGGTAGGTAGGTATGATAGAAACTGCTGCGTCACGTTTGAACGTGCAGGATTCCTTGAGGAGCAAGGAAGCGCGGATTCCTTCTTAGAACAAATTCTTTAAAGATTTGGAAATCTTGTAAATGGTAAGGCAAAAATTTCAAGTACTTAAAGTGATTTGACAATCTGTTTCAGAGAGTACATACATTTTACATAACATAACATCTCGCTTGTTATCCCGAAGGGTCAGGCAGATGTATGCCCATTAGTACACCCACGTTTCGCTAATTATGTTTAACTCCAATGTAAAGCTTATTGCCATCACCATCACCACAAATCCAGACTCCGAAAAAAAAATTCTTGTGGGCGGGTTCGGAATGATGTATTGAATACGTATGAGGTTTGTGCGTCAACGTCACTTCCTCATATGTAGGTATGTACGTGAACTCTCTACCATTATAAATGCAGAAGATTGAGATAATCGGTTTTTGTTATTCTTTCACGCAGAAACTACTGAACGGTTTTGGATGAAGTTGCAAACAGATTGATTATAACGCTTTCGCATTTAAAATAGTAGTGAGAAGATTGCTGGCCTGCATACCTAACTCTTTTGTTGACTGTACATATCATCCATCTGCCAAGCCTTTTCCCAAGTTTTATTGGGGTCGGCTTCCAGTCTAACCGGATGCAGCTGAATACCAGTATTTTACATAGAGCGACTGCCTATCTGACCTCCACAACCCAGTTAGTACTGGGTAATACGATGCCCCTTGGTAAGACTGGTTGTCAGACTTTTTGGGCCACTGACTGCCTGTAACGACTGTCAAAGATCACAAATGACAGCCGGGACCAACTGCTTAACGTGCTTTCCGAGGCACGGAGGAAACTCGGTATGTAATGAGTGGTCACCCATCCACAGACCAACCTAGGCAAGCACGGTTTAACCTAAAGATCGACCCGACCGGCTGTTAGTATTTAGCCACGAGTTCTCTACATACCTAACTCTTTTGTTGACTGTACATATACTACACATAAATTCGGACCATTTTACTATGGGTGCAGTCTGCCAACAGCTAGTGGCGGCTTTCATACAAGGCTACAAGATTGGCTTGCCCCTCTTATACCCTACTCTTCATGTTGTTGGGCCTTTTGGCCTACTATAGGACAAATTTCTTTTCATTTTTATTTTATTGTTTTTCTCTTTGTCTAATTTTTATTAGTTGTAGTGTTAGTTTAACCATTTTTATTTGTGTTTTGTCCCGTGCGGGCTAATAAATGTTTTTTCTTTCTTTCTTTCTATGTTAGAGTTTCTGAACAGTCAGCTTTCCTTATAGAGGTGCCGTATTGTTGGCCCCTAGGCGCGCCACTGACAATTATAGCACTGCAGACACCACATGCTTCGATCCCTCAATACCAATTCCTCATTTTACGTTCATAGGAAACTCTGCCATGGTCATCGCACGCACCAACTTTGCCTTACCATTGTGACCTTTTGCATCATTATCACGACAGAATGTTAGTTTGTCCTGTCCTACTCGTGACTTCGTCAGTTAGTAATTAACTATCGCTCTACTAATACTTATTTAATGCTCAGATATTATTGTCAACCGTAATGTTGTATTTCCATCAAAGCATGTAATTACAGGAAGTTGGTAAAAAATCGATCAATACTTAACTGTCGTCTATTAATTATACGGGTGTGAAGGCGAATAAAATCGCTTTGACGTGATAATGAATCGAACATTCAAACTTTAAGTTTGGTAAGTCACTTTGGTTTGTTGTAGCCAGTGGACGTACTTGACCCCTTGATTGGTTCCAACAAAAAGTTTGTCAAAAAACTTTTGATTTAAGGCCAAGGTAAATTACGTTATGAATTTATAAATAGTATAGAATAAAGTTGGTGTGACTGTCTGTCTGTGTCACCGCTTAGGTGTTTAACTACACAGCTTTTTGATGTGGTTTTCACATCATCATCATCATCTTCATCATCATCATCATCATCATCATCATCATCATCATCATCATCATCATCATCATCATCATCATCATCATCATCATCATCATCATCATCATCATCATCATCATCATCATCATCATCATTATCATCATCATCTTCACCATCATCATCACCATGATAATCACCACCACCATCATCATCATCACCATCATCACCATCATCATCATCATCATCTTCCTGCTCTTGTCCCATTCTACTTGGGGTCGGCGCACCACGTTTTCTTCTTCCATTCTCCACTGTCAGATGTCACGGAATAATTTACTCCTTTCTTTTTTACATCATTTCTCACACAATCCATTCATCTTTTCTTTGGCCTTCCTCTCCCTCTCCATCCATCAACATTCATGTCACTTCACTTTCACTCATCATCACTCATCATCACTTTTTAGTCACATTTTTTATTCTGGGTAGTTTATGTCTATCCTTCCTTACCACTGTCTTTTAGTTTGTTACTTTTTGTTTTCTTTAACTAATCTAAAGCTATCTCTAAAAGCTTGTAATTGGCCATATTGTTGTTATTAAGTAAACTATCATGTCTGCCTAGAATCAAAAAATCAAAATCTTCGCTTCGCTAGCGTTCCATGTAAAATATTGGTATTCAGCTGACCGCTGAAGTCGACCCCAACATAGTTGCTAAAAAGGCTGGGCAGATGATGACTTAACCGTATTACCAAGGTAAAAAAAATCCTATAGTGCCAATCTCAGGAGTAAAAAGGTTATACACAGGCAGAAAAACATACAGACAGCGTTGATATGCATTTATAATATTAATTTGGATTTTAAAAGTCATTGATTTGTGTAGAAACTAGTTTTACCTTTAGATTGCTTATGTTAGTAACTCGGTAGTTTTTTGAATGGAAACGTGTTTTGTTGAATTGAAACTGCTCTTGGCAAGATATTTAAGTTGCCGGAAATAATAATGGTATTCGTAATAGAGAAAGTGTCATTAAAACTTGGAATGAGTACGAAATGTGTTTCAATTATTTGCCTCGGTGGAGACGAAAACAAATATTTGGTATTATTTGAAGTGTCTCTCTCGCTGGACTAGTTCTCGCGATCTCCGTGTTGAATAGTATTAGGTTTTTCTTTAGGACATTTTCAGTAGTCCGTAGTCTGAATTTGTAGCCGTTAGTTTCGCCACCAACATAAGTAAGAATAAGAATAATTTATTGTTTCGAAAAGTACATTCAATGCATTGATTCCTGAAACTCACACTAGGATTCCCTGTGTCGTGTGTTGTGTCGTAGTAAGAGTGGAGGAAGACCAAAGAACCGATATATGGACTGTGGACTGTGTGTATGGAGTACAAGACATGATGTTCGTTAAGCCGTTGGTCCCGGCTGTCATTTGTGTATTGACCGTCGTTACGAGTACTCAGAAGCCTGACAGTATAACAAACCAGTCTTACCAATGGGGTGTATCGTATTACCCAGTACTAACTGGGTTATGGAGGTCAGATAGGCCGTCGCTCTATGTTAAATAATTGAGATTATTGAAAAAGTAAAGTTTAGTTAGTAAGTAAAGTTTTGGAAAAGGCTAGGCAGATGAGGCATCTTCGTAATCGTTGACACAACGTCACTTTATCCAGGCCCTCTGCATGCTTTCTCTTCGTGGTATATAGGTGTTATGTTAGTTAGCTTTTATCAGGCAGAGTTGGAAACATATTGATTCAACCAGCCTCAAAATTTAATTAAAACACCACTCTGACTTTACTAATTTCAAGCTATTGACAATTCGACAACAATCATTTATTTATAGAACGGTCGAAACTAATTGTTGATGTTTTTGAAATGTTAGCGCTAAATGTTTGAGTTAGTAGTTATTATGATGCATGCAAACTAAATTTTTTTAGGACAACAAGCTGTAGTACACCGATTGTAAAAATACTAGAGGGTTGGAATGGGGTAAAAACACTAGTGAGTGTCATCTGATTGGGAGTCCTCTATCTTGATATGGACATGTGATGAGGAGGGATGGAACACATGTGTGACTAAAAGAATGATGAATATAAATCTTGATGGATGGAGAGGGAGAGGAAGACCGAATAAATGATGGATGGATTGGAAAAAGCTGTAAATGATAGCGTGACGATTGACAGAGGAGAATGGAAGAAAACAACGTGTTGTGCCGACCTCAAGTAACATGGGACAAGGGCAGGAACTGACACCGGAGGACACGGTGGAGCACACGGTGGAGGTGTGCCCCCCGTGGGCGGACCACCGCCGTGTCCTCGAAGCGGCGATTGGCGGCGGCGACCTCTCTCTGGTCTGGTCTGGAGCGAGACGGAATGGGACGCCGTCACCTCCTTCTGCGAAGCAGTAATGCTAGAGAAGGAGGTGGCGGAACGTGAGAGGGAGAGAACCTCACAGCGTCCCGGCTGCCGCGGAAGACGCCCCGGGCGTCGGGGGCCACCACGTGGCCCCCGGCCACCGTAGGCGCGGGCCTGTGGACGGTGGGCTATGGGCTAGCTCGCCGTCCGTCCGTCTCATGACGACAGGCCGTGTCGACGGCGCGTTCGTGTTCCACGCGCGCCTCAAAGAGAGTCAGCAAAAAGGAAGGGGTCCGCAAGGACCGATGCCTGCCGGGGTCGCGGGACTGTTCGAAAGAGATAGTACCGTGGCCCCGGAACACAAAGGGCGATGAAGGAACATGGATGGGTTTTAGTCAGTAAAAGTCTGATACTCCCTCCTGCTCCGCCCAGAGCGGGAGAAGTCATTTGATGATTTCTCATCCGAAAAAAAAAAAAAAAAATTTGAGCAGGAACTGACTGACAGTTTTCTTGACTATTCAAAAGTGTCCTTAAATTTCTGTTTAGTACTTTTTTTTTTCTTTTCTTTTCTTTTTAGTACTCTAACCTGGGTTGGCCCCATAGAACTTTTTTTATCAGGGTTAGAAACAGGGTCGATTGGCATAAAAAAAATCACTTAATTTGAAGTCTGAGTTTTGTCTGACTAAAGTTTGCCTTTTTTTTCTATTGAAAATCCGTACAAGCCAAGCCAGCTGAAGGTCAAGATGTAACCGCTGCCGTTTGCCTTACTGTTTATACATAGTTATCTGAAATATGCGATCTAAGTTCAATTTAGCAGTTCATGGACACCTATACATAACCCTGTACATACTTGTACGTACTCGTGTCTAAAACAGTGTTATTTTTTGTTTGAACTCTGCCCTCCGGCGGAACATGTTAAGCTCATACCATATTTAATTTAAAATAATCAACAAAATCGTATTATAATGATTCAATGTCGGATTTTCCTATATATTACTGTACAAAAAGTTTATTACTGATGAGAGTTATTGATTAATAAAATAATAGGCTTTGAGTGACTCCTTTTTTTTCTTTTTTTTTAGTTAATATTAGCCAGCAAAGAATTCTTCTGCATTGTCAACAGGTAAGTGCCCAAAATACTTGCCACGTTGTAGGATGATTCCACTTGATAGCGTTGGGTCTCACATATTGCCACGCGTGCAAATAATCCAACCGCGTCTGGCAACGATTGTTGCCAGCCGCTGAATTATTTCACTAACGGGAAGCTACATTATCCCCGAGTGCCATTGGCATAGATTTAAAACGTTCCCGTGAGTACTGTATTCCATACATAACGGGAGCGAAGCCGCGAGCAAAAGCTAGAGTTAAACAAAACTAACGATGGCTCGTAGAACGAATTAGAAATAGTGCATTTCCGTAATTAATTATTTCCAGTAGAATAAAATATTCATCAAAAATCCACTAAAATCTCCGTCCGCCAGTTTGCGGCCTAAACGTGGCGGACTATAAATAGTGCTGTCTCTCCGGCCAGCACGCCAGACAGGTAAAGTGGTGTTGAACCTGCCATGTAGCCTGGGCGTTTTGTTTACGCGCTAAATTGTACCTACGAGTATCATGTAGTGTCTTGTAGGCTCAGTTGTGTAGCTGTGCTGGTAATAGGCAAGACGACAAAAAAAATCTAATTAGTCCGTCAGCTAGATTATCAAAAAATATTTGACTCGTGTTTTTTCTTTTGTTACGTAAACCAAAATTAACGAAGATATGACGCTTTTATAATTCTAAATACGTCATGCCTTGGTATAATTTTTAGCTAGTTCTGACGTCACGAGCAGTTCTGAACTCTCGAGTTTTGATGCTTTTTATCTTTGTCAATATTCATTGATTTACAAAAACAAAAAATACGTGTCCATTAATTTCCAATACTCTAGCTGACGGACCAAATAGATTTGCAATTTTTTGATAAGGTCGTCATGCCTATTGTGTGACAAGTGTATATGTATTTATGTTCTATAAATACATTTTGACGAGTTATGCGAACATATCGTAGGGAACAAATGATTGTGTTTTCGCGATTCAGGGTTTGGTCCCTTATTAAAGGTTGTTCATAATGATGAGTACAATGACCCCATAAAAGATTTCGTGTATGAATAGATAGACCTTATATAGTTGGTTTGTTGGTATAAATATAGCTTTATGTGTGAATTATAAAGTAATAGGTAGAATTCATTTTAATAGTTATAGGAAGTAACAGAAGTGTAGAGACTACAAAAAGTACTATAGCAACATAGTACAAAAAGTACATAGAATAGTACCTATACGTCATCTATGACACAAAACGTAGTTCTAACTAATTATATCGTGTTTCACGGAGTCTGGATTTGTGCCCGGTTGATGGCAATGTGTTCGCCCCCTATAACATGGGACTTAAAACAAGTGGTGAAAGGTAGAATTATGGACACATCTGCCCAACACTTTGGGGATTACAGGCGCGATGTTATGTTATGTATCATCCGCCTAGCCTTTACTCAAACATCGTTGGGGTCGGCTTCCAGTCTAACCAGATGCAGCTGAATACCAATAACTTTTATGAAGCGACTGCCTATCTGACCACCACAACCCAATTCTCGCCGGGTTTTGTTTCAATCATCCATAAAAAGCAATAAGTACTTAGGTAGGTAAACTCTTTTTGCTCACAAAACCTTGGAAAGTACCTACCGTTATTGGGCAATTTGTAATTCTAAACGACATTGAAAACTTTTCGACATTCCTCAAAATGTAAGGCGCCTTTGAACGAAAGCGTGAAATCGATTTGTTTTTAATCGAACTCAATGTTCTACGAATTATTTAGGCAATAGGATTAATTTGTTGTTGACTTCATAATACAGGAAACTGGACTTTAGTATTAAGAGGAGCTCGTGGCTAAATAATAACAGGCACTCGGATCACTCTTCAGGTTAAGCCGCGCTTGCGAAGGTCGGTCTCTGGATGGGTGACCATCATTACATACAGAGTTTCTTACGTGCCTCGGAAAGCACGGTAAGCCATTGGTCCGGGCTATTATTTGTAGATCTTTGACAGTCGTTACAGGTAGTCAGTGGCCCGAAAGTCTGACAATTAGTCTTACCAAAGGGTATTATCCAGTACTGAGTTGTTGAGGTCAAATAGGCAGTCGCTACATGTAAAGTACTGGTATTCAGCTGCATCCGATTGGACTGGAAGCCGACCCCAACATAGTTGGAAAATGCCTTGGCAGATGGTGACTTACTTTCGTCGCATGGAATAATGTTGTGAAAAAATGTCAATCTCGTTTTCAGTTGTTGTCATAATAAAAGGTCTTTGAGACTAATTTTACTTTCCATTTGTCAACGTACGCTTTATTCAATGTTGAATATAATATGTATTGGATAAACACTAAAAACGTACAACTTAAACTTTAAGTTCACTCTATTTTTTTTTTTTTTTCATATTGAAATTACAGTTTTCGGTTACTACAATATTTGTTGAACCACTACAGAAACAAACGTTTCTGTAGACTTGTGAATTACTCTGTAGTATAAACATACTACAGAGTAATTCACAAGTCCGCAAGTGAATACCTTATTAAGGTTGTCATTTGCTGACTGTGCGTATAGAATATTATTATAATATAATTATAATATAATAATTACTGGCTTTTTCTTTGGCCAAAGAATTATCATTGCCATTCAACGTGGCACTGCTGCCAGTCTTCTGGGTACGTTTTCGAGTGACAGCGATGCGGAGCATGACAGCTATTGACGTCGTTGTATATATGTAGGTACTTACTTTTAGTTTTTATTTTTGTAATTATATATAGTTCCAGTTGTAGTATGTATATAATGTACATAAAATATAATAGAATATATTATTATAATTCGTAGTACTGTATAAGACATAATTTCGTCAAATAACGAATTAATTTGCCAAAAGTTGCGATTATGGCAGGGTAATATTTTATCTAATTTTAATGTGTGATCTGCAATCCTGCTTTCTGCCTCGTTGGTCGAGTGGTCGCGCGATTGTTGAGCGTGAGGTCCGGAGTTGTATTTCTGGGTCGGGCAAAGTGTCATTGGGTCTTTCTATCAGGAATCTCAGTAGTTGTGCCCGGCTGATGGCAATAGGCTCAGCCCCTACTACATGGGGAACTTAACTGGCAAAATGTGGGTATACGATAAGGTACACCGGCTTCGGAGATTTAAGGCGTGATGCTATTTACAATATTGTCTCTCCGCCTTCGAATTCAAAACAAGCATTGATCACCACGCTAATATACACACCTTTTTTTTTTTTTTTTTCCGATGGGAAATCATCAAATGACTTCTCCCGCTCTGGGCGGAGCAGGAGGGAGTGTCAGACTTTTACTGACTAAAACCCATCCATGTTCCTTCATCGCCCTTTGTGCTCCGGGGCCACGGTATCTCTTTCGAACAGTCCCGCAACCCCGGAGTCCCGCAACCCCGGAACTAACATACACACCTTACTTTTAATCAACTCAACGTATACCTACGACACACAAACCCATATTTATAACCAGTTTATCCCGGATAATGTCAGTAAGGGATGAACCTGTTATAATTACCTGCTGTTGACAATGTTAATCCATTGATCCCCGTGTTGTTTGATCGTGGGACTCCGCGTAACGTTATGTCATCTTTCAGGAAACAGCGTTTGCTCTCGTTCTTGATTATTATTCTTAGATGGCAGGTGGCCTTTTTTTTTTTTTTTTTCGGATGGGAAATCATCAAATGACTTCTCCCGCTCTGGGCGGAGCAGGAGGGAGTGTCAGACTTTTACTGACTAAAACCCATCCATGTTCCTTCATCGCCCTTTGTGTTCCGGGGTCACGGTATCTCTTTCGAACAGTCCCGCAACCCCGGCAGGCATCGGTCCTTGCTGACTCTCTTTGAGACGCGCGTGGAACACGAACGCGCGGTCGACACGGCCTGTCGTCATGAGACGGACGGACGGCGAGCTAGCCCATAGCCCACCGTCCACAGGCCCGATGGCAGGTTGCCTTGTGGATTGTTTTTAGGTTTTAAAGAACATCATCATTTGCCTAGCCTTTTCCCAACTATGTTGGGGTCGGCTTCCAGTTTTACCGGATGCAGCTGAATACCAGTATTTTACATGAAGCGACTGCCTATCTGACCTCCACAACCCAGTTAGTACTGGGTAATACGATACCCCTTGGTAAGACTATGGTTGTCAGACTTTTTGGGCCTCTGACTACCTGTAACGACTGTCAAAGATCTACAAATGACAGCCGGGACCAACGGCTTAACGTGCTTTCCGTGGCAAGGTTTTAAAGAACAAGGTAAGGTCATTTTGTAACTCAATCTTAGTACTTACAATGCGCTTGACGCACTGGCTGAGCGTTTAGGTGCTGCGCGCGTGTTTCGAGTTTGATTTCCGCACGGAACAAATATGTGTATAGCCTACTAAAGGTCCGAGTCTGGTTGTTTGTGAGTTACGATACAGGAGCAGTTCTTAGGGTGGGGAAAGTTTAAAAAAAAAATCGTTAATTTTAACGCATTAATCATTTTAATTGCGTTATTTGCAAACACAGTGACAATATTAGTTTTGCGTTTTTTGCGTTTTTGAGCGGACTAGAAAACAAACGTTTCCTTCAAAATTCTTCAAATTGTGGTCTTTTTCAAAATCCTTCAAATTGTGATCTTCTTCAAATTGCTTTTGTGATGCTGTTTGTAGTTATTGGCTAAGTATATGTAGATTGAGAAACGCTTAGCTGAATCTAGACTTCGATAGGAACTCGAGTGTCATAGGATATTTAAATCCGTTTCCGTGGGATAATTTCAGATAATAATGCAAGCGATGCCAGTATTAAGACAATCCTTAAAAAACCTAAATAAGTACCTAATATTATTTCAGAAGTTCAGTAGTGTTTTAATAAAACATCTTTATAAAGTTAACGTTTCACGTTATTAGAACAAACTCGTCTACAAGTTAATAAAGTGACAGTAATAAAATCATGCCTTAACTAAATTAAACAAATTGATCAAGCAAGTGACGGGCGAGTCTAAAAATAACTACCTGGTGCGTACAGTCAGGAGCACTAACATACACGCAGCAACCTTTAAAAGTAAAGGAGCTCGTGGCTAAATACAGCCACTCGGGTCGATCTTCAGGTTAAGCCGCGCTTGTCTAGGTTGGTCCTTGGATGGGTGTCCACCCATTACTTACCAAGTTTACTCCGTGCCTCAGAAAGCACGTTAAGCCGTTGGTGCCGGCTGTAAATTGTAGACCTTTGACAGTCGTACGTAAAGTAGTCAGTGGCCTGAATATCTGACAACCAGTCTTACCAAGGCGCATCGTATTACCCAGCACTAACTGATAAATGAGGTTTATTTTGCAAGTAGGTTTTTACAAACACTTTTACACGTCCTTTTTTAAAACTAGTTGGGGCCGGTGTTTCGTACCTGACTACTCTGAGAAGAAACAGCAAACAAACTCAGAGGTCATAGTCTCTTTTGAAGTCCAGACATAATTTTGCTCAATTCACATGAGGACTATGCAGATTAGTGTCTGAGATGGTCTGGGATGGATGGATGGACTGGGTGGTGGACATCAGATAGTCAGTCGCTGCATGTAAAATACTGATTTTAAGCTGCATCTGGTTAGTCTGGAACCCGACCCTAGTACCCATAGTTGGGAAAGGACTAAGGAGACGATGAGCAACTTTTAATTAAAAGTGATTTTCTCCGAATGCATTGATTAAAATTTCACATTTTCACGTAGATACATAGTGTTTTGGAGGCCATGTTACGAAATAGCTCTTAGTTTGAAGTAGAAACGGATAGTTTACGAGATCGCTCGTGGATTTTGCTAAGTGTGACTGTGTACATTTCAGTGCTGATGACAGTTCACGTTTTAAATCCTAGGGACTAACGTGAACAAAATTTGGCAACTTATTCCCGAAAGCGATTATTAAATAAGAAACTTTTCTCCGGTATTAGGTAACTCGGGAAATGTACGAATGTATTTTTCAGACTCCCGTTAACGAAATTTTCGCGAATCTTGAAGTTTACTAAACGAATTAGTTTTAATATTTTCTAAGAACTAAAGAAGTAACAAGTTTTCGTGTGTTAGTAGTTTTTTGACATTATTTCGTTCATTTATCATGTGTTTTAGGCTTGATTTCAAAGACTAGACGAGCGGAGCGGAGAGGAGATGTACAGAAATAGATCAATCACATTGAAAAAAAACTAGTAATAGCAATCTATTAGATCTAAATTTACTAGTTTTTGTAGTTCGATTAGATTGTTATATTACATTGATGAAACCTTTAAGTATTTATCTCCGGACATTTGTTTTAAAACATTTTTTCAGGAAAGAACAAATCTACGAGTTTGTGAAACAATAATCATATTTTAGAAACACGATTATTTGGCGCGAACGTGATGTGGAAACCAAAATCGCCAAAACATTGTTTCTGAAAAGATTTACGTGATGTTTTATTAACTGTGTATCCGAAACATTGTTTACAACCCGCTTAACATGTTTACAATTTAAAACAATAAAGTCATTTCTTTACATTGTTTTCATATTTTCATTTACCGATTTACACAACTGTTATGTTCAAAATTCATTGGTTGGCGAGTTGAAACTTGCAGCTGTTGCTATAAAATACGAATTTAGTCATCGCTAATACGCTAATTAAAATTAGTTTTAGTGGTTTACTAATTGTTTAGTTCACATTACGGCGATTAGCTCGCGACTGTGCACATTGTTCTGTGGTTCGTTTGAGGCACAGAGTAACATATCGTACAGAGACTTAACTCAATCATTCGATGAGACTCGAGCATATGTGTGTTAAATGAAATTATCCACTTGCTAAGTCGATGACATATGATGATGTGGCACGTATTCATGTACATTGGCGCTAGAAACAGAAAGGATACGTAACGCAGACGTAGCAGCGCCATGACAGTAAGATTGCAGAAGGAAAAAGTTATGCAGTTTTCTAATAACCTTTCATATCGCGGTTGTCTCTGTTTCCCGATAGTTAGCAAGTCAGAAGAATAATAAATTTAGACCTACGGCTTAACCGTTTCACATTGCGACCATACCTAATATTACAGGAAGTTATGAAGCGCAGCGAAGGACCTCAGCTTTATGAACTGTAAATAGGTGACTGGGTCAGACTGGATGCAGTAGCCGGAGAACAGGGTATTATGGCGCAGCTTAGAAGAGGCATATGTCCAATAGTGGACTGTTGCTGAGCTGATTGACTGACGGATGAAGCTAGGTCTCTGCCAGTTATTTACTCTTATACCTACACTCCTATAGTGTACCAGCGGCAGTGATTGATTGATGAAGCTAGGTCTCTGGTAGTTACTACTCATGCATTTACAGTTTACCAGCTATGTCTCACCAGACTGTGGCAGCAACCGGTTGTGTTACAGCTCGCGAACCATGCGATTGATTGCGAGTTCGTGTCGCACTGTAACGCGCGGTCTGGTGACAACAGCATTAGGTGTGCTGAGCGCAATGTACTCCTATGACCCACTTATAGCTGAGTAAGGCGCTTAAGGATTTATATGAATGGTAAATACGTGTATGTGTTCGCTTGGCTTACTTTATGAGGTGGTTAACTTATCTGCTTCTAGCTGACGAAAATGTGTCAGGAAAAACACCAAATCTGCTATTGAATTCGTGCCAGAATCGGTCCTTTTTGTAGAATTTGACAGGTTTGTTAATATCCTATTTGAAAGGCGTTATTGTCATGATATGTGACATGATAAGTCATGGCATTGGTCTGTGGTCGTGTAGGCGTGATTGTTGGATGAATTCTCGTATTATTTTTACATTTTATTTCGATCGCTTACACGATGTGCACCCTTTGAATTTTGCAAGCTTTTTTTTAGCTTGCTTTATTTATATGTTAGGTACTACATCATCTGTGTGCCTTTTCCCAACCACGTTGGGGCCGGCTTCCAGTCTAACTGGATGCAGCTGAATACCAATATTTTTCATGGAGCGACTGCTCATCTGACCTCCACAACCCAGTTAGTTCTGGGTAATACGATACCCCTTGGTAAAACTGGTTGTCAGACTTTTTGGGCCAATGACTACCTGTAACGACTGTCAAATATCTATCAAGTGACAGCCGGGACCAACTGCTTAATGTGCTTTCCGAGGCACGGACGGTTTTTTTTGGTACGGTTGCCATAACATATCATTGAAAACAGCAGTTTTGGCCCCCGAAATCATAAACACACGAAACACAAAGAGCAACAGAGGTGATCAATATTCTTTTACAATTTCCCTGCAGTGGGAAATACCAGCAAATGTCGTTAAAATATTTAAATATCCGCGTCGGTCGTTATTATCAAGTATTGTGATAAATTCCGCATTCAATGCATCGACGCCACAGATTCAATATTACAGAGCGCTATATATTATTGACGCGATTATTCTGCGAGTTTGCGGTTGTATGATTTGACTGGCGGTGATGTATTCAGTCTGTGGTGGTTGTGGTTGGTGTGTTGGTTAATTGAAGTATGTCATGGTGTTACTATACTTATTTCGCAAATATGTTTTTCTTTTTGTATATTGGCACCTTGTTTTTTTATCACATAAATTGTATAATTTAATCGTACTTCTGTGTGTTGTGCTATGTCTTTTGTGTGCACTAAATAAATGGTTTATCTATCTATCTACTGCATGTTATGAGGCTGTGCCTGTGGTAGCGACTGACCGTGAAACAACTGAACGATTGATTGTCACTTGTTTTGCTGCGGTTCGGAGACAATTGCAATGCGCGGTTTTGATTAATGGACTTGTAGAGTGAGTATTTAAATAATATATAAATTATTTCTACAAATGCAAAGCATTGTAAAGTAACCGGCATAATCCTAGAACCGCAAATTGTACTACGTAGAGAAGTTTTATATTATGTTTCTACAGGATTAAGATATCAAAACGGTCAACAGTGAAGAAAAATATCGTGGGGAAACCTGCAAGCTTTATGGGGCGGCGAAGCGGCTCTCACATCGCATGGGCTTGTTTAAAAGCCGTTGATGCCTTTTTTTTCGGATGAACACACGAACGCCGCCTGACCGCGCGGACGAGCGGTGTCGTGTGAGAATCGCCTTGCAGTGGCGAAGGATCCATACGAATCGATTCCTACCGGATTCCATTTGAAAATGGCACAGTCAGTCTTTAGACAAATAATATAATCACATTAAAGATATGTACTCCGGCTAACCTCTTACAAAAATTGACCTTTCGCTATTGTCGTCTTGGAACCAAAAATTCGAAGACTGACAACCTGCACGTGGACCTTCCACGTGCAGGGTAGTCGCTCCCTCTCCCTCTCTTCGAAAGGAGGTTTTGTGGCACAGCAGTAGTAACCTGATAGGCTAATTTTATTAAAAATTAAAAAAAAATTGGAGCAATGGAATTCTCGGTTTTAATTAAAAAATACCACGATGTTTTCTCCTACGTATATTCGCAGATTACTTCGTAAACAAAATATCGTAATTTTAATCGCTTTCAAATTTTACTAAGTATAAGACATAACTTCTTGCTCTGTACCATTTCTCAAGCGAGGTGCAGGTGTTCTGTAAGCTCGCTTCATTCTCTAAGGATTACACTTTGCTATAACCGTGTCGATTCCTTAATACATTTTTGATCGCAGTTCTCGTCTTATAAGAGTTCAGAGACAGACGGCGGAGTTGCAAATGCAACTTCTGGAAATTCTCGTTTATTTTTATTTTATTGGAGGACCCAGGGGACTATACAGGATGTAAAAGACCTAATCACGAAGCCGTCAACCAAGCATTCTGTACATCAAACTAAGTAATTTTACGCAAAAATTATTGCTGGGAAACACCTTTTTTTTTTGGGGTGAAAAATCATGTTTTGTGGTAGAACTCAATGTAACGCACTCAAAACATTGTGCTGATGGATGAATTGAATAGTACGGGGGTCGTGGAGGTGTTTAAAGTAAAAATCTTACATTAAAAACTTGTCAAAAAGTTGGAACTTTGACCCCCAATATCTCCGTAAGTAGAAGGTTCCCAGGTATGGTGTACAACAAAAAAATGATCGCAATGACGAGGAGAACGAGTGCCTTTCGGCTTCGTTAAGTAGTTTTTTACACCCTTTATAGTGTCAGTCTAATAGGTGATAAAAATGATCGAAAATGTATGGAATTGACCTAATATAGTTTACTACCGAAAAGTTTAAATCCCGATTTTGTAGGTACTTTTACGTTGATATAATGAGTAAGTTACGCTACCTATATTTTAGAAACATATTATTGATTAAATTCCACGCAGCTAATTTGTACATTTACAATGTAGAGCAAACATTTATGTTATTTTATAAATCAGACTTCTAATTGGTAATCATACATAATGCAGAGTCAATTAAAAATGATACGTAGAGCAAACTAAACAACATTATCAGTCACATTCCATCGGAAAAATATCAGATATTGTACGTAGTAGAGTGATCTGCAAACAAAATACTTAGCGAATTTATTTATTTATATTGCTTTCATGCATGCACAATTGCACAATCAATAAATTGAAACAGATACTACAGTTTTTTAAATTAAATATTATGTCACAAACACATTCTGCTAACTGCACTTCATCTCTGAGGTTTCAAATCTCAATTAAGCTATCAAAAGTAATAAGAGATGCATTTGATCGTGAGTGATGTGGCAATTAAACCGCAAGCAAGACTAGACACAACAAACACTAGTTGACCACAAACCACGGCCACAGTATCTTGTGACAACCTATTAATTGTAACATCGTTCATTAGATCTAGTAGGTCAGCGGGCTCATTCTGTAAGGCGAGCTACACATTTGTTTAGCCTATAGGGCTATTACGTATCTCTGTTGACAGCTCGAAATGATAGTAACTGGACTCAGTGTCCATCAATTAACTGTCAAAAGGTTAGGTTCGTATTATATATGACCAGTCGCGATCAAATATGACGTCATTGGTTGTCATCGTGGCTGATAGTCACTGTAACTCATTTTGACAGACGCTTTTGTATCGATACTTAGATTATTCAACAGAGTCTGAAGTGGCTTTCGTGAAAGACGTTACACCGTACCCGGGCTGTTAGTCACCGTAAAGTGATATCCACTCAGTGCGATACGTAATACCAATATTATGACATTCTCGGTTGTCATCAAAGTTCGGTGTACAACCGAAGCTTGATAGTCACTGGATATCAGAAAGATACGTAATAGGCCTACTGAAAGATACGTAATAGCCTGATCGGCACAGGGGGCGGTAGAATCAAATGCAAAGTGTAAACGGACCCTTCACAAAGCCAAACAGGCATTCTGGATAACAAACTAAGTAACTCTCCGCAAACATTATTGCTGAGAAACGGCTTTTTTTGTGTGAAAAAATCATAATGTACGGTAGCGCTCAATTTTGGATGCATTGATTAGTACAAGGATCACGGAGATTTTTAAAGTTTAGTTATAACATTAAAAATTGTATTAAAAAAAAACTAAAGAAAATGTTTAACTTCGACCTTCAACATCTCCGTCTCCAAAAATCCCATGAAAAACATAAATGTGAAATGAGAGTCAAGTTCAATTTTATGATACAAGCCTTGGTTGTTGACTTCAACGACAAAAGAAATGAGATCTAAATGGGTGCCAAGTTCAATGGTCAGTTCAATGGTAAGGCTAAGGTCTGACTTAGCTTGTTTTTATATACGAATTATATTATAGCCTTCGCAAGTTGTAAAGCGAAAATTTGGCTTGCTGGTAGAAAATAGTCATCGAACATAGGGCTCTTCCACGACTGTTTTAGTAGGTACTTAATAATTGAGTAATTCATAGTTTTTGAGTTATAAGGGGGTCAAAAGTAGCTCTAAATGGTTCGTGTAATGTTAGAATATTACACACGGTGCTGTTCGCCAGTTCTGTTAGCTTGAACTTGACTTGACACGCAACCGTGTGTCTAGATTGCAACGACAGGAACAACAAATTCCTCTCGGATTCATCAAAGGATGGTGGTGTTCTTGCAAGTAGCAGGTATGCCACATTCATCAATCAGAACTTATTATGGTTCAATGGCATGCCAGCTACTTGAATTACTTTTGAGCAAGTACTGGCGCGTGTATTTTTGAACCTCGCTCAAATGATCTCACACGATTCGAAAGCGAACTCATTTGTTTATGAAGAAAATCACTTCGGATTCGCAGAACGTTTTCCAATTTTGAATTTAAGTTTGGAGAATCTATCAACGGACACCTGATTTACCTGTTTGCTTGTGTCAAGTATTCTTTGGTAGTAAATATATGAATTACTGCTTTAAACCAGAACCTAATTCCCTTCCAACCCGTATGTTTTTCGAAGGACAGATAATTATTGTTATTGAGTCCTGGTAGCCAAATTGCAAAACAAAATTCTCAGAATGGAGTCTACATTTGTCCAGTTATATAAAAGTGACATGATTATATGCTCTCTATTTACTAAACGTATAGGTAATTGGGTATTATGCATTCAGCCTGATAAGGAAAACAAACAAGGGTTAATCATCCCGTGGTTTTAGTGTAAAATAAAGATCCCCTACGTAGTACGTCTGCTACGATGCGTAGGCGTCATGATTTTAACAAAACTACGCAAGCGCCTCGTTGGCGTAGCATCTCTCTTAAGGCCAGGACTCCACCCAAGCGAGCACGAGCGGAGATGTGCAAAGCAGAGAGACGAGATGTGTAAAGCGGTGCGCCGCCGCCGCCGCTCACAGCACACCGCACACCGCTCAGCGTACACAGCACACCGCTCACCGCACGCCGCGCCGTTCAAAGCAAGCCGCGATTCGTCTTCGTTGTGCCTAAAAAATGTCGAAACATCTCCTCTCCTCTCTGTTCAAGCGTCTCCATTAAAGCTAGGTGGAGACGAGAAATGTAAATAACTAAGTTCTATTGGTGGTTTACAACACATCTTCGCTCCTCCCGTCTCGTCTCCACTTCGGTGGAGTCCGGGCCTTAGGGAGTGACGCAGTTCACCTTTGACGTGTTTAATTCGGCGAGGTGCCAGTCGAATGACGTATATTCGCTTTTCTTACTTACTTTTATAAATGCGAAAATTTATGAGGATGGATGAAAGTGCCTGTTTGTTAAAAAACACTGAATGAACTTGGGTATAATTTGGCTTAAAGGATACTTTTTATTCCGGTAGTTAGATCCCGTAGAACAACGACCGAAATCCACGCGGGCGAAGCCGCTAAAGCTAAGCTAACATAATATGTACAGTTTTTTTCTGACTAACTCAAGTCGTTTGAGCGTTCATCGATAACAGTGGTCCCTCCCTACACCTGCGATCCGCGAAGGAACTTATCATTTCCAAAGTATTTTCCAATCACCAATTCGTATGCCAAAGTTTGACAAATTGAGATAACATCTCGTTTGAATACTCATTGGCGCAGTCATTACGAAGATCACGTTTCGGCGAATATAATTTGTTCACCTTATAAACCGTATAATGTCGTCATAAAGATTATGTTTATGTAAGTAGATCATGATATTACATTACGCTGTATAGCCAAGCATGTAATAAGTTACGGATTACATTGTATACCGAGGTAGAAGCTTCATTCTTTGGATGTGTAAATGTCATTTGTCATTATGACAAATAAAACGTGTGTCTGGGAAGATATTGAGAGAAACTACTTATCGTAATAAATACAGTAAACTACAAAGTTATACGCGAATCGCGTATGATTTGAAATTCAATATTTTTCATTTATTTTTTCAAAATTTCTCTTTGTACTAATATGAAAAGTTTACTTGAAATTTGTAGCGTTTTTTGATGATAGATCATTTTTTTTCTAAGCTTTGGAAAAATGAAAAAAAAAAAACTAGGTATGCCATAACCTTTTACTCCGTTCACTTAATATATCCATTTTTTTTGGAAATTGATAAAAAAGTCATCCGGTATAGGGATTTAAGGTGTAGGTGTGTTATTTTAATAATAAATAAATAAATAAGGATAAGTTTCCACTCACAAGATGATCCACATCGTATAAAAGGTGCGATCTAAAAGCAAAGCAGCCGCCGACTGCAAGAGTTCAGCACAAAATGTATGAAAAAACAACTTCAGCTGCCGATTGACAGTCTTTTGTTTTTCATACATTTTCACGACTATCGGCCGGCTCCACGCTTCGTGTAAACGCGGCCTTACTAGGCCACACATGCCGTATGTAGGTAGAACAGAGCCCTACGGCAGGTAGGAGTTGGCATATGGACGACAGACGACCCGATGTGACGTCATCATCATCACGCGGTGCCAGTCACCCACATCGCGGTGCTGTATCACTCCGGAGTCACCCTTACAGGGGTATGAAGAACAGGGTGTAAAGTTCTTCATCCCCCATAGAAAAGGGAGGACCCTCCGACCAGACGGGTGTTATGTCTGGTGGGCTACTTTACCCGACAGTGTCGGGTTTTTCTATCTGGTCTTAAGTTGCGAATAAGAACTTTACACCATGTGCTTCATACCCCTTTAATAGACGGATCTGTTGTCTGGGTGGGTAACCAACAAAAGACCGCTTTGAAGACCTGGTTGAGACTCGCAATAATGATGTATAATATTGCGAGTTCTCCTTTTGAGCTATGCTTCTCTGGTCATCATCTCCAAGGTCATACAAGTCATTCAAACTTTTATGATGATGATAAAGATATTTTCTACAAAAACTTTGGACGACAAGAAATCAATAAGCACCCAGCTAAACCGAAAACAATTTAACTACATCATTTCTACAATTTACGGCACCCCGTTCCGTTATTGAAAACAAGACAATTATGCAGATTCAATTCATCGAACAAGACTGAACCAAGCAGGGAGAAACTCCTACCAGTAACGAAGCACCCTATATAGGAAAATACTTTATAATCTTATATTTCCTGCCAGGACTTATGTAGCGCTTTAAAGCGAGGCAATATTACGAAGAAATTTTTAATATAAGTTCTAAAGATAAAGTAGCCTCATTGTGATCTTGATTGGAAACTTTGAGTCGGATCGCTGCGGACTTAACTCCTTCGAGTACTTTAGTTAGAAGTCTTAAGCTCAACGCATACGTATAACCGCTGGATCGGAATAGCAACGTCTCAAATTGAGCTGTTTGCCATTCCTGCTAAGCCCTAGAGTCGAAGGAGTTCACGTTAAGAAATTCATTCAATCATTTCCCGAATTCCCAGCAGATCATTACCAATTTGAGACGTTCGCCACTCATTCTATGAAACTTCATACACACTTCGGCCTCTGTCCGTCCTCCGACGAGGACACAATTAGCTATCGACGATTTTCTAGGATTAAATAACCAAAAGAGATGCTTTATTGGGGTCGTTACGTAATCGCCTCGACCCAAGCTCACGATACGGTGACGATCCCTTTCTGAGTTGATATGTGTGCTATTTCCTTAAGGCGACTACAGGAGCTAAATTAGCAACTCTATTTGTGGTGGTTCAAGCTTTGTTTGAAATAATAATAATAATACTATTATAATATATCATTTAATTCAGGTAACAAAAGACCCATATCATATATACCTTACAGACTAACATACATATTTATACATATAAACCACAAAAACCTAATAAAAAAATGAAAAAAGAATAAAGAATAAAGAAAGAGGACAGAAGAAAGTTCTAATCAGCTTGCACTACAAAGTGGTTGTTACGTCAGTCACTGCGGGCTGAATAGTACGAAATGAGTGGTTTTGTAGCGATTTACAAAAAAATAATTGATTGGACTATAAAAATAAAACACTGTCATGCTAATATGTTGCTTGTAGAGTTATTTGCCAAAAAATCAGAATGGTCGCATGTATTTTAGTATGGTTTTTACTCGTTAAAAGAAATTTTTAGAGGTAAGTTCGTGATTTTTTTTTAACGAGTAAAAGTAGTTGTATTATGTTTTCAAAACATTATCATACTAGCATATATCCTGAAGAATATCATATATTCTTTTGGTTTTGTTTAATGCAGTGAATCATATGCTTTTATGCATTATAAAATTTGCGTTTAGCTCCTGTAGTCCCCTTAAGACGGCAAGGGAGGAGAGGGGAGTCAGGGGGAGGGCTGTTATAATGCATCACGCAACACTCGCAACTTTTAAAAACATATTCTCGTAAATGAACACGTAGTTAAGGTGTGTGTGGCACGTCGACACTATACCTCAATAAATAGCTATATTTTGTTAAAAATGTCCATAAAAATTCTTCAATGACAGCTTTTTAAATTATAATTCAATTACGTTCACGCAAAATGAAAGTAATGTATTTCATTAAGTGTCAATATGTTTTTTTTTTAACATTCACAAAGATACAATGACTGTATTCGTAAGCGGTTTATTCATAAATTCAGTAAGCTTTCATCTCTGAATATCGTTAAAACCACGTATTGAGATTTGAGTATTCCAAAAATTTTGCTCATGAAATTTTGTTACGAACTGTTTCGCCTTAAGTACTTACTGTAAATAACACTTCCTGGTATTTTTACAACTTTTAGTTTCACTGTAAATTATTTAAACTTTTGTTGTTAGTTCCAAGTACGTATATGCAGTCAGGTATACGATAGCCGAGGAATGAAAAGGATTTAATTATGAAGAGGTAAAGTTTCTATGTTTGGATGTAGATTTTAGCGGGTTAAATCTTCGGAACTACTGATCCGATTCTGAAAATTCCTCGTCCCAGCTGCTTCCTGCTGGAAAAGCCCGGTAGCTTCCCATTTGAGCCCTTAAAGCTTTTATAAGGTTTTATAACTCGACAAAGCGAGAGAGAGTTTTAAATGTTCAAGTTTTGACAAACACCGTGAGATACATTAATTATGTTTTGAGTTCCCGATTTTACTAAATATCGGGAACTCAAAACAAATAGTAAACGTGGTAAATATTCCGATTTCTGTGTTACTGGTGTCGATTCTGTTGTGCACAAACTAAACTTAATTTAGGCTATTGCTATCTTTTACTTTTAAGTAAAAGATAGCATTTGCCTAAATTAAGTTTAGGAAGTGCGAGAAAAGGACGGCTATAGTTATGAACTAAGTTAGAGATGTCAAACTAGTTTATGACTTGCGCTTCACCGTGTTTTTACGTGCACCCGTCATTTGTGTGGAAATATTAGTTCCAACTAAATTTGACAGCTCTAAATTACGTCCGTCTCTTTCTCGTTTTATTAGAGAGAAAAAGATAGCAATAGCCTATATTAAGTTTAGTTTGTGCACAACAGAATCGACACCAATGACAGTGTTAGTGACCATGTCAGTCTAAAAACTTATACTATTTTATACCCACTTACTTGCAACATTTAAAATTAACGATAGTTCGTAAAGGCGTCATGTGCCCGTCACGAAAGGAATGTTTCAGAAAATTGCCTAAACTTCGCGTTCCGCGAGCGTACACATCGCGACATATCAAGGTACACATATTTAGTAACCCGACCTCGTTTTGTATTCGTTTCCCGTACAACAAGAGATCAGGTAAATTTGGTTTTGCATAGCATGATTTGTCGTTGTGCGTACACAACTACTAACTAACGAACTCAAAGGACGGACATACATTAATGTTTTATACGCATAGTTTCAGTTCATTGCGTCCCAGCTTTTGTCCTTAATTAGTTAATTAGGTGCACAGAGCGATTTGTATTGAATAATTTATTCCGGCGGCGAGTTTCTACCTAATCAACTGGCGACAACATTAAACTTACATATTGTATGAACGACTGTACGTATATTGTTACACGTGGTCATTAATGGTACGGTAATTATAGGGTTCGTAGTACTTAGACTACTTTAGATAGTTATCGGCTAAGTTTCTTTACTTACAAAAATTCAGGGTACGCATAATGTTTTATGTCACGTTATAAGTGACGAATTGGATCTATATGTTGATTTTAACGCTTGGAGAATATCTAAGCGGTTTTTAGGGTTCCGTACCCGAGAGATAACCAACGGGACCCTATTACTAAGCCTCCGCTGTCCGTCCAACCGTCCGTCCGGAGGCCGTCCATCCTTCTTTCCGTCCGTCCGTCCATCCTTCTTCGCTGAAATTTTCACAGTATGTGTAGGTACCTACCTCTGTTGCCGCTATAACAACAGATAAAAAAAGGGGCTCCCCTACTACGATGGTACGGAACCCTTCACGCCACTTGGTCGGTTTTTTCTAAGTTGTTGTCAAGCAAAATTGGATACAGAGGCGTGGCAGAACAATATTTAACTGTCACTTCGGTACATTTTTCAGCCGCGAACTCAATTTTTGGCCCGCTTGTGTAAAAGTCAGTTGCGAATAGACTCAATAGCCACTCGCTGTGAGGATATTCACTGCATTTCCCAGTTAGTAGTTTTGAATAGGAAACTCCGTCTGTTTGAATAGCCAGTTCGTACTCGCGACATGTTTGTATAACTGAAAATACGCGTGATATTGGTCAATTGTATGCTTTGAATTTTTTTCGACGTTGCGTCCCAGATTGAAAGGTAGTGTTCGCGTGAAAAAATCCAACTATAGGGTTGTTGATTTGATTATTTTTTACATAGAAAAAAAAAACAATGGTCTGTCACATCTATACTAATATGTATTACACAGAGAAATAATTTGTATTTTTGTATTTGTAACGAATAGGTAAACTCCGGAACTACTGGACCGATTTTAACCATCTTTTCACCAATAGAAAGCTAAATTATCAGGAAGTAACATAGGCTATATTTATACTACTAATTAGGGGAAAATAAATGTCCACCCATGCGAAGCCAGAACAGGCTGCTAGTATCAAATAAAGATGTTACAAACTCGCCATTTCTATAAAACTACGAAAAATCAACACCACAGTACTCAGTCCATACAATCATAAGCTACATAGATAACAAATTATGCATAACTGCAGCGCCAATAGGCCATTGCCTTCAGACAGTGACCCAATTCCGACAATTGTTTTACGACAGCGAGGGAAGACGGCAGCTGATACATCCGACTTTTTACCCCAACCCCCGACCTCGCGAGAAAGTAATACACCCCTAAATCTCACCCCTATCTGAATATCGAGAGAATATGAAAATGTTGGCCCAACACTATTAACGGTTTTCAATATTAAAACCTACCAGAGCAAAAACCGGTATAAAATTATTCAAAATCTATGGAACAGCACTACGGTAGATAAGCAAGACCGTAATGAAAATTAAAAATGGAGTCCGCAACCAGAAAAGCTTTCAACTGTATACAAAAATGCAAGTCAACTCATTAATAAAATGACCTAAAATCAAATGAAAGTCAGAGGCACACACAAAAAAAGTACCTAAGTAATTAACCTCGCCCGGTCTCTGGTGAAAAATATTTAAAAAAAGACTCCGGAGTTTGATAAAAAATAATAAAGTGGAAAATTTAAAGTTGGTCGCCAGTCTGTGGGCCTGTGGGTCATAGTCTGACTGAATGGAGGCACAGCAAGCGCGAGATAACGCCCCTCTGAATAAAAGATAAAACTTTATCTTGAAATGGTGAAAATCTCTGTCATTTGTTCAAATACGGACGGATGGCTATGTATTTTCATTTATTTTACTGAAAGTGAAATTATTTTCGTCATTTTATTTTGGGGATGTACAATGCTGAACTTTGGTTCTCATTGAGTCCTATTGTTGTAAAATGTGGGTGTAGGACTTTGCTAGAATAATCACCAGGGCTCGGCGTCAAAATGATTAGTAGCAGTAGACAGTCGGAAGTTACTGCCCATTCTCCTCAGCTCTTGAGATGTATGGAACACCCACATTTCGCCAGCTACGTTTGAAGTCCCATATAATAGGGCGAGCCAATTGCCATCAACCGGGCTCAAATCCAGACTCCGTGGCTGCTACTGAAAAAAATCTGGTTTTAAAACCCGATAACACTTTGCCCGACCCGGGAATCGAATCCAGGACCACACGCTCACCATGAATTTAAACCTACCAAGAAAATCATTATTCTGTAGAAACTCGAAAATATACAATAGGTCTTTAGACCATAAAATAACGTAAAGTACGATAGCAACAATATTTATGAATTGTTTTTTTTTTGAATATTTTTCAGCTTACGGCAACTGTTTTATTTCAAGTTTCAAAGAAACAAAAACAAAGCGCGTTGCTTTTGTTTTTATTTTATTTATAAGGGTTTGGAATCCCCTGAGGTTGGTCATCAAAGTATAAACGAAAGCTTCAGGGCAAGCTCTTAATATTTTATTTAAGTATACATTTCATACTTTTTCTCACATAGAAGGGGTTGTAAAGGCGTGCGCAGACGAAGGAATTTTCAACATGAAAGTGTGAGTGTACACCTCTGTCTACCCTTCAGACCCTGAGATGTTAGTTTAGGTGAGGTTAGTTGCTTTGTATTTTCTGAAGTTCAGAGAATACAGGTTTGATGAAATAATATTATTGTGCTTAAGAAATAGACATTTATAGCTCATACATACCGCAACAAAACAGCACATACGCAGTTCACAGACTTTAATACTGACGAACTCCCTAGAGTCTGCCTTAAAGGTGTGTAAGCTCCACGGCAGCCCGCGAAATTCAAATTTTCTTACGTTTTTTGCAATTTTCAGGTCAGAGTCAGGTCGCGCAACTAACACGTATGCAGTTACAGAATTATAATCATAAAAATAACAATACAACCCTCTAAGTTCATGTCACCCCATTGAATTACTTTTTCATGAAATAGTTATTGAATGGGGTGAAATGAATGATGAGAGTCGTATTGATGATTTTGATTATATTGCCCTTAATGTAATTTTGAGGTATTTTCAGTCGCAAATATCTACATATACATAAATATAGATATAAAGAGACATTTAATATACCTACGATACCATAAGATACATCTTCTATTCCGCATTTGATATAGATACTTGCAAAACCAAGGAAATCTCAGACATGTTGCTGACCTTGAAACAAGATATCAAAACCTTTTTTGAATTTGCGGAAAACCGCCGCGCCCGCCCGCTGCTGTGATTTTAAATGACAGATTATTCGAGATCTGTCAAACTGATATAATATTTTAATGGCCCCATCATTTCAGATTTGACTAAGAGATAATGTTTCATGACCCCCTTTTTGACATAAAGTTGTGTTTTAGGACAATAAGATACGCCTCTATTACGTAAATGTAACACCAAGGCACTTAATAGTGGATCCAAAAGTCCACACAGGGTTCATGGCCAACTAGATGATTATTGGCAGTACCTAAATCAACAGCTTTTTACATTCAGTAAACAGATTTTTACTGAATGCATAATATGAAAATATACGGCACTTATAAAACATTTTTTTTTAATTTTTGTCAGTCTGTCTGTTTACGTTCCGGCTAATCTCCGAAACGGCCCGACCAATTTGGACGTGACTTCTACTGGCAGATAGCTGATGTTATAAGGAAGTACCTAATTTTATTTTAGAATAAGAATTAGTGTTCCGTGCAAAAGAAAATGTAACCCAATTGCAAGGGTTTTTTTAACAAAACCCGATTCAAAAATGAAGTAAGTAATTAGTTTTTTATTAAAATTTCCCGCGAACGAAGGCCAACAGCTAGTGTGCCATAAATGTATGATTTTCCAGATAGAATGTTCGGGCGAAAACTGTGAGCCTCATAAATGAGAGCGTATTCAAGGAGACGTGTTCGCTTGAATGACTGAAAATTGGGTTACGTAAATTTCAACGAGATTTCAAACACTTTAGAAAGGCTATACTAAATGCCAGAATAAATGTCATAGAAAACTGTCATTCCATGTCTGACACAGTGACACCTTTCAGTAAAATGACATACCTAGTTGTCAACTGTAACACGACTCGTTCGTTTGCGACAAGGATGACATAAGTCGAAAAAATGATTTTATGACATTTAGAGTAACAAAAGAAAGAAAGAAAATGTGTTTATTTGGCTTTTAGCCGTAAGTGCACACAACAAAATAAGAATACAATAAAAAATGAGTTACTACACCTGGATCCAGTTGGCTCTTGCAGTGGATTAACATTATTCACGTCCTCCCGTCTATCTTCAGTAGATATATTTAAATATTGGTCCTTATTTGGTAAGCTAGATTACATTTCTTAAGGTGAATAAATATCGCTGGCCATGAACACACAACGCCATCTAGTGCCACACTAAGCAACGAGGCTTGTGTCGTGGACACCAGATAGTTGAAATACTACATAGATACTTTTTGTTTGTAAATACATACTTATACATATTATAAACATCCATGACTCGGAAACAAATGTCCAAGCTCATCACACAAACATGTGCTCCAACCGGGACTCGAACCCGGGACCCTAAGAACGTAAGGCAGCCTCACCACCGCTACGCAATTCGGGTCGTGAATGTTCCAACCAGCCCGCGAAATTCAAATTTTCTTACGTTTTTAGCAATATGCAGGCCAGTGCTAGGTTGTATGTTGATAACAATATTATTCGCGGCTATAAAACGCATGTGGTTACAAAATTATAATCATCGAAATCATCAATTTAACCCTCCAACTTCATAAAGGACCAAAAAAAACAGAAAAAGTAATTTCTACACCTTTATGAGCTTGGAACCCTCCATTTCGCGGGCTGGTTGGTGCATTCACCTTAACTACTGTGTAACTGTTAAAGCCTCCATGGTGTCAATTCTGTTGTGCACAAACTAAACTTAATTTAGGCTATTGCTATCTTTTACTAAAAGGCAGTGCGAGGAAAGGACGGCTATAGCTATGAACTAAGTAAGTTAGAGATGTCAAACTAGTTTATGACTTGCGCTTCACCGTGTTTTTAGTCGACATGTTTTGACGTGCATCCTTTTTTTGTATGGAAATATTAGTTCCAATTAAATTTGACAGCTCTAAATTACGTCCGTCGCTTTCTCGTTTTATTAGAGGGAAAAAGATAGCAATAGCCTAAATTAAGTTTAGTTTGTGCACAACAGAATCGACACCAATGCAAGTGTTAGTGACCATGTCAGTCTAAAAACTTATACTATTTTATACCCACTTACTCGCAACATTATAAATTAACGATAGTCCTGCCACTAAAAGGAATGTTTCAGAAAATTGCCTATCCTTCGCGTTCCGCGAGCGTACACATCGCGATATTTCAATCGACACCATTGTTTCATTTTCAAACTTAAAAACAAAATATTAGTATTATACGGAGGCAAAATTTGTTTATTAATAAATAGGGGGTAATCTCCGGAACGAATGATCCAATTCTTCAAAATTTTCCCTGATAAAAATATACATTATTCGTGAGTGAAATACAATTTCAGCAGACGAAGTCGCATGCGAAGTGCTAGTGGTAAATAAATAATTTCATCCATGTGTTATCAAAATCTTCTTACAGTTCAAAAGAACACGCTTATCTCGCTTCCATGTACTTATATATGAGTACGAACATAATTTCGATCTTCAAGTTGTGTATTAACACAATAAAGCTTTTAGGAACTCGGAGAAATTCAATGTCATGCTTACAAGCTCTCTGCCTACAGAGATAACACCTATGTCTGTGGGGCACTGGAGCTTAACAATACCTAACTATTCAATGTACACATAACATAACATTACGCCTGTAATCACCTAAGGGATAGGCAGTGGTGTACCTAATAGTACACCTACATTTCGCCAGTTATGTTTAAGTCCCATGTAATAGGGGACGAGCCTATTACCATCAACCGGGCGCAAATCCAGACTCTGTGGTTGCTTCTGAGAAATACCTGATGGAAAACCCAATGATACTTTGCCCGACCCGGGAATCGAACCCAGGAACTCATGTTCAGCAGTCGTGCTTGCGACTTGCACTAGGCTTACGAGGCACTTGCACTTTTTTTAATTTATTCAACATTCATTTTGTGAAGCATTTATGTATTTTAAAAAAAAAATAAAAAAATTATAACTTGACATTTTTAATAAAAATGGCAGTTCAAATAGGTGATGTTATGGTGAAAAGGATAAACGAATTTGTTTAAAAGCTTGACATGTTTCATCTAGAAAACGCAAGATAAGATTTTCTAGTACTTATAGAAAATGACAGAAATAACTCTAATTATATTTTTTACTATGATTGATTCAGATCTAATGACCGCGACGACAGTTAAAAGAAATAAAACGACAATTAACACAGAAAATTGACCTAGCTACTTTTATCAATAAGGGCGTAAAATGGTTTTCCCGTGTAGTAAAATAGTAGCCCCAACACTATTACTCGTATTTACGACCAATGTCGGAATTTCTGCTACATAAACTGTGTGTGTTTAGTAACTTTGAGCTTAAACTTAAGGGTGAATGCTCCAGGTCCAGGGTAGCCCGCGAAGTTCAAATTTTCTTACGTTTTTTTGCAATTTGCAGGCCAGTGCTAGGTTGTGTGTTGATTAGAATATTAGTCGCGGCTGTAAGACGTATGTAGTTACTGAATTATAATCATCAAAATAATCAATACAACCCTCCAAGTTCATAAAGGTGGCAAAATGACTTTATCAAGGTCAAAGTTATTCCTGCACTTTTATGAACTTGGAGGGTTGTATTGATTATTTTGATGATTATAATTCTGTAACTACATACGTTTTACAGCCGCGAGTAATATTCCAATCAGTATTCAACCTAGCACTGCCCTGCAAATTGCAAAAACCGTAAGAAAATTTAAATTTCGCGGTCTGGTTGGAGCATTCATCTTAACTTAGTTTTAGTATGTATGGGGGATTTAAGCAACTACCGACCTAATATAAATATACCAACTATCTAATAAAAAATAAAAAAAACTCATCGATGACAGTTAATTGACAGTTGACAAGTCATCATCATTATCATCAGCCTAGCCTTTTCCTAACTATGTTGGGGTCGGTTTCCAGTTCAACGTCCGGGTGCAGCTGAATACCAGTATTTTACATGGAGCGACTACCTATCTGACCTCCTTAACCCAATACTGGGTAATAAACAATACCTGTTAAGTTGGCAAGTATGAGATGAATTTACTTATAAACCAAATTCCAGAAGCGGCGAATGTTTTCGTACGCCGATTGTAGGTACGTGGGTTACCTAATAAACGTACCCATAATTTAGATCAGCGTAAATGTCCATAGATCAGCGAGGATGTTCGGGGATGCAATTAATTTAGCGTTCAGTTGCATTCACCCCATAAACTTTAACACGGGAAACGTTCGTTTAATCACCAATTCTAGCTCCGATAATACATAAAAACACGTACTTGTAACTTTGTCATTTATTATTCCCCATAACCTAACACAAGCAATTTCGTAAAGATAATTAATTAATATCATACTTCTATCAATAGGCGCCTGCTGTCATTAACTTAGTAATATTAATCTTCAGAAACACAAATTCTAACAAAAATTCAATTCATAAAATTTTCCGAACACAAATCGATATAATTATAATAATTACTACACTGCATAATATTAATCAACGGCCGTAAAAAAAATCAAATAACTTACACAAGTAGTTTGTTGAAAATTTTGACACGAACCAAGGTAAACCACACTAATAAATTCACACAGTTTATTCAAAATATATGATGAAAATATCGGCACAAAATTCATTCATCCATAGAAAACAAGTTTTAATTCCAATTTTAAATTCACATTCACTTTAAACTTAATTGTTTGGATACACCTCAAATAGCACACTGAAAATATTTCGTATCTGTTTTTAATTTAAATTCGGAACGCGGCGTTCGAATTTCGTAAACCACGTTCGGATTCACGCAGCGGGGCACGCGTGCGTCTCACTGCGCCGCCAGTTTCGGACTGTCCGGCTATGAAGCGAGGCCTGTTCAACTGAGTGATTACAGGATGAGAACTAGAGAATTGAATGAGACGGCTATTATTTTAATAGATTTGTGGTCCAGCTGAGTGTTCGGGTAGGCTGGTGGAAACCTGTCCGCAGGCGTGTCAGTTATGTGAGTTATTTGCATACCGGAAAGTGGCTGCGGCATAAATAACGCTATCGTACGGAAACAAGGGTCTCGTGATATACTTGAATTGTGTTTGGCCTAAAGTTATTCACAAATTTCTGGCAAACATTTATTGACTTTATTGTGTCAGCTTCAGCGCTAATATTATTTATGTTTTTGTAACTGTCACGTTTTCTCTTTGAGTGAGCTAGTATTTCCGAGCTTTAATATTGGGCTCACGTACGCTCTAAAAACATACACAAGATAATATATGTCGTCTTATAAGTAAGTCTTCTTAGCCATTATGAGCACTTCAAGACCTGAAAGGATTTTTTTAGACGTAAGTAGGTATACCACCTCTAAAAGCTTGCAAAAATTGAGGAAAATATAATGTTACAATAATCCAGGGCTCTGAAACCACAAGCTATTACGGCAAAGGAAAATATCCTATGTTAATTTTAAATTTTTTCATCCAATTTTCTTTTCACGGCGAGGAAAGTTTTAATTTTCTTAACTTTCTTTTTAAAAATAAATTTGATATCCACGAAACATAAAAGAAGAAAGATTCTGACTAAAGTAGCCGTTTTCAATTAGTTTGTAATTTTATTATTCTCATTAGTATAAATAAAGTTTAATCCAATTAGGTTTTATTCTCAGTTCTATTTCTATATGTTTGTTACTTCAATTCTAAAACATGATAAAAATATTGCTTTTACCAAGAATTAATTATAAAGATGACATTTGACGCCATTCCTAAAAATGTGGATAAAAATATTATTACGCTTATTTTGAAGATTCTCTTTTTCATAAAATGTTTAGTTAATTGAGTTGTTTTAAATGGTGCTAGGTGAAGGGCGTATCGAGGGGATACACATTAAAAATAACTGGCTAATAGCTTTTCAAGGTAATCTTTAATGTATTCTCTAATATAAAGCTGATTTTCGGCTTGTTAACAACTTTGGTCGCTCGGCTTATAATGCGATTTTTACGTGTTTGTTTAGAGTTTTTGTTTATAACACGTTGCTTTAATTGGATAATCAATAAATGAGTAGTTTATTCTGTGCCATGTATGTTGTAAATGATTAATAAATAATAATAGTACTTACATCATAATTTACCTACATTAGTAGTTGCATAATTCTTGTTCAAAGCGAGCGGAGCTGAGGGCCAGAGGTAGATTAACATTAAAAACTCCTTAGAACAAATTGCAAGATTATAAATGGTCAACTGTCAGATTTAATTAAAGTGCTTCTCTTTTTAAAAGCTATGGAAACGTGATCAAGTGCCAAGCGTTGTTAGTGTTCGCGGGCTTCGAAATTCGAATTCAATTATAAAATGGAATCACATTTTTTTTCTCCCTCCGTTCACAAACTACGTACTAGATACTTATATTAATTGGAAGAACATCCGAAGAGTATTTAATTTTCTATTCAAAATAAACGGCAAAGAGAAAAGCGTAAATACACTAAACGCGAACCCTTTCAAAACCCTTTGGGATTCGTTTGTTAAAGGGTAATCAACCTGCAAAGTCCTATTCAAATAATAACCAATCGCCCTAAATTGGGTATTCGTATTAAATAGTAGCAACCAGTTCCAATTAGCATTTCGTCGTTCACCTCATTGGGCTGACTGTAACTATCTTTATTTCCATTGTCCGGGATTTATCTACTAAAGTGTGTCTAATTAGCTCTTTGTGTCAAAAAACTTAGTTGCCGCCCGGGATTGGAACTGTGCCCGACAAAATGATGATTGGGTCGACTGAAATTAAGAAACTTCGTACTTACGTGAGTGTGGGCGAGTTATTTGTGAATTATGTCTACCACGCCTCGAAGTTACAAAGTGACAGTTGCCGTTATGTCACATTCTATTACACAACATCACATAACAATCAAAATAATGGCAACAAATATGGCAATAAAATAAACATCCAATAAGTTTCGTTCGACAATAAATGACACGGCGCGCAGTAACCACGCAGTGTGAACGAATTCACGCGAAGTTATTTATCGTTCAGGAAACGGAATTGTCTCTTGTCAGTGTGGCTCATTGTCACCCTAATCAGGTGTTGTGGATTCATGCGTACTAGAAGTGGTAGGTAGATTGTAATTAGGATATTGTTAGCCAATAGGATTACAGGATTAGTGTTTGTCGCGGTTTCTGGTATTAGGTACTATATTCGCGTGATTGATTAACTGTAGCGCGGAACTTAATGTTTGAACTGAGTTTAGGATTAATAGTAATGATCGTGCGAGGAGAATTATGATGTCACATCTTTAGTACCAGAGGGCTTACAGAAGTGTCAATCGGATTCAAAGTGTTTCATATTTTTTGACTATACAGGGTGTTAAAGTAGTCGCTTGCCATAGCTTAGGGGTGAGTTCAGTATCGATAAAGGAACCCATAAAAAATAAATTCTAAAACAGGGCAAAAAAAAAAACAAAAAAAAATGGCAAAATCAATCTAATTTAGTACCTACTAACTTAAAATAGCATTCGTTTAGAATTCAAATTATTTTAAATTGCTAGTTTAAGGTTCTAAATTAGGTTGATCTTGCAATGTATTGTTTTTCCCTTTTTTTATTTTTGTTTTTTTTTTTTTTTATACGGGTTCCTTTATCGATTATACTGAACTCACCCCTAAGCTATGGCACGTGACTACTTTAACACCCTGTATAGGTAATAACAGCCGCTCGGGTCGATCTCTAGGTTAAGAGGGCCCTTCCCGGCACGTCTATCGTCAACGCGAGCATGGTCGAAAAGCTTGTTGTTTCATCCAGAGCCATAGCGGCGATATTTTTTCAACTGCCCTGTCTTACCTAGCCCCGACCCCGCACTACTCGTCACCCGCGCACCTCATACCGACTAACGCGAGGACATTGAACGAAAAATAGTGTTCGAAAATTTATAAAACTTGTTCCAGGAAATACGTGTTTTTGAATAAGTCTTACAAGTTTGTGAAATAAATATTTTTTATTTAAAATCTCCATTATATTTGCAAGGCTTCTATCGGGCTATTTTCTTTAGTTTTACAATTTATGAGTACATTATGAACGGCCAAAGTTGAGGTAAAATTTGAGAAAAACAGCAATTTTTGGAGGCTTATAGTGAATTTGTTCCTACAAATTTTAATTTTTTGCTTCGATAGAAGCCAAGATATAGTGCACAAGAAACCTATCAGTTCAAAAAATTTAAAGATATATGTGTAACAACTTCATAATCACGCACGAGCGTTTGTCAAAATTCTCGCGAAAAGTATGGCGGGTTGGCCGCTCTTAACTTCTTAAGCCACGCTTGCCTAGGTTGTTCCTAAGATGGGTAACCTCCCATTACCTACCGAGTTTCCTCCGTACCTCGGAAAGCACGTTGTGTTGTCGGCACCTGCTGTCATTTGTAGATCTTTGACAGTCGTTACAGGTAGTCAGTGGCACGAAAGTCTGACAACCAGTCTTACCAAAGGGTATCGTATTGCCCAGAGTACCTACTAACCGGGTTGTGGAGGTCAGATAGGCAGTCGCTCCATGTAAAATACTGGTTAGGCTCGGCAGTATAAAGAAACAGCTTGATAATATAGCTAGTATTTTGACAAATGAAAGACAATTTGATCTAAACCTAAGTCAGCTTCGCTACACATACGGTCTAGAAACTCGAAACAACAAATATGAAACTTATAATCCGCCATTAAACATGCCAGGCACGGATTCACGTTGTTTTGACAGCCGCGCGGAACAACAGATTCATCTGATTGTTACAACCTTAGTTAAAATGTTACTACACTTTAGTTTAACGCTTGTATTTCCCACAATAACAGAGGAGTGAACATAGTGCATGACGAAAACGTAACATAACGCCTGTAATCCCAGAAGGGCTGTGCAGAGGTGTACCTAATAGAACCCACATTTCGCCAGTTATGTTTAAGTCCCATGTAAAAGGGGGCGAGCCTATTGCCATCAACACGGGCACGAAACCAGACTCCGTGGCTGAGAAATTCCTGATAGAAAAAGACCCAATAACACTTTGCCCGACCCGGGATTCAGCGGGATGCATCCAGCGGATTCCCGCAATCTTCACCAGGTCATCGGTCCACTTAGTGGGAGATAATTATTAGTACTTATATAAAATCACCCATAGATGTGAACAACGATTTAAAACTAAGAAATTATTTTTCAAAACATTCGAATTCAGAACGTTACGTTTACTTCGCGTTGGAGCCTCGGATAGATCACGAGTACAGCCTCTTTTAAAGAGAAAATAAAAAGAATAAACGTTCGAGCGAAACCAATTAAAAATCGGTCAATTTTCACGAGTAGCTCTCGGTCAAGTGTATCGTTCATCAATTACGATGATCATGCGCGACAGGGCATGAAAATAAAAACAAAAAGGTACCTACTGTAAAGGGCTGACACAACATAAAAGCATCGCGATACCGGTGTTGTATCGCTCTAATCGGATGCGTAACGTCCGTGATTGCGTGATTGCGTTTTGACGCCACACTTGCAAATTAGGAACCGAAGGTACTACAGGTACCTGCCGGGGTTGCGGGACTGTTCGAAAGAGATACCGTGGCCCCGGAACACAAAGGGCGATGAAGGAACGGGATGGAGATGAAGGATGGATGGGTTTCAGTCAGTAAAAGTCTGACACTCCCTCCTGCTCCGCCAGAGCGGGAGGAGTCATTTGATGATTTCCCATCTAAAAAAAAAAAAAAAAAAGGTACTACAGGTATTTCGTTCGTTGATGTGTTATAAGTTTATAATGGGTGTAAAAGTAACCTTTACGAAGACGAAATGCACTTGTTCTCCCCGTCATTGCGAAAGTTTTTTTTGTTCTAGACCATACCTTACCTGGAAACCTTCTATTACGGTACGATATTGGTAATCAAGCTTCCAACTTTTTCGCAAGTATATGAATACGCGCTTTTGGCTTAGTACAGGACCAATTTAATTTCATGTTTTTTTTTTTCATTTTTCTCTGTTTTTTTTATTTTTTATTAGTTGTACTGTTAGTTTAACCATTTTAATTTGTGTTTTGTCCTGTGCGGACTAATAAATGTTTTTTCTTTCTTTCTTTCTAATAAATACATGATTTAAGGATACCTCCACGACCCTCGTAATATTAAATGCATCCAGCACAATGTTTTGAGTGCGTTACATTGAGTCCTACGGTCATCATCAACATCTGCGTGCCCTTTCCCAACTACGTTGGGGTCGGCTTCCAGTCTAACCGGATGCAGCTGAATAGCAGTATTTTACATGGAGCGACTGCCTATCTGACCTCCACAACCCAGTTAGTACTGGGTAATACGATACCCCTTGGTAAAACTGGTTGTCAGACTTTTTGGGCCACTGACTACCTGTAACGACTGTCAAAGATCTCTACAAATGATAGCCGGGACCAACTGAGTCCATTGAGTCCTACGGTAAAACGTGATTTTACATCACAGAAAAAAACTGGTTTCCCAGCAAAAGTTTTTGCGTAAAGTTACTTAGTCAACCAACCGTTCTGTACTTCAAGTACAGAACGGTTGGTTGACGGCTTCGTGAGGGGTCTGTTTACACCTTGTATAACGCAAGCTGCAAATTTTGAACCTACATTAAACTTGAATAGATTCATGTGCAGACGAGTAGTGTCAAAAACCGCAACGCATTTTTTCTTGTGATGCGCTGTTCTGCGACGCAGACTCAAATGCGTTGCGTTGTGTTACGACACAGTCAAAAATGCGTTGTAATGCTGTTGAGCATAGGTATGATTTCGCCTAAAGGCTTTACTTAGGACGATGACTGAACATCTTTTTCTTTTTGTAGTTCACAACGGATCATTAAATTCACTGTTCGCGAATGAATGAACACCCTTTTTCGGAATGCCAAGTCATGATCGATTTATTTATTTCTAGGTTCAACTATTAAACTACAAAATATACCACTAAGTGAAATAAAAACACCATGAAAGTCGTCATTGGTAAAAAATAATCAATCACTAGACACCTAATTTTAGGATGATTGACAAGATATTTGAATAATTTAGGATTTTATTTGAATTGGAATTGGAAAGCTGTCATTCAAAAATATGACAGACTGAGAACATTACCATTTAGTAATACACAAAGTGAAATCTTTTGTTCATCTGTCATTTTGTCGATTCAATGACAGACGAACAAAAGATTTGTCGATTCTCTTTCGTGTCTATGGTGGTCATGCAGGAATTCAGGACCGATGGGCCAAAGTCATCACGCAGTGAGTGCCAGGGTGCGGACGTCGTCGTCGCCGACAGAGGTCTAGAATTCTGGCGTGACGACTTAAAGGCGTTTGTGAGAGATCGAAGGAAAACATCGTGAGGAAACCAGCATGCCTGACAGATTTTTGCCATGTCAAAGGCCTATGGGCGGCATAAAAACTTTGACACCAGGTTATGCACTAACTATACGATAAAGAAAGATCAATATAATGCTATATTACAATAATCTATTATCAACGTTGTACCCTTATTATTACAACGCAAATCCTGAATGGTTTTCAACTAATCTAATAAGAAAGTTAACTATTACCTACATAAGTGACGTCTCCTGTTGTTTGCGAAGAAAATTGGATTATTGTGCGTAGGCGGAAAGGTTAATCCTTACAAGATTTGTAGTATTAAAAGAATTAATTATTGTCTTCTAGTGACCCTTATTACACTCTAATAGCACTCTAATAGTTTATTCTCGTTGATTTGCGAGAATAGGCGAAAAATCGAGAAAAGTGGAAAGAGTGGGACAGTACACGCCAGAAAAAAAAAACAATATAACATAACAACACACAATCAGCCTACACCGTTCCCACTGCTGGGACACAATTCTGCTCTCTGTGAGAACACCTGGAGAATTTTTTTACGATGTTACGTTTTTTTTTTTTAGTTTTAGTACCCACACGTTTAACTTCGATATCTTAAGAGGAGTAGCGATGAAATTATTGAAAGAGAAGCTCGTGGCTAAATAATAACAGCCGCTTGGGTCGATCTTCACGTTAAGCCACGCTTACCTAGGTTGGTCCGTGGATGGGTGACCACCTATTACTTTTCCGTGGTTTCCTCCGTGCCTCGGAAACCACGTTAAGTCTTAAAGCAGGATCGTTTTAATCTTGTTCCAGTGTGGGTAAGAGACGGAGCTATAGAGGACGTCTAGCGCCATCTCTTTCCCACACTGGAACAAGACTAAAACGATCCTGCTTTAAGACGTCATGGTAGGCCACCTGGTCATTTTTAGATCTTTGACAGTCGTAACAGGTAGAGCAGTTCATCTTCAAGGACCCACCAAGCAGATCCACCAGTGGGTCTCAGAGGCCCGAAAGTCTGACAACCAGTCCTACCAAGGGGTATCGTATTACCCAGTACTAACTGCGTTATGGTGGCCAGGCAGTCGCTCCATGTAAAATACTGGTATCCAACTGAATCCGTTAGATAATGATGATAAAATTATTTATAAAAGTCGTTATTTATAAAGGTCGTTATTGCGTAAATTGAATGTGTAAACCATAATACTAGTAATATGATATATGCATTTTTTTTATCACTCTAAACAAAGCGTACTAATATTAGAAATAGCTAAGTGAAATTATTTTTTTATTTTATCTTTAAAAAATATTAAGATTTAAGCATTTGAAACTGCTGATTAGACAGAGAGATCCGATACAGCGAATGACCTCATTCGCTGCATCGACGTGCAAAATCCATACTAAATTCCGTTTATCTAGAAAGAAATAGAAACAAAAGTTGAAATGGTTATAACTTTTGTGTTGTTTGGCCGATTTATATCTGGTTTTCGCTTTTTGTTCTTATTTTTATAGTACTTTGACATTCCGTATCGAAATAAAAAAAAAACTTTTTGCATATTCCTTATTTGCAAGTACTCCCTTCAGTAGTCCTTTAAAATTACATTATAGATAGCTTTAGGATATAAATCCTATGATGAGTAATGAAGACCCTGACTGTCTATATCCGCCCTGCCCGACGAAGTTCCAGCTATTGGTCTCCTGAAAGTACTCGATAACGTATCCTGGGGTTAGGGCCGCTCATATCTAGCTCAGAACTAAGATTGATGGGAATTTAGTCCTCGCCATGGAAGGATACTTTTATTAATGATCTTCGGATGACTGGAAGATCACTTAGTTTTTCTCTTGCGGTTGAAATAAAATGAAATGATGAAATGAAATGAAATGATGTTTATTTTTGCAAGTGGGTTTTTACAAACACTTTTACACGTCATTTTTTTAAAACTAGATGGTGCCAGTGTTTCATACCTGACTACTCTGAGAAGAAACACCCGAAACAAACTCAAAGGTCCCTGGTCTCTTTTGAAGTCCAGACATAATCTTGCTTAATTCACATGAGGACTATGAAGATTAGTGTATGCAGGTTGATAATGCAAAACGGTAATGTTAAGCGGAAATCGGGTTTGCGTTTTTTTATTTTTTTTATTTTGCGTTGTTATAAACTATGAGATCATAATAAACAAACGACTAAGTTAGGAGATGTACTTATGTAAGTTCACCGAATTTTTTCTGTAATAAGATCGACCGTCAGTGAACTAGTAGAACTAGTGAACTCGTAGGTAGTACTTATAAAGGGTGTAAAACACCTCTTAACGAAGCCGAAAGGCACTTATTTTCCCCGTCATTGCAATTATTTTTTTGTTCTACACCATACTTGGGAACCTTCTAGTTACGGAGATATAGGGGGTCAAAGTTACAAATTTTTGACAGGTTTTTTTTTAATTATTAGTTTTTTATATAAGATTTCTACAATAAACACCTCCACGAACCCCGTACTATTCAATCCATCCATCAGCTTTGAGTTCGTTACATTGAGTTCTACCACAAATAATGATTTTTCACCCCAAAAAAAAAAAAGTCGTTTCCCAGCAATAATTTTTAGTTAAAAAAAAAGTTACTTAGTTTGATGTACAGAATGCTTGGTTGACGGCTTCGTGATGAGGTGGTTTACACCCTGTATAACTTTAGTAGGTTAGATTTTGAACTTATAATGTAATGAACTGCTTGATATTCTATTGACATTATTATTTACGATATTTTAAATTCCTCATAAATAAATAAAATAAATTACAATAAACAAGATACAAAGTTAAAGTTACTAATTGCTTCATTACACAATTAAGCACAAAAACCACTTTAATTAATTTCTACTAACACAATATGATGCGGGTTTCAACTCCAATATAGGTTGGTAAAGCCACTAATTTATTATTCATATTCTATTCATACTTAATATATTTGTGTAATACCGACCTATTTAATTACATTGCAAACCAGAATTATTTATTGAACGATGCATTTCATTATTTTGGTAAACAAATTCGTTTCATAGAGTGCGTTCGTTCGTTATTAAACGGAGTGATTAAATTTTGTGTTATTATTTCACTTGCACAGGTGTTAAGTTGCAGAGCAGCGGTGGCCCAGTGGTGGCGGCCCCGACTTACGAACAGTAAGTCGTGGGTTCGAACCCAGACAGGCGCATTACTTTGTGTAATTTATTTCATTAACACTGCTCTCAAAACGGTGAAGGAAAACATCGTGAGGAAGTGTGCATGTTCTAGAACCAAAAAATCGAAGACATGTGACATCTACCAATCCGCACTGGGCCCGCGTGGTAGATTATAGCCCATTCCCTCTCATTGAGAGGAGGCCGTGTCCCATCAGTGGGAACATTATAGGCTGATGATGATGATGATGATGATGATGGTGTTAAGTTAAGCCGGCCAACCTAACGCACATAGTTGGGAAAAGGCTAGGCAGGGTTGAAGTTTCAAAGAATTATTTTATCAGTGGTTTGCGATACGAGGTTCCGTCATCAAATCGTCAGTTTTCTTTTATATTTGTCTATGCTGCTTTTTAAAACAATAAGAACTCATAAATATATAATAAAATATATTTTGACTGTATGATTGCAATTTACGATCGTCTGTCGCGATTCCGAGTGGTTTACTGTGGGTCTTGATAGTAAAAGTAGCTGAAATGTGTGTACAAGACTTTATGGTGCTTTGTTTTACTTACTCAAGGTTGAAAACTTCGTCTTTATATTAAAACACAACTCTTTTAACGATATGGTATCACGATTTGACACTCTTTCATAAAACTCATGGAAAAGCATGTAAGTAAATGTTATATTTCTCCAGCTTTTTCCAGCGGCTTCGCTCGCGTTAATTTAGAATTTGACAATCAATTCGGGTTGTACTCTGCTTGATGTTCGGTGTGTAGTTTCTATAATAATATAATTTAACCATGATTCGAAAGACACGTGGCGCCATCTTATACTTTTTTCGGGATAAAAAGTACTATACGTCCTTTTTTTGTACACCTGGCAACGTATATGCAAAATTTCAGGATGATAGGTTCAGTGGTTTAAGGTGAAACAAAGGTAACGAACAAACAAACGAAGAAAACACACAAACAAACTTTCCCTTCTATAATATTATAGTTAGGAAGTTAGGATTCTAGAACTGGCTCAAGAAGAACAGTTGTAAGTTAACTCATAATGTGAAACCCATTTAAGTTCCCAAACTTCAGTCTTCATTTCTTATTCCAACTGCAAGCTGACCGCGGCGTTCCAACTGAACACGGAACTTTATCGCTTCCATACTCTATACAAGTTAAAAACAAAAGAGGGTGGCCGTAATGAATGAAGTGCTACTGAAACGATCACTTCGGGGATTCCTACGGGGACAGCTGGGAAGAATAAACTGATGAAATGAGGCCCTGACAGCTTTACAGACCTATTTTACCAATTTATACCTTTATAAAGGTAACTTAATGCCGGGAAGACAGCAGGTTTTATTAGATTCCCCGATCTGAATAAATGATGCGCCACCAGCTAGGGAATAGTTGTTTTCGGGTATTATAGAAGTTTCCGTTTTAATGTTTTAACTTGTTTAATAGAAAAAAGTTTAATAATAAAACCTGGTTTTAGTGTTAGCCAGGAGTTTGTATAGTGTCGCACAATACTGGAATAACTGAGTCTTCACAACTTTGTTGGCGGTGTTATATTTCCTATGACGGTAGCAGTTTGAGTTACAATATGGAAGACTTTGAACTATCTTTGCTGAGAAATTGCTATGAAATAACATTGCAACACAATCGGCATGACGACAGTATCAAAAAATTGCGGACACCAGCCCGTTATACAATACAATAATACCTCTCTATAATATTAGTTTAGATACGCTCGCCCCCTGTTATAAGGGACTTAAACAGAACTGGCGAAGTGTGGGTGTTCTAAAAATACTCGTCAGCCTAACCCGCTTGCTTACCTGTAAGAAATTGTTACACTAGTCCATTGAATGTATCTCATATCTTTGTATCAGTGTATTCGATTGTTAGTAGTTAAGTCGAATATATAAAATAAAATAACCGTTCAGCAATAAGCGAGACGACAAAAAAAACTAATTAGTCCGTCAGTTAGATTATCAAAAAATATTTGACCCGTGTTTTTTCTTTTGTTACGTAAACCAAAATTGACGAAGATATGACGCTTTTAAAATTCTCATTCTAAGTATAATTTTTGCTAGTTCTGACGTCACGAGCCCCCACTTCCGAGTTTTGATGCGTTTTATCTTTGTCAATTTTCATTGATTCACAAAAACAAAAAATACGTGTCCATTAATTTCCAATACTTTAACTGACGGACTAAATAGATTTGCATGAGATTTTTTTTTGATACTGTCGTCATGCCTATTGAATCCAAAACCTCTTTCTCAGTAGCGGCTCTTGTGAATACTAGGCCAACAAGACAATGCCCTAAAATAGATATCGAAACGTTATAAATATTCTAGCAAATATTTTTACGAGCTTAACCTGTATACCGAAAGGTCTCTAGTTATTTCTCTTACAGATTTTACGAGATTTTCGAGTCAGATTGAATTTTTAGCACCAGGCTTATACCTATAGAGCGATAAAACTTCAAATATATTTCAAGCTTTTTTTTGGAATGAATTTAATATATAGACATTGAAACCGAGCGATAAGAGCCGCCCAGAGGCAAATGAAAAACATTTTATATTTGTCTGCTAAATGGTCGGAGGTATAAATGTTTTATAAAACATTTATATCTCCGACCATTTAACAGACACAAACATAGTTTAAAGGTAAATATATATTACCTTTAAACTATGTTTTTACTATTTAATGTCTGCCTATTTTATACGGTACAGATTTTGAGATATTAAACTACTAATTCTAAGATTTATGTTTCATGAATCAGAAGGTTTTGATAAGCAATATTACATTAAAGATCTTACTCGAACTCGAACAGAAATGCTATCTTCAAAGATATCTATTAAGCACATTTACAAACTAAAGCTGTAAATACTATATTATATGGAATATTCAATTTCATATAACGTTCCCTCAATATTTAAGATGAATACCTAAGTACCTAAAGCTTAGGTACTGAGACGAGATCTATAAACGATACTTAGCACGAAGGCACACGCACAACTGTGTAACTACAAGTGTGATGTGTTGCGGAGGAGTTACTTCCGCCACTTCTTCTTTCTAGCTAATAAACTGGGAAGTGGTGAAGGGCGAGCATTTTAGGGGTTATCTTGCGTAATTGTATGACTCAAAGTGACCTGATTATTTGCCTAATTTGAAAAATCAACTTTTGATTGTGATTACAATATAGTGACTGGGTTGTGGAGGTCAGATAGGCAGTCTTTACTGTAAGAAACTGGTATTTAGCTGCATCCAGTAAGACAGGAAGCCGAAAAGGCTAGGCAGATGATGTCAGTTAAATCTTACATTGGGTGCCAGAGCTCATCGTAAACACTCTTGTCCCTAGTTGTAATGCTGCATAGTACTTAGAATAAGTGTTTCTTGTACAATTATTGAAGGTAATTTTTTTTTTGTTTTTTTGTTTTTAGTGACTGGAACATTTCTAAATCAAAGCCCGTTTGAGACCGTTCATTTGCGCCACCCTATGTAAAATGTCTACTGGTGTTTATTCTGTTGTGCACAAACTAAACTTATTTAGGCTATTGTTATGTTTTACTAAAAGGCAGTGCGAGAAAAGAACGGCTATAGCTATGAACTAAGTTAGAGATGTCAAACTAGTTTATACCTTGCGCTTCACCGTGTTTTTAGTAAACATGCACTCATAATTTGTATGGAAATTTTAGTTCCAACTAAATTTGACAGCTCTAAATTACGTCCGTCTCTTTCTCGGTTTATTGGTGAGAAAAAGATAGCAATAGCCTAAATTAAGTTTAGTTTGTGCACAACAGAATCGAAACCACTATTAAATACCTGTAATTTGTATGGTGTACATAATAGAGTTCTATCTATCTATCTAAGTAACAGTTATAGATCTAGCCCTAAGTATATGGGGTGATAAATAGGTGTAGTCCTTTTAAAAAAAAACAGTACCTTGTGCCAAGACGCGAAAGACGTTGTTTTCTGAATGTTAATGCCCTGAACACATGAGTACAAATAACCCGCACGGTTTCCACGGAATACCTAATTTCTTTGAACTTCGCGAAAGAATATTTCGTTCAGCAATATTTGTGTCAGAAGTTTCTCAAATGGCGCACTTGTTTTGTTATGTATATTGCCATTTTCCGTCGGAGGCTTTTCTGTTGTTTTTTGGCAGGGAATATTCTTGTCTCGTTAGTTTCTGTGGGTTTTTGTGAGATTTGCCTGAAAATTATAGCTTAAGTTTTTTTCGCAACTCTTCTCTTTGGGCGTATTATTAAATATATGGCAATTACGTACTTAACTTTGAAATTATAATTCTTGAAGTTTACAGCTTCTTACTAAAATACTTACTTAAGAATTTATACGAAAATTGATGCTCATTGGTCAAGTGTTCGCAAGCGTAACTGCTGAGCATGAGGTACTGGGTTCGATTCCCAGGTCGGGCAAAGTGTTATTAGGTTTTTCTATCAGGAATTTTTCAGTAGCAGCCACGGAGGCTGGATTTGTGCCCGGTTGATGGCAATAGGCTCGCCCCTATTAAACTTAACTAGCGAAATGTGCCATGAGTATTCTATTCGGTACACCTCTGCCTTACCCTTCGCGGGGATTACATGCGTGATGTTATGTTATGATGCTGTCGTTTCATTATTTTTGTTGGTATGGTAAGCAGGCATCCTGCTAACATATATGGTATGTTATTAGCCATTTGACGCGTTTGGATATCTGGAAAAGTAGTCATACTAGAGCAAAAGCTCAAGAGTATAAGAGTAGTGGAAGACCAAAGAAACGATGGAAGGACTGACTAAAGCAAAGCTGCTCAAGCCCAGGCCCGCGGGCCATGATCTGGCCCGCCAACGCATTTCAATAGTCATGACGACAGTATCAAAAAAATACAAATCTATTTAGTCCGTCAGTTAGAGTATTGGAAATTAATGGACACGTATTTTTTGTTTTTGTAAATCAATGAATATTGACAACGATAAAGCGCATCAAAACTCGGGAGTGGGGGCTCGTGATGTCAGAACTAGCTAAAAATTATACCAAGGCGTGACGTATTGAGAATTTTAAAAGCGTCATATCTTCGTCGATTTTGGTTAACGTAACAAAACAAAAAATACGTGTCAAATATTTTTTCATAATCTAACTGACGGACTAATTTGATTTTTTTGTCGTCTCGCCTATTGGCCCGACAAAAATAGTCAATTGACAAGTCTTTTATTTAAAAACAGATTTCAGGATCGAAAAAAAAAATTAAAACATATCGAAAAAAATGTTGCTCCATAAGAACCCATTCTGAATAAGCCAATATCCAAGAAACAATAAGCAACTAACTGAAGTTTAATGTTAAAAGCTAAGTAGGTAGGTATCTACCGTTGCTATAGCAAGTCTTATTTACTAGATGGCCCGCCGTGGACACGAAATCAAAATGATGGCCCACCTTTAAAATAAGTGGAGCAGTCTTGGTCTAAAGAATGTTATGGCTAGAAAGGAAGTGACTGCATAGATGACGAGTAATCATGGGAAGTATGGAATACGGAGACATGCTTCGCCGACCCCAAATCAATTGGAATAAGGTTAAAGATTTATTGTTGAACTAGGACTAGATTACATGGCAAAGTATTATAAGATAAAGCACAAGCAAATAGTTTCTTAATCTAGTTAGTGGGTGCCGTACTGTTCTCCTAGATAGGTTACAAAGTAACCTGTGTTTAGGGGAAACAGTTCCGATCCCCGTCATAATGGTTGACTTAAGACAGCACGTGTTAACTATGGTGGTTTAAAGTAATCATTCACAAGCTACAAGAAGAGGGACAAAATTAGGTCCTTATACAATAACAAAAATATATATAAGGTTAAGAGAATGATGACTAGAGCAAAAGCTGAAAAAGTTTCACCTTTCAAACGGAAAGTAGGAAACGACTGGACTTTAAATATCTAGATGTAATTTAAGACATTTCTATCCATTGTGAAATGGACTTCGTTTTGCGCATGTTTTACTCCGCTACAGTCGAAGAATTTATATTGGCTGAATAATCGGGATAAGTGAAAAGTTGCTTTTATTTTACTTAGATGTAGGTAAATAATAATAGGCCATTCCCTCTCATTTAGAGGAGGCCGTGTCCCAGCACTGGGAACATTATAGGCTGATGATGAGGTAAATAATAATGGCTTACACTATTTATGTACCAAATGATTTTGGGCATTTTTATTTTGTGGTAACATAACATTCACACGCCTGTACATTTATGTATGAAATGATTTTGGTAATTTTTATTTTGTGGTAACAACATTCACACGCCTGTACATTAATGTACGAAATGATTTTGAGCATTTTTATTTTGTGGTAACATAACATTCACACGCCTGTACATTTATGTACGAAATGATTTTGGGCATTTTTACTTTGTGGTAACAACATTCACACGCCTGTACATTTATGTACGAAATGAGTTTGGGCATTTTTATTTTGTGGTAACATAATTTAACATCGCGCCTGTAATATCAGAAAGGTTAGACAGAGATGTACCTCAGGAATATAACATCAATCCTGTAATATTAAAAGGTTAGATAGACCTGTATCTCAGGTACAAAACATTACACTCGTGATCGCCGAAAAGTTTGGTAGAGTTGTACCTCAGATACATAACTTCACCCCAGTAATCCTCGAGGGATTAGATAGAGGTGTACATGAGTCACCTAACATCGCACCTGTTATCCGTGAATAGTTAGGCAGGGATGCAGGAGTGTTTATGGTAGAAATCTGTAAATGTACAGCGACTGATAGTACTTTTGGCGAAGAAAATATCCCGACTTCAGCTCATAAAATGTGTTGTAAAATAAAATAAAACTACAACTCAGTAATATGTCATAAATTTTTACAGTACGCAGTAACCATTACAAATGTGGCCGTTTGGTACATTTAGGATATTAAAAACGGCGAGCAAGCAACACAGATACTTTTTTTAAAACATTACATCTATGTCGCAGTCAGAATTTTAATTCGGACGCTGCAAAAACGGCTAGGCGTTTTACGTAACTGCGGCATTTGGTTGTAAAAAGGCAAAACGACGTGATTGCGCATTGTAATCGTGTGATTGGGAACTAAGTTTAGTTGCTTGTACTTGAACTTGGTTTGTGGGGGATCTAATGTCGTCACGTCTTGTTAGTGATTCGGAACTTCCTCTAAAGTCTTAACGTTTGTTAGGATTTTGAAACCGACGGTTCTGCTTAAACGTGTGAAATGAAGATATTTTTCAAATACATCTTTTCTCAACTATGTTGGGGTTGGCTTCCAGTCTAACTAGATGCAGCTGAATCTAACATGGAGCGAATGCCTATTTGATCTCCACAATCCAGTTAGAACTGGGTAATATAATAATGGTAAGACTGGTTGTCAGTCTGTCGGGCCACTGACTACCAGTAACGACTGTCAAATATTAATGATAGCTGGGGCAATGGTTTAACGTCTTTTCCGAGCCACAGAGAAAACTCGTTATGTAATAATTACCCATCCATGCACCGACCCCGGCAAGCGCTGGTTAACCTTGAAGATTGAACAAGCTTCTCACTTTATTTCTCAAATACGATAAAGATAAAACCAGATGTTTCAGAACGGTGCCGCAGCGTTTAGTGTCACCCAGAAATCGATATCAACGTAGAACTAATAAGCAACACGCGTTCATGATTATTATTATTATTATAACAGCCACTCGGGGTCGACCTTTAAGTTAAGCCGCGTTTGCCTAGTTTTATCCGTGGATGGGTGACCACCCATCACATACCGAGTTTCTTATGTGCCTTGGAAAGCACGTTAAGCCGTTGGTCCCGGCTGTCATTTGTAGATCTTTGCCATTCGTTACAGGTAGTGTGGAAAGTCGAAAGTCGGACAACCCAGTCTCACCAACATTGAGCTATTTCTACTACGTATAGAGAAGACACCGCGAACAAAATCTGTGCTCTGTACTGCTGTCGGCTGGCTGTAGTTCACTCAGTCGCTTGCTCGCCACAGCATTATATACACGGGGTTAGCCGAAACCGCGCGCCCCGCACTGCGCACAGATTTTGTTCGCGCTGTCTTCTTTATACGTAGTAGTAATAGCTCATTGCTCACCAAGGGGTATCTTATCCTACCCTTACCCTTAGCCTTGGGGTGTAGGGGTATCTTTATTTGACTTGAACTTTCATATAGTACGGTCATGGTATGGTACGGTGTAGTGGGCAGGATTCCTAAGGGTAATGGCGCTATAGTTAAAATAAACTGATAACAATTAAAACTGTGACCGTCGATATCTCCGAAACTATGGAGAAGGTTCTCGGGTCGCGTAAATACAAAGGCGGCTACAACACAGACACCCATAAGTAGTCTGCGTCTCTGCGATGCATCTTGCGTATGGCTTAAAGCTGTAATAGTGGGTCAGAACCTAGCTGCAATACAGAGGTTTGTAGTGCAGCCTCATTTTGTTTGTTTAAGGCAATGTGGATGCGAATCGCTTGCAGCATTATTAGTTTGTCCGAATCCTACTTCAGTAGGTACAGTCATTTTTTGTTTTTTCTTGGTCAGTTTTTTTTTGTAATATGTATATGTTTAGCGTACCGCGGCTGTAACCCGGTACTTAGAAGTTATTACAGTTAGTTTAGTGTGTGTCATTGACTAGCGTGTTTGATGGTTGTCGCCGTCACCTCCTTCTGCGAAGCAGTCATGCTAGCGAAGGAGGTGCGAGAACGTGAGAGGGGCCACGTGGTGGCCCCCGGCCACAGTTTAGGCGCCTGTGAATGGTGAGCTATGGGCTAGCTTACCGTCCGGCCGTCTTATGACGACAGGCCGTGTCGACGGCGCGTTCGTGTTCCACGCGCGCCTCAAAGAGATGTCAGCAAAAGGAAGGGATCCGCAAGGGCCGATGCCTGCCGGGGCTGCGGGACTGTTTGAAAGAGATACAGTGGCCCTGGAACATAAAGAGTTAAGAAGGAACATGGGTGGGTTTTAGTCAGTACATACAAGTCTGACACTCCCTCCTGCTCCGCCCAGAGCGAGAGGAGTCATTTGATGACTTCCCATACGAAAAAAATATATATATATGGTTGTCCGTCCCTTACCTAAAACTAATATTTGTTTTTAAGTATTTACGTAATGTAGCCGACTATAAATTAATAAAACAGGTTTATTTAGCGTTGTGTCAGTCTATTCTAACCTATTGCATAACATCCTGGGGGGGGGCGGGAAATTCGATTCTTCTCCCTCTAGAAGGTGCTCAAAGAGCAATTCTAAAGGTTGCTACCTTTCGTCCGTTTAGATTTTCTACACACCTACTATAGAGAGCTTGTAATGTGCTCACAGTACGGCAATTATTTATTTTACACACTATACTACAGCAGCACTCTACCCTTCCCTATGACGAAGTTCCTTCCGTTAGGAGAAGGAAGGACCTGGTTTGCACAAAGCCCTAAACTAGACATGCTTTTGCAAGTCGATTTTATGTGTTTTTAGGACCTTTTCTGTATAATAGACTCAACAAGAAACTTAACTTCTATAGTCTAAGTTATAGGAAATGTTTTTTTGTAACATCGGATTATTTAGCGATACTTAATTACACGGACACAGAAAAACTTCTAGAAGTCCTAAACTAAAGTGATGGCCTGAAACACAGGTTTAAATAAACCTAGATCGGGTAGGTCGCTAACAAACATTTGAATTCCACATTATCGTTTCTTGCACGTGGGCGCGTTCATTGAGGCGGCGAGCCGCCCACTACCTGAACGCGCCCCAAAAGGTGGTAGCCGTAAAGCTGGCCCGTGGGTACCGCACGATCTCCCGTGAGGCGGCGTGCCTCCTTGCCGGATTGCCGCCATGTGATCTGGAGGCAATATAATGTAGGCGCGTATAATGTAGGCGCCTCGCGAGCCTACATGAATGGCGCGCGGAGGCGCTACGCCGGGGGGAAACTCCGCTGCCGCGACAAATTTATCGCTCAGCAGACAGACTTCCGGCGGGATCTCATGGCGACATGGAGAGAGCGACTGTCGCAAGTCGCAACCCTGTGCAGGGCACGCCACGATAGTGGCGATAAGTCCCCTCTTTGAGGAGTGGCTTGAGAGACGCCACGGCGTCCTCACCTTCCACCTGACGCAGGTCCTCACCGGACACGGTGTTTTCGGGACGTTCTTGCACCGAATCGGGCGGGAGGAAACGCCCGGGTGTTTCCCCTGCACGGGAGGACACGGTGGAGGTGTGCCCCGCGTGGGCGGAGCACCGCCGTGTCCTCGAAGCGGCAATTGGCGGCGGCGACCTCTCGCGTCCGGCCCTGGTTCAAGCCATGGTCCGGAGCGAGACGGAATGGGACGCCGTCACCTCCTTCTGCGAAGCAGTAATGCTAGAGAAGGAGGTGGCGGAATGTGAGAGGAACTCGAGAGGGGAAGGAAAGAACCTCACAGCGTCCCGGCCGCCACGGGAGACGCCCCGGGCGTCGGAGGCCACAGTAGGCGCGGGCCTGTGGACGGTGGGCTATGGGCTAGCTCGCCGTCCGTCCGTCTCATGACGACAGGCCGTGTCGACGGCGCGTTCGTGTTCCACGCGCGCCTCAAAGAGAGTCAGCAAAAAGGAAGGGGTCCGCAAGGACCGATGCCTGCCGGGGTTGCGGGACTGTTCGAAAGAGATACCGTGGCCCCGGAACACAAAGGTCGATGAAGGAACATGGATGGGTTTTAGTCAGTAAAAGTCTGACACTCCCTCCTGCTCCGCCCAGAGCGGGAGATATCATTTGATGATTTCCCATCCGAAAAAAAAAAAGGCAGCCGCGTGGTTGCGTTTCAGGACAGTCTGTCTGAACATCTAGTGTCTGTGTTGCACCCTCCTTGTCTGTGTTGTATTTACGCTCTGGGGCGGTGCATAACGCTCCTGGACTGTCCATACGGCCATAACAAAAAAAAAACGCAATGACCGGAAGATACACAACAAGTGTCACTTACACCCGTTAAGACCCTGTTGTCCATGTCTGATTTAGAGAAAAAAAAAAGCACCTTACCCATGAATTTTTGGTACAACTTTTTTGAAATGCAGTTAGCAATGTTTTTCGTTACTAGCTGCTGCAACACCAAATATTTTCTTTTAAAACAATTCTAAATAATATATTCTAATAGGAAATGCGGCTACTCTAAATCTTAATTATTCATTCAGTCTAAAAAAACCTTAGAAGCCTGATTAGAATAAAAACAGCAACAGAACACGTAAACCGTTTTAAGTTTAAGTATTCAAGAGCCAGCATTGATAAAAGAAAATCTAGGTGTTTATAAATAACATTCTCTATTTCTGAAACGTAGAGATTTATAAATAAAGCTAGCTGTTGCCCCCGACCTTCGTTCGTGTTAAATTATTATTACTAGCACTTCCATATTTGAATCGGATTTTGTTATCAATTTCAAGGGTTGATTTTTTTTTGCACGGATTATCCTTTTTTCTAAAATAAAAGTAGATTAGCTGGAACAAACACAGACAGAGAGACAAACATTTAAAAAATATATTTTTGTTATAAATACCCGTAATTACGTGCGTAATTAGTACGTGTAATTCTTATTGCATTCAGTAAAAAGCTGTTATTTTGGAATTTGCAAACACCCTACCTATACCTACAATATATTATAATAAATAAAATAAATAAATAAATTAAAAATAGCCTTTAGTTACTCTGACCTTCTCAACATAATCTAGTAGCAAAATTAACATAAAATGGGAAGTAATTTTAAAAAAAATGGGGGGTTTATTATGATCAGTTGAAAAAAATAATGGGTAGTTTTTTTTATTTTTTAGCTGTTGGTTTTTTAGTGCGACAGTAATAAAAAACAATTGGCCGGCTATTTCATCTTACAATAGCAGTACAACGTAAGCAGTCTCAAAAATAAATAGCGAGTTAATACGTTAGAATGGGCAGTTGGATAAATAGTTTGGTGATAATAGAGCGAGCGAAGCGAGCTCGGGACTTAGGGCACCCTTACTCGGGCAGGTTAGGTTTAAAGGGGATGGTGGGATCTATAGAGCGAGCGAAGCGAGCGAACTTAGACCCCGCCATCCCCTTTGTATTTATTGGTTACATAAAACCCTGCAGACAGAAACAGGAGCCTCGTGTAGCAGGGCTATGTCAACTACGCCTTATTACAAAACTATTAGAATGAGATTTCTTACCGACTAATTCCGATTTGTTAACTGCCCACACGTAACTGCCTGTTTTACTATTTTCCTGCTCAATATTTATTCAATTATCCATTTCATTATTTTTTGACTCATTTATGTTTACTTTACTGCTACTTTTTAAGTACGTCCGAACTTGTAAATAAAGTGCCACTTAAAACTAATAACATCTTCTAATGGTTGTTAACACTTTATTACCATTAATCAGCTATCAGGTAAGTCAGTCTTGCGACATAGATCTTATCTATTTCTCTCCACTTGTTCCTGTCTAAAGCAGTTCTTCGCCAACCTTTTGGCAGATCATGCTTCCACATTTTCACTAGTCTTTTCGTCATTGCGTCATTTTCAATTTCCTTTGACTTTCAGACTTTTATTTTTAAGTGTAGTATAAATTTTTTGGGTCGATGGCATTTTTTATTTATTTTTAAGAGCGGGACCAATCTACTAAAGAAAATGACACAAAAAAATTAATTTAGTAAACTAATCCCGCGGGATCCAAATGAGCGGGATCAGTTGACTAAAGAGCCCTGTCTCGTGGTTGCTGAGCGTCCCTTTCTACATGGGACTGAAACAAAACTGGTCGATTTTGTTGATAAACAAACAATGCCGAATCGTCCAAATTGACTATCACGTTGGTTTAGTGGTTGCAAGCGCGACTGCTGATCATGAGGTCCTGGGTTCGATTCCCAGGTCGGGAAAAGTGTTATTGGGTTTCTCCATCAGGAATTTCTTAGTAGCAGCCACGGAGTCTGGATTTACGCTCGACTGACGTCAATAGGCTCGCCCCCTAATACATGGGACTTAAACATAACTGGCGACATGTGGGTTTACTCATAGCTTCACCTGTGCCTAACCCTACGGGCATTACAAGCATGATGTTATGCCGAATCGAACGTGACCCGAATAAGTGAGAATCACCCTCCAATGAAAATAGCCCATCTACTCGTATATTGCAGTAATTTATATACTACAATTTGATGGTGCAATATCTTCTCGCAATTCCGATAACAAGCCTCAATTGTTATAATGGCTTTATCTTATTTTCCGTGTGAAAGCAATTTGTGGTCGGACCCTTTACTTCAGAGAATAGCAATCTAAAATTATTTATACACGGAATTCTATTAAGGAAAATGGTTTAATTGTGTATCTAATTTCTTTGTTTAAGGCGCATCTTGCATTTAAGGCGCCTCCCCGAGCAAATGACCTTGAACGAGCAGTTTTTTGGAGCCTACTCCTCTTTATCCAAAAGAAATACCAACTAATAAAAAAGATATTAAATTACTACATATTCTTTACTCCAAAATTGTCGTTTCTTTTTTTTTAAGTAGCTTAATGTTTAATAAATCCCCTCACAACGAAACCACAGAAATGAGAAATAATGATTTATAAAATGCTACTCCTCGTAAAGTAACCATTATTTTGATTTGCTACTTATATTAATAGATAGACAATTTAATAATGAACATAATTGTCGTTTTATTTTTTCCAAAAGACGTAAATTTGACTTTATAAAGAATAAAAACTACTAATTTCGCACTATTCGGCCTGCAGTGACTGACGTAACAATCACTTTGTAGTGCAAGCTGATTAGAACTTTATTCTAACAGTATTTCAAACGAAGTTTGAACCACCACAAATAGAGTTGCTAATTTTGCTCGGGGAACCGCCTTATGTGTCGTCTGCTTTTACGATATTCCAGGAAGATATTGTTTTGTCTATGGACAAGATTCGACTTTTTTTTCGAATTTAGCAGCGAATGCCTCAGGGCCTAGGTGATAATAACTATCAAAGCGTTCCGTATTTCTAAAAAAAAATTTCTTAAAATTGTACAAGTGTAATCTTGACATCCAAAAAAGCATTTACTATCGAAAAAGTTATTTGTTTCCTTTTCCTGTTTTGTCTATCCTGCTGGATGTCCAATAAATACTCTATCTGTCAATCAATTTCATTGTGTATTGCTTTCAGAATGGTTAAGAACGTGAAATGGCAGCACAAACTATGCCGAACACTATTTGCATTGAAGTTGAAGAGCAGAGCAAGACTTGACAGTAAAACTTAGTTTTACCGACACAAGGTTCAAAATCCTTTGACGCTTCTCGGTTTTCTGTCAAATATTGAGAGGATAGTAACTCCACTGAAAGCAGTTACACCTAAACTGCGCCATTTCAGTTACAAGATAGTTTATCTAGAGACAGTTACCCCAGTGAAAGCTATTGCACTCGACAGATAACATTTCGTATAGAGTAGGGGTGGCGATTTTAGTCGTGGACTACTAAATATACACCATTACATCACGACTGTTATCTCCGAAGAATTGGGCAGAGATACACACATCAAAAATGTCTAGGGATCAAGCATTTTTATGCGGATTTCTTGAGATTGAGATGTGGCTTTGTAATAAATTTATGATTTTATAAATTTATATGGATCCTTTTTGGTGCATTTCATAATTTGAATCAGGAACTCTCAATCAAATTCGAGTAAAAGATGAAAATAAGCTGTCAATATTTTCCCTATAAAAACATACAACGCATTGAAGACATTATTAGTGCTACTGTTTCCCTACTACTGATTAAAACCAACGTTATTATGGAGCGGCGACGTCATTTAAGCAGGGAAGAAATGCTCAGAGCCGTGGGAATGATAGAAGCTGGTTCCCGGCAACGTACTGTAGCTTTAGCTCTGAATACAAGTCAGAGTGTTATCAGTCGACTTTGGACACGTTACCGAAGCACTGGTACCGTGGCTGAGCGCCATGGAGGACGGTATCGCTGCACCACACGGAGACAAGACCGATACATTCAAATCTTAACTCGAAGAGCTCCAACAATAACCGCCATGATGTTAGCCGTGAGGCTTCATCACTCTTCAGGGAACTTAATTAGCGACCAAACAGTCAGAAACCGCTTGCATGAAGTGAACCTTCATTCCCGAAGACCGCTACGGGTACCACCTATAGCAATGCACAATCGTAGGATTCGATATCAATGGGCTCTTGAACACAGAAATTGGGCAGAAGAACAATGGCGTTTCGTGTGCTTTTCTGATGAGTCTCGTTTTGGTATGAGACCGGATACAAGACGTATACGACACTGGAGAACCCCTGGACGCCAACAGCGATTAAAATCCTGCCAGGAAGTCCATCCTTATAGTGGTGGAACCATCATGGTATGGGCGGGTATTTGGATCGGCGGAAGAACTGAGTTGATTTGGATCAGAGGCAACCTCAACGCTCAAATTTATGCTGAGACGATTGTATCAGACGTCATCGTTCCTCTACAAGTGCAAATCGGTCCCTTATTTCAGTTAATGCATGATAATGCACGACCGCACACCGCAAGAGTTGTAAGACAGACTCTCGCCGCAGCTAACATCAATGTCCTGCCCTGGCCTGCTCAGTCGCCAGACTTGAACCCGATTGAGCATGCATGGGATATGCTACAGAGAAGAGCTCTGCCGAATATGGAGGGTATCCAGTCGCAAGAAGACCTTTTTTTGTTGTTGCAACGAACATGGGCGGCCATTCCACAGCGTGATTTGGATGAACTCATTTTGAGTATGCCAAACCGATGTTCTTGTGTTGTTAGTGTTCGCGGTAGAAACACGGATTATTAATTGTTTAAGTTACCCAATAAAATTTTAAAGAAAACTGTTATTTCAGTCTTTTTTTCGAACTTTAATGTTAGTGGTTCAAATGTCAAAAATCCCTTTATTAGGAAAATGGCAAATTTCTTTATTAATGCAAAGGTGACTTGGTTTATCGTTACTGTGACAAACGAAAACACTTTATTTGATGAATCCTTAAAGAAAATTTTAATTAATATCAATCAGGAGAAAAGTTATTGCAAAAATATATGTTGATCCCTAGATACTTTTGATGTGTGTATATGAAATAGTACACCCACATTTCCGCAGCTATGTTGAAATCCCTTAGAATAAAGGGCGATCCGGTTGTCATTTACCGGGCTCATATCCGGACTCCGTGGCTGCAACTAAGAAATTAGGAACACGGTAAAGACATGGAACCGAAACCAAGACGTCGTACTCAAAAGGCGCGCTACGTTACTCAGACCAAATTCCACCAATCGTGTTGGACTGTACGACTCATCGCGCATACTGGTCCTTCGAGCCGGATGTTAGAAACTCTATGGCGTCCGAATTTTGACTGCACACCATGTGACTTGCTTAAGGGCATCGCGTTACGCAATAACTGGGTTGAGGAGATCAGATAGGCAAACGCTCCATGGAAATACTGATATCCAACTGCACCTGGTTAGACAGGAAGACGACCCCAATGTAGTTGGGAAAACGCTGGCACAAACTTACTATGTATAGTCAACTTATTATGCTCGTATTCTTGCAAGTAAATAAGATTCTTATTCTTAGAAGATATTCTTAGTACTTAGAACGCATTCACACGGCGTATTTTATACGCGCGTTTCACAGACGCGCGTTTTCGGCGCTTTAAAAGCTGATTGTTGAGTTTGTATCGATTCATGTGCGTACGAATTCATACAAACGTGCGCGAGAAGCGCTCTCGCGTCTGCATCGCATACAGTGTATTTTACACTCGCAGATGGCGCCCGTTTCACGAACGCTAAGCGCTAAGGTTTTGTAGCTGCGACTGAATCTCGATTAAAGCGCGTTCAGCGCGCGTAATCTGCTCCGAAAAATACCCCGTGTGAATAGGACCTTAGGTATTATTAGTAGTTTGCTACAATTCCAATTGTGATCTTCATTGTGAAAGAGACTTATTATCTGGCGAAACGTGGGTGTACTCGCTGTATTCACTTCTGCCTACACATCGGGGAATACCTAGGTTACAAGGTTAATTATTTTTATCCTCTAAAATGGGACTGGGCGAAGATAGTCACACAGTAGGTGCCTGAACCGAGGCAGGCCCACACACCACATACACACGTACATATTCTGATCGTAACGCTAACGTTACGATCAGAATATGTAGCTATTCACAACGCTTCGATTCGACAAGTCGTATGTCTGTCTTTTTTTGGCATTACGAAATCGAGCGAGATATACATACGACTTTCCGAATCGAAATTGAATCGAAACGTTGCGAATAGCTATGCTGGACTGATTCTTAACGGATTGGTCGGAGAAGACAAATTGTTAACATAATTGGAAAGCCATGGGAGAGGCCGTTGCGTGGGACAATGCAGTCTGACGTAAAAAAATAATCCTCTACCGTTTTTTGATAATTGTTGACGTTGCTCAAAAAGCCGCTAAGCTGAAGTGGGACTGAACTGGCTGGGTTGGTAGGTACTACCAATAGGTACACTTCTGACTAAACCGTCGGGAAAACAGATGTGACATTATGTACTTATGTATGTTTTAGGTTGGATTTCACGTAGGTTGACCTTTTTTAACAGTAGGTATTCTACAGACCATCACAGTCCAATGTCTAAGGATTCTAAGCTTGATAACCTATCATAGTCCATTCTCAATTCGATTCAAACGTGTCGTTTATCAACCCAATTGTTTCGCAGTCTTCATGTAAAATCCTGAGCCTTAAATGCACTGATCGTATTTTAATGGTGTAATGTAGTATCTGAGAAGCTCGTGGCTATATTATAACAGCCGCTCGAGTCGACCGTTAGGTTAAGCCGTGCTTGCCTAGGTTGGTCTGTGGATTGGTGACCGCCCATTACATACCGAGTTTCCTCCGTGCCTCGGAAAGTACGTTAAGCCGTTGGTCCCGGCTGTCATTTGTAGATCTTTGACAGTCGTTAGATAAGTAGTCGAGGCCCAAAAAGTCTGATAACCAGTCTTACCAAGGGGTATCGTATTACCCGGTACTAACTAGGTTGTGGAGGTCAGATAGGCAGTCGCTCCATGTAAAATACTGGTATTCAGTTGCATCCGGTAAAACTGGAAGCCGACTCCAACATAGTTTGGGAAAAAGGCTAGGCAGATGATTGTAGTATCTGAATGCGATACCTACTGTCGACGTCGTTGTGTTCCTATGTCAAGAAGCGAACCGTTATACTTACTTACCAATAGTGAGTAGGACAGAAGACTAGTCAAGGTTTTAGTCCTTGGGCTGCAGGACTGTTCGAAAGAGATACCGTGGCCCTGGAACACAAAGGGCGATGAAGGAACATGGATGGGTTTTAGTCAGTAAAAGTCTGACACTCCTTCCGCTCCGCCCAGAGCGGGACGGGTCATTTGATGATTTCCTGTCCGAAAAAAAAAAGTTTTAGTCCTTTGAATTTCATCAATTATTTTTATTAAATTTATGTCAATAGCATCGAGGAGCTCGTAGCTAAATAATAACAGCTGCTCGGTTCGATCTTCAGGTAAAGTCGCGCTTGCCTAGGTTAGTCCGTGGATGGGTGGCTACCCATAACATACCAAGTGTCCTCCGTGCCTCGGAAAACACGTAAAGCCGTTGGTCCCGGCTGTCATTTGTTGATTTTTTACAGTTGTGATAGGTAGTCAGTGGCCCGATAGTCTGACAAACAGCTAGGCTTCCCAAGGGGTATTGTATTACCCAGAACTAACTGGGTTGTGGAGGTCAGATAGGCAGTCGCTCCATGTAAAATACCAGTATTCAGCTTCATTTGGTTAGACTGGAAACCGACCCCAACTTTATGCAGATGATGATAGACATAGACATAATACAGTGTGTAAACAACCTCATCACGAAGCCGTCAACCAATCATTCTGTACATCAAACTAAGTAACTTTACGCAAAAATTATTGCTGGGAAACGACTTTTTTTTTTGGCGTGAAAAGTCATGTTTTGTTGTAAAACTCAATGTAATGCACTCAAAACATGGATTGAATAATACGGGGTTCGTGGAGGTGTATAAAGTAAAAATGTTACATTAAAAATTTGTATTAAAAAAAAAAACAAAATGTTGTAACTTTGACCCCCCATATCTCCGTAACCAGAAGGTTCCCAGGTATGGTGTCACAAGTGAACAAGTGCCTTTCGGCTTCGTTAAGAGGTTTTTTACACCCTTTATAACAGATAATTACCCAGCGTATATCAACTGCAACCGATAACGCCAAGTAAGATATTGGAATCGTGCTTTACTATAGGGTTACAGCTCATCCATATTCAAAGCTATTAGGCACTAGATGCAGCAGTATGCTAAACTTTGATACAGATGCTGGCTGTTTCGCTGAATTTGAGAGGCACCTAAATAAACTTACTTAATAGTAAATTTCTTAATTGAACTAAATTAATATTTATGTACCTAGCATTCTAGGTTGATATGAATTAACGTACGATGTTCGAACACATGTATTTATACATTTTTATCATCTGCCTAGCCTTTTCCCAACGTAGGTACTGAGTGTTAAAATTTGTCCGTCTATTTTAATGGGACCATATAAATATATTAATAGAGTTAGACCCAGGTACAGGTACTTCAGACTAAAGGCATGTAATCAAGCCTAGGGACCGGCTATTAATTATTTTGTAGGACGTACCTAGATAGCTATACGTAGAATCTACGTCGACTTAGTATTTGTGTAGGTGTATGCGTAGTTCATACAAACGTTATACCAAAATAATTTGTAAATCAAACATATTCTTATGGTAGTGTGTATTTATTTCGATTGGATTACAGAATATCTAAGTTCCCAAATATATTTATTTTGAATGGACACTGTTTTAAACAAGAGTTATGAGAAAATTAAGTTTTCTATAGAAATTTTAAATTCCTCATAAATCTCGTCTTTATAACGCTGTCCTTTCAAAATATACGTTTATATTAATTATGAATATGTTTGATTACAAATTATTTTGGTATTACGATTGTATGAACTACGCATCGGTCTCTTATATCGCTCGGTCGCTACCTGGCGGTCATAATATTTGTGTTTGATGACATAACATAATATAACATCACGCTTGTAATCCTCGAAGGGTGTACAGACAAAGGTGTACCTAATTATAGTACACCCATATTTCGCTAGTTATAGGGGCCTAGCCTAACGCCATCAACCGGGCACAAACTTTTAACTTTTCATCATTGTTGCCTAAGCATTATCATCTAAGCCTTATCATTTTGTCTAAGGTTTCTCTTAATCAATGTCTGAATATGTATAAACTTTGAAAAGTAAAACATAACTACGGCAATAAAACTAACTTATAATATAACTTCAAATTCCCACGGGCCCATATTAGAAGTTACTACGCAATTTGTCAGACATGTCTCGTCAGTCAAAATGAGGGTCACAAATTCGCAATCCACAGATAAAAATGAACAGACGCCAGCACGTCCAGGTACCCGAAACTGACAAATTTTCCCAACTAACCTTGAACCTAATGCTTTAGCGATAAAGTTGAAAATCTATTAAAGAAGTTTGACGGATTGTAGACTTAGCTTGATGTACTGTCTGTACAAAATTACTGACAAATAATATGTGATGACCACATCGAACGACTAATAGGCCCTCGATCGCAAACAAAACGTATTTTTCCTCAAGATTTCCCTCCTCATCTCCACACGGCCCCTGAGACTCCCGACTATGTTCGCTCTTATTTCTACAGATTGCCTGTTTGTTATTTTATGTCACTCAAAAATGTAATATCAATTTCTGTGTGATTTTTTCGACTATTGGCGGAAAAAATGTGATTCGTGATGATCGAAATATGAAGGGTAATCAGAGCGGGATTGAGGTAGGTAGGTTGCTCTTTTTTTATTTTTTATTTAGGAGAGGAATTTCTCATTACTGGGTATTGTAGTCCCAGATTTCTCTAAGTCTGGGCCTAGCAATTAAAACAAGAATAGTTTTAGAAAGTCTTATGCCAAGTCTCTCCATGTCAGGTATTCGCTCCATGTAAAATACTGGTATTCAGCTGCATCTGGTTGAACTGGAAGCCGATCCCAACATAGTAGAGAAAAGTCTAGGCAGATGACTGCCTATCTGAACTCCACAACCCAGTTATTACTGGGTAATACGATACCCCTTGGTAGGACTGGTTGTCAGACTTTCGGTTGACTGACTACCTGTAACGATTTTCAAAGATCTACAAATGACAGCCATGACCAATGACTTATAGTGCTGCTCTGAGACACGGAGGAACCTCGGTATGTAATGGGTGGTCAACCATCTACGAACTAACCTAGGCAAGCACGGGTAAGCTCCTGTTATTACTTAGCCACGACATCGATCCTCCTTGGCAAACCGACTTGTAGGTAATCGTAATTTCGCTTACGATTCCTTGTAAGTGAACATCTCTACTGATCCCACAAGAAACGAAAGTTCGGTGCTTAAAATCACTTTGTAATCAAGGTACAATTCGATTATTTCACACATTTCAACTCCACCCAAACTAAGGACGCCTACTTCAATCAATCTCAGGGTTGCCATTATTTTTATGAATTTAATAAGAGTTTAAAAGTAAATTAGATTTTGTAAAAAGTTGTGAAGGTTGCGGTTTTTGAATTTGGACCTAATTGAAAATTAAGATAAGATTCATATAGGCCGATTTGATTGTTTTTTTTTGCTTCACTTTATAACTTGGCAATCAGCGTTATTTTTCTCAAATCACCAATTCAACCAGGTAACCATCAATTAAACTTCATTGACTGCCTCGTTGGTTAAGCGCGACTGTTAAGCGAGACGTCCTGGGTTCGATTCCCGGGTCGAGCAAAGTGTTGTTGGGTTTTTAGGAGTAGTAGCAGCCGTAGAGTCTGGATTCGTGCCCAGTTGATGGTAATAGGCTCGCCCCCTATTACATGCGACTTAAAACATAAATGGCGAAAACTGGGTGTAGGTTCAATTAGATACACCTTTGGCCAACCCTTCTTGCGGAATTCAGGCGATAGCCCGTATTACAATTTGCCCGACCCGAGAATCGAACCCAGGACCTCATGCTCAACAGTCGCGTTTGCGCCCACTCGATAAACGAGGCTGTCATAATACGTTTTTTTTTTTTTTAATATTTCAAACAAAAATAAAATATCCTGCAACAAAAGTCGTATTTAATAAGAAACTTTTCATTTCTATACGAAGTAGAGAAAACTCCGACTGAAAGCCAACATGACTTGAATAGCATTGCTAGAACTTTGAAACACGTACCTACGTAGAACAAGTATTACTCAACTAGTTAAAATTATTTTAAACTTGTTTAAACCATTTAATATAGGAATAAAGTTCAGGACAAGTTAGATTGTGGAAAGTTTAGATTTTATTGAACTAGACAAAAATCATCATTATCTGCCTAGCCTTTTCCCAACTATGTTGGGGTCGGCTTCCAGTCTAACCGGATGCAGCTGAAAACCAGTATTTTACATGGAGCGACTGCCTATCTGACCTCCACAACCCAGTTAGTACTGGGTAATATGATACCCCTTGGTAAGATTAGTTGTCAGACTTTTGGGACACTGACTACATTTAGGTACTGTTACATATGTAGTTGTAAGTACGTATGTGTGCGTGGCTGTGCCCTCGCTCTTCATCATCTGGTACAATAAATCAGTGTGTAACCAACCAGCGGTCGTTTCACTACAAGCCCCGTCTCTAATATCGTACAGGTACGAAACACCAGGGCCATGGGAGCTGAGTGCCCACCTTCTCTTTTGGAACATCTCCAAGGGGTTGGTCCACTTTATCCATGACCAGAGGGCTGGCCTATTTTTTTGGCCGAAGAATCAACATTGCCATTCAACGTGGCAATGCTGCCAGCTTTCTGTTCACTATTGTGATATATTGGAAACGTAGCAAGCAGCTCGACGTTTGAAACAGCTCGACGTTTCCGTCGTAAGACAGTCCTCAACTAGCCCTTCTGGCGACTAGACGGTCCCTTCCAGTTGAATACTACTTAGGGTTCTTACAGACAAGCGGCAAGTTGCCAACGGCAGATAAACTGCAGCCGTCAACGGGTGCAGACGCTTGCAGTTGTGGCATGCCGCGTAAATGTGTGTCGACGGCTGCCACCGACGCCACAACTGCAAGCGTCGACGACAGCCGTCGACAGGTGGCGACGGCTGCAGTTTATCTGCAGTTGGCAGTCTGTAAGAATCCTAAACTGGTAATTGAATAAACTAAACCCCAAAAGTACAACCAGTGATTCTAGTGAACACCACAACTATAACTGTCGACTGCGATGTGGACGAATTATTTTTTGACACCCTTTAATGTTTTTCTTCTTTTCAAAATGTACATAATAGTTTTTATAATGTATGAATACACGAAGAACTTCGATTCTAGAAAATTAGCCCAGTATCTATTGACCTGAACAAAAATAAAAAAAGAGAAAATCATGTCTTTAAAAAAAAAGAAAAAATCATTTAGGTAGGTAGGTACTTACTGTACCTTGAAATCGGAGTTTAAAACTCCTTTATCCCGTAGACAACCCTATTTTCTCCTCTTTCATTAATAAGGTAAATTCCACAAAGTTTTAACTTAATTAAAGTTTGTTAGAACAGAGTTTACAGCACAATTCACACATTACCTTATTGGAAACTTTTTTATAGCGTGTCTTATATTGGTCGCTTCCACCATTTGAAAAAAAAACATAAGTTTAATGAGGACCTCTCGTAATTACAATGTTGCCATAAAAAAGTCAAATAAAACGCTCAGACAAGCGGATACGTTAATGTTTAATTAAGAAAATAAACAAATCGTGTACTCAATGACCCTTGACGATCGTGTTTTATTTTAAGTATTTTGATGCATTAATTTAATGAATTGAAAATAATGAAACTAAAACTTTCGATAACATTTTTGTAAACATTAACATAATTTCACGACTTTAATCACGGAAGGCAGAGGTGCCTGGTGTTCCTCGCTGGAGGTTATAGCTCATGCTGCTACAATCAGGCAAATTTCTTTAATAGCTTTCAACGTTATCGCTTTAAGCATTAGGTTCAAGGTTGATCTGGAAAATTGGCAGTTTTGGGGTAACTTGAAAAAAGCTTTATTAAAGAACTCAGCTTGAATCCTTAACTTAAATACACTAACAAGATGAATACTTGCTGGAAACATGCTTGGTATATTATTAAATACGACTCGGAACAGAATATAAAACAAGAGCTAATGTAGACTAAATTATTTCAAAATTCCTTTCAGAAATAATATATTAATAATCCGATGACATTGACAAGAGGGTACAAGATTTTCTTAATATTCATGTAACCACAGCGTTATAAAAGCAGCTATTATGGATAGGCCCTAAAAGGAATAATGCTTGTTTTTTTTTTTTTGGGTTAAGTGAGGTTAACGTGTAATGTTCAGATTAGAAAAATAGCAATAAGCTAGAAAGTTAAAATCATGCTTGTACATAAACTTACGCCTTTTTCCCATTAGGGTAGGCAGAAAAAACAAAGATGGCAAAAAAGGATGTATCTGATGAGATGACGAGTAACAGAGAAGTATTGAAGAAGAAGACCATGTGCTGCCGACTCCGAATAAATTGGGATAATGGCAGGAGAATGAATTCATTGTGTTAAATTAAATAAAAAATTGTGTTTATTGGACTCACACAGGACAAACAATAAAAATAAAATAGGAAAAAGAAAACAAAGAAAATAAAAGTAAAATTCAAAAAAGGAGCTGAGACACATGCCGGAAACACGCTTACTTGGCGTGGCGTGGCTTGCGCGCCAGAAGCATATCGATTTCATACATTTAGTATGGTTAGAGACATATTTGTAGGTCGTGTCGTGGCGCGCTCTGGCGTGGCGCTGACTGCTCGCCGCCGATTGCGCCAGAGCGGTGGTGGGGGTTATGGCGCGACACGACACAACAGGCAAATGTGTTTCTACACCGCGTGGCTCGTGGCGCGAGTGGACATTCAACTTGCCTTGGTCAAATCTTGCAACTGAATTTCAAACCACCTTTGGTTTAGGAGATAATTTATTTTTATGATAGACAATACCCCTTTTTGTTTTTTTTTTCGTATGGGAAATCATCAAATGACTCCTCCCGCTCTGGGCGGAGCACGAGGGAGTGTCAGACTTTTACTGACTAAAACGCATCCATGTTCCTTCATCGCCCTTTGTGTTCCGGGGCCACGGTATCTCTTTCGAACAGTCCCGCAGCCCCGGCAGGCATCGGCCCTTGCGGACCCCTTCTTATTGCTGACTCTCTTTTAGGCGCGCGTGGAACACGAACGCGTCGTCGACACGTTCTGTCATCATGAGACGGACGGACGGCGAGCTAGCCCAAAGCTCTCCATCCACAGGCCCGCACCTACGATGGCCGGGGGCCAATTATGTCTCCGAAACGGTAAACATTTTTAGTGTCGCAAATATTTTTTTTGAAAGCAAATGCAAAGCGAAAGCAAATATGTTTACTCTACAATTTTTACTTTTTAAGTTTAGCGATAAAACTTATAGTTTTTGAAATAAAAAAATATAACTGAAATATTTAGGGTGTTTCCATGCTAAACTCTTATGTGAGGGTTTTAAAATTTATGATAACTACTTTGATTATATAATGTCTAGATGGAGCGTCAAATGCGCGCAAACGTGTTAAAAAATATCAGCCAACTGTTAGCTTATATGTTCTTACCCGCCGATTAGTGCCGATCGTGCCGCTTTGGCGTCACTACGTATTACGTGCGCTAAGTAATAAACAAATAACAGCGATAAAATGACGGTATGTGCTATTAAACTGTGCCGGAATTATACAGGAAGGGTAAAAAATAACAAGCACATCACCTACCATCGGTAAGTAACCAAAAAACTATATATTTATATTTTGTTTTTATAAACATAAAATTACGCCATATTTAATCAGTGCTGCCAGTTTCTTTTTTTCACTCTCCCAACTTAACGTCATTTTTTTGTGGGTATATTAGTTAGTTTATGGTTACGTTTATTTTATATTATTTAGTTGGTCTACTTTATTTATCGATTTAAAAAAAAGGTGGAGTTTATCAATTCGTATTAAGTCTTTCTATAAATGATTTTTAAACAAACATTCTGACATGTCAACTATAATTGTATGGTTAAGTTTTAGATCAACTAAAATTGACAGCTCTTATTTATGTCTGTCTCTTGTTATATTAGAGAGAAAAAGATAGAAATACTAATTTTAGTTTAGTTTGTGAACAAGGGAATCGGCACAATTGTAATACTAATTTAATTAACTTATCTGATTTAATACAACATTCACTACAACTCTATTTAAATTTAAATAGTGTTTTTTATTTATTGAAGAAAGTAAGTACATACTTAATAAAAAGACAATACTAAAACTGAATAATACCTACTACGTACATACACCTAAAACTTATCTTATTTAATTAGTCTATTTTTTTAATATGTGACTTAAGAGAGAATTGTAGTAGCTGGTATCATTATTCACGCACACAGAGACATAGAAGGACAGTGTAAAACACCGCCTGCACGCACACAGGCTTGAAATTGTTGGCTCGTTTTTTTTGTTTTGATTGTAGGGCGACGCTCCATCTAGACATTATATAATCAAAGGATAACCATTAAGACGTTTAATTGTCAAACGTCAACAAAGTCGTTGCCATGACGACCAAGTCTTTTGGCAACTGACGTATTCATAAAGGAAGTACTTCTAACAAAAACAAAAAAAAAACTGACAAAATCTACACTTAAGAAATAGGCCAGCGCCACTGTGGCTAGCTATATAGCCTCTGAATTTCCAGAATAAATATGGGTGGAATCTTCTTCGAAATCTACCTCCTCCTGCAACTTGCCGAAGGGATTTTTTTCAATTAGTACAAATACATAAAGGATAGGAGGAAGACTACATATTTAATATAAAAAGATGTTTAATAAACTAAAGGTCTTTTTTATATTAAATATGTAGTCTCAATACATAATATTGATAAACAGCAATGTTATTAGCGTTTGTTTATATCCCAAAATGTCACTCAATTTATGAAAATATTGTACAGGCCATTCACAGGTATTCATTAATCGTTTTCTCTCGCTCTCGCGTTCGCGTGGTCATTTTCTAGTAGCAATTGTTATCAATGATTGATTCAGTTATCAGTTTACCAATTTCGTCTTAGACGATTTTTTGATTTCGTTTTTTTTTACTTTTGACTACATAAATAAATGATCAGTAAAGGGTACGGATAGAGCCCCATTTGTTTTTGTACTAATAAAAATAATTCTGGTGTTTATTATGATCTATCTTTTTTAATATTCTATGACCAACAGTAAAAACATAACAGGCACTCCAAAACGTCTTTGTAAACAATAAAGGTGTAACATTTCAAGAGGCAGTTGTTCGACGTAATTTTAGTGGTAATTTGTTGTAATTTCAACAGCCGAAACACCTTTTTATTATGAAGGAAATTACCATTTAACATTAAAGAGCCCATTTACAGTTTCTCACTGTAAACTAATTGCCTTTAGTTTTCCTTATGGAAATGGCTGTCTATTTTTTCAAAGCTGGCTTGAAAGTAGATTTTCATAAAATATACATTGGTGTTCCGTAAGACGAAAGAAAGTATGGTATTTTTGAACACTATTTTTCATAAATACTCGTATATGTATACCTCCATATTTTATTTTTTTAATGTTTTTTTTTAAATTGTTTTATTACAAGTAAAATACCCATATAATAAGAAATAATAATTGAGACGAATAAAATAGTAAAAACAGTAAAGAAATCGTTTTATAATAATAAGTTTCGTAACGATTTCTTTACTGTTTTATTTTTTTAATAAAAAACAATTGCAGTATTTAAAAAACAGTTCATAGCTTTTGCCCGTGGCATCCCGTCATGGTTGGATGTTGTCCCGCGGGAACTTTTTAAATATAGCCTATCATACTCCGGGATAATGAAGCTTGCCATTACTGAAATAATTTTCGAAATTGGATCAGTACTTCCGAAAATATTAGCATAAAGGATGTAAAAACAACCTTAACGAAGCCAAGAGGCACTTGTTCTTCCCGTCATTGTGATATTTTTATTTGATGTGAAACATCTAGAGGCGAGGATAAAACAAAAAAACAAATGGAAAATTCGTGGAGAGCGTGGCGCTCGAACCCGGCCCGAACAATCCCGAACATTACTGACCTGTTGAAGCAGCATAAGATCGCCACGATTTACAACAAGCCAGCTGGTCTCGGGGCACAGAGCGCTGGGTTACAATCTCGTGACTTCGATTTCGATTCCAGCATATTTAAGGATTTTCTTTTTGTGAATCAAGTCATTTTGTTTTTATTTTCTTTTATTTTATAATGTGTTTGTTTTTTATTTTGACTTTTTTTAAACATATTACTTGTACAAAATAATTTCGATGTTTTACAACTTTTTTTTATTCTTGACCATGCCTGAGAACTTTATTTCTAGTTACCGGAGATATTGAAATAAATTCCGGAAAAAATCATGATGAAAAAGTCTAATAACACTAAGCCCAATCTGGAAATCGAACCCAGGACCTCTGGCCCACATGTTTGCTTAAAAGACTTTATTCGTAGCACCCATACTAACTGAACTAACTATAAAGCAGGTCTTATGTGTTTTATTTTTTTGTCCAATCAATATTTGATTTAGGTATTAATAAATTATCAATAACGGATATAATTATGTGCTGTGTTATTAAGACTGACCTAATTTGTAAATGTCCTTCAGAAAGGTCAGGCGTGAAGTACCTTCTACCTACCCGCTTGCTACGGGTGCGAGTAGCACGTTTCTAATGTAGCCTATGATACTCGGGGTAATAATATAGCTGGCTTTCTTAGCTAGAATTTTTGAAATCACATCAGTAGTACTGCAGACTAGTCCTGCATACAAACTTACAAACAAATACGTCTTTATAATATTATTAGTATCTACATCAATTCCCTAAATGACTGAACAAGTTGGTTTAAGTTTGACTGAGAAAAATTGAAAGCCATAGACAAGGTCAGCTGTAAGTAGGTCTCATAAAACTACGCATGACTACCAATTACTTATTCTTACCCAGTTTTTCCGCAAGCCGCCATCTTGGTTTACCAACCTAGAGATAAGGGATGCTAAAGCCTGCCATTTATTTCAGACTCTAGCCGGAGAAAAAACTACATTTTACAAATGCTTCATATTGATCTCGTCTGGCATTCGTGAGATATGTTGAGCATATTTGAGCGTTGAGTGATGTCTTGAGGGGTTCTCCTGTCCTAGCCGTAGTATAGTAATAGCCAAATGATCTGGGACCGTCTTGTCGAGTAATGGAGACCCATAAAGTTTAGTTACAACTTTATTTTCGTGGCGTAATTGAATTTGTGGGACGCCTACGATGTTAGGTGAAGTGATTTTATTTTTTTCACGTGGTTTTGTGGGTTAGTTTATTAGGTCTCAGCTTGGATGTTTAGAGCTAAATATCATTTAGTAGTGTTAGATTTATTGCGTAGTTTTCGTCTGTGAATATATGGCTTCATGGCTTAAACTATGTCGCTCGTCTGGTTCAATCTTTGGCCACTCAATGCTGAGTCGCTGAGTGTAGGTCTCTTCCAAATCACTCCATTTTTGGCGGTTTTGTGTCATGGCTATCCTCTTTCATCAGATCGTCTGTCCACCTAGTCGGTTGTCCTTCTTATTCTAATCCAAAATGTTTGAAGAACAGTTATAGCAACTTCATGTTCTATGAAAGTCAAATATTGATTGGTCTTGCAATGTCTTCTTGGGCCTTTATTCTATGAAAGCCAGAAATATTGAAGACAATGTTTGCAAAATTATAAAATCAGCATCATCTCTACAGATGTTAGTTTCATTTAATTGGACCCATCTTGCCTTCTATCACACATTCTTAACCATGAATACTATATTGGTTGGTTAGCGGTGGGATAAATTGCGAATTAAATAACTTAAAAGCAGAGGTATTGCTTTCGCAAATCATCCCGCAGTTCCGTCGAATTATTTTATTTTCTCTGAAGTCGAACGTGGCGCGTTGGCCAGGCGATTTTATCGAAAATAAAGTTAGGAAACCATCGAAGTTGTGCACCACCCTGTGGCACCAGTTTTTAAATAGGTGTCAGAAGTCTGCCGATACATAGTTTTCTGGTGCAAACTTTATGGATTTTGTTGCGCCATAAAAAAAAATGAACCACCCGTGTGACTAGTCCAGCAGATAATATTGGGTTTGAAAATCTGTTTCACTAACGAACTATTAAGAATGCTCATCATTTTTGATGTGTTTTTGTTTTTTCTTATCAGCATGTGCCTAGTCTTTCCCAACTATATTGGGGTCGGCATCCAGTCTAACCGGATGCAGCTGAATACCAATATTTTGCTTAGTTTAAGAGACATTAGCGAAAAACGAGACATTAGAGAAAAAATTGATTGGTTTTTGCCCTCTCCCCAAGTTAGCACAAGGTCCTCGAGGTCGAAAACTTAAGATAGTCTTCCTAGTGTGGGCCCCAAACAACCTGTAAAAGTTTAATTAACTTCGGAATAATTTCCAGCTACCTCTCCTTTTTTCGATAAGTATATAGACTGAATTAGACCTAGTCGTTCTGTCACTTTTATCTACTAGTGAATTTTTGCATGCCTTAAAGTTACAGTGAAAACTTTTAATCCTCAAGAACGTAACATTACATAAACGCAACATTACATAAACGTCATATAACATAAACGTAACATTACATAAACGCAACATTACATAAACGTCATATAACATAAACGTAACATTACATAAACGCCTGTTTTTCCCGAAGGTTTAGGCAGAGGTTTACTCTATAGTACACCCTTTCCCCGCGTATGTTTATGTCCGATATCATGTAATAGGGGGTGAACCTATCGTCATCATAATCATCATTTCAGCCGAAAGTCGTCCACTGCTGGACATAGGCCCAAATGTCGCCACATTCAGCGGTCACGTGCGACTCCTATCCAGCGGATTCCCGCAACCTATTGTCATAAATCTAGCATATGACTCCAAGCTACTGAGCAATTTCTGATGGAAAAACCCATTAACACCATTCCCGGTCTGAGAATTGAACCCAGGACATCATACTCACCAGTATACTTAATATTATAAATGTGAAACTAGCTCTGTTTGTTTGTTACCATTTCACGGCCAAACGGCTGATTGGATCGTAATGAAATTTGGCCAGGAGATAGATTGTATACCCTGGGGAAGGGAATAGGTTATCTTTTCATTTTTTTTTCTCACACATTCACATCAAAATCATCAAAGTTGCGGGAAACAGCTAGCATTTATACATAACTGAAAATGAAATCAGTCGGGTATTGAAATACAATTTTGATGCTGTTACAAACTGTATCCGTTTATCAATTCCATCGACTTCAATTGCCAATTTGTTTCCATTGATGAATGACTAACTGTATAACAACATCAACAATACTATTACACAACTATTTGTTTAGAACTTTGGTGATTCCCCCTGTAATAGTCAATATCGTGTTGTGAAATTCAACCGTTCGATAACCGTAATGGGTATTTCTATGACTTTCAGGGAAAATTACTGTATTTAAATGGTTATATTATTAAACCTGATGTGTGTCAAAATACCTTAAACGAAGCTGAAAGACACTTGATCCCGCGATATGCGATATTTTTTTTGTTCTGGTCCATAACTGGGATCCTTCTATTTACGGAGACATTGGAGGTCAAACGCCAATCTGACCACCACACCCAGTTAGTACTTACTGAGTAATACGATACCCCTTGGTAAGACTGGTTGTCAAACTTTCGGGCCCCTGACCAACGGCTTTACGTCCTTCTCCGAGACACGGAGGAAACTTGGTATGTAATGGGTGGTCACCTATCCACGAACCAACCTAGGTGAGCGCGGCTTAACCTGAAGATTGACCCGAGCAACTGTTACTATTTAGCCACGAGCTCCTCCTTATTGCGTAAGGTGTATGTGTGTAAAAACATGTATTAACCTTTTGAACGCCAGAGCATAAACGCACGCGCGTGCCCTCCACGCCAAGCTACAATTTCAACTGAATTTCGTCACATATTTGAGACGATTTTCACCTTTCACGACAATAGCGTACAAAAGAATTAAAAAATCCATTTTTTTTTATATGTTGCAAATGCCACGAAAAGCAGGAGAGAGTTGCCACTTGAATGATTAACTAATATTTAACATCGACAAGCAAATGGATCTACCTCAATAATTAATTTCAAAAAATTATCATTAATAAAAAATAAAAAAACTATCCCTAGAAAAACGTCATGCTCAAAACATACCCATTACCCATAAGGTTAATTCCCATTCGTTTTGGGGGAGCCGACGGAAGTAAGGTCGCGTTTCATTAATTTTTTACTCAGTGACCACCTAACGCGAGTAGAACTACCTGTATACTGCGTTCGCGTCTATGTTACCAAACTTGAAAACAAAAATCTATTTTAATAGACACGCATAAACCTCAGCTTACACTACAACTTCTAAACATTTTTATGAATTTTCGATAGTTGTAGTCATTCTGAAATTGCCATAATTCACAAGAACATAAAGTTAATTTTCGGTTATCTGGAAATAATATCAATTGGAAACAAAGATTTCAATACACTTTAGAGCCACTTAGTTAATGTTTTATTTTTTATTGTCTGAATGTCTGTGAACATCGCCACTGTGTTTTTTTTGTTTCTTTTTATTTATATACAGAAGCAAGCTTTATGAGCTTAGTTTAATGGTGTGTGAACTTTTTAAGTGTGACATTTTATGTAAGAAATTGAGTATAAGTAGGTAGGTTCATTTGTTTTCCCGTGTGTGGTTTTTAGGTAGATATTTTGCGAAAGGGACATTTTGCGAAAGGGACATTCTGAGAAAGGGACATTTTGCTACCTGTAGTCATTTTGAGAAGTAATAAAAGTAATTTTGCGACTGAGCGAAATAAAAGTTATGTTTGCAAGAGGAACTGCAGTAGTGAACTAAGTTGTTGAAGACATCAAACCAAAAATAACAATTAAAATGATGAAAGCATGTCGATTGTAGATAATTAATACATGCGAAAAAAATATAGTCGCTGCATACAAAATGGCGACAACGCTCTGTTACCAACCCAATTGTTAAATTGAAAAAAATACATTACCTACATGACAAGAACCTATTAGAGAAGCATGAAAGAAAAAGAAATGCTACGCCATCCCCAAATAAATCGGGAAAACAGGGAGATGATAATGAAAACGTAGAGATTGACAAATTCTTCACAAACTTCAAATTCTCGATTTGGAATCGAGAATTCGGAGTTATTACCATTAACAATAGAAGATCAGCAATTACTTCTCTTCAAGAAGATGGGACGCGTCCACGACGAGAGAATCGCGGCGATATTATCGTCCTTGCCACGTTTTTCTATACACTCTCTTTTGGGCCGCCTCCACGAGCGAGAGAATCGCGGCGTTTTCGTATAGAAATACGTTGAATCGCCGTGATTCTCTCGCTCGTGGAGGCGGCCCCTTTTTTTTTTTTCAAATGAGAAATCATCAAATGACTTCTCCCGCTCTGGGCGGAGCAGGAGGGAGTGTCAGACTTTTACTGACTAAAACCCATCCATGTTCCTTCATCGCCCTTTGTGTTCCGGGGTCACGGTATCTCTTTTGAACAGTCCCGCAACCCCGGCAGGCATCGGTCCTTGCGGACCCCTTCCTTTTGCTGACTCTCTTTGAGGCGCGCGTGGAACACTCCTGCGCCGTCGACACAGCCTGTCGTCATGAGACGGACGGACGGCAAGCTAGCCCATAGCCCACCGTCCACAGGCCCGCGGTGGAGGCGGCCCCTTAGGTATTATCAACAAGTGTAAGACCGACATAGATACAACTATTTAACCTATATTTTCCAATACAATATATAAAAGCCAGCAAGCCAATAAAGCAACCTGACAAGCGATCAAGGAAAACATGGCGAACAGCACGCTTCGTAATGAATTCTAAAGTAAAGTGTGTAATGGCTACGAAAGTGGACTACTAAGTTCCATCTGTCAAGTTGAACTTGAATTATTGGTTTCTGGTTAATAAGAACTGTCACTTGTAATTATACAATTAGTTGTTATTTTTTTGGTGAGAAGGTTAGACTGCTGAGTTGCCGAGTAATGTTATTTTATTTTATAACATCACGTCTGTAAACCCCGATGGTTTAGGCAGAGGTGTACCTAATAGACACCCACATTTCACCAGTTATGTTTAAGTCCCATGTAACAGTGGCCGAGACTAGTGTCACCAACCGGGCACAAATCCAGACTCCGTGGCTGCTACTGAGAAAATTCCTGTTGGAGTAACTCGAATAACACTTTGCCCGATCCAGGAATCGAACCCAGGACCTCATGCTCAGTAGTCGCGCTTGCGACCACTCCACCAACGAGGACGTAGGTACAATAAGGCACAAAAATTGGTTCTGAACAAGGCCAACAGGCTGTATCATTTAATTGCCAGTCGGTAGTCGAAAGTACTACCCAGTACCAACTGGGTTGTGGAGATCTGATAAGCAGTCGCTCCCCACATAGTTAGGAAAAGGCTAGGCAGATAATGATTTTAGGTAGTATTCAAATTTTCAGTCAAGAGGGTGTTATCTATTTCTACCCATAAACTAGGTAAGATAGATAGAGGGTAGAAAAAAAAAAACTTTTATACTTAAATAAAAAAGCATGACCTCATGAGCATTACCTCTCTTCTCAGTAATATTCTTCATATATATATGTATGTATATGGGTAAATATTTACAATATATTCTTATTTTATTATATGTGTATGTATTTGTATGTATGTTTATTATTATAATTATAGTTTTGTTTTAAGTTTAAATTTAATTTTTTTTTGTCTAACTTTTTTACACACTGTGTCTACATTTCTTATCCAACTTTCCTCTCGCAGGTCTGCTGGAAGAAATTTCTTAAGAAATAAGCAGTACCTTTGTGCTCTTCTATGTAAATATATTGTCCTGTAAAGTATTTTGTGTGTACATAAATAAATAAATAAATAAATAAAAAATTACGACAGACATTCATAATAATCTTTCAAAAATACTTATTCACGGAAAATCGGCTATTGTTGTAATTGTAAAAGAAGGTTCTTAATTACAACAAAATCAGCCCGAAAATTAGAACGATTCGAAGGTTTTATCCCCAAATCTCAATAAATAATCCGGCAGCCTTTTGTTTTACGGAAAATTTCAACTTGTTTCGCAAACAAATCCTAATTACAATCACAAAGAATGTCAAAAGGCTTGAGTTCAAACTCACCGACTCAATCTTACAACGCAAACTTAAACAATGTTAAAGTTCAGGAAATGGTAGCATAGAATAGGAAATAAACTGCTTCGTATAGAAGTGAAACTTTTGCTTAGGACTTCAAAATGCATAAAGACCAATGGCGACAACTGTATTGCAACGCATATAATATTAAAAAAATATGATTATTAACATGGGGTGGCAGGAATATCGATGCTCAAACGATTACCATGTATTCAGAACCTACATCATTCTGAACCCCCAAATATAATTAAAAAATAAAACATGCGGGGCAGTCTTTGGGGACTGCCAATAGAAGTGAAAACTAAGTAACTTGTGAATAGGGTAGATGACACACCAATCAATTGAGATACTTTTTATGAGCTGTCATAACGCGGTTCTCTCATAGAGTTTGTATGGCAATAGCCAACTATGACGTCACTGTTTATTCAATTTAATGACTCAACTATTTATTGATTTCTAAGCAACTAAAAATCGAATTTGGCAATTAATTGAAAATAAATCGGGTTTTCAGGCCCAAAATAAAGTGTTTTTTTTAAAGATAGGTGTCTGGGAATTATTGTTTTATGGTGTCATCTACTCTATTGTATCGTCGAACGGAGTCCATTTTTTTTTATTTGTGTGTTCATTTTCTATTTTTCCCTCCAGGGGAGGAAGGGGGAGGCCCCTTCCTCCGAAATACAAGTTTTTAATATTATAACTTTACTTAAAATAATTATCTCTAAATAGCACAATGTTTTGAGTGCGTTACATTGAGTTTTACCCTGAAACGTGAAAAAAAAAGTCGTTGCCGAGTAATATTTGCGTAGGGTTACTTAGTTTGATGTACATAATGCATGGTTGACAGCTTCGTAAAGGGTCTGTTTACACCTTGTATTATGTATACAGACGGCAAAAAAGTGTAATTTTTAAGCGATAACGAGGATAGAAAACCTACCGAAAAGCGAATGTCAATTTTTTGAAACTCGTTGCACAAACACGATACTCTGAAAGCGAATGCCACTTTTTTAGGCCTCCTGGATTTGACATCTTGCTTTTTTACATCCCCAAAGCTTTGACAAGGCAACGTTTTCAGGCTTTTAGATATTGGAACTGGCCAACGCCTGTACTCAGCGATGGGATACAATACAGCCAATGATACTGGTAATGATAATGATGTTCAACGCAGGCAGGATTTGCACGCTTTTCGTGTTACGCTCTAATTTGAATTAGGCCTCTGTAGAAGAGCTATTTATGGCTTTATTTTATCCTCCATTCAACCCTATTTGTTACATAAAACTTTTAAGAAGAAAAAACCGTATTAAAGGAGCTAACTCATAAAGTACCCAAGCAAAGTTACTAAAATTTATATGGGACCACAGCGCTTCTCTACTAAATGAAAAAATAATCACGCAAATTGGCCCAGATATTGCGGATTAATGCACTAAATATATATATATTTTAAATGCGGGTGGAATACATCTTGCTCCTTTTTTTAGAAGTCGGTTAAAAATATTTTTAATTTTTTATGCTGCAGTCCCACTTTATCGCTAAGAAGTTATTGTGTTTTTCAAGCGAAGAACAGAAGGCGTTACATTGGTGAAAACTCACAAGTTCGGTTTGACGTTGTAAGTTTTATATACCTATCCAATAGAAAATCAAAAACTGGTAAAACTAATGTTTATTTTCGTGCCCCTCATGAGTCATTATAAACTTACTTGACCTTGTGACTACCTGACTGCTTCAGTTTATTTACCCCTAATCGTACAAGTTGAAAAGTGTTTGACAAATTTTACCCACCAAACTTTGATTCCGATTACTGATTGCTGTTGAAACAAATTCGCCTAGTGTTACATTTCATGTTACGACTTCATCATCATCATTATTTCAGCCGAAAGACCGTAAGGCAAGGCGTAAGGTACAAAAGCACAGAGAGAACGCTACTGCCCATTTTCTGGTAAGTCCTTTAGTCGCCTCTTACGACACCCACGGGAAGATATGTAATGGTCCTATTCTCGTCCTACACCATTACAGTACCTACCGTTGATACGACTTATTTAACACCAATTTTGTAATTGGTGTTTTAAAAGTTGTTTTATAATATTACGTGAAAACAGAAAATAAAAATCAGCATATCGCTTCTACACTTTCCATAATCTATGTCGGAAGTTTGTTAACTGTGTACCTATTCGTGACGTCATATTGGCAGTATGGCCAACTTGCCGGATTGTTAATGGAACGGTTAAACTTTGAATATCGATCGAGGATTGATGCTAAGTAGCGAGTGGGTTAACAAACACCTCCCACGTGTGTGTGTGTATGAAGGTGTGGGTAGAAATGGGTGGGATCGGGGTAATATCTACGTACGTCGTATGTACTTAGTTTTGTAATCCGGTAGAAGTTTGTGAAGGTATTGTTAGCGCTAAAACACTAATTAAACACGTGTGAATTCTCATACTTGCGTCAATGCATCGTTATTTCGTTGGAATTTCCTTGGACGGAGACGTTATAATTAGTATTCCAGAAAATCAATTAAACCGTGTTATTCTTCTTCAAATTTAGAATCAAGCGTAATACAAGTTTGAATGTGGGTCCAGTTAACCAATTAAAATACAGAAAATAAATTATGTGGTCAAGTGGACCCACGGGTCCAGTAGCGCCGAGCGGGCCCAGCTGACCGAAGAGTCACATACGTACGTATTTTTTTGTAGTTTAGATGAATCAATTTTATATTGTAAGTTCTAGAAGTTATTAAGAGACCATTATGTCGTCAACATAGGCCAAGACAAAATATGTATTAAAGGAGCTAACCTAAAAAGTACTCAAGCCAAGTTAGTAAAATTTATATGGGGCGCGGGCTTCCTCTACCAAATGATCTCATGCATCAGTCCAGTAATCACGGAGGAATCGGTGTACATACTTGAAAAAAGATACCGGGGTGGAATACATAACCTCTCCTTTTATAGAAGTCGCCAAACAGGGCACGGACCAAGATTGAAACGCTATGGCATAAGTTACCATAGACAAAACGTTTCCTATCATCCGGACCCACATGCCTTCGCAGCTCTATCCACATCCACTATTTATCCTGTCAGTTAGCAAAACCTCGGCAATCGTATCTTTGTCGGAATATTTGATGCCGATGGAAGCACAAACAGCTTTGTTGAGGTCTAAGCCAATCTAGACGGCCTTTGTCCTATGAGTTTAGCTTTAGAATGCCTGAATTTTGACCTGAAAAACTGCGCAATGCCTACACGTAGATAAAATGAAGGCATTGTGAGAAATCGAGTGTGGGATTGAAATGAAACTCTAAAATTCTTGAGGTTTTTGGTAGGGAATACAGTTAGGTTTTAGACGGGTTTATTTTTTTTTTTTTTTATTAATCAATAAACATGTTTACAAATATTACAGACGTAGTTTGTTTGGTGAATACGATATAAGTAATAACACCAGTCTATTACTGTCCCAGTGCTGGGCAGCAGCAGCCAGCAGCAGTAACAGTAATAGACTCTTCTCATACAGAGAAGACACGCGCATAGATTGATCACCACACTTGCTTAAGACGGGTTGGCTACTTAAGATTACATACATCTTACGCCTGTTATCCCTGATAATTGTTTTCTTGTATTTGGTTTACAATAAAGAAGGTATATTCTATCTATACACCTTTTTTGCTACAAAGAATCAAAGAAGACTTTAAAAGGAATGAAAGATTCCTATTTCTTGCCACCTATACCTTGCTTAATACCTATTGTGGCGTGTGAGTATGGATAGATACTGTAATTAACCGAATCCGTTCCACTTTTATCAATGCTCTCAATATCTTATTGATACTTAATACGATTTTGATCGACATCGTATAGTTTGATGGAATAGTAAATTAATAAAACATAAACTTTTCCAAAAGAATTATTGTCTGTAGATATTGTATTATTAGACTATAGACACTTATAAATCTTCTAGAATATATCAAACAGGTTTATATTTGTAAACTAATGGAGTACTTTATCCAGCATTATATAAACTACCTACTAAAAAAGCAGTGATAGCAAAGTGGTGCGGCCATCGGTCTGCCAAGTCCATAGGTCTCAAGTTCGATTCCAAGACACGCACCTCAGATTTTTCGGATTCATTTGCGAATTGAATAATTACTACTTGCTTCGGTGAAGGACAATATCGTGAGGGAACCAGCATGCCTGAAAGATATTTCTCGACGGCATGTCAAGCTAAGTCAATGGCCCATGGGCGGCATAAAAACTCAGACACCAGGTTAGGCACTAACCACACGATAAAGCAAGAAATAGTCCACTAAAAGTGTGATTTTTTCTATTTTATTGAAGTAAGCTACAGATGGTTTTTATGCTTTAAAATAGCTGGAAAATGTGAGTTCTTAGACGTTGCCATGTTTTCTGAACATTAAATGTGCCAGAGTTGTTACTGATGCTGTCTACAAAAAGAGAAAATAAATGTGTGAATTTCTTCGGAAAATACGAGTAGATTTTTCTAGATGTATGATAGAGAAGCTTGAAGTACCTTCCTTCCATTGGTTTTGATCTGGGAAATAAACATAAAAGTATACATAAAATAAATGTTCACGAGGCGAAAGAGTATGTACTGCCGGGGCTGCGGGACTGTTGGAAAGAGAGAAATAAATATAAATAAATATATCGCTGGACATTACACACAGCGCCATCTGGTGCCACACTAAGCAACGAGGCTTGTGTCGTGGACACCGGATAGTTGATATACTACATAGATACTGCGGCCCCGGAACACAAAGGGCGATGAAGGAACATGGATGGGTTTTAGTCAGTAAAAGTCTGACACTCCCTCCTGCTCCGCCCAGAGCGGGAGGAGTCATTATTTGACGATTTTCCATCCGAAAAAAAATATAAAAAAATAAGGAAGCAGGAGACCTTCTGCAGGTTCCCCATTGGAAAAAAGCCTGTGATACCCGAAGGTCTAGGCATTGATGAACCTAATAGCAGACCCAGATCACGCCAGTTATGTTTAAGTCCCATTTAATATGGGGCAAGACTATTGCCATCAGCCGGGCACAAATCTAGACTCCGTGGCTGCTACTAAGAAAATCCTGATGGAAAAACACAATAACACTTTGCCCGACCTGGGAATCGAACCCGGGACCCCATGCTCAGCAGTTGCGCTTGCGACTACATCAGAGAGACAGAGAGACAGTCTGGCGTGAATTTACGTCATGTCACAAAATGAACCAGACATGGAAAATAATAACAGTTCTGTGCATAAAAGTATTCCCATTTGTAACCATTTTGTTGCTGTGCCGTTAGCTATAACCGTTATTGCCATGTTTGATGCAAAATACTATTTTATTAAACTTATAATTCACAATTTTTATGTCAACGATGTCATAGTTTGTCAATATAAAGGGTGTAAAACACCTCTTAACGAAGCCGAAAGGCACTTGTTGTCCCCGTCATTGCGATAATTTTTTTGTTCTACACCGTACCTGGGAACCTTCTAGTTACGAAGATATTGGGGGTCAAAGTTCCAACTTTTTGACAAGTTTTTTTTAAATACAATTTGTTAATGTAAGATTTTTACTTTCAACACCTCCACGACCCCCGTACTATTTAATCCATCCATCAGCACAATGTTTTAAGTGCGTTACATTGAGTTCTACCACAAAATATGATATTTCACCCCAAAAAAAAAAATTGTTTCCCAGCAATAATTTTGCGTAAAGTTACTTAGTTTGATGTACAAAATGTTTGGTTGACGACTTCGTGATGAGGTCTTTTACACCCTGTATAAAAATAATTCGATTTTAAAACAATTTTTGTTTGTTGTTAGATTATTTTATTGTTTTTACCCGACTGCGCCAATAGGAGGGTTTTGTTTATTTATCTAGTTAGTAATGATAGTAGGAGGAGCTCGTGGCTAAGTAATAACAGCCGCACGGGTCGATCTTCAAGGTAAAGCCACGTTTGCCAAGGTCATTCTTTGTATGGGTGACCGACCACTATTACATACCGAGTTTCCTCCGTGCCTCGGAAAACACGTTAAGCCGTTGATCCGGGCTGTCATTTGTAAATCTTTGACAGTCGTTCAAGGCCCGACTATCAGACAACCAGTGTTACGTAAGGACCCTAATTACTCAGTATTAAGTAGCTGGGTTGTGGAGTTCAGAACAGGTAGTAGCTCCATGTTAAATACTGGTATTCAGCTGCATCTAGTAAGACTGGAAGCCGACCCCAGTAAAGTTGGGAAAAAGCTAGGCAGATGACGAGTAATGATATAAAGAGATTTAAAAATAAATATCTTCCTGCGCCACCTATTACTTTGTTTTTAAAACTAAATAAAAGTCCACAAAAACACAGTAACTTCTCCGCGACAAATTAAGACCTTTATATTGAGTAACTCCAGCAGTTAGTGAGGCTTAAAATACTATTGTATGTAACAAATAGAGCTGAATTGAGGATAAAATAAAGCCATAAATAACTCTCACACAGCCCCCATTCAAATTACGTAGCGTGTATGAGCCGTAATAAACTACTCCTGTTAAGTATCCACTCTATTAGAAGCGTAGCTATGATTTTTTTTTGCTCACAGCTGCACTACACATTAGGTTTTTTTTTTAACTTTCGTAATTTAAACCTTAATTTGTTTACGATAATACTGAGTTTTTATCTGTAAATAAAAATAAAAAAAAATCTAATAAAAAATACTGATTACAAAGGAAAATAGTTACTCATTGCACAGCAAAATAGTATTATTTTCACCACAATTTGAGTTCGTGACGCATTGCTATTAATTGAAAAGTGGAGCTTTTTTATGAACGCATAACTTATAACAATAGCTAGCGCACAATCAATTTTGTAATTAATTTTTCTTAAAACCTTGCTTATATTTTTTGACGCATATGGCAATTTTATTTAAGTGAAACCGAGTCGATCTAGCCCCGCTCCGCGAGGCTCTTATTTCTGTCTGCAGGGTTTAAAGTACCCTAACACGAAGTGGATGACTGGGTTTTAGTTCGCTCGCTCCTAGACCCCGCCATCCCCTTCGAACCCAACCTGTCCAAGTCGGGGTGCCAAAAGTCCCGAGCTCGCTTCGCTCGCTCTTGCATCATACGTTGTCCTTTCTGCAAGGCCTTTTTTATGATGAAAACCTGTTGCAAAAATATTTTGTTATACGTGTATGTGTGAGTATTACGCTACGTGCAATTACTATGTTTGATGTAAAATATACATATTTGATTGAATTAAATAAATAGAAGGGCAGGCAGATAGTTTTAGTAGTTACACATAGGATACTTTTTATCTATATCTCACACATTTTACTTTTGATTTATTAACGTTGATTCAACTAGTCATGTACGCACGAGCATTGTGAATACTACACACCTCCTGGGGCGTACCCTCTAATATTTCGCGCGCTTCTTAGCATGTGCAAATGTATGTCTAAACGGAAAAGTTGCAGAACCATACTTTAAAACTTCAAACTACTAATCTAAATATAGCCTAGCAACAGATAGCCTAGCTTCCACTACACCTGAACCCTAACACTCGCGGCACGAAACTGATAGGTTAATGCTGGGAGTCTGACCTGCGATATATTATCGACTCGCTGCGACGTTCAATCGATAATCGATATCGAGATGTTGTGGCACAACACTAAGGTAATATTGTAGAACAGGAGCAGTGACAAATGTTGCTTGAGGAAGCACTTTGTATATCTTGGATGATAAGGTACAAGAATGTAATTTAAAAATGTCTTTATTTACGTTATTTCGTAAGGTGTTTGTTTATTTGTGTACAGGTTGTTCATGATTAACCTTTGATTTGCCCTCTCGTTTTTATTTTTATGTTGTCAGTTGTTTTTGGGAATGTTGGTCAACAGTCAGTCAGTCAGTGTCAGTCTAAAGCCCGGTTTCCACCGCAAGCGGAGCGGACCCGTTAATGACTTCTTTTACCTCTCAAGAGAAAACTGCTTACATGTGTTTCCACCAACAAAAAGTCGAGCGGAAATTATTCAGCGGGCTAAAAGAGTAAAAATGAGCTCGCTCTGCTCATTCTTGTTTCATTTCTCTTTTGCGATGGGAATCAGACGACTAAACTCTTTCTTGGTCGAAACGCAAACCTATTTCATGAAAACAAAGTTTATTTTCATTATTTCATTACTCTTTCGCGGTGGAAACCGAGAGCCTATTTCGCGTTGTCCGAATACTCACTACTTACTGAATAAAGTCAAAATAGGAACAGAATTTGTAGGAAATGGTGGTGAAACAAAGCCCAAGACTACCTACTATTATAAAAGCGAAAGTTTGGACACAAAACAAACATGGATCCAGGAGGGTTTGTTACCCAATCATGCCTCGGATCTGGATGAAAGGCACAGACATAGATTAAAGCCTGGGAGCTTTTCCAGACTATATGCAACAATGAGTCACAACTAAGATATATGTGCATACATAGGCTATAAACCCATCAAAATTTCCAATTGAATGAAATCGCGGGTAACAGCAAGTAAAAAACGACATTGTATACTGAGCTTTTGAGCTGAACTCATTTACAAAGGATTGGCCTTCAATCGTGAAAAGTGCAAAGAGGGAAGGGAAGCCTTTGACCTATCATGGAACAACCACCATACCTTATCTCGATTGCTTATTGCAACTGTACGTGTAAGATTTTTACAGCATTTTTTTTAAACTTGATCCGAAAATAGTACTTACAATTGATTAATGAGTAAGTAATAACTTTTCAATCAAATGGAAGTCACAATTCCTTGCTACTAATGAAATTGCTTTTAAGATCTTTTGTGTGAGGTTTAGTTACATAAATTTTAATCTTTGATACCGGCTGTAAACAATCTAAATATTATTATTTTTTTCAAAAGGGGTATCGAAAATTGTTTATTACTTCAATGTGACTAAATTAAAAACTAAGTATTAAATAAACTAACAACAAACTATAAAAGGGTATTGAAAAACTCCTCCACGCTGTCAGCTGGTAATGTGCCCAAGAGACTGGTAGCGTCCCCACGTTGTATGGTTATTTTTCAAAAGTATATTTTGTTTGTAATAACTTGTTCAGAGATTCTAAATTTAATAAAGGTCACTAACCGACTTAGGTTACCTACAAAGACATTTAAATATTTACAAGGTTTTTATATCTCTTTGGTTACCCATAACATAAAAATACAAATAAACACAAAAGCCTAAATGAAACAGAGTGTATCGTATCATTAATTAACTTTGTAACATTACATTAATTAATTGTGGTACCCCCGCTGTTTTTATTATGCCGACAATTGGAACAAGCACCTGACCATTAGTGAGTGGGACACAATTTGGAATGGGTACCTTGGCTAGTAGATGACTGCCCAGATTGGGTGTGGTATGCAGCTGTATCGCAAACTATGCAAATCATGCAGTCGAAGTGACATCAGCACTGTTAACGATGACGTCGTGGGTGGTAGTGGTGAGGTTTGGGCCAAAGTATTCGGTGGTTGGTGGTTAACTGTCAACCGAGACGAAGAAGGAAAAGTTTAGTGCAATAGCCTCAACCGGGCTCGAAGTGTTAATTATTCATTTGATAATTATAATCAATAATAATCATCAATGCCCTTTTATAGTTTGTTATTCGTTTATTTCATAGTTTTTAAGTTAAAAAAAATATTTTTGTTACAAATTAAACCGACTTCTAAAAAAACAAAAAAGTGAAAAATAACTTTAGATACAGAAGTCGGTGACAAAAAAACTAAATCAATCAAACAAAGGTCACCGACTTCTGAAGCTAAAGTTATTTTTCACTTTTATGTGTTTTTTGAAGTCGGTTTTTCAAGTATTTTTTGCAAAAATGTTTTTACTTTTCACTTTTTAGTGGTTCACATGTGCTTACCACTTTACAGCGTACCGGCGTGATGTTATGTTATGAACTGGTGTAAACAATAGACAGACATGAGATTTCAGCAATCCCAGTCTATATGCTATCATTTATTGAGGAGTTCCGTTGCCTATCTCCGAAGTTCTTCATCAGATCTTCACCAAATTGAAATGGGACCACTCCGAGAAAGTACTCCTCCAAAAAACTACCCAAATCGCTTCAAGTGTGCCTATAAAATTTGAAGAGTTATCTCTATTTCTCCAAGATTCCATCATCAGATCCTGACTTGATGATCATGGGACCACCTGGAAAGTATACCCAACTAAAAAAAAAAAAAAAAAAACAAATCGGAACAGTCATTTCGGGAACATAATAACTATAAACAAAAAAGTTTCCGACGAATTGAGAATTTCCTCCTTTTTGAAGTCGGTTAAAAAGAGAACAGAATGTATCATCAATTGATAATCATCGATAATTATCATTTCAACTATCAAGTTTCAACGGAATGCCAATAAGACGTCCAACTACTAATACATAGTTTCACAGTTCACGTTTTTGTTTTGTGACAGTCAGCAATTAAGACTTATCGTTTTTCCTTCGTATCATCGTTTTATTGAACTTATATAAATATCTAGAAGTTTTTCCACGAACACCAATACATATTGCAAAACAAACTTGCTTTCGGTGTGTATGTGTATATTGAACGTAGAACGTTTATTTTATTGTTTAAATTACACATTTGTGGCTACATATAATTACAAATATAAAAACTAAAAGTAAGAACCTCCATAGATACAACGACGTCAATAAGCGTCAAAGTACTCCTCCGCATCGGTGTCACTCGGAAACGTACCCAGAAGACTGGCAGCATTGCCACGTTGAATGGCAATGCTAATTCTTTGGCCAAAGAAAAAGCCAGCCCTCTGGTCACTGGTAAGAGATTTCCTTAAAAAGGAGACGCGCACTCGGACCCCATGACCCGAGCGTCTCGACCCCAAACGGCTCAAAGCTGTAGTTACCAATAAGGTTACAGTATTTGCGCCGTTTGAGGATCTCAGCAGCCGCAGCAGCAGCGCCTGCACAGCCCGCCGTGCTTGCAACGTAAGAAGGCGCAAGGGTGTCGACACAGGTTGCGTCCCACACCAAAGGCCTACCCACGTTCCAAGGCACCAACGTCATGCCGTCCGGTCTCTTGCCATCGTCACGCACCAAACCGTTTGGTTCTAAAACCGCTGGTACGCCGGCGATGGAAAGAGCTCGACGAATAATGTCGTTAATACTGGCGTGCCGTGCAATGCGACCTGCGCTCCTGTAGCAGGACAGGCCATGGTGTCCGAGGCTGTCAACAGTTTCACCGCAGTGACACCGATGCGGAGCAACACAAGGTGCACCTAAGCGTAGACTCGTAGCGACCCGGAACGATGCGTCATCCATCATAGTGCCAATGGTGAATGACGGAAGTGCCTGAAGCCACAAGCCCGACTCCCATTCCCCCACAGCCAGCAGACGGGCACGCTCCACAGTATTGATTGACGTGTGTAAAAGGGTATTCCGTTCAGAGCAGAGCCTCCTGCTCCGCCCAGAGCGGGAGGAGTCATTTGATGATTTCCCACCCGAAAAAAAAAAATGGTGAATGCTCCAACCAGCCCGCGAAATTCAAATTTTCTAACGTTTTTTGCAATTTGCGGGCCAGTGCTGGTTGTATGTTGGTTAAATATTGTTCGCGACTATAAGACGTATGTAGTTACAGAATTTTATTCATCAAAATCATCAATACAACCCTCCAAGTTCATAAAGGTGGAAAAATGACTTTTTCAAGGTCAAACTCATTCCTGCTGGCCTGCAAATAGCAAAAAACGTAAGAAAATTTGAATTTCGAGGGCTTTCACCATAATCCTAGTATTTATATCTTAGTAGGAACCTACAAATCAAGAACAATAAAACTTGTAACAGGATAAAATTAAAAAACTTTTCTTATCATCGCATTATTTCCGGAACTGCTGCAAAATTCAGGGTAAAAGCTCCCATGTGTATGCTAGAAACTTTCTGACAGTGTTTCACGTGCGTTTCTAATAAATTGGATGCGGAATAATTGATTTATTTCTATTTTTAGGTTCTATTAGACTATCCTGGGCCTAAGTCTGTTAATAATATAAACGTGCATCATTGATAGTTCAACGTTTTTAGTTTTTTGACGGCACTGTTGGCGCAGTGGCTGAGCGACTGGCTGCTGAGCTCCTTGTCACGGGTTCGATCCTCGGTCGGAACGAATATTTGTATGGCCTACAGGTAGTTGTTCCGGGTCTGGCTACACACACGACATAGGGAAATACCTAGAGCGTGGCAAAGTTTAAAAAAAAACAATAAAAGTTGGTCTATGAACATATTCATAGACTAACCTTATTGTTTTGACTGACCTTATTGTATTATTCTGAATCAGGTACTATTTTTGAAAATCTCCCAATAATTTGAATTTAATTATGACCATTAACACGCTGTTTTACATCAATGGTTTTTACAGTATTTATAAAGGGTGTAAAAAAAATCTTAATGAAGCCGAAAGGCACTTGTTCTCCCCGTCATCTTTGCGATCATTTTTTTGTTCTAGACCATTCATATAGGAACCTTCTAGTTACGGAGATATTGGGGGTCAAAGTTCCAATTTTTACCGTAAGAATTTTTAAGCCGCCCATGGGCCTCTGACTTGGCTTACTTTACTTAGTTTTACCGTAAAACGTGATTTTTCACCCCAAATAAAAAAAATCGTTTCCCAGCAATAATTTTTGTGTAAAGTTACTTGGTATGGTGTACATAATGCTTGGTTGACGGCTTCGTGATAAGTCTATTTACACTTTGTATTAAATTACAATTTCAACACAACACTCAAGCGACCGTTATTAATTTAGGAGACTACGAATGAACACCTACTAATTTTAATAATTACCATGCAGTCATTAAAATTAACAGTCTTGACCCCCGTGTCGATGGGCTAAAACCAAGTATTTTTGGAACCCGTCCATCAACCACGTTCACGACAAAACTCACTAATTTGTTGACAGTGCTCAAGATGGTAAATATTTTTAAAGACTTCTCCGGTCGACCGACACGCGTTTTAACTACTAATGAATCGGTCTACTAATGAGATCCAATTTACATTGACAGTAGGTACATAATGAGTGGTTTCACTATAGTCTGCGCCAGATAAGTAGGAATTAAAGGTCATTGCTCTTTCCTTAATTTCTCTGCGTAAGTACCCCGACAATACATTATGAATCGTTTTTCATTACTAGAAAAAGTCAAGAATCACGATACATGTAGTTTCGGGACAAGTTTACGACTACTAACAGAGACCGTAATTGGTCGAGTAGGTATCTTGGGATAATCTTCAAGTAATATTGACGATACGGTTGGCGCATTGGCTGTGAGGAATTAGCTAATGCGCTGCGTGTCGCGGGTTCGATTCCCTCACGGAACAGTCACTTACTGTGTCATAATATCAAATGAAAGGGCTCGTTATGGGGATCTCAAATATACTTTTGTTATTATTGTAAAATAAATAGTTTTGATTTTATTCATGAAAGAAGACGAAAATTGACAATTCCCCCCCCCCCAACTGATCTCCGAAACTGCTGAGCCTTAAAATTAGAAAAAACAAACAAAAAATAGTTAATTGCTTGTATTTTACTTCAGGAAAACCTATAAGAATTCTATCAATTGAAAATAAAGCGGTAAACTCAATACAAGACTTTGGCATTGTTCGGAACCCTCTCAACGATAAAATGTAAAAATAAAAGCACATGCTGTGTAACTGACATAATATGTAAATCTCGGCTTAATAGACCGGGTCTCAAATGTAAACCTTATTCTCATCCTTTGTTTACAAAAAATGTCTTCCTTTTACAACAATTGCTTCAGCAGTGTATTGCTTAGTCACTTTTTGACATTCAGAATTATTTCGAAAACCCTTCGATTAAGTTATTCGTGGGACTGTTTTATCATAATGTACATAAATAATGTTTGTTTTCTCATAATTTATGAAATGATTGCGAAGAGAAAATATTTATCTTACGTTATACAGAGTGTTTGAAAGTCGGGCTGACATTATTGTCTATGATTTTAAGAGATAAGGGATTGAGGAGCTCGTGGCTAAATAATAACAGCCGCTAGGGTCAATCTTTAGGTTAAGACGTGCTTGCCTAGGTTGGTCCGTAGTTGGGTGACCATCCATTACATACGGTGCGCTCTTCCGAGGCACGGAGGAAACTCGCTCCGTGCCTCGGAAGAGCGCACCGAGCATACGATACGTAATTCCAAAATAATTGCATTCGCTTGATTCCTTGCTGCATCGTTATTACTTATCCTTTAGTTATGCAATTAATATGTAAGATATTTAAGGATATACTCTATACATCGTACACTTTAGAAACACGATTACTTTTAGTTTCTTCAATAGAAAAAAGCCAAAGTAATCTCTAAAAAACGAAATAAACCCTAACTACGGCGTAAATACTTCACGGAAGATCATCAGATTTTGAATAATAATAAAACTACATGTTTTCTATAACGCATACATTTTACATTTTCGAAATGTGTATTTGTTTGAATAATATGAAGGAAATACCTAAATTAGCGTGCGTTCCGCCCATTCTAACTTGGGTAGGCCTTCTGAAGGCCTAGCCAAGTTACAAACATTTCGTATCGATTCTCTTTCTACAATCGTAAACGCCTCGGCGTAAGCGATTGTAGAAAGCGCTAAATTGGTAGCCAAGTTGACACGACTGAGTCGATCGCTCGTTCTCTAATGTCTGTAGAAAAAACCTACACTTTAGTCTATGGTGAGCGTTCCTACCAAAAAGTTTAGCGATCAACATTGTAGAAACGATAACATTCTATTCTATCATTTTGAACGATGTAAACTTGTGTACGAATTTTCTATTCATTTGTGTTGATCACGTGATTTAACGTTGAGATGATGTCATTCCCATTCATTTGAATAGTTTTCTACTAGCGTTAACGATTGTAGATTGTCAACTTGGCTAGGGGTGCAGAGCAGCCACGCTTCCCCCTATCCGCTTCAGTCCTGCTTCGTACTGCTTAGAAATACCTAAAATCTATTAGCGCCAGAAGCTCGGTGCTCTCTTAAGCCGTAGATCCCGGCTGCCATTTGTAGATCTTTGACCGTCGTTACAGGTAGTCAGTGGACCGAAAGTCTGACAACCAATCTTACTAAGAGGTTTCGTATTATCCAGTACTAACATAGTTGTGGAGGTCATACTGGTATTCAGCTGCACCCGGTAATACTGGAAGTCGACTCCAATGTTGGGAAAAGGCGAGGCAGATAATATTACGTTTTGTACGATGTAAAATTAGTAAAATTAAAAAATACTTTTCTGTGCCAAGCAAGAAATAACACCCGAAATCCCTCAAACAATTGTGTCGGTTTTTCTACAAAACACCCTGTTTAACATCTTACGTCATATTCCTTATAGGTTTAAGGTTTGACACAAAAATGGCACTCGATTAAGATGATGTCGTATCGTAGGATTTATATTAATCGCGTACTATATTTTGTGTGTCAAATCTTTATGGAATACTTATTTAGTTTTGGTAATGTATTTATCTTGTAAATAATGCTCAAATTGTAAATGTCTCAGTGACTTATTGGAGGAATACCTTAAAAGGTTTGTTTTGAAATTAAACTTATCCGTCGAAAAAAAAAAATAACGATAATCTGTTAGTTTGTCGGCTTGATGAAACAATTCTTAGTTTTATGTGTTTTACACGACAATTTTCCATGTACGGTTCTTCCACTTAATCAAGCCCTAAAAATAAGAGTTTCGCAGATATTTGAAAAATATTAAAGTTACTAAACAATATCTCATAACTCCTAATGTACAAACTCAATTTTGGAACAGAAAAGAACACGCGTCTCCCCTAAGCCTACTAAAAACGTAAATGAGCCACGAACTCAAAAACAACAAGAGAGTTTTGTCGACAAAGAGGATCCTTCATTTGGAAGCCGTAAGAAAGTAAAAGTAGTCAGGAAATTGTACAGAAGCCCACTCCCTCCCCCTCCTGGCAGAAAGTTCCGTAATTGACAGAGAGATGATCATCCACAAATGAAGCAGATTAATGATCCCGGTGCACAGATAAATGATGGAACCGAACTTTTGTTAGAAGGAAAATCATTCGCGGAAGTACGGAAGTGATAGGTTTAAAATATGTATGAGTTTATTATTGTTGTTAAATTTTATTTAAAAAAAACTTTATTTTCAGACTACAGTCCATAGTTTTGTTAGTACCTATTTTAGTGTAAGTAACAAATGGTGGTTAAGTTATAAGGTTGGTATTGTTAGCGTTTACAACTTAATTATTTATTTAGATCTATTACTGTCCCCACCCAGTGTCTCTGGAAGGGGCAGTCTGGTCTAGCAGCAATCATCTTCAAAATGCTGATACTGCTGCTGTGATTATATCTTCTAATGGTAAGCCAAAAGTGTACCTAATAGTGCATCTTCATTTTGGGTTTCAGTTGTGTTCATCATCATCATCATCATCATCATTTTAACCGAAAGTCGTCCACTGCTGGAGATAGGCCTCCCCCAAGTGTCGCCACATTGAGCGGTCCCGTGCGACTCGCATCCAGCGGAAGCAGAATCCCGAGATTCTCCTAGATTCTCAAGAAATTGCTATTATTTGCCATTTGGCATTCATTTATTGAATTGGACAGTGAAAATTTGGCATTCAATAATTCAAACCCAAGACACGCACCCTGATTTTTGGGATTCATGTGCGTATTGTATGCCAGCCAGCAGGAAACCAGCATGCCTTAGAGATATTTCACGACGTCATGTAAAGCCAAGTCAGATGGCCATGGGCGGCATAAAACTCTAACATCAAGTTAGGCACTAACCGTACGAAAAAGAACAATATGCAAGTTACCTTATATCCTCGAATAAACGCATGCAGCGGACAGCCTATTCGGCCAAATCGAAGATCCTTAGTCCCTGTGGTTAGTTGGTTTTCGGATTATCCCGCCAGATGCCGCCGGGATCCGACCGAACCCGCAGGAATGACATCTTCCTTAGGGTTCTTACAGACGAGCGGCACGTTGCCAACGGCAGATAAACTGTCGCCACCTGTCGACGACTCGCCTTCGACAACTGCCGTCGACGGGTGGCGACGCTTGCAGTCGACTCCGACTGCAATAGATTTACACGGCGGCGACGGCTGCAGTTTATCTGCCGTCGGCAACGTGCCGCTCGTCTGTAAGAACCCTTAGCCGAGATTTTAGCTGTAGACTGCAGCATGCATTAGGCGAATCCGACAGCAGCTGAGTGCAATGTTCACGTCATTGTTACAATTTGTTTAGTATGCTCAATTCAAATGAATGGGTTTGATGCTGGGATGAAGTTAGTTTTGAATTAAGTGGGGTTGGAAATTCGGGTCATTTTATAAATTGAAATACCTTTAGGTGTTATTCGTTTGTTATTAGTTTTTACATTTTTAAATAGTCCTGTACATATAATACAAACGTCCCTTTTGGCCTATTGGCCTTGTTTCGTTCTGTCTCCTTTTGATATGGAGGGAAGTGGAAATTATGGGTTTTCCTACTTCTTCTTCTCCACTATACTTTTCTGAATAATTTCGTTCTTCCAAGACAAATTAATGCTTTCTCTGGGACTTCGTCGAGCTCCATTGTCTCAGCGGTTTTCTGGTAGTCGCCACTGTTGATTCTGGCTTTCAGGAGTTACAAAGGTTTGGGAATAGAGAGGCGAGATTGTACCAAAAAAAATACAAAATAACAAAAAAATCGTTTAAAATATACAAAACAGTTTTCCACTGATGTCAGGAGCAGGTTCCAATCTGCTGGTGGTAGGGCTCCAGAGACAAACCTCGTTACAATGCGCGCTGTATCGAGGAGTACTGCCTTCTGATGCCCTTCATCTTACCGGGTAGCGAGGGCTTCTTCGAGCCACAATTATAGCCGAGCTCATGTTTCAAGTATGTATTATTGTTAACAACATTAGTAACATGATAGTCACAATTCACGTCCAATTAATTGATGCTATTCATACTCGTACATACTTTTAGCGTTTCATTTCATCGTTATTTTTTTGAGAAACATGTGTGTTGTTATTAATAATAATATATATGATTTGCGGTGCAAACAGGTGTTAATACGTCTAATACAATAAATAACACGACTCTTATCAATTAATTTCTACAATACCTTATTATTGTTTTCTTAACATAATTATATTCGATTTCTCTCAAGTTAATACTAATAATATATTTATTGGAACAATACTCTGTCAGTAGGTACATTTAATTACCACGTACATTGAATAGCCCAATATAACTCAAACATGCTCGAATAGCTTGCAGAATTTCTGAAAGAAGGCTATTTAATACCTTCTTCAGGCAATCGAAGAATCCACTGCGAGGATCGAACGGAGGACACGCTGGAGCACACTGTGGAGGTGTGCCCCGCGTGGGCGGAGCACCGCCGTGTCCTCGAAGCGGCGATCAGCGGCGGCGACCTCTCGCCTCTCTAGCCATGGTCCGGAGCGAGACGGAATGGGACGCCGTGACCTCCTTCTGCGAAGCAGTAATGCTAGAGAAGGAGGTGGCGGAACGTGAGAGGGAGAGAACCGGACGCCGCGGGAGACGCCCCGGGCGCCACCGGCCACCGTAGGCGCGGGCCTGTGGACGGTGGGCTATGGGCTAGCTCGCCGTCCGTCCGTCTCATGTTGACAGGCCGTGTCGACGGCGCGTCTGTCTGTCTGTTTGCCATAAACTCAAAAACTACTGGACCGATTTTTGTATTCACCAATGGATAGAGTGGTTCTCGATGAAGGTTTTAGTGTATTATTTGTCAATTTTTTATTTATTGGCTAAAATATAATGATATTTGTTGGAGGTGTCGGAAAAAAATAAGCCGTCTGGAAGCTTTCAACTAAAATGCTGCCTAAAACGTACGAGAAAAAAAAAAATGAAAATGATTTCACGGACGAAGTCGCGGGAGAAATGCTAGTGTTTTATATATTTTATTCACAAAATAAATTATATTCCAGCAGGTATACTCATTGTAAGTTAAAATTTGCAAAACATTCGTATTCTGTACCTATCTGCAATCTTAAAAATGTAGCACTAGGTCTGGCGTAGGCTTTCTTCTTTTTTCCAAATACCTACGTTATTAGCCCTCACGTAGATCTTGGGAGAGAGTAGCGATCGTCTACACGTACCTAATTAGATATTGTTATATGAAAAGGCATGAGTTTACGTTTGAATGTAAGTATGTTGGCCTAGAGAGCACTACGTGAGGTCGACAAATGGATGTGCGATTAACACTGCGACACTGCCGTCTATACAGGGTCTAACATCTGTATAAACAGCAGTGTCGCACTACCGTGATGTCGAGCTTCAGTTTGTCGCACTACCGTGATGTCGAGCTTCAGTTTGTCGCACTACCGTGATGTCGAGCTTCAGTTTGTCGCACTACCGTGATGTCGAGCATCAGTTTGACGCACTACCGTGATATCGAGCTTCAGTTTGTCGCGCAAGTGTGCATTCAAATTATGGGGAGTCGCAGTAATGTTTTGTCGCACAAATGTTAATCAATCAATTAATCGCACACCCATTTATCGACCTCACGTAGTGCTCTTGTTAGGCTAGGAGATTGCTGTGCTTTTTTACGTAGTTATCAAGTGTCTATTTTCTCTCAGAAGTACTTAATTTTCTATCATATAGTTATAGGGACTTAATATTCGATGTTGTCGATTAAGTTAGATGTTACCAATCAAATTACAGACCATAACTTCACGTAAAAAGACAGGTTATTGCATCAAGAACCTGCCATATTAACCTGATTCAAGATACACCGACAAAACATACCTTTTTATCCATTATTATGTTTAAAATATACCAACAATAAACCTGTCACAAAGTAATGAATGAAACGTTAAAATGTTTAAAGATGGCGGCTTGGAGTCAAATCCAGCTATTGACATCAATCATGATTGCTTTAATTATTGAATAATGGAGTTAAAGTGAATTAGATAAATTAATCTGGAATAATATTTGGAGGGATTACGGTTGAACCCGTTGAGTTCGTGGGCAGTAGTCACGATTGATTGAGAAATAAAATTCATTGAGTGGATTATGTTATACTTTCTCAGGTTTTTTTAAACGTAACGATACGTGGTTGAGAACCTCTTACTTCCGGGTTTTTCGAATGTCGGATAATAATAAGATATTGGAATCTAAAATGTATTATTAGGAAGAGTAGATATCGGATATTATAATTTTAAGCAAATGGAAAAAAGCACATCTACACATATCAAAAAATAAACCATTATTATATAGACTAACCTTTTCCTAACCATGTTAGGGTTGCCTTCCAGTCTTACTGGATGTAGCTGAATACTAGTATTAAAATTTTACTGACTGCCTATCTGACCTGCACAACCCAGTTACCAGGTAATTTGATAACCTTTTACCACATAATTTCTTTATTTTTAATCTTCCTTATTAAAATAATTAGCAACATGTTTCCAGGGGCCCTAAAATGGCTGCTTTAGCAGAATCGTAATATGAATCACAATTCGTAAAATGGACTTTACGGTCATAACCATAAACACCATTTTAAGAATTTTATTTTTTTAACATGATCTATTATATTATTCTGATAAAGCAGCCATTTTAGGCCCCCAGTTTAACTTTATTTTTTATCATAACAAATTCACTCCTAACACATGGGGAATCTCGAAAAATCATCAAGTTTACCGCTTACAACCAAATGGCGTATAATTATAATGCTCATCGACCCACAGGGGCCCACAGAGGCCCGTAATTATGTTCAAAACAATCAACACTTATCATAGCGCGCTGTAATTAAATAATAATTATGACTCACTGGAGTAGTTCCCGTTTTTGTTTGCTTAACTGACTTTCTGGTATTCGAAATTGGTGTTTATTCAGAGGGGAACGATTAGGAGATTGATCTAGCTAGCATAATATTATCTTTTTATAAAAATTCATCCGCAAGACATCCGCAAGAGAACCAGGGTCACCGACGTAGCCCGAAGAATTGCCAAACTTAAGTGGCAGTGGGCAGGGCACATTGCTCGCAGTACGGATGGCCGATGGGGCCGAAAAGTTCTGGAGTGGCGACCGCGAACCGGAAGACGTTGCGTTGGGAGGCCTCCCACTAGGTGGACCGATGACCTGGTGAAGGTTGCGGGAATCCGCTGGATGCGAGTCGCACGGGACCGGTCAATGTGGCGACACTTGGGGGAGGCCTATGTCCAGCAGTGGACGTCTTTCGGCTGAAATGATGATGATGATGATGATGATAATAATTATGTTGAATTATAATTAGCACACCTTAAGCCGTTGGTCCCGGCTGTCATTTGTTGATCTGTGACAGTCGTTACACACAGGTAGTCAGTGGCCCGAAAGTCTGACAACCATTCTTACCGAGGGGCATCGTATTACTGAGTACTAACTCGGTTGTGGAGGTCAGATAGGACGTCGCTCCATGTAAAATACTGGTATTCAGCTGCATCCTATTAGACCGGAAGCCGACCCCAACATAGTTGGGATAAGGTTAGGCATATGATAATGATTTTCTGCATGTCAATGTTGCAATAGCGGTCATTGCCCTTTTCCTAAGAAGATATAATTACCTTCTTAAACTTGTGTTAGCCTAGTACTTTTTCTAAGGTAATTTATCAATTTGTTTGAATTAAAGATTCTTATAAAAATATTGTTATAATGTTGTCTTCCTAACTGTACCTAACGTTGATAAAGTTTAAAGTTCCACACAAAAAGAAACGTGGGACGAGTTGCAGAACGAAAATATTACATATTTTGATTTTCATCAACTCGTCCCAAGTGGGCCGTGGGCCTGTGGGACGAGTTGATGAATTACTCATCTCTACTCTTCGTACGTACCAAAACAAATGAACCATGTATCGTTTTTCATTAGAAAAAATGAACAGGCTTATTTTTGGATTTCAAAGTTAAGAACTTAATAAATGGAGGTGGGTCAATGACCGCTATTGCGATCTTAACTGGCAGCAACAATAGCATTATCTTATGTTTTTGACGGTTCTGCGGTGCCTGTAACAGATCTATGGAAATAAATGCTTTGAGTTTAAGTTAAGATACCCTCAGACACCCTCCCCGGGTAATGTAAGCCGGGATCTAGTTCATTGTGGAACAAAAACAACCTGGAATTCCGCAAAGAACGCCTGATTTAATTCCTGATAGAATTGATCAACCTTCTTTGAAGTGCCACTCACAAAATACGTAGTGGTTAGTCAAAGTTGAATAATACTATAAACGGTGTAAAAAGACCCTACACGAAAACGAAAGCCACATAATTATTCTATCCATCATTAGGATCAGTTTTTTCTTCCTCTAGACAATACCATACCACCACAGATTCTAAAAATATTGAAGGTCAGAGTCAATTTTTTTTAAACTCCAATGACGAGTCTGTTTGCATGCTGTATGATGCAACAGAAAATAAGATGATAACCACTGCAACAATATTAATATTTTAAACGATATTAACGATAATAGTTATTTCTTCCGCATTTAACTCGGCTTGCGGGAAACATAAATCATAGCCGGGTTCCTCTCGCAACAGTAACAGACAGTAGACAAATCATATACGTCACCCGAGGAGTAGATAACTATTAATATTCTATTACTGAACTGTTAAGATAATTACTGAGCAGTAATATCTATAATTGGAAAAGCTCTTGGCGTAATACCTTAGGGCTTCAGCAAGCATCCGGCTCGAAGGACCAAATGTTTGTAATGAATTGTGGTGAGGATGGGACTTCTTCGACGATTCTTAGCTTCGACGATTTTCTAACTGTTTCAACGTGTTTTCACCACAGTATCAAAATCATGTTTTCTATCTATCATTATTTGTCAGTTGCAGTCTCGAGCTTCCGAAAAGTGACTCAAAGGTGTCTGCTACGGCCTTAATGCAGTGGGAACCTCTCAATCCACAGGGTTGACATGCAGTTTCGGTGGTATAGATGATCATGACCATAATTAAATGCATCCTCTGGGTTATGATAAGAATATCCACGGGCATTATGCCAGTTTTTTCATAAAGCTAAAAGAGACATCAACTGATGCGTAGATGTGGCAAAAGAAATATTTGGATGGCTTACAAATAGTTGTTCCGGGTCTGGCAGTTTGTGTTTGTGAGTTTAAATGTTTGTAAACCCTACGCACCTACAACACAGGAGAAATTCCTAGTGTGTGGCAACATTTTTATAAAAAAAAAGATGTAAATGATGAAAACTTAATACCGACGCCAACCTTGTTGAACTTGTTTAACGTAAAACTAAGTTTTATTTAACACAATTTGTAATTGGAACGGAGAATTCAACCACTAGAAGTATAATACCAAGGGGTATGAGTTTTATGAGTGATGGTAATAATGTACAGTCAGCTCTAAGTTCTGAAATTTTCTTCAAACATTTTCTAAAAACTTAACAAAGTTTGCAAAATTTTATTTAACGGCCATCTTTATTCAAGTCCCCCGTTCTCACCGACAAGGGGTTCCCACAAGATCTGTCAGCAGATTGGGTGTGACCTCGGTACGTATAAATTGGACGACTGTTTTGGAAATTCAGTAATTGTTGTGGTTTCCCTAAGCGTGGGAAGTGGATGGTTCCTTTGATCAAAATAATGAGTTCGTGGTCAAATGTTTATAAACGTAATGACGTATTGCTAAAGTAATCAGCGATATTCAGGATATTACAAAAGTACTTTGGATATTTCTTAGAACTCATCATACCGTCTTTTATTTTGACTTCAACCTCTTTGTGTAAAACCTTTCGAAAAAAAGTTTTTGTCAAAACTGATTTACAAAGTCAACTAATTTTATCATAGCACCACGCTGGTAATCCCTGAAGGGTAGGCAGAGGCTCGGCACAGCCCATTTTTCGCCAGTTATGTTTAAGTCCCATGTAATAGGCGGCGAGCTTGAGAAATTCCTGATGGAAAAACCCAATAACACTTTGCCCGACCTAGGAATCGAACCAAACTTATTGTATCATTTACCCAAATCGGGATTTTTAGATGTCTGGGGAACTGGGTTAGGGACTATGGGTACCTATGTACATTTTATTAAATATTTTTGCTTTGCTTTTATAAAAATAAATATTGCTTAAGCTTTTTCTCTGTGTCGCGTAAATATTTAATTTGGAATATTTTGTTACAGCCAGTACAATGGTCTTATTTTAAAAATAGTTCACAAAGAGACCTATAATTAAATTCCTGTCTAGAAAATAGTATTTGATTTAAAATCAAACAAAGGCCTAGACTATAATGTTTAATTTAAGTCGTTAAGTACCAAAAATATACTTAACAAATTTTAATTCCACTCTTTATTATTTATTTTTAGTTTGGATAGAACTTTTTTAATATTCCATTGAACAGAGTTTCATTTATTATAATGTTACGTCGTACAAGAACATTCTAGATTACGAGCGAGTCTCGAATGTTTAGACGATTCGAGTATAGAATGTTCTACTATAAAAATCTCTAGAAGATTCGAGAAGGTTGTGGAAGTTTCTCGAAGGACCCATATGGAATTGTCTAGAACAGCGGTCGGCAACCTTTTGGCAGACAAGGGCCACATAGTGAAAAAAATTGATAAAGGGGGGCCGCACATTTAATAATTTAGTACCTAATAGGTGTCTGATTAATGTAGGTAGGTAGGTATCATAGGTGATGTAAATAATGTGAAAACATTTATTTTAATTTTACTATATAATATCAGCTGTAACCTAGTGCCACACTAAGCAACGAGGCTTGTGTCGTGAACACCAGATAGTTGATATACTACAGAGATATTTTTTTTTAAACATACTTGTTATACATCCATGACTCGGAAACAAATGTCCATGCTCATCACACAAACATTTTGCATAATAAAATTAAAACTAATGCTTTAGAGAAAAAAAAATTCAAAAAGAAAAAAAAAAAAATGAGGGAAATAAATAAACATAAATAAATAATGACTTGTAGAAATAAAATGTTAAATGAAATAAAAAAATGTGTGATCTACCCTAACCTGCCTATATATGGCAGGCGCCTATGGCGCCCAGACTTGACTTTGACGAAGGCTCAGTAGCCCAAACTCAAGGTTTGCTAAAGAGCGATGGACCGTAGCATTTTAAACATCAAAGTCACCGATTGAATACGAAATACCTCAATACGCTCTACGACGGTGTTGGCGATAAATCAGCGAGGTTAAAATGGGACTGGGCGGGTCACATTTCTAATTGTGAATCGTCACACACTGGGTGTCTGAAAACTGTCGTCGTAACCGAGGTAGGCCCCAGGGAACGCTGATTAAATTTAACTGTAAGAATTAAACTTTCATTCGCAAAGTAGGCGCCGACCGCTGGTCTAGAACATTCGAGTAAGTTCTGGAACCTTCTCGAAGGATGGTGTTTACTATAGGACTGTGAAGAATGTTCGAGAAAGTCATGGATCTTATTCGAAGGATCAGTCGCCGTATAAATAGCCGATGTGTTTGCGGGAGCAGTCAGTTTCCGAGTAGGCCGAAACCCACTGTCCCGAAGGCTATTGTTTCGGAAACAATAGTTCGTCCCACACCTGCGTCCGATTCACCTTCTGAGAATATGGACACGTTGGTCCCTGTTTCCGACCCCGAACCGGAATTCTCCTCCGATTCATCCTCCGAAGACGACTACCAAGTCGTCGGAAAGGGGAAGAGGAGAAAGGGAAAAAATTCCCAGGCCACCCAGGCCAAGAAACCTGCCGCGAACGTCTCGGTCCCCTCTCCCGTGACTTCCCGCCCTCCTTCCCCAGTTCCGTCAGCCACTGCTCATACGAGCAGGCCAGCAGTCACTAAACCCGCCGCGAAACACGCCGCGAAGCACGACGCGAAGCACGGCGCGAAGCACGCCGCGAAATCCAAAAAACCCAAGACCACTCCCGCGCTTTACAGGACAAGGCAAAATGGACAAAATTGTCAAAAGCGTGTATGGATCAAAAGATCCAATACACTAGCGCCCATAGCACCCCAAATACTATTAAGATAAAGGTCCCTACGTCCGACGACTATAGGGCCTTGTCTCGTCTCATGGCCAAAAGCGCGACGCTTTCCATACCTACGGTCTCCCCGAGGTAACACCCACTCGCGTCGTCATTAGGAATATTCCTAAAGAAATCCCCTCCGAGGACGTCCTAAACGATCTCATAAAACAAAACATCTCCGTCTCAGCTGTGCACCACCTGCGCAAGGCGCGGAGGCAACCTGTACGACATAGTACTGGTCATTTACGACCCGGTGGAAGGGCACCACCCGATTTTTAAGATCAAGTCTGTTTGCTCTCAGGCATCTCGGTCGAGAGGTGTTTTAAATCACACCAGATAGGGCAAAGTCACCGTTGCCAAATGTATAGCCATAGCCAGAAGCACTGCTACGCGCCTCATAGGTGCGTAAAGTGCCTAGGTGACCATGGCACGACCGATTGTCCTCGTCCTAAGGACATCTCCAAGGCTACAGAGCCACCCAGCTGTGTCCTCTGTGGCCAGTCGGGCCACCCGGCTAACTGGGTCCCAAGGCCCCCAAGTCCTCCTCCTCAAACTTGGCAAAGCGCGCCAGCGAACGGCAGCAGAGGAAAAGCCCCTCCTTCAAGATCCCCTCTTCCCAATTGCCCGAACGTCTCAGTCCTCAGAGACCCTCACCCTGGAATTCTCTGAATCAACAGAGAGCCTTCCCAGCACTTGGTAAGGCAGAGACCACCACCATCCCAAGGTTACTTGATACCCCTGTCCCGCCATCTGCGCCCCCAGCGCCCCGAGTGGCTGCTCCCGCACCCTCTCAAAAGGTTGCTCCTGTTTCCTCTCCTGTGCCCTCTCGCCCTGGACCTGCAGGCCTCGTGGCCATAGCTGAGGAAAGTTCGTTCTGAACGATCGCAAGATTCGCGGTATTCGTCGGTCCTGAAGCAGACAGCCTAGCTGCCCTTAGACCCGCTAATCTACAGCGAAATCTTCAGCCGCTATTCCGAGATAGAGCAAGCCCTAAAAACCCTTAAGTCCCCTTGAGTATGGACAATACGAACTTAGGTAAATTAAAACCCTGATTCCTTAAATTAGGTTTTTCAACGCCAATGGCCTCAGAAGCCAACGTGATGAGATCGTCGCTTTCCTCCGCGACCATCTTCCTCCGAAATCATCAAATGACTTCTCCCGCTCTGGGCGGATCAGGAGGGAGTGTCAGACTTTTACTGACTAAAACCCATCCATGTTCCTTCATCGCCCTTTATGTTCCGGGGCCACGGTACCTCTTTTGAACAGTCCCGCAACCCCGGCAGGCATCGGCCCTTCCTTTTTGCTGACTCTCTTTGAGGCGCGCGTGGAACACGAACGTGCCGTCAACACCGGCCCATAGCCCACCGTCCACAGGCCCGTGCCTACGGTGGCCGGGGGCCACGTGGTGGTGGTGGTGAGAACGCGGCTATCCGTGCTTACAGCTCTTTTCCCTGCGATTCGAACAAAGCTCACATGCGCTACTTACAGCGTGCTGTGAAGAAGGGAAGGAAAAACCCTCTAAACCTCAGCCGACGTCTTAGGCGCTTGGTTTAGGAAATCGAGAATCGAGGTTAACCCCAATAAGAGTCAGGCCGTTCTTTTTTCGAGATCGCGTACTAATGTCACTTACCCCAATCCAATCACTATGTACGGCAAGCCTATCCCCTGAGAGAAGCACTTAGAATAGAAATACTTAGGAGTCAAACTCGACAACCATCTGACCTTCGGGCCACATATCAAAGCAGGTCGCGACCGAGCTGCTTTCGCGATGGGTAGACTTCATTACTTACTAAAAAGAGCAAATTGTCTCTCAGGTGCAAATTGCGTCTCTATACCGCCGTGATCCGTCCCATCATGACTTACGCTTGTATCGTGTACGCTCACGCCAAGCCTAGATATCTCCATAGGATGCCAGGTCCTTCAGAACCGGTTCTTACGTAAAGTCACGGGAGCCCCTATTACGTCCGTAATGACCGAGATCTTAATATCCCCACGATGGCCATCAAACACCGTAACCCCCTGATTGCATTGGCCGCCCGTTACGAACCCTCGCGAATTAGTCAGATCCGCCGCCCAAGGCATACTTTAGTCGATCCCGATGACGCTATTACCCTCCTCCAGGAGAGCAGGAAGGAAACTAGCACGCTTAAAAAGCACAGACGCAAACAGCCGTCATTCCAGCCGTCATTCCATTTTTTTTTTTTTTTAGGCCTTGATTGCATGGCAAAGTATTATAAGATAAAGCACAAGCAAATAGTTTCTTAATCTAGTTAGTGGGTGCCGTACTGTTCTCCTAGATAGGTTACAAAGTAACCTGTGTTTAGGAGAAACAGTTCCGATCCCCGTCATAATGGTTGACTTAAGACAGCACGTGTTAACTTTGGTGGTTTAAAGTAATCATTCACAAGCTACAAGAAGAGGGACAAAATTAGGTCCTTATACAATAACAAAAATAAAAACTTAGAATCTAAAAACAGCAATTTTATAAAAAATATATAGATAATTTAAATAAGTTGTTCAGTTTTTGGTGTGGTGTGTATATTGTAAGTGTTGTGAGTATTTCGTTAAATGAATGTGGTGTGTGATGTATGTATGTTTTGGAGTGATCATCACTAATTCTTTAGGAACTCTTCGGTTTCGTCGTAGTTTAGGTTTAGAAGGAAGTTGCGAACAGTCTTTTTGCAATTAAAGTTTGTTAAGCCGTAAATGGGAATTTTTGCATTGATTTTATTGTAGAGAGAGGGGCCAAGATAGAGAGGAAACTTTTTTATAAAAGCTGTGCGTGTAGGTGGAATTGTGCAGATTAGGTCTTTGCGGCGTTTGGAGATTTTTTTGAATGGTGTTTGTCGGTGTTGCAGAAGGACTGTATATAAAACATATTGTTGCCTTACATTAAGTACGCTACATGATTGATATAGTTCGACAGTTGGGTAGAGTATTGGTCTGAAAGTAGCCACCTTCAAAATAGCTCTATGTGCGACCTCCAGAGGCTTAAGTATGGTCTTTGCAGCACCACCCCAGCATGAGATACAATAGGTTAGGATAGACTGACAGAGAGCAAAGTAAACGTTTCGTATGACACTTGCTCATGCCAGCCCGCGTGGCTGGGCCTGTAGTCCAAAATCAGTTCCTAAATAATGACATCACTCAGATCCAGCCTGTCCCCTTGCCGTCCTCTCCCAGCGTCGCCCTAACCCGAGGCCCGTACCCCGCAGGGGGTGCCCTTAGCGTGTAGTCGTTTTAGTTTGTAAGTTTTATGCCCTGACTGGAGGCCCTACACGCCTACCTTAAGGCACCCACCGGATTGTCTGGTTAAGCAGTCGACAACCTCTCTAGGTTAAACTGCGAGATGCCATTCCGCTTAAAAAAAAAAACGGTAGCAGTCAGTCTGATTTTGGCTACAGAACGAAGCGAATCGAAGTGAACGAGAAGTAGTGTATTTGTGATTAAGTTTGAAGTGTTTTGTAATGAATAAAGTTATTCAAATTGTTTAATCGGTAGTAATTAATTTGGCTCCAGCCCATCTCTTAAATTTCCCATTTCGACAACTAAACAAAAGACGGGCGAAACAAGTGAAAAAGTGTGCCAACTCGTAACTATTTTAATCTTCATACATTGAATCTCATTTCGTCAACCATAAATTTCAACTGTTTTTTGTACAGTACAGTCAGCTCCCAAAGTTACAAGGAAACCATTTGTTGATGTTGCTATTTTTTGTCTCTCTCTGGCACACTAAGGTTGGTTACGAGAGAACTCAATTTTGAATTTGAACAGAAAGTACTAGGAGAACAGAATTAAGAAGGAGATGTTGGGGCCGCTAAAATCGTCTTTTTAGTGAATACCCAACAATAAGTAATAAGAGAACAGAATCGTGAAGATGTTAGTCTGGCCGTTTACAATACTAGCAGTCTACTACTACTACCGACTACCAGATTTACAAAAGGGGATCGGGATATCATTTTCCATTACTTTTTAACAACTGATAAATTACCTTTGGCTCATAATGTAAAGCCAACCGTCACCAATATCCTTCCTAGGCAAATGAGCAAGACCACCAAAGAACTGATTAACCTTTTTCAAATATTGATTGCAGTGTTTGATCTGAACACTATAATTCGGCTCTCGTCCTCAGTGTCGTCGAACAATATGTAATCGATAAAAATCATGGGAATCTCAACTGCTGCTGGTATTGAGTGCCGCATATTTTGGTAAGTCCTTGGTAAATTCAAACCCCGCATCTTTTAATCTTAAGGTTTCTTCGGTGTACAAAGCTGGTACAGGTTTCAACTCTACACAGATTCTTTTTTTGCTCTTAACAATTGCCTGATTTACTTCATTTTTGTATGTAATCTGAAGTACAACTTGGCATATGGAAAGTTTCTTTAATTATTGTATTGGTTTGTAATATTGATATCCGGCGCGCAAACAGTACTTGTCCATTCGGATTAGTGTTTACTAAATTCCAACAGCAGAAATCCTATTATGAAGCCTAGTACTTTCATCGTAAGTAGGTTCTGCCCTGAACTTGTGTGAACAGACGGAACTGTTAGTATAAATACTACCCTGAATTGATGCAAGCCTAGTAATTCTGGTTGGGTATTCACCAAAAAGACTGTTCTGTTACGATTTGTTAGTTTTTTGTATTTGGTTAAGTATTATTGGAACTATTTGTTTTCTTAGTTGTATGTCTAATTACTTTTCTTTTTCTCATAGCAGGAAGGTTTATTTTTGTGTTTAATGTTAAACCACCTAAAATTTACCATAATGCCATCTAAAATTTGTACGATTTGTTACTTTTTATTTAAATGTTATTATTTTTAAAAGTGTAGTTCTATTAAGTATTATTGGAACTATTTGTTTTCTTAGTTATAAGTTTAATTACTTTTATTATCATAGTTTTTTTTTTGTGTACATACATTGCTTTAGTATTTACGATAAGTTAAAAAGAAATAAATAATACCGAACAGTAATTGTTTTTGTAAGTAAGTAAATTATTTTTCTTAGTAGTTGTCCTGAGAGCTAACTGTACTTGCCGAACAAAGAGTTTACCAAATGGAATTCATTGTATGAAGATCAAAAAAGTTATGAAATGGGATTCAATGTATGAAGATCAAAATAGTTACGAAATGGGACTTTTGAGATGCTATTTTGTTTAGTTGTCGAAATGGGAAAGTTACGAGATGGGCCGGAGCCATTAATTTATCCCATTGTAAAGACATAAAATGTATTGCGTAACAAAGAGTTATTGTCAATCAATAAGGAACGTTGCGCTTGATCAGCGATTAGTTTTTAAGTTAGTATTAATTACATTATGAATTTGATGGGCAATATTAAATCAGTCACTCTGGAGACAACTCGTCGTTTCATTCCTCTCAAGCAACGCTAATATTACACCATACCCAGCTCGTAACAATAACATAACCAGTATATTTAGACATGATACAATTAGGTATTGTGTAGAATTTTTAGATACTGGGGGAGCTCCTGGCTTAATAATAACAGCCGCTCGGGTCGATTTACAGGTTAAGCCGCGGTTGCCTAGGTCCGTTGGTCCGTGGATGGGCGACCACCCATTACATACCGAGTTTCCTTCATGCCTCGGAAAGCATGCTAAGCCTTTGGTCTTACCTGTCATTTGTAGATCTTTAACAGTAATTACAGATAGTCTAAATATTCACAAACTATTTCATTTAATCTAAAATACCGACATCGATTGTTCAGAAATTTTGGGCCGATGTACGATCTTAATTGTTCGTTTGGTGCACTTAATCCATAATTGAAGGCGATACCAAAGCCTGTTTTGTCTTTGGGAAGCACCGTATTCAATCTTAGATTGAAATACCTATCTATCGAACAAGCGAAATAAACAAAAATGATGTGGTTCAAGGTCTGCGTGTTTCAGTAAACTGAAATAATATTAACTTTGTACATTTCTTCGCTCGATAGCTCAAAACGGTATTTCAAATAGCATAGATAAAATGAAATGAAAATATTACAACCATTTATTCTACTACATTCTTTTTAAACAGTCATTTACATAAAATAATATGAACAGGTGTAAGGTAAACGTACCAATACTCGTCGGATTTCGGAAATCACTGACTTTAAAGCGCTACTGTGTGTTAAATATTTAATAGACAGTGACAATTTTTGCATGACGTGATAGAGAATTTATTCGTTATTCTAAGTAACAATTTTTTTTAAATCATTTTGATGGGTATAAATATTTATTAAGGCAAAAGTAAAAAAAGGGCGATTTGTACCAATAGTCGTCTGATTTGTACGGATACTCGTCAAATATTCCCAGTACTCGTCAACTTTTAATGCTAATATAAACTCTCTGCTCTTGAACATAAAGTTCAAGATAAGTACATTTTTTTGTGCTTGAATTTGTTAAGCATGCTTGTGCCTTTGAAACATTAGGTAGATAGATAGAAAACCAAATCCCTATTTAGAATAGCAGGTTATAATCTTTTAGAAGAGCAGGTATTCAATAAAACAGATGGTTGCATTTTAATTTATATTCCTAAAATCAAACGCTTGGAATCACAATGCTTCGCTTGCTCAATGGTAGCGTCGTATGAGAGCAGTGGCCATCCAAATAAAATATTATCGGCAGCTGAATGCCACTTCTTGTAACCCAAGGGTAGAACACATTTGCTATATATTCATAGAAAGCTTCGCCAGTCATCCAGCCTCTTTTTGTGTGCCCTAATCCCCAATCATTGGGTGCTGAAGTCGAAATTTTGTAAGGGATTGACTTAAGCTTAAAAAGAAACATCGGCGGTGCCAATTCACCTGATGCATTAGCTGTTAGGAGAACTGTTACGCACTCTTTTTCTCCACTTGGTATTATATTGTAAACATTTTTAGACCCACGTTTCGCTAAGACTCGGTTGTCAGCGGGGGACAAGAAAAAGGCGCTCTCATCGCAGTTAAAAATTCTCCGCGGGTCTTCAGAAGTTGCCTGTAGCTGAGCAGTACAAAAATAATCCTGAACTTCTTTGAACCACGTACGAACATCATCTTCCGTGACTAATGCTCGAGATTGTGTCAAATTTTGGGACACCCTCCGACCCACTTCAGGGTGACGCTTTATGAATGACTCGAACCAATGTCGACCTGGTCTATTGTTAGTAAATGGGTTACTACGTTTGAATTTGGTAACTAATAATTTGACGCTATCTAATAACTGATCTGATGTTACAGGAAAACCACTTTCTGCCATGAAAATTAACCAGTTCTTTAAATGTTCTTCTTCTTCTGGAGTTAAAACAGTCGTTGGTCCTTTAGAGCAGCCGACTAAACTACGCCCTTTAATCTTGTCATTTTTAATGTGGTCCTTGGCACTTTAAATTTTCTTGCTGCATCTGATGTTGTGGCCCCTTGATTTACAGCTTCTATGGCTTTTAAAAGGTCCTCTTGCTTGTAGTTTCTTTCAGTCATGATCTGTAATTAAAATTACGATCATGCAATCACTAGGTACATACAATCAAATAAAAAAATCTTACTTAAGATTACTCTTTACCCATCAATATCGAATACGACAAGCAACGAAGTGGCAGCGATAGAATCTATGTCATCTTAGTTTTAAAACTGATTTTAATAATGTTTACGTCAAAACTAGTTGAATGACATAATTTTTATACAGGCGCTATTAAGAGACGTTAGGAAGACGCGGTACAATACACGTGACGACATGCAGTTATTTCGAACAAAAAGCATAGTGTAGTGCGTCGCAAGCAAAAATTGACTGTTCTTAACAGTCAATTTTTGCTTGCGACGTATTGTAATCCAAGCGTAGTAGAAGCAAAGGCAAGTGGTAGACCTACTTGTACCCAAAGCGCGTAGATATGTATCGCGTGTCCTTAATCGAATGGCGGAGGCCTACAGCGGCCAATATATACCTAACAAAAAACGCACGTAGAAAGTGCATATAGAAAACAGGGGGTTTAAACCATTAAGAAACAAAATAATTGAATCGAATAACATGACTGTGTGTACGTGCATCTAGAACCAGCAGAGTAAAATATACCCCTAAGAAAAAGCTTAAAAGAAACGCAGTTTTATCAACAAATGTAGTCTAAACCTTAAATATGTTTGTACAAGAGAGTTAACAATTTTGTAAAAGTCCCGATATTATCTATTTATTCGCATGTACTGTAAAACACAAAATATCTCCATTATGACGAGTTTAGGTGCAACTTTTGAGTATGTCCCAGTAGTCGTCATAATAATTCTAAAAATGACGGGTTTTGGGTCAAATGGGAGTTTTAAAGTACCAATAGATGTCTCATTAAAAAAAAATATCTTCTATGTTAAAAGTATTCCAAATTGCATATTACATCGTTAGCAAATAAACTTAACTAACTCATTAAACAAAGAAACTTACCGCAGACCCCACTGGAGTTATGTAAATCAAAACACAAAACCACGTGCTGAGTTTCACGTTTGACAGCTGAACTTCACGAAAAAACGATTTTGTTAGGGCACACACGTTTCGACTAACATATCTCCGACGCCATATCTATTAAAACTCAGTGTTGTCATTTCAATTGTGCAATATGTTACCAACAATATGTTTCCAACAATATGTTTCCATATAAACCGGCCCATTTTAAGTTCAGTAGAAAAAAATATACAAGTTTTTAGATTAATTGTCGACTATTGGGGGCATGACGACTTCACCCGCGTTTACCTTACCTTAACTACATATTTGTTTACACTTTTGTTTTTTTAGTATTAGTCGCCTCTTGGCCTAGTGCTCATTTCTGGAGACGCGGCGCGTCAGGCGGCGCGTCAGGCGGCGCGTCAGGCACAACTCGTCTCGCGACGCGTTGTGCGTTTTTTCCGTTTACGGAAAGGTGGCGCGTGTCATCATGTCACGTCATGACGGATGTCAAACAGCCATAAGCTCTTTGTGTTCTTCTTCTCGCTATAAATAAAAATACCAGTCTAATTCGCATAAGTTTATTGAATAAATACTTCTGTCAGTGCAACTTACGAATAACATTGTTATCTCGTGTTTATGTGTTTATGCCCGCCGCGTTGCCCGCTGCGGTGGACGCCGCGTTGGACACCGCGTGCACCGCCGTGTCCAACGCGGCGTTCGACGCTGCATCTCAAGCAAAGGCGCGTAAATTCGCTTCCCCGTAAACGCTCCCATACATTGCCATATGTTTGAATTTTAAGCGGCCCGCACCGCCAGACGCGCGCGACTCGCCGCGTCTCCGTAAATGAGTTTTCGTTAAATCATTGCAAAATAACACTCTAACTACTGTATAAGTGTCCAAGAAGGAAGTCGACTAAGTTAACTTTAATGTAATTCAGTCATCTAGATGGAAGAAAAACAGTCGCTTATCGGCACCAAGGTGTAAGTAAGTAAATTGTAGCAATTGGATTACTTAGATGGATTCCTGCGAGAGACTCTTGTGTTAACTTAGGTAAACTTGCACAGGAAATAAAGGATAGCTTGACACTTAGTCTCTGGGGTAGAAATAGAAATGTAGGTATTATTTTGTCTTATTTAAGTACAGGAATGTTCTTGAATATTCAGAACGTTTTGTATGGGCTATTTTTAGTTCTACATTAGTAGGATATAGATCGAGCTCGTGGCTAAATAATAACAATTGATTTTCGGGTAAAACCGCGCTTGCCTAGGTTAGTCCATGGATGGGTGACCATAACATACCGAGTTTACTCCGTGCCTCGGAAAGCTCGTTAAACCGTTGGTCCCGGTTGTCAATTTGCAGATATTTAACAGTCGTTAGCCCGTCAGTCATTGGCCCGAAAGTATGACAGCCAGTCATACCAAGGGGTCTCATTTATGACCCAGTACTAACTGGGTCGTGGAGGTCAGAGAGGCAGTCGCTCGAAATAAAATACTGGTAGATATTCAGCTGCATCCAGTTAAACTGGAGGCCGACCGCAACATAAAAAAACCGGCCAAGAACGAGTCGGAACCACGCACAGACTTTTTAAAGAATAAACTTAACTTTGCTGTTCGATCCCATGAAACGGCTATTGCACCAACCGCAAATAATAAGTTTGTAATAGTAAAATCGCTTTTTTTTGTTATTAAACTACATATTTACGGTTTTCAGATTTTCTCTGTAAATGTGCTGTAAGACATTGCTTCTCGCCAAATTTCTTGATTCTAGGTCAATGGGTAATTACCATATAGGTTTTCGACCCAAACCCTATAGGGTACCAACTTCTGGTTGACCTAGAAGTGTCAATTTCGGTTAAAACCAAGGTCTTACAGCACAAGTAAAGGGAACATTCTGAAAAATAGAAAAGTTGAAAATTAAGGTAAAATCTAAATTTGCCCATATCTTTTTATCATGTTGGCTCAGGAGATTTTATACACCTAATAGGGACTTTAGACCTTAGTATCTGGGATAAATTTCAACTTGCTGGCTCCACCCGTTCCTGAGAAAATCGGTGGTGACAGACGGACGGACAGACGGACAAGAAAGTGATCTTACAAAGGTTCCTTTTTTTACCTTTTGAGGTACGGAACCCTAACAAGGCTAGGCAGATGATGATTGGTAGCATACCTTACCGGAAACTCTAGAACTAATAAAGAAGAATGAAAAAAGAAGACATGGTGCACGGAATCCAAATAAATTGGAATTAGGCCAAAATATTGATAAGGCCTTTTTTTCTGATGGGAAATCATCAAGTGACTCCTCCCGCTCTGGGCGGAGCAGGAGGGAGTGTCAGACTTTTACTGACTAAAACCCATCCATGTTCCTTCATCGCCGTTTGTGTTCCGGGGCCACGGAATATCTTTCGAACAGTCCCGCAACCCCAGCAGGCATCGGTCCTTGCTGACTCTCTTTGAGGCGCGCGTGGAACACGAACGCGCCGTCGACACGGCCTGTCGGACGGACGGCGAGCTAGCCCATAGCCCACCGTCCACAGGCCCGCGACTACGGTGGCCGGTGGCCACGTGGGGGCCCCCGACGCCCGGGGCGTCTCCCGTAGCGGCCGGGACGTGAGATTCTCTTCCTCTCACGTTCCACCACCTCCTTCTCTAGCATGACTGCTTTGCAGAAGGAGGTGACGGCGTCCCATTCCGTCTCCGGACCATGGCTTGAACCAGGGCCGGACGCGAGAGGTCGCCGCCGCCGATCGCCACTTCGAGGACACGGCGGTGCTCCGCCCACGCGGGGCACACCTCCACCGTGTGCTCCACCGTGTCCTCCGGTCGATCCTCGCAGTGGAAACACCCGTGCGTTTTCTCCCGCCCGATTCGGTGCAGGAACCTCCCGAAACCACCGTGTCCGGTGAGGACCTGCATCAGGCGGAAGGTGAGGACGCCGTGGCGTCTCTCAAGCCACTCCTCAGAAAGGCGATAAGTCCTTATCACTACTATTGTGGCGTGCTTTAAATATTGATAAGGCCTAAAAGCTCTTATAAAGCACTGTTTCTTTAACTAACATCAACCTAACAGATGAATGAGTAAATATTAATAATAACAGATAAGGTAGGTATAAGGCACGTTATCAAAGTAAGAAGCGTACACCCGCCCCAGTGGGTCATAATTAATTTTTAATTATTATAAGTGATGATAAGTGCAGATGCTTCGGAATTTAATTATAAAGGCCTGTGTAGACGAACGGTATAATTATAGATGCTTGCACGCAGGGTTGCCAGGTGTGACTTAATTACCATATTGCACGTCAGTTCAAAGGAAATGTAAAAGAAAATTGAAAATAATGTGTGTAAAATGCTGCTTTTTTACCCTAAGTATATGGATAAAAAACGTGTATTTAAAAGCTGAATTTTCAGAAGTAATTATAGTGGTGGAAAAAATAAATGGTCGTTAATTAATAGGTATTTATTGTGTAGTAGTGGCATTTATGTTTTCTTTAAAAAAGTTTATAATTACCCACCCTCACTTACATAAATGCGAAAATGGTCTGTCTGCAACTTTTTGACGAACGGAATTCGATGAAAGGCACTCTGGTAGACCGACTTCTAAAAAAGGAGGAGGCTATTTATTACACCAGCATCTTTTTTAGGGTTCCGTACTCAAAGGGTAAAAACGGGACCCTGTTACTAAGACTCCACTGTCCGTCTGTCTGTCTGTCTATCACCAGGCTGTATCTCATGAACCGTGATAGACATTTGAAATTTTTACAGATGATGTATTTCTGTTGCCGCCATAACAACAAATAAAATTTCAAAAATAAAACAGGATAAAATAAATATCGAGGCTCCCATACAACAAACGTGATTTTTTGCTCGATAATATTGGTATCGATATAATAACGGCAACATGTCTGCTTGAATTATTCACAGAATATTTTAATTGTATATATTTACTTTAAAAATAAATAATTAAATTAAAATAAAATAGAACATAGTTACAAAACTCGTGACGTTTTGTAGAGGTGTTGTATAGATAATGGTACGGAACCCTTAGTGCGCTAGTCCGACTCGCACTTAGCCTGTTTTTTTAATGCATATCTTTACCGATTTCTCTGTGATTACTGCTCCGATTTTTGCGTTTTTTTTATCATTTGGTTCAGGAAGATTGCGCGGTGGTCCGAAATTATTATTAACTTAACTTGGGTAGTTAATGAGTTATCTTCTTTAATACGTATTTTTTTCATAATAAATTCTCATTACAAAGTAAAATGTATACAAAGTATATACTTACACAAGTTCTTGTCATATATGTATGTGACAATTATTTGTATAGGTATATGTATTTTTATATACTTAACCCTTTTTATTTGAGATATCAACTGTTTTTTTTATCAAAAATACAATATTTTTGTAAAAAAAATACCGACTTACGGAAGTCGGTGGCAATAAAGTCAATGAAACAATCAATCAAACAATGAAAAAGTCACTGTTTTTTTTCGCCAGTATATTGCAGGCAAAGCCTGGAAAAAGCTTGTTTGAATTTGCAAACATACGACGTAACAAAGACACTATGTTACTATGTTTATTTTCAATACAAGCCTACACGGACATAATTCTTCTAATCTTATTACTATTTTTTTATTTAGAAGTCAGACTGGACGAAGATATTTTCTTATTTCTTAGACCCTGGCAACCCTGTTTAAAGGGCACATCGAACCTCCGAGTCATCTCAATTTGTGGTCTTATTTATTTTTACTGGCAACCCAACCGTGTTGCGAGGATCCTTCTACTAATGAATATAATTTTAAAGGATGGAACAAATGTACCTACACAGAGTTGTAGAAATATTTTAATATCAATGTAGGTTTATTACATTTAATATCTGTACAATTAGTTGAATTTATGATAGTTAATTGCAGTTAATCTAAAAGATAGTGATCGTAAAAAATTATGTCACTAAATGCCATCATAAGATCTTTTAATGGCTTCAACTCGACGCGCAGTTGTAAAAGGAATCTGCTTAAAATGGTTGGTATACTTTAGGACCGACATCTATAAACTTGACTAAGCATTATTCTTGTCACTGTCTCACAACTGGCAAACTACAAGTGTACGTTAAAGACAGGAACATGTGAAAGCCCAACGGCCTTGCAAAGTAACGTTTATAAATCACGGCCTTAGATATAATAATTGTGACTGTGTCATATTTCAATTAACCAGTGATCTGACTGGGATGTTGATTACGTTTCCATTTTTCGCTTTTATTACGTTATTTGGTTAATGAGGGGTAATATCGTAAAAGAATATTTTTTTCTGCCTACCGTTAACTGTGAAATGCGGCCTAAGTCTTATAATGATTCCGTACGAAATTAGACGGGAGCAATGGGATAATGTTCTACGTAATAGAATTTTGAAGCTGAGGGACGGAACTTTGTACCTACTTTGGTACATTAAAGATGGTGCCAGGGACGTTGGAATCAATTTTGATATCCGCTGTTCCATTATTTTTGATAGAATTGCCTAAAAAAGTAATTTTTAACTTCATTTTGAAATTAAATATTACGACATTATTTTCAATTTTTCCATTTGTTGGTATTTTTGCGGACAAATAAGCGCTATAAACAAATAAATGTCCAGAAAAACATAGGTAATAATATTCTGTAAGCCGCATCAATAAAATATTATTATTATGTACAGCCATCAATGTAATACGTTTATAAATTCATAGTTGCTTTTATTTTTACCTTTCTGTCTCTCTATTTATTTTAATTATTCAAAACGCTTTTAAAAAATCACCATATACACTGTAGTGCGCATCCATTAACACCATATCTACAAAACAGATAAACCCAAATTAAATATCAATCAAAAACTAAACGTAGCCGCGTTTAATTCGGAAGAAATTCCTCTTTGATATCGTTATCAACCGTCAATGAGCCCAATGGTTAATATCTCACAGGGCTGTAATGAAATGGCTGATAACACCGTCACCTATGATGGCCAAGACCGGCCAGTAGTGATGTATATTGCGATCCGATACTTTACAGTATCGATACAATAATATGCGATACTCCGATATTTTGAATCGACACAAATAATAAATGCTTGCGTTCCAAAAGTACCGGTATCGAAATGAATGGATCGTAACGTACGCACGACGATCAATCAAACTATACAAAACCAGTGCTAGCGAATCTTTCGTTGCATATGAAGCGAGATCATGTTATACTGGAAATGTATCGCTTCAATAGCTTGATGGGTCGCCGTGTGTACCACATTGTCTTTTATTTTTATTATCACACTCAGTCAATTCAAAGAATTGACTAGACTCTTGGAGGGATAATTACTGTACGACACTTGCATCGATATAAATGCAAGTATCGCATAACCCATAGGACCATAAATCATAATTTTCAAAATCGGATTAAAGCTGTCAGAATCATATCGCGTAGTTGCGATCCGTATCGAACCAAACTATCGATACAAATGCAATAGGCGAGACGACAAAAAAAAACTAATTAGTCCGTCAGTTAGATTATCAAAAAATATTTGGCCCGTGTTTTTTCTTTTGTTACGTAAACCAAAATTGACGAAGATTTATGACGCTTTTAAAATTCTCAAAACGTCACGCCTAGGTATAATTTTTAGCTAGTTCTGACGTCACGACCCCCACTCCCGAGTTTTGATGCGTTTTATCTTTGTCAATTTTCATTGATTCACAAAAACAAAAAATACGTGTCCATTAATTTCCAATACTCTAACTGACGGACTAAATAGATTTGCAATTTTTTGATACTCTCGTCATGGCTATTGTAGTGCATCCCTACCGATACAGCGGCTAACACCGTGCACCGGCCATGTTATGTTCCCATAGCCGGTGTTACATTATGATGCTACAGTTAAACACGAATGTTGTACTGGTCACACAGTTATATCGGATAGATAAAGCTATTAAGTTTCGATGACTTCCAGTGAAAAGGTGCCATGATTTTTGGGAGTTTTCTTGGGATAGTCATAGTTGGCTTTAGTAGAATTTATTATTACTTGCATCTATCTACATGCAAAACAATAAAAGGTAGGCACTTTGCGGCACGTCATTTTTTCAATTTAAAATACTGTTTTTCACTTCCGTTTAGATGAATTGTATTCATTAGTACCCATACAGTATTTCTTTCTCGATCTCACTTACTAAACTCTCTTTAAGTGAGACCCCAAGGTGATGGGGTCAGTCTTTATTGTAAGCCTAATTGGGGAGATGACAAAAAAAATATGTAATTAGTCCGTCAGAAGGATTTCCAAAAAATATTGGACACAATTTTTTTTTTTTCACGTAAACAAGAAATGAAGACGATACAGTGCATCGAAAACTCGTGTGACGTCACATTTGAGTATATTTTTTACTCAAATGTGACGTCACAAGCTCCCACTCATGATCTTTGACACGTTTTATCTTTGTCAATTTTTATTAATTTCATAAAACAGAAAACACTATCCAATTTTTTCAATAATCTAACTGACGGACTAAACAGAATCATATTTTTTTTAGTCAGTCATGATCCCTATTGTTTGTTAGATTCGTCATACATTGCACATCATTTCTCAGTGCACTAAAATCTGTCCTAATCTAAAACAAATGCAACTTTTTAACCGACCGCGACGCGACATGACGTTCCAAAAATATGCAAATTCTATCCACTGGAAAGTCGTTTTTTTTTGTGTAGCAGAAAATGTCCCGGTGAGTTTAGGAAAAAAAATAACAACCTCTATTAAGAAAATGACTTCATAAATTTCTGTATTTTAGGGAAAAATACATTTAATTTTGCAAAATTCCAGTTTTTAGAGAAAGAAACGTTTGACTCCAATGCAGTATTCGGTTGTCTATTAATGAAAAATTCATCTGTGAAACGTATCCCATTCACACTAAAGCTTTCAAATAGCATTTCAGAGAGTGTGAACACAAAATGCTTGAGGCATAAAGAGTTATAGGATCCGATGAAATTCAACACTGCAGTACTATTTTCCAAGCTTAGCACATTTATTTTTCAGACACATTTCGATTTGTGATACACAATACGAGCAAGTACAGTGGTACAAGGATCTTTTGGCGTTCGACTGACGTTGACAGAGGGACGCCATTTTGTGAAGTGTATTGAAAAACAAAATGGAGTCGTTAGTTTCGATTTTGAACATGCGTCAAAAGATACCTAGACAGATTTAGGTATTTTTCTATTACTATTGTTTCTTTACAATATTATTCTTTTGTGTTCTTCACATTATTTGTTAAATACATATTAAATTTTGATGAAGTAATTGTATTATTTTTAACAGACTTTGATATAACAGTCTGTGTTTAATAACTGACAATATTAAAATGGACCTATTATTTTAGTGAGCCCATTTGAGTTGGTTTATTGTTTTAAAGTCAGCACAAAAATATTGAAGCTTGTTATTGTTTTGATAAGATAAGATAAGATTTCTTTATTCGTTTAAACATTGTATACATACAAGAGCATGCAAGATGTTACATGGTTTTAGCCCAGAATGTTTAGCCGTAAGTAACGGCGTACAAATATTTCCATAAGATTGAGAGATGTGATTAAACGATTTAAAAATTACTTAGAATAGGCACATGCAAAGTTTATAATTTAACAACTTTATAAATAAATAAAATATTCTGATGTGATAATAATAATGTCAAAATTCTATATTCATATAAATTTAGTATTAGTGTCAAGAAACGATAAAATTATTAATTAAGTCACAGAAAAATCTTTTTCGGCTAGAAATTCGGAGATACTATAATATGCCTTTTGCGAAAGAACCATTTTTAATTGGCGTTTGAATGCCTTACCATTCAGCTCCTTCCAGCATTTAGGCAATTTGTTAAATATAGTAGGCGCCATACAGACGATACTTTTGCGCATGAGTGCTGTTTTTGCGGAATAAACTCGAAGAATGGTCATATCCCGTCTATTACGCGGTACCACGTCCTGTAAACGTGGAAATAGTTCGGGGTTTGTTTTAACGAACATTGCAGTTTCGAGGATATACTACTCTGTCAAGAAAGTACCGGGAAAAGATCAATAATACACAAAATGTCTGTTATTCATCCAAATTTATTTTATCACCTTCAAAGTATGCTCCTTTAGAAACGATACACTTGCGCCAACGAATAATCCATTCATCAAAACATTTTTTAAACGCTGCTTCCGGAATTGAGTTCAGTTCTCGCCGCGAATTCTCCTTTATGTCTTCTATCGATTGAAAACGGGTGCCACGAAGTGGTAATTTGAGTTTAGGAAAAAGAAAAAAGTCAGCAGGAGCCATATCTGGTGAATATGGTGGTTGCTGGATGGTATTTGTTGAGTGTTTGGTCAAAAATTCGTTCACAATGATAGCCTTGTGCGAAGGCGCATTGTCGTGGTGCAAAATCCAAGAATTTTCTTTCCACAAATCTGGCCTTTTTCGTCGAATTTGCTCTCTTAAACGCCGCATAACGCTCAAATAATATTCTTTATTTACCGTTAGACCTTCCGGTAAGAATTCAGAGTGCACAACACCGCGATAGTCAAAGAAAACAGTCAACATGACTTTGACTTTTGATCGACTTTGGCGTGGTTTTTTCGGTTTCGGTTCAGTTGTAAGGCGCCACTCCGAAGCTTGTTGACTAGTTTGCATGTCAAACTCGTAAACCCACGTCTCGTCACCAGTAACAATGCGTTTCATGAACGTTGGGTCCGAACTGACTCGTTCTAGCATGTCCTCAGCGACTTTCATGCGATTGAGTTTTTGGAGAAAATTCAGATCTTTTGGGACTAGCCGAGCAGCAACATGTTTCATACCCAAATGATTAGTTAAAATGGTACGGATCGACTCGTGAGATACAGAAAGTACGGCGGCTATCTCTCTCAGAGTTGAATGGGGATTTTCAGTCACTATTTTCTTCACTTTTGCGATGTTAACTTCAGTTGCAGACGTTGACGGCCTACCAGAGCGAGGCAAATCTTCCATCACATCTCGACCGCTTTTGAACGCTTTGAACCACTCATAAGCACGAGTTTTTGATAAAGTCGATTCACCGTAAGCCTTCTGTAACATTTTCAGTGACTCCGAACACGAAATTCCATTGGCGATGCAAAATTTAAGACAAACTCTTTGTTCGATATTATTGTCCATTATGAAATTCGCAATACACACTATATATGATATTACTAAAACCAGCACTGTATTTAATATAAATAACAGATGCAACTCAAACTCCGCGCCAAAATGGAAAACAGTTGTGCCAATCTAACAACTACAAAAAAAACAAAAATTTGAATTTGGAACCATAAACAAATCATCCATTCCCGATACTTTTTTGACTGAATGTACAGACAAGGAAGAGTCAATAGCTTGTACCTTTTAAAATACGGCTTACATGTATCGACCGTTTTTAACCCAAACATAGATCTAATGCATCTCTTTTGGGCCTTTTTTTTTTTTTTTTTTTTTTTTTTCGGATGGGAAATCATCAAATGACTTCTCCCGCTCTGGGCGGAGCAGGAGGGAGTGTCAGACTTTTACTGACTAAAACCCATCCATGTTCCTTCATCGCCCTTTGTGTTCCGGGGCCACGGTATCTCTTTCGAATAGTCCCGCAACCCCGGCAGGCATCGGTCCTTTCGGACCCCTTCCTTTTTGCTGACTCTCTTTGAGGCGCGCGTGGAACACGAACGCGCCGTCGACACGGCCTGTCGTCATGAGACGGACGGACGGCGAGCTAGCCCATAGCCCACCGTCCACAGGCCCGCGCCTACGGTGGCCGGGGGCCACGTGGTGGCCCCCGACGCCCGGGGCGTCTCCCGCGGCGGCCGGGACGCTGTGAGGTTCTCTCCCTCTCACGTTCCGCCACCTCCTTCTCTAGCATTACTGCTTCGCAGAAGGAGGTGACGGCGTCCCATTCCGTCTCGCTCCGGACCATGGCTTGCACCAGGGCCGGACGCGAGAGGTCGCCGCCGCCAATCGCCGCTTCGAGGACACGGCGGTGCTCCGCCCACGCGGGGCACACCTCCACCGTGTGCTCCACCGTGTCCTCCGGTCGATCCTCGCAGTGGAAACACCCGGGCGTTTCCTCCCGCCCGATTCGGTGCAGGAACCTCCCGAAAACACCGTGTCCGGTGAGGACCTGCGTCAGGCGGAAGGTGAGGACGCCGTGGCGTCTCTCAAGCCACTCCTCAAAGAGGGGACTTACCGCCACTATTGTGGCGTGCCCTATCTCTTTTGGGCCTTAAATGCAGTGTTAGCGTCGGTAGAATTTCCCCAGAATATGATGCCGTATCTTAGGTGAGACGCAGCTAAGCCATGGTAAACCGCAAGCAAGGTATCTACATTTAAAACTGCAGCTAGAGAGTGCAGTGCAAATGCAGAACTACCGATTTTTTTACAAAGGTTCTCGATTTGAGATTTCCAGTCAAGTCTTTTGTCAATTATTAGTCCAAGGAATTTAGTATTATTTACACTTTCAACAATTTTATTATCTATATTTATGTCCATATTTTCCATAGTCAGTCGTTGGCTAAAATGTTTGATTTTTGTTTTATCTAAATTAATCTTTAAATTATTATTGTTTAACCATTCTATTATAGATGTCAATGTATTGTGAATATCAAATTTATATTGGATCATGTCATTGCTATTGCTAGAAATGGTCACCGTGCTATCATCTGCAAATAAAGTCATAGGATGTGTAGTTGACTTTGGCAAGTCATTAATGTAGAGTATAAAAAGTGGAGGTCCCAATACACTACCTTGTGGAACACCAAAAGTTGTTTGACGTTCCTCCGATAGGTATATCCCTTCCTTTTTAGTGGTTATATTCATTCTCGTGATTTCTGTCTTTTGTTTTCTATTAGTCATGTAGGATTTAATTAAATTAAGAACATTACCTCTTATACCATATGCTTCAAGCTTTCTTATTAAAATGTCATGATTTACGTAGTCAAATGCTTGAGTCATATCGCAGAATATGGAGCATACAGGTGTTTTTTTGTCCATTTTTGTCAATACGGTGTATAAAAAGTCGTAGATCGCCATATTTATAGACTTATTTTTGCGAAATCCCTTTTGCTCATTACATAATATATTATTTTTTTCAATGTAACCATTTAATTCCGTTTGAATGAATTTCTCAAATATTTTCGAGAAGATAGGAATCAGAGAAATAGGCCTGTAGAATTCCATTTGCTCTCTATCTTCTTTTTTAAATAATGGCTTAATGATCGCTATCTTTAGTGCATCAGGAAACGTGCCGGCTACGATACACAGATTTATAATATGAGACAGATGGTCGCATATTTCAGGTGCTACAGCTTTTATTACCTTGGTTGATTTACCATCGTACCCCACACTATTTGTGTTTTTTAAGGCCGTAATGATAGTCTGTACAAGTATTCGTCTATGAAAAATCAAGTAATATTTAATTATTAGTTATCATTAGGTACATAATAACAATAGGTATTATTTTACTTTTAGAATAGTTAGTTATTCAGCGGTTAAGCTTAAGCAGTGGTAAGTATTTAACACAAAGAAAGAGATTTAAATATTTATAAAATGGCATTGGGAATATTGTCATAGAAAAATGTTGAACCGATTTTTTTCAATTTTGTATTAGTAAAAAGTATTGGATTACGAATTTCTACGTCCTGTTCAGTATATCACTCGTAAATATTATTACTTATATTTAATTTGTGAAACATGATAATTTATTCAGACTTAAACTGAAGCTCACCGTGTTGTAGTATCGAAAACTTTTATCCCATCGCACGCTAAAGCATGGCCAGCCCAACTCACTGATATGCCAACTATCCAAGAACTATTCAACGAGGTATCGAACGACTTTCTAAACAAAACTATTTCTAAAGATATCAGCCATCGTATTTTAGATATACACAGTCGTAAAAAAGCGGACACTGACGAATAATCTTAAAGGGTCACATTATGTAAAAATACGTTATATTTCTTCGAGCATAAGATAGGAAAGTAAATACATGGTTATGCCTATCTAAGTTTTTCGTATTATTTATAATGTGCTTTATTTCTTATTACACCCCGTTGCATTTCTTATACGGATGATTTTTAGGGTCTCGTAGATATGGCTATCTATGGCAAAAAGCGAAACCCGTTTAATTTTGTCATGTATATCACACAGCTGTTTTACGAGGAGAAGCCGTAAACTGTGCACCCCTAAACAATGGTGTAGATAAAAAACGAAAAATGTTAAGATTGAAAAAAATCGAATTGAATTCTTTACTTAATTTTAAAAAAGGCTTTGATGATGTTTTAATTGGTTTTACTATTAAGGTCAATAGTCTTGAGATAGTTAAATGGCATATTACTTCGCTTTTTGTGTTATCGACATAGACTACTTGTAAAATAGTGACTTATTTTTGGAGCCCAAAAAATCAATTTTGTACAAATTTTTTTTTTTGCCCGATAGAATGTATATTGTACATGCGTTTATCCCAACTACGGAACAACTCGCAGTCCGACACGCACTTGGCCTCTGCTTTCTGTGAAGGTCAGTAGTTTTCGGGATTAGGTACAATTCAGTGTGCGTGAAACAATATAAGTCACTGTAATATTCTGTGTGTATTAAAGGGTTAAGTTGATTTTCCTTGTGCATGGAACGAAAAAGTTTTTTACAATTTCTGACGTTCACAATACACCTCAGTTGGTCCAATCTTTTTACTTTTCCAGCCACATGTGGGTCTTTTCTAGCTAACATTTTTGAGAAAAGAGTAATATTATTTCAACTCAAATGCCTTCTCGGTACCTACTTGGGTGACTTTTTACTTCTTTTAAGTTTCCAGTCTTACCAAGGGTTATCATATTACCCAGTATGGTGTGGAGGTCAGATAGGCAGTCGCTCCATGTAAAACTGCGTCCGGTTAAACTGGAAACCGACCTGAACATACTTGGAAAAAGGCTAGTTAGATGATGCGTCTTCTTAGAACAGTGTAGGGCCAGTTGTGACGGCTGCGACTCACAGGTTGTAGGTGTTAGATTGGAACTCCGGCATTTCACTACCACTGCTGTCAGGAAAACATTGTGAAGAACAAGAAAACATTCGTGCCTTGGAACCAAAAATTCAAAGGCATTGGAACTCCACCAACCCACACTGGGTTCACATGGTGGTCTCAGAGAGTAGGCCTTTATCCCAGCAGTGGAAATATTATAGTCTGATTTTGCTTATGCTACGAGTTTCATCATCATCATTTCAGCCGAAAGACGTCCACTACTGGAGATGGGCCTCCTCCAAAGGGGGGTTTTTGCCATAATCGCCACGCTTGGCAGGCGGGTTGGCGATCCCAGTACGGTTGCTACAAAAGCACAGAGAACGCTGCTGCCCATTCTCTGGTAAGTCCCTTAGTCGCCTCTTACGACACCCACGGGAAGATATGGGATGATGCTATTCTTAACGTCCGACACCATACAGACTACGAGTATGTCTTTACTTTTTATGAAATACCTGCAGGGAATGTCATTAAGTTTAATTTAAGTTTCAAATAACAATAACGGTTTAGTCGAATGTATGCAAAGGGCCTTACGGGCCTTACACAAATTGGGTTACGTACTTAGAATCAAATTCTAATCATTTAATGAACCTTGCTAAACTGCCATTCAAGCCCAACAGACGGAGACATTCAATTCAAATTAGACAATGATGTCGCAATACTATCATATTTAGACCACACATGATCTTCGCACAATCTACAGCTGCTGTACTAAACGACCCATACACAACTTAATATAAGCTTTATAGTTCAGTAACCAGAGTTTAAAATCATTTAGGGACCGAGAATAATCGACATAACTTCCACACCCAGAAGGCAATTGTAATCGGAAAGCGATAAAGCGCTACCGGCGAGTCATAAAAGCGCTTCAGAATACAGGGTCTAATTAAAGCGCTTGACTTTACTACCTTTCAGGACATTCGTGATAGTTGACACTTAATTCCAAGTTGTTTTGTTGCATCATTAACAAGTTTTAAGCTTTTGTGACACACTGTGTCAGCGGTTTCTTCTAGAAATTTAAAATAGTTCAAATCGCTCGACCGCGTAACCCTTAGTAAGACTGGTTGTCAGACTTTCGGGACACTGACTACCTGTAACGACTGTCAAAGACCATCGGATTTCCGTGCTTTCCGAGTCACGGAGGAATTATGCGGTATGTATTGTATGGTCACCCATCCACAGATCGATTAATCGCAAGCGCGGTTTAATCTAAATATCGACCCGAGCGGCTGTTATTATTTATCCTCGAGCTCCTTCTTAAGCATCTTTACGTTTAAAGATCTAAAAATGTACCTTCCTCAAGGTTTTGAAAGGCCGTCAATAATTTTCGTGTCAATTTATATTATTACATGTTTTGCAGCTGGATCGAGATACTTAGATGAGCAACTGATGTGTTTTAAATTGCTTAATTTATATTAGATGCTACTGAGGTAGGACATAATTTTGTGGATTCATTACATCTAATATTTGTGCTGTATTTTTCTCAAAATGAATATGGTAAGCTCAGACCAAATAAAAAACCAAGACAATAGCGTTGCGAACAATAAAGTGAAGCCAGCGCAAAACTAAGCTCCGCTCTGTGCGTACACGCTGACACGCACGTATTTACATCGAACTACAATTATTAAACTACGCTCAAAAAATGCATACATGTTTACGAAACCGGCATCACTTTATTGTTCGTAGCGCTGTCTTGGTTTTTTATTTGGTCTGAGATGATAAGAGACACCCAACCAAATATATCTAAGTACTTAAAATAGTCTAAAAGCTGTGTACACGTGGAAATAACTATGTTATTTTCTAAATATTTTTTAAAAAAGTTATCATTAGACGAAAATGTTTTACGTTACTTTTGTTTGGGAACAGACAAAAGTATAAGAATATCGAAAAATATTTACATAAATACCATGGTAACTAACTACTCAAAGAAAACTTACCAAACAAAACAGTTTGGTGTTGGTAACTTTGGCTTATAACATACTAACTGTTTCCCTCGGTTTCATTTACCTCCTTTTCAATCTACTAATAAGAGGAGGAGAGGAAGTCTGTTCCCTGATCATTATAATCTGAATCTATTCAAAATTCGAGTGAATCGGTTTCTTCTAGGCAAGTGTGCACCACCCTTGGCCGCATTATCGCTTCACATCGAGCGAGTTGCGGCCAAACGCAAGCCTATTGAGAATTAAAAAAAGAGGTTAACAAATATCCTATATGTAGGTAAGTCCAGAACATAATTTATGTGTGCAAAATTTCTTCCCAATTCGTTGAGTCATGATTGAGTAACAAACAAACATACAAACAACCAAACAAAAATAAAAAATAATAAGCGCGTATAGGTTTGAACTTTGGCTTTAAAAATAACATGATTATACGTAGAAACGGTTCGTATATTACTGACGCTATGAAAATACCTCCATGATTGCATTAAGCAGGTTTATTCAATTACCTTCAAACCGCATTGTGTCCAATTATGTAATTGGCACCTCCGACCAAAATTTGGAGGTTTTATAGGCGATAATGATCACTCATATGCTCATTGGAATTTGCCTCCAGCTACGAGTAGGTAGGTACTTATGACTTCAACAGGTCAGTTTTTTATGGTTAGCCTATACTGACCCACTGCGGGACCAAGACCTCCTCCAATTGTTTCTTCACACTCTTTTCTCGCGACACCCCGAACCAGCCTTTGCGGTATACATCTTGGTCGTCTTGTCAACGTTTTCTTGACCAGGTCATGACAGTATGCTTCATTCTTGTTATCAAGGAGTTAGAAGTACTATTAGTGTCCTATTAGGGTAAAGGAAAACATCGTAAAGAAACCAGCATCCCAATTGTGTTGTTGAAAAAACTTCTTCGACTTATGTAGAGACAAAAAAATTTTAACACATGAGACATCCATCAACCAGCACTGGGCATCTAACAGAGAGGAAGCATCAGAAGTAGGATATGCTGATTGTGAATTTGTGAATTTTTACAGGATGTAACAGAATAACCGCAACACCTCTCGTGTGGTGACTCAGACCATGAAACAGAACCACTGTTGTTCTATGAGTTTTGCAAATTCATATCCCTTTCTTAGCTTTCTTAAACCTGATGATCAGCTGATCGCGTCAATTCCTATAAAAAGTCATTTTTTTTGCGAATTTCAAGAACTCGCAGAACAATCGTTGTTCAGTTTCTTGTTCCGTAACATCACGCCGTAGGCCTTGCTTTAGGTTTAAAGAAACTTTATTCTCAATAAAGACAAATGTCACTCACTTGAGAACAATACTAGAATTTAAAATTACATAAAGTTCGTCGCCATCAGTTACAAACTAGACTGCACGCATTCAATGGCTTTATTTCTCTAGAAGTGCTCGATCCACCATAATATACTGACTTAGTTGAGTTTTGAATGCATTGAAAGAGTGCAGATTTCTTATACTAGAGGGTATTCTATTAAAAAGCTGTGCTCCTTCAAAAGTAAGCAATTTTTGCCGTAGTTAGTTCTAGTTTTGGGTAAAACTACCAAGCTAGCTCGCCGTGTGCTACGTTGACTGACTTGTTTATATTGGGTAAGTGTTATGTTCGTGTGAATAGTTTTAATAAGAATTTTTTTGATGATTGTGACATGTGTGGTACTTTAATTATGTTATACCTATATACGTTTTGTGTTAAACTGACTGTCACATAAGAATTCCTCTTCACATATAACTTAATCATTATCCCGAATAATTGCTTTCCGGTATGTCAGGTACGCTCATACATTCCCGGAATTTAATCTCACAAACTTGCTGTTCAAATAATGTGATTTCATGAAAAGTTACTTATTTAGAATTTCGAGTATTTACTGTGGTTACAAATATATTTCTGTGGACTCTGTGGTTGTGTACAAACATTACGGTAAACGTATATAATTAATTCAGACCAGACAGTTTGGTGATAGAATGCTTTAATAAACAGTTTGTGCTAAACTATTTGGGTTTTAGTATGATTGTTATGATTGCGTTAGATGTCAGATTAAAAGTGATTAGGTACCTACCCTTTCTACTATAACTGAATATGGCTACGATTCGTATGTTTGTAACATAGAAGCAAATAAAAATCAACTCCAGCCCTTCGAGGCACGGGGTAATCTCGATATGTAATGGGTCGTCACCCATCCACGGATCACCCCAAGCAAGCGCGGCTTAACCTGAAGATCGACACGAGCGGCTGTTATTGGAAAGTAGTTTTATTTAACCACAAGCCCTTCCACTAGATATTACCCCTTTTCAGCAAAGATTACCTCTAATAAAAACTTAAAACTTACCTCTATTAAAACTTACTAATATTTGTTCAGATTGACATCATGTCATGGCAGAGCTTCTATTTATGAACAGCATCCGCTGATAGAACCGCCTTCATGTGATTATTTCATGGGCACAATCTAAATTCAAACCTAATAAACTGGTCGTTTTACATAGGACTACAACATTGGCATTAGTATAGCAATCTCCAAACCCATCTAAAATAGTTTCTTGGGTCTGAATTTCTTTCCCATATCTTAACTTTTTTTATGGTCCATTCAGATAACAGTTGTATTCTAGTCCATAGTTCGATGTGAAACCATAATCTCTATTACATAACTACCTTCAAATAACCAGTGGCATTCTTCCACCGTGCTCTGCATTCGTTCGCTCAATTATCTGTACAAAATATCTCTGAATTCAGGTTACTGATATCGTTAATGAACAGCATTTCATGAATATTTCCCATAGTAATTGATTTTTTGTCGATTAACTCGTGTTTAATTAGGTTTCAACGAAGGTATTTTGTTGGTCAATCAGATGGTAAGCTCATAGTTAAGATGCCAAGCAATTACAGTTTCTTACGGCTCCAATCGTCGTCGTGTGGGGATACGCTGGATGCGAGACGCACGGGACCGGTCAATGTGCGACACTTGGGAGAGGCCTATGTCCAGCAGTGGACATCTTTCGGCTGAAATGATGATGATGACGTCTTCAATATAACTTGGAACGTCGCGGAAAAAAACAAACTCCAGTCATTTCACAACTACTTTTACCTGTGACCGTTGCAGTCTGATGGCAACTATGTATAATCTTACGTTGATAAAGATCACTATACTTTGATAGATTATGGTAGATGACACACCAATCAATTGTGATATTTTTTAAGAGCTGTAAAAATGCGGTTCTCTCATAGATTTTGTATGGATATAGCCATCTGTGACGTCACTGTTTTTTCAACTCAATGACTAAACTGTTTATTGATTTCAAAGCAACTAAAAATCGAATTTGGCAATTAATTGAAAATAAATCGGGTTTTCAGGCCCAAAATAAAGTGTTTTTTTTAGAGATTGGTGTCTTTGTTTTATGGTGTCATCTACCCTATTGTAAGTGACGGCCACCTGACAACAACTTTGTTGCTACGAAGATAAACATCCCTGTGGCTTTGACAGAAATGCCAAGTCAGAGGCAAAATAACTGTGGATGGACTGCAAATTCAAATGTACTGATTTTGACAGCTCTATGACAGCTGTCAAAACAGTAGCGCGGGAATGAGGTGCAAGATGACCTGGACACAAGTAAGTACTAAAAGTATAATCGATTACGAAACTTGTGATTCGAGTATCGTAATAACCTGGCATTACAAACTTGTGCAGTTAAGGCGACTACACTAACTAAATTAGCAATTCTATTTGTGGTGGTTCTAACTTCGTTGGAAATACTGTTAGAATAAAGTTCTAATCAGCTGGCACTACAAAGTGGTTGTTACGTCAATCACTGCGGGCCGTATGGTGCGAAATAAGTATTTTTTTTGCGATTTACAAAAAATCTATTGATTGGACTAAAAAATAAAACACTATCATGCTAATATGTTGCTTGTAGAATTATTTGCCAAAAATCGATTGTAGATTTTATCGAGTTAAATTAGTTGTATTTTTGTCGTACTAGCATATATCATGAGAATATCATACATTTTTCTGATTTTGTTTATTGCATTAAATAATATGCTTTTTTGCATTACAAAACTCGCGTTTAGCTCCTGTAGTCCCCTTAAGTAAATATTGTACCGAGTCTTCGTTAGACTGTACTGCGTAAGATTCTACTATTATTTTCTATCTTAGTATTTATTTTGAGTAAAAATATCGATGATGGCCACATTGGGACCTTTTGCGGTTAGTATCTACTCAAGGATAACTGCGATACGTGTACGATAAATAGTTAGTGCCGAGACTTATAAGTGCCCTTCAACGTAGGAGAATAAATTCTATAATAAAGCAACAGTGAATTGATGTGTAGAGATATAAATCTGATACTATGAACATGCATTCTTTCGTCTTCATCTGTCGAGCCATTTCTCAATTAAATTGGGGTCGGCTTCCAATTTCTCAATATTATTATGCATTTCACTTTTTCCATTTATATCTCAGTAGAAAGAGCTATTTCAGACCAATACGCCAATAGTCCAGCTCATTACGCCATCTCCTTCTGGGCATGCCGCTTCGCCGAATCCCAATTGTTCAGAACCCAATCCGACCTTATGGCAACTAGTATTTTACATTGAGTAAATGCCTACCTGACTTCTACAACCCTGGTACCAGGTAGATACCCCTTGGCGATACTGGTAGTCTGACCTTTGGGATTCTGACGGCTAATAACGATTGATCTGTCAAAAATTAACGTCAGCCATGACCAACTGCTTAACGTGATTTCCGAAACACGAAGGGGTGTCATGTAATGGATGGTTACCCATCTACGGACCGATCCTGGCAAGCGACGATTTTTTAACTTGAAGCTCTTGCGGCTGTTTTTATTTAACCAAGAGCCCCCAGAAATTCATTATTTTTAGTAACAGCAGGTATTCTGTTTTTAAAACTTGCCATACGTTTTTCAAACAATCGAGTATTTATTTAATCGAAATGGACAGACCATTTTTATTGCTAGTGGTTACCAATATTCAGATTTGCGGTGTCACGTTTTGGAAAAATAATTGTTTGGCACTCTTTTTGTTTTCCGCCTGATGCTAAACGAGCAGTTTTTACATGGATCGATAAATAAAATTTTACCTTGTACATTGTTACGTGTATTGTGCTTTAAATATCATAAAATCTTTTCAGCCGAAAGACGTACCTACACTGCTAGACATAGGCCTCCCTCTAAGATCTCAACAACGACCGGATCTGCGCTGCCCTCATCCAGCGGGTTCCCGCAACCTTCAACAGGTCATCGGTGCACCATGTGGGTGGTCTGCCAACGGTGCGTCTTCTACATTGCATACTTAACCATAATCAACCGTATACTGTCTACTGCTGGGACATAGGCCTCCTCTCTATGTGAGGGAGTGGTCTGTAATCCACCATGCAGGCCCATTGCGGGTTGGGGGATGTCATATGACAACCGATTCCGAAAGTTCAAAATAGATCCTCTTCAAGTCATTTGACCTTACGACCTTGTAGAAACCAAATTCTGGTCGCGGCATCGCTCGCGTTATGTCTGGAAATAATATTTAAATACAGCCTGTGGTACTCGGGGATGTACATTTCAGGATCGGATTAGCAGTTCCCCAAGATTACCCCCCTACATCCTAACTTACAAATATACAAACTTACCGCTTCATAAAATTAGTATTGATAAGAAACAAGAAAGTCTCTATCACGGACTATGTCTTGTAAAACGTCTGTATGTCACAGTACAACACTTTTATTTCACGGAGCTTTGTACCTAATGACATTTTAATGACTTGAGCGGCGTTTCAAGTTTTTTAACGCCCGTCGGCTACTCCAATAGGCAAGACAGACTAAACAAACTTTATTCGGTATTAACATGGTCGTCGTCGTACTGAATATTGGGAGTGCGTGTGTCTGTATACAGTGGGTCAACTCGGGAGCTTTCTTAAATGGGCCATCGGCATGTATATTTTTTTATACTATCTGTCAGTAACTGAATAAATTCAAGTTCTATCGGAGCGCATATTCAGGATCCTGAAAACAAGCGTCTAAAACACAACTTAAATGTCAAATTGATAAAGTTGCTAATGGGAATATAAAGACTTACTGCAGCATAGTTCAAAAGAATTGTTGCGTCCAAATGACGTGTACATAGTATAAAAATCTCGCACAGTAGCTTCTACTTGCTTAACTGCTTGCTACTAGATATTATATTATTATTTGATATTATTTTCTTATGCTCGCCCTACTGACGCACCGTGTAGATCACACCTTCGATCCCTACTTAAATCCCATCCTCACAAATCCAGCTATTACTCTTATTCCTTCTCCGTCCATGCTGTAAGGTTGTGGAACGCACTTCCGCCTAGCATTCGTGATTTGAAGACCATCTCACTGTTTAAATCCAGAGTAAAAGAGCATTACCTTTCCTCTCAACCATGATTTATTATATACATATTTATATTTATTAGTCTATATATCTTAGCATTATGTATTTATATAAGTATATATTAATATTTACTTATATGTGTAATTATATATCTTAATAGGTTAAGTTAGGTAAAGCACATAATCTCTATTCTCTTCCTTTTCTCACACACTATTGTCTACATTTCTTTTTCATTTCTCCTTTGGCAGGTCTGCTGGCAGAAATTTCTTAAGAAATAAGCAGTTCCTATGTACTCATATTTTTAATGTATTTTCCTGTGTTGTATACTGTGTGTACATAAATAAATATATTTAAAGAAAAGAAGACACCTTATGCTTGACTAAGTAAAGATCGCGGCAACTAATAGCGCGTTTACCAACATTAAGTCGGACACCGAATGCGGCGACCGCATTCGGTTTAGACGAATTGCTTCATCCCCGTTTACACTAGTCGGTGACCGAATCGAACCGTAATGCAAATGAGCCTTCACGCCCTCTCAATTTCAATCATAGTCGGTACAATAGAAACCTTCAGGCCTTCACACAGAGTACTTTTATTGCCTACATTTGTAGCCGTTGGGCTACTTGTCATCATTGACAGTGGCATTGGACACCATTTTCTATTAGTACATCGACCACGGCCAAGCATTACATGCAGAAGCGTCATTAACTCGTTTTGTATAGAACTTGTAATTGATTTCTAATTTACTTCAAATACGACTTAGTTTACTTCGTTAACTTTCACTCGGGTTCCGTTTGTAAGAAGCCGAATTAAGTAATAAAAATTTTATTCGAGTTTTTAAGTTTTCTGTTAATCGATTGATGAGTTGGATGATTGATTTGATGTTAAAACATAATGATTTATAAGGTTAATTATGTCTATTTAATTTACCTACCGCATTTTGGTAAGTATACGGTAGTACCTAATATAAACGGGTTATTTTAAGTGCCTCGTTAGTCAAGTGCAGTGGTTCCCAACCTATGGTCCGCGGAGCCTCGAATATGGTCCACGAAAGGTTAAAATGTTATTCGTACTTTTTAACTTCTACAGAAGATGCAAGCTCAACCCAACCTTATTGAACCTAACTGAGGCGAGGTGCTAAATTTTTTTGAGAATCTACAAACTTAATCCTATTTCCGTATGAATGATTGCTACAGTTTTAGAGCTCACTTCGATCGCTTTTGTATACTTCACTATCTAAATTCTAAAGATTTTCATCCCATTTTCCAATTTTTGCATTGTGTGAGTTAAAGATTCACCCCCCTTGATATCTTATCGGTATCCATGTGTGTGTGTTTATCTAGGACCTTAACCCCTGCTAACAATAAAGACACCAAAGTGGTCTCTGGTCCAAGAAAGGTTGGGAACCACTGGTCTAGTGCTTGCAACCTCTAGTCTTGAACGTGAGTTTCGTCGGTTCGATTTCCAGGTCAAGCAAAGTGATATTGGGACTTCCAACAGTATATCTCAGTTTTTTGTATGTCTGGATATAAATCTAGATTCTGTTCTGCTATTGAGTCATCGGTTGATGACAATAGTTTCGTCTCGATATTGAATGAAATGAGACTACCTCTAATAACTAGCGAAATGTGGGTGAAAATCCTGTTTATAGACACTATTATGTACCTACAGGGTGTAAACGGACCATTCACGAACTTGTTAACCAAGCATTCTGTACATCAAATTAAGTAACTTTACGCAAAGATTATTGCTGGGAAACCACTTTTTTTTGGGTGAAAAATCACGTTTTACGGTAGGACTCAATGTAACGCACATAGAACATGGTGCTGATGGATGCATTGAATAGTAGGGGGGTTGTGGAGGTTTAAAGTACTCTTACTTAAGGTGAATGCTCCAACCAGCCCGCGTAATTCAAATTTTCTTGCGTTTTTTGCAATTTGCAGGCCAGTGCTAGGTTGTATTATGTTGATTAAAACATTGTTCGCGACTGTTAGACGTATGTAGTTACAAAAATATAATTATCAAAATCATCAATACAACCCTCCAAGTTCATGTAACTTGATTGAATGATTTTTCATGAAATATTCATTCATTCAAAAAAACGTAAGAAAATTTTAATTTCACGGGCTGCCCTAGAGCATCAGTCTTAACATAAAAACTTTTAAATAAGTTGGAACTTTGACCCCCAATATGTCCGTAACTAGAAGCACGGTAATATTATAATACAGTACTCCAACTTCATACAAACGGACGAAACGTGAGCTATACCTACGCGCCTCGATCTCGGGGTGCGCTCGGGGCGCAGACAGTCACGGCTGTACCCGCAGTGTCGAACGGACGGTGTGTTGTTTTTTTAACAATAACCGCGCGATTTTTTCTCTAAAAATCAGTTAATATGACGAGTAGGAAATATTGTGCTGTTTTTGGTTGTATTGTTTATGATAGCAATGACGCTGAGAGTGCCTTTCAAGAGTAAGAGTACTTTTAAACCCATTAGGTACCTGTAGTAGCTATTAACAGGACCTTTACCCCCATTTTCTGTGATATACAGGGTCTCGGAGATATACAGGCACCTTGTTATTTTGTTTTATTTATTTATCACTTCAAGCACAAAGTACAGAGGCGGACTTAATGCCATAGGCATTTTCTACCAGTCAACCTTTAGGTGATGCGGAGACAAGCAGTGGTAGGTGTCACTTCTGAAAATGAGAGAATAATTTTATTTAATACTACGATATACTACAAGGATATATAAATACTATATTAACGTTTTATTTTAACTAAAAAGTACGTAGTAAGTAAGTTTGTCGTCATATCTTCACTTTAGCATGCAAATATAACTAGTCCATACGTAAACTATAAAATTAAACCCACAAATTATGTAAAGCAAACTTAACATTTAAAACAAAAGTTTAGGAAGGGTTCAAAGTGTTATCAGTGAACAGCCGACCGTCATAACTCGCGGCTTGCTTGATAACATGACAAATTGCCGGCTGTAATAAAACGTCAACTTTGGCACAGTTCCAGTTTAAACCGATGTTTAAAAAGAACTACGTTTTTAAACAAACACTACTGTTTTATTGGCAGTGGCTTCTGAAATATGGGTTGTTTGCAGCTGTTAAAAATGTGGCCATATTTTGTGTAAAAACTGGTCCCTGAAGTTTTTTTAATTGAGAATGTTTATCGACAATGTTTACTTGACAGACAGCAGATAGAGGGGGCTTTATTAAGGGTACAGACCCACCGTACCCCGAGTCGTACCCTTGGTGGTACGGTGGGTTTTTTAAAGTTAAACGATACCACCAGGTAATAGTGTTGTAACAATAGTCCTTTATGGGCGGCATGGGCACCGGGCCGTAGGCCGACGAAGGAGGCCGGCGGAGGCCCAGCACTTTGGGGACTGAAGTCAAAGAGTGTTATTTAATATGCGAGCGAAACGAGCGCGCGTCATGGAGTCGTAGCAGGTTCTAATAAATTAAATAATAAATATATCGCTGGACATTAACACACAGCGCCATCTGGTGCCATACTAAGCAACGAGGCTTATGTCGTAGACACCAGATAGTTGATATACTACATAGATACTTTTTGTTTATAAATACATACTTATTATACATATAAACATCCATGACTCGAAAACAAATTTCCATGCTCATCACACAAACATTTGCTCCAACCGGGATTCGAACCCGGGACCCGAAGAACGTAAAGCAGCCTCACTACCGCTGCGCCATTCGGGTCGTCAAAAAATGATCAAAAAATGATTAAATATAATTGTTGTTGTAAGAAGTGGTTTTAACTAGTGTTACAACACTAATAAGTACCTGGTGGTATCGTTTAACTTTAAAAAAACCCACCGTACCACCAGGGGTACGCCCAGGGGTACGGTGGGTCTGCAGTATTGAATAATTATTGCTGCTTACCTAGCCAGTTAACCCTATCCCAATTTATTTCGGGTTGGCGCAGCATGTGTTCTTCCATACTTCTGTATCACTCATCTTAACCTAACTATAACCAACGTTTGTAAATTAAGCCCTTAATGTCTACCAAAAAAGGGTATTATACACCAATTAGGTTAACAACATGACGCCTGTAATCCCCGTAGGGTTATGCAGCACTGTACCTTATTTAAGTCCCATGTAATAGGGGGCAAGCCTATTGCCAACCGGACACGATTGTTTAAAGTCCCATGTAAAAGACACTGAGGCTTTGCCATTGACCTGACATATAAAACATATAAATACAAACTCCGGATAGCTACAAAAAAAACCCGGATGGAAAATCCAATGATACTACAACAACAGCCCATAACGTCCACTGCTGGACATAAGCCTCTCCCATGATGGGAGGGATTTGCCGTAATCTCCACGCTTGGTAGACGGATTGGAGATCGCAGTGATGAAAGACTAACAGAAAACGCTGCTGCCCATTAGAGAATGGGCAGCAGCGTTTTCTGTTAGTCTCAAACACACCACCTTGCGCCTCCGTGGACCAGAGGGTCCACGGAGGCGCAAGGTGTTCTGCCTCAGACATTAGTCGCCTTATACGACACCTGTGAGTGTAATGGGTTGGTTGTATTCTACTCTGCCGTATACCACACGGCTAATGGCACGGCAATGATACTAAGCTTCACCTGATAGAGATGCAATCCAAGCTAGAGGGGCAGCTGAGACTCCTGCTTCGACCACTTATAACCTCTGTGTGTAGTTGAAAGCAAATGAACACATCAGTAGGTACTAACCTCATACAAAATACGATCAAAAAGACTTCTGTCTTCATTAAATTCCAACTGCAACTAAAGTGCGATTGAGGTTAACCGATAGAAAATCTTAATTACATCCCGTGTTTAACGATCCATTAAGTTTAACTCGCCCATGTAAACGAGGCACCGACAGCTACTGTCTCCCGCGTACTTTAGGGCTGGCCTATACGTAACCTGTCATAGATTAGTTAATAGGAATAAGGCTTCGTTTACAGGTGACGAGTACAGATTTCCCAGGAAAAGTATTCGCTTCGGCAATGTTCGTCTAACTTCGGAAATATGAACGCGAAATGATGAACTTAAAAGAGCTGAGACAATCTGGTGTGACTGGGACTGTAGCTACATTTAATGTTTATCTTTGTTTCGACAATTCAAAAGTGCCTGTAACTGGCCTACTTGAATAAATGCTTTGATTTTGTTTTTTTGAACCTTAAGAGTACTTGCCTATTTTGTTTTCCAATGATTAGAAAATCATAGATTTACAAAAAACAACGCAATTCCAAAAATCTCGCTATTTCCGTTTTGCCTCGGTGTACCCCACACACACAATGTACCCCACATTGTGGTGCGATGTTCGTGCCAATTCGGAAACACGAAGATTACCGAAGCGTCCCTACCTGGTTTAACTGTGCGTATTTCGACCGCCGAGACGCGAGAATGTCCATGCAAGACTCGGTGGCGACACTTGCCAGACGACTTAATTTTATTAAGATGGCGGAAAGTGGCGGCCCACCTGATATTGGTCACTGCCACCTACGAATATCTGCAAAACTAGACGCAATGGTGTTGCGTCGCCATGCTACGGAAGTACGGACTAAACTGACATGTTTGTGGTCCACAGACTGAGGTAAAATGTGTGTGGTCTCGTACCGTGCACTCGTGGGTAAAAAAGGGCAGCACGCCACAAATAAGCCTTATAATTCAATCAGCCTTTAGTGTTCCCACTGCTGGGACACATGCCTCCTCTCTAGGAAGGTCTATAGTTGTCTATTCTTCTATTATTATGTCATATGAATACTATTACTAAATGTAACGGGATACGCTCGACGTTTTTGTTTTTGATTATAGTATTTTTTTGATACAATCAAAACATACCTAGTACTAGTAGATAGATTTAGATTTTAGAGTCAAAAAATATTTGCTCTAAATTTATTTTCTAGGCAAATCAGAGGAATTTGTTTGTACATATAAGCTAAGCATTTCCCCTTCAAACTGTGATTTGAAGTTCCTATTTTAAATTTTGAAGCGGCTCTCTCCATTGAAGCTTCGACATGCGCACAGCTACCAGTCTTTTACTCCTTTCGACAATCACCTCTCCAAGGCGGTCCACAGTGAAGGTATTTACACATTACAATCCTGATTTCACGGAAAATACATAAAACGACCGCCAAAGTAATGATTCCTCGCAACTCGTCGTCGAAAGGAATAAAATGTAGGCAATGATGTTGTTTCGATTGAAACAAATTGATAGTCGGTGCTATAAGAGCTTGAGCCATAAATCTGGGAACTGTTAACCTGCTTGCACGTTGACTTGGCTTTGACTCAACCGCGTTGGATGATGTCTGATGTCATGCATCATATGTGTTGTAATCTTTCGAAATGTGTTCGATCGATTATTTGAAAATGGAAAGTTCTGATCAAAGCAGATCAACATAAATTCATTGAGCTATTACTACTTACTACCTACGAATAGAGAAGACAGCGCGAACAAAATCTGTGCGAATAGCGGGGCGGCTAACCCCGTATATATAGTGCTGTGGCGAACAAGCGACTGAGTGAACTGCGGCCAGCCGACAACAGTTGAACGGAGTACAGATTTTGTTCGCGGTGTCTTCTCTATACGTAGTAGTATATAATAACTCAATACATACATTATTATATTTGCAGCATTGTACGTTTGAACTGTCTAAAAGATATCAGGGCCTCAAGTCTGCTATTGCAATAGTGTCAGAATGGTCTATTTAGGTAATCTCGTACATAATGACAAATGAATGACTGGTGCTATTTACGAACTTCTTACTACTTCAAATTGCACAAAACAAATAAATAATAATAAGTAAAAATGTATACCGCGGCCGTATATCATAGCAGGGAAAACTTAGAGGAACACTGTCCCCAAATATTGGCGCCATCCGCCGCCATAGGTATTGTCTTTCAGTCTTCCATCAAACCGCCGTGCGATACGATTCTTCATTGTTGGTAGTTGAAATCACACACAACACTTGACTTAAACTCCAAACATTTATTTCTAATAAACCATTTACGTACAGGCACATAGAAACATTCCAGAATTGAGCCACGGTAATATTATACACGTACGTTTTAGTGCTCCAACTTCATACAAACGGACGAAACGCGAGCTATACCTACGCGCCTCGATCTCGGGGTGCGCTCGGGGCGCAGACAGTCACGGCTGTACCGCAGTGTCGAACGGACGGTGTGTTGTTTTTTTAACAATAACCGCGCGATTTTTTCTTAAAAAATCAGTTAATATGACGAGTAGGAAATATTGTGCTGTTTTTGGTTGTATGAATTCGTCAATAACGCATCCAGACATAAGTTTTTTTAAATTACCTGGAAACTCAGAAAGGTAACACTATAAAATAATTTTACTTACTAGTAGGTAGGTACATAATGTGTCTTTTTAATGGATAAGTATTTCCTTTTATCTCACAAGGTGTTTGGATTAATAAATAAAGCGAATAGAGTAACATGTTTTTTTAATTAAATCTACCAATCAAAAAACAACACGCATTTTTATTGAACACTTCCTATTCAATATACAGAGTATTTCATTTATTTATATAAAAAGGATATTTACAATCACAAAACTAAATAGAAACAGAAAGTAGGCAAAAGTAATTAAAATGCTGAAGACGGGCAGCCCTAACGCATGTTTACGTACCGAGCGGCTGTAGGCATTTATTTCTATCATGCGGCCGAGTTACACTACTGTATTATAATATTACCGTGGTTGAGCCGTCCGTTCGCATGTGGTTGATATGGAGAAGAACGGACGAAGAAACTCCATACACTCTTTTAAATCGTGTTACATTTCTTGTTTTCACAACTTAATAATGTTCACTTCAATAAACACTTATAATTAATACTTCAATTGTTTTACTCATCGTAAGCAAACGAGACACCTCGTTCGTTGCTCACGCGTCTATCCTGAGTGAGCGGAAGTCCCCCCACACAGTACAGTTTACTCATTACATAATAATTTCAATAAAACTTACAAACAATACTAGAATAATTCACAATTAATCATTATAATAATTAAACAATACAAATGCAAAGGTTTTATCTAGTTAAAGCTAATTAGTCGCTTCATTACTTTTTACAACAATATTCGATCTTGCTTAGATTTAATACAAAGAACACCTAATAAGTCTTCCAGTAATAAATTGTTCTGTAAAATAATCTTGTTACTTTTTAGTTTGTAATTTAGTAAGAGAAACTGATTTAGTTTTAGTTTCAAATTATAAATTGAGCTATTGATCAAATCGTATTCGGCGCCATCTTCCACCTTAATGTGGAGTGTTGCCTCATAAACAAATCTTTTGTGTCAAATGGACAATGATAATTACAAATCCCAATTGTCGTAAAACACTTGCTTATCTTAATTTTAACTATGGATGTAGCTAGAGACTTTTGTTTATTAAATTACTATTTGAAACTACGAACTATCTAAGTACTATTTAAGCCAATAGATGGCGCTTAATTCACCTGTCAATTAATGTAATAATTGTAATATCAAGCAGAGATGGAAGGTTCATCAATATTAACATGGAATAGAATTTATGAGTGTTATTAATTAGATTAAATCTTAGCAGATAGAGCCTCTTGCGGCGAAATATATATAAATTAAATCTGGCGGGTTTTATAATAATGGCAATACGACAATGTCACTATAACACAATTCTATTATGAGACCATTGACCGACCAATGATCGACCATTATGAATTTAGCAGATTACGAACTTTTAGCAAAATGACAATGGGATGAGAACGGGATCGTGTCGGAATGACAAATTTATAATAATAGCAAACTTGTGACCCTGGGCGATAAGCGATGATGGTGCTGAGAGATGGTCAGAGAGTCAGAAAGATGAAACTAGTTTAAAATATTATGCAAGTACTAAGTAGGTACTATACAAGTAACATAACATCACGCCTGTAATCCTCAAAGTGATATGCAGAGGTGTATATACCTAATATAATACACCCACATTTCGCCAGTTATGTTTCAGTCTCATGTAATGTAAGGGGGCGAGCCTATTGCCAGCAACCGGGCCCAAATCTGGACTCTGTGGCTGCCACTGAGAAATTTCTAATGGGAAAACCCAATAACAATTTGCACGAGTCGTTCATCAACTCGTCCCACAAGCCTATGGCCCATTTGGGACAAGTTGATGAAAAACAAAATTAATAATATTTTCGTTCTGCAATTCGTCCCACGTTTCTTTTTGTGTGGAACTTTAAACTTATCAACGTTAGGTACAGTTATGAAGACAAGATTATGACAATATTTTTTTAAGAATTTTTCAACACACTTGCTCATAAAATGGCTCTAATTTCACCGCAATTAGGCACATAATGACACCTATAATTGAACTGTGACTTTTTCATTACTATTATTCACAAGTGAGTTATAGGGTTTTTTTTTTTTGTTGATGTGCTCTTTGCTTTGATCCTACAAAAGTTTCTACATATATAAAAAAAATCGTGTTCAATAGTACAAATAAATTAATGTACCTATTACTTGCTCATTTCACTGAAATGTAACTTTTGTTTTCTCTGTAATAAAGAAAACTTTGAATTCCACATTTTGTACGTGTATTCACTTATCCGCGAAAAGCCAAAAAAACAAACTTCATCATTTTAGTCTATGGCCGATCGCCATTGCTAGATGCGCGCGCAATAGGAAAACTGATTAAATGTTCCCGCCATTGCGAAAAACTTTTCATTACTCGTTTTCACTGTTTAAATTATATTTATTTATGAATAAAAAATGTCTACAAGTACTAGTTATGAAGAAAATGATTTATGTTGTACACTGCCCGTTATAAGATGTGAAGCCCCCTTAACGTTATGGAAAGTTTAATACCTGAAAATTCCAAGGACAAATATCTATTATCTATTAAATAAAATGATTTTTTTGTATTATTTTATTCACAAGTGTGTTGAAAAACGTCGTATGACACACGTGTGTATTGATGATTACCGCTGAGGCGCGATTGAGACCCGAGCCGTCAGGCGAGGGTCTTAAGAGAGCCGAGGATTACACACTTGTACCATAATGTACTATTAATTTTAACAAATTTATAAGGTACCTTAGAAAAAGTACTAGGCTAACATAAATGAAAGAAGGTAATTTCTCTACGAAGAACCCGGGAATCGAACCCAGGACCTCATGCTCAGCAATCGCGATTGCGACCACTGTACCAACAAGGCAGTCCAAATCATCTTTCATAAAGAGCTCTTCTTAATTAGAGAAAGGAAGTGCCTTTATCAGGCATTCGCTCACAATATACATACTGCTGCCAATTTCAGACGAAGTGTGGAACATTACACATAATATTGGTTATATTGGGTATTTCACTTGCTAGGTTGAACCCTTAATCATGTAGCTTTCTAGTTACCGGCTCTTAGCTTACCGATAAAAAATAATCGGTAAAAAATTACGAACTCAAAAGATAAGTATAAAATAATGGAATGCTCTCATGCAGTTATTTGATTAAGCAACCAGAATACTAGTGAACAATGGACGATGGGTAATATAATCAATCTTTGACCATGTTAAACAGACCCGTCGTCGGCCACGTGTTTCGAGTGCCACTCGACATATCTATGAAATGTCATTGGACACAAGTGGAAATGACTACCATAGTTTAGGGTTCCGTTGAGAAATGCGGAAGCCAAGTTTGAGTAATTTGTTAGTCTAATTTTATTAAAGTACATTAGCTAAAAAAAACAAAAAAGTTACATAATAAAGGTTTTTCCCCGAACCCAAATTTCTCCATAAATATGTTAAGTCGTAAAGGGGCGTGCCTATTTCCATGAACCTGGATATAAATAAATTAATGTCTATGTGATCATTCCGTTCATTAGTTTTCTTTTTGTAGCATCAAAAACAAAATCACTAAACTTGAGGCTTATCCTAGCGTACCGAGATTTTAAATTGGCTCAATGCAAATAATACAAACACAATGTGTCTGCAAAACTTGACATTTTGTAAGAGTCTTAAACTGACGAAGTCTAGAAGGAACTGTTGTCAGTTGTGTTGGTTAAAAGTATTTTTAGTAACTGATAAGTATCTACTGTGAGCCTGCGTCATGCCCACGGCTGGACAAAGGCCTCTTTCCATGACTTCCAGGGTTTTCGATCCAGGGCTTATGTAGACCTCTGGTCGTTGGGTGTGTCCATCTCATCCCGCTATCTTCTACTTAGCCTGCCGCGATGCGTATTTGGAATCTATACCTTCAGCCAACGCTCTATAGTGTTGAGTTCGGGTATACAATTAAAATATATACGCCCGTGCTAGGGATTTTAAAATATACCCGACCGCAACATTTTCCTGGGGTATACTTTCATGTAGGATACTCCATTTTGCTATACTGTAATGTATACCCGTTTCACTGTCTCTATTAAACTTGTTTTTAATTCTAATACTTACCTACTTATTAGCTTTCTGGCTGTCGATGTCGATGGGTGCGCAATGTTTGGTATAATAAGAATAAACTTATTTATTCTGTGCATGGTTTTTTTTTCTGTGCATGGTTGATGGTGGGTTAGGTCGACGGAGCCCCGCTTCGCGGGGCTCCTACTTCTGTGTGGTTTATAAAAAAATAACCACGAAGGGGATGGCGGGGTCTATTCGCTCGCTTCGCTCGCTCACACGACCCCGCCATCCCCTTCTAACCTAACCTGTCCGAGTCGGGGTGCCCTAAAGTCCCAATTGCATCCAATTTCTCTTGATATAAACAACCGTTACACACCCGATGTCGATGGCAAATTATGTTATGGCATTTCATAATTATGGCATGTGATAATTGAAATAGTAACTTGACGAAAGTATAGGTGCCGAACGATTGCTTCGTTGCGGTCGGGTATGTTTTAAAATGCCTACGCGCGAAATCCTTTTTCTGAAAGTATACCCGATGTCAACCCGGCCAGTGACGTCACAAATGTTAGGCAAAGGTACGTTTTAATTGATTAATTCTCGATTTCTGGATTTGAAAACATACCCGACGGCAACACGGTCTCTGACGTCATGAGCGTTGTGTGAAGGTATAGATTCCAAATACGCTGCCGCGATGCCTTCTGGTAGTGTCAGGGCTTCAGAAAGTGGCTATTTTGGCCCACACTTCATTGTGACAAACGTGGCCAGCTCAGGTCCACTTCAGCTTTGCGTCTTTTTGAGTAACGAAAGTCAGAAATTTGTATTTTGAAACGCATACTGCGTTTCAAAATACAATTTTTTTGTTGTGTACAAGGTCAGTTCTGACGATTTATTTTATTTAAAATGATTAAATCAAAACCATGACAATAAATTTATTATGATCTGCTACGGAACCACACTATCCATAGTGCGACCGTGCCTCCGCACTTAACAGGCATATTTCATATTTATATAACAAACGACCATGTCCCAACATGTTATATAACACCAGATGCTGTTGAGATAAGTACAAGCATTAATTCGTTTGATAATCAATTTTCCGGAACGTAAAAGTTGTGAAAAATAACATAACCATGAGATAAAAATAAGTTATTAATCTTGCATGTGGGTAGTATTGAATTGATTGGCCATCTTATATGATTCTAGTTTTAAAGCCAAATGTTGCTGGCTGGAAATTACGTTTTACCGTAGTCCGATAGTTTATTTTTGTAATTTCCTATGAAATGGGTTTTAATTTTTGCGTGGAAGAGTAACATACATCGAGCCATACATCCATCCAAACTCACAAACTGTAATAGTAACTGTTGTAAGGTTATACGGATATTAGTAAGATTTCCAGATGAATAAAAGACCATTTTAAATGTACACTGGCCTGCAAAACTAAGTACCTACTTACAACACTTTAAAATTTTTTTTTCTAAACTCTATAGAAGTTAGAGATTTAAAATAAAAAAAACGTGTTATTGCAATTTTTATCAGCTTTATTAGTTTTAGCAGCTATATTTTAATTTTTATATTTCTATTTTAGATTTAATTGGAATATAATTCAATTTTATCATTAGCAGTGATATACTATATAGAAATTAGAGATTGAAATAAAAAAAACGTTTTATTGTCATTTTTATCAGCTTTATTAGTTTTTATGTACAAAATTAAACTCTTTTTCGAGTCCTTTTTGTTTCGAAAGTATATCTTGTGTACTTAAAAAGTTATTGCAATTTGAAAAGTGCGATACTTGTTTTTGCAGGCCAGTGTAGTAATGACTCACGAGTTTACGAGGTACCTAATCCACACTAATAAACTAAATTTAAAAGTTATTTTGTCTGCCATCTGTATGTCATGTCTTATCCCATTTCAATGAAATTTGGCACACAACTAAATCATGACCCAGGTAAGCGCGTAGATTACTTTTTACCCCGGTAGTGCGTAATTTCCTACCTACAAACCTGCTATCGTCATCAGCCTACAGCAGTCCACTGCTGGTCATAGGCCTCCTCAATCGCAAGTCTCATCCAGTTTCTACCAGCCACCCTGCGAAGATCGTCGCTCTACCGAGCTTGAGGGCGTCCCTCCTTACGTTTGCCGATTCGCGAAGAACACGTGTCGTCTACTCCATCGGTAATCGGTTCTACGGCTAATATAGCCGGCCCATTGCCATTTCAGCTTACTAAACTTATTATAATAATAAATAAATATCGCTGGACATTAACGCACAGCGCCATCCAGTGCCACACTAAGCAACGAGGCTTGTGTCGTGGACACCAGATAGTTGATATACTACATAGATACTTTTTTGTTTGTAAATACATACTTATTATACATATAAACATCCATGACTCGGAAACAAATGTCCATGCTCATCACACAAACATTTGCTCCAACCGGGATTCGAATCCGGGACCCTAAGAACGTAAGGCAGCCTCACTACCGCTGCGCCATTCGGGTCGTCAAATTCTGTGAGCTACGTCGACAATTCTGATTCTCTGTCGGATCACATCATTCCGGATGCGATCCCTCAGAGAGACTCCAAGTATAGCCCGTTCTAAACGGGCGATGCCGCGGGAAAAGTCTAGCAAGTTAATAAAAGTCAATTTTCTTTATAGATAGCCATGACTAACGATTATACGAGGTAATACAGTTGTAACTAAGAAAAGGTCACCACTCGTCAGGTGGGCTGTATAAGTTTTCCAACAATATCTAATGAGGAACATAACAGAACATTAATTGTCATGTAATTACCTTCTTACAAAGTAACTTCATATTTTATTACTACATAAAAGACGGCTACTTTCGTCTTGAGACATCAAACGTTCACATATCATAGTTTTATTAATATCTTAGGCTTTGCCTGCGACTTTGTCCGTGTGGATTTCGGATTTTCTCATAGTAAACGTTAACAACCCATTTTACCCGTTTATGGGTGGTCTTTTTAGGAATAAAGAGTACCTATTTTTTTTTCGGATGGGAAATCATCAAATGTCTCCTCCCGCTCTGGGCGGAGCAGGAGGGAGTGTCAGACTTTTACTGACTAAAACCCATCCATGTTCCTTCATCGCCCTTTATGTTCCGGCCACGGTATCTCTTTCGAACAGTCCCGCAGCCCCGGCAGGCATCGGCCCTTGTGGACCCCTTCCTATTGCTGACATCTCTTTGAGGCGCGCGTGGAACACGAACGCGCCGTCGACACGGCCTGTCGTCATGAGACGGACGGACGGCGAGCTAGCTCATAGACCACCGTCACCTACCTTAATTGTTCTTTATGGTTCAAACTATCATTTTCACAAATCACTTCGTTGGTTTAACAACAAAATTTAACAAACAGATAGATGTAGTCTCTCTTCAATCATTTTATACAGAATTCAATAGGGTTGACATTGGCGTAGTTACGCCAATGCAACCAATACTGTCGCATGGCGGCCGCGGCGGACCACAAACGATTATTTTTCACGAAATCATTTTTTTGAGGAAGGCCAACATAAAAAAAAAACGCAAGAAATACGTGTCCTTAACTCCATTTTGCCCGATAGACAAAGGGTTCGTTTTTTTGCATTAGAGCCCTACGAGTTACGAGTTACGCTACTGGAGGGGAAGATCGAAAGCTATAGAAAGTGAAAGTGCGAAAGATAACATGGCTAGAAAGGGTATAACTCTAAAATATGAGATGTCGACTAAAAAATAATTATGCAAGAAGAAGATATGTTGCGCTGATCCCAAATAAATTTGCTTTAAACTGCTGTACAGATTTTAACATAATCTGTAATCAATCATGTCATCAGGCAGAAGAATGATGACATTGATTACAGATTACGTTAAAATCTGTACAGCAGTTTAACCATAAAAACGTAACAAACAGACAGATACAAGGTATCGTATTTATAACATTAATAAAGATACAGTTATCGCAACACAAGGGCCAGTGTCAAGTCCCTCGAGATACGCACATAAGTTCAAGTTACTTTCACTTAGAGTGGATGATAAATCTCCAAGTTATTGTTGCACGAATATGTTGCTACTGCCCTCTTAAGTTATTGTTAAGTAAGATGGGCAGTATTTTTGGAGAATGCTTTTATAGTAGATAAGTACTTTCGATTTTGTTGTGTTGAACTGATTGTTTTGACAACAAATTGAATTTATAGTAGCTTCCGGTTTTATCACCTCTACAATAATTTTTTTTTGAGACTTCGTCGTTTGTGGTCGCAAGAGCGACTACAGAGCATGAGACCCTGGGTTCGATTCCTAGGTCGGGCTAAGTGTTATTGGGTTTTTCATCAGGAATTTCTCAGTAGACAGCCACGGAGTCTGGATTTGTGCAGGATTAATGCCAGTAGGTTCGCCCCCTATTAACATGGGACTTATAACTGTGTGTTTAATTAGGTACTCATCTCCCTAACCCTTTGGAGATTACAGGCGTGATGTTATGGAGACACAGTTATCGAAAACTTATTGAATGTAACGTTAGCTTAGTTTTAAGTCAAAATTTATTTGGGTTAACACTTACGAGCTTTTTAACTCAAGTGAACACAGATGTTTGGGTTGTGGAGTATCTGTAATTACTATGACTATGAGTTTAATTAACAGACATTGACCCATCGAGCATTTTGTTCAAGGCCTTACCTGGATCAAGTTCTGCCAAAATGTATTAACATCACACAAAAAAAAACTCATTGTTTTTGGGTGAAAAATCACGTTTTTGTTAGGACGCACTTAAAACATTGTGCTGATGGATTGATTGAATAGTACGGGGGTCGTGGAGGTGTATAAGTAAAAATCTTACATTAAAAAAAAAAATATTGAGTAAAAATTGGAACTTTGACCCCCAATATCTCGATAACTAGAAGCCCACCTTCAGGTATGGTCTAGAACAAAACAAACATATGACGGGGAGAATAAGTGCCTTTCGGCTTTGTTACGGGTTTTCTTAAAACCTTTTGTACATAAGTTAAAAAAATTACATTTAACTTAAAATAGCTTAAGTATCATAAGACTTTGCTTGCTACAAACAATAAAAAAAAATAGGAGAACATGTTTTAAAGTTTTCATGTTGTTTATTTTGGTAATCACACCCACTGCCCAGACATTACGGTACAGCTGATTGCACGTCAATGGAAACATGACCTCGAGCTGACCTAGCGTAGTACGGAGCCTCAATAGAATACGAGGCCAGCTTCTACTGGTCTTGATACCAACTGTTGGTCGTCCGCACCCAACGTTAAATTATGGTCACGCCTTTACAAGGCAATTTGTGAGTAATAACCAAGTGTCAACTGTCAAGTTACATATTAATTATGGAAGAAAAGAGTAATGGGTTTGTTTTTATTATGAAAATCTGATGTAATCCGTAATAGTGGATTTTTTTATGACTAAAATTGTTCCATTTTGATGAATTTGGGATACCGATTGACAGAAACCAATATATTGTTACGTCGTACCCGTACGTACCTGTAGGTAGGTAGTAGTAGGGTAGGACGAGTCTCGAATGATCTAAGTACAAATTCGCAAACTACCTATAAAAGAACATCAGGAATTGTTATTGTAATTTCGACCGTACGCCGAGGGCATAAAGTACCTACTTCTTTCCTTTGTACAAGTTGTGGAAGTTATTCGAAAGACAATGACCCACTATGGAATTGTCTAGAAGATTCGAGGAAGTCATGGATCTTTCTCGAACGTTCGGTCGCCATATAAATAGTCGACGTGTTTGCGGGAAGCAGTCAGTCTGATTTTGGCTACACAACGAAGCGAATCGAAGTGAACTAGAAGTGCGATATCTTAGCGAATAGTGATCAGTAACTAGTGTATTTGTGATTGAGTTTAAGTGTTTTGTGATTAATAAAGTTATTTAATTGTTTAATCGGTAGTAATTAATTTATCCCATACCCAGCTCGTAACAGTATTAACTATAATTACATATAAGACATAAATGACTGTCTGCATGTTGGCATGAGCACGAGGTCCCGGGTTTAATTTCCGGGTCAGGCAAAGTGTTATTGGGTTTTTTCATCATGAATTTATCAGTAGCAGCCACGGATTCTGGATTTGTGCCCGATTGATGGCAATTTTCCCTCCCCTATTACATGGGACTTTAAAACATAACGGATGGCGAAATGTGGGTGTAAGCTTGTTGGGTACATACAACTCTACCTACCCCTTGGGGAAAACAAGGCGTGATGTTATGTAATTACAGATGTACCAAAAACACTACCACCTCCTCCTCACAGTCGAGTAAAATAGGCAGATATTACCAGTATTCGGGTGATTGGACGTATGTATGTAGAACGTATGGAATCGGGTGAAGCAAGAATTTTGGTTACATAATATCTTGAATGCGGATAAGGGTCACGAAGCGTATAAACTGCTAAGCAATCTGACATTACAGTTTGGTATTAGTTAGAAAAAGTTTGCAAAAGTCTGCCGCAGAGCGGAAAACATCCATCAGGTTTCAAAGAGTTTCCAATATTCCTTGTCTTTGGCCCTAAGCCGTCTGATGCGTGTAGCTCTGTTCTCTGTGGCAGCGCAGGTACCTAAAGCTCCTAAAGCTCCTAAAGCTATACAATTCGCACGTATAGTAAATTCGCACGTATTCGGGTATCATAAACGCGACGAACAGTTTTTGTCAGGAGAATAGACAGCCAATGGAATTCCTCTGTTCTTATTACAATAAATACTTCTTATTTATATGAGCATGTGTGGCACAGTGTGCAGTATAATGAGCCTGGCTTACGAGCTGTAGGTCAAGAATTCGAACCTACGCAGGCACTTTACAAAATGTATTTCATCACCACTGCCATTATAACGGTGAAGGAAAACATTGTGAAAGATATCTTAGAACCAAAAATTCAAAGACATGTGACAAACACCAACTCGCACTGGTCCCGCTTGATGGATTATGACTCACTGAGATCTGAACAAGACGATTTGTATCCCAGCATTGGGAACGGATTGCATTAAAAAAAGAAAGCTACATTTATTTCTAATATAAAAAGAATGCGAACATAGCGTTATCGCACTGTTTGGGCTTTTCTAACAATGAGATGTGAGTTTGTATCATAACATCACGCCTGTAATCCCCGTAGGGTTAGTCAGAGGTGTACCATTTTTTTTTTTTTTTTTATTTGGGACAAGCCCGCCACATTCCCAAACCACTGTAACTCCTGAAAGCCAGAATCAACAGTGGCGACCACCAGAAAAGCGCCGAGACAATGAAGCTCGACGAAGTCCCAGAGAATGAATTTAACTGTCTTGGATCCCGCAACGAAATTAATCAGAAAAGTATAGTGGAGGAGCAGGAAAAAAACGTAATTTCCACTTCCCTCCATATCAGCAGGCGACAGAACGAAACAAGACCAATAGGCACAAAGGGACGTTTACAACTGGGATAGGGCCAGTTGCTAGCACCACGGATAGATATTAACATTAATGGGTCCTAAGTTGTGAGCTGTTATATTTGATTCCAATAATAGGTATGGCAAAAACGCTTGAACGCACGGAAATTTGTTTTAGTTGTACGAGTGTACCTTAAAGTACACCCACATTTGATGATGATGTAACCAAGATTTTGTAACAATATTTTGATTTTAAAAGAGTGTCCATGGAGTTTCTTGCCCGTTCTTCTCCATAGAGATCTACGCTATAGGGAATGGGCAACTACAGTACTTTCTCAAGTTATTATGCCTTGTGACTGGGACTGTAGCTTTGTTTTTCTTTTTTGTATTTTTGTCATTCAAAAGTGCCGTAATGGTCTAATTGAAATAAATGCTTTGAGTTTGAGTTTGAGTTTGAAATTTCGCCATTTAGGTATGTTCTAGTCCCATGTAATACGAGGCCTATTGCCATCAACCGAGCACAAACCCAGTCTCCATGACTGCTACTGAGAAATTTCTAAGGAGAATACCAATAACACTTTGCCCGACCCGGGAATCGAACTTATCACCTCATGCTGAGCAGTCGTGCTTGCGACCACAAGACCAACGAGGCAGTATAAGAAAATACTAGCCTGATAAAGTCATAATGCGGACAATGTACAGACGCCATTCAATCTGCGCTATTTAACTTTCCCAATCATCCTTGAACCTAATGTTTCAGTGATAAAGTTGAAAATCTATTAAAGAAATTTGACAGATTGTAGTAGCAATTAATGTGCTGGCGTCCGTAGTGTGCGGTCGACCAAACTATTTGGTTTACATTTTACAATTTAATTTGGATGTTAAAATGTAAACCAAATAGCTTGGTCGACCGTACATTGTAGATTGTACTGGAGTCTGTATCGAACCGTACACATAAACTTGTTATGGGAAAACTTGGCGGCAAGTCGTGGTTTTCTACAGGTTAACTATTCGTGACATGGCCAGACAGTTACCGACTCAATTTATTAAACGGTTTGTTTATTAATGGCTTTAAACATCTGCATTAACTTTCTACTTTATCTGCTGAATTTATTACAAGATTATTATAGAAATAATATCGTAAATCTTTTTTGGGAAGTATATTAATCGATTTTTGTTTTCTTTTGAAGAAAATACTGGTAAAAACATGCCTCTTTAAATTATACAATGCCCTAGAAGTGTACATTCAGTCAAAAAAGTATCGGGAATGGATGATTTGTTTATGGTTCCAAATTCAAATTTTTGTTTTTTTGTAGTTGTTAGATTGGCACAACTGTTTTCCATTTTGGCGCGGAGTTTGAGTTGCATCTGTTATTTATATTAAATACAGTGCTGGTTTTAGTAATATCATATATAATGTGTATTGCGAATTTCATAATGGTCAAAAATATCGAACAAAGAGTTTGTCTTAAATTTTGCATCGCCAATGGAATTTCGTGTTCGGAGTCACTGAAAATGTTACAGAAGGCTTACGGTGAATCGACTTTATCAAAAACTCGTGCTTATGAGTGGTTCAAAGCGTTCAAAAGCGGTCGAGATGTGATGGAAGATTTGCCTCGCTCTGGTAGGCCGTCAACGTCTGCAACTGAAGTTAACATCGCAAAAGTGAAGAAAATAGTGACTGAAAATCCCCATTCAACTCTGAGAGAGATAGCCGCCGAACTTTCTGTATCTCACGAGTCGATCCGTACCATTTTAACTAATCATTTGGGTATGAAACATGTTGCTGCTCGGCTAGTCCCAAAAGATCTGAATTTTCTCCAAAAACTCAATCGCATGAAAGTCGCTGAGGACATGCTAGAACGAGTCAGTTCGGACCCAACATTCATGAAACGCATTGTTACTGGTGACGAGACGTGGGTTTACGAGTTTGACATGCAAACTAGTCAACAAGCTACCGAGGACTAGGCAAATGGAGTATGTCTTATGAGGATCTTCGGTGGTGACGTACGGCGTCCTGGAGTTTCCGCTAACCCCATGGCAAAAAAGGCCTGAGTTTATGTATGTATACAGTAGCTGACTATGAAGCTATCTAGCCGGTTTCAGCACATAGGGACTGAATTCTATGGCTGTCTAAGGTGATAATCGAGAGCTTCGGTGGAGCTGCTCTTTCGTTAGCTCTGAGGTAACTAGCAAATCCAACTTTGGCCGAAAAGCTCCGAGCACAACCGGCATGTCAGAACATCATTTCGTATAGAACATAATTTTGCTAGAAAACAATTAATTTTCTTTAGACAAACTCGTCATTATATTCTTAAAGCGGTTTTCCCAAATTTACTTTTAGTTTTTCTTCTATAACTTGCCAATTACAATATGATAAGTCCCAAGTAATTGGGTGGAGAGACCATTTCCAATAAAATTACTTGACATTTATTTTCTAGTGGACGATTCAATTATCTTTTTGCGTCTTGAAAATCAAATCATGGAATCTTATGAACCGCACCAATTACTTCTTAATCTATCTATGACCCTATTTGCTGCATTATTAAAAAGATTTTTTTTCTGCAGGAACTAGGTACGTAGGTCTCTTTCGTATCGTTTCTTTGGTTATAAGAGTAGAGGAAGACCAAAGAAGCGACTGTGTAAAGGATGATATGGCAAGAAAGGAGGTGTCTGATGAGGTGACGAGTAATAGAGAAGTGTGGAAGAAGAAGACATGCTGCGTCGACAATGAATTGGGTCGTCCCAAATGAATTGGGAAAAGGGGAATGATGACAATAAACCAAGTACCTATCTTTGATACAAAGAATGCTTTTTATTATGTAAAGGTCAACCATATTAAAATCTAAACTTAAAGTACTTACGGGATAATATCCGTGATTTTCTTTATTTATGTTATTGCTGTTGCAAGCATCAGCGTCTAAATATCGCGAGCTCTTATATAAAGAAAATCACGGATATTATCCCGTAAGTACTTTAAGTGTAGTGAAAAACCGTAAAAGTCTAAAACAGTGCATATTAAAATCTTTTTAAAGATAGGAAAGCAATAATTTTAAACAAGCCCCTAACCTTTTCAAGTTATCGAATTACTTCCAACGAAAGTTAATTTTAGATAATTATTATTTATTTAATGAAAACGCCGTCAAGAGCTTTATTGTTTCATTCTAAAATATCAAAATACCTATTTAGCAGATTACAATTTTCTCCTCATTTTATATTTAGGCCAAGTTTGTAAGCTGTTTAAAATCTCTTTAAATACGAAGTAGGTGCTCGTGGCTAAATGATAACAGCCACTCGGGACGATCTTTATGTTAAACCGTTCTTGCATAGGTTGGTCCGTAGATGGGTGAACACGTTTTAAATATAACCTATGACACTCGCGGATAATGTAGCATCCCATTAGTAAATGAATTTTCGGAATTAGATCAGGGCCCTTATTCACAACGATTCGATTCGATTTTCGATTCGAAAATTCGTATATCTATCTTTTTTGACATTACGAAATCGGGCGAGATAGACATTTCTCGACTTATCTCGATTATTCGACTTTCCGAATCGAAAATCGAATCGAAGCGTTGTGAATAGCTATGCAGTAGTTCCGAAGATGCAAACTCACAAACTTTACTTCTTAGTTTATACAACACAATGACTAGTACTGTATGATAAAAAGCCAGACCATTACAATCCCATCAGTCAATTTGCACTAATAGAAAATGATGTTATCGGATCATCCCAAGAAATGAGAGATTCAGGGTATCTGGTATATCTCAATTGAAAGCAATTGTTCCTGGTTCCATTACTAACTAAACTACGCCAACGCATACTTTAAGAGATTTTCAGATACTTGCTAAACATAACATCACGCCTGTAATCCTTGTGTTAGGCAGAATGTAGATACTTAATCGTACACCGTAATCGACTTAGGACTTAAACATAACTGGCGAAAACGCGCCAGTTATGTTTAAGTCCTAGGTCGATTAGGAATCGATTAGGGTAGATCGGGAGCGAGCCTATTGCCATCCACCGGGCACAAATTCAGACTCCGTGGCTGCTACTTGGAAATTAATGATGGAAAAACCTGGACATCGAAACCAGGACCTCATTCAGCTGTCATGTTTACAACCACTAGACCAATGAGGCAGTCTAGTTTCAGATATTTTATTGTTAATATTACCGCATTGTTTTTATAACTGCGCGACGGGTTTTGTTGCAATTTTCACCAAAATGTTAGAGATTTTTGAGGAAGATTTGCGTATGTGTTTTAATACAATTATATTTAATAATTTAACCTACATAAAGAGTAGTGAGGTCATAAAAAAATAGATTCCTAATGCCAGAAGTATTCGAACCGTGTTATACAGGGAGGCCTGTATAATCAAGTTAAGACAAAATCGATTGGATGAAAACCATGCGGAGCAGAGGCAGTAATAAAATAAACACAATGGCGTTACCAAAAAGTTTTTTAGCAGATTTTTTCACAATATGAGTGGAACGGTACAGCGGATTGCCCACCTGTTGCGGGTAAAATACACTTTTCCTTTCGCAATGTGAAAACTTTTTCAAACAAAGGTGATACATGTATGTATGTTTGCACAACCCCAAATAAGAATAGGCATGAGTATTGTACATTGTATAACGGGCTGGTGTCCGCAACTCCACGTCAAAGCGCGTATTTGCGTATGGGCTATAATCCACCACGCGGGCCCAGTGCGGATTGGTAGATGTCACATGTCTTCAAATTTTTGGTACTAGGACATGCCGGTTTCCTTAGGATGTTTTCCTTCACCGTTTTGAGAGCAGTGGTGATGAAATAAATTTCACAAAGTAATGCGCTTGTCTGGGTTCGATGAGTAATACCTACATACTAAATATAATATATAATAATAATATATAATAATAATAATAATAAAATAAAAAAATATTAATAGAAGACATATCTGAATGGCCTGTATGACCTACTTGTACCTACTGGGGCCACCACGTGGCCCCCGGCCACCGTAGGCGCGGGCCTGTAGACGGTGGGCTATGGGCTAGCTCGCCATCCGTCCGTCTCATGACGACAGGCCGTGTCGACGGCGCGTTCGTGTTCCAAGCGCGCCTCAAAGAGAGTCAGCAAAAGAAAGGGGTCCGCAGGACCGATGCCTGCTGGGGTTGCGGGACTGTTCGAAAGAGATACCGTGGCCCCGGAACAAAAAGGCGATGAAGGAACATGGAAAAAAAGGGATATATTCAAAGAAGGCGCTACAGTATGACCACTTTAAGTGTGCAGTTCAAGGTGGCGCTGCTTGTCATGATAAAATGCATCGATATGTCAAACTTGGTACATTTATTTTAGTTCTGTATTTTCCCGCCTGCATAGATGAGTTGGCTGAAGTGTGTATTGCTTTATAGTAGAACAAAGCATCCTTGTACTACACTGAAACAAAAAACAACTACCTATGTTCTACTTATCCCACCTTGTGCCACATTCATTAAATTAAAAACCAGCCAAGTGCGAGTCGTACTCGCGCGGAAAGGGTTCCGTATCATTGTAGTAGAGGAGCCCCCTTTAATTTTTATTATTTTTATTATTATTTTTATTATTTTTATTATTTTATTTTTTATTATTATTATTTTTTTTTTATTATTTTTTTTTTTGTTGTTATAGCTGCAACAAGAAGTACTCATTCTGTGAAATATACAGACGGACAGATGGACAGCGGAGGCTTAGTAATAGGGTGCCGTTGGTTACCCTTCGGGTACGGTAATCTAAAAACAAGTACCTATGTAATACTCACTCCATGTTTATGCAACATTACTAAAATTAAAAACCACGTAAAGAAACGTCAACGAAGCATCTCATTGAATTAAATTATGAATTAATTTAGTTAATGAAATACATGACGTTGTCCAGTCCAGTTCCCAGGTAAAGGAAGCTTTACATCTAATGTATTAGAATGTTAACGTAATTAAATTAAAAACTAACAAGGTATGACAGGGATTAGGAGCGATTGTGGGAACCATTTGGGGGAGCCATTAATCTTGTGTAGTACTTACGTTATTGTCTGTTGTGCTTTTAGTGGTTGCCCCTTTTGTTGCTTGGATATTGACAAAGGTAGCCTCTTTAGGGACATTACTAGATACCCATCTACAAGTTTCTGACTTGATTGTTAGCTCAAAAAATAGGGGTAAGGTTACAGTAATCGCATAGAGCTACAAATTCGTAAGAATATTAGGAACACCATTACAAATGAAATGCGAAAATTCCCCAACGATCCGACATTTGCGAAAAATGGGTTTTTTGCATTTTTCTGCCAAACGGTAATTTGTAGATCATGCAATTATTATTCTATACTTAATAATTGATTTTATACTTTTTTCCTAAAAATCTCCAGTACTGAGATATAGCTATTCAAAAAGTTGAAAAACTTGTGATCTTCCTAATAATGCATACGCCAAAAAAACTCGCCAAGTACACTACCTTACGCGTGGCGTAAAAATTCGCATAATTTTCAGTTCTACGCGTATTTTTCTCACCTTGTATAAGTCTAACTTGACCGGGCTAGTTGTGTTCCGATTCTTAGGGTCGAAACCTTCTATGATCCTAAGCCTGTGGCCGAAACCTATGGCCGAAACCTATGGTTGAAACCTATGGTTGAAACCTATGGTCGTAACCTATGGTCGAAACCTATGGTTGAAACCTATGGTCGAAACCTATGGTTGAAACCTATGGTCAAAACCTATGGCCGAAACCTATGGTCGAAACCTATGGTTGAAACCTATGGTCGAAACCTATGGTCAAAACCTATGGCCGAAACCTATGGTCGAAACCTATGGTTGAAACCTATGGTCGAAACCTATGGTTGAAACCTATGGTCGAAACCTATGGTCAAAACCTATGGCCGAAACCTATGGTCGAAACCTATGGTTGAATCCTATGGTCGAAACCTATGGTCAAAACCTATGGCCGAAACCTATGGCCGAAACCTATGGCCGAAACCTATGGTCGAAACCTACGGTTGAAACCTATGGTCAAAACATATGGTTAAAACCTATGGTCATAACCTATGGTCGAAACCATAGATATATTTATATTTTTATGGTCGAAACTATGTGAGTGAAGAACAAAGGTACAGTTCGAAAGTCGACTCCAACTTCAAATCACTTAGATAAACCGAGCGACGCAACTAGGTCCTAATGTACATAACTCTATGAACTGTCGTCTTCTATTTTGATTACCTCGTTGGTCTAGTGGTCGCAAGCGGGACTGCTGAACATGAGGTCCTGGGTTCAATTTCCGAGTCGGGCAAACTGTAATTGGGTTTTTCCTCAGGAATTTTCTCAGAAGCAACCACGGAGTCTGGATTTGTGCCCGGTTGATGACAATAGGCTTGCCCCCTATTACATGGGACTTAAACATAACTGGCGAAATGTGGTGTACTATAATTGGGTACACCTTTTGCCTAACCCTTCGGGAATTACAGGCGTGAAATTACGTGTGTAACTCACGCCGGCAATATTGCCGCCGCGATTTAAATTATAAGTACTTATGTTGTTAGTACGTTGTTAGTTATGTTGTTAGTGAGTTGTGGTTGTTGTGTTGTTATACGTTGTGAGTTGTGTTGTGTGTTGTGTTGTGTGTTGTGTTGTTAGTGTGTTGGTTGTTAGCTAAAAACATAACTAGATAATAACAGCCGCTCGGATCAATCTTTAGGTTAAGCCACGCTTGCCTAGGTTGGTTTGTGGATGGGTGACCACCCATTACATACCGAGTTTCCTTCGTGCCTCGGAAAGCACGTTAAGCAGTTGGTCCCGGTTGTCATTTGTAGATCTTTGACAGTCATAACAGGTAGTCAGTGGCCCGAAAGTCTGACAACCAGTAACCGGGGTATCGTATTACCCAGGACTAACTGGGTTGTGGAGGTCAGATAGGCAGTCGCTCCATGTTAAATACATATTCAGCTGCATCCGGTTAGACTGGAAGCCGACCCCAAATAGTTGGGAAAAGGCTAGGCAGATAATGATGTTGTTAGACCCACTTAGTTTGTCGGTGAAGTTACAGATCTCATGAAACTTGGTCTACGGTCGACACCGTTTGAGCTCGACGAGTAGGTGGCAGAAACTACTTATCCGGCACATAAACCTTAGATGTTGCTCATGCAATCAGTTTAAACTAAAAACAGATGATGTATTAGTCGTAATCATGCCAAAAGCATGATGCCAAAGTTTATTTGCACTCACCGAAGTTAATGGCAACTTTGAGTTTCGTTCAGTTTGCTACAAACCTCAAGTGAAAACGATTGTTGCCTTAATCCTGCTGTTAAGGGGTCGGTATCTGCTAACGAGGGGTTTTCTCCATGTCATCTCCTCTTTATATAAATACTAACATAAAAAAATACATAATACATATAAAAATACTATATAAATGTGCAAAAAAATATTTGTTGCTTATTAGACTCTAAACTTTAATTGGTACAATTGAAATAATTCTAACTTTATTATTACTACATGAAAAAAATATTCAAAGTGAAGCATTTTTTCTTTGAGATTTCGTAACTACTCCTAAACGTATTTTTTTTTCACACAAATATTTGACACTTTTTTCTTCACAAAGTGTACAATTGGCATTTTGATCCAATGATTTATTAGGCTACAATTAAATAAAAACCACTAATTTCACACTATTCGGCCGCAGTGAGTGACGTAACAACCACTTTGTTGTGCAAGCTGATTAGAACTTGATTCTAACAGTATTTCAAACGAAGTTTGAGCCACCACAAATAGAGTTGCTAATTTAGCAGATACCTTATATATAGCCTTAAGGAAACAATGACTTATCTACGTGCTTTAATATTTAAAGAGGATTTATAGTATATCGAGGAGCTCGTGGCTAAATAATAACAGCGGTTCGGCTCGATCTTAAGATTAATCCGTGCTTGCCAAGGTTGGTCCGTGGATGGGTGACCACCCATTACATACCGAATTTCCTCCGTGACTCGGAAAGCACATTAAGCCTTTGGTCCCGGCTGTCATTTGTAGATCTTTGACGTCGTTAGGTACAAGTAGTGGCCTGAAAGTCTGACAATGCAGTCTTACCAAGGAGTATCGTACCCAATACTAAGTGGATTGTGTAGGTCAGATAGGCAGTCGCTCCATATAAAATACTGGTATTCAGCTGCATCCTATTAGACTGGAAGTTGGGAAAAGGCTAGGCAAATGATGATGATATATACCTAACAATATTGATACATAGTAGAACTCCTATTTCATAACGCATCTCCTAAACGTAATATATTCCTGGAATATCCATCAAACGGATCGATATCAATATCAACTGCCAATGCCACACCAATCATTAGTCACGATTGATAATTGATATCCAATTAGCTATGACGTGTTCTCTCTGAAGCCAATCAATATGATGATGCGGGACGATGCATGACGAGAGCAGAGTTATTGTATTGCTGAAAGCTGGGAAACTGGGAATAGAATTGTCATCTGATTACCTCTCTCTTTGTTGTAAAGAAATGTTAAAACTCTTTGTGCAATTTGTATAATTTTATTTAACTGGGTCAATGTGTAACTTCGATAGCTTCTGAAAACATAATGTTTTTCTTTTTATTCTGCGCACGTTCACAACCAGTATTATGTGGACTAATTCTCTTAGAATTGGATGAGTGGGTTACATAATTAGCCTATAGTGTCCCCACTGCTGGGACCTGGGACACAGGCCTCTCTTTATAGGAAAGAGGAGGATGTAATCCACAAAGGGACCACACGGGACCTGTACGGGTCGATAGATAACCATGTCTTCGTTTTTTTTTGGTTCTAGGCCCTAAAACAAAATTCCTAGAATCTATTATGTGTTTCCTCGCGATGTTTTTTTCATCGTTTCGAGAGCAGTGATGGTGAAATAAACAACACAAAAAAACCCAGGCACCCACGTTCTAAAACTTGTAAAAGCCGTTACCGGGTACTGATACCACTACTGATTAAGTTAGTTGCGCAAAAACTGGCAGAAAACCCACTTAAGATAAGCTTATAAAGCTATACTTACTACAAGCTTAACGCAACCAGATTTACGTGACGATGTGCCAAAAGCAGTTTTGGCAAAAACCTACACATAACTAGTATCTACTCTCCTTTAAGACCTACTTGCCTCTTCCAAATCCAAACAGAGCATAAATCCAACGCACACAAGTCACAAACAAACACATATAACAACGTTTCCAATTAATATAATATAGCCAACAAAATATTTGTTTAACTATAAGTTACTAGTAATTACAGTTATGTAATCTTCAATGAAAGCTCGTTATACAAACATTAATATTGTTTCTTGAACCATTTCATTATGGTTTTAAATGTTATGACTAGAGCACAATTAAGGGAATTGCTGTGTTTTTATATTTATGTTCCAGTCGTGAGTGCTTTGCTTTGGGAATAATTTATTTTTAGTTTTAATTGGAATTGGATTCTGTTGGTATAGAGGAGATAATTTGGGAGTCGGTGTTTGTATTGGAAGATTCTGCTGTTGTTTTACCCGAGTTAATGTTAACTAGAATTAGATATAGATTTCGTGTTCACCAGTGCAATGAGTACATTTGTACTAAAATTAAATTAAAACATATTGGTTTGAAATCAGAGGTACTTTTTTCTTGATTTTCGCCTTTATCTGTCAAACAATCTGATTAAATTCGTAGTTTCACATGTTCAGGAGAAGTATGTAAGTGTTATGATTTGTTTAATATTTAATAAAAATTATTTATAATTCTAGCATAAATACTTGTTATCTCATTAATAATAAGATTAATAAGTAGTTAATAGACTTTATTGGTTGAGAACGCCAGCAGCGACAAGCGGTAGAAATAGGAACTATCGTTATCGGTGGCCTCGATGGAGGGAAAAGTGGGAGGGCGACTGCTGGCATTCTCTCAGGCACTCTCGATTGAGGCTTCAAGCGAACAGTACTAACTAGTTAAAGGAAAAACACTGTAGAAATTGTGAGAAATATAATATAGATTCTATCCAAGTCTTTAATTTATAAAAACTCAGAAGTGACATCGTAATTTCAAGCCTACAAAGTGGTTGGTGATATTGGTGAACGTAAGTACCATGATTATATTATATTTGGATGCTTTGATTTGATATTTTATCAAATCGTATAAGACAATCATGTTTATTCAACCCGTGGTAACTTGAATTGCATTTCATGCTATCCGGACTGTTCATAACTGTTCATCAGTTTTTTTTTTGCTCGGCTGCTATTTGAAAAATAAAATCAATAGATTTATAATGAAATATAAATCGTAATATGATCACAATAACTGTATTCTAAGGTTTAAGATTTAAAACCATTTAGATTAATCTATCAATCCAAATACCTTCAGAGTTATTGTTCACTAAATTAAATCTTGGTTGTTCCTAGAAATTGATCACTAAGATTATGAACAGTCCCTTTTGGAATGTGTATTTTTAGGTTCCTAGGTATACTAAATTAAATGTACCTAATATTACCGAACGATTGCATTTGATTGTCGAAATTTAACTTTATACGTTGTACCTACCTACATTTACTAATTAAATTTTTGTGGGTGTGGTTTACATTGCAAGATTTTAATAAAATGCGATACTAATGTATTGAATTTAAATATTAACAAAAACGAAAATCATTGAGAAGAATAATTTAAACTTTAGTTTGAACTTGCATTATGTAGACTACATAAATAAGCCATGTATGCGTCTCCAATATTATCTTATGCACAAGTTAGACATGTATGTGTTTTTAAAAATTTTAATTAAGTAGGTGGACGTGTATGTGTTTTCCACAATATATTGCAAAGTTTAAAGTTGGACATGTATGTGTTTTCAAAATACTTTATGCCGTTTATAGGTCGACATGTATGTGTTTTCCACAATATATTATGAAGTTTAAAAGTTGGACATGTATGTGTTTTCAACAATATTTCATGAAGTAAGTAGTTGGACATGTATGTGTTTTCCTCAATTCATATTGAAGTTTAAAATTGGATATGTATGTGTTTTCAACAATATTTTATGCCGTTTATAGGTGGACATGTATGTGTTTTCCACAATATATTATGAAGTTTAAAGTTGGACATGTATGTGTTTTCAACAATATTTCATGAAGTAATTAGTTGGACATGTATCTGTTTTCCACAATATTTATGTTGAAGTTTAAAGTTGGACATGTATGTGTTTTCAAGAATATTTTATGAAATAATCAGTTGGACATGTATGTGTTTTCAACAGTATTTTATGAAGTTTAGGTGTCATAAAATATAATAAAATATGAAGTTTATAGTTGAGACCTGTATGTGTTTTCAATTATAATTACGAAGTTAGTTGGACTTTGTATGATGTAGGTATGTGTCTTCAGTAACATTTTAAGATGTCTAAAATTAGACAAGTACCTACTACGTGCGTGTGCTCAATAATATTTTATGAAGTTTATATTCTAGAAATGTATGTGTCTCTAATATAAATTATCTTATAAAGTTAATTGTTGGGACTTGTCTTTAATAATATAAAGGTATAACCTGTATGGGTCTTTAATAAGCTTTGAAGAAGTTTATAACTGATACATGCGTGAGTTTTAAACAATATTTGTATGTAGCAGTATGACAATAATATTGAATCCTCAAAATCTTGGGTGATCTTATATATTAAGTATATTTAGATAATTTAGAATGATTTTGTAACTTAGGTACATAATTTTAGTAACTCAAGGCTATATTAAAAGTTACATTATTCTGGCATTATTGTGGTAATAAAAAGTTAATAACGCGACATAAACTTAAATGATGATCTGGCTTGTTCCAGTATGAGTTCCGACGAAGAGTATGTTCCTAAAAGAAAGAAGGGGCGTTACGTCCGATTTCCGTCGACATCATCGGAGTCTGAGAAAGGAAATGGTCCTGACGGGATTCAGCAAGAAGTCAGTGATCATGAATCTAGTAATACAACTCACGTTTCCACTCAGAGTTTGACTGCTGAAGATCTTATGAAAATTATTGCATCGCTGCGAGGTGACTCTAACAAGTTATTAGGCGCTAACATCAGCACAATGTAATACCAGAGTTTGATCCCAATAACAAGTCACAAAATGTAGATAGATGGTTAGGAAAGGTAAATGAATGTTCGACTATCTATGGATGGAACGAAAGGCAGACGATACACTTCTCCTTGCAAAAATTATGTGGCTTAGCCAAAAAGTGGTACGAATCACTTTCCACTCTCACTTATTCCTGGGAGGAGTGGCAGATTAAGTTGCGAAAGTCATTTCCAAGCGAGGAAAATTACGGCATTATTTTACAGGAAATGTTGAATAGGCGTTGTCGTCAAGACGAAAATGTTAGGGAATACTTTTATGAAAAACTGTCGTTGATAACACGTTGCGAAATTATAGGACGTAAGGCTGTAGATTGTGTAGTCCATGGCATTAATGATCCATCGATAAGGAATGGAGCCCAAGCACTGCAGTGTACAGAGCCAGAAGATCTATTAGCTTATTTAGTATCTCAACAACCCAAAGATCAAATAGTGTTCCAAACGACTAGTCATCTAAGAAGGAAAGACCATCCTAATACATATGGAAGTAACGCATCCAATGCGACAAGACGTACTGATGCTAACGATTCAGGCCGTAGAGTAGGTCCAATCTGCTACAATTGCCAAGAGAGAGGTCACACTTTCTATAAGTGCCCAAAACCTGTGATTAAATGTCAAAAATGTGGTAGGGTAGGTCACGACCTTAGTAATTGTACGAAGAAACCTTTATTAAGCTATGATCCAAAGCAGGTAACTCCAGTTAGGAAAACTTTAAAGATTTCTTCAGCGGTACCGGACATTATACAGCCTAATATTGAAGAATCCAATCAAAAATTCTATAAGATAATTTATGTTAATGATACATCATTGCAGGCATATGTTGATTTTGGAAGTGACTGCACATTAATCCGATTCTCGGATGCCAAAAATCTTGGTGTGATTGAAGATAAAAATAACCTGCCAACAGTACGCGGTTTTGGCAATACGGCCATTAGACCTTTGTTCAAAACCCTGATCAACGCAAAGTTAGACGATATAGAAGCTCGTGTAGAAGTTTTAGTTGTAAACGACGAATATTTACATACGCCTGTGCTTGTTGGCCGAAATTTTACCGAGCTACCTAATGTTATGGTATTGAAGGATAAGGAAACCCTATACTTTTACAATAGTCCTACTTTAGTGACGAATGATGTGACAACAGACAAAATTGACCTATTCGTTGTCAATAGAACAATAATAAACAAAGGGGGATTCATAGAGGTCAGTTCAAAAGAAAATAAGACAAATGACGTTTATTTAGAAGGTGATACTAGATTAAATCCAAACCAAGAGTATAGATTACACAGTGGCTGTTATAGGCTAGATAAGGGAAGGGGGTTTATTGTTGTTACAGCACTGACCAGTACTCCTATAGTTTTCGATGAAAATGTTTTGATTGCTAGAACTAAACTCATAACTCAAAGCCAAACCCTTCAAATTAATTCGGAAGGTGCTACAAGTTTCCTACCATTAGACAAAGATGACATTAAGATAGGATCACAATTAGATGAGAAATACGTTACAAAACTGTTTGAACTTTTACAAAAATATAGGTCATGCTTTGCCACAAGCCTTAGTGAGTTAGGGTGCACACAAAAAGCTGAAATGAGTATTGAACTAAACGACGACAAACCAGTAGTATATAGGCCTTATCGTATGTCGTTTTATGAACGTGGCAAAGTCAGGGAAATTGTAGACGAATTGATTGATAATGATATTGTGCAGGAGTCTGAGTCTAATTATGCTAGTCCAGTGTTATTAATAAAAAAGAAAACAGGTGACCATAGACTTTGTATTGATTTCAGGGCATTAAATAATAAAACTGTAAAAGACAAGTACCCGCTTCCACTGATAGATGATCAAATCTCAAATTTGAGTGGTAATAAGTTCTTCATAACTTTAGATCTTGCATCGGGATACTACCAGATACCGATGGCAAAAGAAAGTCGTCATCTGACTGCGTTTGTTACACCGGACGGCCATTACGAATTTAAACGTATGCCGTTCGGTTTGGCAAACGCACCTGCAATTTTTCAAAAAATGATAAATAAGGTTCTTGGATCGCGCAGGTTCACTTCAGCTCTGGCCTATATGGACGATCTTCTTATACCATCGGAATCTGTAGAAGAAGGGTTCGAACATTTAGAAGACGTGCTTAAATTGTTGAGAGATGCGGGACTTACTCTTAAATTGTCTAAGTGCAAGTTTTTTGACACTCAGCTAGAGTATTTAGGCTACGAAATATCTGCTGAAGGTGTCAAACCAAGTGAAAGGAAAATTAAAGCAGTCAAGGACTTTCCTACACCTCGAAATGTCCACGAGGTTAGGCAATTTTTAGGTCTAGCCAGTTATTTTAGAAAATTTGTACAAAGTTTTGGAGAAATAGCTAGACCACAGTGTTGCTAAAAAAGGAGTCTACGTGGCAATGGAGTGAAAATGAGAGTTCAGCTTTTCTATCGTTAAAAGATCGTTTAGTAGAGCGGCCGATATTGGCGTTATACAATCCTACATTAGAAACTGAATTACATGCAGATGCAAGTGCTCTAGGTTTGGGTGGTATACTTTTTCAATGGCAAGTTAATCCCAGGGTACTAAAACCAGTCGCATATTTTAGTAGGCAGACCACTCCAGCGGAGCGGTTCTTTCACTCTTACGAGCTGGAAACACTAGCTGTGGTCTGCTCACTAAAAAAGTTCCGCGTATACCTGTTAGGCTTAAGGTTTACCGTGTTTACAGATTGCAATGCATTAAGGACCACCCTTACAAAACGAGACTTGATTCCTCGGATTGCAAGGTGGTGGTTGCAGATCAGTGATTTTGACTTTGGCATTGAATATCGCGCTGGTAGTCGAATGTCTCACGTTGACGCGTTAAGTCGTAATCCGGTAGTTGAGAATTTAGATTTAGGAGTGCCCAACGAAAAAGAACTTCTAACCATTTATAACATTTCCACTGAGAACTGGCTTGTAACACTTCAATTAGCTGATCCTGAACTCGTTAGAATAACTAAAATTCTTAAACCTAAAACAGATATTGAAGTTGTTGAAATAAAAAGGGATTATGCAATAAAAGATAACGTTTTGTACAGAAGAGTTGGGGATCAGTTAAAGTTGGTGGTACCACGTAATGCTCGATGGCAAGTCTGTAAGATGAATCATGACGATATTGGTCATTTTGGACAGGCAAAGACGCTTGAAAGAATTCAAGATCAGTTTTGGTTTCCCAAACTTCGACGATTCGTAAAAAAATACGTGGCTGCATGTATTAATTGTGCATATACTAAAGATAGCGCTGCTAAAGTTAAATCTGGATATTTGTACCCGATCGAAAAGAAAGATATTCCGTTCTATGCTCTTCATGTAGATCATTTAGGACCTTTCGTTAAGAGTAAATCTCGAAATAGCTACATTCTGACTATCGTAGATGGTTTTACAAAATATTTGTTTGCTAAGCCCGTAAAAGACACCAAAACTAAAAATGTTACTAGAGTATTAGAAAATATATTTAATGATTTTGGGGTACCTGAAAGAATTATTTCTGATCGTGGATCGTCATTCACATCAAACCTCTTTATAGACTTCTGTATCAAAAATGGTGTAAAACACATCTTAAACGCTGTTGCAAGCCCACGTTCAAATGGACAAGCTGAGCGTTTTAACCAAACCCTTCTCAATGCATTGTCTTCAAAAAATCTAAATAATGACGAGAGAGACTGGGACAAACAGTTAGGTAGCATACAATGGGGTATCAACAACACAGTAAGCGCAACGACGAAAAAGACTCCCTCAGAGCTTCTATTTGGGGTAAAACTTCGAAATGCTTCTACGAATAAATTAGGCATTAGTAAAGATGGTAGTCCAGAAGATGCAACGACAAATAGGGAAACTTTAATGCATGTAGCATATGAAAACATTAAAGCATCTCAGGAAAAACAGAAGGCTTTACATGACGCTAACAAATCCCCTGCTAAAATCTATGAAGAAGGTGATTTAGTAAAAATAGTTAAGTCTAATTTTAATAATGATGGAAAGAGTAAAAAACTTTTGCCTAAATTTGTAGGGCCTTATAAAGTAATAAAACAATTAGGAAATGATAGATATAATATATCCAGCGTACCAGGATTTAAATCAGCACGATTGTATAATACAATTGTTGCTGCAGATAGAATGAGACCGTGGATTCATGTTGAATCACTTAACTTGAATAGTGATGTTAATATAGTAACAACTAGCGAAAGTGAAACAGATGAGGAGGATGTAAGACGAGATCGTTGTTAAATCCAAATTTAGGTTACATAGATTATGGTAGACATAAAGTAGGTTAGATGTTTATACCTATACCTAGGTAATATAAGTAGAATCAGATTGTTTTACGATTTAGTACACGAATGTAATGATTGTTCTCTTATGTAAGTGTAATACCTACACTCGTATATGTATGTAAATAAGCTATGAATGCTGCTTGAAGTATAAAAATATTGTTATCATTAGTCTAAATACTGTCTTGATTAGTTTAATTCATGGTTAGTATGAAGTCAAAAGTATTATTATTTTGAGTGAGCCTTAGAATTTAGTAGATTTAAATATCTAGGCAATTTAGAAATATTGTTTTAATAGATCAAATGTGAGTTAGTTGAGAAAAGATTTAATTGGAGTTGATTTGTGTTTATGGTAATGAATTATGTAATATTGTTGTTATTGATGTTCTTGAATGATAAAATCAAAATAATAATTGTCATAATTACGTAGGTACCTACCTTCACAAGTACTTACCTTAGATACTCATGAAAAATCCTAACTATTTAGCAATGTTATACAATTTAGTTAAAAGTAGGTACCTACCTTTTTAGTTTTGTATTCTTTTGTTTCAAAACAGTTGTCTACTTGAATTTAAGATTAGTTAGTGGAATTAAATTGAAATACTCACTCTTAGTGCACCAGGAGGTAGCACTAGTTCAGATGGCCGAATGTAATGATTTGTTTAATATTTAATAAAAATTATTTATAATTCTAGCATAAATACTTGTTATCTTATTAATAATAAGATTAATAAGTAGTTAATAGACTTTATTGGTTGAGAACGCCAGCAGCGACAAGCGGTAGAAATAGGAACTATCGTTATCGGTGGCCTCGATGGAGGGAAAAGTGGGAGGGCGACTGCTGGCATTCTCTCAGGCACTCTCGATTGAGGCTTCAAGCGAACAGTACTAACTAGTTAAAGGAAAAACACTGTAGAAATTGTGAGAAATATAATATAGATTCTATCCAAGTCTTTAATTTATAAAATAAGTATTATTATAATATTTGAGTTAACACAATGGGGAATTTTCCAGAGCTTTCTATAAACGAACTAGATGGCGCTGATCAACCTTGGGAAAAACAATTGGCTCGTTTTTATGTCCACAAAGCCTTAACTGAAGTACGGAGGAACCTAAGCTCGACTCGATGCACCAGGAGTTTAGACGAGTGGTTTTTTTTTTTAATGTTACAGCACCATGCTGAGATCCTTTTGGCTTAGTACACCAATTTAATTTCATGTTTTTTTTTTCTTCTCATTTTTCTGTTAATTTTTTTATTTTTATTTTTATTAGCTGTACTGTTATTTTAATTTGTGTTTTGTCCTGTGAACTCCTGTGCGGGCTAATAAATGATTTTTCTTTCTTTCTTTTTTAGACGTAACGCAAAAACACTCAGAAGAACAATAGCAAAAACTATGTAAAAACTTGTAGTTCAGTTCAGTGATGCAAAAGAACAGTAGACTTTTAGGTTAAAAATGTTTGACAGAAAAAAGGTTCTTTACAGTTCTCACTTTAGGTATATACAACAATAAATAATAAAGAAATTTTACTATACAATGAGTTTGACATGTGTTTAGGGCAGTTTTTTTTTTGCTCTGCTAAAAGATTTTACCATTGTCCTATAATATAATACGTAGTAAATTATTTTTTCATTGGATTTTACTAGAACGCCGCTTAAAAAAATATTCCAAAAGCTGATCAGCGCCATCTATTGATATATACTGAAGCGTTGTGAAATGATGATGGCATAATGAGAATTTTACACTGACGTTTATGTAAAATTCTCATTACGTAGATTAAGTCTGTGGTAATTACTGGCATGATGTTATGTGTAGAGTGACATACCGGACCATACATTTCACAAAGATACAACGCTAAAAAAGAGTGTAAATACAAAGATAACAGAAAAGGAAAGTAATAATATGAAATAAAAAACAACACTACAGTCACAGTGATTAATTGACAATGGAACTATAAACGTCCATTATGAATGTAACTATTAATCAAAAAGAAATGCCAATGCACGCGTAGGTTATAAATAATGAGTGACACATTATAGAATTAAATATTAGCATACAATCGTATATCACTGCGAGAAGTGTGCTAGTTACTTGCACTAGTTCGCTATGCCATGCAAACGAAGCATGGAGCGAGATTTAAGAACATTTTTGAAGTACATTGTATGGTTTTTGGGAAAGGAAAGTTTAACCGTACCCCATGTGTAGTAAAAACGAAGTAATCTTCAAACCCCGCTTTGTAGGCTTTGAGTAAGCCTTTGATTTGTAAATCTGCTGTCAACTGTCATGTGATTGATGAAAGAACATTGAACAAAGTATTGTTTTTGTTGACAAAGATTTTATAACAGCTTTTGCCCGTTGGCTTTGCCCGCGGAAATTATTCCACAGGAACTTTTAAACATAGCCTATAAAACATTGGGATAATGAAGCCTCCTGTTGAAATAATTGTCTGTATCAAATTAGTAGTAACGAAGATTACTACTAACTTTACTCTTAGTGTAGATATACTTGACATGATTTCGGAAAACAAGGTGAGTTGGTTCATTTTGATCACAAATTATACAATGATACTAGTACAAGGAGTAACACACAGAGATTTTGCGTTTATTATTTTACACCCTGTATATTGAGTTGATGCGAGGCTTAGAATTTCGAAGAGACATTTTCTTAAGACAGTAAGTTACTGGAACACAACAATGGGGGCTATCGTTTTTGAGCTCTCCAGATGGCGCCACTGTCGAGTAAGGTCTTGTCAATAATTCTATTTTATTTTATTACGTATAACAACATAGAAGCCGTGTGGTATCCGGCAGAGTAGAATAGAACCAACCCATTACACTCACGGGTGTCGTATAAGGCGACTAATGTCTGAGGCAGAACACCTTGCGCCTCGGTTGACCAGAGAATGGGCAGCAGCGTTTTCTGTTAGTCTTTCATCACTGCGATCTCCAATCCGCCTGCCAAGCGTGGAGATTATGGCAAATTCCTCCCATCATGGGAGAGGCTTATGTCCAGCAGTGGACGTTATGGGCTGTTGTTGTAACAACATAGTGTAAACTTCAGATACATATTAACAATATTCTCTATAAAATTAGCAAGCATGAAACATTTAAAAATCATTCTACCTCCAAGTACTTACTAACAATTATGATCCTAAGTTGCTACTTAAAATCTTCAAGTCATAATTAATCAGGAATGGCTCAGTCTAGAACACAATCGTGTGTATTAGTATAAATACGTGATAAAAAGCACGCAACGCGCGAACACTGTATGACATCTGACATTTCGGAAGACCTTACTCTACACGAACGCCTCTAGCGGCGAATTCATGCGCATTGCATGCGGTGCTAACCTGTAAGAAATTGTTACCCTAACCTTAGATAATGGTAGATAATTACTCGAAATATTTACAGTGTAAACAATTGTTGGTTGGCCACAAAAGGAAAAAAAAAATTAACATTCAACCAGTATTACCCTCATTTGTTTACAAGAAACCAACCAAACTCCTTTGTTAGTTAGTTTGAACCATTCACTTTGATTTTCTTCCGTTAACATTCGACTCGAGGTTCTTTCTACCAAAAAATCCTTACCGAACTAATTAGCTTTGTAAGTGAAACTATGTAAATTAGCCTTTGTAACAGTGTTCGTACAAAAGCTCTTGGGCTTAATTAGGACCGTTATCGCTTTGCCGTGTCCTCGTTCAGGTAAAATATTAGCTGACGATAGGGATGTACGTTACTTATATTTGTATCGGTACTTTAGATCGATCCGGATCGCCACTTTACAATACGGTTTTAGGATCGTTTCGACGTATTTACGATACGTTTAGACCGCGCGCTCGTGCTACGGTCTCTGATTCTCCAAATATCGAATCATATCGTTTCGTCCTCTGAATTGCACGGTACTTTGATTGATACAAATGATAATTTCGTATCAAACTTTTTTTGTAATTCTCAAGAAATCTTGGCAAAGTCATTGAAATGCTTTTGCGTCCTGTTTTGATATTCTTTTGAATTGACTGATCATGCATTTTTGTAAAATTTTGCCTGATACGAACTTTAAGTATCGATCTAAGTATTTATCGTATGTAATCATTTGTTTCGATCCAAAATATCGGAGTATATCGCATCATGTTGTATCGATAATGTAAAATATCGGATCGGATGGTACATCTCTAGCTTAAGAGAAACAAGGGGACACTTTGTGATATTGATCCTACTACGATACACTTCATCACTATCTTTTGAGACATTATTATATAGGACATGTAAATAGCTGCCAGCAGTTGTGATACTTTAGTCCTAAACTTTGCTGGCGGGGTTATATTTTTACTGTAGCTTGAACCAGTTTCGTAGCTAAGTTAAACTTGAGAACTTTGAAAGAAGAGGACGAAGTATGTTAGAGACATCAAACGACCTCCGAACAGTATGCTGCATACCTAGATATATATTTAGATTTTTTATGTCAGCTACTGTTCATTGTAAGGCCTGAATTCCTCCTACTCTGACGTCGGTTGCGTACGTCGGTCGCGCGTACGAGTATACATTGTGTTCTATAAAGCACCATACTGTGACGTTGACGTCAGCGGCGCGTACGTTGCTACTATATTTCTCGCTGACGTACGCGACCGACATCAGCGTAACAGATATTCAGGCCTAATTAAACAAGCAGCAAGCTATAGGTACACATTTCGTTGGAATAACCTGTGAAAAACATTAGATAATTTTCATTAAATATCAATAAGGCCATGGACGTGCTCCCAGAGCTTAGGGTTCTCAGTACCTGCTAGCCAGCCATTAGTCTTGCCGACAAGTAAAAGAACCTTTTCTCTTGTAAAGATTGTATAAGTAAAACCAAAACTGCTAACTTAGTAACCAAGTAAAATTCAGACAATACGAGATAAACATGTTATAAAGGTGACGATTATTGTACATTGAGAGATGTGTAGATGTGTGTGTTAAAGCACCATGAAATATAATTTGAATTCCCGCCCTTTCCAATCCTAACATTTCCTGCGCACACAGCGCCACCCTACGTTTTTGACATGCATTAAACAGTTCCCCGCCATATCTCACCACTCTACATAACGACTCCGCTAAATTATCGTGAAACACTGCAATCAAGTGTTCTATAAGACAAATTGTGTGTGCCATCAATCTATACTCATCCAAATCAGCAAGAAACAAGAATTGGGGCGCCCCACAGCAGAAAATCATCAGGTACCCAGGAGCCAGCCGGCCCTCTTCAGCGAGCTCCGGTGAGTCCCTTCTACCTTTCCCGTTAGATACAGTCCACTTGCCCATCAAATAGAATCATTCTTTAACAGTGTGAATACTATTATAGCCGCGTGGTATCCGGCAGAGTAGAATAGAACCAACCCATTACACTCACGGGTGTCGTATAAGGCGACTAATGTCTGAGGCAGAACACCTTGCGCCTCCGTAGACCAGAGAATGGGCAGCAGCGTTTTCTGTTAGTCTTTCATCACTGCGATCTCCAATCCGCCTGCCAAGCGTGGAGATTACGGCAAATTCCTCCCATCATGGGAGAGGCTTATGTCCAGCAGTGGACGTTATGGGCTGTTGTAGTAGTGAATACTATTTGTCTATTATTGCATTCTAAATGCAGAATATTGCTAGCAAGTTTAAGAGCCAATAAAAATGCAAGACCAATACTAGTGATATTATCGGTCCAGTGCATCGTCGGATCCCATTGCGATAATATCAAGCGATATATTATTGCCGATAACTATCTAAAGCAGCCTGTCCATTGGATGGCACGGAGAAGTGCAACATTGCCCACTTTATTCACTTTGACGTGAATTTAGTTGCACGCTGTTGGTTACTGTTTTTCTGCTTTGTTCACTTCGCTTAGTATGTACATTACGTACGGCAGTCAGTCTCCGGAGAGTAGTATGCAGAAGATATTATTATGATTGGAGTCCACAAGAGCGTGTGCAAACAAAAATGCACTCTCTGTTCGTTTACTCTCATAATTTGATAGGATGGAAATCCGATACGACCGAGGAGATTTCCGCCGGACCAACTACTTTACATGTTTCCTGGGCCCGGAGTATTATAACGCCAATTTCTTGACTTTGGATTGCGATTCCCGCACGGAACAAACGTTTTTATGGCCTTTTGATTGATGGTCTAGCTTTTTGTGTATGTGAGTTTAAATGTTTGTAAACGCACCCACGATACAGAAGATATTTCAAGAGAGAGGCGACGTTTTTAAAATAACACACATTTTGCACGATCAGGGAAGCGAACTCAAGATCCACGTTCAGCAATCGCGCTTGCAACCCCTAGCTAGATCATCGAAGTAGACAACATTAATACTCGCTTACTGTGGGACCTAACCCTTCACAATCGTTCACATTCAGCAAGATATTAATCTTTATGTTAAAAACTTTGTTTGAGATACTAAACTTAATAGTCTCACAATATATATGCAGTGGAAAATAAATCGTTTCTGAATTAAATTAACATAATTATGGACGCTCTCGTCTACTTCAAGAAAAAGTTTTCTTTTATTGCTAAATAAAAGATTTTATTGTAATATGTAAACTGTCTGACGATTTCTATGGGAAACACATTTGTTTGTTTGTTTATAGTTCACCATTTTAAAGTAAATCGCTTACAAATAACATGTTTATGATAGTAGTTTAGTGGACTTATCGTTTACCCGCGGCTTCGCCCGCTTGGAACTCGGAATTATTCTATGAGGACGTACTACCGAGATGAAAGAGGGAGAAAGCTAAACTATGTATATTCTAACCTGCAAGCAAGCTGTAGTGGCAATGGGCCGGTCATATTAGCCGTAAAACTGATGACCGTTGGATCACCGCAAATCGGCAAACGTAAGGTAGGACGTCCTCAGGTTCGTTGGAGCGACGATCTTCACAGGGTGGCTGGTAGCAAAACTGGATGAGAGTTGCCGAGAATCGAGTTGAGTGGCGTGCGATTGAGGACACCTATGTCCAGTAGTGGACTGCTGTAGGTTGATGATGATTCTAACCCACAACATAGTCAACCAGTGTGACAAACATCCAAATTCTTTAAGACTTGAAAAGGTAGGCGTAACATACAGGCAGAAAGACTTCTTTCGCATTTAAAAAATCGTAAATTTTTACAAGTATGGACACTTCAAATCTTGCTAGTATTGAGCTGGTATTCACGATAAATATGTTATTATTTTGTCACTAATTACGTTATTATGCTGGCCTTAATACTGCACAGTGATTATTTTGAACTCCGCATTCATTGAGGTGGTACAAACATTGTAACACAGTGAAGTCGCCTAAGTATGCTACAAATATTGTACCTTATACATATATTCAATAGTCTACTATTCAATAGTCTTTTATTGAATTGCTTTATTATACAACTACCTACTCATATAAGTACATTTCACCTTAATTGATATTTCAGCAAAAATTTTAAGTAGATTAGTATTTTCTTTCAGCTTCGCTTTGCTCTCACGGGCATTGAATTAAAAATTAAGGCAAATTAAGCTTAAAATTAAACTTGGTTTCGTCTTGCTCGTGTCTAGAATCTGGAATTCCAGACAGACTAGAGCTCATTCGTTTTCTTAAAGGACCTTATTTGAAAGAGCTGTCAATGTCCTCTGATGAATATATAATATCATTATAAATACACATATTTGTTTTTTTTTAAGGTGGTCAAAATTATAATTTAATGTAAATAAACAGTATTGTGTAGAAACAACTCAGAGTTACATACATTGCACACATAAATATAGAAATATTTCTGTTTCACGAGATCAAGCTGTCACTAAAGTATTCCTGCTCCACCTTCACATTGAAAGGCCCTGACATGTTTTCGCGTGCCTCTTACTCTCATTGAAACTGATCTTATAACTAGAGTTTGTATTTTCACTTTCAACCAGTACACTATTTGAGAACATGCGTTTCCCAATTTCTCATTAAGCTTTGATGCGGTTTTTTTTTAAAAAAAACTGTTATATTCAGTTCCTATGGCTCCATCGCATGAAATGATTAACGGGGTGAATGAGGCTCTTAAGTCTTCAGCCGCTCGGTCGTATTTTGAATGTTTCTATCGGCTATGTCTCTGTACTGTTTTTTGTCATGTGAGGTTAAAATAAATAGCAGGCGGTGTTCTGTGGTTTCTGCATGCCTACCATCATGGGTGAAGCTTTACCAACTTTGTATATCTAAATCATCATCACACTACACAACATTATTTTGCCCTTAGCCCAATTCATTTGCGGTCGGCGCAGCATGTCTTCTTCTTCCATACTTCTCTTTACTCGTCATCTCATTAGACACCTCCTTTCTTGCCATATCATATCAGTCCATCCATCGTTTCTTTAGTCTTCCTCTACTCTTATACCCGTCCACATTCATACTCAAAACTTTCCTCACAACTTTGTACCTACACTTATACAAAATCACAGTTAATTTACTATTTAAACTACACATTTCAAGTCAATAAAGTCAGCTAACTATTAACGATGTGTTACAAAGTCCTTGTAGTTGCTGTTTTAATAAATTTACCGACGTACAACATTGTTGTATATTAATTTAGTGTAATTAATAAATTTATGTGAACATTAATATTGCTGGGTCGATGCTAATTTATGTAGGCTGTAGGCCAGGCGGCATTTGGAAGAGGATTAAAATGTTTCAAAGTTAGCTTATCTAGGTAACTATTTAGTATTAGAGTTATACATGTATCCTGGGACCAAGATCCCTGGTTAGGAATTAGGATGTACCTACTAGGCCAGCAAATTAAGCTATCAACAATCTGTCAAATTTTTTTGATAGATTTTCAACCTTTTCGCATTAGGTTCAAGGATGATTGGAAAAATTAACCAGTTTCGGGTAGCTTTATGTGCTGGCGTCTGTTATGTACTAGGATACATATACTTAGTGTCAAACAGTTGTGGGCGCTGAATGGGATACGTGTAAATAAGAGAAATAGGTCTTTAAACTTGTAAACAGTTTAATGTTTCAGAGTCAGTTACTAACACAGTAACAGTAATGTACTAACTATAATACTCTGAACTTAAAAAGAAACAGAGCAGTTCCTAGCCAAGTATGTGATGCCAGCACCACGTCTTAACGATCACTGTCGATCTATCATGGGACTATGATCCGTTTTGGACACCATACCTCTAGAGTCCGCACAAAGCCAAACAAAGGCGCTTGTGTTGAATTGGAACTGCATACCCATCAAGATCCGACAAACATATACAGAGCTACAACACATACATACATAGTTTCTAGCAACATATTCCTGATGCCTTGGAAATACCCTGGGTAGATACATGTTTTGGGAAACACAGACTCCAGGAAGTTCCACTTCTTAGCGGTTCAAACAAAGATCACAACTTTGAAAAACCGGAATTACAATCAAATTAAACGATTAATATCTATAATTTTCCAAGTCGGTAACTTAAGTTATGAATTACATGTCCACGGTGCACGGTGTGGTGAGCATTTAAGTACAGTCGCGAACTTAGTAAGACTTAAAGTGATTTTCATGTGGACTTGTGGATTTAAAGTATGAGTTCCAAAATATTGAGTTGGTTACAACAGAAAATTATTTAAATCAATTGATAGAAGGTCTGCCAACCACTTTTACCAAGGCTTTTACCGTATTACCCAGGTTCTGGGCTGTGGAGCTCAGATAGACAGTCGCTTCATGTAAAATACTGGCGTCCGTTTAAACTGGAAGCCAGTTGGGAAAAGGCTAAGTGGACGATGATGAAATTGAGAGAAAATCGCTTAACTTTACAATTCGCTAAGTGTATCATATTAGTGCTCGTAACTGTACCATCATCCCCTTGGGGTGGAAGTTGGGAACCCTTTGTGGAACGCTTACGTCATGCTACGCCCTTACAAGTTATGTCGTGAGATAGGGGTTACGCGTCATTGGAGGAGGCTTTATCATATTGTAATTTTGTTAAGAGATTACTTTCGGAACTTATTTGGTCGTTCCTAGTCTGACATGGTAGCAAAATGATAGGTAGGTGCGCCAACATTCAAATTTTGCAAATTCTTTGTCAGTTTAGGGCTAATTACGCCATCTGTTTTATTGGTAAAAATTGCTCTTAGAATATTTTTGCTACACTACCGACAGTATTAATGCTCCTCGGAGATAAAGGTGTCTTCATCATGGGCTAGCTTAAATCCCTCACTTCTCTTAGGAATATACTCCCTTGCTTCACTCAGGAGTTAAATCAAAGCTCCCTCGCAGATAAGGTATTGTGACTTTAGAAGATGTAGGCGATTCTCACCTGACACCACGGTCGGGGAAAGGCGGTAAAGCAAATGGCCGCGCGGAGAGGCGGTAAGCTTCGTTACAGTGTACGACTGCTACGTGTGTTAGGCATCAACGCATTTCATAAAAGCCAACTCTTTTGCTTTACTTTAAGTTTAACTTACAATAAAATAGAAATATTGTACACTGCAATAATACTAAACTAAAATAATATTCCAACTAACAAATACAACTCGACTGACATGTTATGCGCAAAAGTTAATTACTAAACACTTTATAAATAAACATATTATGTAAGCACGCACCACAGTCGGTGCATAACAAATAACTTTATTATTACCCATACATATTTCACGCGCCAACAATTACATATATTTCTGCCCCACGCACACAACCACCCGCTGCTACATTTTAAACATTAATGATAATTTTAAACATTGTATTCCCCCATCACTAGTAAAACGCGAACTACCCGCAAATAACGACTTCACTGTCATCGAACTAATTGGTGGATTCAAATCATTGCAAGTCGAAAAACTTAGTCGGTTGCACGAAATGTGCAATGTGCAACTTTTTTTTATACTACATAATGTTAAATATTGAGTGTCGCCGGGTAACTGAACGCGTACTGTCACGAGTAATGAAATGTAAACACTTCACAAAATTCAAAAGCTATTTTCTCCTACTGTATTGATTATCGTTTTACGATTTCACAAACATAGTATAATGGAAGCTATACTAAATATTACCTTTAAGTAGAAACCATTATTTCAAGAAAAAATGGTCAAACAAGTTACCGATATGCCGCCGAAATGTCAGCGGTCAGCACGTAAAAAAAAAAATGAGAAGGGCTGAAGAGCAAAAACCTCTCGTTTTCTATTACAAATATAACAGAACTATGCGAAAACATTCAAAAGTAAACTAGAAGTCTCTATTTATCCCTTCAACTGTTAGCGAAGTAGACACAATAGTTAATCAATGGCTTCCCGACCGAATCGGGGGTGTGTAATATATGACATAATAACAAATGGTTTATTTTTACTTGAAATAACGTTCACATGATATAATTTTCATATGCTATAAAAACAAATAACCTAATTTCATGTGATTTAATGTTACATTTCTTATAAACTTCCTTTGTTCTAATAATATTTAATATAACGTTCATTTCATATAATTTTCAATTTGTATAATGCTCTTTTAAATAACGTTCAGCTGACCTAAGTTTCATTTGACCTAAGTTTCATTTGACCTAATTTTCATATTTACTCATTTTCAGCCAAAATTTTGTTATGAATAAGTAAATATCAGGAAACTTCATACTGTTATAACCTCATCTAACCCAAATGATTCACCAACAATAGAGAGGAGGGGCATACTCCATGCATGCAGCAAGCAAGCAGCAAGTATGCAGCAAGCATGAAGCAAGCAAACAGCAGGCAAGCAGCAGGCAAGCAGCAAGCAGCAAACATGCAGCAAGTATGCAGCAAGCAAGCAGCAGGCAAGCAGCAAGCAGCCAGCATGCAGCAAGCAAGCAGCAAGCAAGCAGCAAGCATGCAGCAAGCAAGCAGCAAGCATGCAGCAAGCAAGCAGCAGGCAAGCACCAGGCAAGCAGCAAGCATGCAGCAAGCATGCAGCAAGCATGCAGCAAGCAAGCAGCAAGCATGCAGCAAGTATGCAGCAAGCATGCAGCAAGCAAACAGCAGGCAAGTAGCAAGCATGCAGCAAGCAAACAACAGGCAAGCAGCAAGCAGCAAGCATGCAGCAAGCAAGCAGCAAGCATGCAGCATGCAGCAGGCATGGTTTTTGTCACAGCTCCGGCACTGCGGGGCTCCGGCGGTCCCACGCGAGCTTTTCGTCGCAGAGGGCGGGCGGGCGTTAGAGCCACCTGCTCCTCAGCTCGCGGGCCACCTTGGCCCTCCGCGCCTACGCGGGCTTAAATTACACTTTAGGGGTAGGACATAACAAGCTACGTAGAGTCGGTTTTGCAGCGATTCATTTCTGTCACTCGTGCTTATAGAAAACAAAATTCTTTTTTTTTCTCTTTTTTTTTTGGAAAAGTCCAGAGCAATGGCATCGGCGGAAAATGCACAATTTAAAAAATAAAATGAAAGAATAATGAATTGTTTGTCAAATAATACGTTATTAAATAAAAGTTTATCGGATAATTATTTTGCTAAGTGAATTATTTGGTAAACTTCTTGTTGATGAAATGACAAAAACAGTTTTTGCCAATCGTTGCTTGTCAAGTATAAATTTTTGATTTATTTTTTGGTGAACTGAGCGGTCACCGTTTATAATCCAATCAGTTTTTGAAAAAATATACAAAACAAAGTAGACGTTTTAAAATTATATTAAACGTTATTATAGATTTTTAATATTATACTAACTGAATATTAGTTTAAATGTGCATTATAGAAATTGTTAATTAAGCCATATAAAATTAGGTAAACTGAAATTATATAAATAATTCGTTATATCATTTCATCGTTATACTAAAAAAAGTATATTAAATAAAATTAGGTCATGTAATCATTTGAGCTTTTGTTATTATATCAAATGGTACGCACCCCCGTATCGGTCGGGTGCACAGACGAAGGTTTACAAGGCATAAAGTTTTGAGTAAAAAAAAAAGATTTAATTCAGTGTTTCAATTAGTAGGTACCGCAAAAAAATATTGAGATGGACTGAGTAGCGGAAACACTTCGTTTTCTGTTACAAATAAAACAGAACTATGCGCAAACATTCAATAGTAACCTAAAACTCTCAAGAAGGTTTCAAGAGCGCTGTGTCGGTATGTAGAGCAAATTACAAGTAGAGATTTTATATAAATAAAACCCGTTACCCGCAGATTTGCTCGTCAAACAAGAAATCAAATATTTAGACGCGGTAACTTCTCAAGTAACCTAAGCAAATAGTTTTTATTTAAGCAGAAACTATTTTATTTATTCTCCGGTAACAATTAATCAAGAAGTTGCGAAGTTTCCTGAAACAAAATGTACTAACATCTTATTTACTTGATGAAATAAACTTAATTACGTACGTTTAGATGGATTCAGTTCTGAGGTACGAAGATTATTTATGAAAGAAAGTAGTGGAATTACTTATCTCTCGTCTCTTTTTCTGGAATCCTTAGAGAAGTCATAAATACATCGGTCGGGACTTTTATTAGAGGTATAGTGTTCGGTTGAACCCTTGGTTTCGACTTCGTCTACCGGCCAAAAAATACGTTCGACTAAAAATGGGACGAAATTTTAACCGAAGCACATGACACATGTCTACATTCAGACATGAATGTAGACATGTGTCTACTAAACTAACTAACACTGGGCACAAGAAATGAATTATGGCCCACCCCTTTTCACAGCATTCAGCTCTATGTCCCAGAAGGATAGACTGTTAATGCTTATACGTATTAAGCACAGATACAGATATACCTAGATGACGCAAGAGCTACTTCGTGTGCCCGGCTTAAGCATTTTATGCTGTCGCAGCTAAGGTTACCATCAGACCGGATAAATCCGGTCTTGACCGTATTTTTAATGCCAATACCGGACTTCGCCCGGATTTTGTGCCAGACCGGATTTTTTTACTCATGCCGGACGAAAGAAAGAAACAGACTATCAGTGGAGTCCATTAGAGCCATCGTACTTACGAAGTATAACTGGAAAGATTAAAGTTGTGAGCAATTCTTCAATCATATTTGCGGTCAAAACCAAATTAAAACTAGCTTTTAATAATTCTAGTAAAAAAATAAAATTAACACTTTTCCCTTAACTTTTGATAACTTATCATGAACTATTGTTTTTTTTTATAAATTTGAATAAAAATTTCAAAGTTTTTTGTTTGGTTGTAGGTAAAATTTAGGCTAGGCCGGACTTTCTGTCGATAATCAGGATTTTTCATCCTACAATACCGGATTTCCAATTTTAGGCTCTGGTTAACCCTAGTCGGCAGTGGGCAGGGCACATTGCTCGCAGAACGGATGGCCGATGGGGCCGAAAAGTTCTGGAGTAGCGACCGCGAACCGGAAGACGTTGCGTTGGAAGGCCTCCCACTAGGTGGACCGATGACCTGGCGAAGGTTGCGGGAATCCGCTGGATGCGAGTCGCACGGGACCGGTCAATGTGGCGACACTTGGGGGAGGCCTATGTCCAGCAGTGGACGTCTTTTGGCTGAAATGATGATGATGATGATGAACCCTAGTCGCAGCAAGCTAATTTGTTTAAAACAACAACGTTACACATTATCGTTAAGAACTTAATTCTAGACATTTACAGAACAAAAAAGAAGTCTATTTTGTGTAATAGTGTAACTGGTTTGTATAGTAACTTAGTAGTGCTTACGACGTCATAAGGTACTCAAAAAATGGCACGCTTGGGTTTCATGCGGATCGTGATATGCGTTATCCAGGTATATGTATATCTGTGGTATTAGGTAAGCCTAGGGCAGTCGTTACCAGTGCTAATCATATCTAGAATCGTACCTGACACTCACTACAATTATTTCATGATTAAACATTTACTCAAACATACATCAGACTTGGTCTCGAGGTACAACGATACACATCTAGCCATTCCTTGGTCATAAATAAGCGCAATCTGCGTAATAATACGCTCGCATCAGTGCGCGCGCGCAGCTGTATTTATTACGTTTATTGCACTTGATTGTACTCAGGCTGCGTAATTACGGATCTACTTAGGTACTTGTTTGTACAGTGTGGCTGGGTTAACGAGGGACTTACTCGAGGGCATAAAAATATAACAATGCTTGAAATAAAAATTGTTTTTTTTTTTATAGCCGACATCATACATATCCCACTGCAAGGCAATTGCCTCCCCTTTCTCCTTCACTACCTCTCTATCCTGTACGATCTTTGGCCATGACAAAAATATTGTGACATGATTCACTATAGTGTGAATATTGCACAGGCGGCTGCAGCGGACTCTAACAAAGCAGGCGGAATGATAACCTATCATATTAATTTAGGATCGTGAGGCTAAATCAAGTCAGCCTATTACAGTCCTTTATTGACATAGGCCTCTCCCAGGCTGTGCCACAATACCCTGTCGTCTCCTGCAACTATTTCGCATAACGTAATAGCTAACAAGAAGAATATGAGCAAAACATTGCCGCCAACCTTGGGAATATGAGACAGACACTGGCAGGAGATTTTAACTAGGCTTAGGTTGGGAAAACAATAAAAATTTAAATTTTTACAATAGGCAAGACGACAAAAAATACTAATTATTCCGTCAGTTACATGATCAAAAAATATTTGACCCGTGTTTTTTCTTTTGTTACGTAAACCAAAATTGACGAAGATATGACGCTTTTAAAATTCTCAATACGTCACGCCTAGGTATAATTTTTACCTAGTTCTGACGTCACGAGCCCCCACTCCCGAGTTTTGATGCGTTTTATCTTTGTCAATATTCATTGATTTACAAAAACAAAAAATACGTGTCCATTAATTTCCAATACTCTAACTGACGGACTAAAAAGATTTGCAATTTTTTGATACTGTCGTCATGCCTATTGGGAAGAGCGTCCAATACTAAATACTTTTCTACAATAAAAAATTACACGCCATAACATTGACGCACCATTACCATACACGCCTTTAATCCTCGAAGGGTTAGGCAGAGGAATACCTAATAATACGCCCACATTTCGCCAGTTATGTTTAAGTCCATGGGGGGCGACCCTATTGCCATTAACACAAACCCAAACACCCTGGCTGCTATTGAGAAATTTCTGATGGGAAAACCCAGTAACACTGCCCGACTGGGAATCGAACCCAGGACCTCATATTTAGCAGCAGCAGTCGCGCTCGACCAACGAGTCAAGTCCAGGGAGTGTACTACCCGGGGTTGCGGGACTGTTCGAAAGAGATACCGTGACCCTGGAACACAAAGGGCGATGAAGGAACATGGCTGGGTTTTAGTCAGTAAAAGTCTGACACTCCCTCCTGCTCCGCCCAGAGCGGAAGAAGTCATTTGATGATTTCCCATCCGAAAAAAAAAAAACAAAAAAAAAAGGAGTTTACTATGCCCCTTGTTTAACCAGTCAGCATGTACATGTTGTTTTCGTCATCCTGTTGCCCTTTCCTCAAGTATGCGGCTACATGACCGTCTCATTCCTTTTCTATCCTATCTCAAAGTTCATTATAAAAAGGCTCATTTACTTGGCGCCTGTGAGATGATAATGTGTCGCGATATATGCTTTTTGTGGCTTGATTAATGTCAGATTATGTAGCGTGGTGTGTGGTCTAGTAACTAGTAAGGGAATAAGTGATTTTTTATATTTTGTTGGGTCTGTATTTCTTCTTTCTAGATCTAAAAGGCAATATTTATTTATTTATTTAACACTTCAAGCACACTTACAGACTTAATGCCATAGGCATTTCACGTTATAATAAAAGGTTGTTAATTACAGGGTTCAATACAGGGGGATGAAATAAATGTTTCATATAAGCTTTTACTCTTATAAGACAGCTCCCAGCGGGTCACCAACTGCCATGGCCCACCTGGAAGACTCTAAACCAATTTAGAAGCCAGGTGGGCCGCTGCAAGTTCAACTTGGTCCGGTGTGGGTATTCCGATAAAGTACGACTGCGGAGCCTCATCTCAAACCATGGCCCACCTCCTGACCTGCTCTTTGTGTAACTCCATATGTACTTTAAGGGACCTGTCCGAAGCCACCACCAACGCCGTCGAGTTCTGGTCGAAGGAAATTTAAATTAATGGGAATCATCGACACGAAGAAGAAGATAAGACAGTTAGCGCCTTTTTATATTTCTGTGGTTGGCGCCAACAGTATTTTTTTACTCTAACTACTTTAGTACCTAGGGTACTGGTCTGTATAATAATAATAATTAACTATTTATTTTATTTTAGCCGTATCTACGTTATTAGCACAAAACTTTGGAAATTAATTAATACTACACTACAACAGCCCATAACGTCCACTGCTGGACATAAGCCAGTCTCCCATGATGGGAAGAATTTGCCGTAATCTCCACGCTTGGCAGGCGGATTGGAGATCGCAGTGATGAAAGACTAACAGAAAACGCTGCTGCCCATTCTCTGGTCGACGGAGGCGCAAGGTGTTCTGCCTCAGACATTAGTCGACTTATACGACACCCGTGAGTGTAATGGGTTCTATTCTACTCTGCCGGATACCACACGGCTAATAAACATATAAAAATAAAAATAAAAAAAACAACATCATCATAAATTGATACTAACAAATACTAAACTTATCTTAATCCATTTCAATAACTAAAAATATACCAATTATACAATTACCAAATATACAATTTAGGTACCTAAAACTCTTTTCCCAAACAAATTTGAAACAGAGAGATTCGAGTAGGTACGAGTACTAGCAATTTTCCAAAACTTTGAGCGAGATCGCTTGTTGAACAGCGAACAACTGAAAGAGACCTCTAGGACACGACCAATGTTAGCAGCGATAAAGTATTCCCATTAAACTTTAGCGGGAATATTATGTTTCATAGAAGTGTGAGAAAAAAGGCAAGAGAAATATTTAGCACTAACTTTTTCCAGGGGATTTGTCCGCGCTGAGGTCAGATATTATGTACACACATCAAAAATGTCTAGGGATCAAGCATTTTTATGCGGATTTCTTGAGATTGAGATGTGGCTTTGTAATAAATTTATGATTTTATAAATTTATATGGATCCTTTTTGGTGCATTTCATAATTTGAATCAGGAACTCTCAATCAAATTCGAGTAAAAGATGAAAATAAGCTGTCAATATTTTCCCTATAAAAACATACAACGCATTGAAGACATTATTAGTGCTACTGTTTCCCTACTACTGATTAAAACCAACGTTATTATGGAGCGGCGACGTCATTTAAGCAGGGAAGAAATGCTCAGAGCCGTGGGAATGATAGAAGCTGGTTCCCGGCAACGTACTGTAGCTTTAGCTCTGAATACAAGTCAGAGTGTTATCAGTCGACTTTGGACACGTTACCGAAGCACTGGTACCGTGGCTGAGCGCCATGGAGGACGGTATCGCTGCACCACACGGAGACAAGACCGATACATTCAAATCTTAACTCGAAGAGCTCCAACAATAACCGCCATGATGTTAGCCGTGAGGCTTCATCACTCTTCAGGGAACTTAATTAGCGACCAAACAGTCAGAAACCGCTTGCATGAAGTGAACCTTCATTCCCGAAGACCGCTACGGGTACCACCTATAGCAATGCACAATCGTAGGATTCGATATCAATGGGCTCTTGAACACAGAAATTGGGCAGAAGAACAATGGCGTTTCGTGTGCTTTTCTGATGAGTCTCGTTTTGGTATGAGACCGGATACAAGACGTATACGACACTGGAGAACCCCTGGACGCCAACAGCGATTAAAATCCTGCCAGGAAGTCCATCCTTATAGTGGTGGAACCATCATGGTATGGGCGGGTATTTGGATCGGCGGAAGAACTGAGTTGATTTGGATCAGAGGCAACCTCAACGCTCAAATTTATGCTGAGACGATTGTATCAGACGTCATCGTTCCTCTACAAGTGCAAATCGGTCCCTTATTTCAGTTAATGCATGATAATGCACGACCGCACACCGCAAGAGTTGTAAGACAGACTCTCGCCGCAGCTAACATCAATGTCCTGCCCTGGCCTGCTCAGTCGCCAGACTTGAACCCGATTGAGCATGCATGGGATATGCTACAGAGAAGAGCTCTGCCGAATATGGAGGGTATCCAGTCGCAAGAAGACCTTTTTTTGTTGTTGCAACGAACATGGGCGGCCATTCCACAGCGTGATTTGGATGAACTCATTTTGAGTATGCCAAACCGATGTTCTTGTGTTGTTAGTGTTCGCGGTAGAAACACGGATTATTAATTGTTTAAGTTACCCAATAAAATTTTAAAGAAAACTGTTATTTCAGTCTTTTTTTCGAACTTTAATGTTAGTGGTTCAAATGTCAAAAATCCCTTTATTAGGAAAATGGCAAATTTCTTTATTAATGCAAAGGTGACTTGGTTTATCGTTACTGTGACAAACGAAAACACTTTATTTGATGAATCCTTAAAGAAAATTTTAATTAATATCAATCAGGAGAAAAGTTATTGCAAAAATATATGTTGATCCCTAGATACTTTTGATGTGTGTATTTTACCTATGTCAATTCAAGTACCTAAGTATCTCGTCTCTAAAGAGGATTTCATTGCTAAATTATAACAGCCACAAGAATCGATCTTCAAGGTTAAGCCGTGCATGTCGGGGTTGGTCCGTGGATGGGTGACCTACACCATATAACGAGTCCCCTCCATGCACGTTACGCCGTTAGGTAGAAATCTTACTTATCTCAGCTGTTAGATAACTTGATAAAAAACGCTTGTTTACCAGCCTTTATTCATAATTCCAAAGAAACATTGAATAAATAGTTAGGAGAACTACGGACTTATTAAGAAAGAGTTATTTAAGGCTGTATTTCTTTTTATCCTATTCCTGTACGAACACAGATGCTACCCGGAACATAATCATTAAGGGGATGGCTGCATCTTTCTTCACTAAGTACTAAGTACTAACACTAATCTGCCAGTCGGGAAAGCCTTCATTATTTGTGTGAAAGATACTAGGCATGTTCACCTGTTTTGTAGTCGAATCGTAGATGTAGAAACATGGATACTACATATACACTCAGATTAGTTTAAAACACTCTTTTTCAAGCTTTCACGGTTTTTTTACAAAACTTACATTAGTGTCGATTCTGTTGTGCACAAACTAAACTTAATTTGGGCTATTGCTATCTTTTACTAAAAGGCAGTGCGAGACAAGGACGGCTATAGATATGAACTAAGTTAGAGATGTCAAACTAGTTTATGCCTTGCGCTTCACCATGTTTTGAGTCGACATGTTTTTACGAGCACCCTTCATTTAGATGAAAATATTAGTTACAACTAAATTTGACAGCTCTAAATTACGTCCGTCTCTTTCTCGTTTTATTAGAGAGAAAAAGATAGCAATAGCCTAAATTAAGTTTGGTTTGTGCACAACATAATCGACACAATCATATCTTCCGAGATTACCCAGTCATCCCGCGATCATGGCGCTTGCAACAGCGTCGAAATATCGGGAGCTCAGATTAATAAAATTGATAATCAGATGAAATCTCGTAAGTGACAGTTTGACGTAATTTTCATTTTGTCAATATTCCCTTTTGTTGGCTACTCTGCCATGAGTCATGACACACTTGAACTTTTAGGTAATTTTATGTCAAAAATATAATAATTTGTAGCTTAAATTGCTTCGAGTGCCTCGTTGGTTTAATGGCCACAAGCCCGACTACTGAGCATGAGGTCCTGGTTTCGATTCCCAGGTCGGGCAAAGTGTTTCCAATGAGAATTTCTCAGTTGATGCAGTCTGGATTTGTGCTCGGTTGATGGCAATAGACTCGCCCCCTTTGCATGGGACTTGTACATAACAGGCTAAATGTGGGTGTACTATTAAGTACACCTCTGCCTAACTCTTCGGGGATACAGGCGTGATGTTATGTTGTAGCTTAAACTACAGACTTGAATTTTGACTCAGTCACGATGCGTCGATGATTGGCAATAGGGAATATGCATGTTTTTTTATTATCACTCTAAACAAAGCGTATTAACATCAGAAATAGCAGTTTTTTTTTTTAATATCTATAAAAAATACTATGACGCTGCTGATTAGACAGAGAGATCCGATACAGCGAATGACATCATTCGCCGCATCGACGTACAAAATCCATACTAACTTCCGTTTATCTAGAAAGAGATAGAAACAAAAGTTTAAATGGTTATTACTTTTGTGTTGTTTGGCCAATTTATGTCTTGTTTTCGCTTTTTGTCATTATTTTTATAGTACTTTAACATTCCGTATCGAAATAAAAAAAAAGAAAATTTATGCATATTCCCTATTCCGTATCCTTATTAAAAAAACTCTAAAATCATCCAACGAGGATCAGATTTCGTGCGAAGTTTTTTTTTACACTACCTACGAGTGCCACGAAGTAGAAAAAAAAAACTTACTTTGTTAAAATAACAAACCCTGGTACTTTTACTCTCTGCATTCTCCTAATCACTCTTTATTTACAAAACCCAGCGTCCCATAAAGCTCATGATTAAATACAACACTTTTTACGCCTCAACAAAATTTCAGGGGTGTTGTCTACACCCCCTTGATCCCCTCACTACCCCCTTCGGCCCCCGGGCACCTATAAGTTCAAATAATGCTGACGCGTCAAGGATTGATTCCATTTGGGTTTTGTTTGCCCAGTAACAATAAAAGAGTTCCCTTTTTTGGGGATGTTAGTAAAAAAGAAAATGTTATATTTGACCGGGATCGTAACATGGTTAGGAGAGTGGATACTTCTCTATTACTGAAGCGATGCTCAAAAATATTGGGGCATTTGAAGAAAAACGGCCTAGTGGGTACAAATTGTATTTGGACAATGCAATAGATAAAATGAACTGGTATTGCTTTATAACCACGAATGCAACATATTATCTAACTAATTTCCGTAATATAAAAAGACTCCTTATATTAAAACTACAAAAAAAAAGCTAAGAAAGCGTTGAGGATTTCTCTTGTGAGTAGGTGATCCTGGCTGCATGATCAAGTCATGTCTCACACTTAAAGTACTTACGCGATAATATCCGTGATTTTCTTTTGTTTCTATCCCGTAAGTACTTTAGGTTTAGTGAAAAACCGTGAAAGTCTAAAACAAGTCATGTCTGTCATAACATGTTTTGTCACCAGAACCAAAGGTGTGTGCAAAATTTCAGCTCAATCGGTTGGAGGGAACTGGTTTGAAATTCAGTTGCTAGATTTGACCAATATACAGGGTGTAAAAGACCTCATTACGATGCCGTCAACCAAGCATTCTGTACATCAAATTATGTAACTTTACGCAAAAATTATTGCTGGGAAACGACTTTTTTTTTGGGGTGAAAAATCATGTTTTGTGGTAGAACTCAATGTAACGCACACAAAACATTGTGCTGATGGATGGATTGAATAGTACGGGGGTCGTGGAGGTATTTAAAAATCTTACATTAAAAACATGTATTTAAAAAAAAAACTTGTCAAAAAGTTGGAACTTTGACCCCCAATATCTCCGTAACTAGAAGGTTCCCAGGTATGGTGTAGAACAAAAAAATGATTGCAATGACGAGGAGAACAGTGCCTTTCGGCTTCGTTAAGAGGTGTTTTACACCCTTTATACTAACAAACTAACTAACAAGGCAAGTTAAATGAAAGCTCATTTAAAAACGGACTGTTCGATTTTCAGCTCTCAGCACTGAGCAACTTTTGAAGAAACAACAAAGCGCTTTTACTTAGGCTTTCATTTAGGTGTAACTCATACTAAAGGCCTGCATTGCGTTCTATCTCCAAAGTAAATATGTAATTGCCTACCTTGTAACCTATAAGTCATTTACCTCTCATCCATTCTCCAACTAAGATTGCTTCATTATAGTTCGTAGTAGTAGTAGTTATGAACCGCTTTGACTTTTTGACAACTAGAAACAGGCAGTGTGCGCAGGTCGGGCGCTGGTCGGCGCTGCCTGGGTGTGACCCGACCCGCGCCTAACTAGAAACCGATCTCTAAGCGTTAACTAACACCTATATAATTATGTTACGACCATGGCATAAGAAAGATACGACATGATATAATCGCACAGCCCATATTGTGTGAGTACTATGTACTAGAAAGCTATCATTCACTGAAATGCTACGTCTTTTCTTGACTAGAATGTGCCCTGGCGGTTGAGAGTATGTCACGCTCACTCTAATGTCTCGCTGATGGTGGCGCGTGTGTCGGATCATTCAGTTCCCTTCAAAATGGTTGAGTTGAATGGTGCTGATCCATGCGTTATGTTCGTGAACGGGCGCTGTCAGTTGTGACTGGTCAACTCTTAGTTGCCATGGCTTATTTGTATGTTTATTTTAGAATTGTATTTTTTGTTTTTACTATGGACACTTTTAACGTGCACATCTTGCTACATTGTTCTCACATAATATACCATCTCAACATGAATGATGTAACCAAGATTTTGTAACAATATTTTGATTTAAAAGAGTGTCCATGGAGTTTCTTGCCCGTTCTTCTCCATAGAGATCTACGCTAGGGAATGGGCAATTACAGTACTTTCACAGTTTTTATGTCTTGTGACTGGGACTGTAGCTACATTTAACTTTGTTTCGACAATTCAAAAGTGCCTGTAACTGGCCTACTTGAAATAAATGCTTTGATTTTGATTTTGATTGATTTTGAAAGGTTGTAATTTTATGAAGAAACAAAACTAAATGTGATCTACATTTAATTAAAAAACAAATGAATGCTTAATGTATGTACATTTATCATTATAATCCTTTCTAAATCAACAATAAACTTCATCTGTCTGTCTTCACATTTTTACGGCATAATGGCTCAACCAAATGACTTTGATATGCTCCACCTAATATCTTAACCTTTTTCGCCCAAAAACATGCAGCCGAAGTGACGTTTGCGCTCACAATGATGAGGCGGTGGAATTGGCGAAGTTCTTTGCTAACAAAATAAAAATTGTCGCACCAGCGCTATGAAGAAGAAGACGGTTCAACGAATGTGGATTAAATATTGGCATACGAATAGCGTATAGACCATGACCTGGGTTAGTTTAATTATTTCGGATATTCACGCGAGCAAAGCCAGAGACAAAAGCTATTATCGGTTTCTTCATAATAAATATGAAGTGTCGGATTCATAAATGGAGTCTTATTGAGTACAAATGAAATGCTTGTTAACTCTGATGCGTGTGCTTAACTGGTTTTCTGTCCTTACCCTTTATAAAACGTCGTAAAAGATGCGCGTCAGTAAACATCTGCTTATTTATGTCATAATAATGTTTAAGTGGACATTTATTACTGGTTTCACCAGGATTCCTGACCACCCCTCACTAGACTTGGCACAAACAGGACTTTAAGCGTGAAACACACAGAGACCGAGTGGGGGCCTGTGCGGGTCGGGTCGGGAGTACGGCAGGTATAATTCCGTGTATTTATATGTGTCGCAACTTAATAAAATTTAAACACACATCTCTTAAAGTAAAGTAGTTATATGTTTATCTATATCACGGGTATAACTAGTTATATTACTAGACCGTGCTCATGTCGTGTCATAGTTATAATCCTAGTAAGAAAGTTATGAACCGCTTTGACTTTTTGACAACTAGAAACAGGCAGTGTGCGCGAGTCGGGCGCTCGCGCTGGTCGGGCGATGCCTGGGTGTGACCCGACCCGCGCCTGACTAGAAACCGATCTCTATGTGTTTTAAGCGTTAACTTACACCTATATATGTTGCAGGTACAGTAGCCTTAATTCTCGTTGGCATAAGGTTTATATCAGAGGTAAAAATAACAGATGTAGTGACTAATAATAACGTGCACTGAGAAGATTTACGTGAGATTATCGGTCTAGCTGTAGTAAGCGCTGCTAGTCAAGATGGGGTCCTGGTTACGATTCTCAGGTCGTTAGTGGGTTTTGAAATAGGAATTTCTCAGTATCAATTAGGAGTCTGGATTCATGCCCGGTTGATAGCAGTAGGCTCGCCCCCTGCTACATGGACTTAAACATAACTGGCGAAATTTGGATATGCTGTAGGTACATCTCTGCCTAACCCTTTGAGGATTATACAAATGTGATTTTATGAAACGTTTTTGCTGTATTATTCATAAACTAAAATGTAGAATACGAGTTACAAACGTAATATTATTTTCTACTTAAGTAGTCATGAAAATGACGTGAAAATACCTATAATTTTTGAGCATATTCGGTTGAAAATAATACCGCCATTTTTTGGGCGTATTCCTATTACTATCTACTTTACCAGTCCCAAAAAATGTCGTCCTTTTGATGACTATCAAAACTAACTCACACAGCAAATCGAATATTCTCTTTTTACCCAGATTTTTGCAATAACATTGGCACTCATGGGTGCATTTCAATACTACTACTACTTGTACTAAAATAAATAAATAGTAAATTTTGATAAAAGTGGGCAAATTTCATTGCAGCCGAGGCGGAATTAACACCCGAGCCAAGGGCGAGGGTTTTATGGAGTCAAGAACACATTTTTGGAAGAAGTGTTGAAAAGTACTTCTAAATAAAAGATGATAGGTGGCAATGCCCGAGGCATTGCCACCTATCATCTTTTATTTAGAAGTTCTTCGGAAGCTTTAGAGTGTATCATAAAAGCTAGTCGTATTGCTGCAGTCTGTCTCGGCGATTGAGCCGCTTTCGGAGGAGCAGCCTTAAGTGTCTATCCAGCGCAAGACAGTCAGAGTCCACTACCAGTTCGCTGACACTATAATCCCGCAGTAAAAGGTGTTTCGCGCACATAGGTCGGTTAACTAGTGTCGGCGTTATAGGAATCGGAAAATAAGTACTTGATTCACTTGGTGATGGAATAAGTTTATTAAAATAAATTACAAGGAGCAAGAATGCCGTCCGACCGAACCCGGAGATGAAAACTGACTGATTTTATATTTGAGCAATTATCGAAAACTTGGGATACGGTCGGAGCGGCACGTTACAAACTAAAAACTGTCCAAAGGTTTTTACAGCTAGGTATAGTTCGGTTCAAACTTAATGGCGGCTCGGAAGTTAGCTGCAAGTGACAGTCTGCGCATTATACAGACAAAACGATGCGTTATCTGCGCCCCGTTGATATCTAAAATGGTTGTCTGCGCAGCTTTTCATTAGATGTTCCGAATCACCTAGTTTAAAGCGTTATTCCTGCGCAGACCGTCACTAGCAGCTAACTTCCGAGCTGCCATTAAGTTTGAACCGAACTATAACACAATAAAAATAGCACAGTTAAACATATTATACAAGAGCATCTCAACAAAAATCTCACGGGTATTACTCTAAATTCTTAAAGCTAATATAAACAATAAGCAAATGGGGCAAGGCCCTACCATAAACTATTGTTATCCTCGGATAGACAAGGAACAAAAAATCTGCGGGCTTGCTGCGAGAACCTAAAGCTAGCGGTACTTTACAGTTAACTTAAAATACTTACTTATTAAGTTCACTAAAGTAATACCTATAATATTAATAAATAATTAATGAAAACGCTATAATTAATAAGATGCTACAGGTGTAAATTCAAGATGAACAGGACATATTGTACGCCGAAGGTGGAGAACTGAACGTTGAGGCACACACATCTTTACAGGGGGAGGCCTGTGACTAGCAGTGGGTGTGGACCTCTAAATGCTGAATTAATTGTTTTTTTTTAAATGGTTGCAAGTATTTACGGGAGTAGAGTAGTACCAGGTTTTTATGACGTCAATTAAGTACCATATACACGAATACTTAAAGCAGTATGTTAATTACATAATTAACGATGGGCTATCCAATTACCGCTGAAATGAAGCTGCTTTACGATACACGGATGATTTCCAGTGATATGATGAGCAATTCATTATCGGGTCCGAAGCTGCCGCCGGGCCGGATAGATAGAGGGATTAGACGGCTTAAAGGTGGGGATACACGTGGCCGTGAAGCTGGGAAATACAGAAATTACAGCTAATATCTACATGCGTCTGAAACTTTAACATTTTGGTAAAATTTTAGTGTTTATGGTGGAAGTTTTGCACTAGTTGAAGCCTTGTTTATCCCTTATACTTTGTATTTTCTGACAAACTGTATGAATCCCTAGCTCCTCGTACCTTGACTGCCACGTTGTTCTAGTGATCGCAAGCGAGGTCCTGAGTTCGATTCCCGGGTCGGGCAAAGTGTTATTCGTTTTTTTTATCAGGAATTTCTCAGTAGCAGCCACGAAGTCGGGATGTGTGTCCGGTTGATGGCAATAGGCTTGCCCTGTAAATTGCATGTTTCTTGCGTGTGACTATGCATTGCAACTTGCAACTTTGCAAGCTACGTCTATGTGTGTTCTCCTCCTTAGAGATAACCTGCTAGTTTTACGAAATTTGAACTTTATGGCCAAATGATAAGATAGGAACTGTTAGAGAGCTTTATTAGCTCATGGAAACCGATAGGTTGGGCCACGAGCACAGCGAGGTATGCCGCGGAGACAGTAGCAAAGAGGAAGTGCTTTTGACACCGAATTTAAAGTGTGGGAATTGGAATTAGTGGAAAAGATTAGTGTGAAAACTTGTAAGAAGATGTTTGCTTAAGTTTCTGGCTGTTATCGGCATAGATATGGATAGATAAGCAAGTAGTGTACGTGTTTCATTAATTAGGAAAGTAAAAAAATCTTTGACAGAAATATCGAGCCCTGACTGGTATGACAGTCAAAAATTGCTTTTAAATCGTTTCAAATTCGTACAGTTACTTCCAACAGAATTGTGAATGAGGAAAATGTCATGAGGAAAGTTCTGAGTATGAATGTGGATGGGTAAGAGTAGAGGAAGACCAAAGAAACGATGGATGGACTGTGTGAAGCAAGATATGGCAAGAAAGGAAGATGACGAGTAATAGAGAAGTATGGAAGAAGAAGACATGCTGCGCCGACCACAAATGAATTGGGAAATGGACAAGAGAATGACTTTAAAAAGAATTGACATATGAACTTTTTGGTAGCATAGGTCAATCGAATACATTTTTCTCTATTGAATCATCGTTAACGCTGCGTTTATGACACTATTGTGTGGACCTTTTACATAGTTATTAGCCAGGTAATGCAAATATCCATATACACTACAACGTATTCTGTACATCATACCGAACGGAGGCATAGAAAGTTTTCATCGGTATGTTTCCTAAAAAATTACAGTACTAACACGGTCAAACACAGCAGATATTTTTTTTCTGATTGCCGATGAAATTTTCGATGTGTGGGGTACATCATTCATTAGAATGATCATTAAGAATGATGTACTGATTGCGTAGTAACGGTTTAAATGCTTCGATTATCTTCATCTTAACCAAGATAAAAGCTAAGCCTAGCCTAGCTATCTAGAATTCCAGAATATTCTTCCATAATATTAACGCAATTCCCACAATTAATTACAACAAGAACAGGAAGCCACTGTCCACCACTTATCGTCATGACATGCAACTGGCATACGCACTTACTGGCCTATACTACAACAATTTAGCCTCGCAATTTCAACCTTATCGTCTATGTAATAAGGCGATGCTTACTGGCCCATACAACACCACTTTTAGCCTCGGAATTTCAACCTCATCGCCTTCGTAATACGGCGATGTCTAGTAACTTACTTCTAATTACTGGAAAGTCATAGATAAGTAAAGTTAACAAGGTGATAAAGTTAGTTGTTATCAGTTCATGTTTCGATGCGTTTGAGGTGGAACTAATGGGTGTAGGACACCATGGGGTCCGAAGACCCCAGTTTGTTTTATTATGTTGTCGGCCCATGGGTAGTTATGACCATAAGTCGACTTTTGACGGTTTTATGGTGTGTCTTCGTAATATTTTTGACATGTTTTTGAATAAGTAATAAATTTTACGTTAAAGTTTTTAAGCACTATGTATAATTCTTCCTCTGGAAAAATTAACGGGACTTTTTCGGAAATTCAAATATCTTAAACTTTCTTTCTTAATCGTGTGGTTAGATTCTTCTTTCTCGTGTGGTTAGTGCCTAACCTGGGGTGTTTAGTAAACTGGTCCCACACAGGTGGATCCCGCGGGATTAGTCGACCTAATGAATTTTTGAATTGGTCAACTGATCCCGTTGACCAATATTATGATTTGTACAGTCAAGTAGAAAAGTTTCTTCAGAGTTTTATGCTGTCCATGGGCCTCTGACTTGCCTTTTACATGACTGTGCCGTCGTCTTCGAGGAATATCTTTCAAGCATGCTGGTTGTTTTCCTTCACCGAAAAGCAAGTGATAATTGTACAATACGCACATGAATCTGAAAAATCCGAGGTGCGTGACCTATGACTTGTCAGCCACACCACTAGACTATCACTACGACTGTGTGTGCGTTACTATTACTGTGGTTAGATAAAAATGTATAATAAAATTCATCTTATCTGTAAACATAAAATATAGCAAATTAATTATTTATATTCTTTAAATCTAATGATTTTGGGAAAGTTATATATTATAAGATAGATAGATAGTACAACCGGATTTGGATTGTTTACATTTATGACGGAAATAAAAGTACCTAGCTACTTCACAGGCTCAGCACGGGTTGTCATTGACAAGGGTCAGGCGTTTTATCATTGTTTGCAGTTTGCACAAAGCAAAGAAAACCTCAAAAAATAAAAACTCCACCGACGAAAAACAGAAAAAGAAAAAAAGAAAATTAGATTTCAGTCATTTTTGCGTTCAAAAGGAATGGAAGACAAAATAATGCAGCGGCTGTGTATATTCCCACGGTCCGACGTGTAAAAATCAATTAAGAAAACAAGTGGTGATGGTACTTGTATAGCCCTCATAGTAAGTAGGCACTTATTTGTAATTGAGCAAACCTCTTCTAGATATTTTCCAGTAGTGCTATGTGCTATTCTGTAAAGTTCACTTCGCACCTCACTCAAGTAAACGTACACGTACAGCAAATTCGAAAGCGAACTAATTTGTTTTTAACACGCTTTTATTGGCTTCACCTGTAACTAACAATGTAATCAAATCTTTTAAATTAAATTTGACCCATTTCCCGGCTTCCGATTGAGCTGGAGTTTTGCATACATGTCTAGTTTGGATGACTATGCGGTTTAGTTAAGTGACGTCATTCTAAATCCAATATGGTGGACTCCCAAAGTTTGTGGACTTGTTTATTTTTGTGCATTCCCAAATAGTACACCCACATTTCGCCAGTTATGTTTAAGATCAATGTAAAAAGGGGCAAGCTTGCCATCAACCGGGCACAAATCCGCACTTCGTGGCTTGCTGAGAAATTCCTGATGGTACACTCAATAACACTTTGTCCGACCCAGGAATCGAACCCAGAACATCATTCTCAGCAGTCGCGATTGACACACCTTCACCAACAAGGCGGATTAAAATCAAAGTGAACTATACAAATAGGCCTACTTACCTTATCTACTTAATTATGTATACCTAGCTATTGTATACATTTTACAAATTAATTAACACGTAGTAGCATGATTGGGTTATCCTTTTAGTCCGCAGTTTACGGTTATGTATATGATTATGTAGGTATAGGTTTGTGTAAGTTGTTTGATTTTATCTGGGAATAAATCTTCACGTTATTTTTATTGGGTGCCGAATATACGAGTTAATTTTGACTTATTTGATGCTCATGAAAATTCGGCTTAACTGAATGATGGTCGGTGCTCAAATTCATAAAAAAAAAAATGAATTAAATTTCGTTTTACAAATTTATTTTTTAAAGTAAGTTAAACTTCCTTAAAGTTCAGGATGACACTCATTAATTTTTTCGTTCTATAGATAGTAGGCATTTTTTTTAAACTATTCAAATTATTTACCAGCCTAATTTTTTTTCTATCGATGGCATCCACAAATCTGAAATAGGTAGACCAGCATTGAAGATAAACCAACTCTCACAAAGAAGAGACTGTGTAAGTGTATGAGTAATAGTAATATAGGTGTAATTATGTAGACTACTTAACATCTAATTAGTAATAAGCAAAACTAACAACCTTGCCTTGTTTTGAAATAAATGATTTTTATTTTATTTTTATTTCTCAGCTGAGGGGAATTTAAGTCAAACGTTGATAAAGTTGTGCTATTTAGGTTATCTACTTTTGAACAGGTCCTTACTTCTTCCTTTCTTTACCGTGTGGCTAGGGCTTCTGACTTGGCTTTACATGCCGTCGAGAAATATCTTTCAGGCATGCTGGTTTTGCTCACGATGTTTCCTTTCACCGAAGCTAGTGATAATTAGCATGACGACAGTATCAAAACATTGCAAATCTATTTAGTCCGTCAGTTAGAGTATTGGAAATTAATGGTCACGTATTTTTTGTTTTTGTAAATCAATGAATATTGACAAAGATAAAACGCATCAAAACTCGGGAGTGGGGGCTCGTGACGTCAGAACTAGGTAAAAATTATACCTAGGCGTGACGTATTGAGAATTTTAAAAGCGTCATATATACGTCAATTTTGGTTTGTGTAACAAAAGAAAAAACACGGGTCAAATATTTTTTGATAATCTAACTGACGGGCTAATTAGTTTTTTTTGTCGTCTTGCCTATTATACAATACGCACATGAATCCGAATAATCACCTGAACGGGTACTGAAACGTCAAAAATCATTTAGTACTTCGGCCTTTCAATGTTGTCGGTACTTTCTATATACATTTTCGAAACGCATACTGTAAAGCTTTGAAAGAACAACAGTTTCTTTCATAATGCCGCTACAATTCCGGCTCCCTGCGCACGCGCAGCCATCGAAACCTATAAATATTCTGCGCAAAGGAATTTGTTTACAGTTCTCAGTCGAACAACACGACTTTGTTTATTGGTTACAGAAATACATTCGAATAGGGATCTGAAAATAGTCGTTAAGTATCGATTTTGTACTCGATACTTTAGGAAATATCGATACTTTAACAAGAAAAATCTTTTAAATGTGATTTATTCAAATGAGATCAGCGCTTTTTTACACATAGACAGTCAGACATAAGATAGCTGACAGTCCACTGCTGGACATAGGCCTCCCCCAAGTGTCGCCACATCTCCCGGTCCCGTGCGACTCGCATCCAGCGGATCCCCGCAACCTTCACCAGGTCATCGGTCCACCTAGTGGGAGGCCTTCCAACGCAACGTCTTCCGGTTCGCGGTCGCCACTCCAGAACTTTTCGGCCCCATCTGCCATCCGTTCTGCGAGCAATGTGCCTTGCCCACTGCCACTTAAGTTTGGCAATTCTTCGGGCTACGTCGGTAACCTTGGTTCTCTAGCGGATGTCTTCATTTCTGATTCGATCACGCAAAGAAACTCCGAGCATAGTCCTCTCCATTGCCCTTTGGGTGACTTTAAGCCTTCTAATGAGACCCATTGTGAGCGAGTAAATAATATTCAAGATTACTTAAATACTCAAAAGGAACTATGGTGGCAGGGGGTATCGAAACACAAACGATTACCACGTTACCCCGTCTATCCTACCTCCTCTGAACCCCCCATAGAAATTTTTCATGGGTACTTAATTAAAAAAAATCTGCTGTACAGAACTGCAATTTTGACTATTACTGGATATAATGACCAATGAAAAATTTCTATGTATGTTCGGAATGATGTACTGAATACATGGTTTACTCGTGTGTGCGCCGATGCCCTTCCATACAGGGGTATGTTTCGATAGGTACCGTGGCCCCGGAACAAAAAGGGCGATGAAGGAACATGGATGGGTTTTAGTCAGTAAAAGTCTGACACTCCCTCCTGCTCCCAACAGAAAAAAAAAAAGCCGTGTTAACAAAACCAATATAAATGGTGTAAAAAGACTCTTAACGAAGCCGAAAGGCACTTGTTTTGCCCATCATTGCGATAATTTTTTAGGGTTCCGTACCGATAGGGTAAAACGGGACCCTATAACTAAAATCCCACTGTCCGTCTTTCCGTCTGTCCATCTGTCTGACAATGTTTTGAGTGCGTTACATTGAGTAATCACGTAAAACGTGATTTTTCACACCAAAAAAAAAAAGTTATGTCCCAGCAATAATTTTTGCGTAGGGTTACTTAGTTTGATGTACAGAATGCTTGGTTAACGGTTTCGTGAAAAGTCTGTTTTGTGTGTTTTTTCTAATGAGTTTCATTATACTAGCTTATACAGGGGTATAAGCTAGTATAATGAAACTCATTAGGTACTACGCCAACCCAGCCCAAGGTGTTACCACCAACAACGTACAGTCGATTGTACCCATCCCTATTCCCCATGAATAAACCTTTTGTATAAAAAGTATGCGAGCTTAAAGTTCTCTTTACTACCAACATATTTCATATTATGTACTTACCAACAATGCTTCCGAAAATAACTCAAGTCGTAAACCATGAAGATTACTCGGGTTTTCATTATAATTAAAACGTCTGCGTGTGATAAAATGAACAGAATCCTAAGAATTTATAGTTTATAAGATTGTAGGCGATCTGTACAAATGCCTGAGATTCTGGTCCTAGCAAGAAGTGAGCACTTTAAAGTGTCATAAAAAGTTGGGGAATCTTGAAATCTTGGCTGCCCGGCTATGTATATTAAATACCTCGTAGGCTAGCGGCCTTAACAAAGTAAGGGAGTCCACGGGATAGATTATTTGTTAATTGATAATAACCTATTAAAATCGATATTAGCCGTGTGGTATCCGGCAGAGTAGAATAGAACCAACCCATTACACTCACGGGTGTCGTATAAGGCGACTAATGTCTGAGGCAGAACACCTTGCGCCTCCGTAGACCAGAGAATGGGCAGCAGCGTTTTCTGTTAGTCTTTCATCACTGCGATCTCCAATCCGCCTGCCAAGCGTGGAGATTACGGCAAATTCCTCCCATCATGGGAGAGGCTTATGTCCAGCAGTGGACGTTATGGGCTGTAGTAGTAGTAGTAGTAGTATTAAAATCGATAATATCAATTTTATATTGTAACTAAAAGTAGACGAAGAAGAAAAAAATGCATATTATATAGGATAATTCATAAAGTACCTCAGCAAAATTTATAAAATTTATACGGGACCACCGTGCGAGCTTCTTCTAACACATTAAAAAGAACCACTTTAATTGGACCAGTAATCACAGAGAAATCAGTGTACATACATGAAAAAAAAAATGCTTGTCGAATACATAACCTCCTTCTTTTTTAGAAGTCGGTTTAAAAGAGATTCATCTCTACCTAAACTGTCGTTAAATTGTTAAGCTGTTAGCAAGATCCTTATCTCGTCATAGAGAGAAACGTGGCCAATTAAGAATGGTGATGCCATTTATAAATTAAAATTCCTCACATTTTCTCAAATTATTAATTCAACATTGGCATTATTTAAGAACTAATACAACGTGTGAACAGCCGCTATTTTACGTGTGGGGCGTCAAATTCTCCACAGCCAGTCAGCTGTGACGACAAACATGGCCGGCGCACTTGACCTGCGCACGCGCATACTATGGTCTATTCAATTATCTGTTTCCAATCGATGTTAATTCCAGTTAAATGAATATCAACTTTGTATTGGTGTTAATTAAGTTGAATTTGTAATAACCTACCAGTAACAGTGAAGCAAAAATGATAATAGTATGGGTCTTGAAATTAGTATTTTTTTCCAAAAACACATTTTACAATTTTGGAAAATAAGTCGTGAACGCTGTATACCTTGTGGTAGACCTCGATCTACCGAGAAGTACGGACTGAGTTACTGCTAGGTACTTTAAAGAATAATGTCTTATCTTATTTGTTTGATAGAGCAAATAATTTGACATCTTGTTGAAGGCGATGCTATGCCAAGGACTCATGTAATGTATTTATGTTGTATTCCATCCATGGATACATGTAAAATAGTATGTTTTGTAGTATTCTATTCGTGAAAAATGTGATATACTGATAAAAAGTCATCTCTTGTAAGTAAATATGCACATCACTTCTTGAAACCTTCAATTATAGCTTTTTGGGACCTCACGTAACAACGTCAACGCTTTAGACAGAATGTCAGTATTAACTCATCATGATCGTCAGCCTACAACAGTCTACTGCTGGAAATAGGTCTCTTCAATCGCACGGATGGGAAATCATCAACTGACTTCTCCCGCTCTGGGCGGAGCAGGAGGGAGTGTCAGACTTTTACTGACGAAAACCCATCCATGTTCCTTCATCGCCCTTTGTGTTCCGGGGTCACGGATCTCTTTCGAACAGTCCCGCAACCCCGGTTCCGGAGATTACCCCTTACGTATACAAACAAATTTGACATATTTATAATCTCTTCTTCTTAGTCGTTCACTCTTGACAGAGTGGTCGTTGTCATGAGGGATCCCACAACTGCGGTCGCTGCCTTCTCAAGCCTTTTCCACCGGTCTCTATTGGCCGCATGGCGAGCACATTCTGCCAGAGGGATCTTGGTGACAGATTTAATCGAGTCTGTCTATCGGGTTAGTGATCGACCACGTGGTCTCGTGCCTTCGACTCTACCCTGAATTACCAACCGCTCAATGTAATCATTGTTGCGGGTAACGTGTCTAAAGAATCTGAGGATTCGTAATTGCACAAGGGACGATAGTCTTTGTTTAATATTGAGTTGTTTGTGTATGACACGTTAGTCCGATGGGCGGTCCTATTTATTATATTGGTATAGAAATGCAGCAATTTTCTCTTCAGTAGATATTTATATTAAGCATTAAAGTTACAAACAATACACAACTTTGCGAACACTAGTTCATAATACACCTCTTAACGCCATTATGTTGATTCACGGCCCCAAGTTAACAGCTCCGTATTAACTTTAACGATATTTTTATTGCTGCTACCCAGATGAGAGATAAGTATATGTTTTTATTCGTAACAGACATAATTGTGCGGGCCTATTTACGTATATAATAACATCTCCGACCGTTAATAAGGAAAAACCTCCAGGCAGGGCCCGAAACCGTAAAATTGTACGATAATGGAAGTAAGCTATTTGCCATAATCATTACCTTCTCTATACTTAAACAGACCCGCAATTCTAATATCTTAGCCAGTACGTGCTAAAATACCTGAATACAATTTGCCAGTCAATGCCTCGTTGCGAATATAAGCAGTTATTTATTGAGTGCAAGTACAGGCGTTAGCAATAAATCAAAACGTCCAATTGTCGAACATAAACTGTGTATTATTGTATGAAAATAACGCTGCACGGTTTTGAAAATCATAAAGTTACTGAACGAGCGCACTTGCGTTTCAAAGAACGATGGCCATATAAGTTTTGTGGGCAGGATTGTTCCTGTGCAGTAGCCGCGACTTCCCATCTCGCTACGTAAGTTAAGGCGTTTTATGGGACAACAAATCATTTTAGCTCATGTGTGTGGATAACTCCAAAAGAGTCACGCATAAATAATGCATATATTTTGGTATTTTGTCGGACTGAATTTATGGCCGTCTGACGGAACGCATTCGAGGTCAGATGTTCAGGTTTGGAAAATAAAATAAAATTTAATTGTGGAATATTAATAAGGGGCAATTAATGAAATAGGGAAATTAGTTATTTTTAATTATTATTCTGAATGAATTTTATTTATGGGTCTGGTTGTCCACATGGTTTTCGATGTTTCATTTTAAACTTGATAACATACACGCAACGATCTATCTTTGACCCGCAATTGAGGAAGATTGATTTGAGAAAACAATTAAGTTTCTACTACATTCATAATCTTCCTAGTCTTTTCCCATCTATGTCCAATCTAACCGGATGCAGAAAAATACCAGTATTTTATATGGCTGCTTTACTGACCTCCACAACACGTCTAGTACTAGGTTACCGGTAACCTGTGTCATCCCACTGCTCTTCAAAGGCCTCTCCCCATGACTTCATGTGGACCACTGGTCGTTGGTTTTGTCTAGCTCGTCCCGCCATTTCCTGCGAGGTCTACCGCGTCGCCTTCTGGCTGTGTCAGGACTGTCAGAGCTCCACATCGTGGTTATTTTGGCCCACAGCTCGTCGGGCATAGCGCAAACATGGAGAGCCCAGTCCCACTTTAGCTTAGCGGCTTAGTACTAGGTAATTCAATAAATACCCCTTGGTAAGACCGGTTGTCGAGACTTTTGGGCCACTGACTAGCTGTTACGACTGTCAAAGATCTACAATTGACAGCCGAAACCTACGGCTTAACGTGCTTTCCGAGGCACGGAGGAAACTCGGTATGTAATGGGTGGTCACCCATCTACGGACCAACCCAGACAGGACAGCTTAACCTGAAGATCGACCCGAGTGGCTGTTATTATCTAGCCACGGAGAATCCCGGAAGGGAATTAAATTATCACAGAACAACTATTGTTTTACATAATTTACATCATATAATTACAGAAATTCGAGGAACGTACAGGAAGATAATTTTATTTTATTATGATAACATAAGTAAATACTATCTGTGCCAAGGTCACGGGTCCCTTATTTTTCTACGTCTTTTAATTAAACAAACCATTCTCGTTGCGATCCTAAAGAAACAACGGACCGATGCGGTAAACTTTCATGGTTCCCTCCGAAAATTAAAACATAAAAGCCCGTTCACATGGTTTTAAACTTTTGTAATTTTGCAAACGTTTCGGAAAAACACAAAACTCGTGTCCTACTTACCAGGTATCACATATCAGGTATTGACCCCTTTAAAATTTTATCGATGTTTAGCGATGAAAAGCAATGTGAAACCCTTATAACCATTTTTGGCAATACCTAGGTATATATTGTAATGCTGACGAAGATGAAATAGTGAACAGTTTTCTCAATGTAAAGAATTCACCAGTACTTAGTGACTTACTTGATACCAAAGAGATTTAAAACACAATATAGAGAGCGGACATTGGGAATATTTTAATAAAACGTGTGAGCTTGGGGCGCAGTGCGCTTGCTCTCGCTTGTTACACTTCACACTTGCTCCATATTAGTTGTGTCGCAAATAGGAAAGGCGAACTCACATTATTTATACAATTTAGTATTACATGTTGTGGTTGCGAACATTTTTGATTTGACACACGACTGCTACCTGACCAACGGGCGTATTCAGACACTAGACAAACAGACTTGTTACTAAGTAGTAACAAGTATTGGATTACAAATACAATTTGCTTCGTCTTGTCCTGACCATCGGTCGTAAATTTTTGAGTGATAAATGATGTTTATTTTGCAAGTAGGTTTTTACAAAGACTTTTACACGTCATTTTTTTTAAACTAGATGGGCCGGTGTTTCGTACCTGATTACTCTGAGAAGAAACAGCCGAAACAAACTCAGAGGTCAGAGTCTCTTTTGAAGTCCAGACATAATCTTGCTCAATTCACATGAGGACTATGCAGATTAGTGTCTGAGATGGTCTTTTGAAGAAAGAACCACACAGATTTGAGTGGACCTGTCCAGTCAGTGCAAGCATTTGTCAGTTATCGTGTAGCTCGACTTATAACTCAAGGAGCTCAATGTAACGACGAACAATGCCAAAGAAAGGACATTTCGGTAGGTCGCTACTCAGTGTGTGTTAGTGTGTTTGCTTAATACCTATATCACGGAATACAGACAACCCACCATCACCCTTTTACTACTATACAGGATGACTATTTTATCACTTTTCAAAAAGAAATGGGTATAATAGGTAAATGGAGTAGAAGCAAATGGCGGCATACTTCGTTTTTTTTTTCGAAAACAAATATACGCGTATGATTTTAGAAATTCGATATTTTTCATTTTTTTTTTCAAAATTTCTGTTTTTTTGTTCTAATATGAAAAGTTTATTTATTTAATTATTTACTTGAAATTTCTTCCCTTTCTCCTTCCCTTTTCTTTTCCCTTTTCCTCTTTTTCTTTTTTTTTCTTCTTTTCTTTTTTCTTATCTTTCTTTTTATTCTTGAATTTCTTTGTTTACTTGAAATTTGTAGCGTTTTTTGATGATAGATCAATTTTTTTTCTAAGCTGTGGAAAAAATAAAAAATAAACTAGGAATGCCATAAGCGTAAAAAAATGGGTAAATTTACCCATTTTTTTTGGAAAGTGATATAAAAAGTCATCTGGTATTATATTGCTATTGCTGCAATGTCCATTCACATCCACACTTGGTTGATGTTGGAAGGCCTTTCGAGATTTGCCAATTCTGCTGAAATTAAATAATTTTAGGAAGGTAAGGCCCTCAACGCTTCTCCTCCACGTTTAATATGCGCACAGCCAAAGTTTCCACACTTTCACTCTCTGCCGCCGACCAGTGTTTTCTTCCACATTTAACCCATGCCTTGAAACCAAGACATTAAACTCGTCTGCCTTCAAAGAAAGAGTGAACAGGCATCTTCTGGTCACACTTTTTGCATCATGGACCTCATCCATCACCTTTCTGACCCGCTTTCCATCAGCCGTGATAGAAGAGAGCAGCTCAAGAGCAGGCCCATTTTGCAATAAAAAAGGAAAGTTTTAAATCCCATGTTTTCCAGAAGGTTTAAAGGTTTTAGCACCACGGATCGATCGACAGCTTTCAGCTTTTCCTCCACAAAAAAGGAACACTTTCTCCGAACTGATTCCTACACGAATAGCTATCCAAATATTTCAAAAGCACCTACAGTTTTAGATCAAAATGTGTGCCACATTCACCGTACCTACACGTTTACGTTCACTCGAAACTCGTAAACAAGTGATACAGGTAAACAGTCGATCGTAACGGCTGCTGAGAGATCTACATTACGAAATTCCCTTTTTATGCTTAACAAAAAGGGTGATGGGCGCAGGTGTGTATTCATAAAATATACTTGAAGAGATGTTTTTTATTTTTGATCTTTTTTTATTAAAAGGTTAAAAGTATATTAGCTGTCTTGTTGTCAGATCTCTCACGGTCTTTACATGGTAGCTATTAATAATTTAGTAGCAAATAATCAAATATCAAGCTATTATTGGCCAACTGTATGGTCTATCTAGACTTATTCATAGTTTATGTTTGTGATTGTGTGTGAACTTTTGTGTTTGAAATGTTAATAAGTGGGTGTATATTTTTGTGCATGCATGAGAAATGTAAGCAAAAACTTCATTCTGAAGCAAATGATATATATGTTAACGTGCTTCTACTTTGTTACCACCATACAAAAGTTTGTTGAGTACTGTTTTTGAGTGATTGAAACTTTGTTATTATTCTACTTATTACATGACATTACGTCTGCATTTTCGAAAGCATAGGCGGATCTCCAACCCACACCCACATTTCGCCAGCGTTGTTTCATAATAATAATTAAAAAATAAAAAATACTTAGTTCTATGAAATAGGAGGTTTTTCTTGATTGTTTTCATTATATGGGAAGAAGCAAACTCCTTTATTCCAGAACCCAACACGGTAGAATGATAATATACGCATTTCAGGTACATATTTTATCTTCTTAGCGTGTCGATGGCAATCTATAATGAGTCGGCCCAGAACTTAGCTAATTCACAGGGATTCGCTGAGTTCTGGGCCGACTAGCCGACTTTATAAAAGTTGTATGAAGATGACGTTACTATTCATAGGTTTGTGAGACAGCATCTTATTTGCATTTCAGGCTAGAATCATCTATTAATCGATCTCCACCGAAGTAGATTTAACTTGGAAAGTTATCTAAGATCGTAATATGAAATTGATTACCAAAGTCTATGGTTTTACTTGTCAATTTCAAAACACAAATCTTCAAGTCATGAAGTCACCAGTGTGGATCGATAAAATAAATAATTGTTTTGTTATATTTTTTGAGGTGGAACGATAATTTTTTGTACCGAACATTTCTGTAACTGCCCGAAGTTTGGGATTGCGTCTGTCCAATCGAGCGGGCAGACCCCATGGGGCCAATTAATAGAAACCTTTGTCATCGGACTATTATCCGTGGCTGACAGCAGGAAAATATTTGACTTTCTACTTCTACCTTTATTCTTTATGGAATATAAGCCGATGACATACTTAATGAATATTTTTATTATCAATTAAGGTTTTTTACGGGCTACGGGGCTTTAGTAAAGGTCGAGTATTATTGATTCATTTTTTGTTATTATATGAAATACATTATATTATGGAATAATTCGGTGTTCCATTCTTTTCCAATTTTGTTACTTCTACATATTTTAATTCTTATTTTAGTTCTGGTCCATGAAGGAACTATTTAAGGGTGAGTTGCCTATGGCACTGAAACGCACACTTATGGACATGTGTATTCTCCCCGTCTTAACCTATGGTGCAGAGACTTGGTCTTTGACTAACATTCAGAAGTCCAAACTCAAGGTTTTCCAACAAGCAACGGAGCGCAGTATACTAGGTGTTAAATTAACGAATCGTGTTCGAAACAGAATACTGCGCTCCAAAACAAATATAGCTGAGGTGGCTCAAAAGGCTGCCCAACTCAAATGGGACTGGGCAGGTCATGTCTGCCGCATGCCGGACAAACTGTGGGCCAAAATTGCAGGAAACTGGTGCCCTGACACAGTGAGGCGGGGTCGCGCTCGCGGCAAGCCACGAAGGAGATGGCGGGACGAACTGGACAAGTTCCTTCCGAACTGGAAAGAGGACGCGCGGGTTCGCGAGAAGTGGAAAGAGTGGAGGGAGGCCTTTGCCCAGGAGTCGGACAGAACACGATAGAAAAAAAAAAGAGTTCTATTTGTATTTGTGTATTAACAATGTACACACATAGAATTCAAATAAAATTGTACCTCTTCAGATTTGTTCTTCTTCTCTTGTAGTGTTCCATTTTAATGAATTGGAAATTTTATTTTTTCTTTCGACCGCTTCGGTCGCTTTACAATAATTATATCAAAGCTGGCATCAATACAAACCAGTGTTATGAGACAAAACCTTCTTAAGCGTCACGTTTTCAAAATATAAGTTAACAAAGTTTTACTAAAGGCACCATCTTTGAATCTAGAAAATAAAATATAATGGCGGAAATTGGGTAGGCCGGGCTCTATACTAAAATTTCAAAACCCTTTTGAAATTGATCTAGATTTTAATGAAATTCCAATAAAATAAGGGCTGTTTCGTTTTTATGTGTGTTTAATTATGTCCTTGTAATATAATTTTACGCGAAATACGAGTTTTTAATGAGGTATTTTAAGGCCGCCTTGCAAAATTAAAAGACGACTAAATCCTACTTGTGTTTTTGTAATTAATGGGTCTGCAGAAAATAATAATTATAATATTTAGCTATCATTATGTACGGTAAGTAGATAGACAGATAGATAAGATAGATAAAGATAGATTTAACCATTTATTTAGTAGACTAGTTAATAGTAACCTACCTTTTTAACTTCCGTTGGTTTTTTCTGAGTAAAGTAGTGTAACAGGAGGAAATGATCAATTTTGAAACACCGATGACGCATGACCAATATAGTCCATAGATAGAATAAACCGAAATAACATAAACTAAAAACTTAAAAAATTGCGCCAAAAAACTCCTCCTCAACGCTGTCAACTGGTAGTGTCCACAAGAGACTGGCGGCGACACCCAGCCAGGAGCAAGCCTGACCCGGACAAGCCGGATACACCAGGGGGCACTATTTTGTAAGTAAGGACATGCTCTGGGATGGGAGAGGAAGCCCGACCAACCGCAGCCAGTCGGGCACAATCAACCGACTATGCAGCCTACAGCCATTATAGGAATAATACCCCTATTCCTATAGAAGACAAGTACAATCCATAGAAATGAGCATTGGTGTTTTGACCTTCGTTTGATTGGTCTCTTCTAGCATTGGAGAATCATGTTCGTTTCTGGTGGTTGCGATTCCATTCGTTATTGCCACGTTTTATTTAAACATTTTCGTGTATACGTTTCGTCGTCAGTAGTATTTGTTTCACTGTCAGTTTCGCTGAGGTGATATATATCTTGGGTGGCCGACTTGAATTTTTCTCTATCTGCTGCTAGCTCTTCCAGCTAGAATCCATTCTTCTTTGCTTTTATTGAAATATTCAATTTCTTGTTGGAGTGACTCGTTCCATGTATATATTGGTCTTCCAACTTTTAACCGTTTCGCCTCGTATCTAAGAGCTGCGTGTAGTAAGTGAGGCTCTGGTCGTCGGAGGATGTGCCCGTAGTAGCATAACCGTACTCATTTCATTTTTTTGATAATTGATTGTTTTTACCGTAAGAATTTCGCGTGTTTTCTTGTTCGGGGGGTTTCGCGTACTCTTTATCATATCGTTAAGAATGAGTCTTTCGTATCTTCTGAGTTTCGATTGGTTTGCCTTTGTGAGTGCCGCTGCCTTGTAAGTCATTGCAGGTTCTATGACCATTTTATAAATAAGACGCGCGATTTTCCACTCCATTTTCGAGTTTTTTATGAAGGATATTAAGGCCTTAGAGTTACGCATGGCTTGTTTGCATCTGGCGTTAACTGTGTTGTTTCGATTAAGTGTCGTCTGCCGGTTGAATACTGGTTCCTCCAATTCTAATAAGACTTCGGGTTTTTTTTGTATTGGCTTGAATGTCCCACGCTTGACAAAGGCCTTACCCATATTCTTCCAGCTATCCTTTTCTTGCACCAAATTTAGCCAGCATTCGTGATGCGCCATCTCGCCTCCTCTTCCCAGGCCGTCTTTGGTGTAAGTACCTACACCAAAATTATTCCAAATCTATTTTACAAGATTGCTAATTCTACGCTTACCTACAACGGCGGTATTGAAATGTTTCAGACAACCTTTGAATGGACTTAACGAACTCACACACTCGCACTTGCCCAGTCTTTTCATTCCGCATAGTCAAATAGGAGTAAACTTCTTAATGTCAATAAGAATATCCACGAAAGGTTCGTATTAGATAAACTGTTACAAGCCCCTGAAAAAATAGTTTGTGCGTATTAACATAAGTTATAAAAGATGGTGGAGAACAAAATTTTCTAAGTTTAACTGTTGTAAAAGTTACCGATTCCTTTGTCAAGTGTGAACATTAGGTATGACAATTTCCACATTCTGTCCTTACTCGGTTTATGGGTGTTTTTTTTTTTGTTTTAATGTGAAAATCAAGTAGGTCGGCGGCCCATTTAGTGTAAAGGGGCCACCGTCGCCTGTGGACATATGCAACACCGGGGACAAAGCAGATGCTTTGCCATCATTAACTCTCCAATTCCCATGTCCAGGTTCATCATTTATTTCCTATATCTCAACAGACTAAGTTTCATTTAGTTATGACAAAAATATAAAAATTTCCACTGACAATGTGTACAGTTAAGCCTTTAAAGGGCATGTGATTTTTACTATTCTTTAGGTAGAAATTAGAAGTAAAATTTCCTTGTGGTAGAAAAAAACATTAAACTTCTGCCACCTACAAGTTACACTGGGAATTGAAGAGCTAAAGAGACAAAACTTAAATGATGCATGGGCCTGTTTGGTGGAAGTACCTACTTATGCGCCAGTTTTCAAAGAGCTGTACCTACTACTGCTTGTCAGTTTTCTGCCAATGCAGCTACTTTTAAAACCTCAACTCATAGCAGGGCATGTTTAGGAGCTCCTAATCTTGTCACACTCACCATCCTTATCAGCTGATAACGACGGTTACAAAACCTAGGGGTATCGTATTACCCAATTCTAACTGGGTTGTGGAGGTCAAATAGGCAGTCGCTCCATGTAAAATACAGGTATTCAGCTGCATCCGGTTAGACTGGAAGCCGACCCCAACATAGTTGGGAAAAGGCTAAGCAGATGATGATGATGACCTATAATTCATAATAGGCGAGACAACAAAAAAAAACTAATTAGTCCGTCAGTTAGATTATTAAAAAATATTTGACCCGTGTTTTTTCTTTTGTTACGTAAACCAAAATTGACGAAGATATGACGCTTTTAAAATTCTCAATACGTCACGCCTAGGTATAATTTTTACCTAGTTCTGACGTCACGAGCCCCCACTCCCGAGTTTTGATGCGTTTTATCTTTGTCAATATTCATTGATTTACAAAAACAAAAAATACGTGTCTATTATTTTTCCAATAGGTACTCTAACTGACGGACTAAATAGATTTGCAATTTTTTCATACTGTCGTCATGCCTATGATAAGACACATTATTGTAACTTTTTGTATATTGTGCATCACATATTAATATAACTGTTATGTTAGTATACATCTTATACAAATATGTCTCTCTAGTTATTTATTATTCAAAGTAGGTAATGGTGTCGATTCTGTTGTGCACAAACTAAACTTAATTTAGGCTATTGCTATGTTTTCTCTTTAATAAAACGAGAAAGAGACGGACGTAATTTAGAGCTGTCAAATTTAGTTGGAACTAATATTTCTATACAAATGAAGGGAGCACGTAAAAACATATCGATTAAAAACACGGTAAAGCACAAGGCATAAACTAGTTTGACATCTCTAACTTAGTTCATAGCTATAGCCGCCCTTTTCTCGCACTGCCTTTTAGTAAAATATAGCAATAGCCTAAATTAAGTTTAGTTTGTGCACAGCAGAATCGACACCAATCTGTGGAAAGCGTAGTAAGTAGCATATTTATCATAGTTTAGTATGTTAGCCTGATTATAAACCTGTAATATGTTACTGTTTGTTTTCCTAAATAAATGAATATAATGATGAGAATATCGTGCAAATACCAGTTTAAAATGCAGTCCGCAAACCAGAGTTGCAATTTCCAAATCCAGAACGAAAAATATTATAAGCTTTTATATATTTCACGAGACAGATATGGTTTACTGCCAAACTCATAAATTCACTACGAGCAATATAATATTGCTCCTATTTGGAACTCAACTTATTTATCCTATAACTTATAGCCCAGCTTAATTTACATGATGGGCAAAATATATTTAGAAACATTTTGATACTCAGTTATACACAAGGATCCAATTTTACACAGCGTTATTCATGGGAATGTTCTTGAATTAAATATGAAGATTTATGAATAGTGGAGCACTAATCCTTAGTCTCGCCTTTAAATCTAGAAGAAGAGTATTTAATCCGACACCTCCTTGCAGAGATGCTTTGTCTACACTATGCCCGCGACGCAAGTTCACTCTGCGCAATAAATCTTTTATAATAAAAACACAACATTTTAGTTTAGTTTTAAATACTTTAAATTGTAATCTGTGGAGAACGTTGTGGGTAGCATAATTGTTTTAAAATTTAATATTTCAATCGTTTATTCATTTGAACACATATTTTTTACATTTTTTAATATTTCTTAATAAAAATATAAAAAATAAAAATTGTTACGAATTCTTATTGTGCTACTGTTTGTTTTTCCTTAGATAAATAAATAAAATATCACGCCTGAATTTCCTCAAAGGGTTAGGTAGATATGCATATTGTAGTAGACCCACATTTCGCCAAGTATAGTTTTGTTGCCGGGGTTGCGGGACTGTTTGAAAGAGATACCGTGGCCCCGGAACACAAAGGGCGATGAAGGAACATGAATAGGTTTTAGTCAGAAAAAGTCTCTCCTGCTCCGCCCAGAGCGGGAAAAGTCATTTGATGACTTACCATCCGAAAAAAAAAACAAAAAAAGGATAGTGTTGTTTAAGTCCAATCTAATAAGGGGCAAGTCTGTTGTAATTCACAGAGCAGCATCCATCCATCGGGCTGTTAATAAGACATTCCTGGTAGAATAACCTAATAACATTTTGACTGACCCGGGAATCGTACCCTGGCTTTAATGTTCAACAGTAGACCGCAGCGACCACCAGAAATACGAGGTAGGTTGGAGGATCATGGGATCGAGGTATATTTTATTGCAACAGAAATATTTCAAAATGAGTCACAAATCAGACTCACACGGTGCTCGCACGAATAATAACAGTTATTACAATATTGAGCATCATTTGAGAGCACTAATTGACAACACAAATGCAACTATGATTGTATTTTTTACCATTGCAGAGGTCGAGACTTGTGATAGAGATGAACTAAATTATTATGAGAAGGTGTAGCAACACCCGGCGACCAGTGTTCGCCACAGTTCGACGATATTTATTTTTTATGACGACAATACTTCTTCTTTGCGTGTCAATGGACACAAATTACATCCGACCAGCACGGTTCTATCGTTGGACTCTTTTAAATCCTGGAACATGGTTGTGCAGGATAGGTATTTTATGAACTTGGTGCATTATCGCCTAATGTCCTGAAAAAAGATAACGCGAGAGAAACGAGAGTAATCAACGATTCATTCGAACAACGACCGAAGTATGAAACTTTCTGCTAGCGTCTTTTTTCCCTTCCACCTATAGCCTACCAACTTTCAAAGCAAGAAGAAGTAAACAGATCTTCTGAGCACCTTGGCCTTCCAACAGGAGGGGTCGAGGTCAATGGCATGCTTGTCAGACAATAAAAAAATACACAGTAGGTAATTACTAAATGTATATTTTTTAGGAGGCGCAAGCATGCTAGAGGAAGTGATGTAGTTTCCAGTATTCATTCGTTCGTAGCCAAGAATTGTGGTCTAGTTTGTGAAGGCCGTAATTCAATTGCGTTTCGTTTCGCGTTTTTCAGTTCTTGCAGTAATAGGGAATATGCATAAATTTTCTTTTTTTTTTATTTCGATACGGAATGTTAAAGCACTATAAAAATAATGACAAAAAGCGAAAACAAGATATAAATCGGCCCAACAACACAAAAGTTATAACTATTTAAACTTTTGTTTCTATCTCTTTCTAGATAAACGGAATTTAGTATGGATTTTGTACGTCGATGCAGCGAACGACGTCATTCGCTGTATCGGATCTATCTGTATATGTGCTTTTATCTTAGTATATTTTATAGATAATAAAAAAATAATTTCACTTTGCTATTTCTGATGTTAATACGCTTTGTTTAGATTGTTAAAAAAATCATGCATATACCCTATTACGAACCTGTCTCATGATTGAATTTAATTTGACTTTTAAGGCTACACAGTTGTTAAAGAATAACTATGTCTCAGACAACGAGTAATGAAGCCTTCAACTTTAATATTGCAGTCATTCATGTCTTTTTTGTATGTAAAACGTATTAAGAAGGGATATTCCTATTTCCTTATGACCATAAATTGTTTCTGTCCCATAAATGTCGGTAGCGATATTACGTAACATAAAAACTATGATGAGGGACAAATCGTGTCCAAAGTAGAGGAAAAAGAATATTTATGGCCACTGGCTCTTGCACAGATCGTAAAAGGAGAAGCAATGTGGTCCACGAGATGACTACTTACTCGAAATAATTTGAACCGGCAATGATGATCCCTAAGAAATGACCTATAAACACTTTTGAAGTTTATGGTCGTGTTTGCCCCGTATACGCACTCATGATTCTCTATTTAAAACTAGATGAAGTGGTTATTTGAAATTCGAAGCTTACCAACGTTAAGATTTCGGGTTTGAGTGCCTTGTCTTGTCCATCGTAAAAATAAGGTTCTATTTCTTCAGGAATGCCTCACTTTGCAGCGGTTGAATTTTTAAGCGGATATCACAACAAGCTATCATGGAATAAACAAACTCACACACATTCACGAACCCTGTAAGCATTACACTCTTTTCAATTTGACAGTCGTGTAAAAATGTTATATACGTAATTCAATAAATGGCAATTGAGGAGCACGTGGCTAAATAATAACAGCCGCTCGGGTCGATCTTTAGGTTAAGCCGTGCTTGCTTAGGTTGGTCTGTGGATGGGTGACCACCCACTACATACCGAGTTTCCTCCGTGTCTCGGAAAGCACGTTAAGCAGTTGGTCTCGGCTGTCATTTGTGATCTTTGGCAGTCGTTACAGGTAGTCAGTGGCCCAAAAAGTCTGACAACCAGTCTTACCAAGGAGTATCATATTACCCAGTACTAACTGGGTTGTGGAGGTCAGATAGGCAGTCGCTCCATGTAAAATACTGGTATTCAGCTGCATCCGGTTAGACTGGAAGCCGACCCCAACATAGTTGGGAAAAGGCTAGGCAGATGTTGATGAATAAATGGCATCAAAACATTTCCAATAAATTCACACATAAAACTGATAAAAAACACAACTTTACTGCAAGCTTATTATTTGAAACCAGCAGTAAAAATACTAATGAACCCCAGCAAGTTGCAAGCATGAAAGTTTATTACAAAATAGGAAAAATAAACTTTACAGCCATTGTTTGCAGTAATCGAGGAGTCGGGCGGAATAAAGCAATTAGATCGTACGTATGATACCATTTAGTAGGGCCTCTTAAAAAGCGGCCAATTTAGCGGCCATTTTTATGGGCCAATGTGTAGATGATGAAGAATGGCCATTGGCCACTAACCACTTAATAATCGAACATTGAGGAATGAGGATGTTACGGCAAGCCGCGGTAATAGGGAAGTAGAAAATAGAAGCCGCCTGTGATGTGTGAAGCGTAATCTATTCTTAGTTGATCGATAGGTGTTTTAGGCCCTTAGGGTTGTAATTTGAGCTTCAAATCTAAATCGGACACTTTCCAATCTGTGCTAACAACTTAAGAAATCATTTTTCTATTGTAACGATCGATCTATGTAATATAGTATTATGCTATACTTACACTTTATATTCATCATTTATAATACTATTTATCATCCTTTTTATTTGTTTATATTTTTACACTCAACAAATCGATGTAATTACGACTCAAACTTAAAAATTGCTGAAATAAAAAATATTATCATAATTTTCATGTTGTGACACACCAAATTGTCAAACTGTCAATTACTTTCTAATTCTCTTCCTGCCTTAGTCTATGATGATTTTTTTGGTTTATAAAATTTAAATTATTTTTATCAATATGTGTTTAGCTATTGTATTAAAAGATTATCACGATTGTTTACTAAATAGCTTAATTTTAAATTATATTTATAAAATTCTTTACGCACTCATGGATATGTCCTGGCCGACTACACTTGTCAGATGAGATGATGGCCACAAGAAAACTAACATTTGAAAATTTAAAAGGAAGACTACTTTGAAAACGAGCTGACGAACCGCTGGAAAAAGTCTACCATTGAATCTGAGATAATAAGCATAAGAAAACAGTTTGGTTTTTGCTGTTACATATCTACATTACCCAGGGGATTCCACTAAAGATTCCGCCTGGTGCCTCTTCTCGCGATCTTCGGAAGCTATCTACGGATCTGGGACCTCTACTCCCGATCTTCTGAAGCTGTCTTGCTACTTGTCTCGCCTGCCTTACTACAGAGCCGACTTGGTGGACTCTGAGATCTGCACGAAGCCCTTCCTGCAGAGGTTTCCTGAAGCTGAACCTCGAAGTTGCCCAGGTATTGACCTGCTACCCTGACGCCTGTTCCCGTCTCTCCTACAGTGCTGAACTTCCTAACCAACTAAGTGCGTGAACTAAAAACCAATCCTAGAGTGCGTGCTAGGTAGGTTTTTAATATTTAGCTGTATTGTTTTATTCCTAATTCTAATCTTTCCCTAATTAAATTTTAATTGAACAAGTCTGCTTATCCCTTTATTTAATAGGAGCAAGTAGATTTGTTACAGTAACATGGCATCTAATAGATCAGCGGGGAGAAGTGACAGGAGCAGTGAGAAACCAGTGGTAACGACTGCCATTCACAAGTAGTTTTAGGTCCTGGATTCAAACAGGCAGGCACTCGACATTGAGTAAAGAAAGAAAAAATATTTATTTGACGTCAGTTAATAAAGCACACACAATAATATGACGACCCGAATAGCGTAGCGGTGGTGACGCTGCCTTACGTTCTTAGGGTCCCGGGTTCGAATCCCGGTTGGAGCAAATGTTTGTGTGATGAGCATGGACATTTGATTCCGAGTCATGGATGTTTATATGTACAATAAGTATGTATTTACAAACAAAAAAGTATCTATGTAGTATATCAACTGTCTGGTGTCCATGACACAAGCCTCGTTGCTTAGTGTGGCACTAGATGGCGCTGTGTGTTAATATCCAGCGATATTTATTTAATATTTAATATTTAAAAAAAGATACAAAATAAAGGAAGAACGAAAAGGAAAACACGATTTTTGGACTGTGTGCGTCACGGCTGCGCCAAAAAGGTCCATTTCAGCATTCATGCCAGACAGGTGATGCTGTCTGACGCTGGTCTTCCCATTGGAAGACCAGCATCACCAGCATCGCCGTCACTTCCCCCTCAAGGTTAATGAACCTTGAGGGGGAAGTGACGGAAAAACAGTTTCAAAAATAATATATTAATAAATGGTTACAAATGGTAATGGTAATGGTTAATTATCTTATTATCACTGCTTAGAGTATTGTGACCGTGGCACCGTCGCGTCGGACTACCAAGTCATAGGGCTCGAGTTCGAACCCAAGGCACGCACCTCTGCTTTCGGATTCATGTGCGTATTGTATAATTATCACTTACTTCGGTGAAGGAAACCATCGTGAGGAAACCAAAACAGCATGCCTGAGAGATATTTCTCGACGACATGTCAAGCCAAGTCAGAGTCCCATGGGCGGCATAAACACTCTGACACCAGGTTAGGCACTAACCACACGATAAATTAGAATAAGACTGCTTACAAACCAGCGAATAAAACAAAATGGACTCATATTACAAACCATGGTGGGCAATAGCTTTTTCCTTCTTCCAGTTTAAACCGTTTTCGATTGCTTTGAGAAAATGTATGCTAAGTGTACGTTATTGCTTTCAAGTTTCCATACATTTAATATTTATACCGTTTGGCTATCGACAACGGTCAATATGGCTTAATTGGTTTCCTATTTTATACATTCTCAATGACTTGTTTAAAATTCAAAACCGATTTCTTGACACAATTTTATTCAAACAGAATTCCCGATTACCATCAAAGTTGCATGTAATTTTGTTGATTCTGAAATATCAAATGTCAAATAAAATAGAATTGATTACCATTCCAACATGTAATTGGGCACATAAAGTTACATTTTGATTTCCACCTTAACTTGATGGAGTTAAGTTTAAAAATCCTTTGAAGATTTTTTTTTTAATCTTTGCAGTAGATATTACAATAAGATTATTTGTTAATTCTGTTCAAATATGTGATGTCTTATGTTCGTCTTCAAATAATTCGTGATTGTGTACCTCCATTACATATGTACGATTCGAATAAATATTTGCAATTATTTTTATTGAGAAACCGTCAGATCATTAAAATATGCCTTCCATCATTATATTTGTTCTTATTGCTCGACATGAAGGACGAGTGCTAATAGTCTTCGCTTAGGGCTGATTGAAACTTAATGTAGATATAGATTAACAATAATGACGTGTGCTAAGGTACTAACCAAGTATTTTGGTCCATATCTGGGGCGAAGTCTTCTTCTCAAATAGAGAAACAATGATCACACTTCATATTATGATACAGCCTGCAGTCCGAATTCTTCTCCTAGAAAATGAGACCAAATAGCTATAAGTCCCAGGTATGATCTAGATAAAAAAAATCGCAATGACGAGGAAACCAAGAACTTTTCGACTTCGTGAAGGGGGTTTTTGACCCATTTTTAATGGGTTCATTAAAAATGGGTCAAAAAGACCCTTCACGAAGTCGAAAAGTTCTTGTTTTGAAATCGAATGACTCAATTCTCGACCGACCATCTAATCGATTTACAGAATAGTTTTAGGGATTTTTATTTGAGTACCTACAATATTTTTTTTTAATACTTATGACATTTATGTTTTTTTTTTTAATTTTGACTTTTTTTCCATATTTCGTACTTAAATAACTTTACTTCTTACCTATTTGGTAATTTTTAATGTTATTTTGTTACTATCATTATTTTTCATGAATATGGTTGATTTATATTTCTGCGCATGTATTGTTCCATTATATTGTAGGTACTTACTCAAATAAAAATCTGTACATCGATTAGATGGTCGGTCGAGAAATATGATGTTTCGAGATTTTGATGCATCGAATAATGAGCCTTCGCGCTGCCGATGATTCGAGCTTATAGTTATTCGAGATTTAGATGTATCGAGGTAGTGAACTGTCGAGCTCAAAATTTATCGATTTCAAGTACTATCGAGTTAAAGTTTTCGAGCAAGTGTTATTCGATCTAACGTCATTCGATTTCAAATATGGAACCCATTTTTAATAGTTTTTTTTTGTATCAAAGATGATATTGATGATGACGATTGTTGGAGACCAAAGAAACGATAGATATATTAGGTGAAAGATCACCCAATATATCTATCGTTTTTTTGGTCTCCATCCATACCTAGTATATCCAAATAGCCAGCCTTAACCCGCCATATTTGTATTGTCGTCACACTCTCTGGCAGTACGCAAATATGTTGTGGTTGCACGGCCACATAATTTGGTACGGTCGTATTTGTAATTGAGTTGTGGACTATGAAGTGTTATTTAGGGAAAGTGATGGACTTGAAATTGAAATAACTAGTATATTATAGTATATATACGACATAACATAACGTAACTTCACGCTTTGTAATTCCCGATCGGTTAAGCAGAGTAGAGTAATATAACCACATTTCGCCAATTATATTTGAATCTTATGTAATAGGGGGCGAGCCTTTTGCCAGCAAGCGCGACTGCAGAGCATGAGGTCCTGGGTTCGAGTCCCGGGCCGGGCAAAGTATTATTAGGTTTTTCCATTATGAAAACATAACTGGCGAAAGAGCGACTGGGCGACTTAGAGCAGCGGTGGCCCAGTGGCGGCGGCCGTGGGTTCGAACCCAGGCAGGCGCATTACTTTGTGTAATTTATTTCCATACCACTGCTCTCAAAACGGTGAAGGAAAACATCGTGAGGAAACCGGCCATGTTCTAGAACCAAAAATTCGAAGACATGTGACATCTACCAATCCGCACTGGGCCCGCGTGGTGGATTATAGCCCATTCCCTCTCATTGAGAGGAGGCCGTGTCCCAGCAGTGGGAACATTATAGGCTAATGATGATGATGAACTGGCGAAATGTGGGTGTACTATTAGGTAAACCTCTGCCTAACACTTCTGGGATTACAGGCGTGATATAATATATTGATATTAGGAAATTAGTCAAGTTTTGCGAAGGCCTATATCCTGCAATGGACACCTTCCATCTTTAAGCAGTAGACTCGCAAAAAGTTCTTTGACAGAGCAATGCTCTGTTTGCAAGTGAACAAATTTACAGGCACACGAAACTGTCAAGTATTTACAAAGGTGACAGGCAGAATTCAATGCAACGACGCATATATATGGAACATCCTACATGGACGATATTTACGAGGAACTGCAGTTTCAATGGACAGAGATAGTCGCTTTAGAACAGTTGGGACACCTGCCAGGAGCTCACATACCTGCGTATAAAAAAAGAACTCAACTGTCACGGGAATTGACCTTTGTCAATAGCAATACATTTCCCTTGGCGTTTCTGATCTCTTGAATTGAATGACATTTTCGTATAATTTGACTTGTAGGGACCATGCGATAAATATTTCACAAACATTCTTGCGTATAAGAAATAGCTTATTCGAGGAAGCTGTCTTTCAAAGTTCTAGACACTAAGCGTCATGCAAAAATGATATATTCACGCTTGTAATTCCGGAAGGGTTATGTTATTATGCCAGTTTTGTATGATTTTTTGCAATTTGCAGATCAGTGTCAGGTTGTATGTTGAACAAAGTATGATTCGCGATCGTCACACGTAGTATAAGTGTTTACAGAATTATAATAATTAAAATCATCAACGAAATTTTAATTTTCTTACAATAAATAATAATAATAAATAAATATCGCTGGACATTACACACAGCGGCATCTAGTGCCACACTGAGCAACGAGGCTCAGATAGTTGATATACTACATATATACTTTTTGTTTGTAAATACATACTTATTATACATATTATTATAAACATCCATGACTCGGAAACAAATGTCTATGCTCATCACACAAACATTTGCTTCTACCGGGATTCGAACCCGGGACCCTAACAACGTAAAGCAGCCTCAGTACCGCTGCGCCATTCGGGTCGTCTATCAATAATTAACATTTACTTTTTTTTATTACATTATACATTGTAAGAAAATTAAAATTTCGTTGGCTACCCCTGATTCTTCCTCCTAAAGTGCCTTAAATTCCATGTTATTAGCGGCGATCATGTCTCGACTAACAGGTCATACTGTATAGTTAGTGACTTTCAGACTGCTGTTGAAAAAATCCAGACAGAAAAACAGTCCGTCGAATCAAAATCCAGGATCTCATTCTCAACAATCATATACTTGCGACAAACAGGGCACGAAGGCTCTAGAATGTCTAGAACTAAATAAAGCATAGCATAGCATAGTCAGCGTATAATGTTCCCACTGCTGGGACACGGCCTCCTCTCAATGAGAAGAATGGAATGGGCTTTAATCTACCACGCGGGCCCAGGACAGATTGGTAGATGTCACATGTCTTCGAATTATTAAAAGATAACAAAAAATAACTCCTAATTGACCTCATTTTTAAATCGAAACATAGCACGTCGACCTTTAACATTCAACAGATTATATAAAAAAACTAAAACAGTGCTTTAAATTCATCATGATTTTTTATTTTACAAAAAATTTTGAACAGCCCTAACAAAACCCTCTAATTATTTGTTTGATTTTGATTAACACGGGAACAAACCACAGATCGAGTGGAGAACGTTACTTATAATTAATCCTTTAGTTTGTTATTTATAACAAACTGTCTGAATAACGGACATTTAAATCAATAAATGGTTAACCATTTCATTACTGACGCCGATTTTAGATAGATATATTTTGAAATTAATTACAAAAGTGCTTGCTTTACTGAATAATTTATTGTGGTTTGTTCGTGTGCTATTTATATCGGTCAGAGTTTTAGTCTAGAACTACGTGCTTAGCGTGCTATATAATATCTGTTATTTAACTTTATACTGTAAAAGCCGTTTTTCTTCTGCTTGCTTAAATTGATGGATGCTAGTGCAACCTACGTCATGTCAAGTCGGAAAAAACGCTGAGCAAAAATAAGTGCCTGGGAATGGATTCAAGAAAGACGCTGATAGCAAATCTCGCCGCCGGACGACCAACACTTCTCTTTCCATTCCTTAAAGCCACTCGGTCACAGCTTTACTCAACCTGCCGTCACCGCGTTTTGCTAGGTGTCCCGCCCGACTTCATTTGAGGTCCACAACTCGATTTCCAATCATGCAAAGCCAAGTCAGAGGCCCTTGGGCGGCATAAAAACTCTGACACCAGGTTAGGCAGTAACTACACGATATAGAAGAAGAAGACTATCTTTGTCAGGAAACCTGGGTATGGTTTGCACAAAACCAAGGAAGGAATCTTAACGAGGTGTACGAGTACGAGCCAAACGTTGTAGATAGTAATAATGGTGATAATATTGTCAAAATATAGGTACAACATTGTGCAACTGCCAACAAACAAGAAGCCTAACACTATTATTGAAGGAACCGATCACGAAAATAATAGAAACCATAACAATCAGTTAACGCCTTCTTCCCACTAAAGTGTTGGCTCCTAATATCAAAGTTGGGGCCTTGTAACAAAGTTCTAAGTTTCGGGTGAACGTTATTGTTCAGATAAATGAAACTTCAGAGGAAGCTCTTCAATTGAAAACATTACTTTAAGACTATAACGAGGGAAAGTTTTCATATTCGTGTTAAGTGTTGCTTCTTTAACAATTACGGTGTCGATTTATCTAGGAATACTATAAGTCTTTCATCTATGACTTCGTCCGCAAAAATTGTGATAGCTGGACTAATATGCATGATATCAATATAATACATCTACTCCCTATATATTTATAGCACCCACGAATAATGCAGCTTTCTGCCTGTGAAAGATTTTTTGAATTAGATCATTAGTTCCGAAGAGTACGCCCTACATACAAACTTACAAACAAATACCTACCCTACCTCTATAAAATATTAGTTCAGATTAGCAAAAATAGGTAACTTAAGTACTTAAGTTACCTCTTTTTGCTAATCTCAGTTTTTGTTAAATTCAGTGAAGTGTAATAAGTACTTACTTATTACACTTCACTGAATTTAGTCGTCTTAATTCAGTCGTTACTGAATTTAGTCAAGTATAATCGCATTCATCAGCAAGCTATTTTACTTGATTATACTTGACTAAATTCAGTACTTAAGGCCCTTCTAACCCTAAAATTAGCAACTCTTTTTGTGGTGGTTCAAACTTCGTTTGAAATACTGTTAGAATAAAGTTCTAATCAGCTTGCACTACAAAGCGGTTGTTACGTCAGTCACTGCGGCCGAATAGTGCGAAATGAGTGTTTTTTTGCGATTTACAAAAAATCTATTGATTGGACTAAAAAAATAAAACACATAAGACCTGCTTTATAGTTAGTTCAGTTAGTATGGAAAGTTTCATGATCTAATTTCAAGTACTTTTTAAATACCAGCGGTTTATTGTTCGATTTGGAGGTAAATTTGGATTTTTTTCCTACCTAGAAAAGCTTATGGAATCGTATTTTCGTCACACATAGTACTTAGCATTAATCTTCAACTTTACCATATATTTATTTCAAAATGAATGCTGCAGTATTTTAGGAGTAAAAGAGGATCATGCTAAGCCATTTGAGGGATATATAGCCCTTAACGATTCAATTAAGACGACTAAATTCAGTGAAGTGTAATAAGCGCTTGAGGCATCATTCTCCTGCATGTTTCTTTCTTCTTTTATTATTTTCTATTGGTCGACATCTCAGAGTTCACCCTCTTTCTTGCCATAGGTAATATTTTTAACACAGTCCATCAATGGCTTCCTTGAACTTCACCTAACCACAATTCTTTCATTCACATTCGTACTTTGACCTCACGACATTAAGTGCCCAGCGTATTTAGGAGAAGCTCCTCATATAAATAGGTCAATCACTCACTTGGGATAGGATGCAAATGGCAACTATAGACTTAGAGACTATGTCCAATTGTCCATCTGTGTCCTGATGACTTGCATTGCGTTGATTATTCCAGTCAACCGAGTGCGGCTTCAACATTTCATGCTCGGATTCGGTGAAAACTTAGTCATCAAGTCACTAGTGGTACAATCAGACCCACTTAAATTGTCTTCAGTTTTTTCACGCCAATCACTTTTTAGACACAACATCAAACCTGTAATTCCGGAAGAGTTAGGCAGACGTGTACCTAATAGCACACCCACATTTCGCCGATGTATTAAGTCCCATGTAACAGGGGGTGAGCCTTTAACCGAGCACAAATCAAGCCTCCCTGGCTGCTACTGAGAAATTCTAGATGGAAAACCCAAATTTCACAATTTACCCGATCCGGGAATCGAACCCAGGACCTCATGCTCACCAGTCGTGATTACAACCACCAGAGTTCTTTTGTTACAGCTTTAGCACTAGAAGATGAACTAATAATAAGCCGGAGACACAAATCAGAGCCATTGAGAGCTGTGTCGTTCAACATTCTGTAAGATGAAATAATTGACATATTCTACATAATATGTTCGAATACTACCTACTGCAATTCATGCCGCCTTGTATTTTAGCGTTTATACTGTTACAAGCTGGGTATGGGATAAATTAATTACTACCGATTAAACAATTAAATAATTAAATAACTTTATTAATCACAAAACACTTAAACTCAATTACAAATAGGTACACTACTAATCACTATTAGATATCGCACTTCTAGTTCACTTCGATTCGCTTCGTTGTGTAGCCAAAATCAGACTGACTGCTCCCGCAAACACGTCGACTATTTATATGGCGAACGAACGTTCGAGAAAGATCCACAACTTCCTCGAAACTTCTTTAGAGTAGGTACCTACCTACTACTACCTACCTACTTGTAGGTACCTACTACCGTAATTGTAGGTACCTACTACCGTAATTGTAGGTACGGGTACGACGTAACAATACCTTTCTTGATCATGAAAATTTTCATAAACATTTTTAAGATTGTATCGCACCATCTTCCCACCTCCACCATACCTGGAACGCCAAATTAATTAAATTCTTCAAAAAGATAGGTAACGCAGGATAACAAGCATTCAGTTAAACCTTTACAGTAGGTGCACGTTATTACTTGGTTAATGACCGTCCGCCTTTAAAAAAGCGCGCTTATCGCAGACCCGTCAATTTCTCCCGGACCCCCCATTAGTGTGAGATCGTTAACCCCTATGTAGTAGAGGCTACAGGATCAGTTATTATTTCAATTACTTCGGCCATAACGGCTGCAACTATCGCGCTTTTGTTTTATTTTCAACATAAAATACGCGGGTACAGTACAGTCAAACACGTCAGTTTCAATAAAAACGATTGCAGTTTGAATTTGGAATTTGAAAATCAATGCAGTTTGAATTTGGAACAGTACATTTAGGAATTGAATATTTCATTCTGGCTATCACTTGATACGGGCTACCTGTTAAGTCAGTTTTTTTGTCGCCTATCATGCTATGTGACATGACGTTCGCATTTTAGTTTCATTTTAGCCTGTCTGGAACTCTGGACGGAAATCTAGCCGAAATAGAACGTCTAATAATTCAAATAGACACTACAAAAACCCGTGTAGCAACAAGGTATCTCAATATTTATACAAAATGATGGAATGATACGACTCTATTATAGTGTAGTATTCTATAAAAAAAGAGAAAACACGCTAACAGATAGCTATAATGAAAAGTATGTGTTGATATCCCGATTTAAACATAAAACTGAATATCAACCTTGTCATAATGACAGAAAGTTGTATCTCCAGTTGATTAAATGGGTTAGTTAAGTTTTTCTTTAACCGATTGTACAAAACATCATCACCTGTCAATATAATTAAAAATACAGCATTTCACGGGCGATGCCAGATGAAAGAGCTTGTTAACCTGTCGGCGAGGGCTCATTATAACGATATTTTATCGTAACGAGCCTTGGTGTAAAGGCCGGTTAAATATAAGCCCCTCCGATTGTTATAAAGGTTAATATTTTGACACGAGAAAAGGCTCTTTTACACGGAGTGAATTTGTAGTAGACTGTCGGGAGGCGAGAATTGCCGTGCGAGACTCGTCTTTTCGCCGGATGATTATCAGTTCACAGTCATTTTTGTTTACACTGAAGCGAGAATCAGCAAAAACTACGGTAGTTAGGCACAATAAAGATATGTAGGTATAAGTATTTCGTCAGGAAACCGGCATGTGCTAGATCTAAAAATTCGAAGACATGTGACATCGACCAACCCGCATTAGGAGGTGGATTATAGCCCATTTCCTCTCACAGAGAGGATTCCAGTGTCCCAATTGTGGGAACATGGCTAATTATGTTTATGCTATAAGTATTTTTTTAAGTATATATGTTTTACCAACTCGAAATACTAAGTACCTATTGCGTTTGCCTCGTTAGTTTTGTGGCCGCCAACACTACGTCTGACCATGACGTCCTGGTTCTGAATGTGTTATTGGGTTTCTCATCAGGAATTTCTCTGATGCCGCCCAGAGTCAGAATTTGTGCCCGGTTAGTGGCAAGAGGCTTGGTTATTAGCAAGGCACTTACACATAGATGCTGACGAAATGTGGCTGTACCTACTATACCTATAGGTACTCTTCTGGCTAACCCTTCGGGAATTTCAGACTTGATTGATGTTATCATATTACAATGCGCTTCTCGACTTTGGAGTAGTAGGTATACGAGTATCGTAACTACTGCACCCCTAGCCAAGTTGACAATCTACAATTGTTACCGCTAGTAGAAAACTAATCAAATGAATGGGAATGACATCATCTCAACGTTAAATCAAGTTATCAACACAAACGCATAGAAAATTCGTAGACAAGTTTACATCGTTCAAAATGATGGAATAGAATGTTATCGTTTCTACAATGTTGATCGCTATACTCCTCGGTAGGAACGCTCACCATAGACTAAAGAGTAGGTTTTTTTACAGACATAAGAGCACGAGCGATCGACTCAGTCGTGTCAACTTGGCTAGCAATTTAGCGGTTTCTACAATCGCTTACGCCGCGCGCCGAGGCGTTTACGATTGTATAAAGATAATCGATATTAAACGTTTGTAACTTGGCTAGGCCTGTACACTAGTTGATAGTGTAAACAGTAAGTTTAGTTTTGACAATTGGAGGCGAGAACCTCTCCCCTTATAACTGACCCATCCAATACACGGTGCAGTTAAGTTTAAATTGTTTCAAATCACCACTTTAATGGTGATTATGGGGAAAGAGGTGTTGTTACATGTGCACAAGAGGATAGTTGCTCCTGATCTGTTCTTAGATAATCATTATGGTTTATTTAACTATCTGTTACTGTAATTTTATCTGTAGCTCGTGCTTTTGAAGTTTTGAACTGAGGTCCATTAAAGTTCGAGGTAAGTACAACGTGTGTTGTTAAGGCTGATGCTCCAGGGTAGCCCGCGAAATTCAAATTTTCTTACGTTTTTTGCAATTTGCAGGCCAGTGCTAGGTTGTATGTTGATTAAAATATTGTTCGCGATTGTAAGACGTATGATTATAGTTCTGTAATTACATACGTCTTACAATCGCGAACAATATTTTAATCAACATACAACCCAGCACTGGCCCGCAAATTGCAAAAAACGTAAGAAAATTTGAATTTCGCGGGCTGGTTGGAGCATTCACCTTAATAAAATAATCGTAAGTTATTATGACTACATTGTGAACAACTAGGTACAGACGCCAGCACATGAAGCTACTATAATCTGTCAAAATGCTTTAATTGATTTTCAACTTTATCGCATAAGCATTAGGTTCAAGGTTGATTGGGAAAAATTTACAGTTTTGGGTAGCTTGACGTCTGTACTATAACAACTTGTAAGTATCTACATTTGAACAGTCCTTATATACATAAAATCAATCTTATCATTAACATCTTAAAGGTTAAGGTTCCTTATTAACTTGTAAAATTGTCCCTTCGTAACCAAAGATAAAATCAACAAGATGGTATCGAAAAACAAGAATTTAACACATAGGTACGGGCAGGATGCCCTCACAAATTGCACAAAGCAAAGCAATACAGCCATAAAATACGTTATAATTACACAATTTGCAATTTAAAACACGAATCAACAGCACGTAAGCAATTAAAGATGTGAAAAAGGTATAAAAATATTACACGTGCAATGAAATGCGGTCTTTGTGACAAATGAAAAATTATTTAATTTTATTGCCGCCATTTGCACACCTGCCCTCCTGGCGACTTTTTTTTTAAAGTAATGAGTTTGACATTATGCCTGAGCCTGAAAACAGACATTATGCAGATTTTATATTTCAAGCACTTAATTAAAATACTTCGATTTAGTTTAATAACGATCTGATAACGTTTAAATATTCATTGCAAAGAAACAATGAACCCTTTCGTAAAATTGAGCCTTTTGAATTTAAATCTTTACAATTATTTTGAGTGAGAATAAAGCTATAAGTAGCGATATTAAACTGAAAATTATTTAGTTAATTCTCAATATGAATTACAAGATCTTTTGAGCGCCATAGAAATAATATTGTAGGTGGTAAATTACCAATAATAATAAAAAGAGAGTCCCGTGAATAAACATTTATGAATAGTCTCAAAGGTAACCACTTTGAAAATCAAAGGAGTATCAGTAGTCAAATCGTCAGATGGGCTGACGATGTCTAATCTAAACTAATATAAATAAAAACTTTTGTGACAAGCAGTCAATGAAACAAACAAACGTCACCGCCTTCCGAAAATAGAGAGCATTTCCACTTTTTTGTGTGTTTATTTTGGAAGACGGTTATTTTTTTTTGGCAAAAAGTTTTTATTTTATAGTTTTGGTATCTCAAATAAATCCTTGTCAAGTATCAATTTAACATAGTATTTAGAAGTTATTAGCACATCAAATAAATAGACGCAACAGAAAAAATGCATAATAAAGGGCATAACCCATAAAGTAAAGACCAAAGCAAACTTAATAAACTTAATTTGGGACCACCACACAAGCTTCCTCTACCAAAAGAGAAACGAATCACTTAAATCGGACCGCTGAGAAATGAGCACAGAGGTACAAGAACAAAAAAATAAGACGCTGGCCGAAAACATAACCACCTGCTTTTTTAGAAGTCGGTTAAAAAGATACCCAGAGGCCCAACAGTTTGACTAAAATCTAACATCCTATTATTTGGGATCAGACGGAAGTCAAAGGGAGTGACAGGTATGCCTGCTTCGCGACCGCGATTTATGAACATCGAGCTTCCACCAGCGGCTTCGCCCCCGTGAAATTTGATAATTGCCCCATGTGATTTTACTACATACGGGATAAAAAGTATCCTATGTGTTAATGCAAACTTAAGTTAATGTAAACTTTCGCATATATAATATTTTTAGTAGGATAGGATTAACATAGAATAACCTATAAGACAGTCCGATCAACTCACTGACAGCGTTGAGAGCAATGTTGCTACAGTTTTAAATGTCAACACGTTTTAAATTAAACTTCATGAAATAACCTATAGTTTTTTTATATTTAGGGTTCCGTAACTCAAAAGGTAAAAAAGGAACCCCTAAAAGATAATTTTTTGTCCGTCTGTCCGTCCGTCACCACCGATTTTCTCAGGAACGGGTGGACCTAGCAAGTTGAAATTTATACCGGATACTGAGGTAGTTCCTATTAGGTACCTATATAATAATCATGGTCCTGAGTCTACACGATTAAAAGATATGGGCAAATTTTCATTTTCGCGAAAACTTGTAAGTACCAAAATTTACCTTAATTTTAAACTTTTTTTATTTTCGTTTATTTTTTTATTTTTGTTTGCTGTAAGACCTTCCTTTTAACAAAAATTGTAAATTCTAGGTCAACATAGAATCACGAAATTTGGCGAGAAGCAATGTCTTACAGCACATGTAAAGGGAAAAATCTGAAAACCGTAAATATGTAGTTTATTAACAAAAAAAAAACGATTTTACTATTACAAACTTATTATTTGCGGTTGGTGCAATAGCCGTTTCCGGGGATCGAACAGCAAAGTTAAGTTTGTCCTTTAAAAAGTTTGTATGGAACCCTCGGTGCGCGAGTCCGACTCGCTGTTGGCCGGTTTTTTTTTGTTGCCAAAACCGTAATCCATGAAGAAATTGTGAAAATATAAAATGCAGTAGCTTTCTAATAAGTTGACTTTTGTTCAAAAAAGTAAGGAAATTTTCTTTCCTTCAATCTATTAATCTTTTCAGCCCTAGCAAAAGGAAAAACACGGTATACATAGCTGTGTTGTTTATTTCACCATGATTTATTATGGTGTTCGACCTAAATCCTTTGTACATTCATCACCATACGTCAAGGGGCAAATGATAAAACTCATACAATTAAATTTGTAGCCAACATTCCTGAAATAGAGACATAACTCTCATTGGTATAACAAACAGACAACAGAATAGAATCCTTTTTGAGTATGAATAAGCTATAGAGTGCCGCTAATGGAGTCTTTAACAGTCGTTTGCTCGCAAAATGTAAATAGTGTGACGATATTTTTAAAGCTACTCCCACGTTAAACGGTTCGTAAAAATAGCGACCGCTTTTAAAAAGAACACGACTAATGAAACCAGTATTTTTCTTTTTGCAGAATGCCTTAATAATAGGAAGCAAAAATGAAATATCTAAATAGAGTTGGACAAAAGTTGCTTAGGAGGAATGTCAACCAATATATTCGTGACAAGGATTAAAAATTTAGAATTTTTTCTTTAGAAAAAAACGTACCTACTGACTGTTTCACTTTTTGTTTCAAAATAGAGAATAAGATTGCACTACTTAGTTACAGGGAAAGATTACCTATCGTGACGATATCACACCAATTTTGAAACAAAAACCTGTACATTTACCCCCACTTTTCTCCCAAGGAAGTACACGTCACGAAGGAAAACATCGTGAGAAAACCAGCAAGTCCTAGAACCAAAAATTCTATGACATGTGACATCTATCAACCGCACTAGGCCCGTGTGGTGAATTATTATAGCCCATGCATTCCCTCTCATAGAAAGGAGGCCTGTGTCCCAGCAGTGGGAACATTATGGATTAATTATGCTAGACACTATATCTTATGAATACTCTTACCAAATAATTCACGCAACGAAGATGTGGGATGATAAACTTTCGCTGCGTCCTATTGAGTGTTGATTCAATTTTGTTTGTCGGTCCGTACAGCAACACTTTATTGTGTAAACCTTTCAACCTTTACGTTTACCGTTTACGCTTTGTTTAGACTCGCATTCCACAAAATGCGGTCGATACAATGCAGGGGGTCTTTTGATATCAGTGACAAGATATGTGTCAGTCAAGATCAGGAAATGGATTAGATAACCTAATTTTAGTGAAGTCTGCTCATGTCTCTGAAGCAAAAGCTAATGTGTATTTTCCCCATCTTGACCGACGCGACGGTGCACAAACTTGGTCTTTGACCAAACTCAAGGTTTCCTAACGTGATAAGGAGCGCAGTATTTTAGATGTAAAATAAATAGATTGTATTCGAAACATTACACTGCGCTCCAAAACGCAAATCCAACGACTTGCGTTTTGGAGCGCAGTGTAGTATGGCTCAAAAGGCAGCCCAACTTAAATGGCACTGGGCACACACATTTCTGTCGCATGCCGAACGAACTGTGGGCCCGTAAAGCTCAGGATTGGTGCCCTGAAACATTGACACGGGGTCGCGGCAGAAGTGGAAGGAAGTAGCGCAGAATCGTGACCGCTGGAAGAAATGGAGGGAGGCCTGTATGCCCAGCAGTGGGACAATTATATGGTCTAGCTATAATAAGCTAAAATATCTTTAAGCACTTTTAACCATTAAATCAATACTTTCTACCAACCCGCACTGGGACCGCGTAGTGCACATTTGGTATTGGGACGCAGAAACGCAAAAGCGCAGAAACGCAAAAATGCGCCTGTGTGGGGAGGGAGGCTTTAAACACCATTCCCTCCTACTGCGAGGAGGCCCTGATGTGGGAAAATTATAGAATGATTAATGCAAAACTTTGTATACAGAATTGTTGTCGTACTCTTGCAATACAATTTGATTAATTTAACAAAATATGTTATTTCCGCGCACTCTCACGCGTATACCTTTGATAGTAGACACAAGGCAAAGCCAACACAATTGACAGCCTACTTTCTGCCAACAACTGGCCAGCAGCAGAAACCTCATGATTCAAACTCCGAACTTAGAAGATCAACGGCCAGTATTAACATTCCGATTTCAAACCATTAATAGTACAAACGACTTGAATATTCGTCTAACTTCTTAAGCCCTCCCAGACGGATTGCTGTCGAGTCCAGATCTACAGATAAAAAGATTTTGTAATTTATTCGGTACATTACGCTTCGGATTTTAGACGAAGTTTCGACAGAGCGAGCGGAGTGAACGATCTCTTTACTTAATGTTGTTTTAGTACTGGAATATTTTTGTATTTTTTAGGAGCTCCGTCTTAAAAAGTACGACTTGGACACGCTGTCCGTTAGAAGAAGTTTTTTTCGTTGTTTCAAAGTAAAACTCGTTAATTTTCACTACTTTTTCGTACTTACTTTATAATTTTCTGTTTTTCATTCTGATTCCAATGCTTCTAACAGCGAGAGACGCGTTTTACTTCAAACAAAGTAATTGAAGCAAAAATTTAATTTGTAAATTGTAGGTGTACCCACTTTTAGAATTTATCACAATAAACTTTGAAAAAAAATGGAGAACGCCTACATAAAGAAACATCGAGAACCGTGGGCCTTTATACAATATTTGTATTCAACCCTCAATAAATTGTACTCAGCGGGCAATAAAATAGTTGTCTACATCATTTTAGCACCTCATTATTTATAACTACTACCAAGAAAAAAAAGAATATAAAGCTTTCATATATGAAACGAAAACACTCCATTATTTTCCATCTTGTTATTATTTTTCGTTTTACCTTCACTATTACGAAACCTATTTTCGGTTAGCAAAAACTATTGTTTCGAGTTATTTTGTCTAAGCACTGGAGGATATTTAACTACACTCCTAACGCTTAGGGTTGGCGACGATAATAGGGTGACAAAGCAAACTGGGCTATTTTAAGTACCCTATTCATTTATCTTGTCGACCTTTTTGTTTAGTGAAGAACACTAGAGCACTTCTATTTGGACTTGATGGCCACTTGTAGCACAATGAAGTGGGCACTTGTACCACAAAGCATTAAGAGCGGATTTCAAAAATGGAACTAAACGCGATTAAACGGCGTCTAAAGCTGTCAGTGGTGTAGATTCTGTTGTGCACAAACTAAACTTAATTTAGGCTATTGCTATCTTTTACTAAAAAGTAGTGCGAGAAAAAGACGGCTATAGCTATGAACTAAGTTAGAGATGTCAAACTAGTTTATGCCTTGCGCTTCACCGTGTTTTTAGTCGACATGTTTTTACGTGCTCCTTTCATTTGTATGGAAATATTAGTTCCAACTAAATTTGACAGCTCTAAATTACGTCCGTCTCTTTATCGTTTTATTAGAGAGAAAAATATAGCAATAGCCTAAACTAAGTTTAGTTTGTGCACAACAGAATCAATAAGTACCAGTGTCAATCTTTTAGTTAGAGCAATTATGACAGGGCTCATAAACGTTGTTTATATTTATGCTGAGCTTGATAAACTTTATAGATTACACATCATACATGATCAAAATCATTCTCCTGCTCTTATCCCAATTTATTTGTGGTCAATGCAGCATGTCTTCTTCTACCACACTTCTCTATTTTTTGTCATCTCAGTTTACGTTACATTGCAATTGGTCATAAATATCTTTATCTCTAAACGATTTTAAAAATTGTTTCTCTCATCTTTAAACAATTTGTCTAACAAAGAATGATGTATGTATCCGTATCAATAACCGTTTAGTGGCGTATAGAGCAAGATCGGGCCTAAGAAATTGTAAACGACGATTAGAACTCTATTTTAATATTCATAGGTGAAAATAATTTTTATTCGTTTTTGTCCACCCAACTAATGTTTCAAGTGCAAAATATTTCATTACTCATAAGTTTCAGTATAAAAACGCCCTAAATACAGGATGCCTTTTTGCTCACTTTCCAAAAAAAATGTGTATAATAGGTGAACGGAGTAGATGCAAATGGCATATATATTTCATTTTTTTTTTCAAAATTTTTCTTTCTTTGTTCTAATATGAAAAGTTTACTTGAAATTTGTAGCGTTTTTTGATGATAGAGCATTTTTTTCTAAGCTGTGGAAAAAAAGAAAAAAAGAACTAGGTATGCCATAAGCTTCTACTCCATTCACCTAAAATACAATTTTTTTTTGGAAAGTGATAAAAAGTCATCCGGTATAATTCGAACTGGGAATATTAATGACGCACTCCTAATTGGACTTATTTATAAAAATAAAGCAAATGTTTTGGCAAGCAAAGCCTTTACTACTTTATAGATAATTAAGTAGTTCATTTATCAGTATCATCGTTGCAGAGGATTATCGTCGTATTGCACCTGTGTTTTAATTTTAATTGAGGCCAATGTCCTTTGTGAGCGAAAGGGCATGTTTACCTATGCAAATGTTAATGATGCGTCAAGAACTCAGTATCACTTGCATTGGTTACTTCGAGGTCTCGTCCGAAGTAGTTCTAAGTTTTTGTCAGACAATCTCGTTAACGGCAGACCACGAAGGAGATGGACGAACTGGATGTCTTCCTTGAGAATTGCAGAAAAGAAGCACAGAATTGTGACCCTTGGAAGGAATGGGGGGAGGCCTTTTCCCAGCAGTGGGACAATATGGGCTAGCTAAAATAATAATAATAAACTCATTAACTTTATGCCGGCTGGGAATGAAACTCAGGACGAAGACCCTCAACCGCTCAACGGTCACTAGTTGTGCTTTGTGCTTGCAATCACTAAACCAAGGCAGAATGCAAACTTGTTTTACAACGCAATTGGCTTACTGAAGCTGCGAAACCCGGTTTCAATTCCCGAATAGAACAAACACTATTATTGTATGGCGGTACGGTATTGGACTGGGTGTTTCCTTCCGCATGTTTGTATTCTGTTTGCAGCTACAATAGGCAACTACAATTGGTATTTCTATGCCCTCATGGCAAGGCCGAATCATAAAACACAGATTCCGTCTGTCCCGGAGAAAACCCAATCTAATCAATTAATCAGAAGCTACGATGTATTTTTCCTTTCCCCAAAACTCAACCACATCGACGCCGAAAGCGTTCTTGGTTGTTGTTGTCAGGTGTAATGACAGTGCAGGTGCTGACTCTCTTCCAGTCCTCCTAATTCTGAAGCTACACTTCTTACAGTCACATTGTAAATCAATCAGAGTATCCCCATCTGACCAAGCTTACCTGGGGCGGCCCTCGTGTCCGTAATATCTAGGCTTCACAATCCACAATTGCTTTGCGTGTGTGTTACTCATCAGACTTATCCAGTGACTTATCTCACTAAAAGTAATATGTCGGGTGGACAAAAAGACTTCGTTGTGGGTTCATCATCTGCCTAGCATTTTCCTAACTTTGTTGGGGTAGGCTTCCAGTTAACCGGTCGGAGCCACGGCGTATCTGATCTGCACAACTGCACAGCCCAGTTACTCAGTAGAATAATATTGGAAAGTGGAAAAAGTCCTAAAAGTTATTCTGGTAATGGCAAGCACAGATCACCAGCCATAACAAAACTACAGTTTGTTTAGACACGTCGATAAAGCGCGTGACATTCCGACAGTAATTTATTGCGTAATAAGAGTCCCCTTTACGCGGGAACACGTTCACAAAATGGTTGCCTAGTCGCGTGACGAGCACGCCACACGCGAAACCATTCTTTCTCATTGTTTCTATTATTTTTCATCGTAACAGTTCAATTTGCTCTCAAGTATTGATCGTCTGTCCCTTCCTTATCAAAATATTGGTCGTTTGTGTCGGAGCGGGCTATTTATTGTGTTTTTGGGAAGGTGTATTGTCTTATAGGGGAACTTTTTTACTAAAGAAGGTACCTTTATCATTAAGATATTAAGTGTACTAGTGCCAGGTTCACAAACCATCATTAAGACCAACTCATATTTTGTCAGATAGTAGGACCTACATTTGTCACGCGTGACAATGAAAATAAAAGCAAAGAGAAGTGATAGTCGTACGGCAGCGAGACAGGTAGACGACATTGTTATCACCACGGATAAAACCTGGATAAGATTACCATAGGAGTATGGTGATTGGCACAAACAAAGAGAGGCCTATACCCAGAAGTGGGTGAAGTCGGACTGTGGTTGAGGATATTGTTGATGATGACGATGTAAATGACAGCCTAAGGCCACCGCTTTGGTCTGAATAGTACCTAATCATCTCTCGAATAAAAAGTGTTCAGTAAGAACTCTAATTAGCAGTCCAAGTCGGATAAAATTATGCAGAAAAGAACAAGACTTAAGTTCCAGCAAAAACCTTTCTTCTTATTGTAATTTTAAATGTAGGCGGTGTATTTATAAAGTTTAAGTTAAAACCAACCACCTACTATGTACGTAGCACTCACAATAAAATCTATTTTAGTACTCCAACTTCAAGTGAAATATCTGACTTAAAATAAGATCTAAGATAGGTAACTATTTCATTATTATTCTTGCAAACAATATGGATATTATACAAAGCTTTGAGATACCAATCAGCATTGCATTTCAATTATACCGATTAATTCATGCCTGTATCGCCACATGATTGCCATATGCATTGCAAAGTTTGCGGTTTCTTCATCCTCCTAAGGCCGGGTCTTGGCAGACGACATGTCACTTTTATCGTTACCGATATTTAAGTAGTCCTTTTTCAAGAGATAACGTGGTTAAATAATAACAGACGCTCGGGTTGATCTTCAGGTTTGCCGCGCTTGCCTAGGTTGGTCTGTGTATCACCTATACCTACCGAGTTTACTCCGTGCCTCGGAAAGCACGTTAAGCCGTTGGTCCCGGCTGTAATTTGTAGATCTTTGACAGTCGTTACTGGTAGTCATTGGCCCAAAAGTCTGACCACCTTATGTAGGGGTATCATAATTACATACACAGTACTAACTGGTATTCAGCTACATCTGGTTAGACTGGAAGCCGACCTCAACATAGTTAGGAAAAGGTTAGGCAGATGATGATTTGGTCCTTCTTCATGAAGCTTAATGCACCAGTTGATCAGCTGTCATTCCTGCAAACCATCGTAACACTAAGTCGTTATAGTTGGCGTCGGTATGGCAGCATTGATTAAATTGCAAATCAGTAATGGCCGATGCAAAAAGTAGCATGTCTGCAAAAGCCCTTACAATTATGAATGAATACGTTTACAAGAAACAAGTTCTACTTATCGCAAATTTTATTTTCCGGTTGCAGGTTTGTTTGCAAGTTACAAATCGATTTGTATGGATGTTTTATTAATTGGTAACGTCAAATGTGCCTATACATATATATGTCTTGAGATATAAAATATTCAGTTAGTTACTACTTATAAATCAGCCGGGACTCGGTTCCCACTGCTGGGACTGGCTGGGACACAGGCCTGCTCTCTGTGCGAGGGAGTGGGCAATGATCCACCTCGTGCCCAGTGTGTATTGAAAGATGGCACATATATTCGGATTTTTTGTTAATGTCTTACTATTTTCCTATAACTTTTACGTAGGTACCCAGTTACTGAACAGCATCAGATACTTAGCTTAAGAAACATCCGTACCTAGTTTACCGGATTACTTAGTTACCTACCTCTCAACCTACCAATCTATGTTACTTGGTGGATACTCACTGTCATTGATGAATTAGCTCACCCTTGTTAAACTAAAGTCTTACCCTTTAAGGGTTAGGTTGAGCCTTTTTAGGCCCTTTGAGGGTTAGGCGATACCGGGGTGTCACTATTGAATAGATTATTTATCTTACAAACAAGATATCTGCGAAGAGTTGCAAATAAAAGTACTGAATCTATGTGTTGGCTTCCAGTCTAACCAGCTGAATAGCAATATTTTTTACATGGTGTGACTTTCTATCTGACCCTCCACAGGTTAGTAAAGTGCAATTTACTTGGCAACATAATCTCCTTAGGTAAGACTGGTTATCAGACTTTCAGATTATCTAACCACCCGTAACGAGTAAGGAGTAAAAGTCAGCCAGTTATTATCACTGGTTGATCCCGTCCCATTCGGGATTCTTCATTTGGAATTCCATACTACAACGGACAAAGTATGTACCTAACGGTAGCTTGAATCAGCTAGTTACAATGAGGTAAATTGATGCTGTTGATTCGGTGCTTAAAAAGTTAAAGCAGTATTGGAAAAAGCCTTTCCTAAAATCTAGGCAACAATACGCCGCAATAAAGCCCAATTTACCGTAACTAACAGTCTACACTGACACATGCTTGCACTTCCACCTCAAACCTTATTACAAACGATTATTAAAAAGTAATGTGGCACCGGAAATAATAAAACTTGGATGATACGCATCTGATCGAGTTATATCGCCATAAATATGTCGGACAAGTAATTAGAGCGAGTTTGTACTGATGTTACGATATAGCAGGTAGATAATTGAATTACTTAAAGATAAATTGGTGTTAGTGTTCTTTTTTTAAAGCGAGAGTGATATGGCCATGACGCAACTTGGAAGAGAGCCGTAGAAAGGTGAACTGCGGAGTTGATTAAGATGTAGATAGTGATAATGTATGTTTCTGTGAATGTCCGAAGCGCAGTTTATCTGAACTTGAAGATACTTTGGTAAATGTTATCTATCAATCACAAAGACAATACTGTTAAGTTCAAGTAAAATAATAAAACTATTCTGAATCATACACAATGGAATTTGCTGATTGTCGATGTTGACTTACTCCATCTGACCATTCGCTAATTTCATAAATTCTCAGTCAGAGTCACACGTACATTAATAAGGAAGGTACTTACGAGTATAAGGGAATAACAAAACGTCACACCTGTAATCACCGAACGGCTACACAGAGGTGTACCTAATAGTACCTACACGACCACATTTTGTCAGTTATGTTAAGTCCCATGTAATAGAGGGGCCGGATCTATTGCCACTTGCCACCAACCCGGCACAAATCCAGCCTCCTTGATTTCTACTGAGGACCCGTCTCCACGAGCGAGAGAATCGCGGCGATTCAACGTATTTCTAATTTTCTATACGAAAATATCGCCGCGATTCTCTCGCTCGTGGAGATGGCCCAAAAGAGAGTGTATAGAAAAACGTGGCAAGGACGATAATATCGCCGCGATTCTCTCGCTCGTGGAGCCGGCCCAAAAGAGAGTGTATAGAAAAACGTGGCAAGGACGATAATATCGCCGCGATTCTCTCGCTCGTGGAGATGGCCCAAAAGAGAGTGTATAGAAAAACGTGGCAAGGACGATAATATCGCCGCGATTCTCTCGCTCGTGGAGATGGCCCAAAAGAGAGTGTATAGAAAAACGTGGCAAGGACGATAATATCGCCGCGATTCTCTCGCTCGTAGAGACGGCCCAAAAGAGAGTGTATAGAAAAACGTGGCAAGGACGATAATATTGCCGCGATTCTCTCGCTCGTGGAGATGGCCCAAAAGAGAGTGTATAGAAAAACGTGGCAAGGACGATAATATCGCCGCGATTCTCTCGCTAGTGGAGGCGGCCCCTGAGAAATTGCTCATGGAAAACCTCATGCTCAGCTACCGCGATTGCGATCACTAGACAAACGAGGCAGTCCAAAAGTCAAAAACAGTCCAGCGAAGATTTTTTTTTGTCATATTTCACGTTCAGTCCCACGAACACTCCTTTAAACATCGTATCTCCTTCGCTTAACCTAACGCCTCGTAAATGGACACAATTTTGAAACAAAGAGTGGATATCTGGCATTTCAGATACTTTTTAGCAGCATCATCATCATCATCATCAGCCCATAATGTTCCCACTGCTGGGAGACGGCCTCCTCTCAATGAGAGGGAATGGGCTATAATCCACCACGCGGGCCCAGTGCAAGTTGGTAGATGTCACATGTCTTCGAATTTTTGGTTCTAGAACATGCCGGTTTCCTCACGATGTTTTCCTTCACCGTTTTGAGAGCAGTGGTGATGAAATAAATTACACAAAGTAATGCGCCTGTCTGGGTTCGAACCCACGACTTACTGTTCGTAAGTCAGGGCCGCCACCACTGGGCCACCGCTGCTCTCGCAGCGGTGCAGCATCAAGTAAATCATTTTTCATAATCATATTTGTCATATTTCACGATTAGTCGCATGAACACTCCTTTACATAGTATCTCCTAAATAAACACAATTTTTGAAAGAGTGGATGTCTGGCATTTCAGATACTTTTTCGAAACATCAACTAAAACATTAAATGGGCAGGCCAAAAGTCAAAAGCAGTCCAGTGTAGATTTTTTTTGTCATATTTCACGTTTAGTCGCATGAACACTCCTTTACATAGTATCTCCTAAATGAACACAACTTTTGAAAGAGTGGATGTCTGGCATTTCAGATATTTTTTCGAAGCATCAAGTAAAACATTTAATAAGGAGGGATACAGGTTGTTCTGTTATCAGATCAACCAGATTGTAGACTAAAATAGAATCGGAGGACAAGCACTTGTGTTAATTTTATGTACATGGATAAGTAGGTACCTAGTTAGCACTTGTTAATAACCAACTAAGTGGGAAACCTGATTTACCAGTCAGGGCTCTTAAGCTAACTGTTGAAGTATTCCATGTCATATAAACTGATATGGTGTTTGGTTAAGGCTTCATATTCGGAAAGTCATTTATCAAAATAAACTATTTGCATTATCACTTACAGGATATCTGCCGTGATTTTAAATTATTCTGAGCTTCCGATATTTCGACGCTGCATGATGTTGCAAGCGCCATGTCACGTGGTCGTAAGTGATAGTGTTAGTTTAGTTTTATACCTTGAAAGCCAGTGAAAGTAAAACAGCCTATAATAAAAATATAAACTACGTGCGGACGTCACGCGGTTTCACCCGCATAGTTCCCGTTCCCGTGGGAGTACCGGGATAAAATATAGCCTATGTTACTCAGGGTGAATGTAGCTTTCTAATGGTGAAAGAATTTTGAAATCGGCGCAGTAGTTTTTGAGTTTATTCATAACAAACATACACACACACACACAAAAATACAAAAATCTTTATAATATTAGTGTAGATGTAGATTTGTATGCCAATACGTTCAGCTGTTTTTGCGTGTTTAAGAAGGTAAACAAACATACAAAGTTTCAGATTTCTAATAATAGTAGGATTGTAATAATGTCGTGTACAGGATATTGTAACGACGTGTATGGTAGATCCTTCTTGCTTTTAAGTACAGGGTTATTACGACAAGATTATAAAGTGCTTGTCTAGGTAATCTTAAGTAATTGTACGCTTCTTTTATGTAAAATAACACATAATAACCGACTTTGTTCCTCGAATCGTTTGACAAGACGTCCCTATTAAACGACCCCTTAGGATAGAGTCATTACTTTTAATAGACGCTTTAAAATATCATCAGCTGATAGTGCAATACGGCAAGTCTAGCACATAAGACAAGCAAACTGTTCAACAAGAATTTGTGTGGTATACCTACTACAATTATTACTAATAAAAAATACCGACTACTGAAAAATCACGCTCTAATTAAAATCCACTCCTCCTATTGTTGAAGTCGGTTAAAATGTAGCCAATGTTATACCTTTTGGCTTCGCCGTAGTCGGGTAAAAACCCTAACATCATGAAGAATTATAGGTTCTATGGGCAAGCCAAGGTTTTAGGCTTGTATGAAATAACCGCGATCGACTCACAAAATTTCATCAAATTCGGTTGGGTCGTTTCGGAGATTAGCGGGTACCAACATAGTGACACGCAAACTTTTATATATTAAGAAGAGAAGATTTAGTGTAGGTAGATGTAGGTAGGCACTAGCTAACATTATCATCCAAATAAAGCAAAGATCATGAAGTAATGCATTGGTAGGTATGTTGTTAGTAGGCTCAGACCAAATAAAAAATTTGGTCTGAGTTAGTAGGTACTTTATTTATAGTAGGTACTGTATTAATGTTGATAGATGATTTATAGGTACCGACAGACTACCTACAGCTACAGATTTAAACACTAATTTAGTTACTTAGGTAGTTACCTAAACCTGTGAGGGATGGGAATGGTACTCGGAAAGACTAGGCAAGTAGGAAACAACAGGAAGGACACCAAAACTTGTCAGTGGGTAAACAAAGGTGCTAAATCATAATGATGATGAAGATAGTTTTAGAAACATAACATACCATCACGCCTTTAATCCCAATAAAGGTTAGGCTAGGCAGAGGTGTGCCTAACAAGTACTTGTTAGGCACACCCACATTTCGCCAGTTTTGTTTTTTATTTTTTTAAGTCCCATGTAATAGGATTATAGGTGGCGAGCCTATTACCATCAGCAAATCCAGACTCCGTAGCTGCCACCGAGAAATTCCTGATATAGAAACCCAATAACACTTTGCCCGACCCGGGAATCGAACGCAGGACCTCATGTTCAGCAGTCGCGCTTGCGACCCGAGGCAATTTTTTTCAGAAACATCTACTGAAAAACAGTGAATTTATAATAGAGGTCAAAACAAACGTCCTGGTTACCTGACAACAACATTTATAGAGTTATTGGAATTATCGGGCGTCATTCTCGTCAACCGTGATGAGAATATGTTTGTGGTAGCTTGGAAATAAAGTTCGCACTAAAGTCCCACTGTTTGCCACCTAGTGCTTAGCACATTTTGTAACCTAATTAGTCATGAAGAAATACGGGACCACACGTCATTGCCATCATGAAATATTATTCCAATTAAGAACTAAATTGTACTAGAATATAAACCAGGAGCAGAAAATGGAACTTTGGACTAAAACAATATATTGTAGGATTGGAATTATTAGCAGGCGCCAAAGAGCCGGCCCGTTTGTTAAGTATGATGGAAGATATTCTCGTCTGAAGTCTAGACTTGCGTCCAAAATCACGTGACACTTCATAGCAACGCAGCGCTCTATGTGACTAAGACTTCGAAGTTCGAAGACAAGCCAGCCGAAACAAAGACAATTTATTTTCAGGTGAACCTATGAAGCTACCGATGCTAGCTTCATAGGTTCACCTGAAAAAAAATTGTCTTAAGGTGAAAGCGTATGGGTAGCCCGCAAAATTCAAATTTTCTTACGTTTTTTGCAATTTGCAGCATTCATAAAGGTCCAGGAATGACTTTGACTTTGAAAATGTCGTTCCTCGACCTTTATGAACTTTGAGGGTGTATTTGATGATTTTGATGATTAGAATTCTGTAACTACATACGTCTAACAGTCGCGAACAATATTTTAATCAACATACAACCTAGCACTGGCCTGAAAATTGAAAAAATACGTAAGACAATTTGAATTTCGCGGGCTACCCTGGAGCATCAGTCTTAACCGGACTATAGAGCAAAAACAACCTCCACAGATGGGATATAGACGGCTCAGACCTCAAATGCGTATTATGGCATCTGCCCACAGATAATAATTTACCACCACACACCACAGACCGTCAAATTCAGACCTTTTGGCCTTAGTTCGTATTTTTTCCGGAGCTCAAGATAGAGTAGGTGTTTTGCAGTAAAATGCTACCGACGCCTACCTGTAGGTAGGCGTCGATTATTATGTAGCATGCCAGTTTTATTTAGGCCCAGGGTGTACCCTGGGCCTAAATAAAACTGGCATGCTACATAATAATCGTTCGGTTGTAAATGTACGACCTGTAGAGGAATTAATAGGAAGTTTGTAGAATTTCTATTTATAATACACGATAGCATGGTCAACCACAAACTGTGTGGCACGCCTGTCATTTTGTGAATGAATGATACATTGCTTGCATGTTATGGCAAGGCACTGAATGAGGATTTCATGGAATTTCATACGTATCATTAAGTGTGTTTATTTCTGCCATTTCGAATTGCATTAGTAAGGTAATTGATTGGTCTAGTCATCTAGTGGTCGCATGCTGAGGTGGCGACTGCCGAGTGCGAATCCTGGGTACGATTTCTGGATATTGGGTACAGACAGGTGTTAGTATATAGACAATATCTATACTAACACTACACGGGAATGTAACCCGTTTATTAAGGCAGATAAGAGCTATATAGCGTACAAAGCGAAGCAGGAAGGATGAAGGTGACAAGCGTAGAAATAAATGATATTATTTAACAGAAAGATGAAATTAATATATTAAACGTTAAAAAAGTACAAACACAGACTGACAATAGCAATAATCATATGAATTTAGCGAAACAATACTATCAGCGCGGCGCGACTGGTAAGAAAGCTAGTTGGAAGAACACTTCCTGAAGCTTTCGAGCAGCGAGGCATTCAGCCAGCCAGCTTCAAACGGGTATTCCTGACCACCAGCATGCAGCGGAAGCGCATTCCTGGTCAGCACCCGCAACCTAACGACCTTGGCACTGCATTTACGGCCGGTCGCGGTCGAGTGCTGATCCTCACGTTCAGCGCCATCAATTAGCCACATCGCAGCGCTACTCTACAGCGCTACTCTACGACGCTACTCTCTACGGCACTACTCTACGGCGTTGCGTATTTGGAATCTATACCTTCACACAACGCTCATGATGTCAGAGACCGTGTTGCCGTCGGGTATGTTTTCAAATCCAGAAATCGAGAATTAATCAATTAAAACGTACCTTTGCCTAACATTTGTGACGTCACTGGCCGGGTTGACATCGGGTATACTTTCAGAAAAAGGATTTCGCGCGTAGGCATTTTAAAACATACCCGACCGGTTGTTTATATCAAGAGAAATTGGATGCAATTGGGACTTTAGGGCACCCCGACTCGGACGGTTTTTTTATAAACCACACAGAAGTAGGAGCCCCGCGAAGCGGGGCTCCGTCGACCTAACCCACCATCAACCATGCACAGAAAAAAAAACCATGCACAGAATAAATAAGTTTATTCTTATTATACCAAACATTGCGCACCCATCGACATCGACAGCCAGAAAGCTAATAAGTAGGTAAGTATTAGAATTAAAAACAAGTTTAATAGAGACAGTGAAACGGGTATACATTACAGTATAGCAAAATGGAGTATCCTACATGAAAGTATACACCAGAAAAATGTTGCGGTCGGGTATATTTTGAAATCCCTAGCACGAACGTATATATTTTTATTGTATACCCGAACTCAACACTATAGAGCGTTGGCTGAAGGTATAGATTCCAAATACGCTACGGCGTTACTCTCTACGGCGCCACTATACCTACAGCGCTACTCTACGGCGCTACTCTTTACGGCGCACCTCTGGTCTCTGGTCTCCGAGGGGTAGTGATGTAGCACCACTACAAGTACTACATCTACAATGAATAAAAAAAAGTACTACAGCGCCATCTATGACACAGATGATGAACTAACTGCGGAACACGTCAGAATTCCTACATCGCGCAAGCAGAGTTATCCGCGATTTATGAAAATATAGGAAAATATAGGAAACCCGGCAAACAACTGTCGGCCAGTGGCCCACCGGTTGGAGGATCCTCCCTTTACCACGGGTTGCTTAATAGCTTTACACCCTGTTCTTCATAACTTTTTATTTTTCCGATGGGAAATCATCAAATGACTTCTCCCGCTCTGGGCGGAGCAGGAGGGAGTGTCAGACTTTTACTGACTAAAACCCATCCATGTTCCTTCATCGCCCTTTGTGTTCCGGGGTCACGGTATCTCTTTCGAACAGTCCCGCAACCCCGGCAGGCATCGGTCCTTGCGGACTCCTTCCTATTGCTCTCTCTTTGAGGCGCGCGTGGAACACGAACGCGCCGTCGACACGGCCTGTCGTCATGAGACGGACGGACGGCGAGCTAGCCCATAGCCCACCGTCCACAGGCCCGCGCCTACGGTGGGTTCTTCATACCCTCAAACTGTAGTTAATTAATTTCATTAAGAAGGTGCTTGGTGACGGCCGCGGCACTGCCAAGGCCAGCCTAGTAAGAGGTGGCGAGACGATCTGGATGCACGTACCACGAGGGCTGGTTTGAAATGGTGCGGGAAAAGGTCTCATGGAACCCTGAAAGGAATTAGGCAAAGGAGACTGCTCTGGTAGTTTTAACTGACCCACTGCTGGGCCTCTGCCCAACAGACTTACCTCACAGGTATATTAAGTACCGAGGTATGTAGGTAGGAACCTATCGTGTCTATATAACAAAAAAAATCTACAGAGCTTGTAAAATTGAACACAAGTAGCTTCTACTTGTTAGTTCTAAAATCAAAAATGTATGCCGCATTCTTTTCCCGCAATTTTTTTGTTTTTTATGAGAGAAAAAAATAATAGTTTCCAAGTACTCGGTATATGGCGTTAAACTGACTACGTTACTAGGTGCCAAAGCCAAAACGCTTGGAAAAAAACAGATTGCGTCACGTCACATACGCTCGTTGACTGACACTTTCGTTTGCATATGCTTCCGAATATAACCATTATACCAAAGTGAAATAATGTGACGTTCCGTTCCTTGCAGTAACTTACCAAATTCAGCGTCATCTATCCAGCGACTAGGGAAGAGTTGAAAAAGAAAATCCCTCATTGAATATACCGCTCTACTTAAACGCATGGCTGAATGGTATATTGTATGTGCCTAATATTGATGGGACATTAAAAAAAAGTAGGAGCGACAAAGTACCCTCCAGCCTTTTATAAAATTTTTAATTAGCAGCAAGGTTTTGCGATTTCTTGAAAAAATGTCTAGAAATGATAATAAACTAACGGTTTTACAACTAATTCGCGACAAGAAAGACATAATATTATTTGGTGCATTTAGCGCCTGTCCTTAAATGCACCAAATAAAATGTCCAAACAAAAAATCTTGAAGAGTGGAAGAATATTTTAATTACATGTCAGTCGCTTGGACTGGTTCCTGCTGGAAAAAGATTACACGAATTTCATTACATTTTTTACTTCTCATGCTCTTAAAGTGCTTATTTGTGCAGGATACAGGCTGCACAATATCGAATTTTGTGCACAAGTGCATTAACGTATCTACTCATAAATGTATCTATATTGTTATCTATATTAAGGCAAAGAAAATGAGGCATACAGCCAAACACAATAAGAAGTTCATAGATATAATTTGTAATTTTATAATATTTACTTTAATTTATTTGCCTTATGTGTTTTTAAGACATAAAAACAATTTCCTTCAGTAATCAAAACTGTGCTAGTTTTACTTTGAATTTTTAAGAAATGTTATGCTAGACTACTGTTTTATTTCCTCGCAATCGAAACATTACTATCAGCCCTCGCCTTCGGCTCGGGCTGCTAAAAGTCTCGGATAAAAATGGTTCGTTTTGTGCAATTGTTGCAAAATCTGCTATTACTCAAATTTAAGCATGTATTACGGTACCAAGCACGACACTTGTAAGACGGAAAGGAGAGTCGCCAGACACTCAGGATTTGGTATGATTTTCTTCAACATGTAACTTACAAGGGATTTTGATGAACAAAATGACGACCACAAGTGTAAAAATATACTTGTGGAATAAATAATGACCCTAGTAACTTGTAATTTACACGTGTAGTTTTTTTATAGACATATTTGTAATAATTATTTTTTTTACAGGAAAATGGTTTGTAAGTTTTGATAAACAGGGCACTGGTCTATATTACTAGAACTTGTAACACTAACAACCAACTAACTCAGAATAACCAACTTTTTCATAGTCAATTCTAAAATGAATGAGCCTTACAAAAGGAAGTTATTTAAAACATTTTTTCATTCATTCACGCCTCACTTCACGCTATGCAAGCCTCTTCAAAGATAAAATTAATGGCATTCATTAGAACCCGTATGTCTCTCGCACCAATGCATTATACTGTGATTTATCTACCTCATCGGTGCAATTTGGTAATTAAAATAAATAATTGAGTTATTTTCTTTTGATTTTATGCAATCTGACTGAATAATAATGAAAATAGCAACATAGGACGTACAAATATCAGTTTTATTTTAATTTTCAGATCTTACAAAATATATCAAAGGCAATGGGCGATATGTGGGTGTGTGGCAAGACTTGTACAAACTTCTATTAAGCACGCCTTCAAAATGTTCCTGCCAGCTGTATTTTTTCTAATTTATCTCCAGTCCATTTGTAAATTTCTTTAAAAAAGCAAGTAGGTAATCAATATTTAGTACCTACCTACTGCATTGGTCCAATGCAGTTAGGTATAATTATTGATTAATGGTTTTATAACAATCACGAGACCAAATCTTAATTTCCAACATGGCTGCTACGTCAAAAATAATAAGGCCGATATATTCTCATTGGAATCACCTATTTGTCACTGGCCAGTTCGGAGTTTCGGACGGTTGGTTGATCAATGTTTCGTCCGACGTCCCGTCCGACAAATGGACCATAGAGATCTCAATCGGATAAGTAATGAGCCCCAAAACGACCTATCTTTATGAACTTTCGTGTTTTTTTGTTCTCATTGATAGTAAAAATCAACCTAATTGACGTGGAGACTGTGGAGAGATAACTCTGTAAACTTTCGAAGTACATACCTACGAACGTACGAAACTCGTAGGTACCTCAGAAGTTTAACGCCAGAATAAAGAGTGGCATTGTTCGCCCTTTTAATTAAGAAATTATGCAAGAAATTCAATACTTTTTTTATTCCTTTTAATATGCCTTGTATTGACCCTTATAAACTCTGTGGTACACTTGTTTAACTTTCAAATACAACACTTAGTTTACAATTTAATATTTTATGTAGCGTGTTTTTGGTGAAAGGGAACGCAATAAAACGCAATAAAGTTTGTTATATTTTTTGCGTAAAGTCACTTATTTTGATGTACAGAATGCTTGTTTGGTTGACGGCTTCGTGATGAGGTTGTATACACCTTGTATAAAGCAATTACAGGTCTTTTCTGGAAAGAAAAGCCAGTTATCTGTAACTTAGTGTTAGTGAAAACGAGTGTTGGTGAAAATGGACATTAGGCATCCAGTTAGATGTCATTAGCATTACACCTCTACCTAACCCTTCGGGTATTACAGGCGTGTTGTTGTATAATGAAAGATCAATAAATTAAATCTTTCATGTAATGACAAATGGTACCTACATATTCATCAAATGGATCATCTTGTACTGTGCGTTCCATCGATAGTTAAACCAAAAACACATGAGGAAGAAAATGTAAATATGTAAGTACTTAAGTACTACAGTAAATGTAACAATCACAAAATGTGCCAACAACGAAATTACAGTTCATATGTTTTTGAAATTGCCAGTAGGAAATAATATCCTTAGACAGTGTACTGTGTGTACACACACACCTACCATAGGTGTACCTACCTACTTAACTACTTATCTACATTTATTGAGTGAGGGTTCCTGGGGGATGTGAACCAGGAATCAAAACCGTGTTTATTTGTTTTCTCTCCCCAATTCAAATCCTGGGAACTAGTTACAATAGGTGGGTAGGTAGTCATGTTTGCATTGTGCCTATTGAGTTTCAAGTAAAGTCTCATAAAGCCAATGTAAATTGCTTTAAATAAACCCTTTGTGCTTTTAGGTAGGTAGACCGTACCGATAGACAGCTGGTGTCCAGGAAAATATATAGGTAGAGTATGACGACTAGGACCTTTAGGCATTGCTTGAGTCAAAATTATGTTTACTCCAACAGTCCTAGTTATTTTTTGTTCCATACAGTTCATCATCAAAATCCAAAAAACAAAGATAAGGATAAACAAACCAGTGATCACACTGGTGGCCATTTATCACCACTATGACCATTGACAATAATATTGATTGATTATATTTGCGGGCAGTGCTGCCATCTGTTATGTTATCAGAGTACTGCATGAGCCTTACGAAACGTCATTTATTTTTGCAAATTGTTTTAAAAAGTGGAGAAAAAAAATATACAACTGCTTTTAATAAATGACTTCAATATTTGAAAAGATTATACATAAAACACAAAGTACAATGCAAAAATGTAAGATCTTTGACGGACACATCCACTAGTGACATCTTACGGTGTAACTGAAAGAATAATACATCGCTAGCGCCATCTCTTGATGCTGTCTTGTAAGCAATAATGACACGTAAATTTGTTTGTCTGTGAACGTATGAAAAATACGATTGGTGTTTACTATGTTAGCGCGTAGTTTCAACCAATGAGACCCCCGTCACAATCCGTGTTCATCACAAAATTATCAAATCGTCTATAAAACCAACTTCTTTACAAACTTCGTTTTCGATCTCGTGTTTCTACTGTGCAAGTTCACGATAACAAAGTGCATTTTTATGTGTAGTGCATTGTAAAATGACCTAGATTGTGATTAGTAAAACTAATTAGTGGTGAATGATCAAACAAACCAAAAAGCATAACGTCCAAAGCGATATGATACTCTCCTTGGCAGTGTTCTAAGATTGTGTTCGTATCGTGAAGTTTCCCAATAGTGCCTGTATGTTAAAATCAGAGATGTCTTCGAAACCAACTAATCAGAAAAGGAGGTATGTGTGTTTAATTATTTTGGTGTTTTTGTTAACATAACCAAAACCTAGGACGTAAGTTCAATGGATTACAGTAATGTGATCATATTGTATGATTTCTGTTTTTTCCTGCTAACTTGATTGCCAAGTGTCACCATAATCATTGAACTTTCTCTTCAATATTTGGCTATTTGACGAGATTTTATCATACACAGAAGGTAAGTTAACCTTTTTTAAACAATTATAAATTCCAAAAACAAATGTTAACGCGTTTTACTACGGCGCAGGTAGGCCAGATAGTGTAACGGGATCCAAAGGGCCATGCTATTCTTCAGTTTCTTCATATTTTAGTTTAACGTTTTCTGTGATTACTTGAAGGTTAATGATAAAAAATTGACCATGTTGTAAACAGTTGATTTCAAGAGTTATTTCCCCATCCTCATTTATCAGTTGTGAGACCATAACAAAGATTCTGGGTGGCTTGATAACATGTTAAATGTGCCTGTTGTATGTTCGAGATTAAAAACTAAACTACTGCTCACCAAAATTTGCTCTAGCAACACAATGCAAAGCCCAACAAAGATATCTTTAAAACTATTCTTCGCTAAACTAATGACAAACAAAAAACGCTACACAATAACATTTACCAGATTAAAACGGTTGGTTAAGTTGAAACTCTCAGGAACTTAAAAGATATTTGGGAATATACGATGTAAATTTTTTATTGCATCATCATTTATTTTTACGTTGTCCTGCTGAGATTACAGATTTCCTAAGATAAAAATTGTTAGTGCGGAGTGCAATTTAAGTCAGATTCTGAGAACCAAAATTATATAGGTATGGGAGATGAAAATAGGCTCCATACAAGATGATATTATTTAAAAAAAAAAAAACCTTAACGTCTTATAGATAGACTATCTTTTTTCATACAAATGATTAAAAATTTTCATTTATAAAATCCTATTTTACCTACTTACATAATCCACAGGTAGGTGTGTCACTAAGTCATTTGTGACTGCTTTTTCCTGTCTTTATGTTCTGTTACGGTTTTGGTTTTCCGCTTAAAGTCCTTAAAGTGGACCATTGTACATGAGCCATGGCGGCCGTTACTCCAACCAGCCCACCTCCTTCCAGAAGCAGATCAATCTTCCCAGTCTTCTCAGGACATCCGCAAGGGATCTTGGTGTGCCAAGAGTGGATCAGGGTGCTAGCTAACCCTTATACAGCAGCAAAGAATTTATGTCATCATTGAATACACTTTCTTTTGTAAACCTGATCTGTCCAGGGCAAAGGCTCCTTCCCTTCCAATTCTCTTGAGCTTGCTTCTTGCCATAGTTATCTGATGTAAAAAGAAAAATATTGCAGATTTTTTTCTGCAATGTCCAGCTTCTTTCCGGGCTTATGAAATTAATTCTTTCCGGGCTTATGTAACCCCAGCTATCTTTATGAGACACCTTCTTAAATAAGATAAATGTTTGGGAGGTGTGGAACCTAACATAACAAGCACCAATAGGACTGTATCAGCTTTACGTTTGACTTGAATTAAAATGACTAGAGTCATTTCATACAAAGCTATCTCAGTAAGGTGTACTTATTGTTTTTGTACTTGGCCTTATTTTTCCTCAAATTAATCCAATACTTAATGTAACACATTTACCTATATCCCAAGATATCCTACTTGATGTCGTCATCAGAAATATTCTCATGAATTGTGAACAACTTTTGATTGCGGTTTGTTGTTACAATTTTGTTTCTGCTTTCGGCTGTGAGCCATGAGGCACAAGCCTTTTTCTAATGGTGTAAGAAAAATTGATTTTGTTCTAAATTGAAGAACTTTTCACTAAAAGTACTTACGGGATAATATCCGTGGTACTTTAAGTGTGGTGAAAAACCGTGAAATTCTAAAACAGTGTGGAACTTTTGTCTGGAATCACAATCATCCACAGCCTGAATTCATTTCAACCCATGACTGATGAACTGATTGTGTTCAACCTAGCTGAGATAGAGCCTCATCTAGGTTTTTCTCTTGATAGCAACTATGTCATCTGCCCATGTCGCCGCCAGACGGCTCACCCAGTTCTTGGACGCTATTTGGTGACAGCCTTAGTCCACCTGTCATCACTGAGCCTTGCTGGGTGCAGCAGTACAGTAACTGATAAAAACCTTGTCTAAAGTTCCCCTAATATGCTCATCTTAGATATAGACAGATTATAAGTGAATTATATTGGTAACAAAGTACATACGTTCCATACACTTTGACTTTTAGGTGTTGCACTTTTGTAGGAACAGCTCTGATTAAAAAAAAATACTGATGACAATTTTCAATGTGGTAACTGTTTGTGCACTGGTGTCCTATCTATCCTGGTATAAGCATTCATGGTTCTTTCCCCTTGGCATCCAATTCTTTAGTCAAGTCAATGAACCAAACAATTTTTTGTGCTTAACCTTTAGGGTTCACATGACCAACTTTAGTGGACAGATTGTCAATTTAAGCAATCTAAGGCCTTTTTTTTTCTAATAACTACTTAAGATCTTACTTATTTAAACAAAACTGAACAATCATCATCAATGCTCTAAAATGCTGAACGAACTTCCATTCAGTTTCTTTATTTTTTACATACTTACCAAGAGATTAATTAAACTTCTCAGTATTAAATAATTTTATGGTCATTGTTTATTCAATATAGTTGCACTTTGATAACTTGACCATATCAATTACGATATTTCTTCATAACTGACTTGCTTTTGATAGATATATGCACTATTACCTAAATGTTAATAAAATGTAAATTAACTTGGAATTGCTAACAACTTCATTTACGATCTGCGTAATTAAAGAAACTTATTTTATTAGTTCTTCAATTCCTTTCAAAACCATAAAATTTATAATTATTCTGGTAGCCAATTAAAGTCCCAGCCAAGCGCTATGGTAATTGATTCCTTCTAGGACACTAATCCTTTTAAACAAATGGTTCTATAGGGTCAAGGAACCCCTGATCTAGAACCTTTATCACTAATAACCAGGCACTTAAATATTTCAATCAGTACAATTCGCAATTTGTAAGTAGTCCAAACTCATATTGGTAATTTAAAAGTAGGGTGTTTGTTAGGTACTAAGAATCACTTTGAACCGCTAAACAAATAAGTTGGACACATTTATTAGAACTGCTAGAATTTTGTCTGGATTTCTGTTTCATCCCTGGAATCCAAACCAATAGTCGCCACCAGTGGAAATATGGCTGTGGCATTCAGCGTTGATAGCATTGGTCATTAACTATCCACATAAAACGTAATCTTTTAACTTTATGTGCTACGAGAGAAGAAAGATGATCAATGATTTCCTGAGATCACGTTCACGCCAAGGAAGTCATAGGCATGACTTCCTCTGCGTAAACGTGATCCTTTTGCCCCTTGCATCTACAGCTTATCACTCACAACAGATTTACCTATTAGTTCTGCTTTGAATAAAATCCTCTCCCCTCGGGTCATCACAAACGACCGTGGGGCGATCATTCGTAATTACCATCCTGCAAGTTCGCAAATTGGATTTTAATAGAAAGATAGATGGATGCTCATGTTGCACATCCTGACATAACAATGACTACCTGTTCGGAAACGGAAGTAGAAATAATAGGCTTGTGTCCTGAAAAGATCTAATTAGTCCGTCAGTTAGATTATCAAAAAATATTTGACACGTATTTTTTCTTTTGTTACGAAAACCAAAATTGACGAAGATACGACGCTTTTAAAATTCTCAATACGTCACGCCGTGCTATAATTTTTTGTGCGTTGTGACGTCACGAGCCCGCACTCCCGAGTTTTGATGCGTTTTATCTTTGTCAATATTCATTGATTTACAAAAACAAAAACTACGTGTCCATTATTTTCCAATACTCTAACTGACTGACTAAATAGATTTTCAATTTATTGATGGTGGAAACTAGCTTATTATAGGATGTGATATCGCTATCAACCTCTATCAACATTACGATGGTTAATCAGGAGTAATTATGCCATGAGAACGTATCTATTGTAACAGCATTTTCTCAGGACTACTTCTACTTCTGAAAAGACACTGTATACTAGACACCACATGACCATGCCAGGCAACAGATGGCGGTGTACTCTCGCAACAGTTAACTTTTTTTATATGGCTTGCCTTTGGCCGCAACTCGCCTGATATGAAGCGATGATGCGGCCTGGAACAAACCGATTCACTCGAACTTTGGATAGACCCAGATTATAATGATAACTTGACTATGACTTGCAACATTTCAATCATCAATGACACAAATAAAGTTGTTGGCATTATGGGTCAGTTGTATGGTTATGTAGTCAGTTTGATCCTTTAGCAATCACCTAAAATATAGTATCATGCGTTACTGTGAGTTTGGAGGTTTAATGGTGTGTGAGAACTGAGAAGGTCTATCTCGTAAAAGTCTTCATTCACTGAAAGCGTCTTTGGACCCAGTTATTGCCCCTGCGCCATTTGCGTCCTTCGATGCCAAGTTCTCTGTTAATTTTTGTTCCGCTGAAGCTGTTTTCGCGAGCAAAGATCCTTACACTCCGGCCAGTTCTATCTCGAAAATTCTGAAGGTTTTTCCTCTCGAAAACCATTAAGGTATCATTGTTCCGACTGTAATTTAGTAAAAGCTTTTATCTTAAAGGCACTATGTAACAGGTACTTGCTAATGACCTACTTCCGGCTTCCGGCATAAAACAATAAGGATATTGATAATGTAAACAGTTTGCATATCAACGAAACTTAACATCAACTTAAGTTATTGAAACACGGTAAAGACACGATACTTGAAATACGTGACGTCATGTATGTAGAGGATTTAGATTAATTTATTTATTTATTTAAACTTCATGTATAATAGTGGTACATAGGCGGACTTAATGCCACAATTAATCATGACGATTGTTATTTTAAAAGGGTAAGCATGATCGCCATGATCTGCTTGATGTTGATAGTAATCAATTAAAAGACTAATAATATGCTGCTTTCAATTCGTCAACCTTATTGTTTGATTTTTCTGTTATCTGTACGGAAATAAACAATATCGCGGATTTTTCTTCATGAAAATAGAGTTGTGGCGAGTTTACACATACTTTTTTTCGTGGCGAATTAACTTTGTGGCGAATGTACAATAACCCAAACCAGCGGTTTACTTTTGAACTCAATATGTATTTGGTGCCGTAAGGAAAAAACACTGGAATACGTACTGAAACCCACACAATTTTCCATTCATACTAGATACATGGTGTCCTTAGAAATGCGATGGTTTATAATGCCTTGATACATTTCATTACATCTAGCCGGAGGAAGAACAGCATTGAAAGGAATGTAAAGACTTGCCTTAGTCCAGGAGTTGGACATTTCAGTCAAAATGTTAAACCTTAAATATTACGGCAATAACTACGATTTTTGTTTAAGAATAGCCATGTACCTATTTTCTTTTTAATGCAGTTTTACATTCAGACTTGTTGTCAATCTTGTCATGACTGATGTATTTTAATCACTGACCAAACAATTTTCAATTTGATCGTTCGTCAGGATTTTAGTAAAAGGCTGGCTTTCAATTTCAATATGTTCAATTCAATTTGCGCGAAGCGAGATAAATTATCTTTTCGGTGAATTACTCGATTTCTAGGCCATGGTTCAGTCCAGGTTTATCTTTGCGATGATTTTATTGCAATTTCCAGAGTGATTTTAATTGCGTGCCGATTTCTTGTAAGACAAAGTAGCGAGTTTTTATTTATCTTACAAAATGGGTGTGTGCTTTGTCTAAACTTCAATAGTTGGAAAATCGATAATATGCGAGGTCAATAATATTTAAACATATCGTCACTCGAATTCGAGGAAATGTTAATTGTACTATAAAACGTTATTACGCTATGAAACAGGTAAATCCCGTGCATAAGGCAATCCCTAACTCCTCAATATTTATTATGCATTTACAAAACTTCTTCTTATTTTGCGGTTTTACACTGAACTTATAACGGATGCAACTAAAGCGTTTCAATCGAAACTCGAATATTATTATTAGAACTGTGTTTGGAATAATAAACATGATTGAAGACCTTCAAAATGTTTTTGTTATTCCTGTTCCTTTAGAATGCTACAAAACTACGTCTTTCGTTTTTATCGGGCCTTTTGGGCAATTTTTATTCTGATTTTATTGCTCTCTGCTTGTCAAAGGTCCCCATAGCCTTCCTCTCTTCTCTGGCAAACCCATAGAACTACAAACAAACAAATAAAAACAACACAAATCTGTTTAATGTTACACCTCCATAGAGTCAACAATCCCAATTTTCAAGAATTTTCTTTATCAGAAACTAGCACTTCGCCCGCGACTTCGTTCGAAAAAAATGTGATAGCTTGGCTAATATGCATGATATAAAATATAATTTATAGCCTAAAGGCTATAAAGCAGAAAGCTTCATTATTCGTAGTAATAACGTAGCTTTATGCCAGTAAAAGATTTTTTAGAATTGGATCATTCGTTCCGGAGATTACCCCTCAAACTTACAAACAAATTTTACCTCTTTAAAATATAGTAAAGACTAAAGAAGACTATCTTTGAAAAGAGTTACATCTAAGAAGTTCCAGATTTCCATTACAAATCTTTGCATTATCAAACGCAATAATCCTAATATCGTCCAAGTAGGCAGTCCAACTGTAAACATAAACACCGTTTAATGACCCTTTCTTTTACACAATTCATTCTTCAAGCCAGTGATAAAACAGGTCAATATGCAGAAATAGGTTTTTTCTTATTTTCCTCGTAACGTGTCTCCAGAAGCGTTTCCTCGTATTATTTTTGTAGCAAATAAAAGTAGCTAATATTTCCCAAACTTTTCGCGATTAGTTTCTGATAAACAAACTTATTCTGCTCCATCTCTTTAGTAAACATCGGGGACTGTAACCACTATCTCTGATAGTATTACTTCAATCTTTCTTCAGTGAAGGTAGGCCCCCAGGTGCGAAGTTTTTTTTTTTTCAAAGTGCTTTTCTCCTCATGTTTATACTATCGATCTACTGTCGTTTAACTGCTCTTTGTCTTTCGTTAACTATTTTCTTCGCGTGAAAAAACAAACTAAAATAGACGGGGAACTCGCGCTGAATTTATCACAATGATCTATTTTATTTATTTATCATGCTGCGCAAGCACACGCGTCCGTGAACTCTGTTACGAAGCTACTTGTTTTTCTGGCTGCGTTGTGAAGTCCAATGCCATATTTGGAACTGATAATTTGACAAAATTTAACGACTATTTGTAAATGAATAAGTACTGTTCTAGATTAATGAAATCATGTCATCTGTTTTGTGAAGTTACAAGAAAAAGTACAGTTGTTAATTTTGACACATCCATAAACAAACATCTTCGTGATGACTAACAACAAAACTAGCATGTCTGTGCAATCGAATCAGAAAGTGCGAAAAAAGAAATGAATGGCTTTTGTCCAGCGTTCGAAAAAGAACAAAGCTAGCAAAAAAAAAACTTACCATTACGGAAAATTTTATATTAAACACGTTATTTATTATAAATTACAACAATTTGCAAATACCATTAGACATTTAATATCAAAGGATGTAGTGGAAAATTATCCAACTGACGTAGATACACTGTGATATTACTACCTACTGGTCTATAGCACTAATTTACTCTAATAATATGTTACTGCATGCGAACGCAATTGTGGAGGTATCAAATGCGTTCTTTTATTATTGTAAAGTACTGTAATGGTTATGAAACGTAGATTATTATGCGCTCCTCCATGTGCCTTAAAAACTTAATTTAAGACTATCCTACCCATTAGTAGATTAACCGTACTCAAAAAATGTGTACACCCGGCGCCCTTTTTTTTTTTCGGATGGGGAATCATCAAATGACTCCTCGCGCTCTGGGCAGAGCAGGAGGGAGTGTCAGACTTTTACTGACTAAAACCCATCCATGTTCCTTCATCGCCCTTTGTGTTCCGGGGCCACGGTATCTCTTTCGAACAGTCCCGCAACCCCGGCAGGCATCGGTCCTTGCGGACCCCTTGCGGACACGGCCTGTCGTCATGAGACGGACGGATGGCGAGCTAGCCCATAGCCCATCGTCCACAGGACCGCGAATACGGTGGCCGGGGGCCACCACGTGGCTCCCGACGCCCGGGGCGTCTCCCGCGGCGTCGGGACGTGAGGTTCTATCCCTCTCACGTTCCGCCACCTCCTTCTCTAGCATGACTGCACACCTCCACCGTGTGTTCCACCGTGTCCTCCGGTCGATCCTCGCAGTGGAAACACTCGGGCGTTTCCTCCCGCCCGATTCGATGCAGGAACCTCCCGAAACCACCGTGTCCGGTGAGGACCTGCGTCAGGCGGAAGGTGAGGACGCCGTGGCGTCTCTCAAGCCACTCCTCAAAGAGGGCTTATCGCCACTATTGTGGCGTGCCCTGCACGGGGTTGCGACAGTCGCTCTCTCCATGTCGCCATGAGATCCTGCCGGAAGTCCGCTGAGCGACAATTTGCCGCGGCAGCGGATTTCCCCCCGGCGTAGCGCCTCCACGCGCCATTCACGCAGGCGCGCCAGGACTATCGCCTCCAGATCCCATGGCGAAACTTGTCGCCCTCTGTTTAGGTCGCGTTCATTAGAATGGCTAAACATTTTTTTCAAACTAAAGGTGGATACAGCATCCTCATTATTAAGCACCCACTATATCTATCAACTCCACTAAATAGCCCGGTACCCCAGCAAGATTCCCTAGCAACTGTCTTTTAGCTATAGTTTTAGGCCATTTGAATTTGGAAAAACCACATAATATTCACCCATGTTTGCAACGAATGATGTTGGCAGACGATAGCTATCAATGAGTCAAATAAAATGACTTCCGGCTTAACCCAAACTCTTTTTGTTACAAGAATCAGTACCTTTATCCAAAAAGCAATTGATAATGAAATCACTTGCTTATCATGCAAAACAACTTGGAAGTTATTAGGGCACGTGATATCACTGATAAACTTATCTTTTCTTATCAGAATGGCCGATCTTCTAAAAGCTCGAAACAACAATGAAGATTTTGTTCTCTGCGAGAGCACTGATTGCAGACACTGACATTATTGTTGTCTAAATTTTAAGATTTTATCTGAAGAAGTGAAGACAGAATTAAATCTGAAGATGCTCTAGTTACTTTATGGCATGGCATGAGGTTTTATGTTTCAGGAATAAAAACGATGGCTCCGTTATCCAGCCCAGCTTAAAAACTTATTTGTTACTTTTATCATTCGGGGTGACGTCAATGATAAGGCTGATAGTCTCTATCTAATGGAGTTTAGAGCAAAAAAAAGTATGACACAATTGTGTAATAAGTTAATAACTGAAAAAACTGATACTTCATACTGGTATCTTTATACCTTGAAAGTAATTTAAAAATAGCTTACTTTATAAGGCCATAGGGCCACAAACACAGCTGTAATGTGAAGATATAAAATCTACGTGGATTTTCAAAAACATAAAAAACAAATTTATCTTCATTTTTAAACCATGCTTGATAAGCAGCAGCAGGACATTTGCCAACCGCCATTTTGGACCGCGCGAGGGCATAAACCAACCACATTCTGGATCAGAAAACTTCTATAATTGAGGCTCGAATAGGTAAAATAAAAACCTATATTCCATGTACTTGCAGATTTTTAGTTCTTGATTTGTCAAAGCCAGCTAAAATTGAACTACTTCACCTAAACATTGATTTGATTGTAATGCCAGTGTTTGCAGTAAACTCTACCACCTAAAACTGCACCAGCACTTCGTAATCATGATTTCTAATAATACACTTTATTACTGTAATCATTTTGGAAAGCTGTTTCAATAAAATTATCATAAGTTGGAAAGGGTGGTTCCCTTATCATCAACATCATTCTTGGCAAGCGGATTTTTATATTCATGATACTAAAATTGGCTGCCAAGTTTCTAAATTCCAATGTTCTAGCTAGATTGCAGGTGAATGCTGTTACCCATTCTTTTGCTATTCATAAAATAAAATTGAATTTCAAGATTCTCACAAGATCTTCCGTCCCATAAATATTTTTTCTACCCTTGGCTGGAGTTATGAGGGTTTGTCTAAAAAAATCTCAGGAGGTCCTTTTGCATTGGCCGTTTTAATTGATACTAAAAAAATTACTTGAATGCATTTTATTGTGACAGTGTTGAGAATTCATCTGCATCGATAAAACATAGCCAGATAAGATTCCAAATATAAATATGAGTAATACATAATTCTTTATCCGACGTACCAAAGTTTGTTCCTCGCAACAACGCATATGAAGAATGCATCGTTTGCATTGACGTAAAAGATAGTGTGCTATCAGTGATTGAAGCGCTCGAAAAATTTCTATATGCTATCGGATTTTTTATTTTGATACTCCAATCGATATTACAAATTGATTCTAGTTGTTTTTTGACTTTTATCATTATTAAAGGGCCGCGACGGGGATCTGATATAAACCCACGACTAAATCTAGTCGATTACCTACATTTTTTGGCGCGTAAGCCTATGGCTTATTCCTGAAATCCTCCCTAAAAGTCCCTCTAAGGGGGAAAAGTAGAATCTAAAAAGAAAAGTCCAGAATTCCTTCCTGATATACCCCTTAGGGGGGGAAACTGGATCTCGGCGGCATGTTTCAAACCACAGATTATAGAAAATGATCTTGTTTCAAACTTATCTGTCTCAATGTCTACCTGTTTTCCTTGTACTATATTTTATCTCCCTAGCTTTAATTTTGTCAGTTAAACATCAAAGCCACTTGAGTCATAAAGAGTAATTGCTTCTACAGTAAACATTGAATTTCCTTGCTTGTTAAAACAAGCTACTACTAACTGTGGTTTACATAGAGATCTTAAACTTGTAAAAAAACTCGTTAACAGAAGACTGTATTTTTTTTTTGTATACGGTTAATTCTGTTAACAGCCAATGCTGACCGCTATCTGAATATACATATTATTAAATACTTACATGTAATACTGTGAGTACACACAGATAAACATGTTTAAATTAAACCTTTGTTTCGAATGAGGCGCTCGGCGGCCGACAAACGTTGGGCGTTGTGTTGAATATCTATGAGTTTGTTGGCTGACACTAAGTCAAACGCTGCGTTACATATTTATGATATGCGGCCCTTCTGGTGAACTCTAAGAAAGAAAAGAAAGTCAGACGAAATACAAATTGAAAACTCGTGTTGCAACAAGTCAAGGATATACTTTCCACCATTTTCCTCCAGTAGAAGTTATACGAATCCATGTAAGCAAAACAAACAGCATTGCATGCGAATAATGGGCGTTGAAGTGTAGCCAATTGTGAACAGTGCAGTCGGTATAGATCTACAGCGCTGTTCTCAGATCCAACCAGAACAATTTATCAAAGCTATTATGTTTTCACTCCTCATCGCGCTCACAACTGAACTCTTCAATTTGCGTGGGATGCGTTGTATGTATGCAACGACTACACGCATAACCTACATTGCTCCCGATCCTTCCTCCAATAATTATAGAAGACAATAGTCGGTGCCGAAGTAAAAGATTCGACGAACCGAGAGTTTGGTCGGGAGCGACTGATCGATCGGTGAAAGTCCATTAGTCATATTACGTCGATTAAGCAATACATTTAAAAGAAACTCAATTTTTTGAGTATCTTATTTAATTTGGACCTTGGAGTTTCATAACAGAATGTTCGACCATGTTGAACAATTACGATGCAGTCAACAACTTGCACATTTAGGTCAGCTTCGGTTGACTCCACGTGTGACATATTTAAATTCGTTTTAAATTATTGCATTTGGCTTCTGCGTGCCTTTTGCTCTTCAAATTGAGGACTGCATCATCTTCAACCTTTTGGTTAAATCAAGGAGTGTATGATTCTTGGTGAAATATGCCTGGCAATTAGCAGTTAATTGTCCATGTGAGTTAATTATTCAGTCTTCTGTGATATGGAATGCTTATTTATGTTGCTATTTGAAGGGAATCCAGTGTCTCGTCTCATTAACCAAAGGACTGCATCCTGTCGGTGTCGACTTTTCCAACTGGTTTATGATTATAACAACAATCCTTGTTTGTCGATCCGCATATACCCCGTCTAATTTACTACTGGGGACTTCAATTGCACTACGTCATGCTTAATCAACAATGATAATTATCTAATATTTATAATTGAGTGTGTTGTTTATTGAACATTTTATCTATTTTTTTGATACATTGATTGGTATCCATGTGGAATTGGGAAAAGCTACTTTACTTGCATTAATCGGACATTGGTCGTGTTTGTTTAGTGATTGTGTAAAAACAGATTACAAAATCGATTTTCATATCACACCATTGTTGTCGAATCCACGTCACGAAAGTTATTTGAAACATTGTTGTAGTACTTCTAGACACTTCTCAGTTAAGTGGAACCCGTAATCTTGGATCACCTTTGGTCTACTAAAGATAAGGTGTCATGATCGTGGAAAAATCAATAAATGACGTTAAATCGAGTTTCCCCTCACTTCTCGCAACAATTAAAAATAATATGCCATTCTGAAATCCACAAAAAAACTCGATAAGACATCCGATATCAACTGCCAGCCAGACTTACCAGGGTCGAATAATTCAATGTTATCTAATAATTTTTTTTATTATCAAGTTTTTGCTACTATGGCTTTTATCCTCAGTGTAGATAAGAACATCTTTGCTGCTATCAGTTGCTCGCTGTTTTTGTACTTCGATGGACTGTTTTACTGTTCCCTGTAAAACGAATGCGCGATTTCGGATACCAAAATGCTCGTAAACGGTTTTGGCGAACAGTATCCTCAAGAGTGCCCTGTGGTAGGGGCTTTAGAGGATGCAGGATGGAATTTGCAGTGCCCGATGGCTAGTCAGTGGTCTAGGCAGGCGGTTGACGCTCAGTGTAGTTATGGTGATTATAATTCGAACCTTCGAAGTCCTTCAGTACAGTGTTATAGAAATGTGCCGTTCGTGCCTTATGGACACGAGAATGTGCTTCCATATTATCCTGTTCAGGAAGTGTTTCAGCAGCCAGTGAGTTACGTCCCGCATCGTCCTATGATCCAGAACCTGCCATGCCATCAGCAGCAGGCCTGGGATTATAATAGCATGTGTTTTAATGTTGATGGGCAAGCCTGTCAATACACGAATGTTGTTGACTTGGAAGATTTTATGTAAGTTTACAACAAACTTTTTAATCTACAATTTTAATTACTGTTGTTTTCTAGTTTACAGCTGTACCGTAAATTATTTTGCAAGCTAAACGCTGAAGTTTTTTTAGCAATTAACTGAGCAGATCCATCAAATTATGCTTCCTTTTCGTTCTGCCCAAATGGAATTCCAATCTTTCATCCAGAAGCACGTATGGCATGTGTAGAGTTACAAAGAGACCTAATTAGTGTGAAAACTATGAATTAATCACTCTATTGAAACTCCCTGAACGTGTTAACTGCCAAGTTGGTCGCAGCGATCATTCAACTTGTTTATAGTTCTAAACATGTTTGTTTCAAACGCTGCTTTGACTATAGTTCTGTATTCTTTTGATTTATTGCCATGGAAATAAACGGCTATTTTAACGTCTAACAAATTAAAGTTTCTCAGAAATACTAAAGCTTAGCTGATGACGACTAATAGCAAAACAGTAATTCCGCTTTTTCTTTGCTTAGAACTTAGAACCACTATTCTTGGTATAAACTTGCACAAAAAGAGAGTTATACCACTTAATTTTAATGGCCCAGTTTTAATATATGGATTGTTATCTAATCTTGAACTGAATATTTAATCTTATTGCCTTAGGAATAAGGTTGAAAATGTTGGTCAGATGATGCAAGGGTTAGACAAGATAGTGATGTGGCATTATGGCGATCCCCACGTGTTTTACATGCAGGTTTCATTTTTATTGGTTTAACAATCCGTGGAAGTAAGCCAAATAACGTATCAGCTGATTTGACCGCGTGATGTATTAGACATTACTTTTCCAGCTTTCTCAGACTCTAAAACTCGTGATCTTGTGAACTAAAAATATCTGCTGCTGGTATTCAGAAGTCACATGAAGATGTTTGACGGTGTGTCAGTGTATCCCACTTCATTTTTGAGAAGCATGACCATTGACAAAATTTGAAGGAATGTCGAATGAACCAAACGTAATTTCATTGACACAGAATTCCGTCGAGTTTTTTTTTATGATTGGGCTTTAGTCTATAGCTGGTTATCATTGGTTACCGAATTCGTCCGCCACAGAAATAGCTTGCAATTGAATAAGAACTTGGAACTGAAACGTGGAGAAGACACAAGCCTGTTGTCCGATAGTGTCGATAACGTAACCTCTCTCCGTGTGACCCCTACAGCAAGGTATCAACAGCGTGTTTATGTGATAACTCGACTTTACGATAAACTTTGTCACGTACATTATAAACAAGACTTACCGTCGATTACTGCTGATATTTCGACGGCAACACCGACTTGTCAAACATTTTAATTGAAACTGTAATTTATGATGTCTTGTTCTTGACCTCTATGTTCTGGGAATCCCTGTTGAGCCAATTTAATGCATTAATGTTGTCAGAATTGACACTATCATCTGTCAATCAATCTGTATTGTATATCCATGCGGAAACAAAATGAAAGACCAGCCGCATCAACTAATGCTTTTTATCGCACGATACTGCACTTCAAATAATCTTTAGACTTTAAGGAAGCCTTAGCAAACCATTGTGTCGCTAAAACTAATCTTTATTTTTATTTGATACTCACACTTACAATAAAACATTATTTGACCTATCGTCTCCTAATAATCGCCGCCATGTTGATTTGATCGTCTCACAAAATGGCGCCCACGCAGGGCCGACGCGTCACGTTTCCCAATGAGATTAATTACTTTTTAATCGTACTATAATAGTTTTCCAAGCACAAAATATAAATCTGATTGAGGAAAATGTTTTATATTTTTTTTTTATATTATAATTTTTAACTGTTTACAAGATATACAGTAACTTGTAATTGTTTGTTGTAAACTGGTTTAAATTAAGTCGTTCAATATGTTTTGGTACTTGATTTATTATACCGGAATTGTTTACATGTAATTGATAAATTATGTCGTGATTGTGTGTTTACGAGTTGTCTTTTATCTATCATCTTGTTTCTTAGTAGAATAATTAACTTTGTTTATGGCGTTAGCATCACATTTATTAAAAACAAGTATTGTGTAAACTGGCTGTGTATATAAGTACATGATTTTTCTGATCATCAAGTGCCTTCCTCAATCTGCGTCCTTTTTCTGCTTCACTTCACCAACAAGTTGCTTCATTGCTACAAAAAACGTTTATTAGTAATTAGTAGGTACGTTGTCAATGTACAGTTTAAAAACTATTTTATTTTGGATACTTAGAACGTGTACAAATCATAATATTATCCCAAAACAGTACTTTGGTTGTCTTTAATTCCTAAACTAGGACGGACACTTTTATGATTAGTTTAATAATAATTAATGTCACTTTATCAGTAGGCGATTTTTTTGTTATAATTATACGAATGGATATTTCCTATTACAACCTGTTTATTTATTTATTACGGAACTGTCCTAATTTATCGCTTATATTATTATCAACAACATAATAATGTTTGTTAGTATTTAATAACAATATGTATTTACAGTGTTAAGTATGTACTTGCAATGTTTTCGACTTATTCGAATCTATCATTGAATGGGTCAATTCATACTTTAGTTATCATTGTTTTACTTTTATCTTGTATTGCTGATATATTTAGGAAAAGATAAAAGTCCACAGCACATGTGCAAGGTGCAGCGAACACTTAATATATAAAAATCACGTGTCACTATGTTCGCACTCGCTAATCTCGGAAACAATCCAACCGATTTCAATTAAATTTTGTGAATGTGTATGGTTGAAAGGAGCTCGTGGCTAAATAATAACAGCCGCTCGGGTCGATCTTTAGGTTAAGCCATGCTTGCCTAAAGATCGACCTTAGTGCGTGGGTGGGTGACCAGTTGACTACCCATTACAAATCAAGTTTCCTCCGTGCCTCGGAAAGCCAGCTGTCATTTGTAGATCTTTGACAGTCGTTACAGGCAGTCAATGGCCTGAAAATACTGGTGTTCAGCTGCATCCGGTTAGACTGGAAGCCGACTCCTATAGTTGGGAAAAGGCTTGGCAGATGGTGACGTGTATGGTTGGTTCTAGCTTGAAAGATAAGACAATTTTAGACCCGATAGGTAACGCCGTGCGTAGCAGGCACGTGTCGCGAGGGCATAATATAATAAATTACTGCAGCGGCCCGCAACAGAGGCATTGATGGACGAACGTCTAAATACGTAAGTCCATCAATGCCTAGTTGTGGCTAAGGCTTGTATACTAAAAATATATATATAGTAAATAAAATAAAAATATAATGAATTGTTTGTCAAATAATACGTCATTAAATAAAAGTTCATCGGATAATTATTTTGCTATGTGAATTATTTGGTAAATTTGTTGTTGTCTAATGATGAAATGACAAATAATGTTTTTGCCAATCGTTGCTTGTCAAGTAAAAGTTTTTGAAATAACTTTTGGTGAACTGACCGGTCACCTGGCCAGATACATGCGACCAGCGACCTGTCGTGTTTAGCGGCCAAATAAATTACATAGTAAACTCATATCTGTCGTGTTATTTAAAAATGGAACTATCTTTTACGTTGAAAAATGGCAACCAAGGAGGTAACATAACAAAGGTTTTATTTTAATTTCGAATTGGCTTGAAAATAGAAAGCGGTTTATTGAAAAAAAAACACGAATAATGAACTCTTCAACGCGAGAGTTTTAATTTCCTCGCATTGTTTGAGAAAAAATTATAAACACTCACTTGTCTGCATTACTTAAGGGGTCCCTCTTATACAGAATAGGAGTAGACGGTCCCGGTAATGTAGGCAAACAATTTTCAAGAATTGTAGATAATATTAAAAAAAAAAATACTAAAGAACTTAATGTAACAAGTTAGGCTCCACTCTTCAGGCTATCGCGAAACAAACATGTTATTTTCCCTAACAGCATTTGATGTTCTAAATATAAAACTGCAGTAATCACTGACTCTTCAGTTAATACTAATATAATGTTTTTAGTCCATATTTCTATAGCTTCACTGCTTAGCCACTAGCACACATACACAATTACACACTCATGTTGTGACAGAGAGACTAAGAAAAATTAAAAAAAAACCCGACTGCGTAAAAAATAACGAATGACTTTAAATAAAAACTGAAAAGAAAAAAACAAGTTTAATAATAAATTCTAATACGGAACATATTGACTGCAACAGTCGGGACCCATATTGGATGTAATGATTAATCTAGATTATTTAAAATGCATAAACAGCCAATATAAAATGACAAATATTTAATAACCACACATCACAATAGGCATGACAACAGTATAAAAAAATTGCAAATCTATTTAGTCTGTCAGAGTATTGGAAATTAATGAACACGTATTTTTTGTTTTTGTGAATCAATGAAAATTGACAAAGATAAAACGCATCAAAATTCGGGAGTGGGGGCTTGTGACATCAGAACTAGCTAAAAATTATACCTAGGCGTGACGTATTGAGAATTTTAAAACCGTCATATCTTCGTCAATTTTGGTTTACGTAACAAAAGAAAAGACACGAGTCAAATATTTTTTGATAATCTAACTGACGGACTAATTAGTTTTTTTTTGTCGTCTCGCCTATTGTCGTGTTATGACTTAATTAAAGCTACAAAGTACCCAGTAGATTAGAAGTAAGTACATCTGACCAAAGTTCAATTTAGAACGCATGAAAGATGTCGAACTATCAGTTTTTCCCACACAACTTGCTTCGTAATGTGTCTCGAAGTATTTCTACTTGAAAATGTGGTACTCCCCTTATTCAATATCCTCCTTCTAAAGTGCAAGTCGCTTCCGAAAGTTAACTTGGCGATCCAATTGAATCAAGCGTCTTAATCCTCTTGATCGTTTTACCATAATGATTGAATTACAATTTGTTCTTCATATGATACTTTGTAGACACAATATCCTCAACGACATATTCTATTATATCTATAACTGCATCTATTTATCAGTCTGTCTAGCCTGCGTGCGTGACTAGAAACAAATCGGCTCCGCCATTTAATGCTGAACGTACGTCAGAACAAGGAACCCTCAATTGGTAGACAGGAACGCGATTATTTTTGCAATCACCGCCAATTGTTTGACTGTTGCGATGTTTGTACCTCCATTAGCTGACGAACGGACGGACGGTTTGTTTCACGCACGCCGTGTTGCTGACATTGGCCAAAAAAACAGTTTTATTTTTGAAGGGTACAACATTCTTAAAGGGCAAAATGACACTTGACACAATCCAGACCATCTAACCCGCGTTCAAAAGTGGTCAGACTCATTGCTGTGGAAAAATGACGCTGAAAGCTCTTAATATCCGTTCAAGTGCTAATCACGTTCAGTTTCACTGATTAAATTCGGTCTAAGTAAAATGGCGCCCAGCTAAAATAATACTGATGATAATTGCGTATGTTGAAGAAATTATCGTTTCCTCCGGATTTGATAAACGGTGATTCATGATACAGTACCGATTTGGTAAAGTAAGACTTAATTAATAATCGCACTCAATGTTATTGTTGTCTTGCTTGACATTTACAATTACATAAAGTAGAATTCGTGTCTTTTCGAAACTGGCTCCGGAAGAGATTTTAATTAATGTAGGTGTAGCGCCACTTAATTCCACGTTCAAGGTTCGCTTTCTCTTATGAACAATAAATTGTAATTAACATTAAGTAGTTTAAATATAGCATGTCTGGAAGGACGCACTTTATTTATTTATTTATCGCACTTGAAAACTGTCTTAATTTGTGGATGAGCATGCAATGGCAGCAAAAACTCCATTTCGTTTCGTTTGGGAATTTCCCCTCCTCAAGCCTTCCGTGCTGAGCTGTCATTCACACGAATATTATCTTCCCCTAGCAACAAATTGAAGATTTCGACTCTTAAATTATCATAATCTACAATATTGCCTGCTTTCATATCTTCGTTTCCTTTAAACATTTTAGTTTTTACATCGTTGTTGTTATTATTAAGTATGAATTCATTAGCACCAGTCAATCATGCATCTCAATAAGAGCAAACAAGTTTTTTGTTAGAGGTTTTACTGCTACTGATTTATTCTTCGATCGCGTTTCCGAGAATAATGTTTATTAATACTCGGTTAGCAATTGTTTACGGCTTGTTGCTCCTAAATTCCAATGCTTCACATATTTTTCCTCAATCTGTTGCACTCTACCATGTGGTTACGTTATCGGTCGTAACACCAAAACTTGGTTTATCGTCGCCATATTTGTTTACTACTAACCATGTGTACTGTTGGCACTGCTGCAGGGTCTAAACTCTAAAGTATGAACTGCATAGGTACTGTATTTAAGTTTTCCTTGAATACATTCTGCTGTCTGCTTGTGGCGACCTTTTTTTTTTTCGGATGGGAAATCATCAAATGACTTCTCCCGCTCTGGGCGGAGCGGGAGGGAGTGTCAGACTTTTACTGACTAAAACCCATCCATGTTCCTTCATCGCCCTTTGTGTTCCGGGGCCACGGTATCTCTTTCGAACAGTCCCGCAACCCCGGCAGGTATCGGTCCTTGCGGACCCCTTCCTTTTTGCTGACTCTCTTTGAGGCGCGCGTGGAACACGAACGCGCCGTCGACACGGCCTGTCGTCATGAGACGGACGGACGGCGAGCTAGCCCATAGCCCACCGTCCACAGGCCCGCGCCTACGGTGGCCGGGGGCCACGTGGTGGCCCCCGACGCCCGGGGCGTCTCCCGCGGCGGCCGGGACGCTGTGAGGTTCTCTCCCTCTCACGTTCCGCCACCTCCTTCTCTAGCATTACTGCTTCGCAGAAGGAGGTGACGGCGTCCCATTCCGTCTTGCTTGTGGCGACCTGAATCTTAAATTGGACCTTTAACTCCCCTTGAGCGTACCTATTACAAATTTATTTAAATTACTGGCTTGGAGATATCTATCGAAAGATCCTTCGTCAACTCTTTATTATGTTACATGTTCTATGGGTTGCCATTATTTCTTATATAGACTTCATCAATCACATTTTAAACAGATTCCTGGCGCCTAGGATTTTCCACTTCATTTTCATAGGACACTCCCTTATTTTCCGAATTGTACGAAGACAAATTGTAATTTTAGATTTCCATCACGTTACTATTACATATAGGTTTATATTGAATTTTGAATTGGTATTGACTAATAAAACATTGAAACAAAATAACGGTTCATTTCACTTTTCCGCTAAAGTTAAAAGGTTATCAAGGCAAAAAAAAATTTTTTTGGTAGCTAATTTACTTCCAATCATCATATTTTGTAACCGTGGGTTAATGTAATTGAATAAGGTACGGAACACGTAGGTATGTGATGGGCATAGCTCCAAACATTGAATTCTTTCTCTATGGTTTAATTTCATTTGAAGTCAGCACAACAGTTTGTCAATTCAACCCGCATAGGAAATATTATGTGCATGAACTGTTTTATCTTTAAATTGTGCTTAGCTTATTAATCGTCGTTCTAAAAATTGTAAAACGTCTATGCCCTTGGGTTGTCTTCTGGATTCATTGTTAGCCGAAGTGGCGCCTATTCGGCACTTCAATAAAACAATAATGACTCTTACATAATCTATTGAAATTGCCAAAACTTTCCTACAATCATATCGATATTGAGATAAACACCGAAGATATACATCTTTATATCAACCACACCACTATAGATTGCACTAAATTGCATGATTATGGAGTATGTATGCAGAGTTGCAGACACAACAAACATGGATAAGAAAGTGTTGTAGCTACTGCAAATTACGAGTAAACCTCCATTGTGTGACGAAGGAGACTCCAGAATTTCACACGAGTTGATTTGGTAAATAAATTGTGCCTAGTTTGTGTCGTACATTTCGAACGTCTTCATCAATTCTGGGCACGTACGGAGACTTAACTTGCGTCAATGGAGTATTCAATTCAATATAAGAGTTCGTATCGCAAGCAGAGGAGTAAGCGTTGTCGTTCTATATTCTTATGAAACGACGGAAATTAATAGAAACTGTTTGCATCGTGACTTTTTGCTTGTGTGGCGTCGGACAATGAGAAAAGCATGTCCTTTGGGCGTTCGGCTTACAGTCTTCTGTTTCCACTTCGAGTAGCAAATTGGCTGTCTGTATATTTATTATCTAGATTATTACATGGTACCTATGTTAGGAGACGTGCCTGATAGTGGCGATAATGCCAGTAACCACGAGTTTAATACCTGAACAAAGTCCAGGTCAGGTTAATATGAAGGACGATGATTAGTCGCTCGACTTCCACGGCATTTTCCATGCGCAGGCGACGACGCTTTTGTCCTTTCGTTTAACATTTTTCATACCTCTATCTCCTACCTACCAGTTTCAACTTCCATGGTAGCTCCTGTTATTCCCAGATTTTATTTATGTTACTTTCCTTTGAAATTTGACTGATAAGTCTATTTGTAGTAGTCCATTTTAATTGACATTTTGTTAGCCGAAGTTGGGTCATTGCTATACTTACGCATTTTTCATAAAAAAGTGATGATTTTACACTAAGTAATATGATCTTGTTTTGCTCGGCGTTACAGTTGTTCAAAACATTCCTCATGCATGTGACACCACTAATGTGGTGTGATTATTTTCTTAGTATTGTTTACGTGTAAAGGTAACTATTAGGTAGGTAATTTACGGTTTTATTTATAGCGCAAAATTGCTGATACTGGCCATGGCGCCACTAAATATGGCACTTATTTTTCAGTAAATTCCTCCACCGACTTGCATTTCTTTCAATTCTATTGAAATCTAATCTTCGATAATATACTGATAAATAGTCAATTGCTTTAGTTAAATCAGTTGCCTTGGTAACGTCGACAACTGTTATTGTGTCGTCAGCATCTTCATCAATCAGCTACAATCTTTGATTTACATGTATTCATGTGATTTTAGTCTGGTATATTTTGTAGTTTGAATGTATTTGTGCATTCTATCCTTTTTATTTTTGGCTACCTGAGTTTTTGTAATGCCGTTGATGGTTTTGTTATACTAAATCCTTTTTTAATGATAGGCGGGGGTTAAACGAATACCCGATAATCGCTGTAATGTAACGTCTTCCAAATTATCTTTGATGTAATACAACAAAAACGAACTTTTTATCGTCCTGTATTTTTCATAAAGTTTTATTTAAAAATATTTTGAAACAAATACACCTAGACCCAAACCACAGTGCTCGTTAGAAATAACAAACAAACGACCACAACATTAGTACAAAAATGCATTTGTGACGCATTTCTTAAATACGCCATTTGGAACAGCGATAATATGGCCGACGGTCCTAATGACAAATTAATGGAATAAACTTAAAATTATCAAACATACCAGTTAGTGAGTTGGTATAGCACTGTCTTGTATTGCACTGTCTCCGCAATTTTGTTTAATGAACTGAGTGACGTTTGAGCAAAAATGTGTATACCGGGTGTTCCTGACGTTGTGGCGGATAAAGATAAATTGTGTTCTATAAAAAAGAGGTATTTTTTTATTTTATTTAGCTCTTCTCTGCGACGCCATTTTGTAAAACTGCTAAAATTCTCAAATATCTTCAGTATTTAATTTATTAAGATGCATGCAGATAATTTCCTAATTAATTTCTTTGTTAAATAGCTGCGTGCAGTCTTCTGCCATGGCGTGACGTTTTTGCCTTGATTGAGAACAATAGTTTCTGATTTGCTCTATTTTTTCCAGCCACACATTTTTGCTTCAACATTTTACAGTTAAATGTAACCAACAACGGTTAAAACTACACCATGATTTCGTCAGATCTAAAATTGATATAATATCTGTGACGTATCGATAAATCTAAACTAATAAGTACTAGTAATGATCTTTTAAAGAGGTTTTTTTTTGTAAGTTTATTTGCGGGGGTAATCTTCGGAACTACTGATCCGATTGCGAAAATTATTTTGGGAAGCTACACAATCCCCGGGTACCATAGGCTACTTTTAAAACGTTCCCGTGAGTTAACTTCTATACATAATGGGAGCAAAGTCGCGAAGAAAAGCTAGCTGTTTTAAATAATATTGCTGTCAGCCGTCTGTTTGGAGAAAGGCATATTGATAAGCTTAGAAAATTAGTGATACAAGTAGATAGTATTATTTGCCTGACAAGTGTCCTAATTGTAATTTGATAATGCTATCCGAATGGACTTTCGTTGTAACCACTTCGCCTTAGTCAAAATGTTTTCTATATACTTGCCCAATTCATCCAATCAAATTTTTCGTAGCAATTAGTTGGCTATAGTTCTGCTTGTCCCTAAATATCGTCTAAAATGAAATGAATTCACCATTATAACTACTCTATTTTCTTAATTGTTTTGGGTCCACTTCATCCGCATAATTTCAACCGAAAATCATCCAAAAACATATATTTCTAACATCCCCTTTTCTTTATCCCAGGAATAATGAGAAACGGAAGGAGAAGTCGCGGGTGGCAGCGCGATGTCGACGCACAAAGGAGATGCAGATCTTTGCCGAGCTAACTGCAGCTCTACCTGCCAGGAAAGAAGATGTAGAACAGCTTGACAAGGCCTCAGTCATGCGCCTGGCGATATCCTATCTGAAAGTGCGGGATGTTGTGGGCTTGCGTAAGTGCTTTTCTTATTAATATTAGTATTGCGTACAGCCGAAGGTTCTTTTGATGCCCTACCAATAGGTACCTAAGCAATCAAACATGCATTAGTATTGTGAACCTTACGATGAGGACATGCGATTGATTTCTTTAACTTAGCACAGTCGATAATTTGTAGTCTCATTTCAATCGGCAGTGTGACGAGATACATAAATAGATAATGGAACTTGAGTCGGAAGTCTCGAATCTTCTGTATCGAAGTTACACTCTTTCTTTTTCTTCGCGAAACTACCACCCCCAATCCAATAGCTTCCATTGCTAAACATAAGCTGCTTCAAAACGTACAATGATGGCAAAAATAGTTATTTTGAAACTCTTCTGTTCAACCGTCTTGATGACGTATCACGTCCACAGAAGACGGATTTGCTTTTGAGTCAATATCTGATGAAACACATAACTGGTTTAGCTCTGTGTCCTCTCCAAATTCTCCTGCCTAAAGCTAAGTGCATATACATTACAGACGTGTATGGTCACAGCGGATTTCAATACATGACAAAAATGCGCTACAGTTCATACAAAATTTACGAAATTAATGTAAAAGATTATTGCACTGAGGTGCGGCCCGCGTTTATCGGCGTTGGTTGTATATTTCCTTCCTTTTAATATGTTCGATAAGGAACATATTAATATTTCGGAGTTTTTATCTAAACCATGCAATAATCACATGCAATCAATCAATTACCTACCTAGATCTTTTAATGCATTGGTTATCCATGAGTCTAATAAGAAAGCTCCTATCGGAGACTGATACGATAAAAAATAATGCATTGATTCAATATCTTGCAAGATAGGGAGTTATATTGTTGCAGGTGAGCAAGATATCAGACTTTCGATTAATATCAAACGAAATAGTATGTACTACTTTGCACAGATCTGTAGAGTATTAGAGTATACTTTACTAGGCACCAAAATTGTTACGCAAGTCTTTTCTAATATTGTTATCTATGGGTACAATGGCGGTTTGTCGGTTATTTTCTCATGTATCGCTGACGGTGCAGTATATAAATATTAGAGCACTGTGAAAGCATATAGTATTGTCGAACAAGCTATTTGCTTTTCATTTTAGAATGTAATTTGTGGGTTAAACTGTAAACCAAATAGCTATAGTTTCATTATCATCTGCCTTTGCCTATATTGGGGTCGCTTCCAGTCTAATCGGATGCAGCTGAAAACTATTTTACATGGAGCTACTGTCTAGTACGATAGTACTGGGTAGTACGATATCCCTTGGAAAGATTGGTTATTAAACTTTCTACTATCTGTAACGTCTGTCAAAGATTTACAAATCTAAACAGAATATGGAGGAAGAAATACGTTGTTATAGAAACGTTATGTAGATCTATTTAAATTCGAGTTCACCCTTTCTAAGTATGATTGCTTATTGACTAAGATTAATTATCAGTTTGGACCTGTACTTTGCCCTGGTCAGATGACGTCCTAATTAGAATAACTTGATTGATAGTGTTACTAATTTTCCTTGATAGATTTAACTAGATTAAACACGCGTTAAACATTGGTACTATGTATTTCTTATGCTGCTTCTTCTTTCATATTTTATAATGTTCTGCTCTATCTTGCTCTCTCTTTCTCCTCCACTACTGCTCTCTCATCTAGTGGTTGAATGAAGACTAAATTCGTCCTCAAAACTTGAGAAATATTAGGATCTTGACCGCTTTTTAGGGTTCCGTAGCCAAATGGCAAAAAACGGAACCCTTATGGATTCGTCATGTCTGTCCGTCCGTATGTCACAGCCACTTTTTTCCGAAACTATAAGAACTATGCTGTTGAAACTTGGTGTGTAGATGTATTCTGTGAACGGCATTAAGATTTTCACACAAAAATAGAAAAAAAAAACAATAAATTTTGGGGGTTCCCCATTCTCAGAACTGAAAATCAAAAAAATTTTTTCATCAAAACCATACCTGGGGTATCTACGGATAGGTCTTCAAAAATGATATTGAGGTTTCTAATATCATTTTTTTTTAAACTGAATAGTTTGAGCGAGAGACACTTCCAAAGTGGTAAAATGTTTGTCCCCCCCTGTAACTTCTAAAATAAGAGAATGATAAAACTAAAAAAAATACATGATGTACATTACCATGTAAACTTCCACCGAAAATTGGTTTGAACGAGATCTAGTTAGTAGTTTTTTTTTAATACGTCATAAATCGTAAACCGCAATATACCTTTCATTCAACAAAGTTCGTGCGGAACCCTCGGTGTGCGAGTCCGACTCGCTCTTGGCAGGTTTTTTTGTTTTGAAACAAAGTTTTTAACAGAATCTGCAATTGTTTATACTTCATAGAGCGTTGAACTTTGTTGGCTTAGACGCAATGGTAATCAAATTAAACAATCGGAGTACATTGCTGGACAACGGCCAAGGCGCGCCACAATCCGGATTCAAGAGGAATATGCTTTGAGTTAATGATTAAGAATTTACCTTGAGGATGACAATTATTAAGAAAAAACTAAAACCCTATAAATCCCAACAAAAATGGTCAAAGTTATGCGAAAAAGGACTGTTTTAGTATGAAATGATGATGATTTAATTAGAATAATTCATAAATAAAATATTTATTAAATAATTTGCAGCTTATCAAAACGAACAATAGGCAGACAATAACGACACGCTTATTATTATTAAAAAGTTTATATGTGCTAGTTTCCTCTAAGGATAGAATAATAAAATCATAATGTGCCAGCGCTAACCGCAAGCAGACTTGTTAGCAAGTTTGGCACGCGCGGATTTGATTTTTCATTGCACTGCCACGCGCTTCAAACCACATTGACGTCAGTAATATCCGAACTTCGAACTGGTCACACAAATTGAGATGCATCCTTGATTTTTCAACACTTAATTTTACCTATGCAATTTGAATTGCTAAGTTTGGTTTTACATCTGCATGTACAGAATTTTTACAATACTTGTTCAAGGTCCCCATGCATGGAAACATCGAAAACCGAAACGCGTTCGCCGATATTGATCAGACCTGAGTCATATCAACATGTTTTACGTAATTGGTTAATCCCGTGGTTTTTTCCTAATCTAAAAGAACGCTCCCGATTTCAAAGACATTTGCAATAATAATGTTGATGATCTAATGTCTGCTCATCTGCTGTAATGTCTGTAATGCCCCGAATATCGGGCAAAGGCCACTTCTCATAAGGAGAAGGAATAAGCTTGATCACCACGCTTGCTCAATGCGGGTTGGGGATTTTAGACCGAAGTCCAGGGTTTCCTCACGATGTTCCTCATCACCGTTAAACATCATCACATCAAACTACGTATGACTTCGAAACATTAACATTAATACCTTCTGTTTCAATTAAATTACCACGCAAAATGATACTGCAGCCCCTACGACTAAAACTATCTGATCTTTTTAATTTTGGTTTGAAACGCACACTTTTCTAATCAAGTCTACGTTTACCGAAAACGTTTTATTGCCTGAAATGTATCCAGAAATAAGCGGGCCGTGAACTGTTACTATTTACGTTCGGATTAACGCCCGCCATTCAAGTTAAGTCAGTTTGTTAGTTTATGCAACCAACAATACTATTTAAATATGCAAATACAGCTTATTCATTATCCAGCATGTGCGGAATATGGCAGATTTAAGGTGAATGCTCCAACCAACCCGCGAAATTCATTTTTTTTTACGTTTTTTGCAATTTGCAGCCCAGTGCTAGGTTGTATATTGATTAAAATGTTATTCGCGGCTGTAAGACGTATGTAGTTACAGAATTATAATCATCAAATTAATCAATACAACCCTCCAAGTTCATAAAGGTGCAGGAATGACTTTGACCTTGAAAAAGTAATTTTTCCACCTTTATGAACTTGCGAGGGTTATAGACGAATAACATTTTAATCAATATACAACCTAGCACTGGCCTGCAAATTGCAAGAAACGTAAGAAAATTTGAATTTCGCGGGCTACCCTGGAGCATCCACCTTAAGTAAATTACGGCGCGGCCATACACATGAACGTGATTTATAAACGTTGGGATTGCTGCACTGTATATGTTCTGTTTGTCCTTTAATTGATAAGGATTGAATGACGTTCATGGTAAATGGTAAATTTATAGGTTATTTACAGCCTGTTCACCATCATCATCATCATCATTGGAATCTTCCGCTTCGGTGATGTTGTCGTAATCTTATGGTTCTGTGGTTGTTGACTACGATATCCTTTAGTTCATTGCATCATCCATATTTTGTCATGATACAACTTTTTACTGAGGATGTAAGCTGTGTCTTTACAGGTGTGCGTTGATATACGCTAATTGATGAGACTGTCTTTCCATATTTTTGGACTATAGTACATAGTAGCGTACTGAAATGTTATAGCGCACGTCTTTTACAATCCTTGACATTATTCTTATTTTGTAACATAAGCGGCCTTTTTTTTCGGATAGGAAATCATCAAATGACTCCTCCCGCTCTGGGCGGAGCAGGAGGGAGTGTCAGACTTTTACTGACTTAATCCCATCCATGTTCCTTCATCGCCTTTTGTGTTCCGGGGCCACGGTATCTCTTTCGAACAGTCCCGCAGCCCCGGCAGGCATCAGCTCTTGCGGACCCCTTCCTTTTTGCTGACTCTTTAAGGCGCGCGTGGAACACGAACGCGCCGTCGACACGGCCTGTCGTCATGGCTTGCTCGCCGTCCCCAGGCCCGCAACATAAGCGGCCTAACCCCCGAATACTGAAACGTCACTCGACGTCACGTTTAAGGGCTGCTTAACATTTCAGCAGCTTCTAAATTTAAAATCTAGTGTGGGAAAACGTCACTTATAAGTATCTGTCATAAGTGCTACTTAAATTTTGAGTGACGTTTCAGTATTCGGGGGTAATACTGTTATTTTAAGTTCGTACCCTATTTGAACTGTTCATGACTACTAGTTACATAATTACTTAGGACCAATTTTTACCGTACCACGGCTAAAACCAAAGAACAGTAACGTCCTCCTCGAAACTAAGTTAACTTAACTAACTTTAACCTACTATTCCAGTCCCAGAGTCGGAATCAGAACATCCCAAGATGCAGAACCCCGAGGGTATGGAGGAAGTGTCCACAGAGCTCTCCTACATGAAGGCTTTGGACGGGTTCGTGTTGGTGTTGTCCCAGCAAGGGGACATCGTTTACTGCAGCGAAAACATCGCGGACCATCTTGGTGTGTCACAGGTAAGCGATAATTTCCGAAAAGCCTGGTTTCCACCAATTTAGATAAATTAATTTATTTGTAACTAAAAGCGTTACACTTTTTGTTAATCGACTTCAAAAACAGACTGTCAGACGGACAGACGGGCAGACGGACAAGAAAGTGATCTTATAAGGGTTCCTTTTTTACCTTTTGAGGTACGGAACCCTAAAAAGGAGGCGGTTCTCAATTCGATTGTATTTTTTTTTTCTTTTAGGTTTCCATACAAAAATGTAAAGAAAAAACGGAACCCTTGTAGGATCACTAGTGCGTCGGTCTGTCCGTCCGTCCGTCTGTCACAGCCAATTTGCTCCTAATCTACCAAATCAGGTGAAACTGGTTAGAATGGTGTAATCCTATGACCCAAACACAGATGTGCAAATAAAACTTTTAAAACAGATGTCATTTTTGTTTCGCAAATTGAATATGAACCGAAATCGCGGAAATCGACTTATAGGGAATGATTCCTCCATTCTTCTCCGCTTGGTTGATACCGGGTCGAGGTCTGTTGATTTTTTTGAAGCAGCGGTCTTTAATGACTGAGGCCCTACCTCAGTGCTAGCGTGTTAGCGCTGCTGTAGATATTTATACGAGTTTTTCTTCGCACGAAGGATTCTAAGCGTAGGAAGATTGTTCGATCTATGAGCTTATTTTATCACAACATAGAAAATGACATTAGATATAACAACATGTCGAGACATTAGGTCATAGTTTGGAAGTCCTGTGTTAGGAAACTTTAGTCAAATTCAACAGGTTAGGTACGGGCAGATAAATAAAGATCTTGATAAGCTAACTTGACCTTATACAATAACGTTTACATATCTATCTGATAACAGACGCTGAAACAGACAAGCCTTTAAACTGAAGAGAGCAGAAATTCGTAGCTTTAAAATCCATAGTGAACTAAAACTTAGACCTGAAATATGGAATCCCACCAAAAAAAATCATGTAGCTGTACAATGTTGCTAAGACGAGACCAAATGACTCGCACTGTCAATAAGTTTTCAGATCTCGTGTAAAGCCAAGCTTCTAACTCAACACGCCCTAACTCTACAAGATCTAAATTCACAAACTCGACACCTTAGTATATGTGTCTTGGCCATTATCTCTATGGAGAAGAATAGGCAAAAAACTACACGGACATTTTTTATGACGGTCTTACATGTCTTGGAGAAAAACTCGTTAGTAGTAAGTACAGGAAGGAATAGAAAAGCCTACAGCTAAATAATTCCTAAAACCAACAGACTACTTCGAACTAGGATTCATCATCATCTGACTAGCCTTTTCCCAACTATGTTGGGGTCGGCTTCCAGTCTAACCGGATGCAGCTGAATACCAGTATTTTACATGGAGCGACTGCCTATCTGACCTCCACAACCCAGTTAATACTGGGTAATGCGATACCCATTGGTACGAGTAAGACTGGTTGTCAGATTTTCTGGTCACTGACTACCTGTAACGACTGTCAAAGATCTACAAATGACAGCCGGGACCAACGGCTTAACGTACTTTCCGAGGCACGGAGGAAATTCAGTATGTAAGGGTGGTCACCCATCCACAGACCAACCTAGGCAAGCACGGCTTAACCTAACGATCGACCCGAGCGGCTGTTATTATTTAGCCACGAGCTCCATAATGTAAAACACGTGTCGCAGAACATAGCTCTCAGTATCAGTCATAATAATGGGTTATTGAATACAAAATAAAATGTCATCTGTAAAAGGAAAACCCCATAAGGAAATCGACACAGTATAATTTATTTTTAAAGCATGATGAGCTGTCTGCCGTATTTAATTAAATTATCATAATAAAATGGCGCTCCGCTCCTGCATTCACACTTCTATGGGTTTGACATAATCTAAATGTTCAGACGTCTACGTAGGTTACTAAAATGGAGACGGAAAGCCTGCATCATTGATTTGATGAAGCAATTTATTTCAAGACCCCAGCACCTTACTGGTAACCGATTCTGAGATGGTATTTCTTTATGACACCAGACCTACAGGGACCGGACAATTTCTCTTGGCAATCAGGGTGCTAAAGAAATGCGGGCCTAAAATGGCTGCTTTATCAGAATCATAGTATGAATCAAGTCAAAAATTTAAAACTCTTAAAATTGTCTTTATGGTATAATCATAACACATTTCAGGGTACCTCCAAAAAATACATTTCCGATATTCGTAACCAGCGGTCCTATACCACTACCAGTACCTATAACTTTAATCTTACTTCAGTGTAAAGAGAGAGCTTTGTATTGCTCCATTTCTTTCCTACGCCTAAAACGGGCCCCAGGTCTTTGATTAGTAAAAGAATAATTTATCAGTTACATGGGACTTAAACATAACTAGCGAAATGTGTGTGAACTATTAGGTAGACCTCTGCCTAACGCTTCGGGGATTACAATCTTGATATTAATTCATCAATTTCATAGTTTCTGAATCACACATATGCAGAGATGTCACTTGCTTTGTCCATTATTCCAAACACGAGTTTGTTACAGTAGCGTCTGATACATACATGATTTTAATACTGTCTGTACCTCTTAGCTATGTTTGCAAAAAGTCTGATGGAGTATTTACTATTTGCTCTATGCCACGTGTTACTACAGTGATTGTCAGCTAACATTTATTTGCACTGATGCATCATTGAGAGGAGGCCGTGTCCCAGCAGTGGGAACATTATAGGCTGATGATGATGCATATCTTATCACCTCTTTATCAAAGTGAAACCGTTACTGGAATCAGTCGGGACTACACATGAACGAAACGAAAACAAAACTTGTAATCGGAGAACCACCCAGCACGGAAACCTGAAGTCTTATTTGTATTGGAGGAACCAGTATTCCCGGTAAACGAAATCTATCTAAAAATCATAACATTTATATCAACAATTTTGAAATCTAAACAATGCGTATTAACTTCTGAGTAATATAGGACTCCCTAAGTAACAGCTACCTATTGCTACTATCAAACTAAAGTACTTCCTTTGTGTAATCAGCAGGATTTGAACGAGCATCGTGCAATTTGTACTATTTGACGCATATTACCTCGAATCGTACGATTTATTACTACAAATAATCCCATACAATCATTAGTAACTATGATGTAACTAGTTTTGAGTATTGTTGTATTTTAACTGAAAATAAAATAAAATCATCATGATGCTACATTTTCTTTTTCTTCGTCTATACAGATTTGAAACGGAATTCATCAAATAAAAGAACTGGGTCGCCTAATCTTGTAACTGTCTCTCAATCGCAATGGACTTCTGGACCAAAGTTCTTCTAAAAATTCCTCCTTTCAACGCAATGTGTATTGCAAAGCTGTTGAAATAAAGCTAAAATGATTGAAAGTGTGTTCCGCAATTAAGACGCGGCTCCCTGATTGAATTGAAGCACTTTAAAATTGATTGAATTTAAGTATCGGTAGAAGTAAAAAGCCTTCTGGGGTTTGCGGTTGATTAAAAAACGGAAAAGCATTATCTTTTGTGAGGAATTGAGTATCAATTCATCTAGAAAGCGAACTCAGCGAGCGTAGTAAAAATTATTACGCCAGTTATGTTTTAAAAAGTTTCAAGTTATCAAGCAAACTTGAAGCTACTGCAGGGTATAAGCCCAAGTAGCTCTTTGACTTAATAAAACCAAAACAAAGGTCCAACAGTCAACACACCAATGTCATGGTTCAAGTGCCTGCGTTTCAAACGAGTAGAACCTGTTTTGTTACAAGCTCCATTTGTATTTGTCTCAAGAAACATTTTAATCCGTATCTACGTCTACAATACCATAATAGATAATCTCTGACGTTTTTGTTGCGCCACAAACTACTTAAGGTGCGTTGTATAAAAACTTTTACCCTCTTTTTATGCGCATGAGTCGGGTAAAGGACGATTATGAATTATCTATTGCTTTTGCCCTGCGGCTTTGCGTGTGTGTTTGTTGGTAATTATTTCATCCTATACCATAACCCAGGTCATAGTCTATCCCTGTGCTAAATTTCATTTAAGTCTGTTGAGCCGTTAGGGCGTGAAGTGGTAACAGAACAAAATACAGTATTGGCATGGCTGAATTTTGGTGTCTTTTGCATAGGTGTGGCCTTGTTTTTAATACTTAATGACTTACCTATTAATATAATAGTGAAATGAGTAATAATTTAAAAAATAAAACAAGATAAAGCATGCTTCACTCGCTGATTCTATATTTACCAATAGAAAACTTACAATAGTCAATAAGCGTTGTCTTATCTACCACCTTTATCGGAGACAGTGATGCTATTGAATTGATCCTTAAGATTAGACCCATAAAGGCTATATTATGTCTAGGTTAGAAGCACATGGTGCTACACGAGTTTTCTCCAGAGACGCGTCGGCGCATAGTCGCTTTCATGTAGGTCGTCGAACGAAATACGTCATGAGCAGAGATGGCGCACGAACGGAAGATTTTATATTCAGGCTGAATTTGTCAAGTAGGCTTGGAAGGCATAATCCGAAACTATGAGGAATAGCGAAAATTACTCAAAGGAGTCTCGAGCCCGATTTTAACGAAAACTAAAAAAAAAATATTCACAGCCAGGAATCGAACCCATCGATTTTGGAAAACTAGAAAAGAAAAAAAAAACAATTAAACTACTAACATTCGTTAGTGTTGCTAATAAGGATCAAATTCTGGGAAGCAATAACAAATGGAAATTACTTTCCAGAAAATTGCAGATTCTTTTTTTTTAATCTGATATAAATATTGAATCTGCTAAAATATAATATAATTTTTCTCATTTTTTTCTCACTCGTATGTACAACAATGTAAGTGTATTTATTACACATATATAATGACACATTACATTAGCATACAATTACTTTTTTGATGACGCAGAGGCGCCTAGATTTGTACGCATGGCAGCTATTGAAGTATTGGTTGCATTTCTTAGAACTAACTTTGTTTTGAATAGATTGCTTGACCACAACTTTATAAGGAAATCAATACTTAGGTACTAAGGTGTTGTGGCAAAAAAACAACAATTTTTATTGGAAAAATGCAGTCGGCAATGTGTTCGATGCCCATAACCCAAGTTGTACCTAACACAATTGAAACCGCGCTAGTTTTCTTTTTATAAATGCAATTATATATTGCATAATTTGCATTTATAAAAAATTAAAAAAAAAAACTAGCGCGGTTTGATTCTATATTGAATAAAGAATTCCATGTCTTTGCCTACTCAGCATATTCAACCTATATAACGTTCCCAATGCTGGGACAAAGGGTTCCTCTCTGTAAGCGAGCCTGAACCATAAATACACCACATAGGCCGCAGTGCGTGCTGGACAGTATAAGACAAGAAATTATGTATATTATAATGTAATTACATAACATAACATCACGCCTATATCCCCCGAAGGGTTAAGCAGAGGTGTACCTAATAGTATACCCACATTTCACCAGTTATGTTCAAGTCCTTGTACAGTAATATCCCTCCCACTAGGCCACTAGGTCTCTGTAGGCCTCCCACTAGGTGGACCGATGACCTGGTGAAGGTTGCGGGAATCCGCTGGATGCGAGTCGCACGGGACCGGTCAATGTGGCGACATTTGGGGAAGGCCTATGTCCAGCAGTGGACGTCTTGCGGCTGAAATGATGTTGTTGATGATGACTGTAATATGCGGTGACTCTATTGTCATCAATCGGGCACAAATCCAAAATCCGTGGCAGGGGCCCTACTCTCTAACGTTTCGTCCGTATATTCGAATCTATCCGTCTCTCTCGCGCACGTCTGTAGGTGAGTGCGAGTGAGAGAAACGGATAGATCCAAAAATACGGACGAAACGTTACAGAGTAGGGCCTCTGCCACTGAGAAACTACAATAACACTGACCTGGGAATCGAACCTATGACCTGATGCTCTGCAGTCGCGCTCACGACCACAATACCAACGTAATTACCAGTTATAGTAAATATATTCTTTTCTTTTAAACTTCAGATGGAGATAATGGGCCAGAGCGTATTCGAGTTCAGCCACCCCTGCGACCATGACGAGATTCGTGAAGCATTGCGCTCGACCAGCTCTGGTCGTCGAGATCTGCTGCTACGTCTCAAATGCACCCTCACCAGCAAAGGCAGGAACGTACATCTTAAATCCGCTTCTTATAAGGTATGGTTATCTTGTTCTTCATCCTATCCTGCTAATATTATTATTATTATATATTTGTTAATATGTATAAAAAGTATGTATTTACAAACAAAAAGTATCTATGTAGTGTATCAACTATCTGGTGTCCACGATACAAGCTTCGTTGCTTAGTGTGGCACCTAGATGGCGTTGTGTGAAATATCCACCGATATTTATTTATTAACCGACTTCCAAAACAAGGTTTTCAATTCGATTTTTTTTTTTTTTATTATGTACACCGATTACGCTGAGATTTATGATCCGATTTACGCGATTCTTTTTTTTATTTATAAATGCAAAAGATTGTGAGTATGGATGTATGGATGTTGGTTACTCTTTCACGCAAAAAATACTGAACGGATTTGGATGAAATTTTGCATACATAGTTTATAACCTGGATTAAAACATGGGATACTTTTTATCCCGGTAGTAAGATGGACATGGACAATTTTCAAACTTCACGCTGGCGAAGCCGCTGGTAGAAGCTAGTTTTACTATAATCTCCATCAACATCTAGCCTAGTCGACCGCTGACCTATTCCCAACTAGGTTATGGTCCGTTTCCAGTCCATCCTGATACTGATACATAGCAACTGCTTCATTGTCCCTGTAACCTAGTAAGTGCATCGGTGTAGAATAAGATTTGACAGTATCACGACATATTATAAAACAAAGTCCTCCGCCGCGTCTGTCTGTCTGTCTGACTGTTTGCGATAAACTCAAAATCTTCTGCACAGCTTTTCATGTTGTTTTCTCCAATAGAGTGCTTCTCGGGGAAGGTTTTACTATATAATTTGTCAAGTTTTTGTATACATTGGCTAAAACACATTACACTGCACACACATCACATTGGCTATGATATTTGTTGGAGGTGTCGGAAAAAAATAAGCCGTCTGTTGCGCGGGTCAGCTAGTCCTTGATATAATTCACTGGATTATCATCTGCTTACCCATTTTCCAACTATGTTGGGGTTGGCTTCCAGTCTAACCGGATGCAGCTGAAAACCAGTTAGTATTGGGTAATACGATAATACCTTTTGGTAAGACTGGTTGTCGGACTTACGAGCCACTGACAACCTGAAACGACTGTCAAAGATCTGTAAATGACAGCCGGGACCAACGGCCTAACGTGCTTTCGGAGGCACGGAGGAAACTCGGTATGTAATGAGTGGTCACCCATCTACGGACCAACCTAGGCAAGCACAGCTAAATTTAAAGATCGACCCGAGCGGCTGCTATTATTTTGCCACGAGCTCCTCATAATAATTCACGGGATAAATCTCTATGTAGTTTTCAAATAGGAGTACAAAAATATTTGTTGTGTTGACCAAGCCGTTAAACAAGATCAAATTTAAAACAAGTTCAACGAACGTTTGAAGCGACAAAATTGAATTAATTGCTACTGTATATTGCAAATGGGTAGGTCGGCTATCAGTCACCAAATAGGTGTTAATTACTTACAATAAAAATGCGTTGCTAAAATATGCGGTTCCTTTTCACGGCAATATGAACATTGGACTTGTGTAGACTTCAAACCATCAGTTTCGATGACTCATTTATCACTGTCGTAAGAGTTTGACTAATAAGGACTACCCAAAGTAATCCGTATAATTATTGATTAAATTAACAATTACACTCTAATGAATAGGCGAGACGACAAAAAAAAAACTAATTAGTCCGTCACGTCAGTTAGATTATCAAAAAATATTTGACCCGTGTTTTTTCTTTTGTTACTTTTGTTACGAAAACCAAAATTGACGAAGATAATGACGCTTTTAAAATTCTCGATACGTCACGCCTAGGTATAATTTTTAGCTAGTTCTGATGTCACGAGCCCCCACTCCCGAGTTTTGATGCGTTTTATCTTTGTCAATTTTCATTGATTCACAAAAACAAAAAATACGTGTCCATTAATTTCCAATACTCTACTCTCGGACTAAATAGATTTGCAATTTTTTGATACTGTCGTCATGCCTATTATTATAATGAGATAATAATGAGCTACTGACGTTTTCGCTGGTATATTGTTAAATTTGCGATTATACATAGTAATAAAATCACATTTGGCGGAAACATCATTTAAATTGTTGTCGTACGCACGGCTTCCAACCAATCAAGCTATACAAAACAGTTTATATGCAGATCTCTCATTGTGTTGGAAATAATGCAAAGCGAGTCCATGTTATACTGGATATATATAGCTTGATGTGACGCAGTATGTAATACTTTTAGCTTCTGCTGAGGAAAAGTTCTTCAGAGACCTCTAACTGGGCACCCTGTAGAAAAAAAATGCTGATTTCTTCATTAACTTTTGGGATTCCCATTATGAAACAACACAATAGACACCTAATATTTTATCGTATAATTAAGATATGATATTCAAAAGTCATGTCATGTCATAACGTCACGTGACTTCTGATACCTACAATGTTTACTTATATAACATAAAAATCACGCCTGTGATTCCCGAAAGGTATGGCAGATGTAGGTGATAGCGTAATTAGAAAAAAAAAATTGGCAAATCGGTCGAGCTGTCCTCAAGAGATTCAATTGTTTTTTTTTTTTTTAGATATACAGGGTGTAAAAGACCTCATCACGGAGCCGTCAACCAAGCATTATGTACATCAAACTAAGTAACTTTACGCAAAAATTATTGCTGGGAAACGACTTTTTTTTTTGGGGTGAATAATCGTGTTTTGGGGTAGAACTCAATGTAACGCACTCAAAACATTGTGCTGATGGATGGATTAAATAGTACGGGGGTCGTGGAGGTGTTTAAAGTAAAAATCTCATTAAAAACTGATATTAAAAAAAAAACTTGTCAATAAGTTGGAACTTTGACCTCCAAAATGTCCGTAACTAGAAGGTTCCCAGGTATGGTGTAGAACAAAAAAATATCGCAGTGACGGGGAGAACAAGTGCCTTTCGGCTTCGTTAAGAGGTGTTACACCCTATGTAGAATAAAATGTTTACTGGCTACTGGCTAGGCTTTGGAAGGTTCGTATTTTGCTACGTTAGGTACAAATTATTAAATAATTAATAAATAGTACTTATAGATGTTTTGTTTATTATGAAATCATGACTAATTATAACTGAATTCATCAACATAATAATTATGTGGAACAAAATGTCGTACGATCTCAAACTGCCTATATTTATTATACCTACCTACATACATTAAATTGTTTACTAGACACATTAGTAAATAAGTCACTACACACACGCAGTGAATACAATTCCGAGTGTATTACGAATTTACGTTTAATAACAAACTTCATGTTACTCCGCAAAAAATATATTTTTCTGTGTTAAAAACACATTTTTTCTGGAAAGTCTGACACAGTAAAAAGTTCACCTAAAACAGTAAAACTAGTTTAAAGGTGTTAGTTAGGTAGCTACACACCTAATACCTATTGAATTGTTAATTACATGACGTAAATAATTAATTTTAAGCAACTAATTAGTGGATTATTTGTTTAAGAACCCACGCCTTCTCGGCGTGATTGAAAACCGGATTTAAGATTGTAGGGACAATTTAATTTTATAAGTAAGTAAGTACAGTTGTTTCCAAGGGCGTGTAGCGGTTAATTCAATATTCAATCACATGATAATAAAGTAATTTTCCTACAAACATTCTGAAATTACAACAAGAATACTCAAAAGAGAAAAATCACGGTTTAATTAAATTGGGGGTTTACAAGGTAAAATCGACTACTTCTATTGTTGAAGTCGGTTAAAATGTAGCCTCTGTTACCTTAATAACGAATCGATTGACACCTTATTCATCAAAATCAGATGAATAGTTTAGGTGGTACGGAGGAACATACGTAAATACAAACATACATACATAGACTGCTAAAATCATAACTTCCTTTTGGCTTCGCCGTAGTCGGGTAAAAACAAAGATATTAACTTGAATGCATTAATGTCACTCAGTAACTCCAAGACAGACATTGTACAAGAAGCCTCCTTGAGTGCCAACATTTTCTGCAATTTTGGAGGTCAGTGTCAGGCTGTATGTTTGCTTCCACCTTAAAGCGACTACAGGAGCTAAACGCGAGTTTTATAATGCAAAAAAGCATATGATTCACTGCAATTAACAATACCAGAAAAATATATGATATTCTTCAGGATATATGCTAGTACGATAGTGTTTTGAAAACAAAATAAAACTAATTTTAATCGATAAAAAAAATCCAATCCAAATCCAATGTTTTAGTCCAATCAATAGATTTTATGTAAATCGCAAAAACCACTCATTTCGCACTATTCGGCCAGCAGTGACTGACGTAATAACCACTTTGTAGTGCAAGCTGATTAGAACTTTATTCTAACAGTATTTTTATTATTTATGTTTTTCCACCACAAATAGAGTTGCTAATTTAGCTCCTTTAATCGCCTTAAGCAGTTGTCTGGCCCGTCTTGTCCAGATAGTTACGCTAGACAGATATCTTGCTTGGCTTGGGCTCACATTCTTCTTAATCTCGTGATACAAGAAGAGACTCCGCAAAAGACTTTTTGCCAAAATCACCCATCTTGGCACAGAGATCTTTACAGGATGCCTCTGCCTGATCACTTGGGATCCCCAACTTTTTTATTGCTTTAAACTCACAGATAGAACTGTTCTTAGCCTTAAAACTAAAACTGTAAAAGGACTTTCACTTACACTATTATATTACTCATCTAGCCATGTTTATACAACCTAGATAGACTTAGGTAATCATTTATAGACTTTGTTCGGCAAAATTTGACAATGACACGGAAGTAAGAACAGAAGACTTTAGAAATCAATAGTGCAAACTAGCTTTGCTCACGGTTTACACCTCCATGGAGGGCGACAATTATCCCACCAGAACGTTCTACCGAGACAAAAGTTATCCTATAACCTAACCTAGGTCATGGTCTATTGTGTTATGTTTGTGCTTAATTTCATTCAAATCCCTTCAGCCGCTAAAACTTTAAAAGGTAAATTGTAGAAAAACATTTTTTTTTTAACTAATAAGTCTCCATATTTTTATCATATTTCGATTTAGAACTGGGTTTCAGGCTAATTCGCTTCCTAGAAACTTTACCGTAATGTAAGTGATAATATGAAGAAAGTTGTTTGACATAAAATTCAGGTCAAGTGCTCGCAAGAGCTTAGCTCCTGTAATACAATATGGGCTTTTAGGCTTAAGCCACGAAAGATCAGGCATACTCAGAAATTATACGTGGGAATGGGAAATAAAGTGTTCAGCAGCAGTGTTTGCAGCTTCATAAAACTTTCGTTAACGGTGTTTATAATTTGATCTTAATGTATCGGAAACTATCGAAATTGATAGACATTATTACAAACATACCACTGAAACGCATTAGATAAACTAGTTTAAAAACTTCACCTCGGCAGTGACCTCGAATTCTTAGAAAAGTTGAATTTTGGTCTTTAGAAATCAATAAATTCAGTGTTCATTCTAGAACATATTTTCTCCTCTTGTATGCAGAACTTCTTAGCAGTTTTGACGATTGCGACAAGCCGCCATTTTGATATCCAAAAACAAGAAGAACTCGAATCCCGTCAATAAGTTTATAATAACCGAAATAATAACAAAGTCACGGCTGTCCTGCCCCAAGGGTTAGACAAAGGTGTACCCATTAGTACACCAACATTTCGCCAGTTATTTTTAAGTCCCATGTAATAGGGGGCGAATCAATAAACATCAACCGGGCACAAAACCGGACTCCACTTGCTGCTACTGAGAAATTCCTGAATTCGAAACACTAAGAAAACAATTTATTCCTTCACAGGTGATCCATATAACAGGCCACATGTTAATGCCAGCTGACGACAAAATAGAACGCAACAACAACGATGAGAAGAAACCAGATGCTGAAGACAAGAAGGCCACCAAAACTGGCACTCTTGTGGCTGTGGGCAGACCTATACCGCATCCCTCGAACATCGAGATACCGTTGGACAGCAAGACTTTCCTGTCCAAACATAGCCTGGATATGAAGTTCACTTATGTTGATGAAGCGTGAGTAATCTTCTTCTTTACGAGTCAATTTTATTCAGACTACGTGGCTATCTGTAAGTCATTGGCACGACAGTAATTTAAATTTCGTTGGCCCAAAACTTCGCCCCTTACACAAGGTAGGCAGGTGGGTAAGGTGGCACCGTAGTTACCTAGTACCCGGTTTCGCTCCCATTGTAAATCCGAAAAAGTCGGATTTTGCTATGGGACTGAAACCCGGTTCTGTATGCGGCCTACACCGCAGAAGTCACTTTGACTATTGTTTAGGGACACTCAGGGCTGGATAGGAGGTGAAATATAGTTTGTTACTTTACACTATTTATTTATGTGTCTTGGTTTGGCACAAACGCGTTGTGTAAACGTAGCGTACGGTGCTATTTTCTTAGTTTTGAAAAAAATCATTTGTGATTTTCTCCTTTTTTTGGGCTTTGCAGCACTTAGGTTCAAAGGGCCCCCAAAAAAAATTGACACACATTGTCAAGAAACAAATGAATACGATTTGTTTAGTTCTATTCGAATAGTTCAGGTTTTTATGTAGTCTATAATTAGTCTGTGCTACCAACACTAATAGCAACAACTCACTTTTATTACTTTACTCAATACAGCAGTCTCATGGTCAAAAATATTAGGGTTACGGTCACATATTTTCATTCAAGTATAAACCATGTACTTGTTATCATTTTGGCAAACTTCGAAAGATGGCGCTGTTACAAACGAGGCATCCCGTATTACCTTACCGAATTTAGGTTGCGCGTCGTCTATTGTATTCTAGTATTTACGACGCGCAACTTCATCCAGCCGTGTAATATCAACAAAAATATCACCTTCAAATGTATTTTGTAGGTTAAACATGATGCGATTTCGCGGTTTTGTACACAGTCCGCGATAAACTTACGTGGAAATAGTTCAGTACTCGATGTTTCTATGTGTGGTGATGTGTGCTAGGTTTTGTGAAAACAAATAGTGTTTGTGTCTATAAAAAGTTCATAATTTGAGTGTTTCTGGTGTTGGATTGTGAGAATGGCGGGATATTTAAATAGAAAAGCTGTAAGTAGTTTTTTAGAAGAATAGGATAATTTTAGACAATCATTAAATTAAGATTTATTGTTTAGGGCACGTCTTGTTGATAAAAGATTTAGTTTGAGCAAGGGGCGACGATGGGAGTGGCGGTAGGTCATTCAAGGTTATTTATGTAGGTGTACCGGCAAGCATGACCTAAGCATGGGGATTGCAGGTCACATTGGAGGTGACCTTTGGAACGTCATGGTTTCCTGTGCTTTATTTTTGAAGGTGGACGCACAAGTGGTTCCCTCCCTAAGTTATCGCTCAGATAGGTAGTTCGTTCCGACCAAAAGTGATGAAATATTGCAGAATTTAGAAGAATAAAAAAAAAAATACTGTCTTTTATGCTTGATGAACTTTTAACTTTTAGGACATTTCCGATAAAGAAAAAAACAGAAAAAAAATAAACTACGGGTCCGTAAAACTGATTAAATAACATATAAATAGCCCTTAAATCCAAAAATAAAAACTTAACATATTTCGCGAAATTAAAGCTAACAATTGTGTTTCCTTTGCAGGTTGATGGACACGCTCGGTTTCGAGTCAGACGAGCTCGTCGGCCGTTCCGTGTACGAGTATCATCACGCTGCCGATACTGGCTCCCTGGTCCAGCAATTCAAATCACGTAAGTTATAAAATAAAAAATAAAAACTTATTTTGATAAGTTTATTTTCTTAAAATTTTCACAAATAATTGAATTTTAAAACAGCGCCCTCTCTTGGCAGCACGACAATATAGTCGTTACAATCCTACACATAACGTAGTTGGGCTTGTGTAGCATAGATGGCAGCACACGGTTTGAAAATCGCTACGGTAAAAATATAAATTCAGACAGTTCGGCACTAATAAACGTATCTCATGGTTCTAAGTCTGTACCTACGTGTCGTTACATGTTATCATTTAAAACGCTTCAACTATATTCAATCTAGTTGAAGCGTTTTGGCCAAACATTATTTTGACCACTATCTCTATGGTATTAACCATAGAGGTAGTAATTAAAATAATGTTTGGCCTGATGAAACAGGGATGTATTTTCTAAGGTGTCTATTAGACACACAATTTGATGTAATTTAAAACTAAACTAATTAGACTTTATTTCAGAATAGTTAAAAATATGTAGGTGGGTAATAATTTTATTAAAACACTAGTTTTCAGCAAAACACGGTATTGCAAACATTATTCAAACTTAATTTTTATTTTAAACAATATCAGTAAGGCCCCGACTTATCATTTATTTATCCAAGACTATAAGTTACCCTTTATCATACATAAATGTAAAATATTTTACTAGCCTAGACTAAGTGGAATGTCCTTTCATATTTCAATAAATGTAACTAAAAGCACAATTTTCAACTAAAACTCCAAAACAATAGATACCTACACAAAACAAATATTATACACCTCTTCCCAACTTTTAGGAAATACGCGCGTGATGTTGTGATATTTTGTTTATGTAAACATTGCATTTACATATAGTTAATTAATACATTGGGATAAGGCACAACTTGTTTATCTCGTTTCTTAATTAGGTATAATTCTCACATTTTAGTACTTATCTTATTAAAGTCAAAATCTTTGATCCTTTCGATTTTGACAAATTTGTAACAGAAGAAAACTTAAAAAAAAAAGCATTTTCATTTGCAACTTTTTTTGCTATCATCAAGTGCTTTTTCAAGAAAACTGTTTCTCTCTAAGAGCCGTTTATTTTGTTCTAACAAACAATGTATGGCTTCCATTTTTTTTTTGCTCGATTCTTGTAATCTTGTTACTTGATTATACAATTTTCTTTCTAATGCTGTTTTGAGTTTGTGTTTTTGGACACCAGGCTGTAAAGAACGTAATTAACGTAATTAAATTTAAATAATCAAATGAATATTATTTAAAAAAATTAGATCTACTTTTCCTGACCTGATATTTTTAAAAAAATTTCAATATACCTTTATTATTGTTGATTCCGTAACATTATTTGTTGTACTTTGTTTTGTATTTGGTTCAAAATTGTTGGAGAGATCAATATTTTGCTCTCGAGGTTGCACATCTGACATTTCTTCATCTTCACTGGAATCTGTGGTTTCGGCTTTAGGCTAGAATAAAACAAAAATACATGTTGATATAAATCTTCAAAATAGATTTTTTTTTACTTATTACCAATTTTACCAAAAGAAAAATAACCAAAACCAAATAACAAAAGATAAAGATGAAGATTTCTTTAGAAATAAGCATCACCTTTGTAATATTTTCTGGCCTTTTTACTTTTCTTTATATTTAGTCTGTACATAAATTGTTAAATAAATAAATAACCATGTTCCGCTAAAAAAATGTATTAACAAAAAATTCAAATAACGCGTTTAAAAAGAGATTTTATTTTCCAATAATTCAACGTTTTCAAACCTTTGGTTTTACCTTCAGACTTGATGATTCCAAAACATTGTCTGCTGTTCTAATTTTCGGAGATTTTTCTTTTAGACTTTTTATTTGAGTAAGGCTCGGGTAACAAATATTTTGCTTAGCAAGTTGCAAATTTGACAATGTGTCATCATCACTGGAATCTGTTGTATTGTCTTTGGTGATTTCTTTACTCTATTGAAATTCAAAATCATATAAATAAACAGTTGGATGAGAAATATGTCCGGAATAGCAGTCCATATCAAACATTGAAAAACTTTAAAACCTTAATACTTTATAATCTCATAACATTTATTGCTGTTTCAAAAGGGTAGATGACACCATAAAACAATAACTCCAAGACACCAATCTCTAAAAAAACACATTATTTTGGGCCTGAAAACCCGATTTATTTTCATTCCAATTAATTGCCAAATTCGATTTTTAGTTGCTTTGAAATCAATAAATAGTTGAGTCATTGAGTTGAAAAAATAGTGACGTCACCATACAAAATCTATGAGAGAACCGCATTTTGACAGCTCTTAAAAAGTATCTCAATTGATTGGTGTGTCATCTACCCCATTACTGATGTAATATTTTTTGGATTAGTTGGTTGGGATTGCCTTAGGTAACTAATATGTTGCACTTATGGCAATGATATTCTAATAAACAGATATGTTATACACCTACAAATTAACCGAGAAAAGTGTTCCGCGCGGCAGCGGCAGCTCACATGATACACGCAGAATAAAGGCAATACGACCCAATTGGGCCATTTTCGAGTCTTCACGATTGCGCGCTGACAACATAACTGTTAACTAGAATATCATTGACTTATGGCACTATGTTTGGCTCTAGAAATTTAAACAATTAAAAATCACATTTTGACCAATAAAATTCAAAAACATTAAAAGATGAAGATTTTATTTACCAATTTTAATTCCGGGACAGAGCCTTTTGTTAATTTCTGGAAACCTAATTTAGTTGAGTAGTAATTTTCTTTTTTGAAATGTAACGAACAAACTCTTGTGCTTTTTGTAAAATTGTGTTTATTAAGTGCCTGCATCCATTTTTTCCTAAGAAGAGGGTCATGTGGAGCTCTGTGAAATAAATTAGGTTTGATTTAAAGTTATTCTTCTCTGAAATAGTTTTTCAAGTACCTACTTAATATAAATTACATCAGACAGAACGATAAAAATACGTACCTAGTCGAAGCAAAAAAGTATGAATCGTAGCAGATGGCGTTTTATTTCTGCCTACCCGCATGGGAAAAAAGAATATTACAATAATATTAACAAATGAAAAAAAACCGTTACTGTGATAATAAACAGGCAAAAAACAATAGTTTAAGTAATAAATGCCTACTCAAAAATAACCTAAAATCTTGCATCAAATGCCCGGAAAATAAACAAGTAGACTTTACTCACAAAACATCAATGTTTTGTGAGTAACATAATAAACTTAACAGTTTAAAAAATAAATAAATAATCGAGGGCGTGCGACCCTGTTTATTACCCTGGCGCCCGCCATATTTGTTCGCACTGGAACATAGCACTCATTTAATATCGGCGGATAAAAATCCAAATGTTTGCTAACCTGTGAAAGTGAACAGAATTTGGATTACGAGATGCAATAGACACAGTATCAGATCTCGAACTGCAGCCCTCGACTGTACACTGTACCATTGTAACCTTTTGTTTGGTTAAATAACAAGCAACTCACGCGCGCACAACTGAACTAAATGCCGCCACACTTACTGTGGGTGCCGCGATCGCCGCCGCCGGTTGCTAGCGTAGCGATGAAAACGGTGCCTTCGTTCATTCGATCGGCGCCATTTTGTGTGGCATCTTTTAGCTCCGTGCCATCTATTGGACGTATTAAATAATTAAAAGTTGTCAATACAGAACGCCGAACGGTCCAATCTGCGATAGCGATTCAACATTGTTATTTTTACTGTAATTGAATAACAGCTGTTTTTGGTTTGTTTCAATGATTTGAACTTTATAACTTTGCACTTAGATATGAAGTTTAAACTGTATTAAAATTCTATGCTAAAAACTTATTATGAAGGCCATTAATTTGTAAGGGGCTATTTACTTTGAATTATTTATTTAGTTTTACTTACGTTGCGTAACGTAGGTACTGTCTGGCACAAAACGCTTTCATAATATTGTAAGTACACACATCAAAAGTATCTAGGGATCAACATATATTTTTGCAATAACTTTTCTCCTGATTGATATTAATTAAAATTTTCTTTAAGGATTCATCAAATAAAGTGTTTTCGTTTGTCACAGTAACGATAAACCAAGTCACCTTTGCATTAATAAAGAAATTTGCCATTTTCCTAATAAAGGGATTTTTGACATTTGAACCACTAACATTAAAGTTCGAAAAAAAGACTGAAATAACAGTTTTCTTTAAAATTTTATTGGGTAACTTAAACAATTAATAATCCGTGTTTCTACCGCGAACACTAACAACACAAGAACATCGGTTTGGCATACTCAAAATGAGTTCATCCAAATCACGCTGTGGAATGGCCGCCCATGTTCGTTGCAACAACAAAAAAAGGTCTTCTTGCGACTGGATACCCTCCATATTCGGCAGAGCTCTTCTCTGTAGCATATCCCATGCATGCTCAATCGGGTTCAAGTCTGGCGACTGAGCAGGCCAGGGCAGGACATTGATGTTAGCTGCGGCGAGAGTCTGTCTTACAACTCTTGCGGTGTGCGGTCGTGCATTATCATGCATTAACTGAAATAAGGGACCGATTTGCACTTGTAGAGGAACGATGACGTCTGATACAATCGTCTCAGCATAAATTTGAGCGTTGAGGTTGCCTCTGATCCAAATCAACTCAGTTCTTCCGCCGATCCAAATACCCGCCCATACCATGATGGTTCCACCACTATAAGGATGGACTTCCTGGCAGGATTTTAATCGCTGTTGGCGTCCAGGGGTTCTCCAGTGTCGTATACGTCTTGTATCCGGTCTCATACCAAAACGAGACTCATCAGAAAAGCACACGAAACGCCATTGTTCTTCTGCCCAATTTCTGTGTTCAAGAGCCCATTGATATCGAATCCTACGATTGTGCATTGCTATAGGTGGTACCCGTAGCGGTCTTCGGGAATGAAGGTTCACTTCATGCAAGCGGTTTCTGACTGTTTGGTCGCTAATTAAGTTCCCTGAAGAGTGATGAAGCCTCACGGCTAACATCATGGCGGTTATTGTTGGAGCTCTTCGAGTTAAGATTTGAATGTATCGGTCTTGTCTCCGTGTGGTGCAGCGATACCGTCCTCCATGGCGCTCAGCCACGGTACCAGTGCTTCGGTAACGTGTCCAAAGTCGACTGATAACACTCTGACTTGTATTCAGAGCTAAAGCTACAGTACGTTGCCGGGAACCAGCTTCTATCATTCACACGGCTCTGAGCATTTCTTCCCTGCTTAAATGACGTCGCCGCTCCATAATAACGTTGGTTTTAATCAGTAGTAGGGAAACAGTAGCACTAATAATGTCTTCAATGCGTTGTATGTTTTTATAGGGAAAATATTGACAGCTTATTTTCATCTTTTACTCGAATTTGATTGAGAGTTCCTGATTCAAATTATGAAATGCACCAAAAAGGATCCATATAAATTTATAAAATCATAAATTTATTACAAAGCCACATCTCAATCTCAAGAAATCCGCATAAAAATGCTTGATCCCTAGACATTTTTGATGTGTGTAGGTACGTTCGTACGGGTATGTCACTTGGGTTAGGCTTTGTGTTGTAGAATACCTACCTTGCCTTGAACTTGTTATGATAGAGGGATGCCAACGGGTTCTAAGCGGTCGTAGTCGCTAATAACCAATTCCTTCATATTTTGTTCTCTGTTGCTATAGTGAGATGACTGAAACACTGACTGACTAAGTGAAATTAACTGTTACTGGTGACGATTCTGTTGTGCACAAACTAAACTTAATTTAGGCTATTGCTATCTTTTACTAAAAGGCAGTGCGAGAAAAGGACGGCTATAGCTATGAACTAAGTTAGAGATGTCAAACTAGTTTAATATGTAATTTTTTTACGAAAGATAATAATAATCTACAGCTGTTTGTTAGGTTGTATAAAACATGTTATTTTTATTGATATTTAGTTGATATCACCTATATTGTCGAGACTTTGTTTTGTGAAGAGGATTATCTAGGAAGAAGGTAAGTAATAAAAAGAAAAACCTTCACAGTGGCTTGTTTAATTTAAGTAATAGTTATAATAGGTATTTTAATAAACTTTTCAGGAATCTTACCTACAGTTTTGTCACTATGCGATTTTTTTGGGTACCTACTTACTTAGCATTTTTAACTTATCATTTACATAAATGAGCTTCTGCCAACTCTAGCACATTCTGAAATTATAATGTCCAATTTGTCCATAGAAATTATTTAAACTTTAAACCACGCACGAAGAATGTGGAGGAGACTTTCTCAGACCAGCATAGCTATTCACAACGCTTCGATTCGATTCCGATTCGGAAAGTCGTATGTCTATCTTTTTTTGCCATTACGAAAACGAGCGAGATAGACATACGACTTTCCGAATCGGAATCGAATCAAAGCGATCTGAATAGCTATGCAGAACTGCTGGGGTGGACAGAACAGGTTAACAACAAAAATGTCAACCGTAATTCCAAAAAGCAATTTTGACATACTTATTGATAAGTCGATTAAGTACCTGTCCAACCAGTTGTGGACATGGCATGGATGTTGTGTTGTGGACTTAGCACAAACTCGTCAACTAAAATTAACACTTAAGGACTTGCTAATGGGTCCAACGGACCCAGTCCCTTCATATTTTGCTTAATAATTATTCAAGCTTAAAAATTCGACGAATGCGACGTTGGCGCTCTTAGTACCTTTTAACGATAGTGTTGCACAGCAGACGACGTCGGTAGTCAGTTAGCGCACTGCACTGCATGTGAGTGCTACGGACGAGTGACTAAATATGTACCTAAGTGATTTTTGCATATTGTTATTACTATCTATTTAAGTACCTATTTACTTTATTTTATTTCATATAAAGAATTTCTTAATACAAACATGCCACAGCACATCAAAAACCGTATTCGAAATCTAATACCAGAAGTAGAACCAACTGCTGCATCCAACCCACCAGTGAGTTGACGAAAAGTGCGTTGCGGCCTATGTAATTGGAAAAAAGATAGAAAAACCAAAGTTTTTTGCACAAAGTGCAGTGTACCAATTTGTACAAATTGTTAGAACTAAATTTTATGTACAAACTGTACAAAGTGTCTGAAGCATAAAAAAGCAAAAAAAAAAGCATAAAAAAAGCATAAAAAAGCAAAAAGCAAAAAAAAAAAAAAAGAGTTAAGTCACACTTGTCAACACAATAGTGTGACTTAACTCTTAATTTTTTTTTTATTTTTTTTATAAATCTGTGATAATTGATCTCTCTTTGCTATTTTGTGTAAATACATTATAGTTGTGTAAGTAAATAGAAGATTTAGTTTAAAATAAGTAATTATAGAAATTACAATGATTAGCCTAAATCTTGTCACAAAACCAAGGAGAAATTTAGTATATTTTTGTAATAGCTGTTGTTTAAGTAAAAACAACAAATATTAATATTTGATTAAATAATATATTTTATTATACATATAGAATCCTTCTAAGAAAGTAAACATTTACGGTTATTAAGCAGTTTTGGAAAAAACTTATGATATTATACTGGGTCCAGCAGACCCGGTAGCGAGTACTTGTGCTACAAATCACGACGCGAGTCCCTAAGTGTTAAAGTAAATTTGAACTATTTTAAGATAAACAATGCTCGTTTCGCACATAATTTGAGTGTTAATACAGTGTGTGTATCTGGATTTATAAACAAAAAAAAAAAATTCAAACTTCATATTTGATTAAACAATATCTTTTATTATACATACCTATAGAATCCTTCTAAGAAAGTAAACATTTACGGTTATTAAGCAGTTTTGGAAAAAACTTATGATATTATACTGGGTCCAGCAGACCCGGTAGCGAGTACTTGTGCTACAAATCACGACGCGAGTCCATAAGTGTTAAAGTAAATTTGAACTATTTTAAGATAAACAATGCTCGTTTCGCACATAATTTGAGTGTTAATACAGTGTGTGTATCTTGATTTATAAACAAAAAATAATAATTTCAAACTTCTTTTGAATCTCTAAAACTTTTCACAAAGTCTTTTCATAAGTCTCTCCTTGTGCTTACTTTTTACTGATCCTTTCGCTATCCTTATTGTATTGTCAGTGAAAACTTTTAATTGGCCTTCTTCTACTAACTCTGTTTCTTAGCTGTAAGTTTTCTTATGATATAGAAAATAAAGTATTAAGTTACACAGTTTAAGACTACATTCATCATATTCAATGATACCAATAGGCATGGCAACAGTATCAAAAAATTGCAAATCTATTTAGTCCGTCAGTTAGAGTATTGGAAATGAATGGACACGTATTTTTTGTTTTTGTAAATCAATGAATATTGACAAAGATAAAACGCATCAAAACTCGGGAGTGGGGGGGGGGGCTTGTGACGTCAGAACTAGATAAAAATTATACCTAGGCGTGACGTATTGAGAATTTTAAAAGCGTCATATCTTCGTCAATTTTGGTTTACATAAATAACAAAAGAAAAAACACGGGTCAAATATTTTTTAATAATCTAACTGACGGACTAATTAGTTTTTTTTTGTCGTCTCGCCTATTGTGCTTGTTGCACCAAAACTATTACTTACAGAAATGAAGTAACTTCGATTCAAAAATCGTTCTTTTTACGTAAGTAATACATCTTGTTTTCTCTTAGCAAATCAATCCCTCGTAATTCAACTTTCTTTATATCTCGCAAACGAACCTGTTTATTACTTACAACAGGATTTTCATTGAACCACCGTCATAGTACCTATACGTACGACGTACGATCGCGCACGTGTTAATTATTGAGTCGTAAAGACGAGGAAATGACAGTCAGCCGACGATGTCGATCGGTTTCTTTACGGTGAGTAAACGTACGTAGAGGTAGGAAGATGGTCGATTACTGTTTGATGTTTGTTTTATGTGTGGCACCTGTATGGCCTTGATATCAAGATTGATAAGAAAGCGAGGAGAAAGTTGATAGCAAACTTTAGAACTGTTTTTTTTTGTACCCACTTCGAAATAGAAACCGTGTCTTGTTGTGAATCCGCGATAATTTACTATTAGACCGTACCTAGCAACTACTTAGGTACTTAAAAAAAAATCAGTTTGCTGTCGAATTTTGTTACGCAGTTACGTAGGTACCATAAAGGCTTATGTAGGAATTTTCTCGCTAATGTCGCTCGCCAATTCACTCTCATTGAGAGGAGGCCGGTATCCCAGCAATGGGGGCACTATGGGCTGATTGTGCGTATGTTTGTCGCTCTCCTCTGCTACATGGGACTTCTTTACTTTCAGAAGCCAGTTTTCTTCTTATCGTATCGATTTTCCTTCCAATAACGTACTGTTCTTGATCTGTTTGTTTTAGCTGTAAGTCTCCCGTGTTATTTAAATAAATAAATAAATAACACGGTGTGGGCCCAGTAGGTGGCCACGTTTATTCCAGCGGTAGACGCGCTGGACACTCCAGCAGGTGGTGCATTGTTTGGAGCGCCGCACTCGCACTCGGTGTTGGAAGAACCAATTATACCCCATTTTGCCAGGTTATGTTTGGAGCGGCCTACTTGGGTACGCAATCGATTCAGAGCTTTCCAAATAGGCCACTGTTGTTCACTGCCACCAGGAGCCAGGTGTTCTTGGTGCTTTAAGAAGTCGTGTGGTGGCCAAGCCAGTGATGCTGGTGGAATACTAACCTCCTTCTTTTTAGAAGTCTGTTGAAAATGCCTGCTGATAATATGTGGGTGTAGATACTATTGGATCTCTGCCTTAGCTTTCGGAGAATATAGACGTGATGTTATGTTGTGATGTTTAGTTGGTCAACCGGAAGTACCCTATATATAGGTTTTGGGTCGAAAACTTATAATTATGATGGTTCTCGTTGACCTAGAATCACGAAATTTGACAAAAAGCAAGGTCTTACAGCACTTGTAAAGGGAAAAATCGAAGAACCGTAAATATGTAGTTTAATAACAAAAAAAAAGCGATTTTACTATTACAAACTTATTATTTGCGGTTGGTGCAATAGCCGTTTCTAGGTATCGAAATGTAATAATTAAATCTTTATTCAGAATTTCAAAAGGTAAAATACAATATGAATCTAAAAACTAACAGTGTAGGTAAGTATAATAATGTATGATGCCTGTAGCCCTGTACTAGGATAATCCTGTATCACAGGCTGCAGGAGCTCTAACAATATGCTACATGTAGGACAGTAGTTATCTTTTTGTTTAATAAGTATTTAACATAACATGACAAAATTATTTTAATTAACACTTAAACTCTAACATAGAACTAAACACATAAAAAACGACCCACCAAGTACTTAGTTAGATAATAAATAATCAATATTCATTGTAATAAGTCAAATACCTAATAATTTTAATAGTTTTGTTCCGTTCCCCTTCCCACAGACAAACCCTGAAATCGGTTTTGTGGGGCATTGTCATAAATTAAGACTTTACAAAAACTTTCCTTTAATAAATAAATAAATAAGTACCTATATATTTCAAGTTTGCTGTGAGCTCCTACTCCAAATCAATGAATTTGCCTTTGATGCTTTTGTCTTTGATGTTTCAGAATTGATTAATTGGCATTGAAATAATTCCTTCGGTCCTAAATCAAACTTCATTTAAGCGTTGCCAATTAATAGGTGCGTTTATCTTTCCGCACTACCATTTTAATTGAATCATTAGACCATTTAATAAAAATGGTTTATAAAACGTTTTAAATATAAGTAAGTAGGTAAGTACTGAAATCAAGGTTCGAAATTATCAACATATATTTTCTTAAATAAATATCAAATAATTACGAGTTACCTACGAGAGAATTACCTACGAGTAAATGTAAAAATAAAGATATTTATTAATTTGTTTATTGTTTTTATTTCTTTTTGGTCACTAAATATTACTGTTTGTGGATTAAGTAAATACAATTTTTACCTATGTTGTCACTTAACGCGTTTGGATACACGCGGAAGAGGCTAATAGCGTTCGGATATTAATTTTTGTTATTATCACGATAATGAACAGAAATTGTCCTATCGTCATTCATTATATCAACGAGAAGTCGCCCATTGTTGAGGCATTGGCCTCCTCCAAGTATCACCACATCGACGTTTCTTACGCTTCTTGCATCCAGCTGATTCATCACCAGACACCATTCACTAACTTGGACGACCTGAATGGCGTAGCGGTAGTGAGGCTGCCTTACGTTCTTAGGGTCCCGAGTTCGAATCCCGGTAGAAATGTTTGTGTGATGAGCATGGACATTTGTTTCCGAGTCATGGATGTTTATACATGATAAGTATGTATTTACAAACAAAAAGTATCTATGTAGTATATCAACTATCTGGTGTCCACGACACAAGCCTCGTTGCTTAGTGTGGCACTAGATGGCGCTGTGTGTAATGTCCAGCGATATTTATTTATTTAATTACCCCTATTAAAATCTAAAGTAGATTAGGTATCTCATAGATCGCCCCACGGAGATGAAATAAGTAAGTACTAGACATTTGTCATGGTCGCCAATGGGAGTCTGTAATGATGCATTCAAACGAGACCTTATCGCGTGCCGTGCTTTGAATATTTGATCATCGGCCATCTTAGATCGTCAGCTGTTGAACGAAAGTACGGAACGTCATTTTTAGGGTTCCGTAGCCAAATGGCAAAAAACGGAACCCTTATGGATTTGTCATGTCTGTCTGTCCGTCCGTATGTCACAACCACTTTTTTCCGAAACTATGTATTAGAATAATACGAACGATGTATTCTGTGAACCGCATTACACACAAAAATAGAAAAAAAAAAACAAAAAAAAATGTGTTTCCCCATCCTTAAAACTAAAACTCTAAATTTTTTTTTCAATGTACCCATTTGTGTGGGGTATCTATGGATAGGTTTTCAAAAATGATATTGAGGTTTCTAATATCATTTTTTTCTAAACTGGATAGAGTGCGCGAGAGACTTCCAAAGTGGTAAAATGTGTTTCGTCCCCTCTGTAACTTCTAAAATAAGTGAATGATAATACTTACTAAAAAAAATATATGATGTACCTACATTACCATGTAAATTTCCACCGAAAATTGATTTGAACGATATCTAGTACTTAAGTACTTAATTTTTCTTTAAAACGTCATAAATCGTAAACCGCAATTTACCTTTCATTCAATAAAGTTTGCGCGGAACCCTCGGTGTGCGAGTCCGACTCGGTCTTGGCCGTTTTTTTAACTTCAAATTTGAAATAGAAAAATGAATGGAGCTACCTATAATATCAAAACATTATCAAATTGTAAAATGCGTCTTATAGGGCCACGGGCCCGGCGACAAAAACGAATGTAGGTACCCATATTTTTCCACAAGGCTGTATTGAATCAGGCCACCCCAAACACGTGTACATAAGCACCCGCATAACTATGTTTTTTTTTTTTGTAATCAGCGCAAGGTCGCAAGAATATTCGTATTTCTGTCACTATTTTCAAAGTGCTGATATACAAACGATATTGATCGAGAACCCTATATTGCAGTGTTTTTCATCCTGGGGGTCGTGAAGCATCATAAGGGGTCGCAAGAGATCGCGAAAACTACCTCAGTAAACAAAACAATAAAGTCTAGAAAGATATCTATTTAATATGATAATGTTAACTAAAGGATATAAACATTTGCAAGTATGTTCATACAAATTAACAAAATAAAAACCTATCAGTACTCATCCATCCTAATGAGGTTTCGCTTGTTTGTCATTAACTAATTTCTCCCGTCGTAGATCCGTTTTTGCTACATTGAGAATTAAATCGAAATTTAAATAAAAAAAAAGTGTTAAATGCGAACATGTTGAATATATGTTATCCGAATCCTAATTATGCAAATGCATAAAAAAATTGTATGGATCTAATATTTGCAATATGATAAAATAAAGGAAAAAATAAAGCGAAGGGTCGGGGCAGTCGGGGGGTCATCAAATATTTTTTCATATTATGGGGGTCGTGTCATTGAAAAGGTTGAAAAACACTGCTTTATTCCATTTCTTCGAACTCCATTGCAACATTTGCAACTGAAAAGAAATATCAAAATGTCAAAGAATCGATTGCTAATTCGCTGGAATTTCTCGATTACAAATTGCGTGTTCAGTGAAAGGTGTCTAATTAGTTTTCGCAGTAATATTGGATCAAGTAAGTAAATTAAACAATAGGTAAAGGAGGTACTTTAAGTCGTAAACAATTAAAACTTAAGCAGGTACTTACGTTTTAATTGTTTACGACTTACCTATGTTATGAAATCATACCTGTATTGTTTTTTCCTAAGGTATTACCTCAAAACAACGTAAGTAGTACTGTTTTCCTCCACATATTTTCCTTCTAGTTTTACCTTTATTTATAAAGGGTGTAATGTTTTACACCCTTTATAAATAAAGGTAAAACTAGAAGGAAAATATGTGGTATAAAGGGTGTAAAACATTACACCCTTTATAAATAAAGGTAAAACTAGAAGGAAAATATGTGGAGGAAAACAGTACTACTTATGTAGAGAACAAGTGCCTTTAGGCTTCGTTAAGAGGTGTTCCTCTTAACGAAGCCTAAAGGCACTTGTTCTCTCCGTTATTGCGATCATTTTTTTGTTCTACGCCATACCTGGGAACCTTCTAGTTATGGAGATATTGGGGGTCAAAGTTCCAAATTTTTTACCAGTTTTTTTTTAAATACTAGTTTTTAATGTAAGATTTTTACTTTAAACACCTCCACGACCCCCGTACTATACAATCCATCCGTCAGCACAATGTTTTGAGTGCGTTACATTGAGTTCTACCACAAAACATGATTTTTCACCCCAAAAAAAAAAGTTGTTTCCCAGCAACAATTTTTGCGTAAAGTTACTTAGTTTGATGTACAGAATGCTTGGTTGACAGCTTCGTGATGAGGTCTTTTACACCCATATGTAGGTAGGTATCCCATATCTCCCCGTGGGTGTCGTAAGAGGCGACTAAGGGACTTACCAGAGAATGGGCAGCAGCGTTCTCTGTGCTTTTGTAACAACCGTACTGCGATCGCCAACCCGCCTGCCAAGCGTGGCGATTATGGCTAAAACCCCCCTTTGGGGGAGGCCCATGTCCAGCAGTGGACGTCTTTCGGCTGAAATGATGATGATGATGATATATGTAGGTACTAAAATTGAAACATTCTATCAGTAAGAACCACTTAGGTTATATGTATTATGGATGCGTATTATTGCGTAGGTACGCAGTCCGCACGTAGAACTCATTTATTTTAATAAGTATTCGTATTGCCAGCCTGCACGATATTGTTTTGTAATGTTGCCCGAACTTGGTTGGCAAAAATTAAATTAGGTAAATGTGTGGAGTTTCAGACTTTCAGTACACTCAAAGCCTTTTCTTAAGTATGTCCTCAGCTTCCAGATTATCCAAATTTAAACATACATACTGGCAGTACATACAATGTATGTTTTAATCTGGATCTGAATTTTAGAAAATATGCATAATTTGACATCGTATTTTTGTCTTGGAATTGGAACCATCTAATGTCGCGTTACCTGCTTACTTTCTCCTAAAAGTTCTACAGAAACCCAAAGGATCCAACAGTCTATAGAACTCGTTATTGTTTTTTTGAAAGTTTTCCTATCATCACAAATGTCTACTTCTTTTGCCTATAGTTCCTGAAGCTTTTATCAGATTTCAAAAAAAATCCTGTAGAACTAAAACAATTGAAACACAAATCACTCAAGTACCGTCTTTCTACAAGTTCACAACACAAAGCCACAAATTGTTGTTGGTAATAAATTCTAATTCCGTCCCAATTTACGTAATATAACATACCTATCTATTTTTTACGTAAACAAGCGTCAAACCGGCGTGTATTAGCACGTGCTGGGGAAATAAAAATACATTTTATTTGGGGCGCCATCGCCTGTTCATCACGCACGTTTTGGTTGACACTGACGAAGGTCGAATGGCTGACCTACGAGACGGGTTTAGACCGTAATAATGCGGTTATGTAATAGACCTACGATGTATACTACTTCAAAAAGGTTAGAGTAGGCCAGATATGTGGTGGATTATAAATATCGGCAACATAATAAAAAAAAACCGGTCGAGTGCGAGTCGGACTCGCGCATGAAGGGATCCGTACCATCATAGTAGGGGGAGCCCTCTTTAATTTTTTTATTTGTTGTTATCATCTGTGAAAATTTTCAACTGTCTAACAATCACGGTTAATGAGATACAGCCCGGTGACAGACATACAGACAGACGGACAGTGGAGTCTTAGCAATAGGGTCCCGGTACCCTTTGAGTACGAAACCTTAAAAAAGAACATTTTTCAAAGTCACAACCCATCACAGGTTGTCTTTTAGCCAGTAACACAAAAGAAGACAAAAAATTATTTAACTTTATAATAGGCGAGACGAGAAAAAAAATCTAATTAGTCCTAAATATTTTTTGATAATCTAGTTAGATTATCAAAAAATATTTGACCCCTGTTTTTTCTTTTGTTACGTAAACCAAAATTGACGAAGATATATGACGCTTTTATATAATTTCGTCAAACGTCATGCCTTGGTATAATTTTTAGCTAGTTCTGTCTGACGTTACGAGCCCCCACTACCGAGTTTTGATGCGTTTTATCTTTGTCAATATTCATTTATTTACAAAAACAAAAAATAAATAATAAATATCGCTGGACATTACACACAGCGCCATCTAGTGCCACACTAAGCAACAATGCTTCTGTCGTGGACACGGATAGTTGATATTATACTACACAGATACGCAGATACGTGTCCATTAATTTCCAATAGTCCAACCGACGGACTAAATAGATTTCAATTTTTTGATACTGACGTCATGCCTACTTATCGATAGATCCTTGAAAGTATGCAGAAGAGTACTACCTACTTAACTATGAGAGGGAGACCAAAGAAACGATGGATGCAGAATAATGGGATTGATGGACTGGCTGAAATTTAAATTCTGATGATGGTTGTTAGACATGTATTATGGAAGAACAAAACATGCTACTTATGCCAACTTCAAATAAACAAGATTTTTGTATACATCCGAGTGAGAGTAGGGCTTACTGTTTCTTACACCAAGTCAAGAAATGGCTACCTACCCAAATCATTATAAAATACTACTTATACATACGCCTGTGTCTAGAAAACGCGTTCTTAAAATAGAACTAAAACGTTTTTATATATAGTTATCTTATCCAAGCATTATTAAATGAAGCTTTTAATGCAATTAGTGCTCTATCTTGGATGTAATAAACTTTAAACTGAATTGAAAAGACCCCGACGATAATACCTAGAAGGAGTAGCAGGTTTAGTCTTTATTACACCGCCTGTGAATTTGACAAAGAATAGAAGCAGTTTCGAGAAAATATGGATGGATTGCGAAAATCAACAATTTGGCTAGAATGGAATGTAACCAATGATATTCTAATAAACAGATATGTTATACACCTACAAAACCACCGAAAAAAGTTTTCCGCGGGGCAGAGCCAGCTCACATACACGCAGTGACGCAGAATAAAGGCAAAACGAGCCAATTGACCCGTTTTCGAGTCTTCACGATTGCGCGCTCACAACATATCTGTTTATTAGAATATCATTGAATGTAACAGTGAAAAATGAAGAAAAATCAATGGCAGGAACAAGGATGATATTAGTATGGCCACCGTTCTTTCCTTATTTAGTTGACCTTAAATTAGAATATAATAAATCAAGTTTTACAAGCCCTCAATTTATAAAGTTGTAAGTACGGTCGAACAAGTCGAACAAGCTATTTGGTTTACAGTTTAACCAACAAATTACATTGTAAAATGTAAACCAAATAGCTTGTTCGACCACAAAGCCCTTAAATCGCTGCCATAGACGTTGATGAAGTGATAGCATTTCAAGAGTCTTAAATGACACTCGCCCGCGGAATAATTCGCGCTTATGCGCGAATTATTCCGCGAGCGCCACGTTCCGACGGTTCATGGCCGCCCGTCATGTTTTCGCACCGCGGTAACAGCTGATCAATACAAATGATTAAAAAAAAAACCGGCCAAGAGCGAGTGGGAGTCGCGCACCGAGGGTTCCGTACAAACTTTTTAAAGGGCAAACTTAACTTTGCTGTTTGATCCCTAGAAACGGCTATTGCAAAAAGTTTGCAATAGTAAAATCGCTTTTTTTTTGTTATTAAACTACATATTTACGGTTTTCAGACTTTTCCCTTTACATGTGCTGCCAAATTTCGTGATTCTAGTTCAACGGGAACTACCATGTAGGTTTTCGATCCAAAACCTATAGGGTAATACTTTCGGTTGACCTAGAATTGTCAATTTTGGTTAAAAGCAATTTCTTACAGCACAAGTAAAGGGTAAAGTCCGAAAAATAAAAAATGTTGAAAATTAAGATAAATTTTGGTACTTACAAGCTTTCGCGAAGATATTAATTTGCCCATATCTTTTTATCGTGTTGACTCAGGACCTTGATTTTTATACACCTAATAGGGACTATTATAGACCTCAGTATATGGTATAAATTCAACTTGCTAGGTCCACCCGTTCCTGAGAAAATCAGTGGTGACAGACGGACAGATAGAAGGACAAGAAAGTAATCTTATAAGGGTTCCGTTTTTTCCTTTTGAGGTACGGAACCCTAAAAACAGAAGCTGACACGAACACAACACATGCTCAGCGCGTGATAAATAATAACCCACCTACAAACTACACACAATCGTGTAAACACTTAGTCACAAGCAACAAAAAAACTTGCAACGGTAATTGCTTAAATAAAACTGAGGAGCTTATCCAATTGAACGCATAGAAATCTTATAGGTACCCTCCTTTAAGTGGACAATAACAAAATGATCCTAGGTAGCTCCCCTTCCCGTTGAACCCCAGTCACATGATGTAGTAGAAATAAACGCGTAATGACGCCGACAAATATCTGAACATCTGGACCAGCACCAACACCAACGTTTGTTTATTACAAGATGCAAAAAGCCGAGCCGAAATCACCTCATGTCACATGTGTTTGCGTGTATTTTTACTTACTAACATCGTAAATCATTGCAAATTCTAGTTTTATCTGGTGTAAAAAATAAATGATTAAACGAACAATAATGGGCCGATAATGATGCATTCGCGACTGTTTCACGTGTCGATCACGACTCGACAGAATCTAGCCTTGAACTTGTAAATGAATCATTTTAAGTACTTACTAGCTGTTGCCTTGGCCTTCGTGCTCGTGAAATTATTGTGGAAAATACTTTCCCATTTGAATCGGATTTTGTTAACAATTTCAAGGGTTTTAATTTTTTTGCACGGAACCCTAGTCTTGTATCTTAATTAAAAGTAGCTTAAGTTGCTCCTTATAACATCAGCTGTCTGCCAGTTATGTCCCGTCGAAATCGGTCCAGCCGTTTCGGATATAAGCCGGAACAGACAGACAGACAAAAATAAAAAATATTGTTTTTTTTTTGTTATATGTACCGCATATACTTTTACACCTGTTAATTTAGTAAAAAGCTGTTATTTTGAAATTACAAACAGACACTTCAATTTTATTCATTTGCAAATTGCAAATATGATGCAGATTGGCACATCCGCCAACTTTCTCTTTTCAACTTTTATGTAACGTTCTATTGATAGATAGAACACGTGCTTTCAGTGTTTTATTGTAAAAGCGTCGTGTCTATTTGCTTTCTGTTTCTTGATATATCAGAGGTAGGTGACGGAAATCGGTAACGAACTATTATTAATACTGCCTTGGTTCAATTGATGTTCTTGCACATCTAATTGTTTGCTAAAGACACTGATAGGAATGTAGCGCACTGCATTGTAGCGTATTCGAATATGTTTATTATAAAGCTTTGTATGAATCTGTAGCAAGATAATAGCTCGCAAGATCAAAACTTCCGCTATCTGATTTTGACTGCCCATCAGCAGCTCGCTAAAAAGCAAAAAACAATGCAGGAAACCGGTTAATTTCGCCTCTTTCAAGATTTTTTCTTCCATTCCTCAAAAAACTAGAAGTTGGCATTCAGCTCATGTCAGCCAAAAGCATCTGTAGAATGAAACCACCAGACCTTCGGGCATCTGTGAGAGGTAGAGGCAGCGATAAAAATACCGTTCAGACGTAACGTGTGACGTCACAAAAACGTGCCACTAAACAATAGCGTGATAAGGAAAGTATTTACGAAGAAATTAACTTTTAACGTCAGAAATTAGGTAATAGATAACGTTGGTTCGATATCATTAAAAGATACGTAATGTATAAAGGCATGCTTTTCTATACTTGGTGCAATGTAAAATGTAACAGTGTGGATAACATTAATTATTGCTCTCCAATTTCTATTATTCTAACCTCTAAAGTTGTAGGTAAACCTATCATTCACAACAGCTTACCTTACCTTACCTTAGTAACTTAGCATCACGCCTCTAAACCCCGAAGGGTTAGACAGAGGTGTACCTGATAGTATACCTACCTTTCGCAAGTTATGTTTAAAGTCCCATGTAATAGAGGGCGAGCATATTATGGCCATCAACCGAGCACGAATCCTGACTCCGTGGCTGCTATTGAGAAATTTCTGATGGAAACACCCAATAACACTTACACTCGTCACGTACGTCTCGTCGACACTGCTGAGTATGAGGTCCTCCTTATACTCAGCAGTGTCGACCTACGAGGCAGTCATTAATATTTCATCTAAAATCCGTCTTCTTATCCATGATTCATTTCTACAAATTAAGTTTAATGGTTGATGCTAGAACGTATCTTGATTATGCAGTCCGTTTTGTTAAGGTCCATTCTATTACCATTTGTCCCTATTAAATCGACCATAGGGTTTTAATATTCTTATATTACGTGCCCAGACGTACAAATGCCGCATTATACACGTTCTTGTTACGCCAGGATTATTCAAATCAGCGGATTCCTGTCCCTCAACATAAAATATATAAATTTGTCTTTTCAACCACAATTGATTCTATTTTAATGATGAATTTTATTTTGGTAATCACTTGTTTTATTTTTAACCAGATTGATTGAGATTGAAATTTAAAAAATGCTTCGAAAAACATGATAATCATGTCGTGAAACAAAGTTAATAGATCACAAATAGAACCGACTACTTACATGAAAATCTGAATAAACATTACAAATAAATTCACTTACACTTGAAGAGCAGAATATCATCTAAGCTCTCCAATAATAGTAGATCATATCGTTTTCAAATCCCGTTTGGCAAAGGGAATCTAGAGGACAATGTAAATTGCAGTCCTACAGGCTTGACAATTGAACCATCGACCCATGAAATTGTCAGGCCGCATTGAAAAGGTTTTAGATGGAATTGTATATATTTCATTAGGTACATGACATGCGCTGGAGATTCCGAACATATTTTAGTTAATAAACGGGAGCAAAAGCTTAGTAACAGCGTAGCCAACAAAGTTTCATCTAAAATACAATCTAGTGGTTCAAGTTAATTAAGCTCAAAATTCACTCTAGTAAAGTCAGGTCAGCACCATATATTTTCATTTTATTGTTATCCTTTGTTGATATCATTTATCTTGCCGCTGGCGACTATTTGGCAGTTTCTCATTTCTGTCCAGGGTGAGTTAACAAGCAGCAGCAAATTTTACGAGTGTCCAGAATTTGTCTGTTGTCGCCCCGGGTATATTTACGGATACTCTCTGGATCTTTCTCGTGCTGGGATAGTTTACGACTGACTTCGTCAACTTCTTGCTAGTTTATTGCAGAATAGACACCGCTAGACGATTTCGTATTTATAAAATCTATATTTCTGTGATCTAGATGTGAACTATTCTGATTCCACTGCGTCCTTTGCAGATTTATTGCCCGGGACATTAACCTTCCAAAATTTACGAGCTGTAAATTAAACCAAGATAAAATCATAGTACCTACTTTCTTAGTATAATTTCTAGCTAACAGTTCGTTGTTTAATGTTAAAACAACTCTAATCGCAACCAGTATTGTTTCTGAACGTTTATAGTTACGAGTATTGCGGTCAACCATTACATAGCGACAATTACTGTTTTCTGGAACTCATTGGATTTTATTATTCTAGCTCGCTATTACTGCTATCGTCTGTTCGTTTACTTTTCTCCTAAAGTGAATTGTTTCCACTATATGTACATATGTGTACACCTTACTCGTTCTTCGAAACAAGATGTTATTTAGGTTCCTAAATGATGCGAATTTAGCCTTTTTAATTTAATTTCCTTTCTCATCCATTCCAAAAATTATAACATCGTCCTCAATTACCTCATTTTCGCTGTAGATAACTCACCGTTGATGAATGTAATTGGCTTATAAACACTTCAGTTAGACTAATTGTCATACATTAATTTTACGACACAAAAGTCGCTTTTAATATCCCTTTTAATAACTCCGGTGAATCCCTTGAATTCAGTGAAATTAACTTTCCTTTTCATCCCGACCGGTGATTTTCCGCAATATGCAAAATTGCCAGGGAATTAAGATATTTATAACACATTTGCTCGTAAAGGGTCTCTTATTTCACCAATTTCAATATCGTATTATATCTCATTACGTACTTGTGCGTTATTGTAATGTAAAACGCACTGTTTATCAAGATGCTCCGTCTAAAACGAACGGTACTTTTTTAAACCTTAGCAAAGAGTTTTTATGTCAGAAAAGTGGTCAACATTTTATGAATAAAATTAACTTTGGGAGAAAAAATATAATAATAATAACTTGACAACATTAAAAATACCAACTGGCAACGTAATAATCAATTTTACAAATTGTTCAAATTTTTATAGCTGCTTTAACAAGTGATTAAAGATTTATTCGTTTAAAAAGACGTTTCGTAAGTCCGAGTTTTATTTATTTCCTCGCAAATATGTTATAAAACGTCGTATGACATACGTGCGCTTTGATAATTACAGCTTCTGCTTTCTTGTAGGCCTCGCCTACGGCTCGGGCTAGCAATATCGCCTCGACTGTAATTTTCAACTTACCGCACTTGTACTATTATATCATGTACTTTGTCATTCAATATTCGTAATTGTGAATAGGTGTGCTAAAATATTAAACGATCTAATCAAAGTTTCCTTAGGCATTCCCGACGTCTGGGGTGAATTTATGCGCGTCTGCGTAATCGTTAGGATTGGTGGGTCGTAAAGGTTTCGCGAAGTTATGGCCTGGCACCATGTCGTGAAGTAAACATTGTTTATTTGCTTCTGTCTACGTCTTACTTCAACGAATCTACGCGAAGTTTGTCACAAACATTATGTCGGGCTTTATCTGATGTTATTTGCTTGCGGTAAATGTAGACAATAGAATTAGATTTTGTGGCATTTTCAGTTACTTCTGTAGTCTTTCCTGCTAGGGCTTTTACTGTTTCACACATTTTAGTACCAACATGTTTGCCTTCTACAGCTATGTTATCCTATACAATAGTTACTTAAGACCACACCGGTCATTGTACCAATTTTGTGACAAAACATTTTTCTCCAATCTCCTCAATGATTATGATCATGCAAATCGTGCAAACCATAACGGGACCCGTCTACATACGTCGGTAAAGACAACATAACACGAAATCAGATATGGACTAGCTGAACTCATGAATAATATAATGCAGAGGTACTCACTGAAATTTTCATTACTTCTCTCATTCCCCGAGCGTTGACTCTTGTCTCAGGTTTATTTTCCTGTCCCACTTAGGAAGCGAGGAGAGTTCTAAATGTGCTCATGTTATTAAGAAGTATAATTCACTCTGGGGGAAAAACATTTTTACAGCATATCCAACCTCATTTCTCTGTATACGTTTTAGTGCTTTTTAATGAGAAGCTTAATCATTGGCTTAATGTGCGCCATAATGTGCCATAATTATCTAATATTTTTTGTACCTACTACAAGAATGTTAAACCCCATTTTACGTCAATCTTAGGCTTATGATGATATTAACACGAATCAAGAACCTAATTTTAGAAAAAAAATCTATTTACAAGTTCAATTACCAACTTAGTAGTGAAGACATTATCACGATTACTTAATCATAAAATGTTTAGAAAATCTGGTGAAGGATCTATAAACAAACTGACCCTGTCACTAGATTTTACGTTCACGGAAGTGTCACTGCTACCATGCTCAGGTCATGCACGTTCGATAGCTAATCTTTTAATTATGATCTCGTTACCATTTTTGTTTTCCTACAATGATGTATGTTTGCTGTTAAGATTAGACTATGTGACTATGATAACACGCCCTTGAAGTTCCGGACCCATTTGTACCTCCGTGTTACTTGCGTGTGAATAATTTTGTACAAACAGACTTCAATACTTCTACATGATTGGTTCCATTAGAAAATTTGACCAAAGGGGAATTACGGATCCTTCCGACACACAGTGTGAATGCAGTGCTTCCGATCAGACCATGTTCCACTTGCTGGAGTGTCCGAAGTACCCCAACACCTGTACTTTAGAGGATCTAAAAGACGCCACAGATCCGATTACGTGGCCACATACTGGGCCCAAGTAATTTATACAAGTCGTACCATCGACACGAAAGAAGAAGAGAGTTCCATTAATATCGATAAGATCATATTCCTGTTGTGAAGCATACTGTGTTCCAAAATACAAATTACTGCTGCCTAAAGAGAGCAGCCCTGACACAGCCAGAAGTCGTCGCGACAGATTCCTTAGAAGATGACGGATTGAGTCACACAAATCAAACGGCCAGGGTCCAAATTAGCCCTGCATCGAAAGAATTAGATCTTTGACTAGCAGTGGGATGAACCATGCTAACAGAAACAGTATAGTAATGATTTTAAAATCAATAATAGGCTCAAAAGACGTTTTCAAGACTGTCCTAACATAGTAACAGGATAATATATATTGCTAATAACAGTCATAAAATGCTGCAATATATTATCTGTGCCGTTGATTCATGTATACTGGTATTAAGTTACAATGAAAGCGTTCTACGGGTGCGTATAGATATTCCATTATCTAATCGTTTATCGACGACAGATAAGCACGTAATACTAAACCCTTTAAATCACTTGGGACTAGCACTTACGGTTATAAGGCCTTTGCTTTGTTCCCAATTCGGTTGAATCTGGATAATTAACTCATCTCGTAGAATTGCAAACTTGGAACTAAATCTGATGAATCATCATCATCATCTGCCTAGCCTTTTCCCAACTATGTTGGGGTCGGCTTCGAGTCTAACCGAATGCAGCTGAATACCTGTATTTTACATAACTGAATAATCTGATGAATGATTGAGAAAAAAGAAATGGAAATCTGACTGATGAAATAGGGTAAGTTGTCCCACATTGAACCAGGTAAATTTCGGAAGCTCATAGCATCACTGTTTACGCTTCGAAGCGTTCAAGATTTGGTGTGCAGCTGGGGAATTTATTTACCTAAAAATGTGCAATTATGAATTTTCAAGTTTCGTGTTACTTTCAGAATAATAAAAGTTTTTGTGAAAAATGAGATTTGGTTCAATGTGTACTGTAGGTCGTGCACAATGAACCAGGGTATTTTTCACATTGAACCACCTTATTTCACATTGAACCACCTCTTATTTAGTATACATTAATGATCAACTTTTTAGCAAATGACTTATTAAAATAATAAAATTTCATTTTCATAATCACTTAGTGTTTATTGCGAGCTTAATAATCTTTATCACAATTATTATCAAATAACAATATCAAATTTTGCACTACATAACGGCGTAAGGTGGGATAGGCAATGTTGAAAGTTTCAGCAGCTTTTCGGATGCTTTCACCTGACCTGTGCATCTTTAACGCTTTAAGCATATTGGAAGCTGTATGTCCGCCTCTTTTCCTCTCTAAAACTTTTTTCCGTGCCATTCTGAAACAAATCCCAACAGTTATTAAGTATGTTTTCCCGTAGATGTCGTAAAAAGTGATGGAAGGATAGGTACCTACCTACATAAGGCCATAGAATTGTCAAGCAATGAACTGAAAATCTGTTACCTACGTATTTTAGCATTAATTATTAAATATTATATTTCATGCTTTAAAAACCTAAACGGGTTTATTTACTCTGCCTAGCCCCTATTGAGAAAGTACTTAGACGTAATTATATCAATAAGGTAAGTATAACTTGTTTTATTTCAAAAAAGCACTAAGCAGTGGTTAAATGTGTACTGTCAAAAAATCGTAGGTGGACACATTGAACCATGGTTAATAGTGTACCTCTGAAAGGTGGCTCAATCTGAGACACACCACGTTTTTATAACTAACCTCAAAATTTAAATGATAAAGCAAAAGCATAACGAAACAAATCGTGGTGCATTGGAAAGCCAAATTACCCTAGTATTCAATGTAGATATGAAGAGATCGATATTTAACACAGGAAAAACTTTAAAAATAAAAGAAACATGCATTAAAAACTTACTTTTTTGTACACTTTTCACAAAAATGCTCCGCACTTGACCACCTTCCGCGAGATCACCGCGCAAACTAGTGAGCAAACAGGACACCTATATGCCTCTCTTTTACTTACATTAGCATAGATCGGCAACGTCGCATTTTGGAAATATAGCCGTGGTTAAATGTGGCTGCCTGGTTCAATGTGAGACACTCGACCCTACATGAATATTTTTTGTGTCAGAAAAAAAACGACGAGTAATTAGTTGTCGGTGTTCAGTTTGTTTATGTTGACAAAAATACGTGTAGCGTTTTTTTTTTTGGATTATTGTTGATGATTTGTTCGAGTGGAATTTTGCAACGGTAACAAATAAAGCTGTAGCAACGCTTTTTAAATATATGGTTAGTTTTTCACAGTCAGTTCTGTAATACAATCACTTGCAACATTAATAATACTGTCCTCCTACCACGATATTCTGAAAAGTGACTCATCTCAGGAGCTTTACTAAAGCCAATCGAACGAGTGGCCAAAAACATAACAGAAAATAACTTGCTCGTTAAATAATAATACCACTCTAGCGAATCTGCGACTAACGGCGACTAGAACATAAAACCTAAGCGTAAGCATCTACACTGTAGGTCTTCGAATATACTCAGCTATACAATGTAGGTACCTAGTAACAGCAGAGCCTCTAGACAACGGAGTCACTATCAGGAGGGCTCGCATTACTCAGCTCTTAGATCGACGACCCTGGTCTGGTATTCGCAATTTATAGCTCCATCGGAGTTCGTCGCACTATTCTGACCAACTCCTCGCTTTTCGCGAATCCCTATAGTTATTGGACCAATAAAATGGCACTTAAACATTGCACTTATTTCAACATGTCGAGATCCTATCTCTACTTTCCGTATCTTTTTTTTCTCTGATTTGCAGAATAGGTTTTTTTTTCGCAATACAAGTTACACAGATGGACGCTTTTTAACTCTTTAACGTTCTAAAAGGTATTGTATTGTATTGTATAACGGGCTGGTGTCCGCAACTCCACGTCAAAGCGCGTATTTTGCGTATGGGCTATAATCCACCACGCGGGCCCAGCGCGGATTGGTAGATGTCACATGTCTTCGAATTTTTGGTTCTAGGACATGCCGGTTTCCTCACGATGTTTTCCTTCACCGTTTTTGAGAGCAGTGGTGATGAAATAAATTACACAAAGTTTTAAAAGGTATTTTCTGTTAAGTAAATCTGAAACTATAGAGCAGTCAAATTTTCTACAATAGGATTCTTTTGGAACGCAGCCTATTTTCAGCAGCTTACCAATGTAGACTACGTCAATATATAAAATATGCTGACCTAGTAAACATTTGTACTAGTTTTTCAGGCTTCATTGTATGTCAGCTCAGACGAATAGATAGTTGCATGTCCCAAGTGTTTACTATCACAGGTTAAACCTTTTATAAAGTTCGTGGCTATCGAATTAGCTAGAAGAACAATCCCTTTACTTAGCCTAAGTTTATAGTGCCTAAGTCTAGATTGCATTACCACGTTTTATTACAAAGCTTAACGTCTCAGTCGGGTCGTTACATCGACTAACTTTCTTGTCCTTAATGAAATCCTTCATTCTATCGTAATAGAATTGTTCAGAAAAGACTTGCTTTAAATTGCCGTGTTGCAGTATCGTGTTCTCCGAATCACTTGGCATCATGAATAAAAAGGCGGGGCTCCGATGGAATGCATTTGATAGAGGACATTGCAACAATTTGCTATTGTTAATTATATCGTGCGCTTACGCTTTTCGAATTGAATCCTTTGTTTTTACAAGTGCTGTTGCTATCTGGTGTACTGGCGTTCATCCAAGTATTCTTGTTCAGCCAAACATGTGAATTTGGGCCAGCTTTAGCTTAAGTTCTTAATTACTCGTATGCGGACTTGTATTTTCAACGGCCAGGTTTCTGCTAGTCAATTACCTTTTACGGTGTAATTGGCTTTTGAGCTGTTTCTACGCCGCCGTCTCATTTGATTCCAATCTTATCTTAAACGTATCACGCGATAGTTTCAACAATTTACTCATTAAATTACTCGAAAATCGATTCACCGACTTAATTATCTTATCTGCAGTCAAGGCACACGTGAACTGTAGAAAGGATTAAGTATTACAAAATTTCTTTTACGATAGTGCTATCAGCCGTTGCTCTTTTATCTGTCTGTATATTTCGCGTGACTTCCTTTCTTTTGAGGTTACGTTGGCAGCGCACGCTATATCCGTTCCCAGTAACACATTCTTGACCGAAATGGTTTTCTTTTACCCCAGTTATGGACTCCACTCTATATTTATTGGAAATTGGACTTTCCTTGTAATCCTTTCTTACATTATCTAACAACATTTGTTTATTGAATCATCATAACAGTGGAAATATTTGTTACGACTTTTTCGATAACATTTGATAAGTATTTTATCTTTATAGGAGTATGTTATTCTAATTTTATACACAGTAAAAGAACAATATATCTCGTACACGTGTTACACTTATAAAATGACACCGGCGGCATATATAAACACTCCATATCTGTTTTTATCTCAAACTATAATTTAGGATTTTTTTGTTGAAGTGTTAGTAAAGTCAAGATTAAGATTAATATTGTGGTATCGGAAAACTACACTCAAATTACAAAAAAAGCTTGAAAACCCGTGGCATCGTCTACAAAAAAAAGTCAGAGTTCGTCAAACATTATGGCGGGTTTATCCATCTGTACAAAACACATTCTGTATATTCAAAACAACTTAAACTATTTCTGTCTCAAAAATGCTCTTTTTCTTTTATGCGGTACATTACATCGAGTATGGTATGCCATATATTCGCCGAGTAACAACCGTTCGTGGTTGCATAAATAAAACTGTGGCAGACGAGTCGAGAAATTCGCGTTCGTAATAGTATAGACGCTTCGTTTTAATAAAAAATATAAAAGCTCTGTGAAATTAGAGGAAGATAGCCCCGGAAAATTACTGTAACGGCTCGTCACTGATTCGCCAGAATAAACATAAACTATATTAAAGACCTTCAATTCCTTATCAAGTAAGATTCATCCATTCGTATGACGTCCCTGGAATGTCGAAATATTATTCAGTGGTCATTTTATTATAAACCAATGGCCCAGCATTTCCTGTGTTTAGAAAGCTTACCATCAATAATTTTAATGCTCGCTCCGGGATATTAAATAAACTATTAATCTGTGCAGCTCTCTAGTTATAGCTACATCGACGAAACATTTTTCGGCTTAATATCACAAAGAGAGAATTAACTGGACCCGAGAGAGAGGTTTTATTACAATCCTTGTGCCTGGTGTCGACACTATTAATCTTTATTAGTAACACTATATGAGACCAACAGCCGAATATTGTACGTTCATAGAAATAATTTGTTCCGTTATATTGATCCCTTTCAAGTAGGACCGGTGACGTAAATCGAAGGTGAAATTGTCTTGAGAGGGTTTCGTCCGAGCCGTACGGGAAAGCAAAGCGTGGTATCGAAGCCATAAGGTATATTTCAGCTGACGTAATATATATATCGTAATTTTGTCACTTATATCGATTACCAATCCACTCTTCGTCTTATTATTGTTCAAAGCAATTTGTTTTGTTCTGAATTAAAACAGAATCGCTGAAAAAACGTTGTTGTCTTTGGACGAGAGGTATTTACTTTGCACTGCCAGATTTCGTGCTCCACTAAAATATAATTATGTGGAAACATACGTTACATAGCTCCTGATTTTGTACTTTAGCCTAGGGACTGGGGGGGGATATGCGGTGACAAGGCTGTCTAGCTGAAGTAGCTATCCTCCGGGACTTTCAAATCTTTTGTGTTACTAAGTACTTGGATTCAAGTTCATATTCGAATCTTGTAAATGTATCACAATTTATGACCGTAGTTATCAATGCCCAATAGCTGTGCAAAGAACGATTTTATTCAATTTAAAACATAATTGGCACAATCACATATTATTATAATACCTATTTGGGCGTCCCTATTTCATATGCAACAATATTATTTTTGTCTCGAATGTGTAGTTCTGAGAATATTCTAAAGTAGTTTTATTTTTTTATCGTGGATTTGTGATTCTTCTTTTCAAAGTTTTTTACCGCGTTCTTTTTCGTTTATCCCATTTTCCTTTTCGATAACTTGTTCTTTATTTGAATAACGTCAACAGCATTCAAATATATCTCAGTTTTTTTATTTTCCTGGAACGATATTGTTTTAAAATAGATTCTTCTTGTGTTGGAATCTCCCCCAAACGCGATACTTAAAATACGTCTTATATTTTTCCTGTTTCTGTCATAGAAACTGTCCTTGAAATTGAGTCAACTATTCACGGCAGATGTTGTCAAGTTTGTAACGCACTTATTAATTAATTTATCATTTAATCAGTCGTGAAGTAATTATCTTTGCCACTCATATATAGTATGTACTTGACTGATTGCCATATTGCGTATTCAAGTAGTTAACATAAAACAAATTGTAAATATAATGCGACTGCATTTTTTCACCGTTTTAATGAAAATTTTATTACAATTACGATGGCGTTTAGAGTTCTTTTTTATTTAGTGTATCCTATCCTATCATATCATTTACAGTGATGCAAGAAGTGATCACTACACTTGCCCTCTCATTAGTGGCATGGCATCCCTTATATTTTCCGTTTAATTACTACAGCAAATCTTCTTGTTCCAGTATTCTCGAAGGGGCAATGCGAGACAGGGCGATACCGCTTCCTCGCCAAGACCGGCGGGTACGCCTGGGTCCAAACCCAGGCCACCGTCATCACCGACAAGCAACAGAAGCCGATCAGCGTCGTCTGCGTTAACTACGTCATCAGGTAGGTCTAGATATAAGAAATTGTCTTCTTCAATCATTGTCTCGTGTTTTTGTTGGATTTTCAACACTGTTTTCAGGAGTAATAACTACATTTTTATTTATGATCATTTAAAAATACTTGAGATTTCTCAAATATTTTGTATTCTCAAGGTAAGTTACATTTTTGGTATTACTATTTTGTTTGATAAGGTTTTCATCTGTGTTTGGTCTATCGTATACGTTAACAACGTAAATTACGTCCTGTTACGTGCAAAATTGTGGGTGTAATATTCGTAGGCGACTGTATCTTTCACGTAAAAGCCTTATCGCGTCGGCTCACCCTCGTTTAGAACACTTTAGTTAATTTAATAACTATCAATTTGCGAATTAACAAAGTTAATTAGAGTCTGGACTATAAAAGTAGAGACGTAACGTAATAGAATGGACTATAACTTTCCTACAAAACATCGTAAAGAGTACTAACATTCCTGTTTACTGTCATACCTCCGGTGAAAATATTCACGACTACTTTTTAAATGCGAGTTTGTTTCATTTTATAATCATCACATAAACTGTAGGTAACTATCACAAATTGCAAACATTCTACCATCCTTTCTTTAATATTTCCCGGAAACTTTTCCACCAACACACAAGAATTTCCGCGAAACCCAATATCCTTGTCAACTTATACTTTATCTTGGATAAAATGCAGAATCTTTGCGATAACGCCTGACAGATAACGTAAGGAGCAAATCCTTTGATCACACTCTCACGTATTTTCCGTACCATTTCACTGACCGACTCAAGCTGCTGAACAATCTTTTTCTACTTTGTCGTGTCGATGATTCCCTTATTCGTATTGGTTACTTCTATATTCCAATATTGGTTTGACTTATCCAGTTCTTATTGCGTTATTTATATAAGAAAGAAAAGGTTGCTTACAAAGTCTTCTAAGCATCCGTATATTTGCGTAAAAATACAAGCGTCTTTCTTGTCTCTTCTTCTCTTAAATCTAAAACCGATTGAATATGTTTTGGTTGTCGGATGGTCTAGCTATGATAATTCGCCTAAGTCTTTCAGCTGATGAATACATACATGATAATCAGGCTAGGACTTTGGTTGATTATGTAGACAATGGTATTCTGCTATGTTATAATGAATTTGTTTTAGTCCTCTTTATAACTCTCTACAAGTCTGTGCCAAACAATACATAATTTTGCGTCCGTAACCCAATTTTGACAGTTGTCAATGTTTTGAAGATGTTCATAATATACATTTGACTAACACCTGGCTGTTCTACCGCGTGTCAGGGACAACAGTTTGGCGTCTACATCGCCTCATCACACCGATACGATACTTGGCACACCGCTAACTGATTACGTATCAACACTTCTCTTCTTCTTCATCTGTAAATAAATGCGGAAAGGTAATTGTATGTAGTGTTCTATATTCAACTATTGTTGACTACATTTCAACTGCTCTATTGTTAATTGCCTCTGGAAATAGCTAATTAAACAATGTGTTATCGTTATCAATGCCTTACTTTGTATCAGTTTACCTTGATCTTTGACTCGTAAAGATTCTCGATAGATGTTTAGTATTATTTGTGAACAGTTAATTTGTTGATCGTTTATTGGTTTTAATTTTATTGGTTAAGGAAGTTCTGATACATTATTGTTTACCGGGTTTCGAAATTACGAATTGAAAGCGAAATAAAGATTCTCCAGAAATACATTCTGTTACGTTTCGAAATTATTAATTGGAAGTGAAATAAGGATTCTCCAAAAGTACTACATCGTGTTCTTGTTTATAAATGTTCGCAGAGTTATATTTAGGGTTAAAAGTCTGATGTAGTTGTTCAAGTGGGCGCTCTTTGAATTTTCCTGAACGATTAATAATGCTGTTTCGGCATTTAATTTTTCTGTAGGTACTTTGTTCTCACGGTCCCGAATATTTGCATTGTAGTTTTTCACGTGCTTACATTTTCTGCCAAAACATTCGCAATATTCAATCAATGGACATTAACAAATGTTCCTAATTTTCTCAGTCTATTTTTGTCCCATCTTTAATCTCGTAAATGCCACCTTGAAAGTATTTCAGGGCTGATCAATCGTCCGTGAAAAAGAATTTTCCGATATCTAGGTACGCCAACGAGTGACTGATATTTGATCTGGCGAATTCAATCTCTTCATTTAAATGGAGTTGCTTTGAATATCTTGTTCAAGTTGTTTTAAAATACGACTGCAAATAAAATCCAATTATATTTACGAACGTCTGTCAATGATGAGAACATTTCATTCTGGTTTTACGATGTCGTTCCTCTTAGCTATAACTTTGTCACTCAACTCGGACCCATTTCTAATAAAAAAATATTTTCACCAAATGTTACCGCTATTGTTAATGGGACTTCGTCTGAAATTCTGAATTTTGCTTACTTTTACTTTTCGCAACGTCTATCACTTCATAATTCTGTTACAGTACTTTTACTGCTTCAATTTTGCATGTTTTCAAATTGATTTTCTCCATTATTTCAGTGAATCCCGTCGCGTTTATGGGCCGCATTCCCCGAACGCTTGAAAGTTGTTAACATTTTGAGGTCACGCAGATTGCAATGGGTTTTCTCCTCTTTCCGCTTTCCACATCGCTTAAACAACGAACCTTTTTTTCGTTTCATTAAATTTTTGTAGGTTCGTCTGAAGGATTTGCTGCTCAATGTTTATTACATTCTATTTCAAACTTGCCTTTGGCAAACACCTATAATAATATTGGTATTGTATAATAGATAGATATGGTAATGGTAAAATTTACATTTCTGGTTACGGTCAAGGTCGATTCTGTCTTAGTATTTTCCTTCGAAATAAATCCTCTGTTAGCTCTTCATTCTCTGGCGATAAATTATTCACTTAGTAACAAAGAATCCACGTTCAAGAACCTTTACGAATATTTATAAACTTTGAGATAGAACTACCTTTGTATTTTATTTATGTATATATCCTAAAGGATTAGGTAGTCAATTATAGTAGGTACAATAATGTTGAACGCTGAAAAAAAAACGTGTTGCGTCGACCCCCAGTAACATGGGACAACGGCAGGAAGATGGTGATGAATGTTGAACGTAGGAAATATTTTTACAATTGTTATAAAATGTTCTGCGTTGCTCAATATGTTAAGAGTTCAGTAATTTTTATCTTTTTATTTCGAAGATGAACGCGTGGCGTGGTCTATAAACGACCGTGAAAAACATTCAGTTATGTATTGTTCAAAAGAGTCTTATCTCTTTCGAACCGTGTTTATCATGTTTGTGTATTTTTGTAGGCGTGTCACAGTTGGAATTATACCTCGAAATAAACCGAAGAAAAAATAATTTGAACATGTTTATTTTCGTCTCAAAGAAGTAAAATAAACTAGAAAACCAAACACAAACGCCACAATCATATTTCTAACATTTTCTTAATTGTGGGCTCTGTGTGAAAGCATTTTAATTTTCTCAACACTATTTAAATTAACCAAGTCTTCTTGGGAATGCAATTAACAGTTTTTAATTAACAATATATCTTTCAACAACATCATAGTGATTAATTGGAAACTCTGTCTCCATTTCTGATGCTAGTTTGATATTCGTAGAAACTTGTACCTGATAAAATAAATCTCTATTTTTTCTAGATTGACAAGGCACTAGAGGTAACCTCTCAAGACATATTTCATTAATTTTGTATTACGAGCTACTTCTGCTTAAGTATTTTAGTCTCATGTCTTCCTTAATACTTAGACTGCTCTTTCTTACAATTTTCACCAAATCGCCATCCTTGAATATACCAGATGACTTTTTTATCACTTTCCAAAAAAAATGGGTATATTAGGTGAGCTTATGGCATACCTACCTAGTTTTTTTTTCTTTGTTCCACAACTTAGAAAAAAAATTATCCATCATCAAAAAACGCTACAAATTTCAAGTTAACTTTTCATATTATTAGAACAAAGAAAGAGAAATTTTGAAAAAAAAATGTAACTATCAAATTTGAAATCAATGATATGAATTTCGTTTTTTTTTTTTTTTTTTCGCCATTTGCTTCTACTCCGTTCACCTATTATACCCATTTTTTTTGGAAAATGATAAAAAAGTCATCCTGTATTGCAACTATTTGTTTAGTCATCAAGCATTTGTCAAGTGTGATTCCTTTGGTGATTATTTAATGACCTGTTTTCTGTTATGTCATTCTTCCTAAGTAATCATATACAGCTTTTGCACAATATAATATCAAAATCAACACTAGCATCTTGATGAACTCATACATAATCATTTGATATTGCAAGGCGGTTTCCTTGATTTTTTTCGCAAATTCATACCGGTAGGTATGAATTCTTCAGCTTTGTCAACTGCAAAAAACACATGATGAATGCAATATTGTATTTATTGAATCAGTCAACTGTTGTGTCATTGAGAATATCATTTCAAAGAATTTTAGCACTATCATAAGCGTTTGCGGTAACAACAGCCTAATCACAATATCTATCTAGATTTACGCGAAAATCATGATTTCAATTGATAATTAAGTAGAGCAGGACTTCAATATGATATCTATTCTGCGCAATCATGTTAGCTACAGCCCTATCAATTGTAAAATCAAACACGCAAAATGAACATAGGTTTACTGTGTATCTAAGTTGTACCTCAGTGTCTACTACGTCCAATGGCGTGCAGTGGTATTACGAAGGGTAGGCCAGGAAATAATGATAGCAAAAAAAATTTTCGTCTGCGCCATCTTGGATTTTCGAAAACGACACCCATGAAGAAAAAAACCGAAAATTTTCGTCGGCGCCATTTTGGATTTTCATTTTGACCTCATTTTCATTATCAGCGACCCCAAAAACCACGATAATGACACCCATGAAGAACAAACTGAAAATTTTCGTCAGCGCCATTTTGGATTTTCATTTTGACCTCATTTTCATTATCAGCGACCCCAAAAACCTCGAAAACGACACCCATGAAGAAAAAACTGAAAATTTTCATCGGCGCCATCTTGGATTTTCATTTTGACTTCATTTTCATCATCAGCGACCACAAAAACCACGAAAATGACACCCATGAAGAAAAAACTGTAAATTTTCATCGGCGCCTTCTTGGATTTTCATTTTGACCTCATTTTCATTATAACCAACCCCAAAAACCACGAAAACGACACCCATGAAGAAAAATAGAATATTATTAATTACTATAATAATAATACGCGCCAATAACCCCTAGGAATCATTATTTTAATCAACATACACACTAGCACTGGCCTGCAAATTGCAAAAAACGTAAGGAAATTTAAATTTCGCGGGCTAAAGAATATCCACCTTGAATCCTGGCCTTGTGTTGTCGCAGCCAATCATAGGCCAGCTACACTCGCAGGAGTTACCGCCCAAAAATGGCTGCAATCTATACATGTGTGCGGTTCATACACACGAAAATATGCACCAATGTGTCGCTGTGTGCGTAAATTTATCAATGGGTTTTAGGCCAGCAGACTATTTGCCTATAAGATGCGTCCGGCGGGTGAGCGTCGAGCTTCGTAGCAGCTTCCAGTACAGTGTTAGTTACGTAACACGGGCGCGAAAAGTTGCTCTAAGTATTCGAACAGGAGTTTGAACTTTTTTTTAATATGTTGTACAAAGTGTTATTTTATTACATAGTTCATTAGTTATAATAATTGCCCCAGTTGGTAGGGTAGGCTTTGTCTAATTGCCTCTTCGTAGCGCACGCCACTACGTCGTAAAGTTTTATGTCACACTCGACTCACGTTTCCTTACTAACCCTAGTTTTCTAAACCTACTTGACCTACGATTCCGATTAGAAATTGCTGACAGTTTTCTATTTCTTGCACTATTATCTTCAAGTGCTTAGGCACTAACATGCCTCTAATCACGTTTATTATATAAGAGTCAATTAATTCGTGCTCATTAATTACTTATTTATACTATTTAATTAAATTGGCGGCCTTATTAGGTAGGTATGTTAAACAACTTCGATGGAAAATTTATCTTATCAGTGTTGACTGCAGATGATAGTGGACCGTCAGTTGTAGCATCAACATCAGATGCGCTTGGGGTTATCGCGGGTGCTGGTTGCTATGCCACATTATCCTCCATGTTTAATTTTCTATTTAATGATAGTGTTATCATAGTTACAACATTATTAACACCCTTTGGGAACTCATTACCAGCAATTCCTTTGTATAAAAAATATCCATGTTGCTTTATTTAGCAAAACATTTGCGTCTTTTGTTTGTTTAGGCTATGCTAATCCGGCTATTTCAAGTGAATTTACCTGTGTTAGATAATTATGATCTTGTTATATATTTAGAGGGATTATTTAATGTGGTAAATTGTGTCAAGTCGGACTTAGAGGTGAAGTGAATGGTCCACCTGGTGGCTAGACATGAACTAATATGTTATGCTAAGTCATTTACTTGTACAGGGTCTAAGGATTTACTGCATGTGCTTACGTTTGTAAATGCTAGACCATTACATTACAAGCAAGTTCTTTGATCATAGTTTAGTATACTTCAGCATCTGTTTCAACCTTTGCAGTTATTATATTCTTTAATTTGTTATTTTCATTACTAAATGTGATCTTTACAACAACACTAATTACCTGGTGAATGTATGTTTTAAAATGCAATGTTGTTTATACGATCAAGATAATAAAGCCTTTAAACAGGACCTTATCATTGAGATCTAGTACATGGCAACACCTGGACATTCACATGACTTAATATCTTTGTCGTGTGTTGCATTGCACCGCAATTTATTTTCACACCGCATGTAGGTCAATGCGAGAACACGTAACTGTATCCATTGCATATGAAGGGACACACCTAGATTTTTTTCTATAATTAGAATTTAATTATGTCTCGGACGATCGATTCGATCGATTGTCAAAACGGACATATATGGCAAGAAATATTCCTATAATGAACTCTTCAATAAACACATCAGGAAAATGTGATATCTATCTTTTATAACGACATAATTTATCTTACACGAAACTTGAAATATTGGTTGGAGTCAACACTTTTTTCTAGATGCCAATTTTGTCGTAGAAGTCCGATAGATCTAGGTATATTGATTTGAGCAATGAACACAGACATGATCTTGTCCATTACAAACAGCGACTGTTTTGCACACGTTATCATCTTCACACACACGCATTTACTTAAATCACAATACAATATCAAACATTACATCATTGTTTAGTGTTAATGGTTTAGTCATTTTACCGATCGAATCTTATCTTCGGTTTGGTTGTATGATTTTTATAGTTATTTTTGCAGCTATGGCTGCACGTTTAAACAAATAACCAATTGCTTTTTCAACCACAAGAATGTTGTCTGCGGTTATTAAGAAAAACAATCCTGGGTTTGAACTTTGTTTTTATTCTTTCTCTTCACATACATTTCATTAGCTTAGTGCAAAAATATAAAAGGAAGAATCCACCTATTAGGGTTGTTTTCGTTCTCCATGTGAATTTCACGTTGTACCAATATTGTCTGGATAGTATGCGGAGCTCTGCGGTCGTTGCACGGTTTATGCAACTCCGGGCGAGTGCACCTCCTCCTCCCCCCTGTGTCATTCACCCCACCTTCCTACTACCGAGACACCTACATAGGTACGTTGCAATTTTAGTTAAGCTTGAATGAGGCGCGTGGGTGTCCCGCTCCCGCCGTTTGTTCCTCAGCTTCTGACATAAGCTGATACCTCTCAAAACCTTTTCTTTGCCGTGTATTCTTATCATCAGTTTTGTGAATATTTTCAGTTTTCTTCGCTTTTACATAGCTTTGTTACTTGCTTACTTCTTTAATGAGTTTTGGTATCGAATTTCCTCCTACACATTTTTGCTTCGATTTTATTATAGTCATAGGGTGTCACAGGGTGATCCTAAAGCGAAAATTGCTAGACGAGTGGAAGTGGTCTCGAAAGAGGGTCAGCCGGCTTGACGTCATCTTCGCCCTTTGCAGACGTAGGTACTTGTGTTAACTGTCCTTCAAGATTTATTTACGAAAGGCTTCACCTTTGGGTGGCAATTTTATAACTCCACCTTCTTACTCGAAAACAAGAGGTTATTTTATTCGCGTCAGCTGCGGAAAAACTTCTTAATCGTTTCATGGTACCATTTCAGTCTTTCGTCGTTGCATTCTCAATCTTCTGCAGATTGTATTAAAACAAAATTGCCATCAGTATTAGCACCCATACAATTTGCAGACCCGTATCCAGATTGCTTGGCCTAATTAAAAAAAACTGCATAATGATTTTAGTGCTTACATGCCAGCGTAATTTAAAATTATATATCTATCTAATACGAGTACGTATATACTCGTATGATATAACCGGTTTAGTAGGAAGTACTCAGTCGCGTGATTCTATTTGCGAATACAAATATTAATTTATTTCACCAATTATATTTTGATTAAGTACCTTCATTTGCTTAATCCTCACGCTTTGATACATGTTACGTGACAATACTGGGCATCACATACAGTATGTAAATCATATCAATCTTTATTGTAGCTGTGAGATCTTCAAAGATTGATTATTCAAAACTTGAGAAGGACGATAACATTTTTGTAAGGACAAAAAAAAAATTCTTCTACTGTGATGGCACGTGACAAGAAACATGTTTCACGACTTATCCTAGAGCTATGTCTCTTAAGGGACCTCTTTAAGGCTGGGGTATCTGCTAAATTAGCAACTCTGTTTGTGGTTGTTCAAATTCGTTTTCGCTTCGTTTGAAATGCTATATTAGAATAAAGTTATAATCAGCTTGCACTACAAAGTGGTTGTTACGTCAGCCACTGCGGGCCGAATAGTGCGAAATGAGTGGTTTTTATTTAATTGTAGCCTAATAAATCATTAGATCAAAATGCCAATTGTACACTTTGTGAAGAAAAACGTGACAAATATTTGTGTGAAAAAAAAATACTAAAACTTAATGCCGTTTAGGAGTAGTTACGAAATTTCAAGGAAAAAATGCTCCACTTTGAAGATTTTTTTCATATAGTAATAATAAACTTAGAATTATTTCAATTGTACCAATTGAAGTTTAGAGTCTAAATAAGCAACAAATATTTTTTTTGCACTTTTATATTCACTCATCAAAGAGGAGTTACATGGCGAAAACCTCTCGTTAGCAGATACCAACCCCTTAAGCACCTTTCCAAAATATAACTCAACATATTGTAGATCCGACCCATACATTATTGCTGAGCGATTTGATGTTTTATTAATTACCAGTACAGTAAGTGTAGAGTTAAATACGCAGCGCACGTGTCATTTAGCCTAATATTGATTTATATTTTGATTTCTACTAACTAACACCTGGCTACTTCAAATAAAGCTATCAATATATTAATGAGTAGGATCACTGACTTCTGTTTAACCATTGTTCAAGACTGAGTCGATTAATATCCTCATTGTACAGGAAAAATTGTTTCAGTTTCGAAATTTTCCTTCAAATCCAGTTTTCAGCTTTTTGTCAGGCATACATTTTATCATCCAGTGTTTAGGCCTATCATATATTTTAGATAAATCCAAATTCTCACCAAAATTAATTTACTCCTTGAACGCACTAAATGTTTGAAAACAACACATTCAAATGTGCCTAGCTTTGATATCATTGTGTAACAATGTTGTTATCATGTAAATTACAGGTTTAACACACCTCAACTAGTTAATCTATAGTTCCATACAGTTACTGTTTATAAGTCTTATGACTCATGACTCACAGACTTATGTGATGCTATCTTCTACGTCTTCTAGCTAGACAATTCGTTTGTTATTTGTAAGCAGTATTTTTTCATGTGCTCCCAAATTTTGTGTTTCAGCAGAATCTAGCGAATCATTTTATTTTATGTTCTTCGACTCGCTTTCAGTTCTATCATAAAACCTTCATAAATCTCATCATATGAATAGATTACTAGGTTTTGTTCGAAAAGTTTGATTTATTTTGACAAATATTTGTAGCGTCCGGATATTATTTTTATTCCATTGTCCGTTCCTAGAAAGTCGTGGATATCGTTTCCTGTTGGGTTCGTGAGTAGATAAGATAGTATTAGAGAGGACTTCCCAATAGGATTGAAGGATACATTGTTGTTATTAATATTGTTGACTTTGTATTGGAATTCGTCTCTGTACGTATTGCGGGCTGCGGCTGCTCTCATTCTGTACCGTTTTAAAATTCTTGATCGACAGCCGCATTTGGAGTGCACCGTCGTCGGTTGTTCACTCCAGAAAATTGCCGCTCAATCATATGACATTCGATATCTTCTTTTTAATTTGTATTGCTTCCAAGTATTGTTTTAACTGAATCCTTACATGACGTTGGTTCGTCATTTACTTCGTGATGATTGGTTGCTTTATTATATAAGTACATTTGTAAATGGAAGTTATAATTATATGCATTTGCTTTGAAGTGTTTGTAGTTATAGTTGTTCAAGTTATTTATAGATGTAAAAATATTATTGTATGTTTACCTTGTTTGTGTGCAAAATCAATCCATGGTATACTCTTTCCTGTTTATTTTGCAATCTACATTTTACACTGAATTCTTTAACCTTTTGTACTAATCATTTGGTACTCATGTCATAATAAAATTGTCGGCTACAGGTATGTCTCGTAAAGACGATGATGCAAGGTGTGTGCAATGGCGTCCGAGTCACGTACTCCGTCAGACCCAGCCGGGGGGTGGGGCTGGGTCGACGGCCAACGAGCGGTCTCCTTTGGCCCTAATTGCACAATAGCTTGCAGTTCGCGAAACGCCCGTTGAATTTCACGAAATGCAGCTAAGTTGTCGCTGGCCAACCAATTAGCACCGCCATCTTGAAATACAATACGCTAACCGCCATAATTGTCAGCCATAATACTTCTCCAATTCATACTTTAAAACAAGCTGCTTTCCATATTTTCTTATGTTTACTTTGAGATCGAGTATGAGTAAACTTTGACAAAAAGGGAAACTGGGATAGGATCGCGCGTTCTATCACGTACCGCAAACTCTCGTAAGTTGACTAGTCACTCCAAAAAGTTAGGAGCCACTGAATCGATAGGAGCAACGTTTCTCGTATCACGTAGGCACCTAAATTCGCAAAACATGTGACGAATCTTACGGCTAAACGTAATGCTACTACTATTTTAGCAGTAGGTGCTAAGTATCAGGAAAATACCGGTTCTTATTCAATTATGTTTTATTAATAGTCGTTGCTGAGGTAAAGTATAATCATATAGCGCAATGCTGCAGTTTATTTATTTTGTGTCCGAATAAATATGCAAAGTTGGACCAAAATATATCTATTAGGTACCAATGCTATGGATTTAACATAAATTATTTTAAAGTTTTTCCATAAATGAATTTCTGAAAATTACATCAGATGATTGCGAGCAGCGTGGTATCCGGCAGAGTAGAATAGAACCAACCCATTAAACTCACGGGTGTCCTATAAGGCGACTAATGTATGAGGCAGAACACCTTGCGCCTCCGTAGACCAGAGAATGGGCAGCAGCGTTTTCTGTTAGTGTTTCATACTGCGATCTCCAATCCGCCTGCCAAGCGTGGAGATTACGGCAAATTCCTCCCATCATGGGAGAGGCTTATGTCCAGCAGTGGACGTTATGGGCTGTTGTTGTTGTTGTTGTTGTTGATTGCGAGCAGTTGCAAAATGGTCTAGTCATCGCCGCGCATGCTCTTCCATTCAAATTCACGGAGGTACGAAAGGGAACAGTCTCATAACTCATAAATCCTTCAGAGAGTGCAGAAGTATTTACACATTAGCAACAATTACCAAGTTTCGGATAAAAAACAACTCAATTGAAGTGATTAATATTGTTAACTGGAAGTTTGGCAATGAAGACGATTCAATTCAAGATCACCAACAGTGTTAAATGCTCCATAAAACGCGATTTTACATTGCAATAAATCATAATATTGCACACGATACTTGCCCGGGCCCAATGGCCAGCATCGTCAGGGTCCATTAGAGCGAGGTGTTGTGTTACGCGGCTAAATAGTGGAACAACGCGGCTTCATCGTCCAAACGTATCCAGTGTCACGTCTGCACCGTTTGATGGATTGGCAAACTGAACCTATTCATTATTAACGAATACCTTGACTGAGGCAAGTTCTTCACGTGTTTCATGAATCCTATTGTTCATAGTGGAATTTTAATTTTAAATAACGTATTAGGTTCTACATTTTCAATTTTTTAAAGAAGAAAAAAGAAAAGAATTACAATAAATATTTGCGGGAAAAGTACCTAACCAGTCTTTGTTAAGCAATTCAGATTGCCTGTGATTTAATAATTTGATAACATTGTGGTATTCATAAAAATTTACATAAAATATTGTTGTTCAATTTAGGCGAGTATCTGTGATGTTTTTGGAGAAAATGGTTCTCACTAAGTAGATAATTGAATTTAATGGCTGCAAATTTTTATGCGCATAACTTTAGGAAGACTTTTAATAGGACATTTTTATCCATTATCAAAACTCTAGAGGATAAGAAAGCTGAATCAGAAAATACTCTTATTTGCCAAACAAAAAGGTTCTTAACATTGTTCGTAGTCTAACTCCTGATAAAACGGCATGTACAAATTTCAAAATCAATAAGCTTCCATGGGTTTTTCTGCATACCTAGGGCAATTTCAGGAAAATTAACGTCAGTGTGTCGTGGTGAACCGCAATCTAAGTCTTCTGATTCGTTGCATATACATAAGCTTTTGTAATTAAAACTATAATTATACTAAAAAGAAGACTTCACACTGCAGTGATATTCAGGATAAGATCATTAGAAATATCTATTTTACTAAGCATTTAAACAGAAAATATACCTAGGTTTAAATATGTCGTGGTTCTTGGCCTGTCCGGGAGCCATTGTTCTTAAAATAAGTTCTACTGAACTTATTTCATCTATTCCACGAAATCGATCGGCAATATTAAATGTGCCATTTTATTTAGCTTCCAAAACTAGGCCAATTTTCTTTCTGGACTATTTGAGAAGTATTCGGAAATGCATGGATGCAATGGATTTTCTTGTTGTTATGTAGTTATCTTTTCGCAGTTCTTATCAGTTGTTTTATGAATGGGTTCAGCTATCAGGGCTCTAAACATCCCGGCTTCGTGAGTATCACTCGTAAGTAAGGTGATATCGCGTTAACCTGTTCGTGATCGTTGTCGCTAGATCCACCGGTGGTTCGTGAACTCGATTAAAACTCGCGTGGCTGTCGAATGAACGCACCGGCTATCCTCAAAAATTTATCATCAGTTGGTATCGCGCGACTGTGTAATGTATGTGTTTAGGTGGGCCGCGTCACGAGTGCGCCGCCGCCGCCGCCGCGCGTATCATTCGTGCTACAGACTTCGACGCAAACGTACACCCCACGCGGCCACCCTACCGCCCCCGACGAGCTCCCGATCAGCTGTTCACTGTACATTGAGTAACACGCCGGCGTCTCTCAACATAGAGAAACTTGTTTGACAACACATCGTTACAGCTATCGCATCATGGTAAGGATCAGTGCGAATTAGTGAATGTGAATAGTGCATAAATAGTGGATGTGCTCGCATACTAGTGCCTGTTTACCATTTCGTGATCTTATCTTTACGCTCATTGAAACGATTGTGGTTTAACCTGTGACAGTATGATAAATAAGTAATATCGGAGTCATAAATCGATTTGATTTACTTAATGCAAAAAAAAAACCATTAACTACAAATCTACAATAACGATATTCTTTCATTCAGTGCTAACTAACTCAACATTCTTACATAATATTGGTTCCTACCTTCATTTTCTAACAATTGATTGATTCCGAGAAACGCATGTGGGTCTGCATAGCCTAGTGTTTATTTATGGTCGTCGTTTAGTGAAACGTTGGTTATGGTATCGTTTAGTATTTTATTTTGTGTGAATGCATTCCCGGAGCGTGTGGCGAGTGCGTTTGCGCTGATGCGCCGTCAGTGTGTTGTTTGTGTGAGACCCGCTAATTTTAGCGGTCCCGTCCCCCCGCTGCCGTCAGCAGCTCGGTTACATAAGCGCGCTACCGAGCCGGCCTTGACTCCCGCGCCGCACTTCTCGCTATACTCGATTGGCAGACCGAAGTGATGATTCTTCTACTTGATTTAATTTGAACGACCGAGATCTATAAATTACAAGATTGATAACTTGCTTTGTTAAATCATAACATTCATAACCGCTAGCTGCACTGCAATTTACTCATTGCGGACCTCCTTCAACTCTTCGGTAATCGTTGCTTGGAATTCTGTTTGCTTTTCTATGTTGACTTAAACAATGTGGAGTGGCCACCCGGCTGATGACTTGCGGCTTTAGTGCACATTGTTCGAAGCACGCCAGTTGAACGCATGGGGCTATGGTAATTTTATGACCCTTCACGACACGGCCGCTCGATACACTATTATGTGAGCAGGTCTTATCAATTTATCATTCAAAATTTCCGCCGCTTATAAGCGTCCCCTCTCTTAGAAAGTTGGTTTTCGTTATTATTAATTTGGGAATTAATCTAATCTTATCTTCATCAGCCTTGAAGTAATGACCAAATATTTATCAATTGACGCGTGTATTGCGTCTGGCATGCGTAAGCTTTAAAAATTTTACTCTTGTCAGCCAGTTACTACAAAATGATTAATTTATCAATACTCGTATGACTGACTATGACGGAAGTTAGAGGAAAATAATCATCAACACAATAACATTTAAACTTAGAATTTTCCACTGTGTCATCTGTATTATATTCCAATGGTGTAAAGCAGTACAGTATTTAAGACAATTGATTTCCAATGAGGCTGATGTGTTTCGCGTCACGACTCGACCTCGACCGTGGAGCATGTAATTGTTGAATTGCGTTGCCCATTGAACGGTATCACGGCCAAGGTTACCTGCCGAACAGCTGTTCTCTATTTCTTTCGTGTTCCAATATTTTAGTTGCGCAGCGTTCGAGTTATCGCTATCGTCTTAATCTAGTTTTATTTTGGTATTATATGCGACGCTACAGTGTTTTCTTGTTATCAGTTGATTGGTTGGTTTTGTGGAATTCTTCGTGTAAGATGATAGGTATTGTGTGTCTGACTTTACTAATTAGTTGATCTACCTGAATTTACTGAATACTGTCTGCATGAACGTGAAAAAAGTAATTCTCTCGTGTTTTGCTTTGACAATACTTCAGTAATACAAGGGGTTAGATTCAAGGATTTTATGTCCAATGAAATTTAACGACAGATTCATTACTTCCAATAAAATGTTGTGTCTGACACTTTGCTCGCTTAGCAATAAATTTATCCAGAATATTGTTAGTCCGTGACTTTAATTACTATTTTTAAATTGACGTTTTGTTTAATACTGTTCGATGTTAGTCGGGTTTCTTAAAGGATACAAATTAAACGTCAGGAGCAAAGCTTAAAATTATGATTGTGATAAACACTTTTGTAATAGTTTCCACATTAGAGCTTTGTTAGAACCCAGGCATAAAAGAGGTATTTCGTGTGGATCCAAACATAAACCTAAAACCTTCAATCGATAGGGCTACCTCGTGGGTGCCCCGTGCGCGCGCATCTATTCCTTCTCGCGCTCTTGGTGAATGGCCGGTGGAGAAAACAACGGGGTCTGATTGTGGGGTGCGAGGAGCAAGGTCGTTTGCAAGGCCGCACTTACTACCACCATTACATCTCTTTCTATCTCTGGCATCGACTATCCACCCATCTCGCTCACACAAAATTCGCTTTCAAAAACATTGCGTAAATGCAAGGGCCAAAATAAAAACACTCCCCAAGCGGTCTCCGTCTAGCCTGCGTTATATGTCTGGATTCCGACGCAATTTGATATTGTGTAGTGTTTATGGAGTAGACATAACTGTTTGGTTAGTGAAGACAAGATAAACGACCAAAGTTGCGTAACTACAAAATAAACAAAGTCTGCTTAAAAAATAGTAGCTTTCTTTGTCAAGCTGAAAGATCATCGACTTCCTACAACTTTTCAGTCTTGTTCCTTCTCTAATTAGTGCACATTAAGTGTAGGATATGTAATTTTCCATCATAATTGTTATTTATATAGTGTCAATGAAAACTTGAACCGTAACGATTGTCAACAACAGTTTATCTCATATGTATTTGCGTATCAGTATCAGTGTTGATTTTGATATCATTGACGCAAATGGGTCCCACAGGGCCAATCCTTAGGTTATCTAGTAATGGGATGTTCATTAATTAATCCTAATAATTTTCTAATCTCTGGTGTAACGAATCAGGGTCAGTAATTTCAGAAAAAGATTGATAGGAAATTTTCTTTCTACAGGATTTAGTTATTTTTGGAAACGATACCTGGCTATCCTTAAAAACTCATAACTTTTTTTCTATTCATCTGGGATATTATGACTTTCAAAAATGTTAGTTTTCCTACATTTACTCTTTTATCAAAACGACTTACCTACCAGCAGTTTCCGTTGTCGAAAAAACCTAATTAGGTAGAATAATAGATAGATAATTACTGTTGGCAGCCAATGAGAAAATAAACCAAAAGTTGCAATATATTATCTTCTTTGTACTTATCAGATGTCTACAGTAAAATTCCGATATATGAACAGGAATACCAAAATCGTCTAGATAAAGTATGGAAGTATTTTTTAATGTTTTCTGTTCTTCACAAAAATAATAAAATCTACCAAAACATTCTTTACGTCTCAGAATTAGAGCTGATTATTTCTATTTGTAAAATCTTTATTTCTACTTTTAAATCTTCCTAAAATACTAACCCTGCTGTTTCCGTGTTTTGTTACCAATTAAATGTTTTGTAGGCGAAGACAACAGATAATCTAGCCTTCATCACATGTATAAACAAATGTTTTGGTGGGATCTCGTTATCAGGTATCGCTTCAGTATGGTCAAACGGGAGTCAGCTGTGGGGCCGTGCGCACGCGCTCATTGATGACTCTCCTCTCAGTCATTTGCTCTGTGCAGTTTGTTTTATTTGTTGTGCTAGTAAAAATATCTTCGATATTTTCCAACGTTGTATACTTTTGTCTCAAATACATGGTAATAGCTTGAACGGTTGCTCTTTACTTTGTCAGGTACGAATTAGAAATATTATTTGTTATCATCGGCATTTTCTCATTTGTTTTTACGGTAATTACTGTCGGTGATATTGTCATTAGTTTTTACTTTTTGTGCTCGTTTATTGTTTCCGTGTTTGTTTGGTAATATCCACCGGTTATTATTGTTCTGTTATTTTATGGAAATCAATAATTAGATTTTCCCATATACGATTTAAACATTTGAATTCATTTTGATTTTATCCTTCTGCATCTTTCCTGGTTTGCGGTTCTGAATCATGTAGCTGTGCAAAAACTTTTTGTAGTTACATGGTATTTATGTCAATTGAAATAGACTAGTCTAGACGTGAAACAAATTAGTGTTTATCCATCTGTACCATAACGTGTGACATAAGCTCGCATACAGTGTGCATGTAGACTTACATCAACCTTGAATATTGTTGAGTGATTACGCGCTATTGTATATCTTACACCGCGACGCCAATACCTATGTTCTAACTAGTGTTCATATGTGGCTCGCTATTCACACTTCCCGCGTCTTCTCACACGACGTACACAATACTGATTAACACTGGAATGTTTGATTCTCTCTTAACTAATGACCGTGCAGTTACTTTATAGTCCATTATACGGAAGCACTTGTATGACGTACATCTCATTTATGCGTTGACGTGTTGGCGGTAGACCATGACACCTGACATAATGGCATTAGCCATCTTGCCCTGTGGGGCATCATTGTGTTATCGTGTTTCTTTTCTCCACAGTGGTATCGAGTGCAAAGATGAGGTGTTTGCAGCACACCAGGTGCAACACGCCGATTTGAAGCCTGTGCTGGCCCCGGTGGCGCCAGTACCCGCGCCTGCGGCCCTATCGGCTGACCCCACAGCCAACGGTGCCATAGTCCAAATTATAGCACCCGAAGAGAAACGCCCTATTCCTGTCACAGAGCTCATATTCGCTCCGCGAAAGAAAGAAATGAACAAAGGCTTTCTCATGTTCTCCCAAGACGAGGGACTTACAAGTGAGTGGCACTCCAACTTCCACAGCTTAGGTATCAGTTGTTGCTTTATTGGAATTCTATCTTGTGACCAAGATTTCTTCAATGTAATGTCGGTGTTGTTTACAGTGCTTAAAGACGAGCCGGAAGATCTGACACACTTGGCACCCACCGCTGGCGATGCTTGTATACCTCTTGAGAATAGTCCTTTCGACATGTTCGACGAATTCATTCTGAGCGACAACTACTGCAGTCTACTGGGAGATGACTTGGCTAACGGATCACCAGTAGACTCCTTAACACCAGATTCATTGCTGTTGTCGTCGCCTGAGCCTCAGGTAAAACGTCTATCAGTCAACCACTTCGTTTTTCTTATTGCTTTGATCTCCTTCGCAATTCTAACAAAAAAAATGTTTTCAGGAAAACGAATCGTCATGCGAACAGTCCTCATTATTAACAGAGCTGTCATTGGACGCATTCGATAGCAACAGGTCAGATAATGACATTGACGATGGCAACTCCCCGTTCATCCCGACGAGTGATGAGCTGCCAGTGTTGGAGCCAGCGGTGATGTGGGGGGCCTTGCCCGACAGCGTAAGCATGGCAAGGCCACAGCCCACAGAGATGCAGACCACATCACCGGCGCCCGCGCTACAACGCCTATTGACGACAACCACCACAGGACCACCGCCACAGGATCTCATAACTAACATATATTCTGATCAAGGTACTGAACACAAACATTTTTAACGAATAATGATACTAAAAGTGGTGTTTTTAATTTTACTAAAACATGATCATTGCCAACAGGACTAATACCAAGCAGGAGTGTTGCATCATGGGACACGGGTGTCAAAAGAGTACTGAAGCAGGAACAGGAGCCGTGTGCAAAGCGCATAAAGCGTAGCCCGTCCCCGGTCCTGTCGACGACGCCGGCGCAGTCCTCAAGCGTCCTCATGAACCTCCTGGTGAGCGGCTGCGACGTCGACGCCGGCTACATCTGCATGGTGACATGCCGGCCACGACACAAAGCAAAAGCCTGAGGCTATCACCTAAATTACTCTAAATAAACTGTGATAACGCGCGTCCAGTGTTCAAACTATACGCCTGAAAACCAGTGCTAGCTCACAGAACTTTACTCTGGTCGGTTTAATACGAATTAATGTTAATACAGTGCCGTCGATACTTGTGATATTACCGTATACATGTACCAGTATCTGACTGAAAGTCGCGTTGTAATGGGAGTCCTATACGAGACAATAAGCGTCGGTACGAGCCAGATTAAGTCTGAAGGCAGGGACATGAGGCGATCAGCCGAGGGGATTTAGCAATAGGGCTGGTTAGTTTAGTTAATCTTTCACGGTCTTGCAATCTCGTGCTTGCGCCTCAAGGCGTACCAGAATTAGTTTAATGTCTAGGTTTAGTGTACCTACGCTTTAGTTTTAATGATGTATATTTGAGCGATCGATTGTTGAGTTTAGTGGTTAAGTTGATCGTGCATATCGTGTTGGTTATGTGAGGTATCGGTATCGTTCCTAGGTTACTTAGTTACCGCGAGAGCACGCCGCGCACTCTGTCTTATGTTTGTAGCCGTAGCTGGAACCGAGTCAATATTAATAGTTTTAATATCAACCCTGTACTCTCAGAGGTTATCGCTATTTATTCGTTACTGTAAGTTATGTTAGTCGACAACTGCTAATCTTATTTTCACATAGATTTAGTAAAACTTTAGTCAGTTCATGTTGTAGTATTGTTCCGATCGTTATGTATTTTATTCAGAGTTTATTGTAGTGCGTTGCTGTCCCATTGTCTCAGGCAGTTGTGCGATGCGACGGTCGATGTCTCAACAGTTTCCACTGCCAAATGATACAAAGTACAACTTAAAACAAAATGAAGTTGTGTTGTATTACTGTTTATGTTCGTCTCTTATACGGAACGTTTGTATGCCTTTACAAATATAGTAAGCATGTATCTATGAAACGAGTCATTCAACGATGAACTAATAAGATTATATGCAAACCTAAGAAACTCGAAATTTAAATTATTGTGTGCTTAGTAGTTGTCATCGCAGAATAAATATTAATCAAAATTTTAAAAGACGTAAACATAGATAAAACATACATAATCGTCGTTGTTATTTTAATATATTTATAGTATGTATATGGATGAAGTGTATCTAGAGAATATATAATTATTTATTTTTCTGGAGAGAAATAAATATTGTGACGTTGACAGCAGAAAATATCTAAAAATAAAAGAGACAAAAAATTGTTCTGGTTAAAAAGGTGCACATTGATTTTTATTGCCCTATTTCCTATCCTTGTCATCCTTACCGAGTATTGGCTTTAGCAAACTAAGTATAGCATCATCAGCGTATAATGTTCCCACTGATGGGACAAAGTTTCCTAAAATGTGTGAGGAAATGGGCGAGGACGCGGGCCCTGTCCAATTTTCGGAAAACTAAAACAAGCTATGAAAAAATCAAGAAAGGTGAATTTTAAAATTCAGTGTTCTTGAGTAGGTACGACAAAACGGATTTTATTTAACAGCGAGATATTTGCATATTGACAAATGTCCGTAGTAACAGCAATGTAATCATTCAGAATAAGTACAACAGAAAAAATGTGCAAATAACATCTATTTGCTGGCTTTTGTCGCTAATTCAGGTTATTCAGCAGTTCTGACTATTCTAGCCATGTCAAACATTCTTACTGGTATTTTATGCAATGCTGAAGTAAAATATGTAGTGAAGTTCGTTTAGGAATATTTAAGTAACGTCGGCTGCTTGTTTTGATACCATCTACACGGCATGGAATATGCCCAGACTTTAGAAAAACATGCAAAGAGAAACATTCGTTTCGACACCATTGTAAAGCACAGAAAAATTCGGAGCAAAGGCCATGTAGCTATATAAAGAGTAGTAGTGTATTGTTTTTCTTTTAATGGGGAAGGCTGGTCAAAGCTGATTGTAGATGGCGCGTCCATAGCTTAGACCCAATCTCACCAATGAGGTCAAACTATTTTGAAATATAAAATGTCATTGACAGATTTTCAATCAATGACGGTGTTTGGTTCATGCGGTGCTAGCGCCATTATTTCCAACAGTTGCCCACCCCATTAATTGGTCTGCTCCCGACCTAGATCCGCCTGATGAAGAGCGATAGATGAGGTCTCCAATTAAATAAGGTAATACAAGTTATACCCAGAAATCAAATAAATCATTAAATAAATATACATGTACGAAAATAAATTAAGATACAAAAAGAAAATTACACATACTTGACCAAATTAGGTTCGAAAAACACGATCTGGTCACGTTTTCGACACGAGTTTGTTATTTCAAATCCAGTATTTAGACCATGCGAATATTAATCTACCTATATTATACTTCTTTTGTAAGTGTAACCGGTTCTTCCTAACTTAATTATTTGTATCTAGCCAAAGTCCGTGTTAGGAGCTAAAGGAAAATCTTGTTAGACAACAATAAACATAGCCAGTCATGTAGCATGTGATCCACATAAAAAGTTTTTACTCTACCTCAAACAACAAAATTTTTCTTATAATCACCGAACATCGTAGCCAAAAAAATATTTACCCAAATATCAGCCCAACAGAATTATTAATAGAGGCCTCATTTCCCTGTAGGCTCAGGAATTTAATACTAGCAAACACGTGTAACTTTCAAGTAAAATTGATACTGGAAAACTTCTTTTCTTCAGACGAAATTGTTTGTGGAAATCTTAAGGGTTATAACTAAAAGGAAAAATCCTCTCTAAGCCGTCCCTTCGTGCCTTATGTGCGTCCGGAGATAGCATTCTACTATAAAACGGCTGTGGACTTCGGCTTTGGTGTAGGGTTACCAATTTTAAATTTAGAAGAACTGCCAAAAAGCCGGAGATTATAAAAATAAATCGTATTATCCTACTTTTCAAACTTGGATCTCCAGTCTTCATTTAACTCGTTTTAATTTCCAAAGAAATCTCAGTCGTAAGTCCGGAAAAAGCCGGACGGGTGATGATAACCCTACTTGTGTATCTCGTAATTTTCTTTCCGTCCCTTTTGCATCTAAAACTTTTCCCAAGATCAAGGACTTTGGCCACTCAAGAGCGTCATAGATACAAACTGCAGATAAGACGTTATAAACTTTGAGTTTTGCTTGTTTCTTTGCATGATACGTATGTGGAATAATCATGACACAAAGTTTAATTCCGATAACTGGAGACTGGAGACTAAACCTGTATTATCTCATCTCAGTCTATAAATAATGACGTGGAAGTAAGAAACTAGTTAATAATTTGATCTCATGTTCGACCTCAAGGGATAGTAAGATCTCCAAGAGATACGCTAGGCCCGATCATGTAACGGATGCTACAATTATGGGTAGTGGGGTTTAATCTCCGATTTACCCACATACGATGGTACTGGGCCTGATTGAAACAAATGATGCGGCTTAGTTGTTCAATTTAGAAGTTTAGTTGACAAAGTATGTCTTTTTCATGCATTTGCATTAAAGGGCGACTAAAGTGAGAAGGGACATAGACAAATGGTTACTACACTTACCACATACAAATAAGAAACATTTAATCGGCAAAAAAAAGCTATTCCATACATTTTGACCGTGTAGGTGGTATTGCACTTTTGTAGAAACCAGCAGATTTTTTTTTAATGATCGCTGAGAATTGCGTTCTCGCGTTTCGGGTATTTAAAAAAAAAAAAAATAACGTATATAATCAACCGTGGCATTTGAAACATATAATGTATGGGTAGACCTAGTTAATGACCTCCCAAACACCTGGAAAAATTGTATCGGTCCATAAGCCAAACACCCTGTATATCTGCAAGTTTGTTGACTATGATTCATGATCTATCTGAAAAGTTGTTAGGTAAACATAAAAAAGTTGCTATGCGCAAAATTCACCATTCCCCCAAAAAAAGTTTCATTTTTTCGACGTTGAGTGCTCTGATAATAATAAAAGTAGATTTTAGTAGCAGCGGTGTTTGGTGTTAAATCTTACATTAAATCGCGAAATAAAAACTAATGGAACATTTTTATGATGTCAAGATTTTAGTGCACGAATCTAAGTAAGAAAGGCTAAGCCAAAATAGGTATAGACGAACAATCAGATATCATTTTAAAATCTAATAAATGGTTTGCTGGAAAATTATTAACTTATTAATTACTACAACATATTACTAGGTTTTTTTTACGAAATATGAATAATAGTCAGTTAGTACCTGACTAGAATAAAACATCAAACATGCATAGTTAATGTTTAACGTAGACCGAATACAACATACATAGTTAATGTTTAACGTAGACCTAAAATGTAGACTACAGTTGACATTCACTATTAGGAATTTTAGATTAATATGTAACTACATGACAACGATGTCATAATGTCCCAGAGACCTCGCCTCCCATGAAAGAGGTTGTGGGTTCAAATCCGGGCAAGTACCAATGTGACTTTTTCAATTCATATGTACTTTCTAAGTTTATCTTGGACATCACAGACATCGGTGAAGGAAAACATCGTGAGAAAACCTGGACTTATAATATAAGTCTGAAATCGCCAACCCGTCTTGAGTGAGCGTGGTGATCAATACTCGTGCCTTCTTGTATGAGAAGAGTCCTTTGCCCAGCAGTGGGACAGTAATAAGCTGGTATTATTAATTTTATTTTACATATATCAACGACAAAAAAAAACATTTCACGAAGACTGACAGATTTTCACCTCTATATGTAAAACTTGCACGTCACCAATATTTTCTTTCAAATCAATGACACTGCAATAAAGACCACTTATCAACATTAGAACAATAATAGGGACTGAATAACAATACAATCAATTAACCAATCATAAGCCCGCATTCAACACGATTATTAAAATCACATAGAAGTTAGTAGCATGCATTTTATGATGTGAGTGGGTTATTTATATCGATCAGAGGCTACTTTGACCGCAATGCAGCACCACGGCCTAATAACAAATAATAAATAATATTAAGGTGGATGCTCCAGGGTAGCCCGCGAAATTCAAATTTTCTTACGTTTTTTGCAATTTTTTTTGCAGACCATTGCTAGCTTGTGTGTTTATTAAAATATTGCTCGCGACTGTAAGACGTATATGTAGTTATAGAATTATAATCATCAAAATCATCAATACAACCCTTCAAGCTCATAAAGGTGCGGGCTTTTTTCAAGGTCAAAGTCATTCCTGCAACTTTATGCGCTTGGCTGTATTGATGATTTTGATGATTATATTTCTATAACTCTATACGTCTTACAATCGCGAGCAATATTTTAATCAACATACAACCTAGCACTAGCCTGCAAATTGCAAAAAACGTAAGAAAACTTTAATTTCGCGGGCTGGTCGGAGCATTCACCTTAAAGTACGTACAGACTAGCACATCAAGCTACTACAATAGTGTCAAATTTCTTTAAATGATTTTCAGCTTTATCGCTAAAGCATTAGGTGCAAGGTTGATGGGGGAAAAATTAACAGTTTCGGGTAGCTGCCGTCGGTACTTTAAATGGGGAAGGCTGGTCAAAACTGATTGTAGATGGCGCGTCCATAGCTTAGACCCAATCTGACCAATGAGGTCAAACTATTTTGAAATAAAGGGTGTAAAACACCTCTTAACGAAGCCGAAAGGCACTTGTTCGTCTCGTCATTGCGATCATTTTTTTGTTCTACACCATACCTGGGAACCTTCTAGTTACGGAGATATTGAGGGTAACTTTTTTTTTAAATACAAGTTTTTAATGTAAGATTTTTACTTTAAACACCTCCACGATCCCCGTACTATTCAATCCATCCAACAGCACAATGTTTTGAGTGCGTTACATTAAGTTCTACCATAAAACATGATTTTTCACCCCAAAAAAAAAAAGTTGTTTCCCATTAAAAATTTTTGCGTAAAGTTACTCAGTTTGATGTACCGAATGCTTGGTTAACGGCTTCGTGGTGAGGTCTTTTCCACTCTGTATAAAATGACATTGACAGATTTTCAACCAATGACGGTGGTTTGGTTCATGCGGTGCTAGCGCCATTAGTTCCACCAGTTGCCCACCCCATTAGGCCGACATGAAATGTGAAAGTAGTTAAGTACTTGATTAGCCGGCTGGACGAAGTAGAAGTTTTATTGATTGAAGTAAGCGATACCACATACAACCACTAATAAGTGTATGATATTTCAGCGGCAGCGAATATAGAGCATCGACTAATGCATTCATTCTACTGTCGATGTCGTGCCACAGAAATAGTCTTGCCTTATCAAGGTCTTATCTCAACAATTATAGTTACAGATAACATAGTTGCATGTTGCATCGTAGCTAGATTTTCTTATCAATGCAAGCGTCGAAATTCTCATAAGAACATATTCATAAAAACACTGCGACGAAATTCATTTAGACAATAGTTTTAAATATTTATGCCTATTAACTATCTTAAATTCATTCTATTATTATTGAAGTAGAGAAAACGAAATATTTGTAACAAGTAATTGTTATTTCAAGGAACGAACGGAAAACATATAATTTCAACGAGTACCTACCTAAAACTCGCAATTTCGTATTTACAAATATACTTATTTATAAAGTAATAATCATTCTCCCGATGAATAGGCAAACCTCTAATTTGTAGATTCTATTGAATGTATAGACAATTATCAAATATTTTTCATCTCACAAATATTCTAAGTACTTTCATAATAATAGAATACTTAAATTATACAATAAGCGTAACACGAAAATGTAAGAGTGCTCTTAAAAGTTGCGACGAAGTAAATATCCGTTTATAATAAATCCTCAACTGCATTAAGATCTAGCTCCGTTCTAGATCATAAATTACCTAGCGTTACTGCAAGATCTCTTAATACGTCATCACTACGTTCACGTGGTCAGAAAACACAAATTACTCCCCGTGTTTAGGTACAAGCAGAATGTTTCCATAACAATGGTAGATTGCCCAAATTCTACTCAGCTTCCAAGATTATGTAAATGCTAAGTGGGACATTTATTATGGCTGAGAATGCTTCAATGTCAAGGCTAAGCTGATACTCGATCCTTCCTTTTATATGTGCACCTTTTTATGTGGAACTTTTTTGTTTTAGCTCTAGGGATTGACCGACCAGAGTCGTTTAGAAAAAGTCCTCCCTCTCGTGTGTCTTAGAGATATACTTCTGTGTACTAATATATACTTTTGTGTATTTCCAGGACCTGCAGCAACAACTACCACAGCCAAACCCCCAACTCCACCCCAACTACCAACTGGTCAGAACCCCACAAACAATCCCACAGAACGCAAACATTAACAACATCCCGCTGCCCGTAATCAACTTATTACAAGGAATGCAAAACAAACCACAAATAATACGTAACAACACTAATATGACTGCTATGCGCACGAACATTAGCAGCCCTATGTCTCCACTGAGCCTGAACGTAAGCCCCATGTACTCCTTACCCTCCAGCCCGAACAGTTACACCCACAGCCCGGCCATGAGCCCAGCTCAGCGCGAACGCGTCATGAGCCCCTACTCCACTCCTCAATCCCTATCTCCCGTTGGTAAGTTCCAACAGTACAGCCCAGGCAGCAGGCTGATGTCACCGGTCGGCGTGATGAAGGGCTGCGACCCATACCTGTCCAACAAGATGCAGCCGAGCCCCGGCTTCCTCCAGACCCCGGAGATCATGCTCGAGCCCAACGGCCAGATGACCACGACAGACTTCTGGACAGAATCCGACATGCTGCAGAACACCAGCGACCTGCTGACAGCATTAGACGATGTTAAGTTAGTTTAGCTCTAAGGAAACCCTCGCGTGTCAAGACGTGTTGTGGTCAGGAGTGATTTCTATATTTCCCTTGGAACAGTTGTGGATTTATTGAATACTGATATTCAACTGGTGAAAATCATCTATTACAATTTCGAATTCAGATTCTAGCACAAACATTCCAATAGAAATGTTGCTTCAGTTAAAGTTCTTGTAGAAATCACTCGAATGAATGCAGGGTCGTAAAGGGTGAAAAACAATATAAGCCAAAGGGATTCCATGCGATATTTGGTTGTACCTACCCGTCACAGCGCTTCGCCATTTGTAAAACCTTTTTGTTCATAAAACCGTTAGTTTTCATGTACAAGAAGAGTTGTTATTAACTTTGTAAATTTTATTTAGTAAATAGAAAAGTGGAATCCTCGGTAATGCAACGATGTGACTTAGATTTTAACAGATTTTCTATATTATTGTGTACGACATTTAGATACCTACTATGTATTTTGTATGTCTCTAGATATCTTCGTTGAACGTGTGAGTGAGTGGCTGTAAATCTAAGTATCATAGTTTTAGTGTAACTACATCTATGAAAGATTGCGATGGGCAAGGCAGAATTAAATGTGACTTGTATTTGTGATTGACGTCGGTGATTTAAGACAGAAATGATTATGAATTTTTGATATGAAAATTTTGTAATAATATGAAAAAGTCTCAAAATTAATTCGTTGTTTTCCTTTGGTTCTGTCTTGTTTTAGTTTGCACACTAGATGATAGATTATGTAAAAGCAAATTGGATAACGGTATTCGATATAGTTTCATATATTTTTTGTATTAATCGGCATGGTATTCATTTATAATCATTTTAAAATAAACAATTCTCAACGGAGTATCGATGATAAAGTTAAGAAAAGATGCTATGTAAGTTTTAATTTATATTTTATGATCAAATCGTATACTCATTTAGAATTAGGTGATCATAATCTTGTATACTAGTTTTCTTTTCAGTTTCTCCCTCGCATCATTCAACAAATATTAGTACTATTTATTTGTTCGCTATCACTGTCTATATTGTCACAGTTAGGCCACGTCATATCTGGAGAAGTTCGACGGGTGCCTATTATAGTGGTTCATGCACACTCGAATAATTGTATTTTGTATGTTTGTTTAATGACAATTAACGTAAGAGAATCATTAGCACTATTCTATTTTTGTCAGCAAAATGTTCTTCAAAGAAAACAGCGACTTACAGTATTAGTTTTAACAATTACAAATTAAAATTAATTGAATTGATAAGACGTCTGTTTATACAGGATGTTTAAGTTGATGAAAAATAGCGTAAGGCTCATAGATGAACAGATTTCAACTTAGACAGTTAATTTCAAGTAAATAATTTACCTAACGTTAGGTAGACATCTTTTGGAACACGTTTGTAGCAAACGTCTCGTTTGCAGCAAACGTCTCGTTTGCATTACATGCCGTAGGTACACATAAAGTACAATCACTAAAACTTCTATCATATGAATTAATGCAATTATTTTCTTTTAATTTAAATCTCGATAGATTATTTACACATTATTTAGTTTAAAGTAATTTTAGGACGGGATTGTTATAGATCGATTCTTGATCAATTAAATTTGATTTTTATCATACTTATAGAAATATAGAATTTTTACAAAATAACTAAATTTATAAATGTAGAAAATTATGATTTAATTATGTAAACTGTTAACCCATATTGTTTTGACCATAATTTAGTTTTTACTATTTGAACACTGTTTTAAGCTTTCACGGTTTAAAACTAAACTTATTCATTTATGGGATAATATCTTCCGTGATTGATCATTATTTTGAGCTCCCAATATTTCGACGCTGTTGCAAGCGCCATTATCGCGGGAAGACATCCCGCGTCAAAAATAATGAACAATCACGGAAGATATTTCGTAAGTGACAGTATAAGTTTTACTATTTTGTTTGTAAGAGTAATCTGATTTAAGAACTTACTACTGCCAATTTTCATAGGTAATATGATTTCACATAATTTGTGTTGTTTTCTGTAAAAATGTTTCCTTTTCAACCAATGTGCCATAGAATTTGTATAGTATTTACAGATTCTTTAGCTGTTTCTTCATACATATTATTATATACGTCCAATACATCTCGTAAACCATTCACAACAATTTATAAATTATATAAAAAATGTAAATATAAATCAAATTGTTTTATATGTTTAGAGAATAAATTTCTGTCATTTTATACCTGTTTCAATTCATAAAACCTGGTCATTCAATAGATAAACACCGTTCTTATTAACATAAGGTATATGTAGAAAAGTTATGTTAAGCTCAAACGACAAAATGTGAGGTTACTCTTGTAGTTACTATTGGTTGTAAGTTTTAACGTTACTCCGCCTCTATTAGTTAGGGAGTTAAATAACAACTTAGCAAGTCTCTTACTATAGCACAATCAGCCTTCACTGTTCCCATTGCTGGGACACAGACATACATCATACATAAACTCTCACCTTATTCCCATGGGGGGTAGTCAGAAACACAAGGCCACCTGCTAGGATCCTTACAAACCCACTCCTTTTGCCTCGTCCACGTTCACACACACAGACCTCTGAGAGAAAGATTACCTAGAGGCAAGAGTAATGTCAATGAGTAAACTCGCCTGTATGTAACTGTTGGAAACAACATAAAATATTTTTAATACTTATATAATTAATTTGCAACATTTAAATACCATCGTGTTGGCTAAAATGGCAACATTGTTTTTTGTATCCGTTTGCCCTTCTCTTTTTGCTCCTGTTCCTTGTACGAAGAATTTTTACCCATTAAATTAACAGCAATTGTCAATAATCCAGTTTAGTAAAATAATAATTGTGACAGTGGTTGCTACAATAAAGTGTGTGAAGTGGAAACCGAATTTTATTCTGATTAATCGATCCACCCAAAAATTTGGTGGTGCGGAGTCGGCAGTAATCACGCTCTCCCGCCAGTACCCACAACAAAATCCTGTATAAATGTAGTGCTGGATACAACAGTCGACACATTTGCTAGCTAAAAATCTTATAGTACCTATGCATTCACAACAGCAAAGTGTAACAAGCCTACTAAGGGCTACAGATACTTAGACAAACAGCAAATTGGCCTTATCAATGTTTGGCAAGGAGTCCTTACGTCTCTAAGAGAGAGATAGTGTTCTCACATTTCCAAGACAACACTGACCCGTCTACTAGTAAACCAAAAGATTGTTTTTTACTGGAAGAAATAACATTCAAGATGACAAGTCAAGACCGCCTGCTTCACTTTTGCTGCCAAGGGTAGATAATAATTAGTAATTTAAGTTTAGAAAATAAATACAATACTAATGAGTCTGCTACGTAAGTATTTAGGTCAACAGCTGGGACCTACCTATATAATAACATGACCGAGCTTAGTCTAGACATCGCCTGCTGTGTACAGCGAACCTAAGAGCTAAGTATTTCTGATTAGTTTTAGGGCAACAGCTTAAGTACCTATTCATAAGCAGAAAGTATAGAAACACATAAAAGCCAGTTAATTAAGCAAAGCAGACCATGGCATCGAGCCAGAAAAACTGCGCTGAAAAGACATGTTACTATAATAATCAGTTTAAATGCATTGTTTGCCCTAAATACCCCGCTTTCAAGGGAAGTCCACAAAACACGAACCGCATTTCTACAATTATTCTTGTCTTATAAAGGCAATCGATGAGTTTAGTAGTAAATAATAAGGTTATGATGGTAATAAGGGGCGTTATTATAATTTTAAATGTGTCGGGCCATATTATTATTTTATTAGGCCATGGAGCGGTGAGGATTTACTACTGACGCCATCTACATCGTTAGTCTGGAACTAATACAAATGAAAATTTGCTGTAGTAACAAGTTTCAATAACAGATGGCGCTGTCGGATTTCAAATTAAAACACAAGCTAGAACTTTAACTAATCCAATTTAATGAAACACTTTTTCAATTTACATTTATAATGTGTTGTTTAATTTTATTTTCGCCGCATTTCTGCTTGTATCGGAGTCATAAAGTTTTTTTTAATCTGTATTATAAATTACAATAAGCAAAATGACAGTAAACGTCATTTATAATTCATTGCCCAAGTCGGTCGAATTGAACAAAGTTATTTTTGTGCGCGATTAATTCAGCGTAAATGGAAAATACTAGTGTCTTGATTTTTAGAGGAAGGAGCTGAAGTGTGGTTCTTGTGTTTGATACTTGTGTTCGTGTGTAATAAAGTGACCTAAATGGCTTCTACACCAAAACAAGTGAACAGCAACGGCAAACCGTCGAATAGTAACGGCTCCCTGGGAAAGCGGAAGAAATCTCGTGGGAGCAGAGGTTCGTACCTGTCCAAGTGGTTGGACAAGACAATGCACCACATCCAAGAGTCGACGCCTAGTATGGACACGTATGATACGTACGTTAATCCTAATGTGAACTATGCGATGGGTAGTTCTCAGTTCGCACCGGGCTTTGATCCTTACAGGCATATGTACGGCTGTGCACCTGAGCCTTTGTCACTGCCCACGCTGCCTTCTTACTGCAACCCACCTATGATGCCATTCTACGGCCCTGAGTACCGCTATGTGCAGAGTGTAAACAAAAGCATTCAGGTGCAGAGGCCGAGACTGCGGCGCCGAAGTGAGAACAAGGCTGAGGAAGTCTCGAGTACCCCTCGACACGGGACTCCGACGCACACACACAACATCAACTACTTGCAACCAAAGAATTTGACTGACAGCCAGGACTTTGCTAGCTTGCCACCTATAGTCACGTCAGTTGGCGACACGAACTCCAACAGCGAAATGAACTTGAATGACAAGGATGAAGGTTGTAATGCAAGGAGGTTCAGTGACCCCTGTGTGAGAGGTTTACCTGATGTTGCAAGACCTGCTAATGGGGATGTGGAGTCAGGGTCAGAATCCAGTTCTGACATGTCTGGAAGTCAGGTGGGCAGCAGACTCCTGACATGTCTGCTTGACCAAATAACTTCCCTAAAAATGGCAAATGAAAGACTGAATAAAGACTTAATGGATACCAAAGGTAAGGCTTTAAACCTCGTTTGTTACTTTTAAAAATTAGGAGCAGTTTATGACTTGGCTTTTCTAAGCACCATGCTGTTTTATTTCACACTCACATAGTGCTCAATACCATTTAATTTAATAATAATTTAGTCAATTAATTCAATAAAATAATGATAAAATTAGCATAGAGCTTGAACATTTAATGTCTTAACAAACACAAATAAATTCATAGCATATCCTTAAGCCTTATAAAACAAAGATAAATCCCAATTCTTTAAACAGCGTTGTGCATTAAATCTGCATAATATGCAACCTTCCATCTTTTGGTATACCAGCCCACGGTACAAGCATAAGGTCATCCTTTCAAACAAGTACTCCTACATTTGAATCACCCACGCACAATGCATTATGTTTCAAGGACATGAGACATGACTTAAACATGGATTTCATTATAATGACACTATTAAACTTAATCTGAGTGTTTTATGAAGAAAATGGGCCTTTTGGAGACATTGCAATTGCATTGTTTGTAGTTAGTTACAAAACTTAATATTGTTATTGTGTACACTATTGCATTAGGTTACCCTGTAATGCTGGTCGTAAAATGAATAAAAAAAATACTATCATCACCATCTGCCTAATCAAATTTCAACTTGGTTTGGGGTCGGTTCCTAGTCTTAATTGATACAGCTGAACTAGTGCTTTACAAAAAGCACATGTGAATCTGAACTGAGTTGTCTCAGTAATAAATCAGATGCAGTTTATTCAGTCTAGGAATCAATAATTTTTAATATCACTTGTTAGTTTTAGCTCAGTATTAGATAAAAAAAACGCAAGCATATTTAACAGCTCTGTTTAGTGTGTGACTCCCTTGTTTTCTGGTTTCCCTTTTAATTGGTTCTGGTCTCCCTTTTAATTGGTTGCAAGGGTGACTGCTGATCATGAGGTTCTATTACCTGGGTTTGATTCCCGGGTCAGGCAAAGTGTTATCAGGAATTTCTCAGTAGTACCCACGGAGTCGTGGTTTGTGCCCGGTTGATGGCAATTTGCTCGCCCCCTATTACATGAGACTTTATAACATAGCTGGCGAAATGTGGGTGTAGGTACACCACTACCTAACCCTTTCGGGGTTACAGGTGTGATGTTGTGTCTGATGAAAACATTTTATAAATTAAGAAACAACAACAAACCATATTGTTAAACTGTCATAATACCTTACTTTGTCCTAGACTTACTATCCATTCTATTCTAATATTACAGTTTCAAATCTATTGTCTTACCTTACACCTAAGGAACATCCCCAGAGGATGTTTGAATTTAACGTCATGGGACTACAAACTTCCTGACTTGTTTAGTTTCTATTCACATAAGCCGAAAACAGAGTTGGGCTGCAACCGATAAACTTAATATAGACTGCTCTTAAAATAACTTGGTTCCCAATATTTTTTTTTCATTTGGTTACTGCATAACCTGGTGTCAGAGTTTTTATGTTGTCCATATGGGCCTCTGACTTGGCATGCCAATAAGAAAGATCTCAAGGTTACCAAATGTGTTTTTTGTTGTCTGTAGCCCTAATTCCAGACCACTACTCAATTATAAACAAGATAAGTACTGAACCAAAGATATTGTAATATTTTTGGCTTGCATTGATGACCTAATAAATAAAATGTAGCGTTTTCGTTTTCTAGGACAGATGGTTTTTCCATTGATTATTCCACTAATGACTAGGAGTAATGTTTAGATATAATTGAATGTTACACACAACAAAATATCATGCCTGTTATTCCCCAAGCAATATTAACATTTTCCTTAAAACAGTATTTTAAAAAGTCATTTTAGTATTTTACACATTTTTTCGCACACTATATTGACTGATAAACTAGTAATTTGCATTTTATCCTAGTGAGTCATACATAATTATAAAGATAGGTAATTAGTATTTTTACTCAAATTAAAAAATGGAGGTTTATCAATCCTCGTCAATATTTAACACAGGTAAATATCATAAACGGAATTCATTAAAATCCATAATGTTTTTGCCTCAACATACTTATCAAGAACAGTTAGCAGGCTGTTTTTACACTAATTAACGATTACAATGCGCTCATCAATATTCATATATGTTTTCCTTTACTGCAATTTAAACTTGTTTACTTTTGCAGTGGAACTGGAGAACTTGCGCCAACACAATGCCATACTGAAGGGATCCAGTTCTAGCATGGGTGCTACGCCTAATCACTCCCTTAATGATAATGGTAAGTTTCTATTGATAGAAAGAATTTAGTTATCTTGCGGTTTTTTGAGGAATAGGAGCCGTTTTTTTTTAAGTGTTCAATGTGCCTGAGAAAAGTTTTGTGTATGAATGTGGAAACGATGGATGGACTGTGTGAAGCATGATATGGATGATAAGGTGGTGTCTGATGAGATGACGAATAATAGAGAAGTATGGAAGAAGACATGCTGCGCCGACCACAAATAAATTGGGATGAGGGCAGGGGATGATTAAATGGGCCTACACTCTTGACCTCAATCTTGTCCTGAAGACAGAGATGAGGTCGACGATGGAACGAGCTAACCCAAAAGAGGCCTATTAACTCGCGACTTAAATAGATTCGGATACGCCTGGATTCCCGATGAAAGAAGGTCCCGTGGTGTAAACACAGCTAGTTTGAGTCCATGAAGTTTCTTGCCTGTTCCTTTCCATGGAAACGACCAACCCGAACCGTGCACCTTTATCGACGTATTATAAGTGCCCATCTAGGTCTATGTGAAATAAAATATTAATTGGTCGGATCTTGCACATGTCTCCGCTCCGCTCTTCGCTTTGGTGGAGTCCAGGCCTTAGAGCCTTTTTTTCGCCTCTCGGGGCTTTATAATGAGCACATCTTTGCTGGATTCAGCTAAAGGCACATAAATCAAAATTGGCTCTGGGGTGACAGCTGCAATGGCTTTGGTTTTGTAGATGTTTTATATTGGGTGTCAGTGACCCATTGTTTTCAAATGAGCTCAGTTGCTTGATTATTAGCTTTTGTCATGTAAAAAACAGATTTTAAGTGACATTAAATCGACTTTTCGTGACAGTAGAAAATTATCCAACAAAAAAATACAGGTGATATTTTTAATTTTTTACTATGTCGATATGTAAGTAACGTAAACACATAGATTAGTCTGCGTATTTATCTGTCTCGTCTTCCGAACACGCAATGTTCATGTTTGTGCTCAACCCTAAAACAGTATTTCACCTTGACCTTGACAGAAATTTAGGTCAAAGTTAAAAGGTGTAACTGAGTGATGGTTTTCTACGATTGTGAGTCAGAAATAATGACTAAGATTCAAGATAGTTGTGTCAACAACTTTATTGTGACACTTCTCATACATTCGAGCATAATGGAATGAATGGAAGACGTATACAGCGTGTCAAGTGTTAATCATCCGGCAATTCATTGAAAGCATGCAATTCTCATTCTTTACGACTCTTTCGCATAAAAATATATAATTATTTTACTAGCTTTCGCTCGCGTCTTCGCCCGGAGGTCGTAAATGAACCCTTGGGAACGTACTACGATACTAACTCAGGTCATGGTACTTACATGTGTGCCAAATTTTATCCTAATTCGTTCAGCTGTTCAAAAGTGATAAGGACAGATAGACGTTATTACTTTTGCATTTAGAACTAGATTTTATCTGTCGAATAGAATGATATAAAGTCAAAACATTATTTTCTGCTAATTAAAAGAAAAGGCTCTTCTACGTTGATTTCGTAATGAGATAAATGAGTCTTCGCTGTACTAACAAACACAAACATCATTTTACGCAATCACATAACCGACTTCCTAAGTCAGTTCTTGTAGCAGCCGCAGTAAGTCAGTAACTAAGAAGTATCTTCCTTGTAGCTTTCCCCAGAGGAATATTTACAACCGACTTTCCCCCACGATATGCTGTTGTGATCAACCCAAACAATTTAAAGATCCAAAATTCCAAACCCACTCGAGTCTTCGAGTGTCGTGTTCTCGATTTGAAAAGACAATGACATACACACCTTAGGACTTCAACTTCTCATGAATAGCTTAATTTTCATGGCCACCGACTGGCCTTGAATATTTAAACAGCATATTTTTACCATCGACCAAAGCTTCGGAAGCCGTGCAAGTTGCTGAAAGTAAAAGCCGGTGAAGAGAAAGTCTTGAAATCTTGCCGTGGTCACAACCCTATAGCATTGGGAAAACGAGGCATCACTGAAACGATGAGAAGAAGACAAGACCGTAGATTTGACCCTAAGGCATATGGAGACAAAATTCCTAAACCAAATGCTGGATTTTCGGGCACGATCAAAGGCTCCTATTCCAGCGCCCTTCCATTTTGCATATGCTGTCGATAATCAAATGCTGATTGTCATGAATCTCATGATAGTGTAGATAGATCACCCCACTTACACTCATATCGTGCCTCAGATCCAATAATCTAAATGTTAGCATTATATACGTCGTGTTGGAGCAGATAAAACTGTGCACGTCATCACCCGACCTCGCCCAGACGTAGTAGGGGACAGTAGTGTTACATAGTTAATAAATTATGCATGGTTATTTTTTAGTCAAGATCTTGTAAGAAATTGATGCGTAGTTATAGAAAATTCGTTATTGATTATAGAGCTGTTATAATAAACAAGTTTTTCGAAGTTGTTTTTAAAGTAGGTATGTTTGGGAAGATTAACCTTGACATTTTATATGCGTACATTTGAACATATTCTTTGAATACCCCTCCATCTAGAAATAATAGCAAGCTAACCGTCAATGTCCTCATGATAGATTTCAGATTTCTATACCATAAAGTGCTGGATTCATTCACTCGCTCAACGCGCCCCTGTGAGCTTAGTTCATCATCATCATGAAGCTTAGCGTACAGCAGTCCACTACTGGGCTTAGACCTCTCAACCGGCTGCTACCAGCCACCCTGCGAAGATCCACCTAGCTCCTAGCTCCACCTATCCTGAGGGCGTCTCACCTTACACTTCGCGGTTGCCAATTCGCGATCTCTAGAACTCCAGAACATGCCTACCCTAACGGTTAACAAGACTTCTAATTGTTTGCAATTTTCACGGCTGTACATTCAATTCAATAAAATGAAATAAAGAACTCATTGTGACTACGTATCGTTTGTTATTCGTACATGTTGATAAACTTTGCCCTAGCGACGATCAAACTTTCGCAGTTATCAAATACACGGCTAACGAGCTGGACTAAGTTTCTTCAAATACATCAGATAACGTGAGAAAGACAAAATGAAATCGAGGAATACTGAAACATAGTATATTAAGCCTTCCTCATAACGGAGGAAATGTCGGGACAGACTGAATTAGGTTTCATCAAAATGGAATGGGGTCACTCGGGCTCGTGAAAGATAGAAAGACGAAATTCCAATAGTGGGACAGAGCAGACTAGGAAAAAGAACAATAATAAATTGTGTAGGCTTTCAACTTGATGAACTGTCAAAATAAAACCTGTTGGTATCGTGTAATAATGTTACGTAGATGATCATGTGGTTAGTATATCTGAAGAAACCATACAATGGCACATTACGGGATAGTCTCATTAGTAATTTTCATACCTACTGCATATACCTCAGTATGGTCCATAATCAATATTTCTTGTTGATTAACTACATGTCTACCAACACAGCCTGAATCGCTATAATCTAGAAGCTATAAATACCTATAGTAACTAGGTTTTTTTTTTTAAATTCTACTCTTATAATTATGTGTAAAAGGAATAAAAGTTTGTTTGGAAGTTCGTGATTTTTGCAGGTAGGAAATCCTTTTGGGCGCACGGCTTGCATAAAATATTTTACTGCACGTTTTTGGCGCATTATAACTTTTATTAAAGCGTCAAGAACAACCGGTAGGTACAGCGATATTGTCACTCAGCCAGAATTTCAAAATTAAGAATGTGCCACATTTCATTTGGCATTGTGTGCGCAAAAATACTTAGACCATGACGATATTGATCCAACAAGGATTCCAAACACGTCCAAATTAAATAGCAGCGCGTGCATGTCCTACGGTCATGAACTAATAGAAAACCCTGCTTTGTAGATACGTAAATCGTCTGCCAAGGATTTCTAAGTCGTTCTAGCGGTGCGTTTAAAATCTTCAAGGAGAGAAAAGATAAGAAACCTTCCACCCTAAAACTGACCTAGAGACAGCCAACATGTGACTCATAGTTCAATCTCCGAAATCTTACTATCGGGATACCTATTCGCGCCTGGAGAAAGTGGAAAATCAAGTCAGATTATTAAAGAAACAAAACGAGACCTAAGTACTCCTACGATGATTCGGCGTAACTTAAGCATGTAGGTTCCCAATTTGACAGGATCCTCATCATAAGTCCAAAACGTCCCCTTTGCTAAGATCTATCCTTCTCTCTAGGACAGGGAGACGAAGTAGCTCATAATACACCACACGAGCCCAGCCTAGGATAGACAGCAATTAAGAAAGGCTTAAAAGTGACGCTGGCGTCAAAGTAAACAAGCATTTAGCGTGACACGTGTGACGGTTTAGCGATGTAACAAGGTTGACTTTTGTTTATAATAGCTTCATTCTGCTTGAGAAATGCGCCGTATGTAAATATTCACATGACAGCTGTGTCACATTGTAAATGCAGCGTGAGAATGTTCTCGTCGACTCTGTTGACCTGCACTCCTGCAGTATGGCCGTTCCCTAAAAGTCATACTCCATATTTGCATGGGTTCTTTATCTTTATATAATCGTTGGTTGATGTTATCGGTATTCCTACGAACGCAAGGGGTTTGGCTGTTATGACTCAGTTGAGCACAGCAAACCTTCAAAGAAAATGTGACTTGAATGGTTCACAGTCGGCAGCACAGAAGTGGAAATTACGATTTTTTCCTACTCCTCCACTATACTTTTCCGATTAATTTCGTTGCGGGATCCAAGACAGTTAAATTCATTCTCTGGGACTTCGTCGAGCTTCATTGTCTCGGCGCTTTTCTGGTGGTTGCTAATGTTGATTCTAGCTTTCAGGAGTTACAGTGGTTTGGGAATAGTGTGGCGAGCTTGTCCCAAAAAAAAAAGTCGGCAGCACAGTCTCTTTTGCTTCGCATTTACACATTTCACTGAGTTGGGTTTAGTTTCCTTTAAAGCGAATCTACAAATCGTGAAAGTTGGAAAACGTTGAAATATATGCAAATCAATACGAAACAATAGTTCTATTTCCTATTTAGCATTGGCCACACATCAATAACCAACTTTCAATGCCCCCATCCAATATCAATGATTCACCAAGGCATCTAGGAATGGAACGCCAATATTGGACATTGGCCATCAACGTTTTCTTCACACACTTGGATAGCTCGCGTTAAATATTAAACGTCAATCAGCGAAGTATTCAACCCGTTCGTGTCTGACGTAGATGAGACAGCGGTAGAAACGAGCCATTGACATAGTCTGCTTAGTAAACAGTAGACCAACCACGATTAAATGCCTGAATGAGCAGTAGATAGCTCGTCCAAAGAAAATCTATTTCTGCTGTTAAGCAAAACGTCCCTGTCCTTAAGTTTGGACACTGTGGTTGCAGTTGTAATTACAGGCACATGGGTTAGAAACGTACCTGTCAAGTCTCTGGTTTCGCCCAGATCCGTAGTCGGTGAGTGAACACATTTCATCATATGGGCTGCTTTCCTTTTTGTCTTTAAAAACGAAAAGAAACCCGAATAGACATGCACATCAACCACTGTCATAGTTTCTTCTGTCACATTATGACAGTTCCTTATAATATTGTTGACTACCCTCATGGTCCGTGTTGGTTTAAAGCGTAGCCTAGTTGAGTTACTGGCTTACATTTGTACTGTGCCACCGGCGTAGTGCGGCGAAATCGCGTGCGTTACGTGACCCAAGATAGCTTGCTGTTTTGTTATAACTTCTTTCGCATTTGCGGGTAATAGGTATACCTGTAATTTAGATTTGATTCGGTAACTTTATTTATTTTGGGAATTGATTCCATGTAATTTTGGTTATGTCTGTATGTCTGTTGTTGTTGTAAAGGGGAGCGTACATCACATCAGCTGTTCATGAGTATGATGATGGTGCATTTGGTTTCTATTTTCGAAAATATATTTATTGGTCGTGTATGAAAACAACGATATCCTACCGTGTATTTCGGCTTACGTTGTAATATCCTAAGCTCAAAATACAGGGTGTAAACAACCTCATCACGAAGCCGTCAACCAAGCATTCTGTATATCAAACCAAGTAACTTTACGCAAAAATTATTGTTGGGAAACGACTTTTTTTTTGGGGTGAAAAATCATGTTTTGTGGTAGACTCAATGTAACACACTCAAAACATTGTGCTGGTGGATGGATTGAATAGTAGTAGTTTAAAGTAAAAATCTTACGTTAAAAGTTGTTTAAAAAAAAACGTATCAAAAAGTTGGAACTTTGACCCCAATATCTCCGTAACTAAAAGGTATGGTGTAGAACAAAAAAAATATCGCAATGACGGGGAGAACAAGTGCCTTTCGGCTTCGTTAAGAGCATTTTACACCCTTTAGGTCGAGAAACTCACAAATATGCTCTGAGCTGTACAGTAATGATAAAAAAAGATAAGTTGCATTAAAGCCTCCTTATAACTTCAAGTCCTATTTCACCGTGAAAAGTCAGTTTAGAACTCAAGACCTTTTAGTGCATACATTTTGTCCCACGGAATAAAAAAATAAACTGTCTAGAATTTTGCACAAGAGCTCAACAAAGATGATCAGTGAAGATTTTCTAAAATTCAAGTAGCATCAAATAGCAAGTTTGTAAGTTTTTATGGAAGTTCCTCGTATTTGCCTATGCCAAATCACATCGCACACTCGGTTCTCATCCATGGGAATTATGTTGAAAGGCGAAGCGTTTCCGGCAAAATAATCTTTAACGAAGCAATTTCTGTATATAAAACGTGTTCTGCTATCCATACATAACTTTCGTTTGTTTTTCGCCAATTTCGTAACATTAGATATTGTATCAGCCATTTTCGCGCAATGTGGCAACACTGGGCAACCATTGCGTGCCACACCAACATTGGCATTACTCACCCCGTCTGCGATCTAGTTATTATGTCCTTGTAAAACTACTGAAACCCCATAAAGGTAGACTGAAAGAATTTACTTAAATTGAAAGCCAGTTTGGTTTATTACTGTAGTTACTGGTTAGTTAGTTTCAGCTTAGCGATCGGAGATAGATACGGAGTTCAGAAATAATATATTTTTTGAAGGCAATAAAAAATCCTCAAATAATCAAAATCAATCTCTGTAATTATAAATCTCTGGTACAGCTTGACAGAACTTACAGGGCCACTAGGCTAAGGAATCCTCAGTAAATGAAGTTCTTTTTACCAAGTCTAAAAACATCCGAAGTAGAGAAACTGTTCTATGAAATAAAATTACTATCCATTTCATACTATTTCTCTGGAATTTCGAATTTTGTGCCGGGACTTCCATGGGCCGTTAATGACGGGTACAAAAATGTGTCCTAGAACAAATAACACTTTAGAAAAAAAAGGATAGGTAGGAGAATTGCATCCAAAGATCTAAAGAAGCAGTGGGAGTACCGGCAAGCCTCCTAGCTAGCACTAGATTTAAGAACTGCATATATCTTAACAACCCTTTCTCCTTGCAGTGTATCTGGCAGGACAGTACGCCCCTGGCTTCCTGACCGACTTGGTGCGCGAGATCAGGGACGCGGCACGCTTGCGTGAGGATGCCATGTACTCGCGCGTACGTGCCATGGTCGTCGAGAGGAACGATGTAAGTAGTATCTTTGTTTTCTTTTATAGGAAGTGTTCTGCCTGGTGACCCAGCAGTGGCGAAGGGTTTCCAAATGAAAGCCAATTTAAAGTTGTGTGTAGAAGTTGATAGACTTTGTTGCCATGTTTAGAAGAAGTCTTGGAAGGAATGGTGTTAATAGATGGACACCGTACGCCCAGGGCACATTCGAGGCCCTTATCTATTTACCCTTTTTACATTATAGTTAATTTACTCTCAATTCTATTCTGATAAACATTAGCATCTTCCTTTTCTCACACTACTTTGGGTCGGTGCATACGCGTTCTATGCTCCTCTATCAGCTGTCACACTAGCACGTCCTCCACTTCTCTTCCATATAATTTCTTACACAATCCATCCATCCATTCTTTGATCTTCTTTTCCCTCCTCCTATTACGACACAACATGCCACTCTGACTGCCAAATCATAAAATCGAAATCTTTAAATTAAAATCGAAAGTCATTTATTCAAATTAGGCTGATAATAATCAGCACTTTTTGAATGTCAAAGTTTACAGATACAGTCCCCCAAAACACCCGCTCTTCGCCACTTCCTAGTGTTTTAGCTGGGATGAACAAGTAGCGTAACAAACTCCCCAGCAACACATCTTAGTTACACAAACCTTTCTTAGTTACTAAATCTTAACCTCCCATTCCGTCCGTTTTCTCAACGTTTTATATCGATCGTATCCCGTCCTTTCTCTCGGTTCTCGGGTTCAATAGCGGAGTTAATCTTTGACATTTAAACTATTGAATGTCGCTTAGAACACCGTCTGTTTTATCTGGCTAGACCAACGCTACAAACGCTGGTTTCTGAAACTTATCTGTTGTCAAATGTTGCATGTTTGGGTCCTTTCAAAATTTTCCCGCTCAAAACTAAAAAAAAACTCAAAACTCAAAGCATTTATTTCAATTAGACCATTATGGCACTTTTGAAAGTCAAAAATACAAAAAAAAAAAAACAAAACAAAGCTACAGTCCCAGACACAAGACATAATAACTTGAGAAAGTACTGTAGTTGCCCATTCCCTAGCGTAGATCTCTATGGAGAAGAACGGGCAAGAAACTCCATGGACACTCTTTTAAATCAAAATATTGTTACACAATCTTGGTTACATCATTCATGTTGAGATTATAGATATTGTACGTGCACATTATGAGCGTCCAGAGTAAAACATTAAATCAACAAATTAAAAATAAAGTAATTAAAATGAACCGTGGCAGCTAAGAGATGACCAGTCCCAACTGACAGCGCCCGATCACGAACAAGACGCGTGTATCGGCGCCATTCAACTCAACCATATTGAAGGTATTATGGTTATGGGCCTATCGGCTTACAGAAAGAAGGCCAGGCTCGTTTGGCCCCGAAGTGGGAACTTTATAGGGTAAATGAGCTGACCACTCTGACAAAAACTCCTGGTTTCTAAAAGTGTTGTCAAATGATAGATATGATTAGATATTGTTATGGTGGTCTGGCACAATTGTTCCTGGCTAAGCACCACTTCTTCACACAGGGAGGAGGCCTGTGTCCCTGGCTGACACTCTTATTTCGTAATCTTTTCTTTATTTTGATGTTTTGTCCACGGACAAGTATTTAATTATATAGAGCGAGAGTTACCTATGGCGTCAGACAGACTAGCAAGAGGTCGTGAGCGCGTAAGCTCTATTGCTTGCTAGCCGTCGAAATATTGGCGTGAAACCACTCCAACCACAAGAAATATTTGTTAGGGGTTATTCCATATGTGATTTAAAAGCTACATGATTAGTCTACCGGTCTGACTATTTTAGCCGGGAACATGTTCGACTGGCAAAGGTTGGGATGGCTCCTTTACTTATAAATTAAAATTCGGAGAAAGATCCAATTGGAAATAACACAAGGCATATAATTTTAATTCCCTACAACCGCTAAGTAGGTAGTTTGACCATGAAACTCGTGTCCTGAATCGCACACAATTACTTTTTCTTCAATTATTCACCAAAATCGATACTGCCGGCTTGTCGGTGCGGCTGAATGACAGAACGTCAATACATGGTAAGATGGCTTTTGACCTTTGGGTTTCCAGCTAAGCATTGTGCTGTCTTGACTGCCTCGTTGTTCGACTGCTGAGCATGAGGTCCTGGGTTCGATTCCCGGGTCAGGTTTGGGTCTTCCTATCAGGAATTTCTCAGTAGCATCCACGGAGTCAGGATTCGAGCCCGGTTGGTGGCAATATGCTCGCCCCCTATTACGTGGGACTTAATACACTCTCAGCCTAACTCTACGGGGATTACAGGCGTGATGTTAAGTCATTGAGCTGCATTAAAAAAGAAACTAAATATATTACTTTCAAATCCTAGTGTCATAAAGCCTCTAAGATAGATTAATAACGGTCGTCCCGTCATAGCTCTCAGTCGCTACCGGGTTCCATGAAAACCATGACAAATACTAAATTAGCTATGGAACGCCGGTGTCGATCCGTAACAGATTAAGTTCCACTACTTTTAACAAATCCCTTAACTGTATCGTTGCAGATATTAGAATCCAAGTAAATAGTTAAAACAATTCAAGGTCGCCACCGTTTCTAAATATACTGTTTTGAAAATTTTATTTGGGCGGTGCAAGTTTGTCGGAAAATTCTCCCAGACTGCCAACAATTTCTTCTATGTCGGTCGCTTTAAAATAAAAACACTACTCTTAAATATACATATTAATGTTATATTAGGTGAGCATTTTTTCAGTGCCAGTTGTACAGAGTATTGATATTTCAATGGACTTCTGTCTAAGTGTTGATACTTAATATGTTTCGGCCCACTGTAACGCCCAAATGCATACCACATCTTATAAAAATGAAGCGGAACATAACTTAACACCTGTGTACCCTGAAGGGTTCGGTAAAAGTGTATCTAGTATTTCAACATTTCGCCAATTATAATCTCCCGTGTAATAGGAGCGAGTCTATTGCCGTAACCGGCCACAGTTCCAGAATCAGTATAAAAAAATCGTTAAAAGCCATTCTTCACATGTTATCTTAATGACAACTGCATTCTTCCCAAGTACCAGAACCCAAATTAGGATCAATTAGGGTCAAGCACGCAAATGTTACCCAACAAGTCGTCGCGAACAAAACCACACGCAAATACCAATATACAAGGAACAAAATAAGACTAGACTTCGGTATACAATAGAGGTGTAAAAGCCTTTCCAGACTGGATTTGCCATTTCCAAAACGTCTTGGCTGCTCTCCAAATATGTTCAAATCGGGGCGGTGTCGTCTTTCAGTTCAATAACCTTATATAATTCTATACATAATACATTGGTCATTATGGCTTTGGCATTTGAGGTAGATATCTTTATTATATCGATGGATAAAAAAAAACTTCATTAAAATCGGAGCAATGATACTTATTGGTAGATTGAGTGCCGTGATGGGTTTGAAATAATACAGCGGTTTTTGGAACGGTGAACCGAAGATGGTCGGGTCTAGAAATGAATCATCATTGGTCTTTAATACTGTACTTGGCATTTCTGCTACAATAATAAACAGTACAAGGTCATCATCTGCCTAGACTATTCCCAACTTTGTTGCGGTCGGCTTCAAGTCTAGCCGGATGCAGCTGAATATCGGTATTTTACATGGAGCGACTGCCTATCTGACATCTACAACCCAGATAGTCCTGGGTAATACGATACCGCTTGGTAAAACTAGTTGTCAGACTTTCGGGCCACTGACTACCTGTAACGACTGTCAAAGATCTACAAATGACAGCCGGGACCAACGGCTTAACGTGCTTTCCGAGGCACGGAGGAAACTCGGTATGTACTGGCTGGTCTCCCACGCTTTACAAACGGCTGACCAGAGAAAAAGCATATTCTGTTGGCAAACATTTTTCCAACACGTGTCACAGGAAGCAGATACTTATTTGTTGCCAAGATCCACTTGCTATGAATGGATGTATTCGGTTTCTCTGTTTTAAATGACAAATAAGCATCCGTTTATGGTAAGGCTTCAGGTCTATTACACTCCTAATCACCTATTGAGTGGCAGGAGTTTTCTACATCCATTGTCGGAAATGCAATACACTGCAAATAGGCCTATTGTTTTGCCCATTGTTTAAACCTAATCAAATTTATCTTCAAAGAGGTTACATTATCATCAACTGCAGAACCTTTTCCCAACTATGTTGGGTCAGTTTCCAGTCTAACCGGATGCAGCTGAATACCAGTATTTTACATAGAGCGTCTGTCAGAGGTAATTATGTAGTTGTAATAACCGTAAATCTCTTTTATAGAGTCATTGTACCCATCGATAAGTACAGATTTTATGTTGCACTATTACTTCGCCTGCGACTTTGTCCGCGAAACTTGTGTGATACTCGTAGCTCGGCTAGTTTGCATGATATGTAGATTTCTAATGGCAAAAGAATTTTTGAAATCGGTCCAGTAGTTTTTAAGTGTATTCGTTACATACAAAAATATAAATCTTTTCTCTTTATAATATTAGTGTAGATTTAGATAACATCACGCCTGCAATCTCCGAAGGGTTAGGTAGAGGTGTACCCAGGGGCCAACAATAAGGCAAACAGACTGTTCAGAAACCCTAACATCATGAAGAGTAGTAGGTCATAAGGGCGAGACAAGCTTTTAGGTGTGTATGAAAATACCGCCACTAGATGTACCCTATAATGCACACACATTTCGCCAATATGTTTCAGTATGCCATGTTACTGGGGGGCGAGCCTATTGCCATCAACCGGGCCTAAATCCAGACTCCGTGGTTGCTACTAAAACAGGTTTTACTATTTAAGCAAACCTGAATTTGGATGAAAAACTAACTGGTCCATCCATACATTTATATTCGTATAACTTGGCGAAATTTAGGGAAAATCATACAAGCCCTTTAGCTGACCAAGATTTAAAAAATATTATGGAAAATATCTTCAGAAAAAAGAAAAAGGAATAAAATGTGCGGCAATGGACATACAAAGATAAAAAGATAAAGATATATTATATAGATTATCTCCCGATAACCAAATAAGGCAATGCAATAGATATTTATGTATCACCGATAACTTATCAGATTGGTAGGAATACTTTTTTTATCGTGATAGATAAAAAAAGAAATAATTAGAATCGATGTTAGCTTTTTGAGACAATTGTGTAAACGTCTAATATTAAAAATAACTTAGGTACCTACATACTTCGGCTGAAAATATTGCAGTAACCCAAGGTTTCAGAAAGTCTTATCTGTGTAAATCTGCTGTCAAATGTTAAGATTGATCTACCAAAATACCAACATTGATAAGTTGACGTGACATTTGACGGTTGATTTAAAATGTCTCCGATGGCGGCTTCTAGAAGCGGTAGGACGCAGTAGGACTCGGTATAAGGGATATGAAAGAAAACTCAGATAAAAGAAGGCAAACGTAACACATTACCTCTGTTCTGGGGCAGTCGGGTTATCTGGACAGTTGGATACATCTCAGAGTCAGAGCAATCTATCCGTTTAATAAAGATTTTTTTTTGGATACCTAGTGCCTAAACTGGTGTCTGAGTTTTCATGCCGCCCATAGGCCTCTGACTTGGCTGTACATGCCTTCGAGAAATATCTCTCTGGCGTGTTTGGTTTCCTCACAATGTTTTCCTTCACCAGAGCTAGGATATCACCATTCTCTTGCCCTTCTCCCAATTCATTTGTGCTCGGCGCAGCATGTCTTCTTGTTCCATACTTCTCTATTTTTCGTCATCTCATCAGACACTTCTTTTCTTGCCATATCATTCTTAACACAGTCCATCCATCGTTTCTTTTGTCTTCCTCTACTTATATACCCATCCACATTCATACTCAAAACTTTCCTCACGACATTTTCCTCATCCCTCCGCACATGTCCATACCACGGTAACCGATTACCACACAACTTTTCGGTCTCCGGCGCCACTTTCAGACTTCCTCTTATATACTCATTTCTTACTTTATCCATTCGAGTGAGCTAGTGATAATTAAACAACAAGGATAGTCTAACGTAAACTTACATTACGGAAAATTGTAATGTAATCTGGCCAAACTGCCCTGTCATAATACGTTTCAGCAATTAGTGCGAACGGCTGAGCGGCTAAATTAATAGCCTCTTGTTCCGCTAACTGACCTAATATTTCCTTTAGCAAATAACTAAGTGATCCCTTCCAAACTGAACATTATTATATACCTAGGTAAGAATTTTCGATCGTTTAGTTATTAATTTGACATTGACTTCTTTACGTCTCCACTAACAGCGAATAATCTTAATGTTTCACTATTCCTCTTCAAAGTATCAATGGCAAAAAGTTTAATTTATGTATGTTGTTTGGATAGACAAAAGTCTGACAACCAGTCTTACCAAGGGGTATCATATTACTCAGTACTAACTGGGTTGTGGAGGTCAGATAGGCAGTCGCTCCATGTAAAATACTGGTATTCAGCTGCATCCGGTTAGACTGGAAGCCAACCCCCAGATGATGTTTGGAAAGACAGAAGGTAACTAAAGATTTTTTAATCGTTTCCCTTTGACAAAAAGGCCCACTTTGTCCCTGGTATAATTGCGCAACCAAACTTTTTTCAAACAATCCCATAATAATCAAGAATATACAGACCGTCCACTTTATAATGTACTCAGTACGCATTATTAATCTAACAGCATATTGTTCATCGATCAATGAATCTGGGTCGCTAACATACGGCCTCAACGCGTGCAAGGAATTTAGCCCATAACCGAGAACAAAACATATTTTCTTAATTAATTACTAACGGTTTTTTTCTCTTTCACAGAACGGTTTGACATCTTCGGAAGCTAAGTTCACGGAAAAAGCTCTTGAAGAGATCAAGGTGGGTTTATCTTATCTGTATTTTGGTATTATTAGAAAAATAGAACAATAATTATTGTTTACTCGCTTCGCCATTAGTAGCGCCATCTATGCGTTCGGCTTGTAATTGTGTTCTTTAAATGCTTTCGATGAATGCTACTAGGTACCGCTTTGACTAAACGTAAGTATGGTGGTTGTAGTTCATTGTACAGTGAATAGATGGCGCTTTATAACATTGTTCATAGAATTCGAAATCCGTTGTTTTATATTTATTTTAGACAAAAGATAAGAGTAAAAATTCAGGAAAAAGTAAGGTTTGTAACGATAATTTAAAATTGTTGAAAGCTAATTTGCTTTGTAACATTTTTTTCCTTTATAATTGGTTGGAGACTGGAGTGGTTTGGTCTATATGGTCACTTTGGGTCCCTGTGACCTAAACTCATTCTTAATTTAGCTGCTTTTAAATTAGCACCACATAATATTGTGATGATCTGCTTTTAGTTCTTGTGTGCAGTAAATCATCGCAGTTAATTGTTTTATAAAACACTTCAAGCACACAAAATGACACAAATATACCCTGACTTAGCAATATTCGATTTTAATAAAAATGCAATGCCACGCCAGTTAGAATGACATTAGCATAAACCTAACACTGTTTGTCTACTCTTTGCATAAAACCTCAAGGAATTGTAAAACCAACATGATTTTTTCATATTTCACAAGTTTTTTTTTCCTTGAGTTTGTGTTTTTTTGGTTTTTCACCTCAATTCGGTGCTATTAAGCATTATTTGCGGAGCGAGTTGGGTGGTCCCGTCGAGGGCTCTTCACGCCTTGACGCACTAACGTAGAGACATGGCAGAGAGGCACAGAAGGAACACTTGTTGCAGTTAGTATTTTACGACGTTTCTTTAAAAAAACGATGTTTCCGAGGAAAAATCTTATTAATCTGGAATAGGTTTATAACTGTAGCAGATTATTAAGCACTCAAAAAGTTAAAGTCAGTCTGCTACGAACATTTTTCTGTAGCAGGGGGTCTACTCTTTAAGTCCGCCAACGAAGATACAGGGCCCGTCCGAAAGTACCTTATATTTTGAAATGAAGCGTACTCCCCAATATTTTCGAATTCATAAGTTTTGAAAACACATCGGGAGTAAGGACAGTTGACTAATAGTGTTGTCATTCATTTTTAGTTCGGGCCCCTAGCAAATCTTATGTCCGTAAATGATACGGGGTAGGAAACGCCCGTAACTTCGGCCGAAACTACGGATTTGGTGCTTGGAGAGGTTGTACCTACCTTACCTTAACTATTTTCACCCTCATGTTCTAAGTAATAGGGTTGAAAATTGATCTACCGTCAGTAAATCAGGTGGTCCCTGCCCCTACTTATGCTCCGTCTCCTGGAAATGCATATAGATTTCTTTTCTGTACAAAACAGTTTGTAAAAATCTTACACGAAAACAAAACGTCCAAAATATTAGTACATAAGTACCATAGAGTGACGAAAAGGACATGTATTAGGTCTAATGTACGATCTGCTTACCGTTCTTTTCCGAACACGGGCTCAAAAGTCATACTCCTATTTGTCCAATACCGCATAATTTGATCTTTTCATCAGTGTATTTCATGTGGCAGCACTTAGTGTTAGCATCGAACACTTGCGTCCAGTCGTCGTTGTTGATGCGAAACGCCTACGGAGCGTGCCGTGTGACTCGGCGAATTATTTCTACACGTTGTTATCTATTTTCGTATCTGTTTGTTGTGTTTAGATGAATAGTTACTCATTATTGTGCTAAGCGGCAGAGTTTACCTCGACATTGTTTACCATTTATTATTCTCCTGCCTTTATTCCAATTTATTTAAGTTTGGCGCAGCATGTCTTCCATACTAAATCTTCTTCCATACATTAATCGTCATCTCTTTAGACACCTTATTTCTTGCCATATCATCCTTCACACAGTCCATCCATCGTTTATTTGGTCTTCCTCTACTATACCCATATACCCATCCACATTCATACTCAAAACTTTCCTCACAACGTTTTCCCCATCCCTCCGCATCACATGCCCATACCAAGACAACTGATTACCACACAAATTTTCAGTCACCGGCGCCACTTTCAGACATCGTTCTATGTACTAATTTCCAATAAGATCCATCCTTTTTCCACATTGGTTACCATTATCAAACGTTATCGTCAGTTAGTCTCCTCAAGTACCTAATTACCTACTTATTTTTGAAACGGTAAAGGATAACATCGTGAACAAAACGCCACGGTCCTACAACCAAAATTGAAGACCTCTGACAACCAACCAAGCCGCACTGGCTTTATCGCAGAGAAGAGCTCTGTGTGTCATCAGAAGGAATATTTCAGGCTGATAATGCCAGACATCAATGGCCTCAATTTGCTTTTTTAAGCAATTTTTAAGTCTTTATCTATTTATTTTTGAATGTCTCAATGATGGGCTAAGGCCTCTCCCATATCCTAACAGGTACTCTTCTCCTGCGCCACCGCAAACCAGCCTTCGTGATACGCGTCTAGATCGCCTTGCCACCATTTTCTAGGCCGGCTTCGGCGCGCTGTCCATCCTCAGGCATCCATCGTATTGAGACCTTTATTACCTGTTATTTATAAAACTGGATTTGTAAATACATGACGAAATGTGACAATTTTGCCATGAAAAACATTAAAAGACGAATCTTTCCATCTCTTTCCCTCCAAAAAGTAAAATTCAAACGTCCAAAACGAAACGCAAACCGGAATAACTTATAGCAAGTTAGCGGGAGCATATCCACATTGCATATCCAGCGTTTGATTTTCATACCCGTATGCACGCGTTGGATTATAAAATCAGCGCGAGTGAATAAAACGGAACGCATCGATTTAGCTCAAACGTGGCGACTTCGCACATTCAACGGTTTGAGGTGGCGTGCTGTCACACCGCACTGTAACATCAGTGAACACAAAAAGGTTTACGTTCCAGACAGAAATGGGACACTGCACATATTTTAATAAAGATTTCTTTAATTTTCTTTCATACTTCGTCTTATTTATTAGAAGACATCACGTCTAATAAATAAGATATTTTATTCGACAAAAAAACAATTTTAAAAATGGTAGAAACAATGGACACAATAACGAAAGACATAGAAACAAGAGTGGTTTAAAAAAAACTATTAATGAATCTTTCTCATTGGTTAGGCAATGGGGGGCGCGTGAATTTGCCACTAGAAGCGCTTGTGTAGACTAAGGTCTTAAAAAATGTCAGATGTCATAGAGTGTTCGCTCGTTGCGTGCTTTTTATCACGGATTTATACTAATACTCACGATTGTGTTCTAGATTAAGCCATTCCTGATTAATTAGGACTTGAAGATTTTGAGTAGCAACTTAGGATCTTATTTGTTAGTACCTACTAGGAGGTAGAATGATTTTTAAATGTTTCATGCTTGCGTATTTTAGCAAGAATATTGTAAAAATGTATCTCAAGCTATGTTGTTACACGAAATAAAATAAACTTTTTTATCAAGTTATTGGTATTTACAGTATTCAATAGAATTATTGTCAGGACCTTACTCGACAGTGCGCCATCTGGTGAGCGCAAAAACGATAGCCCTCATTGGGCAGCAAATGTAAGCTTAATTTTTTTGACAAGAAACTGGTATAAAAAACTAGCACTAATCGTGTTAATTAGTACCTTCATTGAATATTACAATTTGTGTAAATAATATGTTATTATGTAAATAACTATTCAATATGACTGTCTATTTTATACATGGTAATTGTGGTGGAGTTTTCTAACGTCCTTCAGTCTTTTATTAGCGTACTAATGTAAAATTGATTATTGACAGACGAAAATGCTAAAGTATATATTTGTTGCTATTTTATTTTACATTCATAAACCGGCCAAGTGCGTGTCGAGCCACGCGCAGTGTCGGGTTCCGTATTCATAGCCCGTTATCACAGTATAGAACGAACCCGTTGGTACAACGCCATTTAGCGGCAGCTATTTGGTACAAAATTATCCAACACCTAAGTTCAACGACTATTACTGCTAAACTAATAAAGTTATCAAACCGCTATAGTTTTCCTTTAAAATTGCCGCAGTTTAGCTTTTAGAGGGGGAGGGGGGGGGATGCCGTACTGGAACAAAAATTTGCACTTTAAAGTTAAATATTTCGTAAATGCAGCATTAAATCGTAAAGTAGTATTAGCAACCCCTATGTCATTTTAAAAGACCTATTCAACGATACCCCACACGATGGGTTAAACGATGAAAAAGAAAATGATCCCCAATTCACATGTAGGGGAGCTACCCTAAAAAAGATATTTTCCAAAATTTTATTTTACCACATTGTCGGCGTTATTGATATACACACCTCTACAAAATTACAGCTTTCTAGTACTAACGGTCTCTTAGCAAAACCTCGGACAGACAGACAGACGGACATGACGAAACTATAAGGGTTCCTTGTCAGGACTACGGAACCCTAAAAAATTGGTTCTTGTATCCGATGCTAATGTTTCACTAATTGGCAACAAAGATTTTTAATATACTTACGATAGATGTTTGTAGTTCCTATTTGATAAACTAGACAGGACAATACACCACAAGAGCCAAACTAGACATTGCTCGTCTAGTTCAAGAGTAACGTGCGAAATTTGAATTTTTGTCATTTTGCTTCACCGTCTCACTAGGACACCAATTTTGTGTAATTGGCAAACAACAGAATATGATCAAATTGCATTTCATTTAATAAAACTTCTTCATCCCTCACATTACAGAACACAGTACACGACGGTGTAACAACAAACCTGTAACGTATTTTGTAGTGTTTAGTGTCACCCCACATCATAGCATTTGAAATATGAACGGGTGGTGCGTGCGAGGGCTCGCGGGGGCTGAGGTGGGGTGTGTTGGGGGGTCTGGCGAGCAAATATTGGCAGATGTAAGTGGATGGCGGTGCAGCGAGGCGCCGCCACCCTTCGCGCGTCGTCACGTGACGCGAGTGACGTCACCAAACACGACCGCGGTCATTTTTAATAGTAATGGTTATAATTGTTATGATAATGGTGGTACTAGTCCAGACTAAAGTTGTTACATGTAGCTACAACTGCTGTGCGAGTCTAGTCTTACCTAAGTATAGAAAATCTGGTGGAACGAAGTAAAAAAACTCCATCAAGGGATCAGTAGCATAAGCGTAGTGAGCCCATCACGTCACGTTCCTACCACCAGGACACAGGCCCCTGTTTATGAGAATGGGCCACCGTGCGGCCTTAGTGCGGGTTGGCACTGTTAGCAGATGTCACATGTCTTTGAGTTATTAGTTCAAGGTCATGCCGGTTTCTCCAATTTTTTAATCTAACAAAATTTATTGCAATCATAAACCCTTATGTTTAAAATCATAAAACGCCAACTAATAGGATAACCTCGCCACATCTTAAGTACTTATCTATTTATCTGCCTATCCTTCCACATTCTTCGGCCATATACTGAAACAAGTACCCACAGTACATAAATCAAACTTGTACGCGTGGGTGTCTGTACGTTTGTCCGTCTCATTAGCATCGGCACTCACCTCGTAATAAGTTGATTGAAGTGCAAAAACGAACGGCAACACCCGATTAACATGGACGGGTTAATGCGTCACTGGTAACCGCTAAATAACCATTGGTTACCTACTGGTTTTTTACTTAAAAATAACCCACATTCTTGTGTGGGTTCTGGGTTTTCTCCAGGAAATGGATAGGCCAGAAGGTATACTGTTTTCTTGGCATCTTTTGTTATGTGGCGATGATACTTTTATTTGCCTTAAATGAGCTTCCACCAGATCTCTATCATATCAACAGCGTTTTGAGTGGCTACGGACAGATTCGTCAAGGTGCAGGTGGAGGTGCACAATGAGCAGGACAGTAATAAATTATTTATTTCACCCAAAGCCCCGTCACATTACAATATCCTAAGACTAAGAGCATATAAATAGGTCACATCATTTTAATACTCCAACTAAGTGAAGGTGCTTATGTCTTAGGTAGGAGTCAGGTATTCTCCATAACAAACAAAGCCATATTATACTAAATCGGGACGTTTCAACAATAGCAAACGGTGTGAAAGCTAGGGGATATCTGCACAATCTCTAGTGTACGGTCGAACAAGCTATTTGGTTTACAGTTTAACCAACAAATTACATTGTATAATGTAAACCAAATATATAGCTTGTTCGACCGTACATCCCAGAAGGCCAGTATTGAGTTTTCTAATGGTGAACGTTTTCTTAAAGACGAGAAGTGTTAAAAATGCATTAAATAAGGAAAACGATACTATGCTTTAATTTATTGAAAGATTGCCAAAATTTAAATAAAAGAGGCACACAAGTAATACCACAGCATCAATCATTTATGAGCAACTACATCAGCTCTTAATAACTCCAAAAATCATCTAGCTGTTCGCTTTTCTATGAAGCCACCTGTCAATGTAACTGCGATGACAATGTATCAGCCCGGGGAACTGTCGGAACAAACAAAATTAGCCGTACGCCTGCTGTCCGGCTGTTTGAGCGCGCATATAGACTTAGTAGTGTAATCTTACTTAACGCCTAAGGGCGAAAGTGGTGGGCTAACGCGGGATAGAGAGATATTGCTGTACTTAATTGTTTTTTTTTTATACAGTAACTTAGATAGCAACTCGAGGAGCTCGTGGCCAAATAATAACAGCCGCTCGGGTCAATCTTTAGGTCAAGCCGCGCTTGCCTAGGTTGGTCCGTGGATGGGTGACCACCCATTACATACTGAGTTTCCTCTGTGCCTTGGAAAGCACGTTAAGCGGTAATGGTCCTGGCTGTCATTTGTATCTTCTTCGACGTTACAGTTCTCTCAGTCGTTACAGATAGTCAGTGGCCCGAAAGTCTGACAACCAGTCCTACCAAGGGTATCGAATTACCCAGTACTAACTGGGTTTTGTCGGTCAGATAGGTCGCTCCATGTAAAATATTGGTATTCAGTTGCATCTGGTTTGGGAAGCCGACCCCAACAAAGTTGGCAATCTCTACTCGTATTTTGACTTGACTAGCGCCCGTCCTCTATTCCTGAAGTTCATAACTTGCACCACAGTGTAATAGCTTCATCACCGCTAGCCATCCCCGGATAATATCTCATGCTGTATCCAGACCTCGCAGAGGATTGCATTCATACGTCATTGTTAATTGCGCCGTAGACTTGTCAATGTAGCTTCATGGAACTGACCATCTGACTACTGGTATCGCAAAAAAAAAGCTTGCAAAGACCATTTAGTCTTCATTATTTTAGTTAAGAGCGGCCAACCCGCCATACTTTTCGCGATTATTTTGACAAACGCTCGTGTGTGATTATGCCGTTGTTACACATATATCTTTATTTTTTTACACTGATAGGTATCTTGTGCACTATATCTAAGCTTCTATCGAAGCAATAAATAAAAATTTGTCGAAACAAATTCAGTATAAGCCTCCAAAAATTGCTGTTGCGCACAAATTTTACCTCAACTTTGGCCGTTCATAACGTACTCGTTAATTGTAAAAGTAAAGAAAATATCCTGATAGAAGCCTTGCAAATGTAGTGGAGATTCTAAATGACAAATATTTATTTCACAAACTTCTAACACTATTTTTCGTTCAATGTCCTTGCGTTAGGCGGTATGAGGTGGCCGGGTGACGAGTAGTGCGGGGTCGGGGCTAGGTAAGACAGGGGAGTTGAAAGAATACCACCGCTGTGGCTCTGGATGAAACAACAAGCTTTTCGACCTTGCTCACATTGACGATAGACGGGCCGGGAAGGGCCCTCTTAACTAGTTAGCTTCCTACAAGTCTCCAAGAACCTGAAAGAAAGAAGAAAGAAAAGAATGATATCGAGATTTCTCAAGAATCCATACTAATCTGTTAAATAATTATTCGCACCTTGACGACTGAACGGATTATGTACAAACCATCTCTGGGTCTGGACAATTCCTGAGTCATCACATCATCATGAGCCTACAGCAGTCCACTGCTGGACATAGGCCTCCTCAATGGCACGCCACTCAACTCGATTCTCATCAACTCTCATCCAGTTGCTACTAGCCACCCTGCGAAGATCGTCGCTCCACCAAACTTCGATTCGTAGGTAATTCGTGGAATGAATTTGCAAACAAAGGCGCTGGAGCGAAAGGCCAATATTATTATTGCACTTTCAATATAAATATCAAATAATACCCACTTACTTTAAATATTGAAGTCTTGCCTGCCTTGCCTTGATAGTGCTAAAGCGCTTGCTTAAGATTTTTTCCTACATCCAGACTTTTTTAAAACGCTTATAAAAGCGCTTTATTGCTCGGTGCTATTTTATCCTCATTCTGGCCACTTATTAATGTCACTATGTAGCTTAGGACGGCTGGTTCCGGTGTAAGAGATAGAGGCAATTTCGGCGTTAACAGCACCCACGGAACACCCGGCGGGGTGAGAAAGTTGCGGCGCTAAAATGTTGCACGGTAAAGAGCTGAGGGCTCGGAATATTTTCGGAGAATTGAGACGACCACGTCTCTATCATTAGATCGTGTATATCGAAAGTAATTTTTAACCATTGAAACTTTTGGATGTAACAATAGTGAAATTATTGTTAAGGAAATTAACTTAAACTGTCCGTATTTCACAACTGGCTTTAACACGGGAAATAGACGTAGGAACTTTAGACAGTTTATTATTCGGCGATCTTATTTTCTGATGTGCCACAAATTTCTTCTTAACCGAAATGTTTTTCTGAGTTTTGTGACTACTATACCGATATTACGTCTACCGGACCCTCAATGTCCTCAAAAAAATTTCAGCTGACAAAAATACTCTCAATTTTTCCTTAACACCAAAAAGCAGCATTTTACTGTCCATTTGAAAGCCGCGTGGTCAGCGTGTCGTGTCTCCGAATACATTACCCGTAGTCAAACGGGCTGCACTTGTACGCACCACGTGAAATACAGCCTCTCGGTACAGACTGGGACCCTGGGATGTATTTCTGAAGATTTTGAGTGTTAAAAGTCGATATTTGAAAGACAAAAGACATTTTTATGGTAGCACTATTGATTAAGGGAGTCTGTAATAGGAGTTGGGGTGATCTAACTAGAATAATTTTACTAAACCTGCCACGGAAAACACGTTAAGCGAGAAACGCCCCCGGAAATTCTAATATTCTTACGCTTTTTGAAAATCTGCAGGTTAAGGGCCGCCTCCGCGAGCGAGAGAATCGCGGCGATATTATCGTCCTTGCCACGTTTTTCTATACACTCTCTTTTGGGCCGGCTCCACGAGCGAGAGAATCGCGGCAATATTTTCGTATAGAAATACGTCAAATCTCGTGGAGGCGGCCCCTTAGTGAGTAGCCAAGTTTATTTTATCCCATTGAATGACTATTTCATGAAAAGTCATTCAATGGGGTTAAATGAACTTGACTGTTGTACTGATGATTTTATTGATTATTCTGTAAATACATACGTGTCACGGTCGCGAATCATATTTTTTCAACATACAACCTGAGACTGAGCTGCAATTAGCCTTTGATCCTGTGCCTGATCTCTCTCCAATCGTGTTCGCATTGCCGTCCTGTCGGACTATGCGAGAAAGAGGCACATCTGATTGAGTACACACTTGTGCACTACAACATTTCCAATGACAAACTGTAGACATTCCTTTGTCTTCGACAACTTAGTTCTGTGGTAACACCGTAAAGTGATTAAGCTAAGTAATTGATCTAGTAACGAAGTGTGTATTGTGTTGTTTCAGAGTTCTCTGCGAGCTTCGGAAGCGGACAAGCGTCGTATGATGGATCGCATCGTCAAACTGGAAGACGAATTGCGCGTTCTTAGAGTTACTAATGGGTTAGTGAACTCTTCTTCATGTTTTAACTGGTAAAGTATCGGTCGAATCCGTACGGACAACGGACTCTGACTGATAATGTACTACAATATCTGTCGTGTCTGCAGCCAGTCCGCTATTTGTTCGTTCCAGTTTGACCTAATCTTTACAGATTAGTTTAATGGTAATCTTTTCGGCCTCGCGTGGTTGACAATATTCCCGCTTGAGGATTTTTGACACAATTTTGAGCCAAAATCTCTTTTAATTAAATTTAGATTTTTTATCCTTTTTTTTTTTTCGGATGGGAAATCATCAAATGACTTCTCCCGCTCTGGGCGGAGCAGGAGGGAGTGTCAGACTTTTACTGACTAAAACCCATCCATGTTCCTTCATCGCCCTTCGTGTTCCGGGGCCACGGTATCTCTTTCGAATAGTCCCGCAACCCCGGCTGCAAGAAATAAATTATTTTAATTATTTTAATTCTTCTTAGTTTCAATTAAACCGATTATTATTTTTATCCTAAAACTTCTCTGAAAACTGATATTAGCCATTTTTAAGTTAACTAACAGTAGCTGTAACTGTTGATTGTTTACCGTCGGTCATGTGCCTTAGATTAGATTTAAAATTAACAATATTAAGCTATTATTATTCCGTTTATTCATTTATATCCTTATCTATTTACATTTTTAAGTATTTCTTAAAATAAAACGATACAAAAATTGTAGTCCGCGCTTGTAGGGAGCAGGGTCCAAGCCACCGGCGGTTAGGGCTGCAGAGACAGGAACCTCCTCACAATGCGAGCCGTATCGAGGAGTACTGCCTTCTGAATCAGGCCCTTGATCCAACCGCCTAAAGAGAGCTTCGATAGATGGTCATCGAAGCTCTTGGCTATAAGGCCATTGGCCGTCACGACAATCGGCACAATGATAACCGAGTTCATATTCCACATTTCAGTTTTTTTTTTTCTGTTCATTCCACATGTCGCGAACCTCGTGTGCCAAGTCGAGATATTTTATTTGTTTCTCTTTCTCAGCTTTCACGAGGTTCTCGTCATGCGGAATGGTAACATCGATTATCATTACGCGGCGCGCTGATCGGTCCATCATCACTATGTCAGGCTTATTGGCGACAATAGTCCTATCAGTAATGATGGACCGATCCCAGTACAGCGTGACATGGTCTTTTTCGAGAACTGGGTCGGGCACATACTTGTAGTACGGTACCTCAGATTCCACAAGTTTATATTTCAAGGCAAGTTGCTGGTGTATAATCCTGGCTACTTGGTTATGCCTGTGCAGGTACTCGCCGTTAGCCAGACGAGAACAACCAGAAATAATATGTCTGATGGACTCACCCGGAAGGTGGCATGCCCGACACACGTCAACAGTCCCGTCCTTCATAATATATTTCCGGTAGTTGTTCGTCAACATAACTTCGTCCATAATCGCACAGACAAAACTATTATTATTATTAGTTATTATTATTATTTTTCCCTTTATTCATCATAACATCTTATTATTTTTACATTTTTAAATAAATCTTAAAAAAAACATAAAACACTTAAAAATATAAAAAAATATTATTATTATTATTTTTTATTATTATATTATTAATATTTCCAACAGTTTGGAGTCGAACGAGATCAAAATATCGAACGGTAACGCCGAGGAGGTAGACGCTGAGCGCATGCGCCTGCGCCGAGAACTCGCAGACATGCGCAAAGCCAAGCAAAATGCTGAAGATCATTCTTATAAGTAAGTTTGTAGTTACGCTCCGTCTTATTACAGAACAGGGTTTATCTTAAGAGGGGTCATTCTTGTATTTTTAAGAACGTCTAAGTTCATTTTGCGTCTGTCAAAATCAAGCATATTCTGACGGTCTGCTACTTTCACTCTTACGCCCTAAGTGATAAGGTTGAAAGTAGAAAGTGGTCGACCGTCAGTGAACTCGGGAGTACTTACAATTTGTTGCCAGTTTTTGACATTGGTTGTCGCTAAGATGAGATTGCGTGATTGGACTAAAGGGTTTGGTTCTAAGGTTTAACGCATCTAATCAATTGCCTCTTTTATTTTGAATCTTATTCCGAAAGAGGTAAAGAATACAAAAAAAAAAACAAAAACGGGTCTTATATGTATAAAATACTTAATACAGTCGGGATACAGTTCAAAATTAATAACTGACTCAATGATTTGAGCTTGGGCTAAAGATAGTACAAGTTTTGTAATGAGACGGTATTTATTATTTACTAGTAGGAATATTTATTTCATTTTTTCTATCATAATATATAAATTTTAGGTTACCTGGGTGGGTATGTTGGCCTTGGTTATAGTAAATATATACTATGTTTAATATGTATGTTTATTATTGCTGAATATATTTTTGTAATATATACTGTACATAGTGCTTATCATGTTTGGTTTGGTTAAAAAAGATATATGTAGGGTGTGAGAAACATCGACGTGCGTTAATAAATTGTTTTTTTTAAAGTGCAATACGTAACCGTTCAAAATGTAAGGAACAGCTAACTTTTCTTCGGTACTGAATAAATGGTAATAATTTGCGCGTCGATATCCTAACACCCTGTATTTAGTGTGGTGGCTGGTTTGAACTACAGCTCGAAAGCTTATTTATTTATTTTCTCTTAGTTAGGCTTAGTAGGAATTCACGCTGCTGAGTAGAAAATAATTAGCCTTGCACCTTCAGGTACCTAGTCTAAACTGAACTCGTGTTCCAGACTCGAACGTCTAGTAACACAGCTACGTTCCAAATTCAACGGGCTCCAACTGACGAACGGCCCCGACTCGTTGCCGAGTGATGCCGAACACGACACGAGCGTGCGTGCGCGCCGTACGAGCGTCAATTCGGCGAACGCCACTGTGGTCTTTGGCCCTGTTACCGATTTGTAGCACATGGAACTCGCGAATGCGGCCGTCGGAATCGCCGCAGACTTATTCTGGTCTATAATGTATAAGTTTTCTTAAAAAGGCTTAAAGAAACAGAATAAACTGTAGTTTTTGTGATCACGTTTAGAAATAATACAGTTTTTATTATGAAATCTGGTGTTTCGGTTTTAGAATAAGTGTGTTTTGCTGCACTTTTGTTTGTCATTGTGTTGAATCTCAGCCATTGGAATTGATTAATTTACTTAGTTTTGTTATATGCGCCTCGAACACCGAACAAATACGTAGCAAATAATTTCAGATTTCACTATTTATCCATTTTGAACATAATTTAAATTGACACTGATAGGATTCCAAGTAAATGAAAAACGCAGTTTTCAATGTTCGAAAATATCTACAGAATCTTGACAAAAAAATACAGTCCCAAAATCTTTCAAAGAGGAGAAATTATGCCTCAGCTCTGCAATTGTCATAATTATGGCATAATAACATGTTTTTATTAAATGTTTTTACTAACATTGGTGCTCACAATTTTATCACATTGTAATAATGTAACATCACAAACAACTTTAAAATAATATATAATAATTATGAAAATATATTTGCTCACGTTAACGTATGTGATTTTGGTCTCAAAATTAATATTAATTTTATCTTGCTAAATCATAGTTGTCTAAACAATTTTAATGATTAGTTCTAGTCACTGATTGATATTAAATGCAGTATTTACTAAGTTTGTGCAAATTGACCGATTTGAAGTAGGTACAGTCGCTACGAAAACTGTTATAATTATATCACATAATTATATGACAAGAACAAAATAAATATTCTTTTTTTTTTTTGTGACACGACTTTGCGCATTGCCAAATATTAAGTTATCATTAAATTATTATGCCTTGGAAATATTTTAAATTAAGAGGTTTTTTCTGCCGACTAAGTTTAAAGTAACATTTCATATTCGATTTGTACAAATTCGTTGTATCATTCTGGTCAATTTGCCCAACAGATTACTGACCAATACTGTCGCGATCATTTAATGATTACAAAACCAATAACATGATTACCTTATCGTTTACCTAGCAATCAGCTCTTATTTACAAACTTGATGCACGTCTGTTGATGTTTGCAATTTTCGACCAATTGCCTTTTCACACCTTTACATTACAAGCGCTTTGATGTTTGCTAGCTAGAAGTCAGCACTATTTGTGTGCTAATGATTGTCTTAGTTTCCACGAAATATTGAAGTCATGTCAAAGCTCATTGTAGATGGCGTGACTATAGCTAAGTCCCGGTCTGACCAATGTGGTCAATCTATTTTGAAATACAAATGACGGATTTACTTAATAACAGATTTTCAACCAATGGCGATGTTTGAAACTAGCATTGCTAGTGTCAATAGTTTCACAGTTGCCTTCGCTATTTTTTTAACATTTTGAGATGGAAAACCCTTGTTTTTCCCCGAGTCTTAACCCTCGTAGATGTCAAAAGTTATCCCACCAGAACGTACATACTACTGCTGGCATAGTAAACCTCATTGCATAAACACGATCATTTTTAGAAAACCGTGAATCAGGCCTTAATTTTCGCCATTGCAATTAAAACTTAGTTGAAATATCCTTGTTTCCTTAATTTCTGTTGTTTGTTTGTTAATTAATTGATCGATTACAGTATTCTGTGAATATTTTGTGTCTATATCAATCAGTGAAGTTTGTTTTATCTGTTTAACTAGACGAACAAACTACCATTTTCAATATGGCGATAATTTTGATTAATTGATACGAAGCTGATATTGCGAATTAGGTCAATTAATATTGCGAGAATTTTGAACTAAATGCTTTGCTCAAACGATTGAAAAGTTAATTCGTATTATTTGACAATATTTAACCAGATATGAAAAGTATACTGTTTGACAACACGATAGGTCATCTGGCCTTACTGCCGATGTGTTTTCAAAACTCACAAATCTGAAAATAATAAGTAGTAGGGTTCATTTTAAAGTATAAGTTACTTTCAGCCGGTCCCCGTATCTTCGTTGTCCGACGGTACCTACTCATATTATGTAACAAGAACAATAACCAACTTTATTAATTTAAAGGAAAGGCTCATTGTTTATAAATGTCTTAAAATTAACAAGTGGCTCATATATTGTGATTGTGATGTTTGTGTTAAAATATTTTTATTTATCGAATTTAATTCTGTAGTTAAGTGTTTTGTGTGTGATTGTACTTGTTTGCTCTCTAACATTACGTTCTGTGTTTACTTAGCTACGTTAAAATGTAACACGAGTGAAATTGTGATTAAAATTTAATATTAGTTGAAAATTATTGTATGCCTGGTTTTTGAGGTATTTTTGACCAGAGTTCATCTATTCGATAGTTACTCGGAACATTGATTGTTATTCAAATTGACTGTTTTAATAGTCAGTATTTTATTCAAATCACAACTGGCATTATTTGACGGTATTACTATTTATCCGGCAGTATATTGCGTTTCTGAACACTCAACTAAAAATAGTAGAAAAAATTGTCGAATTAACAGTAACTGAGTGTCATATCTCAGAAACTGGGCATCTACTCCTTGAAACTGGAATTGTATATTGTAGTTAGACTAAATATAAACCTGTACTTATATTGTAATAAATAGAAGTTAATAATTATATTATGTGCAGTCATATAACCCTGTTTAAAGCTCTGTTTAATTATAAACAGAATAACGTTGCAAAAGTTGGAATTGTATACGAAATTATTAGGTTAGAAAAATTAGCTAGATGAAACTAAAAATGACTAATCATGTACAGATTTAGATGTGTCACGAAAACGTAATTTTATATCACAAAGAAGTTTATTACTTACATCATTTTCTAAATACTCTTAGAATATAAACATTGTATAGAAGTCTACGTTTATGCGATAGCGGTAGTAAATGCACTATGCCATTATAAGTTGCATATCCATTCGAGCTGTAGGTGTAATGGGGAATTTACCAGTGCTTTTTATAAACGAACTAGATGGCGCTGATCAACCTTGGGAATAATAAAATGGCTCGTTTTAATGCCCACAAAGCCTTAACTGAACGGAGTACGAAGGAACCTAGGCTCGACTCGACGCACCAGGAGTTTAGACGTAACGCAAAAACACTCTGAAGAACAATAGCAAAATCCATGCAAAAACTTGTTCAGACAGGTTCAGTGAGGCAAAAGAACAGAAGACTTTTTAGGTTAATAATGTTTGACAGAAAAAAGGTTCTTTACAGTTCTCACTTTATATACAACAATGAATAAGGAAATTTTACTATACAATAGGTTTGGCATGTGCCTAGGAGTTTTTTTTTTAGCCCTGTTAAAAGATTTTATCATTGACCTATAATATAATACGTAGCAAATTCTTTTTCCATTCGATTTTACTAGAACGCCGCTTAAAAAAAAATCCCAAAGCTGATCAGCGCCATCTATTGTTATATACTGAAGCGTTGTGACAAACGTCAGTGGAAAGTCATTTAATCAGGTTACATGAACTTAGAGGGTTGTATTGATGATTTTAAAAGACCTCGGATCCTGGCGATCTTTCAGCCACATGACTTGGTATTTTTATTTATTACCATTACCTTTTGCATAACATCTCGCCTGTAATCCCAGAAGAGTTAGGCAGATGTGTACCTAATAGTACACACACATTTCCAGTTATGTTTAAGTCTCATGTAATGGGGCGACCCTATAGCCTAAGTTTGGTTCTGATGAATACGCAACTTAGATGAGAAGTTTACTATAACGCCAAAAGACGTGTTATCGCAAAAACGCAGGCCTTTAAAACTACTACTATTTCTAATACTGCCTACCTAGATAGGCAGGTACCTCAAAATTGTACCCCTTGTAACACTGATCAACCCCACTAACCACCGACGTCATTGCATTAGACTGATTTTAACTAATTTATTAACTACACGTAAGACACATACCAAATTGGAGATTAAGTAAGAACAGTTAATTTATTTAAACTTAGGCTTTGTAGTTAACTGACTTAGTTTAACTTGCATCTAACTAAATACGTGTTCAATCATTAAATAAGAAAACTTTAAAAATGGTATTAAATGTTTCTGAGAAAATCGCTAATAAACATACTTACATGTATTCAGTTTGAATACAAGAACCCGTTTTTGATGTCGGTTAAAATCAACATTGACCAATGGAACTGAAAATTCTATTGAAAATATTTTGTTAGATGCAAAAAAAATAAAAATGTAGGAACCAATATCTATGCGAACAGTAAAAAATAGAGCTTTTAATTGGATATCACAAAAAAATATTTCGGAAAATCTAATATTCCAAATTAATGTCATTGCATAAATGTAGGTATCATATAGTTCAGAATTTCCATTAGATATGCTTTTGTATTTTATTTTGAAAACTCACATTATGTATATATTTAATCACGCTATTAACAATAGGATATATCTAAATGGTTCGTTTTGGAGTTATAAGTATATCTGTTGAAAAAAAACCTGTTGTTTAAACCGAAAAAAAAACTGCTGTTTAATAAATGCATTACTAGCATAGTCAAAATGTATGAAACACTTGCTATCCAAATTTGGTCCCATACTGTAAGTAGGTAGTAAGTTTATACAGGGTTACTTTTCAATGACCGGCCAAATTTTCAGAGATTATTTAGAATCGATAATATTTTCGATATTATGAAGAGAGAATTGATTCCCACTAGGTTTATGATTTAGGAAATTTTTAGGACATTTTCAAATGAATGCTATTATTTTATTTTATAGTTTTCGACAATAGTATTTAAAATGCACTTTTGGTTTGATGTCTAGATCTTAATTTTAAAAGTTTGGCTGGTCATTGAAAACTAACCCTGTATATTCATGTACGGTCGACCAAGCTATTTGGTTTACATTATACAATTTAATTTGCATGTTAAAATGTAAACCAAATAGCTTGGTCGACCATACTTTGTTCAACTTTAAATATTACCAATGGTAGTAAGCGGCCGGAAAGTCTGACAACCAGTCTTACCAATGGGTATCGTATTACCCAGCTAACTGGGTTGTGTACTACAACAGCCCATAACGTCCACTGCTGGACATAAGCCTCTCCCATGATGGGAGGAATTTGCCGTAATCTCCACGCTTGGCAGGCGGATTGGAGATCGCAGTGATGAAAGACTAACAGAAAACGCTGCTGCCCATTCTCTGGTCTGCGGAGGCGCAAGGTGTTCTGCCTCAGACATTAGTCGCCTTATACGACACCCGTGAGTGTAATGGGTTGGTTCTATTCTACTCTGCCGGATACCACACGGCTGGGTTGTGTAACTCCATGTAAAATATTGGTATATTCAGCTGCATCCGGTTAGACTGAAAGCCGATCCCAACATAGTTGGGAAATTACTGGGCACATGATAATGAAATATTGCCAATGAAAAAATATTGCAAAATATAACTACTGAATATCTCCGATTTATTCTTGTTTGCTAACTCCATGTTTCCAATTTATTATTTAAAACTCCAAGACGCGCCACAGTAAAACAATGGTGCCTTAACTACGAAACTTTGTCCGCCCATATAAGCATATTGTTGTATTACTGTTGTACAGTGCCATCACTACGCACCGCTTCTTATCGACTATCGATATTCCATAGTGCTGTGAATATTATCGACTATTTTACAGATTCATGTTTCTGAAATAATGTATACGTATATTGTAAAATCTATGTGCTATTAGATGTTGGGCAAAATGGGAATTGTAATATCTCAAGTAGGTGCATTAAAATAAATAGATTTAGATGTAAAAATGTTACAATGAGAATAGAATTGTTTAATCAATACTTACTCAACTGAAATGACTAAACCAAATACCTACCTGTAATTTTACACGTTTTTACATTGTTTCATACACATAATTAATAGGATACGAAATAGTAAATTAAAAAAAAAAAAAATTTACCTATGTTACTTTTTTGCAAATGTACCTAGAACATAAATCTTACTGCCAGTTGTGATACATGGAAATACTCGTATTGTGCTATAAAACTCATGTTTTGTTTCATACACATTGCCTATGTTTATAATAGTAATTGATTGTAGTATGCTGGGGGTTATAATAAACTATATAAAAAATCTTTGTTTTTTTTATTTGTAGATGAATCGTCTGTGTCTTACGCCCAGCGGGCCTAAAATGGCCTCTTTAGCAGAATCATATTAAGAATCACGTTAAAAAAAAATAATTCTTGATATGGACTTTATTGTCATAACCATAAATTCCATTTTAATAATTTTAAATTTAAATTAATTTTAAATACGATTCTGCTAAAGCGGCCATTTTAGACCCCCCGTTCAACATCGGCAATCCTTTTTTACGTCAAGCGCAACATGCATGTTTCCCTTACCTGTTAAATATATAAATGACAGTAAAAATCTGCTTCTATAGCTGTTAATTTAGACTTGTCGCAAGCGCGACTGATGAACACGACGTCCTGGGTTCGATTCTCGGGTCGGGCATAGTGTTATTGGGTTTTTCCTTCAGGAATTTCTTAATAGCAGCCACGGACTCTGTATATGCGCCCGGTTGATGGCAATAGGTGGATATGGATGTTTATATGTATAATAAGTATGTATTTACAAACAAAAAGTATCTATGTAGTATATCAACTATCTGGTGTCCACGACACAAGCCTCGTTGCTTAGTGTGGCACTAGATGGCGCTGTGTGTTAATGTCCAGCGATATTTATTTATTTAATAGGCTCACATACGCCAGTTATGTTTAAGTCCCATACTTAAACATAACTGGCGAAATGTGAGTGTACTGTTAGGTACACCTCTACCATACCCTTTGGGGTTTACAGGCGTGATGTTATGTTATTACCAGATTTTCATCCAATGCTTGTGCTTGGAACCAGTCATGATAGTTTCACAGTTTCCATCCCCATTGATAAACCATTTGAAGTGAAGGCAACGCTATCTATCACACAATTCCAAAGTTCTTCATATAAATCAATCCCATTCATGTTTTTATGCGTTAATAATGAGCAGTTCAATTACGTTTTAACCCCAGCCTTCCGGAACTAATTTATTCGAGAACGAACCAACAACAGTATTGTTTCTATTATTTTTGATCGTTTCCAATAAAAACAGTGCGGGGTGCGGCGCACGCGCAGGTCACGTGACAGCCGCGTGGCGGCGCCATCTTGCGCGATGGGTGGGAACTTCCGCCGGAACGCGTCATCGAATGCATTGTTGTGGGAAACGTTATCAGAGGTGCGATGCTCGTTACTCTAATTATATGGTTCAAAGTATTTTGTACTGGAGTGGACGTTATGTACCTATGTCTAATTGTGATCATATGGATTGATTGTTTTAAAGGACAGGCTGTGGGAAAGCTCGTTTTGTAGGTGTTTTTTTTTGTGATAGGGAAAACTGAATTTAATCCTCGCATTCTAGAATTTTAGATCGTCTTAGTCTTTTCATAGATGCTCTAGATCAGGTAAGATAGAAACTATTATTTGTACGTTTAGAAAACCATTCACTTGCAATTAAAGGTACACTTAGAGTGAATGACATGGCTCAACCCAAAAAAATACACGTATGATACAACAGTACCTACATCAGCCTTAATTTGCATTAATAATTCTTAAATCAATAATAAAATATATACGCATGATTGACCGCTATTATGACAATGAATATTTGAGTTGCGGTGTAAGCAGACAGGGCGGTCAAATAGCGTCACCGCAGCCACATGGAGGCAACAAATCGGGCACAAATCAATTGCCACCGGACTACCGCATCGCATGTAACCTCCACATCATTATTGATCATGAATTAATTACACCTTGTCGATTGTTTGTAGTGATGTGATGAATATCGATAAGTTAAGGACGTCATTATTTTATAGGTGCAAAAATTTCAATCTATTCAGCCACATTTTTAAGGTCTTCGGATCGATCTTACCAATACGCAGTCTCTGCGCCAGGATCAGTCTTTTCGGCTGTAAGATATGGGATAGACATTTTTATTTTTATATAAAATGCTCAGTTATTACAATTAAAACGTGTGCTGTTTGTCGCGGATCATTATATTCATGTGTTCATTATAAGTAATTACGTTGTCCCTTAAAATGGTAATAGCATAATTATACATATTTTATGATGGAATCATGTTCAAATCATGTATGGCGTTTCATGACAGTAAATTGCATCATCATCTTCATCGTAATAAGTACCTACTCCCAGCATAAACTAAACTAAACTCAAATAGTCAAGAATTCCCTTTCGGCATAGACAATTCTACATTTAATAGAAACTCCACAAATTGTGAGACGAGCCGAACGCGACGTCGCACAGCACGCGCGGGCGTCCCGTCCCCATCGCAATGAATATTGTATGTTGCAATTTGTATAATTTGATTAAGCTCCACCTGTGCTCGGAGTTTCCAAACGTTCCCCGTGTACGTAGGTAACGTTATTTAATTTAACTTACAGTAGGTATGAAAGATTTTTGAATTTCCAGTTCTGTTACTGAGAGAAATAGTTACATATAAATGTTTTATTTTAATTTAGATGGAGAGCAGCGGTGGCCCAGTGGTGTCGGCCCCGACTTACGAACAGTAAGTCGTGGGCTCGAACCCAGACAGGCGCATTACTTTGTGTAATTTATTTCATCACTTAATTACACGGACACAGAAAAACTTCTTGAAGTACTGGTTTGATTATGTTATTCCCTCGTCTCTAATTGTACATATGTATTTACTTAATTTAGTTTTAATGTTTATTGTACCAATTTGATTATTCCTGTAGTTGTTAATAGATATTTTTATTTTATAAAATTGAATGTCCTAGTTAATTTGTGGCATGTAAAGTGATGGCCTGAAACACAGGTTTAAATAAACCTAGATCGGGTAGGTCGCTAACAAACATTTGAATTCCACATTATCGTTTCTTGCAATTGTTAAATATATTTTAGTTATAGTTTACTTTTATGCACTAATTATATGTTTCAGAAATAACACTACTGCACCTAAATGTACATTTTTGTAATACTTTTTTAAATAAATTATTCTTATTCTTATTCTATCACCACTGCTCTCAAAACGGTGAAGGAAAACATCGTGAGGAAACCGGCATGTCCTAGAAACAAAAATTCGAAGACATGTGACATCTACCAATCCGCACTGGGCCTGCGTGGTGGATTATAGCCCATTCCCTCTCATAGAGAGGAGGCCTGTGTCCCAGCAGTGGGAACATTAATAGGCTGATGATAATGATAATGATAATAATTTAGATGTCTTTCATTTCCGCACGTTTTTAGATAGTAGGTTTAGGTATAGTAGGTTAGACTATTGCATACTTTCGGGGAGGTAAGTGCCAGTGGCGTGCCTAGGTGCAAACAACACGACAAGCTTAGAGGCAAGCTGACTGTTCATAAACATCATGAGGAGTTGTAGGTTTTAAGGGCAAACCAAGCTATAGGTATGCTTGTATGAAAATACCACCACTGACAGCGGCCTGAGTAATTTGTAAAATTACAGGCAGAGGTTGGTATCTAGCTGTATTGCCATCGCAGGTACTGCAGAAATGCCTCATGTGCTCCGTGTGCTCGTAATTGTACTGGCGCCACAAGAGTGTCGTGCAGGGTAAGAACCCACCAAGCTGGAACACAGCTTACACAGTTCTTGCTTGCTCGCAGCAATACTTATAGTAAGAATCCCACGAATTCCCTCACTGAGAGCTCTAGGGCTTCTAGAATTCCTATTTATCATGGATAATGGCTATGGCGTGCTCCCAATCACAATTAGTCGATGATAAGGGATGAAAAATTTAATTCGTACCTTTCAAACGCAATAGTAATTTGATTCGTAGGTTATTATTAAATTACCGTGTGCCGGACGTGAGAGTGCATTTTGTGCAACATGCCACGTGCCCACTGCTATTATCACACCTGCCGGCTTTTAGAAAAACATCAAATACTTATTACCTACATCATATATTCGAATACTTAATACATCATCTAAAGCTGTTGTAATAAGTATTCGAATATACACTTATTAATACCAATAGAACATCGTAATGCAGACTTCGAAGTGGAAATAGATATTTCGATATTGTTAACAAGAGAAAAAAAAGCTACCGCGGTTTAAGAAAGTAGTTTTCAGTGGGTAAGATTAATGGTAGAACCTACTAGGTACTTTCGTAGTCGTACTCCCTAGATTTTGGGTTAGTTATATTTCACCAAAAAAGGTGCGTGGGTCCAGATTTTTTACCTAAATCTTCTATAACGTGCTTAATTTCATTACTATCAGTGTTACAATCTTTTTACACGTCTACATGCATAATTTCCTCCGTTATCATTTAAACACGTTTAACTGGTGGCTATCACGCTGCCGCACGCGTATTTAATCAATCAGCCACCCCTAATGCTTATCATGCTTCCCATCCCTACAAATTACATATTAAGTACGATGGCAACAATAAAAAAGCGCGCGCTGTCAAACTGACAGTTATTGTTTCTAACCCTCTCTGGTTTAAAAAAATATTGCCGTTTGATTAGGGGTTGTGGTTGTTCCAGTGGGTTCTGTATCGGAAAAATATGAAATCCATCACGTTATTTTTATTTTTATTCGTGTTCTTGGCATTGAAATTCAAGTAAAATAAACTTAATTTTAGAGAAGTTTTTTGTCTTACTTAGTATTAATAATGTTTATAGAATACCTACTTATACCGTTAGAAGTAGGCACCTTAGACTGCTGTGTACCTACAGGGTGAACTTTTCAAGTGGGCGTGGAAGGCCAAATCCGAAACTATGAGAAAAAGCGAAGAAACTCAAAAGCGCCTCGAGCCCGATTTAGAAGAAAACTAAAACCGCGTAACTGGATTTTTGAAAAATCTATATTCCTACCCAGGAAACGAACCCGTATATTGTAAAAAAAATTAGGTATATCTATCATCCAGCTTGACCAAACAAATTGTAGATATCTTCATTGGGTCCAAACACAACCTCAGTTTTACCTACACCCTACAGAACTCTAAAAACTAGTGATGTACCAATCACAAAGCGGAAGCTCGAACATACGCATATGATTATAATGATATTTTTACAAGCATTATTTAACAGGGAGGGCACCGTGTGACCGGAGGGAAGAGTGCTTCACTCCAGGTAGAAAAGGGGTGTTTTTAAAGGGATGGTGCCGTAATGGGCTTAGAGGCAGTTTGATGCGTGAACACCAGGTGCCTATTGTGAGGATTTGGATCATAAAAGCTGTGACCAATGGTATTTGATACGTTTATTTAGCTGTTGTCAGGGTCGTTATCTTGTTATCTGTTTTTGGGGCTTCTGTTTCATTCATTTTTTGAAGGGAGTTTTGGCTTCCGTTCTGGAATTCAATGTAAGACTTATTTTAATGCTTTTGGAAGACGTAAAAAACGCTACTGAAGCTGCGATAAATGTGACAACCTACTCAGACAAAACGAATCGTAACTACGAATACGAATCGAAAACGTGTCATGGATTTTGAAAGAAGTAAAAGAAGATTGCTTTAATTTCTGTTCAGACCAAGCCGACACTTTTTAGACGGGTGTTCAGTCTTCTGTCGTTTTAGTCTGCAATTTTTACACAACCCAGAAACATGATTTAAGAAAACCCTGTAAAATTCCTGTAGGTATAAACATATTTAGGGTTGATCCTTTCAACCCTAAATATGTTTAACTACTTACCGACGCACAAACGGTTACAAGGTTACAACTTCAAACCTAGGCACTCATTCATTACATCATCTAAACCACATAAAAAATATTCATCTGTCAGTAATTAAAAAAAAAAATGATGTTTCTTATAAAAGTGCAATGCCTACCTCATCATCATCATCATCATCAGCCTATAATGTTCCCACTGCTGGGACACAGGCCTCCTCTCAATGAGAGGGAATGGGCTATAATCCACCACGCGGGCCCACTGCAGATTGGTAGATGTTACATGTCTTCGAATTTTTGGTTCTAGGACATGCCGGTTTCCTCACGATGTTTTCCTTCACCGTTTTGAGAGCAGTGGTGATGAAATAAATTACACAAAGTAATACGCTTGCCTGGGTTCGAACCCACGACTTACTGTTCGTACGTCGGGGCCGCCACCACTGGGCCACCGCTTCTCTCACCTACCTACACGGTCAAAATGTATGGAACAGCTGAGTTTAAAAAAAATTACCGATGAATAGTTTTTGCGTCGCGCGTCGATTTCCCTTCCTTTCTGTATAGTTCGGTTCAAACTTAATGGCGGCTCGGAAGTTAGCTGCAAGTGACGATAGTAGTATTATTATTATTATTATTATCGATCCAGTAGTACAAGATACTTTCTGAGCTATCCTAAAAATTAATCTACCATTAAATATAAATTAATTACTAAAACACTTATTTCTAAAACTCTATTACATAATTTATGCGGATATTTTACATTGCTTGAAAGATCATTATCTATCCAGACCCCAATATAAACAAAATCGTTGTTCAATTACATGAAGTGAGTGTGTGACCCTTTTGAGGTTATTTTTTAAAGCACTGCTTTATTCTGACCACAATTACTTTAAGCGTGTGAATAGATAATTATACAGGGGATACTAACCCTTAGGATCGATACATAGAGTACAAAATTACTTAGATTTTTTTTAGGTTATTTCAAAAAATATTTTGCGCGGGAACTTTGCGCGCGCTTTTCGTTCAGAAATCGGTCATTCGTGACAGTTGAAGTGGGTGCGTAGTGTCCGACACGCGTCATTTTTTTTCTTTATTTATATTCAATTAATTTAATCATACTTGTGACGAATCTTTGGGGTTATTGAGGAGAGAAAATATAGTTTTTTTAATGGATTTATTTTTGGTTTGATTTGTGTGGTTTACTTAGTGCGTGGCTTATTTTAAAGTCCTATTTTCCAGGGAACGAGCGCAATTCAAGAATTTAGTCCGTCGACTCTTTACGTAAAGAAGTGTTTTGTTAAAAACCATTTACGAGGTTTAGGTTTTTCCCGGATTATCGTCAGAAGATTTAACCATCCAAAACTAAAAGATCCAAAATCTATCCCAAAACATCGCACCAAAACCCCTTTTTTCCTAAACCACAATATTAACACAACTAGAAAAAAAACTTATAACACGGTCATAAGAATATGCCATGTCATTTGATTTTGAGCTGGCAACCCAGCCCACCCACGGAATGTTTGTCTTAGCCCCTGTTTAATTGTCTGAGCAAACATTTATTAGGATGCTGTTGGGGCAGGTCGCTTGGACTACTTGCGGTGGCTGATACTTAAGGTGGGCTAGGGATACTGGGGTTCTATTTTAGGGGACTCCTTAGACTTCCTAACTGATTTCAAATATACTTGCCTGTTAAACAAGGTCTAAATGAACCCTTCGCGAACCCGACAACCAAGCATTCTGTAAATCAAATTAAGTAACTGTGCAAAAATTATTGCTGAGAAACGACTTGTCTGCTTGACTTGTGCGAAAAGTTACGTTTTATTACAGGGCTCAATGTAACGCGCTCAAAAAATTATGTTGTTGCGCTCAAAATAGCCATGATCTCTGCACTACTCTAAGTGCAGAGATCATGGCTGACCAACCTAAACCTTTGGGGAAAAACAGGCATCACGTTATTAGTATGTAAATCTCATATTCATTGTCAAATAAAGTTATAAACTTAAAGCCTTATTTAATAAAAAAAAATTGTAGGTACATGAGCTGGCCACTTAGAACTCTTAGAGAAATTTAATTTTCTTAATCAGTGAATTTTTTTTTTAATTCTGGCCCCACATCTCAGGTAAAATCTAGAAGCGCCTTGTCAATAAACTATCAATAGATAGGTACTAGACGAGCAAACATATTAAACTAAACACAACTATAATATTTGCAGACAATATCTCGGAACATCATTCTTATATCCTGTCTAGCGTCGCTAGTATTCAAACCAACACAGAAATACCTAGCTATTCAACGCAGGACCCTAGGCTGTCTATCCGAGGTCCTGTATGAGTGGAGGTCGGCATGGGAGGCGCGGGCGAATCCCGAGGATACAACTAGTCGCTCAAGAGTGCTCGAACACGGGTGGTCCCGTACACGTGAACGAGAAAATGGATGCGGACGTGAGACAGATTTTTGGAGGAAAAAAAATTCTATGGGTTTAATAAAAATATGAATCTTAAAATTTATGAAGACAAAGTGTGTTAAACTAAATAAGATGCAGAGTTGATTGATACTATCACTTTAGATATCTATCAGCTGCATGTTATTTAGACGTTTTTATTTGCTTCTCCACAGCACTAAGTTCTCCATCCTAAGACAATTTTAAAATCATAATTAAATATCAACCCGGTAACAGTTGCTGTTAATCATGGTCATGATGTTTTTTCCAAAGTCAAAAGTCTGAACAAGCGTTAGAATTAGTGATAAATGATGTTTGTTTTGCAAGTAGGTTTTTACAAACACTTTTAAACGTCTTTTTTTAAAACTAGATGGAGCTGGTGTTTCGTCCCTGACTACTCTGAGAAGAAACAGCCGAAACAAACTCTGAGGTCATAGTCTCTTTTGAAGTCCAGACATAATCTGCAGATTAGTGTCTGAGATGGTCTTTTGAAGAAAGAACCACACAGATTTCAGTGGACCTGTCCAGTCAGTGCAAGCATTTGTCAGTTATCGTGTAGCTCGACTTATAACTCAAGGAGCTCAACGAAACGACGAACAATACCAAAGAAAGGACATTTGGGTAGGTCTTTTATATAATACTCAAACTGCCAGACAGTAGTGGAAAAAAAAATAGTATATGTGAGGGACAATCAATATTCCACAGTTTTCTTATTTTTTGATCTATTAAACCAGCATCCACAATGCCCTTCCCCTGTACCGGTTATGGCGAAGACACAAGTTTATGATGGTTTTACTGCGAGAGCCACTTAACGCCCGCCATAGCTACCGTGTACCAACCCCCCCTCTCCCCGGAAGCACAGCCTCCCGCCACCCCCCTCACTTTAATTAGATGCACCACCTCCACGATGTTTTTATTCCAGAGTGTAACAAGGTGTTTGAGATGCGTGGGACAGTGTGAATTTGTGTGGGTTTGTATTAATTAGTAGAGAGTGATATGGGTAGTGTTGCTGTTAGTTGATTAGGAAAATGGATTTGGGTTTTTTTGGAGTGGTTACAGGATTGGGCTAATTGTGGCTAGTGTGTGGAGAAGTCGTGTCGATGGTCTAGTGGACGCAAGTGCGACTACTGAGCAAGAGGGGGTTCTATTCTCGGGTCGGGCAAAGTGTTATTTTGTTTTTCTGTCAGGAATTTCTCAGTAGCAGCCACGGAATTTTAATTTGTGACAGGTTGATTGCAATGGGATCGCCTCCTATTACACGGGACTAAAACATAACCGGCTAAATGTAGGTGTGCTATCAGATTAACCTCTGCGTACCCCTTTGCAGATTACAGGCGTGATGTTATGTGTGAGATGTTTAAATCTAGATACATTTCTTGAACATCTTTGAAGTTTCTGGGTCATCTTTATACGTTTTTAATATTGATTGATGGAATTTATCTTACGCCCCTTTGTAAAACAAGAAACACCAGTATAGACTGTAAGTATCGTATATACTTATATACCAAGAATCACTAGTGATTCTATATGAAGAATAGTACCTTACTCTGTAATGAACTCTAACAAAGTTGGGACAAGGCTAAGTAGATGTAACCCTGAAGTGAACAGTAGAAAGCTAACTCTAGTAACAAATTATTGTTAAGAAGAGATAAATAATGAAACTGCCTAATCGTCGTCGTAGTAATAAATTGTAACTAACATTATCATTGAATAAAGAAGGTAGTTCTAAAAATCTATATGTATGACAAACGCCTAATTTGACCTGATCCTCGAATTGAAAGGGCGTTGTTGCGGTAAACCACAAGTCTGTATGTCCAATTACGACAGCAAATGATCGTAATTGGCTGTGAAAATGAAGCCATCGGTGACAGCTGACGGTCATGACATGAAAGCATTACCGAAATCAAAAGCTACTCGAGTGAATGGTTTAGCTTTAGTCGAATGACTGTTCGTTTTTGGATTCCGTTCCGTGCCTGACGGATAGCCAACGGGACCGTATCACTAAGGGTTCTTACAGACGAGCGGCACGTTGCTAACGGCAGATAAACTGCAGCCGTTGCCACCTGCCATCGACGCTTGCAGTTGTGGCGTCGGCGGCTGCCGCCGGCGCGTCGGCGGCATCCGTCGACACACATTTACGCGGCATGCCAACGGCAGCCGTCGACAGGTGGCGACGGCTGCAGTTTATCTGCAGTTGGCAACGTCTGTAAGAACCCTAAGGCTCCTCAGTCCGTCCGTCTGTCTGTCAGCGGGCTATATCTTATGATCCGTAATAGGCAGACAGTTGAAATTTTCAGAGAATGTGTTTTTCTGTTGCCACTATGACAACAAATAAGAAAAAAAAAAACAATTTTGTCTACGATGGTACGGAACCTTCCATGCGCGAGTCGGTCTTGCACTTGGCTGGTTTTTTAGCAAGTGTTAACTTAGCGCTGTCTACTTTACATGCAAGTTATTTCCTAGTTTTTTGTTTAAGGAATCTTAGATAATATTTATGGAAGCACTTGAGTGTGTTAAATGAGAAACAGGTTTATTCCTAGTTCAGGCAGAATCTTAATATTATATATTTATAGTTTTTAATGCCCTAAGGGCCGACACAATTCAGACTGCATCAACACGCTAAGAAGAAGAATGCCCTAGTTTTGGAAACATTTTTATAAATCAATTAATAAAAAAATAGAGAAGTATTGGAAGAAAAGAAGACATGCTGCGCCGACCCCAAAAAAATTGGGATAAGGGCAAGCCAATGATGGTGATGATTTTATAAATCAATTACTTCGAAACTAACAAAGTGGTTTATATTATGTTGATGAATGGAGCGGAAGAGGAAGACCGAAAAAAGATGGATAGATTGTGTGAGCAATAATATGAAAGAGAAATGAGTAAATGATGTCGTGACGTCAGACAGGGGAGAATGGAAGAAGAAATCGTGTCGCGCCGACCCCAAGTAGAATGGGACCAGCGCAGGAAGACGGTGAATGTTACGATAAACAATTTCAAGTTTCAGGACTGACCGCCCTCTGACTTATCTAGACGCAAACGGAGCAAAGGGTTGCAACTGTTGCAAGTCGAATTAATGATGGATGGTCCAAAAAGGATGAAGTCAAACCCGTAAGAAATGCTGAAAAAACGACTAAACGATTCTACTTCTAATTCATTCATAAGCAGATTTAAGTCTAATAATAATATTACACACAACAAGTGCAAAACCACAAATGAACAGGTCCAAATCCCACGACAAACGCAAAACAATAAAAGGGTACTTACTTATACCCACTACAACTTTTAATATGCCGCAGATAATCTTGCTTCGGGGGCGGTCAAATTAATTCCTTATAACGACTGTTAAATATTCGAGAGAAGCAGGGACGTTCGACCGCGGGAACATGCGTAAGTCCCGTAATAAAGTTCCCAGCTATCCCCTGAGGCGGCCACTTGTACGGGATTATGGGCCGGGATTAGGCCGCGAGCGTTGCCCGGGATTCACGATATCGGGATGTTGTGGGTTTACATGTAGGTAATAGGAGGAGCTCGTAGCTAAATAATATCAGTCGGTCGCTGCCAAGTTGGTCCGTGGATGGGTGACCGCCCATTATATACCGAGTTTTCTCCGTGCCTCGAAAAGCACGTAAAGCCGTTGGTCCCTGCTGTCATTTGTAGATATTTGACAGTCGTTATACAGGTAGTCAGTGGCCTAAAAGTCTGACACCCAGTCTTACCAAGGGGTATCGTATTACCTAGTACTAACTGGATTGAGTTCAGATAGGCAGTCGCTCCATCTAAAATACTAAATTACTACAGAACCTACTACTAACTAAAGTTTCATAGTTTTGAACTTGTCAATATCCAATTGTTCTTTACTCGTAAAACACTAACAGAAACCACCCTTCTAACATCCACCATGTAAGCCCCCCCTAACGGTCTAGTTTGTGGCATAACTTTAATTGTTTTTTAAGTGCGCGCACACCGCATACGCAAGGGGAGCGTGGGACATGAGAACCTAAGACTCTATGATCTATGGTACTCTTGTAAACGGCGCCAAAGAGGTCCTTCACTAGTTGTAAATATCAAGTTTATGGTAGAGAAAAATATTGGAAATCTATCGTGGGAGATCGATTACAGAGAATACTTGAATAGTGATTGAATTTTTTAAGATGTGTGAATATCACAATGAATTTATCTAAAGTGATGGTGCGTGAAGTGGGACGAAAGTTAGTTAGATAATTTTGACCCTAAGCTGGCCTAACGTAGTAAGGAGTATCAGTAGAACAAGAGGTCAGCTCATGCTGGTTCACCATCACTGACTTGCGGCCTAAACTAGAGAAAAAGGTATAGAACCTCTTGAGCAAGAGCCTTTCTTGCTCGATGCAATTCTGTTGCCATAAGGATTTTATGACGGATATTTTGGCGTGCCTATTTCAAATGCCTTCGTAGATACTTTCCAAGTGCCCTTTCTGAACATATTTTGCATAGAATAGTATTCTCGGGATGGAATGTTGGTCATCCCACAATCATGGCGCTTGCAACAGCGTCGAAATATCAGGAGCTCAAAATAATACGGACAATATCCCGTATGTGAGTTTCAGTATAAGATTAGTTATTAACCGTGAAAGCTTCAAACAGTGTTAACTTCAGCTTAAAAATATTGCCGGAGTTTTAAACGCAGTTGTCTACTACTATATCTCAATAGGTCAAGTAATAGGTATCTACATCATGTTTTCATTAGATCTATAATGTACATCAATTTCAATTACTACCCGAAAAAACCACATCAAACTAATTTGTCGTTAGGTTTTTGCGTTAAGTAACTTCTTCGCATTTGATTTCAAGTGCTATTGCTACTAGTTTTTGCGAGCAGACGAGCATATCACAATGCCGCTTAGCCTTGGGGAGTTTCGACAGACAGACTAATGTTTTGATAAGAGTAATCAATAATTGTTAGGCTAGGCTCTCGTCTGTGGCTGTTCAAGAATTTATTTCGTAGACGGAATCGTTTTTTGTAAGCGATGATGCTGGTTTGAGTTCAAGGAAAAGTTACTAGCAAATTTAGATTTCAACGTGGTTAAAAGATTCAGCTGAATTTGGTTTCAATAGAAGTGGATTGACGTCAATTTATTGTGCTTGGGAAGTTGGGATCTACCTATCTCAACGGCAGACGATATCGTCTACCGTATTGGTACATTCTAAGAAACAACTTGGGACTTTTTATACATATTTTAAAGCTGTATTTTCTGAGTGCTTGATGACTTAAGCAAGGTAGATTATATTTATGAGGAATAGACAGTATGGCAGCCGGGCCCAAAGGTTTACCCCGAGTGAATCTGCAACTAAAACAAAAAGATAGCCATAACAAATCAAACAAACTTTCTTAAACCACGACATTAGTAAAAAACTGGCCGAGTGCGAGTCGGACTGGTACATGAAGGGTTCTGTACCATCGTAGTAGGGGGGCTTTAATTTTAATACTAGTTGTCATACCGGCAACAGAAATACACATTCTGTAAAAATTTCAACTGTCCACCTATTACGGATCATGAGACAGACAGATGGACGGACAGTGGAGGCTTAGTAATAGGGTCCCGTTTAACCAACAGGTAACCCTTCGGGTACGGAACCCTTAAAAACCTTGCGAACTAAAACGGGACACAAATCTATTTATCTTTTACTACACCTGAAGTATATTTTTATTTACTTTCGTACGAATCCCGTATCTAATCATAACATGATGCTGTCAAAAAAGGATTTTGTCGAAAACCTCGAACTTCATCTAAAATCACGTTTTAGGTAAGTTTAGTTCAGTTGTTATTTCATTGTCGTGTGAAAAGGCAAAGGAAACAAGCTCTCGAGCCGGGACGGATGGGGCATACCTGTGCGACTGCGCTTCGTACCTGACCTAGGAAAACAAACATGGCGGGGTGTGGGATTAGTGAGGACATTATCTGTGATGATTTGAGACCGTATATCACGTATTCAAATATTGTCGTGCCTCGTACAGTTATTTAGTGAAGTTTACCGAATCTTCATAGGTACATGGAAGATTTAAATAAAAAATTGATATACTTACATAAACCTTAAAAACTTTATTACTATAATATAAAATTATATTGTACAAAGGCCTCGCTCTTGTGCTGTGACATAATACTGATGAGGATCTCGGAGGCTTTTCGAGAACATGGTTACGTCAGGAATATGATTTGCCTCACCATGCATTGCAATAATCAAAAAGTTTGTTTTTTGTTTTGTTAAAAAATGTGCTACGTATTTTGCTTTCTTCACCACTTCATTTCTTGTGAACTATTTTATATTACCTACACGCCTACGAAACGAAATATGGTTCTAATACGATTCCTGTCTCAGCCCATCCACTTTATTCCTTACCTGTTATGAGTGTGATATTTTCATATTTTTTCTATGTGATTTTTTTCTGTGACGCGCTAAGTGCCGTGATGTGGACCACCCACAGTGTCCATGGAAACCAGGAGAGCCTTCAGGTTGATCATAAAATGTTTAGTAGATCAGCATTTAGAGATTTTGAAGGCGTACGCTAAGCAAAGGCCAAGAGACTGTGTCTAGTGGCCAAAAACGCGACTGCTGAGCGTGTGGCCGGGGTTTCTATTCTCTGGTTGGTCAGAGTGTTGTTGGGTTTTCCATTAGTAATTTCTCAGTGAACCGGAGACTGGATTTGTGCTTGGTTGAAGTCAAAAGACTCGTCCTCTATTAAATAACTAGCGCAGATTATACCTCTGCCGAAGCTTTTTGAGCAACTTTTGAGGTAATGCCAAGATTATAAATATACTAATATTATTAAGAGTTTGATTAATGTATGTAGCGGGTAATCTCCGGAACTGCAGATCCGAATTCAGAAAATTCTTTCAGTAGCAGGAAGCTACATTATCCCCGAGTGTCATAGGCTACATTTTCAACGTTCCTGTGGGTTAATTTCCATACATAACAGGAGCGAAGCCGCGAGCACAACCTAGTGGTTGATAAGCACTTCTTCCATCTTCTTCATACAAACTAGATTTGGGCCTTCTTTTGCAATATTTGACCTTTAAACGGTGCTGAGTGATAGCCTTATGTAGGTACTACCTAGTTCACGGACGGTCGACCAATTTTCAACCTTAAAACTTAGGCCATAAGGGTGAATAGTGGCAGACCGTCAGTGAACTCGGTAGTACTTGTATACTTGGAATGTCTTTAATATTTATTTTTCTTTCCTTCTTAAATGTTTTATAAAAAGTGAGTTGTTTGTAAAAAGTTTGTGCGCAGTTTGTAGCCTAGACTCAAGTGTTAAGCAAGGTTAGTATTGTCTGAAGTTGTACGCTTTTTTTGTATACCTAAGTACTATGATAATTTCTTGTCGTTATTTGGTCCATCTTTGAAAATAAGCGTAATAAACTGCGTAATAATATTAAATTAAGTCATCTTTGTTTTGCTCTTATCCTAATTTATTTGTGGTCGGCGCAGCATGTCTTCTTCTTCCATACTTCTCTATTACTTGTTATCTCAGCAGTCACCTCCTTTGTAGTATTCTCTTTCTTTGGTCTTCCTCTACTCTCTAAATTCAAACTCAAAATTTTCCTCACTACATTTTCCTAAATATAATATTAAGTAAATATCACAAATTGAGACTAATATTGCTGCGATAAATAGGTAAGATCCAGGCAGCAAGGTGGCAGTTGGCGTAGCCCCGGTTGTGTGTGCTGGCCCCACCATAGGGCCCCACTCGCACATTTGCACTTCGTAGAGGCTTTTTACTTTAGATTACCTGTCTCTGTCCTCAGAAAACTTCTAACTGTGTTCTTAATGGGTATTTTCAGCCAGGCTACTAACAAAAAAACAAGACAACTGGGTGTCATTCCCGATTTCTTAGTTCTATTTTGGTGTCATCGGCACGTAACTTTCTGTCTTGCAAAGTTGATCTTCTAATATGCGCCACAGTGGTGCCGATTCTGTTGTGCACAAACTAAACTTAATTTAGGCTATTGCTATCTTTTACTAAAAGACAGTGCGAGAAAATTACGGCTATAGCTATGAACAAAGTTAGAGATGTCAAACTAGTTTATGCCTTGCGCTTCACCGTGTTTTTAGTCGACATGTATTTACGTGCACGTAAAAACATGTCGACTAAAAACACGGTGTATCGAATCCTTCCTTCATTTGTATCGAAATATTAGTTTCAACTAAATTTGACAGTATCTAAATTCCGTCCGTCTCTTTCTCGTTTTATTAGAGAGAAAAAGAAAGCAATAGCCTAAATTAGGTTTAGTTTGTGCATGACAGAATCGACACCCGTGGCATGTAGGCCCATCCAATGCCTCAGTATGGGACTGTCCTACCAGCTATAGTTTTCAGGATGCTGTTGGGGCTGATGCGTACCCTACGCATGATGGAGGCGCAACGCTTGCGCATTATGGTGTGAAAACCATCAATGCCGCGTGTCGATGGAAAATTTTCATTAAATGTGTTTAGCCAAAATTCAGCTATGCGAACTCTGCTCGCTGATGCAGTCATAAGATCGTCAAGTGTCCAGGTGTCAGGGCATGCAGCGCAAGATCGAAGGTGGGCCATTGTCTGTGTAAAGTTGATTTGCTGCTAAACACAAACTCTAAAGCTGAAGCCAAACGAGCGTAATTTTGTGAGTTGCGTAATAGGCGAGACGACAAAAAAAATCTAATTAGTCCGTCAGTTGGATTATTAAAAAATATTTGACCTGTGTTTTTTCTTTTGTTACGTAAACCAAAATTGACGAAGATTTGACGCTTTTAACATTCTCAATACGTCACGCCTTGGTATCATTTTTAGCTAGTTCTGACGTCACGAGCCTCCACTCCCGATTTTTGATGCGTTTTATCTTTGTCAATATTCATTGATTTACAAAAACACGGACTGACTGAAAAACTGACGGACTAAATAGATTTGCAATTTTTTGATACTGTCGTCATTCCTATTTCGGTTTCATACGTCGTGACGACGGCGTAAAATATTTATGAAACCAAAATTACGCGACTCATAAAATTAACCGTGTAAAACTTAGTAGATACTTCTAGTTACGCCTTAAACCTTCTTGGTTTAAGGCGTAACTAGATACCTACTTTTAAGAACTCCGATAAATTACATAATCATATTTAAATTACAAGTATAATGTAGACATATTTTTTAATGATACAACATTGATATCGCAACGATGTAGTTTGTGAGGTTTTTTTATGATTCTCTCACGCGAATGGTCCTCGAATGGAGTATGTACGGAGTCTAGTGGGCCACTGTATAGACGTATGTAAATATGTTGAGATGGCTACTGGGTGGGGCTGGCCCAGGCTTCTCATTCATTTGGTAGATAATTAATTTGTTTATTAATTACATATATATGTACTTACTTTTGTAAGTGTCTTAATAGAAGTTCTTCTCTTTGAGATCGATGTTAACATATTAAAGCACAATATACATACATATTAAAACCCAATTTAGATTGATCTTTTTTTTGTTCATTTGTCATTACCTATTTTATTTGTTGGTTTTTTTGTTTAAATAAATTTGTGTTACCACTTGTTGATGTGAATCTAAAATAATTAGGCTAGGTCAATAGTTCTTTCAACTTCGACCTTTTCTTCTAGCCAAAGTTGGTAAGCTTTTTTATATAAAATTTTAAAGGATCAAAACAGTTCTATTTTTAAGCAGTTTTACGAATATTTCAAATTATGCCATAATAAGACACATGTTTTTTAGGGTTCCGTACCCAAAGGGGTAAAAACGGGACCCTATTACAAAGACTCCGCTGTCCGTCCGTCCATCTGTCTGTCACCAGGCTGTATCTCATGAACCGTAATAGCTAGACAGTTTTTTTTTTTCAGATGATGTATTTCTATTGCTGCTATAACAACAAATTCTAAAAATATAATAAAATTTATATTTAAGGGGGGCTCTGATACAACAAACGTAACGCACTCAAAACATTGTGCTGATGGATGGATTGAATAGTACGGGGATCGTGGAGGTGTTTAAAGTAAAAAAAATACATTATAAACTTGTACCTATTTAAAAAAAATACTTGTCAAATAGTTGGAACTCTGACCCCCAATATTTCCGTAACTAGAAGGTTCCCAGGTATGGTGTAGAACAAAAAAAATATCGCAATGACGGGGAGAACAAGTGCCTTTCGGCTTTGGAGGTTTTTTTACACCCTTTATGTGTATAAATATGTACATACCTATACACATATATATATTTTTATAACCAATACATATTTAGGTCTGTGTGAAATTCAGATCCATTTGCATTAGTCGGGATTATCCCACCTACCACAACCACTCACAATAATTAGTGTCTATACCCGCAGTAGGTCCTACATAGGTGAAATTTCCCAAAAAGGTTGCTATTGGTATGGTAACATATTACCTATATTAACACAGTCCTCCCACGAGGCCATTAGTGGTAGTTAGGTTAGAATAGTTTCGTTTCTCGACTGTGTGAGAAAATACTACAATGAAGAAAATATTTGTGGCATAGGTAGGCACCACGAGCACCAATCTGTAGGATATGAAACTAACATTTACTTAGAAACTTATTACATTTTTTTTGACCCTTTGAAAATCATCATCATGTAATTCTAGGACTAGGTAATTACAACTGAGGCGTTCAAAAACATCATAATATTTTTTTTTAATGCAGAAAACGCATTTTAACTTCATAAGGATTAAAACTGACACCAGTCAAAAGTGGTTTTGGCCGATTAACAGTTTTGACTGTAACATATAATAATAATAATAATACCAGCTTATTACTGTCCCACTGCTGGGCAAAGGCCTCTTCTCATACAGAGAAGGCACGAGCATTGATCAACATTCACCCTTTTTAAGAATTGAAAAAAATGACATTGGTGCTTGCCCGGATATACACTTTTTAAAGAAATTTTCGCGAGTTAATGATTGTAACTTGGTAATAGGATCTTTTTCATAAAAATCTGAGTTCCAGAATACTACGAGTATGTCTTTACATGAAATTTTAATCAGAACAGTTAGAGAAAAACACTTTTAAAAGTTTACAATTACATATATTGGTGCACATGACTGTACCTACAAGCTTGCTGTTCTAGGTACCGATGTGTTGTGTTATGTCACTTAACATAATTATAACTCATGTGATTATGTGTGTTTTATAAATCCTACGACCTTCATAATCCATACTTATGAATTGACATTTCAGTATCTGAAGCATCGCAGACTGCCTCGTTTGGTCTAGCCGTCGCAAGCGCGACTGTTGTGCACGAGGTCCTGGGTTCGATTCCCAGGTCGGGAAGTGTCTCAGGAATTCAGGAACTCAGGAATTTCTCAGTAGCAGCCACGGAGTCTGGATTTGTTCCCGGTCTATGGCAGTAGGCTCACCCCCTATTACATAGGACTTTACATAACTGACGAAACGTGGGTGCACCTGTGCCTATCCCTTCGGGGTTTACAGGCGTGATGTTATTTAAAAAGCCTCCCTTCATAGCTTGTTAAGATTACTATTTAGCAATTAGTTTGGCATCAGAATTCCTGGAAACTTAATTGATAGAATTATTAGACTTTGATTTCTAAAACATAAAGTTCGCATCAGAATGTTTTTTTTTTTCCTTAAGGATACACTTCCATACAAATATATAGTTTCCGACTTTCTGAAGAATCTGGTGTCCGTGTCTGGAGTCACGTCCGCACATTTTTCTTTCTTGGCGTGACCGATTTTTTTATAACATTTCGTTAGATCTTTCAGATTGTCTGGTTGTCCTGCTCCTCTTCCATCTTTCTTACTAACTTTGATGAAATTTGAGACATCAAGTAAGTACTAATAGATGACGCACCCAGTATCATAGCTTCGAACGAATTCATTAATTTTATACTTTACCCGCTAACGGTAATAGGCGAGACGACAAAAAAAACTAATAGTCCGTCAGTTAGATTATCAAAAAATATTTGACCCGTATTTTTTCTTTTGTTACGTAAACCAAAATTGACGAAGATATGACGCTTTTAAAATTCTCAATACGTCACGCCTAGGCATAATTTTTACCTAGTTCTGACGTCACGAGCCCCCACTCCCGAGTTTTGATGCGTTTTATCTTTGTCAATATTCATTGATTTACAAAAACAAAAAATACGTGTCCATTAATTTCCAGTACTCTAACTGACGGACTAAATAGATTTGCAATTTTTTGATACTGTCGTCATGCCTATTATACGATTTAAACGAGACTTAAAAATAACAAGCGAAATGTTGGCGTACTAAAAGTACAGCTCTACTGAACCCTTTGGGGATTACACACGTGAAGTTATGTATAACTAAATCCCCTTGCTATCACCCACCTATCTATAAACGCCACGTACAAAACCACGGGCGGTTGCCGTATACTATTCACAGTTTCCAAAGGAATCATGAACATTCAAAATTCTCACGTCAATTTTAGTTCGATCATAACCACAATAGACAACATTTGGGACACATTAGTAAAAGAAAGGATATCCTTAGCAACCTCCATTTTAACTTTACCTGTCAAAATGGCGCCACTTGCTCATACAAACGTCAGATTTGGTATTTTTATATTAGTTCCTACTGTCGCCACGGCTCAACGTATGTCGGGTAGATGTTTTTAAGACGTGATGGTTCAGAACAGGCTTGGCTTAAATACCTGTCCTTATCAGGCGTAGCGTTAATGCAATCATCTCTATTGTCTATGCCTTTGTGAGTTTATCTATGGTTTTTTTTAAGGGTTGGTGCTGGACAGGATTTGTAGAAGGTGTGACTTTTTTGGCAAATAGCGTGTGGATTTTAAAGGGGTTTGTGAATGAGAATTAGATATTTAAATGTGTTAGAATTCTGATTTTAAAGGTATTTGAATGTTCCTCCTTTTGATTTTAAGTTGTACCCTTCCGCAATAGATTCTCTATTATTCAGCTGGTGAAAACCTCATCAAAGCTCGTTGCGTAATTAGGAAGAACAAGCAATCATACAGACAGGCCGTAAAGCGACTCTATCATAAAATATATAGCTATTTAAGTATTCACCGAGCCAATGCATTTCTTCGGTACCTGAGTTGGTCCACAGCTTGGTAACGGACCAGTTTTAAATAGCAATACTCAAGGAAGCAAATAACCCGTTGGAAGACCCAGTAAACTAGCTCCTTCCTGATTTATCAGTAATTAACAAAACATTTATAAAGTAAACAGTCGGAACAAACACTGCTAATTAGCCAGCAGCCGTAATCGTGGGCAAACAACAAAGTTCATAGCTTTATTACTGATAGAACGATACTGTTGCCGTTTGGCGTTTCTTTATTTTTAATTGCATCCGAAGCCCCTTCAAGATATTATTTATTTCAAGCCACAAGGTCCTTAATTATACCAATAATAGATCTTTGACAGTCGTTACAGGAAGTCAGTGGCACGAAAGTCTGACAGCCAGTCTTAGCAAGGGTATCGTAATATCTATTACTCAGTACTAATTTGGTTATTGAGGTCAGATAGGCAGTGGGTGAAATACTGGTATTCAGCTGCGTCCGGTTAGACTGGAAGCCGACCCCAATACAGTTGGGAAAAGACTAGGCAGATGATGATAATGTTGAAGAGAAAGTCGTGACTCGTTACGTATTTGTAAACGCATCCACGATACAGGAGAAATTCGTAGTGTAGGGTAACGATTATAAAAAAACTTTTAAAGTACAGACAGAAAAAGGAAGGGGTCCGCAAGGACCGATGCCTGCCGGGGTTGCGGGACTGTTCGAAAGAGATACCGTGGCCCCGGAACACAAAGGGCGATGAAGGAACATGGATGGGTTTTAGTCAGTAAAAGTCTGACACTCCCTCCTGCTCCGCCCAGAGCGGGAGAAGTCATTTGATGATTTCCCATCACAAAAAAAAAAAAAAAAAATGGTAACGATTATAAAAAAAGTTTTAAAGTACAGACTCAAGCTACTACAGTCTGTCATTTTTTTTTTTAAAGATTTTCAACTTTGTCGCTCAAGCATTAGGCTCAAGGTTGATTGGGAAAATTCGACAGTTTCGGGTAGGTTAATGTGCTGGCGTCTGTACTCATACATGTTTGTAGCAACACAATAATTATAACCAAAGTATCTTTACACCATCTACCTAATTAAGTCGTCACTCTGTCATCGTAACTCGCAACTTTTACGACATAATATAGTGTTTTGCTTATTGTCGAGCGGAGTACTAGCCAATTAACACCAAGTAGAAGTATCTATGTGTTTGTAATGAACTGCGTACAATCTAGCGTGGGGTACAAAGATCGACTGTCGGTCACTTGTCAGCTGAGTTGTTCAGTAATTAGCAGATTGGATGGGCAGGCTTGGAATGTGTGGTATGTGGTACTACTTTGATGTCTTTATTCGGTCAGTAGGTACTTACCTATCTTACTAAAGTCAAAATGATTGGGAGTTGGGAGTAAGGGTTTAACAGGGTGAGCTACAGACAGAAATGGTCTGCCTGCATATACTCTGCGATCATGAAATATTTTTATTTGACGAAACTGTTGACTGTTTACAGGGTCATGCGGTTTTAAAATGACGAATTTCAGCACAAACTCTCCACCCTATTTTACTCTTTAAATGGGATATTTTTTATAATCTTTCCTTAGTGCTGAAGTTTCTTTTTAACGTTTATGGAATATTGGTTCATTCATTATTGAATGTTTCAACCCATCGGAATTATTGAAGATCACAAGATTTTCTGGTTATAAATAGACGCGTCGTGTTGACTATTGTAACAAATACTAGTTTTATCAGGATGACTCCCAACTGATCTCCAGACAGATTGTTGTACGTAAGTGAGCCACTAAGGAGGTAATTTGCCTTACATCGGACAAGGAAGATATATGCATATAAATTACACAAAGTAATGCGCCTGCCTAGGTTTGAACCCAAGACTGGGCTGCCATCACTGGGCCACCACTGCTCTCTTTTTTTTTCTTTTTTAATTTATTTAATACCTACTTAACAGAAGACCCACCTTTTCTGCCCTTGTCTGCATTCCCCCTATCTGGAACACATTGAAACACAATATACTTAATATTAAACACATAAACAGTTAATACAATATGGTTATAAGGCCGGCTACACACGGCGCGACTAGAGTTGCCGCGAGGGCGCGACACGCATCCACCATTAACTCAGATCCGGTGTCGAGTTGCACACATTTGGTGGGTTCTTTTTGTAACTTTAGTGATACACGCTGTCAAGGCGCTACCTCACCGGGAGCATTCGTTACATTTTAGGGAGCGCCTTTAGGGGAATGGATAGGGAAAGATATGAAGATTTTATTGCCAATACAAGAAAACTACACTGCAAGTGTAAGTTTGACTGTTTCACTGGTCTAGTGGTCGCAAGACTGCTGAGTGTGAGGTCTTGGGTTCGATTCCCAGGCCGGACAAATTGATATTGGGTTTTTTCATCAGGAATTTCTTAGGATTTGTGCCCAGTTGATGGCAATTTGCTCGCCCAATATTTCATCATCTTTATATCAGCCCGGAATCACCCACGGCTGGGTATGGGCGTCTCCTTTTTTCTCTTTTCTTTGCCCCCTATTACATGGGACTTAAACATAACTGCCATAAGTTGAAAAGAGATAAAGACTCGGTGGCTGCTACTGAGAAATTCGTGATGGAATAACCCACTAAAGGATTCTTAAGACAGTTGGTAACATGTCCCCAATACACTGAATGACAGCACATGAACATGGCATAACTAGAATCATAATTTTGGTGAATTCGTTGTACCTATTAGATGTTCCTTTTATCTGCTTCTAGACAAAATTTATTATGAATTTAAAGGGTGTAAACAACCTCTTAACGAAGCCGAAAGGCACTTGTTCTCCCAGTCAATGCGATCATTTTTTTTGTTCTACACTATACCTGGGAACCTTCTAGTTGCGGAGATATTGGGGGTCAAAGTTCCAGTTTTTGACAAGTTTTTTTTTTTAATACACGTTTTTAATGTAAAATTTTTACTTTAAGCACCTCCACAACCCCCGTACTATTCAATCCATCCATCAGCACAATGTTTTGAGTACAGTACATTGAGTTCTACCAAAAAACATGATTTTTCACCCCCATAAAAAAGTCGTTTCTCAGCAATAATTTTTGCGTAAAGTTACTTAGTTTGATGTACAGAATGCTTGTTTGATGGCTTCGTGATGAGGTAGTTTATACTCTGTATATTGTCTCACTGAAGAGCAAAGGCTTCCTTTCCCTCTAGACACAACACAGGGTGTATACCGGGCCGGGAGGCCCCACAAGGAACGAACCAGTCTATTGCCTCCATTGGCCGCGCGGTCGACGAAACATTATCTCTTTCCATTTACTTTGCATTCATATTCACATACGATGCTGTGTAGGGTACGTTTATGTAACTGTGTATAGTGATGGGGGTTCTTGCTGAGAGAATAATGTATTATTTTTGTAGCTGGAGTTACGTAGGCAGGTTCTTGAGTTGAAACTTCTTTGTTTTCTAATGTATGTAATATAATCTTGTGGTGATAAATATGTTCTTGTTAGGTACTAATAGTTCTTTCTGTTTCTAATAGCTGTTTTACTTTTGAAATTTAATGTGACAGGAAAATTTCAAGTGTGAAATTTGTCTTATAAGATTGTTGTATTAAGATTTCTGAACATCATCTGCCTAGCCTTTTCCCAACTATGTTGGGGTCGGCTTCCAGTTTTACCGGATGCAGCTGAATACCAGTATTCAGTTTTCAGTACATGGAGCGACTGCCTATCTGACCTCCACGACCCAGTTAGTACCTACTGGGTAATACTGTACCCCTTGGTAAGACTGGTTGCCAGACTTTTTAGGCCACTGACTACCTGCAACGACTGTCAAAGATCTACAACAGAGCCGGGACCAACTGCTTAACGTGCTTTCCGAGGTACGGAGGACACTCGGTATGTAATGGGTGGTTAGGGTCACCCATCCACAGACCAACCTAGGCAAGCACGGCTTAACGTAATGATCGACCTGAGCGGCTGTTATTATTTAGCCACAAGTTCCTTTTAGGATATTCCTAAACAATGTTCCAAAATGGAGTATGTCTTATTAAATGTGAGTGTATTACTATAAGAGATACCTCCTCGTAATAGTGATAATCCTAGTAGGTTTAGGTAGAGGTTTACCTAACCCTGCTAGGATTACAAGCGTGATGATACGTATCTTTGTTGTGAGCTTAAATCAACACCATGACGTAATGAAGCCATAAAACCAAAAACTATCGTTTAATAGCCCATGGTCTGCCATGGCCGTTGACTGCAGTTTTACGAGTGGACAAACATGGCGGCGTATGTTCACGGACAAACATATGTAGTATCAGCAGGTTTGATGGATGTTGGACCTCGGTTTGTTGTAAGGTAAAGGGTAAATTAAAGTTGAATATTAAGTTAATTTTTTATTTCGTTCCATACTTAACTATGCCAGTAGTTTTTCAATCGAAGTTATGTTATTGAACATAAAGCATACTGAAACCGATTTTTTTATGAAAGGACATTAAACCTGGATACGTAAATAAAATAAAATGTGTAGAAGCAGGTAGATGTAAATACAAACACATCATATGTTAGTAGGCGACATGGCGACGGTATCCAATCGGGTGGAACAAACTGCACACTTGCGTCCAATTTTATTTTTTATTTTTCCTTAAAATTATTTCACACTTAAAAAGCCTGTCTTAAAATATTCATACCGAAGTCAAATTAATTACCTAACCCCTTAGTACCTTTTCCCAAAGTTCAGTCCAATCGGACGCAGCTGAATACTGCGTTATCCAATACCCACTGGTAAGACTGGTTGGCCGAATTCATTAAAAAAAAAAATGACGAACAACGGCTTAATGTGCTTTCCGAGGCACGGAAGAAACTCCATATGATATGATGGTCACCCATCCACATACCGACCTTGGCAAGCGCGGTTTAACCTTGAAGATTGACCCGTGCGGCTGATGTTGTTTATTAGTATTTAATATTTATTTACATCGAACACAAGTTATTAATATTGTTGTTGGTAATACTTACAAACTATGTTAGTAACATTCTCATTACAACAACAGCCCATAACGTCCACTGCTGGACATAAGCCTCTCCCATGATGGGAGGAATTTGCCGTAATCTTCACGCTTGGCAGGCGGATTGGAGATCGCAGTGATGAAAGACTAACAGAAAACGCTGCTGCCCATTCTCTGGTCTACGGAGGCGCAAGGTGATCTGCCTCAGACATTAGTCGCATTATACGACACCCGTGAGTGTAATGGGTCGGTTCTATTCTACTCTGCCGGTTACCACACGGCTGCACATTCTCATTAAAATAATACCTATCAACCATTTTCATAAAAATAAATTAATAATCAATTTAAAAACCTATAGCTATAAGTCCGCCTTCCGCTGCACCAGACCTGCAGCTGTGTATACTGGTCCAGTACCCCAGGAACGGACAGTCAGGTTCATCCACTATCACCTTTAAGATGCTGTTGGTGCTTCCCCGAAGCCGCCGCATCAGGGATGCTGTTCTTTTTCGAATAATTGCTTGAAAGCTATTTATACCTGCTTCAGCAAACATGTCCGACGCGCTACAGAACCGCGGGAGCCCCAACAGCACACTAAAAGCGTTATTGTACTGGATGCGAAGAGCGTTGTAGGCCCTCTGTGTACGTCTAACCCACAGGCTGTACATTTAAAATGACTGGTAAAACACCTTAAACAGAGTGAGTTTCACTTTTTTAGTACATCGTGCCACGAGCTATATATAAAGACGCTAATATAGAGACTGCCAAACTATTGCAGTCCTTAAAAGAAGAGTGAAAGAACATTATCTGTACAATTCGTCATAGTTGCATAAGTGTTTATTATTATATATTATTTTGTAGTTTATATTTGTGTTATATATTTTGTCTTGTATGTAAGTAAGTATATATTCTTATATTGTTTGTTATATTTAAATTCTTTACTTGCTTTAAGTTTTTATGTATTCTATTTTCTCATCTTTTACACATTATGTCTACATCTCTTTTTATCTATTCTCCTTTCGCAGGTATGCTGGAAGAGATTTCTTTAGAAATAAGCATCACCTTTGTACCTATTTTTCTATTCCTTTCTTCTTTTCTGTATTTAGTGTTTACATAAATCGTTAAATAAATATAAAAGACAATTAATATAGCTAATCGTTTGCCACCCTCATTACCCGTATTCAAAGAGGATACATTAACCGTAACTACTTAAAATATAACTACTTCTCTTACCTCGTTAATTAAAGAATAAACACCATCAGCCTCACTTAGCTAATAACTAGCATTTGCTAATATGTTTGTCTCGCATTTGTAAACAATGTCATTTGGATTACAATAGTTGTATTCGATATTAATGGTTGTCTGTTTGCTGGCGTGGTTGTAAGTGGTGCTGTTGTGTTCACAGAATGGCTTATAATGGACGTAGTTTAAAGTATCTTGTTACTACATAAGGCTCATTAAAATAAAGTTAAATGGATTATAAAGCCTACTTATGAAAAAATATAAAAATGAAGAAGTTTATTTGTTTTATCAATTTTAGATACCTACAAGTTACTAAATGTAAAGGACCTCGGGCGTTTTTCTAAGAATTCTGTGCGTAAGACGAACAGAATTTGAAATATATATCAACTAGTAATAGCGTATTATGAGGACTTCAATTCATTCTAAAACAACAAGAACCAAAGTCGCCGCAGAACAGAAATAGAGACATTTGAAATATTTTGTCTTTTCCTTTAATTTGGCAAAGATTTGACTACAAGCAGGACTGACTGAGATCAGACGGCCTGGTTTCGTGGTCATAAGCGCCACTGCTGACCATGAGGTCCTTTCTTTTTTTTTTTTCGGATGGGTAATCATCAAATGACTTCTCCCGCTCTGGGCGGAGCAGGAGGGAGTGTCAGACTTTTACTGACTAAAACCCATCCATGTTCCTTCATCGCCCTTTTTGTTCCGGGGCCACGGTATCTCTTTCGAACAATCCCGCAACCCCGGCGAACAGTCCCGCAACCCCGGGACCATGAGGTCCTGGCTCGGTTATATTGTTATTGGATCTCCGGCAACTATGGTACTTGTAGCAATCGTATTAATTGGAGCACTAATTATGAGCTACAATTTCAGATATATTCCGATTCTGTTGGCCATTTTTCCCATGACTTTTTATATCGAGAAGAATATAGTAAAATAATAATTTATTGTTGTACACAGATAAATATGTCTGTATGTAAAGTATTTGTATGTAGAGTCACAAATAAATGTGGTATACATTTAAAAGTATCTCGACAACATACCCTCAGGCAATAATAGAATGATTGAAAAAAAAAACCGGCCAAGTGCGTGTCGGGTCACGCACAGTAGTAGCCCGTTATATTTTAGATTGTTTTATTAATGCAAGTCTTCACCCGTTATAAACAAGCAACTACTCCATCTTAGTCACTTTAAAGGATTTATTCTAAGGATTTTGTATTTGGTACAAAATTATCCAACACCCAAGTTCAACGACTGTTACTGCTAAATTATTGAAGTTAACTTAACCGCTATAGTTTTGCTTTAAAGTTCATGAAATGCACTATCATTATGAATTTTTCCAGATTTTTCAATGCAGCAGTTTAGCTTTTAGAGGGGGGTAATTGTAATTTGTAGCATTAAATCGAAAGATAGTAGTAGCAACCCCTAATTTTAAAAGACCTATTCAACGATACCCCACACAATGAGGCAGATGACAAAAAAAAATTCATCCCCACTTCACATGTAGGGAAGGTACCCTATAAAAATAAAATAAAAATAACTTACAAAATTTTATTTCACCATTTTGTCGGCGTAATTGATATATATACTCCTAAAAAATTACAGCTTTCTAGTACTAACGGTCTCTTAGCAAAACCTCGGTCAGACAGACAGGCAGACGAACATGACGAAACTATAAGGGTTCTTTGTCAGGACTACGGAACCCTGATAAACGAAATAATTAAACTAACAGTTATTATTAACTATATACCAACATTGACAAACTAAACTAAATAATAACTTTTTTACGTATTCTAGAAAAAGATAAAAATAGGTAAGAAATGAACAAAATAAACGCCTATATAATTGTAATATTCTTCTAATTATTTTTGTATTAGAAATATACGTTATTGTTTTTTGAATATATTACTATGACTTTCGATGGTTTTTGTTAATGCACTCGGTAATTTAAAAGAAAGAAACTAGAGTCTTTGATACTATTGAAGTTACAGAAAAGTACAGAGAGAGACGCAAGAGAAGAAGAGAGCACACACTTTATGATGAGATACATCGATGATTGAATAATCTGAAATATATGGGATTGACATTTGAACTACCGAAAAGCTTATAATGAAATCGTTGTAGAAATACGAACCGATTACCACGTTTTTTCGTTCCCTATTAAAACTAACTAATGGTGACATAGATCCATACCTACTCGTCGATGAGCCGACCACCATTTCAGCCGAAAGACGTCCACTGCTGGACATGGGCTTCCCCCAAACGAGGGTTTTGCCATAATCGCCACGCTTGGCAGGCGGGTTGGCGATCGCAGTATGGTTGCTACAAAATCACAGAGAACGCTGCTGCCCATTCTCTAGTAAGTCCTTTAGTCGCCTCTTACGACACCCACGGGAAGATATGGGATGGTGCTATTCTTTTCTTCCGACACCATACAGAATATATGATGAGCCGACGGCAATGACAAAAACAAATTAATTGTGAGAGTAATTTAGCCTATAACATAACATCACGCTTGTAATCGCCGAAGGGTTTGGCAGAGGTGTACCTAATAGTACTCCTCTAAAGCCATTGGCATTGAAGAAGCCTAATTTAAGGGATCGGGGTTTGGTTGTAGCTAAGTTGCTGTTATCCATTGGAATATTAATTAAAGAGCGCGGAGGGCCGACTCTATCCTAGGATGGGCCTTGAAGATCTTTATACACGGTTAACGTTTCGCCTGTTATGTTTAAGTCCCATGTAATATAGGGGGCGAGTCTATTGCCATCAACTGGGCGCATATCTAGACTCTGTGGCTGCTACTGAGAAATTCATAATTGAAAAACCCGATAACACTTTGCCTGACCTGGAACAGCAACGAGGCCTATTCATCATTCACAGCCCCACTTCACCCACTGCTGGAAATAGGCCTCTCTTTGTTTGTGCCAAGCTCCACGCTCTTGTGCCAACCAGGCCTATTAAATACAGCTCTTTTAAATTTGTGGTAATCTCTACCTTTAGTGCGATATACATATATTTATCATCCAAGATATTAAAGCCTAGGCTAATCGTAGATATCGGAACATTTGCTCTACAAATGTAGTATTTTGATTTTTATCTGTCTGTGTGTTTGTATAACATTTCTTCTGAATATAGTCCCCTTACTACATATTTTCGAATTTAAAATACATACATAAGTTCACGCCTTTTTTCCATGGGGTACGCAGAAAACAAAGAGCACCACCTTTTACGATCTTTACGTACTCTTTTTCCGTCCACGTTCATACAATAATTTACAATATGGCACAGATATTGAAAAATTCCCACAGGATCGATAATAATTATCTGGCGTCAAGCCAGGACAAGATATCAGTAACATGATTCACTGTCAAGCCAGGACAAGATATCAGTAACATGGTTCACTGTCAAGCCAGGACAAGATATCAGTAACATGGTTCACTGTCAAGCCAGGACAAGATATTAGTAACATGGTTCACTATCCTCAGTGCTTAGGGGACCGAGTCTAATTAAAGAAGAAGCCTCATCGTCCTCATAGTTATCTGCTCTAAGATATCCGGATAGTAGTTACGTGCAACTAGTTAGTTCCTTTCTAAAGGTGTGTTGTAAGTTTATCATCTGCATCTTTTTGTTCAGCAGGCTTAGCCAAGTTGACAATCTACAATCGTTAACGCTAGTAGAAAACTAATCAAATTTATGGGAATGACATCATCTCAACGTTAAATCACGTGATCAACACAAACGAATAGAAAATTCGTAGACAAGTTTACGTCGTTCAAAATGATAGAATAGAATGTTATCGTTTCTATATTTTTGATCGCTATACTCTTTGGTAGGAACGCTCACTATAGACTAACTAAAGTGTAGGTTTTTTCTACAGACATTAGAGAACGAGTGACAGTCGTGTCAACTTGGCTAACATTTTAGCGCTTTCTACAATATCTTACGCCAAAGCGTTTACGATTGTAGAAAGAGAATCGATACGAAACGTTTGTAACTTGGCTAGGCCTGCTGGTTATTTTACATGGAGCGCCTATCGGAACTCTACAATCCTGGGTAACTGGGTAACTCTATTGTGTATTGTAAGTTACTTACCAACTTATAATGTGTGTATTCAAATAGGTAAGGTAGATATTAATCGTAAGTAATTCACCCATCTTTTAATACTCAATTCAAATTAATTGATAGTTATGCCCCGTAACTGATAAGATACAAACACATTAGCTTAGTGGTGTGACCGCCGGGCTGCCAAGTTATGGTCTCGGGTTCGAATCTAAGACACGCACCTCTGATTTTGAGATTCATGTGTGTATTGTGTAATTATTAGGTACTTGCTTCGGTGGAAAAAAACATTGTGAGGTAGTATGCCTGAGAGATACAGCCTGAGATTTCTCGATGGCATGTAAAGCCAAGTCAGAGGCCCATGGACGGCATTGAAACTCTGACACCACGTTAGGCACTAACCACACGATAAAGAAAGATTAGTTGATTATGGGTCTGCTTTATACCTACAGATTAAAAATGCATATAATTATATTATTACAATTAATAGAAAAGTTAAAACATTTTGTGAAAAGAATATTATTGCTACATTGTCTATCTTTTCGTAGCGGCGCGTAGCCCTCGCGTAGCGTAGCGCTACAAGAACTCTTAATTAGATTGAAAGTTAGTCATGAAAGGATAAGAAACCTTACAAGGATTTAATACTTGTGCAAAACATTTATGAAGATCTGTCAGAAAGAGAAATTTCTGAAAATACTTTCAAAATAAAACATCCTTTCAGTGAACTTGCTATCGGTTGTTATTAGATTAGGCCCAGTATTAACGGCACAAAGCTCAACAAAGCTACATTTAATTTAACATGATACCTCATAAAACCACAACAAAAGACTGTAGTAGGTACGCGAAATGACAATTTCAGCAAACAATTCACGAGCATTACTTATCTCTGAAAAACATTTTCTAAGAAAACGGATATCACCGCACCGTGTGTGTGGATACTTGTAGAGCCTTGTACGAATGTACGGCGTGTCTCAACCGTCGCCGTGTCGTCGTCACAAGCACACATTCCTGCAGAACACTTATGATAATTCCATGGTTTTATCGTTTGGAGCTGCGGTATTATTAGCGGCGGCTCGCTCACGGCGGCGGCGCACGAAGCGAGCGGAGCGGGGCGCGGGGCGGGCGGGGGCGCGGGGTCGCACGGGGCGCGGTGCGGGGGACAAGCCGGGCGGGGGGTGAGGGGCGCTGGGCGGGCCCGCGTGGCCCCGCCCCGCCGCGCGCCAATCCGCGGCGCAGTGGAGGGGAGCGCGGGCCCCCGGCCTCTATTTACTCTTTCAATCAGTGCGAGTGTTTGCCCCTGGCCGGCGTGCACGCGCGGGTGATGCGCTAGCCATGATCTCGCAGAAGCTGTCGTACGGCGACGTGCCGACGTCCGCGTCGCTGTCCTCGCTGTCACCGGGCCTGGCGCCCCCGTACGTCAACGGCATGGGCTGCATGCCGGCGCAGCCCTACCCGAACCTGTACTCCAACAACATGGTAGCCGGCAGCTCGTGCATGGGCTCACCGGGCGTGGGCTACAGCCCGCCCAGCACCATGGCGTCCTGCATGGGCGGCGGCGGCGCCGTGCCGTATGGATCGCTGCCGCGCGAGCAGGAAGCGGCGTCACCAACGTCGGCGCTGCAGCGCGCGCGCAACGACAAGACTTACCGCCGCTCCTACACGCACGCCAAGCCGCCCTACTCCTACATCTCGCTCATCACGATGGCCATCCAGAACAACCCATCGCGCATGCTCACGCTCTCCGAGATCTACCAGTTCATCATGGACCTGTTCCCGTTCTACCGACAGAACCAGCAGCGTTGGCAGAATTCCATCCGACACTCGCTGTCCTTCAACGACTGCTTCGTCAAAGTGCCGCGGACGCCCGACAAGCCGGGCAAGGGATCGTTCTGGACGCTACACCCTGACAGTGGGAACATGTTCGAGAACGGATGCTTCCTGCGGCGGCAGAAGCGATTCAAAGACGAGAAGAAAGAGTCGATACGACAAGCGCAGAAGGCGCACACTGGGCACGGCCACCACGGCGGGCACGAGAAGCGCAGTGAGCACTCACATGAGAAGGGCGCGGGCACTGCGCCGGGTGAGGACAAAGAGATGCGTGACGAGCTCCTGGCGCAGTTGCACGCGGCGCCCGAGCTGTGCCTGCCCGAGCACACGCCGCTGGCGCTGGAGCACTACGCGCAGCTCAAGCAGGAGCCCACGGGCTACGCGCCGGCGCAGCACCCCTTCAGCATCACGCGCCTGCTGCCGGGCGCCGACACCAAGGCTGACCTCAAGATGTACGACGTGAACTACGGCTACGGGCACTCGCCGGCCGACCAGTACTACCAGTCGCCGCTGTACCACCACCACCACGCGCACGCGCAGCCGCCCTTGTGACAGTACCCGCTGGCGTAGGCGGCCCGGCGCGCCTGGTGCGTGCCGCCTGCGCCGCCCGCGCCCACCGCGGCGACGGCTAATCTCAACCCCTGATATTGATGGACTCCAAGTGAGCGTTTCGTGTTCTGGTGATATTACCGCGCCTGCTGTTCCCCCCGGTTCCCAGACGATTGTATATTGTGTAAATATTTGCGATTATTTTAAACGAGTCCATTTTGTGTGCGTTTTATTAGTAGGTATAGATGTTTAGTGCACGGTGGACGATGTGGGAAGTGTCGGGGCGGGCGGCGGCTGCGCGAAGTTAGGCCTAAAATTGTTTTGTGGAACTTCTGAGAAAGTGTCCTTTATAGTCATTACAAACGGTTCCCCCTTGTATACCAACTCGTAGGTGATCAGTTTTGTGTGCAACTGATGAACAGCTAAGTGGAAGCTTTGCCCGCCTAAGTCAGCGTACTCTAGTTAGATAAAACCGTGAACATATCGCGATCAATACGTTATCGCGTTGTTTATCTATTGTTGTTTAGATAAATTGTTTGTGTAGCGCGTTGATGTCTTTTACTTAACAAAATTGGGTGATTGATTCAATTTAACAATATTCAATCGATGAGCGGTCATTTTCTTCAATTTGGGACAAAATCCACAGTTTGTTTGATTTTTTGCTCTCTCATCTCTATTTGCTCAGTGATAAATATAAAAAAAAAAACTGGTAACTCATTCTAGGAAATTGATTCACGAATACAACATTAACACAAATGAAAACCTCAGACAAAACCTTACTGAAGCCACACAGCCAATGTTACAAAAAAAACAGCAAAAACTATTACAAATCGGCCTATTCGTGAAAAAAAGAGTTAAAACAACAAATAAATCACCAGAAAAAACAACAAAAACAATACGTTAGGAGTTGGTATACGACGGACCCAGAAGTGACGTCATATCGTGGACGGTTCAACTGTGCAATGTCTGTGTATCAAAAATTGTGTATAAAATTTAAAAATAAAATATATATAAATATTAATAATAAAAAAAACTAGCTAGGCGAAAATGGAATCTGAATTCTGTCATCGACCATTGGATAGAAAGTGTAGATATCTAAGTTTTGTATATATACTCGTAAGTTAATTGTATGAGTCTAAATAATGGTGTTCGGTGTAAGATAGGTACCTATCTCAGCTTCTGCACATTCCAATTTGAATATATATTTATATACAAGCGTCAATTTAGCATTTTAAGTCATCGGAGACGATTGGCAAGCGCGTGAGGGTGAGTTCTTTCTTTTATTTTCTTTACTATTAAGTAATAACAAATAAATAACAAATTTCAATATTAACGATTATTTTTGGTGAAAAACGCGACAGAATTTGAAATTGATAAAGGGGTGTCGCGGTTACAGGGTTAAGTAGGGTTTTCTGATTGATTTCTTTTATATAATTTTTTTTTGTTCTAAATTGTTTCTAATATTTGAATCTAAACTTTCGTGGTTATATGATATTTGGTTACCAAGCATACAAAGAGCAGAATTAATAATAAGAAAAGTCTTTGTATTTTTAGGCCCGTTAGCACCACAGATCATAAAATGCGTTTAACCTTAAACGTATATTGGAATGTCTCTTTGTTTCTGTCAGTCGTTTGAAGACGGCAGAGACAATGATGGTTTAAATGTCATTTTAGCACCAATCATATTTAGTTAATTGCGGTGTAAGCGGTCCATATAAATAACATTTTTCTGGTTTCAATAAATGATTTAAATTGCCAAGAGCCTTGAATTAAACTACAAGAAGCAATTGCAGTTTATACTTAGGTAGATATATATATCTAGACAAATGCTAAAAATCTTCAGTTTATCAAAATAAATATCGTATTAAAGTTGACCCAGAAAATAATCCTCTCTATTAACACTTAACGTGACAAGGATTTTGTCAATAGTCAAATAACTCGAAGTAACCGGAGGCTGCCGAAACTGACAGAATCATGTTTGCCTTGACGTACCGATTTAGATGAAAACACCTTGAAAACAACCTTTGCTGACGTATGGAGGTCTTGCGCATTATCTGTGGTATATTGGTACCTAATAAGTAAATAGTCGTAATATTTATCCAACGGCTAGCATGTATTTTGAAGTTCATTTAAAAATGCGCATCACAAATTGAAATTGACGAAATAATATATTTCTGACACGATGTAATGTTAAAATTCTATTTGTCAATTTCAGAATGTTGGTTTCCTTTTTCAAAAGAGTGTTTGCAATTTATTTATCGTGATATTCTAAATAATATATTTTGATAAAACAAAAAGTTGTATAAATACTTGGTTTATAAATAATTTGACATCAACAAAACAATAAGTATTTTAATTAAATAAAAAAACGAATACAAAGGAATGTAACAGAAGTTTTATATAAAACAAATTTTTATTTATGATCTTGATCTATTTTTGTATAGAATATATTTTTATTACTTTTTTCGAATTATATTACTTTAACATTTTTATGCATTGCTCAACTTAAGTTTATATTATTAGTTAGGTTCATGGATACTTTGAAAATGTACACATTTAAATCTGAACCTCACACGCTTACCAAAAGCTTGGAGATTTCAGCACTTATTTGATAATTGTGCTAAATTCATTCTTGTAGCTATAAATAAATATTTATGTCGTACTACTCGAATCTAGATAGGATACTTATATATCATCTGTTAGTTTCAGAATTAATAAAATTAAGTATTTACAATCTCATTTGTTTTTCTTTTATCATAATCCAAGGTATTTCATTGGCTGGTTGAACTAAATCTTACACATAAACATACAGGCTAGCAGTTTTAAAAAAACTACTAAGTAAAATGAACCAAAATATACTTCGATAATTATTACAATGTCTACTCAACTTGGTATATCATTCAGGCCAATTCTTCATTAGATATCTTTGCCATAATAAGCACTGTAACAATGATATTTGACATTCACACGTATTACAATTATAAATATTTACTTGTCACAGTCACAACAAAAGCTGATTGATAAAACACATGTCCTTCTACAAAAGCCAAAGCCTGAATTGTGCTGCAGGATTTCCAACCGACTCTCATTCCACACAAAAAATCATAATTATCGTTAGACGATATAAAAAAAACTTAAACCCTTTCTTTGCAAACAAAGGTACCTCAATAGGCAACGCAATAAAACTTAAAAAAAACGTGTACATACTTATCGTGCGACTTTTACTGCTGGACATTTTCACTTTTGTCGGCTTGCGCAAGCGCAAGGTATGGCCGTCAACGGGTTATCTCTTACGAACGACAAAGAGTAACAATAAAGTAATAAAAGTACATAAAAGGGCTAACACGTGGACTTGGGTGTTAATTTGTTTAAGAAATCGGCGAAAATGCATTGAGAAAAAAAACTTTTTGTTCAACAAAATTGTCAATGAAACAAAGTATTGATTTAATTTGTGTTTATTTTGCACCTGAGATTGAGCAATACGATTTCGTTTAATAAAATTTCGCATGAATATCGTGCGAAATTTTATTAAACGAAATCGTATTGCTTAAATGTTTTATGAATTTCTTTTATAAAATGAAGTTCATAAAACATATTATATGTTTCATGTCTGAATTATTTTGTGGTAATACTATAATAATAGAAAGATTAGCAAAATAATGGCGAGTGGAAATTGCTTTTAGCAATACAATGATATTACCTATAACTATATACATAATTTATGTCACCAATTAAATGGTCCTAAATCTCTTTATTTAATATATTCACTTTATAATAGTTTATTATGACTTAAACTTCAGCTTCAGCCTAATAAAGCTTTTGACTTAGACGTTGAATATTAATTTAAACTAACAATGCCCCTGGCTTTGCCTTTATCAATGAAGTTTATTTCAAGCTTTCTATTTAAACTCATTAAATCACGTTAAAATTTAAACATTTGTATCTAGAGTTTTGAAATTATTGTAGATGTAGATCCCACAAACGATGGAACATTGTGTCCTGCCTGTCCTGTTATATACACATTACAGGAGCTGATGGACGCTGAAAGTGCAAAACTCGTCGTCAAATTTTGGGCAGTCTCAATTTCAATTGTCATCGACATGCTATAAGAAGAAGTGTAGATGTCTACGTAATGGAAAAAATGCATTCTTTCTTCGCTTTAAATCTGACGTATTTCATTCATATTCATCTCGCAAAGAAAAAACAATCACAATTTCATACTCAATTAGTGAATCTATTCATTCCATTCATGTTACACAACTATTTAGCGCCCCCGGACTCGAACGCGTGACGCTGCGGGTGGTATACTGCCGTCATAAACCTAACCACAGCACTGCTGACCCACTGAGTGGACAAAGAATGAAGGACAGGTATCCATTGTGGCACGATACGATTGTTGGGCCTTTAAGATACATTGTTTTTTTGAAAAGAAGGCGCTCTGTGGGACTTTTTACACGACTGTCCAAAAAAGGAGTGTTATGTTTTCAGGGTTCATGTATTTTTGTGAGTTTCTTTGTTCCACCGTAACTTCTAAACGCCTCAACCGATTTCGTATATATGTGGTATCATTAGAATTCTTGTGTTACCCCGGGTAACATAGGCTACCGACCCATTAAATAATCTAGACTAAAATCATAACATTCAGGGTCCGACTGTTGCAGTCGATATGTTCCGTATTAGAATTTATTATTGGTTCTTGTTTATTTCTTTACAGTTTTTATTTAAAATTATTAGTTACTTTTTACGCAGTCGGGTTTTTAAATTTTTATTTCTTCATTTTACTTTTGATATTTGTTGTTTTCCTTTTTTACTCGTTTAATCATGTTTTTTTTCAGGCAAAAAACGTCCTGAAATGATTATGAATAATAAGAATGGATTCAATGAACTGAACGTGATTAGTAAGCACCTAAACCGCGGTCAAAAACGGGCAGTGTCATTACATATTCCATTAGGAACGATGAAGCTGACTGCTCTTGAACGTTGTTAAATGTGCTAGTTGCTTTCAGTTTAATTTAATTCACTCTAGGCACATATCATCATCTGCCTAGCCTTTTCCCAACTATGTTGGGGTCGGCTTCCAGTTTTACTCTAGGCACATATAAAAATGGGTTTATTAAATTACAAATGCTCCGAATTCCATTTTTAATAGTGTCAAATATTAAATACTATATAAGATAGAAGATTGGCTAACAGAGCCGAGCTGCAGCCGACGGGTTGACTAAACCCGTAGGTCACACATAATGGGCCTATAACTTTAAACTTATATAAAGTTAACTTCAAGTATTGATATTACTCACAATTTACTAGTGATATACAAAGCTTAATTAAATGGGCATTACAGATAATAACTTACTAAAACGAAACTTAATTTATCCCTTTTTTAAATACTTAGAAATGAACATCCAGAATGGACACGCGTCTCCCAATGTGTGGGCGATACATTTTTTTTTATCCACCTTTTGATTTTGTCTGTCATTCCATTCATCTTGTTACAGCCAAGCTACTGCGCTACCCACCTCCCAAGTCTTTACAAGTCATCACTTAAAACCAACTTAATTGTAACCTTTGTGTAGCCTTCCTAATTATGAATCACAACTTTATTTCAAAGAGTATAAGCTCTATATCTCATTGGGAGATGGATTCTTTTGGGTGTTTTTCAAACTTGGTCGATCTGTAAGTTTTATAGTGAATCACTTGAGTTTTTAAAGGTTTTTTTGCGTGTGTCAACGTTTTAGTTTTGTTGTAACATTTATTTGGAGACGTGTGATATTATGTCAGTGGTCTTAGTGATAATAAACAGCTTCATTGTGCAGCTAACGGTGTTTGTTTTTGATTGTGAGTTGAATCGAGGAGTTCGGTCGATTTTGGGTATACGTATATATGATTCATGGTTGAGTTATATTTGTGATATTGTCGTGTCTTTCGGAGCTTCTGCGACATCATTATCTTTCTTTACATTGCTATTTCTTTTTATTATTTCCGACGGGTTTTTAGATATTTTAATAATTGCTCTTTGTAGCATTATTGTTACGTTATCGTGGTATGGACATGTGATGTGGAGGAATGAGGAAAATTCTGAGTATGAATGTGGAGGGGTATAAGAGTAGAGGAAGACCAAAGAAACGATGGATGGACTGTGTGAAGGATGATATGGCAAGAAAGGAACTGCTGAAATGAAGAGTAATAGAGAAGTATGGAAGAAGACATGCTGACAAATAAATTGGGACGAGGGCAGGAGAATGACTATGAAGCATTATTGTCACGGAGCTTTTAAAATTACAGTTTTATGTAGATATTATTTTGTGCCGAGGTTTTTTTTCCAAAAAATCGTTTTACGTAACGTTAAACGCTGCTCAAAAGTGAAAGTTTCGTACCGGTTAACTGGTTTTTAAATACAAGAGAGCCCATTATTGAATTCGTTATCACAAAAGCCACAAATCGAAAGTGGAAGTTGATTTTTTTCTCAAATCTGTCTATGTAAGATGCGTAGATCGTTAAATTTATCGAGGATTTCGACAAGAAGTACCTATAAATACGTTAGAGTGCCATTAGCAGCAATAACTATGATGAAACAGTGAAAAATGTATTCAATTGACATTTAATAAGCTATCGAAAGGCCTACAGTGTGACCACTTTAAAAGTCCAGTTCAAGGTAGCGCTGTTTGTCAAGAAAAATGCATCGATATGCCAAACTTGGTACAGTTATTTTAGTGTTGTGTTTTCCCGCTTGCACAGATATGCCGTGTGTGCCATTATCAGTCCTCTCAAAAGTTCTTGTAGAAAAACTCTTTGAAGGTGATTGTCACTTGTTTATCAAGGCTTTTCATTAACATCATTTCAGTTCGGGATAACCCACTATTGGGTATAGGCTTGCCGTTTCTTCCGCTGTTGTTCTCTGTTCACAGTTTTTAGAATTCTACTACTTTATTTCATTCTCTCATGATTAACGTACCTACTTAGTCAACTAAAAATCAATATTATATTTATTTCTAAAGACTGCATGAAAGTGTTAATTCAAAACATGTTTCTGCTGGCCTCTTCTTAGAATTATGAACGAGCACTTAGCAAGAGGTGTTCTTTTTACTTGTACTTAGATAAATAGCAAAAAGTCTTTACTAAGAACAGGTGCTAAGAGCTAACGCACCGGGCTGTATGTTCCTAGATTTTGTGGTTAGGAATTTCTGTGGGAAATATTGCCAGGTATTATTGTATTGTTTTACTTTATTTTTGACTATAGGTTTCTCAAAGACTGTATCTATATCTGTGGTTTAAATCCTATACTTGTACTTAGTTCATGTGTGTGTTACTTTCTGGAACAGCAATAGTTTTATCAAGTCGCCATAAGCCAATAATCAAACTGCCACTTTACACCCTTATGCCCTAAGCAATAAGGGTGAAAATTGGTCGACCGTCAGTGAATGCGGTAGTAGGTACCTACTTGAATAAAAGAAACCCAACGATCAAATCATAACAGAGGTTGTCCACGTTTGCCGGGGCTGCGGGACTGTTCGAAAGAGATACCGTGGCCCCGGAACACAAAGGGCGATGAAGGAACATGGATGGGTTTTAGTCAGTAAAAGTCTGACACTCCCTCCTGCTCCGCCCAGAGCGGGAGGAGTCATTTGATGATTTCCCTTCCCACCTGAAAAAAAAAGGGTCCACGTTCTTAATTCAAACTTTTGTTTTCAAATCGCCGAGCCAAGTTCTACTAGGCTTGTTTGTAATGTAAAATTAATTGATTAATTATAATACTTATCTGATTTTGTTAAACATGACTACGTTAACTACTAGCTTAAGTTTCAGGTTTTTCACATAACAGTTCGACATTTAAAAGATTGAACCGATTTTTGATCCCCATTGTTGTTCTTCTGACCACTCGTTGATAACTATTTTCCCAAGTAGAGTGGTATACCTAGCTCTTGATATTATCTTCCTTGGAATATTCCAAATTTGTACATAACCTCTATTCCAAGGAGGTTTTATCTCGGCATCACGAGGAGCTGACGTCATCGCATTAATTTGTCGCTGATAATGATAAAAAGCTCGTTTGTCGGTTAACGCCTCGGAGGAGATAACTCGCGTTACTAGTTTTATATGATGGGTAGGTATGTACTTGATTGCAAGTGATTAATTAAATGGTCGGTTGTATGGTTAGATTTAACATTATTAACATTTTAAATGAACTAGAACTGTACTTTATTCAGGCAATATTATTTAACGGGTTAGGTTGAGGTGTGATGGCTGGCGAAATGGGCGTGTACTAAGACTCCGCGGCTGCTACTGAGAAATTCCTGATGGAAATACTCAATAACAATTTAGCCAACCTTGGAAGCGAACTCAGGACCTGATAATCAGCAATCGCAATTGCGACCACTTGACCAATGAGGCAGTCAGCCAGAGACAATTTAAGCAGCGCCGCAAAATCTGAAACCTAACCAAAATCTATTCAGCAATTTTCAATACTTATCAGGTCAAGCAAACACGATCAGATAAACTTACGCGATCATCCTCATTTCAATAACATCGATAGTGAATTTCATATCATCATGATCATCTCAACGTTGTTTGCTTAGCTACAGACGAATCACTCACAAGTACCCACAATTACGTAATCATTTTGACTCTTAGACACTTTGACGTATGCGCGACATTTCATAACAGTGCCACCTGTGATTTTAAGTGAGGCTACACACGGGCAACACTCTGCCACTATTAGTGATCAGCATAGAAACAGACAAATTATTTTTATACTTATTCTTCTCATTGGAGAATGTTGTCGTCTGTTTAGCCGGGCAATGCCTAAAACCTCCAAACATAAGGACAAGGCAAAAAATAGTTTATAAACTAAGCGACTACAAGCTAAGAGGGTACAACCTGTGGGATACGGAGTTAGGCTGAGTGCGCTGCTGTGTGGCAACAAGGTACAGGTTAGCTTGGATCAAACAGTTTTCAGCGATTGAGACAGACCTCTTTCATTCATTGAGTAGGTAGCCGCAGTCGCTGCAAATGTGTAAAAAGTTGCTGTGGCTAACCACTATTTGTGGTCGCATGTGGCCCGTGTGGGGACTAAATGGTTATGGATTGTCGAATCGTCGCATTGAGTTGATAGTTCTATTAAACTGGTATTCAGTTTCTTAATCGGTTTTGTAATTTAAACTAATAGCTACTTATCCTTTTCTACATTGTACGATGATACGTTGCAACGTCTCTTTATCTGAAATCTGTATGCTTCTGCCACCAGTGGGGACAGACCGGTAGGGGCAAATGGGAATAAACCCACCGTTTTATGGAATCAAAACTTTAAAGTTGAAAAACATTTTGAAAAATGTTTAGTTTCATTCGTGTATTTCATTACAGTAAGTAGAGATTTATTAACAAGATTATTTGGCTAATATATTTTGTGCCACGCTATACACGATGGAAGGGCACTGACACACAAACGCTTACCACGTGTTCAATACATCAGTCTGAACCCTCCTACTTAGAAAACTTTCGACGGTAATTTAAAAAAAGAACAGTTGTTTCCTACAAAAGTAAATAAATATCGCTGGACATTACACACAGCGCCTTCTAGTGCCACACTAATCAACGAGGCTTGTGTCGTGGACACCGGATAGTTGACATACCACATAAATACTTTTTGTTTGTAAATATGTACATACTTATTATACATAAACAACCATGACTCGGAAACAAATGTCCATGCTCACCACACAAAAATTTGCTCCTAAGTGCAATAGGCATCATGACGACAGTATCAAAAAATTGCAAATCTATTTAGTCCGTCAGTTAGAGTATTGGAAATTAATGGACACTTATTTTTTGGTTTTGTAAATCAATGAATATTGACAATCGCATCGCATCAAAACTCGGGAGTGGGGGCTCGTGACGTCAGAACTGGGTAAAAATTATACCTAGGCGTGACGTATTGAGAATTTTAAAAGCGTCGTATCTTCGTCAATTTTCATTTACGTAACAAAAGATAAAACACGGGTCAAATATTTTTTGATAATCTAACTGACGGATTATTTAGTTTTTTTTTGTCGTCTCGCCTATTCCTACACAGTCAAAATGTATAGAATGGCAGATTTTTTTACTCTATAAAACTACAGTATAATATAAAACTGCAGAATTAGCAGGCCTAAAATAGCCACTTCAGCAGAAATGATATTTATAATATTAAAAAACGGCCATTTTAGACCCCCACTACTATGAAAAACATGTTTTCGAAAACTTAAGATTAACAGGTGTCTGATAAAGAATATCCGGTGAGGTAAATAACAATCCTAAATAAAGCTATCTGCTGGATGTAGATATTTCACTGAATTGGCGTTTTCCGGTGGGCGTTTTCTTATCAATAAGCAATATATTATCTAAATACCTACTACAATAAAGCACAACAAAATGTAACTTCACATACACACCACTACACATGTCATGTTAGGTAGAGGTATACATATATAGCCCATGTAATATTTATTTTTATTTCAAAGTAATAAAATAGTAATAAATAGTAATCATATAAACTAAGCCCCACAAAACCGTTGCAATGGTTTGACTGTGGGGTCATATAATAGGGTAGGCCTATTGCCATCAACCGGGCCCAAATCCAGTACCAGTGCCTGCTACTGAAAAAAAAAGGAGAGAAATCCAACAACAATTTGCCCGACCTGGGAATGGAAACCTAGACCAACAAGGCAATCAAACAGAACTTAGTATGACTTACCCATAAAGAATAACTAGATATTTAAAAATATACCATATTGACTTGTCTTAAAGTTAATAATGCTGAATACATTGTGCAAAAATATCAGTGCCCTAAGGTTTTAATCGATGGATTCACTCCACCTGCGACAAAAATAATCACGGATCTGTTTTGTTGACATTTGAAAAGTATTGTCTCTTTAGTCTAGTGGTCGTAAGCGTGACTGCTGAACATGAGGTCCTGCGTTCGATTCCCAGGTCGGACATAGTGTTTTTGTTTTTTTTCTATCAGGATATTTTAGCTAGATTCACACATAAAAATTGAGTATGTTAAGTATATGTGTACTAGTGTAGTATCTCCTAAATGTGACTCATCCAATGTAACTCTCCTAAATGCCTTCTCCATGGTTAGGTAACTCCTTTTTTTTCGGATGGGAAATCATCAAATGATTCCTCCCGCTCTGGGCGTAGCAGGAGGGAGTGTCAGACTTTTACTGACTAAATAAAACCCATCCATGTTCCTTCATCGCCCTTTGTGTTCCGGAGCCACGGTATCTTTTTCGAACAGTCCCGCAGCCCCGGCAGGCATCGGCCCTTGCCAATTCTTTTTACTGCGTCTTGAGGGAGTTACCTAACGCAGGCCTGTGGACGGAGAGCTATGGGCTAGCTCGCCGTCCGTCCGTCTCATGACGACAGACCGTGTCGACGGCGCGTTCGTGTTCCACGCGCGCCTCAAAGACAGTCAGCAAAAGGGGACCCCTTCCTTTTGCTGACTCTCTCCGTCCACAGGCCTGCGTTAGGTAACTCCCTCAAGACGTAGTAAAAAGAATTGGTAGACTTTCCCACACATTCTTTTTACTGTGCCTTTGAATAATAACAATATAGCAAGCTCGAGTGAAACAAAACAAAATAAATTGATTAAAGCCACATTTCCTGGTATACAATGTTTGTACTATACATACCTACCAACGTACGCTGGCCGCATCAGAAGTTTTATTGCAGTTGAACAAATAGAACCAAGTTCCTTAGCGGACGTTGGAGTATCTTTTTGAGGTGCTATGTGCGTACGATCAGCTGGTCGTTTCCTTAGAGATATTTATAAATTTAACATACATTTCACGCCTTTTCTCTATGTGGGTAGGCAGAAACCAGAGAACGCAAGCTGCTACGATTCTTAAATACCCCATATGCCTCATCCACGTTCCTACATCTGGTTATACACGCACGCTGGTTGCGGGTACTAAGCATCTGACCTTTCTGAAGAACCTCGCCAATTAAGGTCAGTGTGTGTCCTTCTAGGGCGTCGCGTTCCCTCCCGGCGTTGCCACTCACATCATAAGGGCATTATGATAAAGATACTCGTATATCAAACATTTACGTCACCAATTACCTTAGATGTGCAATAATTGCATCATTAAGTCCCTGTGACTTTATGATGCCAAGATTGCACGTTCTTTTCATAGATGTAGCCTGAAAGCTACACCAAATATTATGTCATATATATTTCAGTTAGGCGCAAAGACAAAAATGAAGAAATAAAACGTTGTTACAACAAGACGCCAGCGTGCCTGAGAGATATCTCGCGACGGCATGTAAAGCCAAGTCAGAAGCCTATAGGTGGCATAAAAACTCTTACACCAAGTTGGGCACTAACCACACGATAAAGAAGAATATCAACAACACGCAATGAGACTTATGAAGAGAGTAGTAATCATTCGATCAGTAAACCGGCGAGTAAACTATACCCAATAAGTTACTACCTAATGTTTGACAAGTTAATCTCTCCTATATTCTAAGTACAGAAACCTACATATAAATGTACATAGCATACATAACATGAGATCCAACACAGCTATACATGATAGTGTCCTTGTAAAAAGGTTGCCGTTGAATGTTAGAAATTAGTAATGAAGTTATTTTTAGATATTTTCAAGTGTTTTGTTTAGATTGGTTATAATAAAACGGGGCTAAGCATCAATTACTTTACAAAAACCCAATCACTTAGCCTTTAAATTTTATTCTTAGTTTAATCTTGTTAATAATCACCGAGAGCAGCGGTGGCCCAGTGGTGGCGACCCGACTTACGAACAGTAAGTAGTGGGTTCAAACCCAGGCAGGCGGCATTACTCTGTGTAATTTATTTCATCACATCATCACATGTACTAGAACCAAAAATTCGAAGACATGTGCCCAACATCTACAAATCCACACTGGGCCCGCGTGGTGGATTATAGCCCATACGCAAAATACGCGCTTTGATGTGGAGTTGCGGACACCAGCCCGTTATACAATACAATACAATACAATAATCACCGTATACGTCCTTTATGAATAATTTAACGATGTACAACTCTGATCCCCAAGATACAGACTAACGTCTAGTTTGGAGATCACCGTTCAAACTGATATGCTGTAAATGTACTTGATTTTTAATAAATAATTTGAAATAATTTACACTAATTTGGTGAAGTCTTGCAAAGATAACATAACACATAACACCACGCCTGTTATCCCCGAAGGGTTAGACAGAGGTATACCTAATAGTACATCCACATTTCGCCAATTATGTTTAAGTCCCATGTAATAGCCATCAACCGGCCGCAAAGAAAAAGCAAAGATGAAGTCACATAATTATATTTTTATCATTGTGTCAGTTGTTCACCTTTATTCACCAACGGACATAGGCCTACAAAATCCAAACACAAAACAGAATATTTTAAGAGAACCCTACCATATAAGCGAAATCCAGCCGTTCGGTCCGGTTCGCAGACGAACGGGGCGCGGCACGGCTTCGTAAAATTGAAAACTATTTGCGGAACAAACACCATCCATCATGGGACATTGCCGGAGTAACCTACCCGGACTAGGACTGAGAAAGTGGACGTTACTCTACTCTGTACCTACGAGTCATTTTGGTAATGGGTTTTGTTTAATTTTGGGTAGTGCGTTATCGAGTAAGGGCAGCGAAGCGAAAGTGTTTTGTTGATGGAAATTAGAGATTATTGCATTAGGTTATATAATTTTAAGTTAGTGAAAATAGAACCAGCATTGGAACAACACAGACTAAATAGTTTATTTACTTACTTAAGTATTATAACAGCAGTGATAGCCGAGTGGTGTGACCGTCGGATTGTCAAGTCATAGGTCTCGAGTTCGAACCCAAGACACGCACCTCTGATTTGACGGATTCATGTGCGTATTGTATAATTGTCACTTGCATCGGTGAACGAAAACATAGTGAGGAAACCAAAATAAGAAATATTATAACTTAGACTAGAGCAAAGTTCATGTCGCTTAATATGTATGGTGTTCATGATAAGCTTTTTGCTGAGATTACCAAAATATATTCTCTATCCCATCCATTTAGTGTGAAAATGCATACTTTTTTTTAATAATTTGTTTTCAGTTCAAAGAGAGTATTGAGTTGCAGTTAAGAGTACTTGTGAAAATTGCTTAGAATTCACACAAGCCTCGTTGCTTAATGTGGCACTAGATGGCGCTGTGTGTAATGTCCAGCGATATTTATTTTATTTATTTTTAATTCATTAAGCATCTGAAAAATATTTCCCTTTGCCTTTAAAAAATGAACTTTACCTTTCTTAAAAGTAATCCAAATGAACTTTTTCCTGTATCAACGCGTTACAAGTTCCAATCATGGCGAGACGTGGTCGGACATGATTTATAGCTTCGTCCAGATATCTAGTCGAACATCCCCCGTCTAACATAAGATGAATTGCTTCACAAAAACTTTGGTTCTATTAGGGTCGCTCAATCCTTTTCTTTTTGATAGTTACAAAGGATAAAAGATTGGTTCCTTTTTAAGTTTTTGAAATTTTTTCTATAAAAATATGGAGATAGAGATCTGTTAGACTCAGAACATTAACGCCTGTAATTTGAAGAAACAAGACAATAGGGAATATGCACGTAATGTTTCTTCACTTATATCAATAAAATACAGTATTAGCAATCCAAGAAAAGCATTACTGCTTGTCGCACAAAAATAATATTAAACTCCTGCAATTTTCTATGAAACGTCTGTAGCTATCGCGGCCATGATCTGACGTCACTATCCACAATCTGCCTTATACATCATTTTTTTTTGGCGCTAGTAAAATAATTTTACTACTTGTATGTGCTTTATTCAAGTAAAAAATGCAATAACAAAATTATAATATTTTTTTTGTGAAACTTTAAGCACTTTTTAAATAAAAGTGTTTTTTTTACACAATGAACTTTGACGTCAATACCGGCGTTATCGAGGACGGTGTGTTATGAGAGTGCGTTCCGTTTCACCAAAAACATGCTACATAAAACAGTAAATTGTAAAATAAATGATGTATTGTTTGAGTTTTATTCATAAATAGAAAGAGTTTTGTGTTTCATGCATATTCCCTATTGAATTAAAGAAAGGGTAAGCAGGGATGTAACCTTCATTTTTCCAGTTATGGTTATAAGTCCTATAAAGTAATCATCATCTGCCTAGCCTTTTCCCAACTATGTTTGGGTCTGCCTATCTGATCTCCACAGCCCAGCTAATACTTGGTAATACGATACCTCTAGATAAGACTGGTTGTCAGACTTTCGGGCAACTGACTACTTAACGACTGTCAAAGAGCTATAATTGACAGCCGGGACCAGTGATTACAATAGTGTTGATGTCTTTGTTGAATATTTAAAAGAAATAATCAGACTGTCTATTTATTGTCAAAATCAGAGCACATCGAATAATCCGATATTTCTTTTTAACATTAAAAAGTATGTATTTAAGATAATAGAGTTCATTTAAGCAAGATTAAAGTAACTTGTTTTCATTGTAATAATGTATTTCGTAGTCAGAACACAATATTGATAACAAGGTATATTGAGCGTTACTTTTGACTCATAGTTACACCCATATTGTTGTGTCCAAGGTCATCTATGGGATAGGCCTGTGGAATCTTTGATTCCTATCTGACTGTTATTTATAGATTTATCACTGTGGCACGTGTAATAAATATTGGTAGTATTAATGTTGTTGGTGTTGGTGATGGTGTTTAGTGTTGGTGTGGTGTTGGTGCGTGTGGTGGTGGTGTTAGTGTAGTGTGTTGGGTGTTGTTGTCTTCAAAGAATTCTAATAACAATCTTCTAGTTTTAATATTGTCCACTGGCAAAATGTGGGTGTACTGTACTATTAAGTATAAATCACTGCTTAATCCTTCGGGGATTACAAGCATGCTGTTATGTTATGTTAAGTTTCAGTGGACCTCCTGGCAAGATTTATTCACGCAGGTATAGGGCCGTGCCCAAATCACTATACATAGGCCATCGTACTATAAAGAATGCGTCTTCTAGTTCTCTAGCTATACCGATGTAAATAGGGTAAACGCAGCGTAGGTAACCTGTAATAGCCGTAGTACATACCAGTACTCCCATATAAAAGAAGGTGCTGAGATGGCGAGTAATAGAGAAGAATTGAAGAAGATATGCTGCACGTATCCCAAACTGGAAAAAAAACAGGAGAATGACGATGTTGATGATGAAGAAGAATTAGGTTATTTTTAACGACACGTCATCTATCGTAATTATTTAGTTTTATCTTTCAAGGATTTTATGATAATTTTGTCTCTGTCATCTGATCTATTTAATCCCTAAAGTCATAAAAGGCGTATCTATCTAGATTGTACTGAATACTTTATGAATCAGATTAATTCAATTGTTCTCCATACAGTAACACTAAGCTTCATCACAAACGGCGCGGGAGCACTGACCTGGCGGCCATTTTGTGATATCTCTAATTATCGTATCATGGCGGCCAGTCTAAGCGTTTTAATGGATGCCTGCTAATAAAGACTCATTAATACCTACGTGTATGAGACGCCAAATATTTGGTAGCGTACGATGCACTGACTGGCTGAGTGATTTGCAGATTTAATTTTGTTAGTGATGCTGTTGTTTCATCGCAGTGTCTTGGAGATTTACGGACTCACATCTTGAGAACGTGATGGGTCTAAGAATTGTAGTTTACATAACATAACATCACACCTGTAATAGGCATGACGACAGTATCAAAAAATTGCAAATCTATTTAGTCCGTCAGTTAGAGTATTGGAAATTAATGGACACGATTTTTTTGTTTTTGTAAATCAATGAATATTGACAAAGATAAAACGCATCAAAACTCGGGAGTGGGGGTTCGTGACGTCAGAACTAGGTAAAAATTATACCTAGGCGTGACGTATTGAGAATTTTAAAAGCGTCATATCTTCGTCAGTTTTGGTTTACGTAACAAAAGAAAAATCACGGGTCAAATATTTTTTGATAATCTACCTAACTGACGGACTAATTAGTTTTTTTTGTTGTCTCGCCTATTCGCAGGGCGTTAGGCAGAGGTGTACTTAAAAATACACCCACATTTCACCAGTTATGTCCCATGTAGTAGGGGTCGAGCCTATTACAACCGACGACAACCGGGTACAAATCCAGACTCCGTGGGTGCTAATGAGAAATTCCTGATGGTAAAACCCAATAACACTTTGTCTGACCCGGGAATCGAACCCAAAACCTCATGCCCAGCAATCGCGTTTGCGACTACTCGACCATCGAGGCAGTCTAGGTAGACCATCTAGCAATATACTTATTAGCATCTCCAAAAAATTGAATCTACTTTCGGTCGAGTTGTCCAGCCTGAGACATTCCTCAAGTTATCCTGTTCGGTGTTGACGGCTAGATAGTTATGCTGGAGTTAAAGTTGTCTGCAGTTTGTTAACTTAAACAGATTAGATTAGTACACATTTCAAGGGTGATCGCTTTACACATGGAAAACTTTTATGAGTAGGTTCTAGGCGTAATAATATTTATTTATTAAAATCTCCCTTACAACAATCATTACAGGAATGTTCCTAATGCGATAGCTCTTTAAAAATTAAATTTACTTATGGTTACTTACATGTCTATTCCATGCTGTTGTATTTTATCTCTAGGCATAAACAACAAGGCGAAAATGGCGAGACGAACTGGATGCCTTCATGATAGATTGGACCATAGCAGCCAGCAGCCGGAAGAAATAGAAGGAGTTGAGGGTGGCCTTTGTCACGGTAATATTATAATACAGTACTCCAACTTAATACCAACGGACGAAACGCGAGCTATACCTACGCGCCTCGATCTCAGGGTGCGCTCGGGGCGCAGACAGTCACGGCTGTACCGCAGTGTCGAACGGACGGTGTGTTGTTTTTTTAAAAATAACCGCTCGATTTTTTCTCTAAAAATCAGTTAATATGACGAGTAGGAAATATTGTGCTGTTTTTGGTTGTATGAATTCGTCAATAACGCATCCAGACATAAGTTTTTTTAAATTACCTGGAAACTCTGAAAGGTAAGACTATAAAATAATTTTACTTACTAGTAGGTAGGTACATAATGTGTGTCTTTTTAATGGATAAGATTCCTTTTATCTCACGAAAAAAAAGGTGTTTGGATTAGTAAATAAAGCGAATAGAGTAACATGTTTTTTTAATTAAATCTACCAATCAAAAAACAACACGCATTTTTATTGAACACTTCCTATTCAATATACAAAGTATGGACGTGTAGTATATTGGAAACTCTTTAAATAGCTGTCTCTATGCTAACTCGCTAGAGGCCATATAATAAAAAAATCATGAACTGTCTGTCACAATTAATCAATGATTTTACGAAATAACAAGATTTGTTAGGACGTATTATGGTTTTATAGCAATGTTAAATTTTACATGATCCTTAAATCTAAGTAGTTTTACGTTCCTATGTTTCCATGTCCAATCAAAAAACAACACGCATTTTTATTGAACACTTCCTATTCAATATACAAAGTATTTCATTTATTTATATAAAAAGGATATTTACAATCACAAAACTAAATAGAAACAGAAAGTAGGCAAATGTAATTAAAATGCTGGAGACGGGCAGCCCTAACGCATGTTTACGTACCGCGCGGCTGTAGGCATTTATTTCTATCATGCAGCCGAGTTACACTACTGTATTATAATATTATCGTGCCTTTGTCCAGCAGTGGGTAGTGGACGGTATAGCTGATATAATAATAAAAACAGACAACAAACACGATTCTGTCGAATCTTGTCATACGTACAAAAGAGCAAAGTGAATAATAGTACATTGTTCACCGAGAGGAGAAAGTGACCGATTACCGTCGAGGGTGTCGTTTGAAGCCCGAGCCGTAGGCGAGGGCTTTAAAACACCCGAGATCGGGAATCGCACTTTCTCTCGAGTGATACATAGTGCTTTATACTACACCTACGAGGAAAATAAAAAACGAAATCTTTACTAATTGAAATTTATATTGAAATTGTTGCAGTTAGTGAAGCTTAATGTAACACTTTTTCCATTAATGTTTGTTTGAGATGTTTGCGACAATGTAGAAGGAATTTCACATGTTCTTTTTTCAAATTGTTTATCCTGCCGCCGCAGGGTCGCACTGCCAGCCCGACACCATCCAACACACAGCTAGTGGCCAGTGTCATTTTGCGAACTTGGAGATAAAAACTCACTGTAAAAACTTTTTGGCTTTTGATATTTAGGTTACCGGCGCATAGTCTTACCTAAAATTAAAAAAGAAAAACCATGTAAGAAATGGATTTTCATACACTTTTCTCTCCCGCTCAGATGCGTTTTCTCCCCGCATATTTGTTCGATATGCAATGACGTACTTTCTACCGTAAATTTGATAAAGTATCAAGGTACTTTCCAAGCAGGTGTAGTATAAAAAATGTTTCAGTTTAAAAGGTAGGGTTATCAAGGTAAATTGTTACCGTGAAAAATAAATGATACCTAAAATAAGTAGGTGCTTATTACAGACTTTTATTCATTTTAAGTCTCAAGATTGTCCAAGATAGTTATCAAAACTCATCAATTTGGCTCCAAACAACTCATTGCTGTTACACCAATATTTGTTTTACCGATTAGTATCAATATCATACACCTACAAAATTACGCGAATCATCACAACAAAGTCTCGATCGACGGTTAGACAACATTTGAATCGATAACGATCGCAAACAGACTGGCTGATAAAGATTGTTAGTGTTTACGGATTCGTATTTCGAACGTTCATTGGGAAATAATTTTGGCGCCTCTTTCTGTAAAAATGGCGGCAAACTTTGAGCTGTTTTTATGTGCTGTCTCATGGCTTATTGCATCAATAACTTAGAAATTATATATTAAGGATTATTTTATGGATTAAATGACTGTGAATAATAACATAATTTTCTAATACTAACCTGATGTTACGTATTAGGTACGACTTGTAGAGAAGTATAAATAACTAGAAAATGAAGGCTTTTCTTCATTTTTAAAGAAGCTCCTATATTTAGCCAGACTTATCTTACTGTTTGTAATTAAGTAACTAAAATTGTATTAGTATCTTCAGGACTCCTGTACAAATTGAACTGAGCCTATCATTCAATACAGAGAAAATATTGATTTCGCGATTAGTAACGTTGTTGATTAAAATAATTTAAGTACTATGGACGTATGGTATATTGGAAACTCTTTAGATAGATGTCTCTATGCTAACTCGCTAGAGGCCATATAATAAAAAAATCATGTAAACTGTCTGTCACAATTAATCAATGATTTTACGAAATAACAAGATTTGTTAGGACGTATTATGGTTTTATAGCAATGTTAAATTTTACATGATCCTTAAATCTAAGTAGTTTTACGTTCCATGTTTCTATGTTGGCTATAAAAGTCAAATAAGGAATAGTGAAGGACAAACAAGTCACACAACAAAGTTATGGCGTACTTTTGCCCCAAACGTCATTGAAAATTTAAAATAAGAATATGCAGTCGTCTCCGACACGCCGCGAGAGGTGCGTTCAGTTTTTATCACATACGTTATTTGCTGATCGCCGCCGTATCGGGTCAGTATCGATTCGCGTCGTGGCCCCTTATCGAATAGTCGATATATTTGTTTGCACAAGCCCATCAATGAGAGAGGTTCGAGTGTATCTTGCGTATTTGAGCAATAACTTGTTTGATAACGCTTTACAGTGCTTGCACTGTGATTAGTCTCGGCCCTCTAGATTGTGTTCATGATTTTTTTGTTCTATCTATTAGAGCTTGATTGTGGGTGATTTGTAATGTTTGTTCTCTGTTATCGGCGATGATTTAACTATAAAAATGTTAACACGTTCGCCTATCACTTTTGTAGTCTCATCTCTGATGTCTTCACTCATATTTGAGGTGGTTAGCTCATACAAGTTGGAAGCATATTTACAAAAGATTCGACGTGTATTACAAGCAACTTTATAAACACCAATTAAAAAATAATAAAGCAGCCACTGCCGTATAAAGCACCACATTTATTCGATGAGCATATTATCCTAAGCCAAAAGCAAATGGAACAATAAAACAGGCCTAAATCTCTACATATTATCCTTCCTAATCGGGCCGCAACAAGAAGTGGTGGCCGGCCCCCTTTCCCACCGGTGGCCCGACGGCTTGGCCACTCAAGACCGCATTTTGGTAATAAAATACCTCCATGTAATATAAAAGCCGATCGCATTATCCAAAGGAGCCATTATTAAAAAGTATCGAGTTTCGGAACGCACCGCGGCTGCGCGCCGGCCAATCACATTCTCCCGCCAACCCGCCAGCCAATCAGAACGCGAGCTGTTTTCTTTTTTATTGTAGATCCAGTTAATGGATTGTTCTTCATTTTGATTTATGTATTGTTTCTTTTTTTGGCTCCATGTTGTTTTTAACTGCTGCCGTTTCGGTTTTGTGTTTGTTAGATAATCAGTAAGCTTATATCGATGTGAAAAGTAAAATGTTGTGTGGTTTCGTTGTCTATGGAAGGTAAACTATGGATAGTTAAGTGAGTCTTTTTTTCGTCATATTAGTTTGTGAAATAATAATAGAAATAAATTGCGTTGTTACTGTGAAGTCGATTTTATGTTTGAAGATTTTTTTTGATCTGAAAAAAAAAATCATTAAATAATATAGAAGATGATGTGAAATACTTCGCACAATCACCAAGAGTATCCTAGTTGGAAGAGCAAAAACACCCATGTGCATAGCGAGTCAAAGGCAAGCTACCCCCGCAGATTGTCAAATTCTAGACCGAATTCTAGGAGTCTGCTTAAAAGTAACCTACAAACAGCCAGTAAATTTGTAAACAAAAGTCGTAGTAAGTAAAATAAGTAAACCATTTGGCCCTTCAAAATTTCTTCTTCCAAATATAGCATCATGATCTGCCTAGCCTTTTCCCAACTATGTTAGAGTCAGCTTCCAGTCAAGGACCGACTGCCTGCCTATCTGACCTGCACAACCCAGTTAGTTCTGGGTATTATCCAGGTATTACCTATTACCCCCTTGACTGCCTGTAAGGACTGTCGAAGATCTACAGATGACAGCCAAGACCATCTACAACGGGAGCCTAGAAATGTTATAAATGTTCACCCACTCATGGACCAACCTTGGCAAGCGCGGCTTAACAGAATGCCTCGAAAAAAATATGCCAAAAAAGTTGGGCATATAGTCAGCTCTTCCTGCTGGCTGCAATGCAAAAATACTAAAACCTTTATTTAGCCATTATATAGTGGCAAAAGACCCATGTTTGTGATGAATATGAATGGAGATGGGGAGGGAGATGACCATAAACAAATTAAGTGGTTGTGTCAAAAATTCTATGAAAGTAGAATTAGTACATGACATCGTGACGGCTGTGAAGAAGAAAAGGTGACATGCCGACGCCAATATGGGATATGGCCAGAAATATGATGATAAGACTATATTTAGAAAACGGGACTTAAACGTAAGTGTCGTAATGTGAGTATAATAGTACCTTCCTACCTAGTCATCTCTACCTGTCCCTTCGTGAAAAACCGGCGTGATATTATGATTTTTTTAGAACTATGATACTTTATGAGCTAGTGTTTTGTTTTTCGTCTAGATTTTAGCGTGTCTATCTTAGGAAGGTATCTTAGAAGAGTGCTTCAGATTCAGGAGTAGGTACGTCTCTAAGGACTTCTATAACCTGTAGTTACCCGTAATTACAGACACAATGTTCTTTTCCCTTTTGGGAACGCCTGGAAACATACAGGTTAAATATAAATACAATAAAAACATCAATATTGTTATTTTCAGTTTACGTTTATATTTTAACCTAGTTTAGTCCCGTCATACTGTGCCGAATGCTGAGTTCAGGCAACGATGTATAATTCTGGAAGAGTCCCGTCAAACATTGAGTTAAGGCAAGAGATAGTGTATAGGATGATTGGTAATCATTTGTGCCAGATGTTGAGACACGTGATTACAAAGAACTTTTACTGTGGGGGTCAACTCTGAAGTCAAAAATTACAGGTCAGCTAAGTTTTGTTGCGATTTCGGCGTTGGTCCCACAATAAAACTTGTTCTTAATGATAAAAAATTATGTTCGGGGAAATACCACGAGTGTCAGCTGCCAAGCAAAATTGCTGTCTCTACCCGTAAAATTACCATTTGAGATTTTCAATGCTGTTTCTAAAATCCGTCGGCTCTCTACCAACTGGGGCCCTACTCTGTGACGTCCGTCCGTCTCTATGCGTCTCTCTCACTCGCACTCATCTGCAGACGTGCGCGAGAGAGACGGATAGAGACGGACGGACTGACGGACGTTAGAGAGTAGGGCCTCTGGTACTTCCTCTTCCATTTCTTCTTTTGCTTCCATCGCAATCATCATCATTATCATATGCCTAGCCTTTTCCCAACTTTGTTAGGGTCTGCGTACAGTCTAATAGGATGCTGCTGAATTGTATTTTACACGGAGCGACTGCCTACGGCCTACCTGCCCTCTACAACCCAGTTAGTACTGGATAATAAGATGCCGTTTTAAAATTCATACCTACCTATTCCCCATCCACGAAGCCACATCCAGTCCCCAAACATCCGTTCTAAACCCGTTCCTGGGTAGACATGCGCAATCGGCACAGTCAATACTATGCGTGCCAGCCTGGCCTCCCTCGTTACGGGTAACCTCTGCCGACTTGCTAGTAGGTAGCTACTCGCTGCTCGGCAGTCACTAGTCCGTGGCACGTTTTACTTTGATTTTTGAGGGATGAAGGGAATTTGGGTGGTAGCTTGAATGTAGATTAGATTCTGTGTCGAATGTATTTGTGTAGTCTCGTCTGAACAGAAAAAAGTTTTCTTTCATATTAAAAATAGGAATAGAAAAAAGAACTAAATTTAATGATGCAGTTAAGAGGCGATGTGTAGTTCATACAAACGTGATACCAAAATAAATTGTAAATCAAACATATTCCCAAAAATGGTTCCCAAATATATATTTTGAATGGATACTGATTTAAACAAGAGTTATGAGAAAAATAAGTTTTCTATAGAAATTTTAAATTCCTCATATCTCGTCTGTAGATCTCTGTCTTTTCAAAATATATATTTGGGAACATAGATATTCTGTAATCCAATCGAAATAAATACACACTACCCTAAGAATATGATGTTTGATTTACAAATTATTTTGGAATTACGTCTGTATGAACTACGCATCGGTCGCCAGCCTCCTAATGTCATCCATTTATTGGTAGAGATTTATAAAAACGATAAGAATTGTTTTCTATTTTTTAGTTCTAAACACACAAGGAACTGATAGTCTTTTGTCTACAACTTGACTCACAGTTGCCCCGTTAGCTTTGATGCTGCAAATGAATTAGCAACAGATGACAATCACTCGTCTGTGACTCCTTCTTTACGTGTCGATGAAGTCAAATTGAGTTGGACCATTATGTAGCCACCTGCACAGCTCTGACATTTGCTTCGATAAAATCTTGATAGGTTCAAGTGGCTATGCAGGATGGTAATATATAAACTCCACACTGGCATTCTGTTTGGGATGAATCGAGGGTACCCCATTTGGCCAGATTATAGCTACAGCGACTCCGGTTTGATGTGGACATAGTTTACTACATTGTAGCTGTCTGTAGATCTAGAGAAACGAAATATGAATACCTGTGTGTTGGTAGTTACTAACTTCCTATTTACCAAACGCAAGTCCACTCAAAGACAAATTGTAGACATCGGACACTGGTTAAAAATGAATGTGAAAGTACCCTTAACATAGCTGAAAGACTTTTTCTCCCCGTCTTTGCGATTTTTTTGTTCTATTGAGATATATTGGTGGTCAAAGATCCAACTTTTAAAAAACCTCCACGAACCCCGTGCTTTTCAATGTATTCATTATATAAGCACAATGTTTTGAGTGCGTTACATTGAGTCTACCGTAAAACATGATTTTTCACCCCAAAAAAAAAGTCGTATCCCAGCAATAATTGTTGCGTAGAGATACTTAGTTTGATGTACAGAATGCTTGGTTGACGGCTTCGTCAAGGGTCTATTTACACCTTGTATATCAGTACCGTAAACTAACTCTCAGAGTCCCGCTTATCAGAATATTTACTGGTTTCACTTCTAAATTCCTTGACCAACAAACACGTTATGCCCATCCCAACACGACGCATCACGTACCTGAATCCCTCCACGTATTACTGTCACGTATAAGGGCGTATATTTATTTTTATAACGCCAAAACGTGCCAGCAGTGTCGCCATCTGCCGACGGAACGCAATACTGCGCTGTTTATTTGCTCAGCGGATATATCCGATGGGCGGTATATGCTTTCACTGCTCTATTGTTTCATCATTAAGGTATATTGTGCGGGTAAGTTGGTTTGTGTGGAGTAGAGGCGTCTTTGTAATGAAAAGTTAGGTAAAAATAACTATAGTTAGGTATTGGTGTCGATTCTGTTGTGCACAAACTAAACTTAATTTAGGCTATTGCTATCTTTTTCTCTCTAATAAAACGAGAAAGAGATGGACGTAATTTAGAGCTGTCAAATTTAGTTGGAACTAATAACAAATGAAGGGTGCACGTAAAAACATGTCGACTAAAAACACGGTGAAGCGCAAGACATAAACTATTTTGACATCTAGAACTTAATTCATAGTTATAGCCGTCCTTTTCTCGCAATGCCTTTTAGTAAAAGATAGCAATAGCCTAAATTAAGTTTAGTTTGTGCACAACAGAATCGATACCATTATATCTAAAACTAACACGAACCTGGAAGAAAAGATGAAAATGTAAAGATTAGACATCACATAACATCACGCCTGTAATTCTCGAAGGCTCGACTCCAGAAGTGTGCCTACATCAGATCCTTCGTTTAAAGATTTGTACACGAAAAAAAACGGGTTTTTACTTTGTAAATTGTGAAAGTTGACGTAGAGCACACCATTATTTGTAAAATCCATCTTATGTCGAAGCTCCTGAATCGATACGGAATGTTAAAGTACTATAAAAATAATGACAAAAAGCGAAAACAAGACATAAATCGGCCAAACAACACAAAAGTTATAACCATTTAAACTTTTGTTTCTATCTCTTTCTAGATAAACGGAATTTAGTATAGATTTTGTACGTCGATACAGCAAATGACGTCATTCGCTGTATCGGATCTCTCTGTCTAATCAGCAATTTTAAATGTTTATTACTTAGTATTTTTTATAGATATTAAAAAATAATTTCACTTTGCTGTTTCTGATGTTAATACGCTTTGTTTAGAGTGATAAAAAAAATCATGCATATACTTTATTAGGGGAGTTAAATAAAATATTCAACATTTTCTAACTTTTTTCAAGAGAATTTAAATATGTTTGTTGTAAGTAGTTTGACGGTAAAGCAGTACCATGCATTTCCTTCTGTAAAGGCTTGAAGTAATTTAATTTTTAAATCATAGAATTTTATTAATCGGGAAAAGTTTTCAAAGCATTGGTACGAACTCGTACAGTATAATTATATAACTTAGCACTATAATTACCTATATCTAGGTACGGGTGTTAAGCTGGGGTTGCATGGAGCAACTTTCACAGAGTTAACTGAACTAGTACAGTCAAATACTACCCTAACATGTAGCTGCAGAGTTTCAGTGTCGATGTGATCACAGTTTATAAATTAATATAATTTGCCCTTTATTTTGATATTTAATACTCTGTATTTAATTTCAGATAAATTTGCAGTAAATGCAGGAATTTGGCCTCAAAACTATTTTAAAGTAAGTTTAATGAAGTATGCTGAGTGTCATCCATTTATTAGTAGAGATTTATCAAAACAACAAGATATTTTCTCTAGTTTTTCCTTATGTTACTCTCAATTCCGTCGCCATATCCGTAGTCCTTCTCGCTAGTAGGTAGACATCGCAAAGCCAACAGGGTTGGTTTCTTCATTATTCTGTAATAATTTTAAACTAAACAACACATTGTTCACCTATTTCTTCTCATCTCCTTCTTAATTTCGTCACCATTTATAATTTATGTTTATATACTTTAGAATAGGCATGACGAAAGTATCAAAAAATTGCAAATCTATTTAGTCCGTCAGTTAGAGTATTGGAAATTAATGGACACGTATTTTTTGTTTTTGTAAATCAATGAATATTGACAAAGATAAAACGCATCAAAACTCGGGAGTGGGGGCTCGTGAGGTCAGAACTAGCTTAAAATTATACCTAGGCGTGACGTATTGAGAATTTTAAAAGCGTCATATCTTCCTCAATTTTGATTTACGTAACAAAAGAAAAAACACGGGTCAAATATTTTCTGATAATCTAACTGACGGACTGATTAGTTTTTTTTTGTCGTCTCGCCTATTCTAGAATCTTAGATATTTTTTACCAATATTTTTCCCCTTATCTCTCTCTTAATTCTGTCGCCATATAAGTCCTCCCCGCTAGTAGACGTCGCAAAGCCAACACGGTTTGTTGGCTCATTATTGTTTAAGACCGTCCGAGCTTAACTCGCCTTTAATATTAGCTATTTTTTGCCAAGTATCGTGTTTTTCCACTTTAAATTCGTTTTCGCTTTTATTTTCAGAATTTTCTGCTGCTTTTTTTGAAGGTAGTTTATGAAATATGTTTCTATATTTAGGTACGAGTATTATTGTATGCAAATGGTAATTTTATATTTTCTTCTTTCTAGCGTGTCGGACCAGAACAGAGCTAATAGTTTGGCGCCTTCAGTAGAGATCATCAGTTCCTGTTATGAAGAAACAACAGGACACGATATTAAGTGCCCCATGATTTATGGAACAGCAAAACATTTATACTCCAAGGAAGAGTCATTAATGAATCTCTACCTGAGCCGGTTTTCCTTCCTGCGACCAACCTGGGTTCAGAGTCTATTATTATTTTATATTTTAAGAAGAGCTTACACAGACAATACCAACCCGCACTAGCACTCACAAGACCTGTGCCCCGCCCCGCAGTGGGAACATCATAAGCTTATTATGTTAACAAACAAGAAAAAACGTATCCTAGGTACACACTTACTTAGGTACATACTTTTGTACTAATGTCATCATCAGCCTACAGCAGTACTCTGCTATAAGCGTCTTCAATCGCACGCGACTCAACTCAATTTTCGGCATCCCTTATACAGTTGCTACCAGCCACTCTGCGAAGATCGTCGCTTCACCGAGTCTGAGGGTGTGCCACCTTACGCTCCTAATATTTAGTCGTCTTTTAGTACATCACAAAACCCTTACTGCTTGTCACTTTAGATACGTTTGCACTTCCAAAAGTTGTCATAACTCAATTAAAGAAAAATTCGTCAAAAATACACTTTTATTCAAAAACAACGTCCAATTGATTGGTCCAGTGTACAGACGAGTGACAAATTCGTCGCAATAATGAGATCAAACAATGATTAAGCACCTACCAGAGACGAGGAGACTGCGACACGACGCTGCGACGCGACGCCCGGCACTTTTCATAAGTTAAATTGAGTGGAAGAAATCGCCGGAGACTAATCACTACGGTATTTGGACTGGACAATGGAAGAGTGAAATATTAAAAGTCTTTACTTAAAGAATTATAAGAGAATGCTAAAAGATTGAAGAAAATTTTCAAGCGTTTATTTAGAGAAAGTTTTAACAGTTAGGGATAATAATAAGAATAATAGTAATAATGGTTTGACAACAAGGGTATATTGAGTGTATTATCACGTATGTACCATTTACATATTCATTTACGGTTATAATCATGGTAAATATATATCAACCGGCGTTTTCTTTCAGTTCTTATCGTCATCTTTAGTCGTTTTATCTTAAAGTTAACAAGTAGATATTTTAGTAATCTTTAAATAACACCTTTGTAAAAAGACTTAAAATATTCTCTATAGTAATTTTCCTGCTTCACTTTCGCAGAAACCTCTTCGGCTAACAATTAAGGTTGAATTTAAAAAATCTCCTTTATTTAAGAGCGCCTCGAAGATCGGTAATTTGTTCAATTTTTTTCTCTAAATTCTTCCCGATGTCCGTTTAATGGAGTAGCTTCAGCTTATGTTTATTCTAACTTTGGGAATCAATTGAATTGTTCAAAGTAACATGATTAGATTAGGATTTAATTTTGTTTTCTTAATTACTTTATGAATATTATAACTTTGGCGTTGTTTTTTTGTAATTTTTTTCCTGGAACATTATTTTCCAGTTATTTAGTTTGATTTTGTCTTGTTCTAAGTATAGGTAATCTCAGATGTGTTTATCTTTAATTTTAAGAAAGAGAAATGAGGATGAGTTTGTTTTGTGTGATAAAACTCTTGCATGAATTTAAATTGATGTTTTTTTTTGCAGATGTCGAGGAATTGGAATAAAAAACTGTTGTAGGATATTTTAATAGCTGAGTTTCTACACACGTCATCGTCGGTGGCGTTATCAATTGAAATAGACACAAACATATACCTACTTTAGGGAAATCTATAAAAAAGCTTACAAATAACTACGAGTAATACGATAATATGTAACATTCCATAACATTTCTTCTCAAAGTAGCCGTTGATAATCGTTTAAGCTCAATATGAATGTCGTAAGCTGCATTAATAAAACTGTAATTTATCTGATAATTGTAGCAAGCGTTTTATAAGTGTACAAATGTATTATGTGCAACATGCATATTTGTAGATACCTTGGGTTGATCTGTAAGTCCTAGTAATATTATAAACGCGAAAGTTTGTGAGGATGTATGGATGTATTGATATTGATGTATTGTACGCAAAAACTATTGATCGGATTTGGATGAAATTTGTCACACAGATAGTTTATAACGTATATTAACACATAGGATACTTTTTATCCCGGTAGTACGATCCCGTGGGACAGTCAGCGAACTTCACGCGGGTAAAGATGCGGCCATAAGATAGTACGGTCAAACAAGCTTTTTGATTTACATTTTACAATGTAATTTGTGGGTTAAACTGTAAACCAAATAGCCCGTAATAACTAGACCGTACATTATAGGTAAATGGCAAAATCAACAAGACAAGCATTTACTATTAAACCACTTCTTTGTTAGCTTTTTCACACACAAAAAACCAACAAAACGCATCCAATTCATTCACATATACCTAATTCCCCTTATAACGACATGTTACAAGAAAACCGCAGCGTATCTCGGTGCATTAAAGGTTGCGAGTCCTGTTATCAGTTCTCATTAGATAAGGCCGACGACATCCCGGAACCGACCGAGCAAACACGGTTATCTGGGGGAAAGGGACGGCGCAGGCGCAGCTTGGAGTAGGGGATAAGTTAGTGAGTTGTGTCGTAGGTATTGAGGGAATTGTGCAGATGGGTAAGGTGAAATAATTTTTTGAAGACCTGAGGCATACATAGACATAGCCCGTCCGTCTTATGACGACAGGCCGTGTCGACGGCGCGTTCGTGTTCCACGCGCGCCTCAAAGAGATGTCAGCAAAAGGAAGGGGTCCGCAAGGGCCGATGCCTGCCGGGGCTGCGGGACTGTTCGAAAGAGATACCGCGGTCCTAGAACACAAAGGGCAATGAAGGGTTTGAGTCAGTAAAAGTCTGACACTCCCTTCTGCTCCGCCCAGAGTGGGAGCGGTCATTATATGATTTTCCATCCGAAAAAAAAGGCATAGTAGTGACGTTCTATCAGCAATCAATAACGTTGGCTGAAAAGTCAAAAATGTATAGGCTTTACAAGAAATCGAAAAGCTTATGACACCAAGTCCTGTTGAGATTCGTTGTACGTATACGACTGCTTAGTTGGTCTAGTGAGGTCCTAGGTTCGATTCCCAGGTCAGGCAAAGTATTATTGGGTTTTTCTATCAGGAATTTCTCAGTCACTTGATGGCAATAGGTACGCCCCCTAATACATCATCATTCATCATCATCATTTCAGCCGAAAGACGTCCACTGCTGGACATAGGCCTCCCCCAAGTGTCGCCACATTGACCGGTCCCGTGCGACTCGCATCCAGCGGATTCCCGCAACCTTCACCAGGTCATCGGTCCACCTAGTGGGACGCCTTCCAACGCAACGTTTTCCTGTTCGCGGTCGCCACTCCAGAACTTTTTGGCCCCATCGGCCATCCGTTCTGCGAGCAATGTGCCCTGCCCACTGCCACTTAAGTTTGGCAATTCTTCCCTAATACATGGAATTATTTATTTATTTACAACGGTATGTTTATGGCAAAAAATATATTGGGTATGATATCCGGAACCCGGATGCATACCATATGTCCATCGAATACCCGTCTGAAGCTTGTGTTTTCAGGATCACAATTTTACCATCATATTGTGTGAAAGTGAGAAATGTTTGTACCAATTACAATTAGGTTCTATTTTCACAGACTAAAAAGTGCGTCACGGATAGTCTGTCGTCTGCGCAGACCCTTGTGAAAACAAAATATATGTTTTATTCACCTATTACTGTTCTCCGAAGAGGATAAAAGTATGTGGAACTTCTGTGCCGATCTCTACATAGAACAAAACAGAATAATAACGTTAGCACATAAATACATTAGATGCTTTAAGTAACTTTGAAAATCCATTACCAGTTTATTGTTTGGCACATTAGTGTACGTGCAAATGTCTTCACATACACATATCCTTATAACCAAGTTATTGTACAGTACATATGAACATTTTCGTAGGTATATAACATATTATGGGAATGTCTGTAACCAGTTAGCGGCGGTTCCGCGCCGATGCACCGCCGCCATCTTGAAGATATAGGTACAGATAGCAGCGCAAGTGGAAGAGGAAAATTTCATTCTGTTTATGGTGTTCTTTTTTTCTGTTTTAGCTAACAGGGGTATACATTGATGAAGTAGTCTAGATATCAAAAAGTTATGACAAGAAAATATATTTTTCCTAATTTGTTCTTCCTTTGTGGTATGCAAAAATTTTACGTGAATCGCAGTTGCCCAGGAATACTGTGAAAGTTTGGTATATTACAGACATTAAAGTAAGTGGAAAGTGACAACTAAAGCGGGCTGATCCAATTCGTTCGCCAACCAAACCGTAAGCCGCAACAGCAAAGCCGTCTAATCACTCTAACAGACAGCTGCGACACTTCTGCTTTGTAGTTACTTTATTTATTTAAAAGAGGTACGCCAACAGTACATACATTAAACATTCAACAATATAAGTAGGTGTTACACAAGAAAACTCTTCCATAGATAGCGACATTCCGGTCTGTTGCCGATTTCCTAGAGTTATATAGAAAACAGACGTGCAAAACATACCTTTAAACTTCAAAGTTCATAATATGAATGTTTTTGCACCCAGTACTCAGTATATCATAAGAAATATTTTCGAAATCGTATGTAGAGCCGGTTTCGGCGTTTTTTCGTCTCCGCGCGCCGTCGCAGTTGGGCAAACAAACCAAATGTACGCTTCAAGATACAGAAAATGGCCTTTTTCTGTACAAAGCAATACCAACTTACCTATATTTAACATCAATTTTAAATCATCATTAAAGCTTTAGTTATAAGGTCTAAAATCGTCTGAGTGATTCCAGTTTTCATGCTGCCAACCTGATTACATGTTTGGCATGAGTTAATTTCGAAATGCAAAACGTATAATTTTAATGGAATTTTTCAATCGTTATGAAATTGTTGGAAGCACATTGTGTGACATTCACAAAATGTCAATAAAAGGTTGGTAATCAAGCGATTTCATTCCATATTAAAACATTGATAAGCGGGATTTGCCTTTAGCCGGTATATTCCAGTATGCGGTATATATTGACATCAAATACAAACATATATGCTTGATAATGTTGGTGAGTCCATCCTGGTGACCGATATAGGTACCAGGTATCCTTAACTGTAAATCTTCGAAAAGTTTATTAGATTTCAGCCATTGCATTGGCTTGGATATCCTACCAATATTATAAATGGGAAAGTTTGTGAGGATGGATGGACGGATGTTTATTAAAGTTTGTGAGGATGGATGGACGGATGTTTATTAAAGTTTGTGAGGATGGATGGACGGATGTTTATTAAAGTTTGTGAGGATGGATGGACGGATGTTTATTAAAGTTTGTGAGGATGGATGGACGGATGTTTATTAAAGTTTGTGAGGATGGATGGACGGATGTTTATTAAAGTTTGTGAGGATGGATGGACGGATGTTTATTAGTCTTTTACGCAAAAACTTCTGAACAGATTTGGACAAAAATTGGCACACAAACAGTTTATTACTTGAATTAACAAATAGGATACCTACTTTTTATTTCGGGAATACGATCATCATCTGCCTAGCCTTTTCCCAAGTTTTATTGGGGTCGGCTTCCAGTCTAACCGGATGCAGCTGATTACCAGTATTTTACATAGAGCGACTGCCTATCTGACCTCCACAACCCAGTTAGTACTGGGTAATACGATACCCCTTGGTAAGACTGGTTGTCAGACTTTTTGGGCCACTGACTACCTGTAACGACTGACAAAGATCACAAATGACAGCCGGGACCAACTGCTTAACGTGCTTTCCGAGGCACGGAGGAAACTCGGTATGTAATGAGTGGTCACCCATCCACAGACCAACCTAGGCAAGCACGGCTTAACCTAAAGATCGACCCGAGCGGCTGTTATTATTTAGCCACGAGCTCCTCCTTCGGGAATACGATCCTGTGAGACAATTAGGGACCTTCACGCGAGCGAAGCCGAGAGCATAACCTAGCAATCTTACATCTTGCCAAGACTTCTTTTTGTAAGATAGGTAGATGTAATATAAACAGCCTTATCGACCAAGAGACCTAGAAGCATACAGATGAGAGTAATGAAAAGAGACATTCCTGAAAAATCCTGAAAGCTCTATCCTCCAGTAACACGCACAATTCACCATATTTGTCTCAAGAGTGCAACGTAAATATGTTACCAACAAGATAACTAAGTATCAGATATAATCGCTCAAGTGCAGTAGACGCCTTGGTAGTAAACTTCGTCGATACTGCGGGTTCGATGCCCGATAGAGCTATTGCACAATGATACCAGTGACACTGAATTACGGTTCTAATTTAAACCCATATCAGACTTTATATCAGGTTATTTTTGATATTATCGAATTGTGTATTTTTACGAATTATCTGTTCACGTGTTTGGGCTTTTAAATTAATGGGGAGAGTATGTTGTTTGTGATTGATGTTGCCGCTAATACGGAGATGTTTAATTATGAAATTATCTCTCGATTTGTGACGACATTCGTGGTATTATTTCCGGGTTTGTAGGGAGGGAAAGCTTTTTCAATACACTTCCTGGAAAACTGGCTCTTATCGCACTATGATTAGGTTCAAAATGCTATGATGAAAAATGCATTGCATAATTATATTTACCACTTGTGTTTTTTTTACATTTATCACAACTAGTGCAGAAACAAAATTTTCCACAGATATTTACATACTACATACTACAAATAGTTCTTAGAAATAGAATCATGTTTTCAATTAGTTTTAGCCTTTTTTTCAGCCTATAACAAGAAGATGAGAAGTAAAAAATTTTTCTTGTTATCATAATAATATGTATTTCAGAATGAATGCTTCAATTGTGACCAACGTGTCTAACTAAGGTACTCTCAGACCGAACCTTGTCCAAAATTATCTTTTATCGCCAACCACTTAAAATCTGACACTTCGGCCTGAGAGAACCCTGACCAAACATAAATTAGAACTTACAAGGTTTCAAAATGTTGCTCTCATGTATTCACCTACTTACTTTCTCACCGTATTTCACACTTAACATGTTTTGTACAGTGGGGCTGAAACTTGAAGCGAAATCAGTAAAGTGCACTGATGGACCGTCAACGAAAAATTGGTAAATTGAGGATTACAGCTGGTTAATTAAATGATCCAAATCTAACTGGTGAAACGTGGGTGTACCTTAGGTTGTCACTGTCTAGGGCACGCCATAATAGTGGCGGTAAGTCCCCTCTTTGAGGAGTGGCTTGAGAGACGCCACGGCGTCCTCACCTTCCGCCTGACGCAGGTCCTCACCGGATACGGTTGTTTCGGGAGGTTCCTGCACCGAATCGGGCGGGAGGAAACGCCCGGGTGTTTCCATTCCGTTTCGACCGGAGGACACGGTGGAGCACACGGTTGAGGTGTGCCCCGCGTGGGCGGAGCACCGCCGTGTCCTCGAAGCGGCGATTGGCGGCGGCGATCTCTCGCGTCCGGCCCTGGTGCAAGCCATGGTCCGGAGCGAGACGGAATGGGACGCCGTCACCTCCTTCTGCGAAGCAGTAATGCTAGACCCACCACGTGGCCCCCGGCCACCGTAGGCGCAGGCCTGTGGACGGTGGGCTATGGGCTAGCTCGCCGTCCGTCCGTCTCATGACGACAGGCCGTGTCGACGGCGCTTTCGTGTTCCACGCGCGCCTCAAAGAGAGTCAGCAAAAGGAAGGGGTCCGCAAGGACCGATGCCTGCCGGGGTTGCGGGACTGTTTGAAAGAGATACCGTGGCCCCGGAACAAAAAGGGCGATGAAGGAACATGGATGGGTTTTAGTCAGTAAAAGTCTGACACTCCCTCCTGCTCCGCCCAGAGCAGGAGAAGTCAATTGATGATTTCCCATCCGAAAAAAAAAATAAAGAAGTTTGCCACTGTCTAATCCTTTGGGCAGAACAAGTTTGCGATGTTATTTTTCTGTACAAAAGCTGAAATCTGATGGATGAAGAGAGAGAGGAAGACCAACAGAACGATGGATAGATTGTGTGATTAATGATATGGAAAAACGTTATCATTTATTCCTTTAATGATAGCGTGACGGTTGACAGAGTAGAATAGAAGAAAAAAACGTGTTGCGCCGACCCCAAGTAGCATGAGGCAAAGGTAAAAAAATGATAACAAAAGCTGAAAACTTACAGCAAAATCACTTAGATATTTTAAGGTATTAAATGGAAGAGCCACATTATTTTCGCCCACAAGCCGCTTTTAAATGTTTCATCCTTTACACACATCAAAAAAAGTTTGCGATCACTTTGAAAAATCGAAATCTTTTTTTGTGGACAAGGTTAGACTGGTCTGCCGGCTCCCCAGACTTAAACCCAATATAATATTTTTTTCATCTTTGACATTTATTTTTTTATTAAACGACTATTCATTTTATTATTGTAAAAAGGAGCTTGTTATTTTATTTATTTTTTTGGAATTTGTTTTATTATTATTATTATGAATTAGCTAATCCTTAATAATCTAAATTTAATTTATATTTTCTACACAATGTATTTTGTTCAGAAATAAATGACTTATGACTTATGACAATAGAGCACGCGTAGGAGTGGGAGCCACGTCCCCAGACAGTGTCAGAGCTCAAGGAAGCTGCTATTCAAGAATGGGACAGGTAACTTGATAGTTATCCAGCATTTCTCGGGGTAACCAGAATTATCTCAGTATGCCCAGGAGGATCTCCGCATCATGTGCTTGAGCCAGGGAGGAGTTATAATTGAATATAAACCTTTTATTAAAAAAAGGTTTGGTTAAACCGTCTTTTTCTTTCTATCAAATTTCTGTTACAATTACGTTATGATTAATTACTCAATTTTTTAATACAAAATAAAAAATTGTTTTTTTTTTATTTCAAACAGGGTATTTCTATTTAAAGAAAACAACAAAGAATTTTTCTTGATAAAAATCAATTTAAAAAAATATATCAGCTTTTATGCTAGTGATCACAAACTTTTTTTGACGTGTGTATTTACCATAAAAATAAGTTACTGAATACTTCAAACAGTGTTTACTTCTACAAAAAACTGTTAATAGTCGGTCTGTAGACATGTAATTTTAATTTCCGTTAAGTGGGAGCGGGCGGTGCCGCGCAGCGCGGCAAGTGGGGGTGGATCAAAGGAGCCGACTGACCGCCGTAATACGAGCTTATTATCTAAGTTCCACATATAAAAAGTTTAATGGTTTTATGGGAAGGTTTTCCTATGTGATTATGTGGTGTTGAGAAACGTTGTATATATCGGTTTTTTTTGTTGTTGTGGGTGGTGCTATTGGTGATACAGCTTGATTTAATGATGTATTATTTAGTTTCTATGTAGAAGAGATATAAATTGAGCCGTCCATTCGTCTTCTACATCCATGTCTTTCTTCTATTGGCATTCTTCTTCGTTTTTTATCTATGGGAGTTCTTCGTATTTCCAAATTCAAACAAAACCTATTTTAAACTCAACACAATTGTAAGTAACCATCGTTTCGAGGTTTTAATTAGTTTTGGTGTAGGTCTTATAAAACAAAACGTTTTGGCCCTTTAAGCGGATTACCGCATAGAGGGCCAAAACGTTTTATTTACACTGATAATTTCATTATTTACGTCAATAAAGTATTAACTTTATTGACGTAAATAATGAAATTGTCAGTGTAACATAATCAATATAGATTAACTTTGTGTTTAGATGTGTGATATAGTAGTTGTTTTTACAGATCCGGCTCGAAGGACCAAATCTTCAATCATCAAAAACATGCCTTTAATCAAACTACACGTTACATCAATTCACCTAACTCCAAAAATAGCCTCCCCCAAGCATCCCCTAGAATAGTCCCCCAAGACGGTGAGACACAGACACAGAGAATATTAGATGGCTCAATTCTGAGCCGAGAGCAGGCCAGGTCGAGATTACAACCACATGGAGCTTTGACGCCGACTAGTTTTGGAATAGCTAATGATGGACTGGACCTGGGGACTGGGGAGCCGTGCGTATATACCAGGCCGATTAATAAGTGGTTTTTAGGTTTAGTGTTGATATTCATTTGAAATATATAGAGGAAATAAAAAATTGTATAATTGGAATGAATTTGTATTTTTTTGTATTCAGCTTTAATCAGTTAGACTGGAAACTGGCCCGGCCCTATCATAGCTAGGAAATGGTTAGGCAGATGATAAAGATTTTATATTTTGGTCCGTTAAGAATCTGATTAGAAAGAATCGAATAAAAAAAAAATGTATATTACTTTCAAACAAAATGTATGAGATTTTTTTTTGCAATTTCTGACTTTTTTAGTACTCCAACCTGGGTTGGTCCAATAGAACTTTTTGATCAGTATTAGAAACAGGATCGATTGGCATTAAAAAAAAGGCTTTGTGTAAAATAGCCTTTTATTGCTAACTGTATTTCACCGAAAATCCGTGAATGGGGATCAAAATTTCACGAATAATTATGGATACTAGTCTTAGTCTCCTAAGACCATTTTCGTGTAGCTGCAACAGTTAAGGTACTTCCCCACTGCCCGCTTGCCGTATCCATCCTGTTAATAAAAAATTGCAACATGGTACTATTTAATTTGTGCCATAATTTTTGAGGCGTGTTTTCCTAGCGCCCTCCTCGCTTAGAGCTAATCTACATACAGTTTACAATGTTGCAACAAGGTACACGGACTATTAACATATAGAAGTGTCTTATTAAAACAAATACTGTAGTATTGTCATCTAGCACACTATTATCACTAGCTTTTTTCAACTATCAGTTTTGGATCGGCTTCCACTGTACCAGTATAATCTATTTGTATCCTCTGCAACCTGCAAAATGGCCTATTGAGTTACATTTAAATTAACACACAAGACTTTGTAGTGTCATCAGCATCTTCCAGTCATTGTCTCAAGTTACTTGAGTTCGGCGCAACACGTTTGTAGTGTCATTTAAAAAATATTCAGAGTAAAATGCTTTCGAGTTTACTTTTATTTGAGCTCGATTTTAGCAGCTACTATGGCATTATAACAATTTTAAAAGTATTTCTACCACATCCAGCACCAACCTTACCCGATTCTAAGCACATTTGTATAATTTTAAAGTTAAAATTGTCCTCGGACTCACACATACACGCTAACGACGCGCCAGCACTTCGAGGAACCTACGTGATGCGTCTGTTTGAACACCATGTACATAATATACATACACCATGTATTTACATACCCCATATACCGAGAATGGAGATGGTATTTTACTTTAGCACGGAAACTAAGGAATTTCTCACTTGGGCATGACTTTGATATGTAGGTGTTTAAATCTGATATGGTGGTCTAAGTTTTTGAAACTTTATTGTGTGTACAATTATGTTATGTAATAAGAAAACGCAAGTTAATAAAATAAAATAAAATATTTGTTTATAATTGGCAACTAGGCCAGCAGTAAGTTAGAGGAGCTCGTGGCTAAATAATAACAGCCGCTCGGGTCGATCGTTAGGTTAAGCCGTGCTTGCCTAGGTTGGTCTGTGGATGGGTGACGACCCATTACATACCGAGTTTCCTCCGTGCCTCGGAAAGCACGTTAAGCCGTTGGTCCTGGCTGTCATCTGTAGATCTTTGAAAGTCGTTAGGTAGTCAGAGGCCCAAAAAGTCTGACAACCAGTCTTACCGAGGGGTATCGTATTACCCGGTACTAACTGGGTTGTGGAGGTCAGATAGGCAGTCGCTCCATGTAAAATACTGGTATTCAGCTGCATCCGGTAAAACTGGAAGCCGACCCCAACATAGTTGGGAAAAGGCTAGGCAGATGATGAACTAGGCCAGCAGTAACATTTTTCTTAAAAACTATGTTAGTATGCAAAATAGAAAATAAAATTCTTGGACGAGGATAAATTAGTATGTACGGATTGTATCAGGTGGCGTTCTGTGGTTTCTGACAACCCCCATGGGAAAAATGCGTGAGTATATGTACGGTCGAACAAGCTATTTGGTTTACATTTTAGGTACTATGTAATTTGTGGGTTAAACTGTAAACCAAATAGCTTCGACCGTACGTATAAATAAAAAATAATATTATAAGCTTATCTGTTAGGTCTTGTGACCAGTAAGCCTATTACGTATATTTCTGATATCCAGTGACTATCAAGCTTCGGTTGTACACCGAACTTTGATGACAACCGAGAATGTCAAAAAATTGGTATTACGTATTACACAGAGTGGATATCACTTTACGGTAACTAACAGCCCGGGTACGGTGTAACGTCTTTCACGAAAGTCATTTCAAACTCAGTTGTCATCAATTTGATGTCTACTAAGCTTACATAATCGCAATATTAGAAGAATCGATACAAAAGCGTCTGTCAAAATGAGTTACGATGACTATCAGCCACGATGGGCACCGATGACGTAATATTTGATCGCGACTGGTCATACATAATACGAAACTAAACTTTTGACAGTTATTTGATGGACACTGAGCCCAGTTACTATCATTTCAAGCTGTCAACAGAGATACGTAATAGCCCTGCAGGACAGACATAGTGTGCGTCAACCAAGGTAATAATAAATAATAATATGCCGTTAGAACTAGACCGCGCTCTTGACATGACAGAATTGGTTTTTTTTTGCGCTTTATGGCCTCAAAGTCACATACCAGGCGCACTAGAATAACCTGGTAGTTCCAACAGCATCCTGAAGCAATTATACATGAATGTATAATCGGCCGTTTGCTGAACTGGGCCTATATGGCGCAGCCGTGAGACACACAATATTATTTCTCTTCTTTTTTTTCTGTTTAGTTCTAAGTTTCTTTATTGTGTACCTAGTTTGAAGTTTCTTATTTTTTTATTTTATTCGTATTTTGTTGTGTGCACTTACGGCGAAAGCCAAATAAATACGTTTTCTTTCTTTTTTACAATGTTTTGTTGTGAGTGTGAGTTAGTTGTTTAAAAACTGAACTGGTTGACTCTAGAGACATCATGTTTTCCGACACCGTTTAAGAGCCACAAAGCAAGGTTCGAAGCCATGATCCACAACTCGTAGGACGACAACAATCAACACTCCTGAATTTACACCAAATCCCGTCGACCAAAACAGCACCACGAAATCTCACACACCAAAAAGCATGTAACATAACGAACGACGAGGGAGGCAATACCAATAGTGTGGTATTACACCGGACAGCGCGCGACCTGTCCGGACAAACAGCGAGATTACACGATACCGTCCGGCCGGACAAACACACAAACACAACACGGACAGACCTTCATTGGAAATTCTCAAAAACTCGCTGTTGTCTCGCTGCAGTCAATATTTACTTTAGCCAGTTATTGGCGGGTAGGTACATCCGTGCGGTTAATGCACTAATCTTAGTAACATCAGCGTCAGAGGTTTCGTGATTAAGCAGTGTCGGCGTACGTTTACGTTTGTACGTGTACGTTTGATTAAGCAGTGTCGGCGGCCAGATGGGCAGACGACATTGTTACATTGTGGTATCCTGGATGAGGCTGGCACAAGAGCGTGGAGCTTGGCACAAACAAAGAGAGGCCTATTCCCAGCAGTGGGTAAAGTTAAGCTGTGGATGATGATGATGATGAAGCAGTGTCGGTGATGGAATGCTTCTTAGGGTGGGTGGGTGTGTATCCCCATTAATAAGCCTCCGCGGTCTGTCGCGTCTGTCTGACAGTGAGCTGTATCTCGTGATCCGTAATAGGTACACAGTTGAAATTTTCACAGAATGCATATTTCTGTCGCCGATTTAACAACAAATATCAAAAATCCGATGGTAAAGAACCCTTCATTCGCGAGTCTAATTCACACTTGGCAAGTTTTTTTTTGTTCTGGAAAAATGCCTCTTCTTTCTTCTTCCAAATCTCTCTATCATGTGTTAAAAATCTAGTCGTTTGTCCCGCAAAAAAGATCAAAATATAACATCACCTTCTCCAGTCTCTTTCCACAGCGGTGTCATACTTAAGGTGTCCAGTAAGTAAGATCTTGAATTGTAATACAAAACAGTATATTTTAAAGGGCTGTATTTAAAAACATGTTAAAGGGTAGACTGGAACAATCAAAAATCTTTTAGATACAAATACCGTCTATTTTCACGCTATTGTTGATGATAAACTAGGGTTAAAAAAATCTTTTTATGTTATTTATGTTGGTAGTAATTTAATGTCACTGAGTTAAATTAGTATTGTAAGAAAAACTTATATTATGTAAGTACTTGTGTGGCCGAGTGTACTGATGGATCTTTTTCACTATGTGAGAGTCTTCACGGACGGTCATGTGAAATTGATCGCTTATAAACTTTACCTGTTTCGAAATGCAGTTTCTATTACATACATAACTATGTTTTAGTCAATCTTATTTAACTTTATATGTACTGCCTTGTTGATCTATTGGTCACAAGTGCTAATACCATCTACTGAGCATGAGACTCCGGCTTCGTATTTGACTAACATGTTTTGAATCTATAAAAATAAATAAACTTGACGTCTCCGTTTGTTATTTCAAAATAAAAGATTTTAACTGAATGCATCTGAAATATATGTAATGGTACTTATAACAAAAAAATGTCTGTCTTTCTGTCTGTTTGTTCCGGCTAATCTCCGAAATAGCTGGACCGAATTTGGAGGGACTTCTACTGAAAGATAGCTGATGTTATGAGGAGTAACTTAGGCTTATTTTAGAAAAAAAAAGGATTAGGGTTCCGTGCAAAAACCTTTAGGTAAATCCTTGAAATTGTTAACAAAATCCAATTCAAATAGGGAAGGTAATTTTTAGGGTTCCGTACAAAAAGTAAAAAAAACGGATCCCTTATAGGATCGTGCGTCTGTCTGTCACAGGCAATTTGCTCCGAATCTACTCGACCAAATCAGGTGAAATTTGGTACGATGGTGTAATTCTATGACCCAAACACAGTTGTGCATAGTAAATAAATATTTCTTTTTAATATGGGTCATTTTCGGGGGATAGTTTGGAAATTTAAAAAAAAAGTTTTGCAAGCATTACTGTGTCATATCAAATGAAAGGAGTTGTTATGAGGATCTCAAATATATTTTTGTTATTATTGTAAAATAAATAGTTTTGATTTTATTCATGGAAGAAGACGAAAATTGACAATTCCCCCCTGATCTCCGAAACTACTGAGCCTCAAATTTTGAAAAAAAAAATACGAAATATAGTTATTTGCTTGTAGAATACAGGAAGACCTATAAGAATTCTATCAATTGAAAATAAAGTGGTAAACTCAATATAAGACTTTGGCATTGTACGGGATCCTCTCCATGCGAGTTGAACTCTCACTTGCCCGGTTTTTTATAATAATTTCTCGCAGACGAAGGCTGCAGGCAACCGCTAGTAACGAATAAAACAATAAAACATAAATAAATAAACTCGTAATACATCTGCAACATTATCCTTTATTTTATTTTTCCATTAAATCTCTAATTCACAGTCCCTCGTAAACCTTGCGTCAATTTAGTCGCAGCGCATATCCTTGCGACTTTATCAGTCGCTCACGAAGTCGAGTGACTAAGTAGGTACAACGAGGTGCTAAAGCGGCCCACTAATGAGACGACGCTAATCGTCGACAAAGTGAGTGCGCGTGAGTGGCCCACTTGCGTTGAGACACTTTGCATTCGATATTGCTTATTAGAGTCTGTCAGATGAGTCTTCAGGTTGGAGGAAGGTATTTGAGGGATGATTTACATAATTGGGGTCATATTCTGCAAATACATTGGCAGAGCTACTGTTACGTTTCATCAAAACAATAGGCCAGACAGGGTCATATACTTTTTTATTTAATTAATTTATTACGTAATGAGATGGTAAGAGTTTCTTTGACATACCAGCCCACTGCCTCTTCAGCTTGCTTACTTTGCAAGCTATGTCGGTAACTCCAATTCTGTTGCGGACAATTTCATTTCAGACATTATTTCTCAAAGCAGTTCCGAGGACGGTCCGCCTTACAAAGCGGCTTGATTTATCCAATTGATATAAATACTTCTACCAAAAACACCAGCCATCACCGAAAAGCAGCAATTTCGCTGTATCAATTAACCTAATTCCGTACGACACGACATAGGGACACAGCGAAATGCACAAGGAGCCATATTGATCAATATGCCGACAGCGGCCGGTACAAACAACGCGGTCGCTGGAGCCGGTGGCCTTTGATCACGACGACCCGCCGTGCGCCACTTGTTACGACGGCATTGTGAAGGAGATTACAGAAGGCATATAGCAAACCAACCTACTCGTAGAAAATATACGAACGTATCACCTTATAAGAACGTAGTTTCTTTACATAAATTAATATACTTTACTGTGTGTAGTCATAAATTATAAAAATAAAACAAGTTACTTTTTCTTTTTTTTATATTCCTGCTACAATTTTAATAAATAATTTTATTTATTTTATTTTATTGTATTTATTAAATTTGAAATATGGAATATTAACTTATTTTTATAAAATTAATGGATAACAATAATATAAATTTACTTCATTCTTATTTAATTTTTAAAATTTTGTGAAAAATGTATCTTCCGTACGTGTTGCCTGAATTAAACGAATTTTATGTATTTATTTAACGTCCCAATGTTGATGGGTGGATTGCTTCAAAATTTTTTGTTAGATCTTTATGATAGCGTAAGCATAAACTCACGCCTTTTTCCCAAGGACCCAGGTAGAAACCACTGACCGTCACCTGCTAAGTTTCTTACACCTTTTGCCTTGGCCATGTTCATACATCTGGTCACACACGCACCCCGGTTGTGAGTACTACGCACCTGACCTTTCTGAAGAACCTTACTTATAAGGTCAGTGTATGTCCTTCTCCCGGCGTTGCTACTAATATTCACCTTGTAAATACCTTAGTCTAATCAGTCCAGTGAATTTCAAAATAGTAACAGGTTTTAATAAGCCTGTATGTGTATTGGTTGCTTCTGTAGCATACTGCTGGTTCTCACGCAGGCCTATTCTAAAAAATAAAATAAAGGAAGGATTTAAATGTACAGGCTTTTAGGATACTACACCGCCCAATGAGAATGACAGTTGTAAATCTGAAAAGTTCAGGAACTCTCTGAGACTTTAACTAATTCTCTACGTACTCATGGTTAAGGAGCATACACCAAAGAATAAACCAAAGCGATGGCGTCGTATTTAACCTTTTGAACGCCATTGTCACATATGTGACTAGCAAGCGCGTGTCCTGTACGCCGAACGACACAATTATGTGACAATCGGTAGGTGAAATTGTCTTGGCGTGGAGGGCGCGCGCCTGCCTTTATGCTCTGGTGGCGTTCAAAGGTTAACAAGGTTTTCTTGAAACAAATCGAACCAATTGATTGAGAAATACGCAATGAAACTTCTGTCCACTTCTCCAACATCATCGTTGTCTCTTGCGGCCTCAACAAAGTGCTACGTATGTGCTGCTTTGATGGGAAATGTCCACAGTAATGCAGTTTTTGATACGCCACTCGGCGCCATCTTGTTCGTCGCTTGAGCTTTGTGATTATAATGTGGAAGCTGGCGGCGAGGTGGTACTCTAAATATATTGTGTAAGGGTGTCTAGAGCTATCTGCTGCTTTCTTAGTTTGTTTGTTTTGCTAAAAGAGTGAGAAGAAACAAAAAGGGAGATTGATTAAAAATAAATTTATTGATCACCACGCTTGCTCAAGATGGGTTGGCGATTTTAGACTTTTATTAATTATGAGCCTAGGTTTCCTTCACATTGTTTTCCTTCACCGATGTCTGTGATGTCCAAGATAAACTTAGCAAGTCATAGCTTATAGTAAACAAAATTCTTCCTCGTAATAAGCCCATATACAAAAGTAGGCTACAATCCGCAGAATATGAGAGCAAAACACCAAGCAATACACAACATCAATAGAAAAACGTACCTATACAATAAAAATAAAATAGCACATAGGCAAATACCTACAGAAGCTAATCCGCAAAGGCTCTTTAAAAAACTGAGGGTACATTGAAACAGCAGGTTGGTTGCAATAGCGGCAAACAGCGCCCTCTCCCGGTGATTTGGGCATTTATTAAAAAGCACACAATACCCGGCCACTACACTGAGATCGCTCTTTTCTATTTTATTTTTAATATTAAACCCCCCGGCTACTGCTCGTTGATGTAGAGTAGTGTGGAGGACAGAGTGAAATTAAATAAGTGTTTAGGTATTTTGTACTGTATTTCTGTATTGTGAGAATATGATTTACCACCATCTACAGACAAGAAAAGAGTCTCCTCTTGAAAGAGGACTTTTGGCCGAAGGGTGTCGTTTATCGACGTTTCAGAGGATGGTTACGCGACACCACGCAACGTAACACGACGCCGACAACGTTACGTGAATAGTTTTAGTTTCTTATGGTTTTAATTATGTATTAGTTTATTGTTGTTAAATGGTATTTTTGTGTATTTGTTTCTATGGGCCTTTTAGTTGCCTGATAATAAAATGATTAGTTTTTATTATTAAAAGTAACCGTGTCTTCTCGGTTTTTATCCTTAGGAAACCAAGAAAGCATTTGCATCTTGTAGCTAATCGAATAGTTCGTAGCAGGTGCTACGAATTTTCGTAGCACTTATTAATGCTACAAAATGTTTGATTTTATAACTAAGTGGTCAATGAGTTTAGAATATGTTATCGAACTCCTTATTGTCTTTTTATTTAACTTATCAATAGTTATAATCGACAAGTTATAGATATAATAGAATCACTATTTATGAAATACATAAAATACTAATTATCAAAAACAAAACACAAGGACCGCCGCGCGCCGCCTCTGTCCCGAAGTACTCTGCGCCATCGCTTCACAGGGAGGCCGGCGAGGGCCCTCCACAGCTATTATTGAGATTCAGACGGCAGACTCTTCATCATATCTACTCCCGCCTGAAATATGTACTCTTGCAATAACTGTTTATGTAATTCACAACTTTGTGAATTTGCACGGTATATAGCTTGCAATGAACTTCGCTTAGAATCCGGTTGTGTACTCAATTGCTATGCTTAATTTCAGAATGTTGCGCTCCCAAGAATTCATCATCTGCCTAGCCTTTGTCCAACTTTATTGGGGTTGGCTTCCAGTCTAACCGGAAGCTCCCAAGTATTATTTTTAAGAAAATAAAACCATCAATAAGTATCAATAAAGGAGGGGGATGGATAAGTAGCATTGGTCACGATATATCAAATGACGGAACAGCTATGATCTTTCATTAAGTTTTTTATCCCGTATCCACCCAATTCTGTGTGCCTTTCAATTTCATTGATCTTGGATTTCAACGGGCTAAAGTTGTACCTATTCAAAAATACATGATTTTTATTGTAATCATATAAAGATGGTTTATGTGTCTGTATGTCCTTTGCAGAGAGCAGTGATGGCCCAGTGGTGGCGGCCCCGACTTACGAACAGTAAGTCGTGGGTTCGAACCCAGGCAGGCGCATTACTTTGTGTAATTTATTTCATCACCACTGCTCTCAAAACGGTGAAGGAAAACATCGTGTACCGACCTGAAACCGGCATGTCCTAGAACCCAAAATTCGAAGACATGTGACATCTACCAATCCGCACTGGGCCCGTGTGATGGATTATAGCCATTCCCTCTCATAGAGAGGAGGCCTGCGTCCCAGCAGTGGGAACATTAATAGGCTGATGATGATGTCCTTTGCAAATGAAGCTTTAATTAGGATAATTATAATCTTGTAATCTTATTTTACCAGATAATTTCGGATGATAAGTTGCTTCACTTTCTGGAGCCCAGACACATCAAGAAGGCGTCGCGACTGACCTCGTAAAGGATGGCGGGACGAGCTGTACAAAACCAGCGACAAGTGGTCCACATTAGCCTTTAATCGAAATAACTGGAAGTCATGGGGAGACGCCTTTTCCCAGTAGTAGCATAACGCAGGCTAACAGTATCAGTATTCCTTTTTATTTGTTAGGCTAATAAGGATAGGGCACGCCACAATAGTGGCGGTAAGTCCCCTCTTTGAGGAGTGGCTTGAGAGACGCCACGGCGTCCTCACCTTCCGCCTGACGCAGGTCCTCACCGGACACGGTTGTTTCGGGAGGTTCCTGCACCGAATCGGGCGGGAGGAAACGCCCGGGTGTTTCCATTGCGAGGATCGACCGGAGGACACGGTGGAGCACACGGTGGAGGTGTGCCCCGCGTGGGCGGAGCACCGCCGTGTCCTCGAAGCGGCGATTGGCGGCGGCGACCTCTCGCGTCCGGCCCTAGTGCAAGCCATGGTCCGGAGCGAGACGGAATGGGACGCCGTCACCTCCTTCTGCGAAGCAGTAATGCTAGAGAAGGAGGTGGCGGAACGTGAGAGGGAGAGAACCTCACAGCGTCCCGGCCGCCGCGGGAGACGCCCCGGGCGTCGGGGGCCACCACGTGGCCCCCGGCCACCGTAGGCGCGGGCCTGTGGACGGTGGGCTATGGGCTAGCTCGCCGTCCGTCCGTCTCATGACGACAGGCCGTGTCGACGGCGCGTTCGTGTTCCACGCGCAAGGACCGATGCCTGCCGGGGTTGCGGGACTGTTCGAAAGAGATACCGTGGCCCCGGAACACAAAGGGCGATGAAGGAACATGGATGGGTTTTAGTCAGTAAAAGTCTGACACTCCCTCAGAACAGAAGTCATTTGATGATTTCCCATCAGAAAAAAAAAAAAAAAAAAAAATGCTAATAAGGATGTCTTCAAAACGTAAAACACATCATCGCTGCAGCACTGTTGGTAAAGAGCTGGATGAAGACACTGCAGTTGTGCAACCAGTGCGGGCAAACATTCGGCCGAACGATTACTGAGTCCGGCCGATTCTTATCAGTTTGGTTGGACATCGCGTGCGCGTCCTGTGCTGCAGTCTCAGGGACTAAGTTAGAAGTAGTAGCGGATTCTAAAATATGATAAATAAGGATCCACAACTGGATGGAAAGATTTTGAGGTCGTGAGGGGAACTGTTGTCAATCATACGGGATTCTGACTACCATAAAGACTGTCGAAGAACTAAGAGATTCAAAATTTCAAAATTCAGCCCGAATGTGCTTTCAAGGGTAAAGAAGTCTCGTTTTGTAGTTACCCCATCCACCAGTTTGACGTCGACAAGCGTTATTTAAACTTCAAGATCGATTATGCGGCTGTTATACCTAAAACGTGTAAACGGACTCTTCTCGAAGCCGTCAACTAAGTTCTGTACATCAAACTAAATAACTCTGCGCAATTATTGTTGCCGGAACAACTGTTTGAACCCCCAATATGTTCATAACTAGAAGGTTTCCAGGTATGGTCTAGAACAACAAAATGGGTTTATTCTTCGTTCGTACTGAAGTTTTGTCCCACGTTCCAAAAAAATCTTAGTTTGTCTGAAGTTGTGTGAAGGGGAAAACCAGTGCCGGCTTCGTTAAGGGTACTTTACACCCATTATATGCAAAGTAACACTTAGTCTGTATGGTAAGCTTCTGTAACTTGGACTGTTTGTAAGTAGTAACACAGGCAGCATATAACAAAGTCAATTACAAGGGTTGTGCAAAGTTTAACAGAGGTTGTTTGGCGTTACTCTATGCTGTTAACTTGTAGACGAATTCTCTATTGATTGCCATGGTAAAACTGATTGTAACGTGCGTGGCTACAATTACTGTAGGTTGTAATAAGTTCTTAAGAAAGCTTATAATATTGATCTGATCTTCGTTTATTAAGCTTTAATAATAGGCTTGTGTCCTGAGAAAATCTAATAAGTCCGTCAGTAAAATTATCAAAAAATATTTGACACGTATTTTTTCTTTTGTAACGTAAACCAAAATTGACGAAGATACGACGCTTTTAAAATTCTCAATACGTCACGCCGTGCTATAAGTTTTAGTGCGTTGTGACGTCACGAGCCCCCACTCCCGAGTTTTGATGCGTTTTATCTTGGTCAATATTCATTGATTTAGAAAAACAAAAAGTACGTGTCCATTATTTTCCAATACTCTAACTCACGGACTAAATAGATTTGCAATTTTTTGATGGTGGAAACTAGCTTATTATCACGACTGGTGTCTGTAACACTATCGTCATCTACCTTAGCATTTCCCAACCATGTTCAGACCGGTCTGCTTAATGCTATTAGAGTATATGGAGCGAATGCTTGGCTTTATATTAGAAGTTTTTGTATTGTTATTTTGTATTTGCATTGTTTTAAAGGATGGTCAATATTTTTTTGAAGATTAGCATAAGGCCTCTAACATCAACGGAAAATACAATAATATTTTTTAAAGCCGGCAATAGTTGTTTAGTCCAGTGAGGAGCTCGTGGCAAAATGATAACAGCCGCTCGGGTCGATCTTTAGGTAAAGCCGTGCTTGCCTAGGTTGGTCTGTGGAAGGGTGACCACCCATTAACTAGGTACCGAGTTTTCTCCGTGCTTCGGAAAGCACGTTAAGCAGTTGGTCCCGGCTGTCATTTGTAGATCCTTGGCAGTCGTTACAGGTAGTCAGTGGCCCAATAAGTCTGATTTAAAAGAGTGTCCATGGAGTTTCTTGCCCGTTCTTCTCCATAGAGATCTACGCTAGGGAATGGGCAACTGCATTACTTTCTCAAGTTATTATGCCTTGTGACTGGGACTGTAGTTTTGTCTTTTTGACATTCAAAAGTGCCGTAATGGTCTAATTGAAATAAATGCTTTGAGTTTGAGTTTGAACCAGTCTTACCAAGGGGTATTACCCAGTACTAACTGGGTTGTGGAGGTCAGATAGGCAGTCGCTCCATGTAAAATACAGGTATTCAGCTGCATCCGGTTAGACTGGAAGCCGACCCCAACATAGTTGGGAAAAGGCTCTGCAGTTGATGATGAGTCGGTTAGTCCATTCAAGAGTTCAATCGTCATAGACTCCATATTATACCCAATGCACTGTTAATAAGCACAATTTGTGCCTGGTTGATGACGCCCCTGCCTCTGCCCCACCCCTGCCCCTCGCCCCTGTAACATGGGACTTAAACATAATTCGACGACCCGAATAGCGCAGCGGTAGTGAGGCTGCCTTACGTTCTTAGGGTCCCGGGTTCGAATCCTGGTTGGAGCAAATGTTTGTGTGCTGAGCATGGCCATTTGTTTCCGAGTCCCATGACTCAGTCGGTACAGTATGTTTATATGTATAATAAGTATGTATTTACAAACAAAAAGTATCTATGTAGTATATCAACTATCTGGTGTCCACGACACAAGCCTCGTTGCTTAGTGTGGCACTAGATGGCGCTGTGTGTTAATGTCCAGCGATATTTATTTATTTATTTAATTGGTGAAATGTGGATGAACTATACGTGCACCTCTGCCTAATCCAATACACCATTATTTTTAAGTTGTTCTGGAACCGAAATCCATAGACTCGATCATCGAACTCGGAACGATTGGGACTGTTTTTTTTTTATAATAACAAAAATAAAAACAATTTATTATAAATGTAATTTTTCGTGATTAAAAAAAAAATTATTATGTTGTAAATTTTTGAAAAAAAAAAAAACACGAAATACTAAATTTTTCTTTAAATGTTTTTTTTTTTTTTAAATAGTCCCATTCGTTTTGAGTTCGATGAATGAGTTTATAATATTTTTTTATTAAATAATGTAGGTTCACCAAGTGTACAGTTCATGGCTTTCGGTTCCAGAACGACCTAAAAGTAACCGTGTACTTATTACCTTTTTATTTAGCGTGACGTTGTCCTATGTTCATTAATGACCCTATCATAACAGGATTTGCAGTTTTGTCGATAGTTACGTTTATGCTATGATACCGGAACCACCGGAAGTATACGAAACATATTCAGAGTCAACGTTGTTACACACAGAAGTTTATCTGCAACTTATTGAGGGTAGCAAACATCGACAGGTGTGGGTACGGCTAATAGTTGGAAATTCAAAGTTGTGCTCAAACAGGGTAGGGTAAACACTAGGCCATCTGGCGGGCTTTGCCCAATACTCGCGCACTTGGAGTGTCAGAGTGTTGGGTCTTGTCCCCTGTGTTGAGTAACTACATCGGTTTTGTCGTGTGAGGTTTATAAAGGTTCAATTGAATGTCGGTAAAATTTTGAAGTCGAATGTGCATTTTCGAGCAATTTTGTCCCATATTTGAATATGAAAAGGGTGTTTAATTAAAATATCGGATTTTTTTTTTTTTTTACCTTAAATAAGTTTAAAAAACGAGAAATGCGGTGAGAAGATTACATTTTGAAAGTAATTGCAAGTGAACACAGAATGTTTTCACTTTTACTGATATCCCTCAGAAAAAACCTATTCAAAACTTTATCTAGATTTGATGAATAAACCGCAACAAAGAAACTCATACGATATATTTTTGCTTTTGCGTAAGAAACTGCAGCGATTACGTTTTGTTCAAACAATTGCTTGATAAAAAATCTCATTAAAAACAACAGTTAACCAACTTCCAATTCAAATGAAACGAACCTTTGGCCAAAAACCCGAAACTCCAAGCGTTAAAACTACAGCTGTCGCACTACACTACCAAGTGCGTGCAATACTTGTCTTACAGAGGGAAAAGTAATTGACAGCTACAAGGAGCGGCTGGTGCAAAAACATGGCGAATTTTTATTGCTGTCAAACCACTTGGTGCAGTGCAAGCAATAGACCGTGTACCTTGCACTTGTGGCAGAATAGACAGGGTTCATTCTGGTGTTGTGGTGTTAATTGCAAGTTTAAATTATTCTTTTTGTGTAGGCGAAGTTATTTGTGTAGGGGTTTCGTTTGATAGTTGAAATTCGGCGGAAAAGAAGACTGTTGAAGAACATTTTAAATCTTAAGCATTATTCTTAAACAACCAATGTCCTAAAGACGATCACGTATTAGACCACGGGCTTATTAGATTTTGTACGGAAATTAACTGAAGAGAACGTTTTAAATGCAGCCTACAACACTTGGGCATAATGTAGCTTCCCGTTGGTGAAAGATTCTTTGGAATTACCCCCTACATACAAACAAATTTTACCTCTTTATAATAGAAGTATAGTATAGATTAATATAATTTATCATTTATGTGTACACAAAGAGATCATAAGGAAATACTTTTACTTTTTATTAGGAACATTAGAGAAAGAAAAATATTAATATGGATTTCCTTGTACATGATTCCTTTTCGTTTTTCTATTTCTTCATTAGTTTCCTGTTCTCAGAATAAGTTTATACACGTGTACACGTTCACAGCATAATATTAAACACGTACATAATTTAATTTTAATTGGTAAGTCAAGGTGAAAACGAAACTATTTGACATAACATACTGTTTTGATGTCATTAATATACCTACTCGCGTGTATTTCAACCTGTAATACTTTGATAACATACCCATAAAATACTTTTATCGCCATAATAATCACAACTCAAAGTTAACCCTGCTGGTTAACCGGGGCTCAAGTGTTCCCCACGGGGTAGCGTGTACCCCATAGCGTGGGGTCGTGGGGTATAGGATACCCCAGAGGTTTCTCCGGTTATTGCCGACGGGGCCCGCGGGTACAACCCTCAAATTGAATATTTTATTAATTTAAACTTGCCCAAAAATTGTCTGTTAATTTTAAATTGGTACGTTTTAGTTCATTTTGATGGAAGTTGCGTCTTCTTTTATTTGCTTTTGTGAAATAATTTACTTCGGTTTTAAATGCGACTGTATTTTATGGGCCTAGCTGAAGTGGTAGTGGGCTGGCCAAGTAGCACGAATGTGGGCACATTCGTGCTACTTGCTCTCCGGGCGGAGAGATGGGCCACCATCGTCATTTTACTGGACGCCTGACGGATGAAATCGCGGTCGAGCTATACCGCGGCGAACATAGCCAGATATTGCACAGGATGGTGAGATTTGGAAGGAGAAAGAGGCCTTTGCCCAGCTGTGGGACAATCAAAAAAATATATTAGTGTAATACATTCGCTTATAAAACCGTAGTTTAAGTAAGTACATGGAAGAAAGTTTTCGGTAGAATAAACTTCCGGTTTACGCTTGGAAATGAAGTTTTTTTTTACCATTCAAATTCATTTTGCATATAAATGGTCCTTATTTTGTATAATGTTCTGTCTGTGACAAACGTGTGTTTTTTATTGACCGTCGATTTATAAGAATATTCTTTTGCCACTGTTGGATTTGTGAAATCTGAGCACCTCATTTTGCATGCATCAGTGGCTAACACTGAAAAATAAGATTTTCGTCGTTTATTGTTTATTTTCTGGAAAAACATTAATTCATTATCCTTGATTTTTAATATCTTACTTAATGTCCATCAAAAATCAGACTAAACAGTTGTGCTATAGTCAAAGGGTGCAGACATATGGCCAACATTATGGGCAGCTTTTATTAACTCTGGCTGTCACTCAATTTGGAGTATTAGCAGTGTAGCGCGCCGCGGGCTGGCTTATGTGTGTACAGGGTGGTGTAGAACTGTAATGAGTTGTTTTAGTTTGTTTGTGTATTTTATATTTTTGACTCATAGTTTGTGATTGTTTTCAAAGCATTTTTTTTTTGCATATAAAGGTTAGTACCTAGTCAAAGTCTTGAGTTATTTATTTGTGGTACTCAACACAACCCGTATACAAACATGAACTATAATATTTTAAAATGTAAGTAAAATTTTCATTAACGTTTCGAAAACCTCTTTTAATCTACTTCAAAAAAAGGAGGTTATTTCCATAAAGCTTTTCATCTTCTATGGGTTAAGCCTGTCAAAGTTCTTTGTAGATCTCGTGACCAATCGAAAACCAGGTGGCCTACCATGACGTCTAAAAGCAGGATAGTTTTAATCTTGTTCCAGTGTGGGATAGAGATGGCGCTAGACGTCCTCTATAGCTTCGTCTCTTCCCCACACTGGAACAAGATTAAAACGATCATGCTTTAAGACGTCATGGTAGGCCACCTGACCAATCAGGTCCAACTATTTTAAATGTCAGTTTTAAATAATGATGATGCTTGGAACTATCTGTGCTAGCTAGCCATTACTTCCACAGTGGCTTTATTTTCTTTATTATCTTCACCAAGGTGTCAACACATTTGTAAAAAAGCATGTAGCATTTCCAAATCCACTGCGTTTCTTCGAATTACAAAATACAAATTCAAAATTCGAAAACATTTTTAAAAAACGCGCCAACATCCACCAGCTTCCACTAATTCCCGCTAAACCCACTAACGCGCCCGTATGGACGCTAATCACGGGTCGATAACACTTCGTTAGCAAAATTAAAGTACTTCGCACTCTAGCCGCGCCGAGTATAAATTTTCAGAAATGTAAGGAATTTCAAGTGTTTTTTTTTTCTATCTTCAGTTTCTGGTTAGGAGAAATCCGGTAATGTTTTTCGCACGTCTGTATTTGTGTAAGTGAGTGTGCAATAATTCTGTCTCAAAAATTTCAAAATAAATTTAAGAGACGAAAAGAAAAAAAAACATTGTTAGTCGACTTCGAATTAGCATTCTGCTTTGCAATTAATGGCAAAGCTTGAAAAAGCGTTATATTAAAAGATTGGCGATTTTAGACATAGAAAAACGACAAGTTAGGATTCCTCACGATGTTTTCCTTCACCGATGTCAGTGATGTCAAAGATGAACTTAAAAGGATTATTTAATTTAAAAAATACCTGCGAACTTGACGATCTTATGACTGCATCAGCGAGCGGAGTTCCCATAGCTGAATTTGGACGGCAAAAACTAGTGAAAATGAAAACAACATTAAATTCAAATCAATTCATGAAATTATTCATTTCAATTCAATTCATGTTGCTTAGTGAAAATTTGCAATCGACACGCTAAGAAGAAGTTTTTATCGTAAGTCTGTCAATTCAATCGGTATATTTTTTCTGAATACTGCTTAGACACATCATGTTTCTGGCAGAGAAAAAAATATTTGAATTCATAAAAACTAACCCCCTGTATACCATCAATAAGCCGGAATACCGCAGGCGTTTAGCTGCTGACATGCATTGTCCCGCCCCAACAGTTCGTACTATAACATGCGCGGGAGTCGATACCGACCCCGAATGTTGTGTCCGGGAATAATTGATTTACTTGCGCGTGAAATTCCATAGTACTCTCATTGCACATCACTAGCCCCCATCATCTATCTTTTATGTCATAGGAATAAGGTTTAAATTGCAATGACTTTGTGGTCTCAGGAAATTCTGCATCTATCGTTTGTTTTGATTTTATTCGCTCCGGTTAATTATTATAAAGTTATTTTGTGAACTATGAATAGTGACGTCACGGGTAATAGAGCTGTTATTCATAATTATTTATTCATGAATATTATTTATTTATGAATTTTGGTGTAAAATATTTGAACAGTGATGTGGAATGAAGTATGTGAAACGTTCATTGTGTTTATTGGTAAATAAGGTAAATAATTTGTTTAGGTATGGTGATTATTATTATTAATGAAAACTGTAATTCTGATAGTGGGTAGATCGATAAGCCTGATGGTTAGAGGAGGTTGTAAGCTGAATGAAAGAGAGAGAGAGATGATTATAGTTGTTCTTAGATTCATGTCAAGTTAAATGGTGAGAAAGAGATGTAGGATTTGTTTAGCTAAGTCTAAGGTTACGAGTAGTATACTCCAGACATTTCGGCATCATCAAATCACTGGAAAGACGTCCACTGATATTGGATTCAATATAGCCCTGCCGCGTCGCCACATCGCTAGCTTATGTGCTTCTTGCATCCATGGGATTCTTGAAGTCTTCACCAGGTCATCGCAGCAGAACAGGAAATAAAAAATAAAACAATTTCGTATTTTCTCGATTTTCTTTTTTTTTTACTTTTTAAATTAAACTCATTACTTTAATTAAGTTCTACTTAATCAGATCAGCAATCAAAAAAACTTAATCAAATTAAAAATAAACAGTAGGTATCTGTCACATATGGCATCCATGAACCAACCCTCATAAGGAAACAACCCCTACGACACATCAACAGTTACAACGCCCTAATAAAACACCAATAAATAAATAAATGTATTCAGCGAAACGTAGCATTTATTCAACAAAATCCGAATAAATTTATTCAATGAAACAACGATGACTGTACTCCGTTGTAATCCTTGAACAATAAAATCTCAGCACTCTGCCCTCTGCACTCTTTGGAGGGATAGAAAAATGGAGGATAATCTTTAGTTTGGGATAATCGCAAATGTGGGGTGATACTTTTTGTATACTAAGCATTGCTTAAAAATAACAATGTGTTCGTGTGAAGATCACCGCACGTTTTCGGATTCATGTGCGTATTGTATAATTATCACTTGCTTCGGTGAAGGATATCATCGCTACAAAACCAAATCAGCATACCTGAGAGATAATTCTCGACGAATACAGCCAAGTCAGAGGCCCATAAGCAACATAAAAACTCAGACACCAGTTTAGGCACTAAACACACGAAAAAGAAAGAAGACCTGAAAACTGAATTATTTGATCAAGTTTTCTTAACCTTTATTAACGAATCGTAGGTATAAATTAAAATCGCGAAACTGCAGTTGAAATTCGCAGCCGTCCTTGCATGTAAAATCCGCGTCAAATCGCAAGGGTCCGCACTGGGGTGCCGACCGAAAACAACACGATTTGTATTTATATCTAAACCGAGCCTTTGTCGTGCGATTAGTAGCGTATTGTTGCGACAAATGTGCGCAAGTGTGCGGGGGTACTTAGAGGGTTTATAGTGGGGTTAAATGTTATTGCTGAGTTCTTAGTGTGGGTGTTGAGATGATAGATATTGTGATGCGGAGGCTGAATAATTGTGATTTATTGAAATTTAATGAAATTTATTTATTTGCCAGAATATAGGTGCTTACATGATATCATGGTATTTTTTTTTTGTGCTATTTAAATTGCCGGCAGAAAATTGATGTATGCCGTTTTATGCTCATTTGTAGAGTGTGTAGTTCTCTCTCTGACGTTTTGGTTCTATCTGACGTTTTGGTTTTCCAATATTTTTTATGTAAGTTACTAAGTTACAAATTAATGTAGTAGATACCTACCTACTTACATACCGAGTTGTGTGTGTGCCAGGCGGTGTATTTGTCTATACCCATAAACTTCCAGGCACACACACCACTCGGTTTCTTCTAAGCAAGCGTGCTCCACCCTCGGCCGCACCATCGCTTCACATCAGACGATTTGAGGCCAAACGCAATAATGGACTAAAGTCTTGAATTTATGAAGAAATTTTGAATCGCGGGACAAACAAACACTTTATCATTCACATGTCCGTATTCCAATTTATTTGGGGTCGGCGTAGCATGTCTTATTTTTCCATACTACTACTAGTATACTTTCAATAGTATCTCCTACACAATGCTATAACCCTGGTCCAAAACAAAACTGCATTAGGCACAATCAGCGCCTGCGCCCAAGCATCACGGTAGGGTTGTCACGCCAGGGTCGGCACGCACGGACGAGCTCTCCTCGTGCTAATGAGAGGTAATCCCGGGACTCAGGCTTGATTTCTGTTGCAGTCCCTCCCTGCATAATGTAGAAAGGGTCAGTAACACCAGTTTACACAATACAGTGAACGGAATTATTGTTACTAAGTGCGCCGATGGTGCAAGATTATGCAAGTTTATACCATCAGACGATTTATCACAATCAGGTGTACTTCAGAGGTGACTGTTTTGCAGCTGATGCGGGAGAATCTTATTATCATCATCTTCCTGACCTTGAACCATGTTACATGGGGTCGGCACTATTAAAAACTAAGTGTTTTTACCTCCAGTGGGCTTAGTGGGCTAAGTGTTTTTGCCTCCGGTTGGGCCCTATCAGAATACCAGCGCTGTGACGTTTTTTTTAATGTTACAGCACCATGCTGAGATAGGGGCCTTTTGGCCTAGTACAGGACAAATTTCATTTCATAATTTTTTTTTATTATTTTTCTCTTTGTCTAATTTTTATTAGTTGTAGTGTTAGTTTAACCATTTTTATTTGTGTGTTTTGTCCCGTGCGGGCTAATAAATGCTTTTTCTTCCTTTCATTGTATTTACACTCTTAAAAAAAATCACTTTACATGTCAGTTCAATTGTTTTCAGACTCTTTTCAAAATGGAACTAGTGATTAAAAAAAACATCAGTAGTTCGATCATGGAACTGTTAATGGTACTAGTCTAGTGACAATGAAGGCTTTCCTTCCCTTTTCTTTCATATAATTCCTCACACAATATATCCATCGTTTCCTTGGTCTTCGTCTTCGGCTCCATCCATCAACATTTATATAAATCTCTCTTATAGTCACATGAGAATCTCAATAGGTGAGAATAACGACTCCTCATCCGAGCCTCACAAATGGAAACATTGAACCAAAGTAAAACGTTGATCATCATTGGACATTTTTCAGTCTTCTGTGTGGTAGCCACCACCACGACCAATCCTTTCCAACTGCTCTGTCTGCGTGGTGTTTTGTATCATTAAAAAAAATCCTAAGGTGAGTACACCTTAGGATTTTTTTTAATGATACAAAACAGGCTTGCGTTTGGCCGCAACTTACCTAATGTGAAGCGATGATGTGGTCTGAGGTGGAGCATGCTTACCAAGGAGATACCGATTCACTCGAACTCTGAATTGATCCAGATTATAATGATCAGGGAATAGAAAAGCCGGTAGGGAGTTCCATAGACTGGCGATGGCACAATAAATGTGGAAGCATGGCGCTTTATACGGGTCCGTGAAACTTCAACCATAAAGGGTGTAAATAGGCCCTTAACGAAGCCGAAAGGCACTAGTTCTCCTCGTCACTGCGATATTCTTTTGTTGTAGACCATACCTGGGAACCTTCTAGTTTTCGGAGATATTGGGGGTCAAAGTTCCAGCTTTTTCACAAGTTTTTTTTTAGTACTAGTTTTTAATGTTTATAACTGTACTTTAAATACCTCCATGACACGTTTACTACTCGATGCATCCATCAACACAATGTGTTGAATGCGTTTCATTGAGTTTTACCGTAAAATGTGATTTTTCACCCCAAAAAAAAAAGTAGCTTCCCAGCAAGCACTTTTGCGCAGAGTTACTCAGTTTGATGAACAGAATGCTTGGTTGACGGCTTTGTCATGGGTCTGTTTACACCCTGTATAACAGTGACACTTCGCAGGTGCGGGGAGTGAAAGCAATCTCCTCATCATCTAGGTACTTCTGTGCATACCTACCTAGTGTAACCTGCCTCCCCAAGTCTCCCCTGGACTCGGCGTGATTTCTATTGCAGCGATCCCGCCGACAGCGCACCGAGGGTTGTATACAACATTGTGTTTTTATTGCATAAACGTGCTGTTACAATTACATTCAATTGAGGGTGTGTATTACAGTTTTAATTAGACTTTTGTGACTGAGAGATTAGAGTGTGAAATGTTTTTGGGTGTGAAAATTTGAGAAAATAAATTGTACGGTTGTTGAAAAGGTTTTAAACGGAAATTGCGTGTTTCTCTTTAGGTGTTGGCTGGGTACTGATTGAATAGAAACCCTTACTGACATAGAAAAGCTGGAAAAACAAGTCAAGGATTAAGCACACTTAATAGTGGTACAGTAGTGCTACACATTAGCGTCTTATTTTATTTTTTGTGAAAATCCCACCACACTATTTCCAAGCCACTGCAACTCCTGAAAGCCGGAATCAACAGTGGTGACTACCAGAAAAGCGTCGGGACAATAAAGCGCGACGAAGTCCCAGAGAAACAATTGAAATGTGAGAAAAGAATAGCGGAGGAGTAGAAAAAACAATTTCCTCTTCTCTCTAGCGTCTTACATTGTGAGTTTCTCAGAAAAATACTCTGAGCATCTTGACTTAGAAATTCCTCTGAGAAAACTACCTACCACCAATGTACTTGACTGTAATTTCTATTAATAAATTATATATTCGTTTCAGCGCCTGTGTGTATTTTCTTAAATGTAATTGCTATAACAGGTGTAAATGGTAATCACTTCCGTATAAATGAGACCGTTGCTACATCAACCATATTCGAAAACATGTAACATTTTTCACAAATATAACTTTTTTACAACATTAACATAAAGGCTGTTTTCTACTAAGGCACAACAGTCACAACCGAATGGGTGCAAAAGTACTCTTAACGAAGCAGAAAGGCACTTGTTTTCCCCGTCCTTTCGATATTTTTTTGTTGTAGACCATACCTGGGAACCTTCTAGTTACGGAGATCTTGGGGGTCAAAATTCCAATATTTTTTTTTAATACCAGTTTTTACAATGTTATAACTTTACTTTGAATACCTCCATGACCCCCGTGCGAACGATGCGGCTGACGAACTTGCCAGAAGAGGATCCAGCACAAAACCCTACGGATCCGAACCCATTGTGCCCATCGCTTTCAAGCAGCTTAGAAGCTGGTTAAAAGATCACACTCCAATACACACCAGGACCTCGACACCAGGATGTAGGCAATCCAAGGAAGCTATGCCATCCCTGGATACAAAGCTGACCAGGCGCCTTCTGCGCCTGGACAGAGATAGCCTGCGGCTGGTGGCTGGGACCATCACTGGACACTGCTCACTGAACAAACACTTCCACACCCTAGGAATCATTGACAGTCCCCTGTGCAGAGCATGCATGGAGGCGGAGGAAACGGTGGCGCATGTGCTCCTTGAGTGCACAGGCGTTACCAAGATTCGCGTGGAGACCTTTGGAACACCCCAAAAAAAATTAGCAAAAATTTTTACGTCGAGTAACTTAGTTTGATGTACAGAGTGCTTGGTTGAAAGCTTCGTGAAGAGTCCGTTTACACCCTCTATACTACACCCACATTTACAAGACGTTATGATAAGTCCCAAATAATATTCTTCCTTACATAAAAATACTGTATAAAGTGTTTATTAATTGTATGTACTGTATGCAATGTTCAGTTCATTTTTACAGCGTCGGATAAGTCTCCCAAGGAGGAAGGGTGTGTCTTTTTCATAAAGAAGCGAATTTAATATTTGAAACTTAATTTCGTGAGATGAGACTTGCCTCTGAAGCGGGGAAGACGTGTAATAAAAAGTTTTAGCTTAAGCGAAAGTATATGTACCTATAGTATATACTTGTACTTGTGACCTGTTCCTAGGCTGAAAAGTAGGTTTACTGAAGAACTGAATAGATTAATTCTTTGATGTGATTCTACTTTTGATGACTGTTTAAAGTGTTTTTATGTAACCTTATGAATTTGGTTCTTGAGCAAAGTCCGTAATGTGTGTTTTGTAGCGCAATGTGGTGTTGCGTACATGGTCAGTTAGCTTGACGCCTAGAATGCTGCGCTCTATTGCACATTGGCAAACCTTGCGTTTGGAGTTTTGAATGTTTGTGAAAGATCAAGTTTGGGATCCATACATCAAAATGGGAAAACATAAGAGACCCTAGAACGTCCATGTGGCATACGTCACAAGTACGCGGTGTAAACGTAACGTAAATACGTCGATTTTTAAATTAAAAATACTATCGTTTCACATATTTTATAATATTTCAATGATTTTAAGAATTTATTCATATCTATGGATGATACTGATTGTGCTTGTTGAAAACAATTTAACTAAAATGCTGTATTTTCGATTGAAAAATCTACGTATATACGTTACGAAAAACGTCAAAACTGGTACTGGGCCTAAGATTATTTTTTTATTCAATGCAAAAAGTTTTTTATTCACCATTAAATAATCAATCATCCACCTCAACAAAACCTATAAAAAGCCAGTACAGATTTCTATGAAAACGCCACCTACCCATTATAAAACAATTCAGCCCTACAACTATGTCATTAGGTCACAATTAAAATTTATAAGCAAACACACTGTACCGTACCTATCTGTTGATTTTATCTGCCGGCCGACCAATGAGCAAACAGAATTTGAATAAAGAACTGGACTAATGGAACGGGCGATGTTTGCCGAGTCGCGCGATAACGAATAGATGCTAGTGCGAGTTGCGAGCAAATACTGGCGCAAGTTGGCTAGCTCGCGGGTAAACTGTGACCTGGCGAATAAATACAATGAGCGTGTCACGGTATGGTGATAAATAGAAAAGATCTCGTATTTATTTTGTTCGTTAAGTTATTCATTATTCATAGCTCCACAGTCGAGTAATGGGCAGAATTTTCCATAAATTATTTATTCTCGCAGTGACACGAGCTCCTCAATCGTGTGGTTGTATTAACATTATATACTTAGGTACTATGTCTTCCCAGGTAGTATCAGACGTATATTCATTCATTCTATAGGCTTTTCAGCAACATGCAAGAAGTCAGATTTGCCAGAAGTAGCTATAGTCATAAGCACTGTCGATAGTCTAAACAGTATGTATATGTCTGTGGCTACGAACGAAAAAGATTTTTTATCTCTAAAGACGAAAAATAGAAAATTTCATGCTGAATCCAATCATAAATATTCAACTAAATACTCCCTCCCGCTCACCTAAACCCGTTGTCGGTTGCTGTCAGCATCCTCAGGATATTCTGAAAGTCTGTTATGGAAGAAACCTGTGTATACAGCTACGTTGTTTCACCGTGTGGAGTTCTGGATTACATATAGTGTAGACATCCTATGATTGTACTCTATGGTAAAGTACCTACCGTTGGAAAATTGAAATAGACCTCAGTGTAGGTACGGTAGTCTAAAGCAACGAGTCGTTGTATCGAGCCTCAAACCTACAGACTGTCTAGTTTAGGGATCACTAAACAACACTTGTCTTACTAAATAGTTTTAGGTAAAATTTTAAGCATGATTTCCTGGGTTCGATTCCTAGATCGGTCAAAGTGTAATTGGGTTTTCCTATCAGGAATTTCTCAGTAGCAGCCAAGGAGTCTGGATTTGAGCCCGTTTGATGCCTATAGTCACTCATCTACAACCATCCATGACAATTACAATAAATTACTCAAAAAAAAGACTACAATTAAAAATATACCCATCTCTCTCTTGCAGTTTCAGTCAGCAGTCGGTATTTAGGTTGACAACACATGAACACACCTGCACAAATATCCAATGAATAATTTAACGAATTACCGCAACGTTGCGTGTCGCCGGCGACATTCAACCGGCGCTGATAACCTCGGGAACGAATAAGGACAATCATTAAGAGAAGTAAAAGGTATTTTTTTTTAATTATTAGGTCAAAAACAGCCAGGCCACTGGATGGTCTTTACTGCTTTGATTGCCTCCTTGGTCTTGTGTTCAATTCCCAGGTGGGCAAACTGTTGTTGGGTTTTCCGGAGTCTGGATGTGTGCCCAGTGTTAGGCAGAGGGTGTTTCCTGTACGTGTACATCCAGATTTCGTCAGTTATGTTCAAATCCAATGAATAAGTTTCATGGGGCTTGGAACTTAATTGGGTGTACAGGTTACACATCTGTCTAACCCTTCGAAGATTACAGGTGTGATGTTATATTATCGTCGTCACGTATACTTTCTTAACTGATTATTAACGCTTGGTAAGAGAGATGGATATCAATGATATGTGAGTCTTTTCCGGAATTAAAATCAACAGAATAACTCTTTCTTGCTGCTTTCAATTGTTTTTAACCGACTAGGAACCGAAAAGGAAGGGTTATGATTTTAGCTGTTCATGTATGTATGTATTCATACTACACAAATTCTTGTTCTGCAAAGTATTTTTTCACTATAATTAAACGGTTTTTTCCATAGTCCCATAAACAAATAACAATCATTAGATAGTGTGTAAATAATCAGAATCCAAAGAGGGTGTGTACCCCAGTTTACCCTAAGGAATAGTAGGTAATGTTTACGCTGCATCTCATTAAGATGCCGCCTCCGCCCACTCTCCCCTAAGCCCGCGAATTTATTCGACCATAAAAAATAAATAAACCCATAGACACCCTAACTATGGCTTTGATTGTTACGATTTTAGCATTGGAATGCATAGGAAATTCGTGTGAGGGAATTTGAGATTAATAGAATCAGGAAATAAGTGAAAATTTCGTTTGGGAAGAGTTTCTTGGGTGGTTTATGTTGTGAAATCAAAGGACCATACAGTAACACAAGGGTGATATTTAGATCTAAGAACAGAAGAAAGATTTTAAGATTTTGGTTTGTGAAATTTAAAAGGAGCCTCTATTGAGACAAATTTTTCCTAAAGACTAAAATTTATGTCAAAAATAGACCGAAAAGTAAGTAAAAATTGCGTATTAAATTGCAGCTAATACCTAAGTATAGCTTAGATCACTTATTATCTTGAAAATAATGGGTGTAAATGGAGGTTAAAGTTTCAACATTTTCATCTTATAGCTTTATTTTAAAAACCTCCAAGACCTCTGTACTATTAATTACATCCATCAGCATAATGTAAAGAGTGCATTACATTGAGTCGTACCGTAAAACGTAATCTTTCACACCTAAACAAAAGTCGTTTCCCAGGAATATTTTTTGCGATGAGTTACTTGGTTATTTATCTTAATAGGTTAAGTTCACTCACACTCACACACTATTGTCTACATTTCTTTTTCATTTCTCCTTTTGCAGGTCTGCTGGCAGAATTTTCTTAAGAAATAAGCTATTTACTCATATTTTATAATGTATTTTCCTGTGTTGTATATTGTGTATACATAAATAGTAAAATAAATAAATAAAATTAGTTTGATGTACAGAATGCTTGATTGACAGGTTCGTGAAGGGTTCGATTACACCTTGTGTAGGTAACAGGGCCCATCCTCATTATCATTATGGCAACTTACCAGAAAACACATTTCACACCAAACATATTCCAAAACAGCAATTTAAAACTAACATCGCCATTCGCAATAATCACCAGTACGATAACTGACCAATAAATCGGTATCACGTATCGGTACGACTACGAACGGTACCGAACATAAATCTCGGTACCAATCCCGGGAGGCGAATCGTGGAGCATCGACGAATGCACATATAATACCCCTTAATAAAGATTAACAGGCGGGGTGAGAGTAGGGTGTATATGCGAACATGGTTCTGTGAGATATAGAAAGAAAGAAAAAGTATTTATTTGTCTCGCACAAGACAGGACAAAACAAAATGATTCATTTTACAATAAAACAAAAATATGTAATTAAGAAGTAAACATAAAAAAATACCACTCATCATCTGCCTAGCCTTTTCCCAAGTTTTATTGGGATCGGCTTCCAGTCTAACCGGATGCAGCTGAATACCAGTATTTTACATGGAGCGACTGCCTATCTCTACCTTTTGATTTTGATTTTGATTTTAATACTGGTAAAGACTGGTTGTCAGACTTTTTGGGCCACTGTAACCTGTAACGACTATAACCTGTAACGACTGTCAAAGATCACAAATGACAGCCTGGACTGCTTAGCGTGCTTTCCGAGGCACGGAGGAATGTAATGGGTGGTCACCCATCCACAAACCAACCTAGGCATGCACGGATTAACCTAAAGATCGACCCAAGCGACTGTTATTATTTAGCCACGAGCTCTTTAAAAAAAACCACTAAAAAATAAAAATAAAACAACTACTTACAACCAAATAAAACGCAACTACTAAATAAATACTTTTACTTTATTTCTTTAGATACAATTCCTGATTCTTAATTTATTTTACTTTATTTTATTTAGTAGGTCTACCAACAATTTATTGTTTATTTACAAACAAAATAAAAACATGCATTAAAACTCTACACAGTGCAAGAACTACTTATTGGTAAACACTACATGGACAAAAAAGAAATCAACAATGAGTAATATTAATAAGAATAAGTGGTGGAACCATACCAGGGTTTGCGTTTTCTGATTAGGAGTCTTCAAGTTTCGAGTGAATTTTTTACTTCTAAGCGGAAATTATTCTACATCGTCCACCACAAAAAAATGCTTGGTTTAAGGATTGATAGTGGTCTAATCCGAAACGATGGATGGACTGTGTGAAGAATGATATAGCTAGGATATAATAATATGAATCATGGGATGACCACTAAAATAAAAATTTAGAAGCAGAAGACCGCCCACAAATGAACTGGGTTAAGGTCTGAAACTGAAGATGAGAGCTTCAATAACATTTACGTACTTGGGTCTGTCGAATTAAAGAAAAACAAAAGAATCAGGCACACATAAATCAAGCTAAAATTACCACAAATAGAATGTGTTAGCAGAATTTGATCTAAAAGTTTTTACCCCAAGATCAACCAATCTGATTCTCTCTTACGAGCTTTATCCTAAAATGTTCACTTACTAATGGTGACCCTACCAAATAGCCTTCAACAGCCATCAACACAAAACCAAAAGGCCGTATGAAACTATAGCACGTGCCTCCAACTTTGCCCTTTTCACCCGCGACAGTGTAAAACTAAAAGTTTACAACGTTTAATTGTGATGGCTGACAAAAGTGCGCATGTTGCGTTCTTTTGACAAGCTGTTTGATCCTAACGTTTCGATTTAAAGTTACTAATAGTTGGGGTGCTAATCACAGGGTCATTTTAATTTTATTGCAGTGAATCAGCTGGGATTTATTATTATGAGTTGTTTTAAATTTTATACGTGGATTTATCTTTTCAAAAGAATAGTCAGGGCAAATAGCAAGTGTAACTTAGAGCAATGGCGGCCGATTTAAACCAGGAAATCTGTTTGAAGAAAATTTTGATTTCTACCTAGACTTATCATCATCTGCCTAGCCTTTTCCCAATTATATTGGGGTCGGCTTCCTGTCTAACAGGTTGCAACTGAATTTTACTTGAGAGACTGCCTATATGACTTCCACGATCCAGTTACTACTGGGTAATATGATACTCCTTGGTAAGACTGGTTGTCAGTTTCCGGCCACTGACTACCTATAACAAGTTCTGTCAAAGCTCTTCAAATGACAGCCAAGACCAACGGCTTAACGTGCTTTCCGAGGCACGGAGGAAACTCGGTATGAAATGATGGTCACCCATCCACAGACCGTGACCTTGGCAACCTCAGCTTAACCTGAAGATTGACCCGTGCGGCTAAGCTTCTTTTTTCTTCCAATTTTTCTGTGATTGTGATATGAAATTGAACTGCTCGCTACGCCTTCAGGCATCTGCATTTCTGCAAAACCGAGTAAATGATTTTAACCGAATTAATTATCATGCTAATTAGAGTATTTTCATTGGGACACGTCGGTAAATAAACAGAGCATGTATGTGTGCGTGCGGTCGCTACAGCCTTGATGCGGCTGCAATTACTGACGCTGGGCGGAAACCGCCCGCCCGCACGCTCAGCCGCCTAATTATAATTTTTGTTCCGGTTTATTCGGAGCTATGTTATTGTTTTATTAAATTACACATAATAATATCAAGTCTATAATCCCGGAATGGATAGGCAGTGGTGTACTTAGAATACATCTAGGCCTAGCAGTAGCGAAGGGTCAATTTTTGTAAGAGCTATAATTTGTCTATAGAATACTGACCGTGCCATTTTTCAAAGGGAATCCGGTAGGAATCGAGTTGTATAGAACCTTCGCAACTGAGGGTTAGCCAGTTACGTACCTACTTATGTTTGACCATCTAATATAGGGTAGCCCCCTAATAGGGTAGGCCTATTGCCATCCACCACAAATATTGACTACAGGCTGCTAAAAGTTGGGACAAACACTCAACGTCATTTTTAAAATAACGACTAAAAATATCTGTACAGTCAACCGGTTCTTTGATAGGACAATTTCGACAATACCAGCGCGTTTTGTCGCAGCAGTAGGCGGTTCCTAACTAGTTGGTGTTACCATTGAAGTGCGATTGACTGTTTTCATCTGCGTAGCCTTTTCCCAACTTTGTCATCGTAATATATTCTTACCAGATACAGCTTAATACCGGTATTTGAACTGCCTCTCTGATATCTATAATATCCTGGTTACTGAGAAACACGATACCCTTGGTTAAAAGAAGTTGATGAAAGGTCCGTATCGCGTGTGAATTTGCCTCTAGAGGCGCTTGTGTAGACTAAGGTCTTCCAAAATGTCAGATGTCATAGAGTGTTCGCTCGTTGCGTGCTTTTTTATCACGTATTTATACTAATGCTCACGATTGTGTTCTAGATTGAGTCATTCCTGATTAATTATGACTTGAAGATTTTAAGTAGCAACTTAGGATCTTATTTGTTAGTACTTGGAGGTAGAATGATTTTTAAATGTTTCATGCTTGCTAATTTTTGGAAGAATATTGTAAATATGTATCTAAAGCTATGTTGTTTTAAGTAATAAAATAAACTTTTTTATGAAGTTATTGGTACTTTAAGGTATTAAATAGAATTATTGACAGGACCATACTCGACAGTACGCCATCTGGTGAGCTCAAAAACACGTTCACACATTCATTGGAGCAACGGATCAGTAAAGCTTTAGTCATATTTAAAAAAAAAAAACTATACAAAAAAATCTTCATTATAAATAAAAAAAAATATGGTTTAATTTTTTTTTTTTTTTTAATTTTAGTGTTAATTTCCAGCTATAAATATAGTTAAACCAGATAATAATAATAAAAAAATATATGTATGTAACAATAATAAATTAAATCGATTTCATCATCATCTGCCTAGCCTTTTCCCAACCATGTTAAGGTCGGCTTCCAGTCTAACCAGATGCAACCTATTTAAAATAAATTCAAATTCTTTTATTGACATAATAGGTTACCTACATAAATTGTTTGAAGCCTCTGACTCCCGAACTAGGTGTACCTGTGAGTCAGCGCCCTCTCCCATTTTATTTGGCTTAGATAATAATGTCAACATAGAAATAGACAAACATATTATGTGCTACAAAAAACAATTTTAGAAAAAAATATAACAGATAAAATAAAATACAATTACAGAAATGAAATGTGTGTATGAAAAAAAAATATATATATGAAAGAACATCAAAAATATATTATATTTTATTCTTCAGTTAAATCGCCTTGTGTGTGTGTGACTGTGTGTGTGGTAGGTGTGTACTGTCAAAGATCTACAAATGACATCCGGTACCAACAGCTTAACGTGCTTTCCGAGGCACGAAGAAAACTCGATATGTAATGAGTGGTCACCCATCCACAGATGAACCTAGGCAAGCGCGGCTTAACGTGAAGATTGATCCGAGCGGCTGTTTATATTTAGCCATGATAGTCTCGAGAGTTAATTTCAGGTATCATCAATAGCAACCCAGTAACACGAAGCATCTATGTAACCTCTCTTGAAATAGGTACCTACTTAAATAGCACGTGTAACATTAATATTCTCATTACCATACTAATCTCGATGCTACATAGACATCCCTCCCACCCTTAATTATTAACAAACCACCCCTACTAAAAACGGGTTAATTTCGTTAATAAAACAGCGAGCAAATTAAACGCTATCCCCGCCGGTAGATGTCGCTAGCAAAGAGTCCTCTTCATAATTACGACTCGCTCTTGGCAAATACTTGGACTGTAATTATATTTTTTATTACCCTCTTTCTAAGAACTGCAAACAAATAAATTGTTCACGGAATTGTATGTTGGGTAGTGAAGATAGAATTTTGTCGTGTTTATAATTATATTTGTGACTAGCTGTGCATCGTGGCCTCAGTCATTATAAAATCATCAATCATAAATGATAAAAATATCTTCCCTATTTGAATTAGGTTTTGTTAACAATTTCAAGGGTTTTAATTTTTTTGCACGGAACCCTAATCTTTAAAAAAAATAAAAGTATCCTAGGTTACTCCATATAACATCAGCTATTTCCCAGTATAAGTCCCGTCAAAATCTGTTCAGCCATTCAGGAGATTAGCCGGAACAAACATACATTTTTTTATTATTATTATTCCGTTTATTCATGTATATCCTTATCTAATTACATTTTTAAGTATTTCTTAAAATAAAACGATACAAAAAAAAAACACTTAAAAATATAAAAAAATAGTAGTCCACCGGTGTCGGGAGCAGGGTCCAAGCCACCGGCGGTTAGGGCTGCAGAGACATGAACCTCCTCACAATGCGAGCCGTATCGAGGAGTACTGCCTTCTGAATCAGGCCCTTGATCCAACCGCCTAAAGAGAGCTTCGATAGATGGTCATCGAAGCTCTTGGCTATAAGGCCATTGGCCGTCACGACAACCGGCACAATGATAACCGAGTTCATATTCCACATGTCGCGAACCTCGTGTGCCAAGTCGAGATATTTTATTTGTTTCTCTTTCTCAGCTTTCACGAGGTTCTCGTCATGCGGAATGGTAACATCGATTATCATTACGCGGCGCGCTGATCGGTCCATCATCACTATGTCAGGCTTATTGGCGACAATAGTCCTATCAGTAATGATGGACCGATCCCAGTACAGCGTGACATGGTCTTTTTCGAGAACTGGGTCGGGCACATACTTGTAGTACGGTACCTCAGATTCCACAAGTTTATATTTCAAGGCAAGTTGCTGATGTATAATCCTGACTACTTGGTTATGCCTGTGCAAGTACTCGCCGTTAGCCAGACGAGAACAACCAGAAATAATATGTCTGATGGATTCACCCGGAAGGTGGCATGCCCGACACACGTCAACCGTCCCGTCCTTCATAATATATTTCCGATAGTTGTTCGTCAACATAACTTCGTCCATAATCGCACAGACAAAACCTTCAGTTTCCCCAAAGAGGTCGCCGAAACGTAACCAGGACACGGACGCTAGAAAATCTACATCGGGCCCATGAAGAGCCCGGTAGAAGCGCCCGTGTAGCTCCTTGCCTTGCCATACTTCCTTGCGGTCATCGGTGGTAAGTACCTCAGGTTTGTGCCAGTTCTCTTTAGCCATGGACAGCGGGGTGAGTCCCTTGTCCACTGCGACCACATCTCGATGCATACCCACCTCGGCTTTTAAAAAATATTCTCTGAGACTGCACACCTCGCGGTTGTGGAGGGTCTTCGCGTTTAAAAAGCCTCGACCTCCGCACTTCCGCGGGATGTACAGTCTCATAACCGATGATCGTGGGTGATGCATCCGGCTTTCGGTCAGCAGTGTACGGACTCTTCTATCCAGGGCGTCGAGTTCGGTCTGAGTCCATTTGAGTATGCCGAAAGAGTACATTAAAACCGGCATGACCCAACCATTGAAGGCGCGCACCTTGTTTCCGCCCGGAAGAAGGCTATTTAATACCTTTTTCAGGCGACCGAAGAAGCGCTCCCTCAACGATTGCTTCATGTCAGTTACATTAATGCCTAACGCTTCCGACATACCCAAATACCTATAGATTTCGGATGAGGAAAGAGATCTCAGCTGTATGGAGTCCGAGAGCTGAAGTCCCTCGGACTCCACAATCTCCCCTCGCTTTACATACATTGCTGACTGCACATTTGTCCACACTAAATTCCATCCTGATGGCGCTACTAAAAGTTTCAGTTACTTTCAGTAGCTCCATCAGTCGCAATTTGTTGGGGGCAAAGAGTTTCAGATCATCCATGTAAAGCAGGTGAGATATAACCTGACCATCCTTCCTCAACCGGCAGCCTAGGCCTGAATTCTCCAGCAATGTGCTTAGAGGATTCAGGGCTAAACAGAACCAAAGTGGACTCAGACTGTCGCCCTGGAATATTCCCCGCTTAATCCATACAGGCTCATCGCTCCCCTGGATCTGTCGACATCCTGGATATCGAAGGACAGTCTTCCATTGCCCCATACATGACTCAAGAAAGGTGCGTAGAGTTGTATCTACTTTGTACAACTCCAGCACCCTCATGAGCCACGTATGTGGCACCGAGTCATAGGCCTTCTTATAATCTATCCAACATGTCGACAGATCCTTGCGAGATCGACGAACCTGCTGGCTAATGGCCATGTCGATGAGGAGTAGCACCTTAGTACCGCGGGACCCATTCCTACATCCATTCTGAGAGGCCGACATGATGGAGTTTTTGTCAATGTGTGTATTAATTTTCACTCTCAGAATGGACGTAAGAAGCTTGTAGATCGTCGACAAACACGTGATCGGTCTATAATTTTTGGGTTCCGCGGGACTACCTGACTTATGGAGCAGGTGGGTCACGCCTGTTGTTAAAAACTGTGGGAGGGACCCGGACTCTAAGGATGACTGGAATTGCGATGCCAGGCAAGTGTGTGAACTACTAAACCATTTGAGCCAGAAGTTGTGCAGTCCGTCCGGTCCCGGGGATTTCCAATTTGGTAACGGACGAACTGCTCTGGCTACATCTAAAGGTGTTGTAAAAATTGGCTCCATTTCTGGGATAGGTTCACACACTCGCTCGACATCACGCATCCAGTCAGCCTCAGTATGACAAACGGGTACCGACCAGATGCTGCGCCAGAAAGAACTCGTGGCGGCATCATCCGGGTGGCACACATCCGTCATATTTTGCTCGGGTCGCTCCCAAGCTCTGTATACCCACCTCATGCGATTCTGTGAATACCGATTAACCCGCCACTTATACCTCTGAATACGGTTCGCCCATGCATAAACTTTCTGCTTCAGGAAGTCGATGCGCTCTGTGACACGGGACATGTATTCTTGAGGACTGATTTCAGTCCCCGAGAATGCCCGCCTCACAAAGCGCATCACTCGTGGTCGTGTATTGCCCTCCCTGAAGCAGTATAGTTTGCTGATGAGTACCCTGGCCCCGTCGATACGGCGCTCGATCCTGCGCTGCCAGGCTGGTATGGCTGGTTTTGGTCGAGTAGCTACCTCACAATTTGGAAACTTGACATTAGCTAAACGACATGCCGTAACAGCCCCACAGAACAGGATCGAGTGTGTATCAACGAGGTTCTCGCTACTCTCGAATATATTCTTAAGTTGCGAGTCCAAGGCACACACCGGCGCCCTATTTTTCTTATGCATGGGTAACCGTGATAATCGGGGCCTAAGTTCGGTAGGAGTGGACCGATATTCATGAAGCGCATTCTCCAGAGCGCTCCTCAATCGGTCGTTGCACTGGCTACTTACCGTGGCAACTCCATCATCCTCCTCTACAACAGCAGGGTTCAACCGCGGTGGTTTTGCGTCAATAGCTGACACTTGCACCGCGGTTTGTGTCGGAGTTAAGACGATAAGGTTGCTCAGTACTTCTGAGCGCAGCCTATCAAGCGCGGCGTCGTCCAACCTGTGACTGCGTTGGATGACCCGCACCTGATCCGATAGTCGTTGGGCCGAGACGTCGACGGTTGGTTCAAGATCCTGGAACAGAGACAGCATCCTAACACGGTACGCAGTGAGGTTAGTTCCCCCCTCTGTAGACCCGTAGTATGCGCGCATGACGTTCTCGTTAATGGATTGAGTCCATTTCATGCGCTGCACACAACCACCGGTAGCGGGGACCCGGCTCGGGGCCTGTTGGCCCGGTGGCCGGCCTCTCCCCGCACGACGTACAGGTGGTGGCGACGTCGGCGGAGAGAAATACTCGTCGCTCGAGCTCGACGCAACTGCCACGGCCGGTGTCACAGCACTCACGATAGGGCTGGGTTCCGGCGGCGGCGAGGCGGAGCTGAGCGACGGGTTCGGAGGTGAAATTATTATTATTATTATTATTATTATTATAAGTAGCTACATAAAAAGTTGACATTTTGAAATCACAAACAAACATTTCAATTTTAATTATTTGCATATATTGTATGTAAAGACGAGCTGAGGCTGATGAGATTTCTCTTCTGCTTAAATGGCGAACTTTCCTCCTCTATTCAATCCCTTAAGGGGGTGAACTTCCAAAAACCCTTCCTCAGAAACCTCGTGCAGAATTTCACTGTTCGTTGTATGTTAGTGTACTTAAGATTCATATAGAACATTCATATGGCCACATACTATATGAATCCTATGCAGCCTTTGGTCCTGGCTGTCATTTGTACACCTTTCATAGTCGTTATAGGTAGTCAGTAGCCTGATAGCCTGACAACCAGTCTTACCAAGAGGTATCGTATTATCCAGTACTAACTGGGTTGTGGAGGTCAGATAGGCAGTCGCTCTATTTAAAATTCTGGTATTAAGATGCATCCAATTAGACTGGAAGCTGACTCCAACATAGTTTGGAAAAGGCTAGGCATGTGATGATGATAATATGTTATTTTTTTGAGCATTCACAAAAAACTAAAAACCTCTGATACATTGCAAGAACAATTTTGATATAATTTTGAATTAAACTCAAGTAAGTACTAACGAATACAAACCCCAATTTATTTGCAAACTCACACAATATTTCATCACACTTAAATATATAGGTAAATAGGTCGTAATTCTCAAGTCTATTGTTTCCGTAACCTTAATTTAAGTAAACTTTACTGCTTTTAAAAACCCGGAAACGATTAATTTTAAAATAATTGTTACTGTTAAATTGCATTTATTGTTCCACGTCTTCCTATTGGTACAGTTGCTGCCATTACATCGTCTGTAAGAAAATAATTTGTTTAAAAAAATTTCAATATGTATACGGAAAAAATATGGTTGCAATTATTAATGGTTAGGTATATAAAAAGGTACTCGTAACCTGTGGAATGGTCGGTAAAAGTGACCGTGGGCGGTATGACGAGAAATTGACATAAATATTTGTCAATGTTCGACAAAATTTATACTTACGCAACTGACTTATGTAATAAACGTAACTACAAAATAATGTATCTCGGAAAATATATAAAGTTGTGAGTATATTTCGAGAAATATTGTAAGATGACTTGAAAAACGTTAAAAACATCGATAGTTTCCGTATTTATTTGTATCTGCAGAGGCTTGTAATTTAGTTTTATATTATTGTTATTACGATGTTAATAGTCTGTCAGCCTTCTTAATTTATGTAAACAATAAAATGTTAAATACTTCTCTTCTTCGTGTTTAATTATTTACAACGCTTTCTCTACAATTAATTTCATATCGTCATTTACTATTTTCAAAAACCTTTTGAAAAACGTTTAGATAGATACAAGGAGAACAGAAATGCTTCACTATACACCAAGATTTTGACAAAGCTCATTTATAAAAACAAAATATTCAGGATACAACGATAGATAACATAATAATGATTATTATTATTGATTATTTATAATAAATAAATAAATAGACTTATTGCTTAAAGCGATATCTATCAAAAAACACAGTAAACAAAACATTTTAGTGAGGATCAGCACCTGCTATAATAACAAAAATCTTCCTTCTCCTGCCATCCCAATTTATTTGGAGTCGGTGCAGAATTTTTTCTTTCTAGCCATAATATCATCCTTCATACTGTCCATCCATGATCTATCCATAATAACTAACAATATTCGCAAACATTTTACAATTTCTCAAATCATCTACCGCCTACGCCGTAGCACATCCCGACCGCGTAGCAAAAGACCAAGAAACTACGCAGCTACGAAACTCTCTTCCCAATTCTCTCATACATACCCAAATACACGTATAAGTAGGCTTATATCTAGTAAGATGCGGCTGCGTGCGGGCGATAGCGCAGCCGTGCCGTCCCGCCCAGCGGACGGATTAGACCCCGGACCCCAGCACCAAGACCCCCAACTTTATAGGAGCGTGACGTTCCCAAGATATCGGGACATCTCTAATTTATAATGGCCGTGGTTGGTAGGTATTTGGAAGTTAGGTAGGTATGAAGAGGTTTTATATGACTAAGCTAGCTTGTGCGAGCGCTCTTCGTCCGAAATTTGTCTGAAAATAATATACAAATGTTTTTGTTAACAATTTCAAGTGTTTTTTTGTGTTTTTTTTTTTGCACGAAACCCTTATTATTATTTTTCTTAAATAAAAGTAGCCTATAATATCAGCTTTCTGCCAGTACAGTCCCGTCAAAAACGGTCTAGCCGTTTTGGTGAGTGGCCGGAACGAACAGGCAGACAGACAAAAAAGTGCTTATTTGTTATAAGTACAGTTTATATACTTTCATATGCTTTCAGTAAAAAGCTGTTGTTTTGATAATCCTAACAGACACTTCAATTTTATTTATTTGTATAGATATAGATATTTACAAAAAAGTATTAAATTACATAAAGAAACTAACAAATCGAATATAAGTATATATATACAGAAAAACAATAGCAACAATTAGGCGTCAAAGGAATCACTTACATTGCTGTCAACTAAAGAGGTTGTATTATTCAGATTAACGTAAAAGTTCCGAAATATTCTTTGGAAAACTTGGCAACATAGTAAGTATTTAACACGTAAACTATCACTGTCACTTAAGGTGGATGCTCCAGGGTAGCCCGCGCAATTTAAATTCAAAATCAGGCCAGTACTAGGGTTAATGTTGATTACAATATTATTTGCGGCTGCAAGACGTATGTAGTTACAGAACTATAATCATCAAAATCATCAATGGGTTGTATTGATGATTTTGATGATTATAGTTCTGTAACTACATACGTCTTATAGCCGCGAATAATATTTTAATCAACATACAACCTAGCACTGGCCTGAAAATTGCAAAAAACGTAAGAAATTTTGAATTTCGCGGGCTACCCTGGAGGGGATATCTCCCGTGATTATCAATAATTCTGAGCAGCCGACATAAAAAAAAAAAACAATATTAATAAATAATTAATTGATTATCACGGAAGATATCCCCGTGAGTGAGAGTGTAAGTTTACTCATAAACCTTGAAAGCTTAGAACAGCGTTTATGTTATACCTACGTGTTAAACTTGCATTTAATCGAAACTAAAGTGATTGTAACGTAAGATCGAAGAGAGAGGCATCACAAAAAAATAACGATGCCGTCTATAAGGCTATATAGCCTTGAAGAAGACACGTGGACGTCTTGTCGTTGTTACTACAGCGGCTGATTAAATGTTCAATGTTGGCACTGTAATCCAAATAACATCTCTTCATGTTCTCAGCCAAAACATCTGATAAAGCCTTTAAGAAGCCACGCTGTTTATAAAGCTCCTAATCTTCTTTTTCTAGGTCATTTCACTCGAGCCTTCCCGTCGCTGCTTTTAAGTAGCTCTTTTTCTTATGAAAAAGTCTATGTCCATAATATACCCATTTTAGGGTTCTTTAACAAAAAACAGAACCTTTATAGTTTCGCCGAACTCGTCTGTCTGACCGTGGTTTAACTCGGAGACTTTTGGTGCTAGAAATTTTCATTGTTATCACTACATATTATAAAACGAAGTCCTCCGCCACGTCTGTCTGTCAGTCTGTTCGCGATAAACTCAAAAACTCCTGCACCGATTTTCATGCTGTTTTTACCAATGGATAGAGTGGTTCTCGAGGAAGGTTTTAGTATATAATTTGTCAAGTTTGTATACAATGCACAAATATAATGATATTTGTTGGAGGCGTTTGGGAGAGACATTTGGTCGCGATAACCGACATCCACGCGGGCGAAGCCGCGGGCATCAGCTAGTACAAATTAATTACGTCTACAACGATGTGATTTTTTTACCAAAGAAAAAATATAATTGCAACTGATTGAAAGGCAATTTGTTTTTGACTGGTCATGGCGACAGTTTCACACTATAGAAGGGTGTAAGACCGTGTATGACAAGTGACGATCGCTAGTGGATGACGAATGTTGGGTGACGTGAAGTGCTTCAATGCTACATGAATAACAATGTCGAGAATATCTGGGGCAGGCAGCCATGGGATTGAAGACTCAAAGAGTTTTGTACAGGATGATGTGATTTGTGAGTTTTAAATCAATTATTGATGTTATATTTTCTAAGAAAGCAATTAAGAGTGGAATAATTAAACACTTTCTCTAAAATAGGCCTCGTGTGAAAAATTTATGAAAACAAAACAGCATCCAATTTCTGCTAAAACTTGTGTTTATTTCGTGCAACTAACCAGTACGAATTTGCAAAAATCTTTTCACTCGTTTTCGAAATAAAGAACTCTCGGAGGAAGTACCTTTGTACTGACAGACACAGAGAGAGAGTGAAGAAAAGCATATGGACGAAGACAGGACAGGCATAAAACAATTGCCCCAACAATTTCACAGTACTATCTTTCCCAAAACACTCTCTATCATACATATTAACATATTCCTTTTAATATCAGTCCACGTTGCGTGCACACGCGTTGGTGTTTGCGACACGCTTTTCGCACGCGTTGCGCACGCGTTCCTTCAAGGGTGTGGACCAACACTAATTTCAACTAACCCCAGTAATGAGGGTGGATGTCACACCATACGCTATTGTATTGTGGAAATCGTTTGCTCATTTCGATCCGGTTTTTGGTCTGACGAGTTTATTAGTGTAGGTTATTGTTAATTTGGAATTTGAATTTTGAATAGTTCGCGTGATTAATTGTTAGATATAAAGGTTGATTTTATTTATTATTTGAATTAAAGCACCATTGTACCTACACCAAAAATATATTCTTACTCGTATATTCTTTATTTCGCAGTTGTCATCCGGATGTTTAATATAACTGGCTGAAATAAACAACATGATATAAGATTTGACGAGAAAGCTGAAAGACCACAGCACGACAATACTTCATCATTATTATTGTGACAGTTGTTTTTTTTTCAGTACAGCGTATTCTTTGCTAAACAAACACATGACTACATAGAATATGTTACACACTGTCCTTCAAAATTGAAACTAAATGAAATAGGCCTATTTCAAGTCCGGATTCTGAGTGCGATTTTCAATTTATTTTATTTTATCCCTCGTTGGTTTAGTGGTTGCAAGCGCGACTACCGAGCATGAGGTCTTGGGTTCGATTCCCGGGTTGGGCAAAGTTTTAATCGGTTTTTCCATCAGTAATTTCTCAGTAGCAGCCCGGAGACTGAGTTTGGAGTTGTAGATTTGTGCCCGGTTGCTGGCAATACGGTCGCCCCTTATTACATGGGACTTAAACATAACTGGTGAAATGTGGACTTGTTAGATACATCTCTGACTAACCCTTCGGGGATTAGAAAGCATGATGTTATGTACAGTCGACCAAGCTATTTGGTTTACAATTTACAATGTAATTTGCATGTTAAAATGTAAACCAAATAGCTTGGCCAACCGTACATCCATCTCGATTTCCTAATTAATCCAACTGTAAATACTGTAAAAATAAACTGGTAAATTAAAGAAGTATTTCCAGTCCAAGTTCTCTATATATTTCCAGATATTTTTAACAACAAATCCAGGTAATCCGTTACCAAATACTTTCTGAAAACAAAAAAGGAATCATTCCACAGACACGTCCCCTAATGTTTGATTCGCAGAAAACTATCGAGCCGTTCGTTCATCCCTGATTGATACGGGCAGCAACAATGCCCTGTTTACATTCAATTACACACCCCACCTCGCCGTCCAATACATCGTCACATGGATATACAGACTTTCAATAATGACGTGGCCGTGCTACTAATGGTACCAGATTTCGTGGATATTGGTCTTTTGGTCCGGAAATAAATTTTGATTTTTTAATTTTAGAAAGAAAGAAGAAAAAAAAAATGGTTTATTTGGCATATGCCACCAGTGCACACAACATTTAATAGTAAATTTTACAACAAGTGTTTGTGGACGAGTTATAAACTCTGCTTTTCACTTCGATTGCGAGGAAATAAAACAGTAGTATAAATTGAAGAAATTAATAAACGCACGAAAAAACAAGAGCTGTTTCCCGCCGCTTTATTTTTTTGAAATGTTACGACATTGATATTAGGCTTGGGCTGCAGACCTATACAGCCTACTATTAACTTAATTTTGTAATAATAATATTCTTAAATTAATTAAATAACCTACCGTAAGTACTTGAATTTAAATTTTTATATCTTTTATGTCTTAAAAAACACATAAGGCAAACAAATTAAAGTAAATATTATAAAAAAAAAACAAATTCTATCTATAAACTTCTTATTGCGTTTGGCTGTATGGCTCATTTTCTTTGCTTTAATATAGATACATTTATGAGTATATCCTGCACAAACAAGCACTTTCAGAGCATGAGAAGTGGAAAAAAAAGTTTAAAACAACAATGTCATTCCTTTTTAGTATTCCTGTACTTCTTTCTATTCAGGACGCGCTCAATGCTTTGGTCTGCTTTACATTCGCATTCGATTTTTAAAAATCCTATGAACTGGCAGGTTACAGTAGTCATATTATCTCCCTCATTTTGGCTATCTAAACCTGTTTCGAAATTTACTGACACAGCTCGATTTTAGCGAAATATCGGGAGCTCAGCATAACTGTTAATCATGAAAGATATCCCGTAAATGACTGTAAGTTTAATTATAAACCGTGAAAGCTTAAAACAGTGCTTACACTGTTTCAGTCTAGAATTAGGCGGAAAGTTTGGTGGCGCACATTTAGTGGCGTCGTAATTTTCATAAAAGAAAACCAGAATAAAGCAGAAATCTGTAAAGCGAGCCTCCTATGCAGACAAAATTATCAAAATTTATAAAACTTTGGAAGAGCCACACCAAAATATTCCTAAAGACTTTTATTTAGTCCAAGAACTTTACTTTCCAGTATTATCTTTACAATCAAGCTATTTTGGCTGCCGTAAATGTTAATGTACTGTTTCCCAATTTATTGTCACATCCGTGAAGCCGTTACATCTGTGATAAGCCACAGGCGCCTCCCGCCAATCACTCAGCTCACTGATTGTCGGATATCTACTTACGAGGCCTTTGCATATCCTGCCTACGTAATGAGTTATGAAACTACCGGTTAAAAAAAACGTTTTTAATATGCAACAGTACTTACATATCTTCGAAATTAATCACAACTTAAAGTAATGGAGATAAAGTTTTCAGCTTTGAAAAAACAATTCAGTAAAAAAAAACAGGTTTAAAATAATATTCTTCTAATCCAGAGTTAGAATAGAGGTAGAATAGAACCAACCCATTACACTCACGGGTGTCGTATAAGGCGACTAATGTCTTAGGCAGAACAACTTGCGCCTCCGTAGACCAGAGAATGGGCAGCAGCGTTTTCTGTTAGACTTTCATGACTGCGATCTCCAATCCGCCTGCCAAGCGTGGATATTACGGCAAATTCCTCCCATCATGGGAGAGGCTTATGTCCAGCAGTGGACGTTATGGGCTGTTGTTGTCCAGAGTTAGTATTGTTTCACTGCTGCTGCTGCGTTTGCCAAATTTCCCAACTATTTATTTGTATGAATTTCATTATCATCATCATATCAGCCTAAACTCGTTGACTAATAGACATAGGCCCCAAGCGTTGCTACATCGCCCGGACCTGTGATTAACTCGCCCAGATTTCCAAAGTCTTCAACAGGTCATCAGTCCACCCTGTGGTACGGCTGCATTCTTTATCTTTGTCCAATTGAAATTCAGTTGACCTTTACCAACCAAACCCGAGATTTCAAACTGCCATTCCAATTCCGCGAACACGAGAACAACACAAGAGAAAATATCCCACAAAGACGGACATACGCAGAAAAACAGGTGCAAATAAAATGTCGATGCCACAATAGTCCATTGTGGGTATAGTATAGACAATGTTTTAACTAGTTAGTCATAGAATCATAGTTCTATTTGATTTATTTTCCCGACCCGCCCGGGGCATGCGCCCAACTATTTTAATATTACATTACATCTAGGCACTAGCTCTAATAGCTTCCAATGTTCGGTTTTTATTGTAGTTAGCTCGCTCACAATTTGACTTTAGAGTTTTTGAATAGTTCAATTTTGCTAAATGCTTTTGTTCCAGCCGCCTGTGAAATATTGAATCGAGTTCGTTATGCGCCCACATTTTAGCAAATGCCAACTGTGTTTGTTGTATCCTGAAATGAATATTTGTATTTTTTTTTTATATTTTTGTTGGAGCATGTATTGTTTCGTTGGCCATTTAGTTTATTACAGTTTTAACGGGGTAAGCGGTTTAGTTATACGTTTTGTGCAAAAACTAAACACCCAGCCTTTCAAATGTGTGTAAGCGCCATTTTGTAAACCCCATAACCAACAAAGTAACGATCAGAACCTACTAATAAAATCCAACATAAAAGTACTGTAAGCAAAACTGAATGTGCCGACTACAAGGGTAGCGGCTTCGAGTCCGCGCGGGTAACCCCATCGTATCGCAAGCGCGCCTTATTTAAAACACAAATATTTGCCGCCGATGAAACTTTTCCACCGTCTACGGGCGTTTATTAATATTTTATTATTTTGTCTTGTTACTCCGTTTCGGAAACTCGCCAACTTCCCTTGTTACGAACTCCGGCTCTAAAGCGATTATATTTTAAATTATTTTAATTAAAACACTGTGCAAACGCCTAAGTACGGGCATTGCTTTTGGGAATTATTAAATGAAATGTTATATTACTTGGATTTAGTCGCATGTCGCTTAGCTTAGTACCTTTGGTCCTTTGGTACTTTGTCAATAGAGTGGGTAAAGAGATGTTTTTAATAAACGTTGACAATTTTCGCGAAAAGTTTAATTACTTCTTATACTTTTATTACACGGATATTTTAATATTATTTTCGCGATGTTTGGCTGTCTTGAACAGCGAAGGGGATCAAAAGGACAGTGAGTGGTTCCTTTCACCATAACTTTTTTTCTTTCAGACTTAAGTGTTAATTGTGATTTATCTTCAGCCTAGTGAAAGTGAAGATTTGCTACTAGATCGGACATGGAAAGCGCCTTTAATTCAGCAGTTTTATTATGCTGATGATAATATAGCATTGGCTGATGATGTTATGATGTCCCAGCAGTGGGGAAGTCACAGGAAGATTGAACTTCCCCATTGCTGGGCCACAGTCCTCTCAGAGACGGGGTGGGCCGTAATAATCTTCGTGGGCCCAGTGCGGGTTAGTAGATGTCACATGTTTTCAAACTAATACTTGTAGGACATGCCGCAACGTTTTCCTTCACCGTGCCGATGGTATTACTGTAAAAATTTAACAATATTTTACCGACAAAAACACTTAAATCGACTTATTCGCTACAGGTTGTCTTAGTCTGTTTTTATTTCGCGTCGAGTTTCGCTAAGTGTAAGCGACACAGTTTGCCGAGTCGATTAAAAATATTGTTTACAGCCGCCCCGGTGTTGCCACACGGAAAATACTGTAAATATTTATCTCCCCACCCCACGCTGTCTTACTACTCGAGAAGAATGTTTAGGACAACAACGATGAGTTTACAAATAGGTTCTTTTATGAGCACTGGGTGGGAATGGGTTAGTTTTATAAATGCAGCTGATGGATGACGCATTATTTCTTTAGTTAACTATTTTTTTATAGCCTGTGTCGTCACACTGCAGGGCAAAAGGCCTTTCTCTTTACAATAAATTATTTATCTTTTTTTCCTTTTTCTTTATTTCTCTCTACCCATGTTAGTGTCAAACTCGTCCCGCCATTCGTCGTGTAATGTCGTTTTCCGGGATCCACATGGGACGAGATTGGAAAAAAAACAAGAAGGAAGCATGCTTTAAATGGGCAGCTGCAGAGAAGAATATTGTGAATAACAAAGTATTGTATAGAATGAGGAAAATGTAGTGGGGAAAATATTGAGTATGAAGTAAATAACTATAAGAGTAGAGGAAGACCAAAGAAACGATGGATGGACTGTGTAAAGGAAGACATGGCAAGAAAGGAGGTGTCTGTCTGATGAGATGACGAGTAATAGAGAAGTATGGAAGAAGAAGACATGCTGCGCCGACCCTAAATAAATTGGGATAGGGGCAAATGATTAATGACAAAATATTCTGAAAACGGTGGTATTATAAGTTTCAGATATACATATTGGTTTGCTAATGAAGAAAAGTTCCTATTCAACGAATCAACAGGTCTTCAGTTCTTCACAGCAGTTATTTAAAGCTAGGCAACGACTTAATTAAAACAATTTAATATTTCAACATTTAGACCCAATAAAATTAATATCCAGATTAGATACTCCCACGCAACGCAAAGTAAACGTCTACAGACGTTCAATTATACGTCTATAGCAGTTCAATTAAAACAAAAGGAACACAAACATTAATAACCGATGGACCGATTGTGATTTCAAAATTACACTGTAGACAATTTAAATATTCAGAGTTTAAACCTATTACAAGTTTCCTACTCAAACTACTGGCTGGAGCCCTCGGCTTAAAGTTTTTGTGAATTTTCCACTGGCAGCAAGATTAACGTTTTCCGAAGGCTGACGGAACTTTCTTGTACGTTAATTAATTAAATCGCTTCGTAGAAATATTGCTAGCGAATTTTACTTGGAGTTCTAAAACGAGGAAAGTTTTTTTTGTATGATTTTGTCGTGTACGTAATTTGAGTTTGATAGGTAAGGTTTTGTTGTTTTTTTTTCTGGTAATTTCCTTTGTGACGTGCGTGGGTTTCCTTGTATTTCGAGTACAGAGTGATTCTCAGAATATTAACGTGTAGGTCGTTAAAATGTGTTTGCGGTTTCCAAGAAATTCGTTTTGGGAGTCAATTTGTTATTTTTCCGAGAAAAATTCTCAGAATACTACAACACTACTACTACAACATAACATCACGCCTGTAACCCCCGAACAGATAGGCAAAGATGTACTCAAAATGTGAGTGTACTTACTATTAAGTACACTCACATTTCGCCAGTTATGTTTAACTCCCATGTAATAGGGGGCGAGCCTATTGCCATCTGGACACAGATCCAGACTCCGTGGCTGCTACTGAGAAATTCCTGATGGAAAAATCCAATATCACTTTGCCCGGCCCGGGAATCGAAACCAGGACCTCATGTTCAGATAGTCGCGGGTGCAACCACTAGACCAACGAAGTGGTCTAAAATAACTTAGCTTTTAATTAACTCTGAGAGATTCTCTTATTAATAGCAGAAATAATAATCGTTATTTTTCAGAAAATAAAATAAAAATAAAATAAAATGCTAAACTTAATCCTTATTATTCGCAAAATATGTTATTGTCACATGAATAGAATCAAACCATATATAAATCCCTACTTGAAATTGCGGGAACACTTAATAAAAGGTATAATCTCCCGCCATTTTGTTTGTTAATTTAGCTAGGAGCCGTCAGTTTGCGCGCCATTTTCAAGGGCCCTTGATGCTGGCAACACATGACATGGCAAAGACATCGAGTGATTGTGCCTGAGAATGTGAAATGCATGTTTTTGTATCTTTATTTTTGTAGGATCTTGTTACTGGCTGACATTTTTGTGGGGTGAGTTGGTATTATTTCATACCTTATAAATAATTAATACATCAATAGGATTTACATAACAGTTATTATACAAATTATTATTGGTACCTACAAAACACAAAGCTTTGGATATATCTTAAGTCAAAACGATGACACTGACTTGTCTTCTTCTTCTTTTATCTTCTTCTTATCTTACGTCTTATAAATGCAAAAAATTGTATGGATGGACGTTTGTTACTCTTTCACGCAAAATTTCCCGAATGGATTTGAATATAATTTGGCAAACAGCTCGTTTATAACCGCGATAGGATACTTTTATCTCGGATCTTGTGGAACAATTACCGTACTCCACGCGGGTGAAGCCATAAGTAGGCATAAGCTAGTATAGATATAATTGTAAGATATTTCTAAAATTTTGGATGCTTGATTGTAGTATTAATATCAGCAATTCAGCACCGTTTTTTCCTTTGACTAAAAAGCATATCCCATGAAATATAATTTAAGCGACTGTGAATTCCAGTAACTGTTTCAACCGTTTCATACATGCTATCTACCACCATAAGTATAGCCATTTATCATAATTAATGTTATAAGCAAGTAAATTATAGCATCACCAAACCATTACCATATCATAATAATGAATGATTATTATACCTAAATACCTGTAATATGTAACTTTAAGCCACCGCACAGTTATGTAATGATAACGCGTACTAATCCCCATATAAATCACAGGCTTGCGAATTTATGAGCCCACTGAGCACATACGTACATATAATACGTAAATTATCACATGTCACGCGCGCTTAAAAACACAGCACCCTTTTGATATATCGTCTACGATAACAGGCAAATTACGCGCACCTACTATTTATAGGCTTTACTTTTAATTTTCATACATGGCAAGTCTTAATGTCATTACACGAAAAAAAAACAAACGTCAAAAGAATACGTTTTTCAAAATTTGAAATCCTATTGTGTTCTAAACACGTGGCGGTGTTGTCATGTCTCAAAACTGTTTTTTTTCTATTCTCAATTCCTACCGGCCAACATGTGTTATTATTATTCAGTTCTTCATTCACCTTTCTTTGTGCGGACAAAGAATGGTCCACGGAACTATGGCCCTCTTGTAATGCGTGACATTATGTTCAAAGCATAAAAGAACTGAGAATGTTCGAAGAAATATGTTACGCGTTTATTCAATGTGTATTTCGGATGTAAAACAAACTGACATCGAATGTAAATACTATTGTTGAGTGTTGTCATACGTAAAATAACATTCATAATGGTTATCTAATGGTCTTTTTGATGAATGGACAGTTTGTCTGTGGAATATTTTCGTGGGCTGCGTTTTCGTTAAATACATAGATTATTTTATTGTTTATAACAGACAGCATTTAATTTACATTGTAAATTATGAAGCATTATGAATAACTTACTAGATACGCATTGTTTCATGTTTATGTGCTCGACTATAATAGAACTAATGGGTTCTATAATAATCCCGAACACAACATGTCTTCTGTACCCTTCTTCTAATGGTGTCTGAGCCTTAGGCTCGCCCCCTATTACATGAGACCTAAACGTATAAGAAAACAGGGCATTTATTCAGTCTTTATAAAATACAAATCAGTTGAACAGTTGTTAAGAACGAAACAAACCTCATTTAATTAGTTATGATTCAGCACGTTGGCAACACAGGCTCACAATAAAGTAGGGCAACAGAAAAAGAGTAAAAAAAAGTAGTTTTCATCTGATTGTGTATTTTATCGCTGTGCATATTCAACGTGTTGTCTGTCTGTCCGTTTATCCACGGTAGCATAAATACGTCACGGTACTTTGACCTACAGAATTACTCATACGCATGACCAACAACAGATGCATTGGATAATACTCCCTATGTATAAGATCCGAATTGCACTGAACCGTGTTTTGGGACGCAAAAAAAAGGTTGTAGTCCTCCATACACGGATCTGGAGTCTTCGTTCCCCATTAGGGATGCGGCGCGTGAGTTGAAAACTGAAATTGAATGTATTGTCTTTGAGACGCTTATGCTAATATACTTTGTTTTAATAAAATATATATTTTTGTGGAAAACCCCGCTGACTAAGATAGTTTTTTTGATACATTGTTTCAAGGATAGAAAGATCCGTTTATGAATGACTAGAACTAGATATTGTGACTAATGACGTGGCTAATTTGCGTTAGAATTTGTGTGGACTAATGAAATGAATGTGTGTATTTTGGCAACAGTTGTGTGGCTTAATAGGTGTTTGGCTCCTGAAATACAAAGCAATAATATGAGTACGGTTTTTCACAAGGTCGAGGAAGGTCGAGGACATAATCAAATGTCACAACTACAACCTTATTTCTATATTTATCTGTTTTTGTCATCAAAGTACTTAATTATTTTTTTGTGGGATTTGAGACACTCCCTCATATGGTTGTCATCGAACGGAAAATCATTTAAAACAATGACATTCCATACATTAAAGTCGTTAGAAAAGCACGCTTTCTTTTAAATTTGTCATGCCATTTGAGTATTAAGTACCTAGGTAAGTCGAATTGCTTCGTGCAATTACTAATTTCATAGTCTTATTACTTACTTACAACGTTTGTAAAGTATCAACTTTTAATTGCTTTACAATTTATATAAGCCATTGAAGTGTATGCAAAGAAACCAGCAACAGAAGCGAATCGACATGGAACATAATTTATTTACAAATATTAACCATTTCAGCACAGTTCACGTCCACAATGCCTGCCTCTTTACTTTAAATGGAAGCCCTAATAGGCGTAACGCAAACACAAGTGTACTAAACTCCATACAAATGTACCTGTTACAGGACATAAACGTACCTTAAAACTTCCTGCAACCGACAATGGAAATCGCGAATTCGACACGCCCAAATCAAAATATATTATCGAGTTATTTCAAACTGGCAACACAGAAAGAAAAAAAAAATTGCGTCGGCGTTCGCACAATCAATCAAGCGATAAGCCAATAAACCTCAACGATGCGCTTTTGAATCGCGAATTCGATATTTGAATCGGTCTTTTGTTGTCATGGCCGGCGGCGCGCGATCTGACTTGTATAAAGGGAACCGGAAGCAAATGCCGGTGTCTCCTTATGAATGGGATGAGGTTCGTTCAGGAACTGTTGGACGATGTGGAAACGTTAGATCGAGTACAGTCGGCAAAAGAATGGGACAGTTTTAGATAACTTTTGCTGTCGAACTGAATGATTGGCGTTTTGACGATTTTACTGGTTGTATTTTTATAATGTTTCCTTTAGCAGTTTTTGCTATGGCATCGCAAAGAGAAAAGTCTCCAATTGAAAACTGTAAATGGTAGAAATAAGTAATAAAGAATGTCATTTGATGGAACTAAAAATGTAACTAAAACTTAATTCAGGCTTCATTTAAGTCACCCACTAAATTTTGCGTTAGATATTTAAAATTTTCGCCTAACCGTACCGTACATGATTATAAAACTATCTATCAACAAAAAAAAACATTGTACAACAATACAACGCCCCCTATTGTCAAACAGACTGACATTGTAACATCGTACCGTGGCCTTATAAAAAAAATACGTCCGGGGTTGCCACAGCAATAAAATTAAGCAGCATAAAAGGTGGAAATTAATAATGAAATATGTATTACATCGGTATAATGTTGTTAGGGGTCCCGTTTAAAATGAATGGGCTTTGTCGTCATTTGACTTGTACCTTTTGTATGGGATTGTCCATGAAATCGGTCGAGATGTATGGGTATCAATGAACGGTGGGAATCGGTCTTGTTAAATGTTTGATGATTTTACTAATTACAGGGGTGGGGTTTGTTAATGGATTGTAGTTAATTTATCATCTGTATGGGAGTGATATATTAGTGTTGTTGGAATTTTATCAAACTTCGATTAAGTACTACCTCGTTGGTCTAGTGGTTGCAAGCGCGACTGCTGAGCATGGGTCTTGGATTCGATTTCCGGGTCGGGCAAAGTGTTATTTGGTTTTCCCATCAGAAATTTCTCAGTAACGGTCACGTGGTCTGGATTTGTCCCGGTTGATGGCAATAGGCTCTCCCCCTATTACACGGGACTTAAAAATATAACTGGCGAAGTGTTGACTGCACTATTAGGTATACCTCTGCCTAAACTTTCGGGGATTACAGGATTGATGTTTGATTATGTTATGTTATGACATTTAAACTTTTCGGTAAAGTACTACGTCAAACCAATACACTTTTAACTCACTATTATAATTTTCGTTTAAATAAAATACCACATTGTCGACACCCTAAGGACGGCCCCGCATTCACAAACGCTCCGATTCAATTTCGATTCGACAATTCGTATGTCTATCTTTTTTGCCATATCGAAAGCGAGCGAGATGGATATACAATTTTCTGAATCGAAATCGGGGCTATAACGCAAGCAAAGGTGGAATGACTTGCGTATTGCTGTTGAACAAAAGAACAGCTCAACTCCTGTCGTAGAAGATTAGTCTGTCAGTAAAGTTGGTAGAACGGCTGACTGCTCAAGGTGCCCCTGATTAGAAATAAACAAAAGATAACACCACGCTTGTAATGCCAAAAGGCTTAGGCAGATCTATACTTGTAGCTAGTACACCCATACGTCGCCAGTTAAAGTTACGTTGTTTAAATTTCAGGGGTGAGCGTTTTGCTAACAAACGGGCGACAATTCAGACTAAGGACTGCTACTGAGAGTGCCCTGAAAGAAACAAACTTGGTTTAAATTTATGTAGTAAAATTTACGTTTAATTTAACCAAGACCATGAAAAGACCAACAAGGCGGTCAAAGAATCCACAAAAAATTTTAGCAAAATTATTGTGAAAATAGTACAGTGCATACCGATCTGTACTAATATTACAAATGTAAGTTTGGATGGATGGATGCATGCTTGTTACTCAATCAAGCTAGAACGACTGAACAGAGAAATTTGGCACTGAAAAAGATTATTGCATGGAATAGAAAATAGGATACTTTTTGATGTTAAACATCTATAGGCGCGGGTAAAACCAAAAAATGGCGTGGCGACGCATGCCGTGGCGACGCGTGTCAACCAGGCCCGAACAATCAACAAACAAACATAAGATCTACATATTCGCCACGGTTTACAACAAGCCAGCTGGTCTCGGGGCACAGCGCTGGTTTACAATCTCGTGACTTCGAGTTCGATCCCATCCTATGGATTTTCTTTTTTGAACCGAGTCATTTTGTTTTTATTAAATTTTTGTATTTAATAAAAATAAACGATAATTAAATAAACAGTCATCATTTTCAGGGAAAAATTAGTATCTAATATTTTATTTTTTCATTAAGCCATATGTATTTAGTTCCTGTCGTAATCTGTTCTTTTATGCATATTATTTGTACAAAATAATTACGATGTTTCACATCTGCCAGGTGTCCCGTGACGGCTCACAATTTATTTTTTCATCATGAATGAAGCTTTAAGTCCGCCTAATTGTGGTGATAGTTTAATTAAATAAATAAATAATGAAGTCGCGGGCAACAGCTAGTCATTCATAAAAACTTAAAACAATCAATCAACACAAAACCAAATCGAAAGCAGGCAATATTTCTGCAATAAATCAAAATTATGACAAACTGCGGACTTGTAGAAAGTAACTTTCTCCATCACACAAATTGGGTTTACAAAACCAACATCATTTTGCGATTTTGAAAACGTATTTTGGGTTTTATTTCAAAGCGAAAAGGTCTTTTCAAAATGTGGTTTTTATGTTGGTTTTAAACGTCGCGCTTTCTTTACATCGCCGGCGGATGAGGCAAAGCCGGTTCAGCTAATTAGTGTTAATCAAATAATGTCGTCTTTGGCTTTAAACTAGCATTTTGTGTGTACTAATGTGGAATTTGTACCTCTATGTGGGTGGGAAGCTGGTGAGAAGCAGTTTGTGAGCTTTTGGCGAGAATTTTAGCTTTGTATGTGAGGAATTTTGAAGCAAGGAAGCAAGAATACTTTTAAAGATTTTCATTTGTATTTCCGACCGTTATAATTCTTCAAGTAAAAGTGAGATCACCTTTCCTAATAACATTATCACCCTGACGCAAGATGACTGAAAAATATAAAAGAAATAAACACGCTAAGAATACTGTTTCAATAAATTTTCATTAGTATTCCGACCATTTTATTTCTTCTTTTCTTTAAGTTGACTTTGATTAGGCAAGTATAGTTTAGAGACATCACTATTCTTAATATCATAATTACAATGACGTAAGTCTGAAAAATAAAGATGAACGCACCCATTTCCACCTAACGTTTAACGTTCAAACAAAAGTTCTATTAATAGTAATGAGCATTCACTAAAACAATCAGAAACTGGCATTTAATTTTCTACCACTCTTTCTGCGTACATAGAGGAAATCACGTGTTATCAGGAATTATCATGAGACAAAGAACTTACTGTTCCGTCACTCGTCAAGGTAAATAAAGACAGACAGGTACCTATCCGTTATCAGCGTGAGGCTGACATGTTCGTGGAAAATTTTCTTTTAATTACTCATTACAGTGAGCCATCTGTCGCCTCTTGATAAGTCCAAAGATTTAGGTAATTAAAGATGTTTGAAGGCATGCAAACTGCATGATAAAAATAGTGATGAAATTGTTTCGAAAAGTTTGACGGAAGGTTGGGGTGATGTAATATTATGAATGTTGTTTAAAATATGTTTTTCGGAAGAACCTTCATCTACCTAGCCTTTTCCCAACTATACGTTGGGGTCGGCTTCCAGTCTAACCAGATTCAGCTGAGTAGCAGTATTTTACATGGAACTTCTGCTTAATGACGACGTCCACAACCCCGTTAATACTGGTTAAGAGGGGGGGGGGTTTCCCTGGGTAAGAGTGGTTGTCAGACTTTCAGAATCAAATCCAAGTCACGTTTCTTCTGAGCGGCTTGTACACATAAACACGGTGCGACGTCGCTTTGTGCCACGACGCGGCATTGTCTCACGTTGCGACGTCGCATCGTGGGAATCTACGACGTCGCAACGTGCCACGATGCACAGTACGACGTCGTTGAAACTTGTTATTGCCTAGTGCAGTCCATTTTACGAAATTTACTGCGACCGACCACACGACGAAATCGTGACACGTTGCGATAACGTGACGTCGTGACGTCGTATCGTGTTTATGTGTACTTCTCAACGTTGAATTAATCGATTTCTCGAAACAAAACACTTCTTTTTCGACAGAATGGAGATTTTGCTTGAGAAATCGTAATTCTTGCTATCGTAAGTAAACATCAACATTGAGTATGGTATGTGCAATTATCAACTTCACACCGAACCTTTTGTCTGGGTCAATGAAGACAAGAAATTATGGAGTGTATGTAAATGCATTCTGTCACCCACTTTAAACGAATAAGAAATCATAAAAGGATTTTTAATGAGCATATAAAGCGTTGCTGAATGGAGTTTGTATCTTAAAGTGTTCAGCTAATTTGTCTTGCAATATCCTTACGTTATACTGACATAAAGGCTTGCAAATGACCGATTTCAAAGAAGCTAAGAAGTTTTGTAAAGACTAAAAAACTATAGACGGATTGTTTAAAGGAAGATGGCTAGAAAACGAATGAGGTGATAAAGAAATGTAACAAAGAAGCATGTCAGTAATGATGTTGACGGAGAGAAGATATGTAAATGATCTAGCAGCAAAGCATCACCATGATTGCAGCGGCATCGGCTCTACAAAAAGTACTACAGAAACATAGTACAAAAAGTACCTAGATACAAATAAAGAACCTACCACAGACACCAGTGATTCACGACCATGTAAACCTTGTTAGATAAATAAATTTATTAATTAATTTTTATTTTCGCAATTAAAGTTATCCGCGACTTAAGCTTACATAGAACAATAACTGTCCACTAGAAATAACATCGGGAATAGGATCGGAGGTTCCTCCCTTTTCTAGGGGGGATAAAGAACACCTGAGACACCTGTTCTTCATAGCCTTAAATTATATTCAACAGGCAGAACTGACTGACTTTGATCCTAGACATAGTGGACTAAACAAAGGTCCTTGTTTAGTATGACTTGTAAGGACCACATGGCGTCTATGCAGGCTGCACTCCCTAAAGAACTGACTGACTTTGATCCTAGACATAGTGGACTAAACAAAGGTCTTTGCTAAGTATGACTTGTCAGGACCACATAACGTCTATGCAGGCTGCACTCCCTAAAGAACTGACTGACTTTGATCCTAGACATAGTGGACTAAACAAAGGTCTTTGCTAAGTATGACTTGTCAGGACCACATGACGTCTATGCAGGCTGCACTCCCTAAAGAACGGACTGACTTTTATCCTTGACATAGTGGACTAAACAAAGGTCTTTGTTTAGTATGACTTGTCAGGACCACATGACGTCTATGCAGGCTGCACTCCCTATAGAACTGACTGACTTTTATCCTAGACATAGTGGACTAAACAAAGATCTTTGTTTAGTATGACTTGTCAGGACCACATGACGTCTATGCAGGCTGCACTCCCTAAAGAACTGACTGACTTTGATCCTAGACATAGTGGACTAAACAAAGGTCTTTGCTAAGTATGACTTGTCAGGACCACATGACGTCTATGCAGGCTGCACTCCCTAAAGAACTGACTGACTTTGATCCTAGACATAGTGGACTAAACAAAGGTCTTTGCTAAGTATGACTTGTCAGGACCACATGACGTCTATGCAGGCTGCACTCCCTATAGAACTGACTGACTTTTATCCTAGACATAGTGGACTAAACAAAGGTCTTTGTTTAGTATGACTTGTCAGGACCACATGACGTCTATGCAGGCTGCACTCCCTAAAGAACTGACTGACTTTGATCCTAGACATAGTGGACTAAACAAAGGTCTTTGCTAAGTATGACTTGTCAGGACCACATGACGTCTATGCAGGCTGCACTCCCTAAAGAACTGACTGACTTTGATCCTAGACATAGTGGACTAAACAAAGGTCTTTGCTAAGTATGACTTGTCAGGACCACGTGACGTCTATGCAGGCTGCACTCCCTAAAGAACTGACTGACTTTGATCCTAGACATAGTGGACTAAACAAAGGTCTTTGCTAAGTATGACTTGTCAGGACCACATGACGTCTATGCAGGCTGCACTCCCTATAGAACTGACTGACTTTTATCCTAGACATAGTGGACTAAACAAAGATCTTTGTTTAGTATGACTTGTCAGGACCACATGACGTCTATGCAGGCTGCACTCCCTAAAGAACTGACTGACTTTGATCCTAGACATAGTGGACTAAACAAAGGTCTTTGCTAAGTATGACTTGTCAGGACCACATGACGTCTATGCAGGCTGCACTCCCTAAAGAACTGACTGACTTTGATCCTAGACATAGTGGACTAAACAAAGGTCTTTGCTAAGTATGACTTGTCAGGACCACATGACGTCTATGCAGGCTGCACTCCCTATAGAACTGACTGACTTTTATCCTAGACATAGTGGACTAAACAAAGGTCTTTGTTTAGTATGACTTGTCAGGACCACATGACGTCTATGCAGGCTGCACTCCCTAAAGAACTGACTGACTGTGATCCTAGACATAGTGGACTGAACAAAGGTCTTTGCTAAGTATGCCTTGTCAGGACCACATGACGTCTATGAAGGCTGCGCTCCCTAAAGAACTGCCTGACTTTGATCCTAGGCATAGTGGACTAAACAAAGGTCTTTGTTTAGTATGACTTGTCAGGACCACATGACGTCTATGCAGGCTGTACTCCCTAAAGTCATGAAAAAAGTATGTTGAATTCCATAGGTATGGCTTAGGTTGCCTTAAACAACATCTATATACCCCGCAACAAACATAGCGCCATAAATCTATTCTAGTCCCACAAATATTTGCTAAAACTTATCGGTCAAATTCTAAAAACTCGACAACACAAAATGTTCTTAATAAATGAGACATTACACGGATCAAATATTAAATATTTACATCAATAAACGAGAACTCAATGTTTACAGGCGAAATAATTCCTTAGTCTGAAGACAAATTAATTTATAATGTTGCCAGAATTGAGCACAGACAATTAAAGCGAATACAGTAACGGTATGATAATATTAGTTAGTACAAATATTTACTGTTTGCAGTACTATTGTCATCGCGTTGACTGTATGAGTTTGATTGGCGTATATCAAACAAAGAAGACATATTTTACTAATTGATCGATAATTTTGTGTATGATTTCCTAAGAAGAAATTAAAAAGAAAAGAAAAGGTTCAGAAAACAACGAAGGAAAGCTCAATATCTTTATAACTAGAATCTATAAACGGGTTTTAGACTATAGATAGGCTATAGAACGGCTAATCTTGAGTCTAAAACGGAGTTTTTTTTTACTTAGCCTGTTTTTGTTTTTTTTTTTCGGATGGGAAATCATCAAATGACTCCTCCCGCTCTGGGCGGAGCAGGAGGGAGTGTCAGACTTTTACTGACTAAAACCCATCGATATTCCTTCTTCGCCCTTGAATTTACCTAGGTACCCTTATCCTGCGCCACCTCGAGCCAGCCTTCATGATGCGCGTCCAGGTCGTTTCACCACCTCTTTCTAGGCCAGCCTCGGCAGCGCCGCTTATCTTCAGGAATAGCGTTTGAACTCTAAACACGGTAAATTAAGTAATTCAGTTTAATTCATTTCGTGTTGGCGTAGTAGGTACTTTCTTATGTAAGATCTTGTAGTTTATAATTATTTTATTATTAACGCCATTGTAGTTTATACCTTGTAGGTATAATAAACTAGAATAGCAGTAATAACGTACAATGTATTATTAGATTTATAGTATTTATCTAAAACACGCCTCCTACAACGTGAGATAAGTGTGAAACCTGCTTTTATTAATACACACAGATAGTTTACAACCAGGATTAACACATAAGATACTTTTTTTCCGGTAGTATGATTCCTTAGGACAATTATCGAACTCCACGCGGGCGAAGCCGCAGGCATAAGATAGTATTTAATAAATAAGTTTAATCTTAAAATATGTTTAAGTATGTCTAGAATTACAATTTAAATCGTGAATTGGGAATTTTTTTAGTAGCTAGCTAACTTATATTTGCCAGCGTGGACGTCAGCATTTATCACACGGGAATATTCTACCGTTTTAAAATAGGTGCCCATTACCACGATCTACTTGTATGCCAAATACAAAATTCTATCAGCTGAAAGGTCACAGATGGACAGACCTTCACACAGACCGGCAGTCCGAGTTATTTTCAGTTAGTGGCTCAAAAGTCTGACAGCCAGTCCAAGGGGTATCATATTACCCGATACTAATTGGGTTGTGGATGTCAGATAGGCAGTCCCTCCATATAAAATACTGGTATTCAGCTGCATCCGGTTGGACTGCAAACTGACCCCAACATAGTTTGGAAAAGGCTAAGCAGATGATAATGAATTGGGTGTTATTCTAAGGACTTGATTGGAATCTAACGAAATCGCCTTATGACTCATAATGTTGTCTATTTGTACAAAACGACAAACAACGACAGCTTTCCACTATTTGTCACAAGTCAATAGGTAAAATCATCAAATAATAAAAACGTCGCAAAATGGAATGCACACACATAACATTGAAGCATTCCGTGTTTCAGCTATTTATGTATATTATTTGGTTTGTAGTTTTCATTTCAGCACACGTTTGGAAAAAAACTATCTTTACTTATAATACCGTGACTGACTGATTGAATAGCAAACAGAACTTACTACAGTCCCTTCACATTAATTTTACCTGTGACATAAACCTTGTGGCCATGAGAATAAAGGTTACTGTACTTTAAAACCAGAAGTAAAAAATATAGTCTAAAAAAACCGGCCAAGTGCGAGTCGGACTCGCGCACGAAGGGTTCCGTATCATTTTCTATACAACATTAGACAAATCACGTTTGTTGTATGGGAGGGCCCACCTTAAATATGTATTTTAATTTAATTATAAAGTGATTAAGCAACTAAATAAATCCTGTGAATATTTCAAGCGAAATATTCACAGAATTTATTTAAGCAATAAAAAAGCAAAATTTTTACCTGTTGCCGTTATTAATATCGAGCAGAAAACACCAAAAAAACTTTGCTTTGAGTTTGAGTTGTTATATAGAATAGAAATACATCATAATAAGTGAAAATTTCATCTGTCTAGCTATCACGGTTCATGAGATAAAGCCTGATGACAGACAGACGGACAGACGGACAGTGGAGTCTTAGTAATAGGGTCCTGTTTTTACCCTTTGGATACGAAACTCTAAAAACACGCTTTCACGTATTTTTCTCAGCAAACCAACATCATGGGAATGCATAAAAAATAACAGACTAGTCCGCCATCTTTTTGAATACGCCATATTGGATTTAGAAAGACATCACTTCGCTAACCATGCATTGTCATTCAAACTAGACATGCATGCAAAATTTCAGCTCAATCGGAAACCGGAGTGGGTCAAATTGTAAGATTTTGTTACATACTTACAAGTGAAGCTAATAAAAGCGTGTTAATAAGAATGAAAAGACAGTAAGCCACCGAAGAGAAAAGGTACCACAATTGTGATACGCATACGAGAGTGATCAGTGATTGGCAAACAATGCACAACATAAATCTAATCTTTGAAAATTTGGAAACAAGATTTTGGAAAGGTGCTAACGCTAAGTTTTCAGTATTCATTTGACTCAAAACAGAAATTGACTACTGTGACGAATACCAATCGATGTCACACTTGCTGATTTGTTTTCTCTGCTAGAACACATATGGAAGGGGTTATTTCAATAAGGCCACACCTAGTGTTTTTCAAATGTAGTATAAGTATGTATATACTAAATAGTACACCATAGTACTCCAAAATAGCATAATTGACACGAAAATATAAGACGCCCATTCCTCAACTGGGTTAAACAGGGTTTTAGTCAAAGTCGCGGGTACAACCTTACATATTACGTATTTGATTTGTCTGTGATTTTCCACAGCGTTTTGTCCGTGAATCGTCCAAGATGGCCGGCCGCGGCGGCTCTAACGATTTCTGCAAACATAATTATTGGAAGTCGCACGTTCACAGTATATTTGATCTTGCTTATTGGCTAACACGACTCTTGGTTACAATTTTATATTGTCCCAGCTATTTAGTACAAAATGAATTGATTTTCAATGTTTTTCAACGCTTAGTACTTGCATACTTATAGATGTTTATATTTATTTTAGTGTTTATCTATTATTTGTCTTGTAAATGCTTCAAGTTTTCGTGTACATATTGGTGAAATGCTGCAATAATCTTTTTATCTGCGATCTTACGTCTTATTTTTTGTAGTAAGAATATTTGATTGATCGATTGAAGGCGTACCTATTTAACGTAATTACCTTGATGAGGCTATATAAAATGATTAACGACTTACATTGTTCCCTCACCGCGAGCATAATGCCAATGTAATGTTACACAGTTCAGATTCACTTGTTTCTGTACAAAATCGAATAATGTATTGTTACATTACAAGCGAATGGTCCCGGGAGCACCTTTACGTATCAATCTAAATGTTTTATGCCTATATTAAAGAAATCAATCAATCAGTCTAGCCTTTTGACCAAACTATGTTGGGGTCGGCGCAGTCTGGGGTCGGGTGCAGCTGAACACCAGTCTTTTACACGGAGAGACTGCCTATGTGACCTCCACAACCCATCCCGTAACTGAATTATACAATACTCCTTGCGAATAAGGTTGTCAGACTATCCTATATTAAAGAAATATAAGTAAAATCTCTTATATCAGCAACCAGCCATTGCAAAAATCGGCTCGAAATGGCTTTGTAGATCGTAGTGTCCCTCTCTATCTGCAACTGTCTCTTTCCTAAGCTCTATAGATATGTGAGCCCTATTTACATCCGGGTTCAGTATAGCGTGGGTAAGTAGGTACTGGAAGGGTGCGAAGGGTGGAGTATGTGCCGCAGGCACCGCACATCTTACGTTTTTCAATCCAACTAGACTTATTTTTCTGCCTGCTTGTAGCAGAAAAATGATTAACTAGAATTATTTTTCTGCCTGCTTGTTGCAGAAAAATGATTCTAGTGGAATCTCATTATATAAGTAATATGAATTTAGGAAGAGATTTTTAAAGGATTCGTATGTTTGATTTCTTTGAAATTTTATTTTTTTTGGCTGAAGAGATAGCGTTTTAAAAAAAAATAGATATACTTTTCTGCCCAGTGTTTATTGGTAGCGTTTCTAGTCGTTCTGGTACGTCGGATTGCCGATTCATAGGTCTCGAGTTCAAACCCAAGACACGCACCCTTGATTTTTCAGATTCATGTGCGTATTGTATAACTATCACTTGCTTCGGTAAAGGAAAACATCATGAAACCAAACTATCATGTCCAAGAGATATTTCTCGACGGCATTTAAAGCCAAGTCAGAGGCACAAAAAACTCTGACACCAGGTCACATGAAAAAAAACTAAATTTTTCAGACAACATCCATGACCGATATGCGTCCTCAAGTTGAGTGACACCTACAACAAAAACAGGATATTTTCGTCCAACGTTACACGGCAAACGTGTAAAGTATAGTAAATTAACATGGCCGCATGACATTCGGCCGCAGCCATCAATTACATGTGTATCGCTAAATAAATACGCGTTAGCTATACGAATCTGTACACGTCAGAATTGTTACTGCAAACAACCGGACTTGCGCTTTTCGGATTGTGCTGCGTTTACGTGCTGTTGTTGAGCTAGTGACTGGCGTAAGTTTGGTTGGAAGTTCGTACGGGTTCGTCAAAGTTGTGATTTGTGAAACTATAATGGACTAATGATGTTTAATATCTTCAAAATTAGCAGCCTTGTTCCACCATCTTAGTAAAAACAAAAGCATTTTTTTAAATCGGATTGGCGTTGTTTTATTCTCTGATATCCAATATACTGATGCTAAAATCAACTAAATAATAAAGAACCGTATTGTAAATAACTCTATTATTGATAAAACTTAGTTCTAATGTCACCCTCATGAATTCAAATAAGAATTAGGTCTCAAAACAACCACCATTTCAAATGCATCGCCCAAACTACTCTCCATAGCACCATTCTACTCTCTCAAATACTATCGCTACTAAACGAAGCACAGCACGTAAAAGGGTAAGAGAGGGTCACATTACAGCGTGGCCGATAATTTGTGCAGTCTGGACCCGACGCTCATCTCATTAACACCCGAGCGGCGTAGGAGATGCTATAACGTCTGTGAAACGGACCTCGGGCAGAACGCTAGCTCAGAGCTGTGTCATTCCAAGAGACTTTAGTTAAGAACTGAACTAAACATAACATCACCGATGGTTTAGGAAGCGGTGTACCTAGTTATGTTTAAGTTTCATATATTATGGGGCGAGAAATTGCCATCAACCGGGCACAATTCCAGTCTCCGTGGCTGCATAGATAAATTATATTATTGTGGACAAAATGCCTTGACGGCCTTGTTGGTCTAGTGGTCGTAAACGTAACTGCTGAGCATAAAGCCCTGGGTTCGAATCCCGGGTCAGGCACATTGTTACCGGATTTTTCCATCAGGAATTTCTCGTTAGCGGCCACGGATCACGCGGTCAAGAATGATATGTTTGACAGATATTTCTACACATTGGGCAACAGGTACATTAGTGGTGGAGACTGGAATTGCAAGCATACCTGCTGGGGGTCCAGACTCATCACAACCAGAGGACGCGAGCTGAAAAAGAGTGTTGAAACCCACAGACAAAGTCTGCTGTCAACTGGCGAACCAACCTACTGGCCCACTGATACCAATAGAACACCTGACCTTTTGGACTTCTTTATTGTCAAGGGTCTGTCAAATATCAACTCTAGTGTGGAGTCGTCATTCGATACACTATCTGACCACTCTCCAGTTATTGCTACATTTAGTGTTGCAGCAATCAAGAGAGAGCCAAAACTAAACTTGTGCAATCGAAAAACCGACTGGGACTCATTTGTGCTGTTACCTTGAAGAAGAAGTTAATCTGAAAGTAAAACTTAAAACTGAAAAAGACATAGATTCTGCCACATTCTACATAACTAATCTTATACAAATAGCAGCATGGCGCGCTACTCCAACGCTGGACACTTCAGTCTGCAAAAATAACATACCCTTAGAGATAAGGCATAAGCTGGAGGCCAAACGAAGATTGCGAAGGCAGCTTCATTTGAGTAAATCTGAAGAGGACAGAAGGGATTTTAATAAAGCTGCAAGAGAACTAAAGGAGCTCATTCATGATAATCAAAATACTATGTTTCAAGAAAAACTCTCAACATTGTCAGCTCGAAAACAGGATAACTATTCACTGTGGAAAATAACCAAAAACTTCAAGAGGCCAATAAATTTTGTACCCCCACTTAGGCAATCTAATGGATCTTGGGCCAGAAAAGCAAGCGACAAGGCGGAGCTTTTTGCACAACACCTTTCTGCGGTTTTCACTCCGAATGACTCATCGATGACTGATTTTAAAGAGGAAGTGGATAATTATCTTAATAGCGATCAACAACTATCACCTTTACTCAAACTGGTCACGCCGAGAGAACTGACACGCACAATAAGAAATCTAGAGAACAATAAAAGTCCTGGTTACGATCTCATCGCAAGTGAAATACTCAAGCATCTACCTAGAAAAATTATAGTATTTGTAACTATGCTGTTCAATGTTGTCTTTCGACTACTATACTACCCAAAAATGTGGAAGATATCACAAATATGTATGATAGCGAAGCCAGGAAACCCATCAACCGAACCAAGCTCATACAGACCTATAAGCCTCCTTCCAATCATATCAAAGCCTTTTGAGAAAATATTTCTACGAAGATTAAAACCAGTCCTTGACGAGAAAGTGATTATACCAGACCATCAGTTTGGATTCCGTGAAAAGCACACAACAGTAGAACAAGTGCATAGAGTGGTCCACAAAATCAGACAGTCGCTGGAAAATAAAGAATACTGTTCTGCGGTGTTCCTGGATATCCAACAGGCATTCGACAGGGTCTGGCACAAGAGGCTTTTGTATAAAATTAAATCTCTTCTACCTAACTCTTTTTACATGATATTAAAATCCTACTTAGATCAAAGAACATTTCAAGTTAAGTACGAGGAAGAACTGTCTGATCTGTACGAAATGAAGGCTTCAGTTTAACAAGGCTCTGTGCTCGGGCCCGTACTCTACTCGATCTTTACTGCAGACTTACCTAATTCTGATGACGTGGTAACGGCGACCTATGCAGACGACACTGCATGCCTTGCGAGTGACAAAGATTCAACTCAAGCATCCCAGAAATTACAAGTCCAGTTGAATAAAATTGATCTTTGGCTGAAAAAATGGAGAATACAACCTAGTATAACTAAGTCAGTTCAAGTGACCTTCACTCTTCGAAAGGGTGATTGTGCCCCAGTATACATGGACAACAAACCACTGCCACACAGTAACACAGTAAAATACCTGGGGCTACATCTAGACAGAAGGCTTACCTGGGCCAACCATATTAAGGCCAAGAAAAAGGCAGCTTCCATTGAAATGAAAAGTCTATCCTGGCTCTTAGGAAGACAATCAAAACTATCTATTACCAACAAGACACTTGTCTACAAAGCTATAGTTAAACCTATTTGGACTTACGGAATAGAACTCTGGGGATCGGCTAGCCACTCCAATATCGAAATTTTGCAAAGGTTTCAAAATTTAGCCCTAAGAACAATCTCAATTGCACCTTGGTTTGTCAGAAACATAGAAATACACAACCACCTAAACATACCAACAGTAAAAGAAGATATATGCGAAAAAAGCAAAACCTACAAACAGAGACTGAGCAAACACAGCAATGTCTTAGCCAAGAACCTCCTAAACAGACAAGGAGCAACAGGACAAGCCTAAAGTGGCAAATCCTAAACTTGGACCAGCGACAGTGAAATGTTAAAGTTGTTTTTTTTTTTTTTTAATACTGAACCACATAACGTGAATTTTTAATGGAACTTCACAAAATATTCTTAAACAAAGACACTATCTGATTATGGCTAGACAGCCGATCGCAGATAAAAGGAGAACGCAAAAAAAAAGCGGCCTCGGCGTCTGGATATTTGCCCAGTTGATGGCAATAGGCTCGCCCCCTATTATTTGCGCCTGAAACGTAACTGGTAAAATGTGGGTGTACTATTAGGTACACTTCTGCCTAACCCTTCGGGGTTTACAGGCGCGATGTTATGATGATGATGAAAATGCCTTGACATCAGTTTAGAACTATAGAAATGTAAGCCGCAAAAGCGTGTAACGAAAACCAAATACATGATTTTTAGAACTGCTACAACACTATCAATCGTTGCTACGCTCGTAGCCTCGTAGCAATAGGTGCTACGAATTTGTTTAAATTCATAGTTAACACCGTTTAATCAAAATTGTACCAGTAATAGAGTACGGTAAATATGAATTCAAGAAAGCAGTGTTGCCTGCCTGTAAAATATAGGTTTCTTTGACTATAGCTGTACAAAATGCTGGTAGCCTGTGACAAAAACCCTGAAGTAACACGTTTTTTCAATACAATTTTACCCAAAATGTGAACCAATTTAAAAATCGACTTGACAAACTTTAGTATACTGCAAGAAGAAAATCTAGTGGTGAACAACATGATACAGGCAGCCAACAGTTTTCTCAACTGCCTGCCTGGTAATAAATAAAAATAATATTATAATTTCACAACTTTTTACTAAGAACAACTCCTGTCATGTGAATTTTTACAGGTACATTGTATAATTAACGTAAAAATATTAACATTGCATGAATCACAGCGAAACTACAATTAAAACATACCTATATTTACGAAACAATAGCACCTAAATAGTCGAAAAACATCTGCAATCAAGTTCAATACAATATGCCTACGTATAAAGTAAAACCCGGACAAAAAGGACAACGAAATCGTTCATCGAACTTTACACTACACAATGTCATGAAAATGTCAACATACTTGAGTAGGTGAATAACTGAAATCACAAGAGCATTTTACGATTTATTCGTGTTTTTAATTATTTGACCAGGAGACAATTAATGTCAGGTAGGTAAAATATATTGGTGGAAATATTTATTTATTTATTATAAGGCTTCTCAACAATGAGTACACTGTTACATTTTAATTTGTACATTGCAAACTAAAGTCTAAGCGCCTCATCACTTACAGAAAAGCGCAGCATGCACCACATTATGCGCAGACAAATATACAATTAAATCATTAATTAAAACAAGAAATACATAGTTTGGAAAAATATGCAGATTACACTTAATTACTTAAATTAAATTAGAATAGATTAAATTAGAAAAAATTAAATTAGAAAAAATTAAATTAGAATTAATTAAATTAGAAATAATTAAATTATTTTGTTAAAGATATTCGTTGTAAACTACGTCTATTAAAAAGTCGTTAAATGACACCTACTTTGAAGGAGGGTATTACCTTTCATCGCTATCTGCCCAGCCTTTTTCAGCCGCCTAAACGCATGCAGCTGTATATCAGAATCCTACAAGGGACGACTGCTTATCTGAGCTCCACTTACTGCAGTTCTTCCTCCAGTTAGTGGGTAGCTGGGCAATAATAATAATACCTCTTGGTAAGACTGGTTGTCAGACTTTGGGACTAAAAGGAAAATATAAGCGTTATAATTTCATTTACAACAACAGTAGCTGAAAATTTAAAAAGAAGAAGACATTAATGTCTAGGCAAAAATTTAATGTGTTCAAATTAAATTTATATTTTCAGATATTCGTTGACCGAAAAAAGTGTTAAAATCGATAATACTCTGTTATATTCCTTCCCAGGACTACAAAATATCAGAGGTAAGCAACTCCTCATTACCTTACCCCAAATAAAACCTAAATCCAGCAACAAACAAACAAAATGACGTCACAAATGTACATAGACATACACAGATTATCAGTTTCAGAGACAAATTACACAAGTGCTCATAGTAAGCGAACCAAAAGCGCTTCATATATAAATATTATGTTTATATATTGATAGAGTAGAGCGTTTGACAAACAGCTCAGTGTACGGTGCCAATATTAACTCTAGTTATCGTCCGCGGGTGAACCCGCTTCCCAAGGTCACGGTCAAGGTCAAACGGTTTACATTTACACTGTCAATATTTTGATGTGTTTTCTACGAGTTTACACCTCTGAAATAAATTGGTTTAAGTTTATTTGGGATGTGCAGGCGAATTAGGCTCGTTAGGACTTCCTTTTGGGACTGTCAAATTAGAAGAGTACCAGTTTTTTAGGTTTGGTTGGTTACAAACCCCTCTTAAGCTTGTTAACTGATCATTTAACAGTGAAGTTTTACCGACGAAATGAAAATTGCAACAGAAAATATTTCAACATCACACATTTTTCTGATATAGCCTCTTGAGTTAACGAGCTCGCTATCTACTACAGGACGATATCAGCGTCCTATAAATATGAGGACATAAGTGCAATGATTTTTATTATCATTTTGAACAAAGAACCAGTCTAAACCAGTCTTACCAATAGATATCGTATAAAACCCAGTTGTGGATGTCAAACAGGCAGTCGCTCTATGTAAAATACTGGTATTCAGCTGCATCTGATTCGATTGGAAGCCGATCCCAACATAAGTACTTAGTTTGGATATATATTAAGCAGATGGTGATTCTGAACAAAGAAAACCTCAAATAACTATCAATATAATAGGTATTTAAATTACACGCAAAAAAAAAACATACTCAATAGGAAAGTACACAATCTCGTACCTACCTACTGACTTAGATCGCGTTCTTACCCAAATATTTAAAGGATTCGCAAAGAAAACAAAATTCAAAACTCTAATAGGTCCGCGACAATCGGCATTATCTCTAGGTATATTTAATTTATCAAGGTAAACCTCCTCGGATTACATTGGCTGTGTTACCAAATATTTTCCGTGCAAGCGGTGTGTGTACTGTGTACATATTGTGTATGTTTGTGTGTTTGTGTGTAGAGCACATATTTAGCTGGGCCCAATACGAAGCTCCCTTGGCCTTATGCGACAGAGAAAACTTGGTTTGCTTTTGTAACTTTTAAGCAAATTATCTTTTAAATTGGGGGTTTGAATAATTGTGTAATTTGGCACCTCATGGCGGAAATGATCTGGCTAGACACGGAGATGGCCGATGGAGCAAGGCTTTGACCAAATGGTGGCCAAGGTTTGGCCAAAGAAACCAGGGCCGTCCTAAAGCTCGTTGGGTTGCCGATATATATTGTATTCGGTTTGCTTTTGGCCTTCGTAAATACGATCACATTTCTTCCTTTCGTTCTCAGCTTAAATGGCTGCCTATCCGACTCAGGAGGTCCCTCAGATCTCTCTGCATGCTCTTCACGATTATGAACGATCCATGTGCTCCCGATTATCTAAAGACTCATTTCAAAGTGTTGGGCAGTTCTCATAGTCGTAACCTTCGAGCTTCAAAGAATCTACTCCTCCAAATTCCTTCACACCGTACAGGCTTCATGTCAAATTCTTACGCTATCTCTACTATAACGGAACTCTGGAACGCGCTACCTTTTGGCATTAAAAAAGCTGAAAGCAAATTCACTTTCAAAAGAAAAGTTCGTAAATACTATTTAAGTCAGAATAAATAGCTCTTAATTTGAAATCGTCATAATAATAATGATTAGGTTTCTTGTTATTTTCTTTTTAATTTTTGGTATTTGTTAAAATATCTATTAGTTTATTTTATCTGTATATGTGTATTAGTATCAATCTAAATCTGAACTCTCGTTAGCAAAAAGTTTTTTTTAGACATTACTTTGTACCCTTTCACTATGTTTTCCTATTTAACCCAAAGGTTGACTGGTAGAGAATATGCCTTGTGGCATTAAGTCCGCCTATGTACCACTATTGTACATGAAGTTTAAATAAATAATAAATAAATAAATATATATATCTGGGTCGCAGGAAACGCCTGGATCAGGGACGTACAGAACCGGGAAGTGTGACGGAAGAATGGGGAGGCCTATAGCCAGCAGGGGGTGACTCCGGGCTGATAGGATGATGATGATATGAAATAATGATGCTATGAGATAATGCGGAAATGTCCACATTTCCGCATTATCTCAGTAAGCTGAATAGGATAGATGACACCATAAAACAATAATTCCCAGATACCTATCTCTAAATAAAACACTTTATTTTGGGCCTGAAAACCTGATTTATTTTCAATTAATTTTCAAATTCGATTTTTAGTTGCTTTGAAATCAATAAATAGTTGAGTCATTGAGTTGAATAAACAGTGACGTCACAGTTAGCTATTGCCATACAAAATCTATGAGAGAACCGCGTTTTGACAGCTCTTAAAAAGTATCTCAATTGATTGGTGTGTCATCTACCCCATTGGTTGAGGGTTCATTGTGAAATGTTGGTGCTTAATGGTGAATGTAATGTATAGTGGACTGTGGACACGATCAATATTGTGTAGAACTAGATTTAATGTCACTGTTGTCAAGCAAAGACCATTTTACAATCTCATAAGTACATAATTATTAAGATAGTCACGTGATTATCAAACTTTTCAGTGTACCTCTATAGGTAATATATACCTACTAAATCTTGCACAAACAGCTCTAAATAGTCTTTTATCTACAGTTATTATTGTCTCATTTTAATATCCAAAAAGTTTTCATCAGTTTTTCCCCCAACAAGTAGTTACAAAAAAATTGATAATCAAAATTCAAAGTAGGTAGCACCCATCTGAGATGTTTATTTTCAAACGTAACGCCTTCAGAGTCACCTCCACACCGACCCTGCAAACACGAAGCTTAAAACCAACATACAAAAAAAACCGCAAATAAAATATACTCCCAGTGTCCTCATTAATATTCTAGAATAATTTATTATAAAGGTCTTTGTAAAACAGGTCTTCAGAGAGCAAACTCTTGCGCAGCGCGCGCCGGCCGCTCAGTAAACAATATGGCGGCGATAACCGCGACGCCATCTTGCCTTTATCGAGGTTACACACACTGGAATTTTAAATTATTATTTTATTACTACCGTTTTAACTTGCTTAGTTTGATAAGCTTTATTGGGTGTGTAAGTTTATGTTTTTATTGGTTATAAACTGAGATGGGAATAGACTAGAATTTAACATGGGATTTGGAAGATGAATAAACTTATACCTAAGTACGTAATTATGACTTTTACCGAGATGTTGACTTACTCGTGTAGGTTTTCTTTTTACCACCCTTCAGCTTACATTAAACAAATATTACCATTATCTAAGGAACTTAGGGATAATTTCAATAAAACATTCGTTTTCGATCATCATTTCGTTGATTGATGTATTTATCAAATGGAAATCTCTACCAACATCTTTCGTATCTAACATTCGAGTCTTTGAACCTCAACAATCATCTTACTGCCTTTGTCACATGTTAGTTGGGATTGCCGCAACACTTTTTTTTCTTCCATTCTCTTCTGTCAACTGCCAAGCTGTCAATTACTCCTTTCTCTCTCATATCATTCCTCAGATAATCCACCCATCATTTCCTTGATTTTCCTCTCTCATTCTATCCAAAAAAAAAAAAAAAAAAACCAATCAATAAATTTTAGTCAAATACGCTTCGTCCCTCCTCATCACATGCCCATACCAAGACAGTCGACAGGTCATGTCTACCTGTGTAAAATGAAATGGTTTTAAATAAATTTGGCAAGCTCCAATCTAACTCGGAAAGCAGACCTCTTTCTCAACTAGTTACGAACCAGCAGTTTCGATGGCGGCCGAAGGGTATCTGTATGCATCACAGTCACTCGTCACAGTAGTCACCCAACAATAAGCAACGCAAACACAAACGCATCAACACTGCACAATGCGTCATTGCGTCAGTTTCGCAAGACAAACATGTACAATTAACATTCCCCAAGATAAAACTGTTATGTTTAGTAGAAAAACAGGCTAATCCAGGCGGGGTGAGACGAGAACAAATTTACTGAGCCAACAATCAGCTGGCACCTACATCGCATTGGTATATGAATAAGGGTGCGTGCATATCTCGCAGAGTATGAAGTGGAATAATTGGTAAATATTGATGGGGTAATGATTTTACATTCTATGAGGGCAGCCCAAAAGTAACAATATCGTACGCTTTCGTTTAGTTGTATTTTTATCATTTTTGAGAGACGGCTTCCCGTGAAAATTCTGTTTTTGCTACTCCCCCGCTATTCTTTTCTGATTAATTTCGTTGCGGGATCCAAGACAGTTGAATTGTTTCTCTGTCACTTCGTCGAGCTTCATTGTCTCGGCGCTTTTCTGGTGCTCCCTACTGTTGATTCCGGCTTTCAAGAGTTGCAGTGGTTTGGGAATAGTGCGGCGGACTAGCCCCAAAAAAAATAATGTCTTCCCACTCTTCACTCTATACGCATCCACCCAGTGCTTCCATAATGAAGGTCGGTAACCTCGATTGCACGCCATATTTTCCGGTCTTGGATTTTTTGCGTCCAATTTACTCACTGCTTTAGTAGTTTTTCTGTTCTAATCCTTAATTGACAGTATTAATGCTTAGCCAACTTATATCTTGGCATTTTATGGCATTAGTATCTTGCGCAGCTCTAGATACTTGAATCAATTTTACGGTCTTTAAAAATACAATTCAAAGGAATTAGGATGGTCTATCGAATTCTATTTTTATATTTTTTTATCTATTTTTTTTTCTTATTTATATTGTATTTCATTTTTAGGATCTCCTGGATGCGACACGCACGGGACTGGTCAATGTGGCGACACTTGGGGAAGGCTTATGTCTAGCAGTGGACGGCTTTTGTATTTAATAGAACACCACAGTTCCTCAAAATCGTATCATATGGCCGTACCCTAACACAGAGTCCCCGCTTACACTGCAAATATTTCAACAAAGATACAGGGGGCGCTCAACTCAACTTTGACTAGCTCAGTGCACACACGGCTTAGTACTGCGCGTCATAATAATTATATACGACTGTTTTAATTGCGATTATGACTCAAGTAGTTTAGCATGGTATTGGGTGCTTAAGTCTTCTTAGAAAAACGCTTCGCGCGTCATCTCGGTTTTGCTTTTCATGACGATGATGTGGTGGTATTTTTGCAGATTAGTCGACGGTGCGACGGTAAATACAAAATTCTTATAAAATGAAGCGTTTCATGTTGTACGAGTAAAAGAGAAATTTAACTGCTTAGAAGTATACATGGAGTTTTTTGCTCGTTCTTTTCCATAGAGATCTACGCTTTAGAATGGGAACTACAGTCATTTCACAGTTATTATGTCGTGTGACAGGGACTGCTGCAGCTGCATTTCATTGTTGGCTTAGATTCGACAGTTTAAAAGTACCTGTAACTGCTCTATTTGAAATAAATGATTTGATTGATTGGCATTCGTAAACTCTAACCTTGTTATATCTCTACATCTTTCAACGACCAACTTCTTCTACCCAAGCATGTTTACAGTGGTTTAGAACTGTTTTATCATTTACAAGGTAGCATTGAAAAGGAGTAAAGTAAAGCACCTACCTACTATTTACCATTAAACGAGAAAAAGATAACATTTGACAGCTTTTCAGCCATGTAACAATGGGGAAGGCTGGATAAAGCTGATTTATGATGGCGTGTCCACAGCTAAGTCCCAATCTGTCCATTGAGGTCCAGCTATTTCGAATTTTAAAATGACATTGACAGATTTTCAACCAATGACGATGCAAGCATCGTTATTGGTTAAAATTCTGTCAATGTCATTAGTTCCACAGTTGCCATCACAAACAAATATGACATGCAAAGATGTCCCCATTGTTTCATCTTGTATCTCCTTCTGTGCTCAATATATTTCCATGTTTTATTAATTATATTTTATTAATTACCGATCATGATTCGTGCACCTGAAATAATAATAATTTCATCCCGTTAACAATAGATCCAATTTAATAAAGAAGTACCGAAGAACGCTCCATGTTTGCACATATGTTTTCATCTCGTATGAGAATGTATCTTGGGCGAGTAAAATAACATACAATGCATAATAAAATTATAAGAATGTTGGAAAAATTCTAGAAGAAAGAATGATGTTTTTGCCGTAACATTTAAGATTTTTGCAATTTTTCAAAATCTACTGGCCGGTGCGGGGCAAAATATTTGTCTGGTGGTTCTATAAAAGTTAAAGGGAATAAAACATAAATGCTTCATCGTCATAATCTGTACAACCAGATGATGATAAATATCAATATTTTACACGAAGCGATTGCCTGTCTGACGTTCACATTACAGTAGTACCGGACAACTCTATTCCCCTTGGTAACAAAACTAGTCTTACCCTTGGCTTGATTGTTAAGACAAACCAATCTTACCAATGGGAATCGAGTTGTCAAGTACGTTTTAGAAGTGCTAATTCTTCTGGCACCCGTAATGAAGGACACAAAAATGCCTGGACTCACATGAAACGAAAAGCAACTCCTTAAAACAACTAAAAGTTATTTGGTATGTGCGTATCTACCTAAACTACATATTGTGTCGATACCTCATACGAAAGGGACTTCTAGCAACGTCTCCTTAGCATTGATTTTCTTCCTTCCTTCAGTTGCTGCATCTTTTCACTTAATTCTTCACAATTCTTTGAAAGCAGAGTCCTAACTAAACGCAGTCAATGCTATAGATGTTATTTTAGATTGTTTTTGTAAATTAAAAACATAATTAGTTAAATTTTAGACACATTATGGTGTAGTTTCGTTTGTTAATTTAACAATCAAACAAGTATTTCTTGGTAAGGACCGTTCATCCTCGTAATTCAACAAGTATAGGCCCATTTACAGGTACACAAACTAAGTAAAAACACATAGTATAAACAGCGAGCATCAAAGTCCTCTATGCCAGATACCTACCTATCTCGGAGCATCGCACATGCGCAATCCTCCCATGAAGATCACAGTGTAATCGCAACTCGCTTGGTTTTCAAATATTAGTGTTTGGCAAAGAAATCAAGCCACGGCCGGCCGTTTGTCCGGCTGTTTGTACGACACGACCCCGATCGAGCTGTTAGCACGACCAACTATATTATCCTGACACTCCACCACGTTTTTGTTTGGCTGTGGTATGCAAAATAGGAGAGGTGTCAGAATGTGATGGGTTAAGCAAACAAGAAAGGAGTTCTCATTACCCGAACCAGAGACAAACTGTTGACATTTCTCGAAGGCCTTATAGTCGAAAAAAGAACGTTAAACAAAATAATTTTAACAAATTATTCAACTCTGCCATTAAGTAAGTTAATCCCTTAAAAGCCCATAATGATCCGAAAGATCAAGAACAAGTAAAAAGCGGCGCAAAAAAAAACAATCAAATTACGATAATTAAAAAGTATTCGGAGTCAATTAAATATAAAATTCAAACATTGCCGAAGGTTCCGTCTTCCGGCTTCGATTAATCCGTTTGACGGCAAGTTAAAAATCGTTTAAATGCTACCTGAGCGGGCCAACCAATTGAATTATTAATGCTGCCTCCACAAACGGTGAGGGTACATATTTACTCGTCGCGTAAATAGATGCGCACACACCCAACACGCGTTTTCTGCGCAGTATATGTTGGGAAAACAGATGAAAAGCGCCAGGAAATGAAAGTTTTGTGACCTTAATTTGTTTTTTAGAAGTAACGGGTCTTAAATAAAGCTGTTTAAACATTATTTCCGTGGAAAAGGACAACGAAGATGTTAAGTTTATTAATAATCACTAAATATTTTAACAGACTGAACCTTTTTGCTGAAATGACACTTTTTTCAACGCAACAAGCAATCATTTATTTTCACATGCATCACAAATTCTTATAAAAGTTAACATTTTCCAAGGAATTCCCCTGTCACTGACAATTTTAGTATCTGAAAAACCTTGAATATTAATCATATTTTCCTTAAATATACTACAATCGCGTTCTTGTACACAATACGTACGTAAAAGGCCCGTAGTTTTCCCGGTTGCGCGCGCCCCTTGTGTGTGTGTGAGTGTGCTTGTGCGTGTGTGCGTAGGGTTGGCCTTTTGCGACGAGGGGGAGGGGTAACGAAGGGGGGGAGACGTGCCTTACCAGGAACCGTGGAGTCGCTCTCTCTCCTAGTATTTGCCGACTTGTGCAATTAACGAGTCTTTATGAATATTCAACAAGAGTCGAGATGCGAGTTTTTATATTAATTGATGTGTAACTTACACGAAAACGGCTTTTGTGGGCCACTTTTGTATGTTTACTGTTAACATTCGACGCGTTACCACATTTTATTGTGGATTAATATTTCGTGGATGTTTTAAAATGTCCATAATTTTACATTTTGTAGGCAATACGAAATTTTGTAGGAGCTGCCTTTTAATATCGGTTTTTCTGATGAGCGATCATACCACCATTTAACGTTTACAATCATGGGTATTTTGGAATAAAAATAACTCTAAATCTTAGGATACCAACAAATAAAATTATAGCCTACTTCTTTACTCAAGTTTAGATACTTCATTACCCAGCTATTAGGACAAAACACATCCCGTTAAGGTCTCGTTACCATATTCCATTTTTCCGATAAGAAAATGGTACATTATGTATGATTTGTACAACCAAATCCACATACCGATGCTCCACGCACCCACTGGAAAACTGCGTTGGAAAGAGACCGCATTGCGTTTGAAGAGAAAGCAACAACTGGGGATGAGTCCACAGCTTTGAGATTCAACAAGTCATAAGTACACAAGCTGCTGAAGACGGAATTTAAACTGTAAGGGGTAAGCTTATGGTTGGTGTTGACGTGGACAGGTGTGTGTGAGCATTGTGCGTGTATTAAGGCAGAAGAGTACGGACAACAAATATTGATTCGAAGGAGGGTGTTAGCGGGTGTTCGCCGGGTTTTCAGGAGGGGTGGGGGAGGCTAGGCGCACATAATTTGGACTAATTCCCTGTATGTTGACTCTGGCTTGTCTGGTCGCTCGCTGCGGCCGATCAACTCAAAACGTCTTTTACTAAACTTCAAAAGTTGTCAACTGATTGAGGGTTGAAGGACAGGGTATAAAAACCCTGGGATTTAGTGCTCAAATGTTTTGACACGGAGCACAGAGCTTGCTTGAATCAATAAGAGGCGTAAAGGTTTAAGTTAGCTTTTGAGAACTTCGCTCTTGAACACTAATTGAATTTTAATCAGCTCCTTCAGTAGCTTACTAGAACTTTAACATGATGAACTATAGGGAACTGCCATCAAAATGCCAAAAAATATATCTAAAATGGATAAATCCCAGACAGTTCTTTGTTTGTTGAAACAACAAAGATCTTAGACGATTATTAGTCAGCCTTTATGGCGTAACGGAATCCTCTAACAAAGATCAAAGTGCACCAGTTCCACATACTGTCTCTTCTCTGTTACTGAGATACATGCATGAAGTGATCGACAAAGGAAATAGGGCTATGTGGACATACTAGCAGCTTTGTTGGATTTGCAGATTTAACAGTATTAGGTAATAATATTTGATTAACTGTGTCTTATCCTGTTTGGCCTGGAAGCTAGGATGTGAAACCATTGAACCTCTTGATATAGTGCAAAGAATAATCAAACTACACCGTTCACATTGTTACTAGGTAGGAACACAGGTTTTCCCTTGAAACGGACCTTTGATGTAACCAAAAGCAAAATTAATGTTGTAAATAAAATAAGGCAAGATAATAAATATTATAGTTTAAAAAAATGCTTTCTTGTATTCTTCCCATGCAGCAAACCCATTCATTTCGGCTCAATCGGAAACCAGGAAACAGGACAAATATAAGTTCTAAGATTGTTTTACAGGTGAAGTTAATAAAAACGAGTTAGAATGGAAGAGTAACTGACAGATGTTTATCTTAAGCGATATGAGATATTTCTCGACGGCATGTAAAGCCAAATCAGAACCCTATATATGGGTGGCATAGAAACCAGGTTAGGCACTAACCACACGATAAAGAAGAAGACTGATATTTCATAGATTAATTAAGTAATATTGATTTATTAATCATCATATCAGCAGTAAAATATTGCAAATAAATATTGCCAAGCTATGAATGCACTTGAAATGCCGACCACAAGTTAAATAAAATTATTATAGGTGCGACGATGCGTATACAACCAAAAGTCAATAACAGATCTCATAAAAACCATTTCAAAATCTTCCACACCTAGAGCTAAAAAACTCTGAAGGCAAACCGGCAAATCTAATTGAAATTCACGAAGGTATAGTAGATGGCTACACCACGCCTACAAATATGGGAACAGAAAACAAGCCATCAGTAGCACTTAGTATATGCTTACAAACATGTCGGCATACATAATTCATGTTATATGTCGCAGGCTGTAGCGTAGCGCTACGATGTTTCGAGTTCGTCTGATTTTATAGACGATGATCGACGAATGATCGCTCTGGTTTTAGACATTTCATAAAATAAACATAAGATCACGCCTTTGGCAGGGGTAATATCTAATGGATGTAAAAATACCCTTAACGAAGCCATAGGGTAATTAGGGTATTTGTTCTTCCCGTCATTATACCTGGGGAACCTTACGGAAATATTGGAGGTCAAAGATTTGTTTTTTTTTTTTTTAATACAATTTTTTAATGTTTTTACTTTACTTTAAATACTACCATGACCTTTGTACTACTCAATTCATCCATCAGCACAATGTTTTGAGTGAGTTTTTTTTTAATCTTTATTTATTTACGGGGTTCTTTCTGTAAAGAATATGTCACCCCGATGATTACATACAGTTAAATAACATATATGTAACTCATATACTAAACTAGTCTGAGTGAGATACAAAAAACTTTTTTTATTTTACATAAAAAAAAGTTGTTTCCCAGCAATATTTATTGCGTAGAGTTACTTAGTTTGACGTACAGAATGCTTGGTTGACGGCTTCGTGAAGGATCTGTTTACACCTAGTATACTACACGCACATTTCGCCAGTTATGTTTAAATCTTATGTTATAGGGGGCGAGCCTACTGTCATCAACCGGGGACCAATCTAGACTCCGGACTACAACTTTCTTTGCCAAAAATAAAATATAACACTTCTGCGATTGTCTATTAGTAAAATCCGACCGTTTGAAGAAGATTACATATTAAAAATATCGAGATTGTGGTTTTAGTAATTAGTCCTGAAATAACTCGAGTAGGTAAGTACCCAGCATCGAATCGAAGCATTGAGTGTCTACTTGTTTTTAGACCAATCTTTTTATCAGATTGCAGGAATCACATACCTTCCTACAGATCAGTCGAAAGCCTTTTTTGAAAAGGGAGCTAAATTATAAATGCCTACATAGCCCCTGAGGAATGGTGCCCTGAAACAGTGAAATGGGGTTGCGGCAGACCATGAAGGAGATGGCGGGACGTACTGGATGTCTTCCTTGAGAATTGGAAAGAAAAAGCACAGAATTGTAACCGTTGGAAGGAATGGAGGGAGGCCTTTGCCCAGCAGTGGGACAATACAGGCTAGCTATAATAATAATAACATAGTTACAAAATTAGAAGCTAAAGTACCTATAAGTAGACAAACCAATGCGTAGGTACTTTTAAAGAAATTGAACAACAATTGAATTATGTACTAGGTAATATATTACTATTTTATTATGTACCAAAGCATACTCCACGCAACAGCCGTGCCCGTATATGTATACCTATACATAAGTGCAAACAAGCCGACATCCGCTACATCGCTTATCTTACTGAACAAACTTCACTCGCTGTATCTTAAAATATTTCCATACCTCGACTAACGTAAGAATTTCTTAGAACTCAGATAAGTACATATAAAAAACCCGGGGAATCTTACCCACGACAGATTATTTTCAACCTTTGGGAAGGAATTTTAAAATGTTCGTTGGACGCCATTTTGGGAATTCGTTTTTTTGGCGCCAATCTGAGAAGCTTTCCTCTGCTTGTAGTATCTACTAAAGTATTTGATTTCATTTATGTACGCTTTTATAACTGTAAAAGGCCAATCCAGTACAGACAAATTACGTCGTGGCTCCGAACACGGACACCAACGGATACCTACTGCATGTCAGTATGAAGGTGTCCGTATTCAGAAAGTTGGCCTAAAATCCGTAGGTCTAGGTACCCGTTTGTCCGACCATGAATTGTAATACATAGAGAGAAGAAAAGTTTATAAAAAAATTAAATAAAAAATAATAATCTTTAATTCGGATAGGCAACATCCATATGGGTTAGTAAAAACAAAAAGATAACTTATACCTATATGTTAGTAAACTTATACGTATTATCTATTTTGTTGTTTATGAAAGACTATCTTAAGCCCGCGGTTTCGACCGCGTCGAGTTCGATAATTATCCCACGGCATCATACTACTGGGATTAAAAGTATCCTATTTGTTAATCCATGTTATAAACTATCTGTGTACTAAATTTCATCCAAATCCGTGTAGCAGTTTTTGCGTGACAGAGTAACACACATACAAACTTTCGAATTGATAACATCATCATCATCAGCCTATAATGTTCCCACTGCTGGGACACAGGCCTCCTCTCAATGAGAGGGAATAGGCTATAATCCACCACGCAGGCCCAGTGCGGGTTGGTAGATGTCACATGTCTTCGAATTTGATGCGACACGATGTTTTGCTTCACCGTTTTGAGAGCAGCATTCATAATATGTATTAGTGTTATTAAGTAACTAAGACAGTGTAGTATAAGCAGATGTTTTCTAAATATTCAGACAACTTCAACCAATTGGAATAAGCCATCAACTTTTCCAGCAGTATTTTTACCGTGAAAATAGATGGATATACGTAAATAGAAAACTCTTTCAAACATTCCAATGCAGGTTTAATTTTAAAATCCTGAAAGTATTTTTATGGTCTGCGTATGCAAAAAAATTAAATCCCTAGGTTTTTATTTACCGGAGAATATTTTTCGATAAGCTTTTTCAGATATAGTGTAGAGCTGCAATATTTAAACCAGAAACAAGATAGCTACACAAAATAAATCTAGTTTCAATATCCCTTTGTTCCTACCTTAAAACATATGCAAGAGAAATATATTAAAAACGCAACAAAGATAACAGTTTGTTTCTCATAATGAAGCGTTGCTCAATAAAAGTCGTATAAGGTACGTGGTGCATAAAATCGCTTGTGTATCCCCCCGGCACCGCTTACCCTTACTCGGGATCATCCGTGATCTTGGCCGATATTAACACCGCGGGCAATAAGGGGCCCATAAATAAAAAAATACTTATTACAATCTGTAGGGTGGGTTCCGGTTTCTATATGTTCCCGGTTTTTTTTTTATCTTGCAATTTTAAAGGGATGTTTTCAATGAAGGTAGACAGGGTATTTGCTAAGAGTTATTGTTGGCTTCTTTATAGGTACATAGTCGTGCTTAAATAAATAATGAAATCATTTTCCGAAGCTCTAGAATTTTACCCCAAGGCTAGAGCTATTTCGACGGTGAAGTCGAGGTGATGAGGCATTAGGGTAGTCTACCTATCTACTCGCATTTCAGAACTCAAGCCAATTAGTTCAGAAGAATCTAAAACTAGAACGAGGTGACAATAAGACAGACAACCAGCCAGGATAGCAGCGGAAAGACTGCATCGACGGAAGAAATGCCTTGGGCTCCAGGAAGAGGTTGTTAACTTTCTGGAAGTTAACAACTTCTTAAGCAACTATTAGTAGGTAGGTTTAGTACCTTTAGATATATTATGGGCAAGCCAAAAAGCATATCCATCCAGGACAAACTGCCTCCCAAATTGAAATCTATCTAAACCAATAAAAAAAGCATATCCAAGCCGGAATTCTGGGTCAAAAAGTTTCTGCTCGACCTACTCTAACAGATTGACTATATGAAATCTATCTGGCATCACTCTACGATAGGCCGACATGCATTCAAAGCTTCCCATCTCTATTTACTTTAATCGCTAGTTCGTTCGCAAACACCGCTCGCAGGCAAATCCCAGATATCCGGTCCTAGTTTCCAATTTTTTTTCGCGGGTCTTTGATTTGCAATTGATGTGTTGCTATAATATAAGTATTTTTTCATCTACACTTTGCGATTTATTCAACGCAACACAGTACGTACTCGTTGTGTAGTGCTATTGACTCAAGACGACTGTTAATCCAGCTCGAATAAAAAAATATTTCAATCAGCTAATTTTAACACAATTTTTTTCTAAAACGGAGCAATTAAGTATCGTGTGCGGTTTGGATGTTGCATCAACATCTGCGGTTATTCAAACCGACGCAGTAGGCACTCATTCTTCAGTGCTTTTTGTTCAAGATGAATATAATTCTAAGTTGGAAACACGAAAAAAATAACACCTTCATAACCTAGAGCTAGTTTCAACAATTAATGAGATGCTCTTTGCTTTTAGAATACAGTAAAGGGCCCTTACTGCTTTCACCTTCGAATATTACCTAATCCACTGTTATTTGCACAACAACTAACACAGCCCACAGCCCTCACCTGATCAACAAACAATAAACTGTCCACTTTCTACCCATACCTAATTCATAATTAACGGTCGAAGCATCGTAGGCGCGCGGTTTCAAGATGGCGGCCGGGTAACGTGACCTCGCAATGCGTTTTTAATTGCAATCATTCCGTGTTTTATGTTGTTTGCGCACTTTCCGTGTGTTTGCAGAAGCGAGGCCTTTATTTATGGCCGGTGGGAACGCTGGGGAATTAATTCGCTGGTGTAATACTGGCGAGGTATTAGCGGCGATTTTTCTTTATCGTATTTGATGTTGATTAGAAATTATGGGGATTGTTTTAGGGGATTTATTAGCATTCAATCTAGGTATTACTTCACATGTATTAAATCCAGGGATAACACTGACCACCTTAACACAAGATCCGAAGGATTTACTTCAAATTCAGGCACCGTCGCTATAAATTTTCAGATACTCACCACAAAACATGACTAGGTGTTACAAAGTCGGCAACCAAAGTACTTACATACGTAATCTTCTTAGTACAGCGAACAGTTTCCAAGTATTACCGAGTAGTGTGTTTGCAAATCGGCGGGCCGTTTTACATAAATTGTAGATTCGGAGCTTTAAGGCCTCGCGACTTACTTAAGTTTTGATAATTAATGAATTCGTGCTGGCTCAGATGTACTTGGAACTTAAGTAATGTAATAAATTAGAATTTGTTCACTTTGAATTTTGTTTTGTATTGTTGTAAATTGTGTTGCTTTCTTCGATGATAATTGGTTAATTCTTCATTGGTTTAATGAGAAGCTTACTAAAATGAGCTTAATGAAAAGCTACTTAGGTACGTTGTCTTCGAAAATTTTGCGTTATTTTTTCTATTGTATTCTAAGCCAATTAAGTACTTTTCTTTTTGTTAGGGTGTGAGGGAATTCAACGCGCGTTGGTGGGTGTTACAAATAGTAACATTTTGGCTTTATGACATACCTATACTGGGTTCCTAACGATGTTTATGCTGTTTTGCATTTTCTGTTTACTTATACATAGAAAGAGTATTGTGATACTTTCAAATACCCTCGCAAAAATTATTTAGGAGATGATTAAAATCAACAACTACACCGAAAATTACAACTACAAAAATTCGCTTTCAACCCTGCAAACTTTAATCCTTAAATTCCGTTATTTATGACATCCCATCAATATATTTAGGTGCGCATCGAGCTTTCAATTATTCTGTCAGGCGTGTACGATCAAACGAGGGCCCCCAGACATGCATAGTTCTGATAAAGCGGGCCACGCCGCCTAAGTAAATATAGAAACTTGAACGCATCTGCCTCTATACGGCCCCTCTACATAATCTATTGAACGAAGTTGACTGTTGCTACGACAGGATAATTCTTGATAGATATTGCTGTGCTGTACCGTTTTGTTTAAGTACTTATTTTCATATTTGAAAACAGTTTAGCTGTTGAGACTTTCTTTGGTAATAGGCTTGCCCTTATAAAAAAATATCGGGCGAAATTTGAGCATTTTTTAGGAATAGCTTCTAGGATTTACATGCTTTTCGTTGCACCCTTTCCGATGAAGGCCTAAAATTCCGCTTCCCATCAGCTCTAGAGCGTATTATCGCGCTGTTCCACAAACGACGGAGCACCTAATATTGGGCCCTGCGTGTCCTGTACTTTGTTCGTTAGAGGAACTGGTAGACGCTACTGAAGGCGCCAAACTAGTAGCCAAATTCTGGGCCGGATCAATTTAGATTGCCATCGACACAAGGCGAGATTGAAGTCAAGAGCGAACCATGTATGTACAGTACCTATAACAGACTTAATAATAGCGCAGACATCTAAAAGCTTCCCAAGAATCCAGAGAAAGCGGATATTTCTTTATTTTCTTATATTTTTTATCGCCAATGTAACGGATCTCCTGATAATAAAGGCTCTTTAATCATTTAATATCAAATAAAGCAAGCAATAAAGCTGTTCTTGGTAACATCTATCGAAGGATGTTCGTCTATCGATTCGGGGAATTACAGGAATACCTTCCTCCGTATCTACAAGTTATTGCAATGATAAGGGAGAACTCACACGATATTACCTACTGCTATCGTGAATCGAGACCTTAGGTAACTTAATACTTTGCTTATACGTATCAGGGCCGTCTTTAACCAATTGGAGTGCTGGGCTCTTAAGAAAAATGGAGAATGTAAAAGATTGCGAATTTTTTTTTTTTGTGTCGCTGACACTAGCGGTCCACCATCAGGGATTTTAATTTTTATAACACAAAAATTTTGTCGCTGATTAGTCGAAATTAGTCGCCACATATCAGAATTGATCTTCGCTAGGTGCCCTAGTTTTTGAGATTAAATGTGGCCAAGCAGGGGGAAGCTCTCTTCAGATCGGCCACCTACTTATAAACCCTTATATCTTTTGAACCAGTGACCGACCAATTCGGATATTTGGCGACTAATTTCGACTAATTAGCGACTGAATTTTTGTGTTATCAAAATTAAAATCCCTGATGGTGGATCTCGCTTGGGGTAAGTTAAGTTTCGTTTGACAGCTAATGACACTTACAGGGACTGTGGCCTCCCTGGATCTTGGGGCCCTGAGCACTGGCCCAGCGGGCCCAATAGTAAAGATGGTCCTGACCTATATAATTTCCAATTATTTACATTAAACTCGAAAGTTGGAAGTAGATAAGTGGTTTTCTGTGAAATCCCATTGGTTTATTTTACCGAGTCTTAATACTTAGTTTGCCTTCGGACTAACGCAGATATAAGAGGGACCGACCTAACACCACAACCCACAGTCCACAGATACCACATAAGTATCCGCATGAAGGTTATTAGATGTTTTTATTCATAGATAAAGAACATAGATGTTTCCATTTAATTAATTACGACTTCTTATTTACTGCTTAGGTACTTTTTAATTCTGTTTAGCGATTGCCTACTAAGGCCCTGTCTAACCCTAAAATTAGCAACTCTATTTGTGATGGTTCAAACTTCCTTTGAAATACTGTTAGAATAAAGTTCTAATCAGCTTGCACTACAAACTGGTTGTTACGTCAGTCACTGCGGGCCGAATAGTGCGAAATGAGTGGTTATTTGCGATTTACAAAAAATCTATTGATTGGACTAGGTCTGGTTTCATGATCTAATTTGAAGTAAGTATTTTATGATTGCCAGCGGTTTATTGTTCAGTTTAGAGGTAACTTTGGGATTTTTTTCTATCGAGAAAATTTTATGGAATTTTAACATTACCTAATCCTCAACTTTACCATATATTTATTTCAAAATTAATGCTGCAGTATTTTAGGCATAACGGAGGATCATGCTATGCCATTTGAGGTAGTATTGGCCCTTAATTGACATAATAATGTGTCACAAGGGATGAAATTGGATCACTCATTAAATATCATTCATATAATTAGGTACCTAATAGATAACGAACATATTGTAAGTACCTACAGTAGGTAGGTACTATTTCTACCTTTGTCGTTACTTTGTAAAATATGTCCAAAACCAAACAACATACCAACTTCCATCGACACAACTGAATTATGTTCAATTTAAGTCTAGTACGTAAGTGGCCGTTCGAAATTGGATCTCTTCTATCTCCACCCTACGCCACGTCCGTCAGCCAGCGTTTAGTCTGACCAATCCAAGGATTATCTTTCTTGCTCCGAACGCTACGCTACCCCAGTATACCTAATGGCGGGAAATCCGAGACAAGATGGCCGCCGCCACCGGGCCCCGCTCGTTTAAGATATTGCTTTCATTAATACACTTAGCCCTGCTATAATGGTCTATAATTATCTTAAAACGGCTGAGAAATAAACGATAGGGTATTCGGGCACGCATGTTGTGTGTATCTTAGTAAAAACCTAGTTACCTAAAGGTTAAGATTTTCAGAATAATGGGAAACTGTATACTTAATTATCATACATTTGAGTCGTTTGTCTACACGTACCTATGTAACTTTGTTCAATATTGTTAGGTATAACTACATAGTTAAAGGTCTTTACTCTTTTTTTTACTCTTGTAAAAATCATCAATAAAACGTGCTCTTCGAGTCTGAAAGGTATTCATAAATACCAGACCATTTCGACCTATTCTAAACAAAACAAATACCTATGACTTTCCCTTGAAAATAATATATTGTCTCAACAAAAACATTACAAGTAGCGCCATCTGTCTTTGAGTAATCAACAATATTGACTATGAAGAAAGGATCCTCGGGCACAAAATGCATCACAATATTTATATTTAAAACCAATCTGTTAATAGGTAAAACTTTGACGAAGGATAATTATGTTTTACAGCTTCCAAAATCATGTTGAGCTTCCCATTAAAAGCGACAAAGCTCATGGTCGAATAACGGGCCGAAAAAAGTTTCGCACACATTCACGCCGGCTCTTGTCCACAATTCTATTTGCGGAAGCAATTTCGCGAAATGCCACAATTTATTTAAAAATTACGCCCTTGTTTGTGTGGGTAAATATTGACGTGTTTGGTTTATGATAATGGCAACACTGAGATCAGGTAGACTCGGCTAGCGACAGTATTATTTACCTGTACACATATTATTTAATATTTACCATGCCAATGTAAAGTTTACAATATAATATTTGTTAAGTACCTATGCTCCTCTTTTGAAAGTTAGTGTTTACTCCTTACATATGGTTTTTAATCATAGGTAAATTTGAAGACTAAACATAGGCGAGATTTCATTTTGCTTATTGGATTATAAGAAGTTGGCCCCATATTTATATTTAACCAATTTTTTCTATTAATCTTGTACTTATTTACGAATAACTGCTAAAAATATCCACTTTATTGATGTATCAATAAAGTGGATATTTTTAGCAGTTATTCTACACCTATGTATACATACAAGTGAGTGAAAGACAACGTAAATAGCAGTAGCCGCCCTTAAAAACCAAAAAAAATCCGTGTCAATTAGAATCTCATTTGTACTTATAAGAATTTCATATCACTCCAGCGACTGTTTCTCTTCAAATGAGAGGCATAATAGAGTAGCTACCAGCGTCAAAAGCAGACAGTAGCACAACGATCATCATAATCAATATACAAGTGTTGACTTATTACGATGTCGGCACTAGGCTGCCAAACAAACTCCTCGATCGAACGCAAAGTCAAACTGCAAACAATATCATCGTAGTATTTGTACTGAAACAACAAATTTGTAGCTAGCTTTAAATGCAAGCCTAACACGCGGGCACACACTCACCTTGTGTACTGAGACAATATGTAGGAGACTCTACTACGATCTTAAGCAACGCGACAAAATGAATCTCCGCTAGCGACTGATACGGCCCAATTCAAACACAGTCAGCGCCATTTTGTTTTGACAAGCGGCTATCTCCACCAATGCGAGACAAACCAAACTTAACCGTAAGAACAGACCACTTAGAATCATATTGGGACAAAGGCCCGATGGTGTAGAAACATCGGAAATTAAGGGAGGACCAGACACGATTCTGTTTGCCGTCTAACGTGGTCCCAGGACGAAGTTACAAATATTTGACGTGTCAATTTTGTGAATGTTGACCGAGAATTGCGGTTAATATTCCCAACCCGAACAACCTGGGTGTGCGCGGCCACCCTTTAATTAAATGACTGAAATAGTCCAATTGTTAATTTATTAAGTCTACTCTCGGGGTGGATATTATTAGGTGTTCAATTATTAATTGTTACTACTGCGCGATTGGTTGGGTTATTCAGTAGGTACCTACTTTTACTTCCAAAAGGCTCAAGCAAGACAGTATATGTACAGGAAAACAAACTTCATCATTTGCCTAGCTTTTTCCCAAGTTTATTGGGGTCGGCTTCCAGTCTGACCGGATGCAGCTGATACCAGCATTTTATATGAAGCGACTGCCTATCTGACCTCCACAACCCAGTTAGTACTGAGTAATACGATACCCTTTGGTAAGACTGGTTGTCAGACTTTTTTGGGCCACTGACTACCTGTAACGACTGTCAAAGATCACAAATGACACCCGGGACCAACTGATTAACGTGCTTTCCGAGGCAGGGAGGAAACTCGGCATGTAATGGGTGGTCAACCATCCACAGACCAACCTAGGCAAGCACGGCTTAACCTAAAGATCGACCCGAGCGGCTGTTTATTATTTAGACACGAGCTCCTCAAGGAAAACAAACTTACTTAAACTGAATTACTTAATTGGTAAAATCGATAGAGTAGTTATCTGATTTGATCGTCAAACAAAACGATTTACAGGATTAAAAAGCTAAAAGTACTCGGTTACCTATCACATCACTACGCACTTATCTAGATAACGACTAACCACAAGCTTCAGCATCGCATTATGCATTAACGATCCAATAACATCGTTGTTTTTCAATTGGCTCGCGATTCAACGCGAAACTCAGTTGTTATCGAGGCGAGATGGAACAATAACAAACAATCGCGAATCGATTGTAAAGACAAAACATCGTTACAGCTTGTTAGCGTATATTGCTCGTTACCGTGCGGCTATTTATTTTCGAGTGGCAACATCGAAGAGTCTATAAACAAAAAAACACTCTGGCGGCGACTGTTTTCATTGACAACAATGCGTGGGCCACTCCACGCGTAGTGTTAAGAGCTATGGTTGGAGTACGCACTTACTTTTCGCGACATAGGTATCCGAGTAGGGGCTCTCGGTACTGTATTTTCATTGTGTGCTTTTAATTTTGAGTGCGCGAACTAGCTCGCTCTCTCGGGACGTATGTTTGCGAGGGTAATATTTGCTTCCGCTGTATAATTCAGCCGGCCGCCATATTTGCCAAAGAGCAATCATTTTAATATCGTCAGACATCACATTAGGGCTGAGTGGATACTTACTTTGTTGAATTAATTAATTTTACAATTTTAATTATGGTTTGTGATGCTTTATTTGTTTTAGATTGATTGTCGTTTTGAATAGACGTTTTAGTATTCATTGATAGACTACTATGCTAAGCTAAGGTAACCATGGGGTCAGCAGCCAATCTTTTAATGTTCATACAGCGAACGCTTAAACCAAGTACCTAGGTAGCTAGCTAAAATATCGCCTAAGCTATTTACCTGAACGACGACTTCAGGGATCATCTTATAGGTACCTACGTGTGTAGAATAACAAAAAGGTGTCTCTCTTATGATGGCCCCGATTACAACCTTCTAGAGTAGCTGGATACAGACAATCTAGGAGGAAAAACAAGCATGTAAATAATTTGACAAGTGCAAAATGATTACTTGCCGTTGACTTGGCCTCTGATTATGGCCATGGGATGAATTCGATCCGCTACAAAAAAACACGACACGACATAGTATTTTTTTAACGACTTTTTTTCTTTCCTACAATGCTTTACTTGTTTATACTGAAAGAAAGCCAGATTGCAGGAGATTGCGCAGTCATGCTAACAAAGAGTAGGTATTAACTGTCTACCATGGTAACAAAGAGTTTCTAAACATAATAACAAAATACAAGCAGAAAATACAAAAACACGACAGCATGAAGTAAATTTAAGGATGTCGATTTAAAAATGTTAAGTTCAAAACCGATTGACCTGAAAAGAAAAACAGTAACTGTTTATGTACATCGATGATAAAATATCACAAAAGAGACTTTCTCGAATCCTATAGATAGCAGAATCAAACCCAATTCCCTTTTCTGAGGAAAGGTGACACTAGCGCCATCTAGCGCTACAAGTTTACATGACGCGCTCCTGTCACAAGATGACAAACGCGCCATCTATCTTGTACAGCTTGAAACGGAAAAGTGCCCAGAATACCCACCGTAATGTTGCCAGAATAAATATATTTTGTCTGCTGTTGGAGTAAAACAATAAATGTTAGAAACTGTTATTTTTATTAAAACTTAGTTGTGTCCGTAGGGATAACAGAATTAGAGACGCGATTAAACCAGCATTACGTCTCGACATCTCGCGAAAATTACAACGAAAATCTGAACAACACAAAACGACGACAAAATTATTGCTTTTAAAAATAACATTAAAAATTAAATTCCCACGAGATTAAAACCCAAAATTTGCAAAAAAGCATTTAAGATACTTCATTGTGATTTTAACAATGAAGTATATTAAATGCAACATTGAGAATTCTTATTAGATTACATTTTTAAACATAGATCCAGTTTTACTTTTTTTTTAATCCTACAAAAAAGGATCCTAACATTAAATTGAGGTAAAAATCATTTGCTTAGTTACGATCTCATTCATAACTTAAACACGAAATATTTCATAGAGTTATAAAATTGCCACTGTTGATTGACAACAATTATGATTTTGTGAATTGCAAGTTCTTTAAAAACTTGGCAATCTTGACATACATACAGATACATATAGACATGATGTTCAAGAATTTTGCATCTTGTTTTCTACAGAATCATAATTATCGCTGTCAATCAAAATTGTGTATAAATTAAACCAATATTCTAATTCAACTTAATTTCTACTTAAAAATGTCATGTCATAGTCACACTGGATTAACTAAAATGGCAAATACACATGGCCACAATATAAGATCTCTCTTGATTAAAAAATTGTACTTTTTTGAGGTACACTTAACTTAAACCACAATTAACCACACACATTAACTTAGAGTATAAATTAGATTCAAATTATTTACAAAAGAATTTTTAATTACTTACATTGTAAAAATATTTTGTGAACGTAATTTTCTTATTGAGATATCTTTTTTGTGTGAAATCACCTTTTTCATCAATGAGTATTTTATTTTATCAATTGAGGGCAAAGCTCACAATTGAAACTGAACAGGATTAACTCGCTAAACAGCATTCAGGACCAGTCAGTGTCATCGTTGTTATGGAATACTGACACTGGCTGCTTTTAAACGCAGTGTGCGTGTTGTCAGATGTGCTACTAGCATTCACTTTCAATGGTGAAATCTAGCCTAGATCACATAATTTCCAAGTTAAAATAATTTTGAGTATGAATATTGTCATGATTAGTAAATATTGATTTTACTCAACAAGTAGGGGGAACTCCTCAATATCTTCACACATTGAGTTGAAGTTGGCTGCCCATGCTTCTGCCTCTTTCTCCTGTCAATTAAGAATAATGAATTGGTTATTATAAATCTAATTTAGGGACAAAATTCAGTCTTAAGAATCACAGAGGAAGCGTATATGTATACATATTGCTTTGATTACAAAGGCAGAAATGTAATAACATAATTCATATGCCCTTAGGCCACATCCTAACCAAAGCGAAAGATAATAACCAGTATATAATAACAACAAAACCATATCGTGTTCCAGGCGATCACGAAATGGTTTTGTTGTGGATTGATAGTATTTGGCAAATCCGAACACGTGATCGCACCGAAAGAGAGCACTTTTCCAAACGCCTCCTGCCGGAGGCTCTACGCGGGGGTCGTGCGATCCATGGCTTTTTACGGGGCCCCGGTGTGGGCGTGTTCTTTGAGGCGGCAAGCCGCCCATTGCCTGAACGCACCCAAAAAGGTGGTAGCCGTGAAGCTAGTCCGTGGGTTCCGCACGATCTCCCGTGAGGCGGCGAGCCTCCTGTCCGGATTGCCGCCATGGGATCTGGAGGGAATAGTCCTCGCGCGCCTACATGAATGGCGCACGGAGGCCGTACGCCGGGGGGTAACTCCGCTGCCACGGCAAATTGTCGCTCAGCAGAAAGACTTCTGGCGTGATCTCATGGCGACATGGATAGAGCGACTGTCGCAACCCCGTGCAGGGCACGCCACAATAGTGGCGATAAGTCCCCTCTTTGAGGAGTGGCTTGAGAGACGCCACGGCGTTCTCACCTTCCGCCTGACGCAGGTCCTCACCGGTTGTTTCGGGAGGGTCCCGCACCGAATCGGGCGGGAGGAAACGCCCGGGTGTTACCACTGTGAGAATCGACCGGAGGACACGGTGGAGGTCTGCCCCGCGTGGGCGGAGCACCGCCGTGTCCTCGTAGCGGCGATCGGCGGCGGCGACCTCTCGCGTCCGGCCTTGGTTCAATCCATGGTCCGACGCGAGACGGAATGGGACGCCGCACGGTGGGCTGGAAATCGGCTTTCATAGACTTAGGGATTTCAATTTGCAAGTGCCTAATTTTTGCCGGATATCGCTTCTATTAGTCATTTCTATGTACAAAAATGACACCCGAGTTAATTCTGCCCAAAAACGAAGGAAATATATTTTTTTTACGAAAAATTTGTATGAAGCTAGTATGAAAAATCGAATTATCTCCTAAACCTATGTTTAACCGTAATATCCTTGGAGGTGGTCATAGTGCTAATTATTTATGATTTTTTGGTTGCCGATTTGACGAAAAATTTAATGCCGTTTTTTTTTTTTTAAATCGTCAAAATATTTTTATTTATTTTTACATGTAAAACGATCCCTTTTAGTGTCCAAGTTAAAAAGTTCGATGTGTTATTAACCCAAATATTAAGAACACACAAAACAAGAAAAATTAAATAAAAACATTGATGTTTTTTGACACATTTTTATTAATTTAAATAAAAAAAAGATTATCAAACTCTTATTTAAGTAACATAAAAAGTTATATTATATGCAAAATAATTTAATTTAAGGAATTAATACTAAGCATTTGTAAAATAAAGTAAAATAAATAAAAAAAAGACAAAATATCATTAAATATTACAAAAAAAAACCCAAACACACTCAAATACAAATTTACAATAATAATTTTTTTACAAATTTTCCTTATCACTCTCGTTGTCAGACTCCAATTCTGAGTAAGCATCCAGATTAGATATATTCAAAAACTCGAACTCAGTTTCCTGAAATTGAATTAAGTCGAGAGTTTCAGCAAAAAAGCTCTGCTTTTTCTTGGCATCTAACTTAGGCCTTTGTGCACTTAGCAAAGGATCCGAAGAAACAACAAGCATATTTAAAATGTCTTGATTGGAATCCTGCCTACTTCTTTTCCGCGAATGATGTTCTCGAAACCTCCTAAAATCTTTGTTTCGAGACTCTGAGGCTTCTTCCGAGAGAGTCCCAATCGGCACAATATTATTTTTCTCGATTATGTCAGCCCCATGGATTAATAATTTATGAACGGTTGACGACATGTAGTACCAGTCGTATAATAATACGTACTTTTCTGCTGTTTTGCGGGCATAATCTCTAAATTTTATTATATCGACCTGCTCTCCAGATGTAATTGCTTGTAAAATTACAGCAAATCTTTAGATGAGGTCTTCATCCAAACCGGTTATAGCTGCGGTTTTATTAGGAAACTCAAAGAATTTTCTTGCAGTATTCCCGTCATTGGTGGTTCCCGAGCCTTGTTTTACTATATCAATCAACAGATTGAGCTCATCTTTGAATTTATTATGAATTATTTTTTTCCTTGTCTGTAGCATTTCTTTGTGCTCATCACTTCTCGCTGCCCACCGTTTGAAGTCGAGCCTGTATGCAATGTGTAACAGACATTCCATACAATTTATACGGGCGTGTAGGGATGACAAGCCAAATTCATACAGGTCAGAACACACAATTTTTGATGTTACAGCATCTAAGCGGTTCATTTCTGTAGGCTTTGCTAAGCACAGGTAGCACGATGAATTTGATCTAGCTTCAGAAAGGTAAGTGCAACCTTTAGCGTCGATCATCGTCATCATTAGTTCATGATTTGACCTATTATTATTATTGCACTCTGTGGGGATAAGGGCCTCAATTTCTTCATCCATTTGTTTTTTCAGCTCAAGGACAACTGCTTCACGTTTGACGTTGATGTCGACGGTTCTGGAGAGACTGAGGGCGCTCTTGGTATCTCATCAACACTTGGTTCTTGATTAACTAAAGTTTGCACAAAACTCGGCCAATCAATATTTGCTCCCAACCAATTCTCGTACTTTCTCCTGAAATTATCAAGGAATCGGTTGGATTTCTGCCACCTTTGTAAAGCGGCTCGCGTAAATCTCCGACAAAATTCTTTGAGAACACGATCGTCGTCAGACGTCGCCTATGCGGGATACAACTGCACTGAACAATACTTCATGATCAAATGAAGTACTCTCACTTCGTAGAAGAACAAACAAGTCTAAATTGGTGATTAAACTTTCCATTCTAAGATTTTATAGTCGCAGATTTAGTGTTAGCAGTTACACAGTTGTGAAAAAACGTGAGATATTTAAAATCATTAAATCACCTATAAAGACTCATTAGAAGACCTAATCAGTGTAGTTACTTAATCACTTCTTTTCGGACTCATTAGAAGAGTAAACAATTGGTAATTTGGTTGTATGAAAAGTTTTAAAACCCATGATGTGTTGATAAATATCTAGCTCAAACATAGTTGTCTACGTGTGGGTGTACTATAAACCTCTGCCAACTCCTTCGGAAATATAGGAGTGATGCTATTTTATGTTACGTGTAGTTAAAAGTCCGTGTTCTTCAACATAAACACTAAAAGGAATCGTTTCATATGTAAAAACAAATAAAAATATTTTGACGATTTTTAAAAAAAAACGGCATGAAATTTTTCGTCAAATCGGCAACAAAAAATCATAAATAATTAGCACTATGACCACCTCCAAGGATATTACGGTTAAACATGCCGTTTAGGAGATAATTCGATTTTTCATATTAACTTCATACAAATTTTTCGTAAAAAAATTATATTTCCTTCGTTTTTGGGCAGAATTAACTCGGGTGTCATTTTTGTACATAGTAATGACTAATAGAAGCGATATCCGGCATAAAAACAAGCACTTGCAAATTGAAATCCCTAAGTCTATGAAAGCCGATTTCCAGCCCACCGTGCGCCGCCGCCGTCACTTTCTTCTGAGAAGCAGTCATGCTAGCGAAGGAGGTAGCGGAACGTGGGAGGGAGAGAACCTCACGTCGAGGCTGCCGCGGGAGACGCCCCGGGCGTCGGGGCCATCACCGCGGGCCTGTGGACGGTGAACTAGACACTGGCTAGCTCGCCGTCCGTCCGTCTTATGACGACAGGCCGTGCCGACGGCGCGTTCGTGTTCTACGCGCGCCTCAAAGAGATGTCAGCAAATGGAAGGGGTCCGCAAGGGCCGATGCCAGCCGGGGTTGCGGGACTGTTCGAAAGAGATACCGTGGCCCCGGAACATAAAGGGCGATGAAGGTACATGGATGGGTTTTAGTCAGTAAAAGTCTGACACTCCCTCCTGCTCCGCCCAGAGCGGGAGTATTTTGAAGATTTCCCATCCGAAAAAAAAACAAAAAAGGTTAGGAAAAGGATGCACCAATCGGCATGGTCAATTTTGACTCCTACTGAAATAACATCAGAGATGTATAGAAATTCATTCTGTTCTTGCTAATATTAATATGACAGGCATACCTAATGGCAACTAATATTTACCTCTTTCTTAGTCCTCTGTTTCTTAGGATATTTCTTCTTAGTGGCTTTCTTTTCCGGCAAATTATGTATCTCAAAGGTGAGATCACCCAAATCATCATAATCACTTGATTCATTTGGATCAGCCACAACGGGTTCTTGGGTGTCACTGTCTGATGTGGAACGTTGGCGGAATGTCACCTTCTTGGGTTTCCCATAGCTTTTACGTGTTGGCTGAAAATATCGAAGTAAAATGATTAGATTTAGGAAGAACATGGAAGAAAATTTCTACAATTTGTGTTTTCTGTAATTTATTTTGTTGATAGATCCCTTGATTCAACACAACAATTTAATGATCATCATTTCAGAATAGAAAATCAAGACACACAAACAAACCATAGTACAGGGCCAGCAGTCTCACAAACGCATCTTTCCCGCAACCATCGTTATTGCAACCGAATTTTTACGTTGATATTTAGCAATTGAAAGTTTGCGACAGCGTCGTTATCTACGTCGATGTATCTATTGACTATCGTATCTATTGACTATCGTATCTATTGACTATCGTATCTATTGACTATCGTATCTATTGACAATAGAAATAGAACTTTAAGTAATTGAACTTTAAACTGATTAAGGATTACCTTCAAATGGTGAACAACTTCAATGTCCTCAAACAAATGTACAGACTGAGAATCATCATTGATATCTAGATCCTCAATATTTGTTGCGTTATCATCAACATTATTTTCAGGGAATACTGGTGCATCAGCACCTGACTTCAACTCCTCATACACCTGATTAACTGCCTCAGAACTTGTAGCTATCTTAGTTTTAGCAGCAACTGGTAACACTGCTCTTGTTGGTCCATTAATTTCTTGAAGGACAGCTTTAAATCTAGGCCTTAATGATCTTTCTCTAATAGGATTATTATTAACTTTGATTGGAGAAACATTCTCATCCTGATTTTCGCTTTCATCAAAACCAAAGAATGTAAGGTCTTTATCTTTCTGCTTTCGAGGGGACTTTGCAGGTAAATTAGAGATATTTTCATCATTCTTACGTTTTCTTGATCTTCTCTCTTCCTTAGAGTTCTCTTTGTCAGTAGACGCATCATTAACACTACTTAAGACCTCCTCAGAAGTATTATTACTAGGTGGATGTGATTGATTCTCAGTTGCTTTCTTTGCTGATTTCTTATTTTTATTTGTTTCCCCATTTATATCAATAACATCCTGATAAATTGCTTTGGTTGGTGAAACAGACCTCCCTCTTTTCTTTTTAGCACTCTTCTCAGCCATTTCTTTAATAAATGATATTATACTAGTCTGCTTCAGATTAGGTGTATCAGCTACATCTGTAAACATTTCATTTGTTTCTGGCAACATGTTAGTGTAAACATGTTTCTTCTTCATAGAATCTTCTGGATTGATGAATGAAGTCTCAACTGCGGGTGTCATGTTAGGCTTTACATAAGTATTGTTAGGCCACTTAATGGGCAGGCTACCAAATTCTACTCTCCATGGACTTGCCAAGGGGTGTTTTACAGACATATTCATACTACTACTAGCAACAGGCACCTCATCGAAGAAACTAAGTTCCTGAATCAAATTGAGAGGGTCATCATTATGTACAGATCTTTCCGGAGTCTCCCTTACAGGTTCATGAACACTAGAAGTCCTTAAAGCATTGGGCCTTGGTGAGTTTACAGGAGAATAATTGATATCATCATGGTGATCCATGCTTGGTTCTATATCTGCTGCTATATCTTCCACTCTTATTGAAGGATAGTTACATTCATGTACTGAGTTCTTGCCAGTATCATTGAATGCCATATTGTTTTCATTTGCAACATTTTTAGTTTGTACTGTATTAACATTATAGGCTACATTGTTTTGTACAACATTCTCTTCTCCTTCACTGATTTCAATAATTTGTGTTAGTTTGGCAGTTTCTCCAGCTTTGCTAGGTTTGATAGCATTCTTTAATGCTGCCAGTGCTTTTGATATGTTCTGATCATAACTGCTTTTATATACAGTCTTTTTAGGCTTAGCAGTTGGAGCAGAAGTAGGTTTCTTTGTTACTGTTCTTTTACGTTTCTTTTTCTGAGGTTTAGGTTCTTCATCAGGGTCAAATGTGAACTCATAGATGTCTTGCTCATTCTTGTCACTTTCCTGAGAAGTTTTCTTGCTCCCTAGTAATTTGAATGACAGATTACTTTCTGAATTTTTGTTGTTTGTAGACTGTTTTGGGCTTACTTTTTTTGTTGCCGATTGTGTTTTGTTTCCAAATGATGAAAACCTGTTCATTGGTGTCAGAAATTTTCTTATTGGTGATTGTGTTTTCTTCAATGGGGACAGTTTTTTGGTTGGTGATTGTGTTTTCTTTAATGGGGCCGGTTTATAGGTTGGTGGTTGTGTTTTCTTCAATAGGGATGGTTTCTTGGTTGCTGGTTGTATTTTAGTAGTTTTCTTCCTACTTGTTCTACCTTTAGCATTATTGTTACTATCAGGACTTCTTTTATCATATGAGTTATCACTTGATTCTTTTTGTAGAGCATTGAGTTTTGCTAATCTAGTTGACCTTGATGTTACTTGTGTTTTTTCTTGTTTCTTACCTACATTTTTGCTTACATTCTCGTTGTCATTTAGTTCTACAGGCTTAGTTTTACTCTGCTGTATAGGAGTACTGGCATTTGCAGGTTGTATAGGTATGTACTTATTAGGGCTAATGGAATGATCTTCAAATCGTGATGGTAAGCGGCAAATTCTCCTGGGACGGCTAGCAAGTAAACTACTGTCAGCTATAACTGGTGTTTTGAATGGGGATGGTGGTTCTGACTTATCAGCTGTTTTTGATACTGTTTCTTTCTTAGCTGGTGTATTGACAGCTTTGGGGATAGCTGGAGAGCTGTGTAGCGTCACATTTGGACTGTCTTTACTTTTGGTCAAATTATTCAAAATAGTATTTTCGATAAACCGATTTGGTAATCGCCTGTCTCGACGCGCCCGCATTTCATTTGCAGGCTCGGCATTTGCTTTCAGCTTTACCGTTCGTTTCTGTTTAGTTTCAACCGTTTGTTTCTGTTCTCCATTCTTGTTTGAACCTGTCTTGGAAGTTTTAGTAACTGTTTTCTTAGTTTTAGACGGGATTTCTAAAGAAGCGTCATCTGATGCAGAGTTTGTTTTATCTGCTAAAGCTTTTCTTGGTGCTTTGGTAGTATTTTTTACTGGTTTCAATTTGTTTGCGGTGACATCAATGTTTTCTTTCAGAGCTTTGGAAGCCCGCGTTCTAATTCGCGGGGGCATGACGCTATGTAAAAACAAACATTCAACATGGATTTATGGCACTGAAACACGAATTTCACTGTCACCAATATTGTTGTTAAACAAACTTTGTATTAAAAATCACACTCATTATTGAAAAAAATATACAAAACGTAAAATAAGTCTGTAACGTAAAATAAGTGTGGAACTTTCTTTTCCTTTTCGCTCGTTTTTTTGACAGGTTTGTTTTGACAGTTTGTGGTAATTTTTTTTTTTTTTTTTAATTTTACCCCGAAGGGAAGGCTATAGTCTTTCGACCGTATTGCCTAGTCTAACGTCCAAGTATTTCTTTCGTAATAGTTTGTGGTCATATAAAAACAAAAAAAAAGTTTTTCTTTGCATTTATGGTTTTTTTTTGACTTAAAGGAATAAACTCTAGAGTTGGCATGGACTTGCAATTTATGCATCAGTAGGGTAAACGGCTCTAGACTTGGCAAGGAAGGAACAAATCGTCAAACAATTTGTGCTGCCATTTTTTGCTGGAGGCGAGGTAAACGCATTTATCACACTTCGGCATTCTGACAATCACACAGCGGCATCATGAAGCAAAACATCAGGACAACACAATAGGATTACTGTCTCTTTTTTATGTGATTGACAAATTGCAGCAATATTCTTTAAGTGTTTACCTCACCCACTATCTTATCTTACCTTCCGCAAAAAGTGGCAGAAAATTTTGTTAGCTGTAGCTCCTTGCTTCCTCTATAATGATTTATACTAGCCTGCAATCCTTCCCAATTTTGCAAAAAGTGCTTGGAGTCTTGGACTTGGCAGCTTGTGCTAAGCCTTATGAAGAAAAAAAAGAAAGAAAAAAGTAAAAAAAAAAAACTTATTCGGTTTTTGGTCGGTGCAGTTTTTTGTGTGTGGTAACCCTAAATTTGAATATGTCGTTGATTCTGAAGCTGAAACGAACCGTTGTATTTTTAAAACGTTTACTGTCGTGAATTGTGCTGTTTGGAAGTAAAAACTTAATTAGAATCAAATTTAAAACTGTTTTGTGTCTTGATATTGGTTTTTCTAGTGTTTGCCTTTGTTTCTTAATACGGTAAGTCATCGTTTTGGCATGTTGCTTTGTATTTTTACGGTTTTCGTTATATTTTTCAAACAGCTTTGCATCTGTTGGTTGATAAAATCCAAAGAATAAATATGTTTGAAAGCCCAATTCGCACCTTCCAATTATAGTCTTTTTTGGCACATATTAAGTTTATAACAAACCTCTTTGCAGAAATTATCACCAATGTCAGGCCTGACGAAAAAGGAAACCACGAACTGGACTTAAAAAAAAAACCTAACAACTGACAGATCCCTGGTCATCCTGAAAAGAAGAAAACGGAGGATATGCGATATTTGTTGTTGATATAGGAGAGGAGAGGTGTTTTTATTGTTAGAAAAATTAAATATCAAGATGGTAGAGGCTGATAAGCAAGCTACTATTGACACAGTGCAAGTTGCACTTCGGATTAGGCCGTTGATGCAACTGGAGACAGATAGAGGATGTGAGGAGTGCATTGATGTGGTGCCTGGTCAGCCCCAAGTCCAGATAAAAGACTTGGCGTTTACATACAATCATGTGTTCCCGCAGCACATAACTCAGCAAGAGTTCTATGATACTGCAGTCAAGAGTCTCATTGGGAGACTTTTTCAAGGTAAGAAGAAGATTTAATAGTTCTATAGTCTTTGCCAGAAAAGTTAGAATTAAAGGTGTATCTCTTGTGTGAATCTTTTTCCTTAATTTCTCTCCGTAGGTACCCCGACCATACATTATGAATCGATTTTGATTACTAGAAAAAGTCAAAGATCACGATAAATTCGTTTCGAGACAAGTTTATGTAGTTATTTCTGTTTTCGGAATTATGTATTTGAATAAATTTAAGCGGGTTAGTGACCTTTAATTCTTTAATTTTTACATATCTGGCAGAGACTGTAGTACTGAGATAGGAAGTGGTTTATGAACTAATCTGAGCAAGTGACAGGGTAGGTGTTGTTAGAGTTTATTAACAATTCCTCAGAAAACTTTGAAATCTACTTGCTAATTTTGGTCATGTTGGTACAGTTCAGTTACAAATAATGTTAGAAAAATAATTGGTTGTCTGCTGTAGAACTTATAAAAAGCTTTTTATAGTATTTTATTTATTGGTTGATAACTGGAAAGTTTTGCTAGGTAGATCACTTGTAATTGCTCTTTAGAATATATAAATAAACAATAGGGTAAGACACCTATAAGTAAGACACCAATCTCTAAAAAAACACTTTTGGGCTTGAAAACCCGATTTATTTTCAATTAATTGCCAAATTCGATTTTTAGTTGCTTTGAAATCAATAAATATTTGAGTCATTGAGTTGAAAAAACAGTGACGTCACAGTTTGCTATTGCCATACAAAATCTATGAGAGAACCGCGTTTTGACAGCTCTTAAAAAGTATCTCAATTGATTGGTGTGTCATCTACCCCATTATGTATTATTTGAAATGATTTTCTTTTTGCCAGGATACAATGTAACAATACTAGCATATGGCCAGACAGGATCTGGCAAAACTTACACAATGGGGACTAACTATTCTGGATCTGACGGAGACTCCACTAAACTGGGTTTGTATTGCTCTTTAATATTTTTATTTTGTGACTTTTCTTTTGGACCCCCATGTAAAAAGGGGTGTTTTGAGTTTGTGTTTTATATTGTACAAGCTTTTGGGTACAACCATAGCTGCACGTCTAGAGAATCGGAACAGAAGACACATTATTTCAGCCAATCAGAAAAAAAAAACGAAATAATGAAATCTGTCTCTAATTTAAAGAAGTTTGAAGTCCAAAATGGTAGTGTACCATAATGCCATTACCTAAGCATAAGTAAGCACTTTTTTGACTCTTCTTTAAAGCTGCTATTTTTGGCTAACATGGTGTAAAATAGCATTGTCACATGTGGGGAAAGAATGAGATGAAACAGTTGCAGTTGACAAGCCAGCCATAAAAAAATAGTAAGCCTGGCTGAAGCGCGAGAGGGTGCGGGGGACGAGGACACACAGACACAGACCCCCAAACTATCAAAACTTTTCCTTATTTGAATCAATAATGGAAGATGTCCTGGCAAAACTTGCAGCAAGTAATAAATCTACAATTATTTGTGGTGCTTTCAATATAATATTTTAGAAGAAAGTTCAAATAGCAGTCGGTTATTAAATCTTTTGTAAGTCATTTGACTTGACCAACTCTTTTATAGAACCTACTAGAGTCACTCCATCTTTTGCTACTTGTATAGATAATGTTTTCTGTGATTGTGACTACTTAGATAAAGCCATAGTAAATTGTCTGCCGTCTGACCATAGCGGACAAACTGTAACTTTTAGGTGTAATACACCATTGCAAAAAGTTCAGATTAAATTTAGACCTATAACTTCTAGCAAATTAAATAGGTATAATATTTCCCTACAGAACAAGTTAGATGTTATGAGCCATGACGATATTAATGTAAATCAATTGTATGATCGTTTCTTTTCAATAGTTCACAAGGAATTCAACAAAACTTTTGAACAGAGAAGACAAAAAGTATTTGCTCTAAATTTATATTTAGTGATTGGGCAACTAGAGGTATCAGAAAAAGTAGGGAAAGACTATTTGAGCTATATGGCCTTAAGCCTTATATAAACACTGAAACTTACAAGTATGTTGCTAAGTATTCAAAAATTTTTAGAAATACATGCAAGGTTGCCTGCACATTAGCAACAAGATCAAAACAGCAGAAAACAAAATAAAGACAGTTTGGAAAGTCATAAATAATGAGACTAACAGGAAAAAAATACGTAACACTAGCTACACATTAGATTCAGCATGTGGTCCTAAAAGCTCTAATCTTGAAGTAGCTCAAGAATTTGTAAATTTCTTTACCGATATACCATTAAAAACTACGAAGGCTCTTAATTCCTCACCTGAAGTCTCAATTGGTTTATTAAAAGCGAATGTATCTGGCTGCACGGCTGAATTTAAATTTAAACACATAAACCCTATGATAGTTATTAAAGCTTTCCGGCAAATAAAAATCAAACTGACTGAAGATCTATGGGGAATGTCTATCAAAGTTTGTACATCCATACTTGAGACTATAGCCCCATACTTAGCTTTAATTTTTAATTTGTGTGTAGACCGAGGAGTTTTCCCTGATCTAATGAAATACAGTAAAGTGATACCTCTTTTCAAATCCGAGGTCAGTAAAGATACTAATAATTATAGACCTGTATCCGTGTTGCCAGTTTTTAGCAAGGTGTTTGAAAAGGTAATGCTTAATCAAATGCTCATTCATTTTAACACTAACAAAATTTTACACGAGCAACAGTATGGTTTCACCAAGAGACGTTGTACGACTGACGCCGGTGTAACCTTATTAAAGCACATATTTACTGCGTGGGAAGAGTCTCAAGACGCCGTAGGAATATTTTGTGACTTTTCCAAAGCATTTGATTGCGTAAATCACGACACATTGCTTTTGAAACTTGAGCATTACGGACTTGGTCAACTTGCACTTAGTTTAGTAAAATCATATTTGAGTGATAGACAACAACATGTTCAAATAAATGGTGTTCATTCAAAGGGTTTAAAAGTAAAAAGGGGGGTTCCGCAAGGCTCAATATAGGGTCCTTTCCTTTTTCTCGTGTATATAAATGATCTACCCTATTTATTGAAAAACCAACCTCAAAATATGGTGTTGTTTGCTGATGACACTTCCCTAATTTTTAAGATAAATAGACGGGCCCAAAATCTAGATGACGTTAATAATGCCCTACTTCAGGTCCATAATTGGTTCACAGCAAACAATTTGGTATTAAATGAAAAAAAAAACTAAATGCATAAGATTTGCTTTACCCAATGTTAAAAGTAGTGATTGTGAAATAATATTGAATAAAGAGAAACTTGAATTCGTAGATAAAACGGTTTTCCTGGGGATTACACTTGATTCAAGGCTACAATGGGGTTCTCATTTAACATCCCTTGCGGGGCGGCTAAGTTCAGCAGCATACGCTATTAGAAAAATCCGTCAATTTACTGATGTAGATACCGCTAGACTGGTCTATTTTAGTTACTTTCATAGTATAATGTCTTATGGCATTTTGCTATGGGGACGGGCTGCAGATATTGAGTCTATATTTATTCTTCAAAAAAGAGCCATCAGAGCCATATATAATCTTCGTAGGTGCGATTCTCTAAGGGAACTGTTTAAAGATATTGGCATCATGACAGTACATTGTCAGTACATCTACGAAAACATAATGTACTTACGTCAGAAAAAATCTGCATCTTTTTGGTAAAAGAGGTGACAGACATAATTACAGTACTAGAAATAGGGACCAACTAGTTCAGCCAGGCTTCAGACTCGCTAAAGTGGACTCATCTTTCATGGGGTACTGTTTGAGATGCTATAATAAAATTCCACAAAGTATTCTTGAACTGAATGAGACGAAATTTAAAACATGCATCAAACGCACACTATATATGTAAGCAAGCTTATTACAAGTTGGGCGATTATATCGCTGATAAAAATGCGTGGCTTAATGCTGGTCCTGCTTCACATGGACAGGGGCGCATAAATAGATAGCATTAAAATTGAATATATGTGTTGGAGCTGCTGAAGATTGTACAAATGTCTTTGCGTTGTATAGATTCAATCTCTAGCATTATATAATCGCATAGCCCATTTTGTGTGAGTACTATGTAAAACTATCATTCACTGGAATCCTACGTCTTTTCTTTTCTTGACTTGAATGTGCCCTGGCGGTTGAGACTATGTCATGCTCACTCTAATGTCTCGCTGATGGTGGCGCGTGTGTCGGATCATTTAGTTCCCTACAAAATGGTTGAGTTGAATGGTGCTGATCCATGCGTCATGTTCGTGAACGGGCGCTGTCAGTTGTGACTGGTCATCTCTTAGTTGCCGTGGCTTATTATAATGTTTATTTTTGAATTGTATTTTTTGATTTTACTATGGACACTTTTAACGTGCACATCTTGCTACATTGTTCTCACATAATATACCATCTCAACATGAATGATGTAACCAAGATTTTTGTAAAAAAAAAATTGATTTAAAAGAGTGTCCATGGAGTTTCTTGCCCGTTCTTCTCCATAGAGATCTATGCTAGGGAATGGGCAACTACAGTACTTTCACAGTTATTATGTCTTGTGACTGGGACTGTACCTACATTTAATTTTCATATTTGTTTCGACAATTCAAAAGTGCCTGCAACTGGCCTACTTGAAATGCTTTGATTTTGATTTTTGAGGGCGGGGGGTGGGTAGGTCGCCACCACCACCCTCCGTCCTGGTGTCCACCTGACATCACCCAGATCTGACAACTTCATTACTTTCATTTTCAAATTTATTTCTTATCTCAATTAAATATACACACTTTTTAACGTTAGGTACCTACTTATTCATAGTTAAATAAATGTTAGTTTTATTAGTCTTTAACTTATCCTAGTTAGTAGTGTTAGGTTTTATAAAATGATGGAGATGTAGCCCCATTATGGGTAATGGCCTCCTCCATTTATCTTGAATATAATAAGCACTTTTTGAACATCAAAAAAACAAGAGACCGTCCCTCAAAACACCCACCCTTCGCCGTGTCCTAGTGTTTTAGTTACAACTATTTATTTATTACCTATCTTTATATTTATCACCAGGTGTGATACCCCAGGCCGTGGCAGACATATTTGACTACATAGACAATCATGAGGACAAGTTCATCTTCAAAGTGAATGTTTCTTTCATGGAGCTGTATCAGGAGCAGTGCTATGACCTGCTCTCAGGAAAGGAGAGGGGACACAGTATTATTGAGATTAGAGAGGATATCAATAAAGGAGTTATTTTACCTGGTAAGAATATTTTTTATTGTTTTTTGGCTGGACTTATACTGGAGCCTAGGTGGTGTGTTCTAAATATGAACAGTCTGCGCCAGATAAGTAGGAATTAAAGGTCATTAACCCGCATACATTTATTCAATAACATAATTCCGAAAACAGAAATAATGACATAAACTTGTCCCGAAACTACCTTTAACGTGACCCTTGACTTTTTCTAGTGATAAAAAACGATTCATAATGTATTGTCGGGGTACCTACGCAAAGAAATTAAGGAAAGAGCAATGACCTTTAATTCCTACTTATCTGGCGCATCTTATGACTATAACTGTTGAGGAAAAAAATTAAATACTTTATTGCAGACCTGTAAATTTTTTTTTTTGACATAATTTTGGACATAATTTTGTACTATTTCCTGTTTGCTGTTACCATTTCATGAAATTTACAATGTTCAAATATATATACCATCTTATCTAAAATAAGATTGTCTGGTTTTAACCTCTTATAAAATGTTTTGGTTTGTATATTTAAGCTTTTAAGCTTGAGAGCAGCGGTGGCCCAGTGGTGGCGGCCCCGACTTAAGCCCGACTTACTTCGTGGGTTCGAACCCAGACAGGCGCTTTACTTTGTGTAATTTATTTCATCACCACTGCTCTCATAACGGTGAAGGAAAACATCGTGAGGAAACCGGCATGTCCTAGAACAAAAAATTTGAAGACATGTGACATCTACCAATCTGCACTGGGCCCGCGTGGTGGATTATAGCCCATTCCCTCTGATTGAGAGGAGGCCTGTGTCCCAGCAATGGGAACATTATAGGCTGATGATGATGATGATGATGATGATGATGATGATTTAAGCTTTTTACCACCATGGAATAATCATGAGTATTCTCCAACTCTCATAGAAAACTGAGAAACATTGAAAAAGCCATGTATATTCTTTCCAGGTATAACAGAACTTCCAGTGACGTCAACAATGGAGACCATGATGGTACTAGAGCGAGGTTCATCAGGCCGAGTGACAGGTTCCACAGCCATGAACCAGGCCTCCAGTCGCAGCCATGCTGTCTTCACCATCGTTATCTTTAAGGAGAGTCGCACTGACAAGTGAGTTAAACTATACTTTATATTGCCTGTAAAAACAATCTACATTAATCTAATAGCCACTGGCCAAGGCCGTATCCATTGAAAATTGATAGATATCAATTAGATTGTGCTGAAGTGTAAATGTGGTGCTGTTCCACAAACGATGGGACACTTAATATGTCGTGTCCTGCATGTCCTGTTGTTTGTTCACTACAGGAACTGATAGACGCTACCGGAAACGGTAGTAGCTCAGTTCTGGGCTGACATAATTTAGATTGCCATTGACACGCCAAGAAAAAGAATTAGATTATCGTATCTGCTGGTCATGGGGCTCTCTCCTGTTTGTCTGCCACCAATTCTATGCCTTGGGGCACATTATGGTTGCCGGTTATTCGGCATATATCGGCATCATACATAACCAAAAGGTTATGTATGATGCCGATATAAAAAATGGCGTTCGAAAGAACACCATTGTCACATGTACGTGTCAAGCAAGCAAGGTCCCTGTACACCAAAGGAAACAAACATGTGGCAAATGGTAGGTGTAATTTTGACTTGGCGTGGAGCACGCGCGTGCGTTTCTTAACGTAAAGGTAAAGGTTAACGTAAACGTTCGGGAAAAAGTGTCACACGCAAAAGATTTCGCGTGAAGCGGACACTTTTCCCGTTTAACGAGGTCTAACTCTGGCTGTAAATTCTGGTTATTGCGATTATGACCTTTTTTATTACGTAACAACCATTATTAATTGATTTCCTATGCCTAAATTTGTTTTCTCTCAATAAAAACAACAAATATGAATATTCCTTCCACAGAAACATAGCAACAACATCAAAGTTCCATTTGGTAGACTTAGCAGGATCCGAACGTATTAAGAAGACGAAGGCAAGCGGTGAACGTCTGAGGGAGGGCGTCAAGATCAACCAGGGTCTACTGGCACTTGGCAATGTGATCTCAGCCTTAGGAGACGGAACCAATAGGAGCTTTATCAGTTATAGGGATAGCAAGCTTACTAGGCTGTTGCAAGGTAAGATATAGTAGATTTTACAACAAGTGCACAAAACGATCCATTGAAGGCGAGTGCTGATAGTAATGTCGAGAATAAAATGGTTTTGTGGACGAGTTATAAACTCTGCTTTTCACTTCGATTGCCGTGAAATAAAACAGACCTACTGTTTTATTTCACGGCAATCAAAAATTTATATTTAGTATAACATAACATTTCTTTAATTAAAATTCAAAGTAAAATTAGTACAGTTTTGAATACTGAAGGAAATTGTTTTTCCCGGAAACATCGCCGTTTTATTTGTTTTAAATCTTACTACATTCATATTAGGCTTGGGCTGCAGACCTATACAGCCTACTATTAAATTATTGATGTAATAATAATATTCTTTAATTAATAAAATAACCTACCGTACATGAATTTAAATTTTAATATCTTTTATGTCTTAAAACACATATGGCAAATAAATTAAAGTAAATATTATAAAATAACAAATTCTATCTATGAACTTCTTATTGTGTTTGGCTGTATGGCTCATTTTCTTTGCCCTAAAATAGATACATTTATGAGTAGATACGTAAATGCACTTGTGCACAAAATTCGATTTTGTGCAGCCTATATCCTGCACAAATAATCACTTTCAGAGCATGAGAAGTGAAAAGATTATTTTTTCATAGATAAAGTCTTTCTAAGTTTCTTTGCCGCGCGAATTCCGATAGGCGTGTACAATACGCAATAGGGAACAAAATGTTGTAAAAAGTTATGTATCTATGTAGTTATTGTCATTAGAAAAAACAGCACTAGCAGTACAAATAACGTAACATCACGCCTGTAATCCCCCAAGGGTTAGCAGAGGTGTACGTAATTACGTTACATTTCGCTCGTTATGTTTTAAGTCCCGGTGGCGGTGGGTTTATTTCCATCAACCTGGTAAAACCGCGCTGCTACTAAGAAATTCGTGATGAAAAACCCAATAACACTTTGCCCGACCTGGGAATCGAACCCAGGACCTCATGCTCAGCAGTTGTGCCTGCGACCACTAAACCAACAACGACAAATAAAAACCATAATAAGCAACCATAGCCTAATTCAGGTGTATAATAAACTTTTCAATTCGAATAAGATGGACTTTTTTCCTTTTTTGTGATATATTGGTCACTGCTTTTCTAACAAGCAATCATTATATCTATTTCCAGACAGTTTGGGCGGTAACTCTCTGACTTTGATGGTGGCTTGTGTAAGCCCGGCCGACTACAACTTGGACGAGACGGTCTCTACGCTACGATACGCTGATCGAGCGCGCAGGATACGGAACAAGCCTATCATTAACCAGGACGCGAAGGCCGCGGAGATTGTTAGGTAAGCCAATATTATTTTAGCATAATTTGGTGCTGGCATATAATCCGTTAGCCGTGTGGTATCCGGCAGAGTAGAATAGAACCAACCCATTACACTGACGGGTGTCGTATAAGGCGACTAATGTCTGAGGCAGAATACCTTGCGCCTCCGTAGACCAGAGAATGGGCAGCAGCGTTTTCTGTTAGTCTTTCATCACTGCGATCTCCAATCCGCCTGCCAAGCGTAGAGATTACGGCAAATTCCTCCCATCATGGGAGAGGCTTATGTCCAGCAGTGGACGTTATGGGCTGATGTTGTATATAATCCGTAACTCGTAGGAGCTACCGCCAGTAAGACCGCAGTGACGTCTCCCGCATTAAACATGCGCGTTGAGTTCCGTGATTGTCCCACGAGATCATAATACCAGGATTAAAAGTATCCTATATGTTAATCCAGGTTGTAACTATCTGTGTGCCAAATTTCATCCGAATCCGGTCAGCAGTTTTTGTGTGAAATAGTAACAAACAACCATCCATCCATCCTCACAAACATTCCCATTTATAATATTAAAGTAGGACAACAATTACTCAGCTGATTTATACGTCGAGTAATTTATAACTCATTCACTAAAGAAACTTTAATTCCCCATCTAGGTTGAACAACTTAGTAAATGAACTAAGGCTGCAACTCATAGGAAAAATCCCGACCGCCTCTGAACAAAACAACGAACAACTCCAAGAAGACTTAGAACGAGAACGAGGTCGTTACGCCGAATTATTGAAAAAACACAAACAAGTTACTGAACATTTGAGCAACATGTTGATAGAAAACACGAATCTATGTGAAAAAGCTTTACTCGCTGAAGCAGCCAAAGACAAGATAGAACGCAAGCTAAACGAGCTGACAGAACAATGCAACCAAACCATAGAGAATTTGAACTCCACAGACAAAGATGATGAGCATCAAAAGACAACAGTTGTGGACTATTTGAAAGAAATTAAAACTCGTTTGGAAGATCTACAGTCGGTTAACTTGAAGAGTAACGAGGAGTTGATTGATCATGAGATTAAGTTGTCGTTTGTTAATGATGGTGATCATGAGAAGGGTGACGATGAGATGCCCATGAATGAGGACCAGGCTGTCTTGGAAGAGGAGAAGAGGGCCATGGGACAGGTAAGAAGATACATCTTTATCATACTTTGTGGTCCCTAAGAATACAGGGTGTAAACAACCTCGTCACGAAGCCGTTAACCAAGCATTCTGTACATCAAACTAAGTAATTTTACGCAAAAATGATTGCTGGGAAACGACTTTTGTTTTTGGGGTGAAAAATCATGTTTTGTGGTAGAACTCAATATAACGCACTCAAAACATTGTGCTGATGGATGGATTAAATAGTACGGGGTTCGTGGAGGTGTTTAAAGTCAAAATCTTACAATAAAAACTTGATTAAAAAAAAAAAAAACTTGCTTGTTAGAATTTTGACCCCCAATATTCCCGTAACTAGAAGTTTCCCAGGTATGGTGTAGAACAAAAAAAAAATATTGCAATGACAAGGAGAACAAGTGCCTTTCGGCTTCGAAATTATAAATATTGTAGAGAGTGAATTAGGCTCCGAAACCCACCATGCTTCAAAAACCGTATATCTCGTCCGTGTCCTTGTTATATTATTTACACAAGTCCGAAATTGCTAAAATTCAAATTTTAACTACTTTTCAAGGAAACAGTCCTATTCATGTTAATTTACACAGCTTAGGAGAGCGCTATCTATCACTCCATAGTTCGTGTTCCTTTTTACAATTTGTACTCTCCTACTTGGGTTAAAATTACTCTAATTCAATCTCAAAATCATCAGGTGGCTCTAAACCAAGAGCTTCAAGAACTGAACCGCGCGATGGCAATCAAGGCGTCCGTAGTGCAGGCGATACTAGCCAACAACAAGGATATGTTGGACAGCCACAAGAATCTACGAGACAACGAGGAGAAGATCGCGCATCTAGAGAAGGAGAGAGATGAGTTGTTGCAGCAGTTGAAGCAGACTAAGGTGAGAATTAAGATATGGTATCGTATCAAGATCAGAGACTGTACACTCCAAGCTGTAGACGATTATGTGTACCTGGGCCGGCAGTCAGGTCTCGACATAGATAACGACATTATCGTTAACGATAAACAGTTACAATAGTGACAAAATCGCTAACTTTGGATTGCTAATTACTAACGAATAAATTCGGTTACAATAATGATGCTTGCGAGAAACGCATCTTGGATGTGTAGAGACTTACGTTACTGGCAAGCATCATTAGCACTGCCGGCCCTGGGACTAACGGTCCAGTTAGGTGGGTCTAACTTCGATAAAGATGTCAATCGTCACATCCGACTTGGCTGGGCAGCGTTCAGGAAGTTGCGCGGTATCTTCTCGTCCAACTTACCGCAGTGTCTCAAGACGAAAGTCTATGTTGTCCCAGTGTGTGTTGCCAGTGATTATATACGGGACCGAAACGTGGTCGCTCACAATGGGCCTCATCAGAAGGCTTAAAGTTACCCAAAGGGCAATGGAGAGGGCTATCCGCTGGATGCGAGTCGCACGGGACCGGTCAATGTGGCGACACTTGGGGGAGGCTTATGTCCAGCAGTCTTGCGGCTATCTTTCATCATTTCAGTCTTGTGGCTGAAATGATGAAAGATGATGAGAATTTAACATCAAAAGCTTCGTGTGACCTTTTTTGGTCGATGTCAAAGTGTAGACTGAATGATATGAGGCAAGTGCTTGCTCATGGAAAGTAGCTGTAATCGTCGTATTTGTAGATGCATTCCCAACATTGGATGGGTTACAGACACATCAAAAATTTTCAATGGCAAATTTTGAATGGTTTCAGGTTAGTACCTGAAACCATTTAAATTGATTTTGGCTAGCTGAAAATAAGAATGGTGTTGTGGTAAGAGTACTGGCTTAGTTTCTGCAGACTGAAAATGGCCTATGGCAGTAATTTTGAGAATGAGGGCCAATGACTGGGTTGTAGAGGTCAGATATGCAGTCGCTCCACTTAAAATACAGGTCATCCGGTTCTCATTTGTTGCGTAATTTAAATTTATAAACATCTACTGCTCGGCCTCGGCGGAGTTATGATAATCAGAAAAATAAAAAATCGGATCCAATAAACGGTTATCATCTACCCAGACCAAAGACCCGTCTCACGAGGAGCGTCGCACGAAGGTGTCAAGCCTAGAACACGAGATCTCAGACCTCAAGAAGACGTGTCAGCAACAGGCGCACATCATCAAGACCAAGGAGAAGAACGAAGCCAAGATCGCGTCGCTCAACGCTGAGTTACAGGCCATGAAGGCGACTAAGGTATGTGTTGCTTTTCGTATAATGTTTACAAAAGAAAATCGTTTTAGGTTTTGATTTTAACAGGTTTGAACACTCAGAACCTAGGCACATGCTTTTTATCCTGCAGTACTTAATTCCTGGTTGAAATTAGGATATTTTGATTCGAATTTTTACAATGAATAGAACTAATGTACCAAATAAGAGGTGTTGGCTCCAATTATGAAATCACAGCAATGGCTGTAATTTTATAGTATTATACCAATTGCATATTTTCGAAATTGAGAATAGGTATGTTTCTAAAACCTTGGTAAGTTGATTAGGACTTTATGTTTGCGTTAAAACAACAACAACATTCATTTATTTCCAGGCATTTTTGGCCCATAGACCTGCAACATTTTCATTTTCAACATTTTGTAAGAAATAAGGTCTAGTCGCCCTGATTTAGTGGATGTTTAGACAGTATACCTAACTAGAAAATTATTCATACAACATTTAGCTTAATATTTAACATTCTACGTTTGCTTCCCATATTTTATTTTCTTTTATTTTTATCTTTGATGTTGCTCCTTTTTCATTCGTGGTTTAAAATTATGTCTAAAGTTTCTCAAGATTTCACCCCGCTTTTAAATCGGTTGGACCTTACAGACTAACATACATGTGATAAAATACAAACTGTGTTAATGTAAAGGTCGCGTTGTTGGCGATGCAATTTTAGTTTTAGTAAATACCATGTAATTGAATTTATGCCATCTGACACGACACGCAGTAAATCCGCATGTAAACAACATCAAATTAACTTGCAAGACACTCACCTCATGTACAAACTGATACTTAAAAATAATTCTAGGTGAAAATAATAAAACAAATGCGCGAAGAGAGCGAGAAGTTCCGTAAGTGGAAGGCGGACAACGAGCGCGCCATGCTGCGCCTGCGCAACGAGGACCGCAAGCGCGCCACGGCCATGGCCAAGATGGAGAACTTGCACGCCAAGCAGCAGAACGTACTCAAGCGCAAGATGGAGGAGGCCGTCGCTGTTAATAAGAGGCTCAAGGTTTGTGATTCAACATTTTTCAGCCCTTAAACTAGCCGACCTGACGAGCTTCACCTACATCCAAATCCAAGAGATACACGGAAACATTCGCTCTTTTTTCATGAAACTAATTTTAGCATACTTAATTTTTTGGTCAAATGTGCGTTGTCCATAAAATATAGTGTAAAATTGTTATGCGGAATGTAGAGGGGGGAGGGGGGGGTGCTGTTTTAATCTTATCTATGCCTCATGCTCAGTAGTAACGCTAACGAACACTAGACGAACGGGGTTCAAATCAACAGTATATCGATCGGTACCTATTACATTCCCACAGCTGGGCAAAGGCGTCTTCTCATACAGAGAAGGCACAAGCATTGATCACCATGCTTGCTCAAGACGGGTTGGCGACTTCAGACTTCTATTAATTATAATTCCAGGTTACCTCACTATGTTATCTTTTACCGAAGTCTGTGATGTCCATGATAAACTTAGGAAATTCATATCTAAGTGAATGGTGTACCTGTACCTGTACATAACAAAGAGTAATCTATCTATATATGCTTCACAGGAAGCCCTAGAACGCCAGAAATCATCGCAAATGAAGCGCAGCGCTAAAGGTAACGTGAAAGCAGGCGCAGTGCAGCAGTACATCGAGCAGGAGTTAGAAGTACACCTCAGTATCGTGGAGGCAGAGAAATCGCTTGAGGAATTGATGGAGTATAGGTAAGATCCCATGTAGATTGATAAGCATTTAAAATATTATAAGTTCTTATTAGGATGGAGCAGGACAGATGGGCGAAGATAGTCACACAGTGGGTGCCTGAAGACGGCCGTCGTAACCGAGGCTGGCCCAAGAAACACTGGCGTGACGATCTAGACTCTTTCGTAAGGGTGCTTACATAAAGAAGCAGGTGGCCTACCATGACGTCTTAAAGCAGGACTGTTTTAATCTTATTCCAGAGTGAGAAAGAGATGGCGCTAGACGTCCTCTATAGCTCCGTCACTTTCTCACACTGGAGTGACATTAAAATAATCCTGCTTTAAGACGTCATGGTAACCCCCCAGTTTCCCGGTACAGACACATTTGTGCAGGTCGCTACCGATCGTTGCAGGGTTAACTTGCATATGGTTTAAACCTGTTTCTTTACAATAGGGTATTTTACTCCCTAGGAGAAAAATCTAAAAATATATTATTGAGATAGCTTAGGCAAAAAGCAGTCGGAAAATGTTAGTAGTTAGTTCATAAAATAGCAAACTAAATTTTAAAATTAAATTCAAAGGTTTCAGTTTTTTTAATCTGTTTCATAACACCGTTAAAGTAGTCGCCATGTTATTACGTCATACGGCTATGTAAACTTAAAATAGAAGTGTCAACTGTCAACTTTAAATATCACTTCATTTGTTTACGCAGCCACTGACGTCATGACACAGAGCAATATGGCGTCCACTGCGTCCAGCGTTTTCATCAAATTACGCGCGAAATTTGAAATTGCTCAATTTATATGCATTTTTATGGCACTTAACGATTGAATACAATTTTTGTGTGTAAATTTTTTTTGTGGTTCATTAGCACTGTAGAATCTAATTGAGACACTTTTCAAAAATGGGTGTAATACCTCATTCAGCGCTTAATAACATAGAAATTAATACCTGCACTGATCGGTTCCGACCCTGCTTCTTTATGTAAGTACCCTAAAGAATTGGTCGGATAAGGAAAATTGTAAGAAAAATTGGGAAGCCAAGGGAGAGGCCTTTGCCCAGCAGAGGACAGAGAAGGCTGACATAAAAAAAATGTTAGTTTGGCTAGACTGTTTTTGGAGTCCCGACTTTCGACAGTATTTGTAAATCAAGTAAGCTAGTTGTTCCGAAGCAAAAAATTACACATTCGGCTCGATCCTTGCCGAATGGCATATATTCTTATTTACATATGTGGCGGTCGCATTGACTGCAGGTCGTTAAATATCCAAGGGTATCATTAACACCGGAATATTTACCATGTTTACTATGTGTTTTGAGTACCCAATATTTCGGTGATGTTGGAAACACCATGATCATGGATAAACTTACTTGAATCTTACGTGAATTACACAAATTCGTAGACGCTTAGGGTCAACACAAAGTGTTACCCATTGTTTGTTTTCCTGAAAATAGTTTTCATTTGTTCCTGAAATTATTGAGGCTCTCTACGTATCAAATAAGAGACTCATGCCAATTAAGAAGTATTCCTTTTTGTAATTAAGGGCACTTACTAAACTGATTCTAGTATTGATCATGAGATCAATTCATTGCTCAAGACTTTTGACCAGGCTTCATCAAGATATCTCATCAGGGTGACTTCTACTAACCCGTCTAATCCACAGGGCTTGGATAACCGAGCAGATAGAGAACCTACGTAACAGCACGGACGAAGAAGCGAACAGAAAGAAGATAGCAGAGTTAGAAGATGACCTCGCGCTGCGTAAAGCGCAGATATCTGATTTGCAGCAGAAGATATTGACGGCTGATCAAGGTAAGTTTAAGATAAGAGTTCAATTCATTTATTTACTGAAAATGGTGCACCCTTATTATAGGCTTTACAAATTAATTCAATTTATACAGTAAGTTATCAATTTTAATTTTAATGACCTCTGAACATTTGTACGCCTTCGGGCATAACATAGCGCGCTTGTAATCTTTTATATCAACTATTTATTGTACCTGTGTTAACAAATGATTAAATGACTAAAACATTACAGTAATATTACAGTAGGTAGAAAGCCTACCTACTGTAATGTTTGCTGAAGCAATGAGCCATACCAATGTTTTTTGTTATCAGCTCAAATGAATAGGTAACTCGAGAAAAAAGTCGCCAAAAAAAAAACGATAAAATTTTTATCAACGTAAACACTCCGCATCACCCGCAATCGGACATGACACTCGCGGCGTGACGTAGCTTGCGAAGGAACGCAAATTTAAAAAAGCGGTGAAACTTTACAACGAACCACGAACGGCCAGGATTTATCCTGGCCCAATTTCAATGAAACAAAAACTATTATTATTTGTGCTAGTACGAGTATGCGCATTAAAAGCAGTACTTTTATATTAATATTTTGATGATGTGTTGGTGTGACTCATTATCATCATCATCATCTGCTTTGCCTTTTTCCAACTATGCTTGGGCAGACTTCTAGTCTAACCGGATGCAACTGAATACCAAGCATTTTACATGGAGCGACAGCCTATCTGACCTCCACAACCCAGTTAGTTTGCCAAAACACTTTTAATGATTATCTATTTATAATTCACAGAAAACAAAGCCCGCACCCAATGGGATAACATACAATCAATGCTAGAAGCTAAAGTAGCTCTCAAATGTCTGTTCGAGTTACTTGTCGACGCCAAGAGAGAGTTGAGCAGTCAGAGCGAGAAAGGTTTCCAGGCAAGATATGAGGAGATCAAGGAGGCTCATGATAGGCTCGCTATGGACTTTGAAAATAGCAAGACTGAGTTTGAGAGGCAGTTGTCTATGGTGAAGCTGCAGAGTGAGCAGAAGGTAAGATTGCCCTTTTAAAATAGTTTTTTTTGACCTATGTATTTACCTAGATTACTTGAGACAAAAATATTCAAAACCCAAACAACACATCTACATTTTGATTTTTTTTCTGGCTTTACGATGATTATTTAATTTTGTGTTACATTTATTGTTTTACCACTGGGGTTACCACTGTTCGACACAAATGTAATTTTTTTGAAGAATAAAATAAAATACTAAATACTAATTCCTGGAGCATTTGTCTCAAGTAGCGTTTAAACAAATACGGCTGACATTTTAAGCCAATCGAGTTTTTCCGAAAGCGCCTTATGTTATCGATATGAATTGTTTAAAAGCAAAACGGCCATGAAAATGTCTGTAGTCAGCGTTTATTACTCGCACAGATCTTCCTATTCTTGCATGCTATAGAGATGACAAAGATAAGATCATACGTGTACCGACTCTTATGCCAATTGTTGATATAAATGCCGCCTTTTCGGACTTTACTCGGCAATCGTTCGGACCTTATTGTCGGTCAGCTGTGATACGTTATACAGTTCAATCACTTGGAATAGTTCGTTAGAATAATGAGGTTTGGTCTGCATTACATTTTATTGGAAGCCAATGTCCTGAAACCAAAAGGTTGAATATATAAATAAAAAGAGCCCGAGCTGTGGGAAAAATATGAATAATGAAATAATGACATTTTCTTCTATTTTTTTTACAGTTATCAGCCCTCGTGGCACTCCAACGTGGCGTAGTCGGCAAAGGCGACAAGAGCGAAGCTTGCAAACATCTGCAAAACGTGATTCAGTACCAGCAGGAAAGGCTGGAACAAGTCGAGGAGGAAAATGTACGATTGTGAACTTTATTGCTTTAAGATTAAAGATCAGTTAAGATGATGACATGAGCGTTTTATGTCGTAGTTAGATTATGTAGGGAGAAGACTTTGTTCACTCGATTGTGCACCTTATTAACACAATTATTAAATATAAATTCTAATTTTTACAGGCCCCTGCATTTTTGAGCTTTTAAACTAAACATTCCTGTTCTATATTTGGTTTTGATTTTCTAACAAAGTCAAGAACACGTCACACACTTCACACTAAGCCCAAATAAACACACCATAAATCGTAATACCTTCTATTATCCTGCTTTACTCCAAAAAATTACAAACTGAAGGATATAATATGTATACAACATTATTCTTTCACAGAAAAAACTCGTAGACGAGTTAGAACAACTGCGATCAGTATCAGCAAGCAAGAAAGCTAAACGAAAACTGAAGAAGGAGGAAGTGGAACCCAAGGTTGAACCTAAGGTGGAGTATGTGGAACCTACTGATGAAGAAGACGACGAGTTTGAGGACAGGAACAAGGACCCTGACTGGAGGGCTACACCGCTGTTTAAACGTATACAGGTGAGTTGTCGTTGTATGTTGAATGATCACAAGTTGGTACAGAAATGTTTACCGACAGGTTGACTTGATGTAGGCGTTATCTGTATAGCTCCTTCACAAATAGGGATTCCGTTATGTGTATGCAGTGCACTTTGTAAGTTTATTTGCTGAAAATTCCACTATGTAACATAGGGCTTCTAACTTGTTCAAAGTATAGTTTTCAGTAGTAAAAATAGGCCGTTCAATACATCTTCACTTGGAGAAGCTTTGACCGGCAGAAAACTCGAGCTCGAGAGGTCATTCGAGCTGGCAAAAAAAGAAACTATTATTTTTCATCCCATATATTCGAAAAGGACGACTTGGTTCGCCTTTAAGTGCACCCAAAGGTGGTGTTTTCTATAAGAAACTTTTAGCGGGCAGTAATGAGTTTTTAATCCTCTCTAAAAGTGTGCCGAAATTATCTTAAAGTATCCCGCGCACTTTTTTAATTTGGAACATCTTAGTGAAAGAAATAAAAAATCGAACGCAAATATTGTTTGAATAAAGACTGGCTGGTACGACGGCCTATAGTCGCTACGCCGGCTGAATAAAAAAAAAATTAAAAACGCGCGAACTACAGCCCGCATTTTTGTAAATTTTCACGGATTGTTAGAAATTCATGGTTTTGTTTTGAAAAATGAGTTCTTCCAAGTGACAGTGAGTAAAATATAAGGCGCCTTTTATTTTCTCATAGTAGGTGATGAAAAGTAGAGTGTATCACTCGGGCGCAAAATATGTTTTTGGCTCGGGCGACGTAATTTGAATCCTTCGCTACGTTCAAGATTTTACTAAAGAATCCCTCGCTTCGCTCGGTATTCTACTCTAGAATCCCTGACTTCGCTCTGGATTCAAAAAAACGCCCTCGCCGTAAAAATATTATTTTGCTCCCTTATGATACAATCTACTATGGTACACTGCTGAATATAGGCACCTCCAATCTCGTCAACTGTTATCCTTCCAGCCACCCTGTGAGGATCGTGCCTAGTCCGACCTTGTCTTACCGTAGGTTTGCCGTTTTGTTTTATATAATAAAGTCGATTTCGTCCTCACAGGCACAACGCTCCCGCCTCACCATGAACTTCACGCAGGCCGACGTGAGCCTCCCGGACGCAGGCGCGCGCGCAGTGAAGCGCGGCTCGGACGGCGCGGCGCACTGCATGTGCAAGGGCTCGTGCTCCACCAAGATCTGCGGCTGCCAGAAGTCCGACAAGGGCTGCGGCAACACCTGCCGCTGTCCGCCCGAGCTCTGCAAGAACAGGCGGGTTTCTTCCGACAGCGAGGATAATAAGGAGAATAATGTAAGTTGTGCTGTCTATATGTTTACGATAACTATAAAACTATAAGTATTATATGCCCCAAGTTAGCTATACGTCATAAGTAAACTTATAGAGCGTAATTTTATATGGCAAACAATTAATGAACCACCAGATTTAGCAAAATGTAACGGCAAAAAAATCACTTTTGATTGCCAGAATTAGTAAATGACCACCAAAATGAATCCCCATTTTATCGTGAAATTAGAACTAAACTTTTTTTTTTTGGTTAAAGACCACCAGAAATTTAACTGTAATGCTCTTGCATCCGAGTCGAGGGAGACCCGGTCGATAGACTTCTGAATGGTTTATAAAAAAATGTCCAAGGCCCCAAGTCGGCCTAGACAAAACTAGTTTATCATCATCAGCCACCTCATTAAAATTTGGTGCTCAATTTACTAAATTTGGTGATCAATTGATATTTTAGGTGATTATTATATTTTCCCCCATTTTATATGCATTCGGATCGGATTTTGAATTTCTTTATGAAGGATTATTTATGTCCATGTGGAAATTATATTCTTCAACACATTTGAATAAATTTGACAGATAGTTTTAGATCTATATGTAACTGATTCGAACAAGATATAACACTAGAAAAGATAAAGTGACGAATGAGAGAAAGTCATTCCCTCATTTAGCTGATTTCTGATAATTTATCAAAGATTTATAACCGTCTCATTTGTTTCACAGCCGTCAAGCACGGAGTTATCACTCGATACGACACCACCGTCATATTTCGACAAACGGTAAGTCCAGCACACTTTTTCATCCCTACTTAACCCAATCCTATCTAACCCCCATCCTTCTCCAGATTCGAAACCTCAGCAGAACTAAGTCATACAACAAGAGAACCCGTTGACAACCAAACAACAAAAGAAACAGCTACCAACAAAACAACAGACCTAAAACCAGGATCGTCAACAAAAGTCACAGTTAACCGACCGTTGCGGCCTATATCCAGCAATTCAACTCAGAAATGGATGTATGCACTACTGGTATACAATACTTGTATTGCTCCGATGTCTGGGTACTGCGCGAACAATATTCTGCAATATGGCATGGATGTTGCGAAGTATAACGTGATATCTAACGTCTTCAAGTACTTTCTGAGAGAGGTTACTTGTTCATTTGATTGGATTGTGGCATGGCGTGTCTTTTTTTTGTTTAGTTTGATTGAGGGCTTCTGTTGGTCGATTGGAAACATAAGAGAAATCTGTCTGGTAAATGAATCGAACAAGACATTGTCTGCATTGACTTTTGGGCAGGGGGTCTGAAATGGCCGCCTTAGCAGAATCTGAATCAGCTATGAATCGCGAAAAAAATCAGCTGTTCCTTACATTTATGTTCGCATAACTCGTCAAAATTGGGTTTGGTCCCATAGTAAAAGTTGCTCATAATGATAAGTACAATGACCAGTCGAAGTTTATCGATATCGTCCGGAAACACGTCGTATATCTGAATGCATTTCAAAGGTTTTACGAAACGGTTCCATAATAATTTGCTCTTTCGTGATCGACTGATAGAAGCGTCCTTTTACCTATTAAATAAAATATATTAAATAAATATACTTTTATCTATTAAATTCTATAAAGTTGCTTTTTACCAATACGCCAGGTCATATCTCACGTTTAACCCTCAACCACAAACTTGCGGACTATGCTCTTATATGGAACTTCACCGAAAAAGTTTAAACACAATTTAACAAACTTTTTTCTTGTTTCAAGGCACTCAAAGAAGTATTCGTTTTATAAAAATATTTCTGGAATTTGGCACATATTTAAGAAGAGGAATACGATATAAACAAACGACTTTCTATGTAAGTGCATAGTTCTGCAATGTGTAGATTTTTTGTACTTACTGAACTAGCCTACATAATCCCATTACTGGGCAAACGCCTCTCCATTTTGTAGCTGATTAGAAACTATAGAAATCACGGTTACTTAAAATCGTAGCGGTTTTGTAAGAAATTCGCAATGTTTTGAAAGCTTTTTCTGGGTATTTAGAGAATGTTGATTGATTGAGTATTGTTTAAGTGGTTAATTGTTTTCCTTTTTATTTTTAAATCTTGCAGAACTATGTACTTGTAGTTACTGAAGGCAACACTGCTTATACTTGGGAAAAAAGATCTCATATTCATTCCAAAATTTTACTCTCGTCATCTATAAGTTTTAAATCATGTTGACAATAAAATGATCCTTGATTTACACACGTATAAGTGGCCGTTCATACGGTGCTGTCCTGCACGATATTTTACTGTACAATGGTGGGATTATACGTATTGACGTATACCCAGTGCCCGTAGGTTAAACACAAATACAGTATGGAACTGTTGACGGCACGGTTGGCGCAGTGGCTGAGCGACTGGCTACTGCGCTGCGTGTCGCGGGTTCGATTCCCGCGCCGTCAAATATTTGTATGCCTTACAGATAAGTTATTCCGGCTCTGGCTGTTTGTGTATGCGAGTTTACGATACAGGAGAAATCCTAGTGTAGAGCTATGTTTAAAAAAAAACTACTGAGGAATCCCAAAATTATACTGCATAATATCGTACAAATCAACGTCTTGTGAACGGGGCCTAACTGAGCAATTTAACACCCATTCAACACAAGTCATTAATCTCCTTAATATCCAATGTTCGTTAGCCTGTATTGTTTTATTAATGAACTTGTTGTTTATTTGCAGAGGGCACCTTGATGCTACGTACGTTAAAAAGAAGAAGAGTTACTTTTTCCCGCATGATCAGGGGAATGCAATTAAAGGTATGTACTTCTAAAAGCACACGAAACTGTATGTCGCTTTGGAAACACAGGGACAGTCTTTGAAGGACCTAGCAAAACTCCACATTGGTATTAACCAATGACTAGCTGTCGATCCCAAAATAATTGTGATTTTATTTAATTGTTTTATCATGTTTAAAAATCAATACCTACGGTTTCGCTAGCTTATTTAATTTGCGACCTGTAAGCCTATTACGTATCTTTCTGATATCCAGTGACTATCAAGCTTCGGTTGTACACCGAACTTTGATGACAACCGAGAATGTCATAATATTGGTATTACGTATTGCACTGAGTGGATATCACGTTACGGCGACTAACAGCCCGGGTACGGTGTAACGTCCTTCACGAAAGCCACTTCAAACTCAGTTGTCATCAATTTGTTGTCCACTACGCTTACATAATCGAAATAATATAAGTATCGATACGAAAGCGTCTGTCAAAATGAGTTACGGTGATTATCAGCCACGATAACAACCAATGACGTCATATTTGATCGCGACTGGAATCAGACATCGGATTGGTTCAAATCTTACTTTCAATATTTGAACGTAACACATACTTAGTACCTACTACATACCAACCCACCCACATACCTACCTACACATGTTTAGTATAAGCTTGTAATAATAATAAAAAAATAAAAACACCGTGTAGTACCCCTACACGGTGTTTTTATTTTTTTATTATTAAAAAAAAAGGATCATACAATTCATACAATAAAATAAAGGTCCTTACTTGAAAAAGTAATAATCAAACACAGTACTATAAACAACCATTATTAATAAATACCACTTTACATTAAAATATTCAAACTTATTACAAAACAAACAACGTGTGTTGCCCTGACGACCCTGAGACTGTCAACTGGCTGTGACAGCGTAAACCGGTTTTTTCCACTCTCTCCGCGTACGCGACAAGTGGCCAGTGGTCACGCACACATGCCCCGCGTGTTTGAGTAGTGCAACCGATTCGCGCGGTTGTATGAAGCTTATACCTGGTCTGTTCCGTTTACCTACTCATGTGACGAAACTAACCTTTTGACGGTTTATTGATGGACACTGAGCCCAGTTACTATCATTTCGAGCTGCCAACAGAGATACGTAATAGCCCTACTGATCACCTATCGGGTATAAAACAATCCTATCTTTCAAGTAGGAATCGACCATACATATTCATAAAATTGCGTTGAAATCGGTTGGGTGGTTTTAGATATTAGCGTGTACGAACATAGTGACACGTGATTTTAATTTATTTAGGCCAGAATAGTAGTAGGCAGGCAGCCAGAATAAGCTGAACAAAAAAAATCGTCCATTAATGCCAAAATCTAAAGATGTTTACATACGGTCGAACAAGCTATTTGGTTTACAATTTACAATGTAATTTTTTGGTTAAACTGTAAACCAAATACCGACCGTACCAGACCCGACCGACCGTACTTTATCGTTTGGTAGTATCTATCCACTATGCAAACATCCGCACAATAGACAAATGTAATGTAGGAAAGAAAAAAAAAAACTAATATAGTCTATTTCTTTTTCAGACTGATAAATCTTCCTGGACCTATAAAAAATAGCAAGTAAATAGTTATAAAAACTTAAATTTTAGTCCTAATACTATAATGAGAAAATTAAGTGCCTCATATATTAATATTATTGCTATTAATTTACAAATAACTCATCCATCTCAATATATTGTAAACTAAATTATGTGTAAAATGTTTTGACATGTAATTTAAAACTATTATTTTACTAAGGCTGGAATTGTGATGTCGCCGTTCAAATGTTGCGTGAATGTAATCCAGTCTGACATTGTTTTATAAATTGATGGAGTGGAGCTCCGAATAAATATTTATTTATATACTTTGTGTTTTTATTCGCCAAACTGATACCTCGTCGTTGTGATTGCCCGGTCTAGTAGGACGTAGGCGCTACTGCCGACCAAGAGTTCCTGGGTTCGATTCCCGGGGCGGGCAAAGTGTTATCGGGTTTTTCCATCAGGAATTTCTTAGTAGCCGCCATGGAGTATCGATCTGTGCCCGGTTGATGGCAATAGGTTCCTATTACACGGGACTAAAACATAACTGGCGAAATATGGGTGTGTAGTATAGGTACACGTCTGCCTAACTCTTCGGGGATTACAGGCGTGATGTTATGTCGTCAAACTGATAGCATGTCCTATCATCAGAGCACAAGGTTTTCCCTCCCTCATCTTGACTGATTCTTTATTGATATAACTATAGCTTCAGAAGTCGGTGACCTTTGTTTGATTCACTTAGTTTTTTTTTGTCACCGATTTCTGAAGCTAAAGTTATTTTTTCGTGTTTTTTTGAAGTTGATTTTATTTTCTGCAAAAAAGTTTTTTGTATTTTACCATTTTTAGTTGTAATATCCTATACAAATATTTGCTATGCATTTATTTTACATTGTTAACAATACATGTCATGGTAATAGGCTTATCCCGAATAAATGGAACTTACATAACTAAACTGTCGAAATTTGGGTGTATTGTACACATCTGCGTACCCCTCAGAGTATACTGGCGTGATGGTACGTCATAATGTTGTATAAACAAAAACATCCAAGCGATTGCAGGAATCACAACCGATTTACTGTCTATTATTGAAGAGTTCCATCTATCTATCTATCATGGGGTTTCCGCACTTAGTCCTTGAAGTGGACCATTGTGCATGAGCCATGGTGGCCGATTACTCTAACCAGCCCACCTCCCTCCAGAAGCAGATTAAACTTCCCGGTCTCCTCAGGGCATCCGCAAGGGATCTTGGTGTCCCCAGGGTCTCCTCGCGAATCTTGGTAATGCCTGTGCACTCAAGGAGTACATACGCCACCGTTTCCTCCGCCTCCATGCATGCTCTGCACAGGGGGCTGTCAGTGATTCCTAGGGTGTGAAGGAGGAAGGAAAGGAAGGAAGTGTTTATTCAGTGAAGTGTCCGGTGATGGTCCCCGCCACCAGACGCAGGCTATCTCTGTCCAGGCGCAGAAGGCGCCTGGTCAGCTTTGTATCCAGCAGGGATGGCATAGCTTTCTTGGATTGCCTGCATCCTGGTGTCGAGGTCCACCATTTCTCCGCTTGTATTCGGGTGTGATCCTTTAACCAGCTTCTTAGCTGCTTGAAAGGAATGGGTTCGGGTCCGTAGGGTTTTGTGCTGGATCCTCTTCTGGCAAGTTCGTCAGCCGCATCGTTTCCAAGTGATCCACTGTGACCTTTAATCCATTGTAGCGTTACCGTGTTGTGATTTAGTACCGTGATTCGTTTAAGGGCCTTGTGACATTCTAGTGTTAGTCTCGACGTGATCTGATTGCTCTTTAGGGATTGAAGAACAGACACTGTCGGAGAGTGGTATCTGTAACCTCCCTGACCTCTATAGCGTGTGCCGCTTGGATAATACCTACACACTCTGCTTGGTAAACAGAGTTGAGCATTCCAAGTGGTTTGGATATCTTAATGTTTAGGTTGTCGGAGAACACCCCGACCGACGCCTGTCCCATCGTCGGTTTTTGATCCGTCAGTGTAAATCCTAATATCTCTTTCGTACCTGAGTAGTCACACAACTCCTCTGTGAGCTCTATGTTGTAGTGTTTTTGGAAACAGTGGGTCTTCAGGATTCTGTCGATGGGTGATGCCATCATCGGCTGTTCTTTGATTGCATCTTCTCTGATGCGTGTATGTTTGATTCTGGAATCATTGCTTAGGGTGCTGGATACTTCGAGTCTGAAAGACGCTATGGCCGCCTCCTCTCTTACGACGAGGTGTAGTGGTGGTAGCCCCAGCATCACCTGTAAGGCAGCAGTGGGGGAAGTTCTCATGCTGCCGGTGATTGCTACACAGGCAAATCTTTGTAGTTTCTCGAGATCCTTTTGGGTCGTACTTAGGTTGGTCCTGGGCCACCAAACTAAAGAGCCGTATGTAGTGATTGGTTGGATAAATGTGGTGCATAGCCAGTAGATGATTTTGGGGCTTATCCCCCAATTTCTCATAATTGTGACGTTGCCAGCTTCCTTTTCTTTGTGAAGAGGACGAGTTCGGTTTTGGTAGGGTTCACTGCTAGTTTGTATTCTTTGCACCAGTCTTCTATTTAGGGCTTGGCGCATAAGGTTGCATAGTTTGTTTTCGTGTGTGCCGTTTATTATTATGGTCAGATCATCGGCATAGCCCACTGTGTAGTAGCCTCTGCTGTTGAGACGTTTGATGAGGCTGTCTACTACGAGGTTCCATAGTAGTGGCGAAAGGACACCACCTTGGGGGCAGCCCTTCGCTACTATGGCTCTAGTGGTGTCGTTTACCGTAACTTGTACGGCTCTCAGTCGGAGCATATTTGTGATCCATCCTCGCAGGGTCGAGACCACACCGTGTTCCTCGAGGGCTGCGTTGATGCTATGGAAGATGATTTTGTCAAAAGCGCCTTCTATGTCAATGAAGACGGCTATTGAGGAGCATTTGTGGTCCACTGCACATTCGATCTTGGAGATCACACTATGCAGCGCAGATTCTGTTGATTTTCCTGAGGAATACGCGTGGTGTTGTTTGTGGAGTGGTCGCTCCCGAAGAGGTCCGTCCCGAATGTGTCGATCACAGAGTCTCGAGGGTTTTCAGTAGGAAAGATGTTAGGCTTATTGGTCTGTACGACTTAGGTTGTGTGTAATCTGGTTTGCCTGGTTTAGGGATGAAAATGACTATCACCGCTCGCCATGCAAGTGGTATGTATTTCTGTGCTATGCAAGAATAGAATAGAATAGAATAGAATACTCTTTAGTATGTACACCATAAAAATTACAGATATAAAATAAAGTAAAACATACAAGGGGTGACACAATGGGCGGTCTTATCGCTAAAAGCGATCTTTTAAAGACAACTAGCAAGCTTGGTAGATGGCGGTCAGCCACGGCGTTAGGACGTCTACTCCCCATAGTAGCAGGGCGGGGAAAATTTCGTCTAAGCCTGCGGATTTATATGGTTTAAAAGTCTGTATTGCCCATTTTATTCTCTCTGCGGTTACTATGGTGCGGGCTCTGGCCCAGTCTGGTCATTTGGTGTGTGCGTTGGCTCACTTGCCCAGGTTCTGTCCTCGGAGAGATTGCAGTCTGGGAAGTGGGTTTCCAAAAGGACTTTACTTGTTTCGTGGTCCGACTTGATGTAAGTGTTATCTGGGGTTTTCAGCGACCCGAGGGTGCGATTCTGATCGGTAGATAGGATCTTTCTCACACGCGCGGCTTCGCTGTTCGATTCAATTTCTTCGCAGAATTTCCGCCAGGCAGCCCTGCTGGCATTCCTGACTTCTTTTTGAAGGTGTATTGTGTTTTCTTGTATGTGTCCAAGTCTGAATTGTTTGCGCATGGTATGCCTGAGCTTACTAAGTTCCGCATTCCACCAGGAGTTACCCTTGCTCTTTTTGTTTGGGTCTTTTAATTTGCAGCAGGCGTGGTAGGCTTCAATTATAAATTCTGAGAGTTTTGTCACGGTGTCTTCAAGTTGTTTGGGGTCTGTTAGAATTTGGGGCGTTTGGTGCTGCGTTAATAGGGAGGCCAACTGCCGTTTGTACACCGGGTACATTAAGACGGCGTGGGTTGCGTCTAGGATCAGGTTTTTTCTTCCATTGGAAGAGTTTCAATGTATATCTCCGAAAATCAGCATCAGATCTTCACCAAAATTAAATGGGACCATCTCAGGAGTATACTTTTTCAAATAAAAAAAGAATTTTGAGAATCGCTCCACAAATGGGGGAAAAATGGGTGAACATGATGAAATTATACCACACGACTGAAGTAAAAATGTTTATAAAATAAAAACTACTGGGCAAAACTATGTTAAATTTTATGGGACCAAATGGCAACTATACGCATCAAACTAAAGAAGAATCACGTAAATCGGATCATAAATCTCAGCGTAAACAATGTACAAACATTAAAAAAAAATACCAATCGAATTGAGAACCTCCTCCTTTTTGAAGTCAGTTAAAAATCCTTTTCGCTAGCAATAAGCACACCCCTAAATTCATTTTCTAAAGCCCGAACTAGTATGTAATTAATATTTTTATTAGCCGCTGTTTCACTTTTCGCCTGCAATTATCGTGGCAGTAAAATCCAATAAAATCAATAATTTACCATAGCAGTATGCAATTCCTTAATTGACACAGACGTCTGAAAATATACGGCAGAACAACATCTTCCACTATAGTAAAGTCACTAATTTTATGTCAATAGGTATGTACCTATTTGTTCTAAAGTCTTGTGGAGGTCCCCATATTCGGAAAAAACGATACGCCTATCACCAAAGTTAAGCAACGTAGCGCGCCATAAGTGCCGCTAGATGGGTGACCGCCAACAAACACTGCGTGCAGTTGCCTTTTTGCGTCCCCACATTCATTGTTTTGCCCATCAACGAAAATTGTTTATAAAAAATAGTGTTGGTAAACAGTTTTATTTGATTTCTCGGAATGATAAGATTTTGATTATTTCCGACTATTGTATTCGCAAAGAATCTCGTTGTGTTTGAAAGAACATTGACAATAGCCTTGTTGAGAATGACATAAAATATGTAGTATGATAAGTGAAACATACGGCCTACTTTTGGCATGATTGTTGACAAAAACATGCGACAGTTTTTGCGCGTACTTTTCTATTTATGCCTTTTCAAGTCTAAAGCTCATAGCCCACATAAACGACTCCGCTCCGACCCTGCAAAAGGAATATAATTCAAACTTACTTTACATTGGCAACCGAGCAGTCTGACGGCGGTAACCTCGCTGACAGCGAGCTGTCTGCTAATTGATGTTGCCAATGTAATCGAAAGAGCAATACATAAAGCCCATATGAATTATATTCTTTTTGCCGGGTGGGAGCGGACTCGTTTATGTGGGCTAAGACCTTAAGTCTAAGTCTATATGGAAATCCAAGGTTTGGAGGAACTCAACCATGTTAACTAATAAGTATGTATGTGTATAATAATGTTTACTGTTTGTTGTGTGTGTGTGTGTGGTTTATCCGTGATCATGGTGTTTGCAACAGCGCCGAAATATTGGGAACTCACAACAAACAGTAAACATGGTAAATGTATCCCGTTTCTAGTGGCTCTCCTTAGGTGCCACTTTATCACAACAATCAAGCCGGTAGGCTAGCCTAATTAGTTTATTAGTGATAATGGGCTATCAGTATATGAGAAGTACTACCAACCGCATTCTTAGATTACAAGCTTATCGTTTCATGTTTTGTCTACATAAACTTACTATCGTGTTGGGGGTCAACGAACTTCCGACGTCGGTCGATCCATTCATCAAATTGATACCTAGTAGCTAGACAAGATTTAGCTCGAAAGTTTAGAAAGTTATAAAATTGAATAACTTGGGTAGGTATTAGCGCAGACATTAATACCGGTTTTTATTTTAAGTTCTAAGCTATGTGAAAATAAAATAATACCTACCTACATATGGTTATTAACATGCTATGATCCTATTTGATAACACTTAGGTATACTTGGGAGAGCAGCGGTGGCCCAGTGGTGGCGGCCCCGACTTACGAACAGTAAGTCGTTTGTGTAATTTATTTCATCACCATTGCTCTCAAAACGGTGAAGGAAAACATCGTGAGGAAACCGGCATGTTCTAGAACCAAAAATTCGAAGACATGTGACATCTACCAATCCGCACTGGGCCCGCGTGGTGGATTATAGCCCATTCCCTCTCATTGAGAGGTGGCCGTGTCCCAGCAGTGGGAACATTATAGGCCGATGATGATGATGATGATGATTATACTTGGGACCAATTATTACCGACGTGAGATATAAAGGAGAGCTAAGTTGTCATTTAAATAAAAATAGCAACGTTATGAATTCCCAAAATGTCTTTTTTGCGATTCAGTAATCATTTTAGGCTGACAGAAAGTTTCTGAGCTATCAAAAGTTAGCGGTTAGTAAAGTATCTGTGTAAAAATCATAAGTATTAATGAATTTCAAACGTCTTTTGGCGTAGGTAGGTCGTTATATATAGTGTAGATAGACATATCGACATACTCGTAATTATATGTAGGTACATTAAGGTCAGTGGCAGATCGATCGATCAGTTCAATAACAATAAACAGTGCTATTATCTAGACAGACTGGACAGTTGTCGATGTCGGTTAAAGCAAAGCAAAGCAAGCAAAAACATTGTAACCTATTTCGTAAATGATCTTTTGAACTTTCCTTCTTACTTGGATTGTTAGGTATCTCGCAAAAGTGCTTCATTGTCACATTATTTCTTAAATATTTTATATTTTAAGCCTAAACTCGTATATTTTTTAATATGTTTAATTGTTGACCTCGCACCATCAATAAATTGATCCTTCGAGCCGGATTCGAGCATTGGCCCTCGAACCCATCCTTTTGACAATGATACATTCTCAACATTATTCCAAAGCGATATGATTACAAAATATTATCAACAGAGCCTCTTAAAATGCCACCTCGAATGACTTAATAAAAACTCAATTTTATCCTTTTCATGTCGGAAACTTTATTCGTAAAATGTTAAAATTCCGTCCAGTGTAGGTGGTGTGGTAATATGTAAAATTTGCATATTTTTAGTGATGTGTCGTCGCCACCTTGACCGAATATGTGTATCCTGACTGCACGACCCGCGTCATCGAGTGTTGTGACTACTTGTGACTCAAAGAGTTAAATGAAAGCCGGCGTGACCTCTACTACTTGTTTTTGGTATGATAAGGTCCGTTAAAACGAGAACCGAAGTAGGATATAACATTTTGATGGGTCATTAAATCTATCGTTTATTTTTATATTTTTTGGGTTGCATTTTGACATGATAGAATGATATCAAAACATCCGCCCACAAACAATATTTTGAAAGTCGAAGGCTTTGGCGAAATATGTTTGGGGATTTTTTGCGAGCATAACGATAACTGCGACCTACCATCCAGTCCAAAACTATTAGACGGATAATCACGGAACTTGTGCGTAAAACGCATGTAAAATAATTATAATGAATCCGACCTCTTTATTAAATTACTTATTTCATAAAACACCTAACATACAAAACCCTAACACCAACCGATTCCATTTCCAGAATCTCCGTAAAAGGCAAATCGGAACGCTCTCTCATCTTCGAGTGCCGAGAGCCGTTAGTAGGGGCTCTTTCACGTTTCGCCAAGAGTCGAAGAAAGGCTTGGAGGCTCGCTTTCGTTGTTTACGGGGAGAAATCTCGACCGGTTGGTGGCGGCCGCGCGCGCAGAGCGTCAGTCCCGCGCACCGCGTCAACACACCACAACGCACGCGCAACCGGCGCACGCGCAGAACCAACACCAACTCGTGTCATTAACATATAAAACATTTCTGAACAAACGCTCTACAATTTTGAAACTATTCTCTGATATTCCAATAGTTTTTTGACCCAGTGTTGTGCCAGTGAATGTGAACGGACTGTTAAGTTTTTTTTTTGTTAGAAAGTGTTTCTACCTGCCAGGAGTGTTTTTTATAGTCCACCGGTATGTTGTTTGAGGTTTTAAGCGTTTAATAGCGGTATTATTTAGGGACGCATCGCCGTCAACGCATCACGGACCGACTTTGGAACGAAGCCTCTCACCGGCGCATCTCTACAGTGTCTAAGCGTTTACAAATGGTTACAAACATAAGAAACTTTCCACTTCCTAAGTAATTGTGGGCCTTCTTGTAGCGGTCAGCAGTAATGTGGCACTTAATGAGCTTTTTGTTACGATGATTTATCAGTTTTTGTAAACATTAACAACTTTATCAAAATATGCAGGTCATGCTTAAATGTAATAATTTTAAAGTATTTTGGTCTTTTGATCATTAAAAACTGGCAACTTGTAGAATTTATCTAGAATTTTCTTTGAACATTGGGAAAACCATTTACCTCCATACAATAGACATCAACGAGAGAAACCGAAGAAACAAAACCATCTTCACAGAAAATATTCTAATATGAAATCATAGAAACAGTTAACCTACTTGATTATAACCAGCAAAAAGCGAAAGCTACCACTAAATGTTTGAGAACAACAACATTGCCGACACCGATAACCGCAATGCACACACAATGCATTATTTTTTCTCATTTCCTATTAAAGTACGTTAACCCGCGAATCTATTAACACAAACCGTTTTTACGAGCGGCGTTTACTTAATGTGCTAGAAATATAGACGTTAGTTCGTGGGGAAACTTATTAAACGTGATTCCGGATGGGTTAACCTCGGAGAGTAACTTAGTTAACCCCATTCTTGCTGTGGGTTTCAGTCGAAACTATGGGCATTTGCGTATTTGGGCAGCATAATTATGGGACTCCGTCAGTGCTTTGTTTAAGAGTCAGTATCATTACATGCTTTATTAAAATATGTTTAAAACATTAATCCGTTTAGCAACGGTGGTGAGTAGGTCGTTTTTGCAACAGCTACTATTCCAATTCAAACATTGGTTGTTTAAAAAATGATCTCCAAACGCGATAAGACTACCAATTTGTACATTTTATTGTTTTGTACAGAATGTGTTAATTTTTGGTATGCAAATAGTTGCTATTCTATTCTACCGGGCATTGTAAAGGCCCATTTGGAGGCCCGTGTAACCCATGTACCTATCTATGTATTACAGTCACAAGCACCAATACAAAATCATTTAGTAAAATAGCACCTTTTTGATTTTCTCTAACCGTAATGATTCTAATTTTATGTTTTTTACGAATATGGACCCCATACTATTATGAAATTAGTCAAAATCACTTCCGAATTTTGCCATGTTGTAGATAAAAAATGGTATTTATTTCTGTAAATTAACTACTAAAAACACTTTTACATGCCACAATAAATTGTTGAGGTTGGTGTTTCCTAGCCGGCTACTCTGAAAATAAATAATATACCGTACCATCACTTTCGTGTACGTATTAGTGCTTGTTTGTGACTCTACCTAGGGTGAGAATTGGGCATTTTAAGAATTAGTCCTTTTGCTAATTGGCTATTTTAAGAATTAGTCGTTTTGCGAATTGGTTATTTTAAGAATTAGTCCTTTTGCGAATTGGCCATTTTGGGAACTAGTCCTTTTGCGACTCTGTTGCCATTTTGAGAATTAGGCATTTTGCGCCTAAACCGGTACATACCTACTCAATAAAAAGTATGAAAAAAAGAGCCTTAAGTATAGGTATGGTTGAGGTGGGATTGTTTTACAAGTGACCGTGTATAGTGGCGCCTGCGCAACGTGGGAGAAATGCTATCGCGTTAAATGTACCGGTCGATTGGCACGCTAGGGTTGGCACTAGTTCATGTAATGTTGAGTTATGTATGTGAGGTTCCGAGATTTACTGAGAAATACGTTACTACCTAAGTTACGACTATTAAATTCACTAAGTAGGAAGTAGCGTCAAGCAAAAAAACTGTTTGCTGATCATTTGAAACGTTGTTTTACTAAAGTAAATTTATAATGTCTTAGGATGTTTTACATTAGTAGAAGACCTCTTCTTCTAATGTAAATAAAACATACTAAGTAGGTATGTATCTTCAAGTCCATACTTATAGTTTTTACCAACTCTATGAACTCTTTCTCTACATGGGAATCTAATCTTATCTTAGTCAGGGCACTACAAGAAATTTTTCGCCTTCTTATTATATTCTCCCAATAGAAATTCTACTCACTGAGAGGTGCTGTAGTACATATTATGTCCCACCGGTGGAGACAATATAGGCTAGTTGTGTATGGTGTGTTATTCAAAACTATGCATTTGCAAACACAAAACTTCGTCTTACAAATCCAAAACACCCATCACTCGTCAGCCCTGCTTCAGTCCATTACATCAATATTCCACGAGCATGCGACGACGGTTCCTTGCGTTGCGCTTGCGTCGAATTTACATGCAAATGTGATGGGCGCGAAATTGCGTCTAATATGAACGTATCTGACTCGAAGGACCAAGTCCTCCTGTTTGACGTAACGTTTTGGAGTTATGCACTGGACGATGTCAACCATATTTGATTAGGTTAACCTTCAACAACTTGGCACCTAGAATCAATTATATTTCCTTGTAAAGTTGTTGAAATAAGTGGTTTAACTTCAGCTTTAAAAGAAGCTGTAGCAATATCCCGTATTTCGTTCTGGAGGAGCTTTGTTTTTTCCGAAAAAACGATGCGTAAACGAGATGTTAAAATGTATATTTATTTTTTTGTTAGCCTATACTGTCCTTCCAAAGCAAAGGCCTTCCCATTCGTTCCACTTTTTATCGATTTTGCGCCACTTCTAGCCAATACCTAAATGGGGAAGCGATCCAATCCTCGGCCATCTTCTCCTCGGTTATACTTTTTGAAAAGTACCTGCTGAAAAACTATAAGCAAATCTCAAAATACAATTTTACAAGTCACCGTTTCTTCACCTTATCTTTTTCTGAAGTCATTTTAGGCGAATCGTGTTTAGTCATTCGTGAAAAACTTGATCTTTAGATTTCGCCAATAAAGGAAACCTAAGTTGAGAACTAACATTGAGGTCAGCGGCTATATCTTAAGAATTGAAATCGTTCAACAATGCCTACTACCAAGTTTCTAGACATTTTTGTGACTTCGATTCCAATAATAGGTAACCTCTTCACGAAAAATCCAAGTTTTCCTCATAGTCTTAGGTAAGTAAATCATTACCTTCAAAGTCTACACGTATGTAATACTGGATCGATCTACCTATCGCTAAGATTTACTTACCTCAAGCACACCTCAAGCTACTAAAATCTGTCAAATTTCTTTAATAGATTTTCAACTTATCGCTACGGCATTAGGTTCACGGTTGATTCAGAAAATTTAACAGTTTCGGCTGTCTCTGTACGTTTTCATTTTAAACATAATGATGATTTTAATCAGCAGTAAAACATATTTTAGTAACGTATTGCCAATCAGTTAGGTATTAAAACACTCGTATTTGTGTGGCCATCAATGAATACATATAGCCGGTCACTTTCGAAGGTCGACCACACATCTGCTCACCTGCCCTGTCAAGGCTACGGCTACGTAGCCCAAAGGGTCGAAAGGCCATAGTACCTACCATTTTTTTTTTTTTTTTTTTTTTTTTTTTCGGATGGGAAATCATCAAATGACTTCTCCCGCTCTGGGCGGAGCAGGAGGGAGTGTCAGACTTTTACTGACTAAAACCCATCCATGTTCCTTCATCGCCCTTTGTGTTCCGGGGCCACGGTATCTCTTTCGAACAGTCCCGCAAACCCGGCAGGAAGGCCATAGTACCTCAGGTAGGGTTTTTTTAAAACCATAAACAATCTTTGTTTCAGAACCGGCCTCTTTTTTATGCGTTTTTCAATCATTGTTTCTAATAAGGCTTATTTACGACATCAAATCTTTTTCTTCGAGAATTTCCATTTACAAAAACAACATTTTTTGTTTTATTGTTTCTAATAAGGCTTGTGTACGACATAAAATAGTTTTCTTCGAGAATTTCCATTTACAAGAACAACATTTTTTTCTTTTTAACAGTTAGAATGTAGTGGGCATTTAATCGACGCGCCTGTAAATTGGTTAACTACCTAATACATATTATGTAGGCTCAACTATAATTGGTTAAATAGGTGACGTGTGTTGGTCAGCCTACGGCTTTTTACTATGTGTAAGGTATTCTGTAGTGCATTTAGCTGTGTTGTATTGGTTATGAACCTTATATTCTGTAGTTTCTACACTTTCTTTAGCTTGACCACATACCTAAAAATAGGTACCTACTTACCTGTATTAAGGTATGTGGTCAAGCAAAAGTTATCAAAATTTGCTTGTCATTAATCTCTTGCCCCTTCTTGTCTCCTTTAATGACTAAGTATCTAATATGTTATCGCAGTAGTTACTTACTTTCTATCATATGTCATATCACCACAGTAAGTACCTACGTCGTCATCGTGTCTTTGGTCTTTTCCCACCCTTGCAGTCATAGGTACTCAAAACTTCCCTTGCCATGGCCCCACCATGACAGTCGCTTATCGCACAATTTTCTGTCACCGATGACACTTCACTTGATTTGCTTGTGTAGCTGGATTTAGACAAAACTCATAATTTTGCTGAGTGATGTGTCTTTCCTCAATTAGATACTGCCTTTGCGTTCTTCACAAATTGTAAGTAGTCTTGTCAATCACTTTAGCTAGTATCAGTTGTAAAACAAAAAGTCGTCCACAAAACATTCCCTTGGAAAAACTTGAACACCAGCTGAAATAACACAAGCAGGTATTATTGCAGTCGACCGCATTCACAGCGCTCTAGATTCGTAGTTTTCTCCGAAACGGTACCTTAGCAACAAGCCGTAATCAAACTAATTGATAATCTGTGTTCATTAAATGCTAGCCTATTGTTTATACGCAGTATTCTTTGCTACAAGACGTCATTGTTTAATGAAAATGTTGTTCTCTTCAACAATATTTGACTCTGTGTGTGATGACCTAAACTGAACTAAAACTATTGCTATCTCTTATTAGAAAGAGATGGACATAAACAAGAGATACACACTGTCCACTTTAATCACTATATAACCGCCAGAAAACATCCAGAGCAAGGCCACTCCTTCGTAGCCAGGAGGAAGTCTTTATCCTACCGAGCGCAGATTTCCATGTTATCCTCATTACTTGGGAATTATCTTACCTGTAAGTCAGTCAGTAATATGGAGGCTTCCATATTACTTCTTAACGGGAAACAAATATCTTGCAATAAATAACTCTCGGTTAAATCACTCTTCAAGTTAATTACTTCAACAATCACGCTAGCACACCGCTATGTTTGAGTATGAAGTAATTATTTTCTTACTAAACAAGTTGTAAGAATGAAGAAATAACCGATAAATTGTACACTTCTTGAGGTTTTTGATAGAATATATTTTTGTATATTGAAAGGCAGGCAAGTACTTTACTTTGAATAACTTATCTATCACTATTGCTCTCAAACCGGTGAATCAATCACCATCTTACGATGAGACCGGCGTGTCCTAGAACCAAAAATTCGAAAACTGGGCTGCGTCATGGATTCTGACCCTGTTTGTCTTAAAGAGAGGCAACCTGTGTCCTGGCGGTTTAATTTTGCTTTTATGCCATTCAAGAATGAGTCGAAAGTCGATGCTTTTATCGACTTGTCTCTAATTGAAATCTTCAACGTCTTTACGTTGAAGATTTCAATTAGAGACAAGTTTTATAAAAACCAAAACCTAGTAGCTTCTGCTGAGTTCACGCCTAATAAATGCGCAGGTGGCAGGAAGATAGTTTCCTTATTCTTACCGGGAATCACGTAGGTAGGAAGGTACAGTCCTACCAACCATAAAGATAACGACAGGTAGCATACCATATATTGACATCCTTATTCCATTTCCATTCCTTCACAACCAGTAAGGGGAAGTAAATAAAAACCTCTAGGTAAATAAAAATCCATAGCAAACATGTACCCAAGAAGTCAACACATCAAAGTCCCCGAAACTGACAAATTTTCCCAATCAACCTTTAACCCAATGCTTTAGCGATAAAGTTGAAAATATATCAAGGAAATTTGACAGATTGTTGTAGATTGATGTGCTGGCGTCTGTATGTACATAAAAACCCATAGCAAACATCATCCAAGTTAATGATATTCTAATAAACAGATATGTTGTGAGCGCGCAATCGTGAAGACTCGAAAACGGGCCAATTGGCTCGTTTTGCCTTTATTCTGCATCACTGCGTGTATGTGAGCTGGCTCTGCCCCGCGGCACACTTTTGGGTGGTTTTGTAGGTGTATAACATATCTGTTTATTAGATCATCATTGATCCAAGTTCTTGAGATTGAGACAAGAAAACTATCCTGAAGCGCTAGGTCTAGGAAGCATTAAATATTAAGGAAAGACAGATTTCTGAATGTTCATCAGTTGATGAGGTTATAAGGGGCGTAAAAGTACCCTTAACGAAACCGAAATGCATTTGTTCTCCCCGTTTGCGATCATTTTGTATGTTAGAGTTAGACCATACTTGGGAACGTTCTAGTTAGGTACGAAGATATTGGGGGTCAAAGTTCCAATTATTCACAAGTTTTTAATGTTATAACTTTACTTCAAATACCTCCAAGACCCCCGTACTATTCAATGCATCACGTTTTGTTATCAGCACGTTTTGAGTGCGTCACAATGAGTCCTACTCGTACCGTAAAATGAGATTTCTCACCCCTAAATAAAATTTCGTTTTTCGAATAATTTTTAGGTGGTTACTTATTATAGTTTGATGTACATAACTCTTGGTTGACGGCTTCGTGAGGGGTCCATTTAAACCTTGTACAGGGGATGCAAGTTTTAAGGAACTTTGTCTTTTAGTCGATGGTAAATCCCTTATAGCGCGCGGCTTGTTATATAGGAGAAAATGCCATATTATAACTTTGAAAGTTTAACACAATTGCCATTGTTTGACTAATATTCGCGCCAAAAAACCTTCGTCTCTATTTTTATTAGAACATACAGCCAGGCAAAGGTATGCACATAATGCCAGAGATGTCAAAAACCTCAAGATCCCTTATCTTGAAGCGAGGGAGGATAAACGGAGCGCAACCAGTTCTCCGCTATTTGCGAAATCATCTTATCGTTGAGTGGAATTCTCCTTTCAAGGCTTATTTTTTTCTTTTTTAAATGCGCCTTTATTTAGAGCTGAATCATTGTACTGTAGGGCAACAATAAATTCAATGATTTTCATTCCTATTATAGCGTTGTTTGTAGTGTTTTTTTTTTAGGAAATGAGTAGCGGCCCCGATTCTGGATTTGAGCGTAGTTGATGATAAATATACTGGTTGTAATAGGGATATTACATGGGACCCCTTCAGAGATAACAGGCGTGATGTCATGTCATGTTTATGAATGAGGATATAACTGGTTCTATGGTCAAGGATGCGTTTGGCACTTCAAAAACTTTTACTAACAAGTTACTACTCGAGCAGGAAAACAATAGCCCAACACGGAAAACTAAAAAGCCGTTATGGCAATTTGATCTAAAAATAAAATCACACCGGCTGGCGACTGGGGATTCTCCATGAGACCATAGCTGCATATTAATGTAATGACACCAATGGCCCTTGTAGTATTTAGTTAGCTTACAAACGTGTTTAGAAATCAATGAATTAATTTAGAAACCGCGCTTAAAAGTGGCTGGATCAAACTGGATGCAAAAGAAGGATGGCAAGTTGTTGTGGCTCAGCTTGGGAGAGGCCTATGCCCAACAGTGGACAGCGATAAGCTGCATTGATTCATTGATTGACGCTTAAAGTTATCCGTCCCACTATACAAGTTATAACAAAGAAAAAACCAGCTATAAAAATACGGAACTCCAAAAATTTTAAGAATGGTTATTAGGCAGTATTACATTCCCGATTTACTCGTATCAAAGCATTTGTTCTGTGAATCGTAATTGAATGGCCGATTATTCAAAGTTTCCCATCGTGTGACTTGCGCAAGTTGACCTTGTGGATCGGGCTTCGAGTCACACGCGGGCCACGCGAGCCATTCGGGGTCATGTTCACAGCTTGAGAGCTTTTGGCGGGTCATTGAGGTAAATACTCGGGTGTCGGTCTTGAAACGTGTTTTATTTTAAAAAAGAACGCGTTTTTGTTATAGGCAGTTCAAACACTTTCTGCACGAACATTTGTTCGGATGGACTGCTGACACCTTACATTGATAGATTCTTTACTAAAATAGCTAATTAGTCCATAAGTTTTGTCCGTACTGGATTGACCGAACATTTACACGGGACTTAAACATAACTGGGTTACAAGCTTCGGGAATCACAACCGCCATGCTTTCTCCACACGATCGAATTTTTAGTTTCTCATACGAGTAAAACTCGCAAAAAATAACTGTCAATTTGCAAACTCGTCTGATTACTGTTAATAGCAACGATAATGTTAAAATGATAGTTCTGTGGTTGATTTATGATTCAAAATCTCATTTTTAAAACATGTATGTGTAATTAATTAGCATTTTAAAAATTAATGGCCATTTTAATCATTTTTCCTCATGCCAAAGCATCGTTTGTATGCAAAGTGAAAGCATTTCAACCACTTTTAATAATTTGACATACAATTCGGTACAATTGAAGTAAATTAAACTTGACATAAAATCGTACATTCATTGTGGAAAAATGTGAAGAAAAGAGAAAACATTTTTTTATTGCTTTATTGTTTTTACTATTTTGTAAGGAATTAATCAGCTTTATCTTTTATGGTAGGTTCCAAAGGTGTTAATTAACATACATAATATCACGACTGTAATCCCCAGAGGTTGAAGCAGAAGTGTACCCTATAGTACACCCACATTCCATCAGTTATCAAACGGGTACAATATTATTAAATGGGGAAGGCTGGTCAAAGCTGATTGTAGATGGCGCGTCCATAGCTTAGACCCAATCTGACTAATGAGGTCAAACTATTTTGAATTATAAAATGACATTGACAGATTTTCAACCAATGACGGTGTTTGGTTCATGCGATGCTAGCGCCATTAGTGCCACCAGTTGCCCACCCCATTGAATCGGTAAAAGATTCAAAGCTGCCATATTTATAACTTCCTTCAAGCTATCGATGTTGTAACAGCTTTATTGAAAAAGCCAAAGGTAACTACTGCTACTGGCGATAGCGTTCAGCGTTTAAATGAATCTGTTTGCAAGCCAGCACATCAAGCAACCCGAAACTGTCAAATTTTCCTTTTGGCTTTAGCGATAAAGTTGAAAATTTATTAAAGAAATTGGACAGATTGTAGTTTGATGTGCCGTCTGTACGTTTTCTATTACTATTGGTGTATAATATTACCATATTTGCTTATATTATAGACCTTCTATCAATACATTCTTTACTTACGAAAGGCCCTCAATAAGGCGTGCGTATGCGCGTCATACTGTCGTAATGGTTTTTTGGAGGCGCTACGCACTTTCTCTGATGTCATGTTAGATCTTGATGGATGGATGTGCAAATATGGAACCGTGTCATAACACTACTAATAGTATTTGACCGTATTGGATACGAAGTGAGATATTTTAAATGTTAATATCACTATTACGAAGCAATTACTACTAAGTCAAGTAGATAATCCTTCTCTTTTTCGGGCATTCTTTTCATTTCAACTTATTTTGTAATTCTGGGACTTCGCATATGGTGGTTTGACAAAACTTTGACTACCATCTCAGTACCCATTCTGTTAAACACCGTTTAGGACACGAATATAATCTTTAATTAAAGATTGGCACTTCGCTTCGGTATGACTTTTAAAAACATCGATAATTTTACCAGGAATTCTGTCCTTGAGTGTAGTAAAAGTTCACAGAAATAAAATGTAATCCATATTACCTATCGTGTACCTATTCATTATGAAGTAATTAGTACAGCATGTCAAAGAGCAGCTACCGTCATTAAATCAATAGAATATTAGATAACGCTCTTACAATGCCTAACGATGAATTCTTTCGGGTTACGAATTCAATTTGGCTGGTATTAATTCGCCAAACGTACATTATCAATGTTTGCGATTAAACAATGCACTTTTCTTACAAGAAAAATTACGTATATGCATACAATAAGTTACGAAACCTGTGGGCGATTATGCGAGAAAAACCGCGGGTGTATTAAAACTATTGTTCTGTAGTACGTGGGAATACGGTGTGTGGCAATGTATGTAAGGGCGTAGGCATAGTGACGACTGAAAGCCAGCGTCTACCTTGACGGTGAAATGTTTCTTTAGCTTTTCATGTCGTTGCCTTGTCACTTTCATAGCGTCGTTGGGTGGCAGCGCAAAGGTTACTTCAACTGCATGATCCAAATCTTGCACCTTTCAATATAGGAGGTGAATCATCGTTCTTCAGTTTCTAAAGTTGTGACAAGGAAGATCTGCGTTCTGGAATATCCTAAAGCGTGACGTGATTTGCTATCAACATTGCTGGTTGGTTTAGGACACAGTCGGCCAAGTTGATAGACTACCAATGATGCGTCAGACTGACAAAATAGACTACAATGTTTTAAAAATGTGCAGTTAATATAATTATTAGACGTTCTGGTAAAACCAACTCATTTGTAGCTTGCTTTTACCAGTCAGCAAAGGCTATTGAACTAGAAAATTGCTAGTACATGCATGTTGTCATACGAGATTAAACATATCCTTCAAAGCGAGAGCTGCTCGACTACTGGAGAAAGATTAATGATAGTCATCGGTCTCAGAGAAATGGTAATGATAGAGTAGTCATAAGAGACTAAATGTTAGTAATTATAGGAGGCTAGGACATCCGTCAGAGCTGGTGTACGTGTCAGCAACCATGTTTATGTATTCTGGGGCTTAATGTCAAAATTAAAAGCAATAATTTTAAACATTCAACTCGTGGCTAAATAATGACATCTGCGCTTGCCTGGGGTTGGTCAGTGGATGGGTGAACACACAACCCATTACATACCGAACTTCCTCCGTTCCTCGGATTTCACGTTAAGCCGTTGGTGCCGGCTGTTAATTGTAGAACTAGTAGTGGCCCGAAAGTCTGACAACAAGTCTTACCAAGGGGTATCGTATATAAACTAATTTTAACTGGATTGTGGAGGTCAGATAGGTAGTCGCTCCATGTAAAATCTGGTATTCAGCTGCATCCGGTTAGACTGGAAGCCGACCCTAATATAGTTGGGAAAAGGCAAGGCAGATGATGAGTTTTGAACATGCAGAAGAAGAATCGAATCGGTGAAAGTAGGCAAATATTAAAGAGAACCCTTTGAGACTGTTTATTTTGAGTATTTTTTTATTTTATAACTGTGTTATGGTGGTCAGATAGACAGTCACTCTATGTAAATACTAGTACTCATCTGCATCCGTGTAGACCGGAAGCCGTTTTTTTACTGGTTTTTATTTGACTGACCTTGAGTTATATAACGAAATAGTATGTAATATATAGTTAGATAAGTACTTAACTACACCCTACACAAGTACACAAGTGCGTAAAGATCTCATTACACGTTAATTTGTTTTTTTAATTAGCTAGATAACATTTTGATAAGTAGGCGGTAAACTGAGATGCTAGTTGATATCTGGCAATCTAAATGAATTGGCTGCGACTACATTAAGACAAATTAACGTGATAGTCGTATGAGTATCTTCATCAAATATAAACCCTCCAGTTATAAGTTTACAACATCATCCAATACAATGTGGTGTTGCCCCACAAACAATGGTACACCTGATATCGTGTCCTGCCCGTCCTGTTGCTTGCACATCACAGGATCTAATGGAAGCTACTGAAAGTGCCAAACTCGTCACCAGATTTTGGGCTCACTCAATTTAAATTGTTATCAACACGCTAAGAAGAAGATCCATTACTTTTTTCGTTTCATGTAGAATTGAGGTTTCGTCGACTTAGGCATTTGGAAACCATTGCACCAAGTGCCCAGAGGTACTGGTGGTACTTTAATACAAGCTTGGCTTGCCCTATTATTGGCTACTAGGCACGCCACTGCCCAGAGGCCATGTCGTGGTACCTGTAGTTATATTTTTTAAATTTACGTGTGTATTAGCCCTAATCTTAACGAATCACAAAGAGGCTCATGATTACTGCTAACAAACTAATTCCTTGTTAACTGCTATTGCGTCGAGTTGTAACTTAAATGTTAGCCAAATAACTTGGACGCAAACGGTGAGACTTTTAACACATTGTGCATTTAAAACGTTTATATTTTAATTTATATTGTCTTTGTAAGACAAATGGATTGTTTAAGAATGAAATATTTTTGTAAAGATTTAAGATTTCACTCGATGATTAAGATTTAAAAGTTAATTAATAGAGCTAAACCGGTATTTTAATTACATAGATATTTCTTTTGAATAAAATACCCAATTAGTTAAATACATAATGGAAGTTTCTAGTATAGTGATGTGTGTTTATTTAAGCGAGTGGCAATAGTTCGGAACTTTGTCGTGTACGCCGCCATTTTGTTTTTCAGCGCCCTCCTGTCAATATCATTTAAGCCCCAGAAGAAAAGGTCCTTTTGGTGCCATTCTTTATTTTCCTAATAAGTAGTCTCAATAAATCTTGTTGCTTTAACGTCAGAGCTTATTGGCACTTAGTAAATGTCTATGGCAAACAATAGTGCAGTTTCGTGTGTCACGCGTCTGTGTTGTCTATGGGAAGGCTTGTGAAGAAATCGGGCCGGTTTGATGCGCCTGCGTCTTTTCACGAGATCGGACGTGGAAAGTAGATCTATGCTGACACTGATTGGACAAAAAGATTAAGTGTTTTTAGTTTTTCTTTTTGTAGAACAATGTTAGGGCAATGAGAGGGTTTCTTTTTAAAGGAATTAAAAAATAATAGTTTCCAAGAACTCTCTAGATGGCGTTGAACTGACTACGTTAGTTGGTGCCAAAGCCAAAACGCTTGGAAAAAAAATATTGCGTCACGTCACATACGCTCGTTGACTGATACTTTCGTTTGTTTAAGCTTCCGAATATAACCTAGTTTTCTCGCGCTCAAAAAATCAGAATAAAAAATAAATATAAAATCAGTTTTTTTACATTCCGTTCCTTGAATTAACGTACCAAGTTCAGCGCCATCTATCCAGCGACTAGGGAAGTGCTCTAAAGAAAATCCCTCATTAGTGGGCCCCTCGTGGTCTTTTAATAATGAATTGGTTTCTGTACAGTTCAAATGATTTACCTAGTTCCTAATGTTAATTTTGAAAATTTTATACAGATTGGAAGAAAATCTATAGCATTAGGGACAACAAACCTGTAATGATAGTAAGGAAGATTTTCTATACGTATAATAAAATTAATAAACAAATAAAGTTCTGCGTATCGGAGGTATGTACAAAATGGGCAATCATGACTGATTCACCTCATACTGAAGTACTAATGGTAATATTGTAAAACCAAATCATTTGAAAAGAGTAACCATGGAGTTTATTGCTAGTTCTTCTTCATAGAAAACGACCAACCCGAACCGTGCACCTTTTCTCGACGTTTTATAAGTACATGGGTACTTATAAAACTTCGTAGACTTATGTGAAATCAATTATTTTGATTTTGATTATGATTGAATAAGAAAACTTGTCTTCAAATTCAAACATACCTGAGAAAATTCTTGTTTTCAATGAAAGTTTGTATTCAATAGAGTTTTTTCTACGCGTTTAACTCTTTTCTTCAGTGAAATAGGTACTTTCCTAAAACCAAGACCTCGTCTCATATTTTTTTTAAAGTAAGTACAGTTATTTTGATATCACAGTTGATGGCAGTTTAAAGACAAAATACAATATTTATTTCGTCTTTATTCTCTAACACCATGACTGGTGTGACCAAGTGTCTGACCTTTCTATTTTTCGCCTTCCTGTGACTAAAACATTCACCACCAACTGCCGCCAAGAACTATTACATAAACATAACCACATAACCTACCTACACAGACGTTCTCAAGTAAATCAAACTACGCAAGCGGTGCGAGTGCGATGCGCCACAGTGTGACCTGAATATGACGCAAGCCCAACTAAGCTATACCACTGTATATAAAGATAACTAGAAAACCAACTACACCCTTAGGAGATGGGGTTGTCAAAAACACTTTTTTTAATGTTTTGAAAATTGAAGAAAATTCCAGACTTTTCTTTCTGTTTTTTTTTTTTTTTACAATTGAAATGATTCCGGACGTATGGCAACCCTACCCACGAGCATAGATAATATATAATCCATGAGTAACCTATTACCTGAAGCGATTATTTTCAGCGAAGAAGCGTTTACTCGAACTCTTAGCATTAATAGTGTTCGAGTAAACGCTTCTTCGCTGAAGATAGAAATTAAAAGTTTTGACCCGATAGGTGGTGCTGTGCGAATCAGGGTTGGGTCGCTTATAGTAACTAAAGAGGAAACAGGGCCTGTAAGGAATTTGTAAAAAAGGTATTTGAAGAATCTATTGCCGTCGCTTCTCAGTGTGTTTGAAACGATTCCGATAATTTGTTCAAAGTTGAAATACTGTATGTCAATACTTATTTTGTCTGCTGTTACTGTACCATCATCTCGCGATCTACCCACGGTGCCATGCCGGTTGCAATATCGATGTGATGTGGATTGCAGAGTCAACACTCCTTTTTAGTTGAGAGCAAGAATAATGTTTGTGTTGTGTGTTGATTTTCATGTTGGTACCACCAGCTGTTTTTATTTTTTATAATTATATCTTGTTTTTTGTTATTTTTGTTAAATGTTGTGTGCACTTGTGGCATGTGCCAATTAAACCTATTTTCTTTCTTTATTTTATTTGATTTTCGGAATGTTTCTACGGTTTACAACCTTGTATTCCGATTATCTTCAATGAAATCTAGATTAGGACTAGTAACGAAATTCTTACTGCAAGTTAGAAGTATTTTAGAATAATTTACCAATTCAAGCCTTCTTCACACGCAATACATGTTTCAAACAGATTTCAAGATTGTTTGACCTATTTTTTTTTTCATACCTGGATTTTAATTAATTGTGAAAAATAAGTTTATTGTTGACTATTTTACTTTGATAGAAGTGGGTTTGCGCATACAAGTTATAGTTTTAATAGGACATTTTCCTCATTTTTAGCAAGTTGCTACCTTACGTAATGTAGGAAATATTATGCGCCGCTGGACGCATGAATGCCCTTTTTTATGAGCAGGAAGGATAAATCTAAAGTCTAACTACTACTACGTCAAACGGGTTTGAGACCGCAAAGTCATTACCAATACCCACCTATGTCGATGAATATCATTTTATGAGGAAAACGATCAAAATCTTCTTTCAAATAAAGTTGTATTCGCAGACACTTGACAAAATGCATGACCTTACAAATTTTGAATATGGGCTTCAAAATTGGCGATGATGTTAGCGGTAGGAAATGTTTTCAATTAATGTTTGCAATAAACCTACCTACTTTTGGATTTTTCTGTGGGTCATGAATTAGGTAATCGTAAAGTTGGTATTTTGGTAAGACTACGTCGCGGGTCGTTCGAACAAGGCTTTGACCGAGTGGTTGCCAAGGTTAGGCCAAAGCGAAGTATTATATTATCTGTGGCCAAAGGAACCAGGGCCGTCCTAAAACTCGTTGGATTGACGATATTGTCAAAGTCACGGGAAACACCTGGACGTAGTTCTTTCTAATCATCTTCCTTTATTGATTACGTTTTAGCTCTACATAGACATTACCCAAAAGGGGTTACGGGAGCATGTTTGCATAATGAGCCTACAACGTTCCCACTGCTGGGCAGATCTCTCTGTGAGAAAAAGTGGGCCAGCGGTGAACTCGCGGACTCTGTAAAGTGATAGTACACTCTCGACCGAGAGCTCACTCTACAAGGTGTAAACGGACCGTTCACGAAGCCGTCCACCAATCATTCTGTAGGTACATCAAATTGGTAACTACGCAAAAATTATTGCTGGGAAACTAAAAAAGTTAGAACTTTGATCCCCAATATCTACGGTTAGGTCTAAAACATAAAAGTGATCGCAATGATGAGGGGTACTTTACCTTTCGGCTTCGTCAAAGGTACTTTTACATCAATTTTGTCACGGGACAGAAAGCATGCGAGGAACATCGAAGCTGAGAGCGCTACTAAATAAACTCTCGCACTCGCCCTGCCTCGGAGTGTCTCGGCGAGTATGTACAGCCATCATGAGACTTGATGTCACAGACATGTCAGTTAATTTTTGGTCCTAGGACATGCTTCGATGTTTTCCTCCACCGTTTTATTATCAGACACAGTAATGGAGCCTGCTTGGGTGAGGGATGTATGAGTGCTGCAAAAGATTTTATTAATAAAAGTTCGACTGCATTGATTCTAGATCATGGACTGTACTGTACCGGGGTTGCGGGACTGTTCGAACCGGGGTTGCGGGACTGTTCGAAAGAGATACCGTGGCCCCGGAACACAAAGGGCGATGAAGGAACATGGATGGGTTTTAGTCAGTAAAAGTCTGACACTCCCTCCCGCTCCGCCCAGAGCGGGAGAAGTCATTTGATGATTTCCCAACCAAAAAAAAAAAAAAAAAAAAATTGAACGTACTGTAACTACTTAGATTTCATTTCCAGTACAATTTGTCGTTGACCTTTCTTATTTACTTGTTTTATTTACTTTTCTAAGGTTAGTTAGGTTTAGTTTAGTCTCGTATTTACTGTCCCACGGGCAACCATTGTGCTTTGTTTAAATATTTATTATGAATCAACACATTGGTGTCGATTCTGTTGTGCACAAACTAAACTTAATTTAGGTTATTGCTATCTTTTTCTCACTAATAAAACGAGAAAGAGACGGACGTAATTTAGAGCTGTCAAATTTAGTTGGAACTAATATTTCCATACAAATGAAGGGTGCACGTAAAAACATGTCGACTAAAAACACGGTGAAGCTCAAGGCATAAACTAGTTTGACATCTCTAACTTAGTTCATAGCCATAGCCGTCCTTTTCTCGCACTGCCTTTTAGTAAAAGGTAGCAATAGCCTAAATTAAGTTTAGTTTGTGCACAACAGAATCGACACCATTGACAGCCAAGATGACTAAAATGTTCAGACACAAAATATACATTTCTACGCGAAGCTTACTTTCTTTCACCTTAATAGCATTATTATGAGTCGTTTCTCAATACCAATGGAATTGCAACTAAGTACAGACATCAAGCTACCCGAAACTGAGATGTTTTTTCAATCAACTTTGAACTTAATACTTTTGCGATAAACTTGAAAATCTATTAAAGAAATTTGACAGATTGCAGTAGCTGTACAATATTACCTACGTTAAAGCACAAACAACGGGAGAAATTGATTTTTTTTTGTTTGTTAAACTCTCTCTACGACATTTTTGATATTTAAATACTGTGGTGTTTTCTTTTGTTTTAATTTTTAACTCCAAACAATAGAAATGTAAATTGCTGTAGTTTTTTTTTGTTGTTTACGTAATCGTTGTTTCCATCTTCCGTCTTTTTCTGTTTTGTTTTTTTTTCTCTTTTTAGTCATGCAATGATTACAGAACATAGGACAACAGAATTGGCGACTAGAAAAACTTAAAAACACTGCATGATCCAATATTTTTTAATGTATTAAAAAATATTGGATCATGCAGTGTTTTTTTGAGACTTTACAGTCTTAATAATTTCTTTGTTTATTTCTTTTAATCACACAGATTCACTATTAAGCAGTTAAATCTTATAGTTATAAAACGAACATAGTTAAAAATCATACTAATTCTTAATAACTTTACTATTATGTTTAGAGATGATTGTTAATTGTAAGTATTTTTTTTAAGTGTGAGTTAATTGCTTTTCTAATTGTTTGTTTTTGTAAGCGAGTTAACGGTATGTGTATATTGGTAGTAACATCGCATTGGCGTCATAGCTGTTAAGGTGTTATTTACGTAATTTTGAATAAATAAATAATATAAATAAATAAATAAAATTATCTAGTAATCCTAGTATCATCCTAGTAATCATTGGTAATATATAATAATCACAACATTGTTAATTCTAATAATCACAGATTTGTTTCATAATTAAATAATCTAAATTTATATAACAAAACAGACTTATAAATCAGTCTTTTAAATTGTCAACTACGACTAACACATTAATTGGACTTCTTTGCTGATTTAATAAAATAGGCTTTTAAAAAAATCAGAGCTGTCAACAGACAGCTTTGTCCGACAATATGCTTCTGATTTTTAAAATAATGACACCGGAAAATGAGAACACTCTCTCGTTTTCAACAGATGTCGGTTTAATTGTAATTAAAGCTTTATACAGTACTTTCGAACTTACTGTACTAACAATTTCGACAATCTTGTCTTGTCTTGAGTTTCATCTCGACCCGAAAGTCCCGGGACTTCGAGACACGAGACGTCCCGAGACCCAAACCCTAAAACTAACACTAAAAACACGCATTCTTGAAGATTTTATGTACTGAATCGTACACTGCCATAGCTCAGTATCTTCATCATTCACAGCCCCACTTCACCCACTGCTGGGAAAAGGCCACTCTTTGTTTGTGCCAAGCTCCACGCTCTTGTGCCAGCCTCATCCAGGATATTCCCGATATACCTAGGTATACGTAAGTTAAATCAAAGAAACCGTGCCCATATATCATCATCTGCCTAGCCTTTTCACAATTATGTACCAGTCCACTCCAATAATAAAACAAATGGAATAAATAAAACGTCGTTACAGAAGTGCTATCACCAGTTCTAGGAAAAAGCAGGTGCAGAAGAAAGTGACCTTATTACAAACAGCGCGAATCGTGCCAAATATGTATTGGTGCTGTATTAACATAAGTAAATAATGAATGAATATGTTTTATTATGTAAATGTATGTGCTTATTCTAGATGTGTTTGTTGTGAATCGTTTAACTGTTACACTTTCTTGAGTGAATCGAGAAAATGAAAGAAATTAATATGTTTTCCCTAAAATAGTGTTTCTAGTGCAACGGATCTAAATATAAATGCAAAAGGAGCTTTGGGGGGGTTGTCTTTTGCAATGTTGACGTTAAAAAAGTGCTGATTATCAGCATTTTGATTAGTAACTAAAGAACTATGCCCTTTCCCTCTTGATTAAACATTGCAATATAAAGATCGTTGCAGACTCTACTAACTCCATTCTACTGCGAGAGAGCCTATATTAGCCGGTACACTAAAAGAATCCCTTTTTATATCCGATCCAGCCAATCCCCTTGTTGTCCTCTCCCAGCGATGGCCTAAGTCGAGGCTCTTACCCCACAGGGAAGTGTTCTCTAGGTGTAGTTGTTTAGTTTTAAAGTTTTTATTGCACTGGCTGGAGGTTCGACATTCGAGCCAGTAAGTCTGGTTAAGAAGCTGACAACCCCCTAGGTCCTGCTAAATTTCATACATAAAACAAAAAGTTCCCATGTTCAACAGTCATCTTTTGATATAGGCAGAATAGACGGCTCAAGCCACGTTGAAGCCGATCAAAATAGTACTTCGACTTCGTTTAATGATGCTCACTTATTCTTCCGACCTTCGCACAAAGGATAACAATGCCGATGACACCTTGATTCCGATCAGTGTCCTAATTATTTTTTGTGACCCTACCTCGTACGAAAGTGAAAACTAATTTTAATACAATTATTTAACACCACGGTACCCGAAAAATGGTATTTGAGTGGGAGTCAGTGAATCATTGTGACGTCATGATTAGGTAAATAAAGGCTTATGTAAAGATTATAGTTGGCTACTGAATTGATTAACATTGTAATCGATTGGTGTTTATGCAATTTTAATCTGCCATTCATATTTCGTTTGGTTCGTCATACTTTGCGGTTGAAGACTTAGCAGATATTTTTGATATTTTCCTTACAAACTTATTTGTAATCTATTACGTTAAAAGGAAACAAAAAGGGAAGAATACGTATAGAATTGAGAAATACGTATTTGCAAAATGTATTGCTGTCCTGCAGTTCCCAAACGACCGCGCCCAGCCCGCTTAGCATGACCACCGAAGAAACGAAAGAGAATCGACAAATCTTTTGTTCTTCTGTAATTTTGTCGATTCAATGACAGCAAAATGACAGATGAACAAAAGATTTTTCGATTCTTTTTCGTTTCTTCGGTGGTCATGCTAAGCGGGCAGAGCGCGAAAGAGACAACAGCAGAAAACACCAATTAAAAGTACACAAAAACAACGTTTCGTAGTCCCCTAATTACTTCTTCAAAACTTGACCGATTTAACTACTTAATGAATTAAAGAAAGGTTTTGGCCGTGTCCCTAGTTCTCCTTTTTTATGTTTATTTTTTTTGTTGATTTTTGAAGGTTCATATCTTATTTAATAAATAATTTATGAAAAAAAAAAGAAAACAGGGAAATGCCAATAGTGATTATAATTTTTTTGGAATAAAAAATATTGCTCTACTGGCATTATCCAGGGAGGAAACAGGGGACTACGTTTGTATTAAAAAACGGCCGTTTTGTGCCCTCTTAGGTCTAGTATACAACAAAATTAGCAATTTACTGTTAAGGTTCCATCAACATTTATTTTCTTTCATCTATCGTAGAATAAAATAAGGTTTTAAGGTAACTTTAAACCTTTAGATTTTATATTAATATTACCTACTAGAAATGTGAATAAAACCATAAATAAATATAAATACCTCACCTAATTTCAACCGCAGAAGCGACCACAAATAGCGTCTACACGACTTCGGTCATCATTTGATACAGGTGCGGACTTGGTTTCAAATAACTGTACAGACGCCAGCACATCAAGCCACTACAATCTGTCAAATTTATTTAATAGTTTTTCAACTTTATCGCTAAAGCATTAGGTTCAAGGTTGATTGGGAAAATTAGACAGTTTCGGGTAGCTTGATGTACGTCTCTACATAACATAATATTGCGGCTGTAATCACAGGAGGGTTTGGCAGAGGTTTACCTAATGATACACCCACATATCGTAAGGTCCCATGCATGTAATTTAAGCGAGTGTATTGCCACCGACTGGACATAAACTCAGACCGGCTACTGAGAAATTCCTGGTGGAAAAATCTAATAACATTTTGCCTGATCCGGGAATCGATCTTAGGACCTCTTGCTTGGTAACGGCACTTGCAACCACCAGACTAACATCGCAGTAAAAAACAACCAAATTGGAAACCTTTTGCTTTTTTTGAAGTCGGTTAACAATGGTGTAGGTAATACAATACAATACACACTAACTAAATAAAGATCAGATTACTTTAAAACAATGGAGCTTTGAAAACCTTGTAGAGACAATTACAAATACTTTGATAATTGCAGTAATTCTTTCTAAGCTAAAATTCTTAGATTCCTTTCAATGGTAACCGAAGGAATCTAAGAATTTCAATCGACATTATTTTGTTTTGATTCAATTACTTATTGTTGTGGACCCACAAAAGGGAAAAATGAAAGGCATTTGAATGTGGCTGAGATGAGAATGCTACTCGTATGAGAGATGTGGGGTGTTACTCGAATGGATAAGATAAGAAATCACTATCACTACATATTATAAAACAAAGTCGCCCGCCGCGTCTGTCCCTATGTATGCTTAGATCTTTAAAACTACGCGACGGATTTTGATGCGGGTTTTTTAATAGATAGAGTGATTCAAGAGGAAAGTTTTAGTATATAATTTGTGGGCGGGCGAAGCCGCGGGAATCAGCTAGTGAGTACATAAGAGGAAGTCTGAAAGTGGCGCTGGTTACTGAAAAATTGTGTGGTTAGCGGTTTACATTGTATGGGCATGTAATACGGAGGAATGAGTAAAACGTTGTGAGGAAAGTTTTGAGTATGAATGTGGAGGGGTATACGAGTAGAGGAAGACAAAGAAACGATGGATGGACTGTGTGAAGAATTATGTGGCAAGAAAAGAGCTGTCTGATGAGATAATGAGTAATAGAGAAGTATGGAAGAAGAAGATATGCTGCGCCGACCACAAATAAATTGGGATAAGGGCCAGAGAATGATGACTTAATGGATGACTTTTTATCACTTTCCAAAAAAATAATAATAATAATAAACCATTTATTTCAGGTAACAAAGACACATCTTAGATATCTTAGCAAGATAATTTTGAAAAAAAAAAAAAGAAAAATAATAATAATAATAAATAAATATCGCTGGACATTGCACACAACGCCATCGTTTCTATGGTCTTCCTCTACTCATATACCCCTCCACATTCATACTCAAAACTTTCCTCACAACGTTTTACTCATTCCTCCGCATTACATGCCCATACAATGTAAATTGCCACAAATATCGGATAGTAATATATAATAGTATCCTTGTTTGTCCCACAGCTGAGCCAAGGATTCCCCCGTATCCTTCCAGGCACTCTTTAAAATATTCCATTTATGGCTGTCAATGAAATCAGGCTAAAAACGATTGTGGTTAATAAAATTTATCTAGAGCGATTTGGGAACAGACATCTACTTAATAAGTAAGCCAAAGTGAAGTAAGCCAAGGACACATACTCATAATCATTGAAGAGATCTTCAGACTACTGAAGTTCTTATAATTTGAGCCACTTGTATAGACTTTGGAAAGTTCTATTAGTCGAGTAAAATTTGGGCACCATCACTTAGGTAGGCAATTAGGCATACAAATCAAAAACATCAAAATCTTACAAAGTTTTACCGACGAGGATTCTCTTCTTCTTCGTTTTCCCATCTTTGCTGAGATTGCGATCACATCCAAAGTCACACACGCGTCTGCACTGTGGACCGCTCGGCACATGACGATGATTCTTGAAGAACACCATTCTCCTATTTCATTTTTTAATGGGACGTTATTTTCAAACGACTGCAACTCCTGAAAGCAAGAATCAACAGTGGCAACCACTAGAAAAGTGTCGAGACAATGAAGCTCAACGAACTTCCAGATAATTTAACTCTCTTTAATCAGAAAAGAATAGTACTAGAGAAGTTGGAAAATCATCATTTCCACCAATTCCCTATTGTAAGGCACATTATAAGGTCTCATTTACACTATCCAGGTGCAACACCATTAAAAAGACCGTCTAAACCCATTAGCGGTCAGCCCGATCGCTGTAAGAAAACGCGTCTTGAGAAACTCATACGTTCGCATTACTGCCGTAGTCATGCCAATGCGGCCGTGACCTCATTGTATGTCATTTCTGCATTTGATCGAATCGAAATACAGCTGTTAAACAACTTCAGCTGCTGACTCACCTAATGATGATACCGTTCAGTATGGGTTCTCTTCGGAGAATTAAGAATATGTTTAAAGCTAAACACAAAAAAAAACGACTTAAAAGACGTAATGTGCCAAATATGGGTTGGTTAATCGTGCCTTGTTTGATATTCGCCCACGTCCGAAGATAATAACATTGTACCTAATTAATGAGAATGACATAATCAACACAGATCGTTGACGTAAACATTAATGCAGTAAGTTTAGACGATGCTGCTGCATAATGACACACCAATCAATTGAGATACTTTTTAAGAGCTGTCAAAACGCGGTTCTCTCATAGATTTTGTATGGCAATAGCCAACTGTGACGTCACTGTTTTTTCAACTCAATGACTCAACTATTTATTGATTTCAAAGCAACTAAAAATCGAATTTGGCAATTAATTTAAAATAAATTGGGTTTTTAGGCTCAAAATAAAGTGTTTTTTTAGAGATTGGTGTTTTGGAATTATTGTTTTATGGTGTAATCTAGCCTATTAGGTGCCTTTGCCTTATGTATGCCATCTATAGTGACAAGATTAGGAGGAGCATGTCTGTTCCTTGTTTTGTTTCCTATTTAAATTTGTAAACTTGCTTTTTAGTCAAGCAACCAAAACAGTAAATAAGTTTTTTTAGTTTATTGTACAGCTGATTTAGTGTTCAGAAGTTGCATAAGGCACACAGTCCTCTTGGGTGGGTGTTGCACAAGGTATAGTTGTGTTCAAACTTTATGGCGGCTCAGAAAGATGTGAGTGACAGTACAGTAGCCGTACGTTAGATGTTCCGAGCCTCCATAAAGTTTGAACTGGACTAAACAGGAATTAATTTAAAAGTTACCTTTTAATTGAATAATTAAATAGGCCTCCATTACCAACAGTCTCATTGCATAATAAATATGAACTCATTAACCTATTTGTCTTCACCAGATGGCGCTACGGTGACCAAAGATGAGCGCCCGCGCAGTGGCGCTGTGGTGCGCCCTGCTGGTTGCAGCGAGCGTGCGCGCCGCCGCTTACACCGTCGACTGCAACCACGAGTATACCGACTGTGATACTGAACTAAGTGAGTTATCCTCTTTTATTGGGATATTGCATCTAGCAGGTCAACCTTGGCAATCCTGTACATACCTTTTAACTAAAACCCAGTGGTTATGGACCTCGGCTTTGGGAAATGCTTAAGCTGGATCGTATCAATGTGTTACTTCTTATACCAGTTCATCTAAATTCGTTGAGGGAAATCAGTACATAGGTACTGTTACTGACCTTGGGACACAGGCCAGGCCTACTCTCTGTGCGAGGGAGAGGGACGAAATTCACCACGCGGCGCGGTTTCAGTACGGGTTGGTAGATGATGTCACATGTCTTCGAATGTTTGGTTCCATGCTTCGTGTCCTCTTAATGTTTCATTCACAGCTGATTATTTCAATATTACACCTTGTATTAAAAAAATGCCAGGTATAGTAAAAAAAATATAAACACGTTTATCGGCGCTATTTCCTAACACATAACACGAGCTATATACAGGGTGTAAAAGACCTCATCACGAAGCCGTCAACCAAGCATTCTGTACATCAAACTAAGTAACTTTACGCAAAAAATATTGCTGGGAAACGACTTTTTTTTTTTTGGGGTGAAAAATCATGTTTTGTGGTAGAACTCAATGTAACGCACTCAAAACGTTGTGCTGATGGATGGATTGAATAGTACGGGGGTCGTGGACTTGTTTAAAGTAAAAATCTCACATTAAAAACTAGTATTAAAAAAAAAACTTGTCAAAAAGTTGGAACTTTGACTCCCAATATCTCCGTAACTAGAAGGTTCCCAGGTATGGTGAAGAACAAAAAAATTATCGCAATGACGAGGAGAACAAGTTCCTTTCGGCTTTGTTAAGAGGTGTTTTACACCCTTTATAACTAAAAGTTAATCAGCAAGGGTTCCTAGAAGGCCAGGGTACATCGTGACCTAACGTCTGACCTATGACGTCATAACCGGTCCTCATAATGCACGACCAAGCTATCGAGCGACTACCTAAACAAAAGAGGGACCACACATGCTTGCAACTATTGTATGTTTATCATATCATCATGGTTTATCATAGAGCTGGGTATGGGATTTTATGCAGATTTTTTTAGGTTTTCGTGATGTTTATTTTGGTTAGCTTCTTATCCGATGATTTTGTACATAAAGAACAAATACTATTTTGAAGATTGAAGTAGAATTTGTAGTTTTCCCTTGCAGTCCAATGCATTAATAAAAAATGCGTTTTTATGTCGTTTCCTGAAAGTTACCGTACGAAAGTCCGACGACACAACTTATCCAAATACATTCATCTGATAGCTAAGCCTGTTTTAATTAATAATACATTGTTAAAAGTAACCGAACTTTATCAGAGTATTGAATCTATAGCAGTACTTGAATACTTCGGCAAAGCTAGAATGAATTATTGTAATTAGTTACGATTTTTTTAAGATTTCATAAAGACGGTCAATACCAAACTATTTTTCTAGATTTAAGTTTAAGTCGCATTTCTGTCTCTACTTCTTAACGATACACAATTCATTACATAAGATAACATCACGCCTGTAATCTCCGAAGGGTTAGGCAGAGGTGTAACTGACACTTGTATTTGGGGGCGAGCCTATTGCCATCAACCCCGTCCAAATCCAAACTCTGTGGCAGCTACTGTGAAATTCCTGATGGTAAAACCCAAATAACACTTTGCCCGACCAGGGAAAACAGGACCTAAAATCTGAACGAAGCAAAATCTTGATAATGTTTTGTATATTAGTACCTATTTTTAGGGATCCCTTCTTTTTGCATAATGTTCGTTTTCATAATATTCTTTGCATAACTTTTGGCATAATTTGTTTTGCCATAATAATACTTTGCCAATTTTTTTGGCATACAGTTTATGTTGGCATAATCATCCTGAAGGCTAATTTGTTTTGGCATAAATTTAATTCGCATAACTACTATTAGCATAATAGTATTTTGGCATACAATTAATGTTAATACTGGAATCAAATTTGAGTTATTTTTATGTATTTATTTTGAATTGAAAATTAATTAAGTTGTGCTACAAAAGTTAGTGACAGAAACGAATCGCTGCAAAGCCGACTCCACGTAGCTTGTCTGCCCTACCCCTAGAGTGTAATCTAAACCCGCGTAGGCGCGGAGCCAGCCAGCAAGCCGAAGCTGCGGTGGTGAGCGTAAAACACATCTGCGACGATAAGCTAGCGTGGGACCGCCGGAGCCCCGCAGTGCCGGAGCCGTGACAGAAACCATGCCTGCTGCATGTTGCATACTTCATGCTTGCTAGCATGCTACATGCTTGCTGCATGCATGGTGTATGCTTCTTTGCATTCTGCATGCTTGCTGCATGCATGGTGTATGCTTGTTTGCATGTTTCTTACTGGGAAAAAATTCACACATGATCACAATCAACTATGTTCAAAACAAATATGTACATTCTATTAGGGTATGTCTAACATTTTAGGAGTTAATTATTATTCTTCTTTGTTATGCCCACACAAAAAATGTTTTAATATCATTATGCTTAAATAAATTTATGCCTAAGAATGTTATGCTAATCATTATATGATTAGAGAAATTATGCTATAAAAATGTATGCGTAAGCTTTTATGCGTAAATAATGTTATGCAAAAATATTATTAGGAGTAACAAAATTATGCCAAGTCATGTTAGGTCTTCAAATTTTATGTAAATGGATAGGGAACCCTATTTTTATAGGTGTTAACTTTGGCGGTAACTTAAGCTCAACTTAAGAGCTTTTTTATTGAAGGTCCAAAATTATCACTGGTTTACATTGGCGCCATAAAAAATGTCATTGATTCATTAAAAAACATTGTTGATTATTCAAGTTTATATATTCCTTTAATGTCTTCATTTGTGAAGGTAACGTTTTAATGTTCTTTCCTTGCGTAGTTTTGAATTCAGAGCAAGGATTTCAGGAACCTTTTTTTTTCAATTAAAAGTATAATAAAATCAAAGTCATACAATTATTAAAAACATGGACAGTGACTGATTGGTAACTGGACACTGTCAATACCATATTACAAACCATTCGTCAACCAATCTGCAAAAAATTCAAATTCCCATGTCATAAATTTGTTATAACGGTAGCTAATAGATTATATTCGCGACCACACTGCTTAGTCCCCAGGTGTCACATCAGACAGTGGGATGGTATGGGAGGTCATCGCCGTACATGCTAATTCGTTTTTTGAACTTCAAAGGATTGTATACGTGATAGAAATGTAAACACACATACTTACTTGTATCTCAGGTGTTTAAGGCGGTTCCCCGAGCAAAATTAGCAACTCTATTTGTGATGGTTCAAACTTCGTTTGAAATACTGTTAGAATAAAGTTCTAATCAGCTTGCACTACAAAATGATTGTTACGTCAGTCACTGCAGGCCGAATAGTGCGAAATGAGTGGTTTTTATTCTTTATAAAATCAAATTTACGTCTTTTGGAAAAAATAAAACGACAATTATGTTCATTATTAAATTGTTTATCCATTAGTATAAGTAGCAAATCAAAATAATGGTTACTTTACGAGGAGTAGCATTTTATAAATCATTGTTTCTCATTTCTGTGGTTTCGTTGTGAGGGGATTTATTACACATTAAGCTATTTAAAAAAAAAAAAAAACTACAGTTTTGGAGTCAAGAATATGTAGTAATTTAATGTATTTTTTATTAGTTGGTATTTATTTTGGATAAAGAGGAGTAGGCTCCAAAAAACTGCTCGTTCAAGGTCATTTGCTCGGGGAGGCGCCTTAAGTAGAATTATTGTAGATTGTTGTAAAGATAGGGTACGTGTGTTAATATTCGATAGATATAAGACTTAGATATATATGCTGTTATAGGTAGCAACTAACGTGTGCTCAAACTGGAGTACATCCCAGAATTTTATCCTTGATAGCGACGCTGTCGAATGGTTAATTTTATTTGTTTATTTATTTAAACAACACATACATCTATTATCACAGGTTTAGGTACCTAATATAATATAGTTGTTATAAATGACAATAATTTACCAAGTGATAAAAGTTATACCTATACAAAAATAAATATGAATATAAATATCGCTGGACATTACACACAGCGCTATCTAGTGCCACACTAAGCAACGAGGCTTGTGTCGTGGACACCAGATAGTTGATATACTACATATATACTTTTTAACCGACTTCCAAAAAGAGGAGGTTATCAATTCGTTTGCTTTTTTATTTTTATTTATTTTTTGTGTGTATGTTCAGCCTTTTTTTCGCCAATTGTGAACCGATTTCGATGATTCTTTTTTTGTTTGGAAGAAAATAACTTTGCGGTGGTCCCGTTTAAATTTGGTGAAGATCTGATGGTGATCTTCGGACATATGCAATGGAACTCTTCAATTATAGACAGCAAATCGGTCGTGATTGCTGCAATCGCTTGGATGTTTGTTGTTTCAGGGGGTTTGTATACAGTACACCCACATTTCGACAGTTCCGTCTGTTAGGTTCCATTTTATTGGAGATAAGCCTATTACCATGGGTCTACTGAACTACTCAGCATGAGGTCCTGCCTCATGCTGAGTAGTTGCCACCACTAGACCAACGAGGCAGTCACTTATTTCATATTGTTAACAATACATGTCATGGTAATAGGTTTGATTCCCAGGTCGGGCAAAGTGTTATTGGGTTTTTCCATAAGGAATTTCTCAGTAGCAGCCACGGAGTCTAGATTTTTGCCAGCGCTCGCCCCCTATTACATGGGACTTAAACATAACTGGCGAAATGTGGGTGTAGGTATTATTGGGTGCACCTCAGCCCAACTCTTCGGAATTACAGGCGTGATGTTATGTTAAAATAAATGTATAGCTAATATTTGCATAAGATATTACAACAAAAAATGATAAATAAAAACTTTTGGTGCAAAAAATAAAACCGACTTCAAAAACACAACAAAGTGAAAAACAACTTTAGAATCAAACACACAGAAGTCGGTGACTTCTGTGTGTTTGATTAAGTTTCTTTGCCACCGACTTCTGAAGCTAAAGTTATTTTTCACTTTGTTGTGTTTTTGAAGTCGGTTTTATATTTTGCAAAAAAGTTTTTTTGTTTGTAAATGTATACAAACAAAAAGTACAGTAAACAGTATACAGTGCATGTTCTTTTTTCAAAATCAATGGATTCGTTTCCTGTCTTTGAATGTTGATTTTCCGAAATTCCAATGATGCAGTGTTAGTTTTCATCAAAATTGGGTCTTTGAGTATTTTTGGCTTTTCCTCATAGTTTCGGATTTGGTCATTCACACCCACTTGAAAAATTCACCCTGTTTAGCTTAATATTAAGACCGTGTCGAAATAATTAACTGTCAAAGTTCAGGATGACACTCAACTTGTGCCCTGGCTAAAAATGATGGCATGACATGACGAAGTTTAAAATTAATTCCTTGGTGCTTTTTTAATAAGGTGTGAAAGGCGTATCCTTTTTTTCAACATTAGATAACTAATCGATGTCTTTGATAGATGTTAGGTTTAGGGTCAATAGTATCGACTCCGTTACTTTTGAATTAAATGCAATTAATTAGCTTGAAGTTACGACCTAATAAATTAAGTGGTGCGAATAATTTAATTATAAATTACTTTGACGGCGGAAACGTCTCAGTGAAGTGAGCAGTAAAACTGTTTGATTTATAAAGCTTGAAAAGTTTAGTAATGATTTGTAGTTTATTAGTGTGTTGCCACAAAAATAATATAATGACCCATCCTATCTCTCCTAATGTCTGTGTTCATTAACATCTGGCGATAGAATGCCGATATAAAATCGCACTGTTGAATCAATAGGCAGTTCAGAAGTCCGAGTCATTAAGTTGTCACTTAATATAACATCATAACATAAACATGACATCACGCCTGTAATCCTTGAAGGTTAAGGCAGAGGTGCATCTAATAGTACACCAACTTTTCGCCAGTTATTTTGATGTCCCATGTAAAAGGGGGCGACCCTAATGCCATCAACCAGACACAAATCTAGACTTTGTGGCTGCTACTGGGAAATTTCTGGTGGAAAAACCCAATAACACTTAGCCCGACCTGGGAATCGAACCTAGGGCCTTATGCTCAGCAGTCGCGCTTTCGACCACTAGACCAACGAGGCAGTCAGTTGTCGCTTAGTGTAAGTGTGCAAACACAGTGTGGGCGGCGCGGGCGGCGGAATCCTCTAGCGGGTGTCGTTAACACACAGCTTCTTCGCGTGAGAACACAGTTACAGCGGCGCGGGTGAGCGGTATCCGCAGCGGGACAAGCGAGCAGCGTAAACCAGTTTGCGTTTCCCGCTCGTGGCGACTTGATAATGCTATTACGCGTTTACGCTGAGACGCCCCGCAAAGTACATGTGTTCACGAGTAGGAAATAGCGTTTCCCGCATCCGCTCCCGCCGCCCGCGCCGCTCCCACTGTGTTTGCACACTAAGGCATGAGTAACCTAGGAAGGGGTCCGCAAGGACCGATGCCTGCCGGGGTCGCGGGACTGTTCGAAAGAGATACCGTGGCCCCGGAACACAAAGGGCGATGAAGGAACATGGATGGGTTTTAGTCAGTAAAAGTCTGACACTCCCTTCTGCTCCGCCCAGAGCGAGAGAAGTCATTTGATGATATCCCATCCGAAAAAAAAAAAAAAGAAAAAGCATGAATAACCTAACTCTTCTTAGAACCGTGATGAGGATGATTTCTCCTCTCTTCGTCATCGATCTTCGACGAAATCCGGTCACCAATAAACCAGCTACAGCTGTACCTATGTAGGTACGATGAGGTTATTCATTATTGCAATATTTCCACTTCCGATAAGAACCAGATTAACCAGATATTTCAAGTCATCATTCTCCGAAAGTGTGAACAAAAAAGGTACTGAACAGGCTTTGAGGCCGCATCAAATATGGTGAAGCAAGTTCATTCGAGATTCGCACAATCCTAAGTTTTGCAAGCCAATCATGTTTTGCAATAAGGCTTATTGCCATTTTCTTGCTTTTGATATTGTTTTCTTGTTCTGATAGTTACTTATTAATCATAAATAAATAATAATAATATATTTATTCAAATTTAGAATTCGCACGAAAAATACAAGTTAAATCTTAAAAATAATATTGGTATAACAGAGTTCGAGTTATTGTTTTCATTAGCAGTTAATTTCTCAGTAGCAGCCACGGAGTCTAGATTTGTGGCCGGTTCATGGCAATAGGGTCGCCCCCTATTACATGGGACTTAAAACATAACCTTTATAGTGAATGGCGGTGTACTATTAGGTGCACTTCTGCCTAACTCTTCGGGGATTACAGGTGTGATGTGATGTTTTCATAACCAGCAGACCATGTTTAAGTGAATGCCTAATTAAAAGCCGGCTTAGCACTGATAGTTGAACCTATTCTGTCCCACTGCTGGGCAAAAGCCTCTCCCATTCCTTTCCAACTCTCCCAGTGTTTAGCCTTCTCTGGCCAATCAGTCAGGAACGAGTACAAATCGTCACGCCAGCGTGTCTTGGGCCTGCTTCGGTGACGACGACCGTCTTCAGGCACCCACTGTGTAACGATGCTAGCCCATCTGTCCTGACCCATCCTGGAAATGTGACCCGCAATGTGCTAGGTATATACCTAGTCAACGCGTAAATAAAACGTTAGTTTGGTTGTTTATAAATTAATATTAATTTATTAACAACCAAACTAACGTTAACGTTAACTTCTGGAGAGGTTTACAAACATATTCAAACCTTATTTATTTACTTATCATTTTCGTATAAACTTATACATTTTAATACATTATTAGTTATATAAATTTAACAAACAAAATAATGAAAACACTCCATTCGAATATTTTATTAGCACAAAAAATATCTAAAGGAGCTTGTGCAAAAATTATTTGTGGTACTGACAAAAAAATTGTATATCTATTGAACTATGTTAGTATGCTCCAAAGTTAGTATATAGTATATATATTTTTTATGTTATTTGTAAATATTTTAGCAGCTTCGGCTGATACATTTTTGGTCGATGATTTCGCGTTTATGTTGAACTACGTTATTAGGGCATGCTTCGGAGACTACGTAACGTTGAGTTAACATGGATGTGCTCACATTTTAGGTTTAAGCAGTTTTTTAAAATACTTTATTTTGTCAGAATTGTCAATTATTTATTGCTGAAGTAGTCAAAAAACGTGGTTAGTTGCAGGATGCAGGGAACTGGATAGTAAAACAGAAGAAAGGCGAGGCTTATATGCGCAGCAGTTTCATCATCATCTGCCTAGCCTTTTCCCAACTATGGGTCGGCTTCCAGTCTTACCGAGTGCAGCTGAATACCAGTATTTTACATGGAGCGACTGCCTATCTGACCTCCACAACCCAGTTAGTACTGGATATCTCTTGGTTGTCAGACTTTTTGGGCCACTGACTGCCTGTAACGATTGTCAGAGATCTACAAATGACAGCCGGGACAAACAGCTTAACGTGCTTTCCGAGGCACAGAGGAAACTCGGTATGTAAGGGTCAACTAAAGATCGACCCGACCGGCAGCTATTATTTAGCCACGAGCTCCTCCTCATTGAGTTTAATTTCCACAATAATTCTATTCAATTTACAAATTAACTCGACAACGTTGGACAAATACTGAAATCTTGCAAGATTTCTTGTTTTACACAAATAATCTTTGTTTTAATAAATATTTTCGTAACAACAGCTTCACGGTTAGTGTGAATACCGTTAATAATGCTCAAAAATAGCCTATCCGAGGTCCCACAGCCTTTACGGATATAAAACTATAATGAATCGACCGGTTTTTATCCGTTACGCGATGTTACAACATATAAAATTATTGCAAAACATATTTATTAATACGTCTGATTCATAATTCATAACGACAATTATCTGTTTGATAAGTGTGTTTGGCGATTTCTTAGAATTTTTGAATGTGTTTCCCAAGAAATTATTAAATTTAAAAATATGTTTTAAAATTATTCATATCGTAAAATAAATGGCTGTGGAATCATTTCTTACATTTTGTACAGTTAAAGTTCCACCTACTTAAAACACTCAAAACTTTAAATGGAAACCATTAAATTGCCCTTAGTAGCTGAATCCCAAATATTTCAACCATTTGTAAGTCAGGTGGGCATTAGTTCAGCCTCGAGGCATGTCCTCTCAATTGGTAACGCTCATCTAAAAGTATGGCGGCCGTGGATAGTCGTGACTCCAAACGCCTTTTTCGGAGACCGACGTGTAGGGATGTGGTCGTGTAGTAAAACTATCGATGTACTAGAACCGGAATAAAACAACCTATCACACATTTTCTTACAAGATTTACTATTTTCTCCAAAACTCCCAATAAAGTTTGGTCTTGAGATGATAACATTTTATATATATAGAAATCGCTTGAATATATCACTAGAAATAGAAAAAAGAAGAAGAAGAAAGAAAAAATATTTATTTGCCGCAGGCACATGACGTGCAAAACATAGGTACAAAGCTTATAAGACGTTTAACATATAACAGAACGGAACAGAAACAAGAAAACAAGAAAGAAGTTGACAGCTAGCACGAAATAGCTCTCCTACAGTCACTGACGTAACATGGACGAAGTCTGAAAAACCCGACACTATAATAAACAAAACAAAAAAAAAACAACACATTACGTTTACTAAAATTATAATCATTCACAGCCTAAATTCACCTAGGTACTGCTGGGCCTCATTTTTCTTGTGCCAATCTCCACGTGCCGTGTCCTGTGTCAGCCTAATACAGATTTTTCTCTGGTAACTATGTCGTCTTCTCATCTCGCCGCCGGACGACCCACATTTTTATTCCCAGTTCAAAATCACAATACACAATCTTAAAAAAAGTATCGATACCACTCAGGTGTCGAATCTGTCACATCCCTACCAACGCATTCTCAGCCTCTTGCTCTTTTTCTAATCTGTCTCGTTTTGTGGGATGATTGTACAGAATCGATGTCAACGGACTTCATATCAGGTGCCGGTGACGATGGAGGCCTTGTCTTCAGTAGTTGGTAATTGGTGGAAATGGTAGTTGGTATTGGTTGCTACCAATTCGGTAGTTGAGAGATCATTTGTCTCTTTGTGGGAAGAGATATTTCTTCTGATAGTTTTTAAGAGATTTTTGCAATCTGATTAGCTATGCCCACGTGGTAGATTATGGACTACTTAGCTGATTGATACACAGACAGTAGGCTTGTGTCCCAACTGTGGGAACGCTATTAGTTGATTAAGGAACCCACAACGAGCCCTTGTTGTGTACAACGGCACACAACGCATGTTCGTCTCATTTAAAAGAAACATATTTGTCAAGAGACGCAATACACGTAATATATTGATTACTGATTAAGAAGCTCAAGGAACATTTTTCCTCGTGCTGACTGGCTTTAATAAAGGAAATTTATGTGTGTGTGTGTGTGTGAATACTTGAACTGCTAGACCGTAACTGCCTTTGGCATGTCCGACATGTTGACTTACTAATTTATTCTTACAACATAATTAGTGGACATGTAACCCTTGAAGCGTGAATTTAACATAGGTATCACCTTATACTAAAACAAACTCTTTGTTTAAACTAAACATTTCCGTTTAGCATTTATTTAAAGTATTTAAAAGTCTCTTCCCGAGTCATTGATCTCAAAAACTTTAGTGTTGGGAAGCTTACAAGGAGCTTTTAAATACTTTAAATAAATGCTAAACGGAAATGTTTAGTTTAAACAAAGAGTTTGTTTAAATTAAACATTTCGAGTCATTGATCTCAAAAACTTTAGTGTTGAAAGAAGTCGTTTAAAATTTCTTACTTGTCTTTTGAATTTTGACTAATCGGATTCTCTTGTTAAAAAAATATACTAATAAAAGACTGAGATAAAAGAAACATTGAGTTGCGTGTAGGGTTACCATTCGTCCGGATTTTCCCGGACTTGCATTTTTAACTCCTGTCAGGACTTTGATGGGCTTATTATCGAGTTTTGAGGATTCCCGGGACGGGAAAAAAGTTATTGGGTGTCCTGGATTCATGCCTGGATGGTAATAGGCTCGCCCCCCAATACATGGCATTTAAAACATAATTGGCGAAATGTGAATGTGCTTTCTCACCGTTCAGCAGGCCAAGCCAAGTTACAAAAGTTTCATATCGATTCTCTTTCTACAATCGTAAACGCCTCGGCGTAAGAGATTGTAGAAACCGCTAAATTACTAGCCAAGTTGACACGACTGACTCGATCGCTCGTTCTCTTATGTCTGTAAAAAAACCCTATACTTTAGTCTATGGTGAGCGTTCCTACCAAAGAGTATAGCGATCAACATTGTAGAAACGATAACATTCTATTCTATCATTTTAAACGATGTAAACTTGTCTACGAATTTTCTATTCGTTTGTGTTGATCACGTGATTTAACGTTGAGATGATGTCATTCCTATTCATTTGATTAGTTTTCTACTAGCGTTAACGATTGTAGATTGTCAACTTGGCTAGGGGAGCAGCTTTTTGTAAAGACTTTTCAAATTTCAGAATGGTTACCCTAGCTGTGCGCTCGCTGGTTGTCGGCCAGGCGAGCCTGCGATGAAACAAAGCACGTTATTATAAAATGTTCTCTTGTTTTGTCAAATCGTGCTTGATGTTTTGGTTACATTACTGTTTGAGATAAAAGCCATAGGTAATATTGAAAATTTTTGCTTGTCTTTTGTTACGAGATAAATTATTTTCATAGTTTTTTCATTTTTTTTTAAATGGGAATTATTTCTACTAATAGCATAATCGGCTTAAACGTTCCCACTGCTGGGACAGGCTGGGACACAGGCCTCTTCTCTGTAAAAGGAATTGCAACTACCACGCGGCCTACTTGATGCCCGCGTGGTAGGTTAGGTTAGGTCTTATGGCCTAATTGCTTGGTGGTGAGTGCGATCTAATTGTAATACGTATTAGCTAAACTTTTGTTAGGTTATAAAAAAAATCAGAGGCTCGTCTCTTGGCTTCGAATGCGATGATCATAAAAACGATGAAAAAACTCATTAACATGACAACTATTTGAAATGATGACGTCTACAAAAATAATAAATTTCAGTTGATATTTAAGTAGTTGCTGAGGTCAATAAATCAAGCAACCAGAGCAATTTACTTCGCCCTACACTTATTATTTATAATTTTATTGATGTTTACCGGACTTCCGGTAGTAGGTAAACAACTTTTAAAATTTTAATCATACACCCTTTTGTCCACAAAGATTTCGAAGGTTCATTAATCTTAAATGTAATTATTATTAAATAAATGTGAAGTAAGTAATGGAACGAGTAACTTTTCTTCAAGAAACAGTTTATAACTATTTTTAACCGACTTCAAAAAGGAAGAGGTTTTTGAATTTTGAAAATTGAACTGTTGGTAACACATTTGCTCACACTTGTTTTCATTGTTTTTTTTTATATTTATGTAATGTGTCACTGTTTGTTTTCCCTAATAAATAAAATAAGAAATAAAAATAACGTTAATAGTTTACCTGAAAACAAATTATAATATATACCACCGCTTTCTTTAAAGATCTCCAATTTCTCCAAAATAATGTTTCGCCTACAAACTTGTATCTACACAAAATAAACAGTGACCACAATATAAATAGTACCTGTAAATGTGATGAGTTTACCATCAAATCTAATTTGGACCTATAGGTATACAATGCAGAAATGAACCTGCTTTAAGTCAATATATTTTTGCAATATGCACTAACTGTCTGACCAGACCATTATCTCCGACCCACAGTTCTGCAAGTCTGATTAACGCCCAGCCTAGCGCGTAGGTGCTAAGCACTGTCCATTGTAGGCATAGACCCTGCCACCCCATAACAAAACCCATAAAAGGCACGAAATAGGTTTTTACACCTACCGCAATGGTGTCGTAAATAGAAGACGCTAATTGTGCCCGGTTGGCGTTTCAATAAATTTAAATTGAATGAGTAACTTGGCGAATAATGTAAACGTTTGTGGGATGTAAGATAGTGTTTAAACGCATTACGATTAAAAGTATTCTTACTCTTTCCTTTTGAGATTTAGAGATAAAACTAACTCTTTGATATCCTCTTCCAACTTAATATCAAGGTCCGATTGTCTACAGTTTGCCTACTTCGGGCCTATACAGGCTGTAGTAGTAAGTAGGGATGATTTTATTTCGTCGTTTACCATTTTTTTTTTTTTTTTTTTCGGATGGGAAATCATCAAATGACTCTTTCCGCTCTGGGCCGAGCAGGAGTGTCAGACTTTTACTGACTAAAACCCATCCATGTTCCTTCATCGCCCTTTGTGTTCCGGGGCCGCGGTATCTCTTTCGAACAGTCCCGCAACCCCGGAGTCCCGCAACCCCGGTCGTTTACCCCATCGTGTGGAGTATCGTTGAATAGGTCTTTTAAAATGACTTAGGGGTTTTTAGTACTATTTTTCGATTTAATGCCCCATTTACGATTTATTAAACATTAAAGTGATTTTTTTGTTCCAGTAGGGCGTCCCCTCCCCTCTGAAAGCTTAACTGCTGGCTTGAAAAACTTGGAAAAATTCATAATGATAGTACATTTCATGAACTTTAAAGGAAAACTATAGCGGTTAAGATAACTTTATTAGTTTAGCAGTAATATTCGTTGAACTTGGGTGTTGGATAATTTTGTACCAAATACAAAATCCTTAGAATAAATTCTTTAAAGTGACTAAGATGAAGTCGTTGCTTGTTTAGAATGGGTAAAGACTTGCATTGAAAAAAAATTACTAAAAAACCATAATAAATTATCATAAGTTTAAGAACAACAGAATCGTTCTATATTGTTATAACGGGCTACTACGGAACCCTACACTGCGCGTGGCCCGACACGCACTGGGCCGGTTTTTTACAATAAAATTCAACTAAATTGTCCTCAGTTTAATAGCAACAACTTGGTATCTAAAAAAGATACAGAATATTGATATACCATTTTGGAATCTACAATAAAGGGTCAAGTTTTAAAAAAATATGGACAGCTAGATTTCCGTACTTTTTTTTACAACAGACGAACTCAAACTAAGGAAAAGTTTTTATAGAGACACACTTTTTGATGCACAATGCCACGGGTAGACCCCGTGGAGTAGGTTCATTCTCATTCATTAGTTATTTTAAAAATCTACAAAACCAATGAAGACTGCAATCAACAGTCAATAACCAAGACGGCAGTGCATCGGAAGACACGTAACGTTGACATAACACGCTCCTGTCATGCGAGACCGCATCGTGTGCGCGCGCAGCATTGTCTGCACGAGAAAGTCAGCTCAAAACAAAACACACACGAATATCTACCTTAAGATAAGGACAATAGAGGTTCTGGTAATTGAGGTGTCGTGTCACATTGTGTGATAATTTTTACGTGATGCAATATTTGTGTCAGATTAACAAAAAACCGTTTAGAGAGCCTTAGAAATGTCTGCGGGTTTGTCTGTTTGCGAAATTGTTGTTTTGTGTTGGTGACTGTTTCGTGGTGTTTGGTGTGTGTTTTGTAGCTGATCGCATTATTAGTGAGTGAGTAATGGTAAATAATTCGGCTACTAACTAACCCACGTAACCACTCAAACAGTGGGTGATTACGGCCTCTGAGGAGCTCGTGGCTAAATAATAACAGCCGCTTGTGTCGATCTTCAGGTTAAGCCGTGCTTGCCTAGGTTGGTTTGTGGATGGGTGACCACTCTTACATAGGTACCGAGTTTCCTCCGTGCCTCGGAAAGCACGTTAAGCTGTTGGTCCCGGCCGTCATTTGTAGATATTTGACAAACGTCACAAGTAGTCAGTGGCCCAAAAAGTCTGACAACCAGTCTTACCAAGGGGTATCGTATTACCCAGTACTAACTGGGTTGTGGAGTTAGATAGGCAGTCGCCCCATGTAAAATACTGGTATTCAATTGCAAAAAAATTGCAATTAGGTACCCTTTACCCAACCTGGGAACCGAATTCAGAATCATCATCATCATCGTTCAGCTGCCCCTTTTTTTTTTTTTTTTTTTTTTTTTTTTTTTTTTTTTTTTTTTTGTATGGTAAATCATCAAATGACTTCACCCGCTCTGGGCGTAGCAGGAGGGAGTGTCAGACTTTTACTGACTAAAACCCATCCATGTTCCTTCATCGCCCTTTGTGTTCCGGGGCCACGGTATCTCTTTCGAACAGTCCCGCAACCCCGGCAGGCATCGGTCCTTGTTGCATGTACACACATCCATTTGTTCCCAACGAGTAACACCCTCAAATGTCACACTGTTACTCGATGGGATTTTTTTCTGAAAAAATTCCCAACCGGTCACACTACCAGTCACACTGTTACTCGATGGGAATTTCTTCAGAAAAAAATCCCAACCAGTCACACTGTTACTCGATGGGAACACACTGTTACAGAACTTAATGAAAATAAGAATTAAATCGGTTTTTTAAATTTTTATTAAAATCAACAAAATAACAACATTGGTAAATACAGTTACTTAATTACGGACGTTACACGTTAACATTCGTCATATTGCTAGTAATTCTCATTTTAATGTTTTAGTCATAGTAACAATATCTAAACACAATCGGCCTTATATAATATAACAGAGTAAATCATCACATTTTACAATAATTAACAGTCCTTATTTCTAATATTAATTTGAACTTTAAAGAAGAATTTTCTAAATATAATCAACCTTATGTTTGTACCTATATGTATGTATCACAGTAAATCACCACATTTTACAATAAGTATCAGTTCTTAATTCTAGTGTCGTAAAATCTCCAAAGCATGGCCAACTGAAATAAGACCTTGTGTTAATTCCAGCTGCACTTCCTGAATAAACTCGTCTCTTGATATAGATTTCTTACCCCGTTTTCTTTTTGACGGTTTGCCTTGTTGTTTCAAAACATTTCTAACAGTATTCTGAGAAGAATCTTCTTCAATTGTGTACAAGAAATGCATAATATTCGGGTGTTTTGTTCCAATGGTCTTATTTAGTTTATTATGCCAAGATTCGAGTGCATTTGTTGTGCGATGGGCGTCACCAAAAACGCACCACACTTTTAAATATTCCTCACGGAGCCACTGTTTTTCCATGTAGTTAATGAATTTTTTTGTGCCTGTACCTTCACTATCTCCGTATCTAGCAATTATGTAAACCCATCCATTAATTATCTCGTTTTCGGGCAATAATGGAAGAATCGCACTAAGTTCAATTATTCGCACCTCCTTCAAATCTTGTGACGTTCGTGAGGTCATATTCAGGCTTTTTCCTTTTTTAAAAATGGCTTTGTTGTAATGATAATAACAACCTTTTATTATGACTGTTGAAAAGACTTTGATAATGGCATTCATTGCAGCCTTTTCATAATCAAGTTTAAATTTTGTTGGATTCCAACTGCGACTTAATCATTTGAAACAGAATTAAGTAGCTCTGCATTGTTTTGTTGGTCATTAAAGCATATATCACAGGGGTTATATTTGTGTGGTTTATTGTACTACCAGTATCTACATGAATTGTATACAATTGCACGAATGGAGAAGGGCAGCTTCTGAATGTGCCATCGCCATAAAATTCTTTTGATTCACATGTAATTTGCCTTGCTTCCACCGAGGAAAATACTATTATTCGTGTATTATTAGTTTTATTTGAGTAGTCTGCTAACAAAAAGTTATTATATCTTGGTGGCACTTCGACTTCAAGAGCGTTTTTAAATAACATCTTTGAAACTCCAGCTTCTTTGTTCCGTTGTCTATACAGTGTACTTTTAACGCTAGTAAATTTTGGTATGTTGGATACAATATTTATACCGGCATCTTTAAGGTTGCCTATCATGGAATTGTATTTTTGTGGAATGTTAGGAAAGTCCGGTTTGTACAATTCAGTCTTTAATTTATGGATTGATTCATCAATTTCGTTCTTCGCAAAGTCTGGAGCATGGCTATGAGCAGTCTCGTCTAGTATTCGTTGATCCTATAAATAGAAAATAGCAACAATAATAACAGGAGTCAAAGCTGTCGTATTAGTAATATTCGTCATATTGTTTAACCCTGCGTATGATTAAAACAAGTTGTTTTAAAACACGTGTTTATAACAGTTCCAAATAAATCGATTAAGTGTTTATGCCGCGTTTGTGTATGACGCATCTACTACTACTTAGCATACATGTTGAACGTCACTTGTCGCGCGCCTAATGTTGTCTTATAGTGTAAACTCGGCTTTATTAATAATACATTTTGAAACAAGTTTTAAGCAATTTTAAAAGCCTTAAGAAAAAATGTTTTAAGCCGCTTTTAATAATAGCGTATGCTTGGAAGAAATGAAAACGAATAAGTATTTAGGACTTTAAGTAGCTTGAAATAAAACAAATCTATAGTTTTATGAAAATAATGCAAAGCATTCATTCACAAATAAACGTATTGATTAACAAACAAACCATAGGTTTATCAGTAAACTTTATTATATAGGTACTTACTTTTATTCTCAAGATTCCTTTGCAAATGTTTCGTTTTGTGCACGTCCACACTATTAATCCGCTACTATGCTTTCGTCTAGCATAAAATTGATGTCCACTTCGTAGCAAAATTGTCCCACCATTCCTTTTAATTAAATTTAATGGCACTTGACCGGACGAACTAGATGCGGTGGGCTCTGACATTGTCGACAACGTGCACTTTGCTTCGTTGCACTGCTCTGACTAATTCATTTTGCGTCCCTCTCCCCCACTTACGACACGTGGCCGCCGCCGCCGGGGCCGCGGGAAGAGGGATTCAAAAGTATTTTTACATTAAATGTGCATGGAAAATAACCGCCATTACACACTCGCGATAACTGATGTTGCCGGCTTATCATAACTTTATTTTGCTATACATAATTTTAATTGTCACAACATACTTATGGCTAATTATATGTATTTGGAAAATTGTTTAAAGTTCAAATTAACATTAGAAATTAGAACTGATAATTGTTGTAAAATGTGATGATTTACTCTGATATATTATATAAAGCTGATTGTATTTAGGTACCTCCCCCCCCTTATTACGTGGGACTTAAATATAGATGGCGAGATGTGGGTGTAATATTACACCTCTGCCTACCCCTTCGGGCATACAGGCGTGAGTCTATGTATGTATGTATGTATTTAGGTATTGTAATTTTATTTAATTATTTAAGAATAAAACGTTCAAAGGAGAATCACCAGCAATATGACGAATAAATGTTTTTAAAGTAAAAACCGATTTAATTCTTCTTTTCATTAACTACTGTAATATTGTGACTGGTTGGGAAATTACTAATAAGAAGTTCCCATCGAGTAACAGTGTGACTGGCTGGGAAATTAGTAATAAAAAGTTCCCATCGAGTAACAGTGTGACTGGTTGGGAATTTTTTCTTAAAAACATTCCCATCGAGTAACAGTGTGACATTTGAGGGTGTTACTCGTTGGGAACAAATGCACACATCAACACGGTCTAGGGATATTTTTAAAAAAGCGAATTACTATCAATGTGTTAATTATTTATATGACATGTATATATTTAAAAGATACGTTATTTAATATTCTACCATTTTTTAATAATGGTTAAGGTATAGATTAAATTTTCAGGATTTTATGGAAAAAAAAATGAAGCATAGACGGAAACCGTATATGAATGAACTTTTAATTTGTGAGTAAAAACTGAAAAAAATAGAAAAATCATTTAATTTGATTATAAACTTGAAGTTAGTAGTCTGAGAAAGCGCCCATGATGTTCATAACACATCGGCAACGATTCGGCATGCTCAGAACAAGGTTGTCAATGTCTTGCTGCGGAATATTGTCCCATGTCCTTCTGAGGTGCGCAAAAAGTTGATCTTCTGTAGCCAGATTTTCAGGAACTTCCTTCAGAGCTCTTCTTTGCAGCATATCCCACGCATGCTCAATGGGATTTAGATCTGGCGATTGAGCAGGCCAGTCTAAGGCCCTAACATTATGTGTATGTAACCAAGCTGCTACCGTTCTCGCCGTGTGTGCCCGGGCATTGTCGTGCATGAGCAGGAAATCTTGCCCCATTTGTGTTCTGTGGGGCAAGATTACGGGTCCCAGCACCTGTTGGACGTATCGTTCTGCCGTCATATTGCCCCGCACCCAAACGAGATCCGTCCGTCCTCCAAGACGAATTCCTGCCCAAACCATAATTGTTCCTCCTTGCTATGGGTGAACTTCCTGAGGGTTCTGGAGACGGCACCATCGTCCAGGAACTCGCCAAACACGCGTCCTTCGTGAATCTGGATGGAAGCCGAACCTGGATTCATCCGTGAACAGCACATTGGACCATTGGTCACGGCCCCAGTCCACGTGGTTCCGAACCCATTCTAATCGTCGTCCACGATTGCCTCTCCGCTACTTCACCTGTGGCACGATAGCGTATCCACAATCTTGAAATTACATTTTGATGGGTCCCTATGGCCTCAGCAACATTACGCTGAACAGATCCAGCTTCCAGCATTCCCACAGCTCGTAACATCTCCGCCCTCGTCAAATTTCGGCGTTGCATGGCTACAATACCTCAATTTTAACTTTATCTTTCGTTTAAAAATGAAAAAAAACTGTAACTAAACGTAATTCGTATTGTTTTCTAATTTTTATGCCACCGAAACAAAAGAATTTTCAAAAATTTGAATTTGGAATTAGTCTGAGATAAATTACAAACAAATCGGTGTATAAAAGATTCCAATGCGGCCAGTACTTTTCGAGTTATTTAATTGAGTATGAAATATCCCTAGACCGTGTTGATGTGTGTATTTTACGTTTGTATTGGGTGTGAGTAAACTAATTAAATGGGGTTTCAAAATCAAGCGTAACAAGCTAATAAAAGATGTGAATAATATTCAATACCTACTTGTACGAATATGTATACTTAATAATGATGTTTTCTCAAAAATGGTATGTAATGTTGCCATAACATCTCTAAAAAGTATCCAGAAAGTGAACTTCACAACGGTCCAGTAAGAAGCGAGATTTTAAATTTGGAATCTCCTACTGTCCAGTAAGTATGTAATTTACTTACTGGACAGTAAGTCATCCTCTTTAGATCTGCTTAGAAAAAAAAACATAGTACCAGACACAGATTAGAGTTTAGCTATTATAATATGGTTATAGGAGGGAGGCGCTGGTATGACATTTTATGAGATACATATTTTTGGAGCCTTAAACAGCCATTTTATAGTCTGTGACACTTAACGCGACGCAGAAAAAGTATGCACGTTGTGTTTTGTACTTAGTAATGTTGTAGAAGTATAGTGTGAGATTTTATGTTTGTATTTAATAATTTTAGTTTTTATATCATGTTGGATTAAAACTTTCCATTCTAAAATTAACATGGAGTTTCAAAAACAATAATATAAATGCCCCTGGTAAATCGATCACAATATCTATCAGTAGGTAATTGCCCTAATATGAATGTAACCTTCAATATTAATTAAACGAATTTGTTGTTAAACTTTCTTTAATTTTTGAGAATAACATTGTACTAACCTCAACCAGTAAGAAAGCCACCCTGGCCTCGTATATAACTCATACTTGGCCAGGAAGGCTTACTTACTGGATTCTGCAGTAATGTACTATTACCGAAACAAAAATAAATTTTTGGCTCTGATGAGGTAAACAGCAGGCAACACACGGCGTATTTTAAAAGCACGACGTATTTCGAAAGACGACGCGCAGATGACGCGCGTATACGCGCTTCAAACAAGATTTGAACGCAACCTTCATCTAAGCACACGCAGCGATCGTGAAACGCGCGTATACGCGTAGATACAGCAATACAGAGCCGCTGTAGTCGCATGTAGCTTCCGCGTTTTGGTCAGAGACTCCTCTTCAGTTGTACAATGGCGTCGGTTGAGACAACACTGATTACGCTGGCTTCGACCCCTTGTATGCGCTTCAAACGAGTTTCGAACGCGCTTCACACTCGCGTTTGTATCGCGTTTTACGCGCGTTTGAATCTATAAAAACGCATAAATATAAGGCGCAGAAAACGCGCGTCGTCTGAACGTTTGAAATACGCCGTGTGCTAAGGTTCTAAGTATTAGAGAATCATTACACACAAAAAAAAACGCAATCTTTAATCTTCGTCAACAAGTTGTCTTCACCAATCATTAAGCCTTAAGTGATTGAATATCTATTGTTTAACCGACCTTGTCCCAGTTATACACCGCTATACATATACCTACATACATACATGGGTAGGCAAAAGTCTTAGTGAAAGTGTTATCGACCGTGAAAGATGACACATTGTTGCTGATTTCTCATTACACACTGATTGAAAGAGGATGTACGACTTAAGATATGACGAACATCTGCTGTATCCGCGATTTAGATGAACTTACGACGTGTGGTGGTTATTTAAAATTAAAAAGTACTTCTTACTAAGTTTTATTTTTTAGAATAGCTGTTACTATCCGCGTGAAATATTTATACAAATGTTACTTCCGTATTTATATCGGGTTTTGTTATCGAATTTCAAGGGTTTTTTTTTTGCACGGAATTCTAATCCTTTCTGGAAAATAAAAGTAACCTAAGCTACTCCTTATAACATCAGCTATCTATACCAGTAACAGTCCCGTCAAAATCGGTCCAACTGTTTTAGAGATTAGCCGGAACAAACAGACTTACAGACCGACAGACAGACAGACACAATGACGACTGATGATGACGACTTGGACGAATTTCACCGATGAAACTGAATACAATCAGAATATCTAACTAAATCTCGTCAGAATTCCGATTAGCTCCTAGGGCCCCAGATACTAGCAAATTTTGGACATCCCACAGCTAATATTGTTTATTACGGCTACTCTTCTATTAATTACTAATCTCAAAATACCGGTATTTCTGTTAATGCAGACATCACACCTGCGACAAATCCGGCTCAGTTTACAACTACTAAGTATCTCAACGACCTTGGTCTCAGAATTAGGTTACATCATAACCAAATTCCGTTACAACCTAGATTTTCCAGTTATTGTAGCCAAGCTATCTGTTCTTTGTTGTTTAATGAACTAGCAAAATCTATCAGGGGCTTAGTGCACTTCCCATCAGAAGCCAAGTCATAAGGATTGCATCCGGTTTCTTACACATTGACCAACATCCATCAGCCACATCTTTCTGCTCTCAACATCTCGATTTATTTGGAGTCGGCGCAGCTTAAGCTCCTGTATATTTTTTTGTATAGTCCTTTTCTAGCCATATCATCAATCACACATTTATAGTGTCTTTTCCTATTCTTATAGCCAACACCTGATAGAATAATTATTTTTGAGGAATGTATTCTACATCGTCTTTACCGACCTCAAGTTGGAAACACCAACAGCAAAATTTATGATTGTCCTAAATAAAGATCGGCCTTAAACATCTACTTCGGGCCCGTTTGATCGACCTTCTCGATTCCGCAGGGCATTGAATGCATCTAGTTCACCTTTGATTGGTTTAACGACGACAACGTCGGCTCCATTCTCTTCCTTTTGTTTGAGGACATAGTCAAAAATATTAAAGTAGGGGGTTTTCTGAATACTACGCAAGTATAATTTTGACTTATATTGGTTTTTGTCGAGAACCTTGTTATCAACTTAGCTTTCTATGTTCAACACATACAACGAGTACCAAGTTGCTTCTACACATCGTAATCAAATGAATTACCCAAACATGTAGAACAAATTATGTTGTTCAATGAACTTGAACACAGGATGTGACGAAACAGTTCCGATACGTAATCGATCGAGTACAACAGGTGATCTCGTTCAAGCGAGAGATTTCGGACTTCCTTGAGAATCGATGCATTGAGCGGATAAACAAGACATCCGCTTGGACGGATGCGGTAAGGGCTTGGGCACATTGGCGCGATTAAGAGTTTTCGTGTGATTTATTGTGTAAACGGGACAAAAGAAGATATAAATCTTGTGAAAAATATTTTTGTTTGGTAGGTACATAAATAAAACACTATTTTTTCTCTAACTCTTTTAATCTTTAAACATATAGGATGGAATGACATCTACGCTAAAAACGTTTTCATTACATCATTCTACAATAACCGTCGCAAAATTTTTATATGGGGGTTACCCCACATATACATTTTTCGTCGGTTATTGTATAAACATACATTAATATATATTTCATAGAGAGGCTTTAATCTCTTTAAAGACCACACCTATGCACCCCTTAAGAGTCCTTAGGACTTAACTAGCGAATTGTGGGTGTACTGTAGATACGCCACTGCCTAATACAACGGAGAATGCAGGCGTAATGTTACATTTTATGTGAGTCCTTAATTTTATACTCCAAAGATTAGAAGTTCTCCTATACTTCGATTTATAAGCTTAACAAATAAATACCTACTTAATCATTACTAACGCGGCTTTAACACTACTTTATAACGCTGTTAAATCCACAATCGTGACAGATGCGGCCCTTCATAATCAAACATGTAGTGACGAGCGCAGTCGTGAGCCAATCCATTATACGAGTATCTGTCGAACCTTAAGGCAAATCGTGCGTCTCATCTATGGGGAATGTCTTAATAAATATCTGTTACTTCAAACTAACGGCCTTGACTCAGTACACGGTAAACTTAGCTTTGTAACGAACGGGACAGGCGGTTAGAAGCTAGTCTAAAGAATAATAAACTCAAGTCTGAATATATTATATTGTCATACATATTCGATGATGCAAAATTCTGTATTCGCCGTGTAATTAGCAGTCGAAGCGTGGCGTTCATGATATTGTCTCGCATTTTTGCGTAATTTTGCGTCTTGTCGCGTCAATGTGTCATCGCCCTTAGCGAGACGGATGCGCGCCGCGATTTACGCAACATGTGTCAATTATGGCCCACACTTGTGCGACTACTTAGTCACTGGAATTTCGTGAGGTGCATTTTCGGTATGCGTGGTGGAGCGTGGCCCACTTTCCTGGTAACTGTAAGCGAATTTTCGTACAAGTTCAAGATGATAACGGTAGAATGTTGTTTTACAGTATTGGGTATTTTCATTGGAAGTATTATTGTAGGGTAATAAAATACAACGCTAATGGTGACATCTTGTTTTGGAGCGGATAAATGCTACCTATTTACGTAGACGCTGCAAATAAACAGCAACTTAGGTCATTTTGATTTGGAGAATTTACTTGGAGATAACGTTTGTTTTATGCCAAATTTATTTCACTAAACAAAAACGAAAAAAACTAAATTAAAACGAAATCTGTCAACTGGGTATGACATTACTTACCCACTTTTCATCATTTGTACAGTTGCTCATGAATAGATTAAATACCTAATTAAAAACAAGATTAACCTTAATTTGGATAACGAAGATACTTCAATTACACAGAGTACGAAGAAAGCGCTTCCCATGAGAACTAATAATAAGAAAGAACACAACAAAGTGAAAATAATGAGAAACAAAAGATTTATTCGTTACTACACGGAGTTCTTAATTAGTAATTAGTGTTAATAATTGACGGGACTACTGAATAGGAGAAAATTTTAACCGTATGGAGATTAAACATAGCCTACTTTTGCTGGTGGTTCTCAGTGTACAGACTGCACACACCAAGTATACAGTGTACAGACCAAATAAAAATGTAAAGACGGAACTCTGCGAACAGCAAAGTGAGGCCCATCAAATTACGTCTCGCCGTGTACACTCAGACCAAAAAAAAACAATTAAGACGGAACTCTGCGAAAAGAGAAGTGAGGCCGGTTTCGTAAACATGTTGTGCATTTATTGAGGCATAGTTTAATTGTAATTTGATGTAAATGTGTGCGTGTGAGCGTGTATGAACAGAGCGAGACGTAACTTTACGGCCTCACTTTGCTGTTCGCAGAGTTCCGTCTTTACCTTTTTATTTGGTCTGAGTGCACAGTTACATAATATGTATTATCGTGCAGTACATCATTCTGAACCACACGAAAGTTGTCGTTTATTAAAAAGAACAAAACTGTCAAAATGTATGTAAAAGCAGATTTTTTATATAGCCTATAACCTTCCTCAAGAATCGGACCATCAAATGCAAGAAGATTTATTTAAATCCAACTAGCATTTTCAGAGATTAGCGCGCTCAAACAAACTGACTCTTCAGTTTTATTACTACTAACTTTATTTCTCAAGGTAGATGAGGTTTAAAGCTTAGTTGTATAGCTATTTGTCTTTACTATTAAGGTCAAGCAGCTTTAGCAGTGGGTGTGACTACCTAGGTAGTGCCTCATTCGGTCTCATGTATTATGGATAAATAGCAATTGGCCATGTCTAGTCTAGACACAAGACGAGCTAGCTTATAAATCAATCGACGATTTCGCTGGCTGTACACGTCCCCCTAGGCATATAGCAAGGAACATGTTGACTTTACAGATTTCAGTATTTTATTATTACCCGACTACGGCGAACCAAAAGGAAAAGTTATGTTTTTAACAGTTATGTATAAACGTATTACGTATTACGTACGTACGTACGTTACGTATTTACGTATGTTTCACCAAAACAACCAAATTAAGAACAATACAAACATCAAAACACTCCTACAAGAAAAACAAGACAGACTTTAGCACCTTTTTTAGATCAAAAAAAGATGGTCTCGCCCCACAAGAAAAAGAAAAACAAACTGTGCCCTTGAATACAAAAGAAATTTCAGGAAGCAACTCGAAGGAGACATCTAACATAATATAAGCAAGTAGCACGAGCCCCTCTACAAACATCTCCAATACAGCTGGTCACTGCGGAGATTTGCGAGCAAAACCCTCCAGAGATACGATTTCACATAATAAAATATAACGTGAGGACTCTTTCTTCTCACTCACGACTTATTAAACTAATAGATTCTATGGAAAATATTGCTAAGATTAGACATAATGGGTACAATATAACATGTGAGTAGAGTTAGAAATTCAATTTGTGAATATTATGAAGATTTTATAAATATTTCAATTATCTCTGGAGGAGGCCTTCACCTGAATTTTATTTTTGATTATTATTTGATTTTTTATTTAATTAAAAATAATAATAGTAATAAAAGTAGATTTAATATATTAATATAAATATAATGTAATAATAAAATCTAATAAAGTTTCTGTTTTTTTAAGAAATATTTAAAAATGTATAAATAAGATGTTAGTGAATAAAGAAAATCTAATAATTTAATGTAATAATTTAATCTAACAATGTCATCTTTTTATAATTTTAATTTATGTACTTAGTTTAAATGGCTTTTTATTTTATTTTATTATGTTTCACCATAGCGCCTAAAATTTTCATGAGATTTTGATGAGGATAAGGTGTTAATCGATTCGTTATTATTGCCTGGGTAACATAGGCTACGTTTTAACCAACGTCAACAATAGGAGAAGTCGATTTTGCCTTGTAAACCCCAAATTTAATTAGAGCATGATTTTCAATAGTCGGGTTTTTAGTGGTACTATAGCACACAAATTCTTGTTTTATGTATTACCTAAGAAAGCAAAGAAGATGGTGGATGATAAAAATTCATAGAAACCGTACAAGGTACGTTTTTTTTCAGTAGGTATAGGTATTTACTTATCAATTTTCTAAAATGTAATTGAATTCATAATTATACAATTCTGTGTAAGTTCGTGTTCAGTTTTAATATTTCAATGAGCTGTATATTTTTATTTGTGCATTGAATACCTATAAAAAATCTTTCTAAATATTGACTACAACGCACAAACGTGTAGATGGATCCCAAGCGCTTGCCGCAAACTTCTTTGATTTGTGCGTCAAAAACCGACACTCGATCGGATCGGTCACAAACGCTTGCAAGTCTACATAAAATCAGTTACAGGCACTTTTGAATTGTCGAAACAAAGATGAAAATTAAATGTAGCTACAGTCCCAGTCACAAGACATAAAAACTGTGAAAGTACTGTAGTTGCCCATTCCGTAGCGTAGATCTCTATGGAGAAAAACGGGCAAGAAACTCCATGGACACTCTTTTATATCAAAATATTGTTACAAAATCTTGGTTACATCATTCATGGCAGGATTTGTTCACACAAGCTTAAACTAGAGAAGAATGGAAATGTAGAGGGAAGATATAGGCTGAAAATAACATAATATCACGCTTTTAATCCCCGAAAAGGTAGGCAGAGGTTTACGAGTACATAGTACTTAAACCCGCATTTCGCCAGTTATGTTCAAGTCCCATGTAATAGACGCCGCAGATGTAACTAAGAAATTCGTGATGAAAAAACTTCTCAACATAAATCTTCAGAAGTTTCTTTGTAATAGCACAAATAACTGCATGTAAATGCCATCCTTATTTACATAGCTACCAGTAGCGAGAATCAATTTTTGTAAGAGGTAAGCCGGTGTACATATATTTAATGTGATTATATTATTTGTCTATAGAATACTGACTGTGCCATTTTTTAAAGGGAAGCCGGTAGGAATCGAGTTTTATGGACCCTTCGCCACTGATAGCTACCACACTACCATATGAAGTGACTGCGCAAAACAAATGAATCATTGCAATGAGATGGAATATTCTAAACACCGCTTAAGAAAATCATAATAGCAACAGTATTAATTAAATCAGCGAGTGATACAATTACGACGTGTTAATCAACATTAGCATACTGCCTTCGACTTCCAATAAACGTAAACAACGATCGGTAGACAGCTTCGCGTTTTGCGCACGCGCCTGAAGTCTATTCAAAACTTTGTTCCCAATTGATATTATTTCCACTTAAGCGAATATCGACTTTATGTTGGTTTAGATTAAGTTGTTTTTATATTAGCTAGTATTTTTGAAACAGTCGCTAAGAAGCCCATGAAGAAGTCGTTTGATGTTATCTTTCACTATCCTGTTTTTTGTGCGTTAAGTTTAAATAAAGGATTAAAAACAATGTTTGAAGTTGCAGTGCAAACTAACTAAGTAATAAAGTAACTAATTTGTTTTTTTTAAATCGGGTGAGGCTGTGTCGGTGCACACGTCCGTTGGTTTTAACGTGAAACGTCTATATTTGTGCCTACTCTCACATCTTTATGTTGTCGATAATGTTTGCCCGATTCCTTATCATCTTATAATAACAATTCATACCATTCGTGGCAAATAAAGCATTGCAAGCCATAGCAATGCTTTATAAGGAATCGGGCTGGACTACAGTTCGAAACAAAAAAAGTCAGTAGGTTCAATCCAAACGGCTTAAGATAATAAAGCGCTTTCAGCGGAGCACCAAGCATGCGGCGTTTAGCGGTGCCATGTAGATTAAAGCGATGGAAGCGGTGTAATGCGGCTCGCTTAAAACTTTGTGACCAAAAGGTCGTAAGCGCCGTGGAATACGCGTACTTACGCGTTTTGGCCAATACATCAATTCGCTACGTTACGGTCGGGTTTTGCTGACATGTACTATATAGTACTGATTTTAAAGACGATTCACGTCAAAAAGCTTGTTTACTTGTTCGTAAAGTAAATCGCGAACACAGTATAGGTACAACCGGTCCACCGCTCAGCCACCCGCGTCCTTAAACTAACCTACATTCATCTGAGGTCGACTTAAGGCCATCATTCACTTATCTATAAGGATATCCGCTAGCTATCGATTCGTAGACTATGAGATTTTGTGCTTATGGATATTTTAGGGGACACAGTATCGTACCTTGAAAGATTCTCTTGGCCACTTTAAGCTTTAGGCTTTTGCGATATTTTTTTCCTCTTATCTTAAATTAATATTCGATCAAAAGATGGAGATGCGTGTCCCCATCTTTTGTTATAGTGTACATCACTTGTGCTGAACAATACTGATAAATACCTATTTACACTGTACAAAATATAGTCATTCATTACTGGTCGCTAGTCAACGCAACGCAACCTCGAGAGCCTTCGGGCGACTTCGGCAATCGTCGGGGCATATCGTTTCGGCATCCTAACAGTACACGTTAATCCTTATCTTAAAATCTAGACTTACGTTGAGATCTAGATCCCGCTAGTTGACACTCTGTCGTCTTCTTAGCCTATCGTCCAGGTAGACTAAATTATCCTTTGTCGCCCTAGTTTATTTATAGCCATAAGAACTGTAAGTGTCGAATAGTTCATAATATATTAATATATTCACGGCCGCTGTTTCAATAGCGTTACCCCATACACTTCAGAATAAAGAAGAAATCTGAGACAAAATGAAAGGATGACCTCCAGCAAGACGCTTAGTATACTTGAGCATATCCTAACTTAAAATTTGCTCATTAACATTTGCTCCACTTAAGTGCACTTCTAAGTAGAGCTATACATATACAAATGATTGATACATACAGTGTGTATCAGAAATGTGTGGTCATATTTAAGGGCAGACCATCAAACTGAAGAACTTTCTTCATGTATCACCGTAATCACCGTAATCACCTATATCACCGTAATCACTATTACCACCACCATACGCCGTATTAGCATCGTAATCACGAAAAAAAAAATCTGCTATCCCATACAAAATTTCATGATTTCAACATCATAATCATTCACAGCCCGACTTCATCCACCGCTGGGTATAGCTCTCTCTTTGCTTGTAGCTCCACGTTCTTGTGTCAACCTCATCCAGGATGGCCCGCGATGGCAACAATGTCGTCTGCCCATCTCGCCGCCGGACGGCCAACACTACTCTTTTCATTCCTTGGACGCCACTCGGTACTCGGTCACAGCTTTGTCCTGCCCAAGTCGATTTGAGTTCCATAACTCGATTTCGATACTTAATCAACCCAAATGGCCCACATTACTGATACACTCTGTATAGCTTGATGTTAGGCCATACAGTATGCTAATGTAGCCCGCAGGTGCACACGAAGTCATTACCTTCCCATTAAACGTCATTTATTTACTGTATGACATTCTGTACAGTAATGACATGTAATGTTGTAGAACAATGTAATTTATTGGGTGCGCCTTATGAAACTACGCCTTCTATTCAGACGATAAACACGGCTGGGCCTCTGCCACTTAAGCTTGCTTACTCTGCAGGCTATGTTAGAACCCTAGTTCTTTGTATAAGAAAAAAAAACGCCCCACAACGTCCAAAGACTTCCGAAATTGTTTTCCAAAGCTTCCAGTGTCCTCATGCAGGTGGTTTGAATAAACGCATCAATATTCTGAATATTAAACAAAACGCCAGATTGATCAACAGGCAAAACTCATTAAATTATAATAGTTCCATGATTCAGAATTTTCAAAGTTTAATTCTACCACAACTAATTTGATTAGTACCTACGTTACTAAAAAACCTTGTCAGATGATCTTCCTCCAAATTATCTTGTTCGCCAATGACAGCATTCTTTTATCTGAGAGCATCAGTATCAGAAAACAAGACAAAATCGTGAATGGGATCATGTGATTTAAAATTCATACCAAAAATTAGGGCACGTAGATTCAGAACAATAAACACGTTAAAACCGACAATGCTGACCAATATTTCGAAAATTATACTTGTCTCTTTGACAAAAGCGCAATCAAAGTACTTAATATAACGGTTAACAATGGAAAGATGAGACCCATCAATTTCAAACGTGAGAAGTCAAGGTCAGGTATGGTTAATGGTTTCGAATATTAGTATACACGTCTCACCTTTGCTAATTTATAGGAACCGAATACAATAACCATTTGTTTTAACAAATCACGGCCAACTTTCTCACGTTCAACAATCATTGTCTTATGTTCCGCATCGTCCTAAATTCATCACACATTTTTCTTGGTAAAGCCAACAGACAAATCTTTTCTTATGTCCACAGTCTTAAGGTTAACAATAGCTTGATCGAATTTTGGAGCAACATAAATTGTTTTATCGTAATCGATGTTGGTTGACAGTTACGTTGATTTCGATCGACAGGTCGTTTACGGGTGGTTCCGATTTCCTCTATAGCTCATTATATTGTAGACCTTATCTCTACGCAGTAAGATTTATTATTGTATGTAGTGTACACAGTGAGTCTAATGGTACATGACCAGTATCGCCTACTGACCCTGTCCCAGTTTTCAGACCAGTTATGTTACGTTTTTACTGAGACAAACGTTTCCTGCTTGAGATTAACCTCCGTCCATCGTAAAATTACTTTTGATAACGCTATTATGAACAAAAGTCTTAGTAATCTATTAAACGTCCAAATGTAATCGATTTTTGTTAAAATTAAATAGATTCGTATAATTACATTCGCATTAGTACAGGACATAGGAAATTATAAAAGTAGTCCTGAACTGCTTGTTTACAAAGAAAAAATGAATGACGATTTTGCAAATCACCATTTCCCGGAATTCCATTTTTACAAACTCTAAGAAGAACCAATCCTCTTTTCCAGGTAAAACAACAGGTGAAGAAGAAGATGTGCGATCACAGACGATACCAAGTCGAGACGGACCACCTCAAGACCGAACAACAGAAGCACCGCACCATCGGGAAACGACCACAACAACGGTGAAGCTGAAGATAGCCGAAAAACAAACCACAGAACGCAAACCAGATGAAGAAATAGATCAGACAACCCAACCAGATGTTGGAGACACAGTAATGCCTACCCGGGACACAATAAAACCGAGAGCCAGACTACTGAACCTAAACGTAGATGAACTACAAAACTTTGCCATTGCACTACACAATGACACAAATTCAAATCATGGCAAGAAACCCATGCCAGACCTGAGTGATGTCAATTTAGATGTGGATGATGAAGATGAGCCAAGAATGATGCCAGAACAAAAGCATAAGGAAATTCCTGAGAAGTTTTATGATAATCTACAGGCTCCGTTCCACCCGTTGATGTCGAGTGTTAGGGCAGGATCAGAGGAGGTGGAATGTAAAGAAAATGATATGAATTATAAGGTTAGAAACATTGAGTAAGAACTATTAGTATAAGTTTTTTTGAGAGGACAAAAAAAATCACGTTCTTCTATAAGAAAGACAAATTACACCAACAATTTGTGATAATGTTGGTGATATATAAAAAATATAATGGTGAAAGGTAGTGTAAGTGTTAAAAACGTTTACAATCCTATTATTTACGGCAGGTACTACTCGTCAAACACACATGAGCGAGTGGCGCGAGTCACAGACTAAACGTACTCGATCGTGTTGTTCTTCTCATTTTTGTCAACAGACAGCGCTAGTTCAGATTCTGTACAAATTACCGTTGACGCCTTGTTGACGCGATCGAATGTATAAACACTCGCAATAAGCCCTCAGTTTATTTTCTACTGGCTGTTGCCCGCGACCTTGAAATTATTATAAAAAAATATTCCTTCCCTTTTTGAATAGATTTTTGTTATCAATTTCAAGATTTTTAATTTTTTTGAACGGACCTCTAATTCTTTTTCTAAAATAAAGTCAAGTTAGCAAGCTCCCTCCTTATGACATCGGCTATTTGCCAGTAAAAGTCCCATCAAGATCAGTCCAGTCGTTTCGGAGATTAGCCGGAACAAAAAAAAAGGATTTTTGTTATAAGTGCCGTATATATTTTTATATGCATTCAGTAAAATGCTGTTATTTTGAAATTACAAACAGACACTTTAATTTTATTTATTTGTATCATCATCTAGCCTAGTCTTTTCCCAACTATGTTGGGGTCGGCTTCCAGTCTAACCGGATGCAGCTGAATACTAGTATTTTACATGAAGCGACCGCTTATGTGACCTCCACAACCCAGTTAGTACTGAAAAATATAATACTCATTGGTAAGACTAGTTGCCAGACTCACAGAGTACATTTTGGTAAGACTTTCGGGCTGCTGACTACCTGTACTGTAACGAATGTCAAAGATCTACAAATGACAGCCGGGACCAATTGCTTAATTTTTTTATTTGTTTATAGATTTCACGTAATTATACGGGACGACTATTTTATCACTTTCCAAAAAAAATGGGTATATTTAGGTGAACGGAGTAGAAGCTTATGGCATACCTATTTTTTTTTCTTTTTTCCACAGCTTAGAAAAAAATTCATCCATCATCAAAAAACGCTACAAATTTCAAGTAATTTTTTCATATGAGAACAAAGAAAGAGAAATTATGAAAAAATATTTAAAAAACATCGAATTTCGATTTTTGTTCAATTTTTTTTTTGTCAAAAAAAAAAAAACAAAAGAATCTGAGTAAGCCATTTGCTTTTACTCCGTTCACCTATTATACCCATTTTTTATTGGAAAGTGTTAAAAAAGTAATTCTGTATGTTTTACTTCATTCATCAGCTCGGTGAGCGACTGGACCGAGGATGCGAAGAGACGTGCGAGTGCATTATCGGTGGTGTTTTCGAGTGTTCTCCTCGCTGCAAGCACCCCTACATCCGTCGTGGCAGAAGACTAAACGATCCGCTCTGCTTTGAGTCCCCGGTTGACGAGTGCTGTTCTATTATAGCTTGCGCTACGAATAATGCAGGTAAGGAAGAAATTATTTTTCTCATTTCGGTTTGATAAGATTCTACAGAATCATACATATGAGATACATCATCGTGTGTTTAGCCTTATCCCGGGTCGGGTTCTAGTCTAACTGTATGCAGTAATAACATGGAGTGACTGATACCTACCCGTATTCTTGGTTCGATTGTTTATCAAGCTTTTTAAAGCTTTATGAGATCATTCCTTGGAAAATATTAGCCAGTCAGCAAGATGATAGCGGTTCTGATTGTTGCATAACGTACGCTGAACGCAAATAATGCCAATCTTTGTAATCATAATAAAATCAACATATTACATCACGCTTGTTATCTTCGAAGGGTTGGGCAAAAGAATACCTAATAGGACACCGACATTTCGCTGCTTATGTTTGAGTCCCATGTAATAAGGCCTGAGCCTATTGCCATCACCGGACACTGATCTAAACTCCGTGGCTGCTACTGAGAAATTCCTAATGAAAAAATTAAAAAACACTTCGCCCGACCTGGGAATCGAACCCATGACCTTATGCCCAGCAGTCACGCTTGCGACCACTAGACCAACGAGGCAGTTAATAAAATCAACTTTGTGAAGTCGAACAAGCTATTTGGTTTACATTTTACAATGTAATTTGTGCGTTAAACTGTAAACCAAATAGCTTGTTCGACAAATGCCCATAAAATTCAGCAATGACTTACTTTTATTGTTATTTTCAGATTCGAAGATATCGAAGATAGAATTATGTCGATACGGGAATGAGTCGCACCCGGTCGGCTCCAAGTGGACCATCGGCTGTGAACAGACGTGCTCTTGTGAACCTAAGTCCATTGTGACTTGCCAACCCAGGTTAGTTAGGATTTCATATTTGCATATTTGCATCGTTTATTGGGAACCTTCCTAATGATGGGTGTAAAAGTACCCTTAACGAAGGCGAAAGGCACCTGTCCAGGAGGACAGGTGCTGTTAGACAGGTGCGGGCTGGTGTTACGGAGATATTGGGGTTTTTTTTATTTTAAATACAAGTTTTAATGTTATTTTACTTTAAATACCTTCACGACCCCCGTACTAATCATTGCATCCATGCATGAGCACATGTTTTGAGTGCATATTACATTGAGTCCTACCGTAAAACGTAATTTTTCACCCAAAAAAAATATACCTATGTCGTTCCAACAATCATTTTTGCGAGAGTTACGTAACTTGATCAGTGCCGGATTAAGCAAGCGCAGGGCCCGTAGCAATTTCTATGGAGACGGAATTGCCCGTAGCAAAATCCCAAATATTTTAGCAACTTCGTTCACAAATCATTTGTGGTGTGCCCGGATCTATCTTATATAAATATGTTAAAATTTAGTAATTACCTAAAGAAAACTGTCGTTTGACCATATACGCAAGAACTATGTCGATTTATATAAAAAGCTTATGAATTTAGAAAATGTCGTATTCAAGAGCGAGCGCAGCGAGCTCGAATATTTTACTTTTAACTTCGAATATGATTCATTTTTTTTTTAATCTATTAATACAAAAATTAAACTAATTCTGCCAATTTATAAAATAAATCTCGTGCAAAGATTATGTACGAAAATTTTTCCATTCCACCTGGTGGGTAGGTTAGATGATTCCTCTGACCAGTATGACTGAAATAGGAATTATGCAGATACTTTGTCGACCAATGCAGAGAAGATTCTAGAAACAAGAGAATGCAAGAGCGAGTGAAGCGAGCTCAAAATTTTTGACAACCCTTCTCGGATGAATTAGGTTATTTTTGCTCATTTATTCAGTAATGAGAATTGGTGTAAAAATAGAATGTATTTTCGAGCGTAACGAGCTCGGATAGTATTTCGTGGGATAGGTTGGTTTCTCTATAGTTGCTCGAGATTTCGCGCGGGGCTCCGCGTATCCAAACCCGAATATAGGATGTATTAGCGAGGCTAGCGAGCTCGAAAATTGTATGTAGTATTTTGCGTGGAATAGGTTGGTTTTTCAATAGTTGTCTGAGATTTCGAGGGGGTTTGAATCCCCAACGGTGGTAGGCGGGTTTGAAAACGCAGGGCCCCCGTTTGCGCGGGGCACGTAACATTTGCTACTTCTGCTACTGGGTTAATCCGGCACTGAGTTTGATGTACAGAATGCTTGGTTGACGGCTTCGTGAAGGGTCCAGTTACACCTTATAAAAGGTGAGGTAGTTACCACGTAGCGTGGATTTTGCTTTAAAGATTACAGAAGTCACAAACTAACCTCTTTTACCTTACGTAAAAGTCTCCTAAACCGCATTGCCAGGAACTTCACTCCATATAATAGAGAAATGAGTATGTATATTGAATAAATTTAATCTTCTACTCAGCACAGATATTCCACAGAGTCTTAATCCCACTATTCCCTACGAACACTGACCTTTTTCTCCCAACAGATGTCATCCCCTGCCGGTATCAGACAAATGCATCAACGTGCAGGATCCCAACGACGCATGCTGCGAGGTGCAAGTGTGTGACGTCAGTCATGATGTCCACGAAGAACACGACAACTCCACCACGTCCACAACTACAACTACGGAAGCATCTGATACTTCACCCAAGGTAATTCATATCTTTGCTCATATTATAAATTCCGGACTATCTGTCTGTTACACAGGAGCTCGTGGCTTAATAATAACAGCCGGCCGGGTCGATCTTTATGTTAAGCCGTGCTAGCCTAGGTTGGTCTGTGGATGGGTGACCACCCTTACATACCGAGTTTCCTCCGTGCCTCGGAAAGCACGTTAAGCTTTTGGTCCCGGCTGTCATTTGTAGATCTTTGACAGTCGTTACAGGTAGTCAGTGGTCCAAAAAGTCTGACAATAAGACTTACGAAGGGGTTTCGTATTACCCAGTACTAACTGGGTTGTGGAGGTCAGATAGGCAGTCGCTCCATGTAAAATACTGGTATTCAGCTACATCCGGTTAGACTGGAAGCCGACCCCAACTTAGTTAGGAAAAGGCTAGGCAGATGATATCTGTTTGTTACATAATGGCCAATTCTTCCTATGGAATTTTTTTAAATCTTTAATTTCATTATTTAATTCTCAGCAGCAGTTTGACAGCCTCGTTGTTCACGTGGGAACACTACAGATGAGCCTGTAGGTCCTGGGTTCGATTCCCGGTTCCATTCTGCGGTTAGTGTAATGCGTATTTTCATTTAAGATTTTCGCAGTTACAATAAAATTTGTGCCCGGTTTTTGGCAGTTTCTCGTCCTTATTACATGGAAAATAGGAAGTGACGAAATATTTTATGTTATTTCTTTTTTCAGCACGTAAACAAAGGCTTCGAAGACTACGATGATAACGCTGAACACATTCACACGAGACCTCTAGTACTCTCTGAACCTATAGGCTCCGTGAAGGTGCTCCAGAACAACTCGGTTCAGGTCAACCTGATGCATTTGAACGAGAGCGAAGACCCTATACATCTTCTCTTAAGCAACGATGGAGGAAAATCTTTTAACGATGTAGAATTGAAGTATTCCAACTTAATCCTGAACTTAGAAGGTGGAAAAGACTATATCCTGAAGACCAAGGAAACTGGAACCAAGTTTAACTTTACCATGACAGCGTCTGATGGTGGAATCGGACTCAATGAGGTTCCGAATGATGATATTCACAATGTTCCGAATGATGATATTCATAATGTTTCCAAGGTTGGGTGCTACCATGATGGACATTTTTATGATGTTGGTAAGTATTTTGGGATACGATACAATAGCTTCTGTCCGATAAAAAGTTTTTATTAGGGTTTCTCTCAGTGATTTTAGAAGATATTTTCTGGTTTAATACCCAGATCCAAGTGCCAAAACCAAGTATTTGTTTTTTAACACAATTTAGTTAGATGAAATGTTCGCTCAAACTGAAACGGAGAAATAGCAGACACGGCTCTTGACACGGACACCTCCATAAAAATACTCCTGAAGTATCTGTCAATCTCTAGTGATCCTAACGGCCTGGGCACAGCCAAGAGCGGCGCGGATTGTGGCGCAACATAAGAAGTATGCTACACTGCGCGTCGCCGGTAGCTGTGGTGTTCTTATGTTGTCTACCATTTGTTTTCGCCGCTCACCGCTCGCCGCGCCTCACGCCGCGTCACAATCCGCACCGCTCTTGGCTGTACCCAGGCCGTTAGGATCACTAGAGATTGACAGATACTGCAGGAGTATTTTTATGGAGGTGTCCGTGTCAAGAGCCGTGTCTGCTATTTCTCCTTTGCTTTGTTTTATATTTTCTGATTAGGTAGTCTTGTTTTTGTCATCTCTAATGTGATGTGGGGGAGTCCAAAATAAAAACAGTATTACTTACTGTCTTTATGTAGGTAAGTAGTTGTTTCCTAACTCTTTCTACCTTTAAACAGAGTATTTAAAGCCACTAACAAACAATACATAATTTTTCAATGCATTATCCATTAACTCATCCAACTCATTCGAAACAAAAATAATTGGACCATAAAAAGCCAATATCATATGACTTTCACACTTCACAGGATATGCATACTTACCACCTTCCAAAAGTCTTTTCAACATACTTGGAACACAAAACTTATAAGAGACGACAAAATAAAAACTAATTAGTCCGTCAGTTAGATTATCAAAAAATAATTGACCCGTGTTTTTTCTTTTGTTACGTAAACCAAAATTGACGAACGTATGACGCTTTTAAAATTCTCAATACGTCACGCCTAGGTATAATTTTTACCTAGTTCTGACGTCACGAGCCCCCACTCCCTAGTTTTGATGCGTTTTATCTTTGTCAATATTCATTGATTTACAAAAACAAAAAATACGTGTCCATTAATTTCCAATACTCTAACTGACGGACTAAAGAGATTTGCAATTTTTTGATACTGTCGTCATGCCTATTCCTCAAACAAAATAACCTTATGATATCCTGATTATTATCAATTGTTCCTCCCAGGAGCTGAGTTCCACATCGGTTGCACAGAGCTCTGCGAGTGCACAGGTCCAGACGAGAAAGAGTGTGCAGCTCTGGTGTGTCCCTCTCACGTAGGACTAGAGCTGGTGTCCAAGGGCTGCGTGCGCTGGGCCCCATCCCCCCCCGCGACCCCGCCCAACTGCTGCCCCAGGTCGGCCAGGTGTCTGAGCGACGGGACATGCCATTATAAGGGAGTTGCGTAAGTTGATCATTGGAGTATGTATATAATTTTACTCTATCTGGCGAATCGCGACCCTAAGACCTAACTAATTATTTCGGTGACGCGAAAACGTGATCGTCGTGTTGGTGGTCTGTCAGCGCGATTTCCGGTTCCCCAAACAAAATAATCCGACTGTCTTGAGTTCGCGCAAAGTTTTAAATTGTTGATTTAATCTTTTACTCTGGACGCACTTAATGTGCACGTCTTTCTACATCGTTCTCACATATAGGGTTAATCTCAACAATACACAATCTTGGTTACATCATTCAGATGTAACCAAGATTGTGTAACAATGTTTTGATTGAAAAGAGTCTCCATGGAGTTAGTTTCTTGCCCATTCTTCTCTATAGAGATCTACGCTTTGGAATGTGCAACTAGAGTACTTTCTCAAGTTATTATGCCTTGTGGCTGTAACTGTAGCTTCGCTTGTTTTTGTTGTTTTTTTGACATTCTTAAGTGCCTTACTGGTCTAATAAGGTCGGTCGGGCGGTTAGGTTGGTCTGGTCTGGTCTGGTTTGGTATCAACCATCTTTGTTTTCAGAGTACCAAACTGGAGTGAAGTACCATTAGACCTAACTGGATGTGAACAACGCTGTTTCTGTGAGAATGGTGAGCTGGACTGCCAGGAGGTCTGCTCTCCCCTCCCCGCCATACCTCCTCAGACCTTCCGGTGTCCCCTGGGCCACAGGCCAGCTGCCGTCAACATCTCTGATGAGGACTGTTGCAAGCACTGGGGATGTGTGCCCAATAGCGGTAAGAATTATTTTCAAGAACATAAATTCGCTAAAATCACAACTAGACTTCACCTAATGTGTGATAGTCATGATAAACTTTTATATAATGCTCACCAACCACATTCGTTTTCTGAAAAGCTTACATCATTATTCATTAATAAATCATCTCACAATATCACATGCATGTCACTCATACACATTATTGCTTGCAGCTGCAAACGGATCATTCTTTCAGCCTTACAACATGCCGGTTCTCGGTGAAATCATGAACTATGTGACGCCTGTACCTAACGGACCGACTTCATTACCCGTCATACCCACACCTCCTTTTCCTACCGACTCATACTACAGACACTTAAGCCCCGTCAAATCGTTCCCTAAATACTTTAAATCGGTTTTCCCTCCCGGAGTCACACCAGCTCCCTCAACGGAAACACCTCCACCTCCTTATGCTGAAACAGAAAATATCTCGGCTTTCACCCTAGATGATATCGATGCACCATTTAAAACTATGCATCCCGGACCACAATTAGTGAATTCTCGTGATAACTGGCGGGTTCAACCCTTCAGACCAGAATCGCCACAGATAATAGACACTTTCAGAAAATTGGCTACTGGCTACAGTCCACCTTCGTATAATATACGCCTTGGACACACTAATCTTCTAAACTCAGAACCTAAACCGCACGACTACATTCATAGACAACATCTTACACCAAGGCCCCCAACGCAGTCTCAGAAAATCCCAGTGAAATCTATTTATGAGAAGATCATTAAAGTACCAATCTCAAAAGTTGATAACCTAAATTTCTTCGTACCTTCATACACAAGAACACCTGAATCTTTTCTGTCCATAAGTCACAATGCGCCTAAATCTATTAGCATGCCAGAGAAACCGCAACTCAAGCAAAATTTGTTCGAGCCTACTGCACAAAACGTTTCCATTGACTACCGCATTTTCCCTAGAGTTATCCATCCCCAGAGTAATTCTCGAGACCAATCTCGGAAGCACCTGACCCTACTTAATGCTAAGAGCATGAAGACTCAGAAACCGACTGAAATATACCGTGAAGCGTTGTGGCAGGATGGTCTGGAACCTCATCATGTATTGACTAAAGAACCGACCTCTTACGAGACTGTGCTGCTAAGACCTGTTCCCAACACCAACCTTGATACGCATTCTACGTACGCGCAGAATTCAAAGACGACACATATGTCTGGTAAATCTCACACATTGGATCTGGAGCATATGCTCAATCAGATGGAGGTGGAGGAGTCTGTAGTGAATAAGAACCTGGGACGGTCAGCAGACAAAGACCCCGGAAACGCGGCAGGTTTGTTGCCTCGCCTTGCTGTTAGCTTCATGTGTCTCATTGATGTATTATATAACGACTGACTCTCAACTTGACTGACTATTTTGGCCTTTTTTCTGTCCTTCTAGATTTTGATTTTTAAGGCTTGTGTAGGAAGACAAGCGGGTGTAAACTACAGATATAGCGCTGATGTTTCAAATAGTTAATTAATTTCAATTATTTATATAATCAAGATCCATTGGGTTAGTAACAATATCATGTCATGTCATTATGACTCGTAACTCAACATCTTTCATAAATAATAACACAATAGCTCATCAATCATTTTATGTCACCTCATTGTATATACTAACCCACAATCGTTAACTATCTATTTGTATACAATTTATTATAGGAAGCGGATGATTTGGCTGGTCCAAAGAAACTCTTATGTAAAATGTCTCTAAAGTTCTCTTTGCTTTAACTTCATCAGTACCAAATGATTCATTCATCAATTCTTCATTTTCCAGGTCAACCAACATCAGACAAACCTCCCCAGCATTCGTTCCTACCAACAATTCCCCCTGAGATACATTTCCCTCAAGATGAGAATATTCCCGACTACGACCAGAACAATATCCATAGGTCACCGCATACTGATGACCAGCCTGCTTTGGCGGGTCTACCTCCAGGGCTGACCTTACCTCCAGGCTTCTCGGACATGAACAAGAAGTTGACAGTTATCTCACTTCAAGCGGATTCGCCAACTAGTGTTAAGATGCTGTTTGGTCTTCCACCTGTTCTGGTTGGATTGAGGGGGAGCGTGGACTTGAGATATACTGATAAGGCGTACGTATTCAGTTATGTTGCTCTTAATGAATAGTTCTTCCTATATATATATATATATATAGCTAGTGTGACAGGTATATTAATATTATAGAATTTATTGAATCTTAGTTGTGGATCAATATTTTGTCAAGTGCTGTACAAAAAACTAGAACGACGAACTAGAAGATTAGATCCACAAACGCGCTTGGTACATGCGGTCCACAGTCATGGTTGAAGGCGACTGTTAAAAAGTGCGGTCAACCCAACAGGATGGAACTCCGGACTAGCTGCAGACACTGATATTTCACAGAAATTTCAGTACATTATCTGGCAAAATAAAGTACCAAGAAACGAGTACTTATGAAGAAGTCTGAAAGTGGCGCCGGTGACTGAAAAGTTGTGTGGTAATCGGTTACCGTGGTATGGACATGTGGTGCGGAGGAATGAAAGAAGTATGGAAGAAGAAGACATGTTGCGCTGACCACAAATAAATTGGCAAAAGGGCAGGAAAACGATGATGATATGTTTCCGGAGTCCGCTCCAGTCGGTGTGTCCACACCATAATTGGGGTGTCTGTGTCCCGAACTGTGTAATTGTAATCCTTCTTTCCGTCTAATCCAAAGATTTTTTTCCAATTTACAGTGATGAAGATGTATCCCACTGGTACTCCCAAGTATTCGCGCCCGCAGACGAGGTCCTCACGACTCCTCGCCTGGAGTTCCGTCTGGGTGGCCTCTCTCCGGCCACTACGTACAAAATCAGGGGGAAGCTGTACCTCCACAATCTACCCGTTGAGCCGGAGAGCGAGATCTATACTGTGAGGACGCTGGAACTGAAGAAGGTATGTTTAGAGACAGGACTTTTTATTTTGTTGGGTTAGTTGATCAGAAACAAAGAATTTTTTCTGAGTTTACTCCATAGTATAAAAGCCCGAAAATAGCGCAGACGTCGCGCGTCTTAGGAACGCGCGTTTTCTGCACCGTAGATGCCAATTTTTGCGTTTTTATAGATTTAAACGCGAAACAAACGCGCGTGTGACCCGTTCGAAACTGCGTACAAAGGGTCAAAGCCAGCGTAATCAGTGTTGTCTCAACCGACGCCATTGTACAACTGACGAGGACGAGTCTCTGACCAAAACGCGGAAGCTACGAGCGACTACAGCGCGTCTGTATCGCTGTATCTGCGCGTATACGCGCAGTAAATGCGCGTTTCACAATCGCCCCATGTGCTTAGGTTACAAGGTTGCGTCCAAATCTCGTTTGAAGCGCGTATACGCGCGTCATCTGCGCGTCGTCTGCGCGTTTAAAATACGCCGTGTGCTTAGGCCCTAAGGCGTTTGTTGCGGCATTTCCAACGCCTCATCTAATCGAACTGTCATAACTAACGTCACGCAAAACCTCGCATTGCGTAAGCAGAGTTGGTTGTACGCGAGAATAGAATACAGCAGCCTACTTTCTAGCAACACAACAGCAATCTACATAGTTGGAGGATTCTTCCTTTTCTTTGAGGATTGTGGAACTTTACGTTCCTCATACCTCTGTAGATTCCATATTCAAAATAGTCTGTATCTAGTTTAGGATCTTAAGTATTTTTGTGTGTATCCATTGAACAAAAAGGGTAAGTTGGTGGGATTTTCTTTCAAATTTATTGGTCACTCGGGTCGTTTATCACCCACTGCTGGGAAAAGGCCTCTCTTTGTTTGTGCCAAGCTCCACGCTCTTTTGCCAGCTTCATCCACGATATTCCCGCAATGGCAACAATATCGTCTGCCCATTATCCAGATTATTTAAATGTAATGTTCTTGAGCAGGCCATCCCAAAAATGGAGGAGAAACGCAAAGAGATAGACAGTCGCCTGACGATCATGGATGTCAACGACACAACAGCACACGTCACGTGGAGACGCTTCGGAGAGGATGAGCTACAGTTCATCGATGCGATACAAGTCAGGTAAGATGATGACCTTTTAAAGCAGTTTTATAAGAAGATTCCTTCCAACTAAGAAAATGTTTTTATTGGACTGTAAAATGGTACAAGTAGCTAGAACGCGAACTAAACACTTAAGACGTATAAAGGGTGTAAATAGACGCTTAACGAAGCCGAAAGGCACTTGTTCTACCCGTCATTGCGATATTTTTTTGTTCTGGACCATACCTGAGAACCTTCTAGTTACGGAGGTATTGGGGGTCAAAGTTCCAACTTTTTCACAAGTTTTTTTTTTAAATACTAGTTTTTAAGTACTTAACTTTACTTTAAATACCTCCATAACCCGTTTACTATTAGATGCGTCCATAAGCACAATGTTTTGAGTGCCGTACGTTACAACTGTTTTAAGGCTGCTTCACTGACATGATTCTCTCATTTAAAATCATCGGTTCAAGAGTTCTAAAGCGATCTATGATTGATTCATGATTAGTTTTCAAAGGTTCTGTCTTCTAACTCCCCAGATACCGTCCAGTGGGTACTCCAATCTACAGCATGACGGAACTGCTCCACCACAGCCGCTCTAACGCCGAACTGCACGACTTGCGCCCCGGCAGCCATTACGAAGCGAACCTCGTATTGGTACCACCACCTAAGGCTACCACTGAACTGATCGATCCCGGCAGGATTGAGTTCAATACTGCTCCTTATGTTGGTAAGTGAATCATCGATTTTGAGTCGAAAGCCGTCCAGCGTAGAGTCGTTTTGAGCCTTACTCGTATAACTAAGAGTGGGTAAGATATGCTAGTGTGAAAATTGTTGCGTTCTCTCTTCGAAAGTATTACCACTTTTTTACTTCTTGAATCCGGCAATAACATCATGTTAAGGTTTTTAGCTGAAGTAACCTAACTAAAGTTACGTTATCTCTAAAGGAGGTATGCAGAGGTGTGGTACATTTAGATTTCATTACACAGTCTAAAGCCAGGCACTTCTTGAAAAACACAATAACACTGTATAGGTACCTGAGGATCAAGCCTGGTATATGAATGCACAGCTATGGCGTTTGTGATCAATATCTATTTATGAAACCCATTTCTTCTCTTACAGACCCATACAACTGGACAGTAACTATCGAGGCTCGCGCAGTAGGCTCGGAAGCCGCCGAGGTGTGGTGGCGCGGCATCCCCTCCCCCGCCGAGCGCTGGGTGCGCGTGTACCGCGGAGCGCATGCGTGCGGCGCAAAACGGGAGAAGGATGCCTTCAGGCTTGCAACGAGGGACCTTCCACCAGCTATTACGCTTACTGGACTTCAGCCTAACAGCAAGTGAGCACCACTTTTATTATGATACCTGAGGGCCTTTATGGGCCTTTATGACATTAGCTCCTAAACTTTAAATTTCGCATGGCCAAACGTCACTTTTGAGTATCTGTTAAATATAAGTGCTATTTAAATTTTGAGTGACGTTTTAGTATTCGGGGGTATGTAAGTTAAAATTTTTGTCAACGCACCCATGTTATAGAAATTACTAGTGAGGGACAATTTAAAAAAAAACATAGTTTTTCATACATTACATTAAAAGTTGCTATTGAATAGCAACTTTCAACAGTAACAGAGCTAATTTCTTATTTGATGTGTTTCCCTACAGATGTCGTGTCTGGCTTGAAATGTTCCTGACCAATGGAAAAGTGAAGACTAGCAACGTATTGGAAATCAATACAAAATCGGAAGACTCTCCAGAACCTATCGACAGTGAGTATCCAGTTTTTTAAACTTACAAACTTTAAGCGATTAACTTTTTTTCTGTCTGCTAAAAGAACTCACACATTTCTGCTCAGCAGTTTAACTTATCCAGGACACCATTCAGTGAGAATCCTCGGCATTTTAGACCTTTTCGAACAATACAGTCGGATGTACCTGTAAAAATATCTGCCAGAAGTGTTTTTCCGAGCCGAGTTTTTCAATAGCAGTCCGGAGTTTGAATTTGTGCCCGGTTGATGGCAATAAGCTCGCATAATGGGACTTTAACGTAACTGGTGAAATGTGAATGAATTCTAAGAACACCTAAGAGATTACAAGTGTGATGTTATGGTAAGCCTTGAGCTCCATGAGTTGTAAGTCGAGCTACACGATAACTGACAAATGCTTGCACTGACTGGACAGGTCCACTCAAATCTGTATGGTTCTTTCTTCAAAAAACCATCTCAGACACTAATCTGCATAGTTCTCATTTGAGTTGATCAATGTCTGGACTTTAAAAGAGACTATAACCTCTGAGTTTGTTTCGGCTGTTTCTTCTCTGAGTAAGAAACCAATAGTTAAAAAAAAAAACTTTTTATAGTGTTTTTAAAAACCTATTTGCAAAATAAACGACCCTGAGGAACCAACAAGCAAAGGTCATTTAGACAACTTTAAATAGAAAGAGATGTAACTTGCTTTTCTCTTGTATCTCTACTTTAAACATTTTCCTTCCAGACGAGATAGAAGCGTCCTCAGTGGCAGGGCACCAGCGCGGCGACTATTACAGCGCGCTGGTCGGCGTGGGCGCAGTAGCCGCGCTGGGAGCTCTCACGTCGCTGTTGTTGCTCCTTGTCGTGTTCAGGAGACATCGACCACGATCTGTGCCTATTACCAGTATGTATTTATGTGTCTAGTCTAGCTGAAATTTCCTTTTAACCCTCAGGGACCATGACCACAGTAAAAAGATAAGCAGTAGTGTGACTCGGACGTGTCCTTGAATTCAATGGCTACTGTCGATCAGAGGGCTAGGGTTGCTACTAGCGGGTATACTGTGTGGTTTATCGTTAAGAAAATGACGCGGTGCGCGCGACTATTAGTCTGTTCGCACCTTGAAGTATCCTTACGGCCGGGGGAAGGGGCGCTCGGTTAATTACGTCAGCGTTTCGGTCGTTTCTTTGAAGTCAACCTACTGCTTATAATTTTACTGTGCCATGACTGTGATTAATTGAATTCCGTGTGAAATTTCCGGAGATAACGGCAGTTGTGGCTTATTTTCATTAAAACATTGTTGCTTTGTTACATAATGTTAGTAAAAATATGCTCTTCTCTTCAGTTTCGCTAGTAGAATATGCAATAGTGAATTAAAAGTGTTTGTAGGAAAATGCGTCAATTTTTAATAAGTCAACCTTAGTTTTTGACAAATACCTATTATTAATATTGTTATTGTCCAGATATCGGACTATCAACATTAAAAAAATTGAATATTTACAAAGTACTCGTAAATGACTTAACCACCATTTAGCCAAATTCAAACGTCATATAACTTGTTTACCCGAAATTGGGCAAGTAACGACAATTCATGTTTATAGCAGTGCCATCCGCTCCCCGAGAGTCGTCCCTCCCGCCGTATGACAATCCGGCGTACAAACTAGAGTTACAGCAGGAAACCATGGGTAAGTTACCCTAAATAAAACTATGAATTAAGAGTTTACCCTAAACTAAACCATTCTCTAGTTAACGAGTTTTACCCTTAGCAATAATAATTTTCAGGAAAATGGGTATTACCGCAATCAAAAATGTTTTTCAATTTACGAGTTTTATGCCAAACAAAACACTTTTAAAACTACGATTTTTCTCATGTCAACACAAGCTATAATGTGAGTTTAACTCTTTCTTGGTAAACAAGTGCAAGTCGAACTTTTGTAGTATATTTATATTTCTAAGGAATTGCCAGGCGTTTATTTTATATCAAATTCACATTCTTATTATACCTTTTCATCATATTTAATCATCTCTTAGCTGACACACACACTCTTTTGTTCACAGATCTCTGACAGTTAACTTCCCGTGAGCACACTAATGGGCTCAACGGGATCTCGGAGCGCGGCGTTGATGTAGATATGCACAACGGCAGGCCATACAACGAGATGGGTGTATGAGCCCATACAACCAACCAAACGGATTTGAGTACTAAATCCGATTTCATAATCATCTAATATCATCAATACACGTCATGAACTTTAACTAAACGGGTGTATGAGACCATAAAATACTCATACAAATGCAAATTGTACTATGCAATGACAGTGAAAGAGTCATACAAAACAAATAAAATGGCATGAGACTATACATACATGAGTGTGACTACCAAATCAAATTGTGAATAAGTGAAACGGTGACAAACAATAGTGTATGTATTTTATTTTAGTCTTCTGTACCTACCTTAATTTAATAATTTCTTAAGCAAGGTGTACCATACATACACCGATCGATTAGTCGCATTCAACAGAAAATATAACATGAGAATGACAGTATGGGATTTATTTGAAGTACCTATTGAATTTAAGCGGTATCAATGAATTGACGTTGATACCTCTTATAATTCAATAATTAGTGTTAACTTATGGAAAAACTTGTATAAAAATACAGTTTCCAAACATTAAAACGCATTAAGTTAGTTTTTTTTCCAGTAAACATAATAAATATATATAAAATAAAAACCTGATGTGATATCCATTAAACAGTTAAGCCGTATCACTTATTGTGTTTTAAATTATTTTATTTAGATCAAAATTTAATTTAAATTATCTCATTTTTACCTCAGCTTTCACGTACATTATTGTATATACATTTTCAGAATTAAGCCTGCGCCGAAACACTACCTGTATTTTATGTATAAAGCTAATCCGTGGTCCTTGAATTATAAACTGAATCCTAAGAGTTAAAATATAAAGTAAGGTAAGAAAATATGTTAATTACCTTTACCCTTAGGGAGGGTAAACTACGTTAAAACAATGTTAGTTGCAATATGCAATACAATATTTTTTTGAATAGAGAACAATACATCATAAAAATGAAAAAAGAAACCAAGTCGCTTAAACGTACAGTAATGGCAAACATTCCTGTATAAGCTGGCCTCCTAGTTTATTGAAACCTCGCACTCCGCAAAGTCAGCACAAGATCAAAATGTTACTACTGACTTGCAGTAGACTGTATCTATGTATGTGGGTTTGAAAGTATACTTAATTTTTTTATCACTGTTTCTAGGACGCTGACGGTTTAGCAAGACTAAGAAATACTCCATAAAATAACTGTATATAGTGTAATAAATAGTTTTATACTTAATTCCACTACACTTCTGTATAGTTATTACTATTGTAAGATAAACAAACTGCCCAATACCTACATTTGTTAATGAAAATTAAATGTTAAAACATACTGATGATTTGAACCCATTTTTTTATGATTAAGTAGGTCGACTACTTTTCACCCTTTGGTCTGAGTATTAAGGTTGAAAAGTGTTCGACCGTCAGTGAGTGCGGTAGTACCAACTTTACTAGAAATATAGCAATGGGCAAACAATGAATTTAGAGATTTCGTACCTTAATAATTTGCTAAAAGACCAGCAGCCAGTTTCTCATTTTAGTATTTAAACAGAGAACCTAGTCAAATTATATTTAAAGGGACTCCTTCAATATAAAGTAGCACTCAAAATTTAAAACTTAAACGGAGTCGGACGAAGTCCTAAACTTCAATTATCTTTGTAAAGATTTTAGTTGTATCAAACTCTCACATAAACACTATAAAAGGGAAAGGAGTAGCAATTACAAAAACGTCATTTAATTCAAATACAACACCAAATCACATTATATTTTCTATAATAGTAGTACATAATATATTTTTCTTTATATGATTTTTTTAAATTTCTTAACCATTATCCTAACGACTTTGTAATAAACCTACGGTTACGCCCATAAATATGGAAGTGAAAATGCTTGAAACTTTATTTTAATAATAAATTTTATTCTTTAAGAAAATAGATGCAAAGAGGCTGTTGATAAATAACCATATTCTGTGTTAGTGGGCCCCAAAAGGAAGTTTAATCATGTTGTCATATAAATAGCTTTATTACATCTTACTCGATAACGATAATTTTCTAATATATTCTTTGTAAATACTCTAACATGCGTGTCTTTCGACACATATTATTATTAAACACAAAAGTATTCAAATGAGCTTTATTTAGCTGGGTTAAATCAAGACCATTTGAATTTAATAAAACCTAAAGAACATACATTTTATTAAGAAAAAATAAACTGAAATTCAATTAACCATTCTACAAATAATTTTTCCAACAAATACAATAAAGTAATGCCAAAATAACGATATTATAAACTCATATTAAAATCTTGTTCAACTTCGAGTTTTAAATAAATAGTAGATATTTGTGTATGTTTGTAAAGTTCAGCATTACGACGCTACCTGATATGTTCGTCTGTCTAGTAACATAGATTTATATAGAAGATGAACAAAATTCAAAGAAAATAAAATGATTCCTACTCTACGACGAGGTTTGTTACAAAAATAATGTCAAATAAATTTATATTCTCTTCGTACGACTTTTCACCGTAACTGTTCAAGATTATTTTTGTTTTTTTTCGTCAACGCTTTTTTCAATATAAGGTTCAACCCAACACAATAAAAATCAAGGTTAAAAAATTAACAATTTTCAGACTAGAATTGTATTTTCAAATAAATAACATTGTTGTTCAATCATGGCTAGGATAGATAGATACTAATAGGATAAAAATAAAAAAAATATTTTAAACAAAATTCAGTAGAAAATCAAGGAAAAATAAGGTTTTTAACTTTAAGGAAATTTACACAATATATAATAGTAATTATCCTTCTTTGACCGTTATTTTAATAAAAATGGCAGAAATTTGGCTTTAAAAAAAAACAATTAAGTCAAAATAAAATAAAGCAAGGAATCAATCCAACCCTATCAATTCCCTTTTTTTTAATATAATCAAACATTACCGCCATTTTTATTGTTATTTTCATATTTTATAACAAACGGTAACAGCAAACGATAATAAAACGAATCATTTATGTAAGTATAGAATATATGTAATATTAAAAATAAAAATAATAAAAAATAATTTCTAAAACATTTAAATAAAAAAATCTCTAAAAAGTGTGCAGTTACCGTTTATTAAAACGATAAATAAAATCCATAACTAAACTTTAAAGAAGAACGCCTATGGCTTCTGTGAAGCTATGTACAAAAATACATAGGTTTTTACAGACGCAGAAGTCAGCAGGCATAACATGAGCAACGCGCCACGACTCGGGAGCTTTTTAACAGATTTAGAAGAAAGTATGTAATAGAAGATAGAGGATTATAAAAGCTAAATACAATGAATCCTTTGTCGTCGCTTGGTTGTCTATGTTACGCCTACATTTTTTTTAATTCTAGGTTTTACTTCGCTGATCATGGCTGGTGTAGTACATAAATACTTCTTGTTTCGGAGCATACTGCTCTTCAATACTTTCATAATTCTCATACTCTTCGTGGTTGTATTCATATTCTGTAGTTGGAGTAGTTCATGGTAGGGTAATAATGATCAACTCTTTTGTGGGTAATATTCATTAACTTTTATTACGGTTATTACCCTGCAATTTTTTATTGATGCTAGCAAATTGTACAACTTAACAGAGTTTTACCAGGAACTTTTACCGAATGTCATTAATAGATGGTCATTTGAATCATAACACCGTTAAAACCTCTTCAAACCCAACTTGATCAGTTTATAAAACCTAGGTGTGTTGGTCTATTAGATTGTCGCGTTGTCTTCATGTGCCTTCTTGACGACGGCGAGCTTGGAGTGAGGGTCCTGGGGCTGCAGCTGCGCATAGGGCGGAGCTCGAGTGCCGTGGAGGACTAGGGACCAGCCGCGGAAGAAACCTGACCAGTCATTCGGGTTGCTGTTTGGACCACCGTTGTAGCGTGCCTAGAAAATTACACACATACATTAGTTGTATCACGGGATCGTACCACCGAGATAAAAAGTATCCTATGGTTGTTAAGATAAGATATTTATTTTAAAAAAATGGGTACATACATACATTGATCCAGATAATAATCTATCTATGTTCCAAATTTCATCTAAATCCGCGTGAAAAAGAAATCTATCCATCCTCACAAACTTTCACATTTGTTATAACATAGGGTAAATCCAACCAAGTTTCAGAACAGATATTTTGGCGAAACCGATTTAGGTTTACGTACACGGTACTATGATACACAAACACACACAACACAATCAATTGTGATGACACAATCTTACCGTGGATTCAGTAGACACTAAGTTGATAGTTTTGTAAAATCTGCTGTTCCATACATTTTGACCGTGTTGGTAGGTATTGCATTTTTGTAAGAAACCACAGATTTCTTTTTTAAACTAACGAACAACTTTACTACCAATTCCTACTCTTATTTCCAACATTTGAAGTTGGGTATCACATTCAATGGCTCATCCATCAATCCACTATTTATCATCGCACATAAGTTAATACAAATACTTTAATATCTCAAGTAAGGTAAGAGTATAGTCACCTCTAATATCCACGTGCCCTGCGGGTACTCTCCCCATGTATGAGTGGTCATGAATGGCCACTTGGTGAAGCCGTCGCGGGAGTCATCGTCATTCGCGCGCCTGCTCAGGATCATTGATCTGTAATAGACAAATATAGGAAGAGTCAGTGGTTGGTAGCAGTAAGAACAGACAGCTAGACGGGGTCGCAGCAGACCGAGAAGATGGCGGGACGCCGTTTTTTTATTTGTCAGATTAGAAATCATCAAATGACTCCTCCCGCTCTGGGCGGAGCAGGAGGGAGTGTCAGACTTTTACTGACTAAAACCCATCCATGTTCCTTCTTCGCCCTTTGTGTTCCGGGGCCACGGTATCTCTTTCGAATAGTCCCGCAACCCCGGCAGGCATCGGCCATAGTTCATCGCCGAGAAAGTGGAAGGAGTGGGGAGAGACCATTGCCTAGGAGTGGGGCGGTTCTGGCTAACAAAAAAAGGAGTAAGTAGAAAAGGAAAAAGAACATCCAATTCCCGAAAACTTTCACTGAAGGATTGAGCCACCTGTTGGTGAATAGGTGGCTTAATCCATCAATAAACGGTTGTCAAACCATACACTATTCCGGTGATTCAGGGTAAATAATGGGTATGTAGCGACATAGCCAAAATTCACAAAAAGACTATGGAGCGACGCAAGATCTATAACGCAAGTCAAAAACTAAAAAACCTGCATCACGCAATCAAAGTTATTCGCGAGATAAGCAGATATACAAGAACGCCCCTAAAGGTATGCGTCCACATGTCCGCATCGGACGCATCGTATCAAACGGATCGTAGTATTCTTTGTATAGAAAGTCACACAAGTGCGTCCACTGATCCGCACCGTACTAATCGCTCGAATCTGTTTAATAATACTACGATCCGTTTGATGCGATGTGTCCGATGCGGACATGTGGACGCTTACCTTTACAGTAAACAGCCAACACATGCAAATGTCAAAGATCAGATGGTAATTCTTACCTGGTGCCCATAGGGCTGGTGAGGAACAGCTCCAAGTCTCCGCGCCGGCTGGCGTTGGCACTGACCACGGCCTGCACGTGCTCCAGGTAGCGCACCTCACTGGGCGTGCCAGCACATGCCGTCGTCTCAATCTTCATCGTTAGCATCCCTTCGGATAGGATTTCACTGGAAAAGCGGAAAAGTCGCAGTTTGTATTCGCTGTTAATATATTCTATACTAGTATTATGAAGACAGCAAAATTAGGAAAGCTACAAAGACTTTAAAGATATTTGTGGTGTTGTAATTAAGAACACTAAAGTGAAAATGGGCTGGACATTGTCATTAGAGGAGAAGAGAAATGGTTCAAAGTAGTAACATTGTGGTGCCCAAGAGAGGGAAAGAGGAAAAAGAAAGAAAGAAAGAACGAAAGAAAAAGCATTTATTAGCCCGCACTGGACAAAACACACAAATTAAAATGGGGAAAGGGGAAACCATTCAGAAGATGATGTGGTTAAAACAGCTGGAAAAACTTAGACTAGAATGGCGCGGGAGAGAGAAGATTGGAAAGTGTTGGAGGAGGCCTTTAAATCCTTTGACACTGACGTGAGACTGGTACCTATCTACACTAGGACAATCCTGTCACACAGATTACCAGCCCCCCAAAAAAACAGTGTTTTAGTAATAAACCTTATGATAACAAATTATTGCAGCCTTTGGTAGAAGAATATAGCAAACAAAAGTAAAAACAAATTAAAGTATATTGAAGTGTAGTGTGGTGTGGTGTGGTGTGGAGTGGTGTGGTGCGGTGTGGTGTGGTGAGGTGTGGTGTGGTGTGGTGTGGTGAGGTGTGGTGTGGTGGTGTGGTGTGGTGTGATGTGATGTGATGGGTGTGGTGTGAGGAAAATGTATGTATGCTTATGTCTGAAAAAGTCTACATAAAAACACACACATGCGCCTGTATATCAAGCCTGGGGCAGGTAAAAAAAAAAAAAAAAGTAAAATGTAAACCTTTCAATAGGTTTTAATTTAACGTAATTTTAAAAGTAACAGACAGGCAGACAATTTAATACTTTTGTTTTAATTTTATTGTTATTTTGATTTAGTGTAATTTTTTTTTTTTTTTTTGAGTTATATGACATTGTACAAATAGATTTTAATTTAGTTTTATGTAATTGTGTTTGTGTTATAAGTGTGCAAATTGATTTTAATTTAATGCATAGAATGGATTTTAATGATCTGAAAATAAATGGATTAATAAATAAAAATAAAAATAAATATTATGAAGAGGCATTTGTTTGTAGGTTTGTATGTAGGGGGTAAACTCTGGAACTAATGAACCAATTCTAAAAATTCTTTCACTGGCAGAAAGCTACATTATTCTTAGGTCTTATAGGTTATAAATTATATTGATATCATGCAAGTTAGACGAGCTATCACAATTTTCGCGAACGAAGTCGCGGCAGAAATGCTAGTGTAAAATATAGTTATAGTGCTAACTAACTTATATTTTGCTTAGTGGATTACACCTGGCAACCTATTGTTTGAGGTACTACCTCGCCGAGGGTCGACCAATTTTCAATTTTATTACTTAAGAGCATGAGGGTGAAAGTGGTCGACCGTCGTCGTCGTCAGTAAACGCGGTAGTACTTAGGCAAAGTACTTAAAACAAAGAGGCGTCTATTCTTTCGTCTTACAAAAATATCTTATAAAAATAGACTGGTCAGACTATCTCTACTTACGTATACGTAGTGTTTTAATCAGGCTTTAAGCGGTTGCGGACCATTGAGCGCAAATACTATCGTCTTAAAATAATTGTAAGGCTTCCGTTAGTATTGCACAAAACGCGAAACTGTGATAGATGAGACAAGCCCTTTAAAGGTACTTTTCCAGTCTTGATATTTAGTGAAATAGGTGAAATATCTTCATATTTGTGGGCTAATAATAAGGTACCGTCATTATATTAATTTCATTACAGTAATTCATTTCAATTATTAAAATGTTAACAATGTTAATACGTTTTGTGATAATAACGATGAATTAAGTTTAATACATGTCCTATAGAGAGGAGCGTTGGCCCAGTGGTGGCGGTCGTGGGTTCGAACCCAGACAGGCGCATTACTTTGTGTAATTTATTTCATCACCACTGCCCTCAAAACGGTGAAGGAAAACATCGTGAGGAAACCGCGCATGTCCTAGAACCAAAAATTCGAAGACATGTAATATCTACCAATCCACACTGGGCCCGCGTGGTGGATTGTAACCCATTCCTTCTCACTGAGGAGAGGCCGTGTCTCAGCAGTGGGAACATTATAGGCTGATGATGATGATAAATATCCTATGTATTTATGGTAGAATTAAAGGCTTTTTTTATTTTAGTTAATAAAGTAGGTACCTACGTCAGAGACAGTGTTTCGATATGAACTTTTTCAAATAAGTTATCTCTTCAGGAGTGCCTTATTCATTGAGTGTAACGGTTTTTTTGTCTATTTCTAATTTTGTGCAACTGACATCACATCAGGAAATCACAACTGGCTTTCTGGCCTCTCAAAATTTACCTACTTGCCTAAGCATGTTTGCCATCTATTAAGGGCCTCAAATCCCTCAAATGGCTTAGCATGATCCTCCATTACTCCTAAAATACTGCAGCATTGAAATAAATATATGGTAAAGTTGAGGATTAATGCTAAATCCTATGTGTGACGAAAACACGATTCCATAAACTTTTCTCGATAGAAAAAAAATCCAAAGTTACCTCCAAATCGAACATTAAACCGCTGGCATTCAAAAAGTACTTGAAATTACATCATGAAACTTTGCATACTAACTGAACTAACTATAAAGCAGGTCTTATGTGTTTTTTTTTTTTTTTAATCGCAAAAAAACCACTTATTTCGCACTATTGGGCCGCAGTGACTGACGGAACAACCGCTTTGTAGTGCAAGCTGATTAGAACTTTATTCTAACAGTATTTCAAACGAAGTTTGAACTACCACAAATAGAGTTGCTAATTTTAGGGTTAGAAGGGCCTTAACTGAAAAATAAATAAAATCGTCTACCACTTACGAGTGTGTATTAACAGATCCAGCCTCGCAATGGTATCGCGGCGGCACAGAGCGCCAGTTGGCAGCGAGCGCCGTCATGGCACCCGCGTCCAGCACTCCGAACCCGAACAAGTGGTTGAACTCCAGTCCTACGCCGTTCATTGTCCAGTGAAAACGACCCTGAGGATGTGAAACATTGACAATAGAGTATAGTCCTATAGTATTATAATAATCCATTTATTTCAGGTAACAAAGACCCATACCTATATCCCTTAACCTAAAAATACATACTAATAACAATGTTTGTTAGTTTAAGCAACTTAAAACTATATTATACTTCACTTGCATGATGTTTTGCATACATAAAGGGTGTAAATAGACCCTTAACGAAACCGAAAGGCATTTGTTCTCCCCGTCATTGCCATATTTTTTATTTTTTGTTCTAGACTACGAGTATACCTTCTAGTTACGGAGATATTGGGGGTCAAAGTTCCAACGTTTTCACAAGTTTTTTTCAAAATACAAGGTTTTAATATTGTAACTTTACTTTAAATACTTCCACGACTGCCGTAGTATTCAATGCATCCACCAGAACAATTTTTTGAGTGCGTTACATTAAGTTTTACCGTAAGACGTGATTTTTCACCCCAAAAAAAAAGTCGTTTCCCAGCAATTATTTTTGCGTAGAAAGAGTACAAATAGTTCGATGTACAGAATGCTTGGTTGACGGCTTCGTGAAGGGTCCGTTTACACCCTGTATAGTGGGTGTAAAAACAAATAAAAATAAATCTGAACATGTTTGCTCAGGGTGATTTCTAACAGACAGCGCAGATAGCTCTAGAAACTGTTCCTGTGAACTAATGTTAAAATACAGGATGGGATCCATTGAGGCAACAAACGAAATTCAGAACTTACGTATCGTACGTTTGCAATGATGTTCTGAATACGCGCTAACCCTGTATCTATATATAACTGTATTACCCGAAATATATAAATATCAAGTAGAAAACAACTCACATTGTTACGAGTCTGGTAAACGACGGTTTGGTTCTGTTTTTGACAAGTTTTGTCATAAAAGTTTAAGATTAATCTCGAAAGTTTTCCTTTTATGGACTAGATGAGAATACTGAATATAAGGCTGTCAAGATAATGATGATCCCTAAGATTTATAATGCTTAAAATCAATTGTAAATAATACCCAGAGCTCTTAGAAATAACAATCAAACTCGAATAATTACTTCGAAAACAAATTCTAAAGACGATATATAAATTGATTTTCAGAGATTTCTGTTCCCTTGAACTTTTCGGCTCGCTAAATAATATTCGAATAAGTAAATTAATTTATGGAGTTTTCACCCATGCTTAGTCTTGTTAACAAAAACACAGCTTAGTCTTGCGAAACAAAGAGGGAAGAGCAACAAAACAAAATCCAAACTAAACAGTAAACTTGGCTAAATCATGGCTTTCGAGTCCTTTTTACCTTGGCATTTAAACTTGAAGACAAAAGTGTATAGACTAGCCTGGAGGCTTCACTCTTTGACGTACAAGTACCTATATTACAACAACAACAACTCCCATTATGATTTTCGTAATTTGAATAATATTTATGTTTTAGGTTAAACCAGGTTTATCAGTAAACATAACTTTTATTCGAATAAAACTGTAGAGTTTGAGAGGTGGAAACTAGTTCATTATAATCTGTAGATAAAAGTTATCTGACTATTAAAAAATTGGCCCGTAGCATAAACAATAAAAACAAAACAAAAAACCGTTAAAGGTTATAAGACTCATTCTTCCACTCCGTGTTGCATTGAAACATAGCAAGCAAAAGTAACTTGGCCAAGAAGTTTTTAATACTCTTTGTTTAAAACGCAAAAAATGGCGTAACGGTCCATCCTTTTGATATGTCTACTTATCTTCCACGACATCAAAAAATAAATGTCTATTTACTGTCTGAAAACCACATGACAGAAAAACATGCATCTGATACACAAGATTTTCTCTCGTCATCTAAAAACATTTCATAAAAACAAATAATGCATACCTTAGCATCGTAAAGCGAGTTCCTCTTTGAAGTCAAAACAGTTAAGTGTTGAATGTCTCGCCAGGTTAAGCTGGGACTGTGAACAAAGAGTCACCTATAAGAAGAAAAATAACATCGCTCTGTAGGATAATCGTGTTTTAATGAGGGTTTTTTCTTTTACAAAAAACTTGGCACGTGAGGTTTTTTAATGAACGCAATATAGCAACATTTTGAAAGACGTAAATAAACGCTACGTTGTAGAATGTGGATTCTGATGTTCATATTTTAACTTTATTTGACTCCCTGAACACACACTGATACAAAGATATGAGATAAATCCAATAGATTTATAGGCTAGTGTACCAATTTCTTACAGGTAAGCACATTACGCATTACTTATTTGTCATTGAGTGCTTACTTAAAATCAGATGATTTGATTATGAAGACTTTACGAAATTACGTTGCCTAAGTTCGTAGCAGTGCAGTTTCCAACATCATTATGACTGATAACTAAAAGTGAGACAGGTTCAGGAAATAACTTACTTGGCATGCAAGGCAAGCGCAAACACGCCCGCAGCTTCAGGCGCCGCAGCAGATGTTCCCGAATGCGTAGCAGTGCACTTTCCATACAAGTCCGTAGTAGCTACCCCAGTGCTAGGGTCTCGGGCGCCATTGCTGAACGTACTCGCAAGAGTTGATGAGCAGGACTCGTCGTAGTGGGCGTTTTGACCGTCGTTTATCGCACTGAAATACGGTTTATGTGGTTAAAATGGGCGATTAGTTGATATAACGCTGTGAAAAGTTTTTTGAAATTAACTTTAATAAATTCACACATTTTACCCATGGATAGGGGTTTGGCTGAAACTACAGAACACCACATGATTCGATCCTTACATGGGTATTCTTTTTGAATATTTAACGTTCTTAAATCAACTTAATAAAACAGTAATTGATTGCTAAGTGAGTGGTCGCGCAAAATCTTTTATAGGCTGCCGCGATGACGTCTTACCCCCTTCAAATACCTAGGTAATGATTTCATCCCGCATTTTTTATGCCAGAAGAAAAAACTGATGCTTTTTTCTTGTCTAACAATCATTTCAACTACTACGATTTCAATAGCTGATCACACTTGATCAGGCTTCCAGAAGAAAGTTGTGGGTGTTTCTAATAAATACGGTTTTCATTAGTCTCGCACGTGTAGAGACAAAGTAACTAGAACAATACACAACATGATAATACTTTGATTATGTAATGAGAATGACAGATAAAAAGGAATTTCTCAGTAGCAGCCATAAAGAGCCGTATAACAAATGTGGGTGTACTGTTAGGTAAAGCTCTGCCTAACCTATCGGGGATAACAGTCGTGATGTAATGTAAATCACTATCACTACACATTTTAAAATATAGTCCTCCGCCGCGTCTGTCTGTCTGTCTGTTCGCGATAAATTGAAAAACTCCTGCATCGATTTTCATGCTATTTCACCAATCACCAATGGATAGAGTGGTTCTCGAGGAAGGTTTAAATATATAATTTGTCAAGTTTTGCATACATTGGCTAAATTATAATGATATTTGTTGGAGGTGTCGGAAAAAAATAAGCCGTCTGGGAACTTTTGGTCGTGATAACCGATATCCACGCGGGAGAAGCCGCGGGCATCAGTTAGTGACAGATAAAACAAAGTTATACAAATATACCTCTAGGTATATTTGAAATCGAACTCAATAGGCGAGACGACAAAAAAAAAACTAATCAGTCCGTCAGTTACACTATCAAAAATATTTGACCCGTGTTTTTTCTTTTGTTACGTAAACCAAAATTGACGAAGATTTGACGCTTTTAAAATTTTCAATACGTCACGCCTAGGTATAATTTTTACCTATTTCTGACGTCACGAGCCCCCACTCCCGAGTTTTGTTTATGCGTTTTATCTTTGTCAATATTCATTGATTTACAAAAACAAAAAATACGTGTCCATTAATTTCCAATACTCTAACTGACGGATAAATTGATTTATAGATTTCTAGATTTGCATTTTTTTGATACTGTCGTCATGCCTATTAAAATAGTACTCTTAGCTCTTTATGTTTATAAATAATACAATTTTAAAGTAAAGAAAAGAATCTAAGTCGACAAATAAATGGCGCCATTAAAAGGTTTTACTTTAGCAATTTGGTAAAAGATAGACGCGCTGCTTGGATGAAACTAAAAGCTTGCCATTTTTCACAGAAAAAAGAAACAGTTTTATTTTGTAAGAAATTGCGTGTATTACGTGTCAGACTAGGTACTTTACCTAAACTACTGTAAATTGAATTAAACCTAAATTCAACCTACTTTTTGGTTTGGAACATACAAGGCTATGCTACATTAAATAAATCAGCTGTATGTCTTTTGGAGATTACGATGATGTGTGATTGGAGAATGTTGTTCAGTTGGACAGTCTACCGCATCCTTGAATAACACCACACCACAGCTCACCACAGCTTTCTGGTACTACAAACTTTCGTGCAAAGTTGCTGTTTTTGACTTACGTAGTGTTAGAACTTCAACGACGATATTTTGTTATGAATGTATTATATTCTAAGTGAAGTAATGCAGCGACAATTTTTTTTCATGCCGTCGATGTTAGCGGGGCCCTATAGCTGGGTTCATGTCAAGTCAAAATTATTTGTTTGCAGTAAATGTGGTACAAAAAGTGGTAAAAAACTTGTAGTGCGATGACACATTTCGCCATAAAAATAGCATGCAAATATTAGTAAACATAAACAATGTAGGATACCAATTTCTAATTTTAAATAACTCGACACAAAACATAAAAAACCTATTCTATACTACAAAATAACTGTTAACATATTACATGAGTATTTAAGATATTCAAAAAATTGTTAGCCTAATAGAACATTCTTTAAACTTTTAGGGTTTAAACCAGAGGAGAAAGTAATGGTTTTTTATGTTATTTCGAGAGATTTGGCTAAATTACATTTATTTTTAATTTAATTAGGTAGCCTCTCCCAACTCGATTGAATGATTTATCGTCCAATATTTGTTAACTTACTTATGATATTGTTATGATCTTTTGATTTGGGTACCTTTAGGTATGTCTAAAAGAACTCATTAATCATTTATTTACCCGACTATCGTATTATTATTGTCTTTAATTTTATTTTCTGTCAGTTTGAAGTAAAACAGAAAATAGCTTAAGAGTATTTCAAAGTTTTTTTATGGGTCAAGCCTGACAAATGATCAACGGACGACACTGTAAGTAATCTAACTTGTTTTAAAACTTAAAACAAACACGAAGAGATAATTTTTCCGGAAAAAACTGGAAGAAACAGAATATATTTATCAAATAAAATGATAATGAATTCTGAAAATGAAAGTACATTTAACCATTTTCAAGAGTTTTAAAAGTCCTTTTCATAACTAACAATGACAAGAAATGCCGATGCCGGCTTCTCTAAAGTATTTGACCTTTTTGAAACCAGCTGTTCCTTTTTGAGACATTCATATCTTATAGAAAAAATAGAAAATTAAGTCAGTAACTACGTACCTTTGTATTTTCATTCAGTCATTAATATTAAATTCTAATGAAAAATTTGAACGACGCGTCCCCAACTAGGCGTATGCCTGTAGCTTTGGGATAAATATTAGATAATACGACAATAAATGAAAACAAGGACAATACTAGTTCATAGGAATAATTCTAAACCATCAAAAAAATACTAACTTCAAAATAAAAAATAAAAAAAATCGAACAAACTAAATGGCATAAAACTGGAAACAAAATAGAACACCATTTATAAAGATTTTAAGTAGCTAGTTTAATTTATTGTCGTATTGAAATCTCCACGCTGTATAGTTGTCGTTATGTGCACTGACCTGTTGATAGAGACGGTCCACATGGAGGCTGCGTATCCGTCGCAGTTGCAATCGTCATCTTCCCCGCCGTCACCACTTGCCCAAACGTAGATGTTGCCCAAACCGTTTCGTCCCTGTGGAGACCAAGACAATATATGAATATCATCACATAGAAATAATTACACTTATTTAGAACGAGGACTTTCTAAAGAAATGAATACATAGATTAACATCATTATTTCAGTCAAAAGACGACCACAGGTGGACTTGGGCGACACATACACGTTTAGCGGATACCCGCGGTTATGGATACAATTGTACTTGAAAAAAATTGATTAAATTTTAAAACCCTGTTTATACTACGGAACTCTAATATAGTACAATGGAGAATAACCATACCGGCTATACGACAATGCAAGCATGAGACACCTGTCATCCATTCATATGGCGTAATCCTTTTGTAATCTGCCTAGGCAAGGAGGTCACTTACTCTTTACTTGGAACCGTATATGTCATACGATTCATAGATCAAGAGACGATTCTCTCAACCTTTGGCACCAAAGACGATGGACTAAATAAAAGAAATAAATACCGCTGGACATTACACACAGCGCCATCTAGTGCCACACTAAGCAACGAGGCTTGTGTCGTGGACACCAGATAGTTGATATACTACATAGATATTGTTTTTTGTTTGTAAATACATACTTATTATACATATAAACCATAAACATCCATGTCTCGGAAACAAATGTCTATGCTCATCACACATAAATTTGCTCCAACCGGGATTCGAACCCGGGACCCTAAGAACGTAAGGCAGTCTCACTACCGCTGCGCCATTCGGGTCGTTTCGGGTCGTAAGTAATTGCTTTAAAGCCTCCGGTTGTTAAGCTCTGCTTATCCACTCACACACAGCCGAAACAAACTCAAAGGTCACTGTCTCTCTTTTAAAGTCTAGAAATTGGTCAAGTCATAGTCTCTTTCTCTCGATAGACTCGATTATCAGTAAATACTTTACCGATAATCGAGTTCTGACCTCATTACAAATACGTCAAATAATTTTTTGCGGCTTCCCTGCATGGAAGTCGGCACTTATACCACGGTAGCGTACTAAGGGGATAAAAAGTATTCTATGTCCACATTCATGTTGCCGTGTGCCAAATAACATCCTCAATCCGTGAATAGGTAACAAACAGGCTTTTAAAAACAGGATAAGTAAAAGTGTACCGAGTATTTGATTGGCTTTCTGTGAAGATTATTTTCTTATAATTTATTTTTACAACGCAACTAACTTACTTTGACCTTTACATCAATTTGTATATTGAACAGCTTTGTTGGAGTTTTCGATATAAGCAATCAAACTTATGTTCAAATTAGCCAACACACTTTAACGTAATCAAACCTTGATCAAATAATTTCAGACCAAATATTAATATGATAACTAAAGTTAAATTGACAATTACCGCTCTACGTCAGATCCCTTTGCCAAAATTCACGCAACATTTCAAACTTTTGACTTTGAGTCTCGTTATAACATACTTCATCATTATCAGCCTATAATGTTGCCACTGCTAGGACACGGCCTCCCCTCAATGAGAGAGAATGGGCTATACTCGTAATAATCCACCACACGGGCTCAGTGCGGATTGATATTATAATATACTTACCGGATGACTTTTTTGTCAGTTTCCAAAAAAAAATGGTATATTAGGTGAACGGAGTGGAAGATTGTGGCATACTAAGTGTTTTTTTCTTTTTTCCACAGCTTAGAAAAAAATTGATCCATCATCAAATAACGCTACAAATTTCAAGTAAACTTTTCATTTTAGAACAAAAAAAGAGAAATTAAAAAAAAAAAAAAAAAAAAACGAAATATTTTTTTTTGTCGAAAAAAGTAAAGCTAACTTTGCCATTTGCTTCTACTTCCGTTACTTCTATTATAACCATTTTTTTGGAAAGTGATATAAAAGTTATCCTGTATATGACTGGAATTACAAGTACACACATCAAAAGTATCTAGGGATCAACATATATTTTTGCAATAACTTTTCTCCTGATTGATATTAATTAAAATTTTCTTTAAGGATTCATCAAATAAAGTGTTTTCGTTTGTCACAGTAACGATAAACCAAGTCACCTTTGCATTAATAAAGAAATTTGCCATTTTCCTAATAAAGGGATTTTTGACATTTGAACCACTAACATTAAAGTTCGAAAAAAAGACTGAAATAACAGTTTTCTTTAAAATTTTATTGGGTAACTTAAACAATTAATAATCCGTGTTTCTACCGCGAACACTAACAACACAAGAACATCGGTTTGGCATACTCAAAATGAGTTCATCCAAATCACGCTGTGGAATGGCCGCCCATGTTCGTTGCAACAACAAAAAAAGGTCTTCTTGCGACTGGATACCCTCCATATTCGGCAGAGCTCTTCTCTGTAGCATATCCCATGCATGCTCAATCGGGTTCAAGTCTGGCGACTGAGCAGGCCAGGGCAGGACATTGATGTTAGCTGCGGCGAGAGTCTGTCTTACAACTCTTGCGGTGTGCGGTCGTGCATTATCATGCATTAACTGAAATAAGGGACCGATTTGCACTTGTAGAGGAACGATGACGTCTGATACAATCGTCTCAGCATAAATTTGAGCGTTGAGGTTGCCTCTGATCCAAATCAACTCAGTTCTTCCGCCGATCCAAATACCCGCCCATACCATGATGGTTCCACCACTATAAGGATGGACTTCCTGGCAGGATTTTAATCGCTGTTGGCGTCCAGGGGTTCTCCAGTGTCGTATACGTCTTGTATCCGGTCTCATACCAAAACGAGACTCATCAGAAAAGCACACGAAACGCCATTGTTCTTCTGCCCAATTTCTGTGTTCAAGAGCCCATTGATATCGAATCCTACGATTGTGCATTGCTATAGGTGGTACCCGTAGCGGTCTTCGGGAATGAAGGTTCACTTCATGCAAGCGGTTTCTGACTGTTTGGTCGCTAATTAAGTTCCCTGAAGAGTGATGAAGCCTCACGGCTAACATCATGGCGGTTATTGTTGGAGCTCTTCGAGTTAAGATTTGAATGTATCGGTCTTGTCTCCGTGTGTTGCAGCGATACCGTCCTCCATGGCGCTCAGCCACGGTACCAGTGCTTCGGTAACGTGTCCAAAGTCGACTGATAACACTCTGACTTGTATTCAGAGCTAAAGCTACAGTACGTTGCCGGGAACCAGCTTCTATCATTCCCACGGCTCTGAGCATTTCTTCCCTGCTTAAATGACGTCGCCGCTCCATAATAACGTTGGTTTTAATCAGTAGTAGGGAAACAGTAGCACTAATAATGTCTTCAATGCGTTGTATGTTTTTATAGGGAAAATATTGACAGCTTATTTTCATCTTTTACTCGAATTTGATTGAGAGTTCCTGATTCAAATTATGAAATGCACCAAAAAGGATCCATATAAATTTATAAAATCATAAATTTATTACAAAGCCACATCTCAATCTCAAGAAATCCGCATAAAAATGCTTGATCCCTAGACATTTTTGATGTGTGTATTTAGGAGCCGCCATTTTGTAAATACGACAAGTCAGGCAAGTCTTTGACACTGTGTTAATGTCGACAATATGTTAAATTAGGTCGGCTTTTAGCCACCTGCTATGATTTTAGAGGTTTATTATTATATTACATGGAAATAACTACCCCGTTGGATTCGTGGTAGCAAGTGCGACTATTGAGCGGGGGGTCCTGGGTTCGATGCCCAGGTCGGACAAAAAATGATATTGGGTTTTTTCGAAATTCTATAGTAAAAGCCCGGAGTTCGGAACGTCGTGCCTCGGAGAGCACGTTAAGCCTGCGCTTGATCTCTCTGCGGGCTTGTCGGATTGCCTTCTTATCGGACTAAGAGAGTAAATGAACAGAGAGTGCGCCTGTGCCTGCGCACACACTTGTGCACTATAATATCTCCCGCGCTGATGGCTAATCTCTGCTAAGATTGGCCGATGTGACCGAAACCGGTCAGGAGGACTATTCTTAATTTAAAAAAATAAATTTGGAACCTAAGCTTTCTTGCCAGGATACTTCAAATGACATGCTTCATTACATCGTTGAATTAATAAAACCTCTTTCTTGTAATATTCATTTATGATGAAGAGAAAAAAATCTAAAGTATTTTTTGCAAAAGGGTTTATTTGTTTGAAAGATTTTTTTAACATTAATTGATAGTTTAACATCATGCTACAGCTCATATATAGAAGTCGAGCAAATACAAACGACGGGTGAAAACATGGGGCATAGCCCGTGTTTAAACTTTCCCAAATAATAATAATTAATATCTAAATGATGGTGAATATTTAAATCTTTCTTTTTTTTTGCAAATATGTCGCAATGTCAAGTATATCAATTATGATAGATAAAATATAAACCTCCATGTTAAAAGTTAAGAATCAATATAAATTCTAAAAATAACGCAATTTCGGTTTATCTAAACAAACTTTTCCAATAAAAATCTTCAAGTTGAAATCTTAAATATTTAACTTATGAAAACATCCTTTAATAAAAGCTCAATACAAACTAAGATAAAAGCAAGAATTCCCCTCAAAAACCTTCTGAAATAAAAATAAGAATATTGAAGGAACATAATTTATTTCAGTGATCCGTGTATCCTCCTTTGTTTATCGTAGGTCGCTTGTGTAGGCCGGAATAAAGCTCAGTACACGACCTCCAACAATACGAATTGGCGTCAAGCTACACGCGCTCATCACTTACTTTTTTCGTGTGAGTAGGTACGGCAATTCGCGTATCTTAATAAGATCTAATATCTCCTAAGATCGTATCTCACCCTAAAATACTTTTTAAATAAAAGTCCACACAAAATAAAAATAATAAACTGCACAAAAAATATAACACTCTGTGTCTCACGACTGCACGAAGTTGGCCCAGTTTAGCAAACTGCCAGACAACTAATGCCCAACACTGGTTTTCAATTGGACCTGGAATCTTAATACACATTGCTAAGATGATTTAATTTCAAAAGGCGTACGTAATATTAAGTTTTCCAAAAGATGTTTTCATTCGGTGAACAGATGAGTGAAGTTCGGTCTTAGGCGGGATCTTAGACCAATAGCAGTGACTCATCATAACATCATGCTTGTAATCCCCGAAGGGTTAGGCAGAAGTGTACGTAATAGTACACCCACATTTCGCCAGTTATGTTTTAAATTCCATGTAAAGCGAGCCTAATGCCATCAACCGGACACAAATAGACAATGCTACATAGAATAGAATATATTTATTGTAAAAACATGAGTATACATCAAATAATATGTGCAAGGTCTTAAAATAACAGGTAGATCTGCATGTTTTGCCATTAATGGCGTACAAAATAACATTTTTTTGATTTAGAATAAACCATAAAAAAATAGAAAACTTGAGTCTACATGGAAATGGAAAAAAAACATGGAAATTTCTAATGGAAAAAAACCCAATAACACTTTGTTTTATTATTTATTTATTTTTATTCATTAACACATACATTTGTTTTAACAGGTAAAACCCAAGCTACAATAACAAAAGTAGTCAAATTGCTAATTATTCAGTCCCAAGTAACGGGTCTGGGTAGAAACACAAATAACACAGTGGACAACAAACTAAGTGCCACCCTCTGGAATTCCGCCAAAGAGCAAGAAAATATGTCTAAACGCCGAGAGACATACAGTCACACAGTGCCACAGTCATCGTCGCAATACACTCGTGTCGTTGAGCATGTATATCGTGGCCTAAGGGTTATACCTGCTCTCTGATGGGACCCTGAATCGATTATCTTGTGCACATAAAAACGGAGATGTTAAAAGGAATGGTGGCCATTTCAGCGATGAAATAAAGGGAAGATATAAACAGGGAATTGGAATTGAAAGCGATAGAAATGGCTGTAAAACTATTATACTGCCTTTGACTATTGTATTTACCTATTCTAGTGGGAAAATTCGATTACTCTGCGTGTTTGCAGTATAATTTAATTGTCTTGTACTGAATATATATTTATACTACACTTGCTTAGTAAGTGTACCAATACGGGTAGTATTGGTACACACTAAAAGGCTTGAAAGCTGTTCATTAAACCTTCTCAAAAATCTAGGCAGTTATATTGTATGGAATTTCATTACTGCCCTGAAAATCAGGGTAGTAATCCATTACTAACGCGTTTTGTTTTTTTTTAAAGTCTTGATGACGTTGGCAATCAAACGATTTAATTTTACCATAAAAAGTACTGGCCACTAGCACTTTTAAAGCAGGTAGCATACATTACGATATGGCCGGCAAACTTCAAACCTCCATGCGGCAGAGCGAGAGATTTATAACACTCTCTCGCTTTAACACGCGCGTAAGTTGGAACCTGCGAAACGGGGCGTTTTTAAATTCTCTAACGTCTTCTGGAGCGAAAACTGTTTGACGCGTTAAAATTAAAAAAAAAAGGTTATTGTTTGTTGACGTATTTTGTAGTCACAATTTTCTTGGTAAAGTTTGTAACAATTGTAACAATGTCAATAGATTTTTTTTAATAAAATGCTTTTTTTGCTATTTTGTCTTTTACTTCTTTTTGCTTAAGTGTAGTATAAAGCAGTATATATCACTCGAGGGTAAGTACAGAATACTAAACTCGTGTGGTTCACGGCCCTCCGCTTCGCGTCGGGCCTCAAATGCACACTTGATTAGTAATCTGTACCTTACTCCCCTTGGTGAATAAATAGCTATTTCACATTACCTGCTCGTAAATGTCAAATTGCAAACCTAAAGTAAAGCAAGACATTAATGCCCTACACTTCAGCCGGGCAATAATATTTATACTACACCTGCTTGGAAAGTACCTTGATACTTTATCAAATTTACGGTAGAAAGTACGTCATTGCATATCGAACAAATATGCGGGGAGAAAATGCATCTGAGCGGGAGAGAAAAGTGTACGAAAATCCATTTCTTACGTGGTTTTTCTTTTTTAATTTTGGGTTAGACTATGCGACGGTAACCTAAATATCAAAAGCCAAAAAGTTTTTACAGTGAGTTTTTATCTCCAAGTTCGCAAAATGACACTGGCCACTAGCTGTGTGTTGGATGGTGTCGGGCTGGCAGTGCGACCCTGCGGCGGCAGAATAAACAATTTGAAAAAAGAACATGTGAAATTCCTCCTACATTGTCGCAAACACCTCAAACAAACATTAATGGAAAAAGTGTTACATTAAGCTTCACTTACTGCAACAATTTCAATATAAATTTCAATTAGTAAAGATTTCGTTTTTTATTTTCCTCGTAGGTGTAGTATAAAGCACTATGTATCACTCGAGAGAAAGTGCGATTCCCGATCTCGGGTATTTTAAAGCCCTCGCCTACGGCTCGGGCTTCAAACGACACCCTCGACGGTAATCGGTCACTGTCTCCTCTCGGTGAACAATGTACTATGTACTGAGTTTCATGGCCGCCCGCTGGTCAATAATGTGATTTGAATTTGGAACTATGAAAAATAACGTGAAAACTTTTACCAAAGAGTTTTCAATACACTTCCTCGAAATAGTTTTCGAGGAAGTGTATTGGTTATGGACTAGTGTCCATAACGCACTACGATTTGGTACAACATGCAATGTATTTCACACGTTTTTTTTCCATTTTCCCGCACGGGTGCGGGAATGAAAATTGCCACATAACTATACCTATAATAATAATAATAATGATTTATTTAACAGATCATACAATCCAATTTGTTAGTAGTACATACCTACACATCTTAAACACTAGTGTTAGTACATAATTATATTTCGTAAAATTTTGTTAATAATTATTAATAATGTCAAAATAATCAATAATAATATGTCAAAATCATCAAACGATAATGTCAAAATCACCATTAATCATGTAAAAATAATTAATAATAAAAATGTCAAAATCATCAAACAATAATGTCAAAATCACCATTAATCATGTCAAAATCATTAATAATACATAGTCAGGAAATAAAAAGAAATAAATAAAGGACAATAATCAAATAAGCAATAATTAAAGGACAATAATCAAATAAGCAATAATTAAAAGAAACATTATTTCAAGGCACGAGTAGAAGGTAACACTACACTTATACTTAGTCCAAATTGGTTCAATGCCTATTAGTCTGAGGTGAATGTTTTTTTATTTAATTTCGGCAAAGCACTACGCGTCTTTACGGTATAAATATTTTTTGAATATTCAAATTGTGTTTATAAATAGAATATCATAGATAAACATGATTATTAAAAACGAATAGTTACTTTTATACACAAATTAACATTTATTTCTGTTCTGAATTCAAAAATATTAAAAATATTAAATCCATTTTTTATATTAGGCAGTCTAACGGCTTCATACCTTTGCCTCTCCTTCAACCGGGCGAAAGAAAAGCGCGAAAAAAAAAAAAGAAAATTAAAATCATATAGTTTCTTAGTTCGTGACAAAAACATTTTTCGTTATTTTATTTTTACTTTCCATATAAAACTACTTTCAGTAAACTAACTGAAAAGACTCCAACTGTCAACATCAACAACGCATACTTTAAACAATTGAACTTTCAAAGAAACCGCTTGCTCTTTATCGCTACATAGATCTATTATACCTACCCAGATTTACAAGATCAAACTCATTTTATCTCAAATAGCTGCATTCCCAGCTAGTCCTTTCTAGTTAAAGACCGGAAGTTGCCGTGTTCCTTTTTCAAACGTTCCACTTTCAGTTTCCAGCGGCGGATATGACGACGACTGGTGGGGGGAAATGAAGCAGCTTTTAACGGTAGTATAGAGTGACTTAGTTAACTATTCGAGAAATTTAATTACGGATGAGATGAGTTTCAGTACTTAATGGTTTTTCTAATTCTACGTTTTGCCCGCGGGTTCGCTCGTGTTATGTTCGGAGATTATCGCACAGGAACGATTCAATTATAGCCCATTAGAGAAAAAAATGTCGGATCAGGAGTTCCGGAGATTACCCCCTACATCAAAACTAATATCTCTCTTTATATTACTGGTATATTTTATAAGTAAGTATATATTCACTAATGATTTATTGACCCCATGGTTACTGGTTATGGTTTATAGGTTTGGTTACCTGGTCTCGATGGGCCTGCTTTAGGCAATGCTTTGAAATTCATATTTTGCACCCAAAAGACAAAATTTTAAATTTAACGCAAAATACATTAAAAGACTGCGTCGTTGGGCAGCGTTAGTACGACTGCTGAGCCTGAGGAACCAAGGATGGTTCGTTTCCCAGGTTGGGCAAAGTGTTATTGGGTTTATCTACACCCATGCTATAAATCCTCTATAAAAGTATCTGAAATAGTTAGCTTATGGCCAACATTAAAACAGCCAGTGTCATAATAATCATTATAACACCCAAACGGGTGTTATAATGTTGTACTAAATTTCATTATGCAACTCGTTTTAAAAAAAGAACATTGTCTAGCACGTGCGATTCACTACCACAGCGCCGTAATTAAAAAAAACTTATAGGTTAATTCGAATTCAAGTCGAATCCCGCCATTTTTGTTCGATATTAGTATTGCATTACTTTGTTGTTTACAAAAATGAGTGATATAAGCTTTGTGTATTTTAATAATTGTACAATCCAAAATGTAAATAATTATATTATTACCTATACATGGTTTGTTTGTATTAAATACTCAGCAATTCAACTTTCCATGAATTTACATAGACTTCTTACAACACTACAACAACCTATGGTTTCAGAACCTTTTATGGCGGATTCATATCATGGATGTAGATAAAGTCTTGTATGCAACTGTACATAATTAGGTATTAAAACACTCATGTGATACTATTATCACCCACATTCGTATTTTAATACCCCTCATTATACAACAGTTGCATAAATAACTATTTTATTTCAGGATTTTCTCAGTAACAGCCACGGAGTCTGGATTTATGCCCGGTTGATGGCAATAGACTTGCCCCCTATTACATAGGACTTAAACATAACTGGTGAAATGTGGTTGTACTAATGGGTACAAACTCTACCTAAACATTCGGGGATTATCATGTCATGTTATGTACACTAAAGGAATTACCCAGGTAAATATTGACAATTTCCCACCCCTAAAAATGGGTTTTGTTAACCAGATTATGTAGTCAGAATCCCAACAAAAGCTCCTTTGTACCTATTTCAGTCATAAAAGATCAAGATATTCGATCCCAGTTTCGTGTATTGTTGAGACAGACCTTTTGAAAAGGATGGTTAAAGGACAATGTAAATAGAAATATTCACAATTAGTGAACGTTTTGGCATGTATACTAGACAACATGGGCACAACTTAAAACTAATTTACATGTGAACACACACACACACATACATAAACACGCATACGCACACACCATTCTGACAAAAATGTATAAACGTAAGTTATTGAGAAATATAAACCAGTTGGCATTCGACTCTCGAGCCTTCCATTACAATCCCAGTAGGCAACCCTACATCGGACCTTGTAGCCTAACATACATAGTGATGGGTTGTTGACGGTTTTTCCGTTAACGAAACGTTAACGTTGATTTACGTTTGTCAACTAGTTAATCAACTAGTTAAATTCGTCAACGAGTTAATTTACTACTAATGTCAACTTGCAACGTAAATCGTTAATTAATTTAACGGTTTTTATTCAACGCTGCGACGTTCAATTTTAGTTAGAAACAATTTGATTTAATGTTTGTTTTGGAAAACGTTTGATTGATGGTTCTACTTCATAATTGACCTTCCCTTCATACTTTTTCATCAGGCTTATGAGGACTGACTGAATAGAATACAATTAGCTATACACACGTAAACAATAGAGACGTATCTCATAGAGAGGAGACCTGTGTCCCAGCAGTGGGAACATTAATAGGATGATGATGTCGTAAACAAACAAACTAGTATTAACCGGCGGCATGCGGCACGAGCGGGGCGCGCTATACCATCAATATCATCTTATGTACTATTCTTAAAATAAATATTTCGAAAATCAACTCTGTAGCACGTTACATAGAGTTCAAATTATATGACATGACCGTCTCTCGCAAGCTATGACGTTATTTTTAACGTAAGTTTTTTAATTAGTTGCGTTTGCGTTCTCTATAAATTATTATTATTCAACTAGTTGAATTTGTCAACGTCGTTGAATTTAATATTAGAAAAATAACAGTCAGTAAATCATATGAAACATTTATTGACAGTAAAGTAGACAACACACATAATCACAGTTTACATTTTAATGATAATAACAGAAACCAATATACTGTAAATATAATGCAATAATCAATAGTACAAGAAAATTTAAACAATAATTAAATGTATGGAAATAATGTTTTTCCAACATTATTTCTAGCTGATACCTATTTACCCTTATACACGAAGTATTGCGGTCACGGAGAGATGTTGCTTCGACGATGGTGCGTGGTAAAAGAGAAGCTCCGCTGCACTGAGCATCATTTAAATACGATCTTCAAAATGAACTGTCATGGCGCGCCCCTCCTACCCTCATCCGGGTATGGCAATAGCAAGTGCGACAACATTAACTCGTTGCGTTTGCGTGCTCGATTATTGAACGAGACGCACGAGTTAAATTCAACGTCGTTGACGAATTCAACTAGTTGATTCATAAACAGTTAACGTTAATACGTTGACAGGAGACTAACGGTTGATTCAACTAGTTCGTTGATTCAACGCCCATCCATAATATACACAAACAAGATTCAATAATAAACGCTACTTTGTTTTAGCATTATAGGTACCTACGTGGTGGCCCCCGGCCACCGATAGGCGCGGGCCTGTGGACGGAGAACTATGGCGTTCGTGTTCCACGCGCGCCTCAAAGAGAGACCGCAAAAGGAAGGGGTCCACAAGGACCGATGCCTGCCGGGGTTGCGGGACTGTTCGAAAGAAATACCGTGGCCCCGGAACACAAAGGACGATAAAGGAACATGGATGGGTTTTAGTCAGTAAAAGTCTGACACTCCCTCCTGCTCCGCCCAGAGCGGGAGTCATTTGATGATTTCCGATATGAAAAAAAAAAATGTACCTACTTGTCCTAATCATCATCATCTACAGCCCCACTTCACCCACTGCCTCTCTTTGTTTGTGCCAAGCTCCACGTTCTTGTGCCAGCCTCATCCAGGATGTAGCCGCGATGGCCACAATGTCATCCATCCAATTCTGAATACCTTCGTACGTCTCCGGATATCCATGTATGGAACTCGGTCTACTAGTTTTATGCCGAGCATGGAACGCACCATGGCTCTATGTGCTACTACTTGTGTTATACCTGTCACTGTCACACAACAATTTAATTTTGATATAATTTTATTTTGTTATTTTATTTCTAAATTACTTTTACTTTATTTTAAAACTATTTAAGACCATTTAAATAACTTTACTAGTATACTAGTCACTTTGTACCCCGTTCGATTTTTCTTTTTATGTAATATATTCTGGAAGGCGCTGGTGTCTGTGATACAATGCAAAAAAAAAAGAACTGTCAAACTCCAAGTGCTAGACAGTGACGGGTATACACAACTAAAGTAGTGCTAAATTACGTTTATAAAACTATAAGCATAATTCGACAGAGATCCTGTGGCATAAAAATTACCTCCCAAACATGTATGTATAGTCTTTTAAGTACATTACAACGAAGACCAAACCAAGTTCTTTTTGCGCTATTTAGCCGCATTACATTCAGTAGAAAAAAACTTCCATTAACGCAACGCAAGTGACAGAAGGAATATCAAAGCCGACGGGAGGGTAGTGTTTACTCAGGTGACCCACCCCTTTCGACCACCTGGGTTGAAACTAATCCCTCTCTAGGAGGTTTTAATGTCAACTCTTAATGGAGAAGAGACTCAACTCGATTCTCAGTACAAGTACTTGTACTAAAAATCGAGTTGAGTGGCGTGCGATTGAGGAGGCCTATGTCCAGCAGTGGACTGTTGTAGGCTGGTGATGATGATGATGAAGTACTTGTACCAATATTGTATTCTGGTCAAAAGCAAATAGTGCCATATTACTTTCACGATTAAAATCACTCAACTAGCAATCTTGCCACTAAATACCAGCTTACGAATCTTCTCCATTAAGAGTTGACATTAAAACCTCCTAGAGAGGGATTAGTTTCAACCCAGGTGGTCGAAAGGGGTGGGTCACCTGAGTAAATACTACCCTCCCGTCGGCTTTGATATTCCTTCTGTCACTTGCGTTGCGTTAATGGAAGTTTTTTTCTACTGAATGTAATGCGGCTAAATAGCGCAAAAAGAACTTGGTTTGGTCTTCGTTGTAATGTACTTAAAAGACTATACATACATGTTTGGGAGGTAATTTTTATGCCACAGGATCTCTGTCGAATTATGCTTATAGTTTTATAAACGTAATTTAGCACTACTTTAGTTGTGTATACCCGTCACTGTCTAGCACTTGGAGTTTGACAGTTCTTTTTTTTTTGCATTGTATCACAGACACCAGCGCCTTCCAGAATATATTACATAAAAAGAAAAATCGAACGGGGTACAAAGTGACTAGTATACTAGTAAAGTTATTTAAATGGTCTTAAATAGTTTTAAAATAAAGTAAAAGTAATTTAGAAATAAAATAACAAAATAAAATTATATCAAAATTAAATTGTTGTGTGACAGTGACAGGTATAACACACGTAGTAGCACATAGAGCCATGGTGCGTTCCATGCTCGGCATAAAACTAGTAGACCGAGTTCCATACATGGATATCCGGAGACGTACGAAGGTATTCAGAATTGGATGGATGACATTGTGGCCATTGCGGCTACATCCTGGATGAGGCTGGCACAAGAACGTGGAGCTTGGCACAAACAAAGAGAGGCAGTGGGTGAAGTGGGGCTGTAGATGATGATGATTAGGACAAGTAGGTACATTTTTTTTTTTCATATCGGAAATCATCAAATGACTCCCGCTCTGGGCGGAGCAGGAGGGAGTGTCAGACTTTTACTGACTAAAACCCATCCATGTTCCTTTATCGTCCTTTGTGTTCCGGGGCCACGGTATTTCTTTCGAACAGTCCCGCAACCCCGGCAGGCATCGGTCCTTGTGGACCCCTTCCTTTTGCGGTCTCTCTTTGAGGCGCGCGTGGAACACGAACGCCATAGTTCTCCGTCCACAGGCCCGCGCCTATCGGTGGCCGGGGGCCACCACGTAGGTACCTATAATGCTAAAACAAAGTAGCGTTTATTATTGAATCTTGTTTGTGTATATTATGGATGGGCGTTGAATCAACGAACTAGTTGAATCAACCGTTAGTCTCCTGTCAACGTATTAACGTTAACTGTTTATGAATCAACTAGTTGAATTCGTCAACGACGTTGAATTTAACTCGTGCGTCTCGTTCAATAATCGAGCACGCAAACGCAACGAGTTAATGTTGTCGCACTTGCTATTGCCATACCCGGATGAGGGTAGGAGGGGCGCGCCATGACAGTTCATTTTGAAGATCGTATTTAAATGATGCTCAGTGCAGCGGAGCTTCTCTTTTACCACGCACCATCGTCGAAGCAACATCTCTCCGTGACCGCAATACTTCGTGTATAAGGGTAAATAGGTATCAGCTAGAAATAATGTTGGAAAAACATTATTTCCATACATTTAATTATTGTTTAAATTTTCTTGTACTATTGATTATTGCATTATATTTACAGTATATTGGTTTCTGTTATTATCATTAAAATGTAAACTGTGATTATGTGTGTTGTCTACTTTACTGTCAATAAATGTTTCATATGATTTACTGACTGTTATTTTCCTAATATTAAATTCAACGACGTTGACGAATTCAACTAGTTGAATAATAATAATTTATAGAGAACGCAAACGCAACTAATTAAAAAACTTACGTTAAAAATAACGTCATAGCTTGCGAGAGACGGTCATGTCATATAATTTGAACTCTATGTAACGTGCTACAGAGTTGATTTTCGAAATATTTATTTTAAGAATAGTACATAAGATGATATTGATGGAATAGCGCGCCCCGCTCGTGCCGCATGCCGCCGGTTAATACTAGTTTGTTTGTTTACGACATCATCATCCTATTAATGTTCCCACCGCTGGGACACAGGTCTCCTCTCTATGAGATACGTCTCTATTGTTTACGTGTGTATAGCTAATTGTATTCTATTCAGTCAGTCCTCATAAGCCTGATGAAAAAGTATGAAGGAAGGTCAATTATGAAGTAGAACCATCAATCAAACGTTTTCCAAAACAAACATTAAATCAAATTGTTTCTAACTAAAATTGAACGTCGCAGCGTTGAATAAAAACCGTTAAATTAATTAACGATTTACGTTGCAAGTTGACATTAGTAGTAAATTAACTCGTTGACGAATTTAACTAGTTGATTAACTAGTTGACAAACGTAAATCAACGTTAACGTTTCGTTAACGGAAAAACCGTCAACAACCCATCACTATGTATGTTAGGCTACAAGGTCCGATGTAGGGTTGCCTACTGGGATTGTAATGGAAGGCTCGAGAGTCGAATGCCAACTGGTTTATATTTCTCAATAACTTACGTTTATACATTTTTGTCAGAATGGTGTGTGCGTATGCGTGTTTATGTATGTGTGTGTGTGTGTGTTCACATGTAAATTAGTTTTAAGTTGTGCCCATGTTGTCTAGTATACATGCCAAAACGTTCACTAATTGTGAATATTTCTATTTACATTGTCCTTTAACCATCCTTTTCAAAAGGTCTGTCTCAACAATACACGAAACTGGGATCGAATATCTTGATCTTTTATGACTGAAATAGGTACAAAGGAGCTTTTGTTGGGATTCTGACTACATAATCTGGTTAACAAAACCCATTTTTAGGGGTGGGAAATTGTCAATATTTACCTGGGTAATTCCTTTAGTGTACATAACATGACATTTGATGATTTCCGATATGAAAAAAAAAAATGTACCTACTTGTCCTAATCATCATCATCTACAGCCCCACTTCACCCACTGCCTCTCTTTGTTTGTGCCAAGCTCCACGTTCTTGTGCCAGCCTCATCCAGGATGTAGCCGCGATGGCCACAATGTCATCCATCCAATTCTGAATACCTTCGTACGTCTCCGGATATCCATGTATGGAACTCGGTCTACTAGTTTTATGCCGAGCATGGAACGCACCATGGCTCTATGTGCTACTACGTGTGTTATACCTGTCACTGTCACACAACAATTTAATTTTGATATAATTTTATTTTGTTATTTTATTTCTAAATTACTTTTACTTTATTTTAAAACTATTTAGACCATTTAAATAACTTTACTAGTATACTAGTCACTTTGTACCCCGTTCGATTTTTCTTTTTATGTAATATATTCTGGAAGGCGCTGGTGTCTGTGATACAATGCAAAAAAAAAAGAACTGTCAAACTCCAAGTGCTAGACAGTGACGGGTATACACAACTAAAGTAGTGCTAAATTACGTTTATAAAACTATAAGCATAATTCGACAGAGATCCTGTGGCATAAAAATTACCTCCCAAACATGTATGTATAGTCTTTTAAGTACATTACAACGAAGACCAAACCAAGTTCTTTTTGCGCTATTTAGCCGCATTACATTCAGTAGAAAAAAACTTCCATTAACGCAACGCAAGTGACAGAAGGAATATCAAAGCCGACGGGAGGGTAGTATTTACTCAGGTGACCCACCCCTTTCGACCACCTGGGTTGAAACTAATCCCTCTCTAGGAGGTTTTAATGTCAACTCTTAATGGAGAAGATTCGTAAGCTGGTATTTAGTGGCAAGATTGCTAGTTGAGTGATTTTAATCGTGAAAGTAATATGGCACTATTTGCTTTTGACCAGAATACAATATTGGTACAAGTACTTCATCATCATCATCACCAGCCTACAACAGTCCACTGCTGGACATAGGCCTCCTCAATCGCACGCCACTCAACTCGATTTTCAGTACAAGTACTTGTACTGAGAATCGAGTTGAGTTGATCATAAGTACTTATGATCTTATTTTAATTTTGGATGGCCTTCCCGCCCCGGTTTGTTTTTCCTTCTTTCTCAATATCATCGAATGGTTGTCTGCAAAAGAGACTTTCAATTGATTTGTGTTTAGTTTCCTAAATTTTCGACCAGGTATATCCACCGTCGTTCGTATCTCTGATAAATCACGCTTGATTTTGGCCCAACAACAGCCCATAACGTCCACTGCTTGACATAGGCCTCTCCCATGATGGGAGGAATTTGCCGTAATCTCCACGCTTGGCAGGCGGATTGGAGATCGCAGTGATGAAAGACTAACAGAAAACGCTGCTGCCCATTCTCTGGTCTACGGAGGCGCAAGGTGTTCTGCCTCAGACATTAGTCGCCTTATACGACACCCGTGAGTGTAATGGGTTGGTTCTATCTACTCTGCCGGATACCACACGGCTAACTTAAGATTTTGGCCCACCGGTAGATAAATCTTTATTCAGAACCACTACAACTGTCAAAATTATAACAATAATTTAGATTGGAATCTTCGAAAAGCGCCCAAACCTTTAGACTTCTAATTAAAGTCAATCAGTTTTATTATACCTTGGAATATCGCCCTATGCTGAAGTAAAACATTTTAATGTAAGCATTTTTAGATTATTTATGCTAAAGTTATCGTTTAAACTTGGCATAAACTAGATCACGTGTATCGTAAAAGGCGTCGTCTATTCTCACTTTAACAGAATCTATCGTAGCTACTAAAGTTTTATGTCACTATTTAAACGAGCTTAAGGTTACGGTAAAACCGACACAGACTATTAAATTTTTAAAGTGCAGTTTCATCTTCTGCAGTGGTTTACGTCAGTTTTCATTATGAAATGTGTAAAATAAGTATGAAGTGGCTGAGTAGTAGTCCTCTAATCACGGCCGTCAAAATGAGGCATTTTTGTCTTTTTTGGAGGGTTATATTTTCTATAAAAAAAGTAGTAATGGTTGTAGAAGTAGTTGTAAGTTTTATGTATTATATTTTCTCATCTTTTACACACTATGTCTACATCTCTTTTTATCTACTCTCCTTTCGCAGGTATGCTGGAAGAGATTTCTTTAGAAATAAGCCTTTCTTCTTTTCTGTATGTAGTGTGTACATAAACCGTTAAATAAATAATAAAGTATTATATTAACTATCTGTTGTCCACGACACAATCTCGTTGCTTAGCGTGGCACTATGGCGCTGTGTGTAATGTCCAGCGAATATTATTTATTTACTTTTCAGTAGCTGAAAAAAAGGAAATGACAGGGATGTGTTTACAGTAGACCTTGATTTAATGAAATTGCTCTAGTCTAAAGGCACTATTCGGGAACAAAAAAGGAAATACATTTGTATGGAGAATCGTAGCCCCTATTCCCTTTAAATAAGGTTGCATATTCAGGTCCATGATGCCACCTGTTTAGACAAATATTAACTATCACTTATTAGGTAGCCGGTTACATCAAAACATAAAAACAAGTCTGTTACAAAACGTTTTTTGCCAAGTCCGAATAACCTTTCAAAAATAGTTCTAACTAAAATAACATTTCTGGCGACACGTGTAGATTCTATTTCCAATACTGTCGGATCCAGCAGTTTGTTAAAATACCTACACATGACAGTTTTATTTTCGGCTAGAAAAGTATTCCTAGAAGTCTAAAACCGGCCGGATTTGGTTACCGACTACTACTATTTGGTTGTGACTAGATTGTGTCGTTGAAATACTGTTCCTTTTGAGACTATTATTTGTACCATTTATAAATGTTTTATACATCTGACAGATGGTCCGCGGGGTCTTAATGCTAACAGCATTTTCAAGAAAATTTCAAAACGCATAGTTGACACTTCCCATTACCCAAGGGCTGGCTTTTAACTTGCAATATTATTAATAAATGTATTTAATATTGTTACATAAAAATAAAGTATAAAGAAACTACATATTTATTCAGGTAAGATTTTTTTCTTGTTGGCCAGTCTCACACAAATCATCCTTGTGAAACTTCTCAATGTTTCTCAATGTCTTCAAAATTTCTCAATGTTTCCAAAAGTAAAACTCCACCTCCAAACGATTTCCGAATTGTGCTATTTGAATACGGTTTTGGGGTGTTAGAATAGGATAGAATGTTTTATACAAACCATCAACAAATAATGAAATAGGTACATGTGGCCCATCCTTCTGAGGATTTGCAACGAAAGATGAAAATCCTACGGGGCCTATAGATTACAGTAACTCACTTTCCATCACAATCCAGAGCTTTTCATCCAAAAAAGCAAATAATTTGTTAGGTATAGACAAATCTGCTTTCCCTCTTTCTTGGTCATTTGCTACGCGCACACTTTTGCTCGACACTAAGACAATTTATTTACCATCTACCCGTATTTTCCAGTCATCATGCGATCATGGCGCTTGCTACAGCGTCGAAATATCAAGAGCTCAAAATAATGAATAATCAAGATTTCCCATAAAAGTTTAACACAGTCTTACCTCATTAACACCGCGGACGATGGCCCTCATAGTGGCGTTGCGTGGCCCATCGACGGTCCTGCCGTCATCCGTGGGCCCCCACGACGCACTGTAGATGTGGATCTTGTGGGGCTCGTGACCCATCGAGTTGGCCTCGATCAGGTCCGTCATGTAGGGCTGGTCCAACATTCTTATACCTGAGGGCAAAAAAGGCAATGGTTATTTATTCCAGAGAAAAGAGGAATAGGAGATCACTTGGAAAGGAATGGTGCAGTAAAAATTAGTATGCCAGAACTTTTGAATATTTTAATACTGGGTCAAAAAGAGTTCATTAAGATGAAAGTGATCATTTTATGGAGCGAATATTATATAGGTTACTATATGAAAGAATACAAAATTGAGAAGTTAAATTAGTATAAATAGATGCAGTAGTCAAGTCATCCATCATCCAAGTGCGATTGAACTTTTAGGTAAAATGAAAGTACATAGTTGAATAGAACTCATACAAATACTTGATTTAATCCTGCTAACTAAGTAACGAACTAAAAAGTGTTTAATCAAGCAAATAAAGTACAGAATGGATCGAATTGTATTTCTAAAAAGAATCCAACAATGCACAATGGAACGAAACTCGTTCAACTAAAAGAAAACTTTATACCGACGAAGTTCTTGAAAACTACCGATGATTAGACAAAGAAGATAAATACAAAGGCAATTTATAAATAAAACTGTAGAACTAATAGACAACCCATCTATTTAAAACAGCTCCAAATTCAAATATTCAAAATGGCTTCCACTTCATTACGTCATTTAGTCTCAGTCTGAACGGTTTTATTTGGAACGCGATTATTAAACTAAATTCAATTATTTGAGATTGGCTACCTAAAAGTAAATTTATGTTTGGATAGATATAATCCTCAATTAAGTTTACAAATGGTGGTTAAGCTGTTGAAGCCTCAAATCCCCGAGCGATGCGTCCAAAGCGTAGTAAAGCTTCCGTAATGCCACGATACTCTTCGTCGTTCCACGAAGCCGAACAGATAACGGTAATTTACCCGTTTATCTTATTTAAGTACTTAAAACGGCTTTATGCATCTAGCAATAAACGTTATATTAGCTTTTGCAAGTGCTTAAAGCGATGCCGGCAAATATTTTAGATATAAAATAAAGCCGCGATTTTGACGCCTTTTCATTTTTATTTTTTATTTTACAGCCTTAGGAAAACTTACAGCAAAAAATTTACACACGATTTAGAATTGAATTTAATCAATTTGATTTGAATTCTGATTCCTTTTTTAAATGAATCGGCACACATTTTTTTTTAATTTTATTTGCGTTTTCTTTCAGTGTTTTTTTATAAAAGCAGAGAGCAAACGAAGAAGTTTATTGACATTTATTTATTTGTAAAACAGAAGTTACGTCTTCCATGCAAGCCTGTATTGGGGCCTGTTGGCCTCGTACAGGAATAATTTAGTTTATTGTATGTCTTAAATAAGTTTTTTATATAATTTTTTGTCGTTCTCTTTTTATTTAATTTTGTTTATTGTTTTGTCCTGTGCGAGTTTAATAAATACTTTTTCTTTCATTGTTCATGTTATCTTATTCACCTCTAAAAAATACATTAACAATATTTTACAACACAATGACATTTCAAACTCTTTTCCATTTATTTTAAAGTTGATTCTTTCAGAAAAAAAGCACTTCAGTTTTAAAACTCAATTACGAACAAACACAAACTTTCAATTAAAGAAACTGAAAACAGTTAGGTAGATTGTTCATGGTCTGTTACTACTACTCGAAACTATAAATTAATCAAAAAACTGCTGTCCTGTTAAATTCCCAAATAGACTTCAGTTCAAAATAAAGATCTTTTTTGTTTTGTCAGACTTGTCAGACATACAAAACAGAACCTTACTGTTATAACAATAAAGATCATTGAGAAATGACTGTATTTTCACGGTCACCTGTAACTGTCAGTTTTTCGGACTGTCATCCTTATCTTACATACAGGGTGTAAACGGACCCTTCACAAAGCCGTCAACCAAGCATTATGTACAAGTGTACATCAGGCTAAGTAACTTTTCGCAAAAATTATCGCTGGGAATCGACTTTTTTTTTTGGGTGAAAATTCACGTTTTATGGTTGGTGTTTACTACACCTAACGCCATCTATCAAATCATTGCAACAATTCGCCGATCGGTCAATAAAGACAACGTCAGTGCCACAGAAAGTCTATAAACCGCATCATATTCGTGTTCCAAACCTGTTTATTATCTGTGTTCTTTTCCTAATATTCATTGAAAATATTAATCTGTACATTTTCTGCCTTGGGATTAAACGGATGATTGAAGAAATTACCTCAAGAATTTCTTTTCAAAAACCCATATAAGAAGCCCTAACAGTTGGACTCAATGTAACACACTCAAAACATTGTGGTGATGGATGGATTGAAATAGTACAGGGGTCGTGGTAAAAATCTTCAACAAAAAAACATGTATTTAAAAAAAAAAACTTGTGGAAACGTTGGCACTTTGACCCCCAATATCTCCATAACTAGAAGTTTCCCAGGTAAGGCGTAGAACAAACAAATGATCGTAATGACGGGGAAAACAAGTGCCTTTGGGCTATAGTCTTTTTACACCCTATATTGTTAGCGGTACATTCACTAAATTAATATTATATTTAATAGATTTCCTTGTTCTTTACTTTTTTTCCTTAAATGTACTTGTTCCTTTCATTATTTTGGAGCAAGAAAAAACAACAACCTCTCTATTAATAATTCTCCTCATTCATTTAGGGTCGGCGCAGCATGTTTTCTTTCATACTTCTGTATTACTCGTCATCTCAACAGTTACCTCCTTTTCGAGCCATAACATGCTTCACACAGTCCATCTTTCGTTTCTTTGGTCTTCCTCTACTGTTATACCCATCCACATTCATACTCTTTCTATCTATATTTTTGATGTGAAACATCTATAGGCCCCGTGCGTATAGATGTTTCAAAACCAAAAAAACAAATGAAAAATTCGTGGCGAGCGTGGCGATTGAACCCGTCCCGAACAATCCCGAACATTACCAACTTGTTGAAGCAGCATAAGATCTACATATTCGCCACGATTTACAACAAGCCAGCTGGTCTCGGGGCACAGAGCGCTGGATTACAATCTCGTGACTTCGAGTTCGATTCCAGCATCAGGATTTGTAAATCGAGGATATGTGAATTTTTTTCGTGAATCGAGTCATTTTCTTTTATTTATTTTATTTGTTTGTTTTTTATATTGACTTTTTTTTAAGCATATTACTTGTACAAAATAATTTCGATGTTTCACATCTGCCAGGCCTCCCGCGATGGCTCACTTCTTTTTTGCTAAGCGTACTTCTCTATTTCTTCATCGGTAAATTGCATCCGTGCGAAGCTAAGTCGGGTCGCTTGTAGAAAATAAATAAAAGTATATTTGTATATTATGGTATATAAAAGTATATTAGTAATAAAAGTATATTTGTATATTACGGTATTTTTCCTAACCAGTAAAACGGAACAAAGGAAAAGTTTAAGTGTCATCCCACACAAGTCTTTAATTTCTAGTGACGCAACTTAGGAAGACTCTAAAAGATAGAAAGACAATACCAATGCATTTTTATTCACTTTTAGCGCTTCATTTTCTCAGACAATTTCAACTAGGTAATTGTTTGCCTAGTTGAAAGCTTTGGCTACATGAAAGGCACTTTGCAGTATTTACTCGAGAAATAACGAAATCAAAAATATATACGATACATTTTTTTTTTTCATAGGTTTTGACTGTGCCAATACCTACTATAATTGGCTCATTTTTATAGATCAGCTGCTTTTTTAATAATCTATGTAACATTTCAACGCTTTATAGCTCTGTAATCATGCAACAGTTTGCTCGCTGAAGTCTTAAAACAGGTTTTTTTCGATAATTATATCATACTCGGTTTCACAGAAAACAAGTTCGTAATCATGAGTAGGCTGTAGGTACCTAGTTTTAACTACAGAAAGATAGTCAATCGATTCTACGCCAACTAGTATATAGCTTGACATTTTCAAATGGTCGAAACTTCATATTCCCGACAGTACAAGTTTCAACTTCGCTTTAGTTTGAATTGATATCAGAAAATGAGAAGTCGCCACGAGTTTTGGCGCTGACAACCTCTCGAACACCGGTATAGGACGCGAACTTTGGCAACCAGGTATAACTATTTCTGACTAGCTAAACTTGACAGTTGAATTAACTTTAACGGCATGAATATCTGAGTGTATATTTCCTCAACTCCCATTGAAAAGGGAGGCTGGTGCTACTGGGCCATTGCGTGATGCAGGATTTTTAGTTATAGTCTTGAGTCATAGGTGTTGCTGCTGATCTTTTTGTATTTTTGGCTATGTCACTATGTAAGAACTATTTAATATTAATAAGTGTAGAAAGCATTTTCACCGCATAAAAAAACACATTTCTACTGTACCACTTAGATAGACTGTGGAACTACACGGACTGTAGAATTTTGTTGTTTTAATAGATTTATTTCTCACTAGATTCCGCCCAAGGCTTTTACATTTTTATCTACAATATCCTAATAATTTATAGTATATGTGTTATTCTAATGTATAAGCTATATTATTAAAGGCTTGCGTGGTTGTTTGCGTGAAAGAGCAACAAACAAAAACCATCCATTCTCACAAATTTCACGTTTATAATAGCAGTAAGATTTAAAATACAGCCGTAATATTAGCCGTGTGGTATCCGGCAGAGTAGAATAGAACCAACCCATTACACTCACGGGTGTCGTATAAGGCGACTAATGTCTGAGGCAGAACACCTTGCGCCTCCGTAGACCAGAGAATAGGCAGCAGCGTTTTCTGTTAGTCTTTCATCACTGCGATCTCCAATCCGCCTGCCAAGCGTGGAGATTACGGCAAATTCCTCCCATCATGGGAGAGTCTTATGTCCAGCAGTGGACGTTATGGGCTGTTGTAGTAGTAGTAGTTAAAATACAGGATATTAGAAAGCAAACATTATTTTTTTAAGAGACTTAAAATTTGTTGCGCTTTACGTCTTCACCAAGCCCCGACCACTATGATCCCACAAGAAAACATTAAGCAAAATTATGAGTACGACAGTCGTTGCGTGGGAAAACTTAAGAATCGCAATTCATACCAACCCACTTTGCTTTAAGATTAAGTATTTTCTTATCCATACGCAAACAGTGCTTATTATGTTTGCTTATGGATAAGAAAATACCTACGATCCTAATCTTGAACTCGGCCTTAAATAGCATTACTCTGGGTCTCGGCTTATACACACGTTATATATTAAGGCATTGTGTAATCTAAGACTAATTTATTACTCGTGAGGCCACTGGTGTAGGTCAGGGCTAAGTGTTAGATGAAAGTTTTGTTGTTAACTAAAGTGTTTTGAAGAAAAAAAATCAAAATAAAAGCATTAATTTCAGGTAATCCAGTTACAGGCACTTTTGAAAAGAAAAAATGAATAATTTTCAATAATCAAATAAGGCGACTTTTAAAAGTATGCATTCTGAAAGTGACAGAGCGTATTCCATTCCAGAAATTCATCACAACAGCAAAATATTTGATAGCTATCCCAACCGAGGCTACCTCTTAACGCAACCTCTTAACGAGGCCGATAAATTATTTTACCGTCATTTGGTTATTTTTTTTCTATTCTAAAAACGAAATTGAAGGTCAAGGTTTTAACTTTTGCCATTGAGAGTAAATATTAAACTGGATCTTAATACCCCTACGAGCCCACGACCTCTATACCATTGCATTCACCTACGAGCACACACTGGACCTATTAACTTATTAGTCTTGCACTTCAACATTTGAAAGGACCACGGCCTTCCACTAATGTTTACGTATAACAGAATTACATAATTACATCACTCCTCTAAGGGATAGGCAGAGGTGTATGTACCTAGGTGTGTGTATGTTATGAAAATACTCATATGTAAGAGGGTGAACCCCGAAAATAGTATAATGTACTAAAAGCTCTTACCGTGACAAACAGGCAATCTGCTTAAAACTTACGGCTCTGCCCGCGTGGATTTCGATAATTGCCCCACAAGATCATACTAGGTACTGGGATAAAAATATCCTATGTGTTTATCCAGGTTATAAACTATCTGTGTGCCAAATTTCATCTAAATTCGTTCCGTCGTTTGAGCGTGAAGGAGTAACAAACCTACACACAAACACACATACAAACTTTCGCGTCTATAATATTAGTGTGATCTTTAAAACAAACATCAAAGCATATAGATGTAAATGAATGGAGCAATGGTGGCCCAGTGGCCGGTCGTGAGTTCAAACCCAGACAGGCGCTTCACTTAATGTAATTGATTTAATCATCTCTGTTCTCTAAACTGTTCAAGAAAACCGTGGGGAAACCGGCGGGAAACCCAGAATCAATCATTGCTTACATGTGACAACCATCATTCCTCACGGAGACCACGAGACCACATAGTGGATTATATACTCGTATTTTAAAACAAAATGAAACTTATTCAAATAAAAAACAAAACAAAAGCGAAAATTCGAGAACGAAAATGAAAATGGCCGCGCCACAGACCCGCCATTTTCCGCGTCGTCAGATTTGTCTTGTATGTAATACGAGCTGTTTGCAAAATGTTTCCCTTTTTGTTATTGAGAACTCGACTCGCGTTATAAGTTTTTTTTGCAAGATATTAATAGTGGGTGTGGTCACTGTGGTGTAGGTCATGATATAAGTCACATCCTACTATAAAAAAAAAAAGACCGAAGGTGTAAATGAAAAGTTTGTGAGGATGTATGGATGTCTCTGGATGTTTGTATCTCTTTCTCCTCTTTCTCTGACCCTGATTTTTATATATAAAGGGTGTAAAACACCTCTTAACGAAAACGAAAGGCACTAATTGTACTCGTCATTGCGATCATTTTTTTGTTCTACACCATACCTGGGAACCTTCTAGTTACGGAGATAATGGGGGTCAAAGTTCCAACTTTTTGAAGATTTTTTTTTAAATACAAGTTTTTAATATTAGATTTTTACTTTAAACACCTCCACGGAGTTACTACTATTCAATCCATCCATCAGCACAATGTTTTGAATGCGTTACATTGAGTTCTACCACAAAACATGATTTTTCACCCCAAAAAAAAAAGTCATTTCCCAGCAAAAATTTTTGCGTAAAGTTACTTGGTTTGATGTACAGAATGCTTGGTTGACGGCTTCGTGATGAGGTCTTTTACACATATAGCAATCTGATATCATATTTTTGTACCGCTGACTGAATTGGTATCCTGCTGACTGTTAGTTAATCACTTTTATATGTCTGGTATAAAACCAAGATAATGGTTTATTGTGAATCCAAAGAGATTGGGTACTACCACAGTGTTAGGCACTAACCACACGAAAAAGAAAGAATGAAACGCGACCTAAGTGCAACAAGATAAAACGATATGAATCTTGGGATTCAGATAATGATTACAAATTAATGGAATCATCAAATAATAAAAATTGGTTAATTTTATAACACATAGATACGTGTACAGTGGGTTATAAGAATTAGCTGACTAGTCACTGAGCAAAAAAAAAATTGAGCAAAGTAAATTAAATATAAAAGAATTTTAAAATTATATCGATTCGTATTCTATATAACTCGTACATGTGAACAACTCTCTACCACCACAGTTTTCTACTAAATACAAAAAATTTCAACTTCGTTATTTCCAAATCACTACTTCAGTACAAAAACATGTTATTTACAGTTGTAAGCAATAAACCTTGAAAGAAACAACCTACTCAGTAACGTATGGTAATACGGGTCCACAAATAGATATATTACGGGCACGAACGGATATATGGCACAATAAAACGGACACGGAGCGTTTTATGTTTAGAGCCCCTGTTTTGTGCTCCTGTGTGTCTTTATTTGAATAACCTGAGACGTTGGTCTCGTAGTCTCAAATAGAACTGCTGGTATTAGGTTTGATTTCCAAGTTGAGTAAAGGGTTTTTTCGTTAGTAATTTTTCATAAGGACGCTAGGAGCTCGAGGTTTTGGAGATGGTGTAACACCTCTGCTTTCTTTGCCTTGAAGAAGGTTAAGTCGTTTGCTTGTGTGTTGTATCGCTTATAGAATTGCCTGTTATTCATAAATTTATAGTCACATTCAGACCAATAAATATATATTACCAAATTGGCTTTTCAATTCAATGCTTGCTCTGTAATATAAATTCAAAACTATAAAGCCAACATCACGATTGACAAATAAAAAGAAATATTGGCAAAGAGCTGGTGAACGATGCTTCTCAACCACTCAAGGAATTCTTTGGACATATTTTACGTTTCTCAATGGAAGAATAAAGAACGCTATTCTTAAGCAAACACAAAAGCGTTGAAATTCTGTGAGAGTTTGCAAATATCTCTCGAAGAAAGTAAATATCAAGTGAAAATATTCTTGGTATTTTTCCTAAAGGGCTGCTGTGTAAGAGAGAGTTCGAAAATAGCTAGCAAATGCTTTGACAGTATATGGACATGGTCTTTATGGACCTTTCACAAGATAGAGTTGAATACGTAGACTATTTCCGTGTCTACATAATTATACAACCATTCCTGTAAAATTTGTATTCACATAACACAACTAAAATGGAATGCAAATTCCACATTCAATGTTGTAACTTACCTCAGCTATTGCCTTGATGGAAATTCCTTAACATTTTAAACTATTAACTTGTTATTTTAACGGAATTAACAACCAACAAACTAGTTATAAAGGCTGGAAAATAACTAGCAAAACAAATTAAACACGGCATTGTATATACACGGTTCTGGGAAATTTAAATGCAATTATCCGCGATTCTACCCGCGTAAAGAAGAGAGTAGTAGAAGATCTTTACTTTCCAGAAGAAAGAACACCTTCAATCAAATTCAAATCAATCTATGTTACTTTTCGAAACATATCTACTGTTTAAAAATTGGAAATTTCATTTTAATATAAAACTAGAACGTATGGGGTTATAGTAGATAAAATCACGCCAGTATGTATAAATACTACGTAAATGCACATTTGGTCTCAATGCATATGCATTTTCAGCGGTAAGACCTCGAAACATATCTACTGTTTAAAAATTGGGAATTTCATTTTAAAATAAAACTAGAACGTATGGGGTTATAGTAGATAAACTCACGCCAGTATTTATAAGTACTACGTAAATGCACATTTGGTCTCAATGCATATGCATTTTCAGCGATAAGACCACCCATTCTGTCACGTTATGTGAAATGTTTTCTTCTATGAATGCTACTTGTATAGTATAAATAATAAAGGATATTCTATAGTCATCTTACCACAAACAATAAACACCTAACGTAAACACACAATTAAAATAGCGATCCAATCTAAAATCTCATCCACCTTTTTTATAATTTAAACCTCGAACAGATAACGGCCAGTACATTGAGTGTAGTCTGAATGGACCGGGTTTCAAAATGTGTAATCACGCGGTCCGGCGGAGCGCGAGTAATGTCTGGGAGGGACAGATACCGACCACGTCATATACTGCCGGGTACATCGTCGAGGGATTAGCAGGTCAACTGTTAAATGATAAACATTTTTTTGCTACAAAAGTTGAATATTTTAGAATGTAATGCGCACATCAGGTCTGTTTGTATAGAAAGGGTATAAATAGATGCCACCACAGTTAGGTTATGTAACAGAGAAGTTCCATCGATAGACTAAAAATAAAAAAAATATATAAATAAAACGTCTTTTGTGCGTCTTTTCCACTCTATGAGCAGAAGTGGCCCAGTGGTGGCGGACCCGCCGACTTAAGAGCAGTAAGTGGTGGGTTAGAACCCAGGCCACTGCAACTGCTCTCTAAACGGTAAAGCAAAACAGCCAGTGTCCCAGCAGTGAAAACATTAAAGGCTGATTACGAGTATACTTATGGTAAACAGAAGAGAACACTGCACTTACTCATATCAGAGTTCGCAATTTTAGAGCCCTTTTCATACATTACCAAACTATGTTAATAGGGAATATGCATTAATTTTTATTTTTTTTATTTCGATACTGAATGTTAAAGCACTATATAAATAAAGACAAAAAGTGAAAACAAGACATAAATCGGCCAAACAACACAAAAGTTATAACCATTTAAACTTTTGTTTCTATCTCTTTCTAGATAAACGAAATTTAGTATGGATTTTGTACGTCGATGAAGCAAATGACGTCATTCGCTGTATCGGATCTCTCTGTCTAATCAGCAGTTTCAAATGCTTATAACTTAGTATTTTTTATAGATATTAAAAAAAAAAATTTCACTTTGCTATTTCTGATGTTAATACGCTTTGTTTAGAGTATTTAGAGTGATAAAACAAAATCATGCATATACCCTCTTGAGTCCTTTCCAACATCCATATTATAAGCCCTATTACAAATGGAACTCAACCGCAAACAACAACCTTTCACGTCTTGGTTGCCTATGGTAAGTATACATCTCTACTCTTTACGCTAGAGAATGCGTCAATACGATGTATTCAGTAGATACTACAAGAATTATTTTGTTAACCAACTCTTTGAATACTACATACATTATATTACACCTGCATTAGACCAGCAGAGGTATATATCACGTCTAATGACATATGTTAGACTTGTTATTTCATATACCAACATCCGATGAAGATAACAGAGCCAAGCCTATTTCAATTATTTTGAAACAAAGAAACGCTTACGTCAATTTTATTGAAGGTCATGTAGACATGCGAAACAATTTGAAAGGAATTGTCCATCAAAACTCCGGAGGTAAACTCGATTTCGAAATGAAATCAACCGCAATATTTCGAATTTCTGATTCGAAATATTGCGGTTGATTTCATTTTATCATTTTATTCGTCCTTCGGATGCTGTATACATGAATTTGTGCCAAACCAAAATTAAATTACTTTTCTAGCTCTTTCTGCTAATACCAGTTACGAGGTACCTGTTTTTCGTTATATGAAGAAAAAAAATCTGTTTGTATTTAAGATAAGATTTCTTTATTAGTTTAAACATTGTATACATACAATGCATGCAAGATGTTACATTGTTTTAGTCCAGAATGTCTAGCCGTAAGTATCGGCGTACAAATATTTCCATAACATTATGAGAAAAAAAATTAATTAACAATAAGAAATGATTTAAAAATTACATAGAATAGGCATAGGCAAAGTTTATGTTTTAACAACTTTGAAAATTTAAAAAAAATATTCTGATGTGATAATGTCAAAATTCCATAGTCAAAATATTTAATATTAGTGTCAAGAAACGTTAAAATTATTAAGTAAGCCAAACAGGAAAATCTTTTTCGGCTAGAAATTCGGAGATACTATAATCGAAACATTTTTAATTGGCGTTTGAATGTCTTATCATTCAGCTCCTTCCAGCATTTAGGCAATTTGTTAAATATAGTAGGCGCCATACAGACGATACTTTTGCGCATGAGTGCTGTTTTTGCGGGATAGACTCGAAGAATGGTCATATCCCGTCTGTTACGCAATACCACGTCCTGTAAACGTGGAAATAGTTTGGGGTTTGTTTTGACGAACATTGCAGTTTCGAGGATATACAGACAAGGAAGATTCAATAGCTTGTATCTTTTAAAATACGGTTTACATGTATCGACCGTTTTTAGCCCAAACATACATCTAATGCATCGCTTTTGGGCCTTAAATGCCGTGTTAGCGTCGGTAGAATTTCCCCAGATTTAGGTAGATACCTTCTGATTTCTACGAATCTGATTAGACCGGCACTGCGGCTGGCAGACTGAATGCCGAAATTTTGAATCAAGTTTTTGAGTTTGTACGTTATCCGTATAATAATATGTTGAAAAAAATATGAATTTAATAAAAACCTATATATACATCAAATTTTCTCGCAGTTTCGACCGCGTGGAATTCAAAAATTATTCCACGGGACGTAATGTAATGCTACTGGGATAAAAATAATGACGTATGTCCTAACCCTAGCCAATGTCAACTTGTATGCCTTTTGACGTGAAACGTCTTTAAAATCAGTACCATACACGGGGTACCATGTCAGAAAACCGGACCGTAACGAATTGGGTTATATCATCTGGCATTAATAACTACAAAACTATTCATCTTAGAAACATGAATTTAATGTCATTATTTTATATTTACCGTATAATACTCGCTGCTAAGACCTTTAGTTTGCATCGAGGCCGGGCGTGGCGTCGGAGGAGGGGTAATGCGCTCTCGCTGGATTCTAATCAGTATAACAAACGACTCACACGTGATAGCCTTTAACTTTTAGTGTTAAAGATTGAAAGAAAACCAATTAGTGTTAAAAAAAATAACCAATATATGTTCAAAATTAACACTTTTTATTTTTCTTTCAATCTTTAAAACTAAAAGCGACTCGCTGATATAGACGTTGCACGTTAAAACCAACGGTCCTGTGCACCGACACAGCCCCACCCGATTTTACCGAACCTATTCAACCGGAGTGAAAAGGTTACAGATAGATAATAAGTACCTACGGATATCCAGACTACAGAATCTTAAACAAACCTTCATTAATGCATAGACACGAAATTAATATAGATTTGGGAATTTACCTTCATGGCGTGAAAACTACGCCTACGCCTGTAAAACATAGGCTTAGCACAGTTTTCTTGAAAACTATCTCCAAAAGATTACTTCAAGTCTCCTATCTGTGACGTCGCTATCTGTGACATCTGGCGTCAGCATAAGTTTGCAGTTTTTAAGCTGTAGTGACCAACTGAGTATTATGAGAGACCATGTGGTGAACTTCTGAAGGATTGTACTGACATCAGTACAATCCTTCAGAAGTTCATATTAGTGAAAAAGGCGGAAAGTTCCTCATCCTGCCTAGAAAAGGCAAAATCCGTAGCAAGCATTTTTTCGCAAACTACGACAAGGTGGCCTAAAATGGTCACCTAAGCAGAATTATAAATACGATAATAATATGAATTACATACATTGCAATTCGTAAAATGGTGAAGACCTTGCACCTGGCCTTCTTCTTTCATCCCTAATCATACTCCAAAAAAACCATAGAACTTTAAAATAATTACAAGTATTCTGTGATGAAAACTATGATGATAATATGTAAACAAGGCAAGTCTATCCCATTTTAAAATATACTGTATCACTGGTCTTCAAATCTCTAATTAAAATTAAAAAAAAACATCAGTCCACAACCATTTTTTCTTATATATTTATCTGGTATAATTTATATAACTGTCAGTATGCCCTTGCAGAGGTCTCGGGTAACGGACGAGCAATGGCCGACTGCTAGTGGGGGCAATGTGGATACTTTTATAGCTCTCTATAAATAGCTCTGGTTAATAGTTAATTAAGCTGGTGTTAATGTGAGAGCTGGGCTGTGGATTTGTTGAAACAATGCATTTTTAACCTACTTGGTTCTCAATTCAGTTGTTTTTTTTAATGTTTGTTACCTGATAGCTTCGTGTTTACTGCTCCGATTTACGTGATTATTTTCTCATTTGGTAGAAGAAGCTTGCGCGGTGGTCCAACATACGTTTTATTTACATTGCTTGGGTAGTTTCTTAGAGTTATCTTCTATAATACATATTGTTCTTCTATGTCTATGTGGATGATCTTCCAATCACTTTTGGTAACAATAGAAAATTACCATAGAACCACAACTAAAAAGGTAAAAAAAAACTTTTCTGCAAAAACAGTAACCATCTTCCAAGAAAACACAAAAAAGTAGAAAATAACTTTACTTCCGAAAATCGGTGGCAAAAAAGTCAATGAAACAACCAAAAGTCCACATCTTTCTTTGTTGGAGAGATTGTTGTTAAAGGTTAGGTACTCCAATACCTAAGTATTTTTGGAGGTATTTACGCCTTGAGTTGCGCCTGCAATTTGTCTCTAAGTTAAACAATGGTTGTACAAGAAATATATTCATACCAACAAATACAACAGACGCTGTCCAAACAAAACACTATCGACCAATCACATCCCTCATACTGTCTTACATAAACAAAAGCTCCTAGCCATTGGATAGCTAATAATTATCACCAATAGAGGACGGTAATCGATAGCGTCCAGTGTCCGGTTACAAATTAGATGATCTCATATATCTGGGGGAAGCGGGAGGGGAGGGAAACTAATAACATCGTGCTGTGATCTAACCCGGGTGGGTATCGAGAGAAATTTTAATATAACTAGCGTCCCGCTCCTGTTTCGTACGGCTTTTACGACTTTTTGAGCTTGCTTTATTATACAGGGTTAGTTTTCAATGACCAGCCAAAAATTTAAAATTTATATCTAGATATCAAACCAAAAGTGCATTTTAAATATTATTGTCGAAAAATATAAAATAAAATAATAGCATTCATTTGAAAATGTCCTAAAAATTTCCTAAATATAAACCTAGTTGGAATCAATGCACTTGTGTGCGTGCATGCACCGTCAAATTGATGTGTGTGCTAACTGCTACCTATCTAGGTTGTTGAACTGAATTGTGCTGTTGCAATATCCGCACGTTCGCTTTTTAGTGGTGGACAGGAACGAAATTTTATTTAAAAAACTGTTATTTTCATTATATCGAAAATATTATCGATTCTAAACCATATCTGAAAATTTAGCCGGTCATTGAAAACTAACCCTGTATTAAAATGAACTATAATCATATCCCATATCATTTTTCGCGCAGTGCACCCTTTAATAAGATTAATATCAATGCATTATGCATTATAGAAACAAACCTTGCGATACATATTTTCTAAATGATGGTGAAAACTGCAACAAGTCCATTGCTTAGTTTAAATTAACTACGCTTTTTTTTTTCGGATGGGAAATCATCAAATAACTCCTCCCGCTCTGGGCGGAGCAGGAGGGAGTGTCAGACTTTTACTGACTAAAATCTATCCATGTTCCTTCGTCGCCCTTTGTGTTCCGGGGTCACGGTATCTCTTTCGAACAGTCCCGCAACCCCGGAGTCCCGCAACCCCGGAAAAGAACTACGCTGTCACACGGAAAAACACAAAAATCCTTAAGCCTAAGATTTGTAAAACGTTTTGATACGCTAATAACAATCCTAACGATTGCTGTTTTTTTCTTTTTTTTTCCATCAACGTTTTCATGAAAACACATTTTATAAGCATTTAATCTTGTCTTTTCTTTTTTCCAAATCATCTCACGTCGAAGTCATAGACATAGTATGGAAAAATCCATATGCTTGTACAACTAATGCATACATTATGTGGGAGTTAGCAACAGACTAAATCTGAAACAGTATTTTTGTTTAATGGCAAAAACCGTTTTCTTCGTAAAATATATTCCTACATTTATTACAAAGAAAATTGCGTATTCCGATCACCAATCTCTAAGGAATTACTCTTTATAGTTCGTGGAAGATATTTATGTAGGTCACAGTCTGATATGACAAGCTTACGAGTTTTTATACAGTAAATAAAAAGAGCTACGCAACCGCTACGAGGTACGTGACGTCACTACTACGGCGTAGCTAGCTGCTACGCCGTAGTGGCCGTTAGCGTTACGATTTTTATTGCAGTTATTTTCTTCAACGTCCGTACGTGTCGATGGATTTAAATTGAAAGTTTTATTGCCCTTAATTTAAAATGGTGATTTTATTATGTGAATAAAGGACGTTTGGATTAAATATTTTCTGAAAGACAAGGTCGTTTCCAAGAAAATAATTTTAGTTCTTAGTTTATTATTAGTAAACTTTTTAGCATCGATTAGACAACGAAGGTGGGAATCATTAATCACTAGTTAATTTCAGGACCAATAATGTAAAGTGAAGTAGTTCTTTTTTAATTGCCAACCTGACGATGAATATTTCTTTGAATATTAACTATTATTTTAATATTTTATTATTGACGTTTATTATAAAAACAGGGTCACAAAAAAGTTACATGAGTATCGGAACAAGGTTTCCTAAGAGCAAAAGACAGCAAAGTGTAAACTTACCAGCAACTTTGGAGTGATACGCCACTCCCACGCCACAGACGCCGTTGTCCCGCGCTGCAGCCACCTCTCCCGCACAGCGGGTGCCGTGGCTGTGGAACAAACATCAAGCATTTAACTTATATTTGCAAAGATTAAGTCAGGTAAGGCCACTGCCAAGCTATGGGATACATGGCTGATTGTTGGTAGACAGTAGTAAGGTTGCATCGTATCTTTGTTTTTCTCGAGGGTCACAGACGGTTTTTTTTTAGGTGGCGTTCTGTAGTTTCTGCCTACTCTCGTGGGTAAAAGCGTGAGTTTGTATGTATGAAACTTAAAAAAATTGGATTTCTATTTACTGATTTGTTTTAATTAGAAATTTTAGACGAATTAGAATGTATACCAACCGATTGTAAGACCAAAATAAACTGCCTTGCAAACTAATAAATTAATATACTACACTTATGTCTTGTCGAAAAAAAACAATTTCATTAATAAAATATATTTTCATGTAAGTAAAAGCATTCCACATATTTGGCTCTCATAAAAATGGTAAAGTACTGAATAAATATGAATTTATGAAGAGTTTTACTAAAGAAGAATGTGGAATATAGAATTATTTTTAAATCGAATCTAATGTGAATTCGTGTCAACGTTAACAGGGCATATTTTAAAAGAGTTATGTAAATATCATGAAGAAAATTTGTATATAATTTACATTTTCTTTGCATATGCTTTTTATATTGCATAGTTTTATTTATGAATTCTCAAGAACATAACATCAAACCTGTAATCCCCGAAGGGTTAGACAGAGGTGTACCAAACTTCGTTGCTGCCACTGAGAAATTCCTATTGAAAAACTAATAACACTTTGCCCGACCCAGGAATCGAGCCAAAATAAGTTTAGTAAAATTATATGTGTGCATACAACATACAACCTGACACTGAACTGCAAATTACAAAAAACCTAAAAAAGTAATAATTTCGCAGGCTACCCTGGTGCTTCTACCAAAACTACAATTGCATCTTAACCAATTACTCGTACTTACTTAATCACCAAGCTAAATTGCGACCAATTTCAACCAACGAAGCCCTCCAATTCAACTGATCAAGGCCAAACAACTATCCAGTCTAGAACTTAGCGCTCCCACTATTTACTTCGACAAGGTTTCAGTCTAACCTCACTTGAAGTACAAAGCCTCTAACTTGACGAGTTTAACTTAGCATGACAGCAGATTAAGTGGAAAACTCGTAGAAACTCGTATAATGTTCGACAGCTGACAAAATGCTTGGGAAAATGTAATTTTGTCGTGGCAATGCCGACTGACAATATACAACAACAACAACAGCCCATAACGTCCACTGCTGGACATAAGCCTCTCCCATGATGGGAGGAATTTGCCGTAATCTCCACGCTTGGCAGGCGGATTGGAGATCGCAGTCATGAAAGTCTAACAGAAAACGCTGCTGCCCATTCTCTGGTCTACGGAGGCGCAAGGTGTTCTGCCTCAGACATTAGTCGCCTTATACGACACCCGTGAGTATAATGGGTTGGTTCTATTCTACTCTGCCGGATACCACACGGCTACACAACAATAATGTGACAATATGTGTGTAGTGAATGGCGTGGAAAAATGTCTCAGAGATATGTGCGAGAAGTGTTTTCTATTTATATTTGGTTGTTTAACCGACAAAAAAAAGAAGAGAGGTTCTCAATTCTACGCGTATATTTTTTTATATAAGACCACCCATACCTTTTTTAAGGTATGGGTGCATAACTTTTTTATATGTAAGGTCGACCAAGCTATTTGGTTTACATTTTTACATGCAAATTACATTGTAAAATGTAAACCAAATAGCTTGGTGAACCGTACGTGTCTCTGTGACAGTAACTGTTTTTCTTTTGTTTTATTTTAAATTGTTTAAGGTATTACCAACTGTTGCCCGCGACTTCGAGCGCGTGGAAATTTTGATATAAAAATTATCAAAAATCGGCCGAGCCGTTTTGGAGGAGTTCGATAACAAACACTGTGACACGAGAATTTCATATATTAGATATTTCGAAATCATATCATCTCCATTATAATCTTAACACAATTTAATTAATATTTTGATTTTGATTTACATTCAGTCAAAAAAGTATCGGGAATGGATGATTTGTTTATGGTTCCAAATTCAATTTTTTGTTTTTTTGTAGTTGTTAGATTGACACAACTGTTTTCCATTTTGGCGCAGAGTTTGAGTTGCATCTGTTATTTATATTAAATACAGTGCTGGTTTTAGTAATATCATATATAGTGTGTATTGCGAATTTCATAATGGACAAAAATATCGAACAAAGAGTTTGTCTTAAATTTTGCATCGCCAATGGAATTTCGTGTTCGGAGTCACTGAAAATGTTACAGAAGGCTTACGGTGAATCGACTTTATCAAAAACTCGTGCTTATGAGTAGTTCAAAGCGTTCAAAAGCGGTCGAGATGTGATGGAAGATTTGCCTCGCTCTGGTAGGCCGTCAACGTCTGCAACTGAAGTTAACATCGCAAAAGTGAAGAAAATAGTGACTGAAAATCCCCATTCAACTCTGAGAGAGATAGCCGCCGAACTTTCTGTATCTCACGAGTCGATCCATACCATTTTAACTAATCATTTGGGTATGAAACATGTTGCTGCTCGGCTAGTCCCAAAAGATCTGAATTTTCTCCAAAAACTCAATCGCATGAAAGTCGCTGAGGACATGCTAGAACGAGTCAGTTCGGACCCAACATTCATGAAACGCATTGTTACTGGTGACGAGACGTGGGTTTACGAGTTTGACATGCAAACTAGTCAACAAGCTTCGGAGTGGCGCCTTCCAACTGAACCGAAACCGAAAAAACCACGCCAAAGTCGATCAAAAGTCAAAGTCATGTTGACTGTTTTCTTTGACTATCGCGGTGTTGTGCACTCTGAATTCTTACCGGAAGGTCTAACGGTAAATAAAGAATATTATTTGAGCGTTATGCGGCGTTTAAGAGAGCAAATTCGACGAAAAAGGCCAGATTTGTGGAAAGAAAATTCTTGGATTTTGCACCACGACAATGCGCCTTCGCACAAGGCTATCATTGTGAACGAATTTTTGACCAAACACTCAACAAATACCATCCAGCAACCACCATATTCACCAGATATGGCTCCTGCTGACTTTTTTCTTTTTCCTAAACTCAAATTACCACTTCGTGGCACCCGTTTTCAATCGATAGAAGACATAAAGGAGAATTCGCGGCGAGAACTGAACTCAATTCCGGAAGCAGCGTTTAAAAAATGTTTTGATGAATGGATTATTCGTTGGCGCAAGTGTATCGTTTCTAAAGGAGCATACTTTGAAGGTGATAAAATAAATTTGGATGAATAACAGACATTTTGTGTATTATTGATCTTTTTCCGGTACTTTCTTGACAGAGTAGTACATTTCAAGATTTTGAAGATTTTTAATTAAGTAACATCGGTCAGGTTGTGTTGTGGATTTTTTAAATCAATACAACTTTTGCTTTGCTTCCAATCCAATTTGGCTAGATGGGTTATAATCGACCCATCTCGGACACAATGCGAGTGTGGAGCCCTGATGCAGGATATGGGACACCTTTCCTGCTCGTCGTGCACAACTAATTGCAAAACTTGAATGCAAACTTGAATGAGGCAAACGACAGAGCTGTTGCTACGAACTGGTCGAATAAAATCTGTGTCATCGCTTAGAGAAGAAGAATAAAACCTTTATAGCCATAAGTGGCATTTAAAAAATATGTATTAGATGCTTAGTACAAACTAAAAGAAGTGTGTACCGATTGCAGCATAAAATATCTGTAATATAACTGAGTATACATAATTTTCAAATGAAACACACTCAACTCAATTTTTTATCTATAAATACTAATATTCTAAAGAGGAAATTTTTTTTTGTCAGTTTTTATGTAGGTGGTAATCACCGAAAATTATGAACCAATTCTGAAAAATTTTTCACTAGGAAAAAACTACATTATTCGTGAGTGTTATGCTATAAATGATATGTATATCATACATATTATTAGCCGAGCTATCACATTTTTTGCGGACGAAGTCGAGATTTTATATATCTCTATGTTTCACTGAAAATAACTTTTAATTACGTTTTAGTTACTGGCCGTACAAACTCGTCGAATTTACATTTAATTCCGTCCAATTAGAAGTTCCACCGAAATCAAACTTTTAACCCCAAATCTGTAATCGTTGCCTTAACTAACAACTATTAGCTTTACCTACACTGAGGTACTTGTCGAATTAATTAACATGGGTTTACATTGCTAAGTCCTAAGTAATTACCCTTTTCGTTAAATATATGAAAATTAAATATTTAATAATGGAACTCTATTTTAATGTCGCAGACGACCTTGCTTGCTCTAGATTTGAAAATCATATAAATTACTAGTGATTATTACTTGTAATTAAAGTAATTATTGAAATGATTGTCTGTTTCTGTGAAAAAAAATATATGTAAATTTTTCGTCAATGTTATTGTCGTCAACGGATTGTATGATTAAAACTAAACAGCTTCAGTTTGAAACATCTTGCTGTTTTGTGAAATTTTTTAAGTGCCTCGATCGACGTTTTGTAATGGTCCATGCAACCCAAATTACCATTTAATTTCTGTTCAAAATTGTCTTGTAATAAAGCTGTTTTAAAAATGCTGCTAATCAAAACTATAGAAATGGTGTTGCGAAAGTGTTCCAGAAAACAAAAACACTATTTGAATTCATCATTTCACAAAACAGAAAGCGTGCAGAACACCGACACGCAAAATGATTAAATCAGGCATTAGATTCTAACACAATGCTCTATGCAGACGATTTGATTAGTATTTAATGTATTCCCACAATCGCACACAGCTTTGGGAATTGCAGTAGCATAACCTATCCAAATAATGCATATTAATGTCATAACGATATGTCCTTATATCCGGCACCGTATATTGTGTACCCAGAAAAAAGTGGTGCAGGATGAGAGTTCCTGGAAAGACTTAAAGGAGGTTTTTGTCCAGCATTGGGACAGTACCTAAAGGATAATTAAAAATATGAACTTACCTGTTGAACCAGTCGTCTGTATATCTTGGATAGGGGAAGGGGTCGTTGCTGCTGAAGTCATACGAAGCCTCCGCGTTCTACGACAAATAAATTACAAGAATTAGTTATTTATTGCGCAACGTCGGGGCACAACTAGTTAAAAATAATCATATTTGCAGATGAGGCTATATTTTTGATAAACTTCCAATTCTTCATTATACTGATACTGTTAGCCTGCATCATCACAGCTGGGAAATATATTCCATTAAATTCCTCAGGAATTCAATTGCTTAAAAGGGGCTTAGCAATAGTAACTGTTTCCTTTTATAACCACATTACATTTCAAAACAAACCCTTGAGAACTTCCAAAGCTATCGGAGCTCGCGAATGTTTGTCCAAACATTTTAAACAAACACAATAATTGTGATGGTCAAACAAAACGGAATGGTACCTACAGGGTACACAATATAATATGTAAAACAGCTATAAAAAACAAACTGATAAAATGAATACGTTTCATATCCATATGAATAAATATTATACTCTTTAACCAGTTAATTGTTGTTACTACCCAAGCAGAGTGGGACGAATTACAAAAGCTTATTCAACGGTTTTGTTTTTATAAGCGCTGAAGCTGTTTGGAAAGATTACGTTTTAAATTTCAGTAAAATCTTACGAAATTAAATATTCTGTTGACCTGTAAAATGAAAGATAACTCGATGGTTTACTTCAACACTCATATATAGGGTTCCGTATTTCAAAAGGAAAAAACTGAACCCGACAGACAGACAGCCAGACGGGCAAGAAAGTGATCTTATCACTTTCTTGCCCGTCTGGCTGTCTGTCTGTCCGTCTGTCACCACTGATTTTCTCAGGAACGGGTGGACCTAGCAAGTTGAAATTTATACCAGATACTGAGGTCTATATACACCTAATAGAGACTCCTATTAGGTGTATAAAAATCAAGGTCCTGAGTCAACACGATAAAAAGATATGGGCAAATTTAGATTCGCAAATTTAGATTTCGTTTTCGCGAAAACTTATAAGTACCAGAAGTTACCTTAATTTTCAACATTTTTTATATTTTCCCTTTACTTGTGCTAAAAAGCGATTTTATTATTACAAACTTATTATTTGAGGTTGGTGCAATAGCCGTTTCATGGAATCGAACAGCAAAGTTAAGTTTGTAATTTAAAAAGTTTGTACGGAACCCTCGCTGCCTGAGTTCGACTCGCTATTGGCCGGTTTTTTGAAAAGCTTCTAATGAGCAGCCATCAAGGTGAGAAGCCTGGCTTACACAAAGCCCAGGTTATGTTAGACATAACCATGATAAAGAGCTAACATAACATATCATCTCGCCTCTAATGTCAGTATGTGTCTGGGTTCAGCAGAGGTGTACTTAACAGTTCACCCACATTTCATCAGTTATGTTTAACTCCCATGTTGTTTCCATGGCGGCGAGTTTATTGCCATCAACTAGGCAAAAGTCCAAACTCCGTGACTGCTTCTTAGATATTCCTGATGGGAAAACCCAATAACACTTTTTCCGACCTGGGAATGGAACCCAGGCCCTCATGTTCAGCAGTAACGCTTGCGACCGCTAGACCAATGAGGCAGTCGAGGATAAAGAGCTGTGTAACAATTTTGGTGTTAAATAAAGTATACTCCATCTATCTTTCTGGAGCCCGTGGCTAAATAATATAAGCCGGTCGGGTCGATCTTTAGGTTAAGCCGTGCTTGCCTAGGTTGGTCTATAGATGGGTGACCACCCATTACAAACAGAGTTTTCTCCGTGCCTCAGAAAGCACGTTAAGCCGTTGGTCCCGGCTGTCATTTGCAGATCTTTGACAGTCGTTACAGGTAGTCTGCAATGACCCAAAAATTCTGACAACCAGCCTTACCAAAGGGTATCGTATTACCCAGTACTAACTGGGTTGTGGAGGTCAGATAGGCAGTCGCTCCATGTAGAAATACTGGTATTCAGCTGCATCAGGTTAGACTGGAAGCCGACCCCAACATAGTTGGGAAAAGGCTAGGTAGATAGAGACTACATAGACGATGTCGACATAGATAGATGACTCCATCTATCTTTCTATCTATTTACCTACGAAAGTATCGTCACTCAAGTCTTCGTTCCACTAATCCGTAAATCACGTATGATTCATGATGATTAAATATAAATAAATAAATAAATAAATAAATAAATCTTTATTCAGAAACTCAGAAGGTAAAATACAATATGAATCTAAAAACTAACTACCTATGTAGGTATAATAATGTATGATGCCTGTACTAGGATAATCCTGTATCACAGGCTGCAGGAGCTCTAACAAAATGCTATATGTAGGGCTGTAGTTATTTTTTTGTTTAATATTTAACATGTGACAAAATTATTTTGATTAACTTAAACTCTAATAACTTAGAACTAAACACTTAATTGCTACACGAAAATTTGCGTCAGCAGAATTTATTATAGGTTGCTAAACACATTCGAGGCGCTCTTGTTATATTCGATATTTGCACCTAGCGACTAATGTGCTTACAATAAATAAAATCGATGATAAGTATGTCAGCGCAGTGGTCTGTTAGTGTTCACACGTGGAGTTTACCTCTCTGCATGATTTAGCTGCATGACCAAATTGTTGGCATTTGTAGCATCTGGTAACCAAGGTGAAGTCTCTAACCGGGCAGGAGGTCCAATTTATAAAATTCTTGCTTGAGATATTATAGCTCTACGTATCTTGGCTGGAACTTCGATAACAAAGTTACAGGTCGATGCATCTTTCTTCCCAGATTTGTGGCAAAATTTAACTTCGGCCAAAAAGGTCTCCAGTGACATCCCTGAAAACTTATCGGCGATGTTCTGCTCGTACATGAACCTGAAGACGTCAGCATCAGCCAAAGAAGTTGGCACTCCTACAACCGTGATCCGTGGTTTGCGCTTGATAGGCTCGTCGGCTGTGAGTCCTGATGTCCTGATGTGATTGTTCACTAAGTATAGCATCAGCCTCGTTGGTGTTGTAGTCGCAATCGCGACTACCGAGCATTAGGTCCTGGTTTCGATTCCCTGATCAGGCAAACTCTTATTGGGTATTTTCATTAGCAATATCTCAGTGGCAGCCTCGGAGTCGTTCGGATTGTGCACACTGTTTTTTTACACGAGAGTTAGACATCACTGGCGAAACGTGTGTGTGTACAATCCCAGATTCCGAGGCTAGGTACACCTCCACCTAATTCTTTGGACATTGCAGGCGTGAGCTTAGCAGTAGTAAGTGTTTATTATCCAAACGGGGCTCTAACAGACCGGTTTCCACAATAGTACAACTTCATGGGAATATTACGAAAATGACTCCATTGAACTCCACGACAAACTTCACTCAAAAGTAACCTCGACCCTTTCGTACCAAGTTTAAGCAAATTGCGCTCAATTTGCTCAAACTTGGTCGAGGTTACTTTTAACTAATGGTAATTGAGCGAAATCCCCGCTAAATCCTAATGAATTTGCACGCACAGTTAAGCTCAGCATTAAGCCAGAATAAAGATTAATTAACTCTCAGTAATTACCGAAAACAGAGTCAAGGTGATACAGTAAACTCTGCCAATTAAAACCTGTTCCGAAGAAACGATGAAATGGAGAATTTCTCTAGCGAGATTAGCGAACTTTCTATATGCGATCAAGTCCCCAATATTGAAATGCCAGAAAAAGATGGAGGTCTACATAACGAAGTGGATCAATCTTAACATTTTCGTTCATCATCATCTTCATGATCTTGTCCCATTCTACTTAGGGTCAGCGCAACACGTGTTCTTCTCCCATTCTCCCCTGTCAGACGTGACGGCATCATTTACTCCTTTCTCTTTCATATCATTCCTAACACAATCCACCTGGCCCCATCAAATTGTACCATGCAAACTGCTAGAATCTTTAGATATATCCTCTGTGAAGACTTGTTATTGATGTGTACTAAAATTTCTTGACTTTGTCTGCGTAGACTTAATAGTCTACGCAGAAACGGTGAAAGCTTAAAACAGTGTTTGTATACTAATGTATACAAACACTGTTTTAAGCTTTCACCGTTTAAAACTAAACATATACTTTCACTTACGGGATATCTTCCAGTATATCGGGAGCTCAAAGAATCACGGAAAATATCCCGTGAGTGCCAGTATAAGTTTATAAGTATACAAGTTTTTTTTTTAAAGTTACCGAAAATTCTCATCAATACATACCGATAACTAAACTCTAAACAAAGCCTGCTGTCCCTGTTTAGAACTTTCTCAATACCATTAACCATAATATATTTTTATACATGGCAAAGACGCAAGCTAAACTTAAAACAACGTAAAAGAATTTTGGGCGATAATTTAATTACAAGTAAAATGAAATTCAATTTCATCAGATACCGAAGTTCTTTAAAAACTTTTACGTCAACGGTAAAAAATATCGTGAAATATTTCTGAAATTACTTTCAACTTCAAGTTCATGAAGAAAAGCGTTAAGTTTATCAAACTCAAGGTCAGACTGTTTTAGATGTAATGAGATTTTCAAGTTAAGTTAAATATAAGTACAATATCTACAGAAACAATATTACACAAAGCTTTGGTTTATTCTACTAAATTATTGACCTAGAAGTTTAAATATCATTCCTTGCCACAATTTACTCTCTACGGCAATGAAAAAAATTTGACCCATTTATTTGTTCTTTTTCCAATACTTTACGTACTTAATAAATTAGGGTAAATCAGGGAAATGACGAAATTCTCTAACATAACGCCTTTAATCCCCGAACTGTTATACAGGGTTGTACCTAACCCACATGTCAGTTATGTTTGAGTCCTATCTAACTGAGGACGGGCCTATTGCCAACAATCTGACATAGAAATCTGGGCTACTTAGTAGTAGCCATTATTAGTAGTAGCCGTAATCGTTATTGGCTTTTCCTAATGTTAAAATGGTGGATGGGAAAGGAATTTGACGAAAATTGCAAATTCAAATTATCCCACCATCTCGTTTTCAAAGTTCCCACTTATTACTACAGCCTTTACTAAGCAAAAAAAAAGCCTATTTACACGAAAGTATTATTCCGCGCCCGGCTTTAAATATTTAAACAAGCTCAGTGCCCATGAAGGTATTCATTTAAAATTCAACGAATCTCACTTCTCATTTCGTGGAACAGTGTGACAAAGCGTTTCTTTTTTTGTTAAAGATTAATGAATCTTTGTTTAATTCAACGTGTACTTTGAATTAGGGGAGGTTTTTATTTTTGTTAAATGTTGAAGGGACTGTTAGATTGGTCTAAAATATGTTTGTGTTTAATTTTCGCCTGTGACTAGGTATTTATAGACCCGATTTATATTTGACGGTGTCGTAGTCGCGAGCTCGTTTTTTGAGCTTGTAATCCTAAGTTCGATCCCCAGGTCGTGCATTGGGTTTTTCTATTAAGAATATATCAGTAGCAGCTCGGAGTTAGGATGGGATATGATATCCCAGTGCATCATAAAGTTCATTAAGCCGTTGCTTCAGCAGTGGCCCTCCACCGAATCTATCTCCACTCGTGTCGGATTGTCATCCCATGGGAATACAAGAGTGAGAGGAGAAAGCGTGAGTTTTTAAACACACTAGTGTGTGTCTTATAATACGGCTTGCTGCCATAACCAAATAGGGCCTGGAGTCCTTTTATTTAACCTTTTCAACACCATTGTCAGTAGCAAGTGCGTGCCCTGCTCGCCAATGATACAAGTGACAAAAAGTGTGTAGTTTTTGTCGATCATTCTCAGAAGATCCATTTCTCGAAATCAGGATCCAATGAGAAAAACAATTCTCACTAGATCCATCATGGATCTGGCCAATGGATCTTCTGAGAATGATCGAATGGATCTTCTGAGAATGATCGGTTTTTGTAGGTATTCGCTGTGAAATTGTGGCTTGGCGTGGAAGGCGGGAACACGCGTGCTTTTCTGCTCTGGCGTTCAAAACGTCAAAGATCCACGTCTATTCGAATGACTAGTCAAATGAAATGGTTTTCCAGATAACTATTCTATTAGCAGTAAACGAGTATACTTACATAGTTGTACTTCAAATCTGGATGCATATAGTCGACTCCTGCAACAAAAAAAAAAAATAAGTACCTAAACGTTTCTAATAATATTCTTTGGATTCTGTACATGATTTTAGACTCCAAAGAAATTTTTCGGTTACTTTCAAAAATTTTTTTTTAATAATATCATGTTTATTTTAAACATAAAAAAGTAGCTTATTCATTAGATCAGAATTTAAATGATTATTAATTAGAGAAATACAGTATTTTAACTGTCAAATCACGTCTGTAAAATCATAATATCGAAGTTTTTTTTATTAAAAACGGCATCAAACGGAGAGTCTCTGTATTATATATTTTTTAATTATTATCCCCTCATAGGACTTAATTATGTTTTCCTAATTAATATGCATTAAAAAGGTAGTACGTTCCCGTACCTAAAAAGTTTTCAGAGACAAGTTTCCTTTTCAATTTGGGATACTGTTTTTGTAACAAATTAAATTGAATTTGGATGGCTCGTGGCTTAATAATAACCGCCGCACGGGTCGATTTTCTTGCTAAGGTCGGTCTGTAGATGGGTCACCTCCAGCACATACCGAGTTTCCTACGTGCCTCGGAAAGCACGCTAAGCCGTTGGTCTCGGCTGCCATTTGTAGATCTTTGACAGTCGTTACAGGTAGTCAGTGGCCCAAAAGTCTGACAACCAGTCTTAACAGTATTCCCAATCTCCGTATGCTGAACATGGCTTCACTACCCAATTCATATGTTTGTTCTAAGGGTACACAATAATGTCTATAATAACACAAAATGATCCTAACCGTCATCCATAATAGCAGTGGTAACATTGATCCCAGTATACCCCAGGGCCCACGCCGCCTCCACGTTCAAGTCCAACTTGGGTTTCCCCCCATTCTGGCCTGTATTCTTCAAGTACCATTGCAGGGGAAAGTAGGGATCGCGGGGCTCTGCCGCCGGCGCCGGTGCAGGCTCCGGCAGCCTGAGGGGGCGGAATCCCCGCTTGACTCTTTTAAAGCCGGTTTGTTGGACTGCTGTGTGCACCTGAGGACAAAAAAGGGGTGGTGATGAGAGACAAGTTCAGTTGAAAGATATCACGTTTTTGGGCTCACATATAATATCTATACATCTAAACAAATAAATGAAATTGAAGTGTCTGTTTGTGATTTTAAATGAACTGACCTGCAAATTGCAGAGAACTTAATAAAATTAGAATTTTGCGGGCTACCCTGGCGCCCGGCTGGGCCCTTATAGTACACCGGTGTGTGTACACGTTCACCATTTTTGGACATTCACAGTATCATGTGTATCCTTAACTAACCATTACTATGGATAAACATTATAATTGCCATCAAAAAATATATTTGACTAAGTGCAAAAAAACTAGAAGAAGTCCGTAAACTCGTCATTCATATCAAAATAAAAAAAATCAAAGCATTTATTTCAAGTAGGCCAGTTACAGGCACTTTTGAATTATTGAAACAAAGATGAACATTAAATGTAGCTACAGTCCCAGTCACAAGACAAAAAACTGTGAAAGTACTGTATACGTAGTTCTCCATTCCCTAGCGTTGATCTCTATGGAGAAGAACGGGCAAGAAACTTCATGGACACTCTTTATAAAATAATGTTACAAAATCTTGGTTACATCATTCATGTTGAGATGGTATATTACATGAGAACAATGTAGCAAGATGTGCACGTTAAAAGTGTAAAAACAAAATACAATTCAAAAACAAAATAATTCATTCAAATAAGCCATGGCAACTAAGAGATGACCAGATGGCAGATGGCAGATGACTATATCACAAAGGAACTTGCAACATCTGAAAATAAAAAACGAATTTAACATTCAATTCTAATCGCTTTTTAAACAACTCCCTAACCGGATATTAAGTACAAGTAGGGTAGTTAGTGGTCTACTACACCCAGTAAATATTCCCCGAGAGCTAAAAACTATTAAACAAAGCTGAAAATCCTCACTTAACAACGAGGTTGTGAAACAAAAAGTCTAAACGTACTTGTTCGGGGAATCTGCAGTTATCCTGAATGGACTATAAAGACTGTTTTAAACGAGTGGGCGATTCTAGCGAACTGTAGGCTGTAGGGAACATTTAAGGGTAATAAAATAGTTTAGAATACAATGTTGGTACTTAAAAAGTCGAGTGTTAGTGGGCAACATAACTAAACTTGACTCCGCAGTTTTCGGGCAGAATGTGAAAATGACGAAGATTGAAGCATATTCTCATTTCTCACCACCAAATAAAAAGAACTGATTACTTTTAAAGAAATTTAGGTGCATCTTACGGTGTTGGCGATGTAAACAGACTCACAAACAAACTTATGTCCATATTGTGTAGCAAAAATTAATATCCCGTTTGACTGCTACGAACGCTACGGGCTACGTACGCTGCCGGCTACGGATGCTACAAACTCGTACACTGATGAATTTTATGAAAGGATCTTGAAGTTTATTATTTTTTATTTCGGAACCATTAAGTAAGAACAATATTAGAGAGATTTGGAAGATTATTGGCTTGTAGCAAAAGATTAACAAATGTAAAAATAGTTGATTAACCTCTTATGCAAGATTAGATTGTTCAACGGGTTCAAGCAATGTCAAGCGATAGACAAAGTCGCGTGGGCACGTTATAAAGGTCAAAATCCTATGACAACTGTTACAACAGACCATAACGTAACTAAACGCCTGTATTCTCCAAGGATTAATTCAAGGTGTACACCCACATTTCGCCAGTTATGTCAGTCCCATGTAACCAACAGACCACAGATGCAAACTCCGTGACTGCTACTGAGAAATCCCTGATGGGAAAACCGAATAACACTTTTCCCGACCCGGGAATCGTACCTGTTCAGCTGTCGCGCTTGCACTAGACCATCGAGGCAGTTAATTCTCAGCACAAATCTTCACTCCGGGCATCTACTGAATATTACGTCTTCATCGGACTATGGTAGGTATTACGACTTTTTATCGTTTTTTCAGTTACTGTTCCTTTATTTCAATGTAAAATTACATTATCTGTACGCAGTTACTCCATTTATGTAAAAAATACGGCTGAAATCAAAAATCCAATAATGGATGTTGAAATACTATAACGAAAGACGCGTGAATGCAGCTGTTCCTCCTGCACTTTCTGCCTAACTTAAAAGAGTTCATCGAACTTGTCGTCGCGCTTGCCGTTCGCTGCTTGCTTTTTCCATGGTAACGATTTTGCGTATGAGGAAATAAAACAACTCAAAATTATTGGATTTCCATAACGTTCCTGAAATAATTTCTTGCACCGGTCAGCCTAATATGTTAATTATACTGAATTAACCCCATCAGTTTGCGGAGGGCTATCCTTACACCCTGTATAAACATAATGAACAGTCTGTAACACTGAAAATTTATTCAAAAGCACGATCTATCTTTCACGTCACTAAAACCGTCACAGCTTCCAAAAGGGCTGTCTAGATTAGTATTCCACCGACACCAACTAAAGGATAAATGGGTTCCCGAAAAACTGATTAATGTGACCCTAAACTTGACCTGAATGTTAACTCGCACGTGTTTATGAATACAGTCGGTTGTACGTCAGGGTTAACAAAACTAGTATAAGCTGGCTTCAGAGCAAAATGAATCTCGTTCCCAGCAGTGGGAACATTATTCGGATGATCCCCAATCATACATAGATTTAATTTAATCAAAACACATTGACAATGTTGATGGTAGTAAAGTAACATAACTCAATTTCCCGAAAAGGCTGTGTCTCAAATGCTCTCTTATTATTATACCTTTTGTATCTAAGCCAATTTCAAAGTAACATACTTAGTCTTTTGCAACTAAATAATTTCCAAGTAAGAAACTTACGATACATTAAAACTTTTGTAAATACTTTGTTAACTAAATCATATCCAACTTGTTATGGAAACTTCGCACCTAACTCCAGGCACTAAAGTGTATCTGAAAATCAATTTACAATGAAACACATTCATAGAAAACTTTATTAAAGCAATTCACGAACTTTACAAAACTCGCGAAGAGGCTCATATGTTTCCTAAATTAAATTAACGTGAAATAGTTCCATTTAAAGTTATAATTTATGATATTCATTAATTTTCTGACAACTTTGAAGTTTTGAATATGTTAAGCTAATGTCCTGTGGTTTTGAAATTGTCAGTCTAAATAAAACATTTAAAAATTCATTAAGTGTTGTAGCCTCCTTTTGACTATTAAAATGTCGTCAATCAAAGTAAGTTTTTGTAAATTCATTAATATGCATGAGGCTGTATTGATTGGCTGTATTAAATTGTAGTTACCATTGTAACTACAATTAAAGAAGGCTTTCTGTCCCCACTGCCCAGTAATGACATTAGGATACAAACTTATCTATATTATAATTATCTTATATATAATTACAAAAATAAAAACTAAAAGTAAGAACCTCCATATATATGACGTCAGAAAATTGACAATGTTCACAAGTTCGCGTTTAAAATCAACTCGTTGATATTCCGAGGCGATGCCGCCATGAATAAAATCATAAAACATGTGTTACAGCTTGTATAAAACGTCTTCTATATGATGGAAGGCTTAGTTTATGATGTAAGAAGCTGTATGTAGGCGTTTTTAATGTTAAAAGTTTAATCAATTTTATCTTATTTTCCTTATTACGATAAATGAAAGTACGAGTATCTCATTAAGAAGTAGATTGTCTGAAGATCGAGATTATAAAGCTCGTTGAAATCGTCTTGTTCTCAGAACTAATTCGATATCTGCAATCCAGTTTTTGGAGACAGTTGTCAACTATTTCGCTCTCAGTATCATCAAATAAATAAAATTTCCGTTTGTAATTTCAAAATAACAGCTTTTTACTGAATGCAAATGAAAGGATATAGGTTACTGAAATAATAATATATATTTTTTAAATTTTGTCTGTCTGTCTATCTGTTTATTACGGCTGATCTCCGACAGGACCGATTTTAACGGGACCTTTACGTGCAGATAGCTGATGTTATAAGAATTTATTTTAGAAAAAGAATAAGGGTCCCGTGCAAAACAAATAAAACCCTTGAAATTTTTAACAAAATCCGATTTAAAAAAAAAATAGTTAAGTAAAATTGTCTAATAATTTCACGCAAACCAAGGTTGCGGGCAACCACAAGTTTAATATAAAGTTCTCTCATCTAACCTTTACGAGACTCGTCAACAATAAATTTGAGACCCTTTTAACCACAGAAAAGCAAATAAAACCTTCCAAGTACGCTTCCGTTTAAATATGAATCACAACCCCGGTTATTTTTCTTTACTGCAATCATGAAGGATGCTCACTCACTTTGTATTTTAACGTTTCTTCGTGAATGAAAAACATGGACAGATATTTTATTAGTAAGTCTGAGGCGGCTGAAAATATTAATAAACCCCCCCCCCCCCCCTCAAGCCGGTAGTAAATTCCACAGACGGGCGGTTCATACAATAAATAATAATAATAAATTTATTTCTTTCACAAAAAGTACTTGTTATAATTTACAAATAATAATTCTATGAACAGTATTATGTACACAAAAGTATTAGCATATGTAGCCGAACTAGGAGGAACCTGTATTTCGGCTTATAGAGCCACCTCTCAAATTACATAATATAATACATTTACATACATTACATAACATAATATAATTCATTTTACAATACCATTGAATAGTATGTACTCTTAAATAAGGCTATGTAACAGTGGTCTAAGTGCTCTGAGTGGTCTGATCCTCTCCAAATGTGGAAGCATAGCGCTTTGTTCGGGTTTAAAACTACACGAGATATACTACCAGTACTATTTTTATGTACTTCTTTTTTAGTTTAGGTCAAAGATGTTTAGTTTTCGATTTTATGTTACATTTTATGTCTATTACTTTACGATGATGTAGCTTTATTGTACTTAAGATAATGATGTGTACACCTGTAATTGGTACCTACATAAGAACCCTAATCTGGATACCTTAATGTATATACTGTTGGCGTACCTATTTTTAAATAAATAATTGTAGTTTTAAACTATTTCGCACACGAAAACCACACAAGTACATATATATATATGTCAAAGAGTGAAATGTGCCATTTACTACATATGTATCACAAAAGAAATTCTCCAGAAAAATAGAATCCCTACACATGAATCGTATGGAGGGACTTGTAAAGAGTCTTTTGTGTACAAATGCTCGAATGTTTGGCAGAAACCGTCTGAGTACCCATTAAGTACGTGACGGATGTAAGGACGCGTTTAGAATAAGCATTGGTTAAGTGACTGCCTAGCCAATCTGCTTTTGGTCCTTCTCAATCAGACATTATCAACAGGGTGTCTCATAATCTACTGCCATTACGTGCGCAACTTTGCGCGCGCGGTAGTACTTGACCTACTTCAAGATAGAAGATAAGTAAAATATGCGTTTTTTTTTCAAGTTTTATATTATTGTTACGTCGTACCCGTACCTACAATTACGGTAGTAGGTACCTAAAAGTAGGTAGGCAGGTAGTAGTAGGTAGGTAGGACGAGTCTCGAATGATGTAGGTACAAATTCGCAAACTACCTATAAAAGAACATCAGGAATTGTCATTGTAATTTCGACCGTACGCTGAGGGCATAAAGTACCTACTTCTTTCCTTTGTACAAGTTGTGGAAGTTTCTCGAAGGACAATGACCCACTATGGAATTGTCTAGAAGATTCGAGGAAGTCGTGGATCTTTCTCGAACATTCTGTCGCCATATAAATAGTCGACGTGTTTGCGGGAGCAGTCAGTCTGATTTTGGCTACACAACGAAACGAATCGAAGTGAACTAGAAGTGCGATATCTAAGCGAATAGTGATCAGTAGTATATTTGTGATTAAGTTTTAAGTGTTTTGTGATTATTAAAGTTATTTGTTGTTTAATCGGTAGTAATTAATTTATCCCATACTCAGCTCGTAACATTTTTTTCATGACAATTTGTAAAGAGTCACCATCTTCCTGACCTTGTCCCATTCTATTTGGGGTCGACGCAACACTTTTTCTTCTACCAACAAATTCTTCTTCGACAAAGGGAGAACCCTGTGTCAAACGTCGTTCTCTTTTATATCACTCCTCACACAACCAATCTATCTTTTCTTTAGTCTCCCTTGACAACAATTTGTAAAGAGTATTTTGCTTATTTATCAAATTACCGAATTTTATTTGGGTTTTGAGTTTACGTAACTTCTGTATGCTTCTGTTTTTAAGAGTGCCCACCTATCTATCATCTGGGAAGTATCAAAGTAAGTATAGTACTGTATGCGTCACAGCATCCATCCCTTTCCCTATGTGAACAAAACGCTTTTTGTTTTTGGTTTCTAAGAATGTAATATCAGCGTAGTCACCATAATATTTAAGAGCAAATATTAAAGAACTTATTCTTATTCTTTATTGCACACAAAATAAAAAACAACATACATGCAAATTGCAATAATATAGCTTGTGTACAATAGCGAGCTTAACCCAGAATTGGGTTTCTTAGAGCAAACCTTTTTTGATTGAAAAACAGTGCACTTCTAAAATTCCTGGAAAATTCCCTCCCCAAATGTTCCGCATGCACACAAAATAAGCTATAGTCTGCGACTGACATGCGTTCGGTATGGACGTGCCCTAATTCCGAACTCCATTTAACTCCACACGTGAACACTTCTCACACTTCGCTCGGTTCGCACACAATCGTTATGTAATGAACGATACGTACCACTTTTGTTATATTGGGGAAATGTCGAACGAAACCATTTGTTCTGTTACAAGTAGGTATAGCTAGGTAGGTACTTCATCATCTGCCTAGCCTTTTCCCAACTATGATGGGGTCGGCTTCCAGTTTCATTGGATGTAGCTGAATACCAATATTTTACGTGGAGCGACTGCCTATCTGACCTCCACAACCCAGTTAGTACAGGGCAATATAGAAGACCCCTTAGTAAGACTGGTTGTCAGACTTTCGGCCCACTAACTGTAACGACTGTCAAAGATCTAAAAATGACAGCCGGGAGCAACGGCTTAACGGGCTTTCTGAGGCACGGTGGAAACTCGGTATGTAATGGGTGGTCAGCCAACCACGGACCAACCTAGACAAGCGCAGCTTAACCTGAAGATAGACCCCGAGCGGCTGTTATTGTTTAGCCACGAGCCCCTCCTAGGTAGGTACTTACTTGACATAAATGTGTTACAAAAAAAACCTTGATATCAGGTCTCCGTTTCGACTGTAAAGTTTCACCAACCAGTTAAACGTGACCTTGTAGTTACAAAAATGAAAAACAAGGAAACCCCCTATTACCGCGCGACCCTTCTCCTAACTTGCTAACAAAAACACCTTTTGAAATCGCGCTGTCAGGCGCAAAACCTCGTTATTTTAGTGAAAAAATCTCGGCTCGTAATATTTTTAAGGCTGCAAGGGTGTACCTGAACAATCTTACAGCAGTGAAATAAAACATGAAAGTGGGTAGTACTTTCGTAATTGAGCAAGATTGGAGGTAATTCCATTTTCTCACCTCGCAGAGAGTGTAATAACACGTTTATTTTTTATTGTTATTATAGTGGTGTCGGAGCTTTAAGCACTGTTAATTTAACAAGTTCTGAATAAATTACTTTGTTAATAAATCTGGTTGGCAGTGTAACGCCTCAGTTCAGGGCCTCAAGTCTAGGGCACGCCACAATAGTGGCGGTAAGTCCCCTCTTTGAGGAGTGGCTTCAGAGACGCCACGGCGTTCTCACCTTCCGCCTGACGCAGGTCCTCACCGGACACGGTTGTTTCGGGAGGTTCCTGCACCGAATCGGGCGGGAGGAAACACCCGGGTGTTTCCATTGCGAGGATCGACCGGAGGACACGGTGGAGCACAGGGTGGAGGTGTGCCCCGCGTGGGCGGAGCACCGCCGTGTCCTCGAAGCGGCGATTGGCGGCGGCGACCTCTCGCGTCCGGCCCTGGTGCAAGCCATGGTCCGGAGCGAGACGGAATGGGACGCCGTCACCTCCTTCTGCGAAGCAGTAATGCTAGAGAAGGAGGTGGCGGAACGTGAGAGGGAGAGAACCTCACAGCGTCCCGGCCGCCGAGGGAGACGCCCCGGGCATTCATTCATTCATTTATTATTCTTGAACAATTTACATTGTGTTGAATATACATGCAATACATAAAATTATAAGAACTGTGAATTATTAAATAACATTCCAAGAAATTTAAAATATAGTGCCCAACAGTTACAAATATCATGTCTAAACAGTTTTAAAATACTATTATACAGTTCTAAAATAATATAATTATAATGTCAAACAATTTCAAAAATACCATGTCAAAAATTTTAATTATTTTGTTATAAGACTTTATAACAATATAATTTAAATGTCTAAAATAATATAATTATAATGTCAAACACTTATAAAATACCATGTCAATACAATTTGGGGCCACCACGTGGCCCCCGGCCACCGTAGGCGCGGGCCTGTGGACAGTGGTCTATGGGCTAGCTCGCCATCCGTCCGTCTTATGACGACAGGCCGTGTCGACGGCGCGTTCGTGTTCCACGCGCGCCTCAAAGACAGTCAGCAAAAAGGAAGGGGTCCGCAAGGACCGATGCCAGCCGGGGTCGCGGGACTGTTCGAAAGAGATACCGTGGCCCCGGAACACAAAGCGCGATGAAGGAACATGGATGGGTTTTAGTCAGTAAAAGTCTGACACTCCCTCCTGCTCCGCCCAGAGCGGGAGAAGCCATTTGATGATTTCCCATCCGAAAAAAAAACAAAAAAAAGGGCCTTAAGTCTGCTATAACAATAGTGTCAGAATACAAGTTTGGTAATCTACTAATATGATGGCGTCATTATGACTTTCCAGGGAAGTCGGCGTGCAGCACTCAGTCGTACCCGATGTTCCACAAGGATGGCCCTAGAACCGATAATACCGGAGTGCGGAGTGCGGAGTGCTCCAGGCGTTGTCGTAGGAGTTGAAGGCGTTGGCGATGTCGAGAGACACCGCCAAGACAAACCCACCTCGGGGCACCGCTTCCCCTGTTGTGAGGGCTCTCACGCGCATGATGGCGTCCACCGTAGAGCGCCCCTTGCGGAAACCAAACTGGTGTTCCGCAAGATCCGGCCCCGTCCCCGCAAGGTGCTCGACGAGGCGGTTTGCAATTACTCGTTCAAAGAGCTTGCCCACCTCGTCGAGCAGCACCACGCGCCGCTATGCTGACGGAGAGTCCACAGGGCGCCCCGGCTTCCGAAAGAGGACCAGCTTCCCCGTCTTCAAACAAATGCTCAGGGCCTCAAGTCTGCTATTGCAATAGTGTCAGAATAGTCTATTATTGATTTCATAATTGTTGATCGATTGTTGTCATTTTGCTAAAAGTTCGTAATCTGCTAAATTCATAATGGTCGATCATTGGTCGGTCAATGTTCTCGTAATAGACCTGTGCTACAACGACGTTGTTGTATTGCCATTATTATAAAACCTAATAATAGAAATAATTTTCGAAAAACTAGACATCTAACCATGCCATATTTCATTTATTTTACATATTATTTATAAGTGTTTTATGCAATCTGAAGTAGTAAGAAGTTCGTAAATAGCGAAAAACATTAAGTTATGTGTAACGCGGATTAATGTGAAACTATACAATTCAATAATATTTTATCTGTTTAGCTGTCAAAGTCAAATGTGACATTACTGCTTACTGACGTTTTATCTGTTTTTATTTCTAGCGGCCGGTGTCTTGATTTATTTTCATTTATGTGTTTTAAATTATCTTTAATAAAGAAACATAAAGCAAATTTTGGCTGTAACTGTCAAAATTTTAGCAGATTACTGCGTAAGTCAGTCATTAATTTATCATTGTGTACGAGATTACCATTCTATGCCATTTCTTTCAATGAAGTGTCAGTGGTTGACCATTGCAAGTCATAATGACTCCATTAAATTAGTAGATTACCAAACTTGTCAAAATCAACAATTATGAAATCAATGATAGACCATTCTGACACTACTGTAATAGTAGACTCGGCCCCCACTGTTGTAATGACTACTTAAAGTCAGTATCGTTCTATTTCAATGTCGGAAGAGAAAAGGAGTAACCCTTAAAGCATACCATTATACGTTTTTTTCATTTGTAAAATTACTGTCCATCTTTTTCCATTCCCGAAATTCCACAAAAAGGCGTTATAATTAATTTCCGGATCCCTCGGAGTTCGAAACGACAGTTACGAGTGAATGCCCAAAAAATCAGTTTCAACACAAAATTTAATGCTGAAAAGTTTTTCGTAATGTCAGAATTTGTGGAAAAAGTTAGTCGGAAAATATTCGGCTGGATTTTGACGCGTAATTTATGCGGCTTGGCAGATTCTGTCAATTATGGCAGGCTTGACAGTGAATTACGTGACATGCAAACTAGATTCTAAGCGGCCTAATAATTAACGAGGACATCTATCAATTAATTTCTGTTTACGTGACTGATTGGGAACTGTTGCTAGGCCACTGTGAATTAAGAGAGGCTACAAAATATCGTCGTAATATTGCTATTCGTTGTTTTTGAAGCGTATTGTTAAGGACATTGATAAAATGAATATAAAATATAGTACCATGTCTTTAACTGCTTTGAAAAACCTTCTGACACTTGGGATTTGGAATTTACGGAGGTCCCAAAAGACAATGAGCAAAATGTATTGAGCAAAGTGCCTTTTTATTTTTTCGCGGACATTAATGAAACTATATTATAAGGTGTATCTATTCATACATGCAATACCTTAAGGTCACTGTACTATACTCATCTTTATGAACAACTTTTAATATGGTACCAAACCCTGAAACTCAAAAACAAAATCAGCTGTTCCATAAAATATATACGCATAACTCGTCAAAATGTGTGGAATAGATACACCTTATATACATATGTAGGGTGTAAAAACCTCTTAACGAAGCCGAAAGACACTTGTTCTAAAAATGATCGCAATGACGCGAACATTTTTTTTTCTTCACCATACCTGGGAACCTTCTAGTTACGGAGATATTCGGGGTCAAAGTTCCAACTTTTTGACAAGTTTTTTTTGATACAACTTTTTAATGTAAGATTTTTACTTTAAACACCTCCACGACCCCCGTACTATTCAATCAATCCATCAGCACAATGTTTTGAGTACGTTATATTGAGTTCTACCACAAAACATGATTTTTCACCTCAAAAAAAAAAGTCGTTTCCCAGCAATATTTTTTGCGTAAAGTTACTTAGTTTGATGTACAGAATGCTTGGCTGACGGCTTCTACCCTGTTTATAGGAGAAAATAACATGAACATGATGATGTCATAATGACGGTGATGGAACTCGTCTATGTGTTAAAGCTCAAACCTCAGTCCTCAATTTATACTGGGCGAGCTTACATTACCATAATCCGTTAAACAATAAATTTGACGCTGACTGTCGGCAGATGTCGCGCCAATCTGCGAAGTTATTATCTCCGTGATGGATGACGGTCTTGGCACGAATTGACTCAGAATCTAGACTGTAGTGGCCATTCTTCATTCCTTTCACTCTTAGGGCGACATATAAATCATTTGGAATTCACCTCACTAATGGAGGTAATATACTTCAGACTATTGAGATTTTTTTACAAAGGACGGTGTTCGGACTTTTGTGGCACGTTAACTATCTAAAAGTTGATTAACTATCGGAAATAAATTCTCCATCTTCTATACAAATAACAACAACAACAACAACAACAGCCCATAACGTCCACTGCTGGACATAAGCCTCTCCCATGATGGGAGGAATTTGCCGTAATCTCCACGCTTGGCAGGCGGATTGGAGATCGCAGTGATGAAAGACTAACAGAAAACGCTGCTGCCAATTCTCTGGTCTACGGAGTCTATACAAATAACAAATAAATAGAATTGAAGTGGCTGTCCGTAATTTCAAAATAACAGCTTTTTACTGAATGCTTATGAAAGTATAATACTGTCCTTATAAAAATAAATATAGTTTTGCCTGTCTGTCTGTCTGTTTGTTTCAGCTAATCTTCGAAATGTCTGGACCGATTTTGACGGGTCTGGCAGATAGATGACGTTATATATCTTGTTTTTTTTTAACAGTTAAATTTATTTAATGTATCCTAGAATCTTTACATAATTAATTAATAAATTTCTTGTTTTACGTTTTTTATATAGTATGCGACGACCTATTGTCGGGCCTACACTGTCCCCCCATACTTAAGTACTAATTGCTGTAACATATTAATATTGTAATACCAAATGATTTGAAAAGAGTAACCATGGAGTTTCTTGCTGGTTTTTCTCCATGGAAACCGACTTTTTCTACGTTTTATAGGTGCCCATCTAGGCCTGTGTGAAATAAAATATATTGTTTTTTTTTTTTTGTTATAACTTAGGCAACTTTTATTTAAAAAAAAACAATTGGGGTCCGTGCAATAAAAAAATTTAAACCTTTAAAATTATTAACAAAACTCGATTCAGCTATGAAACTTATTTTTGTAATAATTCCACGCTAACGAAAGTTGCGTTTATAAACCTAGTTTTGAATATAGAACAAATTAAAAAAGGTTCGGTCAAATCAGTACAGACAAATTGCGATGGCGGCTCCTGAGCCGCCATCGCAATTTGTCAGTAATATTTGTACAGAAGTGTCCGTGTCCTGACACGGACACTTCTGTACAAATATTACTGAAGTACCTATCTGTCATTGTAAATTGTCCGCAGCCCGTTCGCAATTTGTCCATACCAAGTACCAGAGGCCCCACCACGAGCGCGCTGTGTAAACGTAACGTACCTAAATACGTCGATTTTAATCAGAAATACAATTAACCTATAGCATTTTTATTAAATTCTTTGCAAAAAGCATAAATCAGTATCATCCATAGATTTGAATAAATTCTCAAAATTTTGAAAATACTGTATGTGATACGAGTATTTTAAATTTTACAATTGACGCATTTACGTTACTTCACACCGCGCGCTCGTGCTAGAGCCTCCAGATCCTCTAATCTCATAATTTTTCACCAGCCTGTTTCCTCGTAAAGCTCTGTTAGAAACGTATACCGGTAGCCAGTCAGCCAGTCTTACAAAGAGGTATCATTATTATATCATATTACCTAGTATTAAATGGATTGTGGAGGTCAGATAGGCAGTCGCCCCATGTAAAATACTTTTACTCAGTTGCATCCACATAGTTAGAAAAAGGTCAGGCAGATTAGAGTATTTATCATCGTTCCATCAATAGTGTAGTTCACCCTAAAATAATCTTCTTGCTAGTGCGAGCGAGAAAGAACGATCTTAGCTGAAGAAGCGGGGGCAAAATTTTAATTTTAGCTATCATCCTGTGCCTTAAACGCAGGCAAAAATGTTGCGAGTCTCACATTAAAACTTTACGCGCCATTGTTCCAATGCTAACAAAACAAACGAGTTCATGTTTGCGTTTATTTTTGTGCCGCTTCCAGTAAAAGAGAAAAGGTCAAAAAGTTGTCGGACGTTGTGAATATAAAATACATAATTATTTCATGAAACTGTGCGGTTTGGCACAGCCTCGGTTAATGGTTTAAAATTAAATTACTGTAGCGTTATGAAAGCCAGTTTGTTGGCTTGTAACAATGGCTTTTTACTATTTCCAATGCTGTTTTTCTGTAAATTTCGTGAGGAGCGAGGAGCGAGGAGCTCGTAGCTTAATAATAATAGCCGCTCGGGTCGCTCTTTAGGTTAAGCCGCGCTTGCCTTGGTTAATCCGTCGGCGGGTAACCTCCCATAACATACCGAGTTTCCTACGTGCCTCGGAAAGCACGTTAAGTCGTTGGTCCCGGCTGTCATTTGTAGATCTTTGACAGTCGGTACAGGTAATCAGTGGCCCGAAAGTCTAACAACCAGTCTCTCTAATAGATATTTTATTAACTAGTTCTAACTGAACTTATATTGTCACTTACGGGATATCTTCCTTTATTTATGATATTCAGCTGCATCCAGTTAGCTAAAGAATCATCATCAGCCTTTAGCAGTATACAGCTGGACATAGGCCTCCTCAATCGCACGCCACTCAACTCGATTCTCAGCAACTCTCCAAGGAATATATCTCGCTTTTTCAACAAGCATATTTTAATGAAACCTATACGCATAAAACAAAAACATAACTCGATTCTTTGACTACCCACCTCCCTACTATCATAATGGCTGACATTATTGTAAGAATAACAATAGCCCAAGGCCTTTCAAAGTTTATTCTATAACAGAATGAAACTAACGAAATGTGGGTGTAGGTACAATAGTACACCCACATTTCGCAGGCACACCTCTGTCTAACCCTTCGGGGATAACAGGTGTGGTGTTATGTTATGCAGAAAGAAAAAACGCTGTCGATACGTTTTAGTAGGCATAGTAGTCCGTGCCATGTTACATTCTGAGCCAGCATAGCTATTCACAACGCTTCGATTCGCTTCGAATCAAAGCGTTGTGAATAGCTATCCCTGATACGTTCATAGCGCGGTCATGGTACAATACGGTATAGTGGGCAAACACTTTTATGCTAAATTCACTAGTTTTCGTCAATCGTTTGTCTCAAGATTACTGCACATGAACATGACGGATAGAACGATATTTTAACGAATTTTGAGAGTTTTAATGATAGCGAGCTCTAACTGAGAAATTGGTCTTCATATTTTCTTTTTATTACCACAGCTACCCGAGGTCTCACTGGTACAGACCAAAAACCTTCACTATGAAAAAATTATGAATAACTAACTTCATTCATAAAATTACCTCAGCTATTAAGTTATAGTTATTTAATATTAAGATGTGCTTAACAGCTGGGCTTATAAAGGCTTACCAATTCCCTTTGTTTTACATCGGAGAACGAAAGTAATTGGTAATAAACACGACTTAATTACCTTTCCGTCAAAGTGGTGTTTCTATTACCTCTCTCTGACCTCTGTATTTTAATTAATTGCTTCGATCATTAAGCCTTTTAAAGTCCTTGATTGCAAATGGGCTTCTTGGTAACAACTATTTCATGGTAATAACATGATTCCAACGATTTCAAAAATAACTACGGTCGTCATCATATTTTTGCATTATTTCTCCTTCTGCAACTTGCTTCGAATCTTTGATAAACTGGTACCGATTCCTTACAAATCAAAATTACTTGTAAATTGTTTAATCGCTTTAATTTTGAGTTTATCAATAGTTTGAAGATCCATGAAGGCTCTTCTACTAATAGAGGATTGAGACTCAAACGCTCTCTATTTACAAAAAATACCTTCATTCATTGAAAACCGTTCTAAAGAACAATACACAGCCATTCAGAAAAGTAAATACCCTTCTCCATACACAAAATAAAATGTCTTGTTTCTTGAGTACCTATTTTAGTATGCGTATTATTTTGTCGAGTCTCCGGGTACGGAAAGGACCAATTTCATATTGTATTCTGCGGAAAAGTGTAGTCAATGCTAAATAGCTCTCGAAACCACAACAGCAAAAAAAAAAAAGAATGTCAAAAATCTAAATGTTTTTCTTATTGTTACGGTAGTCTACTCCAATAAACTCAAAGAATCAGGTACTTTACATTACATGTGACAGTTGACTGGAGCAAGACTGCTCTGTGTCTCGGAAAGCACGTTAAGTTGTTGCATACGGCTGTCATCTGTAGATCTTAGACAGTCGCTACGGGTAGTCAGAAACCCGAACTTAACATTAAACTAGCTGTGGTTAGCGACCTCGTTTGCGTGGAAATTTTGATGAGTATGTTTGAGAAAATAAACGGGGCCTATGTGCTATTTTAGACTATATTTTGTCTCTGCGCCGAATTTCATCCAAATCTGGTCTGGCGTGATTGAGTACCAAACATCCATCCATCCAAACTTTTGCATTTGTAATAGTACTAAAATTTGACAAGCAGTCTTATCAAAGGGTCTTATCTTATGTGTTACCCATTTACGGCCGTTTTTATAAGTTACTTACGTATAACTGTTGGTTAATGTGCCGTGCCGTAGCTATCGGTGTTTCTATAAACAAAAAATATCCTATCCGTGTCACTTGATCCATAGAAAAATCAAAGAAAGCTTTTTAAGTAAGCAAAATGTCAAACAGACAGAGATACCGAATCCGGCAAAACTGGGAAAAGTTATTGAAAATGGCCGTTAGTGAATTGCGGAGGGCAGATAGGCAGTCGCCCCATGTAAAAAACTGGAATCTAGCTACATCCGGTTAATTAAGATGAAGACCCTAATAAAATTTTGGAAAACGCTCGGCAGATTATGAGTTAATTAAGACGAAACTTATTAAAAGAAAACGCTTTCTGAAGACTTTATAAGTCTTATCAGGGGTAATGAAGCGCAAATAATACGGATGACCGGATTACGTCATTCACCCAATGCCGGTTTATAGACTTCTTTATTATTTTTCAAAACCTAGTTCTTTCCGGTCTATTAAGTTAACAGATCTCGATTTTTATAGAAGAAATAGTTATCATGAAAAGATGTTTTCAATAAAACACTGGTAAGGGAATGAATTGATTTGAAGTCTTGTCGTTTACCGAAGGGTTGGGTCGCCAGTTATGTTTATATCTCATGTAATAGGGTGTGGGCCTATTACCATCAACCGGGTGAAAATCCTAACTCCGAGCAAATACTGAGAAATGCCTGATGAAAACCCAATAACACTTTTCCCGCCTTGGAAATCAAACCGTCATGTTCAGCACTTTAGCAGTAGAGTTTACGACCGCTCGACGAACAAGGCAGTTAAATAATGTTTGGTTTAGACATGAAAAACCGAATAAAAATGGCACCTCAACTCAATCTTCTTATTGGAAACCGCACAACCAGTCCGACATTTCTTTTTTTCTTCATCCAGGATTCACTCTTACAATAGGCATTCTTCGATTTTTAAATTAAATTATTGTTAATTTTATTTAATTATTGTGAATGTAAGGACCATGTGGGTCACATATTTTATTTTATTTTTTTCCCCACGACTGCCTGGCAGTTTGAGTACTATAAGCGACCTACCCAAATGTCCTTTCTTTGGTATTGTTGTTGGAAGTATAACGCTGGCCATCTATAGAATTTACTTCAGATTCAAATGTGAAAGCTGGTGTTCGTTCTGTTTGTCACTCGGCAACTATTTTTCCTATGAAAACATGTCATGTGTAATTTTATAATAATATATATTAAATATTTCACTTCTTTCCAACTGTGTTTATTACTCCACTCTGCATTACAAGCAATAGGTTATGTGCTACATGTGTGAAGTGTAAATATTTTGTGAAAATATTATTATTTTACTCGAAATATGGATGAGTATACTAATTCGAAAGTTACGATGGAAAAGCTAAAAGGTACCATCAACTATCGCGATTGGGCATTTCAAATGCAAAATGTACTAGTATTCGAGGATTTGTGGCAATGTATTACTGGAAAATACGAAACCTCAGGTGAGAACGCTAACAAATTAGCTCGTAGAGAGGAGAAAGCTCGAGCGAGGCTATGTTTGAGTGTTGAAAAATCGTGCTATTCTCACATTGTGCAGGCGAAAACTGCGAAGGATGTATGGGATGCCTTGCAGAAGGCTTACGATGACACCGGGTTGCAAAGGAGATTGTCCTGTCTGCGAACTTTGTGCTCGATTAAGCTAGAACAGTTCGATAGCATGGAAATTTATGTCAATGAGATCTTGTCACTTGCTGAACAACTCAGTAGCATGAAGAAACCACTTGATGATGAATTTCTGGCTACTATTATGCTCCAAGGGTTGCCTCAAGATTATGACCCAATGATAATGGCTCTGGAGCATTCTAGGATAGACATAACTACAGATATGGTTAAAACAAAACTACTTCAAGATAAGAGATGGAAAGGGAGTGCCGCTGATAATGGCGATGGCTGCTTATTTACACGGAATCGTAGTAATGAAAAGGCTAGCTCTCGAGGCGAGAAGAAAAATGCCTCAAGTACATCAAAACACGCTAGTACCTCGTCAAGTACGAACAAGTTGTGGTGTTGGAAGTGTCGTTCTAAAGGACATGGCAAGAAGGATTGTCCTCAATTGGACCGCAATGGAGCGACGTCGACTTCCATGGTGTTGTCTGCACTTAACACTGACAGTTCGTGGATTATTGATTCTGGAGCGACAGATCATATGTCAGGACGCCAAGAATGGTTTCAAGCTCTTGATGAGTCGTCGACTAAGGAGGTTTGTGTTGCTAACGGAAAGAAGTTAGATGTGAAAGGGAAAGGTGAAGTACATTTTACGGTTAACTCTTGTGGACATACAATAGATACTACTTTAAAAGATGTAATGCTTGTACCTGATCTTACTGTTAATTTAATATCTGTGTCTACCCTTGCTGAAAAGGGATTTAAATTTATTTTTGATAAAAATGGATGTAAAATACTTAAAACTGGTAAAGTAGTTTTATATGCTAGGAAAGTTGGGAGAGTTTACAGGCTTCATTCTGTGGGTAAAGTCAATCTGACAACGTCATCTACGTCTAAGGATATGATGTTATGGCATCAACGTTTAGGTCATATAAATTTTGACAGCTTGGCATCACTTAGGAAGGTGGCTAATGACATTGACTTTCAGGTTGATAATCAGAAGAAAGTTTGTGATGTGTGTCTTAAGGGTAAGCAATCCCGCGCTCCCTTTGTGACCAATCATAACAAACAGGTGGCCGAGGCGCGGCTGGCGCTCATTCATAGTGACGTCATGGGGCCGATGCCGACTACTTCTCTCGGAGGCAAGCGCTACGTCCTCACATTTCTAGACGACTACTCCAGGAAGGTGTTCGTCTATCCCATTGCAAAGAAGAGTGAAGTGTGTAAGTACACTAAAGATTTTATTAGACTGGTAGAGAATCAGTGTAGTGCTAAAGTCAAGGTAATGAGAACAGATAATGGCTCTGAGTACGTTAATGCTGAGTTGACGGATTTTCTTAAAAAGAAAGGCATTGTACATCAGCTGACGGTACCCTATTCTAGTCAGCAGAATGGATCCGCGGAGCGCCTAAATCGTTCTTTACTTGACAAGGTCAGATGTCTACTGTATAACGCAAACCTTGATGACAAGATGTGGGCAGAGGCTGTAAACACTGCGGCGTTTCTGATCAATAGATCGCCAAGCTCGAGACTTTCTGGTAGATTACCAGAGGAAGTGTGGAGTGGTAAGAAAGTAAGTCTTAAAAATCTGCGTGTTTTTGGTTGCGAGGCTTTTGCTCATGTAGATGACTGTAAACGTAAAAAGTTAGACCCCAAAAGTAGAAGGCTAATCTTTTTAGGTTACTGTGATAACGTCAAAGGATATCGTTTGTTCAACCCTGATGACAATAAGATCGTTATATCACGTGATGTGGTGTTCAACGAATCTGTGTTTCCAGGGAGAAATTCTAAAATAGGGCCAAAACGTGTGTTTGAACCTATTTATCTTACAGGAGGTGATGATGAGAGGGAGATGCTGGAGACTACGTCGGTTGAGGCGGAGTCAGAGTACCTGTTGCCTGAGTTGTCAGATCATCCACTTGAGGCGGAGCCAGATACAGTTCCTGCAGAATCACCAAATCATCCTGTTGAGTTGGAGTGTGAACGCGAGGCTAGTAAAGATTCGGTAACGTCGCCTGAATTGGCACCAGACTCTACTAGTACACGATATAACCTACGTCCACGTATGCCTAAGACAACCTGTAACATAACTAACGTGTGTAATGTGACAGAGCCCATAGAGCCACGTACTGTCAAAGAAGCTTTGAAATGTGAAGATAAAGAGTTATGGCAGAAGGCCATGAAAGAGGAAATCGATTCTTTTGTCTTACACGGAGCTTGGGAGCTTACTGATAAACCGGTTGACAAGAACGTTGTTAAAAATAAGTGGATTTTTACCCTTAAACGAGATTCGGATGGGAACATTATACGTTATAAGGCAAGGTTGGTAGCTAAAGGCTATACTCAAAGATATGGTGAAGATTTCCAAGAAACTTTTTCACCGGTCGTTCGTCATTGTTCTATACGATTGTTGCTATCTCTGGCAGTAGAAATGAACCTTAAGATTGATCATTTAGACGTGCAGACAGCATTCCTGAATGGAAATTTGCAAGAGGAGATCTTTATGCAACAACCGGAAGGTTTCATATGCCCTGGGAGTGAGAACAAAGTCTATAGATTACGAAAGGCTGTTTATGGGTTGAAGCAAGCATCGCGATCCTGGTACCGAAAGGTAAAAGATGTCTTATTTTCTTTGGGATACAGACAGTGTAAACAAGAAGACTGTATCTTTACTAAGAGATCAGGTGAGTCGATTGTTTTTATCGCTCTGTATGTTGACGATTTTTTCGTGTTCTATAATGACAAACGTCTGGCTGAAACGTTAAAAAGTTCTTTGTTAAATGTTTTTAAACTCAAAGACTTAGGCCCGGTACGAAACATGTTAGGTATAAAGGTAGAACGTGATGCAACTTCCATAAAACTTAGTCAGGAAAAGCGGATTGACAATATGTTAGATCGTTTTGGCATGACAGACTGTAAGCCTGTAAAGTCTCCCATGATAACTAATGTTGGTTCGGTAATTGAGAGTTCTAATAATGCTACAAATAACGTTGTAACGAAGTTTCCGTATCAAGAGTTGATTGGTAGTCTTATGTATTTATGTGTAACTACGCGACCTGACATTTCGTTTGCCGTGTCATATTTAAGTAAATTTAACAGTTGTTATACGGAATTCCATTGGAATCAAGCTAAGCGTGTACTGCGATATCTTAAAGGTACTAAGCAAAAGGCTTTGGTATTTAAGAAGTCGAATGTAGATCCTGTTCTTGAGGGTTATTCTGACGCAGATTGGGCGGCAGATCCTGATCGTAAGTCGTACACGGGGTATGTGTTTAAATACGGCGGTAATACGGTATCTTGGGGTAGCTACAAACAGTCCTGCATATCGCTTTCGTCCACCGAGGCGGAGTATTGTAGCTTGAGCGAAGCGAGTAGAGAAGCGGTGTTCCTACAAGCTTTAATTAAGGAATTGCTAATGAAGACTAGTTGTAAAATAGTAATGTATTGTGACAATCAATCTGCTATACAGCTTGCTATCAATCACACTCATCACAGACGGAGCAAGCATATAGAAATAAGATTTCATTACGTTAGAGATATGATAGATAGGTTTAACGTAGAAATTGTATACATCCCTACGGATGAGATGTTAGCAGATGTGTTCACTAAGCCCCTGGGCTGTGTCAAGCACGAGGTGTTCACTCGTCAGCTTGGTGTGGCATGAAGCCAGCATGATGCCCACGTTATGGGGGGGTGTTGGAAGTATAACGCTGGCCATCTATAGAATTTACTTCAGATTCAAATGTGAAAGCTGGTGTTCGTTCTGTTTGTCACTCGGCAACTATTTTTCCTATGAAAACATGTCATGTGTAATTTTATAATAATATATATTAAATATTTCACTTCTTTCCAACTGTGTTTATTACTCCACTCTGCATTACAAGCAATAATTGTTCGTCGTTTCGTTGAGCTCCTTGAGTTATAAGTCGAGCTACACGATAACTGACGAATGCTTGCACTGACTGGACAGGTCTACTCAAATCTGTGTGGTTCTTCCTTCTAAAGACCATCTCAGACACTTATCTGAATAGTCCTCATCTGAATTGAACAAGATTATGTCTGGACTTCAAAAGAGACTATGACCTCTGAGTTTGTTTCGGCTGTTTCTTCTCAGAGTAGTCAGGTACGAAACACCGGACCCATCTAGTTTAAAAAAAATGACGTGTACAAGTGTTTGTAAGAACCTACTTGCAAAATTAAACATCATTTCATTTCATCATTTCGAACTTCATCATCTACTTAGCCTTTTCCCAAATATACTGGGGTCGGCTTCCAGTCTAACCGGATGCAGCTGAATATAAGTATTTTACATAGAGCGACTGCCTATCTAACATCCACAACCCAGTTAGTACTGAGTAAAACGATACCCCGACTGTCAAATATCTACAATTTACAGCCAGGACCAACGGCTGAATGTGCTTTCCGAGGTACGGAGAAAACTCGGCATGTGATGGGTGGTCATCCACCCGCGGTCCAACCTAGCCAAGCGTTGCTTAACCTGAAGGTCGACCCCCGAGCGGCTGTTATTATTTACCCACGAGCATTCTTTTTTCCCCCATAATTCAAACCATACATATCTATCTTCCTACTTACACAAATTTTCCAAACACTACTACCACTATGGTAGTAATAGTATTTTCGTCCGCCTAAACATGAATTGTTGTTTATCACAAAACGTATTGGGTATTCATCCATGTAGGTATCCAATCGACTGTTGGACAATTTGTAGTGTAGTGAAATTGCTGGCGAATGCATTCTCGCTTCGGTAAATGAGATCAGTCGCCGTGAACCGAAATAAGGTAATTAGAACCGTTTCAACCGGTTACACGTGTCGGTTTATAACAGTATTTTGGTGAATGGGAAACTAATGTCATCTGAATTTAGGTTTTTGGTCGAAAAGTTCAGATAATAATGAGTGTAAAAAAACTCTTAACGAAGCCGAAGGGCAATTGTTTTCCCCATCATTGCTATATTTTTTTGTTCTAGACCATACCTAGCATCATCAGCCTATTAATGTTCCCACTGCTGGTACACAGGCCTCCTCTCTATGAAAGGGTATGGGCCATAATCGACCACGCGGGACCAGTGCGGATGATGTCACATGTCTCCGAATTTTTTGGTTTTAGGACATGCATGAGAGCAGTGGTGATGAAATAAATTACACAAAGTAATGCGCCTGCCTAGGTTCGAACCCACGACTTACTGTTCGTAAGACTCCACACTTTTTGACTCCATTATACTTATATATTATTTTATTAGAAATTGGGGGTCAAAGTTTCAACTTTTTAACAAGTTTTTTTTTAAAGAAAGTTTTTACTGTAATAACTTTACTTTTAATACTTTCACGACCAAAATGAGCAAAATGTTTTGAGTGTGTTACATTGATTGATACTGAAAAGTCAGATTTTTCAGCCCAAAAAAAAAATCATTTCCCAGGATTTTTTTTTGCGTAGGTTTAAGAACTTAGTATGATGTACAGAATGCTTGGTTGACGGCTTGGTGAAGAGTATGTATATCTTAACACTTACAAACACGATCAGTGGTCCACATTAGCCTTAATCGAAAGAATAAAAATAATGGAAGTCATGGGGATAAACCTTTGCCCAGCAGTGGGCTGATGCAGGTTTGCAGTTACAATAACAGGGTACTTACAAGTGGGTGTTGCTTGAGCATGCGCGTATGTGCGATGGAGCGGCGCGGGCGCGCGTGGGGCAGTCCGCGGTGTGCGAAATGCCATTCTGTGTCAGAGCCTAGTACCTGTGGAAGAACATACTATTTTATTACTTAGAAATTATATATTAAACTTTAGTAAGGCCACACATCAACTGAAACTATATCCACAAGGATTAGCATAGCTTTAAGAACTGCACGGACTCAACTACGAGCCGTTCGAAGTACTATGAAATTCTACACTGCAACGCACCCGTTATATTAACTCTAGAAAGCTGTTCAGCTAAAAATGAGAAGAGGTGATGCCTGTTCAGTGCAGTGCTTATAAGTGTGTTATGCCAGCTTTAGATTAAAAAAATCCTGCGCTCTGTGCACCAAAACATGCAGTAAACGTGACGTGACCTTTGCGCTGCCCCCGACGATTGCGTGGAACTTCCTCGGTGGAAGTGATGAACGAAGAACAATATTGTTGAAGTGAATTAAAAACATGATTCACACAAAGAATTAAGTGGGTTGTTTTGTATGTTAAAAAAGGTATTTCGCTTTCCAGATAACTCTAAAGATAAATGTAAATGGCAATATTTTTCTCAATATGTTGACGGAAATCGAAGGTATTTCTAAGAAACGAGGCAATGGGTGATTTGGGCGACCTAAATTGAGTTTCGTCGGTTATCCGGTAAAACATTTTAATACAGAATGAAATATTGGAACGTAATATTTTAGAAATCTTTTTAAATAATTACGTTTCACTTATTCCTTTACTCTAATTGTTATCTTGAAGTAAACAATTACCTTCGCTAGGTACATCTCAAGTATCATTAACACCGAGAAAACCATTTTAATTAAAGATCAACAAAGAGTGAGTGCTTTCTATTGTTGCTTTCTAACTTTAAAAGACAATTCAAGTCCTCTTTCACGTACCTACCTAACGTCTCTAAACGAAAACATTTTGAAAGATAGAACAACAGACTCAGTAATTTGTTTTTCTTGAAACACTGAGCCAGACACTTTTGGTTGGGAAGGATATCAAACCTTATTAGTCTAATGACAGACCAGTTCCATCCCGTTCTTTTTTAGGTAGATTTCGTCAGAAAAAATCTACCTATTGGTCTTGCACCTTAAGTCGAGTTTTCTGAAAATTTCACCATAGGGGGTCTAGTTATGACCCCTATGCCCAAATCAACCGCTGGTTAAAAAGTTTATATATTTGTTATGTATACGTATGTATGTGGGGCGCCAAGCAAAATTTAGCCACACTCTACAGGTCGCAATTATGCACCGATTATGAACTTAGGTTAAGTTTGTGAATGGGCGGAATTCGTCCATGAGGGGCGGTGAGGGGGCGGTCTTTCGAAAATATGTTTTTTGGCTATAACTTTTTTCCGTTGGAAATTTTTTGAACCGTTAAACATTTTTATCATTCAGAGTAAGAATACGGACAACTTTAAAATTTTAACTTTTTTGATGCAACCCCTAACTTGGGGAGGGGGACGAAATTTCCAAAATTTTTAGACAAAAAAATGATATCTCCAAAACGGTAAACATTTTGAGCGTCACAATTTTATTTTTAAAGCAAATTGTTTATTCTACAATTTTTACTTTTAAAGTTTAGCGATAAAACTTATAGTTTTCGAAATAAAAAATAATAACTGAAAAATTGAGGATTTTTCTATGCTAAACTCTTATGGGAGGATTTTAAAATGTACGATAACCATTAAGACGTTTAATTGTCAAACATTAATAAATTCGTTGACTGACCTATTCATAAAGGGTGTAAACACTTCTAACAAAAACAAAAAAAAAACAAACAAAAAATCGGCCAGCGCAGCTGTGGCTAGCTATAGCCTCTGAATTTCCAGAATAAATATGGGTGGAACCTTCTTCGAAATCTACCTCCTCCTGCGGCTTGACGAAGGAATTTTTTAAAATTTCATTTTTTAAACTGAAAACTTTCAAATGGAAGATATCGCTACCAGTAATAAGACCGCCGTTGTACCGCCATCGAATTATAAATATTTTCAAATAGCTGTGTATCAAGTGTGGTGTACAACAAAGTATATTCGATCTAACTACATGAAAAACTATTGTTGAAAAAACCAACATATTTTATTAAACTTAGGTACCTACTCGAAATAAATATTATTAAACCCCGTCTGAAGCTATAGCTGCACACCGAAACATTACTAGAAACGTACGTGTGTATCAACAGATTGGAAAGCACTAAAGCAAATCCCGCGATGTTTACTCTAGATTTATATACGCGGCAATAAAACCAAAATGGCGGAGAAACCGAGCGTAAATATGGCGGGAATCAACGTTTACTTACTTTCCGAGGCGACATCGGGTGTTGCGAGAAAATTATGTTGTGTTGGCGAGATTTGCAAGGGCGCATTCGGTTCATGTTGTAAATGTTAGTGAGAAATGTGGTGGGATTTGGAAGTTAAGGAAAATATATTGCTAAATAACAGCAATAGTTTTGTGGAAATGGCTTTCTTCAAAAGGCTTCAAAGGTCGGGATTTCGTTACAGTTTTACATAAGTTTTATGATTTGTTTTGAAAATTAAGCAAAACAAGTAGTCATACATAGGTATGTAGTATATAGTAGCTGTGTGTACATACATGGTACTTACTTAGGTATGTAAACAACTAAAAATAGGGCAAATTGCAGAGTATGTTTATCTGTATGTTAGCCAATTACAATTACCCTACATAATAAATAGGTACCTTCCCTCAGTCATAAACAAAGAATTTCCTACTCAGAACACTTTCATATTTGATGAGCGTAATAAGAGAAAGAAGGATACAGAGTTATAATCCTCATTTCTCATTATTTATTTACTCTTGACGGAAAAAGGCCAACGCACTAAGCTTATTAGGCTTAATATAATGTATTCCTGGTGATACAAAATATTACAACCAAATGTAGTCTCTAGCGCATTCATAAATATTAAGAAAACAATGAAAAAGACTTTCCAAAAAGTCAAAAAGCGCCAATATACAGACGCCAGCATACCCAAGCTACTAAAATTTGTTAAATTTCTTAAATATATTTTCAACTTTATTGCTATAGCATTAGGTTCAAGGTTGATTGTGAAAATTCGACAGTTTCGGGTAGCTTGATGTGCTGGCGTCTGTACATCAAACTCGATATTTAACTTAACTGTAGGTATCTAATTTACTTTTCCTTTTGATAAAAGACGGCATTCTGTCTGGCACACAAGTGCCTTTTTTCATTACAGTTACTCGCTCTTATATTATTAACCTAGCCTATATTTCTTCGCCAACCACCTGCTACGCAAAAGCAAAGGCGCTATACGCGTCGATCATCTTCAATCTTTTATATGACCTACATCTTTTCTTCGGTATGACGTATGCTTGTCATACATAAGTAAATGTAGGTTACATTTACTTATGTATGACAAGCATACGTATTCGTTGTGAAAAATCAATAAGCTTGGATTTGAACAGTAGAATAAAAGAATATGGGAAACTCTCTCTTTTTAGAGCTTCACCGCTGTCAAATAAAAACAGAACTGACAGACAAACAGACAGACAACAGAAACAACAGACAACAACAGAAACAACAGATATGTTGTGAGCGCGCAATCGTGAAGACTCGAAAACGGGCCAATTGGCTCGTTTTGCCTTTATTCTGCGTCACTGCGTGTATGTGAGCTGGCTCTGCCCCGCGGAACACTTTTTTCGGTGGTTTTGTAGGTGTATAACATATCTGTTTATTAGAATATCATTGATTGAAGCCATACAATTCGGTTAACAATTTCTTCGAATTGCCAATCTGGTTGTGTCACGTAGCGAGCGGTTAGCGGTTTAATCGAATATTAAAAGTCATCGGGTCGATTCAATTGACTGCTTCACACTAATTGACAATCGAATATCGAAAGACGAACATAATAAACTATGGTTTTCCCACGGGGTTCTAGAATTTTCCAGAATAATGGGATAACAAACCTTTCAAGTTGGTAGTAATACCAACTCATAATAAATCAGCTAGCTCCACTCTTCCTACTAAACTCATCATCGAGCCGTATATTATAGTTTAACCTTAGAGCCCTAGAGAAAACGAGTTTTAATCACAACGATAAGTACCGTCGCAAACAAGTTTTAAGCTCGGTATTTTTAAAATTACACTCTTTACCCGCCAAACATTCTGCCACACTTAATTAAAGTTGGAACAACTTCTACCAACGGCCCCGAAGTATATAGTAACGTAGATAGTTTACGAAGAAACTTCAGAATCTAACTTCCTAATATCTAAAGTTCAAATAAAGTAACGCTATTTTACATTTATTTACTACATTAGTTTCTATTCCACAACATTAATTAAAAAAGCAAAAAATCATTTTTGGCATTGGTTTTTTTTTTATCACCATCTCATCAAATTCGAATTTGGAATCCTTTATTCCGAGAAATACTGTCTGATTCAACGTCGGTTTCATTAAAAGTTACGCTAAAATGGATTCGAAGAAAACAATTTCGGTTTATGTCTCCTTTGGCAAAATTTATTATTACGATTTCTTCTAATGTACATCGAATTAATTCGCCTGGATTTATTACTGACGCAAATGCCTTAAAGCCTAGCGACTGAGGCGAAAATGAAAACCAGCTTTACTGCTTGGTGAATAAAGTCCAAGTGGCTATATCGTTTTATTGCCAATACGCCGCCAATTGCACGTTGTTTTTCATGTGTAAGTGTAATAATATTGAGGCGAAAAGGTTAATTGGTATTATAGCAGCGCGGCTCCAGCACTTAACGATTACAAACACACACTGCCTAGAAACGTGAAAATCAGATACATAGGATAAAGTTTAGGTTTACAATGATATTTTAGACTAGGGACTGGGGAAGGCCTCTGTAAATCTAATGGCGCTAGCATAGCTTGTGCCAAGCATCGTCATTGGTTGAAAATCTGTCAATGTCATTTTATATTTCAAAATAGCTGGACCTTATTGGTCAGATTGGGACTAAGCTATGGACATGCCATCTACAGTCAGCTTTGACCAACCTTTCCCGTTTTGCGAATTGTAGGTTTCCTGTTATAAAATTATTTAGACATAGGAACATCCGTGACCTTCACTGTAGTAACCTTTGAAAGGAAACGTTACGAAGCTCACACAAGCTCATGACATGTGATGTAGGTATAATGATATGAAACGTCACATGCAATCTCGACACATCAATAAATGTAAATTTAATATCGAATTTTCCTCCTTCTTCTTCTTACATTACTGCAAATGGCAACATCTGTCCGTTGTTCTGTGTCTAATATCAGTCTGTTTAAATTGTCATTATTTTGTTATTCAATTTATTTTAGGAGATCTACGCTTTGGATTAGACAACTACAGGATTTTGGTAGATGTTATGTATTATTGTGACGGACTGTAGCTTCATCGCTTTCAAAAGTGCCTGTAAATAGTTTTATTGAAATAAACGTTTTGAGGTTGAGTTTTCTTAAATCCCTTAAGAAAAGTCAATAATCCTAAGTAGGCTGACTTTTTGAACGTCTAAATTTACATAACAATGTCTCGCAAAATATGTCTGACCAAGGGTATCGTATTAACCCAGTACTAACTAGGTTCTGGCGGTCAGATAGGCGGTCGCTCCATATAAAATACTGGTATTCAGCTGCAACCGGTTAGAATAGAAGCCGATCCCAACATAATCGAAAAGGCAGAAAATATATTACATACATTGTGCCCTTTCCAGAAAGTATACGGCACAATTGTACCGGTCCTGTTTATCCCTCACGTCATAAAAGTTAACCAAGGGTAACAAGTTACTGCGCCTCTAACCGTTATGGGGTTGAATACTTAAGTAGTTCTAGCCTTTTAACCGCTATCTTACCTAACACGTTATCAATTTACTTTTTCAAATGTTACAAGTGAGAGCACCAACTTTTCTTTTTACTTATTATAAAATAATAAACACACACTTTACAAATTAGCGATTAAAGAATTCTTTGTTTGTGACTTTGAAACTTAAGGGTGAATGGATTAGAATAATATGTTTATTTCATTCATCTCCTGAAATATATAAAGTATTTTTAAAGTATTTATGAATAACACGAAAAAGTAAGGCTAAATTAAGTAATAAAGCCCAGACCCTCTTACAGAGAGGAGGCCAGTGTCGCAGCAGAGTGGGACCGTTAAGCAAGCTTTTAGGAGTATGAAGACCAGGATGTCAAGTTCTCCATCCGAATTCCTCCAAATGTAAAGGGAACCTCGGACCAGACAATGTTTTGTGTCTGGTGGGCTAATACCTGACATTTGTTTTAAGGTTTATGTTTTTATCTCGCGGAAAACTCTTATAGATTATAGATTTTAGTTTTTAAATTTGCGTTGCGATGGCGCCACAGTATATTATGAGTGTTTTAACAGTGACCGCGACATTACCTTTGTAAAAAAGCAGTTCCATGTTTATTTGAACGCAGATATTTATATTAGGGATTTATTCTCTTTTTACATGACTCTTAATATATGAATAAAATAGAACTAGATTAATGAAATAAATTAAACTTAACTAAAAGGTAGAGTTTCAATTAATGCTAAACCTTGAAAACTACGTAAAGCAAATGTTAGGATACCAGTTCCGAAAAGATACCTGCTGGAGCTACCTAGGGATAAAAGTTACCTACAATTGCGCGCTCAAAAACCAAAAGATATTATTCCCTTAGTTCATTTATTTTCTTACATATTACCAAAGAACATTAATAATGAGGTCACTATATCACCCGTTCGAATAAACTCGCCTGAATAAACTGTGTATACACTCCGGGGTATACAAGCGTATCTGAAAACAAAGAGATCAGACTCGATCGAGTCGTCTTTATAGAACTAGACTTTATCGCAGAACGCAACCTTCTAAATTCAAAAGAAATGACGCGTGAAATCCGGATTATAGCCTCACAGAAACGTCCACCGAATTAATTTTAGAAATTCAGCCGTAATAGATGGACCGAAAATTCAATATTAGCAAAGGCTCTGCACGACACTGACGTAATAAAGTACACACATCAAAAGTATCTAGGGATCAACATATATTTTTGCAATAACTTTTCTCCTGATTGATATTAATTAAAATTTTCTTTAAGGATTCATCAAATAAAGTGTTTTCGTTTGTCACAGTAACGATAAACCAAGTCACCTTTGCATTAATAAAGAAATTTGCCATTTTCCTAATAAAGGGATTTTTGACATTTGAACCACTAACATTAAAGTTCGAAAAAAAGACTGAAATAACAGTTTTCTTTAAAATTTTATTGGGTAACTTAAACAATTAATAATCCGTGTTTCTACCGCGAACACTAACAACACAAGAACATCGGTTTGGCATACTCAAAATGAGTTCATCCAAATCACGCTGTGGAATGGCCGCCCATGTTCGTTGCAACAACAAAAAAAGGTCTTCTTGCGACTGGATACCCTCCATATTCGGCAGAGCTCTTCTCTGTAGCATATCCCATGCATGCTCAATCGGGTTCAAGTCTGGCGACTGAGCAGGCCAGGGCAGGACATTGATGTTAGCTGCGGCGAGAGTCTGTCTTACAACTCTTGCGGTGTGCGGTCGTGCATTATCATGCATTAACTGAAATAAGGGACCGATTTGCACTTGTAGAGGAACGATGACGTCTGATACAATCGTCTCAGCATAAATTTGAGCGTTGAGGTTGCCTCTGATCCAAATCAACTCAGTTCTTCCGCCGATCCAAATACCCGCCCATACCATGATGGTTCCACCACTATAAGGATGGACTTCCTGGCAGGATTTTAATCGCTGTTGGCGTCCAGGGGTTCTCCAGTGTCGTATACGTCTTGTATCCGGTCTCATACCAAAACGAGACTCATCAGAAAAGCACACGAAACGCCATTGTTCTTCTGCCCAATTTCTGTGTTCAAGAGCCCATTGATATCGAATCCTACGATTGTGCATTGCTATAGGTGGTACCCGTAGCGGTCTTCGGGAATGAAGGTTCACTTCATGCAAGCGGTTTCTGACTGTTTGGTCGCTAATTAAGTTCCCTGAAGAGTGATGAAGCCTCACGGCTAACATCATGGCGGTTATTGTTGGAGCTCTTCGAGTTAAGATTTGAATGTATCGGTCTTGTCTCCGTGTGGTGCAGCGATACCGTCCTCCATGGCGCTCAGCCACGGTACCAGTGCTTCGGTAACGTGTCCAAAGTCGACTGATAACACTCTGACTTGTATTCAGAGCTAAAGCTACAGTACGTTGCCGGGAACCAGCTTCTATCATTCCCACGGCTCTGAGCATTTCTTCCCTGCTTAAATGACGTCGCCGCTCCATAATAACGTTGGTTTTAATCAGTAGTAGGGAAACAGTAGCACTAATAATGTCTTCAATGCGTTGTATGTTTTTATAGGGAAAATATTGACAGCTTATTTTCATCTTTTACTCGAATTTGATTGAGAGTTCCTGATTCAAATTATGAAATGCACCAAAAAGGATCCATATAAATTTATAAAATCATAAATTTATTACAAAGCCACATCTCAATCTCAAGAAATCCGCATAAAAATGCTTGATCCCTAGACATTTTTGATGTGTGTATTTATAGGTTACAGTTGTTTGCCTACAATCTGGCCGTAATGAATATTTAATCGGATCAATGCGAAACTTCAAAGTAAATGAATAAATTATTTTAATCGATATTCAAAATGGCCATGAATCTATTTTGAAGGAAACTAAATTGCTTCCAAGATTCTACTAAGTACATTACTAACGGAGTAGTTTCCAATCGAAGTACCTACATAACACAGTTAGCACAGCGTTTGTAGGTACATAAGCTATCATGATTAAATTTCCATGTACCTACTAAATTGTTTTTTTTGTGTGTAGATAGAATATATGAAGTTAATTAAAAAAACAGCTATCAGCAAAACAGATTCAAATTTCAAAACGAGATCGTAATAGTGCTGTTTGTTTCAACGTTTAAAACATCACAATGCTCACGTAGCTTCACAAATTCATCAACAACAGATGTTGTCAAAAGTCCCACCATTTTGTACGGAAGCCCATCTTGATAATGTAAATACTTTCTTCCGCTCCAGTCTGAATACAAATATCAAATGTGACCTTTAACTTCATGGTTGAATGCCTCTGCTTTATGTTTGTTACACAACGCAGGTCACGTGTTTTTGTTCTTTTTCCTTTTGTTTCTCGCTGTCATTCTTATCGCGTTAGTTTTATGATGAATGTTGCCACATTTTTAAAAACTTAATGAGTGTGTTCTTAATGAGAAAATCTTTTAGTTTTTCAATAATATTAGAGGGCCTGGACAATGTCATTCTATCAGAAATCGTCTAAGGGGTAACGATAATGGAAAAAAATGGTACTGACTGAAGCTACCGAAAAGCTTTGAAAATCCTGTTGAACGTCTTTGTCTTTTTTTTTTCCCTTTTGTCTTTTAACAAGCTCAAAAGGTACCAAATAATCTTGTACCTTTCACGTAATCCTACCCACACCTGCCAGATGCTTGTAAGTATAGGACCCGTCTTTAATTCTGTACCTAAGTCCTTGGAGACCGACTTCAAAGCTTTTAATTCACCTTCTTGGTGCAAATATAATAGAATACTCCAAATCTTAATGTATTTCTATAAATAGTTAGCTAAAAAGTTAGGTGTAAATATGGCCGTCAACCAAGCATTCTGTACATGCATTAAATAGTAAACCGGTCAGAAAGGTATTTAAAGTAGGGTAATACTTTAAATACGTTCCTGACCTTCCTGACTCGCACTTGGCCAGTTTTTAAAGTAATAACTTCAAAAACCGGCCAAGTGCGAGTTGAACTCGCGCACCGAGGCTTCCGTATAATCTGGTAGGTATTTTGTTATTAAACTACATATTTACGGTTTGCAGATTTGTCAAAAAATTCCGAAAAATAAAAAATGTTGAAAATTACGGTAAATTTTGGTGCTTACAAGTTTTCGCGAAAATCTAAATTTGCCCATATCTTTTTATCGTGTTGACTCAGACCCTTGATTTTTATAGGGACTATAGACCTCAGTGTCTGGTATACATTTCAACTTGCTAGATCCACCCGTTCCTGAGAAAATCGGTGGTGACAGACGGACAAGAAAGTGATCTTATAAGGGTTCCTTTTAAAGTACTAGTATTAAAAAAAAAACTTGTGAAAAAGTTGGAACCTTGACCTCCAATATCTCCGTAACTAGAAGGCTTCCAGGTACGGTCCAGAACAAAAAAAATATCGCAATGACGAGGAGAACAAGTGCCTTTCGGCTTTGACAACCTCCATGTGTTTCTTAGGTAGTAAAATATTAATATTAATTGATTATTGAATGCATAATAAGAACAATATGAAACTATGTATTTAAGTACGATGTACGAGTAGCTTGTTCGACCGCTTTACCGCTACCTTTCTGCCTAACTTCTGAAAGATGGTATTTTTATTAATACTAAGTAGTAAACGCGAGCCGCGTTGCCCGCAACCCGCCTGATGTGAAGCGATGACGCGGTCTAGGTTGGGAAGCACACTTACCTAGAAAAAACCGACTCACTCGAACTTTGAATAGATCTAGAGCACAATAATTGTGGAAGCATAGCGCGTTCGCTTCACCCATATAACGTGATACAATGGGGATAGGAGAATTCCATTGTGTAATTTCAAAGCACACTCCCCGAAATAATCGCATATCGTGTATAGCCGATAAGTAATATAGATGGAAATTCGGACGAACATCCACAATAAACGATTTGATATCTCCTGTTCCCCGAAATTCCAGATTGATTAATAATCTCCTTTGCGAAGATTTTCATAACTCTTGATTATTTACTTTGGAATTTCGGAAAGCTAACTTGTAGATTTGTTTCAGTTTAATAACAATACTTTTAAAACGGCTCAAAAGGAAGACAATAGGTTAATGATACGAGTTTAAAAACTGCGTGAATTTAATGATCTGAGTGATAAAGCTGTAATCATTCCGTGGATGGGTCTCCGATGGGCACCGCAATCATCCGTGCCTCGAAAGTTATGTTTTGTACTGACACTTTTAAATGATTAAATCGTAAAATTTTATCACAATACCTAGCTTGATGTTTCCTAGTTGTTGCCAAAGGTCTGAATCGCTGTCCATACATGTAAAATTGACAATGTTATTTGCTGCTGGACTGTAATGATTGTCAAAGATATAGATGACAGCTGGAACCAACCGCTTAACGTGCTTTCCGAGTCACGGAGGAAACTCGGTATGTAATGGGTCCACACATCCACGGAACGACATACGCAAGCACGGCTTAACCTGAATATCGACCCGAGCAGCTGTTATTATTTAGCCACGAAAAGGCTAGATCCTACAAAGCTTATAAAAAAGTGAGCTCTGGCAGATGTGAAACATCGAAATTATTTTGACCAAGTAATTTACTTTAATAATTAAATAATTTTAAATTTTTATTTGATTTGTAATTGTAAATATGTTAAACTTATTTGATAAAATTAATGGATACGAGAACGTAAACTTACTCGTACTTCATTCAAATTTTTTTTTTTTTTTTTTTTTTTTTCCTCTGGAATACTTGTGAAAAATGTATCTTGCGTATCGTCTTGCCTGAATTAAATGAATATTATTATAAAAAAAAAAAAGTCAATATAAAAAACAAAAATATAAAATAAAATAAAAACAAAATGACTCGATTCACAAAAAAAAATCCTTATGCTGGAATCGAACTCGAAGTCACGAGACTCTGTACCCCGAGACCAGCTGGCTTGTTGTGCGAATATGTAGATCTCTTGCTTCTTCAACAGGTCGGTAATGTTCGGGATTGTTCGGGCCAGGTTCGATCGCCACGCTCGCCACGAATTTTTCATCTGTTTTTTTAGTTTACCCGCGCCTATAGATGTTTCACATAAAAAAAAACCAACCTGTTACTACCCACATACTTATAAAAGTTCCCGGAAACATAACTGTTTGAAACACGACGCCGCAAAGGATATAACCAACCTACTTCCGGTGTCTACAGGAAGTGACGTTGGTTTGTTTTCCTACCTACCCACATTGTTTTTGTTTTGTTAGAGCTTCAATTAAGCAGTCATTTGAGTTATTAGAAGGCGGTGGTATTGTTGACTTCGGAGGGGATGATTCTCAGTAGCAGCTACAGAGGCTGGATTTGTGCCCGGTGGATGGCAATAGGCTCGGCCCATATAACTGGCGAAATATGGGTGTACTATTAGGTACACCTCTGCCTAACCCTTCGGGGATTAGAAGCGTGAAGTTATGTATGATTTTAAATGTGGAAAATATTTCTTGGGACTTTGGCGCCAGTTGTGTTGATTGAGCTATTACTACTACGTATAGAGAAGACAGCGCAAACCAAATCTGTGCTGCGTTCAACTGATGTCGGCTTGCCGCAGTTCACTCAGTCGCTCACCACAGCATTATATATACGGGGTTAGCCGCCCCCCGCGCACCCCGCACTGCGCACAGATTTTGTTCGCGCTGTCTTCTCTACGTAGTAATAATAGCTCAATGGTTATGTTTCATTTGTTAAACCAAGACAATGTTATACGGTTAAGCACTGCCCCTACCAACCAAACGTGAAAATTAAAAAAAAGTCAATAACTTACTACTTCTTATTATAGGTATTTGTAATGATGAGATGTGATCCATCCGAAAATCATAATTCAACCGAAAAAAATATACAATATCTCTAATTCTCTTCTATATAAAACTGGTCCTACCTAAGACATATGAAGGGCAATTTCCTCAACTCACAAAAGACTAAGACGTCACACTTACTAACTCAACCACTCCAAAAATAACTAAACACATTACCTAACAACGTTATTCGAACCACACTACAACATAAATAACTTCATCAACCACGTACATTAGCCTCACTTAGTGTGCGAACACAGTGGGAGCGGCGCGGGCGGCGGAAGCGGATGCAGGAAGGGCGGTAAACTCGTGAACACAGTACTTCGCGGGGCGTTTCAGCGTAAACGCGTAGTAGTAGCATTATCAAGTCTACTGTCGAGAAAGACATGATCGGCCGCTACGAGCGGGAAACGCAAACTGGTTTGCGTTTTCCGCGCCGCCGGCGCCTCTCGTTTGTCCCGCTGCGGATACCGCTCACCCGCGCCGCTATAACTGTGTTCACACGCAAAGAAGCTGTGTGTTAGCGACACCCGCTAGCGGATTCCACCGCCTGCGCGGCTCCCACTGTGTTTGCACACCTATGCAATTAACTCGGCGGTATTCAATTAGTTAATAGCACTTACCTAGGTACAGTCAAGAGCATTTAGATGTATACACTCATCAACTACTACTACTATTCAATCCATCTATCAGCACCATGTTTTAAGTACGTTACATTGAGTTCTACCCAATGATATTCTATTAAACAGATATGTTGTAAGCGCGCAATCGTGAAGACTCGAAAACGGGCCAATTGGCTCGTTTTGCCTTTATTCTGCGTCACTGCGTGTATGTGAGCTGGCTCTGCCCCGCGGCACACTGTTTTTGGTGGTTTTGTAGGTGTATAACATATCTGTTTATTAGAATATCATTGGTTCTACCACAAAACATGATTTTTCACCCCAAAAAAAAAGTCGTTTCCCAGCAATAATTTTTGCGTAAAGTTACTTAGTTTGATGTACAGACTGCTCGGTTGACGACTTCGTGATTCGAGATTGTTTACACCCTGTATTTTGGAAAATGTACACATATTTAGGCTCGTGACTGTACTAGGTTTGACCTGACATCCTTTCTAGCAACAGGTCAGGTTACCTGACCTGCATCAACGAGCTGAAGAGTGTAGATATGTAGGTATCGTGTGATTACATTTTATTATGATAGTTTGTGTTTGTGAAAGGTTTATACGTTTGTTATAAATTTTACGTTTTAAAAATAATTCTTTCGTATTTTTTTCAGATTATGAGATTATCTGAAAGGGTATTAATTTTTTTTTTTTTAAACTAGTAATTGCTCCTTGACAATTTCCATATCTTTTTAAAACAACAAAATGTGTTGTGTGTTTGATTACACTGAAATAATGACCACATTTCCAAAAATATCATGTAAATTAAAAGATTCATTAAATGCTTTGTTGGAACAGTTATACTTTTTGCTTAAATAATTTTATGTTTTAATGTAAAAAAATGACAAAAATATTTGATATAGCTGGTAGTGCCATTCCTTTCTATAAAGAGTAAACAGTTTTTAATCAAACCCAGGTCAAGTTTCTCTAGAAACAGATAAGCTATGAAAGCTCAGCTGGCATAAAAAGAAAACTTCTAAAGAAAAATGGATAAATAAGGCGAAACTTCGTCTTGATTGATTGAACATTTCATGTTGAACAACATTTTCCTTGTTACGTCTTTAAAATTCCAACAACATGTCAATTTGCAACAGTTGCTATCCCTGCTACTTAAAACTTATAAACAAAGTTTGTTAACTGTCGCATGGTTTGTTAAAAAAATCTGTAAAAATCAATCTCGGAATTGAGTTCGATTCCCAGGTCTGGCAAAGTGTTATTGAGTTTTTCCTTCAGCAATATTTCGACGATCCATACGAGTACATACACCTTTTGCTTCGTCTATGCCATGTCAGTACATGTCTTTTTACAAAAAGGCCTTGAGAATGCAAACAAGATCTTTAGAAAACAACAATCAACAACTAAAGAAGCGTTGGTTAAGAAACACACAAGGCACCTTACAAACCCAAAAACCCTATTAGAAAGAGAGAGGCAAAGTTCATTAGTTACGAACGCCTAATTCCTTTGACTCATTACTGCGATACAAACCTTCAACCCAACAACCACGAGAACAAATTACGGACACCTGAAACCTCTAATTAGTAAGCCGTATTTTGAACCCTTACTTTACAACCATTTTCTCAGCACCCGGCAGGGAAATAGGTACTTACGACTTTACATGAAATTCTTGGAAAAGAAAGAAGAAAAAGAAGAAGAAGATTCTTTACGTGAATTCCTTTGATTAAAGTTTTTGTTTAATTCTTACATAAATAGAAGTTTCTATTTCTATTTCTTAAGTACAATAGGAACACTATTGTCTTTATTTGAATTCAGTATGTGCATTATATTTACAAACTACAAATAGATCTAAAATAATAACAAAATATGTACAAATTTCAAAATGGAAGAAAAATTACAGGGCGTCAAAAGATTCGTCTACATCGTTGTCAATAGGACTTAAGTGCCCAGAAGGCTGGCAGCATTGCCAATGATACAATTAATTAATAACAAAGAATGATAGCATTAATAAAATATCTTGGTATTCAGTTAATTTAATTTCATCTTGTATGAACTCCTATGAATAACAGATCATTTTAGATCGGTTCAAAAGCTCTACCAAAACTAGAAGATTCGTGTTTATTAGGTAATCCGATAAATTGTCTAACAGGCAGGGTGTGGTTATCCCTCATGTTAAATAGATCCTAAAATAACATATTCTTGCATCGGATAACAATTACTTAATTTTCAAAGTATGCTAATTTTCAACTAGTTCAGCAGTTTCGATTTTCTACTCGCGACACGTATTTGTTCCTTTGATGTCAAGTTCAGGGCGACATGTAACAATCCGGACAACACGCCATTTTATCTTGAAACAACACACGTACATTTATACAACCTATCATGTCCTGTCATAAACAAGTTATGGGAGAATTTTTGCGCCGTTTAGAGTTTATGACGCGGGAAAATTAGGTAAAGTGCAACCTTTGCAGCTTGCTTTCTGTGCAGTTTTTGGCGCAAAAAAATACATAATTGCAGATTTAGTTCCGATTGCTGCCACGCGTCGTACATCTTTAAAGTTTGAAGTACTTTGTTCGTAATATCATAAACATTTAACGAAGAATAATAGACCAAAGTTACTTAAGTATACTAATTTCAGTAATGACCAGTAATGGACCGATGACCTGGTGAAAGTTGCGGGAATCCGTTGGATGCGAGTCGCACGGGACCGGTCAATGTGGCGACACTTGGGGGAGGCCTATGTCCAGCAGTGGACGTCTTTCGGCTGAAATGATGATGATGATGATGAATTTCAGTAATAACCAAATCCACGAAGCGCTAATAAGAGTTTTCTAACAAGGAATATTGAGTCCGCTATCTTGATACCTTAACACGAGTTACTTTGGAAAATAAAACGGACTTTTGTTATCGGATGTTAAGTTTTTCATAAACATAAATAAGATCAAAGCTCCTATTATTTAACCGTCTTTCAAGGCGGCCATTTATTGTGGTTCTTAATAACTTGAGCCGTTTCAATATGATCAGATAATAAGTGAAGCTCGAAGAAATATGGCGGCGATGCGTAATTACTGCCGATGGACCTAATTATTTGGTGGATCCTTGTTTAATGGACCGTTTGGTATTTGCATAATAAATTTCCGCGTTTTTAATTCATTATACACCCTATTGAAAAGCAATTAAGGTCTTCAATTCAAGAATAAACACATTTTTTAAAGTTTTTGTTTTAACCAAGTATTCCTAGAACGCAATATACACGCCTGGGGCAAGCTGTTACGGACACCAGCCCGATAAAAATAGATATAATGTAACAAGAGTTGACCAATGAGTAACTTTATCCTTTTAAATATAAATAGTAACACTTATTTATACCAACAAGACTTAATAGCTCATCAAATCATCATGATCTTCTCGTTCACCGACCAGAATATTGACCTTTAAATCCACGTTACTACTCGACTTACGACAATAATATTCCAAGCTTTAAAGTTTTCCAACCTGGTGTCGGAGTTTTTTATGGGCGGCATAAAAACTCCGACACGATAAAGAAATAAGAAGCTTTCCAGTTTTAGTAACCATAGATACTAGATTTTTGAATAGACAAGAGAGTTGTAAACGAGGCATAAAGTTAACCCAAAGAAAAACTTAGTCCTAACCTTAGTTTTACCTCATGGGCCTCTGACTTGGCTTTACATGACGTCAAGAAATATCTCTCAGGCAAGCTGGTTTACTCACGATGTTTTTCCTTCACCGAAGCAAGTGATAATTATACAATACGCACATGAATCTGAAACATCTGAGGTGCGTGTCTTACCTTTATTGTTACTTTATTTAATGATATCGTTTTTAATAATATTATTTGAGAATAGGGAAAAAAAACGATAGTTATATGTTTATCGTAAATTCTTCGCCATTTCAAAGTTACCACGCTCACAACCTGTCAGGAACGCATTCTCTCAGCGGCCAAACTGTACAAAGAAGAGAAAAAATGAGAATAACAAGTTCTAATTTCTATTTGTAGAAACCAGACATTCGTAAAACAGTTTTTGTGACATGAATATTGCATTTTTGCTCAAAGTGTTTAACAAGATGAATGTTGCGTCTAGTTCAAAGTCTTTGAACGCTAGCGGTTTCATACTAACAAGTTTATTCGCTCTTAAAAGTTTTCCTACCTATAGAAACAAAGTATATAATGTTGTATTAAACAAAGCTGGTACAAAGTTAATGGCTATTATAAAGTTTATACGAGCAACAAATACGTGCTCACTTGATTTCAACACCACTCCACATAAACACAATTGTAAAAATAAAATCGCTATGCTTTTGTTTTTGGCTAAACAAACTGTTTCGAACACGTTCGAATGAATGAGTTTAAATACTGCAACCGTCTGTGGACATTTGAACAGTAAATAGAACACACCTCTTCTATTTGTTTAGCGTTGAATATTTGTTTCAGTTCTCTGTGAGCGTCGAGAGTAAAAATATTTATCTTTTGCAGGTTTTCTTTTTTCATCAACGGGGATTTTCCTTGTCCAACAATTTCTATTTTTGTAGAATCGCCTCGGAAATGAGAAATAGATTGATTTGAATGGATTCCGAAAGGAGGCAATTTCTATTTTTAGCATTATCTATACCGAAACCTACAATAATTATAGAAATACATATGTACTTATAATAAAGTAGAAAAGCATTAAAAAATCGTCCACATAGCTATAAACAGGAATAGTGCTCAGAGGGCACAGAATGTTGTGTGTGCCACGAGCTCTCTGGTCTCGAGAAAAGTCGACACTAGATAAGCACTCGGATCACAATGCCCTAGTGTTCTCTGTATACAAACTTCTTGTTTCCTTGATACCATCCAATATTGCATAATGGGCAATTTTCATAATTTAGTACAAAAAAACAGATAATAAAAGCCATCGCAGATAATAAATCTGCTGAAATAACAAGGTCACAGATAATATAAAATCTCCAGTAATCTCTCTGGCTCGTGGCGGATAATGTTATATTATGTTCACTCAATCTTCCTCACAGAAATTGTTCAACTCATTATGACAACTTCAGCTTCACTCATGCGACTTTTTTTTTTTTCTTACTTTATCTTTATGTGTTGTATATGGTTAAATATTAGTATCTCTCTCTACGACTGGGTGAAAAACACCAAAATATGGAGACGAACGAGACTTACGGACATAGCAGAGGATATCAAAAATAAAATGGAAGTGGGCGAGCCATATACATGGTGCAGGGATGCATCAGGGCAGGCAATAAGGGTGTGTTTGAACAAATTTTAAATTAATTAAAGTTACTTACGGTTCAGTTTCCCTGTATTTACTGAACTGAATCCTGAAAGGCGAGTTTAAAATTAACAGGACAGTTAATTACCTTTTTTTTTTTCTGATGGGACATCATCAAATGACTTATCCCGCTCTGGGCGGAGCAGGAGGGAGTGTCAGACTTTTACTGACTAAAACCCATCCATGTTCCTTCATCGCCCTTTGTGTTCCGGGGCCACGGTATCTCTTTCGAACAGGCCCGCAACCCCGGCAGGCATCGGTCGTTGCGGACCCCTTCCTATTGCTGACTCTCTTTGAGGCGCGCGTGGAACACGAACGCGCCGTCGACACGGCCTGTCGTCATGAGACGGTGGACGGCGAGCTAGCCCATAGCCCACCGTCCACAGGCCCGCGCCTACGGTGGCCGAGGGCCACGTGGTGGCCCCCGACGCCCGGGGCGTCTCCCGCGGCGGCCGGGACGCTGTGAGGTTCTCTCCCTCTCACGTTCCGCCACCTCCTTCTCTAGCATTACTGCATCGCAGAAGGAGGTGACGGCGTCCCATTCCGTCGATCATTTCCGTGGACCATTGCTTGCACCAGGGCCGGACGCGAGAGGTCGCCGCCGCCAATCGCCGCTTCGAGGACACGGCGGCGCTCCGCCCACGCGGGGCACACCTCCACCGTGTGCTCCACCGTGTCCTCCGGTCGATCCTCGCAGTGGAAACACCCGGGCGTTTCCTCCCGCCCGATTCGGTGCAGGAACCTCCCAAAAACACCGTGTCCGGTGAGGACCTGCGTCAGGCGGAAGGTGATGACGCCGTGGCGTCTCTCAAGCCACTCCTCAAAGAGGGGACTTACCGCCACTATTGTGGCGTGCCCTGCACGGGGTTGCGACAGTCGCTCTCTCCATGTCGCCATGAGATCACGCCGGAAGTCTGTCCGCTGCGCGACAATTTGCCGCGGCAGCGGAGTTTCCCCCCGGCGTAGCACCTCCGCGCGCCATTCGTGCAGGCGCGCGAGGGCTATCGCCTCCAGATCCCATGGCGGCAATCCGGCAAGGAGGCACGCCGCCTCGCGGGAGATCGTGCGGTACCCACGGGCCAGCCTTACGGCTACCACCTTTTGGGGCGCGTTCAGGTAGTGGGTGGCTCGCCGCCTCAATGAACGCGCCCACACCGGGGCCCCGTAAAGGGCCATGGACCGCACGACTCCCGCGTAGAGCTTCCGGCAGGAGGCGTTTGGCCCCCCCAGGTTGGGCAGGAGCTGCCTAAAGGGAGCCCCGGTCCGTTCCAGTTTGGGGGCCAAACGTCGGAAATGCTCCACGAAGTTCCATCGGCTGTCGAGAACGAGTCCCAGGTACTTCAGCGTCGACTAGACGCCGATGGATACACAGTTAATTACCTCAGTGTTTAATTTGGATGGTAAATAGTTTACGTTAACACTCAAAATCAGAGAGTAAAAAATAGAAAGTAGCAAAGAGGAATGAGAGAAGTTACTACTTACATGATCAATTAAAAGAAAAAGATGTGCTCATCGGGTCCTGGCTATCATTCGTAGATCTTTAACAATTACTGCGAGCAGTAATAACCCAAAAGTCTGACAGCCAGGCTTACCAAGAGGTATCGTAATACCCGGTACTAACTGGGCTGTGGAGGTCAAATAGAAAGGAGTGTATGAGGAGTGTGTGGGCGGAGGTCCATGTGAAATACAAATATTTAGCCACATCCGGTTAGACTAGATGATTACCCTAACATAGTTGGGGAAAGGCTATGCAAATGATGTAAGAAAAACTGTACACATTAGACTGCCTTCTTTGCTGTTGAACAAACGGCAATTGCAAAAAAACAACAAACGGCATTGGACATAGAACAATGAAAAATGGGTCTACTATTTTGTCTGAAACATTGAAGTATCGTCATCTCTTTCTATCTAACATTTCGCAATACGAAACTATGTGATAATTCGCATAAAAAATAATAGTAATGAAGAAACACCTATTTCCTCCACCATTATAGTCATACACTCCGGCCAGGCCATTCACACTGGATAGCACAAATTGAATGAAATTGCTCGTGTGTAAATTGCTCCTCTATTCAGCTGGGCTGTGATGAAAAAATCTAATTTGAGCACCATTGTGCACTACGTAGCAATTCATTTAGCGAGACAGTTCGAAAGTACAGCGACACAAATGGGTTTGAATTTGATTTGCTCTTTGCCAAGGAACCTAGGTAGATGGTTCTTTTAAACTGTTTAGTTATATCGTGAATACTCGTATAAAGATTGTATAATCTTCACGACGCTGACAGGCACTTGTTCTCCCCGTTATTGCGATTTTTTTTTACTATACCTGGAAACCTTCTGGTTACGGAAATATTGGATCCAATTCTTCCCATTCAATTGTTTTACAAGCTTTTTTAAATACTAGTGCATAGACATCAGCACAATGTCACAATGAAAAAAAAAAAGTGGTCTCCCAGCAACAATTTTTGCGTAGGGTTACTTGTTCGATGATCGATACAAAATGCTTGGTTGACGGCTTTGTGAAGGGTCTGTTTACACCCTGTAGATACATAACATCTGTTTTTCTTATAGACTTTAAGCACAGGTGTAAAAAGATCTCAATAAAATTCGGTGTTATTCACAAATTTGGTGTCATAATAAAACTCTTATTTGCAGTCGCATTTGGGTGATTACCGAAATCGGGGTAAGCAATGACAAAACATTTGAAAGGAATTTATAGTGACTGTGAGTGAGTACTACTAATAAGAACTAATTACCGTGCACTCAGTAAAAAGATTATATGCGCTTCAAACAAGGCTTTTTACTTTTACAATCCTGTAGCTGTGAGTGCTTATTAGCCTAATTAGCTGAGGTAATAACCGGTGCGATGCATTTTAATGAAGAATTTCTTTTAATGATTTATTTTAATGCTTTAGCTTGGATTTGCTCACTTGCAACCATTGCTTTCTTGGTCTTGTGGTATAGTCGCAAATCTTACAGCTGAGGTTCAGTTTCTGGGTCCCAGTTCCGAGTTTATTGTTTGGGTTTTTTACACCACAAACCTTCTCAGAAACAGCAAGAAGTCTGTATTAGTGCCCGGCTGACTGAAACACAACTGGCAAAATGTGGTGGTAAAACAGGCACTCCTCTGCCTTATTGTATTTTACTTAATTTCTCGTATTTATGTTTTTCAAAAATAATAAACATGTTTTATTTAAAAAAAAAAAAATTGAACAGCACATATGTGCGTATGCAGTTGTATTATGGTGAAATGAGTCCTACACAAAGAATATCTTTAAAACCCTTTACATTTACGACATTTTATGCAAATGAATAATCTCTGACCTAAATACTGATGCTATAACAAAGACAATCAACACTTTACAATCAGCTTTGTTGCGAACACTTTACAAACCGTTTGACGTCTTAATCTTGACATAACTTCCCTTAGCCTCTAGAATATTAAAGACGTTATTAGCTACAACACAATGTCTGCGTCGAACGCTTGGCATTTGACGTCGGCATCCGTTTGAAGATACCACAGCTCAACGTTTACTGTGGCTAACAGTTCCCACAAATTAATGGAAATGTCTCTCGGTATTTAGTTTTGCTTTCCGTTCAGCAACGTTAATTTCAGGACACAGAGGTTTGATAATAACAAGGTATTACAGGTATTATTATATTTTTGTGAATATCGTTATTGTAATAAAAACAATTCTGTTACAAGAAAAGGTCTCAATCCCTGGAATAGTCCTAGGATCGATTTGTCGCTGCATATAAAATACTGGTATTCAAGTGGATCCGGTTAGACTGGAAGCCCACCCCAAGATAGTTGGGAAAAGGCTAGACTGATGATGATTGGATAGATATGATAGAGATATGGAGCTAAGCTAGTGTATGTAATCTTGTTCTTTGTCATGACGTAGAAACTCCGCCAAATCACATTCACCGCAGCTACGGCGTAGCACGTAGCGCGTAGCGTCTGCTACGGCGTAGTTAATAACTGTTTGCAAAAACAATAAAGGCGGAAACCCACTGCTACGCACGGAGAGGCTACGCACGTGTGCTAAGCTTCGGTTTGCAAGAAAACGTATGTGATTGTTTCCACTGCAAACCAAGGACACAGCATGACGTCTGTGCATGGCTTGCTCGAATAATGCGCTCACATAGCTCAACGCTGTCAACGCTATGCACGCTGTGCACGTGGTACACGCTATACCTACACGTAAAGTCTCGGTAAAAAAATATTTGTCTGTAAAGTCTTGGTTTAAGGACGATGATTTTACGTGATAACGTCATTTTTCATGATATTAGTGATTTTAACTTAAAAAACAAATGTTCATCCCCCTTTTCACCCCCTTAAGGATTTAAATTCTAACAACACCTTTACGTTAGCTTCCAACCATACGCCTAGATAATAAATTTTGTAATTTTGAATTGGAAAATTAAGGACTTTCCATACACAACTTCATCCCCTTTTTAACCCTTTGGGGGTGGAATTATCAAAAACGCAGAGACACGTGTATATTAATTTAAGATCCTAACTTTAAAACTGACGGAGTTTCATACAAACTTTCATCCCCCCCTATTTAACTCCCTTAGGGGTTTAACTTAGAAAAATCCTTCCTTATTCCTTGGAACCACTGTGCAAAATTTCAGTTTTCCAGGTCCGAGGGTTTGGGCTGGGCGTTGATCGACTGGCGACTGGAACGGTGTAGGTGTGACACTTTTTCGTGCGCCAGTCGGTGTTCATCGATTTATAAGACTCTCCGTGCTCCGCGTGAGCCATCCACTTGTACTGCAGTGGAAACGTAGACCCACGTTGTCAAACAAATGAATCCACGGGGCTAACGTGCGCCGCGTGTTCGAGCACAGCGTGCACCGCGGTGGGTCTGCGCCTTAAAGATGTAATAAATTCCACCAACCCGCACGGATTACGATCCCTCTGACGGAGAAGATGCCTGTCCCAGATATGATAACATTATTTGATAATGCTCTGTTTTTTGGGACGTCCTTCAAAACATAATTAGCTCTGAATCTACATACATACATAAATGCCATTTAACAACAAAGAACTCTATAAAAATGCACTAAGCTGTATGATAAGGTGATAATAATATATAGTATGTCACATAAGAACAACAGTTTGGATGTGGGCAGATGTTTCTGATATCAACTCATTGTACATATCGGTGTTATCATATCAGCTCTGCGTATGCAGATATATTAACATGTCACAACAGGCTAGTACTTACATTGTGTGGAATGTTATTTATTTCCTGTTTAATCTATGCATATAGGAAATGTATTGTTAACTGTTCAAGGTTATAGACAGAAAATTTAAGATTTATTTCATTGACAGAATTTATTATCGTCCAAAACTGTCACCGACAGATACCGTTTTTTATTAGTTTAAAAAAAGGATTTGAATTGATTGATTAAAAGAATAAACAATTGGTTCCCGCTGGCCCCACCAGTAGGGGAGCGGTGGGGTGTGAATTATTTAGCGGCTGAAAGCGCAAACGAAGAATTTTTTTAAAATCATTATTTGTAAAATGTACACCTCAACTAATTCTTCGGAAAATTGAAATGGGGAGGGAATGACGCAGGGTGAGTTTTCTAATCCATGAAACGCAAAACAAGGAAGTTCTAGAGTTCACTCTCTGACTACTCTTTCAGGAAATACAAAAGACATACCGTTTGTAACACTCTAACTTAGAATTCCTCTTCAACCGTAAACTTCTCAAGTGAACCTCAACTGTGCCCGAGTGTACACCCCTGTACGTTTGTTCAAGCTTAAGTTTGTTGTGTGAGTAGTGTGGCAAGTTCAAGATTCTTCGAACTTTCTTCTTAAGATGGAGTATACAGGACGAGTGTTTAAGTTGGTCTTCACTCAGTTACTAGGGTGCAGATTGTCTTTTGTTTTTTGAAGAGCAAAACAAACGAACACTTTTCTTTGGATTCTTTATACTTTCGTATCGTAAAGAACTGCATACATGTTTCTGAATTCATTACATGGGTCTAATCAATCGTCGGTTATTAAAAAAAACTGTTCCATATACATACCTTTACTGTTTCATTTTTTTTCAATGCTCGGAGTCTAGAATCTTGTACAAACGCCAGCACATCAAGCTAGCCGAAACTGATACATTTTCTTAATCAACCTTGAACCTAAAGCTTAAGCGTTAAAGTTGAAAATCTATTAAAGAAATTTGACAGATTATAGTTGCTTGATGTTGATGTTGAGGAGCTCGTAGCAAAATAATAACAGCCGCTCGGGTCGATCTTTAGGTTAAGCCGCGCTTGCCTAGGTTGGTTTGTGGATGGGTGACCACCCATTACATACCGAGTTTCCTCCGTGTCTCGGAAAGCACATTAAGCAGTTGGTCCCGGCTGTCATGACAGTCGTTACAGGTAGTCAGTGGCCCAAAAATGTCTGACAACTAGTCTTACCAAGGGGTATCGTATAACCCAGTACTAAATGGGTTGTGGAGGTTATATAGGCAGTCGCTCCATGTATAATACTTGTATTCAGCTGCATCCGGTTAGACTGGAAGCCAACCCAAACATAGTTGGGAAAAGGCTCGGCAGATTATAGTAGCTTATGTGCTTGGCTTGCTGGTCTGTACATGAACGAAACATTAAGACTAGTTTGTCACTTTTTGCCTTACTCCGTGTAAGTGAGAACAGCCTGCAAGTATTTCTTGTGGTCTAATATGGGTAAATATTGTATTCTGTTCTGAAGTATCGCCATCGCTTAAATCCTAATTCATATTGTCACAAAACTAAAACATTTTGACATGACAAAACAGTAGTTAGTAGATGCAGACTGTCTACAGTCTGCATCTACTAACTACTGTTTTGTATAACACAACTTCATTTAAAAATGCTAATGGCACACATTTTGTCTGTTCTGCAGTTCTGTTGTAGTCAGATCACGCTTGCTACCGCAGTCAACTACAATTTATCTATTAGCATCCAAGTTAAAATTTAAAATTAACTATTTCAATCCGCTAGTGTTCTTTGCCGGTAAAAACATTTTTCTCTCCATGTTAAACCAAAAATATATCATTACACTTATAATCCCCTAAGGGTTAGGCAGGGGTGCACTCTACAATAGTAAACCTACATTCCGCTAATTATGTTTAACTGTCATGTAATTGACGGTAAGCCAACTGCCATAAGCCGGTTACAAATCCAAACTACGAGCCGTTCGCGCAGAAATCCCTTGTTAAAAATACTAATCACACTTTTCCCGAACCGGTAATTCGAACCCAGGATCTCGTGCCACCACCCAAAAGTACCAAAGGTATAATTCGTGGTAACACCATTATCGATAAATTACCCATTCATAATCTTCAATATTATATTCTAACAAAGCTATTGTGCAGTTTAATAACCCCATCTTCTCTTAAGCCTCGAAAGGGGTTAAATTGGCAAACACAACGCCAAATATTAGAATATTAGAAAATTGCCAATAAATTCCGTAGACGGTGGGTGATTGAACCAATCAGTTGCGCCCTTATGAAACCTTCTAAATTAAACCATTGTTTAACATTCAACGAATCGTTTAACAGTTACGAGGCTTATTTTGTACTTGAGAAAATTTAACGCAGTCAATATCGATTAAATGAGATTTGAATTGAAGAGCTTCTTCATTAAATGTTAAGGATTAGATGAACTGAGCTTTACAGTGCGCTTGCAGTAATGATATAATTTGTAGCAATCTTGTTTGTTTACAAAATCGAATCTTGGATTGGCACATTCCAGGCTAATGCTTCTGTGAGCGATACCTATCTGAACTCCATAAACCAGTTAATATTAGTTAATAAGATACCCCTTGGTAAGACTGGTTGTCAAGCTTTCGGCCCACTGACTACCTGTAACGACTGTCAAAGATCCACGAATGACAGCCGGAACCAAAGGATTAACGTGTTTTCCGAGGCACGGGGGAAAGTCTTTCATCCACAGACCGAACTTGAAGATCGACCCGTACTTTTGTTATTATTTACCTACATAGCTAGTAAGTGGAGCTGCCATTATTATAGATCGTTAATCGTGGAAGTTCTAATTAATACGTTGTAATAAAAATATTCCACATTTAATATCTGTATCATTGCCTCTGGAGCATTGAGATGAAAATCTTCTACTTAAGCTAACTAAACATAGATTATGTTTAATCTCGACTTTCTCTTGGGGGAGAAAATGAAATATTATATCTTTTTCGTCGAAGGCTTCTTAGTATTAAGGGTTCTGGTTATTAATTGGTCCTCTTTGTATATACTTTGATAAAGGAACCATCTTTGTTTAATTAATTTTACACGTAGGTATATCTACCATAATAACGTTCCCAAGAGGTCATTTTCTTGCTTTAACCACGCAAAAGGTAAAACACTATTTAAATGAAATGAAAAATCTAGACCTGTTTTTTCTTTGACTAATCGACATACGTGTTAGTACTCCCTATTGTTCATTATTTTATTCACTCCGAAGGGCCTCTAATACACCTCCATTTCGACAGTTATGCTAAAGTTACATGTAATGAGAATAGACCTCATTTCACTGTTTTTTTTTTCTTCGAAGCAAATTATCGTTACCAATATCAACACAACAGCACAAGGCTTGTTTTCAATAAACCCAAATCGAAATTGGCAGTAAAGTATTATTTTACATAACAACTGTATACGGCTTCATATTGGGCTGGTAGCACACTATCTCGTTTTCAATTTGCCTAAATAAGAACCCAAGATATTGGAAGCGAAAGCCAATCACGGAGGCTATTTCATTCCTGTTTTTCATCCCGAATGAAAAAAAACGACCATTACCAATTCCCCTAGCGGATGAGAGCGCCGGCTGATGAAAATGGTCTCTACAATGTGTTATAGATGTTAGGCGCAGTGGATGGAGTTAAAAACGATTATAATCCAATATTGTATGTTATTTCTTTTGCAATACTTTGTTATTGACGTATACCGGATGACTTTTATCACTTTCGAAATAATGGGTATATTAGGTGAACGGATTAGAAGCTTATGGCAGACCTAGTTTTTTCTTTTCTTTTTTCCACAGATTAGAAAAAAATGGATCACATCCATCACACACATCACATCCATTGATTTTTCCATCATCAAAAAACGTTACAAATTTCAAGTAAACTTTTCATATTAGAACAAAGAAAGAGTAATTTTGAAAAAAAAAAATATCGCATTTTTAAATCATACGCAATACGCGTTTGATTTGAATTTATATTTTTATATATTTATGTTTTTTTTTTTTGTATGCCATTTGCTCCGTTCACCTATTATACTCATTTTTTTTGGAAAGTGATAAAAAAGTCACCTGTATAATGCTGCATGTCAACTAAAGATTTGTTATGAAATAAATGTTCGCTCTCTATTACATATAACTGACCAAATGTGGGTGTTCAATTAGGTACAACTCTGCCTAACCCTTCGGGAATTATAGGCGTTATTTTATGTTACGTAAATCAATATTAAAAATGCGACAGTGACCTTTTCACAACTAAACTGAATAAATCGTCATAATATTTACAAATATGGAGATACGCCTTGAATCCTGGAGAAAGACTTACGCTACTTTTCGTTCTGGATAATAATGAAATACAGAATACACGCACACAAGGCAACAGCTGTATCAGAAATACTTCCATTTTGTGAAACTGAAATTGAATCACACCTCACCTGTCTTTGCTGAAAACTCAAAACCCCATTTCTATCATAAACCACAACCCACATTAATGTACAAATGAACAAGACAGTAACCACAGTACATAAGAGAGATGGCGCAATGAAAAGCTAAAACATTGCAAGAATTAAGTGGCAAATAACAAATGGGCGAAGTTGGCGAGGGTCGAATGAATAATTCGGTGACTTCGGACCGGTGTATTTGTATTCCCGTCGGCGGGTACAGGTTAGTGTGGCCAGGGATATGAGGGCTAGTGGGAGTTTTTAAGTTAACTTCTTTTAACTATTCTCAATAGAGGATAACAATTAGTCAGTCCAACAGGACTACACTTTCAATTTTTTTTTTCTTTGCTTTTTAGGTATGACCACTCGCAGACACAACACGTTAAGGTTGTCAAACTGCTTAACCGGACTATCCTGTGGTGGCCAAATATTACTTTAAGGCCCCCAGCCAGGGCTTACAAACTATGGATTTTTACTTAAATGAACATCACTAAAGGCACCCTCTGTGGAGTTCGAGCCTCGGCTTAGTGTGTCATTGAGGGAGGGCAGCAAGGGTGGCTGGGTCGGATTATTATTTGGGGAATTTAAAGCTACATGCTCATCGGCGCGGGCTGGCGCAAGGGTCGGGCGGTGATGTTACGGGGGGGTCGCGCTCGCGGTACACCACGGTGGCGGGGTCGGGTTCGGATTCGCGGTTTGTATCTGTGTTTGAATTTGCGTAATGTACTAGTTTCCCTACAACTCTCTTGAATGAGGGTGATGGGGTCGTCCGGTATGAGTAGTGTGCCTGGTACTAGTATGCCTGGGATGGCGAATCTTAGAAATTTTGGTTGGGACATAATGGGAAATCAAGGGGTTTTGATGCTTCTCGGCCTTGTCAAAGAAACTCTTTGTGAGACGTTTCATAAGCTGTTGAATGGCTGGGATTTTAAGATCTACGTGAAGTTATAATTCCTGAGGTACCACGGTGAGCCCGTGACCCTTCAGAGAAAACGGTTTTGGCGGGTCTGCATCCTATGGATTAGGTAGGGTTTTGCATGCGCGAACACAGGGCACGCGTATGTCATGATAGGCCGAATGCACGCGGTTACGAATACGCAATTTGCACTTAAGTGACAATTTGCTGCGCGCATTCAGCACATAGTGAAGCCTACTGAGAGCCAAACCGGCACGCGAGCGTACCGTCTCTATCGGTCTCTCGGAAGCTTAAGCGTTGGTTGAGGATGACCCAAATATTTGGCTTGCTTCTCCCAAGGGATCGGCTTGTCAAACATGGTGATCGGACTAGGAGTCGGGGGAACAAGGTGGCGGGGCCTGGTAAAAAGTACCGCTCTTGTCGGGATTGACTTCTATTCTCCATCTCCGGAACCAATCGCCTAAGGCGCTTGCGGAGGTTTGGAGTGTACGGGCGATTTTGGAGGGGCTCCCACCAGAGTAATAAATGGCCGTGTCGTCGGCAAAAAGGGCTAACTCGGCTGTACTACTTTTTGGGATGTCGCTAGTGAATAGCGTGAATATTAGTGGGGATAGCACCGAGCCCTGAGGGACACCGGTGCGAATCGGATGAGGGGCAGAAACCCTCGATGCGGTATTGAAAGGTGCGATTCGACAAAAAGTCTCGAAGAATGAGTACGAGACGATCTGGCACACCGAGCCGGTACAACTTGTATATCAGCACGTTGTGCCAAACCTTGTCAAATGCTTTCGCAATATCGACGAACAAGGCACCAGTCATCAGGCCTCGTTGAAAGCGGGCGCTGATGTGTTCTACTATGCGGTGCACTTGTTGGACACAAGAGTGTTGGGATCTAAATCCAAACTGCTCTTTTGGAATTAAACTCTTTGCTTCGGCGTAGTCCTTGAGACCCTTATAAATAAGCCTCTCGTAGATTTTGCCTATGACATTGAGGAGACTAATGGGGCGGTAACTACTCGGGGAAGATTTAGGCTTTCCCGGTTTTAGAATACCGATAACGGTAGCCTGTTTCCACGACTGTGGGAAGATTTTGTTAGTCATGGCGCTATTAAAGATAGCGGTTAATAACACAATGAGGGAGGCGTTGCCGTATTTTCCTTGATTTTCTTTTAGAAGTAGAGGCACTTTATCAAAGAACTCTACTGGGGAAATACCACCGAAATTATTATATATATTCTGCCACCATGCAAAATTGCTAAGTTTCGGTCTTAGAAGTGGGTGTCGGTAAAATTATCGACATTCCAGCTTAGTCTCTGAGAAGACAACGTGACTAGTAATGAAGATGTAGCGGTGTAGACTTGCTGTCTGATGGTCCACCTACATCATCATCATCTCCCTGCCCTTGTCTCATGTTATTTGGGGTCTTCGCAACACGTTTTTTTCAGTTCACCTACATACCACAGAATATAAAGTGTGTTATAGACCGTTATAGAAGGCGAAAGGCATTTGTTTTCCCCGTCATTGCGATCATTTGCTTGTTCTAGACCATACCTGAGAACCTTTTTAAATACATGTGTTTAATGTAAGATTTTTACTTTAAACACCTCCACGACCCCCGTATTATTCAATCCATCCATTAGCACAATGTTGTGAGTGCATTACTGTCTACCGTAAAACGTGGTTTTTCACCACAAAAAAAGGTCGTTTCCCAGCGATACATTTTGCGTAAAGTTACTTAGTTTGATGTACAGAATGCTTGGCTGACGGCTTCATGAAGGGTTCGTTTACACCACGTATTAATTTAAAAAAAAAAAAACAAAAAAAACTGAAAGCAAATAATCCTGTCAAACAACCAAAAATGTGGGCGCTCGATAGCCCTGATTATTTCATACCCTTTCAGACACATTTGTAACAAAATACGATCGCATTGGTACAGTCTAAATAATAGATAATGTTGTATTATCAATAAGATACGCCCACAGTGAAACACGAGATCGGCACAAAAATATTCGTCGATAGTTTTTTTGCTATCTGTATCCAAAGGGCACGGGAGATGTACTTGTTTATGTATTACTTTTGTAAATGTTTTCGGTTAAAGAATGGTTTTTTTTTTTAAAGGCTAAATACATGATATACAGTGTGTAAACGGGGCCTTCACGAAGCCTACAACCAAGCATTCTGTTCATCAAATTAAGTAACACAGTGCAAGGTTACTGCTATGAAACGACTTTTTTTTGTGTGTAAAATCACTATTTATGTTAGCGCTCCATGTAACGCACCCCAAACATTGTGCTGATGGATGCATTGAATAGTACAGGGGTCATGAAGGTTTTAAAAATAAAGTACCTTCTAAACGTGTGAAAAAGTTGAAACTTTAACTTCCAATATCTCCATAATGTGTAAAAAAAATGTGTGAAAAAGTAGAAACTTTGAACTTCAATACGTCTGTAATAAGAAGGTTCCCAGGTATGGTCAAGAACAAAAAATGATCTCAATGACGGGAAGAACAAGTGCCTCTTAGCTATACAAAGGGTGCTTTTACACCCGCTGTAGGTCCTGTATTTTACACAATAAGATTTTTGTTGCGTAGCTTATTATTACTATCAGCCATTTGTGTCCTACTTATCACTATCCAGTGCTGTTATGCGCCAATTCTTGTAGAAGGAGTCGAGTTCGTCCCGCTATCTCCTTCTGGGATGACAATTTATTAGCAAGTAGTTTTTCAAGTAGCTTAGACAATAATTATTGTCAGGTTAAAATAAAATTATTCAACTCTCATAAATTTCAATTGGAAGCTCTTGTCTTAAAGAGACGAGGAAACGAGGCGAGGTGATATAATCACCATATAAATCAGCCTAGTAAACTGAAGTTAGATGCAAAAGAAATTCTAATTGTATTCTGAAGGGCTCTTCCAAGAGGTTCAAGCAAGAAAAAAAAAATTGCAATCAGTCAGAACTTATTTGTCTTCTTCCGTATAAAAGCTGGAAGGTTACTTTATTGACAGTACTTTGAGTACAGTCGCAACTGCATCAAGTTACTTCTAGCAAAAAGTATCTATGTAGTATATCAACTATATGGTGTCCACGACTCAAGCCTCGTTGCTTAGTGTGGCACTAGATGGTGCTGTGTGTAATGTCAAGCGATATTTATTTATTTATTTAACTGCAAATTTTCTCATTTGATTTTGAATTTAACCTTTAACATTTTATGGTTTAAAATCATTTGGAGAAATTTGTCAGGTTGTATTCATATAATTATGTACTGCTAGTTTAGCATGCTAGTTTTAGCAAATTGTGTGAGCAACTGTAATAAAACTCGACTATCTATTTATATACTACAATTCTAGCAAATAAGTTTCATTTGAGAGCAGCGGTGGCCCAGTGGTGGCGGCCCCGACTTACGAACAGTAAGTCGTGGGTTCGAACCCAGGCAGGCGCATTACTTTGTGTAATTTATTTCATCACCACTGCTCTCAAAACGGTGAAGGAAAACATCGTGAGGAAACCGGCATGTCTTAGAACCAAAAATTCGAAGACATGTGACATCTACCAACCCGCACTGGGCCCGCGTTGTGGATTATAGCCCATTCCTTCTCATTGAGAGGAAGCCTATGTCCCAGCAGTGGGAACATTAATAGGCTGATGATGATGATGATGATGAAGTTTCATTTCATTTTATTTTTCATTTCATTTCATTTTGAGGTAACTTGATCTGCTGGCGACTGTACATTACAAATCTTGCTATTGAGTGGTAATTATGTCCTTTACCCTACCTTTGATGTGTGACATAGTGCTGTCTCGTTAGCCTGGTGAGAAATCGCATTAGCCAGACTAATCATTGCACTTAGCGATGCACCAATTAAGAGCTGAGTAGTGCTGGCTTAATGCTATCGACCCAGACTAAGAGCGAATTTCACTAACGAAAATGATCCAGGGTTTTCTAAACCACATTCAAGAGCTGTCGGTATTAAAATTGTTACAGAAAATTGACACTGATAGCTTTTGAACGCCGTTAAGATATTGTTGGTGAAATCAGCCATATTACACTGTAATTCATGGATTCGAACGGGTACTTTACTTTCTGTAATTTGCTTCATCACCAATACTCTCAAAACGGTGAAGAAAAACATCGTGAGACTTTACTTTCAAAATTGTAAAGAAAAACATTGTGAAAAAACCAGAATGTCATAAAATCGAAATTTAGAAGGCCTGTGTGACATGTTTTTTTTTTTTTGGACTAGCCCTCCACACCGTTCCCAAACCACTGTAACTCCTGACAGCCAGAATCAACAGTGGCGACCACCAGAAAAGCGCCGAGACAATGAAGCTCGACGAAGTCCCAGAGAATGAATTTAACTGTCTTGGATCCCGAAATTTATCAGAAAAGTATAGTGGAGGAGTATAAAAAAACCGTAATTTCCACTTCCCTCCATTTCAGCAGGAGACAGAACGAAACACCTGTTTGTGACCTGTTTCCCGGCAATGGAAGCTTTATAAGACAATTAACTAATCAACCCTTAGTATTTCCAGGCTTACGCTCTTTCTACTGCTGTGTCGGCACGAACTATATCCACATGAGTAGGCAAACTGAACTTTATCTGTTATAACATGTGGCGGCTAACAGTTTTTGTATTTCTGATTCATATACAAATTTTTAAAGTTTTTAAAGTTTTTCTCCTTGCGTATCCATTCCTTTCATCGGCAAATGAAGCTTCCTAATAAACAGCGCAGCTCTTGTAAATGAGATAATCCTTGCGTAACATAACATAACATCACGCCTGTAATCCCCGAAGGGTTAGGCAAAGGTGTACCTGATGGTACACCCACATTTCGCCAGTTATGTTTAAGTCCCAAGTGTGTAATAGGAGGCTATATCCTTGAGTACTTCTTTGTAAATATCTCATGATACAGGCACGTGTATATCTATTTACTTTCCGAGGTTAAGGTAGTACTTATAACTTTGTACTAACATGATGGAGGTTTTGAACTAAATGTATTAACATTAACATAATACAGAGTAAATATTATATATATCGTGATGGTTACTTTTCGGTATTCGTAAATTTGTTATATCCATCCATTGGTAAGTCTTAAGGCGTGATGTCATCTTCAACGCCGACAAACTAGGTAGAAGGTTAGGCTTCTCAGAAGGTTAAGCAGAGATGTAACTATAGTGGGTGTGTTATAGGTACACGTGGCCAGTTATGTAGAAGTTCCATGTAATAGCCCCCATTACATGGAACTTCTACATAACTGCGAGCCTAGCGTACAAATACTGACACAGAGAAGTTTCAAAAATCATTACCCGACTGCGCCCGAAGGAGGGTTATGTTTTTCGAGAGTATGTATGTATGTATGTATGTATAATTGTTTGGCACGCTCTGTGGCTTGAACGGCTCGATGGATTTTAGCTTGAGAGGTGTCGTTAGATTTGTATTTACTGTAAGAGTGACACTGGGTATGTCAAAATAAATAAATAAACAAAAAGGCGGATTTTTGGCGCCAAATTCAAATGTTTGCCACGCTCTGCAGCCTGAACGGCTCGATAAAGGGCTCATCATGAGGATTTTAAAATGGTATATCCAAGTAACTAAAAAGTTTAAAATAAAAAATAATAATTAAAAAAAATAAAAAACCCGACTGCGTAAAGAATAACAAGACATATTGACTGCAACAGTCGGGACCCATTAAATAATCTAGACTAAAATCATTACATCCAAAATGGGTCCCGACTGTTGCATTCAATATATCCTGTTTCCTGAACTTGTTTTTTTCTTTTCAGTTTTTATTTAATTTCTATTTGAAGGGTGACCTTATGGCCATTTTCAGAGCCCGGAATGTTAATACGAATTTACTGATGTTTCATTTATTTATACAGGGGGTTTTCTTATTACAACCTTGCATTTTTACATCTGTTACTATTTCACTATTTCCCTTTTCTTATTTCACTCAAAATGTTTTTCTGGATACAAAAAATTACAAGAACATTGCATGTATTCGATGATAATTTATCATTTATCATCGTTCTCTAGCCCTTACCCCAATTCATTTGAGGTCGGCGCAGCATGTCTTGTTCTTCCATAGTCTTCTATTAATCTTCATCTCATTAGGCACCCCCTTTCTTGCCATATCATCCTTTACACAGTCCATCCATCGTGTTTTGTGTGTATACGATGATAATTACCCTTTATCAGGAGACTACTATATAACACACAGTTTTAATCCGTTAAGCCATTAGGGCCGGAGTGACTTGACCACATAACATTTAAAGTCAACCTATTTACAGGGACCTCTTCAAAAAGCTTGAGGGTACTTACCGCAGGTTTTACTAATCTAGAATAGCTCGAAGTTGGTATACATATTAAATAGAATCCCTTTGTAAAGGGAGGCTTACTCCTTTGTTGGAAACAATGAGTCTTCGCAGTGTTTGATCGACAGGCTTTTGTTCGGGTTCTCAAGTAGAGAGCTTATCGGAAACTGGCTATGAAATGACCCCATTTTGGATTTAAGGGTTTTTGTAATGTCATACCGAAAAACTAAAACCGTGGGTAATTGGTTATTAGGGTTCTGTTCTTATTTCAGTAGAAACCGTTACCTAAATCGAAACTTAGGTCTCGGTCTCTACCGTGGCCCCGGAACACAAAGGGCGATGAAGGAACATCGATGGGTTTTAGTCAGTAAAATTCTGACACTCCCTCCTGCTCCGCCCAGAGCGGGAGGAGTCATTTGATGATTTCTCATCAGAAAAATAAAAAAAAATAAAAGGTCTCGGTCTCTAGTAGAAGTTTTTTTTTAATATAAACTGTCTTTAATAAAGTAAGTTATATTTATTATACAGGGTTAGTTTTCAATGACCTGCCAAATTTTTAGAGATGGTTTAGAATCGATAATATTATCGTTATAATGAAAAAAAAACAAGATTTATTTTAAATAAAATTTGATTCCTATCCACCACTAAAAAGCGAACGTGTGGATATTGCAACAGCACAATTCAGTTCAACAACCTAGGTAGGTATCAGTTAGCACACACATAAATTTGGCGGTGCATGCACGCACACAAGTGCATTGATTCCCACTAGCTTTATGATTTGGGAAATTTTTAGGACATTTTCAAATTAATGCTATTATTTATTTTATATTTTTCGACAATAATATTTAAAATGCACTTTTGGTTTCACATCTAGATCTTAATTTTAAAATTTGGCTGGTCATTGAAAACTAACCCTGTATATTTTCAACCTATTCATAAGTATGATGGACTATCGCGATAACAGCTTCATTATTATAAAGCCGTCTTAATTACCACGAGTTTTTAGGAAATTCTAAAAAGAAAATATTTGGTAAATGAATTACCTACTTAGTTTTAAAGAGACAGCATGCCTAAGAGATATTTCATGTAAAGCCAAGTCAGAGGCCCATGGATGGCATAAAAACTCTGACTCCGGGTTAGGCACTAACCACACGAAACAAAAAGAGTTAGTTTTATGGAAAAAGATTAAATTAAGCTTTGTTTATCTCAAAACAAGAGCACTTATCAAAATCCCCAAAGTCTAGTGCTTCTAAAAATAAAACCAGTATAGAACAGTGAAAAACCGTACCAAACAACAGAAAAATTAAATTTTCTAATAACTAAAGTAACAGAGCTTTGTCAAAAGGCTTTTAAAAACTTAAATATTACAATTTTGACTTTGAAATATAAAATGTGACAAACCCTCCTCCAACCAAGACTAAATTAATAAACTCTGAAAATCTTCAGAGAAGTCTATTTATAGTACTAAACTGTTTCAATATTAATATTTGTGACTGCCTTCAGTTAGAATTTAGTAAAAGACGTTTTGAAGGTCAGCTGGAGTTATCGGAAGAAGAAGACTAGAATAATTTAAGACCAGTGAGGCCTGGTTTATGGAAAAATAGCAGTAAATGTACCTCAATAAGATATGATATATTTAGTTAGACTATTCCACGAAATTTTGTACTCTGATGACGATAAAAATAAGGTTGAAAATGCAATAATTGACCGCTATGTGCAAGATGGGAAAACTATACTATATTGATTAATGTGTAATGAAACAAATATTTTCAATGACAATGTAATTTAGTAAGAAAACTTTTATAAAGTTAGGATAATTGTGTCGTTATGTTCCTAATATAATATATTTGCACACCTCACATGTTTATAATACTGTGTACCTTATTTAAACCTGTTTCATGCAAATAAATAATTTGTATTTGTTTAGTTACCGATGCTAACTGTTAGGCACATGTCAAGCTATTTCTTATGATAAAAAAGTCACCCGCAAAATAAACTTTGTTACCACGAAAACCTTTGCGTAGGAAATATTAATGATTTTCAACTAAGTTGACTGTCAAATGACATTTAGAAATACAAATCTTATTGGCTCGACTCTTACCTACTTCACTAACTGAAAATATCCAAAGTTCAATATTAGTAAAACAGAGATAGCCGTAGCCGTAGGAGTGACCGTCGTCGGACTGCCAAGTCATGGGTCTCAAGTTCGAACCCAAGACGAGCACCTCTGATTTTTCGGATCCATGTGCGTATTCTATAACCATGAGGGAAAACATCGTGAGAAATCCAGCATGCCTAAGAGATATTTCTCGACGGCATGTAAAGCCAAGTCAGAGGCCCATGGGCGGCATAAAAAGTCTGACACCTGGTTAGGCACTAACCACACTATAAAGATGCAATTACATGTAGTTTTAAAAAAAAAATCAAAATCAAAATCAAAATCAATTTTATTTGTGTAACATAGGTAATAAATACAGTTCTTAAATTAAAATAGGTCGCTATGCTATGCCAAGAGGCGTACAAATATATGGTTGCATGCGAAATAAAAAATATAAATCATGCGAGAGGTAAACACAAATTATTATATATATATGTCATAATTAATAGCATAATGATAAAAAAAACAAAAATGATAAAATGTCACAATATAAAGGAATTACTTCAGTCAATGTTTAGTTAAATAATCATAATTATCATAAATTACCATTGCTCTCAATATTCTACCAGAAATTGTCGATTGCGTGTATTCTCCAGTCAAAAAAAAAAAAAAAGTCTACATTAGTTTATCATTCAGAAATTCATCAATCGTATAATAACATTTTTCAATTAACAACAGTTTTAATTTTTTTTTGAATTGTGTAACATTCAAATTTTTTATTACATCTGGCAATTTATTGTAAATACGCGGTGCCATGCCTAAAACACTCTTTCTCACTAAGGCCGTCTTACAGCGCTGATTGCTTATAGAGTTTGCGTATTGGCTACGAATCGCAACATCTCGTAAAGTCGACACTTTTTCGAACAACCTCATGTTGGTTTTGACGAAAAGACTTATTTCAAAAATATATAATGATGGTAAGGTAAGTATTTTCAGCGATTTAAAGAATGGTAAACAGCTATCATCAATTTTCAGACCACACATCGATCTTATGCATCTTTTTTGTGCCTTAAAAACGACATCTTTATCTGTAGAATTACCCCAAAAAACAATACCATATCGCAAAATTGAGGCTACTAGGCCGTGATATGCAACTAGTAGCGCATCCATATTTATATTTCTAGCAATTTGGAAAAGTGCGTATGCTGATTTATTTATTTTCTTACTTAGGTCATCTATGTGGGCCTTCCAGTTAAACTGATTATCAAACAACAAACCTAAGAATTTTGCTACTTTAACTTCTTCAATGTCACAGTTACTATGTCTAATATTTACTTTTGGTACATCAGTTCTTTGGTGAAAGTGCATTATTTTTGTTTTCTTTAAGTTAATAACTAAATTATTTTTACTTAGCCAATTAATTATGTCAGATAGTGTATTATTTATGTCAACTTGATAAATATTGCGATCAATACATTTCACTATGGCAGTACTGTCGTCTGCAAACATAACCATTTGATGTTGAGTCACCTTTGGCAGATCGTATATATAGATCAAGAAAAGAGGTGGCCCAAGGACGCTACCCTGTGGGATACCAAACTTTATTAATCTAGAATGAGATAAAAAACTCTTTTCAAATTTTGTTTTTTCACATATTCTTGCAATCTCTGTACATTGCATTCTGTTGGAGAGATAGGATTCGAGTAGTTTTAAAATGTTACCTCTGATACCGTAGCTACGCAGTTTCTCCAACAAGATGTCGTGCTGTACGTAATCGAAGGCTTTGGTCATATCTGTGTAGATGGCACAAATAGGAGCTTTTTGGTCTACTGCCAACATAGTGCTACGTAAAAAATCAAAAATAGCCATGTTGATCGTGGTATTCTTTCTAAAGCCATATTGTTCCTTGCATAATAAGTTAAATTTGTTGAGATAGTTATATAGAGACTTATAAATATTTTTTTCGAAAATCTTGGAAATTACAGAAATTTTAGCTATTGGCCTATAGTTCTTCATATCAGTTTTACTATCTTTTTTATGAAGTGGTTTAATAATAACTTTCTTCAAGTCTTCTGGATAAACCCCGTCAACAATGCAAAGGTTCATAATATGCGCTAATACGGGTGCTATAAGTTCATTTACAAATTTTATCACCTTTGTTGACATACCGTCAAATCCTACAGTACTTGTATTTTTAAGTGATCTTATAGCCGAAATCATGTCGTTTGTTAGAACCGGCTGCATAAACATTGATTGGCTTGTCAGATTAACTAATTTATTGTCGAATTCTATGTCAGTTTTAATATTATTCTCAATGTCATCTATAAAATAATTATTAAATGCATTTGCAATGTCAATAGGTTTTGAAAAGGTGTGGTTACATTTATTAATTGTTATTATTTGTTCTTTAGGAGAATTATTTTTAGGTCTATTGACAATTTGCCATGTAGCTTTCGACTTATTCTTCGAGGTTTTTATAAAGTAATCATTTTGAGCTTTTTGTGTGAGTCTTATAATTTTCCTATATTGTGAAGAGTATTTTATAAAGTTAGTTTTATTTTTTAATACAGGATTTAGTCTATATGTCCACAGTAATTTTCTTTGTTTTTTACTACAGCTTTTTATGCCGCTCGATACCCATTTTACGTTTTTATTAGTATGAATAGTTATTATTTTATTAGGGAAGCAAAGTTTGTAGAATAGGGAGAACGTTTCATAAAATCTTTTGTAAGCTATATTGGCATCATTACTTGCATATACATCCGTAAAGGTTAAACTTCGAATGCATTCTCGGAATTTTTTGAGGTTCTCTGTGGAGTAGTCTTTTTTTATAATTTTCCAGAATTTTAAGCGGCATGTTCTATTTATGGGAACCCTGAGTATCTGTGACGTGTGATCAGAAAGGATAAGATCTATAACTTCAGCTTTACATCCTCTTCGCAAGTTATGCGCAAAATGATCGATACATGTGTTACTACTGAGCCTGGTAGGTTGATTTATTTCTAATGTCAAGTTGTAACTAAGTAAAAAATTCTCTAGTTCCAAAGTAATCCTATTCCTTTTTAACGTATCAATATTTAAATCGCCACATAAAACAATTTTTTTACTATTTAACGAACATAACTTATTCAAAACAATGTCAAGCTTATCATAAAATGTCAAGTAATTGTATTTAGGAATTCTATAAACACAAATCACAATAATAGAGTGAGTTGTCAGTTCAATTCCACAAATTTCAAAAATACCTGACACAGAGTGCCTAGCAATATCTGGCAGTTCTTTATATTGATGCCCAGTTTTAACTAGAATACAAGTCCCTCCGCGATTTGATTTGCGACAAAAGAAAGCAGCGGGATGGAAACCAGGAACGTACAACAACGTTTTAACACGAATGTGCGACACAATTAAGGGTTCCGGAAGATGAAACCTAACAAAGATCACAATCATCATCTGTCTAGCCTTTTCCCAACTATGTTGGGGTCGGCTTCCAGTTTTACCGGATGCAGCTGAACACCAGTATTTTACAAGGAGCGACTGCCTATCTGACCTCCACAACCCAGTTAGTACCGGGTAATACGATACCCTTTGGTAAGACTGGTTATCAAAATTTTTGGGCCTCTGACTACCTAACGACTGTCAAAGATCAACAAATGACAGCCGGGACCAATGGCTTAACCAGCTTTCCGAGGCACGGAGGAAACTCGGTATGTAATGGGCGGTCACCCATCCACAGACCAACCTAGGCAAGCACGGCGTAACCTAACGATCGATCTGACCGGCTGTTATTATTTAGCCACGAGCTCCTCACGCTAACAAAGATCACAAGAAAAGATAATTAATTTATCTTTTCTACAAAAAAAAAACTCCATATAACAAAATGTTCTTTTTATGTTCTCCCGTGCGTCATACGAGAAATACATTTTGATTAGAGATGACATCACGTATGACGTCACAACTCTTACTTTATCAAAGCTAAGTATTATATGGATGCAATAAAATAACACTCTCTTATCGTAAATACATATCCTTTTATCCCTAGTGTTTGATAAACAACGCTTTTAAGGCAAGCTTGATTTTTTTGGAAGATAAATGAATATTAGGTCATTTTAGTAATTTTACTATAGAGGAATTACACAAATACACAGTACTTACTTATAGTAATTGAAGTTTTGTCTAAAGATAGTAATGTATAGTCTTTAGAGGGTTGCATATTAAAAAATCAAAACTTTCTCGAGGAAATTTCAAATTTCAAATTTATTTTTTATAGGGTTGCACCCTATAAAAAATATTAGGTAACAGAAAAAAATTCTGAAAACTACTTAATATTCTCTATATTTATGAATTTGCAAATATTTTTATAAAATAAAGGAAAATATGTAAGACGATAATTAATTTTTTTATGAATATGTATGCAGATCGTTGTCATTTGTATTTAAAAAGCAGTTCTTTGGCAGCAGGTAGGTAAAGTTAGATTCTATTTATTGATTTCGTTAATTTATTAATGGAAATGTTGACAAATAAGAAGAACAAAAGACATAAAGCTCATATAAACGAACACGTAATAATGAGTTACTAACTTTTACCCTCAAAAAAAAAATTATAGTTTGCCCACGAGAACGTCCTGTTTTTTTTAATATATCCTATGGCATTTTGAGATAATCCAGCTTCCCATTAGAAAAGAAAGAATTTTCGAAATCAAAATGAAAATTGACCGCAGATTAACTCCTACATCTAAACTTAAAATCTTGACTATTTCATAAAATTATAGTGTAGATTTCTTACAAAACATATTTAATTCACAAAATAACATCAACCATTTCATAGGAAGCAAGGTATCTAAGGTCACATGTACGGTCGACCAAGCTATTTATTTAACATTTACAATGTAATTTGCATGTTAAAATGTAAACCAAACAGCTTGGTCGACCGTACTATAATGTGAGCAAACACGTTTTGTTACAGCCCTAAAAGTGCTCAATTGTTCTGAAACTTGAAAGTTGGGTACGGTAAGTATTGGGAAACTTTGAACTTTGACATATTACACCTGTAACTTATAAGTATTTGTACATTGATCGCGTATTACATCTCTGTAACTAAGTAATGATTGTACAGTAGCTTCTATATTAGCCATTATACAGGGTGGAACCATTGTCGCACAAACGGGTACCACGTATTCAAATTCATAACCCCTCCCCCACCTAGAAATTTTTCATCTGTATTTTTGAAGTGAAAACTTCTTTATGCGCGTTGAGCGCTTTTTGGGTGAAGGAAAAACATTGAACGATCGTCACCTCACCTCAAGCTTCGTAGCGCTCGTAGCCGATCCGCTACAGCGTAGCACCACTTAGGCGTGCGTGGGGCACAACTCGTAATAGTGCTACGACTGTGGTGGGGCCTGAGGGGATTCACCAGTTACTTAGTTTTCACTTCTATCGGCAGTCCCCAAAGACTGCCCCACATGTTTTTTTTTTATTTGCTGTTCCACACATTTTGACCGTGCAGGAAACAGCAGTTTTTTTTCTAAATGCCTGAATGATGTACGCGGTGATAGTTTGTGGGTCGGAGTCATTTCCAGCTTGTATAGGTTTTGTAACCATATAACCTATAAGCTGCCTCTTATTCCATTGCAACTTCTTTTTAAGCTAGGCCATCTCAAGTTCAAAGCCACTGACGTGCGGCTCACATAATCATGAAACTAGATGATATTATATTATGTACACATGCAAAGTAATTAGTTCAAAGCCCGTAATGCACGAACAAATTCAAAACTATCGATCCATCAATGTGGACACAACCGCTAGTCCGCTACACACAACCTCATTTCAATAGTCCAACCGTCATCGCATCAGGCACGGTTCCGACCACAATCGTGCAGTTCCAACACAGATAGATACAAACTTATATAATGTATAGTCAAACAAGGTATTGGGTGTACGTACAGACAACTTGCAACTACTTTTAGGAAAAGTTGTGTGTGTCCTGCGTAGCTATTCATAACGCTTCGTTTCGATTTTCGATTCGGAAAGTCGTATGTTTAGCTCGCTCGATTTCATAATGTCAAAAAAAGATAGACATACGACTTTCCGAATCAAAAATCGAATCGAAGCGTTGTGAATAAGGGGCTTGGACTAGTCAAATGTTTTTCGTTCACTGTCTTAGAACACGTTCACTCAACATTAATTTTTTTTTCGGCACCGCACGCTTTTTGCTGTCGTCTCAGAAACTTTGGGATTCGTGCTGTATGCCTCTTGTAATAACGTACATTATTCTTAATGATCAAGCCCGCGTAAGGTGTGCCACATCATGTATAGTCTGAATTCAAAAGTCTTTGAGAAGAGAGAGCCTGCTAGAACATGACCAGCGCGATGATGATCGCGCACTTCAGCATGCCACAGACTGAATGTGTGAACAAAATTTTGAAGCGACTCGACTGTCCCTAAACAGCCAATCTACTCGCGACAGAAGAAACCTTATCTCAATGAAAATAAAGATTGCTATAATATTGAGAGGGCAGATTAACTGTCAAAGGTTTGTAGTGGAAAAAATAATATGTTTGATTGTATAGCAAATAGCTTTAATAGTTAATAGTTTGCCTGTACAAACAGATAAACAGACATGTAGGATAGACGTATGCATTAATCGGACCGCCTGCAACGTAATTATTTACCGATTGGACCGCGTTATTTGAAATTGTGCGTCCAATATATTTGAATTGAAATTGTATTTAGTTTGATTGGTATTGATATCGTTGTTATAAATCTGTAGTGTAGTAAGCTTCGGTATTCAAATTGACTACACTGCAGTAAATTTTAAGGAATATAGAAGCTTATACCGGTAACTTAATAAACTAAAGTCACTTTAGACTTTTACTTATAAGGCCTAAATTAATATATCTACTTATTATATAAAAACAAACTAAGCTACTCGTATATTTTTATATTAATAAATGATCTCTTGATCTAGATATAGCACCAACCAAATTATCTAACATATATCACGGATCATATCACAAAATTAAAAAGACATCTTCAAAGAAAATGTTACATTTGATTTTTTTTTCGTATCTCATTTATTCAAAATCCAATACATATTATAAAGATAACCTTCCACTCTTTTTTTCTTCAAAAATATGTATGTTCTGTGTCAAATCAGCTTATATGATATTAAACTCAATGTGATGATTTCTTTTCCCTGGAGATTTGTTCGTAATTACAATGTTCAGAGACGTGTGAACCGACCTCTCAGACTCCTAAAAGAGATGAAAACATGTATTACATAATGAACATAGACAAGCTGTTTCTTGCCCACGGCTTCGGTCGCGTGGAAGTCGGAAATTATGCCCTGGATCGAACGATTTGGAAGTCTGAGGCAGAAGCCTTTGCCCAGCAGTGGGTTGACACAGGCTAACAGTAAGATGAGGTTGCAACAAAATCTAAAATGATGAATTTGTGTTCTGTTCGCTACCTTGTTACAGAGATAAACTCCAATGGACCAATCACCTAAATCAACCAGTTTGGGATTGATTGATTTGTTAGATTTGCCTTTGATTATCAATATTAATCTGTTTTCAACAAATAAACAAAATACGCTTCTAAAAATATAAGGATCTAGAAGCGATCAATCCCATTACTCAGGGGACTAACAGCGACCCAATACTGCAAAATAATTGGGAAATTGTGAGTGTACAGTTACCTATGCGTAACCCCACGATCCATAACGTAAGTTACATTATGAACAAATTTGGAAATGATTCGTCTCAAAAAAGCCGTAGGCCTCGAGGTCAAGCGCGACTGTTAAGCATAAAGTCCTGGGTTCAATTCCCAGGTCGGGCAAAGTGGGTATTGGGTTTTTCCATCAGGAATTTCTCAGTAGCAGCCACGGCTTGATTGAAATAGGCTTGCCCCCTATTACATGGGAATTAAACATAACTGGCGAAATGTGGGGGGGGTACTATCAGGTACCTTTGCCGAACCCTTTGGGGATTACAAGCGTGATGTTATGCTGTCTCAAAAATAATAATCTGTAGCCTTTAACTGTACTTCATTGGAGATATATAACATAATGTCCTCCACAAAATTCGTTGCTAACACTGAATTTCCTTTTTAAAAACAAAGTTCAAAGTATATTTTAAACGCGTCAAAAAGCTGTTCTAAAAAACATTTTATTTACCAAAGGAGTTTTAAGCAGACAGAATATTCAAAAGGATTTTCAAAGGTCCTTTTATAAAGACAGTCTTTGGTATGACATTGCATAATAAATGAGATGATAACCCACTAGGACTCGTGAGAGAAAACATTAAAGACAGCCGGTGAATGAGTAAACAAACGTAAAAGGTGACTTATGTACTTGTCCAGTTATTCTTGGAATCGTTTGGCAGTGCTGAATATGAAGACAATTTAATGCGTTTTACCTTTTTTTTTCAAAAGAATTACGTATTTTTTTCAAATTTGCAGAATTATAAAAGAGTACATAATTTATACTGCCTCGTTGTTTGAGTGGTCCTAAGCTTCCAAGGTAGCCCAACACTTCGGGAAAAGACAAGCCGTCACGATATGTTCTGCCTATCTCTTTTTTCGTGAATATCTTATCGCTAAAAAGAGAAAAACAGTCTTGCTGTCCTTTTCTCGTGTTACTTGCAAGGTGGGCACTACACGTTTTTTAATTCCCTATCAACCGTCACACTATCATATTTTGTCCTTTGAAAACATGAACGGAATGACAGAAATACATATTGATAGAACGTTTCATAAAAACTTTTTTGCAAAAAATAAAACCGACTTTAAATAAACCGGCCAAGTGAGAGTTGAACTCGCGTGGAGAGTGTTCCATACAATGCCAAAGTCTTATATTGAGTTTATCACTTGATTTTCAATTGATTGAATTCTTATAGGTTTTCCAGTATTCTACAAGCAAAGAACTATATTTTGTACTTTTTTCAAAATTTTAGGCTCAGTAATTTCGGAGATCAGGGGGAGGGGCGAGAACGGTCAATTTTCGTCTTCTTTTATGAATAAAATGGGGATACAAATTTTATTCATAGCCTACGCCAAAGAGGCGAAAATAAATAAAAGAAAATATATAATAATTGCAATTCTATAATAATGCATGAAAATGATAATTTTTAATTAATTAAATTAATGTATGAAAAATGGTAATTTATTTTTCATTTACCTTCTTAGTTGTTCACATGTGCTTACCCCTTCACAGCGTACCGGCGTGATTTTATGAACTGGTGTAAACAATAGACAGACATGAGATTTCAGCAATCCACTTGCTATCATTTATTGAGGAGTTCCGTTGCCTATCTCCGAAGTTCTTCATCAGATCTTCACCAAATTGAAATGGGACCACTCCTAGAAAGTACTCTTCCAAAAACTACCCAAATCTCTTCAAGTGTGCCCATAAAATTAGAACAATCCTGTCTCTATTTCTCCAGGATCGCATCATCACATCCTGACTTGATGATCATGGGACCACCTGGGAAGTTATGTCCTTTCAAACAAAAAAATAAAAACAAAACCAAATTGGTCCAGCCATCTTCGAGTAATCGGGGAACATACATAAACAAAAAGGTTCCGACGAATTGAGAACCTCCTCATTTTCGAAGCCGGTTAAAAATAACAAGTTTTTTAAGTAACTTGATATTTTCGTGTCCTTCATTTCGTAGATGCGATCATCTTATTAGGTAAAATAAACACCCCAAAAGTTATCTGGATCGCCATATAAAAACAACTAATAGATTAAAGTCCAATCTCCTTACAGTTTAACCAAGATTTATATGCGTAAACAAAGGAAATAAATTGTGTTCTGCCAACAAAGTGGCAACTTTGCCCGACGATGGCAACTTTGCCCAACGAACGAACGAACGATGGTTCAGACCACTTTACATGCGCGGCTTGTGTCGCCACGAACTTTGTTAATTTCTAACTTGGACGACAAGTTTATGCGAACGGATGGTAAAAAAAAGATTAGATTACAAAGAAGGCTAGAAAAATATGGAAGAGGAGTCATAGATAGAACAGGCTGAATGCACAACTAAACCTGATCTTTAGAAACCAAACACTATGAGTTTTTAAACTGACATGGTCACCTGAAAGCGGGATATTATACCATGTTTACTTTTTGTTTTGAGTTTCCCAGACGCTAACTCAAATCGTGATGACACCAAATATTACGCTTTCTCAATTGTATCTGCCATTTACAAACTTGTCAAACTAATAATTTAGCTCACTTGAAACCTTAATAAAACATTGTACTACCCATTATTTTTTATTTTATTTTACTTTATTGGGACATTTAACAGTTACACATTACAATGAAAGTATGACAAAATAAGTTTAAAACTAAATAAACGTGTAACCCACACCAATATCCGCGAAATAATATTAAGGAAATTGTTAAATGCGTGCATTATTAATACATAAAATTAAGTACGAACTCATATGTAATTTAGGGATAGTATAATAGTATCAGATGGCTACTTTACTGACTACATTACTCTAACACATACTCGATAACAACATATAGTCCCCGTCACGAGAAGCTATAGGTAATTTTTGTTAATAAAGAACCACGTAACGTAGTGATAATTAAATCAACATCAAATAATCCCAATCAAAAAATTCAATCAACTCAAAGTAACATACGTGTAACGAAACTAACGAGCAATTTCACTTGGTCGGGTTATATTTTAGCGATATAAAGCGCTGTCGTCTAATGTTTTGTGGTACTGGAACGCGTCTGACTTCATGGAACGTAAACATTTGGGCCGCTATTTTGAAGAAATTTCACGCTGACACTGTCAATGCTGTAATTTTTTTATTGGATCCAAAGGTTGCAAACCTCAATATGTGTTTACAAAATTTATGGCTTCTCGTGACGGGGACTATAGGTCAAAACCCTCTCACATTATAAACTATCCATCTCGACAACCTAGCATAAAATTGAATACCCATAACTAACGATCCATGTTACAGCAGTAAACCAATCACAAAGTTAAAGACAAACTTCGTTAAAACTAAGTGGTTGGATAGTTATGCTAACAATGTTCGCAAGCCCAGCCTCGGCAAGATTTGGGCAATATTTCCCACAGCGTAACGTTGTTTTAATGTAACAGTTTGACCTTTCGAGCATTATTTGGAGTAGGGTTTATCAGGTAAATTTACGGTGGAGGTAAAAAAGTAATCTTGTAGGGAAATTATGTGAATTTAATAAAAAAAAAATTCTGTTTTAAATAAGATTCAGTTTTTGCTACTTCCTTTGTGGTGAGATCTCTAGAAGACAGTGACAGTTGAGTGACGTTTTTGGGGCTGCTTTATTTTTTTCTGGCAACATTTAGTGTAACTATAGTCTACTTTGTATAAATTACAATTGATTAATTAAATGTTTGACGAATATTGGTGAATAGTGAAGCGGTTCTTTTAAGTTTTTACCGACTCCATCAGGCCCATGGTTGTGTGTTTGATTAATAAACAGTTGCTCTCAATAAGCAATCTGAACACTGACAATTACAATAATATACACCTGAAATGGTGGAAAAACCACGATTTTCGTCGTATTTTTAGACACTGTTTTGTTTTTCAGCAGTTTATCTTTTTCCAGCAGCTACTCAGTTATGTTAGGCACGTCTGGGCACCTTTTATCTTTTTACAAATCTTTACTTTAGTAGTTTTAAGTACAAACTAGACCAAAATAATCTCACATAAGTAACAGTTAAGCTATTCGTGTCTTGTCATTCCAAATTAGTCTCAAGAGCTTTTAAGTTTATTAAGGCAATTATGGATTTAAATTATGATAATTTAGTTGGATTTTTATGATAAAGAAGTGAAATTAAGTTCTAAATTACATAGGGTTAAAGTTCTATAAGTAAAGTTCTTTATTTATTATAAAGTCAATATTTTTACGTTGTCATTTTTCATAAATTAATACGTGCTTAATAAATAACCAACATAACCATAACCTCACTTAATCTTCAACAACTTTATTCACGAATATCGTCAAAACTCCACAGTAGGACCTTCCCGAAGAAAGCGAGCAGATGGTCGTTCGCGCATCAAGTCGTTATGGCGTCATCGTTAATATTAAATTACGGCCTCAACCTTGAAGGAGCAGTGAGCACGTTCATAACATATTCTATTCATACGCACGGTTCTTTAAGAAAGTCGTCATGCGACACACAGCTGCCAGGGGTTTTGACTAATAACATTGTACAATTAAGTATCTTCATCTTAGTCCATTTTCAATGCTTATAAGAATACCGAGAAAAATCTCAAAATAAATATAAGTTAAAAATATATGTTTATATTGTGTGTTTATATTGTTTGTTGTTGTTAGTATAAAAGGATTTTTTGGCGTATAGCCAAAATCTGATTGTTAGACATTTAGGAACTATCTGAATACCGTTTTCGTTGAAATGTATGTTAAATCTGCCACTACGCTTTTGTGGAAGTTGTAGAGCATATGCACTATACTTGGTGTTGAAGATGATGCAAGAAGATACAGTAGCACTCTTCTTAATGATAGCCAATAGCCACATGTACAGTGGAAATAAAAACGATAATACTTGACTTTGAACCACGTTTGAACGTATTCAAAACCTTGTACTAACTGAAAACTACAACAATTAAGAGTTCTCAATTAATATAAATTTATATTAATATTCTTGGTTTTGTATCAAGAATCACTTCATTTACATTGTCTCAAGTTCACTCCGTTTTAAATTGTCTCATTATAAACGGTAATTTGACCCACAATATCTACTGAAACAGAGCATTTTCCCCCAAAAGCACCTCAGTAACGGAATAATAAAGTTCATCAAATATGCACATGTATGAATACAAAATGACGGCGCTATATTGGCCGCTCCAGGGTTGCCGAATCGAAAATAACACCGTTAAAAATATCTAGACTTCATTTTGAGGCTAGGGAAAAGGTTAGCGGTTTGCAAAATGTGGCATCGAGAATATCTCACGTTTATGTGGCGTTATTTTTATTTTATGACAGCTGCAGGCATGTGTCAGTGTGACTATGCAATTTCAGTTTGCCTAGAGCTTTCTGAGTCACTTGTTCGTTGAAGTTATCTTGTTATTCTGTACCACGTATGCTCTACATTTATATCTGTAAGTAGACTATTAAATCCATGTTTTGTCTTCTTAGATTACAGGTGTGATGTTATGTCACGTTGTCCTTTAATAACTTGGTCTTACTTAACCATAAAGCACTGTCTTACTCCTTGGTAACCCGCACTAGGCCTGTAGGTAGATTATGGCCCACCGCTTCTCACAAAGAGGAGGCCAGTTGCCCAGCTGTGGGACATGGGCCATTTACACGTAAGTTGTGTGTTTTTAGGGTTTCATACCTCACAAGGAATAGGAATCCTTATCGGGTCTCTTTTTTCATAATATACCTTGTCTACATACATATAAAACCTCTTAACGAAGCCGAAAGGCACTTGTTTTTCCTATAATTGCGATCAATTTTTTGTTCTACACCATACCTGGGAGCCTTTTAGTTACGGAGATATTGGGGGTCAAAGTTTCAACTTTTTGACAAGTTTTTTTTGTTTATATACAAGTTTTATAGTAAGATTTTTACTTTAAACACCTCCACGACCCCCGTACTATTCAATCCATCCATCAGCACAATGTTTTGAGTACGTTACATTGAGTTCTACCACAAAACATGTTTTTTCACCCCAAAAATAAAGTTGTTTCCCAGCAATAACTTTTGCGTAAATTTACTTAGTTTGATGTACAGAATGCTTGGTTGACAGTTTCGTGATGAGTTTGTTTACACTCTGTATAAACTCAAGGCTTTTTCCCATAGGGGTAAGCATGAGTTTATTTATTATTTTTAACATTTTATGGCTTTTTTATTATATCACGAATGTCGTATACATGCAGCACTCAATACTATAACACAAAACTCAAGAACTGCCAACCCTAATTTCTCCCACGTCACACAATAATCAGATTGCGTATTCTCATAGTAAGACTTTAGAGTTCATTATCGCACTTAAGTAACTACCACTCAAAGGTATCCTGTGTGGTAAGGAAGATCTATTCACACCTCATATAGTATCTAACCCTTAATTAATAATTTCAATTAATAATACGCTTGAACTAAGCTGAAAAGTTTGTTGGTTACTTGGCAACTCTCGTTATTGTTGGAAAATGTGGATATAAGTTTTGTTGGTAAAGGTAAGAGCTGTAAAATAATGGTTGGTTATGTTATCATTGAAAACGGGATTTTAACCATGTGTACTATTACACACATACAAATAGTACACATGGTAAATATCGCGTATTCAGTGTTAATGATTATGTTAGTGACCATGTCAATTTAAAACTTATAATGGGTAATGATAAAATGGTGAAAACATTGGCCCGAGAGCTAAATCGTAGTGGGATTACCTACCTTCCTAAAAAGCTGCTGACATCGAATAAACATAATTATTTAACATTCCCACTATTGAGAAACAGGCCTCCTCTGTGTTACACTACTCTCTGGACTATATTCGTCGATGAGCTACTGACATACAGAGAAAAACAAAAAAAAACAACAAAAAAAATAACAATTTTGTTGTGACAGATACTGTTAGCAAAATACATACAAAATACTCGCAGAGTCCAATTTCGACATAAATACCAACCACAACAATTAATTCCAATATAAAAAAAAAACAATAATCCGTATCCAAAATATTTCGTAGCACACTGCGTGCTACGCCGTAGCCGCGTAGCATACGTAACATAGCTACGCACATACTCCTCATTATTTAGCGATAATGCCGTACATTGCGGTATTCTCATAACACAATAAGGTTGGAACTATGGAAGCAGAATTAATATTAATACCAGCATGAACATTCGCACACAGAAATAATAATATAAGACCATCTCATCAGCCGACGCGCGGTGTAATCGGATTCTTCAAAAGTAACATTTTCCATAATAATACGCGAGTCTTCACTCGCGTATTATTATGGAAAATGTTACTTTTACAGAAGGAGGGTAATCATGTTATCTTTTACAGGATTGGTGTTCAGTATGAAATTGTGTTCTATTTATGTATGAAGATAAGGAAAACCACAAAAACTATGAAGACGAATAAATGTTGTAATAAATCATATTTGTTTCAGTAATAGTACATTACTGCAGCGGCCAGCAGTTATTATGCATATATTCCATGAAATTAAACTGTCATGAATAATAATACACTGTTTTTTTTACAGTTTTTGATTCATAAGAGAAAAAGTAGTTTCTAAACTTGGGTTATGAGTCGAGCTACACGGTCACAGACAAATGCTTGCACTGACTCGAGATTCACTTAAACTTGTATGGTTCTTTCTTTAAAAGACCATCTCAGACACTAATCTGCATAGTCCTCATATGACCAATGTCTGGATTTTAAAAGAGACTAACCCAAGGAGCTTTAGAAACTACTTTTTCCTCTTGAATCAAAAACTGTAAAAATACAGTATATTATTATATATTACTAGCTGTTGCCCGCTGCTTCGCCCGCGTGAAGTTCGGTAACTGTCCCACGGGATCATACTGAAGGCATAAATAGTATCCTACATGTTAATCCAGGTTATAAACTATGTGCCAAATTTCATAATTATCACAATCACCATCACAATCGACATCACCATCATTATCACACTCACCATCACTGTCACAATCACCATCACTATCACAATCACCATCATTATCATTTTCATTGTCACTATCACAATCACAAATCACTATCACAATCACTATCACCATCACCATCACTATCACCATCACAATCACAATCACTATCACTATTACAATCACAATCACAATCACAATCACAATCACCATCACCTAATGGTGATTATGATTAATCACCATCATAATCATATCACAATCATCATCATCGTTATAACAATCATCATCGTTATCACAATCATCGTCGTTATCACAATCATCGTCATCGTTATCACAATCATCATCATCGCGATCATCATCATCATTATCATAATCATCGTCATCATTATCACAATCATCATCATCACAATCATCACTATCACAATCATCACTATCACAATCATAATCATCGTAATCACAGTCATTATCATCTTAATCACAATTATTATCATCGTAATCACAATCATTATCATATTAATCACTATTATTATGATCGTAATCACAATCATGATCATCACCATCATTATCACAATCATCATCATCGTTATCACAATAAATCAACAATAACCCTGTATATAAGTGGAATCCGCCATCTTCTGGATCTCTAAATAAATGCCATATTCGTAATCATCACCCCTAATAATCTCGTTATCGACACCCATACATATCGACCCCATCGCACCCCAACAGGGGATGATGGTATTTCAGGTCCGCCACATTAAATCTTAAAATCGTTGTTTTTGTAATACATCCGACCCGGATACACCATACAAACAATACCTATGTTGATTTTCAGAGTTTGTTACCCTATCCCCCGTAGGGGTTAAAATCTGAAAAAACCTGAAACACAAATGTTTACTCATTTATCGATAGGAATACTCCTGTTATGTTTCGATTAAAATAATATAGATTTTAAAAATTCCTTTCTTAGTGCACCCTTAAACCTCGTAAGGAACCTATGTGCCAAATTTAAAATCTCTTAGACTCAGCGGTTTGGTCTGTACATTGATTTTTACTTTGTCACCCCATTTCCCCCTTTTAGGAGTTGACTTCTAAAAAAACCTGAAACCCGTTTCTACTCATTTATTAATAGGAGCTCTCCTGTGAAGTTTTGAATAAAATAGTCTAACTATCATATTTCCCTATACAAACTTTGGAGCCCCGTTTCACCTTCTTAGGGGGTGAATTTTGAAAAATCCAATCTTAGTGCACCTCTAGACCACATAAGGAACCTACTTGCCAAATTTGGAATCTGTAGACGCAGCGGCATAATAACTAACATAAGATAGTCGTAAATCATTTCGAGTTATATTTTCGCGTAACAAGTCTAATTAGATAAATCTCGGATACACAGAGGATCTAATATCATTAACTTGAATCTCTTCTGATTAACTAAATTCAGTTAAAACAGCTAATTGTTACGGCTGAGTTCGTAGAATTAAGGTTCAAGGCTCAATTATAAAGATAAATCTAATTTAAAATCTTTGAGTTTAATATATGAAACTAGCAAATAACTTGACGTGTAAAATGATATATTTAGGTTTACGAAATGTTCCCTGCGTGCTTTATAAATATTTTTTATTAAATATTCAGAAAATTCTTAGACTTATTAACTATGCCCCACAAAACCGTGAGAAAGTGCGCGAGTGGAATTGGCACCACTCAGGCATGCGCGAATGCACCTGTATTTTCGGGCACCCCTAATCTTGGTGTTCACGCATGATGTTGACGACGTGCATATTGCTATCACTAAACCGTAGGCGTTCCGTTTTTTGGGGCACCTACCTACACGTCATGACTCAAAATTATCACCTCATCCTTGGACAGAGGACCTCAAGAGATGCCATCGAAAAAGCACCAATAGGAGCAGTTTACGAAGATTTCCGAATTCTTCTCCGTGGAACGTTAACCGCTTGGTTTTTCTTCAATACTAACCACATTCGAACCTTGCTCTGTATAGCTTCATTCTCAGACCTTACATTTTGAACCGTTTTCATATTGTACCTGACTAACTCTCATTGCAATAACTCATTTTATATGTTGGAGAAACCAAGAAGTATCATTTTAAACAATCCACAACTACTAATTGAAGAGGAAAGCGCCTAACGCATGAACACTTTGTATAAGAAGTATTCGCCATTTAATTGCACCTTTTTACATAAAATTATTATCAGATATATCCATTATCGAACAAGCCTACCTACCCGATTAACAATTTATTATTACACGGCATGACCACGATGACCCAGATATTCTGGAACCGTTCATAATGATGTTAAAAGCTTCCATTTTAAATCGAGACATGATAAAATAAATCCAATCAGCTGCATTTTATAGGCCTTTATCTGGAAAAATAATGATAAGCAATACTGATACTGTTAGCCTGCTTCATCCCACTGCTGGGCAAAGGCCTCTCCCCATGACTTCCAGTTTTTTCTATCCAGGGCTAATAATGTGGACCACTGGTCGTTGGTTTTATCCAGCGTCCCGCCATCTTCTACGAGGTCTGCCGCGACGCCTTCTAGTTGTGTCAGGGCTCCAGAAAGTGGTTATTTTGGCCCACAGCTCATTCGGCATGCGACAAACGTGGCCAGTCCAGTCCCATTTCAGCTTAGCGGCTTTTTGAGTAACGTCAGTAATGTGTGTTTTGGAGCGCAGTGTGGTGTTGCGTACACGATAAGCAATATCATCAAATAAGGTGCACGTTTGTAAAGACTTTGGACAAATGACTTTGACCTTTGACCATTCATCCGCGTCCTGTAATCTCCTAGGTTTTACCTAAGAAAAAATCTAGAACGGATAACGGTGTTTATAAGATATAGCTTGCTTTTAAATCCTTATAATATTAATGAAAAAAAAAAAAAAAAAATGCGAAAATTTATGAAGATGGATGGATAGATTTTTGTTACTCTTTCACGCAAAAACTACTGACCGGATTTGGATGAAATAAAATTTCACACAGATAGTTTATAACCTGGATTAACACAAAGGATACTTTTTACCCCAGCAGTAAGATCTCGTGAGACAATTACCGCACACGATAATAATGTGCACAGTGAGGATGAACGTGGAGTACTATAGAGGATGTAAAAAGACTCTTAACGAAGCCAAAAGGCACTTGTTCTCCCCGTCATTGCGATCATTTTTTTGTTCTATACCACACCTGAGAACCTTCTAGTTACGGAGATATTGTAGGTCAAAGTTCCAACTTTTTCATAAGTTTTTTTAAATACATGTTTTTAATGTAAGTACTTTACTTTAAACACCTCCACGACCCCCACACTATTTAATCCATCCACCAGCACAATGTTTTGAGTGCGTTACATTGAATTTTACCATAAAACGTGATTTTTCACTCCAAAAAAATGTAATTTTCCTGCAATAATTTTTGCGTATGATTAGGTTAACGGCTGGATTAGGTTAATGCTTGGTTAACGGCTTCGTGAAGAGTCTGATAACACCCTGTATAGAGTCGCATAGACGACATAGGTAAGTTGAACGTCAGGTCAATCAATAACGTGGAAAGATAGCTTGAGGGAATTAAATTGTGCTACTGGTGCTGTTGTATTACTGGATCCATATTTATTGGTATCAATAACTGCTACTCTCCCATAAAATGTCCGTATATACCAATTAGAAACAATAGCTCTAAAAGACAATCAATTTAAGAACATTGATGGAAACTGCGACCTAAATACTATGCAACGTTGATGTCAAACATTAAGTGGGGCTGAGAGGCTTGAATGTAGGCCATACCACAGAACTGTGACAATAACTGCTTTCTTTAGTAGTGATGACTCGTTGTTTTTATTATGGTATTTTTATTTATATTAGAATAGTGTTTTATTCATATTTATGTAGGAGAACGACGACTCCAACCAAGTTTTGACAGTGGTTTTGAAATAGTAATGGCCCCACGGACGGGAAAGAGTGTGAACAGTATTAAAGTACGCACAGGTTTTGGTTACACGTCACGGTAACAACGGACGCACGTGTTGTAGGTCATGGACTCAGGCAGGCTCTTTGTCTTTATATTATCTAATTTATTTAATCTCGATTGACAGTTTTGCGATGTCGATGTGACAGTGCCTATTTTACGATGTCCACTACTTGCCAAATAAATACATAAATGAAACAGAAACAGAATTTGTATGAAATATCTCTTAAGTTAACGGGAACTTAATCGTAGGTGGTGAAACAGGCCCCAACTGAAATTAACTTAACCAAAGGATGTGCTAAGTAACGGTTGTAGACATCAGCATTTTTTTATCGACTAGAAGTTTTTAAATATTTCATGTCCGCTTACTATAATTAATTATTGTTGTTGATTGTCTTGTGTCTGTTCATGCATGCCTAATTGTAATATTATATCTATGTTTAATCTGAAATGGAATTAGAATTTTGGACTCATATTTTTCATTGTGTTATTTTAATCATTTGTATGCCCAAGTGGCAGATCATGGAATGGACATTATTTGTATGTAATTATGTAATGAACACCTGCATGTAACCCATGTATCACAAATAAACGATTTGATTTGATTTAGCATATAAGTTAAAGTGTGACAATTCGTCTGCAGACCCTACCTATGCTTCGGTATTGCAAGTTTTGGAAGCAGCGATAACAACTTTCCATCAGCTGAACCTTCATTATAAATTGATCTCAAACATAACCTAGCTTTCCATCTCATAAACCTCATTATCCTTGAAATACTTACCAACCACGAGTGACGCTGAAGACCTATAAATATCTAAACTATCTCCATACTTACTCTCGATTGAATAACGATCAACCTCATCAATATATTAACATAATGTGTACTTAAACAGGTTATTAATAATTGATTAAAATGTGGGTAGTTCAATGGCAAGTGTGTGACGTCACGTGGGGAGCCCAGGGTGATACTAAGTGACAAGTTGTTTACTAATCAATGAAGTTAGGAGCGCCTCCCACATGCCCCATTAAAATCACCATGAATGAGTTTGTGGGCGCCATCCATTTATTTGGTTATTTTCGATGATACCTGTGATAATTGTGGGCGATTGAATGGCAAAATAACACCGTTATTGTTTTTATTTATGACACCCACTTATTTAGATGTCCTACGTCATTTGTACCTGGAGAGATGTTTTTTGTGTCTGGTGTCAACATGTTTGTCTTATTCTAAAACCAATCTCTCTTCCTCTGGTGGGCGGTAAGTAGGTGAATAATATTCCATTGGGCAGACTAGGTCCACATCAGTAGGGATACTAAAATATCTGGATCAATCAAAAATCTCTACCCAACCTACCTAAGATGATAAATTAATCAATCAACAAACAACATACTTAATGTTAAAGGAACAAATAAAAACAGCAAATAATGTATGTAAATTAAAGAAGGAATTACATGAACAAAAACATTTGATACCTTTATCTGCAAATTATTTCTGAAATGCTTCATAATGAAGCGGTAAAAATACTTAAATCAAGAACAAAGACATTTAGATTAATTACATTTAGATTAAAACTTGGTAATCATACGGCTGAGCCTAATTTCACAGTAGACGGAATTAGGGAGTTTGTTGAAGTATTCACAAAGTAAAATATTCGGCCATCTTGGGTCCGACGCGCACTAAACTAATTTGAATGTTTGATACCTCAGTCAAAAGTACTCTTAAATATTTCCTTTGTGAGTCAAAAGGTAAGTTATGCATAAAAGGTTGGAAGTAAAAGCTTAAGATATTTACTTTGGATAGTCAAAATTAAATTGTAACAGCTAAACTATTCGCTGGGCTAAGGTCTCAACGCGATGGGGGCCTGAGGATGGACGGCGAAGCCGAGGCCGGCCTAGAGAGAGGTGACGCAGGGGTACCTGGATGGGTATGGGAGCGGCCATCTTTGCTCAGTGGAGGGACATACAAGGCTATTAAAAAAAAACTATTCAACACTACTTAGATTGAGTACCAAAGAAGCAGAGCATTACTACCGAGACAAAACCATGTTAATAAACATAGTCACAACTTAAATTGTGATTTTAGAGGCCCTAATCTTACTCCAAGTTTTAAGACTCTCATTTACCATGGCGCCTCATACATATTTACTTACCTACTGCAAATATTTTTTAAACGAAATTAATTTTATTTTGATGAAATATCACAGGTTGATGTCATACTTCGTCAAAAAAACACCCATCGCTTCATCAAACGATGGAAAGGTACTTTTAAAAGTAAAGGACATCTATAAAGAAAATCTGTAATGACAAAGCAAAGAACGTGATCAAAGTCGAGGCCATCCATCCGTCAGGTGGCCCCGAAAACCTTAACGTAATAAGACATACGCGTCAACCTGACATTTTCGAAATAAACCTAATAAGGAAACCCATTTTACCACACAAAACGAAAATTTCGTGAATTTCCTTTTGAGGAACCTATAATAATATAAAAAAAAAAAACAAAAGAAATAACTTCAAAACAGCATTCACATTTTGTAGTAAGTGTTTAAGACAGATAACACATCACCCACCAAAGTCCTATCAATTTTATTGTATGGAGACAGAGAGGTGAGAGAGGAAGGCCAATGAAAGTATGGATGGTAAGGACTGATATGAAAAAAAAACTTGACATGTGAGAATGGATGAAGCAACGATATAAAAAATAACATAATATGGGTATAGTCCAAACAACATGAACAAATCACCTAAAACATGATATTAATTAACTAAATGTATGTATCGCAACGTGTGGTATCCGGTTAACCGTGTGGTATCCGGCAGAGTAGAATAGAACCAACCGATTACACTTACGGGTGTCGTATAAGGCGACTAATGTCTGAGGCAGAACACCTTGCGCCTCCGTAGACCAGAGAATGGGCAGCAGCGTTTTCTGTTAGTCTTTCATCACTGCGATCTCCAATCCGCCTGCCAAGCGTGGAGATTACGGCAAATTCCTCCCATCATGGGAGAGGCTTATGTCCAGCAGTGGACGTTATGGGCTGTTGTAGTAGTAGTATGTATCGCAACAACCAAATAAAAAAGAATGTAATCCAGATTTCATGTGGAGAGACAAGAGGATACCGCAGGCCATCCTCTTTTGTGCTATATTAAATATTTAGTTTAAGCTTTAACAGAAATTCCGACAAGATTTTAAGTTATTTATGCAACTGTTGTATATTAAGGGATATTAAAACACGAATGTGGGTTTATAATAGTATCACTTGAGTGTTGTTACAAGACAGTCAGTTGCATACAAGACTTTATCTACATCCATGATATGAATCCTCCATAAAAGGTTCTGAAACCATAGGTTGTTGTAGTGTTGTAAGAAGTCTATGTAAATTCATGGAAAGTTAATTGCTGAGTATTTAATATAAACAAACTATGTATAGGTAATCATATAATTATTTACATTTTGGATTGTACAATTATTAACATGCACAAAGCTTGTATCACACATTTTTGTAAACAACAAAGTACATTTATGCAATACTAATTTCGAACAAAAATGGCGGGATACGACGTGTTTCGAATTAACCTATAAGTTTTTTTTTTATTTACAGCGCTGTGGTAGTGAATCGCACGTGCATGACAATGTTCTTTTTTTTAAATGAGTTGCATAATAAAATTTAGTACAACATTATAACACCCGTTTAGATGTTATAATGGTTATTATGACACTGGCTGTTTTAATGTTGGCCATAAGCTAACTGTTTCAGATACTTTTATAGAGGATTTATAGCATGGGTGTAGATAATAAGCATTTTCATTAGGACGGGGTTGTTGAAATCCCGAAACTCGGAATTTAACTCAATGCTTAATCAAAATATTAAAAAAATACAGAATTTAGTCCTCAAAAGCTGTTTGATACTGAAAAGCAAATATAAGCCACTGAGCGTCAGGCTTACTGAAGTGAATACCGTCTAATTCGGGTCTTTTGCTCCAAACTTACCAAAGGATGCCCACAAAATGTCAAATACCAAAAGGCTTTACGCTTTAGATATTGGAAAGGAGTTATTTTCTAGACATAATCTGTTAACACAAGATTAATAATATTTTTCCGAGTGAATTTCGGTACAGGGGGGCAATCTTAATCGGAAGCTAGCCAAGGTACGCTGAAGATTGATGAGATTTTTAGTCCGCAAACACTGGTACAGTCCCTGTTCCTTTACTTTCATAGTTCGATGGGATGGTGTGGTGTCCACCATGCCCAGGAAAAGATCAGGCGCAGAACGATTGGCTTTACGTGCGAAGTCACAAGGGTAAAAGCACATTTAAAGATGTGTAAGAAAAATAAATGGTTTCTCATCATCATCATCATTTCAGCCGAAAGACATCCACTGCTGGACATAGGCCTCCCCCAAAGGGGGGGTTTTGCCATAATCGCCACGCTTGGCAGGCGGGTTGGCGATCGCAGTACGGCTGTTACGCCCACGGGAGGATATGGGATGGTGCTATTCTTTACGTCCGACAACATACAGAACCAAATGGTTTCTATTTTACGTTATTTAATACATTAACTAAGCCATACTTCTTCATTAAAAAAAAAAAGATAAGCCAAAAATTGCTTTTAAATTCATGAATAACAAAACCAACAAATTAAGAAACAGCCTTCGATTTTTTCAACAAATAAACATTATTATCATCAAAGAAAAAAGACTACGCCTATTTTTATTCTTAATTAACTCAATTGGGTACTCCTATTAATTAGGGGTAGGCATAATTGAGGAAAATTACAAAGGAAACAAAATCTTTATCGAGAGAAGAAATATTGAAATTTACGAAAATCTTCTTTCTACCTTTGAGCAGAAAAACAAACAAAGATTGGAAGTACCGAATTCGATCATACCAGTGCCTGTTTTTACAAGCTTAGAAACTACCAACTCGAAATAACTCTCAGCGAATTCGTACAAGTTAAGGTTAGGCGCCAGGTCTAGTGCCAAAACCTTATTTATATCTGTAAACTCAATATTGTATAATATGTTTTTTATAACATCCAAATAACGTTATACGTCCAAATGTAGTCCCAACTCTATTTTCATGCTAAACGATCCATTTCAGACAGTCTTCTTACAATAAATCTATTTGGCTACGCCGTAGCCCGTAGCCCGTAGCCGTAGCAACCGTCTACGAACGCTACGCTGTATATTTCGTGTAGTCGACCCTAATTTGTCGTAAAGACATTACCATTGGTCGGCGCCTTTAGGGATGATATCATTTCAAGCCTAAATAACCCTTAGAATAGATCTTTTGTAATACAGATAAAGGTATATTAAACTATTATTATAAGCTATGTTGGAACATTATGTGATGTTTCGCTTACAATTGCGTATGAGACAATTGTTAATTCAAATGGTTGTTTTCACTCGGAAATGGAAAGGGTTTAGGAATACTATTACTAATTGCTGTACGACCATATTATTATATTTAGTACCTGAGTTTAAGTTATATATTTCTCGGTTCGGAAGTTTTTTTTATTTTTTTGGGACAAGCCCGCCGCACGGTTCCCAAACCACTGTAACTCCTGAAAGCCAGAATCAACAGTAGCGACCACCAGAAAAGCGCCGAGACAGACAATGAAGCTCGACGAAGTCCCAGAGAATGAATTCGGTTCGGAACTCGGTTCGGAAGTTGTTGTAGTTTAACTAAAACTACAACAACTTCCGAACCGAGTTCCTAGTACTAACTTAACTAGTAACTAACTTAGTCTTCACTCTGAAGATAATAATAATAACCAGCCTATTACTTTCCCACTGCTGGGCAAAGGCCTCTTCTCACACAGAGAAGGAACGAGCATTGATCACCACGCTTACTCAAGACGGGTTGGCGATTTCAGACTTATATTAATTATAAGTCCAGGTTTCCTCACGATGTTTTCTTTCACCGATGTCTGTGATGTCCAAGATAAAATTAGAAAGTACATATGAATTGAGAAAGTCACATTGGTACTTACCCGGATTTTAACCCACAACCTCATGCATGAGAGGTGAGGCCTTAACCTCTGGGCCATCACGATTATTCTTATGAGAATTTAGATAATATGTTTAATATCTATTACACTATTATTTTTCAGTTGTAAGTAATTATTAGTTTTCTTCCGACAACCTAACCCAATCAAAAGTAACAAAACTATAGGCACCGAACTCAATGCAATGTAACAGCATTTTAATTCTGTTAGTACATTGAACTCGCCCGTATCGCGTAACGTGATGACTATCTTCAGTTTAATCGGTCAACTGCGACGCATTAAATTAAACACTGTTTTAAAACGTCGACATTGGTGTCAGTACTGTGGGGAATAGACCAAAATGAATAATTACAGTTTTCTTGGATTAAACCTCGAAATTTATTTCAAACAAACTAGCTGTTGCCCGCTAGTTTCGTCCGCATGAAAGTATTATTAAAATATTACTCCCTTTTTGAATCAGATTTTGTTTCTTTTTCTAAAATAAAAGTGAATTCTTCCTAAATAACTCCCTATGATATCAGCTATCTACCGGTTAAAGTTCCGTTAAAATCGGGCCAGCCGGGCCGTTTCGACGACAGCCGGAACAAAGAGACAGACAAAAATTAAAAAAATGTTTTTTGTTTTATGTACCGTTAAAATTTCATACATCATCATCATCATCATCATCAGCCTTTTAATATTCCCACTGCTGGGACACAGGCCTCCTCTTAATGAGAGGGAATGGGCGATAATCCACCACGCGTGCCCAGTGCGGATTGGTAGATGTCACATGTCTTTGAATTTTTCAAAAATAAATAATAATATTCTCGGTTCGGAAGTTGTTGTAGTTTTAGTTAAACTACAACAACTTCCGAACCGAGTTCCTAGTACTAACTTAACTAGTAACTAACTTAGTCTTCACTCTGAAGATAATAATAATAACCAGCCTATTACTTTCCCACTGCTGGGCAAAGGCCTCTTCTCACACAGAGAAGGAACGAGCATTGATCACCACGCTTACTCAAGACGGGTTGGCGATTTCAGACTTATATTAATTATAAGTCCAGGTTTCCTCACGATGTTTTCTTTCACCGATGTCTGTGATGTCCAAGATAAAATTAGAAAGTACATATGAATTGAGAAAGTCACATTGGTACTTACCCGGATTTTAACCCACAACCTCATGCATGAGAGGTGAGGCCTTAACCTCTGGGCCATCACGATTATTCTTATGAGAATTTAGATAATATGTTTAATATCTATTACACTATTATTTTTCAGTTGTAAGTAATTATTAGTTTTCTTCCGACAACCTAACCCAATCAAAAGTAACAAAACTATAGGCACCGAACTCAATGCAATGTAACAGCATTTTAATTCTGTTAGTACATTGAACTCGCCCGTATCGCGTAACGTGATGACTATCTTCAGTTTAATCGGTCAACTGCGACGCATTAAATTAAACACTGTTTTAAAACGTCGACATTGGTGTCAGTACTGTGGGGAATAGACCAAAATGAATAATTACAGTTTTCTTGGATTAAACCTCGAAATTTATTTCAAACAAACTAGCTGTTGCCCGCTAGTTTCGTCCGCATGAAAGTATTATTAAAATATTACTCCCTTTTTGAATCAGATTTTGTTTCTTTTTCTAAAATAAAAGTGAATTCTTCCTAAATAACTCCCTATGATATCAGCTATCTACCGGTTAAAGTTCCGTTAAAATCGGGCCAGCCGGGCCGTTTCGACGACAGCCGGAACAAAGAGACAGACAAAAATTAAAAAAATGTTTTTTGTTTTATGTACCGTTAAAATTTCATACATCATCATCATCATCAGCCTTTTAATATTCCCACTGCTGGGACACAGGCCTCCTCTTAATGAGAGGGAATGGGCGATAATCCACCACGCGTGCCCAGTGCGGATTGGTAGATGTCACATGTCTTTGAATTTTTTAAATTTCATACGCCTTAAGTAAAAAGCTTTTATTTTTTAATTACAAACAAACACTTCAATTATAATTATTTGTATACATCAAGTAAAAAAAAACCGGCCAAAAGAGTCGGACTCGCACACCAAGGGTTCCGCACAAACTTTATTGAATGGAAGGTAAATTGCGGTTTACGATTTATGACGTATTAAAAAAACTACGGTTAAAGATATTTATTTCTCAAAAGAATTACAAATTCACTTACAGGCAAAAAAAATAAATATAAGTTTACAATATTATCTGCCAGTAAGCGTAGATAAAAACAAAAACAAAAATATGCATCTTAAAACTACGTTACAATAATATTTCGAGTTAGCATTCATCGTTTTAGCATAACAAGTACAAAATTAACAACTCAGAAGAAGGTAGGTTACATACAAGAAACAAGAAAAAACACAAAAGTTTTGGGCGATGAGGGTAGGGTGCAGTTTAATAGTTGTTGCGTGTTTACTAAGGCCTACGACACAGTGCAGAACATAAGCGATTCATTAGAATGTTTTCGGTTAATATTTGTACATATACATAATATTTTTTTTTTTTTTGTTTATATGGCCTATTATTATTTATTTTTAACTACTTACTAGATCTCGTTCAAACCAATTTTCAGTGGAAGTTTATATGGTAATGTACATCATATATTTTTTTAGTTTTATCATTCTCTTATTTTACAAGTTACAGGGGACACATTTTATCACTTTGGAAGTGTCTCTCGCGCAAACTATTCAGTTTAGAAAAAAAATGATATTAGAAACCTCAATATCATTTTTGAAGACCTATCCATAGATTCCCCAAAAGTATGGGTTTGAGGAAAAGAAAAAATTGAGTTTCAGTTCTAAGTATCCCCCATACTTAGAACTGAAACTCAATATTTTTTTTCACCCCCAAAATTGATTGCTTTTCAATTTTTGTGTGAAAATCTTAATGCGGTTTACAGAATACATCTACTTACCAAGTTTCAACAGCATAGTTCTTATAGTTTCGGAAAAAAGTGGCTGTGACATACGGACGGACAGACAGATAGACAGACATGACGAATCCATAAGGGTTCCGTTTATTGGCTACGGAACCCTAAAAAGAGTGATGAATGTAAATATGAATGGATGGAGAGAGAGAGGAAGACCAAGGAAACGATGGAAGGAATGTGCGAGGAATGATATGAGGGAAAAAGGTGTGGTGACGGTTGACATGGGAGAATAGATGAAAAAAAATCGGAGCAGTCTTTGGGGACTGTCGATAGAAGTGAAAACAAAAAGTACACAGGCCCCGCCCCAGTCGTAGCACTGGTTATGCCCCGCGCATGCATATGTGGTGCTACGCCGTAGCGGATGCTATGAGTGCTACGTACGGCTACGAAGCGTGACCGCACGTTACGTGACGTGAAGATGAGTTCAATGTTTTTCCTTCACCCAAAAAGTGCTCAACGTGCCTAAAGAAGTTTTCACTTCAAAAACGTGTTGCGACGACCCCAAGTAACATGGGACCAGGGCAGGAAGATGAGGATGATAGATCAAGTAAAATAAAATTTACTCTATGTCAACCAAATGATTTCATTAGCCGTGTGGTATCCGGCAGAGTAGAATAGAACCAACCCATTACACTCATGGGTGTCGTATAAGGCGACTAATGTCTGAGGCAGAACACCTTGCGCCTCCGTAGACCAGAGAATGGGCAGCAGCGTTTTCTGTTAGTCTTTCATCACTGCGATCTCCAATCTGCCTGCCAAGCGTGGAGATTACGGCAAATTCCTCCCATCATGGGAGAGGCTTATGTCCAGCAGTGGACGTTATGGGCTGTTGTAGTGTATTAGTAGCAACCAAATGACACCACTGGCTAGACACTGACAAGTAATCTCTTTGAAGGCCAAACTATCAAAGAATCAAATACACATTAGCAAATTGATAAACCTCAGTTTAATAGTTTCCCTGTTGGAGACCACCCACACAGCAATACATTATAGGCTTTAGGCTAACGTCCCATTCCAGAAAGATTGATTGACCTCGGGAGCATGATGTTGCTTTAAACAAACCTAAGTGAAACAAAGTGGCAATCGTTTTCAAACCGTTTCTTTTACAAACTTTTATTTTACTTGCAATGTTTGTATGTTTGTTTGTTTAGGTCAAATCTTGCAATTGAAATTTAAAACGGTTATCCCCAACATTCAATATGGCGGACTCCCAAAGATGGCGGACTAGTTATTTTTATGAACCACCATGATATGGGTACACCTCTGCCTAAACCATTCGGAGATTACAGGCGTGATGTTATGTATGTTCTGTGATACCCACTTTAAAGCAGTCTTTTATTTTTATACGAATAATTTCTACGGATTCCACTTACTAACACCAGTTTTCTGAAAGCATAAACAAATCTATGATTTTTCAGTCTTAAAACGTAATCTTTCGTCACAGAACACATGTTATCTTGCAAAGATTACAACCAATTCCTCAATAAGAGATTTAAAGAATGATTCAATAACCGGACATGAAGGTTTCCAGAAACAGAACGACATTTAAATATAAATGTACCCGTATTTCAGCCGGTTTCTGAAAACCTACAAGCGTCTTTCAAGTTCAAGGGTAAGCGAAGCGTGTAAATACACGAGGCAAATTCATAAAAACGCGGTGGATTAATGATTGCTCCAAATGAAATTAAACAGTTTTGGATTACATTGCTTTTTAAATTTGGAGTGCTTCGGCAATTTTGTTCATTTAATATTTAGTAGTCGGCGCGCGTGTGGTATAATTTTTAATGTGGATCTTTATTCGCGTTCGGATTTGGTTTTTAAAACGAAAATTTGTGAATGATCTGAGTGTTCCATTCTTGAATTGGATTGAATGATGTTCTATTTTAGTTGTTTTGCATGTGATATCTTGCGTGTGAATATTAAATGTCAACGTTCAGTTATAACGCAATGCTTAAACTCTATAAATAGATTTTAAAATAATACCGGCCGAAAACTTTCTGCCATAAAAATACGTTCAAGCTCTTATAGAAGTTATAAACACTGATAGAAGGAATTTAACACAGTTTTTACCGTCTTAATACTACTCGTGTGAAGATAATTTACCTTAGTACTAGACTAGCAAGATATAAAAGGCTTCACGTAATTACTGCTACGACCAGATATGGTAGCACACAATTTAAACCTTATTAAAGTGGATAGATGTGCTTAATTTGCTGAAAGGCTTGTACCACACGTGCAGTAAACGTCCGAAGATAATGTATCACTTATATTTAACAATAATGTTTTCAAACTTTTAAATAAAGTATTTAGATACCTGTCTCTTTTCTTTGCGCGTTGAGGCTAAGCCTACAGGATCTTTTTTTCATAAAAAACATTCAATACTTTTACTGCGAATTCAGACTCCAATATTACGGGAAATAACAACAATATGAAACGAACACGTCGCTTCGGACTGTCCCATTTTTTGTGCCACACAATTCAGCACTCGCGGTGCGGTATTTTGTAGAAAATTATTTTTCATGTAATGTGTCTTGTTTTCTCTGAACACAGCTGCTCTGATTTCAAGGTTGAAATATATTAAAATGAAACGAAGAAAATTAGGTGTATTCTACACCTAATTTTCTTCGTTTCATTTTAATAAAACCATATTTTATTTTTTTCGTTTTTAAACTACGTTCCCACTTCGAAATTTCCATCATCTCTTGATCAAAAGCTACCTAATAAATTATTACACAAAACCCTTATCGCCGTCACAATGCTATGTCCCTGTCCCTAGCGACAGTGGCGCCACCATTACACCCATAACAATACAACAATGTCTTACAACTCTGTTACTAGGCAATTCAAACTGAATGCTTAATGTGAAGCCAGGAAATGACCTCGTTTATCTAAGATACTCTGTGCTAGGAATAGGGACAGAGCTAGCGTGACATGGGCCGACTTACATGCGTTATAGTGGACGGTTATGTAGGGTAGTATTAAAACTATGGGTGGTTGAGAATAAATCGTTTTTCTATGGGGTTTTTAGCGTGTAACAGCTTACCGCTGGGCAGTGACCTTAACCATTGATCTTTCACGATATACTAACGTTGAAATATTATTTATCTGTGCATTTTTGCATAAGAAGGTACCATCTCCTTTAGTTAAGTAAATTAGAACGAATTTTAAATTGAGCATAGGCATTCATAAGGCTCTTCATAACCCTACTTTGTTTTTAGACATTACATGTCACATACATTTCAATCAAAGATTAGTTGTTTAGTCGATTAAAAAATCGTTCGAATTAACGAAAAAAATCCCTAGTTACTTAAATAAGTTGCGTTTACTTCGCGCGTTCGTGCTATGGTCTTTCAAAACTCAGGTCATTCATACGAACAAACTTATATTTATACGGAGATCAAAAGGGAGTTGTAAGTAAGTAAAGTTTTAAAACTGGTAGGTTGTGCACGTCGAGGAACTTTTGCGTGACTTCGTTTGCGTCATTGTTCTCAATCTATACGCTATATCGGTACAAACCTGAACGGAGTTTGTTCGGAATCTGCAGATAGCTAATGGTAGGGTATAAGCTTTATAAATTGTTGTTTAATTGCCTATTAATTTAATTTAATATTGCTTTTTTTTTCAGTTAGACGGCTGCGCCGTGCGTCATAATTTCGTTCGTCTTAATTGTTACATGGGCTACTTACTACTTTACAAAAAGCTGTGGCTACTTAATTAAACATCCTCCCCCACCCCAGCTCACTATGTTGAGCCTGCAGGAAAGCTCCCAACGGGACATCAAGTGCTATGGCCCACCTGGAAGACTCTAAACAGACTTAGAAGCCAGGTGGGCCGCTGCGAGTTTAACTTAGTCCGGTGTGGGTATTCCGATAAAGCTGAGTCCTACGGCGGAGCCTCATCTCAAACCATGTCCCACCTCCTGACCTGCTCTTTGTGCAACTCCACCTGCACTTTAAGGGACCTGTCTGACGCCACCATCAACGCCGTCGACGTGGCTGAGCACTGGTCGAATGAAATTTAAATAAATAACAATGGGAATCATCGTCACGAAGAAGAAGATTTAATGAAAATCTCCTTAGGGTGTTTCTTTTTTCTCTAACCATACTAAAAGCTACATTGTACGTACGGCGACCAATCAAGCTATACAAAACCAGTTTATGCGCATCTCTCATTGTACGGGAAGTTTATACAAAGCGAGGCCATCTTATACTAGAAATGTACAGATTGATGTGTCGCTGAGTGTACCTACGTACTAAAATTGTAAGTTTGTCTGTAAACCCTCCACAAAGTAAGGTAAGGTGAAGAAATAGACGTTACATATTTTTTGTCTTTGCTTAATGAACAGTTGCGAGCCATGAAATGTACACATGTAAAATTCAAAATCGATTTCCTTCTACTGTGTTGTTGAACGTTTTACGTATTCACGAACATAGTATTTTGAAAGAAATAAGTAGGTCTAATCCCAAAGTAGAAACCGTTAATTGACGAGAAAATCGCTTTTGAATTTCGCTGAGTGTATACAATTCATTGCTCATGAAGTCATGACTGTATTTCTACGAAAATAATATTAATAATAATATAGACTTAGAATAAATAGGTACTGGTTATACAGACCTCTCATAAAATACAGATTATAGCAAACGTAATTGTTTCATAGAAACGTTATTGAACTGCTAAACCCAATTCTATTACCCGAAAACTCGTTACAAACCTGCGGTAACAATGTTTACATTCGGTGGTTATAAGCGATTCGCGCGCCACCGGCACTAACACATTGTTCTAATAAGAGAGAGTAGTAAGTGCCAACAACTAGTGGTTTCACCAACGACCTTAACAACTAGTTAACAATACGTCAACGTAACGATATATCTATCGCAATAACTCCCACGCTATGAGAATAACGCGCGAATCTATATGGCATCAGACTCCATTCCTGAAAAACACTTTCTTTGTCCAATAGAACGATAAAAATTAACGACAGGACATAAATAAATGCCCTAACTTAAGTCCAATTAACCAACCAACAATGCCCGAAGCCATAATAATCAACAGAACTTCTAACAACCACATCACAGCTATTAACCGATAATCAATTTACAAAAGACCTCGCCGCAATAAAATTTCAACGATTTGGGAGGCTGAGGAATTTACCGTAGACATAAATCAAGTTATACTGGCGCAAATATGAGTCTCTATGGCTATGTTTACGTATAATCACGTGGTCAACACTCACCGGTCCGAGGCTGTCGAAGCCGTGGCGCAATGCGAGCTGATGAGCCTCGTCGTGCTGCACCGAACGCTTGAAGCGCACCAGGAACGTGTTGGTGAAGACCTCGCGGGAAGCGGCAGCAGCGATGAGCAACGTAGCAGCCAAGCATTGTAACCACATGTTCGCGCTGTGGCCGACGGCGGCTGACTGAGACCCCACCGTCGCTGACGTCACCTCATATCGACCAGAGCCCCACGCATGCGTCAACCCGACCATTCACGCTCCCCTCGGCGACGTCCAGCCTTTTCACAGATTATGAAAGGATGGATCACGCCGCTACTACCATTGTTTCGGATGAAACTATATTCATGCTGTTCCGTTTTGCGCGACCCCATCTTGAAGGAGACCTTGTTTACGGTAATAAGTCTTCCAACTACAATTTACATTAGGGACCGTCTAGTGCGATAAGTGTTAGATATGCCTAAAAGCTTTGCGTGTAGAGAAAAGAGGTTGAGATGTTCGAGTACCTACCTACCTACTTGACATTATTTTGATATCGATATTTCTAGATAAACATGATACCTACTTCATTTAACTGTATACCCATGGGAAGCTTCGACTTTGCAAAGTGGAATTGAACTTTTCTAATCTCGGCCGGAGGGTCGTCAGTTGATTAAGTTGATGGACAGCCAGTTATGAGACCGTGTCTCGTGAGGCTGCGGTTAACGCTTCAAGACTTGTTCACTGAAAAACTTTTATGAAATTACTTTTTGAAGTACTAACGAGGGGAGTTTTGGAACCAGAAACCTCAGCTTTTGTGGATTTGTGGGCTTTCCTAAAACCATCTACCTACCCACAGCTGTTTTACCTACTTGAAAGTCTTATCTAAAGTGTCACTGATATAAAATGACGTGTAAATAGGAATGTGAATGAAATATGGCACCGATTAGGTTCTTTTTCAGATTAGGCTCTTACCTACATTACGTCATTTATTATTACTTACTAGGTTCTGCCCGCGTGTTCGCTCGCGTTATGGTCGAAAATGTTCGTAACCTATGACACTATATAAGGTTTACCTATTCATACACGAAATCTCTTTAGCGGTCATTGTACCTACTCATCATTATCAACTTTTACTTTGGGACCAAACCCTGAATCGACCCCCAAGCGTCGCCCTGTGAAATCTAAGTCCTTTTGTCACTACATGTGTTGTTTATCCCCCGAGACATCAAACGTGTTTGCCACACAGAGAAGCCTTAAAATTATCAGTAATAAAAAATCCAAACGCACAATTTGATATCCCCTAATAAGTAGACGGCAGCCTGTAACGATCGTAAATGAAAATTAAAACCAGTAAAGTTGATAACCTACATTAAGTCTTACTTAACGGTCTTTTTTCTACCCAAGACGCACTTACTGTTCTCCCTTGTGGTTATGAGCCTTTTGTAGTCGGTGGTCTGTATAAGAGTATTTATGACTATCCACATTGTGTCTCTTATACTACTCTGTCAAGAAAGTACCGGGAAAAGATCAATAATACACAAAATGTCTGTTATTCATCCAAATTTATTTTATCACCTTCAAAGTATGCTCCTTTGGAAACGATACACTTGCGCCAACGAATAATCCATTCATCAAAACATTTTTTAAACGCTGCTTCCGGAATTGAGTTCAGTTCTCGCCGCGAATTCTCCTTTATGTCTTCTATCGATTGAAAACGGGTGCCACGAAGTGGTAATTTGAGTTTAGGAAAAAGAAAAAAGTCAGCAGGAGCCATATCTGGTGAATATGGTGGTTGCTGGATGGTATTTGTTGAGTGTTTGGTCAAAAATTCGTTCACAATGATAGCCTTGTGCGAAGGCGCATTGTCGTGGTGCAAAATCCAAGAATTTTCTTTCCACAAATCTGGCCTTTTTCGTCGAATTTGCTCTCTTAAACGCCGCATAACGCTCAAATAATATTCTTTATTTACCGTTAGACCTTCCGGTAAGAATTCAGAGTGCACAACACCGCGATAGTCAAAGAAAACAGTCAACATGACTTTGACTTTTGATCGACTTTGGCGTGGTTTTTTCGGTTTCGGTTCAGTTGGAAGGCGCCACTCCGAAGCTTGTTGACTAGTTTGCATGTCAAACTCGTAAACCCACGTCTCGTCACCAGTAACAATGCGTTTCATAAATGTTGGGTCCGAACTGACTCGTTCTAGCATGTCCTCAGCGACTTTCATGCGATTGAGTTTTTGGAGAAAATTCAGATCTTTTGGGACTAGCCGAGCAGCAACATGTTTCATACCCAAATGATTAGTTAAAATGGTACGGATCGACTCGTGAGATAAAGAAAGTTCGGCGGCTATCTCTCTCAGAGTTGAATGGGGATTTTCAATCACTATTTTCTTCACTTTTGCGATGTTAACTTCAGTTGCAGACGTTGACGGCCTACCAGAGCGAGGCAAATCTTCCATCACATCTCGACCGCTTTTGAACGCTTTGAACCACTCATAAGCACGAGTTTTTGATAAAGTCGATTCACCGTAAGCCTTCTGTAACATTTTCAGTGACTCCGAACACGAAATTCCATTGGCGATGCAAAATTTAAGACAAACTCTTTGTTCGATATTTTTGTCCATTATGAAATTCGCAATACACACTATATATGATATTACTAAAACCAGCACTGTATTTAATATAAATAACAGATGCAACTCAAACTCCGCGCCAAAATGGAAAACAGTTGTGCTAATCTAACAACTACAAAAAAACAAAAATTTGAATTTGGAACCATAAACAAATCATCCATTCCCGATACTTTTTCGACTGAATGTATATAGACTGTTTAAATCCCTGGATCTGCGGTGCTTCGATCCTGAATCAGAACATTCTCATCACGGCGGGATTGCGTAAACTTCTGTGACGTAGATGACCCAAATCTTCGGCTTCGGCAATCTTGACACCAAAAGTTAGCGAAGGTAGGAAGGTTTTTATTTTAATCAATCGATTCATTTCTTTGTAATAGCTGAGCACCTAAGTAGATCCCACTGTAAGTACTAACAAATATTAGTGAATTGTTTTGTTACATACATGTTTACTAACCATAAGGTCTTACAGCATTTATAGGAGCTCGTGACTTAATAAAACAGCCGCACAGCCGCGTCTTCAAGGCCGTGGATTGGTGATGAACTATTACATACCGAATTTCCTCCGTGCCTCCGAAAGCACAGTAGTTACAAGTAATCAGTGGCCCGAAATACTGACAACCAGTCTTACCCAGTACTAAGTGGGTTGTGGACTGGTGAACTGGGCTTACTGGGCGGTCGCTCCATGTAAAATACTGTTATTAAGCTGCATCCCATTTGACTAAAAGCCGATCCCAACATAATTGGGAAAGGCTAGGCGGATAACAATGATACAGCATTTAGTAATATTCATCTACCGAGAGTTGATATATATATATAGGTAGGTAGGTATATATATAGGTAGGTAAGTAATAAGTTATTATGGGGACAACTTCATTTTCACAGTGACACAAATAATTTGAACTAGTTTTTCTCTAGATTCAATCTAAACGAGAAGTCGGATTAATAAAATTCCATGAAGATTATGACGAACGCTCTGTTGCTAACGACATCGCCCTGGTTGTGCTCAAAAAGAGTTTGTATTTAGGACACACCATCGAGAGGATTATCATCAGTCCACACTATCCGAACGTACAGATAGGGGTAGTGGCTGGTTGGGGAATCGTAGATGTAAGTTTACAACTACTGACATAGTCAGTACTGTTAGATAGATAGGCAGGATACTCTTTATTATGTACCTAGACCATACAAATTACATTATGCACCGTTCGTTAGCATGATCAATTAAATTTCCCGTTGTTTAAACACAGGCCACCGCCCTGTGAGAGTGAGATTCACCAAGCGGAATCAATGCGGACTGGAAGATGTCACGTTTGCGAATTTTAAGCGACAATGTTATCAACCGTGGAAAGTTTGGAACGATATCAATATCCAGTTGGTGGAAAAGCACTTTTTAACAAAAAATATTTCCTGTTTTTTTTTTTTTTAAAAGAGCAACTTTAGCGATGATCCTTTGCGCTCTTATCGGAAAACTTGAAGCTGGCATGTTTTGTGCTGGAAGCACGAAAGAAGATTCACACCACCCAGCAGAGCAAGTTTTATTTATTAGTAACTAACTGTAACTACAACCTTCCTTTTGAATCACTCTATCTATTAAAGAAACCCGCATCAAAATAAATACGTTGCGTAGTTTTAAAGATCTAAGCATACATATTAGGGACAGACGCGGTGGGTGACTTTGTTTTATAATAATTATGTAGTGATAGTGATAGTGAAGGTCACGCCTTAACTTTTCATCAAAGGGTTAGCCAGAGACGTTTAGTCCATGCTAATAGACCCCACATTTCGCCATTAGGCATGGCGACAGTATCAAAAAATTGCAAATCTATTTAGTCTGTCAGATATAGTAGGTAATGGAAAATAATGGACACGTATTTTTTTTGTACAATCAATGAATATTGACAAAGATAAAACGCATCAAAACTCGGCAGTGGGAGGGGGTCGTAACGTCAGAACGCATTAAAAATTATACCACGGCGTGATGTATTAAGAATTTTAAAAGCGTCGTATCTTCCTCAATTTTGGTCTAAATACGTAACAAAAGAAAAAATAACGGTCAAATATTTTTTGATAGTCTAACTGTCTTATGACGGACTAATTAGATTTTTTCAATCGACAAGCCAAACTCAGCAATAGCAAACTCAAAGTACGGTCTGTGAACCTTGCCATAAGATTGGTGGGCCTATTGGGGTCTGTACTTATCGACGTAGCTAGTAGTGAGGTGAAGCTAAAGAAATAAGAGAAGTGGAAATTGCGTATTTTCTTACCTACTCCTCCACTGTTCTTTTTAATTTTGTTGTGGGATCCAACTCCAAGACAGAACTACAGACAAGAATCGTTTCTTCAGGACAACCTAGGACTGGCCTGCAAATTGCAAAAAACGTAAGAAAATTTGAATTTCGCGAGCTACCCTGGAGTATCCACCTTAAATAGTGGGAGACAAGCGGCGACACGCGTTCTAAACCAAATCAGGAACTATTTCTTTTCTAACCTCTTTAATCTGTTCTGTGGAAAGCCTTTGGTGCACTGAAACTCACACGGGGTTACGGTAGACCACGTAGGAGGTGGCAGGATGAACTGGATCTCTTCCTTGAGAATTGTAAATAAGTAACATATAAACGTGTCTGACGGAAGGAATGGAGGGAGAGGCCTTTGCCCAGCGGTGGAGCAATATGGGCTAGCATTAATAAAAAACAATCAATAACATCCGTCCATGGTGTCAGAGCAGGTAAAATTAAAAAAACAGTTGTTGTTGTAAAAGGAGGTTGCTGATGACTAGGCAGCATGGTCTCAGAACTTAGCCTGTTCTGTCAGGAACTAATTAAAAAAAGGAAAGTTTCACGTCATGTCATTGTCATTTGTCAATGTCAAAATAATATTTTTCTATATAGGTTGTGAAGTAAAAAGTAAATTCAATTTAATTTCTGTTTTTATAGTCATTGCTTACTTGTGAAGATAAATTTAGATTAATCAGATGCATGTTTAAAAAAAACCGAGTACAAATAAAATATAGATAGGTACGAAATATTGTAACGAATCGAAATACAACAAAAAATGGCACTGAATTACATTCGACGATTCGCACAAGCTGCGAGCTCGATTTCGAGTAGATCTAGTAATATCCAGAGACTGATAAGCACCAGTCAACATCTGAGAATCGGTATGATACCGATAGTTGTGGAGCAAACGGGTAGAGGTGAGCGTGCATACGATATATACTCCAGACTTCTTCGCGAACGTATCATTTGTCTCATGGGACCTATAAACGATGATATAAGTTCACTGATCGTTGCTCAGCTACTTTTCTTGCAGTCAGAATCAAGTAAAAAGCCCGTACACCTTTACATAAACTCTCCTGGGGGAAACGTAACCGCTGGTCTGGGTATATACGACACGATGCAGTACATAACGCCGCCAGTGGCTACATGGTGTGTTGGACAGGCTTGTAGCATGGCATCGCTACTTCTGGCAGCGGGAGCACCAGGCATGCGACATGCTCTTCCGAACTCCCGCATCATGATTCACCAGCCGTCTGGTGGAGTGAGAGGACAAGCTACAGACATACAGATTCAAGCAGAGGAGATATTGAAGCTCAAGGCGCAAATAAACACATTGTACGTCAGACATACCGGATTAGCCCTTGAGAAAGTGCAGACTTCAATGGAAAGGGACCATTTTATGTCTCCTGTTGAAGCAAAGACTTTCGGGCTAATTGACAACGTTCTGGAGCATCCTCCATCCCATGCTATGGAGCAGCAGGTTGCAAAAAATGCTGCAAATACAACCGTTAAACCAGTGGCGCCAACGTCTCCAGTGTCTCCAGCACCAACTCATCCCCTAAACCCTGCTCCTGTCTGATATCTGAAATACTTGAAATCACAACACCAGAAACAACTAATGGTGAATTCAGTGCAAGACTCTTGTGGTGATAATTAAAGATAACTTACTCATTGTTATAATAGTAAATTGTATTTTATTTTAAAGCAATAGTTTAATTTATCAAATATTTTTCTTTTATTTCTCTACTAACACCAATAAGGTGCAGTTCATTTTAGTTATTGTTTCGGAATCTCACCTCAAGTCATAGACTTTATGGGCTTTAGGCCTCTGTACCTTGAGGTGAATGAAAGATGAAAGTGCCAGGGTAGCCTGCGAAATTATAATTTTCTTTTGTTTTTTTGCAATTTGCAGGTCAGTTTCAGGTTGAATGTTGATGAAAATATGATTTGTGCCCGTAACACGCATGTAGTAACAGAATTATAATCATTAAAATCATCAATACAAGCCTCTAACCCCATTGAATTACTTTTTTTATGAAATAGTCATTGAATGGGATTAAATGAACTTAAACTTAACATCATATTGTGTGTCATGGAAGGGGATCATATTTTCATCAACATACAACCTGACACTGACCTGCAAATTACAAAAACGTAAGAAATTTTGAATTTCCCAGGGTACCCGTGGTGGTATGGTATGCTTTCACCATATTTTAATCAACTTCTGAAAACATAGCTCTACGAATTGCTAGTTATTTTTACAAAAAAAACTAGGCAAGCACGGCTTAACTTAAAGATCGACCCCAGTGACTGTAATTATTTAGCCACAAGCTCCTTTAATATGAGATCACATTTTAATATAAGTTAAACACAAGAGTACTTAAAAATAATAACCCAGCTCTCGGATTCCATAAATTTTGTAATTATGTAAAGCGTCTGGAATATTATGTAAAACCTTTTGGTGGAAAATAACATTTAAAATTAAAATAAGACATAAAACAGTTGATTAATCATCTCTATTTAAATGGTATTTATCACATGGCTAAATTTAAAAATCACAAAATAGGTACAACATGTCTTCTTTAAAAATATAAATCAAACAAAATCATAATTTTAATTACAACTAAAATATCAAACGATGAAATCACTTGCTTTGTACTTGTCGGCTCCTTAGTTTCATCAAAGCTTCTTGTCTTTTCTTCTCGATTAATGACTTTAGGTCTGAAGCACTATTAAGTGGTTTTTGAAAAGTTTTACTTTGGACATCTAATACACCACTTGCAACTTTAGGTTGAAACTGAGCTTTCTTAGGAAGAACTACATCTGGTATTTTTTTAGGAATGCCAATTTCTTCATTCATTTTTGACAAGGATTGTTGACTCATTTGTGTACTTGGGATAGGCTGGGTAATTTTCTGTGATGATGTAAATGGTAGAAGCCTCTTAGCCAACAATTTTTCTCTAGCAAGCTGATGCTTCTTTTTTATTTCCTCTGGTGTGCACCTTATAGGAGAATCACCTAAAGCTGAAACAAGATTCATATAATATAGTAAAGAATTAGTAACATAGTGTTATAAATAGAAATATTTAAAAATGTTAAAAATATGTAAGATGATAGATTGATTATAGGAATTAAAATATATGTCTTTCTCAAATGGCATTTCTTTTTTAATAGGTTTGATTATGCCTGTGTGAAAGATGTTATGGCAAGAAAGGAGGTGACTGATGAGATGATCAGTAATAGAGAAGTATGGAAGAAGAACGCATGCTGCACCAACCCCAACTAAATAAATTGAGATAGTACCGACGATGAGGCTAATGAAAGCTGTCATTCCAAAATAACTTGATGTTTATTACTAAACTAGCTGTTGCCTGCGACTTCGATCACGTGGAAATTTTGATGTGTATGTGTGAGACTAAAACGTATATGACCTATTCTCAGACCTACCAAATATACCCAAAAAAAAAACAAAAATCGGTCAAGGCGTTTCCGAGGAGTTCGATAACAAACACTGTGACACAAGATTTTTATACATTAGATTGAGATTATGATGATTGTTACATTTAATGTGTCTGATAAGCAAGCTGTCCAAATATGGTTGTTATCAATGTATGATAAGTATAATAATAATCTGTTTAAATCAAGTAAACTATTACCTGTTGTATCTTCTGCCTCTTTGCCAAAAGGCATTGAATTATATCTCCCAAAAACCATTCCACTTGTCGATGGTTTATTCACATTGGTGACTGTTGGAGATACAGGCATTGAATTATGACGACTAAATATAGATTTTGAAGATGGACTACTCTCATGCACAATTAATTCCTTAATTGTCCAGCTATTACCATCTTTTGGACTATTTAAATTATTTCTTCTTCTAGATGTATCCATTTTCACTGGCATCTGTGTTAGCCGGTCCAGTGCACTATCATTTAAGTTACCAACCAAACTATCAAATGAGTCATTATTTAACTGTGGAGAAGAACATATCTTCACGTTCTTTACAACTGGTGAGTCTAATTTTATACTATTCAGTATGGCATCCATTGAATCTTGGTCCATTTTGAAGTTTGAATGAAGATCTGGTTTTTTAACTGTATTTTCCATATTTTTTTCATAACAAGGCCTTTTTACAGGTGGAACTTCATTGAGAATGTTTTCTTCTACCACCTGACTGGCTTTTATTAGGCACTCATTCATAGAATCGTCTGATTCCAATGCAGTTTCTGGATCCGGTTTTACAAAATTTGAGCTCAAGACATTTCTTCTTAAACATCGAGAACTACTTCTCACTCTAGCTTTAGGAGAGAATTCTGGTGATTCAGTCATAAAGTCATCTTCACTACCAGAATTCACTTTTTCTGGACATATTGTGTTTTGGGATGTCTTAGACATCAATTGAATTAAATTTTGATTTAGTTCCATCAGTTCTTGAAATAATTCAGTCTTTTTATGTGAGGTTTGTTTAAGTGCTCGTCGTTTTGGGGGTTGTCTTTCAGTTATTTTTGGCTTTATTGTTCTTTTTGATTTTCGGCTCACTGGCGTGGAATTTTTGATACGAGATTTTTTTGCTGCATGCCCTGATTTTGGTGTGTAAAAGTTCCAAACAACATCTGTTTCTCCTTCTGCCCCATCTTGTGTGCAATAAAAAGGAACCGGGCTCGCGGCTTCCGAGTCGCAGATAGAATCACTGTCCCTAGATGGTGATTCTGCTCGATGCTCAGGTGTTGAGCAGGATATTACTGAAAGCATTGAATTTTCTTAATAGAAGCACTACAAACACAACGCGCATTATCCAACCCAGAGTATCGTGGATGCTATGTTTATCTAGGTATCATGCAAACAGCCACATAATACAGAATATACCTACTAATATCTATATAAATACAAAATGCATTGTTACCTTTATTTTTGTTCTTTGTAGCAACCATTTCGTTTGTGATTCTCTTTTCTTTGTTGTTCATAGGGATAGTATAAAGTCTTGGCAATAACGGCAATATTAATATTCATATGTTATTGCATGCAATATTGTGTAAATTTTAACCAATTAAAATCTCCATTTGGGAACCAGTTGCCACTACCAGAAGCATTTGGATTTGACAGTTGATTTGATAGTTTGTACGTATTATGTCATGACATGTTCTTTCTTTGCTTGCGTCAAGCAGTGTTGCCAGATGCCTTGAACCTTTTATCTGTAGTAGAAACTGCTAAAATCTGTATAAAATCTGTATGCTATTTTAACTTAAAATCTGTATATATAATCTGTATAATCTCTAACTAAAGCAAAATCTCTCTTTTGACTGGTTCAATATTTTTGATTGAACATAAATCTGTCAGTAAAGTTTGCGAGCTACACTCGCCAGGACTTGAATTTTGGTGTTTGTTTGTTTTCGTGTGTCTATTCTTCCCAGCACTTCCAACTGAAAGATCTGTGTTACAAAATGTACAGAAAGCAGAAGAATTTAATGGGCCATGCTGGTCCATCTAGTTTGGTGCAATGGCGTGCGGTGCGGGAGGAGGGTCGGCTATTGCATGTATTGCAATAAGCATGTCATTTATTTTGCTAAGTTCTGTTTATAATAGAATACGGTAATTTATTTATTAAAAAAAAAACACTTCAAGCACAAAGTACAGAGGCGGACTTAATGCCATAGGCATCTTCTACCAGAAAACACAAAAATACTCCTAATCCCTTCTTTTTCCTAATTTAATCAGTAGAGTTAGAAAAATCTGTATAAAAATCTGTATCCAATGCTAATCTGTACCACACAATGAAAATCTGTATAAATACGGAGAAATCTGTATATATGGCAACACTGGTCAAGCTCAATGAGTGGTCAATGATGTTTAGTGATACGATGTGCTTACTAAAATATGCGGGATCCCTGAAAAGAAACAATCGACTAAACCTGACTAAACTTTCAGACATGGTCAAAATGGGCCAACAGAATGGGGTGGGCAACTGGTGGAACTAATGGCGCTAGCAGCGCATGAACCAAACATCGTCATTGGTTGAAAATCTGTCAATGTCCTTTTTATATTTCAAAATAGATTGACATCATTGGTCAGATTGGGTCTAAGCTATGGACGCGCCATCTACAATCAGCTTTGACCAGCCTTCCCCATTCAAATATTATTGTCTTATAATTAGCATAGCTCTTAGTAAAAAATACGAGGGCTCATAAATCGGAAACGGTGCGTCGTAGAGTCACGTTATTCACACTGTAAATAACGGGTAAAATAATAATATGGGAGCTGTAAATGGTTTCTATGGACAGGGTCAACCCGATACTGGGGTTGGCTTTAGAGACGTGATGCCCGCGGAGGGGGGTAAAAGGGGTGAAAGGGGGTAGGAAACGAGTCCCCGATTATAACTAGACCATTCTTATTACAAGGTTTCCGTCCATTCCGACCATCCATTCTTATTCAAATTCCCGTAGTGTAACTACTCCTCACCACCCGCAAAAAGTGGTAAAGTTAGGAGATTTGCTCTATACCATCATAGCTATTCACAAAGCTTCGGTTCGATTTTCGATTCGGAAAGTCGTATGTCTATCTCTATCAATTTCATAATGTCAAAAAAGATAGACATACGTCTTTGTGATTAAGGGGCCATGTCAAAAGTCAAAGTCAAAATTATTTATTTGCAATAAATGTTGTACAAAAGGTGGTAAATAAATTTCTGATGATTCTAGTTCCTCAAAAAAAAACAAGGGGCATGGACATGTGTTGCTCTTGCCAACACTACTTACTACACCAGTGTCAGGTCAGTGTTACCCGATTCACGAGATTTCTAGTAAAAATACTAGTAGTACTAGTAGTAGTAATAGTACTATGAATATTACATCTTTTAAACAAAGTGAGCGTTGCATAAACGTAGATCTAACCTCTTGTAAGTTGGAACTGGATTTTAAGAAAAAAAATATAAATATATGTTTAGTAATTTTCCATCCCAAACAAGCAAAACGTTTTCTATTTTATTTGTGTAACGCAACTCTGTAGGGCTATTAAGTATCTCTGTTGACAGCTCGAAATGATAGTAACTGTGCTCAGTGTCCATCAATTAACTGTCAAAAGGTTAGTTTTGTATTGGTTTCGTATTATGTATGACCAGTCGTGATCAAATATGACGTCATTGGTTGTCATCGTGGCTGATAGTCACCGTAACTCATTTTGACAGACGCTTTCGTATTGATACTTATATTATTTCGATTATATAAACATAGTTTACAACAAATTGATGACAACTGAGTTTGAAGTGGCTTTCGTGAAAAACGTTTCACCGTTATTTGGCCTGTTAATCAGCTTATAGTGATATCCACTCAGTGCGATACGTAATACCAATATTATGACATTCTCGGTTGTCAGGCCTGCTGTAGGCCTATTACGTATCTTTCTGATATCAAGTGACTATCAAGCTTCGGTTGTACACCGAACTTTGATGACAACCGTGAATGTCATAATATTGGTATTACGTATTATATAGAGTGGATATCACTTTACGGTGACTAACAGCCCGGGTACGGTGTAACGTCTTTCACGAAAGCCACTACAAACTCAGTTGTCATCAATTTGATGTCCATTAAGCTTACAAATATTCGCAATATTAACAGAATCGATACGAAAGCGTCTGTCAAAATGAGTTACGGTGTCAGCCACGATGGGCACCGATGACGTCATAATTGATCGCGACTGGTCATACATAATACGAAACTAACCTTTTGACAGTTATTTGATGGACACTGAGCCCAGTTACTATCATTTCGAGCTGTCAACAGAGGTACGTAATAGGCCTGCTCATCCGTAACAAAAAGCGCCACATAATTTGGGGACTAACGCGCCACCGCCCGCATGTATCAAAATTATGGGAACCAACAGAAAACAAAAAAAATAAGTCTAACTTTTGTGGTAATGAGAATAAAATATTAATTTTATTCTTATTCCCTATGTTTGATATTCATACCAATTTATTCTTTTCCTAAAATCTTGAAAATTCCACCAATTTTATTTTTACCGATTTTCTTTTATGTTTGTTTTTAAACTGGTATGGCAATTAGCAAGTTGGCAACATCGATTCAGTTGATTAAAGTCTAGCGAGCTTGTTGGACGTGCGTCAATACATTTTAACTTTGTGGTCGCAACTCGCGATGCTTCTTCGGAAGTGACATTTATTTATTGTGAAGTGTAAAAGAACTTGTGAAACATGTTGGCGGACGGTGAAGTCGTTGGCGATGGGTCATGGAACCTCACGATCTTCGTCACTGATCTGAACGAGAAACGGACTATGGTCGTAAAGGGAGATATGCACATTGGAGGGGTTATGCTAAAACTGACAGAGAGCTTCGGTTAGTACACAGATTGTTTAGATAAACAATAACCTACCTAAATGCTCACTAACCTTTCTTAACCTAACTACCTACATTTTAAAATTGAAATTACAAAACTATTTTTACGTACATTAGTCTTTTATTGGGATGTTGACTCATCTGTATTTCGAGGCGGCCTTGCTGAGTTTCGGCGGCACATTCATAAAATAAATGTACGGTTTGTTTATCTTTGCAACTAACTAAAAAAAGAAAACTTTATCACTGCCAATGCTGTTTTGTGTATTATTAGTCTTTAGTTTTATAATTGATGAACTTATATTTATTTACAAAAAGTCGAGGTTTGACCATCATATGTTTTGATTGCTTGCCTTCAAAACAGGCACAAAATTGGAAAATTTCCAAACAAATACTTTTATTATTAGAAGAACATGCTTGAAAATTGAAATAATGTGCATTTGTTTTTAAATTAATCATGACAATAATGTAAAACACTTTTTGTTATAAAATATTATTTTTTTATGTTTAAGATGTTTTCTATCCCATATTTTACCCATAATTTATATGTATATTTTTTATTATGAAATGTTTTCATAAATAACTGTTTAGTTTTCTGAACCATACAAATAAAACCATGCCAAGAATGGTGAAAATGATACACAATTTTGTTAATATAAATAAGTGTTGTCTCTATGTACACAGTAAATTTTAAGTAAAATAATCCCTTCTACTTAATAATTAATTAATTCACTGGCATACAATGTACAGTTGAAAACGATGGGTCGACAATTCTGAAATTCAGACAAAGTTCCTCCTGAAGTAAAGGTCAATATTAAGGTAGGATTTTTAAATATTAACCACCCTGATCATAGGGGTTTATTAGAGGGTGAATATTTGTATATAGAACTTTACCATTTTTCCAATAGGAAATCCCATCTGACGCAGGTTGTATTGAATAAGCAGGAAAAAAAACTGTTACAACTAACAATAAATCTACCAAAGATAAGCATAGAAAATAAAATCAGGAATAATTATGGTAAATACATGTTAAATTTTGTATGGAGAACATCTTGCCTACATATGGTTCAATAGAACTAAAAATGCGACCAAGATACTTAGATCACGTCGGTACAAACTCCATGCTGAATAAAAAAACATTATCTCATCTAGAAATATATTCCATAAATACCTACCTATTATTTTATGCAGGGCTTACTCAGACAACCAATTTGACATTGAGGGCAGAATAATATAATTTTATATTCTGTTTCTGTAATAGGTACTGAATATTTCATAAAGTAGTAAGGATGTTCTATTTCTGCCAGCTTTATCATACATTGCTTTTTATGAATCATACAATTTTAAATCGGCAGTTGTATCATGTACTAGCAGAGCAATGAATACCCAACTGGCGAAATTATCATCTACCTAGTTAATATTCATAATTTTCATCATTCTTCAGAAGCCAGTTGGTTTGATGACTGGTCTAGATAGTAATAAAAGCAATACCTGTCTGATTAAAGAGCAAAGTGAGAGAGATAGCGCTATATGTGCGAGAGAGACTGAAGATGCGCGTACGCAAGCACGCGTCCTTCGCGACCGATTATGTCGTGTGGACCGGGTTTTTTGCCCACTCTTGCGCAGGTGAACTACCGAGCAGTTATGTGTTTGAGTATTTTGAAAATGAAGAACGAACGAACGACACTTAAAGATTTACACAAAATACTATTATTGATTTAGAAACATGCAGGTAAAACTCTGACCATTGAATGTCTGTAAAAATATATTAACATGAAAAATACTTTACTACATAGGTACACGAACGACTAGATAATAACTACATAATAATGTATTTTCCTGGTAGACACAAAAACTAAAAGAACTAAAATTCTCATCACTGTTTTCTCACTAAGTTCCTCACTAACTGTACCGTCGAACAAAATAAGCAAACATTATAACTAGTCGCGTAAACAATTTAAAATTCTCACCTACGCCAAATAGCTCTGATAACTTTCAAAATGGCGGCTATTCGCCCACTTGACTCCAAAACTCGAATTATTATTCAAAACAATCTTGCCCCTGTATCTATTGCGTTGTAAAACGACAACTATGTTATTCAAATAGTAAGATTGTTTGCTTAGAGACAATTGCTTCGTTACCGAGTAATAACAATTATTTAGGGACTTACAATCGTTTTCTTCGGACAACTTAATAATCTTGGACAAATACCGAGGACCGGAACCTCTGACAAAACAGTAAAAGTGTTTGGGTTGAAACAAATAACTTATAATACGTAATATCATAGGTATATGTAGACCAGCATAATAGTAAACATACAAATTATAGCAGCTGCTGACAGAAACATACAGGAATCTAAAGTCGCCGTTCAAATAAAGAGAATAGAATTTAATAACGCATGCAACTTTGTGAAAATCCAGTTAAAGCAGTGCAACATGATTGCACAGCCACCAGACACCTAATTTATAATGGCGCCAATAATTGCTGTCATTTACAAGAAAATGGTATCAGCCTAAGCGAGAATTTACACCCTAAAACATTGTACCTAGCAGTGTACCGTGCTTGTTTTGCCTTTCCGTGAAGCGTACTAAACGACAATGTGACTAAATTGTTTACTGATGCATCTGCTGGAAATCTGAATAAACCTCAAACACGTCTCCACGTAAACAAACATTAACCGAAAAGGTAAGCAGATGGATCCCTAGAAAATTAATTAAGAAATGCATGGAGAGGAACAAATTATGAAATAAGATTTAATCAGCACTTATTGCCAGTCAACCAAGTGAGGGCACTAATACAGACTGCATTGGTAGATAACATATAGGTACTGAATGTACGCCAAAAGAAAACAAAATGACGCCGACTGACACCAATAATAGAGTCTCATTAGTCAGTCGCCAACAGACAGACGTGAATGGAACACAGGCAACGCACAGATATGGGATAATAATACCCCTTTGTGAAGAAAGTCACCTTTCATGTTAAGATAAAATGAAAATAACGTCAGAGTGAAATGTTTAAGTAGATTTTCGTTCGAGACTGAATCAAATCTCGGAAAGATATGCTATCTTCTCATAAAATGTGTAATCATTCTCTTGTCTGTCAAAACAAATTTGATTTCTGTTTGGAATTTTCGAGCCAGACCATAGTAATTCATATTACACATAGGAACATATTAATTCATAGCAATTTGGAGTAATTCAAGGCTGGCTTTGATTGTACCATTACCCAATACTTCAATAATATTTGCTCAAATGCACACCTCAAATTACTTCAAATAATTATCAACTTCTGTTTATTACTATCTTTGAAATGTTTCGTAATCTTGCCTTGAAATAGGTAAGTATTAACTAATAACGGCGCGTTGGTGGTGCGTGGACAAATTAGCACCCGGTGTAATGAATGTCATGCAAATTATTTCACTATAGATAACACCATTACGTTGTCTGCATAATCTGGCTCGTCTATCTATACATACCGTACTCGAAGCGATAAGATTGTTAATATCGTTTACATAATGCTGAACTGTATCGCGATCAATAATAACAATCTGCGTCAAAGTTCATAGAACAATTACCAATTGAGACAATTGCAAAATCGTATTAGGTCATCGGACTATAACGTAGTTTTCTTCACTTTCGAGACGGATGCGCGTACGCACGTTCCGAGAAGCCGCCATGTTGAATCGTTGTATTTCCGGCGCCTCCGTCTCCCTCCCCCGGCTGGCGTAGATAACGCGTTATCATCCGCTCATTGTTCCTCCATGCTGATGAGGTACTTGACCAATCGCACAGTAGCGCAGGGCGTTGACTTGCTTGATATTTTTAGCGTGTCAAGTAAATATTTTGAAGGGCCACACGATATAATGGCAACAACATGGAGTCGATGCTAAAGACGAAATGTGCACTCTTAGCGGGATGAACAAACCATTCATGGCTCTTTTGCGTGGTCCTGTTTCTATAGGTTTAGCTGTTTGCTAACATTACATTTTCGTAATTTAACTCCCCTCACTTTGAAGTGCTTAGCATCCTTTAAAGCAGGAAAGGCATGGCTTACCTGTTCTAAAATAGTATGTTTACTAATTTGGAAAATCATACAGCCATTGTGTTTGATCGAATCTGGAAACTAATCGCATTGTATTAATTCTTATCTAGGAGTATTTGTAATGTAGGTCCTGGTACATCCTGGGTAAATTCCACGCTGTATTCATTGCCGAAGAGCTTTGTATTTATATTATTTTTATCGGGATGTGTCGATGTGTGGGGGGAACTGGGGACACGGGAACGTGAGCTATCTACCGTGAGGTGATAAGTGCGACATTGAAGCTGTTACAATAAGGGCCTTGTGTCAACATGTCCTGGCATTGATAGGCACTACTACATAATTCAAACGGTCTGCTTCAAAAAATCGCCGGTGTCACGTATTTTTGTAATAATTGGTGAACAATAAATATTTTGGATGAAAAAGTTACGAAACGGAGACGTGTGATTTCCCGCTTTTATTTCATGTCATAGCGACAACTACCCTGCTACCCGCCAATTTATCCATAGACAAATGCAAAGTGCACAATACAACAAAAAAAAAACAACTAGCCAGTTACATCATATGAAATATTTAAAAATAACAAAAGCATGACGTAAGCTTCCCATTCGAATGATAACAGCCTCGCCCACATTATCGATGTGTTTCACAGAGGATTATAAAGGCAGTCGTCAGTACATAGGACGCTGGTTGTTCCTGGGAGTGCCAACTATGGCACAGGCGGACGCTAACGGTCGCGCGCATTCTTGAATCCCACAGTCCAATGGCTAATTGCCGTGATCTTACAAAGACACTATTCGAATAATATGCATTCAGTCCTTTTTAATATTAACTAGCTTGTCAATGAGAAATTAGTAGTAGGTATTCTCCTGCTTTATTTTTTTATAAATGTGTGCCGTGCGATTTCTGGTTTAAGTACTGAGTATGCAGCACCTGGCCTGGCTTCCTTAAAAAGCGTTTAAGTTAAGACAGCAGATGTTCTGTGTAAACTTGATTCTTGAATTACTAATCGGAAAACTTTGTTTGCAAATAAATAAATAACACAATGTCATGGCACTAAACTACCAGGAAAAGCAGGAGCTTTTAACACTGCACATCCCCAAGTCCATCTTAACGGCCCCTCTATCTATGGTAGTCAATAGCTCTTTAATGGATCTGTCCAAATAAAATGACTATAATCATTAGCTGGGCTCGTAATTGTCATGTAAGATTTACCACGTATTGCTTCACACAGCTCGTTTGCTTATTTGCTATTTAAAATAGCTTGCATATATTATATTCAATGAGCGTAACTAAATAGGTATAATAAATTCATGCGGGCAGCTCTACGAGTATGCAGTCGTTGTTTTACAAATAATTATTCCATTCATTTCAAGTTACTGGTATCGTTGTACGATGAATTTCGGACGTGCCATTGGTCAGTTATTGATGAACAGTCATCGACTTGCACGTAATGTATGTCGCAACAGGCTATTAGCAATAAACACCGACTATGACTATTAAAGCCAGACTCCACTTAGAATTAAACTCGTAAACGTAACACGATATTTTAGTCTTCCTAGACAGGATTGCGATCAAGACTGGGCATGTAACCTGTGATTGATGAGCATAAATACGAGAAAAACTGGACTAGCAAGTCCTGAGAGATTTCTCCTTTTTAATTCTAAATAGTTCTCAAGAAGTCATAAGTCATTCACACTGTAAATGACTGTTTTCTTTTTCAATTCCGCAATACGTAGAGGGTTTCCGTCATACGCACTCGCAAAACGGAACAGGGGACGCATTGTTCATTATTGTTATGCAAAACTGACACGCGCTCGATGGTTTACTCGTCAATTGAATATGACACATAATATAAACCATTCACTACGCCTTCTGAATTGTAAGCAAGCTGTAGACAAAGAAAGCTTTTCTTAAACTGAGTTTCTGCTGAACTTTTGGAGAATGTCAAAATATTCATTTAAGTGCTGTCATTAAAGTTGAAGCCGTGTGTTGCGCAAGAGCAATGGAATATGACATACAAGACAAACCGCAACGCAACATAGCCAACGTGATTCAAGATAGCGGATGACACTGCAGCGGTCATGCATGATTCCGACCGGTTTTTCTGCAGCGTTGCCTCCTGACGTCATCTCGAGACACTGAGAACAACCGATACTTATAAGGCAAAAAACCAAATGAAAGAGCTGCTTAATTTCTTAATGTGTTCTTGGAAATGTATAAAATATCAGTTACTAAAGCGCTCGTAAAAGAAACATTTTGACACGAAGATGTGAACGACGATAAAAGTTTTAACGCCTAAGAAAGTTGGCAGATGTAATAATTTGTTGTCTGTGTTTGTGTTTATCTAGCTAGGATAGGTAGCTCGTTAGACGCATGATGAGGTCACAAAGTGCAAATGAATTAATCCATATTACCAGTAAGTAGGCTAGGAAAATTCTCAGTTATTTAGAAAACCTGAATTGTTCAACTTAAAAAAAATATTCCCACACATTGGCCGACGATAAACAATCGATTTTGTTAACAGATTTCAATTTGTGGTAACTGTATTGTTCTTTTCATTTCACAGGCCGATTTCTCTTGTACTTTTTGTATTTATGGAGCTTGTTGGCAATAAATCGTGAATCGAGGCGTAAAAGTTATACTCGAATACTCGTTTCAATTCTCTATTTATAAACTTCTGACTTCATACGAAAATGAGGTTTCGTTTAAGAAGTATAATACGCACTGTTCGATGCGTCTACGCACTATGAACCATTGAGATCTTGCCAAATGGTCATAAATAATCGTCACAGGTAATGATTGTAATGAACGAGTTACATTATACATCATTTTGGTGCATTGTGTTGGACAATAGTACTTGTTAGATTCATAATGTCTTATACTGTAGGTTACTGTAGTCACGCAATCTTCCCGTGTTACATCACTGGAAATATTACTCTCTTTGATGTACTAGTCCACAAACTAGAACAACGTTATTAAAATTAATTACGTTTTATGTTTGCTTCTGCAGTTCATAATTTATCTTTTAATATCTTCGTTATGAAACCCTTCATGTATAAACAATTTCTTATCGCGATTGTAGCATAGATCTCCAGACTTATTCAGGTTTAAAATAGCTCAAAAATGTGTGCGTCAACCTATCTGAAAGAGGTATTGTAATACCTCTTTCAGATAGGTTGACGCACACATTTTAGAGCTATTTTAAAGCCGGCATTTGTTTAAATTGGCTTCTCCATAGTTTTTTTCATCATCTGTATCTATTTCATAGATAACCTTAACCTTCGCAAGTGGTTCATCAAAAAGTTCGTTAGTCAAGTTTTAGCAGATGTTAATATCAAATTCTACTTCTTTATGTCGTGATCCAGTTGTTATTTTCTCTTTAGGCCAAGGTCTCCTGCCGGGTGTGACACCGCGCCTTTATTTACACATCCATTAAGCGCAAATGCCCACTCTACAGCTTTGTTCTTTTTTTAAATTTTATGCCCTCGACAGTTTTGTCTGGCTTGTTCGCGGCCTCTGTAGATATCAGTACATCTGCGTTCTTTTATGGTGTTGTGAAATGTACTTCGCTAACAGAGTTGTTAGGTCTCGACACACCATAACCATCAAAGCCTGTTCGCAAGGTATTTCTAGCCACATCTAAACATTCGTTAACACATACAGTGGTGGTATCTTATTGAATAATTTACTTTCGACGACAATCTTGTTAATTTTGTGCCCATTTCATGTAAATTCCTAAATAAGAGAGAAATAAAATGATACTCGTATACCGTGTATCATTTTATTTCTCTTTTTGACTTTCCTCGTTTACTGCGGTAAGTGACGTCATCAACACATGCGGTGTCTCTTAATAACAATATTCTACGTAATCCATTATAATAAACGTGGCATCATGTCGTGTTCAACATTAGCAGTTCTGTGCCAAGGTTACAATAATACTGCATAGCTGTCACGTCGCTGGTGTATCGTCCGTTGTTGTTATAATTAGTGATTAAATCTCCGAAACTACTGTGCTTATTTTGATTGACGGTTTGCAGCCATAAGGGCCATTGAGTAACTGAATAAAACTGATGATACATCTGATACATAATAAGTATTTTAATAAACGAGATCACTTAAAGCATTAAAATATGGTTGGCCTTCTCGGCTAATAGCTATATTTGATTGAGACAATCTCTTTATTACCAAAACGATATTTTTATAAGGGACGTTCGCTTGACCTTTACAAACGTTAAGCTGACATTTCCTTCGGGTAAAAAGAACATTCAGTTGCAGAAATGACTGATGTTATCTTTGTCTTACTTTATTTCCTTGCTAGTGTTTGATTTAGCTTTTTGTTTTTAAGTTCGTTTGATTTTTATATCTTAACGCAAGAACTGGCTACAGATAATATTAATAAAGGTTATGTCGTTAAAGATATTTCAATACACTTCCTCGAAAACTGGTTCTTATCGCACTACGATTAGGTTCAACATGCAATGAATTTCACACGCGTTTTCTTCATTTTCACGCACGTGTGCGGGAAAAAAATCCACAGGTAAAGTACAACTTATACAAGGTTCAAATCGGTTCAATGCCTATAGTCGGAGGTGAATGTTTTTTTCTTTACAGCGTAAATAAATATTTTTGAATATTAAAATTGTGTTTATAAATAGAATATCATAGATAAACATGATTATTTAAAACCGAAATTTATTTTTAAGTAAACAAATCAACATTTATTTGTGTTCTAAATTCAAAAATCCAAAAAAAAAAAAACATTTTTTATGTTAGGCTGCTTAACGACTTCATATGCCTTTGCTTCCCATTCAACCTGGCGAAAGCAAAGCGGGGAAAAAAAAAAAAAATCTTAGTCTCCTAATAATTCATGACAAAAATATTTTTCATTCTTTTATTTTATTTCTTCAAAAGTGTATTGAAAAACGTCGTTTGATACACGTGGACAATATTGTTATGGCAGTTCTCGTCTCAATAACAATTCCGCCTCGAATGCAATAACAGAGTTTCTCCACTTGTATCAAAATGTACTAGGTATTTTTATTCTAGCAAAGGCAGAAAGCTAGCATCAGCTTAGCATCATCCTGAATCATAACAGGCATCATTTCTATCAAATCCTCTGAAGTCCTCATGTCTCACAATAACTAGACCACAAGTCCACAACGTAGTATGATTATTTGACGTAAATTCCAAGTTACCTACTTGCATTCCGTTGTTGTTTGTCTTGTCATAATTATCCTGTTTGTTCTCTTAATCATTAGTGTTAAGGAAAACCACAAATATTTTTAAAGTACGTTCTTAGTAATTACGTCGGATATTCGTTTTTTAAACCCGTATTGTATTATGGATTTATAGCTAATACTAATTAATGTTATTGTAGTTATTCAAGTATTAGGAAAAGAAACCAGTTAAGACCAGTTTTGTTTCTCGTATAATATTGTAACTGTACAATATTAGTAACACATAATTGTTTAAATAGCCTCTGTTAGTATCTAACAGCCAGTTTACAGAAATAGTCAACTGCGTAGGAGTCGATAGTCAATCCTTTAAAACTCTTGTTGTGTTATAGTAAAATCCATATTTGGGAAAGACAATAAAACTAAAGTCCGAGACGCTAGCTATTTTCTAAATATGGACATTGAACACATTGAACATCCTTGTGTTTGGAAAATTTCATTTTAAATTGTTGTATTTGCTGTGTGACGGTGTGATTCACCGACGAATAGACAATCTCGTCAATTCTAATAGATTTAATTTATAACGACTTGATGAGAGATTAAAACAAAGAGACTGAAAAATAAAATAAAATGACGAAGACCTGCAGACAAACCAAAGTGATGAAAACTTTCCGCTAGAAATTGAATTGATAGTATTGTATAAATGAAAGATAAAATAAAGCATACATGATTGATAGCGTGACGATTGACAGAATAGAAGAAACAAATGTATTGCGCCGACCCCAAATAACATGGGATAAGGGCAGGAAGATGATGATTATTGTATAAATGAAATAGTTTTAATTTCAGCAACTGAATCAAAGGAAGAAAGCATAAAATAACTGTTTACATTTTCTGAATTCTACTGGAAATTTTACGACGCCATAGATAAAGTGATAGGGGAAAAAAATGGTTGTCTCTAAAGTCGGTTTACGGACGATAATTTTACGTGATAACGTCATTTTTCATGATATTAGTGATTTTAACTTAAAAAACAAAATTGAAATTCTAACAACACCGTTGCGTTAGCTTCCAACCATACGCCTAGATAATAAGTAAGATGATTTTTACTTCGAAAATTAAGGACTTTCCATACACAACTTCATCCCCTTTTTAACCCTTTGGGGGTGGAATTATCAAACCCACGTATATACACGTATAAATTAATTTTCAATCGTCAGCCTAAACACAAAATTTTAGGATCCAAACTTTTTAATTGACGGACTTTCATACAAACTTTCATCCCCCTATTTAACTCCCTTATGGGTTGTGTTATAAAGGGGTGTGCGTTATAAAGGGAAACACTGTGCAAATTTCAGTTTTCTAGGCCTGAGGGTTTGAGTTTGGGGTGGGCGTTGATCGGATCAGGATTCGTGACACTTTTTCGTGCGTGCAGCCGGTGTTCATCGATTTACAAGACGTTATCACGTCAAAAACCATTCATCAAATCAGATTGCCGGTACCTGTAACAAGATGACATTCTCATAACGTACCTACTTAATGAATCGTAAAGAGAGTACCCATGCAGTACTTTTTTTTCCAATATCATCAGATATTGGAAAAAAAAGTATTTACAGCTACTAGATTCGGATACAATCCAAACATGTGTGACAAAATGAAAAACAAAACCCAGTGCAAAGATGATGTAGGCAACCAAAAAACAGAACTGCATGAAATCAGCAATATTCCCATGCCACAAGATGCTAGTTCTGCAATTACCGCAAATAATATTTGTGCCATTTCAGCATAACAGCCAACTTATTGGAGCTGAACGAATTATAGTCTCAAATTGAAACTAGAACATTGTGCAAGAGCTCCCAGTTTCCAGATGTTACTCATTGGTTTCAGGCAGCAACTCGAAATATTTACGGACGCTAATGGTCACAGCTATCGAGTTACGGTCCGTTTAGCTTGGATGTCTCTTTCAAAATCGATTGAAAGCTAGCCAAGTGTGATATAGACTCATAAACTACGAAAATATAGTCTTTTGAATTTAGATTGGTTGTTATAATCTTTTGGAAGCACTTTAGTGTGTGTGAGCATTGGTAACAGGAAAATACTTGCTTAGGTTACCTTAACTAGCAGTATGTTATGGTTTAAATCACATACCTAAGTCTAATTTTAACCACGATTAACCATTAATGTTATTTCTGTCGATTTCATGTTTTCCTTCTTGTATCCTGTCGATTGTTTATCCGTAAACCACGATGTAGGCTCATATTTTATGCAAACATCCATCTTGTATATTATTGTTTGCAAGTATAATTAAATCAGGAGCCAAGTCAGTTTATATTATAGTTGTAGCAGCTATTTTCAGATGCACTAGACTAGAAACAGGCTTTGTTGTCTCGTTTTGTTGTAGAGAAGTGGTTGTTACAGTTTCATACTGTATATTTTTTATTTGTTGTCTGCTGTCTGTTTGGTCGTTCTGAGTCTGATGTAACTACGTGTTTGTTCACTGAAATGCACATGTTCAAAGTGCATATCTAATTCAGTGTCTGTTTTTATATTATCTTGTTCATTAACTGCAACTAAGGTGACCTTTAATGAAATGTGCATTGAAGGACTTTGTAACAAAAACTTAGCTCGTTAATAGTTTTTAGCATTTGCAGTAGTCTTGTGTAGTTCGTGAACGATGACCGAATAGGAGCCGTATCTTCGCACTGTCCTAGAAGAAACGTTTCCGTACGCTGGCTTGTAACCGGTCTAATAGGTCAAATAGCTCTTTCCGAACATGTACATCGCCCGAACGAGAAATGAAATACTAATAAATAAAATAATAATAATAATAATATAATAAATAAAATAATAATGACTGTTTGACAGAAACGATATACGTTTTCATTCGATGTGTCTGTAAATGAATGAGAACGAGAGAGAATAGCCGACGAATGACGATGCTATCCGAACCCGATCGACCGAATTCGCAAGAATGAGATGAGATGCGCGTTATTTCAATGGCTTAATGTCTATTTTAGCTTATCGCCCAAACACGGAAGGCGAGCTGTGTTCGCAAATTGGAATTGCTCTGTGAGTGATCCGCGCTGTGCTCTATGGAAATGCTTACCGAGAGCGAAGACCGAATAGAGCTATTAGAACTAATAGAATGAACTAGTTCACTGTTCGAAATAAACTAGTATGGAGCGATCTTAAAAATGACCGAGCAGGCACAAGACTGATTTGCAGCAAAATTCGCATTTTCCCTGCATACCCTTTTGCTGCAGACGGTTTAAAAGGGCGTTGGCATCCAAAGGGCGACATCAAAGGCGCCGCCCGCCCTGACCAGACACCATATCTTACGTTCATAATCATTGGAGCAATAAATTGTTCTGTTTGCGTTGCCATGCGACTGAAATCTATAATAGCCTGGATTCATATAAATGTTACTCATTGATCTGATCTGATTCACCTATGTCTATGGTATATTTTATAGTTCTTCTTAACATTCCTAATGTTGATTCTTAAATCGATGGATATTTCTATTGGAATGAAGATTCTAATCATTTAGGGAGACTTGACTTTAGAACGGTTATAAACTTTATAACAATTAGTGGTGTCTCATCCAAAAGGGCCGTCGCTAGCCAAACAAAGGTACTGGAAATGAATATAATTAAATCTATGAATCCTTCTTTGAAAGAAGTATCTCAAAATTAACACAACAAATCTAACATAACTTTCTCAATATCCTCTTCGAATATCCTTAATTTGTTACCATAAGCCCATTAGCGTTATATACGATAAAAAATTTGAACTTTTTGGCCTACGAGGCTCGAAATTATTCCCATTTGTTCTTTTAATCCGCGATGATGACCTCCGGTCCCCTCTTAAGAGGTCGTTGGCAGTCGGTACGGCATACCATAGGTGTTGAACGATCGATACAGGTCTTGGTAAGCCGTTTTTACTTTACTAAGTATCGATTGGTGATGCATGAAATTAGTTCATTTCTTTATTTTATTTGTTGATATTGTCAAAATCTTGATGTAAGCTTTCAATATCCGTTGTTTTCCAATTTTTTTGTGTGCGAGAAAAAACGTAGATATGAAAATTTTCACGACTTCTCATGTTGATTCAAACTTTTCTTGACAAGTATCGTGTGTTGCTAATGTTGAACTGTAACACTATATCTTGTAATCAGAATGGTGCAAGTAGTGACGGACGCAGACTATCAGCTACGGGTTCTATTACATCCTGTATTCCACTTGGATTATTTTTGCGTTGGTAGATAAGTTACCATGCTAATTTTATTTCTTTTACCGTTAATGTTTCTATGATCAAAACATCAACATTCATCTTCATCATTTTTTTATCATTCTTAAACTGACATAATTTATTTTAATTTTAATTAGTAGGGGCTTAATTTATTAACTTTATTGTGCATGCTGTGGTTCTCCTTTAGGTGAAGGAGTACACCTACCTAATACCTTGTGTCTTCCAATACCTAATAATGCTTTGTGTATATATTTTGTTGGAGATCCATAAATAAATAAATCATCATCATCATCATTATTCTCTTGCTTCTCCCAATTTATTCCTGGTCGGCGCAGCATGTCTTCTTCTTCCACACTTCTCTATTACTCGTTATCTCAGCAGTCACCTCCTTTCTAGCCATATCATTATCTACGATCAAAACATTTACTAATTGTGTTATGAAACATGACTGCGTAAAGGGCTAGTCGTTCTTTAGCTGGACATGACTCAAGTTTAATTAATAAATGGAATGAAGAGTAAAAAGCACCAGTCACTCCTTAAGGCTTTATTGTCAAAATTGAATCAAGATTAACCCTATTACGAGACCACCCGCATGCGTCCGAGTACAGATTGTTACAATGATCTATATGCATTACTAAACTTAGCTTTAGAACTCCCAAGTCACTCACAATTTAAGTTCATTTAATTATCCGTGAGCTGTTGCTCATTCCAGTTAAATATTGGATGAGCTTGAAGCAAATGATGCATGCCGTTTACTCTTCACATTATGGGTGGTCTCGTCTTTTTCTATTCACATACGGAGACAAAGCCAGTTTATGTTTTCCCAAGTCACTAGACATTTTATTTCTAACACTTACTGAGATTCCTCGAAAAGGAAAGTTGTCGGACCACTTCTAGCAGACGTGCTAAAATTCGACTCTGGGAAACAAGCCTGACATGCCACCGTCTTGACTGATTCAGTATTTTGTATTTATTCAATTCTAGACTTTAAAGCTCTGGAATAAAGGAGTTGGTAAAGGATTTTTATTTCATCATTAGCATGAAGTGTTTCGAAGGAGTATATTCCCACGCGAAAAGTGTTCATTGGTGGCGAGTCGGGAGATAAATATTTGTATACCTACTACACTTAGCACTCCGCTCCCTGACCTTGGCAAAGAACAGAGATTGTGTAAACGTTACGAATTATTGTTTTTATCAACGTTGAGCGAGTGTTTTGTTTATAAACACAAATATAGGTAGCTTAATTAATGTGTTTTGCGTCCTCTGAGGTCATCGAAAAAATTCAGTTTATAAAACACTTTATATTTTGTAAAAAAAAAACGCAGGTAGCAGTTCAAGCAGGCTGAGTCATCAATTCACAATATTTATCCAACTCTGACTCATCGTGTACTTTGGAGTGTGAACGTACTGACTACTGGCCCTTTCGAGTATGATTCAATATGTTAAGAATTTAATTAATTTCAACGTGGAGTCCCAGACGACGGCATCAGGCACATGGCGGGCGCCGGGGTGCTGTGTCCCGACCGAAATAGACGGCGGCTATTTATACGAGCCGCGTATCCGCCCGGCGCACGCGCAGCGCCGTATCCGCACGTTCCACACACCGCGTGAAATCGTGAATATTCCTCCACAGAAACCTCCATCAATAAGGTATCTTTCGAAAATAGGTAAACGAAGGCAATAAATCAAGAAGCTTTCAACGAAACCGGTAATAGCTCATCAATCATGAAGCAAAATGGCGATAAAAAGGGGTGGGACGTTGTGGCACTTGTGGCTGTGAAAGGATGCCGATTCACGGCTTAATGCAAGATGTGTAAACTACGTCAAGTTATAGTCCAAGTAATAGTTGATCGCATCAAGTCTCCTCGTCAAGCCTTTTAAGGCCGAAGTTCCGCTGCCAATGTAAAATGTTGTACCTCAAGGTGATATGTTTATGTTAGTAGCAACAGTTATGGCAGAACGTACACAAACAGGTCGCACCCAGCCAGTGATGTAACTACGGTGATGCTATCTGTTGTTACTATTTATAAATTGCTCGAAAAATTCATTCCGTCTGCTTTAATTTGCGATGCGGTAATAAATGATGACATTGACGGTAGTTAACGAGCTAGAAGTGTTTCTGGCATTTGCTTTATTGATGTAAATTTTGCTACCAAGTATGGTCGTAAAAATAAAATTTTCATCAGTGATATTTTATTTCTGTGAATGTCATCCTGACCACTATGGTGCTAAGGAGAGGAGATCATAATCATTCGTTCATATCAATACTTAAATGAAACCTGTCCAAAGTAAAAAAAAAACAAACAAAGCTTCACAACACAAATATGATAGCCACGAAGTTGATTACACAAATTCTGGGACCGGTTAATGACATTGTGTAATTGTTGAAACGCTGGACAAACGAGTTGGTAGACGACCTTCGTTAATTGAATAGATGAAGAAGATTACTATCGTAGCCAAACTTAATACATAACACAGTTGGGCACACACATACTCGTACAACTATGTAGACTTGTAGAATATGAATGCCAAATCACGAAGAGAGATGATCAAATCTGCGTACCTATTAATTTTCGCAGGAATGTTTAGTCATGTCCTCATGATTCGCGTCTGCAAATAAAACGTGATGTAGGTCACGGCTTCCCGCAAACCTTGTTTGATTTCGTACCCTACATAAGAATTGGCCTTAAGTCTTCGTTTTCCTTGCTTATCATTGGATTCATCTGAATACAAGTCGTTTGTCAGATACTTTTGAAAATTTTGTATGGGTTTTTTCCATTTCTGTCCTCTTATTTATCGATATGCCATATTTCTTGTGTTACGAAATATCTGCCTTCTGTCCTCATATTTTCAGAATGTTGTACTTTAGACCCATTTGGTTAAATGTTTGCATTGGCATGTACTTGTACAATGCAAACAGTTATAAAGACTAATAACTCTAGCCGAGATAAGGTTAAGTGGCACAATAGTTGTAAATTGGTATAACGCTGTCTTAGAGATGAACAGGGGAATTCCGCTTCTTTTTGTATTGTTTCTACGCTTGCAACCGCTTGATTCCTTAATGTCTTTAACCCAATAACTGATAATCGAGGAACGGCCCCTTTTGCATATGACAATAACAATCGATTTATTATACATTCGTTGTCTTCAAAAGATACGGTTCAATTGATGCTTTGTCTTCAATGAAATTGTCTTCGGTATGTCGGTAATACCATCCGCTGACGTATGATTATATCGAGATGTACCATACACAGGGGTCGCAGCTCTTAGCATGTTCGTGACTTCGGGTCGTAAAGTTTACATCCCGTGGTAAATGCACAATTACTATGTAGCGTGCCACATCAATCTTGTCACAGTGTTTATTAGAGAGCTGCCGAGCTGAGAGCTCGACATTTTATAAATTACTGCATTTTATTCGATGAAATTCTTACACTAGAAACCTGATTAATTTAACAGCATACTGAAAATTATATTCCCCATTAGGTATACCCGAGGGCGCGGAACCATTCATGTGCTTATTTGGACTGAGGTAGAGAGAGTGAACATCGATGGCAATCATGTTATCCACGTCTTAATTGCTGTTATTTATTTAATTGCTGCGATCCGTAGCCTCTACTCAATGCCTCTACTATAGCATTTTCTCTGCAGTATGTAAGTAATGCATTAAAAACTCTACACGTATTTGTAAATCGCCGTCTCGCTATATCGGTCAATTGTCGTAAATTGCAGGCCATTGACAGTCAAAGAGAACATTCAATACATTACTAAAGTTAAAAGTCACATTTGATTTGGTCGGCGCCTGCATTGCACGGATAATTAATTTGCGCAAGCGCAGGGAATCACAATAGCAGATGTTTGAACAGCTGGTGGCCATATTGGATTTTATATATGTAAGTAATGTCAGAGTACTTTGAAAGTGCATGGTGTATAAGTCATGTGACATGCTGGACACATGTTAATGCATATCGCAAAGAAAACAGTGAGCTGTTAGCATTAGATGAGAAAATCCAGTGGCTGTAACTGAATTGAGATTCACGAAATATTTTAATACATTTGGGAGCCATCTCACGCCTCTCGGAAGTCTGAGATGAGTCCTAGCACTCTGAGCAAGTGTCCAGTCAGGGGTTAACGACTTGATTGGCCAAGATGGCGATTCGCGAACGTGCTAAGTGGATGATGACGGCTCGCTAAACCCATTTTAGTAACAGGTTCAATGAATTATTTCGAAATCGCTTCCAAGAATATTATAACAAAGAAAGGCTGCTAGTTATTGAATATTTTATAAGCAATTTAATTAAGGTTGTTGACACATCTGGAAAAAACAAACGGCTCAGTGTGAGAAAAACTGTACCAGTGCAATGCGTGGATGAGATACATTTTATCGGCACTAACAAGTTACGGTGTGCCACTTTCTACCTACGGCCACACTGTCCTAAGTATTTTATCAACTGTCAAACTTTTACGTAGTCGAGATTTCTTCTATAGTCTACTTATTAGCTCAATATTTTGCTCTAATCAAAGTTCGCAGTTCAATGAACCTTTTTTTATGGATGGTCGAACGAAGAAAGCTTTTACGCCAATTTGGATGGAAATATGATCGATACTCAAATTATTTAGCCAACGTTCGCTAATGGCAGAGCCGGAATCTAGAGGTGCACTAATTGTTCCAGTAACGTTAATTGCTGTTCTCTGTCGGTATCTAATTCGTGCCATGGTCCGACCTGCGCAGACGCGTTCATGGGGATATTTATTGACTGGAACACGGTTACCGGTAGCCAGTTCAGAGAACTACGGGTAATGATAGGGTATCTATCACACTGATAGATTGTTTCTGGTCCCTGCTAAGAGATTCTGCTCGGTTTAGCTATCAGTTTTTCTTGCTCGAATTTATCGCCGACTTAGTACAGGACTTACGTAACTCGTTCTTGCTATTTATAACGTCGGATAAGTGGTGCATTTAACCTATTAAAATTCATAGCATTTGAATTTTATCTTCATACTTTGCATGTTGATTTCGCTTGAAGTAATTGTGTTGTCATTTGTCTCCTGTTTGACAGCATATGTTTCAACAACAGTCGTGCTGATGGGAGCTGTTCAATCAAATAAAGATTGGCCAATAGTTAAGGCGCTGGTTTTATGCAACTGCATTACAATACTGTTTCACAAGTTACTAATGCGTAATGACAGCTATTCGTCTGGAGGACCACTTTCACTAAGCGCCCACTAGTTTTTCTGGAGTGGGCGATTGGGAAAGCAATATGTTAATCAGACTCATCTGGATGACACTTGAATAGAACGCTTTAAATGTGTTAATAGTCACAATAAATCGTTTAATAAAACTGTTAACACTTGTTTATTTTTGTTTACAGGTAAAGGTGAGCATTCAACAACTAGTTCGTTATCGTAAGTTGGTATCGAAGGTAAGTGCAGTCACAATTTCGGTGGAACATTTATCGTTGCATTCACTCGCCAGATAACAAGGCTGGTTGATTTCCACGCTCTAATTGACGTTGTAAACAATACCAAATTAATTTGTAGAGTGAACGTAGCTGATTGAAATTACATAAAAGTTACGACTGGAGATTTTATCGCGTGTAATAAGTTTTATGAGAGAACTTTACTGGTAAGAAATAAATGAGAGTGAAAGTAAGGCCAGCGTAACAATAACAAGGCAATTTTCCCAGTTCATGCGTGAAATATTGCGTTCGATACGCTGAGCTGTAGCGACGTGCATAACGTGCCTATCTCATTAAATAATCATCGTTCTTCAACAGCTTTCAGAGAACATTCTGTATGTTGCTGGGCATGTTTCTTTACAATCAGTTTCGTTCGGTTCTTCATAATATCAGTTGCCCTCTTGAACCAGTTTGGCACAAAAGAAAGCTTTACCATCGGCACTTCGACAGCTTCCGCGTCCCACGCGATTAAATTGCGTTAAATATAAACTGCCTACGCCGCATATTTTAATATTGTAGCAACACTTGTAAATTATATAATATTATAGCAGGTCGTAGGTCCGCGGCTGAATATGGGCCTGCACCATATACCGTTTTATCGAACCTTGCTCTTATAAATATGTCACACTTGAGCCACATAACTAAACCTAGACACGGAGGTTGATGGCCGCAATTTTCGCACTGATGTTAATGTAAATATTTTAAAGTTGACTCCAGAAGAATGATATGGTTTACTCTTTGGGATTTCTCTACGTGATCTCAAGCAACGTATAGGCTTACTGATTTTTTTCATTGAATTTAAAGACAATGGAAAGTCGAATATTATAATCGTTGGTAAGCAAACATCCTGCTCAAAGTGCTGCATTGATAGTTGATTTTTAGTCCTCCACAGTCAATGGCCCACCATCCATCTTGCGCTGCATGCCTGACACTCACGGTCTTATGATTGCATCAGCGAGCGGAGTTCGGATTAGGGCATCGAAAACTGGTCATTTTTCAGAACCGAAACCGGATACCCGGGATTTTCGGGTATTTTCATTAATATCAAATGCTCTTGCTCTATTTATTAATGAATAATTACAAAGGTATAATATTGACCAGGCGCTCGACCAAATGGTGGAAATCTTCAGGGAGGAAGCTCTAAACGCGTTTTTACAAAATGCGGCGTACGGGCAGGAAGTCCAAACTTTCGGAGTAGACTCTGGAGCTTATGACGGAACGACGTGAAAACTCACTCATCACTTCGACAGAACTACAGGCAATCAGCAAAATAATTAGAAAATTGGTAAGACGCGATCTTCGATGCTCCAGCACACGCTCAATAGAAAAAGCAATTAAGCTAAACTGGTTGTCGAATGTGTCCGTCTTATTACTCGGGAGAATCCACCTGACGAAGTTGACTAAATCTAGTGGGGAATGAGGATATCGTCGTTTCGAAGCCGGAGATTCTTTTGGAAGTCAAAAACTTATACAGCCAGTTGTACGCATCGTATGCATCTGAACCTGATCCCGAAAATGAGAATTCCAGAGGAACCTTAACCCGCCATTTCACAAAAAACCTGCTGGGAGTTGGCCAAGATGAAATCGAGGTGGCTCTTAGACAGCTTAAGAATCGAAAAGCCCCTGATGAGGATGAGATAACGACTGAGCTTCTGAAAGCGGGAGGAAATCCTCTATTTAAGAGAGCTTTTCAACTCAGTCTTGTTCTCTGGGAAAACTGCAGAAGCGTGGAGAAAGACCATGGTTGTTCTTTTATTTAAAAAGACGAACAAGACCATTTAAATATTACATATCCATTTCGCTCCTTAGCCTCGTGTTCAAGCTGGTTTCAAGAGGCGTCTCGAATCGTCTAGCGCGAATACTCGTCGACTTCCAGCCAACGGAGCAAGCCGAGTTTCGAGCAGGATACAGCACCCTAGACCACATCAGTGCGGCAGATTATACAGTCCGAAGGGTATAATTGGCCTCTGTGTCTTGCATTTTTGGACTGAGAAGGCTATTGATTCTTGCTATTCTGGCTATTGATTTCTTCTTCTATGACTTCAACGGCGACTACATCTCATATTTGAGATTTGTAGATGATATTGTCATACTGGCTGTATCGCTGCACGACTTGTAGCAAATGATGGATGGCCTAGTAATACGCATTAGTCTCAGGGTGAACTTAGACAAAACTTATAATTTTTAATTTGCTACTTTTACTTTTTTTACTTTTAATCATAAGTATCTCAGAAGAATGAATACACAATAAATTTAAGACAAAAAAATATACAACAGGTACTTTAGAATAAGAATTTTACCAATTCCACAACCCAAGAAACCCCGTAGCGTATTTTTAAGAATAAATTATAAATTAGATAAGTAACTCGGGGAATATAAAAATTTGCTTATAAATTCATATTTCTACATTTTAAACGATCTACGACGCGAAGTTCACAGATCAATAATGATCGATTTACAAAAGACCGAAAAACCCGAAGACCCGGGTTTTTAAACAATAAAACCGGGTTTTCTTACAAACTGAAAACCCTTGAATTCCCGGGTTTTTGAGAACCGGGAAAAACCGGTTCGTATAGATCTGAATTTTGGGCCAAATATATTTACTTAGTGACAATTTGCTATCGAGAAGCCAATAAGGGGTGCTCAAAAAATCTAATAACATCAGCACTAGAAAATACAGATTCTTTAACTTTTTCCACAAACCAAACAATAACAGTTATCTAATCCGCACCAATCCAGTTTCAATGAAAACTAGTATAAGCTAGTTTTACCAGCGTTGTCTTGTCAATGAAAATCATTTTATCAATGGGCCTACCTGACGCACTTGGCCCTTTGATTTCTAATTCCATGTGGGCGTGGAATTAATTCCACGTATTTGGCTTTCTTAAATTCGTAATCATTACAGCATCATTAATCAAATTGTAGTTTTGCTACGATAATGATATTTTAAATGTCATGTTTGAGTGTCATTATCATTTTGATGTGTGTATGTCATGTCATTCTTGCGTTAGGCTGCGTAATCCCTCGATTTTAGTTTGCGTGTAAAATGTTGGTTGTCACGCAAAGCTTTGAAGATAGTTATGCTGTTATTTCAGATGTTTCCTGTGTGAGATGAGTGGCTGGATTTGTTATGCGGGTGTCGTTTCCCTAACGGTGCGTCCCCACGTGTTCCATTGTTCCTCGGCGCCTCATGATTTCGTAATTCCTTGTTGCGTTTCACGCTTTCTTCCGTCTCTGTCATCAAACAATACTGTTTGCTCATGCGTGACTTTGTTGACTTATTATAATTCAACCTTTTTTTGTTAATACAACCTGTCAATTCTTTATCTTTGCATTAAACCATAACAAATTCAGGTCACTGTTATTTCTTTAAACAATCATTTACTACATTATCTGTAAATTTTGCGTGTGCGGCTAATTGAACTCGACGTGGGACGAAATTGACCACGTTAAGTCACTTTGAAAACAGGTCAATTTAACCCATTAAACTGAATCGATTACGATCTGAGCGTAGATGTCTACTTATACAATGGTATAGCGGTTGTGCAGACCGGTAACTGCTGCAACCTTCGCTGGGAACGTTAAGTGCGACACCGGACATTCAGTCTTGAAGCCCGGGCTATAAAATCCCTAATTTATTACTTCCATTTCAGGTAAGTAGTACGATTGTTCGTTCGTATCAACAAATATGAATTCAACCTCCTAGAGATAAGATCTTTTCTCACATGCCCGTGCGTGAGATGTATTTATGGATAAATATAATTTATTTATGCTGTGATTACTGTTCAATTGTAATGTGGTTTATTGATCTCGGTTTTCGTTTATTTCTTTTTACTTATTTCGATTGTAAGGACAGCAGCGTAGGTTCGCCTAATTCACTGTTTTATTAGCAAACTGTTGACATTGCCATTCAAGCCGTTTCAACATCCTTTAGATTTAACAAGGTCTTAAATTTAACCGTCGCATTAATATTTACTGATGATGGTTTAATTTACACTAATTAAAACTATAAACGTTTAGATATCTATTAATATAAAGTCCCCATAAACCTTATTCCTGATCTGATCATTAATACAACTGCACGTAGTGTCCACGGCCAATGAAACAGCAGTGGAATTTAAATGGAATCGTCCGTTAGATTGGCAAATTAGTGTTCGAACAAGCATTTCCTCATGCGTTTACACAGATTAGAAAACGAGGAAATCGACGAACAGCCTTAAAAGGCAAACAAGTTTATTTTTAATCATTAGTAATGAACTGTACAATTGTAAAGTATTGCAATAGCAGGAAGGGGTTATGCTTATCTAAAGGCAACAATGACTAATTCCACTGATTATATGGAAACTATTCGAAGCGTGCGTCTATTAACTGCCATGGTGGTGACGTATGACGGTATAGTTGCTAAGAGCTCATTAGGTCAATTGTAATAACACCTAACGTCAGTGTAATGCTCTGAGATTACAACATTAAGTATCATTTCATCCTCAATTGCTGTCATAATCTCAGACGGGTTTCCAACTAATAAGAGCCTTCCTTTCCCCTGAAGATGTTGCAAGACATTTCATTACAAAAGTGGAAATAGAACGCATTAGCGATGTTTGTACTCAACTGCTCATGGTGAACACCCACATGCTTGTCTGTTTCATCAATCAATCAGAAACTAGCAATCAATGTTCGTATCAATTGTCTTTGGCATGTTTTATCCATTGGTCCCTTTTGACAATTATCCTTGAATTTTAATTATAGCGCCGGTCTTGTGACTGTCATCCTTTGATTAATTGCTTGGGTTCAATATAGTTCATGTCGTATGAACGGTTTCTTTTGTGTCTAAGGCATGAAATCAAGCGGGCCTGTGGACGGTGGGCTATGGGCTAGCTCGCCGTCCGTCCGTCTCATGACGACAGGCCGTGTCGACGGCGCGTTCTTGTTCCACGCGCGCCTCAAAGAGAGTCAGCAATAGGAAGGGGTCCGCAAGGACCGATGCCTGTCGGGGTTGCGGGACTGTTCGAAAGAGATACCGTGACCCCGGAACACAAAGGGCGATGAAGGAACATGGATGGGTCAGTAAAAGTCTGACACTCCCTACTGCTCCGCCCAGAGCGGGAGAAGTCATTTGATGATTTACCATCCGAAAAAAAAAAGGCATGAAATCAAGCGCGGATCCACCGTTGTGGGCACGATGGGCATGCCCACAACCCTAATTGATGTCGATAGTCTGATGTTCTACACATAGGCCTTAATAAAATAAAATTGATTAATGATATTTTGCTTTAAATTATTCACCAAAATCGGTGGAATAGTTTAGACTACAGTTTAAATGTGTGTTTTCAAACAAACACCCTTTTGTAATTATCGTGATGTTATTTATTAGTGTTCATCCCACGGTTTTACCAGCCTGGACTCATACACTGTAGATACAAGCAATGGTGTTTTATTTCACTTGGGCCGACCCGAGAAGGCCTGGCATGGGCGCCCGCAGCAGGGTGCAAGGGGGGGTGCAAGTGCAACCTAACGGAAAAGAAAATACATAGAAAAACCAGTGCATCCGTGCCAGATAGCAAAAATTTTCGAGTACTCCTATTATGGTTTCTGCCTATTTGAACAAAAATAACCAAAATCTAAAAATATTCCAATATATTCGAGCGCGTTCAGACATCTTATTCATGTCCTTTGCGTTCATAAGCTTTTCTTTATAAATAGGCAGAATGAGCCCTATTTCTATCATAAAATCAAAAGATAAGCTATCAAATTCGAGGTGAGTGTTAAAATTTTCAAACTCACTACGCACGCTTGTGAATCCTAAATTTTTGTTTGGTGTGTTTTTCTGGATAGATTGACCAAATTACTCATTGAATCTAAACATATCCGAGGCAAAAAATATCAAGCCGTTTTCATGGAAGTGAAGGTGCACCTCTACATCCTAGTCTCTTAATTGTACAGAAACTTATGTCGACAGTATTACGTGTATGAATGGTAAAAATAAAATCTATACAAATCCGAGAAGGACTGCTAAGTTTTTCAAGCTCATTCTCGCTCTTACATTCTGGAGTCCAATTTACTATTATTCATTCTGAAACTGGTATGCATAAGTCGGGAAAGGAGGGTGGGTGCAAAAAAAAATCTCAGATATTTCTGACTAAATCGGCTAAATCATTTCAATAACGCCTATAAAAATGGTAAAGTGTTACTAATCGGAGGAGAGCTGCTAAAATTTTTAGAGAGTTTTCTTGTAAAATTCATCATTAAACTACTACCTCTCCACGAAGATTTTTGTCTTTTATTTGATTCGACGTCACTTTACCGATTTTAGGGCCGCGCCCACTACCTATTTTGAGGGCTGGATCCGCGCCTGCATGAAATTGCCGGTGGATTGATGATTGAAGTTAGTAATGGAACTTTAGTTTTATTGTCAGTAATGTAACTACCTGGATAAACTTTACCCTGTGATTGCTACACAATGCTATGATCAGGTGCTGTAACACCGCCTCCGCGACGGAAGCGGTGGGCGGCGACCGGGGCGTGCGCCTACGCCGCTGCGGCTCCGATTATGTCACCTATACCTTCTCATCATATAAGGACAGCTGTGCGGAATCCTACGACAACTCATTATAGTAACACACCTATAATTAACATTTTTTCACCCAATAGTTCCTCATATTTCGAATTCTTCATTCTAAGAAAGACGTTAAACCTCCTCGTTATTTACGTTTATAGCCGCAGTTAGTTCAAATAATGCGTTCCACGAATAGCCAGAAATATTTTTAAAGGCCGTTTATGTGATCTCGGTCCCAGTTTTCCATGATTTAGTACGCAATAATTATCAAATAAAATCTGGTGTAGCACCTGACAACAGTATAAAGGGCACGTGTTTACCATGGGGAATAGTACGAATAGCTATTTATATTCATCAAGCCAATGGATATGCGCTTCACCCATTAAGCAACAGTAGCGGACTAGCGGTGTCTAGTAAACAAACTACAGTAACATCTTTTGACCTATACCAACCCTTCTACATTCTCAATAAGAACCCTTTCGGTACAGAAATATGGTTTAAAATCAAAATTCTCTTACAAAACGTGCGCTGTTTTATGTGTAAGCTGTTTACGGTTACTGCCATAATCTCAAAGCGGATCTGTGTGTCTTGTGTAAACCCGGGCTGTAGATCATAAGGTGTACCACAAGGAGTGTACTCGGGACCTTTACTGATGAGACTGTCTTGACTAGGATATATCTTATAATGTCAGCAGATTTATGAGCATCGTTCATGTTGTTTGCCTTGAATACTAAATCTCCATAATAGATTCAAAGCAAAAGAAATACAAGACTACTTACTTAACTACTTTATAATCGCATAAAACATGTTCGATACATAGTTCATAAAAGTATACACAGTATTCATAGTTAATGCTTTGAAACATGACAGTTTTAGAATTTATTATCATGTTATGTTAAAACGTGTCATGACGACCGAAAATAAATAGTTACGACAAACAACAAACATCTTAGTAAACTACTTTCTAACTAACAGCTGCGAAATTCCCCAATATCTAAATAAACATTGATTTAGCAAACAAGCTGTCGCATTAAAATTGGTAAACCAACGTAAATCATTCAATATAAACAAAGCGTTCTTCGTCTGCGCTTGAGCTGGCGTTGACTCCGTATTTGTTTTACGAGACTCCAAGATTTGTTTACTATTAGTAAAGATAACGGTTAGTTTAATTACTTTGCCTGTTTTATGTTTAACCAACTTGCTGTTTTGTGTAAACTAAAGCTACTCGCTAAGTCAACTTCTTGCTTTTTGTACGTGATATTACTAAAGAGCGGATAATGCTAGCGTAATATTGCATTTGCGGTTTTATCGCACTTATACGTTCATCCATTGGCCTAGTTTCACTGGGTGCACAGACTTCCTGTTAGCTTAGCTTGGACCCAATTATTGTAAATGGTTCAACCTACACATATATTATGTATATATCTTGACTGGTCATTCGCGGCTACTTATCCAATTGAATATAGCTAGGGGATATACATATTTGTTTGCACTTGTCAACAGTATAACGTGTAAATTATAATAGCATGTAGCCTTAGAAACATTTAATTTGTACGATAATATGCGTAATACATAGTTTATTATAAGTGTTATTAAAGTAAACGCAACAGTGAATCCATTAATAAATAATATTTGCAGTACACATAGGTTTCGAAGAATTTAGTGAGGCAAATCGAGAGTAGCATGAGAACGATAAAATTGGCGAGACGTCCTACATTTATAATTTAGTTTAAGCGATCGTTCCAGATTCTGGATCGCATATATTAACCTATTTATTAAATTTACATTGTATACAATGCATTGGGAATATTCTCATTACAAAGATTGGAGTACACAGATATGAATGTTTTACGACCATGTCCATCGATTTCAAGCCCATTGACACATTAAATGACGCCGTTGACCATTCAGTTTTTAAGTACATCTTCATTTGGCTTATCTACTATTTTAACACCTGCACCTTTGTGTTTTACCACAGTGTTAGCCGCACGTACTCCAAAATTATAGCCCTTGATGACTTTGTAATGTTCGGTTACCAACTTATTTATGACAACCTAATCTAGATGCATCCGCTTCACACACGTGTAAATGTGTGACTTTTTTAACTACTCTTTTTAATACGATTCCCATTTTAAACTTTTATCATCTATGAGGTTATCAGTCATTTATAGATACTTAATTACTTTCACTTAAACTGCTTTTGCTATGTTGGTGTTATTCAATATTATCTTTATCTTATCGCCTTTCTTCGTACGCGTGGTGCACACGTTGATATTTTGTTACGCTGAGCTGTCAACACATTATACTTTCGACACGGTGGCGCAGAAACTGTCTGCCACCAGAAATAAACTATCTTGTCCCACATAACTATCGATAATGCTGAAAATAACTAACCAATTTAGTAGGGGGAGATTAAGAAACAATGTTGTCATTAAGAACCGCGTTAAATATTACAAAACACAAAAGTATTTACTATGTTCCCGTATTGTTGTGTGAACAGTTGTCTTGCCTCATACATATAGATAGCTTATGTTTTTATTCATCGAATCATTTATTCGTTTCTTCTAGCTAAAGATAAAAAAGGAGAATCGAACGTGCGAAATCTCTTTAAGATGTTTAGTATCCTGTTATCCACATGTTCTTATAACGTATTTTCTTATCGATGCATCGGAAAAAATCGATTTACAGTCGTCATACGCATTAAGATCTATATCGAGTAAGGTGGCATACTATAAAAGTATCGTATCGGCGCCTCAACATTGGCCACAATCGCCCTTATAAGGAGCAACGCGAGTAACCGCAGGAATAATTAATTGATCTTTAAGATCCTTGAGCATAAATACGATTAAATAAGAGATCATTAAAATATTTTCAAATAATTACAAGAAATCTCAACTACTGCGTTTAACCGTTTCACCTTGTACATTTAGTTATCGGTTACTTTTATCTTCGCGAGAATTATCACAAATTATAAACATTGCATTGGAATTGCAAATACACTATCGCAATCTAGTTTGCGTAGTACTTGGGCACATCCTCCTTATTTGAGTTTGGCTTCATGCTTAACGTTCTCTCTTTTTGAATGCAACAACATTTTAGCCAAGCCTCTTCACGGTATAGGAAACATGTTTCCAACAAAGGAATTTTAGAATCCAGAAGTATTTCTTGGGCAAGAAATCACGCTACGTGATCGGGGTGGTAAAATCGCGAAAGCGGTGGATGCCAAACGCGTCTATCCAACTTATCTGCGAACAAATATGGTCATAGACTCCACAGGAGCCGAACCTGCTATCTATGTGCATTGTTACTAGCATTATGTTTATACGACGATAATGATGGAGGGATGATTATAAGTTGCATGCTATGCGTTGAATAATGCTTAAATTAAAATTCTAATTGGAAGTGAGCTTGCTGTATCGATCTCCTATAAACATGAGGATGATAATTATGTTGGAATTTTTCTAGGAAGGTAAAAACTTAGGTTTTTGTCCACTGGCAGTGAGAACAAAGATGTGAATAAATAAATACATAGTTGCAGACTGCACCGCTTTACTGCGCTGATGCACCTTTTGACATTATGACTCACACACTGAGTACGGGGTATGCGGGTCCTATAGCTACTCGGCTCATACAATTTAGTGATGGATGGGGTGACGTCACCGCTATTGGCTCATTATTAAAACGTGATTACCGTCTGTCACGTTTTTCCTAGAAATAAAATATAACACTATGAATCAGTTTCCCTGTACCATTTCATGCTTGGACTTACTGGTTTAGATTTCTCTCTTTTTTGTCTGCGTCTACTAATAATTTAGAAATCATTGACCTCCTTGTGTAGACCTCATTATTGTCTGTTTCGTTTTTAACTTTTGTCCATATTTGGTGTTCGTTATCATTGGTTCTGAGTGCCGATGTCACGTCTGCACTTAAACCTTGACACAAACTGACCAATATTTCCAATTTATTCTCGTCTTGTCTTTCCCAGCAATTTTATTTATAGCAACTGCAGCACAATTCATCTTGTTTATAAATAAACTGTTCTAGATACCGAACAATGTTGTTGATGCTTTGAAATAAAACAATTCAACAGGCGCCATAGGTGGTGGTCATAGATGGCTGAACATTTTACGAGTGACAGTAAAAGTGGTCATTATAAAGCCATGAACGCATTCTAATCGGTTGGGAAAGGGACGAGTTGAGAGTTCATTGGTGGTCGTAATATTTTTTATAATATTTTTGGTGTTGTTTATGTTTTCTTCAGAGTTTACTGATATATGAAATACTGAACCAGTCTGATTAGCTGCAGCGAGAGAGTACGAGTTGGCTTGAGTTATTCTACCCCGTTTTGTGCACAGCAACATATAAAGCAAATGAAACAACTAGATTTTTTGTCATCATCTGTCTATCCTTTTCTCATAGATCTACTGCTTTTCCCAACTGAATTGGAGTCTACTCTGTAAAATACAACTTTACAATCATATACCGTACATAGTAACGGTTATTAGCAAAATAAGTTTCGATTTTCCAAGAACCACCTACAGTTAACTTAACGTACAAATACTGAAAGATGTGGAATAATACATACTTAGCCAAAAACACAATAAAAATGAATCGGTCCAATGAACTTCCAAATCACAGCACACCTTAATAGTATAACAGCTTAGTAAGGTTTTTCTAGCAATGACTCATAGCAATTAGATGTTATAGTTTGTTCGTCTATCCTCGAACCAGCTTACGTGAGTCACGGTTCAACGGAAGCGAAACAAAATCTACACGACAGCGAAAACCAGTATGTGTGTACCTCCCCTGCACTTTCATCTTGCGGTGTAAAGGGTTCATGAAGCTCTACAATGTTTTACAGTTCATCCGCTCCTACAGAAATGACGTCACTTTCGTTTTTTCTTCCATGGCTCCATGAGTTCGTTCGCCAGATGATGAGATCTCTTTTTATTTTACTTCTAATGACAGCCATGTGTACTTCAAGTGCAGGGTTAGTACTTAAGTCTGGTTCGTCCATTCATTAATTCTCTTGTGTAGTGAAAAGGTAGGTATTTTTATTGTTTTGTATCTACTAGTTATTCTTACTTTTACTGCTAGTTTTACTCAGTGTTTTATTTTATTGCAGTCAATATGGTATCTATGTTTAATAAGGAAACTTGTCATTTTGTTGTAATACCTACTTGCTAACTCTCACAAAATCTTTACTGGGTACTTTTCTATGTACTTAGCGTATATCGTGTAGGTACCTTTAGCACATATGTAGGTATACTCTTTTAACGAATAATTGGACGTCATTATTGATACTCGGTAAAGATCGAAATGAATTTGAATTTTAAACGATTAAATAAAATTATCAACATTTTCTTCTTCCAGAATTCAAAAAGGACTGGTCAGATCACGCTCTGTGGTGGCCAACTCGCAACAAATGGCTGTCCCGACCCAAGCATACATTGGACCAGTATGGTGTCCATGCCGACGCAGCCCTCCACTTCACTCCTATGCACAAACCCATCAGAATCCAGCTGCCGGACCTCCGATTCATTGACTGCAAGATTGACTTCTCTATTGACACCTTCAGCGCCGTTGTTAACCTTTGCAAGAGTCTTGGTAAGTTTCGTTTATTCTATCTTTGTCATCATGTCTAAATCAGTTAAGCAAATGATTAGTGGCTTTGATTCAAGATTGAATTGATTAGTGTCGCTCGAGACAACAATAGATCGTTTGCCATTGCGAATGTTAGCATAAAACCTATTAGTTTTTGTGGTGAGGACTTGCCAGGTTTGTCTAACAGCAGTAAGATATCTACTGCACAAATTATATTGTAAGAAGTGACAGTAAAAATGCAGATATAATTACAAGATTCCCAATTTAGATAGGCACTCACGCCCATCAATATCATTATCTTGTTTTCCAATATCTTTCTCTCCGCAAAAGATCGTAAAGGTCAAATTTATTTTTATAGCGAAACTTTTACGTTTCAACACTTTGTAACGGTTGTCGATTTACGATCTGACTTTTATGCCTTATACGGCATTACAAGATCTAAGTCCAACATCAAATGCATTTTATCTCGTCCAAACGTTAATGCTCGTAAAGTCGATCAACTCGTAAAAGCTGAATGTTTATTCTGAAGGACCCATAAGATGGAGCGTGTTGCTATCGTTGTATTACCACCAGTTGTTATTTTAGTTCTTATTTATGAAAGCAATTGCCTCCTGGTGTTTGAAGACGGGGAAATTTGGTTACTGTAGGTACTTGCACTTTGTCATTTTTGCAAAGTTGAAATCTGTAAGTAACTGTCCTAAATGTGGTTTTCACGGTGGTTTTACAAGAAAACACGGCAGGTTGCCTATAGTTTAATCTGCCACAGAAGACAGCACCAAAGGTTCACAGAACTGTGGTCATAATATTATAGACACAATAAAGTTGTAATTGAAAACCTATAAGCTTCCAATTATAATATGGTAAACAAAACGTATGTAACTGCCCACTCTACTAGTTAAACAAACTACGTGATGTAAGACAAGCAATAAAGGCAGAACTTTACAACATCTCTCCTAATTCTTGCAGGAATACGACATCCAGAAGAACTGTCCCTCTGCTATCCCTTAGAGCCGTCCCACCTGAAGCAGAACTACCAGAACTTGAAGGAGGCTAAGAGGATAAAGTCTTCACACCCCGCAGACACCAACACGTTTATAGCGGCCACTAGGGGCTCCTCAAACAGTTTGGACAGATCTAATGGGCAGTGTCCTGCGACGCCACCCCCGCCAAGGTCGCTTTCCGCTACCCCTGTGGCTTCACAACAAGTAAGTGCATTACATTCAAATAAGTATATAAAAATATGATGATGTTAGGCTCAGTTAAAACTGTAAAGAACTCAATGCTGTCCCTTGCGAGAGACCAACTAATATTCACGATTATTTCAATCCAGAATTTGCACACGATCGTTCTTAATTGGTTACATCTTACTGCAAAACACCAATTCTCGAGATTCGTAAAAAGGAAACAAAATTGGAGTAAATGTATGAGCTCATTCGTTGGTTACAGATAAGTCAGCGGTTATTTTTAACGTTATTATTCGTCAGCTAAACAGGAATGGTGCAAGAAAATGCATCTGTTTCACATCATATTATACTGTTTATGTTACATGCATAAGTTTACTAATAAATTGTGCTGGTTTTGATCGCTTTAGCCGTAACTTTTGACTCGGAAACTAAACAAAATGTTTGTGGAAATTGTTTTATTTTCAAGTATTTTGTCTGACTGGAAACTTATGTAGAGGACTGCTCGTACAGTGACAAGATATAATGACTACCCACTTCTCGTTGTGTTTCTAATATTATATTTATTTACCTTGACTCCTGAAAAAGACAGGACAATAACATAACTCGTTTTTGACTCTCCAGAATGGCACACTCCGTCGATATGGAGGTGTATACAGCACACAGAGCGATGGCTCAAGCGATGGGGGGTACTGTGGCACCCCGCCCCGGGCCGCTTCCATGGACGCTCTGGACTCCCTAGCCGAGCTGTCTTTAGCCGACTCCCCCTTAGAACCCGACAGCCAGTCGCGGGAGTCCCTTCTAACGCCGAAGTCTCTTATGGAACGTGCTAGAATGAATGTTGGGTATGTATTTATCTTAATTTTTCCCACACGTACGCAATATAGGTACACGTTTCCTACGTTGAGTTGTGGTCACCAGCTCCATATACAATACAATGTATTTGTCTGTAGGTGTGCTATGAAATTATGGAGTTTTTTTATTTATTTATCCTGCTAGTGATTAATACAAGGGAAAAAAGTGCTATGAAAACCATAGTAAACTAGTTGTTTGCCTGTTTTCTGTTGTGGTGTTCTCTAGTTGTCCACAATAATGACGCTATTGTGAGAATATGATGTTAATGGCCTTTTAATTATCACTTTTACGCATTTTGATGAGTTTATCTGCTAGTTCGTCATTGTATTGGAATTTTGTATGCCTCAATAACTATTCTACTAGGTTATAGATACCATGATTTACATCATCAACAATATCCTAAGGGCACTAAGGGCCAGAACCGATACGTTAAGTCTCATCGTGGCACGTTGTGGGGTCAACTGACGAGGCAATCCTGCGCCGAAGCCCGAACGCCTTACTAAGAGATTTATGACGAAACACGTCGTAGATTTCCACGATAAGATGTCGTATCGTTTATTGTCGTATCGTTTATTTATCGTTAGCGTTTGTGTTTTCAGCCTCAACTCCTATTTCTATGCAAATTTTGAATTCTTTCGACAGATTATTTGATAATAAACCTTTTCACTTCTTATGCTCTAAAAGTACGCCAATATAGCCCTACGCAGCGGGACTAAAGTGACCCTTTTAGGAGTCTCTCTAGGGAGTAAAAGTTTAGTTTTTTAATTTCATTCATGTGTCATAGACAAACTCCAAAGAGTAAAAACGGGACCCTATTACTAAGACTCTGCTGTCCATCTGTCTGTATGTCCGTCTGACTAAATTGACTATTTTTCTCGCATTCAAAGTGAAAAGTACAGTGTAACACACGGCGCTAAAATCCCATTATATCTCGGTTCCTATTTACTACCTCGCTAAAGCTCAGTAGTAAAACTACCTCGCTAAAGCTCAGTAGTAAAACTACCTCGCTAAAGCTCAGTAGTAAAAATACCTCGCTCGCTAAAGCTCCGTAGTAAAACTACCTCGTATATAATGGGTCATTTTAGCCCCTTGTATTACAATGTAATATTTCATAGAGAGTAGGTCTGTGTCCCATCTGTGAGAATATTACAGGCTGATAATGCTTTGCTTAAACATTACTAAGACCTAAAAATCTTTTTCCCTTAGTTGGCTGGACTCATCCCTCTCCATCATGGAGCAGTACGTCCGCGAGTGGAATACTCTCCAGCTGCGGTTCAAGTTCTACTCGTTCTTCGACCTGACGGCGCGTGCGCAGGACGCGTCGCGACTCAACCAGCTGTACCAGCAGGCTCGCTGGCAGATCCTCAACCAGGAGGTGCAGTGTACCGAGGAGGAAATGCTGCTGTTTGCTGCGTTACAGGTAAATACAATAAAAGCACGCAAAATGTTACCAGTAGTGCGAGTTTTCATAGCTATGTAGTGGCATAAATAAAAAATACTTACAAAAAGTACTGAAGCGCGATCTGTAACGCAAAAAAAAAAAAAAACAAGAGGTCACCGAACAAATAGAAAAAACCGATAACACGTCTGGTCGGAGGATCCTCCCTTTTTGACGAAAAAAAATCCGAAAGGGTAACAAATACGGTCTGACGTCTGGTCGCAAACATTCCATACAAATTTAAGTATTCAACGTTTTGTCGGTGATAAAAACTCGCACTAGGTCCACAGATTAGGAATGATCAGTTCAATAACATTGAATACTATAATACAACAATCAACCAATTCAATATGAGTTGACACGGCATTGATCTCAATTAATCATATTGAATGGGGATTTTTTTCAGTAATTATTTACATCTGGAAGTTGTTGACTTTATGACTGTGTTGGCAGCCCATTCAAGACTGAGCGTTTTCAGGAATTGCGTTTTCAGGAATTGAAAAAGCCTTTGGCACTTATGGTCGTTGTCCCAAAAATGACTACACTTTTATGCAAGTAAAAAGTTAATGTTTCTGAGCTTAGCCATTTCTCAGTGTTGAATAAGGTGGCTCATGTTTCATCGGAAATTAAAATTAAGGAAAGACTAAGACGCGTACGCATCTGTTCAGCTGAATGGACGCGTAGGCGTCTCATACAAAATCGTTGTTTTCTATGGGCATAAGTTAAATAGAGCTGAATAAGTGTGAGTAGTCCCTAATAACACTACTTATTAGCACATTTAGCACCCAATTTCCTATTCCATACTGAATAAACCTGACCCAATCAATCTTCCAGCTCCAAATCGAGCTTCAAACATTAGCAGGCGGAAGCCTTGACGCAGCGGACGGCACAAACGCTGCGCCCGCCAACGCGCCTGAAGACGAGATCGACGCCGCGCTGTCCGCGCTACAGAACCAGCTGGAGGGCGGGCCCGCGCCACACAACGACATCACGCATGTGCCGGAGCTGGCCGGCTACCTGAAGTATCTCAGGTGAGGAACCTTCTCGTAGGATACAGCAACATATAGGGAGACACCCCTTCTTGAGAGAGACGTGACACTTTAGAACATTTTGTCTCATACAAAACTGGTTTGTATTGATACCAGCTATCGATTGATACACGTTTTGTGCGTGGCTGATCAAATCAAAGTTGTGCTGAAGATACCATCAGTGAATGGACAGCTCATATCTTGGAAACGTGACACTTAAAAACATTTTGTCTCAAACAAAACTGGTTTGTATTGATGCAAGCTATCGATTAATATAGGTTTTATGAGTGGCCGCAACTTTGAAAAAAAAAGTGGCCGGAACATAGGCAGGACAAAAAATTCAAACCTCTTTGTACGGAACCCTCGGTGGGCGAGTCCGTCTCGCACTTGCCCGGTTTTTCATACACATGATATGGGTATCAATGATATAAAAATGGGTTTGTTAAAAAAAACATACGTAGGTAGTAAAAACATAAGTTCTTGTCAAGTGTAAGTTCTGTGTCTTGTCTAGGAAGGTCTGGTAAATTCCCGCGTCGATCAATTAACCGTTAAATTCCATGTCAACCGTTACGTTTGTTTATCAAACAATCATCAACCAATTCATTATGCGTTGACAATGAGACGCCATTGATCTTAATTCACAGTGAATGGGGGATTTTTCAGTAAATATTTATGTCTGGAAATTGTTGAATGAGTGTTAGCATAGCAGCCCATTCAAGACCCCTTTCTCGTAGTGATAAGTGACAATCAACGACGCCATCTATACTAATATTATAAAGAGGGAACTACTGATCCGATTCCGAAAATTCTTTTACTAACGGGTAGCTACGTTATTCCCGAGTATGATAGGCTACATTTTAAAGTGCCCGCGGGTTCATCATCATCATTTCAGCCGAAAGACGTCCACTGCTGGACATAAGCCTCCCCCAAGTGTCGCCACATTGACCGGTCCCGTGCGACTCGCATCCAACGGATTCCCGCAACCTTCACCAGGTCTTCGTCCACCTAGTGGGAGGTCTTCCAATGCATTGTCTTCCGGTTCGCGGTCGCCACTCCAGAACTTTTCACATCCGTTCTGCGAGCAATGTGCCCTGCCCACTGCCACTTAAGTTTGGCAATTCTTCGGGCTACGTCGGTGACCCTGGTTCTCTTGCGGATGTCTTCATTTCTGATTCGATCACGCAAGGAAACTCCGAGCATAGCCCTCTCCATTGCCCTTTGGGTAACTTTAAGCCTTCTGATGAGGCCCATTGTGAGCGACCACGTTTCGGTCCCGTATGTAATCACTGGCAACACATACTGGTCATAGACTTTCCTCTTGAGACACAGCGCTAAGTTGGACGAGAAGATACCGCGCAGCTTCCCGAACGCTGCCCAGCCGAGTCGTATTCGACGATAGACCTCTTTCCCCGTGAGTTAATTTCCGTAAATAACGGGAGCGAAGCCGCGACTACATAATACTTCATAAGTGATATTTTTTTCTATTCTAATTGTTAATTTTGATTAATATATTATGTATTTTATTTGTATTAATAATATTTCTAAGTATTTACATAATATTTTTTTTCTTCCATCTCATGTCGACCGGCCAGCAAGTGTAACAACGAATACTGCGCTTTCGCGTAAGATATTTGTCATACCCCTCATACCACCAAAATAACTTAGTTGTTGTAACATTGTCGTAAACACATGTATTTAGTTTGTACACAAACCTGTTTATTAACATGTAAATTTTGTATTTTTAAATGGTCGTATCTATCTGTTGTTATTGTTGCACACATATCCACTTCATAATAGGGATGATGAATGACTAAAAATATATGATTCTGTTTAGTCCGTCAGTTAGATTATCGAAAAATATTGGATACATGTTTCTTGTTTTATCAAATTAATCAAAATTTACGAAGATAAAACGTGTCAAAGTGAGTGGGGGCTTGTGACGTCACATTTGAGTAAAAAATGTACTCAAATGTGGCGTCACACGAGTTTTCGACGCACTGTATCGTCTTAATTTTTTGTTTACGTGAAAAAAGAAAAAATGTGTCAAATATTTTTTGGAAATCTGTCTGACGGACTAATTAGAATTTTTTCAACACACTTGACCATAAAATGGCTCTTATTTCACCGCAATTAGGCACATAATGACACCTGTAATCAAACTGTTCATTGCTATTATTCACACTTGTGAACTCACTTGAGTTAAAGGGTTTTTTTTTTATTTTATTGGTTGAGTTGCTTTGTTCTTACTAAAGTTTCGATACAAAAAAGATCGTGTTCAATAGTACAAATAAATTAATGTACCTATTGCTTGCTCATTTCATGCAACTGCGTATTTAAATAGATAATTTCAACTTGTACGTTTTTAATAAATAAAACTTTCACTCAAATATAACTTTTGTTTTCTCTGTAGTACAGAAAGCTTTGAATTCCCCATTTTGTACGTGGCTAAAACGCTATCCGCGAAAAGCCAAAAAAAAAAGAAACCTCATTATTTTAGTCTATGGCCGATCGCCATTGTTAGATGCGCGCGCAAAGGAAAACTGATTATTTTTTCCCGCCATTGCGAAAAATTTTTCACAACTCGTATTCACTGTTGAAAATGATTTTTTAGTATTATTTTCTTCACAAGTGTGTTGAAAAAACGTCGTATGATACACGTGTGTATTGATGATTATACCATCCTCGGCTCATAAGACCCTCACCTAACGGTTCGGGTCTCAATGGCGCCTCAGCGGTAATCACCAACATAACACACTTGTACCATAATGTACTATTTTGTCATGTACCCTATTATTATGTCCGTAATTACAATATCTCCAAATAACCAAACTTTCCACTTAGTACTGTCCATATTTATAAAACGTGTATTATTCATAATTATGTAATCTATAGTTAACCTCTTCAATGTTTACCCAAATTATTATTATGGTCTATTGTGGCTTGTGATCAAAATAATTCTTCAGTAATCTTCTATATTTAATTACAAATTGTAACATTATTTAATTTTGTTGGTATTGTACTTGCAAGCGTGACTGCTGAGCGTCCTGGGTTCGATTCCCAGGTTGTATTTTTTTATCAGAAATTTCCTAGAAGCCGCGACGTTTGGAATCATGCCCGGTTGATGGCAATAAACTCGCCACCATTACAAAATGTGGGTGTACTGTTAGGTATACTTCTGCCTCTCCCTTCGGGGACTACAGACGCGATGTTATGTTATGCTAACATAATCGTGTTCATTGACAGGCCCAAACGCTTCACTCTGAAGGCGTACAAGCGTGGATGGTTGTCGTGCCGTGACGGCGTACTGCGCATACACTCGTCTCGTGAGGCCGCCGGGAAAGGAGAAACCGCTTCGTACGCTGTGGAACTGCGGGGTGCTGAGGTAGGCATACATCTATGGTTTTATAGTAAAGCTCAACTATAGTTACTGCCAGTTAAGATCGCAATAGCGGTCATTGCCCTTTCTCTAATATCTCTTCGTACGAACCAAAACCAATGAACCATGTATCGTTTATCATTAGAAAAAATGTTGAAGATCACGATAGATGACGATTCAACACTTGAACAGCCTTATTTTTGGATTTCATTTTAATAAATGTAGGTGGGTCAATGACCGCTTTAGCGATCTTAACTGGCAGCAACGTATGTATTGGTTATTTATAGTCATGTTAAGCGAAGCTGATGAAAATGTTTTAAGGTGTCAGAGTGTCACACATACTAGCGGAATATTGTAAACTACCCATTAGTTTTCAGGCTATCACAGCTTTTGTGATGTCCCATCGACGCCCTATAAGCGTCATGTGGTCCTAGGTGGCGTGCCGCTCCCATCAGTAATCCTAATATGTAAAAGGAGTGTTAGAAACTACCATACCTGATGCGTGGTCAAGACAACGCCTACGAAATTAAAAACACTACCGACTTCAAAACCGCATACTTTATTTTATTTCTTTGCAAACCAGTACTTATTTTTATCCTAAACTCTTTTGTTTGACTGTTTTTTTTTCTATTGCCTCAACATAAATGTTTGTATTGTTAGCTATGAGCCACCCAAACACAATAAAATAAAAATAAACCATGTTCTTGACTAGGTAACTCCTGACGCCCACCCCGCGTCAGGCCGCTACAGCATCAAGCTCGAGGTCCCCGCAGAAGACGCCATGCATGAGATGTGGCTCAAGTGCGAGAATGTAAGTAAACTTGAATCAAATATAATCATGTATTTCTTTTCCACTTAGATAAATATAGACTATAATCTAGTGTAAATTAAGTTTTTTTTGGAATGACTATTAAAAATATTATGAAATAATTAAGTAGCAGCAGAAACTGTTCAATCGGGTTTTTCGTCGTTTACTGAGCAAAAGACTAGGTGTAGTTTCCGGCCGTGACTGAGAAATTCCTGATGGAAATTACGAAGACCATCGAAACCAGGAGTCACGCTTAGCAGTCGACTTACAGTAATGGGGGAGGCTGGTCAAAGCTGATTGTAGATGGCGCGTCCATAGCTTAGTCCAAATCTGACCAATGACGTCAAACTATTTTGAAATATAAAATGACATTGACAGATTTTCAACCAACCAATGACGCTGTTTGGTACAAGCGATGCTAGCGCCATTACTTATACAGTTGCCTTCCCCATTAGACCAATGAAACGAAAAGTTCTACCATTTTTACCATTTTCAATATCATTTATAACTATCCTAGGAGGATCAATACGCCGAATGGGTGGCCGCCTGTCGCCTGGGATCGCGCGGTCGCTCGCTAGCGGACGCGGCGTTCGCGACCGAAGCGGCTGCCGTGAGGTCGCTGCTGGCGCTACAGCGGCCGCAGCCCGCCGCCGCGCTCAACCAGCACTCGGTGCCGCATCTGGACCATCTGCAGCCGGAGAACTATCTGGCGCCGCGGTTCCTTAAGAAACTCAAGGGGAAGGTGAGCTACAGCTTTAGTTTTACACTCTGGATCTTAGTTTTAGACTTAGTTTGGCCGCTGAGAGAATGCGTTTCCGACGTCTGTCAATTGGTACATAAACTTAGCGCGAAATTATAACATTAAGGGCCTGCGCAGACGACAGACTATCCGTGACGCACTTTTTGGCCTGTGAAAATAGAACGTAAGCAATTATATGCAGTAAAACAGACGACGCGCAAAAAGTCCGGCGGCCAAAAAATCTGTGTCATTCTGGCAGACCACGCTGCGCCGCAGAAAAGTGCGCGAAAAAAATAGAACGTTTGAACGAAAAAAATACACGTGCTAACCAGTGGCGTGCAGTAGTATTCCACGAAGGGTAGGCCACGAAATAATGATAGCAAAAAAAAAATTTCATCGGCGCCATCTTGGATTTTCATTTTGACCTCATTTTCATTATCACCAACCCTAATAACCTCGAAAACGACACCCATGACGAAAAAACTGAAAATTTTCATCGGCGCCATCTTGGATTTTCATTTTGACCTCATTTTCATTATCACCAACCCCAATAACCTCGAAAACGACACCCATGAAGAAAAAACCGAAAATTTTCATCGGCGCCATCTTGGATTTTCATTTTGACCTCATTTTCATTATCACCAACCCCAATAACCTCGAAAACGACACCCATGAAGAAAAAACTGAAAATTTTCATCGGCGCCATCTTGGATTTTCATTTTGACCTCATTTTCATTATCACCAACCCCAATAACCTCGAAAACGACACCCATGAAGAAAAAACTGAAAATTTTCATCGGCGCCATCTTGGATTTTCATTTTGACCTCATTTTCATTATCACCAACCCCAATAACCTGGAAAACGACACCCATGAAGAAAAAACCGAAAATTTTCATCGGCGCCATCTTGGATTTTCATTTTGACCTCATTTTCATTATCACCAACCCCAATAACCTCGAAAACGACACCCATGAAGAAAAAACTGAAAATTTTCATCGGCGCCATCTTGGATTTTCATTTTGACCTCATTTTCATTATCACCAACCCCAATAACCTCGAAAACGACACCCATGAAGAAAAAACTGAAAATTTTCATCGGCGCCATCTTGGATTTTCATTTTGACCTCATTTTCATTATCACCAACCCCAATAACCTCGAAAACGACACCCATGAAGAAAAAACTGAAAATTTTCATCGGCGCCATCTTGGATTTTTATTTTGACCTCATTTTCATTTTCACCAACCCCAATAACCTCGAAAACGACACCCATGAAGAAAAAACTGAAAATTTTCATCGGCGCCATCTTGGATTTTCATTTTGACCTCATTTTCATTATCACCAACCCCAATAACCTCGAAAACGACACCCATGAAGAAAAAACTGAAAATTTTAATCGGCGCCATCTTGGATTTTCATTTTGACCTCATTTTCATTATCACCAACCCCAATAACCTGGAAAACGACACCCATGAAGAAAAAACCGAAAATTTTCATCGGCGCCATCTTGGATTTTCATTTTGACCTCATTTTCATTATCACCAACCCCAATAACCTCGAAAACGACACCCATGAAAAAAAAACTGTAAATTTTCATCGGCGCCATCTTGGATTTTCATTTTGACCTCATTTTCATTATCACCAACCCCAAAAACCACAAAAACGACACCCATGAAGTAAAATATAATAACAATAATATTATTGATTATTATAATAATAATACGCGCCAATAATCCCCAGGAATCATTATTTTAATCAACATTGAACATACACCCTAGCACTGGCCTGCAAATTGCAAAAAACGTAAGGAAATTTGAATTTCGCGGGCTAAAGATCATCCACCTTGAATCCTGGCCTTGTGTTGTAGCAGCCAATCACAGCCCAGCAGCCCAGCTACACTCGCAGGAGTTACCGCCCTAAAATTACTGCAATCTATACATGTGTGCAGTTTATACACACGAAAATATGCACCAATGTGCCAATGTGTGCGTAAAATTATCAATGGGTTTAAGGCAAGTCCAGTGCTTGCCTGTCCGTCGGAGCTCCAACCTTTGTAGTAACTTCCAGTAAAGTGTTAGTTGCGTGACGCGGGAGCGACTTGCTATAAGTATTCTAACAGGAGTTTGAACTTTTTTTTTTATATTTTGTACATAATGTGTAATATTTTATTACATAGTTAGTTCGTTATAATGAATGCCCAGTTGGTAGGGTAGGCTTTGTCTAATTGCCTCTTAGGGGCGCACGCCCATGGTGCTAACGCAGACGACTCACGCTTTTAGTATGCAATCTGCACTCGAATAGAATGACCGAAGATGTGCTTCGTGTGCGTTGATTCTGCGTAAAATCTGCGACGAACTTTTTGTATGTCATGCAGACATTTGTGCGCCACAGACTCGTCCGCACAAAAAGTCTGTCGTCTGCGCAAGCCCTAAAGGTTTAGAACACGTGTCCTTTTTGTATGATCGGGGTGTAGCGCACCCCACGTGACCGTTTACTTTACTTCTTGGGCGCGCCCAATTAGGGGTTAATAACATGTACCGTTATCTTTCCAGTTCACCCAACGCGTGTTAGAAAGCCACGCGAACGTGAAGGACCTGCCACTCCTGGAAGCCAAGCTGCAGTACATCAAGACCTGGCAGAACCTCCGAGACTACGGACAGACCATGTTCGTGGTGCGCTTCATGGGCCACAAGCGGGATGAGATCATTAGCATCGCCAACAACAGGATCATGCGGCTTGATCCCAACACTGGGGACCATATCAAGACGTGGCGGTTTAGTACTATGAAAGTACGTATTGTTATTTTTTTCGATAACAGGGTAGACGACGAAAAAAATCAAATTAGTCCGTCAGATAGATTTCCAAAATAATATTGGACACGTATTTTTTATTTTTTCACGTTAACAAAAATTTAAGACGATACAGTGCGTTGAAAACTCGTGTGACTGACGTCACATTTGACTACATCCTATACAGAAAAGTGACGTCACATTTGACTACATCCTATACAGAAAAGTGACGTCACAAGCCGGCCGGCACTCATGATATTTGACGCGTTTTATCTTCGTACATTTTTATTAATTTGATAAAACAAAAAATACGTATCCCTTTTTTTCGATAATCCAACGGACGGACTAAACAATCATATTTTTTTAGTCAGTCGTCATCCCTACTCTTCTTGTCATGATTCTCCTGCTCTTATCCCAATTTATTTGGGGTTGGCATTCTTCTTCCATACTTCTCTATTACTCGTCATCTCAGCAAACACCTCCTTTCTAGCCATATCATCCTTCAAGCAGTCCATTCATACTCAGAACTTTCTACGTCTACTATATCATATGCCATAACATGACAACCAATTACAACACAATTATTGAAGGGTTTAACGCAGAATGTGCACAACTCAAAATGTGCACTTGACGCAAAATTTGCACTTCGCAAAATGTGTACTTATCAAAATGAGCACTACTCAAAATGAGTGAATTTTATCACAATGGGTCAAAATAAAAACTTGTCATTTTACGCCAAGTGCACATTTTGCGTTGTGCACATTCTGCGTCAAACCCTTATTGAAGTATGTATAGCTGATTACATTTTTGGTAATCAGACCATGAGAGTGAAGGAATACAGAATGTGCTTTATAATATTTCCTATGTTCCGCTGAGATTGATTGTCATGACCAAAATGGTCAGGAGGACAATTGATATTTTTAGTTGATTGTGAAGTCAAAACTGCTTATCCCATCTGCAATTAAAGGCACAATTACATTTCAGTTGTTTAGCTCCACTTATCACACTATTTTAATTTAAAAGCTAGATCTGATGACTCCTTATACAGATATTTCATCATCAGCTTAGTATTGGTGCTAACAAAGCTACTTCTTCCATTCCAGGCATGGAACGTAAACTGGGAGATTAAACACATGATGGTACAGTTCGAGGAGGGCAACATAATATTCTCAGTACAGTCTGCTGACTGCAAAGTGGTCCATGAGTTCATCGGGGGCTACATCTTCCTCTCTATGCGGTCAAAGGATGCCAACCAGACCCTCGACGAAGAACTGTTCCATAAACTCACTGGCGGGTGGACGTAAACACTTCGTCCAACATGTTAGTAAAGTAAGACATACAATAACAGTCCTGCATGATTCTTTTGGCGCTTCAATGACAGAGGGTGCTGCTGGTAAGTGAAGAAATCAAGATGGCGGCGTAGTTTCCCAATAACGCCACGCGCCAAAAGGTCCATGCACAAGTATACATATTATTTTTAACGAAACTGACGACCCCATCATGGGTAATCCAGAATACTATAGTTAATAGTCGATTATAACAAAATAGTGCAAGTTTTAAATCTAGTGGCAAGTAATAATTATATTTTTATTATCTGTACAACATTGTAATAATTATTTAATGTAACGCCGAATGGATGGGGCCTTGAAACGTGCCTTGATGACGTGCTAAAGTTTGATAGTGTATAGTTGATATTTTTGTACCAAGAGAATGCATTCTTAATATTTTATTCTTCACAAAACATTTAAGGCTAGCTCAAACCTGGCACGGCAAGACTTTTTACCTGTACCCGACGTAACTTTATACGTAGTTCGTGGTAACAAGATAGATATTCTAATGTACGATGCCCTCTAATACCTTGGGTTCGATATCTAAATATTGGAATTTGTGTCTTGTTATAGTTCTGTTGACGTTGATACGTTCTGAGCCGACATTAAGTTTGAACCGAACTATACCACTAACTACGTATAAATTTACGTTGGGTGTAGATAAAATGCCTTGCCGCGCCGCGCCGTCCCCGATGTGTGCTGGCTTCTACTTTAGATCTTATATGTAGTGCTTCCAATAACTTCATATATAGCAATCTTGTAAATGCCAAATACACGTTTTGACACAGAATCTTGATAAATGAAATGCTTCCGTACATTAATACATCACTTTATTGTTTATATTTAATTCTAGTTATAAGAAACATGCGATGGATATGAGCTTTTAAATATGATAAGTAAGTTTTAGTGTTCATGTAATAAATAGTAATGTTGGTTCTCTGTGCAGTGCCATTACTTAACAGAATAACACCTTGGATGTGTGACTATGATCCATTTGGTGCTGAATCATTCAACAATGTGTATGTATTCATACACCACATTGAGTGGCCTTAACAAACTAGAGATTTATGGTATTTTGTTCTTTATTCATTGTAAATAACATCGGTTTATAGACACATTAATATAAGTTATTTTATACCAGTGACAAAATAATTTTAGGTTAAAATTTTTGGCTTTCTTGTTGTATACCTATTAATTGCAAAGATTATTTTATTATTGTTGACTACTAGTCTCATTGAGATCGCATATAATGCTGTCACCTTTATTTTAGTATGGTAATTAGAGTAATATTATGAGTATTAACAATTATCTGCCTTATTTTATTGTGGAGTTCTTGTACAAATTGTATGTACTTTAATTAATAATTTTCGAGTATGTTTGTAAATGAATGACGTAATAAATGTAAATTAATAACATTTTTGTGTTTCGGTTTTGATGTTAACCTGTTCCATACATTGTGAGGTATCGTTGGTGGAAAGGCGTCACGGCAGGGTTAGTGGGAGGCGCCTCTATCACGACTGAGCAAACTCCTGCGTAATTAACCCCTAACTGCGAGCATGTTTGTGACCATATAACATTTACGGTGTCGGTAGGTATACTTGCATCTTGAAATTCTTCTAGATAAATGAAATCTTCCACCACGTCACCTGAACTTGTGATGGCGATGAGTCTGTAACCTGCAATATAATAAAATAGACTGTAGCGTCTCATATTTTTAGTCTGTTATCAACAACATCACATCAATGTCCCACTTTCCTGGCACAGGAACGTGGAGATTGGAACAAGGAAAGAGAGGCCTATACCCAGCAGTGGGTGAATGTGGGTGATGGTGATGATGATGGTGATGATCAACAATCGCGTAGTTTAGGATCATGCACAGTTTATGTCAGTGTTCACTTAAAATAGTAATTTAACATAACAGCAGTGCAAGTACGTAGCACTCGATTCGATACGATTCGATAAATCTGACGGTTATTCTCGATAAAATGAGTTTTTAACCAATAGAAAGGCGGATTTATCGAATCGTATCGATTCGATCGTTATTGATTGCTACGTACTTGCAGTGCAGGCGGCCTAAAATGGGTGCTTTATCAGAATCATCATAATAATCACGTTAAAAATTTAAAATTCTTAAAATGGTCGTTATGGTTATGACCATAAAGACCATTTTAAGTTTTTAGCTTAGTTTTAAATTCTGATTCTGAGATCTGGCTATTGGGCAGAGTCAGCTTACGAAACTGAAGACCGACGCCAAACCTTATCCGCCAAACCGGAGCTTCTGAGGGAGATCGAGAGCTTCTATGGACAGTTGTACACGTCAACCAGTAAGCCTGTCGTAAATCTAGCAAACAACCCAAGAGCTAGACTGACCCGACACTATACCGAAGACATCCCGGACGTCAGCCTATACGAGATTAGGATGGCTCAGAAGCAGCTCAAAAACAACAAGGCACCGGGTGATGACGGAATTACGGCCGAACTCCTGAAGGCGGGTGGAACCGGTACTTAAGGCACTTCAGAAGCTGTTTAATTCCAGCTGCTTAATACTTGAGGCCAGTTGCTGTTTAATACTTGAGGGAAAAACGCCACAGGCAATGGTGCAGGGGTGTGGTGGTACTCTTCTTCAAGAAGGGCGACAATGCCCGGTTGAAGAATTATAGGCCCATCACACTTCTAAGCCATGTCTACAAGTTGTTTTCAAGAGTCATCACGAATCGTCTCGCGCGCAGGTTTGACGATTTCCAGCCTCCCGAACAAGCTGGTTTCCGAAAAGGCTTTAGCACCGTGGACCACATACATACGCTGCGGCAGGTTATACAGAAGACCGAAGAGTATAACTTGCCCCTCTGTTTGGCGTTTGTGGACTACGAGAAAGCCTTCGATTCGATCGAGACCTGGGCTGTACTGCAGTCTCTCCAACGGTGCCAAATCGACTATCGGTACATCGAGGTGTTGAAGTGTTTGTACAAAAACGCCACCATGTCGGTCCGACTTCAGGACCAAGCCTCGGAACCTATCCTCCTGCAGCGAGGTGTGAGACAGGGAGACGTCATATCTCCGAAACTGTTCACCGCTGCACTGGAGGATGTCTTTAAGGTTCTGGACTGGAGAGGGCTAGGCATTAACGTCAATGGCGAGTACATCACTCACCTTCGGTTTGCCGACGATATAGTGGTCATGGCTGAGACCATGGAGGACCTCAGTACAATGCTCGATGACCTCAGTAGAGCTTCCGGAAGAGTGGGTCTTAAAATGAACATGGACAAAACCAAGATCATGTTGAATGCCCATGTCACACCCACTCCTATCAAGATCGGAGACTACACTCGAAGTTGTAACGATTATGTGTACCTGGGACAAACGGTCCAGCTGGCTGGGCAGCGTTCGGGAAGTTGCGCGGTATCTTCTCGTCCAACTTACCGCTGTGTTTTAAGACGAAAGTCTATGACCAGTGTGAACTTCTGTAACCATATTTATCAGCAAATAAATCCTTGACTTTGACTTTGTGTGTTGCCAGTGATTACATAAGGGACCGAAACGTGGTCGCTCACAATGGGCCTCATCAGAAGGCTTAAAGTCACCCAAAGGGCAATGGAGAGGGCTATGCTCGGAGTTTCCTTGCGCGATCGAATCAGAAATGAAGACATCCGCAAGAGAACCAAGGTTACCGACGTAGCCCGAAGAATTGCCAAACTTAGGTGGCAGTGGGCAGGGCACATTGCTCGCAGAACGGATGGCCGATGGGGCCGAAAAGTTCTGGAGTGGCGACGGCGAACCGGAAGAAGTTGCGTTGGAAGGCCGCCCACTAGGACCTAGTGGGAGGCCTTCCAACGCAACGTCTTCCTAGGTCCACCAGGAACCCTCCTCACCTCGTCACCTGGTAAAGGTTGCGGGAATCCGCTGGATGCGAGACGCACGGGACCGGTCAATGTGGCGACACTTGGGGGAGGCCTATGTCCAGCAGTGGACGTCTTTCGACTGAAATGATGATGATGATTATGATTCTGATAAAGCAGCCATTTTAGGCCCCCTGGTATTAATTATGTTAGTTTAACGATTACACAACGTTAAGGTAAACTTACCTAGATTGCATATAGCCACAGGAATGTGATTAAACCCTCCAATCAGTTGCAAAGCTGTATCTATTCCTGGCCTGAACCTGTGCAGGTGGGGAAAGTAATTCTGTGCCGCATATATGTAACCTTTGAAAGAAACCAAAATGTTAGGCATTATGTCTGTGTCGAGGACCTTTATCCACCGCTGGTGTTCCCCAATTTCTTCGTATTTGTAAATGTTTTGGAGTCCAGCCATATAAACTTCTTTTTCGTGAGCACATACTGCTGGTGACTGTATCGCGTCTGGTAAATCAGCAATTCTTCTAAAAGTCCTTTGCTTTAAGTCGTAAATAATAGCAGTTTCTAGCACTACCCTGAAATATACAGAATTTTAGTTTTGCTTTACTTGGGCAACAAATAGATGCAATAACAAACCTTGTACTAAAACAAGCTGTAAACAAAACTAGATGCAGTGAAAACTGCGTAACAAACAAAACCCGTAGGGCCTGAATTCCTGTTACGCTGATGTCGGTCGCTTACGTCAGCCAGAAATACAGTAGCAACGTACGCACCGCTGACGCCAGCGTCGCAGTATGGTGCTATATATATGGTTCTTTCTTTCTTGTAATTCCTACATTTCTTTTTTGTATATGATAATTTATTTTGACATTTATTTATTTATTCTGAATTGATTGTGTATTTTTACTTTTGACTTGTTAATTTAATCTAGTTTAATTCAGTAATGTTTCTAATGTAATTCTGACATTTTAATTATTTATGTGTTTGTTTTTGTGTCTATATATTTTTGTTTTTAAATAATGTTTCGACTGTAATTTAATGTAATTCTGCAATTTTAATTATATGTGTTTGTATTTTTGTTTAATATGGATCTCGGATTTTATTTTATTATTTATTTATATAGAACACAATGTAAGTATACTCGTACGCGCGACCGACGTACGTGACCGACATCAGCGTAACTGAAATTCAGGCCTAAGGCAGTTATTCCATTGCACCTGTCAAATCATAGAGATCTTTAACTGAAAGCAATCTTGCTCAATGCCAAAATATTAAATATAAACTCTGGACTGTAATTGTCCGTCTGTCTGCACTGCTGAGTCCACTCATGAATTTTTGTCATCTCTTCCATGGTCGTGTAGTGAGAATACTTAGTGTTTCTAGATAAGACAAAATTATGCCACGCGCTTTTTAAGCGACTGACATTTTTTCAGTCAAAAGCCGGGTCGAGAGTCGGGACCAGGGGACCATCGTCTTTATGACGGCTGTAAGAGTCCCGTACATAGAGGATGCCAAGCTAACAGAAACGTATCAATGCTCACTGTGCTCAGACCCCTAAATAGTGTACAGACCCTCGTAACTTCAAGTTCAATGTATGCTGTTTTTTATTATTTCATAATTATGTAGTAGGTAACCGTAAATAAATAAAGAGCAGTTGTATCAGATACTTTATTATTTACTGCAACTTACAATTTTTTTTACTTCCATATTTATTTTGTTTACATTACAACAATATTAATTGAGTACCTATCTACTATTTTTCATTATTATAATTCTCATGTCTGGCTTGCGGTATTATCCCGTTAGTATATTATTGAACCCAGTTGACAACAGTTTTGAACGTTGCACTTGTCCTTGCAACTTGTGTACAAAATGATATAATTGTTTAAAATGATCATAAGTCATTCCAACATGATAATCATAATTGTACAATGTTTTAATTCTCTTGCGAGCCCGTTTTTTACATTCCAGTATCGATAAAATTTCTTCTATTTGAGTAGAAGGAAGTTCCGAATCTATGGACAATTCGTAAGTACGTTTTTCACGTGGGGCCATGAAATTTTTGCGATTTGTTAACAGCGTCACCGTGACCATTAGCGGCACCACTAAACCATCAAGAACTTTATATTTTAGACATATTTCACAATTACATTTTGCCGCTTTATGTCCTGACGGTTTTTTTGTAGCGAATAGAAGACAAACGTCCATGATGGTGTCTTATGTAACTTGTCCTGAACATGTTTGCACGTGAGAGCCTGGTATATGTGCTGACTGACCTGGAAATGCTTCTCTTTTCGGCATTGTACCAGGCTCTTGTGGCATTGGTAATTCAGGTACTTCCGGCACGGGGAGCTCAGGCACAAAGGGTATAGCCACATCAGGGAACACCGGTACTGGCAATCCTGGTAAAGGACTGCCTGGATCAGGTATTTCTTCAGGGTGGTTTTCCTTTTTTCTAGGCTTTGTCCTAGGAGTAGGACTCATATCAATACCCTGGATGGTGTGGGAAGTTTTCTGTCTATTGTCTATGGAATCAGACAATAAATTACTTATGGTACACATGTCAGCTCTCTTCTTTGCTTCAGCCCGAGGTCCAATGGCCATTCCAATTTGATGTTTCAGCTAAAAAAATATTAGTTTCAGAAGATAAATTATAATAACAACCTAGCCTGAGCCTATTCGAATTCCATCTGTAAGATGCTAAATGGCTTCACTCAGTAAGATACTGACTGTAAGAGCAACTAGAATGGAAAATGGAAAAACCAATAAACACTTCGTCCGACCGTTTTTTTTTTTTTTTTCGATGGGAAATCTTCAAATGACTTCTCCCGCTCTGGGCGGAGCAGGAGGGAGTGTCAGACTTTTACTGACTAAAACCCATCCATGTTCATTCATCGCCCTTTGTGTTCCGGGGTCACGGTATCTCTTTCGAACAGTCCCGCAACCCCGGCAGGACTTTGTCCGACCTGGGAATTGAACCCAGGACCTCATGTTCAGCAATCACGCTTGCGACCACTAGACTGGAGAGGCAGTTGTTTTAGTTAATCTGCACGAATCAATGTTTTACCTGATTACGAAAAGAACATTTTATGATAATATTTTTGGTTCAACTGCTTTTGTAAAATTAAAAAAAACTTACATTTTCATGTCCCAAATCTAAATTCCGCTCAAAAATATTATTTCCTAATTTGTTTTGAAGATTTTTATAGTATTCTGGACAGCGAAACCTTTTACGTGAATCCTGCAACAAGATCGATTAGAAAGAATTTTAGAACATAGTACTTAATGATCATAAACAAATTATTTTTGGGTAATTTCTTTAGGGAAGTAAAAAGTGGAAGTAACGGCCTTTGCTCAGGCTCAGCTGAAGCAACCAAAAAGGAAAAATCTCTACCAACCAACCCACCATAATATTTTTTTTGATGATTTTTTTAAACTAAATCTAAGTCATGCACTTGTGGTGACTTGTGCATTCAATAGAAAGTTCAATCTATGCAATTATAACAAGAAAACTTACCTGTCTCGTGCGTAATGAACAATAAAGAACTTCTAAAAGAGTTTCAGTAGCTTCTTGTACCGAGCGACCTCTCGAACGAAAGATATTCAAGGCGACGCCTAAGCCAGTAGCAGAATACATTTTGATTCAAATTTGAATTATTAATTAGTAATTTTAGTAAGAAAACATAGTTCTGTTAAATGGCATTTATGTCAATTTTGATTTACTTTAATTATCATTTAATATCATTTTTAACGCTGTATAACTGCGGTAAATTTAAGCTGTTTATTGACATGATTTCACATTTTTTACAACAAATCACGAAAATATGTTGGCGGATTTTCTTGAATCCATTTTGTTTGACTTTAGTTTGACAAAGTTGCCAAGCTTTATTTCTTTTTAATTTTTAGCAAGAAAGTAGGTAGGTATGTTCGATTGCCAGTACCATTTCTATTGATCTCCTCCCTGACTGCAACTCTAAAGCGCGCCACACGTTATTATTGTTAAGGAAGCACTTCTAGAATAGAGCGCATCCAGTTGCTTTATTTACGTTGCTATGGGTTGTTATTTTTCTTCTAGTTTTGACTTCTCAAATATACAATTCTATAAACAACATTTTATTTCTTATTCTTTAATATGGTAGCAGAGCGTTAACAATTAACATTGTTTAGTTGCATTAGTGAAAAACCAACGGGTTCTCAAATATGCAATCATCCGGCGTAAAAATCGAGATTGGTCGACTCGATGGTATCACTAACTGGCAAACATGGAGATACAAGGTGAAATTACTACTGAAGAGTACTCCAGGTACGCTAGAAGCAATTGAAGGCAAGTTAATTAAGCCGAAAGATCCAGGACAAACGGCTAAAACTGAAGAATTACAAAAGTTTAAGAATGAAATGGAAATGTTTCAAAAATGTGACAGTCACGCACTTCTAATTCTTACTACGAATATGACTGAAGAAACATTACAAAAGGTAATGCGATGTGAAACGTCATGTGAGATGTGGAAAGAGCTTCATAGGCTTTATGATGGAGCAAAGGAAGACAGGAGTTACGATCTGTGCATGAGGTTCTTCCGCTACCAGAAAAGCGAGGAACATGATATGGCCACGCATATTTCGACTCTCAAGACTGTTTGGTATGACTTGAACAATGAGATTGAAGGAAATGATCTACCAGAAATTTTATTGATATGTAAAATATTGGATACACTTCCTGAGCAATATTTCAACTTTAAGTCGAGCTGGCTGTTGATGAATAAGAGTGACAAAAATATTGAAAACCTGACGACACAAGTATGTGCTTTTGAGAGGTCTTTAGATCAGAAGAATTTAGAAGAAAGCGGAAGTAGCAATGGACTTCTTATGTTAAGAGGAGAGAAGCGCTACGAAAAACAAGGGATTAGCAAAAAGAAATGGAAGAAATGCAATTACTGTGGAGAAGGCTTTCACAAAGTCACATCTTGCAAGAAGTGGATTGCGGACGGTAGACCTCCAAAACCTCCAAAGCAATCTTCAAATATTGAGATGCTGACAGGCCTAACTCTAGCCTGCGATAGTAAGAAAACAGATAAAGACTTGTGGTATGTGGACAATGGCGCGACAAGCCACGTCACTAATAGAAGAGATGTATTTCGCACCTTCGAAGTTTTTGACGAGCCTCATACAGTTATGACAGCCAATGGAGAGGTGATTGAAGCCATAGGAAAAGGCTCTATTCAACTTGAAGCTGATATAAACGACCACAAAGAATTACTGGTCTTAACAAACGTATGGTATGTTCCAAGCATTGAACGCAATCTATTTTCTGTGCTAGCTGCACAAGATACGCTAAAGAATAGCATCTTTCAGTCAACTGCTCAGTCATGTTATGTGAAGAACGATGACAAAGTCATTTTAGTCGGGAATCGCGACAAGTATGGTGGTCTGTACAAACTTAAAGTAAAAGTACTGATGCCCGAGCTTGAGATAAACCAACTAACGACGTCACAGAATCTTCAACTCTACCATGACACGCCTTGGACATCAGAACAAGAGACATGTAGCAAAACTGATACAAAGGGAGCTTGGAGTGAAGCTGGACACAAGTTCTGCTGATATCTGTGAAGGCTGCGTCTTCGGCAAGAGCCATAGGCAGAAGTTTGGAGAGAGACCAAGAGCAAACAAACCTGGAGAGCTAATCAGTACAGACGTATGTGGTCCATTCCCTTACTCAATCTCTAAATTCAGATATTATGTTTTGTTCAAAGACTCCTTCTCAAAATATCGATGGATTTACTTCCTGAGACAGAAGTCTGAAGTTCACGCTCGCTTAAAGGACTTTCTAGCAGAAGCAAAAACTTCCGGACACGTCGTGATGGAGATGCTAAGCGATAATGGAGGGGAGTTCTATAACAAACAGGTACGTAAGACTTTGAGAAAATATGGCATAAAACAAAGATTTACGATGCCATACACTCCCGAACAAAACGGATCCTCGGAAAGAGAGAACCGTACAATCGTGGAGATGACAAGAGCACTAATGCACGCTCATGAAAAGATACCAGAGGGTTTATGGGCAGAGATAGCCAAAGCCTCTGTTTACATATTAAACAGAACGGGACCTACTCCTATAGAAGAAAAGTCACCGCATGAGCTCTGGTACGGCAAGAAGCCCAAGATTAATCATTTGAAAATCATTGGAAGCGATTGCTATGTGCATGTCCCAAAACAAAAGAGAGAAAGTAAGGTTGGCAGAAAAGCTGAGAAAGGCATTCATATTGGGTACGACGGTGATGAAGGATATCGAATTTTCAATGTAAAGGGATTGAAACTGATCAGATCTCGAGATGTTGTGTTTGATGAGTTACCTTCACTTGAGAAAACTAAGATTGACACAACTTCTGCAATACCTGAACCTAAAATAAACACCTACGAACTGCCAATGCCTCTTACAGATTCTAAAACTGTTTACGAAGAGAGTCACTCTCGTTCACCTTCAGAAGCGAATGAAAGCGTCGAAGAAAATTATGAGTCCTTAGAGGAAGATGAGCCAGTAAATGATGAACCTGTAAATACGGAACCTATGACACGACAACTGCGTGATCGAAGCCAGATCAGACGTCCACAAAGGTTTGAGCAGTTTGTTAGCGAAGCTGTATCTATTCCTGAACCGACTACATATCAAGACGTCTTGCGAAGCTCTGAAAAAGATAAATAGTTCGAAGCAATCCATGGTTTCCCTATCATCCACAGAAGCGGAGATAGTTGCAGCCAGTGAGGCTAGTCGTGAAATGGTTTGGTTGAGGAGATTGTTCCAAGATCTGAAAACTAATCTAGATACGCCTACTTTGCGAATCGATAATGAGTCTGCAATTAAGCTCGCCTATAACCCTCCATACGAGCAGCACCGCAAGACTAAACATATAAAACTGAAACACTTCTATGTGCGACAGTGTGTATCCGAGAAGGATATAACCATAGAGCAAGTACCGACTGCAGAACAACTTGCTGACATTTTTACGAAGCCTGTTTATAAACCGAGACTGGTAAGGCTCTGTGAAGAGTTCGGCTTGAAGAAGAGGGAATGTTAAGGAAGCACTTCTAGAATAGAGCGCATCCAGTTGCTTTATTTACGTTGCTATGGGTTGTTATTTTTCTTCTAGTTTTGACTTCTCAAATATACATTTCTATAAACAACATTTTATTTCTTATTCTTTAATAATTATTTTTAGATACACAAGGTTTATTTAAATTAGCTAAACAACCTCCCCAGACGTGATGGATATGGATATCTAAGCCCGATAAACCAAACAAAAAAAAATTGTCAAAAGTCCCCTCGATCCCTACCCGCAACAGACCCACCATTCAGAATCAGATTAATCAGAAAGGGTTATAAGACCATGGACTAGAAGCACAAAAGACATGTGTTGGTCGACACGACTCTATACCAGATGAAGCTTTACTGAGTGGCTCAAGTGATTTGACGTCAAGTGTGGTCAATCCAATAAATTAATTTTTAACTTACCTATATCCACCAACCCCTCCGAGAATAAATAATGAATCCTCAACAACCACAACACCAGGGTGTCTCCGTAATGGCAGCTCTACTCCATGTTGTATCCACTCCTTTTTAAGAACATCGTATACTTTCACGTCCCTCATATAGCTCCCTGCACCCCTGCCATATTCACCACAAACCTTAACAATCTTTGTAGGAGTCCAATTGGTTAAATTCCAACCCCAAAGTTTCTTTTCACTTAATTCTATCCACTTTCGGAAACCCTTCTCTTCTGTATAGATATACAGGTAATTCTCTGATAGTTCTGCATTTTTGTGTTTATCGGCCCACATTGGCACCGCTGGTATAAACTTCAGCTTACGTTGTACACTCGCATCCACTATATTCAACACTTCCGTATATACTTTTTCTGTATACAGTTCACACAGTACCTGTTTGTTTCCTTTTATAGCAGTAGTTGACAGTTCATAGTCTTTTGACAACTTGTATAGACATTCTACTATTTTTTCTGCTAAACTGTTCACATAATCTTTAATGAGATCCTTCATTTCCTTTAATTCTATACTTGTAAGTCTATTCATGTCTAAACAACAGAGTACAATAAGTAATGTGTCAGCACCCATCTCTTGAAGCTCAATCCATTGCAATCCAAATTTAAAAACACATAATTCAGATTCTGTGTTCAAGTACGGGTGTGATAGGTACCAAAACAAAGATTTTATTGACAGCACTAATACGGGTTTCATGTGTTTGAATGAAAAAAGTCCATATGTTACAGCCGCTTGCTCCAGTTCCAATGAAGGTGCATTTTGTGCTATTTCTCTAATTTCCAAGAAGTTGGACAAGGATATTGTTTGTTCTAAACAGTAGTTGATTTGTTTTGTGAGTTCTGTGATTTGTAGGTAATTTGCTGCTATGGCAAGATCCCCAACAGTAGATAGAGGGTAATCTGATATATCTATCAAACCCATTTCCATGTATCTTGTAATGATAGTCATTGAGTTTGCATCAACTACCTGCAAAGAGGAAGCTTTCAAGTTATAAACACAAAACTTGATCTGTAAATAAGTTATAAACTTATCAAGCATTTTAATAGATTTAGATGATTTTCCAAGACTGCCTTGTTAGTCTTCTTAAGGTCCTGGGTTCGATTCCCAGGATTACTTGGTGTAATATAATTTTTCCATCAAGAATTTATCAGTTGCAGCCACAGGGTTTGGATTTGTACCCAGTTGATGGCAATAGAATCCTTGAATAGAAACTTGTGAACGTGTGGTTGAAGTAATAATTATGTACCTACACCTCTGCCTAACTCTTCGTAGATTACAGGCGTGATGTTAGGTGGGTGATTTTTTAAGAATAATAATTTAAGGAATGCCTTGAATATTTTCGTTACTGGTGCAACAGTTCTGAAAACAGTTTACAAATTGGAAAACTATTGTTATAACTTAATGTAAATTGTATCGTACATGAAAAGGACTAAATACATACATCGATGTGAATTTCTTGTTGCTCCTTTTCGACATAGTTCCCGCTAAACATGGCCCGAAAATAATCACTGTATTCACTAAGCAGGTCCCTTTTCACTTTAAAAACTTGTCCCTCTACTATTAGGGAAACTTCTTGTTGACTCTCCATTTCTAAAACTTTCGGCTGGCGCAGGCGTATGAAAAAAACTGTTTGTTATTCAGTTCAGAATAATATTTTTGCCGAGCCCGGCCGGTGCCGTTGACACTTAGAGTATATAGTGTTCTTCTGTGCGTTGACAATTCTTGTCATTTTTGACAGCCGCAATCGGTTGCATTCCGTAATAAAAAATAATCGCTCACAGCGCTCACATCTATAATTTGCGTTCCGATTTAGATATCACGATTATGACAGCTAAGAGCTGTCATCAATTCGGAACGCTCGTGAATGCGTTGACAGTGAACATAACCCCAAACCAAAACCTTCCACAAGACCTATTTTTGAAAATGGAAGTTATGTTGGTTGACTCTATCGACACTGATAACTCAGATTTTGAGATAGAGAACGACGATTCATCCAGTGATGAAAAGGATGATATAAGTTCTTCATAAAACAACACAACCTGTCAACACAACTGTTGGGGCATAGTTGGTGTAATCGCAAGATGGCACATGTCATGACGATCCAAGGGACATCGAAATCGCGCTCACGGTAATTCGGAACGGGTTTATGGACGATCAAATTGATTACAGCGCAATTCGGAACGCGGCCCAAGGGTTCGGGGTGTAATTTCCGTGCTAAAATGCTAAAATGTTAACAAGAATCTATTTATGATCTGTGAAAATTAAAAAAAAAAGTTTGGAGGGAATTCTGACAGTAAATACTTTTGACATATTCGATTTACGAAACACAAACACAAGTTGAAACTTGAAACTTGTTGTTTTTTTTCCCGCAGTTATTGACAATAAAAATTAGAAGGCTCAAGGCTGTTTGTGTTCGTGAGAGAAATAATGATAAATATTATATGGTAGGTCATTAAAAACAGCAAGTAACAACGGGCGAAATAAACAAAGATCGAGGGGGAAGTTTCAGAAAGTCTGCATAAAAATCATTAATGTTTCGGTGATAGTGTATTAATGAAGGACAACATGACAGCCACCGCATCAGCAGTAACTGCTACAGCAGCTGATGAAGACTTAGACGAATGTGGACCACAACTTATTACTAAATTAGAGGTATCATAATTATATGGTTTATTATTTTAAGGTTGCCTTACACTAAATGCTATTGAACTCACTAGAAATTTTGTAGCTCTTATGGCGACCCTCTGATCCGTAATTTTGATTCGTGTCCTAGAAGAAATACCAGCTAAATTAGTTATTTCTATGTTTGCCATGAATAGAATCCATGCACAGTGTTCTGTTTCTAATTATTTTTATAAAAAATTTCAGGGAAATGGCATTACGTCTGGAGACATAAAAAAACTAGAAGAAGCAGGTTATCACACAGTTGAGTCAGTGGCCTATGCACCTAAGAAATGGCTGATTACTATAAAAGGAATATCAGAAGCGAAAGCAGATAAAATACTGGCAGAAGCATCCAAGCTAGTGCCAATGGGATTCACAACCGCTACTGAGTTCCACCAAAAAAGGTAAACAACAAGGTTGGTTTACATTTTAACATGCAAATTACATTGTAAAATGTAAACCAAATAGCTTGTTCGACCGTATGAAACAGTAATTTTCATCATAATTTTTTTTTAAGTTATTCTGATAATCTTACAACTGTTTAACAGATATTTCAAATGATTTAATGAATTATATAATAATTATTTTGTCCTAGATCTGAAATAATTCAACTAACAACAGGCTCCAAAGATCTTGACAGGTTACTAGGCGGAGGTATAGAAACTGGATCTATTACTGAAATATTTGGAGAGTTCAGAACAGGCAAGACTCAAATATGCCATACTTTGGCCGTCACATGCCAGGTAAAACTCACTTCTTTACACAATACTAGCTTTAATCTGCAGCTTCGCTCCCTTTATGGTGGGAATTTTCCCACTTTGGGATAATGTAGCTTAGCTTTCCATTAGTGAAAGAATTTTCGAATTGTATTAGTCGTTGTTCCAAAGATTACTCCTTTAAACAAACTTCATTTTAATATTATTAGGTTAGACTAAGTGCAACTCAGCCCTTCTCAACCTTTTCGTGTATTAAAACCTAGTGGTCTAAAAAAGTTTTGATGCCCGTACTAGTGTGCCTGGACTAAACAAACATGAAAATAGACTTTGAGGCACAATACCTGACCACAAAACTAACCCCTAACACCTTAATAAAGCTCCATAAATCTAAAGTTCTAATGTATAGCATCGTTGTTATGTTCCATCCAATTTGACTAGTACAAGAGCTTTGTACGTGGGATGCAACTGTCCTTTTAAGGGTTCCGTATCTGAAGAGTAACCAACGGGTAAGTAATATATGATATAATTACAAAATCTCTAATATATACAAGACATAACAACTGAATCCATAATTTTATTAGATATAATGATCAGTTAATATAATAAGCGATTGATATAATTTTAAAGTTACTAAATTTTATAAGCATAACCTACATTGAAAGGACATAAAACGTATTTAGTCTAATATGATAAAACGCGTGGTTTTTAATTCGCTGTAAAAAACATCCAAACAGGCATACACCATGCATGCAGCAAGCATGCAAACAAGCATACACCATACATGCAGCAAGCATGCAAACAAGCATACTTACACCATACATGCAGCAGGCATGGTTTCCGTCACGGCTCCGGCGCTGCGGGGCTCCGGCGGGTCCCATGCGAGCTTATCGTCGCAGCTGTGGTTCACGCTCACCACCGTGGCGGCGAGTGTTAGAACCATCGGCTCCTTAGCTCGCGGGCCGCCTGGCCCCTCCGCGCCTACGCGATTTTAAATAACACTCTAGGGGTAGGGCAGACAAGACTATGTGGAGTCGGTTTTGCAGCGATTCGTTTCTGTCACGCTTTTCGATAATATAAAATGTCAATATTATATGTTTTAAACAATAGGCCTAATGATTTTCGATTAAATAAACGTTATATCCAATAACGTTAAACGAAATAAGTTTTAGAGTAAGTATATAAATGTTATATCAACAGTTGGTATAACTCACCTTTATTATATCTTGTGAACGTTATTGAAATAAAAATATACCAAATAACTTTATATGTTATGAGACGCATCCGTAACCAACAGGACCCTAGCAGCGGGCTGTATCTGATGATCTGTATTAGGTAAACAGTTGAAATTTACACAGAATGTGTATGTATATGAATTGTGTGTGTAAAAATTAAATTAAAGGGGCTCCCCAACTACCATGAGACGGAACCCTTCATGCACGAGTCCGACTAGCACTTGGCCAGTTTTTTCATCCAGATTGTAAAACAATCCCACTGCTGGGCCACGGCATCCTCTATGTAATCTCGCTTACAATATTTGTCTATTTCCTTCCAGCTCCCCATAGAGCAATCGGGCGGAGAAGGCAAGTGCATGTACATCGACACGGAAGGTACATTCCGTCCGGAGCGCTTGCTCGCGGTCGCTCAGCGGTACGGCATGGAGGGCGCCGCGGTGCTGGACAACGTGGCGTATGCGCGGGCGTATAATTCTGACCATCAGACGCAGCTACTGGTACAGGCCTGTGCTATGATGGCGGAGTCTAGGTATGTTTTTGACGACCCGAATGGCGCAGCGGTAGTGAGGCTGCCTTACGTTCTTAGGATCCCGGTAGGAGCAAATGTTTGTGTGATGAGCATGAACATTTGTTTCCGAGTCATGGATGTTTATGATATGTATAATAAGTATGTATTTACAAATAAAAAGTGTCTATGTTATCTATGTAGTATTATCAACTATCTGGTGTCCACGACACAAGTTTCGTGGCTTAGTGTGGCACTAGATGGCGCTGTGTGTAATATCCAGCGATATTTATCGATTTATATTTATGTTTTGAAGATCAATGGCACTTAGTTGCTGTAAACGTACCTCTTCTTGAGCAGGGGCTATAATCCACCATGCTGGCTCAGTGTGAGTTGGTACATCATCATTATCCTGCTGTTATCCTAATTTATTCTGGAATTAGAGCAGCATCTCTTCCTCCATACTTGTCTCAACGCAGCATGTGCTCATTACTCTTCATGGCAGATGTCACATGTCTTCGAATTTTTTGATAATAATTAGTCATGTCGTTTTCCTCACTGTTTTGAGAACAGTGGTCTGAAATAAATTACTCATAGTATTGCATCTAACTGGGTTCGATCCCACCTAACCTACAATATCCAAGTCGGGGATGTGACCACTGGTCCACCACTGCCTAAACATTTGACACAAACCTACTATTTAATTGAATGGCATTTCGACTAAAAGAAATGTAATAATGATTGCTGTTGTGTGTAATTTTACAGATACTCCCTAATAATAGTTGACAGCGCAACAGCACTGTACAGAACAGATTACTCCGGCCGAGGCGAGCTGAACTCGAGGCAGCTGCATCTGGGCAGATTCATGAGAATGCTGCTAAGATTGGCTGATGAGGTACTTACCTCCTGAGGTCCTTACCTTAGCATTATCAGTGGTGTATTTGTAACCTATCACTTGGACACGAGCTACAAGCTCAAGAGGTACGCGTGTTGCGAGAGCAACTGTGGAGAAAACATGAAAGAAATTGTTTTGAACATGGCCAATAGCAAGAGGCGACCAGTCCTACCAAGGGATATTGTATTACCCAGTAATAAGCGTATGTTCCATGTAAAATACTCATATTTAGCTGCATACTATTAGACTGGATGTCAACATCAACAGTTGGGAAATTTCGTAGCGATCAGCGAGAGGCAATGCAGATCTGCCTCTTGCTGGCAAAATGTAGATGAACTTTTCCCAAACATTTGCTTGCGAGAAATACAGTCGCAATATTCTGTTATTTCCTTTTATTTTAAACAATTTTTTCTCAATTTCAGTTTGGCGTAGCAGTACTGATAACAAACCAAGTGGTAGCCAACGTTGACTCAGTAGGAGTATTCAACGCTGACACCAAGAAACCAATAGGCGGCCACATCATTGCGCACGCGTCGACGACCCGCCTCTATCTGCGCAAGGGGAGGGGCGACAACCGAGTGTGCAAGATCTACGACAGCCCCTGTTTGCCGGAAACGGAAGCCATGTTTGCGATCAGTACTGAGGGAATTACTGATGCTAAGGAATAGGTAGACGCTACTTGGACATTGAATATAACACGATTCGTTCATTGAATCAACTTTATTCAATTTAAGACTGCGATGTGTCTGATAAAGTTCAGAGTTGTACGAATAAAGATGCGGATGTGAAACGTAACCTCGGGCGTTTAAGGGTCAGCTTACACCGAGACACGTAAACATAGAACTTTATTGACTACACATAATACATTTTAAGTGAAATAATTTCAAATACGCCTCAAGAAACAACTGGTCTCTTCAAGCATCGTCGCGTCGGGTCCCAGTATGTGCTGACCCTTAGACACGCGGACCGGTTAGCACTTAAAGTGCGCTCGTTGGTCATTAAATATTATTCAATATCATAAAAAAAACTTCTGCTATGCTCCGTAAACTAGTCTATGCTTTGTGTACTTCGCTGCTTTCAAAATGTGTTTCAATCTCATTCTGGTACATTGTCGTTCGAAAAGTTTATAATATATTTTAAACATTTATTTTGTTTCCTGAAACGCTGATTTTGTACCCCCCGCTGATCCCTCATACTGAATTTATTATTGAAATGAATTGTAAAATAATTTTAATTACTAACTACTTGTGAGTGTATAGTTACTATTTTTTGGCACTTTAATCCCATTGTATATATGCGATCATCAACACACTATTTTATATATGAAGTAAATAAAAAAACGGTATCTATAATATTTTGCGTTTTATTCTCCACGTCACGGATACAAAAATAAAATAAAAATCAAGCAAGTGGGCTCAATTTTTTGCAACCTTCTAAAGATAATTTTATTTTTTAAAACATGCAAATTAAGCACGCAGAATGACACAATATTAATATTTTGTACGTACATGTTTCACCAGTAAGGCGTACAATTATACTTCTGTATGCCTAATTGCAGAACTAAAGTATTTTGTACTTGCTTGTACTACACCACTGTATGGGGAAATTGAATTCTTTAATATCTTTTTAATTACACACAGACTGAATCTGTAACTTGGCGACACATTGCGAGTTGCGACTAATTAGCGATTAAATTTGAAACAAAACAGATCTTCGCTAGGTGCCCTTGTTTTTGAGATATAAATGTGGCCAAGCTATGGGGAGGCTCTCTCCAGATCGGCCGCCTATATCTTTTGAACCAGTGACCAACCAATTCTAATATATGGCGACAAATTTCGACTAATTTTTACGTGTTATCAAAATTAAAATCCCTGATGGTGGCCAAGCCAGTGTCAGTCACTCGCCTTTCAAGGCCTAGTGGCAAGTGGTTATTTCAGCCTCTGTCGATTTTTATCGATCGATCATGCGAAAATACAATAGTTGCTACGTGTGCCAAACCAGAGGCATATATGGCGATGATTCCCGATGACCCACCTGCGTGTGACAGTGACACACGATTTTCAAAAAGCGTCAGGGCAGCCTTCCATTTTCACTAGCTTGCTACATATTAGTAATCTGTGATTTGCACCTATTTACTGAAAACAAGATTTTGTGTGGTATACTACATAAAGAGCATCATATATAAAGGGTGTAAAAAAAACCTCTTAAACGAAGCCGAAAGGTACTTGTTCTCCGGTTGCATATTAAAAAATCAAAACTTTCTCGAGCAAATATCAAAAGAACAATAAACGAAATAACAAAATTTAAATGACCAAATGTTTTATTCAGAAAACGTTTTAGAATCCCAATGTATGTGACATCAAATGAACGACTGATCAAAAGTTAGGTTAATTTCTTCTTTAAACAAAATGGGTAGGTTAGGTTAGGTTAAAACTGTGACCTCCTACGACAGAAACGACTTGCATTAATCTAAAAAAGAGGTTTTTAGTAAGTTAATTACATGTTAATTAATGGAACACGAGTGAAAACGAAAACGCTTCAAACAGTTTGTAACATGCATTCAATTAAAAAAAATATTATCTAAGTTCTACCCGCATTAGTAAGACGCCTATATAATTTTATTATCTAAGTTCTACCCGCATTAGTATAACGCCTATATTATTTGTATTAATTTATCCAGTAATCCATTTTGACCTTTAAACGATTTGGTCAATAGTGTAATAAATAACATAAACATTGATAAGTATTCCAGACTTTGGTCAGCTGAACTTTTGATCAAATGATCATCGTTATTTTAAACTTTTTTGATTTGTATGTTGTTCTTTTGAAATTTGCTTAGAAAAGTTTTGATTTTCTAATATGCAACCTGTTCTCCCCGTCATTGCGATCATTTTTTGTTCTACACCATACGTTCAACCTAGTTACGGAGATATTGGGGTCAAAGTTCCAACTTTTGACAAGTTTTTTTTTAGATACAAGTTTTTAATGTAAGATTTTTACTTACATATATAGATAGTACATAGTAGATAAGTTCTACCACAAAACATGATTTTTAGCCAAAAAAAAGTCGTTTCCCAGCAATATTTTTTGCATAAAGTTACTTAGTTTGATGTATGAATTCTTGGTTGACGGCTTCGTGACGAGATTGTTTACACCCTGTATACGGGTAATACTACCATTAAAAACCCGACTACTGAAAAATCATGTTCTAATTAAATTCAGGGTTTACAAGGTAAAATCGACTACTCTTGTTGTAGTCGGTTAAAACGTAGTTTCTAGCGGATCTTTTATATTAGTAATGATTATTTGGCATACCACAAGTATGAAGTAAATAAAAAACAGACACCTTTAATAAATATTATGCGTTTTATTTTCTCAATATTGCTTACAACAATTTATATAAATTGCAAATAGGTACGAACAGCTAAAATAACCTTCAAATACGTGATTGGGTAACGCAATGTTGCTATTAATACTACAGTCCTTACACAGCTCATTTTACTTCTGACAGGAGTAACTTTATTTCAACTGAATTAGAGATCACTTCAAGATCACTTTGTATTTGACAGTGACAGTCCAAAGGCACAATAACTATAAAATGACTGTAGCCCCTCATTTGCGTTACACACTTGCAATCACAATCCTAAAAATTTTCAAGGAAATTCTTCTTCATTTGTTTGAAAAAATACAAGAACAGCTTCGCCGATCCCTTAAATTTTTTACACACAATGAATATTGTTAAATTTTTAAAATTATTGCCATTGCAATTTTAAGTGTGTTACGCAATATGAGCTCTAGGCTATCCGAAACTTTTAAACTAAACAAAGGACCTTAGCAGATAATCAGACATGCCTTTTTTTGTAACATCGGCGATAAGGGATTTAATTAAATGGAACTCCCGCTTGTCGGCAAAATTAAGGGTCGCACAGGTACGAATACAAAGAAAGAGTTGGAAAAATGCAATACAGCTTTGATGAAGTCGCAAAATCGCCGATGTTAAAAGTAGAGAGTAGCATGTTGTTGATTACAACATAAATTACAATTTATATAAAATTTTGCATTCGGCTTCAACATTATTAAATGGTTTACGATATTCAAAATAGCTGATATTATATATAAGGCTTCATTATATTGCTTGAGTATATAATTATATGCTTTGCGTAGTCCGTTAAATTTAAATATTTACATCTTGTGGATTTTTAATAAGGCCTATGATTTCAGTTAATTGGTGTATTACATGGAACACTCTACAAAAGTCACACTAGTTTATATTGGAGATATTTTGAGAGTTATATATTCCTATGAATCTGAGCTACACTTATTTACTTGGTATGAAACAGGTACATAGTAAATAGGTATTGCATTCAGTTTAAATCTGAGAACACGCAACGCCGGATTTAGGGCAGGGCAACAGGGGCACTTGCCTCGGGGCCTCCACAAGGAAGGGGCCTCCAAAACTTGATTTTTTTTTATGCATAAGAAAAAATACATTCCGTGTGTCCATGACCAGGTTCATGGTCCGAGACACCACACGAGAGGTTGTACGGTTAAGTCTATGTTACACCTGTAAACATATTATTTCGTGTTCCAAAAAAAAAATCCGCGTCCACTTTTTGATTGCCCCAGGGCCTCCACACCTCTAAATCCGGCCCTGAACACGGCACACTGCAAGATTATTAGTGAAAGGAACTACATTACATTTATTGAACAATAAAGCACAGTGTAAATACTTACAGTGGGTTGAACTCTCAAACTATGAAATTTTTAATACATTATTTGAACTTTTATGACCAAGCATAACAAGCTCTACCCACTAGCCCTCCCCCCGCACGATTGCCCAATAAAAACGCTCCCGTTGAACCACTGTATACTTACTACACTGTGCCCCAAGCAACGACGCTTCCGCAAAATCCACTGCAAAACTAATTCTAGACACCCTTTAAAAAAATAACATTATATCGCTAAGAAAAATGTATATGTCATAGCTACATTATATGTATATCTGTATCATAAGACATGTTTGTATTACTATTACTGTGTGCTCGCACTGGCGAAACATTTACATATAAAACCAGAGTTCTAAGTGATAATGATATCTTGATGATAACAAAAAGCATTGTCAATGTCACTTCACGTGTATCCGAACGCGATTTGCCGCTTGAACGCGTATCCAAACGCAATAATAAAGATTAAAAAAAAATAGTATTCATTACTTTTACTTATTTTACTATCTAGGACCACAGTGATAAAATGAAGACCCTGTTTGGACTGAAACCGACTTAAAACAAAAGAAAGCGGTTTGAAACAAAAATTAAAGAGACCAAATTTTGATTTTGATTCATGGATACTTTCGAACCCTGCATAAAACATGTTCAAAACTCTATTTCTCTCCGTCTTTTCCTAGTTGAAATCTTTTATCTCATCAAACAACATATTTATAAGTAAAAGTTTCGTCATTGTGAACACACTTTTACACTACAGCTATAGGAATTTTAAAATTTTCTACAAGACAACAAAACATGGAAGATTTTGTAAGGCAGGACTCGTAAATAAGAAATGCATATTTCTGATATAAATAACAAAAGTTAGATCACATAACGAATATTAAAAAAAAAAAAGGTTTATAATGTACTCAAATAAAATATTGGTCATGCAATAATAATATTTCTACTAACTATTTATTTTATGAACCTGTCTACACCCCATTTGCAGCACAACTCACTAATTTAAGGCAGTGCGTTCTGAAAGTTGGCAACGTCGCAAAATGCTGTCAAATATTTCACTGTCTTGATTAATTAATTAATGCTGTTTTATGCTTTCACGATTTAAAACTAAACTTATAATGTCACTTACGCGATATCTTCCGTGATTATTAATTATTCTAAGAAAGAGGGTAAACAGATTTGTCTGCACCTAACAATTTATTTTCCATCCACCTGTATTCTTCAGTCATCTTGCGATCATGGCTCGCATCGCTTGCAACAGCGTCGAAATATCGGAAGGTCTAAATAATTTATAATCACGGAAGATATCCCGTAAGTGACAATATAAGTAATGCTACTAAAAGAATGATGCAATATCGCTGTGTTGCATTAAAATATTGTTGTTGTATTGCAATAATAACTTGGATTTAGGAGCAAAAAAGGCATTTATCTACACCCATGCTATAAATCCTCTATAAAAGTATCTGAAACAGTTAGCTTATGGCCAACATTAAAACAGCCAGTGTCATAATAATCATTATAACACCCAATCGGGTGTTATAATGTTGTACTAAATTTCATCATGCAACTCGTTTTAACATTGTCTAGCACGTGCGATTCACTACCACAGCACCGAAATTAAAAAAAAACGTATAGGGTAATTCGAATTCAAGTAGAATCCCGCCATTTTTGTTCGATATTAGTATTGCATTACTTTGTTGTTTACAAAAATGAGTTTGAATTATATTATTACCTATACATGGTTTGTTTGTATTAAATACTCAGCAATTCAACTTTCCATGAATTTACATAGACTTCTTACAACACTACAACACCCTATGGTTTCAGAACCTTTTATGGAGGATTAATATCATGGATGTAGATAAAGTCTTGTATGCAACTGTACATAATTAGGTATTAAAACACTCATGTGATTCGGCTCGGCTTCGCCTCGTGTGATAAACCCACATTCGTGTTTTAATACCCCTCATTATACAACAGTTGCATGAATAACTATTAGTAGGGTTTCGAGTCCTCTTTTTGAAGCTAAAACTAAATATTCATTTGCCACGATATAAGTAATTGTAATTCATAATGTACTAACTTCCTAATAATATTGATTAATCCATAATAACACCGAAATATTTGACAGCAATTTGCGACGTTGTAAACTTCCATAATTATCTTAAAACCTCGTTCTGTTTCAGTCAATGGTTTGAAAATGACAGAGACCGAATTAAGTTTAGAGGTAAACGCGTTCAATGAATTGTGGTTCAAGTGGGACTGAGTCAATAGTAAATCGCAATGTTGACTAGTCGACCACCACGTTTTTATTTCTACTCTTTACATTATTTGACACTTCGTCTCTTTAATGGCGTGCTTAGGGGCCGGTCAGTGGATACGAAACGGGGCACTATTTTTTACTGCGACCAATTTCGAGGTAGCTCGCTTCGCTCGCTCGGCTCGCGCGTAGTTGGTCACAGTTCTAACCTAACCTATGTGGTCGGAGTGAACGGAATCCTTTCGACATCGTTTTTACGAACGGTTAGTCGGAGACAAAAAACACCAGGCACTTTAAGCCTTTTATTTAGGTGTTTTATACGTTAGAATCGAGAAAATAAACGATTTGCGAAAATAACACTTTTTTGGCTAAATTTTTTTTTTTTCTCAGCGCCCGTTGCGTACACTCTAACCGGGCCAACAATACAAGCCCATAATGCAAGCAGACTGTTGAGAAACCCTATTAGCATCATAAAGAGCAGTAGTCAAGGGCAAGCCAAGCGTTTAGGCTTGTATGAAAGTACTAATTAGCTCAGTCAAGCATGACCCAATAAATGACCCAGTATAAAACAGAAGCGTTGGATGTTTCTGTCGATACAAGATATTCTCTAGCGTCACCCTAACTGTACCTGACGTATCCTTACTCATTTATTATAGACAAAACAGATTTTTTCAAATAATGCAATTTTTCAGATTTTTTCAAATTTCAGTACTGTAAAAATAATTTTATGGTTATTTTGCCACAACTCGGCAAATCCTATATTTTTTTGCACTGAATAAGGATATTCTTTGTTCCTATTAATTAGTTAGGAAGTTCAAGAATAGTATTGCTTTATATAAATTCTCTACCCCATACATATAAATTTTAAGGAGATCTTTACATTGTACTTGAAGGACTTCTAATATTATATTAAATTTAATTTGGGTGTGGTAAAGAGTCCGTTCAGATAGGGAAACTAACGCTGTAGGTACGTAGTCAATAGGAGCAAGATTCACTATCCCCACTTTGAATTTAGTGTTTCATACAAACTTGAACCTTAATTGTATGCGGTTAATGCTCATCGAAATTCGAAAAGTGAATGTGAGCAAGCACACAAGTGAATAAAAACTATAACATTGTACGAATAATGTACATATTCAAATGAGATACGTAGCAAAGTCAAAGTGTGGTCTGTGAATCTTACTCTGAGTCAACATTTCCATACATAGAAGTGTTGTAACTCACACAGCTAACGTGAAAAGCCAATCCCAAAAGGTCCTAAGACGGGAAGCCCCATTATTGGTAACTCATTTGCCGATACTAGACAACATGCAAGTTAAAAAATAAAAAGTAACTGATTAAATTAACAAAACAGTTTAAAGTAAAACCATAAATTAACCCAACATTACCACAATAAATAAAATAAATAACTAAAAATTCATAAAAATTACTTTATGAGGCACAAGTAACAATTATGCAGCCTTGTTACCTACTTTGCTAATTTGTATCAATCTATCAATCTGGAATACAGTAATTATTCATTTTAAATATTAATAAATTAAAAAAAATGTCAATGCTAAGTCGAATTCCATCACATTTCTTTACGGTGTAAGTACCAAGTTTTTATGGATCTTTAAACTAATCCATTTTGCATAATGTTTTTCGATTTTTAAGTCTGTTTTCAATTTTTTTTAACAATTCATTTACAATTACGTTCCAGAGAAATAAAAATACATTTTTTAAATTATTTCCGTTTTTTTTTTTCAAAAACCATTATTTTAAATTGCTTAAATATTGTATTAAAATGCGACTTCATAGCAATGAAGGATGAAGTGACATTTCTATACTTTTTGATTTTACTATGGGACTTTTTATTCTGTAGTTGATAAGACCCTAGAATCCAGATACCCTTGTGGCCTGCTCCACCTCATAACCAAGTTGCAATCCGATAACAGGAGAAAACTACAGATATACAGCCTATACACATTTATATTACCTGTGGCTGCAGGGAACTAGCAACCTTATAGTAACAAGAATACAGGTCATTATGAATTTGATGCAGAACCAGAAGTACAATAATTGTGAAAGGGTTGTATTTGGGCAACAGGACAAATGCCTCTTATGCATCTCTTCCATTCGGGGATTAGGGGATTTCTAATAAAACACATTATGAACTTTCATGATTTTAAATTCCCGTATCACGACCATTCAATCCAAATTGATACATCGACAACGATCAACATCGATGCCGCCTTAATTTGTAGCAGTATGTGCGGTTTTCTTAATTTTGATATAAATGTACTTTTCATGTGCGGGTGATATTTTTGGATTCAAAACATATGATAATATTGTTTCTTAAATAATTTGAAAAAATAATTCAACTTAAAAATCCCCTAAAAATATACCAGTTTAAAGTGAAGCAGGCCTGTCTAAATGTAATAAATATGTGTTGTATACATGCGCGTTCATAGCTTGGTGGGGTCTGCAGGCGGGGTGAGTCCCCCGGGGGGAGCGGACGGGGCCACTGGCGAGTGCACGTGCGGGGACAGCGGCACGTGTGCGTGCGGAGACACGGGCGCGTGCACGTGCGTGAGCGGAGACACGGGCGCGTGCACGTGCGCGTGCGCGGTCGCGTCCAGCCGCGCGTGGTCGCGAGCTATCAGCGCGCGGAGCTCGTCCTGGAGAACAAGTTAAGATTTTCAACTTTCGTTGCAGTGTCGAAAGTTGCACATCCAACCATGTCTAATATGGTTTAATATGGAATTTCCACGGTCAGTACGCAGTTTTATAACAAATAATCGGCGTCAACTACAAAACTCAGATGGCAATAATTTATACTATTCAAATGGGTCTCGCTTGTTTTAAAGTTTTGTTTAATTAAAACTGTGCTTGTTTTTTACTTGTCAGTGTTGTTCTTTTTTTAAAGTCCTCCCACTAGGTGGACCGATGACCTGGTAAAGGTTGCGGGGATCCGCTGGATGCGAGTCGCACGGGACCTGTCAATGTGGCGACACTTAGGGGAGGCCTATGTCCAGCAGTGGACGTCTTTCGGCTGAAATGATGATGATGATGATGATGAAAGGCTTTGAATGCTACTTACCCCCCAGCCAAGTCTATCAGCGAGATCCTGGCAGCCATCGTCACAGTCTCCGAGCCGTGCCACGTCTCTCACGGCGTTCTCGTCTAGGTGTAGGCCTCCGGAGGAGACGCCCCACATACGCATCAGCGGCGACACTATGCCTGCCTTCTCGCGGTTTATTAGGAGACGGGGACACCAGTCGGGGACCCTGAGGAAAGAGATATTATTTGTAAGAGGACACAAGTCGGAAGATTTCAAGTTGAGGTTGGAATCGTATCTGGCGGTGAAATTACATGGGCATTTTAGTTTCGCTTCACCGGTAGTAGGCAAGCAAACCCGTGCGAATTGTTTGGTCAGTGCCCAGTTAAATGCTAGTAAGCTAACGTCTCAAAGCCTTTGAACTTTGCCACTACCTCTAGTTGGTTCAGGAATCCGGTTGGATATAGGGTTATTATTGAGGGTTGCTTGTAATTTAGGATGGTTCCTATCACCACTCTGGACCCATGTCCATTATGGCAGCATTTCCTCTCGAAAGAGAGACTGTGTCCCATCCGAGTAAACTGATTATTTTATAGTATTTTTCCCGGCCTTTCTCCAAGTATTTTGGGCCCGCTTCCAGTGTAACCAGATATAGCTAAATATAAACAGTATTGCACATGGAGTGACTGCCTATCTGTTATCGGTTGTTGCTATAAATTGCAATCTAGCAAAGTTATATCCCAAATGGGATCCAGACAAATTTTGCGCCCAGAAAGTCCAAATTAATTCAAATTCGCCGCCTTTATTTCACCAAGCCGTGAATTGCGAAAAGAACTTACATATCAATAAGCGAGGCAAAAGGCTGTACTTCCAGCGAAGACCCCATGATGATGAGCATGTCACATTGCTGGAAGTCCTCCTGCAGACACCGTTGGAAGCGCTCGGGCAGGCTCTCGCCAAAGAATACGATGTCCGGCTTCACCACGCCCGGGCAGTCGGTGCAGATTGGGATCTGATCCGCGAATATGCGCTCTGGAATGTGGATTTTTGGATTAGGTATTGTAGAATGTCTTTTCATCTTCTTCTGGCTCTTGTGACACAGCAATTCTTAGTGCAAGAGCCAGGGCTACACATATATTTATGCCTTCAAGTGCTAATAAGAAAGGGGTTTGAAGATTTTTCATTAAACGTGGCCTTCCTAACTTGCGCCATCTTATTTTAAATAGCGGCCACGCAAAAAAACCTGTACCTATTCATCACTTCACTTGTGCATTGCTCGAGGAAGTGACGGAACACCACTCCCTGCGGCCAAAGATCCTCTTCCAAGACGAGGTGCAGAAAACCACATAATTATTTGGTTACTACCTCTTATGTACACGTTCAAAAGTGCCGTAATGGTCTAATTGAAATAAATGGTTGTAGTTTGAGTTTGTACAGAAAATGCGAAGGCCGACTATTTAACCAAAGACAAGAGTATAACTTTCCAAAATATATCTGCTTTATAAATAATAGTATAAAGCCTTTTATTTGTATTCTTAGGTAATTTACACCCTTCTAATAACACATATTTATTAATTGCACAGTTGTGTTAGCATTTAACTTATTGTGGTGTTAGTTTTTATTAAGGGTTGGGGATGTAGTCCCATTACGGGTATGCCTCCTCCATCTTTTTCCACTGTTCGCGGTCCTTGGTCCAGGTTTAGCCAGTTTGAGCCTATCACATCACAAACATCTGCTTACCTTTAACATATTCAAGATTGTATTCCTTCCGGCAGTCGAGACAGTGTGACGTATAGAAGGTACCATGGGCCTCCACTAGCTTCTCCTCGGGAATGCCGGCGCCGCGCTCCAGGGTGTCAATGTTCTGGGTGTAGTGGCGGAGCAGAAGGCCTAGGGGATGGATGTGAGATACAGTAACCATGTATTGTATAGGACCGAGTCTTGGAAAGAGATAGAAGTATGAGTAACAGATGTAACAGTATGAGTAGCATGACCAATTCCATCTATATTCAACAAAGAATAGACAAAGCTCTTTCTATACAATACAACTAAACATATCTTCTGCCCGAGCATGCGGCGACCTGCAGACTCGAAAATTGTTTATATTCTTCATATTTTTTATCAACCATAGGGAGAACTATACTTATGGTTGATAAAAAAATATAAAGAATATAAATATTTCTTATCTACATTTTAAACATAGCCATGCTTACGACGGGGGATAGAAATATATCTACAATCTGTCATTTTGTCGATTCTTCCGTCGACAAAACCCGTTTCCACGGTGGTCATGCTACGCGAGCAGTTTACATTCCAGCATGACATCTGTGATTTAAGAGAACCCACATTACAGTGGGCAATTTGTAACAATATACAGATACAAACTTGTGCCTTATTTGTTTAGCTGGTGGGTAAAAAATCTACATTTTGATGGGTGTTTTTTCTTGATCACTAAGGGTTCTTACAGACGAGCGGCACGTTGCCAACTGCAGATAATGCAATAATGTAAGAACGCTAAGTTGTTGGTAAGCAGTTGTTTAATATAAAGCTCACAAAAGAGAAAAAAAAAATCTTTATGCCGTGCTAGGAGTTCTGTCATAAAACCTCATATCTGGTAGAAAAATACAATATAGCTGTAGATGAGATTCTACAAGATGGATATAGAAGTATTCTAATATCATCCTTCACAACCTGAAATCACCTACTGCCGGGTGAGTTCTTGTGCCCGCCTCATTCAGGTTTTTCCCCGGATGGCAAAATGTCATGTAAATAAATACATTTCTAATTCTGGTCTTTTTTTAGGGTTCCGTACCTCGAAAGGTAAAAAAAGGAATTCTTATAAGATCACTTTCTTGTCCGTCTGTCCGTCCGTCTGTCACCAACGATTTTCTCAGAAACGGGTGGTCCTAGCAAGTTGAAATTTATACCAAATACTAAGGTATATAGTCCTTATTAGGTGTATATCGTTTAGACGAAATCTTGTAAGTACCAAAATTTACCTTAATTTTCATGTTATTTTTTGGATTTTTCCCTTTACTTGTGCTGTAAGACTTTACTTTTAACCAAAATTGGCAATTCTAGGTCAACCGGAAGTACCCAATAGGTTTTGGGTCGAAAATCTAAATGGTAGTTCCCGTTGACCTAGAATCACGAAATTAACCTAGAATCACGAAATTTAGCGAGAATCACAGCACATGTAAAGGAAAAAATCTGAAAACCGTAAACATGTAGTTTAATAACAAAAAAAAAGCTATTTTACTATTACAAAGTTATTATTTGCGGTTGGTGCAATAACCGTTTCATAGGATCGAACAGCAAAGTTGGTTATTTTCGCTTGAAATATTCTGTGAATATTTCAAGCGTCTACATGTTGCCGTTATTAATATCAAGCAAAAAATGGCAGAAAAGTGACTTTTGTTGTATGGGAGCCCTCCTTAAATATTTATTTTATTCTATTTTTAGTATTTGTTATCATAGCGGCAACAGAAATACATCATCTGTGAAAATTTTAACTGTCTAGCTATCACGGTTCATGAGATACAGCCTGGTGACAGACAGACGGACAGTGGAGTTTTAGTAATAGGGTCCTGGTTTTTATCCATTGGGTAACCGTAACGGAACCCTAAAAATTAAATAGTATACCTTTTTCATGTAAAAGCCTGATGAAGTAATGTGAAAGGGTTGGTTTGAAGCTTCCAGGGTACAGTTCCTTGGCGAGCATAAAGAACGGTTTTGGGTTCTGTCTGAAGAAGTTGATCTCAAATATTGCTTGAGGTTCTGGAAGGTCATATTTCTGCAGGTTGTGGTACAGACCAGTTTCGGGACTACGGAAATCAGGGATGCCAGCAGCTGTAACAAAAATTTATAATTATTATTAGCTTTTGAATGCAGCTTCGCTCGTGAGGAGGTCAGAAATTATCCTATTGTAATGTACTACTGGGATGAAAAGTATCCTTTGTTCTAAACCAGAACAAGTTCTAACTGTGTGGTGTGTGCCAAATTTCATAGAAATAAGTTCAGTTGTTAAAGCTTATAACAGTGACAGTGTTACTTTCACATTCAATAGTTATATTATATAATGGTATAGAAGTTAATACTGTGTAGGATATCAAAGTAATCACTAAAAGGACATAAAATCATCTTCTCTAAAACTCTTTTTGGCAACAAAAAGGTTTTAAGAAGATTTTATTTTTATGTCCTCTATGAACAAAATATTTGCATATTCTGTTCATTTACAGTGACAATATGCATTTTGACAACTGACCATTTAGAATTATAACTACTGAGCTCAATTAATAATAAAACAGTTTTAAGGATGTACTGTAAATTTTATCTACCAATTGTACACAACATTAATAAGCTAATGACTAAACTGTAAAGTTTCCATCAAAACATTATACTTGTCTGACCTTGGTATAGTAAACAATGACATATTAATTTTCCACTGAACATTTTTTGAGTCGAAATTTCCGTAGCTAAATTTTTAGTCATTACATTATTATTTCGATATGGTTTTGAAGTTCTAGGTCTAGTGATAGATCTTTAAGCGTACAAAAATGTATTTTGAAAGCACTAATTTTAATAAGTTACTAAAAAAACATAATTTCTGTTTCTTATTCAAATAAACATTATATAAAGAGGTAAAGTTCCATGGCGTCAGAAAACACCCTAAGCCGTTGGCCCCGGCTGTCATTTATGGATCTTTGACAGGATATCAGTGGTCCATTAAGTTTAACAAGTAGTCTCACCAAAGGGTAACATATTGCCCAGTAGACTGTGGATGTTAGATCTAGGCAGTCGCTCCATGTAAATTACTGGTATTAAGGTGCATCCGGTTAGAGTGGAACCCCACCCCGACATAGTTGGGAAAAAGCTAGGCAAATGATGACTATAAAGAGGTAAAGTTGGTAAGTTTAGATGTAGGATGGGACGATAATCTCTGAGAGCACTCATTTAGATTCAAATATTTTTTAGTTTTGTAATGCTACATACACAATAGGGAATATGCATGAAATACAAAACTCTTTTTATTTATTAAAAATGCCTTGTATTGGCCTTTAAAAACTTTGTGGTACACTTGTTTAAGTTGCTAATACATCATTTATTTACTGTTTTGTTTTTGGTGAATCGGAACGCACTCTCAAAATGCGTCGTCCTCGATAATGCTGGTAGTGACGTCAAAGTCCATGTGTCAAAAACACTTATAATTGAAAAGTGCTTAAAGTTTCACTAAGATTTTATTATAATATTGTTATTGCAATTTTTACTTGACTAAAGCACATACAATTAGTAAAATTATTCTATTAAGGGCAAACAATTTGATGTAAACAAGGCAGATTGTGGTAAATGACGTTACATCATGGCCGCGACAGCTATGGACGTTTGAACTGTCATAGAAAATAGCAGAAGTTTAATATTATTTTTAAGCGACAAGCAGTAGTTGAACTTAACTTTTAATACTTTTTTTTGGGTTGATAGTACTGTTTTTATTGATTTAAGTGAAGAAAAAATTACGTGCATATTCCCTATTCGATGACGACCTGAATAGCGCAGTGGTAGTGACGCTGCATTACGTTCTTAGGGTCCCAGGTTCGAATCCTGGTAAGAGCAAATGTTTGTGTGATGAGCATACAAACAAAAAGTATCAATGTAGTATATCAACTATCTGGTGTCCACAATACAACCCTCGTTGCTTAGTGTGGCACTAGATGGCGCTGTGTTTAATGTCTATTTATTTATTTATTGTAGATTGCCATGAAACATGTTTTTCACACTGGTAAAGTAGAAGCTAGTTGATAACTATATCATTGAACTCTCGAACTCACATTCCATACTAGTCAACACTCAAATTTCAGGTAAATATGCATCCGAATATCCGATGATAAGTAAATAAATTTTGTATGTCTAATATTTTGCAACAAAAACATTGCATACCAGACGTAATCGGAAATAAACAAACGTAATCCGAAAATATATTGATTAATGAGTCATGGAAGAATAATATTAATAAAAGTGTAAGATAGAGAATTAGAAACAGCAGTAAGTACAAGAGTGGTAGTATTAGTTAAATGGACTGAGTTGTTGACTCGTTAAAGAAAAACAAATAAATTTTTAACAAAAAGTGGCCCATTGTAAATAAACAAAGCTCAGAAATGAAATTTTAATAATTCAGTCCAGGAAAACTGTATAAAAAAATAGAAATATCGCTTGAAGCAAAATGTTCTGTAAATAAGTGTACCATAATCACAATAACCAAAGTTTATAATGTTTGTAGTATTGTGAACAAGTAGAGTAAATAAATAATAAACAATAATATTATTCAATTTCTTTACATTGGATGCATTCATCTATTATGAATTGTCACATAATTAGTACTTACATGTCGAAATACCCGCCCCGGCAAGAGTGATAATTTTTTTACACCGTTCGCTCTGAATCCATTTCACGACGCCATCCAAGCTAACTTCTTCAAGGACTCGGGTGGAAGGCGCAGGTAGGGTGATCTCGGGCGGCTCGTACAATCCCAGTTTCTGAGCCAAGTACCGTCGAATTGAATCCACATCCCAGTCCCATTTATCAACGTTAGGGACTGGTGGGACGCTCGGCACAGGCCTATCTATAGGATCATCACCTACAATCATACCAACATATTCTATTAACAACACGATATATTTATCTCACAACGTCACTCATGCAACAATAGCTCACCATCACTCTTTCCCGGCGGCGAATTTGCAGACATTTTGCGTAAATAAATGGAATTGCGACTCGAAACCTTTGTCCACTTTTGCCACGGTTTATTTGACAGACAAAGAACGCGCATTCTCGAATAAAGCTAGTGTTCGAATGATAGGAAGGTGAAATGTTTTTGGTAATTTAAAATAGCATAGTTATTTATAACGTGTACTTTGTTCGATGTGCGTTTCTAATCAGGTGACTGTTATTAAAAATTTATGTTTGTTTATTTGTTGAAAATTTATAAACAAATGTAAGATAACCATTCATTCAAGGATTGAGTGTTGCACCATTCCAGTTGCTCGCAGTTACGAACTTCGTAAACGCAAAAAACTAGTGATGTGAAATGTAACATAACCGTTGTAAAAATAACTGTGAAATATAATTATTTAAAACTTAAACCTTATAGTTTAGCCATATTTTAAGTAATTAGACCGAATTATTTGCACAAATCGTATAAAAATAAAGTAAATAGCTTCAACGACAGTGTAGATTCCGATTCCCATCAACATGCCCGAGAATCCACCAATATTACCTGAAACAATCGTAACATTCAAGCTATGTTTTATTTTCTACATGTTAATAATTCATTCAACATACTTAATATCTCGAACCAGTAAGAAACCACATCAAGACGGTGTAATATTCCTTCGCTTGTGGGCTGGTAAATGCTTATAACACATTTGTCGGAGAGATTCACTCCTTCACTGTCACAAAATATTTTAGATCATTAATTTAGCTAGGTATAAAATAGTATCGAAATAAATAAAATATAGACATTTTATTTGTTTTTTTGGTTGATATTTGATACCAAGAGAGCTAATTGATACAAGTTTAGTAAATTCACCAACACAAAACTGTTTTTAAATCCTCTTTTTCTCTTTGATGCATGACGAAGCGGAATTTTGAAAGATTTTGTAAAATGTTCTGTTAGCTCGCAGTCCGGCAAACATAAAGGACAATATAATGAATCAGCAATCTCTTGTTCCAATCCCTCAGAATCTTCAGTATCAATAGGATACAAATATTGCAGTTTTTCTAAAAAAAATATCATTATTAATTGTAAAAATAGATAACTCTCAATAATATTAGAAGGTCTTTTCTTACATTACGAACCTTTGTATTTATTGAGACATTTTAAGTTCTTTAAAGTACACGTATGAATATGTGTAGAAATTCCAGTGGGTAAAAAATATGGCGTACATTTGCACAAGGACTGTACGGATTGGATCCGACACTTGATAATGCACGCGCTGTACGAATACATGTTCTTAAACTCTGAGGCATATTCGTCTTGGAAGAGGCATTTTCTCTGTAAGAAAGATAATAGTCTGCTAGTAATATCGAATAAATCAGTTTCTTCTAGGCAAGCGTGCTGAGATCATCAGACCTTAGTTGCCGCGGCCTACATGTCACGTTTCCAGTGAATGACGATCTATGCCCATGTCCATATACTTTAGCATGGCTGTTTTTTCCCCAATAACAACAACATGTGCAATCTGAGTTACGGAGTGCAGGGTTGTTTCTTTCGCGATCTGTTTGATTAACACCTATTATGCTACGCTCCATTGCTCGTTAGCAAGTCTTGAGTTTGTTGATCTTGAGGCAAAAGAATTTGTTGTTCAATAAGTGATCATCCTTGTGCATCGTAGGTTAGGACGGGCAGTGTGCACATGCTTGCCTTATCTAATAGACATCAGTTTATTTGTCAATCCCCATCTCTGTTTTGGAATTTTGTGTGTAGTTCTTACACAGCAGTACAGAGCAGCTAGCAAAGGTAAACGTCAATTCAATATACTTAGGTACGTGAGTAAAGAGAGGTCGTGATATGTCAGTTCCTTAAAAAGTAAAAATCAAAACGTCTACCGTACAGCCCAAAAAGGCAAAACAAGTTTAAATGTATTAATTTCCAATCTACACTACCGTTTTTAACGGATATTTGCGGACTTCGGCTGATGCAACTTGTTTGATGGACGTTATTTGAAACAATTCCGCTTGGTCTGGCTGAATTGTGCGCTGCAGCACTCTCCCACCAGTCATATCAGCAAAATGGGTTGGATCGAACATAAGTATCTGAAAAGATTTCAGGGAACACATTATAAAAGTAACAGGTTTTTAACAAAATAATTTCATCAAAATAACTTGTTAGATCTTGGGACAACACTATTAAAAGTGCGTTCAGTATTTTTGACAAGTGGCGCGCAAGGATACTAAATTTAAAACAAAGATGATTTTGAAATGAGTTAAAAGCCGGATTATGGTCATTTGTAAGTTATTCCAATGATTTAAATTGTTGAGGTACCTACCTAATCTAAAAAATATTGAACTTACGTCAAACCCGTTCCTGTAACCTAGTGGGTACGCGTAGTCATCCAGCATAGAGTCAATAATCACGCGCAAACCGTTATTTGGACCGGGCACTATTTGTCTCTTTACCTCCTCTATAGTTCCCTGAGGCCTGGTAAAGAAAAAATGGTTTAAAACCGTAGATATATTGAAGATGTCTCAATGAATCAATGCTTTTCCCTAGGTCTCTATACTTAGTATTAATGGGGTAGGCAAGTGGTGGAACTAATAGCGCTAGCATCGCATGAACCAAACACCGTCATTGGTTGAAAATCTGTCAATGTCATTTTACACTTCAAAATAGTTTGACCTTATTGGTCCGATTGGGTCTAAGCTATGGACGCGCCATCTACAATCAGCTTTGACCAGCATTCTCCATTCCACAAATCTCGCTTCAATAAAATAACCCCGCGCCCCTTTTGTCATATTTTAGGCAGCAAAATCTCTCGCATACTAAGTAATTAGACTCCAACCCAAAATCAAAATATTTTATTTCACACAGGCATAAAAGGACACTAAAACGTCGAAAAAGGTGCACGGTTCGGATTGGTCGTTTCCATGTCCATGGAGAAGAACCGGCAAGAAACTCCATAACTGGAATACCCCTGTAATCCCTGGCAGACTTCTAGACATGACACCATGAGGTACCAGTAGGATTTGCCTTTTGGAAAAATTGTACCCATCAAGTTTTGTAATAATGAGCTTGTTGGCTATGTTCCAGGGTAGCCCGCGAAATTCAAATTTTCTAACGTTTTTTTCAATTTGCAGGCTAATTCCACCTCGAATGCAATAACAAACTCTTCACTTGTATCAAAATGTACTGTTTTATATTTTTAGATATTTTATAAGGACGGGAAATTAACGAAAAAAAAAATTAAAAAAATTTTAACATTTGTAAAGAGATAATTAAAGGTTAATGGGATCATTAAAGTTTCAAGTTCACGTTGTAAAGGCTTGACCAACTCTTCTACTTTCTGATTGACTTCTAAAGTGCCTGTAACTGTAAATACTTATTACTTATCTGCCGAATCGTAATCCAGGATGTAGTTGAAAGCGCAGCAGTGCCCCAGAATAGTCCTTCGAACACGGAAGATGCTCATACAGTCCACTTCTTTACCAGCCCACGTGCATTTTATCAGCATCTCTTCACAACTTGGCGCCAACTGTTAATACCATGAATAAAGCGTGAAGTCTTTTAAACAGGCTATATACAGACTCTTCACGAAGTCGTCAACCAAGCATTCTGTACATAAAAATAAGTAACTTTAGGCAAAAAATTTTGCTGGGAAACCACTTTTTTTTTTGGTGAAAAATCACGTTTTACGGTAGGACTCATTGTAACGCACTCAACACATTGTGCTGATGGATGGATTGAATAGTACGGGGGTCGTGGAGGTGTTAAAAGTTAAAATCTTACATTGTACATGGTATTTAAAAAAAAAAAACTTGTGAATAGTTGGAACTTTGACCCCCAATATATCCGTAACTAGAAGGTTCCCAGGTATAGTCTAGAACAAAAAATGATCGCAATGACGGGGAGAACAAGGTAACTTTCTGCTTCGCTATGGGTCTATTTACACCCTTTATTTTTGGCATTATAAGCCGCTTTTGAGGGTATAAATCAATTTATTAGTACGCCATACAGCATACACCTATAAATAACTAATGTTATAAGGCGCCTGGGTCTAGGTCTAATTGACAGTGAGTTAACCCTAAAACGCCATCTGCATGGGTGTACCTATCCCGGCAATAATCTTGGCGAACCATAAATTTCTCGCCGCGATTATATCGCCGTGTAGAGATTGATTGATTCATAATGTTTCTACTAAAAACGATGGCCACTATCCTCTCGCTCGCGTTCCTCTCGCCCACCTCCGGATGACTCCACTAGCTAACACTTGATACCCAAGCACCCGACCTGCCTCAAAACTGTGGGCAACGGCCATTTTAAGCGACGACTTTGAACCATCATCGCCCATAATCATCATCAGTCTGTGTCTGTAGCAGTCCACTGATGGGCTAGGCCTCTCCAATCGCGCATGATTCAACACGATTATCCGAAACTCTTATCCAGCTGCTGGTAACCACCCTGTGAAGATTATCGCTCGACCTAGCCTGTGGGTGTCGCATTTTAATGTTTGCCGATTCACGGAGTTTTTGATGTAACAGATAAAAAAAGAACTACATACCGTCTTCATAATTCCCACTGTCTGATCGCTGTACTCCCCCAATGTGAACAGTTCCATCAATTTCACATGCGGCCAGTATTGGTCGTATTCTAAGTCTATCAGTCTTCCCATATTCTGGAGGAATAACTCCAGATTTGTGAGTGTCGTGTTCATTTTAGGCAGTTTCGAGTACCTGAAAATTGGTTTCGTAATAAAATTGTATTCTGTGTGTACTGTGGCCTGTCAGTATGTTACAGGAACGAATTCTACGCAGACTTCATTTATATAGTCAGCAATAGACTCAGAATAATGTTTTTTGTTGTCAAAATATAAGCGGACTGCAAAATTTGCTGTTCATTATATATAAATATAATTTTTATTTACTTACATTTCCACAGCGAGTTGCTTCAAAGCTTTTTGGCTGATCCTGTTAATGTTACAAAAGGCAACTGCTGGGAAGTCAATGTCCTTGATAGGGTAGGTAAAGGACTCGCCGGTGACCACCAGCGGCTTCGTCAAGGTCGCAACCCAGGTGACATGCAGAAAGTAGATCACGATGCCGAGGAATGATAGTAGTAATCCCAACAAAAACAATCTGGAACAACAAGACTAGGTAGATAAACTTCAACCTTTTTCTTGTTTACGAGAGTTGGCAATAGAATGGCAGCCTCGATTACCCACGACTCTCTTGCCAACTTTTGCATGCCAGACTCGCGTGGCGAATAATAGTCCATTCCCTCTCATAGAGAGGAGACCTGTCTCCCAGGCTCCAGTAGTGGGAACATTATAGGCTGATTATGCTTATGCTGTAGAATAGAACTTCTTCATAAATGTTGATTGATGATCACAATTTTCTCCACTCGGAAACACGGCTGCCAAAAGATCAATAGTTTCAAGGTCAATACTAACCGCTGCAATACAGAATGATTCGGATCAGTGATATGCCTCATGCCAGAGATCGAAGAGGCAGCGATGTACTCTCTGACAGTCTCCACAAAACTTTTCCTTATAATCATTTCCAGGGTTAAGCGGCTCCTTGGTTTGTACTTCCTCTTTCTGTATCTTTCCCACCATGGTTTTGAGTTCATGGTACCGTCAGGTTGGCAGTTCAGCTGATTAGTGTTTGAGCAAAATACCCATTTATTTCATGTGGTTTAACCATTCGCGTTAAGTTTATGAATTGTTTATGAATAGTGGTTAATGTTGGCACTAGTGCGTGGCTTAGTATGTACTTAATTTTAAACTGAAGTTGTAAATAGTGTCGATATTTAAGTTAAAATAAAACAATTTAAACATATACATAGTGAAGGTAGATACCAACTTCTGTGCAATGCCAATGTTAACGTTTTGTCTTCTTCTCTTATTATTATTGACTTATTTCGTGACGGCTCTGTATTGTATAAATAATGTGTCTAGTCTATCTATAAGATGGAAGTTACTAAATTGGATTGATTTAATTAGGTACCTATACGTGGTGGAATTATGTTGTATGAAATTATTCGAAAGCTCTTCGCACTTATTACAATCGCGACAAACGTAACTTTCTACAGGACAGGACATTCATTGTCTTAAATCGTCAAATGAGTGTTTAAAATATCACAGAGACATCACTATTTCCATAGCATGTCATGGAGTAATTAAGTATTTAGTCATTTAAATACATTATAGCGATAATATCAGCATACACCATCATTGATTCTGAATCTGATAGTCTATAATCGATTGATAGCGTAGCCCTAGTAGGACAGCCCGAGCCAGAGTTAGCGGTATGTGTATCTTGGTAGTAACATCGCATTGGCGTCATAGCTGTTAAGGTGTTATTTACGTAATTTTGAATAAATAAATAAAATAATAAATAAATATTCTGGGTCATGACCAGACCATCATTTTCGGTTGTATCTACATGGAAACAAAACTTCTTCGAATAGGTAGACAGCGAGATTCCATCATCGTTGTCGCATATATTATTATGTGGGCAGCATCTTTGCATCTTCCGTTCTACTAGACCTTATCTCATCTTCGTTAACTCCTATCTTACATCAGTGAGATTCCCTGAATCAATATTTCATACAAGTTCAGAAATATTTCCAAAGAAAGGTCAACCACATATCTCTCCGTATAAAAACCGGAGTGAAATCAAAATACAGACTCGTCAAAAATCTTTGTTGATTTTATTCGTATTTCACCAGTTAATTTGTCAATATGAGAATTGTTGTTTTTGTACAAAATCATACCATATTTCGTTTTGAAGGAATAAAATAATACACAATGGGGTAACCAACATTCACAACAAGCTCGGTGGTTGCAGTTTCAACTCTGGAAGATGATTGAGAATCGAGTTGAGTGGCGTGCGATTGAGGAGGCCTATGTCCAGCAGTGGACTGCTGTAGGCTTGTGATGATAATGAACCAACATTTACATGGTCATTTAGTTCTCCAGGCTTAGACAATTGGCAACCGTTTTCAAAGCGTTTTGTGTTTCTACAACGTATTTTAACAAGATTGGCATTCGCTTTTTGATATTAGAGCTATACCAAAAAATTATAGTCCCATCTCTTTTTGGCTTTAATTTCCATTTAAAACGAATCACTGATAGAACGTCACTTTATGAAAGTCCTCTTACCTTACTGGAATCACACCGTTGCATCAGCACAGGACTTCGATAGGTAAATGCTTGGGATCGAACTAAAGAGACCGTTAGCTCCAAAACCTTCTTGTATGAGAACTTGTATACCTAAGCTTTAAGTTTTCCATCTTCTGTGAGCATCTGTGGCCGTCGATGCTTGTCCAACTTTTAAAATAAACACGGTGAACCTACAAATCGAATAACGCTTACAACATTTTTTGTGACAAGAGGATCTCTCTTGTCGCCATTTTCGTATTAACAGAAATTGTTTTATAAACGGTACAGCATAAGAAATATCGGCAGTCTTTGGCGGGAACATGGCCGGCGCAAAATTGTCGATCACTTTTTATCGATACCTACATCGATTGTTTTCGATGTTAATCGAATACCGATTGTAGTTTACACGATTTATCGATTCGAGATTCGCATAAAAAATATGTCACATCGAAGTTATGTTGCAAAGGTATTATTATTGGTATGTTTTCAATGGTCTAACAAGTAACAATAGATTTAAGGAGTTAGTAGTAGTCTAGGGGTGCGAAGTTGACTTATCATCTGTCTAGTCTATTCCCAACTTCACACCTACGTTGGGGTCGGTTTGCAGCCTAATCGGGTGCAGCTGAACACCAGTATTTTACAAGGAGCGATTGCCTATCTGACTACCGACGTCTACTCATACACACGTCATCACATAGAATAAGCTGAAGTGGCACTTGCGCGGCCACTTTAACCGTAGAACCGATGACCGTTGAGGTAGACGTGTGAAAAACGTAACGTAGAAAGTTCTCGTAGGTTTAGTAAAGTGACGATCTTCGCAGGATGGTTGGTAGCAGTTGGATAGTTGTCGACAATCAAGGTAAGTATGTCTCATAGTGGACGGTCGATGATACACCTATGAATAGATATATCAAAATCATTCCGTCTTACTGTTTATATTATCACTTGCATAGTGAATCACTATGCAGCCGAATGCGAAAACCTGCAACTCGTCATCGCTGACTTACCCATATTATTTTGGAAACCCCATGCGGGCCCAGAGCGGGTTGATAGATGTCACATGGTTCGATTCCGAGTCTTTCTCAGTAGCAGCCAAGGAGTCTGGTCTACTACATGGGACTTAAAACATAACAGACGAAATGTGGGTGTTCTATTAGGTACACCTCTGCCTAATTCTTCGGGAATTACAAGAGCGTGTTGTATAATGTTCACGAAAAGTTAGTACTTACCTAGTTTCAATGTTGCAAAACAGCCATGAATTTCTTTTACTGCCGGTATAATGTCTGGTTGTAATCGTTCTTGATCACCTAAGTATGCAAAATCATTGTCTTCGTGGTCACGGTAGATTTGAATATCGGATGATAAATATTACGGGGTGAGAGCACCATATTTCGGAACTACAGATTATTCTATTGATTTCGTAGTAGGTACTTCATTTCGTCTCGATGTTACTTTCATATTACTTACACAGTTTGGGTTTGGCCACGTTTATTGCAGTGTCAGAGGCGTTATTTAGATCGTCGAGTGATGACTACCATGGTACTCCAGCAGGTATAACTTAACTTATATAACTTATGAGCTATTTCCATATTAAGCCAGAAATTTCTAGCTTGCAAAAACTTAATTGACCTACTTTAGGTAAGCGCCACTGCTGGGTCTGAGGTCCTACTTTCAAATCGAGCTGGAATTTCTATTTTGGATGACCAGCATAAGTCTTAATTCAGTTTTTCGTCTTACAAGGTGGCCAAATAATTAAAAGTTTAATAATTGCAGTAACGGCCAAAAATTGGTTGCATCGCCCATCAACGTCACGGCGCCTTAAAGGGGACATGTGATGCGCATGCACTGACAGTATTAAATAAATCCAATATGGCCGCTCGTAAAATTTGAATAGCCTCCTCTTTGCATTGTACGGGGCACAGTTTTTAACTATTAACATTTAAATATATGGAGGTATCATCACGTTCTCTATGGAAAGGAGGAGAAATTCAAATGGTTATGATTTTTTTTGTTAGTTTTTGTACTGTGTACTGCAATAGACAAGATTTATTGATCTGTCAAATAAATGTTGATCCGCAAATCGGCAAACGCAAGGTAAGCCCTATAAAGCCCTTTTGCTAAGACATACAACTGTCAGTTAATATGCCACGTCTCGCAGCTATCGGTGTTTCTTTAAACAAGGTTAGCTTGAAATATCCTATCCGCGTCACCTACCTGTCACTTGATTCATAGAAAAATCAAAGAAAGATTTTCTGTGACGTTTTGTTTATAACCGTCTGTCAGAAAAATGTCAAACGGACAGAGATAGCAACCTACCGAAACCGCACAGTAAGTTATTGGAAATGGCCGTAAGGCATCGCGTCCAGGACGAGGTGATCCGACAGAGAACCAGAGTTGTCGACATAGCTCACAGAATAAGTAAGCTGAGCTAAGCGTTGGGGTAGGCCGTAGACGTGTTCTTTGTGGAGACCGCGAATCGATATTTGCAGTGTGGCTCATGTGGCTGATAGCAAACTAGTAGATGAGAGTTGCCCAGAGCGTGCGAGTGTAGAGGTCTATGTCCAACAGTGGACTGTAATTATAGACTGATGATGGTGATAATTATGGTGGTAGTATTGCTGATGATGAACCCTAACCCAACTAGATTACTTATAGGGAAATTCGTTTAGTAGATCTCTCTCGGAATAGGCTTGTGTCCTGAAAAAATCTAATTAGTCCGTCAGCTAGATTATCAAAAAATATTTGACACGTATTTTTTCTTTTGTTACGTAAACCAAAATTGACGAAGATACGATTCTCAATACGTCACGCCGTGGTATCATTTTTAGTGCGTTGTGACGTCACGAGCCCCCACTCTCGAGTTTTGATGCGTTTTATCTTTGTCAAAATTAATTGATTTACAAAAACAAAAAATACGTGTCCATTATTTTCTTATACTCTGACGGACTAAATAAATTTGCAATTTATTGATGGTGGAAACTAGCCTGTTGCTTTGTAACTTTTGATAACTACCTTCCTACATAAAATTAAACCCTCTTAGGTTTTGACATGACAATCTAGTCCGCTAATAAAATTTTGACAGAATGGCCGATCATCGACACCATAATTTATCTAGGTTGATTTCAACAGTTAAGTTAATCTCGTAATTGACTGAATGGAAGATTCTGGTTAGGACAGATTCTGTATAAGGCAGATTATTGTTAGGGCAGATTTTTGTTACGACAGATATCAGACAGTCATGCACAAAAGCTAGTGTGTGTAGTGTAGTGTAGGGAAAAATTAAACAATTAAAATGTCGTTTTAATTTCCTTCGGTGACGTAGCGTGCCAATAACATTTACAAGTTAGGTACCGATGCGATGTAAACGTGATTATTCGATTATATCCTATTGTTTTGACACTTTTTAATCTCTTCGCTGACACGGCATTGTGTATAATGTGCGTTCATCATGGCTTTTTTATCGACTTCAAAAAGGAGGAGGTTCTCAATTCGTTAGAACCTTTTTTTTTATGTATGTTCCTCGATTACTCGAAGATGGCTGGACTCATTTTGAAAGGTATACTTCCCAGGTGGTCCCATGATCATCAAGTCAGGATCTGATGATGGGATCCTGGAGAAATAGAGAGCGAAGCGTTTTGGGTAGTTTTTGGTAGTACTTTCTCGGAGTGGTGATGGTAGGTGATTTCAATTTGGTGAAGATCTGATGAAGAATTTCGGAGATAGGCAACGGAACTCCTCAATAAATGATAGCAAATGGACTGGGATTGCTGAAATTTCATGTCTGTTTATACCAGTTCATAACATAACATCACTCCGGTACGCTGTGAAGTGGTAAGCACATGTGAACCACAAAAAAGTGAAAAATAAAAACTTTTTGCAAAAAATAAAACCGACTTCAAAAAACACAACGGTGAAAAATAACTTTAGCTTCAGATGTCGGTGACCTTTGTTTGATTGATTTAGTTTTTTTGTCACCGACTTCTGAAGCTAAGGTAAGTTATTTTTCACGTTTAAATTGTGTTTTTTGAAAGCGATTTTATTTTTTTATATACCGGTTCAAATGAACCTACTTACTAGAATAAATGATAGAACCATCAACATAATTCTCTAAGTTAGCGATGCCCATTGCATCGCTAATTTCACCTCAAATGCCAAGAGTTGTTGAAAAAGACGTAAGTGTAGGGTAATACTTACTTTACTTACTTTAAGTTAGTCAAAATCAAAATCAAAATCAAAGCATTTATTTCAAGTGGGCCAGTTAGAAGCACTTTTGAATTGTCGAAACAAAGATGAAAATTAAATGTAGCTACAGTCCCAGTCACAAGACATAAAAACTGGGAAAGTACTGATCTCTATGGAGAAGAACGGGCAAATATTTAGTGTAATTAAACCACGACAAAAAATCATGACATTAGGGAGACCATTTTTGGGTAGAAAGAACATGCCAACAAACAGTGCAGAGAAGCTCGTCGCTTAATAATATCAGCCGCTCGGGTCGATCTTTAGGTTAAGCCGCGCTTGCCTAGGTTGGTCTGTGGATGGGTGACCACCCATTACATACCGAGTTTCCTCTGTGCCTCGGAAAGCACGTTAAGTAGTTGGTCCCGGCTTTTTTTTTTTTTTTTTTGGGACAAGCCCGCCACACTGTTCCCAAACCACTGTAACTCCTGAAAGCCAGAATCAACAGTGGCGACCACCAGAAAAGCGCCGAGACAATGAAGCTCGACGAAGTCCCAGAGAATGAATTTAACTGTCTTGGATCCCGCAACGAAATTAATCAGAAAAGTATAGTGGAGGAGTAGGAAAAAACCGTAATTTCCACTTCCCTCCATTTCAGCAGGAGACAGAACGAAACAAGGCCAATAGGCACAAAGGGACGTTTACAACTGGGATAGGCCCAGTTGCCTAGCACCACGGATAAATATTAACATTAATGGGTCCTAAGTTGTGAGCTGTTATATTTGATTCCAATAATAGGTATGGCAAAAACGCTTGAACGCACGGAAATTTGTTCTAGTTTCCACAAGGTCTGTATAGTAAATAACTCCGGATGTAACCTGTACACTATCCAACATAATGTTGCGTTCATTCTGCCAAAGACTGCACTCCCATAAAATGTGATGTGCTGATTGTTCATATTCGCAGTCAGATGTGGAACATTGACAAAAAGGCGAGTCAACAAGCTTGAAGGAAAATAATTTACTCTTAAAGTTACCATGACCGGTGAGAAATTGGGCAACACAGTGATCAACATCCAACCATGTCCTGGCCAGCCGCTCACGAACGGATGGAAAGAACTGGTGGAGGTGTCGGCCCTTGATGGAATTATCCCACCTACCTTGCCATTCAGACAAAAGTTCCTCCCAGACGTCGGTCTGTGGTTTGAATAATCTAGCAATCTTAACACGGTCACGTAGGGTTAAAAAGTCTGCGTCCGCGGTCTCACGTGCGTTATAGTACATTGCAGCCCGTCGCTGCACTTCAAGATCAACTGGAAGTACACCTGCAAGTACCGGTAAGGCTTCAGTACTAACCGTCCTATACGCTTTGCATAAGAATATCAAAGCCAAACGCTGGCTTTGAAGCAATTTACGTCGTGCCGCTCCTATGGTGGCCCTATCGGCCCAGACAGGTGCCCCGTAGCACATACACCCCAAGTAAGTAGCCCCATAAATGGTCTTTAAAGTTATAAATGACAGACCCCACGTAGATTTTGATATTCTCGTTAAGGCATAAAAGTTCTTTTTAGCTTTTTCACCGACAGTTTTTATATGATCTATGAATGAAAAATTTCTCTCTAAGACCAAACCAAGGTAGCACACGGATTGCTTTCTTTTCACGGGAACGTTATTAAATTTAATACTAGGCCACGATTTAAGATTACCTTTTAAAATTAGTTGATAAGTTTTTTGCGGTGCAAAGGTCAGACGGTTTCGATCGCCCCACTGAGATATTAATCGTAGGCAAGTATCAGCTAAATTCTCGAGACCAGCCCGAGTACTCGACTGAATGAGCAGCAGGCCGTCGTCCGCGTAACCGGTTAATGAACAGCCGGGAGGAAGGGGAATCGCGAGAAAATCATCAAAACCTAAATTCCATACATACGGAGCGATTACCGACCCCTGAGGACATCCCATGGTAAGGGACTTTGACATAGAATAATGACCGAGTTTGAGTTTCGCGGAACCATTTAAAAAGTAAGAATAAACAAGATTATATATGTTTTTATAGCAGCCACGATTCTTCAGTTTAAGTAGTAGCATCGGCCACCATGCGTTATCAAAGGCCCCGGAAATATCTAAAAAGATTCCAACCACGTACTTGTGTTCCGAGTTATTAACAATTTTTCTAACAGAAAGTGCCGCGTCTACGGTAGATTTTCCCACGGTGAAACCGAATTGGTTGTTATGAAACTTTGGCCCGTCTGGCAGCAAACGTGGAACGATAAGGCGCTCCAGGAGTTTTCCTAAAGATGGCAGTAGGGTTATGGGCCTGTACGACTTAGGGTCGTCCGGTGGCTTATCACCACTTTTTGGAATTATTCGTATAAAGCCACGTCGCCATACGCGAGGGAAAACGCCGTCCGCAATACATCGGTTGAAAACAGATAGAATGGCGTCGCCCGCTGTTTTACACGCTTCTATTATCATCCGATTAGATATTTTATCTTCACCTGATGATTTGTTAAGAGGCAGTTTCCTGACAACATTAATGAATTCGTCAATGGATGGAAGGTCTGACGCTGGTGATTCAGGTGGCACAGCAGCCCACGCTCTGATCTGTTGATGGTAGTCATTGTCATTTACCGGCGAATCATCAGGAATCAGACTATTTAATAGAACTTCGGTTGTTTCCTCAATACCGGTGGTGTGTTTATTATTGACTTTAATGTTCTGGACAAACGCCAGGTCGACTGATCGATTAGCTTTGAATTCGTGATACAAAGGAGACCACGGACCTTCTTTATCTAATTTTTTTTCTACTATTTTTCGCAGTAAATTACCCTTGGATTTTTCCACCGATGCTCTGTAGCGGGACTTGGCAACTCTAAACGCATTTAAAGCAAAGTTGAGTGGGTCTCCGGTGACCTTTTGTTTTTTAAGCTTGTTTAAATGCCTACGCGCTCAGCACAGTAAGTGAAGGTGTCTGACATAATTTCAGCACTTTCTTCAGCTGACAGCCCATCACGAGTGAAGTCTTTGGCGTGACACGCAAAAAGCGAGCTAAAGAATTCCCAATTCGCGCCTTTACTTTTATATCTAAAATTACCAGTGATATGAGATGGACCTTGAGAAGACACCGGAACAAATTCGTACACGATCAGGCGATGATCACTACAAGACGCATCTGGTAGGACACGCCACCTATCCAAGCGTACGTCTGCACTAGAAAGTGTGACGTCAATACAAGATTCGCCCATTGGGCTGCAAAAAGTAGGTGGTGCATCTGGGGTATTATGAATTGATAAGTTCATTTCAGCTATAAAATCTTCAACAGCACAACGTCGGTCGAAATCCGTAGACCTAACCTTGCCATACCACAGAGACGATGACGCGTTAACATCAGCGCCAACGATAACTTTACAGCCCGCGAGTGACTGTAAGACATGACGGAGGTTATGTATATGAGGAGCAACAGGGTCTGAGTATTGAAAGTAACAGCTCACAACGTAAACTTTAAAAGAAGCTGATGAGACTTCCGCAACGGCACAGTGGGGCGTCATGAGGTTACGCAAAGACGTTACTGTAAAGTTAGAAGAACGCGCCACGTAAATTCCGGCTCGTGCTTTGCTGTCCAGCTGAACTACTTTGTGACGTAAGCGAGCGTTCTGGTATTGTTCTTGAACAAGTAGTATGTCTAAGTTATAATCGATAATTAATTTGTCTAATTCAGAGGTCGCCACCCTATCGTTGTGGAGATTTAATTGTCCTATAGTTAAACTATCCATTATTTTAGTAGTTGGTGTTGAGGATTAACTGTTCGAGCTTAAGTTTGTACGTGGTACACTCGGGAGACCCGCAACGATGGTCAAACGGTTTTTTAAAACGTTTACACGCCACGCAAGTCGGTATTAAATTTAAATTATCCTTGTGCGGGCAGTTATTTGTTTCATGTGCTTCGGAGCAGTTGGCACAGGTAGGTGATTTATTAACGCAGTGTTTCTTAACGTGACCAAACTGTTGGCAATGTAAACAACGAACTACTTCGACATCATCGATGAAACGGCAAGTCGCCCAATCAATAAATAATTTATCTTTGGTGGACACTAAATGTTTACGAACTGTGGACTCGATTTCAATGCCTATCCACTTGCGACCATTATCTAAGGAACGCCTACGAATAATTTTAGTAGACTTAATAAAATCATCCTCATTTATTGGTCCCGGCTGCCTGTTGTAGTTGGTCTGCTGTAGATCTTTGAGAGTCGTGAAAAACTCTGACAACCAGTTTTATAACCAAGAGGTATCTATTACCCAGTACTAACTGGGTTGTGGTGGAGGTCAGATAGGCAGTCGCTCCATGTAAAATACTGGTATTCAGCTGCTTCCGGTTAGACTGCAAGCCGACCCCAACATGTTGGGAGAAGGCTAGGCAGAAGATGATGAACATGCCAACAGTGCTTATGCCCTTCACTTTATTCTACAGGAGCTAATTCGAGGTCAAGCCAAAAATTTTGTCTTACCACATCACATATGAGGCAATTTATGAGTACGACCACTTTTGGGTAGAATTTACATTTTCTCACACTACACGTCTGGCAGAAATTTCGACCCAAATTTCGGGACCGTGGCTTATGCCCCCAGTGGTCGAGGCACCTGTGGCCGACGCCCCCGATTCGATTAATTTAATTCAAAGCAATTTTTGATCAAATGCTGTCAGACACAAAAATGTTTTACAAAAAATTTGATTGTAAGTAGGTACATATATATTATGTCATTGAGCTATTACTACTACGTATAGAGAAGACAGCGCGAACAAAATCTGCGCAGTGCGGGGCGCTCGGGGGGCGGCCAACCCCGTATAAATAGATGTTCTGTAGCGAGCAAGCGACTGAGTGAACTGCAGCCGGTCGACCGCAGTTGAACGGAGCACAGATTTTGTTCGCGCTGTCTTCTCTATACGTAGTAGTAATAGCTCAATGGTATCTGTATAATATTAAATCATAATGACAGGACTCAGTAGTGTCTAGCAGTAGGTATTGATTATTAATTGATTCTATTACATAGGTACCTACTCTGAGTACTCGATCGCACACATTTTGTTTCTCAGAAAATAAGTAAGGTCTTGGCGGCCCCTGGGATCTTGAACCATAATTTATTTAAAAACCCGGCCCATTGCGAGTCAGACTCGCACACAAAGGGTTCTGTAGCACCAAAATTATCTAATAATAATATGTTTACCGCTCATTCATTTCAGTTGGTTAATTCAGACTCAACAGCAAAACTAATTTTTTTTTCGTAGTATTTTAATAAAAAATCAAAGCATTTATTTCAAGTAAGCCAGTTACAGGCACTTTTGGATTGTCGAAACAAAGATGAAAATTAAATGTAGCTACAGTCCCAGTCACAAGATATAAAAACTGTGAAAGTACTGTAGTTGCCCATTCCCTAGCGTAGATCTCTATGGAGAAGAACGGGCAAGAAACTCCATGGACACTCTTTTAAATCAGAATATTGTTACAAAATCTTGGTTACATCATTCATGTTGAGATGGTATATTTTGTGAGAACAATGTAGCAAAAACAAAGTTACTGCTGAAGTTTCACGAAAAAGTCAGATAGATCTCACAAGCTAAATATTGTTATGAGCTGGGTATGGAATAAATTAATAACTACCGAAGAAACAACAAATAACTTTAATAATCACAAAACACTTGGAACTCAATCACAAATACACTACTGATTACTATTCGCTTAGATATCGCACTTCTAGTTCACTTCGATTCGCTTCGTTGTGTAGCCAAAATCAGACTGACTGCTCCCGCAAACACGTCGACTATTTATATGGCGATCGAACGTTCGAGAAATATCCACGACTTCCTAGAATCTTCTAGACAATTCCATAGTGGGTCATTGTCCTTCGAGAAACTTCCACAACTTGTACAAAGGAAAGAAATAGGTACTTTATGCCCTCGGCGTACGGTCGAAATTACAATGACAATTCCTGATGTTCTTTTGTAGGTAGTTTGCGAATTTGTACCTACATTATTCGAGACTCGTTCTACCTACTACTACCTACCTAGGTACCTACTACCGTAACTGTAGGTAAATACGGGTACGACGTAACACTGCCCCCTCCTTAGACATGCTCGTCCCGAGCATCATTAGCTCCGTAGTAGCGCGCCAATCGGTCTACATGGACAATCTTAGGCGCACCTCGTGGACCCTTCTGTATTCGGTAGGTGACATCGTTGATCCTAGTCACGACTCGGTATGGTCCATCCCATTTTGCTTGCAATTTCGGAGACTTCCCCTTGCTCCGTACTGGGTTATGCAACCACACCAGTGAACTCTCGTCGAAACCCTTAATATTTGCATTCCGGTCATAACAGGTCTTCATCTTCTCAGACATCTGTTGGCCGGATTGTCTGATATGCTCATAAACATCATTCAACTGGTTACGCAAGTCCTTCGCATTATCTGTGTGTAGCATCAGGGGGAGTTCCAGTGATTAAATCAGCAGGCAACCGTAATTCCCTTCCAAAGTTCGCGAAGGCTGGCGTCACAGTCGTACTTTCGGGGACTGCGCTGCGGTAGGACAGAAGGAACGGCTGAATGTGCTGGTCCCAATCCCTTTGTCTGCTTTCCACGACTTTTGCCAGATATCTCTCCAATGTTTGGTTGAATCGTTCCACAATTCCATCAGATTGTGGGTGGTAAGAGGTGGTTCTGGTTTTGTGGGTACCTATCAATCGACAAGTGTCCTGAAATACTTGTGATTCAAAATTCCTTCCTTGATCGCTATGTATTTCTGAGGGTACTCCAAAACGACAGAAGACTTCCTGAACTAATTTATCTGCGACAGTTGTAGCTTTTTGGTTAGGAATGGCGAAGACTTCTGGCCACTTTGTGAAGTAATCCATGACAACCAGGAAGTACTTGTTTCAGCTCTCACTTTCTGGAAATGGTCCCGCAACGTCTAGTGCTATCCTTTTCCAAGGGGCTCCAAGGTTGTACACTTTTAATGCACCTCTGCTGCGTGTGTGGGGCCTTTTACGGCCGCACAACTGGTACATTTGCGACACCAGTCCTCCACATCATCTCGACAGTGGATCCAGTAAAAGCGTTCTCGAATTTTTAGTAGAGTCCTTTTTACCATATGTCCTCCTGAACATCCATCCATGGTAGAGCCGTAAAACATCCGGTACCTTAGCTTTAGGGACAATTTTTTTGTAGATGACAGCTGTCCTCTCGAGCGTTTTCCCATTTACGGCACAAGACTCCATCCTGGATCACCAAGCTGTTCCATTGCGCCCGATAATTCTTCGTGATGGAACTCATCGCAACCACATCACTCCACTTAGGTTTAGCACCAGCTTTGATCCACTCGGAGATCGGTTTGATGTCCGAGTCATTGTGCTGAGCCTGCTGTAAGGTTACCTTCCATTCATCGCTGAGATCCGTTCTTAGCTTCCTCACGGGCACCACTTCCTTAAACCCCTGTCTGGAACTGTGCTTACAATCTTCAGGCAAAGGTCTTCTTGACATATAATTTGTATTGCTGTGGTTTCTCCATTGTTGCTTGGCAGTCATTCGAGCCGCTTTTCCTTGCAGGGGTTGATCTTCTCTCGGTATGCTACGCTTTTTACAGTTTGACTGAAGGTGACCTCTTTCTCCACAAGTATAACACCTAGGGCTGTAACCTTGCGAACGCTGGCGTACAGGTGATGCCACAACTTGCTTTGGAGAGCTTGACCGAAGATGATCCCTTTCTCTACCAGTGTAGCAGCTAAGGCTGTACCCTTGCGCACGGTCGCGTACAGGTGATGCCACAACCTCGCTGACGTGGTGTGTTCGATGGTCTTGCCTCGCTGCCTCTACTTCCAAGGCATGGGCCAACGCCTCTTTCAGTCCTCTCATGATGGCCAAGTCGCACAGCGGCTCTAACTTCCAAGTCGCGTATTCCATGAATGAACGCCTGTACCAGATTCCCATTGATAAATGCAGGGGCAGACTGGTATGCTTTTCGAACCAGCTTTTCAACTTCCAGGGCCCACTGCTGCATGTTCTCGGCACTACGTTGAACACGATCCTTCAACTTAGCACGAAATACGTGCTCCAGGTGCGCGTCGCCGTATCTGGACTCTAACGCCTCCAGCAGCTGCTCGTAGGTTACATCCTTGCCGAGCGCCTCAAGAATGTTTAAGGCCTGGTGTCGAAGGCCCAAGGTGAGCGCAGTCATGGCTTGCGGTTTTGTCCATCCATTCGCCTTCATAACGGCCTCAACTTGAATTTTATAAGCCGACCACGAAGATGTTCCATCGAATGGAGGCACCTTAATGCCCCGTAAAATCGACTAAAGTAGGGCCAATTTAATAGATCACATTTGACATCTGTCAGTTCAAAGAAAAGGTTACTTTTGTCACTAAAACAATAAATGTGTAAAAGTAATTGAAAAAAGTAAAGTAAAAAAAAGCAATTGTGCAGTTCTAACTTAACAAGGTTACGTTGTTGTATTTTGATGAAGACCTTAAAAAGAAAAATAAACTTTAAGTTTGATTTTTTTTTTGGCTTCAGGTTTGTCTTGACCCTGCCCCGTTTCTACGACCGACGCGTCGTCGTGACGATTAATTTATCGTTGGTTTTTATTTGACAAAAGTCGTGGACGACAGTAATCACGTCGTCCTATAATGTGAACACCTCCATGTAAATCAGTGGTTCCCAACCTATGGTCCGCGGACCACCGGTGGTCCGCAGGAGCCTCGAATATGCAGTGCAAGTACGTAGGAATCGATTCGATAAATCTGACAGTTATTCTCGACAAAATGAGTTTTTATCTTTGTTATAAACTCATTTTGTCGAGAATGACTGTCAGATTTATCGAATCGATTCCTACGTACTTGCACAGATGGTCCACAAAAGGTTAAAATGTTATTAGTACTTTTGAACTTCCACAGAAAATGTACGCTCAAACGCTCAATCTAATTCTTGCATTGTGTGGGTTAAAGATTCCCGCCCTAGATATAATCTTGTCCGGTGTCCATGTTTATCTAGGACCTTAAGGTCCCGGCAAACAATAAAGACACCAAAGTGGTCCCTGGTCCAAGAAAGGTTGGGAACCACTGATTTAAATACACAAGCCACGACACTTAAAACTAGGTACATGATTATTTATCTGTCGTCACGAACTCACGACAAAGTGGGAACTTTTTAAAATAAACGTAAGTACAGTAATCAACAAAAGTGAATGACGTTTTTTGTCAAATAACCAATCAAAAAGATGAGTACGTAGAGAGCATATTTCACTCAACCCATTGGCTGTTACCTAAGTAATACAAAACTGACTACTTACAGCTTACAGTAGTTTATTTGCGAATGAAACGCATCTTTCCGAAACTCAGTGACGTAATGACGAGCTACGCACACTTCAAAAAAAAAATTCACGTGTAAAAATCGCGCGACGTGCACACAAGCAAACATTCACACTCCCGCACGCAAAGATTCGCCGTGTACATATACAAGATTGTATTTGTGTGTGAGCGTAGCTGCACGCGATCGTAAGTGCAACCACACGCAGTTGGGGCATTTATTAGTGTGCACTTTTGCATTATAAACGGCAAATTGCAATGATAAAATTGTTGGTACTTTTTTCTCTGTAATTTTGTGGGTTTCATTTATTCAGCTACTTAAGTAACGTCTGATGGTAATTTTATGAACGGCTCATCCTGAAAACAATAATCTTACATGGTATATTTGTCTCCAACGAACTCGGTCGTGTATTTGTAAAGCTAAAGACGTGTTGGTTAGTTGGAACGTAAATGTCAATTTCAGGCAATGATTTTAATTTATTTGTTTTAATTAAAAACCGGCCAAGTGCGAGTACAACATAAGACAAAACGGCAAAAAATTCACGTTTGTTGTATGGGTGCCCCCCTTAAATATTTATTTTATTTTAATTTAAGTAACTATTTATTTTTAAAGTGAATATACAACTAAATATTCTGTGAATATTTCAAGCGTCTACCTGTTGCCGTTATTAATATCGAGTAACGAAATGTTTGTTGTATGACTTGTATGGGTCTTAGTAATATGGTTCCGTTTTTACCCTTTGGGCACGGAACCCTAAAAAGTGCGTCACTTGTGAGTAAAGACTGGGTTTTCGCATTTTGCAGCTGTAGTCAAAGTTCCAATGATTTTTTTATGAATGATGAGGAAAGTGATGAGAAAGTTTGTAAAGTTCAGTTTTACAACAGAAAATTAGAAAACCTATTACTCATCTATATCTAAGGTTTATCTAAAAGAAGTTTGTGATGTCGACAAATTTCAGTTTTACTTGGGCTGAAAGAATAAAAAGAGTGATCAAATTTATGTTTTGCTACTGAAGATATAAAAGAAGAATATCAAATCAAGAATGCTCGTTGAAAACCAAACCTTGGCATTGACTTGCGCATGCACCCACAATCTCTACCTACTTCACTTTGAAACTAATGCAGCCAAGTAGATAATTTATTGATTATTGCAAAATTTAAGATTACAGTTATTAAGAAGAGTTTAGACAATAAAACATAATTAGTTGGTTTTCGAAACTTAGGGATCATAACTTAGGGAACTCGTGAACATATTGCATTACGTACACAGATTCCAGAAACACAGGATGTCTTTCGTAAATTCAGTAATTTACGTGCGCGTAGAATTGAAAGAATTGCATAGTTGCATAGAGGCACGGCAATAAATGCAGTAGCGCGGCGGGGTGGGGCGCGGGGCGGGGCGGAGCATGCCGGCGGCGGGGGCAAGCAGTCGCATCGTGACCGCGCGCCGCACCGTGTGTGCGTTCGTTTCGCGCCCATCGAATTCGCCGCGAACACGGCCGAAAACGAGGGCCAAGCCATGGTGTCCGTGGGCGCGTGGAGGCGCCGCACGCCCGACGACTGTGAGGCTGAGGACCGCTCCGATCCCGGAGCCTCCAGCTCGGCGGTGCCGCGTGCGCCGCCGAACTGCGCGCGCTGCCGGAACCACCGGCTCAAGATAGAGCTGAAGGGCCACAAGCGGTACTGCAAGTACCGCAGCTGTACTTGCGAGAAGTGCAAGTTGACTGCGGACCGGCAGCGGGTGATGGCGCTGCAGACTGCACTGCGGCGAGCTCAGGCGCAGGACGAGGCGCGTGCGCGGGCGCTGGTGACGGGGCTGCAGCCTCCGGGCGTGGAGCTGGAGCAGCCGGAGCCGCCCATCGTGAAGGCTCCGCGCAGCCCTGCAGTGCCGCCGCCGCGCTCGCTGGGCTCGGCCAGCTGCGACTCGGTGCCTGGCTCGCCGGGAGTGTCTCCGTACGCGCCGCCGCCGCTCTCAGCGCCACTGCCGCCGGCGATGCCGCCACTGCTGCCGCCACAACAACCGGGTTAGTGGATTTCTTTGTACAGTGAAGTTTAGGACATAGTTTCTGTCAGAATTCTCCCATGCGCGAGCGCAATAAGGCTCTATCGTTCTTAATTAATTGTTGCTTGTTGATGATATGACTAAAACACGTTGGGGGACTTCATAATATTAAGAACCGACAATCAAAGCTTTTCAAAGTGAAAACTTAGTAAAACGTCTGCTTACTTTCGTCCGAAAAATAAAGTTTTTGGTTCACTCATTTCCAGTGTTTTCTGTAACAAACTGTGAGTAAAAGTGTCCTGTTTCTTATCACTAGGAAACTTTAAAATCTAATCAGATTACTATTGGATTATGGTCAAGTAGCTTGTCATCGTGGTCAAACTTAGCTAACCCATGCCATGGTATCAGAAGAATTAATTGATTTTATGACAGTTACATTTAAAAGATATTATGTTTTAACCCTAGTGTCTAACACAATACCTTACTTATTTAACCTAATGCAAAAAAAAGAGATAATGACAACAGTTTTAATTCATTAATTCACACTTTTTCAACATTTAAAATCATTGGTTCATAAAAACAGTCCCTTACTTTTAATCCTGGCTGTACTTGGTAGTTCGAAATGAATATAATAAAATGTCTCACATAGAAGCAACCATTTTAAAAGGAAACCCAATAAAAGTTGCACATCACTGCGAAAATTTAGATGTCAATGGTTCCCACGATTGCCGGCCGCCTTAGGCCTACAAAATATCCTACAAATTGCAATACACGTGTAACTGCGACTGACGTATTCTACTAATGAGATTACATTCTACGATAATAGATAAGTGCTATATTGTGTAATATGATGCACTTGAAGTATACATAAAGGTTAGCTACTTTAAATCACGTTATATATTAACAATAACTAAGTACAATAAATAATAGCCGACTGCCTCTGTTGTTTTTTTTTTTTTTTGTAAAGTTTCTTTTTTTTTGTGTATGTAAGAGGTAGATAACAATCGAGCAGATAATAAAACAAATGATTATCCAAATCATTTGTTTCATTCTGTCCTCTATTGTTTTAGGCTTATTAAAAAAAAATAGTTTCTTTTTCTTAATTATACACATGTTATGAAACTTACTTAGTCCAAAGAATAATTAATAAACCTTAATGAAGAGTTGATGATACGTTATTATTGAAATAGCCAAAAAAGGGGTTGGAGTGTAGCTCTTTTTTTTTTCGGATAGGAAATCATCAAATGACTCCTCCCGCTCTGGGCGGAGCAGGACTGAGTGTCAGACTTTTACTGACTAAAACCCATCCATGTTCCTTCATCGCCCTTTGTATTCCGGGGCCACGGTATCTCTCTCGAACAGTCCCGCAGCCGCAGCCCCGGTTGGAGTGTAGCCCTAAGGACGCTACGGCGCGCGGCGCGGCGAGCGCGACCTCGAAATTGGTCGCCAAATTTATCTAAGTCTTTTTTTCATAGTGCCCCTAAGACGACCCACTGACCAAAAAAGGCACTTTTTTACCGTCGGCTCATATTACTGCTCTTTCCCATGTTCTTTGGGGTCAGCGCAACGCGTTTTTTTTCCATTCTCCCCTGTTTCATTCATTTCAACACGCTACCAATTACTTATTTTTCCTTCATACCATTCCTCACACAATCCATCCATCTTTTCTCTGGTCTTCCTCTCCTTCATCACTATAATTGTTTACCGTCGGTTGTGGTTATCTATGTTATCACGATTCATTGGTTTTCTTAGTTACGAAGAAAACTTAACTAACGTTATTTACTATTTTATGTAGGTTCTGTCACATACTTTGTTTTGCATAGCACTCGGTAATATGAAGCTTTCTATCTATGAAAGATTTTTTTATATCGGATAATTAGTTTCGTTGATTACCTCCTACATCTCGATCATACAAACTTTGCTTCTTATAATTTTAGTGTAGGTAGAAGAAAATATAGACGCAATATAAACGCGAAACAATTTACCTTCTTATTTGGGACTTATTTTCTAATTCGTTTTTGAGGACCATCCCTAAAAACTATTACTAACCTTGTTTTACCTCGACTATTACTAACTGTTGATCAAAGAGATCTATCTATGCGTTTATCCTGTGTTTAACGAGTAAATTATTGTGTTAAAAGAAAATGTGCTCTTTGTATAAATCCTAAAGCGGAATATCTAAAAATAAAAACTCACTCGATTGATAGCTATTATTTGTAAGGCTGTGTTTACATCCTTACATTTCACTGCTCTCCTACTAAACACTTCTAATCGCTTACTCGGCCAATGTAAACGCGTCCTTATTGAAGTTTGCAAAATGATTGATTGATAGAACGTGCGTCTCCGGTGTCGTCACTGAAAAATTCTAGCGATCCTGGAAAGCGGCTAGGAGAGACACACTCGTTTATTTATCGTAAATACTAACTTTTTTTCTGTGGCTACCAAAAAAAAAAGTTGTGAAAACCAAAAAGTAGCTCCATGTAAAATATTAGTATTCAGCTGCATACGGTTAGACTAAAAGCCGACCCCAACATAGTTGGGAAAAGGCTAGGCAGATGATGACAAATGCATTTTTGAAGACTGGTGTACCTTGCAATATTCTTTGTTTAATTTATACCAAAACTCTAAGCATTCAATAATGTTGAATAGAAATTACTAGTTTTTTTTTTGTACCATGTTGACATCTCATTCTCTATCATCTCATCTCAAGTTCGGTGATCAGGATTTTAATCTAATCACAGTTTCCGGATTCTCGTCGCAGACTGCACGAGACCGACGGCTTTTGCATTCTTCAGGACAATAAAATTGTTTCTTCATCTAGAAGTTACTCATGGTACCCACAAGTAAACGCCTGGTAGTGTTGCAATAGGAAGGGCTTGTCATTCATTATACGGGGTGTAAACAGACTCATCACAATGCCGTCAACCAAGCATCATACATGTAGTACAACAAACTAAGTAACCCTACGCTAAAATTATTGCTGGGAAGTGGGAAATGACTTTTTTTGGGGTGAAAAATCAGACTTTTCGGTAGGACTCAATGTAACGCACTTAAAACATTGTGCTGATTGATGGATTTCATAGATTTAATAGAACGGAGGTCGTGAAGGTGTTTAAAGTAAAAATCTTACATTAAAAATATGTATTACAAAAAAACTTGTGAAAAAGTTGGAACTTTGACCCGCAATATATCTCCGTAACTAGAAGGTTCCCAGGTATGGTCCAGCTCTAGAACAAAGAAACGATCGCAATGACAGGTAGAACAAGTGCCTTTCAGCTTCGGTAAGAGTCTTTTTACACCTTTTACGTTTCGTATTTTCTACAAAAAATTTCATCATGACAGACATAAACTTTTCGATAGTTAATGTCAATCGAAATAAGGTTTTGACGTTTTGGCAACAATCGCACTTTGTCTTGGCCCCAATTACCCATAACTACAAACTTTCAGTAAACCCATTTCATTTAAAAACAAAATTAAATCAAGCAATCAAAATGTTAACGAGAGAGACAGAACATCCCGCGTCTTTTCAACATAATTAACTGATCATGTTTCAAAATATGCATGACATGGCTAGATAAGACGTGTCTGATGAGATGACGAGTAATAGAGAGGTATGGAAGAAGAAGACGCTGACGATGCTGCGCGGACCCCAAATGAATTGGGATAAGAGCAGGAAAATCATGTTCACAAAATCTACAATAAAAACTTATTTACAACTAACTTTTGCCTACTTTGGTCTGCACGTAAAAGTCCTGTCAAAATCGATTCAGCCGTTTCGGAGATTAGCTGGAACAAACAAAAAATGTTTTTGTTGGACTTACAAAAAACACATTTTTGAACTGAAATCCATACTTTGAATGCATTAAAAAGTATGGATGGTAAAACCTGTTATTGTTTGTATTGAAATTATAAACAGACACTTCAATTTTATTTATTTGCATAGATTTGCAAAGGAATTAATGAGATACAGAATTTTAATTTACCTCTAGACTGTGAGACTTGTATAAAAAATAATAAGGGATATAAAGAATGATATGGCTAGATAGGAGGTGTCTGATGAGATGACGAGTAATGGAGAAATATGGGAGAAGAAGACATGCTACCGCAAATGAATTGGGATAAAGCCAGAAAAATGATGATACTGAATGCAAATGTTGCCGATTTTTTTTATTTTTTTTTATAAGTAGTTGATCTTTTATTGAAAATACCTAATAGCATTTACCCGCGGCTTCACTCGCGATAATTTAGAATTAGATAATCAATTCGGGGTGTAGGTACTCTGCTTGTAATAATATAATTCAATCATGATTCGAAAGACACGTAGCGCCATCTATTATCATAAGAACGTTATTGTTTTTCCTCGGGAAACTTTTACTTTTTTTTCGAGATGAAAGGTACCCTATGTCCGTTTCTGTACACCTGGCAACGTATATGCAAAATTTCACGATGATCGGTTCAGTGGTTTAGGAGCCAAATGTAACAAACAAACTAACTTTCGCATTCATAATACTAGTTAAGATTGGAGCACTTTTTCCGAACATTATCGCTTCCTAGTTTTTATCGTATTAGTAGCAATTACTACAGAATGTTAGAAAAGGGTTTTATTTATATTCGCGACATTTGCTTTCTTACGGCTTTAAATCCCTCAAATGGCTTAGCATGATCCTCCGTTACTCCTTAAATACTGCAGCATTAATTTTTAAATAAATATATGGTTAAAGTTGAGGATTAATGCTAAGTCCTATGTGTGACGAAAACACGATTCCATAAACTTTTCTCGATACAAAAAAAAATCCAAAGTTACCTCCAAATCGAACAATAAACCGCTGGTATTTGAAAAGTATTTGAAATTAGATCATGAAACTTTGCATACTAACTGAACTAACTATAAAGCAGGTCTTATGTGTTTTATTTTTTTAGTCCAATTAATAGATTTTTTGTAAATCGCAAAAAACCACTCATTTCGCACTATTCGGCCGCAGTGACTGACGGAACAACCGCTTTGTAGTGCAAGCTGATTAGAACTTTATTCTAACAGTATTTCAAACGAAGTTTGAACCACCACAAATAGAGTTGCTAATTTTAGGGTTAGAAGGGCCTTAAACTAAGTATTGGGCGAAATGTATGGTACTGGTATGTCTACACTTGCAAAGGTGATAGCATACTTATTTTAGAATCTTTTGCGTTATTTACGGGTTAAGTATAAAGTTACTGGCTGACCGAGCTCTGCTGTATAGAAAACAAATTTTCCCAGTTATGAGACCTAGCTAGACCGATGTTTTACCACCGTAAACCCGTATGTTGCAACTTTAATTGAAATAGCTAGAGCCGGTTTCGAGAACGTAATAACAAATATAAAAACAAATCGCTAATTTAATGTAAAGGATTATAGGATAATATGAATGTTACAAACTTTAAATGCTTTTTACTGATTTCTTATGAGTTTTATACAGATTTTGAATGAAACAATAACCCAGCAATCTTTTACTTATTGCAACCAACTTGTTTGCAATTACAATAGGCATCGCAGTTCAATTTATCCATAGGACTATGGTACTAAGGGTTGTCCCCCCTAATGGCATTGTGGGGGTTGTAGATTATACAGGCAAACATATCGACCTCATGTCATTGTCAGTTATTATCCACGAAATACACTGGGAATGTCCCATATTATTTCTGTAGCGATTTTTATTGTAGTGTTTTATTTTCTCAATCCTTAAACTTGGGACAGTTTTCCCAATAATTGTAACACCAGGCCGCTTAAGCAGAATTATAATAGTCAATTTATGGAATATGAATAACGTTAAAATACTTAAAATGGACACAGATGCTGTTAATATTACGAATTGTAACGTAATTCATGTTATTATCCTAATATGATTCTTCCAAAGCGGCCAGTTTAGGCCCCGAGATCTTACCATATCTAGCGGACGTCACGCGGTTTCACCCGCGTAGTTTCCGTTAAAATAAAATATAGCCTATGTTACTCATGGTGAATGTAGCTTTCTAATGGTGAAAGAATTTTTGAAATCGGCGCAGGAGTTTTTGAGTTTATTCATTACAAACATACACACACACAAAAATACAAATCTTCCCTCTTTATAATACTAGTGTAGATGTAGATATTCACCGTGGACTTCAGTTGTTTAGCAGCCCGAAAATCACGTCCGGGCTCCATCTTGTTTCCCACCCGAAAATCATGTCGGGGCTTCATCTTGTTTCCCAATATAAAAGAAAATCACACTGCTTAAACCGCTGGAGCAAGAAACTTCAAATTTCGCACAAGAATTCCTCTTATAACGCAAGCTGGCACTAAGAAAGGGTTTATTAATTATGCAAGTTTGTGTTTAAGTTCGGCATTTGGCCGATAGTAAATAAGAATAAAGTCAGGAATGAAGACATTAGAGGAAATTTGAAAGTTTTTCTGTAACGGGCGCCCCTGTTACAGAAAAATTTAAAACAAATCGTCTTGGTATGGACGTGTCATGAGGAGGGATGAAACGCATGTGACTAAAAGAGTGATGGACATGAATGTTGATAGATGGAGAGGGAGAGGGAGACCAAAGAAAAGATGGATGGATTGTGTGAGGAATGATATGTAAGAGAAAGGAGTAAATGATGCTTTGACGTCTGACAGGGGAGAATGGGAGAAGAACACGTGTTGCGTCGACCCCAATGTAGAATGGGACAAGGCCAGGAAGATGGTGATGAATCAAACAAAACGATACAAGTTTACCTAAAGTCTTGTTTAATAAATAATAACACTCAAATAAAATAATCAAGATACGGTCGTTGCATGTCAGTAATCAAAGTTGCAACTGATAAGAGTTGCTGTGTCAATGGAGCTAATACTGATAACATCAGCATGTTTGCATTTAATCAAATTGCATTTATGTACGATTATCATTTCGACTGCTCGTTTAACATTGAAGGTCTGGCAATTTTTTTTGGGATTCAAGGTTTTGAGTGCGTCTTAAATACTGGTATTCAGTTCTATCCGGTTATATTCATATCTTTATTTGCATTCCATAATCTGTGAAGATCTTACTATTGGCTTAAAGATAAAGTATAATTACGGACATTATCATCATCATTATAAATTGCCCTTATCCCAATTAATTTGGGGTCGGCGCAGCATGTCTTCTTCTTCCATTACAATTCTTCAATTCCATCCAGTATAAAAGGCTCGTGTCCTGAAAAAATCTAATTAGTCCGTCAGTTAGATTATCAAAAAATATTTGACCCGTATTTTTTCTTTTGTTACGTAAACCAAAATTGACGAACATACGACGCTTTTAAAATTCTCAATACGTCACGCCGTGCTATAATTATTAGTGCGTTGTGACGTCACGAGCCTCCACTCCCGAGTTTTGATGCGTTTTATCTTTGACAATATTTATTGATTTACAAAAACAAAAAATACGTGTCCATTATTTTCCAATACTCTAACTGACGGACTAAATAGATTTGCAATTTATTGATGGTGGAAACTAGCATTTTACGGATAAAGTATAAAAGTATGTGTGAAATAAAATTAATACTTAATCAATTAACAATTTAGATTTAGAGTGTAAGCCGTACGCAGCCCTTAACATAGTGGGGAAAACGCAGATGTTGAAGGTCTTACTTAATATATCTTTTGAGCGTCAGATCCCCAAAATCCAAATTAGAGTGTTATGGAGTTTTCCATTGTAACATTTTTCAGCAAGTTCCTCACACTCAAGGCATTTATTAAAAAAAAAGGTGGGTATCCATTATGTTCGCGCTCCAGCAGCGCTCCGCGCGAAATTATTTTGTACAACTTTTTGTCTTTTTTGTACAAAAACTGTTGTTTCCATCAAGTTCAAAATGATTTTCCTAGAAAGTCCTTATAAAGTTCTACTTTTCAGATTTTTTTCATATTTTCTAAACGCATGGTTCAAAAGTTAGAGGGGGGGCACACATTGTTTTTTACTTTTGGAGCGATTATTTCCGAAATTATTGACATTATCAAAAAATGATTTTAGGAAACCCCTATTCATTTTTAAATACCTTTCCAACAATATATTACACGTTAGGGTTGAAATTAAAAAAAAACATCACTTTCCACTTTACATATAGGGGGGCTACCCTAATAAAACATTATTTTCCAATTTTTATTTTACCACTTGGTCGGCGTGATTGATATACATATTGGTACCAAATTTCAGCTTTCTAGTGCTAACGGTCACAGAGATTAAGCGAGGACGGACAGACGGACGGACAGACATGGCGAAACTATAAGGGTTCCTAGTTAACTACGGAACCCTAATCCGCATCGCATTGCTTCTAAGTACCTATCCAATAGGGCGCTTAAAGTCAGTTTCCAAAAACACCATTGCCGTGATGTTATATAAAGATAGGTACCTACTCTACTTACTCATCACGCTTTCTTGGTCGTAATTATAAAACACGTGGTGCGATAACAGAAGTGTGACTGCAGATAATAATAGGTATCGCTAATTTTAGTGCATTTTTTTGTCGTAAGTTATCTTTTTAAGTCAAACAGAGGTCTTTTACGAATTAACTTACATTTATGTGTCCGAATGTTTTAACTTCGAGTTTCAGTCATATACCTTATTTTTACATGTCTATTGACTGTTTTCCTCTTTACCGTGTGGTTAGTGTCTATCCTGGTGTCAGAGTTTTATGTCGCCTATGGGCCTCTGACTTGGCTTTACATGCCGTCAAGAAATCTCTCGAGCATGCTAGTTTCCTCACGATGTTTTCCTTTACCGAAGCAAGTCATAATTATAAAATACCTACTTCGAAAAATCAGAGGTTCGTGTCGAGGGTTCGAAATCGAGATTTGGCAGTCCGTCGGTGACACTACTGGGCTATCACCACTATACTACTCATGGTTATAGTTGCTGCCAGTTAAGATGTCAATAGCGGTCATTGACTCACCTACATTTATTAAAGTTCTTAACTTTAAATACCAAAAATAAGCCTGTTCAAGTCCTGAATTGTCATCTATCGTAATCTTCAAAAAATTTTCTAATGAAAAGCTATGCAATGGTTCATTGTTTTGGTTAGTACGAATAGATATTAGGGAAAGGGCAATGACCGCTATTGACATCTTAACTGGCACCAACTAAAGTATTATGTTCCAGAAACTCAAACTCAAACTCAAAGCATTTATTTCAATTAGACCATTACGGCACTTTTGAATGTCAAAAATACAAAAAAGAAAATCAAAGCTACAGTCCCAGTCACAAGGCATAATAACTTGAGAAAGTACTGTAGTTGCCCATTCCCTAGCGTAGATCTCTATGGAGAAGAACGGGCAAGAAACTCCATGGACACTCTTTTAAAAACAAAATATTGTTACAAAATCTTGGTTACATCTTTAATTTTGAGATTATACATATATGTGAGAACGATGTAGAAAGACGTGCACACTAAGAGCGTCCAGAGTAAAAGATTAGATCAACAGTTTACGAATAAAGTAATTAAAATGAACCTTGGCAGCTAAGAGCTGACCAGTCCCAACTGACAGCGCCCGTTCACGAACATGACGCATGTACCGGCGCCATTCAACTCAACCATATTGAAGGGAACTAAATGACCCGACACACCCGCCACCATCAGCGAGACATTTAAGTGAGCATGACATTCTCTCAGCCACCAAGGCATATTCAAGCCAGTTCTAGATGAATCTGAGTTGATAAGTTGATCGAGCTATCCAGTGCCGTCGGTTATACAATAGGCATGACGACAGTATCAAAAAATAGCAAATCTATTTAGTCCGTCAGTTAGAGTATTGGAAATTAATAGACACGTATTTTTGTTTTTTGTAAATCAATGAATATTGACAAAGATAAAACGCATCAAAACTCGGGAGTGGGGGCTCGTGACGTCAGAACTAGCTAAAAATTATACCTAGGCGTGACGTATTGAGAATTTTAAAAGCGTCATGTCTTCGTCAATTTTGGTTTACGTAACATAAGAAAAAACACGGGTCAAATATTTTTTGATAATCTATCTGACGGACTAATTAGATTTTTTTGTCGTCTCGCCTATTGTTCTCACTTCAAAATATTGTAGAATGAAGTCAAACATAATAAGAAAATACAACTTTCAATTTAATGACCGTGTAGTACGTTATTATCAGTGATAAATACAAGTAGTTCTAAAATTAAAACCCGACTACCGTATGAAGTCGGTTAAAATGTAGCCTATGTTACCCGGGCCATAATAACGAATCGATTGACACCTTACTCATCGAAATCGGATGAATAGTTTAGGTGGTACGGAGGAACATACGTAAATACAAACATACACACATAGACTGCTGAAATCATAACCCTTCCTTTTGGCAGCGCCGTAGTCAGGTAAAAAAACATTCGAAGAGCTACCCAAGACATCCACCAACCCTTAGATAGGTCGCCAGCAGATCAAGCTAAAAGCTGTCAAATTCCTTTAAGGGGATGCACACTAGCGCCACTTTAGTAAAAAAAATCAGAACTCGTTAAATACACAATTAATATAAAATCTGATTGACAAAATCAATGCTTTAGAGTTCTAGATTATTGACGTCTATTTAATTCTTTTTTTTTTTTGCATTTTGTATCTGTAACGACAGAGAGCTGTTTTAATGAGTTAAGCAGACGTAAATAATTTAGAAGACCAAAAGATTGATTTTTTCAATCAGATTTTATATTAATTGTGTATTTAACGAGTTCTGATTTTTTTACTAAAGTGGCGCTAGTGTGCATGGGGGAAGCCCCTAGATTTTCAACTTTATTTTTTTAAATTTGACCGTTTTGGGTAGGTTGATGTGCTGGCGTGTGTGCTATAGACAGATACCTACCTACTTGGCAAAGAAAATAAACCTCTCATGAGACCCAGCTTTGGAAACTGATTACGGATCATTTCTTGAAAGACCCATGCTTGTAAAGCAACAATAATAAACGAAAGAGTTTTATTTTTAAATGAATTTATCGTATGGATAACAATAGTATTTCTTTCTAGTTCATTGTGTTACAAGTACGTGACCTGTATGAGATAACATGTAACGCAAATTTTTGCATTCATTTTTTAATCGCCTCGATAATACAGTTGAACGAAGAAGTAAATTGTTTTGTGACCCTTGATTATTAGCTAGACCTATTTTTATTCAGGAACGTAATATTCTCAGGTCCAAAGAAACTTAATTCAAAACAAAGTGTGTAACTGTAAAAATAGTAGCCATGCAAAAAAAAAAAAACATAGAGACTTGAATGGTAGAATGTGTGAAAAAAAAAGAGTAGGTAGCGGTAGACCACAGACAACATTATTCTACCTCATAACCATTATTTATGTTCTCAGTTGCACTAATAAAATAACCATTGTAATTGTTATGACGACGACTTATAAAAATATTTCTATTTTTGCAAACTAACATTGGACAGCTCTCATTATAAAGAAATGTGGCCAATTGTTCAACAACAATAAAACATATTAACAATAAAAAAAAATATTTATTTAAATATAGACATCTTAACCACAGATAACATTATTATACTTCTTAGCCATTACTTATGTTCGCAGTTGCACAAAATAACAATTGTAAATTATGACGACTATTACTTATAAAATATTTCAATTCTTACAACATAATATTAGACATCCCGCATTATAAAGAAATTTCACCAATTGTTCAGTTCAACAACAACAAAACACATTAACAATAAAATTATTTATTTACATAAATATAAAATTCAATATGGTTCTTCTTAAATATGTGGAAAAAGTAACCGCCCATTGGTCGTTTCTTTCTTTTATAAGTGTTTATGCGTTTGTCTCGTTCACTCCTTGAGTTTGTGCCCCCATTCCGAGGGGTGAAGCATTCCGATAGGTCGTACAAGTAGGGTAGTACGGGGGTGGGGTGGGGTGGCAATAAAAACTTAAGCCTAAGGGCGGGGCGGGCCTATGCTTATGTAAACGGTTTTATGTGCTTCGTAACGCAAAAAGAACGCATGCGTTGTTTTCTGTCAAGTCATCATTTGACATTTCTTTACAAAAGTGGTCTTAATACAATGTTATCCCCTATCTGAATACATTCAACTGAAACGGATGACTCAATTCACAAGAGACTAGAATGAAAAATCTAGATTTTATACCACCTTCATATAAAATGCTTGCTTGATACACTTCGATCTAAACGAGATATTAAGTGTATAATGTGTAAAGTTGAGATTCAGGAATAAAAACAAAACACAAAATACCTACTTAAAAATAAAGTCGAATGGCAAAACTCGACCTTCAACCAATTTCTCCATCAAAAACTCGTAAAAATCAAACTCGAATCCTCAATAAATCCAATCAATATAAATTAAAATAAAAACAGCAACTCCTCAAAAACTTAGATTTGACAAACTTCTAGAAACTTGTAGAAGCTTCGTCTTGTAGAATTCGATGCTCAATTGTTAGTTTCGGAACGAGTGGCAAGGAACGAGCGGAGTTCGGTGAATTTGAAGTCATTTGAAGGGAAGCTCCTACAAACAAGCTTGCGTTTCCGGCAAAACGTGTCTAGGGAGGTAGATAGATGGTGCTAGTTTATTTTGTTCGGTTTATGGGGTGAAGGGTCCAAAATACTTTTTAAACAGTATATTTATGACGTTAAGGGTCTATTTTCAGTGGCATCACTTACCTAAGGCTTTAATTGTAAAGCTGTGCTTGTGATAAAACTTCATCATTTGCGTAGCCTTTTCCAAACTATGTTGGGGTTGGCTTCCAGTCTAACCGGATGCAGCTGAATACCAGTATTTAACTTGGTGCGACTGCCTATCTGACCTCCACAACCAAGTTAGTACTGGGTAATACGATACGCCTTGGTAAAACATCTGAAAAGTATTTTCATAGTGTCTGAACAAATTTTCTTTAAAATGGGCTCTTTTCTCGCCGAATTTGTTTTTTTTTTTTAATTTGATTTTTGAATTGCTCAATTGTTAATCCTCAAAAACAACTGCATTTTAAAAATGGATTTGTATTTGAGGGTCAGGTTCTGTCGATACACGTGTTTCTCAGTCTCTTGATGGTGAGATATACAAAAAGTACTTACTTGGTTTGTTTAGATCTAGGGGTGTAGTTCAGCTTTTGGGCGTTTGTATAATAAATTCATTTAAAAGTTTTGTTGCGTTTTTTTTTTCCGTCTTTGTTTCTGTAGTATGGCTTGGAAGGTCAATTTTCAGTGACAGAATTTCCTCTTTGCTTTTTTTTCGAGGTTGAGATACAGCATCTTCGTTTGTCGTAGAATTCAATGCTCATTTGTTTTTTTTTTTTTTAATTCAAACCTGAAGGAAAGTTCCAGAAACAAGGTTGCTTTTCCGTCAATACACTTGTCTAGGGATGGTGCGAGATATCAAGTCTGTTTGGATCTAGGGGTGTAGGTCAGACTGCAGGGTTGGTGTTTATTTGTATCAGTTTTATACCGTGGTTATAGAAGTTCTGTTTCCTGAAAGATATTGTGTGTGGTTTATATTTATTTACCCGCTTTGGCTTTGTCATTATTAATAATTTTGGTTCCTTTCAAATAGTGCCGATAGATGAATCTACGATACGACTAGAACTTTGTCATTGTATAGGTATATATATATATATCGCTGGACATTAACACACAGCGCCATCTAGTGCCACACTAAGCAACGAGGCTTGTGTCGTGGACACCAGATAGTTGATATACTACATAGATACTTTTTGTTTGTAAATACATACTTATTATACATATAAACATCCATGACTTGGAAACAAATGTCCATGCTCATCACAAACATTTGCTCCAACCAGGATTCGAACCCGGGACCCTAAGAACGTAAGGCAGCCTCACTGCCGCTGCGCCATTTGGGTCGTCAAAATTAGACATAATCATTAAATTAGACATAATTCATTGCTTGGTTCAGCAACCTTCCATTTTTTTCCTTTCAGTAGGTACCAGCGCGGAAATTTGTAACTAACAAACCCAAAAGTAGTTAATTTGGACAACTTTACTAAGTATATTCATCGCGATACTGTATCGCTGTCAAGCAGACGGATTTTTGGAACCAATGGATTACTATAAAGGGTGTAAAACACCTCTTAACGAACCCGAAAGGCACTTGTTCTCCTCATCATTGCGATCATTTTTTTGTTCTACACCATACCTGGGAACCTTCTAGTTACGGAGATATTGGGGGTCAAAGCTCCAACTTTTTGACAACTTTTTTTTTAATATAAGTTTTTAATGTAAGAATTTTACTTTAAACACCTCCACGACCCCCATAATATTCAATCCATGTATTAGCACAATGTTTTGAGTGCGTTACATTGAGTTCTACCACAAAACATGATTATTCACCCCAAAAAAAAAGTCGTTTCCCAGCAATAATTTTTGCGTAAAGTTACTTAGTTTGATGTACAGAATGCTTGGTTGACGGCTTCGTGATGAGGTGGTTTATACCCTGTATTTTTTCAAAATATTTGGGTTTGTCTTAGAAAGTGTATTTATCAACTGGGGTGCTGTTTTCTACGAAGAACACCCAGACACACAGTGAATAAAATTTTACTTGTGACATCTGGAATATAAAGGAGACAGCCCCAATACTGTACTTTCATCTGAACATAAAATCATGACCATTCACTACAAACGCGACACCAAGTTATATTTATCATACATTTCACTGTAACTACTTAACGTTTAATTTATTTTCACTTGCAATAAAGTTTGCAAAAAGAGTAATAGGTAGTCGACACCCCTGACGCAAGCGTTTGATGTTTTACGAGCGCACCGCTCGACATTAAACTTCCCTATTTCGGACGGATACTGTAGGGTTGTTACACACTTGGGGTGGGAAAATAAATACTTGAAAGGCTGTTTCGAGAAGGTGTTTTTGCTTTTTCGGCTATAAAATGTGTGTATGTGTTTTTAATAAGAAATCGTGCTAAAGCCGTGGGTTAAGTACTTTTGTTAATATTTTTATGGAAGTACACTAAATAAACTCTCATCAAGTTTAAATCGTAGACTGTCGTTATTATTTATCTCGTCGTTATTCTACATCGCTATAATTTACAAATTCGATCATAATATAACAAAAATCCTTACTAATTTAATAGCAGAGGTAGGCAACCCTAGGCAAGGGTTAAAATTTTACGTGCCCCCGTATTTCGGGCAGTGGCGCGGGCGGGCAAGGTCGGGGCGTATAATAAGTATACACACAGATAGAACTACCACCTTGCGTCTTTGTGCTGCCTCTAACTTCTTTTGTTCCCGAAAAATAACTTTCGTTTAATTTTCTGGCTGATATTTTGATGCAAAGTTTCACCACAATAAGTTTAGACGAAATATCTTTGTGCTTTCTTATCTTAGCCTATTAATGGGCTTAAGTACTCTTACTGGTTTCTTGGTTACATAAAGAACTCGTGGCTACAAAATAACAGTCGCTCGGGTCGATCTTCAGGTTAAGCCGTGCTTGCCTAGGTTGGTCTGTGGCGGGGTGACCATCCTTACATACCGAGTTTCCTCCGTGCCTCGGAAAGCACGTTAAGCCGTTGGTCCCGGCTGTCATTTGTAGATCTTTGACAGTCGTTACAGGTAGTTAGTGGCCCAAAAAAGTCTGACAACCAGTCTTACTAAGGGGTATGGTATTACCCGGTACTAACTGGGTTGTGGAGGTCAGATAGGCAGTCGCTCCATGTAAAATACTGGTATTCAGTTGCATCCGGTTAGACTGGAAGCCGACCCCAACATAGTTGGGAAAAGGCTAGGCAGATCATGACTGGTTTCTTGGTTGTGTGATGATGACTGCTTTGTCATACAAAAACAAGTAATCAGCAGACTACTGAACCGTTTTGAAATAAGTAGAGTAAGGACCGTGAGTGAATAATTAATAAAGCTATTAGTGTCTATGTACATATGTATGCATTGTGTATCATTTATGTAGTACATTACATAAGTAAGATCATGACAGATAACGGTACTCGTGTCGCGTCTAGACTGTTGTACATGAGACTGGTTTATTAAAAGCGGGGAGTTTCTTGCTTTGAAAACACTTATGTCCGCAGTTTGGTAACTATCCCACGGGATCGTACTACCGGGATAAAAAGTACCATATGTGTTAATCCACGTTATAAAGTACCTGTGTGCCAAATTTCACCCAAATCCGTTCAACCGTTTTTGCGTGAAAGAGGAAAACACATCCAAACATCTTCACAAACTTTCGCATTTTTAGTAGTAGTAAGATTAAAATTACCTCGTGTTTTGTGAGCGGAAAATGTTATTCTTTCAATTTGGAATTCCCTCAAATTCTAGAAATTCTAGTCTAGTCGTGCGGCTTTGTAATTCGACTCTTGTAAATGAGCCTTCTATCATGGGGTTTAGGTTTCCGCACTTAGTCCTTAAAGTGGACCATAGTGCGTTGCAAAAAAAAAAAAATGAGCCTATTGCTCTTAGTGTCATTGCGTCCCTTATCCCAATTTATTTGTGGTCGGCGCAGCATGTCTTCTTCTTCCATATTCTCTATTACTCGTCATCTCATCAGACACCTCCTTTCTAGCCATATCATACTTCACACAGTCCAACCATCGTTTCTTTGGTCTTCCTCTAGGTACTTTTAAAGCCGTCTCATTCATACTCAACATTTTCCACACTGTATGTATGTGAATATTTATAAGATGACGGCATTATTAATGGCTAAATAAGTGTTCGTGTATTCAATCAATTTGTATGTAATTAGTGAGTATTTATTACTTTTTGCTCCACGTTATTTTAAGTAGTTTAGTAGCGCTCTGAAAAACATGTTATCTCCTTAGAAAATGCAAATCCATACTGCAGCTACCGGAGTAAAAGCATACTATTAAATAAAACTTAAGTTACTGTACCATTTAAAAAATAATTCCCTCGTTCCTTTTGCAACAATGTTGACTTTGTTCCCGTACCTAAAGCCTTCTGCCTGTCGATGGGACCCTGGTACTTCGTAGAATTTATTTGCTTCAATTAGAACCAAAACCACGACTCGGTGCTTCCCAATTCCTTCCCAACCGCTTCCCAGTGCTGTTTTCCTAGTACCTAGCGGAGTAAACAATGTTCTTTTGCTAATGAAATCGGGTAATTTAATTAGTTTTTTGATAATATTAATGTTTGTGGTTCTTCCGAGCGTGGAGCAGGGTTTTTTATGTACGAGTAATGTCAAAAAAATATTTATTCGTGGAAGAAAAATTAACGTTTTGCTCGCTATTGCTTTAAAACTTCCATAATAGAGTCGTAAAAAAGCCTTGTTTTATCTATGCGGAGATTATAAATAACTACTGTGTTGCCATAAATATTCAAATCGTCTTTATCAAATCAATTTCCATACTTTAGTTTACTTTACTTCCATGTGAATAAAGTAACTACCAAATAATTAATTCGATCAGTGTGATGCAATAAATCATCAATACTTTTTGGCATTAAGAAAGCCAGCGAGATATATAAGACTTTCCAAATCAGGCCAGGGTTGTTTTTTTTACTATCATCCTAGCAATTCAATTATTAACCATAGTAATATTTAGGTACTAAAATGGTGTTACTTATTTTTGGTTACTTAATTAAAAGTATAAAAGATCAAAATAAAAAGTTTTCTTCCGATTGATTTGAATGATAAATGGCATTTGTCTAATTGATAATACTTATCTAGATTTAGAATTTGAAGGCAAGTTTACTTATTCATAGAAACCCAAGAACAGCTAAACTATACCGGGTCTTAAATAAACCCGTAGGAGGATGGACGTCTGAACGATTCAATTTGCCTCCTCAGCGCGCCAATAAAGAGTGAACGGAGTGAATTCACTCAGGAGGTGCATAAAACTTGCTTGTTACTGAACTTAACTTGGGCAAACAGATTCGCAGTAAAAACTGAACTGGCTCTAAGGCAGGGTGACACTCAAGAATTGTTACAAAAATTACGTAACGTTCATATTTGCTATTTAGTTCTGCAGGTCATTTTTAAGTCATCTATTCTCCTGCAACTACAGCTTATTGCTAATATTAGTGCCCAAAGAGCCCGCACCAGGGTAGCCCGCGAAATTCATGTTTTTTAATCCCATTGAATATTTTTTTCATGAAATATTCATTCAATGGGATTAAATTAACTCACACGGTTATATTGATGATTTTACTGATTGAGTTATGGTCGCGAATCACATTTTATTCAAAATCAGCCTGACACTGGCCGGCAAATTGCAAAAAAAAACAAAAGAAAATTTGTATTTCGCGTGCTGCCCTGAAACTTCTACCTTAAAAATGTTTATTACCATCGATTCGAAAAGAAAGTCGAATTGAAATGTGAAAGTGACAGTCATCTACTGTCACTTTTACATTTCAATTCGACTAAATAAAAAGTCAGCGAGCTCAATAGTCTAGAATAGCCTGCACTTGGGTTATCTATGGTAAAAAAAATGTTCGTGTTGCATGAAAAGTTAACGCAAAAAAAATAATTTTCGTGCAGCAGTTATGATCATAGTAAGTACTTACTTTCTTCAGTCCAAGAAGGTAAGTAATATTCCTTCAATTAGGTACGTTTTTGATTAATGTTTGAGCAAGTTAATAAATTATACCGTTAATAAATGTGATTAACTGCCTGTCTATCAGTTATAATGCTAATAATTAAGACTGTTGCTAATTTCATGATTCTTAATTGTAACTTATGTGTTATGCAAGTTAATATTTTAACTTATTACGTGCAAATATAGGCTGGTTCCTCTTTTAAACTCTTTCGGATTGCACTAGAAACTGCAATATAACACAATTGGGGTGTTGGTCTGAATAAGGATAATTATATTCGATACAAATAGTGAGTTAAGTTTTGCGAACCATATTTCTCTCTGTGCTTACCGAACCCCAAAACAGCTTGGCCTAACTAAATTAAAAGTAAGCCAATATTTAGTTGAAGAAACCTATAAAATATTGGCCATAAAGTTGTGAGCCAAATGTTTTTAATCAATGCTTCAATGCTCGTTGGGTTTAATCGTTTTAATAACGAAACTGTGCTAAATTACAATGGCTACAGCGCCAGCGCCGCGGAACCCAAAATATTCAGGGACCATTTATTGTTGGTTTTAGAGTCCAGAGCGATCATAAAGTTTTTTGTTAGATTGAAGAAGGAACGAAACATCGTGTTTTGTAATGTCTTTCGTTTTTATTTCTTAAGGCCACCGATGAAATTGAACATGATCAGTACCTCTTAATCACGTTCAAGCGTCTTTCAGTGTCGTCGACAGCTTTTGAAAGCGATTCTCTGATGAATGAAGATCGTTTGAGCGAGATCAATTAATTTAAACTGCGATCAAAGTCACCGTTGTTGTGGAATATTGACTTTTCTTATGGTAATTAAAAGACTTTGTCCGCACCAGTCCTCATTTATATATCTTTACAAATTCTCAGTAGGAAACTAGAAATAAAATTTGCAATGTGTACCTGTACTTTATTATTAAAGAAATGCCTTAGTATTACTACAAATCTCCAATAGGGTATATGCATGATTTTTTTATCACTCTAAACAAAGCGTAATAGCAAAGTGAAATTATTGTTTTTAAAATCTATAAAAAATACTAAGTTATAAGCATTTGAAACTGCTGATTAGACAGAGAGATCAGCGACGGCGAATGACGTCATTCGCTGCATCGACGAATAAAATCCATTCTAAATTCCGTTTATCTAGAAAGAGATAGAAACAAAAGTTTAAATGGTTATACTCGTAACTTCTGTGTTGTTTGGCAGATTTATGTCTTGTTTTCGCTTTTTGTCATAATTTTTATAGTACTTATGCATATTCCCTATTAGAAACCCACCATACAAATAAATTAAAAAGTAATACATGCTTACGGATTAACGATACAATAACCGTTTAGGTAACAACATTATTAATGATATCACTCACCCCTATGACTAGATAAATATTTTATAGCCTGCCGTCATTCTAAACCTTTTAGTTATATTGATTTAAATCAGACATAAGCCGCATCCATCAACCTGTTCCGAATTACCGTGAGCGCGATATCGATGTCCCTTGAATCGTCATATCGGCTGAGCTCAGCAGCGTATGCTGTTAGGAAAATCCGTCAATTTACTGATGTTGATACGGCGAGGCTAGTCTATTTTAGTTATTTTCATAGTATTATGTCATACGGTATTTTACTATGGGGACGCGCTGCAGACATCGAGTCTATATTTATTCTGCAGAAAAGGGCTATCAGAGCCATTTATGAATTGCGTAGACGCGATTCTCTAAGAGAACTGTTTAAGGAAATTAATATCATGACAGTGCCTTGTCAATACATCTATGAAAACATCATGTATGTTAGGAAAAATCTGCATTTATTCAGTAAAAGAGGTGACAGACACCACTATACTACTAGAAATAGGGACCAACTAGTTCAGCCAGGTTTCAGGCTTGCTAAAGTAGATTCATCTTTCATGGGGTACTGTTTAAAATGTTACAATAAAATACCTCCCCACATTCTACAACTGAATGAGACGAAATTTAAATCTTGTATAAAACGCACACTATGTAGGCAAGCATATTATAAGTTGGTGGATTACATTGACGATAAAAATGCTTGGCTCAATGCTGGTCCTGCTCCACAACCATAGGGGAAAACTAATTGGGCAAATTATTGTGCTAGCTGCAGAAGATTGTAAAAGTATCTTTGCTTTGTATAGATTCCATCTCCTAGTATTGTATAATTGCATAGCACATGTGTGAGGACCATGTATTTTTAAGCTACCATTTGCATTTAGTTATCTTTCATTGACTTGAATATGCCTTGGTGGCTGAGAGAAAGTCATGCTCACTCAAATGTCTCGCTGATGGTGGCGGGTGTGTCGGGTCATTTAGTTCCCTTCAATATGGTTGAGTTGAATGGCGCCGATACACGCGTCTTGTTCGTGATCGGGCGCTGTCAGTTGGGACTGGTCATCTCTTAGCTGCCACGGTTCATTTTAATTACTTTATTTTTAATTTGTTGATTTAATGTTTTACTCTGGACGCTCATAATGTGCACGTCTTCCTACATCGTTCTCACATATATCTATAATCTCAACATGAATGATGTAACCAAGATTTTGTAACAATATTTTGATTTAAAAGAGTGTCCATGGAGTTTCTTGCCCGTTCTTCTCCATAGAGATCTACGCTAGGGAATGGGCAACTACAGTACTTTCTCAAGTTATTATGTCTTGTGTCTGGGACTGTAGCTTTGTTTTGTTTTTTTTTTTTGTATTTTTGACTTTCAAAAGTGCCATAATGGTCTAATTGAAATAAATGCTTTGAGTTTGAGTTTGAGTTTGAGTTCATAGATGACGTAATGACATGCGCCATCTTGCGATTACACCGACCATGCCCCAAATAAATATCGCGTGAGCGCTGTCAAAAATGACAGTTGTGTTCACACTTTAACAGGTTGTGTTGTTATGTTATGAACGTAGGAGTCGCATCTAACTATACATTATTTTAAATATCGTTGCATCTATGTAATTTGTAATTCGTGGTATTTTTTACGGGGTAAATCTTTGCCGGAAGCAAAATGCTCTAGATGGCGTTGAACAGACTACGTTACTTGGTGCCAAAGCCAAAACGCTTGGAAAAAAACATTGCGTCACGTCACTTACGCTCGTTGACTGACACTTTCGTTTGCTTAAGCTTCCGAATATAACCTAGTTTTCTCGCGCTTTGTTAAAATCAGTATTTTTACGTTCCGTTCCTTGCAGTAACGTACCAATTTCAGCGCCATCTATCCAGCGACGGGAAGGGAAGAGCTAAAAAGAAAATCCCTCATTATGTTCACTGTGAACGCGTTCACGAGCGTTCCGAATTTATGACAGCTCTTAGCTGTCATAATCGTGTGTCTAAATCGAAACGCAAAATATATATTATGTGAGCGCTGTGAGTGATTATTTTGTAATTCGGAATGCGGCCTTAAATGGTTTACCTACCCACTACATAACATTACAAGAGTGCGATTCACCCACTTGAACTGAAAGTATTCTGTAAGCTTTATTGTTTGTTTTAGGTTATTGAAATTTTATAATTTATTTATTATTTATTTAACACATTTTCTACCAGTCAACCTTTAGAAAAAAATCGTTTAATCAATATTTTCGTTAAATTATTATTTCAAATGCGTGTGAAAAGTTTTGAGTATGAATGTGATGGGTATAAGAGTAGAGGAAGACCAAAGAAACGATGGATGGACTGTGTGAAGGATGATATGGCAAGAAATGAGGTGTCTGATGAGATGACGAGTAATAGAGAAGTATGGAAAAATAAGACATGCTGCGCCGACCACAAATGAATTGGGATCAGGGCGAGAGAATAGTGATATTATTTCAAATGTGTACATAATTATGATCCTAAACGTTTTGAAATAAATGATTTTGAATTTCAATTTACAAAAAACTGAATTCAATAAGATTGTTTTTGCGTGTCGATGGACTCAAATTAAATCCGACCAGTATGTAGTCAGTAGCCACTAGTACCGCTCTAATCGGTGGCTTCGTTGAAAGCCTGGAAGGTGCAGGTGGTGGTGCAGGATGGGCAGGTGGGCCATATGCTATCCGGGCCTGCAGGACTGTTCGAAAGAGAAACCGTGGCTTCGGAAAACAAAGGGCAAAGAAGGAACATAGATAGGTTTTAGTCAGTAAAAGTCTGACACTCCCTCCTGCTCCGCCCAGAGCGGGAGGAGTCATTTGATGATTTCCCATCGAAAAATAAAATAAAATGGGCATATGTTACAAAGGACCATACTGTATGGGATGGATCGAAGATACCCCATTGGGCCAGATTATTTCTACAGCGGCCAACCTGGGCTCGCAATCGGTTTATAGATTTCCAGAATGGCCCCTACAGTAACAGTTGGTGTCTAGGACAAAAAGAACAGAATTTGAAGTAATTAAAACTATTCTGATAAGGATCCACCAAAGGAAATTCCAACACTTTAGTCAAAGGTTTTGATTCCATGAAGTTTCATACAGGGATACGATTGATCTTGGAGATTCAACCATCTTTTCGGATAGTACCTATAATAGAAAAGAGATGGCATGCAACCTTCTGGCACGATAACTTTCAATTGTATCTCTATAGCTCTACTGAACTTGTTTATTTTAGAAATAAGGGCAGATTTTTTACAAAAATGCTTAAAGCTTTAAGATCAGCAGAGCAGTAGATCTTAAAACTAAAAAAAAAATACCTAATTAAAACTTTATTCATAAAAAAGTACTTTTCCGAAAATGGATCTTTTATCACCACTTTCCCACACAACCCTGTATATGATTTACGAACGCCCACAGCCATGCACTACACTAGCAAAACACACACGAAAAAATAGTCCAACGTTGGCATCGTCCCGAAGTTACAAATCAAACAAAATATATTGGTTATAAAGGTGCAACAAGTATTCGAAATGCACACATATCCAGCCTGTACGTATCCCCCCACTTGCTTTTATAGACCATAAACTGCGTTTACGACTGTCAGGATAATACCCATCCGACTAAAAGGGTTTCGACCACTCCGCGAACTTATAGATATATACGGCGGTAATTAAAAATGTCTGACTACAAATGTAGGTTTAATCATTGTTGTTACAAGGGTGGAAAATTTTAGCAAACACTGGGTAGCTGTGTTGGACTTCTGTGTTCAAAGATAGCTGTGTTTTATATTGTTTATTTAATTATTTTTTGCATAGTCTTTGAATTATTGTATTTCTCTGTCTACTTCTTTTAGCAACGCCTAGTAAAGTAGTCGCATAGAAATGCAGTCTCAATCAAAGTCTGCTGCTCTATATTCTCTCCTTTACTTCTCGGTCTTCGCCAATTAAGTACCTAATTGGAATTCATGAGCCCGGTATTCTAACATTTTGGCCAATCTCCAAATTCTAAAATGTTTTCTTAAGGCTCCTTCAATTCTGCCGGGGTTGCGGGACTGTTCGAAACAAATACCGTGGCCCTGAAACACAAAGGGCGATGAAGGAACATGGATCATGGGTTTTAGTTAGATGATTTCCCATCCGAATCCCAAAAAAAAAGGCTCGTTCAATTTCTGCCGTCGTGTCTAAACTTGGAACACACCTGCCACACCCTAATACTTGAAAATAAAAAATGTGATTAACTGCGAAAAAAGTCATTATAAAAAGCAGTTTTCATTTTTACAACATAAATGAGCATTATTATAAGAGCGATCCATTGCGGTGCTCCATTTGTTTTCCCCGCCACAACAATGGCGTATCAGTGTACGTAATTATATGTCTGCTATCCGTTTATGAGTTACGTGGCGCATAAATGTGACTTGTCTTACGATAAAATGTTCTCATTTTAACGCCGACGCTTTCCCTTTGTACGCGTTTGCCTCCATGCATTTAATTCATTGCCGCCACTCACTAGAACAGTAAAAGTCACTCGAAACCTCGCAAGTCCTTACAGAACTTACGTCGCCAAGTTTAAGTTAACCATCCCTAATAAAACCGATGCGTTTCTCGCCAAAACCCCACTCGATACATCCAGGAGAGGATCATAAACGCCCCTCACTACATGCGAAGCCAAAAAAGTCCAAAAACAAATAGTTTCATATATAATTATACAAGAAATAAAACGCACGTTTATTACTGTGTGGTTTATTCGTTTTATGACCTCCCAGGATCGCATTGGATAGACGTCAGTTGGGAGCCTAGACGTCGTAAATAAGTATGAAATATGATAATTGCGAAATTCTTCAATATATTACGATTTAAACATTGATGATTCGCCTGACGTTTTGTAGGGCCATAACTCGGGTGTTCGCGGAACATGCGCGCGCGTCGTCTTGCTCGCACCACCTAAGCTAACGCACAAAGCCTTTTGAGACCCATCGGATATTGTGTTTCATGCACTCAATGTTATATTTTTGTTTGTTTTTGAAATGCCTGTATTATATGACATTAGTTTTGCACTCTGACGTTACTTGCACCTCGTAATTTATTATGAAATGTGTTTATTAGCTGTCAAATTAAGATAAATTATAAAGAATTAGTTCTTGAAGCAATTGCTTTTGTCGTATTGTCATAATGAAAGTGACTTTGTTTGACAGTGTTAGCGTCTGAATAACAGCCACTGACTACCTGTAAAGATCTTGAAAAAAAATACAGCTGGGAACAACGGCTTCACGTGCTTTCTGAGACGCGGAGGGAAGTAGATTAATTGTAATGAATGGTCTCCTGCCCGCTTAGCATGACCACCGTAGAAACGAAAGAGAATCGACAAATCTTTTGTCCATCTGTCATTTTGTCGATTCAATGACAGATGAACAAAAGATTTGTCGATTCTCTTTCGTGCTTACGGTGGTCATGCTAATTGCAAGGAGGTATAGAATGACCACTTTAAGTGTGCAGTTCAAGGTGGCGTTTCTTTAGTCACGAGCCAAACCTAGATCAATCAAAAAAACTCATTAAAAACCCTTACAAAAAAACCGAACCATAACATCATCGGTCCAAGATTTAATTAATCAACTAACGCGACATTTGCAACATTAAGCCTTTACTACTTACGATAAGGACATACTAATTATATTTTTACGATCGTGTATGCAATTAGCATGGGACACGGTGATTGATGCTGTCTTGCGATTATGCGATTAAAAGTCGCAGCAAATGACGTGTGACGGTAAAGTGCACAACATTGATTAAAATATCGTACCGTGTTTACATTATAAGGTAAGATTAGGGCTTTTATGGCTGCTGAAATTATAACGGTCTTGTAATTTAAACTGTTGTTGTTGTGAGATTATGAGAGTAGATGCGTGTGCGCAGGGTCGGCAAGCATGCTGATACTGTTAGACTGCGTCATCCCACTGCTGGGAAAAAGCCTCACGACTTCCAGTTGTTTCGATCCAGGGCTTATGGGGACCACTGGTCATTGGTTTTGTCCAGCTCGTCCCGCCATTTTCTTCAGAGTCTGCCGCGTCGCTTTCTGGCTGTGTCAGGCCAGAAAATGGCTATTTAAGCCCATAGCTCATTGAGCATGCGGCACACCTGGCCATTCCAGTCCGGCTTTAGTTAAGCGGCTTTTCATTGCCTTTCTTTCTTTTCGACTTCCTTGTTGAGTAAATGCCAAGCTTCCGTTCAGCAGTACAGTTAACGTCAAGGTCTTTAAAGTTTCATAATTATCGAATTCCTGCGGACAGTGGACTGAAATTAACGTAGTCCCTTCTTTGTACCGATGATTCCAATTTTAAAACCTTGGACCAGAACTCGGCCACGCCATAACAATGTAAGCAGTGTCCTCGCAGACGTATTTTTAAAGTGCAGATAGAATAGCACAGAAAGTATGAAAAAAGTTAAGGCTACATTTGTAGTATGACCACAGTCGCAGACGCAACAACGGACACAAAATTGGAAACTGCTAACAGCGCGAAGTGACCATGCATTACTCACTCACCTTTAGTGGCGGTACTTTCAAACAAGCCTAAACGCTTGGCTTGGCTTATAACTACTCTTCATGATTTTAGGGTTTTTGAAGTCTGCTTGCCCTAGGGGCTTGCCGTATGTTGGCCCCTAGGCAGGCCACTGCTATTTTATACACACATTAATAAGATGAAGATGCGTGGAGTTGTTTTCTCAGAAGTATAAGTCAACGGAAATGTCACCTTGCCTCCCATATCACCAAAAATTTTGGAAATTTTAATTGATAAAACGGTATTCTTTGCCAATGACTTCGCTTAACAACAATGTAAATACAACGATCAGCCATTTTAACACTTCTTGACCTACAGATAAAGCGACCTGATAAAATTTGTGCATAATAATATCTTATCTGACTCAGTTGACGTGAGGATATGAGATATCAGGCGTTTATTTTGCTAAATGACAAAAAAAATATAACATTTTGGCATGGCACTCTGGATTTTCAGGACTTAAGCAGGTCAATGCATGTAAATTCTGGGGTCCAAACTGTAGTAGCTATTCTACAATCATTGGGACACTCATGTCCACAGTCCTGTCTCATACTTGATTTCTACTCATCATAAAAAGTAATATATTAAATTGGGCAGGACAACAAGAACAAACTCGTTACACATCAACTAACTTATCTGTGCAGGCGAGTAAACACAGAACTAAAATAAATGTACTAAGTTTGAAATTTCGATGCATTTTTGCTTGATAAGCAGCGCCGCCTTGAACTGCACACTTAAAGTGGTAATACTATATCTCCTTGCAATAGCCAAATAGTTGCTATCGGTATAATACGAGTGTAACGTGATGGACTTGACAATTGCTCCCTCAGCTCCCTGACAAATGGGATAACATTTTTTCCATAACCTGATAGCTTTTCTATAGTATCTTGAATCTCTTTGCTCGTAGAGTCGTAGCTAAGTTCTCGACTGACACAATTTAGTCGTTGCACTTTGGTTGTAACCTTGATTGTTGACTTGTTGTAGTGTTTGTCAAGGGTCCACCAAGAAGCATATATATTCAGCCGTTCCTATTTACTGTTCGTTTGTTTTCAACCCATAATAGGTGGAAACTGCATCCATCCTGTCATAATTACAAAGACAAAGCAAAATACTTAAGATTAAGATAATCAGCTCGAATTCTTCAACAACAATGACATTAAATCAATTGACGAACTTGAATTGACATTTATTTAGTGATAAAGAGTGTCTCTTCCGGACAAAATGTATTCGTTTAGTACTCAAGACCCGCAATGACTCAGATATTTTTTTACGATGTGTTGCGGATGTTGCTCTGCTCCACTCTGCTCTTACTAAAATTGCAGATAGACCTTCTGAAGGTCTATATCTTACTAGCTTTTGCCCACAGCTTCGCTCGCTTTATGGGCGGAAATTATCCCACAAAAACGTTTCAAATATAGCCTATGACACTCGAGGATAATGTAGCTTCCCAATAGAAGTAATATATTTTCGAAATCGGATCAGTAGTTCCGAAGACAATCGGATAAGAAGTCACCCCCCTACATGCAAAATTAAAAACATTACCTCTTTAAAATAGAAGTATTAGATGTCATCTCTTCGATATGCCCCATCTGTACCCAACTTCTGTCAGTATTGTGCTTTTATTAAGCCGTCATCTTGCTCGGTTCGCTCTTCTAAATGCCACTTTACTTTTAGTGTGACTGTCAGCTCTGTGAAGCCAACTTAGTCCTTCGAAAGGCAGAACAGTTGTTCAACGTCTTGCTGGCCTGCAGTGCTGTAATTAAAGTCTCAATATTATAACATCACATTGTCCACTAACCAATTTATTAGCTAGTATTTAATATATTAATACTGTGAGTGAACATTAAAATTAAGTTGGACTAACCGAAAATGGATGATTCTGAAACCTTGCGGTTGAAAGTATTAAATTTTATTGCGAAGCATATGGCTTAGGCATAATATACAATGACCATCACCACTTATTTCTGTGAAATTATAGACACATAATTCCAATTAAATGTAGAATAAAATTAATTTCTGGAAGAGGTTTGTGTTTCATTGTAAAATGCCACAAGAAGACATATGGAGGTGGGAAATTGAAGTCCGAAAACAATATAATTGATTTTATCAATTATCTGTGTTTCTCAAAAGAATTATTTTGCCCCACGGTCAGTTGCGTTTGCGTTCTTTTCAACGCGTTCTTTGTATCTCTTCATTAGGTCCTAGTACTTGCGTAAACAGGTGGCAGAGTATCAAAAGACAATGCTAAATACCTGAATTAAAAACCGATTGTGGTCCCAGTTCGCCACCAGCCGGTTGGACATATAGAATGATTCGTTGACTGTCTCTAGTGTTTTAATGGGCCCCTATAATGTGAGCCCAAATAGTAGGGATACTCTTGAGTTGAGACCGCAAATCAGCAAACGTTTGATATGACGTCCTCGGGTTGGTAAAGCGATGAGAATAGGCGTCATGCCTATTCTCATAGCTTTACCAACCCGACAGTATCAAAAAAATGCAAATCTATTTAGTCCGTCAGTTAGAGTATTAGAAATTAATGGACACGTATTTTTTGTTTTTGTAAATCAATGAATATTGACGAAGATAAAACGCATCAAACCTCGAGAGTGGGCGTTCGTGACGTCAGAACTAGCTAAAAATTATACCTAGGCGTGACGTATTGAGAATTTTAAAAGCGTCAGATCTTCGTCAATTTTGGTTTACGTAACAGAAGAAAAAACACGGGTCAAATATTTTTTGATAATCTAACTGACGGACTAATTAGATTTTTTTTGTCGTCTCGCCTATTGCCGAGAATCGAGTTGATTGGAGAGCCCAATGTAACATTAAAAGCTAAGATTAGTATTTGCACTCGATGTAAATATTATCTTGCTAGCAACACGAACATCTTGTTCATAATTAATGCTGGCAAGATAACCTAATTAACGATGTAATTGTAAACAAATCGCTGACAAATGGTTGCTGCAAGGACTTGATTATAGGCTTGAACTCTATTAATTTAGGGTCAAAACTCAGATATAAATAAATACAATTTTATAGGCAGGCAAGGTAAAGTATGTGTGGTTAGGGCATTAACTTTTAAATCACCTTTTTTATCTTATAAGTCTATCGCGGTCCATTGTTGGATAAAGGCCTCTCCCAAAATTGCCCACAACACAGGAAACCTACTTCCCTTATGCCAATTTGTGATTGGCGCTGCACGTCTTCCTCTGCTACACTTTTCTATTATTCAAATTCATTTATTGTTTGTCACAGGTGAAATATCAGTTCTGATGATTATTATAAAAGATCGCTGTAACATACCTGTATGGTGTACAATATTTTTAGTTCAGGTTACATATTTATTTAACATTATTCATCTATTCAGTGGTAAACCCCTAGTCATATCCATCTATAGTTTATTTAGATTCCCCTTACTCATATAGCCAATCCGCGTTCAAACTGCTGTCACGACATGGTCCTGATTTTTCTGCACCACGTTTGTCCCCTCAAAATGCTATGGCATACCTTAATTCACCACCCGAAGACCTTTCTGGGATATTATGGTAGTTGGTTAGCATAGCATAGAAAATATAATTCCGTTTTTTCAGATTGCCAATTTTCATTGAATTATTTGCCTAACCTCTTTTTGAACTGGCCAAGTGCGTGTCGGGCCACGCGCAATGTAGGGTTCCGTAGTAGCCCGTTATATTTTAGATTTTGTTTTTCAATGCAAGTCTTCACCCGTTATAAACAAGCCACTACTTCATCTTGAGTCACTGTATAGGATTTATTCTCACTGTATAGGATTTATTCTAAGGATTTTGTATTTGGTACAACATTATCCAACACCCAAGTTCAACGACTGTACCGACTTAACCGCTATAGTTTTCCTTTAAACTTCATAAAATGTACTACCATCATGAATTTTTCAAACCAGCAGTGAAGCTTTTAGAGAGGGGGGGACAGACTAATATTGGCCCTACTGGAACAAATATTTTCACTTTCAACTTTAATATTTTGTAAATGGACGATTAAATCGAAAAGTATGAGTAGCAACCCCTTAAACCCCTAAGTCATTTTAAAAGGCCTATTCAACGATACCCCACATAGATGGAGTAGACGACGAAAAAAAAATTCATCCCCACTTCACAATGTAGGGGGAGCTACCCTAAAAAAAATACACTTTGTCGGCGTAATTGATATACATACCCCTACAAAATTACAGCTTTCTGGTACTAACGGTCTATCAGCAAAACCTCGGACAGACAGACGGACGTGACGAAACTATAAGGGTTCCTTGTCAGGACTACGGAACCCTAAAAAAAGAGGAGGAAAAAACATACATATACGCGTCGAATTGCGCAATTCGAAGCGTATATGTGTTTTTTTTGTTTGGCTTAGCCTTATCTACGTAAAATGTATCTCCACCGAAAGATCTGACCTCCACAACCCAGTTCATACTGGGTAATACGATACCACTTGGTAGGACTGGTTGCCTGTAACGACTGTCAAAGATGGACAAATGGCAGGCGAGACCAAAGATCGTGATTAATACTATTAGTAGGGAATTCATATCCTGGTATTCCTCCACAAATAATTAAAACCTGATGTCCTTCATTTTATTAAGAACGGTAGTTACATTGGTCGTCCATCGGAAATGATGTCTCAACTCCCAGCTCCCAGCTTGTGCCACAATGGAAACGCGTAAGCCTTCACACAATGGCCACACGATTTTAACATATGGCAGCATCTTACTCAATGCGCATTTAGTTGAGCTTACACATTTATTTTAAAAATACTTACTTCGTGACGTCCTTGTTAAAGACATAAAAGTGAAATTTAGTGCTGACCCGAAAACGTACGTTTGTTTATCTGTAAATGGTTTTTAAAAGACAATATCTTTTCTCAACTGTTGAAAACTACACATAGACCGAATATTTGAGAAACGTACGCGATTCTCATACAACATCGGTTCGAAAAATAAATAAAAATTAATTTAAAAAATTAAAAAACCCGACTGCGTAAAAAACAACTAATAACTTTAAATAAAAACTGAAAATAATAAACAAGTTCAGGAGACAGGACATATTGGTGTCGATTGTGTTGTGCACAAACTAAACTTAATTTAGAATATTGCTATCTTTTACTAAAAGGCTGTGCGAGAAAAGGACGGCTATAGCTATGAACTAAGTTAGAGATGTCAACCTAGTTTATGCCTTGCGCTTCACCGTGTTTTTAGTCGACATGTTTTTATGTGCACCCTTCATTTGTATAGAAATATTAGTTCCAACTAAATTTGACAGCTCTAAATTACGTCCGACTCTTTCTCGTTTTATTAGAGAGAAAAAGATAGCAATAGCCTAAATTAAGCCGGCACCGGCGCGGCGGCGCGCGCGGCGGCGGCGGTGCTGTACCGCGGTGCGCCGGACGACTCGTCAGTCGAGAACCCGAGGCTGTCATGTCTGAGGACATCCCGGTGCTGGTTTCTAGGTCAGATAAAGTATTTTTTATGCCATCGGGCCACTTACTTAACAAAAAAAACTGTTATCGGCAGTTATAACCTTACCGAGGTTAAAGGTATTTATTAATTACATATTTTAACTGTAAAGGCGGCTTAAAATAGCGCTGACTGTGTTGCTGTGTAGACTTGGACTTACTATTCGGATTAAAATCCGACAATTGACAATAGTTAACTTACGTTTTGCAACCGAAAAATTAAACCCCTGACAAAACGCATCTTTCTGTTTTCACTACACTGTCATCTAACTTCTATTATTTCCTTCCTAAAAATCCCCATCAGTTTTAAAAAAGTTTGTTGTGTGTTGTTGTTTGTTGTTTGTGCAGTTGCAACATGCAAATGATAAGGCCGCACTAAATCCAGTCAGACGGCCAAAAAAGATGATGGTTTCCCTAACCAGGTGAAATTTGCATGTCATTTGTCATGTCATTGCACCAGTGACAAAATAATAAAAACAGACACGCAACTTCGGTCATTCTTACCATCATAGTTACCGTTACTTCAATAACTGACCACACATTTCGAAGTTCTTGCTTTTGTTGAAAGCTTCCAAATACAGACCTTATATAAACACCCGTCCGTGATGCCCGAAGGCTTCACCAGCGAAGCTTCGGTCAAGAGCTTTCTTAACTCTAAATAATGGTGTAACTATTATCGTGCTTTCCAAAGCGTAATGAGTATAATTATTGGACTAAATACCTGACTACACACATGGTGGCGTTGGCGACTAATCAACTTTAACAAATCCAAAAGTTTCTGCGAATCTCGTATTGGAAATCTATACAAAGCGAGGATATGTTTTGCTGGAAATGTATAGCTTGATGTGTCGCCGTTTGTACCGACTTTGTATTAATGTTTTTATTGACAATAGGCATAAAGACAGTATCAAAAAAATTGCAAATCTATTTAGTCCGTCAGTTAGAGTATTGGAAATGAATGGACACGTATTTTTTGTTTTTGTAAATCAATGAATATTGACAAAGATAAAACGCATCAAAACTCGGGAGTGGGGGCTCGTGACGTCAGAACTAGCTAAAAATTATACGTAGGCGTGACGTATTGAGAATTTTAAAGGCGTCATATCTTCGTCAATTTTGTTTTACTTAACAAAAGAAAAAACACGGGTCAAATATTTTCTGATAATTTAACTGACGGACTAATTAGTTTTTTTTTGTCGTCTCGCCTATTGCACTGAATAAAAATTGGGTTTCTATGCTTTATATTTAAGGATCCGTTTCCACATAAAGTTCACATTCAATCTTTACTTGTGTACGGTCGGTATGAGGCAGTTTGACAATGCTGATCACTGATAAAAAATAACTAGTCTACCATCTTTGTTAGTCCGCCATATTCGATTTAGAATGATGTAACTTAGCTTTAACATGCATTGTGATCCAAATTAAACATGTATGCAATTTCAGCTCATTCGGAAACCGGGAAGTGGGTCAAATTTAACTTCTAAGTTTTTGTTAGACAGATAGTTACAGGTAAAGCTAAAAACACGTTTAAAACAAAACAAATTTCACCACTAGTACAATAGTATGTCCGAAGAACTACTTACATCCAAATACTGCGACATCAGTCTTCAATAACCCTCGATCCGCGGCTCACGGAACAAGTGGCACCGAGGTGTTTTACAATGCAAGAGTACGCATCCAATTTTGATGGAATTCGACAAACTCAATTTCCTCTCCAAATAGGTTATGGCGACATTGGGTCACTAGATATAATTGTGGAGGGACTGTCCATGCAAATCCCTTTGCACACGCTTCTAAGAACAAGGAAATATCAACTTTATGTTGCGGTGTTGGGGTTTGTTTTCGGTTTTGCGTTTCTCGGTCAAGGACGCCCGATGCGGAATGAGATATTGTATGATTGTCAGGTAGTTTTCATTTTCAAGGTAAGTTCGGATTTGCTTAGTGGTCGATAATACTTGTGATTGCTACCTGTATTCGGTTTTGTTTTTCGATTTGTCAATTCGTCTTCTTTGTCGTCGTCTGGGTACAGATTGGTTTAACGTAACGTGAAATGAAACACGAAGGAGCGGTGCAATGCAACATGAAATACATTTATTTTTCGCCTTGTATGGTTAGAACTTCCAACCCTACAACAACGCGAATCTCGGCTGTCAAAAATCAAAACCTAGAAAGTGGTTCAAAGCAAATTTTACAGTAGAGCAAAAAAACGATTTGTCAACTTTAAAACCTAGCAACTAACAATTGGTCGATCTAAGTAGGTTTAAAATTTGTTTTTATAATTGTTTTAAAATTGTTGTGTAGGTTAGGTTTCTGCTTATTCATAACTTAATTTGCGAATGATTTTTAGCTGTTTTCACAAGTACAATACATCGGAAAATATCTAGCAAGTCGAAATTTGCAAAAACACCAATTTTTAAGAAAATGTCAGTAGCTAGGTTTTGATCACTCTGTGTTTATGCAGTGGACCCAGCATTAGTTATTGCGTCTTGGCAGATCAATTTAAGTCTGTAAATGAAGGTTTTTTAGTGGTTGAAAGTATTGAAATTTTTTTATCAATTTATTCAATCGTAGTCACATTCGTTTCTATTGCGTATAGTTTCATTAGACAATGGAATTGTGTTAATTTTCAGAGAATTTTAGGGTACCTAACCGTCCCGATTCTCAAGAGGAGCTTGTGGCTAAATAATAACAGCCGCTCGGTTGGTACGGGGATGGGTGACCACCCATTACAAACCGAGTTTCCTCCGTGCCTCGGAAAGCACGGTAAGCCGTTGGTCTCGGCTCTCAATTGTGGCTACAGGTAATCATTGGCCCGAAAGTCTTTCAACCAGTCTTACCAAGGGGTATCGTATTTTCCCAACTGGGTTGGGAGTTCAGATAGACAGTCGCTCCATGTAAAATACTGGTATTCAGCAGGTGCATCCGGTTAGACTGAAAGCCGGCTCCAACATAGTTTTTGGGAAAAGGCTAGGCAGACGATGACATAACCTTCTCACTATAGCTCTCAGTATGTTCATATCTTGCGAATATTGCACATATTCAAACTTCGCCAATTGTCACCAGCTTCCAAGGTTCTTCCTTGTGTATAAAGAAGTATTGTCTTCAGGTTTTAGTACTTCAAGTAGATTTACATGAAATAGGAAGTACAATGTTGCATGAATGACCTTTAGGTGGTTTATGTGTTTTTAACTTTTCAGTGCTTACTATCATGTTCTTTAAATAGTAAGTAATCTTGTTATTTAAGCTTTATTTCCGTTTTCAATAACACGAGCCGAAACCAACGTAAATTCCTACGTAAGACCGTAATTAGTGGCAATAAGATACAGATTCTAATGTTCAATGTTGCGAAGGGAAATCCCCTTTGATACCTTGCCGGTGTGAGCTGGCCGAATAAAAGCGCTTTAGGAATATAGGGTGGTGTAATATAGCAGCGGCTTCGCCCGCGTGAAGTTTAATAATTGTCCCATGAGATCTTACTACCGGGATAAATGATAATAATAAATTATGTTTATTTTGCAAGTAGGTTTTTACAAACACTTTTACACGTCTTTTTTTTTTTAAACTAGATGGGCCGGTGTTTCGTACCTGACTACTCTGAGAAGAAACAGCCGAAACAAACTCAGAGGTCTCTTTTGAAGTCCAGACACAATTTTGCTCAATTCACATGAGGACTATGCAGATTAGTGTCTGAGATGGTCTGGATGATAAAAGTATCCTGTGTTAATCCAGGTTATAAACAATCTGTGTGCAATTCACCCAAATCCGTTCATTAGTTTTTGCGTGAAAGAGTAAAAAACATCCATACTCACAAATTACGCATTTATAAGTAATATTAGTAGGATAAAATGTTACGACGTGTTCAGTACCCCATTCTGAAGGGGTGAGGAGCTCACCCACAAAGACATTTTCCATTCGGCAATTAAAAAAAACAGTTGTTCGTTACATTTTGATCGTGTAAGTAAGTATTGCAGTTTTGAAGCAGTTTTTTTTTTAACAAGCTACGAAAATTGTTTATTTGGGGAGGTTAAGAATGATGTAGGTTATATTATGTGGTACCGTTTTAGCGTCAGTCTCCCCTTTGTATACAGGGTGTAAACGAACCCTTCACGACGCCGTCAACCAAGCATTCTGTACGGTCGAATAAGCTATTTGGTTTACAGTTTAATCCACAAATTACATTGTAAAATGTAAACCAAATACCTTGTTGACCGTACTTCAAACTAAGTAACTTTACGCAAAAATGATTGCTGGGAAACGATATTTTTTTTGGGGTGAAAAATCACGGTTTACGGTAGGACTCAATGTAACGCACTCAAAACACTGCTGATGGATGGATTGAATAGTACGACATTAAAAACATCACGGAAGATATCCCGTTAGTGACATTTTAAGTTTAGTTATAAACCGTGAACGCTTAAAACAGTGTTTAAAAACATGTATTTAAAAAAAACTTGTGAAAAAGTTGTACCTTTGATTCCCAATATCTCCGTCTCTAGAAGTTTCCCAGGAATGGTCTAGTACAAAAAAAATATCGGGGAGAACAAGTGCTTTTGGCTTCGTTTTGGGTCTATTTACACCCTTTATAGGAATTTGAATATGGTGCTATAATGTTAAGACGTTTGATTAAATTTTGTCACCTAGTTTTGGTAAACGGGAGTTCTGCGTATTCTTGATAAACATCCAAGTTGACAAGACATTTATTAAGTTTCCATTAAAACATGATAATTTACGACCACCTTAAAGTTAATTTTAACTACTTGTCACTTAGTGTGTTGTAAAAAATACGAATCGCGTATCTGCGGTAGGTCATTGTGGGATGTTAAGTAAAAAACTGTTTCTGCCTTTGAAGTTCCAATTTTAATTTTATGACCCATAAATTTTAGCTAAATTACGTCATATTGTGTGAAAATAAACTAATTTGAATGTAATTAAGAACCTATCAATATTGTCATAGAGTAAAAATAATGTTAATTCGATTTTGAGTAACATCTTTCGCAAGACACTTAGAAATAAAAATGTCAAAGTATAAAATCACAATACAATGCTTCGTTTTAATTAAAAACTACGTTCAAATCAATAATGATTGAATGGTTTTAAACCCGTCTATCTAGCTTTCTGTTGAGCATACGAGTTAATCGTTTTTTGCGTTCATAATCGACCATGCTGACGATAAGTAAACATGAAATAATGACTGGGCTATATAATTTTAAATTTAATAATAATTTTATTGTGACAAAAGCGCGATTTGTATTAACCGTTAATTACAACACTGCAGGTAAACGCCTTAAAACTAATTAGTTTCGTATCTATTACAAATATAGAAACATTATAAGTATTTATATTATAACAGTGTCCGTTTGATGAGTAGACGGCACGACTTATCTCTGTAGCTCAGATTAATGCATTTTATTGTCGCCTCACGAACGACTTTTATGTCGCATTTGCATATTTTTATGGTTTTCTGGCGGTGAAATTAAAGTATTATAAACCGATGCAACTCATTGCGATACAGTCATAGGTCGTAAAATATTGTTGTTGCTCGTAAAAATCGCGTGAAATAAAAACAGTTTGAGCAAAAAAGTTGCCGAGTCATTTAACATAAAGCCGAACTAGCCGGGATTGGATATGATTAAGGGTTCAGGGCGCCGCCAAATGGGACGTGGAAACGTGGCTTGCGACGGCTGAATGCATTTCACGACTATTTGATTGACATGCAGTAGGAGCGGGTGAGGGAAATTACAAGTTTATAGCTCAGACATGGATTTTAGATGACATTCGGGTATCATTTAGCGTTGAGTCATAAAAAGCTTATGGCTTTGCGAATTTAACCACCGTATTTTGTTTATTTTTAGGTTTAATGATGCTTTCGTTATTGGGTCATCTCGGATTTGAAGACTTTCGATTTCCTTCGATTTGTTTCTGTTAAGTTTCCGTAATCATGAACCTAAAATGAAAAGCATACTTATTGCACTTCCGAAGTTTTTAGACCAGGCAAATGTAGCCGTGAGTTGCAGTACAGGGTCATAATACTATGATTTTCCACCTAATCATATTAAACACATTAACCAGTTTTCGTTTACCAACTGTTCGCAATTAAGTACAGTCAATTGCATTTACGAATAACAAACAAATTAAAATGTAACAAAAGTAATCACCCTATTTCATCAACAATTCCACGTTCATCAATCTCATGCTTGTCTCAAGTTGATGGCGGCTTGTATACTTCTGATTTCCTCTTGTGTATTAGACCCAGCCATAATCCAAAATGGCGTTATGTGATAAAAATGTCAGGAGGGCATTCACAGAGGCCGTATCACTCACAATGTAAGACAACTCAATGTACTACGCCAGCAGATGAAATCGTAAACTTAGTAATTAGTTTGAATGCCTCAACTGAGATGACCGGGACATACGGATAGACTGAAATGGTTGGGAAGCTCAAGTTTTTTTATGTGTGAGAAATGGTCTTGGGTATCTAAAGCAGTCGAGTTTTGCTATTGATATAATTGTAGAAACATGTACCTACAACTTATACAAGGATATAACATTTCAACAAAATAAGGAAAATGTTGTGAGGAAAGTTTTGAGAATGAATGTGTTGGGTATAAGAGTAGAGGAAGACCGAAGAAACGATGGATGGACTGTGTGATGATATGGCTAGATAGGAGGTGTCTGATGAGATGACGAGTAATGGAGAAGTATGGGAGAAGAAGACATGCTACGCCGACCACAAATGAATTGGGAGAAAAACATGTACAACTTATAGACGGATAATATAATATTTCAACCTAATAAGGAAAATGTTGTGAGGAAAGTTTTGAGAATGAATGTGATGGGTATAAGAGTAGAGGAAGACTAAAAAACGATGGATGGACTGTGTTAAGGATGATATGTCTAGAAAGGAGGTGTCTGATGAGATGACGAGTAATGGAGAAGTATGGAAGAAGAAGACATGCTGCGCCGACCCCAAATGAATTGGGATAAGGGCAAGAGAATGATGATACTGAACAACAAAAGAAGAAAGCAGATGAGCAAAAATTACTTTTAACTTAGAAATATAGGCGAGTATAAATAGAATTCTAATGTTTATCTTCTAAGAACACAGAGCGATCTTCAAGATTTACCTACTTTACATTGTTTGTGGTTTCAGAAACTGGGTAATGTGAATAAAACTGTAAGTTTTTATAAATTCTAATAATAACGAGTCATTTTCCCTTTTTGTTATGAGAATGTAACGTTTCCGTGATTGTTATACTTTGTTTCATGGGACTTACATCAATCTTGTTGAACTAACTTAGAATGATCTCAACATTAAAAATATCACATTTACGTCACATCATTATTCTTACTATACATTTGATATTAAACCTACATTATGTTCTCCTATTAAAATAGGCACATTATTGCACTTGGTCATCAACGACCAACATTGAGAGAAGGCCGAAATTATAAATAGGGAAATAGTTTTTTGTTTAAAGATCACCGTAAGAAGACGAAAATTTATAAGGAGCTATTTTGTGAAAAAAAAAGTGTATTAGAAGACCAATTAAACATTACCCTTTTTAACACGCTTTTATTAGCTTCGCCGTAATTAACTGTAACCTGTTGACATTGATTTAGTAAATTATTATTAATTTTATTTGATTATTGTGAATGTGGGGACCATTTTTGTTTGTTTTCTTTTTTTCCCACAACTGTCTGGCAGTTTGAGTACTCTAAGCGACCTACCCAAATGTCCTTTCTTTGGTATTGTTCGTCGTTTCGTTGAGCTCCTTGAGTTATAAGTCGAGCTACACGATAACTGACAAATGCTTGCACTGACTGGACAGGTCTACTCAAATCTGTGTGGTTTTTTCTTCAAAAGACCATCTCAGACAGTAATCTGCATAGTCCTCATGTGAATTGAGCAAGATTATGTCTGGACTTCAAAAGAGACTATGAGCTCTGAGTTTGTTTCGGCTGTTTCTTCTCAGAGTAGTCAGGTACGAAACACGGACTTCATCTAATTTAAAAAAAATTATAACGTGTAAAAGTGTTTGTAAAAACCTACTTGCAAAATAAACATCATTTATCATTTATAAAAAGAAGAAAGTAGAGAGTTTCTATTTTAGAAGTTTTTAACCAAATTCCAGATTTTCGAGTTGTAATTTGCTTACTAAAGCCTCGGACCAAATAAAAAGCCAAGACACAGCGCTGCGAACTATAAAGTGATGCCGGTTTCGTAAACATGTGTGCATTTTTTGAGCTTAGTTTAATTGTAGTTTGATAAATGTGTGCGTGTGAGCGTGTACGCACAGAGCGGAGCTTAGTTTTGCGCTGGCTTCACTTTATTGTTCGCAGCGCTGTCTTGGTTCTTTATTTGGTCTGAGACTAAAACGTGTTTTTTTTAACTATAATATTATTTAATAAATTCTTATAAAATAAGTAATAAGTACCTTTGTGCTTTGCAATGTCTTGTTAAGTATTTTGTGTACTTAAATAAAATTGTTTGCTGGTCTTCCCGTCCGTATGTGTCACAAGAAATCCTTTGAGTCCATCCGACTCATAAATTGAAGCAACTAAAGTACTAAACCAAGTAAAGAATGTCCTGCGCACGATCATATGTTGGACTAAACAAGGACAAGAATGCCCCGGTTGGTTCTACTAACTAAACTTAATGAAATTGTCCGTTTTGCCGCATGTTTATGTGGTTCACTGTACATGAATGTTGGAAGAATGTACTGTTGAATGATTTGATTGATGTGTTACGGATTTTTTTTAAATTGTTTCGTTTTTTATTGCCTGGGTGGTAATTACGTCCGGTTAATTTTGTCAATTGCTGGTTAAATGTTAATGGGCAGTTTTTAGGTTAACTGTTTTGAAGTTCTTCAAGACGAATGGGGTATCGCGGCGTAACTGGGTTGTAGAGGAGAAAAAAAAAAACTTAATTTATTAGGGAGGGTTTTGTTCACATAGCGAACATGTCATCCTCATAGGTACACTTATACATGCAAAACTTCTAATCTACGTATTATTCCTAAATCTAATTTATATATTATTCTAGCAGTTTTAGATGCTGGAAAGGCTAGAATCATATTGCATGCTATTGCATGAATCTTACGGCTAGGAAACCAGTTGACGAATATCAGTGCTCTGAGATCGTTGTACGAAGCGCTTGTAAAAAGACATTTGGAATGCAATGCTGTCGTATGGTCGCCACATGAAGCCACTACAAACTATTGCTAGAACGTATCCAGAACAAGTTTGTGAGATTCCTGTACTTAAAGCTGTATGGTGTATATCCAGGGTATCCACTGCTATATCCTACTCTATTTGTGCTGGGCATGGTTGGCTATTATAAACTAGAAGTAAGAAGGGAAGTAGCTCTCGCCACTTACTTATTTAAGATTATGCGTGGTAAAATACGCAACCCAGGCGTTCTAAGCACGGTTGGGTTGTGTGTACCTGATGGGTTCGTGGGGCGACTGAGGCGGCCGCCGCTGCTGTGGGTGCCGCCCGCTCGCACCAACCTGCTGCAGCACGCGCCGCTGACGCGCGCGCTGCGTACACTCAATATGGTGTCACAACAGATTGACTGCTACAATTGTACACAGTGAATACACACGGGCCGCATTTTGCAAAATTACTCTTTGTTGTCAAAATAATTCTAGAAATATTCTAAATTAATTCTAGTCTTAGTAAAAAACTGTTGTAACTTTAAATATAACTACGCTATTGTATTAGGTACCTACACCTGTGATAATAGTGCTGTATGTGTGGTTTAAATAAATAATAAATTGGTCTTTAATCAGATTTCTTTCAGCCTCATTCCGGACACACTCCACTATAATATGGGTAATGTCTTCGACCTTATCGCATTCTGTGCAGTTTGGAGACGTTACTTTACCTATCAATGCAGCAAAACTATTCAATGGGATGTGTCCGGAGCGAAGATAGGCAGTAACACCATGTAGTTTATTCGTAGTCAGCTACATTCGGCTAGACTGGAATCCGACCCCGACATAGTTGGAAATGGCTATGCAGATGATGAATTAGGTCGAGAGGAGAAATTGTGACGGAACTGATGTTAGCAAAGGTACTCTATTGAAATGGAAAACTGATACAGGTAGTTTAAATAAAATCAATGATAAAGAAATACACACATACGGTTTTCTATGTGTTTTATTATCACCATTGTCTTGACTATATCCCAATTTATTTGGGGTCGGTTCCACACTTCTCTATAACTAGTCATCTCAGCATTCCCCTCCTTCCTAGCCACATCATAGTACACAGTCTATCCATCGTCTCTTTGGTCCTTCTCTACTCTTGTGTATCAATGTAATGATTATTGTAATTTTAAATTTACATTATTATAATTACAAATAAGAAAGTTTGAGAGACTCATGCAAACACCATTTTCCACTTTCATGCAAAAACGGTTTAAGAGATTTGGGTGAAATTTGGCTCACAGACACTTTATAACCTGGATATAAAGTATCCTATATTAACATATAGGATACTTTTTATCCGGGTAGATCCCGTGGGATAATTTCCGAACGAGGCGCGGGCGACGCCTCGGGCATAAGTTAGTCACCAATAATATTGAATAGGATATAGAAGTTACTTTGCACGTTTTATTACTAGCATAAATAAGATTATTTTGTCTATCCTCTTACAAATGCCAAAAACGTATTTACCCTCGCATAGGTACATTGATACCAATTCCGCTAAAACCTTAATACCAACTACTAAACTAATTTAAGTCTAAACACGTACAAATTACAAGACAAATGCGGATGCTTACTTGCGCAAGGATATGAAAATCATTCATTAGCCATTAGTACGTTATTGATGCATTGTTTTGACTCTGAAGTCTATTCAAGTCCTTGTTTCCGATTGACGTTATTTCCTGTTAAACTAACATCAACTTAATGTTAGTACAAATAAAGTTGATTTCAGAATGATTGGTGCTATCGAAGAAGTCTAATGCTGCAGCAAAAAATGAGCTTTAAGAGCTTGTGTTAAAGTTAGTTTTTTAATGTTATATATTTGTTTACATATACGGAAATGAATCGCATCACAGTTTAATTGTACCGTAATATACAGCCGGTGTGTCCGTCCGTCCGCTGTGCGTCTCCTGCGAATCCGGTGTCAAATTCATGTACTAATCTAATAGCTTCTGAGAAGATTCAGTCTGATTGGATGGCCTAGTATGGTCGGTCGCGACGCATATAAATGTGTTAGAAGATTACGAGGATTGGTTCGATGAATTTATTGTTACATCATGGAAGGAATTTATTAGGAATGATTTATGGGCGCTGAACTTTGATCTATGTTATTGTTAGTACAATAATTGTGACGTTTTATAACAAGAATAAGAATATTTTTTTTTAAATGTATTTCAAAAGCGTACTTACATTTAGGCGCAATAATATTTAAAATTTAATTTTAATTTAATATTAATAATAATAAAATTTCTCATACAAAGGTATAATTACTGCTTATAAGTAAAATATGTTTAAGGGCTATATATCCCTCAAATGGCTTAGCATGATCCTCCGTTACTCCTAAAGTACTGCAGCATTAATTTGAAATAAATATATGGTAAAGTTGAGGTTTAATGCTAAGTCCTATGTGTGACGTAAACAAGATTCCATAAACTTTTCTCGATAAAAAAAAAATCCAAAGTTACCTCCAAATCGAACAATAAACCGCTGGTATTCAAAAAGTACCGCTGGTATTCCAAAAGTACCAGTGAAATTAGTTCATGAAACTTTGCAAACTAACTGAACTAACTATAAAGCAGGTCTTATGTGTTTTATTTTTTTAGTCCAATCAATAGATTTTATGTAAATCGAAAAAAACCACTCATTTCGGCCCGCAGTGACTGACGTACAACCGCTTTGTAGTGCAAGCTAATTAGAACTTTATTCTAACAGAATTTCAAACGAAGTTTGAACCACCACAAATAGAGTTGCTAATTTTAGGGTTAGAAGGGCCTCAACAGCTGCAAGCCTGCATCTGGAAGTAATGATAATTTTGAATTCGAATGTTTGTAGCGAAGTGCCTGATGTAAGTTTATTTCAGGAAAATTTTAAATTGACGTACTTAGATAAAAGTTATGCGTAAAATAAATTTATTAATATTATATGTATATTTTTATTTGGGTACCTTGTATAAATCTTGAGTTCTGGAGATACTCTGTAGGAGGAAACTTAAATTTTACGCAAAATTAAAAAAAAAAAGGCCCCGTCTTGGAAATTTGTGGAAAAGTTGTTTTATTCTTGCTATTTCTTGTTTGGGATAAATTTATTGCTGAAAAATCACAATTTCTGTAAACATTTCACCTAGACGAGTCGCAGGAGCAGGGTACATTGTTTAAATACATTCTAACAGAGTATCAATTTTAGGTGTATCATTGCTAAATTCGGTGAAGCGATCAACTTAGGTATTTCCTTCAAGAATCGCTCGATCGATTCGCCGAATGGATTTCGAAATTCATTGTGCATTCTTTCACATAAATGTACTTTTGTAGACATCTTTACGATTATAGATATATACACCAGACCTACGCAGAAATGAAATTCGACGACGAGACGATTCGATTGAGACGATTTCATTTTCGCAATTATGTATATGAAAACGGAAATGAAAAATGATTTATTATTTTAACAAGTAAGGCCGCGTTCCCACTTTGTCGTGACGACAGATAATCGTGTAGTTTTAAGTGTCGTGGCTTGTGTATTTAAATGGAGGTGTTCACATATAGGACGACGCGATTACTGTCGTCCTCTACTTTTCCCAACTAATAATCAACGATAAATTAATCGTCACGACATAATGGCCAATACAACGCTGCCTAAGCTAGTGGTTGGAGCCTCTTTTTTAAGCCTGTGTTAGGAGACTCCAAGAAATGTCGCGTTTTTTCATAAATAAGTGCTAATTCTTAGTTTAGTCATTAGTGTAAATGACATACTTGGCAGAATACGTTAAATACGGATGAACTATTTAGACTTCTGTTTAATTCATCGGATATTACAAGCGGTTTTGTTTAAGGGAAGAAAAAAAATACATTTATTTGGCACATGCCACAAGTGCACCCAATATAAAACAAAAATACTTACTTAATATGTTTAAGAAAAAAAAACTTACTTAAGGCGCCTCCCCGAGCAAATGACCTTGAACGAGCAGTTTTTGGAGCCTACTCCTCTTTATCCAAAAGAAATACCAACGAATAAAAAATACATTAAATTACTACATATTATTGACTCCAAAATTGTCGTTTCATTTTTTTTTTACCACTCATTTCGCACTATTCGGCCTGCAGTGACTGACGTAACAATCACTTTGTAGTGCAAGCTGATTACAACTTTATTCTAACAGTATTTCAAACGAAGTTTGAACCACCACAAATAGAGTTGCTAATTTTGCTCGGGGAACCGCCTTAAATCTAAACAAAAAATGTAACACTGTGTGCACTACTGGGCCAAGTAGGCCCTTTTCAGCGAAATACCAGACAACTAGTGCCCGACGATGGTTTTCAGTTTCGAATGACGTTAAACATTTACGGCTGTACCACTACGACCGCCACAAACTTGCTGACACAGTGATAAAGTCTTGTTGGACGAGAGACACTTGATTAAAAAATAATTATTTTGATTTAAATTGATGGTTTCAAATATCAATTTACACCATTGTCTGTTTACAAACCGACCTTTCCAAGTCTAGCGCACTTGAAGCCGTCGGCGTCGGTCTCCACATGTCATCAAGTACTTGATTGTCAGACATGCCAAAATATTTGGTGCTAACGGATACTTAGATCTCCTACCGAGTAATACCTAGGCAAGTTACCGTGCTGAAGTATCGCTGGGTATTAAGCTGGTAGTACAGATATTCTACCCCTCAGAGTAATTATCAGCATTTTCCCAATATTTGTGGTCGGCGCAACACGTGTTCTTCGTCCGTTCTCCCCTGTCAGACGTCACCCATTATCATCATTACACCTTTAGGTAAAATACTTTAATCACTTAGAAGTTTGGTTGAAAATACTCGTATTGCCTGAAACATATTTTCGGTGTTAATAAAATGTTGGAGCAATTTTGAAGGAGACTTCTCGACTAGTAATTTAATGCGTTAGTTTGTGTTATCTACGGAAAGCAAACTCCGCAGTAACTCCATTAAAACGACCGCTGCTGTAATTATCTATTTAATTTAAATTATTTTTGAACCCACAAGATTTAGAAAATTTCAAAAGGCTACCCAATATTTGTAAGTTTCAAAAGTCTACCCAATACTTGCACCTTGTGTTTATTTTGGCCTGACGCTCTTCTTGACTGGCGACGACGCGACGGCAACGGTCAGTCTGAAAATTCTGAGAAACATGATCAACCGGAGTGCCTAGCCAATCGTTTCCAAAGTATGTCCACAGCGACTTTAATTGTTTCATTGATACAAGTTTTTCAGCGGCTTATGATCAAACATTTTTGAGTTTACTAATCTAATTGCTGTAATCGCTATAAGAATGTTATGTGTAGACCCCCAGAGCTCTCACATTACATTCACCACGACGCAAGAAGACACCCAACTCGTTAAAGCCGCACTATCACCGAAAATAGCCCCCACAGATATCATAAAGGGGACAATACATTACCTACCGCATCGCTATATAAATTCCAGTCACACAATTATTCTTATTCTGCGCGTGAGTCTGATCAAGGCGTATGTATATGCACGCATGCGCCTCTATTACCATGCTAAACGATTCAGAGAAATTTTTCGCAGACACCTGTTCTGTTCTTTTAGAATTGGTTTAGAGTTAAGCCCTTTGTTTCAAGTTCGATGTGTGAGGAATAATCGGACCCCCGGATGGTGTGGAGGTGTCTTTGTCGTTTTGTAAACGTGCGTTTTGTTGTAAATTGTTGGTTGTATGTTTTTTTTTTTTGCTTGAAAGGAAAAGTCTGATTTGAATATGATGGGTACCGGCAGACAATTTGCCTGCCAAGAGGAAGTCTGAAAGTGGCGCCGGTGACTGGAAAGTTGTAGGCTAATCGGTGGGCTTGGTATAGGCGGGTGGAAAGTTTTGAGTATGACTGTGGATATGTGTCTAGGAGTAGAGGAAGACCAAAGAAACGATGGTTGGACTGTGTGAAGGCTGATATGGCTAGAAAGGAGGTGTCTGATGAGATGACGAGTAATAGAGAATATGGAAGAAGAAGACATGCTGCGCCGACCACAAATAAATTGGGATGAGGTCAAGAGAATGATGATCACCGGCAACATTCCATGAAACCAACTACCCTTCGAAGATCGAGCCTAACAGAGTCCTATATCACGTTTGCCGATTTGTGCGAACACCGTTCTATACGGCTAATATGATCGGCCCATTTAGTAGCGGTACTTTCATAAAAGCCCACCTTCCCCTTATACCCTACTGCTCTTCATGATGTTATCGTCTACTTATGGTTATGGGCTTGCTTTATTGTCGGCCTCTAGGCACGCCACTGCTATTGACACTTCAGTTTACTTATTCTGTCGACGACTCTTAAGTCTTATCATCTGCCTAGCCTTTTTCCCAAATATGTTGGGGTCGGCTTCCAGTCTAACCGGATGCAGCTGAATACCAGTATATTACATGGAGCGACTGACCTGACCTCCACAACACAGTACTGGGTAACACTTACTTTTAGGGCCACTGTCTATCTGTAACGACTGTAAAATCTACAAATGACAGCTGGGACCAACAGTTTAACGTGCTTTCCGAGGCACGGAGTAAACCCGGTATGTAAGGGTGGTCACCCATCCACAGACCAACCTAGGCAAGCACGGCTTAACCTAAAGATCGACCCGAGCGGCTGTTATTATTAAGCCACGAGCTCCTAAGTCTTACTACCTTCCAACAATAATTACCATTGATGATCTAATCCCGACTAAATCAATCCGCAATAAAGTGTCTGATTTGCTTCAGTTAATACCATTGTTTACAATAGTCATTGTAGTAAATACTAAAATTTGGATGTTTCACAAGATTTCTAATGCAAGATTTTGGTACATATTGTGACAAATAATGAATTAATTGTTTTGGTATGGAATAGGCATGACAACAGTATCAAAAAATTGCAAATCTATTTAGTCCGTCAGTTAGAGTATTAGAAATTAATGGACACGTATTTTTTTTTGTAAATCAATGAATCTTGACAAAGATAAAACGCATCAAAACTCGGGATTGGGGGCTCGTGACGTCGGAACTAGCTAAAAATTATACCTAGGCGTGACGTATTGAGAATTTTAAAAGCGTCATATCTTCGTCAATTTTGGTTTACGTAACAAAAGAAAAAACACGGGTCAAATTTTTTTTGATAATCTAACTGACGGACTAATTAGATTTTTTTTGACGCCTCGTCTATTGTAAGCAGTAGATGTTCTTTTCTACAAAATGGCGACGAACGATGAGTTTCAAATGAAATATTGCTGAAAAATTTTATCTATTTTTTTATTGCTGCAGTTTTGCATGCGTGGAGGTCTGAAGTTATTCCACGGGATAGTTATAATGTGCATTATCTGTACTAATTCAGGTCACGGTCTTTTCATTTCCTAAATTTCAAGCAAATCCGTTCAGCGATTGAAGGAGGAACAATTTTGGTACCTGACTTTTACTTTCTATCATGAGTGTACACATTTAAAAAAAGAACGATTTGATAAATAGATGTTCTGCTATACAGACCATCTGAAAGTTGGACGTTTTGCTACATGGACATTTTGCTCATTAGGACTCATTAAACGTTTGCGCTGTTGGACATTTAGCTACTTAGACCTTCTTTCTGATCGTGAGCGCTTTTCTCCGCCCTAAAGGCTATCGCGCGGACATACTTACTGAGTTACTATCCTATTCATACCTGACTACTGCATCATGATGGTATGACTTTTTTTTAAAGGAGAAATCGCGATAGTAACTTGCGAAATTCAAATTTTCTTACGTTTTTTGCAATTTGCAGGTCAGTGTCTGTATGTTGAACAAAATATGATATGATTCGCGGCCGTAACAATCATGTACGTGTTTACAGAATAGTAATAATTAAAATCATCAATACAACTCTCTTAGTTTATTTAAACCCATTGAATGAATGTCATGAAAAAGTCACTGACGATTTGCCAACTAAAACATTCCAAATTGTTTGCTTTGCAATAGAAACTGAATAGGTAATGATCATTAATAGTAAGCGTTCAAACACGTTAACTATTTAAGTTAACGTGTTTGGAATTGATCGATCGTAAATTTTGATTGCAGACCGTCCAATCAGACGTTAGGATTACTAGGAATCCGTAATTGTGAGGTCAATACGATATAAAATTCAATGGAGACCGATAAAAGTTTAAGTATTTTCTAATACTACACTGGCCTGCAAAACTAAGTATCACACTTTTAAAATTGCAATAACTTTTTAAGTACACAAGATATACTTTCGAAACAAAAAGGACTCAAAAAATAGTTTAATTTTGTAAACAAAAAATAAAAAAGCTGATAAAAATCGCTATAAAACTTTTTTTTATTTTAAATCTCTAACTTCTATAGTTTAGAATTTTTAAAATAACATCACGCCTGTAATCCCCGAAGGGTTAGGCAGAGGTCAACCTAATAGTAACCACATTTCGACAGTTATGTTTCAAGTCCCATGTAATAGAGGGGAACCTATTGCCATCAACGGGGCGCAAATCCAGACTCCGGGGCTGCTACTGAAAAATTCCTGATGGAAAAAAAAAACCAATAAAAATAGGCGAGACGACAAAAAAAATCTAATTAGTCCGTCAGTTAGATTATCAAAAAATATTTGACCCATCCCATGTTTTTTCTTTTGTTACGTAAACCAAAATTGACAAAGATATGACGCTTTTAAAATTCTCAATACGTCACGCCTTGGTACAATTTTTAGCTAGTTCTGACGTCACGAGCCCCCACTCCCGAGTTTTGATGCGCTTTATCTTTGTCAATATTCATTGATTTACAAAAAACAAAAAATACGTGTCCATTAATTTCCAATACTCTAACTGACGGACTAAATAGATTTGCAATTTTTTGATACTGTCGTCATGCCTGTTTGCTCGACCTGGGAATCGAACCCAGCACCTCAGGCTCAGCAGTCGCACTTGCGACCACTAGACCAACGAGGCAGTCAAATAAGTTACAGTTCAAAGTAGTTACTTTTCATTTAGGTGAAGTCAACTTGTTTGACAACGTACATTATATAATTTTCACAATGGACATTTCTTAGACTCAATCTTGCAATGTGTAAACTGTTCATCATGTCCAACTAGAGATTGTCTAAAAACAGCATTACTAACATTATTGTATTGGCTCTATGTTGATATTGTTATACAATAAATACTATTCTATTAAAGGTATCAATGTGGATAGGGCTCGATCAACACTTTAAACAGTAGAATTGTCAGTATGTTTTTAAATCAACAAAACAAGGGATATTCCTCGCTATAAAACAATACATAATGTTGTAAGAGTGGAACAGCAACATGAATTGAAAAACGCCTGAAAGAGTGCTGTTCAGGCGTATCACCATAAGTGTATAGAAAAGAAACAATAAAGTAATTTGCCTTCATCTTTGTGTGACCGGCTTCTTGGCAATTTAAAACCTTTCGATGGTTTAATCATTGAATTAAAAAAAATGCATTCAGTAGTTTTTAAGCGCCAATAAAAACAATATACTCGTATTTGGCAGCAGCGGTATGCAGAATGAACCGTTGACGTAAGTTTACTATATTGCTATTAGTGGCCAGTTTCATTGGCAAGATTACAATCAAATCCAGTAGAACTCTTTTTCCATTTAATTTAAAAATAAACTTATTAAAGGTCTACTAAAGATAAGTAAAGTTAACCGTCTATCTGATGTAAAATACTGTCTTAATGATTGATAAAATACTGCTTAATAGACTCCTGTAAACGTTTGCTGATGAGATGCTAATAAAGACAAAGGGATTTCTCAACTCCCATAGGATATCACGAACCTGAGCTTCGTTTAAAATAAGGAGCAAATCAAAGTTACAAGCACATAAGAATTATGGTTGAAACATTTCAAAGTAGCAGATATGAACTGGTTAGGCGCGGTGAAGGCAGGTGGAATTAAGCTGTGACCGAATGGCTTCCAAGGACTGGAAAAAGAAGTGTTGGTCGTCCGGCGGCAAGATGGGTAGATGACAATGTTGTCATTTCGGGAATATCCTGGATGAGGCTGTCACAAGAACCTGGAGCTTGGCACAAACAAAGAGAGGCCTATTCACAGCAGTGGGCGAAGTTGGATTTTGGATGATGATGATGACTTATACGAAGACGAATAATATGTAGATACAGTGAAATAGACACGTTAGTTAGTACTCGTAATTCCAATGAGAAGTTGAAAGGAGAAATTCCTTCGCTAGTGTGATGTAGGACCCACCAAATGCCGCTTGTAGGTGGCACAACAGTCAAAACATTAGGGGCCAATGTTTTAAAAAACTTGTGAAAAACACATGAATAAGGTAATTGAACAAAATTCAAATAATGAAGTCCTTTGTTGAGAATGTGTGGGGTTAGGTAATCGTTTGCATCATTGATTGTTTCACTAACTATAAAACATAATCACAATAAGCATTGAGACATCGCTGGACTGTTTGTAAATATTAACTATACGACTGTCCGAGCTATTGTAATAGTAGTACCGATTTACCTGCTCGTACTAGGCTTGGCTGTATCTTGACATTTGTAAAGCAGTGTAGTATTTTTACTAGAATATTCTACAGATGGATTCAATAAAATGGAAGATTTCTGCCTTTAATAATAATAATAAAATCATTTTATTTCGGACAACTAAGAGATCCATAAATTGTTAGTAACAGGCTTGCACTGAAACACTATTGTTAGTAAATTAACTTAAGACGAGTTAATAAGAGGACCACCCTTAGTAAAATAGAGCCAATAGTAAAATATAGCCATGATTGTAACTAGGACAGCAAAAGTCTAGGGTTTAAGTCTTCTCACAAATTGCCTTTAGACATAAACGTCGAATTTGGGAAACATTTTTCTTGTTTTCCACGAAATATCTTGCTTGCTCTTTCAATGTTCTTCTCACAAAAGTTTTCACCCAAGTTCTCGCCATAAGTTGTTTCTTGCGGTTCTGACACAGTGGCTATGTTTACTAGGAAGCTGGCACAATCTGTGGCCTCTATGCATACGGTTAACCACAATATCGTACGTGTCGCAGCCGCTACTAACCGTTCTCGGACGAAATTCGAACTTGCTTCGATTTTGGAACTAGATTTGAAAATTGACAGTTGGGAAAAGAAAGATGGCCGCTTGGTTAATATGACTGAGATAGTGTGTTTGGGTTGTATCGAGTGAAATTAGGTTGTTTTATTAGAACTAAAATAAAATAGGATTCAGCTGCCATTGTTGTCACAATAACTCTTTTTTGTTTTCAACATATTGCTGTTGTGAACGTGTGGAAAAATTTTAAAGATCTTATAAGATAAATGTAGATTTTACTTGCAGACGAGACTTTTAATATCATCATTATTGCATTGACAGCATGTCAACATGCAGATTAAAAATAATACTTATAGTAGTTTAGATCAAATAAAATTAAGAGGTGTTATCAATTCTGACATAATCCCAAAACAAAACAAGGATTACAACTACCGGTTACAGGATTTTCCCAACTAAAAAGAAATATATTTTAAAACTCTGTAATCCTCTAAAATGAGACACCAATTATTACGTTATGTAGTAGGGACTGCTTGCAAAGCCACTTTCATAGCGGCAATAAAAAGTTTTCATTGGCCCCAGTCAACTCCGACGGTGGTTTAACTTAAACTTAAGTTTATCTCGCTTTTATGACCAAACGGTATAAACATGCAGGTGTGTTGCAAAATCCAGATATTTTTGCGAAAAAAGAAAACTAATTTAAAGCTGTAAAAGTCGGAGAAAATGTTAATCCGTGAAATGTTGTGTCTTGAAGTCCGGTTAAATTAATTGTAAGTTAAGTGTAAATTGGTCTTGCATTACAGTGTTAAGATGGTAATAAAAAGAATATTATTTGTATTTGATCACCTTGTTTATAGTTATTTTTCATTAAACATACATCGATTGGTTAAATTAATATTATATTCTTCTGTTTCTGAGCTATTAAGTTGTGTTGACGAAAGTGTGCGTTTTGTCATTCTTTCTTTTAGTAATAAAACTATATGCAAATCTAGTTTATACTACGCAGTTTTGAGATCAGTAGACCCAACTAATAACAAGTTGTTTGATGTCGTGTTTAAGATACCGCTGTAAACTGTCGTTGTGTGTTCGTCTTTTCATAAGTTTTATAGATTAAATTATGTATCTGCAAGTTAAGTTTACGGCTCTGCCCGAGGTGTGTAAAAGTCGCCTATAATTTTAATTGGATTACATTTTCATAAAGAAAACCTGAGAACAGAACATGATAAGCAAACAGAGTAACAGTGTTAAAAATTTTCCAAATATTCATAACAGTGTTAATTTTTTTCCAAATATTCATAACTGTGTTCATATTTTTCCAAATATTTACATCAGTGTTCATATTTTTCCAAATATTCATAACAGTGTTCATTTTTTTTTCCAAATATTCATAACAGTGTTCATATTTTTCCAAATATTCACATCAGTGTTCATTTTTTTCCAAATATTCATAACAGTGTTCATATTTTTCGCAATTTTGAATATGACTAGATTGTGTAGAGAATGATATGAACTAGAAAGGAGTAAATGATTTATCGTAACGGTTGACAGATGTGAATTGAAGAAAAAAAAGGTTTTTTCGTCGAACCTAAGTAATATAGCACAAGGGCAGAAAAATAATGATTGTGTATTGAATATCAATAAAAACTTCAAAGACATCAATATTTAGACATCGTTACAAATGTGATACAAACATTTGTCATACTCTACTTATTCTAAGGGACAGTTCTTAGGGTCGCGGGTTCGAATCCCGGTAGGAGTTTTTTTAGGGTTTGTGTGATGAGCATGGACATTTGTTTCCTAGTCATGGATGTTTATATGTATAATAAGTATGTATTTACAAACAAAAAGTATCTATGTAGTATATCAACTATCTGGTGTCCACGACACAAGCCTCGTTGCTTAGTGTGGCACTAGATGGCGCTGTGTGTAATGTCCAGCGATATTTATTTATTTATTTTTATTTATAACGTCATTACAATCTTATTACTACTATTATAAATACGAAAGTAAAGTTAGGATGGATGGATGTTAGTTAAGTTAAGCCAGAACGGCTGAACGGACCTGAATAAAATTTGAGATAGATATAGTCTGGAATAGCACATAGGCTACTTTTTATGCTTCTGCGGCTTCTTGGTAAAAGGTAAAATACTTTTTGGAAATCTTGCAGAAGCAAAGTGTGGTTTACAATTTGCAGTAGCTGTATATTAGTACCTAGTTGTAGGCGGGGTATTATAGGTACTGCTAGTGCCATAAAATTACTAGTATTTATTTTGGAACACAGTATTGATCAATAGGGATATGCACGTAATTTTTTCTTCACTTAAAACAATAAAATACAGTACTATCAACCCAAGAAAAGTATTAAAAGTTAAGTTCAACTACTGCTTGTCGCTTAAAATAATATTAAACTCCAGCAATTTTCTATGACAGTTTAAACGTCCGTAGCTGTCGCGGCCATGATGTGACGTCATTTACCACAATCTGCCTTGTTAACATATTTTTTTTTTGACCTTAATAGAATAATTTTACTAATTGTATGTGCTTTAGTCAAGTAAAAATTGCAATAACAATATTATAATAAAATCTTAGTGAAACTTAAAAGCACTTTTCAAATAAAAGTGTTTTTTTGACACATAGACTTTGACGTCACTACCGGCGTTATCGAGGACGACGCCTTTTGAGAGTGCGTTCCGTTTCACCAAAAACATGCTACAAAAGACAGTAAATTGTAAATAAGTGATGTATTAGCCACTTACACAAGTGTACCACAATGTTTTTAAGGGCCCATACAAGGCATTTTTCATAAATAAATAGAGTTTTGTATTTCATCCATATTCCCTATTACCAACAATACTTACGAAGACTACTTTTAAATATCCTTACATACATTCATGTCAACTTCACATAAGGCAAAACAAATATCGTGGAAAATAAAACATTACTGTTAACATCCATTTATCAGTAGATACTTCGCGCGTAGGCGTGTCACCATCATGGACGATTATGTAGGGAATCGGCAAACAAATATAAAATAAACCTCTCTATTCTCTGCTGTGCTGCACGCTTTAAGGTTCGTTATCGCTTGTTTCAAACGTAAAGATAAGTTGGTCGTGGTAATGTTACTGCGCAAACGGGTGGAGCGTGGCGACTTGACAGATATTAATGACTCCTAGCCATGGCAAAGGTATTATATTATTCAGCCTTTGTATGCCAGCTTTTGTTTATGGTTAGGTACTCTAGTACATCATTAGCTGTGGTTACATACTGCCATTCGTTGTTTAATAATTAGATAGTTTTTTTTATTTAGCTTTTTTATTTGCGAGGGTGGGAAAAAATTAAGTATGTAATAAGGTCTCGTTTGCACAAGCAATAGTTTTTATGTGTCATTTGTGTGCAAGGTGATTGTAAGTTTACTTACCTAATTAATTTGAGTAAAGTAATTACAAAACATCATGGCTTTGAAAACAGTATGGTGGGCTTGCTATAATAACTGGACACGGCACGTATTGTTAGGGGGTTCCTCTCTTAAGAGCCCTGACCACCGATGCCCGTGGGCTATTTTTAAATGTTTTTATATAATTTTTGTAAAAAAAAAATATTTTAAAATGTAAGTACTTATGCAAGAAAAACTAATAAGTAAACGGAACAGCTATAATAATATAATTTTGTACAGAAACTGTTTAATTTCACACTACAGAATACAGATAAACAATTAGACATGCAGAAGGAGCAATAATAATGAATGCCTCAGAATCTCATTATGATTTTTTATTGCCGTATAAACGTGACGGAAAATTAATACTCCATTTTTATTTTTTAATTACAGCGGCCATCTTTAATGGCCCGTCACGCCTCTTTTTACTGCTGTTTAACGAATTCTTCATCAATGTTGATGAGACGTGTTTTTGTTATTAAAAAAGAAGCAGTTAACACTCTTATGTAGACTATCTACCTAATTGTTTAACAGCAAACAATTTGGTGATCAAATTGATGAACAAAAATAATATTGAGCTTAGTTCTGTTTAAATCAAAACGTACCAACCCACATCAAACTTTCTCTCATTTTCCGAAATAATTGTAACGATTTTAGCTAGATATCGTTGATCATTTTGGTCTGATTTTGCTGGATAGTAAAATAGGACCACATTGTGAATGTTGGATAAGATTGAAGTAATTAAAGGAGAATAAGGAGGTCTTTGCCCTGCTGTGGGACACAACACAAATGGATAATAAGATCTTCGGTTGGCTCAAATTGTCAGAATGAAGCTAACTTCATTCTGACAATTTGAGCCACTACTAATTTGAAACTATTTAGAACTAAGGCAGCAAAACACTAATGTTTTGCTGCCTTAGTTCTAAATAGTTTCCTAGGTAGTACATTCAAAAAGAAATAATTGGTTTAATTAAACTTGGTGGAAAGGACTTGGAAGCCTATTAATCAATTTGAAAAAATATACCATTACCTAGGTATGGACCCTAAGAAAATTCTCGACATTGAAAACTTTCGTAAAAACACGAGTTGATATCATATCACAAATATAATATACCTATACAGATATACCTACTTACATACAGTATGGGTATCGAATCGTGTTTTTAAGTAAGTACCTAAACACACCACTCCGTAATAAAGCATCATTATAAAATAAAAACAGTATGCCGTCGCAAAAAATCTGTTTGAGGGCGTGGCCTCTGATGCATGCGTCAGCTCCCGCTGATTTAGTGGCCACAACATTAATCATTCGAAAAAAGAATATCGGATATCTCCGCCAAAAAATAGTTGCAATGCGAATCAAAAAGTATGTATTATAAGTACTTACAAAGAAACGATCGATAGACTGTGTGAATGATGGTATGGCTAGAAAAGAGCTGTCTGTTGAGATGAAGAGTAATAGAGAAGTATGGAAGAAGAAGACATGCTGCGCCGACCACAAATAAATTGGGATAAGGGCAGGACAGCACGGGGCTGCGGGACTGTTCGAAAGGGTTACCGTGGCCCCGGAACACAAAGGGCGATGAAGGAACATGGATGGGTTTTAGTCAGTAAAAGTCTGACACTCCCTCCTGCTCCGCCCAGAGCGGGAGGAGTCATTTGAAGATTTCCGAACCGAAAAAAAAAATTAAGTACCAATGGTTTGTATTAACAGTGGCAGGGAAAGTTTCTATAGAATGTTTAATATACAGGGTGGAATTTTGTAATGCCACCTGGAGGGAAAGTACTCTTAATACCTACTGCAGATAGAAAATTTTACTCAAAGGAAACATTCCTTTATTTTTGAATAGAAAGCAAACTGCATTCAAAGATTACCGAAAATTCTCTTCTCCCACACCCGGGAATCGAACCGGCTAAAATCTGAAAAAATTATACCCTGTACTTTTATTGCATCGATCGTTAGGGTCAATTATAAGGATGAAATCTCTGTAACAAACATGATAAATTAAATGAAAGGAAAACCAGGAAATTTGAAGTTACAAATTCAATGAGTCCAGTTAAAGCTCTTTAACTAACATCCATCTTTTGTAATGCAGACTCCTTTGCGACATACTCGTAGCTGCGTGTATGAGGTAATTTAAATATGGAATGTTAGATTATAATTTGAAAATTAGATTGTCACAGTTGTTATTCACATTTGATTGTTTTTACAACTCATTTCACATTTTGTCTCACGGTGAAAATGGCTTATCTAGAACAGTTTGATTTAATGGAAGCTTATTTTTTAAATAACAAAAACGTGAATCTAGCTCTGCGGTGGCATGGAGAGAGATATCAAGACCGACAGGCACCAACTCGGTTCGTATTGAAAAGAATGGTAGAAAATTTAAAAAATACGGGTGGTTAACTTATGGCAAGTTCTACTATTAGCCATTTCAAGGTTATCCATTAATTACCGGACACCCTGTATAAGCTAGTTTCCCGTAACAGATTTTTAACCCGACAACGGCAAAGCCAAAGGAGTCTTGAAATGAAATTCTTTAAATAGTTTCAGGTAGTTAGCATGTAGCGAATATTTAAATAAATATTTATTTATCACTAAAAAGCAATGCAAATTTATTGCTGTATTTTTGATATTAATGTCAGTTTTAGGTTAGGCTCATTTTAAACGATCCTTTTTATTACACTGCCCTTCAAAGTTTTATGTCGGCAATAACAGTAAATCATATTGTAATCATATATTATGCTGTGTTTGTAAGAAAAACGTATAACTTCTCGCGAAATAAACAGAAAAATGAGTTTACCTTTTCAGGGTAGTGATTTAAGACAAGATAATAAAAATATATGTCAAATTATTGTGGGCATTACAGATAATAAGTATATTTAAGCCGATTTACCTCGAAGAAGTTTAAAGAAATACCCAAGTACTAAGTCACCTTTATAATCTGTTTAGACTTTTCCCAATGAGGGATTTTCTTTTAAGCTCTTCCCTAGTCGCTGGATAGATGGCGTTGAACTTAGTACGTTAATGCAAGGAACGGAATCTAAGAAAACTAATTTGAACAAAGTGCGAGAAAACTAGGTTATATTCGGAAGGTTAAGCAAACGAAAGTGTCAGTCAACGAGCGTATGTGACGTGACGCAAAGTTTTTTTTCCCAAGCGTTTTGGCTTTGGCACCAACTATCGTAGTCAGTTCAACGCCATCTATAGAGTTCTTGGAAACTAAGTTTTTTTTGAATACCTCAAAAAGAAAACCTCTCATTATGTTGGGGTCGGCTTCCAGTCTAACCGGATACAGCTGAATACCACTATTTTACATGGAGCGACTGCCTATCTGACTTCCACAACTCAGTTAGAACTGGGTAACACGATACCCGTTGGTAAGACTGGTTGTCAAACTTTCGGGTCACTACCTGTAACGACTGTCAGAGATCATGACTTGGAGTAACTATTACGTAATCTTCGTCTAAAAAATAAGTATTAAAACAGTTAAATGCACAGGTGCGTGCAACCTACCCTAATGCCCAAGTGACAAGACAGATACAGGCCTAACAATTTTTGTATTACCACAATCTTATATCCTTTTTTTTTTTTTTTTTTTTTTTTTTTTTTTCGGATGGGAAATCATCAAATGACTTCTCCCGCTCTGGGCGGAGCAGGAGGGAGTGTCAGACTTTTACTGACTAAAACCCATCCATGTTCCTTCATCGCCCTTTGTGTTCCGGGGCCGCGGTATCTCTTTCGAACAGTCCCGCAACCCCGGCAGGCATCGGTCCTTGCGGACCCCTTCCTTTTTGCTGACTCTCTTTGAGGCGCGCGTGGAACACGAACGCGCCGTCGACACGGCCTGTCGTCATGAGACGGACGGACGGCGAGCTAGCCCATAGCCCACCGTCCACAGGCCCGCGCCTACGGTGGCCGGGGGCCACGTGGTGGCCCCCGACGCCCGGGGCGTCTCCCGCGGCGGCCGGGACGCTGTGAGGTTCTCTACCTCTCACGTTCCGCCACCTCCTTCTCTAGCATTACTGCTTCGCAGAAGGAGGTGACGGCGTCCCATTCCGTCTCGCTCACAATCTTATATCCTCAGTTCCTATTGTATAGTATAACTGGCTGGTGTCCGCAACTCAATTATAATACTTAACACCTTTGTGAAACTTTATGCTTTAAGATCCAGACACTGTAAAAACAAGCTTTATGTCACTCAAGTTAGACATGCCTACAAAAACGTCGCATCAACATCGTAGCTTATCTACGCAGTAGACAAACATTATCCTTGTATCATAGACAAATCTAATCGTACCAACATCACCCGACAAACAAACCCAGAAACAATAAAACGAATCGCCTGACGTTTCGCGCGTCCGGTGCGATATCGCCGGGCCTAACAACGGGCCATTCAGCCGAAACAATCGGCGCACACACTTTACATTGTCCCTTATAGCCGGACTACGTGACTGAAGGCAGAACTACGCAGGAAGTGGACTCGGGCCGATAACGATATCACACTTAGTGGCCACTCTGTGTCGGTGTAAACAAGGCTTAGTACTGGCTGGTTGAGGCTGGGTTCTAAATTTAAAATTTCGTTTGGCAGAGGAATGAGGTTTTAGTTAGGGACCCGCTAATAATATGACGCGGTTTCGAATCGAGTTACCCGAAAAGAAACGAGGCGCATTATGACTTTTTCCCTTTTTTTTCTGTAATTCTCCCCATTCCGCTTCGATTTGGATAGTCTGCACTCCCCTTAGTCCATAGGAATGATATTTGTTGATGGAACGTCTATTAGAAAAAGTGACGCTCTGTCAGCGCGATAACGATGATAGAAAAGTCAAATGTATTGCATTCAGCATTGACATAAGCTACCGAAAAGCTATGACAATCCTGTCAAAGCTGTTGTAAAAGTAAGAAACGTTTGAAAGTGCTTGCCCTCTGGTGCATTCATACCACCTGCTAAACGCTGGGCCGGGCGCGCATCTCGCAAGCATGGTTATTGCAACCGAATTGAGTTACTTATTAGCGATTTTGTCGCTATCTATGTCGAGACTATCGGCCGGTCTATGGTCTATCGTCGCGTCGCCATTAATTTTATCTTGATAGATTTCGCATAGGTAATAGTTTTCGCCGATAATCAGTTATTTACTACATCACTCTGTCTACATTATACGTAGGTATTGAACACCCATAATTTCTTACTTATTCCAAACTCAACGCTCCAGCACTAAAAACTAGTCATTAAACGAAATATATTTCACAGACGTGCCTAGTAAATATTTATTGACCAATTAGAAATCAGCGATAATCGCGCGCCGCGTCCTGATTGGTCGGCAGAACTTTCTAAACTCGTGTTCAGTTGGTTGTAACTTTACATTGTAATCAACAATTATGTCTTTGAATTATGTGTGCCATGAAAATAACATTATGGCCGGTAGAAGGTCGAGACTGTAACGAGTAGATTAGATGTTAGAAGATATTGGTTAGACGTGATGTAAGTATGTAAAAGTGTTTGACTAAAATCGTCTTTTGGAAGATTATCGAACGTAACAAACCATACGCTAGTTTCCACCATCAATAAATTGCAAATCTATTTAGTCCGTCAGAATGAATATTGACAAAGTTAAAAAAAACGCTTTAAAACTCGGGAGTGCCCCGCTCGTGACGTCAGAACGCACTAAAAATTAGGGGGAAAATATAATGACCACCAAAAATAACATTGTGACCACTAACATCTATCACCTAAAACATCTATCACCAAATTTAGTAAATTGAGCACCAAATTTGAATGAGGTGGTTGATGGCGAACTAGTTTTGCCTAGGCCGACTTGGGGCACTTGGGACTTGTTTTTTTTTTTATAAACCATTCTGAAGTAGGAGTCCCGCGAAGCGGGTCTTCGTCGGATGCAAGAGCATAACAGTTCAATTTCTGGTGGTCAATAACTAAAAAAATAAAATTTTGGATCTAAGTTCCCGATATAGGTAGCCGTGTGGTATCCGGCAGAGTAGAATAGAACCAACCCATTACACTCACGGGTGTCGTATAAGGCGACTAATGTCTGAGGCAGAACACCTTGCGCCTCCGTAGACCAGAGAATGGGCAGCAGCGTTTTCTGTTAGTCTTTCATCACTGCGATCTCCAATCCGCCTGCCAAGCGTGGAGATTACGGCAAATTCCTCCCATCATGGGAGAGGCTTATGTCCAGCAGTGGACGTTATGGGCTGTTATAGTAAGTTCCCGATAAAATAGGGATTAATTTTGGTGATCATTTACTAATTTTGGCAATCAAAAGTGATTTTTTTACCGCTACATTTGGCTAAATCTGGTGGTTCGTTAATTGTATGTATGCCTTAAAATCATGCCACGGCGTGACGTATTGAGAATTTTAAAAGCGTCGTATCTTCGTCAATTTTGGTTTACGTAACAAAAGAAAAAATACTGGTCCAATATTTTTTGATAATCTAACTGACGGACTAATTAGATTTTTTCACTTGACAAGCCTATGAGAGACTTTTGTAACAACACTAGAATAACCAACCTCTGAAAAAGAGGTCTAAGAAATAAAATTATTTTGAATCTCTTATTGATAAGTTGATAACAAAAACGTAAAGAGGTTAATAATAAAATCACTATCAGTTTAGAATTTGACTATATCAATTCGGGTTCTACTCTGCTTGTAATAATATAATTCAATCATGATTCGAAAGACACGTGGCGCCATCTATTATCATAAGAACGTTATTGTTGTTTTCCTCGGGAACAGTACTTTTTTTTTTGGGATGAAAGGTACCCTATGACCGTTTCTGTAAGTACACCTGATAAGTGACGTCTAAGCAAAAGTTCAAGATGATCGGTTCAGTGGTTTAGGCGTGAAAAGGTAACAAACATACTTACTTTCGTATTTATAATATTAAGGGGTTCCCCCATGCACACTAGCGCCACTTTAGTAAAAAAAACAGAACTCGTTAAATACACAATTAATATAAAATCTGATTGACAAAATCAATCATTTGGTCTTCTAAATTATTTACGTCTGCTTAACTCATTGAAACATAGCTCGCTGTCGTTACAGATACAAAATGGAAAAAAACGGCCGTTTTTAGCAATTTTTCTAACTGTAACTATTCATTAAAATATACTTCACTGTAGTTACAGTTAGAAAAATTGCTAAAAACGGCCGTTTTACTAAAATGACGCTAGTGTGCATGGGGGCGTTAAGCGACTATTTTAAAAACATTTTCTTAAAAAATAAAAATAGAGAAACGGGAAGTATTTTTGTCATAAATTATTAAAAATGAATTTAAATAATCATGTATAATTATGATATAATTATAACATTTAAATGTTCATAAATTAATTACGCCATAAATAAGCATATCTCTTCGCCGAGATTTAAAAAAAACAGTCACCGCCTATCTGTGGAAATTTTTATTTCCGCACACGTGATAAATGAAAAAAATTACGTGTGAAATAGATTGCATGTTGAACCTAATTGTAGTGCGATAAGAGCCAGTATTCGAGGAAGTGTAAAAATATCTCGCTCTATTAACACAACAGGAGTAAAGAAAATGGTCGTAATCATTGTATTAATTGTCATTTTTGAGTTCATGAAACGTTAACATAATGTTATGTTTGGCTCTAAGAGAAATCCCAAGGTTGTAAAAACTTAGCTACTTCGGCTTCTTGTTTTCAAATATTTTCAAAGGACACTGGGAAATATTTGTGACGTTGTCTATGACTTTATAGTTAGTATAAAAATATATATATATATTTTTAAAAGATTTTTCGCTTCTGCATAGGGTTTTTATTGTACAACAAAGCTATAATGTCGTCAAATCTAATTCGGCTGTTATAAGGAAAAAGTAAACACAAACTGTTTTTTTTTTTTAATTATAAGTAAGTAATGAAAGGAAATTGTGAAAAATAACAATTTGCCTTTGGTTTGCTACAAAATTTTCAACTTTTTTTTTGTTGTTTTGGCAGAAACTTCGAACCAAAGTCCTACGAGCAATAACTGTATTATCTTAAGTCCTAGATTTCTCTAATTAGCAAAATAAGTTAATCAATTTAAACAAAATGTCGGTACAATTACGTTGTGAAACTGTAAGACCATGGGAATGCAGATCTCGTTCAATGTGGATTGTGGATACAATACAAGGGTGCTATAAAGTAATTTAATTAAGGCCGTAAGATAATTGCTTTATAAAGAGCATCCGCTCCGATATAAGTAGTTAACGTTTTAGTTAAATTGTGATGAATTGTGTGCCTGTTGCAAAATATTTGTTTAATTTTTTTTTTGTTAGAAAATTATAGCTCTTAGTATTCTTCAAAAAAAAATAGAGTAAAAAATAAAAGCAAATAGTAGAGTGAGAAAAAAATGTTTTTAATTAAATTATTTATTTTTGGAAAAAACTTAGTTAGCCAGTAAAAAAACAGCCAGATAATGGTATAAATATAACTTAAAACATGCACATAGTTATGTCAATAAAACGCCTGTTTTATTGACCTATGTGCATGTTTTTGTCATTTCTAGTCTTGTGTACCTAATTTTAAATAACGTGTCGCTCAGAATGGTAGAAGCTCAGTTTATCCTATAAACGAGGCAATTGAAAGCAATTCAGTACCATCGCCATACTTAACCTAAAAATTAAAATAAATGGCTTGGCAATCGACTATTGTGTTTGATACAACGTGAACGAAATCTTCAAGTTGCTCGAGCTTGCGTAGGCGTTAGAGAAAAAAAAGCGGTTCTATATTCAAAGTTAGTGGTTCGGCCAATCGCGGGGCCGGTAGGCGTGGCGGCGGCTTACGATTGGCCGTTGGCGAGGCGGGCGCAGCTAGTACTGATGGATCGCGCGATTATAACGTTAGTGACGCTGACGTTAGTCGATGGTCTTCTAGCGTTGCGGACGCATGGCCGGTGAAGGGGCGCGTGACATCCGCCTTTTTATTTAACAATGACGTTTGCGACATTGTCCTTTAAAAAAAATTGAAATCCATAAAATAAATTAATACAACCATCAAACACAATAAAACTTTTACTGATAGCTAATATTAGCGCTGAAACATTATAAATGAAGATAATAAAATATAAATGATGTCTATGCTATAAAAGTAACTTCCAACCAGGTTCATGACGATATAAATTAGAATTTAATTTATTTATGACTAGCAATAATTGCGAGTTACTAGTTATAAAAATACAATTTTACACAACAATTTACCTTAATTATTGATATATATGTACCTATATTTGATATTTTAAAGCGAATTCGCAATCCAATTTTTATAGAAAACTTATGATTGGATAAAATGGTAAATGGAGTAGTTAAGGCGGCCGTAGTCTTTCAGTGGGTCGAGATAAAAAAAAAACATATTTCATCATCAATAAAAAATTTTTTCAACAAATTCTTATTAATGTCTTCAGAAACTAATACTTGCAATAATTGCACTAAACAAGGGTAGGTACTTACCTACCATAAATTATTTTACTAACAGTTTAAAAATCTTCTTATAAAATGCGAAATATAAAGTAATGGCCGATAAGTAGTGTGTGCTGTCCCTTTGACATCGGCTATAAAGATGTCATAGCCGACCCCGGCTTGTGTCCTCTTTTATTTGACAGCTAATTGATGTTTATCAAGGGCTTTAACTTAGCCATATTATTGCTTTAACCTGGCTGACATTTAGATCTTTATGTAGTAGTTATTATCTACTTTATTCCAGACAAGTTGATGAAAGGAATTATTAAGGCGACTACAGGAGCTAAATTAGCAACTCTGTTTGTGGTGGTTCAAACTTCGTTTGAAAATACTGTGAGAATAAAGTTCTAATCAGCTTGCACTACAAAGTGGTTGTTACGTCAGTCACTGCGGGCCGAATAGAGCTAAATGAGTGTTTTTTTGCGATTTATTAAAAATCTATTGATTGGACTAAAAAAAATAATACACTATCATGCTAATATGTTGCTTGTAGAATTATTTGCCAAAAATCAGAATGATCGCATGTATTTTAGTATGGTTTTTACTCTTTAAAAGAAATTTTTAGAGAAAAGTTCGTGATTTTTTTTATCGAGCAAAATTAGTTGTCTTATGTTTTCAAAACACTATCATAGGTACTAGCATATATCCTCAAGAATATCATATATTTTTCTGGTTTGGTTTATTGCAGTGAATCTATGCTTTTTTGCATTATAAAACTCGCGTTTAGCTCCTGTAGTCCCCTTAATGCTATTACTTCTACTAAAATGTACCCAACCGACATCAAAATGTCTTCTGTTTTCCGATATAACTTTAGGGAATGAGTTTGGATAGTCAACACTAGTTAATTTTAAATATATTCTGAGCATAGGTAATATGGATGTTTGTATCATTATGATCTAGGTGCACTTGTCTCATGTTACTTGGAGTCGGCGCAACACGTTTATTTTCTTCCGTTCTTCTCTGCAATGTCAACCGTCATTCTACCATTTACTTACCTACAGCATTATAAAACATATGTAAACGGGTATTTTGGCGAATTTTACCTTTAATATAAGCCCGACGTTAAAAAAAAACCCGCGAAAATACCCGTTCTTTCTTTTTCTTTCATATCATTCCTCACACAATTTCATCCATCGTTTCTTTGGTCTTCCTCTCCCTCTCCATCCATCATATGGATGTGTGCATATGGGACTGATTTTACTGGATACTAATAATTAGGCTACATTAATTAGAATGTTGGATTACTTTGATTACCTACTTATTTAACTGAATCAATAAGAGGTCGGCTCATTATAATATAAATAAATAAATAATAAATAAATTTTTATTTTCTCCCACAAAGTAAAGTTACAATATAGAGGTGTTACAATTAAATATTGGAGGTACAAAGGTTTGTGGGAGTCAGGAGTTCAAACTAGGATGATACCCTGTGCTATGGACTCCTGGCCCCCCTCGCCGAGATTGGCATTATGACAATTTTAGAGAGACATGTCATTGTAGGACTATTTTAAAAAAAGAATTACAAGAAAAAATACTAATGTAATAAAACAAAAACTAAAAATGCGTGTGTGTTTGCGTGTGAAGTGTGAGTGTGAAGTGGAAGGTGTCATATGTGGTGTGGTGTAGTGTGTGTATGTGTGTGAGACAGCGAGAGTAAGATAGTGTAATGTGTGTGTACGTTCATAGATGGATGTAAATACAAATGTGTGCGCGAAGGGGTGGCAGTATGTAGTTATGAGAAACGCGAGACTAGGATAATATAGTGAGCAGTTTTTCAGTTTCTTCATAATCAAGTTCTAAAAGCCATTGTGTCAGCTTCTTTTTACATTCTACCCTAGACAGATTAACAATTTCAAGAATCTTATTAATTTTATTATACAGTCTGCTTGATCTGAATATATAGAAATTTTTGGCAAAAGAGGTTTTTACTGGAGTTGTTTCACAGACTTCATAGAATCGTCTAGTATTAACCTTTTGTTTAGCCGTAGAAACGTCTATAGAGGAATGTTTTTTTATTACCGTTTGCAGTATATAAAGTTGTCTGATTGTTAATACCTTTGCTTCTTCGTAGAGAGTTGTTGTAGCGTATAAACGTGGTTTGAAGAGAGCAACTTTTAGAAGAAGTCGTTGAGCTCTTTCAACGTTTAGGACATTTGTTTTATACGAGCCGCCCCAGGTGGAGATACAATACGATAAGATTGATTGGCAAAGGGATTCGTACACATTTTTAACCAGTTTCCAATTTGCAACATGCCTAAGATTTTTAAATATATGAACGAGTTTTCTAGTTTTCTGAACCAGATGTGCAATGTGTTGTTTGAAAGATAAGTTTTTATCGATCATTATGCCTAAGTATTTTATTGATTCAGTTTTTGCTATCATTGGGCACATGGTACAGTTGGTGGTTACTGGATTACATGTGTGTGCATAAACGTTGAAATTATTAGTGTTTGATGCTACATTATGTATTGTAAACTCTATATATTTAGTTTTGGTGGCGTTTAAGGTCAGTTTGTTGAGAGCAAGCCAGGAAGTTACAATATTGAACCCTTCTTGGGCAGCAACAAAAGTTTCGTCCCAAGAGTCACCATAAAATGTTAAGGTGGTGTCATCGGCATAAGACATTACATGACAGTTTCTAATGTTTAGCTGGCAAAGATCATTGATATAGCAAAGGAAGAGGGGGGGGCCTAAGATACTGCCTTGTGGGATTCCAATATTAATCGGTCTTTCTTCACTCAGCGTATTGCCTATCCGAACTGATTGATAACGATCTTGTAAATAGTTCTCGAATAGTTTTAATTGTGTGTCCCTAATTCCCATTTGTTCTAGTTTGGAAATTAATATGCGTGGGCACACAGTATCAAAAGCTTTCTGAAGGTCCAGAAAGATAGTCAAACATTTTTTTCTATTATCTAATTTACTTACAATGAATTCAGTGAACGTATGAATACAATCAGTTGTGGATTTTCCTTTTCTGAAGCCATACTGGTTTGGTGATAAGATGTTTTTATCTTCTAAATATTTTACAAATCTGTTATTTATAATCCTTTCAAATACCTTTGAAATAGAGGTAAGCAACGAAATTGGCCGATAATTGGCCACTTCGTCCTTTATTATGGCAGAACTACGTCAAATTTATAGATTGAAATGATATCATTTTTGAAATTTTATAATATTTATCTACTTATTTCTATTTTAAAATTAAATATTGATCTATTTTCATAATTGAACTTCATCAAAGACAAAGCCTTTTGTGTCATTCATTTTTAGAAAATATGGTCAACAAGGCTGAAACAAAACAGAAACCCTGACTTAAATGACTCAGATAGTTAAAACACTATTGTTTCTTAATAAAACTCAAACACATTAATCAGGACGACATCCCAGACCAAATGTCGACTGTTTTAAAACTAAGATCATTCTAAATGAGACTCAAGCAAGGAGCTTAGTAATTATTAGTTCCATGCTATGAAGCAAGAAGCTTAATACTTAGTAGCTTATTAGTTCCATGCGATGAAGCTAGTTGCTTACTCAGCTAGATTCGAAATTCGAATACAGTTACTTATCAGCTCTTGGCGGCAAACGGCATTGGGTCCGTAATGGCGGATCGTAAAGTTGACATAAACCGTCCGGGCCCGCACTGCGGCGCTGCTGTATCTTGAACTTACGTCAATTGTATCTATCACAAGTTTAGTGCATGGGTTTTATTGTGACGTATAAACCATGGTCAGAAAGCTTGAAACCGTGTGTTGTGACTCTTGGTAGCAAGCATGGAATAATTAAGTACTACCTACTAGGTAGGTAGTACTACTTAATAATTCCATGCTTGATAGAGAATCCGAGTGGCTGTTATTACAACAAATTGTCTTTGTTGTCTATCGGTCAATAATGCATTGTTTAAGACTGGAAATTTCAAATGTCCCGACATCTGTAATTTCCAATGTCGATATGGAAATACTGTTACGTTGATTTTATTGATACTACTAGGCTTTTCTTGGCAATTGTTTTTTTAGGGATGGAAAACATCAATCCTAGGTGTCATAACAAAAATCTTAGCTGACAGCAAAGTGCTGGACTTTGCTGTCAGCTAAGATTTTTGTTATGAAAGTATTGTTTTGGTCTATAAAAGAAGTTTACATACGATGGCGATGCTGTTTTATGCACTGATCATACATAATATTGATATTTGATCATTATTGTATTGATACACCTACGCATATTGTATAGTTTGCTAGAAGAAGTTATTTCCTTGTTCTAACCAAAACCACCAACCACCTTGTTCTTCATAAAGAACTGGTACTTAGATGCTGAACCGTGTGAGTTAGGCGCGACTTCTGTCATGTACTCACACATTTTACGGTATCACCATTGTTACATTCATATAAGGCTGGTTTTTCAGTATTTTTGGGAAGGCAGTTGAAAGGCATGATACACAGAATCAATCGGATCACGGATTCAATCACGGAAAATATCCCGTATGTGACAATATACCTAAGTTTAGTTTTAAACCGTGTAAGCTTAAAACAGTGTAGGTACGAGGTACCTAGTTCGCAGCACTTATTCAATAAAAAAAAAAAAACAAACAAAACAGCAGCACTCAATGCCAAATGAATCACAAGAGCCTTCAAATCGATTTAAACCCATAGCGAAACGTAGTAGCAATCGGAACAATGCAGCGAATAACGATCTGAGTAGCAATACTACTATTTTTCACGTCTGAACACATTACAGCACTATTCCGCAAGGTTAAGAGCATGACGATGTGTGTCCAAGTGTCTCTACCACCTTTGAATAGGTTTTTTATAGTCGACGGAGCTGTCAGCACAAAGGGAAGTCGTAAAACCTCGTAAAACCGAAGTGTCTGTATGATGCACGACCTTCTGACATATAGTTTATGGTCGCTAGTGACGTGCCGCTCTGCGATTATTCGTAATCCTTGTTTATGGTTAGTCGATTGTCTCATTCATGTCGATTGGCGATTTTGTTAGGTTTGGTTCGGTGATAAAGATTTTAAATATGTTGTTGTTTTTTTGTGTTGTGTTTAGTTCCGGGGTGTAACTGGACTGCGCTTTATTAGGTGATGTTAAATCTTTTTGACAATGTTTTATGTTTCGTCAGACTGGTTGTTGAGTTTGAGTGACTTCTATGAAACGATTTTATAATAACTATCTTCTTTTTTTTCGAGACTGGTCATTCGCTCCGTGGCAAATGTTGCAATAGAAAATCAAGTATTCATTCACACAGTGAACTGACTGCAAAAGATTTAATGCGCAACCAATGATTAAGACGTTAACTATCTGTAAAGTATCTTTAATGCCCTTGATTTCTAACTGAAAATTGTGATAAATTTAAAAAAATCTCTTCCATAGTGTCAAAAACTGAAACTACATACCTACCTAAGTAATCAACTTTTCAACCAATTCACTCTCAAAGAGGTTGATTGATCATTCTAGTTACGACCCCAAACGAATATTATTTCCTATCAATTGGCACATAAACTATGTAAATAGTTTGGCAGTACATTTTATAGTCAAGAAGTTTTTATGTTTTACATTGACCCCATTCTTAAAAACGACCTAGATGATCTAGACGTGATTTACATTTAAATAAAAATAACTCAACTTATGAAAGAAACAGTTATTAGATTAATTACTCATTTTTCTTTTCTTTTACTGCATTTTTAAAAGCCGCTGATTTATTTACTTTTGTATTAAACAAATTGACAAGCCAAACAAAATTGCTCCAATGAACTTGAGGTCGCTTGTTTTTAAAAAGCCTTATAAAGTGCCTCAATAGTGCTACATGCCTGTAGTAGCTACCTGTGCAAATGTTAAGTCTACGATTTCTATAATTTCCATGTTTTTTTTTACAAATTACTTTACAACTTTGTCAATGGTGTCGATTCTGTTGTGCACAAACTAAACTTAATTTAGGCTATTGCTGTCTTTTTCTCTCTAATAAAACGAGAAAGAGACCGACGTAATTTAGAGCTGTCAAATTTAGTTGGAACTAATATTTCCATACAAATGAAGGGTGCACGTAATAACATGTCGACTAAAAACACGGTGAAGCGCAAACGGTGAAGTGCGTAAACTAGTTTGACATCTCTAACTTAGTTCATAGCTATAGCCGTCCTTTTCTCGCACTGCCTTTTAGTAAAATTTAGCAATAGCCTAAATTAAGATAAGTTTGTGCACAACAGAATCGGCACCAATGTCTACTAAATGCCACAAAGATGAGACTGAACCCATGTCAAATAATAATAAAAATAATTCTCTTATGACACCGTTACAAACCATCCAGTTTATTTGCAGCAGTGATGGCCTAGTGGTGTGATCGTCGGACTGCTATGTTTCGTACCTACCACTGATTTTTCGGATTCACGTGCGTATTGTATGATCATCACTTGTTTCGGTGAAAGAAAACATCGTGAGGAAACCAAACCAAACTGTTACCTACCTAAACAAAAGATAGATCAGATCAGGTCACGTTTTATTTAGCACTAAAGTCTTAGAACCTATGTCATTCGTTCTCTGAATTGTTCGGTACTTCAATGCTCTTTCGTCTACACTGTTTATTTATGTTATGTATCACAACGACAATGATACTTGTCACTATCACTATAAACAAGGTGTTAGTTGTCACTAAAGTGCCGTTGATGTTTACTTTGTCAATACTTAGAAGTCAGAAGCTTGTTCTCATGGTATGTCCGGCTGTTTGAAGGTGTTTAAATTAATATTATGTTGGTCAGTCTCAAGTGATGAGACATGAATGGAGTGCTAAAAGTAATCTGTCATCTCTTCGAGTCTCCTAGAACTTAGCATCATGCCTGTAATACCCGAAGAGTTGGGTAGAGATGCAACTTATAGTGCAATAGGCATGACGACAGAATATCAAAAAATTGCAAATCTATTTAGTCCGTCAGAGTATTGGAAATTAATGGACACGTACTTTTTGTTTATGTAAATCAATGAATATTGACAAAGAGTAAACGCATCAAAACTCGGGAGTGGGGGCTCGTGACGTCAGAACTAGCTAAAAGTTATACCTAGGTGTGACGTATTGAGAATTTTAAAAGCGTCATATCTTCGTCAATTTTGATTTACGTAACAAAAGAAAAAACACGATTCAAATATTTTCTGATAATCTAACTGACGGACTAATTCGTTTTTTTTTGTCGTCTCGCCTATAGTAGGTACACTAACATTTCGCCAGTTATGTTTGAGACCCATGCTCCCACGTAAAGGGGGCTGGCGAGCCTTTTGCGATCAACTAGGCATAGGAAAGCTTAGCTTACCCTCATAACCTATTACTCTTCATGACGTTAGGGTTTCTGAGCAGTCTTTGTCTTATGAGCCTGCCGTATTGTTGGCACACTAGGCCACTGCGGTGGGCACAATTTCCTAAAACTGGTACTTTAACCATTCTCAACTAATAACAATGCGCCAACCAGGATAAGGCAAATAACAAAAAATCTAATTAGTTCGTTCGTTAATCGTTTTATCTTCGTAAATTTTTTATAATTTGATAAAACAAAAAACACTTATCCAACATTTTTCGATAATCTAGGTGAGGTTTGGAAGGAGAAAGGGGAAGCCTTTGCCCAGCAGTGGGACATTCAAACAGGCTAACAAAAAAAATCTAGGTGACGGACTAAACATATTCATATTTTTTTAAGTCAGTTATCATCCTTAATGTGATCATTGCTCAATTTCATTCGACAATAAATTCTGTTTGTTAAGTATTCTTCTTTAAATACGTTAAATACTACGCCTCCCTTCAGCTGAACTTATTTAAAGAGTCTCATTTGTTAACACACAATTTCTGTTTTGGGAATTTGAATAGGGTAATGTAGCCCGTGAATTTCAAAATTATAAACATACTTACATACGGTTTGACATGTACAACAAACCGACAATTATTTTGAATGTAAAACCTTTGTGAAATCCACGACTCATGGCAGACAAAGTGCCACTTTACCATATCAATGTCAACAGCCAACGCAGAGTTAACAAATCATCTTTTAATTAGTATTTGACTGCTAAGTAATGAGTAGTTAGCCAGCCAGTTTGATGAGATGTAGATACGACTTACGACTTAAAAGGTAGTTTGAAAAATCATTTACAGTGTATTTTGTGGTTATCAACAATCCTATTCTTTTCTGGTGGCCTACCGTGACGTCATAAAGCAGGATCGTTTTAATCTTGTTCCAGTGTGGGTAAGAGACGGAGCTATAGAGGACGTCTAGCCCCATCTCTTTCCCACACTAACAAGATTAAAACGATCCTGCTTTAAGACGTCATGGTAGGCCACCTGATTCTTTTAAAATGGACTAGTGAATAATAAAAACATCAGTAGTTCCATCATGGTACTGTTAATGGTACTAGTGACAACGAACCAACCTTTGATTTGAGCTATCTCGATTTTTTAGTACCTATAACATAAAATTACGCCTGTAATCGTCGAAGGCTTGGCAGAGGTACTTACACCTAATAGTAGTAATACTAGTAGATGTTTAAGGCCAATATTGTGGGGTGCGAGTCTAAAGTCATCAACTTAACACAAAACCAGACTTCGTGGGTGCTACGGAATTTCTGATGGAAAACAGAATAACAGTTTGCCCAACTTGGGAACTAAACCCAGGACCTCACGCTCAACAGTCACGTAAAACATTAACTATTGAAGTGCCACATTTTATAAAATATTTGGTCAAACAGCTGTAAAAAGACGCAGGAGCTAAACGCGAGTTTTATAATGCAAAAAAGCATACGATTCATTGCAATAAACAATACCATAAAAATATATGATATTCTTCTGCAGGATGGTAGATGATGATGGTGATGGTGATGGTGGTGGTGGTATGGTATTCTTCTGGTGGTGGTGGATGGTTGTATGATAGTGTTTTGAAAACATAAAACAACTAATTTTACACGATAAAAAAAATCACGAACTTATCTCTAAAAACTTCTTTTAACGAGTAAAAACCATACTAAAATACATGCGATCATTCTGATTTTTTGAAAAATAATTCTACAAGCAACATATTAGCATGATAGTGTTTTTTTTTCTAGTTCAATCAATAGATTTTTTGTAAATCGCAAAAAAACCACTCATTTCGCACTATTCGGCCCGCAGTGACTGACGTAACAACCGCTTTGTAGTGCAAGCTGATTAGAACTTTATTCTAACAGTATTTCAAACGAAGTTTGAACCACCACAAATAGAGTTGCTAATTTAGCTCCTGCAGTCGCCTTAACGAAGCCGGAAACCTTCTACGAAACTGCTTTAATGAATGCACACGCACACAGTACATAACCGCAGAGTTTTGCGTGCGTTACATGACACGTAAACAGCAGTTTTTCGCACCAGAAATATGGTTTTCCTGCAATTAACTCTGTACAAAGTTGCTAAGCTTGATGTGCGTGTGGCTCTGCCTGCCTTTTTCCAAATATGTTGGGATCGGCTTCCAGTCTTCCATCTGAATACCAGTATTTTACATGGAGCGACTGTCTATGTGACCTCAACCACAATGTTAGTACTGGGTAATACCGTAATACGATACCCCTTGGTAACACTCTGGTGGTCACTGACTACCTACTTAACGACTATCCAAGTTCTACAAATGACCGGGAACAACAGCTTAACGTGCTTTCCGAGGCACGGAGGAAACTAGGAATGTAATAAGTGGTCACCCATCCACGGACCAACCTAGGCAAGCACGGCTTAACCTATAGATCGACCCCGAGGAGCTGTAATTAATTAGCTACGAGCTCCTCCTATGACAGGTCAATTTATGATAGGTCTTATTACACCAAGTATTAGTCTCACGAGCAAATGCTGTACCTATAGTTGGTGCCAGTTAAGATGAGAATAAAGAAAGTTTCCCTAATATCTATTCGTACGAACTAAAGCAAATAAACCATGTATCGTTTTTCATTACAAAAAATGTTGAAGTTCACGATAAATGACGATTCAAGACTTGCAACAGGTTTATTTTTGGTTTTCAAAGTTAATAAGTTTAATAAATGTAGGTGGGTCAATGACCGCTATTCTCATCTAAACTGGCACCAACTTTGCCTTCACTTGAAATTAAACCATAAAACAAGTAACTAAATTCTTCTTTCTCTTCTTCCCCAGCGGTTTCCTTAGAAACCTTAGTGGAGAACTGTCACAAGCTGTTGGAGAAGTTCCACTACTCCTGGGAGATGATGCCCCTTGTCCTGGTGATCCTCAATTACGCGGGGAGCGACCTGGACGAGGCGTCGCGGAAAATTGACGAAGGTAAGCCTTCGAAGTTGTAGTTGCTGTAGCAATTGTTTTATTTCATTACTGTTGCAAAGAATAAGAATAATTTATTTAAAAAGTAGAAATTACAAAAGTGTACATTTAGGTGCAGCAATGTTTTAAGCATAATTTAATTAGGTCAGTAAAAGTTTCAAAATGAAATAAATCTATTAATAACTATAACAAAAAACATCAAAAAAATTAAACTTTAAAACTAACTTAAGTAACAATAATCAAACCAGGACTTCTAGAAGTTTTTCTGTGTCCGTGTAATTAAGTATCGCTAAATAATCTGATATTACAAAACTAAATTTCCTATAACTTAGACTATAGAAGCTTAGTTTCTTGTTGAGTCTATTATACAGAAAAGGTCCTAAAAACACATAGAATCGACTAGCAAAAGCATGTCTAGTTTGAGGCTTTGTGAAAACCAGGTCCTTCCTTCTCCTAAAGCGATTGTTTTGCGGAAATGGTCTTGATTTATATGAGTGGGAAAAGGTTTTCTAGTATAAGAAAAGCAAACTTGGAATTCGAACTGACACTTCTGAACAGTTAAGGAGTCGGTTAGTTAAAAAGTTGAAGCTAGTTGCGCGTTTCAAAACGTAGAATCTCTTTGGAGAAGAACGGGCAAGAAACTCCGTGGACACTCATAAATAATAAGTGTTTATGATGGTGTTTTAATATGTATTAGCTGCGATTCAGGAGAAATTTTCTCAAGTGAGACAAAGATAAATAATCAATAAAAAACTGTCATGCCATGCCATGCCATGTTCTGTCTCTGCATCACCCTAAGGTTGACTGGCAGAAAATGCCCCAGGCATTAATTCCGCGTTTGAGCAGCATTTTATTTAATAATATAATAGCCTAAAATTTTAATAAATAAATAAAATTAAGAAAATACATGGTTCTACTAGAAATCTTTTCGCACTCCTGCAAATCAGACCTAATTCGTGCCTCAATGTAGCGAGCCGAAGTCGGCCGAATGTCTTCCGAATGGACACGAACACGGACGCAAATACTTCGTGAATGCTCGTTGGTATTTGCATGCGTGGTGCGTGCTCGAGTTAACTTGGGCTCCCTACAGTCTAGTGTGAATCCATTAGCCACTGCAGAAGGTACCGCGTAAAACGTGAATAGAGAGAAGAGATAGACCGGGGTGAATAGAGACAAAATTATGAAAGGAATTTTAAAGCTGGATTCATAATGTTGTATACCACTTGCATGTACCAACAAGTTGGATTTTACATTATTTACTTAATAATGATACTTGTTGGCAAAATACCATAATATTTAACGTTAAATCCCTTACAAAGTCTTGTCTTGAAACACTCCTGCCTTTCTATTCACGCCATTTTACGGTACTCTGGAAACTTTGTTATGAACTGTCCGCTTCAAATAGGTATTGCTTTCCTCGTTAAGGGGAAAATCATAAAGCCCAAGAAATTTCAAAACTTTCTTACGTTTTTTGCAATTTTCAGCTCAGGACACGTTTAACTCAACGCGATTAAGGGGCTGACAACACCTAATTGATGTTTTTTAAGAAAAACTATTAATTGTTCTAGCACATCAAAAAAAATATGTTAATATTCATTATATTTCAAAGACCGTGGACGGACTCCATATTTATTCAATATTTTCTTCTAAAACCTGGCCGCCCAGTAACTCTCGCTCTTGTTTACTCCGATACAAATAGACAATGTGTGTCACACATCACACATCTAGACTGCGTTTAAGAGCTGTCAGACTCAATATTCCGTAACAATAATGACACATTGACAGCTCTTGAACGCGGTTTTGTTAGATGTGTTGACTATGTTCAGGTTTATTGGTCTAATTTACTCTACGTCAGTCAAATACGGTTTTGTGGGCCATAGGTCTTAAATTAAGACATTTATAAAGTTACCTTTAATAAATAATAAAAAATACTGTTAGTTAGAATCAGTCAAAATTGTTAGCGTATTTCTAACTTAGAGATTGAAATGATTATAATATTCTTTATTAATGTATTTAGTATCGCGTTTCATAGTTTGATTATCACACAACGGTTTATTTAGTATTGAGTTGAAAATTTTCTATTTCGTGGGCTACCTTGGCACTTACGCCTTAATAATAACAATAATATCGGAAGTGGCTGAAAAGTAAAGTTTCCAGTGTGCTCGTCCATTTTTATTGTTCCGTCTTCATTTTGTGCAAGGAAGGTATTATACTAATGACCAGGTTGTTTGTTTTTTACTTTGCAAAATGGATAAATAACCTAAGGCTGGCGTGAAAAATGACGGAGCAATGAATATTTATATAATATAATTTGCTTTTTATTTTTTTATTTTATTTAAGATTCGGCACTAACCAATTCCAAGGTTTTATGATTTTTAATTTTCTAGAATACTTTTTCAATGAGCTAAAAATTCCAATAATCGTGTAACTGTGGATTATCATTGAAAAAAGGTAGTAAATTCACCCTCTCTGGTAATCTAAAACATAACTTAGCACGTCTTTATTAAGTGTCTTATTTTATTTAAAAAAATGAAACAGACGTAAGCAGGATAAAACAGAATTACTAAAAAAAAAAACAATAAAAAGTTCGAAAGAAATTAATAACTTAAGATTAAGGGGCCGTTTAAAAAAAAAATAGTAATCAATTATTACTGCAATGTAGTTTTAACTTTTCTCAATTGCAATAAAGTAAAAAAACATGTGTCTAGTTATTAGGCGAAGGTCTGGTAGAGTGTATTATTTACCTCACTTTCTCTGGTTAATTTTAGAACCAGAGGTCAATGTAGGTATATTTATAAACATATTTAATTGAACTTAAAATGTCACTTACGGGATATTTTCCGTGATTATTGTTTATTTTGAATAATTACGGAAGATATCCCGTAAGTGACATTTTAAGTTTAGTTATGAACCGTGATAGCTTAAAACAGTGTATATTTAATTGAATGATTTATTACAAATACCTCTTATCTTCGTATGAATTTTAAATTAAATAATGACGAAACAACGTTATTTTTATTCTATTAGTAAAAAAAACTTTCCCATTTTTCTAATAATCTATTTTAGAACACCCATTCAATAAATAGTACGTGATTTTAACATCTAAACAAGAGCAAGAGCTGTCTAAGACAATTTTCCGTAGCTGACATTGAGTTTGACAGCTTTGAACGCGGTTTAGATGCCGTGCTGACCGCGTTTAATTTTAATGACACAAACAAACGCAACTATCGTTAAAGATACTTTTGTCATCCTGAATATTTCTGTTTAATTTTGGTGATAGTAAAGGCAAAATGTACCAACCCTAATCAAATGTATCGCTTTTTCAGAAATAATTGTACTGATTTTGGGTAGTTTTAGAATCTATGCTACATACATGCTATGCATACATTTTGCCGGGGAGATTGGGGCTGATTTTACTGGATTATCAAAAATCACACATAGAATGTTGGATTAGTTTGACGTATTCGACTGAATTAATAAGAAGTTGTGGGTTGGCACATTTTGTCAGAACAACGTTCACTTTACGTCCTCCTGAATAATTCTGTTTCATTTTGATGTCAGTAAAGTACAGTCAACAATAAAAACAAAGATACCAGTAGTAAATGACTTGAAAGGTAATGTTTATTTACAAAAGTCGACAACTCAATAATGTCGTAATCCACAATCACCTGTTATTGAGTTTGATGCTTTTATGTTCTTGCAATGCGAGTTTACAGTGGAAATCTAATGTTCTTGTTTGATAAATAAATAAAATACATATATTCTCGTTTGTGCATTATTATTTCTAAACTAAACGCTGTTAATGACCACATTCTGTTGTGAGGCTCTTTATTACGTTTTCTGAGGAGTCGGATACGGCGTTTTCAAAACAGTTATTTTCTTTAACGATGTGTATCGAATATTTTCAGCTGTTTGTTTGGTATAAATATGACACACAGAACTTCTAAGAGTGACAGGATAGAATTCTGAGTGTAGTTTCTGTATGGGTTATTTAAAAAAAAAAAAAAAAAATCGAGTCTGTATCAGATAAACAGAGTCACATTCATGAATTTAAGACTCTTCCGTAATCAGTACTTTTATTCAAATTACTGTATTCTAATAAGACTTATTTAAACGATAAAAGTGTCTAGTTATTGTGTTTAAACTGTTCCTTTTAAGAACCACGTGCTTTCAGTGGTCATTAATAGGATCAGAGTTTATTTTTTAACCAAAAGCAACAGATTTTCACACTAAAGTACTCGTTACATATTACGTATGTGTTTAAAAAAAACCGCATAATAAGAAGTTTTAATTCATTATTATCTCTTAATAGCTTCAATCAATTTTGCAATTCAAATAAAGAAAGGTTTTTGTTATTCTATTTTTTACCGACTTTGTACTGTTATGCAGTTTTTTTCCTCTTTTCCGCCTAGCGATGGTCCAATTTCCGCCTTGCTTTGTCCACAGGAAAGATGATAATCAACGAATACGCGAGGAAGCACAATCTGAACATCTTCGACGGGCTAGAGCTGAGGAACTCGACACGCCAGTACGGACTTTAATAGTAATAAATAGTTTTTACCCAAAACACAGAAGCAGTGCTCAAACACACTGGCAGGTTTATAGGTCTGTGACAAACTCGCTTCTTGCATTCCGTTTTTTTTTTTATATTAAAATAAAAATTGACAAAGAACTGTACACGATGATCACATTGAAACTGCGTTCAAGAGCTGCCTGAGTCAATGAGATATTGACACCGATAGCTCTTGAACTCAGTTTAAACGCGTTGTTCGAGTTCAGTGTGATTGGTGAAATTGGCCCTAACTAGTCTCTTTTTCGTCGGAAATCAGTGAGATTACAGAAGAAAACACTGAACGGCCTGATCTATAAAAATAATAACGTTTCAATTGTAGACATGTTGTTTAAATCTTTTTTGTTCATATCAAGAAACGAGTTTGTCATTTACAATGACTAATTACCGAATGTCGTCACTCAAGTTATACAAAGAAACGTCACAAACTAACACAAAACATAGGCACACTTCACTGATAAAAAACACTCATTACATTTATTCGAAGACAATAAACTGTAGCGAATATCTTCTTAGAGCTCCTAAATTCGTATTTTCATTCATTTTTTTCTCAAGTCTAGATTTTTTGCTTTCATGTAGCATAGATGTATCAATCATATGGACTGAATGAAATCTTTTTTGATTAAAAAAAAACAGTATTTGTTCAACTTTGTTAAATCTTTTAGGGATAAAATCTCGAAAAAAAAAACAATAATTCAAGACACTTCTGTCAAAAAATACCCACCTTATTTTATTCCTAAATTAACAAAAATATACAAAATGGAGTTGCGTTTTGACAGCTTATAAAAAATGTCAATCAATTGGTGGTGCCAATTGCCCTATTACGATCTACATCTAAACTTACCGGAACAGGCTAAAAGCCATACCATTCTAGTCTGATGACTCTCCCTGTGGCTACAAAGATGCGCATGCGACTATCATGTCACGTTCAGAAACAAGTTACACGTTGTTGTGCTTAGTCTACATTCCAATCCGACAATAGTTAGCTTATTTTATATTAATTTACACTAACAGTTTTAATAATTTGCGGTAATAGACTTGACGATAGATGCATTTTGTTTTTGACTCAAAAATACCAATATATGTTTTGGAAAAGCCAACGAGAACCAAAAGTTACATAACTTTTTAAAGAGTTTTGGTTTTTTTTTTTTTTAATGTTTTCTTTACTCTATCTTAAATAATCAAAGAAGAATTTACTTAAATCTGCCACACAAAAAATATACGTAAATCACAATTATGAAATCCGGATAATTTCATATTTTTTTCCAGAAAATTTAATTTTTTTAAGTATTTAAAAAAAAATGTCTCGTTAAGAAAATATGCCTAGCCTTATTATCAATGCTAATCCCCACAGAATAAGGTCAAGTAAAACACATTTACTATATCGTTGCTACAATATACTCGTATTCTCCGACTACAAACATCATTTAATACACAACACAGTAATGTATACAGTAATTTAGCAAATATTACAACATTTATCATAAAACTAAACTTAACTTCAACGTCAAAGACAAAAAAAGGCGTCAAAGTCATATCTTAACTTATGACGTTATGACTACCATAACGTCATAAGTTAAGATATGACTTTATTGGTTTATTACGTTCTCTTATTTAATGATAGTGGTGTAACTATCCGGTATAGGCATAGACTATTTGGTTTACGAATAAAATATGGAGTTTTAGTTTGTTTGGGTTATTGTATTGTATTGTATAACGGACACTTGGGTTATTTGGTATATTAAGACCTATTTAAGTATTTATAATTTTTGGGTGTTTTTCATTATTTATCATGTGCAATTATTTGATTGAAGCAGTAGCTGTAAAATATTAGTCACAAAAAAAATCCTAGAACTGCTAAAGCTAGACTAATGTTTATTCAACTACTCTTAACTCTAGAGTAAAAAATAATGTTTTTAGGTAGTAGCGAATTAAACATTATGTGAATTTTAAGAAATGATTTAAAATATTGTGATTCAAAATGCCTTATTATTCCACTTCATTTTATTCGTAAACTAAGTCTGCCCTCTTATGGAAAGTTGCAATACTACACAAACCCGTATTTTTGTTTGGAATGCGACGTTCACATTTCCATTGTGCTTTCCATTACTACTTCACTTTAAAGATATCAGAGATATTACATAATATTTTCGTAGTAAGAACGCAAGGGAAAGTAGACTAAGATTTTTGTTACAGATTTACAGGACACATAGTGTTAGGAACACATTTAGACGAAACTGAAGTTGCAAAGTCATAATTCTCACATAACAGATAATGAGGAATGGCTGCAGCATTACAGGTACCTACCATAAAAAAAAATGCTTAAAAAAAAAGTGGAAAATTTGCAAAAATGGTTAAATTATATTTTAAAATAAAATATAAAAATATAAATATAATATATTTATAATATTACTGTATTTTTTTTTATTTCTTTATAGGTAATATATATATATATATATATATATATATATATATATAATATTTTAAATTATATTTTAACAGTTATTTTCAAAGTTAATTGGTAATATCTAATCAAATTCAAAATGTCATCAACCTACCATAGGCACTTATGAAACGGCAGAAGGTAGGTGCGTCCTTTTTATTGATCTCGCTGCATATACAATCGCAGCTAGATCATTTAAGGCTAAATCGACTGTTGTTAAACCTGAATCAAGTACAACTTTGTTTGGTTTTATGTTTCCCGCTATCTTGACAATATAATTTAGCTCAATTGAATAGTCCCCTTGGGTAAGAAACAACTTGTACCGTCTGGAAATCTTGAGATACTTAAGGGCTATATATCCCTCAAATGGCTTAGCATGATCCTCAGTTACTCCTAAAATACTGCAGCATTAATTTTGAAATAAATATATGGCAAAGATGAGGATTAATGTGTGACGAAAACACGATTCCATAAACTTTTCTACATAGACAAAAATTCCAAAGTTACCTCCAAATCGAACAATAAACCGCTGATATTCAAAAAGTACTTCAAATTAGATCATGAAACTTTGCATACTAACTGAACTAACTACAAAGCAAAGGTCTTAGGTGTTTTATTTTTTTGTCCAATCAATAGATTTTTTTTAAATCGCTAAAACCCACTCATTTCGCACTATTCGGCCGCAGTGACTGACGTAACAACCGCTTTGTAGTGCAAGCTGATTAGAACTTTATTCTAACAGTATTTCAAACGAAGTTTGAACCACCACAAATAGAGTTGCTAATTTTAGGGTTAGAAGGCCCTTAACTTGCAAGGCACAACCAAATTAATCTATAATAAGATGTCTTTAGTTGGATATTATTTCTTATTGAGCAAGTTACTTAGTAAGCCAGCATTTACGTAATACAGTTTTTTGTCACAATCCGAAAAATTTTGAAGGACATTCTTAATCGATTACTTCTTAAGGTAAATTAATACTGAACGATGTAAATAACTAACTACTGACTAATGTCTGAGGCAGACCACCTTGCGCCTCCGTAGACCAGAGAATGGGCAGCAGCGTTTTCTGTTAGTCTTTCATCACTGCGATCTCCAATCCGCCTGCCAAGCATGGAGATTACGGCAAATTCCTCCCATCACGGGAGAGGCTTATGTCCAGCAGTGGACGTTATGGGCTGTTGTAGTGTAGTGTAGTATGTAAATAACGCAAAGAATATGTTTTGTTGAAGTGTCAAAATGTCAGTGTTAAATACAATTAAAGCCTTCGATTTTTAAACCTATTAGAGGAAAAGTCATGTAAACGTATAAGCTAATAATCACAATTAGCAATACAGCGTACATTCTAATACTGGACTAATACTCGTTACATGCGCAAGAGTTTTACGACACAGCTTCTCAGAAAGGCAATAGGGTGCTCTTGCGCACAATTAATGTTACATTTTGACGTCTCTATCGCAATTGGCCGCCGGCCAACGTGCACAAATTGCACATAATATATTTTTTCATTTGAATTGTGAAGAAAAACGTTTTAAATTGTACGTTTGTGTTTGTTGTAAAAGGTAGGCGGATCGGTAAAAAGTTTTTCTTTGGGTAAAAGCTGGGGGTAATTGCTTATCTTACTTAAAATTACCATACAATATAATAATGTCCTTCAGCAAAATGCTGCAACATAGTGTTATTTGCGAACACACGGTTTTTTTTTCAAACATTGAAGTAATGGATAAGGATTTTCGTTCCATAACTTCGGACTGAGGGCCTCAAAGCCAGGCAGCTCAGGCCTACCTCAAATGGCTTAGCATGATCCTCCGTTACGACTAAAATACTGCAGCATAAACTTTGAAATAAATATATGGTAAAGTTGAGGATTAATGTTAAGTCCTATATTTGGCGAAAACACGATTCCATAAATTTTTTTCGATAGAAAAAAATCCCAAAGTTACCTCTAAACTGAACAATAAACCGCTGGCAATCATAAAATACTTCAAATTAGAACATGAAACTTTTTATACTAACTGAACTAACTATAAAGCAGGTCTTATATTATTATTATTTTTAGTCCAATCAATAGATTTTTTTAAATCGCAAAAAAAAACACTAATTACACACTATTCGGCCCGCAGTGACTGACGTAACAACCGCTTTGTAGTGCAAGCTGATTAGAACTTTATTCTAACAGTATTTCAAACGAAGTTTGAACTACCAAATATAGAGTTGCTAATTTGAGGTAGTATATATAGGCTCTTAAGTGTTAAGCAATTGGGGTACTGATCATTTCATGTAGATAAATGGTTGTTAAAGTAACAAATAATTATTACAATGGATGTGGTATCTGTTAATATAAACGTGTCAATTTTTTACAAAAAGAAAAACCGTTACAACTGAATTCATCTTATTGTGCAGCCACAGGCAATTCGCCATCTATACTTCTATTATAAAGAGGAAAGATTTGTATTTTTGTATACAGTAAATAAATAAATAAATATCGCTGGACATTACACACAGCGCCATCTAGTGCGGTGCCACACTAAGCAACGAGGCTTGTGTCGTGGACACCAGATAGTTGATATACTACATAGATACTTTTTGTTTCTAAATACATACTTATTATACATATAAACATCCATGACTAGGAAACAAACGTTCATGCTCATCACACAAACATTTGCTCCTACAGGGATTCGAATCCGGAACCGGAACAGTAACGAATAAACTTAAAAACTACTGGACCGATTTTAAAAATTCTTTCAGCAATGGATAGCTACATTATCAGCGAGTAACATAGGCTATATTTTATCCCTGTATTCCCACGGGAACGGGAACTACGCGGGTGAAACCGCGTGACGTCCGTTAGTTAGCAATAAACAAAAAGAAGTGACTCCATTTGTCACAATAATTGAACTAACAGATGGAACATAATAATTGATAGCGGCGACACAATAGTATTATTATTCATATAAAAAAAACGTTAACAATGACACTAAGAAACCTTCTAATTAACAATTATTAATTGTTTTTTTGTAGAAATTGATATGAAAAACTATGAATAGCTATTGGACTAAATACAATTCCGCTATTGTTTTTCATAGAATAAAATTGTAATTAAAAATGGGGGCATTCAATTGAATGATTTCAAATGAGACTTTTTATTTTGTTGGGGCCACAAAACTTTCAACATAACAAAACGTAAATATAGGTTTTGTTATGTAGAAAGTAACAACAACAACAACAGCCCATAACGTCCACTGCTGGACATAAGCCTCTCCCATGATGGGAGGAATTTGCCGTAATCTCCACGCTTGGCAGGCGGATTGGAGATCGCAGTGATGAAAGACTAACAGAAAACGCTGCTGCCCATTCTCTGGTCTACGGAGGCGCAAGGTGTTCTGCCTTAGACATTAGTCGCCTTATACGACACCCGTGAGTGTAATGGGTTGGTTCTATTCTACTCTGCCGTATACCACACGGCTTATTCTTCTTGTAGAAAGTAAGTATAGGTATAATGGTTATGGAAATTATTTTGATACTTTCAAGTCTCTCGACATACCTATAGAAAGTTCTTTTGCAAGCCCCATTGTCATAACGGACAACACAAAACACATTGCCTTGGCGCGAAAAGTGAAAAGACCCGACCTTATATAATAGAAAAGTTAAAGACAGCGAAAAAATACAAGTTTCATTGCCCAGTGGGTTTTTCAGTAGACGAGACCGCTCTTTCTGAGTATTTCATGTTCATACGCTTCATAAATTGCAATATTTTCCCTCCGCTTTATATATTCATCGACTTTTACCGCCATTCTTGTGGCCATCTCCTTTCTCATTTCCGTTCCATAGTGTTGTGTCTATAAGGAAGTCGGATAGGGTGCAATTTTATCGATAATTGACAGTAAGTAACCGACACGGTAATACTTGCGGTTGCCGTAGTAAATAATTGTGTTTATTTCTGTAGACAACGCGAAATACGCATGACGGAGTTTTCGAATGTCTTCAAAGTTAAATTAAAACCTGTTTTCAGTTAGTCAACATACGTAATTCATCAAGCATGTCTTTAATTAAGTAATTATCAAATGATTTACGTTTTTGTTAACGATATCAATGTAGTCCTAATCATCACAATACTATCATCATACATTGTGCTACATTGCAACTTCACAGTTTCGTCGTACATACATGTTACACTCCACACACACTAGTGACGCGACAAAATTGTTGCACACGATAAAGTGGTTAAGTCAGAATCAGATGTTTTAAACACGGTCTAACCAGTCGTGATTTCAACTTTACAGTGACCGGACGAAGGTGGCGAAATTCGAAATATAACCTGTGACATTCCAATTTCAAAATTCGAATTTAACGGCCATCCATAGTGCTGTGTTTAGTGTCGAGTGTCGATACCATTTTTATTTAGAATTATTTTCTTTTTTCGTAGGAAAATGCTGGAAATTAATAATATAAGTGGTGTACTATCGTCGTCCATGAAGTTATTTTGCGAATGATACTTTGTTTTACAAGTGCCGTGTTTTGTGTGGACGCTTGCTGTGCGATGTGGTGTTGCGAACGACTACGGACTGTATTGTGGCAACCCACGGTGTTTCGGTGAGTTGATTTTTATATTTTTATAAGCTTTCAATAGACATAGCAGAACTCGAGAATTTCAATAATAAACTGTGTATTGAGTAATAACACAAACGTTTTTGTCTGCAAATGTTTGTTTGTAGTTATACTGTGATATGAAACAGCCATATTGTCACATCAAGATATTTCCCTTGACGCACATAAAGATAGCAACTTGGAAGCGTTTGTGTTTCAATCTTTTGCACCAAGTACATGTTTACTGCTCATATTCATAAGTAGGATTTTATGTTTTAACACACACATAAAATAAAATGCTATTTATGAAATGAGACAATTTGCGATGCGATGGCAGTATTTTATTGCTTTTACGAACCGGAGGAATATATGGGACTACCTACCCGCCTATATTACACGTTATTACGATATTTTATAATCGTTGTAACTTGTGAGTTTAAATTGTAACTACGAACTTTAACTACTATACTATAAAAGTCCTTTTAAGCTGAATGTTGTCTCAAATTTTGTACGAGGTATAACATAATTTATCAGAGTAATAATATTTTACTTGAATTAATTAGTTTTGCGTAGTGTATGTATTCATAATTAAAAAACGCCGATAAGGACTTTAACAATTGGTTTCAATACAACAGAATATTGGGTTTGATATCGATATTTTTACCGATTCTGTACAATTTTACGGAAAACATTACTAACTTGTTTTATCTTATAATATTCGCTATACATAAGGGAAATCACCGTGTTTCCGATGGTTAAAGAAGATTGGCGATTTATATTACGTCAAAAGTGCTAAAGTTGGAATTTGGAGCAAGTTGGAGTTTAGAGGTTTTACGTTCCCAAAAATGATAACTGCAGTAAAGAGTAAAAGATAGAGCAAACCACGTAAATATCTAAACATACACCTAACAAGTCTTGTAATGAAAAAACATTGGACTCCTTAAGTGTGTTTCTTATGAGTTCTTCCAACCTCACCGAAGATTTTGTAGATATGTAACAAATTCCAAGCGAAGATAGTTATTACAATCAAAATCAGCTATGACTACCAATCATTTAATCTACAATTACTCTAGCTGAGGATATCTACAATTACCTAGCTGAGGATAAATCACAGGATACACCGGTTTATTCACGTTGAACATGTTAATAAGCCAAACGACAAACAAATTGAGACATTAGAAATATTTATTAAACTTTTTGTTCACAAAACAACTTGTCTTCCTACAATTTTCTATAGAAAACCGGCTTTTGTCTGAAAAAAACAGAGGCAGTAATCAATTTAACGTCAGAGAACAAACAACGCACCCAACATAAATAATGAAACTAGTAACAAGAATTTGAGTTGTATATTACCACTAAAAACCCGACTACTGAATAAAATGTAGCATAACGTATCGATTAACTCATCAAAATCGGATGAATAGTTTAGGCGCTACGGTGGAGCATACGAAAACACAAACATACATCGAAGAAGATATTATGGATGTTAATTAACAATTTTAATGACCAGACATACAATTTTCTGAGAACAAAAGTCATGTTGAAATATCGTAGAAACTTAGAAGACAATATCAGTCTTCCGGCCGCCATTACTAACCTGCCATAACCCGTTTTACACTTTTATAATCTACAATTATAGATTGTAAAAATGTAAAATGGAATTCCTTAATGGCAAACGTTGTAAAAGGGGCCAAGTCTGCAGTCCGCAATGAGTTGCGTGTAAGCAAATTTGTATTTATTTCGCTATACCGAGAATAACAATAAAATTTTGCAATTATGTTAAGGTACTTGTTAGGTTGGTTAGTTGCCACTAATAAAAGTCAGGTTGGCTGCGGTACCGACATTTTAATTGTTTTATTCAGTAGCTAAGGGACTAACTAAGTATAAGGTTTCTTTGATTGCGGGTATTTACATAAAGTCTTATCTTAATGAGGATGTGGAAACTCTAATGATTTCCTTAGTATCGTGCTGTAGGTTTGTCTGACAACTTCCTTGTTTCACCAGATATTGGTGTCGATTCTGTTGTGAACAAACTTTACTTAATTTAGGCTATTGCTATATTTTTCTCTCTAATATAACAAGACAGAGACGGACGTAATTTAGAGCTGTCAAATTTTGTTGGAACTAATATTTCCATACAAATGAAGGGTGCACGTAAAAACATGTCAACTAAAAACACGGTGAAGCGCAAGGCGTAAACTAGTTTGACATCTCTAACTTAGTTCATAGCTATAGCCGTCCTTTTCTCGCACTGCCTTTTAGTAAAAGATAGCAATAGACTAAATTAAGTTTAGTTTGTGCAAGTTTATAATAGTGGGTGGCCAGTAAGCAAGAATCGCAACAGAAAATATAAGCTACACTAAAAACACTTTATTTTGTCGTAAAAACTACTTTTGTAATAAATAACAATATCTTTACACACAAAGCAAACTATCCAAACACAACCGGCCAATAAAGCGTGAAAAAAAAACATATAAAGAAGCGAAGAAAGTTCGTTTTCAATTACGTTTCGCCGGTCGTAAAAATATCGAAACTACGCAAGCACGCATCAACCAATAGAAAACGGCGTAGCAACTATGCAGCAGATTAAAAGTAATTTCCATTGGTTGGTTTTTTAACCACAGAACAGATTACCCGTATCCCCTATGCGTTAGAAATGGTATAGGAATGTTGCTGACACTTTTTTGTTGACTGCGGTAGGTCTATGTTTTAAGTTACAAAATTGCATCGGCAATGTACCGTGAGAAAATGAAAAACGCTGTGACTTTGAGGGTACAATTACATTTCAACGACTTTTCGTCGTTGAAATGTGTAAATGTGTTTGCTAGAGAATCGTAAGACGCGTTTATTTAGCCAATCACAGGAACAAGTAACGCAAATGATAAAATAGTACTTCTTACCATTGACCTTTAATTTTTTATTAAAGCAGTTTTTAACTTTACACGAAAGTTGATATTTTTGACTTATGGCGGTGTTAGAACGCCAACGACCTTTTTTAAAGTTAACGGTTATTTGATATCGGACTGAAAACATAATTGGAGTTTTTACCAAATAGCTTAGAGTCTGATTAGAATCAGTTTCGAATGTAAATAATTACTTATCCTCGATTGTAAGAGCTTGCTGAAAGAGTGTTATTTAAATTATTCAAGTCAATGTAAAAGACATGATCCAAACCCCAAAGTAACCCCAAAATAAGTAGTAAGTAAGAAGGTATTAAATAGAAATAACCTAGTGATAAACATAATCCAATTTGTAGCTGTGACACGCTGGTAGAAGTGGTATATTCCAACACTTCTGGTTGTCATAATAACTTATTTTCTCAGTGTTTAATTATTCCATAACAATAAAGACACTAACAGCTCTTGTACACTGTACAAATATGCTTATCGCGTTCAGATTTACTAGCGAAATTCGCCCTAAAACTGGAAATTCGACTGGAATTTGACTGCTTTTGTTGTCTTTACAATTTGCCACAAACTTCAGTACTTGAATCAATTTCAATACATTACGCAGTACTTATTATTACAATTTATATGCGTATTTCAATAGTGGCAACATTTGCGACTTCTGACATTAAGTCTGACCCCATCGACACGTGTATACGGACTTATCAATGCACTTAATAACATATTAATAATCTGACGTTTTCAATGAGTGACCTCAGATAAACTGCCTTACATAGTTAACTTTCTGTCAGAATGGAGTACATTTCCAATGACATGGTCCAGACGTGTGTTTAACGCAGAAATAAGCGGAAAAAGTTTGAAAATAGAACTTTTAGTAAATTGGAGGCCTCCCGAATGGAGATTATTTGGCCAATGAGCCTATCACAAACGCACGGAGTAAACTTACGATTCAATTCGTATTTTCAATTTTGGAATCGTAATATTTTAGTTTTCAGGACTTGTTTCATATTTTTTTGTAACCAATAGTACGGTCGACCAAGCTATTTGGTATACATTTTACCATTGTAAAATGTATACCAAATAGCTTGGTCGACCGTACATAAGAACAAATACTATTGCATAGTTACTTTGTATTTTCGATTTAAAAATCGAATTTTTAGAAATCGATTTTAAAAGCGTTTGCCTTCTATGTCAGAATCAGGACCTGTTGTCAATTAAATATCGTTTCCTTTTTTAAATTGCTCGCACAGAAAAAAAATAAGTCTTCGTAATTTTAGTCTAGCATGTGATGATTATTAAAAAATAAAAATTTCTGCGGCAAGTGGCAACTTGCCACGTTTATCCCTCTCATTTGACTGTCATCCACATGTCAGTCGGCTAATACCCTATCTATTATCTTAATTCTTTCACTCGTGTATTGGCCATTATGACTCATTAGATTCATATCTTATGACCTAGTGTTATAACATAATCGTTATAATTATGAAAACCGGTCAGTCGCCGCGTGTAAGTTGAAAGGCTTGTTCTACTGAATTATTGTAGTTAGCACTTAGGACGGAGCTTGAGAATGGAGCGTTTAACGCTTCTTCACCTATACGCAATCCTATGAAGCAATCACTTCCAAAGGGATTTTTTTTTTAAGACTTTCATCAGAGTTTTAAACAGTGACAGCCTATTAATGTGACTGTCGGGCTGCCAATTCATAGGTCTCGAGTTCGAACCCAAGGCAACACACCTCTGATTTTTCGGATTGCACTTGCTTCGGTGAAGGAAAACATCGTGAAAAAACCAAACCAGAATGCTTGAAAGATATTTCTCGACGCCATGTTAGGAGGCCCATGGACGGCATACAAACTTTGTCACCAGGTTAGGCTTGGTGCCTACACACGAAAAAATAATATTGAAAAAGGATTTTCATAAGCTTTTCGGCGGCATGTAAATAAAATAATAATAATAATAAATAATATCGCTGGACATTACACACAGCGCCATCTAGTGCCACACTAAGCAACGAGGCTTGTGTCGTGGACACCAGATAGTTGATATACTACATAGATACTTTTTGTTTGTAAATACATACTTATATACATATAAACATAAATGACTCGGAAACAAATATCCATGCTCATCACACAAACATTTGCTTCTTCCGGGATTCGAACCCGGGACCCTAAAACGTAAGGCAACGTTCTTAGAAGCAAATGTTGTACGACGAACCGAATGGCGCAGCGGTACTGAGGCTGCCGCCTCAGTACCGCTGCGCCATTCGGTTTGTCGTAAGTTTAAAGTCGTCGTAGTCGTTGATAGAATGTAATTTTGTCTATAAATATACAGGACATTGTCCTTTGCGAGGTGGAATAGCTCAGCAGCTCCCTTTATTTTTCAAACCCAAACTCAAAGCTAATTGAAATAAATATTTCAATTAGACCATTACGGCACTTTTGAATGTCAAAAATACAAAAACAAAGCTACAGTCCCAGTCACAAGGCATAATAACTTGAGAAAGTACTGTAGTTGCCCATTCCCTAGCGTAGATCTCTATGGAGAAGAACGGGCAAGAAACTCCATGGATACTCTTTAAAATCAAAATGTTGTTACAAAATCTTGGTTACATCATTAATTTTAAGATGTATTATCTCTCTTTATTCCAGTGTTGGTTTCCAATCTTTTACGGTATCCGTCTTTCTGTCTTCCGTATTTTGTATTGTATTGTAATTTAATTTTTAGAAATATCTGGCATTAGTTCGTTCGCATGTGTTATACATATATACCAGTTATACAGGGAAACCTATAATAGGCATGACGACAGTATCAAAAAATTGCAAATCTATTTAGTCCGTCAGTTAGAGTATTGGAAATTAATGGACACGTATTTTTTGTTTTTGTAAATCAATGAATATTGACGAAGATAAAACGCATCAAACCTCGGGAGTCGGCGTTCGTGACGTCAGAACTAGCTAAAAATTATACCTAGGCGTGACGTATTGAGAATTTTAAAAGCGTCATGTCTTCGTCAATTTTGGTTTACGTAACAAAATAAAAAACACGGGTCAAATATTTTTTGCTATTCTAACTGACGGACTTATTAGTTTTTTTTTGTCGTCTCGCCTATTGGCCATAATAACTGCAACAAGCTTATTTTGTAAATTATTGTTATGTGTCGCTGTTGGTTACCTAAATAAATAAATAAACCTTTTACATTCATCGTCATCATTATCACCCTATATTTCGCCTGGTATCATAGGACTCCTCAATCACACGCCATTCAACTCAATTGTCAGCAATTTTCATCCAGTTGCTTCCAGCCACCTTACGAAGATGTTCACTCCACCGAGCCTAAGGGCGTCCCATCTTACGTTTGGCGATTCGCGGTCTCCACTAAAGAACACGTCATCGGTTCTACGGCTAATATGACCGGCCTATTGAAAGAAAGAAAGAAAAGAAAGAAAGAAAAAATATTTGTTTGGGACAAGCACAGGAACTACAAAAATAATAATAATAATATAAAGAATCTTAAACTAAATAATAAAAATGAAGGCCTGTGCGAGGCCTAACCTATTGCCACTTCAGCTTAGGGTTCTTACAGACGAGCGGCACGTTGCCAACTGCAGATTAACTGCAACCCTCGACACTCATTTATTTACGCGGCATGCCACAACTGCAAGCGTCGACGGCAGTCGTCGACGGCGACGCCGTCGACCGGTGGCGACAGCTGCAGTTTATCTGCCGTTGGCAACGTGCCGCTCGTCTGTAAGAACCCTTACTTATTCTGTGAGCTATGTTGACGGTCTTTTATACTACTTTTTTATTAATAAAAGTACGTTCTCTACAAACAACATTAAAGACAAACGAGTTGCCGGAAACGAGTTGCCGGTATCCTATACGATAGGTTGCTTATCTTTCGTTTAACGCGAAAATATTTTAATGTAGAAAATTTTATTGTTGTTTAAAGTCTACGTTGATTTTATTGTTGTTTGTTGTTCTCGGGTTGTCACATTTAGCCTTTTTATTTGCTTTTAATGCAATAGTGCGTGAATATAGCTCATTTAAGGCATGTTTTGGATTGAATACTTAGGGACAGTATACAGGGTGTAAAAAGACCCATCACCTTACTGTCATCTAAAGCATTCTGAACATCAAACCTGAGCATAAATTATTGCTGGGAAACGACTATTATTATTTTTGGTGTGCAAAATTTATTTTTTGGTAGCACGCAATGTTACACGTACTTACAAAACATTGTGTGCATGCAACAGTACTTTCTTATGTCTATGAACAGTACAGTGTTCAAAACCTTCACTAACTCCGTATCTAGAAGGTTCCCAGATATGGCCCAGTATAAAAATTACCAGAGAGTATTTAACTTTCGGGTTCGTTAAGCGTCTCTTTAAACCCGCAATGCTTTTTACAGTATTTCTATTTCCTGACTTACTTTTTCAACTTAACACAGTAGTTAGTAACTGTTTCCTAAGGTTATTATACCTTTTTATAATTATAAAACTCTTCCTTATGTATGTGTATGTAACACCGTGAAATGAATGCTTAAAAAACTTTCACTTTAGGAAATTTACGACGATATACAATGAAATATGCAGTATTAATAGTATAAATATACAGTAAAAAATATAAACACGGTGTTTCCCATTAATTTAGCAGCGTTATTGTTTCGCCGACAACCCTACTCCACGGTATTACCTAATTCGTATTAAAATGCACATTATTGCCATCTCTTATTCCGGTATCGACATCAAGCAACAATGTTGCAACTGTATCCACCTCTCGCTCCCCCATAACAATTATCGCCTAAGCGCGAAAGTGACGGAAATAAACTTTTACGACTAGATCGTGTATAGCCGGGAACTTAAACAATTTTCATTGCTTATTTTGCTGTGTGACTAATTTTATGCCAACAGCCGTGGAACATAGGTGTTCTGAGAAATTCTAAATAACTTTTGAAGTTTTATATGTTTTGTATTACCATTATATTGTGGTTGAAAGTTTTCATAAACAAAATCAAAAATCAAAATCAAAGCATTTATTTCAAGTAAGCCAGTTACAGGCACTTTTGAATTGTCGAAACAAAGATGAAAATTAAATGTAGCTACAGTCCCAGTCACAAGACATAAAAACTGTGAAAGTACTGTAGTTGCCCATTCCCTAGCGTAGATCTCTATGGAGAAGAACGGGCAAGAAACTCCATGGACACTTTTTTAAATCAGAATATTGTTACAAAATCTTGGTTACATCATTCATGTTGAGATGGTATATTAAACGTCTTGTCTTATCAAAGTGCTGTAAAATTAATGTCTATTAAAGCTGGAAAGATGTCATAACTGATAACTAGAGACTAAACTGCAACAAGTTCTTCAATATGCAACTTAAACTCGTCGAAATATCCATGCAAATATGCATTATGATATAAGTGCGGTGAGATGAAAATTACAGCCGAGGCGATATTGCTACAACCAAGCAGAGGCTGTAATTATCAAAGCGCACGTATGTCATACGACGTTTTATAACATATTTGCGAGGAAATAAATAAAACTCGGACTTTCCTAAACGAATACCTACTTAAATCTTTTTTTTTAAGACAAAGACAAAAAACAGCCAGTATTACTAATAAAGTAAATTAATATTTTTGTATGTTTGTTACAGATAAATGGTTGTAATTTATTGTCAAAATTAATTAAATTAAAAAAATATATATTTATCTATTATATTTCAACTACCAAAGTTAATTATATTCATAAATATTTTACCACTTCTCTGACATAAAACCTCTTTGCCAAGATTTAAAAAAGTACCGTTCGTTTTAGACGGAGCATCATGATAAACCGTGCGTTTTACATTACATTACTGCACAAGTCCGTAATGAGGTACAATACGATATTGAAATGGGTAAAATAAGAGACCCTTTACGAGCAAATGTGTTATAAACACTTTTTACTACATTTTCGACGAGATCTAATCATTTTTTCCTTGAAAACCGACGACTTTTCCGATGTTACAGTAGATTGAACCTTCTATAAACTGTACCTACGAGTTTTTTTTAGTTTGTTGTGTACACACTTCTTTGTATAGCTATCACATCTGCCGCATTTTTGAAGTAACTGATAACTATTAAATTTATTTATTGATAGCTTTTCCAATATTTTTTATTGATCATCATCTCAAAAGGTAGTTAAAACTTGAGCTTCTCGTGTAAAATGCTACATTGTGTTGCTTAAAATTACAGGCTCTAAAGTGTTAAAGATGACGCCGTCTGGTGTGATAGTCATTCTCATAGTTCTTATCGTAAATGAATCTCTTTAGTAAGCAGCAGAAGATATTAAAATCTCCTATTGGTATTTTATTACTTATCGATACAAGTACTGAAGGTGTAAAAACTAATGATAAGTGTTAGTAATCTGCGCTCATTACCTCTGTACGTTGGAGCTCGCACTTAATGCCCTAACATTATTACGCCTTGACTGGATCCTCAATAAATTGCAGTTACTGTCAATACTCAACACGAAGCTCGGACCGATCTTCAGGTTAAGCCGCGCTTTCATAGGTTGGTCCGTGGATGGGTGACCACCCATTACATAACGAGTTTCCTCGGAAAGCGAGTTAAGCCTTTAGTCCCGGCTGTCATTTGTAGATTTTTAACAGTCGTTACAAGTAGTCACTGGCTTGAAAATCTGATAACCAGTCTTACCAAGGGGTATCCTATTACCCAGTACTAACTGGGTTGTGGAGGTCAGATGGGCAGTCGTTTTATGTAAAATACTGGTATACAGCTGCATCCGGTATGACTGGAAGCCGACCCCAATATAGTTGGGAAACGGCTAGGCAGATGATGATGACTATGCTTAACATGTTTAATAATGTTTTTCAATACAATTCCTCGAAAACTGGTTCTCATTGCACTACGATTAGGTTCGACATGCAATGTATTTCACACGTGTGCGATTTTTAACATTTTCCAACACGTGTGCGGAATAAAAATTGCCACAGAAAGCTATACCTATACTTAGTCCAAATTGGTTCAATGCCTATAGCCGGAAGTAATTTTATTTTTCTAATTTCGGCAAAGCAAAAATGCGTCTTTTCGACATAAATATTTTTTGAATATTCAAATTGTGTTTATAAATAGAATATCATAGATAAACATGATTATTTAAAAGTAATATTTACTTTTATAAACAAATGAACATTTATGTGTGTTCTAATTAAAAAATTAAAAAAGAGAACTATTTTTTATATTAGGCTGTTTGACGGCTTCATACTTTTGCTTCTCCTTCAACCTGGCGAAAGCAAAGCGCGGAAAAAAAGAAAATTAAAATATCATAGTTTCATTAATTCATGACAAAAATAATTTTCGTTCTTTTAAGTATTTTATTTCTTCAAAAGTGTATTGAAAAACGTCGTTTGATACACGTGGACATTTGTTATTGCTGTGTTCGGTTCAAAAACACCCTCGCCTACGGCTCGGGAGTTAATTCCGTCTCGGATGCAATAACAAACTTTCTCCACTTGTGTCAAAATATACTATTGTTTTACAAAGTAAAACCGGGTTCGGTAGCTGTTAATGTCAAAATCTATCAATATATTAACACTGACAGTTCATATACGCCGTTTAGATGGGCTGATTGCGCTCAGTTCCTTCGGTGAAATCTGCTCTTAAATGTTATGTCTTTTTGTAACCTCTGATACATATTGCAAAAATAAGTGTCCCGGCCTCCCGTTTCCTGGTCATCGGCGTAATTTAATAAGTATTTTTAAATGTGTATATAACAGGAGCCATTGGGCATTGTTTCAAACAACATGGTTAGTTTACTTTATTTCATCCGGCCGCCGAAGCCCTCCCAAGGTTCCTGGGCTAATTCTGAAGACTTACAGCTCGTTCAGCTTATTATCATGTTAATTAAAATGAAATCTACAATTCTACATAAAACATTTCCTCGTCACAATTTCTCTTTCATAGAATTCTTGCATCCATATATTGCCGCAAGTTTTTGCAGACGCTTACTTAGGGTTCAGGTTCATTGGTGAACTGATGGCTCATTGATTTGTGGACTATTTAGTAATAGTTTCTATTGCAAAACTAATGTTTGACTTAAGGCCATGACACCCCAAAAACGTGAACTAAATAAATAAAATAAACAATAACCGAAATACCGTCAAGGGCTGCTTGTAATGGGGCTATCCCAATGAAGAACTGTAATGTTGGATGGAAATACAGAGATTAATTGAACCAAAACAATAAACCAGCAACAGATTTACTAACTTCCAAGTGCTAAAAAGACTTCCGTAGGTATTGTTTGCTATAAAATTTATCGTTATGATTTCCAACATTAATATCTAGTAGGGGTAGTTACAAACAAACAATTTTATATCATTCGATTTTACGAGTACACCATCAAATTCCACTTTATGGTGTCTGACGAAAACCTTTTTAATCTCATTCAATAACCAACCTAAGAAACTTTTAGGTCGAAGTAAACACGTAGTTTTCATACTTTTCATCGTAAAGTATTGTTAGAATATTTAATATTCTTCTATAGCGGTGAATGAATGAATTAGAATGAATGAATTTCCTTATGAATTAGATGGCGATAGTCTTTTGTCAGTCACTGTACACTACTGTACAGTACAGTACTGGTACCATCTAGTCCGGTTTTCAAAAAAAACTAGTGGCCAGATGACAGACGTTTTGTTGGGTCTCAGTCTATACAAAGTGTAAACCGACCTTTCACAAAGCTGTCAACCAAGCATTCTGGACATCAAAATAGGTAACTTTACGCAAAAATTATTGCTGGGAAACGGATCTTTTTTGGGTCGAACATTACCTTTTACTTTTACTGATTACTGCCGTCATGTTTTTCCTACTTCTCCGCTATTCTTTTCTGTTAAATTCCGTAGCGGGATCTAAGACAGCTAATTTTTTTTGTCTGCGACTTCGTCGAGCTTCGTTATCTCTGTGCTTTTCTGGTAGTCGCCACTGTTGATTCTGGCGTTCAGGAGTTGCAGTGGGTTGGGAATAGTGTCCATTTTCCGCCTTTTCTCTTTTCTGGGCGACCATAGCAATCTTCATTAAATATACTTTTTCAAAGCTTAAAAAACCTTGCTACGGACGCATTCAAAATCCAATTACCATCTTCACCACATCCACTTAATACCAACATTGTAATTACAAAACAATCATATGTCCGCTCCGTGTCACCGGACAATTAAAAGTGTTCAATTACTGCGACCATCTCATTTGTAAGTCCCTCCTGTCCGGAACTGCGGACGGACTGTCCGGACGAACTTGTTCATTTGTGTCAAATGCATTGTGTTTACATGCATGTAGACAAACTGGAAGGGACGCTGGTTTTTTATGGCATCGCAGAAACTGGAAATGACTTTTTTGTAGGTACACAGGACATACAGGACATTTGAGTAGGTATCGGACCTGTCAGATTTTTGCTGTTTCTTGCTGTTTTATCATGTTTTTCGGTCGTCATCATCATCATTGTTATACATATTTATATACTTTTACCAAAAATAAATCGTCGAGTTTTTTTGTAGATGTCATCTCAGACCAAGTAAAAAACCAAGACAGAGCGCTGCGAACAATAAAGTGAGGCCAGCGCAAATTACGTCTCGTTCTATTCATACACGCTCACACGCACAGATTTACATCAAACTACAATTCAACTATGCCTTAATAAATGCACAACATGTTTACGAAACCGGCCTCACTTCTTTGTTCGCAGAGTTCTGTCTTAACTTTTTTTTTGGTCTGAGCTACTAGCTCTCCATTGATATATTCAGTAAAGTGCCTGTCTGATGGACATTGCTAAGGTAATCGGTTGGCACATCCATCCACTTTAGTTCAATGTTTCGTTTTCAAAAGGGTGTCGGTGTGTCAACAACAAATTGATCATTCGATTTTAATTGACGTCGTTAAGTTTCGGCAGACATTGATGATGAGATTGGTTTTGTACGATAATATTATAATAAAGATTACTTCTTTTGTGAGTGATTTACAAGTTAACTGAAAGAGATCTTTCGTGCTTATACCGGATAACATTTTTATCACTTTCCAAAAAAAAAAGGGTATATTAGGTGAACCGAGTAGAAGCTTATGGCATACCTACGTTTTTTTTTTCATTTTTCCACAGCTTAAAAAAAAAATGATCCATGGTCAAAAAACGCTATAAATTTCATGTAAACTTTTCATATTAGAACAAAGAAACAGAAATTTTGAAAAAAAAAAAAATGATAAATATCGTGTTTCAAATCATACGCAAAATACGCGATTTAAATTTCGAATTAAACTTAATTTTTGATTTTTTTTAATAAAAAAAAAAACTATGTGTGCCATTTGTATCTACTCCGTTCACATCTTATACCCATTTTTTTGGAAAGAGATTTATAAATCATTCTGTAGAAAATTGATTCTTGCTACTTTCGTTTGGACGATGTCGCCGATCAATAAATTAATTCTACTCAATATATTGAGAATTGGGTTGTTTTTCTTCTTCTTGAGGGTTTTGTCAAGAGGAGATTCATATAACCCGTCCTCACGATAATACCTGTTGCAATAACAACTGACCTAAGTAAAATACCACCAACATATTCGTTTTAAACTTATGTCGTCTTGAGAAACACTGTATTTTATTCAGAATATTCTGATTTCCATAGTTTTGATAACTGAAATTGTGTTTAGACCAGACACAGCGACCAAACTGTCCTCCACTCGGTCTTTATTAAAACTAGTCCACAAAGCTGAACACGGCAACTGGAAAACAGTTCAATTGTTAACTAACAACAACTTCAAGCAACAGTTGTTTGCAATCGTTTATGAAAAAGTTTCTGCTGCGGTTTCATCCGGCTATGTTCGGAAGTAGTCGGCAATTTTCGGAACCAATAACTGCAACAACGAAATTTCAATCTTGGAACCATGAAATAAGGTTAAAAATAGATTGGGTAGGGGAAGTTCGGGGTTTTTACATGGTTTGGGCAGTCTGTGGTTTCAAGTTTAGGGAGGGTAGAACCACAAATGGACCACGTTTGGAAAACAATCAATGGTGTGGTTAGATTGTCGAAAATGTTCGTTTGTGGTCAAATCAGTTTGTTTAGAAGTTTGTATCTTGTTAGTAAATGTTTTGTTGTGGTTATAATTAAGGAATGACACTTTAAACCTTTTCGGTATTATTGTTTAGAATTTGATACTTATCCCTGTCTGTTTTAGGCTTAAACTAAAATGAAGTTATGAGAATTGAGTTGTTTGCAGTTGGTTGAGCCTTTAAAGAAAGGTTAACTACTTGTACTATTATCATATTATGCGTATCATTTGTATCTCCCACCTTTACAAAAAACCTTCAACAAAAACCATAAAAAATTAACAACCGGCCATATTTGCATTTAGTAGCAATATTCCCAGACGTTACTGACCTACGCTATAAAAGGGTAATGTAATAAAAATCTCTAAAAATTTTAAAACGCACCCATAAAACTAAGACGATACAGGCTATCCGGCAGCCCGGTAGTAAACCGGCGTAAGTCCGATACGGCGGATTCCGACGGTTCCTATCAAAACTTTTATTGTCCCCGTCCTTTGTCCCTCTCGCACTAACGCAGTTAAAAAGAGATGACGCTAGCACAGTATTATCTTTTTCAGGAATTCATTGTCGTTGCAAGTTTTATGCTTCTTGTGAAGCATCGCATATTTTTATTGCGTCTCGTGGATTGAAAAGCTTCGTGGATATCTAGGTCTTTCGGTATATAGATTAGTTCGTCCGTTTCTGGATATAACTTGATTTATTTTTATCCACTTCCTTAACGTTTGGAACGGACATTTTGTTTGAGTCTCGTCCTCTCGGGGACTACTAAGCATTTTTGGGCTTAGTCTTTCAGCAATCACTGTCAAGTTAAGAAAAGTTTTATTTTCTTTTTCTTGAGTTTTGCATAGGGCCATGCTGAACTCGGTTTTGGTTTACATAGTAAAACCGAGTTTTGACAAAAACTTTACTTAGATTGACAGTGATTGATGCCCTAGTTTTGCATCTGCAAAACAATGAGCTTTTTTTTTTAAAAAAATCCTTATTTTCAAGTGGACTAGACCGAATCTCAAAGCTCAAAATGCGTATGAGGAACATGAACTAAAGGTAAATCCAATATCATTTAAAAAGCCTGCAACTTCTTTCTACCATTTTTTCCGCAGTTTTATACAATCCTGAGTTATAAAGTTAAAATTGAACAATATCTAAGATCGCTAACGTACAGGGTAATGAAAAATGCTGCATTCGCTGAATTTACGTGCAATTCCTGAAAGCGTATTCTCGTAAATATATTCCAGGCTATAAAAATGGGAGTATTCGGTTATAAGGTTTTTACAACGAACATCGTAACTTCGTGGACCTAGTATATTTGTTCCGTGTGTTTTTCCAGACTTTCTGGATTAAACCAAATGTTAGAGGCTAAGTTTAGCCTCATTCTTATCACTTAATCAGTTGATTAAGTGATAAGAATGTTATGTTTTAGTCATCATCATCATCATTTCAGCCGAAAGACAAGTGTCGCCACATTGACCGGTCCCGTGCGACTCGCATCCAGCGGATTCCCGGAACCTTCACCAGGTCATCGGTCCACCTAGTGGGAGGCCTTCCAACGCAACGTCTTCCGGTTCGCGGTCGCCACTCCAGAACTTTTCGGCCCCATCGGCCATCCGTTCTGCGAGAAATGTGCCCTGCCCACTGCCACTTAAGTTTGGCAATTCTCCGGGCCACGTCAGTAACCTTGGTTCTCTTGGTTCTCTCATGTTCTAGTGTGGACTTATTAATCTAAGATTGGAGAGAGAGAAATTAACTTGAACTTCAATTGATCGTTTTCTTTCAGCATTTGAAGAAAGTCATTTTCAGTTTGTAACAGAAGGTCCTTCCTTTGATCACGAAAGTAGTTAATATAATTATATTTAATAACATTCTAAAATAAAACAATTCACTGTTAGAATAATGTTGAAACATGAATTTATTTCCCATCAACATTAAGATGTGCCCACAAGAACCCGTCAGCTTTTAGTCAAAATATTTTCTCGCAAACGATCCGCGTTTCAAGTTGAAGCAATTTAATTAAACTAAGGTGTACGTCATGAACGTTAAATGTAGACGAAGGCGGCCATTGTAAATTCCACCAACGTTTCAGTTTCATAGCTTTAGTTAGAAAACGCCGTCGGACTTTTATGGGCAATTTCGGTTCAGACGTTTTGTTATATTACCAATGCTTTTAAGGTACTGCACCTCGCTCCGGTAAACATATGTGCAATTTTACGAGCCACTAGTTTATGGTAAATGTGTAGTTATGTGTGCGGGAGCGTTAACTCTTATGTATGAAATGCGCAATTTATCTTGTCTTGACAGATGTGCCTATTGAAAACTTTACGTTTGTCTCTCCTACCGTCCGGCGTGGTAAGTTCTTGTTTTACGTCTCCTTGCACGAGACTGACGGCACGTTATTATGCTTTAGTTCAGAATGTCATTTTCACTTTATGATTCTATTTTCGCTGAACTTTAGTGTTAACTTACGTTTTCTGAAATTAAAACGTGTGAGTGCTATGGAGGCACGCTTAACAGTATCGACAGTTTAATAACAAACTAACAAATAAGTTTATATTTCTTGCAAATGTAGGATTCTATTTTCGCTGAACTTTAATGTAAACTTACCTTTTCTGAAATGAAAACGTGTGAGTGATATCTACGTTTAACAGTATTGACAGTTTAATAACGAACGAACAAACAAATAAGTCAATATTTCTCGCAAATAAAGAAAGAGAATGCTCCAAAGAAACTTCAGTCTGTAGCCATCAAACATCAGATAGCAATCAAATTTTACGACATTACACCTTTTTGTCGTTTTTCACAAATAAAACACGCTTTGTGTTGTTACCAATTAGTATTGCTAAAGTACACATTGACGCGAATACGTCATAAATACAAGTTTACGAGTATCTCAGATAGTGTCTAATAAAGTTCGCATTTTGTGGTGACGGCCTTAAACGTAGTTTAGTGTAACCGAAGTTAGTCTAACAATCAACGTGTGACTGAAGTTATTGAGTTGTAGCGACCGAAGCAATTATTTGAACGGAACAATTGAGGTGTTCAGTCCGTTCGTTCAATCATTATGTTGGTAATAAATTATTTGTTTGACGGAAAATTTAGATTTGTGGTTATGCCTTTTTGACAGTCAGTTGTCGGTTATGGTATTGATTACATATATGTCGTTAAAGATTTTGGCATTTTATTTTGTTGGACCTAATAGGGTAGATGACACACTAATCAATTGACATACTTTTTAAGAGCTGCCTAAACGCGGTTCTCTCATAGATTTTGTATGGCAATAGCACGCTGTGACGTCACTGTTTGGTCAACTCGATGACTCAACTATTTATTGATTTCAAAGCAACTAAAAATCGAATTTAGCAATTAATTGAAAGTAAATCGGGTTTTCAGGCACAAAATAAAGTTTTTTTTTTATGAGATTGGAATTATTGTTTTATGGTGTCATTTACCCTATTATTAAAACTAATTTATAACGGTTTTTACTGCTTTCATTTCCTTACCATTTTTTTTTTAAATATTTAAGTAGTGCATTTCGATGTGTTTGTTATGGCAATAAATTTTCTATATATATAATTCATGTAGTCTTCTTCCTTATCGGGTGAGGTTAGTGTCTAACCTGGTTCATTCATGTAGTCGCTCGTCTTAAACGATAATAGCTAAGTAAAAGTTGTAAAACTAGTATCTAATCAGCAAGTATGGTAACAGGGTTCACAGTTTAATGCACCGGACGTACTACGCAAATCTATTTAGTCCGTCAGTTAGAGCATTGGAAAATAACGGACACGTATTTTTTGTTTTTGTAAATCAATGAATAATGACAAAGATAAAACGCATCAAAACTCGGGAGTGGCTTGTGACGTCAGAACGCACTAAAAATTATACCACGTCGTGACGTATTGAGAATTTTAAAAGCGTCGTATCTTCGTCAATTTTGGTTTACGTAACAAAACAAAACATACGGGTCAAATATTTTTTGATAAATCTGACTAATTAGATTTTTTCAGTTGACAAGCTTATTGCATGTATTGCCGATGACTACTTTGATTACAATGGCCGATTTTGCCATTTTGTATCTTTTGTTGTTATTGACTCCCATTCACTTCTTCAATGGTGGCCTCAAACAGGAAATAAACGATCCCAGACCTGTGTCTCGGACTTTAATTGTCCCACTCGATGTAGGAGGTTACATCTCAATGCTTGACAGTATTTTATTATAGGATTATGTTGTATTACTAACCTTATTCTTCTATCAGCTACATCCGGTTAGACTGGAAGAAGACTTCGACATAATTAGGAAAGGTTTGGCAGATCGAGTCCTTAGAGTCAATCTATTTAAATCGTTCATAGCGGGATTGGTGCTGGGTTGAACTGAAATGGTATCGAACCCAAAACATTAACACCTAAACTCACATCTAAAACTTTTCCACTCATACGTTCACAACCCTTCAAATGCGACGAGCTTTTCACAGCCATGAGCACATTTTAACGGCACATAACTTGCTGGAGCAATACAGGCACATACGGCAAACACAGGCCATGTCAGGCAATGCTAGTTGCTCGTAAACTTGCCTGTTATGCTCGTGACGTCTTTTATACGCGTCGGATGGCTTATTTGCGAATTTGGTGTAGTGGGAACTAATTAAACAATGTTTTTATGCGTTTTGTGACACTGTTTTTGTTTTCATAGTGTGATTATACACATGAAACAGTTTGTGGGATAATGAGGAGATTAGATTATTAGCTGAAAACTTTTTGGACGTCGTCGGCACTAAAACAAAGATCGAAAGAGAGACTCAAGTAAGTGTTTCGGCCTGGATTCACCTGATTGATAAGGTTTATATTATTTAAATTACCTCTTATGAATCTTAAGTAGCGCTTCTAGGATTATACTTATTAGTTCTTAACATAGTAACTGGTACTGTGTGCCCATTAATCTCAAGTGATTTGTCTCACCACCTAATGAATTTTAAGCACCAAAACTTTAATCAATCAGTCATCACTTCACAAGTCACACTTAAAGTTCAAACGACATTTTAAAAGCAAACCAATAGGGAAGTACTTAGGTAGTAACTGCTTCAAGAACCCATAGTGAACACCATAACACGACCGTTCTGTCAAACGAAGCCACCATCAAAGAAACTAACTAAAAACCAGCCGTAAATCGAACGCGCATAACAAACTAACGCCATCTTACTGACAATTAAAACTTATTAATTACCCCGCCACCCGGGATCGTAAACTGGCATTTACTGCTCTTGGTAATAAAAGAAGTTTTCCTTTTAAAACCTTTAAAAAGCAGCCTCGTTTTGGAATTCGATGGCAGTAAAGAGAGCTCGGTTTACGAGCTCCGTGTACCGTGCGTGACTTTTTAGCTAATAACATACTTTGATTAGTTCGCGAAATTGAACGTATTGCTGTTCGTGGTAGTGTGGGGTTGGTGAAGGATCAATTGGAGTTTGCTTAGTTAGAGCTTTGATGCATACACACATACCTACGTCAACTCACGTATTCTTCCGATGAGGGTAGGGGGCAGCAAAAGAACGCCCTGTTACTACTATCCTTACATACTCCTCGCCTCGTCCACGTTCATACAGGTCATCATCAGCCTACATCAGTCCACTGCTGGACATAGGCCTCCTCAATCACACGCCACTCAAATCGATTCTCAGCAACTCTCATTCAGTTTCCACCAGCCTTGCGTAGGTCGTCGCTCCACCGAGCCTCATCTGGTGTATGACCAGCTTCGATTTTGTCAAAAAATATACACTGGGAAAAACGACCTTAACACTAATATTAGTTAGTATGATTTAGGAAAAACGATAATTTTATCGGCCTAGAGTCTTCAAGAGTGACGATAGAGTTATAACATTCGTTGGTAAGCTTTATGCTAACTAGCCGAGCTTACACTTCCTCGAAAACTGGTTCTTTTCGCACTACGATTAGGTTCAACATGCAATGTAATCACACGTGTGCGTTTTTTCTTATTTTCCAACACGTGTGCGGGAATGAAAATTGCCACAGATAACTATACCTATACTTAGTCCAAATTGGTTCAATGCCTATAGTCGGTGGTAATTGTTTTTTTTTTAATCTCGGCAAAGAGTCTCAAGAGTCTCGTCTTGACGACGTTAATATTTTTTGAATATTTAAATAATGTTTATAAATAGAATATCACCAAAAACCATGATTATATTAAAATAAAATAAACGTTTATGAATAAATTAACATTTATTTGTGTTCTAAACTCAAAAATATTTGAATTTTCTTTTTTTCATATTAAGCTGTTTAGCGGCTTTATACCTTTGCTTCTCCTTCAACGTCAAACAAAAGCGCGGAAAAAAAAGAAAATTTAAATCAGTTTCCTAATAATTCATGACAGAAATATTTGTCGTTTTTTTTATTTTATTTCTTCAAAAGTGTATTGAAAAACGTCGTTTTGATACACGTGGACATTTGTTATTGCAGTTCTCGGCTCACTAACAACCCTCGCCTGCGACTCGGGTATTAATTCCGCCTCGAATACAATAACAAACTTTCTCCACTTGTATCAAAATGTACTGTACCTTCATCAAAGAAAAGAACCATAGTAGATTCTTGTGAATGTACTGTTTATTTTAAGAAACTTTTGTTATCAGTTTTGTGTAGTGGTCGAATATGCAACTTTTTATTGTGGTGCCAAAATACCCAATTACCAAATTTACCCAATTTTACTATTTTTCAAAACAAGTTAGTCTGGAGTATTTCAGAGCGAGTACATCACGAGAATGGACGTCTATAACAATAACTATTGGCACTGTAGTGTAAACTGCTGCTGAAGTTAAAAGTAAGTGCCATTTCAGTGTAGATGTGTTGTAAAACTGAGGGCAGCGCCTGTTTATTAGGGTCAAAGTCATAGTGTCGATTGTAGCTATAATCCTGAACGAAGAAATAAGAAAAATGTGCTGTGAGATGTGAATAGAGATGACAAATTCGTGGGATTTTTAGTTAAATGTACACTTGACCAGTCGACCATGTTCTTGGTGTTTCACAGCAATTCGTTAACTCTAGAAATATTGTGTCTGTGTTCTGTGTGTTAAGTCTGTGTAAAATTGCATCATAAAGCTTGCTGAACAATATTAAATGGGGTAGATGACACACCAATCAATTGAGATACTCTTTAAGACCTGTCAAAACGCGGTTCTCTCATAGATTTTGTATGGCAATAGGCAACTGTGACGTCACTGTTTATTCAACTCAATGACTCAACTATTTATTGATTTCGAAGCAACTAAAAATCGAATTTGGCAATTATTTGAAAATAAATCGGGTTTCCAGGCCCAAACTAAAGTGTTGTTTTTAGAGATAGGTGTCTGTAAATTATTGTTTTAAGGTGTTATCTACCCTATTAGATTGGAATAGATTCGTGCGGGATTCGCATGTGTGGCCTAACCTTTAGCGACATGACAGCGCTGCGGTGACAAGTTGATCAGTATTAATCTATCGGATTCTATCTTAGAATTAATAAATATTTACTTACCTATCTACAAAAATTGCTTCAGTCTCACAGCAATTTTCAAATGCCTCATCATTTTTTTTGTTGACAAGAATATAACAAAGGCCCTACCTTTGTTTGCGTATACATGTAAACTAATAGTGAATGGGCGGCCATCTACGTTGGGAATCTCCCTAATTCCCATGATTCAAAGTTCGGGGAACGCGGCCATTAAGTTTTATGGATCAGCAGAACATATCCCCGACCCTCCTTGGTACTTTAGTAGGCGTTACTTTGTTATAGGGCGTTGATTATATGTGTAAAGACAATGGTGTCTGTATGTATAGACAAAGAAAATTTAATCATACTTACCTATTAGCTGCTGTAACCTGCGACTTCATCCGCATGTAATTTAATAAAAATAAAAAATATTTTATATTATTATGTGATGTATAATGTGATTTTAGCCGTGTGGTATCCGGCAGAGTAGAATAGAACCAACCCATTACACTCACGGGTGTCGTATAAGGCGACTAATGTCTGAGGCAGAACACCTTGCGCCTCCGTAGACCAGAGAATGGGCAGCAGCGTTTTCTGTTAGTCTTTCATCACTGCGATCTCCAATCCGCCTGCCAAGCGTGGAGATTACGGCAAATTCCTCCCATCATGGGAGAGGCTTATGTCCAGCAGTGGACGTTATGGGCTGTTGTAGTAGTAGTTGTAGTATGTGATTTTATGTCATTATTAGTATGTAAGAGTAAAACGAAGACATAACAATATTGAAAACCAGATTCACCAAAAATGGAAGAGAGAGACATAAATACATCAAAACAGATAGAAAATCGGACAGATGTAAAGCTTATTGTCTCTAAGACATATTGCCATGTAGCAGATAAAAAAAAAATAAAAAAAATAAGTAGGTACTCGACATTTTTTCTAAAATAAATGTAGCTTTAGTTAAACATTACTAAAACTAACATTAACATTAGTAAAAGTCCGGTCCAGTCCTTATGTATTCTTGGATAATCAACCCACTTAAAACAAAATCAAACCATTTCAATTCAAGTAGCTAACATTAAATCTCTTAACCACCATAACATCAAAAGCCCCCATTGAATCGTCTCAATTACTATCCGCACAGGTGTTATTCATTTTTTATTTGACGTAAGCCCTGCGTGTGCGCAACCGAGCTTACAATGATTAATGGAAGAGAAAACATTAAAACACATTATAAATAAGATTTTCTGCTGATTTAATATCACTAAAAAGTGAATTGATGATTTAATCTTTAGAAGTGGGTTATGTTAAAAAGGTGTTTTATTATTAAATGTACAGTTGAACAAGTCATTTGGTGTGTAGGCTAACTTTTAACTACTTTTAAGCAAATAAGTGAGTATTATGCCGAGTAGTTTTTTTGAGCTAGTTAGTAAACTGAGCGGCATGCGCAGTTGCGGACTCTTTAAGGCCCGTTGCATCCCGAGTCCCCGACTAACTAAATGCGTTTAGCACTAAACGTGTTTAAAACATATTTTTAGTGGAAAGCCGAATATTTTTGCCTGTGTACCAAATTGCTTGTTTGACTGTACCAAACTGAATCAGCCGACCGACTGTCGATTAAGTCCAATAAGTATTTTTTATCTAGTAGTTCGTGTAAGAAGATATTATTATTGCATTGGCAGCCTATCCATTACTTAACCGTGATTAGGGGCGTTTCTAGGCTAATAGTATGATTATTACCTACATATATATTATCCCAGGTTGCAGATTGCAGACCTACAAAAAAAGACAATTTCACACCGTTTAAACTTCATTTACATTTTAAAAGTACCTGTTTTAAAAGTAAGCGAAGCCTGAAGCCCACCTTTAAAACAAGTACGTTTCTTACGCGTAACTTAAGTAACTTGAGTTGCTAGGGGAATTTACCGACTGCCGCACGCAAGGCATCAACTGTCAGATCTTTAAAAACGTGTACTTTGGCGCCCGATATAGATAAACCATTTATATTTTGTAAGGGCTTACTTGAACTAGCACTTTCATCTCATTAAATAGTCTTTATGAATGGAGATACTTAAGTGGACGTCTGATGCAACGCCTGCCTAACCCTGAGGGCCAATGATGAAGTGACATATTATCGCAAACGAGGTCTCGAGGGTCTTGAGTTAGAACCCAAGACACGCACCTCTGATTTTTCGGATTCATGTGCGTATTGTAAAATTATCACTTGCTTCGGTGAAGTAAAACATCGTGAGGAAACCAGCATGCCTGAAAGATATTTCTCGAAGTATGTAAAGCCAAGTCAGAGGCCCATGGACGGCATAAAATCTCTGAAATCAGGTTAGGCACTAACCACACGATAAAGAAAGATCGCGAACACGATGATGGTAAAGTTTGAGAGATTCCAATTCACCTGGATTAGGGGCTAGCCTTACACCTTGTAGCTACCAGGTCAGTTTGAATACTTATCATATACCATCAAGTTTACTCCCAGACAGATCAATCGGGCTACCTCTCTTTACAACTGTCCCCGAACTCGTTCCTTCCAATCTCACAGCGCAATATTTCATATCAACCAACCTAATAAAAAGGAGGTGTATGTGTTTACACGGATTGTATGGGGCTCAGCAGCCGTCTGCCCCGACTGCGAAGGCCATAAACCGATGGAATTGGCGTCTGGCCTGTTTCGTTACGAATCAATACGTGTACAGCCTCATAGCACACTGTAAAGGAGTAAGCTCAGAAGGTTTAGGGGAAAGAAAATATTATGTTTATTTGATACATGACCGTTGGGGTAGGTAGACGTGTTCTTGAGTGGAGACCCCGAATCGGCAAGCGTAAGGTGGAACGCCCTCAGGCTCGTTGGAGCGACGATCTTCGCAGGATGGCTGGTAGCAACTGTAGGTATGAGAGTTGTTAAGAGTGGAGTTGAGTGACGTGCGATTGAAGAGGCTCATGTCCAGCAGTGGACTGCTGTAGGCTGATGATGATACTTGTCATAATTGGCTTGCTTCCCTTGGTGGTCAAAAGGAATATGTAACATTTCTTTCTTCTATTGGGCTTAAGTATTTAAGTGTGTCTATGAAATGAGGATGCAGCTGAAACAGCGATCTCCAATCATCCATTGGCCAAGAGTGATGATTTTTGTCACGTTCCGATTCAGATGTTTGTATGATTTTTATCACTTATTCTGTTTGCCACTGAGCAATTTGTTTAATTGGACAAAGCTGCTCAAGGTGCATCAGACGATTATTTTATGACGTGGGTTCTTTTTTTATAGTCAATTTAATTCGCTGTCTTACTCAAATTGATTCTCACCACTGTAAATCTGAAAGAATGAATAATGTCGTTCGTTCAAATCTTCTACTGCAGAAACTTATTGTAAACTGACCAAGCTCATCATCTAGAAGAGTTTCTACTTGTACAATATACTCTTCGTTTAGAATGAATCTTCTGCGTTCTGCTTTGATGACAAAACTCGGGCACTAGTATTTTTTATCGTACAAAGTTGCTTTATTTACCTCGTAAAGATCTTTAGTTGCCATCCTAGTTAAATAGCTGTTTTTATTAGTTCACTAAAGTTAGTACATGGCCATGTTACGTGTAATACAACGGTTTTTATTAATGATAGGTTGTTTTTCATTAATATACTTATTACGCTAGGTTTATCTTTTGCTCTGCAGGCCTATTACGTATCTTTCTGATATCCAGTGACTTGACTATCAAGCTTCGGTTGTAGACCGAACTTTGATGACAACCGTGAATGTCATAATATTGGTATTACGTATCGCACTGAGTGGATATCACTTTACGGTGACTAACAGCCCGGGTATGGTGTAACGTCTTTCACGAAGGCCACTTCAAACTCAGTTGTCATCAATTTGTTGTCCACTATGCTTACATAATCGAAATAATATAAATATCGATACGAAAACGTCTGTCAAAATGAGTTACGGTGACTATCGGCCACGATGACTACCAATGACGTCATATTTGATCGCGACTGGTCATACATAATACGAAACTAACCTTTTGACAGTCAATTTATGGACACTGAGCCCAGTTACTATCATTTCGAGCTGTCTACAGAGATACGTAATAGCCCTACTGGTCATCAAAAAAAGTCGTTTCATGTACTAAAGTATCTGACACTGTCCGTGTCGCGTGTTCACAGGGCATAAGGTAAGGCTGAGGCCTAATTTACGCTGCATTTGTACCACACGGCGACGCAAAATACACAATTTTTTAACAGGATTTTAGTATGAAACCGAATGCAACGTAAATTCCGCGATTCATTTTACGCGACTCACAGCTCAAAAATTATGCTCGGGAAATCATCAAAAATGTCTTCTCTCGCTCTGGGCGGAGCAGGAGGGAGTGTCAGACTTTTACTGACTAAAACCCATCCATGTTCCTTCATCGCCCTTTGTGTTCCGGGTATCTCTTTCGAACAGTCCCTTATCTTAAAATCTAGACATACGTTGAAACCTAGATCCCGCTAGTTGACACTCTGTCGTCTTCTTAGCCTATCGTCCAGGTAGACTAAATTATACTTTGTCGCCCTAGTTTGAAGAGCAAAATAAGATAGTGTAGTCCTTAAGTATTACATGACCTGAATGATAAATTACTGTCAAAATCAAGGTATAGCAACAGTATTTTTGATCAAAGATAATAATACAAACTAAAAATGTCACGTAATTATTATTAATTTTAAGCTAATAATCACGGAGGATATCCCGTAAGTGACATTTTAAGTTTTAGTTAAAAAACGTGAAATTTTAAAACAGTTTTTGAAGGTAATACACCTCTGAGTGGGGTCTTCGGTAAGAAAAGTTATGTTGTGTTTTATTGAAAAATCTGGTTCTGTAAAGATTGATCTCATCATTATAACACCGATCGGAAGCCATCATTTACGGTAATTGATGGCCCGCGAACAACCGCAGGCCAATCTCATATAACCCTATAATACCCGGCTTTTACTCGAACAATCTTGAACATCATACAATTTTGTTCCAGACTTAAGTTTACGAGCGAGTGTGGAGCAGGTGTTAGCTTTAAGTAACTTAACTGTTAAAACTGTCTCAAATTGGTCACAATTATGTTATAAAAAGCAGTTGGGGACATTTTGTTTAATTATAAACTTGAATATAACACGTTGTTGAAAAATATACATAATATCCTTACCTTCTACCAAACCCTACGAAATCCTTGGCTGACAAATCGTCAGATTGATCGGAATTAATCTTAGCATAAATCACCAATTTGACAATTTGGATAGGAAATTGCTGATTTAATGCGAAAGTAACTCTTATCTAACTGCCTGTTTTTGGCCATTACGGGTCTAAAGCCCAAGCGAGCCTCTTTACAAGTATGTAAAGAGGCTCTCTTGGGCTTTAGACCCGTTTCGGCTCTTTCGGTAGTTTGCGGTGTGAACCAAAGTATGAAAACAGATGAAACGATGCCTCACCCTGCTCGCCCGCTCGCTCGCTAACTGGCGGTGTGACCTGCGCTTTAATCACTGATTCATTCATGAAAGTGGCCTAAATTTGAAGAAAGACTGACTCAGGTCACATTTCATTCTGGATCGCAGACCAAGTCGTGGCTAACAGTTTCGAGCATGTTCTATGTATCAATCAATCTTTACAGCAAAAGTCATGTTCACTTAAAGTACTTACGGGATTATATCCGTGATTTTCTTTTGTTTCTATGAGCTCCCAATATTTCGACGCTGTTGCAAGCATCATGATCGCGGGAATATTGAAGGGGTATGCGGGTGGGGCGAAAATTATTTATTATGAGCAGACAAATCTATCTACCCCGTATCTTAGTCTTTTATTACGACTACTGGAACTCGATTGTAACTCACGACAAAACGCACTCACGGTATCACTAGGTTTTTCTTGATAAATAAATAAATATCGCTGGACATTAACACACAGCGCCATCTAGTGCCACACTAAGCAACGAGGCTTGTGTTGTGGACACCAGATAGTTGATATACTACATAGATACTTTTTGTTTGTAAATACATACTTATTATGCATATAAACATCCATGACTCGGAAACAAATGCCCATGCTCATCACACAATCATTTGCTCCAACCGGGATTCGAACCCGGGACCCAAAGAACGTAAGGCAGCCTCACCACCGCTGCGCCATTCGGGTCGCCAAACCCGACCCCCGAACCCGACCCGGTGGGTCGTATAATGGAGACGCATGTTATTTTTTATTAGGTTTATCACTGGATTCCACGTACTTGAAACTGTACAAGTTGTACTTTGTTATATCAACTCGCTAAATCAAGAAAACTTTACTCAAAGCTCAGTGCCTACTAACTACTACACAATATAATGTCAAACCGATTTCCTAGTAACATAACAAAACCCAACGGAAGTCCATAACTAGGGCAGCCATTCTCAGTTGTTAGTTGTTATGAAACATAGTTGCTCTTTGATAGCTCACAAACATCTCGCGGCCGATTTGTTAATCCTTGTTTATGCTCGCGAGCCAAGTTGACGTGTCAACCGCGTAGCATTTTAGGGTTAACGATCGGTTTGTTTATGTGGGATAAATGTTGACAAGTTGTTGTTGGTGTGATGATTGGTAGTGATAAAGAAAATTGGGGATGGTGGTGTGAATAGCTTAGGGGTGCTCGTTTATGAACGTAATAAATCGTAATAGGCATGACGACAGTATCAAAAAAATGCAAATCTATTTAGTCCGTCAGTTAGAGTATTAGAAATTAATGGACACGTATTTTTTGTTTTTGTGTATCAATGAAAATTGACAAAGATAAAACGCATCAAAACTCGGGAGTGGGGGCTCGTGACGTCAGAACTAGGTAAAAATTATACCTAGGCGTGACGTATTGAGAATTTTAAAAGCGTCATACCTTCGTCAATTTTGGTTTACGTAAGAAAAGAAAAAACACGGGTCTATTATTTTTTGTTAATCTAACTGACGGACTAATTAGTTTTTTTTTTGTCGTCTCGCCTATTGTCATTCATAGTCGATCGTCGATTTAGCGATCATCATTATGCCTAGCCTTTTCCCAACTATGTTGGGGTCGGCTTCTATTCTAACCGGATGCAGCTGAATACCAGTATTTTACATGGAGCGACTGCCTGTCTAATCTGACCTTCACAACCCAGTTAGTACTGGGTAATACGATACCCCTTGGTAAGACTGTTTGTCAGACGTTTGGGCAAACAGACATGGCCACCTGTAACTAGACAAAGATCTACAATCGACAGCCGAGGCTTTCCGAGGCCCAGAGGAAATTCGGTATGTAATAGGTGGCCACCCATCCCCAGACCAACTTAGACAAGCGCGGCTTAACCTAAAGATTGAACCGAGTGGCTGTTATTCAAATAACATAACGAATTAAATTAACACAGGGTGTCAGTTTGCTTAGCAATTAATTTTTCCGACTGAAGTACATTTTCTACTTGGCCATCTTTGAGACTGATAAGAAATTGTGTTATCAATTATGTAATTGATAATAACTTTATAATTATATGTCAATATTTTATCATACACATAATTAAATATGTACCTATTTTATTGCTGTTAGCAAAAGATAAGGAAAACTGTACAACCTTGTTACGGCTGTAAATTATACCTACAGTATCATACGGTAAACAGCTACCTAAGTATCATTGAACACTTCAGGATCTAGACCGATTTCGAATCCAGATTACTTAAACTTTTTTTTCCCACTGCTAGGCAAAGACCTCCCCTTTCTCCTACCAAACTTCTCTATCTTGTGCGATCTCTGACCATGTCACCCCGGGTGTCTTAAGGGCTATATATCCCTAAAATACTGCAGCATTATTTTTTTTTAATTCTAAGTCCTATGTGTGACGAAAACACGATTCCATAAACTTTTCTCGATTGAAAAAAATTCCAAAGTTACCTCCAAATCGAACAATAAACCGCTGGTATTCAAAAATTACTTGAAATTAGATCATGAAACTGCATACTAACTGAACTAACTATAAAGTAGGTCTTATGTGTTTTATTTTTTTTAGTTCAATAAATAGATTTTTTGAAAATCGCAAAAAACCACTCATTTCGCACTATTCGGCCGCAGTGACTGACGTAACAACCGCTTTGTAGTGCAAGCTGATTAGAACTTTATTCTAATAGCACTTCAAACGAAGTTTGAACCACCACAAATAGAGTTGCTAATTTTAGGGTTAGAAGGGCTTTAATTACTGTATTTTTTTCTTACATAGTATCCAATCAAATTCTTCTTTAGTACTTAAACTATTTGAAAACGTGCATCTAAATCCACGACCTTGAAAAATATCTGTAAAAGTATTGAAATTGAAATGAATCACGTGTAAGCACGCTTACAAAGTCGTCCTTGACCCCCACACACATTATATAAAGCATTCACCTTAATATAAAGTTAGCAAATATTTGGCAAACGTACAATATTTAATAGATTCTATTGCTATTAATCCGTATGATACAGTTTATATAGAACATGCCTATGAACATAATCATACATACTAATGAACGATCCACGTGTAAGGCAATTAATAGTTGAAGTGCCAAGCAACGCGAAGTACTTATCTATACCTAACTATAACTAGCATTAATTTACTGTACCTACCTATAATGCAGGGTTGCTAGATTAAGATTCTGAATTTTCCCCATGTTAAAAGGTTTTTTTTGTCCAAAATGGTATAGACGGTTTACGACAGGCAAATAATTTGCAGACACCGCGACGAAGTAGGTCGCGGTGTCAGCAAATTATTTTATATTAATTATTTCTTATTATAATCTTGTTAACTATTTAGAAATTAGCCGTGTGGTATGCGGCAGAGTAGAATAGAACCAACCCATTACACTCACGGGTGTCGTATAAGGCGACTAATGTCTGAGGCAGAACACCTTGCGCCTCCGTAGACCAGAGAATGGGCAGCAGCGTTTTCTGTTAGTCTTTCATCACTGCGATCTCCAATCCGCCTGCCAAGCGTGGAGATTACGGCACATTCCTCCCATCATGGGAGAGGCTTATGTCCAGCGGTGGGCATTATGGGCTGTTGTAGTAGTAGTAGTATTTCTTATACTAAATGTTAGTCTACCAACAGCTACCTTAGCGAGTAAACCGCATTAGCATCCAACATAACTTAGTGTAACTTAAACAAAAAACTTGGGATCGTGAAGTCTGTGGTTTTTGTTAACTCACCAATACTGCGACTCTACGATTCTGAGCCGTACCTACATAGTATGTTTTGCAACTTCTCCAAATTTCTAATTAATTAATAAATACATTATTTTTATTATTAATTATTATGTTTAATTTCTATTTCTTTTCTAATGGAAAGATACTATATTAGTAAGCTATATTAATTAATTATTTACGAATATTTGAACTAAACGTGTATGATATTCAAAACTTCCGACACTTCATATTTATCATATTACATGGACTAGTGAACCGAACCGCCCCCTTGTTTTTCTCGGCGCCAGCTATTAACTCCAAAACTATCTTATCTTTCTGGGTTCTTATTCAGTCCTTTTTACCGAAAGGATTTCATTTCCCCAGGAACGTAATTTTTCCCCAAACAAAGCTAAAAACAAACTCCAATCTACCAACACCGATGCATTTTACAGTGCGTGTTTGTTCCCTAGATGTGACACGACCGAGCGCACGGTCAGCGCACGCGGCTACAATGTCGCCACCTTGACTGATAGATCAGCGGATGAGTCACAAATAGATGGTCGGATGTTGACGGAAGCTGTGCTGCTACATTGTTAGCGATGTTTTCTTTATTTACAAACAAATGGACCATTTGTTATTGAAGGTTTGCTTTGCTAAAATTCACTCCATCTAAAAACTTTTCTGAAGTGCTATTCCAGTGAATACAGTTCTCGAACATTATGGGATAGTAGTTTTTCTGGCTTTAGAGGGTTTGGTCAGGAAGAGCTCATGGCTAAATAATAACAGCCGCTCGGATCGATCTGCAGGTTAAGCCGCTAATGCCCAGGTTCTTCCGTGGATGGATGACCACCCATAACATACCGAGTTTCCTCCGTGCCTCAGTAAGCACGTTAAGCCGTTTGTCCCGGCTCGTTACAGGTAGTCAGTGTGCAGTGGCCCGAAATTGCGACAACCAGTCTTACCAAAGGATATCGTATTACCCAGTACTAACTGGCTTGTGGAGGTCAGATAGGCAGTCGCTCCATGTAAAATACTGGTATTTAGCTGCATCCGGTTAGACTAGAAGCCGACCCCAACACAGTTGGGAAAGGCTAGGCATATGACCCGATGACGTGGGTTTGGTCAGGGATGACATGGTTTTGACTAGTTTCTACCATCATAGCATAGATAAAGAATTGTAAACTTTTACCTCATTATATACCCACCTTACTTTCCATAAATCAACATCAACACAATGGGAATCTCGCGATTGTCTTCAATCTAGCGTCTCTTTGTATTGTTTATCTAATTAATTCCTATTTAATTATGTTTCAACTGAGATTATCTGAGTTACCTGTTAAACTTCATCTTTATTTATGTAGAATTAAGATAAGCTGCAACATTGTACGTTATCATTATACTGAAGACGAGTTGGGAACATCAATATTAAATAAAATTCCATTGAATGAATGATACATTTATTTACAAGAATATAGGAAGTTAACATAAGTTCTTAATATCTATTGGTTCCACTATATTCGGCATTTCGGCCATACAAATATTGAGATTTTACTTACATCTTGTTATACTAATAGCATGCAGTACACATTTAGTAATTAGCAATAGGCGAGACGACAAAAAAAACTAATTAGTCCTCCGTCAGTTAGATTATCAAAAAGTATTTGACCCGTGTTTTTTCTTTTGTTACGTAAACCAAAACTGACGAAGTTATGACGCTTTTAAAATTCTCAATACGTCACGCCTAGGTATAATTTTTACCTAGTTCTGACGTCACAAGCCCACACGCCCGAGTTTTGATGCATTTTATCTTTGTCAATATTCATTGTTTTACAAAAACAAAAAATATGTGTCCATTAATTTCCAATACTCTAACTGACGGACTAAATAGATTTGCAATTTTTGATACTGTCGTCATGCCTATTACGTAATACGTTATCATAATTAAAATTAAAATTACAAACCAATTACTAAATAAATATTTATTTACATATTCGCGACATGCTAACTACCTGTAACTATTTATAGAATTATATTGAAAAGACTCCTTTGGCTTTGCCGTTGTCGGGTTAAAAATCTGTTACGGGAAACTAGCATATACCTGTGTCCGGTAATTAATGGATAACCTTGAAATGGCTAATAGTAGAACTTATGGCCGTTTAGAAAAAAATACGAAAAAAAATCTATCATAAGTAGTACCTGTAAGCAAGTTCATTTATTTTGGTAAATTAGTAAGAATTACTTTTTAAACAAAGTTTAAACATCTTGGGTAAAAGAAAAGTGTATGCGTACATGAGTCACCAATAATTTTAAAATAATGTCGGTTTCAACTAGATTTGATAATGGTACAATTTATAATTATCTTAAATACTGAATTATTGCTATTAATGTAGACAAGGAGAAAAAATTACTTAGCAAAAAAAATTAAAATGGCCTCCCATTCTTATTTGTGGATGAAATTTTTTATAAGATAGATTTTGTTTCGTGTTTCTGATTGGTCAAGGGTTCTCCTATGGGCTATTTCAAGGTTATCCATTCGTTGCCGGACACCCAGTTTGTATATTAATATTCCTGCAGTCTGCAGGCATCTCTACAAATAAAATGGGCATCTCTAATATTATGGTCTAGTGGTCGCAAGCGCGACTGCTGAGCATGGGTCCTGGGTTCGAGTCCCAGGTCGGGCAAAGTGTTATTTGGTTTCTCCAACAGGAATTTCTCAGTAGCAGCCACGGAGCCTGGATTGGTGCCTGGTTGATGGCAATAGGCTCGTCCCCTATTACACGGCACTTGAAACATAACTGGCGGAATGTCGGTGTAAGTAAGTACTAATTAATGGTTATCTTTGCCTAACCCTTTGGGCATAATAGGCGTGATGTTATGTTAGTTTGAATTAATACGAGGTATTTTTTCACTAGTTTCTCTTGAAATATCACAGAATAAAATAAATTCGAATTATTAAGGGCGTAGGAAAGCCAAGTAAAATGTCAGAAATGTTGATTATTAAATGCGAAGTAATAATTAAATGCTTTCCAAGTTAGTAGCCATTTAGTAATATCGCATGTTTGAATAATAAACAGTAGCTGTAGGGTCGGGCTTCATTTTTAATGTAAATAAACAATTGGAGACATGCAAAGCTTGCGCGTAGTGCGACCTTGATATTGAAAATATTTTCCGGATATTTCCCTTTTCATCAATTTCTTAATATATTATTAATAATAAAACAAGTTCTTGGTAAGATTTACGATCTGTATAAATTAAAATAATATGCATATATAAATTAATGTGTCGTACAATTATTACAATTCATGTTTTTCTTTTTCTTTTTTTGTCACATCGTGATAAATTAATTGCTGTTGCTAACAATTTAATTTTTAATTTCAATGTATTTGAAAGTATAAAATGTTAATGAATAATGAATGTTAATGTTAATGATGTGAATGTTAATTATCAAAAATAGTTAATATTTGCAAATTAAAGGTTCCAATTTTAATTGATGAGCACAATGTCGAAGTATGACTTTACTACTTGTTGACCAATGTCATAAGCAGACCGAGGAGGAAAAGTTAGAAACTTGCTTTACAACCTAAAAAGGTTAAACATAATTCATTTTAGCTCTTTAAAAGATCTAACGAATGCACTTATATGAGTTTCAAATAGTGTTTATTTTCTTAATTGAAGTATGTATAATTTACCAGCTGCTCCCCAATGCTTATTGGCATAAAATTTAAACCAATTTTAAGTTTTTCTGAAGTAATTTATGGCTTTTTAAAGAGCATTGCGTAAGTGATAACCCTTCGTAGTTTAAGCATGATATTAAATTTTCTCAGGCTTCTTGGGCGGTAATTTGTTTGAGTCTGGCTCAATCTTTATTTAATCATAGTTATTATATACCTACCAGTAGTTTCGTCAACATACAATTTATTCCTACCAATTTATTATAGTGTCGGTACATCAGTCAATAACTGCAACAGAACTGAGACGTTAACTCAACATTATATAATTATTTTTAAAGTACTTATTTCTTAAAGCTTCTCATCAACGGTTGTTAACAGGTTAACCTTGGCCTCTCTGTTTAAATTTTACGAGTACTGGGGACTACTTTTTCATTTAAATGTAATATAACTACGAGATGTAAAGGATTGATTTTAAACAGAAACGCGATTTATTAAAATAAAATACTTAAAAAGGGACATTTAGCGGACAGACAAGCTGGAAACATGGCTGGCTTCAGCAAGGCATGATTATTACATTATACTCAGCATTCCTTGTAGGTAGCGGAAGTAAGCAAGTGATTTACAATGAATAGTAGTTGCTATGTTAATAAATGTCACTAACAATGATAGCTGGTGAACTAAACTAGGCTGTCCTGTATTATTTAGTGTCGTTTATGTAACTTATTCATTCCTCTTTCTAGTACAAAGATTTCCCAACTCTGTTGAGAAATTATCAAACACTAGCCCGTGACTTCGTCCTCAAAAATTGTGATAGCTGGGCTAATATGCATGATACAAACATAATTTAATATTAGCACTTACTGCAAACAATTTATCTTTCTATAAGTATTTTTTTTATTTGTCATTAGTTCCGGAGATTAAATTTAAATTTAAAATTTGTGAGTAAGTAAGTTTGTATGTAGGGGGCTACATACAAACTTACTTACTCACAAATTTTAAATCTTTATAATATTACTATAAATATGTAGATTAAAAAGTAGCCTACGTCTTCTTAACCCAAGTCACATACCTTATTTCTCCAATAACATCATGGCAGAAATAGTTGTGTTAAAAACATTAGGTACAATTTTTTTTTAAGTTTTTTTTCTTACATTTTATACTCTTACAAAAGTTCATTGTAACAACTTCACTTTGTACATTCGTATACATATATATCCATTTAATTTTTTATTTCCCCGAGAGGTCCGAAAGCTTTCTGCTCAAGTTCACACAGTTCCCTTTGTTTCTGCAAATCACATGTTAATGTGATTTATATGTATTTTATCGTCTCAAAACAAATTCTTTTATTGCACCTCAATTTTTAACTTTTAAAATTCAATTGTATGTCTTTATTGTATTTGTTTTAAAGGGCTTGGCCTTGGCTTTGTTAGTACAGTAACCGCAGTTAGTTCGTGACCAAACGGTGAACCGTGTCGACATATTGTGTGAACCTTACACTGTACCAACTGAGATATTTGGAATTTTGTTTTTTTAAGAGTTGCCAATACGAGTAAGTTTAAAATTGCTAATTTGTTTGGTAATTTACATTTTGTTAGTAATCTAATAATTCTAAATGAGTAACAGGACAGACTTTTCTACAACTAACCTACTAGAAAATCTTTCGCATAAGTATGTGTTCGCTGTCTTCGTAAATTACTAGTTTTTCATATTTATTTTTACTTTTCAAATATGGTCCTAAACTCATAATTAAAATTTGTTTAACAGAAAACAACACCGCAATCAGAAGAGAAAATAACCGTATTTAAATTATACCATAAAAATCGCAATTTACTCACATAGGCCTACGCCGCAACATTGTAGGAGTTATAAATATAATTATATGAGTTTTTTAAACCTAGGTCATCTCACCGGTTACTTTTACGATTTTACTGGGAAAGACATTAAAATCGGACTTATCCTATTTATTCGAGAAATCATGGTCATCCTTTTTTCGAATAATAAAAGTTTTAATGTGTGCCCTCTGTCTTGCACAATGCCGACTTATGGTATTTTTAAAATATTTAAAAAAAATTGGTTTTGAAATTATGGCTAAATTAAATAATACTTATCCAACTAACCTGAAATGGGTCTTTGTGGTTGAACTCCCACAACTGGGATTTCTGCTAAATAAAAACAACGAAAAATGTCTCCGAAAGATATTTATTTTGCAAAAAGTAGCTCCAACAAGAATACTCTTCATGCGTGTAGGTAGTATTGACTTGTCCTGCTTAGGGTCGCGGTACCTAGAGTAGAGGTACCTCTGCCTAACCGTTTTTGTAAATTAAACTTAAGTCCAAATTCAAATGATTAACTAAGTGGTAGAACTAGCTAACCTTGTGAGGATATTTTGTTTCGCGTTTCTCACCGTTCTGCACGAGTTGCAACGGTCAGAAACTCAGAATGCAAGTCGTTGCTGATGTCCAAAATATTGAAAGTCTGAAAGACGGCCCTTGTAAAAAAATCAGCTGTTACCTTCAAAAACGCAATACCTACACGGTCAAAATGTATGGAACAAGTGATTATTTTTAAAATTACCAATGACCGATGTGGTTCAGAAGCTTATTCGTCAACTGGCGACTAAGAAACTCACGAGTGCGCGGCACCTTCCGATTTTATTTTTATTTTTTTGTTGTCGACTCGCTCGACCTCGAAAATCTGGCGTAAAATACGTCAGATGTACAGCCACAAAAACTTCTTATCAAACTTACCCACTTTAAATGTAAAAGATATTTTATATTACTTGACTTGTAAAATAAAAATTTTTTTTTTTTTTGCGAGCGAACGAGTTGACTACAAAAAAAAAAACAGAAAGTGCCAACTCGCGAGTTTCACAGTCGTCGGTTGACGAATAAGCCGGTTCAGAATGGTATACTGAATAAGTGGTATTATATATATATTATTCGAACTATTTTAAACAAGAATCTAAGCACGATCTTGTTAACTACGAGTATGTAATTAATATACTAACTTCAACCCACAACTCCGTCCGCTTAGAAGAAACTATATCATATGACACTAGGCAATAGCGTACCTTTCAAAAATTTCAAGATTTTTTAAATTCTGATGGTTAGTTTTAGTTTCGGACCGATCGAGAATCTTGCAGCTATCAGCCGTTTGGGTCGATATTTAGTTTAGGCTTGCCTAGGTTGGTCCGTGGATGGGTGACCACCAATTCCATTCCAAGTTTCCTTCGTGCCTCGGACAGCCCGTTAAGCTGTTGGTCCCGGCTGTCATTTGTAGATCTTTGACAGTTGTTACAGGTAGTCACTGGTTCGAAAGTCTGACAACCAGCCTTACCAAAGGATATCGTATTACCCAGTACTAACTGGGTTGTGGAGATTACATAAACAGTCGCTCCATGTAAAATACTGTTATTCAGTTGTATCCAGTAAGACTTGAATAAGACCCCAACATAGTTGAGAAAGACTTGAATAAGACCCCACCATAGTTGAGAAAGACTTGAATAAGACCCCAACATAGTTGAGAAAAGGCTAGGCAGATAATGAGTTACAAAGATTACCTCTCACTTTTACCACTGTAATCTTCCAGTTCCGTAAGCATGCATTTCTTTACAAATGCAGCTAATGAATAATGTATTTAACTTACGTACTAACAGTTTGTAATAGATTGATCTCTGACACGCCTTGAAAAGACTACATATTGCATAAACCTGCGTTATGTACTCGCATTTTAATGCCCTGCATGTATAATATATGTGTTACTGCTGTGCATTCAGGAAGTACGAGTTCAGGGTGAACCGAGAGGTTACCTTTTTGTTCTATATTTGTATTAGAAAAAAAAAACATTTTTGTAAAACTAAAAACAGAATAAACAGTCGAAAATATCTTTCTTTCGGAACTTTGTTTTAATGACTTTTCGCCAGTTATGTTTAAATGCCATGTAATAGGGGGCGAGCCTATTGCTATTAAGCGGGTTCAAATCCAGACACCGTGGCTGCTACTGAGAAATTTCTGATGAATAAAACTTTGCCCGACCTGGGAATCGAACCCAGGACCTCATGCTCAGCAGTTGCGCTTATGACCACTAGACCAACGAGGCAGTCAATCAATATTAAAAGTTCAGATTATCAAACTGGTGCAATCTTGAAAACTCAATAATTAGTCAATCATAAATAGTCACTGTGATTAAATCCAGAATTCAAAAAATCTAGATAAAATAATGCCTAGGAACATAGGTCATAAACTAGCTTAGTTAGTGAAGAAAACTAAAGGAATTCGCAATGCGAGTATCAGTGTATCAGTTTCAAGGTGTCCCTACATTGTTGCAGTCCATTGCCCTTTCGAGATCATCTTGACAGGCCCGTTTACACTTCACGACTTCCATTTATTTTCGTATGCCACTGATTTGGCGCACACGGTGTAACTACAGATTTCCGTTAACGATCAACAATATCAATCATTTTCTCAGCTTTCGAGTATGCTGATGCCGAAAATTAGGTCAAACTGTGGGTTATGGGGAAATTTGTCCCACTCGATACTCGGCCCAAACGCCAACTTCCTCTTTTTAACTTTGAAATTGGTAAATTCGGGCCATAATATACGAAGTTAATGTGAAATGGTCGACTTTGACTAATTTTATCGATGTAGAATACAACAAACATGTAACAAGAACAACTAAGATGACATGTCGGCCAATAAAAATGTAATGATGTAATTTTCACGTTTTTCGCGGGTTCTGGTGCTGGGGACATAAGCTTATCGATTTCTCTTTAACAATGTTTTGCTTCAAACTTTCTCGGGTATTTATTAATTCATGAATAACTGGCGTGCTGTTTTTAATTTCTCAACGTGTACAAGTTATTAATGTAAATAACATCTTTAATGATAAAAATTGCTGTACTCGTATTAGTGATTGATTAAAATGATTTCTTTAATTTATGATTAATTGATGAGTGATTATCTGCTCACAGCAGAAAGATATGTTGATCAAAGTGAATTGTAACAATATATTGTTTTGTCTTATTTTCTTGTATTCAATTCTCTTCTGCTGCAATCCCAATTTATTTAAGGTCCATACACCATTTACCGCAATATTAGAAGTCATCCAATAATTTCTAGCGATATCGTCTTTCACACAGTCCTCCAATCGTTTGTTTATTCCATTCACCAATCCACATTTATGCTTAAAAGTTTGCTCACGACATTTACCTCGTTCTTCCGTATCAAAACTTGTAGAACGCTTTTCAGAATTCAGAACCCGTGACCGTTACGTTGTCGGATCGCACCGTGTAAAGAACGAACCCAACCTGTTTGTTTTCATTAGTTCGGAATTCTTCAAATTAAGTCGCGTGTCGACCACAATGTCGCTACTGATTCACGGTCAAGGCCACGACAACAATGTTGCGGCGATGTTGCGATGTTGATGTAACAAGTGACGACTGTTTGTATGTTGTTGGACGACTTTCGTCTCACACTGTCTGAGTTGTGTCTGGGTACGAAGACAAAACAGAGGTGTTATTTCTGAAATGGATCTTTCAGCAATATCGAAAAGGCCTTTATTGATCTCTGTTTGGTGTTTGGCTGTGAATCATAGATTTTTTTGCGTCGTACGCTCGAACAGGAAAATAACACTACTTCTTAAACATATGTAGTTGGTCTTAATGCTCTGACTAATTTCTCTGCCAGTCAATATTAGGGTTGCTAGGAGAATGCTTTTCTGCAGTTTGATTCCTATGATTTATAGGAATCACCTACGTATAATAAGACGATAAAGAAGTCGAGCCTGGGCCTAGGTCCGAAACCCACAGGAACCAACTCCCTGCCCAGACAATCAGAATCGTATTTGAGAACCATCAAGGTGGCTGTACCCTCTCTTTGAGACCTGTAGGGCAGACCGAATGCGAATGTGGCTATAGGAGCGCTCATCTAGCCTGTGTGTTCCTCTCTTGGCTGTACACTCTCGCAGTAGCTTTGCCTCGAAGTATCTCGGCAAGAGTACAATCACCAACTCTCGTGTTGGACTCAATATTTAACTTATTCCATAAATAAAGATACATATTGTAATTGGTAAACTTCAAGCCATATTTGTATTTTGGGCTCGTTTGACAGCTTGTATCTGTCAGAAGACCCTTGGCCCGCGGCCTCACGGTCAACAGTTTAATTTTAAATATGGAATGCTGTTTGTCGTATCTGCGAAGACGCATGTTCTCATACGTGTTTGCGAAATTCGAAAGGGGTGTTAGTATTATTGTTTGTTGTAAATTTTAGGTAAAACGAGAAAGTCCAAAACAATAATAAAAATGATGATTGTAGTTTGTTGATTTGGTTGAAACAAGCATAGGTATATCCCGTATATCTGATAATCGGATATTAAATGTATTATATTTTTTGTGATTGTCGATTAACATTACATCGTCCAATGAAAAGATAACTTTTTCAGATTTTCAGCACGCCTTGCATACCGTTTAGAACGGTATGCAAGGCGTGTCAAGTGTCAAGTGGTCAATATACCATAGAAATTATAAAGCTGACAGCTCTTGAACGTCGATGTGCTGATCGCATTCAATTTCTTAAGTGAAATTCACCATAAGTTTTAGAAAAAAAGAAGGGTTAGTTCTAAAATCAAAATTTCAAAAATATCGGTTGACCTAAGTAAAGGATACATGCTAACAATCTAATTTATTCCGAACGCTGCTGACCCGCGATGCAGATGCGCTGTTTACTTTGAATACAATCGTGTAGTCACTCGCGCCAGTAGCTGGCTTATGTTAACATTGTTCTGGTGGGCCCTGTAATAAGCCGATTTGTATTGGAATATTTAAATTAACGATTTGTAGTGCAATTCTGCGATTTGAAGCTATGGATAATCTGATTTCTGAATTGTAGATTTTTTTTTGTTTTTTTGATAAATTATGCCAAGTAACGTTAACAATAGCAATTTACCTCATAGTTACCAGAAAATTATCTACATGTTCAGTTGGTGATTGAAAAACTCTCAATTGCAAGAATCGGGAACTAGGGGCATAAAATGGCCGCTTTAGCAGAATTATAATAGGTAAGGATAATAATAATTACAATTCGTAAAATGGTCACAAAGTGACAATTCATAAAATTAACTGTGACTGTGAAAATTTTAAGAATTTTAGCGTGATTCATAATTATTATTATCCTATTAATTATGATTCTGCTGAAGCGTTCATTTTAGACCCCCAGATCTAAATCGAGTATTCGTCAGAATCTTTCTAGCTAGTCACTGCTCGCGCATTATAGGCTAATATTTCTCCATACCAATTTGTAACATGAAGAAGTATTGAAATCAGTAATTAGACACTGTAACTGGTAGTAATTATACTGAATTACACCAAACTGATCCATTTAACCATATTCTATCTATTTAGTCGCCATTTTTTTTTCTAAAATGCTAGTGGAACTCACGCAATGCCAGTGGTGTCACTAAAAAGTGTCCAGTAAAAGCGTTTTTCGAGTTCCGTACTCAACGGGTGCTAACGAAACCGTATTACTAAAGCTCCGCTGTATGTCCGTCTGTAACAGGGCTATATCTTTTGAACCGTAAACACTTGAGATTTCAACAGGTATATATTACTATGGCCGCTGTAACAACTGATGATAAAAATAAAATAAAGTTAGAATTGAAGGGGGCCCCAACTCCTCGTACTAGAAGTAATAGCCCTACGGTAGCCCGCGAAATAGGCGAGACGACAAAAAAAAACTAATTAGTCCGTCAGTTAGATTATCAAAAAATATTTGACCCGTGTTTTTTCTTTTTTTACGTAAACCAAAATTGACGAAGATATGACGCTTTTAAAATTCTCAATACGTCACGCCTTGGTATAATTTTTAGCTAATTCTGACGTCACGAGCCCCCACTCCCGAGTTTTGATACGTTTTATCTTTGTCAATATTCGTTGATTTACAAAAACAAAAAATACGTGTCCATTAATTTCCAATTCTCTAACTGACGGACTAAATAGATTTGCAATTTTTTGATGCTGTCGTCATGCCTATTCAAATTTTCTTACGTTTTTACAATTTGAAGGTCAGTGTCAGGTCAGGTAACAGGTTGTATGTTGATTAAAATATGATTCGCGGCTGTAAAACGTAAATGTAGTTGAGTACAGAATTATGAATTTGTAATCAATACAACCCTCTAAGTTCATGTAACCTGATTGAATGACTTTTTCATGAAGTAGCCATTCCACAGACACTTATTGATTTATTTAAATTTATTTATTTACCTGCAATTTGCAAAAAACGTAAGAAAATTTGAATTTCGCGGGCTTCCATCTTAAGTAGTGTTAAATATTGCACGGAGGTACGGAACCTTCCTGACTTGGCTGGTCTTGTTTATTTTGCATTGCAGTACAGCGAGTCGGCAACAGTCGCGACAATTATATAACGTTTATAATGAACTCAAGTTTACCGTGTCAAGGTGGTGTGACTGTGACAGTGTAGCGGGTTCTTGTTGACTTGCTACTATTCTATCGTTGGAGATAAGTGAACTGTCTGGACGGTGCCTCATTGAGAACAGCTGGGTTTTGTGCAAAAAGATGGTTGGTTTTTGTAATTTGTGATTAATTATCGTTCAAATTAGGTACACGTCTTCTTTATTTAAACTACATTCGACTTAAAAGAACATCTTTTCGTGTTTTTTTTTGTATTGTAGTACAGTCGTTACAGGCTCGAAAGTCTGACAACCAGTCGTACCAAGGGGTATCGTATTACCTAGTACTAACTGGGTTGTGGTGTAAGATAGGTAGTCGCCATGTAAAATACTGGTATTCAGCTGCATCCGGTTAGACTGGAAGCCGATCTCAACATAGTTGGGAAATAGGCAAGGCAGATGGTGATGATGAGGAATGAAACGCATGCTCCCAAAAGAGTGGTGAATATAAATCTTGATGGATGTAGTGGTTCAGGGAGTCCTGAAGGGATGGATTGTGTAAGGAATTATGTAAAAAAGGAGTAAGCTACTGTGACAATAAAAATGATGACTATGAAAATATATGGTAAAGTTTATGATTAATGCTACGTACTATGTGTGACGAAAACACGATTCTATAAACTTTTTTCGATAGAAAAAAAAACAAAAGTTACCTCCAAATCGAACAATAAACCGCTGGTATTCAAAAAGTACTTCAAATTAGATCATCAAACTTTTCATACTAACTGAACTAACTATAAAGCAGGTCTTATGTGTTTAATTTTTTATTCCAATCAATAGATTTTTTGTAAATCGCAAAAAACCACTCATTCCGCACTATTCGGCCGCAGTGACTGTCGTAACAACCACTTTGTAGTGCAAGCTGATTAGAACTTTATTCTAACAGTATTTCAAAGGAAGTTTAGACCACCACAAATAGAGTTGCTAATTTTAGGGTTAGAAGGGCCTTAAATTTCAAAATAGTTTGACCTCATTGGTCAGATTGGGTCTACTAAGCTATGGACGCGCCTTAGCTTAGCATAGAACAAAAAAAAAACGATATTTTTTTTGGTGGACAGTCTGATAGTTCAATTAATATATTCTTGTTCTGCATGAAATGCGGATAAGTTGGTTTACTATGTATTTATGTTGTTTTATCCAATTTGTGTTGGTGTTTAATACGTTATGCGTGTTACAATTATTCATTTAAATGTTAAAGTTGATTAAAAAAAACTTCGTACTCTTTCTGAAGTTTCTTAACACATTAATCACCGTTGTATCTGTATGTATCATTTTTACACACGCAAGTCCATTAATTTTGTTTCTTTTTCTACTTTTTTGCGCCCGTTTGATGGCAATAGGCTCGCCCCCTATTACTTACCTAAGTATAACTGGCGAAATGTGGGTGTACTATTAGGTACACTTCTGCCTAACCCTGTGGAGATTACAGGCGTGATGTTATGACATTCGGGGAAAACAAGTTCAGGGCTAATATTTTAAATATTTGGAGTTGGGCAAGTAACACTTGGTGGTAAAAGGGTGTAAAATACAAAATATTAAGGCATTTACAATCAGAGTCTAACAGCATACGCACGAACAAAAAAAACTGACGAATTGATAAGCTCCTCCTTTTGGAAGTCGGTTAAAAAAAATTGAATTTAATCAGAACAAAATATCGTAATATCATGCATTATAAGATATCTTTACTTACTATCGCAAAACCATACTTCACAGTACTGACCCCAAAACCGCGCATTCTCTGCAACCACAGTCCCCCCCCCACCCACCACGACGTTGTGGTATTCCCCGGTACCACCGCACCACATAGAAATTAATACAAAACGGCTTTACTTTCCTCTTACTGATACATTGCTTTCTTTTAATAAAGGCAGTTTTGAAATTTCCTGTTACTGGCCAGCATGTTATGTGAAAAATGGTTTGAGTACGATTTGATGATTTATGGTACAATTCTAATTTTAATCTTTAGTGGGAACAGCAACATTTTAGCAGCGATAGTTTAGTCTTTGTCTAGATTTAGGTCTAGGTTTTTCTGTCACGATTAGATACATTTTTTAATGAAATCGGGAGCTTAACTCTTAGCAAACACGATAATATACAATATTTGAAAAGGCTTTTACAGTGAAACTTGGTCAAATAGGACCTTGATGAGTGAGAAACCTCCATAGCTGGAACTCATGCTGACGTCCCGACACTTTAGCACTGAATTACCTCTGTTAGTGGGACAAGCCAAACCTCTATATCTGGGATTCATTCTTTCGATTTTATCGTTATCTTATAATTGAGACAGCGAGTACTTACCTATTTCACTAAGACTACATTTTAAGTGTTGTTGACTATACTATTGTAACTTTGTACTTTAATTGATCTATCCTATGTTTAACATTCAGCAATAACAACAACAACAACAACAGCCCATAACGTCCAGTGCTGGACATAAGCTTCTCCTGATGGGAGGAATTTGCCGTAATCTCCACGCTTGGCAGGCGGATTGGAGATCGCAGTGACGTAAGACTAACAGAAAACGCTGCTGCCCATTCTCTGGTCTACGGAGGCGCAAGGTGTTCTGCCTCAGACATTAGTCGCCTTAAACGACACCCGTGAGTGTAATGAGTTGGTTCTATTCTACTCTGCCGGATACCACACGGCACACGGCGACATTCAGCAATAATCGTGTACAAATACAGGCTTTCTAGTGTTGAAAATTTAAAAGACCTTGGTTTAATTTTTTGCTTAAATTTTTGTGTCTACAATAAATAGTTTCACTGTATAAAATTTACAACTATGACGAGTAATTCAAGCATCAATACCTAAAGATTCTTTTGCAACATAAATGATCTCACATTTGCACAGATTTTAAAACCCTTTAGTGATGTCCATTGCCCACCTAAGATAACATAAGATAGTTTTTATTTGTCCAAACTCAGTAATGGAGTTGGGGGCCTTAAAACGTCAGCTAATACCAGAACTAAATGTCTACAAACCCAAAACAACTTCCAAAGAATTAGTAAAGTACGTTCCCACATATATTTACTCACTTATCAAACAATGAATACGAAGAAAGGCACATTAACCATACAAAAAACAACTATTCTCATCTATCAACGTTCCTTTAATAAAATTTCAAGTACAGTACACAAGTTTCGGCGTCCCTTCCGACCCGACCAACAAAGTATCACATTTTAAAACTATCAGCAACTTTATGCGTTATCAGTACACAAAGATTCAATTGTTTAAGCCATATTAACAGTTTACTGACATTGTGATAAGTGTACAGTGACCGCTTGTTCTTTTAAATGTGGGTATAAAGAAATGCTGTTTGATAAAAATGTCTACGGTTAATAGGTTGGTTATAAATCGGTAGTGTCTTGTACAATGTTGTTAATTTGTGAACATGCTTGAGACTTGAGAGACTGATATTTCTCGATGTTAAAAACCAAGTCAGAGGCCCAAAACTCGTTGGGTTGACGATATCGTCAGGGTCGCAGGAAACACCTGGATCAGGAACGCACAGAACCGGGAAGTGTGACGGAAGAAAGGGGAGGCCTATTCCCCAGCAGGGGGTGACTCCGGGCTGATAGGATGATGATGTAGGCCCTGTCGTTTTGGTGGTAAGAATAGGCACTAGGCAGACACACAATCTCACCCGTGCTCAGGTTCTGATTGTAATCTAGAAATTAAACTTAAGGGGGAAGCGCCAGTCTGCCGGGGCTGCGGGACTGTTCGAAAGAGATACCGTGAGCCCGGAACACAAAGGGCGAAGAAGGAACGTGGAATGGGTTTTAGTCAGTAAAAGTCTGACACTCCCTCCTGCTCCGCCCAGAGCGGGAGGAGTCATGATTTTCCAACCGAAAAAATAAAAAAAAGTGTGAAGCGCCGGCTTAGCTCGTGAAATTCATTTTCTTATGTTTTTTTTACAATTTGCAGGTCACTGTCAGATTGTATGTAGAACAAAATATCGTAACACGTATGTATTTACCGAATTATAATCATTAAAATCATCAATACAACCCTCTAAGTTCATTTAATGGAAATTGAATGACTTTTCGTGAAAAAGTTTTTTCTGGAAATTAATTTGAATTTCACGGGCTACCCTGCCGAAGCCGAACCCACCTTAATATAAAATATCTAGTCCTATTGACCGTTATCGGTCAGTGTGACCAAACTCACCAGAGACTATGCACATGTCCGTCGACGCAGGAAATATTACATTTAAATGCATTCCCTTATATTTAAATGCATTTATGAGTTACCAGACTTAAAAGCAGTAAAGTACCGTTAGACGCACTAAAGTCTAACATGAGTCGGTTCCATATTACATAATTGTTAAGCTAAATCGACGTTATGTGACGTTACGTTTTAGATAATCATCGAATAGATTTTTTTTAGCATTTTATCAGACAATATTTTGCTATGAAATAGATACACTAAAATGCCGTTACACTCTATGTAGCGGCATTTTAGTCGATGATCCATAAGATTTCGGCAACACCGATGATAAACTAAAACGCAAAAAACGTTATTTCATGATTTTAAATAATATTTACGATATAAAAGGGCAGTCGTTCGAAAGCATTTAACTTGATCTATGTTTAGGCACCTCCAAGTCTCAAATAGGCGTTGTCATTGAAAAGTTACATCGGTTTAAATTTTTACCGCGGTTTTTGCATGTTATTCAAAACAACGGATTTGGTAGGTAACGGCATTATAGATATATCACGGCAGTATAGACGTCTGATAGTCTGATGAGACGGTAACCTTACACGAGCGGGAAAATAGCAGACGTAGATCCAACAGCGTTTCTTGATCAGAGTAATATTTTGCAGAAATGCGCGTTCCTGAATAAATATGTTCCTAAAAAGACTAGTTTATATACTGGATTGAAACGTTCAGCTGGGCAGTAATTCATAGATTAATATAATTTTTTTTTTTTGCAATATTTTACTATTTTAGTACTCCAACCTGGGTTGGTCCTTTAAAAGTTTATGATCAGTATTAGAAACAGGATCGATTGGCATCAATCGATTTTTGTGTAAAATGTCCAATTTCTTGCAAACTGATTTTGTTTTTGAAAATTGGTGAATGGGGATCAGAATTTCACGAAAAATTATAGATAGTCTACTAACACCATTTTCGTGTAGTTGAGACGGTTAAAGTATTTCCGTGATCAAAACAGAGTCATGTAACACCATGAACATGCCATTTCAATAAAAAACCTAACATAACAGTAACCCAATAACCTACAATAATTTACAGTGTCAATGCCAAAGGTATACCTGTCAGTGACTCCTGTACGGAGCACGTGTATCTGACGTAATTAAAACTCAGTTTGACACTTCTAATAGATATAATTGCTAGGACGTGTGCAATTGTGCATGCTACTGATTGAATATAGAGGATCTAGCACGAACGCGCGACGTACACGTAACTGCGCAGCCACGACCTACATGGCTCAAGCTACAGGTACAGAGATAGCCGAGAATACAAATGAATGAAAATCAATATTAAAAGTCATTTATTTAAATTAGGCTGATAATCAGCACTGTTTGAACGTCAAAGTTAACAAGAGACAGTCCCCAAAACGGCCGCCCTTCAACTCTTCCTAGTGTTTTAGTTGAGAAGTGGCGGAACCAACTCCCCAGCAACACATTTCTCTTAGAAATTGCTTAGAGCTTGCCTCGATCCCTCGACTGCGGGTCACCGCAACAGACGGTAATTAATGCACGCGCGTGTCGTTTGCCGTATGTCGCGTCACAAACTCACTCTAGACGCACGCCTGAGGTCGTGGACGGGCTTAGTGTAATTTCAAAGATTTTTGAATCGAAAATTAAACCATACTTTAGAAATTTAAATCACAATGATTTAAATTACAAGTAAAAATCGTTCGAACTTAATTTGTTAAGTTTTCTCCACGCGTTCGTGTTAGCCTCACATGTTATCATGATTGTTGATTGATATAATTAGCTCACTCCGCTAAGATGCACGTAATTATAATTGTGTGAATAGGCTTCAGATTGCAACAATGGAAACGACCGACCACGAGAGAGCAATAAAACGCGGAAAACTGTTACTATGTTAGTCTGCAATATAGATAGTAAAGCCCTAAGAAGCCTAAAAACTCGTGTTACGGCCTAGCACGAGTTATGACGTTTTTCGTAACTTATATTCGTCGATTTTTGAATCAAGAATACAATACGCATGACGACAGTATAAAAAAATTGCAAATCTATTTAGTCCGTCAGTTAGAGTATTGGAAGTTAATAGACACGTATTTTTTGTTTTTATAAATCAATGAATATTGACAAAGATAAAACGCATCAAAACTCGGGAGTGGGGGCTCGTGACGTCAGAACTAGCTAAAAATTATACCTATGCGTGACGTATTGAGAATTTTAAAAGCGTCATATCTTCGTCAATTTTGGTTTGCGTAACAAAAGAAAAAACACGGGTCAAATATTTTTTGATAATCTAACTGACGGACTAATTAGTTTTTTTTTGTCGTCTCGCCTATTATCCTACAGCATTTTAGTTAAATTGGGCCTCATAATCTAATCCTCTAATAGGGCCTCTGATTTCTAATACTTTACCCGCGGAATGAGATGTTTTCATTTAGTTCAGGAGTTTCCTGAACTAAATGAAAACATCTCATTCCTTTCGCTTATGGAGCACTTTTTGTTTACATAGCTAGCTAGTGATAAATAGGTCGTGGCTTCAAGCAGGCACTTTAACTCTGTGTAAATGATCACACCACCATTGCACTGCTCTCAAAACGATGTAAGAAAACATCGTGAGGAATCCGGCTTACCCTAGCACCAACATTCGATATCATCGTCATCATGTCTCTTGCGTCTCTTGTTTCTTCTCCTGTCTCTTGTGTCTTGTCTTCATTTGGGGTAAGCGCAGCATGTCTTCTTCTTCCATACTTGTCTATACTCGTCATCTCATCAAACTCCTCCTTGCTTGCCATTTTATCTTTAACACAGTCAAGGCATTGTTTCTTTGATCTTCCTGTACTCTTATACCCGATATAAAAGCAGGAAACCCTCTTCTTGAAATGTGTGAAACGTGATTTATTGGCTCTACGCCTTGTCAATAGATCACCCATAACCACTTGGTAACAGCAATTGTGACTGTCAATTAAATTGCAGTTCTAAATGAAGATATTATTTGCTTCACTTTGCATACATACCTACCTATCTATTGACAATATTTTGTTACCGATGCTGTCGGATCTAAAATGTTTGTACACTTTATACGACTATAGCAACCAAAAATATTAAATTAAGTAAGTAATTAGCCATGTGTATTATTGTATAATTGGTTATATGTGATAGCAAAGTCATGTAATGTCTAAAAATAGCCAGGGTCAGTTTCTGAACTTGAGATTTTATCTCAGATCAGAAGTTATGGTTAATGGAATAGCCTGTTTCAGATGCAACTAATAAATTTAATTGTGTTGTCATCGCTATTCGTTTTTCGCCGGTTATTAGGCTGTATTTAGTTAGTTTACTGACGTAATTATTCAAATGAGATGATCCCGATTGATTAAAATTCAATGTTTTTAAGGCCTGAAATGAATTATTGTATACGTTCAATTTCTATTCCATGGATTTTTTTTTTCATATGATGTTGTTCTAAACAATCATGATTGCATTCGACAACATAAACAACGTAATGAATGTTGTTGAATTGCTAAAATGAAAGGCCATTGTTAGTGTGTTATCCAATGCCCCGCAGTTCATGATTGAAAAGGACTCATCAATCTAAATTGGACTCATCAATCTAAATTAAGCTCAAATTGCTAAAAAACTTAATTATTCATTGCATCCAATTCCCAAAAGTATGTTCCTAAAATAAACGTAAGTACAATTTAGATCTCCTAATTAAAACATTTAGGCTGAAACCTAGTCGCGGCCTGTGGTTCAGTCTGTCTGGCTAGTTAATAAGTAAACGGCTATCAATTAGCCTTTGTAGGCCTCAGCGGACTGCCCATCACTGTCCACGACTGTCCCTCTCTGAATAGATTGTGGACATGTTTTCTAGACATTTCGGGAATAGACTGATCTTGTGAATGATTTGGTTCGGAATTAGTTTAGTAAGTATTGAGAACCGTTAACATGCTGCGTTTGAGTTTGAATTCTAATATGATGTAATTGAGGTTTTCTATTATTTTGTGGCCTCTATTCAGTCTCAAATAGGTTTAAGTTTAGTTTCATCGCAAATGTTTTTCGTAGCGAGCGATTCCTGGTTATTAGTGGTTATTGTCCTAGTGATGATATTTATCAACAATAACTAACCTGAGCATACCGAAACAAATACTTAGTTACCTACAAGTTAACGAGGAGCATTACATTAATTATTGCCGAGTCAAAGTTCAGCGTTGAACAGTAATCATAGAACTACACCGTTATTATTTACCATAATTAGCTCTATATATGCACAAATGTACTTGTTGCAGGTTATTCTCAATTATAACATGGTTTAGTTTATCTAGAATAGCGTACCGGTGAATGCCACCTGCCAACGTCATCTGGTTAGATGAGCTAGACTAGTGGAAATCTCTTTCAAATCGCTTCATATTTCCATAATGATTTTTACCACACTGTTCTTTCGGGGGGGGTTGTGGTTGTGTCGAGCTCGCAGTACCAAAAACTACGCCGTCTTTGCCAACTTCCCGCTTCGTTCTTTTACCCCCCGAGTACGTTCGCGCTTCTTCACGTTCCTTTGCCAGGTTTTCTCCGTGTCGACCTTCGAATTGTTGATCGAAGGTGTCGACTGCATATCTCGCCGCCGGACGATCAATATTTATTTTCCCAGTACTTGGATTGACATATGCTACTAAGGGCGGATTCGAACTTGGATAAGTCTTTTTAATACAGTTGCTCAAAAAGTGGTGTATTGCAGGGACGTATAGCGTTCGGGATTTGGGCTATTACATACTAGTGCTTTTTTTTACCTTTCCCGAACTCGTGCGTTCTCTTTCCCAACTGTCAAAATAATGTCTATTAAAAAGAAAAACCAACCATGAAGTTTTTACTAAACAGTTTTTGTGATTCATACAAATACGTATATTTCTAAAAAGAAGCTACTAATTTATTTCAATATCAGATTTAATGATTTAATTGAATGAGAATGAGTTAGGTTAGGTTTCATTTCATTTCATCTCATTAAATTTCATTTTTATTTCATATCAATAAAAAAAATCTACTGAAGACTAAGCTGTATGGATAGTTCCCTTTGGCTACCAAAATGGGTGAAGAAAACAAAACTTTGCTTATATTCTACGGTTGGCGCCATTTTCTTAGTTAGTTGAGTTTATTGTCTTTTTATTATTTTATTAAATTGCTTCATTTTTTCGCAACTGTATTAAAAATAGTCGTTCAGTACACCTGCGGAACCGTCATTGCAACTTGTTCCGACTGTCAACCCTCGCCTTCGGCTGCGCCTCGGCTCAGGTAGACATTTGTCCGAACTCTTTGCAATGACAGCCTTTCCGCACTTGTAATGAAATATACTATTTCCTGGGAATAAATCACTAATTACTCAAGAGTACTAGAACTTTTCGTTTTACCAAATGTTAATCCCGGTATAAATATAGGTCCGAGAGTAAATCGCTATACCGCCAAAATACACCGTAAATAGTTTATGACAATCCTGTTCAAAATCCTTTTAGAAATACGAAACCGTTTCAAAGTTCGTTTCGTTTTCGCTTGTCTAGAGTCTCAGGACAGTTCACAAATCGGGTATGACTTTCATAGCGAAACTTGGCGACTGAATCACCTCCTTGATGGCTACCGGTGACTCTAAATACAACTTTACAACAAATCTCCTAGGTCAGTCAAAACTCGTACAATTTAAACCAATGTAAATAAATAAACAGATACAGACTTGAACCCGAGACCCTGCGTCCACCCGCCACTCGTTAGCAGTAGAATGTAGCAAGAAACATAATCATGTCTGAATATATTGTCGTTTAATTTATTAATATGTTTTACGTACCGTTAAACCATTAACGATTTGCGCTTCGGTAATCTTCGTCGCAATAGCTCGAACATCGTGCCATAGTGTGACAGGGGCGAAGCTTCTACGGTAGTTCTTCCATGTAACGATTATATAATTGTGCTTATAGTGAGACAAATGTAAAATTTACTATAAAACATACAATGTGTATATTTATGTATGTATATATTTTTCTTTGTAAACTAATATAATTACACATTTGTATGGAGTACTCACCTTGCACCTCGTCGTCTGACACACAAACGTTTTTAAATGTTTTTTAGGGTTCCATACAAAAAATGAATAAAACGGAACCCTTATAGGATCACTCGTGCGTCTGTCTGTCTGTACGTCTGTCTGTCACAGCCAATTTGCTCCTAATGTACTTTACCAAATCAGGTAAAATTTGGTAGGATGGTGTAATCCTATGACCCAAACACAGATGTGCAAAGTAAATAAATAAATTTTTTAAATAAGGGTCGGGAGAGAAATTAGGAAATTAAAAAAAAAGTTTTGCAAACCTTACTGTGTCATATATCAAATGAAAGGGGTTGTTATGAGGATCTCAAATATATTTTACTGGTAGAAAATACCCAAGGCATTAAGTCCGCCTTTGTACAGTTTTAACAAAGTTTTCTACACTAATATTATAAAGAGGAATGATTTGTATTTTATTTATTTATTTATTTATTTAGGTTAGCCAACAATTGTTTACACAGAACATTTTTGAAATTATACATGCATAATAGTACTTTTATAAGTGCAACAATTACTTACAGGCTAACACAACATGCACCAATTATGGTTATTTAGAATACAATATTACAAAGCCTAAAAGATACTAACAATTTGAAGCTATTAAAGTTTTTCATAATTTGCAATAATGACAACAATACAATTAAAATTAAGTACATCACAATTCATTATGAAATGGATTTATAACAAAAACATTAATAAATTCAAAGAAATAAAATTAAGAAATAAAATCAAGGAATAAATTTAAAAAAAGTAAAATTAAAATTATAAACCAAAATAAAATTAAAATAATAACAAAAATCACATCAATTATTTCAAATACAAATAAAATTCATCACAAATAAAATTGATCATAAAATTATACATACCCAATCTCAAAAAATAAACATTTGTGCTAAAACTATTGGTTGTCAGAATAGTGCTCGATAAGTGCTTTGTAAAATTGACCCATGCTGTCATTTTTGTGTGTGTATGTTTGTAATGAATAAACTCAAAAACTACTGCGCCGATTTCAAAAATTCTTTCACTATTAGAAAGCTACATTCCCCCTGAGTAACATATGGTATATTTTATCCCTGTACTCCCACGGGAACGGGAACTACGCGGGCAAAACCGCGTGACGTCCGCTAGTAATAAATAAAATAAATAAATAATTAAATTAGTCATAATGATATGCTGATGAATTCATAGGTAGAATTTTACTCCGGACCTTTTAGACAATAAGTAAGGTTTTTTCCTATTTCATGTAAAAAAATAATATTATTCTAGTTAAGATTGCGAGATGTAACTTCAAAGCAAAATAATAATAAAATAATTTGATCGGACTTTCATAACTTTATAGTTGTGAAAGTCCCATCAAATTAGCTTTAGCAATTCCCGAGTTTGGCCATAAATAAGAAAGCTAATGATTCTTAGGGTTATTAACTTGTGACCTGCAGTCAAAGTAAGGATTTTCTTGATTAAAGTTTATGATCGTAACTGTGTGATAAATACCCAGTTAAATAGCTAGTTGTAATACACAGCCTTGTTGGTGTATTTGTCACAAGCGGAATTTCTCAGAAGCAGCCCTGTGTACCGTACCCAGTTCCTGGTATAAGTTCTGTTTGAGCTTTATGGCGGCTCGGAAGTTAGCTACGAGTGACGGTCTGCGCACTACACAATCAAGATGATGCGCCCTCTGCGCCCCGCTGATACTGGATGGAATGAATAGTACGGGGTTCATGGCATTAAAAACTTTATTAAAAAAAAAACGATGGATGGACTGTATAAAGAATGATATGGCAAAAAAGGAGGTGTCTGATGAGATGAAGAGTAATAGAGAAGTATGGAAGAAGAAGACATGCTGCGCCGACCACAAATAAATTGGGAGAAAAACATGTACAACTTATAGACGGATAATATAATATTTCAACATAATAAGGAAAATGTTGTGAGGAAAGTTTTGAGAATGAATGTGATGGGTATAAGAGTAGAGGAAGACTAAAAAACGATGGATGGACTGTGTTAAGGATGATATGTCTAGAAAGGAGGTGTCTGATGAGATGACGAGTAATGGAGAAGTATGGGAGAAGAAGACATGCTGCGCCGACCACAAATAAATTGGGAGAAAAACATGTACAACTTATAGACGGATAATATAATATGTATTTCAACATAATAAGGAAAATGTTGTGAGGAAAGTTTTGAGAATGAATGTGATGGGTATAAGAGTAGAGGAAGACTAAAAAACGATGGATGGACTGTGTTAAGGATGATATAGCAAGAAAGGAGGTGTCTGATGAGATAACAAGTAATAGAGAAGTATGGAAGAAGAAGACATGCTGCGCCGACCACAAATAAATTGGGTTAAGGTCGAGAGAAACTTCGAACCGTCATAAAGTTTGAACAAAACTATAATAGGTTCGTCTCCTGATCTCCTCTCCTATCATATGTAACTTTTAAAGATAAATAAATAATAAATAAATATCGCTGGACATTACACACAGCGCCATCTGGTGCCACACTAAGCAACGAGGCTTGTGTCGTGGACACCAGATAGTTGATATACTACATAGATACTTTTTGTTTGTAAATACATACTTATTATACATATAAACATCCATGACTCGGAAACAAATGCCCATGCTCATCACACTGAATGAATTCACTGAATGAATTGAATTCGTAGATAAAACGGTTTTCCTGGGGATTACGCTTGATTCAAGGCTACAATGGGGTTCTCATTTGACTTCTCTTGCGGGGCGGCTAAGTTCAGCAGCCTATGCCATTAGAAAAATCCGTCAGTATACTGATGTAGATACCGCTAGACTGGTTTATTTTAGTTACTTTCATAGTATAATGTCTTATGGCATTTTACTGTGGGGACGGGCTGCAGATATTGAGTCTATATTTATTCTGCAGAAAAGAGCCATCAGGGCCATATATAATCTTCGTAAGCGCGATTCTCTAAGGGAACTGTTTAAGGATATTGGCATCATGACGGTACATTGTCAATACATCTACGTAAACATAGTGTAAAAGGGGTGACAGACATAATTACAGTACTAGAAATAGGGACCAACTAGTTCAGCCAGGTTTCCGACTCGCTAAAGTAGACTCATCTTTCATGGGGTACTGTTTGAGATGCTATAATAAAATTCCACAAAGTATTCTTGAACTGAATGAGACGAAATTTAAAACATGCATTAAACGCACACTATGTAAGCAAGCATATTACAAGTTGAGCGATTATATCGCTGATAAAAATGCTTGGCTCAATGCTGGTCCTGCTCCACAAGGACAGGGGCGCATAAATTGATAGCATTAAAATGTATTGTTGGAGCTGCTGAAGATTGTACAACTATCTTTGCATTGTATAGATTCAATCTCCTTAGTATTATATAAATGCATAGCCCATATTGTGTGAGTACTATGTACTAGAAAGCTATCATTCACTGGAAACCTACGTCTTTTCTTGACTTGAATGTACCTGGCGGTTTAGAGTATGTCATGCTCACTCAAATGTCTCGCTGATGGTGGCGCATGTGTCAGATCATTTAGTTCCCTTCAAAATGGTTGAGTTGAATGGTGCTGATCCATGCGTCATGTCCGTGAACGGGCGCTGTCAGTTGTGACTGGTCATCTCTTAGTTGCCATGGCTTATTTGAATGAATTATTTTGAATTGTATTTTTTTTGTTTGTGTGTTTTTGCTGTGGACACTTTTAACGTGCACATCTTGCTACATTGTTCTCACATAATATACCATCTCAACATGAATGATGTAACCAAGATTTTGTAACAATATTCTGATTTAAAAGAGTGTCCATGGAGTTTCTTGCCCGTTCTTCTCCATAGAGATCTACGCTAGGGAATGGGCAACTACAGTACTTTCACAGTTTTTATGTCTTGTGACTGGGACTGTAGCTACATTTAATTTTCATCTTTGTTTCGACAATTCAAAAGTGCCTGTAACTGGCTTACTTGAAATAAATGCTTTGATTTTGATTTTGATTTTGACACAAACATTTGCTCCGACCGGGATTCGAACCCGAGACCCTAAGAACGTGAGGCAGCCTCAGTACCGCTGCGCCATTCGGGTAGCCTGCCTGGTCCTCCTAGCTTCTCATGCATTACAGACGTGATGTTCTGTTGATGCCTATTTTGTATTTTTTATGATGCACAGTCAGCGACAAAAGTCTAATTTCGCTACACTTTTCACACACACACTACTACAGTTTTTGGTTTGTCAGTTATTGTTAATTATTGTACTATTTCCTTGGTCACCGCCTCGTTGGTGTAGTGGTCACAACTCTCAAGTGCGACTGCTGAGCATCAGGTCCTTTGTTCGATTCCCGGGTCAAGCATTGTTATTGAGTTTAGGTTTAGGACTTTAGGTTAGGTTGGGGAATTTCGGTTGATGGCAATGGGTTTGCCCCTATTACTTCATCATCTGTCTAGCCTTTTCCCATCTATGTTAGGGTCGGCTTCCAGTCCAACCGGATGCAGCTGAATACCTATATTTTACATGAAGCGACTGCCTATCTGACCTCCACAACCCAATTAGTAATGGGGAATACGATACCTCTTGGTAAGACTTTTTGGGCCACTGACTACCTGTAACGACTGTCAAAGATCTACAAATGACAGCCAAGACCAACGGCTTAACGTGCTTTCCGAGGCACGGAGGAAACTCGGTATGTACTGGGTGGTCACCCATCCACAGACCAACCTAGGCAAGCACAGCTTAACGTAAAGATCGTCTCGAGCGGCTGTTATTATTTTGCCACGAGTTCGCCCCCTATTATATGGAACTTCAAAATCTGGTGAAATGTGGGTGTTACCTACAAACACGTTAGGTACACCTCTGCCTATCTCTTGGGGGATTACAGGCGTAATTACTACTCTATATTTTCTTTCTACGACAGATAGAAAATAAAATCAAGTTTATTTATCATTAATTACATAGCTGACACAATATAACTCTGAGCAAGTATTTATGAATTAGCATTACTAGTAAATAACAATTGACGCATGTAAAGAATTTTAAACTAAACACAATAAAATAAACACAATATTACTCATGTTTTGTAATATTATTATTTGTAATCATAATGTCTTCTTAGACAGGGTGTAACATAATAAACCCAAACCTCACGTGTGGTGTTTCAAACCGTGAAACTGAACAACTTTTGTTGGATGACTTTTGGAAATTCATAACTTTTTTTTAGTTTTACCATATGTTTATCAGCTAATTGCGTCAGTTCCTATACAAAGTTCTGTTATACAACGTTTAGTTTTATTCAGAATTTTAAGAACTCTGCGAACAAAAGTTGTTCAGTTTCATGGGCCCACATCAAACCAGGTCTTGCGTGTGTTATGTTACACCCTGTATAAGAAGACATTATGATTACAAATACTATTAATATTGCGATAAATGACTAATATTGTGTTTATTTTTAAAACAAATGCCAATATACAATTAAAATTCTTTACATAATATCGTGTATAAATCGGAGCAGTTACTAAACAGAGAAGTATGGAATCGCCTCCTATTACATGGTACTTAAACATAACTGGCGAATTGTGTAGGTGCACCTCTGCTTAACCCTACGGGGATTACAAGTCGTGATGTTATGTTTTGTTAACTATGGAATATAATAATTAGAAAGGACACTGCGCCGACCCCAAATAAATTGGGATAAGTTCAAGATCATGAATTGTAAATATAATGGATAATGATTGGAGATGTTCGATTGATAGATTTTAGAAGCAGTAAATATTTTAAATTTAACTATTTATGTTATCAGCATTCTCCCAATTTATTTGGGGTCGGCGCAGCATATCTTCTGCAATAATTGTCTTTTATGTTATCGCAAATATGTTGGTACCTAATATATTGGTGCGGTTATCAGTTTCCAGCATCTTCATGCGTACAAACTGGGCACTTATTGATTCAATATGTTGTGCATACTTTATAGCTAACCGATGTGATTCCACAACTGTTCTCCTAAGACCGATTCGCCATGATGTCCGTCCTCGTAATGTCTGGTGCAAATAGAAAATTTAATCAATCATAAAATAGATGCACAACAATACAATAAGAAGAATGATTTATCTTTCCGCGTCACTGATTCTCGATATAGTTTCCTTTACGTCAATTTCTAACTATAGAAGCCACTGATATAGTAAAATTGCACAAACTACATAGTTAAACAGGAAATTGTCACAGTAATTACAATTTAACGACTTTATTCTGTAGACGGATGTTAAATATCACTATGCAATTAATATGAACAATAAAACCGTATCGGACACATGCAACATTTTCTATCTCGGTGTAGAAAACTGTCCAGGTACACAGACCTCCCCTGCCCCCTTTTCTCACTACATTAGCAGAAGAGTTGACTGTAATAGATCCTAATCAAACGGTTCATATTATACTGGAATATGTGTGTATATATGTATAGATACTTCGGCACGTGGTAGGTACGCACCAACAACTTACGAGTTGGCAGTTGTATCATTGACACGAACAACGCATACTCTAGTTCTTCGTGACCACGTAACGGTGTGAACGCCACATTGTTGCAAAGTTAAAGTGCATTTTATTTGACAGGAGATAGAGTTTAGTCTAGCGTGGTGTGAAATAGTTTTGAGTTGTGTGGGTGAGGTAATAAAAATAGATATAGTTTGATTGTGGCATTACGTAGGAGATTTAAATTTGCATCGTGGTGCGACAATCTTGCGAACATGTTGCTCTTCGGTCAGTCATTAATGGTGTCTAGCTTCCTTATTTTGGTAATAACTTTAAATTTTGATACGGAGATGGTTGCTAATAAGTTTAGTTGGTTTCAGTTATGTCTGATAAGTTGTATTTGTTTTGCATTGTCGAGACAATGTAGGTACATAGGTGTTTGACATGTTACGTTGTTTGCATTATAATTATGTAAGCATGTCTCGTCTTTGCTGTGATTGGATCAAGGTTACACTGCCGGAAAACGTTGTTCTTCTGCGGATATACCAAAGAGTTTTCTTCGTTAAGCAAAGCAACTCTTCTTTCTTTGTAAACTGATAATTTTTAGTAAAACATTGCCCATTATTATTTTTTTTTTTTTTTTTCGGATTGGAAATCATCAAATGACTCCCCGCTCTAGGCGGAGCAGGAGGGAGTGTCAGACTTTTAATAACTAAAACCCATCCATGTTCCTTCATCGCCTGTTGTGTTCCGGGGCCACGGTATCTCTTTCGAACAGTCCCGCAGCCCCGGCAGGCACTGGCATTGGCGGACCCCTTCCTTTTGCTGACTCTCTTGGAGGCGCGCGTGGAACAAACTGACCCTTGGGCAACGTTTTGAAAATAGCTAAATACCTAAGTGTAGTAAAGCCAGTGGAGTTCATTAATTGTCTCATGGGATAGTACCTAATACCGGGATAAAACATATTCTGTGTGTTTTATACCTGTCTAACATAATACACCCTTAACGAAGTCGAAAGGCACTTGTTCTCCCCGCCATTGCGATATTTTTTTTTATTCTAGACCACGGAGATATTGGAGGTTAAAGTTCCAAGTATTTTACAACATTTTTTAAAATAAGTAGGTACTTGTTTTTAATGAAAGATTTTTACTTTAAACACCTCCACGACCCCTGTTGTATTCAATCCATCCAACAGCACAATGTTTTGAGTTCGTTACATTGAGTTTTACCGTAAAACGTGATTTTTCACCAAAAAAAAAAGTTGTTTCCCAGTAATAATTTTTGCATAGGTTTACTTAGTTTGATGTACAGAATGCTTGGTTGACGGCTTCGTGAAGGTTCCGTTTACACCCTGATTCTTGTGCCAAGTTTCATTTTTCGCGAAAGTACTCTTTCGCGAAAACAAACACCCATCCATCCTCACCAACTTTCGCATTTAAAATAAAGATAGCATTGCTGTTCCTTAGTCTAGGTGCGATTGTCAATCAGCACATACGACGTTTATCTTTGTCTCTCAAACGCCAATGCACCTGCAAGACCTTGACATTTACGTGTAACGGAATTGCGATTTATTGGTCCCTTAAAGTGTCAGCGCACACTAAGAACGTAGCAGAGCAGAGCAATTTTTCGAGACTACTGAATAATGAATCTTATGACAACTCTATACGTTGCAAAATTAAATACACGTCCAAACTTGATGCTCGACCAAGCTCGAGCTTGCAAGATGCATGTTCGAGTATGCGTTTTGCAACGTATGGAGTGGTCATAAGATTCATTTTTCAGTAGTGTCAGATTATGCTCTTCCCTGCTCTGCTCTTGGTGTGCGCTGACCCGTAAACTGTATAACGTAATTAATATAAATTATTTTATACTACTCAAGTAAAAAGCTTCCTTGAAATCGATGGAGGAAAACACCGTGAGGAAACCGGTACTCATAGAAATAAAAATTCAAAGACATGTAACATCTACTAACTCGCACTGGGTCCGCGTTGTGGATTACTGCCCAGTGCCCGACCTCCTTCAAAGAGAGGAGGCCTGTGTTTGTCCCAGCAGTGGGAACATTGGCTCCAACAATTAGATAAACAACTATGCGAGTGTGCGTTCATAAAAATCAGTAGTATCATCAGCATGTCCCAGTTCCTACAAATATAACTCAATTTTCAACAGAAACAATTCAACAATATCCATACTACATCAAAGAAGTAGGTATGTCTGAGTAATGATACGTATCAGATTAGCGCCGCCGCCCGCGCCGTGTAAACGGTTGAGCTTGTGAGTTACGATGCGTTTGCGCATGCTAAATGGCCCGGGACGTGATCGATGGGAATTAAATTAATATGAGACGGTTAAGTGGAGAATTTGAAAGATTCAGTATGTTTAATTGACTGTAGAGTTATTTTATACACTCAACATCATTTTAGGGTTAGAATTGCCTTAAGCTTCTTGAATGAAGTTACGCAAAAAAAAGGTGTAAACCTTTTTTTTGCGTAACTTCATTCAAGAAGCTTAAGGCAATTCTAACCCTAAAATTAGCAACTCTATTTGTGGTGGTTCAAACTTTGTTTGAAATACTGTTAGAATAAAGTTCTAATCAGCTTGCACTACAAAACGGTTGTTACGTCAGTCACTGCGGCCGAATAGTGCGAAATGAGTGGTTTTTTTCGATTTACAAAAAATCTATTAATTGGACTGAAAAAATAAAACACATAAGAACTGCTTTATAGTTAGTTCAGTTAGTATGCAAAGTTTGATAATCTAATTTAAAGTACTTTTTGAATACCAGCGGTTTATTGTTCGATTTGGAGGTCACTTTGGATTTTTTTTCTATCAAGAAAAGTTTATGGAATCGTGTTTTCGTCACACATAGTACCTAGCATTAATCCTCAACTTTACCATATATTTATTTCAAAATGAATGCATCAGTATTTTAGGCGTAACGGAGGATCATGCTAAGCCATTTGAGGCATGTTAATCCCTTAACTGAACAAGACATTTGCGCATAGCTTTAGCATCAAGATGTTAGAGATAAAGTTACCTACATCTTATCAGTCACGATGGAAAATTGTACTCGTAAAAATGTCTTTTAATGCTATCGAAAAGCTTTAGCAGACGACAAATGAAAAAAAAAACAAATGGTAAATGGTGGTGGTATGGTTTGTCTTGACAAATGGTAATGGGTGTCGTAGTGTTTCATTTGTCCTTAGGGTTTTTAACCTTTTTTTTTTTTCCGATGGGAAATCATCAAATGACTTCTCCCGCTCTGGGCGTAGCAGGAGGGAGTGTCAGACTTTTACTGACTAAAACCCATCCATGTTCCTTCATCGCCCTTTGTGTTCCGGGGCCACGGTATCTCTTTCGAACAGTCCCGCAACCCCGGCAGGAGGGTTTTTACCCTGAAGTCTATTTTTGCTCAATGAGGACCAATGCGGCAGTTAGATAGAACCATAGTGAAGTTTCGATTCACTGGGAATCGTTTTCTTCTGGTAGAACATTTTCAAGGTCGACACTAATAAAAACCATCAGACATCATCAAAATATCACAAGTTCTGTTCATCTTCTCTTTTTAAAAGAAGTTCAAGTTGGCCGCTGCTGATCCAATTTGGCGAGATGGGGTATAATCGACCCATCTCGGACACGAGCCCAAAAAGGATATGCCTCACCTTCTCTACTGCCTGTCGTGCACGACTTCTTGCACCTATTGTCCCTCAGGAGTTGAATGAGGCTAACGACAGAGCTGTCCAAGTCGCAACGTATTAGTCGGACAAAATCTGAATCATCGATTCGAGAAGAAGATCGAAAACACAAACGAAATCACACGATACCGTATTGTCACTAAAAAAATTAAGCTTCAATTCCATAGCAGCCAATCATATGCGCATTTTTATTGACACGTCAGAACGTCTTTATTTTGTCATCACAAAACAAGGTGACGTTTCTCCGTGTCAGGCAGTTTTCATCACAATTTATGATGCCAAGTTTTTTGACGTTTAACGGCGTTTGCAAGCTCGCCTTGTAAACTTTTGATGTGGGATTTACATATTTTTTTGTCGCTTGCTGTTGTCGCCGGTCGTGGATTTTCGTTATACCATGATTCCATCCAGCGCACACAAAAATTGCGTACAGTGAACTCCGCACAATAAATATTCCACATTGCGCACAGTTACAGACATTGATTGTAATATCATTGACGAACATCATCAGCCGTTTCCCAACTATGTTGGGGTCGGCTTTCAGTTTTACCGGATGCAGCTGAATACCAGTATTTTACATGGAGCGACTGCGTATCTGACCTCCACAACCCAGTTAGTACCGGGTAATACGATACCCCTTGGTAAGACTGGTTGTCAGACTTTTTGGGCCTCTGACTACCTAACGACTGTCAAAGATCTACAAATGACAGCCGGGACCAACGGCTTTTCGAGGCACGGAGGAACTCGGTATGTAATGGGCCCATGGACCCATCCACAGACCAACCTAGGCAAGCACAGCTTAACCTAACGATCGACCCGAGCGGCTGTTATTATTTAGCCACGAGCTCCTATCCTTCTCCTATTCTTCTCCTATCATTGGCGAACATAGATAGAAAATTAAAAAAATGTTTATAGGGCAAATACAAAATGATTGTTTGAAAAAAAATGCTAAAATCTAAAATGTCTTTTTGGTAAATACCCAACGTACTAAGCTTGCATAAATTCGAGGTGGTATGTTGTATTTGTAAGTATAGCTTCCGTGGTGGTCAAAAAAGAGTACTCGATGGTTTGGTAAATTTTATTTGGAAATGGCTATGTAGAAAATTGCAAGGCACCGCGTCTAGACCGAACAGAAAGTGTAATTTCATATTCAAATACCTACACAATATTTATTCAAAACATTAGTATAGACCTTAGCTTCTAAGCTTTGTTTCTTCTTTGATCCTTTTTAGGAACTCTGCTAAGTGTTTAGAGTTTTAGCGAAAAAAAAAAACAAGTGGTACACACAGGTTTATCATCCTAAGCACCGAACAACATGTGTCAAAAGGTCTACAAATAACTAATATAGAAAAATGATGGCGGTAAGTCGTATGTATCTTTCCTCCGGTTCCAAAATATGCATGACCTGTGTCGTAGAAATGACAAAAAAAAGCATTATTAGTAGAGTTGCCTTACAGAGGCCAGCGCACACCAGAGACGGCAGGAGCATTAAAAATAGGTGCTCTCTGAGGAATACCTCTTTATCTTTACCCAACGTAAATTAGTGTGTTAGCTAGTGGTAACAAGATACAGATTTCAATGTTTAGAGATTGATTTGATGACTTGGGGAGTCATCAAAGGTGATTCAACTTCACGGCATTAAAGAATGTGCTAGAGCGACGGGAAGTAACGGCGGGCACCACATGATTAGGGGATGCGCTGGAGTTCGCTAACATACAATCGCGGGGTGAGACCGTGAAAGCGGGCGTATGCCGTGGCAATATCCCCTGCTCAGCTGTCTCTGGTGTGCGCTGGCCTTAAAGATGTGCTAATGACGAATGCTAGCGGCAAAGCGCTCTGCTATAATAGATTCGCAGTGGGGCCATACCTTAAACATCAAATTGTACCCATATTTTTATACAATTTAACCTGTTGTCAATCCTATCCTAGTCTAGTAATGATTAACGACTATTTTTGTTTCATCAGACTAACAAAGAAAACTGTTTTATTATGATTTGACAGCAGATTTAGGGAAATTCACGCTTATCGACTCGAAATCGCCTTGAGCCAGTCAAAAAGAGCTCTTATTGTATAGAAACAAAGCCCTTAAGCCGATTCCACGTCACTCTCAATCTAAGGTAAACGGTAAGACTTGACAATGGATAGAGGAGCTTTCAAACGCCCTTTGTCTGCAAGCTAAGTAAGGCGTCCATTACTACGCGCTTAAGGTATGGCCTCACCGCTGCGTCACAACCAACACGAACAAATCCTAACCTGTCTGCACCTTGCAGCACACTGGGTGGTCCACCAATGGCGGATGTACGAGCGGTCACTCTGCTCGCTGCTGGAGCTGCAGGCGCGCAAGGGCTCGTACACCATGTGCTGCTCGCCGCGGTACGTGCTGGCGCCGGAGTACGCGCCGCATCTGCTGCCGCTGCCGCTCACCACGCAGCGCCCCTCACCGCCGCCCGCGCACTTGTAGCGATGCGAACATGCGTCGCTTCAGGTAAGAACATAGCATTAGATATTTTGACGACCGTTTACCTACTTGCGTTTTGCAAGACTGATTCCCAAATGGGATACACGAGCTGACTCGAGCTGAGTCAGCGACTTAGAATCATGAAAAAAAAAAAGACAAACGAACAAAATCAAACAGGTTCCAAGCCTTTATTGAAACTTGATAGGTACAAATCCAGTTTCAAAACGGAATTAATATATCATAATGGCATATATCAAACTCAAAGCATTTGTTTTCAATTATACCATTACGGCAGTTTTGAATGTCAAAAAAAAAAAACAAAAAAAAAGCGAAGATATGTACAGTCACGGTCACAAGGCATAATAACTTGAGAAAGTATTGTATATATAGAATATAGTCCCAAATCTCATTACGCTTAACTAGAATCCATGTAACGAAGGTTATTTTACCGTATACAATCAAACAACATCACGTATGTAATTACTGACAACTGACGACCCCCGCTATATGATCAACTGGTACCACAAAAACAATTGCAGGGTCATTAATTATGGTATAACCCTCGCCCACCGCAGCAATGCAAACGCGATACAGTCGCATTACTCTCTCTGGCCTTGCGAGTTCCCCAAAGTATCTCGAAACTTGGAAGTGAACCCTACTCTCAATTAGATTCGGATTCACGTTATCAAAACACATAGGAACAACGGCCCAATCATGTTATCATTCATAATTAGTACGGTTCCCGACTCCCTATCTAATGTCCGTAGGTCCGAAGTAGGAAACGCCTGTAACTTCGGCCGAAACTACGGGATTCATGCGTTGAGAATAGACCTCCAGTATCGTTACTATCACGATGATGTCGTGCTAAAATCGCGCGTTTGCGTCTCTTCTGTTTCGCGTTGCAAATGCTAACGCGCGATTGCATCGAAGCTGTGGGTCCAAACGCTGGGCGAAGCACCTTACCGTCAAATTAATTACTACTTTGTTACAAGTGCATTGAATGTTGTAGTTGTCTTGAGTAACGTCTTCTTCGTGCTTGTTTTAAAAACAATGGTCTTTTTTGTGGGGCATTTTTTATTTTACTTTTACATAACTAGTCTTACTAGGGCACACATTATTATCATGTTACATGTCACTTCGTTGAATCAGAACAGTTGTCTAAAAACAGCAGATATTAAATTAAGGATGCTACAGGCACCTTTTTGACGTGAAACATCTATAGGCGCTGGTAAACCAAAAAAACAAATGAAAATCGCGTGTTTAAAGCAGCATAAGAGCTACTTATTCGACACGGTTTACAACAAGTTACCTGGTCTCGGGGCACAGAGCGCTGTGTTACAATCTCGTGGCTTCGAATTCAATTGAAGCTTATGGATTTTCTTTTTGTGAAACGAGTCATTTTGTTTTTTTTATTTTATTTTATGTGTTTGTTTTTATATTGACTTTTTTTTAAGCATATTACTTGTACAAAATAATTTCGATGTTTCACATCTGCCAGGCGTCCCACGACGGCTTACTTTTTTTTTTACCCTTTACTGTCCCACTGCTGGACAAAGGCCTCCCCCAACTCCGTCCATGCGTCCTTTATCGTGACTTAACATAATTATGTGTTAAAGATAAATATTGCCAATTTCCTCTTAAAATGTAATAAAAATCCCATTTGAACTAGGACCGCGTAAACCATAAAACTGTACGATTTACGACACACTTCAGTGTCAATCAATACACCAGCAGCCGTATATTCCTGCTATTTTACAAAATGTATTGACATAAATTATATTAGCTTCTCGTATAGCTTTGTGAATATTTGGATTTCGTTTTCGTAACAAAAACATGGTTCGATTTTTTTGGTATATATTTTTAAAGAAAAGATGAATGGATTTTGTGAGGAATGATATGAAAGAGAAAGGAGTAAATGATGCCGTGACGTCTGACAGGAGAGAGTGGAACAAGAAAACGTGTTGCGCCGAAGATGACGATTTTTAAACTAATTGTTCTAATAAATACCAAATACTAGGTTGCTCGTGGCTAAATAATAACAGCCGTTCGGGTCGATCCTGAGGTTAAGCCGTGCTTGCCTAAGTTGGTCCGTGGATGGGGGACCACCCATTACATATCTACCAAATTTCCTCCGTGCCTCGGAAAGCACGTTAAGCCGTTGGTCCCGGGCATCCCGGCTGTCATTTGTAGATCTTTGACAGTCGTTACAGGTTATCAAGCGTTATGGTATTACCCCTTGTGGAGGTCAGATAGGTAGTCGCTCCATGTCGCTCCAATTCTGACATTCAGATGCATCCAGTTATCAGATGATGACCCAGTTTTACATTGTTCACTACATTTTACGATAATTTTCATCTAGAAGTTGGGTGTCAGACTTGTACTGTATAGATTTATGAGTAGACACAACAGTAATTAAGTAACCTCTACACGCTTCCTTTACCCGACCTGCTCTCTCATAAATAACTTTTCGCTAACTATCTACAAACAGTTTTACGTCTCCCACTCAAATTTCTCACCAAACCTTTAAAACGTGTTAAATGAACTCCTAGCCATATTTTAGTAATAAATAGCCCATATCCCTCTGTGGGCTACTTTAAGTACCCATCCACTAGTTTCTGAACCCCATGAATGGGTTGTAAAATGGTGTGTCAACGGTAAAATAAACCATGTTGTCCAGGGCACTGTTATTGGCAATAAAGACAAACAATGCTTGTGTGCTAAAAATACGTAAAATGACGTCATTTGACACAAATATGTAGAGGCTGTCAGAAAAGTGTCTTGTGTTCGTGGTAGTAGTTGGCTTTGTAACTGTAGGTCTTCTCTCTAAGTCAACGAAGATTCGGGACCCGTCCGAAAGTAGCTTATACTTTGAAATGAACCCTACTCCCTAAAATTTTCGGATTCATGAGTTTTGAAAACACATTAGGAGTTAGGACAGATGACCAATCGTGTCGTCACTTTGTTTTAGTTCGGGCTCCTAACGAATGTTATGTCCATAAGCGATACGGAGTAGGAAACGACCGTAACTTCGGCCGAAAATACGGATTTCGTGCTTAGAGTGTAGACCTCCTGACTCTAGTGGTAATGAATTCGTCGATAGTCAGATAATACAAACATCGTTATCCCATGGGGACACACCTTTATCCCTGTAGCCTGAAACAACAGAACGCCGCCTGCTACGGTACTCCTTTAGCATCGTCCTCGTTCATACATCTGGGGGCCTAAAATAATATTATAAAGAGGAAAGATTTGTATTTTTGTTTGTGTGTTTGTTACGATTTAACTCAAACTACTCGATCGATTTTAAAAATTCTTTCAGCAATGGATAGCTACAGCGAGTAACATAAGCTATATTTTATCTCCGTATCTCACGGGAACGGGAAGCGGGAACTAACCGCGTGACGTCCGTTAGTATTATTATAAATTAAATGCAATGAAAAACAGGTTTTGATTGACTGTAGACATTGTAGATGGCACCTACCTAGTAGGCCGTGGCGTGCCTAGGGCCATGAATACGGCAAGCCTATAAGGCAATCAGACTGTTCAGAAACCCTAACATCATGAAGAGTACCTATTAGGTTATAAGGACACGCCAAGCTTTTAGATGTGTTTGAAAGTCCCGCCTCTACTTGTAGGGAATATTTTACAGAACTAACAATCTGTATATTAAGACTAACGTGTGTTTGACAGCCTATTAACCATTGAGCTAAAACCGCTTGTATTGCGAATACAAAAAGAAAACTAACCCATTTATCCACGCCTATCCACACTTTACACGCAAGCTCACGTCTATTTACAACCACACCCATATAATAGACAACACAGCCTAGCTATAACCGTTAGCAATAAAACGCGCCCCGCAGAGCCGGACCATACACGAGCGGTACCATAGAATAGAGTATAGACTCCGGCGCATAGACCAACCGCGGCACTTGTATGGCGGCCATTACCATGTATGTACCTCCCACTATGGGCCACTAAGGTATCAGGGACCGTATAGTAATTATCGTCTACACGTGGGTGTAATAATTATTAATAAAGTAGGAAGGAAGGGAGGTGGATTTTGAGCTTTATTTTCAGTCATAGTCGCAATAGGTTTCGTTGAGACGTTTCGACAGGAAAATCTTATCGACAACTAGACTGAATTGTCATAAAGCAATAATTATTACGATGCCGCCGAAAGCAAATTGACACATCTGCGGAAAAAAAAATAGTCCTAACGGCCTGGGCACAGCCAAGAGCGGCGCGGATTGCGGCTCGGCAAGCGGTAAGCGGCGAAAACAAATGGTAGACAACATAGGAAGTATGTCACAGTGCGCGTTGTTGGTAGCTGTGGCATACTTCTTATGTTGTCTACCATTTGTTTTCGCCGAAAAGCGCCAGGGTAGCCAACCGAAATACAAATTTTCTTACGTTTTTTTGCAATTTGCAGGTTAGTGTCAGTGTCAGTGTCAGTCAAACAGGAAATCGCAAACCATCACGATTACACTTGTAAAGTAGGGTGTGATCTACTTCAGCAGTAAAAAAAACATCATTACTCTTACTAATACTACCAAGCGGTATGCCAAGTCGTCCATAAACCATATTTATCGACTGCATTACTTACCCACAATTCTTCATCAACATACAAATTAGCTATCATAACATACTATGACTGGTATACGGCTTTGCTCACTGTACCATACAAAATGGCCGTATCATATGATAGTAGGACTATTTATCATTAAACTGGCCGTGAAATATTGTAATCAACTGTGGAAAATTATGATAGGAAAAAGGTGTACTTAACACTATTTTACTTCTGTTATATTTTTTGCATCAACATTTCATTTTGTTATAACTTTAAACGTTTCTGTGTCTCATTTACACCTCTTCGAGTATATTTTTCTGTTTTTCATACTACACTACTACTACAACAGCCCATAACGTCCACTGCTGGACATAAGCCTCTCCCACGATGGAGGGAATTTGCCGTAATCTCCACGCTTGGCAGGCGGATTGGAGATCGCAGTGATGAAAGACTAACAGAAAACGCTGCTGCCCATTCTCTGGTCCACGGAGGCGCAAGGTGTTCTGCCTCAGACATTAGTCGCCTTATACGACACCCGTGAGTGTAATGGGTTGGTTCTATTCTACTCTGCCGGATACCACACGGCTACACGGCTGTTTTTCATAGCATCGTGCAATTCAAACATACAATTTCAGCTGCATCCAGTTAGACTGGGAGCCGACCCCAAAATAGTTGGGAAAAGGCTAGGCAAATGATGATGCGGGTTAGTTTCTAAAGACCAGCAAAATTTTAAAATCAAGAATTAAGGCGACTACAGCAGCTAAATTAGCAACTCTATTTGTGGTGGTTCAAACTTCGTTTGAAATCCTGTTAGAATAAAGTTCTAATCAGCTTGCACTACAAAGCGGTTGTTACTTGTTACGTCAGTCACTGCGGCCGAATAGTGCCAAAATGACTGGTTTTTTGCGAATTACAAAAAATCTATTGATTGGACTAAAAAAACACTATGGTGCTAATATGTTGCTTGTAGAATTATTTGCCAAAAAAACAGAATGATCGCATGTTTTTTAGTAAGGTTTTTATTCGTTAAAAGAATTTTTTATCGAGTAAAATTAGTTGTATTATGTTTTCCAAACACTATCGTACTAGCATATATCCTGGAGAATATTATACATTTTTCTGGTTGTTTATTGCAGTGAATCATATGCTTTTTTGCATTATAAAACTCGCGTTTAGCTCCTGTAGTCCCCCATAATGTGAGTATTTGTCTGTAGTGTACGATAAACCCATGTCACCAAACATATTTATCAAAGAAGTACCTGTGTACAGTATGTACCTACCTAGCACCTACATCAAGTCCTACAGCTAAACTATACCCATAAAATTGTTAACGCCAGTGTAAAACTGAACAGCCAACTAAGTGTACGGAGGTCACGTACAGCAAACATAGCCTGATTTCTAAAGCCTAGGACATAAAAGCTTAAATGACACATTTCCTTGATGGTTCCTTTTTTGCGATTTTTGACATTGATGTGGGTTAGACTTAACCCCTATTTGCAATTAGCAGATCCCCACAGAGAGTAGTCCTATCCGAATTTTCTTATTTTTCCGGTAACATTTTTGAAAATTCCTCGTGCCCTACAGACTTCATTCGAATTAAGTATTAGAAAAAATAAAAATCAGGAAAAGAAAGTATAAGAAATAAAAGTAAAAAGTAGAAAAGAAAAGGAAAGTAAGAGGAAAGTGGTGTGTATTAACTAGTATTATGTTCATACATAATTAAAATACATTCGATTGGCCTTTTAAAGCTTGTTTTTAAAACATTGATGTTCATAAACCCAAAATCCCGAAGTTCCTTATTCTTATTCAACACAAAGATCAAACCAAACCAAACTGCCAAACTTAAGTGGCAGTGGGCAGGGGCCAGGGCACATTGCTTGCAGAACGGATAGCCGATGGGGCCGAAAAGTTCTGGAGTGGCGACCGCAAACCGGAAGACGTTGCGTTGGAAGGCCTCCCACTAGGTGGACCGATGACCTGGTGAAGGTTGCGGGAATCCGCTGGATGCGAGTCGCACGGGACCGGTCAATGTGGCGACACTTGGGGGAGGCCTATGTCCAGCAGTGTAGGGCTGTGCAATCACATTATTGATAAATTGGCATTCGATTAATTCTCATTACTGCAAAAACTTACATTAGGTACCATTACAACCCCCCCCCCCTCCTCCACACCCTTTATCAATACAATTTCCATACCTAATTATTCATGCACCGAATTATTTCGACAAAAATACAAAAAATTCATCGAAAAAAACTAGTCAATACCATGAGGACGTAAGAGACCTTCAGTTTTCCTTTACGCCGTTTTGAAAAATATTTTATAATTCTAAACTTGAAAGGGTGCAAGTGACATTAAAAGGGATGTCCCTTACGGTCATTGGTCACAAGTTATCGATATTTAATTGCAATAATCGAGCCGATATTAACATTTTAATTCATCCTTCCATAAATAAGTGTTTAATTTATCGCTTGCATGTTATTTCTTTCTTTTCGATCATCTACTATAATTTTCTTGTAATTATGCGTAATTAATTGGTCTTTTGCATAATCATTAAAGACTGACACAGTTCTTTTTTTATCGGATTCACTAATACAATTACCTGCACAAACCAACCGCAATAAGTAAGAATTTTTATCCAATTATTAGTAGCTCAATTAAATTTCATGATATTTAAAGTTTAATTATGGTAGTATTATTTTCACGAATACACACTACACATTCTATGTTTTCTTTGTGTGGTATCCGGCAGAGTAGAATAGAACCAACCCATTACACTCACGGGTGTCGTATAAGGCGACTAATGTCTGAGGCAGAACACCTTGCGCCTCCGTAGACCAGAGAATGGGCAGCAGCGTTTTCTGTTAGTCTTTCATCACTGCGATCTCCAATCCGCCTGCCAAGCGTGGAGATTACGGTAAATTCCTCCCATCATGGAAGAGGCTTATGTCCAGCAGTGGACGTTATAGGCTGTTGTAATTGTAGTATTCTATGTTTAAAAATGTTGAGCGCATTCTAAATTTAAATTAAAGCCGTTGGAAAAACATCAAGCAGTTTTGACATATTGTGTTTTGCCTTCAAGCTTCCTAGCTACCGCTACTACCTACATAAGTTCACATCGCTCGCATACCCGGTAATAAAACTACCGGTACGGTATACCTATCTCGCGTTTTCACGCTCGTAAACTCACTGTGGAAAGGGACAGCAAACTTTTATAGCACCCCGTCGCTTTTCGCAACAAAAACTTTTATTACCGGCCACTCGTAAATTACGCAGTCTTAACGTTGGGTTGGGGAAATTTTTAAAAAACTACATCGATTTTAAACTGCACTTTTAAAGTCAAATGCACCAAAATGTAGACTTTACTGTCTAGCCTTTTCCTAATACGATACCCCTTGGTAAGACTGGTTGACAGACTTCCGGTTCGGGCCACTGGCTACCTGTAACTCTGTGCTGTAACGACTGTCGAAGATGTAGAAATGACAGTCGGGAACACGACGTAACGTGCTTACTGAGGCACGGAGGAAAGTCTGTGTGTAATGGCTGATCACCCATCTACAGACCAACCTAGGCAAGCGCGACTTAATCTAAAGATCGACCCGAGCGGATGTTATTATTTAGCCACGAGCTTATCTAATCTTAAAATTACATAGTATTATAAAATTCAAATTAAAGCAAAAACGCCAGCCATATCAGCAGTGCAAGTACGTAGGAATCGATTCGATAAATCTGACAGTTATTCTCGACAAAATGAGTTTTTATCTTTGTTATAAACTCATTTTGTCGAGAATGACTGTCAGATTTATCGAATCGATTCCTACGTACTTGCACGGCAGGTCGTATTAATTATTATTATTTATCCAATGACCTACCACAAGCAGACCCATTTAAAAATGGAACTCGGGAACGAGACGGTCGTAAAGTGATCGTCTTGAGTGACGTGCTACATTCGCAATACACCTTATCGATGAAAACAAAAAACCATTACCATTACTCATTTAATTTCTCCTGTCATTTGTTTGAAAATTACTTTGTATCAATTATTACTATGAAAAATAGATGCGTATTCACGACAAACACAAATGCCGTTCCGCTTTACCATTAATATGTGCTCAACTTGCCATATATAAGCAGTTTGAATCAAACGAAGAAGGAGATATCACGAGTCTGTGTTACAAATACATGATTAAGATCACTTTCAGAAGTGCTTCACAAACAGCTGGTTGGTGCAATTCTGGTAACCGAGTTTCAAAACTAATAAGCATTGGTTCATTTTGTCTAACTGTTAAAATACTAATGCAAGCTTATGAAACTTACTAAATATGGATTAATAAAAAACTAAATTCTGATTTTAGTAGCCAGGATTAGACTTCATAAGACTTTCTAGTTTTCTAGTTCTAAATCTGTATGAAGTAAATTTGTTATCCTATTGTTGAAGTCAAAATGTCGGTCTCAGCAATACAAATCCAACAAAAGCATCGACAAATTGTCACACTGCTAATAACATCACTGTACGTTTGACGCGTCGTCGTCTGCGGATCGTAAAACTTTTCGCGCGTAAACGTCACCGTTGACATTGGCTAGCAGATGCAGCGCTTCGCAGCGCCCCTTTGTGCCGCGACCGTCTAGTAACCATATTGATTTACTGCTTACTGTATATTGTTCCTAAAATTTTAATATGCGTGTTTCTGGTGAGGGGTCGATGACCTTACAGACCCCTTAAAAATATTGTTTGTGGACTTGATTGGCGGTTTGAAACAGTTTAAATATGAGAATAAATGAAAAAAACTTCGATAGCTGGACTTGATTATTAAATTTTAGTTCTGTTATTGAACAATGTTAAAAATCAATGGCATTAGTCAAGAAATTATTTTTTTCCAAAATTAAAAATTCCCGGACAATATACGGGCGCGTACACATTGCACAAAACTCAACTTTGACTATAATTAATCTTCACAAATTGGCGCAAACAGTAAACCACAATAAAACAGTCATCAAATACTTCAACTGTTATCTGGCACACGCTGGATTCACAACGCTTCGATTCGATTTTCGATTCGGAAAGTCGTATGTCTATCTCGCTCGATTTCGTAATGTCAAAAAAAGATAGACATACGACTTTCCGAATCGAAAATCGACTCGAAGCGTTGTGAATAAGGGGCCTGGACTCGTAGATTCTAGAACATTCCTGTACCTATGTAGTTACCATAAAATCTAGCCAGACATTCATCCAGCGGGCCCCGTCTTCCGTCGTAAACCGTACCTAAAATAAGTCATAAAATATTGTCTGAGTATTTAAATTTATCTAAGTATAGTGGGTTTGGGTAAATTGGAACGTCTCGTGGGTTAAGATATTGGCACACTGTGATAGATATAAAATTAGGAAACGGAGGGAAGTGTTTTAGATTTGTGGATGTTGAGTCTTGATTGACGTTTCTTGTTTTCGTTTTATTTGATTGAACGGGAATAATAGTTGAAACAAAGGGATACTATTTCGAAACGATTGTTGAAAGGATATCTACATAATTTCATTAAAACTAAAACGCAATTAAGTAGCGCCAATTTACTTTTTTATTATTAACCAGGCTGAAACGGTGAAACCGTATCGTATCAATTATTTGAATTAGTTCCGAAATTAACCTTCTTCCGCCGACGACGATTTTTATGAGTTCCACGGTAATAACGGGCTTTCGGGGTTTTGCTTCCATTAACCGATTTTTGGTGGTTGTTATTCCTCTGGAATGGAAATAGAACACAATTGGAATAGTGTTAACACGAAGTATTATATTATCTGTGGTGTAAGTAAACAATAAAATTCAATGTTCGCTTAAATAGTTTTCACATAATTCTAGTTCTAATAAATCTTGCTTTAGTTTTTCACATAATCTAATCTCAAATAAACCTTATTTTGGTGCAATGATAAATACAGTGCAGCAATGTTACACTTCGCCTCGCTTTCAATAATTATGCAGTTTTGACATACTCTACAGTTTTAAGAAGATTTAGTAGTCATTATAACCGTGTTTTTCACGTAAGTAATGGAGTTTGATTTTGGGCGGATGCATCCCATGGTTCGCAGGCTTTAAATTTATTTCTCAGCTTATAATCTCAGCGGCATGTTTTTTAGTGAATGTTAAATGCATTGTAGGTTTTGTAGGTTATTTCCTTGAAAAAAATGTCGTCATTCATACTTGGAGTTTTTTTATACCAAATGTTGTCATTTTAGATTTATTGACTTAACAGAAAGCATGTCAGTTAATGCCACTACAAGCCAATTTTGAATGTCAAACTATACTAGGCCATACAATTGATTCTAGTTGCCTGTGTCTTGTGGATTTAGCCTTTCTTTTTTATTATTCTCCGGATACCAAGTCCGTAAATCTCAATAACAGGCCCAACTACTTCAATATCCTCCTTCACCCTTAGAATAAAATTGAGGAAACAGACCAATACTGATAAGGTCCGAGCGCTTAACCTGCGGAACCCCAGTAAAACAAGGCGAATGAGTCCGTAGCTCAGGTTTACTACTGGACGCATGGCTATCACTTGTGAGGGTCATTTTGTTCACAGTTTTTTGCGTACTGAACACCGGCTACCAGAACACACAGTGGTTTTGTAAGGGTTAAAATTGAAGATGGTGTCTCTTTTTTTTTTGAGTACTCCAACTTATAGGAGTGGCGGACTTTTTCTTGTAATCGGAGCAGGCTCAGACATTTTCACTGTCTGTCAAGGTATGTTTAGCGCTTTTTCTAACGCTGGAAAATAAGTTTTTCAGTATAATAAATTAAGAAATGGCTCTGCGCATCCGCATAAAATGTTTTTAAGAGTCGACAAAGCGTTAGCGCATTTTCATTGAAACCTCAAATAGCCTAGATCGTCTTGCTTGAGCAAGAGAATCAGGTCGAAGTGATCTTCCATCAGCAATCAAAATGTTGGAAAAGTAAAAAAAAGAACAAATATGTGTTGACTGATATAATACGATATTTGAAATAGATTGCCACCGCTTATGCTGCATGAATTTTCCGCTCGAATGATATTTGCAGAAAGGCGCTGTTGGTTAGCATTTTGTCTATGAAATTATTGTATTTAAATAAATTTTCTTGTTAAAAAAACACTCTTTAGAGTGACCTCATTTTATTTCTCGTAATCTTCTCAGCAAACCCTTTCATTTACCACCCATATCATAGGAATGCATAAAAAATAACTAGTCCGCCATCTTTCGGAGTCCGCCATATTGGATTTAGAAAGACGTTACTTAGATAACCATGTATTGTCATCCAAACTAAACATGTATACAAAATTTCAGCTCATTCGTAAACCGGGAAGTAGGTCAAATGTAACTTCTAAGATTTTTTCATTGTGTCCGTATAGTTCTACCGTTCAGTTCTACTAATAGGACTTAACGGAGAAAAAAATCCATTTAGTACTACTATCTGCACATAGTACAAGCCCTTTGTTCAAAATTATTACCTACAGCCACGTGCTACAGATCGCCATGTGAGCCCATCTTATCCGCAGCACATTTGTCATCTTTTTACGACGACATCGCTGCGTTGTTACAGAACTGGTACTTTAATCGCCCATTAACCACGTTGGATGAGTTCGCTCGTACCACAGCCATCTGCGATGAAAGAGACAAGATATGAGGATGGGGACAATGAGTTTCTAATATTGTTTAGTGTGTGTCTTGTGTCTTATTTGTCGCTTCCGCATTTTTGTTAGAAATGTCGCGTGATTGTGGAAATTTTGAGTATGAGTGTGGATGCGTATAACATTAGGGGAAGACCAAAGAAATGGTGGAAGGACAGCGTCAAAGATGATTTGCTTAGAAAGGCGGTGACTCTGAGATGCAACTATTGAAACAAAAATAATATACTTCCACTAAACAACGACGGCCCCAGTAATCTCGGAGTAATCGGTGAAAATACAGGAAAAAAAAACTTGTGGAGTACTTAACCTGTTTCTTATTTAGAAGTCGGTTATAAAGAAGCTGTGTGGAGCCCATATACCTACGTCGGAATGAGGACAAGAGAATAATAAGTAGGTACTCATGATAAATAGTAGTAGAGCTTAATAATGATGATCACTGGCAATAATAGTTAGGACGACGAATCAGGATAAATAGTGGTAGACCTTAATAATGATGATCACTGTCAATAATAGTTAGGACGACGAATCAGGATAAATAGTGGTAGACCTTAATAATGATGATCACTGTCAATAATAGTTAGGACGACGAATCAGGATAAATAGTGGTAGACCTTAATAATGATGATCACTGTCAATAATAGTTAGGACGACGAATCAGAATAAATAGTAGTAGAGCTTAATAATGATGATCACTGTCAATAATAGTTAGGACGACGAATCAGAATAAATAGTAGTAGAGCTTAATAATGATGATCACTGTCAATAATAGTTAGGACGACGAATCAGAATAAATAGTAGTAGAGCTTAATAATGATGATAACTGTCAATAATAGTTAGGACGACGAATCAGAATAAATAGTGGTAGAGCTTAATAATGATGATCACTGTCAATAATAGTTAGGACGACGAATCAGAATAAATAGTAGTAGAGCTTAATAATGATGATCACTGTCAATAATAGTTAGGACGACGAATCAGAATAAATAGTAGTAGAGCTTAATAATGATGATCACTGTCAATAATAGTTAGGACGACGAATCAGAATAAATAGTAGTAGAGCTTAATAATGATGATAACTGTCAATAATAGTTAGGACGACGAATCAGAATAAATAGTGGTAGAGCTTAATAATGATGATCACTGTCAATAATAGTTAGGACGACGAATCAGAATAAATAGTAGTAGAGCTTAATAATGATGATCACTGTCAATAATAGTTAGGACGACGAATCAGAATAAATAGTAGTAGAGCTTAATAATGATGATCACTGTCAATAATAGTTAGGACGACGAATCAGAATAAATAGTAGTAGAGCTTAATAATGATGATCACTGTCAATAATAGTAAGGACGACGAATCAGAATAAATAGTGGTAGAGCTTAATAATGATGATCACTGTCAATAATAGTTAGGACGACGAATCAGAATAAATAGTAGTAGAGCTTAATAATGATGATCACTGTCAATAATAGTTAGGACGACAAATCAGGATAAATAGTGGTAGAGCTTAATAATAATGAATGTAGCAGACTGTTGTGTTCTCAATAGTGTTTAAGTTTGAAGTCGATACCGGATTTGGCTATTACTTATTGACCATTATAACTAGGGCTAAAACATTTTTTTTTATTAGTTTTAAAATAATCACGCTAATCATCATCATCATTTCAGCCGAAAGACGTCCACTGCTGGACATAGGCCTCCCCCAAGTGTCGTCACATTGACTGGTCCCGTGCAACTCGCATACATAGAATCCCTGCAACCTTCACCAAGTCATTGGTCCACCTAGTGGGAGGCCAAATAATAACAAATAAAATCTAAATTATTAATTAAGGTTCTCCTAATTCCTAACGACATGAGAATAAAGAATTGATATCTGGACGCAGCAAAGCGTGCTATCGAGTCCGGTCCATTGAACAGAATCGATCGTGGATCGTAAGACACCACAAATTAGATCGGAGATTGCGATATTGTTGTGCACCATCCAGCGCTTTAGGGCTTCATACAGGTATAGGCTTTCTGTATAGCGTGCTTTATTAAATAAGTGATTCGATACGAATATTAATATGCCTGCCATTTATCTATCTCAATCTGTAGAAAAATCAGGAGAATTTTTTACATACATTTTTCACAAGTTTTTGGGATTGATTGTCAATTGATACTTTAGAACTTGAATGTTTTTTTTAGAGCTAACAAACGTGAATTTTTTGGCGTTTATAGGTCGATATTAATAACGCCAACAGGACGCTTGATATATTCACAGAATATTTTTATATTCACTTTAAGAATAAATAATTAAATTTAAATATAATCAATATTTAAGGAGGGCATACAACAAACCTGTTTTTTTTGCCGTTTTGTCTAATGTTGTATAGATAACGGTTGGCAACCCTTCGTGCGCGAGTCCGACTCGCACTTGGCCGGTACTTATGCTTCTCATGTGTGATGCCGCAAGCAAGGCTCTACAGGTCCTTACTGTGTTTTCCTTGTTAGTGCTTAGAGTTCTCATTTTCTAGCTCCTTAATATGGCCACGCCTGACGCCAGTCTTCCCTAGGGCACATCGTATTGCACAGCAACTAGGCGGTGGAAGTCAGATAGGCAGCCGCTCGATCTCCATGAAGAATACTGGTACTTATTAGGTGAATCTCGTTAGACTAGAAGCCGCCCACCCATTACACTCACGGGTGTCGTATAAGGCGACTAATGTCTGAGGCAGAACACCTTGCGCCTCCGTAGACCAGAGAATGGGCAGCAGCGTTTTCTGTTAGTCTTTCATCACTGCGATCTCCAATCCGCCTGCCAAGCGTGGAGATTACGGCAAATTCCTCCCATCATGGAAGAGGCTTATGTCCAGCAGTGGACGTTATGGGCTGTTGTAGTAGTAGTAGAAGCCTACCACTACATAGTCACAGTATAAATATGTTCAGTACGGAAACTACCTACAAACGCTCGAAACCGCACACTCACACAAACATGCGCCTCGACGGGCTTCCCAAGCGGACGTTGCGGTGCTGCCAGTAGTGCTTGTCGCGCCGAGACGTGTCACGTAAAAGTTTATATCTCCCAATCTTTTTAAAAAGGTCTTTTGTTGAGATTAACCGACGCCATAAGATAACCTATTTAAATGAGAGGTTTTCTTTTTGAGTATGAAAAAAAAACATAGTTCCCAAGAACTCTGTAGATGGCGTTGAACTGACTACGTTACTAGGTGCATAAGCCAAAACGCTTGGAAAAAAAAACATTACGTCACGTCATATACGCTCGTTGACTGACACTTTCGTTTGCTAAGCTTTGCCTCATTGGTCGACTGCTGTGCAATTTCTGGGTCGGGCAAAGAGTTATTGGGTTTGCTTCCGAATATACCCATTACATCCAAGTGAAATGATGTAGTAACGTTCCATTCCTAGCAGTAACTTACCAAGTTCAGCGCCATCTATACAGCGACTAGGGAAGAGTATATAAAGAAAATCTTTCATTGTTTTTGTAAGCTAGTTATTTCAATTCGATTGATTGATCACAACAGATTATAAATGTTTTAATAAAGAAAAAACAACATCAACAAGATTTAAAGGGACAACCCTATGGTTTCAATGGAGCGTAGGTAATTATTGCATCAACTACGCTTAGTTTCGGTACTGTCCGTAATTTTATACTGTGACATAGTTGGGAAAAAGGAGGCAGATGCGATGGATGATGACGTTCTACCAATTCACTGAAGGTCGATCAGTTTACAACTTTATTTCTTATAAGGGTCAGAAGTGGTAGACCATCAGTGAACTCGGCAGTACCTTGATCCTCTCTTATTGGTATTCATTCCATTATTTTTACTTCCTTTATTTAGGGTGAGGCCAAACGAGCGTAATTTTTTGAGCTGTGTGTCGCGTATCCGACCGATTTTCAGTTGAACGTAAAATTTACGTTCAACTGAAAATCGGTTAGGATGCCAGACGGACGGACGTAACTTCAGTCGACTCTCGCGCAATCTGTAGCTAACTGACGCTTGCTGCACTCCCCTCCCTTACCCCTAGCGCAATTCGGTCGAAAAAATGCGCTTGAGTCAGCAGACAACTCATTTTGCGTGCGTCGCTGTGTGGTACACTACAAACAGCGATTTTGGTATGAAACCGAATGCAACGTGAATTCCGCAACTCATTTTGCGCGACTCACCCTTATGAATGAATGAATGATTGATTTATTCACTTAAAATTTTCTTAACGCTATGTACATTGCCCCACAAAACTGCTTACGCAATTAACTGTAAGATCGTTGAGTGTCTCTTACAGTAAACTGGATTCAAAATTTAAAATGGATTCTGTTTGACTTTTGCGGTTGATGAATGAATGAATGATTGATTTATTTACTTAAAATTTATTAACGCTATGGATATTGCCCCACAAAACTGCTTACGCAGTTTAACTGTGAGATCGTTGAGTCTCTCTTACAGTAAACTGGATTCAACATTTAAAATGGATTCTGTTTGACTTTTGCGGTTGATGACCGAACGAATGATTGATTTATTTACTTAAAATTTATTAACGCTATGGATATTGCCCCACAAAACTGCTTACGCAGTTTAACAGTGAGATCGTTGAGTCTCTCTTACAGTAAACTGGATACAAAATTTAAAATGGATTCTGTTTCACTTTTGCGGTTGCTTCTAGACTACTAGAAGAAAACAGCATAACATAACAGTATGACAGTCGTCTGGCGGTATTAACAAGATACTTTTTGTTGCCCCGCAAAGATGTAAACAGTAAAAAGTAATCGTTGGCGGTTAAGATAAAGTATGTATTCGAGAAGTTTATGATTTATTTACTTTTTACTGCGGTTGGTGACAATATGCTTTTATGAAGTGCTATTTTGAAGTAGCATTTGTCCGTGGTTTCGCTTGCGTATAGATCGTAAATTTTATCGCACAGGCATGCACGTATTACCGGGATAACCTACCTTACCGACTAACCTAGGTCATGGTCTACCTGTGTTACCTCATTCCACCTTCGAGCCGAGGCCCGCAGGTGAAGTGGGCCAGAGGCAGTGAGAGTTACAACGTAAGTGTGTAAGGGAACACTGGTTTTAGTCAGTTCAAGTCTGAAATACCTCACTTCTGCCCTGGGGGCACATCTATTGAGGATTGCAACCTGGAAAAAAGGGGTAATAGGTTAACAGAAAGACACAGAAAGAGATACTTTCGTATTTATAACATTAGTCATTAAGAATAGTCTAGTCTACCCACTATTCACATTAATAAAATGGCCGACAGAACAGAATGTCTTCATTAAATTTGAAAAAGATAGCTATAATGAAGTAGGCATCCTCGAAGAAAGACTTTTAGAAAATTTAATTCCTAAGCTGGTGTAAAGGGGTTTAATTTTTTTATGATGTCCGTCACCGGGCGAATCTGGTGGGGGACGTCTAGTATACAATAAGCCAGTAATGAAAAAGGTCCAATAACCTTTAATTTCTTGTCGTGTGAATCAAAAGCAAAATTTAAAGAGAATACAGCCGAATTGAGCGGAATCATGTCGCTCTGGGCAATTCTTGACGTAACATGAAACTAAAAAAAACAGTCTGAACGGATCCTTAATTTGTTTAAAAGATAGGTATTAAAGGGAAATTGCATTGTGAAGGAATGGTTGGATTCTTGCCTCAGGTAGTTTTGCATGCAAATATACATATTCACAGTGTCAGTGCACTATATTTATAATACCCGTCGATTAGTGTCCTCGAATCATGCAGTACTTTAGCCCAGGACGGTGGTACATTCTTAGCTCTTTAATGGGACTGCTGAGTGGCGGTACTTTCATGTACTACTCTTCATGATCTCAAGGTTTCTGAAGAGTCTGCTTGCCATATTGTTGGCCCCTAGGCACGCCATCTGAGTAGTAGTGGCCCATTTGTAATGACCCCAACTTAAGTGTCCTAGGCAGTGGATTTAACCCTTAACAGGCTTACATTTCGTCCTGGAACCAAAAAGTCGAAGATGGTATCGTCAAATTTTTGAACCCTCACTAAGCTCGTGTGGTCGATAATAGCCTACTCCATCTCACAGAGAAGAGGCCTGCATTACCTTAGTGGAGTCGTTACATTGCATTGCATTGCATTTACATGCTGTCTGTAATGGGCCTTCTGAATCTTTCCTACACAGTAAAAGTTCGACGTTACAAGCCAAAACTCAAAAAAAAAAAAATCGCATCGAGATGTCAGTCCTACGAGCGATACATCGAATAATAGCGATTAAATATAATCGTGTCGGGTGGCATTCCGCGCCGTATTTGGGTTCGGGCGTCGTGTCGTCCGCAACATTGTTGCAAGTAAACAGAACTAAGTCATGAGCGGAGAGCGATAAACTTTCAAGGTGCGTAGTTACAAAAATGGAATGAAAGAGTTAGGGTGCAGTTAGGGTTAGTTGGGGGGTGGAGTTAGGGTGGTGTTAGCGGTAGGGTGGCGAGTGGCGACATCTATACTGCCATATATGAACTAAATTGATATATCCTATGGAATATGATCCCCATTAACACAATAGAGAAACCCGACAACAGTCGTAGGGCAGTAGCCCACCGGACACGACACTGTCTTGTCGGAGAATCTTCATTTTTCTATTGAGGATGAGTCGCTTTCGGCGCTTACCATCAGGTGAGATATATATTGAACAAACGTAGGCCTTCCACAATAATAAAAGTCAAACTTGTTGTCGAAAAAACTAACGGTTTTTTACTCGCAAGAGTTCTCTCTAAATGAAGCGTGTGAAAATTTGATGATCATCCAGCCGCTTCATGAAAATACGGAAATATTAACAGAAACCAAAACTTTTTGTCCAACTTTAGCCGAAAGCAGTTGAAGAATGTAATTTTTTACTTTTATTCAACCAATTCATAAAAGCTTCTACCTTGTGCCCTAGATCAACATAATAATAAGTAATACTCTGAATGTCACAACTCTTATCAACAGGTGTATGTTGACAGCCGGTCTATGCATTCATGGACCAGATCAATGTCCTCAATTAATCATTAGTTTTAGATTATGGTTTTTATTGCATCACTTGTGTGATAAAATCAAAGAGGATTTATTGATGGTTCGCCTCTGAGTGCTGGCGTGTGGTTTACACATTCTGAGCACTAGTTAGATATAGGCCTCACTATAAAATTAACGTTTCGCCCGTTGGCTGTTCTCATCCAGATACAACCAGCCGCCCTGCAGAGATTAGTCCCAATCCCATTCCACAGCACAAGCTATTCTATATAGCTCAGCCCATACCATAGTAGCATAATTAAATAATTCAAACAAGATTAAAACACAAGTGTGTCTGTTCACCGCTAAAAAAGGAGTCCGTAAAATCTGGCTCCTACTTTCCGATTACCAGTTACCGACAGCTTCGAGCTTCTTGGCACGAAGTTGACTGCGAATCTGAACTTCGGTTCCACATTGAGTCGAAAGCTCAAAGGGTCTCATTTGTCTATATTCCATAATTAAGAACGACCATAAGCTTATGGCTTGCGCCACATCCAGTACCAATTCAGAATGTCGCGTTATTAGTAACAGGTGCGTGCTTACGGTTTATTCATTCACAAATCGGATCAACGGCCGCTCTTCATTCCATTAACAGTTTACTGTATTGCGAACTTGCGAAAACGTATTATTGATCATTCATTCATTTCATTTATTCAGTAACAATAACAATTGTGTCTGAATGCGTTACATAAAAAAGTTTAAATTAGTTAAATAAACAGAAAAAAAACACAACTCGACTAATAATAAATAGAAAAATATACCATCACTAAATCAAATTAAATTAATAAAAATCACAATAATAAACAATAATTTCAATATAATTAAAAGTAAAAACCATGAAAATATTCAAAAATGTCACCAAAAGATTGCGATATGTGACTTTTCTAAGGTGAAGTTTAGTGCCAAGATCGACGAGATTGATATAATCGACTGCTTGCCGCTACCTGATCAGATTGCCGATAAATTGTGATAAGGTCAGGAAAAAGATAAAGTCTGCCTTTTTCCAACTATATGTATGTAGCTTTGAGTCGGCTTCCAGTACAACCGGATGCAGCTGACTACCAGTATTTTACATGGAGCTACTGCCCATCTGACCTCCACAATCCAGTTAGTACTCCCCACCCCACCCCCGTTCCCCAAACCCTCAGTCAAAATTTCGGGTCACCGACTACCTGTAACGACTCAAAGGTCTAAAAATGGAAGCCAGGACCAACGGAAGAAACTCGGAATGTCATTCACTCTCTCATTCACGGACCAACCTAGGTAAGCGCGGCTTAACCTGAAGATCAACCCGAGCATATGTTATTATTTAGACACGAGGTCCTTTTGTGAGTGTTCCATACTAATTATTTTAGATATAATTATCATTTTCCTTAACCTGAAGATCGACCCGAGCATCTGTTATTATTTAGACACGATGTCCTTTTGTGAGTGTTCCATACTAATTATTTTAGATATAATTATCATTTTCCTTAACCTGAAGATCAACCCGAGCATCTGTTATTATTTAGGTCCTTTTGTGAGTGTTCCATACTAATTATTTTAGATATAATTATCATTTTCCTTAACCTGAAGATCAACCCGAGCATCTGTTATTATTTAGGTCCTTTTGTGAGTGTTCCATACTAATTATTTTAGATATAATTATCATTTTCCTTAACCTGAAGATCAACCCGAGCATCTGTTATTATTTAGGTCCTTTTGTGAGTGTTCCATACTAATTATTTTAGATATAATTATCATTTTCCTTAACCTGAAGATCAACCCGAGCATCTGTTATTATTTAGACACGACATGCCAAACATTAAGAGACGTCTAATGCTTTATTGTTTTTATTTCTATTGATCTGGGGGTAAACTAAAGATAACTCTAGCTGCCTTCCATCGTTTCCGAAAATAGCACAAACTTGGGATTCCGCAGTACATAAATGCACTGTAAAAGTATTATATTATCTGTGACTGTATCTGATCTACGCTAGGGAATGGGCAACTACAGTACTTTCGCAAGTTATTATGCCTTGTGACTGGGACTGTGGCTTTGTTTTTTATTTGTAATTTTGACATTTGAAAGTGCCGTAATGGTCTAATTGAAATAAATGCATTGAGTTTGAAGTAAAATCAAGCTTATTTCGTTCAATAACCAAGTGATCTACAAATGTTCTCATAAAATACAACATTTAATGTAGATCCTGAGACTCCTCATAAATCAGTTCAGCAGCTAAGTATTTCAATCTAGTTATTACAAAGATTTACAGAGCTGTGTGTATGATTTATGTGCTATTCTCGGAAACTTCTCGACGGGTTCTCATACTAATTTCTGAGGATCATGTTGTATTAAGTGTTAATGTGGAACAACCTGATGTAATTATAGGAAATAGTGATTAATTATTTGGTTTTCTTTATCTCTCAATAAAGTTGTTATTTATTGGGATTTACTTTTTCACTATCTGTTAAGATAATTGATTGAGGAGCTCGTGGCTAAATAATAACAGCCGCTCGGGTCGATCTTCAGGTTAAGCCGTGCTTGCCTAGGTTGGTCTGTGCATGGGTGACCACCCATTACAAACCGAGTTTCCTCCGTGTCTCGGAAAGCACGTTAAGCAGTTGGTCCCGGCTGCTATTTGTGATCTTTGTCAGTCGTTACAGGTACAGTCAGTGGCCCAAAAAGTCTGACAACCAGTCTTACCAAGGGGTATCGTATTACCCAGTACTAACTGGGTTGTGGAGGTCAGATAGGCAGTCGCTCCGTGTAAAATACTGGTATTCAGCTGCATCCTGTTAGACTGGAAGCCGACCACAATAAAACTTGGGAAAAGGCTAGGCAGATGATGATGATGTTAAGATAATTGAAGCACCCTAATCTCACATTGACATTATGTGTATCCAGGGGTAGGTAAATTAGAGCTAACATAAACATCACGCCTATAACTAACTGGGTTAGGCAGAGGTGTACCTCATAGTACACCCACATTTCGCTAGCTACGTTTTAAGTCCCATGCAATAGGGGACGACCCTATTGCCACCAACCGGATACAAATCCAGTCTCCGTGGCTGAAAAACCCAATAACACTTACCTCGACCCGGGAATCGAAGCTAGGACCTCATGCTCAGCGGTCGCGCTTGCAACGACTCGACCCAGGAGGCAGGAAATTATAGGTAGATACTATATAAAGGGAGTAAAACACCTCTTATCGAAGCCGAAAGGCACTTGATCTCCCCGTCATTGCGATCATTTTTTTGTTCTACAACATACCTGGGAACCTTCTAGTTACGGAGATATTGGGGGTCAAAGTTCCAACTTTTTGACAAGTTTTTAATGTAAGATTTTTACTTTAAACACCTCCACGACCCCCGTACTATTTAATCCATCCATCAGCACAATGTTTTGTGTGCGTTACATTGAGTTCTACAACAAAACATGATTTTTCAGCCAAATAAAAATCGTTTTCGCCCATCAATAATTTTTGCGTAAAGTTACTTAGTTTGATGTACAGAATGCTTGGTTGACGGCTACGTGATGAGGTCTTTTACACCCTGTATAATCCACGCACACGATTTTTTATGTCACATCCTAACTCAACAGTATAGACAGTCGCATTGACAACCAAGCTATAGCACATTTGATTAAAACGATTAAGACACAAAAACCTTTCATCACAACTTTATAGCAATTTTAATGTCTCATCTAACAGACCATCAATTCAAATCAAAACTAGCATAGAGAACAGAACGCTACAAATCATATAAAAGCGACTTCCCAATAAAGACCATGTTAGTTATAGAGCGACTATTCTCATGGTTTTACGAGGACTAGTAACTATTTCCTGCTCAAACTCGCATGTCATTCAGGACTAATTTCTGAAGGGTCTGTGGGACGGAACGTAGCTGTTTATGACTTCTCGCCGTATTGTTTAGCAGTTAAAGTGTTACTTTTAATATATTTTTAACGCGAACCAAGTTCTCAATCGACACGCTTGTTATAGGTGTATTAAATATTGCTATAAAATGTGTACAATGTTCCTTTTGAGGAGGGATGAGGAGCTGCGGAGGTGTTAGGAAGTATCGATATTAATAAATTAATCGATATCGCTTTGGTATTGAAAACAGTAAACAAATATCGATACAGCAAACTTTAGAAAGGAAGAATATTTGTGGTTTTCTCACTGAAAGAAAAAATGTGTTTTTGTCGTGAAAAGTTCAATTCATCGCAATTTTAAAATAGCTGCTCTATAAATAGATCGTTTTGAATATTCCATACTTAATACTGATATTAGCCCGAATATAAGCCAAGTCAGAGGCCCATGGGCAGCATAAAAACTCTGACACCAGGTTAGGCAGCCCAGCGATAATTATTAATTTATTTTTTATTATTATTGTTATTCTGGGTTGTAGTGGCCAGATAAAATAAATAAATATCGCTGGACATTAACACACAGTGCCATCTAGTGCCACACTAAGCAGCGAGGCTTGTGTCGTGGACACCAGATAGTTAATATACTACATAGATACTTTTTGTTTGTAAATACATACTTATTATACATAGGTAAATAGATACATGTTAAACACTGGTATTTAGATCTGGTTAGACTGGAAGCTAACACCAGCATCGTTGGGTTTGGGAGAAGTCGTAAATAATATTCGAAATCGTCAAAAAAATATCGACATATCGAGTTACTTCGACAAGCCTGCACCCTACCTTTGAGTGTCCGTTTAGCCGTCAACGTGGATGGACGTGTTTTACTGCCGTCAATCCGTTACGTTCCGCTCCTGACACAATGCGACTTAATAAATACGTGTTTAGGAGCTTGTTACTTTATTGCGTCGTTTGCTGAATAGCTTGTCTTGTTCAGGATAGGTTAATATTCCGAAGTACCTTACTTTAAGTATCGACTCTCAGGTCTTAAAATCGTGTTATTTGGATTCGGAAGTTTGAGAACGTCTTATAAGAATCTTGGTAGATAGACAAACTTGAATTTGTTTTTTAGATATTTGGCCAATGGGCAAAATAGATCACTGATACTTCTGCAGCTTCCGTAACACTTTGATATTACACTTTATTATTATTATTATGACGCTAGCAGCCTCAAGCTACTGCTATCTGTCAAATTTCTTGAAGACAAATAAATTTCCTTGATTTCTTTCTTTACAAATCAATTACATTTTCATTATTAACAAATCTATTAAAATAAACTAAACTAACTTAAACTAAAAATTTAAAAAATGGCGTCGAAAAACTCTTTAACGCTGTCAACTGGTAATGTATCCAGGAGACTGGCGGCGTTACCACGCTGTATGGCAACGCTAAGCCTTTAGCCAGGATAAAAGCCAGCCCTAGGGTCACGGGAAGTGTCAACTAAACGTTTTGAAATTTCCTTGAAAAGGCTGTGAACATTCGGACCCCACGGTCCTAGAGTTTCAAGCCCAAATGGCTCAAAAAGATAGTCACCAATAAGGTTACTATATTTCTTTAATAGGTTTTCAACTTTATCGCTAAAGCGTTAGGTTCAAGGTTGGTTGGGAAAATTTTACAGTTTCGGTTAGCTTGATGTGCTGGCTTCATAAGTATACAAAAAATGAGTTCTTTGGTCTGCAGTGTGTTTCCCTAATTTCCCTTTAAACGGGGCCTGAACATTACAAGTTTCCTCATCAAACAAACCTCGGATTATTTCAAGGAACTTGTTCTTCTGAAATTGGATTTTAATTACTATCTAGACTCGACAAGGTTCTCCGTCGATAATTTTAATATAAACTTACTTAGGTAAAACGAGACGCTAATAAAGGGTAATTTATTTACAATACCCATAAACAACCTTCTTTAATAAGAATAAGTCTCAATTAAGTAATAACACTCAAGCATTCAACATTTAAAACAAGCTATAAAAGTCGATTACAATTCCGTCTACATCGATTCAAGTTACCTTGTATAAGAATAGAATATAAATATAATATAAGCAAATATTAAGTTTCCATAATAAAGGGTGTAAACACCTCTTAACGAAGCCAAAAGGCACTTGTTCTCCCCGTCATTGCGATCATTTTTTTGTTCTACACCATACCTGGGAACCTTCTGCAGAGGACTAAGGATGTCAACACACCGCCCCATTTCTTGCGTCATCGTGGTAGCGTTAGTGGCACATTTCAAGTGATTACGAGCTACGTATTTGTTATTGTAATATAGTGTTATACCTATAAATGTTCGTGAGAAGTTGTACTATCGTATTATGATAACGCAAATTAGGTTTCGAATCGCAAAGTTGCAGTTGGAAGGAGGAGGATAAGGCTAGGATAAGGAGGAGCTCGTGGCAAAATAATAACAGCCGCTCGGGTCGATCTTTAGGTTATAAGCCGTGCTTGCATAGGGTGGTCTGTGGATGGGTGACCACCCATTACATACCGAGTTTCCTCTGTGCCTCGGAAAGACGTTAAGCCGTTGGTCCCGGCTGTCATTTGTAGATCTTTGACAGTCGTTAAGTAGTCAGTGGCCCAAAAAGTCTGACAACCAGTCTTACCAAGGGGTATCATATTACCCGGTACTAACTGGGTTGTGGAGGTCAGATAGGCAGTCGCTCCATGTAAAATACTGGTATTCAGCTGCATCCGGTAGGACTGGAAGCCGACCCCAGCATAGTTGGGAAAAGGCTGGGCAGATGATGATGACCTGGGAACCTTCTGGTTACGGAGATATTGGGGGTCAAAGTTCCAACTTTTTGACAAGTTTTTAATGTAATATTTTTACTTTAAACACCTCCACGACCCCCGCACTATTTAATTCCATCCATCACCAAAATGTTTTGAGTGCGTTACATTAAGTTCCCAGCAATAATTTTTGCGTAAAGTTACTTAGTTTGATGTACAGAATGCTTGGTTGACGGCTTCGTGATGAGGTCTTTTACACCCTGTATACGAGTAGTAATAACATTATTAAAAAGCAAAACACTAAAACTACACAATAAACAAAGTCAAAGTCGACCACTTTATGTGAAGTTATAAGTATGAAGATAAGGATCCGTGGCTGGTGGTGTAGTTAAAACAGTCATTAGTATCAGTTTCACCATGACGACGAAGACCGTACAATATGAAAAGGTCAGGCAAATGATGAGTATGTCATAATTCCATCAATAGTGATTAGTGTAGTTCACCCTATCATGTTCTTCTTGTGAACGGGATAGAACGGTCCAAGCTGAGGAAGCGGAGGCAAAATTCGAATTTTAGCTGTCAACCCGTGCTCCCATTAAATTACACTTTTTATGAACAAGGGGAAAGACCCTGTCATGTATATGGAAATAAAAACCGGCCAAGTGCGTGTCGGGCCACTCGCAGTATATGGTTCCGTAGCGTAGTAGCCCGTTATCACATAGAACGTTTTATTTTAAGGATTTTGTATTTGCTACAAAATTATCCAACACCCAAGTTCAACGACTATTACTGCTAAACTAATAAAGTTATCTTAACCGCAAAAATTTACTTTAAAGTTTATGAAATGCACCATCATCATGAATTTTCTCAGATTTTTCAAGCCAGCAGTTTAGCTTTTGGGGGGGGGGGGGGGGCGCCCTTGTGGAACAATAATTTGCACTTTAAAGTTTAATATTTCATAAACGGAGCATTAAATCGAAATAGTATTCACAACTCCTAAGTCATTTTAGAAGACCTATTCAACGATACGCCACACGAAGGGTTAACGACGAAAAAAAATTCATCCCAACTCCACATGTAGGGGAGCTACAGAGCTAAAATTTCATTTTACCGCTTTGTCGGCGTAATTGATATACACAACCCTACAAAATTACAGCTTCATAATAGTAACGGTCTCTTAGCAACCTGCGACGGACATGACGAAACTATAAGGGTTCCCTGTCAAGACTACGGAACACTAAAAAGCCTTTTACATTCAACTCTATTAAAAAATTGGCTTCTGATCTCGAGCCACTCGTAATTAAGTTATGGTCACATGATTTATCATTTAGGGGACGAATTCTTTACGCATACTTCACTCGATACTCGAGAGGGCTGTCAAACATACACCAAACATAATAAAGATGTCGAATGAATTACTTTTTTGTCAACACTCACCCGGTGAGGTCTGGGAGACCCTAAGATCAAATCAGCTTACAATTGCGCGGATTAGTTAGTTACTTGGAACCTAAGACACTAATTATCGGCATTATTATAAAATACTTATTAAAGTTAGCAATGCAATGTTATTGCTGACTAAATTACGCTGGCGACTATTTGACTAAAGTGTGCTGGGATTGGATGGTGTCGGAATGAGCAATCTATTTTAGAAGCCTGAGTTTGTGCTTTCTGTTTTTTATGGCTGTCATTACGGTTTGGTGGTTTTAGTGTGTTACCTAGACTATTTAAAAGATTTTTTAATTAACTAGAAAGAAAAGTGAGTACATAAAACACTCCCTTTCAAAATATACCCACGTTTTGAATATAAAATACATCCTGAAAGTAAAAATTGAAGAAAAAAAAAACAAGCCCAATCTCGACCAATATAATGAATGAGTGAAAGGAAAGGGCATGATCTTGTTCTTTCTGTTATGCATTTATGATTTACAATCAACTTCGTCGAAATAGCTCCAGTCTTTTCCGAGTAATTGAGCACCCAAACAAACAAACAAACACAAACATTTATTTTATGACTTAAAAAGTTGAAACTGGCCATTCAAGACTGCATGCAAATATAATTTAAACACGTACTTTTGCCGTACATTTAGGGAATTATTTTCTATTTAAATATGTCTGGAGTCACCCTTTTGGTAGTTTAGTCGTAAAAAGTTAACTGCCGTAATTTTTATGGGCAAGTCACCTTCGGCCCTTTGTGGTAGGGTAACTAATAAAAAATAAAATAAGTGGACTAGTTTACTTATCCTGTACAAATAATAAAGGCTTTTCACTGTGAGTAATATTTAAATTATGTAGTTTAAAAAACTATTGGCCACTTAGGTTATTGCTTCAACTTCAAAAATTGCAATTTTATGTCAATTATTTCAGTGCTCACCTGCATGAGATGAAAAATGAAAATGAGATAGCTGTCATTACAGTTTGATTGTTTTAGTGTGGTACTTAGACTATTTAAAAGATTTTTTTAATTAACTAGAAAGAAAAGTGAGCACATAACACACTCCCTTTCAAAATATACCCACGTTTTTAATATAAAATACGTCCTGAAAGTATAAACTGAAGAAACATTTTTTTTTTCTTTGTGAGCGAAGACGATTTTGTAAACATCACTAGTTAGATGCTGGATGTATCTTGATGGCGAATGGATGAATCGGATCATCTTCTTGCTTTCGTTTGCTTTTAGGAGGACTAGACAAGTATGTACTTATTCTTTTGCACTGTTCGTTGTTTATGAAACAGCCCCCCCCTAGCCAAGTTACAAACGTTTCGTATCGATTCTCTTTCTACAATCGTAAACGCCTCGGCGTAAGCGATTGTAGAAAGCGTTAAATTGGTAGCCAAGTTGACACGACTGAGTCGATCGCTCGTTCTCTAATGTCTGTAGAAAAAACCTATACTTTAGCCTATGGTGAGCGATACTTCCAAAGAGTATAGCGATCAACAGCGTTTGTGTTGATCACGTGATTTAACGTTGAGATGAATAGCGTTAACGATTGTAGATTGTCAACTTGGCTAAGCCTGCAGGTTACATACTGAAGATGTATCCAATCAGTACCTTTCAAGGTTTATACTAACGAGACAACTAAAATGTCGGATCAAACTTAGAGTAACTGTTATTTGTAACACTTCCGTAGTGTCGACTATTACTTACTCCTCGAAATAAATCAGGGAACAGTTTATTTTTATTTAGTTAAACTTCATGTACAAGGGTCAAATTTCGTGATTCTAGGTCAACGGGAAGTACCATATAGGTGTTTTTTTTACCAAAATCTATAGGATACTTCCGTTTGACCTAGAATTGTCAATTGTGGTTAGAAGCAAGGTCTTACAGCACAAGCAAAGGGAAAATTCTGAAAAATAAAAAAAGTTAAAAATTAAGGTAAATTTTGGTAATTTTGCCCATATCTTTTTATAGTGTTGACTTGATTTGTTGTTGACCTTGATATTTATACACCTAATAGGGACTATAGACCTCAGTATCTGGTATAAATTTCAACTTGCTAGGTTCACCCGTTCTTGGGAAAATCGGTGGTAGCACACACGGACAGACAGACGGACAAAAGAGTGATCTTATAAGGGGTTTTTTTTACCTTTTGAGGTACGGAACCCCAACAAGAATACTATTTTGTCAACATAAATTGACATACATAAATAGGTACAACATACTAATACAAAAAAAAATGTGTGTGCAAAAAAAACACAACACATGTATGTCTTTTTAATGTTCCGATAAGTATCCAATCATTATAAAAGGTAAAAACACGCGGTACAAAATAGCGGAAAGGCAAAATACCCCGAAAAGCACTTCATATAGTGAAATTAGAGCAAAATCTATCCGCAGTAGAAAAGCATTAGCGGAATAAGTTATTAGTTCGTCGAGACCAATTAATACTCAGTTTCGTGACTTAGTCCCAAGATCTATCTCTGCGGTCACTATTAGTATTATCGATAATAAACCCTATCATGAAGTGATAGGGTTGATGTTTCGTTGTGTGTCATTTGAGATTTAGTAATTTGAATTACAATGAATGATTTGGTTAAGAAGATAACTTTTGTTTTCGAAGGAAACCATCAGGAGCCAATTTCAAACTTTCAGCACAAACCCGCTTTATACATACAGGGTGTAAACAACCTCAACCAAGCCAAATTGTACATCAAACTAAGTAAATTTACGCAAAAAGTATTGCTGGGAAACGACTTTTTTTTGGTAAAAATCATGTTTTGTGGTAGAACTCAATGTAACGCACTCAAAACATTGTGCTGTTGGATGGATTGAATAGTACGGGGGTCGTGAAAAATCTTACATTAAAAACTTGTATTAAAAAAAAAAACTTATCAAAAAGTTGGAACTTTGACCCCCAATATCTCCGTAACTAGAAGGTTCCCAGGTATGGTCTAGAACAAAAAAATGATCGCAATGACGAGGAGAACAAGTGCCTTTTGGCTTCATTAAGAGGTCATTACACCCTTTATTATGGAAACTTAATATTTTCTTATATTATATTTATATTCTATTCTTATACAAGGTAACTTGAATCGATGTAGACGGAATTGTAATCGACTTTTATAGCTTGTTTTAAATGTTAAATGCTTGAGTGTTATTACTGAGTATTATGTATTGAGTATGATTTTCCGTCTTGTCAATTTATCATCAACGCACACACGATCAAATTATTTCATTGAATGACAAAACGTTAGCTATTTTATTTTTTAAAACACATCATTATTCTCCTGGCCTTATCCTAATTTATTTGGGCTTGGTGCAACATATTTTTAAGCTATAAGTAAAAGACTATTACCTCAATTCGACTATCAAAAACATCTTCTATTGTTCTATCAACACTACCACACGCAAATCGTTTAGAAAACCCAAATCCATCAAAGTAAATTGTCTGTGAAAGCTCTCACGTTTGACAGATTATCGCATTAGTGTTCCAATGCGCGTTGACATGTGAATGTCTCGGCTGCGTCTGCGCAACACTGTCGATACCAGATCGTTTGAACGATCCGTTTTAATTAGCCCAGACTGGCTGGAGAGACTTGTAGGTTTTGTTGTGTTTGGAAGTGAGGATTGCTGTTTATAGAATTTTCGCACCAGAAAAATCGTGTGATATTCTAACAACTCGTTAATTATTGAAATCTGAATTTACCCTTTCTGAAAGTCCGCGTTTGTATTATAATTTAAAAAATGTTTCTTCAACATTATAACCCTTGTTACCCAGCTACGTAAATCAACCACCACTCCAATGGACACACTCTACAAACACACACATGGTGTATGGAATGGTACACAGTACACTTTGTATCACAAACTGGAGAATATACATACTGCCACTTCAAATAAATTTTTCAAACAGAATTAAAACAAAACTGTACTTTTGTTGGAAACATTAGAATCAGTTTGTGCGTACGTCCTTTTCACCCATCATTCAGGAAATCTTTGCTTGATGACTCCGTATAATGGTCCATGGAAGTGGAAGAGCATCATGACCTCGTATCTGCAGCATGAAAGAAGCACATTCAGCAAATATGATCACCACTTGAGCATGCCTGATCGCATGCACGATGCCTTCACATTTCTTAATTTTCTTTTACTTATGGTCATAGAACATCAATTTACATTAAACATGAAATTTGGATCGATAGAAAGCACTGTGCAAAGTGCAAAGACCCCAGCTGTACACATTTATGTGACTGGTTATAATACCAATATCGGACTATTCTGAATCCAATTTCCAATCTAATCTGTTTCTGAGTCGCAATCGCGATAGCCTAGCCCATAAAGAAAATAAACTCAAAGACCTTTGTTAAAAAGCACTGGAGTCACCTCCACCAGACATTCTGTCCAATTACTTATGCAGGCCTAAATAGCTTCACTTAGTGCTCTTCAAAAGGTATTTAAATAAATAAATATCGCTGCACATTACACACAGCGCCATCTAGTGTCACACTAAGTAACAAGGCTTGTGTCGTGGACACCAGATAGTTGATATACTACATAGATACTTTTTGTTTGTAAATACATTTACTTATTATACATATAAACATCCACGACTCAGAAACAAATGTCCATGCTCATCACACAAACATTTGCTCCTACCGGGATTCGAACCCGGGAACCTAAGAACGTAAGGCAGACTTACTACCGCTGCGCCATTCGGCTCGTCTAATTTACAATATATATATACTAAATTATTATACTATTTACAAGACATATGTGAGTAGCAACGCCGGAAGGGGGACGCCATCGAAGGACATTCACTGTCCTTATTGGTGACGTTTTTCAGGAAGGTCAGGGCGTAGTACTCGCAACCGGCGTGTGTGTATGACCAGTTGTATGAACGTGGACGAGGCAAAAACAGTGTTTAAGGATCGTCGTAGCAGGTACCGTTCTGTGGTTTCTGCCTACTCCCATGGGAAAAACGCGTGAGTTTATGTATGCGTATGTTTGTATGTTAATGATCTTCATCCAAACTCCAAACTCTTTTAAAACTCAATAGTGCATTCGAGCCAGGCTGATAACAACATAATTTGACGTCCATTCGAAGCCAGAAATGTGTAACAGTGAGTGATACACACATTCATTACGCACTAGCGACTCGAGACTGTGGGGCGACGCGCGACGGAGTAACAAAGTATGGAAGTGATAAATTGATTTGTGTTTTGTTTTGTACCGGGACCTACGTACGATTGGTGGATGTGTGCGTGACCTCTTCCAAGCTCACTTGATTTTGAAGTTCAAGTTTTCTAGAATGTTAGCACAGACGCGTGGTGAAAAAACTGGCCTAGTGCGAGTCGGGCTCGCGCATGAAGGGTTACGAATCCGTACCATCGTAGTTATAGGAGGAGCTATCTTTAATTTTTTTAGATTTTTTATGTTATAGCCGCCACACGGCCACTGAAATGCACATTCCGTGAAAATTTCAACTGTCTACCTATTACGGATCATGAGATACAGCCTGGTGACAGACAGACGGACAGTGGAGTATTAGTAATAGGGTCCCGTTTTAACCCTTTGGGTACGGAATCCTAAAAAGTAACGTTATTTGGAATTATTTTTCAATTGAATTGTATACTAATTGTGCTTGTCGCAAAAATTTAAGAATGCTTTATTTTTATTAAAAATTCATGCGTTCGTGCACGTAATGAATGAAACTTTCAGAGGCTCGGTCTTCTATACATTACAGATTTCGTGAAGCTTTTCGTGACCGTGTGGACTGCTGAACATAAGCCAATGGAAAATTACTGTGGAATGGAACGTCAGTGTGTTTTGAAAAAAGCTTTCTAGATCATTTGAGTTTCACAATTCAAAAGTTCTCGTCTGTCGAGTCCGTTGACATACACAAAAATGTCTTTCACCAAAAATTGGTTGGTAAATCTGGTGTAGGTCTCCGTGACAAAGATGTATGACATGCTACACAAGCATAGTCGTGGTAGCCCCAAGGTTCCGCATCCATTTCTAAAGATCAGGCTGTTAGCTGAAATTATTCATGGACATACTAAGGTGATATTTCCATTGTCATCATAATTATGTACGTAAATGTGACATTGGAAACTTCTGCACCCATTTATAAAGTGCCTCAATCTGTGAAGGAAATACCAGAGTGACAGTTTCATTGTCATAATTACGGACATTAAAGTTTTTTTTTTATACGCAGAGCAAGCGTGGTGATTCATGCTCGTTCCTGTACTGTATGAGCAGCATTTGCCCTGCAGGTGGGACAATTAATAGGTATAACTTTTACTCCTGCCAATATTTTTGCACCGTCTACTTGTAAATTCGCAGTCATTTGTTTTTGAGGTTGTTTGTCTACTTCGAAATTCGAACGGTATAGAGATGTGAATTCGCAATGACATAATATAAGATAGTGATAAATTTGCCCAAGACGTGTTGACCTTTTCTCCTAGGTACAGTTATATCCGCAACATAATGTTTGTTGTCTAATTTTAAACCAAAACTAATAGGGTGTCATCAATATGTCGTTGATAGCTTCAATACTACACTGTCTTCGGGTGATGCCAACTATTCCTTAAGATAATTATTACAAAGTCTTCTTTCAATAATATTTCCTAAATATAATATTTGAGGTACTTTCCTGCCGTGTTGCATAGCCGTGGGAGGCCCGTTAACAATTAAAATCGATTTAATAAACTAAAACAGCTAAGCTAATAACAAACTATTAAAGGGCTCCTCCTCAACGCTATCTACTGGTAATGTGCCAAAGAGACTGGCGTTGCCACATTGTACGGCAATACTTGGCCTCTGGTCAAGGGCCTCTGGTCACGGGAAGCGTCAACTAAGCGTTTAGAAATTTCTTTTTAAAAAGACTGCGAGCACTCGGGCCCCACGGCCCAAGAGTATCAACCGCAAACGGCTCTAAAATATAGTTTCCGCTGCTTGAGGTTCTCCGCAACCGCAGCGGCAGCGCCAGTACAGTACGATGAGCATGGAAGATGTGATGGCGCAAAAGTATCGACATATGTTGCGTCATGTTGCGCACTTGCGCCATCTTCTAAGGAAACAAAGACATGCCGTCCGAATGAATGAATGAGATGAATATGTTCTGTACCTAACTAATCTGCAACAATTGAGCATCAATGAAATAAGAAAGAAGTCGGTTAGTGAATGGACTACACTTTTAAACAGTAACCACATCCGAAATGTTAACAAAGACAACAATAACACGAAAACGATTACGATACCTCCGCCCAATTCGTGGAAACGTGCCCTAAACCCAGACAATGTTACTTTAAGGATCACCTATAGAAGGTACCGTAAAACATGTAATAATTTAAAAAAAAAATTAAAAACACTATCTATGCAAAAGTATAAAAACAATTTACAATGGTCCTTAATTAAAGATGTCTGCCATTTCGCTGATCTAAGGATGAACTGCTAAAACTCAAACCTTATCCACAGAGCTCAATTAACCAGGTAAACGGGCACTTTGGAAATGTTGGATACCATTTAGCTAATGATAAAAAGAGTAGGGGCCCGGGGTTACCAAAGACTCCCTTCATTGAGCGCTCTACTACCAACTCTCTCGTCCTCTTGCCAACGGATATTGATGAAATAAAAGCCATCACACTGAATTTAAAAAAATCGAACGTTTCTGGTTACGACGGAATTCCAATTTCATTGCTTAAATTATGAGTGGATAATTTGGCTCGGCCCATAACTATGATATGTAATCAATGCATGACAACGGGCGTTTTTCCGGAAGTCCTCAAGAGGGTTTTAATTGTTCCTATACACAAAGCGGGGGATAAATGGCTTATTCCACAAATCCCCTTTAAAAGTTCCCCTATGGGGCAAGACTGTGTCTCTATCTCTAACTATAGGCCAATATCGCTACTGGGCTCCTTATCTAAGGTATTTGAGAAAGTTATTAACAAAAGATTAACTCGTTACCTTGAATCTCAGAAAATCCTCTCAAACAATCAATTCGGTTTTAGGGAAAACAGGTCAACTAACGACGCCATTAAACACCTATCTTCTACCATTGTGAATAACCTCGATAGAGGAAGGAAAACTGTAGGCATATTTCTAGGTTTAGCAAAGGCATTCAGCACAGTCTCTGTTCTTGCAAAACTAGAAAATTTCGAAGTTCATGGAATAGCTCTTAAACTACTTAAAGACTATATGTCTAATAGAACGCAATGTGTAGGAATAAATGGCTTCGTGAGACGACCTGGAGAATGTGACTTTCGGTGTGCCACAAGGTAGTGTCATGGGACCTACGCTTTTCCTTATCTACGTAAATGACCTGTGTGATTTACAGCTGAACCAGGGGCGGGTCATTTCGTACGCTGATGACACAATCCTTTTATTTAGTGGAAAAACATGGAAAAAGGCTAACGAGCTGGCTAATGAAGGGTTCAGATCAGACTGGTTTCGGAGTGTCTAAAGTCAAATCTTCTGACTCTTAACATGCTTAAAACTAAATACATACCTTTTAGTATACGAAAGAGCAGCCAACCACCTGGCATAATTCAAATCGAATGCTCATACATGTAATATGACGGGGAAGTGCTTTTGCCATGAACTTTCTAAAGCATCGTCATTAAAATACTTTGGACTAATCATTGACCAACATTTAAACTGGCAAATACAGGTCTCTTCACTTACCTCCCGATGAGAAAACTTCGGGAGTTTCCCGGGCTACCCTGATGCTTTCACCTTAACAACCATAATAAGTACAGACAAGTAACAAACAAAACTTGTAACTACCTCTACTGCTTATTTGTAATTTATTTAACTGTGCAAGGTTGTTATTTTGATAAATAAAGGTTTTTTTTTTATTCGCCTCTCAAAAGATATTAATAAAGCTCGTGCTACATTGAATGCGTCGTAAATACGCTTCAGATCGCAAGCGCTCGCTCCTGCTCCGGTGTACTCCGGTACTCCGGCACTCCGGATGTTAGCTCACAAACACTACTTTAAATCAACGGAAAACGACTTAAGACTCAGGTTAGGGCTTGTGTACACGATTTGTACATTACACTTTTTATGACGTGCTTTAGTTTTTTTCAACATGGCTGAAGGAACGAGATAGAGAAATTGGTAAATTTTCATCTGGAAAATATTCAAAGGTACTTTTATATCTATAAATAGATAGAACTATTTGGCCAATGCTTAGGAAATTCCATGACATGCTTTTCTAAACAGCTATCAAATCTTAATTTATCTTTTTTGTATTGCAATTTGCAAATAAGAGGTACGCGTATAACCTAACAAACGAAGCACTTATGGATGATTGTCCCAAAACTCTATTAGAATCATCTTCCTGCCCTTGTCAATGTTGGATCATTCTCAGAAGATCCATTGACCAGATCCATAATGGATCTAGTGAGGATTGTTTTTCTCATTTGATCCTGATTTCAAGATATGGATCTACTGAGAATCGTTCATTCTCAGAAGATCCATCGGCCAGATGGCCAAAGTCAATTTATTCTTCTTATTGGATCCTGATTACAAGATGTGGACTACTGGTCGGTACAACACGTTTTTTTCTTCCATGGAGGAGCATGTTTAACCGTCGTGCTATCATTTACTCCTTTTTCTTTCATATCATTCCTCCCAAAAATCTATTAAAATAATATAAAAGCTTAATCGCCCACATTGAAAAGTTTAACAGGACCATTTGTCAAACAAAATGTTCGGTGCGAATAATGTGTCCTGTGCACAACAGCGGTCGAAAGCTGAGTCCCCGGTGCGCTCATATGATTGTTTTGGAAATAAACGCCATGGTCGGGTCACGCGCGCGTGCTTTTAACGTAAACAAAGCGGTCGGAGCGCCTGCGCGTCTGTGTGTACCAGCCTTAGCAACAAAACGAATTATTTGTCATACATTGGCACAAGATTATTCACCATCTTGTTGCGCTTGAAACAGATGGTATGCGTGCGCAATTATTTTTATCGATTGTATTTTTTATACCGATCGTTGTTTGTGAGTTATCATTATTTAGCGGTTTATCGTGTTTAAAGGCAGCCATACACGCTAGGGTGTACACTCGGGTCGATCTTTAGGTTAAGTCGTTGCTGTCATTGGTACATCTTTGACAGTTGTTACAGGTAGTCAGTGGCCCGAAAGTCTGACAACCAGTCTTAACCAAGGAGTATCGTATTACTCAGTACTAACTGTGTTGTGGAGGTCAGATAGGCAGCCGCTTCATGTAAAATACTGGTATTCAGCTTGATCCGGTTGGAATGGAAGCTGACCCTAACATAGTTGGGAAAAGGCTAAGCAGATGATGAATGACACATTTTCTACTATGCGGTAGAAACTCACATTTCGTCCTCTACGCATACGAAAATTGATTTATCCAACATTCAAATCAAAATCATGATTACCTAAACACAAAAAAAATGTCTTTTCAGAAAGTGATAAATTATAGTGTTTATGTGACCTATAATGTTCTTTGTTAATTTATATCAGGACGCCGTTATAGACGTTTATTAGTTACTTAAATACATAAGGTTAGGTAGTGACACTTGAGTTTTGTTACAGCGAGCTTAGTAATTTCTAGAAATCTTGTGTCTAGAGATGAGACAAATGTTATGTTAGAATGGAATGGCTGTCGATGTGTATTGAGGACCGTTTCTGTTGTATATTATGAGATAAGACTGTGTGCATTGAACGCTAATCAAAAGAGTTTGCATGACAGAGGATACACAAGGATAAGAAAACAAAAAAAGGAAAAATATAACAACCTGAGCCAGGAATCTTTTTTTTATTTTAAAAACTTCCTGTATCAGACGATGATTCCTTTGGTATAGCGGACATCTTCACAAACATAAACTCATCAATATCATCAACTCAGCGTATCACAGGGCACTGCTGGATATAGCTCCCAACCTGCGCCGCAACATTCTTCAAATATTATTAAAATACTCTCTAGACTTTTTGAATTTTGTCCTTCTGCCTTCTTCAGAAACCTTCGGGCTTCGTCCATCTGGCCCCATAAGTACCCCCTAAAAAGGCCAAAGAGTCAAACAGTTTCTCTATATAGCGCATTAAACTAGGAATCGCCGCTAAAAGGAGTAAGCACATAGTTCGCTGGCCAGATTACCCGGCTGGACACTTAGGTAACTGTTCTTACTGAAAGAATAGAAGAGAAGTACTGTACTACAGTACTGAAAGAAGAGAATAGAGTACTACGGTGTGTCACAAATTATTGGCTTCAAACATCAAGACACCTTGGGTTTAGTCGCAGATTTGTCAGCGGATACTACATATATTATTAGTTTAGGTTATACTTTGTCCGTGGCTTCGCTTGCGTTACGGTCGAAAATTATCCCTTTAGGAACGTTTTCATGAGGCCTATGCCACTCGAGGATTATGTGGCTTCCACTTAGTGAATTAATTTTCGGGATTAGATCAGCAGTTTCGAAGATTACCCCTACATCCAAACTTATAAACTTTAGCTCTTTGTTCTATTTAGTTTAGAAGTGTAGATTGTATTATTATGGTCTTTTCTTGGTTTAGACTTAGAGATTAGGTACATGGGCATTTCTTCTATGGCTGTTTAATGGGATGGTATTGCACTGCTGTAAGGTTAAGCTGTAGTCACTCATTATCATACCTCAAGCTTTAGGCTCTGTTAGTTTCGATTTTGAAGTATGGATATCATAGAGTTATCCGGGGTACCGCAACAATAGGCATGACGAAAGTATCAAAATATTGCTAATCTATTTAGTCCGTCAGTTACTGTTATAGTATTGGAAAATAATGGACACGTATTTTTTGTTTTTGTAAATCAATGAATATTGACAAAGATAAAACGCATCAAAACTAGTGGGGGCTCGTGACGTCAGAACGCACTAAAAATTATACCACGGCGTGACGTATTGAGAATTTTAAAAGCGTAGTATCTTCGTCAATTTTGGTTTACGTAACAAAAGAAAAAATACGGGTCAAATATTTTTTGATAATCTAACTGACGGACTTATTAGATTTTTTCAGTCGACAAACCAAAAAATTTATATAGGGGGCTATATAAATTTTTCATCGGTAATTCCGACTCGACCTTTGCTTGCAAGTTGCAATGTCTCATTGCATTTGTGTGTCGATCCATAATATTCAATGACAGCTCCAAAAATAATAAAACAAGTCTTTAAACACTTCATAGCAATAAATAAAACAAGTTTTAATATTTCGTCGTATTTGTTGGAGGAAAGCCAAGAGCAATTGTAAAGTTTAATTAACAGGGCGGGCCTTTTAAATCATTCCGTGTTGATTTGGTAATTATTATTATTAGTGAAACTAAATAGTCTTGGCCATGTGTGTCATAGAAGTGAAGGCAGATCAGACCAAATAAAAAAGTTAAGACGGAACTCCTCGAACAGAGAAGTGTGGCCAGTTTCGTAAACATGTGTGCATTTATTGAGACGTAGTTTCATTGTAGTTTGATGTAAATGTGTGCGGGTGAGCGTATATGCACAGAACGAGACGTACTTTTAAGTTGGCTTTATTGTTCGCAGCGCTATGTCTTGGTTTTTATTTGGTCTCAGCAGACGAGTACTTGAGTTAAAACTGACAGACGATCTTACACAGACACCTGGGACAGCCCACGCGAATTGTTGATCTCCAAATTTAGACTGCTAGCTGTTCCCCGCGACTTTGTTCGCGTTCAAATTAACCTATGGGAACGTTTTAAATGTAGCCTATGACACTCGGGGATAATGACGGAAAGCTTTCCGTCAGTGAAAGAATTTTCGGAATCAGATCTGTAGATCCGAAGATTACCGAAACTAATTTTACATCTTTGTAATATTACAGCATAAATATAGATTATTTGGAATTCGGAGAGCAGGTTGGATGTCGGTCTACCTTCAATAGAAGAACGAGTTATTTGACAACCTGTGTGTAATCAAACCCATCGATTATTTGATTGCAACAACCTTACCAGAGTTCCCGGTGATTGATTTCCTCCGTAATAGGGCTTTTCTAAATTAGATCCAAATTCCTTTTACAGACCAATATCTGAAATAATCTTTCCTATCAAACATTTCCTGTCTGCAGACAGTTAATTCCCGCGCGTAGACAAATATTTTTATGTTTTCTTTCATAGATTTGCGACTGAAGTTTTTTATGGGATGTAAAATTTGCGCAAATAGAAATTGTGTTGGACGTGTCTCTAGTTGGCTTTTATGTTAACAAAGTTTCTGCGTATTCTGAAAACAATTGATTCTATTATTGCTCTCAGCCAAATTACCAAGTTAAAATAAAATAAAAGTTATTTCGACCTCATCAACCGATTTTATACCCCATAATATTCGTACACAATGAAATTACCACTACGCTGTTATAGCCCTTAAATCATAAACACTAAAGGTCATTATGCCATGTTTATTTATTGTATTGTGTGACAAACTGTGTTAGTAGGTGTCTACTGCTCTCAATCAACCGTTGGGATTACAATGTCTTTATTTATAAACGCCGGTAACATTGGTTGGCACTGCAGTGACAGAAATGCATAAAATAAAATAAGGTTAACGGTTTTTTAGGGTGACAATACTCAAATGCATCGAGGACATAATATGATGGACTACAATAAATTCATAAAACAGTTTACTGTTGCAGTGCTGAATGAAGGGACTAAAAGAAAATTTTGCAAAAATGGTGATTTATCATTTAATATAACAATAAACCTCTATACCTAAGCATGCAATAGTAATCAATCATATAAAAAAAAAAAATTGTAAAACTGGCTTGTTTTAAAATCGTGCTATTTGCAAATAATTATAGGTGCCTTGCACGATGAAATTAATTTAACTTTATACCTTTCTTTTTTTACATTGTTTTTTTTTCTTTTTTTAAACATTTACCAGTTGTACTGTATTTACCAGTTTAGCAGTTGAGGTCAATGAGGAATTTTCCACTGACGTTTGTCGCAACGCTTCAGTATACAATAGATGGCGCTGATTAGCTTTGAGAATATTTTTTAAGCGGCGCGGCGGCGTTCTATTAAAATCCAATGAAATAAAAATTACTATGTATTAGATTATAGGTCAATGGTAAAATCTTCTATCAGGGCAAAAAAAAGCTTTCCTAAAAACGTCATGTCAAACTCATTGTATAGTAAAATTTATTTATTATTTATTGTTGTATATAAAGTGAGAACTGTAAAGAACCCTTTTTCTGTCAAACATTTTTAAACTAATAAGTTAAATTTTATAAGTTTTTGCATGGTATTTGCTATTGTTCTTCTGAGTGTTTTTGCGTTACGTATAAACTCATGGCGCTTCGAGTCGAGCTTTGTGGATATAAAAACGAGCCATTTTATTATTCCCGAGATTGATCAACGCCATCTAGTTCGTTCAGAAAAAGCACTGGAAAATTCAGTTTAGTTTAGTTTATTTATTTATTTTACTATTTATGTACACACAGTATACAACACAGGAAAATACATTAAAAATATGAGTACAAAGGAACTGCTTATTTCTTAAGAAATTTCTGCCAGCAGACTTGCAAAAGGAGAAATGAAAAAGAAATGTAGACAATAGTGTGTGACAAAAGGAAGAGATAAAAAAGATAATAATAATTGGTAAGAATTACAGTTCAGATTTGAACAAAATAAAAAGTAAAAACACAAATCACTATATGTAAGTTTGTAAGTACATTAAATACAGCATCAAAAAAATTATAATAAATAAAAGTTAAATTCAAATTATCATTAATTAAACAAAGTTAAAATAATCAAGCACACGCAATAAACAGAAAATATAAACATACACATACTAATCTCGTCAAATTACCTAAAACCATTCCTGTAGATCATATATCGCGGTCGGTTAGCCAGCCTTTGAGTTTAGCCTTAAAAGCATTGTCAGATCACGATAATACACTTCTTATAAACCGTGTCGATAAGACTAAAAACGGTAACTGGATTCCTCCATTTTCGTTTTCTTTTTCTAATCTAGGCAGAAACCACTAGATAAATATCTTTGAAACACACTGCATATTCTGTGGGGTCCTGATGCGGAACCATTGGGGTCTAAATCTAAAGTTTTATAGTTCATGCACTACAAACGAACAATAATAAATATAATAAATAAAAAGAATAATTTATGGATTACGGTAAGCATACATTTCTAGTTATTACTAATTGGCAACTGTTTTATTATCACTTGACTGTTAATTAACTGGTCGTTAAGCTTCTCTTTAAGTGTGGAAAAGTAAATAATAAATTATTTGCTGCGTTAAACCTGTTAATCTTGCTAATTTCTTGGATCCGAAGAGCGGGGAAAAAAAAAATTTTGATATAATTTTATTTCATCCTCTTAGGAATAAAACCTGGAACTGAAGAGACTATAAAGGGTGGATACGGTAAACGGGGCAGTAAGGGGAAGGGGTGCGTCTCATAACATATAAAGTTATTTGGTATATTTTCATTTCAATAACGTTCACAAGATATAATAAACGTGAATTATACCAACTGTTATTATAATTTCTTCAGATATAAGATTTATATACTCTAAAACTTATTTCGTGTAACGTTATTAGATATAACGTTTAATTAATCGAAAATAATTAGGCCTGTCGTTTAAAACATATAATATTGATATAACGTTTATTTAATCGAAAATCATTGTATAACATAACGTTTATTATCAAAAAGCGTGACAGAAACAAATCGCTGCAAAACCGACTCCACGTAGTTTTGTCTGCCCTCCCCTAGAGTGTTATTTAAAATCGCTGTCCGATCGATGGCGGGTCGATGGCCATTTTCTTGCTAACTGTACATTTTTTCGAAAATCTGTGAATGGGGATCAAAATTTCACAAAAAGTTACGGATAGTCTTCAATAAGCCCTTTTTCTTGTAGCTGCAACCGTATCCAACCTGTATATACTATGGATGAAACGGGAATTCTGTCAACTTACGCAATAAACCAAACTATGATTAATTAAAAACAATTTACTATCACGATTAAAGATTATTTTTTTGCATGAAATATGGTATTATAAATAACCAAGGAACTTAATACCATACAGGATACAGCGTGAATGGACACCGACGCACAAAATTCATCATCATCGTCATTAGCCTACAATGTTCCCACTGCTGGGACACGGCCTCCTCTCAATGAGAGGGAATGGGGTATGATCCACCACGCGGGAACAGTGCGGATTGGTAGATGTCACATATTATCTTCGTATTTTTTGTTCTAACAAGACATGCCTTTTTACTCACGATCTTTTCCTTCACCGTTTTGAGAGCAGTGGTGATGAAATAAATTACACAAAGTAATGCGCCTGTATTCAGTGTATCAAAAAATCCAGCTGTTTCAATAATTTTCCCCAAAATAATTAGCGATGAAAAATGTTTATGTGGTTTAGCATGATGTAACCATTTGTGCGACAATGGTGTCGATTCTGTTGTGCACAAACTAAACTTAATTTAGGCTATTGCTATCTTTTATTAAAAGGCAGTGCGAGAAAAGGAGAAGGACGGCTATAGCTATGAACTAAGTTAGAGATGTCAAACTAGTTTATGCCTCGCGCTTCACCGTGTTTTTAGTCGACATGTTTTTACGTGCACCCTTCAATAGTATAGAAATATTAGTTCCAATCTAATTTGACAGCTCTAAATTACGTCCGTCTCTTCCTCTTTTTATCAGAGAGAAAAAGATAGCAATAGCCTAAATTAAGTTTAATTTGTGCACAACAGAATCGACACCAATGTCTATTCCACCCTGTTAAGGCTAGCTAGCTTGAGTTGCATTTTAATCTTAATTACAAATTTTGCTAAACTTTTTCCTATTCCATCAAGTTGAAACTTACGTCAATCATTCCTTACCGATGACAAAAGATTTTTCACTTTACTTAACTATTGTCACCACAACATCATAACGAGCTTGCAGACATCTAGTGTTATAACAATTTATGTTCAAACTAGTCATCGGTCGTAAAACTGAGTTAGATATTAATTTAGAAACTGTCCAGTGTCCGCCGATGCTCGTAAATTAAGGACTTAGTCGCGCGGAACTGACTTCATACTGTATGATACGCATGTCAATAAATCTTTTGACTTTTCACTTGACACTTACCTATCGTGACTGTTTTTTGTTTTTACTATGGACACTTTTAACGTGCACATCTTGCTACATTCTTCTCACATAATATACCATCTCAACATGAATGATGTAACCAAGATTTTTTAACAATATTTTGATTTAAAAGAGTGTCCCTGTAGTTTCTTGCCTAGACAATTTAAAAGTACCTGTAACTGGCCTACTTGAAATAAATGCTTTGATTTTGATTTTGGTTAGCCTGCGTTTCCACCAATCACATAACTAGAATATTTCAAGTTGTGAAAATGAATCGATTTTATTGGTTAGTTTCACACTCATCCGTCGCTACGCATCCTAGCTCATCTCTGGTGGAAACGCAGAATGGTTAAAGGTTCTGGAAACTAAAACATTGTCCACGAGAAAGCAATAATGATCGGTCGTGAATTCTCAAGGGTTCGAATTGTAGGGGTCGAGTTGTCGGGGTCGAGTCGTCCTAGAGCCGAGGTGTCTTGGGGCTAAATTGTCACGGGGTCGAGGTGCCGGCGACTCGCTGGAGTCCTCACCTCCGCACCTCGACCCTTCAGTGTAGGTCTTCGGGGCCATGTTGTCCGTCGGTCGTGTTGTCTCAGGGTCGAGCTTACGTCAAACTTTTAAACCTGAAGACCCAAAGGTTTTTGCTTTAACGTGTACACGGATAGACAGACAGAACTCCAAAATAAATCTAGCATTGATTTTGTTAAACAAAGTACCTAATCGCGTAGCGTTTTGAATATCTAGATGAGTGATGAAGACAGTGAAGATCTATTGTAGATTGATGACGAGTTTTATTGAGATTAAAATAAAAATAAATAAATAAATATCGCTGGACATTACACACAGCGCCATCTAGTGCCACACTAAGCAACGGGGCTTGTGTCGTGGACACCAGATAGTTGATATACTACTTAGATACTTTTTCTTTGTAAATACATTGTTATTATACATATAAACATCCATGACTCGGAAACAAATGTCCATGCTCATCAAGTCAAGTCTTAGATTTCTCCTACAATACCTTCGCCTATTTTTTCATGTTCAAGAACCAGGTTCACTATTGCCACGAATTTGACTAAGTCTTAGCTTTAGTTCTAACTGAAATTACCAGCATCTTTTATTACGGTTGTTGCTTGTTTACTTCTTTTGAATTGTCCATAAAAATGTTTTTTCAATATCAGATACAAAAAAAATTCTAAGCATTTGGTTCTTATAGGAGAGTTTGTACAAAACGGTATGCTTATTATAAACATTGCCATATTATTTAGAATCCCCCGGCAGCAAGCCGTAACGTTATTGTTTCTGCATATTGAGCTATAATAGCCGGCTTTTCGGAGAAATATCGAGAGTCCGCTCAATGTTGCCAGGTTAGAAAATAATATTCCACTCGATTGTTGAAAAAATTGCGTGAGTATAAAAAAAACCTTTCCTCGGAAACAGTACTTTTTTTCTGGATGAAACGTACCCATGTCCATTTCTGTACGCCTGGCAACGTATATGCAAAAACTTACTTTCACGTTTATAATATTACTAAGAAATCAGATAGATAAGAATGATGTAAGATATTAGTTAGAATAGATTTGTGAAGTGCAATATATTTAAAGATATTTAAATAAGTGAATATCATTTTAATTTTTAATTTAATTTCTCTTAAGCTAACACTTATTTTTGTGAATGCTGGCTAACCTGTAATTGGCGACTGAGTAAGTCCAAGACTGTAAAACCTATGTATACCTAAATTCAGAAGCTGTTGGTGAACCTACATTAATAAATAAATAATAATAGAGAAAATTACATCAATTTAAATATATCACATTTGTGCCTGAAGAGTAAAGTAGCAAACAACTCTAAACAAGCTTAATCCAACATTTTAATTTTAAAACAATCCCCAACAACTTGAGAAAGCAATTCCACGACAGTTTCCATTAATTTCCCTCTATTCCAAATTAAAAACCTTTCTTGAAACCAGATGGCGTTCTGAAAAACCAACAAGCACTTCTGCAAAACCTATTCCTGGCAACACTGGTAGCTGGCACTAAAAGTAAGTGGATGCAGCGTTTATCGCCCGTTTTATGGGACTTCGTATAACTTCGCGATACCAGCGTTACCATGATTAAACTATACCGTTTATAATCTTACTAAATTAAATTTCAACTGAATCTGGTGATCCTCTTTAGTGAACTAGTTATTTATATTCGTCTTGTATTAATTTAAAGTGGTTTATACTGCGTTTTACTGCGTTTATATCTCGTTTTACGACGCAAAGTGTTGTGATTGCCACTCGCATGAATAACGATGTTGGAGGAAGGTTTATCATTGAAAAGGTTGATCTTAGTTTAAATTTTGTTTTTAATTAAATTATGGCGTTTTTATGGGCTTGGATAATAATAGAGGACAAGTGCGTGTCGGTTTTGCCAGGTTAAGCGTATAGTTATGATGACACGAATACTGTTGATTATTATTGTGGGACTAGCACCCTAATTGAACTTGCACATTTGCAATTGTAAAATGTTCTAGACAATAATAATTGTGATATTCCCCGGTTCCCAGGCGAGTTTGTTTTTAGTAGAAAAGAGGCCTAAGTATTGTGAAACTTCCCTGTAAGGCAATGTACCTTTCAGTTTTGAATAAAAATATAAATAATAATAAATAAATAAATATCGCTGGACATTACACACAGCGCCATCTAGTGCCACACTAAGCAAGAGGCTTGTGTCGTGGACACCAAATAGTTGAAATACTAATTAGATACTTTTTTTTTTCATTGTAAATACATACTTATTATACATTATAAACATCCATGACTCGGAAACCAATGTCCATCCTCATCACACAAACATTTGCTCCTACCGGGATTCGAACCCGGGACCCTAAGAACGTAAGGCAGCCTCACTACCGCTGCGCCATTCGGGTCGTCTTATTTACAATATATATAAATATACTATATTATAAATATATAAAGGACCACTTAAATAATTTATTTAATTTAATTTGAAATCATTGATGATCCTGCGAATTACGAAATTAAAGGCGCTTCCTATCTTAATTTTGATAAGCTGTACTGTTTTTATAGTAATCAAAAGAATAAGTACTACTACAATCAGAAGAAATATTCAATATTTGTATCATTTTTCTTGTACCCAAGTCAAAATCTCAAGATATTGGTGTCGATTCTGTTGTGCACAAACTAAACTTAATTTAGGCTATTGCTATCTTTTAGCCGTGTGGTATCCGGCAGAGTAGAATAGAACCAACCCATTACACTCACGGGTGTCGTATAAGGCGACTAATGTCTGAGGCAGAACACCTTGCGCCTCCGTAGACCAGAGAATGGGCAGCAGCGTTTTCTGTTAGTCTTTCATCACTGCGATCTCCAATCCGCCTGCCAAGCGTGGAGATTACGGCATATTCCTCCCATCATGGGAGAGGCTTATGTCCAGCAGTGGACGTTATGGGCTGTTGTTGTTGTTGTTGCTATCTTTTACTAAAAGGCAGTGCGAGAAAAGGACGGCTATAGCTATTAACTAAGTTAGAGATGTCAAACTAGTTTATGCCTTGCGCTTAACCGTGTTTTTAGTCTACATGTTTTTACGTGCACCCTTCATTTGTATGAAAATATTAGTTCCAATTAAATTTGACAGCTCTAAATTACGTCCGTCTCTTTCTAGTTTTATTAGAGAGAAAAAGATAGCAATAGCCTAAATTAAGTTTAGTTTGTGCACAACAGAATCGACACCAATATCTACAGATTTTTTCTTTTTAATCATTGGAAATCTAAATAACACAGAAGAACCTCCGAATTAAAATACATACAGACAGAAAGATTTAGGCTCACTGACAAAAACAAAAAGTTCAAAATTGGTTCGTAAAACAGCAAACATTTTAATTTTACCACAAAGACCTTAAAAATAACAATACAAAGATAAAACTGTAAAACTCAGTTCCGAATGTTTTTAAAAAACGTCATAATCTGAGATAATACACACTGGGCGATCGTTAAATGCCTTCAAAATTATAATTTAAGTCATTTTGAGTCGTAAAACTTATATTTTCTTAAATGACATTCAATGTATAATGATTCTGAGAACGTTACATTGATAGCTTTTCGGCTTTCGGCCTGCGTTCTGTATTTAAATTAGTTTTTATTTTAATGTTTTAATTATTTTAAACGGCTTCGTTATTGGATTGTTTTGATTATTAGTTCGATATCGCGATAAGGCTGTTGGTTTAAAACGTTTCATAAAAAAATTGTGACGTCTTTTTTTGCAAAATATTGGTTTCTTTCTCACCTGTTTATGCTTAAAGTATCTCTAGCCAGAGACGAGGCAGCTGCATCTTCCTATATAGTAATAACAACAAATCAACACAAAAATTGCGATCGATGAGTGAGATCTATCTAGTCTAGTATAGTTGTACGAGACTTGTACATAAGGGCTTGTCCAGAAAGGGCGAATCACGCGCGAGTCGAGGGTCTGGCGTTATGCACGCGATTTACGCGCGTATTTTGAATTCGCGCGATGCTTGTGGACGCGATGTATTTCGTGCCTAGTATCTCAATAGCGCGCGAATGAATTCGCGCGAAACGTTTCGCGACGAATTCGCTTCTTCTGGACAAGGTCTTAGTCTTTTCGCGCTAGTACACGGGGTATTTTAAACGCGCAGACGACACGCAGATGACGCGCGTATACGCCCTTCAAACGAGATTTGAACGCAACCTTGTAACCTAAACAGTAAGCACACGGGGTGGTCGTGAAGCGCGCGTCTACTGCGTGTATACGCGCAGATACAGCGATACAGACGCGCTGTAGTCGCTCGTAGCTTCCGCGTTTTGGTCAGAGACTCCTCGTAAGTTGTACAATGGCGTTGGTTGAGACAACACTGCTTACGTTGGCCTTGACCCTTTTTACGCGCTTCATACGAGTTTCGAACGCGCTAAACACGCGCGTTTGTATCGCGTTTTACGCGCGTTGAATCTATAAAAACGCAAAAAAAATCTGTGCGTTTAAAATACGCCGTGTGCCTAACGCCGCAATATTGTTTTTTCAATGAAATTTCTCGAACCTTGTATTGCACATGAGAATTTGAAAATTTTCCGAGTAAAAGAGTCATCATTTCACCCGAAAGACGTCCAGGCGGGGCCTTTGGGCCCTCCCAAAGGCCCCGTTTTGCCATAATCGCCACGCTTGGCAGGCGGGTTGGCGATCGCAGTACGGTTGTTACAAAAGCACAGAGAACGCTGCTGCCCATTCTCTGGTAAGTCTCTTAGTCGCCGCTTACAACACTCACGGGGAGATATGGGAGTAAAAGAGTGATTGATGAGTAAAAATGTTGATGGATGGAGAGGGAGAGGAAGACAAAGAAAAGTTGGATGGATTGTGTGAGGAATGACATGAAGGAGTAAATGATAGCGTGAAGATTGATAAGGGAGAATGGAAAAAAAAAACGTGTTCGCCGATGCCCAATTAACATGGAACAAGGGCAGGAAGATGATGATGAAGATGGTGATGAATGAATGACGTCTGAAGTCACAAACCTTTGCGACCCTAAAAAAGGGTATACTTACATTAAGAGCTATATATCCCTCAAATGGCTTAGCATGAAGGATCATGCTAAGCCATTTAACGGAGGACCGTTACGCCTAAAATACTGCAGCATTAATTTTGAAATAAATATATGGTAAAGTTGAGGATTAATGCTAAGTCCTATGTGTGACGAAAACACGATTCTATAAACTTTTGTCGATAGAAAAAAAAACCAAAGTTACCTCCAAATCGAACAATAAACCGCTGGTATTCAAAAAGTACTTCAAATTAGATCATAAAACTTTGCATACTAACTGAACTAACTATAAAGCAGGTCTTATGTGTTTTATTTTTTTAGTCCAATCTTTAGTTTTTATGTAAATCGCAAAAAAAACACTCATTTCGCACTATTCGGCCGCAGTGACTGACGTAACAACCGCTTTGTAGTGCAAGCTGATTAGAACTTTATCCTAACAGTATTTCAAACGAAGTTTGAACCACACACAATAGAGTTGCTAATTTTAGAAGGGCCTTAATACGGTGTAGGTATAGACCACATGTCTATGTTATGAATAAATACATTTAATCAAACGTTCTTTCAACTCTCCCATACGACAAGTTATTTAAAAACCACAACTCCGTTACATAATTACTAGAAATCTCATAATTTTGTATGGAACAAGATCTCGCAAGATATAAACATTCGGTTATAATTCTCGCTATGTTTACAGTCCCACTCAAACATTTGCCTGGTTTAATGTAAATCGACGATCTACTGACACTAATATTATTAAACATGTACTGTTATATTTGAAACATCGTCTAATAACTTAGGACAGTCAGAGAAAACGGTGGATACACACATTGCATGTTATTGTAGAATTATTATGAACATTGTAAAACAATGGATATCTTGTGAACTACTCGGGTTTAAGTTTAGTGTTACGTGAATGTTATTATCGCGGGTTACTCGTTAATTATTGCGGTGATCGTGGTAATTATAGCTGTGTTTGATAAAGGTATCAGCTGTATGGATTGTATTTTTTATTAATTGATAAGTAGATCTTCTGTATATTTATGATGTATTTAATAGTAACTATAAACTGTCGATCACTAGGAACCACAGAAGGAAAGGAACACACACACAGGGGTTTGGTTTCCGTGGTTTTCTGTGGTCTGTGGAACAAGCTGGTTTCCGAAGCAAATTCTCAACTATTTGCATGAATAAAGAAATAGAACGAAGAATAACTAATTGAATACTTACTTGGAAACGGTTTTGGTCTCTTAAGGAAATAATGAAGGTTATAGGTATGCCAATGAAAGGAAAAAAGAAAGTATACGAAATGTGCATTATGCCATGCTTACTATACAGGTTGCAGACATGGCCGATAACAGAACTACAAGAAAGTAAATTAAAAGTCTGCCAAAATGCAATAGCACCGTATTTGAGGGTATAAAAAAAGGGATATAGTGAAATTACAAGAAATTAAAAAGAAAACGAATTTTAAAAATGCACACAGCCTACAGACAACTTAAATTGCGTTGAACGGGACATATGTGAAGAGAAAGTAAAGGGAAATAGACTAAGTTAGTAACAGAATGGTATCCAAGAGATAGCAAAAGAAATAGAGGCAGACAAATCAAAAGATGGGAAGATGACCTCAAAAAGAAAGGTGGTCCGGTATGGACCCGTTTAGCAAGAGAGGAATACGTGGGAATCTTCAGAGGAGGCCTTTGTCGACAGACAAGCTGTTTCACAGTAACATCCAGTTGCCTATCATTCAAATGCAAGTTAGAATTTATTAAATCAATTTAGTTTTTTTGGTGCTTAGGCATTTATTAATTGTAAGGAAAGAAACATCAATAAAGGCTATTTTTATGTTAATTATTTATTAGATCTTCTGTTTCTAGGATGGCATAGAAAATTAACACTTATTACTGGTGGCCTGTGGTCTTAGATTGATGTTCCCCTGTAGAGGAGAACATGATGGATCGAAGCAAGCAAAGGCAAGCATAGGCTTGTCTTTTCTTCTAAAGCCCATTCTGTCCCAGTTGTGGGTAAAGGCCTCCTCCATTCTTTTACAACTCTCTCGGTGTTTTGTCTTCTCTGGTCAGCGCCAGCGTTTCTTAGGCCTGCCTCGGTGACGTGTGTGATGACGACTGTCTTCAAGCACCCACTGTATTACGATTCTGGCCCATCTGTCTTGACCCATCCTGGAATGTTACCCGCCCGGTCCCATTTTAACTTCGCAGACTTATCGATTGTCTTTTATAGATTCTTTTTTGTAACAGTTGCAGTTGTTTGTAAAAGGGTTAAAACGTATTTAAGTGAAAGGGTGTTACGGATCACTTACAAATGTTTAATTCAAGCCCGTTTGTTTCTTATCTTGTTGGTTAAGATCGAAGAAAACTACTATAATAACTATTTTGTTTAGTCTATCCGTTTCATGTCTGTTTCTTACTTCTTATATTATGTTAAAGACATGTCGTGCCCCAATGGGATTTTCTACCGGCAGAATTTGTGAATTTTAGTCCCTTATTTCAACCGTTTAGTTAGGAAATGGATTCTCAAAATCCATTCTCAGTACATAACGTAACATCAAGCCTTTAATCCCAGAAGGGTTAGGCTCTTGCGTTGTCTGTAAGTAAATGATTCTTTCTGAAATTATAGATTCCTTAATAGTTTTCACAGACTCTTTTTCGAGTTATTATCTTCGTCTCGTCGCTTCCAGACCCAAATATCATAAACCAGACCATGAAAATGAATGTTAAAGTACCCAATATCTTCGTAATGTGTTCCATTGAATAGCAATAATGGCGTATCTGAGCCATAAAGAGAGCGGTGTTAAAACTTGCGGACTTGCGTCGCTGTTCGAGAGGACTCTCGTAAATAATAACTAATGCAGGGTTATGGTTCACTTGTGTAAGTTCTGTCCGTAACGGGTGGTCCTAGCAAGTTGAAATTTATAAAAGATAGTGACTGAAAGATAGTACTGAAGTCTATAGTCCCTATTAGGTGTATAAAAATCAAGGTCCTGAGTCAACATGATAAAAAATATGAGTAAATTTAGATTTTCGCGAAAACTTGTAAGTACCATAATTTAATAATAATTTTCGTTAATTTTCAACTTTTTTATTTTTCGTCCGAGCTCATACATTACTCCCTGTACCTATAACGGTTGCATATTAGAAAATCAAAACTTTTCTGAGCAAATTTCAAAAGAACAATGTACAAATCAACAAAGTTTAAAATAACGATGGTCATTTGATCAAAAGTTCAGCTGACCAAAGTCTGGAATATCAATGTTTATATTATTTATTACACTATTGACCAAATCGTTTAGAGGTCAAACTGGATTACTGGATAAATTAATACAAATAATATAGGCGTTATACTAATGCGGGTAGAACTTAGATAATACATTTTTTAATTGAATGCATGTTACAAACTGTTTGAAGCGTTTTCGTTTTCACTCGTGTTCGATTAGTTAACCTACTAAAAACAATCTCTTTTTTATATTAATGCAAGTCGTTTCTGTCGTAGGAGGAGGCCGTAGGAGGTCACAGTTTTAACCTAACCTAACCTACCCATTTTGTTTAAAGAAGAAATTAACCTAACTTTTGATCAGTCGTTCATTTGATGTCACATACATTGGGAACACAAGGCAGATGATGAAACAATGGGATTTACAAAAACAGATACACTTTGTAAATAATGTTCCCACACATCAGGTACCCACAACAGAGACCTATCGTGTATAGAATTCAAACTATTGATTAGTCAATGATACGTCATAGGACACACAATATCCGCAAAATGTAGGTAGGTATATATTAAAATAGGGTAATTATTGTTTACCGCCTACAAACTAGGGTGCACCCACGAATGGTTTCATACCCTGTATTATAGACATAATTGTAGGTAGATAGGTAGTACCATAGGTATTAATAATGGGGTAGAAATGTTGTCATTCAATGCATTCAAAACTCTATTAACTGGATATTTAATAATTTATTAATTTTATAATTATTTTGACAACCCGAATGGCGCACCGTTAGTGAGGCTGCCTTACGTTCTTAGGGTCCCGGGTTCGAATCCCAGTAGAAGCAAATGTTTGTGTGATGAGCATGGCCATTTGTTTCCGAGTCATGGATGATTATATGTATTTTAAGTATGTATTTACAAACAAAAAAGTATCTATGTAGTATATCAACTATCTGGTGTCCACGACACAAGCTTCGTTGCTTAGTGTGGCACTAGATGGCGCTGTGTGCAATGTCCAGCGATATTTATTTGATCACAAATAACACCCTTCATAACATCTGGATGCATTGGATTGGTTTATCTAATATATCTATAATCATAATTAGTACCGTGACGTCTGTGACGAACTTTAATTATAATTTATTTAAGCATTGTTCTCATGACTTTGGGTCTGTTTTGAGAATAAATATCTTTAAACCTAAATGTGATAATGTTTCCCTTGTAATTTACTTTTCAATAATTCTTCTAATATTATAAATGCAAAAATTGTGAGGATGTATGGATGTTGTTGTTGTTGTTGTGGATGTTTGTTATTCTTTCGCAAAAACTACTGACCGGTTTTGGATGAAATTTGGCACACATATAGTTTATAACCTGGTTTTTTTTTTATCTCGGTAGTACGATCCCTTGGGACAATAGGCTAGTTTCCACCATCAATAAATTGCAAATAGTCCGTCAGTTAGAGTATTGGAAAATAATGGAAACGTATTTTTTGTTTTTGTAAATCAATGAATATTGACAAAGATAATTATAACGCATCAAAACTCAGTGGGGGGGGGGGGGGGGCTCGGACGTCACAACGCACTAAAAATTATAGCACGGCGTGACGTATTGAGAATTTTAAAAGCGACGTATCTTCGTCAATTTTGGTTTACGTAACAAAAGAAAAAATACGTGTCAAATATTTTTTGATAATCTAACTGACGGACTCATTCGGTTTTTCAGGACACAAGCCTATTACCGAACTCCACGCAGGCGAAGCCGCGGGCGTAAGCTAGTACTTAATAATATACAGGGTGTAAACAACCTCATCACGAAACCGTCAACCAAGCATTCTGTTCATCAAACTAAGTAACCCTACGCAAAAAATATTCCTGGGAAAGGACTTTTTTTTTGGGTGAAAAATCATGTTTTACGGTAAAACTCAATGTAACGCACTCAAACTATTGCATTTAATAGTAAATGGATTATGGAGGTATTTAAAGTATACTTATGACCTTAAAAACTAGTATTTGAAAAAAGAAAGTTGGAACTTTGACCCCCAATATCTCCGTAACTAGAAGGTTCCCAGGTATGGTCTAGAACAAAAACAAATCGCAATGACGGGGAGAACAAGTGCCTTTCGGCTTCTTTAAGAGTTTCTCACACCCTTTATAAAAGGGCATTCATTTTGAAAACCTCGATGCGGACGACCCCATTTGTTTGAGAGTAATAACAAAAGCAAATTATTACCAAAAATTTTATGGGACCAAATGGCAACTATTACGCATCGAACTAAAGAAAAATCACGTAAATCGGAGCATAAATCAGCGCAATCGGTGAACATACATAAAAAATTAAAAATACTAATCGAATTGAGAACCTCCTCCTTTTCGAAGTCGGTTAAAATGTGAAGAAGTCTCGAAATACACGGATACATCCCTAGCAAAGAATAATCTGCCTACAACAGCTAAACTGGCCTTTGCTCGTTCGCAATTCAATCTGGCATTCATTATTGTAATCTTGGTTTATTTAAGGAATCTCTGAAGCACAGGGTCACAATATTCGTGTGACAATATTTTTAAAGCCTCTATTGTCTTTTAGATTTAATAGTTATTGTATTTTGAAAATACAATAACTATTTTGTAATACCGAATGGATGAATAGTGAATACCCGCAAATCTAAGGTTATAGATGTGAGATAGCAAAGCAACCGAACGTGTTCTGCCGAGACAGTTAGACTAGAAACCCCCTCGCAATTAGAGAAGTGACGGACAGGTGAAGTTACATTAATAAAAGGAATTCTCTTTAAGGCGACTACAGGAGCAAAACGCGAGTTTTCTAATGCAAAAAAGCATATGATTCACTGCAATAAACAAAACCAGAAAAATATATGATATTCTTCAGGATATATGTTAGTACGATAGTGTTTTGAAAACATAATACTTACTACAAATTTTATTCGATGAAAAAAAATCATGACTATCTCTAAAAAAATCTTTTAACGAGTAAAAACCATACTAAAATACATGCGATCATTCTGATTTTTTGGCAAATAATTCTAAAAGCAACATATGAGCATCATAGTGTTTTACTTTTTTAGTCAAATTAATAGATTATTTTGTAAATCGCAAAAAAACACTCATTTCGCACTATTCGGCCCGCAGTGACCGACGTAACAACCACTTTGTAGTGCAAGTCAATTAGAACTTTATTCGAACAGTATTTCAAACGAAGTTTGAACCACCACAAATAGAGTTGCGAATTTAGCTCCTGTAGTCGCCTTAAATGAGTTCTAGCTGACATTAGCATAAGCTACGGCTACTAAATGATAATAGAACACCTCAATGCTTAAATAAAAACTCGATAAAAACACACAAGTGATGATTAGCTAGCATTCTTCGTATCTTAGCCGTTTATACGATCAAAAGGGTGATGGGTGTGTCTAAGAAGTCAGCGATTATTATAAGCTCAAGAATCGAAGGTCCTTAAGGTATCTTGCCTGTCTTTTAACTCCTGTAAAATGCAGTGGTTGGGACACTTTGGGACACTCCAGCAAGTGGAACATCGTGTGGTCGGAATAAGTTATTACTGTCCTTAATTTGTGATTGAACGCACCCAAATAGTATATGGGTACCTAACTTCTATTGAAGATGAGTGAAGTAATTTGCTCTATAAACGCCAAAGGAAAACATGGAGAGGAAATCAAAGACTGGGCTCTATTCCTTATCTAAGCCTATGATATAGACGAGGCTTGTGTCTCTGATTACGTTTATTTGCAGTTTTAATAAAAAACAAAATACAACCAATTTGATACAGCTGTTTGTGTGGCCACATGCGTTTTGTCGTTAAGTAATTAAACGAATACCTAATTATTAATTCATTTGCTACATTGTAGCCATACAGAAACCATCTTAGAACTCAAGTTCTATCCTCTGCTACTTAAACTAAAACGCATAGAACTACTATAATTTTAACTAAGAGTATGTACAAATGACGTCCAGCTGCCAGGAGACATAATATGTTGTCGCCTGACGAGGCCTAGGAAACAGTAACACAATACACAATACACTGCAAATGCAGACTTAGATCGTATTTGTGGTGGTTTTTACGTGGTTGACCAGACAATACAAGACAGGCAGCAGGGTAGAGTGAAAAGATATGGTAGAAGACTTTTGCCCGGGTTAGGTAAGTTTAAAAATAATCAGCAAAGAGTTCAATTTGCCATAAACAGCGCGACACTTTGTAGATAGAATGGTGATTGCAGATCATAGCAAAATATACTAGAGTCTTGAAGTCTCGACTGACCGTTGGCGCCTTTTATAATAATAATCATTTTATTATCAGGCAACTAAGGCCCATAGGTAAAATACACAAAATAATAATTAACAACAATAATATACTAATACATATTTTAAACCGTACGAGACTAAAACTATACACGCAACGGCTTCGGCTTTTATGACTTTTTAGGTTGAATATTATGACTTACTAGGTTTTGCACGCAGCTATGCTTAATTAATCGAAATACGTTCAGCCGCTATGACGTGTAAAGACACACACAGAGTTATTTTCGTGCAGTCACTTTCGTTTTCGAAAAAAACTGCAGCAGAATTTGTATGGGAGTATAAATTTTACTATCTTCGAAATTGTATGTCATTTGGCGAAGGTCTATATTTTACTCTTAAGTGGTCAATAATAAATGGTGCACTGTAACTAGTGCATTGTCTTGTCATACATATCTTGTCGAGTTGCTTCGTTCGCGCCGATTCTTACTATTTATTGGGTTGATTATATTATTGTGAAAAAACTAGATCATTGACGCTACGGCAAAGTTCATGATAAGAAATAGATACTGTGCAGGCTTAGAAACCTTTGTGTATACCCAATAATTTGTTTGGGCTAAATCTCTACAGGATTATTTCGAATTAAAGTGGACTCAAATTAGTCTAAAAATGTGTGGGCCTTAGTATTTAGTGATAATTGACCTTTTACAACATAATTATTGAAGTTTTCAGCTGTCCATAGCCAGAATTCCCAAAAGTAAGATTAATCAAGGTTGATGGCTTGTACATATTAAAAAAGAATTCCAAAAGCCTAAAGAGCTTAATTAAATGGCGTTTTCTCATTATAGTTTTATACTGTGATTACGTCACGAGGTGCATGTCAGTTTTTATCGTGGATCGGTCAACCGGCGCGTAAGTCGAACGTGGGTGCCCGAGCATAGCGTAGTGTTGCCGATTTTGAGTACTTTTGACGTGCCGGAATATGGCTTTTTGATACAGGCCCCAATGTGGGTAGGCCGAAATACACACATCAAAAGTATCTAGGGATCAACATATATTTTTGCAATAACTTTTCTCCTGATTGATATTAATTAAAATTTTCTTTAAGGATTCATCAAATAAAGTGTTTTCGTTTGTCACAGTAACGATAAACCAAGTCACCTTTGCATTAATAAAGAAATTTGCCATTTTCCTAATAAAGGGATTTTTGACATTTGAACCACTAACATTAAAGTTCGAAAAAAAGACTGAAATAACAGTTTTCTTTAAAATTTTATTGGGTAACTTAAACAATTAATAATCCGTGTTTCTACCGCGAACACTAACAACACAAGAACATCGGTTTGGCATACTCAAAATGAGTTCATCCAAATCACGCTGTGGAATGGCCGCCCATGTTCGTTGCAACAACAAAAAAAGGTCTTCTTGCGACTGGATACCCTCCATATTCGGCAGAGCTCTTCTCTGTAGCATATCCCATGCATGCTCAATCGGGTTCAAGTCTGGCGACTGAGCAGGCCAGGGCAGGACATTGATGTTAGCTGCGGCGAGAGTCTGTCTTACAACTCTTGCGGTGTGCGGTCGTGCATTATCATGCATTAACTGAAATAAGGGACCGATTTGCACTTGTAGAGGAACGATGACGTCTGATACAATCGTCTCAGCATAAATTTGAGCGTTGAGGTTGCCTCTGATCCAAATCAACTCAGTTCTTCCGCCGATCCAAATACCCGCCCATACCATGATGGTTCCACCACTATAAGGATGGACTTCCTGGCAGGATTTTAATCGCTGTTGGCGTCCAGGGGTTCTCCAGTGTCGTATACGTCTTGTATCCGGTCTCATACCAAAACGAGACTCATCAGAAAAGCACACGAAACGCCATTGTTCTTCTGCCCAATTTCTGTGTTCAAGAGCCCATTGATATCGAATCCTACGATTGTGCATTGCTATAGGTGGTACCCGTAGCGGTCTTCGGGAATGAAGGTTCACTTCATGCAAGCGGTTTCTGACTGTTTGGTCGCTAATTAAGTTCCCTGAAGAGTGATGAAGCCTCACGGCTAACATCATGGCGGTTATTGTTGGAGCTCTTCGAGTTAAGATTTGAATGTATCGGTCTTGTCTCCGTGTGGTGCAGCGATACCGTCCTCCATGGCGCTCAGCCACGGTACCAGTGCTTCGGTAACGTGTCCAAAGTCGACTGATAACACTCTGACTTGTATTCAGAGCTAAAGCTACAGTACGTTGCCGGGAACCAGCTTCTATCATTCCCACGGCTCTGAGCATTTCTTCCCTGCTTAAATGACGTCGCCGCTCCATAATAACGTTGGTTTTAATCAGTAGTAGGGAAACAGTAGCACTAATAATGTCTTCAATGCGTTGTATGTTTTTATAGGGAAAATATTGACAGCTTATTTTCATCTTTTACTCGAATTTGATTGAGAGTTCCTGATTCAAATTATGAAATGCACCAAAAAGGATCCTTAGAAATTTATAAAATCATAAATTTATTACAAAGCCACATCTCAATCTCAAGAAATCCGCATAAAAATGCTTGATCCCTAGACATTTTTGATGTGTGTATTTGGGTTTGAAATTGTTTATTTCAATTTATAACAAAGCAAATCAAATGAAAGCTTGTAATAACTATAGTAACACAATTGAAATTATTTCCAAGAATATTGTAGATATTTCTTCTGTTTGATGAATATTGTGTATGTGGCTTCAATGACATGGACAGAATAAAGTACTATCATTTTAAACGAAAATGATAATTAAGATTCTCTGAAAAAACCTACGGAGTTTTAAAATAGTCTTCTTAATAACTGATCCTGCTAAAATTTTTTTCTTTTTTGTTCCGGGTGGAAAATCCTCATGGATGTCGGACTGTCGGACTCTACCACTAAAAACCACCCAGGTGTTCCCATTCCACACTTGCACCGGGATCATGGGAACTAGTGCGCCTTCCACGATCACCGGCTAGTGCCGACCTGCGTCTGCGGGCCTCCTCAAAGATCCTGCTAATCTAAGCCAACTCTTTGATGAAATTAATAATTATTAATTTCTTTTAATATTTTTCGTAATTTTTATGTGCCACCTAAGGATAACTATTAACAAACTTAAAACAGACGCCTGGGTGTAGTTGACATTTAAAAAAGTACTACGTTTAACAGTTAAGTTTATTCCAGAGACGAATTTGGAACAATCCAATGGAACAAACATTTTAAACTAGGAGTATTTTTTTAAATGAAAAATTGCGTTCATAAAAACTGATTCAGTAATGTTTCATGTATGTTGCGAATTAATCAAATTAAATGTTCCACTCTAATATATTCTAGCAATACGGAATAGATGATCAAGAATGACGTCTTAAACGGAATGGGCAGCCTCGTGGACATTTGTCAATTTCTCAGTAAGCAATAAAATGAAAATACAAATTTATTTTCAGTGCCCTTCCACGGAATCAATAAGGGAACACGTGTCGAACTCCCACTACTAGTTTTCTGTTCGAAGAAATTGTTCGCCCTATCACACCGTAAGCGACAGACATAGTTTACATAAACACATACACATACATAAACAGTTTCTCTGGCTTTGGAAATATACAAGCTCGACGACTTCTTGTGTCTTGTTTGTTTCACTAACACATGAAGAATACTGTGTACCACCTTCAGTGGAGATTAAAAACAACTAACAGACCCTTACTAGCTACACCTGGTGACGGATTTTCATACAAACTTTCAGCCCCGGTTTCACCCGCTTAGGGGTTGAATATTCTAAAATCTTTTCTTGGCGTATGCTTAGCTAAAATTTTAACCCAATCCGTCCCAGTAGTTAGAGCTGCAGTTGATAGTCAGTCAGGACAAGCGATATTGTAAGTATAGATTGGGAAAGGTTACAGCTACAATAGCCCTTAAATTTGGTCGTTTGGCACCGATACACAGGATTGCGATACCGTGTGAGAGTCAGCCGCGGCTGTTCAATGTTTTATAGATTGCAGCAGGTAACTATCGGCCGGCTTCGTCGTTTCTAACTAACAATTCAACAAACTAATAACATTATGTTTTAATTCCGACAAATGACTCATAGTTAAAACTAGATGTACATTGCCGAGGGCTGTTTTTTGTTTCGTATCTAGTTTATATGTTACAGAACCGACATAAAGTTCATTAGGCTTACTACAATTTTGTTAAAAAAATTGGCTTCTATTCTATTCCTGGGCAATGTAAATTGAGCCTTAGTGTTTGTATATTTACTATGTCGCTAAATGTAGGTAGGTTGGTTTACGTTAATTGAAATTGAACTGCTGGTCGTTATTTTTAAAGTATTTTTTTATTTTTTTAAAATGAATATAAATGATCTCTTAAAAAACATAATTAAGTAATTTTTTCAACAAATTGAACCAATGACTAAATCCTGATTCTATAAAAACACAGTTAACTTACAAAAATATTTTTTTTCACGATATTTTAACGTCTCGAGCGACTAAACTGTATTTCTCGCCAGCGAGTCCGTCCTAGTCCGGCCCAGTGTTGGGACAGGTTTGCAACATGGTTGCGGCGGCAACACATAATTGTTTTATTGCTTTTTATACGAACAACTGTGCGAGCCGGTCCGTATTATACGTGTGTAGGACGTTGGCCTACTGACATATATTTTTAGAGGAAGATGGTTTTTGATCCGTTTAGGCGCAGAATGTCCAATTCGCAAAATGTCAAGTACTTTTTGCGACCAACTCGTCACGAATTTGATAATTTTTATTTATTTTATTTTTGATTGTTTTTTTTTTGTTCCCTTGTGTGCTCCATGATTACTATTCCGATTACTCCGTGATTACTGGTCCAATTTACGTGATTCTTTTTTCATTTGGTAGAAGCCCGCGCGGTGATCCCCTAAACATTTTAGTAACGTTTCTCTAAACTACATTCTACTAATTGCAAATAATAAATAATGAAAACTACGCCAATTCTGAGCAGGTCTAGTATATTATTTGGTTTCATGACATGTATTAAAGTTGTGTGCATGTTTGTGTTTGTTTTTTTTGTTTGTGAGTGTGCAAAGGATAGCTAGCTACTGGCCGTAAAGTAAGTAAGGTCGGAGATCCGATCTTATAGATAATTGAAGGTAGAAAATATTAATAATTTGGTTACTTATTGATTTTGTACAAGTATATTGTCACCGGAACATGGACAAATATCGATTATAAGAATACCTATACGGCACATCATTTTGTCATCAGACTGATTTCATTCCCAACACACTTTTCAACTATTCTCAAACTCTTTTTCTTTTCACTTTTTTGCATTCCGAAGGATTTCGAAAAAAATCGTAATACATTGCTTCTAAAGTTTGAAAAGTTCGGATGCTCGTCAGCGTAAAAACGTTATGGATGCCGTTGAAATGTCAAATTGAATAGCAATGCTAGTGTGTTTCGTCATTACCCCGCAGGTCAAGGAAAGGGGGCAGAAAAATTACACAAAATTAATAAAATACTGACCATCTGACAATGTAGGCAATTAAGCATACTACTTTTTTAAAGGTTGTATAATTATATTATCTATAGTAGACCATCAATACATTTTTCAAATTATTAAGACTTATTTGTAGCAATGCAGTTCTTTTAATGGGGGCTATTATGGAATTCGCCGCTAGAGGCGTTCGTGTAGACTAAGGTCTTCCGAAATGTCAGATGTCATACAGGGTTCGCGCGTTGTGTGCTTTTTTATCACGTATTTATACTAATACTCACGATTGTGTTCTAGACTGAGCCATTCCTGATTAATTATGACTTGAAGATTTTAAGTGGCAACTTAGGATCTTATTGTTAGTACTTGGAGGTAGAATGATTTTTAAATGTTTCTTGCTTGCTAATTTTAAATTTTAGGGAGAATATTGTAAATATGTATCTGAAGTTGTATTGTGTGTTGTGTGTTGTATGTTGTTATACGTAATAAAATAAACTTTTTAGGGCGTTATTTTTACTATAAAGTATAAAATAGAATTATTGACAAAACCTAACTCGACAGTGGCGCCATCGGGTGAGCTCAAAAACGATAGCCCTCATTGTATACTACATTTATTTACAAAAGACAGTTGCTGTTTTAATGTCATCTCGACTATAACCTAACAAGACGCGTTCAAAGAGTATTACCTATAAATAATCTCGACGTTCACGCACTGTTGAGGACTTGACATGTTACCTACACGTATGTGTCGTACGGGCATTATAACTCTGTTTAAATTTCTGAACTGGCAAATTAATTTTGATTTTTTTCTTAGATGACAATGCCGCTTACTGTTAAGATTTCTAACCTGAAGTCTTTGTAATAAAAATATGTTCTACAGAGGAATTATTCAAATCTCAAGTTAGCCGTTTGTCGAAACTGTGTTTTCAAGCCGCTTGGGGTTGATGTTGAAACTGTGACCGTGGTGGGGTCCAGTGTTCACTGCCTTTCAAGAAAATTCCGAAACGCCTAGTTGACGCTTTCCGTGACCTAAGGGCTGACTTTTAGTGACAGCGTTGAGGAGTTCTTTTTATGTCCTTTTATAGATTGTGCATTTAAGAGTTTTACTTCATGGCTAGCGGTAAAATAATTGAAAAGGTCCGTATGGCCTGAAAAGTTTGTCGAAAATAGAAGCCCTACCTACTCTATGGCTTGCCGTAGATAACCTGATACTAACATGTCCGTTTTGTCTTTTCCAGGCGGCGCAAGAGCCCACGCCCCCCGCTTCGACGTCCACGTCGACATCAGCGGCGGCCGACGGTGCCAGCACCTCATAGGGAGCTAGCGCCAAAGTTGGGACTCTGTGTATATTTCCAGGACACCTAGTGCTAGATCTGTTAAGTTACGCCCACACGAAAATGTACCTTATGTTATATTGTTATAAGACTTGATTTTTTTAGCGCACAGACATGTGATTAGCCTCTTTGCTTTGGAGATCAGACTCGAAAAAAGAAAAGAAATTAAGGACTGAATGGAATCTTGGAATGGATATTTCATTCATTCGTTATGACGTAACATCCTGCATATGTCCAGCAAACCTATAATTAATCTGCCAACGTTTAATTTCGTAAATTCTCAACGCAATTTAGTATATTCGAGGAATATGTAAATGTATCAATGTCAGATCATCAGGTATTCCAAATTCGGATGCCTTTATAACCCTCATTACGACAAAAATCCCGAAGCATTATGGAATCATACGAAACTATATACGAATACGTGCTCTATGGTTCTTTTATCGCATAGCGCTTTATTCGAACGAAGCTAACGACGCAGTCTTTTTTTCAATTTTCAACAGATAATTTCACAAAATATTTACCTTCAACGGCCTTCTGCCACCGCCAAAAGAACTAAGCAGGATTGTACGAACATCCATTCACCAATGACGACGCAAAAATTGTCTATGCTCCGAATATTCTAGAGTAAAAAAAAGGTTGTATTCACATGTCGGTGCGCTGATGATCACAATCCATAGAGAAATGTTTAATTTTTTTACAACACCTAGTAATTAGGAGTCATACGATGTTATCAATACTGTCTGTCCTATAAATTACACTGTGTGAGCTTTACTTTGTGTACTAACATTTAAATCACCTGGTCCTTTAATTATTCGAAATCAGATAGCATTGAAGATTATTATCCTGCTATATTGGGAATATAAACTATAATTGCAATTTGTAGTCACAAAATGATAGTGTAAAAATGTGGTGTGGAAAAAAAATCAGTCGGCGGGGGTTGAAAAATAAGTGATTAATTATTTTTTTTATTGATGTTGGTTTATTTCACATTCGCAGATTATTTTCAACGGCCGTAGCTTAATTTTTAACTTCACCAAGCAAAATCATGTATCCGGTTCGAAGGACCATGTGCGGGAATTTTAGGGACTTGCTGTATTTAAACTAACCTGTAGTTAACACCAAATAAAACAATTGTTCCTGTACAGAGTATTCCTGCAGTTAATTTTCCCAGCAAAACTTCAAAATTCCCGTACAACAAAGAAGTAAAAAATAAATAAAACCGGTTTCTTTTTTCAAGATTGTCTCTCTTCAGATAAAAGAGGTACTCGAAACTACAGTCGAACGATAATCTCATCATTAAAAACATTCACGTTTAAAAGACACAAAGTAGCATGGTCACTTTGATTTCTGATTTATTCGCGCAAAAGAACATTGGTCGATGTGTCATGTCCAAAAACGAGCATTTATATTAATTATAGTCGTTACGTCGATATTTTTACATGCTTTTAAACATTTTAAACTGAACAGAGTGAGTGAGGTGCATCTTTTATAACGGGCTTTTATTTTTGGCAAGCTTTCCTTTATCATCTTAAATATATGTTCCAACTCAAGGACAAAAGCAATTTCATCAATTTATCCCATTTTCTTAATGGACACATGTGATTTAAAACAATCAGCCCTAAAATTCACATTGCAAGTTATCGAAAATGTTCTAACATCTCTGATAATATTCACCTAGTGGCAAGCGGCCATTTGGCTAGTCGTCTAGATATTAAAATGGCCTTTGACGAGTTTTGACGTTAAGTCGTAACAATATTAATGTGCTAGACGCAGCTTGGGATGTACGCAGGCGTCGGGCGGGCCACCGATAGCGCCGCCCCTGGTTACCAGCTACGTCGTAATATAGCCAAGATAATAGATTTTCTACTTAACCCAACAACCAGGTTGTGGTGGTCAGATAGGCAGTCGCAATACTACGCGTCCCGTTAGACTGGAAGCCCACCATAGCATATTGGGAAAAAGGCGGATGATTTATAAATAGTTTCCATACCAAGTTTGTGATACTCAAGTTTTTATTGAAGAGTAATATGCAATCAACAGGGAAATGAGGCTGTATTGGCCAAGGTTATACTGGAATTGTGTGTACAAATTGCAACTTTGTAGTGTTGGCAGTAGTAAGATTTTGTCATGCAGTCAAGATTGAGAAAACCCAGTGATTTATCGCAAAAATTATCTATGGTATAATATTGCGATTATGTTAGACAAATAACTTGTATTTTCTTAATGTTCTCCTAATTCAATATTGTAATATGTGCCCAAAATATTGTAACATTCAGGATTTTGTGCTATTTGTTTCCCTGTTTATGTATAACACATAACACAGCGTGTATTTATGTAGTTCTCTGTAAATGTACTAATTTTAACTATGTTCATTCCATCCTGTATAACACCGTATTGCGTAGGCTTGGTCAAATGTGATATTTACTAAATTATGAATTGGTTTATGATCTCAAATTCATCAACTAAAATATTTTTTTAATTCGAGTGTTTTATAAAAATTGTCGTAAGGTGGTAAGAAAAGTATAATTTGTTTCTAAATCAAAGAATCGTTTTAAAAAAAATGTAGAATTAATTTTATTAATAAAGTTGGTCAAATGCGTGTTGGAACAGGTAAAGGGTTCCGTAGTCGGTTTCAATAATTAAATATTTTATCCCACGAACAATTTACAATTGTAGTTGAAAAAAATTGAAAAAAAAAATATATATCCAAAACAACCATTCAGCTGGCAGGGAGGGGGACGCATTTGATTCTAACAAAAAAACTTCTTATAGCTTATTATTTTACAAATACATCCCTGAATTGAAAAATGGTTTTCACACACCCACAATATTTTTGAACGACTTAACGACACACCACACCATGGGATAGACGAGTAAACAAAAATTGTCTTTGAGCTAAGCCACGGACAGACAGACAGACGGGTATGGCGCATTATAAAGGTCTTACATCAAGAACTCCGTTCCCACCCGGCAAAAAGAATATTGGGCTTTATGTATTGCTTTTTAGATATACTTTACATTGGCAATATAATTTAGCAGACAGCTCGCTGTCAGCGGGCTTACCGCCGTTAATGCCAATGTAAAGTTTAAGTATGGAGAAATACTTAAAGCCCATATTTGAATTATAATTTTTTTGTCGGGTGGTAACGGGGCGTCGTGTAACTGGGCTAAGACCTTAAGGGTTCCTTATTGACTACGGAACCCTAAAAACGGATTTAAGACGTTATCTACCTACTTAATAATCATTTCTGGCCACTGTAGGTAACTAGCCTACCTACAATTAGGTATAAATTTTAAGTTAGTTTTCTAGCGATTATTTAATTAATTTAAACAAAAGTTTTATACATGATGTTGTATTTTATATTTTGATATTAAATAGTTGCTAGTCAAGACGAGAACATTAAATAAAAAAAAACCTTTTCATTTCCAATATTTTTCGAGGTTTTGCTTTTTATAAAACCAGTGTTATTAAACTTTAAAATTTTTGACGGTGTTTAAAACATTGAAAATTTACTACATAGGTTTGTTCAATTTATTTATCTGGTATCTCAAAAATAGTTCAACACGCATTTTTCCAGTTTTTGGCCTGATACATTAAAATTGTAAACTTAAGTACGTCCATGGAAAATTATATTCAGCCGTACCAAACTTCGTCCTTTTAATAACATCCGTCTTTAACTACAAGATGTGGTAGTTACTAAACTTTGTCCCAAACTTGATGTAAGTAGTACGTTTTCAACAACTAACACAAATATAGATATACGACAACTTGAATATATTCAAGAATCTAGCTACATCGCACCTCTATGTAAATATTTTGTAAATATACTATTATATTGTCGTCGATTAACAGTCGGGATATTATTTAGTTTTAATTATTTAGGTACGGAATTCTCTGAACACGGAGTGGTTACCTAAACTGTTATATAAAAATTCTCTGAATATTCGTTTAAATAGTAAAAATGTGAAGTTTTTGTTAATAGCACAGTAAGAACTGAAATAATTGTACCCTAATCTAATTGTAGATATAAATCGTGAATGGATCCTAGTAATTTTTAAGATCTTATAATTATTAAGTCTAGATGTAACATTGACATTACTTATTTATCATTATTGTTGTAACGTTTAGATTTACATTTGAATGTTAAACTTCCGCCCATCGAGTCGAGGCATCACAACTTTTGTGATAAACAAAAATAAAAATTTAACGTTTTAGAAAAAAAAAAAACTTCGTAATTTTTGTCCAATTCGTGAGTCCACTAAGATTTTAAGTAGTGACAAATTAAAAGTAGATTTTTTAACTTTACGCATATTTAGAAAAAAGCCAAAGTCCTTTCGTCCGTCTAGCTGCTTTCTTTGAGAGAATAATTGTAAAAAGAGCATAAGTACCCCAATCGTCCGTACTATCTGGTGCTTAAGTCACAATCTTCCTTATCTTACGATATACATCTTTTCTCTTTTGTATAGTAGTAAGCAGTCAGTAACAGCACTTATATTAAGCGACAGTCCATCACAGTAGAGTAGCTAACAAAAATTAAATTAACGATTTTAATAAGTAAGATAGATTTTAAGGACATTGAACTAGGAATGAGTTGGTTTTGGGCCGTATCGGTAGTGGCGACATCTATTGCGGAAATGTTTGGTTGATATTTTTTTTTTCGGTTATTTTCTACCAGTGATTTATTTGAGAGAAAAGAGGCTGCAATAAGGTGGTTTAAGGTTAGAATGGGGAAGGAAACTGGAACTAATGGCGCTAGCATAGCTGGTTCCCAACCTCGGCATTGGTTGAAAATGTGGTAATGTCATTTTATATTTCAAAATAGCTTAACCTCATTGGTCAGATTAAGACCAGCTATGGTGGCGCCATCTTAGATTATCTTTGCCTGTGTCTCACCATTATGTATGCCTATATTGTATTTAGCGGTATTTTTCTCAAATAAACGGCTGATTTGTAAAACGAGTTCACATTTGCAGTAGCTTAAAAATAAAAATAACTATCTACCTACACATACAATAAACTCGTGTTATGTTAAGCATTACAGTACAGTTAGTTCTACTTATAACAGAAACTAATATAACCAATAAAATTAATGATCAAAAAGTATTGTGCCAACTGACTGACTGAAGATAAAAACGACTGATTAAAGATATGCTATACCAGTGGAAAGAGAATAAGCCTATACATAGATAGGGACTGCTGAACAAGTCAAGAAGACAAGAGGTCCTGGATTCGATTCCCTGGTCGAGAAAGTGTTATTGGGTTTTTCAATCAGGAATTTCTCAGTAGCTGCCACAGAGGCTAGATTTGTGCCCGGTTGTTGGCAATAGGCTCGCCCCTAACTGGCGAAATGTGGGTGTACTAATAGGTACACTCTGCTTAACCCTTCGAGGATTACAGGCGTGATGTTGTTATGAAATAAAAACCTATTGAAAGTAGCTACACTACCTACTACAGTCTAAAAATGGAACAATAAAAAATGGCAGTTGGTAGGTACTTATCACACAATTATACTGCTTTTTGGTCAGTGATCTTAGCCGTCCACAATAACTAACAGTTTGTGTAACAAAAACTGCATTTGTGAACTTATTCAAATTCCCATTTTTGTACAATAATTTTATTTACTATGTGGTTGACTTTTTGTCTCAAAACATCTTTATCGTATTATGTTTTTTTAAGTCTCTCAATCAGGAAATTGCTTAAGGGGACAGGAAAAAAAATATTATCTAAGTATTTTTAACAGAATGATTCAACACTTTTTATTTTTGTAAATAACTCTGCTACAAAAACAAAACAGAAAGTCAAATTTTACAAAGTCTTTTTAGCTAATTTTGGTAATTGATGTTTAAATGGTTTGTACGGTTTATTGTTTTGGTGCATTGCATTTCGGATTGAGAGCGCCTTATGTATTGTGTCATCTTATGTTTAAAAATAAATATCAAATACATTTTGGAATATAAAATATTTCTGCAAGTTTGCTGGTTTTCTAATGTGAAAAGTGATATTTAAACTATTTCTTGTCAAATAAACGGTTTCGATGATCGTTATTATTTTGTTTGATTTGTGTTACACCTATTCCTAAGTATAACCTGCCTAGTTTTATAAAATACGCTGCCTCGGCCAGGCCAAAATGTACTAGCTATTGAATACATCTTTAGACTTATGCCTGACTCACTGTTCGTATGTTTGTATGTTTTTTTTTCTACACCACGCGTATTACATAAATTCCCTGAAAAAGTAGGCAGTGATGACCACATCACTGCCTACTTTTTCAGGGAATTTAGGTAACGTAACGTAAAGTCTCAGGGAATAGGGGACAAAACTATTGCTACTTACGTTCTATGCTTCTTCAGATTCCAACTTTCTAACGAAAAGCTAATAACACACATTAGCTTTTGGGGACCAGTTTCATGGCCCTAAGTTCTGAAGTTCCGCTTGTGAACATTGCCTCAAATCACCTGCCTCGCCTTTTCCTATCTGAGAGATGGAGGAAACTCGATATGTAATGAAAGGTCACAACCTCGGCATGTACTGCTTAACCTTGTAGATCGAAGACGTGTTTATGACATCCTACTCCTACCGGTTTAGTCAGTAAAAGCAGCTACATACTATAACAATTCCATTGCTTCTGCCTACCCTGTAAAAAACAATTGCTACAAAAATACCAAAGCGCCATCTGTTGGCTTTTTGTAAAATTACTTTGGTGGTGACCGAGACGGAATGCCCAGTGGTCCACTACGTAGTTTTGAACGTTTCCTCTAGATGGCAGAGTAAAAGGTGGGGAAACAATAACATAGATGGCGCTGTTTTAAATTTTAAAAAAAGAAAAGAAAGAAAGAAAAATATTTATTCGACGTCAGTTTTAAAGCACACACACATATATAAAAAAAAAGATACAAATTATGGAGGAAAACATAGTATGTGCTTGCTATGTGCCCCACGGCTGCGCCAAAAAGGTCCATTTCAGCATTCATGCCAGACAGGTGATGCTGTCTGACGCTGGTCTTCCAATGAACCTTGAGGGGGAAGTAACGGAAAACAGTTTCAAACAAAATGTATGAATAAATGATTACAAAAAAAAATCAAAATAAATGGTTACAAATTCTGTGGTCGTTTGTGAGAATAGTTTCATAGTTTAGGACTTACACACACTTAGCACAAAACAATTTTTTTGTAGTGTTGAATTGACGTTTGAATACAAAAAATAAGTAAAATTCGTTGTTTTCTTTAATTGACGTCTGAATACAAAAAATAAGTATAATTCAAACGTTTTTAATACGATTTTAAGGGACTTATGGACTGCGGCATCTCGTGAGAAATATTTTTATTGAACAGATTATGCTACTGTTAATATTGCAGCAGTCAGAGTTAAAACAGTCTTTGTAAACTCAGTAAATAATCACTTGTTATTGCTGTCAAAAACTCAAAACTTTGTGTGTGCTTTGTGTGCAAAGAAATGTGAGAGAAATCAAACAAAAACTACTTTTCTACGTACAAATAGTGTGATAATAGTTTTATAGAGCCTAACGTAACTATTTACGTATTTTTCTGAAAAATCATTTGAGGTTAAATACATGAATGCGGCGACGCAATTATTCATCAATTAACTCAAAAACTAGAATTGTTTACGATGTCCAACCTTAGCATTGATGAAACTATACTAAAATACGAGACTTTCATCAACGATGTACTCAAAGAAGATTTACGCAAACTGGAATTTCGTCTTGAACAAGTCAACGCGGAGATAACCGACTTATTACAACAAAAACACACTTTAAAAGTTATCACAGACAAAGAAATTCACCCAAATGGCTTCAAAACTCAAGTAAACATTGGTTGTAACTTTTTCATGGAAGCTTCAGTCCGTGACACTTCAAAATTGCTTATGAATGTGGGTTTAAATCATCATTTAGAGTTCACTGTTGAAGAAGCAAATAAGTATTTGGATGTGAGAATAAAAGCCTTTGAGGAGAAGGCAGGAGAACTGCAGACAAAGGCAGCAGAGACTAAAGCACATATAAAATTAATGTTGATTGGTATCGGAGAGTTACAAGATAAGGCTGTGGGGGGAAGTTGATGGTGTGTTTCTATGGGTTACTGTAATTGTAAAATGTGCCAGAGTAGATTGTTAATCATATTGTTTAAACATATTATTGTTGTAGCTCTATCACTACATAGGTCATTTTTAGCAGTTTTGACATCTTGATGTTTGATGCTGTTTGGTAGAGAATCCGAGGACGCATTGTTTCAGCCAATCACAGAAACAAGCAAGGTCTCCCTAATTTGAAGGTAATACAAATTATAAAATGGTATTGTACAAAACCATCACCAACCATCTGCCATTGGTTGGTTACATGGTATAATTATGCAGTTTTTTCAATGTCCTGTAGAGTTGGTATTTTTGATTTCTAAAAATCGAAATGTTAGTCTTTTAGAGTAAAGGGTACTTTGTAAAACCTTGTAAACTAGAAAAATATGTTACAACTTTCGATATGTAATTCATAGGTCAAGTATTATTACAATTTGGTTGTTGTTTTTTAAGATATGTATGTATGTATGTCATGTAAGACTGTATGTTTGAGACAGTCTCAGACAAAATATTGTATAATGTATTTTAAGCAAATAGTATAGTCAAGCGTAACATAGTAGTTAGAAGGAATGTAATTTAATGAAGAGTTGACTGGTAAGGAATTTAAAGCAGGATCCATCAAAATAAAATCAAGCTGAATTATTGAAACTTTAGTTGTTCTTATGGCTATCTTCCTTTTTTATGCCTCTTCAAACATTGTTTCCAAAATCCTATTGCAACTCTCATGTATATTTCTTTTGCTATTTCATTTGTATTATTTTATAAATAAATGATAGTTAAGATATTTTATACACAACTCAAGTTATTATTAAATCAATAAAATTATTTTATTGTAATATGGTTTTTCATTTAGTCTCAATGAAGAAAACAACTCTAGCAGTTCTTATCAAAAAGTTCTGTCGACTTTCGCCAGAGACGCCACTGCGAAAGAAAAAAAAAAAAATTGTTATTTTTCTCTCTATATAGAGGGATAGTATTTATTGACCATAGTGCGGATCCACACTCGTACCTGCTGCAGACTAGTTAAGGGTCAGTTTCAACCAAGCTGAAAATCCTAGCTCACTTTTTTGTACATAACATAGCGCCTGTAATCCCGGAAGGGTTAGGCAGACAAGGACAAGTTCTTCATATATATATGTATGTATATGGGTAGATATTTACAATATATTCTTATTTTATTATATGTGTATGTATTTGTATGTATGTTTATTATTATAATTATAGTTTTGTTTTAAGTTTAAATTTTTTTTTTTTTTTGTCTAACTTTTTTACACACTGTGTCTACATTTCTTATCCAACTTTCCTCTCGCAGGTCTGCTGGAAGAAATTTCTTAAGAAATAAGCAGTACCTTTGTGCTCTTCTATGTAAATATATTGTCCTGTAAAGTATTTTGTGTGTACATAAATAAATAAGACAAAGACAGGACATGGTTCATAGCAACAGGGAAGTTGCTAGTGTAGGCGTGTTCTACGAATTTCTATGGTGGAAACGGGCATTGGGCCAACTGAATGTCTAATGTCCGTTTTCACCAACTGAAAACAGTTGAAAACGGACATTAGACATTCAGTTAGGTGACACAGTGTTGGTGAAAATGGGCAATAGGCATTCAGTTATTATTATTATTATTTTATTTCAGAGAAATCTCCATATAAGTTACATTATAAATTACAAAACATAAACATAAAAACATAGAATGTTAGTGTGTTGGTAACACAAAAATTTACCTACAAATAAGTTAGTAATTTTTAGTACCTATATCTAACTTATGCCTATGGCTGTCCTTACCCACTGAATCTGGAAAGGACAGTCAAAACGGGAATCAATCACATTTAGAATGCTGTTGCTGCTGCTTCGTAGACGGTGCAGCAAGGAGTTTTCTTTCTTGCGCATGATGGCTTGAAAACCATCCGTCCGCGCTTCAGCAAACATACCAGACGCGCTGCAGCGCCACAGCAGCCCCAACAGCATCCTAAAAGCATTATTATACTGTGTGCGCAGGGCGGCGTAGGTTCGCTGCATATGTCTCACCCACAGGCCACTCGAGTAAAATGACTGGCAGTACGCCTTAAAAAGTGTTATTTTCAGCTCGTTGGTGCAGCGTGCGAACCTGCGAGCGAGCATATTGCTTCTCACCGCCAAAGCCCTGCGCTCCCTCTCTATGTCCTCGTCATCCTTAAGGTCACCAGTTGCTAGGTGACCCAGATACTTAAACCTGCCCACTACTTTTAAGGCTGCACCGTTAAGAATGACAGGAGGAACATATGCGGGATAGTATGTGCCTGCTCTAAATACTAGTAATTCACTCTTATTGGAGTTGTATTTAAAAGCCCGTGCGACATCGCAAATGCCTCACACTGAGACACCAAATTCCTTAATCCGCTGATTGAGGGGCTCAGCAACACCATGTCGTCTGCATAACTAATATTGTTAACACATTTGTCGTCAACAAAGCAGCCGACATGAGTGCTACTAAGTCGCTCAATCAACTTATTTATATACAAATTAAATAATAATGGGGAGCTTAACCCCCCTTGTCTCACACCACATTTTAGTTTATAGTCGTCCGACAAAGTACCGGCCCATTTCACCTGATTTCTCTGATTTGAGTACCAGTACTTGAGAAGAAAGGTACATTCCACCAGCACACCCGCGCTTCCTAGCTTCTCCCATAGTACGTCATATGCTACGAGATCAAAAGCTTTTGATAGGTCCAGGAAGCACGCGTATACCGTCCTTCTCTCTGTGTAGTACTTGACAGTATGTTTCAGGCAGAGTATGGCGCTCTCCAGCGAGAGACCGGCTCTAAAACCAAATTGCGCGTCCTGCAGGTCAACGTGCCTCGTGCGATTACCATTCAACAGACTGTCAAGCACCTTGGCTGTTATAGTAGCTAGTGAGATGGGTCGATAGTTAGCTTTATCGGACGCGTCACCAGTCTTGTTTTTAATAATACTCGTAAGTACCACGACTACGCATTAATGGCTCTGGCAAATAAGAGTGGCATAGAAACAAATAAAACATCATAATAAGCACTCTTGGTAAGTGTACCCCAGCATAATTAAAGTGTTCTATACTGAGACCGTCGTGACCAGGCGACTTGCCTCTAAGCATGTGTTTTTGAAACGCGTTTAGTTGAGAAAGCTTCGCTCAGCCGCGACTGTCTCGGCAACAACGGCGACGGGTTCAACGTCGACTGCACTGTGACCCTAAACAAGTTGGTAATCATTTTGTGATCATGAACGCCTTCAACGTTCACGGCAAGACAAGGCCTTACAGGTGGCAGGTACCTCATAGGTAGGCTTAAAGTTGGGGAAAACGGGAATTAGGCATTCAGTTAGGTGACTCTTAGTGTTGGTGAAAACGGGCATAAGGCATTCAGTTAGGTGACACATAGTGTTGGTGAAAACGGGCATTAGGCATTCAGTTAGGTGACACTTAGAGTTGGGGAAAACAGGCATTAGGCATTCAGTTAGGTGATACTTAAAGTTGGGGAAAACGGGCATTAGGCATTCAGTTAAATGACTCTTAGTGTTGGTGAAAACGGACATTAGGCATTCAGTTAGGTGACACTTAGTGTTGGTGAAAACGGACATTAGGCATTCAGTTAGGTGACACTTAGTGTTGGTGAAAACGGGCATTAGGCATTCAGTTAGGTGACACTTAGTGTTGGTGAAAACGGGCATTAGGCATTCAGTTAGGTGACACTTAGTGTTGGTGAAAACGGGCTTTAGGCATTCAGTTAGGTGACACTTAGTGTTGGTGAAAACGGACATTAGGCATTCAGTTAGGTGACACTTAGAGTTGGGGAAAACGGGAATTTCAGTTAGGTGACTCTTAGTGTTGGTGAAAACGGGCATTAGGCATTCAGTTAAATGACTCTTAGTGTTGGTGAAAACGGACATTAGGCATTCAGTTAAATGACTCTTAGTGTTGGTGAAAACGGACATTAGGCATTCAGTTAGGTGACACTTAGTGTTGGTGAAAACGGGCATTAGGCATTCAGTTGGGGGACCCTAAGTGTTGGTGAAAACGGGCTTTAGGCATTCAGTTAGGTGACACTTAGTGTTGGTGAAAACGGGCATTAGGCATTCAGTTGGGGGACCCTAAGTGTTGGTGAAAACGGGCTTTAGGCATTCAGTTAGGTGACACTCAGTGTTGGTGAAAACGGGCTTTCGGCATTCAGTTAGGTGACACTCAGTGTTGGTGAAAACGGGCTTTAAGCATTCAGTTAGGTGACACTTAGTGTTGGTGAAAACGGGCATTATGCACTCAGTTGAGTGAGACTTAGCGTTGGTGAAAACGGGCATTATGCATTCAGTTAAATGACTCTTAGTGTTGGTGAAAACGGACATTAGGCATTCAGTTAGGTGACACTTAGTGTTGGTGAAAACGGGCATAAGGCATTCAGTTAGGTGACACATAGTGTTGGTGAAAACGGACATTAGGCATTCAGTTAGGTGACACTTAGAGTTGGGGAAAACGGGAATTTCAGTTAGGTGACTCTTAGTGTTGGTGAAAACGGGCATTAGGCATTCAGTTAAATGACTCTTAGTGTTGGTGAAAACGGACATTAGGCATTCAGTTAAATGACTCTTAGTGTTGGTGAAAACGGACATTAGGCATTCAGTTAGGTGACACTTAGTGTTGGTGAAAACGGGCATTAGGCATTCAGTTGGGGGACCCTAAGTGTTGGTGAAAACGGGCTTTAGGCATTCAGTTAGGTGACACTCAGTGTTGGTGAAAACGGGCATTATGCACTCAGTTGAGTGACTCTTAGTGGTAGTGAAAACGGACATTAGGCATTCAGTTAGGTGACACTTAGTGTTGGTGAAAACGGGCATTAGGCATTCAGTTGGGTGACACTAAGTGTTGGTGAAAACGGGCTTTAGGCATTCAGTTAGGTGACACTCAGTGTTGGTGAAAACGGGCATTATGCACTCAGTTGAGTGAGACTTATCGTTGGTGAAAACGGGCATTAGGCATTCTGTTAGGTGACACTTAGTGTTTGTGAAAACAGGCATTATGCACTCAGTTAGGTGACACTTAGTGTTGGTGAAAACGGGCATTAGGCATTCTGTTAGGTGACACTTAGTGTTGGTGAAAACGGGCTTTAGGCATTCAGTTAGGTGACACTCAGTGTTGGTGAAAACGGGCATTAGGCATTCTGTTAGGTGACACTTAGTGTTGGTGAAAACAGGTATTATGCACTCAGTTAGTGTTGGTGAAATCGGGCATTAGGCATTCTGTTAGGTGACACTTAGTGTTGGTGAAAACGGGCATTAGGCATTCAGTTGGGTGACACTAAGTGTTGGTGTAAACGGGCATAAGGCATTCAGTTAGGTGACACTTAGTGTTGGTGAAAACGGGCTTTAGGCATTCAGTTAGGTGACACTTAGTGTTGGTGAAAACGGGCATTAGGCATTCTGTTAGGTGACACTTAGTGTTGGTGAAAACGGGCATTAGGCATTCTGTTAGGTGACACTTAGTGTTGGTGAAAACAGGCATTAGGCATTCTGTTAGGTGACACTTAGTGTTGGTGAAAACGGGCATTAGGCATTCTGTTTAATTTATATATTACATTTGGGAAAACAAACAGTGGTACATTAAGCATAAACAATTATGTCTTAAAATAAAACAACGAAAATACTACCCACAACATTTTTCTTTGTTAGGTGACACATAGTATTGGTGAAAACGGGCATTAGGCATTCTGTTAGGTGACACTTAGAGTTGGTGAAAACGGGCATTAGGCATTTAGTTAGGTGACACTGACACCGAAATGAAATCCGAAATCCCTCCCTCCATCTTCCCTCTCTCCCTCTGAATTTCCGTCACAGTTTTGAGAGCAGTGGTGATGAAATAATTTGTGCAGTCCTAACTTGGAAAGTCGCGGTCATTTCTATTGATTGAATTATGCTTATTATGATAATAGTACATTTTGAAACAAGTGGAGAAAGTTTGTTATTGCGTACGAGGCGGAATTATTTTTTGAGTCGAGAACTGCAATAACAAATCTCCAAATCGAAATCTTAATATCAAACGACGTTTTTCAATACACTTTTGAAGAAAAATTTGAATGTTTTAATTATAAGGACGAAAAATATTTTTGTCATGAATTACTATGAAACTATGATTTTAATTTTATGTTTTTCCGCGCTTTACTTTCGCCAGGTTGGCCAGGTGAAGGAGAAGCAAAGGTATGAAGCCGCTAAACAGCCTAATATAAAAAGTAGTTTTTTTTATATTTTTTAATTTAGAACAGAAATAAATGGTAATTTGAGTATAAAAGTAACTTTAGTTTTTAATAATCATGTTTATTTATGATATTCTATTTATAAACACTCGAATAAAAAAAACTTGAACAAACATTTGAATATTCAAAAAATGTAAATGCCGTAAAGACGATTAGTGCTTTGCCGAAATAAAAAAAAAACACATTCACCTCAGAATATAGGCATTGAACCAATTTGGACTAAGTATATGTATAGTTATCTGTGCCAATTTTCATTCCCGCCTTTGCGGGAAAAAAACGCACGCGTGTGAAATACATTGTACTTAATCGTAGTGCGTTATGGACCAGTTTTCGAGGAAGTGTATTGAAAATAGATTTTTACACACGTCAAAATATTGGGCCAACACTGCTCTTATCCTTGGAAGACATTGCGCTTGCACAACAGTCATTGAGTATTGGACTATTGGCAGAGATCGACGGCAGCACCAGCAGCGACCTGAGGCCGTTGTCAGAGTATCATTGGATTGTTTTCTTTCGTTTTTCTCACTTTTACTAATTATATTCCATAAGTGAGTGAGTATGAGTTTGGATCGAAAATTTGGCGGAATGTTATTACACTCCGCCAAATTTTCAGAGAGGACATGTTGTTACGTTCTCTCTCAAATAATTACTTTTATTTTGCACCTGCCCGCGTAGCATGGCAACCGTAGAAACGGATTTCTTCGAAGAAATAATCGTGAATTTTTATTTTTGTTCATGTCATTTTGTCTATTCAATGAAAGAAATTATCGACAATTCAACGCGACACACAACCCGGGACAGAATGGAGCCGAGCCTTTCTTCTTTGGCATACAAATAGTTTATAACCTGGATACACTTGGGATACTTCAGGTTTATATTCATCACGGTAGTAGGATCTAGTGCAGTGGTTCCCAACCTAAGGACTGCGGACCATCGGTCCGCAAGAGCTTTGAATATGGTCCGCGAAAGGTTAAAATGTTATTCGTACTTTTTAACTTGCACAAAAGATGTAAGCTCAATCCAACCTAATTGAAAACTTAACAGAGGCGAATTTGCAAATTTTTTTGAGCATTTTTGCAAAAATCTACTTAGTCCTATTTTTGTGTCAATGATTGCTATATTTTTTGAGCTCACTTCGATCGCTCTTGTATCTTTCACTTTCTAAATATTCTCATCACTTTTTCCAATGTTTGCATTAACTAATTAATTTTCAAGAGATATAATATAATCCTGTCGGCGTCCTAGTACCTTATGGCCCCTGCTAACAACCCCCCTTGCCCTGCCCTGATAGCAAAGTGGTCCCTGGTCCAAGAAAGGTTGGGAACCACTGACTCTAGTGGGACAATTACCGAGCTTATGCTAGTATTAAAGATATCTCGTAGCCCACCTACTCTCATAAATACAGTCAAATGATAGGGTTATCATTTGACTGTAAGAGGAGGGTTCCTCTTTGAACTCGGCGAAAGAGTGAAGAGTTTTAATTATTAATCAGTATCCTCTAGAACTTATTAAAAGTCTAATAAAAATCAAGTGGCTACTCCAGACTTATTACCAAGGTCCTAAATGCTCGTAATCAGCTCAAAAGTCGCTGGCCTAAGCTGTTGGCAACAAATTAGGGTTAATTTGAATATTTGATGCTCTCAAGATGCAAGGGGTTGATTATTACCCATTTGGTTGGAAACTACTTGAATAAAATTAGCATTTGATATGATTTTAGGGTTTAGAATTTTGTATGAAGACAGTGCACACAGAAACTGATGAACAGTTTCATCTAACCAATACAGGTTTTTAAGTGTATCCATATTTTAACGCCCAATGTTTTCAGTGTTCGTGATGCGTCGACTGCTGAGCGTAGGGTTCTGGGTTCGATTCCCGGGTAGGGCAAAAAGTTATATTGGGTTTTTCCCTTTAGAAATTTCTCAGTAGTACTTAGCTCGGAGTTTGGAAGTTGGCGGCATCGGCATGATATCCCGTGCCTCAGAAAGCACGTTAAGCTGTTGGTCCTGCGCCTGATCTCTCTCCGGTCGTGTCGGGTTTCCGTCCTATCGGACTATGAGAGTAAAGGAACAGAGAGTGCCACCTGTACCTGCACACACGCTTGTGCAAAATATCTCCCGCGCCGATGTGGCTTATCTCCTCTAAGATTGGCCGCCGTGACGGAAAACGGTTACGGCGACGAAATGTACGAGACTTCCTTGTACGCCGTCATTGTTTTCATAGACTGATCCCCGAATACTGAAACGTCACGAAAAAATTCAAAATTTTAGGGCTGCTTAACATTTGAGCAGCTCCTAAACTTTAAATTTCGTATGGCCAAACGTCACTTTTGAGTATCTGTTAAATATAAGTGCTACTTAAATTTTGAAATTTTGAGTGACGTTTCAGTATTCTGCCATGAGCTGGACAGTTTACAGTTCATGAAGTGTACAGTGACATCTAGCGGCGATGTTAGGTACTACAATATCAACGCAAACACTCATCCACGATTCTGGTACTCAGTACTATCAAACTAATTTCACAACACACATTTGTTGTTGTCTCAGAAGAGATGGCGCTACATTCTGTGAAGCTCCCCATCTGTCCTCCACTCTGGAAGAGTTATGTCTGACTCTTCCCTGAACGGCTTCAGGGAGGTGCCATCCATCTCTTGTCTCTGATCATCTCTCGGGGGTAAGGACGGTTTGTTGATAAAGCTGTAGTCACACAGACTCGTCGACGTCTCGACGTCTGACACAGACAAGCGAATCCCGCAAGTGGTTTTACAGACTGGCAGCACTTCAAGCTACCCGAAACTGTCAAATTTTCCCAATCAACCTTGTACCTAATGCTTTAGAGATAAAGTTGAAAATGTATTAAAGAAATTTGATAGAATTATGATTTGCTGCATTTCGTGTGGGATTCGCTTCTATGTTTGAAGCCCAATCAATATACTCAAGAAAATACGTAGGTTAATTTTAAATAGAAGACTTTCCACAACTTTAGCCAAGTAAACATACTAGACAACAAACAGTAATCCCACCTGTTCCAGATCCCAGTAAAACTGTACACTGGAACAAGAAACAAGAGAACATACAATCTCAGCCAACAAATTCGTTAGAAAAAATATTAGTAAACAATCAGAGAAAATAGATATTATCCAACAACAAATGGGTACCCTAATGGGACTCCAAACGACTCTAATTGCCCAATTTAAGAAATGATGAAATTCCTATGCGTTGCAGCTTGAAACATAAACGGTTTGACTCCTAATAAATAGGAAGTAGTGCTTTTCACTAAGCACAACAAAATAGATGTTCTTTTAATCTCAGAGTCACATTTATGACTGATAGTAAAGTCATCTTCATTAAAGGATATAATATACGAGTATATTATACAAATCATCCTGATGGAACATCACACGCTGGGACTGCAATAATAATAAAGGATATTATTAAACAACACCCTCTCCCAAACTATAGACAGGCTTACCTACAGGCTACTGTAATATCGATAGACGACTGGCAGGGTCCACTCAACATCGCTGCGATTTACTCTCCGCCTAGGCATATTGTTGACGAACAAATGTTTAGTGACTTTTTCAACACGCTTGGAGGCAGATATATCACTGGAGGGGATTGGAACGCCTAAAATTAATTTTGGGGCTCCAGGCTAACCACCACTAGAGGCAGAGAATTGAAGAAGGCAATAGATTCGAATTCACTCAATATACTGACAACGGGAGAGCCAACACACTGGCCAACTGATCCCAATAAAACACCCGATCTTATTGACTTCTTTATCAGCAAAGGAATGTCAGGACTGTACACAAAAGTCTAATCATGCCTGGACGGCAGTTCAGATCATACACCAGTAGTATACACATTGAGCACAAAAAGAGCCTTGGGAGACGTTATACAATCGTAAAACTGACTGGGACTCATTCCAGAACTACTACTAACTAGAGGAAAATACCAATTTGCACATACCCCTTAAGACTGAGGACGACTTAGAAAATGCATCTTGGTATACGACTAAACTTATCCAAGTAGCTGCTTGGACATCCACTCCCTGCCTAAAATACAGCCCTCAAAAACAGGATTATACACTGGAAATACGGGAGATGGGAGCTGCAAAACGGAGACTGAGACGACAATGGCACACACACAAGCAGAAATGCACAGGATAAAAGAGCCCTCAATAAAGCACAAACGAATTTAAAACAAATGCTTAAAGACTATGAAAACGTCACTTTGCAAGATAAATTGAAAACTCTATCACCTCACAAAGTAGATGACTACTCACTTTGGATAAACCAGTTCACTAAAACGGCCACAAGAACACACGCCTCCATTAAGACAACCGAATGGTAACTGGGCGAGGACACCTGTTGACAAAGCTGAGCTATTTATTTTAGCAAATGTCTTTACCGTTGCGACCGTGTACCCCAGCTGAAGTATGGAAAGCTATAAAAAACCTGAAGAAGAAAAAGGCACCAGGGTTTGACCTTATTACAGCAGAAGTCCTGAGGCATTTGCCAAGAAAAGGAATTTGTCTTGCTTACCATTCTCTTCAACGCAGTGTTGAGACTCCACTATTTCCCGCTTATCTGGAAGATGTCAACAATAAATATGGTAGCTAAACCAGGAAAACCTTCTAATATAAGCCTTCTTCCCTTATTGTCTAAACTGTTTGAGAAAATACGACGACTGATACCTATACTTGAAGAACAAAAGACAATTCCAGACCATCAATTTGGGTTCCGAGCACACCATGGAACAACAGAACAAATACACAGAGAGGTTCATACAATCCGACAATCATTGGAAAGAAAAGAGTATTGCTCGGCTGCTTTTCTGGACATACAACAAGCATTCGACCGGGTATGGCACAAAGGTCTCCTGTGTAAACTTAAAATCTGCTTACCACACACCGCATACATGCTGCTCAAGTCCTACTTAGAGAATCGAATGTTCCAGACTAAATCCGGAGATAGCCTATTTTCTTTCTATCCCATAAAAGCTGGAGTACCCCAGGGATCTGTGCTTGGCCCGGTTCTGTACACGGTCTACACTGCTGACCTGCCCACCTCAAAACAAATCGTTACTTGCAACCTATGCCGACCACTGCAGTCCTATCTTGCGGTAAAGACGAGATTCGAGCATCCAAAAAACTCCAAGAACACCTGGATCAAATTGGATCATGGCTGAAAAACTGGAGAATTAAAACTAGTGCTGCTAAGTCTGTCCACATTACCTTCGCCCTAAGAAGCGGGGAAGAAGAAGAAGGGACCAAGCTAGCAGAAAACTGGGAGAAATCTACTGGTTAATAGGTAGACTGTCGTCACTTAGATTGGAAAACAAACTGTTGATCTACAAATGTATCCTAACACCTCTATGGACCTATAGTTTTCTTTTTTCACGTACCTAAACCAAAAATGAAGACAATACCTACAGTGCGTCTAAAACTCGGGTGACGTCACATTTGAGTATATTTTTTACTCAAATGTGACGTCACAACCCCGGACTCCATTATCTTTGACACGTTTTATCTTCGTCAATTTTATAAATTCGAAAAAAAAAAAAAAATTTTAGTCAGTCATCATCCCTATTGAACACCACCTACCGTGTCTCAACTTCCAGGGCAGCAGAAGAGCTGCAGCATGCACGGCACCCCAGAGATGGGCAGTCTAGATGTATTCTCGCGGTTCTTGAAAATCGCACACCACACGGTAGTGAGTCCACAAATAGTATATAAATGCTAGAGCTTGGAGACACGATCAGAAAATCGAGAAGAGAGAGAATTTACTCATCCCAATTTATCATTTATCATTCATCATTTACACATCATTCATTTTCATTTCATTATTTCCTTTTTTTTTTTTGTAATGAGATAAGGGATCTATTTATATTAATCAATTGTAAAAATATTGTTGATTAGTTGAGTTGCTGATAATCGAGTTGAGTGATGTGCGATTGAGGAGGCCTATGTCCAGCAGTGGACTACTGTAGGCTACTGTACTACTGATGATGATATTATTGATGAGGTGTGGGAAAGGTAAGTCAGAAATAAAATAGCATAATTCAAATAAAAGCTTAGCTTTATTACTCGTTATATTACGAAGAAACATCACTCACTGGTATCAACAAGTCCCCATGCTGACATTGCTAGTAGAGATACGACTTATGTTTCACCGTACTTCCTTCCATCCAATAATTTTGATAAAATTTTGATCAACAGACTTTTGAAACCGCCAATGTGTTTGCCAATAAACGAACGCAATTTGCACGAGTGGCCGATCACACGACCGACGCACTCAAATTTGGATACAATTTTTCATTCTCAATATTCCACTTTTATGTCTAGTACAACGAACAGTGGTTAGATCCTAAAACATTCACGGACAAAGACACACGCTCGTAAATTATAAGCATTATGACAATGTGATATTATATTAATGTATAAGTATTGTTGTAGTATTAAGAACCGTAATAATTAATGCGTAGTTAGTTTAGGTTAGTTTCCTGACATTAAGTATAACTTGTCTGAGGCCCACAGATTACAATAGTGACCCGCTATCAGCCATTCTAACACAAATACCGAAGAATCGTTTACAATTTTTCCACATTTTTTTTTCACCTTAAAATTGCTTTTAAATTTATCTTTTTTTACATCCAGAACCATATAAACATCTTTGAGTTATTTATATATTTTTTTACCTATATAACGGGCCGGCCGCGCCGCCGCCCTCAGCCGCGCCACTCAACTTTTTATTTACAAATGGTTAATGCTCCTAAACGTTTTATATCCGACGCTATTCTTAAAATTAAATACAAAAAACGCATGACATTCTAAATTTACCTAATGTCCCATTTTGTCACCGCTATAATTTATGAATTTTGACCTTTACACCAACTTTAGAAATATTCAATACAAAAATACTCTTTTTGAATAAAATTTTATACACGACTCATTATATCGTAGGCGCGTACCGGGGGCGGTTGTGCGGACGCCTCAAAAGAAAAGCTTTGAGCCTCGTAACCTTAACATCATGAAATTTGTACTAAATATATCAAAACAAGCGGACGCGGGCACTTAACACTTAGCCGAAATGCGAGGATACCGAAATGACGCCTAAACACTAGTCAAAATCTCAATTTTATTAATGGCACATCACCTTTTGTCCAGTGCACGACCACAGTGGGCCGAAATGGGTCGTGATGTGAACAAAAGATATCGCGTCACTATCAAAAATAATTTTGTATTTTTTTAAATTTTGTCACTAATTTTATCACTGGCGTCCGCGTCCGCTCGCTATAGTTTACAAATATATTATAAAATGTCGCCACATTATGGACTGTGGCTCACCAAAGTAACTAAATCAAAACATTACATACGAACACACAATACTGAACTGAACGTGTATCGCTGTTACCAATGAAGACCACAAGGATATTTAAAATATTGTTTGTAACCCACTACAGTATGTTTACCTCGAATATAAAATGATGAACGTTTAGTCCCGGTCTGTGGGGCTTGTGTTACTACGTCCACTACCATACATAGTTCACATAGTCATACAATTGGGCGTTCGAGCTTATCTCACTAAATTTTATTGATAAGCGTCGGCAGTATTTTGTTTCAAGACATCCTAATAGTATATCCGTGCTCAATTTTGTCTATTTTATGAGATAATATATAAATATATATATATATGTATATTATTAAGAATGATACTTATTTCCATAACTACCTAAACTTCAGCAATTTCCCTTATTGATTTTTCACGTATAGAAAAGTTGATACAGCTATTTGGTACATCTAAATGTCCTAACCTCCAAAAAATGAAACGCTACATACAATAGAGTCTATTACAATTTCGAAAATTTAGGAACCATAATACCCAAACGTGAAACCGAATACTTTCTACATATATTGTTTTTTTTTTATTTATAATTAATTTTGAAAATAATTACAATATTTATTTCATTTTACATTGATAATCCAAACATTTTCGTCGACGGATTCCAAAATACTAAAAGTGTAAAGCAAACATTTAGATTAGTACATTCTCGTGAAACATAAATAAACTATCATCTAGATAAAGCATATGGAAACAATCAGAAATGACGCCGAAATGGGCAATTTCAATAATTCTACATACATATTATTATAAATAGATACAAACATGAGATTTAAAGTCAACACCGAATTTTGTACTTTTTCTGCGGGATTAGCCCCCATGATCACTGTGGACTAAATATTTCGATGTTTTAAACTTGAGTCTTAATTTTTTTATTAAATTTAGAAAAATTGTCAACCGATAACTTACAAATAATTGAACATCGAATAAATTTAAAAAGTCGGCTCGATCGCATGTTATATCCATTGTGGTCTTTTTATATTGCACAGTGAGTCACTCAAGTATAAAATCCGGACAAAAATTGTATTAAAATTACAAAAATTTATATAAGTACATATTCTGAGTTTTGACCTTGAAACTATAGATTGTAGTACTAAAACATTTTAATACGGCTCCAAGTATCTGCAAATTACGGCATGTCGTTGATAACTGTTAATGGGAAACCAATACATTTCTATTGTAATATGTGTGTGTAGCCTGCGTAACAGTTCTATTAGATATGAAGAAATCTATGGAGAGATCGGAATAACGAATTCATTACTTACTAGACAAGGAATTAATTGGTAAATGTCAGTTTAGAGCTAACAAGTCGGGACAATTAAACAATGCTACCATACCGCTAGGTCTTAACGAATCTAGTGCTTAGGAATACTAGTCATCAATTCCGTTACTCAACTCAGATACTGGTACACTTCTCAGCTCTAAAACGCCAGTGCCTATGTTACGGAGAAACAAACAACTTGTAACAAAATACAATCGTAAACGTAACATGGAATGTTGCTCGATCTCGAATAAGCCCAGCGACGACTGAGTACTGACGTACTGGCGCGAATCGTGGAAACTGAACCTGGGCTATTGTCTGAGAGGGTAGTCGTGTGTGGGGACGCGTGGGCCAGCGTGGCCCACGTTGGGAACAATTTGGAAATCAAAACCGGTTTAGCCAAAAGGGAGAGGCTGCGTGTTAATGTATGTGTCGATGTCTCAAAAACTTCAGTATCTCTAACTGTACCAACCTGAGCTAATAAGCACACCAGTCGACGCCTGGTCCATCCTAAACTGAGGTACTCTTATATTATCGTAATACTTCAAAATGGTTACAAATGAAACGATAACAAATGTGTAATATCAAATGAAGTATGCTTACTTGCTTAACTAGGGCCGGCCGCCCTCACGCGCGGTTCCGTACATATAACTTAGGATGGTTTAAACATTTTGTACATTCTGCAAAACAATAGATATTTCCAGTTTGTCTATTGTCTTCTTAATTAAATACCGTTAACGCTAAGATAGTTATTCGATATTATCTCATCTGTATTAAAACTATCGTTATATGTACAAATGTGTATACATTTCTGTACAACTATCGTTATATGTACAAATGTGTATACATTTCTGTACAACTATCTATCTTATCGTGTTATAATCTATTTGAGAAGCGAAATAATTGTTTTATTCTGTTTGTTCTGTAAACTGAGGATGTGAACTGAAAGTGTTCCCGCGTGGCGGGCTGGCGGCCAGCAACTACATGATATAACAAATACATCGAGATTGCGATGCTGCTGGGCTTGCTCTCTGACTGGACATGCTTCATTCATCCGTCTGTGCTTCTCGAATCATGTCATATCCTCCAGCCTTCAGTCAGGGAACAAGAGCCCAGCGTCCCGCGCTACATATATCTACGAATCAAACTAATTATTCTTCTATAGTATAATAGTAAGTGTGTATGTATACTGATCGTTCGATACGGGCGAACTGGGCATGCGCGGGCGGCGGGTCGCGGGCGCTTCGTGGCGGCCCTGGTTGGGCGGTTAGGTCTATTGAGGGCCCTTTTTTGTATTTAATATCTTATTTTTTCGTAAAAAATCAATATTTTCTTTGAAGGCACTTCTGTTCGGACGAGGTGGCCCAGTGCGAGAGGGTTTACTGTTGGATGCCAAATAATGTAGCTGTAATTTTGAGAATTTTGATGTTTTTTTTTTTGGTATTTTGATTCTATTGTATTGTGTTGCCTTCAACTATTGCTGCTGTTTGGATGTGGGTCAAATGTCTATGTGTTTGATAGCCGCCGCGAAGCGCTCGCCTGCCGAGTACGGTCGTCACTGTGGGGTTAATTAACTAAGTCGTAGACAAAAATAACGGTTATTGTTAAAGTAAAATGAAGAGTGTTACAGTAGTTTGCCTTATCATTATCGGGTATATGGTGTGTATTGTGTATATGGGTAATATTAGATAAAGTAATGCCTTGATTAACGTGTTATAAGGGGTGACGGCCCGCACTCGCATGTTGTACGTGAAGCCCGCGCATGTTTTGAGTAGTATTATCTAACGAATAAACTTAACCCTAATCCGGAGCGAACTCCGGACGAACTGAACTTGCGATCCGAACATTGCCGAAATATTGTAAATACAAATCAGGATGTTTACATTAATCGTTACTGAAGATGTGTAATCTTTTCGAATTTTGTGTCTTCTTTATAGTTATTCTATTGATAAATCCTCTGCATGAACATAAAACCGGCTATCAGTATAAAAATAATCTTTAAATTCTTTGTTTGTTGATCGAAAAATAACCCTGCTCTATTGTACTAATGACTATGGTTAATTTTAATTAATTACTCCTAAAATAAGTATGACGAGGTAAAGGTTGACAATTTCCGGCCGCTAGTGGCGAGCCTTCAAAGTAAATACTACCAGGGATAAACAAACTTAGCATGCTCCAAAGGACAAGGAAACCAAGGAAAACCAAAAATAAAAACAACAAAAAGTTCAAAACTTAAGCAATTAATATATTAATCGTTTTTTTCCTTAAAGAATAAATCAATAAATGATTTTAAGATATACACAACTATAAAAACCATTTTAAGATAATACTTAATAATAATATAATAATAATATTATATATAGCGAAATATATTATGTGCAGAAATAAAATTCTAGGTGACTTAAATTTTCTCTTACTCGTATAACCTAATGAATTTCCTAGTAGAGCGCAGTTTGTGGCGCGGGGTGTCCGCGCCACTCGACGTCCAACGTACAAATCCAAAAATTTGTTTTTAATAATTTAATTTTAACTTTTTTTATCAATAATTTTGAATCTGAAGGCCTAAATGCGAGTGTCGTAAAATTTTGGTGTGCGAAACAATCGTCCAATGATTTGTTTTTTTTTTAATATAATTTAGTTTGCCGAAACAATGTGCGTCGCGTCGATTTGCTCACTCCAACTGCTCGAGAAAGTTCGGCGACTTGAAGTACTCGGGCACTGGATCGTCAAGCCGTGAGATCACCTTGTAGATGGACTTCTTCCAGCTCTGTTCCGCGTCCTTGCCGCCCTGGATGGCGCGGAAGAACTCTCGTAGTGTCTGTTCAACCACATATCTGAAGTTTGGTGGCACCTGGAAGCGTACGAAATGCATACTTAGAAACCAATTCAGGGTTACTCTATCATCTGATTTTGGGACTGTTTTAAAACTGCAATATATATATGTTGAAAACGTAAAAGTATTTGGATTTTTCGGGTCGAAATAATTATAAAGTTTTATCACCTGCTGCATGCTCACCTCAATGTGGTTGTTTCGGTTGTAGTGCAGGTTGAGCACCCTGTAAAGTTCGGAGTCACCGGCTACATGCAGGTCCTCCGCCGTCTTCAGACCTTCGCTGATGGCCTGTCGTGCATACTTCTCCATTTGGATGTAGTAGAATTCTCTGTAAAGAAGAAAGAACATAAATTAGAAAAAGGTAAAAATAGGACAAAACACGCACACATCAGTTTTCAAATAAAATGTTGATGAAGCTTGGCTAACGAGTTATATGTATATCAAACTTTATACGTATCTACGCCGTGACACTTCATGGCACAATGAAAATAAAAAGCCCTCGAATACCGTCGAGAGCGGGAAAGGATTTGATTAGCCATTTTCGCTCTCTCGGCGTCGCATCGCTCCGCTATCTTCGCTCCGGTTCGCTTACGAGAGCGAGTTGAGCGAATCGAGAGTCTCGCGAGGCTAATTACTTACGAGTTCGCATTCAGACAAGCTAATTCGGTTTTTCACGTTCCTGCAAGTGACGAGCTAGTTGCTGGGGGTAATTTTATGAGCATTTTTAGGGTTGCGTTTGGCAAAAAGTTGGGTTTAATTACGGAAAGGGCCTAATAAACTGTTGGTATTAATCTTTCAGATTACCTTTTTGGTCTCAAATATTCATTATTAAAAACTAAAGTTGATATATTTCATCTATATTTTTGCCAATCAATGAATATTGCCCACTTTTTAAAAAGTAGTTTTTTTTCTTCTTTAGCATTACAAATACGCGTCAAGCAAAATTAGCGAATAACGCGACACTCATGTGTCAATGAGCACGGATCATCTCTAAACCTCTCGTGACACTCCTCTCATTCGCACACCGGGGGCTTCTATTATTTTTTAATTGGCACTCCACGAGATATCGGAGCCTTACTAATTGAATAAGTAAATGAAGTGTCTAAGTAATTAGATGTCTTTTTGGCTGGCGCGGGAGCCGGTGTAACCACTGTGCAATTTTGAGTAGGCTCAGTGAAATACTTTCGCCTGTAATTAGTCATTGATATTTCTTTGATTAAGTTTTCCGTTTTGCGTAATTAGTTGCGTTGTTATTTTCTTTGAAATGGAACGATACTTCGTATTAATACTAATTTAGTTTTGCTACGTGAGTGAATTCACGATTTATGGGATAAACCTCTCGTGTTATCGAACCTTTGCGTTAAATTATCCTCATAATTAATAGCAGTCCATTATTTTCAGGTACATGTATTCCTAAGGAAAGCTTTACTGTATGACTAACAAACTTTAGTAACTAACAAACTTATTACTCATATCTGTAACTCATTAGTTACATGAGTAACTTCGATATTAAAAATATTGATAAGTGGGAATGGGAGACACATTTGGATATCTTCGTTGGCGGCCATTAGGGACATATGGTGTGTCATCACATGTTTTATAAGTGGTTGATATATTAATGATAGTAATTAATATATTTTAATAGATCAACAGGCGTTATGTGGACTTTGACTCGCTTCAAGAGAAAGTGTTGGTGAATCAAATTACGTCTGATTACCTAATTTGTAAAAATGTGTCATCTCATGTAGGACTTTCCGAATTGAAGCAGAAAATATAATTCAGACATTGGACTTTGAAAAGTCAGCTGGGTTTGAATCATGTTCGAATTAAAATACCGATAGGTATTTAAGATTCATTCCACCTAAAATATTGCGAGGGGAAAGAATACCTTGGTACCGTTTATACATAATTTTTGGGAAAAAAAAATTCTACATTTAAAATTATCAAAATTGTAAACTTCTCAATTCGAAGTCTGCCCGTTGTAGGTCACCGATAATATCAACGTATTCGATAGCAATCGACGTAAATGTGACGTATTAGTAAGCGGTGAACGTACTGACGCTTAGGTTATGCTAATTGCATGCGGGCTAGCGATTGCAAAAAGAAAAAGTTTTGCCTTTACGTAAACAAGATACGTAGTCATAAACCTAGTTTTAAGAATAACAGTAAAATAATTAAAAATGTGTCGATTTTTTTCAGTGTTGACTGAAATTTGCCCAGTGTGTTTTGTGGAGCTGTCATTACTTGTACACGAATTTCGGAAAGAAAACTTAGCATTGCAATAAGATGATTGATGGTTACTTTTTAATTCATTCTTAGTTAATGCAACATAGTGTACAATTCTGAAATTATTTTCATAAGTTACGAAAATTGTTTACAATCACTTTCTCAGCCAAATAAAAGAAGTCATAAGCAGAACTTGGTAACAAAACTAGTATTTTAAATAAAACCGTTAACTGTGGGAATCAGCTGTTGCATTGTTCACACAAAACTACCCTTGTAAGAATATTTTGGCGAAGAATGTTCCGAAGAATTATCAAGTCTAAAACTTACACGTTAAAGTACAATATTCCTTGAACAGTCAGCAATTACAATAGTCAAGACTTAAAACGGGTAATGTGATTTTGTAACTGATTTTGAACTTAAACATGGAAGAAACACAGTTCATGTTACTCTAGCAGTGTCTGCTATTGTTATGTTTTCTTAAGGATTCGCATCTTGCCTACCTGGACCCCAACGTCTTGGTTTATTGTTTGTGGTTTTTTTTGCAAAAGTTTCTTTTCATCAATTGAACTGGAATCGAAAGTTGGAAGATCTCTTCGAAATAAAGATTTCGTTTCCAATTGAAGATATTTTGCGATTCTATTTTGAGGTAGAATAATTGAATACAGAAAGAAACAAAAGAATCCGGATGTCATTAACAAAAGTCATTGAAAAATAATGGTGTCGATTCTGTTGTGCACAAGCTTATTTTAATTTAGGCTATTGCTATCTTTTACTGAAAGGCAGTGCGAGAAAAGGATGGCTATAGCTATGAACTAAGTTAGAGATGTCAAACTAGTTTATTTCTTGCGCTTCACCGTGTTTTTAGTCGACATGTTTTTACATGCACCCTTAATTTGTATGGAAATATTAGTTTCAACCAAGCCGTGTGGTATCCGGCAGAGTAGAATAGAACCAACCCATTACACTCACGGGTGTCATATAAGGCGACTAATGTCTGGGGTCTTGCGCCTCCGTAGACCAGAGAATGGGCAGCAGCGTTTTCTGTTAGTCTTTCATCACTGCGATCTCCAATGCGCCTGCCAAGCGTGGAGATTACGGCAAATTCCTCCCATCATGGGAGAGGCTTATGTCCAGCAGTGGCCGTTATGGGCTGTTGTTGTTGTAGTTGTAGTAGTAGTATTAGTTTCAACTAAATTTGACAGCTCTAAATTACGTCCGTCGTTACGCACGTCCTTAGTTATGTAAGTACCTACGTCACGAAGGCTGGTTTGAGGTGGCGCAGGAGAAGGGTACCTGTTCTTTATCTACTTATGTGGTACCTGCAAGGATATGGGGGAGGCCTTTGCCCAGCAGAAGACAAAAATGTGTACGTAATTACAGGCTGCCCGCAACTGCCCTGGTGGCCTACCATGACTTCTTAAAGCAGGATCGTTTTAATCTTGTTTCAGTGTGAGAAAGAGATGGCGCTAGACGTCCTCTATAGCTCCGTCTCTTACCCACACTGGAACAAGATTAAAACGGTCCTGCTTTAAGACGTCATGGTAGGCCACCTGTTCTTTTTAAACTTGTCAAAATCAAAAAAATCTAGAAATTTTGTTGACACATTTCTTTCAGCAAGGTGAAAACAAAACAGTTTGTACCTAGCTTATTGCCTACTCTTAAATAAATCCACGGCATTAAACTCTGTACTTTATTTTGCTTTGACACATTAAAACCACCATTAGGGTGGTTAAACATTGTCAGTGATATCGCCTCCTTGGGCACAGAGCGGCGGAACCCCTCAAGAAAGCGATTTGATTCCCGTGTGAAACTCCATAGGACCACAGATTATAAAATATGTCAGAGAAGTGACAGAAAAGAGCAGTTATTATTACCGTTAAAAATTGCCTACGTCACAATTAAACTAACCTTAAACCTACCCTTAAACTACCTGTTGTTACAGGCAGCGTTTAGTTTATTTTCGTTTTCCCCGTAACTGTGAAGGTCAGATAGGCACTAACTCTATGTGAAATACTGGTGACCTACCATGACGTCTTAAAGCAGGATTGTTTTAATCTTGTTCCAGTGTGGGAAAGAGATGGCGCTAGACGTCCTCTATAGCTCCGTCTCTCGTAGGCCACCTGGTATTCTATTGCATTCGGTTAGCCTGGAAGTCGAAACCAACAAAGTTCGGAAAAGCCTGGGCTGGATGATGATATTAGTGAGGCATACGTTATTATTAATAAGCCGCCATTTTCTTACAAAAATGTTTCATAATATATTTCAATTTTAGATTAAAGATCTTTTTTCCTCATATACAACGAAGTTAGGAAGTTATTCATTTCTTCATCGCGTCAACACGTTATTTTCCTTAATTTATCAGTCAAAACTTTAATATAGGTAAACCCAAAGTAACCGTTAATATACCTCCTTACAATCAGTTCGCAAATAGGCACGCGAACCATGACACATAAGTTACTATTTATAACAGTAAAGGTATTATTATTTTCAGAAATTCTCACGATAAAATAATAAAAGTTTTTTTTAAGCAGTTGTCCCGTCTTAATCTTGTATACTTACTCTATGTCCAAGGAGCTAAGACGTTGCTCAGGGGTCACATATTGTTTTTTTTTCTGGTTTCTTTCATCCCTTCGTATTGTTCGCTATTACGAACGTGTGGATTTTATGTGTCGACTTTTAACTTCGATGTACAGTTTTAAAAGTGTTTGCGATCTTGGAAATGTCCGTTGGTTTGTTTCTTTACATCAAGTTAATATTTTGTACCTACCAAAGACATTTAAAAATTTATGAGCGATAGACGGTACAAGACGAAGAAAATCTAGTCTAGTGGCATACGCCCGTTTGTCAGATAGCATTCGTGTGTCAAAATCAAAAATGTTCGGGATCAGAATTTTTGTATGACATTATTCCCAATGTCCGCTTTATGCTTAATCCTTTTAAATCTCTTTGGTACCTACCTATTTGATAATGCCACACAGCTTTACTTTTGACGACGAAAACAAAAGAATCTTTAAAAAAACGACAACTAAAAATAATCAAAAGAAAATCTAAGAACGTTCTAAAATGGATTTGAAATTTTTATTTTTTATTTTTCTCAACGTCTAATTTTTAGTTAAAATTCCAGCGTGTATTTAAAGAAAATTATAGCACGAACTTCATTAGTAACAGCCAGTATGTAGGGCAGAGAGTCGATCGACGATCTTTATTTTCATAGCTTACGGTGCTTGCAGATGCGGGCGCACGCGCATACCGCTAGCTGATAACACAGGGTAAGAACCTCTACACTTGAGGGTTTCTGTTCAAAACCTCAAGTTTTTCTTTGAATACTTCTACTATTTAGAATTCCAAGACAATTTCCTTTTCTTCAATAACTATTGCAGAAATCCCAGAATTTCAAGGCCCTAAATTTTGTTGCCAAGCAAAGGTAAAATACCTCTCTTACATCCAACATAATAAACCTAAAAGTTATTTATAAAGCTAAAACCCAAGACGCAATAAAATGACGCATAATTTTATTTTAACATTTACAGTAATACAATATTAAACTAAAGATCTGGGACAAGCTTCCTTTACCATGTTACTTGCAAGAACTTGTGCGATAATAATATTATTTATACATGCGCGCTTTATTATTTAATTTGCTGTGTTTTTCCTTAATATGATACAACGCAAGATAATTAAGTATTTTAATTAGGAACGTGGCTCCTTTTGTTTGTACTTGTATACCTAGGTATTGGGGAAATACTGGAGAGGCCATTGTTTTAAATATTATTCTCGACAATGGTTCAGTAATAATGGAAGAATAGGTTAGAAATACCTATGCTTTTTTCTAAAATTAAAATGGGTTTTTGTCTTCTGTTTTGTAATAGGTATTTTATATTTTAGTATGACAATTTCAACGTCATTATGTGAATTATAATTCATATAATTAAATACCTAAGTTTTCACTCAATCACCAAACTATAAAGTCAATCAACTAAAAATAGAGCTATGATTTCCACCGGTATATTTATATCTATCTCTCCAAAACACCCTAAGCCGAAACAAACTTCAACAGCTGCCGAAAAGCTCATAAAATTCGCCGTACGCACGAAATTGGCGAAAAAAATAGTTTCCAGACGTTTTTCAAGCCGGACTTCACCAAACACACTCATTTCGATCGCTCCCAAATACAATAGTTATTAAACGTGATACTCGTACCTAAAGGCCAGGTATTACTGCATACATAGATGGGTATTTGTGTGTATGGGTGTGTGTGTGAGTGGACGGCGTCCAGGTTTCGAGGAGCACGCCAGAATGAGCCGACAGACTGCATTTCACAGAGCACTGCGATTAAACAGAGACGGCATATTTTTCTTTTTTTGAACGTTAATGTGGTATTGAATGAGGTGTTTTTAGTTTTTGGTTCTGCTTATCGATTTGTGTGGTGGAATGACGTCCGGTTTCTATAAGTAAGTAACTTCAATATAGAGGTAAAAACATACAATTTTAGGGGTAAACCGCTTGCATTCAAGTCGGAGTTGTAACAACTACTTGGGTATTCACAACTGATGGTAACAAAATGGGGTGATTTCCTGTACAGTCAAGTTTGTGATCAATGGGGTGATTTCCTGTACAGTCAACATTTTATTATAAGACTTCACTGACCAAAAGCTAAAAAACCAATCTCGGGCATCCCTAAACCATCTTAAATCACTCTCCACCTTTCATAAAAGCGAACGCATCTGCATTTTGCGTACTCTATGCAAAAAAGTTGGCCGGCGTAGCGCACACATACTCACTACACACACATAGACAAGTAAAAGCGAGTAAACTAATACCAGGCCGGATTAATGCTTCAGTTTGTGAAAAAACTTTTTTTCAGACTGCGCCGTCCGACACAGGGCCGTAATCAGACGGCGGGAAATGTGAAAATTATGATATAATGAGAACGGTGGGGGCGTTTGAGAATAAATTATTTTTGAATTTTTTTTACTGTTGTGACGGTTTAGAATTTGGTGTGTTGTCTTTGGTGTTATGTATCCTATGATGGGTAGTTTTTGAGTTTGTTTCATTTTTTAAACCGTCTTGTTAGCTGCCTAAGAAAGTTTCTAAGGGTGTTAATTGGATTAATGGGATATGAGAAAGATAGGTATATCAAAATCAAAAACTCATGAGGAATTCACAAATGTTAGGTAGATACATTTTGAGTAATCCTTAATTTGGCAATTTCCTGTATCATTTTCAGCAAATTAGGTATAAGTTGGACTCAAATTATCGCCATTGAAGTACGAATAATGCTATTTTCAATACTTTAATTGTTATTTTTACGACTTTTACTTCTGTGAAAATATTTTCAAGTCACGCTTCATGCGGGTGGCAGATATCTACCGGCTTGCTAACGGCTTGCGCATGGGCAACTTTCTCGCAAAACTAACGTTATCAAGCAACACTTGGGGAAAACCAGTTGACGTTGTCGACAAATAAGTAGATATGAAGTTATAAATACCATCGATTAGCGACAAAGCAAGGAAAAATATCAGTTAACGTTATTTTGATCAGAATTTACATGAGTATAGGTTTAATTAGCGCTAAACTGACCGCTAAACGGTTATTATTATCTTGTTATTGTCGCGATTACCTAATAATCCAAAAATAATATAAGTAATAAGGAAATTTCAAACTATTCAGGTACTTAAATGGTCCTTTTGTTTATTTAAATTTTAAGGATAGGCACTACCAGATAATTTTAATAAATCTTTAAAGAGGTAGAAAAATGTTTTCTCTTACTTTTAGAATATCTATCATTACAGTGTTTTAAATTACCACCCAGGAAACGTCCCCAACACGCTGAATTAGCCTCCTTATATAATACAGTCCTAGATTGGTCCCTGTCGGTCGTCTCCCTCCTCGCTGACCCGTCTGTCTTGTACCCTAGGCTTCAAAAGTTCAGCTCATTTGAGTGGCTGCCGAGATTTTATTACCCCAACTACTACTCGCTTCGGTATTAAATTTTTTTTTCGAAAAAAAAAAGGGTTAAACGTACGCGTAGCCTTTTAAGGGCCACATAAAGCTGACCATTCACGGTTACTTGATCGTTGAATTAGTTCGTTAATTACTGTCGGGAGACAGTTTCAAAACAGTTTTTTCGAGTGTCACTTTATTATGATATTTCTGTTTGTGAATGTCCCGCTTTATGACGGAAGTCTGTAGTTTTGGTTGAGTATGGACATGCTTTTTTCGTGTCCTTAAATGCATTCTTTTTACATTTTAATGAGGTTAATTATTTTGGTTTAACCTTTTAGGTACGGACTTAACAGAAATTGATTACCGTACTTAAAAGGTAAAGGAAACTTCATTTCGTTTTCGCTTTTAGCAGCGGGTTTTACAACCACGAACAGAAAGTTACAAAAAATTGCATAAAATCTTTTTAGATGGATTAATAAATGTCACAATCACTAAAACCGATGGAACCATCGATCTCAATCAGATTGCCAACTTTATGCGGAATTCTGAATAAAAAAAAAATTTCATAAGTTACGCATCATCCTGTATTAATATACAGGGTGTGTCTAACGATAATTACTTTAATGCGACTAGATATAAGCTAGCCTGCTGTCTCTACTTAAGTTTATTTCCCGAGGGATGTGATCATTGCCACTCGTCAAGATTTTACTATTTACTAGTTATTTAATATATTTCAATAGATCTCTTTGTTTTTTTGATACTTGGATTAAAGAATTGGTTCTTGACACGTGATTAGTGAAGATTTTTGGAGCTTAAGAAATAAAGAATGCTATTGGCCATTTAGAAATTGCGGGAAAGTCACTTTCATCGTTTAAAAAAAACTATGATTTCATTTTTAAACATTACCTTGACTTGGTGATTAAAGTGATGATCAAATATAGAAAATAAAAAAAAATGTAAAGAACGGACACTCTTTTGTTTAAGGCGATTACATGAGCTGAATAAGCAACTGTATTTGTGTTGGTTCAAACTTCGTTTGAAATCCTGTTAGAATAAAGTTCTAATCAGCTTGCACGAAAAAGTGGTTGTTACGTCAGTCACTGCGGCCGAATAGTGCCAAATGAGTGGTTTTTTGCGATTTACAAAAAATCTATTGAAGGGACTAAAAAAGTAAAACACTATGATACTAATATTTTGCTTGTAGAATTATTTGCCATAAATTTTAGTATGGTTTTTACTCGTTAAAACAAATTTTTATTCGTGATTTTTTTCTATCGAATAAAATTTGTTGTATTATGTTTTCAAAACACTATCGTACTAGCATATATCCTGAAGAATATCATATATTTTTCTGGTTTTGTTTATTGCAGTGAATCATATGCTTTTTTTGCATTATAAAACTCGCGTTTAGCTCATGTAATCGCCTTAACTTTAAAATGTAAATACGTAAATTTTATAGGATAGTAATCACACTATAACTAGACACCTAAATTAAAGTAATAGGCAGGTAAGCAAGCATGATACACGACACTACAATAATAAACAAAACTATAACATTTTTTATAACATTCTCATAAACATACCTAAGGGTAGTTATACATATTAATTAATTATGTCTTAGGGCGGGTCGGCCACAAGTCGCGTTTACCTAATTTCCCATGTGGATACAGCCTACACACCTTTTTGCCTTCATCGTGCATGATTCCTTACGAGCCATAAGTTTTTATTACGAAAACTTACATTAAGAAATGAGAAATCATGAATTTTGCTACGAAATTAATAATGAAAAAAAAAAACGGGTAAATGTATACAGTGTGTTTCAGATGTGATTGACGAGAATTCAACAAGATTATGACGATTTAATTAATTATGTCTTAGGGCGGGTCGGCCACAAGTCGCGTTTACCTAATTTCCCATGTGGATACAGCCTACACACCTTTTTGCCTTCATCGTGCATGATTCCTTACGAGCCATAAGTTTTTATTACGAAAACTTACATTAAGAAATGAGAAATCATGAATTTTGCTACGAAATTAATAATGAAAAAAAAAAACGGGTAAATGTATACAGTGTGTTTCAGATGTGATTGACGAGAATTCAACAAGATTATGACGATTTAATTATTTTTCGCAAATGCTTAAAAGAAATAGTACATTTGGATACAAGTGGAGAAAGTTTGTACGGCTCGGGTGTTATTGAGCCAAGATCTGCAATGAAAAATGTCCACGTGTATTAAATGACGTTTTTCAATACACTTTTGAAGAAATAAAATAAAAAACCAAAAATTTTTTTGTCATGAATTATTAAGAAGCTATGATTTAAATTTTCTTTTTTTTTTGCGCGCTTTGCTTTCACCAGGTTGCAGGAGAAGCAAAGGTATAAAACCACTAAACAGCCTTGTATGAAAAATAGAAAATTCAAATATTTTTGAGTTTAGAACACAAATAAATGTAAGTTTGTTCATAAACGTTTCATTTTATTTTAATAATCATGGTTTTTGATGATATTCTATTTAACATTGTTTAAATATTCAAAAAAATATTAACGCCGTAAAGACACATAACTTTGCCGAGATTAAAAGAAAAACAATCACTGCCGACTATAGGCATTGAACCAATTTAGACTGAGTATAGGTATTATCTGTGGTAATTTTATTCCCGCACACGGTGTTGGAAAATTAAAAAAAAAACGCACGGGTGTGAAATACCTACATTGCATGTTGAACCTAATCGTAGTGCGATATGAACCAGTTTCCGAAAAGTGTTTTGAAAATTTATTTTTTAAACTTGAATCTATTAATAACATATTATGAAGGTTGAAATACCTATATACTTTGAATTTATTTCTATTATATTATTATCCTTGAGACACAGTGCAATGATATTATTTGCTCAAGGATTTATTATTGTTCTTAATTAATTGACGAAGCGATATTCTTGTTTACATAAGTGAAGTCAGTGCCTTTTAAATAATAATTGAGTAAATTGTTTACTAATTACTAGCTTAGTACTAGAGTAATCCGCAGATTTTATATTTTTCTGTATTAAATATAAGGCACCAACTTTTATGAAGAACAAGAAGTCATGAGAATTTGTGAAGTAGTTTAGCAGTTCGGTCGTACCCAAACACACGGATACCCAAAAAGGACAATGTATCATAAAATTGATTGACATGAGGCAAATTTTAATGATTTTCTTGTCGAATTTAGCAATGCCATTTCCTGGTGACCCGTTTTAATAAACTAGTTATAAATGCCAAATTAATCATGTAAATAGTCTATCATTAATATTGGAAGTTACACGATCAGTTTGGAACACAACTTGATATTGTTATTGTTAAAATATAAGTAGGTACCTATTATATAAGATAATATTTTCCAATTTACTATTCAAAATAAATGACGCCTGGTCGGTCCAAAACTAGGGATACTCGAAGTTTTAAATTTCGGGGAATTCTAAATTTCGATTAAGTAACTAGGTGCGTATGTATGTATTTATGTAAGTACGTACACGGATAATAAGCGGTTTATTCGTTTTAAACTCGAAAAATTGAGAGTGATTTCGTATTATGTTGAAAAATATGAGAAATGAATTGTTGAACGTATAAAATAGCTACTTTAAGATTTATACCTTCATACTAGAACACAATTTTATAGACTGCAAATTATAAACCAAAAAATGAAGACCCTCTATAGTAAGCAAAACAATCGAATGGTCTCTGAAAAACCAAGTGTTAGAGATCTTTAGTAACTGGTTGATAGATAGAGTTCCACGTAAATTGTGAACCGTGAAAAACTGACATTATGTACTTATCGATGTTGTTTACTAAACATTTACTTTAGAAACATTAACAACCACAATAAAATATATTTTAAGTGAAATTTTTGAAAAAGAAAAAGAACACCATGTGGATTTAAACTGTTAAAATTATACTAATCATTTTACATTTTGATTCTTAGCGTCCTTCGTTGAAATTCATATTTAGAATAATTTTTTAGCGGTAAAATATCGATGCAGAATTTGCATTCGATTACAAAACATTCGTTTGAACAATCGTTCCTCACAGCCATAGCCAAGTGCTGCGCCAGATAAGAACAGTGGTCAACATCCGTTTCCACCGATAGTGGCCATTACAGTAAGGATAGAATAAGGACAAAACAATATTACAGATATTTAAATTCTAAGAAATATTCATTTCGAAGTAACAAGTTGATTTGACTTAATTATTTTTTTATTGAAGTAGAAATTTTTAGTTTTATGATAACGTAGTAATTAGAACTCAATTAAAGTCGACGCTTGTATTAAATTATATTCTTTATCTTGTTAAAATATGCAACTGTTTTCATGAAAAAATGCCAGTAATTTTACTACAGCCTACTATATCTCATTAACACACTTTAAAACCATAAACAATATGTTAAACTTCGTGTCGTACTGATATCATGTCCTCGTAAAAAAAGTCGCGTGACGTTCCCGCCCAAAACGAACTGTCACTGTCAGGCTAAGGTGTTGTAAGGTGGAGGCTAATGAAAAGAACGCACCCGCTCCTTCGAGACCGACTACAAGGTGTGCCCTCGCATGACAAAACACGAGCTCAAAATATACTTGGATAACGTGAAAAAATTCATGTGAACATTCCTGGGTTTATTAATTACTTGACTGAACTTATATTTCCTTAAGTTTTGCGGTGTAAAATGTACGTCTACGTGACGAATTGGATATATTTCAGTAAACATACCAGCTATTTTAGTTGCTAATTTTATTATCCTTTTTATAAATCTAATTTTAGTTTTAATAAACGTCTTTTTTTGTATGAATCAGCCAATCAAGCGACGTAACAGTAAGTTCCTAACACCCTTTGTCCATACGACGCATAGGCTCGGCGAAGGGCGGAGTAATTAAAAAACTTAATGCCACATCGAAGACAAGATAAGGTCGGTCGTCGGAAGAAACCGCCACTTTTCTAATTACTCACTCATTAGCTGATGGATGCTACATCGCGTGTGTTACATCGGCCGTTTGCTTGTGTTTGCGGTTGCCGTGCGGCGTGGCTTGTGAGCCAATTGCAAGGCCGATTTTTTCTATAGACGCAACGTGAATTACCTTGATTGATCCTATTGAGATGCAAGCAAGGAAAACGAACGGGCTTTTAACTTTTCCAGAAAAACAGCAGGCTTCAGGCTTTTTTCTTTTCTTTTCCTTTTGAGGTCTCGAGTTCGAACCCAAAACACGCACCTCTGATTGATGTGCGTAATGTATAATTATCACTTGCTTCGGTGAAGGAAACATCGTGAGGAAACCTGCATGCGTGAGAGATATTTCTTGACGGCATGTAAAGCCAAGTCAGAGGCCCATGAGCGGCATAAAATCTGACACCAGCCCGCGTAGCATGTCCACCGAAGAAACGGGTTTCTTCGAAGAAAAAGTCGACAAATCTTTTGTTTATCTCTTATTTTGTCGATTCAATGAGGTTACTAACCACACGAAGACTTTTCCAGAATTTTAAATTCAGAAAAAAATACAAATGAATCCTGTGCGATATTCGAAAATTAGATAAAGTAGGACACGTAAAGTCATTCGGATGAAACATAAACCCCCTTCTACACGACTCACTCCTTGATCGCTGCGATAAGTAAGACCGCGCCTTCGCGTGTTTTAATTATATTATTAACGACGATGGTCGGCGAAAGGCTAATATTTTATAATGGCTGGCGTATCGCAATGATATGTAAATATAATGCCGCGCCCTCTTCACCTATTACGTACGTGGTTGCGTGCGTGTGAACTTTAATTCGGAAGTAAAGACACGTTAGCGAGAATTTAGTACTAAGGCGTGACGTTCTTTTTGGCCCACGTATGGTGCTTTAGACGAATTCTTATGCTAAATAAACTCGCCCGCTAATAGGATTACTGTTGAGTGGCCGGCGCTCCTAGCGACATTTTCCGCAGAAGAGAAAACTTCTGACGTGTAATTAGCAGGTTTTTGAAGGAAAACTACTCATAAGCTTCCTCGAAAGGGTCGTATTAATTACTGGAGGTGCTCGTATGAGCGTGGCGCGATATAAATGGCCGGCCACTTGGCGCCCTAGCCTCGCCAGGCCTTATTAAAAATGTTAACACGTAAATTAGACTCCACACGGTGCAGTGTATTAGCCAACCAATTAAATTTTACAGTTTCTGTATACAATACGGCGCGAGGAGACTGTAAGGTGGGGGATGTATTAGTGACACTAACTAGACTCGTCTATACGTGCCCTTACGAGTATGACTTACTTCACCCGCCTAGTTATGCGTTAGAGTTTACTTTAATTCTTTTTCCTTTACACTTTGATAACGTTTCAAGTATGTCAAAGCATTACGTTAAATAGCGAACCGATAAATTGTACACTTAAGTTTTTTAATTACAACATTAAAATATTGAACTAAATATGTACAGCCTCTGGCTGTTAACACGGTAAGTTAAAAAGGCATGTGGAAATTGCGACGTAAGGTTGGCAACATTTCCGTATCCGCGTGTAAGAGTCCTTACAGATGAGAGATTTAAATCTCAGTTTAAAATATTCGCTACCGATAATCGTTGTAAAATGTTTAGGTTGTTGGTTCTGTTTATTTTTCTGTTCTGAATTTAAAACTTCAGCTCTTCACTTGAAAAGTACATAAGTACTTCATAGTAATTAATCAAAAAATCTTTTAAAATTACTTCAAAAGAGAATATAATAATTTCGTATTGATATAATTTAATACTCGAATGTTGACAGTAGGGTGAGCACACACTTGACGTATGTACATTTCGCAGTCGCGACCGCACACGGCCGTGTGTACGCGCTTAAAAGGTTTTTACCTCGGTTGGTCTAAGTGCACACCCTCATGCGACTAGCTGGATGTGTAAAAAGATTAATTGGAGTGTTGCCCGTGTTTCTAACAATTTACGACGCCTTCTCGGGGCGGGCCGGCCGCAGACCACTTCTGCGCAACTTAATTAAGCGAAATAACTTAAACGAGTCACCGTTGCTAATTAGTGCTATCGTCGCGCCGGCTAATTCTACGAGTGACTCTTTGTTTGCAAGCCCGCGCATTTCTTTGAGTTCTCGCGCCAAAAGAATTTGTCTTTGCATCGACTTTGAGCAAAGGATGTTTGTTTTGCCCCCCGGGAGAGTTTCTGTGAAGACTTTTGTGTTTGTTTGAACTTTTGCGGCGTTGCTTTTTAAATGAGCTGAAGACGTCAACATCGCCAATGGACTCGTTTAGAAAAGATGCATTGTAATTGTTTTGAATATTATTTTCTGGTTTTCTTTTTTCCCTTTCATCTTAAAACATAAAATATTTTAAAACGAACTGCTCTTTCACTATAGTAGGTGACTCATTGTTTTGCGACACATATGAAAATTTATTTATAATCTACAGAATACAGATTTTCAGGCCTCAGATTTTAGGGTAACAAGATCCATGTATTTAACGTCTGTAGTTTCAAGCGTATAATAACTCGCTCATAGACTTAGCCACTCCAGCCCAACAAGCTTGTTTGCAGGCTAAACATTAAAGAAAACAAATATGAAGGCAGCTCACACGAGCCAAGCGTCTAAAAGACACAAGGAGAGCTCTCGGCGGCTAGAGCCCTCGAAGTGTCCTACACGTCAACAAGTGGCCGGTCGTGTGTGCGGGGGCTTACGTCTTCGAATGTCGAACGCTGAGAAATTGACGGCAGTTTATTATTTGACATTCGATTTCGAAGATGGCGGCGATTAGAACGCGTTCCAAATTAAAAGAAAATGAATCTTTGGATTGTCTGGGGCATTTTGGGAGATATTGGTAGTTTTAAATGTTAAAAAGCTTTTGTACAAATAACAAATCTTTTCGACTTGATTAGCTTATTATATTATTATCACAAAATTTATCGCTGACTTTTAGCCCCGTTTTGTTAAATCCTATTATAACAACACAAATCGCTTAGTGTAACACTGATTAGGTCTAATTAAAAAAAAAAGTAGGTAGGTACCTATTCTAATCAGTGTGAAGTCAAAGTTAACGATAGCCTTAGATAAGTATAATGATGTGAATTCGATAATAACAATAACAAAGCATTAATTATCGATAAATGAAAGTTATCGGAAAATAATTAGAATAATGGAGGAAGAAAGTTTTGAAATCGACATGTTTTTTTCACACGTGCCTATTATGTTCTATCGGAAAAAATATTTCGTAGATAAAGAGTTCCAGAATATATTTAGGTTCTAATTAAAATTAAATAACTATATGAGTCAGCGATGATCACAAACAATAAGCGGATAGATTCAAGTTATTAATAAAACCTATTCCTAAACTAAAACGTTTACCGAAGTTGACGTAATAGAATTTATTATACTGTAGTAATTTATCTAAAAAAAATACCTATATTATTTTTATGTGTTGCTAGGTGATATTTTTTTAGGAATTTTTCCTTTCGTTTTTTTTTATTTTTTCTTTTTTTAACCCCAAAAAACATCCAAGTCTTTAAATGTAACAGGCAACCTTTAAAACGTTCGTTATTCAAACCTTCATTGACCACAGAGTAGTTTAAACTTAGCCTAATCGATGTTGAAAAACGTCATTCGTCAAACACCTTTGTAATTGCCTTTCGTGCGATTATAGAACTACCCTCACCCCTTTAGACCTTTCAGAGATGTTTATCGCGAAGGAAATGGTCGTTTTCCGATGTCCACAATGCGACCATTAAGGGGACAATGCTAATGGACTAAGTTGTCCAAGTCGTGTAAGGAAGATTTTCCCGCGTAGCGGCAGCCATTTTGTTTTTTTTTATTTTACTTTATTTTTCGATTGGTGTTTTGAGTTGAGTCATGCTTGACCAGTCATTTTGTGGTTGTTAAATTTGGGTTTTGATCAAGAAGTAAAATCTACTTGAAATTAGGAACAGATTTTCAAGTTTTTTTTTTCTAAATTGACAACCAAAACTGAAAATGTCTGACGTAACAGGTTTTTTTTCTTTTTTAACTTTGTCTCACACTTGGAATATTTTAAACTTAAGATTCATATAAAATAACACCAAGTTTAAAAATTTTGCACCCATATAAAACAAATTATATTAGTGCGTAAAAACTATGTTAAACAAACGTTCGTTATCAAAGCTTTCACTCACAGTATCGTTTATCTAACTTAGATAATGATAATACAAGCTTGAGATAGCAGTAGAAAGCTTTAATAATATGAAAGTCGATATATCAACAACGTCAAGTGTTTGGCACACATCACGACGGTGGGTGTATTCTGGCAAGCGATATTATTACGATAGCTGGGCGATATTGAAACGATATTGAAAAATGGGGGAACTAAACTTACGTTATTTTTAATCTTGTACATTTAAGATTAAATAGAGTACAAAAAAAATTAAAACACAAATATATTTCGTAGTATCTTAATTGTAAGACTAAAAGCTTCATCAGTTGGCACTATTTGTTGTTAATTATTATTATTTGATCAATAGCAAGTTCAGTGTGTTCGAAATTCAAATTTAATCTTAAAATTAACCTTTTAATTTTTTTTAATATGTAGCTAGTAAATCCACGTAGACTAAGAAAACTAAATTGTTTGAAAAGCGAGAGAAACAAAGAAAAATATAAACCGGTTCTTCAATAATGACGCGAGCCGCAGGTAAGTGCGAAAGCGTTAAAATCGATGCGGAGTCGAGTGAATCAGAATAATCAGATAGTGTGAAAGAAGGGGGGAAGGTGTTTATCATAGGAGCACGCCCCTTATCATAGGACTTAGATAACGTGAAAAATTAGTCGAGTAGAAATCAATACTGGGGCCGATTTTTCCGTAACTTGTTACAAAGTGTCGGATATGTTTTGCGTTATCGCATTAAAATGTTCATAATTTTTCTTTAAAACTTATTTCGAAGATTTTTTTCAGCTCATTATCATATGAGCCAAAAGACTTTCGCTGCTAGACCTAAAGGTCTCAAATATTTTTTTTTATTCACTAAGAAAAAGTGGCAACACGGCCGTGTTGCCACTGTAATGTGCCCAAGAGACTGGCCAGTCTCTTGGGCACATTACCAGCTGACAGGGTTGAGGAGGAGTTTTCCGATGCCCTTTTTATATTTTGTTTTTAGTTTATTTAATAGTTTTTAATTAATGTAATGTAAATAGTTTAAAAAGAAAATAAGAAGAAAATTGAGAAAAATAATTGTACCGACTCATTGATCGATCTTCAAGGACCAGTAGGTACTTACGTGTGTATTTTGTAGATTTTCCAGATGTTTCTACAACGTAGAGTTTACTTCCCTTACCGTCAAATAACATAAGCTTTCTATATTTTTCTTGAAGAATCGTAAACAGTTATTTAATTTTAGATTTTATTAAAGGGCAGAGTTTCGCGTACACTTTGTATGCGAAGTGAATGAGTGTCTTGCTGTGTAATTTTTTGCAATTTCTTCATTATTTATTCTCTTAGGTCTTGGGCAAAGACGGGCGTAGTCTATCATTATGTTGGGTGACTTTGTTTACATTATTTCGAAACCAAGCAATAATTACGTTTTTTTGTAGAAAAAAAAATGACGCAAAATCATTTTCAAATCCGTAATAATAAACATTAAGTCGTCAAAGTAAATGCCACTAAATTCCCCATTTGTTTACTGTAACCCGTTTAAATTTTAGTTAGGGTGACTCTCCCCTTCGGAGAATTTGATAATTAGGAAATAGTGAATTCAAAACCCTTTACTGTAAAGGAAGATGGCAGAATTGGTATTAATCAATTGATTTACCCTGCTTCGAAGGGTATTATTGAGTTTACTTAGCCAAACTTCTACATTCAAATGTGTTGAGAGGAAAAATAGAAAATAGATAATCGAATCTTTTTTATAAACACGATTCAAAAAATATATTTCCAGGTAGGTAGGTATTTGTATTATTCAGTGTTTTAAATACAAGATAACAGGTAACTAACTCTTAAATAATGACGGACAGGGATAAATGCATAAAATAAAATCTATTTGTATAAAACAGTACCTACCGATTAACGTTATTTAAACATTCATTTATGGTGATATACAGGAATGTTTTTCACCGTCAACAAGCTTGTATATCTAAAATGAATTAACCACAAGATTAAAATAGGGAACGGAAAACATTCCGAAAATAATCTAAAAGGATAGTGATATAATATTATTTATATAGCATTTACTGCTAATTAAGATATTTTGGCCTTGTTATTTAGTTCATTATCAGTATGTATTGTTTGGTGTTAGATATAATGGAATTTTAGAGGATAAGATTTAACTAAACTATTTTGCTATTTTGCACATTGCTATCCTACTCACAAACCAATAATAATAAGTCAGAATAAATCCTTTTGGCTGAAAAAAAAAACGACCAAAACTTATGACTCACCGGAAATTAGAGAACCACTTGACAAGCTGCGCCGTGTTGTTCTTGTTAAACTTGATGTCGGGGAAGTACATCTTCAGGACTGCGGAACTGGGGTACCGCACCCAGAAGAACATCAGCTTGGCTTTGCGCAGGTGCATCGGCGTCAGCGTTGAGGAGTACACAGGAGTTAAAGGCTTATTGTGTTTAAAAGATGGCAATATATAGAAATGGTTTGAAATCACAGAGTGCATGCGTTGGTCGTTTCTTCACTGAATGAGAAAAGTTACTGGCCAGTAATTTTATAAAATGAAAATATTTGATAATGTTCGAAGTTTCATAATTCGAATTTATGTTTTTTTTTGTATTAATAACGACAGATTATTGTTTTTTTAGACCATTCCAGATTACGAATAGTTATAAATTGTAGAATGTTTGGTCATCTTGAAATAAAAAAAATTAAACAAGGCACTGAATATCGAGGCCAACTTTTCATAATACTGTAGTAACGATTACTGAAACATTATAATTAGAATCTTACGACTGCTTCCTGCTTAAGTACCTATACGTTTTATAGACTGAACTATGTACCGAAGAATGTATTAGGTATTGTTTCTAACTAGCTCATAGTAAAGTTATGGCGTAATCACATAACTTTACTGTATTTCCTTAAGAAAATATAAATGGAGACAGTAAATTGAATAAGCTGTCCGTTCTACTATTTCTAAACAAGTAAATCTCCTAGGGTTGTCCCTCAAAGATATATAAAATCTGATTAGATCCCGGCTTGTCGTGGGCGCGCTACGAAGCACCACAAATACTTAATCCGTTTGCATTTTCTAATCTTATAATGTGCCTTAGCCGTCTGTAGTTATGCGGTGGATTATGTTTGTATATACTATTTGATATACGTCTTAGAATTTCGAATCCGAAAATTATTTTGATTAGAAAGATCAGACAGAGTATTTGTGCTAGTAATTTCTTAAGAGAGTTTAATTTTAAAAGTTGGGTATTGCTTTATTTTTGAGAAATACATCTTGTTCAGTTGCTTTTGCTCATCTTGTTGCTATTAAGTTGCATAGTTCAATCAAGGAAGAAATTAAATGTTTATATAATTCTATTCTACCCGTAATAAGTACGCGATAGGCCTGGGATCGTGGAAAACGTAGAAACCGCAGCATTTGTGAGGTTTCCTCAGTCGTAATACCTAACCAGTAAGTAGGAAGTAGGCGGCGGCAGTCGTAAGGTTAAACACTACAGAAATAAGATATGAGTGGGCGTGCAGGGTTCGTGCCCTGTCAGCCGGGCTCGGTTTCATCGGCAAGTTGACCTCGATACTCGATAGATAGCTGAAAGAAAAGTAACGGTGGTAATTCTATTGAAAAGGATATAGTAGGCTGGACTCCGTCGTAGGGCAGGTCCGTGGAGTTGCAGTCGGAGTGCGGGTCCTGCGCGTCCATGAGCGGGTGGTGCGGAGGGCCAGCGTGGTGCGCCACATTGGCGTGGTGGTGGCGCAGGTAGTCGGGCGAGGCGTGGTGCGCTAGCAGCGCGGGGTGCAGCAGCGCGGGCGCGTGCGGCAGCGGCGGAGACTCGCGCTCCGGCGCCGCAGGGGGCGACCGCGCCAGCCCGCCCCCCGCGCCGAAGAACGGCGAGTACGGGGAGAACACCTGGCTCTCGTGCAGTGCTGGGTTGGGGATGGCCACCGGCGTCGGTAGCCCCGCCATGCCGCCCGGGTACGGCCGCGGCGACGGCGACTCCGGGAACTTGCTCTCGGGCGAGTGGCCCACCCCTTCCCCCAGGATCCGGCTAACAGTTCTAGGCGTGATTCTCGTGTCCGTCACCTTATGCCGCTTCTTCTTGGGCGTGACGACTAGACTCAGGGCCTCGTTCTGCTCGGGGTTAGGTTCGCGGTCGAAGTGTCCGTTCATGTAGAGCTGTCCGAGCGGTTTGGGCGGCGTCTGGAACATTCCTGTGGGAGGCCGTATGTGAGCTCCGTGGCCCGGCCCGCTCGCCTCGGTGTGCATCGAGAACGGTGCACCGCTCGGCGCGCGGGGGCCGTTCATCTGGCTCATCATCATTGGGTTATGTGTCAGAAACGACGGGAGGCCATTGGGCGCGCCCGGGTGATGGACGGGTTGGTTACCTGACATTTGCCCTGATGGCCTCTGTGGCAGCTTCGACGGCGGGGATTTTCTGTCGAGCATCTGCGTCGCTATCATGATGTCTTTGTTGAGCTGCTCGGCGGCTGCTGCTGCCGCCTCCGACTGCTTGCCCATGACACGTCGCTGATGCATGAAGCGCGTCACAATAGAGTCGATGAGACTGGCGAGTGACGCCGTGATTTCACTTTTCAGCACTTCGGCTAGTCCTTCTAGGTCGGCGCCAGTGACGGGGCCCACGGAGCCCGCATTGCTGCGGAGCGCATCTAACCGCTCAGCTAGCTCTGAGGATAGCGGTGGTTTTGGCGTCGGTCCATGTTGTCGCTGCTGCGGCGAGTGTTGGTTGGATTGCGGCCTCTGCTGCTGTTTGTTTTGTTGATGTTGATGTTGTTGCTGTTGTTGCTGGTGCTGTTGTTGCTGCTGCTCGGCCGCTTCTTTCATGCGCGCCTCCTGCTCTAGGAACAGCTTTTGGCTGACGTTGAGGTACATGGCGGCTGCGTTATTGAGGTGTTGGTGCGGATGCGGCGCGTGCATATGTTCGGGTGGTAGGTGCGGCATCATGGGAAGTGCGCCGTTGAAGCCGGGCGGTAGGTGCGGATGGCCCACAGCGTGCGCGTGCATCTTAGCCGACATCATCTTGTTCATCACTTGTGAGAGCATGTTCGGCGCGACACTATTGGGTATTGATATCGGCGGGGGCACCTCCTTGGCCGGCGAGGCGGGCTCAGACTTGGGCACAGGGTCGTCATTCTGTTCTACATCACTAGAAGCACCGTCATTGTCGTTCGTCTCCGATTCTTGTCCCATTCGGTTACATAATTGCATATATTTTTCTTGCATTTCTGCGAGTTGTTCCTGCATAGTTCTAAGTTGCGATTTAAGTGCATTCTTTTCTACTAACTTTCTTTCGATGGGCGGTGGTCTGTCTGCGTCGTCCTCCGAGTCGTCCGACACTGTCTGCGCGCTGCTGCTGTGGCTAGTGCCGTAGCGCTCGTGCGCGCCGTCGTGCTGCTGCGGATGATACAGTTTCCGCTTCTTGCAGCCGTTCACTTGCGGAGGCTGGGGCGCGGGACTAGAACGCATCGTCGACACTATGTTCTCAACACGGGCACGTTTCACATCTAGCGGTCGCGGCGAGGACCGCTGAGCGTCACTATCACGATCTTCAGGTTCAGACTTGGGTGCGAGCAAGGACTCGGAGCCCTGCGAGGGATGCGCAGGCGGCGGCGATGTGCGCGAGTCGCCGGCGCTGTCGAGCGCCAGCAGCGCGTCGTCCAAGTCTGGTCGCGAGTCCCGGGACTGTGGTCGTTCCGGAGACATCTTGAGTTTCGGCTCGTCGTTGTTGTTGTTTGCGAGCACATTGTTATTGTCCGGGGAGAGCCGCATGAGTTCCTTCTTGCGGCTCTGCAGGATATCGCGCAGCACTCGGTGCGCGATGTCACCGCCGGCAGCTTCGTCGCCGGCGTCCTCCTGCTTGGGTGTCCGTCCGAGTAGTTCGTTGATCATCTCGGCCGGAGGGTAGCCCGGGCCGAACAGGCCGAAGTGTTGGCGGCCCTCGAAGATGGCGCCGTAAAGTCCGCCACTCATGTGTGCGACGCGCGCGGGCGCGAGTCCGTTCGTCGTGAGAGTCGAGTAAGAATTGCGCGGCTCACCGGCGTCCACGCGCTGTCTGGCGCGCTTCTGTTTCCTAAGCAGTTGATCCGAGTACGAATCCTCCTCCTCCGATGACATCATAGGCAAGACGGGCCACGATTGGCCGGCTGGGCGGCGGGTAGCACCCCACCGCTCTACTCGCGCCGCATCGCCCGCACTGTAAGAGGAGGGGAGCGATCAGAGCACACCTGCCCGTGCGCGCCGCTGCCGGCGCGTGCGCCTCAGAATGCATCGCCTTGTAAGCGATGTATTATGAGACGTGAATAATAGAAATGCATTCAACTTCGTTACTAGCAATTTGCCAAATATTTTTACAAGTCTAGTTACTTTATAAATACATGTTTTAAAATAATTATAGTTAGGTACTGTTTATCTTAATATCTACAATCTCTATCTTATATTCAGTACAACACACAATACAAACCAACCAGACTTAATTTTCGTTTTATATGTAGATACGTAGGTAGATTGTTATCAAGAAATCGATCGCCTATTAGCCGGCATTGCTAGACATCGATACTGAACTAAAAAAGTTTCCAGCTATCATATGAACATCTGGATAATTTCTCGTAATGACTGGTCGTAAAACAAAATCACATGGTATTGGAAAGTATAAGGAACGTGCGATGGGGTTGCAGATAAAAAAACCACGATTTACTGGCACACTCGTAATTGGTATCAATTTCTATGAGCAATTGAAAGTAATGACTGAAAAAGTCTAACTAGAAACCAAATAAAGTTTTGTTAGAAAATATTGTTGATATCGACTCAGCCATCAAGATTTCTCTTGAAGATCTACTTGCAATCCTAACAGATTACATTACAGTATGTACAAGTTTTAACTGTTTCTATGTACTAGCGATGACAAATACTGGACATACATGATGGTATTAATTTCTCCTGGAGCGTGACTTCGTGTGCAGATGACAATGAAGCTAAAAATGCCAGGAATAATTCTGTGAGACACATGTTTTTGTGCGAGTCCATTGTAAGTACGATACGAGTTTCTGTGGAAATAATTACAGACGGTTTTTAAAGGAGTTTTTGAAAATCGAAGAAAATTCAAATTAATACTCTGCAGTAAATAATATGCTGCCTTATAAGAATTTTAACGTACTCTAGAAAATGACCTAACTTTTCCAATAAGAAAGTGGTATCCTTCAAGGAGCTTAATTTCTTTTCATAACTAATCTTTTAATTTTCAGTCAAAACTGCTTTACAGCCAAAGTTGAGGTAAAAACATGAACCTTGTCTTTTTAACATCGAAAAGTGTTATGAAGTTTATTCGTTAGATTTTTTAAAAATCATGATGTTTTTATTTCACTTTTTCCTTATTTACCAAAGAGTACATATATAAGCGAGTATGGAGCCTGTTCGTCTCGGACATCCGGCGGCAATTTGCTGCTGACAATGAGATGGTATCAATAGCGGATGACTTCCGATGGTGGCGTGACCGTCCACTTGCGACCGGCGTCACGGCTCGCGGCCTGCTTGTGCCACAGGGAAACTGTGGCGTGAGGATATCTACAACATTACTGGAAGGGACGGAGTAGATGAAACTATGGCATAACTCGTGAATGCAGTACGTAAATAATAATGGAGAACGTGGAGAAAGAGAAGGAGGTAGGGTAATGTGGAGAACTTTATCATAAATGAACATCTATGTACCTATTACCCATGTTTCCAAAGAATAAATGATTTGATTTGATTTGATTTTTTTGATATGTAAATACAAATAATTAGATTTATTAGATTTACCATTAGCATTAAAAGTTTTTGACGCATAGTATAAAAAATATGAACAATACAATAGTTTGTGTCTCGAAGTCTCTCAAATAGGGAAGAAAAAGATGCTGCACCGACCTCAAATGAATTGGGATAAGGTCAAGAGAATGATATACAACAACAAAACAAACAACAACAACATCAGCCCATAACGTCCACTGCTGGACATAAGCCTCTCCCATGATGGGAGGAATTTGCCGTAATCTCCACACTTGGCAGGCGGATTGGAGATCGCAGTAATGAAAGACTGACAGAAAACGCTGCTGCCCATTCTCTGGTCTACGGAGGCGCAAGGTGAAGAGAATGATATGATGAATGATAATGTCTCGATATTTTCCCTCACACCGTATATCTATGATTACTAACAGGAGTAAATCTATGGTAGCAGCCTTTTAATTAAAGTTCAGTGTGGGCAGGAAATGTAGCACTTTCCTAATCATCAATTTTGATTGTGATAGTATTTGGATTAGATATTGTATCAGGAAATATTTGTAGTTTTCGTGATTGTGAATTAGAGATATATCATTGTGTTGTTAATGTGTTACTGAGATAAACTGTATGTTGATTAACTTCCGTATACTCAGATATGTTTGTGTATTTTATTTCAGTTTTCTTCTTTTAGTTCTATTTCTATTGTAATTAGATTTATTTCCGACCATTTCTTTTTTTTTTCTCTTGTAGTCTTTTCATTTTTTAGATTACATTACATTAGAAGACTTTCGTCAACACAAGATTTTCTCACCATGACTCCATTTCCCAACCAGATATTTCTCATTCCATCAACATTTCTACTTTACCTGCAACTGTGATACATCTCAACATCGGCACACACAGATATTTTTCATGTGTTGTCTATTCGTTTACAGAACATGTCCAATTAGACCTTATGTACTGATGTAGAGCATGTATTGTGAGCCACATAATGAAACAAAGTACCTACTTGCGAGCCAGCGGTCTTTGTTGTGATGTAGTACATAGGTACGAGGCTAAAGTTGTTTACGGACTTGAAAAATTATGCCGTATTAATGAAAGAAAATTGATCTTTGTGGGTTAGATTGAAATAATGATTTAGAAATTGTAGGTTGTTTTCTATTTCTGGCATGTTTGTAGTAGCCGATTCTGTGTTGTCGTTTCGTCTTAGTTAAATCAGCTTTAGGTTTACTTTTTTAATATGTTAGGGCTCTTTTTTATAAAGATATTTCCTGGTTGTGTTTGACTCAACTCCTCGAGGTATTCTCCTAAGACCCAAATTTATTCAAACAAATCTTGCAGTACTTTCTTTACCTACTGACGAAATTACTTTAAAATTGATTTTACCATTTGATTTATTTTCTAGTAATTTCACGTGAAACAGCAGAATTTTCTAGAACTTGAAACGAGACACACCCTGTATAGGTACCTCATCTGCGAACATTAGACCGAGTCGCCTGCACATGTCATTACGAACTCTTTTGGTCATTGTACTGCATAATTTGCGGCCATTTTAGTACGATTGCCAAACAAGAGATTGCGAGATGCGTACAGTCATCCACCCAAGTCCTGCCACTGCTGTCTGGAGGTATACTGAGCTTTATGTATTTCGAAATAAAGGTGAGTTTACTTTGGAATGTTTATAATGATATGTGGTAAGGTGTAAACGGTGACTCGCTGGACCATCTCGAAATTGTTCCGGTACTTCCTGCTCTTTATAATTGTTTCACATTGTATGGTTTATAGGAGGTCGATATACTTTGTGGGAAGATAAAATGACCGGGTTTTGTTTAGCGAAAAATGTGAAAATATTTTTCTTTTGTTGTGTTTTTTTTTTGTTGCAACGGACTAGTGCGTCGTGGAAACATGTCAGTTGAGTCGTTATGGGCTACTCTTTTTAAATAACGTGAGTAGTTTCTAGTTTTATACTGCACACTATAGATTGTACCTAGCTAGGTCACTGAAGGTTTCCACACGTTGCCGGGGTTGCGGGACTGTTCGAAAGAGATACCGTGACCCCGGAACACAAAGGGCGATGAAGGAACATGGATGGGTTTTATTTATTTATTTATTTAACACTTCAAGCACAAAGTACAGAGGCGGAGTTAATGCCATAGGTTAGGTGGGTTTTGAGTCAGTAAAAGTCTGACACTCCCTCCTGCTCCGCCCAGAGCGGGAGAAGTCATGTGATGATTTCCCATCCGAAAAAAAAAAAAAAAAATGTTTCCACATGTTGAAGAGAACTTCATCACCATCTTCCTGTCCTTGTCTCATGTTACTTGGGGTCGGCAGAACACGTTTTTTTTCTTCCGTTCTCCCCTGCCAACCGTCACGCAATTATTTCTTCCATTTCTTTTCTTGAAGAGAACTTACTGAAGAATTTTATGTGAAGAACACCCTCTCAACGTGTTGATAATAAGACTTTTACAATTAATATAAATTTATCAAAATCCCCAATGTCCTTTAAATTCCGACCTCTACACTCGTCGTATAATAAAACAATTTCGGTAATTAACCCCATGAATAAGCAATGTGCTGTCAAATACGATCGGTTGCGCTTTCCGATTGCAACTCGTAACTATATGGGATGATGGTGTGATGTGGTGTTAGTGGGTATGGGGCAGTTGTTGGTGGGTTTGGGATATTTGAGTGAGAAGAAAAAGACGAAGCTGATCTTAAGATGATGTTGGACACGAAGGAAGAGATACAGAAAGTTTTGAGATATGCGGTTGGTTTCAGCATGGTGATGACCACGGTTGCTGTTTGTCTGAAGAAGCAAATATGAAGACTTGCGAGTTGCAAAGTTGATAGCAACGATGTAAAGGAATATCTACAGTTGCTGCGTAAAACTTGTGAGTAAAAATTTTTAATAGCGAAATCTGGGTGTGCTATTAGGAACACCTCTGCCTAACTTGTAGTCGATTATAGGCGTAATGTTATGTATGTATGTAAAAAAGTATAATTTAAGTTCAGAAAAGTAATGATACTGATAGGATGAGGGGTTTTATATGACTTTTTATTGCTATGGACATTGATTAAACCAATATTTAATGTTTGAAACAAATTTGTTAAAAAATTAGAAAGTAACAATTTTGGAAGGTAACATTTTTGCAGACACAAAAAATCTGCCCAAGAACAGCAAACGACCTCGTCATACAATATCCTTTCGTCTTACTAAAGTCTAAAGCTAGTGTTTCTTAGTCGTCGCATATGAACGAGACAGGCCTGTCGACGGGGACCTGTTGATTTCAGCAGAACAGGGGTGCGGGCGTAGGCATGTCCAGGTGGAATGTCGATAATGTGGACTGTCGATGTGTTGGGAAAGGAATTTTTTGGATGTTGGGGTCAGAAACAGGGCAAAAATTGTATCCTACATACATTAAATCACTACTCCTCCACTATACTTTTCTGATTAATTTCGTTGCGGGATCCAAGACAGTTAAATTCATTCTCTGGGACTTCGTCGAGCTTCATTGTCTCGGCGCTTTTCTGGTGGTCGCCACTGTTGATTCTGGCTTTCAGGAGTTACAGTGGTTTGGGAACAGTGTGGCGGGCTTGTCCCAAAAAAAAAAAAAAAAAATACATTAAATCACGCATTTTTTCCATGGGTTGGTAGAAACTACAGAACTTATAGTAATCAAATTAAATCATGTGGGAAAAGTAAATTACTTAATTTTTTTTTCCAACTTCCTCACGTAATAATTAAGGCATGATAAATTGATGTGAACAATCTTACTTACTACGAGTACTATTACAAATGCGAAAGTTTGTGAGCATGTATGGATGTTTGTTCGTCTTTCATATAAAACGGTTGAACGGATTTGGGTTTATATTTGTTACACGGATACTTTATGACCTGGATTAACACAAAGAATATTTTTTATCCCGGCAGTACAATTCCGTGGGATATTTACCGAAATCGGCGCGGGCGAAGCCGCTGTACTTTAAAATAAACTAATCACTACTCGACTATTGTCTTTCAACGCTATGTCCTATCCTATAACATAACAGACCTAATCTATTACAAAAAACTTACACACATTTACCACACTCATCACAAACTACAGATGTATCCCGATATTCCCCCACAAACATCGATAGTTTCCCAACACTAGCGCTTCAACCAGGGCGTGCTTAATTTGGCGTGACCCGACGTCGTCTAATTTTTACGGAAACATTTCTTTTCCCACCCATACTCACGGAAAACGACCCGTAGTTAGAACTTAAGTAGGATTTTATCTCATATTATAGCCCTAGAGTTGGTAAATAGGGGTACTGGTATGGTAACTGTACGGTTGGCTGTAAAGGCGATAGAATATTTTGAGCTACCATTTTATGTATGGCTGGATAAATGAGACGAAAGTGTATCTTCTATGCATTTTGAATAGTTAACACACACACGAACACACATACATATCCTCTTAGATTTTAAATTTAATTTCTTTTGTATGTACACTCCTAATTATTATTGATTCTAGTTTTAGAAGAGCGGGGTCTCCTAGCACAGGTATTTATAATTCTTAAAAGAAAGTCTGTATGTAAGATTGTAGAAATTTGTAAAGTTAACTGAAATAAAATTATTATTTAAATTTGTATCTGGCTGACTAACCTTAAGGCCGCGTTCCTACTATGTCGTGACGTTTAATTTATCGTTGGTTATTAGTTGGCAAAAGTCGTGGACGACAGTAATCGCGTCGTCCTATATGTGAACACCTCCATTTAAATACACAAGCCACGACACTTAAAACTACACGATTACCTGTCGTCACGACAAAGTGGATACGCGGCCTAACCATGGAAGATATTGTGAATTCGACAGTATCAATATGTACTCTTATATCTACTAGCTTACAAGATGTAATTGAAATAACTGCAAACATTTTAAGATGTAATAAAATATCTAAGATATAGAATTTCAATGATGATGTTGTAAAAGCAACAATAATAATGTAGAAATAAAAAAGAAATCGTATTTACGGTTATTTAATTTACTGTGAACGACGATTGTTACTTCCATAAACTTTTATTACTGGTTCATTAAAATTCCAAATAAATATATTGTTTCATGTATCGCAACCGACTTCTCTACTTAAAAACAACACATTTTAATTGTTATTCTTTATCAAAAAACAAGAAATAAAACATTTTCCTTAATTCACATGAACTGCGCACTAAATAAACTAAGTATTAAAATAATTTCCGATTAGATCATGTGCCATATGGTATACTAGCGTGGGGTGGTGTATGGGAATGTGTGGGAAACTGGCCCACCCTTTGCAATAATTATGTATCTGTCTTTGTTCACCTTATTTCAACGGTGACTTATGGTCATTTGACCATATGGTGGCAGTCACGCTATGGTGGTACTGAACAAGGAAGTTTTAATCGACAAGTTGAAGATAGTGTATCTAATGCAATATAGTAAAGTTGTGTTTTTAATAATTTTCATAACAGTGTTTTTTTTGCCCACTTTACCCGCAAGTTGACTTTTAAAGATTGCAACTGGCCACATGACATATAAGATGAATCGATTTTCAAATGTTTGATCATTTTCTGATAAAGAAGATTTTGACGATTCGGAGCTCTTTTCGTGTATCTTACAAACGTTTTGTAAGATACATGAAGATCTTACACAATCTAATTTGAAATGACTTAGGCAGAGATAACAATACTCAATTTAAAAAAAAGAGACTTTGAAATAACTTCTGCCATTCGTAGTTCGATGTGAACAATCTTTATAATCATCTTACTATTGTTCAGTTTTTCTGGAATTAAACAAATATACCTATTTATCATAAATGTAGGTAGGTACTGGGTATGCTGTTCAACCGTCATTTTGTAAATCGTCAGTAGTTTCGATATTACGCTACGCTACCCAAGGCCTTTATTTAGTGATAACTGAACAGGTAAACTAGATTATTTACCAAGTTTAATAGAATGATTACCTAATTAAGGCATACGGGATTTTAATAACGTCTAAAAATAATGGTAGTATGCTGTATTCGTACGAGTACCTAATAGAAAAAGGTCTATGTATTTTTGCATATTTCTAATTGAGAAACTAAACTGTTTCTAAAAAAATAGTTGTCAAACGCGTTCTTTTTATAAAATCTTAGTACAGTGACGGCACAGCTTTAAAATCTTTGATTTGAAGTAGTATTTTATTTTAACGTTAAACATTTGGCCCCATAGTACAAGCTTTTCATGTCCTTAAATGCTTTAAACCCCTGCAATATTGCCAAGACTTCAAAGACAGCCTGAACATCATATATAACTTCGCACCTAATGATGACGAATTGGGACTTCTTGTATGAACAAAGAAACTTGGTGACGACGACGAGTCGAGCATAAATCCTTACCCATAGGCGTAATGCAACCTTTTAGGATCCTTATAGGTACTTACTTCATTCGCCTCGTCTACATTCATATATTAGTGTTTGTTTAGTACTGGTTACGACTACTACGCATCTGACTTTTCTAAAGAGCCTCATCAATAAGGTCAGTGGCCCTCCCAGCGTCATGACCTGCCTAGCTTTTTCCCAACTGTGTTTGGGTCGGATGCAGCTGAATGCCAGTATTTTAAATGGAGCGACTGTCCTAGCCTATCTGTTCTCTACAACCCAGCTAGTACTGGGTAATACGATACCCCTTGTTAAGACTGGTTGTCAGACTTTCGGGCCACTGATTAATATATAATTTATAAATATATTTATAATAATATATAATAATTTAAGGATATAAAGCTTATCACTCCAATCCCATTTACCTACAGCGACAATTTTAAATTATATTATAGTGTGGCAAATGGTTGAAGGCTGCGGATGACAAGACGGCACGGCATATGAAAAAGGTCGGCTACTCGCGTGTGTCCAGTGATTTGTATCCGTATATACTAATAATTACACATATAATGTCCGTCCGTCTGTTTAGCTACGTGATCTGTTTATTTTATGGGCTGATAAGGGAAATTGGGACGCCGTTTTTTTTATTGAATTTGTTGATGAAGATATTAGATGTCTTTTTCTTGTTGGCTTTGATTATCTGTGCCTATATCGACTTTTTCGTTGTTTTGTTTCTACCATTTAATATGCAGGTTTTTTTTAGTTTTCAGGCAAATATCTAACACGTTTATTTTTTGTAATTTTCTGTAGTACCTAACACCTTTAAATATTTTTTCCTCTTGCTATCATTAAAGTTCTTGGAATAAATAAATTATAATTGAATAATTCTGTCATTATTAGGTACTTGTTACAAATATTAAGGACTACGTGCTGAACTGAGGTACCTATCAAATTAAAAATACATACTCCTTGCTTTTCCTACTTGAAACTAAAATACCGTTACTAAGGTTCATAAAGCAATTAAAAACAGATTCGTCAACTTTGAATTACGATCCATGCTTGATCACGGCCATTCCAGAACACACGCTTTAAATTCAAAAATCGAATCAATTTTAGAGATGTCAAGATAGATATCGACATTGGAAGACAAAAAATACATACGATAAAACGTGTCCAGTAAAGGGTGGAAGTAGAGCAATCAGTATGCATAAGTTATAAGCATGGATGGCGTGCCTCCTAGCCCATTACTGGGCTTCTATGAAAAAGGACATTTCAGCTTATCGGTGGATATCACGAGAATAAAAACCGAGCGATAAGATCGCGGCGAGGGCAGTGAGGTGGTGGTTCTATCGATAAGTTTGTAAGGTCGTCGTGTAAAACGTAGGCTATTTGAAAATGTCGATAGAATTATGCAGAGCATGACAACTACCGCATTTATGCCTTATATGTTTTGTTGAGTTACTTTTGAGTTTAGATAGAGAAATATGTTTCGGGGTTGTACTTTAGGTTATTCAACATTTCAAGAACATTCGATTACACTAAAACCCAACATTTTATACATTACGTAAGGATTTACATTGTCCTTACCCAAAGCGGCTCATTAAAACTTATTCCATTTTGCAAACGCTCCAGCCCTGTCCCAGATAGCAGCTTATCGACATTTTCCCCGCACTAGCATGGTGTGTTGGAAGACAGGCACTTATTAGCCGTCATTATCTACGGCGGTATCGCCTGTGACATATGGCTAATATCGGACACGAGCGTCGGGTCATGCGAGAGAGCCACGCTACTTCTATGTGTATGAAAATATGCTTTAATTACTTATTTGTACTGCAGAACATGGTATATTGTCCTTTAACAGTTACATATAAGCGTTTGAGTATTCATACAGCTTTTTTCCCTAGCTACAGTGACGCCATGGTAAGATATACCAGGCACACTACAATCTTTTTACAGTTATGTATTAGGTTGGCTAACCGGTTTGTGTAAAAAGTCTCTGCACGAATCATTCAAACTTCAGGTTTGCCAACTTAATAGCTAAGCGTAAAATAACGTGATGGGACTGTAGTGAAGTCGAGGTGATCTGACAGAGAACCAGAGTTGTCGACACAGCTCATAATAAGTAAGCTGAAGTGTCAATGGGCCGGCCATATTAGTTGTAGAATCGATGACCGGAGACCGTAAATCAGCAAGCGTAAGATGAGACGCCCTCAAGCTTAAGCCAACTGGATGAGAGTTGCCGAGAATCGTGCGATTGAGGAGGCCTATGTCCAGCAGTGGACTGCTGTAGGCGATGATAATGAAGACTGTAGTGTGCCTGCTATATCTTGGATTATGCAGGTTTACAGCGAATCAAGGTCATCAACACGCAAACTACCATCATGAATTCAGTACATGGTCCTGCTAAAGTCGCTTTTTATCCTCGGTTTAAGGGGTTTAGAATCCCATGTTTGATTCGTGGAAACAGTGCCGTACATGCCAAACAGGGACACACACTGATGTCATAGTTAATAATTTTAGATTATTGCAGCCATATTTAGGTTTATGGGTATCCCAAGGGTTTCTCCCATGCTCAGGTGCTATTTTATTAGGTGAGTAGACAAACTGCTATCTCGTGCCCCATTTATTGTTACCTAAAAGGAGAATGGAGGAAGAATTCACTGTTTTATTACATAAGCCGATAAGATATAGCTTGGATTGGAAGTTCAGATATTAACTAATGATTAACATAACATAACATCACGCCTGTAATCCGCAAAGGGTAGGCAAAGGTGTATCAATAGTACACCCACATTTCCAAATATGTTTAGGTCCCATGAAATAGAGGGGGGATTCCATTGCCATCAAACAGGCGTAAATCCAGACTCCGTAGCTGCTACTGAGAAATTCCTGATAGATAAACTCAATAACACTTTGGCCGACCCGGGAATCGAACCCAGGACCTCATGCTTGCGACCACTACACTAACGATGCAGTCATCAGTAATGAATGATTAAAAATGACTAAAGCGGAGTTACGGGAAAATTTCTTGCTTTAAATACCTAATAAGAGATACAGTCCTTTACTTTAAAGGTACCGTAAAACTATTTGGGTTTTTGGGGGCTATTTGGTACTATATATACTAAAATGTTATTGGGTTTTTCATCAGGAATTTCTCAGTAGCAGCCAATCAAGGTGCTAGAGTTCGTAAAATAACTTCATCATACACCAACCAACAGTTATCGATATTTTTGTTCGAAATTCCGGGTCGTCCCAAATAGCCCCCAAACCCAAATTGGCCCGTTTTACTGTACAAAAAAAAAAAGAGCACCACATCTTAAAAGATTTCTCTAGGTTTTAAATGTAACCCACAACACCAATTCAATTTAATTTAAATCTACAGCTATGCTAAGTATAAAACTAACTAGGTAACTCTGTGTTTCCGAAATATTAAAGCACATATAAAATAGTTCAACGTGCTATTGACCTGCCTCCAAGAATCGATATGACAAAAAAAATAAAACAAAAACAAAAATCAATCAATCAATCATAATATAAATTTGAAAGGGTTATAATCAATCTGTTTGCAATTGCATCCAAATCCGTTCAGTATTTTCTGCGTGAAAGAATAACAAAAATTGATCCTCACAAACTTTCGCATTTGTAATAGTAGTAAAAAGATTGCTAGCCTGCATACCTAACTCTTTTGTTGACTGTACACTCATTTTTTCCTTTTACCCACAATACTGTGTAAATAGTGTGTTCAGTGTCTACTAATTTAGTAATTTATTTACGAGTACCTACTTTCTTCATAAGTAATTCTTATATTTAGTTATAACTAAATATAAGAATTACTTATGAAGAAGGTAGGAAAGAATACAATTCACTTAATATGAGAAATACAAGGCAATCTTATAAGATTGCCTTGTATTTCTCATATTAAGTGAATTGTATTATTTTTGAGAAATAAATGTCATAAGCCGTAATATTCATAATTATCACCCGCAATAAAATAGCATGTTTCCTGTACGTGTAGGTCTAGATTACAGTCTTCGTCTCAGAAAATGCTAGCTTATCTACTACGTAATGTTTTTTTTTTCTAAATACCAAAACTGTGCTGAGGACACAAGTACCTAAAAGCCTCGGTATCAGTAAAAAACTAATTTAAGTGCAGATGGAAATAGGTTAGGTATACATACTTTTTCCTTCCTTTTTGGCTCATCGAGTCTTAAATAGGTACCTACCTAATATCAAATCGATCGATGTAAAAGTATTAAGTATAGGATAGCTGTAGTATTGCCATTTTCCTTTAATTAGTGTTTTAAACATACCTACCTATTATTCAGTGTCGGAAGGTGTACATAAAAAGGCAAAACACGGTTTTTCTGCATTACTTCATCTGTTATTTGTATAAATTAAATTGTTTCAAACTCAAACTCAAACTCAACTCAAACTCAAAGCATTTATTTCAATTAGACCATTATGGCACTTTTGAAAGTCTTAAATACAAAAAAAAACAAAACAAAGCTACAGTCCCAGACACAAGACATAATAACTTGAGAAAGTACTGTAGTTGCCCATTCCCTAGCGTAGATCTCTATGGAGAAGAACGGGCAAGAAACTCCATGGACACTCTTTTAAATCAAAATATTGTTACAAAATCTTGGTTACATCATTCATGTTGAGATTATAGATATATGTGAGAACGATGTAGGAAGACGTGCACATTATGAGCGTCCAGAGTAAAACATTAAATCAAAAAATTAAAAATAAAGTAATTAAAATGAACCGTGGCAGCTAAGAGATGACCAGTCCCAACTGACAGCGCCCGATCACGAACAAGACGCGTGTATCGGCGCCATTCAACTCAACCATATTGAAGGGAACTAAATGACCCGACACACCCGCCACCATCAGCGAGACATTTGAGTGAGCATGACTTTCTCTCAGCCACCAAGGCATATTCAAGTCAATGAAAGATAACTAAATGCAAATGGTAGCTTAAAAATACATGGTACTCACATGTGCTATGCAATTATAATGTTTCAGGTAGGTAATCATTAAATAAAATAATCTGACCTAACCAAATGTAATTCCACAATTACCTGACATAGGTAGTTAATTATAGATGAAAATAATATTCTATGGGAAAACGTGATGCCGTAAAAAAATTGGTAGGTAGAGTCAAGGACTTTATTTGATTAGCCAATTTTACTACTTTCCAATTTTGCACTTTTATACATTCACGAGTACGAATATTACCGACTAAACCCGATTTTTAATACACTGCTAAAATTCGAATGGTGGGCTCATCAGTTAAAGTTCTCGACTGTACCTATGGTCATTTTCTTCATAACATAAACATAAAATAGCAAGTAAAACAGCTCACTAAAGCATTTCACTACTACTTATAAAATTAACGATAAATATTATCTGAATGCATCAAACGACTTTATGAGCCAAAGAAAAAAAGTACGTGAGAACAAAAAAAACAGCGCTGAGTCCAAACTAAAAAAACACTCGTTTTATTTCCCGCCAAATCAATAACTCAATCAATCCATACTGATTTTTTTTTATAAACGCATTTTTATCATTTGAACATCGAACTCTTGTAATTTGAAACACATGAAAATATGGGTTACGCCTGTCCTGTGTTGCCAGTTACATTAATAGATTGCGAAACACGACATGCTATGCCTCACTCACACTTCTTATCGTTTTGTCCGTCTGTCCTGCACAGAAAAATGATAAAACATATCTGGTTACAATTTAATATGGTGCTGTCCAATTTGTGAGTGGTAGAGAGTATTGAAGAGGTTGCTTCAAGGATAATGCTGGTGAAATATTATGGTGATTGATTTGTAGCGGCCATTAATTTTAACAACTAAACAACAGGCATTCTTCTGGTCTAAGAATTTAAATTTTATTGATTCAGAAAAGCTTCTTCAATTTCGTTTAATATCTTGGCCTAAAACGAGACCATTAATTGTGTGAAAATAGGATAGATGCAGCTTCAGCTACATGTGCTAATTACAAAAAGGTAAAATCTGTAATAGGATTGATCAACACCCCCTGAGCATAAAAACCATTATATTTTTATTTTAGAGAGGGAGCGAATTTTGTGGAATATTCTTCAAAAGTAGGTAATGCTATTGAAATTGAGAATTGAGATTGACAAAATTGATTGGTGATGAATAAGAGCCATTTCTTTGGTCGAAGAATTTGGATTTATATGATTCAGAAAAGCTTCTCCAATTTCGTGAAATGTCTTGTTTTAAAATAGACGTTAGATGTAGCTTTTTTTTTTTTGGGACAAGCCCGCCACACTGTTCCCAAACCACTGTAACTCCTGAAAGCCAGAATCAACAGTGGCGACCACCAGAAAAGCGCCGAGACAATGAAGCTCGACGAAGTCCCAGAGAATGAATTTAACTGTCTTGGATCCCGCAACGAAATTAATCAGAAAAGTATAGTGGAGGAGTAGGAAAAAACCGTAATGTCCACTTAGATGTAGCTATACATAAACGCCCTTTTTCCATGGTTATAGGCGGAAAGCACAGAACGCCACCTGTTTCAATCCTTACACACTTATTTCGCTTCGCCCGCGTTCCTACATCTCACCTCATGTACCTATAAGAATCACTTATACAGAGCCATGATCTGTAATAGACCATTACTTCGTATTCTGTCTTCCACCGGCTCCACTCGCTTATCGCCCATGCCTCAACGGTCCCCGTGCCCGACACTGGACAATAACTGAGTACCACATCTGGTGGTTTCTTATCAAACAGAAACACCAGTTATTGTGTGTTTGAAGGAAAACATTGGATATTATCGCTGGCACCATTATTCATACATCCGTGCTGTGCTTAAGTTTTTATACTGTCATGATGTTTTATTTTATGTTCCTTGTACGGGTTTTTGTAAGTTTCCTGTAGATAAAGTGTTTGTTAATTATTTATTAGTTGTTTTTACTACGGTCTCTTGGGGCGTAATAAGTCGTAACATGTTTATATTGGAATGGTTATTCAGTAGTTTGTTTGGGAGTTTAAATGTCATTGTTAGCTTGGGTGCAGTGTAAACAAAGATTTTGTTTTTGTGTTGTCCTTTCTGGTCATAAATTATGTTTGGAAGCCCACCAAGTGTCCTCCCTTGAGTATTAAGAGAGACACATTGTCGCCGAACACGAACACTTTTTCCTAGGAAACCCTGAGTTCAAATTGCAGTTACTTCGCCCGAATCCAAAATCTCGCCACATCTAAACAACACCCTAACCATTTCATGCACATGCATGAACTGACTCATGATGACTGCCTCGTTGGTCTAGTGGTAGCAAGCGCGACTGCTGGGTCCTGGTACGATTCCCAGGTCGGGCAAAGTGTATTGGGTTTTCCTATTAGGAATTTCTCAGTAGCGTAGCAATAGATTCGCCCATTTGAGACTTAAGTATAACTAGCGAAATGTGGGTTTACTATTAGGTACATCTCGGCCTAATCCTTTGGGGATTACAAGCATGCATTTGCATGAGCAGCGGTGGCCCAGTGGTGGCGGCTTTGACTTACGAATAGTAAGTCGGGGGTCCGAACCCAGGCAGGCGCATTACTTTGTGTAATTTATTTCATCACCACTGCTCTCAAAACGGTGAAGGAAAACATCTTGAGAAAACCGGCATGTCCTAGAACCAAAAAATTCGAAGACATGTGACATCTACCAATCCGCACTGGGCCCGCGTAGTGGATTATAGCCCATTCCCTCTCATTGAGAGGAGGCCGTGTCCCAGCTGTGGGAAAATTAATAGGCTGATGATGAATATGATTTGCATGACGGCTTTACCCCAAAGGGGTCAGCAGGAACTATAGATCACCACCTGCTACGATCCCTAACTACTCCTTTCATCTCATCCTTTACTCACCAAAACCTACCAAAAGAGACATCTATACGAAGAATCTAACCAACAAATTCCACACAAAACACGGTCTAACAAATATTATGACAGCGCATACACACAGCGCTCTACGGCTCTATCAATTACTCTAATAGAGACATCCTAGCGTCGCGGACGGGCCGTCACAACACAACCCATTACCTTGTATAACCACTTGTACTTAGGACACTACTTCCACTGCCATTGGAATTGTCTCTTCCTCCCATCCCGATGTAGGGCTGGTACTTACACACATTGGTTTACATCTACATATAATAGGCTTGAAACCACTTTTTTTTTTGGGGTACGTTTCATGTTTTCCCTTAAGACTCAGGGTAACGCACTAAAAACGCTGTGCTGGTGGATGTACTATGACCCCCAAGATTTCCTTAACTAGAAGATTCCCATGTAAGGTCTACAAGGACGGGGAGAAAAATTACCTAAAGTTAAGGGTATTTTTACACCCATCAGGTCTAACTTCTGCTTGTGACTTCATCCGCGTCGTAGGAACATACCCTATGGCGCTCTTATTAATTAAAGAATTTTTGAAAGTGAGAGATTACCTCCTACATCGAAACTTTAGTGTGGATGTAACACTTTTCATGGGGATTTTGCGCCCAGGAAAATTCGGGCTGATACTGAATGAAATCCAGGTATATTCAAGCATGAGTTATTGACATTCATTTAGCTCTTAATGCTGTTTCGATCAAGCAGGGTTTTCAAAATACTTAATTAAAAAAAAAGTGAAAATTTTACTAAGTATTGCCATTTTTACTACATTTTCTTCGCAAATTATTTCCGCAAAAAAAAACTAGACTACAATATATTTTTTCTTTTGTGTTTTATCCCTAGCCCTATCAGTTCATCCGTTGTGCATCACTCTCGCGCAGCTGAGATTGACTGGAGTTCCGTCACAAGCGGAGCGCGTGCAAGACTGTTTCCTCGTTAGCCCGCAATTGAACGGAGGTTCCGTTCCTTGCCCGCGGAACCCCAACTCTAATAGTTCAATTGCTTTCAAGTACGTATTTTAAAAATATTTGTTTGTTTGCTGCTTGTGTGTGGAATAAAAGTATTAGGTTGATACTTCAGAATGTTATTAAATTAAAAGTTCTATGTGTAATGTTATTAAATTATCACCTTATTTTAAAGGAGTATGGTGAAATTTCCCCCTGCCCCATTTCCTGCAAATCGGTTCAGTATTTTACACGAAACACACCGAACTGAGAGAGACAAAAGCGAGACGATGTTTTTCCTTAACACTGAGTTTTCCAAAAAATACTATTTTCCTAGAATTAAAGTTAATTGACAGCAAAGCATTATGTTAACGACATATCCCTGTTCTAGAGCCATGTGTTAAAAAAAAAAACCATGAAACGTGACTGCAGTTCTTTCCACAGATAAACATACGCTTATGTGTTTGTTAGTGCACAAATCAGTTGTTTCAGGGATACTGAAGGCAATGTAATAATAATCCATAAAAACCCTGGGTTTCTTGGAGGAAGAAAACATTGGTTTTTAGCCTTGATTGATACTTAACAATCAAGGCTAAAAAAACAATGTTTTCTTCGCCTTCGAGTTGTGTTCATGTATCTGAGTTTTGTATGTTTTCGTGATTTTAGGGGACCATTCTTATGGTTATCGGAAAGGGCAACTCATTGATCCTTGTGATTTTGAGAGGTTGAGCCCCCTAGGGGTTTTTACTTCTCATAAGTCATAGAAGTATATCAAGACAAGATAGTGCAAAATAAAAAAAGACAAGCAGTTACGTCATGTTGTCAGAGCCATAAATGTGACGATAGCAACTTTTTTTTGCAGTTTCAGACGTTTACAGTGTAATAAATGTTGACACTAGTTATGCGTTGAGTGATCTCCTTTGCTGCAGATTTATTGTGTGTTACTTTTTTCAACTGTGTTCCTTTGTTACTATTCTAAATTAACGAATTTATTTCTTTCTGTCACGGTCTTAAATGGTTAAACAAGCAGAGGACAGGAACATGATTCATTTATTAACTCTTTTTTGTACACATAAATTATAGAGACAAGATGTAACCAGGACAGTTTATGTGCAAAGGCGAGATTATAATTGGGTTTTCTATTTTTCTTACAGGAAATTCCAGTGAGTGTAAAATTACTACACATAACATAACATCACGCCTGTAATCCCCTAGGGTTAGGCAGAGGTGTACCTAACACTAGACCCACATTTCGCATTTATATTTAAAGTCCCATGTAATAGGGGTCAAGCCTATTGCCATTCAACCGGGCGCAAATCCAAACTCCGTGGCTGTTAATGAGATTTTTTATGGAAAAACCCAATAGCACTTTGCCCGACCTGGGAATCGAACCTCGTGCACAGCAGTCGCACTTGCAACTATTAGACCTACGAGGCAGTCACATTATAGGGTACCATAGTAATAATAGGCTAGTTTCCACCATCAATAAATTGCAAATCTATTTAGTCCGTCAGTTAGAGTATTAGAAAATAATGGACACGTATTTTTCGATTTTGTAAATCAATGAAGATTGACGTGTGTGTGCTCGAGTGGGGGCTCGTGACGTCAGAACGCAGTAAAAAATAAAACACGGCGTGACGTATTGAAAATTTTAAAAGCGTCGTATCTTCATCAAGTTTGGTTTACGTAACACAAGAATAAATACGGGTCAAATATTTTTTGATAATCTAACTGACGGACTAATTAGATTTTTTCAGTTGACAAATGACAAATGACAAATGACAAATGTTGACAAATGTTTCAGTATGATTTTAAAATATTGAGTCACACAGTGTCCATATTCAGAATACTTCGTAAGTGGAATTTTATCACGGTTTTGCCAACCGCTTATCCGCCCCTTTTATAAATAATACCACTTACGTCTGTAATCGTACTGAACTAATCATATCCGGTACACACATTTGTCGCCCACAATGTATCAGAATTCCTCCTGAAGTCATTCCAAGGTCATGAGGTTCTATACATTCTTTAAAAGATAACGTTTTTTTTTGGTACAAGCCCTAGGCCTACTAAAATCCCAAACCACTGCAACTCCTGAAAGCACAAATTAACAGTGGCAAACCCTAGAAAATGACGAGACAATGAAGTCCGGGAGAAACAATTTAACTGTCTTGGATCCCGCAACGAAATTAATCAGAAAAGTATAGCGGAGGAGTAGAAAACACACAATACGCAAAATGTTGTCAGTTTTACAGCAAATGACTAAAATGTAAAGCTTGAGGTCGTGGAGGTGTTTAAAGTAAAAATCATATATATAAAAAAATCCTATAAAAAAAAAACTTGTCAAAAAGTTGGAACTTTGACCCCCAACACCTATCTCCGCCGAAAGGCACTTGTTCTTGCGATCATTTTTTTTGTTCAACACCATAAACCTTCTAGTTACGGAGATTATTAGGGGTCAAAGTTGAAACTTTTTGACAAGTTTTTTTATAGTAAGATTTTTACTTTATGAGGTGTATAAAGTACGTGTACGTGTGTACGTTCCATCCATCAGCACAATGTTTTGAGTACCGTTACATTGAGTTCTACCACAAAACATGATTTTTCACTCCAAAAAAATCGTGATGAGATTGTTTACACCCTGTATATTTACCACCCATCGACCATCATAAGTATTATTTATTGTATTGTAGTTTTCAGCCAATAGTGTAATAGGACTACATATTGCTATTTGGAACAACCAAAATTATTACAGGATTAAATTCAGAGTTGAAGCTCTTCGTGGATTAAAAATTAACAAACATAGGCTGAAACAGATAACAAATAAACCATGTATAATTTACCCATGTAGTCGTTATTATTTGATATGTCTTTCACAAGGCCTGGCAACAGAAATATCCTGAAATTCTTCCTTACAAGTTATGCATGCTAAAAACCACGTTCATGAAAATGTAGTCTATTTAAAATCACAATTTGTAATGTGGTTTTAATAATACTTTTTTGCTAAAATATACCACAAATTACTATTCAATTAAACTTGAGAAATAAATAGCTTTAGAATTCGCCACGACAAATATGACACATTCATTGCCATACAACTTTATTTTAATACAAATAAGGTGTAGTTTCGAACGATACACATTATAAGTACTACTCCAAGTGTCTGGCCGGATACATTTCGCTGGACAACAAACCATATAAGTTTTCCTCGTCTAATTCCTTTTTCAGAGCAAGGTATGTCCTAATTCCCGAATAATATGTAAATGCAAAAACTTTCGAACTAAAGGCCGGGACTCAAGTGCACTATATCTAGAAATAAAGCGGGTGCACACTGCAGTCGATTGCGCCACGGCTCACTAAACACACATTCTCTTGCGGTATTACCGAAGTTGGTTCAAACGACATCTTGAGGCCAAAAAGACTTCTGGCTACATTCCAAAGTATACTGGGGTATTCTGGAATAGAGATATCTGTCTGACACACGGGTTGTTCGTTAAGCAAACTGATATTTGGGGAAAATTTTGGACATGCTTACCATAAAAGTTTTTAGCATTTTGAAACAGCGGTGATGGCTGTAAAAACCAGGTTTGTGTTGAGTATTTCATAGCTAAGGTAAGCTCTATTTAGCTAGGTTAGCTCTATTTTTACCCGACTGCGGCGAAGCCTAGAAGGTTCAAGGGTTATATATTTGATTTATTTGAGGGGAAAGTATTTTTTATAATTTCCCACTTCAGCAGCACCATCCATATGAAGATAGCCACAGTACTCATTTCTATAAATGAAGATGAACACAAAACTTCTCCATGAATTACCGAAGTGTCGCAAACACCAAGTTACCAAGTCTGTCACTTAACATTGCATCTATCTTCCACACATTTCATTATCAATTCAACAAAGACTTGCTTCCCAACTAAGTTCCCTTCATTCCAACATGTCACTCGTTCCAGAAGTCCGTATAACTAACTTAGACTTGGTTACGAATGACCCGACAAGGCGCTTGTCTACGCAAGTGTACCGGGACAAGTTCTCAGCATTAATGGCGTTTGTTGCTAAGTGTAATATGTGTAATAACCGCTGTGCACGATTGCCCCAGGCTGTTTGCTACGGAATTATTTGAGGATTTTCTAAAAGTCTCTGTTGGGTTTGTAAGTTGCTGGGAATTTGAGCCTTTAGTAGGAGACTCGCACTGATAGTTTAAATCTAGTAGACTCCACAACATATTCCAGAACTTTTCAGGTAGATTTACTCCGCTGTTCTTTTGTTTTCTTTACACAACATGTAAAAAAGAACTACGAGTATTGTTGAACACAAAAAAAGTACTCAGAATTACCGTTATCTGACCTCCGCAAACTCATCTATCAGAAAAACTAGACCATTAGTTTATTCACATTTAGTTCACGACTGTGTATGAGTAAATTATGCATTTAATATGTTATGAATTAAAATAGTGTATTTATGAGGAACCTTACTTCTGTAGTTATTTCTAGCATGCTAAAAGTAAGAAAGAAGATCGACAGTAAACCTCCCATACTAGATTTTACAAATGAGATTAAATCTTATTTTTTTCTTAATTTTAGACCAATTTTCAACCTTATTACTTAGGGCATGAGGGTGAAAGTAGCAAACCCCCAGTGAACTCGCTAGTACCTACTTATATCATTTGGCGACCCGAAAGTATAATCATAATAAGTAACCTACCACATAAGTACTTTACGAGTACATACAGGGTGTAAACAGACTCTTCGCGAAGCCGTTGACCAAGCATTCAGTGCATCAAACTAAGTAACCCTACGCAAAAATTGTATTGCTGGGAAATTACTTTTTTTTTGGGTGAAATATCACGTTTTACGGTAAAACTCTATGTAACGCACTCAAAACATTGTGCTGGTGGATGGATTGAATAGCTTGAGGTGTTGTTTAAAGTAAAATTCTTACATTAAAAAAAAGAACTTGTGAAAAAGTTGGAACTTTGACCCCCAATACCCCCAGATTTGGTCTAGAACAAAAAATGATCGCAATGATAGAGAAAACTACTGCTTTTCGGGTTCGTTATGAGTCTTTAAACACGTTATTACGTGACCCGTTGACAGGAATAAGCGACGACCTTTTCTGAAGAACTCATCTATAAATAAAATATGACCTTCATCATTACCCATCGCTCATTTTAGCTCTCAAACAGACGAAAAACCCCCATTACAAAGAAACTAATTAATGTAAACGTTAATTGAGTACAATTAGACATAATATGGCTGAATTGAGCGCATCTTGTAAAACATATGTGTGTAACACCTATTATATTTTAGCGACGGAAGTGGGCGACGCACAATTAGGACATATACTAACCTGTTTTTGCTAATAGAACGGTTTAAGGCCATTGCAGTCTTTTATTTCAATGTGTATATGTTGGTACTTTTAATTTATACTCATATTAAAAAAGAGGTATTTGCTTGTATGTTTGTATATAGGGAATCTCCAGCACGAATGATCCAATACAAAAAAATATTTCATTAACAGAAAGCTACATTATTCCTGGGTGTTATAGGATATAAATTGTATTTATATCATGCAGTAGCACAGTTACCGATGTAGCCCGAAGAATTGCCAAACTTAAGTAGCAGTGGGCAGGGCACATTGCTCGCAGAACGGATGGCCGATGGGGCCGAAAAGTTTTGGAGTGGCGATCGCGAACCGGTAGACGTTGCGTTGGAAGACCTCCCACTAGGTGGACCGATGATCTGGTGAAGGTTGCGGGAATCCGTTGGATGCGAGTCGCACGGGACCGGTCGATGTGGCGACACTTGGGGGAGGCCTATGTCCAGCAGTGGACGTCTTTCTGCTGAAATGATGATGATGATGACATCATGCATATGAGCCGAGCTATCACAATTTTTGCGGACGAAGTCGCGGGCGAAGTACTTGTATTACATACCTACATTACATACCGAGTTTCCTCCGTGCCTCGGAAAGCACGTTAAGCCGTTGGTACCGGCTGCCATTTATAGATCTTTGACAGTCGTTACAGGTAGTCAGTGGCTCGAAAGTCTGATAACCAGTCTTACCAAGATGTATCGTATTATCCAGTGCTAACTAGGTTGTGAAGGTCATATAGGCAGTCGCTCTGTGTAAAATACTGGTATTCAGCTGCTTCCGGTCTCAAAGTTGGGAAAATACTATGACGATGATGATATAAGTACTTTTAAAAATAATGATGTGTATAATTTTATTAATTCGTCATTACTTTAATTTGTATGCGGATCAGTAGATGAGTAAGATGTGATTCATTCTTTGTTTGTATACGTTAGTCAAGTACAAGATAATTCTATCAAAATAAATAAATAAATAAATATCGCTGGACATTACACACAGCGCCATCTAGTGCCACACTAAGCAACGAGGCTTGTGTCGTGGACACCAAATAGTTGATATACTACATAGATACTTTTTTTTGTTTGTAAATACATACTTATGATCCATATAAACATCCATGACTCGGAAACAAATGCCCATGCTCATCACACAAACATTTGCTCCGACCGGGATTCGAACCCGGGACCCTAAGAACGTAAGGCAGCCTCACTACCGCTGCGCCATTCGGGTCGTCAAATAAATATCAATAGAACTACGTAGACACATGATCTTGAAATCTCCACTTTCACATAACAGTTCCATCCTTAAAATTAATTTCAGGCAAAACCGGAGACAGAAAATCTTATTTAACCCTACCAGGTTTTTGAGAGAGTTTGAATAGTTCTAAAACAACAATATGCGTTTCCTAATGCACTCTACTTGAACAAAGCATCATCTACTTGCCAAAGTGTCCATTAGATGAGTGCCGTCCGTATAATCTTGCAGCTTAATCACTCATTAAGGATATATCCTTTTTACAAATTAATACGCGCGCTCAATTCACGCGAGTTAGTTTTGCGGATGTGTGTACAGATATGGACGACAGGACGGTGTTGTGGGGACACAGAGTAACAATATTGCTACTGTACCTATGTGTTAGTGCACCTTATCACTTCATGGCAAAGACGTATTGTTATCATGTGTGAAAGTGGTTCTATTAGTGGTAAAAACTTTTGACACTTACTCAATTAACACATTTACATTTTCCCAATGTTTATATTAAATTGTCGACAATCGAATACAGCCGTACCGATTTATCCGTCTCTCTTTTTTAATAAAAAAATAAAAAGGCACATCTTTATTTACATTACTTTCGACAACCAACAAACAATGTAACCAGTTCAGCTCACGCCAATTACGTGGCTGTCTCCGCTACACTGTGGCATGCAAATTACAAACAACACGACATACGAACGGCCATAGTCAATTAACACGCAGTATTTAAACAGGAAGCTCGCGAGGATGTGACGATATAGATTTAACCTTTGCCACATCCTATATCGTCTTGGTTTTGACGCAACGCCATCATTTGGGGCAAGGATTAATTGTTGACTCACTGAGATGATTATGCTGTGGCGCCGACATTTTCTTAAACAGGATTGCGTGACCCCTTTTGATGAGGTTGATGTGGTGAATCTTTCCAGTTCTAGTTACGTTGTATATTGTCTGTCTCGACTGCTTATATTGGAGATTGAGTCATACAAAGAAAATGTGTCGCTGGCATATTCCCATTTATAATTACTTCAACCAACTAAATAATAAATGTAAGTACCAAGTTTGACATATCGATGCATTTTTGCTTGACACGCAGCGCCACCTTGAACTTGCACACTTAAAGTGGTCATACTGTAGGGAACTGTACTGTTCTGTATGGTGTCGGACGTAAAGAATAGCACCATCCCATATCTTCCCGTGGGTGTCGTAAGAGGCGACTAAGGGACTTACCAGAGAATGGGCAGCAGCGTTCTCTGTGCTTTGGTAACAACCGCACTACGATCGCCAACCCGCCTGCCAAGCGTGGCGATTATGGCAAAACCCCCCTTTGGGGGAGGCCCATGTCCAGCAGTGGACATCTTTCGGCTGAGATGATGATGATGATGACTGTAGGGAATAGTCCGATCAGGTTTTTTTTTCAAAGTAGTCTGTTATCAATTTTGAAAAACTCTTATATTTTTTTCTTTTTTCCAATATACAGGGTGTAAACGGTCTCTTTAGCCGTTAACCAAGCATTCTGTACATCAAACTAAGTAACTCTACGCAAAAAAATATTGCTGGGAAATTACTTTTTTTATGGGTGAAAAATCACGTTTTACGGTAAAACTCAATGTAACGCACATTGTGCTGAGTGATGGATTGAATAGTGTGGGGATCGAGGAGGTGTTTAAAGTAAAGTTCTTACATTAAAAAATGTATTAAAAAAAAACTTGTCAAAAAGTTGGAACTTTGACCCCCAATATCTCTGTAACTAGAAGTTTCTCAGGTATAGTCAAGAATGAAAAAAAAAATCGCAATGATGTCGAGAACAAGTGCCTTTCGCCTTCGTTAATAGTCTTTTTACACCCTGTATTCATTACACGTACGACTAAACTCTATAAGGTCAACAAAACCCTAAAACAATACAAACAAAAACTTAAACTTAGTTCAAGACAACAATCTCCGGTCTTAATCCGTAACTTAGCTTATTGCTAGTTGTCTCGGAGGCAAGTTTAACTGCGCCAACTTAAAGGTAAGTTCAAGATAAGATAAGCCTCGGTTACAGCCGAGTTAACCGACTTGTTGGGGTAGGCCAGGGACGTGTACTGTCTTGGGAGGAGTTGTGTAAGTTGGTATTATTTGATCTAAGTATTATATTATGTCCAATGTTTTGGTTCTAAGAGCTCGTAGCTAAATAATAACTGCCGCACGGGTGGATCTTTAAAGTTAAGCTGCGCTTGCCAAGGTCGGTCTGTGGATGGGTGACCATCATTACATGCCGAGTTTCCTCCGTACCTCGGAAAGACCGTCAGAACGTCAGTGGCCAAAAAACGTCTGAAAACCAGTCTTACCAAGGAGTACCGTATTACCCAGTACTAACTAGGTTGTGGGAGGTCAGATAGGCAGTCGCTCCGTGTAAAATACTGGCATTCAGTTGCAACTGGTTAGACTGGAAGCCTACTCCAACATAGTTGGGAAAAGTTTAGGCAGATGAGGCAGATGATAGTACCTATCTATCTCTTTGGTTCGTGTACTTTAATTTGAAGACCCATCCTTACCCAAACACACAAAAATAGTCTAAAATGTTAATTAAACGATTAGAAACGCAATTCGCAGTACAAAGTCGAAACTTCTAAACAGCCCCAACTTGTACTACTTAAAAGTGCTAGCATTCGGTACAAAACGCATGTAAAACGAAAGTTTAGCGCTTATCAGTGATCAGAACTAGTACTTAGTAAGTGCGAAAGATAAGAACCACGCGAATTTAGCCTGAACTGGAGGTTTCAAGTGCTTTTCAGGTTATTTAAAGCCTTCGTTAATGACTTCTTCATGATGAAAGTCTTCATTAAAGAAAAATAATTGCGAGGTTCTGAAAATTTGCTCCGAGATAGTCTAAATGCGAAGCGAGTTGTTTCTAGCATCGGACAGTTAGTTGGGTGGTGTCTGTTTTTAATTCTCGTTAATAATACTAACAGGTACCGTTACTAACGTACGTTAGTAATATAAAATCATGCGTTGTAATCCCCGAAAGTACACCCACATTTCGCCAGTTATATTTAAGTCCCATGTAATAGGGGTGAACCTATTGCCATCAACCGGGCACAAATCCAGACTCCGTGGCTGCTACTGAAAAATTCTTGGTCCACCACTAGAACAACTAGGTCGCAATCGCGACGGCTGAATATGAGGACCTGGGTTTGATTCCCGGGTCGGGCAAATTGTTATTGGGTTTTTCCATTAGGGATTTCTCTTTAATTTTCTTTATTTTTTTTCTTTTCGTGCCCGGTTGATGGCAATAGGTCCGTCCCCTATTACACAGGACTTAAACATAACTGGCAAATTGTGGGTGTACTATCAGGTACACCTCTGCCTAACACTTCGGGGATTATAGGCGTGATGTTATGTATAACAACTACATGTTTCAACGAAAGTAATTTTTGATCGTTTAAAACTACAGTTTACAACTCTCTTCCCACTTATCGTCAATTATAGTGACATGTAAACCACACGACCTCTTTACAAAGCGTTCATAAAGATGCGCATCTCAAGAAAGTGAGGTCAATTGACGAGACGAGGCAAGGCAAGAGGCCTACAGTTCCCGCTTCGTTGGAAGACGGGGAAGCTGGTCCTCATTCGGAAGCCGGGGCGCCCTGCGGACTCTCCGTCCGCATACCGGCCCATAGTGTTGCTCGACGAGGTGGGCAAGCTCTTTGAAAGAGTCATTGCAAACCGCCTCGCCGAGCACCTTGCGGGGACGGGGCCGGATCTTGCGGAACACCAGTTTGGTTTCCGCAAGGGGCGCTCTACGGTGGACGCCATCATGCGCGTGAGAGCCCTCACGACGGGGGAAGCAGTGTCCCGGGGGGGGGTTGTCTTGGCGGTGTCTCTTGACATCGCCAACGCTTTCAACTCCATGCCCTGGAGCTGCATTAGGGAGGCACTACGGTATCACCGGGTGCCGACCTACCTTCGTCGTGTGGTCGGGGACTACCTAACGGATAGAGCCGTTATCTACCCCGGTCGCAGCGGAGAATGGAACCGGCGAGAGATGTCGTGCGGTGTTCCACAGGGATCGGTCCTAGGACCTTCCTTGTGGAACATCGGGTACGACTGGGTGCTGCGCGCCGACCTCCCTAGCGGCGTCAGCGTGGTCTGCTATGCAGACGACACGCTGGTGCTGGCACAAGGGGGGTCGCACGAGGCGGCGGCCGAAATAATGACACGCGGGGTTGCGATAGTCGTCGAGAGGATCCGGCAACTGGGTCTCGAGGTGGCATTGCACAAGTCCGAGGCCATGTGCTTTCATGGGCCTCGGAATGCGCCACCTCCGGGATCCTCACTGACGGTAGGAGGGGTATCCGTCGGCGTCGAGTCGACGCTGAAGTACCTGGGACTCGTCCTCGACAGCCGATGGAACTTCGTGGAGCATTTCCGACGTTTGGCCCCCAAACTGGAACGGACCGGGGCTGCCTTCAGGCGGCTCCTGCCCAACCTTGGGGGGCCAAACGCCTCCTGCCGGAGGCTCTACGCGGGAGTCGTGCGGTCCATGGCCCTTTACGGGGCCCCGGTGTGGGCGCGTTCCTTGAGGCTGCGTGCAGCCCACTACCTGAACGCGCCCCAAAAGGTGGTAGCCGTAAGGCTGGCCCGTGGGTACCGCACGATCTCCCGTGAGGCGGCGTGCCTCCTTGCCGGATTGCCGCCATGGGATCTGGAGGCGATAGTCCTCGCGCGCCTACATGAATGGCGCGCGGAGGTGCTACGCCGGGGGGAAACTCCGCTGCCGCGACAAATTGTCGCGCAGCGGACAGACTTCCGGCGTGATCTCATGGCGACATGGAGAGAGCGACTGTCGCAACCCCGTGCAGGGCACGCCACAATAGTGGCGGTAAGTCCCCTCTTTGAGGAGTGGCTTGAGAGACGCCACGGCGTCCTCACCTTCCGCCTGACGCAGGTCCTCACCGGACACGGTGTTTTCGGGAGGTTCCTGCACCGAATCGGGCGGGAGGAAACGCCCGGGTGTTTCCACTGCGAGGATCGACCGGAGGACACGGTGGAGCACACGGTGGAGGTGTGCCCCGCGTGGGCGGAGCACCGCCGTGTCCTCGAAGCGGCGATTGGCGGCGGCGACCTCTCGCGTCCGGCCCTGGTGCAAGCCATGGTCCGGAGCGAGACGGAATGGGACGCCGTCACCTCCTTCTGCGAAGCAGTAATGCTAGAGAAGGAGGTGGCGGAACGTGAGAGGGAGAGAACCTCACAGCGTCCCGGCCGCCGTGGGAGACGCCCCGGGCGTCGGGGGCCACCACGTGGCCCCCGGCCACCGTAGGCGCGGGCCTGTGGACGGTGGGCTATGGGCTAGCTCACCGTCCGTCCGTCTCATGACGACAGGCCGTGTCGACGGCGCGTTCGTGTTCCACGCGCGCCTCAAAGAGAGTCAGCAAAAAGGAAGGGGTCCGAAAGGACCGATGCCTGCCGGGGTTGCGGGACTATTCGAAAGAGATACCGTGGCCCCGGAACACAAAGGGCGATGAAGGAACATGGATGGGTTTTAGTCAGTAAAAGTCTGACACTCCCTCCTGCTCCGCCCAGAGCGGGAGAAGTCATTTGATGATTTCCCATCCGAAAAAAAAAAAAAAAAAGGCAAGAGGCCTAGATGAGGCAAGGCACAGCCGAGGCGTGAGGCAGACTCAAAGAGCGAAGAAATTCAGTTCATTACCGTCTTACAAGCTCCTTGCATCGTCTAGGGAGGGGACAGTTGGTGCTGTTTATTTTTATCGATGGAAATGAGCTAGGTTTTTTGCTGTTAAGTGGTGTGTCGGAATATACATAGTTGGTTATGCTTCTTCTTCTTTATCGTGTAGGTAGTGCCTAACCTGCCCGCTTAGCATGACTACCGTAGACACGAAAGAGAATCGACAAATCTTTTCTTCATCTGTCATTGAATCGACAAAATGACAGATGAACAAAAGATTTGTCGATTCTCCTTCGTTTCTACGAGGTGGTCATACTACGCGGGCTGGTGTCAGAGTTTTTATTTATATTTTTATTTTATGTTTCGCCCATGGGCCTCTGACTATGCTAGGTTGGTTACGCTAGGATCTGGAAATCTTTCAAGGGACTATGAAAATAAACAGAAAATGTGGTATAAATTGGACAGATTTATATGTTTATGAGTGTTTCCGAAAGCATAATTGACGTTTGCTTTTATAACAACACTGTCGTTACATACATGAATACTGTTATTGGTATGTCTTAAAATTAGCATGTTCCGTCATATATTCTGATAGCACAAAATAATCACCGGAATTAGGTACATTATTCATAAACTTTACGATGACGTCATTCCTCGCTGAACACTAAACCCAAAATGACATCCGCAATGCAAAACGAACTAAGATAAGAATTACATTTTACTAACAACAAACAAACTTGTCTGATGTCGAGCTAGCAAAAATAATCAACGAAATTACTATCTCGGCGTTCTCAAAAGCCGAAAGTCACTCGAACTATCATCGTTGCAGCAAGCGGAACAAACTACAGCCAAGTGTGTCGATTTCCAACGACGTCGCCTCGAGTAGTGTAGAAAAAAAAATATTCTCGAGTCGCAAGTTCAGGGTGGGGGGAGGGGGGTGCCTACCCTTCCTACGGACCTCCTTAACTGCTGGCAGCGGACAAAAAGAATGAATGGATCCGCCCCTTAACGAATACACCGAGCGGCATAATTCATACTTAGGAAAGTGCAAGGAGTTGACATGGACTTTTATTTTTTTTTTCGTTTTAATTACGATAGCGTCGCCAATGAGGTTAGGTTTTGCTTTCGGTGGTTTTTTTTTTTTTGTGAGTTTTTAGTCGACTTCTCTCTTACCTATATGCGTGAGGCTGGTCGGGAATTTTAGTAGATTTTTTTCTGTTTTCATTCCCCAAACTTGCTCGTATCGTTGGAAACTGCGCGTATGCTCTTTGATTTTTTGTTCCTTCTTTAGTTTAATTTTATGGACTCCTTCGTCATCTAAATTAAAATGATGTCAGCAAAAGTCATTGCTTGTAAAATACGTCATAATTAAAAAGTTGTACCTTGGTCGTCTCTAACGACATGCCAAATTAAAATATCTTATGCACCATTTAAATGAGTAGAACAACTGTCTGGAGAGAGAACATCCAGTACTTGTACACAATTGATTACTTGCTGGGCGTTAGTGCTCGTTTGAGATTGACATGCACTTACTCCCAAAATAAAGACCAATTATTTTAATTATGAAAAAGTGTTTAAGTTAGAAGGTGAAGTAGATCGTTGTAAATCATGTGATTACTTTCAGTGTCTTGCCAGTGGTAAACTTTTAAAACTGTTTTGAAGAAATCATCAGATAAGTTAAAGTTGCAATACTATGAAGCTAAACAACTCAATACTTATTATTATCTCCAACACATAATCTACTCATCTTCCTTCCTAATTAGTTAGTCAACCATCAGCCAGCACTTCATAAATAAAACCCCGCCACTCAAAAGCACTATATATTACAAGACAGTGCCAGTAGCAAGCGCACTGGCCATTGCAAACGGACCGCGGAAGGCAGCCTCGGAAGTTAAGATGCGTCGGTTGCCACGTATAATTTTTTCCACTCTCTTTCAATTCACTCCCCCTATCAACCCCCACACCCCCTTCTCAACCCTTCCGTCTGTCAATCTTAACTACAAGGCGGGAAGCCTCCGTATTACAGGGTTCAGTACTGAGCCTACATTTTTTTTATTTCACTATCGAGATTTTAATAGGACTCGACTAGAATTTCTGAGAATCGATGATTCGAGCGGGATTACGAGTTGGATGGGCTTCCGAATAGTTTTTGAAGAGTGAATTTCGTTCGTTCTGAAATTAAGGTTTTTTTTTTTTGTTTTTTGATCGAAGCTTATTGCCTGTGCCTCGTTTGGTGCGTAATGCGTGCACTGGCGTGGAAAATATGTTTTAAACGAGTCTTAATGGTTTTGTTTTGTTTTGCATAGCTAGTCACAGTTGATTTATGTGCCATGTTAACTATGAATGTACTATTATTATGATATTTTCGCTGTACAAACGCTATATTTTATTTTTATACCTTTATAATGTTTTATCAAAGTGGGATAAAACATTTAAAAAAAACATATCCAACCAAAAGTAATCTCAGTAGAAAATCCTCTACGTCTACGCACCATAGACAAAAACAATCATCGGTCATTTTTTTAAAGTGAAAATCCAAAAAGGCTATAAGTTGCCGTCTGGGCACTAATCAGTGGTATTGTGGAGGCTGTTTGAAGTCTCAGCGTAATGGAAGACCAGACAAGCCAAGGGGAGAAGGAAATAAAAAAAATACTCAACGCACGCATAAGTAGGCGGACGTCGCGGGGAAAGTGTGAAATATTTTGGCTAGACGTTTGGGGAAAATGCTGGAGTGGTTTCCGTTTTTAGATCGGATTTTTGCAAGAGGGAAATTATATTTTTTGTCTGTTGAGTTAGGAATGATTTTCCACTTAAATTGAATAAAAAAACTTTGTATTATTGCTAGATCAATATTAATAAAGCTCAAGGATATAAAAAAAAAGTTTTCTAGAAACACGTAAAACGCATTGGACGTGGAGTTGCGGACACCAGCCTGTTATAAAATACAGTACAATTTCATTAAACATATTACTATCAAAAAGTTTTGGAACAGCTAACCTAACCATAGAAGTGGTTTAAAGTAGAAAAACTTGTCGCGTCAATCAAGTTAATTGCCTACTGTTATCGCAACGAAAATTACAATGACAAAACACTTTTTAAATCTCCCCGTAAAAGTCCAAACATGTTCACAACCTCTATAAATTTAGGTTGTATATACAACGCGCAGCTACACCAAAACTATTATTATTAGTAAGATTCTCAAAATTTTCCCAAAGCGTCCACCCAAGTCTTGCCTTGCCCCGCGACACGAGACTCAAGATACATCACCAAAGGGGGTCCCCTACGATGCACTACACTGTACAAACTTACTACAGATAAGGGTCTGAAGTACCCCCCAAAAGGGGTAAGACAGGCCCCCCAAGTCTAGGCAGACTTTAGTGCAAGAAAAAATAATGCGGGACGGGGTGACTTCGACGGGCGGACGTTTTAATTTCGTCATCGCATATTTTTAGTTTCACTGAGTATTGGAGGGTTTTTTTTATTTATTTTGTTACGTCAATGTTTTCGTGTTCTTGGTAAAGTCGGTCATCATTTTGTTTGTTAGTTACTGCAGTAACATTAATTATTTCATATATAAGTGAGTCGTATTAATTTTCATTCCTTACTTTGGTTAATTCAAGACTTTTGCCCAAAATAATGTCACAGTTCAATAATATCAGATTTATGGTTTAACTCATGGTCCCTTTGATTGCTGGTCTATTCATGTTTTTTTCTTGCAAAACTGGTAGATCACGAATACCTAACCCTTTAATTACTAAACCTTTGTCCAAAAAAATGACCTCACATTAAAAACGTGTCCTTAAATCGTTAAACAAAAGGGTCATTGTCTCAAAATGTTCTCAAATAGTCCTGAGAAAGCCGCGACGCTCTAATTGTCCCACAGTGCGGCTGATATTGTGTTACCCTAGCATTGTCCTTCGCCACACTGTGCCGTTTCTGAATCTTATACGGAAAGGAATCAATTTCAAAGTACAGTTGGTGGGAGAAACATGTATTAAGTTTGTTTATTTTGGCAGTATTTATTTTTCTTATAAGAAAATTATCGACTGTTTCTTGTGTGCTTGCACTGACTGTACTACTCCTTGGCAAAAGTCTCGGAGAAATCATTGTCGTATTTGCCGAAAGCAGTTATAAATAATAATTTTGAATTTTAAAATGCAAGTAATTTTAAAAGCTATCAGAATAACTGCTATTCTGAAAATCGATTTGATAAAAGATGTAATGTCCAAGAAAATTACATTATTTGCAAAAGAGAACTTTGACTCGACATCAAATTCCAAGAATTTAAATGTCTTTTTTGGTAATAAATCTCATCGGTCTAGACCGTTCATTGAAATACTAATAGCAATCAAACCAAGTTATGTTATTACTTTTACTGCAGTATAACTCTAAATGGTTCAATAGTTAAACCATTTTGCAATGTAAAAGACGCAATTCAAGACGAGTATAGTGGCATTTATTTTTGGAGGTCAGATAGGCAGTCGCTCCATGTATAATACTGGTATTCAGCTGAATTTGGTTAGACTGGAAGTCGACCCTAGCATAGTTGCTGAAAAGGCTAGACTTTTTGTTCTGGTTTGTCATACATGAGTCACTATATGTATATACGTCCAATAATCACCATTTTGGTTTCCTAAAAATACGAAACCAATAATGCTTATTAACTGAGGGCTTATTTCACTACTAAAACTGAACACAATCCGTACATCTAAACCGAGTTCTCGAACAGTGAGTATACGAAGACCAAAGCTACAAACCAAAATGCAAAAATGATGTGTGAAGTGCATTTGTTTTCTATTTATATTCTAACGTCATGCGTTCCGATTCCAAAATGGCCTATGCCACTCTTTATCATTTTTCTTTTCTGGACCGAAATATTCTCGTTTCTTTTACCATAACTATGTTGATCCGTCTGTCTGTACCAGAGGCCATAGTCTCTGAACTTGATACATGACATTGTCTGCCCTTTTCACGCACTCTGCGGCTGCCCCGTCTTTTGTCTTGCCTTCTTGCTTACACCTCTTTTAGTGTTCGACTAGTCTGACGAGTATTTCGTGGACTATATTAGACTAGTTTATACAACATACCTACTTTTTTTCTTTTCGTAAACGTGGAGTGACCTCGGATTAATTCTATTAATCTTTGGTGACTTCTCATACAAAAATACACGGGCTGTTTTTTGAAGGTTAAAATCTTTATTGGAAAAGATTGGTTGTTGGTGTTACGGGCATTTTATTTAGTTAGTAGGAATTCTGATAAAGGAATTCAAACATTTTATGCATTATTTGTTTATAGAACACTTATAATTTTTAATGTGTGAGTCAGTTGGACACAAGTATTATTAATATTTAATAATATAAGTAAATTAATGTTTAATTATTCCAATAGGCAATATATGCCTTTATTGGTTTAATTTATATAGGTACTTATTAACTGGACCACAAAGAATTATTCCTGCAGGAAAACCAAGAATATTCAAATATTTCAAGAATTGCAGTAGGAAATTACCTTTCGTAATAACGAGGCTGACTCATCTAAAATTACGAAAAACCCAAATAAAATAAACTGTTAAAATACTTTGCTCAGAAGTCCCATATTTGGTGAAAGACGCAATCTATAATTGAGTGACTACAACAGTGTGAGGTTGTGAAGTTGGGTGTGGGTGGTTGTGGTGTGTTGTGAGGTTCCACTAATGTTGTTTATTTCTTTCTGCAAATCATTGCCTGGAATTTGTTAAATGCAATAGTGGAAAAAACTTTCAGAATAGGAACGCATTTATAAACACAATTACCAACTCACAGGGTATGGGAATTTCAGAGACTGCTTTCCTTCACTGCATCTTCATTGAATTGCATCAAGGTGGCTTTAAAAAAGGACTTATCATACGAAAAGCAAAATAATGAAAAAAAAAATGAAATATTTTTGTGCTTAAAAGTAAGCCTCTTGGCGACAACAAAACTTCAAATGGACAGAATTTTATCGTAACTTTTATTTGGACAAGAACTTCAAAAGGATAAATATTGGTAGAACAAAACAACCCTCAAATGCTAACCGTCCTTTGAGACGACGACGCTTTTTAAGTATTAAAGAAAACTTTCACGCGATCCTTTCTTTCATTGAAAACCACATCATTAGACAGTCTCAGAAATATTCTAGGGTTAATTTTTGTGTTTTGGTTTATATATTTATTTTTATAATTAATGTGAACAAAATTAATTTTGAAGAGTTGGTGACTATTTAGGAAGTAATAAATGTATCTATAATGTAAATCATAAGTCCATCAAACGATTCTACGGCAAGCAACGACATTAGAACAGTTAAATAATCATTAATCATTTAGATAGAAAACTAATAAAAAGATAAAAATGCCCTATCTTACTAACAAAAAATTGTTTCTTTTATTCTTTTATTAGTAACACGCACAATAATCATTTCAAGAATGACTTATGAGAACTTTTTTGTTAGTAAAATCTTTTATGAAAAAAAAAAAAAAGAATCATCAAGTTAGCGTCAATATTTCTTAACTCGTCGCATTGCTATCATATTTTCCTCATAATTTAGCATTCTCCGGTACGCAGGGTGGAAGACGGGGGTGCACTTGACCACCCCGGCAACCCTTCATCGCCTCAAGAACTACATCGTGATTTTAATATAGTCTCGTTTCAACTCGGAGATAGTAACTGTTTATTTTTCATGGTTTTTCTTGAATATGCTGTTAAGTTATTTTTATGAATGTTGTTTGTAAGATTTTGGTTTAGTGACACAGATCAAAATAATTATGTTTAAATGTTACTCTTATTTATAAATAATAAAAAAATCGTAAACATAATTTTCGTTTTTTTTATTAAGTTGAGTTTTTTTTTTATCAGATAAAGCAATCTTTGTATCATTTTATAAGTGTGCTACCATACTACCTACACATGTTTTCCAGTATTTAATAAGATGAGAATTCTCTATTTCTTATAGCGAAATTAATATACTCCGAACTAAACTAACAACACAAACCAAAATGCCGATATTTAAAAATAAATCGCAATTAAAAAATAAGCTCCCATTAGAAAAATAGTGGGGCTCTCACATGTTTAACTAGCGTTTCTCAAGTCGACGCCAAATGAGGGTGAGCAGGTTTAATGAATAATTAATGTGCACACTGTTCGCGCCAATTATAATTACGTAAGGAAAGCAATTATGCCAGCCACCCTGTTTGTTCCTCATGATTTGCACATAGTTTAGGGAAAAACTATGCATACGCGCGAACTTGTCTGAGAAGATTGATGTTGTGACGTAACTGGCTTCTTTGTGGCGAAAATATTCGGATTAAAGACAGAAGAACTTTTACTGTTCTGGGTAACATTTTGGCTTTTCACATAAATATGTGTTAGGATTCTCTACTGTTTAAAGATATTTCAGATTTTGGTGTTGATAAAATAAGTTTCAAGATTTCTTATTAGGAAAAAAACGTATTGTGATAAAAGTTCTGACTGACTGAACTGACTTAAATAAAGGGTGTAAAAAGAGCCTTAACGAAGCTGAAAGGCACTAGTTCTCCCCGTCATAGCGATCTTTTTTTTTTGTTCTAGACCATACCTGGGAACCTTCAAGTTACGGATATATTGGGGGTCAAAGTTCCAACATTTTCACTAGTTTTTTTTTAAATAAATGTTTTTATTGTAAGATTTTAAACACTTTAGCTTTAAACACTTCCACGACCCCTGTACTATTCAATGTATCCATCAGCACAATGTTTTGTGTGCATTACATTGATTTCTACCGTGAAACGTGTTTTTTCACCCCAAAAAAAAATCGCTTCCCAGCAATAATTTTTGCGTAGAGTTACTTAGTTTGATGTACAGAATGCTTGGTTGATGGCTTCGTGAAGGGTCTGTTTACACCATGTATATCCTGAAATATTCAGGAAAACAATTGTAGGAAAAATAAAAACATTGTCGTCATATTTGACGTCTGTCAATACATTTTGTTATGATCAACTATTGATACCTAAGTACGATACCAGTTTCCCTGTAATGTACAATAACATTAATAATCTTAGCTTGCATTATTATATTCCATAATCCATACCTAATCTAAATATAAAAACAACTAACAATCAAACAAAGAACTCTGCTGGTTACAGAAATAGATAGCTTGAACAATGCATTTACCTTTGTTTAAGTCTATTTAAAACGTAAAAACTCCCGCGAATAACTGAAAAGGATCGTGGCGGGTGACGCAACAGAAATACACTGGACTTTGATTTATAAAGGACTTGAAGATGAAATGGACTTCACTTTTTCTTAGCACTTTGTGAAAGTACGACTATAACTATGATTTTAAATAAAAATATTTTTCTTGAAACACGGTGCGCAGTTGAAGGGTTAAAATTAATATTGTTGAGTCAAGATAGATTGGAGTCACAGTGTCAAATAATTGGGGTCACTTAATTTTTCATAGCCTCAAATAATAAACTACACTATTTTGTGTATCAACTTCTGAAGGTGTTCTGCAGCAATATTTTTAGATGCCCACGTAAGTTGTTTTTTTCAAATTCACATCAATTTTTTTTCTACTCTTTTTATATAATAATATAAATGATTAATTACGTTGTTTAAAACTAGCATTATTTATGGCACCAACTTCTAATTTGAATAACAATACCTCAATTCACTGATCCATCTCGCTGCGCTAGTCAAAACACTTCCCCAGTAATTACTACTGGAAAGCGCTTTTTTTTCAACTTGTCCGTAAAAATCAGTGCTTGTATCTAATTAACAACAAAAGCGACGCGTGCGCAGGACAGGGGCCCGCGCGTCACGCCTTGCTTCGCCGGAAGTACCGCCGGACGTCGAGATTGTGGCCCCAGCCCCTGATTCCTTCCGGTGGACCCGATGGGCTCTTTGCCGGTAAATGGTTGAGGCATGAGAGAAAGAAGTGTTGAGGTAAAAAAACTAAAATCTTTTTTTTGAGTTTTTCTTTTGTTGTTGTTGTTGTAGAGGTTGAAAAGTGTTTTGGGGTTTATTATGTGGTGTTGGTTTTTATTAGATGTTTGTTTTTATTTTTTATTTTTATAAAGAAACCTTTTTTAAATGGACTGTAATTTGGACCGTTTTTGTCCTGCTATGTTTTTTACTGAAAGATTTATTTCGTTTACATAATTTTAACCAATAGAGGGTTGTGATTGGGTAAATACAGAAAGTGGTGTATTTATCTCAACTTGGATGTCATTGTAAGTGAATAGAAAACAGAAATTGCTGATTTTAAATTAATTAAGTCAAGCTACTTTAATCAACTTTTTTACTTTAATGTGCGAGACGTCTAATTACAAATCTTCAGAATGTATAGGTTAATAGAATTAATTTAAAGTAACAAACGCTCGAAAGCCTTGTCAGCACCCGCTTCAGTTTATACCCTACACCAAACATAAGGTCGACGCTCCGATCTTTAGCCCAGAACGATTGACTGTGATATTTTTTTTATTACTTGTCATGTACCGTGACTACATCGAGTCGAGAGTGAGTCATGTGTCACGTCGGGATGTAAGCATGAGGCGACCTCTTTGCAATTGATATAGGTACTTGGTACTTGTGTAGTTCGCAAAGAGGAACCTGTTTATTGTTGAGAATTGTGGGTTGGGTGCATTTGTTGTGGTTTTTTTTTTATAATTATTACTTTTATTTACTGCGTGAAGGATGGTATGGCTAGAAAAGAGGTATCTGCTGAGATGACGGAGATGACGAGTAATAGAGAAGTATGGAAGAAGATATAAATTGGGATAAGGATAGGAGAATGATGGTGATTATGTATGGGAATTAAAGTATTGGATGTTGCGTAATTTTGTAAGGGAGAAACTTAGATACTTATCGACTGAACGAACATATCAACGCAGAATCGGTTGCAGCCGATCATGGCGTGGTGTATTTGTGCAACTGACGTATTTTCGCTTATTCTGCATATACAGTCTTTTTTCTGAATCATCATCATCATCATCATCAGCCTATAATGTTCCCACTGTTGGGACACGGCCTCCTCTCAATGAGAAGGAATGGGCGATAAATACCAATCCACCACGCGGGCCCAGTGCGGATTGGTAGATGTTACATGTCATCGAATTTTTGGTTCTAGGACATACCGGTTTCCTCACGGTGTTTTCATTCACCGTTTTGAGAGCAGTGGTGATGAAATAAATTACACAAAGTACTGCGCCTGTCTAGGTTCGAACCCACGACTTACTGTTTGTAAGTCGGCCACCGCTGCTCTCACACAACAAAAGATTATAGGAATTCGGTAGTAAATATGCTTTTAAACCTTGCTATAAAAGTAATTGAATAGTACCCTAACCTCGTGGCACCGCACGCGTAACCATTTAAAACCATAAACCAGTTTAAAATAATTGCTCTCAGTGTGATACCTTCAAGAATATTGCATTTATTAGCACGCTACTGTACACACGGTGTAATTCACTTAAGACATTTTACAATTCATTAGCGTTCATTTCAGCCGAAAGACGTCCACTGCTGGACATAGGCCTCCCCCATGTGTCGCTACATTGACCGATCCGTCATTATCCTTACAGAACCCTTGAATGCAGCACTGCTCTTCTAAGCTCCCCCATTCTTCAAACTGCATTAAGATTGCAAAAAAACTTAAAAACTCATATCAAAACCTAACCCTTAAAAGCCGCAGTCTTTGTATAAGTCTCACTAAGATCGCTATCCATCGTAACAAGACCACGAATAAATATCAATAGAGTCTCCGGCGGTAGACCACAAGCGTACTTGGATCACCTGTCTGCCATTGCGGGTCACACGGCGCCGGCGCAGTTCCCACGCGATCGCCTTACGCTTCCTTCCTGTGTCTGAGCAGTGGGCAGGCTTAGGGTTGGCCCTAGTGTCATTTATTTATGTCAATTTTGTTGGTGTTGGTAATTATATGTTATGGTATATCTGTGATTTGGGGTTGTTTATTAGTTGTGTTTTTTAAGTGGGTAATTTGAATATATGAAAAGTTGTGTTACTTTGATCTTCTTTAAGATTTTTTTCAAGAGAGAAAATTCTTTAATGATAGGATTAACTACTAAATAGTTTGGCTTCGGTAAACTTTTCGTAGATAATATGAATAGCTAACTATTTTCTTTATTTTTCTAAAGTTATCGCCTTTTTTTTTTTTTTTTTTTTTTTTCGGATGGGAAATCATCAAATGACCTCTCCCGCTCTGGGCGGAGCAGGAGGGAGTGTCAAACTTTTACTGACTAAAACCCATCCATGTTCCTTCATCGCCCTTTGTGTTCCGGGGTCACGGTATCTCTTTCTAACAGTCCCGCAACTAAAGTTATCGCCTTACTTTTGTTTTTAATATAATTTACATTTCGTGTTTTTTTTTTTTTAATTTAAAAGCTCTGTCAAAATCCGTCAAACATAAAAAAAAAACCTTCAATATTCGAATAAATTTTCGCCAAACAAAAAAAAGGTTATTTTAAAAGACCTTATTAGCTTTATATTTTATCCCTGTACCCGATCATAGCCCTCAAGGGTCATACACTGGTTAAGGGTGATAATAGTTAACTGCCCCATTGCCTGGGAACCACTCCCTCCGTTCGGCGTAAGTGACAAATCTTTTTTTGATTGTGTGAACCCGTAAGTAAGTAGGCGGTTACTAGGAGGATACTGTTAGTATCCGGCTATTACGGATACTACTTGTACTTAGGAAGGAAGTGATTTGTGCGGGAAACTGCAATGTTCTTCACTCTTTGGTGACGCTCTTATTGGATGATTAGCTCTTAACGATGCTTTGAGGATGGAGGGTCTTGAAAGAGGTCGGTTTTGTGAATGAAATTAGGGGAGGATTTAAAAAGGATGTAGGATAATGTGTTGTAAGAAAGAAGTCTTCGATTCAAAAGAATAAATATTATATTAATACTCTACATTCCCAAGATCTCAAAAGGTGAAAAAACCTGTTCATCTCCAAAGAGCTTTAACAAGGAATAAAATCTTAAAACATTTAAACCAAAGAAATCTCCTTCGGAATTCCTTTTCAGCGCGGCATTTGGCTCCGTCTTATTTCTTGGCAGTTAACCCTTTTGTCGCCGCGGTTAAGGAGCCCATTGTTTCACGGCGGCCGGTCTCACGGGCCCCCGTCTCAGGCAAACGGGTCAGGTTTGTTACACTGTTTAAGTAGGCTAATATTCCCATGGGAGTGGAGTGTTGGACGAAGTGATATTGAAGACCTGTGTTGATGTGTTTGGAGAGTTAATACTTATTTTTTGAAATACAGGGTTGTGTTTTTTTGTTATATTTAAATCTGTATTAAAAATAAGGGACTTCATTATTTTGTAATAATACTAACTCAATTCTTTTTTAAATTACTTGAATAGTCTATTTCACCGTCTAGTCTAAAGAGTTTCTTGGAAAATATATCCAATTCTTAACGAGCGTAGAAAGAAATAAAATTAGATATGGGTTGCTGATGAATCTTATTAATCCAGTGAAAAATATCCTTAAAGTGCATAAAAGATATCATTCTCCTAATCACTTACAACCAAAGCAATATGGACATTTAATTTCATAATAATTACGTACGGAACCGTCTCAAGATTATGATCATCGCGTGCTGGGGTGTCATTAGGGTGCGTCCACACTGTCATATTGTGTGGATCGCATACAACGCCGTATCTTGAGGGTGGCAATAAGGGCGATGAATGGGTATTATATAGTAAGAATAGCTTGGTGTTTAAGTAGATGGTTGGTTGGTGGTTGGTTGGGTTGGTTGGATGGTTGGTGGTAGCGAACAGTAAGTCGTTGGTTCGAACCCAGACAGTCGCATTACTTTGTGTAATTTATTTCATCACCAGTACTCTCAAAATGGTGAAGGAAAACATCGTGAGGAAACCGGCATGTCCTAGAACCAAAAATTCGATGACATGTGACATCTACCAAATCGCACTGGGCTCGCGTGGTGGATTGTAGCCCATTCCCTCTCATAGAAAGGAAGCCTACGTCCCAGCAGTGGGAACGTTCTAGGCTAATGATGATGATGATGAGATGGTTAAATCTGATGGATAATGTTTGTAATTGAATTGAGTTTTTTTTTGTTTATGTCAGCGTAACCAACAATGTTTGGGGTCGGTTTCTAGTCTAAGTAGATGCAGTCAAATATCAATCAAATTATGAAGTAGAAGTTGCAGTTAAATAACCAACAAGACGTCATAGAAACAGGTGCTAACGATAGTTATTTTGGAAAATACACATTTTGAAATTATAGAAGAAAAAGACTGGATAGGATTAAAAAAACTGAAACTTAATAAATGAGGTGTCATTAAAATTCAGTCACAATTGGACGACCTAACAGCCAAAACCAACAGTTGAGAAAAACAACAAGTATCAATAACAAATTAAAACTCAAATCCAATTTTCAGCTTACTAAAACTCATGCAAGCCACCATCATACATTATTACAACCTCATTAACAATAAAACGTCTCACAGCACACACGAATAATAATCATTCCCACATCGAAACTGTCCGCCTTCATTTTTAGCGCATAATTACGTCTACAACGCCAACGGTGGGACAAGCTGTCGCGTGGCGTACCGGTCGCCGCGCATCTGTCGCACCGTCTGAACTCAGCCTTATGACACGGAACGTTATTATAAAATATTGTAAAAACAAAAGAATTTAAATGAACGGTTTACGGTTGCTTTTTATGGTTGTGAGTTATTAATTTGTAGGGTTTTTGGAGTTTCTATTGTTAATGCATTTATAGAATTGTCTCTTATTTATAGAAGTGTACCTTAACGTGTACTTTTAAGGACTTAAGAGCAAAGCGTTATCAAAGCCGCGATTACCGCTACCAGCTCCCAGTAATTTTATAAGACGTACTACGAACCGTAAGAAGAAGAAAATAGTTTCGTCTACAGATTTACGATCATCATTATCATCATCAGCCTATTAATGTTCCCACTGCTGGGACACAGGCCTCCTCTCTACGAGAGGGAATGGGCTAATAATAAACAATCCTCCACGCGGGCCCAGTGTGGCTTGGTGGTCACGTCTTCGAATTGTTTGGTTCTAGGACATGTCGGTTTCCTCACGATGTTTTCCTTCACCGTTTTGGGAGCAGCGGTTATGAAATAAGTTACACAAAGTAATGCGCCAGCCTGGGTTCGAACCTACGACTTACTGTGTACAGACGCCAGCAAATCAAGCTTCTATAGTCTGTCAAATTTCTTTAATAGATTTTCAACGTTTTCGCTAAAGCATTAGGTTCAAGATTGATTTGGAAAATTTGACATTTTGACATTTGGTTCGGGTAGCTTGATCTGCTGGCGTTTGTATTCTTTGTATTACTAGTAGTAATGCTAGTCGTCGTTATCATTCGAAATAATGCTTAACCAAGAAAATGTTATGACAACAAAAAAAAAATGCATACAACATTCCAAAATATTTAGGTATAATTTGTTCGCTAAGAAACCGTAGCATCTACATAGCACATCGTAGCACCTTCGTAGTATTTCGTAGCACCTTCGTAGCGGCAGGTAACCAGAAAGTTCTCGTTTTGCAATACAGACGCGTTTTGATTTATTATTATTCATACCATATTCCAATATGATGCATTTTTTCGAGCTTTCCGTCTCGGTTTGTTGAGGTAAAGCGGATTAGTAATAAAAGGATTTTTCTCTATTTTTTCAATAAAAATAATCAGAAGAATAATAACATCTCGCCCAGCAATCCCCTAAAGGTTAGGCAGAGGAAGTAGGTACACCCACTTTTCACCAGTTATGTTTAAGTCCCATGTAATAAGGGGCGATCCTATTGCCATAAACCAGGTACAAATTTCAGACACTTTGCCCGACCCAGGAATTGAACCCCAGGACCAACGAGGCAGTCAAAAATCATTCGGAATCAAAACTATTATGTATAACATTCGGTCGTGAAATCAAAAGGGTTGAACCTCAATCGTTATTCTCACGAATTTCTTTCTTTCAAAACATGATTTGGCAAAACTGTTAACTTTGGGGTTACTTGTTAATTATAAAGAATTGTATTCTCCAATTAATCTAGTATTTCAAAACGTAACATATGTGCTTTACGTTTGCCCTTAGTGACTTGCAAGAAACCCACCTTCACAAATTTATATACGCAGTTTTGGTAACCCCTCTTACGAGAAAATAGGGTTCACAATTCAATGTTTTGTGTGATAGTACGCTTGATTAGTTTTAATTTTACGCCCTTTTCGGGTGTGGTGATGTGGAATGAAGATCTTTGTCTTGGAAGAAGGGAATAAGAGGAGGGTAAGACAGCATAGAACAATGGTGACATGTAATGTGTGTTTTTGTCTCAACTGAATTCAATTAAGTTTCTTTAGTCGAGATCAGCTGTATGTTACTGGATTTATGGCAAAAGAATTGATAACTTTAAGCTTTGTGTAGTAGTTAAAATCTAGTTGAATCTGTCTGCCTCTCTGGTCTAGTGGTCGCAGTCCCGACTACTGAGCATGCGGTCCTGGGTTTGATTCCCGGGTCGGGCAAATTGTTATTGGGTTTTTTTATCAGAAATTTCTCAGTAGCAGTTATGGAGTCTGGATTTGTGCCCGGTTGATGGCAATAGGCGCTCTCCCTATTACATGGGACTTCAACATAACTGTCGAAATGTGGGTGTACTTGTTAGGTACACCTCTGCTATTCGGAGATTACAGGCGTGATGTTATGTTTTCAAGAAAATAAATTCAAAGATCGAATGTGTACTTAAAAGCTCGATTTAAGGAACTCATTCAATAATTTAGACTGCGTTGATGGACCTCATTAGAGTCTTCTACACATAACATTGTTAATGGCCAGTATAAAAACAAACTGTTACTTTTACTTTTTATGGCACAGGAAGATATAAAAAAATAACAAATAACTATTGGAACGTGTCTTAAGTTTTAAATTGATACCGACAGGCGGTGAAGGAACCATGAGTGGACAAGTTTCAATTTTGAATTCGGAAGTCTTGGCTTGATTAGTTAGTTTTTGTGGAGCACAAAGCGCACTTCCGGCTTGTCACGTTCTATATACGAATTGTGGAAATGACGTCGATCCGTGGATGCGCTCCAACGGTTTATTAGAAATTGATATTTGGAATCTTAGATGGTCATTAGACCGTCTGTCTTCCGGTTCAAGTGGAGGGCGCGTGCCACTTAATTGCTTCATTTGTGCCCATAATGCGGGATCAATATAGGTTTTTTTTATTCCTTTGAGGTGTTATGCTCTACTGATGATTGAAATTTATTTTCCTAATATAGTCCCTAATAAATAACCAGCGGCGGCGGAACAAACAATATCAATCGTCATCCGCCATCAATGCATCACAATCACGGCGCATCGTAAACAAAATTCGATAAAACTCATCATTTTATACCTAAACGAATTATCTGGTAGCAAATTTTAAGCCAGGCCTACACAGTGCGTCCGCTTATACAAACAAAATACCAACCAATCACGATTTTGTGAATTTGAAATTTGTTAAAGCCCAACGGTTGTACAGAAAACCAATACGGTGTGTACATGTATGAGTACATGGTAAAACTACGCACGGGCTAAGCAGAGTGTGTGTGTGTGTGCGGCACACTCTCGCACGCACCTCCCGCGTACACTCACTCACACAATGCGATATTGCAAATGGGCTAGTCGAATGTATTCGTTCGCCCGCCGTCCACCAGGGGATGAGGCGCCTGCCGGGGGGAGGAAGATGCGTTTTTGTGCAGTACTCTCCGCTTTAGCTACGTTTATGAGTAAATATAAGTGCGTAACCGATAACGTCCTTAATACGAGCTACGTCAGTGTGAGTTCCCCGCGTTTGGACTCAATTATACCTGTCTGTGCAGCCGACATCTAGACTTTCTTCACAATAGGGCTGTCACCGACGTTGTATAACTATCTGTTCGGAACTGTTATCATAAACATTTGTGTGAGCCATAGTGATTCTCTTTCACTAGTTTCCGCGAGCCTTTTTACTAATTCCGGGAACTGACTCAACAATACATCAGCATTACTATAACATAATTGAAATACAGAGTAAACGAAAGGAAGCCGATTCCCAAATCGAGTAATTTCGGGTTGTAGATAGTGCTGAATTTGAAACACATGCTCTGCGCGGCCAATCTGCTTAATCTTTCATAGTGTTCTATCATTCTACATTCATAATCCGGCGCCCTTTCAGGAGCAACGCGAGCGATAAATGCTGTACATCTAATTCAAAAGTCAAAAATCATTTATTCAACGCGCGCGAAACAACTTACAAACACAGTATATGTTTGCTGGCTGCTGCCAGTTAAAAGGTTTGCAGATTTCGTGGCGACTGGCTGGCTGGCGGCAAGCCCTATGGCGTACAGTCGGCCGGAACGGTAGGCCTTTTAAAAATAAACGAGTTGTTATTTTTAGTGACAGAAGCAGACTAAGTGGCTTCGACCCGGGGAAAGTCCGACGTCCTCTGGGAGTTAACCACACCTGAGTGGCGATGCTCACGGCCCGATTCACACTTCTTTCAGCGCAGAAGCGGCCGAATGGAAAGTACATGAAAGGCCTGTTACTTCGTTACTAAGAAAAAGAGTAAAACGAGCGCGAAAAATGCTCAGCGAACGGGAATTCGGGTGACGTTCCGTAATATTAGATAACTTGGGAGACGCCTGTCGGCTCCGTACGGACGCGTGTTAGTCCCCGGCCTACGCTCCATACTCCTCTATTTGTTGTCAAAACTGCTCGATGCAAGCCTCACACGTGACTCATGTCTGTCGATATTAATTTTTGAACGCCCTATTAGCTATCATTTTACGATCTACTTTTTAGTAACAATTCTAAATTCAAAAAATTACATTGCTGTGTGTCCATCCTTTTATTGAATATGGAATGCAAAATCGTGAAAAGTTTGTATCAATAATTCATAGACAAGTGTCAATGTCAGAAATAATAAAGAATGAAAGAACAGAAATGTATTTGTAGAACGCAACCACAGCATGCGGTCAACCCGGAATCTATTTCATTATAAGGACGTTTAACTAACCTCACGTCAATGAACCGCGTTGTTTCTACTATAAAATTTATTTTGATTAATCCGTAACATTCTCGTATCTCTGGTAGGCTCGGTGCCATTTCCGTAGGTACACGACGCATACACAAAGCAATAGTGGACAGTGTCCACTCCTCTTACGGGACGAACACGAATTTTCGCACACACACAACCGCCTATTTCAGTTTTACCGCACACTGGTGCTTGTATAAAATTTATGGTGCACACTTTTGCATCCGAGCCGCTATAGCTACGTAGATCTGTGGAAGGGGGACGGCACTGGTCAGCCATTTCGTGTCGACGAGATTTATAACCTCTAGCTGTGCGTTGGCGCTAACTTCAGTAAGATGCGTGCATGTGACGTTGGAAGGCTTTATTAGTGAAACTACGGTTTGTATTTTTCGAATTACGTTTTGAAATTCGATATTTGTCGGACGATAAAATTGGAAAATAGTGGTAGGGGTAGGTAACAGAGCCGTTGGGGGCATTATTTCAAAATGTACGGTTAGGTGGGGGGGATTTAGGGTGGCGGGTGGGGGTCAGCCCGATTGTTTGTCTATCGCCGCGCTTTCCCATTCACCGGGTGAATTTTCCGAAGCCCATTGCGCTTCCGGCCCCACAGCCCCCCTTAAGCCTTCCTCTCTGTATTTTTATTAACGGAATTATGGCGTCTGAATGAGTAGTGCCTACTTATATTGATTAGGCCTCCAGCGCATGGTTACGTGTATGTGAGTATAAGCACAGTTTTTATTTGGAACCAAATATTTTCCAGCAAAATGCTGCTGATTTCCTTCGCTCTTATGTTTTCAATCAAGTTGAGTTTGTAAACTTTGAATGTATTTAGAAAGGCGGTTTGTGTTTTAGTTTTGTGTGTGTTCAACTAAAGAAAAGACTCATTTGAAATGGTTTTCCTCATTGTTGCTGTAAATGCTTAATACACTGTAATATATTAATAAATCTTAATTCAGTATAGTTTATTTTTATTATGATGCGAGGGTATATCAAGCTAATCATATTTTGTATAAAATTTAAATTTGTGTTTTATAATAACGGCTCTGATACTTTCTCTGCCTAAATATTACTGACAAGAACCACCTAATAAAAGCTCAAATAATTTTCACAAAAACAAAAAAAGCAATATTTGATATACAAATCCCCAATTCTCTTTTTGAACAGAATCGAAAGCCCTGTATAGTCTATAGGCGTTTCCAAACGCAAGGTTCCGATCAGAAACTCATAACAGACACGTCATGTCTTATCTATGGCGAAAAGTTGGGCCATAGAGTGCGCGGGAAAGCGCTTATACGCCGTAGTTTACCGTCACTCGCTTCCGAATGCGTTTTGGTAAAGGAAAAACCGTTGTGTCTGGTGTTCGTGTTATTTTTGTAAGCTTGCTCTCATAACAAAGCTGTGAATCCATACAAAGGTTGTTGAAAACGAAAATTGGAGAAAGTAAATAATTTTAAACCTATTGCGTCTTTTGCACAGAATTGTGACCTACAGGCTACAATACAGGCTAGATATATATATAAGTCTTTTGACAACCAAGTGAACTTTTTAAGATAAGATTTATTTATTTCTGAGTATATGGTTTTAAAAGCTTGTATGCGGTATGTTGAACGTTTGCGTTGAAGTTTTCTAGAAGGCTCAGTTTAAGAACGCTTCAGTTTCTTGCCTATTCTTTTCCATAGAGATCTACTCTTTAGAATGGGCAACTGAAACTGTGAAAGTACTGTTCACAAATTATTATGCCTTGTGACTGGGACTGTAGCTTCAGTTTGTTTGTTTTTCTGACATTCAAAAGTGCCTGTAGTGGTCTAATTGAAAAACATGCGTTGAGTTTGAGTTTTTAAGTTTAGTACTAAGCTTTGAGAGCATATTTAAGTATAATATATCTGTTTTTAGCCGTTCTACCAACAGTCGTGGGTATTATATAATTTGTTGTAATTATTAGTTGTATGTTAAGGCTCATTAAGAGATGCTTGCGATGGGCCCGGCTAGGTATTACGTCAGTGTCGTGTTTATTACGGAAGTTTCGGTGAGGCGTTGTCTTTTCCGGGGTTGCGGGACTGTTCGAAAGAGATACCATGGCCCCGGAACACAAAGGGCGATGAAGGAACATGGATGGGTTTTAGTCAGTAAAAGTCTGACACTCCCTCCTGCTCCGCCCAGAGCGGGAGAAGTCATTTGATGATTTCCCATCCGAAACAAAAAAAAAAAAGGTGTTGTCGTTTATTGAAAAAACAAACATTGTTAATGGATACAATTTAGAAATATGTTGTATTTAGCGGTCGAACAAATAGTTTTTTTTTTTTTTTTGCCGTTGAGTAATCACGTAAATATTTCAGTTTTTTCAGAATCCAACAAGAAAAGATTCAAGATAAATACAATGGATAGCTAGTTAGGTATTACAAGGCCCTGATATCATAAGGCAGTATTATATCCAGTGTGTGAAAAAGACGGAACTATAGAGGACGTCATCTCTTTCCCACTCTGGAATAAGAATCAAACAACACTGCTTTAAGACGTCATAGAAGGTCACCTGGATTATTTTTCTACGCTTTCTATTAACAAATCTTTCCCGCGATCTTCCTAGCCCACCGCGCTTGCCTCGAATTCGCGATGACTGTGCACTGATACGCCGTCGATAGCTTAAAACGTGGGTTTTCGATGCTCAAAACTGTACTACTGATTAATGTTCGGTTTATCGGTTTCAACTGTTAATTATGGCTTTTTGAGGAACAATTATTGGTTGTTGTTTACCTGTTAGATTTCTTCCAAATGTACTACTTCAAATGGGTTTCTCTTGTCTGATTTTAAAATTTCTGTGTGTCGAAAAAAAATGTTGTGTCATAGACAGTAACCCTGGTATATATATACATATTGCTTAGTTAAAATAGTTACTTGAGTTTAAGTAATTATGCAACCATTTTTATGCAAAGACAAGAATTGAAACAAAGTAACAACCTTCAAAGAAAGCAAAGCTAAGAAATCTATGTTTTGACAGTTCTGACTCCAAGCAATTACTAAACTACAGAACAAATATTGTATCTTAAATAATTAATTTTCCTTAAGTAATCACTTTGACGTGTTTATAGATACTGGTGTTAGTGTTGCCATTTAAAACGATGTACAAAGTGTCTCGTCCGACTGTGTTAACTAATTTCATTTCGCTACATGACACAAACGAAATACCGTCAAAAACTTCACAGATTTTCCCAAAAAAGACTAAACTATCCGTCGCTAGACAAGCTTTTAAAACTATACAACACAAAAAGTACATACAGATATGTCGGGACCGTCAGCAAAACGACGTAACATTATAACCGCGACTGTAGTAACAAGTCAACAGATATAGGTACAGTCAGCACCGAAAATTCCCTTCAAATATTCACAACTTTTCCCGACCGGGAAAGGGGGATGAAAAACTGACGGCCATATCCACAGCGTCCACTAAGTAACTAATGTGTGTGATAATGTGATTATTTTTACCTGTGACAACGTGGACATTGAATAAAATTCTAAAGGTGTTGTATTCTGTAAAGAACAAACCATAAATACGTGACCGGTGTTTTTAAACACGTTTTCCAGATTCAAGGATAATGTACGGGAAAATAAAATAACTGAAAGAAACCCGAACATTTATCAGGAATTTACTAGAATCAGTTATCCTCGTCACGTCACTTTTTGTTTTGTTATAAATACGGATTAATATCGAAATGATAAAAATACTTTGATATGTTTAAATAATGTATTTTATGAAAAACTTTATGTAACAAAAAATAACCACAAAGAATTTTCGATGAGCTTTTCAATAATGTAAAAAGGTATATTTAACAAGTCTGTACCGAGGAACAAATTCAATTTTATGACAAACGACAAGTACATGTCACATAAGTCTATGGCGGCAAGTGTCCAGGCACATATGCACGTCTGATTATTCGAAAATTCATGCCCTGTCCACCCCTGTCAGGCCGCAGACAAAATACGGGTATATGTACGAAATTCACCCGGTTTTATTCCGGCGTTCGGCCGTCGAAAACCGGTGCTAGCCGGTTCATACCGCCTAAAACTGCGTATGTACGTAACAAAGGAATTATAAAAGGCCGGTCAAGTCAGAATTGAAATTGGATTTTATTGTTCGACTGTACTTTATTTTCGCTTCGTGGTGTCTGAGGTAATTTGATTAGATTATTGACTTCTGCATGAAAAATCCAAGCCTGAAATGCGAAATCATTATCGTGGAAAATGGAAAAGATAATTTTGCTGCAGTTTTGAAATTAACTTAGTAAGTCTGGTTGGAAAGTAATTTTGGAAAGTTGCTAGTAATTAGACAGTTAACGTATTAATGTTGCTTACTATTATAATTATCTTACCATTAATATGATTTTGAAATCTTATACGCTGCGAAATTTGCCCGTAGCTTGTGGTTGATCTGCAAAGATGAGAAAACTTTACGTTATTTTTAAATTTTATCAGTATAATGATGACCACTTTAAAATTACAAAATAATAATTATATAAAAGACCATAAAGCCAGATAAGACAGGTCAGAAGTCGTCAAAACCCATTTTAACACATTTCTTTTTCCACCCGTCTATCGAAAATCGATAAGAAGTTACAACACTACTTATCGATATCGATCAGATAGGGGTGGCCACGTGCGCGACCACCCGGCGAGAGCGCGTGCGCAGGGTATAGGAAATCTATGGGGTTTTTTGTTTCTTCCGATAAATGGCTATAAAGGCAATCTTTTTGTGAATTACCCCTATCAAAACTCATAAAACAGTATCAATGTTTAAATATGTGACGATTTGGGGACGAAAACATTAAAATTACAATTGATTAAAATCTTTTTTCTAAAGTCGAAATATGGAACTGGAGTAAAATTCTAGTGTACTCATTTTGGCACTTAGGCACCATGACGCTATGGTGATATTTTTATTCTAGATGTTAAGTTTAATTTTTCACAAAACAGACATGGCGGATTTTTTGTCTTACACATTGGTCTTGAGTTTTCCAATGTTGTAAATAGAATTGTGAACCAATCGAAACAATTGTCGAAGACCGATAGGGAACATGCACGTAATTTTTTCTTCACTTAAATCAAATAAAAATACAGTACTATCAACCCAAGAAAAGTATTAAAAGTTAAGTTCAACTACTGTTTGTCGCTTAAAATAATATTAAACTCCTGCAATTTTATATGACAGTTCAAACGTCCGTAGCTGTCGCGGCCATGATGTGACATCATTTACCACAATCTGCCTTGTATACATCTAATTTTTTACCCTTAATAGAATAATTTTACTAATTGTATGTGCTCTAGCCAAGTAAAAATTGCAATAACAATATTATTATAAAATCTTAGTAAAACTTGAGGCACTTTTCAAATAAAAGTGTTTTTTCTTTGACAGACTTTGACGTCACTACCAGCGTTATCGAGGACGACGCGTTTTGAGAGTTCGTTCCGTTTTACTAAAAAAAACATGCTACATAAAACAGTAAATTGTAAAATAAGTGATGTATTAGCAACTTAAACATGTGTACTACAATTTTTTTTTTATGGGCCATAACAAGGCATTTTTAAATAAATAAAAAGGGTTTTGTATTTCATGCATATTCCCTATTACCAGCAATAAAAATACCTTTCGCCATTTCTATAGACAAGCAGCTGATCTTACCTTCAATTATCTATTCCTACTCAAACCAACATCTTAAGCATTACAAAATATTTAGGTATATCATAATTCACACTCGAAACTACCCAAAGATGTTTCTATACCAGGTGCCATGGGGTGCTTTAGTACCCCATTGATCGCTTTACGGTCTATTAGGAGCTCGGTACAGTGCAAGGGCCTAATTGTCAGGTAAAGGAAGCTCTGTAGTGCAGGAAGTAATTTGTTAAGTATCGTTTTTGAAGAGGTGATTTGTGTGAAGATATATTGCGAATTTGTGAGTTCCGTTGTTGTTATGTCGGCTTGTTATTAAATTTAAAGCTTCTCATTATCTGTTGTGTTGTTTTGATCAACAAACAGAAAAATAAATGCTTATTTTAATATCGGCATTTTTTTTTCTTTTTGACCTCCTCGTTTGACTATTGGTCGAAAACGCGACTGCTTATCAAGAGGTCTTGGGTTCGTTTCCCAGGTTGAGCAAAATGGTATTAGGTTTTTCCATTAGGAATTTCTCAATAGTCTGAATCTGTGCCTTGTTGGTAGCAATAGGCTCACCCCTTATTACATGGGACTTAAACATTACTGGCGGAAAGTGGGTGTACTATTACTGGACTTATTTATCAGGACATATCTAAACCCACTGTAGTTCGGTGTTTCTTTTCCTATTTTTGTTGCTGTTTTCAAAAAGAAATTCTGATCGAGGATCGCGAACGTCCCGTCCTTTACCAAATGTGCAAAACTACAAAGGACACTCATTATCTGCCTAGCCTTTTCCCAACTATGATGGGGTCGGCTTCCAGTCTCACAGTATGAAGCTGAGTACCAGTACTTTACATGGAACGACTGCCTCCACAACTGGTAGGACACTATTAATCTTCAAAACATCTGTTTCTATTAATCGTATCAACGCTGTCTATCCTATTTGCGACACTTAAAATCTACAAAGGTAGTATACGTGTCAAATTAGTTCTATAAAGGATCAATATTTTTCACAAATTGGGCAAAAACGCGCAGATGTTTCACAATGACTTCTGGTTACGAGTAGCTTGTGGATGTTTTGTTAGATCAGTTTCGATTTCTTTAAGATGTTAATGCGACTTGTTGATGTTATGATTATTGTATAAAATGTAATCTATGCAAGTACAATATTTTTCTATTAGCTTAGATGGGGGCCTTGCACTCAAGGCTGTCACAGCAGGCTGTCGTCTGCTTAACAGGTCTACCGGTTAAGCAGAAAACAGCCTCATAGGATGACCTGCGAGATGCCATTATAAAAAAAAGTTATTTTTTCTTTGGTGAAAGCTTTAAACGTCCCATATTATCATTGTTTTGTTTTTTAGGTAGGGTTTATATAGAAAACTCTCATCATGACTTTATCATTAGCTAAACTAAGCCAATTTTTATATAACTATTCAAGTTTGACGTGGTGCATAAGGCTTGGGTTGTAGTATTTTAGTTCTCGACCAACAATGACCCCCATATAAAAACTACATACTTCTAAAACAGTCACAAGATCGTAAACTATCAAATCAAGACCAAAAAAGAACTCAAAATGTCCCACAAGGACAAGGACTCTTCAACATTAATACTTATTCGCGGGATGCGGGCGAACATTCAAGGAACCATTCTTGGCCCCTTCACACAATGGGCCAGGAATTGGCCTACTTGGCCCACATTCCCACAAAGCCAATATTGGTCTACTTACACCAAATTACCAGTATCGTCCCGCATCCTTAGACCCCTGCGGAGACAAATTAAATTTTAATGGTTTTTTGCAAGAGTTTACGCAGGAAGTAGTTCCATTATTGTACTTTGCAAGGTTATAAATAACGCTTTTTTGGTCCATCGGTTGTGCAAGAGATTTATCAAAAGATTCGGTGATAATGGGGCAAATTGGCACAAGAATAAAATTGTAACGCGATACCCATATGAGGCGGTTTGTTAGGGTTGGTTTTTTGATTGACAACTAACTGCGAATTATCATGTAAAAAGATCACGGTTATTAAAACGCCACCCGACCGGACGCGAAATCAGTCAAATAACAGCACAACTAAACCAAGAAAGTTAAACCAAAATTACATGTTACATACCCATAACCCTTCACTTATCTCGTCAACGGAATTGTCAAAACACATTCCGTGTTGGGGCGCGTTCACACGACCATTTGTAAGTCTTGTGACGTCAGCGGATGCGACGTAAGGACTCGTCGTCTTGAATGGGCACGCACACACGCACACCTGTGCACCTACGTCTTAGACATGTGTGCGTGAATGAACGTACGTCGTGTTTACGTCGAGATTGTAGACAGCCCGACTATGGAGATTGACGGCCGACTAACGTGGACAAACATACTCGATCCGACTAATTGAAACACGTCCGTTATCCGGGATTGGCAACAAACAGTTTCGAAAAAACTTCCTAATGAGCAAACATACCAGTTTTCCATCATAAATTCACACTTGAATTGCGACGATACGAGTCGAAAAACTGTTCCGTCATTTCCGAATTTTAATAGTGTATGTTACGATGAATGACGGGGGCATTGGACCTTGTGCCAAAACCATAATACACGGACAAACTTCTCGGTGCTGTCAAATAAGTTAATTTAGACTTTAATGCTGTTCAGATAATGCTTTTAAAATATAATGGGGTGTCACAAACTATGTTGTAGTTGCAGTATCGGTATGGAGCATACGAGGGGTGAAGTCGGGCGCTCAGGCAGGTGTGAGGCCAGATGTCTTGAACAAATTGCCGTACCATAAGGTACGCGTGGACACACCCTTACTTCTGTGGGCTCGGCGTGTGCCAAGTTTTAATTTTATGCTTGATTAAGACTCCGATACCGGGAGCCACTAATTAATGGCCAGGAGATCGACTGTGCGGTTTTTCGAGTGCTTTGCCGCATTACTGCTTTGCTGGTAGTTCTTAGGTTTTTGGGAGTTTTGGGTTAAAAGACTGCGGCAGTTTATGTGAAAGAGAATGAATGGATAATTGAAAACTTAAAAACGCTATGCGCCATGTTTACTTTTTTTAATATATATTTTTTTCATTTATTGTTTTTTCTTACTATGCACACAACATTTTAAATTATTTTTATTTGCAAAAATTTTATAAAAAAAAACCGGTCAAGTGCGAGTCAGACTCGCGCATGATTCCGTACCATCATAGTAGGGGCGCCCCTTTTAATTTTTAATTTTATATAACAACAATACATCATCTGTGAAAATTTCAACTGTCTAGCTATTACGGTTCATGAGATACTGCCTGGTGACAAAAACATTTAAAAATTTAAAAAAAAATTGAGTTATTGTTGTTTATATATCTTTTGTTTTATCCTTTGCGAGACAAATAAATACATACATGTTTCTTTATTTCCCTAGGAGCGTGTTTAACATTATTTATTTATTTAAACTTCATGAACAATAGTGGTACATAGGCGGACTCAATGCCACAAGGCATTCTCTACCAGTTAACATTAAATTATAGGTAAAAGTAATTCTTAACATAAAATTGTAATTTTGTAAGTTTTAGACCTTATCATAAGTAGTCTTTATATTTTATCGCAGTGCTGTCAAAATCATGAATTCATCAAAAATATTTCAAAGTTGTCCGTCTCCGTTAATCAGCCAAAAGGTAAAGCTTTTATGCTCTTATATTTTCTACTCACACTCATTACGTATAGGTAAGCTATAGTACCTTGTATGCAAAAAAACCTGGCCGTATCATCAAAGTAAAGCCACTTTTTACACCGTAAGCACATTTTTTTAACACGACTCAATGGACAGTGTACCTTCAGCTAATGGGCGCATAAAGAAAATCCTCAATGCGAGGCAAAGAATAAATAACGAGATGATATATGTAAATTACCTATGTTTCATTTGGGTATATGTTCAGAATTTTGCTGTTTTTTCAGGTAAATAAATAGCTTATTGAAAGAAAAGAAAGAGTGAAAAGTTTTGTGCATAAATGAGACGCACACGATAAACAAAAAAACACAGTTCAGTGTTTTTATGTTTGTTTATTTTATGATGTGCGTCAAAATATGTACAATTATAGATAGTAAAAGCATGTTAGAACCCTTGTAAAATAATCTCTTAGTTTTCTCATCAGAAATTATGTACAGCAAAAATGTTCTGCAAAATTCCTTCTCAAAAAGTCCACATATTAAAGGAAAATTCAAATGATACCTAAAATGGCGTCGGCTAGGTAACGGAAGTGCCGATGACCGCTGTGTTCGTAATTATTTTATTTTACGGAAGTTATAGTCATTGACTCTCTAGTCGTTGCAGTATGGCGATTTTCTATAGAAGTATGTAATTTATTGTTCCATAGTGGCATTTATAAAGAAAAGATTTTTTTGGCATTTAAAAATAAAATGCTGCTTTTTATGTTAGAATTGATATAGGAGTTATGTAGGTGTCACAAATAGAAACATATTATACGAATCTAAAACCTAGTTTAAATAACAGCAGTATTTTTTTTTTTGCAAAAAATATAATTTATTCCCGAAATGAAGATGAACCCTTGGTAGTGGCGGATAATGCTAAAAGAGGAATTATTACTAATTTTAATTTTTATAATTGTTCATTTTTATTTAGTCTTTGACATTTTAATTTTGGAATTTTAGTTTTAATTTATATTATTTTAATGCTGTAATTGTTATTTTATAATTGTTAATTTGTATTTCAAGTGGGTGTGCAATTATGATCATAAATGGATTGAAATAAATTATTTTGAATTTGAATTTGAATTACTGAATTAGCATACCTATACTATTTATTACTTTATCAATGCATCTAAAATAATATTAATTAGAAAAAAAAGCCTTTTTTTTGTATTAGAGAAATTAAAGTCCAACTTCTAAATTTCAATTAAACCAACCCCATAAGCTCCCAAACTTAAAATTGTAAAAGATTACAGCCTCAAAGCTAGGGATGCCGTCAATTGTTATATTCGATCGATTGTTAAGACCCTCATACATTTCTAGGGTCGATCCATTGATTGTGACGTGTCATAATAGAAGAAAGGAGAAAGGGGTCGCCTGCACCTTTAGCTATTCCGGTAGAAAATGTCGCGTGCCCGGTGCGTACAAGCGTATGATGCGAGTCATCCCGCGGAACAAATGTGTATCTTTTCACCTTGTGACTTAACTGTATTAGATATGAAATGTGGAACCTTATAGCAAGATTTGCAAATAAACAATATATTTGAAACAGTCTTTTATCTGACTGACAGGCAATGTTCGTCTTACGAGCCACAGACCGATCTAGGCAAACACAGCTTAACCTAACGATCGACCCGAGCGGCTGTTATTATTTAGCCACGAGCTCCTCTTGCGTTGTTCGTTTGTTGCGTGGTCTTAATCTAAGTTGATGACGTCTTCATTTTGTTTTTTTCAACACAATTTTCACAGATAATTTAATCAACGCGTAATCTACACTACAATACTTGATTGTTTGTTGTGCAGGTTTGTCGGTCTAAATGACTGAAAATAGAAACATGAATTATGTTCCTTTTAAGATAGTATGTTAGTCGGTCAGTAGTACTAAGAAGGAATATCAAACTTTGACCCTCTAGAGAGGCACTTACTGCTTTATACCTATAACCGTAAATTGCTACCTATATCTACGAATAATATTATTATTATTAGCATATTACGCTCGGGTCGATCGTTAGGTTAAGCCGTGCTTGCCTAGGTTGGTTTGTGGATGGGTGACCACCCATTACATACCGAGTTTTCTCCGTGCCTCGGAAAGCACGTTAAGCCGTTGGTCCCGGCTGTCATTTGTAGATCTTTGACAGTCGTTACAGGTAGTCAGAGGTCCAAAAAGTCTGACAACCAGTCTTACCAAGGGTATCGTATTACCCGGTACTAACTGGGTTGTGGAGGTCAGATAGGCAGTCGCTTCATGTAAAATACTGGTATTCAGCTGCATCCGGTTAGACTGGAAGCCGACCCCAACATAGTTGGGAAAAGGCTAGGCAGAATATGATGACCTAGGTACTAATAATATTATAAAGAGGTAAAATTTGTTTATAAGTTTATATGTAAGGTGTAATCTCCGGAACCAATAATCCAATTCTAAAAATTCTTTCACTGACAGAAAGCTACATTAAGTATTCGTGGGTGCTATAAAAAATATATATCATATCACGTATATTAGCCAAACTATCACAGACGTCGCGGGCGAAGTGCTAGTTAGTTGTAGGTATAGAAAGTAAGGCTCTCGGTTTTGCTATAAATAATATCGATGAATTTTATTATAGAAACAGATGTGGAATCGTTACAGAGAATTTGCATTATAGCACTCGTATCTCTAACAGAGGGGCGTACGCACGATTTTGAAGGATTCTTTATTTTATTGATTTTGCGATGTAAACGGCACATGCGCTCGCGCATCTGTGGGGCGCGTGCGTTGCGAAAGATGTTTTGCGCATGATGGATGGATGTCTTCCTATTGTGTGAGCAAAACATATCGAGTTTCGGGATACGATTGTTTCGGTAGCGAAATAATCGAAGAGGTAATTAATGATCTTTTGATAAGTTTGCAATGTGTTGATCGCGGTCGGTTGTCGGTAAAAAATCGGGGAGTCAAAGTTTGTTTTCTTTTTTTTTTTTGGATTGATTGACAGATGGGTTTTGAAGGTGCTACTTTTGATTTTGGTGGCTCTTGTTTATTTGTTATCTGTTTTTTTTTGCCTGTCTTTGTTTTACTGACTGCACCATGTAATATTTAAATGAAAGACTTTTGAAGTCTGCAGTGGTTTTATTTTAGGAATTGTCACAGGTTTTCATAAATCAATTATTTATTTAAATACGGTCTCACAACTGTGTCTCAGCTAAGGTTACAATGACGACAGAGGCATTCAGTTTCTAACACAACCATAGTTAGCTCAAGATTACTTCATTTTAATTGTTATTGGACGTTGGTTCAGATTTGTAGGTGCAAATGCTACCACCTAAACATTTATAATCCACAAAAAAAGAAAATCTAAACACTTAAAAGTTATAACCCACCTTGAGTTGGTGGGTTACAACTTTTAATAAAGTTATACCCCACCAGCACCAACTCAAGCTTAGATTCGCGCACGTAACTTTATCGATCGCGATGCGCACCCCTCGCCGCCATCTTGGGCGCCTGGCAGCTGCGCCTGCGCCACCGCGCCGGGTCAAAGGTGCGAGGGGTAAGCATCTATTGTAGTTGTCGTGTAGTGGGTGCTGAGTGCGCTGTCTGTAGGATTACCGCCATATTGGATATCGACTTATGGATTGACGATTTAGCGGTATAGTTTTGGATGATTCTATATATTTTTTTTTGTACTATTTTAATTTCAGACTGGTTAGCACGATTTCTCTGAACTACAATAAGGAATCACTGGGGGTTTTGAAGGTCATATAGCCATTGGTTCCATGTTAATTACTGATGTTTAAAACCAACATAGTTGAGAAAAGGCTCGGCAGATCATGATTGCTAGTATAGAAATTGACGTTTCCTTAACTGCGTGTGAGTTTTCACAAGAGCAGATATAAGATCAAAGATCTAGGAAGCGTTGATCTCTGCATTGATTTTTGCCAAAAGACAAAGACAAACTATTCAAAGTTACTACTATAAAACTGAAATAATATGATCTACGTCAGTAAGACTAGACAAAATCACTTTCATCAAAACAAATAAGGAACTTATAAAACCCGGGAATGAACTCACACCTGGTCACTCAGATTCTTTTAAGCGCCACCGTTGGTCGGTAACCGTGAAGACATTTGATACGCCCACAAAACACATTAAGTGCCGGATCAAGCATGTGCATCGATGCTATCTTTTTAACACGTGCCTTTCGTAAAACTCAATCCGAAAATACATCCTATTCCAGAAGGCAAACGGTTTAAATTCCTTTGTAGGAAGTCTTAAGGAGAAGACGTGAAACACCTTACAAGGTTTAAGCCATCTCAAGCAGTTTAATACTTTATTTTTAAAAAGGTAAAGTTTGAAATAGATTGAAAGGAATTTACTCCAAATATTTATGGTAAGGTGCGAACGTAAAATCAGCTGGTCGGTCTTGTAAAGACTTTTTTTTCTTAGACAGCAGTTGCTGACCGGAATTCAACTTTGTCTTAGAGTTTTAAGGTGGTTTTCACCCTGACAACTGATTTGTCAATGACGGTTCTGACAAAAAGTTTTTGCTTTTAGAATTGCCGGGAATCTTGTTATTTTCGCCCCTATTCCTTAAGAAATAAGATTCCTTTAAGAGTTTCAAAGGTATCTTTAAAGCATTGTTGCTAGAAGGTGGTCTCCTTGTCAATACCGGATGACGCATCTTAGTTTTTTGCGCATGCGCCCGATTTGTATTCAATGGATCTACAAGGTGCAGTTTAATCTTTATTATATCAATTATTGCTAAACATCTTTGCACTCTTAAAACGACCTTTACTTTAGCCTATTTTAAAATCGCTTTTCGGGTACATCTGTAATTTTCTGATTGTGCTTAATTTTTAATATCAATAATTTAATAATAATACAAAACTTATGAACCACTAATGTATCCTTATAATCCACGAACAATACTCAAACAAGTAAGAGCTTTACGCGTTACAGCAGGGGTCGGCCGACATGTGCGCACGCGACGCGTGGCCCGACAATCACAGTAATAATAACTAAAAAAATAATAATAAAATCGGGTGAAGAATAAAGAAAATCACCCCCTGCTCCCCTTGTGCTTTATCTTGTAGACTTGGAAATGTTTAAAGATAATAGGGGCGACTCCCCTCGGTATGCGCGCGCGCACCTTTCGCGGGGGTTGACTGGGGCGTTGTGACGCGTGCGCAAAGGCGGTTAAATTCAAATTTTTGACGCGTCTTCTGTTAGTACGCGGGGTGTACTTACTTTTTGTATCCCTTACGTTTGGAAGTGTGCTTATGATTGATTTCAGATTGTGAATTGTTTGTTAAAAAAAAAAAATGTGGCATTGTTTTGATTTCCGCAATCTATACGATGCAATCAAAGGTATCATCTTATAAATAGGTCACACTTTTATATCTCCATAAGAATGTCTGTAGTAATAAAGAAATGCAATGCATCTTATCTTGCTATTTGTATTTAAAACTTGGTCTTGTAGACTACAAACCAAATCGTATTAATATTTTATTTAATCAGGTTTTTATGCTTTTGTTCCAAAAGAACATAATTACACTGACACAGATTCGGGGTTTCAAATATCACGACATTCACGACATTACACTGATCCGAAATCACGTAGTAACTACATCGCCGCGTCTGCTTCAAAAACCGAATACCCCGTCTACCACAGATTATCTAGCCTCGCCTACGAGCTGCTACGAGCCTACACCCCGTAGCTATTTCCTACAAAACTAGCCCAGGAAATTAAAGCGCTACGCCATTTTTCTTTCGAGCCAGACATAAGGGCATCTGTCGTAGGCAGCACTAGTTTTTGGTAGTTCCTTCATGATGTTATGTTACACGGCCGCAGTAACATAATTGAGACCTTATGCACTGCGCTGTGGAGCAGCCGTGGCCCAGAGGTGGCGGCCCCGACTTACGAACAGTAAGTCGTGGGTTCGAACCCGGACAGGCGCATTACTTTGTGTAATTTATTTCATCACCACTGCTCTCAAAACGGTGAAGGAAAACATCGTGACGAAACCGGCATGTCCTAGAACCAAAAAATAGAAGACATGTGACATCTACCAATCCGCACCGGGCCCGCGTGGTGGATTATAGGCCATTCCCTCTCATTGAGAGGAGGCCGTGTCCCAGCAGTGGGAACTTTATAGACTGATGATGATGATGATGCACTGTGCTTTAATCCCTCCAGGTGGCCTAGAGTGATTTATTTATTAATATAGGTTCGCCAACAGCTTCTGTGTAGAACATGTCTTAAGTATAGGTTTTACAGTCTTGAACTTACACAGTCTCCAATACTGGTTGTTCAGTATTCACAAAAAAGTGATACACTGCTAACAAAATAAAATATAAAATTAAAAAGAGTTACGAGGCTGTATAAATGAAATACAGCAGCAAACTCCTTAAATCTAACAGTTTACTTAGCTTACGAAATATAAAATTCAGAAAGAAAAACTGTATTGGTCTAAGCCTATCTAGGCCCTAGACTGCCTAGACAATCACTGTTGGCAAAACGATGTTGGAAGTGTAAAAATGTATCGGATTGTCAAACTATCAAAAAGTTTATGTAGTTGAAACACGTAGTGGACATCCGAAATTAAAAGCGATTGTCATTTCTCTTTGTTCTCGCGATTGAGAGCATTTGAAATATAAATGGAAGACAATGCGGGATGTTAGGTAGGTATTTTGAGAAAAATTTGCAGTACAAGAACATTTTTTACTAAATATAGGAATAGGTAAGTACATCCCCGACCAACAATACCAGCGACAAGTATCATGTTACTAACAAAGGAGTGGTAAACATTTTTTTTAAACTACGTCAATATAAATCAAAAGCCAATTACAGAGATATGAATGAAAAGAGAGGCCGGCGAAGCAAAGGACGCTTTCAAAAAGCCCGAGATAGGCTTTGTTGTCCACCTTTGATTACCTGTGGACGGGCAGAACGTCGACCAAAGACAATATGTGGACGTGAATGGAAGGAGGAATTAGTTTTTGCGCTGTTTTTTTCTTTTATTTCGCGATTCATTGTGAATTTTGTTAGTTTAATTGTTGTTGTTGGGTAGCACACTAACATACGTTGTTGGTTTTGTAGGCTTTATTTTATAGTGATAAAATATCAATGCATGTTTTCAAGAAACTGTCTCGTTGGTCGAGTGGTCGCAAGCGCGACTACTTATTTTGAGGTACCCGGTCCGATTCCTGGGTTAAGCAGTGTCAAATTTGCAAAAATCTACTCAATTGCACTTTCAATGATTGCACTGCTCTAATTCTCATCAAACATCAATCTTGGATTTAGAAAAAAATCAGACAAGACATGCGGGTACGCCATATGTTGGCAAGGTGTTCTATCAAAGGGAACTCTTTCGGCGAAAGGTGCAAATTTTGAAGTAGGTCAACTTCTTATTAAAACCTTTTTGCTGCATGTCATTTCTTCAAGGTTTACCTGGCCGCACGTGGCTGGTAAGAAAGCAGCACATGTTCGATTGAAAAACGTTCGCATTTTGAATATTTTTTGAACCAGAATTTCTTTGATACGAATTTATAATCGGAACTAATACCGCCATTTTGTTTTTATTTTTTTTTCCAAATATCAACAAAATTCAAGTGTATAAAGATTCTTGTTTCAACGTACTTAACATTTATCTTTTTTAATTTTAAGAAGAAATACACGTGTAATTACGGTGGAAACCAGTGTTTTGTTGTTTGATAATACGTTGTTTTTTATTTAATAACGTTCAATTTAGATGTTTTATCATTTATGGTTTTTTATATTAGCACCTTGTTTCCATTTTGTTACTTTCAGAAAATAAGGACATCCGACTTTAAAACTCTGAATTCTTTTAAATGATAATGAGAATTAAACTGCCGCGTAACATATCGCACTACCCCAAGTAATTAAATAAAGATAAAAAAAACCTTTTTAAACAATCAAAACCATAGCAATTCAAATTAATATTCATAAACAATTCAAATGATTTACAACAAACCCGAGGTCACGGCAATTATCTATGTTAGTGTGCCACAATCTCCCATAATCAATAGCGTTTAGCACGCGCACCCCCATCGAAACCCCATCAAACACCCCATGCAAAATTACACCTTACCCCTTTGCAAATATAATCCAATATCCACTGTATACAACACTGGTATTTAATTATAACTAATATTGATTGACCTCTCAAAGAATGGCATTTACACTTGTTTTGTTGGTAACAGGGATGGTATTAGGGGTCGAGTTGTTTTGGTTGCGTCCCCTGTCTACGTTTCATAGGACATCTGTTTAAGTTCTTCAACGGATAAGCGTGACATTTTGGTTAAATGTAACTTGAAGGTTTTTTAATTCGAATCCTGTTTTGGTACTCCTACTGGTTGCTGTACAGTTACAATTTTATTAATTAGTCAAGGATATTAATAAACAAAAGCTGTTGTTCGTAGAATAGGGTAGATGACACCATAAAACAATAATTCCAAGACAACAATCTTTAAAAAAAAAACACTTTATTTTGGGCCTTAAAACCCGATTTATTTTCAATTAATTGCCAAATTCGATTTTTAGTTGCTTTGAAATCAATAAATAGTTGAGTCATTTATTTGATTAAACAGTGACGTCACAGTTTGCTATTACCGTATCAAATCTATGAGAGAACCGCGTTTTGACAGCTCTTAAAAAGTATCTCAATTGATTGGTGTGTCCTCTACCCCGTTGTTTAAGTTCACAGTGCTTGAAAAACATATGTTATTACAAGAAATTGTAAGTATAAGAAACTGTTGAGAAACTACGTTTCTAAGAGCGATTTACTTAATTGTTGATTTACTGCCTCGTTGGTGTAGTGGTCTGGTGGAATACTGAGCATGTGGTCCTGAGTTCGATCCCCAGGTCGGGCAAAGTGAAAGAAAAAAAGAAAGAAAGAAAACATAATCAGCACATGCCATAAGTGCACACAACAAGAAAATAAAAATAAAGTAAAAAAAATAAAGAAAAACTAAGTGCTACTAAATACTAGTGCAAGTACTAGTGTGTGTGTAGTAGTAACTTGTACTAGAGTCTGCGCCAGATAAGTAGGAATTAAAGGTCATTATCCCGCATACATCACACATCTATTCACACACATAAACATCTATTCAAATACATAATTCCGAAAACAGAAATAATGACAAAAACTTGCCTAAAACGACCTTTATCGTGATCCTTGACTTTTTCTAGTAATAAAATACGATTCATAATGTATTGGCCAGAGAAATTAAGGAAAGAGCAATGACCTTTAATTCCTACTTATCTGGCGCAGACTATAGTTTCATCATCATCATCAACCTATAAAGTTCCCACTGCTGGGACACGGCCTCCTCTCAATGAGAGGGAATGGGAATCATAATCCACCACGCGGGCCCAGTGCGGGTTGGTACTAGTGTACTAAGTCTTATTAGGTTTTCCATCAGGAATTTCTCACTAGCATTAACGGAGTCCGGATTTGTGCCCCGCTGATGGCAATAGGCTCGCCCCCTATTACATGGGACTTAAATATAACTGGCGAAATGTGGGTTTACTATTAGGTACACCTCTGTCTAACCCTTTCGGGATTACAGGCGTGATGTTATCTTACTTAGTTCCAAGAATGTTGATTCCCGTTTCAAAGTAAGCTTATTACTCTTAAGGATTTAAAATTGCATAAAATTTCGGGATTTCCGTCAGCTTAAACTAAAAAGTAAAAAAACTCGTCTAGTTGAGCAATTTATTCAAAAAAAGCTCATGAAAGAAAAGTACGTATAAAAGTTATGGAAATGAGAAATTAACATCAATAAAATTATTTAAATCACATCGCCCCTTTCAATTAAAGTGCATACATCCATTATACCGTGGTACACTTCATGAGCGGTGAGCGATTTACGTTCACCTGGTTAGTTCTCAAGAGGGAAGTGAATTTAATGGAGCTTTATAAAGTGTGTTTTCATTAGACTACGAATAAATAATTAGGTATTTAGATTTTTCACTCCTTATTTTAATTTAAATATAAATGTACCTTTATGGTTTGTTTTACTTGAAATATTTGAAACGAAAAACAGAAGATTTTTTTATGTTTTTGCGTCCGATAGTTTTCACGTGGACACAGTTTTCAACAAAATCTGTTATTAGCACAACAATTTGAATGCGATAATCACTGTGCTATAAAATCTCAACTAAGTACACGCAGTTTAAAAAAACTTTCCAAATGAAAAAGGGATTTAATTAATAAAAAATATTAAACCAAAAGTCTTCCTCTCATAACTTGCACCGTTGTTGACGCGACGCTCACACAAGACAGGAAGCGTAGAGCACACACAGTCTCCACAAAAGAGAACATATAATTACGATATCGCATAACGGAACAGATAGCAAGAAAATGGCGGCAAGTGGCTCACTTGTCGCTTCCTTTGCCTGAATAGAACGCAGGTTTAAAATTATACGCTATCGTGTGTCTATTCCGTTGGCGCGTTTTTTAATCTGTAGTTTGACGTTTTTCGTGTGATGACATTTGAATAGATGGGTGATTGACCTGTTTTATGGTTCGCTGTGGTAATTTTTAATAAGAAGGGTTTTTTTATTTTTCAATCATGGTATTTTGAGAACCGATATCTTTTGTGTACTGAATAAATTGAAGAAAAAACAGTGCTGTTTGAATCAGTTTATTTATATGATTCTAAAACTAATTTCAAGCCAGTGTGCAGTGTGACAAAGGATACTTAGGTGTAGATTGCAGGTACCTATTTGAGGAAATACTAAAAACGTAATTATTAACTTGTCAAATTGAAAATGGGGGAAACACTAGCCCACATTTTACCTTCCTGCGGAAGTTATCAAATTAGTGAAGGGGAAATGCAGGTATTAATTTTATAACAAGTGATCAACGAAACATTATTTTCTATTACAATTTTTTGTTTTAAATGTCAACGATTTATCAATTTTAATGTGACTTCAATATCTTAAAGTAACCATTAAGAAACAAGAAAATGAACGATCATTCTCACGTCTACAAGTCTTTTCTTGACGAAAGGAATCTTTTGCTTTATTATTATCAATTTATAATCGAACTTGCGTGTTTGATACACAATCAATCTTACCCTAAAAATACAGGAAAGAAGGAAATACAGTAAACAATGGGTAATTGACATCCATATTGTTCTACACCAGCTGCATTGAGCGCATTATGTGAAAGAATTTTGTTGTAAAAGTAGCATTAGTTCCGTACATTCCCACAGGTCACTTCCCCTTTGTCATATTGTAATGTAATTATTACACCTGATTGTAGCGATAGAAAATACATTGCTTACATTTTTTTTCTAAGAGTTTATATTATACTCAATATGAAGAAAATGGTTTATCTAGTTTTTAAATAATTATATAATTACGTAAAGTTACTCGTAACAGTTTAATTTTGAGATAAAAAAAACAGGTGTTTACATTGTACGGGGAAAACTTGAAGAAACTCTAACTATTTTTATACTTAAATTGTCCTTTATTTTATTTATTATTTACAAAATAAATTCCCAAAAATCAGAAATACATCTGCATGTTGTTAATTACTTAACAAAACGTTTGTTTGTATTACTTTTATGTATTTTTTTTTGTATTTTCAATCAATTACAAACTATCACACAAAAAATCTATTAAAAATAAAAGCCAACTTTCTCTTGGTCAGTACCAGCCCACCAGCGGCCGTGCGTGACTCCGGCCGGAAGCGGGCGCCGCCATTGTGACGTAGCTTCCGTGCTCTATGCCTCGTATCCGCTCCCGCGCATCACTTGCGCTATCGCGATCTTGTTAGTAAGATCGTCAGCATGTGGGTACGAAGATTTATTTATTAGCTTTTGTAGAGGTTGAAAAAAAAGTTATGGGTGGTATTTCACAACCAACCTGCACTGGGCTAAGGTGGTGGATTATGGCTTCTTCACAGACTGGAGGCCGGTGTCCCAGCAGTGGGAACGTTATAGGCTGATTGAAATTATGATAAGAACTTTTATCTGAAGATGTAGACAAGTTGCAATTTGTATTTCTGCAACGACACTTTCAACACGTTGAATGACTGCCTCGTTGGTCACCTAGGCATCAGTCGCAAGCGCGACTGATGCCTAGGTCGGGAAAAGTGTTATTGGCTTTTAAAAAAAAATCTTAAGAGCAGCCACGGAGTGTTGATTTGTGTCCGATTGATAGCAATAGGCTCGCCCCCTATTACATGGGACATCAACATAACTGGCGAAATGTGGGTGTAGGTACTATTAGGTATACCTCAGCCTCACAATTCGGAAATTAGTGCTCGATCTGGGAATCGAACCCGAAACCATGAGAAGGTTATACTTAGAATTTAATATGTGTAGTGGGGTAGTTTTGAAAACAATACATACTAAACCTACCTTCACATAATGCCTGATACATACGACTCCCACAATGCAATCCAAACTTATTCGGATCAACGTCTGTTGATCTGCGAGAATTCCGTGAAAAGCTTTTCAAGACTTGCACTCAGTATTTCTCGGTATTAGGTCGGTTAGTATTAGCTTACTGTGTAAATTTGAAATACCTGTTGGACTATGTGTTAAAGCTTCAAATACCCCTTTTTGGAAAACAGACTAGGAAACATCAATAAAAGGTCTAAACTCTAAAAGAAACATTAAATAAACAAGCCGCTGCATTGCAAAAACAATTCGAATCCCTCAATTTTGCGGAAACAACGAATTCTTTATGATTGTTTTTCGGAATTTCCCGATTCTTTTTTCCCGAAAATTCATCGGCAGCCTTCTGCGATCACTTAACGAGAATAATTGTTACATGACCACTCAGACAGAAAACAGCGACAACGATATTCGATGGCTAAAAAAATCAGTCTGTTGAACAAAAGCTACGGAAAAAAAACGCACTTGCGTTTAAAAAAATCGTTGAATTTTAAAACAAAAGCCCATCGAGTAGAGTCGAGAGATGATTAGCTGTATGTATCGGATTAAAGGATTTTTTGTTTTTTTAGAAAAGTGCTCTAGATATTTTGTTGGTTTTGGAATATTTTAAGAACCGTCTGCGCTGCCACCGATGAATGAGTGGCAAAGTTTTGAGCCAATAAAATATAACCAACCAGCGACAAGAAGAAGCAATATTTGTTACTTTATGGAAGGCCGTTTCCAAGCAAATAAACAACGCTTAACCGACTTCAACCTAACCGTTTCCCAGCCACCAGCCAAAAAAAAAACCAAAAAAAAAAATAGTAATAAAATGCACAATAATTACAGCAAACATCTTTAATTAATTAAGTCTCTCATCTCGGTAAAAGCATAATCTAAACTGAAATAGGTTAAACAAAGGCTCTGTAGTCGTGGATCAAGCGAGCCGTGGGCCTGCGCGGGCTGGCTGTGCGAGTAGCGAGTAGCTGGAGCGAGTTGCTGGCTCAAACGAGCCAACCGGCTAATCCCAGCGCATCTGCGCCGTAATGAGCTACTCAAGTACACCCTAACCTGTTTACATTGTATCTTTATTGTGTTTTTTGCTCGACTCTTTCTTTCCTATGTAACGAAATGATTTTTTTTCCTACCCACAGCGTAATAAAACGAAATCTCGCGTCGGTACTGCCTTTGTCTTTTAAGCGATTTATTTTTAATTACGGCCGTATACGTAGTTGTGTGGATTATGGGTAAGATGCACTGCTCCGGGGGTTTCGGTTTTGTGAATGTGATTTGCATTAAAATTTTAAATGTTTATTTCTGCATTATGTCTGATTTTGTTGCAGAAAGGAGATATTACAGTCCTTTTCAGAGTGCGTCTTTCAGGCGCACCCTCAGTCGTCCCAGCTACATAATCTAGCTAATCACTACGACCGACATTTCAGCGAACACGACGTTCGAATTTTTTCGTATCCATTCAGTTTTCGCCCTTAGAGAAAGCTTTATTTTTGGCGTTTTAGATTTTTTGGCAGTTAAGATCCCATACACTTTAAGCAGCCTGCTGCTTTAGCCACTACGCCAACAGTCGTACACCGCAGTTCTACACAACACTTTACCACTACAAAAAGGCACACATTGCTCAAATAAAAAGTGTGTGTTACAAAAAAAACTATTACCAACGAACAAATAATCATAACGGCACGATTCTCGCCAAAGTTTTCACAAAAGTGGACGATACAAAGCAGTTAATCAGCCTGGGATATGCGTGGCCCCATTTCACACATTGTCTGTACCATGATTAAGAGGATTGTCGCCACTTCCCTGGGATATTAAAAGCGCATCTTTTCTAGATGCGTGCTAGAAAGTTTAGCGAGCGTTTTGTTTTAGCTTATGTGCCGTGTTTTGTTTTTTTTTTTTTGTTTTGTTTGAGCTACCGTTTTTTTGTTTTTTATTTCGATTGTGGACGTTCTGTGTTTTTTTTTTGTGTAGGTGTTTTACGTGATATTTTGTTGGTAGATATGTTTCGCCTGTGTTTGATGTTCAGGTGGATGCTCGGTGGTAATGTATTATTGTAATGGAAGATTGAAATGCCGAAGAAAATTAAAGCACAACTTGTGTCTCAGTTTTTAAGTTGAAGATGACTCTTATTGACAAATTATTATTAACTTTCTCCTTCCCAAAGTAGTTACATGATAAATTACGCGATTAAAATCATCAAATGATGATGTAGCACATAAGTATAGACACTATTAAAGAGGGCTCTCAGAGGGCTGAAGAGAAAGTTGGAGGATGCACTAATTCCCTCCGATCGATAAGGACTTTCACAGGAAGTGAACACTATTTCTATTAATAAACTATTGTTATCTCTCTTCCGTTGTATTTTAAGACAATTATATAATCTGTGAAAGTATTTAGTTTGCTGTCGTTCCCAGAAATGGAAACTGAATTAGAAGGAAATGAAAATCCTCTAGATTACTTAGTATTGTTTTGTTAGGGTTTAATTTTATCTGCATTTGTAGTGGTTTAGAACTTCTATTTCAGTTTAACAGTTTCGATGAGCAAATGTTTTAAGTAGCCACAAAATCAAATAATCTTACTAATGTAATTATAAATGAGAAAGTTTGTGAGTATGGATGGATGGATGTTTTTTACTCTTTCACGCAAAAACTAATGAACGGATCTGGATAAAATTTTGCACATAGATAGTTTATAATCTGGATTTACATATAGTATCTTTTTTATACCGATAGTATGATCCCGTGGGACAGTTACCGAACTTCACATCAGCTAAGCCGCAGGCAACAGCTAGTCAAATAATATTCTTGCAACTGTTGCGCAGCTACGGAGAACCAATCGTCTGTGAAACTTCACTGGATTAAGATTGATCTGTAAATGAGTTTCCACTGCTGGGACATTAGGCCTTCCCTCCGTGTGGGCGTTAATTCACCACGCAGACCCAGTGTGGTTTGGTGTAAACTCGCTATATTAAGATAACTACTCTCTGATTTTCACGATTTTATACAAGAAGTTTTCTTTCTTTTATTATAGCCGATGGAGCAAAGCTTTGGCCGAGTGGTGGCCAGGGTTAGGCCTAAGAAACCAGGGCCGTCCTAAAGCTCGTTGTGTCGACGATATCGTCAAAGTCGCGGGAAACACCTGGATAAGGGACGCACAGAACTGGGAAGTGTGGCAGAAAAAAGGGGAGGTCTATACCCAGCTGTTGGTGATTCTGGGCTGATAGGATAATGATGATAATTATTGATAATATGCCCCGTGATTGGGACTGTAGTTTCATCTTTTTGTTTTTGACTGAAAACTATTTTGACAATTTAAAAGTAAACGTTCGTTTAATCTGTAAAATGTTATATTTAAAAAAAAAATTTGAGTTAGAGTTTTACTATTTACGTCAATTTGAATCTACAACGTAACAGATTATCCCTCAAACCCGACCACAGCCTAACAGAAACAGTAGCACAACTCGTATATTTATTAAAAGTAAAAAACGTAAAGTTCATCGTCCTGATGTGAAGCGCCGAAGCACCGGGTGTGTTTGTCATGTCAACAGATATTACTTTCCAACGGCTACTGTCGGACTTTTACGTTTATTGTATAGTTTTGGACTTTTGGTCGTACTGTGTGTTTATGTTATTTGGCTGGGCTGTGTATCTGGCGGAATAGGGATGTGATTGGTCGTCTGTGCGAATAGATTTTTTTGTAAATTTTGATTGAGTTAGTAGTTTCTTTATTTTTAGATGTTTTTCTCTTTGACTTATTTCTTTTTTTTTTAAATGGCTTCTCGATTGTCAACCAGGTTATCGTCTTGAGTGTAAGGCCTCCTGCCAGGGGCAAAAAAATGCACACATCTATGCTAATATTATGGAACGCGAAAATAACTCTGTTTGCTACCATTTCAGACTTGCACGACTGGAATAGTGGATATATAGGTGGTATAGGGAAGTAGAGTTTATCCAAATAGTACATTTACGTGCCATACTTTCCGAAATGCACGCGGTTGAAGTCGTGGGCAAAAGTCAGTCAATAATATAAAGTTTTTTTTATATTTCTTGATAAAAGTCTAGATTTCCCAACCAACAATTGACGGGATAATATGTTTATGATTCCTACAGCTTACTCTTAATTAAGGCCATTATAGTTACACAAGCATTTACGCTTACAAAGACACTTTATCTCTCATATGACTAACATATGCTTATACTTGTAAAAAAAGCAATCTGTAACAGTCAGTCATTACAAAGAAATTTACGACCAATATATCGCTACAAATGTCGGCAAAGGTGTTCAATATAATGCGCGCGCGCCGAACATATGTTTGCGTCGCGTGGCCAATGTTTAACCAAACATTTGTGCAAAAAATTGATGAGCCTACTCAAGGTGCGACGTGCGGTCTGAGCTATCTAAACAGATTGTTGTAGATTTTTTTTTCAAGTTTTTATTTACTTTTTGATAGTTCACAGACTGATTTTTTTAGATAGCCCTTGAGCTTGTGATTCAGTGTGCTAATCTTTAGATTTTGTATTGCCCTGATATAAAATAATGCAAAAAATCTGAACTAAAAAAAACTTTTTTGCAAAAAATAAAACCGCCTTCAAAAAACAAAAAAAGTGAAAAATAACTTTAGCTTCAGAAGTCGGTGACTTGGTTGTTTGATTCAGTTTTTTTGCCATCGACTTCTAATATCCTATACAAATATTTGCTATACATTTATTTCACATTGTTAACAATACAGACATGGAAATAGGCTTATCCCCAATCAAATAGAAACTAACATAACTGTCAAAATCTGGTTGTATTGTACACATCTGCGTACCCCCTCATCGCATACAGGCGTGATGTTACGTCATGATGATAAACAATAAACATCCAAGCGATTCCAGCAATCACTGCAGATTTTCCGTCTATTTTTGAAGAGTCCCATTGTATATCTCCGAAGATCAGCATCCGATCATCACCAAATTAAAAAAAGAATCATCAATATCGGTTCACCCAGTCGAAAGTTCCGAGGTAAAAAAAACAAAAAAAAAAATTACAGTCGAATAAAGAACCTCCTCTTTTTGGAAGTCGGTTGAACAAAAGATGCGCATCTGTTATTGTATTAGTCTACCTAGACTTTCAGAAATAAATGTAAAGAAATTGCAAATGTTTGAGGTAAACGAGTAAATCAGTCAATATTTATTCAATTAGTAGTTCAATCCAACAGTTAAATAAAACAATTACAACTACACCACAAAAACAAATCAACCTAATCAAAACCCTAAACACAATAATAAGTCACAAATCACAATAAGCAACACGTATTTCCGAAACAAGTGATAAAAATAAACGGTGGTAATTCACAATCAGATACAACACCGTAGTTAACCCTCCCACAGCGATCGCCTTAAGTATAAGGAGCATACGTCGCGCTCCCCCAAGCAGAAAACACCCATTTAAGTGTTAAGGACAGGTGCAAGCGCGAGCGGGTTAAAAGAAACAAAACGTCTTGGAATTACTTCTCTACTTTTGTAAATGGGGAGCTTCTTTTTTGTAAAGTACGAAATACAGCGTTAAAACATAATTAAAGCGAAGAATAAAAACATATTGGTAAAATACAAAAGGCCCGTAACTTGATGTATTTTCGGAAGTTTGTATACACATTCAACAAAAAAGATTCCTCAGCTCCATTTGTCACAGTAAATATTATTTAAAAAATAAAATTTACATCACCCCACGCAAATAATACGGTGAAAACGTAAATATTTTAAAAAGCCCTCTACAATTCTTTTAAATACTTTACGCGTTATTAAAATAACGTCCACAATAATTGGGTGGCATCATTTTTCATCATTAATTTTTCTTTTTAATCGAATTCTGTTAATATCAGTTATCGGTGGCGGTTGTTTAAATATTAAACGTTTTCATTGTCTGCATTTATTCGCTACAGGGATCAAGGTCCCTTATAGTCAATTGCAATTTTAAATGAGAAAACATTCTTAAGAAATCGCTCTTTTACTACCGGAGCGTTTTAAGAATCTTACTCGCTCCGCTTGCGGTCACACCATACCTTAGTAAGTTTAACTAAACGGTGTTTACATCGTCTTGAGACGGAGGGTTAAGAAACAGCTAGGGGTGTCACGGAACAACATCGTAAATGAACACGCAATGTAAACGTAGGGTTTCGTCCATTACCTGTTAATTTGAGGTATTTGTGTCGTTTACGGTTTGTTGCGAGTAAGTAGAGGGTGGATTTGGAGAATGAGCGTGTTTTCTTGTTCTTGGAATTTATGAGCAATGGGAAATTTAACTGTGAAGACATTAGTTTGTTGGTTTTCACCAGAACGTTCCGTTACAGTACGTCTTTTAGACTGTGGTAAATAAATGTGTGTATTTTCATTATTTTTTTTTGCTAAACTGGAGAGGCCAGTTAGGCGCTTTTTCTGTTTGGGGCCGACTTATTTGTCAACTGGCGAGTAGGTATAAAAATAGCGCGTGCGCGTGTTTTGGCCCCTTCCGATTTTACCATTTATTTTTTGGCGTCAACTCGCGTGAAATCGCGAGTTTCTCACTCGCCAGTTGGCGAATAATAAGAATAAATATCGCTGGACATTACATACAGTGCCATCTAGTGCCACACTAAGCAACAAGACTTGTGTCGTGGACATCAGATAGTTGAAACACTACATAGATACTTTTTGTTTAAAAAATAAGTCGGTTTTTCACAAAAAAAAACATTCTGGGCTTTGTGTACAATATTTTTAAATTATAATTTAGAGATATCCACAGAATTTGGAAATCTCATAAAAAAATAGGATTTTCGTTCAATTAAACATAATTTCAGACACTTCAATTATATTACTTGGTACAGTTTCTCTGGTGTCAGCCCTAAGACGGGCCACACAGTCTCACGGCTTTATCGAGGGCACTCCGGAGTCCCTCCCAGGAGGCCCCGATGTTCACACTCTTATTTTATTGCTCTTTTATAGATGTGAACTTTGTAAGTGATGTCTTCTCGTTGAGATAAAGATCTTGATAAATGTTTTTATTATTTTTCCAGACGTTTCTGTTACACTTCTTTGGGAGAGTTTTTATTGCCTGATTATCTTGTATACCAGTCACTTTGACGTGTTGACATAATATTTTATGATTGTAATTAACGGACAAAGGCTCGACGACACTGGTACGAACATATTACCAACTGCGGAAACTGGACAGAGTCAGATATTTCAATATATTATTTGTCAGACTCCGGTATCGGGTCCAGGTCCGCAATTTGTCCGTACTGGGTTGATTGAACCTTATGTCATATTTATATGTATTTTGGAACTGTAGATTCTACAAGAACTAATATTCTAAAGAGGTAAAATTTGTTTGAAAGTTTGTATGTAGGGCGTAATTTTCGGTGTTCCCGTGGGTTAATTTCCGTACATGACAGGAGCGAAGCCGCGAGCAAAAGGTAGTTGAAAAATAAATTAAAATATTGCACAGTCCCCATTCTAACCAAGAAGCTTTTTAATTAAATCAAAAGAAACGTAAACTTCTGTTTCTAAATCAAATAAACGCCAACTGTCCCAGCTGTTTCTATTAGTAATTAGATCCGTATGAGGAAAAGATACCCCTTACCATCTGTCGGTAAACTACTGAGACAAATCAAACATTTGTATGTAACTACGTACGTAGGTTCTCTGACGTATGACAAGTACACCCAAAGAATGTCCCTCGGGTAGACAGTGTGGGCATCCGTCCAAGCTTCGTCCTCTCCTGTAGACATTAGCGGGAATAAGAACGTTTTAGGGGGCCCCATCAGAATACCAGCGATGCGACATTTTTTTTTAAATGTCGCAGCACCATGCTGAGATAGGGCCTTTTTAGCCTCGTACAGGACCTATATTTAGTTAAATTTTTCTGTTTTAATTTTTGGTTACTAAGGTTTTTGAATTGTAGTTTTGTTTTCTTTGTTTTATTTTTTATTATTTTGTCTCGTGTGAGTCCAAGAAAAACTTTTTCTATAAATTTCTTTTACTTAATAACTCTAAGTAAAAGATGAGGAGAGGATGTGTGTGAGAGGTGTGTGTTTCACCACACTTGATAAAGTGTGGTGGCTAAAACTTTTTTCAAACATCAGTCAGTAACGATCTCTCACGAAAAAGCACTTGTAATGACTAACGATAATATCGTTCAGTTTTTCAGAAGTTAAGTCTGCATCGAGATTGTAGTCTGTAAACGCACTCTACGGATAAAAAGCAACGTTTTCTCCCAGAACAATCGTATCAGCAGTGCAAGTACGTAGCACTCGATTCGATACGATTCGATAAATCTGACAGTTATTCTCGATAAAATGAGTTTTTAACCAATCGAAAAGTCGGATTTATCGAATCGTATCGATTCGATCGTTATCGATTGCTACGTACTTGCAGTGCAGCCACTATAAAACTAACATAAGAAGTCCACAATAGTTGTTCAATTCAACGATACTTAAAAACTATCACATTATGAACCATACAAAATGTAATCACCGATATTCTTACGTGATCCGATCAATCATAATTCAATAAAACGCGTGTAAAAGCTGTTTATATGTTATAGAGGTTGTGTGCTTGTGCAATATGCTTGTTTAATTGCGACAGAGATGCTTGGGGGACGCATAACGCAAATTTTGAGCAACTACGGGTAATGCTGGATGATTTTCGGCCAAATTGGTGTTTTTTTTTGTTATACACGGTAAATTTTAGGTCGTTCACTCTACACCATTATTTTTAGGTCATTCTGAAACCGAAAGCAATAAACTCGATCATTGAACTCAAAACGATGGGGACTACAAAAAAAAAACATTTTTTTTTCGTGACATTTTTATTTTTTATTTTTTTTTATTTTTTGATTATAGAAATCACGTCAGTTTTTTTTTTTTTGTTCTTTTTTGAAAAAAAAAAACAGTCTCAATCGTTCCGAGTTCGATGATCGAATTTAAGGCTTTCGGTTTCAGAATGACCTAAAAATAATGGTGTGGAGTGGAGTTAGGGACTTTAAGTTTTTGGATTTATAAACGCCTTTACCTAAGGAATCGTAAGGTCATGTAACTAAATTGTGCTTAATAATGTTCATTCGCTTAATTTTGTTTTATCAGGTACCTATCTAAATTAGGAATAGTCATATTCTGCCTAGCCTTTTCCCAACTATGTTGGAGTCGGCTTCCAGTCTAACTGGATGCAGCTGAATACCAGTATTTTACCTCCACAACCCAGTTATTACTGGGTAATACAATACCCCTTGGTAAGACTGCCAGATGTCTACAATTGACAGCCGGGACAAACGTCTTAGCGTACTGTTTGAGGCACGGAGGACACTCGGTATGTAATGGGTGGTCACCCATCCACAGCCCAACTTAAGCAAGCAAGCAACTCAAGATTGATTAGAGCGGCTGTTATTTGTCACGAGCTCCTCTTAATTACGAATGATATCAAGACTAAAAACCAAAAAAAAAACCCCAAACAAAAACGCTAAAAATCATAATTCTTATTTCTCCACTAATTTGCCACGAAACACTAAGACACAAGAACACTAATCAAACTAAAAGTTTTTCCTCAAAATCAATTACAAGTTGCCCCCAAATATGTAGATAGTTAGATAGTCCCCAATCTTGTGTGATCGGCGGTGAGCCAGGCATCCCTTCAATTTAACTTGGAAGATCTTCAAACATGAACCTTATGTGGTATGTAATCAACAGAAAGTTAGTTTTCACTACACTTAAGAAGTAGTTCAGGTTCAGACAAACCAGATTGCGAACTAGACTCCGGAAACCAGACTTTGACAGATGTAATGTACCGAAATCCGTCAGAAGCTATTCCATCAGTCTATGCGATTTATTCGTTGAAGAACGCGTCGCTCCAATTAAAAGAAACGAACACAAAACGAGATGAGCTAAAATTCTATATTCAAATTCTATAATTCAATATAAAAAAAAAACCGTACAAAAACAAAACAACCAATGAGACGTAATCTTATGGCACGCGCACGCGTTTAAAAAAAGAGCCAACAAAACAATACGCCATTAAACGCGAACAATGCCGTTAAAGCCAAGTCGGGGACAATTAAAACAAGAAATAATAAGGAGTTGTGATAATAAGTATTATTATAACGCTGCCTCGTAGGGCAGAGGGTACTGTACACCTGGCCCGCGATTCCCCTCGAAAACATTAAAATGTTGAATTTTTTTAGCCCCTTTCAAAAGATGTGTTTGGCTTCAAATTGGATGTTTGAGGCAGAGAGAGAATGAGATAATTTCTTTCATTTAGAAATAAGATAATGAACGGGATTTGGTTTTTGTTGCTTTTCTTTTGTCGTCTTTGAATGCGGTTATTTTCTTATGCGGATTGAGAAAATGGAAATACTTTTACACGTTATCTGCTCATTAGATAAATACTTTGTCGCATTTTTCTTCACAGCTCTTTTCCTTCCAGATTCTTAATATTATTCTTGTTCGATCCTTGCAAGAAATGGAGGTAGGTTAAGAATAATTTCGAATTTGGAATTTTTTTTTTTTTTTTTTTAATTCGTAATGATATGAGCTTCTTGGCTACTTCCAGAAGCTCATATCTTCATCACATTTCAAAAACTACTTTTTAATAACCCACTTGTTGAATAAAATCATCATAAATAAATAATTATTCAAGTGATGCGTCCTTATTTGCATGCTCAAGCCATGCTCAATGCTCAACGCTGTGCACGCGCTGGTCGCCACATCTGTCAGTAGCACCTGGGCTACTTGGTGCATTACTGTACACCCCATTGTCCAAGTGCTTGGGGGAACTAGTATTTAGTGAAGAAAAATAATAGTAATGCAAGTGGACACGGGGTCTAGCAGAGTGTTTTTTAAATATTTTTGTTTGAGTGCTTGATGTTTTAATTTTTGGGTGGGTGTGTCTAAAGAAGCTATAATGATATTGTAAGCTAAAGGCTTGATTTAATCTGACGTGATTTGTAAAGCTAACATTGAGATTTTTACTTTTTAAGAGTTTCTTGTATAGCAAAACAACTATAACATGCATTTCAACAGTTTATAAAAGCTTTAATCTACGCGGCTTAGGTTTAAATTCTATATACATAAAATAGACTGTTACGTTACTTCTTCTTCTTCTTAGCGTGTCGATGGCAATATAAATTGTGTCGGCCCAGAACTGCGCCACTAGTTTAGCGTTTGTGTTACTCATTCGATGAGAAGTTCTTTTTGTAGGTACACATAAAACAAAAAGTATTTAAGTAAATAATATAGTATGGACATACCTGTCTAAATACAATGTATTTGTACACACATAGATATGTTGAGCAAGACTCATCTACATACCATATCCATTAATACCTGTCTATGTCCATTCCCACACAAACAAGTAATTACTTTAGTAATTCAAATCATACATCCTTATGTACCAACCTTTCAAGAGTAATTGGCGTGACTTCAGGAAAAGGAAGTGCGTTTAGCCAATGACGGGCCGTCACGGAATGCGCGCGAGCCAATAGAACGGGGACTGGTGTAAGTAGTTACGGTTTTATTGAAGATGTAGATCAGAGTGATTGTTATCGGTTATGATAATGGGGGTATTGTTTAGTTTTATTACGTTAAGGAAATGTAGTCGTATGAAATTAGTGGGTGGGGTGGGGCATGCTTGGAGGAGCTCGTGGCTAAATAATATCAGCCGCTCGGGTCGATCTTTAGGTTAAGCCATGCTTGCCTAGGATGGTCTGTGGATGGGTGACCACCTATTACATACCGAGTTTCCTCCGTGCCTCGGAAAGCACGTTAAGCAGTTGGTCCCGGCTGTCATTTGTGATCTTCGACAGTCGTTACAGGTAGTCTGACAACCAGTCTTACCAAGTGGTATCGTATTACCCAGTACTAACTGGGTTGTGGAGGTCAGATAGGTCGCTCTATGTAAAATACTGGTATTCGGCTGCATCCGGTTAGACTGGAAGCCGACCCCAATTAAACTTGGGAAAAGGCTAGGCAGATGATGGTGGGGCATGCTATTCAAGAAATAGAATTCGAGTTTCCGCGCAATATGACTTTATCTTGTGATGCTAAATTTTGCTTAAAATGATTCGATGGAGTCATAATCCACCATGCGGTTTTATTTTAATATATAAGTACTTAAAATACATACTTCATCCAAGGACAAAATATCTTCAAAGTCATCTCCTCTAGAAGAGATTAAATCCTACACAAAAGTTTAAAGTTCCAACTATCAAACAGCTATTCATCAGAGTTCCAAAGACGGTTTAATTACTTTTTCTCGTGGTGTGGCTTAATGTGAAAACTTTAAAATTCTTGAGCGTGCCCGCCACCATACGCGGGTGTTCGGGCGTGACTCTTTGGTACCTAAGTTGCCGTGTAAATGTGTGCTTACACTTGTAGGATACACACGGGTATGAAATTGAGACAGGCCCGTAAAATGCGTAGGAAATATGGGCCACTATCAATAGTGAGTCGGATGACATGGCCATGAGGCTTCTTTTGGGTTAGCTCGTTTCATCGTCGACCTCATCTTTGTCTTCAGGACAAAATTGAGGTCAAGAGAAGGCCTATTTTATATAAAAAAACATGTGTTTCTTCTTGGTGTTGTTTGTTGCTGTGTTAATGCGGTGTTTTTGTTATTGATGTGGGTCAAAGAATACACTAACTGTGTTCACGTAAAGGTGAGGCAATGAGTCATTTGTTTGTCTCGTCACGGTCTGTCTATTTACTTTCACATGACCAATTGGTTGTTTTTGTCACTGCGAGAGAATCAAGAGTTTCTCCGTTATTAGAGGATATTTTTAGAACGCAATTATTTTCTTTTTTAAAACCGGCTATAAATAAAATGAAAGCCATTTCCTTTATGAAATCAATTGAAATACAGTGATAAACAGAAAAATTAATATAGCTTGACTTACACACACCGTCATCTAGTGCCACACTAAGCAACGTTTCGTGGACACCTGATTGTTGATATATATTTACTACAAAGATATTTTTTGTTTGTAAATACATACATACTTATTATAAATACAAAACTTCAATCTTTGGATTCGAACACGTGCAGTGGCAAAATAAAAGAATGGAAGTACTTTTATGGAAGTGTATCCTCTTCTGCAAATCTCGTTTTTAAAATTAGGATTGCTGTAAGAAAACCCTATTCTGGGTTAAGCTCGCCTTTGTACTCGTACATAAGCTATATTATTGCAATTTATATGTATGTATATTTGTTGTCTGTGTGCATTATAGAATACGAATAAGAATGAAAAATTCAAGACGCGCGTTCCCGCTTTGTTCCCCACCCCCGTATGTTTCCTTCATCACACCTCGGCATTCAATTTGCGACGCGTCTCGCGAGCAATTTGCGACTTGCCACAAGCCCACAACTTACCTCATTGTGGTGTCACGGCGTCTTTTGTCGCAGAAACGCAACCTCATGTGTGAACCCTTATACGAATATCTTGAATAGTTTTTATAATTTTATGTTTGTTTTGTTTCGTTGGGTTAAAATAATGAAGGTTTTAGTGTGAAAATAATTTTGTAAAGTAGTAGGAATGTCGAAAAAACGATGCGTAGACTGTGTGGAAGATGGCACGTCTAGAAATGGGATGACTGATGAGATGACGACCAGTAGAGAAATATCGAAGAAGAAGACATGCTGCAATAGGCGAGACGACAAAAAAAATCTAATTAGTCCGTCACTTAGATTATCAAAAAATATAAGACACGTGTTTTTTCTTTTGTTACGTAAACCACAATTGACGAAGATATGACGCTTTTAAAATTCTCAATACGTCACGCCTGGGTATAATTTTTAGCTAATTCTGACGTCACGAGCCCCCACTCCCGAGTTTGGATGCGTTTTATCTTTGTCAATATTCATTGATTTACTAAAACAAAAAATATGTGTCCATTAATTTCCAATACTCTAACTGACGGACTAAATAGATTTACAATTTTTTGATACTGTCGTCATGCCTAATGGTACAAATAAATTGGGATGATGACAGGACAATTGTGACGGCTTATTTAAATTTTAGGTGTTTTCTTTTTAATAGTAACTTTAGATGCGTCATTTCGAGTTGCACTACAAAACCAATTTTCTTAGAAAAGCTACTTGAAATGTAAAATTAAAGTACATTAAAACACGGCCAGAAAAGTCCCACAGCTAAGTTTCTACTGTAACTGCACTATTTCTCGCGATGTCTTTTTCCGCCGCAAACCTTAATGAAGAATCCTCAACAACGTAATACCTCCTTTACCGACTGCGGCAACACCATAACACTTCAGTGCTATCTTAAGTACGGTTTTTCTCTCCGGTTTTAATGGAGAAGCTCTTTCGTACGGTTTTTGAACGTTCGCGGCTGACTTTGTCTTTTTGCTGACGTAATAGTATTGTAATTGGGAACTGACGATCCTTTTTTAGTTCTTCTTCTTTTGGTTTTGTAAGGATCTGGATTGATTGTCTTATCGTGGAGATTCGTGAGGTATTTTTTTTTGATAACCAGTAAATATGGGGTTGATAAAAAATAAAAAAGACGATTTATTCGTAATTTGTTCCGAAACGATTGATCAATCCGTATTTTTTTTTGTGGAATCGAAAAGATATATATCAAGGCAGTTATTAAAGGGAGTAAGTAGAATGGGATACATGGAAAAATAAAATGAGATTCCTTACAACACGTGACCCACATCCCAACAAAAAAATAAACGGAAAAGAATATTCACACAAATAAAATAAAAAAAAACATGTCCGACGTATCGCTCCGTTCCACGTAATGACTCCAAGATTCGCGGGATCAGATCGGGAATGTTTCTCTAATGAGATCCACCTTCGTGTCTGCGTACAATAGAACGCGATGCGTGAGTTTTCTTTTTTTTTTAAGCGTCAAGGGTCGCGCTCATTCAGCCTTTCTGGATGACGTTTAAAAAGATGGCGTTCTAAGTAATGATTCTACGTGTGACGTTTTAATTTTGTTAGTGCGAGTATTTGTTTAGAGGAGAATTACTTTAGTGAAGGTCTACCTGGTTGAGGTTGGTACTTACTTAGGTACAGACGCCAGCACATCATGCTACTACAATTTGTAAAATTTCTTTAATAGATTTTCAACTTAATCGCTAAAGCAGTAGGTTCAAGGTTAATTGGGAAAATTTTACAGTTTCGGGTAGCTTAATGCCCTGGCATTTGTACTTAGGAAACTAGTTTTGCTCGGCTTAGAATATTTTCTTCAAACAAATTATTTTGTATGAGAGGATAAGTGCGTACTTATCGGACATAAATAAGTCAGATTTTGAATAAGAACATAATATAACATCACGCCTGTAATCCTCGAAGGGTTAAGCAGAGTTGTACTCCCACATTTCGTCAGTTATGTTCTAAGTCCCAAATAATAGGGGGCGAGTCTATTGACATCAACCGGACACAAATACAGATTGATACTGAGAAATTCCTGATGGAAAAACCCGATAAGACTTTGCTCGACCCGGAATCGAACCCAGGACCTCATGCTCAATAAATATTTCTTCAAACGGTCTTTCGTTATTGAACCCCGTCTTTCGTTATTGCGTTACAAGTAGGCAGAAATGTTTACATTGTCACTTACCTAAAATATGCCTTTTGTAAAGATGTCACCTGAGGGTGTCAGATGTTTTGCTTGGAGGTGGTAGAGAAGTCTGAAATTAAAGAAAATACATCATTTAGTTTCTTCATACATTATGGATTCTGTTAGGTTAATATTCTTATGTTAATTGAAACTGTGCTGTTAAAACGGAGAGAATAAGGTATTATTTCTTTGTGGCTTGAACTAAAGTCTACTATATAAAAAAATATAATTGCAGTGAGTCATAGGAATAGTTGATAGAAACATTTTGCTTGCTACAAAAATAATATCTTCGTAGACCCTTCGTAGAGCTTGCTACGAAGCTTGTCTACGTCGTAGCCACTCGTAGCCACTTTAACCTCATTCGTCAGAATTCCTAAGATCAAAGTTAAAGTTAGTATAAACTTAAGCCCCGCCCCCTAACGTCTTGCGCACGCCCCTCGCCCCGCGCCGCACCTCCGCGTGACTCCTTGCGCACCCACGCCTTGTTTCTTATGCCGCCTTGGTACTATACGCCCTGAAGAGGTGGGGTGTTGCGTCTTAGGATTGGGGTATTGGCAGAGATGGTAGTTAGATGTTCCTCCACTCTGTATATCCATATGGATCCGAATAGTTATTACGTTGTAAGTTGTTTACATTTTATTAAACTAATCATTTAAATTATTTACACTCTATAACTCTATAATAGTAATAAAACTATGTACAAGTTTTAAAAAGGGTTACAGGGCGTCGAAAAATTCGTCCACATCGCTTGTCAACAGGAAAAATGCCCAGAAGGCTGGCAGCATTGCTGCGTTGGATGGCAATGCTGATTCTTTGGGCAAAAAATAACCCGCCATCTGGTCACGTGAAGAGTCGACCAACCGCTTGGTGATTTCTCGAAATACTTGGTCCCCATGGCCCTAGTGTTTCAACCCTGACCAATTCAATTATTGTATTTGCGCTGTTTGAGGTTTTCAGCAACTGCAGCAGCCGCCCCAACGCAGCCCACAGTGCTAGGAAGATGGGATGGTGCAAGCATGTCGACGTTTCATTTATATTAAAGAAATTCAAGTAAGGACTGAAATGCAAGCAGTCGATATAATTATAGGTATGTTACAGTCAAAACTGTTAATCGATCAAAATCACTTTTGACTGGTGTCAGTCGAAATCCTTTAGAAGTTAAAATGCGTTATAAGTTACGCCTTAGTTGTAATTACCTAGTCACAAAAAAAAACCTAACAATTTTTAATTTTTTTTTTCAAAATTTCTCTTTCTCTTGTCCTAATATAAAAAGTTTACTTGAAATTTGTAGCGTTTTTTGATGATGGATCAATTTTTTTCTAAGCTGTGGAAAAAAGAAAAAAAAACTAGGTATGTCATTTGCTTCTACTCCGTTCACTTAATATACCCATTTTTTTTTAAAGTGTTATAAAGTCATCCCGAATACCTATGTAACAGCCTCTTGAGTTCTGGACATAATCACATGATCTTCTTTTATAGCGACTGTAGAGTGTGGTCTATATTTTTTTTCGGTAATTACAACCGGGTAGGTACTACGAAAAGACAGCATCTTTTTAAAAACTAGTATTACCCCCGGTTCCACCTTTTTAAAAACTAGTATTACCCCCGGTTCCACCTTTTTAAAAACTAGTATTACCCCCGGTTCCAACTTTTTAAAAACTAGTATTACCCCCGGTTCCACCTTTTTAAAAACTAGTATTACCCCCGGTTCCAACTTTTTAAAAACTAGTATTACCCCCGGTTCCACCTTTTTAAAAACTAGTATTACCCCTGGTTCCACCTTTTTAAAAACTAGTATTACCCCTGGTTCCACCTATCTGTTTTATTTTAGTTACGCATTCAATTAAATATTTATGCTGTATTGGCTTCCGTACGCATTTTCATGGGTAACCACTGAAAACCAGCGCTGTGCTGTGGGCTCCCCATAGCACAGCACTGAGTGGTAACCTGTTTGTCGCACTCACGACGTGCAACTTTTATTCTATTTTTGTTTTTCTTTGTTTTTGTTCTGTTCTGTCTTATAATTTAATTATAATATGGTTCTGTTGTATTCTTAATGTTTGTGTTTGTCTAAATGCGTTGTATGTCTATTGTTTGTTTTTCCTAATACCTATTGTATGCACGTCATGTCCTTGTGACGAATCAATATTTTTTCTTTCTTTCTTTTTTCTTTCACCTCTCGTCAATCTTTTTAGACTCCCGTAATCTCTAAAAGTATTATAAAGAGGTAAAATTTGTTTGTAAGTTTGTATGTAAGGGTAATTTTCGGAACTACTGATCCGATACCAAAAAATACGTATAAGCTACATTATCCCCGAGTGTGATAGGATAAATTTACAAGTTCCCGTGGGTTAATTTACGTACGTAATGGGATTGAAGCCGCGAGCAAAAGCTATAGTGAATACATATTATTTTGCGTAGGTACCCTTTCAGTTACAAGCAATCTTTGTTTAATTTAATCAAGACTAACTGTAGAATCACTTATATAAGTACTCTTTGCTCTTGCAACATTACTTGTGTGAATTCCTTCATTAAAATACGAATCTTTCCAATAAAAAAGATAAAACTATTTCTAATCTTTAAACAGTTTTCAATACTAACCTAAAAGAGATATTAATAGTGCCCCAATTTTCAGGCTGATCAAATATTTATCGAGACAAGGCTGGTCAAGCCACAAGACGAGGCATTCCTATAGGTATTTGGACAAAGTTTCTCAGCCAGTAGCGAGGGAGCACCGCCTACGTCTTGCCTCGCCCACTTTCTTAGAAGTTCGTCAAACCCCACCTATTGGGCCAACACGCCTACCCAATAACAAGTTTCGTATGAGGAAAGATATATTATTTATGATGTAGCTATCACTAACAATTGCGGCGTCAACTTATTTTTATATAAATTTACACACTTGATGCCATTATAAAACCTTATTATTTTCAAGAATCAATATTATTCACAGTGTAATTTACTGTTGTGATATTTTAACCGCTAAAAACTTCACAAGGAATAAGATAAACACTCCTTCTTTGTAATACCTAACTACATAGCTATCTCGGTAAGTATATTCCAAATGGTTTTTAATAAAGTATAATCCGTCTGAATAAGAGAAACTGATTTCGAAATCGCGGTAATCATTTTAGACCATGGTTTTAGGTAATCATAGCGGCTCAGTTGTAAAGTCTACACTGTCAAATAACGATACTAGTGCCATCTATTACTCAAGAGAAGAACTAACATTATTGTCTCATACGTATCCGAATTATAGATGGCGTTGAACGGCAATGCGCTGCCATCTATCGGGAAAAATATAGAAAACTATCGACATTCTGATTTGGAGTGTGACTCATAGATGGCGCTTTAATTATTTTATTCGTTTTGTGCTTGATAGAACAAAATTATTATGTTGAAAAAAATACTTACTTAAAATACGGTTTCAAGTTCGAAACAAAAAGTGGTGGCTAATGGTTGTAACTACTAGCGCCATCTGCAATATGCGTGTAGTTTTACGTTTGCATTTGGGGTGGGTCATGGTAGGATGCGCCCGCGACGGTGTTGATAGCGCCATCTACGTTATAGTGCCGGAACCTCGTAATGCACACCCTATACGTGACCCTACACATAGCACTAATCGCTTGGTTAGTGATTAACATTTTTGATAGATGACGCTACGGGTGAATTTCGAAACTTTGTATAACAACATGTTTAAAGCCATTGACAAAAATAAATTATAGTGAAGTGTGTCTGAAGAAACTAAGAATGTTTCTTTTTTTATTAAATAGGTTCAAATCTAGAAGATAAGACGGATTTAGGGTTTAGAATAGTCTGAAACAGTAAAACAAGGTTATTAACTAGTACTTAACCAATTTTTTGTTTGTTTCCTCCGAAAGCACGTTAAGGCGTTGGTCCCGGCTGTCAATTGTAGATCTTTGACAGTCGTTAGTCATTGGCCTGAAAGTCTGGCAACCAGTCTTACCAAGGGATATCGTATTACCCAGTATTAACTGGGTAGTCGAAGTACAATCGGCAGTCGCTCCTTGTAAAATACTGGTATTCAGCTGCATCCAGTTAGACTGGAAGCAGACCCCAACATAGTTGGGAAAAGGCTAGGCAGATGACGACTTAACCAAGTTTTCTCTACCTAGTGAGAATAACGTCACGTAACCCTACAGTATTTCTAAGATGAGTCTCGAGTAATTCGTCAACTCGACCCACGTGCCCACGGCCCATTTGGGACAATTGATGAAAATCAAAATAAGAAATATTTTAGTTCTGCAACTCGTCCCACGTTTCTTTTTGTGTGGAACTTTAAACTTTATCAACGTTAGGTACAGTTAGGAAGACAACATTATAACAATATTTATACAAATGAAAGAAAAAACATGACAATCGTCTAGATAAAATAATTGTAATGTTTTCGTTTACGTTAAATACTTCCTTTATGTTTAGAAAAATATTTACGTTGGTTTCTCTGACAGTTTAAAAATATTTAATAAATTATTTTGAAGTTAAAATGTATTTACTACTAGTAGTGTTGGCTATATCGGTATATCGGTTTTTACATTATATGTTATGTGCCTTCCGAATAAAATAGCATTAGCAAGAGCACGATTTCTTCGATTCCCAGGTCGGGCTAAGGGGATATTGGGTTTTTACATCAGGAATTCTCAGTAGCAGCCACGGAGTCTAGATTTGTGCCTGGTTTATACAATAGGCTCGCCCCCTATTACATGGGACTTAAACATAGCTGGCGAAATATGGAAATACTATTAGATACACATCTGCGTAACCCATCGGGGATTACAGGTGTGATGCTATGTTATGATTTAAAGTCCTAAGTTTACAGGATCTGTTAGATTTTTGTGAAACAATAAACGGATGTAATATTCTAGGCGTGGGTGTGGCCCAATTTACGCGCAAGAAAATTAACTACATAGAAACACTTTATAAAGCCAAAGATTTGGAACAAATATTTTTGTTAGGTACTGTATGTTTCCCTTGTGAGTGAAATATCAGTGTGATGACGTAAATTGAACGTAACAAATAGTCTTCCACGTATCGATCATTTATCGTGATTTTACAGCTACTTACGAGATTTTTTAGGTTCAAAATGCTCTTTGATTTGAAACAGAACATACTTTGTCAAGAATGTAATTACACTTCATCGTCAATTATAATGCAATTTTCTTTTTTTTGTTCTGGAACATATCTGGGAACCTGGTTTTTGGAGGTCAAAGTTCCAACTTTTTTAAAATACAAGTTTTAATGTTAAAACTTTACTTTAGATAACTCCTTGACCGTACTATTCAATGCATCCAACAGCACAATGTTTTGAGTGCATTACATTGCGTCCTATTGTAAAACGTGACTTTTTACCTCAAAAAAAGAGTCTATTCTCAGCAAAAATTATTACGTAGAGATACTTAATTCGAAGTACAGAATGCTTGGTTGACGGCTTTGTGAAGGGTCCGTTTATACCCTGTATAAATAATGCATTTAAATCATGGCTTCTTGCATGGATCTTCGTTCTCAATTCCCTTTGAGTTAAACGAGACCTCGAGACATTACAGCAAGGCGTATAGAGAGACATAACATTCAGGTCCTATCAATAAGGTCATATGCACCATTCAAAACCAGTTACAAGCCATTTCGGAAACGGGGTTCCCTGCGGTATTGTGAAACGTCTCCCCTAAGTATAGGTCGGCTGTTACGATGAAGACTATTAAGATGCTAATCTTACAAAATAGTAATATTTTGTTAGAAAACGATTCCTGTTTAGTGTATTCGAATTAGGAATCATGTGATAGTTACTCCAACTAATCGGAGTTTGACAAATAAGGAAGCTGGCGCCGCTATCACAATATTCTGCCGTGAAATTACATCACGGCAAAAAAAACAGGAGAGTCAACATTTTTTTGCGAGTTATTATGACAAAAACGGTAGAGGTTGATAAAATGAGAATGTTCATTATTGAACATAATCATTTTGTCAAACTCTACCGCTTTAAAAAAAAAAAAAAAAAAACTAAACTAAACAAAATTATTATAACGACAGTAAAATAGCCATGTTAATAATAACATAGCTATTTTACTGTTGTTATAATAATTTCCAAAATTTACGGAACTAAGCTAAGGCAAGGCATACTAAGTATTTCTAGACTTGAAAAATAACCTACTAATAAAGCTAGGAACTAATATTTTTTGGAAATATTAAGATGCGGTCAATAACGGCTAGTTAATTTATCTAAAAAAAAGGTTTATGCTAAAAATCAATAATGTAGAAACACGAAACGGAATCACAGTTACAACGGACAGTTCATACTTACCTTTGAGGTATAAAACAGGTAAAATAAAAAATATAAACAAGCAAAAATTTATTCTAGGTAAACAAAATTATAAAAATAACAAAAAAAAACTAAAGGTAATAAGGCAAAATAATAAAAAAACAACACTTATTCTATTTATTACAAGAAGTCAATAAAAATTAACAACTCCAAAAAAACCTCTCGAGATAACGAATAAATTTTTATACGATATTGTATATTTAAATGAAAAAATAAGAGAAATACAAAAAGACAGATTTTTTTGAAATAGATACGCAAATAATACAAAAAAAAACGAGCGTTGAAAACAAAAATCTAGTTCTAGTACGTTTAAGAAACAGTTGATGGATTTCTGAAATCTTTAAAGGAGATGGTCCGTCCCGTCGGACGACGCGACGCCGTTAAAAAACTAAGAGCGTTCAGAACAAAATAAAATTACAATGCGTGTATATATTAACTATTAACAGTTGGTTTTACTGTAATTAATACTTGTTACACTTTGCTGATCACAAAATATTTTTTTTACAAAAAAGAGGAAAAAAAGTATAAATGAAAAAAAAAAAGCTATCACACCAAATATAAGAGAATATCACTAGCACTATGTATAAAAATCATGATTTTAAATAACCACCTTGGTCCGGGAGAAGAGTTCTTGAGAACGAATCACAAAAAGTTTGTACGTCCGTGTTAACCACAAGTATAGTCCCAATATCAAACTAGTACAGCTGACAATATTTGTGGCAGTCAATAGTCGACCAATTACTACCAATATCTTAATATTAATATAACGCTTAACATTAATTATTATTTACTCATCAATCGCTCACTGATCGCTCGTTAGTTAAGAAAAATAAATTTTAAAATAAAAATATTCTCATCAACGGCCAAAAGTGTTAATTCTCTTTACAAATGTAACCGACGTAAATATTAAAAATTTCGCAAAAAACTTTTTTCCACTGCCAACAGTTTAGGTCAAAAAAGTGAGGGTCGAGGGGATTTTAGCCTAAAAATATTTTCGATTAGACGCGGTTAAATTTTTTTAAATTTACTTTTTGAATTTTGTATTTATTAAAATTTATAATCACAAGAGCACGAGGAACGTGTATTACGCCGCGCGGCCCGGCCGGCCGGCGCGACTCCAGACGGACGACTGAGACGGTCCCGCGGCCGGCCGCACCGCCACCCCGGCCCGCTCCCCCGCGCACCCTCGCACCCCCGCCCCCGCCCCGGGCCCGACTTCGTTACGAGCCACTTGTAATCGCCGCGCGATTTTTCCGCCTAAGACAAATTAGGCGGGCCGCCCGCCCGCGCTCCCCCAGTGACTTACGTTTGGGCGGTTTCTTACGACTAAGACGTTTTGTCAACGCCTCGTATGTTTTTTTGCGCAGCACTTGATTTCGAGTCGATATGTCTTTCAATACTGTAACATTCGTAATATTTGTTCAGTTCCACGCTCACACAGTATGCTCACGCGAGTTAGAAACGCTAGAACGTAGAAGTGACAGCACAAACATACGCTCTATAACTTTACGTATAAATTATCGGCATCCCAATGTTATGGCGCCGAGCTGTTTTATTTTTAAATGGCATAATTGTCACTCTCGTTTTCGCCGTTGCCGAGGCCGGGGTTAATTGTAAATAAAATTCAATCATTCGCAAAAAATCCTCCGGTAATCGGCACCCGACAATATCAATGAGAGATACGTATTCAGCGATTGTACTTTTTAATGCATTATGGTGGCGTGAGTGGCGTGACGTCACCACCGCACTTTTTTTGTTCGACACTTGTATGAGTACATGCGAGAGGCGGTCGTTCATCGATTTTGAGACAATGAATGTAGGTTTCGATTAAGTCTTGATTAGAATGACGTGGAGTATGTAATATAGACCACATTATGTCTCTAATAGCGTTTGAAAAACATAAGTTTTAGGTAAGTCTAATTGAATTGTATCCTTAACTTATAGATAAGAATTGTGGGGAGAAAAACTGGTTTTTTGTTCTGTTTCATCTCACCCTTGTCCGTGAAGTTCGAACACAAAGCAAACAGGCTCAAGATAAACCTGTTTTTTTTTTTTTCCGAAACCTGTGGTTGGGACTTTCCTTAGCATTGGTTTCAATACAAATTATTGCATCTAAGTCCAACTAATTCTAATATCAAAAAATGTAGAGAAGCATTCGAAACCAAAAAACAGCGTTTCTTTGAATGGATTTTATGGGAATTTTTCAACTAAAAAGTTCAATTTCTCACAAAACAAGCTGTTCTAAAGGAAATTTCTGAATCTATTTTATGGAAATTTAGGAACTGAAATCAATTTCTCTCAAATCAATCTAGTCTTAATGACAATGAAATTGTTTTACAAAAACAGCTTCTTCAAAAAACAAGAGACAAAATTATTTATTAGGTACTTGAAAATGCTAAGTTAATGATTAAAAACAATAAACTTCATTGAAAAAAAGGCTCAGGCACTTCTTTTAACTGAAACGTTCAATTAGGTACTTGAAAATGCTTAAGTTAATCTTTAAAAACAATATACTTCGTTGAAAATAAGGATCAGGCACTCTGTCATAAATAAATAAAAAAACGAAAAACAACGCATCGCTCTCGTGGGACAGAAAAAAAAACACAACGTACATTTTAACACCCAATAATGTCGAACTCATTGACGGGAAATTTAAAAAAGGAAACCAATAATTTACCTCGATTTCGTCGTAAAAAAAACAAAATTGGACGTCACTTTCAGAGCGTATTTTTTTAAATTCAGAATGAATGCGAACGATGAACGTTGTATGAATGTAGATGAACGTAGTATGAGCGTAGATGAACGTTGTAAACCGTAAACAGCTGAATGAGTATGAATTAATATGATTCTTTTATCAGAGACCGGTCCGAGCGAGGTCGACGAACCTGACGCGGCTTCACGAGATTTTTTTCGGATCATTACAATTTTTATTGGCGGCTTGAAACAGTATTTGGACTTTTATATCACGTCTAGGTGTCTACAACACTCATTAGTAGAAACGAAACAAGAACGAAAAGAATGTAAGAGTAAAAACAATTAAGATTTCAGAAGGAAAAAAAATCTCAAACTTTTTGTTTCTTAGGTACTTAATTACATTTTGCAAAAAAAAAAAAAAAAAGTTTTTTTTTATTATTATGGTATCTTTTTTGTCATCAAAAATAGACGGGAACGGGGCGTAGATTTTTTTTAATCATTTAACTTCGTATTTTCAGATGAAAAATGCTTTCATAGAATCGAATTTCAATTAAATCGGCAGGGTCATAAAATTTTGTTTACTCACAATATTTTGACCACAATTGTTGGCCACGAACAATTTAAAAAAAAAAAACGAATTTATTCACAGACGTAATGCCGTCACTGAGAATATTATTTTCACAAAATTAACCATCTATCCAAAATAAAAAATAATTTAGCAAAAACGAAAAAAAAATAACATAACTAACTAAAAAAGACCACAACACAATTTCATTCACAATTTACCTGATGTGCTGACTAGGATAATTTTTCCTTATCTTGAAAGGAACCACGTATCTTGATAAATTAACTTATTTCTAATTTTCCATCAACACAACAACAAATACCTTATATTTAACAGTTCGAAACGTCCGGGGAACTTAACAATATTTTTTTACAACATTAATTTAATTTCTAAATTAATCCAGTCCAAAAAAACCGAGTCGTTACACTAGAAAAAGATTACACTAATTATAGTACTCGACGCGGCTAAAGTCAATTTGGAACGTCCACTAATTAACTGGTAAAAAAAAAAAAACATCGAACGCGGCGAAGGAACTTAATACCACTTATAGACTATGCGGCAAAACGAGCCGAATATTTACATTGGAGAAAAAAAAATGAGGTCATTCGGAGGTTACGGGCAACGCAGCCGGTCGGCGCGGGCCGCGACGGGATGTGGCCCTCGCGTCCTCCGGCAACCCGCACACCCGCACCCTCGCTCGGACACCCGAATCGAGACTACCGAAAACCACGTGTGCGCCACTCACGGTAGAGACGCACATATACCCAACCCACGCGCCAGAACGTAACAGCACTATTCTTTTTTCAATTTACTATATTTGCTGATTTTTATTATTTTTTCACATTTCGATATTTTATTTTTTAGTTGATCCGCAACTCACCTGTTGTGCTTGACCCGGTTCGATCTGCGACCGATCATGTGATCGACGCTTTTCAATACTTTATTGGTGCGTCCTATTATTTTTTGGTTTAGATAATTATGTAAATAAAACAAAAAAACTAATTAAACAGATTTTTTATTGTTTGTAAATGACATAAATAAGTTAAACATACAAAAAATTGGAGAGGTTTACGAAGTTCTTCACACAAACCAAAAAGCAGTTGATTATTATTCTGTATGCAAAAATATGTTATTTAAGAAAATCATAAAAATAAAAGCAACAATTAAACTTTAAGACACCATGTCCTCCACCAAAAGATTAGTTTTTAACAATAAAACAAAATTTGAATTAATACAACTTATTTCTAAGAGAAATCGCAAGTGCTGCCATGAAATAGCAGCGTCGGATAGCAGAACTAAAGCTTAAAAGCAATGAGCTCGCACGGTAGCGCCACCTCGGCGTCAATAAGAACTATTAGCCGATGGTTCATTTCTAACGCGTCGTTTATTTTTTCAATTTTATTTTTTAATCGTGAAAGTGCAACGTTCACTTCGCCGGGCATTCAACGGCCATTTTCGTTTGCAGTTTCTTTTTCGTTTTCATTGGTTTTTACAGACGTTTTGATCATGTCGTCGGATCTCTGTCGTTTTGAACACAGTACCTTTTGCATTTGACACGTTCAATACAGTTACTATTATTACACCAACCTGTAGTGTTTTATTAAGGACTTTGTCAAGAGATACATTTATTTTTTATCTAAGTTAGTTCTAATCTGTATGCTTATTAGTGAAAGCTCATTAGGTTATGTTACTAAACTAATCACAATAGATGGCGCTACCGGTCACGAAATGAGATTATTAAAAACGAAATTGTTTAATTTGTTGTGTTTGGTGAATTATTTTAAATTGCTTAACATTATATTCGTATTTAATCTTACTTTATCATCAATTGTGATTAGTTTCTATAATATATTAATGCCTTGCAATAAACACTTCTGGCAATGACTGGTCGGGTTGCAATTGAGTTAAATCTTTCATAACAATGTATATGTTTACTGTCACAATTAGATATTAACTCTTCTTTCGAGTCTTCTTTATATGTAGACGTAACTAATAGGCTTATCGTGTCATAATGGTTTGAGAATTTACTTTAGGTACTTCGCATGCTCTCGCGTAGATGTGAAAAACAACTAGCGTATGTTTTTCAGTATCCTAAAGGTTTTGCATTATCGATTTAGGTACCAGTTTCACGGCGCGTTCGTGTTCCACGCGCGCCTCAAAGAGAGTCAGCAAAAAGGAAGGGGTCCGCAAGGACCGATGCCTGCCGGGGTTGCGGGACTGTTCGAAAGACATACCGTGGCCCCGGAACACAAAGAGCGATGAAGGAACATGGATGGGTTTTAGTCAGTAAAAGTCTGACACTCCCTCCTGCTCCGCCCAGAGCGGGAGAAGTCATTTGATGATTTTCCATCAGAAAAAAAAAGAAGATATTTAGCAGTTTCAAAAAACAAAATTAGTTGCTGCTATTGCAATTTGCCATCAGAAATATTGATTTCCTTGTAATGAAAATGTTTGTCAATTGAATACTAGGTAGGTTTTGATTTGCGATTTATAAGTTTTGTGTAAAAAAATATGGGAAAAGTTGACATTCAACTTTTTGAACTCGGTATGAGATTAGTAAATATAATTCATGATCCCTCCGCGCCTGTGTGATGTCCAATACTTGACATATAATCTTTTAATTTCACCCTTAGCTGTTTATGGGTGTAACAGAAACCCGGTTGAGACATTAGAGGCATTTTTTTTAAGGATGCTGAATTGAATCATTTTGAGACAGCGTCACAAGTTTCATAAATGAAAGCGGGAAGCGTATAGCGGCGGCAACAAAAGTAACCCACTCACATCACAATACTTACATAGACAATGTATAAATCACGCATTTTAGTTAAATTGCCTCAAATATATATAGAGAAACGTAGGGACTTGATGAGATTTTAAATTACAGTTAAATTAACAAAACAGAAAAGAACGGTTTTTTCTGTTTTTTAATATACACATCGAAAATCTTAACAAGGAAAATGCCACAGACGCCGCGATTAACGTGGCTACATACTGGCCCCAAGAAATTTAAACTATCGATGCGAAAGAAGAAAAAGAAAGAAAATCAGTGCGAGAGATACTCATACAAGTAACAAACAGGTTTTCTTCCTTCGCGGTCCACCCCTTTTATCGACGCGTAAAAAGGACCCTTAAGAACACAGTCACTCTAAAACCACATCTTATGACAACACGGCACTAAACAACGAAATGTCGTAAACATGTTACTCAATTACTTATTCTAAATAAATTACTTTTACACGCGAATTTTCTCAGAACATCTACGAGTTCGTTTCGTTAAGGACTATAGATTCGAAACTGTGTGATGATAATGTAGTAGATTAAATATGTCATATCAAAATAATAGAAGTTTCAGTTCTAACTTCATAGTTTTATTCATAAAAGTCGATATCGACATACGACACACAAAATAGTGCATAGTAACGTAGTGTAGCACGTGCAAACGTTTACTAAATAAAAAATTCTCATTTTTTTTAAATACTTCTCTAACCTTATCAAAAAAAAAGAATTTTTTCTTTGTTTCAAAGTCGTGTCTAAATGAAGAAAACGTTAAATGTTTTAGGAGCTTCAATCGTCTTAAAAGATACTTTACTATATCTTCCTACAATAAGCCATTCGATTATCATTCGTGACAAAGCAAGCCAACTTGTGCATCTCCAAAATCCTTACAGCGAGTATCACCCTCACTGGACCATAAAACGTTACCTCAGTAACGTTAACGTCAAGAGTGTCATAAAAGTGCCGTCAATTCGTTCCTTAACTACCAAGAGATTGACTTGCCGACACATCCCGACACTTCCCGAAACTTTCCGACACTTCACGACAGTAACCGAAGCTGGAATTGAAGTTAACCTGTTAATCGTTTGCTTTAGCTACTGACAATAAATCTTTAGGAGATTTTTCACACCAGAAGCGATAATTGGATCAACATTCAGCTTAGTCGGTGATCAAGAAAAGAAAACTGATCATGATGTAGATACCAGTTTTAATTTTTTTTGTTTAGCTCTCTGTAAGTAGATGATTATCTTCTATGGCTAAAGTACTGAACCAATCATGATGTAGGGTATTGTTGTAGTACAACCGTATTGATGAAAACATGAAATGATTTTGTTTCGAATGGAGGCAATATTATCCGAAACGATACTCTCGCATTTCCAAAAGGAACGCATTAAATAAAGTTATTTTATGAAAGGTAAAAGTGATGAACAAGACAAAACGTTCTTTTATCAGGGTCAGTTTATGATCCGATATAAATTGTGCACCAAAATAAGAATAAAATTCTCTCAAAATGGCGGCCACGGGCCCCATATCCCCATACCTTGTTAACGTAAGAAGCTAACTTCTTTTTTATTGGCAACACCTTTAACGTTTTAGCATTACGAATAACTTTGAATTTGGAACGTTTTTATTGCTGCTTGCTTTTTCTTGTTATGCTAAAAAAGGACTTTTGTGTTAGAATTTAGAGTTGATTTTAGAATAGAAGGGTAAAGCATGAAGTGTTGAGGCGATAAATAAAAACTTTTTCATTTGTTTTGTTATACGTCATACGTGCGATCGCATTTCTGCGATATTAGACTTTATTCACACAAGTTGAGGTTGTTTTTGAGTTGTATTTTCGTCTATCTTTGCGATAATGTTCTTCTGAACCAATATTGAAGTCTGACAATTTACAGATATTGTTCATCCGTTTTGATGTTTCGGGTTACGGAACATTGTACTCTTATAATGACCGGGATGAACCTAAAGTCCGTTTACGAGTTTCTACGAGAGGTGCTTCAGTTCAAACGAATCCAAGTTTTTATTTCTTGTTTTATTTAAACACCTGGGAATAAAAGGGTGGCTGTAATAAGATGATGTTAATGTTATTACAAAATAAAGAAGGTTTTATTGTTTTTTTTTTTTTACTGAACGTACCTAAACAAAATGTTGACCACGACTATGAAAAAAGAGCCTTAAAATGTTTTATTTGACTCAACTCTTAGCCGCTCAACAATATTTTTTTCGACAAAAAAATAATTATTAAATAAGAAAAATGTAGGGTATTCTTAACATTCTATTCTTATAAGGTTGTTAAGATTTTTATTCTGAACGGCAAAGGGTAGCACAATAGAAGAAAGAAAGGGGTAGTAATCCTTTATAAGCATTAGGCTGTGGTCATACAGCGAGCGTTTCAAAATAGGTTACTTTAGTGGGACAGTTTATGACTTTGAATAAGGTAAAAATATGCATTATTTTCCAGCTGCAGAAAAACTGGTATAAATAAAGAAAAAACTGATTTTAATATGGTATTGCCAGGTTTTTTGGGCGCAACTTTTTGAAAGCTCACTTTATGAAGACGATAGACTTACGTGAGGTTTTACTCACAAAGTAACTTATTCGTATAACTGACCGTGGCATCACTTTGGGCCCTATCAGAATATCAGCGCTGTGACTTTTCAAATGTCACAGCACCTTGCTGAGATAGGAGCCTTTTGGCCTTGCACAGGACCATTTTGATTGTTTTTTAATTTTTTTCATGTTTAGTTTTTTATATAATTGTATCATGTCTATTCTATCTTTTTCTTTTTGTTTCTGTTTTGTCCTGTGTCATGTGTCCACTGCTCTCAAAAACTGTGAAGGAAAACATCGTGAGGAAACCGGCATGTTCTAGAACAAAATAATCGAAGACTGTGACATCTACCAATACGCACTAGGCCCGCGTGGTGGATTATAGCCCATTCCCTCTCATTGAGAGGAGGCCGAGTCCCAGCAGTGGGAACATTATAGGCTGATAATGATGATTATGATGTCCTGTATAAGTTTAATAAATAGTTTTTCTAGCTTTCTTATTCCTGAAGTAGATATTTACTGATTGGTAAAGCGTTGTCTAGAAAATAACCTATATTATCAAAATCAACGAAAGAGTTATTTCAGAAGCCCAATAACAATAGCAGTTTATAAGTAACATCGTTATACGCACCGCTAACCACCATTAAAGTGACCTCATCCTTACAATAAACACTTTATAACGAAATAAGTTTTATAAAAGAACTTTGTGAAGGATTGTGGGCTCTTTGAGTTTGAACTCCTTGCCTATTGATAAAACGAGAAATACTCGTTTAATGCAGTTTTAACGAAGGACTTAAGGGAAGTTAGATTTTTCAGTTAAAGTTTGTGAAAGTATTAAAATATACATCTTTTGTAGAAATACGCTCTGACAAAATATTTAAGAGCCTATACTAGCCTCAAATTAGCAACTCTATATTTGGTAGTTCAAACTTCGTTTGAAATACTGTTAGAATAAAGTTCTAATCAGCTTGCACTACAAAGTGGTTGTTACGTCAGTCACTGCGGCCGAATAGTGCGAAATTAGTGGTTTTTTTGCGATTTACAAAAAATCTATTGATTGGACTAAAAAAGTAAATAATATATGACCTGCTTTATAGTTAGTTCAGTTAGTATAAAAAGTTTCATGATCTAATTTGAAGTATTTTATGATTGCCAGCGGTTTATTGTTCAGTTTAGAGGTAACTTTGAGATTTTTTTCTATCGAGAAAATTTTATGGAATCGTGTTTTCGCCAAATATAGGACTTAACATTAATCCTCAACTTTACCATATGTTTATTTCAAAATTAATGCAGCAGTATTTTAGGCGTAACAGAGGATCATGTTAAGCCATTTGAGGTAGTATAGGAACTTAAGACGCCTCCCCGAGCAAATGACCTTGAACGAGCAGTTTTTTGGAGCCTACTCCTCTTTATCCAAAAGAAATACCAACTAATAAAAAATACAGTAAATTACTACATATTCTTGACTCCAAAATTGTCGTTTCTTTTGTTTTTTAAGTAGCTTAATGTTTATTAAATCCCCTCACAACGAAACCACAGAAATGAGAAATAATTATTTATAAAATGCTACTCCTCGTAAAGTAACCATTATTTTGATTTGCTACTTATACTAATGTATAGACAATTTAATAATGAACATAATTGTCGTTTTATTTTTTCCAAAAGACGTAAATATTGATTTTATAAAGAATAAAAACCACTCATTTCGCACTATTCGGCCTGCAGTGACTGACGTAACAATCACTTTGTAGTGCAAGCTGATTAGAACTTTATTCTAACAGTATTTCAAAAGAAGTTTGAACCACCACAAATAGAGTTGCTAATTTTGCTCGGGGAACCGCCTTAAAAGGGAATGGAAAATAGTATCTTTTGTAAGGTTTGATTAGACCGGTAAGGACAAATTGTGGACGTGCCCGTGAGTACGGACTTTTCCCCACAAATATCTCTGAATTATCTGTTACTGTCCGGGGTCAGAAGAATCAATCCGTACAGATTTAACTGAACCTGTAAGGGTTCGACCTTGAATCACATGGTTCGAACAGGAGGAAGGGGGGTCAGACAAAAATCACGATAGAGGGGGGGGGAGGTATAAAGTGACAACCACTTGTATTTTTTCGTTACAAGAAAAAAAAAAAAACAATGAATAGTTTCCAAGAACTCTATAGATGGCTTTGAATTGTCTACGATAGTTGGTGCCAAAGCCAAAATGTTTGGGAAAAAAAACATTGCGTCACGTCACATACGCTCGTTGACTGACACTTTCGTTTGCTTAACCTTCCGAATATAACCTAGTTTTTTTGCGCTTTGTTAAAATCAGTTTTTTTAGGTTCCGTTCCTTGCATTAACGGACTAAGTTTAGCGCCATCTATCCAGCGACTAGGGACGAGCTAAAAAGAAAATCCCTTATTGGGGTGGGGGTAGCCTAAAACTTCACGACGTATCATCACGGTAGGAGGGCTATAAAAGTGGCCTAAAACCTTACGTGGTCAAACCAAGCGAACCCGGTCATATGACTTTGACAGATAATGTACTGAAATATCTGTCAAAGTCTGGTGTCTGCAGCCTTCCTCCGTCAGCGTCCATAAATTTGGTCCTTGATTATTAATCTAGTTTTGTCACAGTTTAGGATCTCTAGTATCGCTGCACGTTTATACAAAAACAAATACAGTTTTTAGTAATCCTATGTTATTTCAATTATATTATATGTTTGTGCGTTATCAGTATTCGGTTAATTGACGAAATATCATCATTTCCGATGTACGTAAAATAATAGAAAAAATAAAACTTTGCTATTCGCACACCCAGCCTATGACGTCAAAAAAGTTTACCGTGTACGCAACAGCGTAACGCACATCTATACGGTTTAGATATTTTGTATTCTGACTTGCATACAATATGGCACAATTTAGCGTGGCTGTTGCGTGTATGGATAGAATAGACAAATGATTTCATGTGCTGCTGTGAAACTGTAATAGTTATTTGAACAATATGTTGCTAGCTTTACAGAATAAAGTTGCTTGTACGGCCTGAAGATTAAAATTCGGGAGGATATTTTCCGTAATACGATTTATATATTTCGAGTTATTAATTGAGAATGAACGAGTTGATACGGAAACTTTCGTCATTATGATCTTTCTTGACCAATCTCTGGGCCATAGTCTGATTTTCTAAAACATGACGCATCACCAAGCCCTTATTTTTTTTAAATTCTAAATAGGCTTGCGTTTGGCCGCAACTCGCCTGATGTGAAGCGACGACGCGGCCTAGGGTGGAGCACGCTTGCCTAGAAGTAACCGATTTACTCGAACTTAGAAGAGATATAGATTAAAGTGATCGGGAAACAGAGAATCCGCCAGTGAATTCCACTGACTGGCGGATGGCACAATAAATGTCATAAAGCAAAGCACAGCGCTTTGTTAACCACTAACCATACGATAAAGAAAGAAGAAGCGCTTTGTTCGGGTTCGTGGAACTCCATCCAACCATATAACAGTGACACTTCGCCGTATCTCCGTTCGTCCGATGATAACAACACTTTTAACTGAACTGAAATTTCTGATGGGAAAACCCAATAACAAATTGTCCAACTCAAATCGAACCTAGGACATTTTACTTACTTGTAGCGAATTGTGACCACTGAACCAATAGGTAGAATAAACCAAGTTTCAATAGAAACACGCTAAATCTAAATTCAAAAACACACTGGCACCGATGACTGTGGCTGCCAGTTTTGAGACACAGTCAGATCGTCAGATCGTCTAAACCTTGCTTTTAAAGCCAAATTAATATGGCATGCAATCAACGAACCACCAGATTTAGCAAAATGTAACGGCAAAAAAAACACTTTTGATTGCCAAAATTTAAATGAACACCAACATTAATCCCCATTTTGTCGTGAAATTAGAACCAACATTTTTTTTTTTTAGTTAATGACCACTAGATATTGAACTGTTATTCTCATGCATCCAAGTCGAGGGAGACCCGGTCGAAAGCCCCGCTTGGCGGGGCTCCTACTTCTTAATGGTTTATAAAAATATCAGGGTGCCCCAAGTTGGCCTAGGCAAAACTAGTTTGTCATCAAACACCTCATTTAAATTTAGTGCTGAATTTACTAAATTTGGTGATCAATTGATATTTTAGGTGATAGATGTTAGTGGTCACAAAGTTATTTTTGGTGGTCATACTATTTTCCCCCAATCCATATCACCAAAATAATACAATAAACGAACTATCCCTCTCAACTTCTCCATGTAAATCTCAAGCCGTCGTACGTTAAAGTTGTCTGGCGGGAAACCCCTGCTAATTTATAGTCAACTTTCAATTTAGCTAACACGTCTGCGTCCCGTAAATCTGGACGACCATTAAACTGTTCCTTGTGGTCCCTTTGGCGACCGACTGGACACTTGGACGGTGTTAATACGAATCTCTGATTAAAATTTTGAATTGAAATGGCGGATTGTTTCCTTCCCGTTGTCTCGGTGTCATTTTGTGGGTAACTTGAAACATGATACGTATATTTGGATAACGTCGTTGAAGTTTTAACACCACGTTGAAAAAAATAACTGCTTATTTCTAGAATTTTATAATTTGTGTTCATTTCAAATTAGATAGTAACGTGTTTGTTTCTGTGATTGGCTAGAACAACTCGTCTTCCGATTCTCAAAAAAACTCAAAATGTCAAAACCGCAAAAAAGGACACGTGGTGTTAAACCTTCAACGACGCTAAGTGAGTGTTTATTTACATGATCTTGGTGGTATTTGCGCTCCAAGATTGCTTTATTCGTTTTCTTAGCGATGGCAAAAAGGATGCTGCTTTTGGTCAAAGTTCAGAAAATACACACATCAAAAGTATCTAGGGATCAACATATATTTTTGCAATAACTTTTCTCCTGATTGATATTAATTAAAATTTTCTTTAAGGATTCATCAAATAAAGTGTTTTCGTTTGTCACAGTAACGATAAACCAAGTCACCTTTGCATTAATAAAGAAATTTGCCATTTTCCTAATAAAGGGATTTTTGACATTTGAACCACTAACATTAAAGTTCGAAAAAAAGACTGAAATAACAGTTTTCTTTAAAATTTTATTGGGTAACTTAAACAATTAATAATCCGTGTTTCTACCGCGAACACTAACAACACAAGAACATCGGTTTGGCATACTCAAAATGAGTTCATCCAAATCACGCTGTGGAATGGCCGCCCATGTTCGTTGCAACAACAAAAAAAGGTCTTCTTGCGACTGGATACCCTCCATATTCGGCAGAGCTCTTCTCTGTAGCATATCCCATGCATGCTCAATCGGGTTCAAGTCTGGCGACTGAGCAGGCCAGGGCAGGACATTGATGTTAGCTGCGGCGAGAGTCTGTCTTACAACTCTTGCGGTGTGCGGTCGTGCATTATCATGCATTAACTGAAATAAGGGACCGATTTGCACTTGTAGAGGAACGATGACGTCTGATACAATCGTCTCAGCATAAATTTGAGCGTTGAGGTTGCCTCTGATCCAAATCAACTCAGTTCTTCCGCCGATCCAAATACCCGCCCATACCATGATGGTTCCACCACTATAAGGATGGACTTCCTGGCAGGATTTTAATCGCTGTTGGCGTCCAGGGGTTCTCCAGTGTCGTATACGTCTTGTATCCGGTCTCATACCAAAACGAGACTCATCAGAAAAGCACACGAAACGCCATTGTTCTTCTGCCCAATTTCTGTGTTCAAGAGCCCATTGATATCGAATCCTACGATTGTGCATTGCTATAGGTGGTACCCGTAGCGGTCTTCGGGAATGAAGGTTCACTTCATGCAAGCGGTTTCTGACTGTTTGGTCGCTAGTTAAGTTCCCTGAAGAGTGATGAAGCCTCACGGCTAACATCATGGCGGTTATTGTTGGAGCTCTTCGAGTTAAGATTTGAATGTATCGGTCTTGTCTCCGTGTGGTGCAGCGATACCGTCCTCCATGGCGCTCAGCCACGGTACCAGTGCTTCGGTAACGTGTCCAAAGTCGACTGATAACACTCTGACTTGTATTCAGAGCTAAAGCTACAGTACGTTGCCGGGAACCAGCTTCTATCATTCCCACGGCTCTGAGCATTTCTTCCCTGCTTAAATGACGTCGCCGCTCCATAATAACGTTGGTTTTAATCAGTAGTAGGGAAACAGTAGCACTAATAATGTCTTCAATGCGTTGTATGTTTTTATAGGGAAAATATTGACAGCTTATTTTCATCTTTTACTCGAATTTGATTGAGAGTTCCTGATTCAAATTATGAAATGCACCAAAAAGGATCCATATAAATTTATAAAATCATAAATTTATTACAAAGCCACATCTCAATCTCAAGAAATCCGCATAAAAATGCTTGATCCCTAGACATTTTTGATGTGTGTAGTCACGCAAACTGCCTTATTCTAACACGGTCATTAGATCCACAACAAATAAAAGTGACAATCCGTCATCCCTCACAAAAAAAGTTAAACAACAAAAAGTGTGACGTGACATACTTAAAAAAGTAAAAAGCTCAATGAGTGCATAAATAAAATCAGCCTTGACACAGCTACTGTAATACAGTGTTCCCGAATGCCAAGGTCAGCCAATGACCTCGACCGAATCAATAACTCATTACTTTTTTATTTCGTTTAACGTTTAAAAATAACGTGTTTTTTCGCGTTTCGCACGCCCTCATCGTACCGATTACGTATCGCCGCTTGTTGTGTTGATGGCAATTGTGACGTCACAATGTTCCGGTAGTGACGTATTGTGGGTTTCGTTTAATATTTTTGTGAGGGTGATTTACTTATTGAAGATGACCAGTGACCGCTGAACAAGGCAAGATCTCTTGGCGTGGCATACAGTGACAAGTTACCTAAACTACAGCAGTAGTACAGGGGTGAATGACAGACCCTTTTCTATTGCAAATAAGATGTTTCACTAATATATTTCTTCGGGCTGGCTAAGCTCAAGGTGATTCCTTGATAATCTTGTGATACACATCTTAAAAATTTAGCCTACTTACTTACTAAGATTTAAAACTAAGAATAGTAGAAGAAATTTCTGGCGCTATTTTAGTTTTAGATGTGAGAGATTTAATACTACCTCTGAAAACTAATGCTATCGTGTCCCCAAAAAGAAAAATGCCATAAAAATCTGAGTCCGTTACGTAATTAGTCAATGAATATATTTTAATCGCCATATTATTTTCATCAGATCTGGGAAAAAATGAATGAAAGAATGAACTGTTTATTTCACACGCTTTTAACCAGATAATTTGGGTAAATATTTTTTAATGGACCACAGTTCTGGTCAATGTTTAACTTTAAAATTATTCTTTTAAAATGCGATTGTAAAATCCTCTGAGTTTTTATTGCTAACTGACTTTAAAAAAACAGTTTCGTCAATCCGGCAAATAAGTTCCGTAGATAGAATGCAGTAAAATAAAGTAACAAGTTAACAAAGACGGGCGGGGTAGTCAGACGTTGTAGTTGCGAAAATTAAAGAAGGTCACTCAGTTCCGTCAATCAGTTACGGAAGCGCAATTGCTATCCAAAATTTAACTGCACGCGCTTAGTTTTAAGAACCATAATGCGACAGCAAGGGGTCCCGTGATCACGTCTTACAGCCGTTTTCTATAACTTACTAACGTTTAACTGTTGGTTAATATGCCTACTTTCGTAGCTATCGGTGTTTCTATAAACAAAGAATATCCTATCCGCGTCACCTACCTGTCACTTGATTCATAGAAAAATTAAAGAAAGCTTTTCTGTGACGTTTTGTTTCTAACCGGTCAGCAAGCAAAATGTCAAAAAGACAGAGATAGCAACCTACCGAAACCGGCTAGTAAGTTATTAAAAATGGCCGTTAGGGATACGGATATTGACACTCTGATCTTAATAATGATATTTTTTTAAGACCAGTTAATTATCAACATTGAAATTAAAAATTGCATATATCGGAGTACTGCAATGAAATAAAACGTGTATTCAATTGGAAAGAAAAAATTAACAAGTTGATTAAGAGTTGATGACAGGAAAAAATAAAACTTTCCATCTGATTTTTATGACCAACCAGTGTAAAAACGGCACAACAGGAAGAAATTTTCTGAAAAACATGAATCTATCGTCATATTTTTAAATAAATTTATTGTTTTAATTAATCGTGTAACCAAATCATAGATTGCCCAATCGTTTGACAGCACATTTATAGTTCATTAAGAATCAGGCTATCAAAAACCGAGGGTTCCAGTCATTGGTTCCAGTAATCATCTCAAAATAAAATAAAATTGGATCAACATACCAAAATATTTGCAATCCCCGATGACGTTTGTAAACACTAAATTATATAAGGCACTGTAATCAGACTATTGATTTTCTTACACACAACAGATTGCACTAATACCAACAAAAATATACTAAAAATTAATAAAAACTATTGAGCACCATTTACACCTTACTTTTTAAACCGTAGTTTCTTAGGAACTTATTACACTTCTGTTTCTTAATTTGATTAAAGAACATTCACCAAGGCACTTATTTAGAACAATTTTGAATTTGAATGTGTTAGTTTGAATTTTGGCGGGAGAGCAGGGGTGGCGTGCGCCCGGCCCGCTTTGTGCGACGGTCTACAAGGAACTCGTCTTGGGCCCAAAAGACGTTACGTTCGGTATCGGACCCTACAAACTCCCCTTATTTGATCTTGATAAGTGTGTGTGCTCTATAGTGGCCCTTTGAATTAATATTTTATTTTGTTTGGAGCTGTGGACGTTTAAAAATCTAGTTATTTTTTAAAAACGTGTTAGGATTTTTTGTGAAATGTAATGTTAGTTGATTGACCTGGCATTTGTGCTAAAAATGCACAAAACAAGTTGTTTTTTTTTAATTTCAGTCATTTGTGACTTAATATTAATAGTCTATACGTGCATACGGATATACCAGCATAATAACTAAAAAACATGTCTAAAAATATTATAGCTCATGTCATCTTACTCCGGAACACACAAGATTATTTGATTTATTAAGAAGAATTTAATCCAGTTTTAAATCAAAACCTATATTTAAAATCTCTCTTTTAATATCTAAAAAGAGGCGACGGTCACAATTTCAACACATCACAGTATTAAAAGCGACCAGTTAAAGTATGAAGTCCCATACAGAACATTGCTAATGTAAAATAGCATCTATAATTGAGTCAGTAAAGTCTAAACGTCATTAGGACCAGCTGCTCGCATAAAAAGGTTTATTTTGTTAGGGTGAGCTTTCTTTGCGATTACTACTGTTGTTCGTACACACATAAAAGACGACAATAAGTCCAGAGATGAACTAGGGACGTATAATCATTTGTACTTAGTTGTTTTTTTTTTCGTTTATATATAATTTACCAGTCGTACTTATTGCATTTTAAATAACTCAGTGTATGGATGGCGAGCTGTTTTTAAATAATAAATAAAAAGCAAGTTGTAATCAACCAAATTATATTTTTTATGAAAAGAAAAACATAAACAATCAATATTTCTATAGCCCATTGAACTTGAACATGGGATTTAATCTTCAGTTGAATCTTGCATAGTTGATCAGTGGTGAAGCTAGACCTTTTCAGTACGCGCATTGCGAGTTTAGAAGATAATAATAATTATGTTCATTTAAAAATATTATTATGTTAAAAATAAAGTATTCCGTAAGGCAGCCGATATAAACATGAGGTTCCTAAGAAAACGTTTGAGTTCGTACCTGCGTTAGGAAGTAATGCACGGTGACTTATTTTTAACGGTCGTTCGTGACGCGCGCCCTTGTAGCGGGATAGTCAATCGCGGCCCGCTATCTACATACATATGTACATCTTGTTATTTATAGGTTTGATGGAAGTAATTTTGCATCGTACGCAAAATCAAACCTTTGAATCACGCATGTTGTACATAACTAAATACGAAACTTTGTTTCATGAAAATAAATAAAACCAATGGCATTCGTTGTAAACAGTTGAATAAAGATTATCAACTATTTCTATATAGGTCGTCTGAAAGTATCAAATTATATCTGAAAATATGACCAAGTATAAGATAGGTAATACCACATACCCCACTGGTAGGCATACTGAAAAGAAGTATTTTGACTGTGACGGTAGATATAAGAATACATTGAAAAGAAAATAATAGCTATTTTGAATCTGATATCACATTCTAATCTCGCTATCAAAACATGTTTTAATTTACCTGAATTTTATATTAATTTCCACTGAGATGGCATTGTCTTCACATCTAGTAAGAAGCAACCCGCGAGTTGGTTCCTCCTGCCCTCCGTACGTTATGGTCGAACGTTATGCTCCTTCGAAATTCAAAAACAAGCGCTCGACTGAGACGGGGATAACGTATTCTTGCATTTTTATTAGGACATAAAAAATAAATCGAAAACACAAAACATTAATATTATAAAGTTAAACACAACGATACATCTACGGATAGATAAAGATTATTTTATTGACTCAGAAAATCTACAATCGTGTCTTTGGTGTAAGTGAAGCTATACTACTCGAGTAAGTAGGTAGTTATTTTTGAAAATAAAAGACCTCTGCTAATGAACTATCTTCGAATCTGCTTGCTCGTGGTCATTCCCTATACGTATTTGCTCTTTTTTTATTTTGTCAAACAAAACAAACGTTAATAACGAAAAAATTCAAACGCCAACCACCTGGTCAAACTAAAGGCATATCGCGCATCATAAAACACGGAGCTCGTGCCTGCCACACGAACGGATGTCTCCAATTTCCATAAATGAGCTAGTAGTCCAGAATTATTACTATCCTACCACTCTTACAGCTTCAACTTTAAGGTCGAGGTTCCCTTGGCAGTAAAGGCACGCGCCGTCTTCATACAGTTCAAGACAGCAACAGGAAACAGCAAAGGAAGGGTGATTACTGATTCCAAGACGTTGGTAGGTAATAAGTTTAAGTAAGCAAGCGACAGATGGTTGTTTCTTTGGTCGAGTGATTAGGCGTCGGGGTTTTAATCTATGGAACTGGTTGGTGACCATAAGGTCTGATGAAGATCTTTGGTGCTATTTTGGACGTTTTTTCAAGTAGGTATTTTTTACTTTTCTACTTCAATTGCCTCCTTGTCTTCACCGATAAATCATAATAAATCGCAGCTCGATTTCAGTCACAGCTTATACGACTTGCTAGTTTTTATATTTTCAAAAATCTAAATCAAAGCATTTATTTCAAGTAGGCCAGTTACAGCCTGTCAGTCACACAGGCCAGTCACTCTCTCAAGCTCATGAAGGAGTGGCGTGAGATGATCCTGCAGTCTTCAGACGAGGCGTGTAAATACCGGCAGCTCAATAGACGGATCTCTAAATCCTTGAAGAGCGACCTCCGCCGCTTTAATACCGAGCGTATTAAAGACGCGATTGAGCGGAATAAAGGCTCCAATGTATTTGCAAGAGATCTGGCTATTGGGCAAAGCCAGCTCACGAAACTGAAGACCGACGATGGTAGGATCTTATCCGCCAAACCGGAGCTTTAGAGAGCTTCTATGGACAGTTGTACACGTCAACCAGAAAACCCGTCGTAGATCTAGCAAACAACCCAAGAGCTAGACTGACCCGACACTATACCGAAGACATCCCGGATGTCAGCCTGTACGAGATTAGGAAGGCTCTGAAGCAGCTCAAAAACAACAAGGCACCGGGTGATGACGGAACTACGACCGAACTCTTGAAGGCGGGTGGAAAATCGGTACTTAAGGCCCTTCAGAAGCTGTTTAATTCCGTCATACTTGAGGGAAAAACGCCACAGGCATGGTGCAGGGGTGTTGTGGTACTTTGTGGTACTCTTCTTCAAGAAGGGCAACAATGCCCGGTTGAAGAATTATAGGCCCATCTCACTTCTAAGCCATGTCTACAAGTGGTTTTCAAGAGTTATCACGAATCGTCTCGCGCGCAGGTTTGACGATTTCCAGCCTTCCGAACAAGCTGGTTTCCGAAAAGGCTTTAGCACCGCGGACCACATACATACGCTGCGGCAGGTTATACAGAAGACCGAAGAGTATAACTTGCCCCTCTGTTTAGCGTTTGTGGACTACGAGAAAGCCTTCGATTCGATCGAGACCTGGGCTGTACTGCAGTCTCTCCAACGGTGCCAAATCGACTATTGGTACATCGAGGTGTTTGTGTTTTGTTTGTCTTCACAAATCTCTGTAAGTACCTCAACCTGTACTTAGAGAGATTCCTTCAATATGTCACCCTTGAAATTCGAAATTTAAAACTTTATAAGTTGACGCGTTCTAAACTTCAATTACTCAATACAGAAACCGACAAGAAGGTATTACTATTATTGTTTGAGTGTCAAACTTCAGTTGTGATGCTGATGATCCAGACTAAATGAAACTGCTGCTTCTCGATATGAAGACTGTATAACATTGACTGGTTACATTACAAAAAATGGAATATGTGTACGGTAGGTGACGGCGAGTGTGCAGCAGTTTTATTTCGTCGAGACCAACTGGAGCTTGACACTCAAACGCATACATCAAATAGGAAAGGATACAAAAAAAGAACTGCTTACGTCATAATCAGTCAGTCTTTATAAGCTTAAATAATCACTTTTCAATTAGTCCCATAACAAGGTACAACCTGTGACAGTAACTATCACCAATTTGTCAAACACCATCTTGTAGCCGACATCCTAAGTTAGTTAAGGCTAAGTTCCGAAGTGCTGGACGGACACAGTTCCTAGATTTGCCACTTAAGTGATTTGTCCCGATGCCTAACTTGCGAAATCGACTAATTTGTCTCACAATTGCTTTTAGTCGAGTTGAGTTGGTTCTATTAAGTTTCTGGTAGATTAGAATACAGTATATACTTTAAAACACTACTAGCCTATGCAGCTTCGCCCGGGTGGAGTTCGATAATCATCCCACAGGGTCGTTGGTAGTAAGACCCGACGACACGACCCGACGTATAAAAAGTATCCTATGTGTCAATCCAGTCAATCAATCCATCTGTGTGCCAAATTCCATCCAAATCCATTCAATAGTTTTTGCGTTTTCTTTTAAAATCCTTTGGATTATAACAAAAAGTAAGCTTATCAGTAAATTGGGGTTAAAAGGAAAAAAAAACGGTCTAATAGAGTCATCAAAGTTATAAAAGGCCTTAACAAACAAAAAACAGAAGTTTTATTAGTAATCTGTCTTCAAATTCGAATGTTGCAGTATAATTGAAAATTTAAAAAAAGCAACCGTGTTTTGTTTGCCGTAACGGTTCGCCTAAATAAATTATTTCCTATTTCGTTGGTGATAAGGTCTAGAATTGCTAAAAGATTACCTGTGTTAATAGCTGATTAATTCTGTTCATAGGTAGCTACAGGTTGATGATTAGTTTACGACAGTGACGGTTAATCAATTTTGACGATTAAGCTGTCGAGAAGTCGAAAACCCTTCTTTATGTTATCAGCACATGTTTTGAAATTATTGTTTATTTTTCTGTGTTCTGTGGCTGCATCTTTTGTTTCTTCTGCATTTTTAAACGAACATAATCCTAACAAACGTGATTTGAAATCGAACTAATCATTACAGGTGGCCTACCATGACGTCTAAAAGCAGGATCGTTTTAATCTTGTTCCAGTGTGGGAAAGAGATGACGCTAGACGTCCTCTATAGCTCCGTCTCTTACCCACACTGGAACAAGATTAAAACGATTCTGCTTTAAGACGTCATGGTTTAGAGTTATTTAATTCGATGTACAGAAAATGCTTGGTTGACGGTTTCGTGAAGGGTTTGTTAACACCTTGTTTTACTACACATTTTCTAGAAGCACTATAATCCTTTCTCCAGTCGGTTCCTTTTCGTGGTACAGGGTGGTGGCATTCTACAACATGTGTTGGATAGAGTATATGAGTTGTCTTCATTAAAGACTAAGTGGGATCAGGTGGTACGCCATTAGCCACAGCATTATATTCTTTATGCATACTGACGTTAGAAATTTATTCAGTTAAACACGGATAGTTGTAGAAAAATGGTACCTACATTTAAGAATTCTTTTCGCAGGTCCGATTTAAAAGTTGACGCCCGTGAATTCAAATCCAAAGTACTATCTAGGACACTCCCGCCTGATCAAAACTAAGCTAATTTTTGCTTGCACTTACAACTTAGAAACGCTCTTTAGCCCCGCCTCGTTGTCTTAGTATAGCAATAATGAATGAAAAGATACCGATCGACCGAGCTCGCTGACGACGCACGCCAAACGAGAGTTATTGTTATTTTGCGCGCCAAAGTTGACGCTTTCCTAATAGGCCTAAACTTTAAGGGGGCGTGGCTTGGCGCCTCCGCATAATTTAAACCAAAAAATGTTTAACTGATCAGGCGGAAAAGACCACGACTGTACCACGAACACCAAGGGACTACTTTTTAACACATTTCATCACCACTGGTCTCAAAATGGTGAACGAATCTGCAAGACCCAGAAATTGGAAGACATCTGACATGTGGTCACAGGATCGGACTCCCGTCCACTCAGGCCAGAGGCTTAAAATGGCCGTTTTAACAATACATAGGATATACGAATCACGTTAAAATTGCCAAAATGCTGACGCAGTTAATACATACAATGGATTGTCACTTTGTGACCATTTTACGAATCGTAACGTAATTCATAATAATTATTACTATCCTATTCTACTATGATTCTACTAAAGCGGACATTTTAGGCCCCAAGGTCTAGGTCCCAGAACTGGGAACGTTATAATAATGCGGCATCCTTACTACAGCACCTGCATGGTAGTGACAACAGCATTTTGATGATACGGACTACGGATGACCGGACTGCCCCTTCCAGAGACACTGGGTAAGGACTGTCTTAGGTCTAACAAAATAAATAATTAAGTTGTAAACGCTAAAAATCCTAACCTAATTACTTATGCACCTTTGTAACTAACACTAAAATACTAACAAAACTATGGATTTAAGTCTGAAAATAAAGTTCATATTACTTATTTATTCATAATGTTTTGAGAGCAGTCTTGATGAAATAACCACACAAGAAGTTCAGCTTGCCGACAGCTTTACCAACAAAAATCTTCATCAGATCCTACGAACTAGTTACGTATATCAAATATTGTGCTAGAACCTCGTGGTGCTTACTCAAGTCGCTAATAAATCTCACGGGGCCTTAATTACGGTGATGTGTTGAGATAGACAGACTAACAGAGGGTGGTTTTATGAGGGAAGAACTTCGTTACGATGTGTGGGTACCTCTCCAAACAATAGGCCAAGTTTTACCTGGGATCGGGGAAATATTTACTGACAAACACTTTTTGTGTTAAAAGTATCGGTAAAAGTTGAAAATAGAAGATGTATACGCTATTTTTTGTCTGTGACATTATGTTTTCCGTTTATTAATTGTTTCATGACAGGGTTTAAAATAAAACGGTTTAAATATTCGGCATTAATGGCAATTAAACCCCAATCAATTATTTTCCTAACAGTTCATTGGTAAACCAGATTTTAAAGCTCAATATTAACGGAGATACAGCCGATTAAAGTTAGACAAAGTTTCTTAAAATGTTAAAAATAGCATAACTATTTATTTAAATCATTTCTAAGTTAATGAGAGGTTTTCTTTTTGAGGGATTAAAAAATAATAGTTTCTAAGAACTCTGTAGATGGCGTTGAACTGACTACGTTACTTGGTGACAAAGCCAAAAGGCTTGGAAAAAAAAAATGCGTCAAGTCACATGCGCTCGTTGACTGACAGTTTCGTTTGCTTAAGGTTCCGGATATAACCTATTTTTCTCGCGCTTTGTTAAAATTAGTTTTTTACTTTCCGTTCCTCTCAGTAACGTACCAAGTTCAGCGCCATCTATCCAGCGACTAGGGAAGAGCTAAAAAGAAAATCCCTCATTACATTGATCTGTCATCAATATAACGTCTTGTAAAACCGTGCCCAAACGTGACGTGTCACATAATAATTTAAGAAATTATTATAAGGAACCCATGTCAATACTTTTCATGTTTTTACCTGGAAAGTATTGGTGTGACATAGGGTCCATAACTGCTGGACTAATAATGATAAACACAAAAAAACTTTCACCCTTCGTCGTCACTTTTTTCATTCAGTAAAAAGTTTATTATTCTAGTAATGATGTGTCCCACGGAGATAGCGGAAACACTGGCAGAACATCGATTGATTACTGCAACAGATGGCGATTCAGTTATAAGCAAATTGGAGAAACAATAACAACGAAAATCAAGAATTGTTGCAATTATTCTCCAAAATAATAAATGTCCAAAGAATATCAGAAACCTTGATTAAAAGACTAAGAAAGAAACAAAAAATACTTACTTGCCGCAAAGAGATAAATAAAAAAGCATTTTCCAAATCAGTTCTAGCGTCTTCAAGTAATCGGTGAACATACATAAAAAAGATTCTGAAAAATTGAGAACCTCTCCTCATTTTTAGGGTTCCGTAGTCCTGACAAGCAACCCTTATAGTTTCGACATGTCCGTCTGTCTGTCTGTCCAAGGTTTTGCTAAGAGACCGTTAGTACTAGAAAGCTGTAATTTTGTAGAAGTGTGTATATCAATATCGCCGACAAAGTAGTAAAATAAAATTTGGGAAAATATATTTTTTTAGGGTAACTCCCCTACATTTAAAGGTTGGATTTTTTTTTTCGTTGTTTAACCCATCGTGTGGGGTATCGTGGAATAGGTCTTTTAAAATGACTTAAGGGTTGCTACTACTACTTTTCGATTTAATGCCCCATTTACGAAATATTAAACTTTAAAGTGCAATTTTTTTTCCAGTAGGGCGCCCTTCTCTAAAAGCTAAACTGCGGGCTTGAAAAATCTGGAAAAAGATCATAGTGCATTTTATGAACTTTAAAGGAAAACTATAGCGGTTAAGATAACTTTATTTGTTTAGCAGTAATAGTCGTTGAACTTGGGTGTTGGATAATTTTGTACCAAATACAAAATCCTTAGAATAAATCTAGTTGCTTGTTTATAACGGGTAAAGACTTGCATTGAAAAACAATCTAAACTAAAAAAACATAATAAATTATCATAAGTTTCACAAAGCTACAGTACCAACGGATTCGTTCTATATTGTGATAACGGGCATAACTACGGAACCGTACATTGCGCGTGGCCCGACACGCATTTGGCCGGTTTTTTTGAAGTCAGATAAAAAAGGAAAGCACACATACAGCAAAACAAATATGCATGAAAACTAAAGAGGAAAATAATGGGAGGGATTGATTCAGAAAGCGGTACTCCTGGACACGGCTCGTATTGTTAGGAGGTTCCTCTCTCTTAAGCCCTGACCGCCTAGCTTGGGCCCTGTTCCCGAAACTGGTGGGCTGTAATTTTTTTATATTTATAAATGTTTTTTTTTATATTATTTTGTATAGGAATATTATATTAAAAAATTAAATAATATGTAATGAATTGAATAAAGAGAGGGAAAATAATTAGGTAGTCTTAAAGTTACTATCAAATTCTTCTAAAATCATCAAAAACCGTAGAGATTAGCAGATTAGTAGGAACAGTCACCAGCGCATCAAGTTACTACAGACTGTCAAATTTTGTCATTCGATTTTGAACTTAACCGTAAACATTTTACAGTTTAAAATCATCATGGAGACATTTGACAGTTAGTGGTAACTTGAGGTGCTGTACATTAAAATGTAGTGCGGAAACATCTTCAAGAACTTCAATTCATTAAAGGAGGCAGGCCAAATCTGGTATAGTCAGCTTAGGTCAGATTAAGATCTCTCTTGGACGGCTCAGATCTCAAGTGTCTTACCTTCCGTCTTGCACCGCATCACCTGCGCACTTAATGATCTTTTTATTATTGCATCAGTGATTGGAGTTCGCGTGACTGAGTTTTGAGCTAAACACGTTTGAACTTTTTGCCATCGACACGCTAAAAAAGAATATCTCTCTCAAATAGACGGCGCGGTTAGCGCAGTAGCTAAGCGATTGCCTTTTGTGCTGCGTGTCGCAGGTTCGATTCCTGCACGGAACAAATAAAGGGCGTAAAACACCTCTTAACGAAGCCGAAAGGCACTTGTTCTCTCCGTTATTGCGATAATTTTTTTGTTCTACACCATACCTGGGAACGTTCTAGTTACGGAGATATTGGGGGTCAAAATTCCAACTTTCTGACAAGTTTTTTTTTTTTAATACAAGTTTTTAATGTAAGATTTTTACTTCAAACACCTCTACGACCCCCGTTATATTCAATCCATCCATCAGCACAATGTTTTGAGTGCGTTACATTGAGTTCTAACACAAAACATGATTTTTCACCCCAAAAAAAAAAAGTCGTTTCCCAGCAATATTTTTTGCGTAAAGTTACTTAGTTTGATGTACAGAATGCTTGGGTGACGGCTTCGTGATGAGTTTGTTTACACCCTGTATGTATTTGTAGGGTTTTCTGGTAGTTGTTCCGAGTCTGGCTAATTGTGTATGTGAATTTAAATGTTTGTAAACGCACCCACGATACTGGAGAAATTCCTAGTGTGGGGCAACAAAAAAAAAGAATAATAATTAGGTACGCTAAGCGCTGTTTGGTATTATTATTAAAAACCGGCCAAGTGCGAGTCGGACTCGCGCACGAAGGGTTCCATATATATTTATACAACATTAGGCAAAACGGCAAAAAAATCACGTTTGTTGTTTGGGATTTATTTTATTTTAATTTAAGTATTTATTTTTAAAGTGAATATATAAATAAATGTTCTGTGAATATTTCAAGCGTCTGTCTGTTGCCGTTATTAATATCGACCAAAAAATTACAAAAATATCACGTTTATTGTATGGGAGCCCCCTTAAATATTTATTTTATTTTGTTTTTAGTATTTGTTTTTATAGCGGCAACAGTAACACATCATTTGTGAAAATTTCAACTGTCTAGCTATCACGGTTCATGAGATACAGCCTGGTGACAGACAGGCAGACGGACAGACAGATGGACAGACAGACGGACAGACGGACAGTCGAGTCTTAGTAATAGAGTCCCGTTTTTACCCTTTGGGTACGGAACCCTAAAAAACAAACAAGCGAACAAAATGCTGCATTAAATATTTCTAAGCATGGGTTACACCATGAATAATGGAATGTTCCTCTTTTATCACATTATCAGAATTTAAATGCGATAAAGGTAGGCACATTCAATGACGTCGCTTGTTAATAGCGTACCAAGATATTATTTTAAACCTTTCACTGTCTTGACGGTTGATCGGCTTTTAGATAAGTTTGTCTTCATCTTAACCCTTCCTAATCTTGTGCTTAAGCATTAAGAGGGTTATTGGGGACGCAAATTAAATTTGCATGAGAATTCTCTTATATTGAAGAGTCTAATATGTCATGAAAATTTATGTTTAAGATTGTTTTAAATCACCTACTAAAAGTCGCGAAAGTTCCGGTAGCCCGCGTTTAAATTTTCTGACGCTTTTTTTGCAAATTGCTAGGTATACAGTACTGTTGATTGATTAATTGTGAATTATTTTCTCCCTGGAAAATAAAACTAGAGGAAATTTTTATTTACTGTAGGTATAATCTATATCCTTATCAACAAAATATTTCCTCTAGTTTTATTTTGAATACTTGGTTGGAATAATTTTGTATTGGCTAAGCGCCGCCGGGTTTTCCTCTTAAGTTCTCATTACCCTAGTAAATGACATAATGAAATTTAGGTCGCCCCCAACTGGGACAATAAATTGTATAGATGATTCTAATGTTTATAATTTTGTGAATGTGTCGCTTTCGCCACAAATTATTAATGATTAATTAATAAAAACGTTTTTTTTTGTAGATTTGCTGCTACTGGTTTTAATAGTGGAACTTTATTTGAACTTTTCTCCGGCTGTCATTTGTAGATCTTTGATAATCGTTACAGGTAGTCAGTGGCCTGACAGTCTGACAATCAGTCTTACCAAAGGGCATCATACTAATCATTACTAACTGGGTTGTGGAGGTCAGATAAGCAGTCGCTCCATATAAATCAGATGTTCAGCTTCATTTAGTTAGACTTAGGAAAAGGCTAGGCAGACGCTAAATGATGTTTCTAAGTCCTGAAAAGGCTAAATAATGTTTCATATGTTTCTGGTAGATGGTGTTCATTGATAAACAACGTGATTTTTACTTAATATGTACATAATACATAATGTAACGATTTGCTTTGACTTGTCAGTGAAAACCAAGTGTCGAATATAGATAAATATTAAATTATCATGTTTGACAATAGCAGCGCGCAAAAACAGGTATACAAACATACACATAACAACACAATTACAATGTCTCAATCAAGAATTAATTTAACTTATTGTTTTAAATCGCGGTTTAATAATAACATTGTTCTAATTGAAAAGGTGTTGTTTCTTTCTTAGCAAATATTAATTTTAAAACTTTTGTTTTGAAAAATCTTTACGTCAATGCTAGGCTAGATTTTCGGTATAAAAAGGTCTGAAAATGTTGTATCGACATCAGTCCGGGTTCCAACTCTCAAGCAACATGAGAGCAACAGCCTTTGTGATCCTGTGCTGCGCTTTGCAGGTAAGCACACCATTACATTTTATTATATTTGATTTTACCGATTTTTTATCTTATTGTCTTTGATTTTGATTTGAATAACGAATTCGACGGTCAAAATACCTTTATCTGAAGCACAATAGTCCTAAATAAAGGTTTTTTTAAATGAATGTTCTTGCTGTGGTAATAGTAAAAATCATATTATCTAGTAAATATACCAATGTCTCATAATACTTATGAGGGTGCAATTTTAATGACGGCACCCTTAACGGCATAAGAATTAGGGCTGTGACTCCTAAGTCACAGCCCTAATTCTTCTGCCGTTAAGGTTATAATTTGGAAACATATTATGGGATTCAAGTTATGAGCAAACGAAAATTTTGTTGATTGTAAAAATAAATCTTAAATAGAAATACTTTCGTTATACTGAAAACTGTACTTTGTAAAAAAAAATGTAACAAACACACACACGACTGATTTTAATTCCTCGGTATTTGATGTTTCACGAATTAGTAAGTATTAACGAAACGAATTTAGAAAATAAACTGCTCTGTGACTGATTATATAACGCTGGGGGCGTTATATGATCAGTCACAGAGCAGTTTGACATCGATAGTGTGTGCTTCAGCAGGCACACACTATCGATGTGCCATGTAAGTACATATTTCGATTTGTTTCGTGTAATCAAGTATTATTCTATTCACAGTACGCAAACGCAAACTTCAGACATGGCTTTGAAGACTTTGAAGAACTTATTCACCCAGAACACGTTGCCGGTGCTCAGGCAACAGTCCTAAACGAAACTGACCAAATAGTGAAAACTAATGAAGGATACGAAGAACACAAAACTACCCGAATTAAAATCGAATTCGATCAAAAGAAACATGGCGGCTTAAAACACGGCCACGGCCACCACCGTGAAAAGAAGATAGTGAAGATGGTATTTGATGTTGATGAAGATGGTAATGAGGTTGTTTATGAGGAGGAAGAAATAATAACAATGTTAACTGATGAAGAGGCTCATAGTGCAGCAGATTCCGTTTCGTCTGCTAGTGCCTCAGCTGGTGCACACAAAGGGCATACAGGTGGTAAAGCATCCTCTGGTGCATCTGCAACAGCCACAGCACACAGCTCTGGCAACAGAGGCCCATATCAGTCCTCAGTCCCTGAAAGACCACAAACACAACAAACGCCAAAGAACCATGACGAAATAATAATTATAACAAAAGGCAATTCTGAAACTTCTGGCGTCATCCTCTACATCTACATCGTCATCGTCATCTGCATCTGGTTCACAAGGACTCAGTCATAGACAAGGATCCAGCAGTAGTGCCTCAGCAGCAGCAACTAGAACAGCTAGACAATCAGGAGCATACGGACAAGGTCAAAAAAAACAAGAAGGAGGAGCAGAATCTGGATTATATAGTCCTAGTTCACGGGGTTTAGGAAATAAACAAAGATCAACTAACAGCGCAGTGGTTGCGGCAGCAAGTGCAGCAGCTGCAGCGGCAGCAGCATCGAAATCAGGTTCAGGACCTAATGGCCTTTACGGATCTGCGGGAGGACATAGACCGGGCCACTCAGATCCAACAGCAGGTACAGGAGCAACTGCAACATCAGCAGGAACATCAGGTGACCATAACGAAGGTGTGAGCAGTACTTCTGCATCCCAAACCTCCCAGAAATTAAGCTCGCACGAAAATCCAAGTATCATAATCATTACAGCACCAGACAATGAATACTCGACTTCAGCTACAGCTTCAGCTTCAGCAGCAACAGCTACGCAACAAGCTTTAACAAACGAACCTGAGGAAGAATATGAGCTTAGCTGCTCAGGATCAGGAGAAGGTGCAACAGCAGCAGCAGCAGCAGTGACAGCAGGTGGTGATTCGGCTGGTTACGGATATGTTGACTTGAAGCGTTTTGATGAAGTAGTATCGCCATTCGGTCGTTACTATTATGACGAGGGAAATTACCCAGCTCAAGAATTTAGGCGCAAGTGCAGCAGCAGCAGCTGCTGGGTCACAAGGTTCAGGAACAAACAGCCATTATGGACCTAAGGGACAGTATGAATCTGGCCGTTCAGGATCTAGAGCAGGTGCAACAGCAGCAGCAGCAGCAGCGACAGCAGGTGGTGATTCGGCTGGTTACGGATATGATTACTTGAACCGTTTTGATGAAGTAGTATCGCCATTCGGTCGTTATAATTCTGACGAGAAATATTACCCAGCTCTAGGATCAGGCGCTAGTGCAGCAGCAGCAGCAGCAGTATCAAAATCGGGACCCTATGACTATTACGGATCCGCAAGAAGACAACGACCAGGTCACTAAGGATTAGGAGCAGATAAATCAGCAGCAGCAGCAGCAACAGCTGCTGGATCAAAAGGTTCGGGAACAAACAGCCATTACGGACCTAAGAGACAATATGAATCTAGCCGATCGGGACCAGGAGCAGGTGCAGCAGCTGCAGCAGTAACAGCAGCAGCTGCTGGGTCAGTAGGTTCAGGAACACACAGCCGTTACGGCCCTAAGGGACAATATGATTCTGGCCGCTCAGGATCAGGAGCAGGTGCAGCAGCAGCAGAAGCAGGCACAGCACATGAAACTGCGGTGGAATATGGATATGATGATTTGAAAATTTCTGACGAAGCTGTATCGCCATACGGTCGTTACAACTTAGACGAAGGATATTACTCAATACAAGGATCAGGCGCAGGTGCAGCAGCAGCAGGTACGCAACAAGCTCTAACAAACGGATCTGAGGAAGAATATGAAATGGGCAGCTCAGGATCAGGAGAAGGTGCAACAGCAGCAGCTGCAGCAGCGACAGCAGGTGGTGATTCGGCTGGATACGGATATGATGACTTAAACCGTTTTGATGAAGTAGTATCGCCATTCGGTCGTTACTATTATGACGAGGGAAATTACCCAGCTCAAGAATTTAGGCGCAAGTGCAGCAGCAGCAGCTGCTGGGTCACAAGGTTCAGGAAAAAACAGCCATTATGGACCTAAGGGACAGTATGAATCTGGCCGTTCAGGATCAAGAGCAGGTGCAGCAGCAACAGCAGCAGCTGCTGGGTCAGCAGGTTCAGGAACACACAGCCGTTACGGGCCTAAGGGACAAAATGAATCTGGCCGCTCAGAATCAGGAGCAGGTGCAGTAGCAGCAGCAGCAGCAGCAGCAGAAGCAGGGACAGCACATGATATTGCGGCTGAATATGGATATGATGATTTGAACATTTTTGATGAAGCTGTATCGCCATACGGTCGTTACAACTTAGACGAGGGATATTACTCAACACAAGGATCAGGCGCAGGTGCAGCAGCAGCAGCAGCAAAATCAGGTTTGTGACCTTATGACCGTTACGAATCCGCAGGAAGATATAGACCGGGCTACTTAGGATCAGCAGCAGGTGAAGGAGTGGCTGCAACAGCAGCTGGAACAACAGTTGACCGTAACGTAGGAGTGAGTAGTACTTCTGCATCCCAAACCTCCTCGAAATCGAGCTCGCATGGAAGTCCAAGTATCGTTATCATCACAGCACTAGACAATGAATACTCCACTTCAGCTACAGCTTCGGCTTCAGCAGCAGCAGCTATGCAACAAGTTTTAACAAACGGACCTGAGAGAGGAGAATATGAACTTGGCAGCCTAGGATCAGGAGAAGGTACAACAGCAGCAGCAGCGACAGCAGGCGGTGATTTGCCTGGATACCGATATGATGACTTGAACCGTTTTGATGAAGTTGTATCGCCATTTGGTCGCCACAATTCTGACGAGGGATATTACCCAGTTCAAGGACCAGGCGCAAGTGCAGCAGCAGCAGCGTTAACAGCAGCAAAATCAGATTCGGGACCCTATCACCATTATGGATCCGCAGGAAGACATAGACCAGGCCACTTAGGATCAGGAGCAAGCGCAGCAGCTGACTTTTGATCGACTTTGGCGTGGTTTTTTCGGTTTCGGTTCAGTTGGAAGGCGCCACTCCGAAGCTTGTTGACTAGTTTGCATGTCAAACTCGTAAACCCACGTCTCGTCACCAGTAACAATGCGTTTCATGAATGTTGGGTCCGAACTGACTCGTTCTAGCATGTCCTCAATGACTTTCATGCGATTGAGTTTTTGGAGAAAATTCAGATCTTTTGGGACTAGCCGAGCAGCAACATGTTTCATACCCAAATGATTAGTTAAAATGGTACGGATCGACTCGTGAGATACAGAAAGTTCGGTGGCTATCTCTCTCAGAGTTAAATGGGGATTTTCAGTCACTATTTTCTTCACTTTTGCGATGTTAACTTCAGTTGCAGACGTTGACGGCCTACCAGAGCGAGGCAAATCTTCCATCACATCTCGACCGCTTTTTAACGCTTTGAACCACTCATAAGCACGAGTTTTTGATAAAGTCGATTCACCGTAAGCCTTCTGTAACATTTTCAGTGACTCCGAACACGAAATTCCATTGGCGATGCAAAATTTAAGACAAACTCTTTTTAGATATTTTTGTCCATTACGAAATTCGCAATACACACTATATATGATATTACTAAAACTAGCACTGTATTTAATATAAATAACAGATGCAACTCAAACTCCGCGCCAAAATGGAAAACAGTTGTGCCAATCTAACAACTACAAAAAACAAAAAATTGAATTTGGAACCATCCATTCCCGATACTTTTTTGACTGAATGTATTATTTCAACTTATTGACACATTCAAGTTAGGACACATACAAACAAAAACAATGAGCATTGTTAAAAAGTACATAATAGAAGTAGGCCTGGGGCCCAAACTTAGTCTAGGCAGAGCCTGTATCTTGGTGGCCCAACATAAACAGTAAAGGCAGATTGAATAATAAAATTGATTGTGACACAGCACAGCAAGCCACAAGTAACAATTAATCATGAAAATAGTAATTATAAAACGGAGATGATGAAGGGATTATGATGGAGTTTTCAGACAATTTGTACCTTTTTTCGTATTGTGATTTAGTTAATTATTTTTAAGAACGTTTTCTTTAGCTACAACGGTTAAAGATTGCCGTTTAATATCTCAATATTATCCGCTAAGTAAGGCAAGTCCGCAAGTCATAGGTCTCGAGTTCGAACCCACGACAGGGTACCTCTGATTTTTCGGATTCATGTGCGTGTTGTATAATTATCACTAGCTTCGGTGAAGGAACACATCGTGAAGAAACCTGCATGCCTTAGAGATAAATATTTTGTTATTATAATGTTATTAGTCTGTAAGTTTTCCTAAAATGTAAAAAATAAATAAAATAAATTTAAAGCCAAGTCAGAGGCCCATGGGCTGCATAAAACCTTTGACACCAGATTAGGCACTAACCACACGGCCACAGCCTCTGACTTGGCTTTTTTAAGGGCCTATACTCCCTCAAATGGCTTAGCATGATCCTCCGTTACGCCTAAAAGTAAAGTTGAGGATTATTGCTATGTGTGACGAAAACACGACTTCATAAACTTTTCTCGACAGAAAAAAAATTCAAAGTACTTCAAATTAGCAGTCCCCGCGCGTCTAGATTGATGTAGCAATTTACATCTTCTTTTGGCACAGTAAATCAAACTTTAAGAAGGAATTAGTATCTGAAAGGTCTTGTTGTCGCCGTTTAGACAATTCGTTCGCGAACAAAGATATTAATTCCTCGTAACACAACACTACGCCGCTCTAGCGCCGCGCTATCTGCCCACGCCGCCGCCACCACCGCCCCGCTCCCGCTGACTTCGTGTCCGGCGCCTTACATGCTGACTAGAAATATCTCTCAGGCATGTACAGTGAGGCTAAATTACGAGTACAATCTTATGCTTAGTGCTTTACACTATCATGAACGATCCTTGTGCTCCCGGTTATCAACACGCTAAAGAAAGAAGACCTGCACTGAAATAAAATATGCCATTTAGTCTATTCTATTTCTTTTGAAAGAAGTTGGCAAACTTTGACCAAACCCTAGATGTATCAGTGTTTATTAATTTAATTTATCTTTGCTCTAATTTAATACGAAATAGGTTTCTGCTATGATACAGGTATAACCCAGTACAGACATCGAACTTTGTTATTCTTACTTACATTATTTCTATCTGCCATGCATCTGCATTTTTGCTATCTGCCCGCGGTTTCACCCGCGTGCAGTTCCGTAATTGTCCCACAAGATCATACTACCGGGATAAAAAGTATCCTATGTGTTAATCCAGGTTATAAACTAAATGTATGTGTGCTAAACTTCATCCAAATCCGGTTAGAAGTTTTTGCGTGAAAGAGTAACAAACATCCATCCATTCATCCATCCTCACAAACTTTCGCGTTTATAATTATTAGAAGGATTTATTATGCCAATTAAATTTAATAAAATATAAATATATTAACCTATTTCTCACTAAAGAAACGGTTGGGTAAAACCGGTTATCGTGAGGCTGTTACCCCTAACTTTGAACAAAACTCACGTCCGCGGGATAACATGAAATCAATGCAAATTAATACAAATTTATGTGAGAAATGATGACCGATGTCTTCAAGAACTGACCATTTCACCTTTGACCGTTGATTTAAGCGCACCTTCGCAGAATCACGATATCGGTAATTTCACTATATTGTTGAAACAATAGTTTTAAAAAATCAAGAAGAAAAAGTGATTTGATATTTAAGTGTGAATGTGATGAGATTTGTGAAAGTTCAAATTTTCAAATTGAAAGTGTTTCTTGGTGATCTTCGTTAAATTGAAGCAGCTTATGTGCTTGTGTTGCCGTAACGGAGAAGTGAGTGAAAATGATATATTTTTAATTTTTATTTACTCACATATCTACAGAAGCAAACATTTGTAATACTGAACACTCAGTTGTAAACAGTTTTTATTTTATTTGAACAGTAATAGTACCAAATGTAACAGTCTGATTCAATCATCACGAACTAAAATTTACGTAAAATTACTCATCAGGAATATTATCTATTGACTTATTACAAACTTTTGTTTACGTAATTTCTGCTTAATTAAAAAACATATTAAAAACGTCAAATTAACTCTTGCTCGAAGCCACAATTACTTACTACAAAAAAAAAACAACAACAAAATCGTTTACATCGCCAGTGCACTGAAATATCATTTAGTAACAAGATCTAAATAATAATAGTTACATGATTGTTTTACAAAAAATCGTGTTCTAATATGGAAAAAAAAGCGGGAAAAAAAAATGGCGGCGCAGTGATCGTCACGGGGGGGCATTTTAAATGTTCCTAACACAGACGCACCAGTCAGTGCGATGACGCGGCGGGGGTGGCCCTACCCCTCACTATCACTCAACTACACGCACACATGCAAACACGCCCAGTCTCCTTTGACACGCTCCACCTCCAGAACCACGAACAAAACTGGGCATTTACTGGCATGGTGACGAGTCACATTGTACTGGACGCGGCTACCAAAAACTAGAGTGGTACACAAACGTAGTCTGAACGTGGTACGCATAAAATTCGTAAATATACGTATGCATGTGCATAGCTGTAGGTGTTTGTTTCTCTTGTGCGGCCCACAAATGAGATGGTAGGCGTAGTGGAATGAATGCATGATTCCGGTTTATTTGACTTTCCTATTAGTCTATTCTGTATAGGATTGCTTTTATTTTTCTATCTATCTGCGCCTATCGATTGAATTACGTAATTCCAAAATTGAAAAAGATTATCATTTCAAAATGTAACAGGATTTACAAATAATATTATAAACGTCTGTCTCCAGATATTACACGACATAATTTTACCAGTTTCACAATTCTTATTAGAGGTTTCGCAATTTTGTGAACTGTTTGACCGTCGTCGTCAACATTGTTGATCTGATAGATGCAATACTGCTGCTGTAAATAAAAGGGGTGCATCTGAGCAAGTTAAATTAACCAATATGAGACTTTTATTAGAACTGGAAATGCGTTTTGGTGTCAAAAGGCATGTTTTCTTTATTTGTCTTCTTCAGACGCATCCGTTTTGTATTCGGGCGGCGGAAAATAATGAAACATTGTTTATAACACATCTATATCTATACAAATATTATAAAGAGGTAGTTTGTATGTTTTTATGTAGGAGCAATCTTCGGAACTGATGATCCAACTTTAAAAACAAAAACACAAAACTAAACTAAACTAAACAAAAAATTAAACAAAACTAAACTATATTTATATTATGCATATTAACCGAGCTATCACAATTTTTGCGGACGAAGTGCTAGTGAAAATTAAAATCAAGATTGTCATCTATGATACCATTCTCTTCTTGTTTCCACAGTTTCTATTCTTGGTCTTGAATTGAGGCTTGTCCTTTCACCTCTCTGTTTTCAGATGCCACTTGCAATGTCTTGTCTCTTTGTGCTCAGAGTTTTTAAGCCTAAAGGTCTTAGCCCACATCAACGACGGCGGCGGTAACCTCGCTGACAGCGAGCTAGATATAATTTATGTTGCCAATGTATAGTATGTCTAAAGAGCAATACATAAAGCCCATTTTTGAATTATATTCTTTTTGCCGGGTGTGAGCGGAGTCGTGTAACTGGGCTAAGACCTTTAGTGGGATATGCAAGCAACTGATACAAAATGATAGAGCCCTTGAATGGAAAAGATACTTGACTGTGTCGTTTTCATGGGCAGAATCCCGAAAGGTTGATAACCAGTGTTACCAAGGGGTGTCGTATTATCTAGCTCCTGGATTGTAGAGATCAGATAGACAGTCGTTCTATGTAAAACATTGGTATTCAGCTACGTCTTGGTAGACTGGAAGCCCACCCCAACATAGTTGAGAAAAGCCTAGGCTAAATGGTCGTTGATACAAGTTGGCAGCGGCATGAAAATAACATCTAATAAAGGATGTATTGCAATGACATAAATGACATCAGATAAATAAGTCGGAGACCCATGCTAACAGTAACTGGTTCTAAGTAGATTCATGTCACAATTCCATTTGGAACGTATTTCTACAATTATTTAAATGTTAAATAAAAGATGTCATTTAAAAAATTATATTTATTGTTATAGAGGCTGTAAAAGCACACATATACGATAGACACTTGTTTTTCCCGAGTCATTGCGATTTTTTTTTTGTTCTGGACCATACGTAGGAACCTTCTAGTTACGGAGATATTGAAGGTCAAAGGTTTTAACACTTTTTTTATACACTCTTGTTGTAATTTTACTTTAAACACCTAATGATCTCTATAATATTTAATGCATCAATTAGTACAATGTTTTGAGTCCGTTACATTGAGCGCTACCGTAAACCGTGATTTATCACACCAAAAAAACCGGTTAACGGCTTCGTGAAGAGTCTGTTTTGCAACCCGCCCCGCTTCTCACGGCTCCACCTATCGAAACCAAAGCGTAAGTAACTTTGAAGCTGGAACCAATCGTATACCTTACATTCCTAAAATTTCATTGAAATCAGTTGGGTGGTTTCAGAGATTAGCGTGTACGAACGTACGAACATTATTTTATATATTAAGATAACACGACAAACACATTACAAAACAAAACGCGAACGCGTGCGTTTAAGTCCAAAATAACCAACAAAAAATCATGGTGAACGCAAACGGCGCTTTTTATTACGCACGCAACTGGATACCTAATAGCGATTTTTGGAGCAGTTCTCAATATATCACGTCGGTTGCAGAATGTCACGGGGTAGGCAGTAAGCACACACGCGCACGAATCAACACCCACACTCGCGCACTGCATCATCGTCAAGCTATGGAGTAAGGTCAGAGTAAAAAAATAGGATAAAAAAAAGATTTTATTGTATAGTTGGTGATGTAACTATTTTAGAAACGAATTTATTGTAAAAGCTGTGCAAGGAAACTGTGTGTTTATTCAAACCATCCATCAGCACAATGTTTTGAGTGCGTTACATTGAGTTATACCACAAAACATGATTTTTCGCCCCAAAATAAAAAGTCCTTTCGTTACATAAAGTAACATAATTTGATGTACAGAATGCTTGGTTGACGGCTTCGTGATAAGGTTGTTTACACCCTGTATATTCCAAAAGAAATGAAAGTCTCATGTATAATTCTACATATTATTCCTTAGACAAAAAAAAAACGTCAAAGACTGTCAATACCAAGTAACAAAAAAAAACTACACAAAAAAAACTTTTAGTCTTTTTTTTTACCCGAACTTCTGCAAACTGTACCCCCCCTTGTGGGCATTTCCCGAAGTGTGAGCGGGCCCTGTTATTAGTCCGCGCGCGCGCTCAGGATAGGTTTTCACAATTTTGAGCCGAGCCGTTTCACACAATGCCGCGCCGTCATTTTCTATGATTAATAGTGGCGCGTCAACCGACGGGTTATGCTTTTGTCTATGGCCACCAAACTTGATGGAGTGCGCGTAGGGTTCAGGTTTTATAAGGTGTTAGTTTCTTTGGTCTAGCACCTGTGTCTGACTGCACCTGTATACAATCTTCTTCCGCAGTCTGTTATGGCCCGTTTTCTATATCTTACTTACGTATAACTGTCAGTTCATATGCCACGTCTCGCAGTTAACAAAGTTAGCTTGAAATATCCTATCCGCGTCACCTTCCTGTCACTTGATTCATAGAATATCAAAGAAAGATTTTCTGTGACGTTTTGTTTCTAACCGTCTGTAGGTAAGCACAATGTCAAACAGACAGAGATAGCAACCTACCGAAACCGAACAGTAAGTTTGATTGAAAATGGCTGTAAATAGATAATACTTATGGTCGTATCCTCGAATAATAAATGATTGGAGTGATAATTTTACTTTAAACACTTCTATAACCGGTTTACTATTAAATGCGTCCATAAGCACAATATTTTGAGTGCCTTACATTGAGTTACCGTAATACGTGATTTTCACCTCGAAATTTTTTTATTTATTATTTATTATTACTTAGTTTGATGTACAGAATGCTTGGTTGACGGCTTTTTGAAGGGTCTGTTTACACCCTGTATTAACTGCGTCTGTGACCAGTTTTAGAATGTTAACTCAAACTCAAACTCAAAGCATTTATTTCAATTAGACCATTACGGCACTTTTGAATGTCAAAATTACAAATAAAAAACAAAGCGACAGTCCCAGTCACAAGGCATAATAACTTGAGAAAATACTGTAGTTGCTTATTCCTTAGCGTAGATCTCTATCATGTTTAATATTATTTTCCTTTTATGATATTAGGCCCCCTTTTTTTTCGGATGGGAAATCATCAAATGACTTCTCCCGCTCTGGGCGGAGCAGGAGGGAGTGTCAGACTTTTACTGACTAAAACCCATCCATGTTCCTTCATCGCCCTTTTTGTTCCGGGGCCACGGTATCTCTTTCGAACAGTCCCGCAACCCCGGCAGGATATTAGGCCCCCTGAGGTCATAAAATTCCAGTTCAAACAATAAAACTAAAGGACATACAGTAAAAATATTATTACCTACACGCCCACTATAATAACAATCATAATGAACAATGAAACCGTCACAATATTCGATAAACACGCCAAAATTGAACCCAAAAAGCTTATGTGAACTCTAAAAAGGATGGTTAGGCCTAAAAACGCGGATTTCAGCCATCATTCCGCAGCCTCCCCCGGGCGGTGGTGGGGGGGTTGGGAGGGGGGACCACCTGCACTATCCCCCGAGCGGCACTTGACGACCGCGACGCTAGAATATTAATGCTCGTACTTAATTGAATATTTTTGACTTATTGACTTTTTACGTAGACCGTAGTCGAAAGAACGAGGGTCTGAAAACTGTTTTGTATAGACTTTAAGCTGTAAGCTATTTCGAAGGAGGATAAACATTTGATGGTCTTAATGATGAAAATCTCTCTATTGTTGACTTTAAAGGGTCTTCAGGGGGGGGGGGTCAGGGTCTTTTGTGGTCATACATTGTTTGTAATGAGAAGAAAAGAGGAGCTCGTGGCTAACTAATAACAGCCGCTCGGATCGATCTTCAGGTTAAGCCGTTTTTTTTTTTTTTTTGACCTTCAAAAGTGCCGTAATGGTCTAATTGAAATAAATGCTTTGAGTTTGAGTTTGAGTTTGAGCCGCGCTCGCCTAGGTTGCTCTGTGGATGGGTGACCATTAGATGACATACCGAGTTTACGTTGTACGTTACGAGTGTACGTTGTTTCCGGCTGTTATTTGTGAATCTTTGCCAGTACAGGTAGTCAGTGACCCGAAAGTCTGACAGGCAGTCTTACCAGGGGTATCGTGTTCATCATCATCATCATCATCAGCCTATAATGTTCCCACTGCTGGGACACGGGTTCCTCTCAATGAGAGGAAATGGGCGATAATCCACCACGCGGCCCCAGTGCGGGTTGGTAGATGTCACATGTCTTTCGAATTTTTGGTTCTAGAACCTGGGTGGTTTCCTCACGATGTTTTCCTTCACCGTTTCGTATTATTCAGTACTAACTGGGTTGTGGAGGTCAGATAAGCAGTCGCTCCATGTAAAATACTGGTATTCAACTGCATCCGGTTAGCCTGGAAGCCGAAAAGGCTAGGCAGATGACATAGTTTTTTATGATGATGTAGGTGTTAACTTGTTACATCTGTGATTCTGTATTACTGTACTACTGCCCCCGTCGTTTATTAGTGAAGAAAAATCATGAAGTTGAGTATGTTATAACATTCTTTTGGACGATTTTGGCTGATGATGATAAATAGATTTTTAGGCGAAAGTTAGCAATTATTTAGTTATCTTGATGACTTGGGATAAATAAATTCTATTTCTCATGTGATCAATACATTATTGTGTATTATGTGCAACTGAGAAGTATTAAAATGGTGCTTGAACTAATTAGTTATAAAAATTAAAAAAATAATAATTAAAAAGTGTTTATTGACGAAAATATTGTTTACATGGTACTTAATTACCCCCGCCAAACTGCAAAGCAGTTCGTTGGTTGGTATTGAAGTTGCCTTGACGCAGACATTTATTGCTGTAAGTTACAAAACATAAAATTAGGTACTTAATAGTGTTCAAAATTATAGTAATGGTAATACCACAGAATAAATAATAGGTATTAATTACCCCATTGACAGCGATGCGGACCGCCCATTCAATACTTTTCTGCTTTTGAAACATGTAGTACATAGTTTTAAGTAAATGATGTATAAATGTGAAACTTAATAAACATAGATTTTTCAGTGATTAAGAACCGATTAAAAACACGACATGATTTCCATTTAGTGACAAAAATAACGTAACAAAACCACCCTATAAACGACACCAAAATACCTACATGTAATAAATCACATTGCCAAACTCATTTATACAAGCCAGACCTAACCATTATCCAATTTCCAAGTTACAAAATCGTTATCGAACTATCTCAAACACCCGAAAGCAGTCGACAATCGAACAAATCCAATAAATTGGACGGAACCCGCGTTTCCTCCGAAACCGGCGTCTAATTACTAACCTTTAAATTAATTTCCGAATCGTAAATAACGTCGGGAGAATTCGTACACTGTTATCTTAACAAATTGACGTTAGGTTAGAGCGAGACAAAAGTAAACTGTACGAATTTTACAATTTTGCACGCCAGTGTTTAGCAGTGTTTATGAGGGGCGGGGTGTGAGGGGGATTGGGGGCTTATAGTGTCGACAGGGAGAAAGGATAAGGAGAACTGGCCAAAACCTCCGACACTTAGATATATTTGTACGATGCTACCCCCAAGATACAAGTGTGCGTGTGTGTGTGTGGGTGCCATGACGATGTTTAGAAAGCTTTGTAAAATAAGGGTTACTTATTGTGCTTAGTTTGCTTAGATAGTGTGCGGGGATGGAAAATAGATGTTAAGGGGTGGATAAATTGAATGTTAGCATCACTGAGACTTTAGTTTTTATGGATTTTTTGGACGAACTATTTCATTATCTAAGGCTGCATCATTAAAAAACAGTATTTCTGCCTGAAAAGTATTTCGGTTTAAAGATGTTTATTTCTCATAAGAACTTATAAATAACAGTTATATTGAGTTAACTTAATAATAATATTTGCCTCTGGGGCGTTGGTGACGTTATAGGGTACATACATGTTTTTTGAGTTTATTTTTAAATATGTTAATATTATTACATTTCTTTAAATCTTGTGGTAAATCATTGAACAGTTGTGCTCCCTCCACTAATATTGCTTTATGCCGTAATTAGTCCGTGCTCGTACAGTCTTAAGTTAGAATTTGTTTTTACTTTCGACATATTAAATCAATGTTAGATGATGTATTGTAATGTATTGTTCGGGCTATTCTAACCAGGGAGTCTAAAATGACCGCTTTAGCAGAATCGTAATAGGAATCACGTTAAAAGTTTAAAATTTTGTAACGTGATTTTTATTATGATTCTGCTAAAGCGGCCATTTTAGGCGCGCTGAAGCTTCTAAGTCTTGATTTAACTGACAAAATATGATACGAAGCGATATCCAACAATTGGATATTTGTCTGAGTAGGTACTCTACTTTTACTAAATACAAGACTACCTATTTATGTTAACCACTTATAGTTGTAGCATTATTTTTTCCACCAAAACTACTCAAACGAAAAGTTTTATAAAGAAATAAAACACTCAAATATCAACATACTAACTAGAATATAATTCCAATACGACATTTAGTCAAAAAACCCACTTCAATTCCAACAAGACTTTCTACAAAATTTAACCTTGATATATCCCAAAAAGAATTCCATCTAATCTTTCCAAAAATCCAATACCTTTGGAGAAAATGCCAAAACCCGCACCACTAGAGCTCAGAGAGGAGAGAGGGGACAAAAGACATTCCTTTCCACAACAGCGGGGATGTTGGGCAACTGGGCACCAGTCCGATTTAATATTCTATTTTATGCCAGCGATAAGATTAAAGTATGTAATTTCTTGTGTCCGAATGTGAGAGGCGTTTTGTACGCACTACGTGTTCGTAGGGCTGACAGTTTTTTTAAATATTATTTTTAAAGTTAAAAGCAATTAAATTATAGTATATTATACAACAAGTGAAAAAAAGGAAATTAAATTCGAGGGACTAAGTTGGATCCCGAGAGCAGCGAAGGGTTCTAGAGTAGAATCCTGAGCGGAACGAGGGATACAAGAACCAAGATGTTTTTTTTTTAACGAGTTTTGTAGTCTACCTTTTACCATTGACTGCGAGAAAATAAATAGAAGTACAGTATTTATATTTCACGTGGGTTAATAATAACAGGGTTGATCTGCTGTTTTTATTAGTAAATAAAAACAGGAGATCGACCCGATTGACAGTGAGTAAAAGAGAGTTTTATTCACTGTTATCGATGTATAAAATGCCCTTTTTCGAGTAGCAATGGTAAAAAAAAACATATTGCTTCTAAGAGTAGGGCTTTAATTAGCATCTGGCATACGCTGGGCTGTTAGACCCTCTAACACTTTGATATCTAGCAAATTGTTTTTTTTTAATATTAAATTTGCCTGCGTTTGGCCGCAACTTGCCTGTTGTGAAGCAATGATGCGGCCTAGGGTGGAGCGCGCTTGCCTAGAAGAAACTGGTTTGCTCGAACTTTGAGGAGATCTAGATTATAATAATCGGGAAATAGTGAATTCCAGAGAGTGGCGGTTCGCACAACAAATGAGGAAGCATAGCGCTTTGTTCGGGTTCGTGGAACTTCAACCATATAACGGAGATGCTTCGCCGTATCTCTGTTCGTCCGATGATAGAATGGGGATGGGGGAATTAGATTGTGTAATTCCAAAGTAAAATTTCTGAAAAGTAACCGATAAAAACCCGATAAGCTGGCAGCTTTGCGGCGATGTTCAATATGAGCCATTTTCTTCTAGTTTATGAAGATGAGAGAGCAAGAGTTTACAAAACTGTCATCTATAGGATCTGTCAAACTGGCACGAATCAATTGCGGACACCGGATGGTGATAGATACCTCTATTATACTACCTATTTATGGAGTTGTCCTTGTGTGGAGCCGCGTATGCAATTGGTCCGTACCGGTATGTTGTTACATGTTTATGATGACCACAATAATCCCTTGTTAAACGAATCATATCTGAGGACTCTTTGTTTAAAACGTTTAATATTTTTATAAAATAACCCGCAGAAGAATATTAATAATCCTGAATTATGTCTTCTGATAGCGTAGCGTGATATCGCCTACGATGGTTACGGCGTAGCAAAACGCGTAGCGGCTACGAACTTAATGACCGTACATAGATAAAATACAAAAGCGAGCACCATGCTTCTTCAAAAACGATGAATATATAATTCAATTCAAATTACAGGCACAGAAAGTCTATTAAAAAAGGAAAAGAAAACCTATAGGTTGGCAAAATTATGAAAAAGTAAAAACTAAATTCAGCCAACCATTAGCTTTATCCCATATACTTTTTCCCACCTATGCCAGGATCGGCTTCCAATCTAACCGAATGCAGCTGAATACCAGTATTTTACATTGAGCGACTGCCTATCTGACCTCCACAACCAAGTTACAACAGCCAACCAATATGAAAAAATACTCTATAAAGAAAAACCAAATTCGCAAATTAAAAATGACAGCCCTTACAGCTAGCTATAAGAAGTGCGTCCCCCGCCCGGGGCAGCCGCAGAGCCGTCCTATAATAAAACCCTCCCTGCCTACCCACACTAAGACTTCGTTCAGTACATTGGACAATTTTCGTCCGTAGACAATTCCGGAACCGACAGACTCGTGACTCGCTTGCCGATTTTGATTTTACATTGTAACTGACGTTGTATTTTGTTAATTTGGTTAGTCGTAATTCCTAAAATGTGTTCTTGTTTAATGTAATTATTTACCCACTCAGTAAACAGTAATATTTAGGATAGGCTGATGTAGACTTATGGCTAAATCACTTTTTGCAATGATAGAAAAGAAATTAGCGGGTACGGATGTTTTTAGGGTTCCGTACCTCAGAAGGTAAAAAAATGAACCCTTTTAAGATCACTCTCTTGTCTGTCTGTCTGTCCGTGTATCACCACCGATTTTTTTAATGTGAGCAAATATCCGCTCTGATCAATTTAGTAATTTCTGTTGTCAAGTTCAAACTCGTTATATAATTACGAAAGCAAGTATTATTTCCACTTGTTTAAGCCCCCAGATTTCTTCATAATATTTTCCTGCTCCGTTTTTAATATTTTAAAGTAGGTACTTATTTGCGATTTAAGCGAAGCGAAGTTAATGAAAAAAAGAGTATTTTTACATGCGAAAATTCCTTGAACTCGAAACTCAGAATCCCTCAAAACCGTCGCCCGTTAAAATAATGCAATAAAAGCGTGAAATAATTGCTAACCCTCAACTAATTCCATTACGTTAACAGAATTTTCGAGAAACACCATGACGTTACAAAAACTAACCCTTTAAACTTCGCCAACACCCCCAAAAATGATCCCTTTGCCACCCCCACGATTTTCTTTCATCCCTCCCTCGCTGGGGGTTAAGTCACCCTACTTAAGATCGATGGAAGGGTAGTAGATGAGACTTCACGATAAGGGTAGAAAGGACCCCTGTCCCCGAATTAGGGCCCACCCTTTGTGAATCTCAGATGGGTCGCTCGAACTTCATATCTTGTTTTGACGTGTTTTATAATTAATTTGCTAGTTTCAAACCGTAGTTTAACGAGGGTAGGGGAAAATTAATTTTAACGAAATTTTGGAGGTTTTCGCTCTATGTACGTTTTAGTAATTACTTATGTAGTAAATGACTGCATGGTTTTTCGTGTTTTGCTCTATCGAGTACATGACTTGCTTTTCCATATTTAATTGTATTTAGAAGTCACCACCGTGTTTCGAATGATTTCTTAGTCCGAGAAGAGTGAAGTCCTTATGGATTTCCGGGTAAATGACCATTTCTGACACATTGAGATTTTACAGTATCTCTCATAAAATGCATGTAATACCTACCTTAGATTCAGATTATGCCAACAAAAATCAAGGCAATAATTGAAATACAATACTTCTTATATTTCGATGTAACTGAAAAAACTTAGGTATGGTTTAATCCATACTAAAATTTAAAAAGGAGGCAAAAAATTGTTTGTATGTAGGAAGTAGTCTCCGGAACGAATGATCCAATTCTAAAAAAAATTTCATGTGCAGAAAGCTACATTATTCGTGGGTGCTTTTATATACATTATATTTATATTATGCCAAGTTACACAATTTTTGCGGACGAAGTCGCGGGAAGTGCTAGTAAGAACAAAAATAATGACTGATGGCGACACTTAAATGAATACTTTTTCAATGCTTGTCTCAACAGTGCAATATAATATATAATTTAGGCATTAATTTAGATGTGGGTTAATTAAATTTGTCTACAAAATTGAACTTAGATTCACAACTTAAATCCACTCAAGTCAAGTCGCACTCACACCCAAAGTCGTCGTCCTCGGTCCCACACGACTCTTAATGCTCTCCTGCATTTGAATTCAAATTCTGATTTATTCGCGGCTGAATAGAAGATGATTCCCTTACAAAATACATATGTATGAAGTACCTTTAGTGGCAAGAATTTGGGACGGGTACTGGCTTTAACCTTCTTACTGATTTAACTAGAAAATGTGTTTACTCATAGAAGATTCTGGACGAGTATGAAATTTATGTGTTTCGTCCGCCATTTTGGATTTTCTGTAATGAAACCTTGATCATCAATGTAATTCATAATAACAAAAACAATGAGTACCTTATAAATTAGAGTTGTCTAAGATGAATCCGACTAACCGAAGATTGGTTAGGAAATTTAAAACTAAATTGATAAAATTCTGTAATTAATTCTAAACAAAATTCAACAAAGGTTACACCCCAAAAGATATGTAGACGATAACAATATTGGCCAAGATTGAAACGATTGTGCAATTATTATTTTCCGGAACCACTACCTATTCTGAAAATTGGTATAAATATCCTTTGTAAGTAAACTAGTTCCGTCTGAGAGCCTTACACGTGTGCCGTGCCAACTAGACCGTCAAGTCAAACTAAATAAATATTACTGAACACACAAGAAAATACCGCTGTGTACTTATTGTGTAACGTAATACCAAGGGAAACCTTTGGGTATGTTATCCATTGATAGCTAAGCTATGGAAAACCCGATGGAGGTTCTCTTTCAACTCTATTTCCTTCTACATAGGCACGTTATTGTTTGCATTGTATTGTCCATAAATAATTTTTCTGTACATTTATACTTTACAAAATGAATTTTAAAAAAGAATAGGCATGACGACAGTATCAAAAAATTGCAAATCTATTTAGTCCGTCAGTTAGATTATTGGAAATTAATGGACACGTATTTTTTGTTTTTGTAAATCAATGAATATTGACAAAGATAAAACGCATCAAAACTCGGGAGTGGGGGCTCGTGACTTCAGAACTAGCTAAAAATTATACCTAGGCGTGACGTATTGAGAATTTTAAAAGCGTCATATCTTCGTCAATTTGGATTTACGTAACAAAAGAAAAAACACGGGTCAAATATTTTCTGATAATCTAACTGACGGACTAATTAGTTTTTTTTTGTCGTCTCGCCTATACTTAGGTGATTTTAATATTTGTGTCAAAACGTTGAGTTACAGTGAATTTATATCCCCGATTTTTAATCTGTGATTTAAATATGACAACATTGTTTAAGAACCAAATTGCTGCCCCTTTATTACAGTCTTGGACTTAAACATAATTGGCGAAATGTGGGTGTACTATTTGGCACACCTCTACCTAACCCTTTGAGGATTGTTCAGGCGTGATGTTATGTTGTCAAATTTTCTACTAGGGTATTTTGCTCTAAGAGAAAAAACTTAAAAATATATTATTGAGATAACTTTGGCAAAAAGCAGTCGGAAAACGTTAGTTTTAGTTCATGAAATAGCAAACAAAATTTTAAAATGAATTCCAAAGGTTTCAGATTTTTTAATCTGTTTCATAACACCATTAGATAGTAGTCGCCATGATATCACGTCATACAGCTATGTAAACTTGGAAGTGTCAACTTTCAACTATCAGCGTACCTCTATCATACAAAATATCACTGCATTTGTTTACACAGCCAATGACGTCATGACCACAGATCAATATGGCGTCCACTGTGTCCAGCGTTTACGTCAAATTACGCGCAAAATTTTAAAATGCAAATTAAATGCATTTCTATGGCACATAACGATTAAATAAAAAAAACCCGAAAATTTTTAGTGGTTCATTAGCACTATAGAATCTAATTGAGACACTTTTAAAAAATGGGTGTAATACCCTTTTGTAAAATCATTTTTTTGTCTTTATTACTGATTTGCCCAATGACACTTTGTGTATCTAGAACAAAGGTTCGCTCAGTATCGCCAAGACTGTGGTACACAAGCACTTTCAGCAACATACAGTTACTGTAAACATGTTTAAAATTAACGCTCGCCCATGTAAATAATGTGTTAATAAGTTGTTTGCACAGCTTTCTGTTTGCTACACAATATTTTCATGTTCTAATTTTCTAACTAGTTCTGTTGCATGACGTTTCAAGGGACACTGGGTAAAATTGTGTGGGCATTGGTCTATGAACGAATAGTTTATTTTACTGCTGGGTAACAGCTAAAATTAATAGGAACATAGTAGACTTGAACATTTACTAAGCAATTTCATTGGTTAATGAATACTAATATATCTGTTTCATCATCAGTATCATTTCTTCTAAAAGACGTCCACTGCTGGACATAGGGCTCCCCCAAGTGTCGCCACATCGACCGGTCTCGTGCGACTCGCATCCAGCGGATTCCCGCATCCTTCACCAGGTCATCGGTCCACCTAGTGGGAGGCCCTCCAACGCAACGTCTTCCGGATCGCGGTCGCAAATAAAAAAAAACCGTAAAAAAATCATCTAAATAAAAACGCCTAGCCACGCCATGCCTTTGTCTTAAGGACAATGGCCGCTTTTGATAAATATCTGTTTACTCCGGCCAAAAACATTCAAATATTTACGATTGATAGACGGGACAAGATGAAGAAAATCGTAATCCAATTTCTACTTGTTAACTTAGTAACAAATCGGTCTGTCTAGTGTCTCACGCCCGCTTGTCATTCGTGTGTCAAAATCGAAAATGTTCGCGATCAAAATTTTTGCATGACTTTATTCACAATTTCTGCTCTATAATTTTTAAAAATCTATTTGACTCCGGCAATGTCAATTTTCATACTTTTAAGTAAAGTTTTATCTCAAACCGCTCTCAGAACAAATTTGATAAGTCATGATAAAACATTTACTTATTTATTTATGACCAATAGGCTTGTGTCCTGAAAAAATCTAATTAGTCCGTCAGTTAGATTATCAAAAAATATTTGACACGTATTTTTTCTTTTGTTACGTAAACCAAAATTGACCAAGATACGACGCTATTAAAATTCTCGATACGTCACGCCGTGCTATAATTTTAGTGCGTTGTGACGTCACAAGCCCGAGTTTTGGTGCGTTTTATCATTGTCAATATTCATTGATTTACAAAAACCAAAAAAAAATATTGTCCATTATTTTCCAATACTCTAGCTGACGGACTAAATAGATTTGCAATTTATTAATGCTGGAAACTAGCCTATTATAACATCATAACAGACTCGTCCAATACCATGCTATAAGACACAAAATAGAAAACATACAATATCAAATAAGTAAAATTACACCTAGTAAAAATAATAATACCTAAATTAATAGAACCTGACAATGTTTACAGTAAGTTACACACCTCTTTCAATTATGATTTAACATCTGTTTTGGAGTATTATTTAAAATCAACCATAATCTCTATTGCTATATATACCAGTTTTGCCCAGCCTCCTTTACGTTTTTGTTATTTTGAATAACTGCTTTAGTAGCTAGCTTCTGATTGTGGCTTGGGTTACTATGAGCATATACACACATCAAAAGTATCTAGGGATCAACATATATTTTTGCAATAACTTTTCTCCTGATTGATATTAATTAAAATTTTCTTTAAGGATTCATCAAATAAAGTGTTTTCGTTTGTCACAGTAACGATAAACCAAGTCACCTTTGCATTAATAAAGAAATTTGCCATTTTCCTAATAAAGGGATTTTTGACATTTGAACCACTAACATTAAAGTTCGAAAAAAAGACTGAAATAACAGTTTTCTTTAAAATTTTATTGGGTAACTTAAACAATTAATAATCCGTGTTTCTACCGCGAACACTAACAACACAAGAACATCGGTTTGGCATACTCAAAATGAGTTCATCCAAATCACGCTGTGGAATGGCCGCCCATGTTCGTTGCAACAACAAAAAAAGGTCTTCTTGCGACTGGATACCCTCCATATTCGGCAGAGCTCTTCTCTGTAGCATATCCCATGCATGCTCAATCGGGTTCAAGTCTGGCGACTGAGCAGGCCAGGGCAGGACATTGATGTTAGCTGCGGCGAGAGTCTGTCTTACAACTCTTGCGGTGTGCGGTCGTGCATTATCATGCATTAACTGAAATAAGGGACCGATTTGCACTTGTAGAGGAACGATGACGTCTGATACAATCGTCTCAGCATAAATTTGAGCGTTGAGGTTGCCTCTGATCCAAATCAACTCAGTTCTTCCGCCGATCCAAATACCCGCCCATACCATGATGGTTCCACCACTATAAGGATGGACTTCCTGGCAGGATTTTAATCGCTGTTGGCGTCCAGGGGTTCTCCAGTGTCGTATACGTCTTGTATCCGGTCTCATACCAAAACGAGACTCATCAGAAAAGCACACGAAACGCCATTGTTCTTCTGCCCAATTTCTGTGTTCAAGAGCCCATTGATATCGAATCCTACGATTGTGCATTGCTATAGGTGGTACCCGTAGCGGTCTTCGGGAATGAAGGTTCACTTCATGCAAGCGGTTTCTGACTGTTTGGTCGCTAATTAAGTTCCCTGAAGAGTGATGAAGCCTCACGGCTAACATCATGGCGGTTATTGTTGGAGCTCTTCGAGTTAAGATTTGAATGTATCGGTCTTGTCTCCGTGTGGTGCAGCGATACCGTCCTCCATGGCGCTCAGCCACGGTACCAGTGCTTCGGTAACGTGTCCAAAGTCGACTGATAACACTCTGACTTGTATTCAGAGCTAAAGCTACAGTACGTTGCCGGGAACCAGCTTCTATCATTCCCACGGCTCTGAGCATTTCTTCCCTGCTTAAATGACGTCGCCGCTCCATAATAACGTTGGTTTTAATCAGTAGTAGGGAAACAGTAGCACTAATAATGTCTTCAATGCGTTGTATGTTTTTATAGGGAAAATATTGACAGCTTATTTTCATCTTTTACTCGAATTTGATTGAGAGTTCCTGATTCAAATTATGAAATGCACCAAAAAGGATCCTTAGAAATTTATAAAATCATAAATTTATTACAAAGCCACATCTCAATCTCAAGAAATCCGCATAAAAATGCTTGATCCCTAGACATTTTTGATGTGTGTATTTGTTGTTTTGTTTTGGGAGTGTAGTTATTATACACGGATATTTGTCGAATAAAAATTGGAGTAGAATAAAAACCAATTGATTTTGTCAATTAATTTAATATAAAGTTATACGATCTCATGTTTTTTATTAAGGCTAGTTAAGTCTAGAACTTTAGGTAAAAGCAAACTGTAAAGGAAAGACATTACACTGTGACTTCAAGATCAAAAGTGGGTTTATTGTAGGTTTGATTTTACCAGCGATCCCTACTTAAATGCACCTCCAGCGGACCTTGGTCTATCAGCCCTACTATCAACTTCCTGACCAGATAGAATATGAAGATCTAAAAAGTACAACACCTCATCAAAGTCTTAAAAACACAGCAGTATTATTGAACATCGAGCTAGTGACCGCGGCTTCGCTCGCGTGGAGTTCGGTAGTTGTCCCACAGGATCGTACTAATTATCCTATATGTTAATCCGATTTATAAACTCTCTGTTTGCCAAATTTCATCTAAATTCGTACAGTAGTTTTTTCGTGAAAGAGCAACAAACATCCATTCATCCATCAATGCATCCTCACAAACTTTCCCATCTATAGTACCTAGTAAGAAACTAAATATCTCCGTCCAACCAAGACACACCATCACACCGACAGCCATCTTTAGCCATGCAACTCCAGCGGCCATTGTATTACAGAAAAGGACAGCACTACCATCACTCAACTAGTTATAGAGTATTTTAATTATGTGAGCCATTCATTGGCATTCTCCTTTGTAAGAGGACTGAGTTCATTGGAGGTAGTGCTTTTGTCTTAAGGACACTGGGCGCTTTTAATGTATGAATACTACCACTATCTGAGGCCCAGTGTATATGGGGACAATGGTTATTGTTTCAGTGGTAGGAGATAGTTGGTTTTCTTCGTCTGCTTGTGTTATCTTGGGTTTTGTTGTGTTGGACTGTTTTGTATGTAAGTACGAGGTGTAGTTGGTGATGTTTATGGAAAATAAGTAGGTAAATCAGAAGTATAATGTTGTATAGTTACATATGTACGCGTTTACATGTCTGTATGTGGTGACGATTTAGTTACGTGGATACTTCTAAGAGGTGGGTCCCGTCATATTAAACAGCTTTCAGATTCGTGAAAAATAAAACAAATTCCTATACAACTTTAGATGTGTTCTCTGTTTCGATGCATGTACGAAAAGCTTAATTTTGTTTCATGAGGGAATTGAAGGATCCAGGTAACTAAATCATCTTCCAGTATTATTACGCCATTTCCCCAAGCAGAAACTACAGATTACATACACCTTCCACGATCTTTAGACATCGTATGTTTCTTTGTTTTGTTTATTTAGTGTCGCAGGCATATCGTATAACATAAAGTATTCCATAAAGGCGTGCCGTATTACTAATATTCGGCTGAAATAAAGTACGCCGCATTGAATGAGCACTTTGCGTTCGTCAAAGCGGCGCGGCGCGGCGGCGTAATAACGTGCCGCCCAAATACATACGGGCGCATCGTTGATACGCCGTTTTGAAAGCGAGCGAAGCGAGCTCGATACTTAAGGCACTCAAGTTAGGTTTGGTTCCTTTAAACCATACAGAAATAGGAGCCCCGCGTAGCCGGGCTACGTCGACAATGCCTTATTCCATTTTATATTTTTCTTGACGTTGTTTCTATTCCTGGTTTATTTATATAATAGGTTAAAACGCAATTTAAGCTGGTGGAAAAACATTAGCAAATTTTGTGTTGATTTTCGCAATTTTCAGTATTTTATTCGGTCGTTTCTTCTTGCTGACAATAAAGCTAAACGTCATCAAACTTCATCCGGAACGTAAGGACGCCGCATTACATAACAGCGACGTTTTTCAATGCGCGCCTGTATGTAATACGGCGTGTTATACGATATGTCTGCGACAGAGTAACATCTGGTCAAGAACACACGCAGGGGGCGAGAACTACGCACCTGACCTTAATAATAACACCATTAATAAAGAACATCAGATGCGCACGCGTGTAGTTTAAATATTTAACTTGCATATCAAATATGTTTTGTGTTACTTGACCGTGAAATCGTCATTGTGTGTACTAACGAGATTGTATGTACTAACGAGGTCACTGACGGTCTGCCAATTTAACCCCTATGCCTTAAGTAATAAGGTTGTTAAGTGGTCGACTGTCAGTGAAGTCGGTAGTATCTCGAATACGTGACATTTCGATACTTCGATTTTCATACCTAAACCTGACTGAACAGAGTTCTTTTTTCATAATTCATCACCAATCTCGTCAAAACGAAACCAGCACAGCTATTCACAAATGCTTCGATTCGATAAGTCGTATGTCTATCTTTTTTTGGCATTACGAAAGCGAGCGAGAACATACGACTTTCCGAATCGAAATCGAATCGAAGCATTTGTGATGTGCAGATCACAATCCAATCGTAAATTCCAGCACCAAAGATCACTTGAAAACCGTATAAACGTCACTGAATTGTCACAAGGAACCTTTATCACTGCTTGCTGGCCTGTAGCAAAAGTTTTCCAATTATGAACACCGTGAAGTGACCACCTCACCACCCTGCTTACCTCAACACCCCCCGGACCCTGTGCCACCCCCCGCGACCCCTCTAGCCGGGTACAGCCGCACAAAGAAGTTTTAATTGCTAGCCTTCGCATAGCTATCAAGTTGAACGTACACTATTTGGATTGCCGTATTCATAATGTGGCATTCAAAAGGAATGGTCGGTAATGACGTTTGATGGTAGGTTTTTAATCGTATTGTTATCTGATTTTTCATTAGAAAAATTTGATTTTGCTGAGTTGTGATTTTGACGAATTTCGTTGAGAATCTACAAGTAGGTATGTAAATACGCGGAATTCGAGGCAGATTGTCTAAAATAGTTTCTATAATGGTAAAATAATTCTAGGTATTGCAATAATGCTTCTGCAATATGCTTTCCTATGATAAAGATATTTTTTTTCATTTTCTTTCAAACTAGTGACCTTCAAATAAAATTCCAGGCATAAATTCCACCATAAAACAACAAATATGATGACTTCCGTCGTTGTTACTTTTTTATTTTACAATCTAAAAGCCTATAGAAAACGACTAGGCATTTAAAAATAACTATCAAATTATTATCAAAATAGATCTGGGGGTCTAAAATGGCCTCTTTAGCAGAATCATACATATAAAAATGATCAACAAAGTGACAATTCATAATGTCTGTAATTCTGCGTCTATGACCATTTAAAAAAAATTAACGTGATTCACATTATTATCTTATTATAATTGTGCTAAAGCGGTCATTTTAGACCCCCAGGTTCTGCGAATCCCACTACAGTTACACCAGGGAGTCAGACAAGGGGTCTAATTTGATTCTAGAAGGGTCAGACAGAAACTAATTTTAGTTACAAAAGCAAACATCGTGATAGTACGAGGACTGTTTACTTATGTACCTTGCGAGGGACTTCAGTAAGTTTAAAATTTAATTATCGTTTACACATCTGGTCGTCTGTCCAGTTATTAGGGAGAACTAGATTTTGAAAACCACTTTATTTGAAATTGAGTTTGATGTTTTGTTTTCCTGGAGTAATAAAGGTGGGTTATTTAAACATTTTCTTAGCGTATCGATGGCACAAAGTTCAAATGCGTGTTTAGCTTCAAAGTTGTTTTACGCATTCAAGACCAAATTGATAAAAAGAGATTTAGACGACGTGAATAAATTCAGTGCAGTGCTGAAGTGAACTGTCTAATCAATTTTATTTATGAGCTATTTTCAACCCAATGCAGAATCATCAGTCCTCTGTTGCTCCAGTTATTCTGCATCCGTTACTTAAGGGGCTCCCCCATGCACACTAGCGCCACTTTAGTAAAAAAATCCGAACTCGTTAAATACACAATTAATATAAAATCTGATTGACAAAATCAATCTTTTGGTCTTCTAAATTATTTACGTCTGCTTAACTCATTGAAACATAGCTCGCTGTCGTTACAGATACAAAATGGAAAAAAACGGCCGTTTTTTGCAATTTTTCTAACTGTAACTACAGTGAAGTATATTTTAATGAATTAAATAGACGTCAATAATCTAGAACTCTAAAGCATTGATTTTGTCAATCAGATTTTATATTAATTGTGTATTTAACGAGTTCGGATTTTCTTACTAAAGTGGCGCTAGTGTGCATGGGGGAGCCCCTTAACACTTACTTGATTTAACACCCGTTATTAGTTAGTTAAAGTAATTACTTACGAAGATTCTCTTTATGTAGGAAAATATTGACAAAAATTTAAACGAAGTAAGAACCGTCAAAGAAAACAAAGCTAAGAATTCGAACTTTAACTTCAAGCAATTACTAAACTACATAATAAAAATCGTAAACTCAAGTAATCACTTTGACTTGTTCGTAGACACGGGTGTTAAATCGGAAACACACGAAACGCGTGAGAAGCATATCGGTTTCATACATTTAGTATGGTTAGAGACATATTTGTAGGTCATGTCGTGTCGTGACACGTTCGCGTTTTGTATGAAACTGCACGTCATGATACGCCACGACACGTAAGTGTGCCGGTTGCTTTAGTGTTATTCATGTCACTGTCACATAACTGCCAAATTAAAATAACAAGACAGAAACGGCAACATGTCTTAGACACGGTCCTAAGTAATATTCATAGATCTCGATGCAACCATCTACAGAACTGTGCAACATATTTAAAACATTAATTTATTAGTAAATTACATTACTTATTTAAGTGTCACGAAAAGTAAACGTACCTAAAGGCTCATAGATAGGCAGAGCCTTGAGATAAAGAGCCTTGGGCTGAGGGTTTACTCTGTTTCTTTACCCCCGGAAGGGACTGACGTGCCCAAAATAGGTTAGGACTGTACCCATTTATAGTGTAAACGCCAGCCTTGATTAGGTTAATTTTATTAAAAGATCTCTTACGTGTAAAATTCTAATATTAGCTCACATACCTTTTAATCTATAAATATTATAAAACAAACCCGTTTTCGAGGCTGTCGAAAATAATAATAATAATTATATAATTTATAAATAATATAAACGGTTAGTTCTTTTAAACACACAGTGGATTTGGTACGGTTCTACGCACAGTGGGCCCTATCAGAATACCAGCGCTCCGGTATTTGTTTTTCATTTATCGCAGCATCATGCTGAGATAGAAGCCTTTTTAGCCTCGCACAGGTCTCCATTTTATTATTTAGTTTTAGATTCTTTTTTTTTATTATTATTATTTTTGTAGTTCCTGTGCTTGTCCCAAATAAATATTTTTTCTTTCTTTCAATAATGATGCATTGGAAAATAAACTTCTAAGATTTTTTTATTTCCATCAGAAATTTCTCAGTAGCAGCCACGGAGTGATTTGTTGCCGGATGATAACAATAAGCTTACCCCCTATTACATGGGACTTAAAACATAACTAGTGAAATGGGTGTTTTATTAGGTACAGTCAACAAAACAGTTAGGTATGCAGGCTAGCAATCTTCTTACTACTATTAATATAAATGCGAATATTTGTGAGAATCGATTTTTATTATTCTTTGACGAAGTTGCAAACAGAGTGATTATAACCCTTTCGCATTTCTTATAATATATATTAGTCAGAAGATTGATAGCCTGCATACCTAACTCTTTTGTTGTATTTACAGCTCTGCCTCATCCTTCGGAAGTTACAGGCGTGATGTTATATTATGTTTATTATATTTACAATGTATGTATCATAATATATTTATTTCATAAGACATATCTATGTTTTGTATAATTAATTAAAAACTAAGTATTAAATAAACTAAAATAAATAAACTAACAACAAACTATAAAAGGGCATTGAAAGACTCCTCCTCAACGCTGTCAGCTGGTAATGTGCCCAAGAGACTGGCGGCGTTGCCACGTTGTATGGCATCACTTAGCCTCTGACCAAGGAAAAGCCAGCTCTTGGGTCACGGGAAGCATCAACTAGGCGTTTTGCAAGTTCTTTGAACAGGCAAAAAAAATCTTTCACGTCGCCTCTGTTTCACACGGCTTTTTTTTGGCTTTGGCTTTTTTTTAATTATCTTATTCTATTGCTAGCAATACAATACCTAGCAATAGAATAAGATAATTTCTCTGAGGCTTCTAGAATGGATAAAACGGATACGATTCAACCGTATGCACCGAGCGCGTTGAAGTCTAATGCAACGCTAGGACGTTAACAACAATTATACGATTTTCTAGACAAAGTAGAAATCGCTTAATTTCTTGTTATCGTGAACCAACTGCAATATCACCGCCAAAACTCTTTCCTTATTCAATTACCCAAAAAACAAATTAATTAAAAAATAAAACACCATTACTTTTTCTGCGCCAAATTAACAACATGGCCTAAAATAAAATGCAAAATAACATCCTTCCGTGGACTATTACGGCAACCATTTTGCGAAGGGGGTTACAGATGGCGTAGAGGGGTTTGTCTTAATTTCGCCGTATTAGTGAGTCTTGCTGACCCTCTGGACATTAATCGTGAAGGGTCCAGAGGTCACTGACCCACAGAATTAAGATGGGAACTTGGGGTAAGAGGCGATCGTTAAATCCAACTACTGTGTGAGTAGTTTAGTTCGGTTTTGAATAAGTTGTGGATCGACGAACGATTTGTATTTTTCTGTTTGAAAACGAATATGTTTGAGTTACTGGCTTTTATTGTAAAAACTATGTTTTATGAAAATCTGTACAACCTTTTTGTGCCGTAGGCACCCGTAGCCTAATTACATTCGCGAAAACATTTTGAAATAAGTTTTTAAACTGATAAGGTCAGTAACACCGTTATTAACACTAAAACGGTATATTTATCATGTTTACTGTTTGTTGTGAAGAGCTCGTGGCTAAATAATAACAGCTGATTGGGTCGATATTTAGGTTTAGCCGTGCTTGCATAGGTTGGTCTGTGGATGGGTGATCACCCTTACATACCGAGTTTCCTCCGTGCCTCGGAAAGCACGTTAAGCTGTTGGTCCCGGCTGTCATTTGTAGATCTTTGACAGTCGTTACAGGTAGTGAGTTGGCAAAAAAGTCTGACAACCAGTCTTACCAAGGGGTATCGTATTACCCAGTATTAACTGGGTTGTGGAGGTCAGATAGTTGGGAAAAGGCTAGGCAGATGACTGTTCGTTGTGAGTTCCCGATATTTCGGCGCTGTTGCAAACACCATGATAATTTAACTCCGTGATCATGATTTTAGTGTTTATGATAACATTTTGATACAACATAAACCCCTGGCTTTACCACAGAATCTAGAAAACTATAATAAAAATACTGTGTAGTAAATATTACTACCTAAACTGAACTTTTACAGACTTTCATGCTTATGTTAAGAAGCTATAGACCAGGTGTTCCTAAACTGTACGCCGCGGCTCCCTGGTTCACCGTGGAGAGTAAAGAAGAGCCGTGAGGCGCTTGTTTACTATTCTCAGGTAACTAATCTCTCTAAATCTAGCATATAAGTTTGATGTCTCACAAAAGTTAATGTCTATTTTCACGAAAAACCTTTGGAAGCTCACTTATATACTTGGCCAAAGACGATGTCGAAAGTTTTTCGTGGATGCAAAATCCTTTCCATGCACAAGATCCACCAGAATTCACTTCGTAAGAAAAAGAGAGTCATTAAACTCTTGTGACAGTAGTCTTAAAACAAGGTTCACGTGTTACGATTTGGTGGAGTTTTGGGTATTGGTTCAAAAATAATAATATCGAACTTAAAATTCCTATTTATGTGAAGCCGTATTTTTAAATGTAATCTTGTGTGTCAACACTATTATAAAAAATCTGCTTTATCAACTAGCTAGGGCACCGAGGCAAAATATTAATCCTGTAAGTGCGCCGCGAACTGAAAAAGTTTAGGAACACCTGCTATAGACAATTACTGGCAGGTTTTGGTAGACGTAACTAATTTTACAGCACCTACTTATTTGTAAATATTGTAATAAATAAATAGATCAATATAGATCAGCTTATGGGCTATATATCCCTCAAATGGCTTAGCATGATCCTCCGTTACTCCTAAAATACTGCAGCATTAATTTTGAAATTGACAACTGACAATTCCTAAATTTAACGCAATAGCCCCTAACATCAAAATTATTGAAAAATGTTCTCTTCGTCTCCTTGGGTCTCCAATCTTCGAAAATTCCTTTCCCGATTTCATCGAGGAAAAAATTCAAAATTTCAATGATATTTCGGAAAGGTTACTCCAAATTAACATGCATTCGGCCATCACCATTATCCGTTACTGCTGTTTCGGCCCTAAATTAACATATTTCCTACGTGCTTCTCCTTTATGGAAGCACACTCATCTTTTAGACAAAATGGATCAAATTATCAGAAATACTTTATCATCCATTTTAAATGTGGCCTTGGACGACCGAGCCTGGACCCAAGCTACTCTTCCCATTCGTATGAGAGGGCTCGGCGTCCGCAAAATTTCTAGTATTAGTTTACCGGCTTACATATCCTCGGTCCACGGCACTGAGAAATTAATCAGGAAAATCCTGGCTTCCACACTGATTGATTTTGATGTGCCGTGTTTCTCCGAGGCTATCAACGCCTGGAAACTCGCTTGCCCGAATTCTGAAGAACCCGACTACCCATTTTCCCAGAGACGGTGGGACGAGCCGCTCTGCAGAGTAGTTCAGATCAATCTACTAAACACGTCTGTTACTACTGCTGAGCGAGCACGCCTGCTGGCTGTGGGTGAGTGGGAGTCGGGTCTTTGGCTTCACGCACTACCGTCGTCGAGCACAGGTACGTCGTCGAGCACAGGTACGTTGCTCGACGACACCACTTTCCGCCTCGCTGTTGCTCTACGCCTAGGCGCCCCATGTTGCTCTCCTCATCACTGTCACTGTGGTGAAGTTGTCAACAGCCTTGGACACCACGGCCTGTCATGCAGCCGAAGTGCGGGCCGTTTTGCACGGCACGCGAATTTAAATGACATCATCCGTCGGTCTCTTGTCACCGTCGGCGTTCCAGCTTTATTAGAACCCAATGGCTTGGCACGCGACGATGGCAAGAGACCGGACGGCATGTCTTTGTTTCCATGGAGGATGGGTAGGCCTTTAGTGTGGGATGCTACATGTGTCGATACTCTTGCGCCTTCCCATCTTCCTAATTCGTCGTGCTGTGCAGGGGCTGCTGCTTTGGCTGCGGAGAACCTCAAGCGGCGAAAATATAGTAACCTTATTGGTAACTATATTTTCGAGCCGTTTGGGGTTGAAACTCTAGGACCGTGGGGTCCGAGCGCTCACAGCCTTTTCAAGGATATTTCAAAACGTTTAGTTGACACTTCCCGTGACCCTAGGGCTGGCTTTTACCTTGGCCAAAGGCTTAGCATTGCCATACAGCGTGGTAACGCCGACAGTCTCTTGGGGACATTACCAATTGACAGTGTTGAGGAGGAGTTTTTTGACGCCATTTTTTAAGTTTTTTAGTTAAGTTAGTTAGTTTAGTTTATTTTAATAAATTTGTAAATTGTTACTTTATTAAATAAAATATTATTAGCCAAAAGATGAAAAAAAAAAAAAAAAAAAAAAAAAAAAATGAAATAAATATATGGTAAAGTTGAGGATTAATGCTAAATTAAAGTCCAATGTGTGACGAAAACATAATTCCATAAACTTTTCTCGATAGAAAAAAAATCCAAAGTTACCTCCGAATCGAACAATAAACCGCTGGTATTCAAAAAGTACTTGAAATTAGATCATGAAACTTTGCATACTAACTGAACTAACTATAAAGCAGGTCTTATGTGTTTTATTTTTTTATTCCAATCAATAGATTTTTTGTAAAACGCAAAAAACCACTCATTTCGCACTATTCGGCCACAGTGACTGACGTACAACCGCTTTGTAGTGCAAGCTGATTAGAACTTTATTCTAACAGCATTTCAAACGAAGTTTGAACCACCACAAATAGAGTTGCTAATTTTAGGGTTAGAAGGGCCTTAAATATTACGCTCTATCAACACTCCCAAATAAAAGGGATCATCATAGTCATCATCTGCCTAGCCTTTTCCCAACTATGTTGGGGTCGGCTTCCAGTCTAACCGGATGCAGCTGAATACCAGTATTTTACCTGGAGCGACTGCCTATCTGACCTCCACAACCCAGTTACTACTGGGTAATACAATACCCCTTGGTGAGATTGGTTGTCGGACTTTCAGGCCACTACCTGTAACGACTGTCAAAGATCAACAAATGGCAGCCGAAACCAACGGATTGTAATGATCAACCATCCAAAAACCAACCTTGGCAAGAGTGGCTTAACCTTGAAGATCGACCCAGCGGCTGTTATTATTTAGCCACGAGAGATTTATAAACAAGGATCATACAACAAAATTGTGGCAAAAAATCCCAAAAGTCAAACTTACCCAAAAATTAAAGCACCAACAGTTAGTTCATCATAACATAAAACTGAAAATTCTTAATTGAGCTTCTATATATATATAAACGAAAATACCTAATATACAGCAACCTAAACGTTGCAAAAGCAACAACAACAAAACTGGTGCGCAAAACTTTGTGGGGCCTGCTTAGGTAATTGTTAAACCTGCCATGAACGCTTTTTGCCGCAACATTACGCCAACTTCAGGAAAAGTTGGCAACTGGCAGAACACTAGCGGAACTACTGTAGGCAACTTTGTAGACTATATAGAACCCACAAAGGTACGCTATCGCGCCATCACTGCTATCTGCTTTTGCATGCAAATGAGTTGGAAAAGTCCTGATGGAGTAAGAAAACAAGTACCGAGGTGTGGGTCGGTAAAATGCTGCTTTTGACGAACTGGTTGGTATTATAAAATGCTTGGATATCCATGCACTAGGTATCGGGATCAGATTTTTTTTTAAGGTAAGCACATTGTTTCGACTTGTCACAATCAGCGAACACAGTGATATTTTTTTTTCACTTTTTCTGTTTGTTGAACTCGATAACTGTCTCTTACCGGAGTCGTACTAAAAAATCTGAATTTGTGAACAATACATTTGTTCTCTCATACATTATTTCAAATAAGTATCGCTACTTTCAACTTTCAACGTAAAACAAATAAATGCATCATTTATCTTTAACATAATTCAACGGCAGTTTCCCAAAAGTGGCTCCTACAAAACACCTCGCGTAATCAACCACACTTCCTTTGAACCTTAACAAGCGCATTATCACATCTAAAATCAGTTCTGATGATGACATGTATACTCTTCGTGAAGAGGCGCCATAAGGGCCGGGGCCCACCGGGGAGGTGCGAGGTGTGCGGGGCGGGCCGGCTAGAAGTTTGCCGCGATAGTTGCGGGTACAGCCTTTGTAGGACCGCCCCACGCGTACCGATGTCTACAGTGGTGGAATTACTTCTTATAGTTGCTATTTACCTACTTCATTGTAACATGTAGGTAAAATGTTACTACTCGTGATAGAATATATTTAGTTTAGGACCACTTAAAAAATAGAGAGATCAACTTGTTAGCTGCAGCTTGCAGCTGCAGTCAGGAAAATCGCTATAAGACACTAGAAACGAATACAATTGAAAAGCGGAATTTTCTGAGCTTGAAAAAAAAAATCATTTTAATGTGGGCATAAACAAAGTCACAATTCGTCCCATTCAAACTATCGAGGCTCTATTATTTATAGCAGGTTTTCTGCACATTTTAAGATAATCACACCAAGAGAGTCCACATTCCTACCATTATCTTTCTGACTTTGTCCGATTCTACTTGTGGTCTACGTCAGGGCATCATTTACTCCTTGCTCTTTCATATCATTCCTCACACAATATATCCATATTTCTTTAGCCTTCTTTTCCCTCTCCATCCATTACATTCATATCCACTACTCTTCATTAGCCACATGCGTTTTATCCCCCCTCATCCCAAGTCTCCATATTCCTACGAGTACCAGAGTTAATAAATAAAACATAATTTATGCAATTTCTGCGCCCACTGTAAAACGCACCACGCTATCTGAGAAAGTAATTTATAAAGTTGGATGGTTGGACGATAGCTTCGCATTATTTATCTTGTCCGAGCGTTATATAGCCCGGACTATGTGCTGTTACATCGTTATTTACTTCAGGTATATAAGTGTGATGTCTTTGTTGGTGAATTATTCTTCTTTATTGAAAACGACCTTCGTTGAGGACGACATTTTGGGATGTTCGGCGCAGTCTAGGCATTATATTCATGTTGATCACTTATTTTAATAATTGTGTTCCCACCGTGGCATGAGCTGTTCCTGTTGATCTCGAACATATATGATAATTAACTTGTTAGTAAAATGCACAATTAGACAAGAATCAGATCTGTTTAAAAAAATAAAAAATTCACCTACCATTCTAAATTCTAAGCCCACTGACCGACTATTGAGCATAAAACTAATAAATCCGTAGGCACAGATAGACTGACATCAGTCCAACACGAACAAAATATCTAACACGGCACATCTGCGAACATTATGTAAGGACCATTAAAACTGTCCGAATACACTGTGTTTTCAATTACAGGAGGCTCGCGAGATATTTGACTCGAATAGGGCTGTGCATTGGGTACGGAAATGTGTATGTGGTTTTCTGTAAGTAATTTAATGTAGTCTCTATAGTTTCACTCTGGTTAAAAGTTATTCTTGATAGAATTTGTAGTAGTTATTCTCGCTTTATCGGGGGTTGGTGTCTTCTTCTATCATACGTCTTTAATGATATTTTTGTTTAAGGTTTCAGAAATTAGCATAAAATAAAATGTTATCTAAGCTCGACAGGTGATCTGTACCTTTATGACCTTCCTACTTCAGACACGTTTCTCTTTATAAGATTGTGCATGCATCTTGTGAACCAGGGCATGTAATTTGTAATGGCGAGATAAATAATCATTTTTTATGATGATCATGATTTATGATTATGATATAATATGATTGTGGATTTTATTCTAGTAGACTTGTAAATAATCTGAAGTAAGCTTTTTCACCAAATCAATACTTACTACTCCCAGAAGCTAAATAGCAATTTTTAAGACCCAGTTTTCAACCGCTATCAATATCAATCTGTTGAGTATAAGTTTTGTTTTTGGCATGTTACATTTTATCGCACCTTCTGCATGTGCATATATAGCATGGATCAGAACGGTGTGGTATATTAAAGGATATGGTGTATATAGACCATCAAATTGATGAAGTTTCTCCACGGAACCATCATTGTAATCAATCAATCAAAAAAATATCACCTGTTTCATACACTTGGGTCGAGTAGGTATTGGCATTTTACAGACATCTAGTCGTGAAAACGATGTCGGTTCCTTGGAGAAAATTGTTCAGTTTGATAGTATAAAGGGTGTAAAACACCTCTTAACGAAGTCGAAACGCACTTGTTCTCCCCGTCATTGCGATCATTTTTTTGTTCTACACCATACCTGGGAACCTTCTAGTTACGGAGATATTGGGGGTCAAAGTTCCAACTTTTTGACAAGTTTTTTTTTTAATACCACTCTTTAATGTAAGATTTTTACTTTAAACACCTTCACGACCCCCGTACTATTCAATCCATTCATCAGCACAATGTTTTGAGTGCGTTACATTGAGTTCTACCACAAAACATGACTTTTCACCCCAAAAAAAAGTTGTTTTCCAGCAATAATTTTTACGTAAAGTTACTTAGTTTGATGTACAGAATGCTTGGTTGACAGATTCGTGATGAGGTCTTTTACACCCTGTATACTTCATCATAAAATATGACCACACTTTGTACACAAGCTGTATAAGTATTTGCGGGTGCGGTTACATTCGGAAAACAAAAATTAGTGGATCTAGTTGATTTAGAATTTCCACGAAATTACACCTGATCGCACAACCAATTTTTGCCATATTTTCCTTACTCCTGTCTAGACATAACCCTACGCCCGGCGCGGTCCGCATGCCTTCCCGCCTCGGCGGCATTGTGGCAGCCATGCCATTCGACATCAGCCCCGCCAACACCTTACCTATTCTGGGAAACTGATTGCGGGTTCATATGGAAAAAAGGACTTAAAACCAGGTTGCTATGAGTGTCCAAATTGGGTCTGGGTGGAGAAGAACACAGATGTTCATCTGTTTCTTGCGTAATGGGAGCGGCCTTCGCATCTCATTGAGTCTTCGTCTTATACGTATACAAGGCGTAGGTACATCGAGGGTTTAACTGTTATTCAGTAGGTAGGTACACTAGACTCTTCAGTGTTAACATTTTTTATCGGTTATGAAAAATTTCTAAAATTCAGTTGTAGGTATTGCACTTTCTTACATCGGGTACGTATTCATTTTTTGATTAATCTTTTATTATTTAGGTATAGAAAGAAAATAAGATTCCTTTATAATATTTGAATGACGGTGCCTAGATCCTCACATAGCATAACAATTTCAGTTCATCATCATCATCAGATCAGTTCATACTTAGCCTAGTTTTTTTCCAACTATGTTGTGGTTGGCTTCCAGTTTAACTGGATGTAGCTGAATTTCAGTACAACCTCTTTCAAGCACGATCTCTAAACATTCCCTAAATCCCCATTACAATGCGAATATCAACAAAAAGAACTGCCATTAAGTTTGTGTTGTAACCTCATTCCTATTTGATTCGAACGAACGTCTGACTTGTGGTATTCATTAGCTCCCTAATACGTGTTACTTTGTCCTAATCTTACCACAAAAGAACACTGACACAACTTAAAATAAACCTTAGTTACTTCAGTATAAAGCTTAGAATCAGACGTCTAAATATAATAATTTTAAGTCGATTTGACATGCCCCGGACTAAGTATTTCGCCGCATTGTTTCACATTCAGTGTAATAAAAGAGAATTTGTTAATTTTCAAAATGTCCGAATAGTGGGTAAGTTTCGACCCTTAGGGGAATTCTCTTTGAGCTTAATATCAAGATTTAATTAGTTATTCAGATGAAATAACAATATTTATCCTTGTGTTGGTAGTTTTGATGAACTATTAAAGCTATGTGTGCGTCTAAAGTACTGTTTGCTTAACTACATACTGGGAAATAGAAACAGTTCAGTTTCTGCGAAAGAACGAGTTATGAACTCTATGATTATTTTACAAAACTGTGTGTTATATACACACAGTTTAATTACAGTAGAACGTACTGTAATTAAACACACACAACACATACATTTCACATGAATAAAATAAATAAATAAATATTGCTGGACAGTATAATATCGCCATCTAGTGCCACACTAAGCAACGAGTAAATGAATGTAAATAGTTGCTGTTTACCGATAAAATAAACAATTGCTAATACATTTTTCGACACAATTGCTATTGTCTTACGTTTTTTGCAATTTGCAGGCCAGTGCTACTGTGCTAGGTTGTATGTTGATTAAAATATTGCTCGCGACTGTAAGACGTATGTAGTTACAGAATTTCCAAAACATTTTAACTTATAAAACATTCTGATAATATAACGTTCCACGCTCTCCGGCTGCCACATGAGTACTGTAAATCGATTAAGACGAACATGACCAAAATTAGCTTTAAAAATCAGTCAATCATACTAACTTTTTGTAACTAAAGCCTTCATAAATATACCCAATTTATTTAAGCCTAATTTCCATCCCAAAAGCTACTTATGAAACATAGCACCGACTAAAATAATATTTATGTATGAAGTTTGTAATAAAATAGGCTGGCGTCCATGGACGCGTAAATTGGCTACTCCCTAGAGTTCAATAAAACATTATGTAAATCAATAGATTCCACTACAACTAGCGCCCTCGCAAGACCCGAATTACGTAATGAATCACACACACACAAAATCCAAACATACTTACACACACAAAGACAGCGAAGACCGTTATACAATATGTTGGAGGGTGAATCGGGAAGCAGTAGGCACATAAAGGCTGAAGATAGAATTAAAGATGAAGAATTGACGATGAGAAGAGAGATGAGAGGAGAAAACATTTTAGGGGATGGTTATTGAACAAAGAAGAAAGAATAAAGTATAGATGAAGAATTGAGGGATTGAATGAAGAGCAGAGAAACAGAAGACGACCGAAAAAAGAATACTGGCGAGCCATTTTTCTGTTAATGCGGAAAAGTTCTGTTGCAGTAATCAGATCAATTTTATCAAATATTTTCATTTGTTTCTTCCGCCTACATAGAATTTCTTGCAACACAATTTCCGTCAAAGCTGTAACTCCTATCTCCAACATCTCCACAACATATCTAACCTTATAATTACTGCTCCAACCTCCCCAAAGCCATTGCAAGCACAAAACATAGGCCTCATAAAGGAGCGTCTAAAGATAAGCGAAAAGCGGGTCGCAAGGATACAGCAATAATGAATCTGGGAGTCACAATTAAAGAGGGGAAGTGCGTGCGGATGATCTTCGAGTAATCTAGGGGTGGGGAGGGGAGAAAGAGGTAAAATTAGGGGGCGCAGATGGGGTAATGTTGTATGTAAAGATAGGGACGAGTTTACGTTGTTTGAGTAGAAGATTTTCTATTGATCTTAAAGTTCATTTTTATTCAGAATTTCGTCATTTTGTCTGTGTTGGTAATGGCAATGTATAGCTTATTAGGTAAATACATTGTAACTAGACCGATTGGGTTCCTAGCACTCATACTAACAAGAAACCATGGTTAAATAATTACAGAGTTAAAATATGCACAGCAATTACGGCAACTGACAATTTTTAGTTTAAAAAACAGAAAAGTGAGAGAAATCTACATATTACAATTTAGGATACCTATCGTTTTTTGTGTGAGGCGTACATAAAAGCATTGTTCAGGCATTAAATACTTAACGTCGTATAATGGACAAAAAGGTTTTCGTGGAAATCGCCAAAATTGCATCAATGAATGATACTGCCATGTTAGCTTGCATCTTCTCACTGTTGGGCAAAGGCCTCTCCCCATTACTTCGAGTTGTTTCGATCCAAGGTTAATATGGACCACTGGTCGCTGGTCTTATCCAGATCGTCCCGCCGTCTTCTACAAGGTCTGAAAAAAATCGGTAGAAGAAAAATACAAATAGTGACATTTCAAAACAGCCAGACCTTTATTCATACAGCCCTTATTTACAAGCAGGCTTTAAAACACGGCCAACATCTGCCGTTTTTATCAATTTCTTCCATCGCCAATATTTACCCGTCGCATTTTCGTATTCTAAACATTGCGTCCCTTACATTTTCGTTGTAGGGTGGTAAGGGTTGCCGAAGGGTGGGAACCCACTAGATAAAACGGTGTTATTTCGCCCGAGGCTGGCAATTTCTTGAATAGTCCAGCCCGTGAAGTAGGGTGACCCTGCGAATTCACTTGTCTTCCGAGGCCGAATTAATTTCGGCTTTACGAGGGACCGTTGATTATGTAATTTGTTTATGTATTATACATGTATATATGTAAGTTGTTTATATTTTGGACGTGTTTGTACAAAGTTCTTTGTTTTAGCAAGCTTACTATATTTTCGGTGGTGAAATTTGGGTGTGGTCCGTTTCGATACAGAGTTTTATGTTTAAATCTGGCTAAAATATTATTACCATAAATTTTACTTAGAATGACAAGTCGGATTATATTGGCATCACCCTAATTAAAGTTTAAGTTAAAGGTATTTATGCTGCTGAGAACACGAAACACGGATGGAATTTAAACTTTTTACTGGCGAAATGTGTGTGTAGTGTAAATACGAGGTGTATTTACACTACACACGCATTTAGCCTAACTTTTGGGGATTACAGGCGTGATGTCATTGTAAAGAAACTATCAAGTAGCTTAAATTCAATCTTCGAACAGGTTTCAACGACATCTCGATGCCTATAATAATTGTAGCAAGTTGTAATTTGTAACATTATTCCTTTCTTGTAATAATGAACGCAATGTTTTAATTCAATCCTCCATTCAATAATATATAAGACTATAATGTAGGTACCTATAACATGAGCAACATACCTATGTACAGTGTTATTAATTTTTTATTTTCTTTATTACATATTTACTTTTCTCAAATAATTGAAATATATTCATTATTTTAAATTCGTATTCTATAAAATCTCAACCCATATGCAAAGGTGGGTCAGCTAATAGGCGAGACGACAAAAAAAAACTAATTAGTCCGTCAGTTAGATTATCAGAAAATATATGACCCGTGTTTTTTCTTTTGTTACGTAAATCAAAATTGACGAAGATATGACGCTTTTAAAATTCTCAAATCAATACGTCACGCCTAGGTATAATTTTTAGCTAGTTCTGACGTCACGCGCCCCACTCCCGAGTTTTATTTTTGTCAATATTCATTGATTTACAAAAACAAAAAATACGTGTCCATTAATTTCCAATACTCTAACTGACGGACTAAATAGATTTGCAATTTTTTGATACTGTCGTCATGCCTATTGCTATAACTCACTGTACTTTTCTTAAACATTCCCTCTTTCTCTCTCAACTCTACACCTATACTTTTACGATCGCCACTAGGTACCATCAAACGTTATTTCCGTGACGGCATCAGCAGTGAGATGGTGTTGCCGGTTCATTGGAGTCGCAGAACCACTGAACTGTTGCGGGCATCTGAGATCAAAAGATTTGAACATAGGATTTTGCGCCTGCAGTGTTAGCCGCGCGGACTACGAGTACCACGACTTGTTTTATATGGGATTTTTCATTTAAGTGAGCTTAATGCTCCATAACTAGTGTTAAAATAAATAGAGAGAATGAATATTTATTGTACACAGAGTAATTAAAAGAATCTTAATAATTAAAGGAACTAAAAATACAGAAAAACCCAAGTCCTTATCTTAGCATAAGATCTTTATAACTCAACTATTAGCAGAAATAATTACTTATATATGATTTTTGTATTTGGCAGAAAATTAGGCTTGTTTATAGTTGCCTGTTGTTTGCCTTAGTATGGTACCGGTGACCGAGCTCTGCTCGAGTGAATTAGAAAAAAAGCAAATTTCCCAGATATGAGACCTACCTAGATCGAGTTTTCGCCGACGTAAATTTCTATATTGCAACTTTCGTCGAAGCTTTAGAGCCGTTTTAGAGAACGTGCACACAAAGCTTCTATTCTCTAACATCCTGAAACCCTGTAATAAACAAAAGACTGAAACTATAAACTCTACCAAAAAAATAATAACAAAACTGTAACAGAACCCAACTTGATATAAAAGAGAAGGTAGGCACACACAGTCTCACTCGGCCCGTCTGCGGTGCATACTAATTGATTCCATATCGCCACTGTCCTTTTGCATCATTTCCTCTCCGCTGAGATCCAATCACTTTTATCTAATACGTGCAACAACACTGGGAACTGGGAACTGGGAATGATTGCTTGTGTGTGATGAGTTATAAATGACAAGTTATGATTGGTAAAAGTATTCAATTTGTATTGAATTTATGAGATATTTTGCAAATATATAATAATGCTTTTGTTAACTTGAGCTACAGTTTTTGGGAAAACGTAAATATTTTCTTTCTTATAATATTTTTCTTTCGTATATTATTCTTATATTATATTTCTTATTATGTTGATGCTTTTTAAGCTCAACTAACTTATTTTCTATCTTATTGTTAACGTTCATTCGACGTTAATTTGTCTGATAACCAGTCTTACCAGGGGGTATCATATTACCCAGTATTAACTGGGTTGTGGAGGTCAGATAGGCAGTCGCTCCATGTAAAATACTGGTATTCAGCTGCATCCGGTTAGACTGTAAGCAGACCCCATTATATTCATAGTTGGGAAAAGGCTACGCAAATGATGATTGTAAATGTTCACTACATAGATCGTGGATAAAATTGGCTGACTTTTGCTCCGCGTCTCCGTTTTAATGAGAAGTTGTCTAAAAGCAGAACTAACTAAACAGGTTTGAATTCTAATTACAATTTTATCGGAATCTCACTTTTAGCCGAATTGTATGGCTAGAAAGCGGGTGACTGATGAGATGACGAGTAATAGAGAGGTATGGAAGAAGAAGACATGCTGCGCCGACCCGTACTTGATCCGATGACTTTAATCTGAATCGGTTCAATCCATCACCATTTCATTTAATTTAAAATGCTTTTATGCTTTTTCACCTTTCTTGATATCGAATAGATGGTTTCTCAAATAGTTACATTGGTAAATAATAATTTGATATAAAATGGCCTGAAAGTCTGACAACCAAGGGATATCGTATTACCAAGTACTAACTGGGTTCTAGAGGTCATTTTTCAAAAAGCTCCTTGTAAAATACTGGTATTTAGCTGCATCCGGTTAGACTAGAAGCTAACTCCAACATTAGTTGAAAAAAAGGTTAGGCGGGTAATTATGAAATCAGCCTACAAGTCCAATGTGTAGTTAATTTGTACCTACTTAGGTACATAATTACTATCATTTTATTTCATTTTTTTATTATTATTAATTTATTATGTATTTTTAACACATTTTAATAGTGATGAGTCTATTGTAAAGGTTATACTAGAAAACGCACAAAGGCAAATTAAGATTTTACCCAATAATAGTAGATTTTACAACAAGTGCACAAAACGAACCATTTTTATCCGAAACTTTTAGCAGCCTGAGCCGAAGGCGAGGGCTGATAGTAATGTCGAGGATAAAATGGTTTTGTGGACGAGTTATAAACTCTGCTTTTCACCTCGATTGCGAGGAAATAAAACAGTAGTATAACATAACATTTCTCTAATTAAAATTCAAAGTAAAATTAGTACAGTTTTGAATACTGAATGAAATTGTTTTTCCCGGCATATCGCCGGTTTTTTTTTTAAATCTTACGACATTGATATTTAGGCTTGTGCTGCAGACCTATACAGCCAGCTATGCAGCTTATTAAAATTAATTTTGTAATAATAATTTTCTTAAATTAAATAAATAACCTACTGTACTTGAATTTAAGATCTTTTATGTCTTAAAAAACACTTAAGGCAAATAAATTAAAGTAAATATTATAAATAACAAATTCTATCTATGAACTTCTTATTGTGTTTGGCTGTATGGCTCATTTTCTTTGCCTTAATATAGATACATTTATGAGTAGATACGTTAATGCCCTTGTGCACAAAATTCGATTTTGTGCTGCCTATATCCTGCACAAATAAGCACATTCAGAGCATGAGAAGTGAAAACACCATTATACAACATAGATCATTAAGGTATAATAATTATAAGCTGAAACATTTCAGTTTTCAGTATATTACGTTACGTCAAATGATACAAAGCTTGTACATACTGGGTAATGTACTGAAGCTCTCTCGATATTTGATATAGTGGGATATTTTCACGTTTTTGTTGCAAGCTTTAGTTTTAACATACATGTGTATTATTTATTTGAAGCGCTGATGAGCGATGCTCCTGGCTATTTACCAGTATTGATTTTAGGCAGGAAATATTTTCCTGCGTTTGATGCGTTGCCCAAATACCTATAGTACCTGTGTATTGATTTCGGTTTTAATTAAAACGTTTGTGAGTTAGGTACTTTTGGAACTATGAGTGCCATTGTTGGGATGTTTTAATGTACGAATGGTGGTTGATTATTGTATCAAATATAGAAAATCCGAAATTATTCGCACAGCTTCATTATTTGCGCCAGTTAAACAAAAACCAACACATACAGGGTGTAAACAGACCCTTCACTAAGCCGTCAACTGTAACTCTACGCAAAAATTATTGCTGGGAAATGACTTTTTTTTTTGGGGTGGGAAATCACGTTTTACGGTAAAACTCAATGTATCGCACTCAAAACATTGTGCTGATGGATGCATTGACTAGTAAACGGCTCATGGAGTTATTTAAAGTAAATATATAACCTTCTTCTTAGCGTGTCGATAGCAATTTTTAATTTAAATATGTTTGGCCCAAAACTCAGCCACGCGTCGAACTTCGCTCGCTGATGCAGTCATAAGATCGTCAAGTGCGCAGATGTCAGGGAATGCAACGCAAGAAGGAAGATAGGTCATTGTCTGTGGAGACACGCCGCATAGACATTTGAGATCTGACCCTTCCATGAACCCCCATCATAACCTTAAAAACTAGGTAGTATTTGCGAAAAATCTTGTAATCTTGAAAAATTGAAACTTTGACCACAAATATCTCCGTAACTAGAAGGATGGTTGAGACAAAAAAAATCGCAACGACATACAGGGAGAACAAGTACCGTTCGGCTCTATTAAGGACGTATTTACACCCTTCACTGAATAATTTCTCTATATCTCCAAAAATTCTCCTTCATTAAAAAACCAACATGCAAAATATCTAATCTAAACTAAACCAAAAACCTAATGCATCATTACACTAGCTAAACCCGACTGGATCAATACATGAAGCAAAACTTAAATTTCGTCCCCCCGTAAGAAGAAGGTTGGACGGCTCCAAATTCGTATGTTAATACACCCCCACCACTGGGGCGGGGGGTCTCCACCCACGAGGGAACGGACCGAACTATTATAAAGGGTAGCACGAAAGTTAGATTAATGATGTTAGGAGCTGACCAGGGTACAGGCGAAGAGGGGAGTGGATTTTTGGTAGGGTCTTCTTGGGTCGGGCCTGTGGACGGTGAGCTATGGGCTAGCTCGCCGTCCGTCCGTCTTATGACGACAGGCCGTGTCAACTCAAAGAGACTTTCTTCACTTCCCGGTTCCTGCTTGTTGGGTCGACAATATCGACCCAACGAGCAGGAACCGGGAAGTGTGGCAGAAAAAAGGGGAATGCTATGCCCAGCTGTGGGTGATTCCGGCCTGATATGATGATGATGAACTTATTATTTTGATGAACAGTTGCTACAAATAAGAGCAGAATTTGTCGCAACGGCTGCGACGAAACCATCAGAAAGAAATTGAGTGTTAGAATCTGTAACACTGTTAATTTTTGTTACCATGGTCCAGTCAACCTGACCTAGCCAACTGTACCACGGGCAAGGAAAGATTTAATTGAATTTGATATGGTTTCAATTGTAATTTAAATTTTATTTCGAAATCAATTTTTTTTGTCTGTTTTGTTGTGTCTCTGTTTATTCTGTTCTGTTGAATTTTACTTAAATTGTTAATATTAGTTTTATATTCCTTCACGTGATGTTAATTTAAACTTGTTAAATTTAGTTAATTAGACACCAATTTTATAGTACAGTGCTTGTGGCACATCTAATATGTTTATGGGCATGCGGTGCTAACCTGTAAGAAATTGTTACACTATCCTTAGATAATCGTAGATAATTACTCGAAATATTTACAGTGTAAACAATGGTTGGTTGGCCAAGAAAGGAAAACAAAAAAAATATTTATCCACTTTTCTTAACAAAATTTTTCTGAGATCACCTTACGATCCAGTTATTGTAGATTACTAAGTATGAGTTGTACTTCTAACTAACTAAGCGGGCTGACAAAAGTATTCAAACTCATGATAATCGATATCCATACATGAATCATGATAGTATTCTGCCGCATACTATTATGCGATATTACGAGTCGTGACTTTATGGTTTCCACTTATCTTAAAGTATAACAGAGTATCTATTAATATTATCAATTCTAACCATAAACTGTAGGTTTGTATTTAAAGGAACAACCAAGAAATCATCACAAGCCTTTTGGAATTTTGCCAACCTAAATTCCCTTATCCCAATTCATTTGTGGTCGGCGCAGCATGTCTTCTTCTTCCATACTTCTCTATTACTCGGCATCTTATCAGAAACCTCTTTAATAATAATCGTTAATTTTGTTCACCAAAAAACCAAAAAAACCCGTGGCCCGTTCCTGGACCAATTCTGCCTGTAGGTGTACTCTCTCCTATCGAGTCCCGCGGTAAAGTGTGGACGATCTAACTTCGCCTTACACACACACACTCCCACACCCTCATGCACACTCACAAGCACACACGGCACAGTAACGCCGCGGGCTGTAACGCTGAGTTCACATGGGATTAGATTCGTCACTACACACACAGTTTTTCATTAGACACTGTGTTGCATAAATCATATGCAGAAAGCCACGACACTGTTTGAGAAAGGACACAGTGTCGTGTAGTGTCTGCTGTGGAAAACGGGACAAAATTCTCTGTGCATGAAATTAGAAATATTAGAAGATTTTCTTGTAATTTTTTTTTTCCTGTTTGTTGCTTTCAAATGAGGTTTTGTTTTAGTCTTGTAGTAGGTACCTAAGTGACGTTCATTAACAATAGTTTAGTAAGTTAGAGAGTATATATAATTTTTGTTGGTTTGTGTTACTAATTCATCATTTTCTAATATCTAACTACTTATACTAACATTTAAATACAACAACGAAAAATATTTTCCAACTTTTGCAACAATACCCTTACGATCCTTATTAACAACGAACGAAATAACGAACATTAAACTAAAATATCTAATGTATCGCATACACACATAATTACTGTTAGACACACACACACGTACACCCACACACACACACAACACGTCCTCAAGTGATCCGCCTTCACCACCACCATCATGTGAATTCAAGCAATCTGTTATAGGATATGTAAAAATAAAAGACAAGTTTTCATTTCAGATTTTTGAAATATCATATAACTTATTATTACGACTGTTATTCGCGTAAGATAAGGCAGAGGTGGATTAGTAGACTCAATTATTCCTCCCGATTTATTGGTGCCTATGAATATAATTCACGCCTTAAATTCTATGATTAATTATTTTTTAAGAACAATTTTTACAAGAACTTAGCTCTTCAATAACGCAGTCTTTCTAGTTTAAAATAATGTCTAAAACAAAACATCCCTAATCAGGTTGTTTTGTTTTAGACATTTCAATATTCTAAATCTCAGTTACTTTTAAAAACAAGTCAAATAAGTTTCAAAGACATCCAAAATGATAAAATTCTTTAACCCATGTCGACCTCACAAGCTCAAAATAACAAAAACTCCACGACCCTCTAAGAAACTGGTCAAATAAAATATTCCCCAAAAATCACGGTATCTATTAAAAACTAGTTCGATAAAAGATCAACGGTCAAGTCAAAGGGACACTGAGGTCGGCGCAGACGCATGCGATATTGTGGGAATTGTAACCTCATTACTATGCGTAGTGATCTTTGACCGGCGAGTCTCACGGTGACCAGTCCAGACCGGCTATCTCCCTTACTACAACCAATTTATTCTATTTATATTTTAATAGATTTCAATAATTATGTGAAGATCAGCTAACGACATTTCTTTTGATATTGAACGTTTTTGAGGAAATTCCCAGGGTTACTGTGTGAAATATGTAGATTTGTGTTTTAAGATGTTTCATGGGGTTGAATTGAATATTTTAAAGGTAGTTGTCATCTGTAATCTCAACGGATTGGTCGTGTTGTGTTAAAGGTTAAGTGTTACTGACATCGACCATAATTATTTGATGGTTAGATAGCAGTGATAACGATAGTGGTGTGACCGTCGACCTTCCAAGTCATAGGTCTCCCAAGACATACACCTCTGATTTTTCGGATTCATGTGCGTATTGTATAACTATCACTTGCTTCGATGAAGGAAAACATCGTGAGGATATCAGCATGTCTGAGAGATATTTTTAAGTTGTTTAGTTTTTGTAAAGTCAATTTAAGTCAGAAGCCCATGGGCGGCATAAAAACTCTGACACTAGGTTAGCACTAACCACACGATAAAGAAGAAGAATTGATGGTGAGTTTTCGTTCTATATGTTCTTGCTTTATTTTCTTCCATCGTAAGATCTACGCATCTTGGAGGCCATCCGAATCCTTATAAGCGTTTGTTTGCTAAAGACTACTGTTATAGTTTTCGTACATCTCCTTCTACTTCTTTTTGATCCTATGATACATTCGTGTAGTTAGCTAGAATCTAGATTATGTAACCCTGTAGTAGTTCAAATTGATCGCAGATTCATTTACGTCTTCAAAGTTAATTTACTTGAATAAACGGTTTTGAAATGAGCCATTGTGGGTCCCGCCAGAGGAGCTAATTCTTGCTAATTCTCTTCTTTTTATTTCGCTTAAATCATGCGGAGGCCACGCCCCCTTAAAGTTTAGGCCTATTAGAAAAGCGTCAACTTTGGCGCGCAAAATGACAATAACTCTCGTTTGGCGTGCTTCGTCAGTGCGCTCGGCCGATCGGTATCTTTTCATTCATTCTTTCTATACAAAGTCAACGGGGCGCGGCTAGAGAGCGTTTCTATGTTGTAAGTGCAAGCAAAAATTAGCTTAGTAGTGATCAGGCGGGAGTGTCCTCGATAGACATAAAAATCGACCACAAGACGCCAAAATTCATCTGCGTTCCCAACATATACTACAGAAGACCGCCGTCCACTCGCTCGCGAATTCGACCAAAACTACACTCACACCCCGATAGGTATATTTACGCTTTATCCCGAACTTGTCGCCTTGTACGCCGCTCCCCCGCTGGCGACAACTGAGGTGCTGGGAGCTGCCCGACCGTAAGGTATAAAAGCGGATTTTAGCTTGTTTGATGGAAATACGGTTTTGATCAAATTAATGTATGGTTTTTCTTGAGTTTGCCGTCTTTTGTGGTAATCTCTTAGTCTCTATTAACCCACCTTAATAATTGTTCTGAAAAGAACCTTGTAGTATTTTAGCTTAGATTCTGTAGTGGGTTTTTTTTTGTTTAGTTGTTAATTTCAATCATTTTGTTATGTCCTATTTCTTTCTTTTAATTGTAGATATACCTACTTCCTTTCTTACCGACTGACATACATCAAAAGAAAAAAAAAACCTACTTCTATTTCCTATTTCTGGTTTGTTTAAAGTAGAGGATTTGACTGAAAATTTTTACACATTGCAAGTATGTATTTTGTTTCTAATTAATTATAATCAGTCGCGCGTTTGCCTTATATTATTTTATATTTTAAGGGATGTTTCATGATATAAACAAAACAACCTACAATAATTCACATTGTAGATAAATCCGGTTATTACGGAACATACATTCCTACAAATATAAACACATGTTGTCGTATTTCTTTGCTCGCAATTAAATTGTGTAATGAACGTGTTACGTCATTCACAATCCACACTAATTTAGATTGCTGCGCGGACACCGTTCCTGTCATGTCTATGCAAATCAGAAATTAATTTCGTACATTTGTATCCTTTTAAACAACTGAACGAACGGTTTTAAAAAATTACACATGTTTCGGTCAATTTCTGTTGATAATCGAATCGGTTTAGGGCGGCGCAAACTGGATTTTTCCGGATTTGATCGGTAATTTATCCCAATTAGTGTAGGCAGGCCGGGGCGGTAAAAGATTTTTTGGTGTTGGTGTGACTCCAATCGTATTAGCCTATTAGTCTCCCTGCGTTATTCGATTTGTGTCATCGCTGTGTTAAAGATTAAAATGGAGTGATACAATCTGATTTATTCCTAATATTAAATACTTCCCGTGAGCCTTTGTTACAGACTTCAAATTCGGTTTGATATTGAGTTTCAAAAAAATCTTTTTGAAATGCGAGACTGAATTTCTCGGTTTGTTTGAGCAATACACAACCTTTCCACAGGTTAATTGACGGATTGGTTTTGAACATAGAAAGAAACAACACACACAACACATTCCACAATATGATAGTATACATTGATACATTTTGTCCTACTAGAAAATATTAGAAACGTAATTGCTTACCAGATTCAGAAATCTCTGCCTTATTTACGTCGTCGCGTCGTCACGACGTAAAATGCTCCCAACTATGTATGAAACCAAAATTACGCGACTCACAAAATTACGCTCGTTTGGCCTCAGCCTAATACTATAATGAACGCAAAAATTACAACAATTAATTATTGAATAAAAATTCGACCATAAACAGCATTTTGGTAAAACTTGCGACAAAACTAAGCAGTAGAAGAAGTTATTTAAATTTTAATTACATTTACGTCACGCGTTCGTGCTAAATTCAAAGTTTGATTGGATAACTCAATAGGTATAAACATAAAAACAAACACTTTACTTTAGAATACTAAAATTAAAACAATACTCAGCTTCACATCTATATTTGTTTAAAACAAACAGTATTGAACCTCCGTTTAAATACACATAAAACCATCTGTACAAAGATAAATAAATCAATGTCTGAAATCATAAGTATTTGTTCTACCGGGCGGGCTATTGTTTGGTCTAGTGGTCATACAACATCGTCTCTGTTGAGTGTGTAACATAAGTGATATAAAAACCAAATAATTTTAAAAGAGTAACCAAGGAGTTTCTTGCCGGTTCTTCTCCATAGGAACGATTAACTTGAACCGTGCACTTTTTCTTGACGTTTTATAAGTCCCCATGTAGGCCTAAGTGAAATAAAAGTACATTTTGATACAAGTGGAGAAAGTTTGTTATTGCGTCCAATTTTCGAGGTATTGAAAAATATACTGATTTTGTTTTTATGGAGTCCTGAGAGCGTAACCAAATGAGAATATTTTTTAATGTGTTATCGTATTTTCACATCGACTTTCAACGCGGTTGAGTAATTGATGGTTCCTGAATTGAGAATTTAGAAGTTGAGGACCAAGGTTTCTGATGGCGTACGTTTCATCATCATCATCTGCCTAGCCTTTTCCCAACTATGTTGGGGTCGGCTTCCAGTTTAACAGGGTGCAGCTGAATACCAGTATTTTACATGGAGCGACTGCCTATCTGACCTCCACAACCCAGTTAGTACTGGGTAACACGATACCCCTTGGTGAGACTGGTTGTCAGACTTTCGGGTCACTAACTACTTGTAATAATTGTCAAAGGTCTATAAATGGCAGCAGGGACCAACGGCATAGCGTGCTGTGATAGCGTATGTCTATCCAATACAATTTTGGCTTTTCCATCATAGTATTCGCTGATAGAATGCTATGTTACTTTGTCAGGGTACTCTAGGTTCTCTTTTCAGGTAGGTATTTAAAGCCTAGTCTGTATGTGTGCTCGGCTTGCTAACTTTTACATACAACTTCAATATAATTTGCCGGAGTTTGGGTGTAGGTACTAGACTGCACACCCCTGCCTACCCTGTTCAGGGAATACAGGCGGAATATTATATATGCTCCATTAATAATACTACGAATAATATTCTAAAAGTTTAGTGCAATTAAAACCCGCTTGAGAGCAATAAATCTGTTTATATCTGGCCGTCAAAGTTATCGTTAAAAACTTATACTTCGCTTTTAGTTTTGTTTTATAGCTAATATTTTAATTATCTCTCTGTGCTTTTTAGTTTTACTTATTTAGTTATCTGTGGTTTGGGAGTTCGGGGATGAAATTGTTTTACAAAGAGGTTTGTAAATAACTACTCTAGACGCAAAATTTGTTTATAGAGGCCGTACGGTAGATTTACGAGAATAGGTTCGATCGGTGACATGATTAACTTGACAGTAAGATTGTTGTGTTTTAGTGGTGATAATTAACCTAGATTTTACTTTTAATTAGATTAATGAGAGAGAAATTATTTTCTTATTCTGATTTTATTAGACTTTTAATAATTTCTACCAATAAACCGATTTGATTTGATTTTAGATGCGCTGGACCTAGTTGACTAGAGGCTTACTTGACTAGATATCAACTCAAATAATATTTGTTTTTTCCTATGTTGCTTACTGTGTGAACATAAATAGTAAAATAAAATAATTAGGTAGATTTTGCTGTTTTAAGTCACGGTGACTCAAATTGTTGTAATAAAGGAAATTGTTGATGAAAATAATAAATTGGAGAACATAATTTAATTTGAAAAAGGGGTTTGCTTTTTCTTCTAAAAATTGTTGAAACTTTCTGACTATCAAAAATAATAGTCAAAAACCCTCTTAGAACATAGTAGGTACGTACAGGAGAAACTAAAATAAGTAGTATTTTTTAACCAACTTTTAAAAAGAAGAAGGCCCATAACTTTGTGATTACTGCCGTGCAAGTACGTAGGAATCGATTCGATAAATCTGACGACAAAATGAGTTTTTATCTTTGTTATAAACTCATTTTGTTGATTCCTACGTACTTGCACTGCTGGTTCGAGTTACGTGATCCTTTGTTCATTTAGTAGAAGAAGCTTGCGCAGTGGTCCCCTACACATTCTATTCACATTACCTAAGTACCTAATTTATATGTTATCTTCTAAAATACACATTTTTTCTTCTTTGTCTAGGTGGTAGATCTGTTAAGAATTTTTGAGATACCATTATACCATAACAAATAAGGATGAAATAAAAGACTATTATGCAAAAAAAGGTTTTTACTATTTCTTTTTGCAGATCAGTCTTTTTTAAAGTAATTAGTTCTATTTTAAAACGCTCTGTTCTGTCTATTTTTCAGTTATAAGACGCAGTCTGCAGCAAATCCGGCTGAGCGACTGAGCACCCTGAGCGATGAAAGATGCGATGCTAATACTACGGTTGGCACATTGATGGCTCTTCAACATAATGTAGGTACAAGTTTATTAAACATCAAATTATTAACATTTGAATTTTCTTAAATTACTTTATTTAGCTGCACCCGGTTAGACTGGAAGCCGACCCCAATATAGGAAAAGATGAGTTCCTTTCAAACTCTCTGAAGCACTTTCCCTGTTTACATTTGTATCACTTTTTGTGGGACTATAATTATTTTATATTGTTTGTAGCTGTAGAGAGGAGATTTTTTTCTCATTTTACTTTGTAACTTTGTATGGAGTAGTGGTGTGTTTTATTTGGCAGCCACTTGCAATTTTAATATAACTTCATAGTGCTGTTTTAGTTATACATTAAGTGTGCAATAATAATAAAGGGTGTAAAACACCTCTTATCGAAGCCGAAAGGCACTTGTTCTCCTCGTCATTGCGATCATTTTTTTGTTCTACACCATACCTGGGAACCTTCTAGTTACGGAGATATTGGGGGTCAAAGTTCCAACTTTTTGAATACTTTTTTTTAAATACAAGTTTTTAATGTAAGATTTTTACTTTAAATACCTCCACGGCCCCCGTACTATTCAATCCATTCATCAGCACAATGTTTTGAGTGCGTTACATTGAGTTCTACCACAAAACATGATTTTTCACCCCGGAAAAAAAAACGTCGTTACCCAGCAATAATTTTTGCGTAAAGTTACTTAGTTTGATGTACAGAATGCTTGGTTGACGTCTTCGTGATGAGGTGGTTTACACCCTGTATATGAGCTGAGATATTTGTATTTGAACATTCTAGAAACTTCGCGTCGTCAATTTAAACACATCAAATTATTTTTCTAAATTGAAAATAGCCATTTTTCTAAATTGAGAATTTTATGGTTGTTTACAGAGATAATAAGTGATAAAATTGTTCATATAATTAATCCTGCTATTTTCTCCCACTGTCCCATCAATTAAAACCTGATGCTTCAAAAAGGCATTTAAATAATAAAAACAAAGAAACTTCCTCGATACCGATTCCTACCCAAAAAAAAAATGAACTTGAAATGGTAAACTAGAAAGCGTATAGACATCGTGTCGTGTTATAACAAGTTATTTTTATTAGTTTACTCATAGTCCCGCTCAAACTAAACTCGGTATATTTGTTTATTTTCAGGGACTATTGGCGTCTGCGCCATATCCGTGCACAAAACGAGAGAAAACAAGGTCTGTTCGGAAACCATAATAAAACTATTATTTCTTTTCTGTTTCTGGTGACAGTTGTAGCGAATAGACTGTCGATTAAATCTGTATGTTTGTTTGTTTGGATCTTAAAATGGGTGGTATTTTCGGTGTCGGCAATGTTTTTATGGTTAACGTGAAGTTAGATAGTTTTTGTTGTTGTTAGTTAGTTGGGTTAGATACCTAGTTTTCAATAATACATTCTATAACTAGTTTTTCGTAACGTATGCTTGATTTTTGGTAATGTTTCTTATTTTATTTTATTTTCGTAATGTTTATTTTTTATTTTTTGATGGATGTTTTCTTTTCAAATTGTTTACATTATGTTATCGCAATGTAAACAATTTTCAAGATACTTAGGTCCGTAATTTTAAATAACAGACACTACTTTTTTGGCCGAATAAAACGTGTTGTCTAGATATTTAACCAAGATTGGACCTACGGACCTAGTTGTGTCTGTAGTGGACTTTAATAAAACATCTGTTTTATTAAAGTCCACTGGGAATTCTCTGTTCTTCGACGATGGTACGACCTAATTATCCAGCTCAAAAATAAATTATTTATTTAATCATTTTATTTCAGTCTGATATCAAAAAACCACCTTGATGGTCCATGCTTACACTGTTTATGTCTCTGAATGAGAAGACGCCTTTCCCCTGCAGTTGAAAAATAATAGACTGGTTTTATTATTATTGAAATTAACACATGCAACTGTACAATTTCAGGCTCAGCCCCGTCATCAAGAACCAACAAGACCAGAAGCAGAAGCAGTGCATCTCCGAAGACCTGTAAGCATACCAACTTCGCTTCGCCGTCACCAGCGCTTCGCTACGCTTCTGCTTACGCTCTCCGTTGTACAGTCCTTATTTTACCGCTTCGGATCTGAATGGGCAGGTGTTGACGTTAAAAGTGATTGAGATAGGGAGGATTACAGTATCGGGAAAAAATCCACCTATGGGAAATAAGCAAGGGTATATGGTTTATATGTAGTTGGCATCGTTATTACTATTAGTTTTTAAATCGGACAAGCAGAGATACGGCGAAGCGTCACCGCTAAGTATATGGTTAGGTTCCATGGCACGAACCCAATCAAAGCGCTATGCTTCCACATTTATTGTGTGATCTGCCAGTCTGTGGAATTCACTACCGGCTTCTCGGTTTTCCGATCGTTACAATCTAGATCAAAATTCGAGTGAATCGGTTTCTTTTAGGCAAGCGTATTCCACCCTAGGCCGCGTCATCGCTTCATATCAGACGAGCTGCGGCTAAACGCAAGCCTGTGTAGAATAAAAAAAAAACATAACCGGGGCCCTAAATAAATTGAAAGTTTTTGATTAGATATCATGTCATCAGTAGTAAATTTCGTCGCCGAATCACGGATATGAAAAATGCTATTTTTCGAAGGCATTTTAATGGATTACAGCTACAATATAATAATATATATATAATATTTTAATAGTGCCCATTATATAGTTGGTGATAGATAAGATGAAAATAGCGGTCATTGACCCACCTACATTTATTAAACTTCTTAACTTTGAAAACCAAACATAAGCCTGTTCAAGTCTTGAATCGTCATCTATAGTGATCTTCAACATTTTTGGTAATGAAAAACGATACATGGTTTATTTGTTTTGGTTCGTACGAAGAGATATTAGGGAAAAGGCAATGACCGCTATTCTCATCTTAACTGGCACCAACTATAGAAATAGGTCACTCTCGTTTTTTGGAGTATTTGATAGCAAAATCTAGAGGAAAGAGTTTTTCATCTTTATAGAGATAGAAGTAAATATAAATTATCTAGTAATGCATACATTCATTTATTACATTAATACTTCACCAAACTTTGTCTACTTTGCTTACATCCGCATAGTTTTTGTGAACATATTCTAAGTCGGGTGATGGCCATTATACATAAGCCTAAAATAAATTATATATTTACTAAAACAGTCGTTTTATTATCCCAAACTGCTGCAAGCTTCTGTAAATAGCAATTGAGAGCTTATTTTTCGAGGCTTTTCTAAATAAATGGAATTATTTACCACCAATGAATAATTTAATGCTAAAACTAAGCTTATGATCACCGTAACATCATAGCAATTATAGTAGTCGTGTCTCTGATTACGTATTGTATAATTATCACTTGCTTCGGTGAAGGAAAACATCGTGAAGAAACCAGCTTGCCTTAGAGATATTTATTGATGACATGTGAAGCCAAGTCCTGCCCATGGGCGGCATGAAAAGTCTAACACCAGATAAAGCAGAAAAAGAAGTTACTTGCATTTATTGAAATCATCACTTTCGACTGGCAAATCGGCCAGGAACACAGGTTTCCCTAAATAAAGAGCTCTCAATGGCTCCAACATAATCAAAATCGTTTAAGGTAATGATTTGAACTCTTGACGAAACCCCTTGTCTCTCTCTACAGTACCCACAAAGGATGGGACACTATCTGTTATTCTCTTAAGTATAATACAGATAAGAATTCATTACGATTCGCGTTTGTAAACCAGTTAATTCTTTGCAAACCTTGATTTAAGAAACGCTCACAATTTCTCTCAAACGTCTCTCTCTCGTTAATTCACTCTCTACGTTATTGCTAGGTTGTTTTATCAACATACGTAGTGCTGGAATTAGGCATCATCAAATGCAGTACCAAATTCAGATTTTGTTTTGTCTAAGCACAGGGGAAACAAATGCCGAATTATACGACCGTTTAAAAACAAATACGTCATTGACAAAGCTGTATAAACACGATTCATATTTTATTTAAATTTGGAATGACTCCCGTCGGGTCTTCATACCATTTAATTATAGCTTTAAAATCTGCTTCCAAATTTAAACAATTTCAAATTACCAACATCATGCACCATTAAAACTATCTCTTGGAAAACGGTAATGTTCCAAATTCAACTTACTCAGAACTAGAACCTAATTAAACGTATAATAAGTCGTTAAAAGTTATACCTATGTTTAACTCTTCATTGTTATAATATTACCTAGTCTGCGAAAAGTTTAGTAGATAATTTAATATCAAAGTGATACCTAGATAAGCCCTCTAGAAATTACAAAAATGTGATAAAATACTGTGTCAAAGCAAGATCGGCACAAAGAAAATTCATCAAGTTCCCTTTCTTAATTCAATTACAAAGATTTAATAACGTTTTTCTCGATCAGTTTCATTTCTACGGAATCCTAATCCGGTTCAGAAGTCAATACTTCCAGTTCAATAAAACATGAGCATGTCAATACGAACCCTACGACAGCCATCAGTTACCGAAAATCAAAACTTCAAAAGTAATCCGTCGCTGGAGCCCCTTCGTGTGAAACCGTGCGACTAAAGCGCCACCGAGTAAATTTTTTCATAACTAAATGGCGAGCGGAAAAAAATCGCGCCCGTAACGGCATCTCTTAGCGGACGGCAGAATTTTTCACGAGTTCGGTCATAACACCCGACCACGTGCATTTGTTTTGGTTGGGTTTTTTTCTCGAAAAAAGAGCATACATAAAGCTCACCTCGGCCGCCTCGTAGGTGCGCAAAGCAAAATGGTCGTCATTTTTTTCTTCTCTTTTCAGCCATCTGTCCGTCCTTTTCGGTCAAAAATGCGATCGTTATTTCTGTTCCGGTGCGGGTGTGTGCGTCTAGCGGCCGGCGTGCTAAATATACGCCACATTTACGCACTGCGAATTTCGACTGTACCACTAAAGGATAAGGATTGTTTTTGTGTTGTATTGAAATCGTCTTACGTCTAATGTTTGGCGGAGAAAAAATAGAAATATAGGAGGCACGGCGTGTACGATAAAGAGAGCCGGAGTCGTTAACGATTCTGCGCCGGGAAGTTGCGCAGATTGCGTTTTTGGTGCTTTTTTTGGGGGCAGCACCTCACACCACGGGGAGTTTTTTATGGCTGTCTTTTTCTAGCACGCAGTCTCACTCGCAGCCGTGATGTGTTAGCGGCCAGGCGGCCAGGCGGCTGGCGCTGTGCGTGTGTGCGGGGGGCAAGCACCTAGCGCTAGATTTTTGCGTGAAAACTTCCTAGATAGGTGATCGGCGGGTAGGTGTACATAGTCGCGGTATATAATGAGATGTCACCGCTATGTACATAGTAAATAGAGCTGTGGAACAAAGCGTATGTACGCTGACGCTGATTAATCGTGGTCTTTCATAATTCCGCGCGCCAACCTACTGACTGGTAATTGCCTATTCAGTTGAATATGAAAAGTATGCGTAGTTTTTTTTAAACAAAGGATAGATTTGCCTTTTAATGGATTTTGGGCTTTAACGTGTAGCCATATACACTATTTTTCGAATCTGTCTATAGCTGTGGTCTATAGTCTTCACCTTTATACACCTACTGAACTAATACCTGAGTTAATTAATATACCTATTTAAATTCGATAGGGTGGAGCACAGTTCGCAACAGTTGTGTGCGAGGGCAGTCAATAAATAAATAAAGCTGTCTGTATATTAGTGCCCCTTGCTGTCAGCCCCAGCCTCGATATACTCTTAATGAATTAAATGTTATTGTATTGGCGCCAAGCCGGTTGCCATGGCAACGCGTCGAGTCTTCTTTTTTTTAAGAATCGCGCGATAGGTTTGGAATGCGTCCTTATAAATATTTACAGAATCTTTTGGATGAAAACATTTTGTCCTCTTCCTTATCTGTGTTTGCATTTTGGATATTAATTTGCTGTTTCGTAGTTTTCTTTTGTAACAAAACAGATCATGCTCATGAAAATTGGCGGGAGGGTGACGTAATTTAAATTTGATACTAGAAGCCTATAACGGCGAAAAGCGTATTCTGTCTATACTTAATGAAATCACTAGGTACATAGTATAAAACAAAGTCGCTTCCCGCTGTCTGTCTGTCCCTATGTATGCTTAGAACTTTAAAACTACGCAACGGATTTTGATGCGGGTTTTTTTAATAGATAGATTGATTCAAGAGGAAGGTTTATTTTAACATTGCACCCGTGCGAAGCCAGGGCGGGTCACTAGTTAATAAATAAACGAGAGGTTATGAACATTATTCACAAAATAATTAGCTAAGGGTCGAATGAAGCTAATGATATGACCTGGATGTGAAGAGATCTAACCTACGAGTATGTCATCCTCAATATGTCTAGCTTCATTTTCTCAACAATGTTTGGACCGGCTTCGGATGCAGCTGAATACCAGTATTTTACATGGGGTGACTGCCTATCTTACATAAATCATCAAGTAAAATACTGGCCAGCAAGATGTAACAAAGAAAAAAAAAGAAGAATAAAAAACTTAAGTGTGGAAACGGCTGAAAAATAGAAAGAAACATCTCACGATAATCATCAAGTCCGTAAGCAATTAAAATGTGTGAAACAGGATTTTCACATGAATCCAGAACTTAAACAAAACACTCTTTTTACGTCAACCAATTAAAATTTGGATTTTTATAGTTTTGTCATCAGCTCTCATAGTTTTTCACAGTTGAAATGGATACGGAAAATGGAGGATTTGCTGCCATCCTTTGAAGAGTTTTACTCTAATTAATATCAAAATTAAACAATATTTTAAATATATCTTCTTTCTTTCTTTATCGTGTGGTTAGTGCCTAACCTGGTGTCAGAGTTTTTATGCCGCCCAGGGCCTCTGACTTGGCTTTACATGCCGTCAAGAAATATCTCTCAGGCATGCTGGTTTCGTCACGATCTTTTCCTTCACCGAAGCAAGTGGTAATTAGGTAGGTATACAATTCGCACATGAATCCGAAAGATCAGAGGTGCGTGCCTTGGGTTCGAACTTTGGTTTTAAATATTGAACAGATTAGCTACAAACTCTACTCAATAAAAATGAAACAAGAATCACGTAAATCGGACATAGTAATCTCGGAGTTATGAGGAAACATAAAAAACAGCCCCATTGAGAACCTCCTCCTTTTTAGAAGTCAGTTAAATAAATAAATAGACATTCAAGAATAAAAACTTGTATCAATAACTTGAGGGCCTAGACCAAAGGTTCCCAAACTTTTTTTTTTGGTAGACCTCTTTCAAAATTTTCTGGTTGTTGGTGTGAAATAAGTAATCACGGTTTATGGTAAGACAGAATATAACGCACTCGAAACATGACTCTGATGGTTGCATTGAATAGTACAGGGGTCGTGGAAGTGTTTAAAGTTAAAAATGTGTTAGGTTTAAAGTGCAGTTATGATATTAAAAAAATATATTTAAGAAAAAATAGAAACAATATCCTTCTAGCAACAGAGGTTGCTAAAAGGTTCCCAGGTATGGTCTAGCTCTGGAACAAAACAAAATCGTATTGATGGAGAGATCAAGTCACTTTAAACTTCGTTAAGGGTATTTTGATACTTATTGTGTACTACAAATTACAGGTAAGTAGGTATTCACTTTAAAATAGGGAATATGATTGACATAAGCCACAGATAATCTATTATACAGTAAGCAAGCAAAGCAGAAAGTATTATAAGTAAAGCAGAAATATTTGCTTTTAGCGTCTTAAGGGAGCTGAAATTTTAGCAACTATGTACTTAAGCATACCTACTTAAATCTGGCAGAAAGTTCTAAGAATCCGAAGTCTGTCAACTAGTTCTACCAAGGGATATCGTATTACCCAGTACTAACTAAGTTGTGGAGGTCAGATGGCAGTCGCCCCTTGTAAAATACTGGTATTCAGCTGCATTCGGTTAGACTGGAACACGGGCCCAACATAGTGGCAGAAGATAATAAGTTAAATTAATCTCAAATCGATATCCCGCCTTTAGCAAGCGATCAAAGCATAAACCTTGTATGAGAAGAGCCCTTTATTGAAACTGACGTATGATAAATAAAAACACAATTATAGAATACCAACCATGGAAAACAACGTAAGTACTGCACGACATTAATTTTGAACGTAGGTACTAATTTCCTTTTGAAATTAAAATCTATTACCCGGTTCAAATGAAAAGAGTCTAATTATCATGCATTTGCCAATGTTTTTGATGACTGATTGCCATTCCATTAGTAAAACTGGATGCCTAATTAGTTAAATTATTTTGTCAAATGATTTAATGTGTTATTTTCAGCGTAGTTTTAAAAATAATAGATACTCGTTTGAACCGTATTTGAAACTGATAGGTACTAATTTTATCAGTATTTATTAAGAAAGTAATTAAAATGGTAATAAATATTAATTCAAATAAATTCTCACCTAACTATAGCAAGAAAAAGTTAGCACCAAAACTTTTAAGACAATGCGGGCTAGCGATTAGATTTAAGCGCCATCTGTACATGTTTAGAAGCACTATATTACAATGTTTAGAAAACTGTAGTAGTTTAGAACTTACAAAAATATTGCTGTATGGGCATGATGTTATTTTTTTAATTGTTAGGTACTATGTTTATTACTAATGTGCTTTTAACAGTATTTAAAAAACAATGTTATTTAAGACAACGCCATCTATTAGTGAGTAGCTGAGTTTCAACTAAAGTTGTGAACGGGTGTCGAACCCTGCGTGCGTAGCCTCGAGTAGGGTGAGCATCTATTGTCTCGTAAAATTTGCGCCACTCTTTTTTACTCACTTTAACTTAAAATGATAAAAATGAGCTGGTATTTTATAAAACGATGCTTGATCCAGGCTTACTTATCTGATGTTTCGTATCCGTAATTACAATAAATAATAAATTTGGAAACAGATGTTTGATCTTTATATTTTACAAGATTTTTTTTTATTATTTATCAGCTTTTTCATACCAAGTTATTACCATTTCGTAAAATATTTGAACAAAAGTAAAAACGTTTATCCATGAAATTTTTGTTCCATACGGGAATCGAACCCGCAACCTTTAGTGCAGCAAGTCAACCCTCCTGCCACTGGGTCAATCAACCCCTGCCTTTTCATAATAATTCTATAATGCATGCGACTAGACCATTCGCATCAAAGTTCCACCTCAACCCTCCTGAAATAAAAACCATGTAGGTAAATTATATTATGTGATGCGAAAATCCTCCATAATCTTCGGCATTGATATGAGTATTAAAAAACACGTAGTTTTTAAAGCACTTGTTGGGCGTGCTCAGTGCACAGGGAGAAGAGACTCTAGGATCTGCAGAAGCTGTCCCTCCTAGGGTGGATCTCAGAAAGGGCACGCTTCAAGGTGGACAGGAGCTGGTCCACCTTTGCCCAAGGTGGACCTTGGGTTAGGGAGATCAACACCCCTGAGATGTACGGCAGTGACGCTTCAGGCTACATTGTCTGCTGGAAGTTCTTACCAATTTCTGGTCAATCAACTTAGGAGAATGACAAACACGGTGATAGGTAAAACCCTTACTGATGACTTAACAGTAATCACATCGTGGTAGAAACAATGTCTCCCTCTCTTCTTCAACACATATCGCAGTTCTTTAGAACAGGAAGTTCCTACTGGTGCTGGTGAGATTACAAGTAAGAGACAGACTTAAACACTTTAGGGGGACCTATGCGACATTATGCAAGGTTGTAAATAGCTGCAGTGATCAAATTGATTTGCACTTTGAAAGTTTGGGCAAATTGAAAGCCATTTTTTGAAGCATCTTGCTAAATTGTTTTAACTTTTCATTGTCTCGGTTTTTAGCCTACCTTCATAATCTGATTCCTCTAAAATTTTATAAACAATTTCGCAGTATGCCCACGGCATACATAAAATAGACACGGATTATACATAAGCTCGAGTAAAAGTATATAAAAAAAAGCTATGTTTTGTGAGCTTATATATAAGTTCGAATAAAAGTATATAATAAAAAAAGCTATGTTTTGTGAGCTTATATATAAGTTCGAATAAAAGTATATAATAAAAAAAGCTATGTTTCGTGAGCTTATACATAAGCTCGAAGAAAAGTATATAATAAAAAAGCTATGTTTTGAGCAGTTCATCAGGAGCGTATAATTGTCACTTGCTTCGGTGAATGAAAACATCGTGAGGAAACCAGCGTACCGGACCATAGAGATATTTCTCGACGGCATGTAAAGCCAAGTCAGGGGTTAGTCACTAACCATAGGAAAAAGAAGAAAGAATTACCTAAGGAGTTATAGTTGTCATGGAAGAAATCTATTAAAAACGAAATAAAACATAATTTTTTAATACACAATTTCACAATTCTATTTCAACGTCGTTCGACTGCCAGAAGATCCTTGAAGCACTATAAAAATTACAGGCACAATAAAGATCTAAAAAAAAACAAGATAAAGCTGACTTTGCAATTAAAAATAAATACTTAGGTATGTCTTATCTTCTTAGGGAAAGGAAACAAGTTGGAATGATGCGCAAGATGTTCCAATCTTTCACAAATAATAAAACACGTACCCAATAATCGGTAGTCGTTACATTGATGCCTAAATTATGTAGCTAGTATTAAAATATCAACAAACAGATATCATCACGGCTTACAAACAACGATTATCATAAGCATGTAATTACAAAGTCATTAACGTGAATAATTAAACCACTGTTCTATTTGTTCTGGAAAACTACAAAATAGTTAAGTACTTTCGTAAATAATTTATTTTCACTCACCCCACTTTTATAATTTTATATAAACATTCAAACCAATCACGAAATATATTTCCGAATAAATTAAATATTGTGTACATTAATTATTTATAAAATAGTACCACCGCGTATCCCCTATTCCCGCGCAATAGATCGTCACCCTATTGCTAGTAATAGATGAGGGTGTCTATTTTGGCCTGCAAACGAAATTTAACTTTATTTTAAGCGATGTATAGTCTATTTTTCCAAAATGCTTTTTTATTATATACTTTTATTCGAGCTTATGTATAATCCGTGTCTATTTTATGTATGCCGTGGGCATACTGCGAAATTGTTTATAAAACTTTAGAGGAATCATATTATGAAGTTAGGCTAAAAATAACATGTCATGTCAGTGTAAAATGAAAATGAATATTCTGAGAGTATTTTCATTTTAGTATTACGGATCCATCGATTGAAATTTTATTGTGGTTTTGTAACGTTACTTCACGCTTGTAATCCTTGAAGGGTTAGGCAGAGCAGGTGTTCCTAAATTACACCCACATTTTGCCTATAATGTTAAGTACCATGTATTAGTAATAATATCATTGTGTTATGGTATAACAACAAAGATTTGCAGATAACAAAACACGTAGATTGCTATTTAATTGTGGTAGGTCAGCTATTCACTGTACATTTTATACAGCCATAACTCTTGTAGTTTGCGATCGTCAAGTGTTTTTATATAACGTGTCAAATTATATGCAAATATTTCGCGAATATTCGCGAAGCCGCGTGGTTCGCGCGGCGAATCACGTGACCAGCCGTTATGGAGTGGAAGGAAACATACATACATAAACACACCTTTTTCCCATGGGGGTAGGCAGAAACTACAGAACGCCACCCGTGGCAGGTCCTTTGACCTCATACACGTTCATACCTCAGGTAGGTCATACACGCACGCCGAGTTGCGAGTACTACGCACCTGACCTTTCTGAAGAACCTCACCAATAAGGTCAGTGAAATTAAGTAAATATCAAGTAATAATTAGAGGAGTTCTAAATTGGTATTCAAATAACCTTTCAGAAATCTAGTAAAAATGTGCTCTAATGTTTTAACGAAACCAATATTGCAAAAGTTTCAATATTGTGCTATTTTGCAACATCAAGTCCGCTAACTAACGCAGTCATTAAGTCAAAGGGATAATTATCTCAATGATCATCAAAGCAAATGGATGAGGATTGGAAGGTATGAGCCTTTTAGATGTGTGTGTGTGTATGGATTACCGCGTTCACTGATCGACAACTTTTAAACCTTATTCCTTAGGGCATAAGTGTGAAAAGTGGTTGACCGTCAGCGAGAGCAGTAGTAATATGTATACGTAGGTACACCATGAAAGGATTTTTAGAAACTTAATCCTGAAGAAATACCTAATTTATAGGGATACCTAATAATTTTGGAAAGTAAAAAATATATTGCCCATCTCTCCGAGCGCATTCGTGCTACGTGGCCAGCCCACGATCGTCACTCACTGGACGCCTATCGGAGGAAATCGCCGTCGAGGTAGATCGCGGCGAAGGTGGTGTGACGATCTGATCTCGTTTGTGGGGCGAACATGGCCAGATATCGCACAGGACAGAGAGGTTTGGAAGGAGAAAGAGGAGGCAATTGCCCATCAGTGGGACACTAAAAAAAATGGATTGACAGAATCTATAGAAAATCAGAAAATCCTTGTAATCCTTGTAAATCGTTGCAGAAATATGAAACGTTAAGGAGTTTTGCTCAGAGATTTTTTTCTGTCTTGCCAAAAAAAATATGCCATTGGTGTGGCAAAGGCCTGCCCCAAGCTTTTCCACGAGCTTGTATTGTATAACGGGCTGGTGTCCGGAACTCCACGTCAAAGCGCGTATTTTGCGTATGGGCTATAATCCACCACGCGGGCCCAGTGCGGATTGGTAGATGTCACATGTCTTCGAATTTTTGGTCCTAGGACATGCCGGTTTCCTCACGATGTTTTCCTTCACCGTTTTGAGAGCAGTGGTGATGAAATAAATTACACAAAGTAATGCCGCCTGCCTGGGTTTGAACCCACGACTTACTGTTCGTAAGTCGGGGCCGCCACCACTGGGCCACCGCTGCTCTCCACGAGCTTTTGTCCCGCGCTACCTCAAACCAACCCTCGTGGTGTGTTTATAGTCTGCGCCAGATAAGTAGGAATTAAAAGTCATTAACCCGCATACATTTATTCAAATACATAATTCCGAAAACAGAAATAACGACATAAACTTGTCCCGAAACTACCTTTATCGTGATCCTTGACTTTTTCTAGTAATAAAAAACGATTCATAATGAATTGTCGGGGTACCGACGCAGAGAAATTAAGGAAAGAGCAATGACCTTTAATTCCTACTTATCTGGCGCAGACTATAGTTTACATACTATAAATAAATTCTACGACTGGTAGAAAATGCCCAAGGCATGAAGTCTGCCTTTGTACAATTTTACGTATGCATAAAGTTTATAATAGACTTGGAAATAAGCTCAAAGACTTAATCAATCTCCTATTTAAAAATCTTTTTGCAAAAAAACACGAACCTCTTAGCACTAGTCAATCAACTCACACAGCTACAATCCATGAACTTTCCTCCTCTGGATTACTGTCTCAGACTCCCATTTATTATTCTTGGAAGCAAACAAAGCCTGGAGCTACTAATAGCAATTTATCTCACATTGTGTCGCTTAGAAAATAACGTAGTATCCAGACTCTAGGAAAATCTATTTAACTATAAAGAGCCTTATTTTCAATGTAGGTGACTAATACTGTTTTGAATCCAACTTGCTAAGAGACATATAGTTCTATGCATTCTTACTATGTAGTTCTTGGAATCTGGCGTATAGAAAAAATCTAAATAAAGAATTTAAGAAGAAATTGGTATTATCCTAAAGCTAGGAAGAGTATGCAGAATTTTTAACGACTAAACTAGCTTTTTTTTTTTTTTTGGTAGTAAAATCAGACCATAAAAAGCGCAGAGAGCTTATTTCGAACGCATGATATTAATAAACGGATAAATACACTTCTACACTGACCTGAACTAATAATAATATAATATTATAAGGGGAAAGATTTGTATTTTTTTATGTAACGAATAAACTTAAAAACTACTGGACCGATTTGAAAAATTCTTTCAGCAATGGATAGCTACATTATCAGCGAGTAGCACAGGCTATATTTTATCCCCGTACTCCTACGGGAACGGGAACTACGCGGGTAAAACCGCGTGACGTCCGCTAGTACTTAATATTATTATAAAGAGGAAAGATTTGTATTTTTGTATGTTACGAATAAACTTAAAAACTACTGGACCGATTTCAAAAATTCTTTTTCCGTTAGAAAGCTACATTATCACTGAGTAACACAGGCTATAATTTATATTGATATCATACAAATTAGCCGAACTCTCACAATTTTCGCGGACGAAGTCGCGGGCGAAGTGCTATTTGAGTTTTGGTTAATAAGCTTTATTAATAAAAAACCTGGGAACTTTGTTAAAATACAAATGCTCACAAAAAATAATTTTGAAACAAAGCACGAATTTTATTATTTTTCACACGAATCCTCTCCAACCTAAAAACATTAAAAAGCCTACTTCTTTTGTAACGGCGCCTATAATTGTATCACGTACCATAAACCCACAATACAGGGTGTTTGAATAAAAACAAAAACGGATTTATTTCTTACGCATTCAAATTAAGCTTGCACGCCATTTTTATAGCTTAAAGCAGTCCGTAGCGAAAATAAACGTCCTTTATTTGGCACATAAAGGACTTATTTGGCACATAACGGAAATAAAGCTGTACATACATATGAATAGGTGTCGCTTTTCACACAAAACCCTTTAATTTATACAAACGATGTATGGCGAATGAAGATATGTGAAACAATGGTTATAGTTCTCTCTGTAACTTGCCAGAATTGCATCACCTTGAACCGACATTGTCTCCGAAAGTAACCGACTCTAACTGTGTTCACTCAAAGCATTTTCTATCTGTACCAATGTGAATCAAAATTATCTACTAACGTGGAATTTGTTTTATACTTTAATCATTTAAATAAAAACTTTTTCAAAAAAAAAGTTTTTTTTTTTTTCATTTTCTCCCTTCAAACTATGATCATTTCCTAATCTCTGCACTAAATGGTGTTTTATGTAGGTATGTGTGTATATGTATTATAATAAGAAGCATTTATCTTATAATATAAGATCACTCAAAGAACTTTAAATTATCGCTGTTCATCAAAAATATGCAGTAATAACTATTTATGCATAAGTAGGTACTAGAAACCTAGCGTAGCTAACGTAGGTACCTACAAAGGATTATTAATAGTATATTATGATACAAGTGAGCTAAGTTGCTCATCATGTATACACGAAGCTGTGGGTTGCAGCCCGAGCCATAGGCGAGGGCGTAAATCAGCCGAGTGTCTAGTGAGCAAGTTGCTCACGAGTTTCATACGCACTTTTTCAACACACTTGCGAGCAAAAAACAAACATATATAACATAAATCGTTTTACCACCCAGCAACAAATGCGATACAAACAAAATATGAAAATTATGGGAAATGCGCGCACGTTGTTTTTTTTTTTGCACGCGCCAAATTCTAGGTGGTTGATTACATATAGTTATACAGCCTACTTTAAAATTATAATTTTAGTGATAAAATGCAACTATTCTATGACAAATTATTGTGAATTTTATATATTTTGAGAATAATAAACGTGTTTTCGTCTTAATTAGGGACACATTTATTTATTCCAAAAATGTAAATGGATTTTCAGCGGCATAAAACCTCTTTGTTGTTACAAAAAAAAAACCCGGTTAAATTGAAAATGATCTGTTTACTCGCATATAATTTGCAGCATATAAGTTAGATACTAACTTAACGTTGTAGGGATAATTCTATTATGCAATATTGTGTAACAATAAGCACGTGTGTGTTATAGTTCGATTTATGGCCCTAAAAACGATGTAATAACTTAATAAGGCTCACTTTACGAGCAAGTTTGTTGAAAAAGTAATTACTGCATAATTATATAAAATTGTCTTAAAAGTAGCATAATTCTGTTCAGCCTTGTTAACCTTGCCCAACCTCAAAACTGATTCCCTACATTTTATTAAACTTTTATGAAGTAAGTTCACAATTCACTTTATCCTCGTTTCCTCGCCATTAAAGAGCGATAAACGACGAAAAACAATTCAGGCGCGTTCAAACCATATCTTTTCTACATAAAGTGTGTGCGCAGACATTTTATAATCCACCCCATTTAGCACACCAGGCTGATAATAAAGCACCCAGTTTCCCTTCGAAGCCCGCCATTTCTCTCCGCAGGCCCCACATATATTAATAATATATTGCTCTGTAAGAAATCGCAAACGCGAGGGTGGGCCGGCTAAATGCTCCTCGATCCCTTGAAACACGACCAAAAAAATCCCAAAACCCCTCACACGAATTTCAACTACATTTTAAGCTGACTAAGGTGTATTATTGAGCAGAAAAATACAGCACTTAATCACCGCTGTCTCTCGCATAATATGTATGTAGAATGGTCGCGTACTTAGGCCTTTTTTAGCAAAAACTGTGACGCCTCGCGGATTCAAGATGGCGGCCACTTCGTACGTATTTTGTTTTCGTGTAATTACTTGCTCTTCAGAGTTTTAAATGGGTTTGTGTTGGCGAGTGAAATCATTCTGAATTAGAATGTTATTGTTCTTTGAGAGGGGGAGAATGAAAAACCGAGGGTAATGAAAAAATCCAGGCATGTTACAAAAATGTTTATTTTTAGACAGAAAAATTGTAAATGGATGCGGAAACTCTATATAAATAGACCAAATTATCAGAATATTATTATACAAAAGTATGAACGGAAAGATACATGTTAGACCTTATAATGTAGATGCGGTTCAGCATTTAAATTAAATGGTAAGAGGTAGTATGGTGTTGAACGATGAGAAATTACTTAAATATTAAATTACGGCAAAGCAAGCAAGTATAAGGTCACTTAGGATCTGTACAGTAAAAGCACTAAAAATATTTTGAACACACTTGCAATCGCAATTCGACGAAAGATTTTGAAGGAAATTCTTAATCGATTGCTCCACATGTCTTTTAAATTGTTATTGAACTGTCAAAATTGCCATTGAAAGTGTGTCACGCAAATACAAACAGAAGGTCCCCTTCTCACAGAGAGGTGGCCTGGTGTCCCACCCAGCGGTGGGCACATGAAAGGCTTACTGAAGGTGAAATCCTTAAAGTGAAAGCGCGCGTTACATCAAGCTTTAAAATAAAGAACGAGGATTATCATAATAGGTGTGTGAGGTAAGTGGCGTACAATTGGAGAGGCCTATGTCCAACAGTGGACTGCTGTGAAGTCACGATGATGATGATGTTTTGTGTGTCTTAAGTTTGAATACAATAAAAAATAGTTAACAGATCAGTTTTTTTTGAAGCTATAAGTTGGTGTACACCAACTTATAGCTTATGTGTTTGTGTCTGATGTTGATGTGTACTTGTGATGTGAATGTGTGTGTTTGTTTGATTTAGGTTTGTACTGCTAGTGGTATGATGTGTATTTGCTTGGTGGTGTTCTCATAAGATTACATCATCAGTTCAAACGCTAAGCATAGCTAGTAGGGACATTCAGATCGGAAATGAGTTCATTCAATATTTTTTTGCAGTGAATTGTTGATTTTGAATGTTTAACAGTGAGTATCAATTTTAAATCTTATTCTAATCGAGTTAAATAACAAACAGGCCAATGGTAATGGCAAAATAGGTAATGAAGTTCTGGCATTTAAAATAACCTAAACAAACAAAAACATGTCTAAAACAGGAGCAGCTGACGTTCTCAAATTAAACTAATTTGACAAGAGCAAACAAAAACGGCCTGGCATCCGTCTATTTTTAAAAATCGAAGAGAATTGTGGTTTTAAAACTATGAAACAAACGTTTGGTATTGATTGTGTATCGACTTTGTGTTTGTTGAAATCAATATTGTTAAAAGATTCCTGTTTGTTGTACGTCAGCTGCTATTTGGTCAAACGCGATTAAAGTTTTAAAATATTATTGACCAAAGCATAAATTATTTGTTGGGAATCAACTATTTGATTGCAAGTAAGTTTGAAACCTTAAGTGATATTGCAAATTGATTTCACAAAAAATATTGTTTAACCAAACATAATTTTACTTAATATGTGGTAGAATATTATACCCCTAAGATAATGATAATATAATATTGACTATAGTTCTGCTAAAATGTACCAATTTACATAAAAAAATTTTCCAATTTCCAAAGTAATTGTAATGACTTTTCCGTTTTTTTTTTTCATTCTGTGAAAATGAGTCTGATTTTCTAAATAGTAATTTAAAAGACCACATATAGAATTTTAGATTAGTTTGACGTATTTAACTGAACTAATAAGTGACTGGCTCATTTTTGTTCGTATAACACACGTAATTATTTTTGAAACGGTACTCAAACAATAATATGAAAACAAAATAAGTAGAATCTCATTATAGAAATAGTAGAAAAATAAAAGTAAATCAGTGAATGATCTAGGATTTTTCATTCTCAAATTACCGAGAATCAAATCTTTAAATAGTTTTAGACACAAAAAAAGCACTTACAGAAATAAGAAAGAAAGCTACAAATTGGAATTGGTGGACAACAAACTTTAGTCTTGAGAGCTAGTAGAACTATACAATTTGCATAAAAAAAAGTAGATATTTGATATTTTTCAGTATTTCAACCACGGAATCACGGTTTGTTATAATGTGATAATTAACATTTTATTTTTAAAATAATAATTGGTGACTTGAGTTCTGGAAGCATAATTTGAATTACATTTACATGTCTATCATATCTAGATCTATCTCTCTATCACACACTGAAAAAAAACAAAACAAAAAACTGCTTTCGTGTTGATACACGAAAGCAGTTTTAAAATCATTTTTGAATTCTAGATTCATTCACTCTTATTTGTAAAGGTATCACAGTGTATTTCAGTAGGTAAGAACAATCATGAATTCCAATTCTGTTTTTTTTTAATTTATAATTCTTTTTGTTTTTCGGCAAAACTAGGATTTTCATTTTTAAATTACTAAGAGCCTGCTTTGAATTTAGATAAAACTAATGATTGAGTTTTCTTACGCCGACGCCTATTTCTAAAAAAAACATTTATGTTATGTAATAAGTGCATGGTTATTATAAAGGTATACTTTCACAAAAAGACGGCTAGCTGACCAGAAACTACATTTTTAATACAATTTTCACCATGTTTTTTCTTTGAAATATCCATAATGACAAAACAAGCTCTCAACATAACAAAATGCAATAAAAACTATTTACCGTAACCCTTCACCGAATCATTAAAACTCGAATCGATTCCCTTCAGTATCGATTTCAACAGATACTCATATTGGTATCGGTGAAAGAATTCCGCCAGCAAAGTGTCGGCCATCGGATCGTGAGTAAATATTGGTCGATTTTGTCTTTTTAACCGAACGGCGGCGCGTCCGTGGCCGAGTTAGAGGTTATTGTTCCATTTTTGAAATTCCCGCCAAATTTTGTTTTGTTTTTGACGTGTAATGGCGACGCGTTGAAACTGTTTTCGTTCCAGATGTATTGGTTTGCACTGAAAAAGAAAATGGCTGATTTATCATCTCGTATTTTGGAAGTTGTGAGTACATGTGAATAGCTAAAAGGATTTATTGTTTCATAATAGTGAGGATGTAATAACTACATAATATTCTAAATTACGGAAATACATCGTACTGTATGGATCGAAATGCTGGGCTGTGAAGAAGGGTTGAATAAAGATTGCATGTAGCGGAGATGAGAATGTTGAGGTGGATGTGTGGTGTGACAAGAATGGATAAGGTAAGGAATGAGTATATTAGAGGAAGTTTGAAAGTTGCGCCAGTTACAGAAAAGTTGAAAGGGAATCGACTGTCTATGGGCATGTGATGAGGAGGGACGAATCGCATGTGACTAAAAGAGTGATGAATATAAATGTTGATGGATGGTGAGGGAGCGGAAGACCAAAGATACGATGGATGGATTGTGTGAGGAATGATATGAATGAAAAAGGTGTAAATGATTGTTTGACGGTTGACAGGGGAGAATGGAAGACAAAAACGTGTTGCGCCGACCACAAGTTAGTAACATGGGAAGCAGTAACATTGGATGGCGTGGGGCAGGAAGATGGTGATGATTATTCTAAATTACGGGAATAAGAAAAGTAGTGAGATTTTATTTGACAATTAATGAGGGTTTATTTGACACAGATATTAAAACAGTCGCCTCCGTTACCACAAACTGTATTTTTTTTTACATTCGATTTTTAACTTAACCATCAACATTTTATGGTTTAAAAATTTTTTTAAGAAATTTAACAGTTTGTAGTAACTTGATGTGCTGTGACTGTACCTTATCCCTGTATTTGAATAAATACCATTTTTTTACTTTCCACTGCAGAGCAAAGACCGCTCTTTATACAAAGAAGTCATAAGCATTAATCATCACACTTGCTCAAGGCGAGGTAAGTTACAAGAAGGTGTTGAGCGAGTGTGTGTGAACTGAATACATAAGTATTTTATCATGTATTTAATTTAAATATTTCTAACAATATATCATTAATATCATAAACCGCCTAATCTCACAATAATAAACACTGGAACCCGGAACAAATACCCGAAGGATATACAAATATTGGGTCGCGCGGGAATCGAACCATTTCTCCAGTTACCTTTCACAATATTAACTAATTTTAGTAATATTTACGAATTAAGTATCTGAAGTAGAAAAACTATTAAGTTATTGTAGTTACTAGTTAGCTATGGATTTTTGAGTTCAATTAAAAAAATCTAGATTTGGGCTTATTCCTTGTAATGACATTATGTGAAATAGGAAGCTAAAAGTGCCGTATTGAATAAAAGGTACTAAGGGTTTCGGTAAAGAATAAAGAATAGAACGGTATAGTACGGTAAATTAATTTAAAAAAAATTCCATATGCATCTGGAAATTAATTTTTAATACATACGAAAAATTGTGCAACTAACTTTAAATCGAGAATCACGTACGTATGTAATGCTAAAAATACCCGCTCTGAGCGGAAAATGTCAGAAAGTAGAAACACACACTAGTCAGAAAACAGACCCAGAAACAAAAGCCGAAATCATCTAATAAATAAATGAAAATGACGCAGCCTTCCGAAGCGGCATAAGTAAAGAAAACGAAAAAACGCGCGTCAATGGCTCGGGTACACAACAACAATTGTCAAGCAATTGTTGTCATTTTGCGTAGAATGCGCGTCGACCGTATGGCGTGCGTCTACTCTGCAAAAATAAATAAACAAAATTGTTTATTTTTTACCTGTGGTCTGTTGTCTCGTAGTCGTCTGGGCCTTTGAAACGTTTGGTACTTTTGTAAAATACTGGCTGGATCATACTGTTTTCTTCTTAAATGCTTCGGCTTTCTGCTTAAATATTGATTTGAGATTTAATATGACAATGTTTACATTTTGAGACTGCACTGAGTTTAGAAGATAATTTAAGCACTGACTGTATATAAATAAGGTATTCACTGTAACATTTTGGTGTAATTTTGCAAGCGATCGTATCGATCGGTGGCCAGATGTGAACTGAATTCGATCGGTGCTCGCAATCCTTCAACGATTCGTATCCCCGCTCTAATTCAAGCAAACATATTTACCTGGCCACAATAACCGCCAAATCGAACGACAAATGAAAAAATAACACTTAAATGTTATCGCAAAAAGAATAAAGCACAAAATCCCTTGCAGATTACAAAACGAGATGCCAAAAAAATTGGGTGCTAGTTCGCCAGCCAGTCTTTATAATATGTTGTGAAAAAGAACTGGTTTTAAAATCGTTGCAGCTTACATGGCTCGAAGTAAATAGGTTGCAGCGCTCTTGCTGCAGAATTGAGCTCAAGCGAAGGGTGCAACCCTTTGTCACGTGGTCGCTTTATGTATAAGTATGTACTAGTCAATCTTTGCAAGGGAACCGACGCGGTTTGTTTCGTACCTAACCAGTTTTGTTTCATACGGCAGAAAATTTGCTTTGTGCGTTGTGTAATTGGGTATTATTGAATAAAAATCGGTGGGAAGATGATTTCTGAGATGATACATCTTGACAGTGTGTGTGAAAACCGTTACTCTTTTGGAAACAACTTTGAGTGGTTACAAGACTTGATAATAATAAAAAATGAAACGGGACAAAAGAAAGTGCACAATCAACATGAGAAAATATATTTTTATATTGATGATTCAATTTCTAAACATATAAACCCTACAAATCATTTGAAAAACTTTTTTCATAAAATGTTGAGAAGTTTTCAGCAGTTATAAATGAAAGCTAAAATTGTAAACTTTTGAGTTGTAGCCTTTTTTTAATGCAGCGCTCTCGCTTTACAGATTAGCGTGGTAATAACGAGCTCATTTTGTTTCGCAAATATGGCGTCGCAGATTTTCGTATTTGTCTTCAATATAGATATATTTGTACCTATATACCCTATTAGGGTATTGCATGTTTATTTTTCACTCCAAACAAAGCGTATTAGCATTAGAAATACCAAAGTGAAATCATTTTTTAAATATCTATAAAAAAAACTAAGTTCTAAGCATTTGGAACTGCTGATTAGACAGAGAGATCCGATATAGCGAATGACGTCTTTCGCTGCATCGACGTACAAAATCCATACTATCTTCATTATTATCATTCATGTTTATCTAGAAAGAGATAGAAACAAAAGTTTAAATGGTAATAACTTTTGTGTTGTTTGGCCGATTTATGTCTTGTTTTCGCTTTTTAACATTACTTTTATAGTATTTTATAATTCCGTATCGAAATAATAAAAAAAAATTATGCATATTCCCCATTAGGAAAACGCGATGTTTATCGAATCATCAAACCGCGACAACGCTTGTAAAACAATATTTGTACATCGTTCATTTTACTAGTAGACGAGAAAAAGGTACTCTTACAAAGTATAACAAAAAATGTTTTATTTCTTAGTATCTGTAATATGTATTTCATATTTAGTTATTAAGACGGAGACTTTTAAATCATCCAACACAGATGCATTACAAACTTCTGATAAATATATTTTAATCCTAAAAAGATCTTCCCGAAAATACTGAGTATACGCGTACAGTATCTATATATAACATAAACCGTTGCGGCCCACCACTAATCTAAATGCAAATCAAGCATCTGCATTACGCGAATGGCAGCGGTAGTGAGGCTGCCTTACGTACGTTGGGTCCTAGGTTCGAATCCTGGTAGGAGCAAATGTTTGTGTGATGAGCATGGACATTTGTTTCAGAGTCATGGATGTTTATATGTATAATAAGTATGTATTTACAAACAAAAAGTATCTATGTAGTATATCAGCTATCTGGTGTCCACGACACAAGCCTCGTTGCTTAGTGTGGCACTAGATGGCGGTGTGTGTAATGTCCAGCGATATTTATTTATTTATTTTATTTATTACGCCGACTAAATTGAACCTCATTGATTATTCTTTTATTTTAGATACGAATGTATATCATATAGGAAACAGGGCTTTTTCATGTCTGCGGCCATTTAGTTTTGAGTATGTATAATTTTTTTGTTATTGGGTTTTTACATCAGGAATTTCTCAGTAACAAAGTAACAAATTTATATATTTTTAAATGTTTAATAATCATCATCTTCTCAAATAGATACAGGCGGCATTACTTTGTGTAATTTATTTCATCACCACTGCTCTCAAAACGGTGAAGGAAAACATCGTGAGGAAACCGGCATGTCCTAGAACCAAAAATTCGAAGACATGTGACATCTACCAATCCGCACTGGGCCCGCGTGGTGGATTATAGCCCATACGCAAAATACGCGCTTTGACGTGGAGTTCCGGACACCAGCCCATTATACAATACAATACAATACTTAAAGGTAAAAAACACTGTATCCTATTGAGTAATATCAATAAAAGTGCGATGGGAAAAAGTTTGTCATTTTCAGCATAGGAATAATTTTTCACTGAAAGTCAGATATTTTTAATAAAAACTAGATTCTTATCACTTTCTTGCCAAAATATAGTTGATTTTTAAAAACAATTTGAAAGAATGATATTAGTAAGCTTTTGTGTATTTGAATCACGTTACCCGAGTTAGTTCAGGAACTTAAATGGTTGAAAACAGAATTAAGTTAATTTCTATGAATATCCTGGAATTCGACCAAAAAGCCTGTTTGAAACTGTTTACATTTCCACTTCCACGGAAGTCCGTAAAACAAGAATTTATATTTAGTTAAACATAACATGACACTTTGTGTGAATGTCTATTTTCTAAAAAAGGTTTTCTTTATCTTCATCATCATTAAAATTTACCTTTACACTTGCAGCATTAAGCAGTAATAACTACTTAGGTAACACAAAAATACAAAACTATTTCTGTAATAAAAAAAACCCAATGTCCGTTTTAACGAACACTTTATAAAGGCTACGCAAAAACGTTACAAAATGACTTATGCTCCTATATTATACGCTATTATACCGATATCGGGATTACAATTGGCAATTCAAACGTTCCCCAGCACTAATTCGCTCATTTCGACCGAGCTCGTGCAAAACGCAACAGCTAATGCAATCATTCAAAAACCGGATTCTAAAAAACGGATAAAATCATTTTATTAACCCACCAATAAAGTTTGAATGAAACAGGTTTTTAGAAGAGGGTTTCTGCAGCGCACAGGTACCGCGGAATGCAAACTTTGAGCTGCAGATCACCAAACGGGTTCCGGGACGTGTTTTGGACATTGTCGCCAAGAATGAAAGGGGTACGCGGATAATCATTCGCACAAATAAATACGGCAGCTGCAGGTTGCAAAAACTGGTACTGCCCGAAAGAGATCCGTTTTCGTTTATTGTTAAATTTCTAAAGCCATTTAATACAGTACAGACTGATATTGTTAAAAGGTAATCCAATGAATACGGTTGGTTTTGCATCCATCCATCGCATCTCCAACCGACATCGCGACGCCATTTTTAGGAACAAGAATTCGAATTATAACATTTCTTTCAGCGTTCCATTTGTAAATTTAATTTAAAAAAATGAAACGCTTTTTACACAAAGGCGTAAACGTCATGCTTTTTAAAACTAACACCGAATGCCAAGAAAAGGAACGTGTTGTGCACGCGGAAGCGAATTAAAAAAAAAAACGGGCAGACATTTTTAAAACGACGTAATATTCACATTTTCCTACTAAGATAACGCTCCGCCGAGCGAAATATGAAAGGAGTTATCAAAACAATCTCGCGCGCACTAAATCACTGTATATAAGGGGAAGAGGAGTCCTATTTACTCGGAAACGGACAAAATAAATGTTTTTATTACATAATGCGAATTTTCTCAGTCTCATTCTAAACGTGAGTCCCACAAAAATGGTCCTTCGCGTTTAGAATATAGAGTCAAGTTTCTATTGTAGATTTTTTGTGAACAGTGACGCTGTTGCTTGTTAATTACAAATGGGCCTTTTGGGCGTGAGAATAGGGCTTGTTTTCGTTTGTGAGGTGTGAGGGCAGATGGTGGACTTTGTATATAAAAAGGTACGGTGCACAATTTTAAGCAGAGGGATTTGGTGGCGCTCTACAGCCGAGTGGCTTTCGTCGCTTACCTACCTCTGCATAACTACCTACGGCCCGTAGGTAGAAAACTCTGCACGAAACCATCTTTTATACACAGATTGTGTATGAACAATTCGGGTTTCTCTTTGTTTCCCGGCGTAATTGCTTAATAATAGCTTTGTGGAGCCGGTGGCTATACTTCATAATTATATAATTTTGACTGCTTAGGTGCTATGCCCCGTTTCTAATTTCCCATGCACTCCGAAAACGAATTGCTTTACCAGCAATCAGTCGCTTAACTTTGTAACAACTCACTGATTCTTTTAAAACTCAGAAGGATTTTCCAAATAAAACAGTGGTGTGTTTGTCTTCCGTACCACATATTTATTTATTTATGTCCTGTTAAGTATTTTGTGTGTACACACTAAATAATGTATACAGTTTATTAATTAGATACATCCTAGCTATTTTAGGTTAGGAACATGAAAAAATTCTAAATCAACTATTTATTTTATTTTATTGTATTTGGGTGGCTTACAGCTAATAATACAAACAATTATAGTGATACAAACATCGAAAAGCCATTTAAAAGCCTCCACAGTTAGCAATAAACCATTGTTGCACAAACTAATAACTAAGCCTAATAAAGGGTGTAAAACACCTCTTAACGAAAACGAAAGGCACTTGTTCTCCTCGTCAATGCGATCATTTTTTTGTTCTACACCATACCTGGGAACCTTCTAGTTACGGAGATATTTGGGGTCAAAGTTCCAACTTTTTGACATGTTTTTTTTTAAATACAAGTTTTTAATGTATGATTTTTACTTTAAACACCTACACGACCCCCGTACTATTAAATCCATCCATCAGCACAACGTTTTGAGTGCGTTACATTGAGTTCTACCACAAAATATGATTTTTGACCCCAAAAAAAAAAGTCGTTTCCCAGCAAAAATTTTTGCGTAAAGTTACTTGGTTTGATGTACAGAATGCTTGGTTAACGGCTTCGTGATGAGGTGTTTTACACCCTGTATAACTAAACACTACTAAGCACTACGTAATTAAATCAATGATTAAAGCAAGATGTTACAGTCATGTCCAGCGGTGGATAGAACTTCGGTCCACTTTGTCCCATACCGAAACATGAGCTATATACACAGGTCCACTGTTGCTTTAATCACAAGCAAGTTATGCGATAACTCGAGTGCACTGACGGACTTCCAAACTTTTAATAGAGGGAGGTTCCTAGAACTACAGGGAGAGATTTGTGTCGTTCTCATCTGCCTAGCCTTTACTAACTGTGGCTGTATAGAAAGTTGGAACATGGTTCAATAGTTTTTTTTTTTTATACATAATTTTACAGCTGTCAGTTGAAAACGTTTTCCCTAGGGCTGAAAAGTATTGCTTTCAACCCGCTCCTCAGGCAACTTCAGACCTATAAAATCTCCCCGTGGCACTACAACTGTACCTATTGAAATCCAATGACACACGTTTCCAAATCACAATCTAAGACCGCCAATCATTGTCCTGTTCGTACAAATAAACGCATCATAACTACGCGTGCCCTTAGGCAACAGCATAAAATATAAAATCCTGTCTATCTAAGTTCACATATATATATCTCGATATGAAACAAGTACTCTATCGTTACAGATCAACGTCACTCGTTACCGGCTAACGGTACGGGGTTCGATCCGGGCAAATGTAATTGGGGTTTTAGTCAGAAAAATTCGCCGATCGGCGGGAAATGTATCGACAGCGAAGCGATAGTGCTGTTGACAAGCTTGTAGTTCAAGTGCGAGTTGTATTAGTAGAGTAGAGTAATTATAGGGAAGTGTTGCACGTTTTTTGCCCCCGTCTTCGCCCACGCAGAGGTTCGGGAAATTATTCTACGGGAACATAACATCACGCCTGTTACCCGAAAGGCTAGGCAGAGGTGTTCCTAGAGGTAATACCTTGTTTTCCATAAAATTATTTGTACTATTATTGTTTTCCATAATCGTCCCCCCTCATAATATTTACTTGAACTATTATCATTATACTAATAACGCTTGTCATATCAACTTATTAGTCATAACTTTTATTTGCCCTATAATAAGTTTCCATAATAACATATGAGAGAGCAGCGGTGGCCCAGTGGTGGCGGCCCCGACTTACGAACAGTAAGTCGTGAGTTCGAACCCTGACAGGCGAATTACTTTGTGTAATTTATTTCATCACAACTGCTCTCAAAACGGTGAAGGAAAACATCGTGAGGAAACCGGCATGTCCTAGAACCAAAAAATTCGAAGACATGTGACATCTACCAATCCGCACTGGGCCCGCGTGGTGGATTATAGCCCGTTCCCTCTCATAGAGAGGAGGCCTGTGTCCCAGCAGTGGGAACATTAATAGGCTGATGATGATGATGATGATGAATAACATATGTTATAATCATTAGTTTCTATAAATACACATTACATAATCGATACTTGACATAAGCAACATTTAATATAATTTTGGTGGATTTATAGCCATTCCCTCTCATTGAGAGGAGGCCGTGTCCCAGCAGTGGGAACATTATAGGCTGATGATGATGATGATGAATATAATTTAGAAACGTTTATTGTATAATGTCATTAAGGCATTAGGTCTATAATAAAATGATTTACAGCAAACAATCTTTAGTACTTTTGATGATTTTAGTACTATTTTAATTGAATCTCCTACATGACATAAAGTCATTCATCTAAGTATTGTATTATATTATCAGTATTATTCCGAACGTTCTTTTATACATTGTTAGTCCTAAAATTTTCTATAAGTTAGGTTGTGACAGAAACGAATCGCTGTAAATCCGACTACACGCAGTCTTGTCTGCGCTACCCCTAGAGTGTAATTTAGAATCGCGTAGACGTGGAGGGGCAAGGCGGCCCGCGAGTTGAGGAGCAGGTGATTGTAACACTCGCTCACTTCGGCCTTAGCCTTAGCCGCGGTGATTGAGCGTTAGACACATCTGCGACGATAAGCTCGCGTTTGACCGCCGGAGCCCCGCAGCGCCCGAGCTATGACAGAAACCATGCCTGCTGCATGTTGCTTGCTCGCTTGCATGCTGCATGCTTGCTTGCATGCTGCATGCTTGCTTGGATGCTGCATGCTTGCTGCATGTTTGCTTCATGCTTGCTGCATGGTGTATGCTTGTTTGCATGCTTCTTACGGGGAAATAACAACGACATAAATGTTCATAGTCAACTGTTTTATAATGATTGACGCTTTGATTGATTGATTTTCTACCTTTGAATAACTACCGATGTGAAATGTATGCCAAAAGAAGATTCGGACTGTCAATTTGCATTGTACTGAACTAGCTTTGTTGTGCTAGTATGGGCAAATGAATATTATGGTGAATAAATGTTATGGAAAACGACTTTATTGAAAATGAAAAATATAGCAAATAAATTTATGGATTAAAACACAAAAAAGTCAAAAACAACTTTAGCTTCAGAAGTCGGTGACAAAAAAAAAACTAAATGAATCAAATAAAGATCACCGACTTCTAACACGACACTAACGTTATTTTTGACTTTTTGTATTTTTTGAAGTTTTCTTTTTTTTGCAAAAAGTTTTTTTATTTTACCATTTTGAGTTGTAATATCCTATACAAATATTTGCTAAACATTTATTTTACATTGTTAACAATACATGTCATGGTAATAGGCTTATCGCCAATAAATGGAACATAACATACCTGAACTGACGAAATTCGGGTGTATTGTACACATCTGCGTACCCCTCAGAGTATACAGGCGTGATGTTACATCATGATGTTGTATAAACAATAAACATCCAAGCGATTGCAGCAATCACGACCGATTTACCATCTAGTTTTGAAGAGTTCCATTGTATATCTCCGAAGATCAGCATCAGATCTTCACCAAATTTAAATTCGAAAAAAAAAAGAATTTTGAGAGTCGCTCCACAAATGGAGGAGAAATCGGTGAACATACATGAAATTATACCACACGACTGAAGCAAAAATGTTCTTAAATGAAAATACTGGGCCAAACTATGTAAAATTTTTATGGGACCAAATGGCAACTATTCCACATCAAACTAAAGAAGAATCACGTAAATCGGATCATAAATCTTAGCGTAATAGGCGTACATACATAAAAAAAAACAATCGAATTGAGAACCTTCTCCTTTTTGAAGTCGGTTAAAAATTATTATGATACTTGGTCGATTATGACCAATTAAATAAGTGACAATTATTTTATGTAATTTCACGATTATGGCAACTGAAGCGTTATTTCTAATGAAATTATGGCAAATACAATTATGGTATATAAAATTATTGCATTTTAAATTATGGTAAACAGTAGTAAACCGTTCCTAGAACACCCACATTTCGCCAGTTATGTTTAAGTCCCATGTAACAGGGAGCGAAACTATTGCCATCAATCGGGCACAAATCCAGACTCCGCAGCTGCTTTTGAGAAATTCCTGATAAAAAAACCCAATTACACTTTGCCCGACCTGGGAATCGAACCCAGGACCCCATTCTCAGCAGTCGTACTTGCAACCATTAGACCAACGAGGCAGTCCTTCGGGAACTACGGGAAGAAAAAGTATTTCGTGTAAATTTAAACTCACAAAAGGAACTCACATCGCTCCCAAATCAAAGTGTCGCATCTATCAAATCACTCATAATTACTCACGATATCTTCCTCGCATAGCGTCGAAAGTGAAAGTGCACGGCAGACGCATCAATACGCCCCCTGCTGTCGCACTTCGGAACTAACGATATCGCGCAGTAATCGGCCCCCATCGGGTATCGAATCCAGACTAGTATGGTAACACTAATTCTACTGGATTGCGGGACATGTGTAGCTTTACTAGTTCGGACTGTGACTCTGCTTGCGAGTGGAGATTTTTCATGTGAGTATGCTACTATTGTACTTGCTGTCGCTATTGATTTGGTGTGTTGTACTCGTAATTCTGTGTGAATATGTGCTTTTTTTAGGCATTTTGCAGATGGCAATTGTTTACACGTGTTCATACACTCTTGCAATTTTAAAGGTATAATTTAGCTGTCAGTTTTCCTGTGAATTTGTATTGAAAATGCAAAAATTCTGCCATTGGCTAGTGTAATATTTAAAATGTACTTATTCAATTTAGAACAGAATATGCCATAAATATACGGAACGGTGGTGTATACGGTACCTAAACGCCTGTATCAATAAAACAAAAATATACTGCAAAAAATATTTTTCATTACATTTTCATAATGCTTTTCCAAGCGTAACTCACACTGGTTCTCTCTCGTTTAATATTGTACGTGTTATAATCCCCATAGAGAAATGAAAGTATAAACAAAAACAAAGCGCCCGGACCCCGCCTATTCTAACCTCAAAACATAACTCTTGCTCATAAGCCCTCAGAAACAAAAAAAACGAACACAGAGACCGCTCCAATTATAAAAGGCAGTCGCCCCGAAAACCCTCGGCTTAAAAAAAAAGAATAAAAAAAAGTTATTTAAATAAAACCCGGCGCCCACGCTCTGTGTCGCATAAATTGCCTTCATTAATTTCCGGACCCTGCAAAATATTGTCTTGAAAGGATAATCAAATACAAAAACGTGGAAATGGCGGTGCGTCATTTCCATAACATTTCCCTGGCCCGCCCCCCGCACTCCTCGGCCCCCTCGCCCGTTTTTCGTCCCCTTTTCCGGTCCCTCCGTCCCCTTTATGAGTCGTCCAATTACGACCCAACGCCGGAGCTTAAGGCTCGCATTAGAGAGAATGGTAATGGTCGCAATTAGATGTATATACTATGCGCACTCACGAGGTTTTATGCACAAACCATTGTTTAAGAAATTAACTTAATTTTTCTTGCTAATCTGGGCAAATTCAGAGAAAATGTGTGAGCAAGCACGCCTGGGCACTGTCGCTAATTTCAACAGTAAAAAATAATAACGCTCAAGTAAAATGAGAACTGGTCTAGAAATCCTCATGTTGAACTCAAACTAAGCTGAAACATCTTTGACCATTGATGCAGACATTTCTTGTTCGAATAACAATCAAATAAACACTAATTCTACATTCAAACTTAATCAAAATCCAGTAATACAAAACATGTTTACGTTCAACAGCTACCTAGCTAGCTAGCTTTAGCTATTAAAACGTCCAATGACAACAATATGCAGTAAAGTATTGTGAGGTTTAGTGATGCGCAATGATAGAACAAAAATTTTTGTAGATTCTTGTGAGCGGACACCTCGAAAGTCGCTATCTGCGCGGTCCCTTGTTTGATCCTCCAAATATAGAAAACATGTAGATGACAGGAGTCATTGTAGTAGAACATTATTATGTCATTAGGCAGGCCAGTCTGGTAAAACGTTCCAAGATACACGAAACGTAGTCTAAGACCCCCTTCACAGAATCAAGTGATAGGACTAGCGTCACGCATGCACGTCACCGTTTGAAGTTCGTCGATTTGCAAGTCACATTATGGTTATTCGTGGCATATTCATTAGATTTTATTATTTGTTCGCTATTGCCAACCGTGTTTCGCTTATGGCCAAGAAATCATAAAGGAAAATGCAAACAACGCATCAAATAAAAGTGCCTATCACCATACAAATTCAAGCACCCATTCCTAATTCAATTAAGCATAAAATCAAATTAGGATCTTCAAAAACACATACTATTACCTACATATAAAGCGCAAACACAGACGCGCCAATTCGTTTCGGAGTTGCGCCTAAATAAACAAAAACATTTATTGGTTGTGTTTGTCCCCGATTAATTAATTTTCTCATTTCCTATTAGCCCGGAGGTGAGGTAAAGGATTTTCGTAGCCCTGTTTGGTTTTTGGAATCATGTTATGTAAATTCACTGAAGGGAGCCTTTATGTAAACGTGGTAGGTATGTACCCCTCTATGGTACGCAGAAGGCGTTTCAAAACACAAGGCACTTTGATTGCCATGGTCTGCAAAACAAACAGGAAAAAAGAAACGTTTCACGCCTAAACTGCCGAACCGATTGCTGTATAATGTGTCAGATAGATAGGAGACTTGAAATAAGACGTAGTCTACCTTTTATTCTGGATATAAGAATAAAAATCTTTAATAATATTTTAAAGATGTAAAATTTATTTGTCAGTTTGTGTGTAGGGGTAATCTCCGGAACGAATGATACAATTCTAAAAATACTTTAGCTGGTAGAAAGCTACATTATTCGTGGGTGCTAAAAGCCGTAAATTATATTTATATCATGCGTAAATTAGCCGAGCTATCACACTTTTTGTGGACGAAGTCACGGGCGAAGTGCTAGTATATTATACACGCAGATAAACTCGCGGTCCTAAACTTTATTTAAAACGCTTTAAACAAAATTCACTGCTTTACTTCTTAGCTCTAGTTACCTTTATCAATGATTAAATTACAAATAAACTAGTATTCAACATTTAGGGTTCATCGAACTAGTATTTTCCTGTTGCATCAATTTATATAGGCGAATTTAACAAGCTTTTTCACCACAGAAAATTATTTAAGTTTTTATCCATCAGCAACACTCTATTTTTATAATTCCTACAAAAAAAAAAAACAAAGCATTGCATTTTGATAAAAACGAAACATGTGTTTGCTTCTATAACAATACCGCGTGTTCAAAACTAGGTTTTACAACTGTAACGCTGTAAATATTTTATATTAAAAGTGTGTTATAAAATATTGAAACGTCATATAAAACATTATGAAAACTATACATCGGTATTTGATGTTTTGAAAATGATATTGAAGGGGTTTTCTAATGATAACGTGACGGTTGATAGAGGAGAATGAAAGAAAAATACGTGTTGCGCCGACCCAAAGTAACATGGGACCAGGGCAGGAAGATGATCATCATTCTGATCAATAGTGCTACGGATGGAATCGAACCCACGACGACGCGGCAACGTGATGGACGTATGACGTCTTGTATTGAGTCCGGGCCTTGCCCACTGAGGGGTACGTATCATAATACCTAAGTTTATCATAACTATTTTCGATATAACTACGGTCAAAAGACCTACTTTTTAAAATACCTAAATATCGTTTCACAGACTTTTGTAATAACTAATGACTGAAATCCATAAAAGACCATTCACTGGATGTGTCATGTAAAATGCAAACGTAGCGAGCGCGTGTCACATCCAATCAATGTCATAGCCAATATCTTAAAAAAACTATTAGATTAATCGTTCGTTAAGTGAGTTATGTGAATCAACCGTAGTTATATCCAAAATAGTCAGGATAAACTTAGGTATTATGATTCATCAGGGCACGCCACGATAGTGGCGATATGTCCCCTCTTTGAGGAGTGGCTTGAGAGACGCCACGTCGTCCTCACCTTCCGCCTGCCGCAGGTCCTCACCGGACACGGTGTTTTCGGGAGGTTCCTGCACCGAATCGGGCGGGAGGAAACGCCCAGGTGTTCACTGCTAGGATCGACCGGAGGACACGGTAGAGCACACGGTGGAGGTGTGCCCCGCGTGGGCGGAGCACCGCCGTGTCTTCGAAGCGGCGATTGGCGGCGGCGACCTCTCGCGTCCGGCCCTGGTGCAAGCCATGGTCCGGAGCGAGACGGAGTGGGACGCCGTCACCTCCTTCTGTGAAGCAGTAATGCTAGAGAAGGAGGTGGCGGAACGTGAGAGGGAGAGTACCTCACAGCGTCCCGGCCGCCGCGGGAGACGCCCCGGGCGTCGGGGGCCAAACGTGGCCCCCGGCCACCTTAGGCGCGGGCCTGTGGACGGTGGGCTATGGGCTAGCTCGCCGTCCGTCCGTCTCATGACGACAGGCCGTGTCGACAGCGCGTTCGTGTTCCACGCGCGCCTCAAATAGAGTCAGCAAAAAGGAAGGGGTCCGCAAGGACCGATGCCTGCCGGGGTTGCGGGACTGTTCGAAAGAGATACCGTGGCCCCGGAACATAAAGGGCGATGAAGGAACATGGATGGGTTTTAGTCAGTAAAAGTCTGACACTCCCTCCTGCTCCGCCCAGAGCGGGAGAAATCATTTGATGATTTCCCATCCGAAAAAAAAAATGTATTATGATTCATAACCCCACTGAGTTATTACCGTTCACACGGTTTCAGGTACAGTGGGGTTCTCGAACATTATTTTGTAAAATTGGCTAGAGAAATGTTAATTCCGTTTTTATACATTGTGGGAACTGACGTGCGAAAGTGTTTTTAATAACCTACTCACAAAAAATAAATATCAGTTCATTTCAGAAGTCAAAAGAAGAGGGTCTTTGCCCAGCAGTGGAATGACACATCAGCATCAGTAGGTTTGTTTGACCATTAAATAGATGCAACTTGTATGTATAGTTGGGTTAATCATTGTAGTGAAATCTATTAGTAGTGTAGTGAGATACAGGATCCGTCCTAGTTTGGCAACAGAGGATTCCATATTAAAAACTTGTGTGTCTACTAAGCCTGAGTTATGCCCGACTCGTCCACTGTTCCTACTCGTCATCAAAAAACAAAAGATCACGATTCACCATTATTTTAACAATTTTCTATCGAGTCATTTGATGTGTTTTTGTTTCATTTTTGTGATTAAATAAAAATATTATTTATTAATTTATTATTTATCATTTTTGACAAGCGTCAAAAGATCCTTTCACTGCTACAGGTTTGTTTTTTTCATAGACATTTTTTAAATTAAAGTAAGCTTAGAGAACTCTGAAATACTGAATAAAAGGATCCATAATAATTACTGTTCTTATGTAGGTAGAGCTTACAATGAAAAGATTTGATTAGTTACATAATTTAGTCATACAATATTAGGAGATCAAATTATTCACATATCGAACAATGATAAAATTAATATTTCATCAATCATTGTTTTCCTTTCCATTGTTATCACACTTGTGCTGAAGGGATTCTAACTCAAGCTCGGATTCGTTGATTAAACGAAAATACACGAAGGGAGCCGAAGGGTAACGAGGGTGGTAGATGCGTTTGGTTCAATATTTAATGATTTTAATTTAACATTTCTGCAGATAATATAATAATCTACAACTGGGCAGCTTCGAACTCTTTAGTGTATGTAAATGACGCATCAAAAATACTCGTCTAAAAGCACAAGTTGGTTATCTTTTTCACCAAAATTATTCGATAAAAATTGTCGCGTCGTATTTTTTTTTAATCGAGTTTTACCTAATACGAGTAGTACACCCACATTTCGCCAGTTATGTTTAAGTCCCATGTAATAGGAGCCGAGCTGATTGCCATCAACCGGGCACAAATCCAGTCTCCATGGCTGCTACTGAGAAATTCCTTCTGGGGAAAACCCAATAACACTTTGCCCGACCCGGGAATCGAACCCAGGACCTCATGCTCAGCCATCGCGCTTGCAACCACTAAACCAACGAGGTAGTCAGTTTAAGTTATAGCACTATACAAATTATTAGTATTGTAGTAGATATTACGTTCAGATCAAATAGACACCTGAAAAACTTCCAACACAATTTTTTTTCTCAGACGAAAACGAGTATGTTTATGACAATGGAATATTGAGAGCCATATATGAATTATTTCTTTGTATATGGCTGTCAAGATTCCTGCTAACATTTTTTTAATATATTTTTTTTAAATTAATATTTTTATTTTTTATTCATGATTTTGTAATTTTAATTTTAATAATTTTAAATTAATATTTTTATTTGATTTGCAGTTGTAATGATTAAATTTTAAATATGTTCAACTTATTTGATAAAATTAATGGATACGAGAACGTAAACTTACTCGTACTTCATTCATATTTTTTTTTTTTACCGTGGTATACTTGTGAAAAGTGTATCTTCCGTATGAGCGTCTTGCCTGAATTAAATTAAATTAATTTTTTATTTTTTTTATCATAATTGTAAATGTAGTATAAAATCCCAATCGAAAAGTTACTTCCAAAACTCCCTCGCTACACCATTGGTCTGCAGGCAAAAGTAAAATTGTCTATGCCAGTGGTTCCCAACCTTTCTTGGACAATTGACCACTTTGGTGCCCTGTTAGCAGCGGGGCCCATTAGGTCCTAGATAAACATGGTTACCGACAGGATTATAATATCTAGGGGGATGAATATTTAACTCACACAATGCAAAAATTGGAAAATGTGACGAAAACCTTTAGAATTAAGATAGTGAAGTATACAAAAGCGATCAAAGTGATCTCGAAAAATTTAGCAATCACTCATACGGAAATAGGAATAATTTTGAAGATTCTTAAAAAAAAATTGCACCATCATTTTGCATCTTCTGTGCAGGTTCAAAAAGTACGAATAATATTTTAACCTTTCGCGGACCATATTCAAGGCTCCTGCGGACCACCGGTGGTCCGGTAACCATAGGTTGGGAACCAGTGGTCTATACCTATATATATTCTATGCAAGTATTACATTCGCAGCAGCCTACCTCTGTGCTCTATGGGGGAGGCCCATACTAAGTAATTTACGAGCTAATTTTATGGTGCACGTGGTTATAAGTGTTGCCACATAACGCTCTTTTTGCATCTGTTAGTGTTGCTATGCTTATTTATTTCGAAAAGGGGAGGAACTGTAACGATTCGTATCTACGGATAAATACCTATGTAACAAAGATTACATTTTTCGCCCCCGTTAACGCCCATACTGCAACTTTATCGAAACCTTTAGAGCCGTTTTCGAGAACGTGATTACAAAAATACATAAATGTGTTTCATACAAATACAAACAAATAAAACTCAAAATACCTATTTCCGCGTTTCGAAATAAAAGGGACATGGTCTTGGGCAGTGACACGTCCCAAAAAAGGTATATACAGATACCCCTTTCGTAAGAGCCGGCCAGATTGGGCAGTCTCATTTAAATCAGGAAATAACATTGTTGTGTTGTTCAGCAGAATATTTACCCATACAAAATTATTCTGTTTCGTCTTTGCGAAAGACTCAGTATCTAGTGCTAACGACGCTATGAAAATTCATAATTTTAAAATATCTTGTTACTGCGCAAATGACAGATATAACAATTATCATTACTACATAAAACGGGATACGGGAAACGGGACCGAAAATTGGGAACTCAATTAAGGCATATCCCGTTATTAGTGTTAATGATAGTGCTAGTAACCACGTTAGTTTAAAAACAGATATAAGAGCTACCTAATAAATCTATATTTATTAAAAAAAAGTACTTCGCTCGCGACTTCGTCCGCAAAACTTGTGATAGCTCGGCTAGTATTCATAACATAATAGTACATTATGATATAAGTGCGGTAAGTTGAAAATTACAGCCGAGGCGAAATTGCTAGCCCGAGCCGTAGGCGAGGGCTACAAGAAAGCAGAGGCTGTAATTATCAAAGCGCACGTATGTCATACGTTTTATAACATATTTGCGAGGAAATTAAAGAAAACTCTGACTTTCCTGAACGAATACTTAAATCTTTTACTTGTTCACAAATTAGAGATGCGTGCGCATCAGCGCTTTTTTTTAAGTCAAAGACACAAAAAACAGCCAGTATTACTAATAAAGTAAATTAATATTTTTGTGTTTGTTACAGATAAATGGTTGTAATTTATTGTCAAAATTAATTAAATTAAAGAATTAAATGTTTATCTATTATATTTCATCTCCCAAATTTAATTTTATTCATAAAATTTTGACCACTTCTCTGACATAAAAACTCTTTGCTAAGATTTAAAAAAGTACCGTTCGTTTTAGACGGAGCACCTTGATAAACCGTGCGTTTTAAATTACATTACTGCACAAGTACGTAATGAGATACAATACAATATTGAAATGTGTCAAATAAGAGACCCTTTACGAGCAAATGTGTTATAAATATAATTTATAGCATAAAGCACCCACGAATAATGTATCTTTCTATCAGTGTTTTTTTTAGAATTTGATCATTACTCCCCCTAGATACACACTTTGGTCCAAATGCTGCCCAGGACTGGGAGACCTGCGCTGGGTTGCTGGCACTAATCTATGTCATTATACTAAATATTTTTATAATCCATCCCAGGGTTCCTAATGTTTTGTTATCTATTTATTTAGGTTAGGTTAGGTTAGGTCGCAGTGTACGGAGGAATACCGGTGTGTTATTAGTCAGTACGAATCTGACAGACCCCTCAGCTCTCCCCAGGGCGGAGAACATTCATTGAGGATTTCCACATCAAGAAAAAAATAAAAAAAAGTTTAGGTTAGATGATTTATTTTTTAAACTTGGTATTTTTGACGCACTTTTAAGTTTTTTTTTTTTTTGATGTTTTGACCACAACACAACTAAAGACTTTTGTATAAATGGAACTTATTACGGTTTTATGTGTTTGTTATTTTGGTATTATGGTATGTACTTATTTTGACGGTATTGGACAAACCATTTTTACACTTACGTATAACTGTCAGTTAAACGTACGTTACTTATAGAAAACGGCCTTTAATCACTACCAAAGATACAAAACTACAGCAGAGTTTTCATTGAATCCGCCATCCTTTACGGACCATAACCATTACATAACCCATCCCGCAGTACAATCAAAGTAAGCAATAAACATACACCCGTAAAAAGCACACATGATGATATAAAACGCACACCCATCTCCACACAAATAGGCTAAACTCCAGTAAAAAGCTGGCAACATTTGCATAATGACTTTATATTATGCTGGCAACTCCAGCGCAGAATTTTAATGACCCGAGCAGCGTTTTTGAGTTTTTAATGTAAGCAAACATATACACATAACGTCGTGTAGGAATTTGTGAGCTATATAAGGCTTTGGCTGGTTGAGTTTTAGTAGGTTTTCTTTCAAATTCGACTGGGGAAGGAAACAGGAGGAAGAAGGAAGCGGAGGAGGGCGTGAGGTGGAAGCTCCACGGTAGCCCGCGAAATTTAAATTTTCTTACGTTTTTTGCAATTTGCAGTTCAGGTTGTATGTGGGTTAAAATATGATTCGTGCAAGTAACACGTATGTAGTTTTAGAATTATAATCATTAAAATCATCAATGCAACCCTATGTTGATTTAACCCCATTCAATAACTTTTTCATGAAAAAGTCCGATTTCGAGGGCTTTCATCTTCACTGCCTTGAGACAGACCAGTAGTAGGTATGTACTTACTTACATACAGTCTAAAACCTAATTTGAAAATTGCAATTTTAAACCAATTACTTGCTTTTATCTTTTGTTCACGCTTTCGATAGATCTTTCAACTTTATATTATTAAGTTACTTAGGGATAAAACTCTTTAAATAATAGTTTGTAAATGGAAATTCAAATCTAATTTGAGGTTTTACTTCCTGAATAGTATCGGATATTGCTTGATAAGTGAGTGCGTCAGAGGTTTCATAACCAAACGCGGAGATTTTGTAGTTCGGTACAATGCTTGACCAATATTTCAACTGACTGCATAATCAGCCTATAATGTTCCCACTGCTGGGACACTGGCCACCTCTCTATAAGAGGGAAAGGGCTAAAATCCAACACGCGGGTCCAATGACGGTTGCTAGATGTCACACGTCTTCGAATTTTTGGTTCTAGGACATGCCGGTTTCCTCACGATGTTTTCCTTACATCTTTCATCATTCTGGGTTCGAACCCTCGACTTCTGCTCGTAAGTCGGGGCCGTCACCACTGGGCCACCGCTGCTTAGTTCAACTTACTGATTACGACCAAAATATATAACCAAAAAACATTTCCGTCATCACAATCTCATTAAAAAACCCTCATTACGTAACCGCGTCCACATTTATATAAAACACATATTATGTGAGCAGACAAGGGTAAATCCCTGCGATTTACGTCACGTCGTTAGTCATTACGCATTCCCGTGAAGGCTTTGAAGGCAAAATTACTGGCCCTTGAGGGGTGGTTTCAAAGTGGGAGGGGTGGATAATAAATGACGTGGCCAGGCCCAGAGGGGCGAAGTTGCCAACTTTTTTTGACAAATTGCTGTAAAAGTGCGTGCCTCTAATCGTAAGGGGTTAATGTGGGGGTGAAAGGGGGTGAGTTAGCGATCTAACGCTAAATCGCGGTGCTTTGTCCTAATTTCTGTCTGTTATGTGAGATGATTTTGGTTGGTTGAATTATATTTTCGTTTTTTGGAATTTTATAAAAATTACGTATGAAGCTCGTGGCTAAATAACAACACAAGCTCAGGACGATCTTCAGTTTAAGCCGCGCTTGCCCAGGTTAGGTAGGTCTGTGGATGGGTAACCACCCATTACATTCCTAGTTTCCTCCGTGCATCGGAAAACACGTTAAGCCGTTGGTCCCGGCTGTCATTTATAGTAGTCAGTGGCCCGAAAATCTGACAACCAGTCTTACTAAGGGATATCGTAATACCCAGTACTAACTGGGTTGTGGAGGTCAGATAGGCAGTCGCTTCATATAAAATACTTGTATTCAGCTGAATCCGGTAAGACTGAAAGCCGACCCCAACATAGTAAGTAGGACATACCTACTTACTTCGTGTACTCGGAGGAGAATTTCATATGTCGCCCGCCCAGTAATTCACATTAATTTCAGCCATTGATTCTATAGCTTTTGAGCTTTAACGTCTTTTGATAATTATCTCGATTCAATTCCGCATGTTCTCGTAATCGATTCAATGAACTATTCCGAGTTCAACCAAACAGAAGGATAAACGATTATTAATTAATTAATAATATTCTTTTCTAGAGGTTCATTCTCCAAGCTCTTCCTCTTCCCGTTCTGTCCGTAGTGATTATTATAATTAATGATTAAAATAGTACTTTAAGTACAGACTTTTCAAGCTACTGCAATCTGTCAAATTTCTTTAATGGATTTTCAAGTTTATCGCTTTAGCATCAGGTTCAAGGTTGATTGGGAAAATTTGACAGTTTCATGTAGCGTCATTACATAAGTAACATTAGTGCCGATTAAACGAATTATTCTTTTCGGTATTTAATTCATAATGAGTTATCTCGATTCATCATTATTCTCTCGACCTTATCCCAATTTACTTGTGGTCGGCGCAGCATGTCTTCTTCTTCCATATTCTCTATTACTCGTCATCTCATCAGACACCTCCTTTCTAGCCATATCAGCCTTCACACAGTCCATCCATGAGTTACCTCGATTATTGCATTTATATAATTTTTTTTTATAAAATTAATTTACACAATTTTGAAACGTAGTTGAAAGTGGTCGTGCGTACAAATTACTCGTTCATGCATCTTCACACGCTCATTCGAAAACCAATTACCTATACTTTAAATTTCAATTAATTATTACTTGTTACAACGCAGATATGTGACCAAATAATACCAAAAATCTTGAGAACTTGCTTTCAGTGCTTTACACAGGATATGTAAAATACTGTAACAAAACGTCTGCATTTCGTAGGTAACAGTAATTTAAGAACTTGTAAACATTGTAATTGATTGAAATATCCAACAAAAAATAGCCAACGTATTTTATCGGAGCGTGCTTTGGGACTGCACAAAGCACGCCGATAAGAACCGAACGCAAACAAACAAAAACCCGTACGTACTTACCTTATAATACCTACCCAACCCAATTCTAATCCAATGCATTTTAATCAAGCAAAACATACGTATGGCATTATAAACATAGACCCGTTACTCCCCTTCCGTAAACTTTCAATACATAAGCGGAGAGTTTCAGAGCAAATGGAATATTCATACAACCATCCCGTTTACGACCTTGTAAAGGGCCGCATAAAAATTTAGAGGCAAAAAACGAGTACACCTCCCTTTAGATGTACTCTTGGGATGGAGCTGAAGTTTGTAATTGAATTTTTGCCTGGAGTCCGCAAAGGGCCGGCCTGCTTAATTTGTCGTGCGCGGTAAAGGGTTTCATGTGTGTGGTGTCCAGGGCGAGCGACAGCGGGGTTAGGAGTACCTACTTTTGTAATTAGTAATACTGGAAAGCTGTGGAAGAACCTAAACTGGCAGGTCTTGGCATTTAAACGTTAAGAACAAGTACCTTTGTAGATCAGACAAAGGTGATAAGAATTGTACTTGAGACATATAAAGAGGACCACTATGCAGTATGCAATGCAACTACATGCATAGTCTGATACAACTTCATATGATGATGTATGAAACACACACTTTAGGTTATTAAACTCATCATCTGCATAGGCTTAATCTTTTCCCAATTATGTTGGGGTCGGCAACTAGTCTAACCAACCGGGATCCAGCTGAATACCAGTATTTTAAAAGGAGCCACTGCCTATCTGACCTCCACAACCCAGTTAGTACTTGTTAATACCCCTTGGTAAGACTGGTTGTCAGACTTTACGGACACTGGCTACCTGTAACGGCTGTCAAATATCTACGAATGACAGCCGGGACCAACGCGCAATGGCTTAACGTGCATCCCGAGGCACGGAGGAAAACTATGTTATGATTATTATGTTGGATCCATATAGTAACATATTAGCTATGCCCTAAGCTTTAAGCTTTTTTGTAATGATAGTTGCTTATAGATAAAAGAAGATAGAGTGGTTTATTTCACCTAAACACATACACGGTTTACTGCATATTAAAAATAGAAACTCTATTTGTGGTGGTTCAAACTTCGTTTGAAATACTGTTAGAATAAAGTTCTAATCAGCTTGCACTACAAAGCGGTTGTTACATCAGTCACTGCGGCCGAAAAGGGTGTTTTTTTTTCGATTTACAAAATATCTATTGATTGGACTAATAAAATAAAATACATAAGACCTGCTTTATAGTTAGTTCAGTTATTATGCAAAGTTTCATGATCTAATTTCAAGTACTTTTTGAATACCAGCGGTTTATTGTTCGATTTGAAGGTAACTTTGGATTTTTTTTCTATCGAGAAAAGTTTATGGAATCGTGTTTTTGTCACACATATGACTTAGGATTAATCCTCAACTTTACCATATATTTATTTCAAAATGATTGCTGCAGTATTTTAGGAGTAACGGAGGATAATGCTAAGCTATTTGAGGGATATATAGCCCTTAAGACCCGCTATTCTTCTCTAACTTACATCCCTACACAAGATACAAATTATATTGTTGTAATCAAAAAGAAATATTCCATTTTTACCAGAGTAAGGGTTGTTTGGGCCTCCTTTTTTCGTACTACGTGCTAAAATTTAATTCGGGCTTTCCGGATTATATAAAGGTACGTTTGAAATACATAAACCCTTTTTATCTTTGGTGAAACAAAAAAAAATCAATATCGCCCTTTTAAAAAGGCGTCACGTATGTAGGTACTCCTGTTATTCTGTTAAGTTTTTATAAAATGTTTTAGAAATGTGTTCCTTTTTTTATTTCGACGTTGATTCGATGTTTGTGATGAAATTTTATGGTTAGCTACTATTTTTATTTGAACAAGAGTCTAGTTTTTGGATAAGCATAGACTTTTTACTTTTGTAAGCTTATTTTGTGTACTTAGCTTTGCTGGAAAGCAGACTCCCCTTACTGGAGGGGGGGGTCAAAACTCGCTTTCTGTGCGGTCTCAAGATCAAGTCGTCACACTGATGGCCTTTTCTCAGGCATTCAGTCAGTGTCAATCTTTATATATTTCTCCAGGACTTCAGAAGCATTTTTGGGACCAGGCCAGCCCACTCCCATTTCAACCTGGCTGTTTTTTCTCCAACATCCTGAGAGTTCTTTAGTTATAAAGGGGAGAGTGGTATTTGTAATGCGATGAGTAAAAGGCGGTAATAATAATTTAAAGAGTTTTATTGTTGACTTTTGATTTCCAATACCATCATAGAGATTTTACTTTGTTTCAAGTGAAACAGTTACATTTTTTTTTCAAACATCTTGGAGACATACTCGAGTCTCTATTAAAAGCACTTGACTACATAACTTTTAATCACAGTAGGTATACATTCACGGCTAATATTACTTAATAATGGATAAAAGAAACATTTTCAATCATTTTAACAGTCATATTACTAACTCAAATCGGACACAGATCAACCTAAAATAATGGCAAACAAAAAACAACTCAAACGTTAATTTCTTTAAGTGGAAAAAGGAAAGTTGATATTGAGTTGCGGCCTTTATTGATTTAAAACTAACCTATTAAGTGGAATGCATTAGATGTGTTTGCCCGCTCGATAACCAATCACTTAGCGTAAGGGACTTTACTTTATATTTCTTTTCGGTAAGGTTTTATTTCTCTAATACAGCCAGTTCATAGTTAGCAAGATAGGAGTGGTGGCCCTGTGGTGTCAGCCCTGACTCTCGTTTCATAGGTCGTAGATACGAATCTAGGCCGGCTCTGCGTTTTGTTTAATTCTTTTGTCACCATTGTCCTTAAACCTAAAGGAAAAAGCCTTGAAGAAACTGTCCTCGAAACAAAACCTCAAAAAATCTGATATCATTCAATCCGCACAGATCATGCTCGCTTGGTGGATTACAGATCACTTTACTCGCACAGAGGGGAGTCCGTCCCAGTTGTGCAAACACTACCTATAAAGGGTGTAAAACACCTCTTAACGAAGCCGAAAGGTACTTATTCTCCCCGTCATTGCGATCATTTGTTTGTTCTACACCATAGCTGGGAACCTTCTTGTTACGGAGATATTGGGGGTCAAAGATCCAACTTTTTGACAAGTTTTTTTTTAAATACAAGTTTTTGATGTAAGATTTTTACTTTAAACACCTCCACGATCCCCGTGCGTTACATTAAGTTCTACCACAAAACATGATTTTTCACCCCAACAAAAAAGTAATTTCCCAGCAATAATTTTTGCGTAAAGTTAGTTAGTTTGATGTACAGAATGCTTGGTTGACGGCTTCGTGATGAGGTCTTTTACACCCTGTATATAGCTTTAAAATATGCTAAGAAAAAGGTCCATTACATAGTTCATCAAGATATTAATCATGAAGAAGGTTTGTTTAACAAAATGGACCAAGGAGTTTCTTGCCGGTTCTTCTACGACCACAAAACGTGCAATTTTTCTCGACGTTTTATAAGTGACCATGTAGACCTAAGTGAAATAAAACATTTTGATTTTGAAAATCAAGTAGTTAATTAATTATTCATTGCTTTACATACGTTAATTTTCCTCTACACAACAAATATTCATCACATCAAAAATAAAAAATCTTTACACAATTTCATCATAAAACCCTATCTCCAGTTCTAACCCCGACAGCCTAAAGCATCAGATGACAAACAAAAACCGGGCGCCACTCTAAAAAATAAGCACACATATCATTTATTATCTGTGGACCAAAAAAAACGTCACACAATCTTACGTTACGCACAAACAGAGCCCTGCTTAAAACCTATCCCGGCCTTTGCTTTTCCATTTTCCACTACCAACAATCACAGAGCCCTCTCTCCCCTCGCTTCGGTACTGAAAGTGCTAAAATCGGGGATTGTTGTATAAAAAGAGGGAGGTTGGGGTAAAATGGACAGTTTCCCCATCCAGCGTCGTATGACAGATGATTATCTACGGGCGCCGTCAAAGTGAATAATTGGAATTTAGAATAGGCATGTTTTTGGAGTTTATGGTAGCTCGATCCGGCGCGCTTGTTGATTATGTTGTAGTGTCAGACGGTGGGCATTTTTTAGTAATTTGATCTAGCGGAGCTTTGATCTGAAAATGGTAACAAAAACTGTTATGTAGCTGCTTATAATCAATGCATTTGATGGATGACTGTTGCACTAACAATTTGCCTTTGATGTTTTTCCTAAATTCCTATCGTAATTAAATCTGAAAACCGAACTATAAAGACAAATTCAAATGAAAATAAAACAACAATTAATTTTCACCAGCTTTCCCGCTGAAATTCCGTTCTCTCCACGTACCTATACCTGTACCCTTTTTACTACTTCAATCCCGTAAAAAATATCAGTACCCTTAAAAGTGCTAGATGCCTACCTACCAAGTGCCCTATACATATCTACAAAAGCATTTAAAACGCCCAAACGAAAGTACCAAACACCTACACATTAAAATTCTTTCACCCCGGTCATGCCCAAAAAAAGACAAAAGAAAAGCGTGCATGTTTTATAACGAGTACCTAACCCACGCGGTGAAAATGAAAGGGTACTAATTAATTCTACAAACCACTCGCAGGAACAAAAAAGCATAGATAGATAGATATCTATCTATAAGTAAATGACCACATCAAAAAAATATTCGCACATCAAAGGGAATGCTCAAGAAAGATAGGCGAAAAAACCGTACCTACTGAAACAAAACCCCGCCCCCCCTGCGGGTCGCAGCGGCCGCGTCTCCCCTGCCTCGGGGGAGGCTGGGGCACGCACATGCGTATTTTGTCGCCCCCACTCTAAGCCAGCCTTCCATTTTGTTTTTGCATGGTCGTTTTTTACCCGGTTTTAGTTTCGTTAGACAACTGTTTTAATAGAAGAATTGAGTGTAATGATAATTACGGTTAGTTATGATTTCCCGGTATGTGATTAGGTTTGAATTATGATAATTGAAGTTATGTTCAGAGAAACCGAAGACTACTTTTATTACATTTTGATAAAAAATAATAAAAAAAAACTTGAAAAAACTTGGAACTGTTATTATACCTGTGTCCGCCATTCCACTATATAGACACACAAAGAAGGCTGGCATATTTAGTTAGCATAGTTTAGTAATTGTCTTTATATCCAGAAACTCACAATTTCGCGTATATCAAGTGTCCATTGTTCTGTAAACGTCACAATACGCTTCAGATACAAACATTTTTTGGGGACTTGCACTATTAGATAGATGAATTAAACGGGTGAATTAAACGGGTGAATTAAACGGGTGAATTAAACGGGTGAATTAAACGGGTGAATTAAACGGGTGAATTAAACGGGCCTCCAAGATTGTCAATGGCTATGCGCATCCCTAAACATTCAGTTTTTAATTTACCTTATGTTCTGTTTAAGTAAAATATTTCTAGCTCTACTACACTACTAGAAGAACCTATTTTCTAGTATTCGATTAGAATCAGAATAGACGAAAAAATAATCATCATTATCCCAATTCATTTAGGGTCAGCGCAGCATGTCTTCTTCGTCCTTACTTCTCTATTATTCGTCATCTCAGTAGTCACCTCCTTTCTAAGGATAACCTCTTAAAAAAAATACTTCTGACAATTAAATATAACCCAAAATATTCACAAATGATGTGTGTACAACGAATTACGTCGAAAATACTTTCTGAAATCTAACGAACACTCTCACATCTATTTTAGGAGGCGTAGAGTGGAACCTTTCATCAAGAGAAACCAAGATTGAATGCATCTTGCCTTCTTACAGCGAAGAAACGACAAAATACGGTATGTATAGAAACTTGTGTACTTCTTCTTCTACAATTTTTATATTTTGGTGCATCCACACCGCAGTTACTTTTTGTTGACCTACGTTTCCGAGCGTTACTACTGAGCAACATCCGATAACAAAAAGTTATTTATTGTTATTATATGTTGCCGTGTATTTATTGTTAGTATATGTTAAGTAATGTTGTCTAACTTTTGAAAGCAGTCAACATGTGGTAACAATTGAAAATATTGTGGGAGAATGTTACATAACATAGAATAAATGTCGTGAACTCGCTTGTTGCTGAAAGTAACTCTTTGTTACTCTTTGTTATATTTTCTTAAATTATGTTACTCGCGGTATAACGCGATGATAACATTCTACAAATAGTAACAAGTATCCACAAAAGTTACAGATTGTTACCTAATGTTAACGTGTAGTATGCATAATGTAGCTCCACAAAAAGTAACTGCGGTGTCTGTGGTGTTTGCCATTTCATTGACACAGAACTTTGCCACTTCCACCGCGTCATCGGTGGCCACTTCGGCTGAATGTTTTTGGGCTAAGATACCACGATAAGAGATGGATCATAATTAGCACAGCTCCACCACAGCCCGCTGCTGTTTCATTGAGGTAGCCCCACTTAACGAGGTTGGAGGTACATCTTCTCATTTTACTCCGGAGACGGTTCAAGAACATCTAGGTGGACTAAGAAACGGCTAGACTCTGCACGAAGATGCTCGCTTGGTGGATATAATTAAGAGGACGCATTGGAAATTTTGGAGTCAATGATCTCAGTAATTACAAAACGAATGAAAATATAAGTTGGTGACCTGATAATTCATAATAAAAACCTTAATTTGTTAGTTTTCAATACATGATTAGGTAACTTTTGTAACAGACAAAAAAATATCAAACATACTTCTTTTAAAAAAAAGAGATTCACATGTTATGGGCAAACGGGACCGATTTAATCCTCTTAACTATCTCCGTAGATGAGTCTACACATACTCTTTAAAGTTGTAGAAGGAATTTCTCAAATTATCGTTTCAAACTAAATTAAAATAACAAAAACCATTTTGTCGTTTACGTCCTTTAGTTATAAGCGATCCTCGCCCCGCTCAGACTCTCAGTCCCCCGCTGAGTCCCGGGGCACGCGTGCCCGGTTGTAGAACAATACGTCGCCTTATGTTCAATTATTATTACTCTCAGTCACAGCCACGGTGTCTGGATTCGTACCCCGCTGATGGCAATAGGCTTGCTGCCTATAACTCTTCGGGGATTACAGCCGTGATGTACATCATCTCTCTAGCCTTTTCCCAACTCTGGGACCAGAATTATGCTGATGAATATGATGAGATGGGTCGGCTTCCAGTCTAACCGGATGCAGCTGAATACCAGTATTCTACATGGAGCGACTGCCTATCTGACCTCCACAACCCAGTTAGTACCGGGTAATACGATACCCCTTGGTAAGGCTGGTTGTCAGACTTTTTGGGCCTCTGACTACCTAACGACTGTCAAAGATCTACAAATGACAGCCGGGACCAACGGCTTAACGTGCTTTCCGAGGCACGGAGGAAAATCGGTCTGTAATGGGTGGTCACCCATTCGTAGATGTTATGTTGTTTTGTTACCTGTAGGCTAATTATAGCCAATCACTATTTTTAATCAACAGCAGCCCAGACATACAGGCTACAGAATCGAATAAAAACAAAAATATACCATCCATTAGAAATTAACACATCAATTACCTAAAACAAATACTTCCTCCCTTATTTCCTTTATAAACAAAGCCTCGCCTATTTACTTACCGATAATGACAAACACAGTCTTGCAGGAAGCTTGTTACTTGATCAACGCCTTCGATTTTGAACCTTGTACCTTTGGTATAAGGCTGTAAGAAATGACACGGCTGGAGTGGTCGATGTAAGGTAGAGTCGTGCAATTTTGAAGCTTATTCCTTTGTTATAAAGGTGTGTGGGGTGGAGGGAAGATATTTTACTTCCCCTCTTGGGACGGTGATCCATCATAGTATCGTTTCTATTTATCTTGATGAGGCCTCACTTCCTGCGCTAATGGCCCTTTGTTTTTTCCCCTGTTTGTGCAGGGTATACCTACCTACCTACCCTGTGGCTGCAGGGTGCAGATTAATCATTAATACGTGAGCTATAGCCATGTGGTTTGGTAAATATAAGTAGGTATGTAAAAGAGGGTAATTTTGATTGAGCTTGTCTTCATATGAAGACAAGCTCAATCGCAATTACCCTCTTTCTGCACTGTGGAGGGAATAGTAGATACAGAAAAGTCTTTTTTTTTGTTATTAGCCTATTCTATTCCACTGCTGGGCAAAATACGTACCCCATTTCTTTCCAGCTCTTCCAGTGTTTTGCCTTCTCTAGCCAATTAGTCAGGAAAGAGTCCAAATCGTCTCGCCAGCGTTTCTTGGGCTTGCCTCGGTAACGACGACTGCTTTCAGGCACCCACTGTGTGACGATTCTGGTCCATCTGCCCTAATCTATCGTGGAAATGTGACCCGCCCAGTCCGATTTTAAAGTCTACTTTTTATTTAAATATTGTTTTTTTTTTCTTCACAAAAACGGCAAATAAAACATTGAATGTAAAGATAGGCATCACTTACAATCAGTCTCTTCAATATTTACTTGTAAAATGGCCAATGGAATAAATTAACACATGGATAGTACAGATGGCGACACATCATCAAGCAGTAGATTGCTTCACGTCGCCGCGTCGTAAAGATCACGACCCTCAGTAATGAGGAACACGATGCGAGGAGGAAGAGTAATAAATGAAACCTACAAAAATAAATAATATCCAATTTCAAACACAGCATTTATACAAAAAATCAAGTAGACGCCTTTCAATTAGAGCATTTCTAAAACTGTCAAAATCAACAGCCAATGTGGCATGATTTTATCAGCAGACTATTGCCTAATTCTTGTCACTATGAGGTACTAATTATACAACTTCAACAAACTTATCTGTGCAGGCGGGAAAACACAGAACTAAAATATATGTAAGTTTGTCATCATCAACATCATTTTCACGCCCTTATCCCAATTTATTTGGGGTCGGCGCAGCATGTCTTCTTATTCCGTTCTTCTCTATTACAAGTCATCTCAGCAGTCACCTCTTTTCTAGTCATAATATCATCTTTCAAACAGCCCATCCATCGCTTCACATATCGACGCTGCTTTTCTCTTTTCTTGACAAGTAACGCAACCTTGAACTGCACACTTAAAGTGGTCATACTATACCTAGTAGACTACAGGTACCTATATATTTCGACATATCAGTTTTCAGTTGAAAATCTGATTAATCTCTTTTATTATCAATTCTCAGAAAATTCGGGAACTGAAAGCACTAAATCTAACATTTTCCGAAACATTACAGTTCTAGGAACTGAAAAACAAACTACTTCTCTGTAAAACCTTATAATATTTAATTTAAGAACCATAACGTAACAAAAAACAATATCCTATTTCTATTAATATTTTAGTACTGGTTTTACTAATCCGCCTCACAAAAACACCCTCACACAAATAAACGAAAAAGTGAATAAAAGCTTAAAATGATAAAAATCATGCTTATTGGGTAATTAAACGATTAAAGTCATTTATATCGATGGCTTTAATCGTTTCTCTACTACAACTTACAATAGGGTTGAAACAAGCGTTTCAGTAACTTATCTTCATCCATAATAGTCGTATTTTGGACTTTTCCACTATCGTATGGTTGATGGAATCTGATGTTGAGAATCTCTCACGTACCTATCTTTAAAATACCTACACAGATTTTACCCAATCGTCGGTCAGAAGTAAGCTACCCATTTTTCTTGCATAAATATTTAAATAACCACAAAAATGAGTTATATTGCTTCAATAAATCCTGTTTAATGTTATTCATATTCATATAGGATCGAGTTTATTTGCCTAAATTTCAAGGAAGTAAGTAACATGTGGATAATACCTCCCTCTAATTTAACAGCTATAATTTGGAACTTAAAAATCATTCCGGGATTTTATTTATAGTAACATATTGAATGATCCATATGTTACCTACATATGGATCATTCAATATGTTACTAACATCCTTAAAGTCTGTATGGTGTCGGACGTTAAGAACAGCATCATCCCATATCTTCCCGTGGGTGTCGTAAGAGGCGACTAAGGGACTTACCAGAGAACGGGCAGCAGCGTTCGCGATCGCCAACCCGCCTGCCAAGCGTGGCGATTATGGCAAAAACCCCCCTTTAGGGGAGGCCCATGTCCAGCAGTAGACGTTTTTCGGCTGAAATTTTGATGATCCTTAAAGTTTAGACAAATTAACTAAACCTATTCTGATCCCTCTCTGTAACACAACACACTCATCGAAATGTTCTTAGTCGAGCTTAACAAAAAAGGCAATATCAATAGACACTACCACTATTTTCAATGTAACTACTCAAAACAGGAATCAAACTCCCAACCACAGGCACCACTATACCATTCACAGCTACCCTAAACTTGTTAACGTGATTACCACGCTAGCACTGCAGCTAATGCCTACAGGCCTGCCGACCCCGTAATCGAAATGAGCGCAAAGATATATAGTAAGCTTTATCCCGCCAATTTGTGGATTGCAACCGTGAATTCATGGGGTACTGCGTGACAATGCAGACGTACCGTGGGTTATTAGTGGATTTGTACTATGATGGAGAGTATGATAGTTAGATTGACGTTTGAAAGTACAGTCGTGGTCTTTTCCGCCTGATTAGTAAACATTTTTTCGCTTAAATCATGAGGTGTTGAGCCACGCCCCCTTAAAGTTTACGCCTATTAGAAAAGCGTCAATTTGGCGCGCAAAATAACAATAACTCTCATTTGGCGTGCGTTGGTCGATCGGTATTGTCTTTCAATTATTATTTTTTTATACTAAGTCAACGGGGTGGGGCTAGAGAGCGTTTCTTCGTTGCGAGTGCAAGCAAAAATTAGCTTAGTGGTGATCAGGCGGGATATCGGGATATGTCCACGATAGAACGTAGGTAGAATATAAAAGATTGTTCGGCGTCGTCGTCGAGGCTCTAAGATTATTAAATTTTTATCATGCGTGTAGTTTGTGCAGAATAAATCCTTTTTCTCAAAATCAAAATCAAAGCATTTATTTCAAGTAAGCCAGTTACAGGCACTTTTGAATTGTCGAAACAAAGATGAAAATTAAATGTAGCTACAGTCCCAGTCACAAGACATAAAAACTGTGAAAGTACTGTAGTTGCCTTTTCCCTAGCGTAGATCTCTATGGAGAAGAACGGGCAAGAAACTCCATGGACACTCTTTTAAATCAGAATATTGTTACAAAATCTTGGTTACATCATTCATGTTGAGATGGTATATTATGTGAGAACAATGTAGCAAGATGTGCACGTTAAAAGTGTCCACAGCAAAAACACACAAACAAAAAAAATACAATTCAAAATAATTCATTCAAATAAGCCATGGCAACCAAGAGATGACCAGTCACAACTGACAGCGCCCGTTCACGGACATGACGCATGGATCAGCACCATTCAACTCAACCATTTTGAAGGGAACTAAATGATCCGACACATGCGCCACCATCAGCGAGACATTTGAGTGAGCATGACATACTCTAAATCGCCAGGGCACATTCAAGTCAAGAAAAGACGTAGGTTTCCAGTGAATGATAGCTTTCTAGTACATAGTACTCACACAATATGGGCTATGCATTTATATAATACTAAAGAGATTGAATCTATACAATGCAAAGATAGTTGTACAATCTTCAGCAGCTCCAACAATACATTTTAATGCTATCAATTTATGCGCCCCTGTCCTTGTGGAGCAGGACCAGCATTGAGCCAAGCATTTTTATCAGCGATATAATCGCTCAACTTGTAATATGCTTGCTTACATAGTGTGCGTTTAATGCATGTTTTAAATTTCGTCTCATTCAGTTCAAGAATACTTTGTGGAATTTTATTATAGCATCTCAAACAGTACCCCATGAAAGATGAGTCTACTTTAGCGAGTCGGAAACCTGGCTGAACTAGTTGGTCCCTATTTCTAGTACTGTAATTATGTCTGTCACCCCTTTTACCAAAAAGGTGCAGATTTTTTCTGACGTACATTATGTTTTCGTAGATGTATTGACAATGTACCGTCATGATGCCAATATCCTTAAACAGTTCGCTTAGAGAATCGCGCTTACGAAGATTATATATGGCCCTGATGGCTCTTTTCTGCAGAATAAATATAGACTCAATATCTGCAGCCCGTCCCCACAGTAAAATGCCATAAGACATTATACTATGAAAGTAACTAAAATAAACCAGTCTAGCGGTATCTACATCAGTATACTGACGGATTTTTCTAATGGCATAGGCTGCTGAACTTAGCCGCCCCGCAAGAGATGTCAAATGAGAACCCCATTGTAGCCTTGAATCAAGCGTAATCCCCAGGAAAACCGTTTTATCTACGAATTCAAGTTTCTCTTTATTCAATATTATATCACAATCACTACTTTTAACATTCGGTAAAGCAAATCTTATGCATTTGGTTTTTTTTTTCATTTAATACCAAATTGTTTGCTGTGAACCAATTTTGGACCTGAAGTAGGGCATTATTCACGTCATCTAGACTTTGGGCCCGCCTATTTATCTTAAAAATTCCATAATTTTTAAGATAAATAGGCGGGCCCAAAATCAAAAGTGTCATCAGCAAATAACACCATATTTTGCGGTTGGTTTTTCAGTAAATAGGGTAGATCATTTATATATACTAGAAAGAGAAAAGGACCCAATATTGAGCCTTGTGGAACCCCCATTTTTACTTTTAAACCCTGTGAATTAACATCATTTATTTGAACATGTTGTTGTCTATCATTCAAATAAGATTTTACCAAACTAAGTGCAAGTTTACCCAGTCCGTAATGCTCAAGTTTCAAAAGTAATGTGTCGTGATTTACGCAATCAAACGCTTTGGAGAGGTCACAAAAAATTCCTATGGCGTCTTGAGACTCTTCCCACGCAGTAAATATGTGCTTTAATAAAGTTACACCGGCGTCAGTTGTACAACGTCCCTTGGTAAAGCCATACTGTTGATCATGTAAGATTCTGTTGGTGTTAAAATGATAGAGCATTTGATTAAGCATTACTTTTTCGAAAACCTTGCTAAAAACTGGTAACACGGATACAGGTCTATAATTATTAGTATCTTTACTGTCTCCGGATTTGAAAAGAGGTATGACTTTACTGTATTTCATTAAATCAGGGAAAACTCCTTGGTCTACACATAAATTAAAAATTAAAGCTAAGTAAGGGGCTATAGTCTCAAGTATGGATGTACAAACTTTGACAGACATTCCCCATAGATCTTCGGTTAGTTTGATTTTTATTTGCCGGAAAATTTAAAAACTTGCATAGGGTTAATGTGTTTAAATTTAAATTCAGCCAGGCAGCCAGACACATTCGCTTTTAATAAGCCAATTGAGAGTTCAGGTGAGGAAATAAGAGCCTCCGTTGTTTTTAGTGGTATATCGGTAAAGAAATTTACAAATTCTTGAGCTACTTCCTGATTTGAGCTTTTAGGACCACACGCTGTATCTAATGTGTAGCTAGTGTTACGTATTTTCTTCCTGTTAGTCTTGTTATTTATAACTTTCCAAACTGTCTTTATTTTATTTTCTGCTGTTTTGATCTTGTTGCTAATGTGCAGTGCTTTAGCAACCTTGCACGTATTTCTAAAAATTTTTGAATACTTAGCAACATACTTGTTAAAAGTTTCAGTGTTTATAAAAGGCTTAAGGCCATAAAGCTCAAATAGTCTTTCCCTACTTTTTCTGATACCTCTAGTTGCCCAATCACTAAATATGAATTTAGGGCAAATACTTTTTGTCTTCTTTTCAAAAGTTTTATTAAATTCGTGTGAACTATTGAAAAGAAACGATCATACAATTGATCTATATTAATATCATCAAGGCTCATAACACTTAACTTGTTCTGTAGCGAAATATTATACCTATTTAATCTGCTAGAAGTTATAGGTCTAAATTTAATTTGAACTTTTTGCAATGGGGGTGTATTACACCTAAAGGTTACAGTTTGTCCGCTATGGTCAGAAGGCAGACAATTTACTATTGCTTTATCTAAGTAATCACAATCGCAGAAAATATTATCTATACAAGTAGCAGAAGATGGAGTGACTCTAGTAGGTTCTTTAAAAGTGTTGGTCAAGTCAAATGACTTAAAAAGATTTAATAAGCGACTGCTATTTGAGCATTCTTCTAAAATATTGATATTAAAATCACCACAAATAATTGTAGATTTATTACTGGCTGCAAGTTTTGCCATCACATCTTCCATTATTGATTCAAATAAGGAAAAGTTTTGATAGTTTGGGGGTCTGTACACACACACAATTACATGCTTATCTAGCTCAACACAGGACAGTTCAACGCAATGTTCAACCGAGAGACCCGTTGCTTATATTTAAAACAATTTTTTATTAATATTAGGGAACCTCCACGAAGCATAGTTTTACGGTTAAAGCAGCTACCCACCATATAGTTCTCATAATTGATAAGCATTTGGTAATCCTTTAGCCAATGTTCAGTAAAACAAATAATGTCAAACTTACTATTTTCTAAAAACAATTCAATTTCTAATAATTTGGAAGAAATGCCTTGGATATTTTGGTGGAATAATTTTAAAGTGTTCTGCTGAGGCCCTTTTTTGCTAACTAATTGAGTGCAAGAAGATACGTTGGTAGGATTAACAATATTGTTAATCGTACCTCCGGTTGTCTCATTTTCTAGTTTAAATTAATATTTGGAGTGAGGCCGGAGACTCCCGTGCCATCCTCAGACAACAAGACCCTATCACTAATACTAATAGACCCTAATTGAGAATTCTCCACGGTGACACATGGATCCTCCTCAGTACAATGTTTGTAAACATTTATAGCATTAATGCTATATTCATTTAAAGTCACCTGTACATTAGTATTACTACTAATAGTCGCAGTGTTAATAATAGAACTAAACTTAGACATACTATTTATGTCTGTGTGAATATTATAAGCTAATAGCCGAGCTATTTTGTGTCTACATCTAATAGGTAGATACACCTTACCCCGTGTCGACTTCAGTTTACCAACAATAGTGTTGATATCCAGATATATAAGTCTGTCACTATAGTGACCTACTAAAAAATGTACATGGTTATTTAACATATGTATATAATTGTTTTTTCTATTACCCAAATTTTCAAAAAATGGAAAAGCACACAATATTATTTTATTACAATTTAACTTCAACAACTCTGAAACACAGTCAGTGATGTCTTCCTTTTTAATCTTAGAACTATTACCAACACATATAGTAATGGTGGTACTAGGATCACAAACAGTCTTTGTTACTGATGCCATAATCTGTTTGTAGGTTGACCCTGGCATGCAATAATTTTGGGTACAATAACTCAGGTTATTACTGATTAATTTCCCTAACCCTCTACCTATACTATCAGAGAACATAGAACCAAGATTAGAACCAAGACTATTTGGTGAGACAAAATTACCTAAGTCAAGTATTGTATCTTGGGTGGAAATACAGTCCTGAGTACTCACAGCTAGGGACGGGTCCTCCGTTGCCTCAAGCTGGAGGGCATCATTGCTGGATTCCCTCTGACAAGTACACTGAGTGTTGCTGAGAGTCAGCGAGTCCACTTTGTCTACCAATGCATGTGTAGCAAGAATATGCTCTTTTATTTGATTTTGAGAGCCTTCATATTTATTATATAATGATTTTAGTGACTTATTAAGAGCCTGTATTTCTGATTGTAAGCGCTGAGTGTCAATTTCATAAATATTTATACTATCTTCCAATTTAATCTGATAGTTATTTAATTTATTAACTAGAGAAACATGTTCTTTCCTTAATTGAATATTTTTGGAATGGTGTTTTTGTTGTTTCTTATATTTATTTCATTTTTTAATGATTCTATTTAATCGTGCATATTTCTTAATTTTATTTTGACTAATTTTATGGCTGTAGTTATGCTTTAGTAATTACATTATGCTTTAGTAATTCTTTCGTAGTTACAGGTAGTCAGTGGCCCGAAATAGTGAAAAGTGGCACCCAATACTAACTGGGTTGTGGAGGTCAGATAGGCAGTCGCTCCATGTAAAATAAAGGTATTCAGCTGCATCCGGTTAGACTGGAAGCCGACCCCTACATAGTTGGGAAAAGGCTAGGTAGATGAGTAAGCTCTATCACACTGATTTGTGGATTGCAACCGTGAATATAATGGGGACAATGGGGTCCTTTGTGTTATTGCAGACTACGGAGTGTTAAAGTTCGATTGGTTTTTTGAAAGTAGAAAAGGAAAAGCATTTTACCGTTGAGTGAAAAGCTTTTGCCTTTTTTATGCTATTGAATGTATGTTTTCATCTTATTTCTGCAGCATAAATACTTTTTTGTAGAAATGTCATAGTCTATTCTTGTTCCTGCAGCCTGTGATACTGAATTATTCTATTTAGTACCTGTACTAAATAGAATAATTCAGTAAACATTACTATACATATACACCTAAACTGATAATTTCAGATTCATATTGTATTTTACCTCTTGGGATTCTGAATAAAGATTTATTTATAAGTAGGTAGATAGAAGACAGCGAAAAAGTTATTTTTATCTACTTCTAGTTCTACTAATACCTAAAAGTAAATAACAATATTGTCAATAAAAACGAAGTCAATTGAGAAAAAATTACAACTTAGCAAAATATTATTCAATATCAACATATACGAGATCACAAAAATCACAGAAAAATCGACGCACACAATCCTCCTCTTCAATTTCAGGAGTCAGTTAAACTCGTCCAAACTTCAGCTGTCGTTCTCTCTCAGATGAGATCTCCCGAAGTGGCGGCTCACCTACAAATGGCGCTGCATTATGGACACGCAAACAGTTTAGTCTAGCGGCGGTGTGCGACTAATGCGTCCATCAAATTAGCTCCAGTTAGCGTCATTGTTTCATTGTATTATAAATTAGTTTGTTGGGTTTTATGATTGGGAATCTTGGAAGTGGTAATCTGTTGCTTACTCTCTATAGACACTTATCAAGTTGTGATGTCCGTTTTGAACAAGTCTTTCTTGTAACTACTACACATATGCACATACATATACGAATGTTTTATAATTTATATATACCTTGATGGAAACGCAGGGTTAGAAGTTGAGTATAGTAATAATGGTTTTGAATGATTTGAGTCAGCGCGAAACATAGTATTAAAAGAGTGTCAGCATTTGTCTTTTGGAAAAAACACACAGCGCCATCCAGTGCCACACTAAGCAACGAGGCTTGTGTCGTGGACACCAGATAGTTGATATACTACATAGATACTTTTGTTTGTAAATACATACTTATTATACATATAAACATCCATGACTTGCAAACAAATGTCCATGCTCATCACACAAACATGTGCTCCAACCGGGATACAAAACAAATACAAAACAAACACATAACAAATACATAACATAATCAATGTATTAGGTTCTTTTTTTATTTATTTATTTAAACTTCATGTACAATAGTGGTACATAGGCGTACTTAATGTCACAATGCATTCTCTACCAGTCAACCTTTGGGTTAAATAATTAGGTTAATAAGTTTTTATTTTTATTTTACAAATCAAACAATTTTCTGGTCTTTGAAGTCCTCAAGCAAGCTGTTCGAAATAACTGCAGCTGGTATCAACCATCATTTTGGCAGAATAATTATGTATGGCATTATGTTTCAGCTAAAACTAAGAAACTCTTTAGTTCAACCCCATTACCTTTGTTCCACGAGTAAAGACAGTCATTCTTTTATTGGAACTACATATAATTAATCTACATGTATCATGTTGCTCCGGTCCCCCTGACTAATTAGAGTACTACTTTTACGTATTAAAACTGACCACTCAGTGGACTCCATTCCTGCATCTGCATTATGCCTCACAAAATAAATAAACAAGTACCTAAATAATGCGGCAATACAAAGCAAGATCATCCCATTCTTTAAACAAAGGCCATTCGTTGAAAACCACATTATTCCCCGGCCTTCATTGCCATAGGCGCACACAATGGTCCCCACAACCAAGACAAATGAGAAATACACAATATCTAAAGCCTAGGTAAATAGGATAGCTTTGTCCTAGCTACGCAAAAGTGGCACCTTCTTTTATACAAAAATCGATTCAAGCGAAAACCATCTTTAGCTTACAAAAATAGAGCGTTTTTTTGCTAAACGTCAAACGCCGCTTCAAAACTCCGAGACCGATTCGTTTACGTATACTATGTTACTATCTCGAACTCACTTCAAAATCAACCTTATGGCTTTCCGAATAAACTTCAAATTCGCTTTGTATGATGTGTCATATACAGGCTGTTTTGGCTAGTCAGAAGCGGTCAAAATTTATTGCGCGTAAATGTGCTCTGGCTAACCCGGGAGTTAGGGGGTGGGGAAGTAGGCTTAAAAATCGGGGAAAGGGGTAAAGGGGTGCGTTTTTAGCGTTCGCAGCGCGTCGGCCTATTTGGGGTGTTGACGGCCTACAGGGACGGACTTGGGTAGTTTTCAAACTCGGTAAAGTAATCAGTCAGGCGTTTGCTGAGAGTGGACGCTCAGTTGTTGTTGGAGTGAGGATTTTGTTCGATGAAGGAATTTTTTTTCTGATGTACATCTGATTATGTTAGAAATACTAATTTTTTTTTACATAGTTTTTAAGCATAGAACAGCTTGGAATGTGTAAAATTACGTTATTTTTTACAAAATTTGATTTATTTATAGTTCACTAAAACGGTATAATACCAATAACAATAATAAACATAAAAAAAGTAAAATATCAATACCTATAATGGTTTAAATTAAAACTAACTTAGAACAGTGGACACTCTTGCATACTTTCTCTCACAGAATACCAGACATAATTATGTATTATTATACGCATTACTTTACTCCATTCATCTGCAAATACATGTATTGTTATGCAAAAAGTGTTGTTTTACTGAAACCATAATCATTCAGTTTAATAACATTATCTTTACCTACTTATTTCAGGATTTCCTCATCCAAGAAGAGTAAGGTTGCTGGATCTAGTACGCTGAAGTCGGCCAAAATCGTCGTTGCCAAAAAATAAGGTAAATGATTATAATATGTCATAGTGATAATATCGCCTTAACTCTCTTCAAATTGACTAAATATCATTTAACATATGAGTTTTTTTACGTTTTCGTAACCAAATGGTCACACACCTTAAATATCACATTTAACGCTCGCTGCATTGCACCAATTGTACTTAACACCACAAAAGTATCCCAACCGTCCTAGTCCGTCCCTGCAACGCGTTTGACCCCGCACCCTCTCGACCTACGCACGTCTCACTCGCACAAACTACAAAAAGAACTCTCCGTCGCTTTCCACCCTTTGCTTAAATTATTGCACCTCCGATCCAACCCCACACAAAAGGCTCTAACCACCATAAAAAATGCCACACAAAATCATACGCTATCTTCTATTAATAGGGTCGAAATTAATCTGATTTCATACAATTGTAAGAACGAATTTCTCCAAAGAACGAACAGTGATGATCTGATATCCCATTAGATACTGATCTAACGTTAATTTTCGTTTTGAGCAAATGTATACCTTAACGTTTAGTCTTAGAATACAGTTTTGTTTGTTGTTTTTTGTGTAAAATTCGTCTTTTAAGAATCAGGGAGTAATAACGGAGCAAAGGCGGAGGGCATTAAAAAGGCCACCCAGGGGTGGTAGTTTAGGGGGTGGGGAGGGTGTAAGGGTAGTCGGCATGCCGGAGGGTAAAGACGCATTGCTCGGGAAACCATCGGCATGAAAAGACGTCGATTGCTTGAAGATTTCAATTTTGATAACATTAAATAAAGCCTTCTTGATAGTTCGTTTGTTTTTTTTCGCTGTAGGAAAGAATAAAATGGATGTATAGATGTAAATTGGTTAAACTATAAGGTTTTTTTAAAATAAAACAAAACAGAAACTGTATGGTAATATATAATATATAATTATATACATAATATATATATATTATGTATATGATATGATTTGTGTGTGTGTTATGTATTATGTGTGTGTTTTATTATATTTTTTGTTTATTATTATTGTTTTTATTTTATTGCATTGTTTTGTTGTATGGTTTAATTATGATCCAGTTCCCCGACATGATAAACTACAGAACTACCATTGATGATCATTAGTACAAAAAAAACAGACGTTTTGCAGGATCCACATTTTTTTTTAATGAAACTATACGTAATTTGAGTATAGATTGATTTACCTATTTAATTATATTATTAATATGTAGCAGTTAACCCAGTGAATTAAAATAAAGACATAAATAGAGAAGGGGTAACATTGGAGCTTATAAGCGACACAGAGGCACTTGCTCCTAGCACTAATTAGCATTATTTTAATTCCCATGGTGTTATCATGTAAAATTAATAAATAAAAATAAATAAATAAAATTCATTTAATTCAGATAACATGATCCATACAGTGAAATTAAAAATTAGTATTAAAAAATGAAATAAATTATCACAAAAACAATGAAATTCAAAAATAAATTACATCAATTATTAAAATCAATTAAATAATTAAGCTCAATTAATTAATCTAATAATCAAAATTAAGCTTTACATACAATTTCTTACTTTCTTACTTAGACCTTCTGATCACGAGGTTTTTTTTTTTTTTTAATTAAATTATAAAAATAAAATGCATGTAAAACCTATCATAATATGTTGGAACATAGGAGAGAGTTTTCATGTATTTTATTTTACTCTATTTACATACTGGAGTGTGTCCACTTAGACCCTTTGATCATTCCAAAATAGGTGCCCTATAAATTCAACTATGTTTAATATTTATCTAACGCTCCCAAGAAGATATATATTTTTTTAAATTTTGCTTTGCGCTATGTATCTTCTGTCTACGTAAAACTAACAAAAGCACATAAAAAACCAATAAATATTAAACAACCTATAGATATCTAGATTTATCTAGTCTGGTAGTTTCAACTTATCAACATCGCAATGGGAAACGTTTTTTTTTTTTGAAGCGTGGCCCGCATGGCAACGGACAGTAATGTTAACGGTGCGTACAAAGCACCTGTTTGATAAAACAGCAGCACTAGACAGCCAGCGCGGATTACAATTACAATCAGAGTTGATGAATTGGTGGTCAATAAAATTGTTTATTTGGTCACCAACTTAGCAACTTTAGTTTAGAATAACATACCAAAAAATATCATAAAAAATAAAATTAACATAACATAACATCACGCCTGTAATCCCCGAAGCGTTAGGCAAAGGTGTACCTTATAGTACACCCACATTTCGAGCTTAGGGGCGACCCTATTGCCATCAATCGGTTGATGGCAATAGGGTCACCCCTACACATCCCCCACATATCTAGAACCCGTGGGTGCTAATAAGAAATTCCTGATAGAAAAACCAAAGAACATTTGAGCTGACCTGGGAATCCTACTCAGGACCTCATGATCCGCGATTAAATATCGCGATCTAAAAAGTATGCAACAAACAAAAAGTATCAACTTAACAAAAAGTTACTTTATGTCTAGAAGGCGCCCTATTGAATTTAGCGTGACGTCACTTAGCGACGATCCAGACGATCAAGACGCTTCTAACGATACCTCATTTGTTCGAATAAATTATAATAGTTTATAAGGTATCCGGGACCAGATGAATATACCTAGGGACTTATGGGCTGAAACCATAATATTTAATAATAATAATAATAATAATAATAAAAAATAAAAAATAAAATATTTTTAAATGTTTTTTATATATTTTTTAAATTAATATTTAAAAATGTAAATAATTTGTTTATCAATGAATAAAGGAAATAATAATAATATGTAATGTCTCTAACGTTAAAAAATAAATAGTATCTGTAACTTACCCGTTATATAATTCAGTCCTCTACTTACATGCACCCATCCCAGGTGAGGGTAGAACAAAAAGCGCGGAGACAGCGACGGTATCAGATGGGCGTAATTTTTCATTACATTACCATAGGATAGTCATGCGCGCGTGAAGATAAAACCTCGTCCCTAACCCTCCTACTGCGAGACGGGTGCGGGAAACGATTGCGATACGACAGCGGGTGTTTTTTTTTGAGACTAGGGGTTGCCTGCGACTTTGGTCGCGTTTAAACGTGTGGTTGGTACCCGGTTAGTGTTGAAGTTTTCTATAAATCTTTTTTTACTCAACTAAGGTACGTATTTTTTAAATTAAGTTCGAAAGTAGATACCAATCAATGAAAAGTCACTGAAACAAAAAGTACACAAATCATTACAAAACCATAAGTTATAGTATTTAATGTCTTATTACTTAAAACGTTACATTATTAATTAGAAACTAGCTTCTGTACGCAGCTTCGCCTGCGGGGTACCCTGATAAAAAGTAGGATATGATCATCCGAAATTATGTAGTACGGTCGACCAAGCTATTTGGTTTACATTTTACAATGTAATTTGCATGTTAATAAAATGTATATCAAATAGCTTGGTCAACCGTACCTTTCAAATACCGTGTCATGGTTCCGGAGATTACCCTCCGCATACATACAAACTTGCAAAATTCGCACTCTCTCTTTACAGTATTGGTATCGGCAAAAAATCATCGTAGCAGAGATTGCTACACCGGCTACGATATCGTAGTCTCGTAGAAGATGCTACGCCTCGTAGCAAAAAGATTTAATGGTTCTACTTCGTTCAGTTGATATTGGTTTGTTATTTGGTAATTATGGTTGGATTTAGCGTAGTTTTGTTTTAATCAGCTTAAACTGGTTTCCACTTAGTCACTTATTTGTTTGGCATATTTCTTCAGTTCAGATCCATTTGGCTGACGATTTTTGAGGTGTGGTTAGACTTGTAACCCCCGATCCACTGAATCAATATTAATAATAGTTTAGGATTATTTTCACTAATGCTAGTACAAAGTACTTACTCATAATAACCTTGTATATTAATAATATACATAATGAAATAACTCAACATACACATTTAATGGATTTTTTTTTGTTCTTTATCCTATTCTGTCGCACTGCTGGGCAAAAACCATTCCTTTCCAACTCTCTATCTATTTAACTCGAAGATCCTTAAGACAACAAAAATCTAATAAGTGTGTTTCCCAAATAAACCAATCAATTCAATATACAGGGTGTAAACAACCTCATCACGAAGCCGTCAACCAAGCAGTCTGTACATCAAATTAAGTAACTTCACTCGAAAATTATTGTACGGGGCTCGTGGAGGTGTTTTTAGAAATCTTACATTCAAAACTAGTATTTTAAAAAAAATGTTGTCAAACAGTTGGAACTTAGACCCCCAATATCTCTGTAACTAGAAGGTTCCCAGGTAGGGTGTAGAACAAAAAAAATATTGCAATGACGGGGAGAACAAGTGCCTTTCGGCTTCATTAAGAGGTTTTTTACACCCTTCACTATTGCAAAAAAAAAATGTTTTCAGAAAAATAACACTTTATTTTTTTTCTCTCAACACAATCACACGATCACATGGTACGAGGGCCGGGGTGTAGAGTTCCCTTAGGAAATTAATAGTCGAGTGCCGGAGACCCTTCGAGCTCGAAGTTCCCGGGAACGCCGCTAGGTGGCGACGGTTGGCGCTCAATGTGGCGCCACGAGGCAAACGGTCGACGACTTTCGTTTCCATTTTTAAATATTAGATTACGTATGACGTGTGTTGGAGGATTAGACATAGATGTTTTGTAGTACTGTAGGGCCAATTTAATAGACCACATTTGACATCTGTCAGTTTAGTACTACTGCATTTTAAAGTTACCTTATTTTGTCATTATTACAATAAATATGTAATCGTAATTGAAAAAAGTTAAGCAATTGTGCAGTTCTAACTTCGAAGAAATAAATAATATTTTATGTCAGCCGTTACAAGGTTACGTTGTTGTATTTTGCTGAAATGTCAAATGTGGTCTATTAAATTGGCCCTACTATAGTTTAAAGTTAGAATGAAAAGTAGTTTGAGAGGCTAGGTTATGGACAGGTACCTTTGAATTTAAGAAACCCGTACCTTTGTGTCAAATCTTCGAGTTGCATTTTTAATAGTAACTTTTAATCTACAATAAGAATGCACTTGATTGCCTCGTTGGGCTAGTGACTGTAAGCATGACTGCTGAGCAAGAGGTCCTGGGTTCGATTTCCAGGTCGAGCAAAGTGTTAATTAATGGGTTTTTCCATTAGGAATTTCTCGGTAGCAGCCACTGAGTCTGGATCAATGCCCGCTTAGACCTCTATTACATGGGACTTTTGTACTATTAGGTATCGACACTTCTGCCTTACCCTCCAGGAATAACAGACGTGGTGGTATGTTAAAAATAATGTAGTACCTGCGCCTTCTGCTTCTATTCAGGCAGAATTGCAAAATCTTCATATTACTACAACTACTACAACAGCCCATAACGTCCACTGCTGGACATAAGCCTCTCCCATGATGGGAGGAATTTGCCGTAATCTCCACGCTTGGCAGGCGGATTGGAGATCGCAGTGATGAAAGACTAACAGAAAACGCTGCTGCCCATTCTCTGGTCTACGGAGGCGCAAGGTGTTCTCCCTCAGACATTAGTCGCCTTATACGACACCCGTGAGTGTAATGGGTTGGTTCTATTCTACTCTGCCGGATACCACACGGCTAACTCTGCCAAAATCTTCATATTAATTTACAGCATTTCAAAACTATTTTTTTTTTTGGCAACCCCTTCTTTAAGTATATCCCTAACAACTGCAACTCCTGTAAGCCAGTATCACTGCAATACTACATTGTAAATCATCACAACACCATATTTTTCGAAAATTAATTCCCACCAAACCCTACAGATGTCGCCACCCGACAAAAATACGAGCGAATAAAATCAACAAATTTTCAAATGCACGTAACAGGAAACTGCGAACCGCACACAAACTATTCTGCTTACATCAAAATATTTAATAGTCGCTAAAATATTCGCGGAGCCGCGACGTGCTGGGGTAGAACTAAGCTAAATTAAACCAACTGCTCAGTTTATTAGTTGTAGAAATTATTATGAATTTAGTTTTTCAACACTCGGCAGTGTAGGGTTAAAGTCGGAAACTCGGAATGTTGGCTTGTTAATCGTTGCAAATTCTGTACGAAAGCGCTTTCGGGAATGTAATGCGCGTAATTAAAATTAGAATGTTGAAGGCTGTTACTTTACTCGTGTAGTACCTGGTTCTAATGCAGACGAGATAATTAAGGGTTGCTGTACACGGTTTGGAATTAAATTCAGTTAAATTTTAGTACGTTTAATTTTGAAAGTTATATTTGAGGGGCTGAAACTAGTGATTCTATATCGAAGCTAAATTCTTATAGTGTTGTTCTTTTAAAATCATCTTCAACGGTTGTTTTTATTGCGTTTTTTAATAGCAGTTAATGTATTGTCGAAATGCTCATTCATTCAGCGTTATATTTTTTCTGAAATTTACTTATAATAAACACTTTACAAATTCATTAGTAGGTATTTGATTCTACGCCAAATGAAACTAACACTTTTCAAGAGATTGTGTCAAATACGACAAAATTTTTAAGGATTGCTTAAAATGATGCCACACATCAACTCTTTAAGGTATGAGAAAAGAATATTCAAAGCAATTATTTCAGATTTTCCTTGATTTGCTATCCGTTTTAATTTTGATGACGACGACTTTGACCACGAGCCACTCATTTCAGTTTTGCTTTGTATAATGCTGTTAACATAAGGAACCATATTGAAACAGTAATTGAAGTCGGCCTCTCCACGTACTTTAGAATTTCAACTATTTTCAACGATTCCAATTACAAAACTATCCTTAACCCATCGACAGCAAACATGGCGTCGTCGCAAGTCCAACCCTCTAAAAGCGAACGAATCTAATTTCCGAGCTCGGCAGCGCCAACTATTTAAACCGAAGTTAGTTTACAGTCTCGAAGTCCCAGACGCAACGCACTCTCAATTAGCGAGTCCCGTATGAAAGTTTAACCGCCCATACATAACCATTATGTGTAAAATACGGGTAAAGTGCAAAGTTAGACAGCGTTTCTATCCTTGCGAGGCTATAACTCATGTGTGGCCAACTTCTGAGAGTACAGTGCGCAGGCACAGGGTTAATAGTTTGTGCTCTTTTGATTGGAGAACTTTTGTTTAGTGAGGGTTTTATGTTTATTGTGCTTTATGGGCTGGTAGTTCTGTTTATTTATAGCATAATCAGCCTGTAATGTTTCCACAGCTATACAGACCACCTCTTTGAGAAGGAATCTTTTTTTTATGTTCTTTTTTTAAAAACGTTGCCCCACCTAGGAATTTTTCCTGTATGTATTTTGAATTTCGAATACTTATTTCGAAATTCGTGCTTAAACGAGTTTCACAAACATTATCGTCTTTCGTTCTTTTTTTAAAAATGTTGCCCCCCCCACCTAGAAATTTTTTCTGTATGTATTTCGAATTTCGAATACTTATTTCGAAATTCGTGCTTAAACGAGTTGCACAAACATTATCGTTTATTTTCAGCATACTTACAAGCAGTTATGATGCTTGCAGTAACGCGTGGTGGTTAGCCCTTTCAATCCCAGCTTGTGTGTCCGATCTAACAAAAACTAAATATGCATACAACTGTGTGTACTGTGTCTAAAATAAGTCCATACGACTACAGTAACAGCCACTTTTGTCGCATCGTATGATAGAAATCAAAATAGGCGCACTCATTATGAGACCAACACTTACCAATGGGGGCTGTCGCGTGTGAATTTGCCGCTAGAGGCGCTTGTGTAGACTAAGGTCCTCCAAAATGTCAGATGTCATACAGTGCTCGGCGTTGCGTGCTTTTTTATCACGTACTCACGATTCACACGATTGTGTTCTAAACTGAGCCATTCCTGATTAATTATGACTTGAAGATTTTAAGTGGCAACTTAGGATCTTATTTGTTAGTACTTGGAGGTAGAATGATTTTTAAATGTTTCATGGTTGCTTATTTTAGGGAGAATATTGTAAATATGTATCTGAAGTTTACATTAGGTTGTTATACGTAATAAAATAAACTTTATAGAATTATTGACAAGACCTTACTCGACAGTGGCGCCATCTAGTGAGCTCAAAAACGATAGCCTCCATTGCCGTCATACGGGTATCTTGGCAGGCAGCTTGATTCTGTCAGAAATGCGTCACATGAGTTCCTATACAACATTTTCGTAGGTACAGCAGAATACTATAAATACTTACGCCATAGAACTCAAACGCCTTACTTGAATTAAAGTGCTTTATGCCTTATTTTGCAGACGGTGCACGGTGCTTGGGAGTGCGAGGCGCGGGGGAGGGGGGGCAGGGTGCGGTAATTGTACAAAAGTTACCATCCTCAGCTACCGTGGATTCGTTCACGCTTCCTTAAGCACGAGCGGCAGACGGGCGGGCGAAACGCCGCGGTTGGAACGCCCGACTGCTTTGCTGAAAGATTTTAACAAAATAGTTAATTATTTGGAACTTAGTTTTGCTCAGTATTGATAATTAAAATAAAACCTCTTAATCTTAGGTAATTCTTAATGTCTAGAGATTCTAACCGTAGAACCAATTTTTAACCGACTTAAAAAAAAAGTAGGAGGTTATGTATTTCACCAGCATCTTTTTATTTTAGGGAGATGGAAAAGTACCATGATTCCGTATTTTTTTATTAGTTTTATCATTTATGGGCTACAAAATAAACTTGATGATAAAACAATATATTGTTTTCAGTACATTGCAAGCATTTGTCAGTTATCTTGTAGCTCAAGTCATGACTCAAACACGACGAACAAAGAAAGAACATGAAGTACTCAAACTGTCAGACAATCGTTAAACTAAATAAGTCATTCATCAAATCGATGGAATCTCTATGTAACCGATGACATTTATCGCGTTTTTTTCAAAATCAGACAGGAATGTCGTATAGTTATTACTACATATTATATTTGGTACTTAGGCCCACTTCCTCTACATTTTACTAGATGCATTAAACGGTGAAACATATTGAAAAAAACATTGTCTCCCCAAAATATTTACAGAAATAGCACGATGTCATAACCACGATGTTCAACCAGGGGTATCGTATTACCCGGTACTAACTGGGTTGTGGAGGTCAGATAGGCAGTCGCTCCATGTAAAATACTGGTATTCCGATAAGACTGAAAGCTGACCCCAACGGGAAAAGGCTAGGCAGATATTCAGCGCTAAACTCAATTGTTGATTCAACACATACAAAGTTTATAAATTTTATAATACCTTCAACATTGCAAAAATACTAGTCGCATGAATTCCAGTGAACAAAAGGTCATACACATAGAGTAAACACTGACTCTTAAACTAGCTGCGACCTAGAAGTCAGTGTTCTGCTGTCACTATGATACCAAAAACCTTTTTTGTGGGCTAATTAGGTCTTAGAATGTGTTAAAACTATCAAGCTCACCGAACAAATAGGGAGCAACTAGTGTGCTATTTACCTTAACAAGTAGATACCTATGAAAGTACCTCCTTCTCTCAACATCGTTACAATTATGCTATCTACTTCTCCTTATCATACATCCACCGTAAATTACCACTTTGAGAACTACAAACAACATATCCCACAACAACAGTATCATATAATCTCCAACCATAATAAAAATAAAAGAAAAAAGCTCCCACAACACCTCCCTTTACCGTACAAATTACCCAGCTTTATCTCCCATCACTACGGGCCCATTTTCCGAACTTAATCAAATACTTTCCAAGTCATTTCACACTCTCCCGGTCCCCTAAAACCGTAACGTTCGATTTCCCGTCCCGGGCCCTCCCTAATCGTAACTTTTCTTCAATCAACCGTCTACGAATCGTAAAAGTAAAATCTAATTACCGCTTACAGATTGCCATCGGGGCAGGGCTGCGCGTGATTAAAAATTTAAATTATGTTTTAAAATTAGAACATTTTAATCTAGGGTCCTGGTTTGAAAAAGTTTTTATTCAAGTGGGAATGCTTAAAGTTGACGGCCGTTGTTGAGTGCGAGTCGAATAGGGCTGCCTGAAAAGAAAAAAGAGTTTATTTTTTTAATGTTTTTCTTTTGTTTTCTTTAACGTTATGAATATTTTTTTGGTTTTCCATTTGTAATTTCTTAGTAACTTTACACATACCTCGATTTTTACCTACTCTGTCCTTTCGCGAAATACGCATTATTTAATTTTTTTGACAGAATTTCTACTAAATAATAGTAGTGTGTTTTTAACTGATGTCACTTAATCAGACAGTGTCTCAGTCAGTTTGCAGATGATGATGTTAATGATCACTTAATCAGTAGGGAACCCTATAATTAAGAGACATTTTATTCTATTCTATACATTATATAATGGGCTGGTGCCCGCAACTCCACGTCAAAGCGCGTATTTTGCGTATTAGCATATGCACCACGTGGGCCCAGTGCGGATTGGTAGATGTCACATGTCTTCGAATTTTTGGTTCTAAGACATGCCGGTTTCCTCACGTTTTCCTTCACCGTTTTGAGAGCAGCGGTGATGAAATAAATTACACAAAGTAATGCGCCTGTCTGGGTTCGAACCCACAACTTACTGTTCGTAAGTCGGGGCCGCTAACACTGGGCCACAGCTGCTCTCGTCAACTAAGCATTCTGTACATCAAATTAAGTAACTCTACGCAACGAAAATCGTTTATTGAACGTGGGTCTTTCCTCTTCCTCTTATTCTATTCTATTCTATTCTATTCTATTCTAGAATACCGAAAACGTGATCAATCATTCTACAACTATAAACATATCAATTCCACAAAATATCATTTTACTATGTACACTTTTGAATTATGCATTTTCACTAATTGTGTACTTGAAACTTTCATGCGTTGTTATTGCCGTGGTTTTATATAATACAGATAATTTAATTATCAACCGGTAATACGTACTTCAACGTGCTCTTAAATGTTCATAAGCATCAGTAAAATTAAATTTGGAAATTCATATTAAATACCGAATCCACTTGTAACAAAATTTCTGTTGAAAATAAGTACCAACTGAAATTGGATTATCACCAGGAACCACATTATAATCCAATTTCAATATTTTAACATTATTAAAGTAATTAGTAACATATTATGCATTTACAACTTTTTCCTTAAAAAGGCTACAGTTTTTGATGGTACAGAAACATTCATAAAAAAATTATTAACACATCTCTGCCAATCATCATCTGCCTCATCTACCTAGCCTTTTCCCAACTATGTTGGGGTCGGCTTCCAGTCTAACCGGATGCAGCTGAATACCTGTGTTTTACATGGAGCGACTGCCTATCTGACCTCCACAACCCAGTTAGTACTGGGTAATACGATACCCCTTGGTAAGACAGTCAGACTTTTTGGGCCACTGACTACCTGTAACGAATGTCAAAAATCTTCAATTGACAGCCGGGACCAACTGCTTAACGTGCTTTCCGAGGCACGGAGGAAACTCGGTATGTAATGTGTGGTCACCCATCCACAGACCAACCAAGGCAAGCACGGCTTAACCTAAAGATCGACCCGAGCGGCTGTTATTATTTAGCCACGAGCTCAACTCTGCCAATAAATCAGCCTTAAATATTTACGATGCAGTCTCAACCTTTACAATATTTTCTTATTTTCTGTGTTAAATGAAAGTGGTATTTTATAATAATATGTATATATATATTTAAAAATAATTATATGGCGAAAATAGAAAGATAGTAATGTTGCTAGGCCTTAAACGCCATAAAGTTTGGTCGAGTAAGTTGGTCTAATCGAGTTTTAAGACCTGTTGCTCGCCTTTAAAAAATTATACACTCTTTTTGATACACACTGTATACAATATTTACTTTTTGTACTTTTTAATATCTAAGTTCCTAGGCAGCCCTGTAGCTCACACAAGTTAGGCAAGCGGTAGCCGGGGCGGGTCTTGCGGCGCAGGGCGGGCGGTAATGAGTTGGGCGGCTGGCCCGAGGACTTGCAGAGGCGGACGTAGGCATTAAAGTTTGGGCGGATTTGGTTGGTCGAGAGTTTGGAAACTTTGTGTCTGACAAATTGCTTAAATTAATAGTTTGAAGTGAAGTTTATAGTGATTTCAGGAACTAGGTTTATCAAAGACCTTACTTAACTATACCTAATTTAATAAATAAATAAAATTAAGTTAATTTATGGACAGTACCAAAAAGGCGTGTTTCCTATACCGTAAATGCACTTTCAAAATCTATCAGAAAGAGATAGTTCCAAAAACTTTTTTCTTAAAAGGCCATAGAACCCTCATACCGTGGAAACCTCTCGTTGACTTCTCTTGAGTTCTCTTTTGGTAACAGAACATAAGCAACACTTAACAACAGATTTGAATGGGTGATGATCTTTTTATATGACTGCCAGAGAAGCAGAGTTATGTATTTAGGGTTCATGTGCATACAGAGTGTAAACCGACCCTTCACGTAGCCGTCCACCAAGCATTCTTTAAATACATCAAATTAAGTAACTCTACGCAAAAATTATTGCTGGGAAACGACTTTTTTTTTGGCTGAAAAATCACGTTTTACTCAATGAAACGCACTCAAAACAACGCGTTGATGGATTCATTGAATAATACGGGATTCGTGGAGGAATTTAAAGTAACCTACATTTAAGAAAAAACTTATGATAAAGTTGGAACTTTAAAAATAACTAGAAGGTTCGCTGGTATGAACAAAAAAATTTAGCAATGACGGGGAGAAAAATTGCCTTTCGGGTTAGGGTTCTTTCGGGGTAGGGTTCGGGTTTCGGGTGGGTTCGTACTTACATACCCATTATGTATATATTTCTATTAACACCGGAATGGTTACTCTCTTAAACTTTTACACGCATATTACCCGGATTATTTACCAACTATGCAGTGTAAGCACATTATCCATTTGATAGATGACGGTGATTGATCACTGGTCGCCATTACGGACTATCGCGCGGATAGGTTTTAGCGACATTTTCCATTTGTATTGTTAGTTGGTGTTTTAAAATGGATTATTGATTTCTGGGTGTTGTTGACAAAAATATGCACATTTTTTGATATTCAAATAATTTGTTATGACAGCGGTCTAATAATTATTAGACCGCTAAAATAATATTACTATTAATTACAATGAATATTACTATATTATTAATTATTTTTGGCCAGAAACGATTTCAAATGCATTGATTAATGGATGTGGACTTCGCCATTGAATAAAGCTTTGTTCCTATTTCTTTCGTTCTATTAACGTTAACGTAACGTTGTAAGTGTTCAAAAGTCTGAATCAATCAATCAAATCAAAGGGTTCTTCTTTTTAAAGGAAATCCTTTAAAAAGAAGAACCCTCAACACAAATTGCTTTAATTAGATTTTATGCCTAGCAGACCAAAGAATCCTTGCGATTTCTTGTAATGGCTTCCAGCTATCATTTTATCGATTAAACAACGTTATAGCAAAAGATAGTCTATGGTTAGCTTGATCAACACAATACATTCGTTCTGCGAACATTGACACACGGTGCCGTAAAAAAAAAAACAAAAAGCAAAATAATGTCTCATCTACATTTTTTTCTTCAAACTCTTTGGTGGAAAGTTGAAATTCGGCTCCGCTCTCGAGACTACAGATAAATATCTGGCCGTGGCTGGACTTTTTTAATATAAATGTTCTTTGTTCCTGACGGGAGAAACTTTTAATGAAAATTCAAATAAGGACAACTTTTAACCTTTGTTTTTTTTTTTCATGAATGTTTTTTTTTCGGCGTAGGAATTGTTTTTTGTTATTCCAAGTGCCGGTGATAAGGATCGTGGTTTGTTTCGCTTTGTTCTAGTTTTTTTTTGTTTGTGTTTGATAAATTAAGTGTAATGTTCCTCTTACTTTTTAATTTAGGTTTTATTTTCATTGACCGTCTAAGTATCCAATTCATATGCTCTATCAACCTTTCCAAAAATACGTTAGCATAATCAGCCAATAATTATCCCACTGCTGGGACACAGGGGTTCTCTCTATATGAGGTAATGGACTGTTACCCACCACGCAGCCTAGTACGGGTTGGTTTGGTCAAACATACGCAATGTTTAAAAATAAAAATTTGCCTTCTTCTTAGCGTATCAATGGCATTTTTTTTAATATATTTTGCCTAAAAGTAAGCTTTGCGAACTCCGCTTGCTGATTCAGTCATAATACCGACAAATACGCAGGTATCAGCTTGCAGCCAAAGATAGAAACTAGGCCATCCTCCGAAGATCGTACTACCACTAAGCTTTCCAACATATTAGCATCCAAAATCACTCTCACACAAGGTATGATAAATTATGTGGATAGTTTGTGTATAAAGACCATCACTCAGCCTTTGAATTCATTTGACTTCTCCATATGTTATTCCTCAATAAATTTGAGATTCCAAAATCGAAAACCTCCACAATTTTCCATAAAGCCACACCCACACCCTTCAGAACCTACGTCATTACCATTTCTCTCGCACCGTCATTACGTTACAAAGAATCCGCGGTAATGAGGGTATAGGCCCTTATTTATTCGGCGCCATTGCCTCAGGGACTAAAAGCAAATAAAACCCTCTTTATTTGGTCTACGCCAACATACATTTTAATCAAGTGACGCTGTCTGAAATGTAGGACCTACACTTAATTACTTAAGTTGATTAGGTTTATCTAGGTATATCTATGTATGTTAGTTGTGGGCGTTTTTAATATTGTTCAAGTAGTTTTGTTTGTAAATGTGTGTGGTTGAAGAAAAGTGTTGTGTGTTGGTAGAGTAGAGCTGGGTTGATTTTGTTGCCCCGTAGTGTAAATCTTGGGATTTTTCGCAGTTAAAAAAATGCCTGTCCTTTAAAAATGGCGTCTATTTCGAGTCAACATTACCATTACTATAATAACGTAACAAAAAGATTAACAAATTTACGTAAATATTTACTTTTTCATTGGATTATTCAGTCTAACATAAAGTGAGTAATTTCTAAATAGCAGGTATTAGTAACTTCAGAGTTTTGAATGATAATGTTCTTGGAATTCACTTCACAATTAGTAATGCCAGAACAACATAAAGAAAAGTGTAAACGCAATAAATTACAATAAACATTTCATGAAAGGTACAAGATATTTAGTAATTACAGGTAATATTTTTTCTCAGAAACCAAGTTTGAGATTGCAAACCACCTCATCAACTACCAATATAATAAAATACAATACAGACTCAAACATTACCAACCAAATTAAACGAACCCTCGCCAAATTAAAATTCTCAAACAGTACTCACTTTGAAAGAGATATATTGGGGTGTTCTTTCATCTTTCCCAAGCGGTGACCTTACCTTAGTCGTTTGCGGGTTAGGGGCGGGTCCGGCGTACCCCTAAGGGGGGTGAAAACCCGGGAAAAGTTGGGGAACAGACCTCTGCGGTGTTATTTATGGGCCTCTGGAGTACAGTGAAGTGCCCGCTGAATATAAATCCTGGGGTCGGCAAAGACTTAAAATGTAAAATAAGAACGGAAAAGGGACGTTTTTAAAACCCACGGACCGTACCTATGTTGTTTAATTTAGAAGGTTTAATGCTTAGGTATATGTGGTAGATTTTGATGGTATATAACCTTAATCTAAAGTACAAAGGGAGGTTTAAAAATAAAACTTAATTATAAATTCGTGGTTGGTACGTTCATAATTATAAAATGACACCTGTAACAGATCGTCGTCGTGGGTTCGATGATTCCGACGTGTTATTGGGCTTTCCTATATAAATTTATTTCTCAGTAGCAGCGACGAAGTCTGGTTGATGGCAATAGGATCGTCACCTATTATATGGGACTTAAACATAACTGGCGAAATGTGGGTGTATTAGGTACTCCTCAGCCTAAACTTTCGGGGATTACAGGCGTGATGTTATGTTATGTTACTAAAAGTATGCAGCTTTTTTGAAGCGTCAACGCAGCCTAGAACTTTTTGTGGTAAAATCATACATTGAAAAATACATATTTGCGCAAGCAAATTCATAAAAAGAATCAACACCCCACAGTAAAAATAAACTATGACATTCACCCCCTTCAGAGAACAATAAGAGGGTGGGATGGCAACCGAAGTTTTCTCTCTTGGGTTCAAGTTACATTTTTCATTTTCATTAAATTTTTAAATGAAATCTGACGCGCGACATGGGGTTGAAGGAGTCCTCACATACTTTGTTATTTTTTAGAGTAAGCTGAGACTCAAATGAGAGTCCGCGTAACACTGGTCAGTTTATCACTCGACATTTTATTTAATTCGACAGTTTCGTTGATTAGTCAGTTTCGCTGATTGGACGTCGGATTGGTTAAGTGACAGTTTTTTTTTAATTCGTCAGTCGAACTACAGTCGGTATACGAACTGACGAATCGTAGAAACTGTTCACACAACTGTCCAATCAGTGAAACTGACTAATCAACGAAACTGTCTAATTAAATATACTGACGAGTGAGCGAAACTGACGAGAAAGGTAAACTGACCGGTGTTACGCGGACTTCTAAATGGTACCAAGGGTTTATTTATAGCCAGGTTTTTCAAAACAGATTATTAAGGCTAAATAACCTTAATGATCTGTTTTGAAAACCTTAAACCATCATCAAATGGGTTCCTTCTATCTGGCAGAATCTTGATGCTCCGAAATTTATTTAGCATAACACACTTGACATAATCTTCTTTATATGAATATTTTTAAGGCATAAAAAATAGTTAATACAGTTATTGCTTGGCCTAATGTTTATATGCCCAAATTTACAATGGCATACTTTTAAGATGGCAGAATTTTAGTTCAAATTCCGCATAATTTCGTTTAGAATAACGTTTTTAGAGCGACGATTATTTGGTACAATTTCACTTGGCATTCTATGAAGATGGCAGAATTCCATATGGAATAATTTTATTTGGCATTATTGCTATTTCTATAAAATTAAATTTTTAACCTTAAATTAGAATTAAAATATTGTCTTAAAAAGACAATATGTTAGGCTAAAAAAGTTAGTGACAGAAACGAATCGCTCCAAAACCGACTCCACGTAGTCTTGTCTGCCCTACACCTTTCATTTTTTTTTTTTCGGTTGGGAAATCATCAAATGACTTCTCCCGCTATGGGTGGAGCAGGAGGGAGTGTCAGACCTTTACTGACTAAAACCCATCCATGTTGCTTCATCGCCCTTTGTGTTCCGGGGCCACGGTATCTCTTTCGAACAGTCCCGCAACCCCGGCAGGCATCGGTCCTTGCGGACCCCTTCCTTTTTGCTGACTCTCTTTGAGGCACGCGTGGAACACGAACGCGCCGTCGACACGGCCTGTTGTCATGAGACGGACGGACGGCGAGCTAGCCCATAGCCCACCGTCCACAGGCCCGCGCCTACGGTGGCCGGGGGCCACGTGGTGGCCTAGCTTGCATGTTTGCATACTGCATGCTTGTTTGCATACTGCATGCTTCTTTGCATACTGCATGCTTGCTGCATGCATGATGTATGCTTGCCTGATCAGAAATATACAGCAATTAACATTATTGTCGTATGTTAGTGGCGAAAAAAAATAATATTCAATCAATTTTATTATTATGGTAAGAAATACAAAGTTATTCTAACTATGAATATTTTGTTATGTGATAGAAACGAATCGCTCCAAAACCGACTCCACGGTGGTGGCTCTCTATTATTATGCATAATGAAATGTATGCCAAAAGATGATTCTAACTGTAAACTTTCTGTAATATGATAGTTCTGCCTTTTAATGAGTATCGATACGAAATTTATGCCAAAAGATGATTCTGACTGTGAACTTTCTGCGATAAGATGGTTCTACTTTTAATTCTTATGCATATGAAATTTATGCCTAAAGATGATTCTGACTTACAAAATTATGAGTTTTGAATGTATGATAAATGCCAAACAATTTTCTGCGAAATAAAGTTTATGCTATCTACTGTTATGCAAAGTAATATTATGACATACAAAGTTCTGCTATAAAGGGTAGACCCTCATCAAATATATTTATGTGAATAGTACTTTTATATTACTTCTTCACATATTTGTTTTTAAGACGAGAAACATACACGTTTGCGTTAGTCATTTACGCCCCATCCACGACCTGAGACTATACTACATGCGACGAGAGTAGGCTAGACGATGCTCGCGTGTGTTTATATAAACAGCAATGTAACATAACATAACATCACGCCTGTAATCCCCAGAGGGTTAGACAGAGGAGTACCTAATAGCACACCCACATTTCGCCAGTTATCTTTAAATCTCATGAAATAGGCGGCGATCCTAATGCCATCAACAGAGCACAAATTCCGACTCCGGCTACTGAGAAACACGTGATGGGAAAACCCTATAACAATTTTCCCGACCCGGAAATCGGATGTTAATGTCCAGCGATATTTTTATTTAGTTTTTGAGTTCCACAAACTGTCATGGCTTTTTGATTCGTTTCCTAATACAGTGTGGACATAATGTAAACAGAGCGAACAGTTTTCACGGTAAATACTGGCCTGAACCGGTTATAATATTTGTGTGTTGGATTTAATATCATAAAACAGGCAAAAACAAAATAGTTTCGCGGAAACACAGCGTATTCGCAACTAATGTGTTTAGTATTTAGTATCGAGAGTAATTAATAATGTGTACGGTATTCAGTACCAAGAATGTTTTAATGAAGCTAGTTAAAATACTAATATAAGGAAACATGGAATTTGGAAATCATGGTAATTTACAATGAATTTTGTGCAGATCTGGTACACACTATGTTAGCAGCGCGAAGCTTTTAACCCTAAACCACTGACGTATAATTTTGTTACACAAACACTGACGTAAGTATGAAATTCGTCAGTCTACAGTGGGTGCTCTAGAATATTCATCATTTGTAATTATTATGTTTTATATTTAGATGTTTTTATATATTACAGTTTACGAAATCTAAATAAAAAATATAACCAAAACCTTATTTTTAATCAACAAAGACATGTAGTCTTGAAAAAAACTACAATAAAAAAACAAAAGAAGAACTTCTTTTATTTTTGGTAAGATCTACCGATTTCTCTATAAGGCTTTGAAAGAGTGACGCGCCGGAGTCCTCAAATTAGGTCTAAAATGGTCGTCCAAAACTACCCGCGCAATGTGATACGTCGCATCCGTATAAAAGGTTAAGGTTTAAGAATGTTTTTGACGATAAAAAAATGATGACTCTAAGCCTCAATAAAATAACAGTTAATGAAGGACTTGCTGGAATATATTTTGCGAAAATGGAGGTCAAAGTTTTAAAGTTCTATTTATATGAACGAGGTCCCAGTAAAAAGCAAGCACCTATTCGACAAAACCCCGACTCGGCACAGAGTCGTCTAAATGTGCTTAGGCGACGTTTTCACAGGTACATAGGTACCGAGTAATCTCCGAAAAACACGCGAATTCGTCATAACTCGTAAGCCCATCCGTAAAGTACGCACTTCACTAAAAATATGAGTTTTGGTACAAGTAAAGAGATTTTAGCGAGGTTTCCAATTCTACATTTACATTTATTTTAAGACATGTATTAGCTTAAGTTATAATATCCTATAAAATTGCTATGCATTTTTTTTTAAACAGTACCTCATGGTAATAGGCTTATCCCCAATAAAATGGAACTTAACATACCTAACTTTCGAAATCTGGGTGTACTGTAGACATCTGTTTACCACCTCAGAGCACACAGGCGCGATTTTACGTCATGATGTAAAGAAAGAAAGAAAAAGCATTTATTAGCCCGCACAGGACAAAACACACAAACTAAAATGGTGAAATTACTAGTACTTACAACTAATAAAATTTAAACAAAGAGAAAAAATAAATAAAAAGAAACGAAATTGGTCCTGTACGAGGCCAAAAGGCCCCTATCTCAGCATCGTGCTGTAACATTGAAAAAACCGTATTCTGACAGGGCCCAGAGCAAAGTGATGCAACGGTCTGGTCGCGGTCACGGTCGGTCGGTCGGTCTCTATGTTGTGTAAACAATAGACATCCAAGCGATTGCAGCAATCACGACAGATTTGCAGTCTATTATTGAAAAGTTCTATTGTATATCTCCGAAGATCAGCATCAGATCTTCACCAAATTTAAATGGGACCACTGCAGGAGTATACTCTTTCAAATAAAAAAGAGAGAGAATTTTGAAAATCGGTCTACAAATGAGGGACAAATCGGTGAACTTACATAAAAAAAACCGGCCAAGTGAGAGTTGAACTCGCGAGGAGAGGGTTCCGTACAATGCCAAAGACTTATAATGAATTTACCACTTTATTTTCAATTGATAGAATTCTTATAGGTTTTCCTGTAATCTACAAGCAATGAACCATATTTTGTAATTTTTTCAAAATTGTAGGCTCAGTAGTTTCGGAGATCAGGGGGGGAACGGTCAATTTTCGTGTTATTTCATGAATAAAATCAAAACTGTTTATTTTACAATAATAATAAAAAATATATTTGAAATTCTCATAACGACCCCTTTCATTTGATATATGACACAGTAAGGATTGCAAATTTTTTTTTTTAATTTCCTCATTTTCCCCCGAAAATGACCGTTATTTAAAAAAATAATATTTACTTTGCACATCTGTGTTTGGGTCATAAAATTACACCATCCTACCAAATGTCACCTGATTTGGTCCAGTAGACTCGGAGCAAATTGGCTGTGACAGACAGACGTACAGACAGAGAGACGCACGAGTGATCCTATAAAGGTTCCGTATTTTTTATTTTTTGTACGGAACCCTAAAAATACATACAGTCGAACATAGTAACCTCCTCCTTTTTGAAATCGGTTAAAAGACGTTGAAATAGATCAACCTACACCGTAATCATAACAAATACTTTCCCACCCGCTATCGCTTATAACCCACACCACGCCCCACACCGTGATGTCGCACACAATCCCTCATTAAACGGGACACGACGCACGCGCCGCATTACGGCGATAATTTGTACCAAACTCGCATCGAACCCATTTGTACCTCGTTCCACGTACGTACTGCGAAAGAGCTGCAACTATTTGGACATAGGTAGACGGCAGACTATTACGTTAGCGACCTCGGATGATGCGATTTTATCTTTGCGTGAGTACAGTCTCATTATAGGTCGCATCGCGGTAACAATTTTATAAAGGGTGTAAATAGACCCTTAAAACGAAGCCGAAAGGCATCATCATTTCATCATTTTTCTGCGGGATCTTTTTTGCAGGATCATTTTTTTTGTTCTAGACCATACCTGGGAACCTTCTGGTTACGGAGATATTGGAGGTCAAAGTTACAACTTTTTCTCGAAAATTTTTTTTTATTTTTATACACGGTTTTAATGTTAATTTTACGTTAATTATCTCTATGCCCCGTTTACTACTCAATGCATCCATCAGCAGAATGTGTTGAATGCGTTACATTGATTTCACCCCAAAACCAAAGTAGCGTACCAGTTGCTTCTCAGGGACTCGACAGAGATAACGACAAAATCGCAAACTTTTGATTTCTAATTACTAACGAAAAAACTCAGTTGCAATAATGATGCTCTACGTCCAAGATGCGTTTCTCGCAAGCATAAAAAACCAATAACACTTTAAGTGTTACTGTTTTTTTTCCATCAGGAATTTTTCAGTAGCAGCCACGGAGTCTGTATTTGCGCCCTGTTGATGGCAATAGGCTCGCCCCCTACACTACCTAACCCTTCGGGGACCCTACAGGCGTGATGTTATATTTGATGTTGTTCGCAGCTGCTGTTGCAACACGCGTGGCGCTGTAGTGTTTTCCTCGCGTCCAAGTGGTTAGCGTGATCAAGTTTCCGAATCATGAAGTATTAGTTGTAGTAAATTGTATTATTGATCAAAAAAAAAATTTATCGAAAGATCGCTTTTAGCGATAAGACCGCCCATTGTGTCACCCCTTGTATGTTTTACTTTATTTTGTATCTGTAATTTTAATGGTGTACATAATAAAGAGTATTCTATTCTATTCTATTCTTTTCTATTCTATTCTATTCTATTCTATTCTATTCTATTCTATTCTATTCTATTCTTTTCTATTCTATTCTATTCTATTCTATTCTATTCTATTCTATTCTATTCTATTCTATTGTCACTACCAAGAACCACGTTACGTAATTATTTGTCGTCCAATACACACGGTCGCTGAAAAAATTTGCAATTTTCCGTCGAAGCAGAATTATTTTGTCGAATGAAAAGTCTGCCGTCTGCTTTGCTCTTTAACATTATGTTCGTAAGCACTGCCTGTGCGGTGACTTTTAGTGGCTACAGGCGATAAAAGCCACTGGCACTAATGTTTTTTTTTAATAATGCGTACTTTTTAGGGTTTTTGCCTATTTCGTAAATATTCAGGCCTTAAAAAGAGATAACTTTTCACACGAAATCTTAGATAAACACTTGCCTAACATAACATACCTTCGTTTTGAGAATATGAAATTGTATTTGTCTAAAGCGCTTTGCGTCCAAGGGCTTCTAAAATGAAACTTAAACATTACAATGTTTCGTTTAATTATACACTACAGTACACACTTAATCACAACTAATACGAAATAGAGACTTATTTTTGAGCTGCCAAAGGACCAAAAATTAACCGAAAAGTATCCTAACAAATATAGTTTTATTGCAATTTTCAGCAACGCTGAATCCCCTAGGATCCATTGTAAAACCCAAAAGTACCCCACGCCAGAAACCCAAATTGATGGAACCTATCTTTTCTATAGTAGGTAAGCACGCCACACGCTCAACAAAGCATAACTTTTTCACAAATCTATTCAAAATATTTCGCACTAATCTACATAATTTTACCAAAACAATGAAACCGGAGGAGCTGGCGAAAACCCGTAGCTCCCCTAATTTTCCATTATCACAAAATTCTGCCATAAAGAGTGTCCCTCCAGCCTTAAAATATCTTATGAAAGAATTTATAATGAGCTGTTGAAAAGGGATAATTGATATGAATTTTCCGCCGAGCCTTCGTTGCTCGGGAGGCTTTGTGATGAGACAAAAGGAATTATAAACAAGTGGTACAGGCGTTGACGGCGTGTAGGCAGGGAGCCGGAGTTTAACCACGTGGAATTAATGTAGCGGATTTTGAAACGGTAGGTATTCTTTAGTTTAGATAGAATCTTTTAAACATTTAAAAGATGTATGTATTGTTTTTGATAAACTAACACATTTTATAAAATAATCTGATGATAAGTATAGTATTTTAATCATTTAATTACAGAATTTCAGAATATATTTAATCTATATCCCTAGATAAAGATTAAATATATTCTGAAATTCTGTAAACATTTATCTGATCTATAAAACACGTTAATTTGTAGGTAGGTACTAGGTATTTTAGTGTTTATTACATTAAATACTAGTATTCAGCTGCATCCGGTTAGATTGGAAGCCGACCCCAAAATAGTGTGGAAAAGGCTAGGCAGATAATGATGATCTACATTAAATACTGATACCAGCCCCTCATCTGCACATATCACAATACTTGAGTATCACTTTAGTAGCACCCCTTTTTTATGGAAAATTTAGTAGCACCCCTTAAATTTCCATAAAAAAGTTCTAACCTATATTTTGCGTAATAATTCAAATAATTTTATTTCATAATGATATGCTATTTTTGTTTTGAGTAGCTCCCAACCAACGCACATATCTATAGGGACGCTCCTATACACACTCGGCTATAGAAATTTGGATAGGCTAATTAGCAATTTTGTGAGTAAAATAGCCACTGCGGGATGATAAACATTCCAGTTTTGTTCAATTTGCCGGTTTGTTTTTATTGATCCATGTTTATGCAACTGCAATGGCGGTTCATAGTTAGTTCTTTTATTATTTCAGTACTTTTATGTGTAGATATTTTGCTGTTGGTACACGTTTGAGCATGTATTTCACGTTTTATGTATTATAATACATATACCTACATCATGGATATGTTCACAACGTATAAGCGACCTATCCAAATGTCCTTTCTTTGGTATTGTTCGTCGTTTCGTTGAGCTCCTTGAGTTATAAGTCGAGCTACACGATAACTGACAAATGCAGGTCCACTCAAATCTGTGTGGTTCTTTCTTCTATAGACCATCTCATACACTATTCTGCATAGTTCTCATGTGAGTTGAGCAAGATTATGTCTGGACTATACAAGAGACTATCACCTCTGGGTTTGTTTCGGCTGTTTCTTCTCAGAGTAGTCAGGTAAGAAACACCGGCCCCATCTAGTTTAAAAAAAAAAATGACGTGTTAGAAGTGTTTGTAAAAACCTATTTGAAAAATAAACATCATTTATCATTAACGTCTAACCCAACAAGAAATTGGTTAAACTGAATATTACATAATACATGTGGAAGATTTTTAAATCTCGTATCATAAAGAACTAAGAGAACAACCTATACCATCATCATTTGCCTAGCCTTTTCCCAACTATGTTGGAGTCGGCTTCCAGTCTAACCGGATGCAGCTGAATACCAGTATTATACATGGAGCGACTGCCTATCTGACCTCCACAACCCAGTTATACGATACTCCATGGTAAAACTGTTGGTCAGACTTTCGGGCCACTGCCTACCTGTAACGACTGTCAAAGATCTACAAATGACAGCCTGAAGCAACCGCCTAACGTTATTTCCGAGGCCCAGAGGAAACTTGGTATGTTGATGATGAATAACCTAAACCATGGTAAAAATATCAACAAGGTAGCGAGAGTTATTTATTTAAACTTTATGTACAATAGTGGTACATAGGCGGACTTAATGCCACAAGGCATTCTCTACCAGTCCACCTTTGGGTTAAATAGGAAAACATAGTGATAGGGTACAAAATAATGTCTAATAACAAACTTTTTGCTAACTAGAGTTCAGATTTAGATTGATACTAATACACCAGACACCTATACAGATAAAATAAACTAATAGGTATTTTAACAAATAAAACCTAATAATAATTATTATGACTAGACTTCAAATTGAGAGCTATTTATTCTGACTTAAGAAGTAGTTACGAACTTTTCTTTTGAAAGTGAATTTGCTTTCAGCTTTTTTAATGCCAAAAGGTAGCGCATTTTAGAGCTTTATAGTAGAGGTAGCGTAAGAATTTGACATGAAGCCTGTACGGTGTGAAGGAATTTGGAGGAGTAGATTCTTTGAAGCTCGAAGGTTACGACTATGAGAACTGCCCAACACTTTAAAATAAGTTTTTAACGCAATCAGCCTGTACCTAATGATCTGAATGTACTGGAACACCGACATCCAGTCTGTGAGTCATAGTGCATCATAATTCAGCACAGGGACCCAGAGCAGATTGGCATCGAATTTAAATTGTCCCACACTAGGAATTTCTCCTGTATCATGGGTGCCTTTACAAACATTGAAACTCACATACACAAACTGCCAGACCCGGAACAACAACCTGTAGGTCATACAAATATTTGTTCCATGCGGAAATCGAACCCGCGACACGCAGTAAACGCGCAGCCACTGCGCCAACTGCGCCACGCTGTGTCGAATTTAAATAGGTACTCGTGTAGATTATTTTAACACCAGTTCTTTTTAGCGTGTCGATGGCAAAGTTCGTTTAGCTCAAAACTCAGCAACGCTTTGGTTTAATGGCACTTAAAAGTGGTCACACCAAACCGTAGTCAGCACCCTTTTATCCAAACTTTAATTTACTTGAAACTCGCCAGAAATCTATTCATTGAGCGTTCAATTAAAACAAAAGGTAGTGATTACTTTGTTCAATTTCCTCTTGGCACAAAAGAAAACGCTCGCAACGCCGCCAAGCGGGAAACCGCTGCAACTCGTTTTGGCTGCCCAAGTTTCATCAGCTTTTATCTGGAATGTGTAATTATGAGATTGGAGTTTTTGGTAAATTGTTTTAGCTTCGGTAGACTTGGTCAGAGTTAGTTTTAAAACAAAAAATTTGCTTATTTTTTTTATGTATTGAAGTAAATTATAACACACCCTTACGCCTGTAATCTCGAAGGGTTAGGTAGAGGTGTACCTAATATTACATCAAGTCCCACGTAATAGAGCCATCAACCAGGCCATAGCCTATTACCATCTACCGGGCACAAATCAAGAATCCATGATTGCTACTGAGAAATTCTGATTGAAAAACCCAATTTATCAACAAAAAAAACAATTTGGTGAAAAAATTGTTCGACCTGGGAATCGAACCCAGGACCTCGTGCTCAGCAGTTGCGCTTGCGACCAATAGACAAACGAGGCAGTCAATCAACCTCGCAAATAAAAATGATAGATTATTCCTAAGAATTGTTTAGTTGGTAAAGAACAATATTCCTATACAATAATAACCTGAGTGTCTTTATCCTTAAGTTGCTCGAGAATACCTTACAAACCATATCACTACATATTATAAAGTCCAAAGTCCTCCACCGCGTCTGTCTGTCTGTTTGTCTGTCTGTTCGCGATAAAATCGAAAACTACTGCACCGATTTTCATGCTGTTTCCACTAATGGATAGAGTGGTTCTCGTGGAAGGTTTTAGTATAAATTTGTCAAGCGATCGGGCGAAGCCGCGGGCATCAGCTAGTTTTTTTATAACTTTTTCCTGATTTAGAAATCTGAGCGAAGAAAAGAAGATAATAAATATAGGAAATAGTTACAATAGCGCATACTGAATAACAAAAACTACAAAAATAATTTGTATTATATTTACAACCAAAATTCAAATCTAGCTAGCACGAAAATAATCATTCTATTTCTAATTACGTCGCGTAAGTCGCGTGGTCAGCTCCTTCTAATGAGCACCGGCAATTGTTTCAATTTCGTTCGCAGCTGCACACTGCCCAGCATCACAGTACACGTAAAATTAACATACAGTAGTTCAACTTGCTTTGTTGGGCCAGTGGTCGAGCTTGAGGTTCATGTTAGTTTATTTATTGTGTATTCACTGCCACCCTCTCTGTTTCTCTGATTCTTTTATCTGGATCTCTTCAAAGTTCGAGTGAATCGGTTTCTTTTGGGCAAGCGTGCTGCACCCTAGGCCGCGTCATCGCTTCATATCATTCAAGTTTCGTTCAAACGCAAGCCTTGTTAGTGTTAAAAATCGATCCTGTAAAGTCGCGCAATTTGTTGTTGGGTTTTTCCATCATTCACTTCTCAGTAGCAGCCGTGGTGTGTGCCCGGTCGATAGCAATAGCGCCTTCTATGACACTTATTGCACATTAACATAACTGGCAAAATGCGAGTATTAAGTACACTACTGCCTTGTATAAATCACATAAAGTCTGACAAATGCTTGCACTGACTGGACACGTCCACTCAAATCTGTGTGGTTCTTTCTTCAAAAGACCATCTCAGACACTAATCTACATAGTCCTCATGTGAATTGAGCAAGATTATGTCTGGACTTCAAAAGAGACTATATATGACCTCTGAGTTTGTTTTGGGTGCTTCTTCTCAGAATAGTCAGTTACGAAACACCGGCCCAAAGTGTTTGTAAGAACCTACTTGCAAAATAAACATTATTTATCATTTATCACATTCACACACACAAGCGAAACGTTTACGCAGTCCGAGAAGTCGTAAGTCTGTACGGCACGGTTGGCCCCGTGGCGCTATTACTTTTATCTATTCTGTGCCGTGGCTGAGCGATTCACTGCTGCACTGCATGACGCGGGTTCGGTCCCCGCACGGAACAAATATTTGTATGGCCTACAGGTAGTTGTTCCGGGTCTGGCTGTTCGTGTATGTGAGTTATTTAAATGTTTGTAAACGCACCTACGATACCGGAGAAATGCCTAGCGAAAATATTAAAAAAAAACGGAACTACCGAAACAGTGGTGACGTTTTACGAGTATGTGTGTAGTGCAACATATCAAAATAATTCACGAAAAGGGCGTAGTTGGTTTACTGGTAAACTTTACACTGTGCCAGTACCCAACTGCCCAGTACCCAGATCCCAGCTTTTTGTCCCCTGCCTTCGCTCCAGATGAATCTGTCGCACAGCAATTGTTTAGACCGACTTCTAATTAATTTTATTGTTACTTCAGACACGGTAGAAAATTCAGTTTCAGAGGAGATTCGTGTACTTGTATTTTAGGGTAGATTTTCTAATTTGGAGTAAGATTTTTTAGATTGAATTGTTTCCTTTTTTTCTAGGTTTTTAATTTGGTTTTGTATATTACATATTTATTTAAAAAGTTTCTTATTTTGTGTGGAAACTTATTATCCGTTTCCTTTATTGTGTTCTAGGAACTTGAATATGTATAATTTAAACATAGCACGAACGACCAAGATACAAGATCATTATCTAATTCTCCAAGGACAATAAGCATGACGACAGTATCATAAAATTGCAAATCTATTTAGTCCGTCAGTTAGAGTATTAGAAATTAATGGACACATATTTTTTGTTTTTGGAAATCAATGAATATTGACAAAGATAAAACGCATCAAAACTCGGGAGTGGGGGCTCGTGACGTCAGGACTAGGTAAAAATGATACCTAGGCGTGACGTATTGAAAATTTTAAAAGCGTCATAACTTCGTCAATTTTGGTTTACGTAAGAAAAGAAAAAACACAGGTCAAATATTTTTTGATAATCTAACTGACGGACTAATTAGTTTTTTTTTGTCGTCTCGCCTATTGTTTGTGCCTCCGTATATCTAGTATGAGCTATTTTATTTATCTAGATTCTAGAGAGTGTACGGTCAGACTGCAAACGCAGCAACCTACTTTTCTCTTTCGTATTAATTTTAAGTTAGTTGAAAAATTACATACTTGTACACCGCTGATACCCACTATTATTTACAGATAACCCATTTTTACTTTGTTGTTATCGGTATATACTATAATAAACTTTTAGTGTTACCAAATCTGTGTGTTTTTACGTCAACTCCTAACTCCAAGTACTTACTTGCTACTTCTTACTTAAACTGCAAGTGTAAGGTGCCGACTACTACGGGATCTTACATCTAATGGTCCTTCGAGTATTTCACTGTTTGGGGTATCTTTTGAAACGACAGCGAATCGAGAAAACTAAACCAGATGTTTCACAGAAGCATGCCCAAACTTTTGATTATTAATATTGTTGGCGCATCTCATACGTGTCTGAGGAGCTCGTGGCTAAATGATAACAACCGCTCGGGTCGATCGTTATGTTAAGCCATGCTTGCCTAGGTTGGCCTGTGGATGGGTAACCACCCATTACATACCGAGTTTCCTCTGTGCCTCGGAAAGCACGTTAAGTCGTTGGTCCCGGCTGTGATTTGTAGGTTTTTGACAGTCGTTAGGCAGTCAGAGGTCCAAAAAGTCTGACAACCAGTCTTACCAAGGGGTATCGTATTACCTGGTACTATCTGGGTTTTGGAGGTCAGATAGGCAGTCGCTTCATGTAAAGTCCTGGTATTCAGCTGCATCCGGTTAGACTGGAAGCCGGCCCCAACATAGTTGGGAAAAGGCTAGGCAGATGATGCATCTCATACGTGTGTTCGACCGTGGGTAAGGCGCGGAGTCTAGAGTCCTGGGTTCGATTCCTTAGTCGGGCAAAGCGTTATTGGGTTTCTCCATCAGGAATTTTCTCAGTAACAGCAATGGAGTCTGGATTTGTGCCTGGTTGCTGGCAATAGGCTCGCCCCCTATTACATGGGACTTAAACATAACTCACAAATGTAGGTGTGTACTTGTTAGGTACTCCTCTGCCCAACCGTTCGGGGATTACAGGCGTGATAGTGATGTTACAATATATAAAACAAAGATCTACCTTAGTACTTTTCTTCTACCCACAAAAACTAATATAACCTAAACAGACGCTCTCATTGAACCGAAAGCACCCGAGCTCGTAAATAAGGGAGTAAACGCAAGACGTGAATAAATACGCCACTATTACTCGCCCAGCATCCACCAATTATGCCCAGTCTCGGCCAGCATGGGCCAATTATAGCCACTCTCATTTAATCTAGCTGCATCTGGGCATCTGAGGCCACCGTTAGACGTATAGATTGAAAAATAAAATGTATTCGAAGTTTATTAATTTGTTTTCTAGAGTGATTTATTTAGAATGGACTCATTATTTGGCTTTTGTCTTTGTTAAAGTAATTGTTAACGCTGGTCAAAGTAAAGTACTTACTAATATAAAAATGGTTCAGTTGTTTTTTTTTATGCTAAATGGGCTAGCGTTTGGCCGCAACTCGCCTAATGTGAAACAATGACGCGGTCTAGGTTGAAGCACGCTTACCTAGAAGACACCGATTTACTCGAACTTTGAAGAGATCTAGAGCTGGTTTTTATGAAACCTCCGATAAAAGACTCAGGTTAGTTTACTTAAGTTTTTTTTTTAAATTAAGTAGTATTAGTGAATTATTACAGTCAAATCTAAATCCGTAGAATCAATTTGGAGTGTAGTAGAGTCGTCTTTTGAGAGAACGGTTAATTATTTAACTTGTGTCATGAAACTGTATTTTTATCACGACTTATTTGTAGAAAACCTGCGTCGAAATGTGTAACTTTGTAATATTTCTAAAATTAAACATTTGGTAAAGAAAAGGATTTATTACAGAAAAAACTAGTAATAACAAAAAGAACATCTATTTCGTTTTTTTACTCACAATCACAATTTTTAAACCAAGAGCTAACAGCTGCCATATTTACTAATTTATTTATTAAAAACTTTATGCACATAATGTAACAAAAAACACTGTACAAAGGGGGACTTAATGCCTTGGGTATTTTCTACTAGTTTACGATAGAGTGATGCAGAGACAAAACATAGTAGGTGCAATGGTGCTGAAAATTTCCAAAAATAAAATATAATAATAAGAACATATTTATACAGGTGACTTTTTTTTTTTTTTTTTTTTTTTCTTACTTAGTTTTTTTTTTTCGAAAAAAAAAAGTAAGTAAGCCATTTGCTTCTACTCCGTTCACCTATTATACCCATTTTTTTTGGAAAGTGATAAAAAAGTCATCCGGTATACTCGTACAAACAAAATATATATAAGAAAAGAGAGATAAAAATACATAGATGGCATATCTCTCCAGTATATTATAAACGAACCTGCACTATCCTGAATTAGGATTGACAGTAGCTAGCAGTCTCTCCGGTTGTCTATGAATAATTTTAAAAGATTAATAACGTTTGGCCAGAAATAGGCACTTGACGGTATTCATTCGGCCAGTCGTCATGTCTGTAATGACATCTTATTTCTGGATATGATTGGCTGAATTATTAATGAAGGCATTTTCAGAGAAGTCCATTAACTCATATGCTGCGATGAGAGGTAAAATATTAATAAGATAATCTTCGTCTCTGTTTTTTTTTTATATTTAGCCCTTTCAGGAGTACCTACCTCGATGAATGAGTTAAAAAAAAATGTATTCTTCAGATAAGATTTTTCGCCAACATTGCATTTATAAATAAGTTGGTCCGGGTAAGTAAATAGTCGTGCCATTAGTAAAACTGATTGTTTGCAGTTTTACTCTGTATATTAACTGTTTTGTAGATTTTGAACTCATAATCTGCCTAGGCTTTTTCCAACTATGTTAGGGTCCTTCAACCCAGTTAGTACTGGGTAACACGATACCCCTTGGTGAGACTAGTTGTCAGACTTTCGGGCTACTGAATGTCGTTAGGACTAAATAATTTTGAAAATAATTAATTAATTTGTAATTTTTTAACTAATGAGAACAATCATCTATAACAATCAAAACCATCATTATAAAATAAAAACTACTCTGCAAGAACTTGACGATGGCTGAAATCAGTTTTATACATAAGTAACACTGTTAGTTATAAAGATGTAAATAAGGCCAGGTGGCAATAATTCAAGTCAACCACGAGACAAGCTTACGCTAAGTCTTGCAGCTGCATAAAACGACCAAACAAATCCACTTCGTTTACCAAACTCAGGGTTGTCACATGAAGAACACAATCCTAGTAAATTATACCGTTAGAAAATTTCTTAAGACTGTTTCGATAAGTTTGAATTAATTTGAAATAAAAATCAAGGGCATAAAGAAACAAATGTTTTATTTTATTAATTTTTTGAAAACATACATAATATTACGCCTTGTAATCCTCGAAGGGTTAGGCAGAGTTGTACCTAATAGTACACCCACATTTCGCCAGTTATGTTTAAGTCCCATGTAATAGGAGCCGAGCTGATTGCCATCAACCGGGCGCTAATCCAGTCTCCATGGCTGCTACTGAGAAATTCCTTCTGGGGAAACCCAATAACACTTTGCCCGACCCGGGAATCGAACCCAGGACCTCATGCTCAGCAGTCGCACTTACTAACACTAGACGAACGAGACAAAAAACAACTAAAATAAAGTCGTAGCGGTGCATGTCCACCTTTATAGACAAGAAGCTAACGGCACACAACAGTTAGATAAGTTCAATTGCATCGCTAACGAATTGTTGTTAAAGCTTTGTATCCACTAGGCAACCATTGACGCGAACACGTGACGCTCAACATGTTTGGCAGCGTTGCACAACATCGCGCGACGTTGCCAGCTGGCGAGCAACATGACAAAACTAAACAAAAGTTGCTAAACAAAAGTTTCGCGCTGACTTTCAACACGTTGAGCAACATGTCGTGCGCCAAGCGTTGCCTAGTGGATGCGAGGCTTTAACAACAATTCGTTAGCGACGCAATTGAACTTATCTAGCTGTTGGAACCAGCTGTTGGAATGTTGTCTCCACTGAGGAAACATTCTGCAGATTATGTTCACAAGCGTCGTACGTATTTGTATGCGACAACCCTAAGTAAAGCCCCAGACACGAGGGCGAGGTTTGTTCAAGTCTTTGCTTTAGCGCTGTTATTTAACGGATTAGGTTATTACGGAGCTAACATAAATTCTTATCTTGGCTAACTTGGAGGACGCTTTTTAAAATAAACCTGCTTTATTGCGGCTTCTTGGATTTTTTAATGTTTTTTTTTTATTATTTTAAATCGATAATGGTGGTCACCATTACGTGGTTTTATATTCTTGTTAGACTAGGGTAAGAAAATAAATAATAACAGCCACTCGGATCAATCTTCAGGTTAAGCCGCGTTTGCCTAGGATGGTCTGTGGATGGCTGACCACCCATCACATACCGAGTTTCCTCCGTGCCTCGGAAAACACGTTAAGCCGTTGGTTCCGGCTGTCATTTTTAGATCTTTAACAGTCGTTACAGGTAGTCAGTGGCCTGAAAGTGTGACAACAAGTTTTATCAAGGGTGTGTCGTATTACCCAGTACTAACTGGGTTGTGGAGGTCAGATAGGCAGTCGCTCCATGTAAAATACTGGCATTCAGCTGCATCTGCACTTTGTTGAGGTCGGCTTCCAGTCTAAACTGGAAGCCGACCCCAACAAAGTTGGAAAAAGGCTAGGCAGACGAGTTCTTGTTAGACTAGGGCAAGAACAGAATATACTTTGGTCCTATAAGATTCTTCTTCGTGTACTGTTTATATAATCAAGTTGTCTTTACCCAATTTTGACAGCCTGGACGCATACTACGGAGGCTTGTTCGAGGTAGCGCGGGAGCTCTTGAATAGACTCCCCAGGCCTCTACCCAGCTGTGGAAAACCATGGACTAGACAAAAAAAACTATTGATGTAAGTGGTATGGCAGACAGATAGTGACAGACACGCAGAATTACTGGTAATTGTTCGAACATTCTTGACCTAATGAAGACCTAATATTCTAATTACCCAAATAACTACCTATTTCTTGGGAAACAGTCAATTCCTCAAGAAATAAAGCATATTTCAACAAGCGCTCTGCAATCTCTTCAACTAATTTACTTATTTATGTCTATACAACTATTAAATTCCCACGTTATTTCAAATCAGTAGCTACATATTTTAGAAACAAACCAATATAACTACACAGGTATATTTAAACACAAACACAGACGAAGCCAAAGCAAAAATAATCTCTCAACTTCTCCCGAACTCTATGTATTTTCGGAGAACATTAATTGTTGTTGTACTAAACTATTAACGCTGGCCGGCTAGAAGGCGTCTATTTGAGTTCCAACAAGTACTGATTCACAGTTAGCGCGTTTCGCTCTTGACAGGCGGCTCGCGGCGTCCACTGTGCTGACTGCACCCCTACATAGAGCTCAGAATGTTTAGATAGAAATGCTTTTTCTTTAGTTTGGTAGTGTTTTTACTTCATTTAGGTGAGTTTGGTGAGAAATTTGACTGCATCGTTAGAGACAGGAGAATATTGTAGACAGACACAGAGACGACCTTTATTTGAGTAGATACTAATACCACCCACGTCTTTTGTCCGCGTGAAACTATAAAAATATTACATACTCTTTGAATCAGAATTTGTTAACGCGTTTAATTTTTCAAGGTTTTTATTTTTTTTGCAAGAAATAAAAGTAGCCCAAGTTACTCCTTAAAACATTAGCTAGGTATCTGCCAGTAAAAGTCTCGTCAAAACCGGTCCAACAGTTTCGGAGATTAGCCGGAACAAAGAGATAAGCAGACAAAAATTTAAAAAGAAGTTTTTTTTTAAAGTGCCTTATACTTTCAGCATTCAATAAAAAGCTGTTATTTTGAAATTACAAACAGACACTTCATCATCATCATCAGCAGCCTATAATATTCCCACTGCTGGGACATGGCCTCCTCTCTTCTTATGTATTTGTATAGATGACCTTAATACCTATTGTTAAGTAGTTAGGTGTACTAAGAATAGGTATCGTAAGTTAGGTTAATTTGTCTTAAAAAATCGATAACGATTTTCCATTTTTATAAAATAAATAATAATATTTTATTGTCAGGCAACAAGGCCCATAGTGATATGAATGAAGACACGTATACGTTGTGAAACATGCCGCCGGGCAACCAAAAATAAAACCCAACATTTATATAAACCCCCGCTGCATCTATATTTTACCTAACTCTTCGGGACCTAAGCTTTTAGACTTGCACATTGAGCTTCTAAACTTTAAGCTCCACTCATATATAATTCTAAAGCAAGCTTTTGTTCCGCTGGGAAATGGCGGAGAGTTCACAGTTAAATAATATATCCGGGTCGGCTCTAGTTAACCGTAGACGAACAGGTTAAATACGTCAATGTATATACGGTTTAGTTTGAATGTGAGATTTAATAAGAATTTTTCGTGTGAGAAGGCGGCTTTGGGAGACATTTTATTATGAAATTAGGATCAATTGTTAATTTTAGTGGTACCCAATTTAATTATTGATAGTTTAAAGGTTACTGAATTTAAATGATTTTTTGGTTTTAAAAGTGCCCTTAACGAAGCCGAAAGGCACTTGTTCTCCCGTCATTGCGTCAATTTTTCTGTTCTGGACCATACCTGGGAACCTTCTAGTTACGTAGATATTAGAGGTCAAAATTCCAACTTTTTCACAAGTTTTTTTAATAAATGCAAGATTTTAAAGTAATAAGTTTACTTTAAAAACCTCCATGACCCGTGTATTTTCAATGAATTTATCAGCATAGTTTATTGAGTGCGTTACATTTAGTTATACTGTAAAACGTGATTTTTCACCCCAAAAAAAAAGTTGTTTCCCAGCAATTATTTTTGCGAAGAGTTTCTTAGTTTAATATAAGAAGAATGCTTGGTTGACGACTACGGGTCTGTTTACACCTTGTATACAGACACATGAAAATTAATCGAATATTTGGGTTTTGTTACGTCATTTTCATTTATATTTTTCAACCATGAAACAAAATATTTTGATGTTTGATTATTGGAAATACATCCCGTAATCAAAAATCAAAATATTTTGTTTCACATAGGCCTACATGGGCACATATAAAACGTCGAAAAAAGGGTGCACGTTTCGGGTTGGTCGTTTCCTATGGAGAAGAACCGGCAAGAAACTCCATGGTTACTCTTTTAAAATGATTTGGTTTTACCTTATTCTGTTGCAGCGTTAGTACTTAAGTATGGGAGGGGAATAGGTGGTTGCTTGATACCTTTGGGTACACTTTCTAGAATTATCTCGTAAATAAAACATGATCCGGTTAGTTCTTTTCGTCTTCTCTTCCGTTACTCAATCTTCGACTTTTAAAAATAAACTTGTAGTGAATCTCGATAGTAATAGCAAAGTCTGCGACATCCATGACATTGCTAATTTGACAGAGGCTGACGTCAGACCAGCGCAGTCTTTGGGGAATCTAGAAATAGGGTGTGACCTAAGCTTTGCAATCCAGACGACATACTAGCAAATACTTTTGGATTGAATTTATACTGATTCGAGAAAAAAAAGAAGGAAGATTTTTAATGGTAGAGGTGAAATTGAGTAATTTTCTTAATCAACCTATAATTCTGATGGTTATACAGGCCGAGATTTCACAAATCGCAAGAAAAAGAGAAAGAGATATAAAGAAAGTTTTTCGGTATCCTAATAATATTATAAATGCGGAAGTTTGTCAGGACGTATGGATGTCTGAATTTTTGGTACTCTTTCACGAAAAATCTACTGACCGGGTTTGGATTAAATTTGGCACATAATAGTTCATAAGCTGGATTAACACATAAGACACTTTTTTATCCCATTAGTACGATCTCGTGGGACAATTACCGAACTCCACGCGGGCAATGCCGCGGCCAAAACAGCTAGTAACAGATAAAATCATAAATCACCCCCTTGACAGATTCAGGTGTCTTAACCGCCAGCCTGTACAACAATATCCATAAGTCTACTCAAGGGTGGAGAAAACTTGCCGGGGTTGCGGGACTGTTCGAAAGAGATACTGTGGCCCCGGAACACTAAGGGCGATGAAGGAACATGGATGGGTTTTAGTCAGTAAAAGTCTGACACTCCCTCCTGCTCCGCCCAGAGCGGGAGAAGTCATTTGATGACATGCCATCCGAAAAAAAAAAAAAGTGTGGAGAAAACTTGATATTTTATAAAAAAAAACAGGGTATATAACAGTTACGTACGAATGTATTTCTTCAATCAAGGACTCCATTTGTCTAGAATGAAATACGATTATTTCGCCACAACGCTTGGGAGCTGGTACACATGAGTAGTTATTCTACAGAGGCCTAACTTCATACAATCACGCAATACTTACATTTATTTTTTATTTTTTATTATTCATTTATTTAGAATTCATGTCGATATTGGTTGTTAGTGACACCTATAGACACTGATATAGTTTTGGACGTAAAGTCTGATAGACTACGTCCAGAATTATCGGGCTGGCGCAATGCAGGTTGCAACTTGGAAAAATATGCAATCGCACCACTCACATTAATGACTTAAGGCCGGAGTCATCGCCTTTTGAACTTTACTCCTTAGAGCACACGGCATATTTTAAACACGCAGACGATGCACGCTTTAGGAACGCGCGTTTTCTGCGTCGTAGATGCCGATTTTTGCGTTTTTATAGATTCAAACGTGCGTAAAACGCGATATAAACGCGCATGTGAAGCGCGTTCGAAACTCGTTTGAAGCGCGTAAAAAGGGTCAAAGCCAGCGTAAGCAGTGTCGTCTCATCCAACGCCATTGTACAACTAACGAGGAGTGTCTGACCAAAACGCGGAAGCTACGGGCGACTACAGCGCGTCTGTATCACTGTATCTGCTCGTATTCGCGCAGTAAACGCGTGTTTCACGATCGCCCCGTGTGCTTAGGTTACAAGGTTGCGTTCAAATCTCGTTTGAAGCGCGTATACACGCGTCATTAGGGTATCGTCTGCGCATTTTAAATTCGCCGTGTGCTTAGGCCCTTTTTTTTTTTTTTTTTTTTCGGATGGGATATCATCTATATGACTTCTCCCGCTCTGGGCGGAGCAGGAGGGAGTTTCAGACTTTTACTGACTAAACCCCATCCATGTTCCTTCATCGCCCTTTGTGTTCCGGGGCCACGGTATCTCTTTCGAATAGTCCCGCAACCCCGGCAGGCATCGGTCCTTGCGGACCCCTTCCTTTTTGCTGACTCTCTTTGAGGCGCGCGTGGAACACGAACGCGCCGTCGACACGGCCTGTCGTCATGAGACGGACGGACGGCAAGCTAGCCCATAGCCCACCGTCCACCGGCCCGCGCCTAAGGTGGCCGGGGGCCACGTGGTGGCCCCCGACGCCCGGGGCGTCTCCCGCGGCGGCCGGGACGCTGTGAGGTTCTCTCCCTCTCACGTTCCGCCACCTCCTTCTCTAGCATTACTGCTTCGCAGAAGGAGGTGACGGCGTCCCATTCCGTCTCGCTCCGGACCATGGCTTGCACCAGGGCTGGACGCGAGAGGTCGCCGCCCGCCAATCGTCGCTTCGAGGACACGGCGGTGCTCCGCCCACGCGGGGCACACCTCCACCGTGTGCTCCACCGTGTCCTCCGGTCGATCCTCGCAGTGGAAACACCCGGGCGTTTCCTCCCGCCCGATTCGGTGCAGGTGCTTAGGCCCTTACATAGTAGTGTTAACTTACTCTTAACGTTTTCACATCTCCTTGATGTTTTGTATAGTTCTCGCTACAATCTACAATGTACTTACTCCTTAATAATTATTACTACTCAGAATTAAAATTCGCTCTTTAATTTCGAGGCGACGGTAATGAGATACTTCCGCGTTTATAACATGGGAGATTCATAGGAAAATCACGTCGATAAGATTGAAAAGTCGGTCTCTGCTTTATACCATAATACTCTGTGTCCTCAGTAAACACAACCATCGTCCATTGCCGACTGGTCGGGTAAAAACACGACGCTGATGGATGAGCGTAAGACGCAGCTGCGCGCTTAATTATCTAATACTGTTGAGTGCTGTCTAGCTGTGTAGCTGTGAAGCTGTGTAGCTTCAGGGTAATATATTTTCTATGTACATGCTGCAATTGGTGGGGTGGAATGTAGCGGGTGCAGTGCGTTTGTTAGACTTATTTATTGCTGTATTTTCTGTAATTAAATTGTTGTCAAATGAACTTGCCTGTAAGTGCTTGTAGATTGTGCTGTAAGTTAAGTTCGGCCATAGTTCGGCAGTAGTTATGCGAAGCTGTCTTGTCTGAAGGTTATGATGGAACTTATCTGTAGTCCAGTTTCCAATCATCTGACGGATCATACGTGTTATTGTTGTTTCTTCATTTCGGCCGAGACAACCACGACTTTTAAAGATATGATTGAATCCGTTGTTCTTTTAGATAGGAAAAAGAGTTTCAGAGTTACAGGGCGTTGTATGATAAATTATTAATCATTATTTCATACATAATGTACACAAACTCCACACCTTTAATGATTATCATTTTTATTAGATTGCCTCAAATAATAACAGCTCACAACTTAGGACCCATTAATGTTAATAATTATCCGTGGTGCTAGGCAACTAGGCCTATCCCAGTTGTAAACGTCCCTTTGTGCCTATTGGCCTTGTTTCGTTCTGTCTCCTGCTGAAATGGAGGGAAGTGGAAATTACGGTTTTTTCCTACTCCTCCACTATACTTTTCTGATTAATTTCGTTGCGGGATCCAAGACAGTTAAATTCATTCTCTGGGACTTCGTCGAGCTTCATTGTCTCGGCGCTTTTCTGGTGGTCGCCACTGTTGATTCTAGTTTTCAGGAGTTACAGCGGTTTGGGAACAGTGTGGCGGGCTTGCCTCAAATAATCTTCAGAATGTTTTGCCAAATATTAAATGTCGTCAAATTCAAGTCACTTTCCTGGTCCTCGAAAGAATACTAACAATACAGTACTAACTGAAAACCGTACCTAGTGAACTTTTCCTAGAATAATAACCAAATCCTCTTCCTCTTTAAGTATATCATAAAACTAGGAAGGTACCAATGCCGTATTGCAAAAGGTTACCTGATTACTTAGTGACTGGTGTTTAGTTTGAACTTAATTTAATTACACAATTCATGTAATTTCCTACACAGGGCCGGCAGTCTCGACAGAATTAACGACAAAATCGCTAACTTTCGATTGCTAATTACTAACGAATAATTTCGGTTGCAATGATGATGCTTGCGAGAAACGCAAGTCTCTACATTTAAGATGCGTTTCTCGCATCATCATCAGAATCTATTCGTTAGTAATTAACAATCGAAAGTTAGCGATTTTGTCGTTAATTCTGTTGAGACTGCCGGCCCTGTGTAGGAAATTACATGAATTGTGTAATTAAATTAAGTTCAAACTAAACACCAGTCACTCTTGACTAAAACACGAAATCTGAGAACAGCGAGTTGTATGCCAAGTCTCATTGTCAGCGACAGACTTCCTATTAAATATAGTTGAAGCCGACCCCGTTTGTAACCTATTGTACTGAACCCTCGCTTAATACAAGGGTTAACTTGGTTAGACGTTATTTATTATTTATATGATTTCCTAAACTGCCATTACAATAAATAGGAATAAAAATTGAATGACTGTCAAATACTGTAATAGAAGGCATGACGTAACAAACACTTTTTTTTTTAAAACCTCTGTCACCGGTCAAAAAATCAAAAATCCTAACCGCCTTAAAAGCTAATCGAACGAACATCAATCCGATCCCTAATTAATTCCTTGTCCCGTGTAAACATTGAAAAAAAAATATAGGAAAAAGAAAAAAACATACGCACGCTCAAACCTCTCGAGCGAAACATCGGTACTCGATTGAATCAATTTAAACTTCAACCGAATCTCATCTCACAGGGTACGTCCCTAATTATGCCCGCGGAAGGACAGGGGTAGGGAAGAGACAAAGTTAAATTTGCGCGCGCAAAATTCAAAAATAGAACGCGCCCGTTCTACACGCATAGGCAATATAGACCTTTGTGTCACACCATTTTAAATGACGAATTAAAAAATTACGTTGCCGAAGTGTAATCGTCTGTTTCGAGCAGGAGAGGGTGGGATAAGGGTTTTCAAAATGGCGGCGCGTAAGATTTTGTTCGGTTATATTAATTAAATCTTCGTAATTTATGACCGGCTCGTGTACCATGTGGTGTTCGTGATTTATCGTTTTTGCTGTATTAATTTTACATCAAGCTGATTCGGGAACAATCTTATACACGTAGGGAAGTATCTAGAGACTCATTACTTATGTATGTTGTGTGTATTTCTATAGCTAGAGATTTGTAAGTTATTCATAAAAACTATAATACACTCATTTGTGTGGTAATTTCTAGATGCGATGTAAAAGGCAAAACTTTTACATAAGTGTACTTTGAAAGAAAAAATAAACTGATATAAAATACGACATAAAACAATATTCCATTTGGTAATTCAAAATGGACGTCAATTAAACTAGATTCTATACTGTATAGAGCTGAATTTACAAAATAATACATTTCCGATTACTCTGTACAAAGGCTGAGCTTCAAAACGTGCCTAAACACGTATAAGTCAATTGACGTCAATGAGATCCCGAATACGGATAATTCCATTATACAGGGACCCAACCTCTTTTCAACTAACCTCTGCGTAAAAAATTAGGGCATCCCCCCCTTCGACCCTTGCCCACCCCCTGGGCCGTGCGATAACTCACCCCCCGAGTACGGCCCTTGAGAAAAATAGCTCGAAAAACAGACAAGATTTAACTCGGCCCAGTTTTTTAGGTTGATATGTTGAGGGACGATTTGATAACGTCAATTTAAGCTTTGTATGTTACTTTTTCCATAGGATTTGGTTGCACACGGACCTTTTGAATCATATCTGCGGGTAACAGATACATACAGTAAATGTTTAACCAAAATCTGACCTTATTAAATCTCATCTTAAATTACTTTATCTCAACAAAACAGTATCTATAAAATAAAGCCTACTGCGATTCATTTAACAAAACTGAACTTCAAAAATGGTGCTTGCTTTGAATTCGAAGCTTCGACGATAGCGTCTGAATAATTGGTTATAATAATCTATTCATTGTACTCGTATGCTGTATTTTATTTTATTATGTCATAAGAGTTAGACACTTCAGTTGTCTCTCAGTTTTCTTGACAGGAGGGAGTAAATTGTACGCCAAGTGCCTAGATAAAAATTCATACTATACCCAGGTATGTGACAAGGTTTACTGTCTATTCTGTACGTGACATCCTTGAGTTATATCATCATCTTCCAGTCTAATCGGATGCAGCTGAATACCAGTTTATAACATGGAGCGACTGTCTATCTGACCTCAACAACCCAGTTAGTACCGGGTAATACGAAACCCATTGGAAAGGCTGGTTGACAGACTTACAGGTTCCTTCCGTTACATTTCTCATGGATATTCTTTTACTTCATTCCTGACAACACTGGCAAAGACCAAATGACATTATGTCAGCGATAATGACGATGGAGGAAACTCCAAAAATATTTTAGAGGGGCCAAAACCTTTTGTCAATTCTGTGGAAAGTCGGTGTAGAAATACGAAAGGCATTGAAAGCCATTGCCACTTGCCTACGCCCTCTAGAATCCTCTGAAATTCCACACAATATGTCCTAACTTTTTGCGACCAAATTACCGTTTCAATATCGTTAATCAAGATGGCCGCGTTTAGGTACGATCCCTTACTCGTGCCGGCCTGCCGGTAATCTAGGCAAATGTACTGATCCCGAAGCCGACCCACCTAAACTGTTTGATGTTTTAACTCTCGGGATTTCTACAAAAACTTTGTTTATTTAATCCCTCTCCCTTTATGTAGATGTATAAGTAGCCATAATATGTATATGAGACAGGATCGCCTTTGAACCCCGGATGGGAGCTCATCTTTGTATAATTTGAATGTTGATTTGAGATTCGCAGAAAATGTATTTTAATATAATTGTGTGGTGCTCAATCAATCAAAATCATCAATCAATCAATTGTAAAAAATATGTAATGTTACTTAATTTCCATCAAGCTTACACCTGGTCTAGCCTTTTCCCAATTTTGTTGGGGTTGGTTTGCATTCTAACCGGATGGAGCTAAATACCAGTATTTTACATGGAGCGACTACCTAGCTGACCTGTCTTAGTAATACGATACGTCTTTAAAGACTGGTTTTCAGACTTTCCGACTGATGATCTGTAACGACTGTTCAAGATATTGTAGTATCCATTCCAAGCTTATAATAAATATTAAATTATTGTATGAATATTTTAACGTTTTTTTTTCTTGATCATTGACAACCTAACCTTAGAACTTGTTTTTTAGTTAGAAGGAAAGGGACAAAATAATAAAACATATTATGCGTCGCATACACAATAACATAATTATGTAATACTAGAGGAAACTAGACAAAACCACATTCTATCTGAGATCGATATGTCAAAAACGTACTAGATTGATCTTAGCTACCTTCATCTCAAACCTGGGAAAGTCATCTAATACATAAATAAATAAAATTGAAGTGCCTTGTACTTAATAATTTCAGAATAATAGTTTTTTACTGAGTGCGTATAAAATTTCATACGGAAGTACCATATGAAATTTTATACCAAAAAAAAACATGTTTTTAAATTTTTGTCTGTCTGACTGTTTGTCCTGGCTTATCTCCGAAATGGCTGGATAGATTTTGACGGGACTTTTACTATCATATTTAATAAGTAGAAACTTAGACAACCTTTATCTTAGAAAAAAAAGGTCGAGTAATAAAACAAATCCATATTTTTAATTAAATTCCACTCGGACGAAGTCGCGGGTAACAGTTAGTTTTAGAAATAAAATACACTTCAAAATCGTTATTAAATTTTCATTGGCCCTATCGATTAAACCATATTTGAGTGTAATCAACAACATACAAAAATAGTGGTATATATTCAAGAATACACCTCTGAAAAATCAATCAGCAACCATCTAACTCAATCCATCCTTACCAAATATTTTCTCCTCCCACTTTACACTAGGTACCTGAGGATATAATCCAAGGTACCAACAGGGTTGTCACGAAGGTGAGGGTAATCGAAGATGTCAGGTGCCGCTCGCAGATGTGCCAACCCTCCTCAAGTGCGATGCGTGGCCAAATTGACCTGCAGGCCCGTGGGCCCCTACAATTAATTAATTTGTCTTGTGTGTACGTACTTGCGTCTGTGATGGAGGATTTATGTGGTAGAGGATTTTTATTATTCCTACTTATTACATAAGCTTTGTATATACAGGGTTACTGGTAATTCGACGTATTCCTTGCAGGACGTCATAGTAGGGTTAAAATGCAAGAAATTAAGCCACCAAATGTTCTACTGAAATTCAGTGGTTTTTGAGTTACTTAGATTTTCAGTTTTTTTAATGTAAAATCCCAGATTAAATCATTTAAAGCCAATTTAAAAACGATTTACGGCGCGACTGTACTGAAATTTAAGTTACTATCATAGCTGATGACGCAGCAGACCTTTCTTAATTAAATCATTTAAAGCCAATTTAAAAACGATTTACGGCGCGACTGTACTGAAATTTAAGTTACTATCATAGCTGATGACGCAGCAGACCTTTCTTGATTAAATCATTTAAAGCCAATTTAAAAACGATTTACGGCGCGACTGTACTGAAATTTAAGTTACTATCATAGCTGATGACGCAGCAGACCTTTCTTAATAATTACAATTTCTGTATAAGATATTGTGGGGATAAAAGGGTTAGAAGAAATTAAAGGTTTTCTTTCGGTGGCACAAATGACAGGCATGAAAATGTATAGATGCTAAAATCCCTTAAAATACTAATTATTTCATTATTTATCAAAACTTTATGGACATATTAAAACACTGTACAAAGGCGGACTTAATGCCTTGGGCATTTTTTACCAGTCTACCTTAGGGTGATGCAGAGACAAAACATAGTAGGTGCAATTCCAAATTGTTTTAATTAGCCGTTAGACTACTCATGTAGAGGACTGTTATACCCCTATCCAGCTCAACAATAAAGCACCGGCTTGGGCATTAGGTAACACTGTTCAGTGTTCCCACTCTTAAACCTCAACCAAAATTGTAATATTTTCTACCATCTATTCCGATACATTTTGTTTATTTTGACTTACCATATCTTTGCCTTGCCAAACCAGTTGATCAATGATTAATCTTTAGACAGGATTACATTGTGACTACATGACCCAGTGTCAGGGCTCCAGAGAAGGGAACCTCCTGACTATGCGTGCCGTGTCTAGGAGTACTGCTTTCTGAATCAAGCCGCGCAAAGAGAGCCTCCTAAGGTGTCGTACAATGATTACAATGCAATCTAACGCATAAAACGTAACAAGCGAAATAAGGACTATACACACCTCTGCCCAATCTTTCCCGGCAAGAAGTCGTAACGTGCACAATCCACAAAACTTTCATCGATAAAACCACAGCGCTACCAAAAATCCCGACCCCACAAACTATAATGACACTCAACTCTTACTTATACCAAAAGGACAAGCCAACACGTCACAGCGTCACAGGCATGAACCAGTCAATATTGATCAACACTTCGACACGGTCAGGCCGGGGTCAAACGGTCGCTCTTGAACCCTGCGTCGGCCAAAGAAAAAAGAAGTCCCAGCGAGCGTTTGTAAACTATCGGAGCTCCGGGTTCCGTTGGGGGGGATAGATTCTGTCTTTGTTTTTCGAGGGTTATGATTTGGAATGTGGGGTTGTGCAGCTAGATTTTTAGTTGTTTGTTTATGTAAAAGTTTAACCCTGCTACTATTCTGCTAGGTCGAATTGTGAACATTGATTTGTGTCTACTGAGGTGAGACACAGTTTCTTCTAACTCCTGAATATAAAATACACACTTCAGTCATCCCCGTAACTTGAGAAATTATTTGGGGTTTTCTATCAATTTTTTTGCAAACGTTGTATTACTCTAAGAATATCTTCTGTATCGTGGGTGCGTTAACAAACATTTAAACTCACAAACACAAGCAGACAGACCCGGAACAACTATCATAGTAGGTCATATATTTTTTCCGTGCGGGGATCGAACCCACAACACGCAGCGAATCAGCCAATCGCTCAGTCACTACGCCAACAGTGCCGTCAAAAATTTACCGGGCTTAAAATGTCTGCTTTTGTTCCCAATACCAAAACCTTTATCTCCTTATTACGAGTATGTTAGGAGTCGTATATGAGTAACATCAATTCAAATTCCTCCTACCATTTACATATTATGCTATCGGTCCCACCACTCACATTCGCTACGGCTAGAACCCGTGTCCGCTCCGATATCGTCTCGCTTCAACCCAAATCAGGGAAAGTGTTTAGCAATATTGTGCACCCTAACCATGGCTTGTGGGTGAATTGTGTGTGCAAAATTGGTTATAGCTTATTAGTCTCTCAATCAGGATCGTCGTAATTAGATCTTCGGTGTAGGCAAAGGTGTTCCTAGTACACCCACATTTTTCCAGTTATGTTTTAGTCCCATGTAATAAAGGGCAAGCCTATTGCCATCAACCGGGCAAATCCAGACTCAGTGGCTGCTACTGGATAATTCCTAATGGGAAAACCCAGGACCACATGACCAACGAGGCAATTCCAAAATATTGTTGGCCTTTTACTAGACAGTTATGTAATTACTGATATTTTCTAATATTTTCATATTCTAATAAGACTTATTGTAAAACTGCGAGCTTGCCTGTTCTTACTAGACACCCATACGGATCCTATATACCTCTAAACAATACACAAACAAAAACTTATCAATATAAACAAACTCCAATCCCATCGTTATTCCTATCACGAAAGACCATAAAATACTCTGGACAATAGAGCTCAAAAACGAGGAACAAGAAAGCAATAGAATCGCAGCCAAAGTGTTGAGTCCACGGAAGTTAGGCACTCGGTCGGCCGCTCCATAACACTCGACGAACACTGCACTTTTGCAGACCTAGGTTGAATTGAAAAGACCTGTCGTAGGGTCAGCAGAGTTCATAGGCAAAGCTAGAGGAAATATAGCTAGATAGAGTCGGTTACTGTTTAGAAAAGCTCTCGTTTAAAAAAAAAACTTTAAGGTAGATGTTATTTTTACAGAAAAGCTTTCGTTCAGAAATGGGTATAAGAATTTAAAATAGGTGTTATTTTTACAGAAAAAAAATGGGTATAGGAATTTTAGATAGATGTTATTTTTTCAGAAAGGCTCTCGTTCAAATATTTTAATGAGAATTAATAGGTATTATTATTTTTTTCAGAAAAAAATGTTCGACTAAAAATCTACGTCCTAACATATTCATGATAGCAGGAGCTCGCAAAATATCTCTGTCTCACAAATCATAGCTTGAAATATTGCATAGAGGAGAATATTTGGGTCAGAAACGATCTTAGTCGTACATTATGTATTAAACCGTGGTACATTATGTGTCCCTAGAAGTAGGCTCCCTAAAAGTAGCCGTGTGGTATCCGGCAGAGTAGAATAGAACCAACCCATTACACTCACGGGTGTCGTATAAGGCGACTAATGTCTGAGGCAGAACACCTTGCGCCTCCGTAGACCAGAGAATGGGCAGCAGCGTTTTCTGTTAGTCTTTCATCACTGCGATCTCCAATCCGCCTGCCAAGCGTGGAGATTACGGCAAATTCCTCCCATCATGGGAGAGGCTTATGTCCAGCAGTGGACGTTATGGGCTGTTGTAGTAGTGTGTAGTGTAGTAGAAGTAGGACGAGGTACTCTCACCACTAAAACGTGTACTCAAAAGTGCTTTAAAAATATAACCACGTAAAAAGGAGTGAGGACGAGAAAATTTTGCCTCAAAACATATTAGACCTTTATCCTACCACCCAACGAAATTGCGAGCGAAAACCTTTCACATAAACATACAAAAAAGTTGATTATCATCTGGGCCCAATTCCCGAAGCGGAAACCCCTTTTGTTATTGTCAAATTAGCCAATACTCAAGATAACAAAACATCCCTTTATTCTAAGGGACAAAAGCCCCTTTTATTGACGGGCGAAATTTAAACAGGGTGGGTTTTAACTATCTTCCGTACCTACTCCCTGTGTAATCCGGGGGGAGGTGGGGGAAGGCTGTATTTGTTAGGTCGAATGGCTGTGGTCTTCTCCCTTTGGGGAGACTTATCTGTAGCTTTGAAATTGGAGCAGGTTTTCGGTCGGAAATTTTATTAAATTCTCAACGGGTGTCGTCGTTAAGTGTGTGTTTTTGGCAAGTTGCTTGGTGTGTTTTTTTTTTTTCAAAAAATATTTGCTGGGGTTTTGGTGAGCAGTCTCTAGGTTATATATGTCAGCGTAGTTTTACTTTTAAGAAAACTTTAATATGCCATATTCGTATGCAAACTGTTGAAAAACCTTTCAAGTGATCACACTTGGCTTTTGTATGTCAGCTTAGTCTTAGACAAAAGGGTGATATTTCGAGCATATCCTAACGACATCTTATTAGCGGTGTTTAATTAAGCCCATAATTAATATTAGTAAGCCATGAGCTATCATTTCAATTTATTTTCTTTTGCTATTCAGCTTTTATTAATTTAGCTACAATAAAAAACCAGTAAACTTTTTACGTCCCAAAACCAACTAAACAGCATCCCTACATTTCCCCGTCTCAATGTAGGTAAGTAAACAAACTCAAATATTAATACTCAGTACGTAAGCGATATGCTCAAATTTAAGCGTTCCACCTCGTTTTATTAAAGACATAAAACCTTGCAATTCGCCACGCGAGGGGAGAAGGGGGCAATTTTAACTATCCTTGTATGTAATGAGGGTGGGCGCGGGTGTTAGGGTAGAGTGGGGATTACAAGGGTGCGTCTTGCAAACGGGTCTGCGTGCCTGGCCGCGGGCAACAGCGATTTGTCCCTTATATCCCCGGTCTACCCTTGCGCGTGACAGTAGCTCTCAAAGTGTTCTGTTTTAAACTTGATAAATGTATGGATTTGTGGAGGGCTTTGTAATTTTTACAGTTTATATTGGTATAGTTATTTGTGGGATTTGAGAGGAGCTCATGGCTACATAATAATAGCCGCTAGGGTCGATCGTTAGGTTAATCCACGCTTTCCCAGGTTGGTCCGTAGATAGTTGACCATCCATTATCCTCCGTGCCTCGGACAGGTAGTCAGTGGCCCGAAAATCTGAAAACCATTCTAACCAATTCTATCTTATTTCTCAGTACTAACTGATTTGCGTAGGACCCTCTCAATTTCAATTAAAATCGCGGCAGGCCCAGACGAAGATGGCGGAAAGAACTAGGTATAGACTCCTTCAACAAAAACTGGTTGTTCGTCTTAAGCTAAGCAAATGATGATTTCATTTATATGAAACCATCATTTGCATTTAGACTTTTATAAGTCTGGACTCATTTTGCGTCGCCACGTTACACAAAGCAGACTTTCGTACGAAATCGAATGTAGTGTAAAATACGCCCTCTTGTCCCCTAATATCGCTGAAAACTTTGACAATCCGAGCAGCAGGGCTTGTTTACGTCGTAAAAGGTGGTCGATAGAGACGCGCGGCCCTCGCGAGCTAACACGAGCCCGCCGTACCCTCTACCGCGCCTCCCGAGCCGCTGAGCCGCATATAATCGTGAGAGATGGCGGGTGTAGCGGCCCTTGTTATTATTACTTCATCTCTTAGGTAGGTAATCGCATGCTTTAAAATTAAAAGTACTAGCTAAAGAACTGAGAGTAGCATGAGTGTTTATGTACCTGCCTAAATAACGAATAAGAATAAGTATAAGAATAATTTATTTAAAAATTAGCTTTTACTAAAGTGTAAATTTGAGTGCAGTAGTGTTATTTCTTAAACAATAGTAAATTTAGTGCTTAAAAGTAAACTATAACTAAAATATATATAACAGTTGCAAGTAACGATAATATCGAATTCAAATGTTAGGTAGCGACCTGCCTGATCTAGGTTTATTTAAACCTGTGTTAAATAAACCTAGATCAGTATTATTTGAGGAGGCGTAATGCGTAATGAATTACATTGAAAAGGCGTAAAGCAGTATTTAAGCGGCTGCCGGGCGTAATCGTAATCTCGTGAGATGGCGGGTGTAGTGTAGCCTTGTTATGATAACTTCATCTTTATTGATAAGTAGGTAGGTACCGAATCATTTGAAACTAATAGTAGCAGCTAAATTAGTTGGGATATACAGTTACTGAAAGTTACATAGGAAAAAGAAGTATATAATGTTAGACTCTTGTAATACCCGCGCGATTGACAGCATTATTATAATCGTAAGAAGCGGGACTCATTATTTATTTCTTTTTTGTAAATGGGTAGTTCTTGGCGAATAGTAGCCGCTTGGTGGTAGTACTTATATATATAGATATTGAGTGAAATAGATTTCAAAGAAAACAAGTTAATTCTGAATTGATAAACAAAATATTATAAGGCCTCGCAAGACGCGCTGGCCGCACCATAAGGACAGCTAGTCTAAGAGCTGGCATATTGCAGCAGCCCTCATCGACAAAATGCAATCTGTGTAGGTAAGCGGTTCGTCGGAAAGAGCAATATTTAAAGTCGTTAGATTAGGTAGACACACAAGTACATACTAAGAAAAAGAAAGAGTAAAAAAATTGTTAGAAGAAATGTTTATTATTATTTCAGGATATTACGCTACTTAAGCAGATAACAGAGCCGCACTTACGTGATCGTGAGAGATAGGGGATGTAAACAATCCTCATTATAAATTATTCAATCTTTATACATAGACGCATTTAAGTTAAAACTAGGGGATTGGTAGCTAGAACCTTTATAAAGGACATAGATGGATTTTGGCTTATTAGAACAAAATCCTATCCCTTCAGTAAGAGTACAACTACAATAAACTAATAAAGAATAAACTTCATTAACTTACTTACAGGTATTCAAAACGTTCAGCTATCTAAAAAAACTTGTAACAAATCTATCAAACAACAGTTACGACAACCACTTTTTTGTTCAATGGCTCGCTCAAAGCGTCCCACTGAACAAAACAGCTGGTTTAAATATAACAACGTACCTAACCCTACCGCTGCAGCACGTGTCAAAAATAACCAAATCAAATCAAACGTGTTCGAAGGTCAACATGTGACCTGTGACCCGACACCGTCGCCCCGTCAACGTAACGTGTTTACAACTGACCAGTTTTAGCCCAACAAGGGTTAGAAATCAGTTTAAGATCAACCCTTTGAATACTCTTTAACGTACAAGAAAGGATCATGCATGAAAAGCCGCGTTAAGAATCAAACGAACGTTAAAATAAAAACAACATGTTGAATCACCAACACAGTACAACGTAATAAAGATATGAGTAGGTACTCATTGTGAAAGTGATAATGACATTGAAAATTAAAACACGATGCACTCGTCCCATTGACCGAGCGCTCGTAACCGAAAAAAAAAATCAACAACACGCAGTCCAATAAAAACGTAAAATTGCCACTGACATTATCCTATTACGTCATCATTCCATTCATGAAAACGATGCGCGAAAAAACAATCGCATCGGAACACGTGTTAAACGATGCCATTAAACGGCTGCCCGTCGAAAAATATTAATTATTAATTAACACGCTTGCGTCGAATTAAAATATTTTTATTGGCGCCAAAAGGCAAAAAGTCGGGAGTTAATTCGGTGGCCGCGATGGCATTGTTTGCGGGCCGCGTGCATAAAAAAAGGAAACGAGACCGTGGAAAAAAATACAGACGAAACTTCGGGGAAATAAAAAACTGAGCCGCGTGGAGCACACCGTGATTTAAAAATAAAAACGTCGGACGTCCGTAATGAAATCGAAAGGCGGTTCGTCGATAGCCATTGGAAAAAGGTAAAAGAAGAGCCGGCACTTTCACGCGTGAGAATTTTGGCTTTTTTGGCATCGGACGCGGCTTCCACGCGACCGCAAAACCGTTTGTGTTTTAAAGGGTTAATAAGTAAGACAAGTAGTGCTACCATCGTCGCAGCTTGTGCTGCTTTTATTTGAGATGTAACTGTCTGTTGAAGCCGATACCTCGTCCTGCTTACCGATGTCACTCGAAGCTTTTTGGCTTTTATTCTCTTCATTACATTTTGGTGGCTGAATTTCGTTTAAATAAGGGATATTCTTGTGTATGTTTTTGCAGTGTCTCTATTTCCCACACAAAGTTCTTTTGAGTAAATTATTTTTCTTTCGCCAGAATTAAGATTGAAGAGAGGTTTTGTACGTACAGTTGCTCCTTCAATTTGTAAGTCCTTCATGTTGAAATCTATGTATTTTCTCCTCTATGAGATTCAGATCCATATTAATGTATACAATTGGTAACATAATAAACACACAACTTCTCGTGTGGTGTCTCAGACCATGATTCTGAACAACTTTTGTTCTATGACTTTTGAAAATTCAGGACAATTTTTTTTATTTTACCAAAAATGCTGCTCGTCGTCGTCGTTGCTGTTCGTATTTATTCCTTTAGAAAGTTCATTTTTATTTGTTACCAAGAACTCGTCAAACAAAAGTTGTTCAGTTTCACATGGTCCGAGACACCACACGATAGTTTGTGTGTTTATTATGTTACCAATTGTATACATTAATATAGATCTAGGCTTATTGCTATAGAGATAGGCTATATAGGCTTACAAATTGAAGGAGCAACTGTACGTAAGTTAGATATTATTATATTACAAAATAATGCATTTTTTCTTACCCTGCTTTTAAGCTATTGCTAATATCTATAATCCGGAAAAGCTCATTACATTATAAAAATATTCAAGCGATCTCTACACAAACATCCCCTAATAATCTAACCCGTTAACAAAACAAGCTCAACGACCTATTAAAAGTTTATCTCCTTGAAAATTGTACGGAGTAATCGCCTATTAATTTTAATTAAAACACTAATTAACAGGTGCGGTGCGACAGTCTAAATTGCCCAGTTTTGTTAAGCCGTAAAGAGCTTAGCCCGGCCTCCGACAAAAAATATTCTTCGAAACAAACACTCCATAAATAAAAATATACCACCAACTCCTAGCGCTTAATTTTTATTTAAACCCAAAAAACAGTTGATTATGTAAACGTTTAATCCTAAAAAGTGGTCTTTCATTTCATACCTAGCTTTTGTGAAATGTAGAATGAAATTTAGATAATCCAGACGAACGGGCGTTATGCTGAGTTTTAGTCTAGTCTAATTTTATATCTGTTCTATAATGATGCTTTAAATTACAGCACATAAACTAATTCGGGTTATTTGTAAAGCTCGAGGACTTTTCGTCACGACAGACATGAATAAAGTAGTACTTATTGTTTTTATTTCTCTTCTTGGAAAGGCGTTTAAAAATTTAGAAAATTTAATGTTATTTAAATTAAATATTCAACCATTTCTAAGCCACACACTCAACTCAGCAAAAAATAAACAAAGTAAAAATTACTGCGGCTAGAGACAAGGTAAAATAACATGATTAAAAAATATAAAAAGGAACTCATTATGACCCAACATCGTCAGCCACTGTTCCCCTTAACCTCACCCTCTAATATAATAACCCTCCCACACCTCCCAGGGTCATAACGGACGTCCCTTCGAAATATTCTTTCAACAAAACTGGGCTCCGTCCCTTCGAAACAAAAAAGAAAACGCTGCATCACGGTCATTTTTAATTTTAACCCTAACGACGCCATTGAAGGCATTTAACGTCGGCCATTACGGCGTCACTATCTGATGCGTGCATCTTCCCGAGCTAAATGGACGGGAAAGGGTCTGGAATAACACGGATAGCGTTCGGAGCCTGGGGAAATTAAGTAGGTTTTATGCAGGCGAAAATATTTGCCAGTTTTTAATAACTTGCCGGAATAATTCAGGATTTGGCCGACGAAAATTAAAATTAGGTTTTGAAGTCGCACTAAAACGCCAGTACACCAAACGTGTATACGAAAGATTCTTGACGTATGAAATACAAATGAAACCAGACAATTTCAAAACAAACTACTTGATAATTTATTCTCCCCTAACTACAAATTAGAATCCTGGCTGCCTCAACAGTCACCGAAAAATATTCAAGAGATTCCGTATCCCATGAAAGCCTAAAACAGCCATGCATAAATACGAGCTGGGAGAATTCATCTCTCCGTTCATATTAATATTAATACTCGTGATTTGCATTTTAGCACTTGGCTCCGGTTCCCCTGGCGTCTGGTGCGGAAAAATCTCCGCTATGACGGACATCTGAGTAAATGGCGCGAGAAAAATAACGCCCGTCGAGCACACGCTCGCGGAAATTGAGGACGCGGCGGAATTTTTAAGTGTTGCGCGGAATTTACCCGGAATTGTTGTACGAATGTCGCATTCTTGGGTTTAATTCGGTACGAAAATGTTTTTATGTTATAATATATTTTTTGTGGTCTAAAAATTATGTGTAGTGGTAGATATAAAAAGATTCTACACTAAGTTTATGCTGTTATGTGTGATCGTTTTCAGGAAGATTTTCAATATTGATGTCAGGAAATTAAAATGGGACCATTATTCTTAGTCAATATACAGAGGGATGATTCGGCGCCATCGCTGTTTTCTCTTTTTATTTTCCTCCTTCCTATATTCTATAACTAATTGGCAGATGGTTGGATTAAAACCCTCATAACTAAGCACCAAATAATGTTCAGCAGAGTATCTTCGTGCTTAATGACTAGTAAACACAGGGTGGGGGCGAGTATTTAGGAACGTTTCGTAAATGAGGCGCCGATTATTTGCCCCTAAACCGGGCCTGTTTGCCCGCGCCTCCTCCACTAATTGATGCGAGCCGTTGGCGCGGAGGCTTTTTTGCCAAGACCAATGTAATGGGGCTCTTTGGAGTGAAATATCTTTTTCGGTTTTTTGTATTTTTTTCCCGGAACCTTTTTTGGGTAAAGGGTACGTGGGGGTAGAATGTATACTTATGGAATTACTGTAATCAGTTGTGGAAAGGTTACTTTTGACCCGAGCCTCCCCTAATGTTGCTGTAAATTTAGCAGCGTGATAGCCAGGGATTTAATGAATAGGATTAATTAAAAGCAATATAGTGTAACCTAAGTGATACGAGCGAGAGGAGGGTTAGGACGTTATAGGATAACATTTATACAAATTTATTTCAACAAACGATTAAACCTAACAAAGCGGGTACTAATTTTAAGCAAAACTGGGTTCGATTCCCGGGTCGGGCAAAGTGTTATTGGGTTTTTCCATCAGGAATTACTCAGTAGCAGCCGCGGAGTCTGGATCTGGGCCAGGTTGATGGCAATAGGCAAGCCCCCTATATTACATAGGACTTTAAATATAACTGGCGACATGTTTGAATGAAATACTATTAGGTACACCTCTGCCTAACCCTCGGGGATTATAGAAGGCGAGATGTAGTTATGTATAATAATGAAATGATGTTTATTTTTGCAAGTAGGTTCTCACAAACACTTTTACACGTCATTTTTTTTAAACTAGATGGGGCCGGTGTTTCGCACCTGACTACTCTGAGAAGAAACAGCCGAAACAAACTCAGAGGTCATAGTCTCTTTTGAAGTCCAGAGATAATCTAGTTCAATTCAGATGAGGACTATGCAGATTAGTGTCTGAAATGGTCTTTTGAAGAAAGAACCACACAGATTTGAGTGGACCTGTCCAGTCAGTGCAAGCATTTGTCAGTTATCGTGTAGCTCGACTTATAACTCAAGAAGCTCAACGAAACGACGAACAATACCAAAGAAAGGACATTTGGGTAGGTCGCTTATAGTACTCAAACTGCCAGACAGTCGTGGGGAAAAGAATAAAATAAAACACGTGCGCCACATGGTCCTCACATTCACAATAATATAAATTAAATAATATCTAAACAAATTGATAGTGTGTTGGATGATCCTGAAATATTTAAGCATGTGTTTGCTACGATTCTTGAATACAACCCCTAACTTTTTTCCAACCCAATCAATCCTAATGAGCGCCATTATTTTTTTAACGGCAACATTGAAAGCAACAAATTTTACTCTGGCAACTCTGGCAGTACCGGCCTTCCGTATAATTTGTGCGAAAAATTTACATGTGTCGACTTAACCCGCCCTTGCTGGGTGATTGATGATACTTTCGGATATTCGGATATTATATTAACGGGCCCCCGTGGAGGGTTTTGGGCCTAATATCGGTATTTTGTAGGCGTTGGTCTGTCTTGGGGGAGTTTGCAAATTACGGCAGGTTTTTGCTTGAAACGATGACAGAGTACCTAAGCCTTTATGTGGAGAACAGACTCTGTTTATGTAGATAAAAGATTATTCTATCGGGCCGGCAGTCTCGAGATAACTACAAATTCGCTAAGTTTTGATTGCTAATTACTAATGAATAAATTCGGTTGCAATGATGATGCTTGGGAGTAACGCAAGTCTCTACGTCCAAAATGCGTTTCTCGCAAACACGTAAGTAATCGGCGATCGAAAGTTAGCGAATTTGTTGCTACCTATGTCGAGACTGCCGTGCCCGAGATTATAAATATAAAATTTATTTAATCATAAACTAACTAGGCACCTAATTAATTGAAAACTATGAAATAAACTAAAATAAATAAACTAACAAGAAACTTCAAATTGATTTTGTCATCTGCCTAGCCTTTTTCCAAGTTTTATTGGGGTCGGCTTCCAGTCCAAACGGATGCAGCTGAATACCAGTATTTTACATGGAGCGACTGCCTATCTGACCCCCACAACCCAGTTAGTACTGGGTAATACGATACCCCTTGGTAAGACTGGTTGTCAGACTTTTTGGGCCACTGACTACCTGTAACGACTGTCAAAAATCACAAATGACAGCCGGGATCAACTGCTTAACGTGCTTTCCGAGGCACGGAGGAAACTCGGTATGTAATGGGTGGTCACCCATCCACAGAAAAACCAAGGCAAGCACGGCTTAACCTAAAGATCGACCCGAGCGGCTGTTATTATTTAGCCACGAGCTCCTCTTCAAATTGATTTTGCAGGTATATGAAGGTCTTTCCAGGTGGGTATTCCGTAGCTTGTAAGTAAAACAGATTTCGTATTGTATCAAGGACTGGACATTTTTGATAATTTATTTTACAGTATTCGCAAACTGCTTTCCGACGTAACAAAAAAAAAACTTTATAAATAAAATACATATTGTGAAATGAGCACCATATTTATTACTAAGTAAAAAGTAAGTTTAATAAGTGTAGGTATATTTTCTGCATTATTTTTATCAAAGACCATGCTCAAATTCTTTACAATCCCAAAACAGTTTCATTCCAGCCCAATTCTCCCCTAAACCACAGGATTCTATTCCAATTCAATTGACACCTGTTCGTAGTGTTGTAGCCCATTTGTAAGTAATTAATAAACGTATCGATACCAATATAGTCGCTTCTATTACGGTAGTGTTGGGCTCAATGAGGAGGGCATTGTCGATAAGAGTACCTACGCATTATGGCGGCCCGTACGAGGATACCTACAATAAACCAACTGTACGGTCTGAATAAAACGAGAGATTAGAAAATTAGATTTTATTTTAATGTAACAGTAAATTTTTGAACTGATTAATAGCTTTATTCGCTAAACGTGTTTGGATATTGAATTTATGATAAGGTCAAATAAATGTTAAACATGAATGGAATGACAGGCAACATGATACTCGTAAATATTAGGTATTGTCTGATAAAACTATTTAATTATTACGTATTGGTATAATATAATTCTATTCAATAGTTATGGGCCGTATGTATGCGTTAAACTAATGTTTTTCTTTCAAGTTAACTGTAAAATAACGTTTCTAACGTTTAAACCGTAGTCGTACCTTATGTAAGTGTCAATATTTTTTCTTATTAATAATGAAGTCTTTATTGTACATTATAGACCGAAATTGATTGTTTTAGCTATAATTATTTGATACTTAAGTTGTTGTAAGTAAGTAAGTTATAATTATAACATTTATTTATTATTATTTTTAATTTTAAATAAATAAAATAAATTAATGAAAAATAAACTCATTGTTCTCCATTATTTGTTTAGAACGTACTGCTGTTCAGGCCCGAAGGCACTTAAGAAACAGATTCCTGCCAGCTTCTCTCCAGAAACAAAGTAGGTACCTACTCAGTACAGTTGGTGTACCAAATAAATTATATGCAAATAAAATCACTTTCTTCGTATTTGTGTTATCCTACTTGTAGGTGACTGGTAGGAGACCCAATTTCCGTCTCCCTAATCTGTAAACCCTACATCTCACAGCCCCGTTACATGGTTAATAGTGTCGTGCATAAAGTGACGTCACATAAAGCCTCACTTTCACCGTACCGCAAACAGTAACACACGTAAATACCAACAGTACCTTGCCCGACAAATTGCAGTACGGAGTACCGGTACCGTACCAACAGATTGCTATACCTATTATGGTTTACGGTGCCAGCGTTTAGTGTTAGATTGGCTTGGGTTTAGGTGGTTGTATGGGCTGCTATGATGTTACTGTGTCAAGTTAAGGGTGAGTCCCGGTAAAAGCATTTTCCTAGTACAACGTATTGTTTTATAAATGTATTTGATTACGAAAACCAGCACGCCTGAGATATATTTCTCGACGGCATGCAAAACCAAGTCGGAGGCCCATAGGCGGCAGAAAATCTCTGACACCAGGTTAGACACAACCACATGATAAAGAAGAAGACCAACAGGCCAAAGGAAGACCAAAGAAAAAATTAATGGATTGTGTGAGGAATGGTATGAAGGAAAAAGGTGTAAATGATAGCCTGGCGCAACAGAAGATAATCATCATCTGCCTAGCCTTTTAGAATGGGGAAACAAAAACGTGTTGCGCCGACCCCAAGTAACATGGGACCAGGGCAGGCAGATGAGAACACGTGTTTAAATCTTTGCAGGCCACGGTATGAATACTTTGAAAACCATCACCTTCGAAATAGTAACAATTTTGGACCGTTTAGCTATTTTTAAATTTATATTTCTCGAATATAAACTAAGTAAGCACTATCCCTGATGATGGCAAAACTAAAATAATAGTACCTTTTTTTTCGGATGGGATTTCATCAAATGACTCCTCCCGCTCTGGGCGGAGACTTTAGTCAGACTTTTACTAACTAAAACCCATCCATGTTTCTTCGTCGCCCTTTGTGTTCCCGGACCATAGTATCTCTTTCAAACAGTCCCGCAGCCCCGGCAGGCATCGGCCCTTGCGGACCCCTTACTTTTGCTGACTCTCTTTGAGGCGCGCGTGGAACACGAACGCGCCGTCGACATGGCCTGTCGTCATGAGACGGACGGACGGCGAGCTAGCAGGCAATGTCCTTAATATTTTAATGTATTTGCAACGCATAAACATAATCAACCTATATCTTTCCCACAGCTGGGACACAGGCCTCCTCTCTGTAAGAGGGAATTTGTAACGCATAAAAAGATCCTACACACAAAAGGGCACATGGGAATCGGGTGGGAAAATACCAAGTTTAAATCAAATCATACTAAAACCTTTCAGTTGCAATTGCAATCAGTAAGTGCAACACAAGGAATAGGAAAGTTTTTCTCATCACTCAATACAAAAAAAAACTTTTAAATATAATATACTTTTTTTGATAATGAACTTGGACAAGAATACCAACCTATAAATAAAATATTTACTACTAGCTATTGCTCGCGACTTCGCTCCTGTTATGAACGGAAATTAACACACGGGAACGTTTTAAATATAGCCTCTGACACTCGGAGATAATGTAGCTTTCCGTTAGTGAAAGAATTTTCTGAATCGGATCAGTAGTTCCGAAGATTATCCCCTGCATACAAACTTACAAACAATGTTTACCTCTGCAAAATATTAGTATATAAGTTTATATGATAACGCACAAAGATCAATTTCCGAAGTACCCTGCAACGATGTGCTAAACCTAACCTTATGGCTACAAACAACAACATATCAATACAACAAACCTACTCATCCCATGACCTAGTGTCTAGACGACATATCTAACTAACTACCTACGTCACTAACCCTGAATCTTGCCACATAGTGTACATACACGCATATGTAAATACATTACCGGTTCACTCTCACTGCGACTGACCTCAGCGGTATACGGTACCTTCGAACGGGCTGGCTATTGGAATGCCTTGGCTGTTACGTAACTCTCAGACTATAACTACATGGATATAGACGGAGAGCTAGCTTATGAGTTAAGGAAGTACACTGGGGGGTCGATTTATTGAGTATGGGTTGTTAAACAAAACTTTCAGTGTTCTAAAGAGTGTTTAAGTTGATTCGAAAAAAAAGTAGTTACAGGGTGATTCTGACCTTACTGGTAGTTACTAGTTTCGAAGTTGGTTGGTACGTGTTTGGTTTGCAGAATTAGGGTAAGATGAACAGATGAATAGAATTTAGGTTATCATTTTTTTAGACAAAGGGTACTTGTTTACCTATTGGAGAATGTCTGAAGCATTAAGTCCGCCTTTGTAACTTTTTGTGTCCGAAAAGTATGAATATATAAATGAAAAGAGCCATCAAGAAAATATAGATGTAATATAAAATCATCATGTGATGTAAATAAGTGATGATTTTATGTTTTTTGTGCATGACTGAAATACGGAAACGGTAAACAGGATGTTTAAAAGATTGTTGATTCTGTGTGATAAAATATATTAGATTCTTCAAAAGATTTACTTCTTAATTTTGGAAAAATGAAACTTAAAAAAAAAAAAATTGAAGATTCACCAGTGAAATAAATTACATTTGGTAATTCAAAACGGAAAAAATCCGATCCATGTATGTAAGTGTTTATTGATTTAGTTAATACAGTTTAAATATCTAAACACTTCTTCCCTTTCTAACCCCTCACCACAAAACAGCAACCCCAAAACCGAATATGTTTACAAACCAACAATTTATCGCTAATATTCTAACATTTCATTCACTATTACTCCACCCCCGCCACTACAAATAGTTCTAACACCACAGACCACAACATAATTAGCCCGAATTGATTCACTAACGTAAAGCTGTCATCAATGAACGCATGTAGTGTCTAACGTGTTCTAATGGCACTCTCACTTGCGCCAGTACTAGGACGCAGCCCGTATTTGTACAGCTATTAGCCACTGGGTCAAGGCACTGTCCACTTTCACTGTCTTTGATTAATACAGAAGGATGGAGCAAGATGGAGGATTGTCTTTCTAGTGTTGGGGTAATGGGGGTGTAGAAGAGATTGTGTTTGGAAAAAATGCGCGTAGCTCCGTGACTATGTTCTTTTTATTTGAATGTGTATTTTATTTTATTTAGAATGTTGTTGGTGATGTTAGTTAAGTTGACGAGTTTATGTATATTTCAAGTATGTGATTTAGATAAATGTAAAGTGGATAAATAATTCCAGAAACTAATATGTATAGAGTAGGGTCCTTTGTTTAAATAAAAGGATTACTCATGTGTCCCATAGCTACACACATAAATTAATCAAAGGAAGCGTTGTCGGATTCGAGTCAAGATTTTGTAACAATATTTTGATTCAAAAGAGTGTCCATGGAGTTTCTTGCCTGTTCTTCTCCATAGGCTACGCTAGGGAATGGGCAACTACAGTACTTTCTCAAGTTAATATGCCTTGTGACTGGGACTGTAGCTTTGTTTTTTAATTGTAATTTTGACATTCAAAAGTACCGTAATGGTCTAATTGAAATAAATGCTTTGAGTTTGAGTTTGATTTTGAGTTGGATATTACATTCTATTATTTAGAAATTTCTTCTACTAAAAAGTAGGCTTTGAATATAAGGACTTTTTTGACGCTTTTATGGTGAAAGAGACTTTATGACATTATTAGTTAGTAATATACTTTGGTTAAACGATTAATTAGGAATAAGCACAAGCTCCGGTATTGTTATAAACTCACAGATACCCTTAATTTGACGTGATTAGGTTGTGTTTTGATAAATGATAACTTATATTTCCCAAAGGCCAGGCCTTAGTTACTCCAGTTTTAATTACTTAAAATCCTCGTTACCCAAGCCCAGCTAACAAAGATATCTAAACCAAATCAACCCGACAAAGTCCCCCCGCCTACGATTAAAGAAAATTATAACGCGGGCTTTATCGACCCACGCACGAAGGCGGCGTTGCCTAGCAACCAGGACCAACGGGCCTAACCCTTCAGATGCCGCGAACCGCTTACTTTGCGGCCAGTCCCGCGGCGGGGGACACAAAACCCCGTTTTTCGGCATTGATCCGAACACCACCGCGCCTGCGTGTTGAACGAAAAACGAATCGAGGAAAAGCAAGGTCACATCACTACAAGTTCTTTTTTCAAATTCGGATATTGAATGGAGAATGATTGCGTTCAGAAATGTTGCTTGTGGAGCTTTGTGCAGTTCAGTAGGACAGTGCACTGCCGGGGGCCGAGATGAATGGTCGTACGACACACACGATTGATTGCGGCTAAGATTAACTCGCTCCTCACTAGTCGGTAGCGTCTGTATCTACACATGCTATCTGTTTAGGCAATATTCGTACCTACAGCGCTTAAAGCTGAGCTGTCCAAATTTAGAGCTTCACTTGAATAAATCTGATGTTAAACTCGTAAAAGTTAAGCCGTAATTTTTTTTTTAATCTAGAGGATAGGTTATTTTATCGAATTATAGAATAGTCCTAATATTATTCAATTCAAAAAGCAAAGCAACGCCCACTCCTAGACTCATTTTCAACGATCAAAATCATGAAACAAATCATGAAACGATGATGGGATACACATTGAGAGAACGCTGTCTGGCACAATTCAGGCAAACTATTGACGTTAGGAGCACGATTAGCGAGCGCAAATATTTGGCATCCAACCCAGCAAATGATGCAACTTGAGCATTAATTATCCGAAATAAATATAAACTTGAATGAAGTCTATAAAATGCAATGTAAAAATGTGAAACAGTTTCGGAAAAAAGATGGCTTTTTCTCGGGAAATTATTATTTTCTAACTCTGGCGACATAGGCAACACTCCGACGATTTCTACTAACACGGGGAATTGGCTAAAATCAAATTAAAAACTCTCTCCAATTTTTATGTCAGCATAAAAGTATGTTCCCAACTACTCATTAAAAGCCGTAATCATAAAACCTAATTACTACCGTCGCCCATACCGATCGGAAATCAAATTATCTAATAAATTAACGTGCGCGTCGATTATATCCGAATAATTGAAAAGGAATCGTGGAAAACGGCGCTAACTAATCGTTTTGTCGTACCAATTAACTTTAAATTGAGACAATTCTGATATAAATAGATGGGCTGCGTTCACACGCGCGGGTTAGTCGCGTAGATATAGGGTTACCATGTCGTATACCTTTAAACGACTCTTTAGTAGACACACAGTTAAACAATTGACATAAATCTCCTGGAAATTTAGTAACGGACGGGAGGTCCGCACTTGTGGCAAAATGTGTTTTTCGAAAATTTTAAAGTAATGACAAAAAAAACCGGCATTTACAACAGTCCGGACACCTTACTTTACGTTTTTCTGGGTAATCTCTGGATCTACTGAACCGATTTTTAAAATTATTTTACCTAAGGTAAGCCACGATATTTTTGAGTGTCTTAAGCTATATTTATTACTTGAAAAAATAAGGGGGGGGGTTAGAGGTAAATAAATGCCCACCCGTGCGAAGCCGGGACGGGCCGCTAGTTTTTTTTATAAAATCTCGTTGATTTAAAAAGTCCAGGTTAGTGACAAAGCCAGGCAGTCTTCCATGTCTTAATGGCGAACCAAAATGCAGGAAATGTCAGAACAAATTCGGATGAATGGTAACCTTAGTCGCGACCAGGTAGCCGTCAATACGAGCGGTTGAAAATTCAATCAAATTATTTTATTTCGGGTGTGAATGCCTCTAAAAAACTGCGCGATATATTTCTGTAACATGTCGAAGAGGTGTTAAAACTAACTGCTGGTGTATTCAATCGTGACAATCAATTATAGTTTACCTGTGTTTTCTATGAGGTTTTGCAGTGTAGCGAATTGTAATATTTGCACAGATTTATACATTACTTTTCCTAAATAAAAAAACCGGGCAAGAGCGAGTCGGACTCGCGCACCGAGGGTTGCATACAAACTTTTTAAAGGACAAACTTAACATTGCTGTTCGATCCTTATAAACGGCTATTAATCGCAAATATTAAGTTTGTTATATATAAACGGTCTAAATCAGAGATTCTCTCTGACTTAAACCATTTCACGATTTTGGTTTAATTGTTTTTTTTTCCTCTAAAATATGACATTGTACCAATTGATTTTAATTTAGTTTTATTTAATGTGTTTGTGTCATAATGTGCAAATTAATTTTAATTTAATGTATTTTATTGATCTGAAATAAATGAATTAATAATAAGTCACGCCAAACCAAAATATAAAAATAATGTACACACATCAAAAATGTCTAGGGATCAAGCATTTTTATGCGGATTTCTTGAGATTGAGATGTGGCTTTGTAATAAATTTATGATTTTATAAATTTATATGGATCCTTTTTGGTGCATTTCATAATTTGAATCAGGAACTCTCAATCAAATTCGAGTAAAAGATGAAAATAAGCTGTCAATATTTTCCCTATAAAAACATACAACGCATTGAAGACATTATTAGTGCTACTGTTTCCCTACTACTGATTAAAACCAACGTTATTATGGAGCGGCGACGTCATTTAAGCAGGGAAGAAATGCTCAGAGCCGTGGGAATGATAGAAGCTGGTTCCCGGCAACGTACTGTAGCTTTAGCTCTGAATACAAGTCAGAGTGTTATCAGTCGACTTTGGACACGTTACCGAAGCACTGGTACCGTGGCTGAGCGCCATGGAGGACGGTATCGCTGCACCACACGGAGACAAGACCGATACATTCAAATCTTAACTCGAAGAGCTCCAACAATAACCGCCATGATGTTAGCCGTGAGGCTTCATCACTCTTCAGGGAACTTAATTAGCGACCAAACAGTCAGAAACCGCTTGCATGAAGTGAACCTTCATTCCCGAAGACCGCTACGGGTACCACCTATAGCAATGCACAATCGTAGGATTCGATATCAATGGGCTCTTGAACACAGAAATTGGGCAGAAGAACAATGGCGTTTCGTGTGCTTTTCTGATGAGTCTCGTTTTGGTATGAGACCGGATACAAGACGTATACGACACTGGAGAACCCCTGGACGCCAACAGCGATTAAAATCCTGCCAGGAAGTCCATCCTTATAGTGGTGGAACCATCATGGTATGGGCGGGTATTTGGATCGGCGGAAGAACTGAGTTGATTTGGATCAGAGGCAACCTCAACGCTCAAATTTATGCTGAGACGATTGTATCAGACGTCATCGTTCCTCTACAAGTGCAAATCGGTCCCTTATTTCAGTTAATGCATGATAATGCACGACCGCACACCGCAAGAGTTGTAAGACAGACTCTCGCCGCAGCTAACATCAATGTCCTGCCCTGGCCTGCTCAGTCGCCAGACTTGAACCCGATTGAGCATGCATGGGATATGCTACAGAGAAGAGCTCTGCCGAATATGGAGGGTATCCAGTCGCAAGAAGACCTTTTTTGTTGTTGCAACGAACATGGGCGGCCATTCCACAGCGTGATTTGGATGAACTCATTTTGAGTATGCCAAACCGATGTTCTTGTGTTGTTAGTGTTCGCGGTAGAAACACGGATTATTAATTGTTTAAGTTACCCAATAAAATTTTAAAGAAAACTGTTATTTCAGTCTTTTTTTCGAACTTTAATGTTAGTGGTTCAAATGTCAAAAATCCCTTTATTAGGAAAATGGCAAATTTCTTTATTAATGCAAAGGTGACTTGGTTTATCGTTACTGTGACAAACGAAAACACTTTATTTGATGAATCCTTAAAGAAAATTTTAATTAATATCAATCAGGAGAAAAGTTATTGCAAAAATATATGTTGATCCCGAGATACTTTTGATGTGTGTATTTAAGTTAGGCTGTTAACATTTACTTTTTAACGTAAAAGTTACATAAGATAAGTAGTCTCCCAAAACGCCAGCTCTTCGCCAGTTCCAAGTGGGATGGACGCACATCTGTCTGTGTTGATAAAAGAAAGACTTTTTGCCGATTTTACCTTTAAGGGCCGTTTTCTATAACTTACTTACGTATAACTGTTGGTTAATATGCTTACTTACGTAGCTATCGGTGTTTCTAAAAACAAAGTTAGCTTGAAATAACACCTACTTGAGGTGACGCGGATAGGATATTTCAATATAACTTGATTCATATAAAAATCAAAGAAAGCTTTTCTGTGACGTTTTGTTTCTAAACGTCCGGTAAGCAAAATGTCAAACAGACAGAGATAGCAACCTACCGAAACCTGCCCGTAAGTTATTGAAAATGGCCGTAAGAGTAAAAGGTAACGTTAAAAACAATTGTTACAATGGCCTCTATTTCCCCGCTATTCTGAACGCAGCCTTATGCGTGGACGCAGCAAATCTGTCGGTAATGGTAGTTACCTCCACGTAAATACTTTATTGGCTATTTAGTGGCGTCTACGCCAGCATCGGCTGAACCCGGTAAATAATTCAACTTACTTATCTTAATGCATTTGTATTTACCGATATACGACTTAAACAGGATAACTTTAGAGTAGATTTTTGTAGAAATATGCCAATCATGAAAATGTTATGTGTTAATTTGCTGACACTTTGCGTAAGGTTTTCCCTTGAATCTACTAAATGAAATGATATAAATAGGTTTGTAAGTTTAGATGTTTCCTACCGAACTCCAGACCCGATTCCGTAAATTAATTCACTTATAAGGAGCTACAAAACTCCAAGTGTCATAAACTTTACCATGGTATAATTATAATTTACAACCATAATACGATTGACGCCGCGGGAAAAAACTACAAAGCTACTAGGACATTAATGGTATGTTTATTCTTTTCCTACTAATACCTACCTACATACAAAAATATTAAGTTTTATTATTTGAGGTTCTTCAATACGATCCAGGTTCTGGATCTGTGCCCGGTTGATAGCAATGACACTCTACGACTGCCACATATAATGCTTAAACAAACGGTGATCCGAATTTTAGATCGTAAAGGGAACACAGTCCTCATCCCAATTTATTTAAGGTCCGCAAAACATGTCTTCTTTTTCCATACTTCTCTATTACTCGTCATCTCATCAGACACCTCCTTTCTTGCCATATCCATCATCCTTCACAGTGCATCCATAGTTTCTTTGGTATTTGGTTTTTCTTATACCCATCCACATTCATACTCAAAAAAGAACAAACAGTAGCGCGCAAAAAAACCAAAAGCAGCTGAAATTGCAAAACATAGATAAACGAAATTTCTACAATAAAAAAGGTAGACATCTTGTTTTATTCCCAGAGAAGAGATTCACGTTTATTTCAAATAATGATAACAGAATGATAACTTCTACGAATAAAAAACTAAAAACTGTAAGGGTTCTAGGAACCTTTCAGGCAACAAATTGTTGAGTGGAAACGTAAAAAGAAATACAAAATTAAACTGAAAAGTTGTATTTTTTAACACAGTTGAATGCTTGTAGATTGGCAGAAAATAACATAGAGTATTTGCAAAGCTCTGGGCCGTGTCGAATCGCATAATTTATTTCCGATTTGTGTCTGTTCCAACTGATCCACAAAATGTTACTCCATACAAGAAGTCTCGTCTACTCATCATTGGAAAACGAAGAAGTTTTTAATTAATCATTATTATCACATTTGTTAGCATTATAAAATAGGTATACTTTACCTAAACACCGAAGCTACAGATAATAGTACATTTTGATACAAGTGGAGAAAGTTTGTTATTGTATTCGAGGCGGAATTAACACTCGAGCCGCAGGCGAGGGTTGTTATTGAGCCGAGAACTGCAATAACAAATGTCCACGCGTATCAAACGACGTTTTTCAATACACTTTTAAGAAATAAAATAAAAAAACGACAAATATTTTTGTCATCAAAGGAAACGTATGATTTAAATTTTCTTTTTTTTCCGCGCTTTGCTTTCGCCAGGTTGAAGGAATAGCAAAGGTATAAAACCGCTAAACAGCATAATATGAAAAATTTAAAATTCAAATATTTTTGAGTTTAGAATACAAACAAATGTTAATTTGTTCATAAACGTTTATTTTATTTAATAATCATGGTTTTTGATGATATTCATTTATAAACATTACTTAAATATTCAAAAAATATGAACGCCGTAAAGACGCTTAACTCTTTGCCGAGATTTAAAAAAAAATACAATCACCGCCGCCTATAAGCATTGAACCAATTTGGACTAAGTATAGGTATAGTTATCTGTGGCAATTTTCATTCCATTCATGAAAATGAGAAAAAACGCACGTGTGTGAAATACATTGCATGTTGAACCTAATCGTGCGAAAAGAACCATTTTTCGAGGAAGTGTATTGAAAACTTCTTAATTGTTTGAATGTTTTCGGAAACACACCGATAATAATTTAATACAATTGTTATGGGTCATAATCATTGACGTCGAAGTTTGGCGTTTATTTTTCAAAATTACCGTATTCTCCTAGAGGTATCACCGAGAAAAACTGACACATTTACAACAAAGAATCCTAATATTCTTGTATATATGTATGAAACCAAAAACATTCCTACTTACAGCAACATCTTCTAGCACAGTATGTATCACGACAGAGCACTAATTATTAGTGTCAGCACAATCTCACTGGTCACTAAAAACCTTTCATAATACCGACTAGAGTCATCTCCTGACTCCGCTACACTCAACCGTCTCATAGACAACTCACTTATAATCGCAACAAAAAAAGCGAATTTTAATTACTCAACGACTCAACCCTTCAACGGCCACGACTAAAAACTAACGGTAAAAATTTCACACGACGAAACAAACTCGAGCAAAAATATCAAAAGAAATGCTAACAAACTGCGAGAGAGAAAGATTTATTTTGTATTTTTACTATTTTTTACAATAGTTATGTTAATTAATAAATTAGGTATGCAAGTAACAGGTGGGGTCAACTGACTTCGCTAAAGGGGTCATCTTGGACCCGTGTTTTTGCTTGTTATTGTCGATCTAATTAGACTTGCAGATGATATAAGATTTCACACGGAGCGATTTGTTAATGTTTTTAGTTTTATCTTTATGCATAGCGTCGGAGCAGTGAAATGAGATGTGCATATTTATACAGCGTTGTGGGAATCGCTGTAGTGTCTATAAAGTGTTGGTCCATTGCATTTGCACTTTGGACAACGTGAGAGTTCCTCCTGTTTAGATTTGCTTTAAATATAAACCTTCGTGGAATTAATTAAGGGTAGCTTAGCTTTGGTTTTCCTACACCAGAAGCAGCAAGTTTAATACCATTTGGCACATTTTTTTTTTAACTTTTTTGGTAGGTGGTAAAAATTGACGACTAAAATTTAAATCGCTTCAATGAATCGAAATCTTACTCTCTACTAGCCTCTTTTAATGAGCAAATGATCAAATTAACGTAATTGGTAAGTACTTATGACCACTAACCACCATTAATATAAGATTACATTAATTTAAGTGAATCTAAGCAAAAACTCATTTATTCTCAATTTCTCCCCACTACGAGAGCTATTAATTAAAATTGTAAGAAAGAACATTGCATACGTTGCCTCCAGCAAGACTTAAGTAGTCTTACAAGCTTTTATTAAATATTCATAATCCTTTCCAACTGCCGAGACAGCAAAATCTTCTCATACTTAACCCTAGCTCGCTGCAAGAAATTTAAATTTTTAATTCGCTACTAAAATTTCGCTTTATGCAAATTCGCTTCTCAAGGCTTATTTGACAAAGAGATCGCGGGTCCAACTGGACCATGTATTGTTATGATGTGAACTGGTCTTATTGTGTCGAAATGATCTTTAAAAAGCATCTTTATGTTAATCTCGGCACACGTAGGGTCAGAGGTCTCGACTTTTGTGAGGGGTCACTTTTGTCCTACAGACAGGTCCGATTGACCTCTAACCTCGCGTTCTCACGGTTAACCCTCGCAAGATGTTGCGCGATTCTTTAAAAAAAATCTTTAATTGGGTTAAGGGTGAGTATTTAAAAATCTAGTTTGGCGTTTTAAATTAAAAAGCGATGTTGACAGTTTGCATAATTTTAAGAGCGAGCTCTCCACAGCTTTTTTTTTAACGGGTAGTGTTGAATAGAGACGGTGTCTGTACGGAATATGGTAGGAGGAAAAGGCTTGATTAAAGAATAATGGATGTTGGTGTAGTTTAATCGATAAAAAGGTAAATAAGTCTTAGGTACTAATATTATAAATGCGAAAGTTTGTGAGGATGGATGGATGGATGTTTGTTACTCTTCCACGCAAAAACTAATGAACGGATTTGGATGAAATTTAGCACACAGATAGTTTATAACCTGGAGTAACACATAGGATACCTTTTATCCCGGTAGTACAATCCCGTGGGACATTACCGAACTCCACGCAGGCGTTAGCTCGTACTTACTTTTTTCTAGAGGCTCGCTTGATGTGTATCCCACATAGTTGAAAGTAGACGTTATAATTTTAAGTATCATTTTGGTAGATACGTATTGAGCTTTTAAATATCAGTTAAGTGGTTTTCCAACCTGGGATTGTCCTGCAGGCCATGCATGTGTTGTATACTACCGACAATTTACTCAATATGGGGTATCGAGGCGAGTACCGTTCGGTTTTTAATATTTTCATTCGGATATTTTCTTCCGGAACTTTTAAATTGTATTCGTTTCTGTATTGATAGCGTGAATACCGTTATTCTTTTTTTATTTGAGAGGTTTTTTTCGGAACGTTACAGTTCTTTTTTCGAATATTTACTGCCAGTGATTTTTGTCAAGGATCTATTTAGTTTGATTAAAAACTGTTTGCTATTATTGTATTAAGTATAAAATCCAATAAAGAATGTCCTAAATTCTCATATCTGCCATGTAGTTAGTTAAATAAAGCGGCTTGAAATATTTGTTTGACTGCGACTTGCCCTACCTTAACCTACCAAATGTACTTATAATTATTGAGAATAAAAAATTTAGAGGTAAACTAACTCTTCAATCATTTTAAATTAGATACTATTTGCAAACCACCACAACGAAATCATAAACCAATTTTAATACATTTCCGGTTGGTACTCGTACTATCATCGACCAAATTATTTTCATAAAACTAGATGGGAAGTAAAATTCCCAACTAATTAATTAGGCAGCAAGCCGCTATCCACCAATCAGAGCGCTCATCATTTTCATCAACGTAATCGAAAATCATTTTTGTCAGTAATTATCTCATATTTCTACAGTGCGCAAACTAAGTACTCCAAAAACCGTGATTAAATATTCTACACCACTATTCATTATCTATAGAATAGCACGGGTATAAACCACCCCTAAAACATTACACGCACGGTCGTTACACCCCGACTCACCCCGTACACCCCCAAACGCAACGTTTTTCTCCCCGGCAAGATAAAGACCAAATAAAAAAAGAAAACGCGAAAAATCCCTCTGTCTCTTTTTAGCGCGCGCATAACACGGTGGTGCGAACAGTGCGACATCTAAGCTACGAATGACTCACGAAAACTTGGGCCCCGCCCGAGACGGCCGCCTCTATCCGTCTCTCTCACTTTTTCACACTTTTCATCTGATAGCTTTGCTACCAAAACGCAGCAAATAACGCTAAAACTGCAAACTAATCTCTACTCTATTTTCATGTGTCTAAAGTTAGAACTCATTTGACGCTAACATCGATTCGAAAATATTTTAGAATGAAAGCGTTAGGGAGTGGAAGGTCTCTCTCGCTCACAAAAAAGCTGTACACGGTCCGGGGGGACGGTTAGACGGCGCGGGGCGGGGGGTATGGATAGTGGCAGCCATGATGGTCGGCCGACGGCGGACCAAGACTGGTATTAATTTCGGCTTAATTCGTTCGTTGATTTCAAGTATTTTATTGCTAATGCTATCCAAATGTACTATTTAACTAAAATGAAAAATAAAATTGATGAAAATAATGTTTTTTTTTTTCAGAACCGTTGTTTTTCTTTTTTAGTTTTTTTTTGCTTCGTTAGATCGTTGAATGAATAAAATTGTTGGTTTAACAATTTGGAGTATATGATACTCATAATATGATAATTCTAGTTTTGTTTTACTACCGGGAACTGAACAATAGTTACTTTTTCAAAATAAAATTAAAATTTTTGAATTTCAAATAACCTGTCTATGTTTTATGAAGATTCCTGTTACGAATGATAATGGATATTTATTCGGTTTTACAATAATATTTTTGGTTTATGGACAGTTTTTTATTTTTATTTATTTGAATTGATCGAACGTAATTCGTACCAGGATTCTAAAAGATTTTGAATAATTTTGAAAGTTATATTAGTCTACCATCGAAGTCTCTTAGTTATTTGGTCTCGTCATACTTATCGTAATATTGATATAGATTCTATATCGCCATTTTTTTTTATTAAACTTAATTATTAACATCTACTGTTTATGCTGACAAATTGATGACATTTAAATAATCAGACACTATACTGAAATAATGTGTATTTTATGTTCAAACAATAATTCGTTGGTAGATAAATCATGTTTCATTCCTAGAGACGGATGATCATATTTCATATATATATATATTTATCTATATCATCATATTATACATATATGTAGGTAGATGTTGTTGCTGAATGAAAATAAATGATTGAAACATAAATCATCAGTGTTTGTATTTCATTTTAGTTTTAATGTATCTATATTTGCAGTTCTCTGCTGCTGGCACAGTTTACATAATATCGGAGTTATTTTTTTAGAATCTTGAACTGATTTTGAAATGTTGGGTTAATATATTTTTCTGAAGATCAAAACTCGAAATCAAATAAACGAATTTAAAAAAAAAAATTTTTTTTATAAAATAAATGACTTAAAACATAAACATATAGGTACCTATGTGAGTAACGCTTATAAGCGACGCTTAAATGTAAGTACGATTTTGTTGACTTGAACCTAATATATTTTACCAAACATAGGAAAACACTAAGAAATATTACTGTCGTCTATACTTAGTTTTTCAAATTTATTTGTGAAGAAGTCTATGTAGTTAAGTATAACGATAAGCTTGCCTCCAGATTTATAAATAGTTCTAAACTCACAAACTCAAGCAAGCTAAACGACTGCCATTAAATACCAAAAACAAAAGTGCAGGAGTCTTGGCACTGCAGAACAAAATTCAACACAAGAATACAACAGTTTTAAAACGAAATTCTTGACACTGGTTCCACAGTGTTTTTTTAAATCTTGTAACGTAATTATAAAGCAAGATAAATACTTCATTTCTCGACGGCATATAAAGCCAAGTCAGAGGCCCATGGGCTGTTAAAAAACTCTGACAGCAGGTTGGGCACTAACTACACGAAAAGAAGAAGAATATGAAGCAATGAAACTTTAGGCATTGACACTCTTTTTTCGTTTCTCATCTTCATACAAAAAAAAAAATATATATATATTGAGTTTTCCTCAATATCGCTAGCAAGTTTACACTTTGGCCAAAGGGGTTGCTTTGGCCAAAGCAACCCTGCCGAGACTTCCCGTAGTCCAGAGGCTGGGTAGCCTCTGGACTACGGGAAGTCTCCATCAACATTTTCATTCTTATTATTCTGAATCAGTAGATTAACGGTGGATTAACGGTTTTTATTAACTGTCCGGTAGGACACTTAGTTAAAACTATAGTTCAAAATGACACCGATTGTAACATTAAATGTAATCATAAACTCAAGCCTTTTTTCTCTGAGAGGCAGAAACTACAGATGTCACCTGCTACAACCCTTACTTCTTCTTCTTTTGCCTCGTTCACGTTCATACATCTGGTCACACACGCACGCTGGTTGCGTGTACTATGCACTTAACCTCTCTGAAGAGCATGAATACCATCACGCATCCCCGAAGGGTCAGGCAGAGGTGTACCTAATTGTACAGCCACAGTCTCCTAACACAAGCTTATATGCTTAAAAGGAGGCTCCAATCACTAGTTTTTAAGATTTGCCTGTTAAAACAATAAACCATTTTTAATTTTTTCATTTTCATTTCGCCAGTTGAGTTTAAGTCCCATGTAATATGGGGCGAACCAGACACAAATGCAAACTCCATGGCTGCCACTGTAAAATTCCTGATGGAAAAACCCGATAACAAATTGTCCGACCCGGGAATCGAACCCAGGAACCCATGCTCAGTAGTCGCGATTGCGACCACAGACCCACGAGGCGGTCCATAAGAAGATTATAATTATTTAAAGCCAAGGAATTGAGAAATAACCGTTTACCTACATGAAACCCAATACCTATATGAATTGAATAAACAGTTAAGTCACATAAAGTCCTAATTTGTTTATTCAGTTTTTTGTGTTTAAAGTTTCAATAACAAATAATCTAGCTCTGTACAATAAAGAAATACATAAAAGCGACATTTCGGTTCAAATGAGAAACAACTTTATTTCTTTGTGAATTAGAGGTTTATAATTTATTCTTAATTTAATCATTATTGTAAGTGAATTCACAACCAGCTCTGCAGTCAATTTCGTCATTTTTATGTATTTGCTTAAAAACATGATAAAATACAAAAAAAAAAACACAAGAGCATGCTTAACAGTGCTAAGCGTACAGAATCTTCAAAAGCATATTAACATTTATTGTAAAATAAGTCTTTGAAGTGTTTGAGTCTTTGAAACGTTACAATTAAAAGTCAACTTCCAAATAACTCGAAAAAGACTGTTTCGTTAAAATCACACGCTCCTTTAAATGGGATAGTAGTCCAATCTGAGAATAAAGCAACAAAAAAATTGTGAGGACGGATTTATTGTAACATTCATGAAACATGTTTTTCATATTAAAATTTAATTTGATGCATTACGAAATTAAGGCAAAACCTAACAACTAACTTCGTTCAAATCAAATCAAATCATGTATTCGCATAGAATATACTAGACTGTAGGCTGTTAAAATTTTCCACCTCATCCAACAACAAAACAACACAACTCTATAAGAGAAAAGAATTCGGAGACGGCTTCATTTTCTATCTTATTATTCTAAGACAATAATATAGCTTCAGACTCCTATTAAACATAACATCACGCCTGTAATCCCCAGAAGGACTTTTATCAATAGCTTGTCTAAGCAGCCAGTCTGTGGAATTCCCTGCCGGCTTTTCTGTTTCCAGATCATTATAATCTGGATCTATTCAATGTTCAAGTGAATCGGTTTCTTCCAGGCAAGTATGCTCCACCCTAGGCCGCGTCGTCGCTTCACATCAGGCGAGTTGCGGCCAAACGCAAGCCTATTTAGTATTAAAAAATGTATAAGACTACTTCTTTGTTTTTCGGATGGGAAATCGTCAAATGACTTCTCCCGCTCAGGGCGGAGCAGGAGGGAGTGTCAGACTTTTACTGACTAAAACCCATCCATGTTCCTTCATCGCCCTTTGTATTCCGGGGCCACGGTATCTCTTTCGAACAGTCCCCCAACCCCGGCAGGATGTATAAGACTACTTCTATGTCAATAGGTATTGATAGCAATTTCTTCTAAATTAATCATAAAAGTTCTGCCGATCGTTATTTTTCAAAAGAAGAAAATACTGATGAGAAAAAATATTTAATGGTAATTTTGTGACCTGTGGAGATATTTTCAAGATTGGGCCGTTAAATGTGGCAAATTCTACATCTCATATATGTTGTGAGCTACTAACATAACATAACATGACGCCTGTCATCCCTATGGGGTTACGTAAAGCACGTAATAGTGTACCCACAATCCACATTTCTGCAGTTATGTTTAAGTCCCGTGGAATAGGTGACAGCCTATTCAGCAACTGAAAGAAAAACCCATTACCACCGGGGAATCGAACCTTAGGACCTCAAAGCTACTAATACGTATAAGCGTAGCAACTAAACGCAATCATGAACTCTCTTCTAAATCCTTACCAGGAAAGCTCATTAATCTTAACTCCGACCAACACAACCAAACCAAAAATATCCCCCTCAAAACCTAAAAACGAACCAAACTCCGTACACAATACAAACACTAGCACACATAATGACATTCACGCCGTCTCCCCAAGAAGATGGGCAGAAAGGGAGCCCGACAATATCGCCTTCAATGCAATTTCATCCAGCCTTCTGCGATTGGTTGAAAATGCACTTAAACTGATTAAAGGCGACAACGACGTCAGCTGAGGGATCGCACTTGGTTTATTAGGATGGGAAATAATTCTTTGGTAAAAGAACATGGACAAAGTGACTCCTATACAATGCTATCTGCTATAACATTAATGAAAAAGGCATACATATAAATGCCATGTTTGGGGGATAAATATATAGGATTGACTTAAATTAAACTACCTAACTAAAAGCTTGTGCCAAACCTGTTCAAAGTCGTTGCAGAAAAACGAAAGCGTCGTCGTAGTCCCATCATCTGCCTAGCCTTTTCCCAACTATGTTGGGGTCGGCTTCCAGTCTAACCGGATGCAGCTGAATACCAGTATTTTACATGGAGCGACTACCTATCTGACCTCCACAACCCAGTTAGTACTGAGAAATACCCCTTGGTAAGACTGGTTGTCAGACTTTGTAGGCCACTGACTACCTGTAACGACTGTCAAACATCTACAAATGACCCTAAGGGGTCGCCTCCGTGAGCGAGCGGCCCAAAACAGAGTGTATAGAAAAACGTGGCAAGGACGGTATTATCGCCGCGATTCTCTCGCTAGTGGAGGTGGCCCCTTAGTTATATAGAAAACTATAAGTTTCTTCTTACAGGATTCTAAATTAAAAATGAGTATGTGCGTCAAAGCAGTATGGAAGAAGAAGACATGCTGCCGCGACCGTAAATAAATTAGGATAAGCAGGAGAATGTGCGTCAAAACTTGATACCCATTAGAACAGAGAACGAATAAAAAGATGTTTCATAAATTTTGGACAATAGAAGATGGGCAGATCAAGTTAGGCACCCTAATTATATAGGAAAGACCCTTTGATCAATTCGTTTCGAATAATGTGAAACAGTTTGCCTTTAGATGTTTCTCGCAATTCACAAACATATATATTGATCAAGTGTCTCTATGCTATCCACGCATTGAAATTCCTGTCTTATTTCTGTTGTTGTTTGTTTAGTAAATAATTATATAGATATTATTAGAATATTTAATTTGATGAAAGTGATCAGCGATAACGTGTAAAAGTCAAAACATTATGTTAATCTTGTAGAAAATTGTTGAATAAAATACGATACGGTTTATGGCAGTTTACAATGGGCAGGTCAATTATTAAGAAATCTTTATTTTTCGACTACACTGCAAACTCGCATGGAATTCAGTTCTGATTGGAATGCTCCTTCTTATAGGATCATTCTCAGATCGAATGTTTGTCAGTTCCGCTTAGTGATAAAAACCGGTGGATATCGTAGCTCACATCACATTCCACCATCCATTTTAACGAAATTCGTAGTTTGTACGATAAATTGTATCTATAGAAATTTTAGGTAATGAATCAAATTAAAATTGTATTCATATTTCACTTTTTTCTGCCAAAAAATTCGGGGTAAGATTGATAATTAATTTTAACCGACTTCTGAAAAACGAGGACGTTATGTTTTCCATTAGAATCTTTTTTGGAATGCAGTTGATACTGGGTAACCCAGGAAATAATTTATTTTATTAATTATCTGTATCAGCAGCATAAAAGTGCTCAGCAAAACAGATCGCGTTAGATAAACAAACCTGCACTCTTTTAAGTCAAGTAACGAATGTTGGAGAAAAAACATTCAGGTGAAAGAGCTGGCTAACCAGTCTGGCATCCGGAGAGATAGGCAAAGATCGTCGCACTGGACTTCTGAACCGTCGAGCTAGACCACGGAAAAGGTGTGACGATCTGAAAATGATTGTACGTCAAATGCCAGAGATTGCACCAGACAGAGGACTTGAAGGAGAAAAGATTTGCACAGCAGTGTGAAAAATGGTATCTCCTTTCGCAAACAAGTTTTATACTTACCTATTTATCAATCACGTGTGAGTTGCTGGCTTCTCAAGCAGAATCCGTTGAAATAAATACATAGTCTGAAAATTACATTTTTAGATGTAATCTGCCTTATCAGTATTGGTACTTTTCACCCTATTTAACGCTTTTAGCGTTAAGGTTTAAAAGTAGTCATGTAACAACTTTATCGAGTCTCTCCTGCACTCCAAAGATCGGACTAATATAATTATGACAGAGTAAGTAAGTACTAAATATATGTCCATGTCCGGTGTCCACGCCTAGTCCGGAATCCAGTCCGGTCGGTTTGAGTTACAAAACAATCAGTAAAATAGGTTTACAAAATGTTGTAGACAGGTTCAGTATAACAAACACTCAAAAAGTCGAATCGAGAATGTTCACTTTTTATAAATCGTGTTAAAATAAACAAACTAGGTGTGGTTGAGGTATTTTTTATTTCGAGTTAGGTAACTAACAACAAAGCTTGCAAGCTTTTTTGTGTACACAGTACACAAAATTATAAGTATATTTTAATGAATAGGTATTGTACCTTTTAAAAGATTTATCTATTATTCTAATCGTGTCATTATCAACATTACATTATACTTTTTTTTTGTAGAATTTTCACTAGAATAAAACAAAACCGTTCAGAAAAACCAATAGTCTTATAGCCGAAACTATTCACAATTCGAAAAGTTCATGAAAGTAATAAAAATTGTTACCTTCCTACGCTTTTCGTTAGAAATCGTTATACTTTAACCACCCCGATCTCACATTTCAAACTCTCCATAGCTTTATTCAAACAAAAATTTCAGTAAAACTACACGTTCTTTCAAACGGCAAAGTGCAATGAACCGACTCGTATTTTGCAGAGGCAGCGCCATCTGTTATTGAGTAGCAGAACTAAAAAAATAAACAATGTTCGTAAAATATGCTTCTTAATTTTGTCTAAAGCTTAATCTTAGCGCAACGAGCTATTATAATACTGAAACATATTATTTTGAGTCTTATTTTAGCTATTCAAGCTTTCTATTATGCTTTTTTAGCTCATTCAGCGAAGTCAATGACAATTTTACTTTTTTTCAGTTTATTTGCTACAAATATGTTTAATTTGCTGTATAATAATATTAGTATCACTTGTATTAAGCCATTTTGCATTCAAAAACACCAATTTTCTTTAAAGTTAGCAATCCACAGGTTATCAAAAAAGGTACAGCTACTCGGCGCTAGATGGCAGCAGCAGTCGTAGTCTTATATTTCTTATTGCACCCTGTCGTGATCGTAAACAAAGAGTGCGAACAGATATTGAATCACTCGACTATTTTTTATCCCACATCGATGTAGTAAACAAAACCAGAATTATGGATTCTCAGTTTTGTTAACTAATCTTATTCTGTTACATGGAAATGTTGGTTCATATAATTATTTTATTCTAGTTCGATGCATACTGATTGGTCCCTTCTGATAAGCTAGATAACAAAAATCATTATGTATTTTCTAATCAGAAATATTTGAATTATGTTAACTGTCATGGTTTACCTATAAGACATGAAACACCATGAATAATTGAGATGGCATTTAAGGTATTTACACGATATATTATTTGAGTGTTAATCAGGTATAGTAAGTAGTTTGATAGCTCCAAAAATCATGAGGATCACCTTGAGTAGCTCCCACAAAAAACTTAGTTCCCTCCAAAACGGTTGAGCGGTTGACGGTTGCTGATATATGCGTGTTGTGCGTGAACGGGCGCCACCAGGGACTGGTCATCTCTTCGCTGCCACCGTCTATTTTAGTGATTTTGTTATGAGTTGTTATATTCATCTTTTTACTGTGGACGTATACCTATCTATGCACATTATTCTCACATAATCTATAATCTCAACATTAATGATGACGAAAATTTTGATTTAAAAGAGTGTCTATGGCATGTGTTGCCCATTCCTCTCCACAAAGATTTTATCTTTCGAATGGGCACCTACATTTTTTTCACAGTTGCAAGCTTGTGACTTTACTATGGCTGCATCTCTTTATTTTTGACAATCTATTCTAAAGTGCCTGTAAACAGATCTCATCATCAATAATCATCATCATCATCATTTTCCCCTATCCCAATTCATTTGGGGTCGGCGCAGCATGTCTTTTTCTTCCATACTTCTCTATTACTCTTCATCTCATCAGACACCTCCTTTCTTGCGATATCATTCAGGTCTATTTAAAATGCTTTGAGTTTGAGTCAGAACCGGTTCGAAGGTCTGGACAAAATAGTCATATCATTACGGCCTCCATCAGATACATAGAAGAGCTACCGTTTTCCCCTGACATTGCTACAGCCGGCCACACTATTTTTAACTACTGCAACTCCTGAAAGCTAGATTCAACAGTGGCGACCACAAGCACGATGCAATGAAGCCCGTCGAAGTCTCGGAGAAAAAATTGAATGATACACTTAAAGTACTTATGGGATATTATCCGTGTGTATTCCCGCGATCATGATGCTTGCAACAGCGTCGAAATATCTCGGGAGCTCATAAATAAAGAAAATCACGGATATTATCCCGTAAGTACTTTATGTGTATATATCATAACCTTCCCCATCTCTGAATACAAAAAAAAATTGACCACTGCAATATTAATGTAAAATAACTTTCATGTGAAGCAATTTAAATTTTGATATAATTTTAATGCAATTTGATTTTAATTTTAATTTTGGTTTTGATTTTAATTGTAATTCAATTTTAATAAAACTCTAATTTGAACACGTATGATTTCTTGTCATCAAATGCTTTTTATTGTTTTGGTTTTTGTATTGTTTTTCGAATAATTTTATTTTTTTCATTTTTTTCGTGTTAACATCTAGTCTTATGTGCATGCTGTGGTCTCCTGTAATTGAAGGTACACACGAAGAACCTTTGTATAACTGTGACTTATATTGTATATGTGTATCTTTTGTTGGAGATCCAAATAAATAAATAAATTTGTAGTGAAAATCCGTGAAAGTCTAAAACAGTGAAATTGAATGATAATTTATCGGAAAAGAATAGTGGAGGAGTAAGAAAAGAATCTAGCTGCGGAAAAAATGCCTTGTCCAAATCAAATGTGCGCCTGTTACGTTATATGTAACTGCTATCCCCTCCTTAGTGCAGCGCGTAGGGTTCGAACTCGCGACCCCTAACCCGAAAGCCCGACACCTTAGCCGTTAGCGAGGGAATTTAGAGATTTTGCCACTATTGTTACTTGTGTTGCATACTTGATTGAAGGCTACGGCCTTCAATCATTAATCGTCTACTAAGCATTCAATGTGATAGATCTATATTAGGAATGTAGTAAATAAATGAGATCTTTTAACTTCAATTTGGTTTGTATAGTGGTTTTCTTTTCTAGTTCCACGCTGGTGTGGCCTAAGCGCGTTGGCCGTGAGCAACAGCTAGTATCTTATATTATAAACGTTGGCCTATACTACGAATTTCTCTCGTATCGTGGATGCGTTTACAAACATTTAGACGCACATACACAAACAGCCAGACCCAGAATATTTGTTACGTGAGGGAATAGAACCAGCGCCACGCAACGCAGCAACCAATCCCACAGTCATTGCGCCAATCGTGCCGTCAAAGATAACGTTTTTGTATTAAAAATACATATGTTTTAAAATATAAATTGTTAATCATTCTCACATTTCCTTACACAAGATCGATATTCCATACAAGTAGTATACGAGATAGTCCCCCATCTCCAATAAGTGGGCAGAAACTAGTTTGTCGTGGATATTGCATAAGTTTCCAACGACGCTTGTAAGCACGGGCAGTCACTGTCGGGAACCCATCATAGTACAATCAGCCGCAGACAGACAACTATATGCTGTTAGTTTTATGTTTATTGATATGAAATAAACAAGCTTTTTTTTTGTTCATTTCTTAAGAAAGCTTTACAATAAAGAATGAACCATCGTAAAATGGATAGAGAATAATTTTAAAGTTAGCTGATATATTTTATTAGTTTGTGAACTATAAAAATTTGATTTGATTGGTCAAAACAAATATCCCGTGTGTAGTGTAGTTAGGGTAGAAGGATATCAGACTATTTTAAAACTAGATAGATAAAGTATACTGTAATGTAGAACATAATTATAACACAACTCTTGTACAATATTCTTAAATCTATGCATAGGCATAGAATATTGTACAAGAGTAAGCAATTTCATTGATATCTATTTTTTTTATTATAAACAGACAACGCACAAGCAGAATGTACCGGCTCAGAAAAGACACTCACTTTACATCAATACAAAAAAACCAGCCAAGTGCGAGTTGGACTCGCGCACCGAGGGTTCCGTATAAACTTGTAAGTGTTTTGTTATTAAACTGCATATTTACGGTTTTCAGATGTTTTCCTTTCCATGTGAATTGATGATTGACAATGTTTCTTTCCAAATTTCATGATTCTAGGTCAACGGTAAGTATCCTATAGGTTTTGATTCCCTTATGAATGTTACAAAATATGCGACATAAACGGTCGTATTTTTTGATCGCCTTTTTTTTTCCGATGGGAAATCATCAAATGACTTCTACCGCTCTGAGCGGAGCAGGAGGGAGTGTCAGACTTTTACTGACTAAAACCCATCCATGTTCCTTCATCGCCCTTTGTGTTCCGGGGCCACGGTATCTCTTTCGAACAGTCCCGCAACCCCGGCAGGCATCGGTCCTTGCGGACCCCTTCCTTTTTGCTGACTCTCTTTGAGGCGCGCGTGGAACACGAACGCGCCGTCGACACGGCCTGTCGTCATGAGACGGACGGACGGCAAGCTAGCCCATAGTCCGCCGTCCACAGGCCCGCAATCGCCTTGATTACGTTTGATTGTTTCACTGCTCTAAAAGGAAGTAGTTTTGAGTACCTATTTGATATTAACTTCAGCTTGATACCTCTAAGCGGTCCTGAGAAAATGGTATTGACAGACGGACAACAAAGTGACCCCTACAAGGGTTCGTTTTTGCCGATTGAGGTACGGAACCCTAAAAATACAACGTGTAAAATTAAATGTATCTCCCAGACACCCACGTCACTCGCGACAATTCCCTTCAGCTCAACTAATTATCCCGAAGCAATCGAATTACTTTAACATCAGAGAAGTATGAAGACATGAGCTCTCTTCAAGCAATTAGCCCCTAGGGGGCGGGTCCTTTCCCCCCATTGTGAAGGGGGTGAACCCGCACAATTCCGCCAAATCATCTTCACCCCGCGTTCCACTGATGAAGATAAGTAAATTCGAGCGTTCCCGAGATATTGTCGCAACCTGAGAACCAAAGTGACCTAACACGAAATTTTGTTTTTTTTTTGGGAAATACCAAAATTGTGTTTGTGGAAATGAAAGAAATGAAAGTTTTTTGTCCTGTTCCAGCACGATATCACGATTTCATTTTATGTTTAGTTTTAGGTGTTTTTTTTTGTTTTTCTTAATCTTTACTTTTTCTTGTAATATTTTTGTTTTATATTGTGTGCACTTTCTGGCATGTGCGAAATAAATGTATTTTCTTTCTTTCTTTCTTATCTTCACTTTTAGTTCACTAGACGTACGATTAGTATCTAACTCAATTCGCTGTAATTTTGAGTTTAGTCACTTTTGTTTTGACTGTGCGTTGTGTCGTCGGCTGCGACGAGGGAGTTGGACCTTTTAGTTTTAGGTTCTACGAGTACAATAGATAGTTTAAAATAGATCGGTTGTTACACGTGTATTGTGTGGAATATTTAGTTTGTCTCTCATCTATGTTTGTATAATGTGTCTAAGTCCCAATACTCTTCTGGCTGAGTAACTTTATCTCCCAATATCTGTACTTCATCATCATCATTTTGACGACCCGAATGGCGCAGCGGTATTGAGGCTGCTTTACGTTCTTTGGGTCCCGGGTTCAAATCCCGGTAGGAGCTAATGTTTGTGTTATGACCATGGACATTTGTTTCCGAGTCATGGATGTTTATATGTATAATAAGTATGTATTTACAAATAAAAAGTAACTATGTAGTGTATAACTATCTGGTGACCACGACACAAGCCTCGTTGCTTAGTGTGGCACTAGATGGCTGTGTGTAACGTCCTGCGATATTTATTTATTTATCATTCACAGCCTAAATTCACCCACTGCTGGGTATAGACCTATCTTTTCTTATGCCAATCTCCACGGACCGTGTTTTTTTTTTACGCTGAAAAATGCCTACGCATACCGCACCGTCCGGGGAGACGGCTTGGTTATGTGGGGCTTCCAAATACTAAAAAATACCGCCGTGAGCCTTTTTTTATTTTTACAATCAATGTCTTAGCTATTCTACACCACTAAACCATCTCTCTATCAAACAAAACAAGATATACTACCACATATTACCTGGCAAGAACATTCACTTAATTATCTTCAACAAACAAGGTTAGCTGGTACAGACACGAGCACCAATATGTAAACACTTTCCTAAATTTAAAAAGCAATTAAAGGATCTTTTTCATAAAAATATAAGTTCCAAAATACTATGTTATTTATTTATTTAAACTTCATGTACAATAGTGGTACATAGGCGGACTTAATGCCACAAGGCATTCTCTACCAGTCAACCTTTGGGTTAAATAGGAAAACATAGTGATAGGGTACAAAGTAATGTCTAAAAAAAACTTTTTGTTAACGAGAGTTTAGATTGATACTAATACACTTAAACAGATAAAAAAAACTAATAGATATTTTAACAAATACTAAAAATTAAAAAGAAAATGACAAGAAACCTAATAATTATTATTATTATTATGTTCGTAACAACATTACATTGCAATCAATACCATTGAAGAAACCCCTTTTAAAAGTTGCTTATTGGATACATATTGGTGCTCGTGACTGTACCTACGACTACAGTTTTGTAACCAGTGTGCGCGTCTATTAATCATGTCGGCGCGTTGTGTTACTCGCTAAGACATCCACTGCGGTGGAACCTGAGAATGTTTGTGTGTGTGTTTGTGCTTTTTGTGTTAGGGAGATTATGAGATTATAATACAAGATATAAGAGAGACGACATAACATCGTACATCACGTCTATACTCGCAGAGTTAAGCAAAAATGTACAAAAAAATCTTATAGTTATATATATAAGTTATATTTTGAGTCGCGTGTAATAGGGGGTGAGCCTACTGCCATCAACCGAGCACGAATCTAGACTCCGTGGCTGAGCACGAATCTAGACTCCGTGGCAGCTACTGAGACTGACTGATTCTTGATAGATACTCTACCCAACCTGGGAATCGAACCCTGGATCTCATTCTCATTGCTGCTCAGTCGCGTTTGGGACTAGTGGTCAGCTAGAGAGATACTACAGGCTTATATCGTAAGGAATACCTCTGCCTTCTTCTTTAAAGAAAATCGTCGTGATGTCATGTTATGTTAGAGCAGCGGTGGCCCAGTGGTGGCGGCCTCGACTTACGAACAGTAAGTCGTGGGTTCAAACTCAGGCAGGCAGCATTACTTTGTGTAATTTATTTCATCACCACTGCGCTCAAAACGGTGAAGGAAAAAATCGTGAGGAAACCGGCATGTCCTAGAACCAAAAATTCGAAGACATGTGACATCTACCAAACTGCACTGGGCCCGCGTGGTGGATTATAGCCCATACGCAAATACGCGCTTTGACATGGAGTTGCGGACACCAGCCCGTTATACAATACAATACAATACATGTTATGTTAATAAGAGATTGAATTACTCAGCACTAAACAGCAAGACAAAGTTAAAAAAAAATACATTTACATACATAATTTATTGTATGTAAATGTATGTTATTGCCTATTGAATATTACAAGCGTAAAAGTCATTGTTTATTACAGAAGGATGCTGCTGAAAATAATCATAAATCAACATACTCTAATGAAATTAGAAAATGACCAGGTAAAATAACTTCCGAACTCCATTACTACTACTCGTAAATCAAGTAGATTGTTCGTAAATCAAGTCATAGTCTTACTCCTTACACAAATGGAATCTCAATGTCAGTCAATCGTCTACGTGTCTGTAGTAATTCCCACACTAAACTGTTGTTTCACCTACAAATGACCGCTCTTCATTGACATCAAACAATTCAGCCGATGCTCGTCGTAGCTGCCTACGCTTTGTCTACGCTGCTACGGTGCTACGGATTCTCGTAGCAAGTGTCTTGATCGTAGACATTGTACTACTCAAAGAGATAGAATTGCAAGTTTCTTATGTGGTAGTATCTTGTGTGTGTTGTGTGTTTCTTGTGTGGCTAGTGTCTTATGTGTGTGTGTATGTGTGTGTGTGTGTTAAGGTGAAAGATATAGCTGGTTTCTTTCTTTATTCTGTCCTGATAGGCATTGTTGTCCATGGCTAAGTAATTACTTGTCAATAATCTTAAAGAAGAATGTGACTTGCTTTGTTTTAGCAGAACTACCCATTATAAAAAGACAGCCCAATGACAGCTGCAAAATAATTGTCTCACATATGTTGTAGGTTTTATTAATTCCTCAACATATTCATACTTACATCATGATTTTCTTTCGATATCATTTCACAATATTTTAACAGGGACAAAATCTCTCTGACTCCTCCAAACGAGCGTCTGAACCGCAGCGTTCGCCCACCAGCCTGCAACCACCGCACCCACGTAGCGAAGATCATTATCTGCCACGAGAAAGTTGGGAGGGATCTAGTTAGAACCCTCTCCCCTCCCCCCGCGCCCGCCACCCTAGAAGCCTTAACTTGTTATAACCAGTTTAAGCCAGTTCAGTTTAGTTGGGCACCTGCGATACAAGCCAAACTCCATGGTTTGTCTTGTGTTGGTTGTTGCCATGACGTTGTTTTCACTTGTTCGTATGTATTAGTAGTGTTTTGTTTTGGTTTTAGTTTGGTAGCTGTTATGGGTGTTACATGCAAGCCGATATGCAAGCTATGCGCTGAAGAGAATATGATCTAAAGTAATAAACATAAAGCGTGTCAAAACTACTTTAGTACTGGTAGTAAATAACCTTTAAAGAGGTTATAATTACAGTCTTACTGTAAATAGCCCTGTTAAAAGTATCAATTACTACCTTACCTGCATTTGCGGATAAGAACTTGCTATCCCATCAGGCAGATAATTCTATGCACAAGAATTTCTACGGATAAAAACCGTTTAGAAATATTTCCCGATTTACATACATACCTAAAATTACCTTTGACATTTTTACACGTAACAGTTTTGTATTATTTTATTTTGTCATTTTCTCTCTTTAGGTGTACGTAAATAGTACACCCACATTTCGCCAGGTTTAAGTCCATGTAACAGGGGGGCGACCCTATTGCCATCAACCGGTCACCAAATTCAGACTCCGTGGCTGCTACTGAGAAATTCTTGATGAAAAACCTAAAAACACCTTGCCCGACCGGGGAATCGAACCTAGGACCTCACCTCCTCCTCTTTCCTTCCCAGTTTAGGTGGATAAATAACACCTATCTTCCTGGACACTCCAAAGCAAACCCCTAGAACAGTTAGCATCATCATTACTATGAAACAGTTAGCCCAAAATAATCCCTAAATATTCTTCAGCACCTAAACCGTCCCGACCCTACCTCGCAAGGTCGCCAGTCTGGCTGGAGCTCGTAAAATCTTATTTTCCACACAATCCGTCTGCTGCCTTATCTCTCGGATTAGCCCCACAACCTAACTTGAATTATTAACATAATCTGATTAAAGCCTTTCGTTTATCTTAACGCTATGTTACGAAGGAGGCTGGCAGTAATACTGTGTAGTTTTATGTGGGTAGGGTTTTAGTTTAGTTTTATTTCTAAATGATTTAAATAGGGTATGATTAAACACGTGTCTGGTTCTAACTATGCTGAAGGCTACTTTCAGTAGGACAGTATGTGCTGGTATAGTAACAAAATTCGAAACAACACCTGAAACATGAAAATAAATCAATAAAATAAAAAATAACGATCGTTTTCATTTTTAATACTATTTTAGTTCTAATTGTTGTCTGTATAATGTTAATGTACATAATGACTTTACCTTAATTGTTAAATGCATGTTAGTTTTTAATTTAAAAAAAAATACGACAGGGCGATACTCGCTCATACTATATTATATAATAATTTGGCCGCATATAGGCAATATGTTAATAATGTTTTCAATACCTACAAAAGGACTTTTAGTAACTTGTAAAATTTGTTATTGTGTAAACAAAGGTAGACAAAACAAGAAAGACACGAAACGGGATGTTTTTCCCGTTCTAAAAACCCTATGAAAACGAACTCGTAAATCAATGGCCTGAATTCCTTATTTTTCCTTTAGCCGAATTATTCGAAAGTGAATGGGCGTCGGTTCGATACTGCGGTTCATACGTAGAACCACACACCAACGTAAAGAAAAAGAACTACGGGCTACGGCGCTACGTCGTAGCAGTGACGTCACGCCTACGCTACACTCGTAGCAGATCACTGTTATTGTTTGGATTGATACGGGCAATATTGGAACATTTAAAAAATGGGTTTATGAAAAACGTAGATGTGTTTTATAGCCATTCTTGTTAACAAAATACAAAAGATAAGGCATTGTTATAATATTGGTAAAAAAATGAATATTCAAAATAAAACCTGGGTAGGATTAAAAAAATATTTCCTTTGTCTTCCCAAAGGATTCAAAATAATGACCCCACCAACCAATAGACAATTCAAGTAGATGACGATGTTGTTCGTTTTGTCTCATCGTAAGAATTATTTATTTTTTTGGACAAGCTCGCCACCCTATTCTCAAACCACTGCAACCTTTGAAAGCCAGAAATTATTTTACAGTGGTGACCACCAGAAAAGGGCCGAGATCATGAAGCTCGATGAAGTCCCAGAGAAACAATCATATATTGTCTTGGACCCCGCAACAAAATTAATCAGAAAAGAATAGTGGAGGAGTAAGACTAACATAATTTCCACTACAAAACGTATTACTTATTTTTTATTAACTTTGATATAAAATACAAACAAAAACAACACTCCGTAATAATAAAATTCCTTTCCATCAGCGCCTGAAGCCTGCAGGCCATATTTAATTAAGTCCATCTGCAGATTCCTTGAGAACCGTGCCAGGAATACGTCTCCTATATTACAAGGCATCCCAACCCACAATTGCCACCAGAACCCTGGAATGTTCAACAGGAAGAATGGATGAAGGGTCTGGTGAAAATGGACGAAGGTAACCATCGCTTAAGGTATGTGCAGATTAATGAATAATTTAACTGAAATACAAGACCACAGTCTTGGGTATTAGTTGAGGATTTATGGAGGTTCCGATGTGTGCAATTTTGGGGGATTCCACTTAAATATGTCTCTTTGCCTGCAATAAGCGAAGGGGAAGCAATTAATACAGCAATAAGGCCGATATTGAGAATTTGTTCTAAAAGAAAAAATGATAAAGTAACGTCTCGTACAAACTCAAGGTTTTCCAAAGAGCGACGGAGTAACATTTTAAATATCAAAGTAACCGATCAAATTTGAAGCACCACAATACGCGAAGTTAAAATGGGACTGCGACAAATAGAACATTCATCGAAGTAGAAGTAGGGAATAATAAAATGGCAAATCAATGTATGTCAAGGATGCACTCACTGTCGATAATATTTATAAAACAATGAATTGGTTTTATATGTTACAAAAGACATTTTAAAATTATTTGTCATAACAATAGAATTACGCCTCGGAAAGCGCATCTATTCTTCATAACCACGATAGTGTGAACTGCCACTTACGCCTCTCACGCCTGACTCGCCACGGCTGCGTGCGATGCGTGCGCCCCCAGCCCTGTTGCGTACCAAGCGTGAACGCATGGGGTTGTCTTAGCCAGCCGCGTATTTTTACCCGACGGATAGAAATAACTGTCCGTACTTCTATAGTCCACTGTTCGATGTTCGTGCTTGGTGAGGCGTGAAGTGCGTGGGTGTTTCTGAGGAGTATGGTCAATATATTGTGGATGGTTATAATTATCTGTTCTTGTTTTGGCTAGGTTATTTTTCTGAAGGTTTTTGTTGATGCCTCACAAACGAGAACGCAAGTATTTTTTTAGGTGCGATTTGACTGTTCCTAAATTCATTCGTTTGACATGTATTGTCTTATGTGAATAAATATTAAGAAATAATTTTCTTTCTAGTTGCAAAGAAATAGTTAAATCAATTCGTCGAGCATGCTTCCAGTATCTACACTAACATTATAAAGAGGAAAGATTTGTATGTTTGTTTGTAACGAATAAGCTCCGAAACTACTGGACTGATTTTAACCATTTTTATCACCAATAGAAAGCTAAATTATCAGGAAGTAACATTGGCTATAAATTACATTATCATGCAAATTATATATACATGTAACATTCTTCCATTATTACGTTAGTCATGCACATGAAATAAGTAACTAAGCTTGAAATCAACTGAGCAAGCCACAATTTAATATCAACTCGACACAACAGGTTGCCTCTGCACCAAACCAATAGCTTCCATACATATTAAAACCATTAAAGCTAACAAACAGAACACAATATAACTCCAAACTCACATTGCACTCGCAATAAAATCAAGCGAACACTTAAATACCTGTAAGCGTTTGCGTCGCTTATCGCTCGATCAACGTAACGATAGTCAAACTACGCACATAAAGGACACTGCACGCACATAAAGTGGTTATCTGTACACAGCCTTAGGCGCCAAGCCGGAATGTGGGTGGAACTAGATATAGGAGGAAGCGAGTTTTAAGAGGTGCTTTATTTTATTATCTTATACGAGGTGTAAACGAAGCCTTCACAAAGCCGTCTACCAAGCATTTTGTACATCCAACTCTTTGTAACTCTACGCAAAAATTATTGCTGGGAAATTACATTTTGTTTGGGGTGAAACATCACGGCTTACGGTAGGATTCTATGTAACGTACTCAAAATATTGTGCTGATGGATGTATCGAATAGTAGGTCAACAAGTAGTTTTAGTAGGTGAACAAGTATCATTGGGCTTCTTTAAGGGTATCATCAATATTTTTGATATCATCCTCCAGTGGTAGAAGTCCCCCAAGTTTCTCCTTAACATTTTTTTCTTGGCGAAAGATTGTGTGTGTTACGAGACTCTTAGCTACTTGGAATAATGTCATAAATTAATGTAAGTGTTGGTTTAGGTAATAAATTTTGATAATTATTAAGTTAGAAATCATATTTTTACATATCCAGCGTTGACAGTAGTAATCAGGCTCTTTCTAACTTTTTCTTCCATCCCCTAATTACGAAATAGTGTTTCTTTAGCCGTGTGGTATCCGGCAGAGTAGAATAGAACCAACCCACTACACTCACGGGTGTCGTATAAGACGACTAATGTCTGAGGCAGAACACCTTGCGCCTCCGTAGACCAGAGAATGGGCAGCAGCGTTTTCTGTTAGTCTTTCATCACTGCGATCTCCAATCCACCTGCCAAGCGTGGAGATTACGGCATATTCCTCCCATCATGGGAGAGGCTTATGTCCAGCAGTAGACGTTATGGGCTGTTGTTGTTGTTGTTTGTTGTTTCTCTCCTTTATAACACAATAAGCCAGTAAATTCTTAAAATAACCATAGAGGTCTCTGCAGTAGGTACCCATTCTCAATCCGCTCCCCGCTTCTAACTCACAAACCCAAGAAGTAATTTGCACGAGGCGATTGTAAAGTATTGTTATGGTGATTACATTGTTACTAATTCCGCTCCGCTGTATCTAAGTCATTTGGAGTTAGTGTCGGCGCCTCGGGCTGCAAAGTAACTAAATAGATTATGTTAGGTGCTTTCCGGAGACTGACGGTTTATTTTTGGCTTTTAATTTTGAGTGTAGGCAAAGGCATTTAAATATAATGACAGTAGACGAGACGAAAAAGGCGAGTGAATTTGCAATCTCCTTGCAAGAGTCCAGGGGTCCGAAATAATCGCTTTAGCAGAATCATAATGGGATAATAATATGAATCACGTTAAAATTCTTATTCTTCCCATCTTTCATGTGAATAAGGCGTGAATTTACGTCATGTTATATGTATCTCTTCTGATAGCGTCTCTCTGAAAGTATCGTATATCTCTTTTGATTTAAGTTTTTCTTACTTTTAAGTTACTGTGAAGGCTTCGAATTTTTGGTTCTAGGACATGCCGGTTTCCTCACGATGTTCTCCTTCACCGTTTTGAGAGCAGTGGTGATGAAATAATTTACACAACGTAATGCGCCTGCCCGGGTTCGAACCCAAGACTTACTGTTCGTAAGTAGGGGCTGCCACCACTGGGCAACTGAGTGACATCTACCAATCCGCACTGGGCCCGCGTGGTGGATTATAGCCTATTCCCTCCCATAGAGAGGAGGCCGTGTCCCAGCAGTGGGGAACATTATAGGCTGGTGATGACTGTGAAAGCAAGATTTTAGCTTAGATTTAAACTTTTTAATTTTGCCGCCCCCGCAAAAAAAGGAACTATGTTAAACTAACAAAGCTACTTACATAACATCACGCCTGTAATCCCCGAAGGGTTAGGGCAGAGGTGTACCTAATATTACACCCACATTTTGCCAATGATGTTTTTAAGTCCCATGCAAATCCAGACTCCGAGACTGCTACTGAGAAATTCGTGATGGAAAAACCCAATAACACTATTATAAAAAAGAAAAATATTTAAACGGTAACTAAAACCAATAATAAAATTACTTGTTTTATTAACAAAATCTTTAAGTTACTGCCCGAAAATATCTCCTTAAATTCCATACACCAAATAAAACATAGAAGCATAATTCCAAAGTACAGTCAACATAATCCCATACACCGTACACAACATTTGAAGAGCGGGTGCAAGACGATTTGCAGCAGGAAATGAACCCGAACAGAGGGGGGAGTGGCTGGCTCCACATCCTCGTAACTATGTGGATGTGTTCAGATATAGTTCAGAAATACAAGACTGAAGTGATTTGACGCGATGTCAAAGGGAAAGACGGGAAATTAAATCTTATATACGTTGGTATTTCTGCGAATTAACTATGAATAGATTGTATTACTAGACTAGCTTTTGCTCGCGGTTTCGCTGAAGGAAAACATCGTGGTGAAACCAGCATGCCTGAGAAATATTTCTCGACGGCATGTTAAGCCAAGTCTGAGGCCCACCCATGGGCTTAAAACTCTGACATAAAAACTCTGACACCACATGGTGAAGCCACAACAGTGTATTTAATTTCACAAACAACGTTATTTCAAAGAAACCACTGCGCTTCCCAGAATGAGCTGGTGTGATAATCCATGACCAAAGACAAGATACTGCTCACACTTGTGAAGGTAATACCTTTCATTAACAGTTTACCCGAGTGCCATAGTTTACAGATTGTAATTTACCGGTAGTCCGGGAGGTAGTGTGCAAATGAATGAATAGTAAGACGGCTGTTGCTGCAATCGATAGTTGATCTTATATGACTAATCAGTGACCCATCCAGGTCACCCATCTACAGGAAGCTCCTCCTTTTACCGTATCGCATAAGGACGTATAATATTATAATTTCTTATTACCAAACTCTATGTTGGTATTTTCCTGTATTACCACATACATAGTCCCCTCTCTTAAACCACTATTTGCCCTTATTACATAATATATCGTCTTTTATACACAAGTGCCGCTGAAGCGCTTTTCATCTATTTTCGCTAACGTCCACCAAACACTGTTTGTCCTCGATTCAAAGACGTACTTAACGTAAACGTAAATGTTTGCGTTACGTTCTGTTTCTCTCAAACATTGCTTTGATTTGTAATTTACCTTAACTTGAACCTACAGGTGCGGAAATTGGTATTTGTGGTCACTTTGTATTCGTTTATTAGCATGATTTTATCGATAATTCTTTTCATTTAGTAGATAGAAATCGCGTTCAAGAATTGTTGTCTTAATGCTGCTCTACGGAAGGAGTTTATCGAAACCTACTAAATAATTATAATTCATTTATAGACCATTACAGATTCTCAGGTCTCGGCAGTATACAGGGTTTAAACATATATTACAAGTACCACAAACGTTTGAGAAACCAAAAAATCTCAGACTTTATCTTGTGCCTACACATTTACGGTCACAAAATTTATTAAATAAATTAATATTCAACTTTTACAAGTTAACCGAGGCAAAGGACATTAAAATATTCAGCCCTCTATCTTTCCAGACAGTTAGATGTCAAATTCCCACAGAATCAGATCTCCATACGAATCCCACGGCACTGGTATCAAACACTAAAATGGCTCAGGGTCAAAGAGAGCAGGAGTTCAAATCTCGAATGCTCTAACAACGGGATGCTGCACCAAACTTAATGTATGCACACACCTTTATATTTAAACAAACTTCACCTTACATTTACAAAACAAAAAAACATTCAAAGTCCAACCTTAGTTGTAAAGCTATAGAGGTTATGCAACATTTCAGGGGTTGTCAACAACTAAATTGGCCGCTTACTCAGCACCCTTAATTTGTCCGGTAATAACCGGTTTCTGCACAATAGTAAGGCCTATTAACATAACTCCTTGACCGGACACAACCGGACACTTATTAATATTTATAATAACGTGTGTGTCTGGAATTTTTTTAAGTTTATCTCTTAGTTGTTTGAGTGTTGCGGGAGAGGTGACATCGGTTTGTTTTGTGATTTGAAAAATGTTTGCGGCAACTGATATGTTGCTGTTCTGTTACCCGTTTGATGGGTAAGTGGAGATTTGTTTTTTTCTTTTACCTGGTCATTAAGTTGTGTTTTTTTATATTTTTAAGCCTCAAGTATTGTTAAAGGATTAAAATGGATGTTTACGAAACTTTATTGCTAGCAAATATTCAGCTTATGCCTTGCATTTAATATTCAAAAACCCCTAGAAAAACTCAAAATTAATAATCTTCTTGATAGTGCGAGCGAGAAAGAACGGTCTAGGCAAACGAAGCGGTGGCAAAATTTGAATTTTAGCTGTCATCCCGTGCGCCCTTGACTCAATATCAGTTTTTTTTTTCAAACAAAACAAATGACAGCAGAAATTGGCCAACCGACTGCCACATACATCTCCACACAATCTATTTTCATCCCTGGAGAGGAAACGCAACCATTCCTTCCCATTAAACATTACGCAGCCTGTTCAACAGACAGCACATCTTGCCGATCAAATTCTTCGATACGTTTCCCAACACTAAAGTACCAATAAATCGATATGCGTCGCGCGGCTGGCCGGCTCATCACTAATTTACAATTTTATGGCTTGTGGGATCGAGTGGGGGGAGGCAAGGGGTAAGGGGGGGTAGGTCGCCACTCCATTAGTGGAGTTTGAACCCCCCGCGCGGACCGGTTAACCCTACGGGACGGTGGGCAGAAAAAATAAGTTTTCTCGAAAGATTTTTTGGAGGTTTTTTTGTTTTTTGTTGGGTTGTGTGTTTAGCATGACTGTGATCGTAATTCAAATCCTAACTAAAATTTGACACCACAGTAGAAAAGAGCTTCTTCATAATTAAAAGTGAAATAAACCAGATAAATAAATCAAATCATACTTTTAGCTTGGCAGCCTGTGTAACTTACAGTTGAAAGAATAATTAAAGATAGCAAAAATTCACAGATTTCATGCCTCACACGACTATCGAGCACATTGGAATTGAATCTACGGAATTCTAAAAATTATTGTCGCTGAGCGACGAGAAAGTCGGGGTAAGGAAAAGGTTACAAAATAAAACTACAACGTTGAATGATAATTATCATATCGTTATCACTTTTTTCAAAAAGGTTAGGCTACAGGGCAAACCCTTAACCCGATCGTCTTTGTTTTAGGCTCAAATTGTAGCTGACTAAATTGTCCAGAAGAGTTTTTCTCAAATTTTTGATATAATTCTTTGTTTCCAAAATATCAAGCGCCAAAATAATATTTCAGCCATGACTGTTTTCAATTTCGACTTTCTCGAATAATTCTTTTTGCACCTTACAGCTCTCGTGAATACGCGTCTTTTGAGCCTTTTTAAATATCATATCTTCACAACTCTCCGAGATATAATAATAATAATAAACTATTTATTTCAGGTAACAAAGGGAATCTTTAATAATCTTCTTCTCTCTTTTTTTCGAGAAATCGGAGCCTATACTGGAGCGAACAAAAAGACATTTCCAATATCAACGCACTAAATCAGCATGTCATTAAAAAACACTATTTAAGAACCAATGAATGCGCTTCGTAATGATTTCGTATCTATCTTGAAAACAGAACCAAAATATCCCCTTCAAAAACAAAATAACAAACCTTTAATTTGCACACCATACAAATTCACGCCTCCCGACAAGAAACGCGTGCAAAGGAGAAAGGACAAAACTGAGACGGGGCAGAGAGGGAGATCTTAAAGATACGTCGCCATGGCAACCGGTAAACACGCACACATTCACACCTACCCAGTTTAACGATAGTTACCACCCACACTGCTTTAGTCGTAGGTATTAGGAGAATTCGACCCTACCCCCAAAGTTTCAGTTATTAAGCAAATGCTTTGTAAACATTCTGGGTGGGCACCTTTACTTGCGCACTATAAATAGGTTGGGTAGGGCTTACAGCCTCAATTAAGTAAATGAATGTAAAGTTGTTTTGTTCAAATCTAGACGGGGCATTGAAATTTTATGGTATTGAAGGTGGGTATTGTGTTTTGAGTTTCAAAAGCTTATGATATTTCAAAATTTGAAGCAAGACGATCGCTTTGTTGGTTCCTGAAATAAGTAGCACTAGATTAAAGATTAGCTTTCGTTAGATTAAAAAAAGAATACAAATAAACGATAGATATCGCGAGGCTCAGAATCGTATATTTTTACAAGATTTCTTACAATATGCCGCCATCTTTTCCCTGAACTTTTGTGGAAAACCTTTGAATAATCATAAACAAAAAAACGTCGTCGTTTTCGCAAAAAAGGCATTAAGTTCCCGTTTGAATTTCGAAAACAGGCTTGTTGTTATGTTTGAATTTTTGATACAATTTTTCCCCCTTAAAAAACAAGAGAAAAACAGTCGGTTGGCACAATGAATTTACTCGTGGATAAAGTTTTGATAAATAAATATTATAAAGGCAATTGCTTAATTTTATTATTGTAATCTAAGCTAATATAACAAGAAATACGTTATGGTTTTATACAGGTACATATTATTATATTCTTATATAATTATGTAGTTTACATTCATATTATACATATGTTATTATCTTCCTGTTCTCACACACTTCTGTGTACATTTCTTTATTCCTCTCGCAGTCCTACTGGTAGAAATTTCTTCTGAAATAAGCTGTGCCTTTGTACTCTAAGTTATGTTATAATGTTGCCGTATGTTCTGCCTTGTGTGTACATATATAAGAATATCTACAAAGAAACAAAACACAACACTGAAATTAAAAACTTCCTTCTCAACTGAAGTGAACTGTAGCTTAGTTGAAACTACCCAACAAATTGCCCCGTCCGCTAACGACCTGGAGCTTCCACGAAACGGTCTAAGAACTAATAATGAGTAGTACACTCAATTATCCCGGTACAGTCTAGAACACTCCAGAACAATCTAGAGTAATGTTCCGAGTATTGCACTCAGATTAACAAAGATGAGCTGTTTTTTGTTGTTCTTTTTGTAATCTTTACATTTAAAAAGACATCGGTATTCTGTCTATCAATGCTTACGAATCGAGAATGACTTTTCGAATTTAGGTAAATCCGTGATAAGGACTGTCGTACTGTATGGATCGGAATGAATAAGACGGATGAAAAAAGATTGCATGAAGCGTAGATGAGAATGTTGGGGCGGATGTGTGGTGTGACAAAAATCGATAAAATAAGGAATTAGGGGAAGTTTGAAAGTTGCGCCAGTTACAGAAAAGTTAAAGAGAATCGACTGTCTTGGTATGGGCATGTGATGAGGAGGGAAGAATCACATGTGACTAAAAGAGTTATGAATATAAATGTTGATGGATCGAGAGGGAGAGGAAGAACAAAAGAAAAGACGAATGGATTGTGTGAGGAATGACGTGAAGGGGAAAAGAGTAAATGATAGCGTGACGATTGGAGGGAATGGAACAAGAAAACGTGTAGTGCTGATCCCAAATAATATAGGCCAAGGGCGGGAAGTTGATCATGGCATTTTAAAAAGACATCTGAAAATGATATTCTAACAAACACATATGTTATACACCTACAAAACCACCGAATAAAGTGTGCCGCGGGGCAAAGCCAGCTCACATACACGCAGTGACACATAATAAAGGCAAAACGAGCCAATTGGTCCGTTTTCGAATCTTCACGATTGCGCGCTCACAACATATCTGTTTAATAGAATATCATTGACATCGGCATTCTGTCTGTCAATATTTATAAATGGAAAACCACTTTTTGGATTTAGGCACGTGTTTCTTTTTTTTAATAAGGACTATTAGTAACAATTAATTGTTTCAATGTGAGGTTGTAACTAATTACTAATAAGAACGTTTTAAGAATTTAAATGATACCTTGAAGGTCTAGTGGGAAAAAATGTGGGCTCCTCTGCCTAACTCGTTGGGGAAGAAGGTAAATATAAAAAAAAAAAAATCGCTGTACATTACACACAGCACCATCTAGTGCCACACTAAGCAACGAGGCTTGTGTCGTGGACACCAGATAGTTGATATACTACATAGATACTTTTTGTTTGTAAATACATACTTTTTATACCTATATAAACATCCATGACTCGGAAACAAATGACCATGCTCATCACACAAACAATTGCTCCTACTGGGATTCGAAACCGGGACTCTAAGAACGTAAGGCAGCCTCACTACCGCTGCGCCAGTCAGGTCGTCAAAAAGGTGCAATGTTATGCTAATATTTGTACTCTAAAAGTAAAACATACGAACAGACGGACAACAAAAGATCTTATATCAACCTTTTTTTACGTCTTCATACCTTTTAAGATCGAAACCATAACAATAATTTGTGTACAACAATAAACCTCGACACTGAAAAATCACGCTCTAATTAAATTCGGGGTTTACATGGTAAAATCGACTCCTCCTATTGTTGAAATCGGTTAAAATGTAGTTTATTACCCGGTCCATAATAACGAATCGATTGACACCTTATTCATCAAAATCGGATGAATGAATAAAAGATACGAAAACTCTTAGGATGTGTTCTTGCGTCACATTGAACCACACCCGTCGTGGAAGTATTTTATTATCTGTGCCGTCTTGGCACATTATAATCTATATTTTTGTATAATCTGTGTAAGCTCACTCTGCGCGCCACTCTCTTTGACGTGTGCACATATCGGCAATCGTTGTAACCACTTACAAACTATTATTATTAATTAATTCCTTTAATATCGCAGCAAGTAGTTTTACTTCATACTCTTCAGCACAACTGGAGCATGATACTCAACAAGATGTTTCTGAAAATGGAAACTATTAGATAGTGTTGCTAGTAGAACATTTATTCGGTAGCGACGCGGTTGCTGACCAACAAATTGGCGCAGCCACTAACGACTTTACTTAGAACGCTAGTTTCCGCTACTATAGCTTATAATGGTTAGGTTTTAGTGGGAAAATCATATTTTTGTAAAGATTAAGGCTTTGGAAGTACTCAATTGCTGAAACTTTTTAACATAACATAACATCGCGCCTGTAATCCCCAAAGGATTATACAGAGGTGTACACCCACATTTCGCTAGTTATGTTTAAGTCCCATGCAACAGGGGGCGAGCCTAGAACCTAGCCTGGGAGGGGTCTAGATTGGTATACTGAACAGAAATAAAGGTTTACACGAATCGCAGCACACAGCCTTCTCTAGTAAACGCTTATCTCCATTTTAAACGCCTCAACATTAAATACGGACCTACATAAAAACCTCAACCAACGCCAGACCTAGTAATAATCATGAAAACACGTCAAAACTTAAAGTACTCGACCCAAACTACCCCCCAACCCTCTCCCGCCCCTTTAATAAGTTCCTATCGACCTGAGGCTGGCTTAAGGCTGCGTCCTTAACCCCCCACTGCCACCCCAAGACATATTTCATCGAAACTCTTAACTGCCGGCCGAACTTTAGCTAATATTTCACGTTACATATACAAGTTACGTGAGCAAATATACACGGTGACTAGTAAAACTAGGGACGTTTTTGAGGAGGGTTTTAAGTTGGCGATTCTCGTTGTAACCATTTGAAAAGAGTCTCAACATTTGACAGAGTAATCCAATAAAATGTATAAAAGTCTCATAAATGGGCTCGCATTTTTCATTCTACTTGTAAGTGGCTACAGTTTACGAATTTTCTTTCAAAAATATCAGTATTATTTTGTTTCCTTTTCTTTGCTATTTATAAAACAACAGAACACCAGTTATACCCCAAGGTTAGGCATATTACAAGCCCCGGGGTTGCGGGACTGTTCGAAGGAGATACCGTGACCCCGGAACACAAAGGACGATGAAGGAACATGGATGGGTTTTAGTCAGTAAATGTCTGACACTCCCTCCTGCTCCGCCCAGAGCGGGAGAAGTCATTTGATGATTTCCCATCCGAAAAAAAAAAAAAAAGGCATATGACAAGCTAACCAAATATAGACTATTTATACATATTTTACAGCTCTATTAATCTTATTGTCATTATTTTACGTTTTCATAGCATTTAGGTGGCAACCTATGCCTATACATATATGCTTCTATTTACTTCCTAATTCGTCACAAGTGAGCTTAAAACTGTTATGTCCCTCGTTTAAGCGACCGTACTGTATACAAGATATTTACCTACGTGAGAGTGGTACTACGTGTTTTAAGCGATTATATATGTTGTGTTGGTATTCAAATGGTGGTTAGTCTTTTGTGTTACCAACACATGAATACGTACAAAGTACGACAAGCCTCTACATCTGAGGCGCACGAGTGCGTGGTATAAACTTTTGGAAGTCGGTGGCAAAAAAGTCAATGAAACAAAGTCACCGACTCCCAAAAATAAGCTTATTTTAGAATTTTTTGGTGTTTTTATGGAAGTCGGTTTTTTTCCGTGTTTCTTCTCGAAGAAGAAATTGGAGGGGAAACAGCAGCATCCATAACTAGTTTTATTTTTATTTTCATAATTTATTTTTGCATGGGTTTTTTTTTTAAATAAATATCAGTAGGTACCCACGAGATACATGACGGCATGACGTACGCTTTCACAATTAAGGTTCACCCTAAAGTAAAATAGTTTGAATAGATGCTACGCAACCGTAACAGCCGCTTTACGAAGCCTTGCAAGATTAAATGGGAAGCCTACCTTACCTCTTTGCCGTCTCTTGTGCATTATCTAAAATAAACATCAATTGGCTCCGGCCAATCGGCTTTCCCATTTCGACAACTAAACAAAAGACGTGCGAAACAAGTGAAAAAGTGTGCCAACTCGTAACTATTTAATTCTGCATACATTGAATTCCATTTCGTCAACCATAAATTATTCCCTAAAAATCATATCTTAAAAACCGTTAATAAATGCCTAAAAAAGAGAGCATAACATGATAAACATCTCATAAGTTGCTGTAAAGATTAAAACCTCTTTTCTTATCTATAAACAAAATTATGTATTAATCGATTCAGAATCTCTGTCCAATGAACGGAAGTTCACTGTCTCTGTCATTTGAAATTCTGTTAAGATAAAAACTGTTTTAAGCTTTCACATTATCTTCCGTAATTGGTAATTGTTTTGAGCTCCCGAAAGACAAAGAAAGAGGGTAGACAGATTTGTCTGCTCTTAACAATTTATTTTCCATCCACCAGCATTCTCCAGTCAACCCGCGATCATGGCGCTTGCAACAGCGTCGAAATATCGGGAGCTCAAAACAATTACCAATCACGAAAGATATCCCGTAAGTGACAACATAAGTTATGTTAAGATAATTTTAAAATGTGATGACATTGGTCTGAAAAATCTTATCAAGTATGATTTACATAATAACTGATCTCTATATATCTATCTCTCTTCACCCCTTACTTCTCGCGTAAATATCTCATATAGTAGTAGCTTATACCCGCAGTTTCACCCGCGTTGAATTCGGTTATTGTCCCATGTAATACTGGATTAAAAGTATTCTGTATGTTACGCCAGATTAGTACATATGAATTTAAAAAGTCACAGTGATACTTGCCCGGATTTGAACCCACAAACTCGTTCATGAGAAGCATCACTTATCTAACTACAATTCTACAAACTACTTACACCTTTGCCCAACACGACGGCGAATCAATACGCTAATAAATATAAATAGCTCGTATCGAAGCCATGCAAGTTTTAATGAGAGCGCTCCTCTGCAAACACCCTGTAAATGCTTACACCACGCTCGTACATTATACACGCACTATCATTTGACGTGGCTTCACTTGTGTTATTAGTAGAGAAGAGTATTTTGTACAGGACACTTTTCTAGGCTCTAAAATGATAAGAGCATATTTAGCTGATAATATTCCCACTGCTGAATGCAGGCTCTCTATGAGGGAGAGTGGGCTGTGATCCACCACGCGGGCCCAAGGTTATGAGAATGTCACATATCGTAAAGTTTTTGGATTCACAAAGCCACATGAGACTCAAATGAGCATTAACAGAAAACTAATTATTATGTATCATTATTTTGTTTATACGAATGGTTTTTTTTCTAGATGAACGTGTTTTTTAATAGAACAATATTATGCTACTAGTGTTAAAATCTCTAGAATCTTAAAACAACACCATACTGGGATTTGATAGTAAAAAACACAGTGCAAACGTACCTACAGCTATCTGATAATAATTGTATATGATATGTAATCAAAACAAACCCCTAAAACTTCATCGTATCACAATCATCTCCTTCACAACAAAGCCCGATCTCAAATTTAAATAAACACGACACTCATACATACACACATCTACATATACATAGACAACTTATACATAAGTACATATACATGTACGGAGAGTACATAAAAGCGATAGTTTGTAGGCTGGCCGGCCGGGTAGAATTACCACAAGATTGCTACCATTCTTTAGGGCTCCCGAGACCCTTAACCCTTAGATAGCAACGGGCTGAATTTGAAACCTTGCGTGAGATAATTTAATTAATTATTTTGATTTCAAGTAGATTGTGTCACTGTCCCAAGTTTGGTGGAAGATATGCGAGAAGATTACTTTATTTTGGTATTATAAGTTTTAAGTCAACAATACACACAGCAATCGTCAGAAAGTTGGTAGTTTTTGACGATTGGGTTATAGTTTATGGGATTAATTCGCTGGGTCTATACCCAGCGAATTAATCTAATAAGTACAAAAACTGTTATATATGTGTGCGTGCGGCACACACCCGCCATGTTATTTTGTGAATACACATCAGTACGCTAACAGCAAGCAGTGGTTTCACTTGTCCCCATCCCACGTATCTATCAGTGGCGACGAGTACCTACATAAAAAAAAAAGCAGTAACGGAAAATGTACGGTGCAATATTCGGGATTTTGTCATAATTTGACCATAATACCCAGCCCTGAGAAACGTACAAGGCTCGGATTACACAGTGGTTCATCGCGAATGACATAAATCCGACTAAAGATACGGCGGGAACAAAGCGATGAGCGATTCTACTTAGCGCGCTCAGCGATGGCACGTACAAACTGGCAGCTGACCTCGCTCTGCCAAAGCAGATGCAGGACGTGACAAACGACAAACAAAACATTTCTTTTTCCTCCAGACTTCTCATACCATTTTTTTTCTGGCCTATATTGCCCCACTGCTGGGCAAAGACCTCCCCCATAGCCTTCCATTCTTCTATTTGTGCAGTTTTCTCCGGCCAATCTGTCACAAACGCTTTTAAGTCGTCACAAACACATTCAAACACTTTCGAGCAATAGCATCAAATAATATCTTAAGTAATAATCAATACACTTGTCTCCGTAACAACGAGACTCAATCAACCCTCAAACGGAAAACAAAGCAACCAGAAAAACAAAACAACCTTTACTCCTTCCAAATAAAACTTTCTTTCAAACAATCCGAAGTACAAAACTAATGTTCAAAAGGAGATTTCCGCGTTTTTTCACAAGTAGGCCAACGAAAGTTGTAGGCATGGGGTCGGTTGTACCGTTCACGGATGGTTGAAGGTTGAACGCGGGGAACACTCAAGGAAATTGGGTCATTTGTCCTTTCTCCCTTTGAGCACTTTGTTTATGCAGGATTGGGTTCGGTCGTAAGGGCAGTATGAATGTGATTTGGAACTGGAAATGGCCTTGAATGTGTGTGATAAAGAAACGGTCACATTGTTACGCGAAGCTAGATTTGGTTGGGTCTTCATATTTTTGTTGTATGTTGGTATTTGTGAAACAGTTTGTCTGATCCCTAAAAAAGTGTTACTGAATCTCTTTGGCAACACATACAGCTTACTTATTATGAAAAATGGAAAGCTGCTGAAACTGAACCACTTTCATTCATCACCTTCCTGCCCTGGTCCCATGTTACTTGGGGTCGGCGCAACACGTTTTTTTCTTCAATTCTCCCCTGTCAATCGTCACGCTATCATTTACTCCTTTTTCTTTCATATCATTCCTCACACAATCCATCTATCGTTTCTTTGGTCTTCCTCTCCCTCGATCAACATTTATATTCATCACTCTTTTAGTCAAATGCGATTCGAACTGACCACTTTCATTGCGTCTTACAATTTCGTTTAATTTTTGCTATGCATTAAATTAACCGAGACCACTATTATCAACATCTGTAGTAGCTTCAAAGTCTTAAGCAGCCTACAAACAGAGTGAAACTTTCACGTTATCTTCTAAAATTACCACTCGTGTGTACACGAGCGTACACAAGTAACAGTTTCAATACAAACAACGAAAGCGTCACATCCTCCCATCGCTAAACTATCGATCCAAACATGGCACACCCATCTTAACACAAAACTACACACACACATGCAAAATACATACTCATCATCCAATTTAATAATGTTCTTAGCACCCCCAAGTGGGGCCCAAGTTTCTGGGCCCCCCTGCGATCAGTTCTTATCCCGGGGGGTGGGCCCCGCCTTAAAATTGAGACCCGGGGGTGCACCCCTGATATTAGTTCCCAGCGTCAATGTAATCTTAGGACCCATCTGCAAGGTTGCTTGTTTTAATGGTCCAAGGAATTGTGAGGCGTTTTGTTCCTCTCGTGTTATAAGGGATGGAGTTTTAGGAAGTTGTATCTTTGAAAGATATACGTATTGTTTTAGGTTTGTATATTATTATAAGTCATGTGACCTTATCATTGGAGAAAAGTTACACGTTAAGGTGACAACGACGGGTAGCCCGTTAAAATCACAATTTCATGAAAAAAACATTCAATGGTATTAAATGAACCCAGAGGATTGTATTGATGATTTTAATAATTATAATTTAGTAAATACATTATGTGGTATGGTTGCTAATCATATTTTATTCAACATACAGCCTAAAACTATTTTGGCGCTTTCGTTTTGAGACTTTTCAGACTTGCAGTTTTTACTTTTGCCAGTGCCTAACTTGTCCAAGATGAATGGCGACATTGCACAAACAGAAACGTGTTGATTGCTCTTAATTTTCATAAAGAATCGGTCAAGAGGGGCGATGTTATTGATCTTGTTTCTTGTATTTTATTCCACCAAAAAGGTTTAATGAAACAGACGGTAAACAAGGTGTTAACGGACCCTTCAACATTCGAAGCCGTCAACCAATCATACTGTATACAATCATACTGTATACTGTTTAATGGGCTGGTGTCCGCAACTCCACGTCAAAGCGCGTATTTTGCGTATGGGCTATATATATATCCACCACGCGGGCCCAGTGCGGATTGGTAGATGTCACATGTCTTCGAATTTTTGGTTCTAGGACATGCCGGTTTCCTCACGATGTTTTCCTTCACCGTTTTGAGAGCAGTGGTGATGAAATAAATTACACAAAGTATTGCGCCTGTCTGGATTCGAACCCACGGCTTACTGTTCGTAAGTCGGGGCCGCCACCACTGGGCCCACAGGTGCTTTCGTTAACTAAGCATTCTGTACATCAAATTAAGTAACTCCACGCAACGAAAAGTTTATTGAACGTGGTACCAGGGGTAAAAAACATCCCGTAGTACCTACCACCAAGCGATCCAGTGGTACCACAGGAAGTTTTTATTACCCGTGGTACTTACTAGGCTGGGATTGGTACATAAGATCAACAATCATAATCTCAACATTGAAAATCTCAAAACCATAATCTCAACGATTCAAAATCTCAACTTTTTAAATTAACAAACGTTTAATACATTAACAAGTCATAATCTCAACATTATATATTAACTTGTATTAAAAAATTTTTTCTATCTGTAATTCTAAAAATATTTATGATTTGATTATGGTGTTGAGATTTTCAATGTTGAGATTACGATTGTTAATCTTATGTACCAATCCCAGTGGTACCACGGGTAAAAAAAAACTTTCCGTGGTACATCGCTTGGTAGTACAACGGGATTTTTATTTACCCGTTGCCACGGGCAATAAACAGCAAAAAATATTACTGGGAAACGACTTTTTAGGGTTAAAAATCACCTTTTACGGTAGGACTCAAAGTAACGCGTTCAAAACATTGTGCTTGATGGATGCGTCATGCGTTATGCGATGATGCGTGCGTAATAAGGGAGTCGTGGAGGTATTTAAAGTAAAGTTTTAAACATTAAAAACTTGAATAAAAAAATTTAAAAACTTGAAAGGTTGGAACTTTGAAACTTTTGTCCGGAACAATAAAATCATCGCAGTAACGGGGAAAACAAGTGCCTTTCAGCTTCGTTAAGGTTATTTAAACACCCACAATGTTCAATTTTTAAATACCTACTCGCACAAAAGCCTCCTTGCAGATAAAAAAGTAACAGAGAATTACGATTGGCGTATAATAATGTATTCACAGTCTCATAAGTGGTAATTTTCCAGCAAACAGTTGATACTAAGCTACATAGCCTAAAATAACAACGTAATCAAGAAGTTGTTTTAATGTGGGTGGGTTTATTTTTATCATGGAGTCGTCCATGGACGATGGATGGACGAGTCTATGATCCGATGACTGCCTCGTTGGTCTAGTGGTAGCAAGCGCGACTGTGAGCATGAGGTCCTGGGTTCGATTCCCGGGTCGGGCAAAGTGTTATTGGGTTTTTCTATCAGAAATGTCTCAGTAGCAGCCACGGAGTCTGGATTTGTGTGTGATGGCAATAGCCTCGCCCCCTATTACATTGAACTTGAACATAACTGGCGAAATGAGTTTGTACTAATGGGTACACTTCTGCCTAACCATTCCGGGATTACAGGCGCGATGTTATGTTAAAAAATTGAGTTTCATAACCACAACTTCTAGTTCGGAAGCCATTTACTTTGCTATACATAAACAAGTCAAGGTAGCCGAGTTTTCATGTACTCACAATAACTACGAGTAACTTGCTTCATACAAGCTATTATATGCTCTCTCGCGGTTTACGTATAGAAAACTATTACTTCACAACTTTCGCTAAGGGTACGGACATAGGAGAGGATAATGTGAACGAGGTTTTTGTTATAATGACGAGAGAATTATGAGAAAATTTGGTAATATATATTTAGAAATAGTAGTTAGATAAATAATGGTACGGAGCCCTTCGTGCGCGAGTCCGACTCGCACTTGGCCGGTTTTTTAAATACTTGTCCAAATTAATTTAATGAAACAAAAAGGTTCCAAGAAGGAGTTTCAATTCCAAACAAAATTAGGGACGCTGGCCAGTACCGCCCGAAACTTCCAAATTCAAAACATTTACGAAACACACTTCAATTTAGAGTTGTAAAGAGGCATCTCATCAGCAACTGAGAAGGTTACGGACAAAAGGCGGGCCGAGTGCGAAATTTAAATCCTACCCGCAGCTGCGGAATAGAACGGACCTTAGAAACAAACAAATCGTCCCTCACCCCTCCCCCCAACCCCCGGGGACGAAACAGGAATGGCCGCCTTATACGACCACATCTTACAGGCCCCAATTCCTACTTCCTTTCCATTACACAGCCAGCGCTGACTAAACATAATCGCCGAACTTCCTTACGACTCTACCCTTCCGGCCAACTGCTCGCAAAAGTAACACAAGCCAAATTAAACTTTACAGCTCAACAAACAGAGTCGATTATATTTGGAAGCATTTAAAATTTGACTATCGATACCAATCGTGCGAATGTAAACTTCAGTAAGTGCGTCAAAAAGTCCAATTTCGCGCGCTCGTCTTCCCATTTCCAATTTTCCTCGAACGACCGCTGAAGCACCCGAGTTAAGAACATCCCCGAACAAGTTGTGCTGTTAGCTGGGAACGTTTGAATAGTTTTCGTTGTCGAAACTTGTTCTCTCGGTTGTTTCGGGTGTATTTCTTACACAAAAGATGGGGGCGAGGGGGGGGTAGGGTCATGATAAATGGCACAATATTAATACTCGGGCCGGGCGTTGTATAGTTTTATGATCTTAGTTGGGTAGTAATATAAATCTGCTTTTCCGGGCCGGTACTCTTTGCTAATGTTTTACTTTAGTACTAGCTATCCCTACTGGAATATTTAAGTACCTAACAGTTAATAGTTTCTATTATCGTAACGGGTACATGCTCGGTCGCTTTATGTACCGACCTACTATGATAATGAATATAATTAGTAGTTTATTACTTTGGTATGATTTTAATGTGTTCATATTCAGGTATTATCTTTCTAGAACAGCTTTTGCTTTTATACTTAGAGGGCCAACGTATAGGCGTTGATTTAGAGTAGACTAAGCAAACATCCACAGCAACTCGCCAATGCAGCCACTGATTCGATAATAAACTAAAATCGAAATTTCAAAATTCAGTCCTCAAAGATCTCGGTTCCAATTAGCCAATCAAATCGCACCTCGACGCTGTTATACCCTCAGATAAACTAAACTACGCAACATTTTTAAAAACAAGATCATAAAAAACGTTCATAGAATGCATAAAGATCTTTAAATCCTCTCCTCAAAGATCGGAGTTCCAATCCGTCAATCATATCGCACCTTTCTACTGTTCTCAGATACTACGCAAGAGGTACACAGATAAAAAAAATTGAATCCAATTTTAAATCCTGTTTCAAAGATCACCGTTCGAACCCGCTAATCATATGGTAGCAGACGTGCTGCGCTGCTACCATTATAGGAAATACGCAGATAAAAAAAAGAGTTCAAAAATAGAATACAGAACATTCCAATTTTAAATTCTCTCTTCAAAGATCATCGTTCGAACCCGCCAATCATATCGCACCTCGTCTGCTTCCCTCAGATAACTGCACAGTTAAACTGATTGATTATGCCGGAGCCATAGCGCCACCTGACCCACTCACTGGCACTCACCGACTCGATGCTCTCTTGTGCAAAATGATTTGAACTCGCTTGATTGACGAGTCGCAATCTTCAGATTTGAAAGTGATGTGTGAGCGAGCTTTGCACGAATATCGGTTAAAAACTGCCAAATGTCAATTTAGATTAAAATTGAAATTAAATTCATTCTTGAATAAATTCTTCAGACTTCTTTGAAAACTAAACATGTTAACCAAATGAATAAATAAATAAAAAAATATATATATATCGCTGGACATTACACACAGCGCCATCTAGTGCCACACTAAGCAACGAGGCTTGTGTCGTGGACACCAGATACTTAGTTGATATAGATACATAGATACTTTTTTTTTTGTAAATACATACTTTTTATACATATAAACATCCATAACTAGGAAACAAATGTCCGTGCTCATCACACAAACCTTGCTTCTACCGGGATTCGAACCTGGGACCCTAAGAACGTAAGGCAGCCTCACTACCGCTGCGCTATTCGGGTCGTCGATGGTAGAAGTATTAAATATTTTATCAAATGTCTGGCTGATAGCTGATCTATGCTTATAGGTGTAGATACAGGTTTGTCTAAAGATGCCTTTTCAGGACATAACACATATATTTAAAATGAGCAATAAGTCGGCCAGCCCTAGGAATTATTAGAAAGCTGTAACCACTTAAGCCAAATTGTAACATGCCCAAGATAATTTCGCTCATTCAACCACCAAGCGACCATGCTATGAAACACTTTTTCACTATCTCTAATCCTTCTTCGATTCAATTCAATCACTTTTCAACCCTAAGTACTACTTATGTCCTAAGTAATAAGGTTGAAAAATAGTCAACCTTCAGTGAGCACGGTAGTAGTATAACTAACCAACACTAAAACTAAAAGCAATCATAGGAAACTTAGTCCAGTTAGTCTCGCCTTATCGCGCTGGACTGCTGTAGAACAATATTCATAAAGCGTGCCGCGTCGTCGACAAGATTTTATTACATCCAGCGAGTGGACCGCCGTAAACTATGGAATATAGTGGGAATAAACCACTGGGCAGTCGTTAGCAACCTTTGGTTCAAGACGGTGCAAATAAATAAAAAAAATTACCCATAATTTTATCAAGGCATTGTAGATAGCGAGAAGCGAGTATAAAAACGTTTATTTGGAATAATACCATTTTTTGTTCATCATCTGCCTAGCCTTTTGCCAACTATGTTTAGGTAGTCTTCGGCTTAAGATGTTTTTCGTACGAAAAAAATGCAAACTTACTTATAAGTCCGAAAATCTGATGGTGACCCATCAGATTTTGGGGACTTGAGAGTTTGAGCAACAGTCATTTTATTTGATGTGTGAATAATTTAGTATAGTTTAAAATTGAGCAGAAAATGACTTAATACATAACTGCCACATTGTACTAATATACAGGACCAACATTATATCCATAGCTAAATAAAACACACACTGAAACCATCACTGCGAAAAAACTGCAAAGGACTTCTTTATTATAACGTAAGTACACAACTGTAAAATATAATTTGAATTTGGAGTTTTCTTTTTAAAGTCAACTCTTATTTGACCAATGGTTTTGATAGAAACGACAGCTCTCTGCTCGGTAACATCTTAATCAGCGGTCACTTAATTTAAGTATTTCTCAGTTATCTTTATTTAAAAATAACAAAACCAACGTGGAACTGGTATGACAAAATAAAATTCACGTTTTAGTTGCTAAAGTAACCACGTCCAACGGTTTCAAACGCCTGCTATTGATCGTATTCTCCCCGGAAGATACTCGCACGCTTTCTATTCAACGATTAAGTCTAATTGTCCCTAAATTTATCGTCTACGCTCTGCTATTACTGTATGATATCTATTATTTATAGCGCACAATTTGTGCACTACAAATATTAAGATTATTTATTGGACGAGGTAGTTATGTAGTACGTGCGGATGCTGGGTACGTGGTTCTGGATTAGTTAAGTAGGTAGTTGTATGTACTCTACAAGTCTACATTTAAATGAATGGGCGATACAAAGCTGCAACCCTTTTTGAGTTTTAGAAATGCATTGTCATAGCTCGTCAAAATTATCTTGTTACCTAATGTGGACTGAAAAATTGTCTTATTGAAATGGAATAATTTAAAATATTTGTTTCAGAGTTCAACTTCAATTATGTTTTGTGAAGATTATGAGCATAAATAAATGCAATTAAAAAATCAAATCATAAATTTTTCACCAGTATTTATTTTTAAATCAGGTGTTCCATACATTTTGACCGTGTTGGTCAAAACCAAGGTAGTTTTGCCGGAAACAGCTGTTTGATAAAAAGTAAAAAAAAAAATGTAATACCAAATGATTTGAAAAGAGTAAGCATGGAGTTTCTTGCCGGTTCTTCTCCATTGGAAACGACCAACCCGAACCGTGCACCTTTTTGGAAGTTTTTTAAGTGCCCATCTAGGCCTATGTGAAATAAAATATGATTCAATACACTTCCTCTAAAACTGGTTCATTTCGCACTACGATTAGTTTCAACATGCAATGTATTTCACACTCGTGCGTTTCTTTTTTTCATTTTTTAACACCGTGTGCAGGAATAGAAATTGCCACAGATAACTATACCCATACTTAATCCAAATTGGTTCAATGCCTATAGTTGGCGGTGATTGTTTTTTTTTTAATCTCGGCAAATAGATATGCGTCTTTAAGGCGTTAATATTTTTTGAATATTTAAATAATGTTTATAATATAAATAGAAAATCACCAAATACCATAATTATAAAAAAAAAAAAACGTTTATTAACAAATTAACATATATTTGTGTTCTAAACTCAAAAATTATAGATTTTTCTATTTTTCATCTTATGCTGTTTAGCGGCTTTATACCTTTGCTTCTCTTTCAACCTGGCGAAAGCAAAGCGTGGAAAAAAAGGAAATTAAATTTATAGTTTCATAACAATTCATGATAAAAATATTTTTCGTTCTTTTATTTTTTTTCTTCAAAAGTGTATTGAAAAACGTCAGTTGATACGCGTGAACATTTGTTATTGCAGTTCTCGGCTCAAAAACACATTAATTCCGCCTCGAATACAATAGCAAACTTTCTCCACTTGTATCAAAATGTACTATTGATTTTGATTTTGTTTTTACTAACCGACGAAAAACCAGAACCCCGGGTTCAGATTGATGAACTGTATCGTGGTAATCATTTTAGCGTCAGTGATCTTTCCACCTTGTATACGGTATCACGTTAATTGACTCTCACATAAAATCCAAAGCGTCCAAAAAATTTAACGGACGCTGTAAGAGACTATTATACAGATAAAGATAAGAAAAGATCGCTTTTATCCCACGATACTAATAGAAACAGAGTACAGGTTTTTTTAACCCTTCTTAACGCACCGGTTCCGATGAACTGCGGGTCAAAAATGTCACCCCGAGGTCAGATTGATGTGACGGTTGAAAAAACCACTATTGGGTTATTTGAGAAAACTATTATTAAACACATATATCCAGGATCCATTGCCTTCTAGACTTTAAATATTATAATATCTTCAGGAAAACAGATAGGATTTCACATCCGTTTTCCTGTCTCAAATATCTGACTAAGCGTTTTTAACCCTTCACAAGGCTACCGGTTGCTATGACCCAGGGGTCGCGGTTGTGACCCGCGGTCGTGGTCAGCCTGCCTTTTTGGTTGATTGTCACGACTAATGATTATAATGTCATGCTATAGCTGTAATTATAAAATCAATGGAAAACATGAGGCGATTACATGAGCTAAACGCAAGTTTTATAATTCAAAAAAGCATATGATTCACTGCAATAAACAAAACCAGAAAAATATATGATATTCTTCAGGATACATGCTAGTACGATAGTGTTTTGAAAACATAATACAATAAATTTTATTCTATAGAAAAAAATCACGAACTTATCTCTAAACTGAACTGAACTTATCTTTTAACGAGTAAAAACCATACTAAAATATATGCGATCATTCTGATTTTTTGACAAATAATTTTACAAGCAAAATACTAGTATCAGAGTGTTTTACTTTTTTAGTCCGATCAATAGATTTTTTGTAAATCGCAAAAAACCACTAATTTCGCACTATTCGGCCGCAGTGACTGACGTAACAACCACTTCGTCGCGCAGCCTGAATAGAACTTTATTCTAACAGTATTTCAAACGAAGTTTGAACCAACACAAATACAGTTGCTTATTTAGCTCATGTCAGTCAGCCTTAAACCACAGCGCCATAGTTCGTAAAACAAACCATGTATTAAGGGTACTGTTTATAAAAATCAAGATTTGGATATAATTTTCTTTTTATGTTTCTATTTTCAATGACATAGACGGTGCCTTGCTGATGAATCAGTCATAGGTCTGTTTTATATACTGCATGATCACTCACGTTCACTTTCCTTAACGACAGTTGTATATGTCACCGGAATGTATGAAATCCGTCATTGTATACAATTCCTAGGAAATATATACAATTCCTAAAATAGATAGGAAATGTATGTTATATTGTATAATATGCATTTCTCCTAGGACATCTATACATTTCCTAAAGAGCGATCGGAAATGTGTTACATTCTTGATGTTCTTAAGAGGGAATATATAAACGCACTTTAAAAATAATGGTTTAGTACATTTTAAAATGTTTAGCTTTAATTTTTTTTATATTTTTTTTTTTTAAACCATTCAGAAAACCAAATTGAATTGTATACATTCATACATTTGTATAACCCTTCACGCATCTACCGGTTGCTGTGACCTGTGGGTGGTAGAGCTGACCTGGGTAGCTTGCCTTGACGGTGGACGGTTTCTCATGACTGTATCACGGTTAAGTAACGAATGATAATATTTTTTTTTCTAAAATATTATGAAAAAATCTTGTGAGAGAGAATCAATATAAGTGGTCATGTTTTTTTGGGTTTCTTGGAGTTCATGTTTATTAAATTTTTATTGAAACAATTTTAATAATAACATTAGACATAACATCACGCCTGTAATCCCTGAAGGGTGAGGCAGGAGTGTACCCCACATTTCGCCACTCATGGTCAAGTCCCATGTAATAGGGGGCAGGCCTATTGCCGTCAACCGGGCACAAATCCTGACTCCGTGGCTGCTACTGAGAAATTCCCGATGGAAAATCCCAATAACAACTTGCCGACCTGGGAAACAATAACAATAAAGCTTTAATAATACTTTGGATAACAAAATATGGAAAACTTTGATGTTGTTTGCTAATACACCAATCACCAACCGCACCCCTAAGCTCAAACTATAAAATAAATTCAAAATTAATTTTCAATCACAACGTTCATACCCAACCGTTCTCGAATGAGAACAGAGTAAAGAAAACACGTTTTAATACAAGAATATCTTACTACAAACTCATCTCGTTGTACTCAAATCCAATCTCACGTTATGCGCGGCCAGTCCGTGACCCGGGGTCACGGAGGCCCTTCATCTCCGCATTTCTCACGACGCCGCAGCATTTAAAGGGTTGATTCTCATGCAACTTGTTCTTTTAACTTTTCGGAGATATTCTTTATATTATTATATTTTACTCGACCTTAAATCTTCTTATTTTTTCTCTCACGGGACGAAAATGAAGCCTGTTATTGACAGATAATACAAGAAGAGTGACTAGTACTTCGTTTTTAAGTACGACAAATATAATCTTAGCTTGCTACTGTAGTAGTGTACTGTGTACTTAGTTACAGTACATAACATCACGCCTGTAATCACCAATGGGTGAGGCATAGGTGTACCTCATACATAGCATACTTACCTACATTTCGCCAGTTATGTTTAAGTTCCATGTACTACGGAGCGAACCTATTGCCTTGTGACTTCTACTGAAGAATTCCTAATGGAAAAGCCCAATAACATTTTGTGCGACCTGAGAATCGAACCCATGACCTTATGCTCAGCAGTGCAGTAGAAAATCTTAAATAATACTACAACTTAACAATTCTACGATTAAAAATATTTAATATTTTGTATAAGAGCTGCACAAAACCAACGGCCAGTGCAGCATTAGCTCTAAATCTAAAAACTAGACGCAACCAACTAAATTACCCAAAAATAACGTCTTAATTCACATTCAGAGTCTCCTTAATAATTATTAGGGTTTTATCTTCAAATCCAGCGGGCAAGGCCAGCATGTAGGTATATATAATTAAATTATACGTGGGTCCACACTAAGGCCGATAAGACCGGGGGCGGCGCGAGGGGGGTTGAAACGAAATGTTCGCGCAGGGGGTGGAGTACGTGAAGACAGCGAGCTGAAGACGTGCTTGTAAATGTATAGAGTTGTGAGTGCGACTATTTAAGGGTTTCGGTTGATTTGGAAAAGGTTTTTTGACTTTTTTTTTGAGGAATAGTGGTGATAACACTCAGTGGCTTGTCTAGGGGCCAACGATACGGCAAGTATCTAGGGTAAGCAGACTGTTCAAAAACCTTGACATCATGAAGAGTAGTAGGTATTATAAGGGTAACCAAAGCTTTTAGGCTTGTAAGACAGTACCGCCACTAAGAGTATGGTCACTTAGTGGTTGAATGAGGAAAATCATCTTTTACTGCAAATGCTACAATTTGGCGTGTTACTTTGTGTAATTTATTTCATCACCACTGCTCTCAAAACGGTGAAGGAAAACGTGTTGAGGAAACCGGCATGTCCTAGAACCAAAAGTGGTGGATTACGGCCAACTCCCTCTCGTAGAGAGGAGGCCTCGTCGGCCTCGGGAGGAGACGTCTCCACTGCTGGGACACTCAGCAGTGGAGACGTTATAGGTTGATAAAGCATTGACTTTTTGGGGATTTACTTTCGATTCTAACTTCGTCTTCAAAAGTTTAGCTTAAGCTATGACTGCAAAAAGAAATACACCTTTTATGACTTCGAATACCAGTGAAAAATATGATTTAAGTTATCTTTGAAATAATAATATCTGCGAGCCGAAGTGCAGCAAGTTTGTGTCTAAAATGATTCATGCTTTATAACCATCTACGACAAAGTACAGAATATTATTTAAAGAATGACAATGTTTACCAATTTTTTATTCTATTGTTTCAGATATCATGTAGCAAAGTTTATAATCAACAATTCTGAGCCCCCAAAGAGCTTCAACATTTCATCACTAGACAAGACAAATGCTCTAAAAGAAATTGGAGATCATTTCTACGAAAACTTATAAGTCAGCAAAGAAACCGCCGTTTTGGACTCTGAACCAGTGGCCCATTGTCTACAAACTCAATCTTATCAACAAGAATCCTGAAACATCTGGAGCTACCATTATGAATCCTGCAAATCAAAGGTGCATAATATTAAAGGCAAAGCTGTTTTTACACGTATTAAATCATCTGACTACTTTTCAAACTTATTGAAAGTTGCTAAAATAACTTTCAACACATTATGATAACATTGGACATGACGTCTTTAAGTCAATCAAATCCCAATAAAACCGAATCTGGGGGTTTACCATGACGTCTTTAAAGCAGGATTATTTTAATGTCACTCCAGTGTGGGCAAGTGACAGAGCTATAGAGGACGTCTAGCGCCATCTCTTTCTCACTCTGGAATAAGATTAAAACAGTCCTGCTTTAAGACGTCATGGTAGGCCACCTGTTAGTGTCATTGCAGGAATTATTGACAATACCAACTCTTGAACGCAGTTAAAACATGCTGATAACGTTTAGGTTCACTGGTGAAAACCGGCCTTAGTACTTACCATCTCAAACATTTTCCCCTTGTGGTGGTATCATCAACTCTATAATTCCCCGGTGGTCCGGTCGAGCAGAGTCCGGGCGACTTTCGTTAGGGTGAAAGCAGTTTGAAAGTCGGGTCGGGGTATTGATCGAGTGTCTTGCCCCCCTCTACCCTCACCCCCCGCGACCCGCGCACACCCCCGCCAGCGTCCATAAGGAGCGCCCAATTCTGAGGATGGTCGTCTTTAATGTAGAATTAAGGCTAGCTTTGGTTATATTATGTGTATGTGTGTGGTGAGGGTTTTAGGTATGTACTGTGTGGAAGGTTCTTTGGTGAACCAAGCTTTGGTTGGACAAAGAAATGTTGGACTGTATTTGGGGATTTTTTGTAATGACGAGTGTAGTGAGTAGCGATCATTAAATACTAGATCCGAATTTATCGATACATTATGAATTGATAAACAAAAGCCAGTTAAAAAAAGAAACTACTTTATTTTGAAGACACACAGATATTCGTTTTTGTGAATTACTGATAGATGAAATGACTGATACCCTCTACTTAAGGCTGATGCTCCAGGGTAGTAGCCCGCGAAATTAAATAGGAACGACTTTTTCAAAGTCATACCTCGACCTATAAGAACTTGGAGGGTTGTGTGCTATTCTGTAGCAACATAGCACAGCAGCACAGCCTGCAAATTGCAAAAAACGTAAGAAAATTTTAATTTCGCGGGTTTGGTTGGGGCATTCACCTTAAATGATATTAGAAAACCAATTCCTTAAAACAGTCATTTTAAGATGTAAATAAACAATTTTCTTTTCGAAACGTAAGAGGACAACCGTTGTTCTATGCAAAATATAAATATACATGAAACACGTTCAGTTTAACCAACATCTAAAAAAAGAGGAGGTGATTACTACGACGCTTGATAAAAACCTTTTTTAACGCGCCTTAGCTTCGATATTTTATGATACTCATAAAGAAAATTATGGTCTCTTTATATCTGTAATTAAGTAAAGTCATAATTTCATCTCTTGTCAAGAAACCCTTAAATTACCCGCGTAATATGCAAAATAATTTATTTAGGTATATATATTCGTAAAGTTTGAGTATTGTAGGAATAATATGAGATTATTTTCTTGCGGTTTCATTAGTTTGTTTTATGTCAGTAAAACTCCGTTCGAAATCTGTTCTTTCCTAACATAAAAAATATAAATAATCAAATTAGGTATTGTACAGACGCCAGTACATCAAACTACCCGAAACAGTCAAATTTTCCCAATCAACCTTGAATTTAAGTTGAAAATCTCATAAAGAAATTTGACAGATTGTAGTAGCTTGTTGTGCGAAGTGCTGGGTCTGTACTATTTTTTTACTAACTTCAATATGTTAATCGTTTACGGGGCTGAACATCTGTCACTTGAAATAATCGGTGCATTTTTAATCGGCATAAAAACTAGTCTCAAATGAAATCGAATCTAAAAAACAACTCGAAAATTAAATCCTAAAAACTTACGACGAAAAAAAAAATACTATACTATGTTTTCTATTCACAATGACTACTTATCATAAATAATGATGATGGCAACACACAACGATCTTACATTACGGGCAACCCTATTAGCTGCGACACCTGAGAGGCAGCCCTAGCGAGATCGAGGGATGACACCCAATACGCGGGCCTATTCTGTTGTTTGAATTTAACTTTTTTCAAAGATTTTTTTTTTTTAAATTAGCAACTAAAGTGAAATGTCATCTAGCATCATCATCTGCCTAGCCTTTTCCCAACTATGTTGTCGTCGGCTTCCTTCCTTCCTTCCAGTCTAACTGGATGCAGCTGAATAGGTACCAGTATTTTACATGGAGCGACTGCCTATCTGACCTCCACAACCCAGTTGGTACTGGGTAATACGGTAACGGTACCCCTTGGTAAGAGTGGTTGTCAGAAATATCATCAAGCACAACTGACAGAAAATGTTATTTGTGAGTAAATTTCGGTTCATTTATATTCTACAATTTCCTATACAATTTCATCTAAAATCAAAAAAGTAGTCTTATCTAATAATCACTGATAATTGATGTTGAGAAATTTCACTCAAGAAACATCATTTATAAAATTATCGTAATACAAAAATAGCTTGTTTTTGTTTTGACTTTACACAAAAAATATTTTGTATCTGTCCTTATTAATTTTGACTGTGTGTGTTTCATTAGTCATGGTATATTATGCCAGCCAAGATCAATATTAATAAAATCAATTCAAAATTAAAACACAACCACCAACATCCCTCAATATTAAAAAAAGAAAACATGACGTAATCGATAAAGCTAACGGAATACAACCACAGACTAGCCAGTAGCCACGCTACACTTTCGTCCGCTCTCGCCTTACATTCTCGACTTGATTAATGTGTGTACCGACCGAGTTAATCACCCACTCGAGATGCCGATGATAACCGCTCGTTTGTGCCGTCGCCTGTGCTTGAAAAAAAAGTATAAGATTTTATCTATGGTTAGGATTTTGATTGCTGTTCAAATAATTGAGAAACACTCTTGATTTTGGTGCGTTGTTTGGCTTGATGGATTTGATTTCGATTTGCTCAGCGAACTGAACAACGAGAAAAACTTCTAACTGAACTTCTATTTTAAATTATATGGAAAATTAAAACGTTCACTAATATTTTCGCCACCACTTATTCTTAAATGATGTATGTACCGTATACCCTTGTCACAAAACAGTAAGCCATGGTGAGCTTTAACACCATAAATATTTCTTAAGTGAATGTAACAAAAAAATAATCAGACGAAAAGCAAAACGATTTCCAGCAAGACACATCTCACGTAATCGCATCTCTTCTCTCACTTGTGTGACACTTGTCACATCCGTACTTTGCCCCAACTCTAGCTACCTACAACATGTCCTCAACAACTCGTTTCACGTCGTCGTCCCGTCCTGTCCGCCATAATTAATGGCACCACGAACTGCCACTAAGAAGTGGCCGGTGGGTGGGATCGATAGAACCCACACTTTAAGGATGCTTCCTTCTAGAGAAACGGGGATTGATTGTGTAACTGAGATGGGTAGCAGTTGGTTGCTAATTGCTAGTTTTTTTTTAGATTTAGAATTTGAATTTAAATTTCGTTTAGATATGGGACTTGTTAGTGGACTTGGGCATCTCTCAGCTCAAAACATGGCAATTTCAATTTCTACTTTGCATTTAAACAAAATCCTTTTTAGGTGCCTAAAGTAATACTTAGTGCAAACTCTAGTGTTCAGTAAATTCAGAGTGAAAACCGACGTTTGAAACCGCCATTTCCAAAGTAGGTAATATAAAGTCGATAATCAGCATCATAAACTCAGTGTTGATGCACCACGAATTCCTCAACCATAAACCTCTATTAGCTGTCATCTCAATATCATGACGTTAATGACGTCACTTGAAAAGGCTAATATAAAACAAAAGACAACCGCGACAGTTGCACAACAATCGCAGTTGCTCCATGCAAACGGTCCACAGTTTTGGCTGCGGTACCCCGCGACCCACCGGGTGTTTCTTCTCGCGTTCCTTACGTATACCTCCTGCCACCCGTCCAGGGTAGCAGGGACTCTCAAACTTCAGCTGAAGTTGCCATATTTGCCCAACGTTCTCGTTAGGCTGATTGTAAACGAGAGATTTGTTCTTTATCTTCAAGACGCGACTGCAAATGGTCCTTTTAAATTTTCCTTCTCTGGAATTGGCACAAACAATGTGGCTGACAGCACTTAAAGTAAATTATAAGAAAAGCTGCAAAAAATACATTCGCCGATCAGTGGCTCTAATTAAGAAAACCAAGAGCACCATGCGATTCTATCACATAGTTTTTGTATTTTACTTTTTCCCACACTAGGAAGTTCTCCCGTACATTTACAAACATTTAAACTCACATACACAAACAGCCAGACCCGGAACAAACTTACTACTACTTACTTAACTTACTACTTACTTATGCCACATACATTTGTTCCGTGTGGGAATTGAAACTGAGACACGCACCGCAGCAGTCAATCGCTCAACCAGTGCACCAACCGATCAATTCGTCAGTTATTTATAATAATTATAATCAGCAAAAAATGATGTACACACATCAACACGGTCTAGGGATATTTCATACTCAATTAAATAACTCGAAAAGTACTGGCCGCATTGGAATCTTTTATACACCGATTTGTTTGTAATTTATCTCAGACTAATTCCAAATTCAATTTTTTGAAAATTCTTTTGTTTCGGTGGCATAAAAATGTCTTGATGTATAGGAGAGGGAATTTTCATTAGTGCGAAATTTAGAAAACAATACGAATTACGTTTAGTTACAGTTTTTTTTCATTTTTAAACGAAAGATAAAGTTAAAATTGAGGTATTGTAGCCATGCAACGCCGACATTTGACGAGGGCGGAGATGTTACGAGCTGTGGGAATGCTGGAAGCTGGATCTGTTCAGCGTAATGTTGCTGAGGCCATAGGGACCCATCAAAATGTAATTTCAAGATTGTGGACACGCTATCGTGCCACAGGTGAAGTAGCGGAGAGGCACCGGGGGCCAAGTCGCATCACTACCCCCAGACAAGACCGATTTTTGCAAATTACTGCGCGAGCACAACCAAATGCAACGGCGACTCAATTGGTCCAAAGGCTGCGAGTGGAACACCAAGTGCTTGTGAGTGACCAAACTGTAAGAAAGCGACTGCATGAAAGCAATCTACGCTCTCGTACACCACTCCGGGTCCCACCTTTACGGAGAGGCAATCGTGGACGACGATTAGATTGGGTTCGGAACCACGTGGACTGGGGCCGTGACCAATGGTCCAATGTGCTGTTCACGGATGAATCCAGGTTCGGCTTCCATCCAGATTCACGAAGGACGCGTGTTTGGCGAGTTCCTGGACGATGGAGCCGTCTCCAGAACCCTCAGGAAGTTCACCCATACCAAAAGGAGGAACAATTATGGTTTGGGCAGGAATTCGTCTTAGAGGACGGACGGATCTCGTTTGGGTGCGGGGCAATATGACGGCAGAACGATACGTCCAACAGGTGCTGGGGCCCGTAATCTTGCCCCACAGAACACAAATGGGGCAAGATTTCCTGCTCATGCACGACAATGCCCGGGCACACACGGCGAGAACGGTAGCAGCTTGGTTACATACACATAATGTTAGGGCCTTAGACTGGCCTGCTCAATCGCCAGATCTAAATCCCATTGAGCATGCGTGGGATATGCTGCAAAGAAGAGCTCTGAAGGAAGTTCCTGAAAATCTGGCTACAGAAGATCAACTTTTTGCGCACCTCAGAAGGACATGGGACAATATTCCGCAGCAAGACATTGACAACCTTGTTCTGAGCATGCCGAATCGTTGCCGATGTGTTATGAACATCATAAGCGCTTTCTCAGACTACTAACTTCAAGTTTATAAACACAAATTAAATGATTTTTCAATTTTTTTTCAGTTTTTACTCACAAATTAAAAGTTCATTCATATACGGTTTCCGTCTATGCTTCATTTTTTTTCCATAAAATCCTGAAATTTTAATCTATAACTTAACTATTATTAAAAAATGGTAGAATATTAAATAACGTATCTTTTAAATATATACATGTCATATAAATAATTAACACATTGATAGTAATTCGCTTTTTTAAAAATATCCCTAGACCGTGTTGATGTGTGTATTTTCATGTACTTACTCTTAATTTAAAAAAAAAAATGAGTCCACCAACCTCAAAAACTGGTATTTTTTAACGTTTCTTTTACCTAGATAAGGTTTGTGCCGCCTCAAGACATGATAAAATCTCTTTTTGCTTTGCTTGGTTGCAAACCGAGCCACCAAAAAATCATAAATCGTGATCAACTAGCGTTTTTGACACCAAAAAATTTGGTCATCTTGTCTATCGTCTGCGATCAACCTAACCCAGCATAAAGACCAAGCTACACTGGCAGTTTGCATGTTCCTTAGTGGGTTGGGTTGTGTGTATGTGTGCCAACTTTAAGACAGTTAGTGGGGTCGCAATCAGTATAGCAGTGCTTTTCATTAGTACAAACGGTATCTCTAGAGCGTACGTGTTTTGTAACTGCTCTGTTTGTGCAAGGATTTGATCAATGATACTGGCTGGTTTTTATGCTCGATGACATTTAAATATGTTTTGTAATGATTTTGCTATAATTTAAATGATAAATCACCACCATTCTCCTGCAATTTATTTGGGGTCGTTTTTGAATTTTGAGCATTTTGATAAATTGATTAATTTTATATTAAAAATGTTAAAATACGTGGTCTTCCTTTTATTTTTGACACTATGTTATTCAGCAAAAAATAACCCTAATGATAAAGCCCTTCAATCGGTATGATAAAGCTACAGGGCGATTATTTTTCTCGTGTAACGGTTTCGATTCCCGGTTCAACCGGTAATTATTTAAATATTTATGAATGCAGTTTAAATTGTTTTTTTAATTCAAATAATGTCTTCTATCAGTAAAATGTTCCATCTACAATATTCAAGATACTTTTCCTCCATGTGGCATATCCATGGGACGTCCTGTATATACCAAAGGTATAAAATGTATATTAAACCCTAATACAACGTATCATGTACGTATCACACCTATTTTGGTGTAAGTACAAATTTCGTCCTGAATGCACCATCTAATCATCAATCAATTAAATTAATCTAATTTAAACTTTAACAATTTTGTATCTAGACACGATTTTCCTTTCAAATCGCTCAAAAAAAAATACAAAATGACTTTAAAAAAATCCTTTCATTGAGATATTTTTTCTAATAAAGGCAGTAATGGCGGTCGATTAAAGCCCGCTCACATTAGCATTCAACCCTCCACCGCTGCACTTCTTTAATTCTCGCACCGAACATATAAACGGGTTCGACGGCACGTGACTGGAAAGCTTAGCTCAAGACAGTTGGTTAATGTGTTGTTTTTTTTTATTTATACTTATTTTGAAAATAGAATTTACATCTTTACGTGCCAGTATTTCATGATTTTGTGTACAATAATGTGGACTAGTCGTCGGTATAATAAAAAAATAAATAAATTAATTCGAGACACGAAAATGACAATTTAAATGCCCAGAAAAGCTAAGAAACTAGAAAAACAATGTATTAATCTCCTGAATAAAACAATAAACGTGTTCCGAAGATCCCAAATAACGTGGAACAAGAGCAAGAAGATGACATTTAGTTACTTATCACCTTTTGTTACATTATTCGAATGAAGCTTTTCTCTTATTACTGCATTGTTTTACAAAAATGGTAAAAATAACTGTGGTACAACTTAAGCATAGAGATTCTTATAATAAAAGAATCTGTATAAGAATGAGCGGACGTTTGTAGAAAATTCTTTACAAAGGGACATGAGAAAAATATTTTCGTAACAAAAGAATTCCATTCCTTCTTTGTTTTTCTTAACTAACGCTTCAGGATGTTATGTGATACATTTGTTTCAGGCATACACTTTACTAAAATTACTTAAAAATTACAAGAAAACAAATATTCATGAGATCAGTAGGTAGTATTAGAGTACGTTCAGTAATTCGTTTACTTACACACATCAAAAGTATCTAGGGATCAACATATATTTTTGCAATAACTTTTCTCCTGATTGATATTAATTAAAATTTTCTTTAAGGATTCATCAAATAAAGTGTTTTCGTTTGTCACAGTAACGATAAACCAAGTCACCTTTGCATTAATAAAGAAATTTGCCATTTTCCTAATAAAGGGATTTTTGACATTTGAACCACTAACATTAAAGTTCGAAAAAAATACTGAAATAACAGTTTTCTTTAAAATTTTATTGGGTAACTTAAACAATTAATAATCCGTGTTTCTACCGCGAACACTAACAACACAAGAACATCGGTTTGGCATACTCAAAATGAGTTCATCCAAATCACGCTGTGGAATGGCCGCCCATGTTCGTTGCAACAACAAAAAAAGGTCTTCTTGCGACTGGATACCCTCCATATTCGGCAGAGCTCTTCTCTGTAGCATATCCCATGCATGCTCAATCGGGTTCAAGTCTGGCGACTGAGCAGGCCAGGGCAGGACATTGATGTTAGCTGCGGCGAGAGTCTGTCTTACAACTCTTGCGGTGTGCGGTCGTGCATTATCATGCATTAACTGAAATAAGGGACCGATTTGCACTTGTAGAGGAACGATGACGTCTGATACAATCGTCTCAGCATAAATTTGAGCGTTGAGGTTGCCTCTGATCCAAATCAACTCAGTTCTTCCACCGATCCAAATACCCGCCCATACCATGATGGTTCCACCACTATAAGGATGGACTTCCTGGCAGGATTTTAATCGCTGTTGGCGTCCAGGGGTTCTCCAGTGTCGTATACGTCTTGTATCCGGTCTCATACCAAAACGAGACTCATCAGAAAAGCACACGAAACGCCATTGTTCTTCTGCCCAATTTCTGTGTTCAAGAGCCCATTGATATCGAATCCTACGATTGTGCATTGCTATAGGTGGTACCCGTAGCGGTCTTCGGGAATGAAGGTTCACTTCATGCAAGCGGTTTCTGACTGTTTGGTCGCTAATTAAGTTCCCTGAAGAGTGATGAAGCCTCACGGCTAACATCATGGCGGTTATTGTTGGAGCTCTTCGAGTTAAGATTTGAATGTATCGGTCTTGTCTCCGTGTGGTGCAGCGATACCGTCCTCCATGGCGCTCAGCCACGGTACCAGTGCTTCGGTAACGTGTCCAAAGTCGACTGATAACACTCTGACTTGTATTCAGAGCTAAAGCTACAGTACGTTGCCGGGAACCAGCTTCTATCATTCCCACGGCTCTGAGCATTTCTTCCCTGCTTAAATGACGTCGCCGCTCCATAATAACGTTGGTTTTAATCAGTAGTAGGGAAACAGTAGCACTAATAATGTCTTCAATGCGTTGTATGTTTTTATAGGGAAAATATTGACAGCTTATTTTCATCTTTTACTCGAATTTGATTGAGAGTTCCTGATTCAAATTATGAAATGCACCAAAAAGGATCCATATAAATTTATAAAATCATAAATTTATTACAAAGCCACATCTCAATCTCAAGAAATCCGCATAAAAATGCTTGATCCCTAGACATTTTTGATGTGTGTAGTTCATTCATTGAGTAGTTAAAAACAAATCGTCTGCAGGATCCTCATTTCTTAGGATGAATGTTACATACGGTAGATACTTGCCTTTTTCCCATGAGTGTAGGAAACCACAGTACCCGCCACTTACGTACTCCTTTTGCCTCGTGACCTGACCGATATGATTGTCATAATTAATACACATCTATTTTCAAAACATTAAAGAACCACGCAACTTTCAAAACTCTGTGACACGTCACACAATATTATAAAATAAAGTAGTCGAATATTTTGTATCTTCCTCTTCCGGATTATATAAACAAATCAACCGGGAAACAAAAAACAAAAAAGGTATATCTTGACTCCAATCCAAACAAAAATAACTGGCCAATAAAAAGTAAGAATTTTAAAGAACGAACCGCAAGCGTCTTTTAAAAATAAAAGAGCGGTTTTCACTGTGAGTCGCTTCACACTATGGGAAAATTATTTTCAACACATTCCTAACTCAGGGTTGGCGCGCTGACCGAGCATTTTTTTTTTGTGGAAAGGAAAGGTAATATATTCCAAGCAAACGTTTTCTCCAATCTCTTCAATCTGTGAACTTTTGACGAAAAGTTCATAGAAACTTTTGACGAAAAGTTCATAGAATCGTATCGTGAATACTACATATTTTTTAGCAGATGGGATTCGAGAATGATAGAGATTTCAATGCATCGTGATTTATACATATTTTTTTTTTTTATCATTCGTATTTGAAAAATTTCAGCGATTAGAAGGTACAATTAGCTGCGTTTTCTATTGTAAACATGACCATTCTCCTGCCCTTACTGCCTTATTCATTTGCGGTCTGCGCAGCATATCTTCTTCTTCCATACTTCTCTATTACTCATCTCATCTGACACTTCTTTTCTTGCTACATCATTGTAATTAAAAACATTTTAATTTAATTATATATTTTAGAAATAAATATAATGAGTTCTAAGTATCTTTGATCATTAATACACATTATTAATGAGTAATATTGTTCGGTTGGTTTTGATATGTAATTATCAAATTGATAATACTAAAATACATAATACTTATTACTATTTTCAATAAAGAAATGTTACAAAACTCAAAAAGAATATTTCGTAGAAAATGGCTTCTATGAAGGTTCACAGAAGCCAATTTATTACGAAAAATTTAGTTCCAATTTAATAAACCCTATATAAATTACTCGAATTTATACTTAGTCTACATCGCTGCGTTAAAGCCTAAAATCTAAAGTAATTCAACAAAATTACTTTGCAGTTTTGCACGAGGTTTAAATATCAATTAAGTACTTCAGCAGACCTTTTGATTAACATAGGTATTCGGCTAAGCTTTTAATTTTGTTAAAAGACATGACGCTCCCCTATTCTAACTTTAATTGCGAATTGTGTTTCTAGGAGTTAATTTCAATAAATATATTAATCTGGAAGATTAATATATTTATATATTTATTGAAATGTGTACTTGATCTTAGTAGGTTTGAGTAGGTATAGGTAATCATTTTAGTATTTATAAAATGTAATACTGAAACAGAATAAAGATTTTACCACTTTTTTATTTAAAAAATTTAATAATTTTTTTTTAACATTTTCTGTTACACAAAAAAAGACCATCAGTCCTAAAATACAGGGTGTAAACAACCTCATCACGAAGCCGTCAACCAAGCATTCTGTAAGTGCATTAAATTATGTAACTTTACGCAAAAATTATTGCCGGGTAACGCCTTTTTTTTTGGGGTAAAATTCATATTTTGTGGTAGAACTCAATGCAACGCACTCAAAACATTGTGCTGGTGGTTTGATTAAATAGTAGGGGTCGTGAAGGCGTTTGAAGTAAAAATCTTACATTAAAAACTTGTATTTAAAAAAAAAACTTGTCAAAATGTTGGAACTTTGACCCCCAATATCTCCGTAAGTAGAAGGTTCCCAGGTATGGTGTAGAACAAAAAAAATATCGCAATAACGGGGAGAACAAATGCCTTTCGGCTTCGTTAAGAGGTTGTTTAAACTCTTTATATCATGAAAAAGTATTAGTAGTATTGTATTATAAGCTAAGTCGAGGCCTGTATTTTAGGGAAATGCGTTTAATAATCTGATAGTCATTTACAAAAAAAGTCTCGAGTATTCGTTAATATTTCATTAAAAAAATCCAAACAAAATACTACCCACAATATAAAAGTCAACCCTAATCCCAGCACGGCGTTTGTTCCTCGAATGCTAAAGTAGCGGAAAAAGATTTGCATAAAATTGTCTTCTTATAAGGTCCACTCCGACGGTAATGCTTCCTCACTTTTATTTTATTTTTTATTATTTTTATTCACATTTTTATCTCAGCCTTCGTTTTTTCAAATTAGTCGTATATTTACGACGCAGCGTCGGCGTCGGTCGTTCCGATCTTTTCTTGAAATGGTATTTTAATGTGTTCCTTTTATAAATTGATCATAACGTGTGTGTTTATTGGTTAATAATGTGCTTACTGGTTTTGAATCGTCTCTCGTGTTCTTTTACTTTGGTTTAGTATTTAATGGGTTAAAAACATTTATTGTTCTAAGAATCTTCTAGAGTATGACCTGAAGGAACTAAGTTGTTGCTGTATTTTTCAATGCTTGTAGATTTTCAAAAAAATGCTTTCACTTAAGGATTTCACCTTCAGTTAATAGGTACTGATACTGTGCAGATCCTAAGTGCCTCGCTTGCTTGCTTTAGTTCGCAACAAAATCTATAAAATTATCGAGTTTCATATGAACTCGGACCACTAACTATAATAAGTGCCATTCAGCGCCAAAGATTAACTCTGTAGAAGTAAATGTGTCCCCCGACAACAAAGCGGACCAGCCACAATTCTAATAAAGAAATACCGAATTGTCGCGTTGTGACGCAACGCAATAGAAATCTCCAAGTGTCCCGCGCGAAATCGTAAACGGACGACCGGGCTGAATACAAAACAGGCCGGGGTGGGGCTACCCGACCCTACCCCGGCCCTCTTCACCCCCCGCGCACCCCGTCTTCATCCCTTCTTCCTTAATGTGTAACAAAGACACCCCTCTTACGCTTCAATGTATTTGTGTAGTTTTTATGTCTGTGTGAGTGTAGTTTTACGTTCCTTTATACTATGTACGTACGTCAATGTGTGCGTCCGGTATTAGTGTTGCTAGTTTGAAATATTTCATATTAAATTTCAGGCCTCTATCAATATAGGGCGTGTTTGGGTTATCTTTTGTGAGGTATCCGTTATTGTATAGTTTGGAATAACTGTAGATGGAGCGTTAAATGTTTATTACTTTTGCTAGTGTTCCTGGTATTTCAAATTTGAACGTCATTTTTTTTTTGTACTGTATTACCTAATTTCGACGTTTACGAAACACTGGGTGAAAATTAACTCAAATTTAGTAAGAAGCTACAAGATTATGTCTATAATAAAGTGTCTATTGTCTGTTGTATCTCCTTATAACGCGTTCATAATAAAAATAGCACATTCCAACTAGTCAAAAGAATATCAAATGTTACAAAAATTCACACTTGCATATAAACCAAATAATATCAATACTCTCTATTCTATTACACTAATAAACATAAACGTACGCAAAACCTATTCAAAGTGCATTCAAAATAAATAAGTCAGTTCTATTAAGAGTTCCCGCGCAAATTGCCACTTGTTAGACACTTAACGATGGCAAAGGAAACGACCGACACAGCCTGCACCGACTAATGTGGGAAAAAAGTTTGAAAACTTCGCGCCACCCGCGACCCCTAACACCGGACAAACAAAACTCGAGCTTGACTAATGTTGTTGGAATATTTCGCTAATTTAGGCAGACAAATATCTTAAAACTTGTACATGTTTAATTATTTTGACCAGTGACGAAAAGGTTTTAACACCTGTTCAGTTTGTTTTTCTTGAGACGACACCGAAATCAACCATTTTATTTCACTCTTCCATCCTTTTTGGTTGAAACTTTTTAAATTTCAAATGTCAGACAGTGTTCTATAATTCAAAAGTTGGTTCTGGAAAGACGTATTTTTGTTGAACGACTGTTTCTAATTGGCAGAGACGTTCCATTTTTTATTTGAAAATAGAAAAAAGTTCTGCGGTGGTTATTTTTAAACAGTTGAGTTGCTCTTTGTAGGTCTGTTAAGGTCTGTTCTCGGTGCCTAATTTGACAGAAGCGATTATTCTTCTTATTTTTAAACTGACCTTTTGACTATTCTGTTTATGGAGAATGTTCTATCTATGAAAAATGAAACTATGTATATAAGCTGAACGAGTCACTAATTTGATTTTAAAAAAATATTAAAATAAAATAAATATATATAAGAAATGTGACACCTCTCTCACTCTCTGTTACAAAGTGACATCCTGTGATCCAGGGTAGAAACGTTATATTATATTGTTTCTTGATTAATATAAAAAAAACACAAGTGTTCTATTTCATTCTTAACGATTTTACTCCAAACAAAGGTGTGTCAATTAAATACACTAATAAATTATGTCAGCGAAAGAAGCGGGACTAGGGTCGACTTTAAATTGTAAATCTATTGAAACAATTCCCTCGCAACTCCACAGGTCGCCCATGAATACACTCACGAAGAGTTTTCTATTTTACGACTTATCTGAAAATACAAATGACTCATTTCTTTTTGGTATTGTGTCATAAAGTGAACTCCAATAAAGACTTTAAAGGGGGTTTAAAACTTTACTGGTAACTAACTAAAAACCATTTTTCAAAAATCAATTGTTCAAAATAATTGGTATACACATCGTCATCACTATCAAAAAATAAACTCCTCCGCCGCGTCTGTCGGTCTGTCTGTCTGTTCGCGATAAACTCAAAAACTAGTGCACCGATTTTCATGCTGTTTTCATAAATAGATATAGTGGTTCTCGAGGAAGGTTTCAGTATATAATTTGTCAAGTTTTTGAATACATTGGCTAAAATATAATGATATTTGTTGGGTGTCGGATAAAAAAATTAATAGCAACATGTACGTAACTTAGCTTCTTTAAAATTAACACCATCCCAATTCACCCTTCGTTAGCGTTATGTCTCAAGTCGTCCACGGTGTGTGACACCCCCTTACACCCCCTGCACCCCCTTGACCCCCCTGATTAATGTCGGTGTCTTCCGACATTGTTGTCATTATGCTAATAATACTCCGCCGTTATTTAGAGAAGGGTTACGGTAATTCTTCATTTGTATATTGTGTGGTATGTGTCCTTTCTTATTCACGAATGGTATTGCAAGATATGAAGTTTTAAGTAGATATGTGATAAATGATAAAGTATGACTTGCTCTTATGCTCACTTGCGTCACAAAATATCGTCAAATACATATTTAAAACATAATTCTGTATTCTGTGGATTTAAATTCTTACACAAGGGTCACAGATGAGTTAACATTATGAAATGTTACTCTGTGACCATTTTACGAATTGTAACGTAATTCATATTCCTATCCTATTATGATTCTGCTAAAGCGGCTATTAAGACGCGCTGTATATCTTCAAAGCAGCTCCCTGTTAGCTTTAAGGCAAAAACAGTATGTTTTTTAAATCATGTCTATCGCTAAACTTAACCTGGAATCTCATTTAAGAAATTCCATCATATTTTATTTAAAATGAATTGGTCAACTGTATGCTTTATTTTGAACACAGATAAAATTATCCCTTGTCACTGTGGTGTTCACAAACTTTCGCATTCCATATTAGAACAGAAAAGTAGTAAAAAGTGTTTGTGTATCTGTGGAAAACGTAGTTGATTTCACATTTTTATCATTTTTGTATCTTATCTTTTTGTAATTCTTAATGTGTAATTGTTTGTTTTCCCGAATAAATAAAAAAATAAAAAAGGAAATACTGATAAATATGTAAAACGAGACCATATAAATATTCTGTTTGTAAATTACCTCACACAAAACAATCTTAATCTACTTTATCTTCATACTGTCGTTTTCCAGGCCTCTTGACAAAATCCTCTTTGCTCTAGAAATTTATAGCGCTCGTTGAAAAACTCACTGTTGTAGACCAATTTCACATGAATATCTTGTATTGTTATAGGCATAGAAGGTTATAGGTGTATACTTTGATCAAACCAAGGGTTACCTAAGAGCCTGGAATCGAAATCAATGTTCAGGCAAAAGAAAATAAAGAATAAAAGAATTTCGATTTGAAAACAGTTTGAATAAAGAATACGGCCCACTTGCACAACATATTGCTAAACACATACGTACTTATCCAAATCTTTATATTGCATTTAGTGATTCGTGGTGCAACTAAGTATGCCCAATAGTTTTAAGTTTAATAGCATTGTTAAATCGAGATTCTTGTATCACTCGTTCTAGAATTCGAACCTGTAAGGTCGTAATAGTGAGCTATTGACACCGCAGTATTAGTTTTTATCAGCCGGCCGCCAGTAGAGGCTCACTAACTGAAAATTAACGTTAATAAGGGACCGGTAACCACGTTAGTGTATACCAGGTCATGGCTGTCCAGATAAAGCCTATAAACTACAAATTAAATATACAACCACGTAAATTACATTCAAGGGATTCTATACCCTAAGGCCTAGTACAAAGGGCTATTGTAAGGTTTGAGGGCGGTAAAAATAACTGTGTCGACGTATTTTGGACAGGCCCGTTCGGTAATTTTCTTTAGAACGCTCCGTTGGCGCGAAAAATTGTGTTTTTCAAAGGAAGAGCAGCTGCCAACACTGTGGAAGATTGACTGCCGTTTGCTTGAAATAGGCTGAAAATTGTGGCTGGACAGTTTAACTAGGCTTTACTAAGTATATTAACGTTATTACTTTACTCTAGGTGAACTTGTGAATGAGTTAGTTGGAATTCTCATTTTGAACTTATAAGATTCTGGATTTAAGATTATTTTGTTAAACGTTCTTATTAGAGAATAATTTACCGGTCTTTTCTAAGACCTTGGTATTTACACCTTTTAACAGTGCTTTTTGCAAGTAAACTCACTTTATTTAAGAAAATTACATCGCTTGTTTAAAAAATGTTGACACGTATAAAACTGACGAGATTTGGGCTATTTTTTGGAACGGTCGTCAGATACTTTCATGACTTTCAGCAAAAAAAAACGTTTTATTTTCTTTTTAAACAGAAGTGCTAGTGACATCTAACGTCGAGTAGCTAAAACTAAATAGTATTATTCCTCAACAACAGATGTCGCTATAACAATTTGAGGTTACGCAATTCTCCGTATGTGTCGCTACTGTCGTTTAACGCCATCTCGTGTCGAATAGAAGTACTAAAAAAAAAATTATGAAACAGCTAGAATGTGTTGGAATCGATTTAATTTTGTAAAATGTGTTATTTATATTTAAAATTAGGAATAAATACCTGGGACAAAACAGTATCTTTAAATAACAATGCACCGCAAAAGAAATAAAATAAGACCAATAATAGTTCTTCTTCTTCGTGTCGAAGATTCGTTAAGAGTGGTAAACAGATGTGGACATCGTGTGCACGGGATTTTGTTTTGTAAATGAGCAGATTTCGTCCGAGCTAATGGTACCTACTCAATGATTTGAAAATCATGTGATTTTATTTTCGGCACCATAAATTGAAATTACATGCATTTTTTTTTAATTCTGTTTTCACAATTGCCATCTAATGAAAACGGTTATTTCTGTGCATACATCATCTAAGCATGGTTATAAGAACCAAAACAAGTAATTAGATAAAACAAAAATAATTTTATAAGACCGAAATCGTACCTACTAACTGATAAAATAACCGGTAATTTCCATTCACTAAATAATATCTATTGAAACTGGCCACTGAAATATGGAGAGTGTACACAATAGCTTATTAGAATAACAAATAAACAGACATCGCTCGCAGCTGCCGGACCGGTCTCGGACACCGGCGCTTATAATGCTCTGAATAATTTGTAATTAATATTATTTTATCAATCCATACAATGTTTGAAAGACGTTGGTCCAGATTAAAAAAATTCCAACGTGAAAAAGTTGACCATAGATTTGCATAACACTGACAGACAAGAATATTTGAATTTCGAATTTATAATTTGATGATGGCCAGATGTAGGTCATGTAGGATATTTCGTCGGGGTTCTTACAAACTTTTTTTTTTGTTTCTTCCTGTTTATCCTATTTTCATTTATTTTTGTAAATGTTTTTCTAGGTGCTTAATATAATTTCTCAAAAATAATGTAGGAACACTCAGTGTCTAAATACGTAGGTACATTTTGAGTTTACCTTTATAACCAGTATTTCTTTAATTCAAAACAATTACATAAAGTAAGTCAATACAAAAATATCAGAACAAACGGGCCCACACCTTCGTCATTTCAGCCTTATTGCCCTTCTGTGACACATTTTCCTTTTACCTGATTGCCCATTATAGAAACAATTGGTATCGTATAATTTTATTGTCATTGACATACGCTATTTCTACTTCGTTGTAGTTGGCCAGTGACACCTTTATAGCCTACTTGATTGGCTGTTTATAGATAAATCTGTGTATTCTAATCAATTGTAAAAAAAGAATGGCCATTCCATTATCTTTGAAATGAGAACTAAGCTGGGGTTTTTAGAATAAATACTTACCTCCTTTGTCAATCTACAAACAATCTTTTTTAGAAAATTTTAAGAATGAAGATTTGTGTACAGTAGGAAAAGTAATTGGCTGAAAATAAAAATAGTAATTTATGTAACCTATTAGGTACGTCTTTTGGCCTATCCACATTCTATAGGTTATTCCTAAAATGAATTAGTCTGAAACTGACTCAGTTAAGAAAACGTCGGTTAATGATTGTCACAAGAATTTTCCAAATTAATAGATAGACACGATAGTAAAGCAAGAAAGAAAAGTATAAAACGTACGTACGTTTCCGGGAACTACTTAGCATTTTTTTATTTTTAAGTAGTTAATTAAAACGGTAAACACCAATTACAATAATTACCATAGTAACAGAAAACAAGACAAAACAAAAGTAAAAACATCCAGTTGACACCGTTGACACCATTCAAAGGTTTGTATTAAATTATTAATTAGTACTAACACGGAACAGTGGACACTCTTGCATACTTTCTCTCACGAAACATTAGACATAAATCCGCATAACCTTACTCCATTTATTCGCAAACACATCACATCCAGGTTTGGCATTCAGAAAGGCATTGAGCGTCTTAAGAGGGCCCTTCCCGGCGGGTCTATCGTCAACGCGAGCATGGTCGAAAAGCTTGTTGTTTCATCCAGAGCCATCGCGGCGATATTTTTTCAACTGCCCTGTCTTACCTAGCCCCGACCCCGCACTACTCGTCACCCACGCACCTCATACCGACTAACGCGAGGACATTGAACGAAAAATAGTGTTCGAAAATATATATAAAACTTGTTCCAGGAAATACGTGTTTTTGAATAAGTCTTACAAGTTTGTGAAATAAATATTTGTTATTTGAGAAAAACAGCATATTTTGGAGGCTTATACTGAATTTGTTCCTACAAATTTTTATTTTTTGCTTCGATAGAAGCCTAGATATAGTGCACAAGATACCTATCAGTTCAAAAAATTTAAAGATATATGTGTAACAACTTCATAATCACGCACGAGCGTTTGTCAAAATTCTGGCGAAAAGTATGGCGGGTTGGCCGCTCTTAAGAGTACGACACACCGGAGATTCAGGGGCGAACAGATTGTGCCACTGGCCAGTGGTTATAGGTATCGATGTAAACTAAACCAGAATACGCTAATTTGTTGTTAGGATCAATAGATTAGTTAACGAGCTATTTAGAGGCTCATCTAATCAAGGTTGACAACATAATATCATTGATGTTGTAATTAATTTGTATTGGATAATTATTAACTGTTTGTCAAAGGTTGCTGTCAGAATTATTCATGTATATATGGTTTAGAAAATGACTAACAGGTTTGACACCTTCCATCCTTTTTCGATCTGTTTAATGTTTGTTATGTATGTATATGTATTGTCTATGTGTTTAATGTTATTTCTGCTCAAACTGAGTGTTGTCATCCTTTTATTGGCAAAGACCCAAAGTTCAGAGGTTCACTTGTTGTTTTAGGCCCGTTTTCTATAACTTACTTACGAATAGCTGTCAGTTATAATGCCACGTCTCGCAGCTATCAGTGTTTCTATAAACAAAGTTAGCTTGAAATATTCTATCCGCGTCACCTACCTGTCACTTGATTCACAGAAAAATCAAAGAAAGATTTTCTGTGACGTTTTGTTTCTAACCGTCTGTAAGCAAAATGTCAAACAGACAGAGATAGCAACCTACCGAAACCGAACAGTAAGTTATTGAAAATGGCCGTTAAAGAATTTGGATATAATATGTAGGTAAATAAAATAATAAAACTGCCTCATTGGTATAGTTGTCGCAAGCGTGACTGGTGAGCATAAGGTCCTGGGTTCACTTCCCGGGTCGGACAAAGTGTCATTGAGTTTTCCCATCAGAAATTTCTCAGTAGCAGCCACGGAGACTGGATTTGTGCCCGGTTAGTAGCAATAGGCACGCCCCCTATTACATGGGACTTTACCATATCTACTGTCCTACTATTAGGTACACCTATGCCTAACCCTTCGAGGATTACAGGCGTGATGTTATGCTATGTAAAATAATAGAAATATGGTTTACTTTTCTGTGATCGACACTCATTAGAAGTTTTTTAATATTTTATAAAAGCTTTTATTTTAGACATAAACTAGAAATATTATTTCCTGATCCTCATTCCTCTTAAAACTTCTTATTTAGTAGATTACAGTTGATAAAAGTTCTAATAACCACTTGTCCTACTAAAACGTTGCAGTATTCCCTAAAAAAACAAAATATAACAACATACTCGTAACGTAAATTACGAATTCAATCGGTTCAAATCTCTAAAACACACTCTGTCCAGTAAATTGGAGTGTAACAGATAAAATATTGTCATTTATATAACGTTTTGTAGAAACACAAACACAGAGACTGACACCCTGCCAAAGAACAAAAATCGTGTTACAATACAATGTCATACAAAACTGTTAAGTTAACTTTTATTTTTTTTCTGCTTTTATTTTTGTTTGTTGAGCACCTGATTTTGATTACAAATGTTTGTGTAAGTGAATTCTTGATTATGTTTGTTTTGTGTTAAGTTCTAATTTTTATGTTACTTTTATCTGTAGTTTTAAGTTTTTGATAGTAAAACATTTTTGCATTCTTTGGATATGGTAAAATATGATCACTTTACTCGTATTGTACCTATTGTTTTCAATTAGTTTAATATTAAACAATTTGTATTATTCAAATAAATAAGGAAACTATCGCCTCTGTTTTATTGCTCTGTCCTCTATCCTATTTAACACAAAACAATAACATACACCAACCTAAATAGGTAGGTAATAACGTTTGAGTACAGGACAGTAAACCATCTGTTATTGGATAGGACTAACAGACATAGAACACACATGACATGACATAACTGCCGAAAGCTCTTCAATCAGGAGTAACAAAACCGTTCTAATCAGTGTAACACACTAACACTTTTCCTCTCACCAGTACCTGTTGAACGTGCATCTTCTTTTTATTTCCCATACACCGCTCGCGGACTAAAAATCGAATAAATCAAAATAACCGATCGCGGGACAAAAGCTCATTCACAATTTTAAAACCTGTTTTTTTTGTTAATTCTTCTTTTTTTAATACGCATGAAAACCGCGACGGACGCAGCATCCGCGGCCTCTGTATAGATCTTTTGTGAACACAAAAGACAAAGTACTCGATAGACCGGTTTTTATTTTATTATGATGTTTTCTGAATCGCTATTTAGGTCACCAACGGCTAGTTTACGTGTATCCGAATCAGAATCAGTTTAGAGTAAATCCCGTTGCGGGACGTTGATTTTGTTTGGAAAAGAAATTAATTCGGTTTTCAAATTAGTCGCATGTGCGAAGTTTTTAAAGTGAAAGAAAGAGTTTTTGTGTGTGATGGATGATACTTTGTGTTTATTTTTAAGTTAGTGTTGATTTTGATTTTGAAAATTTTGCGTGTACTTTCTTTTATGTTAGGTACTAATTGTAAAAAGTTTTAGTACTTAATAATCATCAACAATAAAAAGATTCGTTTGCAAAAAACTTGCAATAGCCGAATCGGAATGAACGCACAATGATCATGTGAGTATTCCATAATGATATTTTTCAACTTGTAACTTACTGTTAATTAGTCAGTCCACTTCTTAACTTTGTGGGTCAGCCCATCTGCCCCATGCGTGTCTTATAGGGGAACATGACAATCAATTTAGACTTATCATGTGAGTCATTAGCAATTGTGCTTGAATAGTAAGATTTACTGTACTGTTGGCTACAATTAATCTTTAGTTAAAAAACGATTGTTCGCTGAAAATTAGTTAAATTATTATAGGTAAAAAAAAATTGAAATGGTATTATTACATTTCTTATCGTTTTATAGATAATACAGGTAGATCATGATTTGTTTATAGTTATTCATTAAAACAAGTGACAAATTCGAAGAAAATCGCTACGAGATTTGCTACCGCGGCGTAGTGTAGAAAGTGATTCATAGGCAATAACATCGTTAAACCTGCTCAAGCCGATTTAACCGTCAACAGAACTTCGTACAAGTTTTTGTTTTAAAACGATTAATAAAGGTCCAGTTAAAAAATGAAGAAAGATTTAATAATTGTTTCAAAAATTAAATCAAGCGCCATGTTGCAAATTTAAATCGAACAATAAAACAACTTTACAAAAAACCGAGTCAATAATGAGTACATACCGCCATTCGGGTATCGATTTTAAGATCCCCTTTCAGCCATTATTTTTTTTTTCTACATAACAAAGCAAGAAAATATAAAGGAGGAGTTTTGCAAGGGCGCGCGCCCCCTAGGCCGCGGGTGTACTTGTGTGTGTGTGTGTGCGAATAGTGCGGGCTGAGTGTGTGTGTGTGCAACTTTGAGACGATCGGCGGAGTCGAGTGAAATAAGGGGAGTGATTTGTAGTGCGATTATATGATTTTGATAGTTTTTTTGAGGAAAGGATTTTTTTTTTAATAATTTTAGCAATGCTGGTTTTTTGGACAGAGGTTCAAGATCAGTTCTAATTACTTGAACGGAAAATTGCCAGAAAACGTTAAGTAATTTATATAAGCCTATTATATTAAGATAAAAAAGTGAAGGTAGCGAATGACACGTGCTTTTTGGGGGATGGTCCTAAATAATTTTGGATTTTCAAAGATTTTCAACATAATTTTGAAATTAAAGATTTTTGTTTGTTTTTTATTTGGCTGTGGGCTGATCAACTAGTGGAGAAAATCATGAAAAACTACTTGTCTATTCAGATCTCGTATAGTTAGATTATCAGTTGCTTCCCGACCGTAACATAATTTAATTATAAGAGAGAGGTGTGGTTCTATGTTCAGAGTGAGGTGTGTGACAAAAATCAGATTCTATGGTTTTTGTGATTCCATATTTAAATAAAACCACCAAAAAAAAAAAACAAGATCCCAACAGTAACAAAACAAAAGCTTACATCGAAATCCACCATGATCTTTGTATTGGTAAATAAGCCACAGTATTTTTTACGAAAAATTGCGCCATGCAAATATCAAACCTGCTAAGCACTCCTATAAGAAACGAGGGTCTGAAGAAAGCATCTCTTAGCATCTCCCCTCCTTACACACATACACACAAACGCTGCATTTGTGTTTAAAAATACACAACACACACATAACTACAGTTATCAATAGATTCATTAGACGTATTTCTTTGATACCAGCGTGCTTTTAGCAAGTACTTAAACCACGATACTGATGCTTATGAAAAAACAACTTTTAAGCGAAAATGATCTTTATTGCTTGACGAATTTAGAGTTCTTAAGTATCAGGGTAGTAAAAATAAGTTTGCGGAGAAGTAATTGCGTCTTTGCTAGGCCGATTTTTTTTCTTCACCCCTTTTCTGGGGTCCAAGTGGGCTGCGTTGAGTTTGTTTGATGTCTTTTAAGAATGGCAGTTTATTATAAATGTATAGCTCAAGGTTTTTGTACGTTTTTCAGGCAAACAGAGGGTTCAGGATCGATATTGTATAAAATCTGAGGTGAAATCGCGCGGAGATTATAACGCTAGCATTTTTTGCTCGAAAGAAGTATAATTAGTTTTAGACTTGGCAGTAATAGTCATGTTAAAAGTTATGCTAGTTAATACAAGCCCTGCCAGTGACCGGTACCTAAAACTGTGAAAATTAATGGTCCAAGATTGCATTGACGTAATCAGAATGCTTAGTAGACGGATTAAACAATAATCATAGTTTTTTTTCGATTAACAGAGGAATTGAGCGATTATTATTATCTCATCTAGCGTCCCGTAACCTATCATACAACACAAAGTTTTTAGTAAAATGCTCAGGAAGCATGGCAACCTTAAAGCAGCATCATCTTTGTTACGATTCACTTATTACGTCAGATAAATCTCAATTTCCTCCACACATCGCATGAATGTCATATACATATTGTAAACAAATACTTAAATAGGATAATAATAAAGGGTGTATGCCCATAACTGATCGATTTCAATATCAGAAACCGCAACGACGCACCGACGGCATTCTAGGGAGGGTAAAATTAACGATATTGCCCAACACACATAAATCTCAATATTTACATGTTTATGTTATGTTAAGTATTTGTGTACATGTGTTGATGTATAAGTTACAGTCTGGAGACGTCAAAGGGTGGCTTTAGTTTGGAATATAGGGATTTCTAGGCTTCAGAAGCTGACCAATTTAAGTTTGTCTTACTTCACATTTTGTATGAGTTAAGTAAGTCGTTGGCGTGTGTGCCTTTAGAAGCCCTACAGGATCTCTTCACAGGTCTAGCAACATTTCTTTTTCGATTTTATAATTTATTTACCTCCCTACTGGGGTAAAAAAATTAAAAATGGATTACAACATACTACTCTGTCAAGAAAGTACCGGGAAAAGATCAATAATACACAAAATGTCTGTTATTCATCCAAATTTATTTTATCACCTTCAAAGTATGCTCCTTTAGAAACGATACACTTGCGCCAACGAATAATCCATTCATCAAAACATTTTTTAAACGCTGCTTCCGGAATTGAGTTCAGTTCTCGCCGCGAATTCTCCTTCATGTCTTCTATCGATTGAAAACGGGTGCCACGAAGTGGTAATTTGAGTTTAGGAAAAAGAAAAAAGTCAGCAGGAGCCATATCTGGTGAATATGGTGGTTGCTGGATGGTATTTGTTGAGTGTTTGGTCAAAAATTCGTTCACAATGATAGCCTTGTGCAAAGGCGCATTGTCGTGGTGCAAAATCCAAGAATTTTCTTTCCACAAATCTGGCCTTTTTCGTCGAATTTGCTCTCTTAAACGCCGCATAACGCTCAAATAATATTCTTTATTTACCGTTAGACCTTCCGGTAAGAATTCAGAGTGCACAACACCGCGATAGTCAAAGAAAACAGTCAACATGACTTTGACTTTTGATCGACTTTGGCGTGGTTTTTTCGGTTTCGGTTCAGTTGGAAGGCGCCACTCCGAAGCTTGTTGACTAGTTTGCATGTCAAACTCGTAAACCCACGTCTCGTCACCAGTAACAATGCGTTTCATGAATGTTGGGTCCGAACTGACTCGTTCTAGCATGTCCTCAGCGACTTTCATGCGATTGAGTTTTTGGAGAAAATTCAGATCTTTTGGGACTAGCCGAGCAGCAACATGTTTCATAGCCAAATGATTAGTTAAAACGGTACGGATCGACTCGTGAGATACAGAAAGTTCGGCGGCTATCTCTCTCAGAGTTGAATGGGGATTTTCAGTCAATATTTTCTTCACTTTTGCGATGTTAACTTCAGTTGCAGACGTTGACGGCCTACCAGAGCGAGGCAAATCTTCCATCACATCTCGACCGCTTTTGAACGCTTTGAACCACTCATAAGCACGAGTTTTTGATAAAGTCGATTCACCGTAAGCCTTCTGTAACATTTTCAGTGACTTCGAACACGAAATTCCATTGGCGATGCAAAATTTAAGACAAACTCTTTGTTCGATATTTTTGTCCATTATGAAATTCGCAATACACACTATATATGATATTACTAAAACCAGCACTGTATTTAATATAAATAACAGATGCAACTCAAACTCCGCGCCAAAATGGAAAACAGTTGTGCCAATCTAACAACTACAAAAAAACAAAAATTTGAATTTGGAACCATAAACAAATCATCCATTCCCGATACTTTTTGGACTGAATGTATTTTAACTTAATTATATAATTATATAGAATAGTAACTTTCATTGTACGGTTTAGGTCATGTTCGTTAATAGAGAAATTTTATTATAGAGTTTTTACATTAACCAATTTCACATTTGATGGTATTTGGTCAATCCCCACAGTAGCTTTACTCAAATTCCTCCCAACAAAACTTCTTAAGCCATTTACAACCGTGTCTAATAATAACAAATATCTCTTATAATAATAATCCTGTATCGCACAGGGCTCAGGCAGGTTGTCCCCCGGTGTATCGAGGCATGTGATGGTCCGTCCAGCGCAGGCCGGCTCCGACGACACGCTGAGACGACTTACTTGAGCCCCCTGATCTGGTGTTGGTGCAAGGAAGAAGTTAAACGCGAACAGTTCACGAATTACTACATCATTATCAGCCTGAAGCAGTCCAATGCTGGATATAGGCTTCTGAAGTCTCACGCTATCGAATCTCAACTCAATTCTCAGAAATTCTTATCTATCTGTTACCAACCACACTTCGAAGATCGACGGTCTACCTAGCTTGAAGGTGTTCTAGCTTACGTTTGCTTTTAAATTTATTACCTTATCTTTGCTGATTCGAGGTCTCCACTCAAGGACACGTCTATCTCCAACGGTCATCGTTTACACTGTTATAATGGCCGGCCTATTGCCACTTCTGCTTGCTTATCTATTCTATGAGCTATGTCGACCGACAACTTTAGTTCTTTACCAGATCTCCGTCTTTAGTTTTTGGATAACTCAAATTAATTGACTGCATCTGATTAGATATTTTTTTTGTATTTTTTACCATAGATATAAATAAATATCGCTAGACATTACACACAGCGCCATCTAGTGCCACACTAAGCAACGAGGCTTGTGTCGTGGACACGAGATAGTTGATATACTACATAGATACTTTTTGTTTGTAAATACATACTTATTATTTTATACATATAAACATCCATGACTCGGAAACAAATGTCCATGCTCATCACACAAACATTTGCTCCTACCGGAATTAGAACCCGGGACCCTAAGAACGTAATGCAGCCTCACTACCGCTGCACCATTCGGGTCGTCAAAGCCAATCCCCCCAGAGATACAAAAAATCCTACGTGTTAGAATTTTAATAAAAACGTTTCGTCTGCTTATGAATTGTACCACAGCATAAAATATATCTAGTCCACCTACTTGGCAACTGATAAGTGAACGGTAGTCCGCGTGTATACAGGAAACATGTTATCCTCATATTATTATAGTTATGTGGGAAAATATGAGGCATAGAGGAGTATTATAGGAAGGTATTACTGGCAGCTTTGACTTGATTGAGATGATAGGATTAAACAGACTCTTTATGAAGCCGTCAACCAAGCATTCTGTACCTACATCAAACTAAGTAACCCTACGCAAAAAATATTGGTGAGAAATTGCTTTTTTTGGGGTGCAAATCACGTTTTACGGTAAAACTCGATGTAACGCACTCAAAACATTGTGCTGGTGGATGGATTGAATAGTGTGGGGGTCATGGAGGTGTTTAAAGTAAAGTTGTTACATTAAAAACATGTATTTCAAAAAAAAAAGTTGGGAAGAAGTTGGAACTGACCGCCAATATCTCCGTAACTAGAAGGTTCCCAGGTATGGTCTACAACAAAATAATGATCGCAATGATGAGGAAAACAAGTGCCTTTCGGCTTCGTTAAGAGTGTTTTTACAACCTTTATTTATAACTACATTTTTGACTAAGGATCTAAGGTACTTTTTTTTTTGCCTAAACTTCAAAGGGTGTAAGAAACCTTCCGCTAAAACACCTTTATTTTAGAACTTAAAAATGTACTGGAGTTTTGTTATTTAGTTTTAGTCTACAGGTTAGGTGCACGAGGTTGTGGGTTCCGGGCAAGTACCAATGTGACTTTTCCAATTCATATGTACTTTCTACTTTCTTTTCGTTTATCGTGGAGATCACAGACATCGGTGAAGGAAAAACATCGTGAGGAAACCTGGACTTTATATTTCATAGAAGTCTGAAATCGCCAACCCGTCGTTCGTGCCTTCTCTGTTTATGAAGAGGCCTTTTCCCAGCAGTGGGACAGTAATAGAATGGTTTTACTATATTATCCACATGTTACTTACTTCCTTGAAGATCTGGCAAATAAAGTCTACTTATTCCGATCTCTGGTTATGACTACAGAAAAAAAAACTGCGCTGAAAGGAACATCGTGTCGCCAACTTTTACCAAGAATTCAGTACATGATTCCTACAATTGCTTCACACACTATATCTTAAAGACAGATTCCTAAAAACATAGTTACACAGGTTTATTTTTACCGATATCTAAACATTCGTCAGGGCGGGCGAGCCATCTTAGGCGGGCGTGTTGCCCGCGGCCGAAGGGCGGGCGTCACTTCCGCCGGAAACGCTGCTCGCTACCACCTTCACGGCGTTAATTGCAATTCCACTTACGGTATAATATGATTACGATGTGTCGATTGCTTTAGGATGTAGGTGGACTTCGATTACATGGATTTGAATACCATTAATGGTCATTATGATTATGGGGAAGCTCGTGGCTAAATAATAACAGCCGCACGGGTCGATCGTCAGGTTAAGCAGTGCTTGCCAAGGTCGATCCGTGGATGGCTGACCAACCATTACATACCAAGTTTCCTCCGTGCCTGGGAAAATACGTTAAGCCGTTGGTACCGGCTGGTACTAGTGGGAACAAAGGGTCATTAATTTGTAGATCTTTGACAGTCGTTACAGGTAGTGGCACGAAAGTCTGACTGCAGTCCGTTTGGAGGCCGACCCCAACATAGATTGGGATAAAGACTAGGCAGAAGAATAATCTCATAACATAACATCACGCCTGTAATCCCCGATGGAATAGGCAGAGGTGTAGGGCGAGCCTATTGCCATCAACCGGACACAAATCCAGACTCCGTGGCTGCTACAAAAAAAATCCTAATGGATAAACCCAATAACACTTTGTCCGACACACACGCACGCCGGTTGCGAGTACTAGATGCACCTAACCTCTCTGAAGAACATGCGTAACATCACGCCTATAATCCCCAAAGGTTTAGGCAGAGGTGTGCCTAATAGTACAGACACATTTTGCCAGTAATAGGGGGCGAATAATAAGTCCCATGTAATAGGGGGCGAACCAGACACAAATCCAAGCTCCGTGGATGCTACTTTGAAATTCTTGATGGAAAAACCCGATAACAAATTGCCCGACCCGGGAATCGAACCCAGGACCTCAAGCTCAGCACTCGCGCTTTTGACCACTGGACCAACGAGGCAGTCTCCTGCGATTAATTTACCAAGTCAAGCCCTAACTCTATACCCATCCATATAATATACCCACCCAGACCATACAATAAAGAAATACAAATCAGTCCTAAAGACCGATCACAGACTACTTGTACTTTGAAAGCAACTGCACACGTAACGGACTCCAAGCGAACGTGTAAGACAAATTAGTTTGTGTCCACGAAACGGCTATAGAATGGACTTGTGTGGAACAGAGAACTGCGTGGAGTAGAAAGAGCTGTTTTATTATTATTTCAAGTTATAATTTAATGTTCTCTCAGATAGTCAGTGGCCCGAAAGTCTTACCTTGGGGTATCCCAGAACTAACGGTCGTGGAGGTCAGATAGGCAGTCGTTCCATGTAAAATACTGGTACCTATTCAGCTGCATCCAGTTAGACTGGAAGCCGACTACAACATTGTTGGGAAAAGGCTAGGCAGATGGTGATGAAAACGAATACCTAACGTGCACCTAGAAAACGTGAAAGAGAAATTTGTTTGTGTACACGGGCTGGCTACGGAATAGAGTGGGGAAATGTGTGGAGCAGGTTGATCTTATATTTTACTGTTTCAAATCAGAACAACACTTATTGCCTAGTGTGGTTTGATTAATTTCATATTTGATAGCATAGCTGATATTATAGACCGATAAGCTTTTTACACCGGGTAGGAAATGAGTACTTAATTGCCTTTACTCCATTGGTATCCTTGTCCAATGGAGTATGCAATTATATGCAACAATACTTGCACCCTTTTGCCTAAGTGAACTGGTATAATTACTGGCAAATAACTTGCAAGTTTGAAGATTACTGACGAAGCTGCCATTCTTCTTCTTCTTAGCGTGCCGATAGCAATCGAAATTGTGTCAGCCCAGAACCTGAGCCACTCGTTTGGCGCTTTCGATAGCACCCATCAGTTCCTGTAGTGAACCAACAACAGGACACGCAGGAAACGATATTAAGTGCCCCATCGTTTGTGGAACAGCACCACGTTTACACTCCAGGGCAGAGTCATTAATGAAGCCTCCATTGAAAAAGCATAAACTGATATAATACATTTGTGACCAAAAGTGTTGCGAGTAAAATTGACTTCCTGATTTTTACTCATTATATTTCTTTCCGGCCAAAACACAAACATTACTTTATGCAACTCAATGACTTTTCAAATAAAATATTTCGATATCCTCAGGCAATCCACACCATTTCCTATTCACAGTCAACGCTAATTATCATCAGAGGTTCGCTGTAGGGTAAAATGGAGACCGCACCACGTGACCGGTCCTTTTATTAATCCATAAATTATTTATAGACCGAATTGTCACCCGCCATCTGCACGCCTTACATCTAACATACGGTCACACACGGACTTATTACTACGAAATAAGGCATAATTTCCCATGATTTATACGCAAAAAAAAAAGTTGTTTTTTTCGTATCCGTTCGTAACCTGACATCGATGGGTAAATATTTTCAATGTTTGTTTACTTTCAGTGGATTTTTATACGAATGTCGCCGGTTACCGAGCCGTGTAGTATTTATACCGTTGCCAAGGTTAGCTGCCTCTGAAAAAAAAAAGGAATGAAGTTCACTTGGGAAATATTTTTAGATACAATGCTGAGCTTAATTACTTATATTTCAATAGTCAAACTAGAGTTCAAATATGTTAAGAGCTTTAGATGGGATGATGTTTCTTTTATTAATAAATGAAAATGGAACTTATGTAAAACTCGATCTATAAATATCTAAATATTCTCAATAAAACAAATCCATAACGAATCCAACACCAATAAATCATAATTTTATTATCTTCAGAACATTAACTTTATAATAATTCCATTATTTCTAAATCGGCACCGCAGCAACTTACTCAACTCAACTTAGGGGGAAGAATCGGTAAAAAATACAGCCCTATTCAAAATTACGCAATGAAACGTTCGCTGAGCGCGCGCGAATTCGCAAATCGTTGGCCCGCGCACCCTTAGTCTCCCCTTCGATATTTGAAAAATCAAAATGGCGGTTCCCCGCGTCTTGTCTTTATCTTTTCCTTATGTAAATGAATTGGAATTATTCGATGTTTAATGAGGTTAAGAACTTTATAGACGGTCATGGCGCCAAGCTCGAGGCGCTCGTTACGCGATGCTACCCGCTTCCTGGCTCGCTTTTTTCGTCTTTTTTTTGTGACAAATCTTGAGCTCAAAACAATCGCGGAAAAGTCTTTGTGGAAAATTGAGATTTATTTTTCGATATCTTTCGTAAACAGCGCTCACAGCGGAGAAGAATTTTATTGTTTTTATGAAAGCCACTATTTTACTGGACAAGTCCACTCAAATCTGTGTGGTTCTTTCTTTAAAAGACCATTTCAGACACTAATCTGCATAGTCCTCATGTGAATTAAGCAAGATTATGTCTGGACTTCAAAAGAGACTATGACCTCTGAGTTTGTTTTGGCTGTTTCTTCTCAGAGTAGTCAGGTACGAAACACCGGCCCCATCTAGTTTTAAAAAAATGACGTGTAAAAGTGTTTGTAAAAACCTACTTGCAAAATAAACATCATTTCATCATTTCATTTCATTTCATTGTATAAAAATAAATCGTGAATGCGTCTAAGTACTACCGACACATCAAAAAAAAATTTGTGATCACTAGCACAAGCTGCTATAATTTTTTAAATTGAACTTTATCAAGAAAAATTCTTTGTTGTTTTGTTGTTGTGTTCTTTAAATAGAAATACCCTGTTTGAAATTTATAAATAAACTATTTTTGATAGTATAATCTACCGTAACAAAAAAGATTTAGATTTTTCAAAGTGATCGCAAACTTTTTTTGATGTGTGTATACTACCTACGTCCCTACGTTCCATAGACTTAGTAAGTATATACTAAGTCTATGCTACGTTCTTACCCGTACCACAGATAATATAATACTTCGTCCCGTACCCTACTAAACGCATCACGCACGCCCGTATTACCCAAAAGGTTAGGCGAAAGAGTTTTGAACACAAATTCTCAGATTTTGACTGCCTCGTTGGTCGAGTGGTCGCAAGCGCGACTGCTGGACATGAGGACCTGGGTTCGATTCAACCCGCTGCGTCCTGGAGTCGGACAAAGTGTTACTGGGTTTGTCCATCAAAACCCAGTAACACTTTGTCCAGGAATTTCTCAGTAGCAGCCACGGAATCTGCGTTTTCGCCCGTTTGACGGCAATAGGCTCTATATAAAGAGTGTAAAAAACCTCTTAACGAAGCCGAAAGGCACTTGTTTTTCCCGTCATTGCGATCATTTTTTTGTTCTACCTGGAAACCATCATTGCGATCATTTTTTTGTTCTACCTGGGAACCTTCTAGTTACGAAGATATTGGGGGTCAAAGTTCCAAGTTTTTGACAAGTTTTTTTTTTATACCAGTTTTTACTTTAAACACCTCCACGACCCCGTATTATTCAATCCATCCATCAGCACAATTTTTTGAGTGCGATACATTGTTTAGGACACATAACACACAACAGTACACACAACACAAAACATGATTTTTCATGCACCCCAAAAAAAAATGTCGTTTCTCAGCAATAATTTTTGCGTAAAGTTACTTAGTTTGATGTACAGAATGCTTGGTTGACGGCTTCGTGATGACGCTGTTTACACCCTGTTTAAAGATATATTACATGGGACTTAAACATATCTGGCGAAATGTGGGTGTACCGGTGTACCTACCTACTTTTAGTTACACCTCTGCTTAACCCTGCGGGGATTACAGGCGTGATGTTATATTATAACTATGTTTTCAAACACAAAGACTCATTTAGTTTCCTTATCAATTTATTAACGCTCTAACCTAGGTATAGTAACTTAACCTCAGTACAATAACAAGTCTTACGTTCCTCCCCTCGCACCCACTCCTCAGTGTGGAAACCATTGCCAAAACACCCGCGAATTTATTGCCGAGCGGAAGTCTTCGCTACTTCCTCGACGTCACAATGGCTCATCCGTTTCCGGTGCACACTTGAGAGTCAAATGTATTATTAGTTTCCTTAATATTATTAATTTTAAGAGCGCGTGGTTGGTATGAAGTTACCATAATGGTAGTTTTATGTGTTAGTACATGACGCCTGCAATCGTATAAGGGCTAGGCAAAGGTATACTTATTCCATATCCACAAGTAGACAACACAAATATGTAGTATTAAACTTTTTGCATAGTTATTGCAACATAAAATAATTATTTCAAGATTTTATTTACAAGCAATAGGCGAGACGACAAAAAAAACTAACTAGTCCGTCAGTTAGATTATCAAAAAATATTTGACCCGTGTTTTTTCTTTTGTTACGTAAACCGAAATTGACAAAGATATGATGCTTTTAAAATTCTCAATACGTCACGCCTAGGTATAATTTTTAGCTAGTTCTGACGTCACGAGCCCCCACTCCCGAGTTTTGTTGCGTTTTATCTTTGTCAATTTTCATTGATTCACAAAAACAAAAAATACGTGTCCATTAATTTCCAATACTCTAACTGACGGACTAAATAGATTTGCAATTTTTTGATACTGTCGGAATCACTCCTTTTTGAAGAAAAGTAACTTGGTTAAAAACTACGAAAATACATTCTGGTACCTGAAAATACTTCTTAGCGTTTTGTAATAGCCGTTGACGGCAAAAACCATAATTATGTATATACCTAGATGGGTGGTGTGGGTACTAGACATAATTTTATAAACTGTATGAAAAGGGAAACTCTTCAAGGCCACACGAAGACCAGTCCTCGTTTCCACCCAGTTACAGGCCAAATATAAACTGTTCCTACATCCGTTCGGCATGTAACGTAGCTATTATTAGAGAGAGGGTGAGTAGAATCTAAAAAAGCTGATCTAACGAAAAAAGGCAAGTACAGGAATTAAACACAAAATGTGTTACTGGGATTTAGGAAACATGTTTTTTTTTTTAATCTTTTATGTAGAGGTCAAGGTGCAAAACCAGTTTGAAGTATAGACCACAATGCAAATGATCGATAATTACTTAGGTACTACTTATGTAAGTTTATTTATAACAATTTTTGTTAGTTATTGAATAAAGTACCTATTATAGAAAGCTTGACCAAGATTAAATGAAAAGAAAAGCATTCTGGAATAAAAATGCAACTTATCTGAATTTGACGCATTCTAATTATAGCATGTAATTGTGACAAAATATAAAAGTGTAAAATTATTCACTTATATCACAGATTCTTCAGTTGGTTCAAGATCCTACTGTACATAAAATGTCACTTACGGGATATCTTGCGTAATTATTGTTTATTTTGAGCTCCCGATATTTCGACGCTGTTGCAATTGCCATGATCGCCGGTTAGATTCTACTGCATCAACAAAGTCATCATCATAACCCCCTGGAATCACCCTCTGCTGGGTACAGGACTCCCCTTTATTCTGCCATACTCCCCGGTTCTGTAAGTCACACATCCAGGTGTCCCCGCCATTTTGACAATATCATCAACCCAATTCATCAGCAAAGTAGAGAAAACAGTGTCAGGCAAATTATGGTTACTACTTACGGTCCTCGATCAGCTTCCATCCAATTCCATAGGTATTCTTCATCTGCCTAGCCATTTCCCAATAATGTTGAGGCCGGCTTCCAGTCTAACCGGATGCAGCTGAATACCAGTATTTTACATGGAGCAACTGCCTATCTGACCTCCACAACCCAGTTAGTACTGGGTAATACGAGACCCCCTGGTAAGACTGGTTGTCAGACTTTTTTTGGCCACTAACTACCTGTAACGACTGTCAAAGATCTACAAATGACAGTCGGGACACCGGATGCAGCTGAATACCAGTATTTTACATGGAGCTACTGCCTATCTGACCTCCACAACCCAGTTAGTACTGGGTAATACGAGACCCCTTGGTGTCTTACCAAGGGGTCTCGTAACACGACTCGTGTAACGACTGTCAAAGATCTACAAATGACAGCCGGGAGCAACAGCTTAACGTGCTTTCCGAGGCACAGAGGAAACTCGGTATGGAAGGGTGGTCACCCATGCACAGACCAACCAAGGCAAGCACGTCTTAACCTAAGGATCGACCCGAGCGGCTGTTATTATTTAGCCACGAGCTCCTCAATTCCAATTCCATAAGTATTACATAATATTATTTCTTGCAATTTTCTTTTCAAAGACACGTGAGTAGTCGCATGGCTGCATGCATGCTGGACATGGCTGGGTGTCCTCCCACTGTATTAATTTCTCCCACGTTAAAGTAGAACGTTCCATTTCACAAGCAGCACATAATGCACGTGTTGGTTAGGTAAGTATTTATTAAAACATCGTGTCAAAGCAAGAAGATGTATTAGAAATAACACACAGCGTTTATTTTTGTTCTCTCGTTACTGTCGATCCTAAGGTTGTTAGACAGAAATTGCTATTGGCAACTGAACACCACTCGTTTTTATTATACAAGGTGTAAACAGACAAAGGTCTGTTTACACCTTGTATAATAAAAACGAGCACAAAGCCGTCAACCAAGCATTCTGTACATCAAACTAAGTAACTTTCCGCAAAAATTATTGCTGAGACGCGACTTTTTTTTGGGTTCTTTTTTAAGATGTTTATGTTTCACGGTAGGATTCAATGTAACGTAAGTACTCAAAACATTGTGCTGATGAGTATTGCATAGTACGGGGATCGTGCTGCAGTTTAAAGTAAAGATGTAACACTAAAAACTTGCACTTAAAAAAATGTTAAACAGTTGGAACTTGGACTCCTAAAATATCTCCGTAACTAGAAGGTTCCCCGGTATTGCCTAGGACCAAAAAAAACGCAATGCCTGGAAGAGCAAGTGCCTTTTACACCCAATAAATCTACATTTCCAAGGTACAATAATCGATACGCACAGAATTTTCAAGTAACATCGAAGTCAAATACTTGAAGTTGTAATTTATATCAGTACAAACAGTTTGTTTAGACAATGGCGCATTGTCCGTCCAAGACAAACTATAAATCTATCGGAGTTGTGGGGTGAGCAGTGTTCAATAATTCGACAAGTTGCTAACTTCCCGAGCACCGGACTTACGGACCAAGAAAATATACAACTCGCTTACTGACCAGTTTTTTGAGTGATGGGCAGAGGAAACTATCGATAAAGATTTGTGATTAGAGGCAAATAATAAATAACCTACTTGTATGCAATTTACATGTACATAAAGGGTGTAAAACACCTCTTAACGAAGCTGAAAGGCACTTGTTCTCCTCATAATTGCGATCATTTTCTTGTTCTACACCATACCTGGGAACCTTCTAGTTACGGAGATATTGGGGATCAAAGTTCCAACTTTTTGACAAGTTTTTATTTTAATACAAGTTTTTAATGTAAGATTTTGACTTTAAACACCTCCACGACCCCCGTACTATTCAATCCATACGTCAGCACAATGTTTTGAGTGCGTTACATTGAGTTCTACCACAAAACATATTAACATTTTATTAACATTTTGTCTCTGCATCACCCTAAGGTAGACTGGTAGAAAATGCCCAAGGCATTAAGTCCGCCTTTGTACATTATGTGCATAAAGTTTTAATAAATAAATAAATAAAACATGATTTTTCACCCCAAAAAAAAAAGTTGTTTCCCAGCAATAATTTTTGCGTAAAGTTACTTAGTTTGATGTACAGAATGCTTGGTTGACGGCTTCGGGATGAGGTCTTTTACACCCTGTATAGTGGCTGTCGACAGGCGACACGAGAGAATATGGTATTGGTTTCATTTTAAAACATACCTAAATGAAATATTCAGACTGAATTTTTTATTTGTAATTTGTGTCACAAACTGTGGAGTTTACCAAAAAAAAAAATCAGAAAAACGTAAATGAGACTTAATTATATGTTGAATAGTAACTTTTTGTAAGTCAATGAAAATTTTCAGTTAGAATATTTTTTTGGAGGTATAATTAGGTCTTCTATTTATTATAGATCTTGCGCTCAGCAGGTGGCCACGTCAATCGCGGTGAATATAGCAGAGGTCGTCCATCGACAACCCCACCGCTCCCGATCGCCACAACACTAAAATATCGGGTGCGGTGTTTGCGAGCGGCAAGTCTGAGCATTTAAGCTGAAACAGTAGCTTACTTATTACCTGAGATGGCACAACTTGCTCCAACACAACCACGGTCTATTCTCATAGAGACGCTAGTGAATATTTTAAAGGAATTGCTGTTGGAGTTCAAGTGGTTTCTTGGGTGTTTAGTCTACTTGGAATGCGGAAAAGGATTGGTATCCTATAAGACCGTTTGTAAAATCAGCCAGTAATATTAGGTAACACTATTATTGAAAATCTTATGATTAGAATTTGAAAACATACGTTCATTTGAAAAATGGAAAGAAAATTGTTCTAGGCAGAAGTTTAAAAAAACTTATTTAACATAACGACGGTGAAGTGCCAATACCTCCTAACTGACATTTTTCGAGAAATTAACTTTTTTATCATTTTGAATTTAAAGGCGTATTTCGCATGTTTTAGTGAAATCTCCTAAGTGTATTTTAATTGCAACAGCATTCAATTAAAATGTGGAAATACTTCCCAGCTATACCAACATGTTTATTTTATGGCATTATCTAACTTTAAAAAGCAGTTTTTTAAAAGTCAGTTAGGTGTTATTGCACTTCACCGTCGATAAAGTATTTTACTGGCCCCGCGAGCACAAAAACTGATAAGTGACACAAATTCAGAAAAGTAAATTGTTTGCTTTATTTCAACGGTTCAAAGATTGAGCAGGTGAGCACCGAAACATGCCCTCCTGACTTTTTAGTAAATATGAACGAAGTGAGAGACTCAAATTCATTCAAAAGGAACCAGTTACATTTGAATCATTCGTCCAACATCCATTTGTACTTCATAGTTCCCAAATGCCACCTACTCCTCTCTCCCCAACGATCGTATCGCACTTAGTAAGCCTGCCTCGCGCGGCTCTATCTCCTAAACAATACATCGAAGTATTAATAACTTAAGACTTCGCAACTTAACTCACAGCTGACGCTCATTCCTTCGGTATAACTAAATTATGTTACATTTTGCTGGTACTGTGCCATTTTGTTGGAAAGATTGAGGCTTTTAAAAGTGCCTGTAACCTGTGACACTGAAATCCTTTTATTTTTCCCTGATCCTGATCGTTTTAATCTAAATCTCTTCAAAGTTCGAGTGAATCGGTTTCTCCTAGGCAAGTGTGCTCTGCCCTAAGCCGCGTCATCGCTTCACGTCAGGCGAGTTGAGGCCAAACGCAAGCCTATTTAGTATTAAAAAAAAAAGATAATTACACTTGGCATTTTACTAAAGTCTAGCTAGGCAGGTACTCACAACTCGCAACCCTGTAAGACCAGCAGTCCTAGCCAAGTTACAAACGTTTCGTATCGATTCTCTTTCTACAATCGTAAACGCCTCGGCGTAAGCGATTGTAGAAAGCGCTAAATTGGTGGCCAAGTTGACACGAAAGAGTCGATCGCTCGTTCTCTAATGTCTGTAAAAAAACCTACACTTTAGTCTATGGTGAGCGTTACTACCAAAGAGTATAGCGATCAAAATTGTAGAAAAGATAACATTCTATTCTATCATTTTGAATTATGTAAACTTGTCTACGAAGTTTCTATTCGTTTGTGTTGATCACGTGATTTAACGTTGAGGTGATGTCATTCCCATTCATTTGATTAGTTTTCTACTAGCGTTAACGATTGTAGATTGTCAACTTGGCTAAGCCTGCAGATGCATGAAAGTGGGTGAAGCAAAATGAATAAATGTCGAGATAATAGCAAGCAGGTAACGTTCTATCTATAGAGTAAGCTTTCCGGGAATAAACGGTATTTGGCTTTTTCTGACAACAAACCTATGTTATAGTAAATTAGCCCGAAAATATTGATGTAAGATATATCCTTGTATCCCTTATTTATTTAAACTTCATGTACAAGTTTGGTACATAGGCGGACTTAATGCTACAAGGCATTCTTTACCAGTCAACCTTTGTGTCAAATAGGACAGCATTGTGATAGAGATGATAGAGTACAAAAAAATAAATAAGATTAATGTCATTATGTTAACATAAATTGATATACATAAATAGGAACTTAATAATACACATATTATAGTCAGATAAAATTAAATAAACTACTATACCAACAGTTTGATGATACGGCTGTGTTTTTATAGGAGAAAAACACAGCCACATCTACGGCGTCATCGGGAGCTGCGCAAATCTTACCTAGGAGGACAGGATAAGAGGTAAGACCAGTAGGCCTTTTCTTCTTTTCTTCTGTCATACTTCTTGGTTCTGTGAGTCCCTCATCCATCTGTTTCCCGCAATTTTGACAATATCGTCAACACAACACGCTTTTGAAATTTTACTCCGTCGGCCATCTCAGCGTCTAGCCAGACGTCGTCGTGCTCAATGGGACCAAGGGGATGGGAAATCGCGCATGAATTCGCCGCTAGAGGCGTTCGTGTAGACTAAGGTCTTCCGAAATGTCAGATGTCATACAGTATACGCGCGTTGCATGCTTTTCTATCACGTATTTATATTTTATTACTCACGATTGTGTTCTAGACTGAGCCATTCCTGATTCTTTATGACGTAGCAACTTAGGATCTTATTTGTTAGTACTTGGAGGTAGAATGATTTTTAAATGTTTCATGCTTGTTAATTTTAGGAAGAATATTGTAAATATGTATCTAAAGCGTAAACTATGTTGTTATACGTAATAAAATAAACTTTTTTATGAAGTTATTATTGTTTCTATTTAATACTTTCAAGTATTAAATAGAATTAGTGACAGGACCTTACTCGACACTGCGGCATCTGGTGAGCTCAAAAACGATAGGCGTTACCCCTTAGCCGGTAATAAGTCCTCAGACACCTTTTATCCAGAGAAATAGATAAGCAGAAACTTCGGAAAGCCAAATTAATGCTACAATCCTTACCTTACACATCTCCTACATCTTCTTTTGCTTCGTCCGCCAAGAAATTAATTTAAAACCATATAAAGCCCGTTACAGCCGTTCAAAGCTTACGCAGTCAGTATTAGGTATTCATGAACAATGTGGAGATAAATGGGCAGTCGATAGTTTGCGCGGGTCGCAGAGATTCGTAATCAAAGATGCGGGCTGCTCGAATCTTAGCAAATTGGTTAGGGAGACACCCTTGTTCGGGGGTAGGGCTGTCGCAATGGAATATAGAGTGTTTAATTGATTATGCGCATTTGGTGGCAGCAAAAGGAAAAGTGAAGCAGAGTTTTTTTTGTGCGTTGCTTCGTTTTGCTCCACAGAGAAAAAAACACTTTTTGTCTTATGTAGATAAAGAAATTCATCCAAGAGCCGGGAAATAGAGATTTCAAAATGTCAGTGTGTGTCATGCGTGTAGGGGGACTCCACTGTCCGTCTGTCTGTCTGTCACCAAGAAAACCACTGTCTGTCACAAGAAAAGCCCCCCTTAATTTTTAATCTTAATTTTTATTATTTGTTGTTATAGCGGCAACAGAAATACATCATCTGTGAAAATTTCAACTGTCTAGTTATCACGGTTCATGAGATACAGCCTGGTGACAGACAGACAGACGGACAGTGGAGTCTTAGTAATAGGGTCCCGTTTTTACCCTTTGGGTACGGAAACCTAAAAAATAACTTGTCATTTATAATCGTACTCGAGAGTATGATGATAAATGACAAGGTAATTTTTAATCATTATAAATAATGTAATAAAAATTAATGAAAATAAAAAAAAAAATGAATGAAATGAATGAATGTTAATGTTATTCATTTGGGGTCATCATGTCAGCATGTCTTCTTCTTCCATACTTCTCTATTACTCGTCATCTCATCAGTCACCTTCTTTCTAGCCATATCATCCTTCACACAGTCCATCCATCGTTCCTTTGGTCTTCCTCTACTCTTATACCCAGTCAGTTAGTTACCGTATCGTTACCATATCATCGACTATTTCTTGGATAAAGAAGTAAGAGGTGCATCAGTATAACATGCAATATCTTTGTCATCACGTACCGTAGCTTATCAAGACTCTAGTGCCACTATAGTTGGTGCCAGTTAAAATGAGAATAGCGGTCATTGCCCTTTCCGTCGTATCTCTTCGTACGAACCAAAACAAATAAACCACGTATCGTTTTTCTTTACAAAAAATGTTGAAGATCACGATAGATGACGATGCAAGACTTGAACAGGCTTATTTTTGGTTTTTAAAGTTAAGAAGTTTAATAAATGTAGGTGGGTCAATGACCGCTATTCTCATCTTAACTGGCACCAACTATAGTACAATTTATCATTTTCAGCATAGGTTTGACGAAGTTAAACGACTTAAAGGTCTTCCATTTTCGTTCGCGATCGATTGATTGAGAGACTGATGGACAGTTCAGTGCCGAAACCACAGAAATGATTCTGTGCTCCATAAAGGCAGGTGAAGGTGCACTTTGAAATGATTCCATCCTTTAGCTGTTAAAACCAGGGTTCATGTTTGTTTGAACGAAAGCCGAGCTGTATCTTACTACAAAGTAAATGACCATATTTATTCAGAACTAGCTGTTGCCCGCGAGCTTGGCCCGTGTCAAATTATTAAAAAGATATTAGTTACCTATTGGAATTGAATTTTGTTAACAATTTCATGGATTTTATTTTTGCACGGAACCCTTATACTTTTTCTCAAATAATAGTACAAGTTACTCCTTATAACATCAGCTATCGGCTAGTAACAGTCCCGTCAAATTCAGTCCAGCCGTTTTGTTGATTAGCCGGAACAAACAGACAGACAGACAAAAATAAAAAAAATGTTTATTATTTTATTTTAAGTATATATACATATATATATATATATATATATATATATATTATATATATATATATATATATACTTTCATAAGCATTCAGTAAAAAGCTGTTATTTTGAAATTACAAACAGACACTTAAATAATTTATTTTTATAGATGTATAGATAAGTAGGTTCCCAGCAAATTCTCTTCTTCCTTCTCCATAATTCTAATAAAATCTATTCATAGTTTATTCCCAGAAACATCTACGATACAGAGTGGAATTTTTCAATGCAATGGAAGGAAAGTACTCTAAATACTGGAGATAGCACATTTTACTCAAAGGAAACAAATCTACATTCACAGATTTTCGAAAATTCGCTTGTCACATTGAAATCTAAAGAACAGTTATAAATTCAATGGGATAAATTCAATAAGATAAAACACTTTTATTCATGGTTTTCCTTTCATTTAATTTATCATGTTTGTTAGAGAGATTTGACCCATATGATTGGCCCTATCGATTGATGTCAAAAACGTACAGAATGTTTTTTTTCGAACTTTAGTCGATTCATCCCGGGTTCGATGTCCGAATGTGGCAAGCGAATTTTGGAAAATATGTGAATGCAGATTTGTTTCTTTTAAAAAATAAAGGAATGTTTTCTTTGAGTAAAATTTGTTATCTCTTTGTATTTAGAGTACTTTCACTCCAGGTGGCATTGAAAAATTGTACCCTGTTTAAGATCCCGGCCACAGCCGTTTATAAGATAACAGACGCCTTTTATTTGCTACGATCCTTAAATACTCCATTCGCGTCGTCCACGTTCACACATCAGGTTATACACGCACCCTGGTTGCGAGTACTACCGCACCTGACCTCTCTGAAGAACCTCACCAATAAGGTGCAGTGTGTTTCTAGTCCGTCCCGTCCCGGCATTGCCACTCACATCGTTTATTTGTAGATAATAATTCCATATGGAGGAGCCCGTGGCTAAATAATAACAGCCGTTCGAGTCGATCTTTAGGTTAAGCCGTGCTTGCCTAGGTTGGTCTGTGGATTGGTGACCACCCATTACATACCGGGTTTCCTCCGTGTATCGGAAAGCACGTTAAGCTGTTGGTCCCGGCTGTCATTTGCACATCTTTGACAGTCGTTACAGGTAGTCAGTAGCCCAAAAAGTCTGATAACCAGTCTTACCAAGTGGTTTCGTATTACCCAGTACTAACTGGGTTGTGGAGGTCAGATAAGCAGTCGCTCCATGTAAAATACAGGTATTCAGCTACATCCGGTTTGACTGGAAGCCGACGCCAACATAGTTGGGAACAGGTTAGGCAGATGATGAATTCCCTATGCGTGTTTAAATTATTTCCTTATAATTTTTCCGGAACCATCGCTGTGGCAGCCCTGTATAACCCAAGGAGTCCACCATAACGTCGTCTTGAGTGGTCACTGGCACCGCTAATGTTACTCAAAGAGCTTTCAGACGGCACATCACTATACATTCATATCGTCCCCTCCCTACGCGGTAATTAATTAATTTAACTACGACTGGAAATCGGCGGGAAATTGATTAATTTTAGTTTTATTTGATTATGCATAATCAAATTAAACTAAAATTAATCAATTTCCCGCAGAAAATATAGTTTTATAAAGTTTTGTTTTAAGTTTGGTTTTTAAAATAAAGTACGATTAAATAAAAATACAGAATTTCTTTTTTTTGTACTTAATTCCTAAAAAGCCGTCCGCGTAAAGCGTCCTAGCTTACCTTTATCATAACGTAATATTAGGCCTGTTATCTCCGAATGGGTGTACCCAGTAGTAGGTACATCCACATTTCGCCAGTTATGTTTAAATTCCAATGTATAGGGGGTGAGCCTATTGCCACCAACCGGGCATGAAATACTGAAGTGTCCAGTTACTTTTGAATGAGATTTGAGAATAAGGGTACCAAAAATTAAGTACCTATGTACTTACTTGCATTATGGTCGCGTACAACACAGAAATGCGAATAAATATTACCTAAGTACTCTAATAAGTTTGAACTACACACTATTTCGACATGTCAAAAACAGAATATGTGGACTTTTTTGTACACCAAAATTGTAACACAACTCTTTTATTTTTGTTTATTACTATTTAATAAGTAAATTTATGATATTAGCAACGCCAACGTGACATCTATTGGAGAATAGATGCATCTCTACTACTAGCGCCATCTATTTCGGAGTAGCAATCAACTTCGACATCCAGTGGCAAAGAGCATTACTAAACGGGGCAGTATCAGAGACATCTATCAGGCAGTGGAGTAATTAAATTGTTGCGTCTTACGCTATCAGTCGTAGCAAGGATGGCTACAAAGACTGAAATTCTGGTACTGTGTCTGATAAATTATAAGTTCCGTAGCACGAACTTTTCAGTCATAAAATTATTATTTCGTTGGATTTAAGTCTGTGAAACGTACCCTTCAGAATTCACTGTTTTGTTGTACAGCTTCAATCAGAGTTATCTAAAAACTACTATAATAGCGATATTTTTAGTAGAGGTGAAAGATTATTAAGAGGTCTTAATAAAAACTCTTTTCATTTGCCTCCAAAAAGAATTGTGACAGAAAATCAAAATAATACGTCATTAATGACTTTGCTATTAGATTTTCTTTTGTAAGTATTCAATTATAATTATTTCGACGGACGGAGTTTATTCGAACTTTTTATTTAGTAAAAATGTTTAGCAGAAAAGTGATTTCGAAGAGGACGGTAAGTAAATTATTATGGATTTTTAAGACAGTAAAATAACGCGAATTTTTCATGAATGAAAAAGCTGTGCTCCCGATCATTCGCGATTCGCGTGGATGACCAAAAGTAACAACGTGTCGTCAAGAGAAAACAATTATTTAATTATTGTGACTTATTTGTACAAATATGTGCAATGGGGAGAAGTATGCTGAACATAAGGAAAGACCCTTCCTTTTGGCTTCGCCGTAGTCGGGTAAAAAACCAAGGTAACTGATGCCCTTTACCTAACCCTGAAACTGAGAAGTCAATGGGCTGGCCACGTATCACGATAGAAAGACGGTAGATGGACAGCTAAAACTACAGCGTGGAGAGGGCCAGATGGGAAAAGAAGAATAGGCAGACCGAAGAGAAGGTAAGCTGACGATTAAATAGATACAGCAGGATTGGCAGAATATTCCAAAAGGCAGGGACAAATTAATGAAAGAAATTGGAGGCGGCCTTCACCCGTGGAAGGGCCTATATCCCGGAGAATATACTTATAAGAAAAATAAAACTACTAACAAAGAAACAAAATATTGTATCATCATCATCATTTCAGCCGAAAGACGTCCTCTGGTGGACATAGGCCTCCCTCAAGTGTTTGACATTGACCGGTCCCGTGCGTCTCGCATCCAGCGGATTCCCGCAGCCTTCACCAGGTCATCGGTCGACCTAGTGGGAGGCCTTCCAACGCAACGTCTTCCGGTTCGCGGTCGCCACTCCAGAACTTTTTGGCCCTATCGGCTATCCGTTCTGCGAGCAATCTGCCCTGGCCACTGCCACTTAGTTAGTTTGGCAATTCTTCGGGCTACGTCGGTAACCTTGGTTCTCTTACGGATGTCTTCATTCCTGATTCGACCACGCAAGGAAACACCGAGCATGCCATCCGTCCATTGCTCTTTGGGTGACTTTAAGCCTTCTGATGAGGCCCATTGTGAGCGACCACGTTTTGGTCCCGTATGTAACACACTGGTCATAGACTTTCGTCTTGAGACACTTGGGTAAGTTGGACGAGAAGATACCGCGCAACCTACCGAACGCTGCTCAGCCGAGTCGGATTCGACGATTTAATAATAATAATAATAATCATTTTATAATCAGGCAACTAAAAGGCCCATAGATACAAATACACAAAAAACGTAACGTTGTCGGCGTCGTGTTACGTTGCGTGGTGTCGCGTAACCGTCCTCGGAAACGTCCTCGGAAACGTCGATAAACGACACCCTTCGGCCAAAAGTCCTCTTTCAAGCAGGTCTGTAGATGGTGGGTTGAAACTCGTACCACGAATGACTTAAAGTTGATGTTGTGGCGCGATTCCAACCTTTCGACCCTCGAGAGTCCAGTTGGTCTTCACTTTCAATTACTGCTTCACTTCTTCAGTTGTAGTGGAGTGTTACCTCTTTCTCGAAGTTAGACCTACCTAACTGGACCGTTTGTCCCAGGTACACATAATCGTCTACAACTTCGAGTGAAGAGTCTCCGATCTTGATAGGAGTGGGTGTGACATGGGCATTCAACATGACCTTGGTTTTGTCCATGTTCATTTTACACCCACTCTTCCGGAAGCTCTACTGAGGTCATCGAGCATTGTACTGAGGTCCTCCATGGTCTCAGCCATGACCACTATATCATGTGAGTGATGTACTCGCCATTGACGTTGATGCCTAGCCCTCTCCAGTCCAGAACCTTGAAGACATCCTCCAGTGCAGCGGTGAACAGTTTCGGAGATATGACGTCTCCCTGTCTCACACCTCGCTGCAGAAGGATTGGTTCCGAGGCTTGGTCCTGAAGTCGGACTGATATGGTGGCGTTTTTGTACAAACACTAAAACACCTCGATGTACCGATAGTCGATTTGGCACCGTTGGAGAGACTGCAGTACAGCCCAGTAGGGCTATTACGTATCTTTTTGATCTCCAGTGACTATCAAGCTTCGGTTGTACACTGAACTTTGATGACAACCGAGAATGTCATAATATTGGTATTACGTATTACATAGAGTGGATATCACTTTACGGTGACTATAACAGCCCGGGTACGGTGTAACGTCTTTCACGAAAGCCACTTCAAACTCAGTTATGTCAACAATTTAATGTCCACTATGCTACTGCAATGCTACACTATGTAATATTAGAAGTATCGATACAAAAGCGTCTGTCAAAATGAGTTACGGTGACTATCAGCCACGATGAGCACCAATGACGTCATATTTGATCGCGACTGGTCATTCATAATACGAAACTAACCTTTTGACAGTTATTTGATGGACACTGAGCCCAGTTACTATCATTTCGAGCTGTCAACAGAGATACGTAATAGCCCTACAGGTCTCGATCGAATCGAAGGCTTTCTCGTTGTCTACAAACGCTAAACAGAGAGGCAGGTTATAGTCTTTGGTCTTCTGTATAACCTGCAGCGTATGTAGGGGAAGGTTGCTATGAATGGACCACTTAACTTTAAGACTTCAAATCTCAAAAAGTATAAGTGTCTATATGAAAGTATTTAATTGTTTTTATTTCGTAAGATCTTTATTTGTAGTAATCACTCGCACAAACAATTCGGGCCAACACTTTTTTGTATAAACGAAGAAAACTAAATCTTGGGCTGTTGCCTTCTTTGGACCATGAGCACCTTTATTAAACCACCAAGTTGTCATCAATGGACTTCGAAAAATTTGTTCTAGAGATCCAATCGAGGCAACTAATTATAATTAACTATATTACCAAATTAATTAAAATTATTTTAATGTCTGTAGGAGTAATGCCGTGCAAGCAACTTTCCATCTCTAGAACGTATTATTGCTCCTGCGCTAATTCTGGGGAGAGGTCACTTTCTGAACCCGGTATTTGGACGTGTTCTTTAGCTTTCTGGTGAACTCCATCTAACCTTTGTTTAAGAGTTGCTTTCGGCACTCCATAATATATTCTGTTTGCTTCATTTAAACAAACTCTTTGTTTCCTTTCTGATTCTAAAGCAAGGTTCATTACATTTCATTCAAAGTACTTTCTTTTATTTGGCGACATTCTGGAATTTTAAAATATTAATTATTATGACCAAAAAATACAATAAAATTTTGCTATGATTGGACCGGTCCAACGGTGGAACTCAATTGAGGTCCATTGACCAATAAGGTACTGGTTAAAAGAAAAACTAAACTAAAATATACTTAATCATGATTAGACAAAATTGAATAATACTCATGGAATCTCAAATAAACTGTCCAATATTTCATAACAGTGCACGCAGACAAATATTAATACTAATACTAATATTTACGTCAAATTGTCCCGAGTGAAATTATAAGATTTTGACAACCGCAAACACGACTACATGCGTTACTCCTCGCTACGTGCCGCTGCCGCAGCGACACTAGGGTAGAAGGGGGGTGGGTGCAACTGAGTCGCCATGGACTCGTTTCGACTAGCTTGGGTGTTGCCGAGCAGCGGTGGCCCAGTGGTGGCGGCCCCGACTTACGAACAGTATGTCGTGGATTCGAACCCAGACAGGCGCATTACTTTGTGTAATTTATTTCATCACCGCTGCTCTCAAAACGGTGAAGGAAAACATCGTGAGGAAACCGGCATGTTCTAGAAACAAAAATTCGAAGACATATGACATCTACCAATCCGCACTGGGCCCGCGTGGTGGATTATAGCCCATTCCCTCTCATATAGAAGAGGCCTGTGTCCCAGCAGTGGGAACATTAGTAGGCTGATAATGATGATGATGATGGGTGTTGCTAGCTTGCATAGTTTTTGAATACCTTGGTGGTCCAATGAATGAGCTAGTCCAATGATCGCAACCTTCCCCTATGTGGTCCACGGTGCTAAAGCCTTTTCGGAAACCAGCTTGTTCGGGAGGCTGAAAATCGTCAATTCTGCGCGCGAGACGATTCGTGATGACTCTTGAAAACAACTTGATTCCGACGTCCAATTCCAAATTGCCCTACCTGCAGCTCATCCCCGTCTCGTTTGCCCAGTTTCGCGTTGAAGTCCCCCGTGACAACGGTGAAGTGAGTTTTGTAACCAAGAGATTTATTTTGGCTTTAGAGATTTCCTCAAACATGGTCCCCACTTCGTCGTCGGGGTGTGCCGAGGTCGGGGCGTAGACCTGTATGACCTTCAGCGAATATCTTGAGGATATTCTGAGTATAAGGTACGCCACCCTGGTCGACACACTCTTGATCTTCACCACGTTGTTCACAAGGGACTTGTGGACGATAAACCCAACACCACCCTGGGACTGCCGGTCACCCTCTTGGAAATAGAGCAGGTTGCCGGATTTCAGGATTATCGTGTCCTCCCCTCTGTTCGGACTTCAGATAATCCCACAATACTCCATCGCAGCCTGCTCAATTCCTCTTCGAGTTCCGTTACCTTCTCGTCGGTCCGGAGTGTACGCGTGTTGTATGTTGCCAGGTCCAGTCGTTGTTATAGGCAGCCGGATCCCATTCTTCGCACCCCTTGCCACAGCCGTAGCCTCGACCGCTGCCGTAGTCGAGGGTAGACGGGCTGCCGGGCACTAGGGGCCATTTCTGTGATGCGCTATTCATTGGAGGTTATGCCATAATCGCCACGCTTGGCAGATATATTGTATACCTACATTTAAAACGTTATTTTGAGGGTATCATGGGAAATAAAGGTTTTTTTATTAATTATTATTTATTTGTACAAATATTCTAGTCTTTTGTTATAAAGTTTTATTTTTGTGAAATGAGATAAATAATGCTTGAAGAAATCTTCCCGACCTACGAGTATTTGGTGCCTGGTCGCTTTTAGAATACTAGGAAATTGTAGTGAAATTGCTCCATAGTTTCCCAAAGACCTTTTCTATTTAACTCAATCTTTCTCATATTTTTATCCTGTCATTTTCAGATCCTTGGTTTGAAGAAGTACACATTAAGTACGCTTCTAAATAAATCCTCTTTGTGTAGAAGATATCATCAGGACAATCAGCTTCAGTATGCAACGTAAGTTCAAACATTTAAAGTTTATATCTACAAATTTTTGTTTAGTGCAACTTTTGTTAAGCAACTTAAGTAACCAAAGATTTTAAATAAGTATTAAATCTTTGGTCTGTCGTTAGATGCGCCAAAAGTACTGATCGAATTTAGGTGAAATTGGCCTGGATTAACATAGGAAAGGACTTTTTTTTACCGGTAGTGGCCTGTGGGACAAATTTCCGAACTCCGCGTGGACGAAACCTAAGGGCGTATACACGTAAAACGCTGGTTGTCAGCGCTGGCAGGTCGGCGCCGATAATAGTTAGAGAGCCCACGACACTAAATCTAGTTCGATATGACTCTCAGATGATATATAAATATATAATTAGCCACGTTATTAATGGGGGAACACGAAATAGCGATACTGCAATGAAAAAAATCTAGAGGCGCTTATAAAAAAAAAAAAAACATTTTTAGTATGACCTAAAAATCGTTTTTTTTTTAATAGCGCCGCTAGGTTTATTATATATACAATATCTTAATATAATAATATCTGATCGTTTAGTGTCGTGGGCTCTCTAAGCGCCACAATTTCTGACAGCCAGCATTCTACGTGTATACGCACTAAGGCATAAGCTGGTACTTTTTAATAATAAGAATTTACATTTCACTTTCCAGGTCGAAAATTCTGAATACAGCGACAGTAATGCAGCAGCAGCTGATCCGGAAAGTGCACACAACATCTGCATTGCACAAGGAAGAGACAGTCAATGCACCGACCTTCCCTGATTCAGTCACCAGTGGCGATGCTAAGTATAATTAATAAAATTCCTTCTACAGGGTGTAAACGGACTCTTTACGACCCCAACAATAGGCATGACGACAGTATCAAAAAATTGCAAAACTATTTAGTCCGTCAGTTAGAGTATTGGAAATTAATGGACACGTATTTTTTGTTTTTGTAAATCAATGAATAATGTCAAAGATAAACGCATCAAAACTCGGGAGTGGGGGCTCGTGACGTCAGAACTAGGTAAAAATTATACCTAGGCGTGACGTATTGAGAATTTTAAAAGCGTCATATCTTCGTCAATATTGGTTTACGTAACAAAAGAGAAAACACGGGTCAAATATTTTTTGATAATCTAACTGACGGACTACTTAATTAGTTTTGTTTTGTTTTGTTTCGCCTATTCTGTCATCAAACTAAGAACCTACGTAAAAATTATTACAGGCGATTTTTTTTTTGGGTAAAATGTCACGTTTTACGGTAAAACTCAATGTAACGCACTCAAAACATTGTGCTAATGGATGGATTGAATAGTGTGGGAGTCGCGGAGGTGTTTAAAGTGAAGTTCTTACATTAAAAACATATATTTAAAAAAAACTTGTGAAAAAGTTGGAACTTTGACCCCCAATATCGCCGTAACTAGAAAATTCCTTCCCAGGTATGGTCTAGAACAAAAAAAATATCGCAATGACGGGGAGAACAAGTGCCTTTCGGCTTCGTTAAGAGTCTTTTTACACCCTTTATAATGGACCAAGATCCTATGAGCCCCACGCGAGTTTACTCACAATTTTACATACTATAAAGGTGTCTGGCGGGGGTTTTCCACCATATAAAGTAAAGATCACGCTTAAGAGCATAAACTACCTCAAATTAGCAACTCTATGTTTGGTAGTTCAAACTTCGTTTGAAATACTGTTAGAAGTTCTAATCAGCTTGCACTACAAAGTGGTTGTTACGTCAGTCACTGCGGGCCGAATAGTGCGAAATTAGTGGTTTTTTGCGATTTACAAAAAATCTATTGACTGGCCTAAAAAATAAATAATATAAGACCTGCTTTATAGTTAGTTCAGTTAGTATAAAAAAGTTCATGATCTAATTTGAAGTATTTTATGATGGCCAGCTGTTTATTGTTCAGTTTAGAGGTAACTTTGGGTTTTTTTTCTATCGAGAAAATTTTATGGAATCGTGTTTTCACCAATTATAGGACTTAACATTAATCCTCAACTTTACCATATATTTTGTTCAAAATTAATGCTGCAGTATTTTAGGCGTAACGGAGGATCATGCTAAGCCATTTGAGGTAATATAGGCCCTTAATAGTATGACGTAACTGTAGCTATTTGCACACCTTCGTAACCTTATATCTGCCAAAGCCACCACGACCGACTTTTCATAATATCCAATTGTTCTTACCTATAATAAGATACTTACTACTACAGATAAAATCTTCGCATTTACAAAATGACGTAGGTCTGGCGGTCACGGGATCTCCCTCTATATCGTTTACATGGAAAAGACATGAAAATATTTAGCGTTAAATTCAGCTATGCGAAGTTTTTCTTGTTCTTCTCTTACGAGGTGGACCGATGACTTAGAGAAGACCGGGACGTCATGTTCTTCGATGAAATGGCTTTAAAAGAGACTCATATACCTAATCATCGTCAATCTAGAGGCATTTTATAATCTCGGTCTTGCAAAGTTGCAACTGTAATTAAACAGCTGTGCGAATAACAGCACCGTGCAAAATTGCGTTTTTAAATAGTTCTTCGCCTTATTGTACTTTTCCAGATTAATCAAGAAAGAAGGAGACCCAGTGGCTATGGACGAAGTTGTCATGGAAGTCGAAACAGACAAGACGGCTTTGCCTGTCATGAGCCCCGGACATGGCACCATTACCAAAATTCTCGTCAAAACGGGCGAAGCAGTCAAATCAGGGCAACCACTCTTTCAGGTCTCATTATTATTATACCTATGTTGTTTTGTTTTTTTGTTTTAAAAATTCTTTATTTAACATAAAAATATACAGAGCTGTAGAACTTAAAAATAAAGCAACAGTTACACCAATATTAATAACAAACACTTTTGCAGGCTAGGAGCACCTTTATAAGTATATAGTAGTAATGTTTATTATCTTATCACAACATGAGGCATTTATTAATTAAATATTTAACATTATCATATGAAGTTATTGTAATAACTTCATTTATAAAATTGAGGGGGTAGCAGCAAAAACTTTACTACGCCTTTAGCGTAAGTGCGACCGGTGCAAACGGCCGCTCAGGTGATCGCGCGTGACCACCAGCGGCGCACGAGCTACCGCGCCTCCCGCGCGCTTACCTGTATACGGTGAGAGCGGGGGAGCGCTGGCACATCGTACGGGCCCAGCTACGACGCGTTATCAGTATTGTGTGCGAACAACACGTAGTGATGGGGAAGCTTGTATGTACCGTATCCATCGATATGTCGCAAGTCTTTCAATTTAATTTGACCTATGTTAGCAATTAATGTATTAGGATGACATTTATTTTTATTGTAGAATTTACGAGTTAATTTTAAAATGAATTTTGTAATACTAGGTAACTTAATATTTCTGTGTAGTGATTTAAGGTTAGTTTTAAAAGGAGTGTTATAGTCAATTTTAACTGCTTTATTTTGAATTGTTTGTAACAGGTTATAATTAGATTGACAGGTGCTACTCCATACCGGACATGAGTAGGTGATGCAAGGTCTAATTAGAGTGGTGTATAACCTAAGTTTGGTGTTTGCGCTGAGCTTACTTTTGCGATTAAGTATGGGATTGAGAGAACCGAGTGCTTGAGCTCCTTTAACGCGTAATTTATTAACATGTTTTGTCCAATTAAGCTTTTTATCCAAAGTAACTCCTAGATAGCGAACTTCTGTGGACCACGGAATCAATTGCCCAGCAATTTTTAATTTTCTTTTTGGGGTGGTACGTTTGCGTGTGAAGAGTATAGCTTCAGTCTTGGATTCATTCAACTTTAGCTTCCACTTGTTGAAATAAGATTGAAGTAGTTCAAGCGATAACTGAAGTCTACTTATGATAATGTCGATGTCATCATCGCTTGTATACGATGCTGTATCGTCGGCAAAACAAGCCAGATGAGTACGGACCTGCACAGGAACGTCACTCACAAATAGGATGAAGAGGTAGGGACCGAGCACCGAGCCTTGAGGAACTCCTGCCGACATCGTCCGGGGCGAGGACCTGTCAGTACCAATATGGACCACAAACTTACGGTTATTGAGGTAAGATTGGATAAGTTTTACTAACTCAATTGGAATTCCGTAACTGATGAGCTTGTATAACAGGCCCTCGTGCCAGACGGTATCGAAGGCTTTTTCAATGTCCAGCAGGAACATACAGGTAGACTGCTTAAGGTTAAGGTGGTAGGAAATGTGTTCAGAGACTCGAGCCAATTGCTGTACTGTGGAGTGAGAGGAACGAAAACCAAACTGCTCGTTCATAATGAGCTGGTCGGAGCAATGTAGTAAGCGATTATATATCATAACCTCAAACAGCTTACCTAAAACCGGAAGAAGGCTGATAGGCCTGTAACTAACTGGTAAGGAGGTGTCTTTTCCAGGTTTTTTAAGTGGAATAACCTTTGCAGTTTTCCACTTATTGGGAAAATATCCTAATTTTAGGCAGCCGTTGAAAATTTTTGTGATAAACACAACCGATTTTTGCGACAGATTTTTCAGCATAATGTTGTGTATACCGTCATCACCTGGAGCCTTCCTAGTCTTAAGTTTACGTATGACTTCCCAGACTTCGGTTGGCCGCACAGGCAGATGCAGTTCATTTATATCATGATCATTTAAATCACTTATGGCTGACTGAACGTCCTTATCTACACTATCGCTCATCCAGCCACGAGTGAGATTTATGTTCAGCTCGAAAGCATCTGCCAGTGCATCACATTTTTCGGGGATGTTTGTAGTGAAAGTTCCCTCAGGTGTTTTAAGTGGAGGTATTGAGTCTGATCTGGGTTTTAATGACTTTGCCAGTCGCCAAATATCATTGCTAGGATTGTCAACTCTTGAAAGTTTAGTATTCCATATTTTATCTTGATGTTTCGTTATAGCCAAATTAATCAAGTGTTGCAGTTTATTAATAGCCGATCGTAACAGTCTTTTTTCCGCAAGTGAAACTTTTTGTTCTTTTCGACGAAGATAATTTTTGTACTTGATCATTTTTGAGATGTAATTTGGTAGTTTTATGCAAGTGTTTACGTGTACCTTACTTGGAATAAATTTGTCTCTAGCATCAGTAAGGCACTGATGTAGGTAGTTTACGGCGTAGTCGATTTCATGTTCAGATTTAAGTACCTTCGAGTCAAGCCCTATGTAATAAAGACAAAAAATAATACACAATGAAATTACACAAACATACATTTTGATCGTTACCATTGAAAGATTTAAAATACTTGGTAAGCAGTAGTTTTGATTTTTTAAGATGCTTCTTTTTTTGTTTTAATTCTATTGATTTATTAAAACTTTATGCACAATTAAAAAACTGTACAAAGGTGGACTTAATGCCTTGGGCATTTTCTACCAGTCTACCTTAGGGTGACGCAGAGATAATACACAGTAGGTGCAGAAAAAAAGACTAGAAAATATTTATAATTAACTAAAACATATAAGAATAAATACATATAAACATACATGTAAAAAAATATATAAAGTTAAGAGAGATAAACAAGAAAAACTATAACAACTTAGTTTTGAGACGAATCTGCCAACTTCCTTTGAAAGTGAAACGAGTAGTCAACGTCCTGATACTCTGGGGGAGCGCATTCCAAAAAACCGCCTGGACAAAGAAGGAAGATTTTAAAAAGCCAGATCGGTGAGAAGGACAGCGTAGAAGACATTTATTGGAGGAACGAAGAATTTTGCTGTGCGCAGAGCATAAATATGGAAAATGAGAAGTGAGATAAAAAGGAGAAGTGGGTTTGTGAAGAAGAGAAAACAGGGTTGTCAAAGCCATCAATGCTCTGTGCTGCCGGATGGGTAACCACCTTAACAGCAAACGATGTGCAGAAACATGATCATACGAGTACTTGCGGAGATTGAAGACGAATCGAATGCAGTTATTAAGAAGTCGGCCAAGTTTATTGAGGAGTTCTGCATTCAGGTCATAGTAGCACACATCACCATAGTCAATCATGGGGAAGATTAGGGACTGTACAAGCATTGCCTTAATGTGTGATGGGAAAATATTTTCATGTATAAGTCAGTGCTTAACTGACAAAAAGATTATTTCTGGACCACGATTCGCTAACGGAGGCCGAAATGACCATTATTGTAGGGATCATCACATCATCACCATTCACAGCCCTATCTCCCACAGCTGGGTATTGGGCTCTCTTTACTCCGTGCCAATCAGCCTTGAATTTCGTCTGCTCATCTCTAAAATTTATCTTCCCAGTTCTTGGACACCGCAAGGTCGAAGCTTTAATCCACCTGTCATCAGCAAGCTTTGCTAACACAACACATTGAAACGATTTCCAATACTGTAGGATTTTGACGTTTGGATTTTTGGAACTAGGTCTAACACTTTTATATTATACCGAACATGGCACGCTCCATCGCTCTGTCTATGCGTGTAGACAACCTCCTCTATACAATAGAGCGGCAACTTATATATTGAATAAAAATACTCTGTAATCTGGCGTTCTTAATTCTAATTCACGGATCTTACGTACAGATTAACATAACTGGAGTAGCTCCCTCGGCTAAACCTGCAGCCGCGGCGCCTAGGCCTGCACAAGCACCAGTGGTGGCAGCTGCCACAGCCGCATCAGTCGCAAGGGCAGCAGTCACCACCGTCACTAAAGTCTCCAGTGGACTAAGCGTAATTTTACTTTAATATTTATTAGTAACTAGCTGACCCACGCAACTTAGTCTGCATCACATAAGAGAGAAAAAGCTCACAAAAGGAATCAATTTTCCCCGTTTTTGCAACATTTTTCATTTATACGAGTGTTATATAGCCTATAACCTTCCTCGATAAATGGACTAACCAACACAAATACATAGTTTGTTTTTCGTTCCAACTAGTAGTTCCTGAGATTAGCGAGTTCAACCAAACAAACAAACTCTTCAGCTTTATAATATTAGTATATAGATTAGCTGCCCCGAGTCCCCGACTGACGTTGTCCTATCCCAATCGAGAACAGCACCATCCACTGAGTCCAACTATAGTTAAAATTCAACATCCAAGGAATTTAGTTAAAAAAAGACTACCTACTTTGATTTTAGAGGATGATTTTGGAGAGACAGTCCCTGTTTTTTAGGGTTACGTTGTCAAATGGCAAAAAACCCTTATAGATTCGCCCTGCATGTCTGTCCGTCCGCATGTCACAGGCATTTTACCTAAACTGTTGACACCATACAGTTGCAATTTAGACAGCAGGTGTCTTCTATGTACCGCTACACAAAACTGATGTGAAATATAATATACATATATAACAGAATTACCAAAATCTCTATATTAATTTGAAAGTTCTAGGATACGCTATATAACGTCCCGCTACCCTCATAAGGAGCTGTGTAAAAGAGAGAGTAATGGTTTTGCTATTAAGTTGGCAGCGATTAAGATCGGTGACCCGACGAAGACAATTTCGGGCACTCGCACGGAGCACCCGGTGCGCATGAACAAGATGCGCTTGCGCATTGCCGAGCGACTGAAGGACGCACAGAATACTACTGCTATGCTGACAACCTTCAATGAATGTGATATGAGGTGACATTTTTATATTTTTACAAAGATCTTCGACATCTTCCTGTCTCCATTCGCCCAGCACACGTAGCAGGACCACCGCAGAAATGGGTTTTATATTCATATTCATATCTTTATTTGCATTCCATAATGTCAAAAGAAGATCTTACTGTGGGCTTAAAGCTAAGGTACAAGCTAAGGTACGGTTTGGTAAAACAAACAGCTGTTTTGTCTATACGAAGGCAGAAGTACTAGCTTACTAACACTAGCTTGAAAAACAAGCCTCGTGTAACCACCGCAGTACTGCTGAACTTTTTTATACTGTATGCTCACTCCATCGCCATTTTGTATTTTTAATCCACCTACCACTACTCTTATCCATACACCTGTGCCAGTTTCGTACACCGTAACTTTAAAGAAAACTCAAAATGGCGGGAATGCCTCTTTTGGCGGATTTTATAGGAGGACAAGAAAACTCAAAATGGCGGGAATGCCTCTTTTGGCGGATTTTATAGGAGGACCAACTGGAATTACTGGGGTCTACACAGCCGTCTTCCTCTAAAACTAGTTCTCCATTAAACGACCGCATACGGTATTTATTGTCCACAGCAAACTGATGGCGTTCCGAAAGGCGAATTTGCAAACGTTTGTCAAAAAGTACGGGGTCAAGCTCTCCTTCATGTCTCCGTTTCTGAAAGCTGCTGCCAACGCGCTGATGGACCAGCCCGTCGTCAACGGGGTCATTATTGGATCGGACATCATTTACAGGTAAAGGAAGATTTTTGGAGACTTAAATTGACTGCGAAAATTTGATATGCCGTATGCGTGTGTTGGATTTGCATCGTTCAGGGGATCTAAAATGGCCACTTAAAGCCAGATGCCTTTAGAGGAAATTGATTTCCCGAATTCCCAGCAGTTAGCAATCCTTCTAATTTTCGTTAAATGGTGACACATAGTAGGTGAATCAAACTCAATTCATTTCATATCAGAATCGATATGATTCTGATATGAAATGAATTGAGTTTGATTTGTAGTTATAGTTTGATATTCGTTGTAAACGTTGCCGTTGCCATGTGAAAAAAATAAAGATCATAAATTGCCCCTCATATTTGCTCGGTCTACGGCAATAGGCTTTAGCCTGTAATGTAGGTAGTACCTACTTACAAATCCAACAGAGGTTTAGGTATGGCGCAAAATAAGATCAGTCAAATAGAAGAAAAAGGAGAGACTCAAAATTTATTTTATTATTTATTAAGATTATATTACACTTATTCCGTTACCTACTGAAGATTATGGCACAGTTGGAAGTTCACATACAAAATGATTGCCCGTTTTTCCGTCTCGTATGTAGTTAAATACGTTATAATGATTCCGACTGACTAATTATCCTGAAATCCTGACCGATCTCAGACGGCAGGTTTCTTGTGACTCATCTACTCCGATTGGGATGTACCATCATTCAATTTTGAGATTTTAACAATCATAACATATCTCCCAATGCTATAAATCCTCTAATCTAATCCTCTCTTTAAGAGCAAATGGGGGCACGGTAATTTCAGGAGCACCACTTTCACATTGAAAAATTTAACATTGAAATACGTTTAATTTGACAGGGACTATGTAGACATATCAATCGCAGTGGCAACTCCTCGAGGGCTGGTGGTGCCTGTGCTTCGTAACGTCGACTCCATGGACTACCCTCGTCTAGAACTCGAGATGAACGCGCTAGGCGCTAAAGCTAGGGATGGTAAGACAAATTAACTGGACGTATGGGGTACGGGGCGGGAAGTTCCATTGAAAAGGCAGGATCCTCAGAGATGGGGGGCTGTTGTATACACGCTAGTCCAACCTAATATTTGTTTTAAAACCGACAAAATATTTAAAAGCTGCAGCTGATCTGGAGGTCCAAAATCATGTACTGAATCCATAATATGATAACAGGCTTTGGGTGTGTCACTCTCACGACATTGATGCAAAGGCTGAAGAAAACTGGTATAATTTAGGATTGTAGGTGACGCCATTTTTTTTCATTTATATTCGGTAGTACAATAGCCTTTTTTTCCACAGAAATGCCTTAACTATATAGTATAGTGTATAGCTGTGAGCCACAAATTTTGATCGACATTATTTCTGTGAATTTCAGGTAAATTGGTGCCAGCAGACATGCAAGGCGGTACCTTCACGTTGAGTAATGGAGGAGTGTTTGGATCACTCCTGTCTATGCCAATCATCAACTTGCCGCAGTCGGCCATATTAGGCATGCATGCTATTCTCCAGAGACCAGTCGCGATAGATGGCAAGGTATGACTTAGACCCGTAACTCACCGAAGCGGAGATGAGACGAGGGAGAGTTGTGATGCAAAGCACCAGTAGAATTCCGAATCCCGGTTGGAGCAAATGTTTGTGTGATGAGCATGGACATTCGTTTCCGAGTCATGGATGTTTACATGTATAATAAGTAAAGTATGTATTTACAAACAAAAAGTATCTATGTAGTAAATCAACTATCTGGTGTCCACGACACAAGCCTCGTTGTTTAGTGTGGCACTAGATGGCGCTGTGTGTTAATGTCCAGCGATATTTATTTTATTTATTTATTAATTTCATTATTCACAATTCTCGTCTCCACTTAGCTTTAGTGGAAACGGTTGAGCAGAAAGGAGAGAAGATGTCTCATATTTGTTTAGGAAAGCCTCTAAACTTGGCAGCAGCGCACAGCGGAGTCGAGAAGAGACAGCACAGCTCTTTCCGCACAGTGGCTACACCCTAGCTCCTAAGCATCTCCTCTCCTTTACACTTCGCATATCTCCACACGTCTCCGCTTTGGTAGAGACCAGGCCTTCTTCTTTTTAGCGTGTCGATAGCAATCTAAATTGAGTCGGCCCGGAACTGAGCTACTAGTTTGGCGCTTCCGGTAACGTCCATCAGTTCCTGTAGTGAACAAACAACAGGACGCACAGGACACGATAATAAGTGCCCCATCGTTTGTGGAACAGCAGCACATTTACACTCCCGGGAAGAAACATAAATGAATCAGGCCTTGAGCTCAAGGAAAATATGCGCTGTTAACTCGATCACGGACCTTTCTACCATTTAGTATAGCTTTTTCTAAGTCATCGGTTCTATTTAGACTTCTTTGTTTTTATAGGTTGAAATCAGGCCTATGATGTACCTGGCGCTGACTTACGATCATAGGTTGATTGACGGTCGCGAAGCAGTGATGTTTCTACGAAAAGTTAAGTCAGGCGTTGAAGACCCCACTTCTATACTTGCCGGGATTTAAGGTCTATGGATTAAGTATAGTTACAGCTCGAGCAAGTTCCGCGCTTCCCTTAAGTCAGTGTGGGTGTTACATGTTGCCGAGCCTGTGGCTCTCGCTGATTGGCCTTGGTTTACTTGTATTGTTTCAGTCTTTTCAGTTACCTATTTTATTTCACTAACACAGTGATATTTATTTTTCCCAAGTTATTCTCGTTACATTATGGTTATTATTTGATTGTACCACTGACAAGTCTGTCAATATCGCCTTACTATATAATGGGTGTAATAAGATTCTTTACGAAGCCGAAAGGTACTTGTTCTCCTCGTCATTGAGATCTTTTTTTTTGTTCTAGATTATACCTGGGAACCTTCTAGTTACGGAGATATTAGGGGTCAAAATTCTAACTTTTACATTTTTATAAATACATGTTTTGATGTAAGATTTTAATTTTAAACCCCTCCACGACCCCCTTACTATTCAATCCGTCCGTAAAATGTGATTTTTCACCCGAAAAATAAAAGTCGTTTCCCAGCGATCATTTTTGCGTAAAGTTAACTTACTTTGATGTACAGAATGCTTGGTTGACGGCTTCGTGATGGGTACTTTTACTTTACACCCTCTATAAATTGATCATTCTTTTAGTTCAAATAAGGTTGCTATTGAGTTGTTGGTATTGGATATAAAATAAATGTTAAAGGTCCGCGGTCCACCTAGTAGGAGGCTTCGAACGCAGCATCTTCCGGTTCGCGGTCACCACTCCAGAACTTTTCGGCCCATCGGCCATCCGTTCTGCGAGCAATGTGCCCTGCCCACTGCCACTTAAGTTTGGCAATTCTTCGGGTTACGTCGGTAACCTTGGGTCTCTTGCAAATGTTTTCATTTCTGATTCGATCACGCAAGGAAACTCCGAGCATAGCCTTCTCCAATGCCCTTTTGGTGAAGATTGCGGGAATCCGCTGGATACAAGTCGCACGGGACCGGTCAATGTGGCGACACTTGGGGGCCTATGTCCAGGAGTGGACGTCTTTCGGCTGAAATGATGATAAACTGTTAAAGGAAGATACGAGTATAGGTACTTTCCTTTATTGTGCCACTGTGAGAATATACATTATACGAAATTAAACTCTGTTGCTCCATTTCGATTCCCAGGTTGGGCAAAGTGTTTTTAAATTAGTCGTGGCCACGGAGTCTGAGTTTGTGCCCAGTTGATGGCAGTATTCTCGCCCCCTATTACATGGGACCTAAATTAATAAATAAATATACCTGGCGAAATGTGGGTGTACTGTACCTCTGAACTCTTCTGGGATGTTATGTAAAATCTGTTAATTTTATGATGATTGATAGATGTCCATGTCCCAGCTTTTACAGTCATTGTACGCTATATGACGAAAAGAGTAAGATTGTTTTATAGGAATACGTATTAACCGCCATCATAAAATTAATAGATTTTTAGAATTTATTTTGAAATTGCAAATGGAGCCAATTGTAAACTTCGGCTACCAGTCTAACCGAATGCAGCTATCCGAATACCAGTATTTTACATGGAGCGAATGCCTATCTGACCTCCACAACCCAGTTAGTACTGAGTAATACGATACCCTTTGGTAAAACTAACTTAACTAATACTTTATCTGCTAGATATTTCTATCCGAGACCTGTGAAACCAAAAGTTGTAGTTTATCTGGCAGATAAGTTCCTAATAGGCTATCAGGGACTTTATCAGCAAGTGGTGAAACTGGCCTTAAATGTTATAAACTGTTAGGTAGGTTGCAAATATTGTTAACTTCTTTTGGGTTACCCATGACCTTTTTAACTATGGGCCCGCCCGTGTGTGATGTCAATGTGAACATTTTTGATAATAATAAACATCATACTGATCAGTTTGATCATAGTGTGTTTACAAAAACTGTTTAGAATCGATTGTATCGGAGCCATAATCCTTTTTGCTGAGTAGGTAAAGGACAATGGAATACCTGAAGTTTCCGAAAATTGGAACAATATTCCATAATTTCCGTGAAATAAATGCCTACTTTCTTTCAAAACTGGATGATATTTAGTAACGGGAGCATTGCACCCCCTGTAATGGAAGTTGCATTAAGTGAAGCCAACCGAGGGAATAGAGACGCTTCAAGTGAACAAAATATTGTTTTATTGTTTAGATATCGTAACCCGTCATGTCTGCACAGTTTTGCCAGCATATTCATTTGACTCTACTTTCCTTTTTATTTTTGGTTCATGAATGTGAAAACTTTGTCTGACATCGTATTACCGAGTGCGGTATGTGGAGGTCAGATAGGTGGTCGCTCCACGAAAAAACCTGGAATGCAGCTGCATGCGGTTAGACTGGAAGCCCATCCCCCAACGGTTTTGGCAAAAGGCTAGGCAGATAATGATGCTGATGAATGTGAAAACATTGTAGGACTTGTAGATTCGTAGTATTGCTTCGATTTATTGACCTGTGTATATCTGTTTAGGCCTACATAACTTATTTACTTAAGTAGGTACCAATTAACACTCACACTGTAACTTAACAATTAGGTAGCTAACATTGTAAAAGACATTTATTTTGAGGAAGAGTTTCCAGTTCCCAGTCTTTCTTTTATGGAAACAAAAAAAAAGAACCGCTCAACCAAATTTTTGAATTTTCTAAATAAATGCCCATGTAAGTTGATGTGAAATAAAATATTATGGATTTTAATTTTAATGTGTTTTTCTGTTTTATCTAAACTACTTTTGACGTCGACAAGAAAACTATACAAGATAGGACAAATTGTCAGACTAAATTGTTTAGGTTGCATATTAAAAAATCAAAACTTTCTCGAGCAAATTTCAAAAGAACAATAACCGAAATAACAAAATTTAAATGACCAAATGTTTTATTTAGAAAAATTTTAGAATCCCAATGTATATGACATCAAATGAACATGGGCGTGCGCCCCTAAGAGGCAATTAGGCAAAGCCTACCCTACCAACTGGGCATTCATTATAACGAACCATGTAATAAAATATCACATTATGTACAAAATATAAAAAAAAAAGTTCAAACTCCTGTTAGAATACTTATAGCAATTTGTCGCTCCCGTGTCACGCAACTAACACTTTACTGGAAGTTACTACAAAGGTTGGAGCTCCGCCGGACAGGCAAGCACTGGACTTGCCTTAAACCCATTGATAATTTTACGCACACATTGGCACATTGGTGCATATTTTCGTGTGTATGAACTGCACACATGTATAGATTGCAGTAATTTTAGGGCGGTAACTCCTGCGAGTGTAGCTGGGCTACTGGGCTGTGATTGGCTGCTACAACACAAGGCCAGGATTCAAGGTGGATGTTCTTTAGCCCGCGAAATTCAAATTTCCTTACGTTTTTTGCAATTTGCAGGCCAGTGCTAGGGTGTATGTTCAATGTTGATTAAAATAATGATTCCTGGGGGTTATTGGCGCGTATTATTATTATAATAATCAATAATATTATTGTTATTATATTTTACTTCATGGGTGTCGTTTTAGTGGTTTTTGGGGTTGGTGATAATGAAAATGAGGTCAAAATGAAAATCCAAGATGGCGCCGATGAAAATTTCCGGTTTTTTTCTACATGGGTGTTGCTTTCGTGGTTATTGGGGTTGGTGATAATGAAAATGAGGGCCAAATGAAAATCCAAGATGGCGCCGATTAAAATTTTCAGTTTTTTCTTCATGGGTGTCGTTTTCGAGGTTATTGGGGTTGGTGATAATGAAAATGAGGTCAAAATGAAAATCCAAGATGGCGCCGATGAAAATTTTCAGTTTTTTCTTCATGGGTGTCGTTTTCGAGGTTATTGGGGTTGGTGATAATGAAAATGAGGTCAAAATTAAAATCCAAGATGGCGCCGATGAAAATTTTCAGTTTTTTCTTCATGGGTGTCGTTTTCGAGGTTATTGGGGTTGGTGATAATGAAAATGAGGTCAAAAGGAAAATCCAAAATGGCGCAGACGAAAATTTTTTTTGCTATCATTATTTCGTGGCCTATCCTTCGTGGAATACTACTGCACGCCACTGCAAATGAACGACTGATCAAAAGTTAGGTTAATTTGTTCTTTAAACAAAATGGGTAGGTTAGGTTAGGTTAAAACTGTGACCTCCTACGCACAAGCCGAGCGAGCGAAGCGAGCGGTGCCCCGGCAGCGGCCGGCGATTGCCAGAAACGACTTGCATTAATATAAAAAAGAGATTGTTTTTAGTAGGTTAATTAATCGAACACGAGTGCTTAATAAAACGAAAACGCTTCAAACAATTTATAACATGCATTCAATTTAAAAAAATATTATCTAAGTTCTACCCGCATTAATATGACGCATATATAATTTTATTATCTAAGTTTTACCCGCATTAGTATAACGCCTATATTATTTGTATTAATTTATCCAGTAATCCATTTTGACCTTTAAACGATTTGGTCAATAGTGTAATAAATAACATAAACATTGATATTCCAGACTTTGGTCAGCTGACCTTTTGATCAAATGACCATCGTTATTTTAAACTTTGTTGATTTGTATGTTGTTCTTTTGAAATTTGCTCAGAAAAGTTTTGATTTTCTAATATGCAACCATTGTTAGATTACCTACAAATACGTTCATTTTGATACGAGTTATAGTTTTCAAGCTACGGTTCGTCAAAGTTGACTGGAAATGTATAACCAGCAAATAAGCACAATTTAAATATTCGCGCGCTGATTTCGGTATTTGCGGTGTTGCCGTTCTAGGCACAGCGTCGCGCGTCGTAAATGATACGCGACGTAATGTCGTAGTCGTTGGGCAAGATATAGATCTATTAGGCCCAGCGCACACCGCTGGAGGCGTAGCGGAGCGCATTTGAAGACAACAATTTAATATAAACCTTAACCACCTTGATATACGGTCAATATAAGAATAAATTCGCACGCGGACCGCATATTAAATTGTTGTCTTCAAATGTGATCCGCTGCGCCTCCAGCGGTGTGCGATGGGCCTTAGTCCTTTTGCTGGGTCTTACTCCACTACACAAAAATAACCAAAATCGTAAAACGGGACACTTCGAGGGGGGAGGGGTGACGCACGTTGTGGGGGAGAGTCGTGAATTGTAATGTACTCACATAGGCAAACCATAGCATTTGTTTTAAAAAAATATAAATCTTTCCGTTTTCCCCATACATTAAAATCTAGAATGAATAATATAATAATTGACAACTTGAATATGTAGGTACCTACTACCACCAATGAGAAGTATTATACAGGGTGTTAAAGTAGTCGCGTGCCATAGCATAAGAGTGAGTTCAGCCGTGCAAGTACGTAGGAATCGATTTGATAAATCTGACAGACATTCTCGACAAAATGAATTTATAACAAAGATAAAAACTCATTTTGTCGTATTTTGTCGAGGATAACTGTCAGATTTATCGAATCGATTCCTACGTACTTGCACTGCAGTATCGATAAAGGAACCCGTAAAAAATAAAACCAAAAAAAATATTTCCTAAAATAAATTAAAAATAAAAACAAAAAAAATATTGCAAGATCAACCTTAATTTAGTACCTATTATCTTCAAATAGCAATGTACAATATTTTTTATTCTAAACGATTGCTATTTTAAGTTAGTAGGTACTAAATTAAGTTGATCTTGCAATAATTTATGTAAATTGCATGTATATTCAACACAGTGTAAATTGTTCACGAATAAAAAATGAAAATGAAATTAAATGTTTTTTTTTTTTTTTTTTTTTTTTTTTTCATTATTTTTCTTTTTTTTTTACTGGTTCCTTTAACGATACTGAACTCACCCATAAGCTATGGCACTTGACTACTTTAACACCAACATCATTGACTACCACCGTGTTTGAAACAAATGATCTGTTTGAATGAACTCTTCTCTGGCATTTATTAATTTGGGTTATTGTAATGAGCACAGTATGTCCCCAGCCGTTCCCGAAATGGAACAGAACATTGTAATTTTAATTCTCTGTAATTGTAGGCCTGAGAGGTTAAATCAATGATATTCTAATAAACAGATAATTATGTTGTGTGCGCGCAATCGTGAAGACTCGAAAACGGGCCAATTCGCTCGTTTTGCCTTTATTCTGCGTCACTGCGTGTATGTGAGCTGGCTCTGCCCCGCGGCACACTTTTTTCGGTGGTTTTGTAGGTGTATAATCTATCTGTTTATTAGAATATCAATGGGTTATCTACACCCGACATTATCCTAGCTAACTCTGTCAATCACCTTTCAGAGCCTCAGGTAATCACCCGCCTTTCGTCAAACCACCTACCTGTTTGCTTCACTGCAACTGGTAAAGTCAACAGACATAGGCGCATTATATTTAATTATACAAAAGCGGACTGGAGAGGTTATAGATTTGAACGAGTCTATAACTTTGAACCAAGCCACTTTTAACACACCTTCGGAAATTGACCTTGCTATTGAACACTTCACCACATCTGTCATAAACGCAAGAGACAAAGCTGTTCCTAAGTTACCCAGTGATAGTGGTTATAAACTCCCACGTCGGATCAGGTCACAAATAAAAACCAAAAATCGACTTCGAAAGTTGGCCTTAGTTGAGTACGATCCATATAAACGACGTCAGCTATTCTCTCAAGTGAACAACGTGCAGAAGTGTATTAAGTCTGGGATCCAAACCCTAAATGACCATGCTTGGAACAATAAATTAGCGAAAGTCACCAATCCCACTACGGATTTATGGAGAGTGGTCAGGTCACTGAACCATCAACCTGTCTCAATTCCCTATCTTAAAATGTCAAATAACACCACCCCCTCCTCTGTACATGAACAATGTGAAACTCTAGCTAATACCTTCCTTGAGAACATGAACCTAACCAAACATTGGGTTAGTGATCCTAGTATTGAAGAGGCAGTCAAAGAATCGATCAGGCTGCTCGACTATTACCAGATGAGTGACTACCCATCACTTGTTAGGCCGAATGAAATCCGAAAACTTCCGGGTAAACTAAAATCAAACAAAGCGCCTGGACTTGATGGCCTGGGAAATAGCTTATTGAAAAACCTCCCTCAAAAAGCTATCGTCTATTTGACAAAAGTGTTTAATGGTTGTTTGCGCATTGCACACTTCCCAAGTACATTAAAACACGCCAAAATCATAGCTATTAAAAAACCTGGGGAAGATCAGTTGAGCCCATCTAGCTATCGCCCAGTTAGTTTACTACCAAGCTTAGGGAAACTCCTAGAAGCCATTGTCTTGTCCCGCCTCACAAAAATAACTGCACATAATTTGATCCCTGAACAGTTTGGTTTTCGTAGCTCACACTCAACCACACAACAGCTAGCCAGAGTAGCGGAGCACATAGCTCACGGGCTAAACGGTGGCCTCTCCACAGGCATGATTTTATTAGACATAGAAAAAGCATTTGATTCTGTTTGGCATGATGGCCTGTTACACCAATTAAAAAAAAAAAAAAGTTCCTCTTTGTTTAGTAAAACTCATCCAGAACTACTCGTACTTACGAGATCGATCGTTCTCCGTTTATATAAGCAATGACCATTCTGATCCTAAGACCAGCCGGTGTGACCCAGGGCTCGCTCGTGGGCCCTTACGTTTTCATACTGACAACACACATGACATTCCATTCAGTGATAGTTTTCATTGGTGATGTTTTTTTCAGTGGTGGGTTTTCATTGATTTCCATTTTTTATGACATTCCTAATCAGGCTCACACACAACTCGCCATCTACGCTGACGATACGGCAACATTCGCGACCCGCAAAGACATTGATGTAGTAACTGGACGAAATACTCACTGGAACTACTCAGTAATTTCTTTAAAACCTGGAAACTTAAAGTTAACTCAACAAAAACTGAAGGCATTCTGTTTACCAGGAAACGCGCTCCTCCCACCAGACTTGTAAACATTAATAACTTTCAGATTACATGGCGTCTTTCGGTTAAATATTTAGGTATTATATCAGACTAGACACTCAATTGGAATAAAAACACTGAACTAATTATAAGCAAAGGTGTTAGAGCCCTAAATTCATTAAAACCAATTTTGAATCGCCAGTCTGTTCTCAGTTCCTCAATCAAATTGCACATTTATTCCACACTTGTTAGAATAGACAGTAAAAACCACATAAAAACTATGGATTTATGACGAGGCGACGAGCGTATCGCGAATGGTTTGAAAGTTTGAAACAGGGCGCGAATCGTCTTCCACCCCATTTTCCACGACTTCCATCGGGTTGGCGGGTCGCCGAGTTGCGGGCGGTGTTGGCAGCTTCTGCCGCCACGTTATGGATGCGTTCATACAAATTTACAAATTTTAGGGCAGTGCTACATCTGTTTTTAAGTATTTAATTCATTAGACAGGTAAGTTATTAGGTATTATAATGTCAACTGACCTATTTATGCCTGACAACCCTGTAGTAGAGACAAAAAGGAATTCTAGCCAACAGTTTGTTTTATGTTGAATGGGCCTAATAAAATAATGTACTCTGTGGGCCTACTCTTGACCTCTATCTTATCCTAGGACAAAGACATTCTCGTTCTATAAGCTTTCTACTTTCAATCAATATTTAATTTCGCTTGGAAAAAAAATGATTTCCACTTCACACTAAAAATGAGTGATTTACTAAAAAAAGCTGCTTGACTTAATTTTATCAAGCAACCCATTCGCAACATGTTTTATATTGTAAGCAGATGGGTGAAGATCAATATTACGTGGGATCTCAGAATATGTATGTAGTCCACGCAGCGTTCCTATGTACTAAAAAAAGGAAAAAAAATTACAGTGCCTGTGCACAAAGAGAAAAGAGAACTGTATGAACAAGTAATTATACATTAAGTGGGACCTAAGCATTTTGCATTTGTGAGACCAATATTCACAAGAAGCTCCTTTTTTGTGTTAAACTCGTTACACTTTATGGCTTTTTTTTTTTCGGATGGGAAATCATCAAATGACTTCTCCCGCTCTGGGCGGAGCAGGAGGGAGTGTCAGACTTTTACTGACTAAAACCCATCCATGTTCCTTCATCGCCCTTTGTGTTCCGGGATCACGGTATCTCTTTCGAACAGTCCCGCAACCCCGGCAGGCTACACTTTATGGCTTGATCAATGTTTTATAATGCATATTGACCGAAAATTAAACATCTAAAATGTGAACGCATTGTTAATTAAAAATTAAATTTTAATGGCTGGCAATGATGTTTAAACAGTTGTCAAATGGATTCCCATTCCATGTCCGTGTATGTATTTTTATTCGGCGCGACAATTGATCAAACTTGTTTTTCTTGTGATTACCACCTTTTTTCATGTAACAAAATACATACTTCGAAAATTAAATTTAAGTGGAACCCTTCTATCGGTGTATTGTGGCTAAATATGTGTTAGTTCTGGAATAATGAGGCGAGGTCATTCAGGCATCGGAGGATGGCGAAGTGAAAATCAAAGGCATTTTAGGCCTAGAGGTAACGGAGCTCCACGATTTAGACCTCCAAGGATCTATCCATTGCGTGAAAACCTCAGGTAAAATCCTAGTACCAATTTATCTTGCATTAGTTGAATTGCATCACTGACGCGCCAATATTTTGTACACCTTGAAATGAAAAAAAACCGTATAAGTACTTATGACAATAAAACGTCAATAGACAAATTGTATTTTGTTAATCATAACTTAACAGGTGATTGTTGCTATAGCAATTCAAATTCCGCTTTTGTATTTTCTTAATTGTTATATTAATGTATTTATTGTCAGATTCCCGCCTCCCGGCCCTCAACTAAATCAAAGAGGCCCTTCATCTTTCAATGATCGCGGAGGACATCCAGACGACCATGGTCGACAAGGTCATCATGACAGACATAGAGATTATAGAGATAGCCATCGCCAAATTGATCATAGAAATCTGGACAGAGATCATCATATACGCTCCAGACAGATGTACCAATATGGCCATCATAATATAAGATCAAAAGATAACAATCAATGTAGCTCATTCAATGAGTCGACAGCCTTTTATGAGGATGTTGTAGCTGAGCCATACCATGTTAATAGTATGGGAGACATTGATCACCGGCAGCTTCCTCTTTTTTTGCCAACCCCGCCAGATACTTTTAGTCAGCATCGTGTATGTGACTGGTCCAAACCACCTCCTGGCTATATAACACATGAATATGATGATGGAAATCAAAATTCTTTAAAACATCATGATATTGCTGAAAGAAACAAAATGCCTGTTTTAGATTATACAGGCCATAGACCACCTGCATCAGACCATTATGGTGGTACCTCCGGACCCACCACCAATAATAATGACACTTCATTTAGTCGATCTGTAGATGACACCGTAGATATCATCAGGAAGAGGTTAATGAATCGTAATGATCCGGAGAGGTTATCACAAGATGCGTCTGTCCAACAGAGTGTCTGTGAGCAAGAAGCAATCGAGAATCCTATTCAACACATTCAGCAAGAGCAACCAGCCAAGAAGAGAACACCAAAACAGAGACAAAATGTTAAATCTAATTGTGATAAGATGAAATCAAATATTGTCCACCAACTGTTTAAGATGGACAAAGATAAGATGCACAAACTAATGGACGATCCCGGTTCCTCATCAAAGTTTGAGTTTGCGATTAGCAGTTTAATAACAGAATCACAAAATAGTTTAAACCGCCATTTAAGATCTGTGGCAGAGAAATCATTGTACAGTTCCAGCACAGACTTCATTCAAAACAACAAAAACACTATTTATGAGGACACTTTCATGAAACAGATGCAATGTCTATTAGATCCACAAGACACTGTATTACTAGAAGATATAAAACCTATAGTCATGGCAGAACTAAGTAAAGTTCTACAGTTGGCTGAATTTGAACAACAATTTGATGTACCTGATAATCACAGCGATCATCATACTGCAGATGGACAGTCTAACTATCCATATTTTGAACCCTACAATTATGAGGATTATTTGCATGAGGCATCTTTTGAGCAACATCAACCATCATCATTAACATACGAAAATTCAAATAGAGTAGATGTAACAGATAGCTGTAATTATGATCATGAAGCACCATATGAAGAAACCAAGCCTTTATTTGAGAGACGGCAATCAAAAAGAAGTGTTCCTGTTGATGAAAGAATACTTAGTATAGAAAGCCAGAGGAAGAGTCAGAGAATAAGTTTGGAAACCCCTGAGGGAGAGCCGTTTAAAAGTAAAGAAGAACCACTCCCACTTTTTGATGGGAATACTGATCAGTTGTCTGAAGAAGACACATTTGCTGAACTTGACAGGCAATATCATGTAGCTGTTGACCATGACTTTCTTGAAAATGATGATCTCTCAAGGGGGACACCTCTTAACTTTCTGCCTGTTCAACTACCAGAACCTCAAATTGAGAATGAAATTGACAATCAACTGCAAACCATTGCCCAGTCGTCTTTGGATTTATTTCCTATGAGCAGTACAGAGAACCTCAGAAAAATTGCCAAACAAATCAAGCAAGAAACAGAAGACTTTCAAAATGATAATACTAGTAATGAACATACACCTCAAGCTTCTGACAATGGTAGTCATAAAGTGAAACAAATTAAAATAATGCAAGAGCATGTGCCTCAACCTAAAGATACTGAGAAAGAGACTGATAAAGCAGGTAGCTCAAGTATTATTAAAACTTCTCCGTCAAACTCACGAAAAAGGTCTATTGATCAAAGACCGTCTCATCGCAAAGAAAAACGAAAAAAAAGTGAATCCAACCAATCTGATTCAGTTAAACCAACATCAGATATAAATGTCCCTGCCAATATCAATACTGGTTCAAGGAAGTCAACAGAAAAATGCAATAATGCCCCGAAGTCATATTATAATATATTTTTACCTAGAGTTGAAAGTACGAATGAATCTAAAGATAATCAAACAGTTGACTCAACAGACAAAACTTATTCAGATAAATATGTCAAAAGGAAAGAAACCTCCAGAAAACCGAAAGAAAAAGAGAGTGAAACAGGCAGAAAAAGACATTCTAGCACATCCAGTCAGACCATTCTAAGTCCAAAAGATAGTATTATTACTTCATGCAGTCAAACACCAGCGAAATCAGATCCTAAGATTAAACTTAAGACTTTTAATATGTTTGTAGAGCAGCCCAAGAAGGCGTCATCACACCACCATGCACACAGAAACACAGCTTCTGGTGTAACCCCTACCAAAGCCACTGTAGAGGAAAACATAACAAAACAAGTGCCAACACCAACTCCTGCATGCATTAAGACAGTCCAGACTAAACATGTGGGTACTCAAGTCATAAGAAGACTAATAACAAAAGAAACACAGACAAGTGAATACAAAATTACCAGTACTAGGTTTTGTCAAACAGAAAGAAAGAAGTTTGTCTCCAAATTTGTGCAAACACTTCCTGTTCATATTTCTAAAGAAGAGAGCTCGAAACCCAAGTCAACCTGCTCAGACAACTCAAAGACTAAGCCCGATGCTTTCGAAAGAATGAAAGAAATAGACTCGGAAATACAAGTATTACTGCAAGAAAAATTTAAACTGTACAGTTTCTTAGAATCCAAAGACACGTGTCCAAGCAGTATGCCTACTTTGGGTATGACTGTTCTAAACGTTACGCCTATTGATGAAGGTAAAGATGAAGGTGAAGATGACACCCAGATATTGGACGAAAATATAATGAGTGCAGATGATATTGCAGAAGATTTCGCCAACATACCAGTGGAAGAATTAGCGCAAATAGCATTAGAAAGTGTTCAAGAAGATAGCAGTGATTCAACTAAGGTTGAAAAAAGGTCTTTACGACAGAAAGTTCTGCAACAGGAACGGAAAACTTCTGAGAGTCCCACGTCAAGTAAAAGAAGTAATAGAAAAGCGAAACCGCCTAATATATCTCTTATAGAACAGATAATTACCGATGACAGGCCTCTTGAAGATATTATATCACTAGACGATCTAGAGGAACCGCAAGCTAAAAGCAAGAAAAAACCTCGATCTCGACCAAAGAAAAAAACGTCAAAGAAACCTACTAAAAGTAATGTTAACGAATTTTATTTGAAGGACTGCTCGGTAGTTCTCATACAGACAGATGTAAGAAAATTCATAAAGGAAGGATCAACAGAAGTGTCTGAAGATTCATCTGTGCCTGTAGAGACTGCTAAACCTTCAAATACTGGCGTAGAGGAGGCTGTTCCAATCGAGACGGAAGTAAAACCGGTAGGGGAGGAAGAAGTGTCTATGGTAAATGATATTCAGTTTGACATGTTAGACGTGTCAGAAGATATAGTGATAGGAGGGGAGAGCGAGATAAAATGTATTGATAAAGGAGATGATACGGAGACTATAAGTTTGGATACAATGCTGGATAACAGCCAGGCGTCGGCGGATGATGGGTCCACGGTGGAGACCGGCCAGACGGAGAATAAGTGCAAGATGTACGACTACTCGACCGATGAGCTACGCCGAGATTCGATCACCGTTACCAGTAACGTTGATTCCGTACTTGCGATAGAGGTGAGTCAGCTATCATTATAAATAATTGAAGTGTCTGTTTAAAATTTCAAAATGTGTAACAACTTTTTACTGAATGCATATGAAAGTACTACATATATGTACAGACTTTTAACAAAAAACATATTTTTTTAGTTTGTCTTTCTGTCTGTTTGTTCCGAAATTTTGACGGGACTTTTACTGGCTGATAGCTGATGTTGTAAGGAGTAACTTACGCTACGTTTATTTTAGAAAAGGATTAGGGTTCCATGAAACAAAAATAAAACCCACGAAGTTGTTAACAAAATCCAATTCAAATAAGAAAGTAATAATTTCAAGCGAACGAATGTCGCGGGCAACAGCTAGTTTTTAAATAATTTTATCAACACGAAAGTCGTAAAACAGTAAGTTAGTTTTTGAAAACGAACATTTAAATATGATTTCCTGAAATGTGGAATGGACGATATTACCACAAATATATCTACTGTCATTATTATCAAAAACTGTAACTTGTAACTAATTTTCAATATTAGACAAAGTCCACTCATTTGTCCATATTTTTTTTAAGAATGTTGCCCCCATTAATAATAAAATGCTACGAATTACATGTTACATACTGAATGTTCGCCGCATAGAGAGGCGGCCTGGGTTCAAGGTGTGGGAATGTACAGGCGAATGCAATACTTAATCTTAAACGATAAATTCAAAAAAGTATAATTGCAATTGCAAATCTATAATGACATATTTTATAATTTTTAAAACGTAAATAATTTGTGTAGAAATAATTAAAAAGTATAATTGCAATTGCAAATATCTAATGACATATTTTTATATTTTTTTAAATGTAAATAATTTGTGTAGAAATAATTATAGGAGAAAAATATCAATCAAAAGTTTTTTTTTATTTCCAGTGCTTGGAGACCGGTTTCATAGGAGCCTGTTTGAACGGCAATGTGTGCCACTTCAGTGGTGATGGGCAGCTAATAAATACAATGCGAGGGTCCAACCTTGCTGTCACATGCCTGACTATTGTCAAGGAGAAGTATGGGACCACTGTGTATACGGGATCACTGGATTCTAGGATACGATATTATGATTTGGAGGTATGATTGTTTGAACTACTGTATTCTACAATTAAGGCGACTACAGGACCTAAATTAGCAACTCTATTTGTGGTGGTTCAACCATCGTTTGAAATACTGTTAGAATAAAGTTCTAATCAGCTTGCACTACAAAGTGGTTGTTACGTCAGTCACTGAGGGCCGAATATTGCGAAATTAGTGGTTTTTTTGCGATTTACAAAAAATCTATTGATTGGACTAAAAAAATTTTTTTCAGAACACTACTCATATATATCATACTAGCATATATCCTGAAGAATATCATATATTTTTCTGGTTTTGTTCATTGCAGTGAATCATATGCTTTTTTATAAAACTCGCGTTTAGCTCCTGTAGTCCCCTTAAGACTTTTATTTTTACACGCAACAGGCTGCAGTGTCTTCATTCTGGAAGCAGCGCGATATTTCTTTCCGTTTTTGCTGCGTCTTGCACTCGCGATCTCAAAGACGCGACTTTGTGAATGCTAAAGAATCATGTGACATGAAAAAAAAAATCTTACAACATTAAACATAAAAAAAAATATTAACATCGTTAAATTATGGTGTACTTAATTTTAGAAGCAACTGCAGAATTTGACTCCAGCAAGCAATTCTTAAAAAACTGGCGGAATCGAGCTTGCCGCGATTGCTTACAATAAGAATAGCTTGCGCAAGCCAATTTCCGTATGTTTTATTGCTAATCCAACCATATCATTAAACTTAAATTTATCAAATCAGATGACATGACTGCAGTATCCGTCGCGGATCGTCGGTTTAGGTACTAATAACATGTCTGGGTACGCTTACCAACACCACATTCACAATATGAGAAGCGAACGCTTAAGGGCTATATATCCCTCAAATGGCTTAGCATGATCCTCCGTTACTCCTAATATACTGCAGCATTAATTTTGAATTAAATATATGGTAAAGTTAAGGATTAATGCTAAGTCCTATGTGTGTCGAAAACACGATTCCATAAACATTTCTCGATAGAAAAAAAAAACCAAAGTTACCTCCAAATCGAACAATAAACCGCTGGTATTCAAAAAGTACTTAAAATTAGATCATGAAACTTTGCATACTAACTGAACTGAACTATAAAGCAGGTCTTATGTGTTTTATTTTTTAGTCCAATAAATAGATTTTTTCTAAATCGCAAAAAACCACTCATTTCGCACTATTCGGCCGCAGTGACTGACGTAACAACCGCTTTGTAGTGCAAGCTGATTAGAACTTTATTCTAACAGTATTTCAAACGAGGTTTGAACCACCACAAATAGAGTTGCTAATTTTAGGGTTAGAAGGGCCTTAAGTCGCTTTTGACCGCTGCCGTCCCCGCAAAGTCAGAAATGGTTTCCCAGCAAAATACTACCGGAAAGGCAGTCGCTCTGAGTTAAATACTGGCAGATAGAGATCGAAGAGAACCTTCTAAACCTTTAATTAATATTTACATCTCATAATAGGGTAGATGACTAAAAAAAATCTAATTAGTCCGTTAGATAGATTTCCCAAAAAATATTGGACACATATTTTTTCTTTTTTCACGTAAACAAAAAATTAAGACGATACTGTGCGTTGAAAACTCATGTGACGTCACATTTGATTACATTTTTTACTCAACACCCACTCATTCACAAGTACCCACTCATGATCTTTGACACGTTTTATCTTCGTCAATTTGTATTAATTTAATAAAACAAAAAAAAACACTTAATATCCAATATTTTTCGATAATCTAACTGACGGACTAAACGAATCATATTTTTTAGTCAGTCATCATCCCTATTATTCCATTTTTCTCTTATTTTCCAGACGGGTCTGGAGAAGGGTCCAGAGTGCAATGTTCTCAGTCCGATACAGTCGATGGACCGCGCTTGGGACACCGTCTTCGTTGGCACCAGGACTGGTTTCGTGCTGCAATTTGAATGCAAGGTAATTATTAATCATTGTCATTTGAAGATCTTTGACAAAGGTGACAGTGGCCTGAAAGTCTGATAACCAGTCTTACCAAGGGGTGTCTTATTACCCAATACTTATTGGGTTTTGGAGTTCAGATAGGCAGTCCCTCCATGTAAAGTACTGGTACTCAGCTGCATCCGATTAGACTGGAAGCCGACCACAAAATAATTGGGAACAATAAAGGTTGGCAGATTAACAGAAAGATTAACAGAGATCATATTGAAGGGAAAACACGACTTTTCAATAAAACTAGAATCAAATGAACAACTACCAATAGGGAATATGCATGTAATTTTTTCTTCACTTACATCAATAAAATACAGTGTTATCAACCCAAGAAAAGTATTAAAAGTTAAGTTCAACTACTGCTTGTCGCTCAAAAATAATATTAAATTCCTGCAATTTTCTATGACAGTTCAAACGTTCGTGACTGTCGCGGCCATGATGTGACGTCATTTACCTCAATCTGCCTTGTTTACATCTATTTTTTTGGCCTTATTGTAGTAATTTTACTAATTGTATGTGCTCTAATCAAGCAAAAATTGCGATTACGATATTATAATAAAACTTTCTACTTTTCAAATAAAAGTGTTTTTTTTTACACAAAGACTTTGACGTCACTACCGGCGCGAATCGAGGACGACGCGTTTTGAGAGTGCGTTCCGTTTCACCAAAAACATGCTATATAAAAAAATAAATTGTTAAATAAGTGATGTTTTAGAAATTTAAACAAGTGTACCGTTGTACCGTGTAGTGTTATGCGCCAATACAATACATTTTTAATAAATAAAAAGAGTTTTGTATTTCTTGCATATTCCCTATTAAGCAATCTTACCGTCTATTCCAGAACAACATGTTAATACCAGTGAGCACAGTGAAGTTCTCCGATTACTCAATCCTAGCTCTCCGTGCAATGAAGGAGGGCCCTCGCAAAGTGCTGCTAATCGGTTCCCGTAACGATAACGTGACGATAAAGGACGCTCAGACAGGCTTGTTGCTACGGACGCTCTTTGGACCAAAGCTATCGTTGTATTCGATGCTATTTGAAGATGGCAAAGTGTTCTGTGGCACCAGCAGCAATCAGATACATGTTTTTGATTATGCTGTAAGTATGATTATGTATACACTTTATTTTTAAACACTGTTTTAAGCTTTCACGGTTTAAAACTAAACTTATTTAGGTGTCTATTCTGTTCTGCACAAACTAAACTTAATTTAGGCTATTGCTATCTTTTACTAAACGGCAGTGCGAGTAAAGGACGGCTATAGCTATGAACTAAGTTAGAGATGTCAAACTAGTTTATGCCTTGTGCTTCACCGTGTTTTTAGTCGACATATTTTTACTTGCACCCTTCATTTGTATGGAAATATTAGTTCCAACTAAATTTGACAGCTCTAAATTACGTCCGTCTCTTTCTCGTTTTATTAGAGAGAAAAAGATAGCAATAGCCTAAATTAAATTTAGTTTGTGCACAACAGAACCGTCACCATCGTCAAACTTACTTTGATTATTATAGTAATCGTGGAAGATATCCTATAAGTGACAATATAAGTTTACATTTTTTTTTGTAGGAAGTGTGAATGCTGAGTATGAGATCCTGGGTTCGATTCCCAGGTCGGGCAAATTGTTATTTTATGTTATCATGTTTCTCTCAGAAAGTATAATCAAGTTACTACTCTTGTCCATCCACTCAGCAGCACTCAATAGCATGTGTTAAGTGCCAATGTGTTAAAATAAAGGTCCTTTTCATTTTTACACACTTGTGCTTCAAGCACGCACTCAAGTCCAAGCACAAGCTTATCACTTAAGTGGAGATGTGAACAGAAATTCTTGTAATAATGTAACCTTTGTTCTTTAATTATTTAATCGGTGCCTACTTACGAAGGCCGTTTGACATTATTACATAATTAGTATAGTAGTCGTTTTTCTATACAAATAAATAAAATGTGTCTATCAAAATAACAGCATTTTACCTAAGCACAAGTTTTGACGAAACTTATATTGTCACTTACGGGATATCTTCCATGATTGGTAATTGTTTTGAGCTCCCGATATCCCGATATATATAAGTTTAGTTGTAAACCGTGAAAGCTTAAAACAGTGTTTGATATACGACACTTATAACAAGAACACTTTTTGTTATTTTTTTTTCAATTTTTGTCTGTCTTGTTCCGGCAAATCTCCGAAACAGCTGGACCGATTTTGGGACCGAGTTTTACTGGCAGAAGCTGATATTATAAGAAGTAACTTAGGTTACTTTTATTTTAGAAAAAGTATTAGGATTCCGTGCAAAAAAAATAAAATCCTGGAAAATGACTTATTTTAGAAAAAGTATTAGGATTCCGTGCAAAAAAAAAAAAAACTGGAAAATTTTAACGAAATTCCATTCAAAAGGGAAGTAATATTTGTATAATAACTTCACGCGGTCGCGGGGCACAGTTAGTTTAGTATAAATTTTGTTAAATAATAATTGTAGGGAAGTATTATCAAATTACTATAGTTCCTTCGTTTGAACTTTAGGTAATTATCTAGCTTTAGTTATTCTGACGCTGACTGACATGTAAAATAAATACTTAAGTTTGTACTATTTGATTTTCAGAGTGGATTCTACACGGGTTGCCACGAGGGCGGTAAGGGTGCGGTCTGCTTGCGGGTGGTGGGCGGGCTTCTGTTTGCGGGCTGCTACGACGGCTGCGTGTACGTGTACCGCGAGGGTCAGACCCGGCCGCTGGCGCAGCTGCGAGGTCCCGGCCTTATGCTGCTGTCTCTCGCCATTTTGGGCAGCAAGGTGAGACAGCATCATTTATGTAGTACATAAAATAGAGTAATTACTACTAAGGTTATGAGGTTAATATTACCAGCCAGAGAGACAGCCTTTTTTTTCTATATGTCTGTTACTTCGAGCATTAGGGAATACGCAAGAAATACAAAACTCTTTTTATTACAAAAATGAGTTGTATTGGCACATAAAAACATTATGGTACACTTGTTTCAGTTTCTAAAACATCACTTATTTTGCAATCTATTGTTTTATGTAGCATGTTTTTTGTGAAACGGAACGCACTCTCAAATCGCGTCGTCCTCGTTATTGCCGGTAGTGACATCAAAGTCTATGTGTCAAAAAACATTTTTATTTGAAAAGTAGTTAAAGTTTCACTAAGATTTTATTATAATATCGATATTGCAATTTTTGCTTGAATAACGCACATACAATTGGTACAAGCAGTAGTTGAACTTAACTTTTAATACTTTTCTTGGGTTGATAATAATGTATTTTATTGATTTAAGTGAAGAAAAATTTCATGCATATTCCCTATTGTTGCATTCGTTGCGCGAGCGTTAGTTAATCGACGAACAATTATACGTAAAACGAACATCCGATCGCACGCACGTAAATACAACAAAGTACGAATTCTGTACTCGCGATAGAATGTTCCTTGCGTAAAAACAGCTGCAGTAACATAATAACATAACATCACGCCTGTAATCCTCGAAGGGTTAGGCAGAAGTGCACCTCTGGCGAAATTTGGGCGTACTATTAAGTTATGTTTAAGTCTAATAGGGCGAGCTTAGTGCTATCAACCGACGACAAATCCAGACTACTAGGCTGCTACTGAGAAATTCCTGATAGAAAAATCCAAAAACACTTTGCCCGACCCGGAAATCGAACCCAAGACCCCACGCTCAACAGTCACGCTTGCGACCACTGGATTAATAATTGACAAAAAATGAAGACGATACAGTGCCTCGAAAACTCGTGTGACGTCACATTAGAGTAATTTTTTACTCAAATGTGACGTCAGAAGCCCCCACTCATGATCTTTGACACGTTTTGTCTTCGTCAATTTTTATTAATTTGATAAAACAAATAACACGTTTCTAATATTTATCGATAATCTAACTGACTGACTAAACTGAATCATATTTTTTTTAGTCAGTCATCATCCTTATTAAAACCCTGCTCTTGCTCATTGACTTGATCATTAAAATATTATTTCTTTTGTTACAGATTATTGCAGGCTATAGAGACAAAAATTTGTACATATGGAAAATACCATTAAGTATACTACAAGAAATGATTTTATGAATGTCTACTTAAGTGTTGTAGATGAAATCTCACTTTTACCCTTAGTTCATTATATTCCGTGATTTGTTTAGTTAAAACTAATATTAATAAAATAAAAACAAATGTTAATCAGAGGTTTAATTTGCTAGTTCCTTTGCTTGTAAAAGCTTACACAATCGGCTATTGGGCTGATTTCCCACCGAAACTGCGAGGATGCGTAGCGGACTTTTCAGCTCTAGTTCCGTAGACCGTTTTGCACTGCACTCAAGTCGCAACCCTCGCCCCATCGCACTTTTTCGTATGACCAAATACCTTAAGCCGGGTTAAGACGTGTGTAACGCGTAATTTAAGATTACGTGTAATTTAGCGTCAACAGTGTGAACGGCACAAACGAGCACTGCAAGCGCCTTTGTGTTCGCGCTAAAAACCGACAGCCAGCGCCGGCGGACGGTGGGCTGAAAATCGGCTTTCATAAACTTAAGGATTTCAATTTGCAAGTGCCTGATTTTTTGCCGGATATCGCTTATAATAGTCATTATTATATACAAAAATGACACCCGAGCTAATTCTGCTCAAACACGAAGGAATTATATTTTTTTATGACACCCGAGTTAATTCTGCTGACTAATAGAAATCATCAGCAAATTGAAATCCCTAAGTCTATGAAAGTCGATTTTCAGCCCATCGTGCGGCGCAAGCGTTACCGTCCACAGAATTCACGTTACATTTCACGATATATTACATTACGCGTTATACACGGCTTTAGCTAGTAGCTCGGCATCGCGGTGCTACTCGTAAGCGAAGCTTGGAAAATACAGTATTCCTATTGGTAGATATTTCTCTCGCGCACCGCCTAGCTACGTTGCACATCTCTGGTGCAAACGAAGTCCGTTTTGAAAATCGGGCATCATTGTGGAAGTTTGTAAACGGACACAGCAACACTACGGCATGGCAGGGCGCTGAAGTGATTATACACTCTTTGGCAGACATCACCGCTGTATGAACCATGTAGCACATTTAAGGAATGTGTATGTGTGTGTGTGTGTGGTATGTGTGTGAGGTGTAGGGTTTGCATTTGCAAACACAAATGCATTTGACATACCCTTATAGAAAAGAAGGAAAAACACATTTGGCCAATAACAGAAATACTCGCACACGGCAAAAAGGTTGTTTTTATAAAAAAACGTGGTACTAGTATCTATAGGTATCAAATCCTACATTTACCATAACTTGTAAGGATACCGTACCATTTTTATATTTACTTGATTAGACTACTTATTGTTACAGAGCAATGGTAATGTTACAATACGTTCCCGTGAAATCCCGTGCCACAATGGGGAAGGCTGGAAAAGCTGATTGTAGATGGCGCGTCCATAGCTTAGACCCAATCTGACTATCTGACCAATGTGGTCAATCTATTTTGAAATATAAAATGACATTGCCAGATTTTCAACCGATATTTGGTTCAGGCGCTGCTAGCGCCATTAGTTCCACTAGTTGCCCACCCCATTGAAATCAATTCATAAAATCGCCTAAAATTAATTTTAAGTTTAGGCGATTTTTGGTTTCTGAACGTAATTTAGTTTCTGCCAAGTGGCACTCCTGTTTGAATTTCTGACTTACGTCAGTGGGTGTTTCGGACGGCGGCCATTATTCTACGTATAATTAATAATTTTTTTGCTGTTTTGTGCTAGAAACAAAGAACTCAACTATTTTCGACATATTCTATAATATTATAGTTTTGGAAAAAACACATATATAGTACAAAAATGAATCCAGAATAGTAAGTATTTTTGCTATTGTAACATGGCGATTTAGAAACAAGGATGGTGCAGAAAACCCATCTTTTTTGCGTGTTCATTGTCTTTACGTGGAATTTGTATCTTAGAACCCTGTACCTTTAGTATACGAACAAGTTATGGTGTTTCAATAGTAAATTAATTTACTACAAATGGGGTGACTCATTGTGTATTCGTGGTATGTGGGTAATATCGAAGTATTTGTGAAAACGTAATCGTATGGATCATGAATGGCGCATTAGTGAGTGATGATTGTACCAGTACTTCACTTCCTGGTTCCTGTGAACTGGATGCGTAGCGACCGCGAAGTCTTTGTTAGAGGAAACAAAGCAACGCCTCCCCTCGTTTATCAAGAACGTTTATTGATGCGCATCACTGTGTTGTCCTTGATCTGATCTGCTGCACTTCATTAAACAACGGAATGTGTTCCCTTTCAGCGACTACTTGTTTAAACTACTCCTGATTGGTGACTCTGGTGTTGGAAAGTCATGTCTGCTGCTGAGGTTCGCCGACGACACTTACACAGAGAGCTACATCAGCACCATTGGTGTGGACTTTAAAATTAGGACTGTGGACTTAGACGGCAAGACAATAAAGTTACAAATATGGGACACAGCTGGACAGGAGCGGTTTAGAACAATCACTTCTTCATACTACAGAGGAGCGCATGGAATTATCATTGTTTATGATTGCACAGACCAGGTAAGAACCTCGTACTTAACTTCCATTCATTCTTTCAAAATACAAAACATTCCTGATTATAGCCTGCATATTGTGTCTTTAGAGGGTATTCAACCTCCTTTGTTGATCTTAATATCACAACATAATGAATAAATCACTGCAGTATAAAGACCAGATAACCTTAGACTGTACTGATCAATATTCATCAACTTTATAGAATCGTGCTTTAACAAGAAGAAATAAACAACTTGCAAATAGATATCTGCAAAGAATGAGCTAGCAAAACTAGTATTTTTTGTTTTGACTGTGGCGTGTATTAAACCTTTGGAAGTGAGAAAGTTAGTGAAGTGAATTGAATTCTAAAGAAAACTAAATATACAATCTTGTCAAATTGAACTGTTTTTAAATGAAAGCTGTTTTTAATTTAAGGTGTGTGCACATACATATTGTAATAATAATTAATAATTTCCTCATGCATATTTTCCTTAAACAGCTGTCAAAGTCTTAATTTATTTATTACTTCCACTAACTGTAGATCAGATTGTTCTAAATCAAACTAATAATTAGTCTAATTGGGAATTAATACCAGCAATGCAATACTTTTCACTTTTATAATTAAACTCATAGTACAAGTTTCTAATGAGTAAGATTTTTTTTTATTAAAACAACACTAGACTACACTTAACTGGAAATTAGTTAGTTTCTACTTGATTATTTTGGCCTAGACTTCAAATACTGGAACTACGCTACTCAGTCGCTCCATGTAAAATACAGGTATTTAGCTGCATCCGGTTAGACTGGAAGCCGACCCCAACATAGTTGGGAAAAGGCTTAGCAAATGATCATGCCTTCAAATAAATTTTAAATCGATTAAAAAGACAACTGATTACACAACCTTCACAAATGTATTATTCCTCCTTGGCTATTGTTAAAAAATAAATAAAAATTGAAAACAGTATTCAACATCAGAAATATTTAGCAGGTTTTCATCGATAGAACACTTCTTTTGATGTAACCAAGAAAGCATTACATATTGATTAAAATAATTATCTGTACAGTATGCAAATGACCTATAATACTCTGTACTGGTGACTAATTTGTGCATGTGGTAAGTAAGTAAGGCCGCGTATGGACGACACGACATGTCTCGCGAATCGCGAAGCTTGAACAGTGCGCGACTTCGCTTGATATCGCGATACCGTGTTCATCTAAGAGTGCAATATTTTTTTTTTTTTTTTGTGTTCACTCATTCGAAGTTTAGTGTTTTTTTTTAACTTTAAATATGTATGCGTTTCATCGACAACAATGAACAAATAAACAAACCAAATTTGCGTTTAATGGATTCACACTATTACCCAAGTCACTACTACCACTATTATCAAGTTTTTCTAACCGAAAAAAAATATACCTACAAGAGGAAAATTAAAAAAAAGCCGTGAGTAGCGTTTTTTTAAACTTTTCCACACTCAATAAAAAAAAGACCCATGAAAATCCGACTTCTGGAAACTTCGTTTTATTTTTTTTGTCATTACACTCAATTTGAGGTGAAATAATTAAGTTTGACATTGTGTTAGCTGGGCTGTCCCTCAAAACCGCGTACTTATTAAATGTCGATATGGTTCTACAACTGTGTCGGACTATGTTGCCAGAGCCTAGGCGCGATATTATCAAATATTTGTTGCACTGTGAATGCAGGCGATTATCAAATCATAAAAATACAATGTTTCTCTTGTTTAGTAAACCACAAAGAGTAACAACAATAAGTAATTGAAAGAATTAAATTTCCTGTACATTGCTTGTACTATTTCTAGTTATTTCTTTTTGTCTTTTCTACTTATTTGTTTCTATTTTAAATATAAGAAATATTTAAAATAGAAACAAATAAGTAGAAAAAAGTAGAGTAAACATATTTAAAAAAACATTTAAAAATATAAAAAATGTGGTTGGGAGCAGGGTCCAAGCTACTAGTGGACAGTGGTTAGGGCTCCAGATACAAGAACCTCCTCACAATGCAGGCCGTATCCAGGAGTACTGCCTTCTGAATCAGTTATTGCGTTTTTATTAAGTACAGAATAAAATCTGACTAATACACTCATATTATGATTTAGGACATTTTTAGCTTGATTTGATTACATCAGTTGTAAAATTAATGTAATAAACCTTTATCATGGTAAATGAGATAAGGTGTAGGAATGTATGTTTTATGAATTAGAATAATTATGTTATTATAGAATTCCATTTCGTAAACTGTTGACGTACTTAAATGTGTTTTTAAAGAAGTCGTTTTTACGATAGTCCAATGGCTAGGAATCATTGGAAAAATCCATCACAATTTCTTCTCTCAAGTCCTAAATTACGTCTCAAAACCTGATGCTTTGTATTTCGCATTCAGTACCTATGCTTCTGCTGGCCTTAACTTCTTGAACGCTATAAATAAATGCACGCGCTTGCCCTCCAAAAACAAGCCACAATTTCACCTACCATTTTGTCACATAAATTATTTGTGATGTTTGGCGTACAGGGACGCTTGCTTGTCACGTATTTGTGACAATGGCGTTCAAAAGGTTAAACATCTTCACTTCATCCAGCTAGAGGAAGTCGTTTAAAATATAATAAAGTTGTAAAAGTATAATATCAACTTCCTACCTTCGAACCCATAACTAAACAAATTCTTTAACATGGTAGGAATATTTATTTATAAACAGTTCATAACGTTTTATGGCCAATATAGTTAAGTTTGTACAAATGAGTTATGAAGCTCAAAGTTGGCTACCGTCCAAACTGCCGAATACCTACTCACTTGCAATTTGTAAACAATGACGAATATTTTAATAATTCAACGGCTTACTCTTTGTTTAACTTAATTTTAACATGATTTCATGAATAGGTACTCCGGAAGGCGAAGCCCGAACCTTGTGATTAAAACTAGGTCAAGTGCGAGCTGGACTCGCGAACTAAGTTTCACTAAAACTACAATAGTTTACCTTATTTTTATTAATTGCCTAGGTTGGTCTATGGATGGGTGACCACCCATTACATACCGAATTTCCTCCGTGCCTCTTAAAGCAGGTTAAGCCGTTGGCCCCGGCTTTCATTTGTAGACAGAGAGAGAGAGCTAGCTTGACAGTTTTTGAGATTTGTGTTTGAAAGTCGTAACAATGACATGTAGTCAGTGGCCCGAAAGTCTGACAACCAGTCGTATCGTATTACCCAGTGAGTGCTAACTGCATTGTGGAGGTCAGATAGGCAGTCGCTCCATGTAAAATACTGGTATTCAGATGCATCCGGTTAGACTGGAAGCCGACCCCAACATAGTTGGGAAAAGGCTACGCAGATGATGATCTGTGGATTCTGTGCTCATAACTGCCTAGATAGAGGAACTGTTGAACTGTTCTGAGGATACAACACTGCAACGAACAGGTAAATGGAGTAGGCTTAGTTAGTGGGTCCCGTTAAAACCCTTTGGTTATGGCTCCCTAAGTAGGTCCTTCTTTTCTGTTTTGCGAGAAATGCTAAATCCTGACTTGTAATAAAATTATGATGCCCGAAAGGAAACGGCAGAATGCAGCTTTAAATCTGTTGTTTGCACACTCAATCATTTCAAGGTTTTCCTCTCAATGCTGTTTATTTTTTCTTAAAATCCATTTAATTATCATACAAACACGTGACCAATAATACTTAAAGTTATTTATAAACATTCATTCATGAATATCTCTCATCATTACTCGTCCCTATCAAACTTTAATTGCTCACCTCGGCAATAGGCTAGTATCCACCATCAATAAATTGCAAATCTATATAGTTCAGAGATTCCCAAACTTATTTTGTCTACCTACTGCCCACTTTGAGAATAAATTATTTTTAGTGCCCCCATTTTTTCACCTAAGTACTTAAAAACCAAACTTCAAGTTAAATTAATTTTTGTGAGCTATATTAGCGGAGATTACACATTCATTCTAAATGAGACTTTTACTCTAACAGGAGTTAACTTGAGACCTGAGCGCAGTAGGTAGTACACAACGGCGCTCAGGTCTCAAGTTAACTCTTACAGGCTACACCTGCCAATGAGAATAATTATTGAAAAACAACTTTATAGTATTCAGACAGAGTATCTTTTATTCAAAATAAAACAAACAAAATCGATTCTAATATAAAAACTAATGTGGCGGATGAATCTGATGCTGTTCACAAGTTGTAGTCGAGAGCCGAGAGCTCAGTCGGTGTTTAGGAGTCCTAGATGAAATTACAAATCGCTCCCTAAGCCTCTACACAACGCCCCCATTTTTTTTCTGGGACTCTTACTGCCCCCCTTTAGGCCTGCAGCGCCCACAAGGGGGCGTTATCGCCCACTTTGGGAAAGGCTGATCTAATCCGTCAGTCCGTCAGTATTGGAAAATAATGGACACTTGTTTTTGTAATCCAATGAAGATTGACAAAGATAAAACGCATCAAAACTCGGTAGTGGGGGCTCGTAACGTCAGAACGCACAAAGAATTATACCACGGCGTGACGTATTGATAATTTTAAAAGCGTCATATCTTCGTCAATTTTGGTTTACGTAACAAAAGAAAAAATACGGGTCAAATATTTTTTGATAATCTGACGGACTAATTAGGTTTTTTCAGTACACAAGCCTATTGTTGCATTCTAAACTCGTTAAACTTCATCGTTTGTCTAGTGTTCGTAAGCGCGGCTGCTTATCACGAGGTCCTTGGTTCGATTCCCGAGTCGGGCAAAGTTTTATTGGGTGTTTCCTTCAGGAATTTCTGTGTACTAGCCACGGAATCTGGATTTGCGCCCTATTGATGGCAATAGGCTCGCCGAGGTACTTTAATATAACTGGCGGAAAATGGGCGTACTATTAAGGGTACACTTCTGCCTAACTCTTCGGAGATTACAGGCGTGATGATATGTTATGTAAACTCGTTTCTGACCTATTGCAGTTCATCCACTACCTACCTCTGTTCTAGATAATTATCTGTTCCACATAGCATCTGTGGCCTCATTTTGAAGGCGTGATACGATTACTGATGAGTTTGCATTCATTTTCGACTAATTAGCAGTTTATTCTGTCTAGTATTATGTCCAATTTGCTCCAAATTCTCCGATTCTGATAAGATTAATTAATGTCGTGATAAAAACGTGCCAGTCAGCATAGCATGGAGATCGTCTGTAACTTCCCCGGCTGACAATTTGTTAGTCGGGATGAAACCAAACACGGACTTTTCTTCGCGTGACGAAGAAACTTATTAATACTAAACCATATTGCGATGTTTAAACACTATAATTATTATGGGTTACAAGAAAATCGCATAAAAACTATTCTATTCTGCCTTGTGCTTTAATGGCATACAGACCACGAACCACCAAGGAGTCGATAAGCGTCGCTCAGGTGGCCTACCATGACGTCTTAAAGCAGGATCGTTTTAATCTTGTTCCAGTGTGTGATAGAGATGGCGCTACACGTCTTCTATAGCTCCGTCTCTTACCCACACTGGAACAAAATTAAAACGATCCTGCTCTAAGACGTCATGGTAGGCCACCAGTTCTCCCTCTTATTTTTGTCACTGCTCTCAAAACGGTAAAGGAAAACATCGTGAGGAAACTGTCATATCCTAGAACCAAATAAACGAAGAATATGTCCTTTGCGCCCCAGGTCCATGTGGTGGATTACAGCATTTACAGCCAATTCCCTCTAATAGAAAAAAAAACACGTGACCCAGCAGAGGCAACGCTAGTCGGCTGATTATGCAACATGATAGCGTAATTATCTAGGGACTAAGCTGGACGTATGTTTTAAAGTATTCACACTCGTGGAAGCGATTTTAATGTACCCGCAAACGTAATATCACGACTTTAAATAGTGAACAGCTAAATAATTAATTGGCCCGAACGGTTTACTTGCAAGATCAATAACTTTCACTTTAAATAATGTTACAGAGAATGGCTTTTGTTTAGATAGCATTGGCGTGAAGCGAAAGTGCAGTGTTATGTGATGTTGTTCAATATAAGGACTGTGATGTGTACTGTTAGCAACAGAAGTAGGTTAGCTATTGCAACTAAATCTAAAGTTGCAGTTTAGAATTATTGATGAAAAACTTAGTAAAAAAACTTGCTAAATTATTTGTTTCCAACTAAGTTATTAAATAGTTTATAATATGGAGACAGGTAGTGTCTTATTACTTTTTTTTTTTTCATAAAACCTTTTTATATTATGTCCTGTATTGTCCTGTCTATTAAAAACGTACAGAACTCCGAAATTAACATCGACTATCGTTGCTAACTGTACTACGCTTGGTTAATAGGAATGTAATGGGATCGTTTATCATCTAACTAAACTAAAACATGTGCGGTTGACGACAAAAACCCGCATACTTTAAAAAATTTAAATTTCTTGGAACTGAGCACACAGTTGTCTAGCTAGACTGAAATATAGTTTTTTTTCTCCGGTACAAATACTATCTTACGACCTTAATTTGTATCATATTTCTCCCATTTTTACTAACACTAATCTAGGCTTCATCTAATAAGATGTAGATTTTCAACACTAGATTTAGCGCGTAGAGTTGAAATTCCAACAGTGCCTTAAGTTGTGAAAAGGGGCAATATTTGGTCCTCATACAAACTTACGCATTTAATAGCTGTAATGGCCTAACCTGAGTATAATTTTGCATAAATTAACGAAACATTTTGTTTTAATGGTTATTTCCGACCAACTTGTCCCTCTGGGAAAACCTTGACCCCTGCAAGAGATTGTAAATAAACTTGATGTAAGTACCTACATAATGCGCATTTAGAATAACGTAAGACGAACCCATATGTCCGTTTTCACTCGAACAAAATTATACCTACTGTGCACTGTTGGAAATTCTACTCTGTTCTGAGCAAAGTGTTAAAAATCCAATAGTGCGCTTCCTCCGTAACACGATAATTTTGATATGCACTGAAGCTATTAGGTGCGAGGATAAGATAAAATTGTCAATAAACAAACTGATTTAAAAAATTTTGGACCTCTTAATATGAGCATAGGTTAGCTTGATCGAAAGTTGAAAGACCTTTTTTTTATTTTTTCTTTTGGTCTTTAAAACTTTCATTAAGTATAGGTGATTTTTTTGATATTAAAACAAAAAAAATATTAAAATTTAGATGCAAGTAAGATCGCACCACAAGCATACACCGTTAATTTTAGGTCGTTCTGGAACCGAAAGCCATTAACTCGATCATCGAACTCGGAAAGATTTTGACTGTGTTTTTTTATTTAAACATATTACTTATAAATTTAATTTTTCGATTTTTTTTATATATTTTTTTATTTTTTTTTTGTATATAAAAATTTAAATTTCCTTTTTTTTTGTTATTTAAAAAAAAACAGTCCCAATCGTTCCGATAATGATAACGTAACCTATCACAAAAATTCTACTACGAATCACGAATATAGCGCACAGGCGGACATACATATTTATCTCAAACTATTAAAAGTAAGATAAACATCAATACCAGATAAAATTACGTATTGTATTAGATTTGTGTCACGTCACACCTTGATTAGACATTCACATTATCATAAGACTGGTTTGGTTTCCTAAAAAACTTCTAAAGAACGTAGGAAGTACAATCAACAATCACTCACACTCAGCCACTTTTAAAACTAATTTCTTCATACCTATTTTATTGTATTATGGAGTTTTGGATTGCATTTTCGAATATTTTACACATACACATATTGAAATAAGTCCATCTCAAAGTTGCAATTGTTACGCCACGAGGAAATCGCTTTGAAATTTAGCTAAGTGTGTTCATATTATTTTGTAGTTGTGAATGTACACAGGCACAATGGTCGCAAACATTCGACAGTAGAAAGTACAAAAACAATATAATATGTCATTTAATAATGTAAGCTTCAAGGTACTTTACTCATTTAGGTCAACCAGAAAATCGGGATCTGGCAATATACCGAAATAAGGCCACAGTACCTACTTATAATAAAGTGCAAGCTCTACCAGTGCTTACTTTGAATCATCTGCAGGAGAAAAGTGAGCAGATTTAAATCGTTCGATATGCCCTCATCATACTTAGGTTGCGTGAAAAAATGTTTGCATTGAAAAGAGCTAGCGCGCACATTCCGATAGATACGATTGTTTACGATAGATAGTATGAGTGAGAGAGATTATACTATTCAAATGTCATTGTCAATAGGCATGATGACAGTATCAAAAAATTGCAAATCTATTTAGTCTGTCAGTTAGAGTATTGGAAATTAATGGACACGTATTTTTTGTTTTTGTAAATCAATGAATATTGACAAAGATAAAACGCATCAAAACTCGGGAGTGGGGGCTCGTGACGTCAGAACTAGCTAAAAAATACCAAGACGTGCAGTATTGAGAATTTTAAAAGCGTCATATCTTCGTCAATTTTGGTCGTTTTTTTGTCGTCTCGCCTATTGCCACTGATATCTGATATTGCAATCAAAGTGGACACATACTGAGCTCAAACAATCTAAACAAAGCACCCACATCATGATCATCTTCCTCCCATGTCCCATTCTACTTGGGGTCGGCATGACACGTTTTCTTCTTCCACTCTACCCTGTCAGACGTCACGGCGTCTTGCGGCATCTTTTCTTTCATATCATAACTCACATAATCCACGTATCTTTTCTTTAGCATCCCTCTTCCTCTATCCATTAACATTATTAGCCACCACTCTTTCAGTCACATGCGTTTCATCCCTCCTAATCACATCACAAAGAACCTTCAGTTGAGACGATAAAAAGAAAAGTCATTGTCAACGAAGCAGAATGTGATTATTTTTTAGACAGTATTTTGAATCTTACGAATTAAATCTTTGAAAAGTCATATTTATAGTGCATCAATAAATGACCCGATAACCTATTATCGGGTCATTTATTGATGCTCTATAAATATGACTTAAAGAATGACTCATAATAATTATGTTATTGTGTAGTTGCGAACTTTGATCCGGTCGTGAGGTCACTTGTCCAATGCTTCTATTGACTTCGTTCGAGAGATACGTCACGTTTTTCTTGCTATATTTTTTATTCGATTAAGTTTACACTTCATGGTTTGAACCAAGGTCATCTAAATATTGTTCTAGAGAATTTGTAAAACTAAAGGTTTCGACGTTTCTTGACTTTGGATAAAATAATAGAAAGAAACCTATTCGCTTGTTGATGTCTCTTGTAAAGGTGTTTTGGAGTCTACTACTTTGAGAATTATGTTAGAGAAGCTACATAAGGCTTTAGCATTCCTAGCAGATACTTTTATTCAAGAATACCTTTTTGAAGAAAGTATTTTAGAAGTGCCTGTAACACAATTTTTTCTCCAACCTATATAATACTAAGAGGCCTTTTGTAAACAGCTTAGGCTTCCTAAGTATTCTATTGAGGTTTAAAGCTCAAGTTTTTGATTATTTACACAGTATTTTAAGTCTTGGCAATAGGTGAGCCACATGGGCGACATGGGACTTGAAACATAACTGGCGAAATCTGGGTGTACCTACTTGATTACTAGCGTGATATTATGTTATTTAAAGTCCTATTCCATTGCTCAAACAAGTCATAAAACCCTCTTTAACGTTGACACTTCTAAAATCTCCTATGATTACCTTCCAGGATTCATTCAGCAACGTGAAGCAATGGTTGGAGGAGATCGATCGCTACGCGTGCGATAACGTGAACAAACTGCTGGTCGGCAACAAGTGTGACCTCACCACTAAGAAGGTCGTCGACTACACCACAGCCAACGTGAGTTACATTCGACCTTATTTATATGGTGTTAAGGTCTGGGGAAGTAAACAAGCCTGTTATTAGGAAAAGGCCGGAAATAGGCCATAATGGAAAAATTACTCGATCGGTCTTGTGGTCGCAAGCGCGATTGTTGAACATGAGGTCCTGAATTCGATTCCCGGTTCGGGCAAAGTGTCATTGAGTTTTCCCTTCAGGAATTTCTCAGTAGGAGCCTCGGAGTCTGGATTTGCGCCCGGTTGATTGCAATAGGCCCGCCCCCTATTATATGGGAAACTACACTAATATTATAAAGATTGAAATATAAAGATTTGTATTTTTGTGTGTCTATGTTTGTAATAAATAAACACAAAAACTACTGCGCCGATTTCAAAAATTCTTTCACCATTAGAAAGCTACATTCACCCTGAGTAACATAGGCTATATTTTATCCCCGTACTCCCACGGGAACGGGAACTACGCGTGTGAAACCGCGTGATGTCCGCTAGTTCAACATAACTGGGGAAATGTGGGTTTACCTACTATTATTAGTCTCTGCCTAACCCTTCGGGGATTAGAGGCGTGATGTTATGTAACTTGGCATAGGTTAATAGGAAATTGAAATTTTCACAGAATATGTAGTTCTGTTGCCGCTATAACAAGAAATATTAAAAATCATTAAACGTTAAAGGGGGCGTTCCTACTACGAGGGTACAGAACCCTTCATGCGCGAGTCCGACTCGCACTTGGCCGGTTTTTTTCGTCATACTATCTGCTATGATGACATTTACCACATACCATACAAGTCCGATCCATACTAATGCTAACGATAATGTGTCTCCTTATATTTATTCATGAATAAGTCATAAAAATAGATTCATTATTTTTCAACGCTTTAGTGATTCTTGTGAGAGAAAAACTGCATGTAATCTTGATGCCGTTGCTAAAATTGAAAATGGTTTTTGTCTCATCATCGGTGATGTTATTAATTACTCTATGTGCTTAGAGTATTTGTTTTAAAATCTTGTCTTTGGACTTGTAACATTATAAGTACTATGTATATTGAAAAGTGCAATAAGACACATGCCACTGTTTACATTGAGGTATCAAAACACGTTACAAATGTTTTCAAACATACTTGTGTGTCTAATACTTGACTAAACATATCTATCTTATGTTTACTTACATCACAATTTTCACTTCTATTGCTATACTGCGGTGCTGTTTTCGTTTTAAAGATATAAGAGACCAATTCAACAGTAAATGCGACGTAACTTTTAAAACTTGTTGTTGGTACTGGCAACCTCCTTGGTGTTGCCGGTGATTTTATATGGTGGTTAATACTTACCACTAGGTGGACCACACACTTCATGGTTGGTAAATGATTACCAACCGTGGAGTTTACCTGTTCATCTTCAATCAATCAACTCAGTCCTTTTTAATCCACTGCCTTTTTTTTTTGGATGCGATGTCATCAAATGACTCCTCCCGCTCTTGGCGGAGCGGAAGGGAGTGTCAGACTTTTACTGACTAAAACCCATCTATGTTCCTTCTTCGTCCATTGTGTTCCGGGGCCACGGTATCTCTTTCCAAAAGTCCCTCAGCCCCGGCAGGCATCGGCCCTTGCGGACCCCTTCCTTTTGCTGATATCTCTTTGAGGCGCGCGTGGAACACGAACGTGCCGTCGACACGGCCTGTCATCATAAGACGGACGGACGGCGAGCTAGCCCATAGCTCATCGTACACAGGCGTCCCTGTGCGTCTCCCGCAGTTCAATCCACTGCCTGACATAGGTATCTCTAAAGCTGTACCACAACACCTGTTCTCCGCTTTCTGTATCGAGACCGACTCAGCCACCTTAATAAAGTCTTCAGTCGATCTAGCAGTTTTGAGTATGAATGTGATGTGATGGCTAATTGTAGAGGAAGACCAAAGGAAACAATAGATGGACTGTGTATAGGATGATATGTGCAAAAAAGAGATATCTAATAAGATGCCGAATAATAGAGAAGTATGGAAAAAGAAGACGTGCTGCGCCGACCCCAAATAAATCGTAGACAGGACAATGTTGAAGGTCGATCTAGCTGGCAACTGACCCATACGCCGATACGCCCTATTCTCCTTCAAAGAAATCAACATAATCTAAACTTTTCGAACATTTCCTCTCACAGCAATACGCGGAACAGCTGGGCATCCCATTCTTGGAGACCTCAGCGAAGAACTCGACGAACGTGGAGCAGGCGTTCATGACGATGGCCGCGGAGATCAAGACGCGCGTCGGGCCGCCGTCCACGGGCGCCGCGCCGGTCGGCGGGCAGGTCAAGATCGACCAGGGACACCCCATCGACACCGGCAAGTCTTCTTGCTGCTGAATACGCCGCCAACGGTGAGTTGCTCAACTGGTTTATTTTGGAGTGCTGTAAGCTGGGTTTTTCCGTTGCGAAAAGGGGGCGGTGCTATTATGTATATGGCCTGTTTGGTGTGGATTGCCTCGATGGTTCTTGGATTCGATTCCCATGTTGAGCAAAGTGTTATTGGGTTATTCCATCAAAAAACTCTCAGTAGCAGCCACAGATTTTGCCTGGTTGATAACAATAAGCTTGTAGCCTATAACGTAGAACTAAGACATAACTCGAAATGTAGGTGCACTATTAGTTACACCTCTGCCCAAACTTTCGGTGATAACAGGCGTCATGTTATGTCATGGTGTATACAGGCCAATCTCTCAATGCAAGACCATAATAATTTATTAGTCCATGCCTGCCGAACTAAAAGGATACATTGTACTACAATAGTTCTAGTTTATTATAGTGAAATAAATCAGTGTGATTCGTATTGAAATAATGGAGCGGTCGCACTGAATTTCCCATATAACAAGCCTGCTTATTATTATGTACCTATTTGTTTTGATCTGACAACCAGTCTTACCAAGAGGTAACAGTACTGACTGGGTTGTAGAGGTCAGATAGGTAGTTGTTCCAAGTAAAATACTGATATTCAGCTGCATCCGGTTAGAATGGAAGCCGTCTAAAAGGCTAGGTAGATGATGATTAGTTTCGGTTTGTGATGTAAAATATAAGTAGGTATCGTAAATTATAAGAAATCTATACCATAACTAATAGAAGCAACGCCCACTATGTTGAACGGTGAACGCTTCACATTAACTTATTTGGTGCTGTCCGATTCAATGACCTTTTCAAAATGGATCAGTTGCAATGAATTTGCTTGTTCTAATGTAGACTGTATTTTTGCACTGATAAAATTGTAAAATGCTTGATGAAATGCGTCCCACTCACTGGCGAAAAGACTGAAGCTTTGGCGACATAGTTCTTGCCTAGTTTTCCCATTAATTCTACCTACTTATAATCTCCCCACCTGAACATGAGACTCCGGACACGGACATACCTGCTCAGCTGGAGATATACACGATTCCAGCCTGTAGGCTAATTCACGTAACTAAAGAAGTGCTGTTGCAGTGCAGTTGCAGTTAAGGGCCTGTACCCCCACAAATGGCTTAGCATGATCCTCCGTTACGCCTAAAATACTGCAACATTAAATAAATGGTAAAGTTGAGGATTAATGCTAAGTACTATGTGTGACGAAAACACGATTCCATAAACTTTTCTCGATAGAAAAAAAATCCAAAGTTACCTCCAAATCGAACAATAAACCGCTGGTTTTCCCAAAGTACTTCAAATTCGATCATGAAACTTTGCATACTAACTGAACTAACTATAAAACAGGTCTTATGTGTTTTACTTTTTTAGTCCAATCAATATATTTTTTGTAAATCGCAAAAAACCACTTATTTCGCACTATTCGGCAGCAGTGACTGACGTAACAACTGCTTTGTAGTGCAAGCTGATTTGAACTTTATTCTAACAGTATTTGAAACAAAGTTTGAACCACCACATATAGATTTGCAAATTTTTGGGGTTAGAAGGGCCTTAAGTTTCGATCAAAACAACGCTTTTCGTATTCTCTACCGCGTTCGCGTCACGCGAGCGCAGTAACGGCATTCTACTGTTGCGCGTCTTTGGTGCGTGCTTCGGAACGCAACATGATCGGTATTCTACTAAATTAGAAAAAACACTAAAATCTGTGCTGGGGTATTATTTTAATATTTTAATTAATAACGTCATAATTCATAGAAATGTAATCAATTCTATTCGATTATTTAGTGAGTAACATTTTTTCTCTCATATGACCACACCTTATGTAAGTTTGGTTGTCGTACAGTTGTCGTGCAGTTCCACGCGCAGTTCAAAGAATACAAGAATACCGTTTATCACTCGAACTTGAACTTAACTGCAACTGCACTACAACTTCATCGGCGCGTCATAAAATTACGTGAATTAGCCCTCTGGAGTGAAAAATATATGTGCTGTTCAACAAACCTGGTACCTGGTAGTGTGTACTGCCCTACCCCTGCATTCTTCAGAAATTTATAGACGCTAGCGCCAAACTCTTAGCCTAATATAGACTCTAAGAACTTACGAGTGGAAATTATGGTATTCCTACTCCTGTTATACTTTATGATTCATTTCATTGCGGAATCCAAGACTGTTAAATTCTTTCTCTGGGACCGCAACCTTCACCAGGTCATCGGTCCACCTACACCTAGTAGACCTCCCGGTCTTCTAACGCAACGTCTTCCGGTTCGCTGTCGCCACTCCAGAACTTTTCGGCTCCATCGACCATCCGTTCTGCGAGCAATGTTTGGAAATTCTTCGGGCTACGTCGGTAACCCTGGTTCTCTTGCGTATGTCTTCATTTCTGATTCGATCACGCAAGGAAACTCCGAGCATATAGCCCTCTCCATTGCCCTTTGGGTGACTTTAAGGTGGATGCTCCAGGGTAGCCCGCGAAATTCAAATTTCCTTACGTTTTTTTGCAATTTGCAGGCCAGTACTAGGGTTAATGTTGATTACAATATTATTTGCGGCTGCAAGACGTATGTATACAACCCTCCAAGTTCATAAAGGTGTAGAAATGACTTTTTCTGCTTTTTTTTCGTTTCCTACACCTTTATGAACTTGGAGGGTTGTATTGATGATTTTGATGATAATAATTCTATAACTACATACGTCTTACAGCCGCGAATAATATTTTAATCAACATACAACCTAGCACTGGCCTGAAAATTGCAAAAAACGTAAGAAATTTTGAATTTCGCGGGCTACCCTGGAGCATCAGCCTTAAGCCTTCTGATGAGGCCTATTGTGAGAGAGAATGTATAGTGATAGGTGTTATAATAACGTTTTGTCGTGTTTTGCAGGCTGGCGGCAAGACGTACGGGAAGCGGGAGTCGCGGGCGCCGGCCGCCACCCCTACACACAAGACATGCAATTACCACAAAACGTTTCATGATCGCATCATTATAATGATATAATTATAAATAAATAAATATTATATAGAGGCGCGACGCGGCCGACCGTCGCCGCGCGTCCTAAGCTAACTTTCTGTTAAGTTGCTATTGTCCGATATCTTGTTAGTTCAAGCAAACAGGTGAAATGGAAGGGTGTATGTTTATATATAATGAATATTGTAGGTTAATTTTGTGCTGTTTCCAGATTAAGAATTTCGATGCAGGTTTTAATAACTGAGCGCCACTGTAGATTGTATGAGAGGAAAATTCACAAGATTTATATGGTTAATATAATATAAACGTTTATTTTAAAGCTTTGTATCTATTGTCGTAAGTTTGTCGTGGCGTCGCTCGTGCACTACGTCACTGCGGTCGGTGGCACCACGGGCACCGACGGTTAGCGATCATTTGCTTGTTATTAGTGTCACCTAGCGTAAGACGTAAGTTAAGGTGGACGTGAGATTGTAGCTGTAATGTTAAACCGGCGTTGGTGCGACCGGCGCGAGTGTGTGCCGGGGACTGGGCTTGCTATGCAATGTGTGAGCTTGCGAGTTGCGTGGCGTAGTGTCCGACCGTACATAAGTTTTATCTCTCAACATGTCCATTACCAAGTGTAGGCTAATTTCCGTTTTTATTCCAGCTTGTGTTAATAAAGTAATTTCTCGTCACTTGAGGTACTAATAATAAACCTTATTGTATGCACTGGGTGTTTATATTATTCATTCTGTATAGCGTATAGCTGGTATTGTATGGGGAGATTTAATGAATTGTCATTTACCTACGCCCATCTTGTTTCTGCTTTGCGTTACACGCGCCTAGTATGATGAAACACTTATTTTAATGGGACCATTTTGTTTATTGCATTGTCCGCAATATTTCATGCATTTGTCACCATCTTCAACATTGCCTTTACAACTCATGTGCAATAAAACGTCGCAAAGTTAAAAGATGTTTATTAAGTTTGGCGAATATTATTACATAATAGAACGTTATCGATATCCCATACAATGCCAGCTTAAAGACCACAATGTATTTATAATAGAGCGTACTGGGGTTGCCCTATATTAAACATTTTGTGTTGATAATTTAATTGGATCGCGAATTCTAACACAAATTGTAGATATAGCATATTGGCCTTAGACAATTAGACAGATATATAGTAAACTTGTAGCCATCGAAGCGGGATCATAGTATTAATTAAAAGACATATTCATTATCCCTGTCACAGCAATAATGTGATAACTTTAAATTTTAATGCAGTCCGATGTTTCACTTATTAGCATAGACCCCACTCGTGAGGATTTCGTCCTATTTTTACCCGACCGCCCTAAAAAGAAGGGTATTGTTTTTCACTTAAATTGTTAAGAGAATTATGTAAATGGTGATATGAATTTCAAAACTAATATATGAAACATTTGACTATATAATTAATTGCTATAAATTATTTGATTCTCGATCTATAACTAACTTCGTTCGTCGTTATTTTTGTACTATTATGTCAGAGTTACGTTTACTTAAATCAAGACCGATAACCCCCTATAATTCTGTATCGAGGGTTTCTTAGAAATTAAAACAGTATGCTATTTATATAGATGTTTTATTTATTTGACCTTAACACACCTTTCACAAGAAAACATTCAAGTAATATAATATATCTGACTGATAACTTAAATCGTCGCTTATTACATAAGTCAAACTTAGCAATTCTTTAAGAGTGAAAAAATACCTAGGTGGTCAATAACATTTTATAATTTGTGTTCACTTCAAATTAGAAAGAGACGTTAGTTGTTTCTGATTGGTTGAAACAACGCGTTTTCCGATTAAGTAGCATTGACCGTATGGTCCAAGATCCCAGGGCCGCCAGACCTTACTTATTTTCTCATGAACTAAATGCGTGTCATCAAGTAGTGTTACTAAGTACTGTGAACGTAAACATACCTGCTAACTTGTGCCGACGCAATTCTTCAATAACGGGTGCTAAAGTTGCGTAAAAATAATACAATTTGTTTTTAAAGCCTGAGTGTTGATTTTTTATGTTCTGAAAGTATTGCTAAAATGTACTAATTAACACTGCCTGACACTTCCCGTTAGCAGAGTTTTCTGCCAGACGCTTTTTAAAGCTTGGAAAAAATACCGTGAAGACAGAGTAGTGTTTTTTTTTTAATATTTGATACTTACACACGAGTTATTTTAACACTGACTGTAAGCAGCCACACCGATTGTAAGGTCACAACAATGCAGCGAGATTTTAATTGTGCCTGGGGGTATTTGTGGCCCCCTTAAGTTTGGTCTGGCTCACAATAATTAGGTACTGAAATGATTCTCTGAGTATCAAATATAAAAAATTAAGACTCCGGCTATAGGTAAAATCGTCACATTATTTTTTCCGTACTTTAAAGTGTCTGGCTGAAATTTCCGTCGACAGGAAGGATCTAGAAGTGTTTATAATATTTTTTTAATAATCTTCTAAACAATATATTAAAAAATCAGCACTCAGACTTTTAGAAAATATATTATTATTTTTACGCAACCTATACACTGATATTGAAAGATTGGCCGTTGGCACAAGTTAGCAGGTATGCATACGTTCACAGTACACACTAATACTACTCGATACCACACATTTTGTTAATGAGAAAATAAGTAAGGTCTGGCGGCCCTGGGATCTTAGTCTATTAGTAGGTAAGTACCTACGTCAATGGTAGAGAATCGGAAAACGCGTTGTTGGTGGTGTTAGAACTTCAAGGACAAAATAAGGCTATTGCTATCAACAACAGCACCGCATCATGTACTCGTAGTCGTGGCATAGTCCGTGGAGATTCCAAGGACACTGCAGGAACTCTGGACAGAGAACTGGTAGTTGATCTGTGAACAAGAAACTTCGTTAATTCCATGGTCTACTTAATTTCCACTAGTATAACAAACGCTTGCAAATTGGTAGACCATGTAAATTACTGGTTACTGGTATTCAGCTGGCTGCATTCCATTTAGTCTGGAAACCGACCATACCATAGTTGGCGAAAGGCAAATGATGACAAACAAAGATAAAATGGCCGCACTTCACTGTCACTCTGAAACGACCACCAAAAAGGTAAGGTAATATACAAACAAATGTGTAGAGAAAAGCATGTGCGGCTTCTAAGCTTCATGGTCTGTTGAGGGAAGATCTGTCTAATAAACGTACCTACCCTCACTAATCCAGGTCCAGTTTAAAACCAGCGCAAGCCTCTAGTTGTCATTTATACTAGGTGCATTTTGCTGAACTAGGCCTTACCTTTGTGGCGCAGTCGTAAGGCACACAAAGTTTACTAAGTTTTTTTTTTATATTTTTTCATATGTCGAAAATGAAAAAGCAACTACCTACTTATTACACCAATTACCTAGTGTATAAGCACAGCCACAGCAATATCCATGTATGATAGCGTCGTCCTCTTCGCAGCCTTTCGGGGGACACCCATTGCACCACATGCCGATCCATAGCCACGGCAGGTTCACTGCAAAAATATACTTACGAACTTCACATCACACTACTACAACAGCCCATAACGTCCACTGCTGGAAATAAGCCTCTCCCATGATGGGAGGAATTTGCCGTAATCTCCACGCTTGGCAGGCGGATTGGAGATCGCAGTGATGAAAGACTAACAGAAAACGCTGCTGCCCGTTCTCTGGTCTACGGAGGCGCAAGGTGTCCTGCCTCAGACATTAGTCGCCATAAACGACACCCGTGAGTGTAATGGGTTGGTTCTATTCTACTCTGCCGGATAACACACGGCTACACCTCACATCACATTCCTATTAGTAGGTACAATAAATAAGGTAAGTAAGTAGATACTTCAAGAAACCACACAAAAAGGTCTACATACCTCTGGGAGCTTTCTTCACAGCATCTATCCCGCTAGCACTGGACGATGACCTCAAAAATATACCAGAAACAAATTCACTATGTGACATTAACACAAAAATAAAGTACAATATCCTCTTTGAATACATCTTGTTATCCTAAGTTCAAGTTAACGGTAAGTTCTCCTTTATATATCTGTGAGTAAACAGGTGTGTAATTATAACTAATTAGTAATTAGCTGTAGGTCAGTGCCATGCGATAAGAATCGACATTTCTTTGAAATATGATGACCAAATGTTTTTAGAAATAAATTAGTCTGCATAGATACCTGTTACTCATCAAGAGGTTTCCATACTAACATTGATCGTACATCGGTGCATAAAGTCATTATTCTTGTTTTGCTACTCCATAGTTGGGTAAAAACTGCGCGTTAGGGGTTAGGGCTTGAATCTACCGAAGCGGCCGTGCAATACGTAGGAATCGATTCGATAAATCTGACAGTCATTCTCGACAAAATGAGTTTAGAACAAAGATAAAAACTCATTTTGTCGAGAATAACTGTCAGATTTAACGAATCGATTCCTACGTACTTGCACTGCGGACACGAAAGGGGAGGATAGGTGGATGTGTCATAATTAATAAATGTGTGTGTGTATGTGTGTGTGTTAATAATTGTTTAGGCCAGCCTCGTCCGCATAAGGCGGCCAAGCGTATAGCGGAGATGAGAAAACACGTGAGTGGCGCGTAGGTACCGCTTTGCAGATCCCCTCTCCGCTTTGGTGGAATCCAGACCTTATAGACATTACAGTCACAAGTGCGATTGTTGAGATGGGGTCCGTGGATTGATTGCCAGAGCGACTTCGTTACTATTATAGACTTTACTTTTTTTTAAAGTTTTTGCCACTTGTATCTAGAGATAATTTTATTTAAATGAGTTATGCAGTATTAACACTGGATCGAAAGAACTGAAATCAGGGGAGAGGCCTTTGCCCAGCTGTGGAATAATGTTTTTTTTTATCCCACACTAGGAATTTCTCCTGTATCGTGGGTGCCTCACATACACAAACAGTAAAACAAAAACCCGGAACAACTATCCTTAGGCCCTACAAATATTAGTTCCGTGCGGAGAACGAACCCGTGACACTCAATCGCTCAGCCACTGTGCCAACCGTGCCGTCAAAATAAAATGTAGGCCAAAAGTAGAATAGCTAGATCGCTATTTCGATTACGACATTGGTGTCGATTCTGTTCTGCAAAAAATAAACTTAATTTAGGCTATTGCTATCTTTTTCTCTCTAATAAAACGAGAAAGAGACGGACGTAATTTAGAGCTGTCAAATTTAGGTTGGAACTAATATTTCTATACAAATAAAGGGTGCACGTAAAAACATGTCGACTAAAAATACGGTGAAGCGCAAGGCATAAACTGTTTGACATCTCTAACTTAGTTCATAGCTATAGCCGTCCTTTTCTCGCACTGCTTTTTAGTAAACGATAGCAATAGCCTAAATTAAGTTTAGTTTGTGCACAACAGAATTGACACCAGTGTCTGTCGTGCACTACAGGCTTACCGCTTAGCTTAGATGGTGTCCTAGGTAGGTACGTACGCGATGCGGGAGGGATGTACTGACTACTGACTGACTGTCTCTCACTAGGAGTGACTTCCAAGCAGACATTTTCGATTTGTTCCCATTGAATGAATTTTTCATGAAATAGGTAGTCATTGAATTAGATTAATAAACTAAGAAGAACTAATGATTTTATTAATTACATAATTCTGTAACTATATGTAGGATATCTATGTGTTGAGGACGCAAATCATATTTCCATCAACATACTATCTGCTGACACTGACCTGCAAATTGCAAAACACTTAAGAAAATCATTGAGCTATTACTTAGAAATGAGTGTTTTTTTGCGATTTACAAAAAATCTACTGATTGGCCTAAAAAAATAAAACACAAGACCTGCTTTATAGTTAGGTACTTAGTTCAGTTAGTATGCAAAGTTTCATGATCTAATTTCAAATACTTTTTGAATACCAGCGGTTTATTGTTCGATTTGTAGGTAACTTTGGATTTTTTTTCAATCGAGAAAAGTTTATGAATACGTGTTTTCGTCACACATAGGACTTAGCATTAATCCTCAACTTTACCATACATTTATTTCAAAATTAATGCTGCAGTATTTTAGGAGTAACGGAGGATCATGCTAAGCCATTTGAGTTGGGGGTTGAAGTTGGGATTTTTTCTTGTAGTAAATTTAATATTTTGCTTAGTTAAAAAGCCTTAATTGGTAATTGCGGCCTTCCAGACTAGCAATATGAAAATACTAACAAAAAAGGCCGTTATTGTGTAATTAAGGCTTTTCAGATTCAAAAACTAGAATTTGTGTCGTAAGGCTAAAACCCTTATGATATCTTTGATCTAATACGAGTTACAGCTTTGTGTGTAAGACCATACTACTCTGTCAAGAAAGTACCGGGAAAAGATCAATAATACACAAAATGTCTGTTATTCATCCAAATTTATTTTATCACCTTCAAAGTATGCTCCTTTAGAAACGATACACTTGCGCCAACGAATAATCCATTCATCAAAACATTTTTTAAACGCTGCTTCCGGAATTGAGTTCAGTTCTCGCCGCAAATTCTCCTTTATGTCTTCTATCGATTGAAAACGGGTGCCACGAAGTGGTAATTTGAGTTTAGGAAAAAGAAAAAAGTCAGCAGGAGCCATATCTGGTGAATATGGTGGTTGCTGGATGGTATTTGTTGAGTGTTTGGTCAAAAATTCGTTCACAATGATAGCCTTGTGCGAAGGCGCATTGTCGTGGTGCAAAATCCAAGAATTTTCTTTCCACAAATCTGGCCTTTTTCGTCGAATTTGCTCTCTTAAACGCCGCATAACGCTCAAATAATATTCTTTATTTACCGTTAGACCTTCCGGTAAGAATTCAGAGTGCACAACACCGCGATAGTCAAAGAAAACAGTCAACATGACTTTGACTTTTGATCGACTTTGGCGTGGTTTTTTCGGTTTCGGTTCAGTTGGAAGGCGCCACTCCGAAGCTTGTTGACTAGTTTGCATGTCAAACTCGTAAACCCACGTCTCGTCACCAGTAACAATGCGTGTCATGAATGTTGGGTCCGAACTGACTCGTTCTAGCATGTCCTCAGCGACTTTCATGCGATTGAGTTTTTGGAGAAAATTCAGATCTTTTGGGACTAGCCGAGCAGCAACATGTTTCATACCCAAATGATTAGTTAAAATGGTACGGATCGACTCGTGAGATACAGAAAGTTCGGCGGCTATCTCTCTCAGAGTTGAATGGGGATTTTCAGTCACTATTTTCTTCACTTTTGCGATGTTAACTTCAGTTGCAGACGTTGACGGCCTACCAGAGCGAGGCAAATCTTCCATCACATCTCGACCGCTTTTGAACGCTTTGAACCACTCATAAGCACGAGTTTTTGATAAAGTCGATTCACCGTAAGCCTTCTGTAACATTTTCAGTGACTCCGAACACGAAATTCCGAAAATTTAAGACAAACTCTTTGTTCGATATTTTTGTCCATTATGAAATTCGCAATACACACTATATATGATATTACTAAAACCAGCACTGTATTTAATATAAATAACAGATGCAACTCAAACTCCGCGCCAAAATGGAAAACAGTTGTGCCAATCTAACAACTAAAAATTTGAATTTGGAACCATAAACAAATCATCCATTCCCGATACTTTTTTGACTGAATGTATGATAGAATTTTCTTTGCTGATTCCGAATATGGTTATAACTCATTTTTGTCAAAATTGTCAGTTACGGCCTTCTTTATTATGATGGCAGAATAGTAGACATGTAATTTTAGTTTTGCATCTTTTATTTTCAGATGGAGTGCAGTGATAACTTTGAGTATTAGATTACCTTACAAGGTTATTGATGAGTTTGCATGCATATCGTCGTCGTGGATATTAGTACGCAGAGATCAGAAAGTAGTAGTAACATATGTAAATAAGCGACGATTTGTAATTGTCTTTCTGGTGACTATAGTTTCCTTTTTTTTTGTCTGTGTCTGTTAAAAATCTTACAATAAAAACTTGTATTTCAAAAAAAACTTGTCAAAAAATTTGAACTTTGGCCCCCAATATCTCCGTAACTAGAAGGTATGGTGTAGTAGCCGCCGCGGGAGACGCCCCGGGCGTCGGGGGCCACCACGTGGCTCCCGGCCACCGTAGGCGCGGGCCTGTGGACGGTGGGCTATGGGCTAGCTCGCCGTCCGTCCGTCTCATGACGACAGGCCGTGTCGACGGCGCGTTCGTGTTCCACGCGCGCCTCAAAGAGAGTCAGCAATAGGAAGGGGTCCGCAAGGAGCGATGCCTGCCGGGGTTGCGGGACTGTTCGAAAGAGATACCGTGACCCCGGAACACAAAGGGCGATGAAGGAACATGGATGGGTTTTAGTCAGTAAAAGTCTGACACTCCCTCCTGCTCCGCCCAGAGCGGGAGAAGTCATTTGATGATTTCCCATCCGAAAAAAAAAAAAAAGGTATGGTGTAGTACAACGAAATGATCGCAATGACGGCGAGAGCAAGTGCCTATCGGCTTCGTTATGAGGTTTTTTACACCCTTTTTAAGCTCTTGGTAGTAGATTGTACGATCGATGGTCTTACTTACTTACTATTGGTTTTACCCATACTTATACGTATAAATAAAACAATGTTTTCTACAAAAACGTTTATTAATTTTATTTAAGTACATCGGACACCTTTTTAGATATAATAATACAAATTAATGTCATATTAAAATACAAATAACATGGCGATTGTTCAAGGCGCACACGCACTTGTGTGTCAATAATAAAATAAGTGTAAGCATGTATACCTACTTAAGAAATAAAATGAGATCAAAATAATAATATATCACAGTGGAATATAAGTACAAAGTACAAACATTGTGCAAGTACTTACTTAAAATCAAAGGAAATAAAAGATACTTGTATTATACTTATAAAGTAAATCCTTTAGCAGTTTAAAGAGATGACTAGAGATAATTTCATAAGTTATTCAGTACTAGCCCTGGATCGAAAGAATTGGAAGTCATGTTGAAAGGCTTTTGACCAGCAGCAATAGCGAAGGGTCAATTTTTATAGAATTAATAAAGTATTTCTATAGAATAGGAAATATGCATGTATTTTTTGCTTCACTGAAATCAATACAATAGGTACATAAATATCAACTCAAGAAAAGTATTAAAAGTTAAGTTCAACGATTGCTTGTCGCTCAAAAATAATGTTAAACTCCTGCAGTTTTCTACGACAGTTCAAACGTCCGTGACTGTTGCGGCCATGATGTTACGTCATTTACCACAATCTGCCTTGTTTACATCTAATTTTTTGGCCTTAATAAAATAATTTTACTAATTGTATGTGCTTTATTCAAGCATAAATTGCAATAACAATATTATAATAAAATATTCGTGAAACTTTAAGTACTTTTCAAATAAAAGTTTTTTTTTGACTCATAGACTTTGACGTCAATACCGGTGTTATCGAAGTGCGTACAGTGCGTTCCGTTTCACTAAAAACATGCTACATAAACCATAAATTGTAAAATAAGTGATGTTTTAGAAACTTAGACAAGTAATCCACAATGTTCTGCGCCAATACAAGGCATTTTTAATAAATAAAAAGAGTTTTATATTTCATGCATATTCCCTATACGGACTGTGCCAGTTTTCAAAGGGAATTCGGTAGGAATCGAGTTGCATGCAACCTTAGTGCCCCAGCAGTGTGATACGGTAAGGGTAACAGTAAGAGTAGGTATACGTTTAGAGAGAGAGAAGAGAAAGTGGAGAGATTTGGAAGAGACCTACACTCAGCATTGGGTGCCCAAATGTTCCAACATTTGGGCACCCAATGCTGAGTGTAGGTCTAAGAGAGAGAAGAGACGTCGCGCACCGCTCGGTTCTTGTCACTCATTGATGTAGGCTCCAATCTAGGGGTCTAAAATGGCGGCTTTATTAGTATCATAAAATGAATCACGTTAAAAAAATTAAATTCTTAAAATGGACTTTATAGTCATAAACATAAAGTCCATTTTAAGAATTTAATTTTTTTACGTGAATTATAATATAATTCTGCTAAAGCGGCCATTTTAGGCCCGCTGAATTGTTACATTACAAGCGAATGCTCCCAGTAAGGAAGCGCCGTTAACCCACCTAGTTAATTAGATATGAGTCATTTATGATGTCATCCGCACAGTAAAACATATGACACAAGCCTTCTTTAGCAATTCAATGTCTTACATATTTTTTCTAGACCAAGACAAACATTTTTATACTGAAATCGTGTAGGTAGGCCTACTGTAAATCTTATGAAACTAAACTCTTACTACTGAAGTTTACAAACACCTATGTAGATCTTAATGACATGTGTTACATCAAAAAGTTTTTATATAAAAGTTTGACACCTTAAAAACTAACCTACTTTTGTGCACGGAAGAAGTTCGTTATATAATGGGTGGTCACCCATCCATGAACCAACCGAGGTAAGCACGGCTTAACCTTAAGATCGACCCGAGCGGCTGTTATTATTTAGCAACGAGTTCCTCAAATACAAATAAATAAGTAATGTAATAAAAGGAAATAATAATAAATAGGTACATAAATTTAATAATGAATATGACTACACATTATTTATGGATATTTGTAATCATTTAAAATCAATCTGCCCAACAGGATAATAATAATATTGAAAGTCTTCGACCAATATAAACGTCCCTTAATATACAACTAATTACAATAGTAGGTACTTATTTAATTTACTAAAATGTTGGCACAAAACAGACAACATCTATTTCCACAACACTAAAGGAAGATTTCCGACATTATAGTACCATTTTTAAAACTTTTCTATTAAAATAAAAAATAAAATGATGTGCATAAGTAGGTAATCTATTTCTTCGAATGATGTCTGATAAACAATATTCTACTAATAGGCGAGACGACAAAAAAAAAACTAATTAGTCCGTCAATTAGATTATCAAAAAATATTTGACCCGTGTTTTTTCTTTTGTTACGTAAACCAAAATTGACGAAGATATGACGCTTTTAAAATTCTCAATACGTCACGCCTAAGTATAATTTTTAGCTAGTTCTGACGTCACGAGCTCCCACTCCCGAGTTTTGATGCGTTTTATCTTTGTCAATATTCATTGATTTACAAAAACAAAAAATACGTGTCCATTAATTTCCAATACTCTAACTGACGGACTAAATAGATTTGCAATTTTTTGATACTGTCGTCATGCCTATTACACTACGCTTTGTTATCTAATCACAGAACTAACTAACATAGTTTCATGAAGCTGTATCACATAATAAAATTATGCTCTAAGCACATTTTGGAAATAAAATGCAGCATCTACTTTATGGGTGCTTTCATAAATATACAGGATTTTAGTACGGATACGTTGTTGGAACGGATCATGGTAAAATAGTTCTTTTTGTATTAGCAGTAGGTTCTTGAAACAGTTTCTGTTAGAGGTTCCGGTAACATAAATATTAAGATAACAATACAATACAAGGTGTAAACGGACCCTTCATGAACCCATCCACTAAGCATTCTGTACATCAAACTAACTGTACGCAAAAATTATTGCTGGAAACGACTTTTTTTTTTGGGGTGAAACGCTTTAATCAATGTACCGCACTCAAAATATTGTTTTGATTGATGCATTGAATAGTACAGGGGTCATGGAGATATTTAAAAGTTAATCAAATAAAAAAATGTGACAAAGTTGGAATTTTGATCTCCAATTTCTCCGTAAGTATAAGGTTCCCAGATATGGTCCAGAACAAAAAAAAAGACGCTCAGGTGCTTTTTGGCTTTCTGAAGGGTATTTTGTACACCCATTTATACCTAACTTTTCAGCTGATGAAATCTTACCACCGATACGGCTCATTTTGTTTGCAGCAACCGGCCGCTAAGCGCTTATGTATACGCTCATCAACCAATAGCATCGTAGCATCTGATCCCTTGTTTTTGTTAATGAAAAAAAGAGTCGAAAGAAAAAAATACAATTCAATACGGGTGATTAACAGATGTGGACATCTTCTCCACGGGATTTTGATAAACATGGTAAGATTTTGTCCGAGCTATGGTACGGTCGAACAAGCTATTTGGTTTACAGTTTTACCACCAAATTACATTGTAAAATGTAAACCAAATAGCTTGTTCGACCGTACATCAGGAAAAAAATGAATAAAAAAGCGAAGGGTCGGGGGTCGCCAATATGTTTTCATACTATGTGTCGTGTCATGAAAAAGGTTGAAAAACACTGCCATAGATAATCTGAGATCATACTTAACCATAACCTTTTTAAACAATAATTATACCTATTATATTAAACCTCTTTCTACGAATTCTGTTGCTAACCTTATTTCTGTCTTCATTCGACTTAAACGGAAGCCCTCTCAATGAGTTCAGGTGCGAGGTGAAGAGACACACGGCGATGCAGCCGGTGAGGACGAGATGGCGCCGACAGCAGGGCTCCGCCCTCGCACTGCTTGTTGCCCAGGCAGTTACATGAGCATACCTTGGAAAAAAAAACTTTTATTGAAATGCACTAATAGAAAATCATGTTTTATTATCATCATCTGCCTAGCCTTTTCCCAACTATAGGGTTCTTACAGACGAGCGGCACGTTGCCAACTGCAGATAAACTGCAGTCGTCGCCACCCGTCGACGGCAGTCGTCGACGCCTCGGCAGCTGCCGCCCGGCGCGTCGACGGCAGCCGTCGACCAGTATTTTACATTGAGTGACTGCCTATCTGACCTCCACAACCCAGTTAATACCGAGTATTACGATACCCTTGGTATGCCAGGTTGTCAGACCATCAGGTCACTGGCTACCTGTAACGACTGTCAAAGATCTAGAAATGACAGCCGGGACCACCCATTACATACCGGGTATGTAAGGGGTGGTCACCCATCCACGGACCAACCTAAGTAAGCACGGCTTAACCTAAAGTTCTCTTCCTAAAGCTAGACGGCTGTTATTATTTAGCCATGAGCTCCTAAAAGAAAATCATGTTTATCTATCAGAATTGAAAGCGGTCACGAATCTTATCGTGTCCACGTGTCCGTGCTGTTAACCGTTGAGGAGTTCCCTCATCAGGAGACGATCCTGGCTGTAGGGTCAGGTCATGTCTATTATAAAAGTGTATTATCACCAGAACCAAAGGTGTGTGCAAAATTTCAGCTCAATCGGTTGGGGGCTACTGGTTTGAAATTCAGATTTGACCAATACGTAGATACAAATCTCGTAAATATTTGAATGACTAAAAACTTAGAATAAGTCGTTTGACTGTTGCGGATACCAAAAGAAAGGCGGGTTGCCTAACGAATTGAATTAAGAAAGAAATTAAGAATTGGACGTTTTGACCCTGAACGCTATTAATAATTAAGAATTGGACGTTTTGACCCTGAACGCTTTTAATAAAAGAATTGGACGTTTTGACCCTGAACGCTATTAATAATTAAGAATTGGACGTTTTGACCCTGAACGCTATTAATAATTAAGAATTGGACGTTTTGACCCTGAACGCTATTAATAATTAAGAATTGGACGTTTTGACCCGGAACGCTAATCATACTAGCTTTAGGTCGGAAGGTATCCATAATTATTTTGCATGACTGCAAGTAGGTATTGATAACAATGCTCTCGCAAGAGCGAGTATAACTCGCGTGGAGTGGGTTCCGTACAATCCTAAAGTCTTATATTAAGTTTATCACTTTATTTTCAATTGATATAATTCTTATAGGTTTTCCTATCCCCTTTCATTTGATAATTATGACACAGTAAGGTTTGCAAACCTTTTTTTTTTAATTTCCTCATTGGTCCTCCGAAAATGACCCTTACTTTAAAAAAATATTTACAGTGAAACTTAGTTAAGTGGACCTGGATAAGTGAGAAACCTCCATAGCTGGAACTCATGCTAAGGTCCCGACACTTTAGAACTGAATTATCTCTGTTAGTGGGTCAAGACAAACTTCTATATCTGGGATTCGTTCTTTCGATTTTATCATCTTATTTACCCCTATAATTGAGACAGCGAGTGTATTTTACTGACTTACCTTTTTTACTGAGACTATTTTAAAGAATACTTTTTCTAACTTTTTTTCTTTGTTTTTTATATCACCTTTTATCTCGCACTATATTGAATATTTTCCGTTTTGTTAACTAATTCATAATCTACCCAAAACTTAGTTAATTTTGTGCCTCAATGACCTCCAGTTTTAGTTTTGTTTGTTTTGCTGTCAGACGAATGTTCAGTGTTTCAGTACCTAATATCCGTTTGTGGCAAGACACGCGTTGGAATCGGTGTCCAATTTAATGTGCCAAAATGTATTCTACAACGAGTAGTCGAATCATTCAGATCGCGTAAAGATAAAATTCAGTCGCAATGTTCAGAAGGACAAGGAAAATTAAGAACGTTATTTTAATAACTACAGCTCTACATATAGCATTTTGTTAGAGCTCCTGCAGCCTGTGATACAGGATTATCCTAGTACAGGCATGATACATTATTATACCTACATAGTTAGTTTTTAGATTCATATTGTATTTTACCTTCTCAAGTTTTTGAATAAAGATTTTTTTTTTTTTTTTTTATTTTTTATTTAATAAACGCACCTCTAACTGAAATAACTTCTATTCCCTCTATTAAGGCTGCGGTTTCTGCTAAATTAGCGTCTCTATTTGTGGTGGTTCAAACTTCGTATGAAACACTGTTAGAATAAAGTTCTAATCAGCTCGCGCTACTCGTACAAAGTGGTTGTTACGTCAGTCACTGCGGGCCGAATAGTGCGAAATGAGTGGTTTTTATTTAATTGTAGCTTAATAAATCATTAGATCAAAATGCCTATTGTACACTTTGTGAAGAAAAAAGTGACAAATATTTGTGTGAAAAAAAAATACTAAAACATAGTGCCGTTTTTGAGTAGTTACAAAATTTCAAAGAAAAAATGCTTCACTTTGAATTTTTTTTGAGTCTAATAATATACATATATATTTTTGCACATTTATATTTACTCATCAAAGAGGAGTGACACTGTTACATGGAGAAAATCTCTCGTTAGCAGATTCCACCCCCTTAATGGAACTCTCTGTAAATGAGACAGATAATTATTTATACCTGGATATCTGAGGCACTGGGTAAGTGGAATACCTCTTTAAGCAAGACAAATTTGCAGGTCCCTTAATGTCCCAGTTATCCACGTTTCACTGTATTTACTTTATACATCTGTGTTTGGGTCTAGGATTACACCATCCTACCAAATTTTACCTGATTTGGTCCAGTAGATTCGGAGCAAATTGGCTATGACAGACGGACGGACAGACAGACGCACGAGTGATCCTATTAGGGTTCAGTTTTTTTCATTAAGAAAAAAACGTTTTTTTTTATAAGATCACTTTCTTGTCCGTCCGTCTGTCACCACCGATTTTCTCAGGAACGGGTGGACCTAGGAATTTGAGATTTATACCAGATACTGAGGTCTATAGTCCCTATTAGGTGTATAAAAATCAATGTCCTTAGTTAACAAGATAAAAAGATATGGGCAAATTTAGATTTTCGCGAAAACTTGTAGGTACCAGAATTCAGCTATTCTCAGTAGTTCGGTTTATTTAGTCCGGTCACCGGACTGGTGAGACTTTTCGTCTCAGCAGTTCGTGAATGTAATACGACCGGACTATTGAGCCTGATAGTTCGGTATCGATATCGGACCTGCACTAGTAAAGGGACACATTACACAGTCCACTGGCAGGCGGTCATTCATAAAAACTGTCAAAAACTGTATGTATGATCGCCTGCCGGCGGACTGCCAGCGGACTGACAAATGTGTGGGGGCCCTAAGGAAAGACTGAAAGGTCGACATGTCAAGAAATATCTTTTACTTGAAATATCTCAGCCAAACATCTGCTTTTTCCAACAAGCCAAGTACAACGCAATTTTATACAAAAAAATTGATACATCGATTTCGGCACAAGTTAACTGCATCTGAACTTCTTGAATAAAATCGTCCTTTTCTATATTTACTCTGCTTCGTTTCGACATTGCTGTTCCAAATCTTTTCATTTGTTCGACCTTGAAATTTGCTAGATTGTCATCATCCTTCAGCACGTTCAAAATACGCAACAAACTTGGATTTTTATGGATCAGACCATTAAGTGTGAAATTCCAGGCTTCTACAACATTGTTGGTGCGATGACGCTCAGCAAATACGCACCATTTATTTATAAAATCAGGCTTCATCCATGTTTTTTGAAAATAACTTCTGAATTTAATTAATTTTTCATCTTGAATAGACATTTCGTTTAATGAAATATGTTTCCAACCGTCCTGTATTTTATGTACAGGTAGCAATGGCAGTATGCAACACAAACTGATGATACGCCTATAATTTCTTGAGTTTAGTCCAATTGCCTTTGCCTTTCGATATAAAGCATTTCGAAAATGAAAATAACAACCAATAATGGTCACTTTTTTGAAAGTTTTCAGCAATGCTTTTATGGCGGCGCTCTCAAAGTCGATATGAACTTGTTCTGGTACCCAACCTGGAACCTGTGATTGTATTAATTGAAATACAATCTCATAAGCTTTTACACTCTTGTGTGACATGAAGATGTATGCTAATGGAATGACATTCGTGCTTTCAATGCCACTTCCCATGTCTCCATGAATGCTGTATAGCTGCGGAAAAGGATCTGGTGATGCCTGAAAGGTACCATCCATGAAAAATTGTTTCAGGGATGTCAAAAGTAATCGTGCTTCTTTACTACAGAATATTAAAATTTTGATTGTGCCGTCATAGAAATCTGCTAATAAAAAATCTTGAAATTGAATTGGCACCTCAACGTCTTCATAATTGTTAGTATGTATTTTAGTGACTTCCGTACAAGAATGAATTTTTCGATATATTGTCATTTTTTTATTATTAAAATTAGGGATAGGTTGTTTTGCAGCTAAATCTAATCCCTTTGTTTTAATTTTGAGAGTGAATTTCCGAAATACTTTTGGAGCAGCTTCTTGTCCTTGTGCTGCCTCATCAACACATTGATTGAGTAATATATCAATTTGATTTTGAGTTTTGTCCTGTTCGCAAGAATGGTCAGTACTATCCTTTGTAATCACGTCTTCTTCCTAAAATACAATGTTATATTTAAAAGCTGAAACTTGAGACAGTCTTGAGTAGTAAAAGCCGACTTACTTTGGATAAAACGAGGTATCCTTTACATTTGGTATCATTCTTATAGTTTCTGCACCTCCAATAACTCCCAGCTTTGTAAACCGTATTCCTATAAAATTGGTAACCGTTATATAATAAAACTCTGCCTCGCCCACGTTTCAGTATTTCAAAATCCATCGTCCGTGCAAGGAATTGAATATTTGTTAAATTATTAATTATTATTTATTAAACGTAATAAATTAGGGAAAGATTCACAAACGTCAATCATAATAATCATGAGTGTCCATAACCCATAACCATTCCATAACAAAACACAAAAAAGTTTACATACCTACCTACCTACTTCTAAAGGTTGTTAGGTCGTCAATAAAGAGAACTGATAACAAAACAGATAGGTTAGTCTGTTATGTTTAATAGTATATTTGGATTATTCATATATCTCTGGTGGCACATCTCTATGGTGGTATGGTCCAGTCTCTTTCTACCCCCAGGGGCATGGCCAGGGGTATGGTGGGTCCGGAGCGATAATGTCGACCTTTCAGTCTTTCCTTAGTAGTGCAGGTCCGTTATCGATACCGAACTATCAGGCTCTGTAGTCCGGTCGTATTGTATCACCGAACTGATGAGACGAAAAGTCCGGGACCGGACTAAATAACCGAACTACCGAGACACGCGGCCAGAATTTACCTTAATTTACAACTTTTTTATTTTTCGAACTTTTCTCTTTACTTGTGCTGTAAGACCTTGCTTTTAACCAAAATTGTCAGTTCTAGGGCAATCGGAAGTATCCTATATGTTTTGGGTCGAAAATTTAAATGGTACTTCCCGTTGACCTAGAATCACGAAATTTGGCAAGAAACAATGTCTTACAGCACATGTAAAGGGAAAAAACTGAAAACCGTAAATATGTAGTTTAATAACAAAAAGAGGCGATTTTACTATTACAAACTTATTATTTGCGGTTGGTGCAATCGCTGTTTCATGGGATCGAACAGCAAAGTTAAGTTTGTACAGGACTCTCGGTGCGCGAGTCCGACTCGCTCTTGGCCGGTTATTTTGTACGGAACCCTAATAAAGACGACTTCAAAAAACAAAAAAAGTAAAAAACTAGCTTCAGAAGTCGGTGACTTGTTTGTTTGATTCAGTTTATTTTTGTTTCTTTTTTTTTCGGTTTGTTTTTTTGGTGCCACCGGCTTCTGAAGCTAAAGTTATTTTTCACTTTTTTGAAGTCGGTTTTATTTTTTGCAATAAAGTTTTTATTTTTCTATTTTTAGTATCCTATAAGTACAAATATTTGCTATGCATTTATTTTACACTGTTAACAATAAAACATCATAATTAATGGCAATAAGCATATCCTTAATCTAACATAAGTACCTAACTGTCGAAATCTGGTTGTACTATACACATCTGCGTACCCCCTCAGAGCATACAAGCGTTATGATGTTGTATATTATAAACATTGCGATTGCAGCAATCACTACAGATTTGCTGTCTATTATTGAAGAGTTCCATTGTATATCTCCGATCATAAGATCTTTACAAAATTTAAACGGGACCACTGCGGAGTGCGGAATAATATTCGGATCTGACGCAGAATGTACTTCCAAACAAAAAAAGAATCATAAAAATCGGATCATAAACGAAGTTATCCGCGAGCGAACACACATAATGAAAAATATATACGGTGGAATTGAGAAACCTTCTTTTTTTGAAGTCGGTTAAAAAAAAATCGCCTGCATCTTAAACGGAACAGTACAGCACAGCACACACAATGACACAACATTGCCAATACCAATTGCCTCTGAATTCTGAAACCTCACGAATTCACGATCAATCACGTCACTACGGCAGACTTGTATATTATTTATGTCTTGTCTATGGTCTACGTAATGAGAAATATCTGACTGACATGCAATCATGTCGCGATTGCTTTGTTACTCTTATGTGGGCCGATCCCGGCGGCACTGCAATGCCGGGCCGACCCGCGACGGGAGTGGAGCGAGCCCCGAACATCCCGTCAGCTTACAAAAATCAGATTAATATACTGGTCCCTCAGTGAGGGAACTTTCAGATATTAAGCTGAAAAGAACAGATACTACACTTTGATCTTAGCCAAAAGGCCGAGAAGCGATAACATACAAGCTAAAACCGGGGAGGGTCATTCAATCGCGGAGAATCTTAACACCGCGATTCAGAAATGCGCGTCATCAGCATAGTGACATCTAGCCGCCGCGTTTGGAACTAACTCCGCGGATACCTAACCTAAAAATAAAATTGTCGAGATGTGGGTGACATCACATTTACACATTTCTTTTCTCTTTCTTTCACTTAGAACAAAACTCACTAAAATGAGAGGTTCAATCGCACGTTAAAGTGCTTCCAAAATCCGATACGAATAATTATTACGAATTGTTGATCGAAGATTACGAATGAATGCGGATGCTTTGCTTGAAAAAGGACTTCTCGCTCCAGCAAATGACACGTTTACAGGACAGAATGAGATAGAGATACTCGAAAACGTTGATCCGTGCTTGCAAATGTAATTTCACCCTGACTCATTGTTAACTATGTTTCGTCGTTCACCGTTGCTAACTCACCGATGCCTGATCATCATGAGACCTCTGTCGTCCCATTATCGGATGTTCATCTATTGGCAATAGAATCCTGGAGCCTTCCTTATCTTCTTCGTCACGGGCGGCGTCTTCAGCTTGCCTAGAAGTAGGAATTTATTCAAAGATGACACAGACAAATCGAAAATTACAGTGTAGTAAAATTATTTTATTAACAGGTACTTATTATATCTCCATGTTGGTGTACTTGAATAAGATCTATATAAGTGTATCACACTCACATGGTCATGAACCGTAGAACCAGCAAGTTGATGCTAGCGGCGACCACGGCCAGACCAAAGAGGATGAACACCAAACTTAGAGCGACATACCCAGGTTTGCTGGTCAATGCTTGATCGTTCTGGAATTTAGATGAAATAGCATTAAATTACATACATAAACTCACGACGTTGTAACTACAGAACCCACCTGCTACCCAAGGAAGCACTTCTTACTATTAACGGCCGCTTCGGTTGACCAAACTACAGCTGTTCACTGTAAACAGCTGCCATCACTGGACACGGCTCTCTTAATAAACACCTCTTTGTCATAGGAGTTACAGACACGGTGCCGAGCCTGCATGGAGAAGAAAAGACAGTAGCCCACGTACTTCTACACTGCCCAGAGGTTGCCTCATTCAGGGTAAAATATAATACTTCGGTGACCCAGGTCAGGTCAGGTCAGGTCAGGTCAGCAACACCAAGCAGTTGCTGGGCTTTCTCAGGGACTTGGGGTGGATTGAATAATTTTCCCACCCGTACGCAAAATACGCATACAATACAATACATATAGCCCGCTAAACAATACAATACAATACAACATACTTGCAAAGCAACGTAGTCGCCGAATCCGATGGTGGTGAGTGTAACAAAGCAGTAGTAGAAACTGTCGAAGTAGCTCCAGCCCTCGTAGCGCGAGAATACAGCAGCACCTGACGGAAACACATGACAATCATATTGCTGATATTTATTTTACAGGCGTTTCATTTTATTGCTAAGCTTCACGCTTTCTGTCTCCGATGGGGAAGGTAGAGGTCAAGTACCTACACAGATTACACGCAGTTTTGTTTTTTGATGTAATTTACTTGATTATTTGAGCAAAGTATATAACTTACTAGAATATCCAGCAGCTAGGTGGTCAGTCTGCTAGTGCTCATTGTTATTTTTTATTCATTTAAAAAAATATGAAATTTAATCAATAAACTAACAATTTAAATTTTTAAACTATAAATGATTAAATAAACTAAACTTACAAAACAACCAACAAACAAAGGTTATGAAAAAACTCCCTCTCAATACTGTCAGCTGGCCAGCAATGCTTAGGAGACTGGCGGTGGCGTTGCCACGTTGTATGGCAACACTTAGCTTCTGGCCAAGGTAAAAGCCAGCCTTTGGATCAAGGGAAGCGACAACTAGGTAGGTGTTTAGAAATTTTCTTAAGAAGGCTCTGAGCAAATACCAGCACTGAAAATACGAAAATTTTTGAAGCAATAAATCTTACCTGTAGTAATAATAATGGACGAAAGCATCCCCGTAGCGAACATGAGGTTCATTTCGGTGGCATCTGTGGTGTTACATCGGAGGTAGCACTTGGCCCGTCTTATGACCACCGATGCAAACTTGTTCAGACGCTCGCCTATACTCTGGAACATCACCAGGCCAAGGGGAATGCCCACCTGGAATGTGATTAGTAGTGTTTTTATATTTTCTGTAGTATTATGAAGACCCAGTTTCCCAGTAAACTGAATGGGAAACTGTCTACCAAATAAACAGAAAATGCAACAGAAATTTGTAAATATTTGCCAACTAAATTAACAAGACCAAGACTTATTCAGAGATGCATAACCAAGATTCATGCAGAAATAATATTTAAGAATTCTTCCCGATAAATTAACAGGAACTTATCTGAAACTGGTGAAAGAGGCTATTCATATTTTTAGGAGCTTCTACAAAAGGTATAAGGCATAGGTGGTAAGAGGTTGGGGATTTAGATTTAAGTCTTTCTAACAATACCTACTTTACTTATGAATTCGTTGCTCAGTTGCTCCCCTAAAAAAATGGTAACTTGCATTGCTAAGTTGGTAAATAAGTGGGTAACTTACCAAAATGCTTAAAAATCTCTGAAAACACCTGTAATTATTTAATTCATCATGCAGGATAATAAAATGTGTGGCTTGATTAATTTAAAATCTAAAGCAAACAAAAAAAACCATTCTTGTTTATGGATCTCCCTTACCATAGCATAAGCCATACAAAACGCCTTCCCTCCATACGTAACAGGTGTAGAGTGCCCATATCCAATCATGGCTAGGACCACAGTTGCAAAATAGAAGGCGCCGGCAAACTTCCACTGTGGCCCGGCTTTGTGCGGCTTGTTCTCTATAATAACTATCTCTATCATGTGGTAGTCTTCGGGTGTTATGTTGTATCTACGTATTAAACCATTTCTCATGTCTGGAAAATTAATATTAAAATATACTTAATTTATTTTATTATACATGCACAATGGTCCACTCTAGGGACTAAGTGCGGAAACCTAAACTAGAATATTTTATTAAAGGGAATAAATCATTTTTAACATTGGTCTAATTTGTTCTGGAGGAGATTGTTGAAAGAGTTTTAGTACTAGAGTTCTCAGAAAATTAAGTACTTAGATTAATTAAAAAATATAAATGTTTCCAAAAATTTTTTTATTTTTATTTTTATTAGCTGTACTGTTATTTTAATTTGTGTTTTGTCCTGTGCGGGCTAATAAATGTTTTTTCTTTCTTTCAAAAACCCAGTCGGTAGACAAAAAATAAATAGGTACAGAGGCATATTTTGAATATTATATCATTGCTAAGTTTCTTGATCGTTTTTTGTTTCATTCTTTCAGTGTAACAAGATTCTAACAAGAGCATCCCAATAAGTCTTGTTTAACTGATTCTTATAGGTTTGTGATCACTTACCAGACAAAACTTCCCATCTTTTACTCTCTGTTTCGGACTCCAAAGCATCAAAGACTGCGGCACCGATCAGCAAATATGTGAACGTGCAGACCACCAGGGACAGTGTGCGGACGTTTTGACGCTTCATGATCGCAACCAAGACCTTCCAATCGGTCGCAAAAAATATCTGTTTCAACCTCACACCATGACCTGAAGAGTGGAAAAGGTTTGTGAAAAATGCTCGAACTTATGGGGAAAAGGAGTCTTTATGAATGTAAATGGGATTTAGATGTTTTAGCTACAAAAAAATCAAGTAAAATTTCATTTTATAATTGAAAATACGTAAACACTTGCAGTTTGACGAATATTATATTTTTATGGAATTATCCAAGTTATATTTCGGCACCATATTAATTTAGTTAAAGCTGGTGCAATACTTAGACATTTTGAAATAAATAATCTTAATTTAAGGCATTTTCTAGGGAAATAAATACAAAATATTTAAAAATAGCAAAGTGTTTCAGTCGATATTAATGAATGACAGTATTACTGAAATTTTAACATACACTTCCATGTTTGTTAACAAATGTTAAATTGTGCATGGTGTTGTAACAGCAATGTATAATGAAATTTTGCGTTTCGTACACCGAGATTTTTTGGTTAAGTAGCATTAATTTTTTCTCGGTTTACATCATACTTCGAATGAAAAAAGTTGAAAATGCAAAAGTGGGATGGAGCGTCTATCTTTACCTCGCAAGAGTTCTTATCATTACTCATTACAAAATATTTAAAAATAAATATTGTTAAATTAAAATGATCTCGTCGTCGTGACGAAATTCTGTTTCAGACGTGTTTCAGATTATAGCACAGAAATGTCATATGCCAAAGTGACAACAATTTGTCAACGCGACAAACTGTCACTTTCTTCTCGTGTGGGTCTGTTCGGCGAGTGCATGGCACTTTTTTCGACATAAATACAATTATTGTAATACATATAAGTCCGTATATACTCTACTTCAAAATGAAAGTTGCGTGCAACAAATCTAACCCGCCGCTAGGTAATATACAGTGTGCCATACATATTTCTTCACATTGCATCAGTTGAAAGAGCTAGGTCTAAAATAGGATTTCTTTTTTAACTTTCAGGTGGTTTGCTTGCTTTAGAGCTCTATAGATCCTCCGCGAAAGACGTCCAAGTTACTTGGGGTGGTGAATCGTCTGTAGTGCTGCCGAACTCTCCAAAACCGGTGCCATATGTGACCAGCAATGATTTGATTAGAATTCTTGAGAATGCCTATAACAAATCAGCTCAGCCCCTCCAGAAAGTTACTTTGAACCATTGGCTTAGCTTTAGCCTTATCCTAGAGGATGAGATCCCTAAATCCATTGAGTACTTGGACACAACACTTGGTCCATTCACATACTTGGTTGGAGAAACTTTATCTGCATCTGATTTGGCAGTGTTCAGCGTTTTGTATGGTAAGTGGCTTCACCATCTATATTTATGGCAGTATTGTAGCTGTCAGTCTTATCATTTTTTATGATTTTAGTAAAACTTTCAATTCATTTTTGTCATTTGATTTTATTTGCAACAATTAACTACTACCATTCTTTCAAATAATATTCTAATTGTGACAGTAATTAAGAGTGATGTCTATATCATGAGGAAACCGGCATGTCTTATAACCAAAAATTAAAAGACATTTGACACCTACCAACCTGCACTGGGCCCGCTTGGTAGGTGGATTGTAGTCCATTCCCTGTCAGACTGTAGAGAGGGCTATGTCCAGCAGTGGGAACACTATAGGCTGATTATGTTAATGGTTATGCTGTGTCTGTTATACATCTATATATTATATCTATAAATATATATATTACATCTATAAATATATATATTACATCTATAAATATATCTATATATTATTTATTATTATTATATTTCAGTATCAGCCAAATTCAAGGATGTGTCAAAGAAGGATCCTCCTAAGAACATTCTCCGCTGGATGAAGCTGATTGAAGCTCAGCCTGCTGTTGCTAAAGCTCTGAAAGAACTCCCTTCTGAGGTCTTGGATAGCCTGAGCAAGGCTTCATCAAGGTTTGCATACATATGTTTTACAATCTATAGGTTCTGCATACATCACTACATAGTATAAAACAAAGTCGCTTCTGTCTGTCCCTATGTATGCTTAGATCTTTAAAACTTTGCAACGGATTTTGATGCAGGGTTTTTTAATAGATAGAGTGATTCAAGAGAAAGGTTTATATGTATATAACATGCATAATATAGTAGAGAAACACTGATAATTTTAGAGGTTTCTAATGTGATGTCGTAAATAAACACATTTTTTTGCGCTTACATTGCAAATGCTGGCTGAACCTTACGAGATAGATCAAAATAATGTACTACAGTATTGTACAACTTAATAAGGTCTACAAAAAAGTCCGCGATGTTATATGTCTATCTCTTAGGGATAACCCACAATAACTATTTTTTATCCTTTACTTTTTACGAGAAATAATGGCTTATTTACGAAGCGATTTTAAGCAATACAGCATTAATCCTTATCCCTTAAAAACATTGTTCATTTAATATAGATCATTATGGCTCTTTACAATATATAATTTAAATGAATAATTAAGAAGATATTACAGAATTAAAATTACGCGCGACTGAAAATATTCTCAGCGAAACAAATGGGGTCGCAGTGTAACAGTTGGTCACTTTAACCATTTTCATCTTTTGAGTTTTGCGTAAAAAGTAATGCATTATTTTAGAAGCTTATTTATGGTGTATAGTGTTAAATCTATATAGATTATCTTTAATATCTATTTTAGAACGTATTTACCCTAAAAACTATTCAATTTAAATGAATATCTTAGGAGTTATAGCAACTGCCGGGGTTGCAGAACTGTCTAAACAGGGTACCGGGGCTGGGAAAAAACATGGTGTCTTAGTCAGTTTGTTTTAGTCAGTAAGTCTGACAGTCCCTTCCGCTCCACCCAGGGTGGGAGATCTCATTAATGATTTTACCACCCAAAAAAATATAATTATTAAAAAATAAAGGCATTACAAAATAATTTTACAGTAAACACACTTCTTTTTTTATTCTAAATTGGTCCCGAGCGAAGCCGGGGCGGGTCGCTAGTCAAACATAAACCTGCAAAGGAATGGCAGACCTTGAATGGAAGGATGGACGTTGTGTAAGGTTCTGTGAAAAGAGTTTTCTACTCTATTGAGTAACTTTTCCTGAACAGGTCTCATCAGGTTAAATGATACAATTTTAAAGTTTATTTCTGTATAGGCTTGTAATCCAGTTTATAAAAACTAACATAGATTAGTAAAAATCTGGAAGTATTCTTACAATTTATTAAAAAATTAGGTCATAGGTCGTTGAATTCAAACTGTTCTGTTAACTGAAACTTAGTTTTTTATTTAATTTACAGGAAGTCTCCATCAGGCACTGCTGAGGGTGGTCGCCAACAGGAAGGCAAGTTCATTGAGCTGCCCCATGCTGAGATGGGCAAGGTTGTTGTGCGGTTCCCACCTGAAGCTTCAGGGTTAGTACTCACCCTCCTGTAAATAATATTAAAACACACAGCATAACCGCAAACCGGAAGACATTGCGTTGGAAGGCCCCTTACTAGGTGGACCAATGACCTGGTAAAGGTTGCAGGAATCCACTAGATACGAGTCGCACGGGAACGTCCAGCAATGGACAGCTTTCGGCTGACATGATGATGACACAGCATTGACATAGCATGTTTGGCTGTTTTCCAAGTTTAAAAATGAAACTTGAACAAAACTTCATATCAGCCAAATGATAGAAGTAGTGTCAAGCTGTGATAGCCTTGTGATGTGACCGGCGAACTGCCAAGCCATTGGTCTAGAGTTCAAATTGATGTGCGAATTGTATAATTATCGTTTGTAAAGGAAAACAATGTTAGGGAACTAGCAAGCCTGGGAGATATTTCTCGATGGCATGAAAAGCCAAGTCAGAGGCCCCATAGGTGGCATAAAAATTTGACACCAGGTTAGGCACCTAACCACACGATAAAGAAAGAAAGCCAAATTATACATTGCTGCTAAACTATTTTAAAATTAGTGTGCATTTAAAGTCTAAGTATGCTGGTATGTATTAAAGACCCTTACATTTAGAAGTGCCCTGCTATTTTCTTTTCTCTGTAGGTATAATAATTTTTCCTACTAGGAACATTTAATAATTTCTAAAAGGAAAAATTCTTACAGTTAAATTCTCATAATAATTATAACTTATTTCCCTTCTAGCTACCTCCATATTGGTCACGCTAAGGCTGCTCTCTTGAACCAGTACTACCAGCTAGCATTCCAAGGGAAGCTCATCATGAGGTTTGATGACACCAACCCTGCTAAGGAGAATGCTGAATATGAGAAAGTAAGACCTTTTTATTTTAATATTATAAATCCTGAACCAACATAAAATTAGGAGAACATATTGACAGAAATGAAGTGTGCCATATTTAGATAGGAATGTTTAAAACTCCTCAATGTAATAGGTGGCGATGGCGAGCCTATTGCCATTAATTGGACGCCACTGCAAAAAGCTGTAGATAATAAACCGAAGAAAAAAACTGCTACAGATAAAGGACCGAAATACAAACTGCTAAGCTATAGATAATAACCCGAAGAAAAAACTGCTAAGATAAAGGACCGAAATACAAACTGCTACAGATAATGGACCGAAGTACAAACTGCTCCAGATAATGGACCGAATTGCAAACTGGTACAGATAAAGGACCGAAATACAAACTGCTACAGATAAAGGACCGAAATACAAACTGCTACAGATAAAGGACCGAAATACAAACTGCTACAGATAATGTACCGAATTACAAACTGCTACAGATAATGGACCGAAGTACAAACTGGTACAGATAAAGGACCGAAATACAAACTGCTACAGATAAAGGACCGAAATACAAACTGCTACATAATGTACCAAAGTACAAACTGCTCCAGATAATGTACCGAATTACAAACTGCTACAGATAATGAACCGAAGTACAAACTGCTACAGATAATGGACCGAAGTACAAACTGCTACAGATAAAGGACCGAAGTACAAACTGCTCCAGATAATGACCGAATTACAAACTGCTACAAATAATAGACGACAAACTGCTACAGATAAACGACCGAAATACAAACTGCTACAGATAAAGGACCAAAATACAAACTGCTACAGATAAACGACCGAAGTACAAACTGCTACAGATAATAGATCGAAGTACAAACTGCTACAGATAAACGACCGAAATACAAACTGCTACAGATAAAGGACCAAAATACAAACTGCTACAGATAAAGGACCGAAATACAAACTGCTACAGGTAAAGCTAATTTCGGCTTAACCGGACTATCCTGAGTGTAAGGCCTCCAGCCAGGGCCAAAAACTTATACCCTGTGGACCCTGTGGGTTGACAGCCCAATGATCATGTTATTCATGTTGAACAGTTAGTTCTAACTCCTTTCCATTTCTCCAGGTAATCCTAGAAGACGTAGAAATGCTAGAGATCAAGCCAGACTTGTTCACACACACGTCACAGTACTTCGACCTGATGCTGGACTACTGTGTCAAGCTCATCAAGGAGGACAAGGCCTTCGTAGACGACACGCCCGCTGAGCAGATGAAGAACGAGAGGGAACAGAAGGTCGATAGCAAGAATAGGAATAATTGTGCGTATTAAAATTATGTTGATTTCTGTAAAATAATCTTCTAAGACCCTTTTATAATGCTGCATGGTCCTTTTGAAGTATGGTCTTTAAATCAAAATTAGGCTGACCATCAGCAGTTTTTAGGATCACTTTTTTATCTGTCTCTCCGTCTGTCAAGCAGCTTTTTCTCAAGAACATGTGGAGGTATCAAGCTAAAATTAATTTTAAATACTCGGTTTTACGTTTTCTATCAGCTGGGAAAATGCTATGCTCTCGTAGCAGCTTGTAAATCAACGCGATCAAAAGTTATATGACCGGACAGTTATATGTTTCAGACATTATAGTCCACAAAAGTTATATGTTTCAGACATTATAGTCCATAACGTTTTAACAATATCACATTAAAAAATAAATAAATTACATTAGACATTATTACAAATACATAAAAATACAAATTAACATTTAAAAATTAAAAAACATTACATTTATAAGTTAATTACATAAAAAATTACAAATTACATTAGAAGTTACATAAAAATTACATTAAATGATAAAACATTAAAAATTAATTAATTTAAGTATTTGCCACCCTCTGGGGCCCCGGGCATACGCACTTGTGCTTGAACCCAGTGCCGCAGAAGGGGGCTGTCCAGCTTGTGGCTGAGCATATTCAGGATGGTGTCGGCGCTCCTCCGCGTACGGAGCATCAACGAAGCGATGCGGCGCCGCAGCACAGTATGAAAGCAAACTGTGTGCGCGTGCGCAAACATCGCAGACGCACTACACCAGCGGGGGAGCCCCACAAGCACCCTGAACGCGTTATTATATTGTATTCGGAGAGCGTTGATGGCCAGCTGCGTGTAGTCGACCCACAAATTTCAGGTGTAGAGAGTTTAGCAGAATGCTTTAAACAGAGTTATCTTTACCTCTAAACTACACCTCGCAATTCTGCGTGCCAACATGTTACAGCGGACCGCCATCGCCCTCTCCCTTTCTATATCCCCATCATCTTTTAAATGCTCGGTGACCACATAGCCGAGGTATTTAAACTCCCTCACTCTTCGAAGAGCGGCGGCGTTTAGCAGCACGGGCGCCACATCCTCAAGTTTACGACCCCTGGCTTGAAATACCAGAAGCTCACTTTTGCTAACATTGTACAGGAGACCGTGTGCCCTCGCATACTCTTCACACACGCCTATCAGCCTTCTGAGCGCGGCCATTGATGGGCTAAGCAACACCATATCATGCGTTTATGTCGCATATTTTTCGATTTCACAAGGGAATCAAAAGGGTATTTCCCGTTGACTTAAAAATGTACGAAAAACATATTTATTTATACACTTTATAAATGTTTTGTCTCTACATTCCAGCCGTAGAAAAGAATCTACAACTATGGGAGGAGATGAAGAAGGCCAGTGACATCGGCGTACAATGCTGTGTTCGCGCCAAGATTGACATGCAGTCACCTAACGGTTGCCTCCGAGACCCCACCATATACCGCTGCAAGCCCGAGACGCATCCGCGTACCGGCACACAGTACAAGTACGTTATATTCTCGAGACAAAAATAACTATAATAAATGGTTTTTCTCGGGCCGGTCACACCTAAAAACGGTAGTTTTTAATGACAACAAATGTTCATATTTTGGCTCGCGTTCTGGCCCTGTCTCTCCGACAAGTGATGATGAAGGTCGACAATAATTAAATTTTCACGATTCAGGCTAACTTAATACATTTACGCTCGTAACTTGACGACCCTTGAGACTTGAAGGTGTACAGGTTTTTCTAGATTTTGTCAATGATAATCCCATTTCGCATAAGCAGACTACGATGTTCCCACTGCTGGCACACACAGGCCTGCTCTGTGGGCTCTGTGAGAGAGGTAGTTCACCATAATCGTTGATTTTTAGGGTTAGGGCGCGCTTGCGATGGTCGGCCCGTGAATGGGTGACTATCAATAATTATATACGGTGTTTCGTAAGCCGTTGGTCCCGGCTGTTTATCTGTCGTTATTTATAGGTAGTCCGTGGCCCTAAAGGCTGACAACCAGTCTTATCAAGGGGTATCGTATTACCTAGTACTAACTGGGTTGTGGAGGTCAGATAGGCAGTCGCTGATGTCTGCCAGACGATGAAGATCTAACCAAAATATGATCGTTTCTTTCCAGAGTATACCCAACGTACGACTTCGCGTGCCCCATAGTGGACTCCATCGAGGGAGTGACGCATGTACTACGTACTATGGAGTACCACGATCGAGACCCGCAGTTCTACTGGTTCATTGATGCGCTGGGCATCAGGAAACCTTACATCTGGGAATATAGTCGGTGAGACTTACTTTACTATCTGATTTTGCTAACAATTTCATGGTTTTTTTTTTCGCACGGAATCCTATTAATTTTTTCTATAATTAAAGTTACTCCTTATAACATCAGCTATCTGCCAGTAAAAGTCCCTTCAAAATCGGTCCAGCTGTTTCGAAGATGATTTAGAAAAGCAAAAGAGTTTCAGTTTGGTTCATCATCATCATCAGCCTATAATGGTCCCACTGCTGGGACACGGCATCCTCTCGATGAGAGGGACAGTAGTAGTAGTGCAGTTTGGTTCATCACGAAGTAAATGTCGCAGCTGAACCAAACTTTAGCAATTTGTCGTTTTCTTGTAATAATTATAATATTTTTGTTTGTATATGTTACAGACTGAGCATGACAAACACAGTGCTGTCTAAGAGGAAACTGACGTGGTTCGTGCAAGAAGGATTAGTCGATGGATGGTAAGATTTTGATATTGCTATGTTTTTTATCAAACAACATCTTTCGAGGCGTAATCTGCTTGAACCGGCCAAAAAGAACAATATATCCATGCAATGAAGGAAAACATGCATCAATTGCACACAACATAAAATAAAAATATTAATAAAGAAACTTAAATCTAAATAAAAAAAGATAAAAGCGAAAAAGTTGTCATTCGCCGTGTTACGGTTCGAACAGGGCGACTCAACACCGCACCGAACCGACAAATGTGGTGATACCATGATCCCGCTCAGAGAAGTGTAAAGAAGTTTAATTCACATGCCTAAGAGACGCTAGGCTTTACAGCCTACGTTGAAAATTGAGTTTACGTTGCGATGCGCCGAATTCTCTGCGCGACCGCTCCGCTTTGAATCCGCTAGTGTGATAAGGCTCTAATCTCAACATGGGTTTAAGTAGTATCTAACATTTCTGGATAACAGTCTTCATCTTTATTTCCTTTAACCAGGGACGACCCTCGCATGCCTACGGTCCGCGGAGTCCTGCGTCGCGGCATGACCGTGGAAGGCCTGAGGCAGTTCATCACAGCGCAGGGCTCCAGCCGATCTGTGGTCTTCATGGAGTGGGACAAGATATGGGCCATCAACAAGAAGGTTTGTTGTAGGAAAAATGTGTTTTTGGCACGTAACTACGGATGCCAGATTGAGATTCGTTATGAATAGAGACCGGATTATATGCAAATGCATATTTTCATAAGCATTTGCATATTGTGGTGTATTATGAAAATAATGCATATTTTAGCTATAAAAAGGATATCTTGCATATTTGGGCATGTTTTCTTTAATTTTATTCTGCTCCTTACTGGTAAAGTGCAAAAAAAGCACAAATTCAAATAGTGCCCATTAAAGTAGATCGATTGGTTTCAAGTTATAAAAATATTAATTTAATAGAAGGCTCTATCGTACTACAAATAATACACTTTTGTTGCATATTTTGAGCATTTATGGTGCATATTTCGACGATTTTATGTTGCATATAATCCGGTCTCTAATTATGAAGATCATTATAACATGGGTAGAAGCCTATTGGAGAGCCTAATGCACATCGCTCAGCTCGGTCTAATCTGGCTGCTACCAGCCACCGTGCGCAGATCGTCGCTCCACCTGTCCTGAGGGCGTCCCACCTTACTCTTGCTATTAAAGCATCCGTTATGATTACAATATACTCCAAATTTAAAACGCTCACTGCGTAAATAACTATAATTATGTCTTCAATTAACAGGAACATTAATAAGAACCTTAATTCGCTTGGTTTGGAACAGCAAAAAAAAACGGTTTAGATGGAAAATAGTCATGTCAAGTCATGATGTGACAATATTGGTCCTTCAATCAATGGATATTATTTCGTAACAGGCGTAGTTTTGCATAATTATTGCAAAAAAAACTTCCGTCATTCTAGCCTCTATAAAACTACTTCTCTCCTTATAACATCATTATCTGCCTAGGTATAACATCATTATCAGGTGAATACCAGGATTTTACATGGAACGATTGCCTATCTGACCTCCACAACCCAGTTAGTACTGGATAATACGATACCCCTTGGTAAGACTGGTTGTCAGACTGGGCCACTGACCACCTGTAACGATTGCTAAAGATCTGCAAATGACAGCCGGTACCAACGGCTTACAGTGCTTTCCGAGGCACGGAGGAAATTCGGTATGTAATGGTCGGTCACCCATCCACAGACCAACCTAGGCAAGCACGGCTTAACCAAAAGATCGGCCCGGCTCTTCCCTTCTCTCCTTATAACTCTTACAAAATGAACCATACTACATCAATTGCAGGTGATAGACCCCATCGCGGCCCGCTACACGGCGCTAGAGACGAGCCCGGTCCCCGTGCACCTCCACGGGGTGTCCGACAGCTCCCTGACCGTAGCGCTGCACCCCAAGAACCCAGACGTGGGGTCCAAGACCGTAGCCGTGTCCAAGAAGCTGCTCATAGACCAGGTCGATGCCAAGACTCTGAAGGAGGGAGAGAATGCCACGTTCATCAACTACGGGAACATTATGATTGATAAGATTCATAAGTGAGTATTTTATTTAATTAAATTGCATTTAATTAATACCCCTGTCTGATATTCAATATAAGTAGGAACACCTACAGAAAGAAAAAGTCGTTTTTTTCCCTAACTATGGCAATTTTTGATCTAGTTATAGTATATTTCAGTCTGCATTATTAAAAGCTTGTATTGTCCCACTGCAACGCAAAGGCCTCCTTCCACTTTTCGCGATATAGTGCGATTGTAGGCCAATCCTTTGAGAAAGAATCCAACTCATCATGCCATCTCTTTTTGGGCTTCAATGGCCTTAAAGTATAAAAAACCGGCCAAGTGCAAGTCGGGAATCGCGCATGAAGGGTTCCGTACCATAGTAGTAGAGAAGCCCCCTTTAATTTTTATTTGTTGTTATAGCGGCAACAGAAATGCATCATCTGTGAAAATTTCAACTGTCTAGCTATCACGGTTAATGAGATACAGCCTGGTGACAAACAGACAGACGGACAGTGGAGTCTTAGTAATAGGGAGCCGTTTTTACCCTTTGGGTACGGAACCCTAGAAAAATAAATTATTGAATATATTCCCAGGTCCGCCGACGGTACAGTAACCAGTATAGACGCGACCCCTAACCTGGACAACAAAGACTACAAGAAGACGCTCAAGCTGACCTGGTTGGCCGACTCTCCGCGGTCGCAGGCGGTCGAGGTGTACTGTGTGTACTTCGACCATATCATATCCAAGCCGTTGTTGGGCAAGGACGAAGATTTCAAGCAGTTTATTGGGCATCAGACCAGAGTGAGTATTGAAGGATTTAAAGTTCGAAGAAATAATTCATTGTATTGTGCTTTGCAATGGACAGTGTTAAATTAACGGATCGTGTTCAAAACAATACTGCGATCCAAAACAAAAATAGCTGACATGGCTCAAAAGCCTGTTCAACTCAAATGGGCAGGACATGTCTGCTGCATGTCGGTGCAGATGGATAAACTGTGGGCCAAAATAGCAGGAAACTGGTGGCCTGACACAATGGGGCGGGGTTGCGACTGGCCATGGAGGAGATGGCGGGACGAATTATACAGGTTCCGTTAGAACTGGGAAGTGGAAGGATTGGAGGGAGGCCTTCGCCCAGCCCACGTAGCATGATCGCCGTGGAAACGGGTTTTGTCGACGAAGAATCGACAAAATGACACATAAATCAAACTCAAAGCATTTATTTCAATTACACCATTACGGCACTTTTGAATGTCATGACAGTCCCAGTCACAGGGCATAATAACTTGAGAAAGTACTGTAGCCCATTCCCTAGCGTAGATCTCTATGGAGATGAACCAAATAAATAAATAATGACAGACAAAAAAAAGAAATCTGTCATTTTGTCGACTCTTTCTTCGAAGAAACCCGTTTCTACGGTGGTCATGCTACGTGGGCAGGAGTAGGAAAGAGCAGGATAAGTAAAAAAAAAAACTGTCGGATACATTATGGAAGATTGCACCTTCTTACCTCTTTGGTATGTTCACCGGATAGATTGAATCAATGAAAAACGTTTTTTTCTGAATTTGGTAAAAAGCAAAATCGACGAAATATATTCTCTTAAATTTACCCGCCTGATGTAAGTTATTCTTTTGAGCATTTCGATGACAAATCATATGCAAATAATACATGACCTTTTACCACTATGTATCGATTTAGTAGAAATCGTCACGCGTTACGTATGAAAATGTAGTACGAGGTGCTACACAAGAATGATACAGCGGGGTCTATTCGCTCGCTTTGCTCGTTCACTCGACCCCGCCATACCCTTCGTGGTTAATAAATATTATTATTACAATAATAAATATTATTATTACAATAATAAATATTATTATTATAAAAATAATAAATATTATTATCGTTTATTCATTTAATATTATTATTATATTTTTCCTCATGGGTCTCGTTTTCGTGGTTTTTGAGGTCGCTGATAATGAAAATGAAGTCAAAATGGAAATCTAAGATAGCGCCGATAGTAATAATATAATAATATTATCGGATTATTAAAGTGTGCGGTCGGGGGACCCCGTAAGGAACATAGTTCCTTACGGGGTCCCCCGACCGCACACTTTTTTTTTAAATGTACACTTAACATCAATGTTTTAAATTCTATTCTCTTCTGTTCCAGTGGGAGATCCCAATGCTGGGCGAGCCGGAACTCCTCAAGGTGAAAGTAGGTGACATCATCCAGCTGCAGCGGCGCGGCTTCTTCCGCGTGGACGCGGCCCCCGCCGGCCCCTCCGCGCACACATCGCGCCGCGCGCCGCTCGTACTGTTCCACGTGCCTGACGGACACAGCAAGGACATGCCGGGACAGGTCAGTGTTTCTATTAGGCTTAAGCTTAATTCCAAAAAAGTCACCACGGCACCAGGACGTGGTGTAGACAGGACTAGATCAAGTCATCATCAGCCTATAATGTTCCCACTGCTGGGACACGGCCTCCTCTCAATGAGAAGGGAAGTGGCTATAATCCATCACGCGAGCCCAGTGCGGATTGGTAGATGTCACATGTCTTCGAATTTTTGGTTCTAGGACATGCCGGTTTCCTCACGATGTTTTCCTTCACCGTTTTGAGAGCAGTGGTGATGAAATAAATTACACAAAGTAATGCGCCTGTCTAGGTTCGAACCCACGACTTACTGTAAGTAAATCGGGGCCGCCACCACTGGGCCACCGCTGCTCTCTCTAGATCAAGTAATAGTACTTTATACAACAAATAATTTAATTCGAGGGACTAAGTTGAAACCCGAGAGTAGCGAAGGATTCTAGGGTAGAATAGAATAGAAAAAAAAACTAGAATCCTTGGTTACGTCTTGTGGTTGTGTTCGCCACTCGTAAAAAGGCATTCATACATATTAAACTTCTATTTATTTTTCGCTGTCAATGGTAAAAAGTAGAGTACACAACTCGTGAAAAAAAAAAACCTCGCTCCGCTCAGGATTCTACTCTACCCCCCCGACCCCTTCTTACCCTAGAATCCTTCGCTACTCTCGAGTTTCATCCTTTTTTTTTCACTTGTATAATCTACTATTTGTATATTGACTTATTGGAATTGAAATGTGAAACTACAAAAATTTTCTTTGTGATATTTTTTGCATTTTTTCTAGACTTTGTAAAGCCTTGCCTAATGTAAGGTCATGCTAACGCGTTCAACATGCATCGGCGATAGAATGCAAATTTGGGTTCATCGAGTTTGGTTATGATCGCACCGGTCACCGGTGTGAACAAGATACCTATTTTTTGACGTGATAACGTCTTATAAATCGATAAACACCGGCTGCACGCACGAAAAAGTGTCACACCGTTACGCGCGCTGCGATCAACGCCCAGCCCAAACCCTTGGACCTAGAAAACTGAATTTTTGCACAGTGGTTCCCTTTACAATGTAGACAAGGAATAAGAATTTTTCGAAATTCAACCCCTAAGGGAGTTAAATAGGGGATGAAAGTTTGTATGACAGTCCGTCAGTCTTAAAGATAGAATCTTAAAATTTTGTGTTTAGGCTGACGATTGAAAATTAATTTATACGTGTCTCAGTGTTTTTGATAATTCCACTCCCAAAGAGTTAAAAAAGGGGATAAAGTTGTGTTTGGAAAGTCCTTAATTTTCGAAGTAAAATTCCCAAATTTCTCAATAATCTAGGCGTGTGGTTGGAAGCTAACGCAACGGTGTTGTTAGAATTTCAATCCTTAAGGGGGTAAAAAGGGGGGTGAAATTTTGTTTTTTAGGTTAAAATCACTAATATCATGAAAAATTACGTTATCACGTAAAATTGTCGTTCGTAAACCGACTTTACAGACAGCCAGTTTTTAACTTTTTTTTTCTGTGGGGAAATCCTCATATAATGGGGTAGATGCAAACTAATCAATTGAGATACATTTTAAGAGCTGTCAAAACGCGGTTCTCTCATAGATTTTGTATGGCAATTCAATTCCTTTATTTCAATCAACAGTTAGATCATATAATACCAGTACTTACATTAAATAAAAAATATTAGAAAAATAAATTAAAATAAAACAAAACACAACACACCTTCACTACTTATTATTCTTAAAAATTAAATTGGCAGTCAACAAATTAAAATTAGAAATAATCATAAATGTAAAAATAATAACTCATATTTACTACAACAGCCCATAACGTCCACTGCTGGACATAAGCCTTTCCCATGATGGGAGGAATTTGCCGTAATCTCCACGCTTGGCAGGCGGATTGGAGATCGCAGTGATGAAAGACTAACAGAAAACGCTGCTGCCCATTCTCTGGTCTACGGAGGCGCAAGGTGTTCTGCCTCAGACATTAGTCGCCTTATACGACACCCGTGAGTGTAATGGGTTGGTTCTATTCTACTCTGCCGGATACCACACGGCTAACTATACTATAACTCATATGTAAAAACACAAAAAAAAATATCGTTTATTCAAGATTTTAATATCGTAAAATAGAATAGTCTAGTAATAATGTCCCTTTATAGTGTCCGGAGATCGTTAAGCGACCTATAAGTTTTGAATAAACATTTGATCGCCACCGTTGGTATGGCTGTAATAAACGCAGGCGGTCTTGTAAAAGCTATGAAAACTTTATTAAAATCGTGGAGAATCAGCCACCATGGTCTGTTTATCACCAACATTAATAATACCACTTGGAGAAATAAAGCACGATACTTTATCACAAAAGTGATTTTATAGAAAAATGAACATATTTGCGTGTGCTTGATTTGCTGAACAAATTAATGATTAACATGAACGCAACAGTCACTGTTTGGTTAGAAGCTGTTGCGTTTGAAATGATTCTATGTATCCGTCTAGCCGAGGAGATAGGAAATCATCCCACAAGGTTTCACCGCCGTATGAAAGATTACTTAAACTCAAGTAACTACTGTAACTTGACTATAGATACGGGTGTAAAATAGGAATATATCTAGATTGGCAAATTTAATTAAAATGTATAGAAATATTTCAAAAGTTTCAAAACGTTTGGAATAATTAAAGCACAGCGATTCAAATTCGCGCGGCAAAATAAAATTGGTTTATTACAAGTGTGACTCGAATTTTAAATTGCGAGTGCGTGTAGCAAATTATTGTGACAAAATCAGATCTATTGACAGTCAGGTACATTAAATATAACTCGGTAACTGAATAGAGGGTCTAAAAAGACTCTTAACGAAGCCAAAGGGCACTTGTTCTACCCGTCTTTTCGATCATTTTTTTTTGTTTTTGACCATACCTGGGAACCTTCTAGTTACGGAGATATTGGGGGTCAAAGTTCCAACATTTTCACAAGTGTAAAACAAAGGGTGTAAAACACCTCTTAACGAAGCCGAAAGGCACTTGTTCTCCTCGTCATTGCGATCATTTTTTTGTTCTGCACCATACCTGGGAACCTTCTAGTTACGGAGCTAGTGTGGGTCAAAGTTCCAACTTTTTGACAAGACAGTTTTTTTAAATACAACGTTTTAATGTAAGATTTTTACTTTAAACACCTCCACGACTCCCGTACTATTCAATTCATCCATCAGCACAATGTTTTGAGTGCGTTACATCGAGTTCTACCACAAAACATGATTTTTCACCCCAAAAAAATAAGTCGTTTCCCAACAATAATTTTTGCGTAAAGTTCGGCTTCGTGATGAGGTGGTTTACACTCTGTATAGTATATACTTTATTGCACAGACGCCAGCACATCAAGCTACCCGAAATACGTCGAAGTGAAACCGTCAAATTGTGAAATGTTTGCAACGGAACTCACCTCGCGCGCTTTGGAGGGGTGAGGAGGGGGTCCCCCATGCCCCCTGGTACCACTCCCATGAAAAGATAATGCACCATTCCTGAGAAAAACACTTTAAATTCGCCTAAAAAGCGTAGTCGACGGAGCCCCGCTACGAGGGGCTCCTATTTCTGTCTGCAGGGTTTAAATGAACCTAACTAACCTAACGTCGGAATGTCCCGATTATGGATGTACATCAGAACGTTCGGCCAGTCGAGATAGGGAGCTGGCTGCTACTCCAGGTTTTAGTGACGATTATGTGACGCACAAAGATGCCAGCCAAAGAATTTGTGACAGAACAGTTCGAAAGTTAGAAGCATTTATTTATGGCCGAACGACCTGATATCAGAACGTTCGGCCAACCTGCATCTCCATAACTGAGGACCTTAAAGAAACTGTTACTGAATAAAGAGTTAGTGACGATTTGGTGACAAACAACCAACGCTTTACTTTTACTCGTAATGCCACCGGATAAAAGTAAAATGAATTTTGGTTCCTGGAACATCAGGACGTTCGGCCAACGTAATCTCCATAACTGAGGACCTGAGAGAAACCGTTAATGAATAAAGATTTAGTGACGAGACTGAAACGATTTTTTTATTGCTTTATTTTTTTTTGTGACGGCCCATTTATATAGTAAATTGAATATTTAACATATAACCTCAAAACATTGGGATTATCGCTTCCTCCACAAGGAAGAAGCCCAGAGAAACCGTTAATCAATAAAGATTTAGTGACGACACTGAAACGAACTTCTATTGTTTTTTTTTTTGTGACAGCCCATTTATATAGTAAATTGAATATTTAACATATAACCTCAAAACATTGGGATTATCGATTCCTCCACAACGAAGAAGCCTAGAAGACTCGTAAAACCCCTGATGTGTATAGGTTTTCAGTGCAATGGTGTCAGTATTTTCGTTGATTCAAGATTTATCTATAAAAATGCACTATGGCGGATGGCGACTGAAATAGGGTGACCATGTATTCCAACGAAACAAGTATTTATCGAGTACTTAATTACCTAAGCAATGAAGCAAAACACGTCGTAATATTAAATTATATAGGTATAAGCAACGTTGAGCTGATGCCTGCATACCAGTGTAACGATAATGACCATAGACAAATTAAATTATCCCCAAAATAAATAAACAGAAAGTAAGGCATTTTGTGCAACATTTTTGTTTGATACACGGTTAATTTTACATCGTTCTGGAGCCGAAACACTATCTCCAGTTGATTCTCAATCGAGGGCAATTTTTTTCTTTCATTCAATTTTTTTATGGACGTCCTGTTATTTCCCATCATAATTGAGTTTGTCTTATCGTGATAGATTGCTTAGTTTAAAAAGTTATACAGTTTTATTTAGACAGGGGTCACAACAGCGAACAAGAATTTTAAAAAGCTATAATTTATTTATTTATTACATACATACATTATACATATTTTCCCTCATTTTAATATGTGCACATTATGAAGACTCACGCTGTATAGGTATAGATCCAGTAACATGAAGGTATAGAATAAACCGTAAGTTTCACACATATCTTATTAAATTACTTACCTCTCTAGATAGTATCACTGCACATGTACTATCCACTTTATTTTATTTATGCACTCGCACTTTACGCCCGGCCACACCGTTATAATAATAGTAAACACGGAAAACAAATATTTCGGCTCTGTGTTTCAAAACATACACTCGCTAACTGACATTCCACACAAAAATGTACCTTGTTACGTAGGTGTGGCGTATCGAAAATGCATCTATGGTAAGCGCGTTCCTTCCATTGCACGCCATCTATCGTAACGGGCTCAGATTGACAAACTCGGCCGTTGATTTGTTACAGACAAGGATCGGGATGGGATTGAGATTTATAGAAAGCGGCCGTAACAGAATGAAGTAAAACTAATGGTGGCCTATTGGTCGAAATTAGATTTTATTCATGTGACAGTGACAGACACAGAAAAATAATAAAAAGTGGAACCAAAGAGGCCACGTCATGACGCATGGTGGTGTGTGTAATGTTTTTTTATAACAATTTATTTCTAATGCATATTATATAAAATATTAGTTATCTGCACTCCTTCTCATATTCCTTCGTCCGCGTATCTATTTATTTTGTTGCAATACCTACATCGTCACATTACTTCAACTATTTCGACGTGTTTCTCTTCATTCAGTACATAAATAGGTACTTACTCGAAAAATACTTTGTTTCGTTGGAATACATGGTCACCCTATTTCAGTCGCCATCCGCCATAGTGCATTTTTATAGATAAATCTTGAATCAACGAAAATACTGACACCATTGCACTGAAAACCTATACACATCAGGGGTTTTACGAGTCTTCTAGGCTTCTTCGTTGTGGAGGAATCGATAATCCCAATGTTTTGAGGTTATATGTTAAATATTCAATTTACTACATAAAGGGGCTGTCACAAAAAAAAAAAACAATAAAAGTTCGTTTCAGTGTCGTCACTAAATCTTTATTGATTAACGGTTTCTCTGGGCTTCTTCCTTGTGGAGGAATCGATAATCCCAATGTTTTGAAGTTATATGTTAAATATTCAATTTACTATATAAATGGGCCGTCACAAAAAAAATTAAGCAATAAAAAATCGTTTCAGTCTCGTCACTAAATCTTTATTCATTAACGGTTTCTCTCAGGTCCTCAGTTATGGAGATTACGTTGGCCGAACGTCCTGATGTTCCAGGAACCAAAATGCATTTTACTTTTAACCGGTGGCATTACGAGTAAAAGTAAAGCGTTGGTTGTTTGTCACCAAATCGTCACTAACTCTTTATTCAGTAACAGTTTCTTTAAGGTCCTCAGTTATTTAGATGCAGGTTGGCCGAACGTTCTGATATCAGGTCGTTCGGCCATAAATAAATGCTTCTAACTTTCGAACTGTTCTGTCACTAATTCTTTGACTGGCATCTTTGTGCGTCACATAATCGTCACTAAAAACTAGAGTAGCAGCCAGCTCCCTATCTCGACTGGCCGAACATTCTGATGTGAGTACATGATTATGGGGGCAGAGATAATTTGATCGCATGCATTTCACAATTTGACGGTTTCACTTCGACAGATTATAATCTACCGAAAAATAAGGCGTTATATTGTAAGCAGTATGTTCAGTTGACAATATTTCGACCGTTTACAATCTCGCTAGACAGATTACAATCTAACGGTTTATATAATGTGACGCTGACATACACACATCTAAAAATGTTAGCCATCACTTTGAAAAATCGAAATCTCTTTTGTTACGGTAGATTAAATTATGATTTCTTCTTCTCTTAGGTTATTTATTCAAAAATATAGATTTAGAATATAAAACAATAAAATAGTTCGATTGTTTTTAAAGTTCAATTTAAAAAATTATATCAGCTTAGCTATTTTTATTTTTTTTGGGACCCGCCCGCCACACTATTCCCAAACCACTGTAACTCCTAAAAGCCAAAATCAACAGTGGCGACCACCAGAAAAGCGCCGAGAAGCTCGACGAAGTCCCAGAGAATGAATTTAACTGTCTTGGATCCCGCAACGAAATTAATCAGAAAAGTATAGTGGAGGAGTAGGAAAAGCTAATGCTAGTGATCACAAACTTTTTTTGATGTGTGTATACAGGGTTATTTGTAAAACACCGACAACCTCTAGGACTATGTTACTAACATCATAATCAACAACTTTTGTTCTATGAATTTTAAAAATTCATCATATTTTAGTTCACAATATTTTCATACAAAAATAAAAATATTTAAATGGAACGCTCTTACGGGCCCCCGCCGCCCTAACCCCGCTCGCTATTGTACCGCTCCTATCGCTTTCTTTTGCTTCGCATAGACTTCGTAACATTTAGAGCGTTCAATTTAAATATTTTTAGTTTTGTATGAAAATCTAAATAACTAAAATATGATGAATTATTAAAATTCATAGAACAAAAGTTGTTGATTATGATGTTAGTAACATAGTCCTGAGAGGTTGTCGGTGTTTTACAAATAACCCTGTATACTTTCATAAACATTCAGTAAAAAGCTGTTATTTTGAAGTTACAAATATACACTTCAATTTTATTTTTTTGTGTAGATAACATTTAGTACAAGTCATAACTTGTATTAGAAAGAAAGCTTACCAGAATGACAACTACTCTATTCTTGGAATAGGCTTGTGTCCTGAAAAAATCTAATTAGTCCGTCAGTTAGATTATGAAAAAATATTTGATCCGTATTTTTTCTTTTGTAACGTAAACCAAAATTGACGAAGATACGACGTTTTTAAAATTATCAATACGTCACGCCGTGTTATATTTTTTAGGGCGTTGTGACGTCACGAGCCCCCACTCTCGAGTTTTGATTCGTTTTATCTTTGTCAATATTCATTGATTTACAAAAACAAAAAATACGTGTCCATTATTTTCCAATACTCCAACTAAATAGATTTGCAATTTATTGATGGTGGAAACTAGCCTATTATGTTACTTTTACTTTTTTTGATTCAAAGAATTAAACAGTTTAAAAATATCGCTTTTAATGATATTGCTATTAACAAATTTATTTTGTTAAATATTAACCAATGTTTGAAGAGATGCTTTCGTCAGTGATGTTTTTCACCTTTACAACACAGTCATTGCTATCTTTGCAAATATCCATTGTATTCTCAAGCGTATTTCTTATCTTTGCAAATATCCATTGTATTCTCAAGCGTATTTCTTATCTTTGCAAATATCCATTGTATTCTCAAGCGTATTTCTTATCTTTGCAAATATCCATTGTATTCTCAAGCGTATTTCTTATCTTTGCAAATATCCATTGTATTCTCAAGCGTATTTCTTTCATCCGCTTTTCTAATTAAGTCTGTTATATGATTGCCCCTTTCCTTTGTATTTTTTTCAATTTGTGAGATCGTTTGCATTTTTTGTACATCTTGGCAAAGATCCTTTTTTTTCTTCGGCGCATTGTCATCATAAGCTTTTACAGTTAAATCTATTATATTATTTGTTTCTGGCTGAGCATTGCTAACAATTTTTGAGCCTTGATTATGTATTAGCAACAGATCTGAAAAATAAATATTAATTAATGAATAGTTGTTTTAATTATTCAATAATATAATTTCTTCTTGGCTTTTGATAATCCGCCTTTCTACAATTTTTACTTGTGCATAAAGTTTTAATAAAAAAAAAATCTTTAAATCTCATACCAACTTCTAGTTGCAATGTAAAATGAACACATGACAATAATTTGTGTGGAATATCACAACTAAAAAGGGTAAAATAAAAATCTGTTTTGCAAAAAACAACCGACTTCGAAAAATAGTACACAAAAAAAACTGGAAAATAACTTTGGAAGTCGATGGCAAAAAATGTCAATGAGACAGACAAATGTCACCGACTGCCGTGTAAAGTTATTTTCCACTTTTTACCCGACTACGGCAAAGCCAAAATGAAGGGTTATGATTTTGGCAATCTATGCATATTTGTCACATGTTTAGTGTTTCACCGTAGCACCTAAACTACTGAGCCGATTTTTATGATTGAGTTGTCAATCGAGTTGTTATTACGGCGCGGGTGACATGGAGTCGCTCGTATCTGACATATTTAGTAATGACGTGTCACTTCGGTTATACGAAAACCGAAAAAAGAATTACATCAATGTTTTGTTTATAGGTACATAATTTAGTTGCTATTTTTGTCGTACTTGGGTTTTAGATTTCAACCTTTTTTGTAATGTTATTATGTCGATTGTATTTTTGCAAAAACGTTTTTTATTTTACTGGTTTTTATTGTATACAGGGTGGAATTTTGTAATGCCACCTGGAGGGAAAGTACTCTTAATACTGCAAATAGAAAATTTTACTCAAAGGAAACATTCCTTTATTTTTGAATAGAAAGCAAACTGCATTCAAAGATTTTCCAAAATTCTCTTCTCCCACACCCGGTAATCGAACCGGCTAAAATCTGAAAAAATTATACCCTGTACTTTTATTGCATCAATCGTTAGGGTCAATTATAAGGATGAAATCTCTCTGACAAACATGATAAATTAAATGAAAGGAAAACCAGGAAATTTGAAGTTACAAATTCAATGAGTCAAGTTAAACCTCTTTAACTAACATCCATCTTTTGTAATGCAGACTCCTTGCGACATACTCGTAGCTGCGTGTATGAGGTAATTTAAATATGGAATGTTAGATTATAATTTGAAAATTAGATTGTCACAGTTGTTATTCACATTTGATTGTTTTTACAACTCATTTCACATTTTGTCTCACGGTGAAAATGGCTTATCAAGAACAGTTTGATTTAATGGAAGCTTATTTTTTAAATAACAAAAACGTGAATCTATCTCTGCCGTGGTATGGAGAGAGATATCAAGACCGACAGGCACCAACTCGGTTCGTATTGAAAAGAATGGTAGAAAATTTAAAGAATACGGGTGGTTTCAAGAAGAGACGGCAAACTATTCAGCAAAACTATTTCGATTTTGAACTAGATGATTTAACATACTTTGAATCATTTCCGAAGGCTTCAAGTAGAGATGCTGCCAATGAATTAGGAACAACCCACACTCGCGTACTTAAAGTGCTGAAAAAGTATAAGTATAAATCCTATCGTGAAGGTCGGTTGGTGCAAAAATTGCATATTGGGGATCGTGAGAGACGATTACAATTTTGTGAAAACATGCTTGGAGAAATTGACCGAAACCCTAATTTTTTGAGTAACATTGTATGGTCTGACGAAACCAACTACAGCAATAATGGCATGTACAATCGCCGCAATAACCATTATTGGTCTCGAGTGAATCCTGTTCGTGTTCATGGAACTAACAATCAAGTAAGATTTTCTTTCAACGTTTGGTGCGGAATTATGAGAAATAATGTAGTGTTAGTCCACGTGTACGAAGGTCATTTAAACACTGTCAAGTATATTGAAATACTGGATCTCTTAAGAAACGAGTTAAATGGTTTCCCCGAGGAAGAGCGAAACCAAATAATTCTACAGCAAGATGGTGCTCCAGCACATAACAGCAGAATCACTACTGCCTATATTAATAACCATTTTAATATCTGGATTGGTACAAACGGCACAATCAGATGGCCTGCGAGATCGCCAGATCTCACCCCATTCGATTTTTTTTTGTGGGGATATGTAAAAAATCAAATTTACATGAAATCTTATGCGAATGACAACGTGTTGAGAGTTGAAGTTCAGAATACGATTTATAATATTCACCACGCACTTTATTAAAGGTTACTAGAAATGAATTCGTTAAAAGAATAAATTTGTGTATCCAAGAGAATGGAGCCCATTTCGAGCAACTAATTAGTTAGTTTACCATTTTTTGTAAATAGCTAAATTAATTTAAGATTTCCTGGTTTTCCTTTCATTTAATTTATCATGTTTGTTAGAGAGATTTCATCCTTATAATTGACCCTAACGATCGATGCAATAAAAGTACAGAGTATAATTTTTTCAGATTTTAGCCGGTTCGATACCCGGGTGTGGGAGAAGAGAATTTTGGAAAATCTTTGAATGCAGTTTGCTTTCTATTCAAAAATAAAGGAATGTTTCCTTTGAGTAAAATTTTCTATTTGCAGTATTAAGAGTACTTTCCCTCCAGGTGGCATTACAAAATTCCACCCTGTATATTACAATTTATTTCGTTTTGTGTACAAACTTTTTTCTTCCCCTTTTGTTATTTGGTTAGCTTAACAACTGTTCAATGAATCCACAATTTCCTCGACATTGAATTCGTCGAGGAAAACTGAAACTTCGTCTTCAGGCCCACTTTCTGAGTCCGAGTTATCATTGATTTGTGAGCATCCTGTCAATTTCATTAATTTACATTTCTTAGGTTTAGGGTCTGATTTTTCAGTATTTTTATTAAATAGTTTATCCGTTGTTTTTGTTTGTGCTTCACATGATTCGGTACTGTCTCTTTCAAGTGAATCGAACCCAGTTAGAGGTACTAAGTTGTTCTCTGAGTTGTATTTCGATACAGGATTGTATATTTTATATTGGCTCATATAGCTTGAAGGAACTTGAGCTGATCCTGTGTTTTGTATTTCATACGGCGAGTCATTATTTAGATACTGCAAAAAAATTAGAGATATTTTAGACTAGCTTTTCCCGCGGCTTAAATGTGTTAATCCAGGATTTAAACTATCTATATTATCATCATCATCTTATAATGTTCCCACTGCTGGGACACGGCCTCTTCTCAATGAGTGGGAATGGGCTATAATCCATCACGCGGGCCCAATGCGGATTGGTAGATGTCACATGTCTTCGAATTTTAGGTTCTAGGACATGCCGGTTTCCTCACGATGTTTTTTTTCACCGTTTTGAGAGCCGTGGTGATGAAATAAATTACACAAAGTAATAATGCGCTTGTCTGGGTTCGAACCCACGACTTACTGTTCGTAAGTCGGGGCCGCCTCCACTGGGCCACCGCTGCTCAACTATCTTTATGTGTACTAAATTTCATCCAAATCCGTTAAGGGGCCCCCCCCATGCACACTAGCGCCACTTTAGTAAAAAAATCAGAACTCGTTAAATACACAATTAATATAAAATCTGATTGACAAAATCATTCTTTTGGTCTTCTAAATTATTTACGTCTGCTTAACTCATTGAAACATAGCTCGCTGTCGTTACAGATACAAAATGGAAAAAAACTGCCGTTTTTAGCATTTTTTCTAACTGTAACTACAGTGAAGTATATTTTAATGAATTAAATAGACGTCAATAATCTAGAACTCTAAAGCATTGATTTTATCAATCAGATTTTATATTAATTGTGTATTTAACGAGTTCTGATTTTTTTACTAAAGTGGCGCTAGTGTGCATGGGGGAGCCCCTTAAGTAGTTTTTACTCTTACGTACGTATTTACTACGTATTTTGTGAGGATTGTATGGAGGGTTGGAACCCTATATTCATCCTCACAAAATTTCAACGGTCTACCTATCACAGATCATGATATATGATACAACCCACTGACAGACAGACGGACAGCGGAGGCTTAGTAATAGGATCCCATTGGTTACCCTTCGGGTATCGAACCGAAAAAATGGTCCAAAGAACTCATGTCAAATTTTGTTGAATTAAATGCGATAATTCTCGAGCTGTTTCCATTTTTGTTGAGTTATTGCGAACATTTAATTTTTTAATATAAAGTCTTTATTTAGAATCCCAGAATGTACAATACAATATGAATCTGAAACCAAAAATGTAGGTATAATAATGTAAGATGTCTGCACTAGGATAATCCTGTATCACAGACTGCAGGAGCACTAACAATATAGTATATTATGCTATTGTTCACTATTTAACATTACTTGACAAACTTATTTTAAACTCTATTAACTTAGAACTTATCACATAATTATTACAGGAAAATATTTGCGTCAGCAGTATTATTATAAACTAGGTTCCTAAAGACATTCGAGCCGCTCTTGTTTATATTCGATATTTGTGCCTAGCGCAGTGCCTAGTGCTTACTGCTTAGACAATAAAAATTCGATGGTAAGTATGTCAGCGTATCAGTGGTCTGTTATTGCCATGTTGTGTCACCAACGCGAAAGTCTAACCTAGAGTATGATATGAATTATGACGCTCTACGCGCCCTCGTGGTCGATGGAATTGATATACCTACCTATGTTCTACCATTCTTAGCTAGGCACTCAACATCTCCCGTTTTATGGTTGTTGCGGGTTTTTTAAACCGCGACCATGTTGCACATTTAGGTGTGTCCGCTTTCTTCGCGCACTCAGACATCGAGTGTGCGAAGCTGCTGCCTGCTTCGCTGCAGTGACCATACGTGGAGTTTACCTCTCTGCATGACCAAATTGTTGGCATTTCTAGCATCTGGTAACCAAGGTGAAGTGAGGGCAGGAAGTCAATTTATAAAAAGCTTTGCCTGAGATATTAAAGCTCGACTGTATCTTGGCTGGTTCGATAGCAAAGTTACAGGTAGATGCATCTGATGCGTCTTCCTTCCCGAATTTGTGGCTAAATTTAACTTCAACCAAAAAGGCATCCAGTGACATTGCTGGAAACTTATCGGCGATGTTCTGTTGGTATGTACATAAATCGGAAGACGTCAGCATCAAGCCAAAGAAGTCGGCACTCCTACAACCGCGATCCCTGGCTGGACGATAATCTTTACATAGTATAAAACAAACTCGCTCCCGCTTTTTGTACGCTTAGATCTTTTAAATTACGCAACGGAAATTAATGCAGTTTTCAGCAATAGATAGAGCGATTCAAGAGGAAGGTTTATTATGTATACGTATGTATAAGTTATGTTACATTGCACCCGTGTGAAGCCGGGGCAGGTCGCTAGTTAAATCTATTATGAAGTAGATTTCTGATTTTTCCTTGTTGGGCTAGTGGTCGCAAACACGACTGCTGAGCATAAGGCCCTGGGATCCATTCTCCGGTCAGGCAGTATTATTTGAATTTTAATTTTTTAGTGTAGTTTTGTATATTATCTGACTGTTACACATCCCAATTTACTGTTTATTGTACGAAATATAGGTAAACAAAATTAGTCGCTGGCGATATACATATAGGTATATCTGAGACTTGAAAACTTCCGTCCACACTAGCCCTTTCAATCGATAAATGATAAATGATGTTTATTTTGCAAGTAGGTTTTTACAAACACTTTTACACGTCATTAAATTCGTTATTCCACACGGTACAGTTGACGTACGGAATCCTACAAATCACGTTTTCATAGAAGCGTAAGTAGACGAGACGATCGATCGATATCCTGCTAAAAATAGGCAAAAGTACGTAAGTACGTAGGTACTTAAACATCTGCGTAGGTGTAAACTTATTTAAATGCCTACCTCCTACATAATCAAAACATATTAAATCAGCTTTTAAACTTTGTAGGTACTTACGTAGGCTGAAGACTCATTGCTGGTAGTTCTTGTATTTGAGTCACGAGGGTAGGAGAGTGGTGAGGGATAGCAACACGGGTAACAGTACGGTGTATGCCACATGTTTACTTTTGATAATAATTATTTCCACTTTTTGTTGATAATGCTTTTCTTTTTCTGTCTTTCTGCTGTCAGAGACAACTGACAGCAAAACGTTTTTATTACGCTGCAGCTGTGAAATACCAACAATATTTTTGATTGAAATGTTTTTTTTTTTTAAACCTATGATTGTGTAAATCTAACTATGATTTGCACGTAGTTCTGCCAAAATGAGCTTACTGACATTCTCAAATTAATTTAGTTCAAAGTCAACTATCCCAACATAAAAACAAATATGTACTTACTTATTGTTAAGTACATTATAATATATTCCAGTAAAATCAGCCCCCTAAACAGCCAAAACGCATGCTTGGACCAGATTTTAAATAAATCAGCGTTAACTAGTCAAAATCATGACAATTACTTCATGAAATGAGAGAAATATTGATGTGGGTTGGTAACTTTTGGCAGAACTACGGAAGTTACTAAGCAGTTGTTGATGTAAAAAAAAATATTTCGTTTGAATCGCCTACATTTTTGTTAACATTACCACAGGTCGCGCGCCCTAATGCTGTGATACGTACCAGACGGAATGAAAATGAATGAAAGAATGAAAGACCGGGAATAACCAATGGGGAAGTACTGACTACTGAATGATGAGACACGGACCACATATAACAGTTAAGGTGGACGTGTCAACAAGGTAGTGCGCGAAATTCAAATTTTCTCACATTCGTTGCAATCTGCTTGGTCAGTATGAGATTGTTCGTCGATTTAATTTGCGAACGCAAACATAATTATGTAGTTCTATATTAGTTTATAATTACATTGTTATAATAATGAAATTCATCAAATACAATGAGTCACACCAATATTTTTTTCTATTCAGCATGTCTAAAAAATAGGTAGGTAACTCGAGAAAAAGAATGTTTTTTCTTTTCTTATCTTCTAATCATAATCAGCACAATCCGACTAAGCGACCGTGCTGACGTGTGACGTCATGTCGTGCGCTGCGAATAATTTAAATTAGCTAATTTAATAACTGGTCCGAGGTGGCGCAGGAGAAGAGAACCTGAAAGAATATGGGGGAGGACTTTGCCCAGCAGTGGGACATTCAAGGCAGCTGAAAAAAAATAAAAAATAATAACAATAATATTTAAACACAAAAAAAAGTGTAATCCACTTTGCAAATTAAATTTTATGAACGTAAACACTCCGCATCACCGGCAATCGGACATGACACCACGACGTGACGTCATTGCAGTAGCTCGCGAAGGAACGCAAAGTTAAAAACTTTTTTGCAAAAAATAAAATCGACTTCAAACAAAAAAAAAATACAAAAAGTTAAAAATTACTTTAGCTTAAATCGGTGACCTTTGTTTGATTGATTTAATTTTTTTGTCCCGACTTTTTGCAAAAAAAGTTTTTATTTTTCAGTTTTTAGTGGTTCACATGTGCTTACCCCTTCACTAACCGGCGTGATGTTAGGTTATAAACTAGTGTAAACAATAGACAGACATGAGATTTTAGCAATCCCAGTCCATTTGCTATCATTTATTGAGGAGTTCCGTTGCCTATCTCCGAAGTTCTTCATCAGATATTCACCAAATTGAAATGGGACCACTCCGAGAAAGTACTCTTCCAAAAACTACCCAAATCGCTTTAAGTGGGCCTATCAAACTTTAAGAGTTCTATTTCTCCAGGATCCTATCATCAGATCTTGACTTGATGATCATGGATCACCTTGGATGTGACCCTTTCAAACAAAAAAATAAATCCAAATCGGTCCAGCCATCTTCGAGTAATCAGGGAATATACATAAAAAAAAGGTTCCGACAAAATTGAGAACCTCCTCCTTTTTTGAAGTCGGATAAGAAAGCGATTCTTTACAACGCTGCTGTAACTTTGGAAATCCTGGTCCAATTTCGATAAAACAAAAACTATTATTATTTGACCGTAAATGCAGTACAACTTTTATACAAATATTTTGTGTGTTGGTGTGACTCATTCTCTAAGTTTGTGACAGCTTAGAATATCATTATTTTTCATGGAATAGTATTTTTTTTGTGTTATAACAGTTAGTGTTGTAACAGGGAATTTTAGTAACGATTCTTATTATTAAAATTCTGTACTTAAATACATATAATTTTCTGACGCAAATCCATCAACCATCGACACATCAACTTAAAGAAACGCATGAAAATGTTTGTTTCGCGGGTTCTTGACCTATGCAAATAAATTCGCGAAAAACTGAAATTGGCCAATTTACACGATATTTTTCGATGGCTTAAGGTCCGTTTTCCTGTAGCTACTTATCAGCCCTTATTGTACCATAGCAAAATTGCATTCTTCTTATATTTTTTTTATAATGTACTAAGTTTTGCTCGTGGCTTTGGTCGTGTTATGTATTGTACGGAAATTAACCCACGAGAACGTTTTGAATGTCCTATGACACTCGGGATAGTGTTGCTTTCTGGTAGTGAAAGAATTTTCGGAATCTAATCAGTACCTAGTAACGAAGATTACCCCTACAAACTTAAAACAAATGTTACCTTTGTGTAATATTATTATACTTTATACTTACCACTTATCATATCAAAAGTAATATATTTTGTTAGGTTTGTCGGTGCGTCATAAATCTTTTGTCGCGTGGTCGTAGTCGGAACTAATGCCGCCATCGTGTTTGTATTACCATAGACAATTTCAGTCATGTTCTCATAACAGCGCCCTCTTGACAATGTTATTGCAATCACTAAGAACCATAACGCAGAATACAGGTGCAGAAACCTCACCTAACAATGAATGAACTGATTTAATTTGAAACTTCGATCTGTGTCTCGCCAACATTCATTCATTCAATGGACCGTTGTTCGTACACAAATAAGATGACATGTAACTCATGTTCGCTTCAATCGAGTATGCAAAATTGGCCCTTAAGTTTTCTGTTATAAATAATACAGTACCGTGAAAACAAAAATGATTAACTGCTTTTTAGTCGGAAATAGTTGACCAGACAGACAGACGTAGTTGCGAAATCTACCCCTCGCGTTTCGCGGCCAATTATGGGATGGGTTGTATGTAGGTAGCTATGTAACTATAACTATGTCCTATTTATCTTTAAGTAATGTAATGATGTGATGGTTGAAAATGAGTTAGTGTCAAATAGAATAGGGGAGATGACAAAAAAATGTAATTAGTTCGTCAGGTAAATTTCCAAAAAATATTGGACACATATTTTTATTTTTTCACGTAAACAAAAAATGATGACGATACAGTGCGTCGAAAACTCGTGTGACGTCACATTTGAACACATTTTTTACTCATATGTGACGTCACAAGCCGACTCATGATTCACTTTTTATCTTCGTAAATTTTTATAAAACAAAAAACACATCCATTATTTTCAGGGTTCATTCGATAATCTAACTGACGGCTAAACAGAATCATATTTTATTTAGTCAGAGGAAAGATAAGTAATTGCCTGACAAAACTATCAATATCAGATTTTTAAATAAAGTTTGATTCTAACATAACATCATGCCTGTAATCGCCGAAAGGTTTGTCATCTCGCCTGTTATGTTTATGTCTCGTGTATTACGGGGCGAGCCAGGTCATAAATCCTGACTGCAATTGAGAAATTCCTGATGGATAAACCTAAAAACATTTTTCCCGACCTGGGAATCAAACCCAGGACCTCATGCGCAGCAGTCGTGCTTGCGACCACTAGCCCAACGAAACAGTCGAACAGTTTGATTCCACAAGTCTTGTATTAATATTATTATGCTATAGTTGTTCGGGTACAGTCTACGACCACGAGATGACCTACGCGCTTGAACTAAAAAAATAAGTTTCTGTGAACTTTTGCTAGTGAATCTATGACCTAATAAGCCAAGACCTATTATTTATTTTCTGTTTGACAAATCGAAATAAAAATCGAATCGAATCGAATCGATCTAAATTTGACAGCTCTAAATTACGTCCGTCTCTTTCTCGTTTTATTAGAATAAAAAGATAGCAATAGCCTAAATTAAGTTTAGTTTGTGCACAACAGAATTGACACCATCATCATCTGCCTAGCCTTTTCCCAACTATGTTGGGGTCGGCTTCCAGTCTAACCGGATGCAGCTAATTACCAGTATCTTACATGGAGCGACTGCCTATCTGAGCTCCACAACCCAGTTAATACTGGGTAATACCCATTGGTAAGACTGGTTGTCAGACTTTCGGGTCACCACAACACAACACAACAGAATCGACACCATTGTCTTATTTAGCAATGATCGAATACTTCACCGACAGCGAGCGCGAATTCAAAGTGCAAAAGTAGATACTGGCCGGGTACTGATTAATGAAATAATGAGTACTTATACATAATATAAACATGGTATCTTTACCTTTTTTAGTTTGAACTACATATATGTGTTGTGCCCGCGAATTTCGTCCCCGTGAAATTATTATAAAAATACAATTTTTCCCGTTTTTGCGAAAAATTTCATTGATGCTCCGCTCTTATTAGTTGCAGCGTGGTGTTATATAGCCTTCCTCGATAAATGGGCTATCCAACACTAAATAGTTTTTCAATTCTATCCAGTAGTTCCTGTGAGATTAGCGCGTTCAACCAAACAAACTCTTCAGCTTTAATATTACTAGCTGACCCACGCAACTTCGTCTGCGTTACATTTAAAGAGAGAAAAAGCTCACAAAAGGAATATTTTTGTTTCCGTTTTTCCAACGTTTTTCATGTATGCTCCGCTCCTATTGGTCGTAGCGTGATGTTATATAACGATAGTAGTTCCTGAAATTAGTGAATTTGCCCAATTCGCAAAACGACTATTTCTTAAAATACCCAATTCGCAAAAGGACTAATTCTTAACAAATGCCCAATTCTCAAAAATAACTGTGGGCTAAAATGTAATAAGTTGAGATATGGTCGGTAACATTATTAAAGTTCTAAGTTTTTACAAGTTGTTTTTTTATACGAGTATGTATGTGTTCTTAATGTATTTTTTTTACTTTAAACATCTTTACGACCCCCGTACTATTAAATCCATCCATCAGCACAATGTTTTGAGTGCGTTACATTAAGTCCTACCGTAAAACCGTGATTTTTTACACAAAAAAAAAATCGTTACCCAGCAATAATTTTTGCGTAAAGTTACTTATTATGATGTACATAATGCTTGGTTGACGGCTTCGTTAAGGGTTTTGTTACACCTTGTATTTTAAAGTAAACATAATAATAAAAAAAACTCATTAAAAGAAAAAAACATGAACAAACATAAGAAATGGGAATAAGGCCTGGATAAAAGAGAAAGGTTGATGATGATGCGTATTAATGATGAATATGGTTAATAAATAATGATTTTATATTCATGGAAAATATTCCTGATGCATTTAGTTATCTCAGTTGAGAATTTGCCATTCTGATAATTAGCCATTTTGAGAATTGGGCATTTTAAGAATTAGTCCTTTTGCGAATTGGGTATTTTATGAATTGGGCATTATAAGAATTAGTCCTTTTGCGACTTGACAATTTTGAGAACTAAATAAATAAATAAATATCGCTGGACATTGCACGCAGCGCCATCTAGTGCCACACTAAGCAACGAGGCTTGTGTCGTGGACACCGTAACCCGGGACCCTTAAACGTAAGGCAGCCTTACTACCGCTGCGCCATTCGGGTCGTCAAAACTAATTGTTCCTGTAACGAGGCTCAAAAAAATAGGGGGTACGTTCAGATGCCAATGTATACGTTTTTACAATAAACTTCCGAGCCAAATTCAAGCACTAAGCCTAAATAAATTCAAATCGTTTATAAAACGGAAGCTGTGCTTGAAAGCCTACTATCATGTTAACAACTATCTCGAAGATAAAAAGGCTTGGGATTAAGCTGCTCCAATGAAATTTGCTCTGTGAATGTCGAAATTTCGGACTTCGCTTGTTTATTATTAATTCCTTTCTTATATACACTCTGACATTGAATGATTTGACATGAATACTTATTTCAGTATTTTTATTATTTTTTTACTTTTTTATTTTATTTTATGTTACATTTACCTACTGACTTGACAGGAATATTTACGTATCTTACTTTTTTATTATTATTCACATATGATTTTTGTGATTTTTACTGACATTGATTTTGTAAATTATTATTAATTTTATTTGATTATTGTGAATGTGGGGACCATGTGGGTTTCATTTTTATATATTTTTGATTGTTTTCTTTTTTTTTTTCCCACAACTGTCTGGCAGTTTGAGTACTATAAGCGACCTACCCAAATGTCCTTTCTTTGGTATTGTTCGTCGTTTCGTTGAGCTCCTTGAGTTATAAGTCGAGCTACACGATAACTGACAAATGCTTGCACTGACTGGACAGGTCCACTCAAATCTGTGTGGTTCTTTCTTCAAAAGACCATCTCAGACACTATTCTGCATAGTCCTCATGTGAATTGAGCAAAATTATGTCTGGACTTCAAAAGAGACTATGAACTCTGAGTTTGTTTCGGCTGTTTCTTCTCAGAGTAGTCACGAGTACGAAACACCGGCCCAATCTAGTTTAAAAAAAAAAAAAATGACGGGTAAAAGTGTTTGTAAAAACCTACTTGCAAAATAAACATCATTTATCATTTATCATTTAATCCTTTTGCGACTCTCTTGCCATTTAAAAAATGAGGCCTTTTGCGCCTAAACTGATTTTTCACTCCAAAAAAAAAGTAGTTTCCCAGCAATAATTTTTGAGCAGCAGTTTGATGTACAGAACGCTTATTTGACGGCTTCGTGAAGAGTCTGTTTACACCCTGTAGATTACAATATAGATGAGATATCTAAAAAAATTACTCGTTTATTATAATATGAAGATTCTATTATAGTTCTTATCAATATTATATAACGTTAAACTGAGCTAGGTCCATATGTCAGAAGTTCCGAACCGTTGTTGATACATTTTCCTTTCGCTGCACTGTGAGTGACCCGTTACAAGAAACAAAACACGACTCAACAATATTATTTCGCTCGATTTACATTGCTGCTTTTAATTCATAAACACACATAGCCAAAGGCGAAAACCTGCAATCTATGGTAAGGTCAAGCGATACAGTCGTAACCGGTTTAACTGATATTTTTTTAGAAAGTACCTATCATTATATGGCTCCACGTTGTTCATTGAATCATCAGTATTGAGTCAGTGTTGCATATGTTCAGCACGTTTTTAGATGATTTGGCAGATTTTTTTAAAAGTTATTTTATTAAGTGTACTTAAGTGATACTTTGGTTAGAGGTATTTTTTATTTTATTTAGTACTTACGTAGTTATTAAGATGTTGATTCAACTTTTTGAGTGCTTGACTTGAGTATGTACTACCTACTTTTGAGTTCTTAATGCGTTGCAACCAATTGAGGGGTATGCCCCTGGGTTGCCGGCAAAATTAAATTAATTAATTACATGCGTTTCACGGCCGCAAATCACCATAAAACCTTATGGCGCAAGCTGAGGTAATGGTACATCCACCCCACAGTTACTTTTTGTGGTGTGCAACATTTCCAAGTGTTACTGAGCAACATCCGACAGCAAAAAGTTATTCATTGTTATTATATGTTGCCGTGTTAGTATTTTATGTTAAGTAATGTTGCCTAACTTTTTAAAACAGTTAACATGTGGTAACAATTGATAACATTGTTAGAGAATGTAACTATAACATAGAACAAATGCTGTGCAACTCGCTTGCTGCTGAAAGTTACTCTTTGTTATAGTATCTTGTTAATTTATGTTACATTCAACAAATAGTAACAAGTAGCCACAAAAGTTACAAATTGTTACCGTGTTGCACAGTGTTGCTCCACAAAAAGTAACTGCGGTGTGAATGCACCATAACAATGTGATCAATTGTTACCAAGTGTTGACTGTTTTCAAAAGTTAGGCAAAATTACTTATATATACTTACACGGCAACTTATTATACTAACAATTAATAACACTTGGAAACGTTGCTCTACAAAAAGTAACTGCGATGTGGATGCACCATAACATTGACCTGTAAATTTATGGTGCATCCACATCACAGTTACTTTTTGTGGAGCAACGTTTCCAAGTGTTATTTATTGTTAGTATAATATGTTGCCGTGTACAACGGTACATTGACCTGTCAATTGCAAAAAACGTGAGGAATTTTGCGGGCTACTGGCGCTTTCACCTTAAGTTGCGGCCGGATGACAGGTTACTTTTACATAGCAGTACTGTACTTAAGCTTACTGATTTAGTTAGGGGGACTTCTTTGTTTATTTATGTCAACAAGGCCAAGGCCTTTCCATAAATCAATATTTTTAAACATCAGTTTCAAAATCATATGCCTTGCTACTTATTAATCACCGGATTTAGCCTCCAACAAAACTCAGCCTGTGTATATATACAGACAGGGCTACTTACCTTGCTACCTATATTTTTGACGGAATGGCTCAGAAGGTCGTCTCGAGGTTGATTTATGTAGGTTTAGTTTTTATTTGGGACCTCGGCAAAAAAAATTAACGGTATCCGGAACTTACTTAAAACTACTTGCCGACTCCTGACTTAGGCTAGTAAATAATTTTATTGTTCTAATGAGTTTTAACAATGTATTAACGTTATCTGACAGTGAAATCTCTTGTCAACAGCCAAAGCCAGTCCCAGCGACGGCAGCGAAGCAGCCAGCCGCGCCCGCACCAGCATCGTCCGGGGCCTCTGAGCTGAACGACCAGATCACCAAGCAAGGAGACTTGGTGCGCTCGCTGAAGTCCGCTAAGGCCGAGAAAACTAAGGTCGACGAGGCCGTTAAGGGCTTGCTGGACCTTAAGGCCAAATATAAGGCTGCTACTGGACAGGTGATTGCATTCGACAACTTCAAGTTATAATGTTTATATAAACCCGTCTCGTCTTCGCATGCGTGCAATTTACTAATGGAGAAAATGAGAACAGCCGTTAGCTAAAAAAAACATGCGTGGCAGTCTGGGGTCTGCCGGTAGAAGTGAAAACTAAGTAACTTGTGAAACATCTGCCCCTCCCCCTCCAACCCCCCCCCCCCACACCGCTTCCCCAACCCCCTCAGGCCCCACCCCAGTCGTAGCACTGCTACGAGTTGTGCCCCGCGCATGCCTTAGTGGTGCTACGCCGTAGAAGATTGGCTACGAGTGCTAAAATCGTGATGACCCAAAAAGTGCTCAACGCACATAAAAAAGGTTTCACTTAAAAAAAAAAAACATTTTCTTTCATACAAACCTTAACCTAACAATTACGAACCAAAAAAAAAACTGCAAATGATCGGGATGGTTCTTAGCCAAGTTGAAATGTATGTTCCGTTGTTTGAAGGTGTTTGTTACAGGTGGTACTCGAGGTAGTTTGGCTTTGTCTTGTTGGGATAGCAACGCATCGAATCGTCTATCCCTCTGGTATTACAGATAGCCATAAGCTATTGGGATCACTTAATATTTGAACTTAGCTTTTCTTGCCATCCAAAAAATAAAAAGCCACACTGACATTTATAAATACCCAACTGCGTCAAAAGAAGCGTTATGGTTATAACTGACTTCATTGTCTCCAGGATTGGAAGCCAGGTGCGGCACCAGCTCCTGCGGCAGCTCCAGCAGCTCCATCTGGTGACGATACCTCCTTAGACCAGCAGATTATCAAGCAAGGAGACTTGGTGCGCTCGCTGAAGTCCACTAAGGCCGAGAAGGCTAAGGTCGACGAGGCCGTAAAAGGCTTGCTGGACCTTAAGTCCAAATATAAGGCGGCTACTGGACAGGTGAGTCAGTCTTCACGTTATACGAGATTTGTGCAATACTCTGCCACCTCGACAGAGTTTGTAGTGGCTTCAGACAGTCAGATTTGGCTAGGATTGTGATAGCTGCGATACTTTTGGCACTCGGAGTGCCTGCTAGGGGTATAAATCGGAACAAAGAATTGCACCTACCAACTTACTACTTGAAAACAATAAAAAAAAATAGGCATTAGTCAATTTTGCATCGCTAAAAAGTGGATTAAAAAAGGTTATGTGTAGACAGACGCCTTACGACTGATATGGTGACAATAAAGAAACAATTTATTTAAACCGACGCTTTTCACCCAGGATTGGAAACCAGGTGCAGCTCCTGCCACCAAACCAGCTCCAACTCCAAGTCCTTCCGGAGACGCCTCCTCGTTGAACCAAGAGATCACCAAGCAAGGAGACTTGGTGCGCTCGCTGAAGTCCGCTAAGGCCGAGAAGGCTAAGGTCGACGAAGCCGTAAAGGGCTTGCTGGACCTTAAGGCGAAATATAAGGCCGCTACTGGACAGGTGAGTGGGACCTCCATAAAAAACCATACATCTCAGATAAATCTGCATGGTCTTCATATGACTTGACCAAGATTATGTACGAACTTTTAAAGAGACTGCCCTCTGAGTTAGTTTCGTTGGTGGTCTTTTCAGCATAATTGGATAAGAAATACCATCTCCATGTTATTTTAAAACAAATTGGTTTTTGACGTTAAAAAGTGTTTATTACAACCGATTTACACAAATCAATTTTATTTATCAATCTCACTGAAATTGTATTGATCTCTGCAATAACTTCTTCCAGTTTTTCAGTAAAAAAAATTATCGCAATGGTGGGATGAATAGTACTCTCTATTTAGATATAAAATATTCCGTTGTCGATTCCTGACTGCAAAAAGAAAAAAGGATTTTAGTGGTTTTGTTTCAAATTGAATTCCTTACTTCGTGATTCCATGTTTCTGAAAATTTATCCACTGATTCTGTCTCAAGCATGTTCACAAAAAAACAATAACATGAATGTTATACTCGTTCATCCAGGATTGGAAGCCCGGCGTAGCCCCTGCAAGCCCCGCAGCTTCAAAGCCTGTGCCATCATCAGCACCCGCCTCTGATCTAGCATCCTCGTTAAACGATCTGATCACCAAGCAAGGAGACTTGGTGCGCTCGCTGAAGTCCGCTAAGGCCGAGAAGGCTAAGGTCGACGAGGCGGTTAAGGGCTTGCTGGACCTTAAGTCCAAATATAAGGCGGCTACTGGACAGGTTTGTTGCGAAAACTACCCTTTATTAAGAAAATATAAGGTCCCAAAATTATACAGCGCAATTAGGAGCATCAGTGGCCCAGACGTGACGGCCCCGACTTACGTAATAGTAAGTCGTGGGTTCGAAACCAGACAGGCGCGTTACTTAGTGTAATTTATTTCATCACCACTGCTCTCAAAATGGTGAACATCGTGAGGAAACCGGCATGTCCTAGAACCAAAAAATTCGAAGACATATGACATCTACCAATTCGCACTGGGCTCGCGTTGTGGATTATAGCCCATTCCCTCTCATTGAGAGGGGCTGTGTCCCAGCAGTGGGAACTTTTATAGGATGATGATGATTAAATTAGATGAACAAATTTTAACACAGCGTTCAGTACGTCTAACCAAAGATATCCATTAAAAAAAACCACTGATTAAAGTGATTTCATTTTGCACGTATCTTCTACTTATCTTAACAACACTATCCTTAAGGGGATTCCTTTGATCATCCCGCCGCCGTTTTTTCAATAGATGGCGTTGTAGTCTCGCATTTGGGTATTATTTATGTTTATGCCTAACTTAAATAACTAAGATAGACAATATTCTAATTGCGCAAACTAGCCTTTTGTCTTGATTTTTCCACATAAACAGTTTACTTGTTAACTCTTCTCAAACGGAGATTTGGTGTCAAATCCACCAGCCGTCTCCACTTCAAATCTGTACACACCATGCACACACACAAGCACAAGTAAATAGTTTACTTTCTGAACCGCTTGATGGCGTTCTCATCAAAAACGTTTAATTAGGAAAGATGCAGATATCATATTTATCAATATTTTGTGGCTAAAATGTAAAAAAAAAACATACAAGCAAACCACTGCAACGTTTTTATTTTAGTTAATGTGAATTTTTAACAATAATTACCAATCAAAAGTACCAAACTTGAAACGGAACGTGTTTTAATCAACCAATCAGCATCTAGTACTCGAATCTACCGAAAGTTAGTGTTGACATGGTTGTACGGACTAAACTTCTAGAAGTAAACATCAAAGTTTTTATACCGTACCTAGGTTAGCCTAGCAGTTCTTTCAACAAGGGGATCTTACGGTGACAACGCAATCGGCTATGTCCAAAAGTTGAGTTACTCTGGAGCATAAAGTTTACGTAAAGAACTGTTTATGTCTGATGACTATAGCATGATTTAATTTTGTTCCACCACCAAACGTCAAAGTGATTCCTCATTCTGTACATAACAAATTCTAAATTAATTGTGTTATAGATTAACTATCTAACTTCTAAATTAGTTGTGTTATATGTGTTGTGTAGTATGTGCCATTTGGTAAAACTGCATCTGTTTTCAATGCCGCAATGAAGTTCTGATCTAACAAAATATGAATGTGGTTTTGTTGTTTTACACTAATTATATAATTAACTATTGTAAGTAATGCTTTTTATTCAAGTAGTATTAGTATTCATTTACCCAAAATAAAGAGCCTGTCAGGGTTTGAACATACAACCTACACATCACTGCCCACCCTTCAACTACATTATACCTACAATAAATTGTTGAAGGCAAAAAAATACAATTGATACAAACTCAAAGCATTTATTTAAATACCATTTACAGGCACTATTGAATTGTCAAGGACTCAGTCTCTAGTTACACATGGACACTCTTTTTAAAAACAAGTTGTCACAAAATCCTGGTTACATTATGAAAAAATTAAAAAGTGTTTATTCACGAAAAAGTTCTTTATCTGGTACATAATTACCCCTGCCAAACTGCAAAGCAGTTTGTTGGCAGACATAGCTCCTTTTTCCTTTACATTTACTTAATAACATTGATACTTTTCCACAAATACAGTAAAACAAAGTAAAAATTCTTGCATTCCTTAAAATAACAAGTAAACATAAAAAAAAACAGGTGTGTTAACATTGTTTAACTATCCTCTACTACAGCGAGGCTTTGACAGAAGATATTATATAGGTACTTATTTAATTTGTTTTTAAAGGAGGTTTTAGTGATACAAGCGTTATATAATATATCGGCTGGAAGGTCATTAAAAATAGTTGGGACTAAAAACTTTCTACATCTTCTACCATAATAATTATTACAAGTGGGCACTACAAATCTTCTCATGTTATTGTTCCTTTGTGATCTTGTGTGTATCACCTGGTTTTTAAAATCATTGCTACAATATTGTTCTAATGCTACTGACAGATCTACCCTCTCATGAACCGGCAGCATTTTACATTCCAAAAATAAGTCTTCATAATCACTACATTTACACCGGTTTCTTGTCTTTTTATCTACTAATATTTTCATGAATCTGATTTGCAATTTTTTTATTTTATCTAAATATGTTTTGAATGTATTGCCATAGCACGCCAGCCCAAAGAAAGCAGTGAGTCCACCAATGCATAGTAAACCATGTACAATTGCCCTGTCCAGCACAAAACTAAGGTGGTAAAATTTCACAAGTACTGACCTGAGTTTGTCACATAGTTGTATAATGTGAGTTTTTAACATTATACAACTATGTGACAAACTCACAACTCTTCAACTCTTATTGCTTCTGCGTGTGAGAACAATATATAACAATTCAATACCTACAAAGATTAACAATGTGACCTGGCAGCTAAGAGATGACCAGTCTCGAATAACGGCGGCCATTCACGAGCATGACACGTGGATCAGCACCACTCTGCTCAAACATTTTGAAGGAAACTATGATCCAACACATGCGCCAACATCAGTGAAACAGCATGTCAAATTCTCAACTGCCATGCTCGTTCATGTTGCAAAAGTACATAAAATATACTAAATGGCCACATGGTGCTCAAATTTATAATGAAATTAGTGTACCACAATAGGTAAAAAGAATAAAAAATAAAGCAATGACATAAATTAATTATGACTGTGATAGATAGGTACATGGTGCTCACATATTTACAAACTGTTGGGGATTTCAAATAAAAACTCCTACTGGCTTGAAAGCTTATTTAGTTCTTATCTTCACTTTATACATATACAAAGCCTTGGAACACTTATTAGTACATAGTTGACCCAGCCCAGCTGACAGTTAGGGGTCGATGACCTGGTTACACATGGGTGGAGGTTCAGAGGTTGGTGACCATGGACCAGCTGGTTCGTACTAAGATCAGGGGTCATGACCTGGTCAGCTGATGAGTACTAGGTTCAGGGGGTCAACGATCTAGGTCAGCTGATAGGTATATGGGTCAGAGGTCATGACCTAGTCAGCTGAGGGGTTCACTGATTGTACTAGGTACCATAACATTACAATCTTATCCGCTCACCAGTGCGGTTCGAAATCGGTCGACATTTATTTGACCAAATCCAACTTTTGCGATAAAAACACCTTCTTCATAACATTTACACGTTTCCACGCCACCTGTGAGGTAGTGTACTTGGCTCGTTTTTTTTTACGTGGTTTCCCCGGTAGGCCTATTCCACGATCTGTTTTGTATGTGTTAATGAAAAAATAACAAAACAATTTTTGACACAAGAAAAACAAAAAAAGGAGACAAGAGCTGTAAAAAAAGGAAAAAAATTAAGCTGTCAAAGAGAAAAATAATTACGCTGTAAAAAAAAAGAGATAAATAATTAAAGCTGCTTGTGGTAGTCCCGGAAGCTCTCTGTCTAGTTTTCTGTCCGAATCTTGGTGAATAATTTTGAAATCAGCAGCTGGAAGCCGATGTAGAAGCACGAGTTTGCGCTAGAACAGATAAATTTACACGGTTTTGTTAGACTATTGTATACTTACTGAACTCAAAACCTCAGAGACTCAAGTAAAAGGCAGTCATCCACTAGGACTAGACTAACCAAGTATTGTAATGTATTTGATATCAAGTTATTATGTTAGTAAACAAGAAAGTTTTATTCTTATTACCTTCTAATTCCTTGATGTCAATACATTTAGCATTCTTCCGGACTCTTCTCAAAACAATTTCAGGTAGTACACATGTTTTGAAAAATGTTACCAGTTTTGGCATCATAGTACTGATAAATTCCTCATCACGGTCGACTTCTATGACAGTCAAAGGTTGAGTGACAGCTACGAAGCAAATATTAAAAATTGTATTAGTTGAATTGAAAACCAGTAAAAAGCAAATTTTGTAAGTATTGAGTTGCGCAGTGGAGCGTTTCGTTCGTGTCGACAAGTCCAAGTCAAACGTCAGAGTTGTCAGCATAGAGTAAGGTTGGTAGTTGTCAGTTTGACTGATCGTGACCACAGACTGCAGTGTGACCAGATTTAATTAGAACATTATGCCAGCTGCTTGCCCAGATTCTGCTAGTCTAATAATGTTTTTAAATCACAATAAAATAAGTGTTTACAACATACATAGGTAAAATCACTTACCGATGACTGTGCAGAACATGTAATAATATTATTTTTTATGTTTCATTACGTTGAAATCTTTTAGATCAGAAAGTCGTGTAAAACTAATTTCAGAAAGCACTGTACAATAGCGCCCATCGATTTTGTGATTTTGATTCTGTTATGATGTGGAGGTGGCGGAGCGCGCATCGAGGTCCACAGATATTTTAGTCTAATTATACCCAAGTGAAGCACAGTTAATTTGTCAATATCTAATTTTGCTAATTTTTGGCATAGGTTTTCTAAGATTTTGCCAAAATCTACAATTCTTTCAAAAAATCCCTAAATTTAGGGAAAATACCCTAACGTGGGAACACAAACAATAACACAAATAGCTCTAGTTCGCGTAACTTCGCCACTTCACCTTTGTTACAGTCCGGTCAACCGATTTTGATTTCTATTCCGTAGGCATAAGAATGGCATTAAAAGCAAAAACGTGGTTACAATACCAACTGTTTACTGCAGCAGGTGCCTATTTGTAGAACAACGCAATAGAAGTCAAAATCAATTGAACGGATTGTATGGTTTGTGTTTTTCATTGTGTTCATTATTATTAGGTATAGTTAGGGCGTTTATTTTATAGATACCTACTTTCAAACTTTGGTTTGGGTGAACAACATGACTAGGTAATAAGATTTTTCCTCAAACATGCTTGGAAATTTGAGCATTACTTTGACAACCTTCTTCGAGATTCGAAATTGCTGTACTGGCCCGATACATGCGACCAGCGGCCGGCAAAAGTTATATGAAAAAATAAAACCGACTTCAAAAAACACAAAAAAGCGAAAAATAAGTTCTAGCTTCAGAAGTCGGTGACCTTTGTTTGATTGATTTAGTTTTTTTTGTCACCGACTTCTGAAGCTAGTTATTTGTCGCTTTCTTTAATTTTTTTAAGTCGGTTTTATTTTTTCATAAAAAGTTTTAATTTTTCATTTTTAGTTGTTCCCAAACAAATATTTGCCATCTCTTTGAGGCGCGCGTGGAACACGAACGCTCCAACTTTACATACCTAACTGTCGAAATCTGGATGTATTGTACACATCTGCATACCCCCTCAGAGCATACAGGCGTGATGTTACGTCATGACACGTCACGTCATGTTGTATAAACAATAAACATCCAAGCGATTCCAACAATCACGGCAGATTTGCCGTCTATTTTTGAAGAGTTCCATTGTATATCTCCAAAGAACAGAATCAGATGTTCACCAAATTAAAATGGGACCACATGGGAACCACCAGCTTTCAAATAAAAAAAAGAATTATCAAAATCGGTTCACCCAGTCGAAACACAAACGAACAAACACAAAAAAATATATAGTCGAATTGAGAACCTCCTCTTTTTGGAAGTCGGTTGAAAATACATATCTCGATTCGTTTTTCCACTTGTCCGTTGAAGTTACACTTCTAGTATGTGGCCCAGCACACATTTCTTTTTTTTTTGCAGGTTTTCTGCAAACTACGATTTGGTTAGGTATAGGTAAAGTACTTTTAAATGAATGAATTTTTAATTAAAAAAATATATTTTAATTTTGACCTAACTTTCAATATCAGATATCCCAAAAACCACGAAGACGACACCCATGAAGAAAAAACCGAAAATTTTCATCATTTTCATTTTTTACGTAATGTAGAATTATTTCTTGTAAGTCTACGTTGTTAGTGTCGCATGTATCACCGGGTCTACACGTGCGTAGACCAATATTGAAATAAATTTACCGTCAGGGCTAGTTGCTAAGAATCCAAATTCTTCAAACGTGGTAACACACAATAACACTAACAGCTCTAATTCGCATAACTTCGCCTTTTTGCAGTCCGGTCAACCGATTTTGACTTCTATTCCGTAGACATAAGAATGGCATTAAAAGCAAAAACGTGGTTACAATACGTCATATTGTTCGTCGTGTTTGCAGTAGCTACCTACACACATCAAAAATGTCTAGGGATCAAGCATTTTTATGCGGATTTCTTGAGATTGAGATGTGGCTTTGTAATAAATTTATGATTTTATAAATTTATATGGATCCTTTTTGGTGCATTTCATAATTTGAATCAGGAACTCTCAATCAAATTCGAGTAAAAGATGAAAATAAGCTGTCAATATTTTCCCTATAAAAACATACAACGCATTGAAGACATTATTAGTGCTACTGTTTCCCTACTACTGATTAAAACCAACGTTATTATGGAGCGGCGACGTCATTTAAGCAGGGAAGAAATGCTCAGAGCCGTGGGAATGATAGAAGCTGGTTCCCGGCAACGTACTGTAGCTTTAGCTCTGAATACAAGTCAGAGTGTTATCAGTCGACTTTGGACACGTTACCGAAGCACTGGTACCGTGGCTGAGCGCCATGGAGGACGGTATCGCTGCACCACACGGAGACAAGACCGATACATTCAAATCTTAACTCGAAGAGCTCCAACAATAACCGCCATGATGTTAGCCGTGAGGCTTCATCACTCTTCAGGGAACTTAATTAGCGACCAAACAGTCAGAAACCGCTTGCATGAAGTGAACCTTCATTCCCGAAGACCGCTACGGGTACCACCTATAGCAATGCACAATCGTAGGATTCGATATCAATGGGCTCTTGAACACAGAAATTGGGCAGAAGAACAATGGCGTTTCGTGTGCTTTTCTGATGAGTCTCGTTTTGGTATGAGACCGGATACAAGACGTATACGACACTGGAGAACCCCTGGACGCCAACAGCGATTAAAATCCTGCCAGGAAGTCCATCCTTATAGTGGTGGAACCATCATGGTATGGGCGGGTATTTGGATCGGCGGAAGAACTGAGTTGATTTGGATCAGAGGCAACCTCAACGCTCAAATTTATGCTGAGACGATTGTATCAGACGTCATCGTTCCTCTACAAGTGCAAATCGGTCCCTTATTTCAGTTAATGCATGATAATGCACGACCGCACACCGCAAGAGTTGTAAGACAGACTCTCGCCGCAGCTAACATCAATGTCCTGCCCTGGCCTGCTCAGTCGCCAGACTTGAACCCGATTGAGCATGCATGGGATATGCTACAGAGAAGAGCTCTGCCGAATATGGAGGGTATCCAGTCGCAAGAAGACCTTTTTTTGTTGTTGCAACGAACATGGGCGGCCATTCCACAGCGTGATTTGGATGAACTCATTTTGAGTATGCCAAACCGATGTTCTTGTGTTGTTAGTGTTCGCGGTAGAAACACGGATTATTAATTGTTTAAGTTACCCAATAAAATTTTAAAGAAAACTGTTATTTCAGTCTTTTTTTCGAACTTTAATGTTAGTGGTTCAAATGTCAAAAATCCCTTTATTAGGAAAATGGCAAATTTCTTTATTAATGCAAAGGTGACTTGGTTTATCGTTACTGTGACAAACGAAAACACTTTATTTGATGAATCCTTAAAGAAAATTTTAATTAATATCAATCAGGAGAAAAGTTATTGCAAAAATATATGTTGATCCCTAGATACTTTTGATGTGTGTATTTACAAGGTAACGCAATAGAAGTCAAAATCGATTGAACGGACTGTAAGGTTTGTGTTTTTCATTGGGGTTTTATTCATTACTATGTAGATGTAGTTACAGCACTTATTTTTCTCCCATCATGACCTTGACTGCGTCGCGTAAGTTTTAGTAAGTAAGCAGGTAGTAGGTACCTACCTTCATAAAAAACCTACCAACTACCTTCATAAATAGTGTGATGAATGAATGTAATGTTACTTATATAATGTAAGTAGGTACATTATTAGTTTATTACATAAACCGCGAAAAGTCCACGTACAAAACTAAAGTTTATAGGTATGTCTGAATACCTACTTGTTAATAACTAATAAGTTCTATCACACAATAAAATTAGAACCAACTCCGAATTACCTACACATTTCATCCCTAATAGGTACTTTTAAACTTTGGTTTGGGTGAACAACATGACCTAATAAGAATTTTTCTAACTTCAAATCATTCATAATAAAATGATAAATCTGATTCACCCAAACAAAACCGCTGCAGCAGTACCTACCTACCTACTTGTTAGACGAACGAAATGTGAATTATTCGCGAGTCAAAACTCCCGCACGCACTTACTTGATCACCTTACAATGACAACGCCACGCCATCTAGTAATCAGCAGATAATTATTTCGAGTTTTGTTCAGCAAGAGGTTCGATTGTTCTTTGAAAATCCGATAGATGGCGTGACTCCAAGCACGCACACTTGCAAAGATTTTTCGTTTTTTTTCGGCCCTGGAAATCCTACAATCCTTGTTATTTCTTTATGTTTGAAAGGGTCTGCGACAACACTAATTCGTAATGATATCAAGTTGTTTCATTACTTCTACAAAAAGCATATAAGTATCGAGAATTTGTATCAAAAAGAATGTATGGGAAAGCGCGTTGAAGCAACCACCTTAAGCTGTTCGGTCCCATAAAATGGCTATTGCACCAACCGCAAATAATAAGTTTGTAATAGTAAAATCGCTTTTTTTGTTATCTACATATTATTTACAGTTTTCAGATTTTTCCCTTTACATGTTGTTAAACCTATCTCAAATACTTAGACATGTAAATAATTAAATAAATAAATTTACATAAATAAATAAAATGTGCTCTACGACATTGCTTCTCGCCAAATTTCGCGATTCTAGGTCAACGCGAACTACCATAGAAATACTAGTTAGGGTTTAGAATAAAACCACAAAATTATCAGAAAGTAGATGAACTCTTTAATACGTTTGCTCGCTGTGGGGAGACGTGCAGCATGGATCGATGAACTGAGTAATTACGTCATCACTAAATACTCGTAAACAGAACTGAATGTCGTACCTAGGTACTTATAGGTTTTATACCTATAACCTATTCCGGTTGACCTAAAATTGTCAATTTTGGTTAAAAGCGAGGTCTTACAGCGCAAGTAAAGGGAAAAGTACAAACGGCGCCCCTACTGTCTTGGCGCCTGTGTGCGCCGCACACTTCGCACACAGGGGCGGCTCGGCCCTGGTTTTAGGTCAAAATAAAATCACTTTAATCAGTGTTTTTTTGGTTGGATATCTTTTGTTAGACGTACTGAATGCTGTGTTAAAATTTGTCCAACTATTTTAATGGGACCTTATATTCACTCTCACATCACACTTAAATTACTCATGTCGATTCTATTCCCAGGATTGGAAACCAGGTGCAGCTCCAGCCCAGCAACAACAACAACAACAGCAGCCCCAACAACAGTCACAGACAGACGATAACAAACAGATTGCTGTGCTTCTAACACAGATCGTCACACAAGGTGACAAGGTGCGCCGCGTCAAGGCGGAGAAAGCAGAGAAGAACGTTATCGACGTCGAGGTCAGTTGTTACAACAACAGAAACGTAACTGTTTTAAAAAAATGCGTTTATTTCGACAACAACCGATTTTCTGTCAACTACAACTGTGTTTCTGTCTATAACAACCGTTTTTCTGTCAACTACAACCGTGTTTCTGTCGACAAAAACCATATTTCTGTCAGCAACAATAGTGTGTCCGTTAACTTCAACAATGTATCTATTGACAGCAGTGTATTTAGCAACAAAAACAACGTTATATGTTAACAACAACAAACAGATCGCGTGCTCTGTGTAATTCGGCTCTGTAACAGCAGAAGAGAATTACACAAAAATAACAGTACCGTTTTTTTTTCAGCTATAAAAGATATAGTGACTCATTCAATTAAATCAAACTAATTAGGTGAAAAATATCGATAACATTGTGGTAATTTGCCTACTTCTTTGTTTTTAATTCGTAGGTGAAGAATCTCTTGAATCTGAAAGCACAGTACAAAGCGATCACTGGAACTGATTGGACGCCGAACGCTGCTCCTGTTAAAGTTGAACCAAAGGTATAGTTTTTATTATTCTGTACTTAATTAAAAATTGTAAACGTATTCATGCTGCGCAGAACGTATGAAAATATTGGTACCTGTTTTTATTCTCAATAGAAATCAGTGATTCTATTCTGCTCTCGTTTAAAATTTTTCATTATAACATCCAAACGGGTGTTTTAATGTTGAACTAAATTTCATTATTCAACTTGTTTTATAAAAAGAACATTGTCTAGCACGTGCGATTCACTACCACAGCGCCGTAATAAAAAAAAAACATAGGTTAATTCGAATTCGCGTCGTATCCCGCCATTTTTGTTCGATATTAGTATTGCATTATGTTACGTATACTTTGTTGTTAACAAAAATGAGTGATACAAGCTTTGTGCATTTTTATATTTGTACAATCCAAAATGTAAATAATTATATTATTACCTAAACATGGTTTGTTTGTATTAAATACTCAGCAATTAAACTTTCCATGAATTTACATAGACTTCTTACAACACTACAACACCCTGTTTCAGAACCTTTTATGGAGGATTATTATCATGGATGTAGATAAAGTCTTGTATGCAACTGTACATAATTAGGTATTACAACACTCACCCAACAAACCCACATTCGTGTTTTAAAACCCCTCATTATATAACAGTTGCATAGATAACTATTATAATCATAAAACATATTAATAACTTATCAAAATAGTTGACGTGCCTCAAAAGACTGCCCAACTTAAATGGGACTGGGCAGGACATATCTGTCGCATGCTGAACGAACTGTGGGCTCGTAAGGCTCAGGATTGGTGCCCTGAAATTGTGACACGGAGTCGCGGCAGACCCGAAGGAGATGGCGGGACGAACTGGATGTCTTCCTTGAGAATTGGAAGGAAATAGTACAGAATCGTGACCGTTGGAAGGAATGCCTTTGCCCAGCAGTGGGACAATACAGCCTAGCTATAATAATATCTAAATAGTTTAATTCCACATGTACACAAGTTTAAAACCAAGAACAATTATGTATTAGGAAAATATACATAATTGTTCGTATTTATCTCAGGAGACGAAGCCTGCAGCAATGAACGGTGCCACCGCTAAGGCGACCGAGCTCGGCGCTCAGATCACCAAACAGGGCGAACTAGTCAGAGAGCTCAAAGGAAAAAAGGCTGAAAAGGTAAACCAAAATAATAATGTTATCTGTTAATCTATCTACAGGGTGTAAACGGACCATTCACGAAGCCGTCAACCAAGCATTCTGTACATCAAACTAAGTAACTTTACGCAAAAAGTATTGCTGTGACTTTTTTTTGTTGTGAAAAATCATGTTTTACGGTATAACTCAATGTTACGCACTCAAAACATTTTGCTGATGGCTGGATTGATAGTACAGGAGCCATTAAAAACAAGTATTAAAAAAAAAATTGTGAAAAATTTGGAACTTTTCCCAGGTAAGGTGTAGAACAAAAAAAAATATTGCGATGACGGGGAGAACAAGTGCCTTTCGGCTTCGTTAAGGGTCTATTTACACCCGTAATATAAATAAAAAATATCGTTTCAAATTGTCTGTATGTAAATTGTAAAGCCTTACCAAACTAGCTGTTTCCGCGACATTCGTCCGCGTAAATTTACTATAATATACTATAATTTTTTTGCACGGAACCCTAATCTATTTTCTAAAATATTTTTTACAATATCGGCTATCTGCCAGTAAAAGTCCCGTCAAAATCAGTCCAGTCCTTTCAGAGATTAGCCGAAACGGACAGAAAGACAAAATTTAAAAAAAACGTGTTTTTGTCCGTACATACTTTCATATGCATTCAGTAAAAATGTTGTTATTTTGTAATTACAAACGACACTTCAATGTTATTTATTGGTACTTAAGACGTTTTTTGCAATTTTCAGGCCAGTGCTAGGTTGTATGTTGATTAGAATATTATTCGCGGCTGTAAGACATATGTAGTTATAGAATTATTATCATCAATACAACCCTCCAAGTTCATAAAGGTGTAGGAAACAAAAAAAATGCAGAAAAAGTCATTTCTACACCTTTATGAACTTGGAGGGTTGTATTGATGATTTTGATGATTTTAATTCTGTAACTACATACGTCTTGCAGCCGCAAATAATATTGTAATCAACATTAACCCTAGAACTGGCCTGCAAATTGCAAAAAACGTAAGAAAATTTGAATTTCGCGGGCTACCCTGGAGCATCCACCTTAATTCCTTCACAAGTATAACTCCTAATTAGATCAATTAATCCACATTTCTAACAACAACATTCTCCCAGGCACAAGTCGACACGGAAGTAAAGAAGCTTCTAGAACTGAAGGCAGCGTACCAAGCAGAGACAGGTACTGCGTTTGCGCCGCCCGTGCAGCCACGCGACCCCAAGCCGAAGGACAAGAAGGATAAGCCTAAGGAGGCTAAAGAAGCTAAACCTAAGGAGGCTAAGGCGGCTAAGGCTAAGGAACAGGTGAGGACGGGATTATTGTGTTTTTTTTTTAGAGGATAGTTTCTTCATGTTCATGTGTACATAGTATAAAACTATGTAATAAAAATATGAATCCGATATCTAATCAAGTAATTGCATAAGTCAATACGTTAATTCCTACATTATTATTGTTACTAGTTTAGAAGAGCGGGGGCTCCTAGCACAGGTATTTATCAAACTTAAAAGGAGGCCGATTGCAAGATATGCAAGATTATAAAGGGTGTAAAAAACCTCTTAACGAAGCCGACAGGCACTTGCTCTCGCCGTCATTGCGATCATTTTTTTGTTCTACACCATACCTGGGAACCTTCTGGTTACAAAGACATTGGGGGTCAAAGTTGAAACTTTTTGACAAGTTTTTTTTTTATACAAGTTTAAAAACTTGTATAAAAAAAAAACTTGTCAAAAAGTCGTGGAGGTCATTAAGTAAAAATCTTACATTAAAATGTAAGATTTTTACTTAATGACCTCCACGACCCCCGTACTATTCAATCCATCCATCAGCACAATGTTTTGAGACCGTTACATTGAGTTCTACCACAAAACATGATTTTGCACCCAAAAAAAAGGTCGTTTCCCAGCAATAATTTTTGCGTAAAGTTACTTAGTTTGATGTACAGAATGCTTGGTTAACGGCTTTGTGATGAGGTTGCTTACACCCTGTATATTGTAAAGTTTGAAAAGTTAAAAAAATTCAAGCCAAATAATGTCATCATGTTTATAAAATCATATTCGTATTCTATTCGCTTAAACTTACAAAGCTGATAAACTAATTTGTCCAATTCGCTCAGTCCCCAAAGCCAGTCAAAGAGGAGTCATCGACCGGCGTGAAGAAGGTGACGCGCCTCGGACTAGAAGCTAGCAAGGATACCGATCTACCGGAGTGGTACTCACAAGTCATCACCAAATGTAAGTAAGACAATCTTTCTTTATAGTGCCTAACCTGCAGGCTTAGCCAAGTTGACAATCTACAATCGTCAAGAAATCGAATCAAATGTCCCATACATTTGATTGATGACATCATCTCAACGTTAAATCACGTGATCAGCACAAACGAATAGAAAATTCGTAGACAAGTTCAGATCGTTCAAAATGATAGAATAGAATGTTATCGTTTCTACAATGTTGATCGCTATACTCTTTGGTAGGAACGCTCACCATAGACTAAAGTGTAGGTTTTTTCTATAGACATTAGAGAACGAGCGATCGATTCAGTCGAGTCAACATTTAGCGCTTTCTACAATCGCTTACGCCGAGGCGTTTACCATTTTAGAAAGAGAATCGATACGAAACGTTTGTAACTTGGCTAGGACTGCTGGTGTCAGTTTTTATGCCGCTTATGGGCCTCTGACTTGGCTTTACATGCCGTCAAGAACTATTTCGGTCAGTCAAAGAATAAAAAAAGAAGGAGAAAAAGTAAAACAATGCGTTTAGCTGCTGTGTGTCGCGAGTCGATCCCCGCACGGAACAAATATTTGCATGGCCTACAGGTAGTTCAAAAACAAAATATATTATATATATAAATATAATTTCACTTAAAAGAAGGAAAAATTATTAGTCCGCACAGGACCAAACATACAAAATGGCTAAATTAACAGTGCAACAAAATTATATAAAAAGTAAAGAAAAAAAAACGACTAAATTGGTCAAGTACGAGGCCAAAAGGCTCCCTATTTCAGCATGATGCTGTAACTTTTTCAATTTAAAAAAAAGGTAGGCCTACATGGGCACATAAAAAAGGTCGAAAAAAGGTGCACGTTTCGGGTTGGCCATTTCCTATGGAGAAGACCCGGCAAGAAACTCCATGGTTACCCTTTTAAAATGATTTTGTTTCAGTAATTGAGTTTAAATGTTTGTTAATGTACACACTACACAGGAGAATTCCTAATGTGGGGCAAAGTTTTAAAAAAGTGAGGCTGCCTTACGTTCTTAGGGTCCCGGGTTCGAATCCCGGTAGGAGCAAATGTTTGTGTGATGAGCATGGACATTTGTTTCCGAGTCATGGATTTTTATATAGGTATAACAAGTATGTATTTACAAACAAAAAGTATCTATGTAGTCAAACTCAAACTCAAAACTCAAAGCATTTATTTCAATTAGACCATTACGGCACTTTTGAATGTCAAAAATACAAAAAAGAAAATCAAAGCTACAGTCCCAGTCACAAGGCATAATAACTTGAGAAAGTACTGTAGTTGCCCATTCCCTAGCGTAGATCTCTATGGAGAAGAATGGGCAAGAAACTATGTCCATGGACACTCTTTTAAAATCAAAATATTGTTACAAAATCTTGGTTACATCATTAATTTTGAGATTATACATATATGTGAGAAGTAGTATATCAACTATCTGGTGTCCACTTGGTGTCCACGACACAAGCCTCGTTGCTTAGTGTGGCACTAGATGGCGCTGTGTGTAATGTCCAGCATTATTTATTTATATTTATTATTTATAATTACAAATATCTTCCTGTCGCTTTCGATATGCCCGTAACAAAACCGCAGACGTTTTTCGTCACATTTATGTTCCACCGCATTATTAATAAAGAATCCTTATTTTGATCAGCGGAGATGATAGACTACTACGACATCTCGGGCTGTTACATCCTGCGGCCGTGGTCGTACAGCATCTGGGACCGGATACGCCACTTCCTAACGACCGAGTTCCGTAAGATGGGCGTCAAGGACGGGTACTTCCCTCTATTTGTGTCCAAGGTACGTACGGTTAAGGTTTGAAGCTCGCAACATTCAAAGGGGTTTGAATGTTTGCTTCAACACAACTTTGACACAGTATAAATATGGACAGTACGGAAACTACGATGTGCATGATTGTGTGAGTGTGCGGTTTCGAGCGTTATATAATACAATTCTGTGTTACCTGCTGTTACAATTAATGTAAAATCTGAAATCTGTAAATCTACAATATTTTTATTTGAATAAATTATTATTATTATTATTATATAAGGCAAAATTTGATCTGTAAAAGCAACGCTATCCAATAGTAGTAATAGTATTTAATAATAATAATATTTAATAATAATAATAGTAGTTTATTATCCCTTGATCTGTCCACGAAGTAGACACAATAGTTAAACAATGACGTCTGGACCGAATCGGTCGGGTGAACAGTTCATGATTTATTACAGTGTTTTTTTTCTAAAATCAACGGGTTAGATTCTTGGCTTGGACTATTCATTTTTCAAAAATCCAATGACGTTGTTTTAGTTTTCATCAAAATCATGGTCGAGACTTCTTTGAGTATTTTTCTCTATTCCTCTTTCGGATTTGGCCATCCACATCCACTTGAAGAATTTACCCTGTAAACAGCCGAACATAGAACCTCTTCTTTTTTGAAGTCGTTTATAAGTAATTGTTGCTATTTCTTTGAAATATTTAGTTGGCGTTGCGAAAAAGACGAATTAGTTTATTAAAAGCTTTCTTATTTTCCCGTAGCTTACATATAAAATCAGAGATATTTCCCATTTATTACCTAGCCCTTAAAAATGCATTATATTCTTCCCTAGGCTGCTTTAGAACGCGAAAAGGCCCACATAGCCGACTTCTCGCCGGAAGTAGCGTGGGTGACCCACTCGGGCTCGTCGGAGCTAGCCGAGCACATCGCCATCCGGCCCACGTCCGAGACCGTCATGTACCCGACCTACGCCAAGTGGATCCAGAGCCATCGGGACCTGCCCTTCAAACTAAACCAGTGGAATAACGTCGTGGTGCGTATAACACTACCTACAGTGTATTTTTTAATTCCTGACGCAAAAAAAGAGTGTTATAAACTTAAAGTCTGTCTGTCTGTGGCATCGATCGTAGCCGGAGCTACGATAAAAAAAAAACTGAAAAAAAAAAAAAACAAAATAAGATTTTGGTTTTTCTCTTTGAAAGCTGTCGTGATGAGAGGGTTCTTAGCCATAATTTATAAAGATCTGTTCTGACGGTTGGAAGATCATCTGTTCATTTCCAACTTGTTCTTATAAGTAAACAATTACGGGACCAAATTCCCGAGATTTCGCATCATAAATGCAGTTTCAGTTAACTATGAACGCCTTTAAAAACTGTTTCAAATGAACCATTCAATAAAACCATCATCATTTGCCTAGCTTTTTCCCAACTACGTTGGGGTCGGCTTCCAGTCTAACCGGATGCAGCCTGATCTTACATGGAGCGACTGCCGATCTGACCTCCACAACCCAGTTAGTACTGGGTAATACGATACCCCTTGGTGACACTGAATGTCAGACTTTTTGGGCCACTGACTACCTGTAACGACTATCAAAGATTTACAAATGACAGCCGGGACCAACAGCTTAACGTGTTTTCCGAGGCACGGAGGAAACTTGGTATATAAGGGTGGTCACCCATCCATAGACCAACCTAGGCAAGCACGGCTTAACCTAAAGATCGTTATTACATATTTAGCCACGAGCTCCTCCAATAAAACCATCCAATAACATACTTAATTGAAAAAGACCAAAACGTCTACCTGTTATAGAGATGGGAGTTCAAACAGCCGCAACCGTTCCTGCGCACGCGCGAGTTCCTGTGGCAGGAAGGTCACACCGCCTTCAGGCTGCAGGAGGAAGCCATGGACGAAGTGCTATATGTCTTAGGTAAATATCAACTGGATTATCTTAAGTGTTAATCCAGGTACTCAGCCATGCTGTAAACAATCTGTGTGCTAGATGTCGCGCAAAAATAATGTTGCTGACATGAAGCAATCGTTGAAAGAGCGCTTCTTTGGCCGCTTTGAAAAAAGTATTTAATAGTCTTTTATCGGGCGGAAATAAGGTGCGTGCCATCAACGGTTGGGTCATGCTGGTTTTGATGTACTCTTTCGGCATACTCAAATGGACTCAAACAGAACTAGACGCCCTGGATACGAAGGTCCGCAAATTGTCCACATCGCCATTGCCCAGAACTCTGGCAGCATTGCCAGTATTGCCACGTTGGATGGCAATGCTGATTCTTTGGCCAAAAAATAGGCCCGGCCTCTGGTAACGTGAAGGGTCGACCAACCGCTTGGCGATTTCTCGAAAAACTAGGTTGGCACTCGGACCACATGACCCTAGTGTTTTAACCCCAAACGGCTCAAACACATAATTACCAATTAAATTATTGTTTCTTTTTTTATTTCGATACGGAATGTTAAAGTGCTATAAAAATAATGACAGAAAGCGAAAACAAGACATAAATCGGCCAAACAACACAAAAGTTATAACCATTTAAACTTTTGTTTCTATCTCTTTCTAGATAAACAGAATTTAGTATGGATTTTGTACGTCGATGCAGCGAATGACGTCATTCGCTGTATCGGATCTCTCAGAATCGAATCAGCAGTTTCAAATGCTGATTAGACAAAAATACTAAGTTATACTTAGGATTAAGTTATACTTAGTATTTTTTATAGACAATAATAAAATTATTTCACTTTGCTATTTCTGCTGTTAATACGCTTTGTTTAGAGTGATAAAAAAAACATGCATATACCCTATTTAACCTGATCCGTAGTCACTGTGGCAATTTGGTGTGACTATGGATCGGTTGGGACTTGGGACAAACTTTCGCATCTAGCATTCTAGGTACTATTATAAATGATGGATGACTTTTATCCCGGTATTACGATACCGTGGGTCAGGATACAGTTACCGAACTCCACGCGGGCGAGGCAAGTATTTTGTAACTCCAGATCAATCAGTTCGAACATGGCCATATACATGAATTAAATGTTTCTTTTTTACTATTTATATTAATCGTTTATTAATTTTAACACATTTTCATAACATTTATAAAAAAAATATTTTAATAAATTTTTAAAATCATTTAAAAATATAAAAAAATGCATCCCACCGTTATCGGAAACAGGGTCTAAGCTACCGGCGGTACATTGAGAGGTACACACAGAGGAACTTACTAACAATATGAGCCGTGTCCAGGAGTACCGCTATATATATGATTATTATGAACAGATCTGTACGCGGCGGTATACGAGGACCTGTTGGCGATCCCGGTGATCAAGGGGAAGAAGACTGAGAAGGAGAAGTTCGCGGGCGGCGTCTACACCACCACCGTGGAGGGCTACGTGCCGGCCAGCGGGAGGGCTATACAGGTACGTCACTCAGGGATAGATCTACGGCACTGGTTCCCAACCTGTGGTCCGCGGACCACCGGTGGTCAGTAGGAACCACGAAAGGTTAAAACGTTATTTATACTTTTTAACTTGCACAGAAGATACAAGCTCAACCAGATGGCACCACTGTCGAGTAAGGTCTTATCAATAATTCTATTGTATACTTTAAAGTACTAAAACGTTTATTTTATTACGTATAACAACATAGTGTAAACTTCAGATACATAATATTTACAATATTGTCCCTAAAATTAGCAAGCATGATACATTTAGAAATCATTTTACCTCCAAGTACTTACAAATAAGATCCTAAGTTGCTAGTTGTCATAATTAATCATGAATGACTCAATCTAGAACACAATCGTGAGTATTATTATAAATACGTGATAAAAAAGCACACAACGAGCGAACCCTGTATGACATCTGACATTTCGGAAGACCTTACTCTACACGAACGCCTCTAGCGGCGAATTCATGCGCGATAGCCCCCATTGAACCTATCAGAGGCGAGGTGCAATTTGTTTTTTTAATTGACTAACTCATTCCTATTTCCGTATAATTGCTTTAATTTGCTTAATTTAATTGCTATAATTTATAAATTTTTCACTATTATTAATTCTAAATGTTTTCATCCCATTTTCCAATGTTTACAGTATGTGAGTTAAAGATTCACCCCCTAGATATAATTCTGTTGGTGTCCATGTGTGTGTGTTTATCTAGGACCTTATGACCCCTGCTAACAATAAAGACACCAAAGTGGTCCCTGGTCCAATAAAGGTTGGGAACCTTCGGGGTGGAAGGCCTCATCGACGTACAAACCGTTATCACGTGTTCAGTACCATTCCAAACTCCTCCAACACAGAAATTTTGCATCGGTAATTAAAAAAATACGGCCAAGTGCGAGTTGGACTCGCGCACCGAGGGTTTCGTATTATCTTGTAGGTATTTTCATAAAAATGGGCAGTAGGCTATCTCCGGCCCAATCCGCGATATAATTGCCTACCGTTCTTGCCTGTCTCAGGGTTGTCACTTTTAGCTAAATTTTAATTCAGTGCCTAGAAATTTACAAGGGCCGGGAAGATGTATACGAATAGTTACGATACGAACTTTGCTCTATTTATCTGATCCACAATTCGTCAATTATTTTAAATTACGATTTTATAACTGTAAATAGGTACTTAGTTACTATACCTACCTACAATACTGCGAAATCGGCATGACTAAACGTCAACAAAGCAATAGCGGCATATCAATTGACAGATCAAAAGTACCTAATACATTCTAGTGGGAAAGTAGGCCTGCCTACTTCGTCTGTCTGATAGAAAATGAATACAACAAAAAAATAAGTAGGTATCTTATCATGAAGTATAAATTATATGCTATTATAAGCGACTTGCTTACCTTTCCTTTTCAGTAGGTAATCTGAACAAAGACAACTCTGGAATCTTGAATTATTTAGTAAGTTTCTCGCGTGCACACACACCCATCACATTTACCTATACGATGGATGGGGTGCCGATGGATAGGGCCACTGAAGTGAAGGACTTGGGAGTTCGTTTCACCACTGGACTAACATTTCGTGATCATATACACACATCAACACGGTCTAGGGATATTTCATACTCAATTAAATAACTCGAAAAGTACTGGCCGCATTGGAATCTTTTATACACCGATTTGTTTGTAATTTATCTCAGACTAATTCCAAATACAAATTTTTGAAAATTATTTTGTTTCGGTGGCATAAAAATGTCTTGATGTATAGGAGAGGGAATTTTCATTTGTGCGAAATTTAGAAAACAATACGAATTACGTTTAGTTACAGTTTTTTTCATTTTTAAACGAAAGATAAAGTTAAAATTGAGGTATTGTAGCCATGCAACGCCGACATTTGACGAGGGCGGAGATGTTTCGAGCTGTGGGAATGCTGGAAGCTGGATCTGTTCAGCGTAATGTTGCTGAGGCCATAGGGACCCATCAAAATGTAATTTCAAGATTGTGGACACGCTATCGTGCCACAGGTGAAGTAGCGGAGAGGCACCGGGGGCCAAGTCGCATCACTACCCCCAGACAAGACCGATTTTTGCAAATTACTGCGCGAGCACAACCAAATGCAACGGCGACTCAATTGGTCCAAAGGCTGCGAGTGGAACACCAAGTGCTTGTGAGTGACCAAACTGTAAGAAGGCGACTGCATGAAAGCAATCTACGCTCTCGTAGACCACTCCGGGTCCCACCTTTACGGAGAGGCAATCGTGGACGACGATTAGAATGGGTTCGGAACCACGTGGACTGGGGCCGTGACCAATGGTCCAATGTGCTGTTCACGGATGAATCCAGGTTCGGCTTCCATCCAGATTCACGAAGGACGCGTGTTTGGCGAGTTCCTGGACGATGGAGCCGTCTCCAGAACCCTCAGGAAGTTCACCAATACCAAGGAGGAACAATTATGGTTTGGGCAGGAATTCGTCTTGGAGGACGGACGGATCTCGTTTGGGTGCGGGGCAATATGACGGCAGAACGATACGTCCAACAGGTGCTGGGGCCCGTAATCTTGCCCCACAGAACACAAATGGGGCAAGATTTCCTGCTCATGCACGACAATGCCCGGGCACACACGGCGAGAACGGTAGCAGCTTGGTTACATACACATAATGTTAGGGCCTTAGACTGGCCTGCTCAATCGCCAGATCTAAATCCCATTGAGCATGCGTGGGATATGCTGCAAAGAAGAGCTCTGAAGGAAGTTCCTGAAAATCTGGCTACAGAAGATCAACTTTTTGCGCACCTCAGAAGGACATGGGACAATATTCCGCAGCAAGACATTGACAACCTTGTTCTGAGCATGCCGAATCGTTGCCGATGTGTTATGAACATCATGGGCGCTTTCTCAGACTACTAACTTCAAGTTTATAAACACAAATTAAATGATTTTTCTATTTTTTCCAGTTTTTACTCACAAATTAAAAGTTCATTCATATACGGTTTCCGTCTATGCTTCATTTTTTTTCCATAAAATCCTGAAATTTTAATCTATACCTTAACCATTATTAAAAAATGGTAGAATATTAAATAACGTATCTTTTAAATATATACATGTCATATAAATAATTAACACATTGATAGTAATTCGCTTTTTTTAAAATATCCCTAGACCGTGTTGATGTGTGTAGTTAAGGTATGCAAAAAAGCATATAGCAATCTAGGATTTGTGCTTAGAATGGTTAAAGGCTTCACAAATATGAAAGCTATAACAGCATTATATAATGCTTTAGTAAGAAGCCAACTAGAATGTAATGCAGTTATCTGGGCTACACATGAAGCTAAGTATAGTGTCATGTTGGAGCGGGTACAAAATAAATTTATTAGGTACAAATATATGAGGGAATTCAGGGTATATCCATTTTATCCATTGATGTATCCAACTCTATTTGTCTTGGGAATGGTCGGATATAATGAACTAAGGGTCAGGAGGCAACTCACACTAGTGACTATTATATCTTTAAGGTAATTAGAGGGGAGATACACAATGCAGATATATTGCGAAGAGTGGAACTAGCCGTGCCAGACGGGTATGTGGTTCGTCGTCGTCAGCCGCAGTTGCTGGTAGAACCGCGCGCGCGAACTAAGTTGCTGCGCGAGGCGCCGCTCACGAGCGCGCTCCGCACTCTCAACCTCATTGCTGAGGACTTAGACATATTTTGTTGCGCTTTGGGTGAATTTACAAGAACAGCTACTTATAGAATTTGCTATGTCAAAAACAGTTAAATTATTTAAATTATAAGTGTGCAACAATATCGCATCACTAGCCTGTAAGGATATTTGTATGTATAGAGTAAATAAATAAATAAATGTAGACACCCAAACACACAGCAATAAGTTCTCCTGCGATTATCACATATTTTTCATTTATTTAGCGGTGCTGAAAAGTCGTGACGCGCGAACCTTGTGCGGTGTTAGCCTCGACTGGCGCACTGAGAAACGGGTCGAGATTTAGTTTGAGTGTGCGCGCGGCGACGCAAAGATATTATGGCGCAGACACACAAGCCGCGCGCGATGCGTTTGTATGAAGATGTCCTACTTCCCCTTTTTATACTATGGTATTTTGTCATTAAACTACATATTTACGGTTTTCAGATTTTATCCTTAACACGTGCTTGCTGTAAGACCTCGCTTTTTGCCAAATTTCGTAATTCTAGGTCAACTACATATAGGTTTTCGACCCAAAACCTATAGGGTACTTCCGGTTGGCCTGAAATTGTCAATTTTGGTTAAAAGCAAGGTCTTACAAAAATCCCGAAAAGTTGAAAATTAAGGTAAATTTTCATACTTACAATTTGCAAAAATCTAAATTTGCCCATATCTTTTTATCGTGTTGACTCAGAACCTTGACTTTTATACACCTAATAGGGACTGTAGACCTCAGTATCTGGTATAAATTTCAACTTGCTAGGTCCACCCGTTCCTGAGTAAATCAGTTCCTTTTTTTACTTTTTGAGGTACTGAACCCTAAAAAAATATCAGCTGTTCTCTACATTTTGACCGTGTAGGAGTATTGCACTTTTGTAAGTACTTTTGCATAAAGGTAATGTCCTTATTCGTATTTGATTTATCACTGTCGTTTGTAGGAATTACATGTATATTTACTAATTAGTTATAAAGTTTATTTTCAGATGTAGGACGACGAATATTGACTAAGTCTTGCAATAATCACATTGGATAAGGCATTTTAACAGAATTAGATGTAAAAAATACCTTTAGAAGATTTCCAAGGGCTTTTTTGCACCTAAAACTAAGTGTTCAGTGTAACCATATTTGTTTTTGCAATTTAAAATCAATATTTTACTGCAAGCTGCAACACAGTTATCATCTTATCAGCGAAATATTTGCGACGTTGCTAACGTTTAGAATGCTCTTAACGTTTATAATTTTGTATAACAGGGCGCCACCAGCCATCACCTGGGCCAGAACTTCTCCAAGATGTTCGAGATCGTATACGACGACCCCGACACGCAGGAGAAGAAGTATGTGTTCCAAAACTCTTGGGGCCTCACCACCAGGACCATTGGTATGTACTGCTTCTGATTGGTAGATAGAGTACAAGACTACAAGATGCTGCACAAGTGTTTGCTGGGAACTAATCACTTTTCCGAATTTTGTTTGCTCGAATTTCATTTTACTAAAAACTATTGACCAACTCCTCTTTTTCCAAATGCATTATTTGGCATTTTATATTTAGTTAATCGAAGTATCATGTGTTATATAATATAGGTATTATTTTACCGAACTACGTTTCGCTGATTTACAAAATAACTTTTTGCTACCGGCCGAAGTCTCTTTTAAACTTTATTCATTTGCCTAATTTTCACCACACCGAAACAAAATTTTACCGAGTATTATTTGGTCACAAAATTATATATATGTCACAGTCAAAACTGTTAATCAGTCAAAACTACTTTTGACTAGTGAAAACCATGTTTGCTGATTAGAAAATGTAAAGTCAAATCATACGATCTTATTTATTTATTTGGTCTTGCTTGTTGTATCTCTGTTACTTTGTTCCGGCTGATCTTCGAAACGGCTGGGCCGATTTAGATGGGATTTTTACTGGCAGATAGCTGATGATATAAGGAGTAACTTAGGTTACTTAAATTTAGAATTAGAAAAAAAAAAAATGCTTGAAATTGTTATCAAAATCCGATTCAAATTTTTAAAGTAATCCAATAAAAGTTTCGTGTCACAGTGTTTTTTATCAAACTCCTACGAAACGGCTTGACCGATTTTTATGAATATTAATGTGTATTTTTGCTCTGAGAATAGGTTGTAGGCTATTTTTTTGTCTCACACATACCTACACATCAAAATTTCCACACAAACGAAGTCGCGGGCAATAGCTAGTCTTTACATATAGTATAAAACAAAGTCGCTCCCGCTGTTTGTACGCTTAGATCTTTTAAACTACGGATTTTAATGCAGGTTTCAGCAAAAGAGTGTTTTAAGAGGAAGGTTTAAGGTATAACTATGCTACATTGCACCCGTGCGAAGCTCTGGCAGGTCGCTAGTCTATCATAAATCAAAATAGTTTTTAAAAAAAACCTTGTATCCATAGGTGTAATGGTCCTCGTCCACGGTGACGACAAAGGTTTAGTCCTCCCTCCCCGCGTGGCCGACGTGCAAGCCATCGTGGTACCGTGCGGCATCACGGCCTCCAGCTCCACAGAAGAGAGAGCCAAGCTCATGGACTCCTGCAAGGAGCTCGTGAACGACTTGCTCGCGGCTGGACTGAGAGCTGAAGGAGATTATAGGGATAACTACTCGCCTGGGTGGAAGTTTAACCATTGGGAACTGAAGGTTTGTGTTGTTAGTTTTTAAACTTATTTGTGGTACAGACGCCAGTACTACTAGCTACTAGAATCTGTCAAATTTCTTTAATGGATTTTCTAACTTTATCGCTGAAGCATTAGGTTCAAGGTTGATTGGGAAGATTTGACAGTTTCGGGTCGAAGCTGAACCTGTATTTGGGACATACACAGAGAAACTCTCAGGTTTTATAAAATAACGAAGGTCTGATCGTCGCAGGCTCTTGGTCCATTAGTTTAAATGTACCTACTGTATTACCTGGACGATAAGAGTTGAACCTCATCTGACAGCACGGAATCGCACTTTTCCATACTCTTATCCCTTTCTGTCACTCAGAACCTTAATTTGCTAAAGCGAGAAACGGAGCGGGAATGCTATCGTACGCGGCTGCATCGACGTTGCATGGAAACGTGCGAGGTTCAACCCTAAACTATTTCATCTAATTCAACAATCATCATCTGCCTAGCCTTTTCCCAATAATGTTGGGGTCGGCTTCCAGTCTAACCGAATGCAGCTGAATACCAGGATTTTACATGGAGCGACTGCCTATCTGACCTCTACAACCCAGTTAGTACTGGGTAATACGATATCCCTAGGTAAGACTGGTTGTCAGAATTTTTTGGGCCTCTGACTTCCTAACGACTGTCAAAGATCTACAAATGACAGCCAGGACCAACGGCTTAACGTGCTTTCCGAGGCACGGATGAAACTCTGTATGTAATGGGCGGTCACCTATCCACGGACCAACCTAGGCAAGCGCGGCTTAACCTTAAGATCGATCCGAGCGGCTGTTATAATTTAGCCACGAGCTCCTCTATACTTAACCGTTTTGTTTTATTCAGGGTGTCCCCGTCCGTGTAGAGCTGGGTCCTAAGGACATGGCGCGCGGTGAGGTGGTGGCAGTGCGTCGTCTGACCGGCGAGAAGATCACGTACAAGCGCGCTGAAGTCGGCAAGCAACTCGTTGACCTGCTCGAGAAGACCCACCAGGAGATGTTCGACAAGTAAGTTAAACTAGCATGTGGAGCTCGGTAATAGGGTATATGCATGATTTTTTATTACTCTAAACAAAGCGTATTAACATCAGAAATAGCAAAGTGTTTTTTTTTTTAATATCATTAAAAAAATCCTAAGTTATTAGCATTTGAAACTGCTGATTAGACAGAAAGATCCGATTCAGCGAATGACGTCATTCGCTGCATCGACGTACAAAATCCATACTAAATTTCGTTTATCTAGAAAGAGATAGAAACTGGTGAAGTTTAAATGGTTATAAAACTTTTGTGTAGTTTGGCCGATTAATGTCTTGTTTTCGCTTTTTGTCATTTTTATAGCACTAACATTCCGTATCGAAATAAAAAAATATAAATATGCATATTCCCTATTGTCCCAAGGGATCGTATTACCGGGAAATGTATCCCATGTGTTAATCCAGGTTATGACATATCTGTATGCCAAATTTCAGTCATGGTCCGTATTGTTTTTGCGTGAAAGAGTAACGAACTTCTATTCATCCTCATAAACTTTTGCATAATATGTAGTAGTATGATTGAATGAGGTTTTTCGTTTGTAAGTTTGTGTGTAGATTTGGTTTGGGGTAATCTCCAGAACTAATCCAATTTCCAAAAATTCATTCACCATTTGAAAGCTATATTTTATCCCCGTACTCCCACGGGAACGGGAACTACGCGGGTGAAACCGCGTGACGACCGCTAGTAAATTATATTTATATCATGCATATTAGCCGAGCTGTCACGGTTTTTGCGTACGAAATGCTAGTAATAAATAAAATCGGACGATATAGTCTCATATTTGTAAAATAAAAAAAAAACATAACACAAAATATGATGACGTCATTCCTCACTCTCTCTCTCTTAATTGGAATCTAATAATCAGACATGTTCTTATTATTTTATAATAATAATAATAAATGTTTTATTCGCAACCCTTCTCACAATTGGTCTTATTCTAAGGTGTACATCATAGTGACTTAAAATAGGAGATTGGATATTGGATTACAATTTCATTGGGTACTGTAGCTAGGGCTTATATTAGGCAAATAAAATATAAGTATCCCTGACTCCGAAACTAGGCATAACCTGTATCTTCAGAGCCAGTGGTTCCTTCTTGCGGTCTTGTCAGAATGCTTCACCAGTTCAAACTCCACTGAAACTGTTTCATCTCTGTTAAATTTATGCACTGTGCGCAGTTAACAAGGTGCTACTTTTTGGTTCACGTATTTATTGCTCCTATTTCTTATTTCTGCCGTAGGTATTGTATTTGTAGTAGGCTCAGACCAAATAAAAAAATAAAGACGGAACTCTGCGAACAGCAGTGAGGCCGTCAAATTACGTCTCGCCGTGTACACTCAGACCAAAAGAAAACAATTAAAACGGAACTCTGCGAACAGAAAAGTGAGACCGGTTTCGTAAACATGTTGTGCAATTATTGAGGCGCAGTTTATTTGTAGTTTCATGTCAATGTGTGCGTGTGAGCGTGTATGAACAGAGGGAGACGTAATTTGCGCTGGCCTCACTTTGTTGTTCGCGCTGTCTTGGTTTTTTACTTGGTTTGAGGTAGTAGGATACTCTGTGAATACCAGAAAAAAACCACTATTCAATGCCTTTATTTACTTTAATTCAGGGCGACTAAGGAGCGCGACGCGAGATTATCCCAAGTGACGAAATGGGAGGACTTCACCAACGCTCTGGAGCGCAAGCACATCCTGCTGGCTCCGTTCTGTGGAGAGATACCCTGCGAAGACAATATCAAGAATGACAGCACCAGGCAAGTTAATTCTTGAATATAACGGCCTACTAAGAGCTTTTGATTTCATTGTTGAATTTTGATGAAATTGAAATTTTGTTGAAATTGGCTAAATTAGCCTTAACAGTTGACTTGGACAAGGTAGTTGGCCAAGTTGACGGGAAAAGACTACTCGGGCGCTCACCTACCCGTTGGTCAGACCGAGGACAGAGAAACATGGAAGAGCATAGTGCACCGAGTGATCAATACCTCAGACTAGACACGACCTTCAACAATGAAGATAACGGCTAAGAAGAGTTGGCACAGCCAGCGAAATTGAATTTATGTAATGCATTTGGGAATAATCCACCTCTATTTTCATAGTATATCTTTTGCACTTTCACTTGGTCTTCTGAAATGAAATCTTTATTTAGATATTTCAACTTTCAGTAAATACACACACATTTTGAATAAAAATACACACATACATTGATTATCTTATCTATACATATATAATGGCAGCTCAAAAAAATTATAATCACAGAATATATCCCATAAGTGACAATATAAGTTTAGTTTTAAACCGTGAAACCTTAAAACAGTGATCAAAATGTAATTTTAACTATAATCATTTTCCACAGAACCGATGATGACCCAACAGCTGAGGTCAAAGCACAACTTGCTGGGGCCAAGTCCTTGTGCGTACCATTCAAGCAGCCGCGTGAACTCACTGCCAGCGACAAGTGTATCCACCCTGCTTGTACCAACAAACCCAAGTTTATAACAATGTTTGGAAGAAGTTACTAATAAGTTTCAATTAAAACAAGCGCAACTTTTATACAAAAATATAATTTATTGTTTATTTTGTTGTTTCATTTTATTGCTTTTTGTGTCATAGAAAATATGCTTAAAAGGGCTAGACACTTAAATCGGTACTTTAACCTAGGATGTTGTAATTTTTATTGTAGGTTCCTACTAATATAAGAAAACGATTTGTGGAATTTCAACCGTCGGAAATGAATAGTTTTGGAAATATTTATTGCAGGATTATTGATAGTATTGTATTGAAAAAGATGACATTTCACACCATATATTATTTTGATCCACACAACAGACTATTTTGGCATAAAGTATAACGTATCTACATGTTGGCGTTTTTAACATAAAAACGATGTCGATGGGATTCCGTTCACTCCGACCATATAGGTTAGGTTAGGTTAGAACTGTGACCAACTACCTCGAAATTGGTCTCAGTAAAAAAATTGTGCCCCATTTCGTATCCACTGATCAAAATTATTAATAAAAATTGCATCTGTGTGTCTCATCATGCAAAAAATTAATAAAAAAATAACTATGCATCTGTGACGATTTTCTCCCCCCTCGGGGGGTTCCTATGACCCACCCCCTCCCTTCCCACAAACCCTAACCTCCTACATAAAAGTACTGATTTAAGCGTCCTTCCCTTAAAAGTTAACCTAAGGCTTTATTTGAAGATATAATATTTAATGAGTGATTTAAAAAAAATATTTATTATACTTGGCAGTCATGAAAAAAGTGCTGAAGTAAGAAATTGGAAAGTACAAAGTACAAGTGAAAGTCACCATCTAGTATTGTTTGTGACTCTCGTTGGCACACAATTCTGCATGTTGTATATTTTCAACATCCTATCAACTGTCTCCTTCAAACTTCGAGTCTGACAAATTATGGAGGTTCCCTTCCAGTATTTGAATTCTTCTTTTTTTAGCATTCAGCAATTGTGCAAACTTTCCATAGAGGCTCGCCTCCAATGAATTTTTGATACCAACAAATTTTTCTAATTCAGTTTTGCAGGTTTGTAGGTCCACAGTAATATCTTCATTCTTTTTAGTCATACTTTCGATTGTTGTCTTTAGTTCTCTATTTTCTTCCAATAAAAAATCTAGTAATAAGTCTTTTGATTCTACGCTTGTGTCGCGATGTACAGGCACGGAACCATGAACTAAATAAACGGATCCCTGCGAGTCCTCGAATCTCTTTTTCCAAATAAAATTGGCCAAATCGCTATTTGCTTGATCTATTATAAAATCGTATGTAACGTCGTTATGACCAGGACCCTTCAGATATTTCTTAACATGTGTATTATATTGCTTTTCAGTCTCTTCACATCGATCTCTATATTTTTTACTCGTTTCGTTAGAAAATTTCCCTGACCAAGTAACGTCGCCGTCAAATAATTTAATGTGAAAAAAGTCAGTATCGTTATGTTTCCAAATCAATTTTACATACACTTTTTTCGCTTTTACGTCGAATTTTGTAACAGACGTTGTTGTTAATGCATTTGGATCCATTTTTATGAGATTTTTTCTGAAACTGGTATAATGTTTGTCTTGCCGATTTTGTAGAACACGTGATGTGATAATGTGATTGACACTGACAAGATTAGGTAAATGACAGTGAAGGTGTCACTTTTGTCAAAAAGGCAGCGGTTGTCATCTGTCACTTGGGCCCCTGGTTTTAAAATAAGCATGGAATTAAGTAGGTACTTTTTAAAACAACATCAAAACTTTAGTTTGAAAAATGATACCGAAAGCGACTACTTAGCCCGTGACTCCCAAATAGCAGCAAACCATTTCGTGAACTGGACTCTATCTAAAGATTGTCAATCTGATAACAGTAAACAGGGACTAAGGAGAGAAGGAAGGCTCAAAAAAAATACTTTTCGGTGAATCCTCAGGATTTTTGGCTGTCGGAAATTCCAGTCTTACGCAAATGGGCAACACTTGTTTGGTTTCAGAATGAGATAAAATTTAATTAACAGTTAATCTCTTCCTGCCCAGATTATATAGCAGACATTGTTGCCATCGGAGGAAAACTTAGTTGAGGCTAGCTGGCAAGGCCTAATACTCAGCAGTGGGTTAATTCAGGCTGTGGATGAAGATGATGCTAAGGGTACTTTGGGTAGGTTACGGCAACGCAATCACGGAAGCACGGCAAAATATCAAGCAATATTTTCCAGGATAACATGGCCTCACTCGAAATAGATTTCCTGCAATGAGATATCCGCATAAACAGGTTTGCATATTTATGTACCTATAAATATTGGTCGTCGTGCGTTACGTACCGTGAAACCTGGGAACTTTGCCGAAAGTTGTTATATTTGCCATAAACCGACTTCCAAGGCAAAATAATTTGTTACATTACAACGAAACCGTATTTTTTGACCGTGTTTATCACCCATAAATTACATTTGAATATATTTTGATTGCCAACATTATATTTAACATTTGTCATGCTAATTATAATGTTTTTAGAAAAGCCCAGCTTTTAAAAAACTCATTTTTGGCGGTTTATTTTTTTTCTGTGTCGACTGTGGGTGACTTTGTGCTCCGAAACTATTATAAAAATTTGTGGGATAAACGTTGCGTAGGTAAGCGGCGGCCTTTTAGTTCACTAAATGGGGTGGGCAACTGGTGGAACTAATGGCGCTAGCAGCGCATGAACCAAACATCGTCATTGGTTGAATATCTGTCAATGTCATTTTTTATTTCGAAATAGATTGACCTCATTGGTCAGATTGGGTCTAAGCTATGGACGCGACATCTACAATCAGCTTTGACCAGCCTTCCCCATTTAGACAGAGAGCGTTGGCGAAAAAAAGCTTGCTCTTTACACTTGATCTAATTAGCTAGCTAACTCAGTATAGCTGCGAATTCCGAGCGTGTCGTACTTATTTGTCACTCTCATGGCACCATCAAAACATCAAAGGCTGTGTCAAAGGATAGGGTTGCGTCGAGCTCGATTTTAATTACTAAAAAAAGACGCAGGAATGGGGTGGGCAACTGGTGGAACTAATGGCGCTAGCAGCGCATGAACCAAACTTCGTCATTGGTTGAAAATCTGTCACTGTCATTTTATATTTCAAAATAGATTGACCTCATTGGACAGATTGTGTCTAAGCTATGGACGCGCCATCTACAATCAGCTTTGACCAGCCTTCCCTATTGTTGGGTGAAAAAATATTTGCTTAGAAAAAAAAACTATCATTTTCAAATTATATATGTATTAGAACCGGAAGATGTAAGAAATTTTCTAAGATTGGAATCTGAACAATTTAAAGAATTGTTGAGATTAGTTACACCGTACATTACTCAAAGAGAAAGATTGGCTGTTACTTTTAGATTCTTACCAACAGGAAGTGCCTACATACGAAGATTTAAAGTTCAGTTCATTTATTTCTGCACCACTTTTTTCAAAAATCATACCAGAGACGTGTCGGGCGATAAACAAATGCATAAAACAAAGAAACAATTATATCATGCATGCAATTATCATGGAAACAATTTTTTTTTTGGATTTATTTTCGAAAACTCTTTAATTATTTTCAATTATTTTGCCTTCTAACGTTTTCTTAGTTGATGAGGAAGTATTGGGAAAATGTTCACTACAGAATTTATAGTTTTCTCCGCTGAGAGTAGCAGACAACTAAACGCATTTCTTGTCTAAATGCTGATTGATGGTGCCATGAGAGCGCATGAGAGTGACAAATACGTACGACACGCTCGGAATTCGCTGTTATTCTGAGTTAGCTAGCTAATTAGATCAAGTGTAAAGAGCAAGCTTTTTTTCGACAACGCTCACTGTCTAAATTTAGTGATCTAAATTAAGCCAAATGAAAAGGCCGGTTATGTCAAATTTTAATGCCACATTCTTAGCAGTGTTCTTTAATTAAAATCATGATAATTTACGTCTTTAGAAGCAATTTAACCTTGGAAATCACCGTTGGCAAACTTACCATCCCAAAGCAAAGTTTTAGTAATGTTAACTTTGCCATGTTTTGCTATAGGCTAGGGCTGTCACAAAAATATTCTGTTTCGTTTGCTACTTACCTACTTCTGATTTTATTAAATTGGAATAAGTAAGTTTTTCAATCTTATCTTGTCATATATAACTACCTTTATAAAATAATCAAATATAATAAAAAAAATCGGGTAGCTTGATGTGCAAGCGTCTGTACTGTATATTCTTTTAACTTTTTAATTATTATTATTGTGGTTTATTGTGATTTATTGAACTTTTAGGTTTACGTACTGATAAGCAAATAAAAAAAAGCTCAACGCAATTGTTCAGATTTTATGTTCGTAAACTTTTTTTATACCTATTTGTTTATTTTGATTTAAAATATTGAATACCACATGTACGGTCGAACAAGCTATTTGGTTTACAGTTTAACCCACAAATAACATTGTAAAATGTAAACCAAATAGCTTGTTCGACCGTACTAATGTAACCTAACTGTATTATGTTTGTTTTGAAGTTTTAATTTAAGGTGGATGCCCCAGGGTAGCCCGCGAAATTCAAATTTTCTTATGTTTTTTGCAATTTGCAGGCCAGTACTAGGGTTAATGTTGATTACAATATTATTTGCGGCTGCAAGACGTATGTAGTTACAGAATTATAATCATCAAAATCATCAATACAACCCTCCAAGTTCTTAGAGGTGTAGAAATGACTTTTTCTGCTTTTTTTTCGTTTCCTACACCTTTATGAACTTGGAGGGTTGTATTGATGATAATAATTCTATAACTACACTAAAGACGTATCTTACAGCCGCGAATAATATTTTAATCAACATACAACCTAGAGAAAAATTTTGAATTTCGCGGGCTACCCTGGAGCATCAGCCTTAAATAAATATATATTTTAAGAAAACAATATTCTTTTGACTTTTTAATTTTTCGACAACTGACAGATATTTCTATTTTGTTATAAAAAAACGAAACAAGGCGGGTAAATTTGCCACATTGAAGAAACTTCTATTGCCAATGCAAAATATTACTCAATTTTAGTATATTCTAACTGTAAATATGTTTGTGGAAAAGATGACTATCATAATTTTTCATAATTCGATTTATTTTATCCAACAATTTGATATGGCAATCTTACCGTAAGTGATGGTTGACTTTGCCATATTCGTTTTTTGGACTAAAAATCATTAATGAATGAGAAAACCATAGATATTATACTTTATTCCAATGATGCATAGAATGTACTGTATGGCTGATTGGTTGTTTAGTTTAGTATAACCTCTTAGAGATTTTTAAGAAAAATGGTTGCTAATTTTTTAGCCAGCTTAGAGCGGCAAAGTAGCCAGGTAATTCACGGTAATTCATAAGTACCTGCTTAGTAATCTGACGAAGTTATCTGTGTTGTAGGTAAACTAATCCGATACAATCGGACCATCATAATTGGTTTATCTTGTTGCATTAAAAACTGTGCCATTTTGATATCTATCACACATTTCGATTATTAAAGGGTACCAACCCGAAAAAAAAATAGTTACCTACGTGTAGGTAAGAGGGAAGCGCCAGCGTAGCCCGCAAAATTCATTATGTTTGCAATTAGCAGGTCAGTCAGTCAGTGTCAGGTTGTACCTATGTTAATTACGGCCGAAACGAATATGGCTTTACAATTAATAATAAATAAAATAAATTATCAATAATACAATCCCTTTCATCATCATTTCAGCCGAAAGTCGTCCACCGCTGCATATAGGTCTTCCCAAAGTCTCGCGACTTTGACCGCTCCCGTTGTTCATTTAATCCCAATTAGGTAGGTTATAGCCCTTACTTTTTAATTAGTTCTTGGTTTAGTTTATTGGAGGGATCGAGATGTATAATATTCAAACAGATTACCCCATTATACCCACTATCTCGTTGTCAAGTGGTCGCAAGTGCGACAGCTGGACACGAATCCAGGCTATCCCAACCCAACCACCAAACCCAATAGCAATTTGCCCGTCGAACGGACACGTCATGGGTTCGTTCGACGGACAAATGCTAATGGGTTATTCCTTCAGGAATGGCTCAGTAGCAACCACAGCCTGGATTCGTGCCCGTTCGATGGTAATAGGCTCGCCCCCTGTTACATGGGACTTAAAAATAATATGGCTAAATGTGGGTGTACTTTACTTTTCTACTATTTACTGAACAGGCGCAATGGCACTACCTACCTTTTCTCGGAGCACTTCGTCGTTTTTCTTAACCCTTATAATTTGGGTCTTTAAGAGTAAATTATTTTCCTTCAAGCTTGTTGACTCGCCTTTTTGTTAATGTTCCACATCTGACTGCGAATATGAACAATCAGCACATCACATTTTATAGGAGTGCCATCTTTCGCAGAATGAACGCAATATTATGTTGGCTAGTGTAGGTACATTGGAAGTTACATCCTCAGTTATTTACTATACAGACCTTGTAGAAACTAGAACAAATTGCGTGCGTTCAAGCGTTTTTGCCATCCCTATTTTTGGAATCAAATAAAGCTCACAACTTAGGACCCATTAATGTTAATATTTATCCGTGGTGCTAGGCAACTGGGCTTACCCTAGTTGTAAACGTCCCTTTGTGCCTATTGGCCTTGTTACGTTCTGTCTCCTGCTGATATGGAGGGAAGTGGAAATTACGGTTTTTTCCTACTCCGCTAGCATTTCGATTAATTTCGTTGCGGGATCCAAGATAGCTCTATGACTTCGAGCTTCATTGTCTCGTCGCTTTTCTGGTGGTCGCCACTGTTGATTCTGGCTTCCAGGAGTTACAGTGGTTTAGGAATAGTGTGGCGGGCTTGTTCCAAATTTAAACTTTGGTTTGGATTACCTATGACCAGATAATCATAATTCTCGGAATATAGGTAAGTACCTATAATTTGACTACGGTGTAGACTTTGTGAAGTTAGACCTTGTAGAGTTAGGGCGTGTAGAGTTGAAGCTTGGCTCTACATGAGATCTGATAACTTTTTGACAGTGCGAGTCATATGGTCTCGTCTTGGCAACATTTTTCATGAAAATGTTTTTGGTGGGTTAATAAATGTCTTGGATAAAAGGTGAGCGGTGGTGAGCTAGGTAGGTACTCTTATGATCCGGAACAAAAAAATATCACATCAATGGGGAGAACCAATGCCCTTTGGCTACGATAAGAGTATTTTTACACCCATTACGTAATGCGATGTGACATTCACTTATCAATTTATCTACCAAATAATCACCTATCTACCTACATATTAGGTATTTTTGTTTGTTGTTGGGTTTGTCATGTGAATTAAAGGATTTAGGAATAAAATAATTATGATAAATAAAAGTGTTACTAAGTAAGTAGTAGGTACCTATGTGTAGACTCCATACTTAGAGACCATGTTTTTTTCCAATTAGAAATCATCAGACGAATCATCAGAATCAGTGTCAGACTTATACCTACTGTATACTGACGAATACCCATCCATGTTCCTTCTTAGCCTGTTCTGTTCCAGGGCCGCGGTATCTCTTTCGAAAAGTCCCGCTGCCTTATCTACAGACCCTTTTTTTTTAGGATGGGAAATTATCAAATGACTTCCCCCCATAGATATATAATAAAGAAAATAGATTTAGTATAATAGGATTTTTTTTATTTGTGCTTCTCCCGCTCTGGGCAGAGCAGGACGGAGTGTCAGACTTTTACTGACTAAACCCATCTATGTTCCTTCTTCGCCCTTTGTGTTCCGGGGTCACGGTATCTCTTTCGAACAGTCCCGCAGCCCCGGATATCTACAGACCCTGAAGTAATAATTACATAATATATGTTTAAGTACCTGTAAAACTTACCTAATGAATTGGGTAACGATAGTGGCTGCTCTACCACTATCAGATCTCTGCTCTGATAGCTCTCTGCAGGGAATAAGTTTGTTTATATATATTTATATAACAAGTAGCAGAAATAGGCTGTATAGAAGACCTATAATGACCTATTATATCAGTCTTTAAAAAGCCTGTTTAAACGCATATATAGCGCCTATTAGTGCAAAAAATGCACGTATTGCTTTATGCGTTAGTAGTTACTTTACCTGTACTTATATCGGTGTAGGTACAAACAAACCATTCGGTACACTTAGATTAAGTTTTATCATCTACTTAAGCAAATAAATAAAATTGAAGTGTCTGTTTGTACTTAATATCAAAATAACAGCTTGAATGCGTATGAAAATATATACGGCACATATGGCAAAAACACGCGTTTTTTTTTAATTTTTGTCTGTCTGTCTGTTCCTCTGTTTGTTCCGGCTAATCTCTGAATCGGCTGGACCGATTGACGGGACTTTTACTGGCATATAGCTGATGTTATAGGGAGTAACTTTAGGCTACTTTTATTTTAGAATAAGAAATAACTAGGGTTCCCTGCAAAAAAAAATAATCCCTTGAAATTGTTAACAAAGTCAGATTCAAAATATGAAGTAATTTTTTTTCAATAAACTTCCTCGAAAACTGGTTCTTCGCACTACGATTAGGTTCAACATGCAATGTATTTCACACACGTGCGATTTTTTTAATTTTCCAACACGTGTGCGGGAATGAAAATTGCCACAGACATATTCTACGATACACGTACATAAATACTTAGTCCAAATTGGTTCAGTGGCTATATTCGGAGGTGAATATTTTTTTAAATTTCGGCAAAGCAATAATGCGTCTAGGCGTAAATAATTTATGAATATTCAAATTAAACATGATTATTTAATACTTATATTTACTTTTATAAACAAAATAACATTTATTTGTGTTCTAAATTAAAAAATATAAAAAACAATCATTTTTTTTAATAGGCTGTTTCATAGAAATGAAAGAAAATTAAATCATAGTTTCCTAATAAATCATAACAATTATAATTTTCGTTCAATTGTTTTACTTCTTCAAAAGTGTACTGAAAAACGTCGTTTGATACACGTGGACATTTATTATTGCAGTTCTCGGCTCAATAATACCCTCGCCTTCGCCTCGGGTGTTAATTCCGCCTCGAATGCAATAACAAAATGTCTCCACTTGTATCAGAATGTACCTACCTACTAGGTATTTTATAATACCTAGTTTCACGCGAACAAACGTCACGGGCAAAAAAAGTTAAGACGGAACTCTGCGAACAGAGTAGTGAGGCCGGTTTCGTAAACATTTTTGCCATTATTGAGGCTTACTTAGTTTAATTGTAGTTTGATGTAAATGTGTGCGTGTGAGCGTGTATGAACAGAGCGAGATGTACCTACCCGGGACGTACCTACCTAATTTGCGTTGGCCTCACTTTATTGTTCGCAGCGCTATGTCTTGGTTTTTTACTTGGTCTGCAGTGCAAGTACGTAGGAATCGATTCGATAAATCTGACAGTCATTCTCGACAAAATGAGTTTATGTCTTAACCTACTAGAATGTCTTAACCTATAGGTACCTAATCATGAATCCTGACAGAATGATACAAACATCTGAACAACAATAATAGCCAATAGAGAAAAGTAAACCCTGTTACTAAATCTAGAGTTTATAAGCATTAGGAAGGTAGATTCTTATCTACGTCAACCACAACATGCGAAAACAATTTAAACTGATAACGCCAAGAGAATTACCCATCATTTTGTATTATAAGTCTTGTAAGTACGTAATTACCTACCAATTTGATCTTGATGGACTATACTCGTATTAGGCTTCAAAACAAACGTCTTACGAAGTATTATATTATCTGTGGTCTTACGGACTTACACCGCTTTGGACAGTCAGTTCCACTTTCAACCTTGCTCCTTGAACGGCTGAATCCGCTGAATCAATCAGTCATAGTTGATCTGCTTATTACAGCATAGTCTACTGATTTTCATCATTGCCTATATATTCTACAACTTTGGCAAACAATCAATTTGTAAAATTTACAGCTTTAGTTCTAAGAATCCTCACGTTATTTAAAAAAAAAAAAAACTTCAAATTCTTCTTGAGCGCAGCCGCAAGAAAACACTAGTATGAGCTATAAAGTTTTGTGTAAATCCAAATCGATTGGGTATAAAAAGTTGCGAATAACCTTGAGCTTATCAGACGTGTCCGTGATGTTCAGAACACTAGCCCTATTGTGCCTCGTCGCGGCATCCGCTCTTGGTAAGTTCATTCATTTGTATCTTCAATTTTTTTTATATTGAAAATCTAGAATGGATAAAGTAAGCAATGACTATATTAGAGGAAGTTAAATTGCCCCCCCCTGAACCGGACCGTATACGTCGCTTGAACTAGTTTGACGGAATTGAAACTAAATATTCTAGTTCGTATATCTTGTCATGGGCGTCGCCAGGAAGAGGCAGCTGCCCCTAGAGGCTCAGGATTTCTAATAGTTAATAGCTTTTCCTGCCTGATGCCATAAAATGATATTTTACGTAATAAATTGTAGCGTAAAATGGAATCAATCAAATTAAAATATTGTATATCCCTGCGAAAAAACATTTGCCAAAGAGGCTCCTTTTTTCTACCTCTGAATTGGCACTCATATTGGATTTTTGCATGATCGACTGGTATAAACAGAACCTGAAATAAATTAGCCCCGAGGCCTTATATGCAATTATAGCATAATTATCTTAGGCAATGATGTAAAAAAATTGGGTTTCTTGAGTCATGACTTAGTTACATGATCAGTAGGTCGAAACAATTCTAACCTGTTCAAGGTAGGTAAAATGTTAAAATTTTCGAGCTCGCTTCGCTCGCTCTACAGACTACTTTCCCTGGAATTTATCTAAAAGTCGACCAAGTAACTCCTAAATGAAGGATCGAAACTATTCTAACCTGTCCAAGGCAAGGTGTCATCAAAATTTCGAGCTCGCTACGCTCGCTCTTGCAGCCTACTTCCTCTTGAATGTTTTCTGTCTGAGGGTCGTTCTAGTAACTCCTGTATGAAGGGTCTAAACAATTGTAACCTGCCTAAGGTAGAATATTAAAATTTTCGAGCTCGTTTCGCACGTTCTTGGAGCCTTAGTTCATTTTGTTGTTAAAATTGACGCCATGTCGATTAAGTAAAGTCAATTTTTTTTTAATGAATTTTCCGTAGAAGGAGCTACCGTGGCCCCGGAACACAAAGGGCGATGAAGGAACATGGATGGGTTTTAGTCAGTAAAAGTCAGACACTCCCTCCTGCTCCGCCCAGAGAGAGAGGAGTCATTTGATAATTTCCCATCCGGGGAAAAAAAAAAACGATAGGTAAAATCAAACAAAAATTGTATCCACGCCTGAGTTTAACCCACAATTTACATTGTAAAATGTAAACCAAATAGCTTGTTCGACCGTACCTAATGAGGAGGGAAGAAACGCATGTGACTAAAAGAGTGAAGGACATCAATGTTTATTTATTTATTTATTTAACGCATTATGTACACACACACTACATACAGAAAAGAAGAAAGGATTTAAAAATAGGTACAAAGGTGATGCTTATTTCTAAAGAAATCTTTTCCAGCATACCTGCGAAAGGAGAGTAGATAAAGAGAGATGTAGACATAGTGTGTAAAAGATGAGAAAATAGAATACATAAAAACTTAAAAGCCAGTAAAGAATTTAAATATAACATACAAGATAAGAATATACTTAGGTACATACCTACAAGACAAAAAATATAACACAAATAAAAACTACGAAATAATACGAGTATATAATAATAAATACCTATGCAACTATGACGAATTGGACCGTTAATGTTCTTTCACTCTTCTTTTAAAGACTGCAATAGTTTGGCAGTCTCTAATATCAGGCGGAAGAGAATTCCACAACCGCACAGCAAAGGAGTACAGTAAAAAAAGAGTACTGTACAGTAAAGGAGTAGGAGTAGAAATCAGTAGAGTGGGGAGGGGATTTAAGGAGGTTCCTAAGATGCGACCGGCAAGGTGCATCAGAGGGACGGGAGTAGGAAAAGCGTTACCGCAGATAAGATGGTGTTTTAGGGTTGTGAAGGATGTTAAATAGCAGACACAATATCCGAGAGTTCCTGCGAACTTGCGTACCTATCTTGCGAAAGTTGGAAACATGGTCATGTTTTCTGAGGTTAAAAACAAAACACACTACATTTATTTTGCAAACCCTCTAGTAACTAGTTTATTTAAAAGCTCCTCGGTGGCATCGAAATAACAGGCATCGGCGTAGTCTATGATGGGCTGGATGAGAGTTTGCGCGAGGGAGATTTTAGTCATCAAAGGCAGGAAGCTTTGGAGACATTTCAACGAGTGAAATGTGTAGTGCACTTTGCGATTTACTCTTCAGCGACCTGGGAAGTCCACGATAAGTAGGAGTCCATTATCACCCCCAGGTTTTTAGCCTTGTTCGCGTATTCTATCTGAACTCCATTCAGCCTGAGTGGAGACAGCGACGCAACATCAAGCCTGTTCCGCATATACCTGCCGCCAATGACCAAGGCCGGAGATTTCTTAGGGTTGATCAGCAGTCCAAAAGACCGCGACCACTCACTAATGAAATCCAGATCCTGGTTCATGGCAGATACAGCGGCTTCCGCATCTTCCCTCAAGAAATGATGGTAAAGCTGCAAGTCGTCGGCATAGAGATAGAAGAAGGAAGTGATAACTCTGGTGACAGAGTTAATGAAAATAGAAAAAATAAGAGGAGAGAGAACGCTACCCTGAGGCACACCCGCGCTAAAGGAATGTTGAAGGATCTAGAGGGAGAGGAAGGCCAAAGAAAAGATGGATGTAGGTATTGTGTGAGGAAAGATATGAAAGAGAAAGGAGTAAATGATGCCGTGATGCCTGACAGGGGAGAATGGAAGTTGAAAACATGTTGCGCCGACCCCAAGTAGAATGGGACATGGGCAGTACCTAAGATCTTGCTCTGGAGTTCGTCATTTTATTAATGATTTGTTTTTCAAGCTTTTTCATGACACGACCCCCATATAAAAAATATTGGTGACCCCCGGGCCCCGACCCTTCGCTTTTTTTCATTTATTTTATTATATTACAAATATTAAATCCATACAATATTTTATGCATTTGGAATTCGATGTAATTCTCAATGTAGCAAAAACGGATCCACCATGGGTAGTGAAACCTCGATAGGGTTTTATTTTGTTAATTTGTATGAACATACAAATGTTTATATCCTTTAGTTAACATTTTCATAGTAAATCTATCTTTACCAACCAACCGTTATTCCCAATCAATGCACTTGCACGTGCTTCATAAGAAGATAACTAACTATAGGTAAGTAGGTACCTACAATGCAGTCTGCATGGTCACTCTATATCACCCCTCCCAGTTCTATCTAGCTGAGCGCATCTCGATTCCGAAATTGTATCATATTTGTATAATAGGTGGAGCTTCTAGCCAGTTCTGGCCCTAATTCATCAACAACTCTTCAGAGCTGTTGATATTTATCAACAGCTTGACCAAAACACCACGACCAATTTTGGTCGTGTTGTTTTTGTTCCTTTTTGGAAATCTGAAAGTAGACCCCGACTAAAATATACTTAATTAAAAACGGTACCCTCATTAGATTTGTCTTGTCCGTCTGTCCGTCCGTATGTCACAGCCATTTTACTCCAAGACTGTTAGAACCACACGGTTGAGATTTGGACAGCAGGTGTCTTCCATGAACCGCTACACAGGTATCTATACGCTGATGAGAAATTATGATAAAAAAAAATAAAGGGTGTAAATAGATCCATAACGGAGCCAAAAGTCACTGTTCTATGTGGTCCTGGGGGCCCTACTCTCTAAAGTTTCGTCCGTATATTCGGATCTATCCGTGATCCGTCTCTCTCGCGCACGTCTGCAGATGAGTGCGAGTGAGAGAAACGGTTGGATCCGAATATTCGGTCGAAACGTTAGAGAGTAGGGCCTCTACCCGTACCGTAACCGTGTAGGAAAGTGGTGAAAAAATTATATTGAGCGTCCAAAATACTATTTTTTACTTACGTCAAAGATTGAGGTTAAGTCGTAAAAAATTTGATTCTCCTTATTATTAAAGAAGAAGAAAAATCTGAAAAAAATGTGGGTTTTAAGAATATTTAGTTCTCTAAGTTAACACAGTGGACTTATTCGTAAAATTGTTGCAGTAGGTAGTACCTAACTTTCTTTTTTTATTAACCTCTTAACAAATTTAATTTTGCTGTTAAATTTTTTGGTGTTAGGGAACCCTTTGTGTGCGAGTCTGACTCTCACTTGGCCGGTATTTTTCATAATGCCGTTATACGTTTGCTGAAAACCCTCTGAGCTACTCTACCATTCTTTAAACTTACATACGTAGATCGTTAATTAGTAGATTATCAATTAGCACTATACCTACACAGTCGATACAATAATCGTGCATAAGATGCGTGCTGGTTTTGGGTGGAACCTACAATCCTACTTCCCCTTTGAGTGTTGAAGCCGTAGGTAACTCAGTATAATGGGGTTGGCAACTGGTGGAACTAATGGCGCTAGCAGCGCATGAACCAAACATCGTCATTGGTTGAAAATCTGTCAATGTCATTTTATATTTCAAAACAGATTGGCCTCATTGGTCAGATTGGGTCTAAGCTATGGACGCGCCATCTACAATCAGCTTTGACCAGCCTTCCCCATTAATATACCTACAATGTACTCTGTGGCCGTAACGATGTATATTATAATTAGGGTTGCCACCTTTTTTCAGGACGAATAAAGTATTTTTTCATTTTGGTAGAACAAAAATAAAGTACACAGCATAAAAAAAAGAGTATTTATTATTATTTTTCATGATTTGTCCTTAAAAACGTATTTGTTGTCACTCTTAGTGACATTTAACAAATATTTGTCTTTCTTGAAGATATTTTAGGTACAGGCTCTTTGCAATTAAAATTAAAATAGGTATATTTAATCAACTCGTTTTTTATTAAATTTAGGGCAGCTCTAATCCTTTCGTTTCTCCACTTTACTTTCACAAGGAGAAGACTCTCAGTGAAACGCAATTTTTGTGGCTGTGGATACAAGTTTATTTAGTCTCTTCGTTACCTCATAACCAGTAACGAGCCAGTCATCATCTGCCTACTAGCCTTTTCCCAAGTTTTATTGGGGTCGGCTTCTGGTCTAACCGGATGCAGCTGAATACCAGTATTTCACATAGAGCGACTGCCTATCTGACCTCCACAACCTAGTTAGTACTGGGTAATACGATACCCCTTGGTAAGACTGGTTGTCAGACTTTTTGGGCCACTGTCTACCTGTAACGACTGTCAAAGATCACAAATGACAGCCGGGACCAACTGCTTAACGTGCGGCTGTTATTATTTAGCCACGAGCCAGTAACAATTAGTTTTACGTAAGTCGTAAATAGAGTATTTTAGCGTACTTCTATTGGTGTCGTAGATTGTAAAGTACGCTTACATGAAAAAAAAGGACAATACTCTATTTTAGAGTACGGGTGGCAACCCTGATTCTAATCCTATTATTCTATTTGTAATGCTCTTAATAAAAACAACAAGGATTATAAAAATAGTAGGTACCTACCTAGTTATCAGAAAATCAGTGTTCTTCTAATGGTTTGTCTAATAAGTAACATGTTTTTCAATTAAATATCTGTTGATAAAGATAAGCGTATAGCATTCGCAGATCTTAAGGGCGGCTGATCTATTTGTTTGTGTTTCAAGGGCAAGATAGCTGATGTATCTAGTACTTAACTATTACATAATTTAGTAATCATTTATTTGTTTCAGGAGGAGCATGGCAAGGTGGCCTAAGTGGTAAGATATCCTCTAACATTATTGATGGACAACTTACAATAGAAAAGTAACAGCTAGTTAAAATTGGGTGGGCCTCAAAAAAAGATGGACTTACCTCTTGAAAAAATTTCGCGGTAACCGGTTTGCCCCTAAATTTTAGTAAGTTTTTAACTTTTTAAATAAAAAACATCACAAAGGGATAGGTGTACTTAAATAAAATACACAAATCTTCAATATACTTATACAAAATTATAGTTTAAGTACCAAAGTTTTAATATTTTTTTTTGCTCCATACAAAACAAATGTCCCGGCGCCGCCCGTCCGTCAACAATGTTTGTTGTTTTTTTTTTGACAATGTTATTTCTTTTTGTCTTGGGAAGTATGGGAGTTAATTTCAAGTACTTTGTCAGAAAATCTCGCAAAATATTACAATTACTTCCGTTAAAATCTTCTAGTGTGTTACAAGTAATGTGTTGCCCGGTAACTTTCGTATTTTAGTCATAATCCCGCCCGAACTTGTTTTGTAGGGTGGCAGCACCATTTAGCTACACCACAGCTATCAAATGTCAATTTAATGTCAACCATTTTAGTCTACCCACAAATGTGAGGTGACTTGTTGGGGTGTTTTAGTTCATCAAAATTATTGGATACTAAACACAGCATTTGAAAGAGAAGTGTTTATTTTTCTCTATAATGAAGTACTATACATTACACACAGCGCCATCTAGTGCCACACTAAGCAACGAGGCTTGTGTCGTGGACACCAGATAGTTGATATACTACATAAATACTTTTTGTTTATAAATACATACTTATTATACAATTATACATATAAACATCCATAACTCGGAAACAAATGTCCATGCTCATCACACAAACATTTGCTCTTACCGGGATTCGAACCCGGGACCCTAAGAACGTAAGGCAGCCTCACTTCCACTGCGCCATTCGGGTCGTCAAAATATAGTACCTACATTACTGCAACGGCCAGCAACAGAGGCATTGATGGACGAACGTGTAAATGTGGGCCGAGACACACTTACGTAAGTCCATCAATGCCTAGTTGTGGCCAAGGCTTAAAAGTAGTAATTTTCTCAAATAATGCGAGGAAATTAAAACTCTCGCGTTGAAGTGTTCATTTGTTTTTTTTTTCGATAAACCGCTTTCTATTTGCAAGCTAATTCGAAATTTAAATACAACCTTTGATAAGTTACCATCTTGGTTGCCACTATATAATGTACTCTGTTGTTGCCACGGTTCAGAGATTGTTCCATTTTTAAATAACACGACAGAGTTTATTAAGTACCTAATTTAATTGGCCGCTATACACGCGACAGATATGGATTTTCATACAACTTTTGCCGGCTGCTGGTCGCACGTATCTGGCCAGTACAGCAACTTCGATGTATCTCGAAGAAGGTTGCCAAAATAATCCTCAAATTTCCAAGCATGTTTGAGAAAAATACCTTTGTATCTTCGATCAACAATTCGAAGCTTTGTATGTCGTATATTATGGATTTCTTTCATAAATTTCTTTGAATTTGCGGCTGCTCTAATCAAATAAAATGTTCTCGTGTGTTTGCTCCGGTGTGTTATGGTGTGTTACGTAACACACTGGATAGCATTAGGTAATCTTGGTTTACATTATCTTTAACCGACTGCGGTGGAGTCCAAAAAGGGGATATCATTTTTGCTTGCGTGTGCATAAACGAGTATAAGAATCTCAAATTTTGACCCAGAAGAGCAAATAGAACTAAGAAAACAATGGAGAGAAAAACGATCCACGTATGACCCAATACAGAGCTGAAATTTGCAACTTAGGAAAATTTGATTTTCGCGGGTTAGGTCATGGCGTGGCAGTTTACATAATTTTAATATTTGTTATTGATTGTAATAATATTTCTAACGTTAATAAAAGCAAGTAGGTACCTCTTTTTCTTTAATTTTAACTATAAACATGATAATGATGATGATTTATTTCCATTTGAGTATGAATAAAACAAAAAAAAGTAGTGCAAAATGCTAATATTTTTGTAATTGTCTCCTCAAGCCTTTTATTTTGATTTCCCACACATGGTCATCATTACTCTTGGATGTGGTAAGATTTTTTAGTAAATGTTGGAAGGTACTGTAATCCTGCCTTTATAGAGTTCCAGCGTGTTACAATATTTCCCGTGTGTTGCACTTGTATACGAACTTGTGTGTTACAATTTCTAGTGCGTTTAGTAATTTTGTGAGGCACAAGAACACGCTAAGAAGAAGGTGAGCTTGTCCTTAATTGGGTAGGGCCCAATTAAGGACAGGCTCACCTTCTTCTTAGCGTGTCGATGACAATCCAAATTGTGTCGGCCCAGAACTCAGCCACGGAGAGAGCTAGATATTATCACGGATATTAAGTTGCCAGAGAGATCCTAGCTGATCGCAGAATGCAATTTTTTAAACCTGCCACGCTATATTTGAGTTGGTCGCAAACACTACCGGGTGGTAGTTATAAATTACCTCCAGTCATTTTTGACCAGGACTACGTGGCGAGCCTGCTGAAGGACATTGTTTTTTAAAGGCTAGTTTGGCTGATGTGCAGAGAAATCTGGCTACATCCCAGAGCACCGTTGCAGACTGCGCTCACAACTAGTTGAGTTGCGCAACTCTGTAGTATTCACTATGGGGCTTTGTTACCTGAAATAAATGGTTTATTATTATTATAGTCAGGACCGACCACTGCTGCACTGTTCTAAAAGGAGGCCTAAGTCAAGCAATGGTCATCTTTCGGCTTACATTCATAGAAAGACGCTACTTCTAATCATCTTGAGATTATAAGTACTTAATTACTAAGCTTTTTGCTCGTTCTTCTGCCAACATCAATGAGTCAAACTACATAATTTTTGAATTTCCAGTGCGTTTCGACATCACACTCTTGGGAATCGGAACCACCGCCTTTATAGAACTGCCGCAGTCAGTTGCTGCAGCGGCTGAAGCGGGATGGAAGCAGAGAACATTGCCTCCACTACCTGCAGGCTACGAAAAGCTCACCAGCTTCTGTCCTGAGCATGACTTCACCGTTTGCGTGTTGTTCGACGACACCGGGTATATTGCGGGAACGCAAGTTGCCGTATGTATTTTTTTTAATATTTTGTTTCGTGTAGGTATCCTTGATGATAAAGATCTACCGTTAAATTCAGCCGGTGACTGCGCAGTACGGGAGGGGTGTTTAGTTGACAACCGTAAGCGGTTAACATTAAAAAAAAATGATAACATTTGAAGGAGCACAATTATACCACAAAATACCCCCATGTATTAAAAAAGTGCACCCATTCAATGCATTCAAAAGTCTATTATCTGAATATTTAATGACAAATAACAACCTTCCTAACATCTGAATGCAGTGGATGGGTATAACTAATATGTAATCGCTACCGTGACGTCTGTGACGAACTTTAATTACAATTTATTTAAGCATTGTTCTCATGTAAGTGACTTTGTGTCTTTTTTGAGAATAAATATCTTTAAACCTAAGCGGTTGAATGACACGTCAGAAACTTAGAACATGTAATATCAGTATCTTTTCTTTAATCCCGACTTCTAAAAAGGAGGAGTTTATGTACCTACCTACCTATTCCACCAGCATCTGATCTATTTTTATGTAGGTACACCGATTTCTCCCTGCTATAATATTTACACACTCGTTTTGCTTCTTTTTAGGGTTCCGTACCTCAAATGGTAAAAAAAGGAACCCATAAAAGAAGCAAAACGAGTGTAACCTAAACCTCTTGAAAGTGATCTTATAAGATCACTTTCTTGTCCGTCTGTCACCACTGATTTTATCAGGAACGGGTGTACCTAGCAAGTTAAGATTTATACCAGATACTGAGGTCTATAGTCTCTATTAGGTGTATAAAAATCAAGGTCCTGAGTCAACACGATAAAAAGATATGGGCAAATTTTTATTTTCACGAAAACTTGTAAGTAAGTACCAAAATTTACCTTAATTTACAACTATTTTTATTTTTCGGAATTTTGCCTTAATTGGGCTGTAAGACCTTACTTTTAACCAAAATTGACAATTCTAGGTCAACCGGAAGTACCCTATAGGTTCTGGGGCGAAAACCTATACTTAATTAAGTATGGTAGTTCCCGTTGACTTAGAATCACGAAATTTGGCAAAAAGCAAGGTCTTACAGCACATGTATAGGAAAAAATCTGAAAACCGTAAATATGTAGTTAATAAAAAAAAAAGCGATTTAACTATTTATTAAGAACTTATTATTTGCGGTTGTTGCAATAGCCGTTTCTAGGGATCGAACAGCAAAGTTAAGTTGGTTCTTTAAAAAGTTTGTACGGAACCCTCGGTGCTAGAGTCCGAGTCGCTCTTGGCCGGTTTTTATTTATTTAAACTTCATGACATAAAGTTTAAATAACATCTTGTACCTACCTACCTACATTGTACACGAGTGATAGGTACATAGGCGGACTTAATGCCACATGGTATTCGCAACCAGTCAACCTTTGGGTCAAATAAGACTTCAGTTCTAATTTAACCGCGCGTGCTCTCTACGCACAATTTCGCCTACTTTTATCACATATCTATTTGTGTCGTTTGCCGTACAGGGCACGCGCTTGCTAGTCACGTATATGCGACTATGGCGGTCAAAAGAGTTCTATAAACCAGCTTTATCTTCCTCACAGATAAACGAAGATACATACTCCGACAGTGTCTTCGACTGGGCTGTCCAAGGATTCACTCCCTGGACCATCGAAAAGGACGGAAAAACTGAACATTTCTGGAGTATTCAGCAGTATTTCATTTCAACTGGTAAGAATTTCCATCTTCAATTTCAATGCGTCTATACCTACCTCCTTTGAACTCGCACGCTGGTTTTGTTATCTGTGTACTTGACACCTCTATCCCTCTATCACTACACGATCGTCTCGCGCCAGTTTCATTTTGGCGTTTGACACTTGGCGTTTGGCACCGAAGGGCGCGATTTTTAGAAATTTGGGTTGGTTTCTTGTTTGTTTGAGGTTGATTTAGGTTTAAAAGCGTATTCGACGCTCAACAGATAGACGGAACGGGCAAAAAAAAAAACTGGCCATTTTCGGGGTGTCAAACGCTAAAATGAAACTGGCGCGAGACGGTCCTCCTCTACCAGTCCCTTCACAGATATTTTACCTCTCAACAATACAAAATCAACTAAATTGATAAGAACAGATTTTGTCACTGTGATTTTGACAGTGTTGCAAAATAAGAGGCAAAAAAAGTGAAGCATGTGTGTGTGAGAGAGAAGTAATAAATGTGAATGGATATACTGACGCCATCAGCAGCTGCACATCAAGCTACTATAAACTGTCAAATTTTCAAAATCAACCTTGAATCTAATGCTTCGGCGATAAAGTTGAAAATCTATTAAAGTTTGACAGGCCATAGCAGATACGGAAGCCATAATGATGACTTGATGAATGGAGACTAAGACTAGGTATCAGAAAGAGATAGAGCCAAATATAGGTAAAGGACAAACATCACCATCCCTGTTTCGCAACTAGACCGTGACTGAGAGCAGCGGTGGCCTAGTGGTGGCGGCCCGCGTGGTGGTTTATAGCCCATTCCTTCTCATAGAGAGAAGACCGTGTGATCCAGCAGTAGCAACATCAAAGGCTGATTACACTTATGCTATTATGGTAACGAAGACCGTGATGACTGCACCTCAGACCTCTGAACTATTTACTAACTGTATTGTTATGTTTTTCTGCTCCAGAAACTCTTGCAACGGACCCAGCTATTCGCGTCGCTCACCGCAACCCAGATTTGTTGCTACAAGACCACTCGATCGTCGTAACTGGGTTCAACGGGGACCTGTATCGCATCTCGACCAACGTTAGTGACATCACTGGCCCCAATAGCGATTTTACGAAGCAGGCCTGCATACCGTGGATGGGTGAGTGAACAGTGGATCAAGACAGGTATCATGCCCGAATTCACTAGAAACTAGACGATGCCTTGGTGGAAGCCGAATGTTAAATAATTACTTTCAGCTAGCTTTTATTGTTCACTAGCTGCACACAGACGCCAGCACATGAAGCAATCCGAAACTGTCAAATTTTCCCAATCAACCTTGAACCTATAACGCTATCATTAAAAATCGTTTTTTTAGTCGGTTCGATTCCTGAGTGTGGTTAGAGAATTTTCGAAAATCTGTGAATGCAGATTGGTTTCTTTTTAAAAATAAAGGAATGTGTAAAATTTGCTATCTCCAGTATTTCGAGTTCAGAGATTTCAACCCTGTATAATGCTGTGGCGAGCAAGCAACTGAGTGACCCCGTCCCTTGCTCGTGCCAGCCCGCGTGGCTGAGACTGTACTCCAAAATCAGTCCCTAAATAATGACACCACTCAGATCCAGCCTGTCCCCTCGCTGTCCTCTCCCAGCGACGCCCTAAGTCGACCCGCAGGGGGTGCCCTTAGCGTGTAGTCGTTTAGTTTGTAAGTTTTTTGCCCTGGCTGGAAGCCTTACACTTAAGGCATCCACAAGATTGTGCGGTTAAGCAGTCGACCTCTCTTGGTGAAAATGCAAGATGCCATTTCGAAAAAAAAAAAAAACAAAACAGTTACTGAGTGAACTGCTGCAGCCAGCCGACAGCAGTTGAACGATTTTGTTCGCGGTGTCTTCTCTATACGTAGTAGTAAATAGCTCAATGGGTTTTGGCGCGGCATACCTTCTTATTCCATTGAGCAGCCAGTTTTCTTACAAAATGATCTATTCACACAATCTCTCAATTTTTCTCTACTTTTATAATCTTGCCATCCTTATTTATACGCAAACCTTTCCTTATGACGTGCTCCCCTTTCTTCTACATCACCTAATCATATTAACATACCATGGCAAGCGATCTTTACACAACTTTTTCAAACTTCGAACATGGAAGAAATTTGTAAAATTAATACAGGCACTTGAGTATACTAATTAAAGCTGTTTCAGGTCAGCATTACTACTACAAGACGAATGAAGAGACCGAGTGCAAAGCTGACACGCTGTTCCCGTGGTTCCCGCTCGTTGACTCCGACCAGCTGATCGGCGTCGGATTGGTTACGTTCGGAAAGCATACCACCAACGATGGCTTTACGAACTGGTTCGAGACACCAAACAAGGCAGCTGTCCAGGTAACGATTGTTTGCCTTAACCTTTTGAACGACAGAGCATAAACGCACGCGCGTGCCCTCCACGCCAAGGCACAGTTTCACCTACCATTTTTGTGTCGGTTGGCGTACAGGGTACTTCGCGCTAGCTTGTCACGTATTTTTTTGACCGCCATTAAAAAAAATTAAAGCGATGGTTCGGCCGGACACTACTGAATACTCATATAGGTACATATAAAAAATGGCTTATTTCACATAGCTTTTATTCCTTAACTGAATTTCTCAAAAAATCTAATTGTCAATCTTACCATTTCCGGAATGTATTGTAGAGAATTACCTAAATTTTAATAATATGTCGTGTTTGTATATTAGAAAATATTTTATTTTCCTTCTGTTAACAATTTCTTTGTTTGGTTTTAGTGTTTATCAGCAAAATTTTGTTTTGTCTTCGAACACGCTTAAGTTAACTAATTTAATGTTTGTTTAACATTCAGATATTGCATTGAAATTAGCATCTAATTCTTTAATGTAAGCATGCCAATTTTATGGCGAAATGCGTCATTGCACTACATATTATTTTTACTATCTTTTGTACCACATTTACTGCAAATAAATAATTTTGACTTTGACTTTGATAATTTTCTAATGATGTGTATTTATTTATTTCCAGGCAATCGTTCCTAGAGGCCCCGAGTGCCTGTACAACTTGGCAGATTCCCCTGGACTGGTCACCTTGCACACTTATTTTATCAAATACCCCTATACAATCACATGTGTATTTTGATAGGATAGATATTTTGTTTAACCATATTCTATTAATTAGTTAAATATAATTATTTACATACTTATTTAATTGTTCCTTATTTTGAGAATGAAGTCCTGTAGACACTGTAGGTATAATCAATACATTTTATCTTCATCTGTTATCGAAGTCGACACAATAGTTAAACAATAGCGTCATGGAGTCCCCCGACGCGCTAATGTTCCTTCTATTTGTTCCGGTTAATCTCAGGACGGAATATCTGGCAAGGTTATAGGCTATATTATGTCAACTTTTTACTGAATGCATATGACAATGTATACGGCACTTAGAAACAAAAACACATTTTTTTTCAATTTTTGCTGTCTGTTCCGGCTAATCTCCGAAACGGCTGGACCGATTTTGACGGGACTTTCTGGCAGATAGCTAATGATGATATTTGGAATTAGTACAGAAAATATCGTCGCTTCCGTGGTGTTCACTGCGTAAATAGTTCAAGTTATACGAATATTTTAAATGAGGGAAATAATTATTTTGAAACAGTTTTCTGAAGACTCACAATACCTAACAATTTTTAGATTTTTAAAGTTAGTCAAACTTATTGTTTTATTCAAAATTACCTTTAGCACCATTTCATTTGAATTGTTTTATTCAAAATTACCTTTAACACCATTTCATTTGATAACTGAATTAAAACGCGCAATTAAATAATATTTTAAACTAAGATGAATAACAGCGCATCGCGTCGAACGTGATCTTTCATAACGAATGGGGAAGGCTGGTTAAAGCTGATTGTAGATGGCGCGTCCATAGCTTAGACCAAATCTGACCAACGAGGTCAATCTATTTTGAAATATAAAATGACAATGACCGATTTTCAACCAATGACGATGTTTGGTTCATGCGCTGCTAGCGCCATTAGTTCCACCAGTTGCCCACCCCATTGATTATAGGGAGCGATCAGTAGGCCTATTACGTATCTTTCTGTAGGGCTATTACGCTCTGTTGACAGGTCGAAATGATATTAACTGGGCTCAGTGTCCATCAATTAACTGTCAAAAGGTTAGTTTCGTGTTATGTAACCGTAAGTCCGTAACTTATTTTGACAAACGCTTTCGTAGGTATCGATACGAAAGCGTCACGAAACTAACCTTTTGACAGTTAATTAATGGACACTGAGCCCAGTTACTATCATTTAGAGCTGTCAACAGAGATACGTAATAGCCCTACAGGACAGCTGTATGCGTCAAATGCCTTATTTATGTCCTGGTCCAGGACTGTTGGGGCGGATTTGACGCAGAATGTGCTCAAAGCAAAATGTGCATTTCGCAAAATGAGCATTTCTCAAATTAATGTGCACTACTCAAAATGAGTGTGAATTTTATCACAATGGGTTAAGGTGGATGCTCCAGGGTAGCCCGCAAAATTCAAATTGACTGGCGGCCAGGCGTCACGCCCGTGCTCTTTTCTATATGTTTTAAAAAGTCGCGACGGGCGGCGTCCTATCTGCGCCCTGTTCGCGCCACGCCCTCGTCTTACGTCTTTTCTGTGTGTCCTGCGCCTTAAGCACCTCATTGTCATGCGGCAGATTATACTTACCGCTATATCAACGTTTTTAGCGCAGGTTGAACAATTTGACACTTTTGCAAGCCGAGAAAAAAAGACAGATTTGCGGTTTTGCACCACCACCCCCAGATGGTGGATATTGGTGGATAACGGGAGCCAAGCGACAAGTTCTTTGGTCATCAAACAGTAGAATCAAAGTATTGCCCAGGTAGGTTGCAAGCAGTTGAGGGCAGTACCTGAAAGTGATGACCAGAGAATACTAGAGCATTCCCGACAATATTATCACGGAGATAGAGTTGAGAGACTGTAATTGGATTATTTAGGAATACTATACAAAAAATAATAAAAGAACAGTCATTAATAAACACAAATATTTATATCAAGAGCCTGTGGGTGCTTTGTGTGAGCGTTTCTTGACTTTCTGCTGTCTTCGCTTAAGATGGCGCTGTATTCTTCCGGCACCTTCCTTCTTCAGTTCTTCATACTGCTTCACCAATGCCTCTACACGTAGTTCAGCTGCAAATATAGATAATAACATATTGGATTTTAAACCAGCATGTCTTGAAACCGAATAGGGCTGGGTCGGGCATCCAACCAGATTTGTTCAAGATAGCGGCCAGCCATGTGACAAATCATTGTTGTGGCCGAGTAGTGCCCAAGGTCCCTTAAAAGATATGACTCCGATTTTAAAAACCTCCACATGCCACTGCTAGTGATGTCTCATTTGCCAAAGACATAAAAAATATATATATCTTGGTACAGCTTGACACTCACATTCACACTTCTAGAATAGTTCAGAAGAGATTGCAAAAATACAAATAAAAATCAATTACTTACATTTATTTTTGAAGTGTGGCTGCTTCCCATCCTTAAACTCTTGTTCAACATCTTTCCTATTCTCCTCAACTATTTTTTCCTCTATCTTACTCTTCTTCGTGTGTTTGTGCTGGTCATTTAACCGCTGAAGTAGTCTGCGTAACTTTAGTTGTCTTTCTGGGTCTGTTGTGTCCTTCAATTCTGTTCTTATGGCTTTAATGTCCTTTATACGTATATCTGACAGAAAATTATAGTTGTCAGAGAATTGTTTCTTGTCAAACTCACCACAAAGTGGGTCAAACCTGCAAATATAATTTTGGTTAAACACTGAATGGTTGATGTAGTGATGATTGGTGGAGGCCAATTTAAAAAAAACATCTACTGCTGGAAAGCTGTGCATGTTTTTGGCTAAAATTATGTAAAACTTAAAATAAAAAAGGAAGACTACCATCAGATTAAACTAAAAAAAAAGAAAGCTTTTTGTTTTCTTTGAGTCTTGAATACATTTTAGAATCTTAATCTTAAATCATTATAGTACCTTGGATCACGGACTTCTTTCTTCTTTACAGTAGGGACAGCTTGCAGCATTCGAACAGGTTTCTTTGAGCTCATCTCCCGCGGTCTATTCTTATTTTCTCTTTTGAACACTTTTGGTACATCACACTCCTTTTTCTTGATTGCATTACCAAAAAGCGCTTCCTTATACACTTTAGCACCAATTTTCTCTTTTAATTTTTGCAATTCTTCAAATGATAATGTTGATAACTGTGATGCGATTTCGGTCTGAAATTAAAATTGATTTATTGTATTCGAAGACTACTGCATTAACGAATATTGATATCCATGCATGGTTGATAAGTTGTAGTACCTTTCAAACTTATAATTGCCGCCTAGAGAGTTATCTAAAATTATACGTAGGTAAACTTTTATCCTGTCACAGCCTATGTAAAGCAGCAGTGATTAAAGTCTGGTTGTATTATTTAATATGATTTTAGGGTATAGCTCGGACAGTATTTTGTTTATTGCTCACCCTTTCTCCGTCGTCCTGTTCATCAACACTGGAGTTGTTATCTGTTTCGTCACTGCCACTCATAGTAGAGATCTGTAAGTTTATTAAAAACTCGAAACAATAACAACGATTTACGAGGTTAGGAATTACGGAACTCAACACATCTTGTTTGACAGTTAGTCTGACGCGGCGTCAAAGACCTTCTGTCATTGATTGACACTAGGTTGATTTTTATTTTTTCGTTCAGAAATCTGTGCAAACACAACAGTTGACAAAAAAGTCTGACTAGTTTCTTCATCATACTTTACGCTCGATCCGAGATTTCAGATTCGGAAAGTCTGTCTATCTTTTTTGGATTATTCCGAAGCTAACCCGAAATCCTAACCCGGTCGCGGGTTAGGTTAGGAACATGAAAAAAAAAAAAAGAATTTTATTCCGAACCTAACCCTATTCCTAACCTGACCCGACGTATCGTTCCTAACATAACCCGAATTGCGATATATGGTAGGTTTCCCGATCCTCTTTCGTAGAATAAAAGATACCTATGTCATTTATGTCAAATCAGAGTTTAATCTTTACAATACGTTTTCAATCTTTAAATTATCGATCAATAATTACAATAACACAGAATCAACATGAATAATCAACAATATCTATCTATCACGGGTTTTAGGTTTCCGCACTTAGTCCTTAAGGTGGACCATTGTGCGTGAGCCATGGTGGCCAGTTACTCCAACCAGCCCACATCCCTCCAGAAGCAGATTAAACTTCCCGGTCTCCTCAGGACATCCGCAAGTGATCTTGGCGTTCCCAGGATCTCCTCGCGAATCTTGGTAACGCCTGTGCACTCGAGGAGCACATGCGCGTCCAGGCGCAGAAGGCGCCTGGTCAGCTTTGTATCCAGGGCTGGCATAGCTTCCTTGGATTGCCTGCAACCTGGTGTCGAGGTCCACCATTTCTCTGCTTGTATTCGGGTGTGATCCTTTAACCAGTTTCTTAGCTGCTTGAAGGGAATGGGCACAATAGGTTCGGGTCCGAAGGGTTTTGTGCTGGATCCTCTTCTGGCAAGTTCGTCTGCCGCATAGTTGCCGAGTGATCTACTGTGACCTGTGACTGTGTGTGTGTGTGTAAAGAGACTACATTACAGAGAACATCAGAAGGAACTGGAAGCATTGACAACCCGAACGACGGGGCCCTTAATGAGCATTTTATACACAAAACCGTTGGGTTTTGTGTATAAAATGCTCATTAAGGGCCCCGTCGTTCGGGTTGTCAGTGAGCATTTTATACACAAAACCGTTGGGTTTTGTGTATAAAATGCTCATTAAGGGCCCCGTCGTTCGGGTTGTCAGTGAGCATTTTATACACAAAACCGTTGGGTTTTGTGTATAAAATGCTCATTAAGGGCCCCGTCGTTCGGGTTGTCAATGCTTCCAGTTCCTTCTGATGTTCTCTGTAATGTAGTCTCTTTACACACACACACACAGTCACCTCATAAAATCATTATTTGGAGACGCTAGGTGTTGACCTAGCGTCTCCAAATAATGATTTTATGAGGTTAAAGGAAGACACTACGAATATTAGCGAAAGGAAGCACAGAGTTATGATCTTTGCAGATCAAACAGGATATGGTGTAAGACAAATACTTCAATATTACTTAGGGGATTCCTTTTACGTTACGTCAAATATAAAACCGCATGCTACAATGGATGAAGTATTGAAGTCTTGTGTAACATTGTGCACTGATTACACTAAATCTGATTTTGTACTGATACTGGCAGGCTCTAATGATAAAAATCCGATGTTAGTTCAGACATATTTACACTATACTCTATGCCAATTAAAGTCTACAAACGTGTTGGTGGGTAAAATTTATAATAATATATTCTTAAACTCAAATGTATTAAATAATTCAGTAAAACTTGTGTGTAATAACTGTGAAAATTCAATGTTTATTTCTTTAGATTTAAATTATTATGACAGGCAACCGAAATACGTAAATAAGTTGCAAGCATGTAGACTAATTCATAGAGAAATTTTGCATAAAAAATACAAAATAACTTACCAAAATTATATTAGCAAAATGGCAGATTATGAAAATCAAAGTAGAATAAAATATTTTAAGAATGCTTCTACTCAAACTGATGACAGTATCCACACACAAAGTAGTTTTGTAATTTCGGCGTCGCAGACTGATGACGTCTCACATCAGACTCAACAGTCTGATTTTTTTCGTGAGTAATAATGATACTGCTATTGCATCAAATACAAGTGTGTTTTCAGTCTCATCTAATCTTAAACCTAATATGTGTATATGTCATCAAAATGTTTGTGGAATTAGCAATAAGAAATATGAATTATCAATTTATATAAAAGCGCTTGATTGTAAGATAGACTATGTTTGCTTAAGTGAACATTTCTTAAACGACAAAACTGTAAACTTATTAAACCTGGAAAATTATTATCTTGCATCTTACAATACTAGAAATAAAAAGATGAGGGGGGGAACCTTAATCTTAGCACACACAGACAGAAAAGTTGAAGTTATAGACGTAATAAATAAACTGTATAGGGTTGAGAGCTTTGAAATTTGTTGTATAAAGGATATTGATACAGGTCTTTACCCGTGTTGTTGTTATCGTAATCCTAATAGTAAAAATTTTGATATTTTCATGAAGAGCTTGGAAAAATTACTGGAGCATCTATTTAATAAGAACTGTGTAATTTGTGGAGATTTTAATATTGACATGCTCATAGAGAGCAGGAAACGAACTGAGTTCCTTAGTCTGTTGTCATGCTATAACTTTAGATATCTCATAACAACTCATACGTTTATGCGCAATAACTCATACTCCTGCATAGATAACATCCTGACTAACTTATCTGATGACTGTGTAGAGGGATGTGTAGTGGACCACAATGGCTTGGCAGATGGTCACGGGGCTCTACTCGGTACATTCACTTTGGAAAATTCTAATGATAACCTTGGTAATAACAATCATATTACTGTCAATAAGAGAGCTATTAATTATAAAAATGGAATTAACACATTTTTAAAGAATTTTATTAAGGTATTTCAGTTAAGTTTTAGAAAACGTCAACAAAAAATTAAAATAAGACGTAGCTTTCAATTAAACTGGGTCACAAGAGGTGTGAAAACATCGAGTAAAATGAAACGATTCTTGTGCTCTAGTGGAAATACACTTGATGCTAGTGTCCTTAACTACAAAAAAAGCTATATTAGAATTTATAAAAGAGTAATATCGAATGCCAAAAAACTTACAGTAAGTGAAAAAATTAATCATTCAAAAAATTCGAGTAGAGAAATCTGGAAAGTTATAAATAAGAGTACAAATAGGGTTAAAGCAGTAAGGGCGGAAATTCGACTTAAAATAAATAACGAAATAATACACAACCCAAATGATGTGGCCGACCTTCTAGTAAAGCAATTTGATCACACGTACATCATGCCTGGAAACAATGGTGAAGATGCTGTTGTTTTCCTTCAACAAAGTACGAAGAGAGTGGAAATCGATATGAATATCTCACTTACTACTCCAGATGAAATTGCTAAAATAGTGAATGGTATGCAAAATAAGAAATCCTGTGGCTATGATGAAATTCCAATATCAGTAATTAAGGACAATTTAGCAGTTTTATCTGAACCGCTTTCGACGTTTTATAATAAGTGCATTGTAGAAGGCATTTTTCCGGAACAGCTAAAAATTGCTAAGATCACCCCAATTCATAAAAAGGGCACAAAAACTGATCCAACCAACTATAGACCTATTTCTTTGTTACCGACGTTGGCAAAAATTTTCGAAAAAGTTTTAAAAGACCCTTTATTTAGACATCTGAATTTGAATAAAGTAATTAATCAAAGACAATTTGGATTTCAAAAAAATGTAGGTACTGGAGATGCTATTTATGCGTTGCTTAATGATGTAGTAAATAAATTAAACTGTAAATTGAGGGTAGCGGGTATTTTCTTGGACTTAAGCGCGGCTTTTGACACTATTGACCATAAACTACTCATCACAAAAATGGAGCACTATGGCGTAAGGGGTAAAGCCTTACAGCTCTTCTCATCATATCTCAATAATAGAAAAATGTTTGTCGAACTTGATTCTACAAAACCAAACGGGTGTAAAAACAACTATAGGTCATCTATGATAAACATTATAGCCGGAGTTCCTCAAGGATCAATTTTAGGCCCCTTATTATACATATTATTCACTAATGATCTAATTAATTTCATACATAAACTTTTGCCAGACATGCAACGTTTGCGGATGACACAAATGCTATAGTCGCAGCTAAAGATATCCGTGACCTTTCTGTTAATGTGAATGCAGCTTTGGATGCTTTTCATTCTTGGTTTAATGCTAATAAGCTGATAATAAACACGTCTAAAACCAATATTATGTTATTTAAAACCACTGCGTCTAGCAAAGATATTATGGACATTGAGCTGGATAAAGTTAAAATTGAGCTTGTCAAAGAAGTTAAGTTTTTGGGAATTTATATTGATGATTTGTTAAATTGGAAGAAAGAATTAGCAGCATTGGACTCATCAATATCATCTGCTTGCTATGCCTTAAGAACTCTTAGGGATGAAGTGAGCATAAATCATTTAAAAACGGTATACTATGCGCTGATTGAGTCCACATTGAGGTATAGCATACAGTTTTGGGGAAATAGCTACCACTATAACTGGCATAGGGCTTTCGTTCTCCAAAAAAGAGCAATCCGAACCATTGTCCGCATCGCTCAACAAGACTCCTGTCGACCATATTTTAAAGAACTTGGCATACTCACAGTGCCTAGCCTTTATGTGGTGGTACTGTTAAGCACCTTTAAAAAATATATTTATGACTATGAGACAGATGAGGGCAGGATGGTAAGGGAAAAAACGCGTAGGAAAGACCTTGCAAACAAAATCACCCCTGCTCTTGGCATAGTCAAAAATAGTCCACAGTATCAGGCAGTTAAAATATTTAATAAATTACCGCTGGAGCTAAAAAGCATACTCTACACAAGCTCATTCAAGGAAAGGCTCAAGGCATTTCTACTGGAAAGATGCCTTTATTCAATAGATGAATTGTAGATGATTTTTGACATCGAATGAATTTAATTTTAAACTGTGGTTACGATTTTGTTTTGGTTTTTATTGATTATAACTATTTGTTTATTTAAAATGATTCGTGACAACGGATGAATTGCTTGTGATATGATTTCTGTTTTTTTGAATTATAAATAGACATTGTTTATTATTTTATGAGATAAGTTACTTTATTGGACTTTGTGTGCTAAGATGTTATGTTTTAATATGATTTCTTGGTATGACGAACAATCTTTATTTAAATAGGTCAATGGTTTTTGACAACAGATGAATTTAAATTGTAGTTTTGATTTTCTGTTAAAAACAAGTTATTTGTTTAACATTGTTGATTTCTTATTTAATATGACATAATTTTCTTGGTTTGTAATACTTATTATGTTTTTAATTTTTGATGTTGGTTTTAAGTTTTGGTGTGACATGTTTGAATATTTTAATGAGTTTAGGTAGTTAGTTAACGCTTACATTTCTTGTTATTCCGACATTTGTTTTATTAATTTAATTTGTGATCGTAAAGGCGTATTTTTCTATTTCTAATTAATCGAGTAATTTTAATTTAATTTTATTTTTTTAAAAGTATTTTAATTTTATTTTTTGTTGTGTATTTATCTATTTTCATATGTATCACATTCAGACACAATGTAAATTGTTATTGAATAAATGAAATGAAATGACCTCTAATCCATTGCAGCGTTACCGTGTTGTGATTCAGCACCGTGAATCTTTCTAGGGCCTTGTGGCATTCTAGTGTTAGCTTCGACGTGATCTGGTTACTCTTTGGGGATTGAAGAACTGAGGCACTGTCGGAGAGTATACGAATGTTGGTATCCGTGACCTCCCTGGCCTCTATAGCGTGTGCTGCTTGGATAATACCTACACAATCTGCTTGGTAAACAGAGTTGAACTCGGGTTATGATAGGAACGATATATCGGGTCAGGTTAGGAAGAGGGTTACGCTCGGAATGAATGTTATAATTTTTTTCATGTTCCTAACCTAACCCGCGACCGGGTTAGTATTTCGGGTCAATAGGGCTATTACGTATCTCTGTTGACAGTTCGAAATGATAGTAACTGGGCTCGGTGTCCATCAATGGGGTGGGCAACTGGTGGAACTAATGGCGCTAGCAGCGCATGAACCAAACATCGTCATTGGTTGAAAATCTGTCAATGTAATTAAATATTTCAAAATAGATTGACCTCATTGGTCAGATAGGGTCTAAGCTATGGACGCGCCATCTACAATCAGTTTTGACCAGCCTTCCCCATTAACTGTCAAAAGGCTAGTTTCGTATTATGTATAACCAGTCGCGGTCAAATATGACGTCATTGGTTGTCATCGTGGCTGATAGTCACCGTAACTCATTTTGACAGACGCTTTCGTATCAATACATATATTATTTCGATTATGTGAGCATAGTAGACAACAAATTGATGACAACTGAGTTTGAAGTGGCTTTCGTGAAAGACGTAACACCGTACCCGGGCTGTTAGTCATCGTAAAGTGATCTCCACTCAGTGCGATACGTAATACCAATATTATGACATTCTCGGTTGTCATCAAAGTTCGGTGTACAACCGAAGCTTGATAGTCACTGGATATCAGAAAGATACGTAATAGGCCTACAGGTTCGGAATAATCCTCTTTTTTTATATGAAAGCGAGCGAGATAGAGCTGGAACTGTTTTGGTAACTGGTGCAATAGTGGGATAAATTGCCAGTTAGGTTTCCTATAGGGTAATATGCATTAACTTTTTATGTCATATGGGTATACCAAGACAATCGAAATGTAGGTACTGACTTATTATGTCAGATTAGGGCAATGTGTGGTGTTACGCAAATATCAATAGATATAGATTCTAATCTCAGCCATTGTTAGTTACCTCGTGCACGAGGTACAACAGAGATATGTAATAGCCCTATTGACCCAAAATACTAACCTGGTCGCGGGTTAGGTTAGGAACATGAAAAAAATTATAACATTCATTCAGAGCGTAACCCTCTTCCTAACCTGACCCGATATATCGTTCCTATCATAACCCGAGTTCAACTCTGTTTACCAAGCAGATTGTGTAGGTATTATCCAAGCAGCACACGCTATAGAGGCCAGGGAGGTCACGGATACCAACATTCGTATACTCTCCGACAGTGCCTCAGTTCTTCAATCCCCAAAGAGTAACCAGATCACGTCGAAGCTAACACTAGAATGCCACAAGGCCCTAGAAAGATTCACGGTGCTGAATCACAACACGGTAACGCTGCAATGGATTAGAGGTCATTTCATTTCATTTCATTTCATTTATTCAATAACAATTTACATTGTGTCTGAATGTGATACATATGAAAATAGATAAATACACAACAAAAAATAAAATAAAAATACTTAATTAAAAATAAAATAAAATTAAAATTACTCGATTAATTAGAAATAGAAAAATACGCCTTTACGATCACAAATTAAATTAATAAAACAATGTCGGAATAACAAGAAATGTAAGTGTTAGTTACCTCGTGCAGGGCGATAAATCGGAGTGTTAACACTCCGATTTATCGCCCTGCACGAGGTAACTGAAGGTCAGAGCAGATTGGAACAAACGCGCCATTAAGCGGTATGACTTCAGAAATTGCAGAACATTGCCTAGTCGGTTTTCAGTTCTGCTGACTTCCTAGCCAACATTCTTCAGCTTCTGTTGCCTTCCATCTCCCTTTTAATTCATCTTCTTTAGGTATCCTTTTCGGCGCCATGTTCTACATTTGATAAGCGTGTTGTAACTACTAGGTAGCCCACTTACACGGTTTTGAAACGATGTTTCGTCACTGTTTTCAACTTTTTTGTACAGACCTCTGTGCATATCAGATTTTTTTTTAAAGATTAAAAAGCAGTACCTAGTTTGTTTTTGGTACCATAGAAGATCAAAATTGACAAAATTAAAACATTTCCAATCATGAAAAAAATTTAGAAATTGCCTCAATAAGTAGTGCGTTTTAAGATCTAACGACCTTCTACAAAAATAATAGAAACCAAGTAAGAAATGGTAAATTAATATAAATGGATTTAGACGAAGCAATCACTGTGACAAAAGTAATAGTTCAGGGTGAACCTTGTCATTTATTGATAGGGTGGCAGCCCGACTCATTCGAAGTTTATCTTTTCACTAAACAAAATCTATGGAAAGGGCGGTTTTCACCGAATCGGCTGGAAGGTTTCAGCAGGAACTTACACATATCCGAAGTCGCATATTATGCCAGCGTAAAAAAATGTCTTAGCCAACCTACAAGTGACTATTTGTACGAATTAAAAAGCGGTTTTTTCTATTGGAAACGTAAAGTTAAAGGGTCACTAGTTATAGAAGGATTTTTGCCAATGGAATTGGATCAAAATCCTAAACAGAAACATCCGAACTTGGTTGAAGTATTGCTGGCTATGAACAAACATATGAAACAAAAAGTTGAGAGGCTGAAGTCAAAGTTTGATTCTATTAGATCTGAATACAAAAAGTGCTTGAAAGACACCGAAGAATTTTTAAACCTTAAAGTTCAAATGGAAAGAGCACTCTGCGATAAGTTTTTAAGTTTAATCATTGAAAAAAGATCTAGAGTGAAATCCGTGAATATGGAACAAGAATTCCTGAAAAGTCGAGAAATGTTAGGCTTGCATTAGTCATGTTAAAACCTATGTTAAACATTAGTGACCAATGTTTAACAGTGGTGTTATTTTGAAAACATTTTGTCGTCGTCATATGCAGGCCCTAATATAATCGCTGTGATAATGCTATCGACTTGGTGTAATTAAAATAAAGTTCTGGCTGCACTGGAGGGTGCGCGGGTGAGGACGAGGCCGCGGGCATTTCAGCTGTTTAAGTGGGAAGCGCCTATATTAGCGGTATATTCAAATTTTCTTACGTTTTTTACAAAAGCAGATCAGGGTTGGGTTGGTAAGCTCAGGTAGGGTTATTGTATTGATGTCTTATATGATTATACTTATTAAGTAAATAACGCAAGATTTGACTGTCGTGGGCTACCCTATCGCTTCCGCCTTAATGATTAGGAACCTTCAAAGTTTGTTGTCACAATAGGCGCGAGCGAGCGCATTTCGTTACACATTCCTGGCGGGCTCCGCTCCAGTTTGGCCAGAGCTTAACTTAAGACCTCTTTTTGGGCTTTTTAGGTGTCATGCTCCCTGGTGGAACCACCTTTGCTCTAAGAAGTATAATGTAACATAAAAAAAATGGAATGTCTTTATAATTCTAGTCCTATAAATAAAAAAGCATATCTCTAGTTTCGACGTAAAATTATATTTAAAGTGGTTGCGCTGCGGAGTATCCTTTCCGGCGAAACAACCATGATATATCTATTAGAATCTAATTTAAATATACGAACAAACGGTGCCTCAAACTTTATCTTATAAAAAGTCACTAATCGCCTAGATTAAAGTTCTTAACAAATAACAATTAGAAAAAAAAATATAAATATAAATAAGTAAAAAAAATTAAATAAAAAAAAATTAAATTAAATTAATTAAAAAAAATAATCTTTCCTAATACCCTGTCTATATATTTCACGTAAACGTTATTTGCTAAGAAATTTAATCTAGGCGCTTAGCGACTTTTTCGACGAAAAGAAAGTTTGAGGCACCGTTTTGTTCGTATATTTAAATTAGATTGAGTATTTGGGGATACTAGTTCAATATAGAATTGTTATAATAGAATTATTTGAAACTATGTATTTGCTTATACTGTGTATAAGCAAATACATATATCATGCTGGTTTCGCCGGGAAGGATACTCAGCAGCGCAACCACTTTAAATATAAGTTTACGTCGAAACTAGAGATATAGATTTTTTTTTAACTGGACTGGAATTTTGTAGATATTACATTTTTTTTATGTTACATTTATACTTCTTAAAGCCAAGGTGGTTCCGCCAGGGAGCATGACACCTTTTTAGGCACTTATCAATAACGTTAGTATAGGACCAACCACTTGCAGACAAAGGGGGGTGGGCGCTCAGGGTATCTTGGGATTAAATCTCATTTCGAGATACACTTTTTAATCAAAACTTGATTAAGACCAAAATAGTTTCAATAGTTATTAGTAGTGCGCCAAAGCAGCTACGTCCGGAAATGGTATAAAAATTGAGCTAGAAAAGCCTAAAGCGGCCCCCCAACAATGGCTCTAGTGGGGACGCCGCTTAACGTAGGCCGAGAACATCGGTTGGGCTTCATTTAGTATCGCCGCTCTGGGCGCACGACATGCGCGAAAATGAATTGCTACAACATACATTTTTATGTTAACTTAGATAAGTAACTTTACTCTATATAAAAGATGTAGGACCCAGAAGTGTTTTTGTTTATACCCATTACAGGTTTCGAATTAATTATATGCACCTTGTAGGTATTCATTAAGTATGATGACTTTTTTATTTCCTTTTTGTGAATGTGAGAACGTTGCAGGCCTCGAAAATGATTCGATTTGCAGACCTTCTTCCATTTCATTTTTCGACTTGCAGTCAGGCCTAAACTGTCCTCACATACTATGTACAGAAAACCCAAAAATGATGGAACGTTCTAATAATTAAGAAAATAAATATCATGTGATTTCGAAGCATTTTTCAAAGATGTAGATTATGGAACCAATTGCAAACTCATGGGATCTATCTGGTTTAGCACAAGGATGTAATAAAGAAGTTAAAATAAGTTAAATGCTTTCATTTCAGACTAAATAGACATTCATTGAATAAATGGACATTCATTTATCAACTTAGAAACAAGTGTTAGTACATAAACACGTATTTATTAAGTAAGGTGGGTGGACCATTGAAGACCACGCTCCTTTGAAGGCCAACTATTAAAAAGTCGTAGTTATTTACATGTTATGACATATTCCTTCAACACACTCTAAGATCCATCAAACTCAATGCCACAGACGCGGCGGCGGCGAGTCGCTCGCGCCGCTATTTTGGCAGTGCGAGCCAGACTTCAGTCGTCGACGTTAGAATTGCAATACGCGCAATAACAAAACGTTAGTGTTTAGTTAAATAACCTATTATTTTCTTATATTTTTTACTGTGAGTTGTTGTATAAGGATTGTATTATGGTACTAAAGAAAAAAGTAATGATTGTGCCTTGATTTAATTTAAAATATTGGTAGTGTTCCTAGGAAAGCCAGTGGATCCTTAAAAGGCCAATCAAATATGCCAATAAAACTTGACAGTTGGCCTTGCTAGGTTACATGAGCCTGACAAGGAATATCTTCAAATCATGAACATATGAACGAACACTTAGTTTTTAGTTATAAATACGTACCGTGAAAGTTAAAACAATGTTTTATATTTATATTATTTCTATTTAGAAGGGTTATTCAACTTTTCAACTCAGATTAAAAATTTTTATGGAGGCCACTTTAGGTTACTAAAAAGTTTAAAATTTAATTATAAAACGCATTGGTTAAACGCTATCAATCTAATACTCATTACCACTATTTTTAAATAATTTCTTTTAATATATTCTTAGTTATACGATGGTATTTTCAAATAATGTTCTTTGTGTTTTTTAAAGATGATAAAATATATTCATCATTTTATGTTTCGCATAAATTAAAAAGCATATCGTCTGCTTACGGGTAAAAAGTAATAAGTGCAGTTAGTGTCAATTCGAGTAAATGACTTTTTAAAGTTTACGTTTTAATTTGATCTAATTCAAACACTTTAATCAAAAAACTGTTAAAGCAAAATGTTGCACTAACTTTCCTACTTTTTAGATTTACTCATAAGTATATAATGGTGTCGATTCTGTTGTGCACAAACTAAACTTAATTTAGGCTATTGCTATCTTTTTCTCTCTAATAAAACGAGAAAGAGACGGACGTAATTTAGAGCTGTCAAATTTAGTTGGAACTAATATTTCCATACAAATGAAGGGTGCACCTAAAAACATGCCGACTAAAATCACGGTGAAGCGCAACGCATAAACTAGTTTGACATCTCTAACTTAGTTCATAGCTATAGCCGTCCTTTTCTCGCACTGCCTTTATGTAAAAGATAGCAATAGCCTAAATTCAGTTTAGTTTGTGCACAACAGAATCGACACCAATATTTGGTATACGTAAAAACTGTATAAAATTTAATTGAGATCGAAAGGGGGTCGCATTTAATAAGTTTTACCTGTAAATAACAAACATGTTATATCTCCTGAATTGATTGATTTCAAAGGCTCATTTCAGTTTTTTATAATAGCTTATTGTATTTTACATCAATTACTGGATAGGAAAGATTATTTTTTATTAAATTTCCGAAGATATTGATATTTTTGCTATATTTAACCGGTTTTACCTGTAGAGTTTTAGTGTCTATTGCTTACACTGAAACTAATCATGTTTATTACTTATCACAAAATGTTGGTAATAAGGCAAACTTGTATCTCGAAAATGAAGAACAATCAAACACTTTTGAAGTCTGGACGGTCATTATGGCGTTTTCATAAAGATTTCTCAGCACTTGGATGTATCGCCAGTCTACTTGGCATCGCTGCAGAGACTCCAGAACTGACCAGGTCTCGATCAGTCAAAAGCCTTCTCATAGTCCACAAATGCTAGACACAGAAGCCGATTATATACTTCGGACTTCTGTATAATCTGCCGCACTGTGTGGATGTGGTCTATGGTGAAGTCCCCTTTAATTTGTAATCAATCTTTATTTTTATTATTTATTGTTATAGCGGCAACAGAAATACATCATCTGTGAAAATTTCAACTATCTAGCTATCACGGTTTATGAGATACTGGTGGCAGATAGACAGACAGACAGTGGAGTCGTATCCTCCTTGAAACTCGTCTTACTCCGGTGGCTGGAAATCGTCGAGGTTTCGCGCTAGACGATTCGTGACGACTCTCGAAGACAGCTTAAACACGTGGCTAAGGAGCGAAATAAGTCTGTGATTCTTAAATAGGGTCTTGTTCCATGCTTCTGGAGTTCTCCCAGAGAACAGGACCAAGTTGATAAGCTCCCGAAGCTCTCCTAAAAGTAACTTCCTCTCGGTTTTAGAAGCTCAGTCATTATCCCATCCTCACCAGGGGCTAGTCCATTTTTAAGCTGTCTAAGAATCGCCTCGATTTTATCTTGGCTGACTTCTGGCAGGTCTTCTGTGAAATGGTGGGTTAAGATGGCTCTGGAATCCTCATTTTCGGAATCAAATCGAGATGCTGTAATGTGTATGTCTTTTATATGGTTTTTTATTTACATTTTTGGATATTATTAACCTGAAAATTTAAACATTCGTCCTCCCTAGGTAGCTTCATGGTCATTTCTTGGAGGCTTAGCAACGGCTTTGGCCTTTTTACCTTGTAGTTCATGTTATTTAAGTTTTTATCTTTATTAAATCTTTGTTTACTTTTGTGATGTCAGTTAGTGGCAACCCTAGTTTTATCTTTAATTTATTGCTGGAGCTAGTTGTAGGTTGTATAGGTAAATCACATCGACCTCATTCGATTTTCTTTTTAATAATTTTCTAATTTTAAAATGTAAATTATCTGGAGTTGACAGGAGCCTGGTGGTAGAATGGGCAATCTACGTTCGGAACTGAGAGCAGGAACACCTCTGAGAAGCTCCATAAAAGTATATTTAAAGGGCAGTTCCCCTTATTCTTCAGTTTTAAGTCGGCCTCTCTCCGTGCCGCACCCTCACCTAGAACACCTGGAAACCTTGATGCTTGAGCTGCACAAGCCTGATGATGAAGATTTGATGCTCCTCGGCCCTCCTCCACGGTCGGAAGACAGATGTCCTCGGCCCTCCTCCTACGGCCTGAGGATTGACGGTCCTCGGCCGTCCACCACCGTCTGAAGACGGATGCCCTCGGCCCTTCTCTACGGCCTGAGAGTTGATGGTTCCTCGGTCCTCCTCCACAGTCTGAAGACGGACGTTCTTCAGTTATTTATTCCATTCTGCGTTCATCTTCAGTATTTTCCGCCAGCTTCACTGGCATTAGTGATTTCAGTAGCTCCAGCTTTTAGGTTAGGATCTTTGTTAATAAATTCTTATAACTCGTCCCCTTGTCTATTTCTTTTAATAGTGCTCCCCTCCAGACTGAAATTTAGGTAGGTGAGTGCTCAGAGTGACATTACAGTTTTGTGGATCCTATCCAGGAAATTGTAACGTTACAATGCATGCGATGCGTAAAACTGGCCGTAGAAGTTTTCAACTTCCGAAAGAATCTCCGGCTTCGATATCCTACTAGATTCGGCTTGTGCTGGAGCATCGAAGATCACGTCTTACCAATTTTCTAATCATTTTGTTAAATGCCTGTAGTTCTGCCGAAGTGATAGGTAGGTTTTCACGTCGTTCCGTTATAAGCTCCTAAGTCTCTTCCGCAGTTTAGACTTCCTACCCGTACGCCGTATTTTGCAAAAACGCGTCCCTTCCTCCTTGAGGGTTTGCACTATTTGGTCGAGCGCCTGTTCAATATTATAAATTTTGTACCTAAATGTTAATTAATAAATAGAGCAATATTATTTTGTAAATTAATCAAAGAACCGAAAATAACCAAAAAGCCCTGGTAGCCTGGCAGTTTTGGACAAACCCCCAAAACGGTTCCGGAAAATGGCCGGTTTTAGATGCCCTAGCGCGTACGCAATGTGACAACTGCGATCGATCGCTCTCGTTCTTACTGGTAAAAAAGCTTAAATAGGACATTTATCTAGTTTTTTCTGTAGAAAAATTAGCAAACCAAGTAGAAGTATTTAGCTAGTAAAATGGAATAAATAACTTTAATATAGTTATGTTGTTTAAACTATAAGATTTATAACATAATAAATGCATTTGTGATCTTTTCACAGAATAATTCATACCATTTTACTATTTAAATTATAAAATGTAAAAAGCTTTAACCATATTGATTGTTGTTTAACTGTTTAAACTGAAACGGATTTAAGGCATAAAATTATTTATTATGTTATACTGGAACATTTTTTCAAATTGTGAGGAGATATCACTTTTTCAAATTTCAAATCAAACTATCTCTGCAGCCATTGGACATAGCACTTATTCGGTTTTACAAGTAGATAGAGCGTAAAAAATTACATATAACTGCATTTTCAACTCGATTTAGTAAAAAATGCATTTATCATGTTTTCGCAGTAAGCAGACGATATTATGTAGTTTTAGGAAAAGCTGATATATTAATTGTTAAAGTTGAACACCTGATTTATAATACTGGCCTTGTTTGGAGCCCTGTTTCTTGCAAGGCCAATTGGAAGAGCTTTAGAAAACTTCAGTTTATTAAGTAGTGATTAAAGCTAGGTTAAAAAAGTGATTTATACGTTACACATTAAGGTGGATGCTCCAACCAGCCCGCGAAATTCAAATTTTCTTAGGTTTTTTGCAATTTGCAGACCAGTGCTAGGTTGTATGTTGATTAAAATATTGCTCGCGACTGTATGACGTATGTAGTTATAGAATTATAATCATCAAATTCATCAATACAACCTCCAAGTGCATAAAGGTGCAGGAATGACTTTGATCTTGAAAAAGTAATTCTTGAACCTTTATGAGCTTGGAGCAATATTTTAATCAACATAAAACCTAGCACTGGCCCGCAAATTGCAAAAAAACGTAAGAAAATTTGAATTTTGCGGGCTACCCTGGAGCATCCACCTTAAAAAAAAGTATTACTTAATCATTTGTTTCCTTCATTTATCCAGTAAATAAAAGAATAAATAGTGTTTATTCGTTAGCGTGGCCTTCCATGGTCCACCCACCTTATATAAAAAGTAAAGAGTGGTTGTGTGAGGGAGCAGTGCTGTTGCCAAAGAACGAGTAAGTCCAAAATAAACAAAAAAACCGTCCAAGTGAGAGCTGAACTGGCGTGGAGAGGGTTCCGTACAATGCCAAAGTCTTATATCGAGTTTACCACTTTATTTTCAATGGATAGAATTCTTTAGGTTTTCCTGTAATTACATAATAATTATAGTTCATTGCTTGTAGAATTACAAGCAGTATTTATTTTACAATAATAACAAAAATATATTTGAGATCCTCATAACGACCCCTTTCTTTTGATATAATTGACACAGTAAGGTTTGCAAAAGTGTTTTTTTAAATTTCCTAATTTGTCCCCCGAATATCACTTTATTTTCAATTGATAGAATTCTTATAGGTTTTCCTGTAATCTACAATCAACTGGAGAAAATTTGTTATTATATTCGAGGCGGTATTAACACTCGAGCTGTAGGCGAGGGTTGTTATTAAGCCGAGAACTGCAATAACAAATGTCCACGTGTATAAAACGACGTTTTTCAATACACTTTTGCAGAAATAAAATTAAAAAACGACAAATATTTTTGTCATGAATTATTAGGAAACTAAGATTTAAATTTACTTTTTTTCCGCGTTGCTTTCGCCAGGTTGAAGGAGAAGCAAAGGTATAAAGCCGCTAAACAGCCTAATATAAAAATAGAAAATTCAAATATTTTTGAGTTTAAAACACAAATAAATGTTAATTTGTTCCGTTTATTTTATTTTAATAATCATGGTTTTTGATTTTATAAGCATTATTTCAATATTCAAAAAATATTAACGCCCGCGCCGCGTCTTAAAGACGCTCTTTGCCGAGATTAAAAAAAAATCAATCACCGCCGACTATAGGCATTAAACCAATTTGCACTAAGTATAGGTATAGGTCATCTGTGGCAATTTTCATTTCCGCACACGTGTTGGAAAATGAGAAAAACGCACACGTGTGAAATACATTGCATGTAGAACTTAATCGTAGTGCGAAAAGAACCAGTTTTCGAGGAAGTGTATTGAAAAACTATTTATTTTACAATAATAACAAAAATATATTTGAGAACACTTCCCAAAACGTCCACTCTCCCAAAACGTCTACTTCCCAAAATGGTAATTCCCTAAATGTCTATTTCCCATTCCGTCCATTTTCCCAAAACGACCAGTTCCCAAACGACCCCTTTCATTTGATATACAGGGCGTCCCACGGATATGCCACATGGAGGGAAAGTACCTTGAATATTGTAGATGGAACATTTTACTGAAAGAAGACATTGTTTAAATTTAAAAAAACAATTTAACCCTTTACTGCATATGAACCCATATATGGTTCACCAGATTCAATTTTTTTTTTTTCACTTTATACTGCACAAGCAAAAACCAAACGCATGGTGGACATTTTGATTATTATGTTGGCAATACGAAAATATATTTTGCTGTCTATGATCTAACGTCATTTCGGTTATAACCTCACTTTACTTAGCGCTTGTGTGAAGTTCAACTCGGTGTCTGTAAACACATTTTTCAAAAAAGATTTTCTACGTGATAAAGGTAAGATTTGTTTCATAAAAAAATAAAATATGGTGCTGTTATTGTTCTATTTTATATAATTGTTATTTAATGTGTACTTTTTTGCATATTTCAATCATATTGGGGGGCTTTTTTGATGAAACCATATATGGTTTTGTATGCATTCTAATCAAACATAACCATTTATCCGCGGTACCATATATGGTTTCGTATGCGCTATTAATTTTTTGCATGAATGGCATGTCATTTTTTTTTCGTTGCTTGCAGAATGGATCCTGCTCGTTTTTATGGCACTCGAAAGCAAGCATGTTAATACTATTCCTGGTGATGGCTCGCTTAGTGATGATGAATTTGCTTCCGATTCTGACAGTGAATATGTTCCCCCTAGGCAATTTCAACGCCACAGACGATCTCTTGTTATACCCGAAACCGATAGTGATTCCTCCGATGATGAAACTAGCCCTCCACCAGCCACACAGAAAAAAGGAAAGGCAAAAAAAGATAAACCCACTAAAATAATATGGAAATCCAAAAAATTTGAGGCTTATGATGAAAATAAGTTTAAATTTACTGGAGTCACACAGTTACCAGAGTTTATTGAAAAACTTGAAACACCGGCAGATTTTTTCTTGTTTTTATTTTCTGAGGATCTGATACAAACTATAACAAATCAATCTAATTTAAAATCCGTACAAGACAATATAAACAAACCCGCTAACATTACCAAACAAGAAATAGAGCAATTTATTGGAATGGTAATTTTCATGTCTATAGTGAAATTACCTGCGTCACGATATTACTGGAACAAGACTTTAGGACAGCAACAAATTTACGAAACTATGACATGCAATAGGTTTGAAACAATAAAAAAAAAATTACACTTCAATGACAACAATAATTATATCCCGTTGGGCAGTCCAGGTCATGACAAGTTATTCAAAGTGCGCCCACTTTTAGATGGCATTAGGCAGCAACTTTTACTAGTACCCAAAGAGGAATATCTGGCAGTTGATGAAAAGATAATCCCTACGAAAGTTCGTCATGACCTGAAACAATACAACCCAGCAAAGCCTCATAAATGGGGATATAAGAATCAAGTTCTTAGTGGAGTTTCAGGATTTAGCTATGATTTTGATATTTTTGCTGGTGATCAAAGTAATACACGACCTGAAGGTGCACCAGACTTGGGTGTTAGTGGCAATGTTGTAACTCGTCTTACTGAAACAGTACCAAGACATGTTAATCATAAGATCTTTTTTGATAATTGGTTCAATAGCCCTAAACTCCAGGTACATCTTACGAAGATCGGACTTTTGCCTTTAGGTACAGTGCGCCTGAACAGAGTTCCTAATATAGATATGCCGCCAGAAAAGGAGCTGAAAAAAAAGGAACGTGGATTTTTCATTGAAAAGGTTGCTACCATTGATGAAGTTAGTGTTAGTGCCATTACTTGGTTTGATAAGCGGTTAATATGCTTTCGACTTATGTAGGTAGTGAACCAACGACTACAAAACGAAGGTATTTTAGAAAGGAAAAGGTATACAAAAACATTACATGCCCTCAAGCAGTTGAAGTGTATAACCGGCACATGGAGGGCGTTGACTTACTGGACTCTATGCTTGGTTTGTATAGAATTCATTTGAGATCCAAGAAATGGTACAAACGCATATTTTTTCATATGGTAGACATGTGTGTTGTAAATGCTTGGATACTTTGGCGCAGAAACAATCCAGAAGTTTACATGCCTCTCTTTGATTTCAAGCAAGCTGTTTCAGAACACTTACGCAAATCTGGTAAAACCTTAATGGCAAGAAAAAGAGGGCGTCCTGGAAATCACGGTAGAGATGGAACGCCTGATTCTAGGCACGGAAGTCCCGCTTTATCCAATCCAGGCACACCAACTATACCAAAGAAAATAAGGAAAGTTCCTACCAGACATCAAGATGTACCTTTAAACTCCGTGAGAACTGACAGAGTAGATCATATGCCTGAATGGATGAAAAATCGTCAAAAATGTCAATTTTGTGGCCAAAAAACTTACACAAAATGTAAAAAATGCATGGTATTCTTGTGCTACAATGACAAACGAAACTGTTTATCCGCGTTTCATGATTAAAATTGTTGTACTTTTTATTTTATATTAAACACTCAAATTTATATTTGTTCTTTTATTCTTCATACGAACCCATATATGTCTGTACTTTTTTTATTAAAATTTGTTTGAGTGCATACGAACCCATATATGACCTCCTTGTTTTTTTCAGTTCATGTAATTAGATTTTTTTAATTTTCAGTTTTGTTATATTTTTTATCCCCAAATAAAGCCTAAACAACCATCAAATATTTTTTTTTTCATGTTTTTCATAATTCATGCAGTAGAGGGATAAACTGCATTCATAGATATTTAAAAAATTACATGGTTGAACCGGGAATCGACCCCGCTACACGAGAAAAATAATCACCCTGTAGCTTTATCATACCGATTGAAAGGCTTTATCATTAGGGTTATTTTTTGCTGAATAACATAGTGTCAAAAATAAAAGGAAGACCATGTATTTTAACATTTTAATACAAAATTAATCAATTTATCAAATGCTCCAAATGAGTCCCTTCCTACCCCCAAATAAGTATGAAAGTGTCCACGACTATAAGCAGAAGTTAGACGTATTATTCAAAATATCCACCACAACAAGATCAAAAATTCAACAGGGAGCGAAATAATCAAAAGACTGCGACTTTGTATTCAACAGGAAGGGACCCACTTTGAGCATTTTGATAAATTGATTAATTTTATATTAAAAATGTTAAAATTCATGGTCTTCCTTTTATTTCTGACATTATGTTATTTAGCAAAAAATAATACTTATGATGAAGCCTTTCGATGGGTATGATAAAGCTACAGGATGATTATATATCCGTGGGACGCCCTGTATGCCACAGTAAGGTTTGCAAAACTTGTTTTTTTTTTTAATTTTTTAAAATTTGTCCCGTGAGAATGACCCTTATTAAAATATATATATATATATATATATATTTACTTTGCACATCTGTGTTTGGGTCACAGGATTACACCATCTTACCAAATTTCACCTGATTTGGTCCAGTGGATTCGGAGCAAATTGGCTGTGACAAACAGACGTACAGACAGACAGACGCACGAGTGATCTTATAAGGTTCCGTTTTTTTATTATTTTGTACGGAACTCTAAAAACAAAAAAAAAACACAATGAAGTGAAAAATAACTTTAGCTTCAGAAGCCGGTGACAAAAACATCAAATCAATCAAACAAAGGTCAAGCTTCCGAAGTCGGTGACAAAAACACCAAATCAATCGAACAAAGGTCACCGACTTCTGAAGCTTGACCTTTGTTTGATTGATTTGGTGTTTTTGTCACCGGCTTCTGAAGCTAAAGTTATTTTTCACTTATTTTTGTGATTTTCGTTTTGTGTTTTTTTGTTTGTGTGTTTTTTTTGAAGTCGGTTTTATTTTTTGCAAAATAGTTTGTTATTTATTTTTCCGTTTTTAGTTGCACACAAAAAAGTCGCCATGAATTGGCGCATGATTGCATTGTTGCCGTGGCGTAGCTAGCATGGGTGGCACCCGGTGCGGATATTGTAGGTGTCACCCCAAAAATCAATCAAAACTGTAAAAAAGAAATATGTTTAAAAATTTACGTTTACAAATATTTTTTAATAGGTACATTATTTGTCTGTATGGTGTCGGACGTAAAGAATAGCACCATCCCATATCTTCCCGTGGGTGTTGTAAGAGGCGACTAAGGGACTTACCAGAGAATGGGGAGCAGCGTTCTCTGTGCTTTTGTAACAACCGTACTGTGATCGCCAACCCGCCTGCCAAGCGTGGCGATTATGGCAAAACCCCCCTTTTGGGGGAGGCCTTATATGTCCAGCAGTGGACGTCTTTCGGCTGAAATGACGAATGATGATGATGAGGAACATTATTTTATTATTGTAATCAACGATGTGAAAATAGGCGTAGGTATACCTACGGTCATAGGCGCCGGCAGGATTATTTTATTATTATTTTAGTGCATCTCGGTTCCATTAAAACAAGCTCGACAATTTTTGCACTCCTCGGATATGTTAGATTTTCGTTTGTCTACCTATTCATTCAAGGGTGTTGTCGATTTATACAGAAAAGCCGATCAATCGAAAAAAATAAGATGTAATAGCGAGCGTAGCGAGCATGAAAATTTTAGCACCTGCCTCGAACTTAATAGGTTTTCTTTTGTCCTTTATATAGAAATAGGGCTAATTGTGCCTAATTATTTATAAAGAAAAGCTTATAAACGCAAAGGACATATTAAGACATCTGAACGAGCGAAGCGAGCTCGAATAATTTAGGATATTCTCGGATATAATATAATTGGGTTGTTTTGTTCATACAATCAACTACAATCATTGGAGTACGAGCGAGCCAAGCGAGCTCGAAAACTATAGTTACCCAAGATTTCGCACCTTCAACCTGCCTAAAGCCCTGGCGATGGGTAATCTGCCACAGTTTTACGAATTTTTATAGGTGGCACTAGTGATGTTCACGGTCAGGTGTCCCTGTGTCACCCCCAAGTAGGTGACACCCGGTGCGGGACGCCCCCGCCGCGCCGCCCCTCTCTAGCTACGCCACTGTGTCATAGTAATAGTACTTGTACTAATAATTCTGTGGTAATAGGCTTATCCCCAATAAATGGAAATTAACATTTATATTACAACGGTTGTATTTAATTAAACTAATTACTGTAACTAAAACTAGAACTAAAAGCTTAGAGTAAGAGATAACATAAAATTAAAATATACAAAAATAACAAAGTAAAGGTTCACGCATTCGTAAATTCCTCTCACAATACTTCTGACAGGCCAATAAAATCTTTGTCCGTGTCCTTTGTCAATAAACATCCAAGCGATTGCAGCAATGACGACAGATTTGCCGTCTATTTTTGAAGAGTTTCATTGTATATCTCCGAAGATCAGCATCAGACCTTTACCAAATTTAAATGGGACCTCCTCGGGGGTATACTATTTCCTGTGGACGGTGGGCTATGGGCTAGCTCGCCGTCCGTCCGTCTCATGACGACAGGCCGTGTCGACGGCGCGTTCGTGTTCCACGCGCGCCTCAAAGAGAGTCAGCAAAAAGGAACGGGTCCGCAAGGGCCGATGTATGCCGGGGTTGCGGGCCTATTCGAAAGAGATACCGTGGCCCCGGAACACAAAGGGCGATGAAAGAACATGGATGGGTTTTAGTCAGTGATGATTTCCCATCCGAAAAAAAAAAAAGGGGTATACTATTTCAAATAAAATAAGAATTTTGAGAATCGGTCTACAAATGGTGAAGAAATCAGGCAACATACATAAAAAAAAAAAAATACAAACTTGCGAACATATAACCTCCTCCTTTTTTGAAGTCGGTTAGTTACAAGATCGTCGGCGATTCAAAAGTATACACCATCCATAGACACTGATGGCTAATGACATGAATGTACTGCCAAATTGTATAATTTCTCAACTCCCTGGAGTTAACGGGCGTGCTGTCCAATCAGCTAGAGCTTAAAGTTGGCATTCCAGTTCTACTGATGCAAAACCATGATGCACCCGGACCGTGCAACAGCACCAGGCTTTGTATCACATTATAGAAACGGAGCTGCTAAAGGAGAGAGCGTTTTAATTCCCCGCATACCCATTATTTCAAATAACGCACCATTTCAATTTAAGAGGTTACAATTTTCCTTTAAAATTGGCTTTTGCAATGACGATCCCAGGGCCAAAACATAAAAATGACAGGCATTCAATTGTGCACGCCATGCCATCACACCGTCAATTATGTTGGTTGTTCTGTGGCCAAAAACTTCAAAATAAGTAATTAGTAAGTTATTTAATGTTGTATACACAACTGTATTAGAATCAATAGCACCCAACAAGGCGTTTGATGGTTCACTTTGAAAAGAAAGTTGTATCGGTCGGTAAGCCCTATCGTCACCTCAACGCTATTTAATTTGGTTTCGGACCTCTGCCGCCCAGAATTACATCACCCAAAAGTACGCCTTTTGTAATCATCACTCACACTATCACATTTTGATCAGGCAGTTAGTTCTCATACATAACATATGGTTAGGCAGAGGTGTACCTAATCGTACACCCACATTTCGCCAGTAATTCGTGATGGCATAACCCAAGACCCCATGCTCAATTCGCGCTTGCAGCCACTCGATCAACGAGGCAGTCAGACACATCAAAATTTTCACTCGAACGAAGTCGCGGGCACCAGCTAGTTGTTTTATAAATCTCCTCTCTTCCTATCTCTTCCTTCAAAAAAAGAAACAATTTTTTTATATTAGGCTGTTTAGCGGCTTCATACCTTTGCTTCTCCTACAACCTGGCGAAAGCAAAGCGCGGAAAAAAAAAAGAAAACGAAAATCATAGTTTCCTAATAATGAGGTGTTTTCAGGGTCAGGTTCCACGGAAGACAAGACCGAGTGTAAAAACGTTTTTTTGCTAAAAATAAAATACTAGCTAGTTAATGTCTGCGGGGGTTTTTATTCGTTCTTTAGTTGCTTACTTGTCAGTAATCTAAATTTATTATACCATGATCTGACTAATAATAACTCATATCGAACGAAGAAAGACACAAACAGTAATGAAATTTTTCACTAAAATATTTTTTATAATTCCCTTTTGTTTTATTAAAAATATATTTTGAATGGTTCAGATAATATTATTTATGAAAATATTTTTATTTATAAATTTAATAGTTTGTGTGCGTCTTTCTTCGTTCAATTTGCGTTTTTGTTGTACAAATACCTATATTATGTATGGAGAATATATTATTATGTACTCCACTTGCGTTTTACTCAGATTACTGACAAGCAAGCAAGAAAAGAACAATAATTATAGCCCCCACACGTATACTAGCACCATTTTATTTTTAAAAAACATTGAACGCCAGCTCCATTTATCAAAAAAAAAGTTTTTACAAAGAGTCTTGCATCTATCGTTTTTCCGTGGAAGCTGGCCCTGAAAGCACCTCATTCATAACAAAAATACTATACGTTCTATTATTTTATTTCTTCGAAAGTGTATTGAAAAGTGTCGTTTGATATCGTGGTCATTTGTTATTGCAGTTCTCGGCTCTATAAAAACCTTACCAACCACATATAAAAATGTACTATTTTTTTTTACGACTTTGACATGCTGAGACTTTCTGTTCCCCCATAGGTGCGGCAGCTGGCTTTCATTTGGAAGATAAGTGAATGTAGAAATTAATTTAATTAGGCATAACATAGCTCGCAAACATTTCGCAGGACCTCCCGTAATACAAGGCATTTCTATGGCAAATATCCTTAGACGGTGATCCGTGATGGGCGACGTTAAGTGGGACTGGACACACCCATAGGACAAATGAGGAAATCTGGGCCAAGATCTCCTCAAACAGGGTGTCTGAAAACTAAGTAAATACTTGACAGAAAAACACACTAACAAATAAAACAATTGTAAACAAGTTATAAATGATTTATTCTAAAATATTTGCTCAAGCAGCTTAGTCAAACGGATGTATTTGAAGACCGAAAGACATCCGTTTCATGTTACATTACAGACAATTAATAGACTTAGGCTCGTCGACGAAATAGGTGTGCATGGTGACCAGACCAGGATCTTTTGCCAAGTTGTACAAGCACTCGGGGCCTCTAGGGACTATCAACTGGAAACAAATACACATCATTACGATTTTAACGTCATTATCTGCCTATCCTTTTCCCAACTATGTTGGGTCGGCTTCGAGTCTAACCGGATGGAGATGAATACCAGTATTGTACATGGGGCGGCTGCATACTGACCTCCACCACCCATTTAGTACGGGGTAATACGATACCCCTTGGTAAGACTGGTTGTCAGACTTTCGGGCCACTACCTGCAATGATTGTCAAAGATCTACAAATGACAGCCGGGAACAATGGCTTCATTTGTGTCCTCCGAGGCGCGGGGGAAACTCGGTATGTAATGGGTGATCTCCTACCACGGATAGGCAAGTTATTATTTAGCCACGAGCTCCTCCGCGCACTAGAAATGACTCTTGTATCGTGGGTGCGTTCATACACAAACGGCCAAACCTGGGAAAACTACCTAGGCCCATATGAAAAAAATTGTTCCGAGCGGGAATCGAACCCGAGACACGCAGCGCTGCAGCCATGTCGATTACGTTATTATGAGTAACAGTTATTTCCTGCTTTGCTATTCTTTTCTGATTAATTTCGTTGCGGGATCCAAGACAGTTAAATTCTCTGGGACTTTGTCGAGTTTTATTGACTCGGCGTTTTTCTGGTCGTCACTGTTGATTGTGGCTTTCAGGAGTTGCAGTGCTTTGGGAATAGAGTGGTGGGAATGTCCATGAAATAAAATAATTGTAAAACTTACCTTAACAGCTAACTTGTCTGGTTTTTCAAAACAATTCTTACGACCTTTTGGAGCTTTGTATTTTCCGAACATCGTAATGCCTATGCCGATGACCTGGTCATTGTATACGAGTGGGAAGGCGGGGAACATGTTGTTCTCGTCGCACGGGAGATCAGTAGACATTTTGTAGTAGTAGTGGTGACCTGGATGTGTAAACTCAGTTTTTTATTAGAACATATTTTGTTCAGGAATCGTACGGACCTAATGGGTCTAAAAATACCCTTCCCGAAGGCGAAAGGTACTTGTTTTCACCGTCATTGCGATATTTTTGTTTGTTTTAGAATAACCATGGGAACGTTAAAGTTCCAACTTTTTTATGAGTTCTTTTTTTTGTTGTATTTTTTGCGTATAATTACTTATTTTAATGTACAGAATGCTTGGTTGGCGGCTTCGTGAAGGGTTCGTTTACAACTTGTATGTACAAAATAGAAAAATCCAGGAAATTATGAATTTTATGAAACTGTACCAGGTGCTACAGTTTACTTAATCACCAGGCTGGCTTTTTCCAATTATGTTGGGGTCGGTTTACCAACCGGATGCAGCTGAATACTAAATTTTACATAGTGCGACTGCTTATCTGACCTCTACAACCCAGTTACTCGCTAATACGATACCCCTTTGGTAAGACTGGTGGAGACTCCACCTCAGTAATCGTAGCATAACTTTCGATAGAATCGCGGTGCTATTAGTTTCGAACCACAAGCCCCAGTTTACTTACCCATCCCCAACATGCAGGCTTGTTCGGTGAAGTTGCTGGATGCTATGTTAGCGAGCTCCGCCACGTCTGTGGGGATAGCGTGCAGCTGTCCGTTAAAACCAGATACATATAAGTACTTGTCTTGTAGCAACTTCGTGTCATCGCGTGAAGCTATGCGGGTATCTGCACTGGTTTGTAGATATTCTGAAATGAATTACCGGGTTGTTACGATGACTGGCTGCTCGGATTGGATTTTGAGTCTTGAACCGAAGGATGATGTTATTCGACAGAGTACTCGAATAAACCACATAACCCACAGAATACGTAACTTGAAGAGCCATATTAACTACTAGCTAATCCGCGCTACTTCGTCTGCGTCACATTTAAAGAGTTGGAGAGGGTTAGAGAGGCTGCGAGTCAACCTTAAAAGATCGACATAATATGTCGTCAAAAATAAAAAATAAAAACCCGCGAAAGCGTATTATGCTTTCGCGGGCTTTTTTTTTAATGTTGACTTACTAGCGTGATAATATATAGCCTATGTTCTTCCCCAAGTTGAAATATGTCTCCTTGCCAAATTTCATTACGATCCGATCAGCCGTTTAGTCGTGAAAAGGTAGCAAACAGACAGACGACAAACAGAGTTACTTACACATTTATAATATTATTAGTATGGATAGTACCATACTATAATATACTTGTAGCTTATAATAAATAAATAAGCTAGGTTTGCTAAAGTACCGGGATAAAAAGTATCCTATGTGTTAATCCAGGTCATAAACTATCTGTGGGCCAAATTTCATTAAAGGCGCCTCCCCGAGCAAATTACCTTGAACGAACAGTTTTTTGGAGCCTACTCCTCTTTATCCAAAAGAAATACCAACTAATAAAAAATACATTAAATTAATACATATTCTTGACTCCAAAATTGTCATTTTTTGTTTTCTTTTAAATCCGCTCACAACGAAACCACAGAAATGAGAAATAATGATTAATAAAATGCTACTCCTCGTAAAGTAACCATTATTTTGATTTGCTACTTATACTAATGGATAGACAATTTAATAATGAACATAATTGTCGTTTTTTTTTTCCCAAAAGACGTAAATTTGATTTTATAAAGAATAAAAACCACTAATTTCGCACTATTCGGCCTGCAGTGACTGACGTAACAATCACTTTATAGTGCAAGCTGATTAGAACTTTATTCTAACAGTATTTCAAACGAAGTTTGAACCACCACAAATAGAGTTGCTAATTTTGCTCGGGGAACCGCCTTAAGTTGGTCAGAAGTTTTTGCGTGAAAGAGTAACAAGCATCCATCTATATAATATTATTGTAGAATAGGATATCAATTAGGATAGTAGGATTAGGTACACCTCTGTCTAACTCTTTGGGGATTACAGGCATGATGTTATGTTATGTTACCTAAGTAACATAACAAAACATCACTGATTTAAATTTTTCGAAACATTAATAATGTAACCAAGATTTGATAACAAATTTTGATTTAAAAGAGTGTCCATGGAGTTTTTTGCCCGTTCTTCTCCATAGAGATCTACGCTAGGGAATGGTCAATTAGAGTACTTTCACAGTTTTTATGTCTTGTGACTGGGACTGTAGCTACATTGAATTTTCATCTTTGTTTCGACAATTCAAAAGTGCCTCTAACCTACTTGAAATAAATGCTTTGATTTCAAGTTTTTGGTTAGATTATTTTGTTTTTGATTCGAGACCGGTTGTAATATTATCCGGTCTTCACTACACACGTGAAATAGCAGGTTAACTAAATGTAATGCTTCATACTAACCAGGGGAACTGAAGTAAATCCCTGTAGTCCAGTAGTCTTCAGATTCTCCTTTAATATCAACTGTCCAGTAAGTGAATCCTTGGACTCCCCAGTCATAAATACTATTAGTGAATTGTTCAATGCCGACCTGCGAGAAAAATAAATTTAAACTGTAACCTTATTGGTTAGCATTGCCATTCAACGTGGCAATGCTGCCAGTCTTCTGGGCACGTTTCCGGGCGACAGTGATGCGGAGCAGTACTTTGACGCCTAGACGATTCAATTCAACGTATTTCTACACGATAATATCGCCGCGATTCTCTCGCTCGTGGAGGCGGCCCCTTAAGTGTCCTATTGTTTTGTTAAGTACTTACTTAACGTTAGTCTCAATTTTTATTGCCATTTTAGTATTTGTAGTCTGTATATACGTATAATGAACATTACATAAGTACATATTAATAGGTAAAATGTGATGTTGCCATTTACCATTCTCCAATTTAAGATAAAGAATTAAGGAATATTGATGCAAATTGAATCTTAAAATTTTGAGAGGGTTTTTAAAAAGTTACTACAACTAGCGACACTATTACCGAAATTGACAATTTTAATTTAGATATCAGTCTTATGCCAGAAAATAAAATAATTTATTTGTACACAAAGAAAAACTTACATTAAAAAAATTCACACTGAATAATGAATGCCTCTTGAACGAGGCGAAGAAGTCTGTGTTTTAGAACAAAACAAAGAAAAAAATCCGTGAAGATACCTCTCAAAGTTTTGTTGATTCACCCCTGCGTACTTATTCACACAATTCAATTAATAGTTTTGGAAAATAAATGTGCCTAAAACGCTCATTCATATTTTTCTCAATAATTTTAACACTTCCCTGGATTATTTGTGGTAATAAAAGTAATGGAAATACATACAGCGATCTGCAAGCCAGCAACATATTCGGTGTCGTCGTAAAACAGGCAGATAGTGTAGTCACCCTCAGGACACAACAGGACGAGAGAGGAGAATTCTTTATGGCTATCAGGTTTGGGAACCTCTATCCAGCCATTTTTCACCGCTGCAGCTTTCGACAGTGGTTGCTCCGTAAAAGCATTTTTGAATAAGATGTCGAAGGGATTGATAGAAAATGTCACTAAAATAAAAAAAAAAAAATAAAAAAAAAATTAGTAATTTATATAGGTAATGTTTAAGAAAAATTATAGAAGAAAGAGTGGTGTGGAGGCCTTTGCCCAGAAGTGGGATAGAAAAGGCTAGGAAAAAAAACTACACATAAAAATTATAGTGTATGTATCTAGATCCGTTTAGTAACTTACCTCTAAGGTTCTTAGTAAATTTCGTGTCTGTAACAAACAAAATCATAATTAATTAATTAATTAGTTTTCTCTTTTTAAATGCCAAAAAAAGAGGACCACGTACCTATAACTTTTTACAGAGTAATAAACAGGACACTTTGAGGGTGGACCCCCAACGCTTTTAAAAGCGATTATCAGTTCTTCAGGTGAAACAAAATGTTATAAATACTTACTTTTCTCTTTTTGAAACAAACCCCCAAAAGCGCTGGTGGCGAGACACAGGAAAGTAAGTATGCGGATCATGGCGGGCAGCGAGATTCGACAATTTCCTCAGTTACTCTGTGCTGAAAATTGCGAATACACGCGTATTTATACTCGCACTCCGCTTAATCTGCCTAATCAGCAACTGTCCAAACAAAACGTGCGCAACACGTTGGGTTCCAAAACGTAACTTTTTGTTTCACCAACTACAAGTTAGGATTTTTTGGTGCTATGACAGCATCAACAAGGCATCTTTGGTTCGAATTTCTCCAGTTTTCCAGGAACACTTCCTCGAAAACTGGTTCTGATAGCATTACGATTAGGTTCAACATGCAACGTATTTCACACGCGCGTGCGTTTTTTTTTCAGTTATCACCACGTATGCGGAAATAAAAAAATCCACAGATAACATAAGTAAGAACTAAGTATAAACTTAGTCCAAATTGGTTCAATGCCTAAAGTCGGTGGAGATATTTTTAAATCTCGGCAAAGAAACAATTATGCGTCTTTACGGCGTAAATATTTTTTTGAATATTTAAATTGTGTCTAAAAATAAAATACCATAGATAAACATGATTATTTAAAACAAATATTTACTTTTATGAACCAATTAACATTTATTTGTGTTCTAAATACAAAAATATTAATATTATTATTTAATATTAAAACACAGGAAAAAGAAACAAAAAAGGATATAATTATGCTGTTTTGCGGATTATAGCAATTTGATTATAGCAAAGCGCGCAACAAAAAAAAGAAAATTCGCATTCTCTTAATCATTGTTTCTTAATATTCATGACAAAAGTACTTTTCGTTTTATGATTCTATTTCTTCGAAAGTGTATTGAAAAAAACGGCCGTCGTTTGATATACGGGGCATTTGTTACTGCAAATTGATTGATAGCAATTCGTTCACTACCTTTTACATTTGAGTTAAGTAAATATATTTCGCGCACGTAGGTCGGTTAACTAGTGTCGACGGTATGGGAATCGCAAAATAAGTACTTGACTTACTTAGTGATGGAGTAGGTTTATTAAAATAAATTACAAGGAGCAAGAATGCCGACCGACCGAACCCGGAGACGAAAAGTTACTGACTGAATTCTACATTTATACAATTATCTAAAACTGGGATACGGTCGGAGCGGCACGTTACAAACTAAAAACTGTACAAAGATTTCTATAGCTAGCTAACACAATAAAAATATTTAAACAATAAACACATTACAAACAGAACCGTCGGCATCTCAACAAAAATATCAAAGGCTATTACTCTAAATTCTTAAAGCTAATATGAACAATAAGCAAAATATATATAATAATGTCCATAAACTATTGTTATCCTTACATAGCCAAAGAACAAAACCACCCGCAATGAAACATCTGCGGGCTTGCCGTGAGAACCTAAAGCTAATGGTACGTAACAGTTAATTTAAAATACTTACATACTAATTTCACACTAATTTCATTAAAGTAATACCTATAATATTAATACATAATCAATGAAGACGCTACAGTACCCCCCTGCCAGTGATCAAGATCACGAAGAACTGGCCTGGTAGTAATCAGGAAATCGTACACGTCTACCAGACCTTCGCGGCCCCTGCGGTTCAGGAACCTGAGGTACTGATGGCGAACATTGGGGAACTGATTCAGGAGCGGTTGGAGAACGTGAAGTGATTTCGGGAGCGAGATCTACGACAGTATTAGTAGCGCTGTCCGGATGACAATTAGAATCCCTTAAGAAATAAGCTGGTTTCAGTCTATCGATTGATACCGTAACCTCGCGGCCACGTATATCTAATACGAATGTTTTATCCTTCCTGGAAATTACTCTATAAGGGCCGTCGTAAGGTTGCTGTAATGGAATTTTGACTGTATCGTTCCGCACCAACACATGAGTAGCGTTATTAAGGTCCTTGAAAATAAAAGTGCTTTTCTGTCCGTGCTGAGTACTCGCGACAGGCTTGAGGTTATTAAAATGCCAACGTAGCTCTTTAGCAAATTCAGCCTGCGTTGTTTCGTTAGTCGGATTGTCACCTAAAAATTCCCCGGGTAGGCGTAAACTCTGTTAATTACTAACTAATTCTGCGGATGTGCTTTTCAAGTCCTCCTTCCAAGACGACCTAATTCCTAGCAAAACGGTCGGGAGAATTCGTGTCCAACTACTGGCTGCTGCGTTGTGACACTTTAGTGCACTCTTTGATTGACGGTGGAAACGCTCGGCCATGCCGTTAGCTGCAGGGTGATAAGCCGTCGTTCGAAAATGACCCGTGCCGATCAGGGCATTGAGATCTCTGAATAGATGCGACTCAAACTGTTTTCCTCTATCAGTTGTGATCCAATTGGAATAAAATGCACGGGCTACTGTGTCGGCTTCTTGATTGACAATGGGAATCGCTTCCGGCCATCTTGTAAATCGGTCTACCATTGTAAGACAATAACGGTATCCCTCAGAATAGGGCATTACTACAATGTCAATATGTACATGATCAAATCGAGATGACGGAAGTGTAAAAGTTCCCGGCGTTGTAACGACGTGACGAGACACTTTTGATCGTTGACAATCAACACAATCATGCTCTGGCCCATAACTTACAATCAGAATTTATCGAGGGCCAAACAAATCGTTTAGTGATAAGCTTAGTCGTAGTCCTACTACCTGGATGGGAGGTGTTATGAAGCATATTGAAAACGGACTTTCTGAATGGTTCCGTAATAAAAGGCCTAGCTGTTTGGGTAGAAAAGTCACAAAAAATTGGTTTGTCTGACTCTGGCAAATGAACAAGTCGTAATACAAGGGACGAGTTTCTATTGTCATTTAAGATTTTAAGCTCCGCATCATTTTGTTGCGAGGATGCAAGAGCTTTCCAGTCTATCTCAGTACATACTGACTCGATGCGAGATAGTAGGTCGGCCGTAATGTTGTCCTCTCCTTTGACGTGACGTATGTCTGTAGTGAATTGTCCAATAAAGTCCAGATATCGAAATTGCCTAGGGGAACATTGCTGATTTTTCTTTTTAAAAGCGTAAGTTATTGGTTTGTGGTCTGTAAAAATTGTAAAAGTTCGCGCCTCAACGTAATGTTTGACCGCGGCGTAGATTGAGAGTAATTCGCGGTCATAGGCCGAATATTTTTGTTCAGTAGCCGTAAGTTTCTTAGAAAAGAAAGCAATTGGTTGCCATTCATTATCGATTTTCTGTTGTAAAGCCGCGCCCATGGACATGTTGGATGCGTCACTGAAAATAGCAAGTTCGGCTTCGGGCTTTGGATGCACTAACAACGTTGCTTCAGCTAAGCTGTCCTTGCACGTCTCAAAGTCAGGCTTAGCTTGGTCGTTCCAAGTAATAGCTGTTTTTCCTTTTTTGTTGCCGCACAGCAATTCATGTAAACTAACTTGGCTACGCGCTGCATTAGGTATGCAACTTCTGTAAAAGTTCAACATACCTAGGAATTGGCGTAGCTGCTTTGCGGTAGTTGGTAAGGGATAGGTACGTATTGCTTCAACCCTTGTGGGGAGCGGACGCGTACCTGCTGCTGACACTTGATAACCTAGAAACTCAACTTCAGACTTCCCGAACACACACTTTGCGGGGTTTATTACTACTCCATATTTCCTTAACCTAACAAATACAGTCTCTAAGTGTTTTAAATGTTCCGTTTCCTCATTGGATGCGATTAAAATATCGTCTATGTAGCAGTACACAAAATCAAGTTCACATAACACTTCGTCCATAAATCGTTGAAAAGTTTGTGCTGCATTACGCAAGCCAAAAGTCATAAACTTAAACTCAAATAAACCGAAAGGCGTTGTTATTGCTGTCTTTGGAATGTCCTCTTCAGCGATAGGGATTTGGTTAAACGCACGCACTAGATCTAATTTTGAAAACACTTTTTTTCTCACTTAAGAACTGGGCGAAGTCTTCAATATGTCGCACTGGGTATTGATCGGGCACTGTTCTTTCATTCAGACCACTATAGTCGCCGCAGGGCCTCCACTCGTCTTCACACTATATGTAGAACACGGAACCATATGTAGAGGCGAAGCCCATGAACTTTTCGACGGTCGAGCGATGCCTAATTTTAACATCGACTCGAACTCTTTCTTTGCTGCTATCAGGCGGTCTGGGGCTAGACGCCTAGGCTTCTGCGCAACCGGTTGACCGGGTGTTACAATTATGTGGTGTTGAGTATTGTGTTTGACCGTTTTCTGCATAGTCCCATCAAGGCGAGTAATGTCGACATATTGTGCTAACAGATGGTGGTACGGCGTTTCCCCGTTAACAGTTTTGACTGACTCGGTTTTGCACCCAACTACCTGTCCATTAACATTACACTGGGTGGTTGAATCTACAAGTCGTCGGTTTCGCGCATCGACCATTATATTATAACGACGGTGAAGTGCCAATACCTCCTAACTGACATTTTTCGAGAAATTAACTTTTTATCATTTTGAATTTAAAGGCGTATTTCGCATGTTTTAGTGAAATCTCCTAAGTGTATTTTAATTGCAACAGCATTCAATTAAAATGTGGAAATACTTCCCAACTATACCAACATGTTTATTTTATGGCATTACCTAACTTTAAAAAGCAGATTTTTAAAAGTCAGTTAGGTGTTATTGGCACTTCACAGTCGATAATGCGCTAAAAAATCGATCCAATCAAAAAGAATCCAATTATTGGTTTAGATACATCTGCCACCACGAACATCCACGGGAAATCTCTGCGTAGCCCTAGGTTAAGCGTGAGTGGGATCGTTCCATATGTAGCGATCTGTGTGCCATTTGCGGCCACTAACCCATAGGCAGATATTTGGCGAGCCGTATGGATCAGTGACTTTGGATAAACGCATAGGTCTGCACCGGTATCAACGAGAAAATCTACCTTACTGCTTTTGTCCTTTATAAAAATGCGGCGTGTGGGTGGCTGGGAGTTTGCGTCATCCGCCACTAATGACCCCCGCTCGCGTTTCCCGCCGGTGGTGATTTATATGCGCAGGGTTGCACACACTTCTCTGCTGCAGGGCCGAATTTATAGTGGTATCAACACTTCCAATCTTCTGGTCTCGACCTTGATCGGCCTCTTGTGTGGCTGCGACTTGACCTCGATCTGGAACGACTGCGTGGTCAGGACACTCGTAACTCGTCTAACTGGGCCTGCATTTGAGCTAGTAGTAACCTTATTTGTCCTTCAGGTGGCGCTGCGGGCACTTGTTGTGCAGCGGCTACAGTGGCGCAAATATTTCGGCTAGATTGTAGCTGGTGGTTTTCGTGGATGAGATCTGCCATATCCACAAGGTGATTCAGCGAGGCATCCGTCTTTGTTATCACCGCGTTCTGCATTTCGTGAGCCAAACCTTTCATCCAGATTGCTCGCAGGACGTCGTTCGTTACCGTAGACCCAGCAAGAGTCTTTAGGTGCCGCAGAAATTGTGATAGCGTGCGGTCACCGATCGCCTGGTTCTCGAGCAAAAGCCGTATTTTTTCGCTTTTGAGTCACCAAACCTTGTCAGCATTGTCTGTTTGACATGTTGGTATGCATCTCCTTGAAAAGTCGGCAACACGGTTAATATGTCGGTGAGCTCTTCCATTGCTTCCGTGTCTAGGGCGCGTACAACGCATTCCGCCTTCAAGCGCGGGCACGTTACTCCTGCCAATGCCATTAAACAGTCTGCTCCGCCATACCATATTTCTGGCTTGGCCGGATTAAAAGGGTTTAACACCACTTGACGTGTATTCGCAGCGGGCTGGGGTTGGTCTTCACCGGCCATTTTGTTATAATAAATTTATTTCTTCCGTAAACGAAAAACTAACACTCGTTCGCGCACAGGTTTCGCGATTCCGCGCACTAACCGAAGCACTAGGTAACCAGATCTCTCAACGATAGAGATCACGTCGGGGTCATCACTTTCGCGCACGTAGGTCGGTTAACTAGTGTCGACGGTATGGGTATCGCAAAATAAGTACTTGACTTACTTAGTGATGGAGTAGGTTTATTAAAATAAATTACAAGGAGCAAGAATGCCGACCGACCGAACCCGGAGACGAAAAGTTACTGACTGAATTCTACATTTAAACAATTATCTAAAACTGGGATACGGTCGGAGCGGCACGTTACAAACTAAAAACTGTACAAATATTTCTATAGCGGGCTAACTCAATAAAAATAGTTAAACAATAAACACATCAAACAGAACCGTCGGCATCTCAACAAAAATATCAAAGGCTATTACTCTAAATTCTTAAAGCTAATATGAACAATAAGCAAAATATATATAATAATGTCCATAAACTATTGTTATCCTTACATAGCCAAAGAACAAAACCACCCGCAATGAAACATCTGCGGGCTTGCCGTGAGAACCTAAAGCTAATGGTACGTAACAGTTAATTTAAAATACTTACATACTAATTTCACACTAATTTCACTAAAGTAATACCTATAACATTAATACATAATCAATGAAGACGCTACATATATATATCTGGCGAAATATGGCCTATGGGTATGTCTATGTGGAGAAGTCTGATATCGTCTTCACCACCTTCCTGCCTTTTTCCAATGTTACTTGGGATCAGCGCAACACGGTTTTTTCTTCGTACAAAAATCAGAAATCATAAAGGGTGTCAAAACAACTTTAAAGAAGCCGAGCGGCACTTGTTTTTGCCATCTTCATGTTTTTGTTCTGGACCATACCTGGGAACATTGAAGGACGGGAGATATTGAAGGTCAAAGTTCCAACCTTTTTTAATAAAAACCGGCCAAGAGCGAGTCGGACTCGCGCACCGAGGGTTACGTACAAACTTTTTAAACTACAAACTTAACTTTGCTGTTCGATCCCTAGAAACGGCTATTGCACCAACCGCAAATAATAAGTTTGTAATACTGAAATCGTTTTTTTTTTTTAAACTACATATTTACGGTTTTCAGAGTTTTCCCTTTACGTGAGCTGTAAGACCTTGCTTTTTGCCAAATTTCGTGATTCTAAGTCAACGGGAACTATCATATAGGTTTTTGACCCAAAACCTATAGGGTACTTCCGGTTGACCTAGAATTGTCAATTTTGGTTAAAAGCAAGGCCTTACAGTACAAGTAAAGGAAAAGTCCGAAAAATAAAAAAAAATGAAAATTAAGGTAATTTTTGGTACCTACTTACTTACAAGTTTTCGCGAAAATCTAAATTTGCTTATATTTTTTTATCATGTTGACTCAGGACCCTGATTTTTATAAAACGAATAGGGACTATAGACTTTATATAGTGTCTGGTATAAATTTCTTATAACTTGCTAGGTCCACCCGTTCCTGAGAAAATTGGTGGTGACAGACGGACAGACAGACAGACAGACGGACAAAAAAGTGATCTTATAAGGGTTCCGTTTTTTCCTTTTGTGGTACGGAACCCTAAAAACAAAAGTTTTGATGTTGTAACTAGATATCGGATTATATGCATTTGCATGCTTGCATTACGGTGAATATAAAAACAGACCCCCGGGTCTTGAAGGTATTAATAAAGTTAATACACGCAACGGTACCGGCTTGTACAAATTGCGCCAAATTTCAAGGCGTAGAGAGGTGATTTTCAGCTTACCTAAACTAAAGTTTTTGAGGGTGGATGAATGGATGTTTGTAACTCTTTCACGCTTCTTACCACTATCCTCGTTGGTCTAGAGGACTGCAGAGTCGGAGGTTTTGGGTTCGATTGACAGGCAATGTGCTTTTGAGTTTTTTCATCAGAAATTTCTCTGTGGCAGCCACAAAGTCTGATTTGTGCCCGGATGATGTCGATAGGCTCGCCACCTGTTACTTCGGACTTATTACTGGCGAATTGAGGGTGTGCTATGACCTATGAGCAGGTCAGCAGGGTGCAAGGGGGTGCACTTGCAGCCCCCTGTCTGAAAATAAAGTACATAGAAAAGATTTAGGTTCAGACAAATCTATCCGAGGAGGAAAGCAAAAATTGTCCTACTTTTGTTTCTGTTTTTATGAGTAAAAATAACGTAATTTATCCGAGCATATTCTAAATAATAATAATATTCGAGTTCGCTTCGCTCGCTCAGACATCTTATGTCCTTTGCAAGCATAAGCTTTTCTTTGTAAATAGGCAGAATATAAATAATAGGCTATTTCTACAATAAAGGACTAAAGAAAACCTACCAGATTCGAGGCGGGTGCTAAAATTTTCAAGCTCGCCCCGCTCGCTCTTGAATACTATTTTTTTTCGATTGATAGGCTTTTCTGTATAAATCAACAAAGTTACTCCTTGTACGAATTGACAAACAAAAATCTAACATATCCGAGGTGGAGTGCAAAAAAAATTCGAGCTGTTTTCTGTTATGTATGTGGGTATACATTCAACTAAAGATCCAATAAATTAGTCTGCGTTATATTAATTTTTATTAAACACAGACTAATAATATTTACATTATTTACACACTAACTCTATAAAAACAAATAAAAAATATTTTACAAATATCAAAAAAAAAGGTTACAGGGCGTCGAAAAATTCGTCCACATCGCTGTCAACAGGAAAAGTGCCCAGAAGGCTGGCAGCATTGCCACGTTGGATGGCAATGCTGATTCTTTGCCCAAAAAATAGGCCCGCCCTCTGGTCACGTGAAGAGTCGACCAACCGTTTGGCGATTTCCCGAAATACTAGGTGGGCACTCGGACCCCATGGCCCTAGTGTTTCAACCCCAAACGGCTTAAACACATAATTACCAATTAAATTATTTTATTGGCGCCGTTTGAGGTTTTCAGCACCTGCAGCAGCCGCCCCAGCGCAGCACACTGTGCTAGGAAGATGGGATGGCGCAAGGGTGTCGACGCAAGTTGCGTCCCACACCAAAGGCCTATACCCAACTTCCATGGCATTATGGTCATACCATCTGGTCTCTTGCCATCGACGCGTGCCAAGCCAGTGGGTTCTAATACAGCTGGCACCCCGGCGGTGGCAAGAGCACGACGGATGAGATCATTAATGATAGCGTGCCGCGCTATCCGACCTGCACTCTTACTGCAAGAAAGGCCATGGTGTCCGAGGCAGTCGACTGCTTCACCACATTGACAGCAATGTGGAGCCCCACAAGGAGCGCCCAAACGCAAACATGTAGCGAGCCGGAAGGTTGTGTCACCTAACATAGTGCCTATATTAGGTGACGGTAGTGCCTGAAGCCAGAGGCCCGACTCCCATTCACCCACAGCCAGCAGGCGGGCACGCTCAGCAGTATTGGTAGACGTATCAATAAGTTTATTCCGTACCAACCTGCAGAGCGGCTCATCCCACTGTCTCTGGGAAAGTAAGTAACCTGCGTTAAGTAACCTTGTCTCATTCACTGGTCCCGTATTTATCACTGGCGACGAGCGGTTACCGATACGATATCTATGCGTGTGAACATTTTGTTAAAAATACCAATTGGACGTATAGAACCGTTTGATTTAACGAAAAACAATTGGGATGCGTATATTCGACGGGTCAGTCAAGTTATTATATACATTGAACAATATTGACGGTAGTAGGCGCGGAGTGCTAAAAATTGATGAGTGATTTGTGTTCTCCCGACACCTCTGAATCAAAATCTTATGACCAAGTACTTAGTTGCCCTAGTAAAGGAGCACCTGGAACCAGACAAGTCGAAAATCGCTGGAACAGCAGATTCTATGGGGTCCGTAACATAACTTCTTTTTTTTTTTCAAATTCAAATTCATTTATTGGGTGTGATTTTTGGTACATTTTTTACATGTGATCTTAAAATAAATAAATAGTTCCTCAAAAAATATACCATAAAGGTGTACACTCTTTCACATTCACAGTCATTATTATAAGAAGAATAATCAACATGTTAAAATCAAATAAATTACCTACAATAAACACAAAATAACATAAGACAGAAACATTAACAATTGAGCATACATATAAAATAATGAATGGAAATAAAGATTCAATGTCAATAGTACAATATAATAGAATAAAATTTACAATGTCAATTAAATAAATATCTTTGTCAAATCAGTTATAATTTCTCATTAAGGAATTCGTCAATGGTATAATAACATTTTTCCAATAATAGATGACTTAATTTGTTTTTAAATTGAATAATGTTTAAGTCCTTAATTCCATTTGGTAATTTATTAAATATTTTTGGCCATGCAAAGTATGCTCTTGTGCATCAAGGCGGTCTTTGATGGTCGAACGCATAATTCATGTCTATATTCTTGTCTAATCATTTTATAGCGATGTTCAGATGTTTTTTTGAATAGATGCATGTTCTTTTTAACGAATAAAGCAGTCTCAAATATGTACAAGCAAGGTAAAGTCATTATTTTTAACAATACAAAATAAGGTTTGCAGCTATCAGTTATTTTTATGCCGGTAATAGCTCTAATGCATCTTTTTTGCGATTTGAACACCATGTCCTTATTGCAGGAGTTACCCCAGAACATGACTCCATAGCGTAGTATAGAATCGACATATCCATAGTATGCAGTGACTGCCGCTGCTTGATTGACTTGATTTCTTTAATTTATATAAAGCAAAAGCAAACTTACTAATTTTTTTAATTAATTATTGAAGTATGTTGTTTCCAATTAAGTTGATTGTCGATTGTTAAGCCTAAACTACTAAACTGTTTGTAACTTCTTCAATTTTTTTATTATTAAAGCTTACATTTAGTTCTGAATTGGCTGCTCTTTGACGAAAATTCAAAATTTTTGTTTTCTTCAAATTTATAATTAAGTTGTTATGTTCTAACCAGTTAACGGCTTGTTGTAATGCATTGATTATGTCAGCTTCAAAGTCATTATTATTTTTGTCAAGTTTAACAATGATAGTACTGTCGTCGGCAAACAATGTCATGGGATAGGGTATATTCTGAGGAAAGTCATTTATATATATAAGAAATAATAAAGGCCCTAGCACACTGCCTTGGGGCACTCCATAAGATACTTTTCGTTCTTTAGATATGTATTTTATAACGGTTTAATTTAATAAAATATATTCGATGAATCGTTCAGTCGAAGTAGCGTTTTTTTTTTTCTTTTTTTTTCGGTTGGGAAATCATCCAATGACTCCTCCCGCTCTGGGCGGAGCAGAAGGGAGTGTCAGACTTTTACTGACTAAAACCCATCCATGTTCCTTCATCGCCCTTTGTGTTCCGGGGCCACGGTATCTCTTTCGAACAGTCCCGCAACCCCGGCAGGCATCGGTCCTTACGGACCCCTTCCTTTTGCTGACTCTCTTTGAGGCGCAAGTGGAACTTCACTCAACTCATCACTATCAAAGTCACAATCACTATCACCATCACAATAACCATCACCATCGCTATCACCATCACAATCACCGCCACTATCACAATCACCATCACAATCACCATCACAATCACTATCACAATCACCATTATAGTTATCATAATCTTAATCATCGTAATCATAATGATTATCATCGTAATCACAATCATCATCATCACAATCACCATCATCGTTATCACACTCATTATCATGGTAATCACAATAATTATCATCGTAATCACAATCATGATCATCATTATCACAATCACCATCACAATCACCATCACTATCACAATCACCATTATAGTTATCATAATCTTAATCATCGTAATCATAATGATTATCATCGTAATCACAATCATCATCATCACAATCACCATCATCGTTATCACACTCATTATCATGGTAATCACAATAATTATCATCGTAATCACAATCATGATCATCATTATCACAATCACCATCACAATCACAATCACCATCACATTCACCATCACTATCACAATCGCCATCACAATCACCATCACTATCACAGTCACAATCACTATCACCATCACAATTACCATCACCATCGCTATCACCATCACTATCACCATCACAATTACAATCACCATCAACGTTAGCACAATCTATATCATTATAATCACAATCATTATCATCGTAATCACAACCATCACCATCACAATCACAATCACTATCACCTTCACCATCACAATCACAATCACCATAACAATCACAATCACCATTGTCGTTATCACCATCACAATCACTATCACAATCACCATCATCGATATCACTATCATCATTATCGTAATCACAATCATTATCATTGTAATCACAACCATCATCATCATTATCACAAACACCATCACAGTCACAATCACTATCACAATCACAATCACCATCACCATCACCATCACTATCACAGTCACAATCACTATAACCATCACAATCACCGTCACTATCACTATCACCATAGCAATCACAATGACCAACATCGTTATCACAATCATCATCATTATCACGATCACCATCACTGTCACAATCACAATCACTATCACAATCACTATCACAATCACCATCACAATCATCATCACTATCACAATCTTTTAAACTTTGTCAGTCCGTTATCACTTACTGCATCCCGGTTTGGGGAGGGGCTGCTAAAACCAAGTTTATCGAAGTGGAAAGGGCACAGAGAGCTGTGCTCAAGGTTATGCTTGGTAAACCATACAGATTTCCCACTATAAAACTATATGCGGACTGTAAGCTACTTTCGGTGAGACAGCTCTTTGTCCTCCGAGACACACTTAGGAAGCATAGACTAATTCCCCCACCAGATAACACTAAGCGCAGAGCAAAAATGACTTTCCCTACAATAAGCCACAAGACCGCATTCGCCAGGCGCCAGTTCTATGTTGTCAGCTCCTTCATTTACAGAAACATCGCTAAAACTACTCAATTAACTGGGCTAAGTCACCACGAAGTCAAGGTTAAAGTTCAAAGTTGGCTTCAGGATCAGGACTACGACCGGACAGAAGAATTACTTCACCTCCGGCAGTAGCCGTGTAATACTTCTTCTACCCATTTTTTTTTTTATTTTTTATTTTTTTTTAAATATAACAATCCCAACCTTTTCAGCAAGATACATAAATATACTAACACTACAACACTTATACACGCAAATATGTACAATCTCAATCCCACACACACACTTACGCACACTTACCTCCCATTACACACTCTCACTCTCACATACACACCTACACATCTTCTCACACAATTACCTACACATGCACATTCATAATACAACTACGTTTAATAAACTCCTTCACTCCTAGTTTTTAATTTCTCTTAAAATTGTACTTTCAAATTTGTTTCTATTTTGCCAAGATTTTGTTAACACACTTTTTAGTAAAAGGTTTTTGTATCATAGTGACAGCAGAACACTGACTCCTAAGTCACAGGATCTCCTAGATTGGGAGTCAGGGTTACTCTATCTGTATTACCTTTAATTCACTGAAATTCATGTGATCTAGTCTTAAATCAATGTTGAAGGTTTTTGTATAAATAAAGATTTTTATTATTATTATTTATTATTAATCACTATCACCATCACCATCACTATCACCACCACCATCACTATCACCACCACCATCACTATCACAATCACCATAGCAATCACCATCACAATCACAATCACCATCACCAATACTATAACAATCACTATCACCATCACTGTTATCACAAACATCATCATCGTTTTCACAATCATCATCATCATCATTATCACAATCATCATCATCGTTATCACAATCATTTTCATCGTTATCACAATGATTATCATCGTAATCACAATCACTATCACCTTCACCATCACAATCACAATCACCATAACAATCACAATCACCATTGTCGTTATCACCATCACAATCACTATCACAATCACCATCATCGATATCACTATCATCATCATCGTAATCACAATCATTATCATTGTAATCACAACCATCATCATCATTATCACAAACACCATCACAGTCACAATCACTATCACAATCACAATCACCATCACCATCACTATCACCATCACCATCACTATCACAGTCACAATCACTATAACCATCACAATAACAATCACCATCGCTATCACCATCAAATTCACCGTCACTATCACTATCACTATCACAATCACCATCACCATCACCATAACAATCACAATCACCATCATCTTTATCACAATCACCATCATCGTTATCACAATCACCATAACTATCACAGTCACAATCACCATCAAAATCACAATCACAGTCATCATCACTATCACAATCACTATCACCATCACCATCACTATCACCACCACCATCACTATCACAATCACCATAGCAATCACCGTCACAATCACAATCACCATCACCAATACTATAACAATCACTATCACCATCACAATCACCATCACTGTTATCACAAACATCATTATCGTTGTCACAATCATCATCATCATTATCACAATCATCATCATCGTTATCACAATCATTTTCATCGTTATCACAATGATTATCATCGTAATCACAATCATTTTCATCGTAATCACAATCATCACCATCATCATCATTATCACAATCACCATCATCGTTATCACAATCATCACAATAAATCAACTATAACCCTGTATAGAAGTCGAATCTGCCACATCTTCTGGATCTCAAAATAAATGCCATTTTCGTAATCTGCACCCCTGATAATCTCGGTATCGACACCCATATTAGTTTTTGGACATTTCAACCCCATCGCACCCCAACGGGGAATGAAGGCATTTCAGGTCCACCACATTAAATCTTAAAATCGTTGTTTTTGTAATACACCCGACCCTGTTGATTTTCAGACTTTGTTACCCCATTTCCCCCTTTAGGGGTTGAATTCTGAAAAAACCTGAAACACAAATGTTAACTCATTTATCGATAGGAGTACTCCTGTAAAGTTTCGAATAAAACAGTCTTACCAAATCTTGTTTCCCCATATAAACTTTTGACTCCCGTTTCATCCCCTTAGGGGGTACATTATGAAAAATCCTTTCTTATTGCACCCCTTAATCTCATAAGGAATGTATGTGCCAAATTTGGAATCTCTAGACTCAGCGGTTTAGGCTGTGCATTCATTTTTAGACTTTGACACCCCATTTCCCCCTCTTAGAGGTTGAATTCTGAAAAACCCTGAAACCCGTTTCTACTCATTTATCAAAAGGAGCACTACTGTGAAGTTTCGAATAAAATAGTTTAACTAATCTGGTTTCCCTATACAAACTTTGGAGCTCCGTTTAACCCCCATAGGGGGTGAATTTTGAAAAATGCTTTTTTAGTGCACCCCTAGATTACACAAGGAACCTACTTGCCAAATTTGGAATCTGTAGACCCAGCGGTTTGGGCTGTGCGTTGATAGATGAGTTAGTCAGTCAGTCAGTCAGTCAGTTTCTTCTTTTATATATTTAGATAGGGACTATATATAGACTTTATATAGTGTCTGGTATAAATTTCAACTTGCTAGGTCCACCCGTTCCTGAAAAAATTGGTGGTGACAGACGGACAGACAGACAGACGGACAAAAAAGTGATCTTATAAGGGTTCCGTGTTTTCCTTTTGTGGTACGGAACCCTAAAAACAAAAGTTTTGATGTTGTAATTAGATATCGGATTATATTCATTTGCATGCTTGCATTACGGTGAATATAAAAACAGACCCCCGGGTCTTGAAGGTATTAATAAAGTTAATACACGCAACGGTACCGGCTTGTACAAATTGCGCCAAATTTCAAGGCGTAGAGAGGTGATTTTCAGCTTACCTGAACTAAAGTTTTTGAGGGTGGATGAATGGATGTTTGTAACTCTTTCACGCTTCTTACCACTATCCTCGTTGGTCTAGAGGACTGCAGAGTCGGAGGTTTTGGGTTCGATTGACAGGCAATGTGCTTTTGAGTTTTTTCATCAGAAATTTCTCTGTGGCAGCCACAAAGTCTGATTCGTGCCCGGATGATGTCAATAGGCTCGCCACCTGTTACTTCGGACTTATTACTGGCGAATTGAGGGTGTGCTATGACCTATGAGCAGGTCAGCAGGGTGCAAGGGGGTGCACTTGCACCCCCCTGTCCGAAAATAAAGTACATAGAAAAGATTTAGGTTCAGACAAATCTATCCGAGGAGGAAAGCAAAAATTTTCGAGCTCGCTTCGGTCGCTCGTACTCCTACTTTCGTTTCTGTTTTTATTAGTAAAAATAACGTAATTTATCCGAGCATATCCTAAATAATAATAATATTCGAGTTCGCTTCGCTCGCTCAGACATCTTATGTCCTTTGCATGCATAAGCTTTTCTTTGTAAATAGGCAGAATATAAATAATAGGCTATTTCTACAATAACGGACAAAAGAAAACCTACCAGATTCGAGGCGGGTGCTAAAATTTTCAAGCTCGCCCCGCTCGCTCTTGAATACTATTTTTTTTCGATTGATAGGCTTTTCTGTATAAATCAACAAAGTTACTCCTTGTACGAATTGACAAATAAAAATCTAACATATCCGAGGTGGAGTGCAAAACAAATTCGAGCTGTTTTCTGTTATGTATGTGGGTATACATTTAACTAAAGATCCAATAAATTAGTCTGCGTTAAGTAGCCTTGTCTTATTGACTGGTCCCGTATTTATCACTGGCGACGAGCGGTTACCAATACGATATCTACGCGTGTGAACATTTTGTTCAAAATACCAATTGGACGTATAGAACCGTTTGATTCAACGAAAAACAATTGGGATGCGTATATTCGACGGGTCAGTAATATTGACGGTAGTGAGTGATTTGTGTTCTCCCGACACCCCTGAATCAAAATCTGATGACCAAGTACTTAGTTGCCCTAGTAAAGGAGCACCTGGAACCAGACAAGTCGGAAATCGCTGGAACAGCAGATTATAGAGCATAACTTCGAGAGTCATTTGTTCGATTAACGGGAAGTCGACTGAGCGATTGTTCAAATGGAATTTATTGCGAAACAACCTTTTATCGCCAAACCACCAAATCCTTAGATTAATAAAATACACACATCAAAAATGTCTAGGGATCAAGCATTTTTATGCGGATTTCTTGAGATTGAGATGTGGCTTTGTAATAAATTTATGATTTTATAAATTTATATGGATCCTTTTTGGTGCATTTCATAATTTGAATCAGGAACTCTCAATCAAATTCGAGTAAAAGATGAAAATAAGCTGTCAATATTTTCCCTATAAAAACATACAACGCATTGAAGACATTATTAGTGCTACTGTTTCCCTACTACTGATTAAAACCAACGTTATTATGGAGCGGCGACGTCATTTAAGCAGGGAAGAAATGCTCAGAGCCGTGGGAATGATAGAAGCTGGTTCCCGGCAACGTACTGTAGCTTTAGCTCTGAATACAAGTCAGAGTGTTATCAGTCGACTTTGGACACGTTACCGAAGCACTGGTACCGTGGCTGAGCGCCATGGAGGACGGTATCGCTGCACCACACGGAGACAAGACCGATACATTCAAATCTTAACTCGAAGAGCTCCAACAATAACCGCCATGATGTTAGCCGTGAGGCTTCATCACTCTTCAGGGAACTTAATTAGCGACCAAACAGTCAGAAACCGCTTGCATGAAGTGAACCTTCATTCCCGAAGACCGCTACGGGTACCACCTATAGCAATGCACAATCGTAGGATTCGATATCAATGGGCTCTTGAACACAGAAATTGGGCAGAAGAACAATGGCGTTTCGTGTGCTTTTCTGATGAGTCTCGTTTTGGTATGAGACCGGATACAAGACGTATACGACACTGGAGAACCCCTGGACGCCAACAGCGATTAAAATCCTGCCAGGAAGTCCATCCTTATAGTGGTGGAACCATCATGGTATGGGCGGGTATTTGGATCGGCGGAAGAACTGAGTTGATTTGGATCAGAGGCAACCTCAACGCTCAAATTTATGCTGAGACGATTGTATCAGACGTCATCGTTCCTCTACAAGTGCAAATCGGTCCCTTATTTCAGTTAATGCATGATAATGCACGACCGCACACCGCAAGAGTTGTAAGACAGACTCTCGCCGCAGCTAACATCAATGTCCTGCCCTGGCCTGCTCAGTCGCCAGACTTGAACCCGATTGAGCATGCATGGGATATGCTACAGAGAAGAGCTCTGCCGAATATGGAGGGTATCCAGTCGCAAGAAGACCTTTTTTTGTTGTTGCAACGAACATGGGCGGCCATTCCACAGCGTGATTTGGATGAACTCATTTTGAGTATGCCAAACCGATGTTCTTGTGTTGTTAGTGTTCGCGGTAGAAACACGGATTATTAATTGTTTAAGTTACCCAATAAAATTTTAAAGAAAACTGTTATTTCAGTCTTTTTTTCGAACTTTAATGTTAGTGGTTCAAATGTCAAAAATCCCTTTATTAGGAAAATGGCAAATTTCTTTATTAATGCAAAGGTGACTTGGTTTATCGTTACTGTGACAAACGAAAACACTTTATTTGATGAATCCTTAAAGAAAATTTTAATTAATATCAATCAGGAGAAAAGTTATTGCAAAAATATATGTTGATCCCTAGATACTTTTGATGTGTGTATATTCGATGAATCGTTCAGTCGAAGTAGCGTTTTTTTTTTTTTTTGGATGGGAAATTATCCAATGACTCCTCCCTCTCTGGGCGGAGCATAAGGGAGTGTCAGACTTTTACTGACTAAAACCCATCCATGTTCCTTCATCGCCCTTTGTGTTCCGGGGCCACGGTATCTCTTTCGAACAGTCCCGCAACCCCGGCAGGCATCGGTCCTTACGGACCCCTTCCTTTTGCTGACTCTCTTTGAGGCGCGAGTGGAACACGAACGTGCCCACCGTCCACAGGCCCGCGCCTACGGTGGCCGGGAGCCACATGGTGGCCCCCGACGCCCGGGGCGTCTCCCGCGGCAGCTGGGACGCTGTGAGGTTCTCTCCCTCTCACGTTCCGCCACCTCCTTCTCTAGCATTACTGCTTCGCAGAAGGAGGTGACGGCGTCCCATTCCGTCTCGCTCCGGACCATGGCTTGCACCAGGGCCGGACGCGAGAGGTCGCCGCCGCCAATCGCCGCTTCGAGGACACGGCGGTGCTCCGCCCACGCGGGGCACACCTCCACCGTGTGCTCCACCTATGGGCTAGCTCGCCGTCCGTCCGTCTCATGACGACAGGCCGTGTCGACGGCGCGTTCGTGTTCCACGCGCGCCTCAAAGAGAGTCAGCAAAAGGAAGGGGTCCGCAAGGACCGATGCCTGCCGGGGTTGCGGGACTGTTCGAAAGAGATACCGTGGCCCCGGAACAAAAAGGGCGATGAAGGAACATGGATGGGTTTTAGTCAGTAAAAGTCTGACAATCCCTCCTGCTCCGCCCAGAGCGGGAGAAGTCATTTGATGATTTCCCATCCGAAAAAAAAAAAAAAAAAAAAAGGCATGTTATTATGGATATACAGACGCCAGGACATCAAGCTTCCCGAATCTGTCAAATTTTCCCAATCAACCTTCAACCTAATGCTTTAGCGATAAAGTTGAAAATCTAATAACAAAATTTGACAGATTCTAGTGGCTTGATGTGCTGTCGTTTCAGGTCTGTACCTAACACGTGAAAAAAAATCACGTGTACAAGTGCTCCTAAAAAGTAAAACCGAATTTACTCAATATTTAAACAATCAATTTTTATTTGTCTAAGATTATAATTCTCTATACGATTCTCATTTCATTGTCTGTTTTTACATTCAAACCTTTAACCCACCTGAGTACATAGCTTTACAAATTATATTAAAATACAGCTGATTCACAATTTTGATATGATTCGGCAATAATTTAACAGCTGCGAGAATTTTCGCATATTTTTTAAATCTAAGTACTTAGTGAACAATGAGGCGCCAACGCTAGCCAAGGTCGAATGATGACCATTAGCTCTAAGTCCCGGCTTGGCAGTCATTTGTAGACCTTCGATAGTTGTTTTAATTTTTCAAAATATTTTTTCAATACGGTCCAGTTTATTCGTTACTTAAAAAAATACAAATCTTTCCTCTTTATAATATTATTTATAACTAGATTCTGCCCGCGACATCGTACGCGGATCCTGTTGCTTATGCCAGCGACAACGGGGTCGTCAAAATCGAAGATCTGAAACGTTATCCGTGAACGTCTCCGACTCGCGAGACAATGCGTGACGTTCACGATCAGCGGTCAGTCGCGCATCACGTTCCCCACTTATCTCTAGAGATCTAGAAGTCGATGCGCAGTTACGCTTGGAACTCTAGCGCAATTCTCTATCCGTGAACGTCTCCGACTCGCGAGACAATGCGTGACGTTCACGATCAGCGGTCAGTCGCGCATCACGTTCCCCACTTATCTCTAGAGATCTAGAAGTCGATGCGCAGTTACGCTTGGAACTCAAGCGCAATTCTCTATCCGTAAACGTCTCCGACTCGCGAGACAATTTGTGACGTTCACGATCAGCGGTCAGTCGCGCATCATATTCTTCACTGGTCTCTAGCAACCTGGATGTAGATGCGTGAATACGCTGAGAACGCAGGCGTGCTTCGCGATCCAAAGAGGTTTCCACGGAGCGAGTTGTAGCCTGATGTTCTAAAACAGCATCACGTCTCTCCTGACGCTCTGCGGTAGATTCTTGGGATCTTATGATCCTCAATCTTTTAGCTCCTTTAGAACATTGGGAAAGATTTGACCTATTTCTAGGCATGGTTTTAGTTTTATTGTGAAGATACCTTATCAATTAAAATCTAAGTGACGGAGCAGTCACTTAGATTTTACGTGACACGCTACGTGACACGGTAGCCTACCCGGTAACGCAGGTTACCGGGTAGGCTACCGTGTCACGAAGATAAATGGAAAAGGAAATTAAACACGCAAATAACATAAGCCCGAAGGCATATTTATTCGATAAAATAAAAAAATAAATGGGTGTTTTGGCCAGTAGAGTCAAATTTTCAATGATATACCATCGTCATCGAAAATCAGTCCTAAACTGTTACCGCCTTCACCGCGTGGAGGTACTCCCAGCTTATGTTATTTTATAATAATGCATTGAAATTAGCGACAGCTTTGATTTCCACATCAGATGTTTCTGATCTTCGATTTTTATAAGTCAACAGAGAGTGCTCATCAGATTGAACAAATTTTGCTAAGACGTCATTCCTATATGTGTTATGGTGTAGCTGGGCTCTTGGAGTTCCACAACAGGTGTTCCACATCTTCGATTTTTATAAGACAACAGAGAGTGCTCATCAGATTGAACAAGTTTTGCTAAAACGTCATTGCTATATATGTTATAGTGTAGCTGGGCTCTTGGAGTTCCACATCAGATGTTCCAGATCTTCAAATTTAATCTCTCAGCATAAAATGCTCATCACGTGGAACATGTTTTGCTATGGTATCATTTTTGTATCTCTTATAGTTTAGCTGGTCTGTTGCGGTTCTGCATCAGGTGTTTAAGTTTCCAAGATAAATTATAGCCTATATGTTGCCCAGACTAAATACCTATACAACAGAAAATAAAACATTCAAATTCGTCCGGTAGTTCCGAAGATTAGCGTGTACAAACAAACAGACACACAGACAAACAGACAGATTTTTTTTTTTTTGGACTCGTGCTCTATTACTGTTTCTAAAACCCCCTCAATTTTTTTTTTGTATATTGAATGTACAGACACAGTGTTTTATTATATGTATATAGATTATTATAATACAGGGTGTTAAAGTAGGCGCGTGTGTATTAAAAATAATAGTTAAACATAAAAAAATATTGCAAGATCAACCTAATTTAGTACCTACTAACTTAAAATCGCAATCGTTTAGAATTAAAATTATTTTATATTGCTATTTGTAGTTAGTAGGTACTAAATTAGGTTAGATTGAGTATTTATATCGCTCATTGTTCTGAGAAATGGTGGAAGATTATTAAAGATACGTGGGCCCATGCAAAAGAGGCTTTGGTGCAAAAGCTTTGTTTTACTGGCTACGATGCACAGCATGTTTCATAAACACACAGTTTCATAAATGTACCTACAATGTTCATAAAAACAAATCCAAATTTGTTTGAATTTTGCACTAGGGCCAGACACGAGGGAGAGTTAATATTTTTAGATTTGTGAAATGTGGTCTGCATGTATCCACTTGGTGTATACTGCACATCGATCTGATACACCGTTTTTGTGCTCTAAAAGCACGCTCTTTTTCTACAGAGTTTTCCTGTGAACACAGCATGCACAGGCCGCTTACGCTACGTGTCTTCCATCGTCAAGGCCGTAGGCAGGGGGAGGATGGGAATTCTTGGGCAATTATAGAGAAACCAATCTATCCGAGGCGGAACGCAAATAAAGTACCTTCTCCTATCGTACTTGTTTGTATGATCGAAAATGTCCTAATTTATCCCAATAATATTCTAAATTATTCGAGCTCTCATCACTCGTTTAGGTGTCTTATGTCCTTTGCATTTATTAGCTTTTCTTTATAAATAGACAGAATTAGCCCTATTTCTATATTATAGGACAAAAGAAAACCTATCAAGTTCGAGGTGGGTGCTAAAATTTTCGTGTGTGGATGATGTGCCAATATTTTTTAGTAGGTATTTGGCAGTGTAAAATTGATACTTGACAAGGATTTTTGTGAGATACTACAACTAAACGTAAGAATAGGGGTAGCGTGAGTGTAAATAACTGTAATTGTGTTCCGAGATCAAATAATGTTTTTAACTTATTATAAATTGCTTAGTAAGTGTAGTTTTTATAAGCATAATCTGTTTAACCTGGGGGCCTAGTCTGCTATTACAATAGTGTCACAATGATCTATCATTGATTTCATAATTGTTGAAAGATGCCATTGTCATTTTGTTAAAAGTTCGTAATCTGCTAACTTCATAATGGTCGATCATTGGTCGGTCAATGGTCTCGTAATGACATTGTTGTATTGCCATTATTAAAAAACCTGTAAATGGAAATGATTTTCGAAAAACTAGAATTAAATTTGAACATCTAATCATGCCAGATTTCATTTATATATATTTTTACATATTATTTATTAGTGTTCTATGCAATCTGAAATAGTAAGAAGTTCGTAAATAGCAAAAAACATTAAGTTATGTGTAACGCAGATTAATGTGAAACTATACAATTCAATAATATTTTATCTGTTTAGCTGTCAAAGTCAAATGTGACATTACTGCTTACTGACGTTTTACCTGTTTTTATTTCTAGCGGCTGGCGTTTTGATTTATTTTCATTTATGTGTTTTAAATTATCTTTAATATATAAGCTTATATTTATTGCAATACAAAATGGTGCTAATTGAGCAAATTTCGGCTGGAACTGTCAACATTTTTGCAGATTACCGCGTAAGTCAGTCATACATTTGTCATTGTGTACGAGATTACCATTCTATACTATTTCTTTCAATGGAGTGTCAGTAGTTGATCATTGTAAAGCCATAATGACGCCATTATATAGTTGATTACCAAACTTGTCAAAATCAACAATTTTGAAATCAATGACAGATCTTTGTGATACTATTGTAATAGCAGACTAGGCCCCATACATCAGCTAGATAATACTCATTTCATTTCAAGTTAGTAGTCATAGTTTGTCTGCCCAGTTGGTCTCGTGGTCGCAGTCAGCAACAGCCACGGAATATGGCTTTGTTCCCGGCTGATGGCAATGAGCTCGCCCCCTATATCATAGGACAAAAACATTACTGGCGAAACGTGGGTGTACCTACTGTTAGGTATACCACTGCCAAGCCCCTCGGCAATTACTCACCGTGCTGTTATGCACTTGACAGGCTGGTTAATAGGTAAGTTCTAAAGCTTTGACAAAGGTACAAGGCGAAACATGTTTTAATATTCAAACCAAAATCGTTTGTACCAAGTGTACGTAAGGTATTTTCTCAGGATCATAAACAAAACAAACATATTTTATGTGATGCCAAAGCAAAATACTTGATGTTTAATAAGAATTTTACATTTTTATAATAAGGAAAGTATGCTTCATGTGGGCGCCACTTCATATTATTATTTCTCTTAACACATGATGAGCTGAGGGCTATCCACAAAGTAGATGTGGCGTGTGCAAACTCCGTACTTCTTGACCAGGTCGTACAAGCATTGCGGACCATCTTTTACGATCATCTGAAACAATTACAAAATCGCAACTATTTGGTAAACCGACAATAGGGTAGATGACAAAAAAAACTAATTAGTCCGTCGGTTAGATTACCAAAAAATATTTGACCCGTTTTTTTCTTTTGTTAATAAGTAAACCAAAATTGACGAAGATACGACGCTTTTAAAATTCGCAATACGTTACGCCGTGGTATAATTTTTAGTGCGTTCTGACGTCACGAGCCGACTCCCGAGTTTTGATCCTTTTTTATCTTTGTCAAAATTCATTGATTAACAAAAGCAAAAAAAGAAATGTTCATTATTTTCCAATACTCTGACTGACGGACTAAATAGATTTGCAATTTATTGATGGTGAAAACTAGCCTATTGAAGCAACTTTTTTTTAATCGTAATTATGTTTGCGTTTGGCCGCAACTCGCCTGATGTGAAGCTATGATGCGGCCTAGCACAGAACACGCTTAGCAACGTCAATAAATCTATACCTATATAATTTTGATCAGTACCTTAACAGCAGCTTCATCTGGATGTTCAAACGTGTCTCCGACGCATTTTCCCAACACCATAAAACCAACACCTATCAACTGATGTGTTTTCGCGTCGTAGAGCCCGAAAACCGGGACGAAGGGTTTGTCACAAGTCGTGGAGGTAGTCATACTGTGGTAGTAGTGAAGTCCTGGAACATTGAAACCCATTTTTAGAACCCTATTAATAATCCGAGCTGTCTGTCTACAAAATAGACATCATCACTGTTCTACAGCAGTCCACTGTTGGACATAGGCCTCCTCAACCGCACGCCTCTCAACTCGATTCCCAGCAACTCTCATCCAGGTGCTACCAGCCACCCTGCGAAGGTCGTCACTCCACCGAGCATGAGGGTGTTCCTACTTACGTTTGCCGATTCGCGGTCTCCACTCGAGAACACGTCTACCCCAACGGTCATCGGTTCTACGACTAATATGGCCGACCCATTGCCACTTCAGCCCCCCTAGCCAAGTTACAAACGTTTCGTATCGATTCTCTTTTTACAATCGTAAACGCCTCGGCGTAAGCGATTGTAGAAAGCGTTAAATTGGTAGCCAAGTTGACACGACTGAGTCGATCGCTCGTTCTCAAATGTCTGTAGAAAAACCTATACTTTAGTCTATGGTGAGCGTTCCTACCAAAGAGTATAGCGATCAACATTGTAGAAACGATAACATTCTATTCTATCATTTTGAACGATGTAAACTTGTCTACGGATTTTCTATTCGTTTGTGTTGATCACGTGATTTAACGTTGAGATGAATAGCGTTAACGATTTAGATTGTCAACTTGGCTAAGCCTGCTGCTTACTTATTTTGTGAGCTATGTCGACAACTCTGGTTCTCTGTCGGATCATCTCGTTCGGAATGCGATCCTTCAGAGAGACTCCAAACATAGCCCGTTCTATAGCTAGTAGCAATATAGATATACCTTATAAGCAAATATGGTTATGGTATGACTCATACCTGACTACCAGTAATTTAAAAAAACCGGCTGTTTCCTAAAAAGTGCAATGCCTACACGGTCAAAACGAATTGAACAGCTGTTTTTCTAGGCTTCCGTTGCCAAATAGCAACAACGGAACCCTAATGGATTCGTCCTGTCCATCTGTCTGACGCCGTCGTCTATAACGACAAAATATGATGAGTGTGCTCACCTCACTTGGCCGCTTTATAATAATATAGTTTTCTCATTGAAAACATTTCTTGTTGGTAAGAAATAACTTATAAATTAATTACCCATCAATGGCACGCAGCTTTGCTTTTTCCATACGCTTTTGTCATCCTCTTCGATATCCGTAAGGATTTTGGGTACGTAATCCCATTCACCGTTTATACTTACGAACGCCACGTTTTCTGCTTGGATCACATCGTTTGTGTTATAAATGCGAGTTGATTTATCTTAAAAATAAAACGGGTTTAAGGTTATTAACATATTTCATGAGTCTCATGATATTGTAAGGTTTCGTGAAACCGGCGGTTAAGGCCTTGCGTAGTCTATTATTGAACGTAAGAATTAAGTAGTTGTTCAGCATCAAAAATATAATATAATAATGTGTTTCTATTCCATATGCTGTGATATTTTATTTGATCTAGCTATTTATCTGAATTTTAAAATCCGAATTGCTGATGATGGTACCTTTGTGGTAATCGATAAATGAATGAAGATAATTAACAATCATTTACCTACATTCCTAATTTTTAACAGACTTCCAAAAGGAGGAGGTTAATAATTCGTCTGTTTTTTTTTTTTGTGTGTGATGTTTAGCCTTTTTTTCGCCAATTGAGAACCGATTTCGATGATTCTTTTTTAAATTACATCAAGTGGTCCCGTTCAAATTTGGTGAAGACCTGATGGTGATCTTCGGAGAAATACAATGAAACTCTTCAATTTAAGACAGCAAATCGGTCGTGATTGCTGCAATCGCTTGGATTTTTGTTGTTTTCACAACATCATAACATATCATCACGTCTGTATGCTCTGAGGGGGTATGCAGATGTGTACAGTACACCGTTAGGTATGTTAGGTTCCATTTCATTGGGGATAAGCCTATTACCATGACATGTATTGTTAACAATATGAAATAAATGACTGTCTCGTTGGTTTAGTGGTGGCGACTACTCAGCATGAGGTCCTGGATTCGATTCCCAGGTCGGGCAAAGTGTTATTGGGTTTTTCACCAGGAATTTCTCAGTAGCAGCCACGGAGTTTGGATTTGCGCCAGCGCTCGCCCCCTATTACATGGGACTTAAACATAACTGGTGAAATGTGGGTGTAGGTAGTATTGGGTACACCTCAGCCCAACTCTTCGGGGATTACAGGCGTGATGTTATGTTTTGTTAATAAATAAGCTAATATTTGTGTAGGATATTACAACTAAAAATGGAAAAATAAAAAACTTTTTTGCAAAAAATAAAACCGACTTCAAAAACACAACAAAGTAAAAAAATAACTTTAGCTTCAGAAGTCGGTGATAAAGAAACTGAATCAAACTCACAGAAGTCACCGACTTCTGAAGCTAAAGTTATTTATCACTTTGATATGTTTTTGAAGTCTGTTTTATTTTTGCAAAAAAGTTTTCTAGTCACTTACCGCTTAGAATTCAAGAACATTTTGTAATAAAAAAGGTCCTAGTGCTTACCTTCCTTTACGAAGAGTATCTTATGGGTGAGGTACGTCTGAGTTTTTCCATTTAAGCTGTAAGTCCATGGTGTTAAACCTTGTTCAGTCACGTCAAAATATGGTGTTATTTCATCGAAGGGCGCCTGCAATAGAAAGGTTCAACAGTCAATAAATTTTAAGATATAATCCTATATTGGTAGGCACCTAGGGTAAATTCGTTAGAGATGGACATAGTTTTAACCAGCTTTAAATAGTTTTAAATCCTAAACGGGCATTAGAATTAAAACGATTTGAGAAACTTAAGGGCCTATACTACCTCAAATGGCTTAGCATGATCCTCCGTTACGCCTAAAATACTGCAGCATTCATTTTGAAATAAATATATGGTAAAGTTGAGGACTAATGTTAAGTCCTATATTTGGCGAAAACACGATTCCATGAAATTTTCTCGATAGAAAAAAATCACAAAGTTACCCCTAAACTGAACAATAAACCGCGGGCAATCATAAAATACTTCAAATTAGATCATGAAACTTTTTATACTAACTGAACTAACTATAAAGCAGGTCTTATATTATTTATTTTTTTAGCCCAATCAATAGATTTTTTGTAAATCGCGAAAACCACTAATTTCGCACTATTCGGCCCGCAGTGACTGACGTAACAACCACTTTGTAGTGCAAGCTGATTAAAACTTTATTCTAACAGTATATAGGCTCTTAAGCGTTTGGTTGTAGCCATTTTGAATTTTGATTACTGTCATGTCTTTAATGACACTCGCAGGACAAATCGATTGACGTAAGAACCATCCAAATTGGCCCACTCGTTTGGTCTATTTATAGCGCCACAAAGGAACAAACATATTTAAAATATTAAGTATGGGCTAATAAACACTACCCTTTTCAGTCGGGTAAAAGAAGTGGAGTGTACTCACAGCGACCAAAAGTCCAGCGACATTGTCTTCGTCGAAAAATAAGCCGGTGGTAGGTTCTGACGGTTTTACCAGCAGCGTAAGGTCATCATAGCCTTTTGATGTAGCAGGGGGAGGGGTCACCTTCACCCAGCCCTGCTTTGTGGCTTGTGCCAAGGTTCGTGGTAGTTTTGTTCCAAATATGAAAGGATTAATGTTAAAATGTTCTGTAAAATGAAAATTAATCAGGTTAACAAATAATAGGGTAGATGACAAAAAAAATCTGATTAGTCCGTCAGTTAGATTATCGAGAAATATTGGATATTCTCATCCGTAATACTCAGTTTGACATATATTTCACTAGGGTTCCCTCTATCTGGCAGAATCTTGATGCTTTGAAATTTATTTGGCATAACTCACTTGGCATAATCTTCTCTACTTATACGAATATTTTTAAGGCGTATATATTTAGCCGAATGTTTACATGTCCGAATTTACAATGGCATACTTGCATATGCTGCATGCGATGCTGCATGCTTGCTGCATGAATCTTCTTACAGACCGTAAGAAATACAAAATTATTATTAAAACTATAATTTTCTGAAATGTGATAAATGATCGAAACAGTGAGATATGAAATGTACGCCAAAAGTCGTTTCTGACTGTGAACTTTCTACGATATGTTGGTTCTACTTTTTAATTTATAAGGATATATTAATAGTTATTTATGCAACTGTTGTATAATAAGGGGTAATAGTATCACATGAGTGTTTTATTACCTAATTATGTACAGTTGCATACAAGACTTTATCTACATCCATGATATGAATCCTCCATAAAAGGTTCTGAAACCATAGGGTGTTGTAGTGTTGTAAAAAGTCTATGTAAATTCATGGAAAATTAAATTGCTGAGTATTTAATACAAACACTAAGTACTTATCGGTAATAATATAATTATTTACATTTTGGATTGTACAATTATTAAAATGCACAAAGCTTGTTTAACTCATTTTTGTAAATAACAAAGGACATAATACAATACTAATATCGAACAAAAATGGCGGGATGCGACCGGGACACGAACCTTGTTTTTTTTTTATTACCGCACTGTGGTAGTGAATCGCACGTGCATGACAATGTTCTTTTTTTGAAATGAGTTGCATAATGAACTTTAGTACAACATTATAACACCCGTTTGGATGTTATAATGGTTATTATGACACTGGCTGTTTTAATGTTGGCAATAAGCTAAATGTTTCAGATACTTTTATAGAGGATTTATAGCATGGGTGTAGATAAAATACTTTTCACACCACCTGCTCGAAAATGTCAAATTATATGTTAAGCAACCTTAATAATGTTGTACTGGATTTCATTATGACCCGCTGGTCAATAATGTGATTTGAATTTGGAATCTCACATGCTCAGCTAAATTGGCAGTATAGTACTAACAAACACCCTTTGGTGCCAGAAAGAGGAAAGCTATTCTCGAAACCCTTACTACGCGTGGTTGATATTCGCGATTTCCTACAAAATCATAACGACTGCTTCTTCATATCGTTGCCATCTTTTCGAAGACATAATATTGTAAGAATAATTAGATAACTACGAACCATTTTTTAAAAGAAATGGAATAACATTAAAACTGGCATTAATAATAACAAATACCGTACCGCGCCCGTAATACCGTAATAGTAATTGGCTGTAACATTAGTTAATTATTCTTACTGTTTGTTTATTTAATAAATACTTTGTTTTTCGTACTATGGCTATTATTTTCTCACAGTAGGTGTAAAAAGTAGAGTATCCTCCTCTGGGCTAAAGGTGTCTTTGCCTTGGGCTAGCTTGAATCCCTCGCTGCATTCAGGATTCTTGTATTAACTCCCTCGCTTCGCTCGTGAGTTAGTCTTAACTCCCTCGCTGCGCTCGGGAGTTAAATCCCGAATCCTTCATTGCGCTCGAGATTCAATATGACGCTCGTGACATAAGACACAACTTTAGCCCCTCGGTGCATAATCTACTATTAGATGATTCTGACTTACTTTACTGTCTTACTTTGAATGTATGATAAATGAGTATTTGTCAAACGGTTTTGTGTATTGTGTAAGGACTTGTGGACAATATATCCTTTGGAACGTGAGTTTGCCTACTTATTTATACTGCTCACCACACCTAACCATACTAAGTTAGTAAAAGTTTTTTTTTAACAATAATATTTATTTATGATAATATTTATAAACACAATTCAAAGCTCAACTAATTGCCGAGATGTTCACTGATTTCTCCGTAATTACTGTTCCGATTTGAGTGATTCTTTTTTCATTTGATTGAGGAAGCGCGGTGGTCTCATTGATTTTTTCCTTTGCTTAGGTACTTTATGAGTAATCCTCTATTCTATAACATCATGTGTTTTTTCTTCTTCGTCTTTGTGGATGATGTGCTAATATTTTCTAGTTACAATGTAAAATTGATAGATACTTGACAAGGATTTGTGTGAGATATCACAACTACAAGAGTAAAAAATCAAACACAATTTAAATTATTCCTGATCAATAAATAAATAAAAAATAAATTAACCAAACAAAAATAGACTTTAAAAACAAACAGAGGGTGACTTTCGTTTGTTTCATTGACTTTTTTGCTATCGACTTCCGAAAGTAGAGATATTCTGCTCATTTTAGTGTTTTTTTTGGAAGTGTGTTATTTTTTTGCAAAAATGATTTTTTGTTCTGCTGTGGAAGTTTAGTAAATACTTACGCGCTAAACCGCTATTCCATAGCTCTGAAACAAAAAGAAATGCATAAAAATCGTCGGCATAATGGCACATATACATTTACCACTAAATTGTCGTTTGAAATGTATACACTTAAAGAAAATAATAAAATGAGAAAACTATGATTTAAATTGGTTTTTCCGCATTTGCCAGGTTGAAAGAGAAGCAAAAGTATTGAGCTGCTAAACAGTCTAATCTGAAAAGTAGAAAATTCTAATATTTTTGAAGTTAGTAAGTACCCTACACAATTTTTAATTATATGTACTTATTTTTTTTATTTATTATACCTTTTATTGTATTTACTTTATATAATTATGTTTATTGAATTGTATTGTTTTAATATTTGATTTTTATTTGATTTAACTTAAGCATCTTCTTGACTTACATTTTTCCTATCTATAAATTTTTGTTTCTCTTATTTTTATTTTCTGTTAACCTGATCAAAACCAATGCAGATTAACAATCCTATCGAAAATCAGTATTAGAAAACATAAACATACCTAAACATAAATTCAAATAAACTAACTAACTTAAACTAAATGGCGTCAAAAAAATCCTCCTCAACGCTGTCAACGGGTAATGTCCCTAGGAGACTGGCGGCGTTACCACGCTGTATGGCAACGCTAAGCCTTTGGCCAAGGTAAAGCAGAAAAGAGCCATCAGGGCCATATATAATCTTCGTAAGCGCGATTCTCTAAGGGAACTGTTTAAGGATATTGGCATCATGACGGTACATTGTCAATACATCTACGAAAACATAATGTACGTCAGAAAAAATCTGCACCTTTTTGGTAAAAGGGGTGACAGACATAATTACAGTACTAGAAATAGGGACCAACTAGTTCAGCCAGGTTTCCGACTCGCTAAAGTAGACTCATCTTTCAAGGGGTACTGTTTGAGATGCTATAATAAAATTCCACAAAGTAGTCTTGAACTGAATGAGACGAAATTTAAAACATGCATTAAACGCACACTATGTAAGCAAGCATATTACAAGTTGAGCGATTATATCGCTGATAAAAATGCTTGGCTCAATGCTGGTCCTGCTCCACAAGGTCAGGGGCGCATAAATTGATAGCATTAAAATGTATTGTTGGAGCTGCTGAAGATTGTCGTTGATTGTCGATTGTTGTTGTTGTTTGTTGCTGTTGTATTGTCTTTGCATTGTATAGATTCAATCTCTTTAGTATTATATAAATGCATAGCCCATATTGTGTGAGTACTATGTACTAGAAAGCTATCATTCACTGGAAACCTACGTCTTTTCTTGACTTGAATGTGCCCTGGCGGTTTAGAGTATGTCATGCTCACTCAAATGTCTCGCTGATGGTGGCGCATGTGTCGGATCATTTAGTTCCCTTCAAAATGGTTGAGTTGAATGGTGCTGATCCATGCGTCATGTCCGTGAACGGGCGCTGTCAGTTGTGACTGGTCATCTCTTAGTTGCCATGGCTTATTTGAATGAATTATTTTGAATTGTATTTTTTTTTGTTTGTGTGTTTTTGCTGTGGAAAATTTTTAACGTGCACATCTTGCTACATTGTTCTCACATAATATACCATCTCAACATGAATGATGTAACCAAGATTTTGTAACAATATTCTGATTTAAAAGAGTATCCATGGAGTTTCTTGCCCGTTCTTCTCCACAGAGATCTACGCTAGGGAATGGGCAACTACAGTACTTTCACAGTTTTTATGTCTTGTGACTGGGACTGTTGCTACATTTAATTTTCATCTTTGTTTCGACAATTCAAAAGTGCCTGTAACTGGCTTACTTGAAATAAATGCTTTGATTTTGATTTTGATTTTGAAAAGTCAGCTCTAGGGTCACGGGAAGTGTCAACTAAGCGTTTTGAAATTTCCTTGAAAAGGCTGTGAGCACTCGGACCCCACGGTCCTAGAGTTTCAACCCCAAACGGCTCGAAAATATAGTTACCAATAAGGTTACTATATTTACGCCGCTTGAGGTTCTCCGCTGCCGCAGTTTTTTTCACTAAATCAAACTCCGGACACCGGACACCGTTTTTTTAGTGAATTTGACTGCACAATCAGAAAGAAACATACAGATTCGATTTACACGGGATCTTTTGGAAAGATTAAAATAAAATAGAGCAGAAATTGTTCATTAAAGGTACTTACTGGGTTCAGAATCGAAGGGCCAAATCGCAGATGCGGAGGCGATGAGGGCCAGGAGGGCGACTGTCCGGATCATGGCTGCAGATGTGGTATGTGCCATAGAGTGCTCAGCCAAGCGTATTTATAGGCTTCACGCATCTGGCAAACAACATAAAGTAGCAAATATTAAACAAGTGTATTTTTTGGGTTCCTCATGAAATGAATTCGAGACAAAAATGCTTCGTTCGTTTTTATACATATGCCAGGTGTAAACGAATCCTCCGTCAACCGAGAATTCCGTACATCAAACTAAGTTACTCTACGCAAAAAATATTGCTGGAGACCGCTTTTTATTTGGGATTAAAAATCACGTTTTACAGTAATACTCAAAGTTATGCACTCAAAACATGCTGATGGATTCATTGAATAGTGGAGGGGTCATAAAGGGTATTTAAAGTGAAAAAGGAGGAATAAGAAAAACCCAATGTAACACTTTGCCTGACTTGGATCGAATCCAGGATCTCATAGGTACTCCGCGCAACAACGTTTTATTTTATGTGTTTTCCATTAATTAGTCGTGGTCATAAAATTAAGTACCTAGGTTTTGTTAAATACTACCTCACATTATTTAAGTACCTAGGTTTTGTTAAATACTACCTCACATTATTTAAGTACCTAGGTTTTGTTAAATACTTACTACCTCTCATTATTTTCGGTGGAAAAAGCTTGGAATAAGAAGACGGACATTTATCATCATCATCCACAGCCCGACTTCACCCACTCCTGGGTATACACGCTTATTTTTGGGTCGTTCTGGAACTGAAAGTCAGAAACTCGATCATCGAACTCGGAACGATTGGGACTGATTTTTTTTTAAATAACTAGGTACTACTAAGTAAATAAATAGAGATAGAACTTTTGAATAAATTATCTCTCCCTGTATTGTTTCACTTTTTCCATTTTTATACTAAATAAGTTATTTATTTACTTCTAAAGATGAGTTAAAATTAATGTTGAAATATGAAAGTTTCGACGCTAATAACTTCAAAACCATTTTTTTTTTCCAATTCTGTTTGCGTACAGGGCTAGATAATGACAAGACCAGTGTTGATACAATTTTTAGTTTTGAACCTACACCGTCAAACAGACGAGTAATCCTAATCACCATACTACGTTTGTATGGAAGAATGACCGACTTGTGTAACCTTAATAATCATTCGATCATTGGTTGAGAACCATTTTATTACGTGTAGGTAATGCAGTGCATGGATGTATTTCTTCAGGGCAATTAAAATCGCTTTTCTAAATAATATAACTACAAATTAAGGGAGTTTTTTCTTTGCTCTTCTGTGACACCTTTGCTTCTTACCACTATCCTCGTCGGTCTAGTGGTCGAAAACGCGACTGCAGAGCCGGAAATCTTGGGTTCGATTGACAGGCAATGTGTTTTTGAGTTTTTCTTCAGGAATTTCTCTGTAGCTGCCACAAAGTCTGATTTGTGCCCGGATGATGTCAATAGACTCGTTACCTATTACTTCGGACTTAATCATAAGGGGAACTGAGGGAAACCTAACATAGGATTCCAGGCTTGATATTATAAATGTACCAACCTAATACGTAAAAACATCCACTGCAAGTGCTCCTGAAAAGTAAAACCGAATTTACTCAAATAATATTTGAACAATCAACGTTTACTCTTTTGGCCATTCTTTTTTCATTGCCTGTTTTTAAATTCAAATCTTTAACGCACCTGAGTAAATAGCTTTACAATTATATGTAAGTTCCTATACTAACTGTACCCGCGACTTCATGCACGATTTGCATTTTTGCATTTTTGCATATTTGAAATAAGAATTTTTGGAACGGTTCGTAACTCCATTTTTCGTGTGTGTATTTTACCTAAAATCTCCAGTATTCCTACACCAAATGTACCTATGTACCTACAGACGCCATTTTGATTTTTTTTTATCGCTAAAGCAATCTAAAGTGCTAAAATAATAATGTGGAACTAGTGACAACAAAATTCAACATTAGTTCCATTTACTTTCAGATTCTTTTAAAATGGAACTAGGGAAAAAGTAAAATTAAAAATTTTGAAAAAACCCACGACGCGGGCGGTTAAATAGTATAAAATAATAATAAAAAAAGGACAAAATAATTAAAAAAAATCCCAACTTGATAAAAATCCCAAGAATATCCATCGGGGGCCGCCATCACTATTTTAAATTAAGTAAACTAGTTTTGCAGTTTTATAGTAACGTGAATAATTGGAGTTTTTTTAGCGCTATCCGTAGACCGTGCCCCTACAGTGGGGACCTTTACAAGTTGATGATAATACTTATTTTCATGATGATGATAGTTATCACAATCATCATCATCGTAATCACAATCATCACCATCATCATCATTATCACAATCATCATCATCGTATCACAATCATCACAATCAACCCTGTATAGAAGTCGAATCCGTCGTCTTCTGGATCTCAAAATAAATTCCATATTCGTAATCAGCACCCCTGATAATCTCGGTATCGACACCCATACTGATTTTTAGACATTTTAACCCCATCGCACCCCAACAGAGGATGATGATGGTATTTCAGGTCCGCCACATTAAATCTTAAAATCGTTGTTTTTGTAACACACCCGACCCGATACATCATACGAACAATACCGATGTTGATTTTCAGACTTTGTCACCCCATTTCCCCCTCTTAGGGGTTGAATTCTGAAAAACCCTGTAACCCGTTTCTACTCATTTATCAAAAGGAGCACTCCTGTGAAGTTTCGAATAAAATAGTCTAACTAATCTTGTTTCCCCATACAAACCTTGGAACCCCGTTTAACCCCGTTAGGGGGTGAATTTTGAAAAATCCTTTCTTAGTGCACCCCTAGACCACATAAGGAACCTACTCGCCAAATTTGGAATCTGTAGACCCAGCGGTTTGGACTGTGCGTTGATAGATGAGTCAGTCAGTCAGTCAGCCAGTTTCTTTTTTTTTTTTTTTTTTAGTCTTTATCTAAGGGGACTCGGTCAACAATGACGATGTCGCCCCGTAACCCCGTAATTCTAATTATACTATAACTCTTATGGCTAGATACATCTTAACTTTTCAAAATCTTATCCAAATCTTATCTTAACTATGGAGTATTATCCCTGTGCCGTAATTGGCACATGTACAATTCACACAACTTCCTGGCCTCTTCCGAAAGGGGGATGGCCAAGAAGCTGCTGCATAACCCTATATTGTACTGCATATCCCCAAGTACCTGTCGCCGCTGAGCTTCATTCCGGACACACTCGACCAAAACATGGTGAACATCCTCGATCGCGTTACACTCCGTGCAATTAGGTGAGTCCGTTTTACCCATTAAATGTGCAAAATTTATTTGATGGAATGTGCCCGGACCGAAGTCTCAGCAATGTCACAATATATTGTCTATGGGCTTCCATCTCCTGGAACCATGGGCAACGAAAAGGTCCTGCCTGTATAGTTCTGTACCATATGCCTTTGGTGAGCGACCTCTCATCAAAATATTCTTGCCACAAGTCTTTACAGATCTTTTTGACTGTCTGAACCTGATCTGTGTGTAACGGTAAACAAGTGTATGTGATCCCTTCCGATGAAGCTAATTTTGCTGCCTGATCTGCTTTTTCATTGCCCATGATGCCAATATGAGATGGAATCCACTGTAAAGCTATAGTTTTATCAGTCATACGCAGCTCTAAAATGGTTTGGAGGATAACTAAGGCTATCGGGGAACCTCGAGAATTCGAGGGTAGCCGAGCCAGATGCAATAAAGCACTCTTAGAGTCAGTTAGAACCACAATATGCTGAGCGTCAAGGGTTAACGCGTATGACAGGGCTTCGGAAATCGCTATCAGCTCACAGTACATTACAGCAATATTAACCTTAATTTTAAATTGAAGCGTATTATTTAATTGAGGGTCGAATACAGCCGCTCCCGCATACTGCGCATCCTTAGATCCGTCTGTATAAAGTTGATAGAACGAACCGTAATTTTCATTCAAGTATTTGGCACACTTTTGTCTTAAATCTAATACATCCATTGATCTCTTTGGAATGCGTACATGCGGAATATCGTAAGAGATGTTCTTTGATAAGTCAATGCTGGAGAGCCATGTATCCAACGAAAATACACCCAATATGGAACTAGAATAAATAGGTCGCGTCGTATAATAAGTCTTGTGTTTGCCTATGCATGTCTACTAATAATGGAATCTTCTTGTTTCTCTAGTATTGACCCTCACACAGATTTGACAATTCTCCAATAATATTTATTATTTTACATTTACATTATCTTTTACCGATCTAGATTTAAGCCAGAATTTTCCCGCCAAATATATTCTACGAATTGGTAGCGGCTGTAAGCAGAGTTCGTTCTCCATAACATGGATTGGAGTGCTCCTAATGAAGCCCCCAATAATCCTCATACATAAATTTTGGATTCCGTTAAGTTTATTCAATTGACTGTTAGCGTAATTACCAAATAAAAAACTACAGTAATCAAGTCTACTTCGGATCATTGAGATATACAGGCGTCTCAAATGTTTCGGGTGGACTCCCCATTTGGATCCAGCTAGTACCTTAAATATATTTACTAATCTTGGGCACTTCTCCCGCAATTCGTTAATATGCCTTTTCCACATCAAAGATTTGTCCAGCCACATACCTAGATATTTTACACAATCCACCTGGTAACGCCAACACTGATTAGATAGATTCACTCTTGTAATATGAGGCAGTTTATATTTCCCGCTCCTTTTCCTAACCTGCACATGCAGCGCTTTTAGCATCATTCAAGAAGTGAACATGAGAACGGGGGAACGAGGACTGACAGCTGTCAGTTCGACGAAGAAATTGCACATGGCCGCACGTGTGTAACGATTCTCTCGAACCACTTCCGCACCGCATGACGAGCCCTTTCGTCTGATCATCCGCGAAGAGACGAGGATCATCTTGAGCCTTTCTCTGCAACATTCAATACACTTCCGCTCCGCCAAATGCACCCTTGTGTTTGATTACCCAGTGTAATAAGAACTAAAACTATATTCAAATATTGGTCGCGCGACCCGCGTAGTGATACTCTGCTGTGTGATAGTCGAAGGAGATTGGATCCCGCTGGCCTGCCCCAGGTGAGTGCTGCATGTCCCTTCTCTTCTCCTTTTTTCCGCCTCGATTTTCGTCACTGCCGATTCACTTTAGTTAACGTCCGCTAATATCGAAGGTAGGTTCTGATACTTTTCAGAACTGAATTATTGTTGGCGTGACCATATTTGTGGTCCTTTGAGCTAGGATTTCTGATCCTTTTAAAATACTGGAACCCTCCAGCCGCCCTTATTAGGATTTAATAGGCCCTAATAGGAGAAACATTCATAAATCTACGCCATTGTATTTACCGCGTAGATCAACATTGCGTTGATCTTTCTCTTAAATAAGTGTTTACTCATCTAGATAAACATATTAACTTTCCATCTAATCCGTATTTCAGTACCTAAATAACGCTAAATTTGGATAAATTCGAGTTTTAATTTCGTACAATTTTTATATTAGACTACCCTCAAATTAAATTGTTGTCTCGCCGTGTAATATGAAATGTTCTATAGGTTGTAAAAGTTCGCCATATTTGATTTGACATTCATTCATATTTTTTCGGTCATCCATTCGTTAACTCACTTTCAAGTTGTTCATGCATTCTAGTTCATTATTAACCGATCAAGGTAGGAAGTAGTAGGAAACGTCCATTCTTCGCTTATTCTTTACGCAAAATAGTAACTTACTTATTTTCATCGTATTATCGTGGTTCATTAAACCCCAGATCAGCTGCTTGTTTACAATAGATTTAATTTATAAGCTTCGTTATGCCTAAACAAGCGAAGAAAACTAGTGATTCGGGTTCTGATTATGACGATGCAGAAGATACACGATTACTTACGTTACAAGCTAAACGCGAAGCTATCTTTGAAATTGTTCAAAAGATTTACGATCTTTCTTCGAACACCGATCTAAGGGAAAGTTTTCTTGACGAATCCTCACAAATAGATTTATTGCACGATGATTATAAACGGGTTCTGGACGAATATAATAATCGTTTATTGACATCTAACCCATCCGCTAAGCCTGATTATAAGAGTCTCATGGCTTTTGAGTCTCTGTATGGCAGGATAAAGCGAGTACAGTCACAATGCTCGCCACATAGCGATAGTGTTCCGCACAAGTCTAAACCTAGACTCCCGCCGATTGAATTAGTCCAGTTTTCGGGTGACATTCGTTCATGGCCACTATTCTATGCCAGTTTTAAATCGACCGTACACGATAATCCATCTCTCACTGACGCCGATAGATTATATTACCTATTGGGGAAGCTAACCGGTAAAGCCCAGTCTGTGTGCGCCGGGATATCTCCATGTCCGCAAAATTATAGTCTGTTGTTACAAACGCTCATTGATAAGTACGACGACAAGCGTATGTTGGTTTCTACGTATTTAAATCAAATGTTTGAGTTCAAAACTTTCCAATGCGCTTCAGCAACCAACTTTGATTTATTTACTGAGAAATTTAGCAGCGTAGTCGCCGCTTTAAAAAACCTTAAAATGGATAACCTTACCGATTTAATTCTGATTCATATCGCCTTACAGAAAATAGACCCTGATACTATCCGCGCGTTTGAAATTAAATACTCAACAAAAATACCTACCTTTGATAACTTAGTCGAATTTATTTTAAATCGAGCCAAAGTGTTAGAACGTACTGAGCCAAGTTCTTCAACCAATAAGCGTCCGGTTAACTCTAATCGGCGTTTAAATACCGCTTCGCCGCCGAAGTGTCAAACATATTTAAGCACAACGGCTGAATCCGCGTGCAAGTGCCTATGCGCTAATATTGTGCATCAACATTTATTTAAGTGCGCCGATTTTAATGGAATGACTCCACAACAGCGTTATAAGTGTGTGAAGGATAACAATGCGTGCATAAACTGTCTTAGTTTAAAACATCGAGTCGCTAATTGCTCGTCTAAGTCAAATTGTCGTGTTTGCAAATTAAATCACCACACATTGTTACACTTTAATGAGTCATGTACCACGCGCCCTGGATACTCTGCGCAAGCCGCTCCCGCTAATCAGCTGGTCGAGCTCACCGCTGCGGCGCCCCCCACCTGTGCGCCTGCACATACTTCTCCGAACCTAGCCGCATCTACGGCACGGTCAGATGTTACGCTGTGTGCATCTGTTGATTCCCGATTGTATCAGTGTTCGAGTAATGCACTCACACATAACAAGCAGTCCACGACTGTTTTGTTATCAACCGCTCAAGTCGTTGCCTACGATTCTAAAGGGAATCCACACATTATTCGCGCGCTTTTAGATTCCGCCTCACAAAGCGATTTTATCACTAACGAGTGTTGTGAGCGTTTAGGTATTCAACCTCAAAACATGAACCGTACTATTGTAAAGGGGTTCGGTGGGGCTGAAAAGGTAGTTAACACCAGTCCGATTAATATTAAATTATATTCCCGATTCGACAGTAAAATTTATTTTGATATTTCGCTACTTGTTGTTGATCAGATAACGGACTTACTGCCTACCTCTTTGATAAATGCCAGTGATTTATCACATCTACATAATTTACCGCTAGCCGACGAATCATATGGAGTGCCTAGTAAGATAGACGCTTTAATAGGTGCTTCTCTTTTCCCGCATTTACTTCTCCCCGACGGTGTCCACAATCGTGACACGTCGGTGCCGCGCGCTTTGCGTACTGTTTTCGGCTACGTAATTATGGGCTCTGCGCCTACGTTACCTATGCATCGAACCGCCCAGGCCCTGACATGTTGCCTCGCTCAGGAGCCTGTCGCTATTGACTCATTAGTCAGGCGTTTTTGGGAGCTCGAGGAGCTTCCCTCCGCACCGCCCATTCAACACCCCCCTGATGTTGAATGTGAATTATTTTATAAGTCCACGACAACCCGCGATCCCGTTAGTGGTAGGTACACTGTAGCACTGCCATTCAACGAGGATGTTTATTCCCTCGGGAACTCCTTTGATAATGCCCGCAAGCGTTTCCTATGCCTCGAAAGAAAGCTAGAAGCTTCGCCTAAACTTAGGTCTGCATATGATGACGTAATAAAGGATTATCTTGCGAAAGATTATGTTTCTCCTGCGTCGTACGATCCCCGCGACCCAACACCCATATACGTCATACCGCATCACGGGGTCGTGCGCGAAGATAAGACTACGACTAAGCTGCGCGTGGTTCTAGACGCAAGCGCGTCTACTTCTGGTGGCCGGCAATCATTGAATGATATTCTGCACTCAGGTCCGAATTTGCAAGGCGATTTGTTTACAATATTATTAAATTTCCGCTTACACGCGATCGCATTGACCGCGGACTGTCGCCAGCAGTTCTTACAGATTATCATGCGCGAAGCTGACCGTCGTTATCAATGTTTTCTTTATCGCTTTACTCCACAAGACCCACTACAATTGTATAGGTTTAACCGCGTCTGCTTCGGTTTAAAATCAAGTCCCTATCATGCATTGCGCACTGTGAGACGGTTGGTCGAAGATGATGGCGCGCGCTATCCTCTCGCCAGCAAATTCGCGTCTACGTCACTTTTCATGGACGATCTCGCCTTCTCGATTCCCACGGAACAAGAAGCGATATCTGCGTCACGACAATTGATTGACCTATTCAAAGGAGCTCAGTGGGATCTCGTAAAATGGAACAGTAACAGTCGTGCTGTACTAGATAATCCCGCTTCGCACAAATTCCCTACGGAGGTTGAGTTTGACAAGACCATGCAGCATAAAATACTAGGCCTGCATTGGTGTATTAATGATGACGTATTTTATTTTAAAATTACGGTTCCCGCAGATGTGAAGTGCACTAAGCGCTCCATCCTTTCTACAGTTGCCCGACTGTGGGATATAATGGGCTTCGTGGCCCCCGCAGTCGTGTATGCTAAGCTACTGATCCAACAGCTTTGGCATCTTAATTTAGATTGGGATGACACCCCACCGCTACACATCGTTAAAATATGGAAGCAGTTCTGCGACGAGTTACCGGCTCTTAACAATATACGCATTCCGCGTCATGTAGGTGTTTCTAGCAACTGCACTCTCACTCTTCTATCCTTTTCGGACGCAAGCGAACATGCCTACGGTGCCGTTGTATACGCTCACGTGACCGCCGCCTCCGGTAACACGGTTCAGCTTGTCTGCGCAAAGTCCAAAGTCGCTCCTACCAAGCCTCTGTCTATAGCACGCTTAGAGCTCTGCGGCGCGCTTCTCATGTCCAAACTGCTACGCATAGTTTATGAAAATTACTCGCATCATCTTCCAATCAAGGTATTCGCTTTCACTGACTCTAAGGTCGTGTTATATTGGATCAAAAGTTCGCCACGTCGGTGGCAAACCTTTGTAGCAAACCGCGTTGTTCAGATTACGGAAAATATCTCTGCTGACAACTTCTACCACGTCGCGGGGACTGAAAATCCCGCAGACGTTCTTTCACGTGGCATTACGCCTCAGAAATTAACCACGCACCCTCTGTGGCTCCACGGGCCCCAGTGGGCTACATTGGATCCGTCTGAGTGGCCTCTCAAGTCTCTTGACGACCAATTTACTCCGCCTACTATTGAACAAAAAATTCTTACACACGCTGTGTACTCGCCTGTAAAGCATTGTGCTTTATATGATCTCGCTAACCGCATCTCCTCATGGAGCAAAACTCTTCGTATAACTGTATACGTTTGTAAATTCGCAAAATTGTTACGCCGCCGCGACACTATTGCAGTGTCCGCTGATGAATTAAATTTCGCTGAAAATAAAATTCTTCGCGCCCTGCAAAGTCAACACTTTGCAGAGGATTATTCTAATATTAAGAATAATCAGTCTTGTTCGCAAGTCCTCAACCGCTTGAGGCCTTTCATTGAAAACGGTCTGATCCTCGTAGGAGGTCGACTCGTTAACTCCGCGCTGGACTATGCTCAAAAGCATCCAGTTATCTTACCGCGCAATGATCCCGTCGTAAACTTGATCATTGATTTCTACCATGTAAAGTATTTACACGCCGGACCAGAATTATTGATGTCGCTTCTTCGACAGAAGTTTTGGATCTTGTCCGCACGCCGCATTGTGAGACAGCGCGTCCATATGTGTAATACGTGTTTTCGTTTAAAACCGCGCCCAACTTATCCGCTGATGGCCGACTTACCTGACTACCGCACGCGTCAGGTCACAAAAGCTTTCACGCACGTAGGCTGTGACTATGCTGGTCCTCTGCCGTACGTTCCTGTGCGCCGTCGTGGCGTCCACAGTGCGAAGGCTTACCTGTGCATTTTCACATGTCTTACGACTCGTGCCGTGCATGTCGAAGTCGCCATGGACCTTAGCACGCCCAGTTTTCTTGCCGCGCTGAAGAGGTTTCTCGCCCGTCGAGGACCGATTCAGATCATGTATTCTGATAATGGTACATGTTTAAGGGGGCTAACTCTTACCTCCGCGATTTGTACAAGTTTCTCAATACTGTGTATCGCCCAAAGTTGGAGGAAGAGTACGCTGAGAGTCGGATAGCTTGGAAATTTATCTGCCCGAACTCTCCACACTTCGGAGGCGCTTGGGAAAGTGTCGTGAGGGTTGTGAAAATGCATCTGTTCCGAGTTGTAGGACAGCAGCTTCTATCATACGAAGAACTTTGTACTGTTCTCACTCAAATTGAATGTCTCCTAAACTCACGCCCGCTGACAGTACTGAGTTCCGATCTCGCAGAGCCCACGGCCCTTACGCCAAGCCATTTTTTGCATACCGCGCCTCTATTTTCTTTACCCGCGCTTGAAGTCAACTCTGACCCTGTCAGTTTACTTCACCGACACTCGTTACTGGACAAGTTGGTCCAGTCGTTTTGGAGTCGTTGGAAGATGGAATATCTACACGGTCTACAGGTTAGGCAGAAGTGGAACACGCCGTCGTTTCCTATCACAGCAGGAACCGTGGTTGTCGTGACGAATGATAACTCACCGCCCCTATCCTGGCCGTTAGCTATTGTAGAGAACGTCCACCCGTCTAAAGACGGCGTCGTGCGCGTCTGTACAGTTAGAACCGTCAAGGGAACTTACCTGCGCCCGGTCGTTCGTTTGTGCCCTCTTCCAAGACAATAATTAATTAAACCGCATTTCGCATTAGTTTAAGTTAAGTAGTTAGTAATACCGCATCGCTTTAGTTTTGTAACGTAAGAAATTAGCTTATCCCGCTTCGCCGTGACTCTACGGAACTATTTATCTCACCGCGCGCGTTGAGCGCTCCTAGAGTCATAGTAATAGTTTTCTCTTTCGTCTTATTATCGCTTCTTTAATGGTGACCCATTAAGGGGGGTGGAAATGGTAACGCCAACACTGATTAGATAGATTCACTCTTGTAATATGAGGCAGTTTATATTTCCCGCTCCTTTTCCTAACCTGCACATGCAGCGCTTTTAGCATCATTCAAGAAGTGAACATGAGAACGGGGGAACGAGGACTGACAGCTGTCAGTTCGACGAAGAAATTGCACATGGCCGCACGTGTGTAACGATTCTCTCGAACCACTTCCGCACCGCATGACGAGCCCTTTCGTCTGATCATCCGCGAAGAGACGAGGATCATCTTGAGCCTTTCTCTGCAACATTCAATACACTTCCGCTCCGCCAAATGCACCCTTGTGTTTGATTACCCAGTGTAATAAGAACTAAAACTATATTCAAATATTGGTCGCGCGACCCGCGTAGTGATACTCTGCTGTGTGATAGTCGAAGGAGATTGGATCCCGCTGGCCTGCCCCAGGTGAGTGCTGCATGTCCCTTCTCTTCTCCTTTTTTCCGCCTCGATTTTCGTCACTGCCGATTCACTTTAGTTAACGTCCGCTAATATCGAAGGTAGGTTCTGATACTTTTCAGAACTGAATTATTGTTGGCGTGACCACCACCTGTTGTATGTTATGATTGTTTATATTTACCGAAAATGTTTTCCTATTTCTACCCCTGCTGAATAAAATTATTTTTGTTTTACTAAAAGATATCTGTAATCCTACTTCTTCTATTAAACATTGAAAAGATTTTAATTAATTCTGGATAAAGGTAATGGAGTCCGAAATTTGTTTCCTAGCTATATATAATACAAAGTCGTCTGCGTATTGCGACACAAACACGTCAGCTATACTATGACAAATATTTGAAGTGGCTGCATTAAATAATAGTGGGGATAGCGGATCGCCCTGTGCAATGCCTGTCCCAGTGGTCCTCACTGCTGTGCTACCATCATTAGTTTGAATTGATAGATGTCTTTCATGTAAGAATTCCCATAAGTATCTGCACAACACCGCTCCCACTCCTAACCCATCTAATATTTTTAACAGGGCCACTAAGTTTATATTGTTATAAGCGCTATCAATGTCAACAAAACATCCCAAAGTGCTAATGCTTTTCGAAAACCCTTCCTGAATGCGCGATACCAATCTAGCCAAGTTGTCAGCACAAGACCGTGTTCTCCTAAATCCGGTTGTATCATGTGAAAAACAGTTATTTCTTTCAAGAAACCATTCTAGTCTACGGTTTAAGATTGTGTGGAAGACTTTACAAGGACATGACAATAAAGCAATTGGTCTGATACCTGATACAGAGTCAGCAATCCGGCCTGGTTTTGGTATGGGTACTATTTTGACCTCTCTCCATTGATTCGGGACAAAGCCCGAAAGTAAAAATCTGTTGTATAGTGAAACTAAAACAATTTTTCCTATATCTGGTAAGTGCCTGATCATGGAATACTACTCTGTCAAGAAAGTACCGGGAAAAGATCAATAATACACAAAATGTCTGTTTTTCATCCAAATTTATTTTATCACCTTCAAAGTATGCTCCTTTAGAAACGATACACTTGCGCCAACGAATAATCCATTCATCAAAACATTTTTTAAACGCTGCTTCCGGAATTGAGTTCAGTTCTCGCCGCGAATTCTCCTTTATGTCTTGTATCGATTGAAAACGGGTGCCACGAAGTGGTAATTTGAGTTTAGGAAAAAGAAAAAAGTCAGCAGGAGCCATATCTGGTGAATATGGTGGTTGCTGGATGGTATTTGTTGAGTGTTTGGTCAAAAATTCGTTCACAATGATAGCCTTGTGCGAAGGCGCATTGTCGTGGTGCAAAATCCAAGAATTTTCTTTCCACAAATCTGGCCTTTTTCGTCGAATTTGCTCTCTTAAACGCCGCATAACGCTCAAATAATATTCTTTATTTACCGTTAGACCTTCCGGTAAGAATTCAGAGTGCACAACACCGCGATAGTCAAAGAAAACAGTCAACATGACTTTGACTTTTGATCGACTTTGGCGTGGTTTTTTCGGTTTCCGTTCAGTTGGAAGGCGCCACTCCGAAGCTAGTTTGCATGTCAAACTCGTAAACCCACGTCTCGTCACCAGTAACAATGCGTTTCATGAATGTTGGGTCCGAACTGACTCGTTCTAGCATGTCCTCAGCGACTTTCATGCGATTGAGTTTTTGGAGAAAATTCAGATCTTTTGGGACTAGCCGAGCAGCAACATGTTTCATACCCAAATGATTAGTTAAAATGGTACGGATCGACTCGTGAGATACAGAAAGTTCGGCGGCTATCTCTTTCAGAGTTGAATGGGGATTTTCAGTCACTATTTTCTTCACTTTTGCGATGTTAACTTCAGTTGCAGACGTTGACGGCCTACCAGAGCGAGGCAAATCTTCCATCACATCTCGACCGCTTTTGAACGCTTTGAACCACTCATAAGCACGAGTTTTTGATAAAGTCGATTCACCGTAAGCCTTCTGTAACATTTTCAGTGACTCCGAACACGAAATTCCATTAGCGATGCAAAATTTAAGACAAACTCTTTGTTCGATATTTTTGTCCATTATGAATTTCGCAATACACACTATATATGATATTACTAAAACCAGCACTGTATTTAATATAAATAACAGATGCAACTCAAACTCCGCGCCAAAATGGAAAACAGTTGTGCCAATCTAACAACTACAAAAAAAAACAAAAATTTGAATTTGGAACCATAAACAAATCATCCATTCCCGATACTTTTTTGACTGAATGTAGGAAATATTGTCCCCACCGGGAGCGGTATCAGTCTGTTTAATACAGTTATTAAGCTCTTGGATCGAAATCGGGCTTCTCAATTGTTCATTTTCTGATATGAAATTAGGTGGAGGAGGGTTTACGTAGTCTGGTGTTAAACTACGTAGTAAATTTTCCGTTTGCTCCTGATCCACGGCACCTCTTGCTGTCTTATAGCCTTTGAGCCACTTCATTCGTCTGTACACTTCGGCTGCTGACATTGTGTTATCTATGATATCACAGAAACTTCTAAACGAGCTAAACCTACTATTCCGAATCAATCTCTGGGCATTACTGGTTTTTCTTTGAATTTTGTCTAAATTCTGTGGCGTAGGGTTCTTCCTGAATTCAGCTAAGGCCAGACGTCGCTCAGCAACTGTACGTGATAAGTCCTGACACCAATATGGTTTAGGTTTAAACATCTGTTGTCGAATTGGACTATCGCAAATTTTTATTTTAGGTATGCTTTGATCCGCTGCAGCATTTAGGACTTCAATAAAATTGTCGTATGCTTTTTGGTTATCTGTATGTATGTCTAAAACATTTAGGTTTTCATTTACAATCTGTCTATATTTTGTCCAATCTGCCTTTTTATAATTTCGTAATTGTACGTATTTATATTATTCATTTCTGTTTTAATTTTTAGAATTAGGTGATCGCTCCCTAAGTTCTCATTCATAACTTGCCAACTAAACTTCATTGCCAAATCCAGGGATGCTACGGTCAAATCAGGAGAGGTACTTTGTAGCACACCATTAACCAATTTAACTCGTGTCGAAGTGCCATCATTAAGAGCAATGTAATTGTTATCGAATATGGAGTCGAACAGTTGCAAACCTCTTGCGTCCGTCTTAGATGACCAGTTTGTATGGTGTCCATTGAAATCTCCAGCTATAAGTGTTCTTTCTTGCTTCAGAGAAAAGATATGGTCCCAGTCTCTTTTACTAGTGTATACTGAAGAAGGACAATAAACGGTAATCACATTTTCTAGATGTTCGCAATTAGAAATCTTTACATGTAATAGCTGTATACCTGGATTGCTGATATTGGTGCTACCACGACTTGCTCTTAGGGACCAATGAGTTAATATTGCGACGCCGCCATATCCGTCATAACGGTCTTCTCTGAATATATTATAACCACTTATACGAAAATTGCTTTCAGGATCAAACCACGTTTCATTAATTATTGCGATATGCACTTTCTCTTGATTTAATAACGCTTCGAACTCAATAGCTTTAGGCCGAAGGCTTTGAGCATTCCACTGCAGGATATTGATCATTGAGGGTCTGTTAGTTCGTTGATCCATTGTTTAAAGTTAATAAGGACTGGCACTTCTAAAATGTACTTCATGATAATAGATTTGATCCATTCAAACAGTATACATGCACAGCTCTTTATTTTATTCTCCCACGACGACTCTGGATTCAATATTTTTTCTTTTAATTGGCTCCATATCCCTCCAATTTTCGATCTTTTACTTTTTGAACTGTTCCTTCTATTATTGTCTTCTGACTTTTTACTTTCAACGTCGCTGTCTGCCTCTTGAGAACTTTCTTTTGCTAAATCTTCGCTACTATGTTTTGGGAGGGGGGGAAGGGGGGTGCCCGTCCTTTCTTTACTATTCTTCTTTTTCTTTGGATTTTTATTATCTTGATTACTTTTTACTGTGTCTGCGTAGGTATTCTTACTTTCAGAGGGAATAACTACAGTGCGATCTTCACTTGACTTCTGTATCTCTTCTGTCACTATGTATTGATTCTCTCCTCTAGAAGCAGGTTTAGTTATAGGATGCTCTGGCGGGACATACATGGTAAGGGCCCGCTTATACGTGCAGTTGAATTCTGCCATCAGGTCTCTGATCTTCTTCTCTTTAACATATACAGGACACGACTTTGCTAAAGTCATGTGATTTCCGGAACAATGATTACACTTGTAATCCACTGTGTCGCAATTAGAATGATTCCTACTGCATTTTGGACATATCACTTTATTGGATGGGCATAATTTCATTACGTGTCCAAATCGCCAACACCGTGCACATTGCGTTACTGGATATTTATAGGGGGAAACTTCTGCACTTGTGTTGAATATATGTATGTAGGAGGGCAACGACGACCCTATGAAACATATACGAACTGCCTCCGATGGCTCCCATCGAGAATCTAAACTACTTCTGCGTTTTAGCCTTTTCACTCCTATTATCTGAATGTCACTCTCCAAACCTTCCACTATTTCTTCTTCAAATAAATCCAGGTCAATATATTTCACCACCCCGTAAGACTGAATTGTTTCCAAAGTTCTTTGACATTTATAACCCTCATTCTTAAAAGTATTGGGAGTTAATCAATCGATCACAACTATCTTCATTACTAAATACAATCAGCACTTTGTGAGGGTTGACGTATTTTATTCGTGTGATGACACCTATGTTCTCAGATTTTAAAATTTTAGCCAATTTAAATTGTTTCGGAAGTACACTTGTCGATGAAACGCTTACTTCTATTCTGTCTTCTGCTATTCTAATTGTATCATGTATCTCACTCCTTCTAGCATATTTTTTACCTCTTCCGTAAACTGTTGTCCAATCCTCGTCTTGGCTTATTTCTCGGTTCCTCTTACTTTTTGATATCTCTGTTGTCGAATGTTGTTGAGACACACACAACATATCTACCTCCTGATTATCTCCAACTTGATTTAATTCTTCCATACTACTTGTCAACTCACTGTTTTCCCTTGTCATTCTGCTCACATTATCACGATCGTTAAAAGAATCTAACTCATCGCTACCGCTAGCCATTCTTAAATAACATCGTAATGAGTTTAATAAATACAAACGATAACACTCGACCCGTAGTCGGGTGATTCAAACCGGTTTGGCGTCGAGCGTACAGCGCGTCTAACGATAATAAGCGCCCGCGCGGATACAGCTGATTAACAATTTATGATTCGGCAATAATTTAACATTAATTTTCGCAATATTTTTAAATTCGGTGAACAATGAGGCGCCAACGCCAGCCAAGGTCGATGGTGGCCATTTCATTCGACAGTTGCTACGGGTTGTTTTAAACCCGCAAATATGACAACCACAGTTTTGCCAAGGGGTGTCGTAGATATTACCCAGTTACTGTGTTATGAAGGTCAGAAAGGCGATCGATCAATATCAATACTGATATGCATCTTCATTCGTTAGACTGGAAACTGCAAGGTCTTAGCATGATGTAGAACTTAGTCTTTCTCGAGAAATGGGCTACCAAATGCAAAAAAACGGGCCATGTGAGAGTTGAACTGTGAGTCTTTTATTGAGTTTACCACTATTGTCAATTGATAGAATTCTTATAGGTTTTCCTGTAATCTACAAGCAATGAACTATATTTTGTAATTGTTCAAAATTTTAGGCTTAGTAGTTTTGGAGATCAGGAGGGGTTAGTAGTAATTAAAAAGTTATAATAATAATATTTATTTGACACAAAAAAGTACACAGATAACAGGGAGAAACTTAATTTAAGCGTACAAAAAGCAAATAAATTATCAATGACCCCCATGCTAGGTTAAACCTGTGTTATAGAGGTCATCCATCCGTCGGATAATGATAATAGTCGCTTTCAATTAAATAATGTGCACTTAAGTATAAATAAACTAGACTAGTACAATTTTATGTTTAGGATAAAAAAAAATACGTAGGGAAAAAAAGAAATTGAGTTTAAATGGATTAGTAACAAGAAAAAGGGAGTATCTATAAAGACGCGGGGTGTGTGTGTTTTTAAGTGAGTGTGGCTGTGAATGTATGAGTGTAGATGTGTCTAAGTGAGTGTAGGTGTGTAAGAGTGAGTGGGTGCTGAATTTTTGAGTTATGGTTTGACTAATTCTTCCGAGTCGTCGTAATTTAGGGTGAGCAAATATTCTTTTATTTTTTCTTTGCATTGGTGTTTGTTTAAACAATGGAAGTTCAATGTGTTGTTCAGTTTATTGTATAGTGAAGTGCTTAAATAACGGTTGTGCCGACGTGCAAAGGTGGTATTTGTACTAACTTTGGGACAAACGGGTTTAGGTCTTCTTCTGAGCGTGGGGCTTTTAGATCTATTGGGAGGGGAAATTTTATGTGTACGTGTGAGCGCACGAAGTATAAACATTTGACGGACTGTCAGTACCTTAAAGTCAGAATAAACTTGCTGAGTGGGATACCTAAATGGTTTGTTTAATAGGACTTTAATTACTGCACGTTGGGCTCTTTCAGCTGGTATGAGAATTGTTTTGGCGGCACCACCCCACGCAACGATACAGTAACTTAGTGTTGATTCACATAAAGCGGTGTATACCATTTTTAGGTTATCTTTATGGGCAGATGTTTTTAACTTTTTGAACACGTAAATGAGTTTGCTAGTACGCGCAGACAGAGATTCAATGTGGGTCTTCCAGCTCAGACTGGAATCCAGGTATAGGCCGAGGTACTTGTCAGAGGAGGCTCTCGTCACAGTCTGGCATGAACAGAGCTTTTTACGGTCGCGCTCGACACAAACATGGGCTTTGATTTGTAATGAGAGATCCGATGGAAGGGTAGAGGGTCTGGAACCAAAGGTTATAAAGCTTGTTTTGCTGACATTCAGGGTTAAGTTGTTGTTACCCAACCAGGTCATAACTTGGGTCAAGGACTTTTCAGCGGCCTCCCTTGCCGTTTCCCAGTCGTGTCCGCTGTACAGTAAGACGGTATCAGCGGCGTACGCTATAGTGTTAGTAGAAGGGAGGGTAAGTAGGCAGAGTTCGTTAACATAGATTTGGAAGAGGAGAGGGCTGAGCAGACTTCCTTGTGGCACACCGAAATCTAGCAGTTGTTCACTACTGATATGCTCGCCTATTTTAACGCACTGGGTCCGGTCCGATAGAAAATCTTTGAGCAGTTTTTGAGCTGGGCCACGTATTCCAATCTGTTCCAATTTTCTGAGTAAAATAGGGACAGAGACAGTGTCAAAGGCCTTGGAGAGGTCTAAGAATATATGAATATATAACACATTTTTGTTTACAGTCAATTTTACTGACTAGAGAGTCCAGTAGGGCTAATATCGCGTCTTCCGTTGATACCCCCTTTCTAAAGCCATACTGGTTTTCAGCAATGATTTTATATTTGTCCAAATAGTTGAGGAGATTTCTGTGGATGATCCTTTCCAGTATTTTTGAAATTGCTGGAAGTACCGAGATCGGTCGGTAGTTATTCACACTGCCTCTGTCGCCTGCTTTAAAGATTGGATGAACGATGGCTTTTTTAAGAGTCTTAGGAAAAGTGCCAGTGGATATTGCGAGATTGCAAATGTGCGTTATGGCAGGAACTAGTTTGTGACTGGTAGATTTGATCAGTTTGGGCGAGATATCATCCCAACCAGCGGCGCTGTCTACGCGAAGGTCCTTAATGATGGCCTCGACCTGTTCTTCGTCTGTCTCCAGTAGGACAATTGAGTTAAGCATCGAGGTTGGGCGGGGAGGAGTACATTGGACGTTGCTTAAGTTTTGCGGAATGTTATTAGCCAGGTTTCTGCCAACATAAGTTGGCCTACCTGACCTAACCTGGCTAATAACATTCCGCAAAACCGCCGTAAACCTATTTACGGCGTTGACCGACACGATTGGGTCATTGTCTATTTTAAGGAGATCAGTCGGAGGTAATGTTTTTTTATTTGTGTCAAGTACATTTCGGATGGCCCCCACATCTTTTTAGGATTATTTTTGGCTTCAGAAGAAGCATTTTGTTCGTACGCAATTTTAAGTTTTTTAAGCAGATTGTTACAAAAATTTTGGTAGCGCAAGTATGTTAGTTTAACAATGGCGTTTTGAGCTTCTATAATACATTTTATGTGCATGTTATCGCGATAGCGTATACATCTGAGCAAACCGACCGTTATCCAGGGTTTAATAATTTTGAGTTTACAGGGGATAGTTCTATAGATGGTGTTCCTAATAAGTATGGGTGTCAGAATTTCATAAAGTTTGTCCATAGCAAGATTAGGGTCATTTGAGTTTGTGATAACTGAAAAATCACAGCTTTCGATGTCGCTGATTGCACTGGATAGGTTTAGGCGGGACGAAGCGCAGCTGTTTGTGTTACGGATTGGGGTGTTGGTTTCTAGGTTTAAAATAACAGCAGAGTGGTCTGTTATAGACGTTTCAACTACCAACGTCGTTGCCTTATAACTTGTTTTAAGTAACACATGATCCAAACAGTTATTGAGCCGAGTTGGGGTCAAGTGGGCTGGCAGGAGACCGTGTGAAGCTATCAGATTTAGATATTGACAGGAGCGGGGGTCATTGTTGTTTGAGGCAATGTTAATATTGATGTCTCCTATTACTGAGACGGATTTACAGTGCCTACAATCTGACAATAGGTTATCTAAACTGTTCAAAAAATTGACTATGTTTTTTTGTGAAGGTGGTCTATATAATGCTATAATAGTAATATTGCTTTGGATTTTACAGACAAGGCAGCTGGCATCGGCAAATGCCGGCTCAGTAACGCAACTGCTCAAAGCATCTTTGATGTAGATCACCACGCCATCATTCTGGTTTATAAGGTTATTGGTTTGGAACGAGGTGTAGCCCTGTATATTTGGGACGGTCGCATTTGGTCGCCAACACTCTGTTAGGATTAGGACATCACATTTTATTTTAATAGACACGAGTAGACAGCTGAGTTCGTCGAAGTTCTTATTTAAGCTTCTAATGTTGAGGTGAAAGATATTTAGTGCTAGAGGGAATCTTATGTAGTCAGCACATTCATCCGGAGTACAAGTGAACGACGACGAAATGGTGATACTATCCAGCTCGTTGTTAATATTATTGATTGACGCCATTGATTAAAGTGGTAATAATCCAGAAAGTGGTACTTGTTATACGGCGTAGGATCCGATTGTGGTGGTGATTGGCGCCGAAAACAGTAAGATAATAAAAAATAACATATATTAGAGGTCCGCGCAACACGATGATTACGAAGAAGCAATAATTGGCGGACGAATATGGCTGTGGGTATGAGTTTGGACTATGAACATTGTAGTTGCTCACTATTTTGTTATCGTGTGAGTACGTTGAGAGTGAGGTGGTACGTGTCAGCGGTGTGTGTGTGCCATGTAGTAAGTAAGTCGTGTTTTGGTTTCATTAAAAGCAATAATATGTTTGATGTGTGAGTAGTGTAAATTATATAAGGTAATTAAAGTTAGAATTGAAGGTAGGGTCTTAAAAAATATAACAAAGAATAGTATTGAGGTTGTCCGACTTATGATTGACTTATGACTTATGTTTGACAAAAATATAATATAAACATTTGCAGTGAGCAGTCAATGAGCCACTTGCTGTTCCAAGTTCCTTAGGGTTTGTTCTGATCTAACAAGTATTTGTTTTTCTCCTGTGACTTTCCTCAAGAAGATGTTGCCATTTGAGCTCCAACAGAAGTCGTACTTGTTGAGTTTTGCGAATTCCTTGGAAAAAAAAATAAAAAAAAATAAAAGAAAAAAAAAAATAGTTAAAGAAAAATAGTTTTCTGGAACTGGCGGGGAGGTGTTCTGATATAAAAATCGGTCGCCGTTCACCATTCAAGCCAATGCTATTAGTATTGAGGCGGTCATCTCCTCTGTGTGTTTTGTTGAATTTCCTGGCCACGGTGATTAAATGATTTTTACACTGGACATTAGAAAATTCAGCGATAATCGGTCTGATCGAATCTGGTTTACCCGGTAGACGGTAAACATCACGCACGTCAGAATTGTTTATCTTTATATCAACAATAGAGCCCACTTTGGTGATGATCGCACTGAGGTCCGACGACGTTTCGTTCTCTACGGACGGCACGTTACGGATTTCAATGGAGGAGGGCCGGGATACACGCTGTAAATCTAGTATTCTAGTTTCTAGGCTCAGTCGACTATTCTTGTAAGTTAGGTTTTCTTTTTGGAGTGATTCAACTTGTTTAAGCATGTCGTCACACTGCTGACTAATGAAGGAAATGTTTTTTTCTATTTCCGTGTTAGATTTTTGAATAGCCTGGTTTTGGAGCTTTAACTCAACTATGTCGGACGCTAGCTTGTTCAAAGAAGAGCTTTGTTCGCCACACAGTTTAGTTAGGTATGCTTCTTGGTCGGTTTTCCAATTCTTGAGCATTTCATGTATTTCCTTTTTAAACTTCAGCAATTCGGCTCCCGGGGAGCAACACGGCCGAAGACGTTTATAAGGGTGACGTATCGTAATGTTTACATCGTCGTCAATCGGACTGCTCGTTATCATTTTGGGAATATCGGAGTCGGACAAAGCTTGCGTTATGTTGACATTCGAAGTGTTTGACGGCGGCGAGAGCTGCATACGGGGCATCAAGACGACGTTAAGTGGACCTTTTTTTTTTTTTTCCGATGGAAAATCATCAAATGACTTCTCCCGCTCTGGGCGGAGCAGGAGGGAGTGTCAGACTTTTACTGACTAAAACCCATCCATGTTCCTTCATCGCCCTTTGTGTTCCGGGGTCACGGTATCTCTTTCGAACAGTCCCGCAACCCCGGCAGGCATCGGTCCTTGCGGACCCCTTTCTTTTTGCTGACTCTCTTTGAGGCGCGCGTGGAACACGAACGCGCCGTCGACACGGCCTGTCGTCATGAGACGGACGGACGGCGAGCTAGCCCATAGCCCACCGTCCACAGGCCCGCGCCTACGGTGGCCGGGGGCCACGTGGTGGCTCCCGGCGCCCGGGGCGTCTCCCGCGGCGGCCGGGACGCTGTGAGGTTCTCTCCCTCTCACGTTCCGCCACCTCCTTCTCTAGCATTACTGCTTCGCAGAAGGAGGTGACGGCGTCCCATTCCGTCTCGCTCCGGACCATGGCTTGCACCAGGGCCGGACGCGAGAGGTCGCCGCCGCCAATCGCCGCTTCGAGGACACGGCGGTGCTCCGCCCACGCGGGGCACACCTCCACCGTGTCCTCCGGTCGATCCTCGCAGTGGAAACACCCAGGCGTTTCCTCCCGCCCTCCCCGACCTCCCGAAAACACCGTGTCCGGTGAGGACCTGCGTCAGGCGGAAGGTGAGGACACCGTGGCGTCTCTCGAGCCACTCCTCAAAGAGGGGACTTATCGCCACTATCGTGGCGTGCCCTGCACGGGGTTGCGACAGTCGCTCTCTCCATGTCGCCATGAGATCCCGCCGGAAGTCTGTCCGCTGAGCGACAATTTGTCGCGGCAGCGGAGTTTCCCCCCGGCGGAGCGCCTCCGCGCGCCATTCATGCAGGCGCGCGAGGACTATCGCCTCCAGCTCCCATGGCGGCAATCCGGCAAGGAGGCACGCCGCCTCGCGGGCGATCGTGCGGTACCCACGGGCCAGCCTTACGGCTACGGCGGGTTTAGTTATTTCTGAGAACTTTTCGAGCAGATCTTTGTACGGGTTGTCATGTTGAATGCTAGATATGGTAAATTCGGAACATTTCACTATACCTGCTTCCCTACTAATATTAGTGAGACCGTCAATCAACCTTTTGTTATGTAAATCTACGACTAATTGGTGCGCTCTTAAAAAATCTGCCCCTATGATTGGCTGTTTCGCATCGCAAACTATAAATGACCATTTGTAATTTCTATTTAGTCCTAAGTTTAATTCTTTAGTTGTGTTGTAGTGTTTGCTGCGTAAAGTTTATACGTACACTCTTGTTTTTGCTTTGTTTTCACTTTACTCACTGGTATCACTGACACATTCGCACCCGTGTCCACTAAATACACAATTCCCGTTTTGTAGTCTTTCACGCAAAGTCGGTGGTTTCCCGCGGCACAATCGTCCACCGACGCTGACTGCACCGCGTCTAGTTTTCCTGCTTCTGCTGCTTCTTGGTCCAGCTACACGGTGCTTCACACATCCGCGCGTTGTTCCTGTAGCGGAAATGATGTCTGCATAGCCAGTCGGGAGATTCTGGTGTGCGCCGCGTCCGGCTTTTGGATCCAGGACGTTGTTGCCATAGTCTGCCGCCCGAGTTGTCTTTTCGCCTCCTGATCTCATTTATTTCTCCGCGTAGTTCCTTCATTTCCATTGTTAGTTCCTTTATATGGCTGGCTATACCGTCACTTGTCGATGTGCTGGGTGTGATGGATGCGACCTCGCCGTTTCCCAAGGTTTCCAGTATTTTATCTGCTTTCCTAGCCAGATCCTCCAACTTGGTGTCTTCGCTCATTGCTAACATTGCGCGTACGTTAGGTGTTAGCTTGCCCAGCCACAGCAGTGGCGTGCAGTAGTATTCCACGAAGGGTAGGCCACGTAATAATGATAGCAAAAAAAAAATTTCATCGGCGCCATCTTGGATTTTCATTTTGACCTCATTTTCATTATCACCAACCCCAATAACCTCGAAAACGACACCCATGAAGAAAAAACTGAAAATTTTCATCGGCGCCATCTTGGATTTTCATTTTGACCTCATTTTCATTATCACCAACCCCAATAACCTCGAAAACGACACCCATGAAGAAAAAACTGAAAATTTTCATCGGCGCCATCTTGGATTTTCATTTTGACCTCATTTTCATTATCACCAACCCCAATAACCTCGAAAACGACACCCATGAAGAAAAAACTGTAAATTTTCATCGGCGCCATCTTGGATTTTCATTTTGACCTCATTTTCATTATCACCAACCCCAATAACCTCGAAAACGACACCCATGAAGAAAAAACTGAAAATTTTCATCGGCGCCATCTTGGATTTTCATTTTGACCTCATTTTCATTATCACCAACCCCAATAACCTCGAAAACGACACCCATGAAGAAAAAACCGAAAATTTTCATCGGCGCCATCTTGGATTTTCATTTTGACCTCATTTTCATTATCACCAACCCCAATAACCTCGAAAACGACACCCATGAAGAAAAAACTGAAAATTTTCATCGGCGCCATCTTGGATTTTCATTTTGACCTCATTTTCATTATCACCAACCCCAATAACCTCGAAAACGACACCCATGAAGAAAAAACTGAAAATTTTCATCGGCGCCATCTTGGATTTTCATTTTGACCTCATTTTCATTATCACCAACCCCAATAACCTCGAAAACGACACCCATGAAGAAAAAACTGAAAATTTTCATCGGCGCCATCTTGGATTTTCATTTTGACCTCATTTTCATTATCACCAACCCCAATAACCTCGAAAACGACACCCATGAAGAAAAAACTGAAAATTTTCATCGGCGCCATCTTGGATTTTCATTTTGACCTCATTTTCATTATCACCAACCCCAATAACCTCGAAAACGACACCCATGAAGAAAAAACTGAAAATTTTCATCGGCGCCATCTTGGATTTTCATTTTGACCTCATTTTCATTATCACCAACCCCAATAACCTCGAAAACGACACCCATGAAGAAAAAACCGAAAATTTTCATCGGCGCCATCTTGGATTTTCATTTTGACCTCATTTTCATTATCACCAACCCCAATAACCTCGAAAACGACACCCATGAAGAAAAAACTGAAAATTTTCATCGGCGCCATCTTGGATTTTCATTTTGACCTCATTTTCATTATCACCAACCCCAATAACCTCGAAAACGACACCCATGAAGAAAAAACTGAAAATTTTCATCGGCGCCATCTTGGATTTTCATTTTGACCTCATTTTCATTATCACCAACCCCAATAACCTCGAAAACGACACCCATGAAGAAAAAACTGAAAATTTTCATCGGCGCCATCTTGGATTTTCATTTTGACCTCATTTTCATTATCACCAACCCCAATAACCTCGAAAACGACACCCATGAAGAAAAAACTGAAAATTTTCATCGGCGCCATCTTGGATTTTCATTTTGACCTCATTTTCATTATCACCAACCCCAATAACCTCGAAAACGACACCCATGAAGAAAAAACTGAAAATTTTCATCGGCGCCATCTTGGATTTTCATTTTGACCTCATTTTCATTATCACCAACCCCAATAACCTGGAAAACGACACCCATGAAGAAAAAACCGAAAATTTTCATCGGAGCCATCTTGGATTTTCATTTTGACCTCATTTTCATTATCACCAACCCCAATAACCTCGAAAACGACACCCATGAAGAAAAAACTGTAAATTTTCATCGGCGCCATCTTGGATTTTCATTTTGACCTCATTTTCATTATCACCAACCCCAAAAACCACAAAAACGACACCCATGAAGTAAAATATAATAACAATAATATTATTGATTATTATAATAATAATACGCGCCAATAACCCCCAGGAATCATTATTTTAATCAACATTGAACATACACCCTAGCACTGGCCTGCAAATTGCAAAAAACGTAAGGAAATTTGAATTTCGCGGGCTAAAGATCATCCACCTTGAATCCTGGCCTTGTGTTGTAGCAGCCAATCACAGCCCAGCAGCCCAGCTACACTCGCAGGAGTTACCGCCCTAAAATTACTGCAATCTATACATGTGTGCAGTTTATACACACGAAAATATGCACCAATGTGCCAATGTGTGCGTAAAATTATCAATGGGTTTAAGGCAAGTCCAGTGCTTGCCTGTCCGGCGGAGCTCCAACCTTTGTAGTAACTTCCAGTAAAGTGTTAGTTGCGTGACGCGGGAGCGACTTGCTATAAGTATTCTAACAGGAGTTTGAACTTTTTTTTTATATTTTGTACATAATGTGATATTTTATTACATAGTTAGTTCGTTATAATGAATGCCCAGTTGGTAGGGTAGGCTTTGTCTAATTGCCTCTTAGGGGCGCACGCCCATGCGCCCATGGCCACAGCCTCTTCAATGGTTCCTCCGTCAGACTGCATTTCTTCGCCAAGGCCGACATTTCTCTGAGTAATTGGGACGGTTTTTGTGTCTCCAGTTCTGTGTCATGCATTAATTTGTGAAATTGTGTATCTGTACTCTCTTCATACACTGACAATAAACGCCTTTTAATTGTTTCGTATTTCGCCGTATCCGGCGGAGCTTCGATGATGTCGGTTACCTGGCGTACAACGTCTGTTGGTAATTTTGCGAGCACCATTTCGTACTTCTGGGTGTCGCCTTGCTTCTGCGGTGCCATCATTGCCTCGAACTGGATGAACCATGATCTTGGTATTTCTCTCCAAAATTCCGGAACTCTCATCTGCACTGTTACCATTGATACGTTTCCATCGGCAGCTGCCCCAGGGTGGCCGATTACCGCTTGCGGGTTCATCTTGAAAACGGTACACACGCGTCGCTTTACTTTGCTAAAGCACGTTACGTTTCACTTTACACCACGCGGTCTAAACGCCTGCCTCGTAAGCTTTTTGAGTCGCCTACCCTGTTGCTCTGTGAATAGCAACGCGGAATCTTAAAATCGTCGAAAGGTCACCAGTGTTGTGCGTGTTATGTCGTTGGTGAGATAAATAAAGAATCGGACTCCAAAGAAACAAATGTCTTTAATTCAAGTTCCACAATACTTCGTTATAGCTAACTACGTACTATGTATGCGTCGAGGCAGGGCGGTGGTATGTAGGCGACTGGCGAGCCGATGCCCGCTCCCACATACTTCGTCAATAATGCAACTCAGCAATTTACGATTACTAAGCCGCCACACACCTTTTGGGGCGCGTTCAGGTAGTGGGCTGCACGCAGCCTCAAGGAACGCGCCCACACCGGGGCCCCGTAAAGGGCCATGGACCGCACGACTCCCGCGTAGAGCCTCCGGCAGGAGGCGTTTGGCCCCCCAAGGTTGGGCAGGAGCCGCCTAAAGGCAGCCCCGGTCCGTTCCAGTTTGGGGGCCAAACGTCGGAAATGCTCCACCAAGTTCCATCGGCTGTCGAGGACGAGTCCCAGGTACTTAAGCGTCAACTCGACGCCGATGGATACCCCTCCTACCGTCAGTGAGGATCCCGGAGGTGGCGCATTCCGAGGCCCATGAAAGCACATTGCCTCGGACTTGTGCAATGCCACCTCGAGACCCAGTTGCCGGATCCTCTCGACGACTATCGCAACCCCGCGTGTCATTATTTCGGCCGCCGCCTCGTGCGACCCCCTTGTGCCAGCACCAGCGTGTCGTCTGCATAGCAGACCACGCTGACGCCGCTAGTGAGGTCGGCGCGCAGCACCCAGTCGTACCCGATGTTCCACAAGGAAGGCCCTAGAACCGATCCCTGTGGAACACCGCACGACATCTCTCGCCGGTTCCATTCTCCGCTGCGACCGGGATAGATAACGGCTCTATCCGTTAGGTAGTCCCCGACCACACGACGAAGGTAGGTGTGCCTCCCTAATGCAGCTCCAGGGCATGGAGTTGAAGGCGAAGACAACCCCCCCCCGGGACACTGCTTCCCCCGTCGTGAGGGCTCTCACGCGCATGATGGCGTCAGTGCGGAGTTTATCCCGCACCATCTTGTAAGGGCGTCCCCACGGATCTCTGTCGAGGGTCCCCAGCATCTCCTCGCGGGCCAGATCTCTGGCCCGCAGGACAGCCTCGCGGAGGGCGGTCTTCGCCGCTCTATACCCCTCATATAGCTCCGCCTCAATGGCTGCCGCATTCGGTGGGCGGATGCGGAGCCTGCGATGCCTGGCGTACAGGTGTCGTGCCGTTACGCACGCCTCGCGCAGAGACGTCATCTCTCGCGACCACCTGTACACCTGACGTCGGGCGCTTCCTGGCCGGACTCGGGGCATTGCCACGTCACAGATGTCGGACATGGCCTCCTGGAACCATCCTGCCTCATTTTTAATGTCGGCAGGCCTGACCGGTGATGTCACCCAGGCCTGCACGATCGAGGCTTCCAGGAGGAGCTCCCGGTCCAGCTGCTTCAGCGCCCAATGCGGACCACTCGGGGCCTGTTGGACCGGCGCGCTTGAGGTCTGGGTGGAGACATCGAACCGGATGTACCGGTGGTCGGAATAGGTCTCCACCCCCTCCATGACACGCCAGTCAACGACACGCGGCGACAGAGCGGGGCTAGCGAACGAAATGTCCACCACCGACTCGCCCCGCATCCGTACACACGTGGCGACAGAACCCCGATTTAGGATGACCAGGCCCTTCTCCAGAGCCCAGTCCTCTACCATCCGTCCCCGCACGTCTGTGCAACGAGAACCCCAAGCCAAGTTCTTGGCATTGAAGTCCCCGAGGACAAGCACGGGGAGGGAATGGTTTCCGAAGACAACACTCAACTCTGCGAGAGAGTTGTGGAACTCGGCGAGAGTTCGGGTCGGGGAGAAGTAGACTCCCACCACTACAATCTCCCCGAACCGTGCTGCTACGCACCCCCGACCCCTCCTGACACCTTCAAGGGTCGGAGTACCGGCGGCGGCCGACGACACTATGGTCACTGAGCCGCTAATGTCCGCCACCCAGTCTTCCCTGGGCAGGACAAAATACGGCTCAGCGACCACAGCGATATTAATCGACCACGCGCCATGCTCTGGAGCAACAGATCCTGAGCACAGGCGCAGTGGTTGATATTCGCTTGGAGGAAGCGTAATGGGGCCGTTATTGGCACTCCATTACCGCTTCCTCCTCCCTAGCCCCTTGTGAGGGCCCTACTGTGGCGGCGGCAGTTGCGGCTGCGGCGGAGGCGACGGTGGCGGTGGCGGCGGAGGGCCTACCCTTGCCTCTGGTGGCTTTGGTGGGTGGAGCGCAGGCCTTGCTTCCAGCCCGGTGATCGGCCGGCTTGCCAGCCGCCGCACATGCACCGCAGTGCGGCGTGGCGCAGCAAGCTGCGGACACGTGACCCGGCTGGCTGCAGCGGAAGCAGAGGCCGCTGCGGTCAACCTCCGAGGCGCACTGTACTGACACGTGGTGTCCCACGTGGCAGCGATAGCACCTCAGAGGTCTGGGCTCCAGCAGCTTCACCTGCGCTGAAACCCAGCCCACCAGTAGCCTACGGCCCTCCACTATAGCTTTGGCCGCCGTCACAGGGCAGCATACCGGAACGGTATGCATACCCGTGAGGTCCGGGCGTAGGGCGCCTGCCCTGACCTGCTCAGTAGGACACCCACTGGACCTGGCGACGGCGGCCACCACCTTCTCTTTGGTCACCGAGTCGTCCAGACCCAGAATGCGCAGGTCTGCGCATCTCACGGGCCTGGACACTCGGGCCTCGTCCGCGTTTAGGGACGCTCTGAGCTTTTCCGCCAGAGCGTCAGCGGACTAGCCGCTGGTTTCACCGGGGATCTCCAGCATGCGTGCCCCCGTCGCGGTGACCTTAAGCCGGAGGCCCCCGGTGATCCCGAGCTCCCGAGATCCACCGTCTCCTTCGCCTTCGCCAGCAAGTCGCGGTAGGACACGCCCCTCTTTTTCGCTTCCGGCTGTAGTGTTATCACTACAGCCGCGGTTTTCGGGGCGCGGAGCCTAGCCGCGATCTTTTGCGCCCTGTGCTGGCGCTGCCGCTCCTCATTTCGGGCCTTTTAGAAGGGGCGAAAGGCGGCCACCTTTCGCCCCTTCTTCTTCTCCCCGACCACCTGCCATCCGGCTTCAGCCGCAGGTGTGGGGGGCTGGGGGGGCGGTGGTTGCGGCGGGGGCTGCCGTGCCGCAGGCGCTGGCCCGTTCGCCGTTGGCACTGGCGCTGGCACAGTGTCCACCTGTGCAGCCGCCTTGCCCTTCCCTTTTTTGGCCTATTTAGCCGGCGCCGCTTTCGCTGGAGCCGGCTTTTCAGGGGAGGGGGGTGGTGCCACAGCCCTGCCGGAGGGCTGGCTGGACGGTCCCGGTCCGGGTGCGGTAGCCGCAGCAGCCGCGTAGGAGGCCGCCTTCGGGCCCGTGGCTGCCTTGCTTGCCGCCAGCGGGGGTCGCAGGACTATTCCCTCCAGGACGGAGAACCGCGCCTGGAAGGAAGCCAGCTCCTGCCGAACCAGGTGCAGGACCTGGTTCTCCACCGGCGCAGGCTGGCTCTGTCGCTGTTGAAAGCCCCCCTTCTGAGGCGCCACGCGGGAGCCAGCCTCACGCGTCTGCGTGGAGCTTGGCGTTTTCCTTTCGGAGATCCTCCGTGGCGGCCGTCAGGCGGGCCACCTCCACCCGCAGCTTGGCTAACCTTCCACCTATCGGAGGAGAAGGAGGGAGTGAAGGCCCCGCGAAGTCTTCATCTTCAAGGCCACGCCCCTTATCGCGGCTTCCACCTCCTTAGCAAACCTGGCCTTACGCTCCGCCTCGGAGCCGCCAGGTGCACCCGCCTCGTCGCCAGACCCGGGAGCAGTATTGCCCGGGTGGCGCCCCTCTTCGGCCAGTCTCGCTGACCTCTCGGACCTCGTGGAGGTAGAGAGCCCCCTCCCTTTGCCCCGGATCCCGCCACGCTTGTTGGTGGTGATCTTTCGGGCAGAAGCCTCCTCATCTCCGGATGACGACCCCCGGTCGCCATCCCGCCTGGGCCGCTTGCGGAAGAACTTGCCGTTCTCCGCAGCAGTCCCGGCCCTCACGTGGCGGGACCTCTCTGAGCCTCCCGCGCTCACATCGCTGGATGCGACGTCGGACTCGGACCCCGCATCCCTCCTCTCCCCTATTTTGCCGTTGCCGGCGGTGTTGTTTTTTTGTTGTTTAATATCTTCCATATCTGAACCCACGAGTATGGGGGAAATAAAGTCAATCTAGGCAGAGACCCCTGTACCTAGAAGGGCAGATTTTAAGAATTTATTACTCGCCAGGGGGTCTGCAGGTACCCTGGCGAGGAGCGCACTAACGACTGATTTGTTCTAAGGAACACCCGTCAGCCATACATCCCCTCGCGGTGCGTCGCCGCTTGGGATTCGGGGTAACTTTTTATAGAGGTTTTCTATCTCGCGGTCCGGGCTGTTAAGCCAAGACCCTCGGTCCCTATCGAAGCCGCGAGACGTGATCCACAGCACTTCGATAATGGGATTACGAGACTGACGGTGACAGAGAAGGACGCATCCATCTCTGTCTGCTCGGAGGCAGGGTGAGTGCACACCAAGCCCGCCCTCACTCCTCTGCTATGCCCTCTGCTAAACAGGGTCACGCAGAGGAACGCACCGGGGGTCCTGGCAGGACCCCACCCATGTCAGAATTATTAGCCGCGGCAGTAACACTCCCCGAGGGATAAAAGGAAATTCTCATTTCCTCTCATTCCCCGGAGAAGGATACTGCCGCGCCCAGGGTGCACCGGCCCAGCAGCTGCTCTTCCTTCCAGACGTATCGAGAGGGACCAGCAACCGCTAGACACACGTGGAGGACTTCTGACATCGCACCCCACGTAAAGTGGACCTTAAGTACTTACCGTTATACGTTAGGCTCGTAGCAATATGTGTCACCGTGGCTCCTTATCGGACAGCGCCTGCGACGATATTGTGCGGTCTTGGAGAAAGCGAGACAGCAAATATGGAAGGCAGCACTGTTTCCGCGGAGGCGAAGGCGGGCCGTGCGGGGCAGGGTCACGCCACTAATTCGGCGGTGAGCGTTGTAGTGACGGACTCACTTAGATTATTAGAGTTTAGGATCTTTGTCGTTTAAATAAGGGTTAGCGTGGCGTACTTGCCAAGTTGTATTTTTAATTTGAACTAAAAACACGTCTACTCTCGAACACGGTACGAAACGGAAGGAATCTGATTCATGAGTTTAGTTTCTGATACATCACTACTGGTTATATTGCAAATGTTTGAGTTTACTGGCGTGGTTGCATGACCCAGTACGGAGCAAGGGGAAGTCTCCGAAATTGCAAGCAAAATGGGATGGACCATACCGAGTCGTGACTAGGATCAACGATGTCATCTACCGAATACAGAAGGGTCCACGAGGTGCGCCTAAGATTGTCCATGTAGACCGATTGGCGCGATACTACGGGACTAATGATGCTCGGGACGAGCATGTCTAAGGAGGGTGCAGTGTTACGTCGTACCCGTACCTACAATTACGGTAGTAGGTACCTACAAGTAGGTAGGTAGGTAGGACGCGTCTACTCTCGAATGATGTAGGTACCTACAAGTAGGTACAAAGGTAGTAGTAGGTAGTTACCTATTCTAATGAAGGTTCGAGGAAGTCGTGGAACTTTCTCGAACGTTCGGTCGCCATATAAATAATCGACGTGTTTGCGGAAGGAGGCAATCTAATTTTGGCTACACAACGAAGCGAATCGAAGTGAACTAGAAGTGCGATATCTAAGCGAATAGTGAACAGTAGTGTATTTGTGATTGAGTTATAAGTGTTTTGTAATTAAATAAAGTTTTTTGTTGTTTAATCAGTAGTAATTAATTTATCCCATACCCAGCTCGTAACAGTAGTCATAGTTTGACTGCCCCGTTGGTTTCGTGGTGGCAAGCGCGACTGCTCTCCGTGGGGTCCTGGGTCGATTCCCGGGTCGGGCAAAGTGCTATTGGGTTTTTCCATCAGGCATTTCTCAGTGTCAGCCACGGAGTATGGAACTGTGCCCGGCTGATGGCAATGGCCTACCCCTCCTTATTGGAACTAAAACATTACTGGCGAAATGTGGGTGTTCCTATTACCTACTGTTAGACACACCACTCCCTCAATCCCTCAGGGATTACAAGGCGTGCTGTTATCCACTTGACAGGCTGGTGAATAAGTTAGGTTCCAAAGCTTTGACAGGTTTTAATATTAAAACCAAAATCGTTTGCACCGAGTGTTAGGTATTTCTTACGGATCTTAAACAAAACAAACGTATTTTATGTGATGCCAAAACAAAATACTTGATGTTTAATAATAAATTTACAAAATTTTAACTATCGAAAATATGCTTCATGTGGGCGCCACTTCATATTATTATTTCTAGCACACGATGAGGTGAGGGTTATCCACGAAGTAAGTGTGGCGTGTGCAAGCTTTGCACTCGTCCAGCTTTTCGTACAAGCATTGCGGACCATTTTTTACGATCATCTGAAACAATAACAAAATCGGTATAAACCGACAATATAGTGTAGATAACAAGAAAAAATCTAATTAGTCCGTCAGATAGATTATCAAAAAATATTTGACCCGTATTTTTTCTTTTGTTACGTAAACAAAAATTGACGAAGATATGACGCTTTTAAAATTCTCAATATGTCACGCCGCAGCCGCGCGCCGCCGCGCCGCCGTGGTATACTCTCTCCCGAGTTTTGATGCGTTTTATCTTTGTCAATATTACTTGATTTACAAAAACAAAAAATACGTGTCTATTATTTTCCAATACTCTGACTGACGGACTAAATAGAATTGCAATTTATTGATGGTGGAAACTGGCTTAGTATAGCTACTTTTTTATCGTAAATAGGCTAGTGTTTGGCCGCAACTCGCCTGATGTGAAGCGATGATGCGGCCTAGCACAGAATACGGTTAGCAACGTCAACAAATATTTTTATCTTTATTTAATTTTGATCAGTACCTTAACAGCAGATGTATCTGGATGTTCATTGGTGTCTCCGACGCATTCTCCCAACACTATAAAGCCCACACCTATCAACTGATTTGTTTTATTGTCGTAGAGCCCGAAATACGGGACGAAGGGTTTGTCACAAGTCGTGGATGTAGTCATGCTGTGGTAGTAGTGAAGTCCTGGAATATCAAAGCCCAATTTTAACTTTTTCGTAAACTGCAGCAGTAACTTTGTTTTTCATTAGCACGCTATGAAAAACATAATTATTCAGCTTTACTGTTGCGTGTAAGTTTACATAAGAACGAGCGTTAAAAATATTGTTATTAATTACATTGTTTGCTGCTTCGGAACCCTGTATGTGCGAGTTCGACTCGTACTTGGCCGGTTTTTGTTAAACAAAGTAGCGATGTAAAAAAAAAAAAAGATTTCGGAATGATGTACTGTCTACCTATGTGATAACCGTTTGTGTCAATGCCAATTTCACCATGTCTAAAGTCTGTTATGTCATCATGTGGAAGGACGCATCACTGCCTCCTTCAATTATTTTAACCGTTGAGCTAGGATCCAGTTGAAATCGCGGGATACCTGTAGCTATGGCGTCTATAACAACAAAATATGATGAGTGCGCTTAACTCACTTGGCCGGTTTATAATAATACAGTATAGGCGAGACGACAAAAAAAACCTAGTTAGTCCGTCAGTTAGATTATCAAAAAATATTTGACCCGTGTTTTTTCTTTTGTTACGTAAACCAAAATTGACGAAATATGACGCTTTTAAAATTCTCAATACGTCACGCCTAGGTATAATTTTTAGTTAGTTCTGACGTCACAAGCCCCCCACTCCCGAGTTTTTATGGGTTTTATCTTTGTCAATATTCATTGATTAACAAAAACAAAAAATACGTGTCCATTAATTTTCAATACTCTTACTTACGGACTAAATAGATTTGCTATTTTTTGATACTGTCGTCATGCCTATTCTCATTGAAAATTTGTCTTGATGCTAAGATTTTTTTTTTTGTTAGCCTATATGTGTGTCCCACTGCTGGACAATGGCCTCCTCTTTCTCCTTCCATACCTCTCTGTCCTGTGCGATATCAGGCCATGTTTGCACCGCAAACGAGATTAGATCGCAATAAGAAATAACTTTTATTACCCATCCATGGCACGCAGCTTTGCTTTTTCCACACGCTTCTATCATTCTTTTTGATATCCTTGAGGTCTTTGGGTGCGTAATCCAAAATACCGTTGATACTTAGGAACGCCACGTTATTTGCTTGGATCACCTCGTCTTTGTTATAAGTGCGAGTTGATTTATCTTAAATATAAAACAAGTACTATTGTTAATATTTCATGAGTCTCATGATATTTAAGGTTTCGTGACACACCGGCGATTAAGCCCTTGCGAGTCCTGTTAGTGAATGTAAGAGTTTTATTAGTAAGTAGTTGTTCAGAAGCAAAAATTTTGTAAAAGAGATGTATATTCATTCCATACGCTGCTTATATCTCATAATCTGAATTTTATATCTAAATTGCTGATGATGGTACATATTATGGGACAATAGATGACTGAATTAAGATAATTAACAACCATTTACCTGTATTTCTATTCTCCTAGCCACTGGTGTCGATTCTGTTGTGCACAAACTAAACTTAATTTAGGCTATTGCTATCTTTTACTAAAAGGCAGTGCAAGAAAAGGACGGCTGTAGCTATGAACTAAGTTAGAGATGTCAAACTAGTCTAGGCCTTGCACTTTACCGTGTTTTTAGTCGACATTTTTTACGTGCACCCTTCATTTGTATGGAAATATTAGTTGCATCTAAATTTGACAGCTCTAAATTACGTCCGTCTCTTTCTCGTTTTATTAGTGAGAAAAAGATAGCAATAGACTAAATTAAGTTTAGTTTGTGCACAACAGAATCAACACCACCACCGCTTAGACATTTTAAAAACATTTGCAATAAAAAGGCCAAAGTGTTTACCTTCCGATACGAAGAAGAACAAACTGGTAAGGTATGTTTTGCCATTAGCGCTGCAAGTCCATGGTATTAACCCTTGAGCAGTCGGGTCATAATATAGTTTTGTTGTACTTTCGGCTAGCTGCAATAGACAGGTTCAACAATCAATGACCCAGACATAATTCTATGTCGGTAGGCACCCATAGAGTCCGTTAATGATTTAGGTGACGTAGGACTTTTGAAGTTGTCTAAATTCTTTCCTTATCGTGTCGTTAGTGCTTAACTTGTTGTCAGAGCTTTTTTGCCGTCCATGGGCCTCTGACTTGGCTTTACATGCCGTCGAGAAATATCTCTCAGGCATGCTGGTTTCCTCACGATGTTTTCCTTCACCGAAGCAAGTGATAATTATACAATACGCACATGGATCCGAAAAACCAGAGGTGCGTGTCTTGGGTTCGGACTCGAGTCGAATCTTTAGGCTATCACTGCTTAATGGGGTGGCTAAGGCAAAGTAAATCTCAGATGGCGCCACCATATATAGTTGGTCTCAATCTGACCAATGAGGTTATGCTATTTTGAAATATAAAATGACATTACCACATTTTCAATACTGGTTGGTCCAGAGCAAAAAAATATCGCAAAGACGTGGAGAACAAGTGCATTTACACACCTTTATGTATTTTAATTGGTACGGAGGAATGAGGAAAATGTGGGGAGGAAAGTTTTTAGTATGCATGTGAATGGGTATATAAGAGTAGAGGAAGATCAAAGAAACAGTGGATGGATCCAACCTTCCCATGGCCCTTCCAACTTACGTTATACGGGCCGAAACGTGGGGCGGCTGCGGACAGAGCACCCTTGGCAATCTTATTTTTACGGTCCGCAGGCGCTTCTTGATCCCTTACAAATTAGACCATGTGTACCCTTTTGCAGCTCTCCCTTAATAGGGCATGCACACAACGAAACCACAAGTACTCCGCTGCCCGTCGGCTCCAGTGTCTTCTTGTTGTTCGCCTTTCTGATGTTCTTCCTCCTATCACGTCGCATGGCCTTGCGTTGGCCTTGCGTCTGTCACAGTGAATGGACTGTGTAAAGAATGATACGGCAAGCAAGGAGATGTCTGATGAGATGAAGAGTAATAGAGAAGAATATGGAAGAAGAAGACATGCTGCGGCGACCCCAAATTAATTGGATTAAGGTCAAGAGAACGATGATGTACATTTTAATTGTACACAATCTTCGGGGTTGTTTTTTTTAAAAAACCCCATAATTATATAAAGATTAAAAGAGTGCTCGAGTCAACAAAAAAAAATTAGTGCCACTCGAGCACATACTCGGGGCCGTGTCGCTCCCCCCACTCTTCAGACGTCCTGGTTACCAGGTAGCAAGCAATGGAAAAAATTCTGAAAACTTTGTTATTAATCGAGTGCAATTAGACAATAAGGTGGAATGAAGTTTATAGAGGTCGGGTTTTCAGCAAATCTGTCGTTAAGCGAATCTGTCCTAAGGCGAATCTGTCCTAATGCGAACATGGCCTTTTTTCATTGAGTTCATATAAGAGTGTAGAAGAAAAAAAATCGTGAAAAAGTTACTTAGCTATGACAAAAGAAATCTTAGTCTTAACATTCGGTATTTTGTAAATAACTGAAGAAAATAGAAAAAAAAAACTTAAAATAAGTATGAATTTGATCGACAATAATGATCAAAAAAAATGACCAAATTGGCAGTTAATGAATGCACGCAGGTCACACTATTAGGTCACAAAATGAATTCGTCTTTCAAGTTATTCATAAACAAAAAAAAATATTCTAAAGGAAATTCAAAAAAAGTAGCGAGCGACGAATTTTATTAACTTTCTTCTCCACTCTTCTAGTAACTCAATAAAAAAAGTTCCATGAAAATCCGAGCACTATAAGCTTCGTTCTATCTTTTTAGTATTTTTTGTCTAATTGCACTCAGCTATATATTATGAGCTTTTAAGGCCCTTCTTACCCTAAAACTAGCAACTCTATTTGTGTTGGTTCAAACTTCGATTGAAATTCTGTTAGAATAAAGTTCTAATCAGCTTGCACTACAAAGCGGTTGTTACGTCAGTCACTGCGGCCGAATAGTGCAAAATTAGTGTTTTTTTGTGATTTACAAAAAATCTATTGATTGGATTAAAAAAATAAAACACATAAGACCTGCTTTATAGTTAGTGCAGTTAGTATGCAAAGTTTTATGATCTAATTTGAAGTAATAAATAATAATAAATAAATAAATAAATATCGCTGGACATTAACACACAGCGCCATCTAGTGCCACACTAAGCAACGAGGCTTGTGTCGTGGACACCAGATAGTTGATATACTACATAGATAATTTTTGTTTGTAAATACATACTTATTATACATATAAACATCCATGACTCGGAAACAAATGTACATGGTTATCACACAAACATTTGCTCCAACCGGGATTCGAACCCGGGACCCTTAGAACGTAAGGCAGCCTCACTACGCCATTCGGGTCGTCGTAGTACTTTTTGAATACCAGTGGTTTATTGTTCCATTTGGAGGTAACTTTGGAATTTTTTTCTATAGAGAAACGTTTATGGAATCGTGTTTTCGTCACACATAGTACCTAGCATTAATCCTCAACTACCATATATTTATTTCAAAATTAATGCTGCAGTATTTTAGGCGTAACGGAAGACCATGCTAAGCCATTTGAGGCATGTTAGGCCCTTAACAATCACTCAGTAATTGGTTGAGAACCATTTTATTAAAAAAATGTCGGTCATTTGCCGCCAAGGCCAAGTGGTTAGGTAAGTAGACATTACTGAAAATTAAACAGAATTTAATAACGAATACACCAAAAGTAAATATAATACTGAAAAACAAGTTTACAATACTTTTCCATCTCGCTGAAACGTGAGTTTGTTCTTTCAGCACTTGTGTAAACACATAATTATTTGTGTTTCAATCGCAATTTAAATTACGGGTGCTAGGGTGCGAGCCTGCGAACCCGAGTTCTCCGTCCACGTAAAGTATCACGAAGATTAAAAAAAAAGGAAATGAAATAAAATGAATTTGAAATGAAATGAAATTTATTTATTTGCCAGAATACATAAAGGTGCTTACATCATATCATGGTAAAATAATTTTAGTTTTACTACCTATATTCGACTTATCAGTCGTGCAAATATTTCTAGTACATGAATAATAATATCATTAAATTACATCAATGTCATAAATGATAAATGATGTTTATTTTGCAAGTAGGTTTTTACAAACACTTTTACACGTCATTTTTTTAAACTAGATGGGGCCGGTGTTTCGTACCTGACTACTCTGAGAAGAAACAGTCGAAACAAACTCAGAGGTCATAGTCTCTTTTGAAGTCCAGACATAATCTTGCTCAATTCACATGAGGACTATGCAGATTAGTGTCTGAGATGGTCTTTTGAAGAAAGAACCACACAGATTTGAGTGGACCTGTCCAGTCAGTGCAAGCATTTGTCAGTTATCGTGTAGCTCGACTTATAACTCAAGGAGCTCAACGAAACGACGAACAATACCAAAGAAAGGACATTTGGGTAGGTCGCTTATAGTACTCAAACTGCCAGACAGTTGTAGGAAAAAAAAAGAAAACAAACAAAAAAAATAAAAATGTGACTCACATGGTCCCCACATCCACAATAATCAAACAAAATTAATAAATGTGTTTAGTCATAGACAATATACACATCATTGTCATAATAGAATTTACAGTCTTGCTTCGATTAATACACTGGTCAGCAAATAAACCGAGCCACCCACTACCTAGGAACTCTGATTCGATTTTCTCAAAAAGTATAAAACTTACAACTATCAAAGTTATACCTACAAAAAGTGCGTTTCATGGTGATTAAAATGACTGCAAATTAATTCGAAAGTACCGTCAACTCACATTAATCAAGCAACAAACACAATTCTAACGATTTGCTCTGTTTTCACCAGAGTTTGAAATTAGCGTTCTTTTTCTCTACAGTCGGATATTTCTTATCATTTCTTTAGTTTTTGTCCATCGTTTGCTCAGACGCGTGTGTTTTTGCTACTTTTTTCGATTAATAATGGATACAACACCTCAGGAAGCAGCTCAAGCTGTAGCATTACTTCAAGCAGGCATTGCGCAACGTGAAGTCGCTCGAAGGCTTCGAATCAGCAGATCTTCGGTGCAACGAGTTTACAGACGATACCTAGAGACTGGAGCATTCGATCGCCGTCCAGGTACGGGCAGACCTAGGGCTACATCAGCAGCAGATGATCGATATATCCACCTTACTGTTCTGCGAAATCGCCACCTCAACGCAGTTCAAGTCCAACAAAGTCTGCGTGACGAACGCCAAGTGGTCATAAGTTCAGATACCGTCAGAAGGAGACTTGCTGAACGGAACCTGACCCCAAAAAGAGCTGCAACAGGCCCAGCATTAACGGTAGCACACCGTCGAGCACGACTTGAATTTGCTCGAGAGCATAGGGATTGGACATTAGAGCAGTGGAGTAATGTACTCTTCACTGATGAGACCAGGGTGAGTCTACATGGAAGTGATCGACGTCAGAGAGTATATCGTCGCCCTGGAGAACGTTATTCTCAGTGTTGCATCAAGGAAACTGTTGCTTATGGAGGAGGATCTGTAATGGTCTGGGGCGGCATCTCGTTAACAGCACATACAGCGTTAGTTTTCATCGAACCGACGGGCCGTACACGTGGACTGACTTCTCATCGCTACATTACTGAGATCCTCGCAGACCATGTGGTACCTTACGCAGGATATATCGGACAGGATATGCAATTGATGCATGATAATGCACGGCCTCATGTTGCTCATGTGGTGACCCAGTATCTACGCGACGTCAGCATTCGTACGATGGACTGGCCAGCTCGAAGCCCGGACTTGAATCCGATAGAACACTTATGGGATGAGCTGAAACGTCGGGTTCGAGCCCGGGTACCTGCTCCAACAAGGCTTCCAGAGCTGCGAATCGCAATTGAAGAGGAGTGGAATACAATTCCTCAAGATTTTATCGTCAGGCTCGTAAGGTCGATGAATACAAGGATGCTGGCAGTTATCCGAGCAAGGGGAGGGAATACGGAATATTGATTAAAAACTTTTTTTTGACTTTATCTTTGTTTTTGGCTTTAATTTTTTTTTCACTTTATCAGTACTAACGATTGTCACGACTGGAAAACGACTCTTCTTTGTAAAATCCTTAATAAACACTGAAATATTGATTAAACCCAATGAGTTTCCTTTCATTTTAATCACCATGAAACGCACTTTCTGTAGGTACAACTTTGATAATTGTAGGTTTTTTAGTTTTTGAGAAAATCGAATTAGAGTGCCTAGGTAGCGGGTGGCTCGGTTTATTTGCTGTCCAGTGTATTAGTTAGGAACATTACATTTTAAAATATAATTATTAAATTAAGTAGCTAGTAAATTAGCTATTATTAGTAATAAAATAATATCTCTCTTATCATCATCTTTTCAGCCGAAACCACATTAACCGGTCCCACAATTTTTTTTATAATAATAATAATAATAATGATTTATTTAACAGATCATACAATCCAATTTGTTAGTAGTACATACACATCTTAAACACTAGTGTTAGTACATAATTATATTTCAATTTTATTAATAATGTCAAAATAATTAATAATAATATGTCAAAATCATCAAACGATAATGTCAAAATCACCATTAATTATGTAAAAATAATTAATAATAAAAATGTCAAAATCATCAAACAATAATGTCAAAATCACCATTAATCATGTCAAAATCATTAATAATACATAGTCAGGAAATAAAAAGAAATAAATAAAGGACAATAATCAAATAAGCAATAATTAAAGGACAATAATCAAATAAGCAATAATTAAAAGAAACATTATTTCAAGGCACGAGTAGAAGGTAACACTTGAGTTGTGGTCCAGTGCCTGAGTATTAGACCTTCCGCCCTATCGGCCACAGTGACCAGGAGGCTGTTGGCGCTTCCCCGCACCCGCCGCATCAAGGAGGCGACACGCGCACGCATGATTGCGTAAAAATCGTCTATACGTGCCTCTGCGAACATTCCCGATGCGCTACAGTGTCGTGGCAACCCCAACAACGCCCTGTACGCGTTATTGTACTGGACGCGTAAGGCGCTGTAAGCCTTTTGCGTGTAGTCGACCCATAGACTGCTGGTGTAAAAAGATTGGCAGTATGCCCTAAACAAAGTAGTTTTTACACCCCTCGAACACTTTGCAAACCTACGAATCAACATATTGCTCCTGACTGACAGCGCCCTACGCTCCCTCTCCATAACAACTAACTAACTTAATTGGGTACACCTACACAAACAAACATCACGTGGCATTGAAAGAAAGGAACAAGCATATTGAATTTGGTACTGTACAAATTCTGCCTCTACTTAAATTATGAATGTTTGTTGTCTGCTGGTGGTGACATCTTTTCTCATTTTCGTGTTAATTTTTTTTAAGTAAAGGTGTAACTTTATTCGATATGGTTTTGTCACTGAAAAAGCTTTCTTCCTTCCTTTCTTTCATATCATATTTACCTTTGTAATAAAAAGTAAACAGTCCGTCTGTGAGAGGTTTGACCTCTTCTTCGATTCTGAATTTGAAGTTTTGAATTAGTCAAATTCTTTTATATCAGTTTGAATTTCGAAGGTATCACTGCGTAGGAATACTGCCAAAGTAGTGTTAGATAGGTTCAAAACTTCGTGTCGTGGTTAGTGCCTAACCTGGTGTCAGAGTTTTTATGCCGCCTACGGGCCTCTGACTTGGCTTTACATGCCGTCGAGAAATGTCACTCAGTTTGCTTCACCGTAGCAAGTGATAATCATACAATTCCTGAACGGTAGCTAATTATTTTAGGCATGTATTTAACGCGGCGAAAAACTAATCTGACTTAGGATTTAAAAAAATAAAAAAAATGGGTTGGCAAAAATAATAGGTTAGCTACATTTTAAGTATAAAGTAGCAGCTTTATTTTGAGTTGTAAGCTTTGTTTAAAAATTAAATTGGCAGTGATTTTTTGGTGTGGCAACTGAATTCAAAAGAGACTATGACCTCTGAGTTTGTTTCGGCTGTTTCTTCTCAGAGTAGTCAGGTACGAAACACCGGCCCCATCTAGTTTAAAAAAAAAAATGACGTTTAAAAGTGTTTGTAAAAACCTACTTGCAAAATAAACATCATTTATCATTTATCATTTAAGTTGTTATTTGCCTGAAAACAAATTAGCCATTATTTTAAAAACCAAATTGATGAATGTGGATATCAAAAATTAATTCGCAATAAGTATCTGAAATTGACGATGTTTTGACCAAATAGAGTTTACCGCTTTCCGAATTGCGCAACTCACTCTCAAAAGAATTTTATGCTATTAAATTTTCATAATTAGCTAACATTCATTGTGTGAGGAGCTCGCGGCTTAATATGAACAGCCGCTCGGGTTGCTTGCCTAGGTTGGTCCGTGGATGGGTGACCAACCGTTTATATACCTCTGTGCCTTGGATATTACGATAAGCCGTTGGTCCCAGCTGTCATTTGTAGATCTTTGACAGTCGTTACAGCTATTCTTGCAAAAAAACAATTACAAAATGGTGTGCCCAACTGACACATGAAGAGACAGAATAGATTTTAAGTTAAATAAACTATAAACAATAAAATAATCCACACATCTGCAAACACACACACATACACTCACAGATACACGCATGTACACTCACACACACACGCATTCACACATACACACACACACACGCACATTCACTCTCACACGACATTAGACACAATTCTATTTATTGTTTTTTATTAATGTAATATCATTTTATTTTTGTAAAAAGGTATTTCTCATTTACCTACTTACCTCGCATGTATCACATCAACAAATTATATGATTGTGTTTTAATTTTAAGTAAACGCAACTCCGGCCCCCAAGATACAGGCGCACCTAGTTTGGGGACCTCTGTTTTCTAAATATTAATGTTAAAATTTTACTCGTTACGATTTTGTCATAGTGCTAAGTTAGTTTAAGAAAATGATTGTAACAATGATTCAATGAATTATTCTTATTCTTATTTAGTGGCTCGATATTCAGACAACCAGTAAAGATATCGTATTACCTAGTACTAACTGGGTCGTGGACGTCAGATAGGCAGTTGCTCCATGTAAAATACTGGTATTCAGCTGCAGTGCCGTAACCAGAAATGTGGCCGGGGGGGTGGGTACCCTAAATGATTCCCGGGTCGCAAAGTGTTATTGGGTTTTTCCATCAGGAATTTCTCAGCAGCAGCCATGGAATCTGGATTAACGCCCGGGTGATGGCAATAGGCTCGCCCCCTTTACATGGGACTTAAACATTATTATAGGTTGGTTTCTCTATGGTTTTCCGAGATTTCGGGGAGGATTCGAACAATGTATTTTGAAAGTCTTTTCGAGTTCTAAAAATATTCTTAAAGAATTTATGCGCAATATAGAAAACAATGCGGAACTATAGAGGAGAGCTAATCAGGGAGCGATTGGCTGCTCCACTGCGTGTCGCGGGTTTGATTCTCGCTCGGAACAAATATATTTATGGCCTACAAGTAGTTGTTCCTGTGAGTTTAAATGTTTGATATCGCACTCACGGATCACGGTATCAGTGGATACAACTCGCCTTCAACCGTGGCTAATTCAATCTGATACCGCGATCGGGGGAGACAAACCCCGGTACTGTTGAAATTCCAAGTATGAGGCAAAGATTAAAAAAAAAACTAAAGTAATTTATCTCCTTACAGCAATGCAATTAGGTACACCATTGGAGCAAAAAGTACTTACTCGTATATAAATAATGGCTGGTTGTGAAATAAAAGTCCTATTGAACTTGAAGATATTTTTATTGGAAACTTGCTTATAATTTACATCTTATAAATCTTACAATAGGTAATTATTTCATGTGGCAACCTTAGGTGAAGGCCTGAAAGGGACTGCGTGCCTATCGCCCTTCGAACCTCTCCTAAACTGGCTAGTTTCTGAAGACTGCTATGCTATCTGAACCTCTAGCTAGTGAATGACGATATGTTTTTCTTTTTATGTATATGGCATCTCGCGTCAACATGGGAGGTTGTCGTCTGCTTAACCGGACTATCCTGTGCAGGGAGCCTTGAGTGTAAAGGCTGTTTTACGCCGGGGCAACATTGTGCGGCATTGCGGCATGCCACAAGGCCGCATGCTACAATAATTTAAAATGTTGCTTATTGTGGCAAGAATCGTGCGGCATGGCAACACCTTGCGTCATGAGGCAGACTGTTGTAGCCAGTCGCAGCTTCTATCCAAACACAATGGACTCCATGCTACATTTTTTGGTGCGTCATACAGTTAAAATTATATTATATACTAGTATTTGCGTGGGTGCGCGAGCTGCGCGCAGCTCGCGTGTCGTCGTGTTCTTGAGAAGTAGTCCTTACCCATATAAAATTTTGAGAATCCATAAGAATCCTTAAACGAATTGGAAAATCTATTAAAGTCCTTAAAAGATTTTGTAAATTTTATAAAATCTTTTAAACATTTTGAATATCCTAATAAAATTAAAGTAAAAACCTTAATTAAAAACTCAGACCTTTTCCCATTAAAAAAACATTACCGTAAAGTTTGCTTGTCGTCGCCCCTGAGTTACGCTTCACCCACTGTATTTCGCTCCGCTCAGGACCTTCCTATCACCGGACAGGTTTCACCGCCTACTATAATATTTGTTCAAACACCCAATGGCTATCTCTAACCGTCATGAAGTTACAGCCCTTTCAATTTTAGGGGAGGTTGGGGAGGGAAGGGTATACAAATGATTTTGACCAACTCTAGGCCCCTCCTTACGAATCTGCAAAAAAAAATGTTCCAAGTCTCTCAACTTCCGAGATCCGCCTAAAGGGAGAAGGGAGACAAGTGGGTCGACTTTTGAAAACTGGTTTTAACTTTTCCGAGTCTCCTCTATAAGAATCTGAAAAAAAAAATGTTCCAAGTCTCTTGGTTTCCGAGATAAGGTAGGGAGGGGGACAAAGGGGGGCGAAAAGGGGAGGTTTGGCACTTTTCCCATACTCGCGGGAGTTACTTGTTTACGAATCTGTCAAAATATACCCACCTCCCCATCCACCATCTGGGAGAACAATTATGTCAGTGAGTCAGTGGTAATTTAGCTTTATTTAATATAATAATAATAAATTAAAATTATCTAGGCACGATGTTGCTTCGGCGTAAAATAGGCTGCCGCATACCGAAATGTTGGTTATTTGTAGCACACTACAATCATGATGACGCACGCCACAATATGTAGCATGCAGCAATGTTGCATAGTATTGCCCCGGCGTAAAACGGCTACATTTTCAGGCCACTCGCAGTTCAACACTATAAGGTTGCAATACTGCTCAACCGGACTGTCCTGTAATTTAAGGCCCTTAACCAGGGCTTACAAACCAGATCATGTAAAGTTAAATGACGCCCGCTAAGGGCATGGCCTGTGGGGTTCGGCCTCGGCGAAGACAGCTCTGCTTTTAAAGCGGAGTGCTTTAGATGTGTGCACAATATCGACATGTACCTAGTCGTCTGTCGTTGTGGTGTAGATAACTCCCAGGTAGGCGCTGCTTCAGATTGTTACACACGAAGATTGTAGATGGCGTCACTTTCCTATAGAAATTATTTGTAGTTGCAGTTTTATAATTATGCTATCACAATGAGAGGTTTTCTTTTTGAGGTATTAAAAAAAACTTTGTTTCCAAGAACTCTATAGATGGCGTTGAACTGACTACGATAGTTGGTGCCAAAGCCAAATCGCTTGGGAAGAAAAACATTGCGTCACGTCACATACGCTCGTTGACTGACACTTTCGTTTGCTTAACCTTCCGAATATAACCTAGAGAGCAGCGGTGGCCCAGTGGTGGCGGCCCCGACTTACGAACAGTAAGTCGTAGGTTCAAACCCAGGCAGGCGGCATTACTTTGTGTAATTTATTTCATCACCACTGCTCTCAAAACGGTGAAGGAAAACATCGTGAGGAAACCGGCATGTCCTAGAACCAAAAATTCGAAGATATGTGACATCTACCAATCCGCACTGGGCCCGCGTGGTGGATTATAGCCCATACGCAAAATACGCGCTTTGACGTGGAATTGCGGACACCAGCCCGTTATACAATACAATACAATACAATAACCTAGTTGTCTCGCGCTTTGTTAAAATCAGTTTTTTTAAGTTCCGTTCCTTGCATTAACGTACTAAGTTCAGCGCCATCTATCCAGCGACTACGGAAGAGCTGAAAAGAAATCCCTCATCCTATTGACCCGCTAATTCATAGTGCTTTGGATAAGTTACACTAGATGGTGCTATACGTTGGTCACACTAATTATTTCTTACTATCTTTCAACAGCTGCAATTCGAAATACAAATATATAAATAAACTAAATAAGATGCAGAAAGAGGTGGCGAGACGATCCCTAACCAACTAAGTCTAAGGATGCCCGGGATAAGAGCACATGGAAGGAATTGGAGGAGGCCTTTGCCTAGCAGTGGGATAGTAAAGGCTAAATAAAAAATAAAAAAACCAACGACAGAGCTGCGCAGGTGGCAATATACTAGTCGGGTAATATTTGAGTCTATCAACACGCAAAGAAGTATAGGAATAACGGCCATTTTCTATAACTTACTTACGTATAACTGTTAGTTAATATGTCTAGCTACGTCTCGTAGCTATAGGTGTTTCTATAAACAAAGTTAGCTTGGAATAGGTATCCTATCCGCGTCACCTACTTGTCATTCGGAGGACTGTGAGTCATAGAAAAAAACAGAAAGCTTTTCTGTGACGTTTTGTTTCTGACGGTCCGTAAGCAAAATGTCAAACAACCAGATAGCAACCTTCCGTTACCTGTTAGTAAGTTATTTAAAATGGCCGTAAATAAACTTCCGAATCCACAGTTTAAACTTAAAAAAATTGAAAAGTATCAACGGTAGAGGAGCTTGTGGCTAAATAATAACAGCCGCTCGGGTCGATCTTTAGGTTAATCCGCGCTTGCTTAGGTTGGTCTGTGGATGGGACCACCTACTACATACCGGGTTTCCTCCGTGCCTCTGAAAGCACGTTAAGCCTTTGGTCCAGGCTGTCATTTGTAGATCTATGACAGTCGTTACAGGTAGTCAGTGGCCCAAAAAGTCTGACAACCAGTCTTACCAAGGGATATCGTATTACCCAGTATACTAACTGGGTTGTGAAGGTCAGATAGGCAGTCGTTCCATGTAAAATACTGGTATTCAGCCGCATCCGGTTAGTCTGGAAGCCGACCCCAACATAGTTGGGAAAAGGTTAGGCAGATGATGAACAGAGAAGTATCAACGGTCGTGTCATGACAAGATCGCCCAGGCCACACCTGTCACTACCAATGTGAGTTTTTGAATTCACAGAATGAAAACAGACTGGCTATGCAGTAAGTACCTGCTGGTACCTGGTGGTGCCTGGCTCGTATCATTTATCGTTAGTCACGGTAATCGCTGCTTGACGATACCTCGTTGTTCACGTCTCTTGAAATCAGAACATTTTCCGCATCTCTGAGATAAAACCTATTTACCGAGATAGAGTATGGTGGTAAAAGTTCGATAAGAACCATACGATATGAACCATCCCATAATAGTAGAGAAATTTTACCATTAAGACTTGGCAAATCTTAGGTTTACTTGACAATCCGTTTACCGTAGTTTTTGCAGTAACATTGGTACATAAAAGTGTAAAAAGACTCTTAACAAAGCCAAAAGGAACTTGTTCTCCCCGTCATTGAAATATCGTTTTTGGTTTTAGACCATACCTGGAAACCTTCTTGTTGGATTAAACCTTCTTTGTTGTAAACCTGCCATCTGTGGGATGGAAGATCGGTATCGATTGATAGAAGATACTAGTGCCATCTATTGGCTTGTGTGTTAACTACTTTGAGGCAATTCCTGATAAAATTTTCGAGTGGCAACTCGAACCTACTTTGATAATTTATGAACGCGGCCATAGTACCTTACACAAACATATACTGTGGTATGTGGAACAGGTAACAGGCAGATCACGCAAGCTTTGGTAACAGGGTCCTCAGGTCCAGTGAGCTTTGCGGTACGCGGTCTCGACCACGACTTGACGGATGACCGGCTGCTATCTTGAACAAAACTGGTCAGACACTAATCTTTGTTTCTAGTCGAGGCTTCTAGTCCAAACTTCGTGGTCCTGGCCACATAGTGCGTGAGGTCCCTAGAACTGACAGCGCCGTCACAGGGTCAGGTGACATTAAACGTGTAAAAATACCCTTAACAAAGCCCAAAGGCACTGGTTCTCCCCGGCATGTCATTGCGATATTTTTTTTTGTTCTGGACTACGGTCCTCAGGTACGCCTGGGAACCTTCTAGTTACGGAGATATGGAGGTTCAAAGTTCCAACTTTCTCACAAGTTTTTTAATTAAAAGTTTTTAATGTTATAACTTTTCTTTAAACACTTCTAGTCCTTACTACTATTTAATGCATCCATCAGCACAATGAAAAAAAAAAACATGCCATCTTCCCACTTTGACCAATGGATCCCAGACTTGGTCTTTGACAAATAATCAAAAGTCCAAACCCAAGGTCTGCCAGCGTGCAATGGAGCGCAGCATTCTAGGTGTAAAACTAACCGACCGTGTACGCAACACCACACTGCGCTCCAAAACACAAATCACTGACGTTGCTCAAAAAGCCGCTAAGCTGAAGTGGGACTGGACTGGCCACGTCTGCCGCATGCCGAATGAGCTGCGGGTCAAAATAACCACTTTTTGGAGCCCTGACACAACCAGAAGGCGTCGCGGCAGACCTCGTAGAAGATGGCGGGACGAGCTGGATAAAACCAACGACCAGTGGTCCACATTAGCCCTGGATAGAACAAACTGGAAGTCATGGGGAGAGGCCTTTGCCCAGCAGTGGGATGAAGCAGGCTAACAGTATCAGTATCAGCACAATGTTTTGAGTGCGTTACTTTAAGTCCTATCGTAAAACGTGATTTTTCATACTAAAAAAAATACAAAAATAAAGAAAGAAAGTCACATTTACATAAGCGTAGAGTGACAAAAAATTCATTCACAAATATCAGGAAATCGTTGATTTTTTAACTTACTTTTCTACACCTCTAGAACTTAATAAAAAAGTTCCATGAACATTCTGACCTCTATAAACTTCGTTCAGCTAATAGACTGCTAACTGCAGTCAGCTAGTGGGTCTGAATTATCATTATGATGCTAGGCCATAGTCGAAACTGTCGCCGACATGTTGATTTTATTGCAGACTTCCACCGGCGTTGGTCACTTCATAAAAGATAGCTTGATCTCTGCGAAATATTATTATGTCAAAATTATACCACAAACTTCAAGCTGTCAACTGTCAAGCTTATACAACAAACTTCAAATTTAATGTTTGTTGTAGGAGCTTGACATAATGTCGCAGAGATCAAGGTACTTATCTTGAAGTATTGTATCAGTTGACCTGACGTGTTGACTTGTTAATGTACGGCTCCATAAAGTATGGTACGGGTTCTATTTCTAATGGGGCAATAATAGTCTTCCTGTTTGCTCTCCATCATGGCGGTCTACCAAAGTGGAATTTATCTATTGGCGCGAGAGATATTAAAGTGCAGAAGTGTGTGCGCAGACACTGGTACAGTCACGAGCATCTATATGTATGTCGGCGTCACATTGTAAAACCCGTTAGATTGTAATCTGTCTAGTCAGATTGTAACAATATTTCGACAGTTTACAATCTGACTAGACAGATTACAATCTGACAGGTTTTACAATTTGACGCTGACATATACATTTACTTAAATTCAAATCCGATTCTCTCGTGTTATAACCATTGGAACACAGAGATAACACCAATTTTATAAAAAAAAATATGTTCCAAGATAGGTACTATGTCAGTGAGTGGATACATATTGGTGCTCATGAGTCAACCTATCATCCCTCATTCTCATAGTCCGATGGGAGAGCAATTCAACAGGAACAGAGAGAGACCAGGCTTAGGAGCAATGCCTAAAAGTGTTGTCTGTATTTTGCCTATGTCTTGTCTATGGTGTAGGACTGTTTTTTTTTCAATGTGTGAAGTGAGTTTGGGTGCCTGATGGCTGTTATAAAATAAATATGTGATCCTGGAAATATAATCTTTCTCTAGTAATAATGCCCTCAATATTATCATTAAAGGTTATGACCTATATTTGTGATAATTTATATTAAAGAAATATGGCAAAGTAAATGAAAATAGAAAAATACGAAGAAAATTTTGAACTGTCAAAGAAAACAAAAGAAAAGAAAAATGGATATGAAAAAATACGAGGCCATTTCTGAAAGAGGGAGTGAATTTTCAAACATGGAAATTTCGGCTGAATTTATTATTAGAGGAAAAAGGTGTCGTAGAGGTGATAAAATCTTCGGACGTACAGAGTACACTGGATGTCAAGACGAGATCGATTATCGTACAATGCGTTGACACGCATTGTACGATAATCGATCTCGTCTTTCACTTTTTTTATATAAGCAATGTACTTATCTGACGATAAGTACATTGCTTATATAAAAAAAGTGTGAAAAGTTATTAGATATGATGAAGTGCTTGGAAGCAATTTTTGAGAGAAAGTCAGTTTTTAACAAATTGCAACTAAAAAGAAGATAGCTAAATTTAAAATGTCAAAAAGATACTAAACTCCAGGACCACTTTTTAAGGTTCGATAAGATAATAGCAGAAATTGAGATCGGGGAAAAGATGTCTGAGTCCGATAAGGTGTGTCACATGTTATTAACACTACCAGATGATTATGAAAATGTTATAACGGCATTGGAAACAGAAAAGGAAATAACAATTGATTTTGTGAAAGCGAGATTATTAGATGCTGAGATGAAAAAAAAAGTGTAAATGAAAATAACAATACTACAAATACAGAAACAAGTTTTACAACTGAAAACAGTATAGTATGCTATAAATGTAAGAAAAGAGGCCATAAATAAAGCATATCGATGCAGAAGTAACCACCAAAGAGGTAGGTACTTAAGGTGAAATTTTAATGGAAGAGGAAGAAGAGATGAGAGAGAACATGCAAATATGTCAAAGTATATGTTCACAGCATATGATGAAACAAATTTAACGAATGAATACAATGAGTTAGAGTCAAACGTAATAGAGTTCATAGTAGACTCGGGAGCCTCGGATAATATGATACAAGACAAATACAGAAAATTTATGATTAACATAACAACACTGACAAATCCAGTAAAAATAAAAGTTGCGAATGGCGAATATTTAGAAGCCAAAGAGAGAGGAATGATAGAAACGGAAGGAAACGCCAGAAGCTCAAGTATTGAAACCTTAATTGTGTCAAATCTCTCACAGAACTTACTGTCGATAAGGAAATTGGTTGAAAGGAATTGTAATGTGATATTTCAAGGCAATGTGGTAAAGATTATACAAAATAACATGAGATTATATGGACAAAAAGATGGAAAATTATATAAAATACAATTTAAAATTAAAACTGAAAATGAATGTTATAATTATGACAAAAACGAAACCAATTTATGGCCTCGACGACTAGGGCATTTGAATAGAAATGGGTTGATCACTTTAAATTTACCGAATAGTGACAAGAGGTGCGATGTGTGCATGAAATCCAAGTCAACTAGATTACCGCTTCATACAGTTGAAATGCCAAGATCGGAAAAAGTGTGCGAACTCTTACACACAGATATTTCAGGTCCAGCAAATATACCAAGCCTGAATGAGGAGAGATACTGTCATTATACTCATTTTGGAGTTGTATATCTGTTAAAGTATAAACATGAAGCAACACAAAACTTAATATATTAATATATTATATTTGGAAAGACAGAAAGAAAACAAAGTGGTGGAGAATTTAAGAATAGAATAATAAACGAATTTGCAATAAATCATGGGATAAAATGGAATACACAAACCCATACAGTCCACAGATGAACGGAGTATCTGAAAGGATGAACCGGACAGTCTATAATAAAGCAAGGGCGTTAATGATGGAATCCAACCTTCCTAGAGAGTTATGGGGGGAGGCAGTGAAATGTGCAATGTATCAAATAAATAGATGTCCATCAGCAGCTATCAAATTTAAAACCCCAGCAGAGTTGTATTATGGTAAAAATCATATAGCAAATATGAAAGTATTTGGATCGAAAGCATGGATGATTGTATTACCTAGAAAATAAAATTAGAAGAAAGAGCGAGATTTATTGGATATAGTCCAAATGGATACAGATTGTGGGATCCAGAGTAGAATGAAATTAAAATCTCGAGAGATGTACATTTTGATGAAACAAATGTAAGATACGATAGAATTAGGGAATTAGAAAGAGACAATGAAAGGTCAGTGGTATATAGAGAAATAGATGAAGAAGGAAAAATACCAAGTACATCAGGACTAAGAGTTAGATAACGTCCTACTATGTCTGAAAATACTCAAGACAGCGATGATGATAAAGATACATTTGATGATGCAACTGAACAAGTGAAAGAAATAGTAAAAGAAAAGTTACCTAAGTAAGTTAAGTATATACTAGAAGTGGTAGAAAAGTAGTTAAACTAAAAGAACTACAAGAATATGAGACACAATATGCTTATAGCGCAGATGTAGAAAATGTTCCTAAAACTTTGAAGCTATAAAATTGGGCTGGAATGAAGCAATTGATAAAGAGTTGAAAGTATTAGAAGATATAAAAACATGGTCAATAACTGATTTACCAAATGGAAAAGAAGCAATAGATGCTAAATAGATTTTTGTGAAAAAAGACATTAACCTAAAAAAGGTGAGACTGGTTGCAAGAGGTTTCCTACAAAGAGATGGTGCTTTTACAGTGAACTATTCCCCTGTCGCAAGAATAAGCACAGTCCGCACTTTCTTATCACATGCAGTACAAAATGATTTTGAAATCCATCAATTGGACATCCCAACAGCATTCCTAAATGGGAAATTAGAAACAGATGTATACCTAAAGGAGTAAAATGTAAAGAGAAAGGTAAAGTTCTTTTTTTTATTTTTCGGATGGGAAATCATCAAATGACTTCTCCCGCTCTGGGCGGAGCAGGAGGGAGTGTCAGACTTTTACTGACTAAAACCCATCCATGTTCCTTCATCGCCCTTTGTGTTCCGGGGCCACGGTTTCTCTTTCGAACAGTCCCGTAACCCCGGCAGGCATCGGTCCTTGCGGACCCCTTCCTTTTGCTGACTCTCTTTGAGGCGCGCGTGGAAAGGTTTTAAAGTAAAGATAAACGATAAGGTATTTAAACCATACAAGCAACAAAGTTCTAAAGCTGAAAATTCAGCTTTAGAACTTTGTTGCTTGTATGGTTTGAAAGAGAGTCCGAAATGCTGGACTGATAGATTAAATAAATTTATTCTCAGAATTGGACTAAAAAGATCAAAATACGATTTTTGCATGTATTATAATGACACATGTTGGATGATAGTATTAGTGAATGATATTTTAGTAACAGGATGTAAAAAAGAGATAGGGTACGTAAAAGAAGAGCTTCTTGGAATGAAAATACAGAGAAATGGAAATACTCTAAAGATAACTCAGGAAAGATAAAATGTTGTAAAAGTTTAATATGACTGAGGCAAATGGAACGAAGTGTCCTATTACGAAAGGTTTTCAAGCAGATACTGATAGTAAGAGTGTTGATGTACCTTACAGAGAGTTGATTGGAGGTTTAATGTTTTTAGCGACGGTATCAAGACCGGATATAGCCTTTAGTACAACATTTCTGAGTCAGTACCTAGATAAACCAAATTTAAATCTTTGGACGCAAACAAAAAGAGTGCTACGATATTCAAAAGAAACAAAGACAGTGTAGGACTGTTTTTTTCAATGTGTGAAGTGAGTTTGGGTGCCTGATGGCTGTTATAAAATAAATATGTGATCCTAGAAATATAATCTTTTTCTAGTAATAATGCCCTCAATATTATCATAAAATAGTGGCACGTGGGTATCATTCCAGGCTGCTACTGAGAAATTCCTAGTGGAAAACCCAATAACACTTTGTCCGACCCGGGTATCGAAACCAGAACCCTACCCTCTGCAGTCGCGCTTGCTACCACGGGACCAACGAGGCAATGTAAGGAGGGTATAGCAAATCTACTTGATCCTATCAAAATAAAGGCTTGGGCACACCAAAAGCAGTTGCAGTGCGGTAGCAGTGCGTCTACGTTAGAAAATAATGTAGTTATATGAGGGATGACACACTGAACAAACGCGGGCCCGCTGATCCTACCGGCTCCGCCACTGCGCCGCGCACGCACTGCTCTTCTACAAAACTTTTGGACGGGAGCAGCGCAGGCGCGGGGTGGCCGCAGTGAGTACACCTTGTATTACTTCGTCCGCCATATTGATTAGTCACACCAAAGCAGTTGAGCGGGACAGACGCAGCGCAGGTCGTAAACGGTTGTGATTTTTTACAACTTTATCATGGAAACGAATGAAAAATTTATTGAGTTGGTGAGAACCTATCTTCAAAAGATTCTAATTCCCGACATAGACGATGGTACTCCCCATATTTTTCTCTTCTCTTATTTACATCGTGAACCCATATTCTTTTTTTTTTACTTAAAGCTAGAAGCAACAATAGCTCCTCTTCGTCAGAGTCAGATCCGTTCAACATCTTGAAGTATACTGAGTGTGGCTATCGATACGACACACATAATGCAGTTATAAAGCAGGGGGCGCCTTCAAACTGCTCTCTGACTGCTCATGTTTCTGGTGTGACATGAACCGCGGCGCAACTGACCTGCCCTGCTAAGGTGCTGCGCCTGTCCTGCTTTTGGTGTGCCCAAGCCTTAAAGGGATATAAGCAGACTTGTACAATTAAAATTTAATAAGGGAAAGAAATGAATTTACAGATGAGATAAAAAATTCAGCTAGTTATAAAAAGACCTACCTAGCACACACTCTATGGAAAGTATGAAGGTGGTAGTTTTATAGATCACGCACTTAGTTGATGACAAATCAGTTCAGCACTGTAGGAGAGACAGGAACAGGCGTTAGGGTAGCACTGCAGGTCAGTTATCAGGACAACTTCAAGGATCAAGCTTCAAGGAAACTGTGCTGGAAGGGCGTCGTGCTGTTCTCAGAGTCACGCACCAGGCCACCTATGTAGGAAGGCACCAGTGTAGTTCTTAGGGTCAGACGTCAGGGTAGCTCTGCGAGACAAGCGGCAGGCACGAAGACAGCTTCTGAAGATCGGGACTAGAGGTTCCAGGTAAATCGTTAGTTGGATCCCCTGGGTAGTACAGGTACGTGACAGCAAAAACCATGCTGCTGTCTGACGCCTCTCATATGAGATCCCATGGTAGACTGCTTCCCAGAGAGCATCTATATACTGCTTCCAGCGGTTCGTAAGCTCGTTTTCAAAGTACCTTTCCAATTTTCAAATATTAGTTTTTCTTTTTGTGGCCATCTCATGTGACAAGTGTAGTCGGCCAGGACATATCCATGAGTACGTAAAGAATTTTATAAATATAATTTAAAATTAAGTCATATAATAAACAATCGTAATAATCTATAAAATACAATATTTCAGCTAAACATTTTGATAAAAATAATTTAAATTATATGAACCAAAAAGTAAATCATAGAGCCAGAAAGAGAAGCTACTAAAGAGCCCTTGATAAATAAAGGTTTACTTTACCTTACTTAATGTTCTCAAAGGGACTTAATAGAAAACAATCGTAGGTACGGTCGAACAAGCTATTTGGTTTACAGTTTAACCCACAAATTACATTGTAAAATGTAAACAAAATAGCTTGTTCGACCGTACTACGTGTTGCCGAAAAAAAAAAAGCAAAAAAATATTTATTAATATTTATGTTACACAAAACATTTTTTCAGACAAGTTTCACTGTGAAGACAGTGTGAACAAGTAAAGCGCTAACATAGTCTTATAAATTAACCTAAAGTTTGTATTTACTTTATATATGTTAGTTTATATAGTCTATGGGCCATTGTAGTCTGAAATGGATATTTTGTTTTGTTGATATTCTCGTATAGGTCGGGCGTATGGTATTGCCGAGTTTCATGTTGTTGTTGTTGAATGAGGTTTTGAGCATCTTATGTTATATGGCGTGCTGGTAAAGAAAATCGTCATGGAGACCGCGCCATATTGGGATATATGAGTGAACATACAGTCGGGTCCCGTGGGTACGTCGTGCTGCAACAAAAAAAAATGTTTTTTTGCGACGATATTTATAAGTAAAAATAGGTAGGTACATAAATAGGTATTTAAAAAACGGCTCACTAGAGCCGTTTTTTTAAATACCCATTTATACCTATATACGCAAATATTAATAGGTATCGTAATATTCTAAAATTTATTAATGATTTATTTTGAAATATTACATGGCATGTGGAAGTAAGACGTCATGTCGTAATTATTGGAAGCGTAAAAGAGAATTATGTTGTTCAGAAGACAGGCTCCACTCACCTCAAATAAATTGAGATATAAGAATTAATTATGCATTGTAAAGTAAGATTTTAAAGCAATGTGCGAATACAATTACTGTCTTCTAAAGACGTGCGCCAACTTGTATATGTGTATGTCAGTTCCGATACCATAAGAGATCACAGGACCTATGAATATAGATATAATGTATTACCTTGATACCAACGGCGTTCAAATCTTCAAACAGTTTGAAGTACTTGCTGTATTTCTTAAAATGGCCGAAGACAGTGATCTTGGCCGAGACCAGTGTATCCCTGTAGACACTCACGGAGAACGGTGACAGTGTAGAGGCACTGCATTCCAGGTCCTCAGTCATATTGTAGTAGTGCCCGTAACCTGTGAGGAAGAGTTTCTGAGGTCTAGATTCATCAAGGCGCAGACAAACAGGTTATACGGCGATTTTATTGGCAGTAGCCACTAAAATCGCTTTTACAAATTGTTCGCATGGACTTACGTTTGACCCTTGAGCTAGACCAGAGGTTCCCAAAATACTTTGGGAACCTCTGGATAAAGAGGGTAAGAGGCTCTCCTCTTTCATCTTTCTCCGAAAACTAAACTTAAGTATTCGCGGCTACGAATCTTAATGAGCCCAATGTCTTACAAGTCTTGAAATCCCTTTTCAAAGGAGCACTGAATGGTTTTCGAAATGTTTTACCGAAGAAGACATCGAAATTTTTTCGTAGATTCGAGATCCAATTTGCAAGAAACAGCGGTCTTAAGGTGGAACCGACAGGGAAGCTAAGCTAGGGAAGGGTTAAGTGCTAGGTTATCCTAGCACTTAACTTGCAAACTGCAAAAAACGTAAAAAAATAATAATTTCGCGGGGTCTAACCTCCGGCATTTTTATCATTAACATGTAAATGTTAATGATAAAAATGCCAGAAGTTAGGCCGGCTATTTTATTCAAACATCTTTTGTGCCTATCCACCTAGTATCATTGTAACCTATTTCGACTAGCAAGGGCGCCGAGAAAAAAATTTAAACCTGGAAATTTGGTGCGCCGCGAACTGAAAAAGTTTGGGAACCCCTGAGCTAGAACATAAGAAGTTATAAGCTTCGTTATTGGTTATATCAGTTATCCTGCAAACCACTCCAACATATGTCATACAAACATAACATTATATCTGTCTCCTCGAAGGGCAAACGTGTACCTATTGGACATCCACATTCCGACAGAAATGTTTAAGCCGCATGTGATAAGGAGAGAGCCTAGTGCCATCAACCAGCCACAAACCCAGACTCCGGGCTGCTATGGAGAAATTGTTGATAGGAAAACCTAATAACACTGCCCGACCTGGGAACCCAACTACCCGCTAGACCAACGAAAGAGACCTTGCGCGCTAGTTTTAAGCGTTTATATACGCTGGCCGAGAGTGACACATGGGATGAGCCGCGCCATGCCTTCGTTACAGAGGTAGGATGAAACCTATCGGTGCCGAACGTTGTTCGCTCGATGGTCGGCAGCGCAGAGTTCTGGGCCGCAGTAATCTCCTTTTGCGAAACCGTCATGTCGCAGAAGGAAGATGCGGAAAGGGAGAGGGAGATGACGAGCTCCCGCCCATCCCGTAGTATACGCAATGGGCGTCGGTAGAGGGACAACGCCCTCTTCCAGCCCCTCTAAATAGGTCCAGGAGCGACGGATTCGGGGGGACATCCCCCATCACACTGAACCACTGAGACAGCGCGGCGCCTAGTGTTCCACAAACGCCTCTCATAGACGTACGAGAGAACACCAGTGTATTTTTAGTCAGTACGAGTCTGACAGGCCCCTCCGCTCTCTTCAGAGCGGAGGACATCCATCAATGGATGTCCTCCGCCCTGAAGATATGGGATTTCCACATCGAGAAAAAAAGGTCTCGACTGAAACAATAACCCCTAAAAAAGAAATTTTACTCACCCTGGAACGTTACGCATTCCTGTTTGACGTAAGCTGTGCTGTCGAGCTGGCTCGTGTTGGTGGTCACGCTGGTCAGATATCCCCCGAAGCCACTGTAATACAGCTTATCATCTCGCAGGACAACGGTGACATCTTTAGACTCGATCCGTTTTTGAGAATCTTCAAATAAAGTTTCATTAGTGGTTCATCTTTAACAATCAAGCTGTACTTACTTAACCCTTAATTGGTCGCGCGTGTGGTGTTACACACCCCAGCGCATCCCAGCAGGCTTAGAACTTTTAAAATCTGAATTTTGAGCGCTGAAGTTCCCGTTAGCTTCATAAAAAAAAAACATGCGTCTTTTATGATAAAGTATCCGGCATAATCGTGATTTTGTATGATCAGGGTATCACGCACCCCACGTGACCGTTTACGTAACTTTTTGGGCGCGACCAATTAAGGGTTAACTTAAGAATACTTACCAGGTGGCACAAAGAACACAAAATAGGCATAAAATCTAACAATTTGATTGTCCAAGCTGGTAGTCCAGATCGTGAAGCCTAGTTCTCTCATGTCGAATCTTGGTTTAAAGTCGCTGCAAGGGAACTGCAACAGGAAGGTAAACTCTGTAAGGATTATTACAAAATAGTGGGAATGTACAGTCAGTGCCTTGCGTTACTTGAGTTTTTATTTTTCTTCTCTAAAAGAATTTCTTATAAGAAGATTCAGTAAAACCAAGCTGCTGAATGTATAATATTGTGATAGTAAGTATCACATAGTTAGAATGCTTTCCATTTAATTTAACGGAAACTGTTCAATATTGGAAAACTTTCACACCTGCCAAGGCTAGCCTAGCCAAGTTACAAACGTTTCGTATCGATTCTCTTTCTACAATCGTAAACGCCTTGGCGTAAGCGATTGTAGAAAGCGTTAAATTGGTAGCTAAGTTGACACGACTGAGTCGATCACTCGTTCTCTAATGTCTGTAGAAAAAACCTATTCTTTAGTCTATGGTAGCGTTCCTACCAAAGAGTTTAGCGATCAACATTGTAGAAACGATTTTACATTCTATTCTATCATTTTGAACGATGTAAACTTGTCTACGGATTTTCTATTCGTTTGTGTTGATCACGTGATTTAACGTTGAGATGATTGTCAACTTGGCTAAGCCTGCTGGTACGGTTGGTGAGACGTGGTGATGGCAGGTGGAGTTCTCACCGAATTGTTCTTTCGATTGGAAGCGGTAGAAAAAGTATTGGCACATTCAATAGGGCCATATGCATGATTTTTTTTTCCACTCTAAACAAAGCATATTAACGTCAGAAATAGCAAAGTGATATATTTTTTTTTAATATTCACAAAAAAATACTAAGTTATAAATAAGCATTTGAAACTGCTGATTAGACAGAGAGATCCGATACCTTTCTTGACGTCATTCGACATATTGAAGTATAAAATCCATACTAAATTCCGTTTATCTAAAAAGAGATACAAACGAAAAGTTTTATTGGTGATAACTTTTGTGTTTTTTGGCCGATTTTGGTCTTGTTTTCACTTTTTGTCATTATTTTTATAGTATTTTTACATTTCGTAACGAAATTAAAAAAAAGTCGTATGCATATTCCCTATTGTTAGATGTTCCGTCTGTACGCATAGTGGTGTAGATTCTGTTGTGCACAAACTAAACTAACACTAAAAACTAAAACGAGAAAGAGACGGACGTAGTTTAGAGCTGTCAAATTTAGTTGGAACTAATATTTCCATACAAATGAAGGGTGCACGTAAAAACATGTCGACTAAAAACACGGTGAAGCGCAAGGCCTAAACTAGTTCGACATCTCTAACTTAGTTCATAGCTATAGCCGTCCTTTTCTCGCACTGCCTTTTAGTAAAAGATAGCAATAGCCTAAATTAGGTTTAGTTTGTGCACAACAGAATCGACACCATTGTCTAATTTTTTCTGCTGGCATCGACACCGGAGTGTGATTTATTTGCCTCGAGATGGGTAGACATTGTGTTTGAGTTTCAGTGAGAGTATGAACGTAAGGTGACTTTTTCTTGTTTTTTTTAAAGTATTTTACTAAATATTTTGTCTTAACTTATTGTAAATATGTTTCTTGTAATCTGTGTTTTGTCTGTGCAATACTTTGGATTTCACTGTTTGATTGTACTATGGTTTTTTCTCAATTATGTAAATACATCAATAGTCAGATGGATTCATGACATTCAGACGATTGTGGGTAAGATGTGGTTGTGACCAGGGAACCATGGTGCAACAGGAAGCCTATAGGTACTCACCATTGGTTGAAAAAGGCGCTACTTACATTGATTTGCAAGCCAGCTACATCTCCAGTTTCGTCTGTCAATATGCAGACTCTGCAGAATTCGTCTTTGCGACACCATAGTTGCAAAGGGCAGTAGCCACCCGGTAAACGAGGTCTATTCATCAGGTAGTACCCTCTAACCGAGGCGGATATATTTGACAGCGGCAGGTTGAGAATACTGTCCGATCCGGGTGGACCTAACTTATCTGTAAAAAGAGAAATGGCAATGTTGATGAATGTATTTATTTTTGAAAATGGATTGTACAAGTAGAAAACACTTTAACACGTCTCAAACAACTTATGGTTAAAGCGAGTTGGGGTCGTTGATTCTTATCAGACTACTCTGAGAAGAGACAACCGAAACAAACTCAGAGGTCGCAGTTTCTTTTAAAGGCTCCCACAGGCGCGTTATTATCGCATGCGTTATTGCGATAATGCGTCCCTATTCCTTGCACACAGGCGCGTTATTATCGCGCGATATCCTACTCATATCGGATTTTTTTTTTTTGTGACAGCCCCGCCACCCTATTCCCAAACCACTGTAACTCCTGAAAGCCAGAATCAACAGTGGCGACCACCAGAAAAGCGCCGAGACAATGAAGCTCGACGAAGTCCCAGAGAATGAATTTAACTGTCTTAGATCCCGCAACGAAATTAATCAGAAAAGTATAGTGGAGGAGTAGGAAAAAACCGTAATTTCCACTTCCCTCCACATCAGCAAGAGACAAAACGGAACAAGGCCAATAGGCACAAAGGGACGTTTACAACTGGGATAGGCCCAGTTGCCTAGCACCACGGTTAAATATTAACATTAATGGGTCCTAAGTTGTGAGCTGATATTTGATTCCAATAATAGGTATGGCAAAAACGCTTGAACGCACGGAAATTTGTTCTAGTTTCCATAAGGTCTCTATAGTAAATAACTCCGGATGTAACCTGTACACTATCCAAAATAATATTGCGTTCATTCTGCCAAAGACTGCACTCACATAAAATGTGATGTGCTGATTGTTCATATTCGCAGTCAGATGTGGAACATTGAAAAAAAGGCGAGTCAACAAGCTTGAAGGAAAATAATTTACTCTTAAAGTTACCATGACCGTTGAGAAATTGGGCAACACAGTGATCAACCTCCAACCATGTCCTGGCCAGCCGTTCACGAAAGGATGGAAAGAACTGGTGGAGGTATCGGCTCTTGATGGAATTATCCCACCTACATTGCCATTCAGACAAAAGTTCCTCCCAGACGTCGGTCTGTGGTTTGAATAATCTAGAAATCTTATCACAGTCACGTAGGGTTAAAAAGTCTGCCTCCGTGGTCTCACGTGCGTTATAGTACATTGCAGCCCGTCGCTGCACTTCAAGATCGACTGGAAGTACACCTGCAAGTACCGGTAAGGCTTCAGTACTAACCGTCCTATACGCTTTGGATAAGAATATCAAAGCCAAACGCTTGCTTTGAAGCAATTTTCGTCGTACCGCTGCTATGGTGGCCCTATCGGCCCAAACAGGTACCCCGTAGCACATACACCCCAAGTAAGTAGCGCCTTAAATGGTCTTTAAAGTTATAAATGACAGACCCCACGTAGATTTGGATATTCTCGTTAAGGGATAAAAGTTCTTTTTAGCTTTTTCACCGACAGTTTTTATATGATCTATGAATGAAAAATTTCTCTTTAAGACCGAACCAAGGTAGCAAACGGATTGCTTTTTATTTTCACGGGAACGTTATTAAATTGAATACTAGGCCACGTATTAAAATTACCTTATAAAATTAAATTAAAAAAGCAATTCGTGCCTTTACTTTTATATCTAAAATTACCAGTGATATGAGATGGACCTTGAGAAGACATCGGAACAAATGCGTACACGATCAGGCGATGATCACTACAAGACGCGTCTGGTAGGACACGCCACCTATCCAAGCGTACGTCTGCACTAGAAAGTGTGACGTCAATACAAGATTCGCCCATTGGGCTGCAAAAAGTAGGTGGTTCATCAGGGGTACCTATTATGAATTGATAGGTTCATTTCAGCTATAAAATCTTCAACAGCACAACGTCGGTCGACATCCGTAGACCTAACCTTGCCATACCACAGAGACGATGACGCGTTAACATCAGTGCCAACTATAACTATACAGCCCGCGAATGACTGTAAGACATGACGAGGACATCATATCGGAATATTGCAGGACGCAGAAACGCTACTATCTACTACTTATAGGTCGTTATTATCGCGGCAGTGTGTGGGCATCGCATGCGTCCCAATACCAAATGTTCTAAGAACTCATATCGCAATATCGCAGGACGCAGAAACGCAAGCATCCTACTTCTATTGCGGCTTTATTATCGTGGCAGTGTAGCTTCGTAGTCGTCCTAATACTTGGGAGGCGAACCACGCAGTCAGTCTGTGCAGTTCAACTAAGATCGTGTGAGGTGCTTTTCTGACTCCGATCATTTTAACTCGCCGAAGCTCGCCGTGATCTTGTTTATCTAAATCTTGTCAAGTGTAACTGCTAGCTTTAGTTACTTGATATTTTAATAAATTTAATCGTTACTTATTTACAACTTATTTTTGTGTATTACTAGTTCACGCGGTCTCGAATCCGCACAGTTAATGTACTTAAAAAACACAAAAAAGTAAAAAATAACTTTAGCTTCAGAAGTCGGTGACCTTTGTTTTATTGATTTAGATTTTTTGTCACCGACTTCTGAAGCTTAAGTTATTTTTCACTTTATTGTGTTTCTTGAAGTCGGTTTATTTTTTGCAAAAAAAGTTTTTTATTTCCCCATTTTTAGTTGTTCCCAAACAAATATTTGCCATGATTTATTTGACATATTGTTAACAATACAAGTCATGGTAATAAATAAATGACCCTGTCTAACCCTAAAATTAGCCACTCTATTTGTGGTGGTTCAAACATCGTTTGAAATACTGTTACAATAAAGTTTTAATCAGCTTGCACTACAAAGTGGTTGTTACATCAGTCACTGCGGCCGAATAGTGCGAAATGAGTGCTTTTTTGCGATTTCCAAAAAATCTATCGGTTGGACTAAAAACATAAATAACATAAGACCTGCTTTATAGTTCAGTTAGTATAAAAAGGTTCATGATCTAATTTGAAGTATTTTATGGTTTATTGTGCAGTTTAGAGGTAAGTTTGGGATTTTTTCTATCGAGAAAATTTTATGGAATCGTGTTTTCGCCAAACATAGGACTTAACATTAGTCCTCAACTTTACCATATATTTATTTCAAAATTAATGCTGCTGCATTTTAGGCGTAACGGAGGATCATGCTAAGCCATTTGAGGTAGTATAGGCCCTTAACATACCTTTTTTTTCGGACGGAAAATCATCAAATTACCCCCTCGCTCAGGGCGGAGCGGAAGGGAGTGTCAGACTTTTACTGACTAAAACCCATCTATGTTCCTTCTTAGCCCTTTGTGTTCCAGGCCGCAGTATCTCTTTCGAACAGTCCCGCAGCCCCGGCAGGCATCGGACTTTGCGCGCGGAACACGAACGCGCCAACTTAACATACCTTACTGTCGAAATCTGGGTGTATTGTACACATCTGCGTACCCCCTCAGAGCATACAGGCGTGATGTTACGTCATGATGTTGTATAAACAATAAACATCCAAGCGATTGCAGCAATCACGGTAGATTTGCCGTCTATTTTTGAAGAGTTCCATTGTTTTTTCTAAAAAAATAAAAATACTATCGAATTGAGAACCTCCTCTTTTTGGAACTCGGTTGAAAAGTATCAGATCGCAATAACGCATGCGATATTATCGCGCGATAATAACGCACCTGTGTGGCCCGCCTTTATAGTCCAGACTGGTCCAGACATATCGCATGTCCTCTAAAAATTGACATGACACAAAAAGGCAGAAGATAAAACAGTACAACACAGTACAACAATGTAACAATACAAACTTTAATTGAAATGAAAAGTCATGTTTATCAAAATTAATCGCGTATACAGAGTTTCGTTTCTCTGCAATTAACCGTTGAGGAGTTAACTGACTTGAGGAGACGATCCCTGCTGCAGCATCAAGTCATGTCTATCATAAAAAGGTAATGTCACCAGAATCAAAGATGTCTGAAAACTTTCAGTCCAATCGGCTGTGGGAAACTGGTTTCAATTTCTGTCACAAGATTTGACCAATACATACTAACCAACTAACAAGACAAGTTATATAAAAGCCTCAAAAAAAAAACAATAAATAAAAAAAAAAATATTTAATTAATTAATTAAATATAATTTTAATAACAATTTTTTTTTTTTTTTTTTTTATTTGTTATAAAATATTAGGTTTTAAGATAATACCCTACTCTTCTTCAAAAAAACCGCCATAAGTGTACTGCGAAAACAAGTCACAGAATGGCACAAGCTACAGTTTTTTGTGCGGAAAGCATCCGTAAGTAATCAAACTACACTACACTACAACGTAATCTTCACTACTATTATTATTTCAATGTTAGGACTGAGAAGTCATTTCATGATTTCCAATCCGCAAAAAAAAAAAAATTAACTGTTTTGTTTTGAGGCCCTAAGATTTAATCTTGACCACGTCATATTCGAATAGACCTGTAGGGCTATTACGTATCTCTGCCTACCTATTACGTATCTCTGTTGACAGCTCGAAATGATAGTAACTGGGCTCAGTGTCCATCAAATAACTGTCAAACGGTTAGTTTCGTATTATGTATAACCAGTCGCGATCAAATATTACGTCATTAGTTGTCATCGTGGCTGATAGTCACCGTAATTCATTTTGACAGACGCTTTCGTATCGATACTTATATTATTTCGATTATGTAAGCATAGTGGACAACAAATTGATGACAGCTGAGTTTGAAGTGGCTTTCGTGAAAGACGTTACACCGTACCCGGGCTGTTAGTCACCGTAAAGTGTTAGCCACTTAGTGCGATACGTAATACCAATATTAGGACATTCTCGGTTGTCATCAAAGTTCGGTGTACAACCGAAACTTGATAGTCACTGGATATCAGTAGGGCTATTACGTATCTCTGTTGACAGCTCGAAATTATAGTAACTAGGCATAGTGTCCATCAATTAACTGTCAAACAGTTAGTTTCGTATTATGTATGACCAGTCGCGATCAAATATTACGTCATTGGTTTTCATCGTGGCTGATAGTCACCGTAACTCATTTTGACAGACGGTTTCGTATCGATACTTTGAATATTGCGATTATGTAAGCATAGTGGACAACAAACTGATGACAACTGAGTTTGAAGTGGCTTTCGTGAAAGACGTTACGCCGTACCCGGGCTGTTAGTCACCGTAAAGTGATATCCACTCAGTGCGATACGCAATAGCCCTACTGGACGCCACACGGGCTGAACCTCATTATCCTCAAGGCAGAACTAATACTGATATCAGACACGTCACTCAAGTGAATGTTTAATTCGAGTTAAGTACCTACTATTCGTTTTAGTCTTTGTGAATTAAAACTAATTTAAATTTAAATTCTCACTCGTTCTTTAGATCCATTGTGTGTTCAGACTTTTTATTTCGAGTAAAAGAGGACGAATGAAGCTTGTTTACTTTTTATATAACTTTGTTTTAATGTTAATTGAACCATTAATTACTAATTAGACTTGGTGGTTTGATGTTTTTGTGAGTTTGCGATGAGAAGTACTTACATTTGAGACCGGGCACCAGTGGTCCTGAAAAAATTACGGTAACACACTTAAAACATTGTACTGATGGATCCATTGAGTAGAACACGGGTCATGGAGGTACTTAAAGAAAATAATTAACATTTGAAATGTGAATTAAAAAAAAGACGTACAAAAAAATGGATTGATCTTCAATATCAACGAAGCTAAGAGATTTCCAGGAATGGTCCAGAACAAAAAATAAACATGACGACAGAAAGAACCAGTGCTTTTCAGCTGCGATAAGGGTTCTTTTACATCCAATATACTCACCATGAAGAAATAACCCGTAGGCCGTAGCGACGAAGCACAGGATAGCAAGTGTGCGGTACATGACGGTAGTGAGATGCAGCAATGCACTGAACAAAGGCTACACCACCAACCGTATTTATAAGCACCTGTGCAAAATGTGCTGTGGATCTCAAGTAAATAAGACGAAACACACAATGTCTCGTCTGAAATTGTAATGGGTTCTTCATAACTTTTATTTTGTAAATTAATTAAATCGCATGTCTTCTCTCCACGAGCGAGAGAATTGTGGCGATTTATCGTCGGCACGAATTTCTATACACTCCCTTAGGGGCCGTTTCCACGAGCGACGGAATCGCCGCAGTTCTGTCGCTCGTTGGTTACGGCCCATAAGTGTAATGCGAAAATAAGTCACCGAATGGGTACTTGCGACAGGTTTTTACGGAAAGCATCGGTAAAAAAAAGTCGTTAAAACTACGAATTTCTGTGTTACGACAGTTTTTTTGAGGATGTTGATGGACCCAGAATGACATAATCCGGCAGAGCACCAACGTTGTCAGCATACATAGTTTACAGAACAGAGCAAGCGTAAGAAGCTTCTGCCTCCACCTAACTACATGTCCAAGTAAGTAGGTAAGTAAATGGGTACTTTAAAAAAATAATTTAATTAATAATACCATCCCAACAGCAAATATTATTTCTTCATCTACGTTTTCTGAACGTCATATATTTTGCAAATTATTGCCTTCGCTAAGAAGCGGCCATAACACTTGAGTAAATATTATTAACATTAATTAACAGTTTTTTTTTTGTTGAGATGTTTGGACCTAACTTTACAGTCGCCAGAGCATCAAGATACCACATACTGTCAAATTGTCTCATTCAACATTTTATGGTTTTAAATCATTTGGAGTTTGACAGTTTGTAGTAATTTCATGTGCTGGCGACTGTAGGTACTTTAGGGGCCGCCTCCACGAGCGAGAGAATCGCGGCAATATTATCGTCCTTGCCACGTTTTTCTATACACTCCCTTTTGGGCCGTCTCCACGAGCGAGAGAATCGCGGCGATATTTTCGTAAAGAAATACGTTGAATCACCGCGATTCTTTCGCTCGTGGAGGTGGCCCCTTAGTAGTTGGCTCTTGTCTCCTCTGTTTGACAGGGAGGGCTGTGCCTACTATGGCGTGGTAGACTCATGCCATCTTTCTGCAGTTGCACTACGCGCCTTAATGCCTGTAGCACACCTCCACTGCAACACAACAACTGCGAAACCGCTGCGCGAGTTTCGCTGTGGATCAGTACTTCACTTACGCGAAACCTAAAACTAGAACAGTTGAGAAATAACAATCGAAAGAAAATGTCGTCACTTTTGGAGTCAGAGAAGAAACTAATCTTACTGTGGTCAACTTTAAAAAGGCGCATGGTTAGTACCTGGGTGCATGATATCATGATATAATATGACCGTTTTTTGTATTGTTTTTGTAGTCAGGGTGATTTAGTACTGCGGGCCATGGACCTGGCCCGCGAGGAGTTGCTGGGGACTCTCGACAGAGATCCGTGGGGGCGGCCTTACAAGATGGTGCGGGATAAACTCCGCACCTGGGCCCCCCCACTGACGCAGAAACTCCGGCCTGAGCTCGTGGAGGACGTAGTGAGCACTCTGTTCCCTACGCGGGGGGAACATCCCCCCCCGCCTTAGGCTCCGCCACCTGCGGTGCTGGAAGCGGACCACCAGGACGACGACGACGACACTCCGGTAGTGACTGGAGTAGACCTGAGAGTGGCGGTACGCAGGCTCAGTGCCAAAAATACCGCCCCGGGACCCGACGGCTTGCCTGGCAAAGCCTGGGTCCTGGCCTCGGAGGCTCTCGGGCCCCGACTGGAGGGGCTCTTAAGCGCATGTTTGGAGAGAGGCCAGTTCCCGCTTCGTTGGAAGACGGGGAAGCTGGTCCTCATTCGGAAGCCGGGGCGCCCTGCGGACTCTCCGTCCGCATACCGGCCCATAGTGTTGCTCGACGAGGTGGGCAAGCTCTTTGAAAGAGTAATTGCAAACCGCCTCGCCGAGCACCTTGCGGGGACGGGGCCGGATCTTGCGGAACACCAGTATGGTTTCCGCAAGGGGCGCTCTACGGTGGACGCCATCATGCGCGTGAGAGCCCTCACGACGGGGGATGCAGTGTCCCGGGGTGGGGTTGTCTTGGCGGTGTCTCTAGACATCGCCAATGCCTTCAACTCCATGCCCTGGAGCTGTATTAGGGAGGCACTCCGGTATCACCGGGTGCCGACCTACCTTCGTCGTGTGGTCGGGGACTACCTGACGGATAGAGCCGTCATCTACCCCGGTCGCAGCGGAGAATGGAACCGGCAAGAGATGTCGTGCGGTGTTCCGCAGGGATCGGTCCTAGGGCCGTCCTTGTGGAACATCGGGTACGACTGGGTGCTGCGCGCCGACCTCCCTAGCGGCGTCAGCGTGGTCTGCTATGCAGACGACACGCTGGTGCTGGCACAGGGGGGGACGCACGAGGCGGCGGCCGAAATCATGACACGCGGGGTTGCGATAGTCGTTGAGAGGATCCGGCAACTGGGTCTCGAGGTGGCATTGCACAAGTCCGAGGCCATGTGCTTTCATGGGCCTCGGAATGCGCCACCTACGGGATCCTTACTCACGGTAGGAGGGGTATCCATCGGTGTCGAGTCGACTTTGAAGTACCTAGGACTCGTCCTCGACAGCCGGTGGAACTTCGTGGAGCACTTCCGACGTTTGGCCCCCAAACTGGAACGGACTGGGCTCTACGCGGGAGTCGTGCGGTCCATGGCCCTTTACGGGGCCCCGGTGTGGGTGCGTTCCTTGAGGCTGCGTGCAGCCCACTACCTGAACGCGCCCCAAAAGGTGGTAGCCGTAAGGCTGGCCCGTGGGTACCGCACGATCGCCCGCGAGGCGGCGTGCCTCCTTGCCGGATTGCCGCCATGGGATCTGGAGGCGATAGTCCTCGCGTGCCTGCATGAATGGCGCGCGGAGGCGCTTCGCCGGGGGGAAACTCCGCTGCCGCGACAAATTGTCGCTCAGCGGACAGACTTCCGGCGGGATCTCATGGCGACATGGAGAGAGCGACTGTCGCAACCCCGTGCAGGGCACGCCACGATAGTGGCGATAAGTCCCCTCTTTGAGGAGTGGCTGGAGAGACGCCACGGCGTCCTCACCCTCCGCCTGACGCAGGTCCTCACCGGACACGGTGTTTTCGGGAGGTTCCTGCACCGAATCGGGCGGGAGGAAACGCCCGGGTATTTTCACTGCGAGGATCGACCGGAGGACACGGTGGAGCACACGGTGGAGGTGTGCCCCGCGTGGGCGGAGCACCGCCGTGTCCTCGAAGCGGCGATTGGCGGCGGCGACCTCTCGCGTCCGGCCCTGGTGCAAGCCATGGTCCGGAGCGAGACGGAATGGGACGCCGTCACCTCCTTCTGCGAAGCAGTAATGCTAGAGAAGGAGGTGGCGGAACGTGAGAGGGAGAGAACCTCACAGCGTCCCGGCCGCCGCGGGAGACGCCCCGGGCGTCGGGGGCCAACACGTGGCCCCCGGCCACCGTAGGCGCGGGCCTGTGGACGGTGGGCTATGGGCTAGCTCGCCGTCCGTCCGTCTCATGACGACAGGCCGTGTCGACGGCGCGTTCGTGTTCGAAGCGCGCCTCAAAGAGAGTCAGCAAAAAGGAAGGGGTCCGCAAGGACCGATGCCTGCCGGGGTTGCGGGACTGTTCGAAAGATATACCGTGGCCCCGGAACACAAAGGGCGATGAAGGAACATGGATGGGTTTTAGTTAGTAAAAGTGACACTCCCTCCTGCTCCACCCAGAGCGGGAGAAGTCGTTTGATGATTTCCAATCCGAAAAAAAAAAAAAAAAAAAAAAAGGGTGATTTAGTAAGTACAAAACTGGTCTATTTCTCACTGCTTGTATAAGTTTTTCAGTAAATTCCAAATCCATCTTTCCTATTTCGCTCTCATAAATAGTCGATTGCTACAGACGCGTCCGAGTCATACGCGGAACCGCTCCAAAATAGCGGCCAACGGGCGGAGATGTAGACGGCGCCTGAGCAAATGAGCGAAATCATGTTAGAAAGGGACAAAATCATAGTCAGTTAGAGCAGAGTATTTCGCTCCTGTTTCCGCCAAAGAACTCACAACTCACAGCGAAACTATTGCGGTTTCGCCGCGGAGGTGTGCTACAGGCATAAATTATGCGTGTTGGTAGAGATTTCACTCTTCCTTTATTGCTTCTAGGAAATTATAGAATTAATAAAGAAGGATAGTTAAAATGTAATGGTGTTAAAATTGTTGCGCGGCATTGAAATAAAAGAACAAAGAAAACATATCATCGCTACGCAACTGGCTAAATATCTCAAAAAAAGTTCCAATAGTTAGCTAGAGATCGGGTAGAGTGTTTGCATCTATGCGGAGCGGAGATTTGAGCCGTATTATTCCTTTATTCATTTTCGACGACTCGAATGGCGCAGCGGTACTGAGGCTGCCTTACGTTCTTAGGGTCCCGGGTTCGAATCCCGGTAGAAGCAAATGTTTGTGTGATGAGCATGGACATTTGTTTCCGACTCATGGATGTTTACATGTATAATAAGTATATATTTACAAACAAAAAGTATCTATGTAATATATCAACTATCTGGTGTCCACGACACAAGCCTCGTTGCTTAGTGTGGCACTAGATGGCGCTGTGTGTAATGTCCAGCGATATCTATTATTACTTATTTTGAAACAAATTCGTTACATTTTTAAATGATGAAAAAATGCGAAATATTCTTTAGAAACCTAAGTGGAACTCATTCATCGCAACGCATGAAAATCAAATATGATTTTTACAGGAGATATAAAATGAACACGAAGCACAACAACAAACAACGTTTTATACCCATGTCAAGGTGGGAAGAAGATTTAAAAAAGTCAGCAGGCCCACACATAGAACTCCTACCCAACGAAAACCCATCAGACGCAAAAGAAGAACTATCGGAAGAGGAAATAAGTGATATCATTAAAAGCATGAGCAACGGCAAAGCACCAGGTACTAAAAAAGGTGGTGTCCGAGCTATTCAAAGCCTTGCCAACAGAAATGTTATCGGAAATTATAAAACACATGCAGGCAGCATGGGTAAGCAATGATATACCAATGTCTTGGAACAAAACGATCCAAATTCCAGTGCCTAAAAAAGCAAAGCCGGACGGAATTAATGACTAAAGAAAGTTATCTATGTGTAACGCGGGATATAGGATATATGCAAATTTTCTTCTTAGAAAACTGGATGCTTCAATAAAAGAACTAGGAAACTACCAAGCAGCCTTTCTTCGCAATAGATCGACCGACGACCATATGTACACACTTAGGAGAATTCTTGACGAGGAACGGAGAGCAGGCTCAAAAACCTATGTGCTGGCGTTAGACATCGAAAAAGCCTTCGATACGCTGGACTTAAATTCTCTTAGAGACATTTTAGTTACTAGAACTATCAAATACCTAACGAATAGAATTATTAAGGCTTGCATTAATGAATTCACCTGCATAAAATGGTTTGGACAGCAAACGGAATCGACACACAAAGGCAAGGGAGTCAAACAGGGATGTTCGCTATCCCCACGACTATTCGCCATAGTAATGGATGACGTTCTCAGAACATTAGAAGAAGAAATAGAATGCCTTTATCTAGACCAGGACCATGAGATTCAACTCCCTATTATACTGTCCTTTGCAGATGACGTGATAATAGCAACAAATAATCTTAGTGAACTGGACGAAATAGTCACCAAAATCAAACCGCTGCTGGAATCAGTTGGACTCCAATTAATGAAACGAAAACAAAACTAGTAATCAGAGACCCACATAGCACCGCAAACCGAAGTCTTATTAGAATTGGAAGAACCAATATTCAACCGGCAGACGAGATTAAGTACCTTGGCACGTATATAACATCGACACTTAATCGAAACAACACAGTTAACGCCAGATGCAAACAAGCGATGCGTAACACTAAGGCCTTAATATCCTTTATAAAAAACTCGAAAATGGAATGGAAAATCGCGCGTCTTATCTATAAAATGGTCATAGAACCTGCAATGACTTACGGTCTTAAGGCAGCGGCTCTCACAAAGGCTATAAACCGATCGAAACTCAGAAGATACGAAAGACTCATTCTTAAAGATATGATAGAGAGCACGCGAAACCCCCCGAATAAGGAGACACGCGAAATTTATATAATTAAAAAAAAAAAATGCCTACGGTTATGCTACTACGGGCACATCCTCCAACGACCAGAGCCTCACTTACTACACGCAGCTATTAGATACAAGGCGGAACGGTTAAAGTAGGAAGACCAATATTTACATGGAACGAGTCACTCCAACAAGACATGGAATATTTCAATAAAAGCAAAGAAGAATGGATTCAGCTAGCAGCAGATAGAGAAAAATTCAAGTCGGCCACCCAGGAAATATATCACCTCAGCGAAACTGACAGTGAACATTTACACGAAAATAATGTTTAAATAAGACGTGTCAAAAACGAATGGAATCGCAACCATCAGAAACGAACATGATTCTCCAATGGTTGAAGAGTCCAATCAAACGAAGGTCAAAACACCAATGCTCATTCCTATGGATTGTACCTGTCTTTACCACTATTCCTATATTGGCTCTAGGCTGCATAGTCGGCTGATTGAGCCCGACTGGCTGCGGTTGGTCGGGCTTCCTCTCCCATCCCAGAGCATGTCTTTCCTTACAAAAAAGTGCTCCCCTGGTGTATCCGGCTTGTCCGGGTCAGGCTTGCTCCTGGCTGGGTGTGGTGCTCAAACATCATCATCATCATCACAAATTCGTTACATTTTGAAATATAATATGATTTTTAAAAAATATATAAAAATCATTTAAAATTATAAAAATTGTAGCTCACCAGCGCTGGGAACAGGGTCCGAGCTGCCGGTGGTCAGGGCTCTTGAGAGAGGAACCTCCTAACAATACGTGCCGTGTCCAGACGTACTGCTATTATTATTATTAAATATTAAGTCCATTATAAAATGGCGGATTAGCAGATAAACTGTCATTAGGATGGCAGTAGTACGCTTCAGACAGCAGGCCGAGTGTAGGTCGTTACATTGCCAATTTATCTCGTCTGCTCGACGTCCGTATGTCACTACAGGGATCCAGCTGAATATGAGCGTCAGGTGCACACATGGTGCCTGACACATGCTGAGCTGGACTCATATTTGGTGCAACCTTGAGACGCACACCGCACCTTGTAACTTGTTATTTTAGTTTAATTGAAGTATGTCATGGTGTTATTAAACTAATTTCGTAAATATGTTTTTCTTTTTGTAAATTGGCACCTTGTTTTTTATAATCATGTGAATTGTACTTCGTCTTCGTGTGTTGTGCTGTCTTTTGTGTACACTAAATAAATGGTTTATCTATTTGTCTATCTATCTATACCGTAAATACGTGGAATAAGATTAAATAATAATTTAAAAATACGTTTGTTTTTTATCACCCAGAGTCCGTCGAGAATGAGGGTCGTGCGATATGTCAAAAAATAGTAAAAAAAATAAGGACAAAAATCTTACTAAATATACTGCGCACTCTCACGAATCTCGATTAAAATGAATTTATCTGTTTTCGTCCATACATTTTTTATTAAAAAAAAATATTTTCGCGTCGACCTGAGGTGTAAAAATATGATAATTTTAGGGCTTTTTTAACTGGCCTGCATTGGTTTCCAGCCAGAAAACGGGAAAAAAAATTGTAAGTGGTCTATGTCTATGAAACTCGATTTTCGTCCCACTGTGCGGCAGCAGCGGTGCGCTGTACCCGGTCTCGTAGTCAGCGGGCAGATCGCGCGGCGCTAGAGTCGGCGTAGTGTTGTGTTACGAGAAATTAGTATCTTTATTCGCGAGCGAAATGTCTAAACAGCGACGACAACATCTTTTTGATACTAACTCCTTCCTAAAGTTTGATTTATTGTGGGCAAAAGAAGATGTAAATTTCTACGTCAATGCAGACGCGCGGGCACCGCTCGTACGCCACTCGCCGCCCACTCCCGCTCCCGCTGTCTTCGTGTCCGAGACCTTAGGCCTATTTCAGAGCGAGACCGGTTGCGTCCTTGCTCTAGTGGTTGCAAGAGCTACTGCTGAGCATGTTGTTCGATTCCCAGGTAGGGCAAAGTTTCATTGGGTTTTTCCATCAGGAATTTATAAGTAGCAATCTCTCAGTAGCAGCCACGAAGTCTAGATTTGTGCCCGGTTGATGGCAATAGGCTCGCCCCGCCTCGCTATTACATGGGACTTAAACATAACTGGCGAAATGTGGGTGTACTATTGGTGCACCTCTGCCTGACCCTTCGAAGATTACGGGCGTGATTTTATGATGACCAGCGTACGCACCCGACGGCGCCGGTCTCGCTCTGAAATGTGCCTTATGAAGGGTGACGGTAGACAAAATGGGGCTCGATTTTTAACAATTGGCACGTGAGATGAAATACGAGTACAAACAAAATCAAGTTTCAATATACCTACGTATGAAACTGGTGACATTGCTTAGGTACTACTGCAAAAGCGTCAGAGATATTACTCTTACCATACTTAAGCGGAACTTATTGCAATTACGCAGAAAGTATTCGTTATAAACATGTAAATACACAGTACCTATGTACCGAACTTTATTTAATGTTTAAGTAGGTGACAATTTAGTTTGAAAACAGCTGTTCAATTTTACACTTTGAATATTTACTGTGCTGGCCGTAAATAAATGGATCTTCTTACTTATAAATTGTAAGAATCAAACATCGTTACAACAAAGACATTTGATAATTCATGTTTCCTCCGGAGGCATTTCAAGTAAAGTTATGACCTTAAAAGCTAGTATTAATAAAAAACTTGTGGAAAAGTTGGAACTTTGACCTCCAATATCGCCGTAAAAAATAAGGTTCCCAGGTATGGTCTAAAACAACAAAGAAAAAAAATGATCAGGAGAACAAGTGCCTTTCTGCTTTGTTACAGGTCTATTTACACCCTTTATGGAGGTAACTCTTAGGGGGGGGCCGTCTCCAAGAGCGAGAGAATCGCGGCGATATTCCTTGCCACGTTATACACTCTCTTTTGGGTTGTCTCCGCGAGCGAGAGAATCGCGGCGATATTTTCGAATACAAATACGTTAATAGTACATTACGATATTAGTGCGTTAAGATGGTCATAACATGCGAGGCGGAATTTCAGCCCGAGCCGAAGGCGAGGGCGTAATTGAGCCGAGCATGTTATAACCAATACGCACTACGACGTTTTTTAACACATTTGCGAGGAAACAGAAAAAAAAAAACATTTTCCACTTCAAGAAATTTTCATACGTGGTTATGTATCTGTCCTTGGATATTGACGGCAGCAAGCTATCGCATGCGGTTCGCGCTTCTGTTAGTATATCCGGTGGAGTTGAAGTAATATATTGCTCATCTTCATTGTTGAAAGTTGTCATTTTTAGATATTCACAATACAAGTACAAATAAAGAAAATTTGAGAAAAATGGCGCGAGGATTATTTTCTGCCGTGGCTGCGTGAAAATGTTGGCAAAGACGCCAGAGCATGCAGCCAAGTTTTTAAATTACCGAATAAACTGTTTTTTTTTTATTTTATTTTAAATAAACTCAATCTGTGAATGCACACTGTTGCTTTCCCGCCATTTTAAAAGCGCCAGCGCTGCCTACTGACTGGCGCCGCGCGGCGATTAGTTCGAAATTTGAATAGCAACAGCGCGCTGCTCACTAGCTGGAGTCGTGCGGCGGCGATCAGTTCCATATTTGAAATGGCAAATAATACTGTTATGGAATTTGTATGGACTATAACTTAACTACACACATCAAAAGTATCTAGGGATCAACATATATTTTTGCAATAACTTTTCTCCTGATTGATATTAATTAAAATTTTCTTTAAGGATTCATCAAATAAAGTGTTTTCGTTTGTCACAGTAACGATAAACCAAGTCACCTTTGCATTAATAAAGAAATTTGCCATTTTCCTAATAAAGGGATTTTTGACATTTGAACCACTAACATTAAAGTTCGAAAAAAAGACTGAAATAACAGTTTTCTTTAAAATTTTATTGGGTAACTTAAACAATTAATAATCCGTGTTTCTACCGCGAACACTAACAACACAAGAACATCGGTTTGGCATACTCAAAATGAGTTCATCCAAATCACGCTGTGGAATGGCCGCCCATGTTCGTTGCAACAACAAAAAAAGGTCTTCTTGCGACTGGATACCCTCCATATTCGGCAGAGCTCTTCTCTGTAGCATATCCCATGCATGCTCAATCGGGTTCAAGTCTGGCGACTGAGCAGGCCAGGGCAGGACATTGATGTTGCATGCGTTGATTACGCCATGATGTTAGCCGTGAGGCTTCATCACTCTTCAGGGAACTTAATTAGCGACCAAACAGTCAGAAACCGCTTGCATGAAGTGAACCTTCATTCCCGAAGACCGCTACGGGTACCACCTATAGCAATGCACAATCGTAGGATTCGATATCAATGGGCTCTTGAACACAGAAATTGGGCAGAAGAACAATGGCGTTTCGTGTGCTTTTCTGATGAGTCTCGTTTTGGTATGAGACCGGATACAAGACGTATACGACACTGGAGAATCCCTGGACGCCAACAGCGATTAAAATCCTGCCAGGAAGTCCATCCTTATAGTGGTGGAACCATCATGGTATGGGCGGGTATTTGGATCGGCGGAAGAACTGAGTTGATTTGGATCAGAGGCAACCTCAACGCTCAAATTTATGCTGAGACGATTGTATCAGACGTCATCGTTCCTCTACAAGTGCAAATCGGTCCCTTATTTCAGTTAATGCATGATAATGCACGACCGCACACCGCAAGAGTTGTAAGACAGACTCTCGCCGCAGCTAACATCAATGTCCTGCCCTGGCCTGCTCAGTCGCCAGACTTGAACCCGATTGAGCATGCATGGGATATGCTACAGAGAAGAGCTCTGCCGAATATGGAGGGTATCCAGTCGCAAGAAGACCTTTTTTTGTTGTTGCAACGAACATGGGCGGCCATTCCACAGCGTGATTTGGATGAACTCATTTTGAGTATGCCAAACCGATGTTCTTGTGTTGTTAGTGTTCGCGGTAGAAACACGGATTATTAATTGTTTAAGTTACCCAATAAAATTTTAAAGAAAACTGTTATTTCAGTCTTTTTTTCGAACTTTAATGTTAGTGGTTCTAATGTCAAAAATCCCTTTATTAGGAAAATGGCAAATTTCTTTATTAATGCAAAGGTGACTTGGTTTATCGTTACTGTGACAAACGAAAACACTTTATTTGATGAATCCTTAAAGAAAATTTTAATTAATATCAATCAGGAGAAAAGTTATTGCAAAAATATATGTTGATCCCTAGATACTTTTGATGTGTGTATTTGCTTTGGTAACACACGCGTTTTTTATGACCCGCTTTACATATTTAAAACCGGTAGAATTACATCAGCTTTACGAGCAAGGGTGTTAAAAATAGGCATGACAACAGTATCAAAAAAATGCAAATCTATTTAGTCCGTCAGTTAGAGTATTGGAAAAATGGACACGTATTTTTTGTTTTTGTAAATCAATGAATATTGACAAAGATAAAACGCATCAAAACTCGGAAGTGGGGGCTCGTGAAGTCAGAACTAAGTAAAAATTATACCTAGGCGTGACGTATTGACAATTTTAAAAGCGTCATATCTTCGTCAATTTTGGTTTACGTAACAAAAGAAAAAACACGGGTCAAATATTTTTTCATAATCTAACTGACGGACTAATTCGTTTTTTTTTGTCGTCTCGCCTATTGAACAATTTATTCATTTATTCATTGATAATGAGTATTATTACTATTATTCATTGTTTATCTGATGGAATTATTAGTTATTGATTGCTGTTATAAACTATTATTATTTTTATTGATCTGATGGACTTAGTTAGCGACTATTGTTAATAATAGTTGGATGGAATTAATTATTGTTTTTGTTATTTTTTAAAGATATTATTGATTTGATTGAATTATTTATTTGTTGCTGATGATAATTGTTAATTTATGTTTATTTTTACCGATTATTAATGTTACTTGTATGGGATTAAATAAAATTACGGTATTACTACAGTTAATTCATAAGATTATTCTCCATCAAGCAGCCAGCTTTATGTCCTTCGCCAATGAAAGGTCACAAAACATCGTCTTATGTCGCTAATCTAACTGACGGACTAATTAGTTTTTTTTTGTCGTCTTGCCTATTCGCTCGCTTGTGGAGACACATCGAATTGTAAGGGTGTACTAAAGATAGTATACCTGCACCTATGCCTATCCTAAGATAACTTTTAGAGCAATAATACGTTAACGTAGGATACTTTCCTACCTAGCCGCGGGCAGGAGCTTGTTTATGACTAAATCAAATGTCTTTGACCTACGACAAAACCATTGCTCATAGTTGAATGGCTTAGACTTGTTGAAGGAAACAGTTTTTATCGCAAACTCGTTCGGAATCAACAGTTACAACATAAATCGCGTGTAACTTGTTTGTAACTGAGCAAAAACTAAAACAAAATGTGGGCATAGCACAGCATCATGCTATCTGATAACCAGCGCTGTGCTGTGTGTAATCATGTTCTGTTGTAGAACTCAAATTAACGCACATAGAACATTGTGCTGATGGATGGATTGAATAGTACGTACGGGGGTTGTGAAGGTGCTTAAAGTAAAAACTTACATTAAAAACTTGTAACAAAAAAAAAAACTTATCAAAACTTGTAACTTTGACCCCCAATATCTCCGTAACTGGAAGGTTCCCAGGTATGGTGTAGAACAAAAAAATTATCGCAATGACGGGGAGAACAAGTGCCTTTCGGGTTCGTTAAGAGGTTTTTTACACCCTTTATATATATTTTTTTCTTTATGAACCTTTGAACGTGACGAACCAACAGAAGCATGTAAGAATCATAGCAGGTGAGGTAGCGTACTATGGTTTCTGCCTACATCCTGGAAAACCCCCTGATTCAAAAACCAAGTAACATAAACGGATCTAGAATGTTTTTATCAGATTAAGGACAATTGTCAAAGGATTGTATTTCATCTTGTTGTGTAGTTTAAACATTGTGTTTTAAAGCGACGGAAGTCGCCGGCAATCATTCTGGAGGCAATTCAGACTACGCAGTGATTCAACTGCAAACAACATTTGAATTCGAGGAGATAGAAAATTCAAGTTAATTTCTTAATAACAAAATTGTAAATTTTCACAAAAAAATTGGAAAAAAGAATCTCGTAAGTCTCTTTCTTACACGAGATTTACTGCCATTTGGGAACCTATTTGGTAGATTTCGAAGGGGCCTATACTACCTCAAATGGCTAAGCATGATCCTCCGTTACGCCTAAAATACTGAAGCATTAATTTTGAAATAAACATATGGTAAAGTTGAGGATTCATGTTAAGTCCTATATTTGGCGAAAACACGATTCCATGAAATTTTCTCGATAGAAAATAATCCCAAAGTTACCTCTGAACTGAACAATAAACCGCTGGCAATCATTAAATACATCAAATTAGATCATGAAACTTTTTATACTAACTGAACTAACTATAAAGCAGGTCTTATATTATTTATTTTTTTAGTCCAATCAATAGATTTTTTGTAAATCACAAAAAACCACTAATTTCGCACTATTCGGCCGCAGTGAGTGACGTAACAACCACTTTGTAGTGCAAGCTGATTAGAACTTTATTCTAACAGTATTTCAAACGAAGTTTGAACTACCAAATATAGAGTTGCTAATTTGAGGTAGTATAGGCTCTTAAGACTGGTTCAACATAACATAACATCACGCCTGTAATCTCCGAAGGCTGATGCAGAGGTGTTTCTAATAATACACCTCTGCATCAACCACCGCACCGCCAGTTATGTTTAAGTCCCATGTATTATGATTGCCTATTGCCATCAACCGTGCACATATCCAAAATCGTTTCTCCTACTGAGTAATTCAAGATGGAAAAACCAAACCGCACTTTGCCCGAACTAGGAATCGAACCCACGACCACATATGGTACTCAGCAGTCGCGTATGCGACAATGAGGCTGTTGACCAAGATTGGTACAAGTTATATTAACCGGGATGGGCTGCGAATATATTAATAAACTAGACTAACAAAACGGTCACAGCATAGGACAAAAATCGTACCTATGTTTTTCCTTATAAAACCTGTATCGAATTTAACGTTATTTTGTGTTGACCTACTGTTTACGGTTTTTTTGTGTACTAATCTTTTATAACACATCTCATTGAATCCAGCGACGTATCAGTAGCACATCGTATGCGTTCGCGTTCATACGGAACGCTCGTAAATTCGTCTGGTATTGCCTTTACTAAGAAAATGGTAAAATTGATTGTGTTTCTGTCATTTGCTGCAGCTGTTTCCTGTAAGTATATTGTGAAAAAAACATTTATGTTACTAGATTATAGCATGTAGCGTTGCACGTTAATATGTCCGGGCTTGAACAAATAGGATAAAAGTTACATTCTGTGTTAATCCAGATTATAAACTATCACTGTGCCAAATTTCATCCAAATACGTTCAATAGTTTGAGTGGAACAGTAACATCCATTCATCCTCAAAAACGAGTCCGCGTAACACTGGTCAGTTTCCCTCACTCGTCATTTTATTTAATTCGACAGTTTCGTTGATTCGTCTCGTTCGCTGATTGGACACTTTTGTGAATTCGACAGATGCGTCAACTCGACAGTTTCTATAATTTGCCAATTTCGTCGATTCGCCACTTTTATCCAACTCGTCAGTCGAAGTACAGTCGGTAGGAAATTGTCTGTTAATTATATGTATTGAGATCTATTTATTTATTTTACTATTTAATTACACACAAGAAAATAACATAATATTTGAGTACTTATGTACTCCTTATTTCTTAAAAAAAACCTGCCAGCAGACCTGCAAAAGGGAAAATGAAAAAGAAATGTAGACGATAGTGTGTGAGAAAAGGAAGAGAATAATGTGTTAATGTGCCTTACCTAACCTAAACTACAATATTTAATATAAATACACTCAAAAGTAATTATTTATATATACTGGTATAAATATATATTGATATCAACAAATAAAATAGATATATATGTATATAATAAATCATAAATGAGATGAAAAGTTATGCTCTTTAACTCTGGTTTAGAATAATGAATTGATGTGGTCTTCAGATCACGAATGAATGAACGAAAGGTGGAACTGGGTTCCCAACTTTACAGCATGGACAGAGGAATAAGAGCAATCTAGCTGGATCTATGACGATGGGAATTAAGTTGGCGTATTTGATAACAGACCTTTTCTAACATTGTATAGGAAATATAATACAAACTCATTTTGTGAATGTGTCAAACTGACATATTGTATATTTTTTTATTTCAAAAGATACTGAATTACTGATTCTTTATTTTATCCTTAAAATTAACGACTGTTTTACTTTTATTCAAAGTGAAAGAGGGCGAAACGTCCTGCTGAGATATGGACATTGCTACCACCTTGCGCATGAAAATAAAAACGGTTCTTCGTGGTAGCGTTGTAAGGAGCGGTCATCATGCAGAAATAGTGTTACTTTAAGCTCAGATGCCTCCGCAATTATAAGGTAAAGTGCACACTCGTGCATCCCAGATTATGGGTCAAATCTGGTACAAAAAGCCATTGATAAGTGCAAGTCCCGTGTTTGAGAAGAATAGGGCAGTGTACAGGCGATTTACGAAGAGATTATGAGCCATCTAAAGGAATTCAGAAGGATTCAGAGTTTGTCGATGACGTACCAACTTTTGGCTCGATAAAAAATGTGTTGTACAAAGCTCAAAACAACAGCGTTCATGTCCGTAAAAGATGTCATATTACCAGAAAAGCTAACAAACAATTTTCTTATAATTGATCAGGCCACAGACGCAAAATATATAATATTTATGACACCATATGCAATAAAATTAGCTGCCGGCGTTAAAGAAATATTTTGCGATGGTACATTTAAGTGTATTCCAACGTCATTCATACAGCTGTACTCCATTCATGCAGACATGGGTAGTTCAGAAAATGAAACAAATGTGGTTCCTCTTGCGTATTGCCTCTTACCTGATAAAAAACAATCGACGTATTACCAAGTTTTCAGCGTGTTACAATCAAAAATTCCCAACTTTACAACCAATCCATAATCGGCATGTATCTTGTGGGGCCTTACCCCACAAAATACATGCCGATCATAAATTGGGAGCTATTAATGCATTGGAGGCTGTTTTTCTCTCTGCTCTCATTGTGGAATGTTTCTTCCTCTATCGACAATGCCTAATCCGAAAAGCAAGAGTTGGAAATAACTCAGAGTGTGGAAGGCAGGCGTTACATTAGCGCTATTGCAGCTTTAGCATACCTGCCTAAAGAATATATTCTTGAAGGTTGGAGGGCGATAATAGAGAAACTACCACATAGTGCTATTTATGATCAATACAACACATACGTCACAGAGACTTGGTTGTACACATGCATTACCTCCAAGGAAGCTTGAGGGAGTTATCTCAGTTGAAATGCCGTCCGGAGAAGAGTCCTGCAGCCAGGGTAAGATGGGAGCTCAGGCGATGTTGTTTGCTAAAAGGAGATGAAAGCAATTATAAGTTATTTAAGCTGCTACCAAAAACGCCATCGTACAATTAATATGGTTGAATCGTGGCACAATAGGATCAATAATACAATTGGGCAAAGGAATCCACATTTATATTATTTTATTAATTTTATAAAAAAGGGAGGTTAAATTCATAGATTTTAAAATAAGGCAAAAATGTATATATGTAAGCGAACAAAACCACTAATTTAGCACTATTCGGCCGCAGTGACTGACGTAACAACCGCTTTGTAGTGCAAGCTGATTGGAACTTTATTCTAACAGAATTTCAAACGAAGTTTGAACCACCACACACCACAGTTGCAAATTTTAGGGTTAGAAGGGTCTTTACTACAGGAGATACAACGCGAGTTTTATAATGCAAAAAAGCATATGATTCACTTCAATAAACAAAACCAAAAAAGTATATGATATTCTTCAGGATATATGCTAGTATGATAGTGTTTTGAAAACATAATACAACTAATTTTACTCGATAAAAAATCACGATCTTAATCTATAAAAATTTCTTTTAACGAGTAAAAACCATAGGTACTAAAATACATGCGATCATTCTAATTTTTTGGCAAATAATTCTACAAGCAACATATTAGCATGATAGTGTTTTATTTTTTAGTCTAACCAATAGATTTTTTTGTAAATCGCAAAAAACCACTCATTTTGCACTATTCGGCCCGCAGTGTCTGACGTAACAACTATTTTGTAGTGCAAGCTGATTAGAACTTTATTCTAACAGAATTGCAAACGAAGTTTGAACCACCACAAATAGAGTTGCTAATTTAGCTCCTTTTTTTTCGGATGGGAAATCATCAAATGACTCCTCCAGCTCTGGGCGGAGCAGGAGGGAGTGTCAGACTTTTACTGACTAAAACCCATCCATGTTCCTTCATCGCCCTTTGTGTTCCGGGGCCACGGTATCTCTTTCGAAGGTCCCGCAACCCCGGCAGGCATCGGTCCTTTCGGACCCCTTCCTTTTTGCTGACTCTCTTTGAGGCGCGCGTGGAACACGGACGCGCCGTCGACACGGCCTGTCGTCATGAGACGGACGGACGGCGAGCTAGCCCATAGCCCACCGTCCACAGGCCCGCGCCTACGGTGGCCGGGGGCCACGTGGTGGCCCCCGACGCCCGGGGCGTCTCCCGCGGCGGCCGGGACGCTGTGAGGTTCTCTCCCTCTCACGTTCCGCCACCTCCTTCCCTAGCATTACTGCTTCGCAGAAGGAGGTGACGGCGTCCCATTCCGTCTCGCTCCGGACCATGGCTTGCACCAGGGCCGGACGCGAGAGGTCGCCGCCGCCAATCGCCGCTTCGAGGACACGGCGGTGCTCCGCCCACGCGGGGCACACCTCCACCGTGTGCTCCACCGTGTCCTCCGGTCGATCCTCGCAATGGAAACACCCGGGCGTTTCCTCCCGCCCGATTCGGTGCAGAAACCTCCCGAAACAACCGTGTCCGGTGAGGACCTGCGTCAGGCGAAAGGTGAGGATGCCGTGGCGTCTCTCAAGCCACTCCTCAAAGAGGGGACTTACCGCCACTATTGTGGCGTGCCCTGCACGGGGCTCTGCTCTGTCTCTGCTATTTTATGTCATTATGATCCAAATTAAAATTAAATTAGATAGTCAGTGGCTGAAAAAGTCTGACAACCAGTCTTACCAAGAGGTACCGTATTACCCAGTACTAACTTGGTTGCGGAGGTCAGATAGGCAGTCGCTCCATGTAAAATACTGGTATTCAGCCGCATCCATTACATCATTGGACTGGAAGCCGACCCCAACATAGTTGGGAAAAGGCTAGGCAAATAGTGACGATCCAAATTAAAGAAAATAATTTTACATTTATTATTTCGTTTCAGGTATCCAATATGACGGGCTCCGAGGTATGTTCAATACGTTTTTCTTAATTCATAGCGAAACTATAAAATCGAGTTGGTCTTTGTTACCTCGCAGAAGGTACGAAAAGCAGAGTATACTTCTCGGTCGGGGTTCAGTGGGGTGCCGAGGGCTCAACATTATGGCAAACTAGGGAAAGCTATGCAAGCAGACTACTCAGTAACTTCTAAATCTAAATTACGATGAGTATGTAGGCTATATGAGCAAGCCAGGCTTTAAAGCTTGTGTGAAGGTAACGCTACGAGAGCTTAAATCCCTCGCTGGACTCAGGATTCTAGTCTTAAGAGGCAGGCGACCGATACGTAGTTCATACAAACGTAATACCATAATAATTTGTAAATCAAACATATTCTTAAGGTAGTGTGTATTTATTTCGATTGGATTATAGAATAGTCCCGCAGCCCCGGCAGGCATCGGCCCTTGCTTTTTGCTGACTCTCTTGAGGCGCGCGTGGAACACGAACGCGCCGTCGACACGGCCTGTTGTCATGAGACCGTCGGACGTGAGGTTCTGTCCTTTCTCACGTTCTGCCACCTCATTCTCTAGCATTACTGCTTCGCAGAAGGTGGTGACGGCGTCCCATTCCGTCTCGCTCCGGACCATGGATTGAACCAGGGCCGGACGCGAGAGTTCGCCACCGCCGATCGCCACTACGAGGACACGGCGGTGCTCCGCCCACGCGAGGCACACCTCCAACGTGTGCTCCACCGTGTCCTCCGGTCGATCCTCGCAGTAGAAACACCCGGGCGTTTCCTCCCGCCCGATTCGGTGCAGGAACCTCCCAAAACAACCGTGACGCCGTGGCGTCTCTCAAGCCACTCCTCAAAGAGGAGACTTATCGCCACTATTGTGGCGTGCCCTGCACGGGGTTGCGACAGTCGCTCTCTCCATGTCGCCATGAGATCACGCCGGAAGTCTGTCCGCTGCGCGACAATGTGCCGCGGCAGCGGAGTTTCCCCCCGGCGTAGCGCCTCCGCGCGCCATTCGTGCAGGCGCAGATCCCATGGCGGCAATCCGGCAAGGAGGCTCGCCGCCTCGCGGAAGATCGTGCGTTACCCACGGGCCAGCCTTACGGCTTACCACCTTTTGGGGCGCGTTCAAGTAGTGGGCGGCTCGCCCCGTAAAGGATGGACCGCACGACCCCCGTGTAGAGCCTCCGGCAAGAAGCGTTTGCCCCCCCCAGGTTGGGCAGGAGCCGCCTGAAGGCAGCCCCGGTCCGTTCCAGTTTGGGGGCCAAACGTCGGAATTGCTCCACGAAGTTCCATCGGCTATCGAGGACGAGTCCCAGGTACTTCAGCGTCGACTCGACGCCGACGGATACCCCTCCTACCGTCAGTGAAGATCCCGGCGGTGGCGCATTCCGAGGTCCATGAAAGCACATCGCCTCGGATTTGTGCAATGCCACCTCAAGACCCATTTGCCGGATCCTCTCAACGACTATCGCAACCCCGCGTGTCGCCGCCGCCTCGTGCGACCCCCCTTGTGCCAGCACCAGCGTGTCATCTGCATAGCAAACCACGCTGACGCCGCTAGGGAGGTTGGCGCGCAGCACCCAGTCGTAACCGATGATCCACAAGGACGGCCCTAGAACTGATCCCTGCGGAACATCGTACGACATCTCTCGCCGGTTCCATTCTCCGCTGCGACTGGGGTAGATGACGGCCCTGTTCATCAGGTAGACCCCGACCACACGACGAAGGTAGGTCGGCACCCGATGATACCGGAGTGCCTCTCTAATGCAGCTCCAGGGCAGGGTGTTGAAGGCATTAGCGATGTCGAGAGACACCGCCAAGACAACCCCACCCCAGAACACCGCATGCCCCGTCGTGAGGGTTCTCACGCGCATGATGGCGTCCACCGTAGAGCGCCCCTTGCGGAAACCATACTGGTGTTCCGCAAGATCCGGCCCCGTCCCCAAGGTGCTCGGCGAGGCGGTTTGCAATTACTCTTTCAAAGAGCTTGCCTACCTCGTCAAGCAGCACTACGGGCCGGTATGCGGACGGGAGTCTGCAGGGCACCCCGGCTTCTGAATGAGGACCAGCTTCCCCGTATTCCAACGAAGCGGGAACTGGCCTCTCTCCAAGCATGCGCTTATTAGGAGCCCCTCCAGTCGGGGTCCGAGAGCCTCCGAGGCCAGGACCCAGGCTTTGCCAGGCAAGCCGTCGGGTCCCGGGGCGGCATTTTTGGCACTAAGTGGTCTACTATCTTACTGTCTTCGTTTAACGTTAAACACATTTACGGCCGTTTTCTATAACTTACTTACGTATAACTGTTAGTTAATATGCCTACGTCACGTAGCTATCGGTGTTTCTATAAACAAAGTTAGCTTGAAATATCCTATCCGCGTCACCTACTTGTCACTTGATTCATAGAAAAATTAAAGAACGCTTTTCTGTGACGTATTGTTTCTAACGGTCCGTAAGCTAAATGTCAAACAGACAGAGATAGCAACCCTACGTTACCTGTTAGTAAGTTATTGTAAATGGCCGTTAGTGATTTGAAGCGCAAGCAGTTTTTATTAACTCTATAGTTTATTCCATCTCCAGTCAAATTCGGCTGGTCGGATGCCCTAGCTGATATGGAGTACTTCTACTCGATTCCTCGCACCATCAGCGACGTGGAGAACGAAGGCTGGCTGCGGACGGAGAGGCCTCCAGGTCCTCTGCCAGAGCTGAGGATGTACTGTCCTCCAGGGAGGATCGTGTGCCCACTGTACGATACTGCAGGATTCGTGGCAGGACTTATGGTTTCTGTAAGTAGATGTTTTGTATTATTATGACAATACCATGAGGTTGCTAATGTAGAAATAACTACTAAGTCTTCAGGACTGTGTCAAAAGGTATTGCTTACCTTAAGGTCGGGTTCAATTACCAAGACCTCATTTTCGAAACCAAAATGTTTGGTAGTGCTAGTGGGATTTTTTTCTTCAAGCATTTCTCAGTAGCAGCCTTGGGTCCAAAATCGTGTACGGTTGATGGCACCAATAGACTGGCCTTCTATTACATGGAACTTAAAACATACATAAGTAAATGTTGGCGAAACCTTTCGGAGATTACAGACGATGACGTGATGTTATGTTCTTCATGTATCCTCTCGAAATGTTGTTTTAGTCTTTAAGAACAGCACGGTTAATTGCTTAAGGAAAACGAAATGTAGATGGAAATAAACCATCCCATATGACGTAAGACATACCCTGCAGCTCACAATATTTAAAGATTTCTGCCACCAAATATTTCTAATCATCAGGTAGACGCGAGCTAAGATCGCTGATATCATTGTACGTAATCATGATACGAGATAACTTATTTTCTGGCAGTCTGTCATTCACATACATAGTTGAGACTTAAGAGAACTAGTAAATGTAGTTCACAGAAGACCTCAAAAGCGCAACATGACGGTACCTAGGTACCTACATATAAATAAATGACTTAGAACTAACTTAACCAATCAATCCACAGATCAATCTATCAATGAGCTTGCACGAACACCGAACACCGTGTATACGATATAGGATTTTCCATTCAAATACCGTTAACATCGTTATCGTCGCCCGTTTTTGCTACTATGACCTCAGACCGCAACCGATTCATCTATGCGTGTCTATGGAAAATTTTCATTAAAAGTACATGTACAATTGTACAATATACCTAACAGATTAATCCAAGCTATTAGACTGACAAAACACAGCTCAAGATAAGGTAAGAAAGATATTTACAATAAGGAATAAAAATACTAAATAATTTGGCCCAAAATTCAGCTTTGCGAACTCTGCTTGCTGATGCAATGCAGTCATAAGATCGTCAAGTGCGCGGTGTCAGGGGCCTCAGGGCATACAGCGCAAGATGGAAGGAGGACCCTTGTAATGTTGCACGTTGTCAGAAACTCAACAACCACCATAAACAAGAATTCGAGTGGTACTACAACTAAAAAACGCGACTACTAAAAAATCACGCTCTAATTAAAATCGGGGTTTACAAGGTAAAATCGACTCCTCCAATTGTTAAAGTCTATTAAAATTTAGCCTATGTTACCCGGGTCATGATAACGAATCGATTGACACCTTATTCATCAAAATCGAATTAATAAAACATACGCAAAATCTTGTTTGTTTTCGCAACGGCTTCGCCGTAATCGGGAGAAAACACATTCTATCAAACCAAAACATACACAGTAGCTACTGGTGCATGACCCCGCAAATATCTTCCTTATTGCTTTGACAATGCGCAGTCAATTCATTCAGTCTGGTGGTTCGAGTGACGTGTCATTTGCGGCGTTTATCTAATTTATTTGAATGAACAAGATCAATCGTGGAGGGTTACGACCTACGTATGTAGCGGTACAATGAAACGTAATGCATGTAAAGTTCTGGAAGGATGGAATTGGTGCATATTTTAAAAGGATTATAAGAATAGTGCATATTTTAAAAGGAATATAAGAAAAGTGCATTGAAAAATATGTTTATGATCTTACACTTGGGCCGTAACTTGGGTAAGACTTTCGTGTTGCAATACATTCTTGAATGAGAACGCATTTGAATTTTTGAATTTAGAGTTCAGAGAAGATGGGAGAAGAAGTCGGAAGGGAACGGTAACTTTTAAATTGAGTGCACGATCAGAGTGATCGAGGGAGTAATTAAGATATCATAACTCACACTTCGCCCGCGACTTTGTCCGCGAAAATTGTGTTAGCTCGGCTAATTTGCATGATATCAATATAATGTATAGCCTATGTTACTCGGTAAAGATGTAGCTCACTAATGGTGAAAGAATTTTTAAAATCGGTTGAGCAGTTCTTGAGTTAAATCGTAACAAACTAACAAAAAGTCAAATTTTTCCTCTTCATAATATTAGTTTAGTTTAGTTAGATTTAAATTTTTACTACAACAACAACAACAACAGCCCATAACGTCCACTGCTGGACATAAGCCTCTCCCATGATGGGAGGAATTTGCCGTAATCTCCACGCTTGGCAGGCGGATTGGAGATCGCAGTGATGAAAGACTAACAGAAAACGCTGCTGCCCATTCTCCGGTCTACGGAGGCGCAAGGTGTTCTGCCTCAGACATTAGTCGCCTTATACGACACCCGTGAGTGTAATGGGTTGGTTCTATTCTACTCTGCCGGATACCACACGGCTGAAATTTGAAATTTTTACTAACACTGGTTAATTCGATGAAAACGCTTTCGCAGACGGCGTCTTTGATCAATCCCTGTTATTGTTTTCAGTAACGTAGAAACCAGTCTCCCTCGTTGGTCTAATGGTCACAAACTAAGATCCTGGGCTCGATTCCCGGGTCGGGCAAAGTAGTGTTGGGTTTTATCATCACGAAATTCTCTCACTGCCACGGAGTCTGGATTTGTGCCTGATTAATGGTCATATGCTCACCCCCTCATACATGGGACTTAAAAAACATAATTGGCGAAATGTGGTGGCACACGTCTGCCTATCCCTTCGGGGATTACTGGCGTGACGTTATGTTATGTGTAGAAACCAGTCGTATCACTGAGGCCTGACATAGCGAATAGGCAGCTGTGCCTTCGGAAGTGTATCTTTAACCTGTTTGACACAACGATCAACACAGAGAAATGTGATGCGAGCAAAATAAAATATAAATATAAATATAAATATCGCTGGACATTACACACGGCGCCATCTAGTGCCACACTAAGCAACGAGGCTTGTGTCGTGGACACCAGATAGTTGATATACTTACATATGTACTTTTAAAAAGAAGTGATCAACAATAATTAAAGACATAGTTGCTCTCAGTTAAGATGACAATAGCGGTCATTGCCCTTTCCCTATTATCTCTTCGTACGAACCAAAGCAAATGAACCATCAGAACCATGTATCGTTTTTCATTAGAAAAAATGTTGAAGATCATATATGACGATTCAATTGGTTTAATGTAGGTGGGTTAGCGGTCATTGACCACCACAGATTGTCATCTTAACTTTCCATTATGTGATACCTACCAATTCGATTTTTTTGTTTAATTGTGTTCAGAACGTGATTTTAAAATCAAGAAAAAAAAATACAGTTTTGTTTGCTCCATTTTATTTATTTATTGATTCAGCTGTTGATATTTAAATATCTGGTTTTCCCGTAACACTTTCAACAGAACAGGTTTGTTATCTATTTAATATACTACGGACTTTGCGCAGAATCGGGTCTCCTACCAGATCTATGTGATTATAAAAAACAACACTAGTTCCATCATGGAACTGTTAATGGTACTAGTGACAATGAAGGACTACTACACTACTACTAGTGACATTTAAGTACCTAAGTATAAACAGCCAACTTAATATACACACATCAACACGGTCTAGGGATATTTCATACTCAATTAAATAACTCGAAAAGTACTGGCCGCATTGGAATCTTTTATACACCGATTTGTATGTAATTTATCTCAGACTAATACCAAATTCAAATTTTTGAAAATTCTTTTGTTTCGGTGGCATAAAAATGTCTTGATGTATAGGAGAGGGAATTTTCATTTGTGCGAAATTTAGAAAACAATACGAATTACGTTTAGTTACAGTTTTTTTTTCATTTTTAAACGAAAGATAAAGTTAAAATTGAGGTATTGTAGCCATGCAACGCCGACATTTGACGAGGGCGGAGATGTTACGAGCTGTGGGAATGCTGGAAGCTGGATCTGTTCAGCGTAATGTTGCTGAGGCCATAGGGACCCATCAAAATGTAATTTCAAGATTGTGGACACGCTATCGTGCCACAGGTGAAGTAGCGGAGAGGCACCGGGGGCCAAGTCGCATCACTACCCCCAGACAAGACCGATTTTTGCAAATTACTGCGCGAGCACAACCAAATGCAACGGCGACTCAATTGGTCCAAAGGCTGCGAGTGGAACACCAAGTGCTTGTGAGTGACCAAACTGTAAGAAGGCGACTGCATGAAAGCAATCTACGCTCTCGTAGACCACTCCGGGTCCCACCTTTACGGAGAGGCAATCGTGGACGACGATTAGAATGGGTTCGGAACCACGTGGACTGGGGCCGTGACCAATGGTCCAATGTGCTGTTCACGGATGAATCCAGGTTCGGCTTCCATCCAGATTCACGAAGGACGCGTGTTTGGCGAGTTCCTGGACGATGGAGCCGTCTCCAGAACCCTCAGGAAGTTCACCCATACCAAGGAGGAACAATTATGGTTTGGGCAGGAATTCGTCTTGGAGGGCGGACGGATCTCGTTTGGGTGCGGGGCAATATGACGGCAGAACGATACGTCCAACAGGTGCTGGGGCCCGTAATTTTGCCCCACAGAACACAAATGGGGCAAGATTTCCTGCTCATGCACGACAATGCCCGGGCACACACAGCGAGAACGGTAGCAGCTTGGTTACATACACATAATGTTAGGGCCTTAGACTGGCCTGCTCAATCGCCAGATCTAAATCCCATTGAGCATGCGTGGGATATGCTGCAAAGAAGAGCTTCGAAGGAAGTTCCTGAAAATCTGGCTACAGAAGATCAACTTTTTGCGCACCTCAGAAGGACATGGGACAATATTCCGCAGCAAGACATTGACAACCTTGTTCTGAGCATGCCGAATCGTTGCCGATGTGTTATGAACATCATGGGCGCTTTCTCAGACTACTAACTTCAAGTTTATAAACACAAATTAAATGATTTTTCTATTTTTTTCAGTTTTTACTCACAAATTAAAAGTTCATTCATATACGGTTTCCGTCTATGCTTCATTTTTTTTCCATAAAATCCTGAAATTTTAATCTATACCTTAACCATTATTAAAAAATGGTAGAATATTAAATAACGTATCTTTTAAATATATACATGTCATATAAATAATTAACACATTGATAGTAATTCGCTTTTTTAAAAATATCCCTAGACCGTGTTGATGTGTGTATTATAGCCAGACCAGTTTCCACCGTGTCTGGGTAAGCACGTCATTTATAGATTTTTGGCAGTCGTTACAGGTTGTCAGTTGCCCGAAAGTCTGATAACCAGTCTAACCAAGGGGTATTGTAGTAGTAGGGGTTGGGGGGGGGGTTGTAGTTGTAGTTGTAGGGGTAGTGGTTGTTGTTGTTGTAGTTGTGTAGGGGTGTTGGTTGTTGTTGTTTGTTGGGGTATTGTTGTAGTACTAACTGGGTTTATTCGATGGAGCGACTGCCTATCTGACCTGGAGAGGTCAGATAGACAGTCGCTCCTTGTAAAATACTGGTATTCTTCTATGAGAGAAGAGGTGGGCTGTAATCCACCACGCAGGCCCAGGGAGCTAGTGGATGTCACATGTCTGCGAATGTTTGGTACTAGGACTTGCAGGTAAGTAGGTATAGAACAAAAATTAATGTTTTTTTTAATCTACAAGACTTATTTATCCTTAAACTCAATCGTTGAAATTAGTTCTATACCCATAAGTACAAGTTTCCTGCAAACCGAAAAGGCAACCGTGAAACCACAAGATAATGTTACGGATTAGGTACACCTATAAGTCTTTTCAAGGCTTCTCTTGTCGGCCAGGCTTGATGAAGATAAAGCACATGAATAGCTTGAAACGTGTGACGTCATGGCGTAGTAAAACTAATATGCACGAAGTTACGTTCGTATGGATTACAAACAAATGTTTCTCAAAGATTTGTTGATACTTCCCGTGACCCAAGGGCTGGCTTTTACCTTGACCAGAGGTTAAGGTAAAAGCCAGTCTCTTGGGGACATTACCAATTGACAGCGTTGAGGAAGAGTTTTTTGAAGTCATTTTTAGGGTTCCGTACCTCAAAAGGTAAAAGAAGTAACCCTTATAAGATTACTTTCGTCTGTCATCACTGATTTTCGCAGGAACAGGTGGACCTAGCAAGTTGTATTCTATGTCAAAGCCCCTTACCATGTGAGATGTGTGGGATGTCCTCAGGGGTCGGTATTTCGGTAATCGCTCCGTATGTATGGAATTTAGGTTTTGATGATTTTCTCGCTATTCCCCTTCCTCGCGGCTGTTCATTAACCGGTTACGCGGACGACGGCCTGCTGCTCATTCAGTCGAGTACTCGGGCTGGTCTCGAGAATTTAGCTGACACTTGCCCACGATTAATATCTCAGTGGGGCGATCGAAACCGTCTGACCTTTGCACCGCAAAAAACTTATCAACTAATTTTAAAAGGTAATCTTAAATCGTGGCCTAGTATTAAATTTAATAACGTTCCCGTGAAAAGAAAGAAATCCGTGTGCTCTCTAAGACCAAACCAAGGTATTGGTTTGGTCTTAGAGAGAAATTTTTCATTCATAGGTCATATAAAAACTGTCGGTGAAAAACCTAAAAAGAACTTTTATGCCTTAACCAGAATATCCAAATCTACGTGGGGTCTGTCATTTATAACTTTAAAGACCATTTATGGGGCTCCTTACTTGGGTGTATGTGCTACGGGGCACCTGTTTGGGCCGATAGGGTAAATTGCTTCAAAGCCAGCGTTTGGCTCTGATATTCTTATGCAAAGCGTATAGGACGGTTAGTACTGAACTGCCTTACCGGTACTTGCAGGTGTACTTCCAGTCGATCTTGAAGTGCAGCGACGGGCTACAATGTACTATAACGCACGTGAGACCACGGACGCAGACTTTTTAACCCTACGTGACCGTGATAAGATTGCTAGATTATTCAAACCACAGACCGACTTCTGGGAGGAACTTTTGTCTGAATGGCAATGTAGGTGGGATAATTCCATCAAGGGCCGATACCTCCACCAGTTCTTTCCAGGCCTTTGAGCCACTGGCCAGGACATGGTTGGAGGTTGATCACTGTTTTGCCCAATTTCTCACCGGTCATGGTAACTTTAAGAGTAAATTATTTTCCTTCAAGCTTGTTGACTCGCCTTTTTGTCAATGTTCCACATCTGACTGCGAATATGAACAATCAGCACATCACATTTTATGTGCAGTCTTTGGCAGAATGAACGCAATATTATGTTGTATTAGTGTACAGGTTACATCCGGAGTTATTTACTATAGAGACCTTGTGGAAACTAGAACAAATTTCCGTGCGTTCAAGCGTTTTTGCCATACCTTTTATTGGAATCAAATATCAGCTCACAACTTAGGAGGACCCATTAATGTTAATATTTATTCGTGGTGCTAGGCAACTGGGCCTATCCCAGTTGTAATCGTCCCTTTGTGCCTATTGGCCTTGTTCCGTTATGTCTCCTGCTGATATGGAGGGAAGTGGAAATTACGGTGTTTTCCTACTCCTCCACTATATTTTCCTGATTAACTTCGTTTCGGGATCCAAGACATTTAAATTTATACTCTGGGTTTTCGTCGAGCTTCATTGTCTCGGCGCTTTTCTGGTGGTCGCCACTGTTGATTCTGGCTTTCAGGAGTTACAGTGGTTTGGGAATAGTGTGGCGGGCTTGTCCCAAAATAAAAAAAACCTGCTAGACGAAAATGTATCGGAACCCTGTGTCTCCCCTACCACACGGCTACTACTACACATGCAATTTAGTAAAAGCAATAGATACGCAGTCGCGCACACGGCTTAAGGTTTATAATAAATACATAGTGCATAGTACACGCTGTGTTTGGGCTCAAACACAGCGTGTATTTACTATGCACCGTAGAACTTACAAACACAAAAACATCGGTCGCTATCGTTGTGCTGTGCAAAAGAATAGGTACGGTAGTGATTGCCTAATTTGGAAAGTTATCGAATCTTTCATTTATTATTGTACAAAAAATTTTATGGGGTCCTGAAAATAATTAAATAAAAAGTAATGTCCAGAATACTACTCTGTCAAGAAAGTACCGGGAAAAGATCAATAAAACACAAAATATTAGTTATTTATCCAAATTTATTTTATCACCTTCAAAGTATACTCCTTCAGAACCGACACACTTACGCCAACTAATAATCCAATCATAAAAATATTTTTTAAATGCATAAGCATTTAAAAAATATTTTTATGATTGGTTTTTTTTTTATTTTGTTTGTTGGAATAATCCAGAATTGAGTTCAGTTCTCGCCGCGAATTCTCCTTTATGTCTTCTACTGAATGAAAACGGGTGCCTCGAAGTGGTAATTTGAATTTAGGAAAAATAAAGAAGTCGGCTGGAGCCATATCTGGTGAATAAGGTGGTTGCTCGATGGTATTTGTTGAGTTTTGATCAAAAAATCACAACTGTGCGAAGACGCATTATCGTGGTGCAAAATCCAAGAATTTTCTTTCCACAAATCTGGCCCTTTTATCTAATTTGCACTCTTAAACGCTGCATAACGTCCGAATAATATTTTTTATTTACCGTTTGACCTTCTGGCAAGATTGTCAGTCACTATTTCCTTCACTTTTGCGATGTTAACTTCAGTTGCAGACGTTGATGGCCTACCAGAACGAGGCAAATCTTCCATCACACCTTGACTGCTTTTGAACGCTTTGTACCACTCATAAGCGCGTGTTTTTGATAAAGTCGATTCACTGTAAGCCTTCTGTAACATTTTCAGAGACTCCGAACTCGAAATTCCATTGGCGATGCAAAATTTAAGACAAACTTTTTGTCCGATATTTTTGTCCATTAAGAAATTCGCAATACACACTAGATATGATATAACTAAAATCAGTACTGTATTTAATCTAATTAACAGATGTAACTCAAACTCCGCGCCAAAATGCACAGTTGTGCTAATCTAACAACAACAAAAAAAAACAAAAAAAAATTTGGAACCATAAATAAATCATCCATTCCCGATACTTTTTTGACTGAATGTATAATATTATAATAAAAATAAACAATATGTAGCAAAAATACACACATCAAAAGTATCTAGGGATCAACATATATTTTTGCAATAACTTTTCTCCTGATTGATATTAATTAAAATTTTCTTTAAGGATTCATCAAATAAAGTGTTTTCGTTTGTCACAGTAACGATAAACCAAGTCACCTTTGCATTAATAAAGAAATTTGGCATTTTCCTAATAAAGGGATTTTTGACATTTGAACCACTAACATTAAAGTTCGAAAAAAAGACTGAAATAACAGTTTTCTTTAAAATTTTATTGGGTAACTTAAACAATTAATAATCCGTGTTTCTACCGCGAACACTAACAACACAAGAACATCGGTTTGGCATACTCAAAATGAGTTCATCCAAATCACGCTGTGGAATGGCCGCCCATGTTCGTTGCAACAACAAAAAAAGGTCTTCTTGCGACTGGATACCCTCCATATTCGGCAGAGCTCTTCTCTGTAGCATATCCCATGCATGCTCAATCGGGTTCAAGTCTGGCGACTGAGCAGGCCAGGGCAGGACATTGATGTTAGCTGCGGCGAGAGTCTGTCTTACAACTCTTGCGGTGTGCGGTCGTGCATTATCATGCATTAACTGAAATAAGGGACCGATTTGCACTTGTAGAGGAACGATGACGTCTGATACAATCGTCTCAGCATAAATTTGAGCGTTGAGGTTGCCTCTGATCCAAATCAACTCAGTTCTTCCGCCGATCCAAATACCCGCCCATACCATGATGGTTCCACCACTATAAGGATGGACTTCCTGGCAGGATTTTAATCGCTGTTGGCGTCCAGGGGTTCTCCAGTGTCGTATACGTCTTGTATCCGGTCTCATACCAAAACGAGACTCATCAGAAAAGCACACGAAACGCCATTGTTCTTCTGCCCAATTTCTGTGTTCAAGAGCCCATTGATATCGAATCCTACGATTGTGCATTGCTATAGGTGGTACCCGTAGCGGTCTTCGGGAATGAAGGTTCACTTCATGCAAGCGGTTTCTGACTGTTTGGTCGCTAATTAAGTTCCCTGAAGAGTGATGAAGCCTCACGGCTAACATCATGGCGGTTATTGTTGGAGCTCTTCGAGTTAAGATTTGAATGTATCGGTCTTGTCTCCGTGTGGTGCAGCGATACCGTCCTCCATGGCGCTCAGCCACGGTACCAGTGCTTCGGTAACGTGTCCAAAGTCGACTGATAACACTCTGACTTGTATTCAGAGCTAAAGCTACAGTACGTTGCCGGGAACCAGCTTCTATCATTCCCACGGCTCTGAGCATTTCTTCCCTGCTTAAATGACGTCGCCGCTCCATAATAACGTTGGTTTTAATCAGTAGTAGGGAAACAGTAGCACTAATAATGTCTTCAATGCGTTGTATGTTTTTATAGGGAAAATATTGACAGCTTATTTTCATCTTTTACTCGAATTTGATTGAGAGTTCCTGATTCAAATTATGAAATGCACCAAAAAGGATCCATATAAATTTATAAAATCATAAATTTATTACAAAGCCACATCTCAATCTCAAGAAATCCGCATAAAAATGCTTGATCCCTAGACATTTTTGATGTGTGTACATTATTAAGTAAATTAAAACAATAAAATATCTGGTTACGTTGGTTTAGTTAGGCTGTCATAGCCTATTGAAACAGTAGTTAGTAGCACGAGGATAAGGCATAATATACGATAATTCAAAGCCAAAAACACTCCACCGATTTAACCTGAAATTTAGTTAACTTACTTTACGAAAGTTGGTTACGCGTTTCTCTAGTATGCTGTAAAATAATCAAAATACGTAAAACACATTATTACAAATTGATCTTCCAACCGGGTTAAAACGGTTGACAAATTTAAAATTCAAAAAATAATAGCAATATTTCATTCGTCAGTCGACATTATCGATAGCCTACGTCAGTGGATCTGCACAAGCACATCACTAACTTGTCGCAAGAAGCAGCGGCCGTACTACGCGATGCATCCGCTTAATGAAGTATCGTTTTGTGACTTTTACATTGCTTGTCCAGTCACTTAGCGACAAACTTAGGTAGTGGTTAAAGAGCAATGTTTTTATTGCAAAAATAGTAAAGTCGCTGTTATATTTGAAAACAACAATAACTTAGTAAAAGCAAGAAATATTTTACGTTTTGTTGTTTTTCATGACTTTATAGACATATATAGTAAAATACTTGTACTTGCATGTGAAAAGTAATTCCGTGATCAACAAAATTTTGGTTTGTGCTTCAGTTTTTACAAAAAACCACTGAACAACACGGCATTGCTATAAGTTGTCACAACCGCGGTCGAAAACACACTAGTTCGCGGAGACGGCCATTTGCTTATGGACATGGCCTTTAAAGCATGTCGCGCGGACACCGACACGCTCCCGTGCCATTTCTCCTGTTTTTTTTATATTTCTATGGTTTCTACGAAACCTTCGGTGCGCGAGTCCGACTCGCACTTGGCCTTTTTTTTAGTTTATTGCTTAGTTAGTAACTTACTTTAGGTTATTTTTATTTCATCTGTACTAAGTGGTAAAATCTGTTTTTATGCTTGAATGTAGGGGTAATCTTCGAAACTACTGATCCGATTCCGAAAAATCTTTCACTAACGTAAAGTTACATACTGAGTGTTAAAGGCTACATTGTGTTAAAGGCTACATTTAAAATGTTCCCGTGGGTTATATTATTCTCATATTCCGCACAAAACGGGAGCAAGATTCATTCATTTCATAACAATGTTTACATTGTGGCGAAAATTCATTGTTGTTGTTTGTTGTCGTGTGTTTGTCGTTGTTGTTCATTTGTTTCTTGCTTTTCTTTTTATTCATTTCATTTATTTATTTAGTTGTTAATGTATTGTTATGTAACAAATATGGTTGAAAGACTTGTTTGCAATATTACATGGGGTCGTATAGGAACGTTCCACAAGGAGACGGGGCTCTAAATCAGGGAACACAAAGCGCTTAAAAGCTTCCTATTATGAGGCTTAACGGGGATCCATGTACGTAATGCGGTTGTGTCCGACATAAGACGATGTTTTGTGACCTTTCATTGGCGAGGGACATAAAGCTGGCTGCTTGATGGAGAATAATCTTATGAATTAACTGTAGTAATACCGTAACTTTTTATTTAATCCATACAAGTAAAATTAATAATCAGTAAAAATAAACATAAATTAACAATTATCATCAGCAACAAATAAATAATTCAATTAAATCAATAATAACTTTAAAAAATAACAAAACTAAGTCCATCAGATCAATAAAAATAATAATCGTTTATAACAGCAATCAATAACTAATAATTCCATCAGTTAAGCAATGAATAATAGTAATTTTTAGCTAGTTCTGACGTCACGAGCCCCCACTCCCGAGTTTTGATGCGTTTTATCTTTGTCAATATTCATTGATTTACAAAAACAAAAAATACGTGTCCATTAATTTCCAATACTCTATCCTATCAGTTCCTATCAGTTCCTGGAGCCCCATATATTGTATAACGGGCTGGTGTCCGCAACTCCACGTCAAAGCGCGTATTTTGCGTTCCAATACTCTAACTGACGGACTAAATAGATTTGCATTTTTTTGATACTGTTGTCATGCCTATTATATTATTAGAGGATTCCTCGAAAGGCAGGTACAGTTACACCTCTGCTTATCTCTTTCCCCCTCTCTAGAAACGTTTAAGTATTTAGATTTCCTTTAATTATCTTTTTTACATACTAATTATATTTTTTAAATACCTATTAATTAAAAAAAAAAACGTTTATACATAATTATACGGTCAAATATCCAGACTTCTTCCAGACTGTTTGCCAGAAATTCTCTTTACATTTTATAAAAATACTGTGTCACCATGTTCGTACACGCTAATCTCGGAAACCACCCAACCGATTTTAATGAAATTGTGTGAATGTGAATTATTGGTACCAACTTGAATGATAGGTTCATGGTTAGTTTTGCATTCAGACACACCTATTTTACCTTAGACAACCTTAATGTAACGAAGATAAATATTACTGTAATTTTCAGGTCTAAGTCAGGGGTCAAATAACTGTGAAAGACCCTTAGGGCGACTACAGGAGCTAAATTAGCTACTCTATTTGTGGTGGTTCAAACTTCGTTTGAAATTCTGTTAGAATAAAGTTCTAATCAGCTTGCACTACAAAGCGGTTGTTACGTCAGTTACTGCGGGCCGAATAGTGCGAAATTAGTGTTTTTTTGCGATTTACAAAAAATCTATTGATTGGACTAAAAAAATAAAACACTATCATGCTAATACATATTAGCATGATAGTGTTTTATTTTTTTAGTTTTTAGTATTTGTTTTGCTTGTAGAATTATTTGCCAAAAAATCAGAATGATCGCATGTATTTTAGTATGGTTTTAACTCTTAAAAACTTAAACGAAATTTTTAGAGATACGTTCGTGATTTTTTTTTATCAAGTAAAATTAGTTGTATTATGTTTTCAACACACTATCATACTAGCATATATCCTGAAGAATATCATATATTTTTCTGGTTTTGTTTATTGCAGTAAATCGTATGCTTTTTTGCATTTTAAAACTCGCGTTTAGCTCCTGTAGTCCCCTTAACGGAGCCGAAAGGCACTTGCTCTCCCCGTCATTGCGTTTTTTTTTTTAAACCATACCTGAGAAAGTGGGAAACTTCTAATTACAGAGATATTGGGTTTATTCCGAACCTGATACGAAATCCTAACCCGGTTACGGGTTTACTTTACTTGAAATACCTCCACGATTCCCGTACTTTTCAATGTATCCATCAGCACATTGTTTTGATAGCGTTACATTGACTACTACCGTAAAACGTGATTTTTACAAACAAACAAAAAACCGATTTAAAGAAAAAAACAAAAAAAAATAAAAAATAGCTTTAGAAGTCGGTGACAAAAACACTAAATCAATCAAACAAAGGTCACCGACTTCGAAGCTTGACCTTTGTTTGATTGATTTAGTGTTTTTGTCACCGGCTTCTGAAGCCAAAGTTATTTTTCACTTTTTCGTGTTTTTTTTTTGAAGTCGGTTTTATTTTTTGCAAAAAAGTTTTTTTAATTTTCCATTTTTAGTTGTAATACATGTCAAGGTAATAGGCTTATCCCCAATAAATGGAACTTAACCTACCTGAACTGTCACAAGTCTGGGTGTATTGTACACATCTGCGTACCCCTCAGAGCGTGATGTTACGTCATGATGTTGTATAAACAATAAACATCAAAGCGATTGCAGCAATCACGACCGATTTACCGTCTACTTTTGAAGATTTCCATTGTATATCTCTGAAGATCAGCATCAGATCTACACCAAATTTAAATGGAAACATCTCAGGAATATACTCTTTCAAATAAATTTTAGGAATCGCTCCACAAATGGGGGAGAAATCGATAAACATACATAAAATGAAGTAATAAAATGATACTGCGTTGATGTCTTTTTGAAGTCCTTTTCTTGGTTATTTAGTCTACGTTTAGACCACACGACTGAAGTAAAAAATAAAAACTACTGGGCCAAACTATGTTAAATTTGAATGGGACCAAATGGCAACTACTCCGCATTAGACTAAAGAAGAATCACGTAAATCGGATCATAAATCTCAGCGTATCTCGTAAGGTGTACATAAATAAAAATTTAAAAAAAAATACGAATCGAATTGAGAACCTCGTCCTTTTAAAAGTAGGTTAAAAAACGTCGTTTCCCAGCAATCATTTTGGCGTACCATAGTATCTAGAGTTACTTAATTTGATGAATAGAATGCTTGTTTCACGGCTTCGTGAAAGGTCCGTTTACACTTTGTATATTAAAGTATCCTATGTGTCAATTCAGGTTATAAACTATCTGTATACAAAATCACATCCAAATCCGTTAGGCCGTTTGAGCGTGAAGGAGTGACAAACATACACACACATACAAATTTTCACCTTTATAATATTACTGTAATACTAAAGGACGTCTATTTTTAGCTTCCAGTGGAAGAGTTCCACTTCCCGGGGGGCAAACCTGAGAAGAAGTTCATCAAATGGTCTGCGCCGGCGGCGGAGGGCGAGGTCGCGAGGGACTACTGGACTGCTACTCAATACTTTGTGTCTGCAGGTAGATATTCAGCTGACATATCATTCCGGGATTTTATAGGGAGGTAGTATTCACATGTTCCTTACTTCCTTTATGTTTAGGCAAATAAACTGTACCAATTCCAATGTCCGGGTATCACTGGCGTTCAACTTTAGATTGTGGGTAATCCATAGTCTGCCATGTACATATTCTAGAGGTGGGATTCCCAAGATTGCATGGGTTTAATATAGATAAAAGTTTCCACCTCAATCACGGACCCTTTTTAGTCACCAAACCAAAAACGTATAATAGCCTTCATAACTGTTCACGATACGTACATAGGTATGTATTATGTACTCGTCCGTCCTCGTGTATAGTGGTCGCAGAAATGTAACCGATATGTGGGCATTGTGAGCGAGAGCCATACACTTCGAGTGGAAAGGGTAGTTTAAAAGCATTCTAAAGGACAGTTTCAGAACACACTTTCATACTTTTAAGGCCGACACTAACCAAGCTTCAATTTCCGCACTCGAGCACTGCCAGTGAGGAATGGAACGCTGTATCTTAAGAGTTAAACTCGCTGATCGCATAAGGAACTCGATACTGCGGTCCAAAACTCAAATCACTGATGTAGGGTCGGAGGAGCTATGAGCTAAAATAACCACACAATGGGTCCCAAACAGCAGAAACAGGAACGCGGCAGGCCCAGAAGGAGATGGCCACAAGAAAGCGACTTTTTCTCAAAGATTGGCTAATAACAGCTGTATGTGAGCCGAATTCTGTGAAGCGTTGGAGCGAGATCCTGTTGTAGTATTAATGACCGGGTATCATACTTACAGTACATATTGAGGTTTACTGGGAAATATCATTCATCCGATCGACGAGTTGAATAATAATTACTAGATAATTGTCGTGATGGACATTCGCAGATTGGAATACTTACATAAATGTTAAGAATCGTTTTCAATGACGGAGACCTTGAGAAAAATATCAGGAACATAATAATAAATGTAATAAATCTATATCGTGGGTCCAGGGAGTTTGAAAAGAAATCGTTGAAATTCTTAATTCGTTTTGTAGGGTTCTGTTTTTTATAAAGAACAACTCCTAACGGTATTTGCTGCGCCTGATGATAAAAGGTTACCAGCTTCTAACTACCCGCTTAGAGAAACTATCTGGGGTGTTTTTCTCGGTATGTAAGAGTTCACTATTAAAAATAGTACACATCAATATTTTTTCAGAACTCTCAGATTAATAAATATTTCGTGTTTTTCATAGAGTCCCTAAAGGCAGGCGCAGGTCCGCAAGTGGAGAACGGCGCCACATTGCAAGATGGCGGCGTGTGGGTGGCTGGACACGACAAACGACTGATGCGCATACCCAGCACCGAAGCTGAGCTCAACAGCACTGCCTTCAAGAAACAGAACTGTATTCCGAATATGGGTAAGGAATTAACTGAAAAGATGAAAAACAAAGTCTGTCTTTACAGTAAAATATGTGTAATCATATTTTGTTTTCAATTATGTGCCGTTCAAGATAATTATAAAAAGGTTGTGCTTAAAATGGTGCCTTGAGGCACTCCTTTTTACGTAATTGACAGTTCGCATGTTCTGACCAATGAGTGTTCTACTAACGTGCATAATGACATGATCTTGAATTAATAAGCGTTCGTTCAATGTGACGTTAGTATTTTCAAAGAAGTCTAAAAATAAACCTTGGGATGTACACAGAGATAGTGCCAAATGCCTTAGCAAGTTCTAAAATTCCTAAGATAAAAGGAAAAGTCTTTGAGACCCATTTTCTATTTAGTCAAACTATTCTATGCAAATATTTCCAGGTACTCACTACTACTACAATATGACCAGGGACCTGAACTGTGAGGAGTTGTTGCCGTGGTTCGCGATGGTCACAGGAGGTGACTTGGTGGGCACCGGCTTCCAGGTGATCGGCAGGCTGCCCAAACAGAAGACTAGAGATTGGTTCGAAGCTATACCCAACCCCAAGCAAGGCATACAGGTGAGAAGCACAAAGTTGGTCAATTGCAATCAGCAGGTTTTGTGGGTAAAAACATCTTCCAAAAAATTCGTTTTGGAGGATGTTTTTACTCAGAAGTGTTGAAGAGTATTCACTCTTCAACACTTCTGAGGGTTAAAGCTAAAAACCACAAGTTGTTCAACAAACTCTCTAGGATTGCAGTTTACGGTGGAAACTTTCAAGCGCCTCCAAGAGAAAATCTCATTTATCAGCAGAAATAAGGATGATGTGCAACTGCATAACATGAGAATAAATACAGCACAATTAATGTCTAAATCTTCTATAGAAGGTTCAATAATCATCCTCAATCCCTATCATTCAAGCAAAAAAAAATAACTGACATCACCAAGACTTGTCCTGCGCTTTCTGTTTTTTGGGAACGAATAAGTCTGATCCTAACTAATATTATTAATTCGAAAGTAAGTTTTATCATCCTGAAATTATGCAAATTATACGTAGTCAGGTGTACAAAAACGGACACAGGGTAGGTACCCTGTGTCCGTTTTTGTACACCTGACTACCCGTACCCCTTTCATCCCGTAAAAACGTACTGTTCCCTAGGAAAACAACAAAAACGTTCTTATGATAATAGATAGAGCAAGAGATAGATATATAGCATAACCCAAATTGATTGTCAAATTCTAAATTAACGCTAAAAGCTAGTAAATTACATAAGTCTTAGGGGTGGAGAGGTAATTTAAATAGTCTCTTCGAACCATCCCATATTTAAACTCCTTGCCAAACAATACGCTTTATTTCAGGTGGCGATGCCGTTTGCTCCGGATTGTCTGGGAGAATGGGCCGAGAAGTACGGGATTATATCCATGCACATCTACTTCGTCAATGAACCTTGGAACATTCAGTGCAAGTAAGTTGATAAACAGACGAACACGAAAGTGATCTTATAAAATTTCGAGCCCTAAAATTTTAAGTCATCAATGTTAGTATCTCAGATGTCCTTGCTCATGGCAGATTTTGGCTACTGTGCCATGGTTCCAATAGCTTCTGCCGAACTTGAAGTCTGAGGGGTCAGGAGTTTGATCCCCGGGAGAGGCAGTGTTAAGAGGTTTTCCTCTCTCAGTAGCAGGAGTTTGAATTTGTGCCGGCTGTTAGCACTGCATACCCCCTATTTTTTGGGACTCTTATGTGTCGTAGTAACTCGTCCCTGCCCATCCCTTCAGGGAATTCATCTGTAATGATTTCATCATCATCTACCTAGCCTTTTCCCAAATATGTTGGGCTCGGCTTCCAGTCTAACCGGATGCAGCTGAATACCAGTATTTTACATGAAGCGAATGCCTATCTGACGTCCACAACCCAGTTAGTACTGGGTAATACGATACCCCTTGAAAAGACTGTTTGTCAGATTTTCGGGCCACTGACTTCCTGGAATGACAGTGAAAGATCCTATCAGTAATTATATGATAATATTATAATTTCTAGGAATGGAGATTCCATCAAGCCTGCGCCGGCCCTGGATCGAATCGTTCTCAACGGATACAGATATGCTACCAAGGTGTCAGACGAGTTCACCAAGCTGTTTAGTGGATAAATTAAGTTTAATTATTTTTATAGTTATCCAAAAATATTAATGTATGTATTAAGAAAAATGAGATTAATTCATTAAAATAAGAAATGAAACTAAGTTATAAAGTGCTCTTAGTTTTAACTCAAAAATTGTCTCAAAAATACGTCATTTTGCTGCAAGAAAAACCATGACTAAGAAGGTAACACAAAAACTCTAAATATAGAAAATAAATTAATATGAAATTAAAATAAGAATATTTTATTTTTCACTACCCACCTTGGTTATAGGAAAAAAAGATTATTTTGGTAATTCGTTTGAATTGTTAACATTAAATTGGATTATCCTGTCTTCGTCTTTCGAGATTTAAATGTTCACTTGTAGTAGCCCCGCTACGCTTCGACTCACTCGCACATAGTTTAGCGCCATAGGAAAGAAAGAGATAGCACTATCTCTATAGGCGCTTGATCACCCTACTAAAACATTCCTCATTCGTTTCCGTGCGCGCGCGGCTACTGCACATAGTAGAAGAAGTTTTTCGGTTCTTGGATATTATTGGTGTGTTGAGTTCTAAAAAACTTAAGAAATGCCAAAAAGGAAGCACGAAGACACTAAGGAAGATAAATGGCGAAGAAAATTAAAGAAATATGAACAAAAATTATCCAGGAAAAAACGTCGACATAGACGTGAGTCAATCGAAGGTATGTACCTACTACCCACATATTTTTTTTTTTAAATATATATCATGGAAGCGCGATCCCTATGCATACAACGTGGACGCTTTTACTATTAAATGGGATATGTTCTTTTATGCGTTTCCACCGTTTTCACTAATTTTAAAGGTTCTGCAAAAGATTGTTACTGATGAGGCAACCGGCATAATTGTAGTGCCTCATTGGCCATCTCAAGCATGGTTCCCAGTATTCAGATCCCTTGCTGTAAGTGAAATATTGATATTTCCTCCGGATAAATTTCTGTTATCATCTAATTTCAGGGAAACTCATCCTCTGCATCGCCACCTTTCCCTGGCGGCGACTATATTATCCGGGAAGCCTTCACGCGATTGCAGATCCCTCAATCAGCACTGACTATAATGACGTCATCTGTATCTGGGAGCACTAAAACGCAATATACTTCTAGCTTTAAACGATGGTGGTTATACTGTCACGATAAGGGATTAGATCCGTTCCAGATCGGAGTACATGATTTGCTAGACTTTTTGTCTGAATGTTTTACAAATGGTTCCACATATGGAACATTAAACAATTATCGTTCGGCTTTATCACTTATTTCCGGAAATAATGTGGGACAAGACGAACATGTCAAAAGATTCTATAAGGGAGTATTTAAGTTGAAGCCTTCCTTCCCTAAGTATAAGTGTACATGGAACCCCAATATCGTATTTAATTATTTTGGTGATTTATACCCCAGCGATAATTTAAGTTTGGAGCAGTTGAGCAAAAAATTGGTTGTATTATTGGCTTTGTCAACAGGCCAAAGATGTCAGACGCTCTCATTGATTAGGTTACCCAATATTATGATCAATCAAGACAAAGTTTTAATCACTATTACTGATTTGATTAAGACATCTGGTATAGGTAAATCCCAACCAATTCTTGACCTTCCCTTTTTCCGACAGCGTCCTGCAATCTGTCCTGCAGAGACTTTAATAGCTTACATGAATGTTACATCTACCAAAAGAAGTACTTTAGATAATAAATTAATTATAACTTTTAAAAAACCTCATCACGCCGCCTCTTCGCAAACTATAGGACGATGGATAAAGCAGGGTTTGACTGCTAGTGGCATCGACACTGAAATATTTAGTGCCCATAGCACTCGACATGCATCATCTTCTGCTGCACATCAAGCAGGAATCAGTGTCGATGTCATTAGGAGAACCGCTGAGTGGTCATATCAATCTGCCACCTTTGCTAATTTTTATAATCGGCCAATCGCTCAAACAAATTGTGAATTTGCAAACGCTGTTCTCAGTAATAAGTAAGGAAGTTTTGTTTATTTCTTTGGTTATAATCTTTTAAGTTATTTTATTTTTTGTGTGTTTATTAATTGAAACAAGAATACATTGTATTATTTACTTAAGGAATTCATTTTTTCATTTTAGTCCTACCTATAACATTGCAAATGTCTATCTCTAAACATCTACAAGTGAACATTTAAATCTCGAAAGACGAAGACAGGATAATTTAATAATCAAACGAACTTACCTGAAGTGAAGTTCGATTTTAATTATCCTGTCTTCGTCGAAGAGATTTAAGGTCCCTCCCGACCCTGACATTCAGGTGGACCTTTCATTTCCCTAAACAATGTTATAGTTCGTCCAGTAGACCGGTACCTACTCTGAACTGAATGAGGAATGTTTTAGTAGGGTGATCAAGCGCCTATAGAGATAGTGCTATCTCTTTCTTTCCTATGGCGCTAAACTATGTGCGAGTGAGTCGAAGCGTAGCGGGGCTACTACAAGTGAACATTTAAATCTCTTCGACGAAGACAGGATAATTAAAATCGAACTTCACTTCAGGTAAGTTCGTTTGATTATTAAATTATTGACGCTTCCAATTTTGAGAAAGGGATACGAAATGCACGCGTTCTTTGGGAAAGCAGTATCACTAGGTTTTTCTTGATAATGGAGACGCATGTTATTTTTTATTAGGTTTATCACTGGATTCCACGTACTTGATAGTTTATAAAACCGAAACCAGATATTATCCCGTAAGAAAAACCGTCAAAGTCTAAAACAGTGCATGTCTTTCACTGTTTTGAAAATGTCCTAAGAATGTATATTATATAACAAAAGGTTTTCCTTTTCAAATGTCCTATAACTTAACAAAATAGATTCAAACTCGGAACAAAAAGTGGAACGTGAAGTCAGTTGACAAAATAAAATTATTTCCAGTTTCCAGTAAAGGCTTTACAGCTGTGCCATTAAAAGTTACGCGAGCAATATAAAACGAAATACTTTGTAAATGTCGAAGTTAAATTAAAGTATCCTTACCTTTGTACCTAGAACTTGATGTTTTTGGGACGCTCCGTTTCGAGAAGGCTCTGTAGTAACCGTAACTTTTACGATTTAGCTTCAGTCCTGTAGGAGTCTATAAAGTAAATATTTTATAGAAGAGTTGTAGAGAAATTATACTAGACTTCTTCCCTAGCTTTGCCGACTATGAGTATTGTAATATCTTACAGTTCATTTAACATTTTAAAAAGAGCATTTTCTGTTATATACCTAAATACTACGTTGCGAAAAACAGAGTAAATTAACAACCAGTTAGAAAATTCCTTTATATTATTTACTGGAGTCTCGAGATCTCTTCAATCAGCTTCAACCAGAATATTAAACGCTTAAATATTTCGGCAAATATTTCAATAAGTCGTTTGAAATTCAAAGCGCCTACTCAAAAGACATTGGCAACGCATAAATCGTCGAAAAATCTTCGGCGCCGGCCAGGCGTTTTCATTTTAACGGCGGAATGTTGGCACACGGCCCACTTTGCACTGATAAAACTCTAATGCCACCATCTAATTGATTTATTGTAATTAGTGATGGTAGAAGTAATTTATATTGGCAAATAAATTAAATTATCTAAAAAATCAAATGAAAGTATCAATTTTTTGGTTGCTTGTATGGATGCTCGATTATAGCATAATAAAATGTGAGCCGTCACGAGACGTCTGGCAGATGTGAAACATCGACATTATTTTGTACAAGTACAAGGAACTAAATATGGCTTAACGAAAAAATTAAATATTACTAATTTTTAATAATAATAATCATTTATTTTCATTAAAAAAAAAAAAAAAAAAAAACAAAATGACTCGATTCACAAAAAGAAAACCCTTAGGCTGGAATCGAACTCGAAGTCACGAGATTGTAACCTAGCGCTGTGACCCGAGACCAGCTGGCTTGTTGTAAATAATGGCGAATATGTAGATCTTATGCTGCTTCATCAGGTCGGTAATTTTCGGGATTGTTTGGGCCGGGTTGACTACTTGACAGTTGGCGACGCGTCGCCACGGCATGCGTCACCAGGCCATTTTTTGGTTTTGCCCGCGCCTATAGATGTTTCACATCAAAAAGTGGTCAGTCATCAGCTGGCCTCGGGACACAGAGTTACAATCTCGTGACTTCGAGTTCGATTCCAGCATAACGATATTCTTTTTGAAACGTGTCATTTTGTTTTTATTTACTTTTCTTTTATTGTATGTTTATTTTTATATTGACTATTATTTAAGCATAGTACTTGTACAAAATAATTTTGATGTTTCACAACTGCCAGGCGTCCCGTGACGGCTCCCTTTTTTTCCATTATTAAGATTGTTTTCTTAACATGGAACAAATTAAAACAGAGACATGGACCTGAATTAAAATATATTTTCTCTAGTTTTATTTCCCAGGGAGAAAATAAGTAAATAATAGTATTACGGCTGCTAAAAATGTATTTTCACCGGCTACCCTAGGCTTCTCCCATAAGAAATTACCAATAAACTGTCATTAGTGTCATTCCTTGGCTATTCTTTCTCTATCGTGTCAGCCTGAGTTATGCCATAATAGCTTTTGTCGTAATGAAAAGATTAGCTTTGATAGCGTGACTGACTGCTTTGGGTGTGTTAGGATTCTTACAGACGAGCGGCACGTTGCCAACTGAAGATAGAATGCAGCCGTCGCCACCTGTCGACGGCTGCCGTCGACAGGTGGCGACGTCGGAGTTGGCAACGTGCCGCTCGTCTGTAAGAACCCTTAGATGTAGGAATATTTCTACACACGCTAAAGAATCGTCAATCGTGTAGGCTACAATGCAGGTGTAGCCCATTAATTAAGAACATTTTGAAGTCTGGCTTGCAATGGTGGCTATTGGAGATCTGTCAACTTACCCTTACTTTTTCAAAAATGATTAAGAATAGGTATTTATCTGGCCAACAGTTAAAAGTGAGTTTTCTAAACCACTGCTATTCATCGTCAGGGACTCAGGGTAATCCAAAAAGTGTTACAACAAGAACTATAATAACATGCGTCGATGCAGACGACGGGAATTCCAGACATAACAACATTCACTTTCAAACAATTAGAGATCACTGAACAAAAGCATTCGAACTAGTTACTTGAGCAACTTCGGGCAACCACGGCGGATACCAATCGGTGTCACGACTTACTATGCAAGCCTTGTGCCGAATGATGACTCGGGCATTCCCAAGCACCTGGTGATTGAATGGAAGTGTTGACGTCTGGATTGCCTAATGTTCGATTGCTTGAAGATACTGTGTTTTCCTTCTCTATATCTGTACAAATAAATAAAAATTTAATGTCTGTTTGTAATTTCAAAATAACAGCTTTGGACTGAATGCATATTATTAAAGTATTAGGTACGGTAATTATTTTTTTAATGTTTGTCTGTCTGTCGGACTGACTGTTTGTTTATTCCGGTTAAACTCCGAAACGGCTGGATCGATTTTGAAGGGACTTTTGGCAGATAGCTAGAAAAAGATTTAGGGTTCCGTGCAAAAAAAATTAAAACCCTTGAAATTGTTAACAAAATTCGATTCAAATAGGGAAGTAATTTTTTTGTATAATAGTTTCACGCGGATGAAGGTCATGGGGCACAGTTAGTTGTCCAGGAGCACACCACATTTGTGTTGACGTGGTTATTTTGGTGCTCTTTTTACACTTTATGGCTGAGGTCAAACTAGCGTAATTTTTTGAGCTGCGAGTCGCGTAAAGTGCGTCGCGGAATTTAAGCTGCATTCGGTTTCATACTACTTACGTTTGGCCTCAGTCTAATGGGTGTGGAAAAGACACTTAACGAACGAGGAGGTCACTTGTATGATCTAATGATGGTGTCGCAGGCATTCCCAAGCACCTGGTGATTCATTGAAAGTGTTAGGAATGTGTCCGTCTGGCAACCTTCGGGGTGTTAGCGTGACGTCTGGATTGCCTAATGTTCGGTTCGATTGCTAGCAAGGACCGTGTTTTCCTTATTTAATTTAATTTAATTTATTCATGTCAGATTACAACGATCCATAATGGTTAGTAACAATTGGAACTTATAACTATGTTAGTAGGGTTACAAAAATACAATCACAAAATACATCTAAAAAATACATTTACAACATAACATATTATTGTCTAATTTGATCACGTTTGTGTTTACAGGGTTATTTTGGTAGTTTCTTAATTGTATCTAAAAATTGAACAAGTCATTTTGGAAAACGACTTGTCCAATTGTTGACTATGCAGTCATTTAGTCATTCAACCTACGTATTACAGTTACATGAAGCCTAACGACTTTACTGGAACCAAATGAGAGAATCGCGCAATCAATTCAAATTCGCGTTACCATTTCCCTAAACTTTGACAAACAAATACGACGAAACATCTTACAACAGGCCAAACGTATCGAAAGCACAATAACTCGCACAAACAATACAATACATTTCATAACCGTACCACGACTGGGGAATAATTCCCAAAGGCAGACACCGGATATGGTGTACCCAAGCGTACACAATAATAGTTCCTAGTCCTATCTATTGCGTTAGTTTTACTCGTAGCTCACGAAAAACAAAATACGAAATACAACAAATTATACTTTAAAGCCAAGAGCTAAAGTTGCAAATAGAATTCTGAAACGAAACTTTGCAAAAGTACTATGTTTCTTACATTGCATAAACATTTATATTGACTCGCGGTAACCAAATCTTGCAACATGGAACTCTTCTTACGTAAGAACGTCAAATTTTAATATAAGTTAGTAAGTACGTTATAGTTCGGTTAGCAGGTTGATGGCATTCTCAATTGTATAATGAATCTTATTAGAATGAGTATTTGTTCCGGACTGTAGACTTTTGTTATAAATTCGTAAATAATCAGGCAAAATGGAATAATCTTAATGTTATATAAACTTCGTCAATAAGGTGCTTCATAAATTATACTATAGTTTAAAAAAACTAAAAACATCCTATAAAGTGTATTTTTTTTTAACAAACCCTTTCATTTGATATTATGGGAATTGGGAACCAAATCATGGGAATGCATAAAAATAACTTGTCCGCCATCTTTGGGAGTTCGCCATATTGGATTTACAATGACGTCACATAGCTAATTATGCATTTTCATCAAAACAATGCAAAATTTCAGCACAATCGGAAACAGAAAAGTGGGTCTAATTTCTAAGATTTTTTTACATATTTAGTTAGTTACAGGTTAAACTAACAAAAGCGTGTTAAAAAAGTGACAGCACAAACAAGACTTGATGTGATCCTATTAGGGTTCCGTTGTTGCGTAATGAGGTACGGAACCCTAATAAAAATCGAAGACACGCGCGTTGGTGCGCGTTTAGGTTTAGTAGCCATTGTGATCTTGCGACGAGCGCATGTTTAGTTTTTTGTTTTAATTAGTAGCTGGTCGAACGAAGAGAGTTTATCGTTTCTGAAATGTTACCAGAGCGAATCGTTGAGCTTTCCTTGTTTTTGTTTTACTTTGCTTGTATTTCAAGTAAAAGTATGTTAAACCAAACGCAATAGCCGACATAAGTTCGGTGTCCGCCAAACTTGGATGTAGATACGAAGCACACGGACGCATTCACAAGCAAGAAAACGACTTCCAAATGCAAGCGAGATTTGTGGACGCTTGGGGCTTGAAGACGTTTGCCAAGGCTTGGAAACCATGTAAAGGCACCATTACGGAGCCCGCTCCTTATCACTCACTTAGAGGATGACTGATTACACCAATTAAGTTTAGTAGTTAAGTACCTAATGCTAAATTAGGGTCAAACAACACGCTTTGAGTAAAACGGCGTTTTTGTAACACGACACCACAAACAATGCATTGCGCGAATTACACAAATGATTGAAAGAAACAATAATCATGGAACAATTAATAATCGAGCTATTCAAACTGATGGTGTAAGTTTAGACCTGTAATAAACGGACGAGGGAATGCCCACAGTTCCTCGCTACTCAACATCAGTGTGGCTTTTACTTACAATATCTTATGTTGTTTCAACATTACAAAACCATTTCACATTTTTGTCATACAAAATAACATTTCCAAATGGGTAGAGTTTCATAACATCATTCTCCTGTCGATAACCATTATTTGAGTCATCGAATAATAGGAAGTCGTTTTAAGGGCTATATATCCCTCTAATGGCTTAGCATGATCCTCCGTTACTCCTAAAATACTGCAGCATTAATTTTGAAATAAATATATAGTAAAGTTGAGGATTAATGCTAAGTCCTATGTGTGACGAAAACACGATTCCATAAACTTTCTCGATAGAAAAAAATTCCAAAGTTACCTCCAAATCTAACAATAAACCGCTGATATTCAAAAAGTACTTGAAATTAGATCATGAAAGTTTGCATACTAACTGAACTAACAATAAAGCAGGTCTTATGTGTTTTATTTTTTTAGTCCAATCAATAGATTTTTTGTAAATCGTAAAAAACCACTCATTTCGCACTATTCGGCCGCAGTGACTGACGTAACAACCGCTTTGTAGTGCAAGCTGATTAGAACTTTATTCTAACAAATAGAGTTGCTAATTTTAGGGTTAGAAGGGCCTTAAGTATACTTGCAATATCAAACGCCCTTCTAAATGTATATTATTATGATTTAACTTTGAGTTTCAGTTAAATAAACGTGATAAATATGTCATGACACCATCATGATTGTAATTATGAATACAAAAGTGCTTAACTACGATCACGAGTAATAAATTATGATAATGCATGAACCATGGCCTAACATGGCCCACTTGTTCACACAATCGCCCATGCCCATGCAGGTACCTATTTAACTAAAACAATCAGTGTGTTCCAGCTGATCAATACCGATATACGGGTCTAAAGAAGGTCTGTATGCTTTCCGCTAAATTCATTAAACGGTAATGGTGCCGATTCCCTTGTTCACAAACTAAACTAAATTTAAGTTGAATGCATCTTTTTCTTTCTATTTCATTATGAAAAGGACAGAAGATAAAATTAGTTTAATCCTGTCAAATTAGTCAGCACCTGACGTAATTTGATGTAATTTTAGTAGTCAACTTTGTAATCGCGTCTAAAAGTTGTATGGCGCTGATTAATTTGACAGAACGTAACTAAAATTTATCTTCTGTCCTTTTCTTAATGAAATAGAAAGAAAAAGATGTACTGAACTTAAATTTGGTTTAGTTTGTAAACAAGGGAATCGGCACCAATATTTACCTATTAACCGGTAAAGGCCGTTTAAACAGTTGTTTTTGTAAAGGACGGGCGTTATTGTATTTTATTGTCTGAGGTTTGGTGTTCAAACTGCCTTGTGACCTTTATAAATCGCTGTATTGTTCGCTTCTCTTGTTTGGTTAATGAAAGGGAAAATGTTTGGTGATGTCGTGATTGTACTTAATTCACAGTTTGTAGGTGTCAACTGTTTTGGTATTGATATAAATTCTGTAAGTGACAGGCAGTTGATGGTGCTAAAATCTATGCCCAATATTTTATAGAGCTAAAACTTGTTTTGTAAGTAGGGGTAATCTTCGGAACTTCTGATCCAATTCCGAAAAATCTACGGAAAGCTTCACTTATTCACTAAGTTACATTACCTATCCCCGAGTTTCAAAAGCTAACATTTAAAACGTTCCCGTTGGTTGTTTTCCGTACCTACATAACGGAAGCGAAGTCGCGAGCAAAAGCTAGTTCAAATGGCAGTAGTTCTGTACTAACTACCAGCACATTAAGGTACTACAATCTGTCAAATTTATTTAATAGATTTTTTACTTTATCGGTCAATGTTGTTTCTAGCTTGTTATACTGGCGTCTGTACTATCGAGGACCGCCTGACCACTACTAAGCTAATTTTTGCTTGCACTCGCAACATAGAAACGCTCTCTAGCCCCGCCCCGTTGACTTTGTATAAAAATAATGAATGAAAAGATACCGAATCGGCCGAGCACACTGACGACGCACGCCAAACGAGAGTTATAGTTATTTTGCGCGCCAAAGTTGACGCTTTCCTAATAGGCCCAAACTTTAAGGGGGCGTGGCTCGGCGCCTCCGCATGATTTAAGCGAAAAAAAATTAAACTGGTCAGGCGGAAAAGACCACGATAGTACATAGTGCTACTGGGATGGGCAAAGAAAGTTGATGGTTTTCTTACTGTTATTGAAAATATCGTCATGTTCATAAAATCGCTTAAAAATTACGAACTTCCATACAATTGGGTCGGGCAACATGTTATCATGGTTTTTCCATCAGGAATTTCTCAGTAACAGCCACGGAGTTTGGATTTGTGCCCGATTGATGACCATAGGCTCGCCACCTATTACGATAGGCTGTAGAATAATATAAATAATAATAATCCATTTATTTCAGGTAACAAAGACCCATAAATACCTTATCCTAAAAATACATAATAATGACAATTTTTTTTAGTATGAACAACTCTGCTCTGGGTTGGGCCCTATCAGAATACCAGCGCTGTAACGTTTTTTGCAATGTTACAGCACCATCGTACAGGACCAATTTCGTTTCTTTCATTTTTTTCTTCTCTTTGTTTAATTTTTATTAGTTGTAAGTACTGTTAATTTCACCATTTTAATTTGTGTGTTTTGTCCTGGGCGGACTAATGAATGCTTTTTCTTTCTTTACTTAAAACTATGTTAGTAGCACTTCACTTGCACGATGTTTTGTGCATACTTGTGGAATTTGTCCGCGGAAGCGACGGAACACCACATCCTGCGGCCAAAAACTTTCTTCCAACACCAGATGGAGCATACACGTTGGGATACGCACCACAAACGCCTTGAAATTGACGTTGCGGCGTGACTCCAGAAGCTGTACTCTTGGCGTGTACTTCAGTCTTTGGCGCACGTACTCCTCGATGTTCTCAGCCTCAGTGGTGTAATGTAGGCGAGAGATGTACACCGGGGTGTTCGGCTTCGCGGCGCGCAGTTTAACGTTGGCTGAGCGGTTCACAGCTTCGCTGACGGATAATCGTAAGTGTTGAAATGTGGGTGTACTATATTAGGTACATCTCTGCCTTACCCTTTGGGGGTTACAGGCGTGATGTTATGTTATGTAATCAACATCCTAAATTCTATTAAGTCCTATTCACGCGTACCTATCTTCCCTAATTTATTGGGGTCGGCTTCCAATCTTACCGGACGCAGGATACCAGTAGTTAACGTGGAGCGACTGCCTATCTGACCTCCACAACCCAGTTAGCACTGGGTAATACGATACCCCTTGGTAAGACTGATTGTCAGACCTCTGGGCCACTGACTACCTGTAAAGACTGTCAAAGATCTAATAAATGACAGCCGGGAGCAACGGCTTAACGTACTTTCCGAGGCACGGAGGAAACTCGGTATCTAATTGGTGGTCACCCATCCACGGACCAACCTAGGCAAGCACGGCTTAACCTAAAGATCGACCCGAGCGGCTGTTATTATTTAGCCCCGAGCTCCTATTCACACGTACGTACCCAGTTAATGTTTAAATCACCACAGTTCCTCGTAAATCCTGATTAAAAAGGTACCCTACCACACGGTTCAACTAAGTAGTTACGCAACTCGGGGGACTATAAATAGGTAAATGGGTTAGGTAATTACCTGTACGCTCAATAGGGGATGAGTCGACACTAAGGGGTTGAGTCGTGAGTCTGACCTTACGCAAATATGGTTTATGTAGGGCTGGCCGGGACAGGATGAAATGTTACGATATGACAAGGAAATTGAGCTCAGCTGCAGTTGTTGACAACTAAAACAATAGGCTTGTGTCCTGAAAAAATCGAATAGTCCCTAATTAGTCCGTCAGTTAGATTATTAAAAAATATTTGACACGTATTTTTTTTTTGTTACGTAAACCAAAATTGACGAAGATACGACGCTTTTAAAATTCTCAATACGTCACGCCGTTCTATAATTTTTATTGCGTTGTGACGTCACGAGCCCCCACTCTCGAGTTTTTATGCGTTTTATCTTTGTCAATATTCATTGATTTACAAAAACAAAAAATACGTGTCCATTATTTTCCAATACTCTAACTGACGGACTAAATAGAATTGCAATTTATTGATGGTGGAAACTAGCCTATTATGTTAGTAGGTATTCCAAGGAAGAGTGTTTATGTACCGTAGTCATTAGCAAGTATGAAGGAACTTCGTCGTGATTTTGAGCGTTAGTCGTTTCCCAGCAACACTTAATTTTTGCGTAGAGTTACTTAATTTGATATCGGCTTGGTTGGTGGCTTCGTAAAGGGCCCATTTACACCATTATTACTCTGCCAGAAGAAAAAACAAAAATATTCTCCAGTCAAATAAAATTGAGTGCATAGTTAATTTCAAAACAAGTAGACCCACCAAAAACATTTTCATGTAAAATGTTGCCAAGACGAGACCATATGACTCGCACTGTCAAAAGTTATCAGATCTCATGTAGAGCCAAGCTTCTAACGCTACACGCCCTAACTCCACTAAGTCTAACTTTATAACCTCTACACCTTAGTCAAAAAACACAAAACACAAAAAAGTGAAAAATAACTTTAGCTTCAGAAGTCGTTGACCTATGTTTGATACATTTCGTTTTTTTTTGTCACCGACTTCTGAAGCTAAAGTTATTTTTCACTTTTTTGTGTTTTGTGTTTTTAAAGTCGGTTTTATTTTTTGATGTTACGTCATGATGTTGTATAAACAATAAACATCCAAGCGATTGCAGCAATCACGATTTACCGTCTATTTTTGAAGAGTTCCATTGTAAATCTCCGAAGATCGGCATCAAATCTTCACCAAATTTAAATGGGACCATCTCAGGAGTAACTATATTATTTTAAATAAAAAGAATTTTGATAATCGCTCCACAAATGGGGGAGAAATCGGTGAACATGTTGAAATTAGACCACACGACTGAAGTAAAAATGTTCATAAAATGTTCATAAAACGAAAACTACTGGGTCAAACTATGTTAAATTTTTATGGGACCAAATGGCAACTATTCCGTATCAAACTAAAGAAGAATTGCGTAAATCGGATCATAGATCTCAGCGTAATCGGTGTACATACATAAAAAAAAACAATCGAATTGAGAACCTCCTCCTTTTTACATGGGCGTAAGGTGAAAATCTTCGATCAACAAGTTGCTAATTGTTGATCGAAGCTCTTATACAATAGTTTTTGTAGTAACGAAACGGACAAGTTAAGTAATCCTTTTACTCTGTCTACTCACAGCTGTAATAGATAGGCTTGATGTTATTTACAGCAAATTGAAGGAAAGCTCGACTCTTTATATAAAGTGGCCCACGTTGGGTGCCATCCCTGACTCTTATGATTACGGCCATGCGCCACACGTCACCATATTTTAATATCACACCCTACTTTATACTCCTTAAATATTAAACATGTTTCGGCACAAGTTTGCTAAACTATTAAACTGAGGTGTTAAGTGGAAGTACAGTTATGCGCACAAATATGTTTCTTCTTCTTAAATAAGAGCTTCTGTGAACCTGCCAACCCAGGTTCGAAACAGCATGGCCCAGCAACGGCCACGTGTGACAAGGATGGCTTCGTGAAGGTGGAGAGGAAGAAGCCTCCTAGTCGGAACCAGTGCGGGATCGCGCTGGCAGGACCCAATATGCTGCGTCCGGCGATACCAACGACGCAGCTCTATGTGTCCCGGTTACATCACACCACGAAGGTTGAGGAGATCGTGGAGTATGTCCGAGCAAAGACCAGCTGGACCTTGAGGGTCGAGAAGTTGGAGTCGCGCCACAACACGAATTTTAAGTCGTTCGTGCTGCGAGTTCCGACTCATCATATTGAGACCTTCCTCAAGGAAGAGTTTTGGCCGAAGGGTGTCATGTATCGGCGATTCCGCGGGAGGCTACGCGACACCACGCATCGCAACATGACGCCGTCTCTTCTTAGTTTAATTAGGTTTTTGTAGTTTATATAAATATGTATGTTAGTCTGTAAGGTATATATGATATGGGTCTTTTGTTACCTGAATTAAATGATATATTAGTTTTATTATTATTATTTATCGTGTGGTTTACTATGTCGTGAGGAAACCAGCATGCCTGAGAGATATTTCTCGCTTGCATGTAAAGCAAGCGAAGCAATTGAGAATTATATACAATACGCACATGAATCCGAAAAATCAGATGCGCGTGTCTTTGGTTGGAACTCGAGACCTATGATGCAGGATGCAGCTGGAATACCAGTATTTTAAATGGTACGACCAAACCGCACTGGGCCTGCGTGGTGGATTATAGCCCATTCCCTCTTATAGAGAGGACGCCTGTGTCCCAGCAGTGGGAACAATTAATAGGCTGATGATGACGATGATGATGTCATGGAGCGACTGCCTATCTGACGTAATCTGTGGCCCGAACGTCTGACTATAAAAAATAGTCTTACCTAAAAATTATGTAGGTAGATACTTACACATAAGTACCTGTGATTTTCTCGTGGTATAGCGATTGCAATTTAAATTTTAGATATATTATTCAAAAAGATATGTGTGTCACAACACAAACAAACAACTTACAGCAAACAATTACATCCAATACAGGAGAAAATAGCTTTTGAAGTTGGATAAGCGAAAGGTACGTAAAATTATTAATACTCGGGACTTACTACTCATTACTGACTTCTCATTAGGTTTTGAACCTTCAACATTTTATGGTTTAAAATTATTTGGAGTTTGAAAGTTGTAACTTGATGATTGGCGACTGTACCCACCCTGGATACTACGTCAACGAATGGTGGTAAGATTTATGGCTCCTACTCTCAACGAGTGCTCAAATTACGCTAAGTATGAATACTTTGGATATTGTGAATATTATTTAATCTTACTTCGCCTGCGACTTCATCCACAAAAATTGTGATAGCTGGGATATATAAAATGATAATAAATGATATATTAATTTAATTTATAGCCTCCAACGAATAATTAAGCTTTTTGCTAGTGAAAGATTTTTAGAATTGGCTCATTAGTTCCGGAGATTACCCCCTAAATACCTACAAACTTACAAACAAATTTTACCTCTATAAAATATTATAATATAGTATATTTAATACAAACAGCTGGTTTCCTCACGATGTTTTTTTTCAACGAAGCAAGTGATAATTATACAATACGCACATGAATCCAAAAAAAAAACTACTCAACCTGAAAATACAAAAAAAAAAATGTTGTACCTATTGTTAAAGTTCCGAATATAGGTAGGTAACCTAGTATTTTGGTTCCCCTGAAGGCCGGTGAGCCACTCCATCACGCTCGTGGGCCTGACACTCCGATAAAAGATAAGATTGAACTGCTTCCGATACACCTACTAGTTCTACGGCCTTCAGGTCATCGTAGCACTTCGTTACAGTATATTTTGTTTTCATTGTGTTGAGTTCAAGGCCCAAGTACCCATGCTATTTTCAGAAAATTAAAATTACGTCATTAAATTAATAGCTAAGGAAAACTTTAATAATCAACACTTTTGATGTTCATGCTCGACAATTTTAGCACGATTATATTGATACCTATAATTTGTATGGTGTAGGTACATATATTAAAGGTTATTATATCTATATATATAGGATGGACAAAATGCAGTGAAATATATTTTTGTTAGCTTGTATTTTTCACAGAGAAACTCGAAATTCTGTTTGCAAAAAAATTTAACTAGGTACATTTTACAGTAGGAAAGTTTGCTACAATCCGTAAATCCCCGGTTTGTGGTTATGTTCGCGAACTGAAGGACACTGGATGGAAACTAAAGTTTGTGTTAGGTTTCACATAAAACTTTAATTTTAAAATCAACCTAGAATAGAAAAGAGGCAATGGGAACACTAGGTTGATTATAAAATTCCCTCTAGGGAATGGGCTATAATCCACCACGCGGGCCCAGTGCGGGTTGGTAGATGTCACATGTCTTCGAAATTATTGGTTCTGGGACCGGTTTCTTCACGATGTTTTCCTTCACCGTTTTGAGAGCAGTGGTGATGAAATAAATTACACAATGCGCCTGCCACGTTAGATGGCAATGCTGATTCTTTGTCCAAAAAATAGGCCCGACCTCTGGTCATGTGAAGAGTCGACCAATTGCTTGGCGATTTCCCGTCCCCGACCATTTAAAACTACTAATAAAAAGCCTTATTTTAAGTTGATATGAGCCTTACGAAGTTTTAGGAATGTCCTGTATGTCACGTCACACACGGCCAAATCAGATTCTGATGTTTTGCAACTCGACGCTGTGATAAACTACCTCATACGAAATAACAGATTTCAACATTTTTCCTTTACCCCTGGGTAAAGGACGGTAAACCAATTTGTTTAAACCCAACCATACCCTAGGTCTCTATCTAACAAGCGTTCACAAAAAAGTTGTCACTGCAATAGTTAGGAGATACCCCGTCAGAGGGCGCGGACGACGTTGAGTGATCGCGAGGTCCTCCGCGACGCTACACGATTACTCGCGCCCTCCATCAATCTCCCGCCTGGAGACGAGTAATCGATTACAATGAGGATTTACTACGTGGGAAACTCGAAAAAAGTACTATCGTTTGTTCAAAGACTTACTTGTGAAAATGGGTTGGGAAGAAAACTATTAAAACAATTAAGGCACTGCTGCAGTCTAAAAGCTATGCTATACGGGTCATTGACTGCCCCGTTGGTCTCGTGGTCTGCTGAGCGTGTTCTCCTGGGTTCGATTCCCTAGTTGGACAAAAAGGAAAGCTGTTGTTCCTGCGCCTGATGTCTCTCCGGTCGTGTCGGATTGCCAACCTATCCTGCGCACACACCGCACTATAATAACCCCCGCGCCGATGGCTTATTTCTGCTAAGATTGGCCGCCATTTCCGAAAACGGTGAGGAGGACTATTATTTATTAGAAACACGTTTACTTGGTTTCGCGTTGACGTAACGTTTTCACCGCACGTTCGTGATAGGAACCTGAGTCACTTCTTTGTGCACATCCTATATTACACTTTGCACTGGGCAGTCGACTTTGTGCACATCCTATATTACACTTTGCACTGGGCAGTCGACTTTAACAGGAGAGGAAGAGGCTAGAGATTAGCATGTCTGGATGAAAACAAGCAGAAGGTCACGGTTGACATAATATCAGAACAGGAAAGCGAATAAAAGAATGATACGAATGAATGCCCATCTAAAAACAATAGTTAAAATTACTGTAAATATTTTTCAAATCCTTCAAAAGATTAATGACCCTTGATTTATCGAATTTCGTAATATTGTCTAGCGGTAAAATAATAAATAATTGTTTTTAACAATAATGGATCGATTAGTTCATCAAAATCAACATTGATTATTGTTTATTATTTATGTTAATTTTACGACTTGACACCTTTAATGGTTTCTTTACCTTGCCAATCATTATAAACAATTGTTTTGTTAATTTCCTCTCTCTCTCTTGAATTATGTAAATTAAAAGGTTTTAAGGAAAATCGTCATCCTTGGAAGGCCATTTAGGTCCCCAGAGGCGAAACGAATTAAAATAGGTACGGTAAACCAATACACAATTGTGGGTAAAATTGTGGCCCAAGAAGACGCTGGCACGGGAGAGTGGAGATTTGCAAGAACAAATACAAGGCATCGATTAGAGTCCTGGATTAGAGGCCTGTGTGAATATTTTCAGTACAGGGATGTACTAACAATATTGAGGAGCTCGTGGCTAAATAATAACAGCCGATCGGGTCGATCTTTAGGTTAAGCCGTGCTTGCATACTGAGCTTCCTCCGTGCCTCGAAAAGGACGTTAAGCAGTCGGTCCCGGCTGTCATTTGTAGTCTTTGCAGTCGTACAGATAGTCAGTGGCTCAAAAGTCTGAAAACCAGTCTTAATTACCAAGGGGTATCGTATTACCCAGTACTAGGAATCCCAAGACGCCATAGGATTTTTTTGTGACCTCTTTAAAGCGTTTGATTGCGTAAATCACGACACATTACTTTTGAAACTTGAGCATTACGGACTGGGTAAACTTGCACTTAGTTTGGTAAAATCTTATTTGAATGATTGTTGCTATCATTCAAATAAGATTTGTGACATGTTCAAATAAATGGTGTTAATTCACAGGGTTTAAAAGTAAAAATGGGGGTTCCTTAAGGCTTAATTTTGGGTCCTTTCCTCTTTCTAGTATATATAAATGATCTACCCTATTTATTGAAAAACCAACCTCAAAATATGGTGTTATTTGCTGATGACACTTCCCTAATTTTTAAGATAAATAGACGGACCTACTTCAGGTCCAAAATTGGTTCACAGCAAACGATTTGGTATAAAATGAAAAAAAAAACCAAATGTATAAGATTCGCTATAACGAATGTTAAAAGTAGTGATTGTGATAATTAGAATCTACACTAATATTATAAAGAGGAAAGATTTGTATTTTTGTATGTTTGTAATTAATAAACTCAAAAACTACTGGACCGATTTCAAAAATTCTTTCACCATTAGAATTCTACATTCACCCTGAGTTTATCCCCGTACTCCCACGGGAACGAGAACTATGCGGGTGAAACCGCGTGACGTCCGCTAGTATTGAATAAAGAGAAACTTGAAAGATACTTGAGAGATAAAACGGTTTTCCTGGGGATTACGCTTGATTCAAGGCTACAATGGGGTTCTCATTTAACATTTCTTGCGGGCGGTTAAGTTTAGCAGTATATGCCATTAGAAAAATCCGTCAATATACTGATGTAGATACCGCTAGACTGGTCTATTTTAGTTACTATATTGATTCTGCAAAAAAGGGCCATCAGAGCCATATATAATCTTCGTAGGCGCGATTCTCTAAGGGAACTGTTTAAGGAAATTGGCATCATGACGGTACATCGATACATCTACGAAAACATAATGTACGTCTAAAAAGTCTGCACCTTTTTGGTAAAAGAGGTGACAAACATAATTACAGTATTAGAAATAAACTAAATATATATATATATATAAACTATTTCAGTCAGGCTTTAGACTCGCTAAATTAGACTCATCTTTCATGGGGTACTGTTTGAGATGCTATAATAAAATTCCTCAAAGTATTCTTGAACTGAATGAGACGAAATTTAAAACATGCATTAAACGCACACTAGGTAAGAAAGCATATTACAAGTTGAGCGATTATATCGCTGATAAAAATGCTTGGCTCAATGCTGGTCCTGCTCCACAAGGACAGCGCGCATAAATTGATAGCATTAAATGGTATTGTTGGAGCTGCTGAAGATTGTACAACTATCTTTACATTGTATAGATTCAATCTCTTTAGTATTATATAATCGCATAACCCATATTGTGTGAGTACTATGTACTAGAAAGCTATCATTCTAAGGAAACCTACGTCTTTTCTTGACTTGAATGTGCCCTGGCGGTTGAGAGCATGTCATGCTCACTCTAATGTCTCGCTGATGGTGGTGCATGAGTCGGATCATTTTCGTCTACATACATGCGTCATGTTCGTGAACGGATGCTGTCAGTCGTGACTGGTCATCTCTTAGTTGCCATGACTTATTTGAATTATTTTGGTGTTTGAATTGTATTTTTTTGTTTTGTTTTTACTGTGGACATTTTAACGTGCACATCTTGCTACATTGTTCTCACATAATATAACATCTCAACATGAATAATGCAACCAAGATTATGTAACAATATTTTGATTTAAAAGAGTGTCCATGGAGTTTCTTGCCCGTTCTTCTCCATAGAGATCTACGCTATGGAATGGGCAACTACAGTACTTTCACAGTTTTTAAGTCTTGTGACTGGGACTGTTGCTACATTTAATTTTCATCTTTGTTTCGACAATTCAAGTGCCTGTAACGGTTCCCTATCCATTTGCATAAAATTTTAAGACCTACTGTAACTTGGCATACTTTTGTTACTTCTGATTATATTTACGCATAACAGCTTACGCATAATTTTTTTAAGCACGATTTCTCTAATCATAATAATGATTAAGCAAAACATTCCTAAGCATAAAGATATTTACGCATAATGATATTAAGGCATATTTTTATAAGCATAACAAAGAAGCATAATAATTACCATATCTATTGAAGCAGGTAATACATAAGATATTTGTTTTGAACATAGTTGATTGTGAACGTATGTGAGTTTTTTCCCTGCAAGAAGCATGCAAACAAGCATACATCATGCATGCAGCATGCAAACAAGCATACGCCATGCATGCAGCATGCAAACATGTAAACAAGCAACTATGCATGCAGCCATGCATCGTGCATGCAGCATGCAAGCAAGCATGCAGCATGCAAGCAAGTATGCAATATGCATGGTTTCTGTCACGGCTCCGGCGCTGCCGGGCTCCGGCGGTCCACCACACCACCACCGCAACTTCGCCGGCCAGCCTCAGCTGCTGCGGCGAGCGTTAAAACAAACTGCTCCTCAGCTTGCAGGCCGCCTCGCCCCTCCGGGCCTACGCGGGCTTAGATAACACTCTAGGGGTAGGGTAGACAAGACTACGTGGAGTCGGTTATACAGCGATTCGTTTCTGTCACAAACTTTTGTGGCACAATTTAATGAAATTTTAATTCAAAATAAAATATCTCAAATTTGATTCCGTTATTTATATTAATTGTATGCCTAAATACTATTATGCTAATAGTCATTATGCCTACGAAATTTATCGAATTCAATTTATGTCAAAACAAATTAGCCTTCAAGATGATTATGCCAACATAAACTGTATGCCTAAAAAAATATGGCAAAGAATTATTATGGCAAAACAAATTATGCCAAAACAGTTATGCCAAAGTATATTAGGAGAAATAACTATATGCAAAAAGAAGGGATCCCGCCTATAACTGGCCTACTTGAAATAAATGCTTTGATTTTGATTGACTAACTGGGTTGTGGAGGTCAGATAGGCAGTCACTCCATGTAAAATACTGATATTCAGCTGCATCCGGTTAGACTGAAGGCCGACCCTAACATATTTGGGAATAGGCTAGGCAGATGATGAGGGATGTACATGTACTGTAAACATTATCTAGGCTGGTAATGCACGAAAGGCCAGCTTTGGGTGGTAGAATTTAGGCTGCGGATGATGCAACAAGCCAGAAACAAGCAAATATGACGTTAGGGCTGACTACATTTCCTAATCTCTTCTAATAAAACCTTGGGTTACTTATTCCTCGTATTTAAGTATCAGGCTATGATAAAAATACCCACAACTTAAATGCGTATTTAAAAGAATGTTAAACATTTGTTCGTCATAATGACATGACTACTTATGCCAGACATCTGGGTTGAGGTTAAAATAATAAAACATTTTAATATTAGTTAGCACATTATGTAGTTATTTTGCAACCGCTGGGGTTTCCAATGGCGAATGCAAGCTATATTAAACCTAACTACTTCCATACTTAAAAAAAAAATACTAATTAGGCTTGCGCTTGGCCGCAACTCGCCTGATGTGAAGCGATGACCCGGCCTATGATGGATCACGCTTGCCTAGAAGAAACCGATTCACTCTAACTTGGAAGTGATCTAGATTATAACGATCGGGAAAAAAGAGAATACTAATATAATAAATGCAAAAGTAACTCTGTCAGTATATCTGTTACCTTTTCACGCCAAAACGGCTGAACGGATTAGGCAAAGGTAGACACTCACACTCAGGTGCACACACTCAGAACACACACGCAGGACACTCAGGTACCTAGTCACTAAGGTTAGGATACAGGATATTTTTTATCCCGGTAACTACGATCCCGTGGGATAATTTTTTACTACCAAAGCTAGTTTAGAAATAAATCTAGGAATAACAATCAAGACCGCGAGGAAAAAAAAAAGAAAACTAAATTACAAGAGACTACAAAAGAATTATTAACAATTGATAATTAAAATTGATTTCTCTCTAACACTGATTTTCTGCGAAGATATAGAACCGTTACGAGTAACTGTGGTTAATTGATAAAGATGTATCAGATTAATAAAGCATAAATCCACTAAGGTAAAAGAAGCACGTAATGATCGACATAATTATTCAAATATTCCGCTGGTAGATAAACGCGTTAGATAAAAAGTGACGCCATTTGCATAAAACACGTAGGAAACATGCCTATATGATAAGAACGACGATGATTGTTTTATTACAGAAATTATGGTATACTGAAACATCGACCACCTACGGAGACTTTACGTGGAAGATGTCGGCTCACTCGGTTTGGTATGGGCACGTGGTGCGGAAGAGTGAGGCAAATGTCGTGAGGAATGTTTTGAGTGTGAATGTGGATGGGTATATGAGTAGAGGAAGACCAAAGAAACAATGGGTGGATTGTGTGCAGGGTGATATGGCAAGAAAGGAGGTCTCTGATGAGAAGACGAGTAATACAGAAGTATGGAAGAAGAAGACATGCTGCGCCAACCCCAAATAGATATGGATTAGGGCAGGAGAATTAATGAATCTGAGACTCACACAGACTAGGTAAGCATGTCACAAAACAAGGCCTATACCTACATTTATTTTACCTATAGAACAGTTACTGCATTTACAGTTTGCACCGAGGCACAGTGAGCAGCATGAGATTAACCAAAAATCTTCGTGCAATAATTACACATGGGCTATGTGTAGCGGGAGAGGGAGCTGCGTCATGGATGGGAATCTACACGGCAGCTTAAACAAGCCAGCCAATGACGATGATCACAAACTAGACGATATTCCAAAAATAACATTCTGAAAATGTAGGTGTTTTGGTCCAAACAGTTTGTCTTCTAACTTCGTTTTTAGGGTTCCGTATAAAAAGGGTAATTTGAAATATTCACACAATATTTAGTTGTAGGTATATTCACCTTAAAAATAAATAAATAATTAAATTAAAATAAAATAAATATTTAATCCCATACAACAAACGTGATTTTTTTCGTTTTGTCTAATGTTGTATGGATAATGGCACGGAACCTTTCGTACGCGAGTCCGACTCGCACTTGGCCGGTTTTTTATCACTCGTGTACAATTTAAATTCACTTACTTTCTGTACCTCAAGATTCTACAAATAAAAAGATTTTTGCTTTCGAATTTGGAACGAGAAAAAGCAATGAGGTTGGGGAAAAATAAGGTTGTAGTTTAGTTGTAGTATACCAATCTTGTTACCGATATATCTGAGCAAGATAAATGAGTTCCGATAGGATTTCAGAGGGATCTCCTTGCGTAATCTCTTAGGTAACTTAAATTGTGTTTTATTGCAACCTTGAAGGGTCTACTTAGTGGAATCTATCGGCAATCTTACTAAGATAGTCTGTTTAGAGATTTGAAAATGTTCCGTACTGCTCGCTTACCGGGATTTGTTTTTTTAGTCTTGATTTATCAGCGCTTTTGACTTAAGATATCCTCTAAGAATATCCTAGATCAGTTTTAGTACCGGTTGCGGATCATTTAGGTGAGCTGTATGATATATATCAAATGCAGGTACTGACCCAAATACAACAGCAGAATATACTACTAACCGTTGTGCGGTACACCACTGACTAACTCTTCAGGAATTGCAGGCGTGCATGTATTTATGTTTAACTAGCTGTGCCCCGGGACCTTTTCCCGCGTCAAATGATTAAATATTACTTCCCCATTTAAATCGGATTTTGTTAACAATAGGCTTGTGTCCTGAAAAAATCTAATATTCCGTCAGTTAGATTATCAAAAAATATTTGACACGTATTTTTTCTTTTGCTACGTAAACCAAAATTGACGAAGATACGACGCTTTTAAAATTCAAAATACGTCACGCCGTGGTCAAAAATATGTTTGGCCCAAAATTCAGCTATGCGAACTCCGCTCGCTGATGCAGTCATCCGATCGTCAAGAGTGCAGGTGTCAGAGTTTTTATTATTTGCAACGGAACCTTAATCCTCTTTCAAAACAAAAGTAGCCTCAGTTACTTCCTCATAACATCAGCTATCTGGTAGTTATAGATTCCGTCAAAGTCATCCAGCCGTTTCGGAGATTAGACGGAAAAAACAGGAAGACAGACAAAAGTAAATAAGTAGTTTTTGTTTTCTAAGTACCGTTTAAACTTTCATACGCATTCAGTAAAAAGCTGTTATTTTTAAAAGCCACTCATTACGAACTAGTGTAGATAATAAAATGTTAGTACAACTGTTTGCATGCCCAATCTATTTAGTGCTAGTTAGACGGATGCATTTGTTTCTGTTCTAAGGCAAGTGCTAGACGATAAGCATTGTTATCGACAATGTTTTTATTGCTGTGTGGTTTCTCACGCGCGCCCCTCTCAGCTTATATTTGATTCGAGTGCGATGTTCTCATTTATAAGCTAACGCGATTCTTGAGTAATAATATGTACTGGTGTTTTCTGTTTGCAGTTGTCTAAGCAAGTTAAATTGGTTTTTTGCTGGTCTTTATTAAGCAAATTTAGTCCTATCGGAACCTAACCAGACGCGTCGCAAGTCATTTCCCCTGCGACATCGAATCGGGCCTGCCCTGTATGGTCAGGGCAGGCCCGATTCGATGTCGCAGGGGAAATGACTTGCGACGCGTCTGGTCAGGTTATTGACGCAGAATTGGCTTTAGTGGATCAGAAAGCACTTTTTGTTCATGCAATAAAAGCGAATAGACCGACACGTGACGAGTCATGACTTGACGGCGTGTCTTCACTTGAATAAACGCCACAAAATGCGTGTCACGAATATCGCCAGGACCCTGACAGATTCGACGAAATCTACAGATTATCTTGTGTGGCAATCTGCCACACTATACATTCAAATCGCGACATCTCCCACCTCGCACCGCTCTCGACACTGACCTCATTCTGCGCCGGACACAACAAAACAAAAATTCACAACCGGATTTTAAACATTCTCTGAAGCACTCTGACCTCCGCATTTTCACTAATAAACATTGTCATACGCACTGCTGTACCATTACTCATTCAGTTTCTAAATGACGTCAAGAACTGAGATAAATCTTGTGTAAACGGACCTGCAACAACTGTCTACTAACATTTGATAATTGTGACCGAATCTGGTTTATCCAGTACCAGTTTTCAGCACCTTTATGTACCATCTCAACATGAATGATGTACTTAACCAAGATTTTGTAAAAATATTTTGATTAAAAAGAGTGTCCATGGAGTTTCTTGCCCGTTCTTCCCCATAGAGATCTATGCTAGGGAATGTGCAACTACAGTACTATAACAGTCCTTATGTCTTGTGACTGGGACTGTGACTGTAACATTTAATTTTCATCTTTGTGTCTACATTTCAAAAGTGCCTGTAACTGGCCTACTTGAAATAAATGCTTTGATTTTGATTTTTTAATGAAGTGCCATACGACCTTCCCGAAATAAGACTGTCTGCTAAACCAGGGCATTTCTCAGCCACCGAAAGTTCTCTTTGGGAAACCAAAGAATAGTAAATTTTCTACGCAGTAACTCTTTTTAACCGACTTCTTCTTCTCTTGTATTGCCAGAGTACGCTAGATATACCCCTAACTCGTAACCTACCTAGTTCAGCTGGTTTTCGCAGAAAATTCAAGTTTTCAAGGAATGTTGAGAATTATTAAATCAGTAAATCATCGCTACTTTATAAAATGAATAAATACTTTATTGCCGTGGAGTATGATTTAGATATTATATTCTTACGTATGTTATACTTACGTGTGATTATGAAATACTCAAGTGAGTACAGTTTGAAGAACAATAATTTTGTTGTATAACATAATGTTTAACGTAATGCAGCGAGTTGAAAGAAAGTTTCAGAATATGAAAAAGAGAATTGAACCGTATTTATCACCTCATCGCTGTTTTGATTTTTCTGCAAAGTTGCACTTCACCATGGACCTGATGTATGTTTGTATATAATAGGCTAGTTTCCACCATCAATAAATTGCAAATCTATTTAGTCCGTCAGTTAGAGAATTGGAAAATAATAGACACGTATTTTTGTTTTTTTGAATCAATGAATATCGACAAAGATAAAACGCATCAAAACTCGAGAGTGGGGGGCTCGTGACGTCACAACGCACTAAAAATTATAGCACAGCGTGACGTATTGAGAATTTTAAAAGCGTCGTATCTTCGTCAGTTTTGGTCTACATAACAAAAGAAAAAATACGTGTCAAACATTTTTTGAAAATCTAAATGACGGACTAATTAGATTTTTTCAAGACACAAGCCTAATGGGAGTTGATCGGAAATTGATTGATGGCATTAGCAATATAATCACAACACCCGTGTCCTCCCATGTCTAGGAAAGCACGGAAACCCATTGGTTCTGAGACTTACCTATTGATTTCTGAATCAGGAGGATATTTCACATTATGGAATGGCTCACAGTTTCACTGGGTTGTGGAGGTCAGATGGGCGGTCGCTTCATGTCAAAATACTGGTAGGTATTTAGTTGCATCCGGTTAAACTGGAAGCCGAACCCAATAGTTGGGAAAAGGTTACGCAGATGATAATAGTAGGCTCGCTGTGAGCCATACTATCCTAATCATCTATATGAGAAAGAGAAGCGAAGTTTTACAAGATATTTGTATTTTGCAAACAGAAAAAAAAACAAGTACTAGAATGTAACCTAGACTTTAAGTTATAGCTGTGATTAGACTAAAGTCTCCAATTTAATCATAATTAATGCATAAATAACGATCACATCGCACGAAGAACACCTCAGCCTATTTTATTAAGCATAATGATCCATCCTGTACAATTATACACAACCATCGTAGATCTCGGACAGGTTTTTTTTTTATTTTTTATTTGGATGAACCAACAATTACACGTCATTATATATTACAAAAAATTGAATACAAGGAGTTATACAAATGTGCAACCAACAACGTTCTCCACAGATACACAAACAACGTTCTCCACAGATACACGATAACGTTATTACGGTTCTATATATGCATGCATCTTGACACGCGCCTTTTAAATGAGTCGGTTTCATAAAGGTGACCACTGACTTGAAGCGGAGATATAAGTTATGAAATAAAAAGAAAGAAAGAAAACATGTTTATTTGGCAGAAGCTTCAAGTGCACAAAACAAAAAAAAAAATAGGTAATATTGTGTGTCTCACGGCTGCGGCCAAAGGCCTAGAGACCCTGCACTCTAACGTTTCTTCCGTATATTTGGATCTATCCGTCCCACTCGCGCACGTCTGCAGATGAGTGCGAGTGAGAGAAACGGATAGATCCGAATTTACGTACGAAACGTTAGAGAGTAACCCTGTTCAGCAAATTAACATAATTCAGTATAATTTATTGTCATTCTATTGCCCTTATCCCAATCCCTCCTCCTTCCTAATCCTTCTTTATTTAGCGTCGACGCAGCATATCTTTTTCTTCCAGAAATATATTACTCATCATTGCTTGCAGAACGGATAGCCGATGGGGCCGAAAAGTTCTGTAGTGGCGACCGCGAAACAGAAGACGTTGCGTTGGAAGGCCTCCCACTAGGTGCACGATGACCTGGTGAAGGTTGCGGGAATTCGCTGGATGCGAGTCGCACGGGACCGGTCAATGTGGCATCACTTGGGGGAGGCCTATGTCCAGCAGTGCACGTCTTTCGGCTGAAATGATGATGATGATGGTGATTTAAGCATCAAGCTTACCTGTTGCTTAAATATGTGGTGAGAAAAGTCCTTACTTATAAGATAAGAGAGGTAATAGAAGAGGTAAGTATGAATTATAATTTGTAAGAAGAGCCAAGAAATTGAAGACTTAGGCAGAACTATCTTTCTATGGATAGAAAAGAAGATGAATATTGAGATGGCACGACTGATAAAGATGTACGGAAGAAAAAGACACGGCGCGTAGATCCTGAGTCCAAATAATAGGCTTGTATCCTAAAAAAAAATCTAATTAGCCCGTCAGTTAGATTATCAAAAAAAAAATTAAACGTATTTTTTCTTTTGTTACGTAAACCAAAATTGACGAAGATACGACGCTTTTAAAATTCTCAATACGTCACGCCGCCGTGCTATAATTTTTAGTGCGTTGTGACGTCACGAGCCCCCACTCTCGAGTTTTGATGGGTTTTATCTTTGTCGATATTCATTGATTCACAAAAACAAAAAATCCATTATTATCCAATACTCTAACTGACGGACTAAATAGATTTGCAATTTATTGATGGTGGAAACTAGCCTATTATGAAATGGGTAATGACTTGAATTTGGCCACTACGTCAGAGAGTGTGTCGAAAAAACGTAGATTGGCAATAATTGCACGACCGTCGACCGGCACGCACGACATAAGAGGTGTATTATGACGCGCTTGAAACCGTGCGCGTCATTTGCAAATTTTGAAATCCTTTTCGATAACACTCCTTTTGGTCAGCACGGAACAGAGGAACCGCAATTGTTTTATTTAGTTCCGGCTACTTATTTATATAAATAAAAAATAAATAAATATCACTGGACATAACACACAGCGCCTACTAGTGCCACACTAAACAACGAGTCTTGTGTCGTGGACACCAGATAATTGAAATACTACATAGATACTTTTTGTTTGTAAATAGATACTTATTATACATATAAACATCCATGACTCGGAAACAAATGTCCATGCTCATCACACAAACATTTGCTCTTACCGGGATTCAAACCCTAAGAACGTAAGGCAGCCTCACTATCGATGCGCTGTTCGGGTCGTCAATTGAATCAGTCACCAGAAGTCCGGTTACTTCGTTAGTAGCTCAGTGAACTGCTGCATCTAGTCAATCCCAGTCACTGTAGCTTCTGCGTTGATCTAGTATTCGCAAGTACTACTGCTGAGTGTGAGTACCTACCTGGGTTCGATTCTCAGATAAGGCAAAATTTACAAGATTTTTCTATCAGAACATAACATAACATCACGCCTGTAATCCTCGAAGAGTTAGGCAGAGCTTTACCTAATAGTAAACGCACATTTCGCCAGTTATGTTAAAGTTCCACGTAATAGGGGGTGAGCCTATTGCCATCAACCTGGCACAAATCCCGGTTTTCGTGGCAGCTACTGAATTTCGACGAAAAACTCAATTATACTTTGCCCGACCCGGGAATCGAACGTGGGACCTCATGCTCAGCAGTACAGCGATTCCGACCACCAGACCAAAGAGACAGTCTCAATCAGAACTCGATCTCAAATTCAGATTCAACTCTAGGTTGCTAGTTCGTAGTTTGAATTTGTGCATAGTCAATGGAATAAGCCTGTCACTGGTGAAATGTTGGTGAAACTATAAGTATACCTCTGTGTAACCCCTTGGGGATATACAGGCGTGATGTTAGGTTCAATCTCCTTCTATTATAAGACAATGCTCGTAGTCTAAACGCTTGTTACACAAACGAATGCTGCCAGTCAGTATCTGCCTAGCCTTTTCCAAATTAAGTTGGGGTCGGCTTCTAGTCTAACCAGATACAGCTGAGTACCAGTATTTTACATGGAGCGACTGCCTATCTGACCTCCACAAGTACTGGGTGATACAATACCCCTTGGTGAGACTGGTTGTCAGACTTTCGGGCCACTGACTACTTAACGACGGCTCCATCCAAGATCTACAATTGACAGCCGTGACCAACGGCTTAACGTGAAAGAAAGAAAAAAGAAGAAGAAAGAAGAACGTGCTTTCCGAGACACGGAGAAAACTCGGTATGTAATGGGTGGTAACCCATCCACGGAGCAACCTAGGCAAACGCGGCTTAACTTAAAGATCGACCCGAGCGACTGTTATTATTTAGCTACGAGCTCCTGTACGAATGGTGCCAGTCAGTACCCACCTTAAACCTCAAATCACGTAATTGTTGAAACATTCTCGTGTGTGTAGCTAATTCGATTATAGTATTTACTGCACGAAAACCTTCACTCAACAAGTTTGAAATAAGAAAATGTAAAAGTTAACTTTCTTCCTGTAGTTATAAGATTGGACTTGGGGAAACTCGTTTTAAATAAGGTTTTTAATATGACAATTAACATAACATCATGTCTGTAATCTGTGAAGGGTTAGGATAGGCAGAGGTCTACCTACACATTTTGGCAATGAGAGATTTTCATTTTAGCTCTTCCCTAGTCGCTGGATAGATGGCGCTGAACTTAGTACGTTAATGCAAGGAACGGAAATTAAAAAAAATGATTTTAACAAAGCGCGAGAAAACTAAGTTATATTCGGAAGGTTAAGCAAACGAAAGTGTCAGTCAACGAGCGTATGTGACGTGACGCAATGTTTTTTTTTCCAAGCGTTTTGGCTTTGGCACCAACTATCGTAGTCAGTTCAACGCCATCTATAGAGTTCTTGGAAGTTTTTTTTTAATACCTCAAAAAGAAAACCTCTCATTATTTTATTTAAATCGGATGACTTTTTTGTCACTTTCCAAAAAAAAGTGTATTAAAGGTGAACGGAGTAGAAGCTTATGGCATACCTAGTTGTATTTTTCTCTTTTCCACAGCTTAGAAAAAAATTGGTCCATCATCAAAAAAACCACTTTCATAATTATTAGAACAAAGAAAGAGAAATTTTGGAAAAAAAAAAAAGTAAAATAACGAATTTCAAATCATACGCAATACGCGTATGATTTGAATTACGAATTAGTTTGAATGTTTCTTTTTTTTCACAAAAAAAAAAACAAAACAAATTTTATCATTAATCTATTTAATAATTATTTATAACAAATTAAATCTTTGAAAATTAAGTATGCCATTTGTTTCTAACTCTGTTCACCTATTATGCCTATTTTTTTTTGGAAAGTGATAAAAAAGTCATCCGGTATAGACGCTATTGCTATCAACCGGGCACAAAAAGCCGGGCACGAAGAGGCTACTGAGAAATTCCTAATAGGAAATAGTACATTTTGATACAAGTGAAGAAAGTTTGTTATTGCATTCGAGGCGGAATTAACTCGCAAGCCGTAGGCAAGGGTGTTTTTGAGCCGAGAACTGCAAAAACAAATGTCCACGTGTATCAAACGACGTTTTTCAATTCACTTTTGAAGAAATAAAATAAAAGAACTAAAACTATTTTTGAAGCAAAGGTATGAAGCCGATAAACAGCCTAATATAATAAGAGTTTTTTTTGTATATTTTTGAATTTAGAACACAATTAGATGTTAATTTGTTTACAAAAGTAAATATTAGTTTTAAATAATCATGTTTATATATGATATTCTATTTATAAACACAATTTGAATATTCAAAAAATATTTATGCCGTAAAGAAGTAAGTATTATTGCTATGCCGAAATTAAAAAAAAAACATTCACCTCCGACAATAGGCATTGATCTGTGGCAATTTTCATTCCCGCACACGTGTTGGAAAATGAAAAAAATCGCACACGTGTGAAATACATTGCATGTTCAACCAAATCGTAGTGCGATAAGAACCGATTTTCGAGGAAGTGTATTGAAAACTTAATGATAGGTACTTTGTCCGACCTGGTAATCGATCCCAGGATCTCTCATACTCAGCAGTAGCACTTGCAACCTCCAGACCAACAAGGCAGGCTACCATTATATCAATTTCATTAGCATAGTCGGTAATAAGCTAAGCTAATTGATATAATGATTGCAAAAGACGGAATCTTTAGCTGGTCATGGGGCCTATCAACTACATACTTGGCTGCTTTATCGATGCATATGTGTGGCGCGGTACTCGTAGTTGTAGGTGCGTAGTTCATCAAAAAGTATTCTCTGCGTAACTTTCGTTTCGAATTTTTTTTTTAGAGTAAACTTTCAATTAACTGAAACATATTTAAGACGCTGTTAAAACAATACATACAGTGCAGTTTTGTTGCGCGCTCGCGATACTAGCAAAATCATGTGACAGAGTTGAAATTATACACATATTAAGTAAAGAGTAGTCTGTTTGGTAATGTTCAATAGGTTAGGAATGTGACCGCGTTTTGAGGCACCTCGAAGAATCACCCAGGTGTTCGGCTGTGGTTAACATACCTGTGCTGTGATTGAACTAGACTTCACGTCAATTACTGCAGCAGGGTTAGAGGTTAGTGCTGGGGCACTAACCTCTCGCTTTCATGCAGTTGTGTCTAACCATGACATAATAGGCATGACGACAGTATCAAAAAATTGCAAATCTAGTCCGTCAGTTAGAGTATTGGAAATTAATGGACACGTATTTTTTGTTTTTGTAAATCAATGAATATTGACAAAGATAAAACGCATCAAAACTCGGGAGTGGGGGCTCGTGACGTCAGAACTAGCTAAAAATTATACCTAGGCGTGACGTATTGAGAATTTTAAAAGCGTCATATCTTTGTCAATTTTGATTTACGTAACAAAAGAAAAAACACGTGTCAAATATTTTCTGATAATCTAACTGGCGGACTAATTAGTTTTTTTTTGTCGTCTCGCCTATTTAAATTGCTAGTGTAAACCGCGATTGAAAAAAAATAGTTTCCAAGAACTCTCTAGATGGCGTTGAACTGACGTTGACTGACATGTTCGTTTGCTTTAAGCTTCCGAATATAACCTAGTTTTCTCGCGCTTTGTTAAAATCCGTTTTTTACGTTCCGTTCCTGGCAATAACTTACCCAGTTCAGCGCCATCTATCCAGCGACTAGGGAACAGCTAAAAAGAAAATCCCTCATTAAAACTTTTTTTTGTAGTTTAAAAGTATTTATTTGCATTTATAAATTAAAATAACTTAGTTAGTTTAGGTTATTTGAATTTATAAATGCGCTGAGGAGGAGTTTGAACTCCTGCTCAGCATTGTCAACTGGTAACGTCCCCAAGCCCAAGCAAGACTGGCGCGCGCGGCGTTACCACGCTGTATGATATACATTGTAGTCTTTGGCTGTATGGCAACGCCTTTGGTCAAGGTAAAAACCAACCCTTGGGTTACGGTCACTTTTTTTTAGTTTTACCATACATGTTGATAAGCTGATCGCGTCAATTCATATAGATAGTCAATTTTTATTGTGAATTTCAAGAACTCGTGGAACAAAAGTTGTTCAGTTTCATGGTCCGAGACACCACACAAGAGATTGTGCGTTTATAATGTTACACCTAGTAGTTAAGGGGACAAGTAACATGGTAAATGACATGAACCCTTTTATTCATCCCGGCAAGTATTTCAACATCTGAAAAAAATACATAAAAATGCCGTATCCGGGACTCCTCCCGGATACGGCATTTGAAATAAAAAGTAAAGAAGATATTATTTTATGTTCAAGAATTTTTTAAATGTTAGTTATGTCTTTTCAGTTCTCACAATTAGCATAATTACACATTGTATGTAATTTACGGAACGGATGTCGTTTACTGGGTCATTCCCATTTTTTGTGTTAAATGTTTTGAGTCAAAAGAGTCACTGTGAAGATGACCTAACTATGTATTCATGTTTGTTAATTTGTAAGTTGGGCAGGTTGGACAACTACTTCATTTTGTGAGCCTTTTGAATGTCCCAGTGCTGGGCAAAGGCCTCCTCTTACTCCTTCCAAACCTCTCTATCCTGTGCAATCAATGCGGTGAGACCACCGCGAAGGTGGTGTGACGATTTCTTCCACTACCCCATTAACTAAACTAAGCATATAAATCTATGCTCCCAGCTATCATCTGCCTTTCCCTAAATAGATTGGTGTCGGTTTTCTACCTTGAACCTGAATTTAATAGTTTAAAAGTTTAAATGGTGTAACTACCAAATTATTATTATTATAAACATCTGTTTCAACAATTTTTGACCGACTTCTAAAAAAGGAGGAGAATATGGAGATATTCCACCAGCGAATTACATTTTTCTTTAACTATTGTTGCTTGTCTTTGGGGATCTTGTAATTTCGGCGAGAATATCATTGATATACTTAAGTGCAAAAGTACATGTAACTAATTAGAACAATCAATAATTTTAACAATAATATTCATTAATTTCTTTCATTTCCTGAAAAATAATTGATTCAATTACAATTTTCTGTTTACAGGATAACTTGGTAACAAAATTAAATCAGTAATGTCCATTTCGGAGGGATCGATTTAAAATTATCCAAATGGTTTTATCCACATCTTAGTGTTTGGGGATCCCTCTGCCCTCTCATCGAGTCTCGTTCGTTCAATGTCCCAAACACAACTATTTGTCCTGTCAGAGTGTCAGTATGGAAACCGTAAAGTTTAGAACATAAGCGACAAAATAAAACGTTTTCTATATTTTGTATGTTTTCTATATTCTATTGTTTGCATTGTGACAACACAATTTTCGTATTTCATGTTTCTTATTTGTATTTTTAAGGGTGTTTGTTGAAAGACAAAAAGTGCAAGTGTGATTAGTTGAAACAAAGACTGTTTTGTAGAAGGTTTATTTTAGTAGACAGCCTTCTTATTTGTATTTGTAAAAGCGTGTTTGTTGAAAGATGAAAAGTGCAAGTGTGATGGGTTGAAACAAAGACTGTTTTGTAGAAGGTATATTTTAGTAGACAGCCTTCTTATTTGTATTTGTAAAAGGGTGTTTGTTGAAAGAAGAAAAGTGTAAGTGTGATTATTTGCAACAAAGACTGTTTTGTAGAAGGTTTATTTTAGTAGACAGCCTTCTTATTTGTATTTGTAAAAGCGTGTTTGTTGAAAGATGAAAAGTGCAAGTGTGATTGGTTGAAACAAAGACTGTTTTGTAGAAGGTACATTTTAGTAGACAGCCTTCTTATTTGTATTTGTAAAAGGGTGTTTGTTGAAAGAAGAAAAGTGTAAGTGTGATTATTTGAAACAAAGACTGTTTTGTAGAAGGTTTATTTTAGTAGACAGCCTTCTTATTTGTATTTGTAAAAGCGTGTTTGTTGAAAGATGAAAAGTGCAAGTGTGATTGGTTGAAACAAAGACTGTTTTGTAGAAGGTTTATTTTAGTAGACAGCCTTCTTATTTGTATTTGTAAAAGCGTGTTTGTTGAAAGATGAAAAGTGCAAGTGTGATTGGTTGAAACAAAGACTGTTTTGTAGAAGGTATATTTTAGTAGACAGCCTCGTTGGTGTTGTGGTCGCCAGTGCGACCCCAGAGCATGAGGTCCTGCATTTAATTCTTAGGTTCGGCAGTGTTATTGGGTTTTTCGATCTGGAATTTCTCAGGAGCAGCTAGTCTGGGTTTGTGCCCGGTTGATGGTAATAGGCGTGCCCCCTATTACATGAGATTGAAACATAAATGGCAAAATGTTTGTGGAACTTTTAGGTACACCTCTGCCTAATCCTTCGAGGATTACAAATCATGAGTCCTGATGGAAAATCCCAATAAGACTTTGCCTGACCTGGGAATCAAACCCAGGACCTCTGGTTTAGCAGTCGCGCTTGCGACTACAAGACTAACTTATAGGCAGTCAAATTTGTTAACATCCCAATCTTATTTTGGCTTCACCTCTCCCATTCACCCAGCCATATCCATTTGGCAGCGCCACGACCCCTCATGACCTGTTGGCAGCCAACATGGCTTAATGTGGCGCTTTCCCGCGACAATTACAGACATTGTCGAGGCCATTACTACCGAGCACATTAATAGGTACCTGTAATGACCCACAAAGGAAATTACGCTCAAAGGGCTTTGAGACTCGATGCCTAATAATGCCTATGTCCGGACAAAGGAGATTGGATATCACCTGTTCTAGGATGCATTTAATTATTGTTATTTGTGTTAGGTAGAACCTATAGTACGAGTATATTATGCTGGTAAGTAATTAATCGGATCGGATCATTTTGTTAATATTGTTTACTAGATACTTTTTTTCGCCCGTGGTCCGCCTTCTCGTAGTTATGACACGCGCTAGCTTCGCTCGCATATTAAATAACACTCTTTGACTTCTGTCCCCGAAGTGCCGGGCCTCCGCCGGCGTCCTTCGTCGGCCTACCGCCTACGGCTCGGTGCCCATGCCGCCCATAAAGAATTAAAAAAAAAAATACACCCGCTATCTGTCACAAATGAAATTATATTAATATAAAAACATAAAATTGAATAAAAATGTTAATGCCTTCATTACAAAAATCTAAGTAGGTACAATTTAATTCGGCAGTATATATTTCTTGTAGGAACCAAGGGCAAAAAAATATTCATGGTCCCGTCCAGGGACTAAGGGACCGGGACCACGGGCGAAAAAATACTAGAAACAGTGTGCCTATGTTGGGGTCGTCTTTCAGTCTAACCGGATGCAGATGAATACCAGTATTTTACATGGAGCTGGACTGCCTATCCGACATCTACAACCCAGTTTTTGAATAGCTTGATACCCCTTAGTAAGCGTAAGACTGGTATCTTGTATCTTGTATCTTGTATAACGGGCTGGTGTCCGCAACTCCACGTCAAAGCGCGTATTTTGCGTAAGGGCTATAATCCACCACGCGGGCCCAGTGCGGATTGGTAGATGTCACATGTCTTCGAATTTTTGGTTCTAAGACATGCCGGTTTCCTCACGATGTTTTCCTTCACCGTTTTGAGAGCAGTGGTGATGAAATAAATTACACAAAGTAATGCGCCTGTGAGGGTTCGAACCCACGACTTACTGTTCGTAAGTCGGGGCCGCCACCACTGGGCCACCGCTGCTCTCTCTCTCTCGTAAGACTGGTAGTTACACTTTCGGGCTTCTGACAAACTGACTGAAACAACGTTAATCATTTCTGGTGACTTATTTGTGAGTAAAAGTATGTACAGTCGACCAAAACTGCACCCGCTCATTTTTAAACAAAACCCCGTGCACACGATGATCACATCTTTTTACCGCTCATTTTTTTTTCAATAGTACATAATATATAAAAAAAAAAAAAAAAGATTTTTAAAAACTCAGGCTCTTTTAATGCGAAAACAGCTCAGTCTGTCTGTCTGTTATTCTTCGATGTTTGGGATATACAGGTAAACATGACTTGGCTTTAGGATACTTTTCAGCCCTTGAGAAGGTACGTCTCCACGGCCCCCGTGGGATAATTTGCAACCTCCACGCGAGTGAACCTAAGGTAAACTAAAAGCTAGTATTCGGCCAATATATCAAACAATAGACAAAAGGCTAACAGAACAAAAGACATGACGTGCCTTGAATCAGGGCACTGAATTTGGCAAGGTATTGGCGAAAAGCGGATCTATTAATCACCTATATTTGCCTGGTTTCATGTAATTCAAGAGCTTACGTCAACGTATTGATTACGGTCTTTGTTATTCGTTCAATCCAATTACAGCTGATCTGACTGGTGATGACATAACATGACATGGCTAGTAATCCCCGATGACTTCTCATCTCATTTCGCCATCGCATGTTATGCATATATGCTAAACCATAGCTGGTTTAGCATATATGCATAACATATCAGCCTATAATGTCCCCTTTGCTGGGACAAAGGCCTCTCTATGAGAGGGAACGGGCATCCACCGCGCGGGCACAGTGCGGTTTGGTAGATGTCACATGTCTTTGAATTTTTGGTTCTAAAAGATACCGGTTTACTCACGATGTTTTCCTTCCCGTTTAGAGAGCGTGAGTGATGAAATAAATTAAACTAAGTAAAACGCCTAGATGGGTTCGAACCTACGGCCGCCTGGGGCCGCTACTACTGGGCCACCGCTGCATTAGGGAGCGGTCTTGTGTATTAGAGAGCGAGCCTATTGCCATCAACAGGTCACAAATCCTGAGTTTGCACTAAGACTGACGGACTGAGAAATTAATGATGGAAAACCGAATCCCACTTTGCTTGATCTTTACAGTATCTGTGCCAGGAAAACCAAATCTACTATAAGTATATTAATACAAATATTTATTTCTCAGAATTTCTTGACTACAGCTTAGAGAAAGCTGTCACAAATTCATAATTCGTTTATGTACTAAGAGTTTGTACAATAGCAAGGAGCACACTGGCATATAACGAAGTTATTAAGCATTCTATTTATGGCGCTGTAATCGCAATACCAGTACGCTTTGACGTTCAAATGCCATTAGCAAATGCTTTCAAATGTCAAATAATAGAGATTGCTTGTCATATTGACACGGAATAAGTGCGATTGTATGTTTTAATAGAAGTGTATTGAAGTGTGAATTTAAATAGGGTACCTAACTGCAGACAACTGTTGATTTATATGTTTTCTATCTAATGAGGCAGAACGCTTGTGCTATAATAGGATTAGAGACCGTTCTTTAATTAATTGTGTCTCGCTCGATGTAGCAAACAATTGCTAGTTTCCCAAACGACTCAGAGATGCAATCTTCTAGTCTGCTATAAAAATAACAGTAATGCATATATTTCCCGAAGGCGTTTTGCTGAAACAGAAATGGTTAGTTGTTGGAATAACAAAACTAAACATCAAGCCTGTAATCCCCGAAGAGTAAGTCAGAAGTGTATACCCAATTACACCATATTTGGCCAGTTAAGTATGTTTAAGTTCGATGCAATAGGGGGCGAGTCTATTGTCATCAACCGGGCACATATCCAGGCTCCGTGGCGGCCACTGAGAGATTCCTTATGGAAAAACCTAATTACTCTGGAACCTGGAACTACCTGGGAATCGAATCCAGTAACTCATACTCAACAGTCGCACTTGCAACGTTGTTGAAATATGGTTGGTAAAAATGGTATCCGCTCAAAAATAAAATTATCAAAGCTAGCGACAGCCTACATGATTTACTTGCTTTGATACTTAAGCTTAGTGAGGCGGCTCTTTAGTCACCTGATCCCGCTCATTTGGATCCCGCGGGATCAGTTTACTAAATTATTATTTTCAGATCTTGGATTGACAATCCCTCCCACACTTTTATGAGCTACCTATGTCCTGTTTGGTAGTATTTCTCTGGACGAGATTCGTACTTTTCTACTTGGATATTAGGAAAGTATACTCAAAGGTGGGATTAAACTTCAAGTTAAAGAGAAACAAGTAACGACTGCGGGTTTGTTTGTCTTTCAAACAGTCATCGCTGTGGAAGTTCTACTAAACTGAGAGTACCAACTACTTTTAAATTACAAAAGTTGACAGCAATAAAACCGTAAATAGTTTTGTGTATATTGCTTTGCGTATGAGAACTGCCGTATCCTACTTCTTACTAATATTATATATGCGCAAGTTTGTGAGGATGGGTGACTGAATGTTTGTTACTCTTTCACGCAAAAACTACTGAAAGGATTGGGATGAAATTTAGCACACAGATAGTTTATAACCTGGATTAACATATAGGATATTTGATTTTTTTATCCCTGTAAGTACCGATCCCGTAAGTCAGTACCGAACACAATGCGGGTGAAGCCAGAGAAATCTGATATAAAGGACATTTGTAAACTTATTATGAGGAATTCTAGCGGTGAGATTATATTTATTCAAGATTTGCAACTGGTCAAAAAAATACGGATATCGGTTCATCAAAACATCAGGACGCATCAGCTAGTCCCAGTAGAAAACGTGTCGTTAATCTTATCGGCCGTAGGCCGTTTGCTTTACCATATTTTGGTTCAAAATCAGTAAGTACAAATTAAAGTTCTTCTGCATCAGGTATTTCTTAGTTCTTCTGAACATTTTATTCAGCATCTCGTGTGTCGTTAAAGTATCATTGGATCTAACACTTGTGTTTCATTATAAACGCGAAAGTTTGGGAGAATAGATGGATGTCTATTAGTGTTATATGTAGAAACAGCTGTACGGATTTGGATAAAATTTGGAACACAGATAGTATTTTTTTATCCTGGATACCTAGGATACCTTTCATCACAGTACTACGCCCTCGTGGGATGATTTTCAACTTCAGCGCGGGCGTAACCAACCGCGGGTAAAAGTTAGTTCATACATAAGATATTCTTATAAAACGTGGAATAACTTCAAGCGATATAATGATTGGCATTCCATTTTATATAGGTTGCATAAAAATACCTATTTGTATTACCTCTACCAATATTTAGAAAATGAACAACTGCTGAACAATTGAAACAGCATCTTTCAAAACAACTGAACGCGTCAGAGTCATGTTGTTCTAATTTGTTCTCTAAACATTTTATTAATGAACAGTTAATTAGTCGGGGAAATGTTTGCTATTTACTTACAATATAATGAAATGGCTGTATTGTGTTAATTCAAAATGGGATGCAGCAGGCACAAAAACACACTAAAATAATCTTCAACTACAATACAAGATATAAACCGACTCTTCACGAAGCCGTCAACCAAGCATTCTGTACATCAAACTAAGTAACTACGCCAAAATTATTACTGGGAAACGAGTTTTTGTTTTTTGGGTGAAAAATCACGTTTTACGGTAGGACTCAATGCAACGCACATTAAATATTGTGCTGATGGATGGATTGAATAGTACTAGTGGAGATATTTAAAGTAAAGTTACAAATTAAAGGTCCACTGCTCCCTGCAACGGACCTTTAGAACCTTTAGGTAACCTTCACAAAATCAAAATCAAAGCATTTATTTCAAGTAGGCCAGTTCGAGGCACTTTTGAATTGTCAAAACAAAGATAAAAATTTAAATGTAGCTACAGTCCCAGTCACAAGACATAAAAACTGAGAAAGTACTGTAGTTGCCCATTCCCTAGCGAAGATCACTATGGAGACACAGGCCTGCTGGCGGGAAAACAATAAGGCTAAGATACTAAAACTTCTTGACAAATGAGACAGGTCCGTTTTCATTCCAAAAAGCATTCTTCATAAATTCAGAACTTTTGGAATTTTAAATCACAAATGGCACATTGCAGAGTTTAATGCAATTTCAAGAGAACTTCATCTCATCTTACTAGTAGAAAAAAACTTTGAGAGAAAATACACTTCTTGCAACTCGACTTATGTGGCTTGAAAACGTTGGTCCCACTTACCCGTTTGTGAATGTCACTTAGCTTAGCCATACTTAATATTATTCTAACAGTCGAACTGCCAATTCATAGGTCTCGAGTTCGAGCCCAAGGCACGCACATTCATGTGCGTATCGCACAATTTATCACTTGCTTCGGTGAAAGAAAACATCGTGAGGAAACCAGCATGCCTTAAAGATATTTCTTGACGGCACGTAAAGCCAAGTCAGAGGCCCATGGGCGGCATAAAAACTCTGACACCAGGTTAGGCACTAATCACACGAAGAAGAAAAAGAATATTATTATCGAGATAGTAGAAACTCATTGATGAACACTGAAAAACATAATTTATCAAACTCCTCCTTCGTAGAAGTTGGTTAGCGTATAATTTAAGTTTAGTTTGTCAGTCTTCATTTTAGCATTAACAAAATTTTCACTCGCTTGCCTAATGAAACCCAAGTCACTACCGTAGGCAAAATTCTCAATTATTTTAAAAAAGCAAGATTCTCCATCCGATATAATATTCATTGATAGTGTGCCAGCAAATCCAAGAACTCGCCTTCATTGTGATCAAATTCTTCTCATGCATTCAAATGCAGAACTGTTCTCTTTTAGTAAGGCTACTTAGGATCAATTTTGATTGCACATACTCTCGTTTCCATTCCATTCTCAGTAACCGTCTTTTATTTTGCCGACATTCGTTTATCTAATGGAGCTACCACATGCTTCGTGCTTCGTGAATTGAATTAATTAACTTATATAACTTGGGTAGTATAAGCAAGATAGAACGAACTTGTCAAAACTATTCCGGTGCAGTGGCCATGTTTATGAGTGGCTGCCAACTTTTAATTTACAGCTTTGTATAATTTATGAAGCACTCCGCTGGCACGCTGCGTTTTTTCTTCTTGTTCCAGTAACTTAAATAATAAATGTTTTATGAAAGATGAATTGGGATCCGTAATAAACTAAGAGATATCAAGTAAGTTTTTACATCACTAGTCCTTCGAAGACTTTAAACATTTTTATCTCGGTATCTCTTTATTTACCCTTCCATATTTAATCGCATGAATTCCAAAGTTGCTTCAACCTCGTCACCTTGAGGCGCGTTGTTTTGAACTTTTTCTTTTTCAATAACAGATTTGGCGCCTCCAAAACCGGTTGTTTTACTTTCCATGGCAGCATGTCCATCGAGCGATGCAGACAAGCGGATCATCTCAACGAATGAGTCAGAACGATAAATTTTTTGGGTGCTTTCTCCCACACCTGCCCGAAAGGGGCACGGATCACGGATACGAACACTTTCCACTGGGGGGAAATGGGAGCAGCGTTTTGCATGGCCTTGATTCGAGAAGGCGAGCGGCGGTGCCGCTTCGCGCCGCCTGCACGCGATCAGTCTTTGTCGAGCGTTCGGACACAGTACCCGCGTCGCGCGAAACTTAGTTCGGCAAGAGCAATCGGCGCGAGTGTCACACAGTGCTACAAGTGACCAAACAAGTGAACGCAGTGATTTTAGCATTCAGAGGATACCCACGAGCAAATCTGGAGCGATACGTTAACTTGAGGAGGTGTGTTTAATTCAGTTTTACTGTTTATTAGTTTCATACGCGCGATTCCATTGTTTATGTTTGTTTTGTGAATGAGCGTCGCGTCCATTGAGCTATTGGACGATATTTTACGACTTCACAGGGTTTCTCGATCTGTGGCCATTTCTTGGTTACTATAGTGGCTCACGCGAATCGCAAAAAAATGTGAAAGTTATTTGACGTATGGCTGTAGCGGCGTAAGATAGTGTGCGTCTTTATCGTGATGTTGTTACGGTTGTCTGCTGCTCGCTTATTTATCGTTTCGTACAACAAATAACTTAAAATGAAAATTAATTTCCAACTTTTCCAATTTTAGTTTTTGCAAGCGCCATAAATAGTCTGTGGAGGCAATAAAAAATGAAGTAATAGTTTTATTTTGTTAGCGTTCCCGCTCTAAATTAGTTTAATGCCGAATTTTCATGCAAAGTCTTTAGCTTGATAAAGATATTAACATGAATTATTCATAACATTAATCATTTAGGGAAATTCGTGAACACGATGGAAATTCTCAGCTGTTATGAATATTAGAGAGTTAATTAAGTAGATGCGATTAAACCAGAGAGAGACTGATCGATCTTCAGAACTCGCTCAAGAAGATTGCACATTGTATGGGAATTGAGATTCAAAGAATACGCAACTTTGAATTTAGAGCCTCGAAAGTCTTACCTAAGGTTACAGTAGCCATGGTAGTGAAGACAGATAGGTATAATATCCTCTAATTTATAGCCGTAACGGAAAAGAAGCCTAATTGTTCCACACGATAGGTGTTAATGCTGCGTAACAGCCAGGATATAGCCTACACGTAGGTACCCACAAAGGACATGAAATAGCTTGACATTCCAAAATATCTATACCTGGGTAGCTGGGTTCTGGAGGTCAGATAGGCAGTCGCTCCATGTTAAATTCTGATACTCAGCTACATCCGGTAAGACTGGAACCTGACTCCAAGGCTGATGATGAACAAACATAGTTGTTTTTTCGTACACCAACATCAGTACTATTACATAGTACCTACCTATGATACTATAGATACTGATACTACTATAGATACCTGAATATAATAACCTTTTCAAAACTAAATACGAGTAGTATACCAAACCAATAGAAAACTTGACAGTAGGTACCTACCTATTGATAAAATCCCACAAAAAGGAAAAAAAATCTTCAACAAAAATGACAATCGCAAAGAAATTGATAAAGAAGCCACGGAAGGTTCTTGCGCTCCCTCGGAGAAATAATCGTTTGAACTTTAATAAGATACGTACCTTTCACATTTCCAGATAAATTAAATATCTTGTTACAATAAAATACCACCGAATATGAGGACATGACCTTTTAGTTTCCTTCGGCATTCCTTTTCAGAGATCAGTGAGACTGTAAGATAGAAAATGCCGGTATCATTTTAGTTTTTTAATATTCACCAAAAAATTGACTGCTTCGTTAGTATAGTGGTTGCAAGCGCGACTGGTGAGCATGAGGTCCTAAATTCGATTCCCAGGCCGGGTTATTGTTATTGGGTTTTCCATCAGCAATTTTTCAGAAGCAGCCACGGAATCTGGATTTGAGCCCGGTCGACGGCAATAGACTCGCCCCCTATTACATGGAACCTGGCGACATGTGGGTGGTAGTAATGGGGCTACTACTCTGCTTCACCCTTCGGGTATTAGGTACATAATATATTATACCTAATGTCATTTTGTTATGTTTAAATTGAATTGAAAGAAGATCTACTAACATAAATGAACATAAATAATAATTTCAGAAATAAGCAGTTCCTATGTACTCATATTTTTAATGTATTTTCCTGTGTGTACATAAATAGTAAAATAAATAAGTAAATAAATTCATTTAATTCCACACATAAGCTTTGATAAAAAAAAAACCTTACTGAAATAATTATCTGTAGCCCAATTCTTCATTTGTTTACGGCCATTCTATGAACTAAAATAAGTACAACACACTAACGTATCTAAAAATAGATAATTCGCAAAAGTTTATTTTTAAACACAAATATTATTCAAACTCACCTATCTACTGATATTTTTCAGACCTATGACGCATAAACTCGGAATGAATGAATGTATTGAATTATTGAATTGAATTTAATGACCTTCAATTTTAAACAACAGCATAATAATAATTATTTTAACAACTAAAACAGATTTCATAGATCAATATACAGTACGTTTACCTTATAAATAATACCAAAACGTAAATAAATCTGTAACAGCAACAGAGGAAAAAGTATCAGACATAATTGTATAAGAAGAAATCAAATTATAAATCCCTTTGTTTTGGCATGGTCTACACACGAGTAATATGTTTGTGATTATATTACACAATATGTGGGACAAACAATATAGGCCTGGCTAATAGAGTTTACGTTATTGTATTTGTCAAAAGCTTTTGATAGGGTGATAAAGTTTATGGTGTGATTACGTATTCCCTTTGTTGTCAGTCATAGGCTGCATGGGTTATGGATTGTACAACGTCTTCTCAATTACCAATACCGTTATGAACAACAGCTTCATCATCAACTCATCATCACATTTGGCCTATGTTAGACATAGGCTTCTTCAAGGATTACCACTTTGACCGGTTCTACTTATGCTGAATCCAGGACATATTTTAAACATTTAAATATAAAAGAAAGCTAACTGTATTACGAATTGCATAAAATAAAGAAAACCACCATGCCGAAGTCAGTGAATTAACATTTACAAGAAAACACAACAATCCAATTTTCCAAACTATGCTTGCCTGAATTGAACATTTCAAACATATTAGAGAACATTTCAACAAAGTGTAGGTAGAACGGAGTTTAATAGCAGCGGCTCAAATTATCGCAATAGCTAATTACTGTATATCGAACACTACACCACTACGAGAATATTGTAAACACGGCCAACCACCGCTAATTGCCCAGCCCTAATTGGCCGAAGCCATTTTGGCGGAGAATTCGTACTGAAAACGGCTATCTCATTCTTTTTACATCGATAATCTGAGTTTAGGTGTCGGTGAATGGCCTGGTAGCTAGGTATTGCCGAATTTAATTAGAGAAACCAATTTACTTTTTGAAGACGGTCTTTTGTAGATTTTGAAAACGGGTCAAGATTTATTTTTAATTGATACCTCTGGCTTTTCTGTGATTGGGCACAAAGAAGATAAGTCCATCAATTGATTAATTTGAAATACATTTGCCACACTTAAACTTGTTAAAGCACTTTAATACCATGAAGAATACACTCGAACATTATAGGACGAGTTAAATCTGAAATAGATAAATTTTGAAAGACTGCAGTTGTAAAACCTCACTCATAATGCCACACAAAGCTAAATAAGTATACAAGCAATGGAAATACCACCTTAAGGTGATATCGAAACCAGGAAACAAGGCTAAGGTTGTAACAAACCTATATCACGAGTCAAACAAAGCGTGTTGTCGTACAATGTGACCCCGTCTGCGTGATGTCCTGCTCCTGCAGTAAACATTCGTACAATTTGCCCTAATAACGCGAAATTACCTTGTGACAGTTGGCAAACAACCCAACAATATTTATGCTGACGTGATTGTTAATCCAGAGAATATAACAAGCAATTCTGCAGCGTACATTTTCACACTTTTTTTAGATTAATTTAAAAGAATTATATAGCTGCCGTGCAATTTGAGGACTTACTAGAATTAAACAATTCTACTCTTCTCTCTCAGACTATCTTTTGCTTTGAAAAGAAAAAATGTTTTGGTATTACAAATACTTTTACAGATACTTTCAAAACACGAGCGTGAGGGCTCCGTCTATTGAATTGAAAGCTCGTGGAAATAAATGACATCCGTAAGAGGTTTAGATCAATAGTGTCTGTTACATTTGTAAAGGTTCCATTTTCTCGTAGAGTAGAAATATTATTAATTTTCTCTATAGGTGCAAAAAATAATCGTTTTTTTTTCTCTAAATTATGGATGATGACTGAATAAAAAAAATATGATTATGTCGTCAGTAAGATTATCGAAAAATATTAGATACGTGTTTTTTGTTTTATCAAATTAATAAAAATTTACGAAGATAAAACGTGTCAAAGACATGATCTTTGACACGTTTCATCTTCGTCAATTTTGTAGTGACATCACAGGCCCCCTGTGATGTCACATTGGAGTAAAAAATATACTCAAATGTGACGTCACACGAGTTTTCGACGCACTGTATCGTCATTTTTTTTTTTACGCGAAAAAAGAGAAAAATATGTGTCCAATATTTTTTGGAAATCTATCTGGCTAATTGGTTTCTTTTTGTCATCTACCCTATTAGCCATGGTGAGACTAACGCGTAAGACGAAAAAAAGAAAACATTAAGCTATGGGCATTTAAAGCTCGATACCGAGCGGTAGATTCGGTATCGATCTTACAATTCCAGCTCTAGTCATAATAATATAGGAAAGGAAACGATAAACTGCTCATCAATTAGCAAGCCGACAGTTTCTTTCCTGACAGTTTCTCCTTTATAACACCACACCGTATAAACTTTCTCTTTAACTTCATAATAGCTTAATGATTTATCATTATCTCTTCTATTTGTACTGATAGTACTATTACTTGCACTTCTTTCTTTTTTGTCGTGTGGTTAGTTCCTAACCTGGTGTCAAAGTCTTTATGCCGCCCATGGGCCTCTGACTTGGGTTTACATGCCACCAAGAAATATCTCTCAGGCATGCTGGTTTCCTCACGAAGTTTTCCATCACAGAAGGAAGTGATAATAATTATACATGAATTCAAAAAATCAGAGATTCGTGACCTATGACTTGTCAGTCCGATAATCACAACACAGGATATCTTTCATATAATACTTGGGCTTTATCTGTCTGTACACTCTTATTTTATCCTGTTCTATTGTAATAGCCATTTTTTGTGAGCGAATGCCAGCATCCAACAAAACATTTTTAAAATAGAGATCCGTATCTCTGACGGATAAATAAACATGACACTTCACCAATTTAACTTGAAATGTTGTAGTGACGCTGCTTGCAAAGGTAAACGTCAACGGTTTGTCAAATTCTATACTTTTAAATACAGTTCCATTTTTCGCCATGGGTCAAGTTACTCTGGGGTCGTAACAAAGGCATTGTTGACTTTGTTTTTCGTCTGAATCCGTGTTTTTCTTTCATCTGTGAAAAGTTGAAAGGGTGTAACAATGCTGCCGCGAGCTGGCTCCCATTTTTAGCTCACAGTTCTTCACTTGGAAATTGTAAGATTGTTTTTTCTTCTACTGCTGTTTTAAGATGTCATTGTTAGCATTATTATTTGTCTAGTCTGAAAAAATCTCAAATGTGTTTGTTGAGATGGGAGTATGAATCAAGACAATGATATTACAAAGATAAAAAAAAAAAAAAAAATGTCTGACAACCAGTCTTACCAAGGGGTTAACGTATTACCCAGTACTAACTGGGTTGTGGAGGTCAGATAGGCAGTCGCTCCATGTAAAGTACTGGTATTAAGCTGCAACCGGTTAGACTGGAAGCCGACCCCAACATAGTTGGGAAAAGGCTAGACAGATGATGATATTATAAAGACGTATTTATGTGTAAGTTTGTATACAGTAGAAAATCATCTGAACTATTAAATCGATTCCGAAAATTCTTTTACAACCGGAAAGCTACATTATCCCCGAGTGTCATAGGTTACATTTAAAACGTTCTCATAGGTTAATTTTCGTACATAACGGGAGCGAACACGCGAGAAAAAGCTAGTGAGTTATAAATGTGCATAAAACAAAGATTGCGATTAGCATTTTTGGTTTATAGCCCGCCCTCTTGTTACTCCTTTTCAATTCAATTAATTTATTTAGTCAGACAAATAAAATATCCATAGAGTAAATACAAAACTTCCACGTAACATAAAAATATTATGTAACATAATCAAAATAAGCAAATGAAAATAAACATTAAATAAATAAATATCGCTGGACATTACACACAGCGCCATCCAGTGCCACACTAAGCAACGAGGCTTGTGTCGAGGACACCAGATAGTTGATATACTACATAGATACTTTTTGTTTGTAAATACATACTTATTATACATATAAACATCCATGACTCGGAAACGAATGCCCATGCTCATCATCACACAAACATTTGCTCCGACCGGGATTCGAACCCGGGACCCTAAGAACGTAAGGCAGCCTCACTACTGCTGCGCCATTCGGGTCGTAAATTGAAAATAACAAAATGAGTATCTTAATTATATTATACTAATTTAAATTATTACTATAATAGTGTTCAATTAAGTCTTTCGATTTACCATCATTTTCGACAGAATATCCTTTGGAAGATTTCCGAAAGTCAAACTATCTATATCTGCTTCAGCAAACATGCCCGACGCGCTACAGAACCGCGGGAGCCCCAACAACACCCTAAAAGCGTTATTGTACTGGATGCGAAGAGCGTTGTAGGCCCTCTGTGTATGTCTAACCCACAGGCTGCACGTGTAAAATGACTGGCAAAACGCCTTAAGGGGCTCCCCCATGCACACTAGCGCCACTTTAGTAAAAAAATCAGAACTCGTTAAATACACAATTAATGTAAGTAAAATCTGATTGACAAAAACAATCTTTTGGTCTTCTAAATTATTTACGTCTGCTTAACTCATTGAAACATAGCTCGCTGTCGTTACAGATACAAAATGGAAAAAAACGACCGTTTTTAGCAATTTTTCTAACTGTAACTACAGTGAAGTATATTTTAATGAATTTAATAGACGTCAATAATCTAGAACTATAAAGCATTGATTTTGTCAATCAGATGTTATATTAATTGCGTATTTAACGAGTTCTGATTTTTTTACTAAAGTGGCGCTAGTGTGCATGGGGGAGCCCCTTTCACACAAAAGTCAAAAATATTTCAGACCATTTATTCGAGATAGCTGCGTTTATTTCGGATATAAAATATCTGATGTGCAAAGATAAAATCGCAGCGCAAAATATCGTCCAAACCGTATAATCCTTACAAGGGCTGTTCACAAATGAGTGTGTTCTGAATGGGGTGAAAAGTGCTTCGTCAGGGCTCTGAGGTATGCCCATTGTGGAAGGTACTCGTAGGTATAACGTTTTAAGGTTGATTTACCATCCCTGATATGTAACGTGAACCTTTTTCTGTAAGATATATTGAGTCGTATATATTTAGGGTTGTCTCCGGTTTTTTCTTTGATATGAAACTGAGGTTTCAAAGGAAAGGGGAAGCCTTTGCTCAGCAGTGGGTAATACCTAATGTTGGCTAGCAAGTACAAATGTGTAATTGGCTTCGTGGTTCCTGTAAAACAAAAGAATTAAGTTCGTCTTGTCCCGTCTATCGCTCGTAAATATTTGAATGTATTTGCTGTAAAAGAAAATTACGATTTAAATCGACTGCAGTTGCAGTTTATAAAGTAATGCCCAATGATCGTCGAGTCCATTTTCTTTAGCAGACTTTCTATGAAATACAATAAGTACCAATTAAAATATTAACAAATATTTCCTTCCCAACTAATTTAACACTGCAGTTCTAATCGTCTGTTAATTAATTTAACAGTTTCAACAATTTTCCTCTTTCACGCTTTTTTCACAAAGGTGAAGCAACCTCTTTAGTTAATGAAAAAAAAAACACCGCACCGCATTGTTTGTGATTCAGAGAATGTAAACATTGTTCATTAAACTGATATTTACTGTACCTATACAAATATTATGTTTATTTGAAGTATTGCGATCATATGAATTGGAGTCGTTCCGCCGGAATTTGGCTTCAAATTCGGGATTGAATCATAATAACAACCGGTACATGTATTGAATATCATTTGTTTATGAATTTCAGTATCAGTTTCTAACAATTTGTAAGTTTGAAATGCAGTAGATACTGACGGTGATACAGTGAGTGCAGATAATAGTATCCCTTCTGGGAATAGTTAGAGTGATGAGTCAATGGAGGGAGTAAGAATACCTAATTGAAACCTTAAATCTTGATTTATGCGATGGAACCTTACAATTTACATGACAAACTCTTTAACAATATCCAAAATATGATTTGTTTTAGAGAAGACACTGTCAAGGTAATAGTTATTCGAAACAAAGGCGACTGCGCCTACTTATCTCCGTACGTGGTTACTTATTAAACCATGGTTAAAACAGCCGATCAGCATAACAATGATGAGCCCCATTTAAGGGTGCACGATACTTGCATTTTTATCGATACTTTGGATTGAACTTTGTAATACGATTTTAGAATCGCTTCGGTTGGCTTCGATTCAATTCTTCATTCGAATTGTATCGTATCGTCCTCTGGGATGCATATCGCATCGTACTCATTAATCACTCTAAGAGTCTAGGTAACATTCCAGGAATTATTTAAGAATACTTTTGAATTATAACATAAAATAACATAAAGCAATCTGTCACAATACTATCCACTCATTCCGATACTGGTACTTTAGGAAAATATCAGAGTATCGCATCCTGTCGTATCGATACTCATTCGATACTAATTATCGGATCGGGCCATGCATCACTAGTCCCATTGTAGTCCCAATTTGGTCTCGTGGGACGGCCGCCATTTTGAAGCCCTGCCAGAATCTATGTATACGATGATTGTTTTAGTCAATGATTAATATGGTGACTCTTGTGGTGTGAGCAAGGAATGTACCTACTATGATGCCTTGACAAGATAGGGAACAAACCATGTTTGCAATAAATTTTTACTCCACAGTTTACATAAATAAATAGGTAATTACTTGTAATTGAATCCGGAAAATTTCTTCAAGAATTAGAGGTAGCACCATATTATGTGAAACTTTTTCTCAAAGCACTTCCTCCGTATCCAATCACACTGAATCTTCTTATTAACTATTTATTTTATTATACTTGTATGTTTCGCAGTGGACTTTAAATGACATTGAAAGTGCTTTCTTCTCAATTCGGAAAAGACTATTTTAGTAGCAAATGTACCTAATCAACCGACTTCCAAAGAGAGGAGGTTCTCAATTCGACTGTATTTTTTTGTGTTTGTTACCTCAGAACTTTTTTATCTTTTCGCGACAGAACTTATCGTGTATTACTTAATTAACAGCCGATAGATAAATTAACAAGAAAGTTTCGTTTTTATCTTCCTTATTGGTGTGATTTTTACGTAAAACCCCGTTCGCTGGTTCGCTGGAAGCACCTTCACCTCTTGAGGTACAAAGGCTCTCCTGAGTTGTCACACTGACAGAGGACACACAAGATTGCTTCCCGCCTGTGGGAAGCCTTTGCAGGTGGCATAACGTGTCACTTTACCCTGTCATCTGCCGTCGGAAAGCAACGACAACTATGATAAATTCGGGATCTTTTTATTTTGGGATTTTTTATTTCTTTTTATGTAGTACCTACTGTAACTTGTAAAAGTATATGAAAAACAGTCTTTGTTTTAAATTTGAGATAGAACTTTTCAATAATATTTCAAATTAAAAAAAAAGTCTTTATCTGTTTTTATAATATTACAGTTACGAGCATTACAATTTCGAAGTTTATTACAAATTCTATAAATTCTAGCTGTCAGTCTCAAAGGCTATTGAAACAGTTTAAAGTTATAGGTATTTAAAAATTATATATTTTTATTTGGTGTTTCTAACATGGGGTTGTAATAAATGTCTCGTAAAGTTATGTTCAAATAACAGTTTTTATTACATTTCACTAAATACATTAAAAAGACCTTTGAGTATGAATAAATAATTAATTCTCAAAAGAATTAACTGTTACCAGAGTTGGTAAATATGATTCTTATCGGACAAAGCATAATAAACCTTTTATTCAACAAAAGGACGAAAAGTTTGCAAAATATTTATTCCATATTTCTGTAAAAAGAGATATTTTCGGTAGCTTTCTCTTAAATAAATATTTGTAGAGTTATTGAAGGCTTTGAAAGTAATTTTCTTCGGTTACAAAAGAGACTTCTAATATCAAACCTTTTTAAGGGGGATTCAAAAATCTCGTTGTTAAAAACTTTAAAGTTTAACTAACTTGAGTTAACAACTTTTAAGGCCGTTTTCTTTATCTTACTTACGTCATAACTGTTAGTTAATATGCCTAGGTCTCGTAGCTATCAGTGTTTCTATAAACAAAGTTGCATTTAGCTTGGAATATCTTATCCGTGTCACCTACCTGTCATTCGGAGGACTGTGATTGATAGAAAAAAAAAAAAAGCTTTTCCGAGACGTTTTATTTCTAACGGTACGTAAGCTAAATGTCAAACAGTTAGATATAGCAACCTTCCGTTACCAGTTAGTTAGTTATTGAAAATGGCCGTTAGAGAGTTCGAAGTTTAAAAAGTATCATAAATTCAAACAACAAATATACATAGTCAAACCACATTGAGTCATTCGTATACATTGTCGAGGGGAAAGTCTTCTACCTACCTACGTATGCTTATAATGCCAAAAGCCTCTTTATTGGGTCTCAATTGCTACTGTTTGTTTTTCCTTAAATAAATAAATTGCAATAGGACGCAGTGAAAGCTTCGCAGTTGCATCAAGTATGTATTAATGCAGTTTTTGAGTACGTGCCAATTATTATCTTGAACGACCTTTATAGAATGACGTCAGAATATCACGCCTGTAAGACAGGGTGACTTAAATAAAGATCACGATTCTTGTAAGGAGATAGGGCATGTTCAGAAAAACTGCCGGGACCCAGTGTAGAGGTAAGCGCTACGGTAGTTAGGTAGTCCTATTTTTAACACCATGAATAGAAAAGTTGGATGGTATGGTACGGTGAGGAATGATATGAAACAGAAAGGAGTATGTCTGAGAATGGAAGAAGATAATGTGTTGCGCCGACCACAAGTTGAATGGGGCAACAGCAGAAAGATGAATAGTTGGACTTACCTCCCACTCTTCCTTGTAACATTTTCTTCAGACGGAAGAAAACTACTATTGGACTATTATTGATTTATACACGTCGCCAGGGAGAAAATCGGAACACATTGCTTGAACAGACCACCAATTTTGGAAACCAACACACAATGAGTCCTGATAGAATACGACATTCCGGGATTTGTAAACAGACATTCATAAGGTAGGTTCACAAAATGTCCATAAGCAGGATTATTTTCTGGACCGGAGGCTTATTAACTAAACACAGAGATTTCTAGAAAAATAAAGCCATTATTTAATAGGAATTTCTATCAAATACATCTCAATAGTATTGATCGCAGGTCACAGCCGCCTTTGGCAAGATTTCAACTCGATTGACTATCTTGAATCCTTTAATTTAATATTCTCGAACGTTCCAGCTTAATTGATAGGTCTTTAAATCGATTTCTATTTCTGAGAGAAACCTAGATTTTACATTTTAGCAACCCCTGGATTGCGCAGTTTTCATGACTGGACAAAATATCAAGATCTTTTTACTGTAACATGTAATAAATACAAAAACTATCGAGGATTTAGGAAAACATCGTGATGAAAGTTTTAAGTAGGTAAGAATGTCGGTGGCTACAAGAGGAGAGGAAGAGGAGTGTGGAGGATAATATGTCAAGAAAGGAGTGTTTGAAGAGAATGACGAGTAATAGAAAAGTATGCGTGAAGAAGTCAAATAAATTAGGATAAGGCTAGGAGACTGATACTGAAATAGAAAATCTTTTCAAATAAATTCTCGGTCCATGAGGTGATGAAAACCGCACCGGAGACGTAGTTTATGTAAACAACGCGGTCGCACAGACAAACACGAATAGGCTTTCATTTATAGCATCTATATGTATAGTGTTACGAGCAGCGGTGGCCCAGTGGTGGCGGCCCCGACTTACGAACAGTAAGTCTTGGGCGTCGAACCCAGACAGGCGCATTACTTTGTGTAATTTATTTCATCACCGCTGCTCTCGAAACGGTGAAGGAAAACATCGTGAGGAAACCGGCATGTCCTAGAACCAAAAAATTCGAAGACATGTGACATCTACCAATCCGCACTAGACCCGCGTGGTGGCCCATTCCCTTTCATAGAGAGGAGGCCGTGTCCCAGCAGTGGGAACATTAATAGGCTGATGATGATGATAGTGTTACGAATGGACTAATAATATTTATTAATACTCCATTCGTTACTAAAATTATACATGAATTCAAACACAACTGTTAATTGTGTACGGCTATTGATAGAACATCGATAACCACAACACACAAAACATGTACTGAAGCTGGCAAAATAATGATAATTTTGTTTGGAACAATATTTTGAATATTCAATTCAATTTAATGAATAGGTATTGGAGAATTAATAAATACAGGAGGATTACCGAGCCTCATAGTTATTATAAAATTAAATTGCTTATTGAGCAGTGACACTATGGTGACGTGCCTACTGCCTAGAGACCAACAATACGGCAAGCCCATAAGGCAAGCTAGAAACCCTAACATCATGACGAGTAGTAGGTTATAAGAAAAAGCCAAGCTTTTAGGTTTGTTTAAAAGTACCTACATACGAGACGAAGCTATTAAAGATACTATAAATAAGTTATTATCAGAAGAAATATAGAAAAAAAATATTCCATGATCCATTGACGCCTTATATATTAGAGTTCCATATGATAGGTCATCTGGGATATTTTTTAATTTTTTTTTTATTGGCACGTGTCATCACGTGCCATCATCTTCCTTTCCTTGTTCCATTCTATTTGGGGTCGGCACAACCCGTTTTCTTTTTCACCAAACAGTTGGAAATGTAAGTTATAGACGATTTGTTCGCTTTGTATGTTTTTTTGTGAGACTTTTTGTCTTTAGAGTACTTCAGACTGCCCGTCGGCTGTCACTGTTAGATATACCACTCACTTGTAATGTCAATGAAATCGGGATTGTCCTTGCGACTATCTTTGAGATAATTATTGGTGCAGAAGAATTGAACGGGTTGACGGTTCTGCAACGTCTAAAAATGTGATGAACATGTTGAACAACTCAGGAACACTGGTTTGTTTCTCAGTTGTTTTCCCTGGTTTGTTCTTTTCAGCTTTATAAAACGCCTCTTGAAATGAAATACTGCTAAGGTTGTTCGGTGTCAAATAAATCATGTTCTTCGGTAACAAACAAAAACACGTTTATCATACGTCCTTGGTACACAGTACATTAGGCCTAATAAATTAGGACCCACTCCAAAAAGTTTCGACTCGACACTTAAAACTCGGGTCACACACACATTTAGAGATACCTACTTTATTACTAATACAAGTATTACAAATTCGATAGTAGCTCAGTAAATAGTGTTACGGTTTCACGCCTAAACCACTTCCATGAAATTTTAGTTTGTATCCTGGGGAAGGACAAGACTTCTTATCCCGATATTCCCGATAGCACTACCTACCTATCCGTCGGACAATTTCTGACCTCCACTTAGGCGAAACCGCAGGAAAAACAGCAAAGGAGTTTGTCCACTCTCCTTAACACATAATTTTATTTTGTAATGTGTAAGTTATTCGTAGCTCCAAAATTACGAGGGTTTTAGACGACTCGTCTAGTCGCTTGACAAAGGCTCGTAAGCTTTTAAGGAATTCGCTGACTAAAGCTCGCTTGGTCACGAGGGCACGACCTTAGGGCCGTAATGTCCTCTGTTAAGGACATTGTCTTGGGGCTAATCTCTTTTTATACGCCGACAAGGGCTTTTAAGATCCCTCTCTGATAATCTGGTAAAACCTGTTGTGTGTAGGAAGGGGATTGTGTTTAGGTAAAATCTATAAGTAGGTACATCATACAGTGTATCTATTCATACACGAAATATTTTCAGGGAATTATCTAACGGCTATAATTATAACGAAGCCATTTCAAGGAAAAACAAATATCTGAGTAACTTTTTATTTTTTTAACATCCATTACGAAAGTTTACTACGTCACCGTGTCGTATACGTCATACTACGTCGGAATAAAGGTTTTATGCAAAATGTCTCAAGAAATTTTGGAATTTTAATAATTTCGGAAAAAAAAATCTATGGCTTCGTTATAGGCGTTTCTCTGAAAATATTTCGTGTTTGAATAGGTAGACCTTAAATACAAATAAATAAAATTTAAGTGTCTGTTTGTAACTCCAAAATAACAGCTTTTACTTAATGCATATGAAAATATGTAAAGTACAACAAAGACACATTTTTTTATTTTATTTTAGTCTGTCTGTTTGTTCCGGCTAATCTCCGAAACGGCTGGACCGATTTTTACTGTCATAAATCTGATATTATAAGGAGTAACTTGTTGTATTTAAGAAAAAAGATTAGGGTTCTGTACAAAAAACTCTTGAAATTGTTAACAAAATTCGATACAAATAGAGCAAGAGCAGTCCATACAAATTGAAAGTAAAATGTCCATCTGCAGGTTTTATTACTTCTTGAGATTTTAATTACTGCATAAAAGATTTGAAAGGACTTGGAGCTTAAACATGCCAACTGAGAAGGAGACGATAAGTCTTATTTTTAGCAGACAAATGAAATTGTTCCCATACCAATGCCCACGGAACCAACAGTATTTTCAAATGACAGCTTTGATTGAAAATTCTCGCCAAAATTGTAGTAGACTTGATATTTTAATCTTTATCACCAACACTTCAAAGTTCAGTTCTGAATGTTCGCGTATCTACTTAATTATAATTGAATTGAAAACAAATTGTTTGAGTTTAGTATTATACCCATTGGGAGTTTGTTGCTTTCAAAGTCGAAGTTAAACAATTATGCTTCGGCGTCGCTTTGGTAAAGCTAATTGTAAAATTATAAACAATTTACTTGGTTTAGATTTATGGAACTTATTACGTGGAATATATTACAGTAAAGGAAGTGTACACTTACTTCTTATTTACTTAACTTTAAAACAAACCTGCATTGATAGAAAAAAACCGCCCAGAAGTAGTAGGGGAGCCCCCATTAATATCAATTTTTTTTTTAGAAATTGGCAACATAAATATATATTGTTTTAAGCTTTCATGGTTTAAAACTAAACTTATACTGTCACTTATAACATATATAAATAAACAATCACGGAATATATCCCATATTCCGTGATTGTTTATTATCGGGAACTCAAAATAATAAACAATCACGTAACTCATAGTCTATTACGGATCATCATGAGATACAGCCCTCTGACAGACAGACGGACGGGCGGACGGACGAGCGGACGGCGGCGGCGGCGGCTTACCTATGCTTTTGGGAACCTTTTTAATTACGAAGATATTGGGGGTCAAAGTTCCAAATACTTACATGTTTTTAATGTAAGAACTTTACTTTAAACACCTCCACGACCCCAAAACTATTCAATTCATCCACCAGCACAATGTTTTGAGTGCGTTACATTGAGTTTTACCGTAAAACGTAATTTTTCACCCCAAAAGAAAAAGTCATTTCCCAGCAATATTTTTTGTAGGGTTACTTAGTTTGATGAACAAAAAGCTTGGTTAACGGCTTCGTGAAGAGTCTGTTTACACCCTGTATGTATTGATTTCCTCTAAAATAAAAAGACGTAAGTGTAGTAAGCACATATATGGCTCACTATAATTGTATAGACACATATTACAAGTGACTTACACACACAACGTAAAGCTACTCGTACACTATTTTACTACAGTCGGAAATGGAAATATCAGAAATATTTCGTACAATTCCATATTGGAATTACAATTCTGACATGTTCTATATTCTGGTATCGTGTGTCAGCTCACTGAGAAGAAATAATACAATTCTGTGTGAGTACAATCTGTACAACACATTTAGGAAATCTGACAGTCTCATAAGAAAAGACTCGGTGGTATTGGCATTAGTAAAGTGATATATAAATTGTGTGCGAAATTATATAAAAGAAAGAGAAGTAAATGATAGCATGGCCGATGGCAGGGGAGAATGGACGGAAGAAACGTGGTTCACCGGCTGAAAGAAACAAGAAGATGATGAGAGTAATATAAATTATACATAATTGAAGAAACACTGTACCATTTTATCAAACATAAACAAAGAGCGACTCAAGAGATCCCCACTGATTGGCTGTAAAGAGTATTGGACGAACAGATAGATCAAAATGGCAATAGTGGAATGTTGATTCTTATCCTCTGTTTATGTCCTAGCAGTGGGACAAATAATACTGATGTTATCTAAGTAGTAACCGAGAACACAAACAATACTGTAGCGTGACTTAATCACAACATTTGAAGGTCAACACCCAATCTAAAACTCATAACATCAACTGCAACAAAACACGAAGCTTTCACATCAAGTGTAAAACACTTAAAAAACTTAACACTTGACCGTTAAAATAAAACTCAATATAGACGGTCGATACAGGCGAAAAGTCGAAATTCGCGTGTCACTGGCTCATCAAGCCGCTTTAACGCTGCAATCGCTTGATGTCCATGATTTACAGTAATTGACGAAGATTTCTCAAGCTGTTACGACGGTTAAGGTAAAGCGCGAAATTCTAACAAAAGGATGTACAAAAAAACAATTGGCTAATACGATAAAAGTGGAGCCGTATGGACGAGCGCGCGGAATGAAATGCTTCTTTTCTCCGCATACTTGAAAGTTATCGACAGGGAAATGAAACAATATTTGTTATTGTATCCGTTCATACTCGATAGAAACGTGGTAAGAATAAAAGAAACACGATTCTCTATAAAATAAAGTGTCTTTGTAGAGAATAACTGACTTCGAAATGTGTGTTTGTTCAGGCGAAGGCGTTAAACATAGTTCAAAATTAATGTTCACCCATTGTTATGAAAATGCGCGTAACCCTAAAATGCCAAGTTTCACCAACACAAAATCGCTGGAACAGATACATTAGTTTTCATGGCCACACTAAATAATATAGAAAACAATCTTTGAAAAAATAAAAGGTATTTTTTTCCTGGAAATTGCTGACCTAATGGCGTTCGCAGGTGACCTGACAGAACGTTATTTGTCTGAGGCTCTGTTGTCACAGTAAATTGGCAAAGTTCCTGTATGATTGTGTAAGGGTGGATGTCTGACCATGACCTTTAAACTGTAGCACTTTGCACACGTGTCTCATTTTGTTACAAGCTTGCTTGCTTTACAGTAGTTTAATGGTTTAATAGTTACTTTGTTGAGCTTTATATCCGTAATTGAAATTGTATGGCAATTTCATTTCTTTGGGGCAGTTCTTTGTCTTGATAGTATAGATCTCTAACAAAATATTCGTTTATGAAGCATCCTGGAAACCAAGACATGTGGAAATTTCTTTACAAGCGCTTTGTACTTCTACAACAACTGTCAACGGAATTGACAGAATCTTTTCGGGACCTCTTGTTTTTGACTCTTCTTTCATAGTAATAGTTTCGTTGAATTTCACTTTGAGCTTGGCAAAGCATTTTTCATTCCTTTTATATAAATGTAGTTAGTTTTATAGACACACCTTCCTTCGCATTTACTTTCACATGTTTCCAACATAAGTCTGGCTTGAAACTGTGTCACCGCACAGCTTTAATCTCTGCAATTATCATACGTGTTGGGACGCCACCTTTGACTACGGAGTTTCTCCCTTTTTCTCTCTTTAAGCTGCATTTTCTCGCACACTTAATATAACGTGTAGGTACTTCGAAGACTTCATCGCGTGACTGCTCATTGTAAGTCACCCCATCCGGTACCGTTGCTTGTGGAAACTTACTAGCTCCTACTTTGGTGCTTAACTTTTAAGTAGAACGAATAGTACCTAAGTATCCGTTCATGTTTTTGTTATTGCGTGTAGATAATCAATTTAATTTTCAATGGAGTTTGGTAAGTTAATAAATACATAACAATCCCCATTTCAAAGTTACTGCGGCAGGAAGATACCTTAAGCAATAACTTTGTAATGCGGACTGTCGAACTGTAAGAAGGGACAGGGGACGATATTTCCTAAAAGATGGAAATGAAAGGACTCAATGAGGCTTAAACTCAAACCCCAGATGGGAATCTATTTCCAGCAAATGATCAAACAGCCATGAAACTGTTCGCTGACCTAGAAATGGGTAGTGCCAATGCCATTTTCGAATGTAATATTCATTTAAAAAAAACATACGGTTCAAAGATAAATTGCAATTTCTACTTAAATGACCTACAGGCTTTTCAATCAGTAAAAGCCTTTAGAGAATTTCAATATGAAAATACGAAAACATTTTCGAGCAATCATACTCAGTCCCGAATTACTTAGCATATCGTTTATAACCGTTTCGAGAGGACCTACTATTCCGGTAAATTGAGTAGGGTTTTTGATTCCTACGTTTAATTTAAGCTCCCTTAACCTACTACGTTTCCATAGACACAAAAGCGTTATATTACCTTGGTAGCAACATAATAGAGCGTGGGGGAATAGACAATTGTTGCTAGAAGATTATTAATTGCCATAGAGCATTATAGACTAGACTCGTGTGTTGGTGTTCTCACAATAGGTAGTCTGTATATATCGCTTTACACTACATTAGGCGAACTGAAAACAGCTTTGTATCTTTGTATCGCAAACGTGTATGGATTGGCTGTCTTTCTTACGGGTATTGTTTGAGAAAATTGTTGATGTAGAAATATTTAGTACGAATATTTTGATACGAGCGTTATAATACAGATTTTTTGCGAAGGAATAAATAGGCGATACCAAAACTATGACATTTCACTCAAATAATTTTTCAATGAACATTGCTAAATTAAATTTTAAATCTCCGTCATTCAAAGAAAAATGTTCCATTTATGTGAAGATTCAACGTAAGCTTTAGATCTGACATATACTCTACTTTAAAACCACTTTGATATGGAAATCTCTTCACACGAAACGAAATACGAAATGTATACATAAAACAACTTTTAATGAATACCATTAATTAGTAACGAATGTTCTAAATGTAGAGGGTCTATTCACGGCCCTTCCGTGTTAGGAAAATTACTAAGCGGGAAGCTAGGTTGTCAGTAAAACCGGTTCTAGTAACTAAATGGGTTTAAATTAACTATGGCAAAGCAATAACTTCTCTAAGGCAGAGTAAGGGACTTAAACATCACTAGTGAAGTGTAGCTATACTTTTGCCTGGCCTTTCGAGAGGAATCTGAAAGATTCTTATATTTTAAATAGGTTGTTTGTTTGTATGTAAGCGGTAAACTTCAGGACTATAACTGATCCGATTCCGTAAATTCTTTCACTAACGGGAAGCTACATTATCCTCGAGCGTCATAGGCTACATTTAAAATGTTCCCGTGGGTTAATTTCCGTACATAACGAAGCGAAGCTGCGAACAAAAGCTAATTTTCCGATTACGTACTTTGATCATGAAAATTTCAAAAGAATTCCCACTATTCTTTGATCGAAGGAAATACATTTTTGGCGGATCGGAACGGATATTGACTAGAATACTTCGTCCAAAGACAAAGCGGCTAGTACCTAGGTAGGTATTGGGTAATACCCAATATCCGACAGTATTCGAAATATTCACAATATTTGACATAACATTCTATTCCAAGAAAAACGGCCGAAATATTTTACAAGAGTTCTCCTCAAGCGAAGCGACTTGAGAAAATATTCTTCAGCTCATACTTAGTCTGTTGTGACAGAACATTTCCTCTCAAAATATCGCCCTTGTCTTGTGTCATATTGGTAGAAACGAGAGCGTGTGTAGGCATCATTCCGAAAAGTAATAATTCCGAAATAAAGTAATTAACTTTCCTTCGAGTCTTTTCTCGGAATTACGATACCAAATACTTTATTTATCCGTACCTAAATCCGAGATGTTAGAATTACATTCGTAGGGTATTCGGAGTTCTGGACTAAAAAAAGTAATTAAGTTGGGAATACTTTTTGCAAATCCGCCTTTTATAAATTTTTGTGGCAAGGCCTAACTTTAAAGATCAAGTATTGCTACTGAGTTTTTTGTTTGTAGGTATTTAAGTTTGACAACCGAAAAAAACTAGAAGTCGTATGTCAATGTTGTAATTATGAAGTAAAACTTTGTCATAAGCAGGCGCACTTGACTTAATGTTCAAAGTACCTATCGTCGTTGAAGTTCCAAAAAACGAACTAAGTCAATTTTAGCCGTTTTGATCTTCAGATGCCGTTTGCTATAGAGTCGGAAGACGCGTTGTTTCGGCTCTTTAGTAAACTGATCAGACAGGCGGATCCCGCGGGATCAGTCGACCTAATGATTTTTTGCAATCAGAAACCAGCAACGTCTCAACTAATTTGAAGTGAACACAAATCAAAAAATGTTTTATTTTACTGTTACCCGCCATAAATGCAGTTTTTTCACTCCTGTAAAGTTGCTATTTTTTATTTATGTGTTGTTAGAATTTCAGCGACGCGACGACGCTATGACAATATATTTACGTGATAATAAATAATAGACTACGGAACGTCATCCTGACTCTAAAAAGCGATTCCTTACAAGATATTTTAATAAAACACTCGTAGAGGAAATAAATACAAATGTTGATTCAATTTTATTGCAACTGAAACGCATTGTCGCAGAACATTCGAACGGCACTAAATAAAAATTTACGACATTCGCACCAGTTTATTGAGACAAACTTTTATACTATATTTTACTTATGAAAAAAAGGACAGTGCGGAGCTTTTTAACCTGGATTTTGTCCCCATATTTTTCTCTCCTAATTATTCACTGTACCCGTGTGCCAACTTTAGGTAAAATAATTAACAGAAACAAAAACTCGCCACAGCCACTGGGATTCCCAAGCCTAATTTTTCAAAACATACAAACTTTTACGACAGTTTGTTGAACATTCTACACGTGCCGCTGAAAACTGTTGTAACTCTGTCTCGTACGTTTGTGTTATCAGAAACGCATGTTGGAGAATCATGGAGCGTGTTTATGGTTCCCGGATGAATTCGGAACGAAGTACTGTTGCCGAATTATTCGGAACTTGTTGGTCCATGTAACATAGGGTTGCCATAGGAATTTTCCTGACAAGTCCGGAATTTTAGCTCATTGTCCGGAATCCGGGGGGAATTCTAAAACGTCTGGAATTAGCCAAATAGAGAAATTAACAAACAGCTGAAACTATTTTTTTTAATAAAAAACCAAAATTAATAAATTCAGTTAAATAAAAAGAATAAAGTCTGAAGTTTTCTTCTTGTTTTGTTTTCTTTCATTTTCACCTTAAAAATGAAAAATAATAGATCTGGGAACCCTAATGTAACACGAGTATTTCGGCTGTTAACCTTAATGACTGACTAGGTAAGTTTGTGATGGAATCATTACATAAAGTAAGGTTTGACATTTCACTGTCAAGAGTGTCAAGAATTCAATCCTACTTTCAATGCGTTCCTTAATTCTTCAACGACTTTCAATAGTACTAACAGAAGCTTTCGATAGTTTATGTCAAACTGTTGCTTTCTAAAAGGTCTTATTTAACTTGCCTTGTTAGTAAGCTAGTATGTATTGGTCAAATCTTGCAACTGAATTTCAAACCAGTCTCCCCCAACCGATTCAGTTAAAATTTTGCACACACCTTTGGTTCTGGTGACTAATACATTGATGGACATGACTTGATCAGCAACCAGGAACGTATCCTTAAGAGAACTCCTCAATAATTAATAGCGCGGTCTCAAAATTGTACCTACATATATGTTGTTTGATAGATAAACTAAATTTTCATACTAACTAAGGCTATATTTTCTTTTAAAAATGTTTTTTTTTTGTTATCGCTGATAAAAAGTCACACTTTCAAGTTGTTATGGCTGTTGGAGATTTATTAACTACCGTTTACAAAAAGAAGGACTAATAAATTGACTTACACTTCGTTACCGTTTGTATTTTCCAAATGTAATAGGTAAAGTTACGCTTGTTATCTTGTTTGCAAAACAAAATGAGTTTAGCCATGTTTTTTAGCGTTCCGTAACCGAAGGGTAACCAACGGAACGCTACCTCTAGCCTCCGCTGTCCGTCCGTCCGCCCGTCCGCCTGTCTGTCATTGGGCTGTATCTCAAGACTTGCACTTGGCCGGTTTTTTTTATTTTGTTATGTCTTTTTAGCTATCACTGTAATTATGGTTCTTATTTCTATTTACATGATAGAGAATGTTGAAAAGAAAGTAGCTAGCAAGGTACAAGGTTTTTTATATATGCGTGTTGTGAAAAATTATCTATTTCTGCGAAGTTACAGCGTATCATAAAGTTAGTTAAACAATAACTATTGTATGCGGAAATAGATAAGTAGACTAATACTCGTACAAGCTTTTTTTATTTAATTTATTTCCGTGACTGCTAGTAACATATTACGCACACGTATCTAATTCCGAGAGCATTTTAATAAGAAAAAATAAGAATTATGTTCTGTGTTCACATAACATAACATCATCACGCCTGTTATCCCCGGATTGTTAGGCAGAGGTATATTAATATAAGAAAGCATAAAAAATAATTAACACTGAAAATCTGGATTTATCGTTGTGGGGCGTGAGAGCTTGTTCCCAAGGTTCTTAAACGCTTTGAAACTATTAGAGCAGAACCACCATCAATAATTTGCAAATCTATTTAGTCCGTCAGTTAGAGTATTGGAAAATAATGGACACGTATTTTTTTTTCTGTAAATCAATGAATATTGACAATAATAAAACGCATCAAAACTCGAGAGTGGGGACTCGTGACGTCACAACGCACTAAAAATTATAGCACGGCGTGACGTATTGAGAATTTTAAAAGCGTCGTATCTTCGTCAATTTTGGTTTACGTAACAAAACAAAAAATACGTGTCAAATATTTTTTGATAATCTAACTGACGGACTAATTAGATTTTTTCAGGACACAAGCCTATTGTGCGTCACATGCGCACACGTTCATGGTTCTACCTCGTTGGTCTCGTGGTCGCAATACACTGCTGCACATGAGGTCCCGAGTTCGATTCCTAGGTCGGACAGATTGTTATTGGGTTTTTTCATCTAGAATTTCTCAGTTTAATCAGTTTTGCCCAACTGTTGAAATGTTGGTGTTCTATTAGGGACACCTCTGCCTATCCCTTAGGGTATAACAGTCGTGATGTTATGTTATGTTAACTATTAGAGCGGATTATGAAAAAGGATTAGAAATGCAGTTTAATAGGATTCTGTCGGCCACGTAACGACAAATGAGTTTAGTGGAAATCTTCACTTCTAAAATGGCCAGGCAGCATTAGGTACTCCCGATTCACAGAATCCTATTTGCATTCGAGAAAATGAATTTAACTGTCATGTGTTGTGGAATTCTGAGAAAGTTTTCAACTGCATATTAACTGACATAAGGCCTCTTTCACGATGTCCGAATTGGCACTACTCACCGAATAAATTCAAATATGGAACATCAAGTCCTAAGACTTGGTGACCTGTTGGCGCAGCATGTCTTCCTCTTCCATACTTCTTTATTAGTCGTCATCTCAGCAATCACCACCTTTTATCTTACTGGGGGCTATCGCGCATGAATTCGTGTAGACTAAGGTCTTCCGAAATGTCAGATTTCATACAATGTTCGCGCGTTGCGTGCTTTTTTATCACGTATTATACTAGTACTCACGATTGTGTTCTAGACTGACCCATTCCTGACTAATTATGACTTGAAGATTTTAAGCAGCAACTTAGGATCTTATTTGTTAGTACTTGGAGGTAGAATGATTTTTAAATGTTTCATGCTTGCTAATTTTAGGGAGAATATTGTAAATATGGATCTGAAGTCTACACTATGTTGTTATACGTAATAAAATAAACTTTTTATGACGTTATTGGTACTTTAAAGTATAAATGGAATTATTGACAAGACCTTACTCGACAGTGGCGCCATCTGGTGAGCTCAAAAACGATAGTTTCAAGAACGATAGCTGGCAAGACCGTTAAAAGCTAATTGTAGATTGCGCGACCAAAGCTAGGTCTCAATCTGACCAATGAGGTCAAGCTATGTTATAATTATAAAATTACATTACCAGATTTTCAACCAATGACGATGCTTGGAACCAGCCATGCTAGCGCCATTAGTTTCACAGTTGCCATCCCCATCAACCATCATACAATAATGCAGGCACACAGCCGGCCATAGAGTCCAATTGTAATTCTAAAAACTCGTAAACATTGAATCCACATACTCATTAAGATGCAGGCACACTCGCTAATCAAACCAGTAGCGGTATTGTTAAGTCGTCAGCAGAGTGGAAACGGGTCAGATTTACGCCCCACTGCCTCCACGTATTTAAGCTTGTTTAGAATAATGTGGGTTAGTTGGAATAGAATTACCTACAAGTTACTTTTGTGTGTGCCGGGTTTTATTGTTATTTTTCTTGACGTCTTTGATAGGTTTCATGCAAGTATAGGTTATAAGTTTTTGCGTGTCTGCCTTTTGAATCTTTCCTTCGGTTTGTCTATGTCATTTTCAAAAAGATCCACTCGCCTCGATCAATTTCAGATAGAGAGTACACGTTAACACGTATGCATAATTCCCCACATTTCGTCAATATGTTTAATATACCATTGGCTTTTCAATGGGACTTATTGTCATCAACCGAAAACTAATCCAGTACCCCCGCTTCTACTGAGATATTCCTGAACCAAAAACACAATGCCCGATTTGAGAATGAATGCTCAGCATTTATATCCTTTCGACGACTGGGTAATAAAGAACAAGGCAAATAAAGTATTCATTTTTTAAAGTAAGTAGTCATGAAATTAACTTTGAAAATGCAGTATAAAGTTTCCTTTAACTTCAGACCCGTAATTAATTATCTTAACACAAGGAAGCGTCTATAGCTCGACTCGACATAATTATTTATAATAAAGAAAACTGAATTTTTGCTGCATATTTTCTTTTCAGTAACTCCAATGCCGTTTCATAATTATTTATTTATTTAACACTTCAAGCGTAAAGTACAGAGGCGGACTTAATGCCATAAGCATTTTCTACCAGTCAACCTTTGTGTGATGCGGAGATACGCAGTTGTAGGTGTATATATCTAATAATAATATCTAAATATACTTATATACTTTTTTGCATCTTTCCTTTCGTTTTTTATGCTTTCTTTCTTGCTACGTGAGTATATTATTCTGAAGGCCAGTTTTCCATTTAAAATCCATGGCATTAAGTGTCGAAAAAACAATCCTGTAAGTGAAAAGGTCCCAGACAAAAAGAAAGCTTTTATTAAAAAAAAAAAGGATTGTTTGTTTAGGAGGTTATATAAAAAGGTCGCCACAATTGAGATGATTCTGTTTGGTCTTAACCTTTTATGAGTAGGGCTGTGCTTTTTTACTGGCTGAAACACAGTATTAGAATCGTATATGTAAACAAGGCGGTTTAATTCTAAAAGATAAGCAATACCCTGATACTATAGGTTTAATAAAATACAACAAGACTACTGCACAAAATTCAAATTCCTACCTAAGTAGGTACCAGTGGCGCAGGTTCCATACAACTCGATTCCCACCGGATTCCCTTTGAAAAATGGCACAGACAGTATTCTATAGACAAATAACACATATAATCACATTAAAGACAGGCTTATTTCATACAAAAATTAACCCTTCGCAACTGCTAGGTACCCATTTGCTTAACAAACAAATAGTATTAGTTTGAGAACAAAGTAACCTCAAACTTAAGTACTGTCCAACGGGGTGAATACAAAGGCAAGGGTGAATTGCGACAAAACTTTGAAAGGGACTTTAACGTTGAATTAATATGGTATATTGGCATCAAGGTAACTAAATAATTACCTAAGTATAAGTCTCTATTCACCCGGGCTGCGTCTCTAGTCACCCCGTTTTACACGGTAATTACTTTGCACTAAACTATCGCAAATTAAAGTTACATCGACGCTTACTAAAACACAAACACAATTGTGTATGTATTCCGCATAATAGAAAGTAAATAAACTCTTTATGTACACTGAAATGAAGTAGGGTTTCAATAAAAATGTCACGCACCCGCCGGTCGCAAACATGAGTGAATGTGAATAACCATTTATTGACAAGTGTTGTTTGTAAAACAATTGAGTAACGGGGCAGATATTGTTTTATGTTATGATAGTGTACCTACTGAGCTAATGTCAGTGTTCACTAACATCTAAATAGATGTCTAAATACAGAGTGTATGGTACATTGAGGCGAAAAGCTGTTACATGAGCAAACTTCTACAAGAATAGGCATGACGACAGTATCAAAAAATTGCAAATCTATTTAGTCCGTCAGTTAGAGAATTGGAAATTAATGGACACGTATTTTTTGTTTTTGTAAATCAATGAATATTGACAAAGATAAAACGCATCATAACTCGGGAGGGGGGCTCGTGATGTCAGAACTAGGTAAAAATTATACCTAGGCGTTACGTATTGAGAATTTTAAAAGCGTCATATCTTCGTCAATTTTAGTTTACGTAACAAAAGAAAAAACACGGGTCAAATATTTTTTGATGTTCTAACTGACGGACTAATTATTATTTTTTTGTCGTCTCGCCTATTTGTGTGGTATACTTTATCTAATCATAACTCTTCCTTTTGGCTTCACCGTAGTCGGGTAAAAAAACCCGACTGCTGAAAAAACACGCTCTAATTAAATTCGGGGTTTATTAGGTAAAATCGACCACCTCCTATTGTTGAAGTCGGTTAAAATGTAGCCTGTGATACCCGGGCCATAATAACGAATCGATTGACAACTTACTCATCAAAACCGGATGAATAGTTTAGGCGCTACGGAGGAACATGCGTAAATACAAACATACATCTTCATACTTAGACTGCTAAAATCATAACCCTTTGTTTTGGCTTCGCCGTAGTCGGGTGTAAAAAATGCTGTTCCATACATTTACTTTCTTTTCGACTTTTTTATGAAACAGCTGATTTTCTTTTTAGTTACACCACAGAAGAAATTCGCGTGTGAATGTCCCATGTTGGCTTTATGCGAAAATACCGCTGCGTTTTATGCTAAGATTGACATTAGCCACACACTAGCATAACAGTTTTTTTTTTTACCAAAAGTAAATCAAATGAAGTACACAATGCAGACTTTAACACGTGAGTTCAGTTGTGAACTGTGACAGACTGAATGAAATATTGGAGGATATCTCCCAAAAACACTATGTATAAATCAGTATTTTTGTCAATACAGTCATCAAATACAAATCATGTTTTTATTTTTGTCAAGACATCTCTTTCAGAATACTTAATTACACCCATCTCGATTTCCATCTTTGTCGGCCAAACATAAATAAAAAAATGTTAATGTTGATGAGTCACAGCCCATTAACTTCAGCGAGACAGTTCATTGGTAGGTACCTATTAAAATCTCGTTTTCTCATATAAATATAAACGTGCAACCACCAACCAGTATTCGAGTGATATTCAGTAACTGGTTCTTTCTTCCGGCTGCCCTACTGACCGTGGCCGGTTATTAAATTATCTCCTACCTGTTTTAAACGCACTTAACTCACTGGATTAGCCCGCTCTGTGCCTGGTAGAGATTATATGAAATCTGTTCACGATCTGTTGCTAATTTGCAGTAAATTATGGGTTTCTGGTTAATTTTATGGGAAATAAAATCAATTACATTTGTTAATATTAGATAATTAGACATTAATTTTATGGTACAGTGCTTGTGCCACACCAGTATATGTTTATCATGCATTGCTAACCTGTAAGAAATTGTTACACTAATCTTAGATTATGGTAGATTAATTTAAATATTAACAGTGGCAACAATTTTTGGTTGGCAAATAAAAGAAAAAAAAAACTAAATCTACCGAAGTCCACAATACCTAGTTCTTTTTTCTTATATTGGAATAAATAAAAGAATAAAGTTCCATAAGCAGTCAAAGTATTTATTTATGAAAGTACTATTGTTGTATTTATATATATTTGTTATGCGTTGTATGTTAAATGTTTATTTATTTGTTTTTGTCTTTTTATAAGCACGTCATGTCCCTGCGGCAAATAAATATTTTTTCTTTCTTTGTTTTTTACTTGAAATTTATAACAAAAGTTATATCAAATAAGGCAGACAGTTATAATCTATTATAAATAAGACTTCTTTTGCAAACACATGCCACCAGACGAACCCACTTACTTATATGCTAATTTGTTGCCATAACAAAAAAAAAACGTAACAAAACAATCCAATTCTAGTATGGATTGTATTATTCTCAATTTGTGCAAAAGATTTCCCCGAAGACTTTCCTTTCCGACGGAAAAAAGCTACGGAGAAAAAGATATCGTTGAATGCGAATATTTCAATGGAAAGTTAGGTCTGTATGTCGATAATGTATTCATTGGCGGTCATCCAAAGCGTTCCCGGCCATTGTCCTTCCATATGTGTATGTACATATGTTTCATATATCGCAGGGCTTGCTTTCAAAATACGGCTTTATATGGGTTCTTTGTGGTGCGAGCTAAAGAACGATATTTTCTTCCAATGTTTATTTAAAGCTCATAAATCATGCAGTAACCTTTGGAGACTTTTAACGTAGGTGGGTACGTATCGTAAAGCAGTCTGCCTCTATATGAGAATAAGCTACGAGTTCTTTCATAGGACGAATGAAAAGATAGGTAAAAGTAAGTAAGAAATAAGTATTTATTAGATTACTGAAACATACAATAAAAAAAAACAACATGAATAAAAAGTCTTAAAAAACATATTAAACTAAATTGGTACTGTACGAGGCCAAAAACCCCCATCTCGGCATCCTATATTATAGATATATTCTAGACACCACACTTAGCTTCTTGTCGACTATATTTACGAGTTTTTTTATTAAATTGCTCTATTTTCAAACCCTTACTCATATCTCCTTTTGGTGTTACAGTCATCAAACCTGTATTTAATTTTTCTTTATTTTAAACATTAAATTATTATGTCTCTAGTAAAACACGACGCATAAAACGCTGGGAGTAAAAGCTTAGGCTGCCAGTCTCTAAACCATAGATTATAAAATTTAATTTAAACACGTTCGTTAAACTGGCCAGCTCTATATTATGATAAAGAAGAATAAAAACTAAAAACATGGCTGCCAACCAGCCAACCTTGTAACCAAGTATTACCAAGTAAATTGAGCAAAATAAACAAAAGTAGAATGTGTTTGTCAGTCGAAATACACAATGAAATATTACGGTCATCCTTTATCACAAGGTTCACTATATTTTTTTTTTTTTTAACAACAATTTGATTCCAAACACGTGATCAATCGGGCTTAGGATTGGTTACCAAAAACCGCCAGGCGAGTGGTTCATCAAATATAGATACAAAATGTTTAAAAATACATTAATTTTCTCCAAAAATATCTCTTAAAAATTCAAGGCTCCCGTCTGATCCTTCAAACGAATAATTGATCCCTATTTCGCGGGTGTTTTTTAATCAAACTGAGAGCACAAACACTGCGTTGGAAGCGAAAGTCATTTAGTTTTCAGTAAACAAACCCTGCTGATAATCATATCACTTTTCCGTGTCCGTGGGTAAAAAATGCAGCGCTTTCCCTGAGAGCGTTGACATAGTAAAAATTTATCCCTCGACCCGATTGTTAAAATGCTTTGGAGCAGTCTTTTATCTGCTCACCCCGCGTGTGTTGCATATTTTATATTTTTAGTCCCTGCTTTCATGGTTTCGTGTCGGACGCACATTGCATCCCAATAACATCGCATAAATATTACGATACTAGCTTCAGCCTCTGGAATTTATCCCACGATAATGTACTATTGGGATTAAAATTATCGTAAGTCTTAGCCAAGGTGCTACTGATATGCCAAGCGTCAACGAAATCTGTACAGCGATAAAAAATTGAAAAGGTACAAATAGATCGACAGACAGAGCTTTACTTTCAGATTTAAAATAAGTATTAGCAATATGCTAAACACACATGGCTCTTTTAAAACTTCCCGTCGAGTACATCCTCTTTCAATTTAGGGATGGAAGGCAATCGGCTTAAGTTTATTCAGTGAGTAAATAGTTCATCCCAACTAAATACATTATATGGGGTTGAACGCTGAATTGGGTATGCTAAAAGCCTATTATGCGCTCCAAAAGACGGATGGCAAGATCCCATAGAGTGAGAAACTAAGTAGTTATGCAGTTACAGCTTATGTATAAACATTCGTCTGTCAAAGGATCACTAATGGCCGTTGAAGCAAAGATATCCTTGAGACCAAAGACCTTTGGAGCAACAAAGATGCATGACTCAAGCTTGAAGACTCATATCATGGTACAATTTGTAAATTTACTTAGAGACTGAATTAAGGTATCGTATTACCCAGTAATTGGGTTGTGGAGGTAAAGTAGCCAGTCGCTCTATGTAAAATACTGGTATTCAGCTGCATCTAGTAAGATTGGAAACCGAACACAACATAGTTTTTATGATGATGAGTAAGAGATTGCAGAATCGGTGGCGGAGAGTGGAGTAGGTACTAAAAGAGTAAAAAGAACAATGGCAAGATTGGTAGAACGTTTGTCAAAATAGGGATTAATAGGGCAAAAGAGGAATGAAGGATATTTAAACAAAGCTGTAGATGCTGGTGATGAATATACTGTAAGAAACAAATATGATATAGAAACTACTATATTTAAACTCACGAAACAGAAACCTTCATGGTATAAAACTCCACACTGTAGCGTGAAGACTGAAGACATCTGAATATTCATAGTGAAGACTTTTACAGCCCGCCTTCAGCGAACACGTCTACATTATTCTAGCTTCAAGCGTTCTCAAGTGCACTCATCTTCCCAGCTCTATATGAAGAAAGCTTCAGACTTCCAGACACTGTTGCCATAAGTTCAGATTCTACTCTTATTATTAAAACTGTTGCATTTGAAATTAGAAGAAAATTGAACGTAAAAGAAAACGGTAAAGATGAAGCCAAGATACTTTTCGTTCTTTAAAAACTGTTTTCTTGCAATATGGATACTTTGTAATGTTGCTTCTACTGCATTTTAACATTATCGTTTCACGAAGCGAGTTGTGAGTAAATATTGCACAAGTTTCCCCCAGCCAATTCTTTCAATTTGTTGACGATAGCCATCTTAGATAGAATAAGTATTTATTCTGCGTTTTGTGTCCTAGATATTCACTGAAACTAATATAGGTAGATATTCATCATTTAATAGAATTAATTTGTTTAAAAGAGTCCCGTTTAATAACGCAGTGTTCCTATATTTTTTTATTTAGATGTAATTTAATTTTCTTCAGTGCAATAAGTATAAAAGCTTCCAATTTGAATAGCTTTAATTAAAATCTTCACAAACAATCAGAGTGTAGTTCAATAAAAGGCTCCGTGGAGGTCAGAAAATAAAACAAAATTAAATGAATGAATCAAAAGAGCTACATTGTAAGTTGAACTGAACCTTTGCCTATTTGCTTTCATTCTGTTTCTGTGAATTGAACGACGATAAAAAAGAAAATAATGTGATTGATTGAGATTTGAGTGACGTTTTCTCGGATTGTGTTTGACGTTTTATCTGTCAAACTAATTACTAGTTAAGTCGCATGTTGAATTATTAGTTAAGTCGCATGTTGATTGAAATTTTCTGTCACATCAATAGTAAAGTTAGTACATGCACTTATGTAGCAGAAAATTCTTATTTAGATCTTATATTAGACTTTATGCACATGGGTACTTCATAAATAATATAGGTGCCATAATAAAAGTCAATGGACTCGTATAGTGTAACTTTTCCCAGAGGATTGGGATTGGTAGGTACCTACCTATTTGATTATATTTTCGCCAGTCGGATAGGCGTGAAATTTTAACAATGATCGTAACAATCTACGCTGTTCAGAAAGCAGGATATAATAAATCATTCAAATAACTGCAATGCAGTATTATTTCACACCCAGTTTTATAAGGTGTCTGCGGACTACAGCATTTTAGTTTTACGAACTTTTGGCGGCTGTCGTTTGGTAAATAACCATTTAGTTTTTAAATTTTACTCGGCTGCATGCCAAAAATAATATGTATCTACTTGTTTCCATGTTAAGTTTAAATAAGATTCGAAATAACATAATCCGCAAACGCATCTGACATCTGTCACAATTTACAAATACTTTTGAAAGTGTGATGAAAAACATCGTTAGATACCTACGCGTGAATATTTTATCCCTCGCCTTTGTAACAAATTTTTATGTACTACTTATTATTCGGATTCAAGTACGTATTGTATAATTAACACCTACTTCGATGAAGGAAAACATATCTTGATGAAACCAGCGTGCCTGAGAGATATTGAAGAATGTAAATTTAAGTCAGAGACCCATAGGCAGCATTAAAACTCTGACACCGGGTTAGGCACTAACCACACGAAAAAGAAGACCTCTTATTTGCGATTTACAATAGGCATGACGACAGTATCAAAGAATTGCAAATCTATTTAGTCCGTCAGTTAGAGTATTGGAAATTAATGGACACGTATTTTTTGTTTTTGTAAATCAATGAATATTAACAAAGATAAAACGCATCAAAACTCGGGAGTGGGGGCTCGTGACGTCAGAACTAACTAAAAATTATGCCTAATAGGTGTGACGTATTGTGAATTTTAAAAGCGTCATATCTTCGTCAATTTTGATTCACGTAACATAAGAAAAAACACGGGTCAAATATTTTCTGATAATCTAACTGACGGACTAATTAGTTTTTTTTTTGTCGTCTCGCCTATTAACTAAATGTTATGTAAATCGACGATGCAGCATAAAAGTTTTTCTCCGAACAGTTCAAGTAAGTTTTTCTGTAAGTTTGAAACTAAACGTAAAACTGAAACGCAAAAATAAAGCAAATTATGATTGTGGTCTCTGTCTGTACCTACTGTAACAGGGGCGGGACATAAGCGGCTTCGCTTTAATACCCGAGGAGGGAGGTTGCTTTTAAACTGATTTTAAATAACAATTTCATATTTTCAACGAAAGATTTCAAAAGGAATCTCCTTAAATGCGGTATAGTACCCCCGGGGAGATGGGGGATCAAGCAGAATCATTTCTTGGCAAAAAGGTTAATAAAAACAAACTGATCTCTCTCTATTGTTGTGCAAATAATTAGGTAGTCTAACGGAATTCGTAAAATTATACGAGGAGATTTTTTCTGCTCTTATTGTGGGGAAATTGCCTGTAAATTGGTCATTCTGAAAGCAATGAAGCTTGCCTCAATATAGTAGCATACTCGTATAACTGATATATAGGTATATGGTGAACCAACCTTTTTTTTTTTTTTTTTTTCGGATTGGAAATCATCAAATGACTTCTCCCGCTCTGGGTGGAGCAGGAGGGAGTGTCAGACTTTTACTGACTAAAACCCATCCATGTTCCTTCATCGCCCTTTGTGTTCCGGGGCCACGGTATCTCCTTCGAATAGTCCCGCAACCCCGGCAGGTGGTGAACCTACCTTAGTATCGACTCACAATAATAAGAAAGATTAATTGCCATTTGGTTTTAGTCAAATACGGAATTTTATATACAGGGTGTCCGGTAATTAATGGATAACCTTGAACTGGCTTATAGTAGAACTTAGGGCCATTTAGAGATAAATACGAAAAAAAACTATCATAAGTAGTACCTCTAAGCAAGTTCATTTATTTTGGAAAATTCGTATGAATTAATTTTTAAACATGTTTAAACATCTTGGGTAAAAAAAAATGTATGCATACATGACTGAAAATGTTTCAAGTAGATTTGATAATGGTACAATTCATAATTGTATCTGACTTAAATAGTGAATTATTGCTATTAATGTAGACAAGGAGAAAAAATTACTGAAACAAAAAAAAATAATATGGCCCCCCCATATTCTTATGCAGGCCCTACATCTGCCGATGAATTTTTTTTATATTCTGAATGGAACGAATCCATTCCTTGCCGGACAACCTGTATAAAGATGCTTCAGAGCCAATTCTTGGCATTCACAGTCAGGCTATAAACTATTCTACATCGGGATATAACATTATATTAGATATTATTATTATTAAATGAGCAATTTTTACCAAATACATAATACCAAACAACAACCTTACCGTTACAGTATCAAAACGTATTAATATTACATAAAGATACGTACATATACATAAAACATAAGACACATTATTGTAATAGGTTATGTGTATGACAAAATATCCCGGCTTTGAGAACAGACCGTAGAACCCCGAGAAAATTCCTTTGTGGTCGTTTCGAGGAACTTAGAAAATTCTTGTCAGAATTTAAAATATTGTATCAAGAATTTATTTAAGTTTTAGGTTTTCGTTTGAAAAGAGGTTGCTGGTTAGAAAAAATAAAGAGAATTTTTAACCTTTCTGAACTTAAAATAGATGTTTTTTTTTCCAATGTTCTGATTTCTACGAATTGTCTACCGATGAACGCGATACGCAACCAAGAAATTGCCAATTTCACGTGTCACGTCTTACCATAAAATAAATAAAGTATACCTAATAACAATAAAAACAAATTAGAGCATTATCTCCTCGGCAAATGCGGCATCCGCGTGACGAAACGGTATAAGTAAAAAATTGCAAATTTTCAAAATTAGTTTAGCGAATCGCGTGCGCTCGACGACGCGTTAAGTTAACCCTGTTACTCACCAGTTCCGACTGTACCGAGGCACAGTGGTAACGGGGCGGTCCACTGTACCACTCCTCAAACATTGTGGTACAAACAACAAAGTACAAGACCATTATTAATACATTACTTTTCATTTGTTTTTATAGTTCTGTGTTAATCTTTTAATATCCCGGTAAATTGTCAACGTGGGATAGGAGTTCATATCGTAACTTTCGAATTTCACTAGTTTCCTAGCTCACCTATTTTAAGTAGGTACAAAGTGAGCGTACAGTGTATATTTTATTATGTATTTGTTTTATCTGGGCTCTGGATGTTTTTGTAGCAAAACTATGTAGAATATTGCACCATGACATGAAATTATATTGTTATGTAACAGGTTATAATCTTAATTATGCCGGCTATGTTAAGGAAAAAACATAACCCTCCTTCTGGTGCAGTCGGGTAAAAAATACTATTTCTGTTCCTTACCTTTTAGGTAGGTACAAAATTAAATAAGTCAGTAACTAAAGGAAGTATCGTTAATAATCAGAATACTAACAAACAACAGATAATAAATTCCCGCCACGATTAATGCCAGTCATTTTATATTATCGTTCCCTTGGGGTTTATATTATTGGCTAGTTCTAGAAATAATCTTCTACCCCGATTCAAGTAGTTAGCAGGGCAAGGCTGGTCTTTTTTTGCCCATTTAGCATTGCCATTCAACGTGGCAATGGGACAGGACAGGTCGCAAGTTAACCAAAACCAATAAACGCTGAAAGTTTAAAACTTGCACCATCTGATAACGGGATGTCTCGATGCAGTTGGCAATAACCACACGAAATAGTGCTAGCGATGTACGGACGATTCGCGAAGCATACAGCAGTCAATGCATTTACATCTAAACCCGTCATTTGTCTACAAATCTGTAGTGATTTGTTGTACTTAGTAATAAGCTTCGTGATTACTTACCTATCTCCATGTCCGTTAGTTTTGACTTTTAAGTTGGCTTGTTACAGTTTCCATTGTTCACTGACTTTCCCACACTAGTTAAATTTTGCATCTAACTTGTTATACAAATTAAGTAGGTCCCATATACCAACAATACAAAAACAACGTTCGTTTGCGGAAAATAAACAATCTACTGAACATTTCCGCAGTCTGATTGCAAATTCAATATAAAATTCTACACATACAGGACAAAGCAGCCCATCATTAACACATTACAACCGTTTTACAACAAAACCAGTTTCATATCACTGTATCACAATCACTCTCTAATAACTGTGAATTACATTAAAACAAAACAGCTAGATAACGACATAACGTTTCCCTAATTCACAAAAGTTACAAAAAACGTTATTTCCCTTCACAAGAGTTACAAAAACCGTTATTCTATTACAATAATTACAAAAACGTTACTAAACAAAAACGGAAATACCGCGCTATTAGCTAAAAGCACAATGATTAATTACTGTAATCAAGTCTATTATACTGCAATGTTAAAACCAGTGACAGGTACCTGTAATAATGAAACAATGGTTTGCAAGCATTGAAAGTAGGTTGCTAAATCCGCTATGAGTCCCGCAAATGTACTAAAACCGTTTTAAAGCCTGCACAAACCGAGAAATTTTGTCCGCGGAAAATGAAAATCACCAAATCATACTTAACTGGCTAAACGTTTGGTGTAATCTCTGCCTAATCCTTCGGGAAATACAGACGTGATAATGTGAGTAATTATCATCTGCAAAACGCACATGACTTCCAGGTCTTCCTGATACAATGTGTATCGTTGTATACACGAAGTGGCTATGTTGACCTCAGCTCAATAGGAGGCATACGGCAGACTGGAAGTCTTGGGGACAGTTGTTTGCCCAGCGGTGGAATGACGCAGGCTGACACTAAACGCAAACATAAGGCAAAACATCAAATACTACTACTACTACTACAACAGCCCATAACGTCCACTGCTGGACATAAGCCTCTCCCATGATCGGAGGAATTTGCCGTAATCTCCACGCTTGGCAGGCGGATTGGAGATCGCAGTGATGAAAGACTAACAGAAAACGCTGCTGCCCATTCTCTGGTCTACGGAGGCGCAAACATCAAACATCAAATATATGCATGCATCCCGCACACTTTAAAACCGACAAAAGTCCCTCATCTGCAAAGGCTTCAGAGAGCATTAAAACGCGGTTTGTATTTGTTTTTGCCTGCAAACAGTAGGTTATGGTGAAGTCATCAAGTTTCACATTTTATAGTCCTTTCTGTTTTGGGCAGCGAGTTTTTGGTCTGATTGCAATCCTTTTTGGGTTGAGGTTTCCAAGAATAAAAGTGGATAGGATTCGATTTGAACGACTGCAAATGCTTTGGACACAAATACAAAGCAAAGGCGAATTCAACTGCGTTAAAGATTTTAGAGCCAATTTGTTGCTTTCACACAGTCCATCTAGTTACTTAATTCATACAAGCAAATCAAACGGGATTTTATCTGTTACTCATAGCCCTACAAAATTGCAAATCGCAACACAATTCGTCAGCACGCACAAATGTTCGACTTCCATAGAAAACATGAGCCCACGGTGAAATCAGTTTTTGCGTCGCGATTAACAAGCGAATTTCCCATCAAATAGATCCGCCTGTAGGTCAGTGAACGCATCGCAGTAACGGATCCATGCTAACCGCACTTCGGTGCAATTGCACTGAGCCGGCTAAGGGCAAATGGCGAACGAACTTGCTCAATAAAACTTAATCTGTATCGCAGTATTGGTCTCGTTTTCATGTACTTTGTGGTGTTACATTGTTTGGACAGGATTTTGCGGTTTAGTGTACTTTTGGGTCACGGTGAGTTGGTGGATTTTGAATTCTAAGTAAATGTCAAACATCATACGAAAATTTGATCTGATTTGTTCTTGGATAAAGCAGGAAAGTGTATCCTCATGGAACATAATTATGTATTACAACAAATATTACGTTATCCAGTACATGATTCTAGACCCACCAGCATAGAAATAACAATAGAGAAATCAGTGCTTCCACACTTAACTTCAGTGAAATGTATGAACAGAAGATTTTTTTAATAATCGACTACACATTCAGAATCTGTAGTATCAAAAATGATTCGATCAGCAATAATTTCGTTACAAATCAAGCGACTTATTTTATTTTCATCATGTCTGAATTCTTTTAACATTTCAAACACTCTTAATACATCAGATTTTCTACGAACCAACTTTAGGAACCTAATGCAGAGACAAATTAGTTTTTAGTTGGAATTTAAAAAATAAAGGACCAACTTTCAAACTCTCAAAGCCTTTGATACCCAAATTCCGGATCACCTAACATTTTTTTATTCATAAAAAATGGCACGTAATTCCGAAAGACCGTAACGGCCAACTATATAAAGAAAGGAGGAATTTATGTGCGTTCATAATATACCTGGGGCAGAGTGCTGCCGTGAATACCTTTGAGTTTGTGTTTATGACGACATACATACACACGTCACACGGTCTCTTCTCTACGAATTACTCCGCACATGCTTATATGCTTGTTGGTTATACTGCTGATGCGGTCTTGGGTCCGATTCTCAGGTCGGGATAAGTGTTATTGGGTTAATGTTATTAGGTTTTTCTCAATAGCAGCCACTGGGTTTGGAATTGTGCCCGCTTGATGGCACCAGACTCGCCTTTTTTTACATAGGTGGTGTTTTACTCAGCAGGTCGTTGTGCAGCTGTGTCGTAAACTATGCTCCATCTCGTATCCTGTCCTCTTAGCCCAAAAACATGCAGCCGAAGTAACCTCTGCGCTGCTTAACAAAATACAGAAATTGTCGTGCCGGCGACACGAAGACATGCGACATAAACATAACTGGTGAAATGTGGGTGTACCTACTAACTATAAGGTACACCTCTGCACAAACCTCCGGGGATTACAGGCGTGATGTTTTGTTATGTTAACGACAAATACAGACACGTCACACGGTCGGATGTCTCCGAAGTACTCCGGATGTTTGTACATTAGTGCTCAAAGTATTTGTAAACAGAATTATTGAATGATACTCGTCTGTGACTAGTAAAGTCTGGAATCTAGGCCAAATCCTAGAATGATAGCTATAAACCTTCGTCAGTTGAATATTAGAAGAGTTTCAAGTATCTATTTCGAAGGTTTTGGTTACCTTTTTCTCTCAATACTTACTCATCCTCATATCTGCATGTAATGTGATGCATAAGCATGGGCAACAATCAAAAGTCGAATGTTTTCATTTTAAATCTCGTGCGTGATGAATGTTAACATATATCGTGCTTTACCTTGTGATTCCGAGACCCATGTCCTAAATCTCACGATATACTAGAACAGAAAAACAAAACACTCGCGAACCAATTAAATGTAACAGTTTACTAAATTGTTTGTAGAACACGATAAACTGGCAACACTGTCTCTATTTATGCAGTAAATGCGCTATTTAAACCAACGCGTTATTTTCGTACGTGACTGCTGGCAACACCGGTGCTTAGCGTTTATTTGCCGGAGGCGCTAGGACTAACGATATTGGAGACATAATAATTATAAAACGGATCTTCAATTTTACTATAAAAAGAAAGCTCTTCCATTTTCCTTGTTCTAAAATTGATGCCTAAGGCTGTGAGACTGAGCCCTGTAAATGAAAAAAGGTCGCCCTTTGTTAAGGTGTAAATCTAAGTACATTTACTATCAGAAAATTAAGATAGTATAGGCACTACCTTTCTCATTAGGGCTTATAGAATTATCACACCTATCAATGTATTATTATATAATAAGGAATTTGCATAAATTTTCTTTTTTTTATTTCGATACGGAATGTTAAAGTACTATAAAAATAATGTCAAAAAGCGAAAACAAGACATTTTCGGCCAAACAACACAAAGTTATAACCATTTAAATGTCGATGCAGCGAATGACGTCATTCGCTGTATCGGATCTCTTGGTCTTTTCAGCAGTTTCAAATGCTTATAGCTTATTATTTTTTATATTGAAAAAAGAATTTCACTTTGCTATTTCTGATTAATACGCTTTGTTTAGAGTGATAAAAAAAATCATGTATATACCCTATTATATGTAGTGTAAATCTAAATATATTTACTATCAGAAAATGTATAGATACCGCCTTTCTCATTAAAGGCTTTAGAATGATCAGACCTTTTAATGTATTTAATGTATTATTACATGTATGTGGTTACCGTGGAAAATAAATGATTAAAGTAAACTCAAAAAAAAAATAAAACTCAATTTATAAATTTTTGCCCAGCAGTGGGACATTCATCATCACCATTCTTCTGCCCTTAACCCTATTTATTTGGAGTTGGCGCAATATGTTTTCTTTCAGTGGGGCCACTAAAAAAAACCAAGTCGATTTCACTCTCATTCTAAATTATTAAAATACATTTTCATGGCCAATAAAAAAACTAGTCGATTTCACTCTCAATCTAAGTTATTAAAATACATTTTCCCAAATACGCCAAAAACAAAACGTACAATAATACAATAATATTTATTTATACAAAACAGTCGTCATTCAGTTTCATAAAATAAATATCGGGACGAAAATGTGTAGTTTCATACTTGTGCCACTTTCCGTGTTTGACGTCAGACGGAAAACGGATATCCTACATGGGCGTTCAGTTGCCTATTCTTGCACAATGTACGACGTATACCTACAGTATGCTCACGTCTTACTGATTCACCTCGTGTTAACCTTAATGTATCAATAAGTACCATGTTTCTTATCAACCATCAGCTAAGGACTGGCGATTCGTGTACATGTGGGACATCGAGACCTAACACTGGGAGTGTAAGTGTACCTAGTGTAAAATTCATTCTTCTTGGACACGAGTTGCCATTGCTGACCTGGAAGTCTTTAAATAGACTCCCGACCAGAGCCGTCTTAAACCATTTGGGGGCCCTGAGCACTTGGGAATAATGGAGCCCTTGTAGAATGCAAGAGCGAGCGAAGCGAGCTCGAATTTTTTTGCACCCCGCCTGGTATGGTTTAGGTTTTCTTGACAAAAATAACGGGTTTTTTAGCGGCGGAGAACTTTAATTTTAAATAAAATGCAGAAAAACATTTTTGATGCTATATGCATGAATATGGTTTCAGTGATGTGGCCACTGCGGCTGGCGCGAACATGCCCAAAACTGGATGCTGTATTTCGGCAATAATGCGATGAATGTTAGCTTCCAAGTGCTCATTGTTTCTAATTTCGTCAAAGGTTCAAAAACGAGGATGGTCAGAACTTAGTCAATGGCGAGCAAGGCATTAATGTTGCACACATGTGGTTTTAAACGTCTAAATCTGAGATCCATAGGTCAAAATGGGAAGAATGCAATACATGAATGTTTTTTCGCTTGAGTGCCAAAGGAAGATTTCATTACTTTTTTTATAGCAAACAAACGTTATTGGGATACAAGTATCAGTCAACTAAAGCCAATTACAAGGATATTAAAAACGTTTTTCTGTGTTTTGTTGAAATTAAAAGTTCTCCGCCTCTAAAAAACATCCTTTATAATTATGTAAGTATTGACTTATGCCAAAAAGCTAGATGCAAAAGCGAGCGGACTGAGCTCTAAAATTTTACTAGGTATCCTGCGGTCCTGCCTGGGATAAAATATAGGAACTTGGAGGCCCCCTTGGGTCGCGGGGCCCTGGGCACGTGCCCCGTGTGCCCTTATGGTAAAGACGGTATTGCTCCCGACACAGGTTGGCCGAAGCAAGGAAAACCAATTCAGGTTGAGATTCATAAACGACTGTCCTGGAGTGTATGTGGTGTTGCCGGCGGCGGCGTAGGTATTATTATTTGTTATAAATGGTACCTCCTACCTATCATCGATACGATAATTCTGTTTTAATTTTCAAAGCCTGGGAATGAATACAAACTAAAATTCGGAGCGTGTGACGGAATTCTCGGAATTATCCCGTACCTAATCTGATTGAACTAGATATTAATTTGAAATCATAACATTGTTATGGTGCCATATATCTGATCTAATAGTCAAAAAGCAGATAAACGTATTTTTTAAAGATTAATTAAAAAAAACAATCTATTCGATAACGTTCATCAGCAAAACTGGCGTTTATCAGATGTTAACCTGATCCATGGCGTTTATCTTCATTATGTAGAAAATATTATTTAGTCCTATCTCCTGAAACTGGATCATAAAGTCAAAACAAGGACCTTTACTTGTTTTCTTTTTGTGTCTTGTTACAGGTAATCCTGATCACTTAGGTACACAGTTGCAAAGCGCTGGTGCTTGAATGAAATTGATAGAGGGGTGTTAGGTATTGATAAAATTTTGTATGAAATGTAACAAGATGGCTGGCAGGCTCTGATTTTGTCTACGCACTATAATATCTTAGTACCTAGTATAAAATTATACTAGGACTTACGGAATTTCTTCAGTGATTTTCAACTATTTTGAGCTCCCAATATTTCGACGCTGTTGCAAGCGCCATGATCGCGGGATGACTGGAGAACACGGGTGGATACTAAATAAATTTACGGGTGCAGATAAATTTGTCTACCCTCTTTCCGTAGGTAACAGTGTAAGTTTTGTTATAAACCGTGAAAATTTAAAACAATATCTACTATCTTAGTAGTAGTATACTTAATTATGGAATTTATCTAAATAAGTTATATTTATCCCAGTGACTAGGTACCAATGACATCACTTCAGTAGGTACAGTGATGATTAAGTTGTCAATACCCTGATGACATCAAAGATGGTTTATTTAGGTACTCAAATTCGGTAAGCTACCACACAAAAAATGATGACAAACTTTTTTGTTCACATTTGAAGCTTTGTACGTTGTTTGTTAAATAAATATTTGCCTGTATGATTAATTACGTGGCACTTGTAAATGAGGGGATTATACCGTGGATAATTATCTATGTAAATATTTATTTTAAAGTTCAGTGGCGTTTGACAAATGGTTTAATCAATGTTTGTGTAAAAAAAGGCAATCGAATAACATTGTAGATACTACGAAATTCTTAAATACCTACTATGCATTATAATGATGATAATTTTGTATATTATTATAGCCGTAGGTAGGGACCTAACCAGTAGGTATCTAAGACTATTAATAATATGCAAAATTTAACATTCAATTTCGAGTTCAATGACGCCTTTTAATGAACCATTGTACCTACAAACTGTGTTTATTTTGACCGAAAAAGTAATCATAACATAAACGATTAACATATCGCGTTTTACTACATAGACATTCATTACTTTAGTTTACTTCAAACACTTAAATTCGTTCTCACTTACGTTAAGCGACCCTTACCTACCCTTGCCTACATAAAATACATATATTTACATACCCTCTCTTGAATTTTCAACTTTCTGCTAAGCGCCAAATACTGATATTCCAACACAATATTGACCTACCTATCGCTTAGTGTTCGTGAAAACGAGCATTACAATCACGTTGTTCTTAATAAAACACAAGCTAAACTTTTGTAACAGCTCTGACATTGTAGCACAAGTGTAAAGTATCACGACCATGTTATTTAGGTCTTTAGAAAGGTGTGGCGGTTAACATTAATTATAATTAGCTGAACTATACAATGCGGGGGCGAAAGCTGCAGAAAATTGAGACTCACCTCCCCTTAATGTTGCTTCCTATTGTACAGCCTGGCTGTTGAACTGTTTTTATACAAAAAAAACGGTAATTACTTAAGAACTTGGATGAAAAATTTCTGCTGGTTGCAAATCAATAAGCAAGTTCGAATAGACAGTCGCTCTATGTAAAATATTAGTATTCAGCTTTATCCGGTTATACTGGAAGTCGAAGTGTCGAACCCAACAAAGTTGAGAAAAGGACAGATCATGATGATCCTGACTAAGTAACATAACTTATTTAACATCGTTTAAAAAATCACAAAAAAATGAGCAGACCATCTTAATAAATCACTTTTATTTAAATCCAAATTCTGTAGAAAAGTAACATTCAAAGTTACGTCATAATTTCACATTACACTTTTGCCCCAAATTCCTCATTGGTCATCGTACAATTTCTTCTAAAAAAACGTTGCCAGTTACTAGAAGACTTATAGCCACTGGCCGCTGGCTGCGCAGTCGCCAGTAATTGCGAACTCTCTCTAACCAAACCGCGGTTTCACTCCGGCGCATGTCGCATGCGGTATGAGTCAAAGTGAAAGTGACGCTCGGACATGACAATTAGTATGGATTACATGTCATTTATCATCGTTAATTAATATCAGAGCGCTGATAGGTGGTGGAAGAAGCTTCCTGGGTTTTGTCGTGGTAATTGTGGGTGCCTTGAGTCTGAAGATGCGATAAGATGTAGAGTTGTGATTGGTGTCGTTTGAACATTGTACGTAAACCAGTGATGTGAAATGACGTCAGAGGATTTAAGAATTTCACAAAAAGTGGGGCGTACAAATAAAGATGGCTTCCTTTTTGCATGGCAGTCGGTACACAATCTGGCGTTAAAAGTACCCAAACAAAATTCTATTTTTTAAACTACGCTTATTTATGTACTTAGAAAAAATCTTATGAAATCATAGCAATCCAAAAAATCTTACACTTATCCTTTTCTCAATTATGATATACCTAACATTAATTAAGTAATACTTACTCATTAAAAGTTACGACGAAAAATTAAAAAAAAAATTATGTCATCAAGATACTTAAATTATTATTGTGAGTTTATTTCCGCGTGTCTCTCATTTCTAAACAGTGCATAATGAACACGGAATGAAGAAGTAGACAAATAATATAGTCAACACACAAGTAGAATTTGTCGAGAGAAAAGTTTTGACCATTATTATTGTGTATTTGGTCATATAAATCAAATAACACCATACAAGAAAAACAATGAACGGATGAATTAAATTGTTGGACGTTGGGTGAATGAATAAGTACTGAAGTGATGAGTGATCATAGGAACGTGGAGATTGGCACAAGAAAAGGGAGGCCTATACCCAACAGTGGGTGAATGTGGGTGGTGATGATGATGATGAATTCTTCACTTAAATCAATAAATTACACTAATATCAACCCGAGACATGTATTAAAAGTAAAGTTCGACGACTACTTGTCGCTCAAAAATACTATTAAACTTCTGCAATTTTCTATGACAGTTCAAACGTCCGTGACTGTCGCGGCCATGATATGACGTCATTTACCTCAATCTGCCTTGTTTACATCAATTTTTTTGGCCTTAATAAAATAATTTTACTTATTGTATTGTGCTCTATTCAAGCATAAATTGCAATAACAATTTTGTAACAAAATATTCGTCAAAATTTAAGTACTTTTCAAATAAAAGTGTTTTTTTGACATATAGACTTTGACGTCACTACCGGCGTTATCGATGGACGATGTGTTTTAAGAGTCCGTTCCGTGTCACTAAAAACATGCTACATAAAACAATAAATTGTAAAAAAAGTGATGTTTTAGAAACTTAAACAAGTGATCCACAATGTTCTTATCACCAATACAAGGCATTTTTAATAAATAAAAAGAGTTTTGTATTTCATGCATATTCCCTAGTGTCCTTTAAGTACCAGAACATTAATTAAAGAAACTAGATGCATAGCGTCCCTAATTTCTCTTCCCTCTAGTACAAGTTGACCATTCATGATTCTCTTATAGTTCGGTTCAAACTTAATGGCGGCTCGGAAGTTAGCTGCAAGTGACGGTCTGCGCAGGAATAACGCTTTAAACTTTATAGCGATTCGGAACATCTAATGTAAAGCTGCGCAGACAACAATTTTAGGTATCAACGGGGTGCGGAGGATGCATCGTTTTGTCTGTATAATGCGCAAACCGTCACTTGCAGCTAACTTCCGAGCCCTATACCTTTATTCAAATTTATTTGGGGTCGGCGCACATGTACATACCACGATAGCCGATTACTTAGATTTATGTAACTTTGCAGTAGGTATCAAGTTGATAAGTAATTTGCGTTGCTAATACTTCGAGACCGTGAAAATAAGCCGCATTAAAGTAACTTAGCTGCAGTCTACAACAACCTATTATAACTACTTTGGGTTGGCCCCCATGGTAGCGCAAGGTACGGTGCCAAAATACGGCAGGAGTGAAATATGAAACACTTTCGTTTCGTGAATCATGACCATTTTGGTAGGGCTGCCAAACTGTCAAGTGATGGTTAAGAAAATAAATGATCTAGAAAGATTTGTAAAAATATTTATAAAGAAAAATCCGTTACGTAGTTTAGTAAAACGACGCGGTCACACATAGGGAGACACGAAAAGAAAAACCTACTTTATTTAATACTACTTCTTTTTATCAGATTGCAGGAATAGTCTGCAATTATTGAGTACCAACCTAATAAAATTGTGGTAGATTGTTGTAGTAGGTACAGGAGTTAGTCATTTCCAATTTAGTTCAATACAATCGGATTGGATTCGATTGGAATGTAGGTAGGGTACTATTGCGGCCGTAATGAGGCAATTTTGCTACTTTCGGAACTGGATAATAGTCGGTTCCAGCATTCTGGTGAGTAGTGAGGTATTTTTGTCTTGTTAGCTGAATTGCTGTTGTTCTTGTTGTGTAGTAGTACTAGTAGTGTGTATTTATGTATTTACTAGGTAGATGTGACACATGTGTTACGCCAGGGGGACATACACAACCTTATTGGTTAGGTTCTTCGGAAAGGTCAGGTGCGTTACGCGAGGACAGTTCATACATCTCATGCTCATGTGAATGGTTGTGACACCGGCGCGCGTTATTGACCAGATGTATGAACGTGGACGAAGAGCGAGGGCTAGTACAGATAGTAGCAGGTGGCGTTCTGTAGTTTCTGCCTACGGCCATGGGAAAAAGATATGAGTGTGATAACAGTATAGCCGCTTAAAAAAATGGTTTAACATCATCTATGAAATTGTATAAGCATCACAAACAACTACAAAACTGGAAAGATATGGAAGGTCCTTGAAACGGGGCTCTTTTCAATGCAACTCCTCTTTCCGGGCTCACGAAATACTTCGCCGCGCTTTCTCGAAACTTCAAATTCCGATCGTTTAGGGAAAGGATTCTCCGATGCTGCCATTAATGTAAATAAGGCACTTCTTCATGTAATGGATGGCAAATCGCGGCTGTTATCTAAAGCGGATCCGTTGTTTGAGATCTCGGGATGCTGGCAGTAAAACGTTAAGCTAGATTCTGTAATTATTAACGTGGAGAGAGTGGATTTTTGGACCGTTAGTAACATTATTACTAAGTGCAAGTTTAGGATTTGGCGATCTTGTTAAGTTACCAATGGACAAAAAACAAACAGACTCTTCCTTTTTTTTTGGGTGGGAAATCATCAAATGTCTCCTCCCGCTCTGGGCGGGGCAGGATAGGGTGTCAGAATTTTACTGACTAAAACCCATCCATGTTCCTTCATCGCCCTTTGTGTTCCTGGGCCACGGTATATCTTTCGAACAGTCCGCGCGCTTTAAGGCGCGCGTGGAACATGAACGCGCCGTCGACACGGCCTGTCGTCATGAGACGGATGGACGGCGAGCTAGCCCATAGCTCTCCGTCCACAGGCCCGCGCCTACGGTGGCCGACGCCTGGAGCGTCTCCGCGGCGAAAAATTCTTCCCTCTTTCGTAGATTATTGGAGCAATAGTTAAGAAACCATTTGTGATCATCGCATTGCTTAAACATGTTTATTTAAAACCCATAAAAGACGAATCATGTCAACTATAATAAGATGCATTATTGAAAGTAAGTAATGGTAATAGTGATTTTCATCTTCACATTTTAATTAGTATTTTGTTTTATTGGGTTTATTATGTATGCCTATTAGAATTTCATGACCATACTAAACGGGTACCTATCCAATTTTTATCATATTTTAATCTGCATTATATTTAAAACCAGTAAAAAATTAATTACAATAGCAACGCTTGTTCTACGTAGGTATCCAAAATCTATCGTGCTCCAAAACCCTTAATATCTACATTAGCATGTTAATGAACTCCCGCATTCAGGCCATGTTTACGGCATCACTTCCTGTTCCATAAATATTTAAAATAATCAAAATGAAAACGGATTTGATCATAGCTTGATTAATCTGTGGATTTCCCATTTTAATGTTTAATGAGGTATTTAAATACAGGTAGGATAATTAGATTAATTAAGCACGATTCATTTCTCGTGGGCTAAATTGTAACAGCCACTTGGGTCGATCGTCAGGTTAAGACTGACCTAGGTTTTTCCGTGGATCGGTGACCACCCATTACATCGGTATGTAATGGGTGGTCACCGATCCACGGAAAAACCGTCGTTCCGTGCTTTCTGAGGTGCGGAGGAAACTCGGTAGTTTCCTCCGCACCTCAGAAAGCACGGTTATCGGCCCTAAAATCTGACAACCAGTGCAGTGCTAGTGCCAGCCAGTCCTCTCGGTAGGTCCACACCTCTTCTATAAAATTAGAAGCCTGCAGTGACCTTGACATTGTCTATGATTTAAATACGGACATGGACATGGCTGGAAATAATTCGAAGAAGTTTCCTGTTGGTAAGGTCGATGCCCTGTAAAGTATCCTTCAAACTACATAAAGATACTCATTGCTTATAACATTGTACATTAATCATAGACAGTAGAAGTTAGTTGGAAACTGCACTAACTTCCGTGTCGTGAGACACATTGGGATGTAACATGTACCACACATTTCCTTCCGACGTGTTTTTAGTTGTTTGCTGTTAATATTAACAACTTTATTAGTTTCATAACTTATTGGAAGCGATGGCTCTGGCTTGAGAAAGTTTCCTTTTTGTCTATGGTTTATTATGATAGTCTATGATTGATTTGTTTTCTGCAAAAAGTTATGATAGCAATACTATCGACGACTATACTGAAGTATAATAGTCTTGTCGCTTAGGTCTTTTTTTGTGAAAACTGTACACGCTTAGAGAAAATCTTCAATATTTTCACAAGCTTTTATTTACTTTTTTAGAACTAAGTCCTTTTTTTCTTAATTTACTTTCTCAGTTTTTTATCAGCCTTAAAATACTTGAAATTCTCGCCTCTTTAAACAGTAAGAACCTAAATCTAAATATCAACGCTGTCAGTGAACAAATCCTTTGAAAATAATTTCTTCAGAGAATTTCCACGACACTTATTTTAAAAGTAAGTACTTTAGGGCGACATTCTGAAGTTTTTATATAGTTCACCGCGTTCCCAAGTTTAGTGAGCATTTAAATTGATAGATTGCTTGAAACTCGCGTATCAATTGCCGTGTAAATCGCTAAAGGCCTAAAGTCAGCACATTTATCTGAAGATATTACTGGCGAAAGCTTACTGACATTAAGAGGGATTTCATTAATTTTCAAACATTTTCTAAATCTTTTATGAGCTGAAATGGCACTTAGGAACATTATTTTATGAACACTTCTCATTATGATTGTCTCAAATGGGCATTGGTTGACTAAGTTTAGCAAAGAACATCAAAAACTAATCCATAGCGTAAATTAAGTCTGCTGTCTATGGATCTGCCATTATTACTAACGATTGATAAACATTACCGTCACTGATAGATCCATATTAATCCATCGTCATTAACGGATAATAATGATGATTTATCTTTTGATTTTATCATCAATAACAATAAAGCCAGCAACTCATCAACACAAATAAAGCCATTAATTATGACATTATTGACAGCTCCATCGTAATGAAGTCACTGCTCAGTGAAATCGAGAAAGCGCGGGCATCAATGACCTCAGGCTTGCTTGTTTGTCTGTCACGCGCTGCTTTCCCGTTCGTGCGAACATAGCCCTTGATCGCTCTATGAAATATCAATGCTTAGAATTTTATTATGATGATAAAAGCTTTTGTTGAATGAAGTTTAGAATTTGAATCGATCTGTCACGTTTCCGTAGAATATTATGTGATAAATAATAGTCTCACCACACTCACTTGTAATAAAACTTATCCAATCTTTGTCGTAAGAGCGGTTTCGCACTACGTCCGATCCGAATCCGATCCGAACCCCGTCCGGAGTAGTCATAGAACTATATCTATGGTAAATTACGCACTAGATCCGGATTCCTTCATCCGATTTTGTATTGTAGTGTATTTTCACGGGTACGGATCGGACTCGGATCGGACGTAGTGCGAAAACACCATAAGCATTGTTACAACATCAGAGTTCAGACATTTGGGATTAACAAAATGACAATTTGTGCGTAAGAAAATTTATTATAATTTATAACATAACAGACACCGTTGCCAATTTCCCTTCAATGTAAACCAAAAAGCCCATACGAGAAAGAAATGCGACAAGACAAATGATTGACAGACAGATACCGAATTGATTTCATTTAGCCAAGTTTGAAATGACAGCGACGTAAAAGGAAAACCCTGAACAAAACCGAAAAAAACTGCTGTTAACGTCAAAATTATTGACAGAAAAACAAATAGGCGCGCTATTTGAAAAAAGAACTCGGAATAATAAAGTAAAAGTCTGTTAGGATCCGTCTAATCTAGTAGTCTTTTGTCAATGTAAGATTAGCAATTTGGATTAGTACATTATTAGCATATCAAAAGTTTAAATTAAATGGATGAACTAAATCTCTGGGTGTCGTAAGAATTTCAATGAGGTGCTCATGACAGAACATTGTTACGATAAACACAAACACAATGTGTGCCAAAATCGTGAGTGACATATTCAAATTTTACTTTCTACATACGTATTGTGATTGCTTTATCTATGAAATTAACGTCTACGTATAGGTGTTTCATACTAAGTATCTATTTAGATAGAGGCTTCCGTAATATTTCACTTCATTTAGAATTATTTAAGTAATTTTTATTTTAATAAAATGTTAATTAGAAAGTAAGAAGAACAGAGCATAGTGAAAAGGTAAAACAGGTTTTACCTTTTCTCTATGCTCTGTTCTTCACATAGATATCTCAAAAAATATGAACTTGGTAGTAAAATTGTTATCAAAGCTTTATTTTTTCTGTAAAACATAGGCAGCTTTTTTTTGGCTAGGCTGAAACAAAACAATTTTTTATACGTTTCATCAAACATAAAACTGCCGCCATCAAGGTCTGTTTCCAGCTTTTACGTTATTAGACGAATATAAAAAGTATTTTTCTTCTGTTCTGTATTTACAGTGTTCATTTACTGTACACGCTTTTTGGCTCGCATTAGTAGGTATGTTTACAATAACAAAATAAAATATTAACCGGATAACATTACCCTCCTTTCGACCGCCGCAGTTGGCTAAAGAACGATGGTGTTCTAAATAGGCCAATTGAAGATAAAGAGCTTTCATCGAGGTCTACTTAGTATTATTTAACATAACATATCATAACATCACGCCTGTAAACCCCCAAGGGTTAGGCAGAGGTGTTCCTAATAGTACACCCAGATTTCACAGACGTTTAATTTGATTAAATCAATTACGTGGGCATGTAACCACAAATACATACCTCAGTAAATGGTTGATATTAAGTCATTAAAGCAGAAGATTAATTTACCCATACAATGTGCCATTTAAGGCACAACCCGTGAACCGTACTCAAATGTTAGAATATTAATGGCTCGACAGATTGTTATAAACAAAATCCAGGTGCGGCTTTCTCCATTGGGGCAGATTACCTGAGCATTAAGCGGCTTAGATCACAATCTATTTACTACAACTCTAAGATTAACAAAGACGTAACTAATCTCAGGAAGCTTCCTCCTACGACATACCTACCTACCTACGCCAGGCACGACCAATGATTACTACTATCTATATCACTACATATAAAACAAAGTCCTACGCCGCGTATGTCGGTCTGTTCGCGATAAACTCAAAAACTACTGCACAGGTTTTCATGCTGTTTTCACTAATGGATAGAGTGGTTCTCGAGGAAGGTTTTAGGTTGTCTATCCGTCTGCATCCAAATCCACTCAACCGTTAGGCGTTATAAGGTAACAGACAAATCGGATCGGTTTTTATTTTTATTTTTTATTTAAAAGGCCTTTTATCATTTTCATGAATAAAAATGCAAATACTTAAAAATAAAAGTGAAATGAAATTCATCACGCCAATCTGTCACCATTTGAATAAGTCAAACTCACTTTCTACAACACGTTTTATAGCGTTTTGTATTAAATTTGAATGCGACACGTTTTTGTTTGAATTAATTTTATTGTCCACTTCCAAGCTTTTATTGTGACGAATTTCCTGCAGGTGCTTTTGATGTTAGGAATAAATAAAGGAATTGAAACATAAATGGAATACATAAAATAATAAGGTAAATGAAATTCGTGCGTATTTCGGTTTATTATGTAGGTACACAGTTTGTACTTATATAAGTTTGAATATAACCTAAAATCCCCAGGACCCGTAAATATTAAAAATAATTTCAATCCGTGGCGCTAGGCAACTGGGCTAGTTGCAAATGTCCCTTAGGGCCTATACGCCTTGCTCTGTTCTGTCTCCTACTTAATATGGAGAGAAGTGGGAATCATGATTTTCCTACTCGTCCGCTATTGTTTTCTGATTGCGGGATCCAAGATAGTTAAATTGTTTCTTCGTGACTTCGTCGAGTTTCACTTCACTATTTAGGCGCTTTTCAGGCAGTCGCTACTGTTGATTCTGGCTTTCAGGAAATAAAGTGGTTTGAAAATAGTGTGGCGGGTTTGTTCAAAAAAACATCACGTATGTTCTCCCCGTAGGGTTGGGCAGAGTTGTATAGTACATGTACACATATTTTGCCAGTCGTGTTTAACTCCCATGTATTACCGTTGTCTTAAGTAGATTATTTTAAATCTCACTTGTGTGAAAGAGGGATACAGAGATACAGTACAGCTACAGGTAGACCACCTTTATAGCTCCAACACACACTCGGCTTACACACTGAAGTAAGATTGAAGAGAAGGCGGTAGGTACTTTAAAGTCCCTGATATTTAATCCTTGACGGTTTCGCAAACGATCCTTAACACACATCCACTAATTGTTTTAATTATAGATTATTGATATCACGCGATGTTGTCTAAATAGCTGGTGGTTATCCGAATTGTTTACACAACAATCACTGAGGCGAGGCGTCGAAATAAAAACAATGGATTTACTCAATCTTACTGAATAGATTATGTCATGTGATAGATGGATGGTTGTCCGGTTTGTTATGTCAGTTGCATTTGTCAATCAGCTGTCATTTTTTACGATGATTGAAGAAATTTTGATAGAGACGTTACGAGTTATAAGTATAAAAAACTAGATGTGTGCCGCAATTTCACCCGCCGGTTCTGACTTGTTTTCTTTTTGCTCGGTTCCTTTTGGTCGTAGCGTGATGTTATGTAGCATCTATATCCTTCCTCGATAAATGGGCTCTCCAACACTAAAATAATTTTTCAATTCGAACTAGTAGTTTCTGAGAAAAGCGCGTTCAACCAAACATCAAAGAAACTATTAAGCTTGATATTATTAGTACAGATGTTTGTCTTGTCCTGATTGTAGATAATATATAAAAAAACCCTTTTCTTTTCTAAGATGGAAATACCCATGTTTCATAACCACCATTTATTTTATAAGAAGAAACAAGAACATAAAAACCTGAAGGCAAGCTTAATTTCATTTAAAAGTTTTACAAAACAAAGCGATGAGATCGGATCGAATCAATGATCGATCCACTGCGAGCTATCAAATTTTGCTACAAGCTCAGTCTAACCCTTTGCGAACTTACTTTCTCAATCGACGACTTGTCGATTTTTACGAGCGCATTGACTTTAAACTTTTACTATTTCTCTCTCCAACTCCGTACAAAGGAATTTCATCTTTATTTGTTAAGTTTTATACGAGTTTTCACACAGTTTTCCTTGTATATTTGTGTTTGATGCGATTTCGTTTCGTTCCGACCTCTAGTCTCCTCTCAATAATATATTTTTTAATGACCCACGCTATAATTCCATTGTCCTTTGTAATGCAGATAAGATAATAAAGTTGAATGGCAAAGACTTTTTTTTGTTTTATTAAAACAACAAGCGATGTTATTGGATTTCATACTTAATTACGTTATTCTAGAAACCATTACCATTTCTGTTCACGTATTTTTGTAAAACCTTTCATTTCTCGTTTATTTTTTTTTTCTTAAAAGCAACTCGCGCCCAACACTCCTTTAATAGGTAGATATAACTCCATTATTTTAGAGAAAAACTTCCATAAATAGATATTACCTACGCCTCCACGCAAACCAGTCTCACTCCACCGCAAATTTTCACTTCAAATGCCCAAATAAAACATAAAAAAGGGGCTAGATGCACCACAATGCATTAAAACTATCGTCTGGTCGCCTTTCACCACGCGTTGCGTCACGACGGCCATACACGTCATCAGCTGAGTTCACTCACTCCTAACTTACGACATGGCTTGGCTTGACGACGTGACCACGATTCTACGAGAAATGGGGGAATATGGCGAAAGATCTCGAGACTGTGATAATGGGTAATGCTGGGGCCGCACTTGGGTCTGTCGTCATGATGCAATGTTTGCCGAAGATTCGTTCGTTTTGCTCGCTAAAAGCATAATCCATAATATTCTCACTACTGGGACAAAGGCCTCCACTCCCTCGAGTGCGCCCGCGCATGGAGACATGTCTTTCAATTCCAGGGGATGCCGGTTTCCTCACGATGTAGGTATTCCTTCACCGTTTTGAGAGCAGTGGTCGTGAATAATTTACATAAGGGAAAATGTCTTTTTAGGTTCGAACCTAAAAGATCTACTAGTCGTGGCCGTTTCCACTGGACCATCGATTACTATCTCTACGCTAAAAAGTGTTCGTAAGAATTACGATGGTTCATCGTGAAAGTTTACGGGAATACAGTATTTTGCTACGATAGCTCATAGTGGTTGGTCTCATCAGTTATTCGCGACAATAACAGAACTGTGACCGCACTGTGACCCTTCGATGGATTTTTATTTCAAAGATTCGTTTCCAGTCGAGTCTCAAAGCTGGTAGAAAGTTCGTGGCTTGAGTGTTAAGTTAGTTTGTTGCTACAATGGAGTGGATAAGCTGTTAACTTTATAACAATCTCTGGGATAGAGTTTTATGTCATTCATTTTTAAATGGAGTCTGATTTCAGTTTATAATCGTTAAATCAAAAATCATATTACTTAATTATTTTCTTTTAAAAAACACTTATTACACGTCACATCATGATATGTTTAAAACTGGATGGGGCCGATGTTTTGTACCCGACTACTCTGAGAAGAAACACCCGAAAAAAACTCAGAGGTCACTGTTCTTTTAAAATCTAGCTAGAAATTGGTCAAGTCATAATATGAGGACCATGCAGATTAGTGTCTGAGATGGTCTTTTAAAGAAAGGGCCACACAGATTTGAGTGGACCTCATGCCCAGTCAGTGCAAGCATTTGTCAGTGATCGTGTGGCTCACTCAAGCCTCAAGGCGCGCAACCGCTTCAAAGAGTACCTACGTTTTTTTTTTTTCAGCTGGGAAATCATCATATATGACTCCTCCCACTCTGGGCGGCGCAGGAGGGAGTGTCAGACTTTTACTGACTAAAACCCATCCATGTTCCTTCATCGCCCTTTGTGTTCCGGGGCCACGGTATCTCTTTCGAACAGTCCCGCAGCCCCGGCAGGCATCGGCCCTCGCGGACTCCTTCCTTTTGCTGACTCTCTTAAGAGTACCTACCTAACACTCGTTTTCGCTAATACAATTTCAATTATTGAGGTTTCGCTTAGCGTTTGTGAAAGTGCGCAATATGAAGCTAAACAAAACCATGTCTTGAAATGGTTTAGACTAAGTAGGTGCGTTTTTAGGGCTTTGAACTTTCAGGGAATCGCCCAAATCCACTTCAATTACTACCTGAAAAACCCATTGATCAAGTAGAAATATCAGAAGTACCTAACTGTGATTTTCGTCTAAAGAAACTTAGTTTAGTTATTTAGTTTTAATAAGTTTGTCATCGGAGCCTTGTTCAAGTTCCAGAAACGTGGCTAACGCTTTGACGAAGTTTGGATATTCGGTTTCAGAACTTCAATGAAACTAATCCTTTGGATGTTGAAGCCGAATCATATCGAGTCTGTGGATGGTTAATGTATGGAACTGTCTCCAAAGCTTGCTCTGTGATTAAATTACTGTGTTGTCTTCAAACTGCATTTGAAGAGACTATAGAAATCAAAAGTACCTATCATACACATAACGGTGTTTTCACTGCGACCTCATCACTTTATCTGTGTTACGCAATTTGTAAGTAATTTTCAACTAAAACCTCAACGTTTCTTTTAAAATATTGGTATAATCCAAGCCTTGACCATAGCCATAAAAAGGGTAACTATAATAGCGCCTAGCGCCATAACCATCTAATATTATCAAGATGCAATGTCAAAGAACTATTTATAGTTCAGTGACCTCCGAACGTTAAACTCAACTAAAATCGGAGAAAGTAATCGCTAATTAGCATGCAGCCGATGGGCTCGGCAGTTACATCACTTCCGTACAACAAATAGAGAAACTAACTACAATAGAACCCGAGAAAATGAAAGAAATAAGTTCAACAAATTGATTTTTTTTATTAAAGAACATAACCCCACCCACATTTTGCTAATTATGTTTTAGTTTCATGTAATAGGGAGCGAGCCTAATGCCTTCAACCGGGCTCAAATTCAGACTCCTGGGTATCGACCACAGGACCTCAAGCTCAGCAGTACCACTTGAGGCCACTAGACCAACAAGGCATTCAAGTAATTAAAGAATAATAAAAATAAATTCTGTGTGCATCGGCCTGCGCGGGAAAGCCCGGTGTATGTAACCGCTAAGTGGCGCGAGGACGCACACTCGCGTTCGGAATTCAAACCGTAGACTGCATGCTCACACGTCACGGAGACGTGATTGACTGGTTGGTTCGTTATGTGTACAACCGACGCATTATATAGTGCAACATTGTTCTGTTGGCACGTGGGCATAGTCGGAACTAAGGCCGCCATTTTGTTTTTTTAAAAACAGTTTCCACAGAATTTTACCAACGTTTACCAACAGCGCCCTCCACATTTAGCCGAGGCCGAGTGCAATTAGACAAAAAAATACTCAAAAGGTGGAAAAGTTTATAGTGGTCGGATTTTCATGCGACTTTTTTTATTCAGTTCCTAGTGAAACAGACCAAGTTAGCATTTAATGGATGCTCGGAGGTCACTCTATTACGCTACAAAAAGAATTATTATCCATAAACGAAAAAAAAAAATATTCGAAAGGAAATTAAAAAAATAAATAAAAAAGAGTCGCGAGTGGCGAAATATTTTTTTTAACTTTCTTCTCCACTCCACTAGGGACTCAATAAAAAAAGTCCCATGAAAATCCGAAAACTATAAATTTCGTTCCACAGTAAGGTCTAATTGCACTCGACTAATTCATGCAAACGCAAAAGAAACCATGTTGTACCATAACTGAACTCGTCTCTTTCAGGCCTGGCCAAGTACAAGTTTTTTTTCTGCCAGTTCCAAACTTGAATCATTAATCACGGCGAGTATTTTCGCGAAAAACTAAGCAACTAAATCGAACTAAGGAAAGGCGAACAATGCATTTTCATGCCTCGTTTCCTGGTTGTTTACCTTTGTCGTACTAGAAAAAGTTGATTGTTAATTATCTGTTAACCGTTTCTTATGTTTAATACAATAAGTAATTTACATAAACGCTGGTTTACTTAGTAGTTACACAGGTCATAGTTTCACACTTAATTACAAGATGGAATTATTAAGGGATCTACATTTACAACGATTACAGATTGCAGTCTTTATTACCGCATCGGCGCGTCATCAGTTGGTATGTGTTTCCAAATATCCCGTGTTTTTACAAGTCACAAAGATTTGTATTGTATTTAATCAGAAACAAAGAAAGAGAGTTAGAGAGTTCAATGCATTTACATTACTTTACAAGTATCATCTTCAAACGTTTGTTAGAAACACCACCATGTGTCGATTAGTGGTCCGAAGAGGCTTTATTGTAAGTAGATAAACCACCAACCCTACAACTTTGATAGCTCCAAGAATTCGTCAATCTTCAAACTCAATAAGCGTCTAAAACAAACAGGACACTTCTTCGAATTCCCCATCAAACTTCTTCGTCAATTGTCATTCAAAATTGAATATCTACAAGCGATGTGTAACAGACATTAAAATATCTCATTACCATTTAACAATGGTACCGAATACAGTCAGCTGCAAGGTCGACACCCATGTTTGTAGCCGACGAACAATTTGTATGACTCAGATGTAAGAGTGACTAACTAACAACGCTGTGAAGACCTCCCTTGCATACATATAAATGCGTGATCAGATAAAGAAATCTTCTTGACAATGATATACTGTTTTCATTTGAGTACCTATTGATAGGTCCGTTGTCGTACGTTCGACCATGGGGAAAAACAGTCAGACACAATAAACCATTATTTTGATTCATCACATCGCAATATTATTTACCTATAAGTATCTTAAAATCGTATCGACTAGCCGTGTGGTATCCGGCAGAGTAGAATAGAACCAACCCATTACACTCGGGTGTCGTATAAGGCGACTAATGTCTGAGGCAGAACACCTTGCGCCTCCGTAGACCAGAGAATGGGTAGCAGCGTTTTCTGTTAGTCTTTCATCACTGCGATCTCCAATCCGCCTGCCAAGCGTGGAGATTACGGCAAATTTCTCCCATCATGGGAGAGGCTTATGTCCAGCTGTGGACGTTATGGGCTGTTGTTGTTGTTGTTGTATCGACTGCGCGTCTGCGTTTATTATCATCAGCTTATTATAGCTTCCATTATTAGGAATGGACTAACACAATGGACAAAGACTTCTTTTGTCCTTGGTTACTTTTATCCAACTGGTGCCATCCTACGAAGATCTTCGCTCCAACTCTTAGGGATTTGCCTTTCAAAGTCTTCACTCAAGAATACGCAAATCTATGGCTAAAGCCAATGTTCTTCTTCCAAGTTCCAATGTCTAAAGAATATTTTCTTTTTTTGCAGCGTTCGCGTGTGTGATGCAGCGATGTCGGTGGCGGTGAGGGCGGCGTTGCTCTGCGCCTGCGCACTGCTGCTGCAGCATGGTAATACAGTTTCTTTGTAGACTAATTTAAACAATCAATAATGCTGCTCTGTCGATAAGAGAAAGACTGGTAGCTAAAAATATAGCCATACACATTACACACTGACAAAATCAAACTTACTGACTAAAACTGATGATTCAAATCCTCATGCTTCCCTACTGTCATAAAAATAACAGTTGAATAGCGGTAAGGATCATCATCATGCAATAATGTAAGCGTCTATGAAAAAAACAGTTACTGCACAATTAATTGGCTGCGTTAATTAAAGCTATCAGGTGCCTATCAAGCGTTTTCTTCACACTTACTTACCTCTGAGCCGTAATAGCATTCGATCCTTATCGCTTTAGTTGCGCCAATATTTTGCCCCAGATTACTGAAATCGAATACGATACGGGCTATACCTGCATACAAACATCAAACCTACAAATCTATCTTGCAAATAAATGTTTTGTTTTATTTTACTTCCAAAACTGAGAGATCAAAATTTTATTCCACAAATAAAAGATATCTATCTGTCTAATCATCTGAAAGTCTGCAAGGAAATTGATTTGACTTGACTTAGTTTGTGGAGTCAGTAAGGTACAAAGAACCTGAAAAAAATAAGAACCGGCCAAGTGCGAGTCGGACTCGCGCACGAAGGGTTTCGTATCATTATCAATACAACTTTAGACAAAACATTTAAGTAATTTTTAAATTTAAAGTGAAAATACTTACAACTAAATATTCTGTGAATATTTCAAGCGTCCACCTGTTGCCGTTATTAAAATCGGGATTTTTTAAATCGGGGGTTGTCTGGGAGCCCCCCTTAAATATTTATTTTATTCGGTTTTTAGTATTTGTTGTTATAGCGGCAACAAAAATACATCATCTGTGAAAATTTTAACTGTCTAGCTATCACGGTTCATGATATACAGCCTGGTGACAGACAGACAGACAGACGGATAGTGGAGTCTTAGTAATAGGGTCCCGTTTTTACCCTTTGGGTACGGAACCCTAAAAATGAGAAACAGGATGAGATTATTATTAAGTAGATAAGTTTATGAATAAGGTTGGGATTAACACCATCGTTTTTGTTTTAAACTTGGTCAGTGCTTAGCATTTCTTATTTATTCTCCATTCAGTGAAAAAATTGCAAAACTTCAAATCTTGAAGCTAAAACTAATGTGGGCATTCAATAATCATACCCATATAATAATAATGACCATAGCAACCATAAACAATACTTCCTCTATATTTACAGCAAACGCGGAGCTCCGAGGAAGGTGTCCAGTGGGAGAAAGTGCGTGTCCTGCGCGTGCGACTCCGTGCACGACGGACGATGAGTGCGGCGAGAAGATATGCTGCTCCACGACCTGTGGAAGAGCTTGTGTTGACCCGCTTTTTACAGGTAATTCACCAAATATTAGTAGCGGCATAGTACTAAAAGTACTGCAGCGCCATCTATGACGCAGATGAAGAACTAAAGTCAAAATTCTGAGAGGTCTCTACGAGTTAAGAACATTATAGAAAAATCCGACAACTGTCGGAGAGTAAACCACCAGCCACAACACCCGTGTGGTCGGAAAAAAGGATTAAAGTTGCTTTTGAGTAATCTTGATGCATTTGTCCATGTTTCAATTTTAGTCTTGTGGATGTACCTACCTACTAGTGTATTTAAAATAAATGGTTTGAATTTGATCATTTTGAATGGCGCAACTGCCTTACATAAAACCAATCATTCTCTGCATAGATACTTTTTGTTTGTAAATACATACTTATTATACATATACACCCGGGACCCTAAGAGTAAGGCAGCCTCAGTACCGCTGCGCCATTCGAGTCGTCACTATTTTACTTAGGATTACTCGAAACTTTGTAAACCAATCCAGGCGATTCAAAACGAAAAAAAAATAAAAACGACATGCAACTTGCAAGCAAACCAATACCCAAAGTAGCGTTTATACAGTTAGTAATTAATACAAACCCCTTGTGGGGTACGGAGTTTCCCTGTTTACATGCGAAGTTTAGCAAAGGGTTATAACTTTATAAACTACGACTAAGGGAACTACAAATTCCTCAAACAACTTGGGTACGTATTAATATCATCGTTATCTTGATTTATTTGGGGTCGACGCAGAATCTCTTCTCGTCTTTGCCTTTTAATCAAATACCATATAGTCTTCTAAATTTTCACTCCTTTCTATTCTTTATTTATAATCTTTCACATATTCCGCTCAATATAATCAATATATTATATTTAAATAATCTGATGGCAATAGGCTCGCCCATTATTACTTGAGACTTTAAGGCCCTTCTAACCCTAAAATGAGCAACTCTATTTGTGGTGGTTCAAACTTCGTTTGAAAAACTGTTAGAATAAAGTTCTAATCAGCTTGCACTACAAAGTGGTTGTTACGTCAGTCACTGCGGCCGAATAGTGCGAAATGAGTGGTTTTTTGCGATTTACAAAAAATCTATTGATTGGACTAAAAAAATAAAACACATAAGACCCGCTTTATAGTTAGTTCAGTTAGTATGCAAAGTTTTAATTTTTTTCTATCGAGAAAAGTTTATGGAATCGTGTTTTCGTCACACATAGGACTTAGCATTAATCCTCAACTTTACCATATATTTATTTCAAAATTAATGCTGCAGTATTTTAGGAGTGACGGAGGATCATGCTAAGCCATATAAGGGATATATAGCCCTTAACATAACTGGCGAAATATGGGTACTGTTCAGTTCGGCACGCCTCTGGGGGGGTGCCTACAAGGCGTGATGATATGTTATATTGTAATCCGCCCTTAGTTTAACATGCTCTTTACTCTTATAGTCATTCACATTCATACTCCCATGCCATGTCCTTTCATTCAGCCGAAAAAGATTTAGGTACTACCGGCCATAGACCCAACTTCTCTAAGTTGGTTCTTTACTTCTTGTATCGCGCTGGTTTCCGAGAAGTTTTGCAGGACGTTATTCCACCGTGTATCGTATCTTATGTACTTCTAACACCGTCTCGAATTCCTCCATCAGGTTGCGAGAACGTGAAGCTCTCATCAGAGAGGATATCTCGCGCTTTAGCCGCCGACAACAGCCGTGGTGGACGAGGCAAGCTGCCTGCGATGAGGACCCCTCGGTGCAAGTTCACTGACGGAGAGTTCGAAGAGATCCAGTGTGACAACGAGATCGTTAGCACCTGCTGGTGTGTTGATGCTGCTGGATTTGAGGTAAGAACCAAAGATCGTTTATGGTTCATTGTACCTACCTAATAGTTAATCAAAAAGAACTGAGTCGAAACTAAACATTGCAACTTAGTTCTTAGAAGAACTATTTTCGTTACTACATATGTATTATTGCCGGCTTCTATTATAACATAACTGCGAATTCGTCATACTGCTAACACAACGCGACTGTAGTTCATATCTTTCGAAGTCCTTCTGCCAAAACACGCGCAAAACACACTAATAGTGTTACAACATTACTTTGTTCAATTCACAGTTACCAGGAACCAGGGCGCCAGCCGCAGCCCTAGTCAACTGCTCACGAGTGGATCCATGCGCCGCACACACATGCAGAATGTTATGTCCGCTAGGTTTCGAGCTGGACCAGAAAGGGTGTCCTCTGTGCAAGTGCAGAGACCCTTGCTCCTCTGTCACCTGTCCCGGACAGCTGTCCTGTCAACTTGAGGAGGCTCCGTGCTTGAAGCCGCCTTGTCCACCTGTGCCTACTTGTAAGTAACTCCTTTCCTGCCATCTGTTACCCAAAACATGCAGATACACTGACCTCTGCGCTGCCATCGATAACACCGCGGAATAAACCGAAATTTTGGACCGCCAAATTGTATGCCACGATGAAGTAGCTGATGCTTGCTTATAGAGCTTCGTTAAGAACCGACAAAAGCAAAATAATACGTTGAATCGAAGCCAAACACCAGCTCCGTACGTGGTCAAAATATGTGTGGCCATGAAAAGGCATGACGCCAGTTTCAAAAAATTGCAAATCTATTTCGTCCGTCAGTTAGAGTATTGGAAATTAATGGACACGTATTTTTTGTTTTTGTAAATCAATGAATATTGACAAAGATAAAACGCATCAAAACTCGGGAGTGGGGGCTCGTGACGTCAGAACTAGCTAAAAATTATACCTAGGCGTGACGTATTGAGAATTTTAAAAGCGTCATATCTTCGTCAATTTTGATTTACGTAACAAAAGAAAAAACACGGGTTAAATGTTTTCTGATAATGTAACTGACGGACTAATTAGTTTTTTTTTTGTCGTCTCTCCTATTATCGCACAGTTTCAAGGCGTATGTTAAAATTTTTTGTTTTTTCCAAAAGACTCATTTCTTTTTATCTCAAAGATGCTCAAAAACTATTTCGACTAAATCGTGACTGCAGAAAAACACCGCCGGATGTCATAGCTGGATTACACAAATTATTCACATAACGTGGATGCTTGATGAAACAATAATATGCAAAATACTTGTCGATGAAACATAACATACATATTTACAGCAGATAATTATGCAAGTATACTAGTAGGTATACTACTCTGTCAAGAAAGTACCGGGAAAAGATCAATAATACACAAAATGTCTGTTATTCATCCAAATTTATTTTATCACCTTCAAAGTATGCTCCTTTAGAAACGATACACTTGCGCCAACGAATAATCCATTCACCAAAACATTTTTTAGACGCTGCTTCCGGAATTGAGTTCAGTTCTCGCCGCGAATTCTCCTTTATGTCTTCTATCGATTGAAAACGGGTGCCACGAAGTGGTAATTTGAGTTTAGGAAAAAGAAAAAAGTCAGCAGGAGCCATATCTGGTGAATATGGTGGTTGCTGGATGGTATTTGTTGAGTGTTTGGTCAAAAATTCGTTCACAATGATAGCCTTGTGCGAAGGCGCATTGTCGTGGTGCAAAATCCAAGAATTTTCTTTCCACAAATCTGGCCTTGTTCGTCGAATTTGCTCTCTTAAACGCCGCATAACGCTCAAATAATATTCTTTATTTACCGTTAGACCTTCCGGTAAGAATTCAGAGTGCACAACACCGCGATAGTCAAAGAAAACAGTCAACATGACTTTGACTTTTGATCGACTTTGGCGTGGTTTTTTCGGTTTCGGTTCAGTTGGAAGGCGCCACTCCGAAGCTTGTTGACTAGTTTGCATGTCAAACTCGTAAACCCACGTCTCGTCACCAGTAACAATGCGTTTCATGAATGTTGGGTCCAAACTGACTCGTTCTAGCATGTCCTCAGCGACTTTCATGCGATTGAGTTTTTGGAGAAAATTCAGATCTTTTGGGACTAGCCGAGCAGCAACATGTTTCATACCCAAATGATTAGTTAAAATGGTACGGATCGACTCGTGAGATACAGAAAGTTCGGCGGCTATCTCTCTCAGAGTTGAATGGGGATTTTCAGTCACTATTTTCTTCACTTTTGCGATGTTAACTTCAGTTGCAGACGTTGACGGCCTACCAGAGCGAGGCAAATCTTCCATCACATCTCGACCGCTTTTGAACGCTTTGAACCACTCATAAGCACGAGTTTTTGATAAAGTCGATTCACCGTAAGCCTTCTGTAACATTTTCAGTGACTCCGAACACGAAATTCCATTGGCGATGCAAAATTTAAGACAAACTCTTTGTTCGATATTTTTGTCGATTATGAAATTCGCAATACACGCTATATATGATATTACTAAAACCAGCACTGTATTTAATATAAATAACAGATGCAACTCAAACTCCGCGCCAAAATGGAAAACAGTTGTGCCAATCTAACAACTACAAAAAAACAAAAATTTGAATTTGGAACCATAAACAAATCATCCATTCCCGATACTTTTTTGACTGAATGTATGTTACGAATGAGTAGTTTAACCTTGATAACATATAACATGCCGCCTTTATTTCGTGAATGATTTGGCAGAGGTAATGTCTTATTATCCATCGCTATCATATTACCCAGTTGGTTGTGGGCGGTGGATGTCAGATAGGCAGTCGCTCTATGAAAAATACTATCAGTTAAGCTGCAACCGGTAAGACTGGAAGACGACAGTAAAATAGTTTGGGAAAAGGCTAGGATGATAATTTGACAGAGTTAATTTTCACATTTCACCCAGTTGTCTGTCTCGTTGTATCTAACGACGCATGCGCTAATGCTCACTTTGGGGTTATCGGGTTTTTCGATTATGAATTTCTCAGTATCAAATGTGGTATCAACTAGGAGTTACCCAGATCAGAGAGGAACTGATGAAATGTGTACATCACTGCCGAGCCCTTTGGGTAATTCAGACGTAGTTAGCTATGTCATATCATTTTGCCAGTTATGCTAAAGCTTTACTTTACCTTGATGTTTGCAGGCAAACGTGGACGCAGTCTTATGAACATCTGCCCTGTAGGAGAGCCGCTGTTCATATCTGAGACCAGCAGACCATTCCTGTGTGGTACTGACCCTGGAAAGCCGAACTGCCCACCTTTGTATAGATGCCTTGTTGAGTCAGGTTTGTAAAACTTCAGAGATCCTGGCAGCCTATTACAACCTGTGGGTAATTTTCTGTAAATCTCTCCCCGCATATATCGGGGGGCCCGTTGCGAGAGCAGTCTATTGCGATCCTTTCAATCTCCACAAACATTTTCCACACCAATTTCTTACGCCAAGCAGCGTTACTATATTCTGATTTTATGGTACCAGTGTAATTGCAAGAGCGTAAAACGTTTTAAGTTCGTCTCTGATATGGAAACGCATAGACTGTAGTATAGATGAATATAGGACGCGATAAACCAAGCCATTAAGTGAAACACTTCTTGCTTGCCACCCAATAACACACTAACATTGAAATTGAACATCTTTACAGGAAATGACTATGGAGTATGTTGCCCAGCATCTCTAGAACTCCAAAAAGCTGGGACTTGTCCTGCTACCACAGAGGAATGTGGAACCCCTTGTGCCCACGACCTGGAATGTCCTTCGATGCAGAAGTGCTGTGACGGAGGGGAGTGCGGAAAGCACTGTATTCTTCCACACAATGTAACGATGTGTACGCAACAGAAGATGTTAGCAGAACTATTGGTTGTTAGTGAAAAGGAGGGACGAGGATATGTGCCACAATGCGCTTCAGATGGGTCCTTTATTTCGAGACAGTGCTCTAGAAATGGATTGGTTTGTTGGTAAGTAATCCTATATTATTTCCAGGGAAAATTTAGCAAAATTCGTTTGCGCTATATTTCTTTTCTTTGTCGATCGCGCTTATCTGATTCAGCTGCGGTCGATAACACGCATATTAACTTGTCATCCAAGTTCCTTACCAATAATGGATCTTTAAAAATATTCTGCTCTATTTCAATTTTCATCTTGAACTTATTCTTGCTTATCTTTATTTCCCCAGGTGCGTCGACTCCGAAGGCAACAAACTCCGAGGATCAATGGGTCCCTCCTCATCAGTCCAGTGCTCCTTAACCCCACTACCAGCTCGCAGTGGTGCCCGAAGCCTAGGCTCTTGTGCTAGAGCCTTGTGTGCAGCCGTCTGTGAATATGGATATAAGAGCGGAGCCGATGGATGTCCTACTTGTGAATGTGATGACCCTTGTGCTGGGTTCCCTTGTCCTGATGGCGAAGAATGCATCAGGGTTAGGGAAGCTCAATGCTCTGGGGATCTGTGCACTGGATATCCAGTTTGTGAGTAGTGTTTTTTTTTTCTTTGTTGAATAGCCCAGAATAATACATACTTCGATAGAAAGTAAAATGCCAAAGCTGTAGAAAATAGTAGTTTTAAATCACACGATGTTGCAAGTCTATTTTATCTTCATAATTGTCTTAGCTAAACACCTCGTTTACTTATTAATAATCCCCAGGTCGTCCAAAAGTATCCTACGAGAATCCGTGCGAGACCGGAGTCCCAGCTTCCGACGCGGACGGAGCCCCAGAAACGTGCGGCGCCGACGCGGACTGTCCCGACAACCACGCGTGTACCCGCTCTAGCAGAAGTGGCACGGCCGTCTGCTGTCCCGACCCGCACTATGTAGATAATACTACTGACATTGATACTATGGAGGTAGGTTTCAAGGTCTTTAAAAGTTAGGTACATTATCCTAGGAATTTCTTAGATGTTGATGTGATTACAAACAAATTCGAGAAGAGAGTATGGCGGTGAATATTTCTGATGTGTGGGAATAAAATCTTAGACCATTGCTCAACCATGCTGCATACACATAAATAAAGGCAAAATTGCTATGGGTATTCCTATTTGTGTCATTTTCATTCTAAAGAAAGTCATAGACTTCAACCGTGGTTGGTTAAGACCTCTAGCTATGTCTTAACAATCAGTCACCTGAAAAAATCTCACAATGGAAGCGGAGAGGAAAACCTCTCAACGGCAATAGTATTGTATTGTATTGTATTGTATTGTATAACGGGCTGGTGTCCGCAACTCCACGTCAAAGCGCGTATTTTGCGTATGGGTAATAATCCACCACGCGGGCCCAGTGCGGATTGGTAGATGTCACATGTCTTCGAATTTTTGGTTCTAGGACATGCCGGTTTCCTCACGATGTTTTCCTTCACCGTTTTGAGAGCAGTGGCGATGAAATAAATTACACAAAGTAATGCCGCCTGCCTGGGTTTGAACCCACAACTTACTGTTCGTAAGTCGGGGCCGCCACCACTGGGCCACCGCTGCTCTCAACGGCAATAGTAAAATGAAAAAAAAAAAAAAATCCGCAAACCCAATTTTGTCACCTTCAAAAACTTTCCCAGAGAACTTTCGCATCTTGCGGCACTGAGGCTGAAGCAGTGTGCGGACTCAACTCCACAATGGCGTGTCCTGAAGGCGACTGTGACAACGACCTGGTCTGCTGTTCGACTGACAACTGTGGACCCGTGTGTGTGGACCCCGCTAAGATGAAGCTGCAGACTGATAGATTTGATGATAGTATTCCTACAAGTAAGAATAATATGTATCTTTAGCAGTTCAATATTTGTAACCAAGCAATTTCTCAAACGACACCGCTCGTCCGCGCGGTCGGAGGTGTTTTTGTCATCTACGGATTTCATACAAGCCATTGCGAATGTTTGATCCGCTTCACCGCCCGACCGCGCGGCCGAGCGGTGTTTGTGATAACCCTCTTCTAACGGCTCTTTTCAATAACTTACTAACAGGTAACGGAAGGTAAGGGAAGACGTCCCCCAGGACGGGTTGCTATCTCTAACTAATTGACATTTAGCTTACGGACCGTTAGAAACAAAACGTCTCGGAAAAGCTTTCTTTGTTTTTTCTATGAATCACATTCCTCCTGACGCGGATAGGATATTCCAACCATTTTTTTTTTTGAAACTCAGATAGTTACGAGACGAGCCTGCATATTAACTAACAGTTAGTAAGTAAGTTATAGAAAACGCCCGTAAGTGGCAGTTGTGTTTGGCCCGAAAGTGATCGACCAGTGACCACATACCGAAAGGCACGGAATGATCTACGACGAAATTGAAGTGGAGAGAATCCGCTGGATATAGGTGGTCCAGGGCCGGTAGTTGCAGGTTAGGTACAATGTCTTCGTTACACTTCAAGGTTGTACTCTTGGCCCCGGCAGCAAGGTACAAGGGAGTGCACTTGCACCCCCTTAAAGCCCTAACGGAAAAGAAAATACATAGAAAAACTAATGCAATGGGCTTTTCTGGATAGATTTACCATGTTACCCCTTGAATCTAACATAATTATCAGAGGTGGAGTGCAAAAAATTTCGAGCTGTTTTAATGGAACTGAAGGTGCACCTCCCTGGAAAAAATCCTGCCGGCGCCCATGGTTGTACTACTACATTTTAGCCCTAATTACGTAAATCTTTGTATCCAGTGTGCGAATACCTCCGCGACTTCGACGAGAAGATGGAAGGCACAGTGGACGGCATGAAGCTGGCCCTCCCCGCGCCCACGTGCACGTCTGACGGATCGTTTACTTCGCAGCAGTGTGCCAACGGACGGTGCTGGTGCGTCGATTCCTTCGGGACGGAGATACCTGATACAAGCACTAAGAATGCTTCGGCTGTGGATTGTGATGAGTAAGTAAATATTTTATCTATTAAACTGTATCTTATATGTTTGCCATTCCTATAGACAAACAGACACTTCAGCGGTTGAAGGTTTGACTCAAAAGTTTAAGTTGGTTTACAAATTCAAGCCTAAAGAAAAAGCAGTTGAATTTTGCCAAACTTACTGCTTCTGGTCAAATCAATCTCAAGTCTTTTTATTTGGATATTCTGAATGCCGATTGATGACATATTTGTATACTGTACTGTTTGTTAGCCTGAGTCATCCCACTGCTGGGCAAAAGTCTCTCCATGACTTTCGGTTTTAATTACACACACTTGTATAAACTAGTGTAATATTTTAAATGAATTATCGAATGGTGTATCAGGTCTAAGGCTGCGTTTCTACCTGAGATGAGCGAGGGTGCGTAGTGACGAATGTGTGGAACTAACCATTCACATAGCTGGAATATCTCAAGCTGTGAAAAAGAAGTAATCATACATATCCCTTGCTATGCAACCTCGCTCATTGCTCGTGGAAACGCAGCCTACTGGTGAAAATATTTCAGTACGGCGGAAAATTTTATGCAAATGCTCTTTAAACGACAGTGCCTATCCAGAAGTTTCTAAAATAATTTCAAATTGATTAATGAATTGGTTACTTTAATCGTCGTCAGGGTCCGTTCTAACCTCACGTGCCTCTCGCTGACGTGCCGCATGGGCTGCGACTACGGGTTCGAGCTGGGCGCCGGGCGCTGCCCCACGTGCCGCTGCCGCGAGCCCTGCGCCGGCCTGGCCTGCCCCGCCGGCCGCGCCTGCGCCACTGTGGACGTGGCCTGCGATGCTGACTACTGTCCGCCCGTGCCGGCCTGTGAGTATACATGTAGAGGATGACGTGTGACTGCAGGGGCTTATGTCCAGCAGTGGACTGCTATACACTGATTGATTGACGATGAACTGGGCTCAAGGTAAGAAACTCTATAATCCTTGGTAAGACCGGCAGTCAAACTCTCGGGCTCGTGATTAGCAGTAACGACGGTCGAAGTTAATGACAGCCGGGACAGATAGCTGGTGCTTAACACGCAACGCTCTCGGTAGGTATGAAATAAATGATCGCAAATCCAAAGAATGCAAATCATACCAATACTTAAAAGTGTGGCCCCAACTCATATCCAACATCCGTCTGATTTTCCAGGTCTTCCAAAGAAACCAGGACAATGTCCTTACCTAGTGCCTACAAACGGAGCGTGCGAGTGGTCGTGCCGGACGGACGCGGAGTGCGCGCCTAGCGAGCGATGCTGTGCCACCGGCTGCGGTACGGCTTGCACTAAGGCGGTACATCAGACTGCTTGTCAACAGAGAAGGTACGTCCTGAAAAACAGTAGCTGTGTGATGTGAATAGATTCTTGAACATTGGTTATGATTGTCGACTCAGTCCTAACTGGATATCTGAACCGCGGTGTATAAAATTCCAACTTTCGTTTGTCAAACTGAATACAAACTATTCTGTAAAAAACCAGGGATCCTTAGTCTACAAATCTTGTCACTCTTGGTTGTGTGTGCTTTGAAGCAACAATGGTGGCGATCAACGGATCTTTGTAAATAATCTGAACCTTGCTCGGTGTCTTGGTTTAGTTAAAGTCTTTCTTTACACTTTTCTAATAACAAGTTCAGTCTTAAAAATACGCATTCTCAGCTAGATTTTGACACATCCAGTTGGATACAGTTTAGTCTAGTCAGCAAACCCCCAGTATAAAAATGTCATAGAACAGTTTATTCCACAGAGCATTAGCTCTCCACACAGCGGCTGAGAGCGGCAGCCCGCCCGCCTGGGCCTGGGTCCCCAAGTGCGGCGAGGACGGCGCCTACGAGAGCGTGCAGTGCAGGGGCTCGGACCAGGCTTGCTGGTGTGTCGACACTGCTGGGAATGAGGTCAGTGCTACCTTTGTAATCATTTATTTTATGTAATCAGATTGCATACAAATTAGTGGCCCATTTGATGATACCACCGCTTGCAGACATCTGAAATTTCTGAGGCAACGCGGAGGCATTACTGGAGGCGTTTCGTTACTACAAGAATTGTATAACAGATAAGTAATAAACAGTGCTACACCCATGTAAATGAAACGAAATGGCCAAGCCACATATTTTGACTAAGGTGTAGAGTTTGTGAATTTAGACCTTGTAGAGTTAGGGCGTGTAGAGTTAGAAGCTTGGCTCTACATGAGATCTGATAACTTTTTGACAGTGCGAGTCATATGGTCTCGTCTTGGCAACATTTGACATGTTTTTGGTGGGATTTAATTTGCGTAAGATGTAACTCTCCAAAAAACAACATTTTTAAAATTCCAATATTCTACTTTTATTGTAGATCCTCGGCACCCGAGTAACAAACTCCACACCGAACTGCGAGGCTCCCATCAACTGTACCAAACCAACCTGCGCAGAAGACCTGGTGTGCTCCCACGGGTGGGAGCTGGATGACAAGGGATGTCCTACTTGCACCTGCAAGGATCCCTGTGTCGATGCCAAGTGCAGACCCGATGAGACCTGCGAAGTGGTACCTTTGGAGTGTGAGGTAAAATTTCATTTATGAGTTTTTTTTTTGTTTAGTAATAGAGATAGTAAAACTAGACGACCCCAGCGTAATGGGACACGCTATTAGACCTTTAGTGAGCAGGCTTATTATACTGTTCGGTAACATTGATAAGACAAGTACATAATAATATTGTACTTTATTTGTGAAAATTCTAATGCTGTGAAGATGACAAGCACGAGTCCTGCAGACTCGTGGTGTCTTCAGCCACGAAAAGCCATATGCAGTTGATACATTTTTCCATACCTTCAGCGTCAGGGTAGCCCGCGAAATTCAAATTTTCATACGTTTTTTGCAATTTGCAGGCCAGTGCTAGGTTGTATGTTAATTAAAATATTGTTCGCGATTGTAAGACGTAGGTAGTTACAGAATTATAATCATCAAAGTTATAAATACAACCCTCCAAGTTCAGAGGTCTAGGAATGACTTTTACCTTGAAAAAGTCATTTATAGATCTATGAACTTGAAGGCTGGTTGTTGTAAGAAAATTTGAATTTCGCGGGCTACCCTGGAGCATCCACCTTAATTGCTCATATAGTTGGTGCCAGTAAGATGAGAATAGCGGTCATTGCCCTTTCTCTAATATCTCTTCGTACGAACCAAAACAAATAATGTATGTATCGTTTTTCATTACAAAAAAATGTTGAAGATCACGATAGATGACGATTCCATACTTGAACAGGCTTATTTTTGGTTTTTAAAGTTAAGAAGTTTAATAAATGTAAGTGGGTCAATGACCGCTATTCTCATCTTAACTGGCACCAACTATAGCTTTAGTACATGTAAACATGAGCCCTCTCCCCCCCCCCAGGCTAGCTCCTGCCCGGGCCTGGCCCGCTGCGCGCCGGGTGCGCAGTGCCCGGGCGGGCTGGCCCCGCTGAGCGCGCCGGACGGCTCCGGTCCGCTGCTGTGCGGGCCCAGTGCGGCCGCCTGCCCTTCTACACACGCCTGTCGCTTTGCTCCTCATGATTCTACACCGTCTGTTTGCTGTCCGAAGCCACGTGAGTATTGATGAACTGATGGTTGAACCTATGATTTATGCATCGCGCTCAAGGTCTAGTCCGATCACTACCCTTGGTTGTCAGGTCGACAATAGTTAGTTAGTTAGCTAGTTTCCACCATCAATAAATTGCAAATCTATTTAGTCCGTCAGTTGGAGCATTGGAAAATAATGGACGCGTGTTTTTTGTTTTTGTAAATCAATGAATATTGACAAACATAAAACGCAAACAAAAACTCGGGAGTGGGGCTCGTGAAGTCGTGACGTCAGAACGCACTAAAAGTTATACCACGGCGTGACGTATTGAGAATTTTAAAAGCACGACGCTTTTCGTCAATTTTGATTTAAATAACAAAAGAAAAAATACAGTTCAAATATTTTTTGATAGCCTTTTCTTTTTTTTGTGCAAAAAGTTCAAATAATTAAATGAGCAGAATTTGAGCATTAATCGTCTTCTCCCATATTGGCACAAACTATGAATACTAAGTCAAGCGCATATTTCTGTCAGATTATTTCTGAATTAACAAGTTGCAAATAAAGATCTACAATAAAATTGCGATCAATAGTGTTGATATCTATTCGTGAAATTCAATGCTCTTCTCCACCATCCAGGCACAGTATGTTTCGAGAACAAAGACGAGGGTACTTGCACAGAGGGTGAAGTCCTGAACACGACGAGATGGCACTTCAACCACGCACGCAACCGATGTGAACGGTTCAAGTACCACGGGTGCTCCGGAAACCATAACAATTTCAGGACTAAGGAGGAGTGCAATACTGTGTGTCCTGGTGAGTTTAATATCTCATTTTATGGTGTTTGGCTACTAAACTATAATATTTCCCTCCTGTTTATTAAATCCCTTCTTATATATCTGATTTGTAAATATTATTAGCTCTTAACTTTTTGTAAATCTTATTCGAATCTCTTGAAGTGATTTGATTGGCCATCGATTTTCTGAAAACCAATCACTAGGTTAATAGATGCGGCTATACAAACTGATTTTTTACAAGAATCATTGTACTTAAATTAGGTGTTCCACGGTACAGCTTCCGAGACTTCTTTAAATGCTTCGACTAAGAAGTTTTTTTGTTTCAAAACAGTGGCTGGAGAAGCTCCGAAAATGCAAACTAAAAAAAGGAAGACAAGCCACATATTGAAAGAGGAAGGCATGTCGTTATTTCTTTTGTGTATAAATGTTATTATCATATACCAGTGTTAACTCCACAAAATTGTACATTGCAATGCACGATAATTCTAATAGCATGTTAGTTTAATTGGCATTTATTTGGGTAATCAGGGGATGAATGCATGTATCTTAATTATGGAATCAGGCGTTAGGGGCCGTCCATTAATCACGGGAGGCTCGAAAGCGGGGGGAGCGGGTTTGGCAAAAATCACGAAATATCACAAGCGGGGACGGGGTGTGTATTAAGATGTCACGTGTATTTATTTTTTTGTCAAACGCGCGATTTCTAAACCGATAAGTGGCGTGTAGTATCTTGGAATTTTCTTTTACGTGATTAATGGACAGCCCCTTACTCTGCTGAAATTCATGACATTGAAATGTTACGCAAAATATTTATTTATAATTCTCAACAACTAGCTTCAGGCCATGCCAAATACAGCACCGCTCACATGTGGCAGGTGAGACAAATACAAAATGCAACTCAAACCTTCATCCGACACGTGTTTTGCCCTTTTAAGGGACACCCTCAGTAGATGTTGATTTGGTGACGGGTCAGGGCAAACATTTGTAATTCGAGAGTCCTAAAGTTACCCAGTAAAGGGGCAATATTTTTCATAACATTTTAATTAGAATCAGTTGTTAAAAATGTAATTTGAGTCAGTAGAATAGAAACTGTATAAATCTAGTGTAGAATGACGACGCAAAGACCATGTATGGCTGCCAAATAGTCAAAACACCATATGAATAATCGGCTTTGTTTATTTTAAAATGCTAAGGACACCGTAATACGTGTCTTATGTTTTGGGGTCAATAACAACCAGTAACATCCATAACTAACATTATTTTCCCCTGATACAGTATTGAGCCCATGCGAGAGGCTACAAGAGAAGAATGAAGCAGCAGCGCAGAAATACGGAAAAGGAACCTTTATACCCAACTGCGATGCCAGTGGAGCTTGGGAACCAGTGCAGTGTATGTCACATATTGGTAAGTGAAACTACTACAAAATTATTTAGCGAAAACTTATTTTTGTTGTCATGTATTCAATGTCTCATTTGAATAAAATTTCAGTGGTAAGCCTTGCTCTGAAGGCAAGTAGGTAGTAGGTAAATTTTTGCCGGTTGGCTAGTAAAAATAGTATATTTTGATGCAAGTATGGAAACTTTGCCATTGCTTTCTAACATTTGGCTTGATCTAAGATCTTATCCACGAACAATCAATCTATTCACAGATGTATGTTGGTGTGTTAGCGCCCGCGGTGAGCCTCTGAAGGGTTCCTTAGTGCGCGGCGCTAAACCTTCGTGCAACTTCAGACAAGCGCGCAAGTGGGTGCAGCGAGACCCGCTCGATGAACGAGCTAGAGCCGACGAAGGTAAGAATTTGGGGCTATACAAGTACCATAGCAAATAAATCTTCAACCAGAAAATGGATCAGATTTAATTTTAATAAACTGGAGGACTCCGCTACCATCTCTGATGACATAAATCGATTTGTGGGATAAACTTAAAAATGTTAAGCGTTAAGTTTTTATTGTCCAACTTGTGGGATAACTTGGTGGGTCATAGTGAAATAATCCAAGCTAGATTATTTTTTTCGGATAGTTGCTTAATTTGTTCAAGTCTACTCCTAAAACCATTGAAATTGTAAGTTCATATTGGAATATTTTCTATAAATTTAATGCACCTTATATTTCTTTTCCAGTACTGGAAGAACTAATCAGACAAATGACTGCATACAGAGTAGACGAATTTAATGACGACGACGAAAATGATGATGATCTCGATCTAGTAGCCGAAGTTCAGGAAGATGAATCTTTAGACAAAATACTACTTGAACAGACGACAGACACAGACGTGCCCGTGGTTGTGTCGGAGATCGTGGAGCCCAAAGCTGCAGACACTACCAGAAGATTGGATAAGCATCTGGAAATTAACGTTGATAAAATAGTGTTTAGAACCAAATGTCAGATGATGCAGGAGGAAATTGAGAACGGTGAGTCGGAAAAACAACGCTATGAAGTTATTATGAACGGTTTTGGCACGATCATGACATGGACAAATCTAGGCTAAAAATAAGTAGTTTTAAGGAAAAGGCTTCTCTTCGTTGAAGAATGACTAAATAAGTTCCATATCCGTGTGTGTATCCGTGTGTTTTTCGAAGGCATAACGTTAATTAAGTTTAAAAATCCACATACAAAAACTAACATAAATATTACTACCTCAGAATTGAGCATAAAAGTCTACGAAGAATTCGTCCATTAAAGTCCTATTTTCTCGTAGGTGGTGAAGGTCTCCGACCACGATGCTTGGAAGACGGCGAATTCTCTCCACGACAATGCTCTCGTGGGCGATGTTGGTGCGTAGACGCTGCTGGACAGAGGAGAAGTCATGCGGGAACCATCGCCGATGCGCCTGCACCCGATTCTTGTGGTAAATTACTGCCATTTATTGAGATACCGATTAGTACAACGTTCGTTAGACTTATGGACATTACACACCATAACACCAGCGAAAGTTGTTGCCGATATGCCCGGTAGCTTTGGTGTGTAGAGTCCATTAGCTTACTATCTGGTACTGGTAACCGCAATCTACAGTAGTGACTGGTTTCAATCAGAGTCTGAGGCCCGGACTCCACCAAAGTGCAGACGAGCGGAGCGAAGAGGTGACGTGCAGGAATCAACCAATCACATTCGTTGAAATATACATCGAGTGTCTCATCTCTCCTGTAATTCGTTGCATTTTGCACGTCCCCACCGCTCCGCTCGTCTCCGTGTTGGTGGAATCTGGGCCTAAAAAAATAAACGTAAAGCTGAACCAAGCAAACTTAACCATTACCACGTTTATTACAGAACAAACACAAATAGAAACAGCTATCCTGGAGCTAGAACTCCTGAACGTAGAACATTCTGTTGCGGAACGAGCGCGAGCTGGCTTGGCGGCGAGACTAGCCGCATTAGGAGCAAGGGTTCCTGTCGCTATGACCAGGGACAGGAACGTTGTCAAACTGAGAGCCGTGCTTACTGGCTCCAGGGCTGTTGATTATGTCTACCATATTGAGAACTTGGTAAGTGAAGGAAATCCACAATACAGGTTTGAACATCCGTAGTTGTGACATCACGAACTTGAACGTGGCCAGACGGAAAGGAACAGCTTTTTTATCTTCTAAAACTAGGGTGTTGACATTTAATGGCGCAGTTGGCTGAAATCTACACTCGTAGCTTTCTAGAAAACTGTAAAACTAAGCGCCCATCTTATTTTCCTTAGTATATTAAGTAAGTAGTAACTATAGTACTTTGTGTCATTGACACTGGCTCGGCCACCATCAGGTATTTTAATTTTAATAACACAAAAAATGAGTCGCTAGTTAGTCGAAATTTGTCGCCAAATATCAGAATTTGTCGGTCACTGGTTCAAAAGATATAATTCAGTATCCGAGGAACACAATTTTGGCTTTTCTAAACTACAGTTCCCGCCATATATACCTACCCCAAAAAGTTCATCACTATTCACTATCACTACATATTATAAAACAAAGTCCCCCGCCGCGTCTGTCTGTCCCTATGTATGCTTAGATCTTTAAAACTGAAAAATGAAAAAATGAAAAATGTTTATTTGTCCCAAAACAGTTACATGGATTATAAATGAGATATCCCCAGTAAGTAATTAATAATACTTGTGTTGGGGCTGTCCCGCTCTTTCCCTTAGTTGTTAACAATATTGAGACTATTTTACAAAATAATGGTGACTTAAAAATTAAATTTAGGTCTAGGAAAAAAATAACAATAAATGACTTATAAACTAATTGGCAGCTCTTTGTGTAACTGTAGATTGTGAAACTGTGTGTGCGTCTTGTTTTTGAACCGTGTTTGTGTTGTTGTATGTGTATGTGTGTGTGTAAACTACGCAACGGATTTTGATGCGAGTTTTTTTAATAGATAGAGTGATTGAAGAGGAAGGTTTAAAGAAGATTTAAGGTATATAATTTGCGGGCGCGCGAAGCCGCCGGCATCAGCTAGTATTATACAAAAGGCTCTAATCCGTATCTTGCTATCTATAGGTGAAACAAGAGAAACTAGCAGGTAACGAGTCGGGTGATGAGGTCGTGTTGGGAGCCGACGTCATCCGCAGCGAGTACCGCCTAGCCTCGCCCAACCGGGCCGCGATGCAGCAGCGAGAGATACTTAGCGAGTCTACTGTAAGTTTATACAATCTCTGTTATTTAGTTGTTCCAAATAATTGTTTTGTTTTAATGTATCATAAATGAACGTTTATTTAATATCATTAAGCTGTATTATGGGGCCCATTGTTGTGCTTTAAGTAATACATTCCCCTGACTTGGCTATAATAAACTCATAATATATTTGTTTTCTTACCAGGTATCTGCAACAACTTCCTACCACACTGCACTTATAGTCTTAGCAGCTACTTCAGCATTCATCATTAGCGTGCTATGCGTCCTCGTGATGCTGTATCGCGGGAGATTACAACGGGAGCCGCAGAAAGCTGAACGATTCCTCCCAGCCGCCCCTCCAGTCTACGTCCTCTCCGCAGATGAGAAAGCAGAACTAGCGAGAGTACTACACGCCCCTCCTCCCCCTGTCCCACCACTGAATGATGACCAATCAAGAGTATAACCAAACCTTAAGATGGAGAAATGCTTTAAAACTTTACTGTAGAACATGGATATGACAACTCAAATTTCCCGCTAAAAAACTGTTACTAAGAGTGTTGCCAAGTGTAAAAATAATTTGAGTTTCATAGACAATAATAATTTTGTCTTTAAAATGGCTTGGACTTGACGTGACAATACATTTCTAATGCCGGGTTCAGACTTTCATAGCACATACGAATTTATCTGCTAGTTATTGACTTAAAAATATTATAATTCTATTTACATGATAAACTTACCCAATTTACACAATTTCTAAAGAATAACTAGAATTATTGACTAAAATAAATCCCCTTGACTTAAGTTTTATCAAATGCCTTAGTTTTAAGCGTATGAAAAGTTCAGAGAATTTATGTTTTTTTGTATGTACTGTCATATCTATGTAGACATGGTAATTTACATAATAATATTGAACACTTTGCGGATGGTTTACCTACGTTACTCGGTAAAAAAGCTATTGTAATGATAGTACAGGTACTAAAGTAATTATAGGGTCCAAAATAATATTGGCTAGAATTTTGAGTAACGTAGTTATATTAAATTTGTCTTACCTCTGTATTTGTAGTTTAGTATAAACTTAATTCGGAACCAAATTATGTGTTCGTAGTATGGGCCAGTTGCCAGTTACGAAACGCAAGACCACAGATAATCATTGTTGAAGATCTAAATTAGTAAAAGTGAATATGGAATTGGAAGTAAGTACAGAGTTAATGTCCATTATGACATCGATCAGATGTCGAGTGAACGTAAGTAAGATAGAGACTGATAGGTGATGGTCGTATTCTCTTGAAAGAATCTCTGAAATGTCCTGTAAACTATGCGGTGGTTGCAATATGAACCAGATTCATGCAGTCATGCTTGTAAATGACATTAAAATGTGGAGGAAATTTGAACTTTCGCAAAGTATAATTTCCGATACGAGGAAACTATGACATACCTACATGCTAGAGAAGTAAAAAGACAAAAATAATGAAATGTCATAATTTCTAAGAATCAAGACACAAGTATCTTGTTATATTTTATATTAGTATAGGAAACTATTATTAAGTAAGCGCAGAGGTGCGCGTAAATTAATACTACGCGCACCTTTACGCACTCTTTAGTTCCTCTCGTTGAGTCTCGCTCTCCATCACTTTAATACATACATAAAGTCCAACACACTACTGCTTTAAAACTATAAAACCTCGTAAAATTATATACACGAATCAAGAACGTGGCTCGACGTAGAACTAATCTAGTCTGTTTTATAATCATGAACCTTTCATCCATCACAAATCATTTTATACCCTCTTTTATTTGTAAATAAGTGTAATATTTATTTAAGTTTTCTTGTAACTCTTTCATCAACCTTATCTAAGCATAAATATTTGCCAGGTATTTTCAATTTCATAGGCGTTATTTTTAACCGAAATCCCAGCACCCATTAGACAAAGTCTCGTAATAAATAAAGAATTTATTCATAATATGTATTACATTATTTAATTAAATAATTAATTTTATAAAATCGTGTTTTTTTTCTGTTCCTCCTTCTATTTTAAAAAGTATACATGGTGGAATTTTGAAATGGGGCAGTAAGGGTTTATCGGTAAGTTTATTTTCTTAGGAAATGTATGGGATTTTGTTAGGGTTCCGTTGCCAAATAGCAAAAAAGGGACACTTAAGGATTCGCCTTGTCCGTCGGTATGTCTGTATGTCACAGTAATTTTACTCCGAGAGTGTAGGCACCATACAGTTAAAATTTGGAGAGTAGGTGTCTTCTTTTAAGCGATACACAAAAATGACGAATATAGAAAATACATGTAAGTAACTGAGGGTTGGAATAAAATATAATTATATTTTAATGATGTAACTCTATAGGCAATTTATCGACAGTTCTTATAAATGATATTGAGGTTCACAAGACACTTTTTTTCGTAAGTCCATGTTTGATGCTACGACGATCGGCGGCGGCTACCTCTCGCGTCCGGCCTTGGTTCAATTCATGGTCACCACCTTCTGCGAAGCAGTCATGCTAGCGAAGGAGGTGGCGAAACGTGAGAGGGAGAGAACATCACGTCCCAAACGCCGCGGAAGATGCACCGGGCGTCGGGGGCCACGTGGTGGCCCAATGTGAACCAAACACAGTCATTGGTTGAAAATCTGTCAATGGTGTCGATTCTGTTGTGCACAAACTATACTTAATTTAGGCTATTGCTATCTTTATCTCTCTAATAAAACGAGAAAGAGACGGACGTAATTTAGAGCTGTCAAATTTAGTTGGAACTAATATTTCCGAACAAATGAAGGGTGCACGTAAAAACATGTCGACTAAAAACACGGTGAAGCGCAAGGCATAAACTAATTTGACATCTCTAACTTAGTTCATACCTATAGCCGTCCTTTTCTCGCACTGCCTTTTAGTAAAAGATAGCAATAGCCTAAATTAAGTTTAGCGTGTGCACAACAGAATCGACACCAATGTCATTTTATATTTCAAAATAGTTTGACCTCATTGGTCAGATTGGGTCTAAGCTATGGACGCGCCATCTACAATCAGCTTTGACCAGCCTTCCCCATTTCTCAGTCACCCCAGTTATGGCAACACTGCTGCATTCACAAAAAAAAAATATTACTAATCCCAATGTGTAGGACCGGCATAATATTTAGTTTATTAGTCATTACATTAATTTATAACTAAAGATTTAAATAAAAAAAATATTTTATTTTAATTTGTACATTAAATAGATATTTACACAAGAATAACACTAAATTAGCCATGAAATCATTATGATAGTATTTAATGTACATTAATAGTCTCCATTTTGATATCCGCCTGTCACGTCGTCGATGACATTTCTTTCAGTTGACAAGTCACTCGTAGGGGCCGGCCCTTGGGAGAAATTATTTAGAATGAATCAAGGAGGCGGCCTTGCTTGTTGCGCTGTTTGCAACGAGAAAACTCATCGGAGGTGCGCTCGCTGTCTGACGATATATTATTGTAATACAGAACACCAACGGCAAGACTGGAAGAGACACAAAAGTGAATGTGCACCCAAGTTACTGAAGCAAGGTTCCAAAAGCGATAAACCAGGTGAACGTCCGATAGTTGGTGAAGAAGCCACGAAGAAAGTGAAAGACGGAACTTCCGACGTCACAGAAGAAAGGCAGAAGGATATTCAGAAGGAGGGTAGTGATACAAGACGTTTAAAAAAAACTAAAACGAAAAACGTGAAAAATTGTAGTAAGGAGGGTAGCCTGGACAGTGTTAGTAAACATATTTCGCAAATATCGACTGAAAACGTTAAACAAAGTGAGGAAGGTGAATCTAAAGCATCGGGACACAATGACAACAGTGTGATATCTAGTGTAGTGTATACAAACCGCGACCTAACGACTAGTAGTGCCATAACATACGAAGGTTCCTCTGAGCAGGAGGTGTTGCGCGAGTCGGCGCAGCTGTTGAGCACAGTGGACTTCCCTACGCCTAGTACCTCCAATGTGTTGCGGGTGGTGAACAGGACTGACACAGCCAAGATGCCTGTACTGCCTAGCTTCGCGTCGGAGCAGGGTACAAGAGTAAAGGAGTACCCTGAGGCCTCGTTGAAAGGCAGTGGGGCACCGTTCCACCACATGCCCAATAGTTACTACATGGATCCGAGTGACTCTTGCTATGAGATATGTCATAGAGTGATCAGAGATATGACTCAATATGGTGTTTGTGTGCTGAACAATTTCCTCGGTAAAGATCGGGGGCTGATGGTGTTGAATGAAGTGCTGGAAATGTATAGATCGGGAATATTTACAGTAAGTTTTACTGGCTTTTTTTATTTTTTAACACGTTTATTTATGGACAAGATGAAAGAATTAGGAAAATATGTACAAAATTTGTGCTTATTTCTAAAGATATCTTGAAAAATGGTGTTGTTTACTATTATTCTGAAGTAAATGATTGAAATTTTTCTATTTGTAAATGTCTGACTGCATAAATATGATATTTCACAATGACTTCTTAAGCAAAATCCAACAATTACAAAAAACAATCACAGTCAGAAAGGCAACATTACTCAGTATGTTTATTATGTAAACAAGATGCTAAACAGGTTATGAACAATGTTTATTAAAATGAATAACCTACATAAAAACATATCCTTGTAAGGTGTTATGTGATGCAAGTATGAAACATTTTGAATATTATAGCAACTTGATGTTTCATTTTATTAGAAGATATTGTCAAAACACATGTCTAGTAAAAGAACAAACAACTTCATATTACTTCTTTCTGACTAATAACTAAACTGACTAAACTAACTAAACTGATGGACTAAATTGATTTGCAATTTATTGATGGTGGAAACTAGCCTATTATTTTTTATTTTATTACCAATATACAACATCTTAAATAAACAGCTGACACCAGCTGATAACTTGAACACACGGTTCTGAAAACCCAACAAAACGCATTTATTCAGAACTCTTAGTAACCACAATTTTTAAACAGATATATGTATAGTCATTATGGTCAGAGAAGGCATGGGAAAAGAGCACATGGAAGGAATTGGGGGATGCCTTTGCCCAGCAGTGAGACAGTACAGGCTTAATAAAAAAAAAATTGTAACTAATGACAGTTATCCAAAAAAAGAAACTTAAAATCGCTGGTCTGTAAAATAACCACTTTTCACTTTTGATTGTTTACTTAAACAGTTGAATTGAGTTCAAACACACACTAAATTCATTGATAAAATAGCCTGTATTGATGGTGAGTAATGCTATAATTGTCTGTTGCATTGCAACCATAAACAGAATGTAAACAAACCATGGTTGGTGGTACATTTGGCTTGAATTTACCAACAAAACGGTTACTAAGTTTGATTGTAAATGTTGACAACAATGACTACAGTCCAAAAAATATTTGTATTGTATAATATTCATTCTATTCATATATTATTTCAAAGATATGTGACATCAAAAAAACCGCACTGATCCCGCGCGGTGGATTATAGCCCATTCCCTCTCATAGAGAAAAGGCCTGTGTCCCAGCAGTGGGAACATTAATAGGTGATGATGATGATGATGATGTTGATGATGATGATGATGATGATGATGATGATAATATTCATGTGATAAAAAAAATTATACATAATAGGACACTGTGTATCTAATAGTAGGTACACCCACATACACTCCAGTTATATTTAAGTCCCATGTACCTAATTTAGGCAAGCCTATTGCCATCAATCGGGTACAAAATTACAAAGCTAAACTCTGTGGCCGCTACTGAGAAATCCTTGTCAGAAAAACTCAAAACCTTTTTTTTTTTATATATTTAGTGAGCTTTTGCTACAAGTCTGTAGTGTAATCCATAAAACGCTGTTTGCGCAATGTAGTAAGTTAGCCTATGTAGTAGTTATGCCTATTTATTTTGGCATCAATTATTTCTGTAAGTAAATTTAAATTTTACTTTATTTTTGTACTATGTTTATGTAATGCTAAGTTTTGTGATTTTAAATAATGTAATATTTCAATAATGTTGTTAGTTTAATCTTTTCTAATTTGGTTGCAAGTGTATGGTTTAGGTTTAAGTTCTTAGCAGTTTGTTGCAGGTTAAACCCTGTAATGATAGTTTAGGGTGTTTTAGATAAATAAAAAAATAAAATAAAAATATCAATTTATTTCTGTATAATTCAGGCTGGTCAGCTGGTATCAAATCCGGCGAGCACAGAAGCGCAGACCATCAGGAGCGACCTCATACATTGGATCGATGGCAAGGAATCCAACTGCCAATACATCAGACAGTTAATTAGTCAAGTAAGTAGGTATTTACCATTTACTACTGGGTAATGCGATACCCCTTTGTAAGACTGGTTGTCAGACTTACGAGCCACTGACTCCCTGTAACGACTGGCAAATATCTAAAAATGACAGCCGGGACCTACGGTTTAACGTGCTTTCCGAAGCACGGGGGAACTCTGTATATAATGTGTGGTTCACCACGAACCAACCTAGGCAACCACAGCTTAACCTAAAGATCGATCGATTGGTCGTTTATTTTCGTTTTTATTACGGAGCATAGAGCTTTTTCTGAATAACTCGACCCAATGCCGCGACGAAAAGTATGGTCACTTCCTAAAACGAAACTGGGAGTATCGTACGCCCTTATAGCTGTTTTCATAAAAGCATGGTTTAAAAGCTCTGTTCTTGCTACGAATAGCGCTCTCTTCTTTGGTGGCAACCGGACCTAACAAAGGAAAACGTACATCAAAACAAAACTGAATGGCCCTTTGCGGTTGTTAGAGGATAATCATAATTATCCCTTTCTGACTACGTGATTTAAGTCATGTCAGTTGGTTGACAAAAGACACGAAAACAGTTGAATAGTTTCTCATAAGGTGCTTGTCATTTTAGGTACCTAGTAAATTGTTAGCTGTCCAGATTTTAATTGCTACACACTTACTCAACACACAGTTGGGCGGATAAATCGAATAGGTATTATAGAAACGGGAAAAAGCCGCTCGACTTAGCTCGAACGGATAGGGATGATGACTGACTAAAAAATATATAATTCTGTTTAGTCCGTCCGTTAGATTATCGAAAAATATTGGATGTGTTTTTTGTTTTATCAAAATCATAAAAATGGACGAAGATAAAACGTGTCAAAGATCATGAGTGGGGGCTTGTGACGTCATATTTTTGTAAAAAATGTACTCAAATGTGACGTCACACGAGTCATCATTTTTTTGTTTACTTACGTGAAAAAAGAAAAAATATGTGTCCAATATTTTTTGGAAATCTAGGTATCTGACGGACTAATTAGTTTTTTTTTCTCATCTACCCTATTATGCTTAGCTAACTCGGGGAGGGTAGATACTGAACGGAGTTTACTGATCGGCACGAACCAAATTAAACACCAATATAAGTAATAATTGCTTGGGGTCTACTTGTCGGATCGAATAGGCCAATCCGAATAACGGAATTGCACCGCCTTAGATTATTGTAGCTACTGTATTACTCAAAGGATTTCAGTCTGCTTAAAGTATCAACAATAAAAACAATGCAATAAAACTAAATGCTTGCATAAATATTTATTAGGCCAGTGTCGTCAAAAGTACTTAGTGAAGCTCTGTAATTGACTGATAAACATTTCTTCGTGCATAATCAATACGCAACATAATCTTTAGATACGGAAAACATTTGCTGAAGGCAGGAAACGCCGTATTGATTGATAACGGATGGAAAACCCATCATTATGAAAGACAATAATTATTATGTTAATAAAAACATCAGCCCAAATCTTGGTCGAGAAATTTTGAAAATACTTTATACTTTAGAAAATTCTCTATTCACACTTCTACTAGATGAAGGTATAAATCTGGGACATCGCTAATTACCACCTGGGAGATTCCACCTCTTTACGCGCTGAGAAATTCTATAGTCAAATTATGTCAGTAGAAACCTTCAGTTTCACAAACATGGGGTTCCCCAAATCATCGACCTTAAAGCGTTTAACATCAAAATCCATTCACAAAAACCCAGCTTTGCTTTCCAAAATCTCGGATCCGACAACCGCCATACGAAATAATATCTTTCATCGTATGTTTGCCAAACGGTTCAGCAATATTTGCGTAGAAAGTGCTACATTTGCCACAAATCGCCCGCTTGTTTAACAACAGCGGGTCGAGTTAATCACAGCAAGCACGTAACTTGACGTTGACACAGCCAGACTTGGAGACGTATACAGAAACTTGTCGCCATTTTTTTAATGAAAATGTTTGGTTTTCCAGACTAAACACGCTCAAAATCGGTAAAGTTTCTGACTGTTAACATTATGAACCAGTCATAATTATGTATTGGTTCCAGTCTTGGCTGATAGGCTACTGAAGAAGTCTACTAGTAACTCAGCATCCTCTTCCTTCCCTTGTCCCATTCTACTTGGTGTTCTCCTCCCATTCTCCCCTGTCAGACATCAAGGCATCATTTACTCCTTTCTCTTTCATATCATTTCATATCAACTACAGAAGTATTTTTCATACCGTCATTTCACACATCTTCATCATCTGCCTAGCCTTTTCCCAACTACGTTGGGGTCGGCTTCCAGTCTAACCGGATGCAGCTGAATACCAGTATTTTACATGAAGCGACTGCCTACCTGACCTCCAAAACCCAGTTAGTAGTGGGTAATACGATACCCCTTGGCAAGAAGTTGAAGTTGACAGACTTTTTGGGCCACTGCCCGTAACGACTGTCAAAGATCTACAAATGACAGCCGGGACCAACAGCTTAACGTGCTTTCCGAGGCACGGAGGAAACTCGGTATGTAAGGGTGGTCACCCATCCACAGACCAACCTAGGTAAGCACGGCTTAACCTAAAGATCGACCCAAGCGGCTGTTATTATTTAGCCACGAGCTCCTTTCACACATCTTCTGAAACGATATTTCTGCTGTTCTCCCAAATCTTCTGTACCTTGGTCATGTTCTTTCAACTGATATGATAATAAATAACTTCTATGATATCACCAGCCTACAATGTCAGCTTGTAAATAAAAATAAAATGACGAACACAAATCGATACATGAAGCTGGTATCATACCTACGTCATCTTTAATGACCATCATATCGTGGTCCTCCTGATAAATGTTCCATAATTATCAAAATTGCGCCATTAATTACTTTAATTACACGCTCTCTTTGACCTCGTTCTCATAGCATTACTAATTACTACTAAAAATAAACATCAAAATCTCTATAATATAAAACAAAGTCGTTTGACTGTGTATTCGCCGAGTAGTTCTAAACTACCAGATTAATTCTGATGCGGTTTTTCTATTATGAAGTTTTGAGAATTTATTTCAGGTGGTTTAAGAATCTATAAAAAACTAATCATGTATGATAATAAGCTAGAATGTACCGCTACATTATTTACTTTATTTAATTTTATTTTCGTAATATTAGGTCTTGTAATAAAGTGATGATGTTTGTCGAATGCCTCTGAAGAGTCGACATTTTACGGTTGGGCGCCATGTTTGCGCATAAGGGCGTCTGAAAATTATCTATTATCGAAACGCTTGGAAATGCCAGCAATCAACTACTGATGACGGTCTTTAGATAAGCCAGGAATTTCTCGAGTTTGTTGCACTCTTAAGTAAAATGTTTAGTATGTAATACTACTACTTGAATGGAGAACTATGGAGACAAATATAGATGTTCATGGGTATCGCAAGGTTCCACCTCGGACCTATTTTCAATTACCTGTCAAATATTCAAATAGACCTCCGCAATTCTCTAGTACCCATACATGTTTAGGGGTCTCGCAAGGTCCAAACTTAGAGCCATACTGCATGCCTTATATATTTATTTACCTATGTATGTTATAAGTAAATAAAACATCAGACCACAAATAAATAGTAATAACTCGAGGGTTTAAAGTGTTATCGACTGATTACTGATATCCTTTCGATTGATACAGCGGGCGGCGCCAAAGATTGCGTTACGCAGACATTCCTTTGTTTGCCAATTTTGATTAGGACACTAGCAACAACTGTTGGCCTAATTTCAAGCAAAAATTCTCTGGTTTATCTTACATTGATTTGAGATGACAAAATATGAATAACGTTCCTGGGAATGATATCATATCATCACAGATGCTACAGCGCACGTATGTTTAATCTGATAACAGAGAATTATATGCTTACCTGGCTCTTATCGTCGACGACCCGAATGGCGCAGCGGTAGTGAGGCTGCCTTACGTTTTTAGGGTCCCGGGTTCGAATCCTGGTAGAGGCAAATGCTTGTGTGATGAGCATGGACATTTGTTTCCGAGTCATGGATGTTTATATGTCTTATAAGTATGTATTTACAAACAAAAAAAAAGTATCAACTACCTGGTGTCCACGATACAAGCCTCGTTGTTTAGTGTGGCACTAGATGGCGCTGTGTGAAATGTCTAGCGATATATTATTTATTTATTGATATTAGAAAAAGCAAACAATTCGATTGTGTCTTATTTAGTTAGCTTACTGGATCTACTTTCTTGTACAACTATGTACCTTACTGAATTTTGCCAATTGAAAAGAGATCTTATTAAATCCTTTTATATATTCTATTTCAGAAATACTGCAGCATCCTTACCAAGTTAATCTCAAATGATTACCAAATCTAAATCAATTTTACTCCACATGGAACTTTTCCACCAATAACGAGCGATCTCATTACGTTCCTTCGTGAAAATGCAATCAAAACGCAATTAATGCCTTTTGTATTCCAGGTTGACAATATCATACTGAGAGCGAATAAGATGGCCAACAATGCGAAGATGGGCGACTACGTCATCAATGGAAGGACAAAGGTACATAATATTACAATAGATAAAAGTATAAATCATCGTTATAAAGACAGTAGTAGTGGCTCCTTGAAAAATAGATGGACCGAGGCAATACTTTACTCAATTCTGACATCAAGTATCATTGCTGTGTTCCTGTTTGAAGATCATGGGTGCCGAATTAGCGATGATGATAAAATTACAGACACAAATGAGATATTGCAAAGGTTAGATGTCCCGTCGGGAATCTTCGTATGATGTCGCATAAGTACATCGCAGCAGAGCGTAGCTATTTTCCTTATGCCTGTCGAAAAAAAAGTGCAAACTTGTTTACTTAGCCCAACCTAGCACTAGTCATCATCATCATCATCAGCCTATTAATGTTCCCACTGCTGGGACACAGGCCTCCTCTCTATGAGAGGGAATGGGCCCACCACGATGAATCCACCACGCGGGCCCATGCAGTGCGGATTGGTACATGCATGTCACATGTCTTCGATTTTTTTTTGGTTCTAGGACATAGCACTGGTATGGCGATATTAATAATTTTCGCATTAGAATTCAATGCAATGTTTGCTTTCTCATCAACTGTTATATCAAAATTCTAGTTTAACTTGAAACCTGACACTGTTAGTAGCCAAGTAGGTACTTAGTAGTTTTATTGCTCTTCACCATCGTTCGACTACCTCATTGATTTGGCGAATGAGGTCCTTAGTAGTCATTAACCATCCGTAACGTTGAGGAAAGTCTTACTTCGATTGAATCATCAACTCTTACGAATTTACCAGGAAAACCAAGTCGTGTCTAATTCAGCGTGAACATGTTCCCAAGACGCGTCATCTGCCAAAGTAGAAACTTGCCTAAACGAATTCACGCTTTAACAGTCCCTTTTCGCTTAACAACGGAATATGCCTAAAACATGATTTGTGGAAATCGAAAGCGTTACTGAACCTTTGTTTGAGGGCTCGTGCAGAATGGCGGAAGAGTTCTTAGTTTTGCCTATTGAGACATTTGGAATATCGCTCGGTCCCGGTTGACACAGTCAGCAATCTCTGTGATAGTCGATACGGGTAGTTAGAAACAAGAAAATCTATCATCTAGTATGTATGTGGACCCTCAGAATATCATAGTTACTTGAAGTAGGGTTGCACAAATCGCAAGAACTCCTTGTACAAAAACATTGATACGTTACAGCCAGACTGAGAAAACTTACCCCAGAGTAGTTAGTTGAGAAAAAATGGGCTAGTTTCAAAATCAAGTCATTTATCCAAAGCTGGCTGAAGATCATCTCTTTTTGAACGTCAAATTAGACAAGACAGTCCCCCAAAACGCTCAAGTCATTTATCCAAAGTTGGCTGAAGATCATCACTTTTTGAACGTCAAATTAGACAAGACAGTCCCCCAAAACGCCAGCGCTTCGCCGCTTCCTAGTGTGGAAAGAAGTGGCGAAACAAATTCCCAGAAACACATCTGTCTAATAGGTTAGGTTAGAAGAAACAGATTTCATACAATTACATTCGAATTTCAATAACGAAATACATTCCAAACTAAACCTGTGGTCCAATTTAGCACGTGTTTTGGTCCCCAGCTGTTCATAACACCCAAATAAACCGCAACGTAACCAAACGCTGATGACTAACAATTCTAAGCGTTCCTCTCTTCGGTTGCATAATGGTCTCTTGCGAAACTGCACGCTCGTTTATACGAGTATGAGCCCTGACGTAAGCTGACCTCCTCCGTTGTAACGGCTAAGTTTTGGCAATCTTTTCGTCGTAATCCTTTTTGGATTACTCAGAATTTGTAATGTTGAATTTGAATTTCGATTCTTCAATAACAGGCGTTTTTTGTTTCTCTCATTATTTTTGCGATTCGGTCGATCGTTGATGAAAGGGGTGTGGTCTGAGGGACAGTAGCTCTCAAACAGATGTACTGGTATTAAACAATGTGAAATTAATATTTTTCCTACTCCGCCGCTATTCTTTATTAAGTAATTTCGTTGTGGGATCCAAGGCAGTCTATGGGACTTCGTCGAGCTTCATTGTCTCGGCGCTTTCCTGGTGGTTCGACTGTTGATTCTGGCTTTCAGGAGCTGCCTTGGTTTGGGAATAGTGTGGCAGGTGTACCAATAAAAAAATAAATCTTAACAATGTTCAATGATAGTGACTTTAGCATTTGATCAGGTTCTAGATGTAATGAAGTCGGTTAAAAATGAGGGCTTCTAATATTTTAAATACTACTGCTCTACTATTAACTTGTTTTACTTGTTTACCAATCAAGCTCTTAACGCCCCTATCAAATCCATAATTACTTTTCAAAATTAGACAGAAAGCATAACGATTTTCTATTACTGAAATAGCGTTGTTAGTAAATATTTTACCAAACGAGGGCTATGCTAGACTAGACAGCCTCAATAGTTTTCCTGCTAAGTTATGCTTCGATACTAGTATATTATAAGGTACTACAAGGCTATTTACAACTTCAGAAGTCCTTAGATGTTTATAGAAACTTTACCCTCAACCCTAATACTTATATTATTATCTTCGTCTCATGGCAAATATATTACTCTCTTAGGGGCCGCCTCCACGAGCGAGAGAATCGCGGCGATATTATCGTCCTTGCCACGTTCTTCTATACACTCCCTTTTGATGCCACGAGCGAGAGAATTGCGGCGATATTTTCGTATAGAAATACGTTGAATCTCATGGAGGCGGCCTCTTACCTAATCGAAAGTTGGTCTAGTGATTGCAAATGGTTTGACCATTCTTTATTGCGTGTTATTGTCTCTTTGAAGAATACCTGACATCCTGCATACTTATTGCCTTTTGAGTCACAGTACAATAACTAGATAATTGCATAGCAATCTTGATATTGGATTTTGAACGCTTAGCTCAGCGACGAAGGTTGAAAATCATGTAATTGTTGATCACAATATTATTACAGCTTACTTTAACTTTTTTATCTTGTGGTCGGAAAATACCAGTCAGAAATATTTAGGGGGAATCTGGGACCGCAGTCCCGGTCTCAAAAGCCACCCGACCCGAAAAATCAACGCCGCATTTATTCAGATGTTTTTTTAGTCATAGCTGATATACGGTATTCTTTACCATGCCTTGTGTGAATAGGGAACCCCCTCATACATGATGTTTGTGCAACATTTTCGTCATCAAATGTGTAAAGCTGTAAATGCCATTGTACTTAGTCCGTTTTGATAGTAAGATTACGAATATCACCTGATGAAATTATCAAACATTCTTCAACTTATTTTATCAATGGTGACTTTCCATTTAGTAATCCTTTTATTTAATAAAGATATAATAAAAGTCATTTCATCACCCAGATCAGATATAATAATCCAGCATTAAGTCTAAAGAATCAGAATTCTATATGTTTTAGTTTTGTATTATTTTTAACCTGAATCTAGGCTAATCTTAATCAAGTAGGCATTAGTAGAAGAAGAGGAAACCTCTTCTTTCTCTTTTCGGGACAAAGCTCTCTTCCTTAGTTTTTCACTTTCCTGTTTACCCCTGCCCTGCAAACAGTAAAAAAATTGACCAAGTTCAGGCCGGCGTTACTTACTCATAGTCCGGTTAGACAGAAGTGCACCATATCACAAGTTATGTTCTTATATAGTACCACGTAATCGGCCTATTTGTAACACGTAATGGGGAGAGCAGCGGTGGCCCAGTGGTGGCGGCCCCGACTTACGAACAGCAAGTCGTGGGCTCGAACCCTCACAGGCGCATTACTTTGTGTAATTTATTTCGTCACCACTGCTCTCAAAACGGTGGAGGAAAACATCGTGAGGAAACCGGCATGTCCTAGAACCAAAAATTCGAAGACATGTGACATCTACCAATCCGCACTGTGCCCGCGTGGTGGATTATAGCCCATACGCAAAATACGCGCTTTGACGTGGAGTTGCGGACACTAGCCCGTTATACAATATACAACACGTAATGGGGATGACAACTGTGGAACTAATGGCGCTAGCATCGCTTGAACCAAACATTGTCATTGGTTGAAAATCTGTCAATGTCATTTTATATTTCAAAATAGTTTGACCTTATTAGTCAGATTGGGTCTTAGCTGTGGACGCGCCATCTACAATCAGCTTTGACCAGCCTCACCCATTTGTTGCTGTTGGGAAATTCCTGATAGACAAACTTAATAACACTGCTCAACCTGCTAATCTAACTGAAGACCCTCATCCATAGGCTCAACAGCAGCATTTGAGAGTTGGTGACCTCTAGACCAACGAGGCAATTCAAGTATGAAGGTAGTAGCTATCAAAAGGCATATTTTTGTCAACCACGTCATACACTGAGAGAAATTTTAATCAGATTTCATGTTAATGGAATAATTTTTCTGATTAAAATAGCGCCAATCTGCTCTAAGGTTAGAGCTACATGTTACATCTTGTTAAGTCTAACAAGTTGAAATAACAAGCTGCCTAACACTTAACTTCAACGTTATGTTCATGTTGACTATATAGTGTGTAACATTATATAAAATATATCGTTGTTACATGCCTATCACGTTATCGATATACCCACCACTAACTGTCACAAAATTTCGCACCCGAGTTATCCACATAGTGTAGCCAACACGGATTTATAAAAAGGGGTAGGCCAGATCATAAAAGTTCGTAGATCGACATAGGGATAATCGCAGGGGGTCAAACCTAAACTAACCGCAGTGCAATGGAAAGGCCTCGCACTGGGGGAACCACCTACGCCTAATATGATCACGGTTTTTTCTAGCCGGACACGTATGAATTTACTATAGTACCGCGCAAGTGTCGTTCAACGGCGGAGAATCTTAACACCGCGATTCAGAAACGTGACGTAAATATACAGCGCCATCTAGTTGGCAAATTGTAACGGGGACGCGGATAGTAACTGTTTGTTTTTTTTTTAGGTTTGGTTTTGTAATTTAAATACCTATCGCATGAGTGTAGATAAAATAGTATAGGAAACTGTACATAACTATATAAGTAATAAAACGCGTGTGATTAAACTATTAGAAACCTTGCCTGCTGCTCGGTTTTTAAACACACACTTGTATTTTACCTACTATCAAATTTAAATGACGGAAATGAATCTATGCTAATTTCTTCAACAAGTTACGGATATTTTATTTACTATAATATGATAGGCCTACTATGCGTATTGTGGTAAAATAATGTTTTTAGTATCAAAATGTTCAAGATGCGCGTTCTTTCAATCGCTATAACGTTGTTTAAATAAGATATCATTCAACTACACATACAATTTAGTTTAAACCTGACGTACCTACGATTAAGGTAATCACACAATTTCGTTGGGTTTCCTAGATAACAATTAGTTACTGCAATAAGCTTACCTGTTGATTGGTGGTACATGCCAATTTTATTAAATCAATGTTAAGCTTGTTGTTTCAAACAGATTTTTGATTGATCCAATTAAATACCAGCCAACTAGTTTTACCTCGTTCTTTGTACATAACTGACTAATAGAAATAATATTTCATTTGTTTCGAACAACTACAATACTTTTATTTCAAACAGAAAACCATCTAACAAGTCAAACTTGTTTGAAATACAAAGCGGATTTCTCTCAGTGTAATCAGGCCGGATTTCAACGGCACATTCACTGTTATGATAATTGTAAATTGTAATCCTTTCCGTGGGCACGTGCTACTTAAATATTTACATTATACAATTTAAATATTGTTGTAGATAGTACTAATTTAAATATAAATGACTTTGTAGTGTAATAACGGAAGACCGGTCTAAGGCTGGGAACTCAAAAATAAAATTGTTTAGTGGAAATGGAACTTTAAACGAAACTGTTAAAGTTCCATCTCTACTGGGAGGATTATGCCGTGGTAAAATTGCTGGCCTGGCAGAAAATCAGCAAGGTATACGGGGACTGAATGCTCCGGGTTTTTCGGTCGAGTATCTTAGTTTCACTTCTTGAGGAGGCTATTTTGATGCAGCATCTGTCTTTAGTATGTATCTGTCTGTTTTTGTTAGTCTAATCTGTCTCACTTCTGGGTATTCCTCAATTCCCTACCTACCTGAATTCTTTTCTATTATGTTGACTTGCAATGCTGTTGCAAAGCATCAAGTAAAGTAAATAAGTTAAAGAATATGTGAGAGAAGTTCGTTCTATTGACTTCACCGGTCACCCACACCTAATAGAACCTTTATTCATTTATATTTGAAACAGTTGTCGTTAACCTTGACACAATACACTATCGGATCAACCAAAAAATCTTGTGGGCTATTGTTAAAGAAATCACCCAGCAGTTAACAAACTATTTCAATCGTCCATCCGTTTCTTTTTTTTCTAAACTTAAATAGCCTTCTCATTCAACCTCGTCCAAGGCAAATTTTAATGGAATTTATGGGTTTTCTATTGCACCAGATTGTTACAATTTAAAAACCCAATATCGCTTGCCAATACATTACAGTAGTCTAGTAGTCTGGCTAGCCCATTATTTTCGAACGTTTGCTATTTCCTGTAATTCATTATTAATTTGAGTTCATTGTTTGAGTTTTCGGTTACCTTGTATTGTATTTTATAACGGGCTGGTGTCCGCAACTCTACGTCTGAAGCGCGTATTTTACGCCGCGCGTACGGGTGGGAAAATTATTCCAGCTCCATTTTAGTTTAAGTCATTTGCCCTCGAGCCCTCCATGGCTAGTTCAAATACTATCAACTAAGCCTGAGCACCACCATATTTTAACACCTGCTGCATCTTCATTATCATTTTCTCCCTAAATTTATTTTTCACCCTATCACTTACGAAATCACCGTGTAATATTTCAAATAATTTCTGTCATCCGAAACGTGTCCACTGCTGGCCATAGGACCTTCCCCAAGCATCCTCACCACATTGATAGGAGCTTCTCACTTGACCGAACCTGTGTTGCGTATCCACTGGATTCCCGCAAAGTTTCTCTCACCAAAAAAATAAGTGATTCTCTTCGTCTAACAGTCTGCCCTCATAAAGTTCACAGTGAACCGACCTCAGTAGCTCAGTGAGATCATCAGATCACATCTGTTTACACAATAATATAATTGATTTATTATTTTATTTATCAGCTGCCGATAACAGCGTGTTATCTCGATGATTTTCAATTCCATTCATACGATGCAAGTTTACTAGTTTCCGGACGTTTTACGGGCTTTTATTTATGGATGTTTAATTTAGTTATGGTTGGGGCGCTCCTGCCGTAGATGTAATCTGAAGTCTGAACAGCTGGCAACACTGAATCTTGATGGTGCCAATTTTCGTTCTTATCTGCAAAGGATTTCCTGTACTTATATTGATTTCTAAGAATCCATCTGCCTCGTTGGTCAAGCGCCACTGCTGCGTATGAGTTTTATTTTTTAGCCAGTTTATTTAGGACCTACGTAGGCTGTTAATTTCTGACTGGTCAGTTTAAAAAAAAAAGTTAAATAACACTAATAAGTAACCTACATTTCTTTCAATTATTGTCTCAAAATAGCCCTTAATAAGTAGATCTCCGCAGGAAACCAGGCGTTTGGTTTTGGTATCAGGGTCACTGTTTCTTGGTCCGGTGCTCCCGATCTTGGGTGGTCATAAAGTGGGTCACTTTTCAAATGTTATACGTGTAGGTATATGTTAGGCGCCGCTTTGTTAAATTGCTTACCTGTTCTGAATATTTTTTCACTTGCAAAATAATGGTCTAGCGAATAGGTATTTATTAAAAATACAAGAAACTAGTAAAGTACCAACGTACCGTACATAGGTTAACCCCACGCTGTGGTTAGATTAAGTACTGTTAATTTATTTTGATAAACTTTATTTTGCTATATTTTTTTCCTATTGCTAGCAGAAGCAACATGCAAAATTAAGCCCAACAAAAATTACTTCATGGTAGGTATCAAACTCTACGAGCAGAGCCACCTAGAAATCTACTCCGCGCCGGCGTTATCGTTATCTTTTCGCAAAAGTAATATCGCTCAAAGGGATCGCTAGTTTGCGTGATAAAAACCAAAATAACGCGCGCCGCGCATGCGCGGTGGGGGCGTTGCGTACGTGACTTGTAGCATGGCTGCGGAGACGCCGCGCGCGGGTTGCGGGAAGGGGGACACTGTAAACATTAGTAAGAATCGTAAGCGAATCTCACGCCGCCATCACTCAATGCCGCCATCCCTCTGTTTACAAACTACTATTGTTTGATGAACATGGCCAATCTTATTAGATACACATCTTCTTCCGCTCCAGAAGTAACATAGCTCTTGGTATCCTGGCCAGCAATGTTGACTTCAACTCTGAAAGCGTTAAATTTGCACAGAATCTATTTTTGCGATTTTTTTGTTCGACTGTCAGAAGGTCGGAATGTTGATATAAAATTTGACAACAGAAAGCTTTTTAGAAAACTAGAATATTTATAATATTTTGTTAAGTACGTATATTTTAAACATCCGTCTGGTTACTGTTTTGTAAGCAAACACTTCTTTTGCATATCTTCAAATACTTAGGTATGATATTTAGCACTGTCCTACTGTTTGGCAAACGCGATTTTGTGCTAACTTCTAAGAAATCACTAATAATAAAAATCTCAGTAACCTCAAAAGTTGCCGAATCAAGTTTCCAAGTCACAACTCACAACAACAAACACACAAGTTCACAATCTTGCACTTTATTAGAAGCAGGGATCAAAACCCTTGACCAGATACCTTCACCACAGTTGATTCATTACTTAGGTAGGTACCGTACTCATTTAATCAAACACATTCGGTCACGTAGTACTTACTTAACTGAATATTACATCATTACTTATGTTTTCAATACCTTACTTGTGTTTGAAGAGAATCACCATTGTTTTGAGTACGTTCATATGGTGAGCGAAAGCGTGAAGTAAACATTGAGCTATTACTACTACGTATAGAGAAGACACCGCGAACAATATCTGTGCTCCATTCAAATGCTGTCAGCTGGCTGCAATTCACTCAGTCGCTTGCTCAGCCACAGCATTATTATATATACGGGGTTAGCCGGCCCCCGCGCGCCCCGCACTGCGCACAGATTTTGTTCGCGCTGTCTTCTGTATACGTAGTAGTAGTGCTCAATGGCAGTAAAATTTTAATGGTTTTAATTTCGAATAAGTACCTACTTACTAAACTTTACTTCCAATTTCCGGTACTCTTAAATTCAGAATAGAAAAATTCAAAAATATATTAGCATTCCTACCTAAAAAATATTTAAAAATATATAAGTATATAAGATAAATTCAACAAAATTCTAGAAATTGTCTGCATGAAGGTCTAGCCAAAGATAATTGTAGATGGCGTGTCTATAGCTAAGTCCCAATCGAACAAAAAGTTATTTTCAAATATAAAATGACATTAATAGATTTTCGACCAATGACGATGCTTGGAACAAGCTTTGCTAGTGCCATTAATTTCACCCCATGGCGGTACCTACCTATAAAAACTTTTTAAGCGGGAGCCAAATTCTAAATTCAAAAAGTGCGCACGTGCTTCGAGATCAGGAAATGAACGACATTGATTGGGTAGACCTCGACCCAGCTTGAGTTACCGTTTATCTCAAAGAGGATTAGCGGTTTACCCTTGTATAATTTATGAATAGTTATTTGTTTAAATATTAAATTATAATCTCTCCAGTGTTTATAAATAAAAGTTATAATTATAACTGAAACATATAATTGAAATTCAGGTTTCAGTTACAAACTGCCGCATTTAAGGTGGAAGCGCTAGGGTAGCCTGCGAAATTCAACAAAATATGATTCGCGACCGTCACACGTGTATGTATTTACCGAACGGAAATCATCAATACAACCCTCTTATTTCATTTAAATTATTACAACTCGGTACAGCCATATTTGTTACGGTTGCGAATCATATTATTTTAATCCAATTCATATACAGGGTGTAGTAGAATAAGCGCAATATCTTTTAAGTGGTGATTCAGACCATCAAACAAGAATAATGTAGTACCTATTGAATTAATAGTTTAGTATTGAAAGCAATATCAAAACCAGTTGATTCGCTCGTGGGAAATACCCAATTGTAGTATTATTGTAGGTACTTCTTTTGGGGTCGGCATAAACATAATCTGCGTTTGCGGTTTACTTTCCAAACATGTAAACAAACAACTGTGAATATTTTGTAAAAACAACTTCAAAACTTGCAGATAAAGTTCAATTTGTGCATCAGCTTCAATCATTTTATTATGTCTTTCTAAAATGATATTTTCTTAAAGAAAACATTATTTTAAATGGAAATAATATTATTAATTGGAAAAACCGGCCAAGTGCGAGTTGGACTCGCGTGGAGAAGGATACTTTTTAGGAGTAAGGTTTACAAAACACTTTTTTTTTAATTTCCTAATTTGTCCCCCGAAAATTACCTTTATTGAAAAAAATATATTTATTTACTTTGCACATTCTGTGTTTGGGTCATAGGATTACACCATCCTACCAAATTTCACCTGATTTGGTCCTGTAGATTCGGACCAAATTGTGCTGTGACAGCCGGACGGACACACAGACACACGGCACGAGTGATCCTATTGGGGTTCCGTTTTTTTTTTTTTTCATGTTTTGTACGGAACCTTAAAAAAAAAACAGCACATGCTATGTAGGAAAAACGGACAGATAATTGTATTTGACCACATTTTTTTTATTTTATTTTTTTTCGGATGGGAAATCATCAAATGACTCCTCCAGCTCTGAGTGGAGCAGGAGGGAGTATCAGACTTTTACTGACTAAATCCCATCCATGTTCCTTCATCGCCCTTTATGTTCCGGGGCCACGGTATGTATGTCCTGCAACCCCGACAGGCATCGGCCTTTGACCCCTTCCTTTTTGCTGACTCTCTTTGAGGCGCGCGTGGGACACGAATGCGCCGTCGACACGGCCTGTCGTCATGAGACGGACGGACGGCGAGCTAGCCCATAGCCCACCGTCCACAGACCCGCGTGTATTTGACCCCTTGAAATAGGCTGAGGAAAACTTGCCGCGAAAACAGAATGCTTTTGACGCTTTTTTGTATCAATAGCCTTTTGTTTTGACTATGTTGCTTAGTAACTGAAGTAGCAACCATTGAGCTATTACCTCAATGGTAGAAACAGGACTTTTTATAAATGTTGAATAACAGTAACTGTTAAACAAATGGCGCTAGCATTCCGAAGCATCGCCATTGGTTGAAAATCTGTTAATGTCAGTAGTTATATTTAAGGTGGATGCTCCAGGGAAGCAAATTCAAATTTTCTTACGTTTTTTTTTTGCAATTTGCAGGCCAGTGCTAGGTTATATGTTGATTAAAATATTGTTCGCGACTGTAAGAAGTATGTAGTTACAGAATTATAAGCATCAAAATCATCAATACAACCCTCCAAGTTCATAAAGGTCGAGGAATGACTTTGACCTTGAAAAAGTCGTTCCTCGACTTTTATGAACTTGGACTACAAATTGCAAAAAAACGAAAGAAAAATTGAATTTTGCGGGCTACCCTGACGCTTTCACCTTAAAAAAGAAAATACATTTATTTGGCACATGCCAGAAGTGCACACAATATACTCGTACCTAGAACAAAAATAATATAAGTAAAAAAAAATAACACTTTTGTTGCCTCGCGGCTGCGTCAAATAGGCCCGGTTCAGCAAAAGTCTTCTAATTTCAAAATAGCTTCATTTCATTGGTACAATCAGGTGTTAGCTATGGTCATGACATCTACACTGAGCTTCGACAGGCCTTTCCCTTTCAGCTAAGCACATGTTACAGCCGCGGTGTGATGAAGGAGGAATTTTGAGATGCGTTGCGGTGAAGCCCGCCCTAATCCACACTCGCATTTAACCAAGTGGATTCAATCTACTGTCTTAGTAATTGGGTACATAAAGAAGCAGACTCTTAAAATACAGGATTACTACTCGTAAATGCGGGATGACTCACCAGATATTTTTTTTGAGACTACTGCGGCCCTAAACTGTCGCTTTAACAGAATAATAATCTTGTAGAATGACTACAAAGTGAGAGTTCATAATATTAACTGCGTCTGTGACCAGTTTAAAAATTGTCATGTGATTATATTATGATTCAGATAGAGAGGCCATTTTAGGCCCCTTGGTCTGGAATTAAAACTGTCCATAAAAACAAATCTTCCATAGACCATCTCAATTTAACACTTTTTGAAGTTGTAACCGAAACTCGTGAACTTCATTGAAGCCGTTCGCTAAATCCACAAATATATTAACAACCGTCGTAAACTCGATCTGACCCACTTGATAGTCTCAAATAAAAGTTGTATCACTAGTAGAACAATATATCTTGAGACGCGGTTTTGACAGGTGGATGACATTTTACTTAGCAAGAAGCGCCACCCTAATGTCTCAAGTTATGCTGATCAAGTTGCACGTACGTGATTACCGTCTTTTAGTACCGTCTGATTACAAAATCGGCAGGCTAGTTGCTGGGGCGCGAACTGGAGTATTCGCATTTTATTCAGTTTTGTTCCGTAGGTCCAGTGACCTGGCACATGCATGAAGCATCAAGCTGCATTTTTTTAAAGCTCTCATGCAATATCAATCGATCAATTCATCACGTCGCAGGCTAGTGTGAGCTTCCTCCCAAGATGCGCCAAAACTTTCAAGACGCACGCCACCCACATCCATTCCTTCGCTCGCAGCAACTTTTAAAGAGTCGGCAGTCCAACTAACAAGTCGTGCGTCAAGTCATGATGCTCCGCAAACGTCTTTAGAGTTCATTGAAAGTTTTTAGGACAATTTTCCTGGAAAACAAATAACTATCCCTATAGTATTCGCCGCATGTCGCATCAGAATTGGGCGAAAATATCTACGGATTGGGTTCCGAACAACAGGAATCGGCGACGCGGCAGGCCCAGAAGCAGATGCCGTGATGAGCTAGACTGCTATTTAAGACCCTTCTAACCCTAAAATTAGCAACTCTATTTGTGGTGGTTCAAACTTCATTTGAAATACTGTTAGAATAAAGTTCTAATCAGCTTGCACTACAAAGCGGTTGTTACGTCAGTCACTGCGGCCGAAAAGTGCGAAATGAGTGGTTTTTGCGATTTACAAAAAATCTATTGATTGGACTAAAAAATTAAAACACATAAGACCTGCTTTATAGTTAGTTCAATTAGTATGCAAAGTTTCATGATCTAATTTGAAGTACTTTTTAAATACCAGGTTTATTGTTCGATTTGGAGGTAACTTTGGTTTTTTTTTTCCATCGAGAAAAGTTTATGGAATCGTGTTTTCGTCACACATAGTACTTAGCATTAATCCTCAACTTTACCATATATTTATTTCAAAATTAATGCTGCAGTATTTTAGGCGTAACGGAGGATCATGCTAAGCCATTTGAGGGGTATAGGCCCTTAAAGGACTGGGCTGCAATAGCTCTAGATGGAGAGAAATGGAAGGCGGGAAGAGAGGCCTTAGCCCTGCAGTGGGACAACAGACTCATAATAATAATATAGTAGAACAATAAAAATTCCTCCATGACGACAAAACCACATGAGTACCACATAAATCAGCCAACAGTGGCGCACTCTGCCAAAGCATAATAAATAACAGACGCTCCCGTTATCTATTGTAACAGTAGTGATCTATTGTGAGAAACAGATGATTTTACTGTCTCATCTGACTACCTACGAGATGAATAGGCGGCCATGTTGATTGTGAACTTGACGGCTGTGTAAAGACAATACCCATTGGCCTTTGTCCAGAATTCGAAAAAAAATTAAAAAGATGTAAAGAGAAAATTAATGTGACTGAAAACTACAATAATGAAAAAACACCCTCTATAATGGACATTTCCTTTAGTTTTTTTTTTTTTTTGTATTAAAATATTGCTAACAGTTTTAAAACTTTTTTGTGGAGCAATGTTAAGAGTCTGAAATTACAAACATTGTGCGAAATTACTTCCTTTTAAACTACTGAACTTTGTAGACCTAATAAAGACACAATGTAATAGTAGTTTTACGCGTAAAATAAACTGTAATCTGATAACATTGGTCTTGATAATTTGGCACGCTTTGGTATTGTGTTTGGTGGTGTTTACGGAAATACCTACCATTTTATAAACATTATTTTACAAAACAAACACATCTACATAAAGGTTGTTATCTCTTTGATGATGAATGTGGGTTTTTTGAAAAACCAGTTATTTACTTTAGGTCTTTTTCTTTTAAATCCAATTTACTATTAAAAAAAATATACTTTATGTACTATTTTGTGAATTGTGCTTTCTCCTACGGTATAAAAGTTCAAAAACTAGATGAAAGTATGAAACCATTCTAATTTTATTAATCAATCCTGTATTTTTTTTAAGGGAGCTTCAATTTATTTTCCAATTTATCAATGAACTTTGGGTGTATATTTAATATTAAAATTTAAAACTATTAAATAAACATTATACACATACTACAACTAGAACTATATATAATTACATTAAATAAAACTAAATGTAAGTACCTACATAAGAAGAAACTATAAAAGGACATCAAAAAACTCATCCTCAATGCTGTCAGTTGGTAATGTGCATTCTATATTATTTTACACAACAGATAACCAACACACCGTCCATATAAGTATTCAAGTTGTCAAAAAAAAATATTGTATTTACAATCAAAAAGTATCTATGTAGTATATTAACTATCTGGCGTCCATGACACAAGCCTCGTTGCTTAGTGTGGCACTAGATGGCACTGGGTGTTAATGTCCAGCGATATTTATTTTATTTATTTATTTAAAACTTAGCCCTAGTTTGGCAATAACATGAATAGGCCTACCTCAATTGACTATTAATAAGGAACTTTGATCTTTAAGTAGTCCATACTTAATAGGACCACCCATCGCGCTATCTATTCAATTCTTTAATGTCTTCTAGGCGCGTAGTAATGGTTATATTTCGCACGTGATTATCCTACCAATCACACACACTTATCAAATTTACCATAAAAAAAACACTTCTTATCGTGTCGATGGCAATCTATATTGTATTGGCCATTTGCACCTTCAGTAGCGTCCATCAGCTCCTGTAACATGCAGACAGCAGGACGGGGACGGGGGCTAATGAATAAAAAAGAAAGAGAAATTAAAAACATGAATTACGTTACACAGGGCATGATATTGTACGTGGGTTATTCTTGTCGAGTATCTCAACCCTCCTAACGACCACTAAGTCGAAGGATATTCATGGTCCTTCGAGCCGGATTGTTAAAAATTCTTTGAACTGTTCAAATGTGACTAGCAGCACTATTGTGAGGTTTTTCATAAACGATGGATAAAAATCGCGAGACATTTAAAAGTTTAAAAAAAATATGGTACAGTCGCCAATCATTACTCAATTTTAAACGGCGTTGACGACTACATAAACCTTTAAAGTGTCCTATTGTTTGTAGAAACAACATCACATTTATACATTCCAGAGCAGGGCTATCTATGAATCTCCACCAATAAAACCACTGAATCGTCAAGCCAAAATGCTTATGGAGTTTTGGCTATTCTCTGTTTTCGTCTAGCTCCGACATTCAATTCAATTCAATTCAAGTCTTTATTGCATATCACATGTGTTTTACAAGATCTTATTATTAAAATAAAGTTCACATGGGCCCTGTCGGGCACAACAATTTATAATATTAGAGTAAGTAGCATTAAAATATATATACATAGCAATAAAATCTTCATTAATTAAAAATTTGTAAGTTCATTCATTCCTAGGTAAAATTTAAAATAGAGAATAAAAAAGAAAAAAAAAACGAATAAATTAGAATTATAGTTAATCGAGATAAAATCATGTCAATAAGATAACAATGAGGAACAAAATGTCAATAAAATAAAATTAAAGTCAAAGTCAAATACATCATGTCATTAAAATAATAATCCGAATACAATCATGTTAAAAAGATATTAAGAATCAAATACAACATGTCAATAAAATAAATAGATTCCTAGATCCGACTTGTTTTTGGTTAAATATTTTTCCTCAATTTTATGATTCATTAATTGAGAATAAATAATAATGTCGGCTTCGCTTTTTCATCGACATGGATGTTTAGGCACTTTAAACTTTTAATTGCTCAAGGTAATGGTTGCTCGCTTAGAGTATTTGCTTTTTGTTATGTTTGCAATCTGGGTATATTACCTACCTACGTGTAATTGTTTTTGTAAAATGCTGTTTAGTCAGCCTACCTATTGTTCGTGGTTTTGTCTATGTATGATGATTAGATGAAATATGCTGTAAATAAATTCATCTTGGTACAATGCATCTATAAAATGCCATGCATCTAATAAATCCTACAGTATATCAATTAAACATATAATTGTACATAATTGATCATAATTTGTCCAATGTGCATCCGTTTAACCATTTTTATGTCGGTATGAAATTCAATACTTGATGGAGTATTATAAATTCTACTTTTCCAAGTAGGTACTTAGAAAGTATATCATACACGCGCCATGCATATGTTTACAATCATATATAATATGAGTCAGCATAAGGAATGCGTAGGTGGTACCGTGGCAGTTTATTTATATATTACAGAATACTACAGAAAGTTTGTTTTATACACTGCAAAAACGGACATTTTCGTTTACAATTTATTTCCCAATACTTGGTGCTTTTGGAAAAATAACATCAATAAGGTTATGTTAAAATTGAAGTCCGATTTGCGCTTCAACTGAAGCAGTTTTGTCATAACATTTTCGTATGCCATGGTGAAAGCATCATAAGTTACAGTGGCAAAAAGTCGTTATTGTTGTGGAAAGTGGAAATAACGTATATTTGAAACATACACAAAATATTATGGAATACAGACTCAAGTACAGAGAGTGCAAGCGCACTCGCGACTGGCATTTGTTTGAGATTGATGTTACCGTAATGCCCTAAGCAATAAGGCTGAAAATTGGTCGCCCGTCAGTGAACTCAAGTAGGACGTGCGCCTGTTTTCCCTTGTTGTATTAGACCTGACCTTCTGTAGATATTATTTTGTGGGGTTATGCACGATAGAACTAATTTTATTACTCTCTGTGATGGCGTAATTTGTTTCCTCCTTTAAGAGCGAGGCCCTGTCAAATACTGGGGGTGGTAATATGGGTTACCGTAAACGAGGAAAATTACATCAATGACTTGAATGTGACTTCAATGTAAATTAAGTACATACTTCATATCGGTAGGACTTGGAGAACAGTATGTAATAAAAACGTCCTCATGTTGGCAAAATAAATGATTTGGTTTTTCAGTAACTATTAGTTATGCGCCGTTGAGGCTACTTTTGATTGAAAATGATTATTAGAATTATTCTTTGTCAGGGTTTTATCTTTGTCATACTACAATTAATTAATGGATTTCAAATGATTCTTTATTTTCATAGACTATTTTAAATAGAGCTGGGAAGTTTGGTAATCCATGTAACATATTTCCCAACTAAAACACATTCCCAAAGCCCATACTTAGAATATTTGTAGTCAGTTTCAAACACCATTTGTTTTTTTTTATGCTTATATTTAAATATAAAGGGTGTAAAAAACCTCTAAACGAAGCCGAAAGCTATTTGTTCTCCCAATCATTGCGGTTATTTTTTTGTTCGAGACCATACCTGGAAACCTCTAGTTACGGAATATTGGGGGTCAAAGTTCCAACTTTTTGACAACTTTTTTTTAAAACAAGTTTTTTATGTAAAATGTTTACTTTAAACACCTCCATGACCACTATTCAATCCATCCATCAGCACAATATTTGAGTACGTTACATTGAGTTCTACCACAAAACATGATTATTCACCCCGAAAAAAAAAACTTTTTCTCAGCAATAATTTTTGCGTAAAGTTACTTAGTTTGATGTACAGAATGCTTGGTTGACGGCTTCGTGATGAGGTTGTTTACACCCTGTATAAATATCGCTGGACATTACACACAGCGCCATCTAGTGCCACACTAAGCAAAGAGGCTAGTGTCGTGGACACCAGAAATAGTTGATATACTACATAGATACTTTTTGTTTGTAAATACATACTTATTATACATATAAACATCCATGACTCGAAAACAAATGTCCATGCTCATCACACAAACATTTGCTCCTACCGGAATTCGACCCCAGGACTGAACGTAAGGCAGCCTCACTACCGCTGCGCCATTAGGGTTGTCAAAGGTTATATGGACCTACCATATAACCTTTGACCATATAACCTTTACAATTTCTAATTTCGTTTATTTTGTCCCTAAGGCGATGGTGGCGTGTTACCCAGGCTCGGGCAGTCACTACGTGAAGCACGTGGACAACCCCAACAAAGATGGCCGCTGCATCACCGCCATCTACTATCTGAATCTCGACTGGGACGTCAAACGGTGCGGGGGATTGCTCAGGTAAATAAATCTAAATTAAATATTAGATAATTAGAGAAGGTGGCAGGACGAACTCGACTTGTTTCTTAAAGAATGGAATAATAGGAAGGAGGGAAGGGATCCTTGCACCTTTTTAAAGTTCTCAGTTTCTGAAAAAAAAAAAGGTATTGCAACGCATGGGCACAACTATTACTAAAAATAAATGAAGTCATAGGCGACATTTAGAGTTTGGCTATTTTTCTCATACATATTTATTTTCATGCTCTTTTCTTGAGTCATATTAGATTGATGCCAGCAGTCGTAAAATATAGAATTCATTGCCATTATAAAAAATCAGCCAAATGTGAGTCGAACTCGCGCACGAAGGGTTCCGTAAATTACATAAACAACATTAGACAAAACGGCAAAAATCACGATTGTTGTATGGACAAATAAAATAAATATTTAAGGGGGGTTCCCCTTAAATATTTATTTTATTTGTTGTTATAGCGGCAACAGAAATACATCTGTGAAAATTTCAACTGTCTAGCTATCACGGTTCATGAGATACAGCCTGGTGACAGACAGACGGACTGAGGAGTATTAGTAATAGGGTCCCGTTTTTACCCTTTGGGTACGGAACCCTAAAAAACAGATTTTGCCATTGATTTAATTAGGTACTCGGTTATTAATTTTCATTAATTATTAAAAGTAGAAAATTGTAACTACATATAAAAATAATCCTGGAACAAATTCCCGTCTTACAAATACAATTGTGTCTATAATTTCCACAGAGTATTCCCCGAAGGTACGAATCAAGTAGCGGACATAGCGCCGATCTTCGACAGGATGCTGTTCTTCTGGTCAGATAGACGGAATCCGCACGAGGTTCAACCTGCCTATAGCACCAGGTTAGCAAAACAATTAAGGTTTTACTACTACAGGGTGTAGTTCTGCATCCTAGTCAAAATAGGGTAGATGACAAAAAAAAATCTAATTAGTTCGTCAGATAGATTTCCAAAAAATATTGGACACATATTTTTTCTTTTTTCACGTAAACAAAAAATGAAGACAATACTGTGCGTCGAAAATTCGCGCGATGTCACATTTAAGTACATTTTTTACTCAAATGTGACATCACAAGCCCCCACTCTTGATCTTTGACACGTTATACCTATCTTCGTCAATTTTTATTAGTTTGATAAAAAAAAAACACGTAAGTATCCAATATTTTTCGATAATCTAACTGACGGACTTTATTTTAGTCAGTCGCCCTATTCAGGAGCTTGTCACAAAAAACATAAATAATCAATTTAAATTACGATACCCGGTCAAATAATTAATAAATCTGCTATTTTATATTGTTTAAATTTGACAGTATTTCATATACTTGTTATTTTCCAGATATGCCATCACGTTGTGGTACTTTGACGCTCACGAAAGAGAGGAAGCCCTTCGAAACTACAGTAAGTATCTTTTATCATATCTTTGTTTTTTGTATTAAAATCTGTTATGGAACTGTAGAAACTGGAGATACGTATTTGATGTTATCAAGATTTAAGACACAAACTAACATAACATCACGCCTGTAATCCCCAAAAGATTAGGCAGTGTTGCACCTAATAGTACACATTTCTCCGGTTATGTTTAAGCCCCATGTAATAAGGGGCGAGCATATTGCCATTAACCGGGCACAAATCCAGACTCCGTGGCTGCTACTGAGAAATTTCCGATGAAAAAACCCAATATCACTTTGCCCGACCCGGGAATCGAACCCAGGATTTCATGCTCAGTAGTCGCACTCGATCTACGAGGCAGTCAGTCACTAACGAATTGAACTAAAAATGGCGAGCACTTTCCTACGCTTATACCAATTTATTTTGGCCCATATACCATTAATAAATTAATTTTAAAATAGTAGTTGGTGTCAGTACGCATAAAATAACGGCCCATTCCTATGAAACGATTATAAATATTGATATTTAAGTATCAATATTTTTAGTACGAAATAAAGTTTCACACAAAATATGCAGTGATAATGTTTTACAAGCAATACAATTTCAATATAACAGCCCAGTTTCAAAACTAGCAAAATCTGATAAAAAAAAATTAACGACACATTGTTCTGTAGTCTTTAGCAAGTGTGCAAAAATTGGTTCCTAGATTATTACGTCCTAGTTGAAGTGAACTTGAGTGACCATTTTAAAATGAAATAATTTCCTTTTGTGTTAGATAGTCTAAAAATAAAGGATTATGTGCTCAAAAACCTACCCATTGGGCTAAAAGTAGATCACATCACATTCATAAATAATAAACATGAAAAAAAAAAAAGGAAATTTCTGAAAGTTTTAACTATTGTTTTTTCTACGATTTAAAAAATAACATGCAAATGGCAGACGTTGCAATATAAATCACTATTTGCCTGCGGCTCCGTCCGCATGGAGGTCGAAAATAATCTCCCAGGGACGAACTACCGGGATAAAAAGTATCCTATATCCTAACCCAGGTCATTTTCTATTTGTGTGCCAACATCGAAATTCGTTCATTCGTTCATTACTTTTATAATATTAGTATAAGAGTAATGTAAAGATGGCAATAATTTGTCATAATTTTCAACATTAGAATAAGTTTCAAATCAGCAATATTTTTAAAAAGTCCGAGAAAGGATAAAATAAATAACCATCATAAAAAATCTTGAACTTGCAATATCACACTGCGTTGCATTTACAAGGGAAATACACATTGGCTCGAAAGCAGGAAAATGCCTCACTATGTATCTAGTCAATTGCAGCGGTATTTAAACAGCACACACTTATCCTGTTACTCATATATCGTTAATTTGTGCACTTTATAGTTGTTTAGTATATATAGCTCTGTTTATTTAGTAAAGCAGTCATGTAAACATTGATTTATTTATTTATATGTACGAGTGGAGGAGGAAGTGAAGTCATTTAGTGAGACAGTAAAAAGGATAATTTATAATGCTTCTGTCAGATGTTTCTGTATATAATTTCAGATAGTTCATGTTGGTTTGCTATGCCATATTTCCGGTCGATTTTGCAGAAACATACATTTAACAAAGCAACAAAAGTTAATCCTGACTTAGGTCCATAAAATATGTGTGTAACAATTTCAATCCAGATTGTTACAGTCGTCCAAATCAAATCCAATCAAACCCTTTATCCAGAGCCTATCGAAAGCCACCGCAGGTGTTGGTCGAGGCTCTTTGGAATTAAGCCATTGGCTGACACGACTATCGGCACAATGATCGCTAAATTCACATCCCACATGACAACAACCTCGCGAGCCAAGTCAAGATACTTGATTTATTCATCTTTCTCGGCTTTCAAGAGTTTCTCATCTTGCGGGACCGTTATGTCAACAATCATCAGTGGCGTGCAGCGGTATTCCACGAAGGGTAGGCCACGAAATAATGATAGCAAAAAAAATTTCGTCTGCGCCATCTTGATTTTCGAAAACGACACCCATGAAGAAAAAACTGAAAATTTTCGTCGGCGCCATTTTGGATTTTCATTTCGACCTCATTTTCATTATCAGCGACCCCAAAAACCTCGAAAACGACACCCATGATGAAAAAACTGAAAATTTTCGTTGGCGCCATCTTGGATTTTCATTTTGACCTCATTTTCATTATCAGCTACCCCAAAAACCTCAAAAACGACACCCATGAAGAAAAAACTGAAAATTTTCATCGGCGCCATCTTGGATTTTCATTTTGACCTTATTTTCATTATAACCAACTCAAAAACCACGAAAACGACACCCATGAAGAAAAATATAATATCAATAATATTATTAATTATTATAATAATAATACGCGCCAATAACCCCCAGGAATCATTATTTTAATCAACATACACCCAGCACTGGCCTGCAAATTGCAAAAAACCTAAGGAAATTTAAATTACGCGGGCTAAAGAACATTCACCTTGAATCCTGGCCTTGTGTTGTAGCAGCCAATCATAGCCCAGCTACACTCGCAGGAGTTACCGCCCAAAAATGGCTGCAATCTATACATGTGTGCAGTTCATACACACGAAAATATGCACCAATTTGCCGCTGTGTGCGTAAATTTATCAATGGGTTGAATTCCAGCAGACTATTCGCCTATAAGATGCGTCCGGCGGGTGAGCGTCGAGCTTCGTAGCAACTTCCAGTACAGTGTTGGTTACGTAACACGGGCGCGAAAAATTGCTCTAAGTATTCGAACAGGAGTTTGAACTTTTTTTAATATTTTGTACAAAGTGTTATTTTATTACATAGTTCATTAGTTATAATAATTGCCCCAGTTGGTAGGGTAGGCTTTGTCTAATTGCCTCTTCGTAGCGCACGCCCATGACAATCATACTACATCAACTTTATTATTAACAAAATTCTCTCTTCTTTCCAGAAGAACGCGGCCAACCATCATCAAGTAAGTGATGTTGGTACCTGTGGGGTGTCCGCTCCCCGCACGCCTCGGACGGAGTCGCACGCGCACAAAGTGCCAGACTGCGTAGCTTCGTAACACTGCTATTCTAAATTATATCATAGGAAAATATTATACAAGGTCGAGTTTGCTTAGCTAGCTACTATGGAGCAGCTACAGTAAGTGACAAAAATATACGATACTACACTACTTGCAGCACGACCCCAAAAAGATAATCAATACGTTTTTGTTCTTTAGTGTTTAAATATCCTTACCCGTCACGACTGTGGAGCTGCTAGCTAATCAAACTAGACCCCATATTCAAGAAACGTGCTGTTTTTGCCAGGATATCGTGTCAGATATTGGTTTTTTCAAGGCACGACAATTTCAACCTTATGTCAATGGTTGTAAAGTCCAATGATATGTGCCTATGGTTTGATGAAGACTTTAATATCGCGTCTACTTCTGCGTGGCCCATAAGTGTCCACTGTAAAATACGGTCTTTAGAACATAAAAGTAATCGCTGATTTTCAAATATTGTCTACAAAATGGTAGAGTAGCATTTCTTTCACAGTAACAGTACTTATAGTTGGTGCCAGTTAAAATGAGAATAGAGGTAATTGACCCACCTACATTTATTAAACTTCTTAACCTTTAAAACCAAAAATAAGCCTGTTCAAGTCTGGAATCGTCATCTATCTTGATCTTCAACATTTTTTGTAATGAAAAACATTACATGGTTTATTTGTTTTGGTTCGTACGAAGCGATATTAGGGAAAGGGCAATGATCGCTATTCTCATCTTACTGGCACCAACTATATAAGTGCAATACAATAAAAATAATGTCTAGCAGTAGATACTTTGTCAAAAACAGCACCATATGACCGCCTCATCTAGGCTAATATAGATCAAATAAACGATTTATTTCCAAAATTGTGTGAAGAGTGCATCTTAATCTAATCCTTGCAATCAAACACATACTAAGAAATTTTATTTTATTTTAATTTCATTGTCAACAGACAACAGAGTCATAAATATTAGATAGAATATATAAATAGATAGTTCTAGATAAATTTGATATTTTATTAATGTATGGTTATTGTTTTCCATGCCTCTGAAGTATTAATTTTGTTGAAGTGTATTTTATTGAAACAAGTCTGCTATAGAGTGCTTCTTTTATATTGTGCTAATTTGAGCTCTATAGCGTTCCTAATTACAGACACAGAGCATGGCACAAATGCCCCTAACACAACTATGAGTGGATAATACGCTAACGTAAACTAATGACAAAAATTAGAACTTGCTCTAACTTAACTGTAAAAGAAGCCAACTTAGCATAATGCTAAGAGCGCTCTAAACATCATTTTTATATTTAGTTGATGCACGATTATGCAGAATTATTCAATGTTTGATGCTAGTTCGCTGATGTTATAACTTAAAAGTATATTATTCTTATTTTATTTCCTCTTTTTGACGCATGACAAACAATACGAGTAATGTGCGTCGGACGTTAATGTTTACTTCAAATAATGTTATTTTCTATGAAACTTTCCTGTATCCTTTGTTTTTCTATATGAAATATACCATCGAGTTCACTGAGGGTCGACCACTTTTCAACCCTATCACTTAGGGGGCGTCCATTAATTACTTGAGGCTATTTTGGCGATTTTTCGACCCCCCCCCCCCCCCTTAGTGAATTATCGTGAAATTTGACTAGACCCCTTAATCCCCTCTGAATCTCACGTGAGATTTATGAAAATGCGTAGTTAAGTGTAAATACGAAATGTTAAATAATGATTGCGTTGGGTTTATTTAATTATTTTCTTTGAATATTATTAAATATTGTTGTGTATTATTTAGCCACATTTTAGTGGAGAAACATGTTTACTTAATTAATTACCTAGTTTTCTCGCAATTTGACATTGTTCTTTGCAGAGAAAAAAATGACCTGACATTTACAGAGACCCCCCTCCCTCGTGACGTCCGGCTCGACTCCCTCCCCTCCTAAACGCGTCACGTAATTAATAGGTCCCTTTAGGTCATAAGGGTGAAAAGTGGCACGGCATCAGTACTCAGTAGAACTTTTAAAACTTAACATCAGTGAACAGTGAGAATGGTGTCGATTCCGTTGTGCACAAACTAAACTTAGTTTAGGCTATTGCTATCTTTTACTAAAAGGCAGTGCGAGAAAAGGACGGCTATAGCTATGAACTAAGTTAGAGATGTCAAACTAGTTTATACCTTGCGCTTCACCGTGTTTTTAGTCGACATGTTTTTACGTGCAGCCTTAGTTTGTATGGAAATATTAGTTCCAACTAAATTTGACAGCTCTAAATTACATCCGTCTCTTTCTCGTTTTATTAGAGAGAAAAAGATAGCAATAACCTAAATTAAGTTTAGTTTGTGCACAACAGAATCGACACCAATGGCTAAGACTGAATATCAATTCGACACGCGTCTTTGAGATTTCAACATGTACATTTTATTTATTTATTTGTTTTACATTAACTACAAATATTCGTTTATTTACCGTCTTATAATCTTGTAAATATTTATACTGACAAAGTGGTTGAATTATTCTTTACTCAGTTGTATTTATACTGTTTTTCTACTCTATTCCTGGTACTCTGTTCTATGTTTTTACTCTGTGCAAACTCGCTTGGAATATTTGTTACTTTGTCATAATTATGATCATACCACCCTGGCTTTAGTACTAAAGTGAACTAGACGCAGCATTTTCCACCGAGTTATAAAATTAAAATAGTCTATGTAAGCCACAAAACATTAAAATTGTGACGAAAATGTAAAAAATTACCTCTTAAGGTGAAAACTCCACGGTAGCCCGCGAAATTAAAATTTTCTTACGTTTTTTGCAATTTGCTGGTCAGTGTCAGGTTGTATGTTGATTAAAATATGATTCGCGGCTGTAACATGTATGTAGTTACAGAATTATAATCATCAAAATCATATCTATACAACCCTCCAAGTTCGTGTAACTTGATTGAATTACTATTTCATGAAATAGTTTAATTTCGCGGGCTACCGTGGAGCTTTCTTCCACCTTAACAACTTTTTTAAGAAATTGGTGTAAATAAAAAAATATTTAAACGAAAATATACATACTTAACTTTATTTTATAAATGTTGTGTGTATAGTATTGAATTTTATACAGAAATTAGTGTTTATAATAATGTAAGCTTGTTCTTCCCCACTGTAACGTAACGTTTTAAGTTTTGTATAAATAATAATCAGTAAGTTTAAGCTGTGTGATTTAATTTTAGCCAATTATGATTTTGTATATGCTGTATCGATTATGACATTGTTGTCCAACAAATGTTTGTTATAATTAAACCAAATTGACTTGTGTTGAAGTCATAAATTATTTTGTGGACAGAGCCCCTGGTATTAAATTTTACATTGGAATATATTCTTTGTTTTTTCTCCTTACGGGTCTATCAAGGCCAAGGTCCGTCTGTGGATGGCGGACCACCTGGGTGATATATCTAGTTTCCTCCGCGCTTTGGGCAGCACGTTAAGCCGTTGATCCCGGCTGTCATTTGTGGATGTTTGCCAGTGTTCACTGTTACAGGAAGTCAGTGGCCCGAAAGTTAGACAACCAGTCTTATTACCAGGGGTATCGGAGGGTTGTGGAGGTCAGATAGCCAGTCGCTCCTTGTGAAATACTGGTATTCGGCTGCATCCGGTTCATGGGTGCCGGCAGCATTTTTTTCACAGTTCCATGAAAACAGCTTGAATTTTTATGCACTCAGCTCGGATAAGTTAGATTCAAGGAATAACTTGGTGAATTTATCCTGAAAAGGCCATCAATCAATTTTTAAAACCATTAACACTAAATAAAATACCAAATCCTAATAAGAAACGCGCGCTCGAATATACAGGTTGGGTAAAAAATCGTGGATGAAACTAAACAGTAGGGCGGTAGTTGGAGTTATTTGCAGTAAAAAATATCCCTGTGACAGTGCCCTATCTTGATCTCTTTAAAAGTTACGACTACTTGATTGTTTTTTAAGAATATGCCAAAATCTATCCGGTTAGACTGGAAGCCGACCTAAGCCTAGGTAGATGAAAGATATATTTTTCTTTCGTAATCGGGTCGGTTATGCATCAGTATCATGGATTTAAATTGTAACTTAATCGAATAAAGCTTGACTCACGCTAGACCGTGTCGGGTCCGAGCCGAGTGTCGACCGTGCAATTTTTTATGTACCTACACACTCCGAGCCGCTACCGAGCAACGGACAATGGATTGTGCTACGCCGACACGGCTCGGACCCGGCACCGTCTAGCGTACGGCATCCTTAATAGCCAATACTTTGTTGTTAGGTGACAGTTTGACCTTAACAGTGATCGTATTTCGGTGCTGACTAACGTGTCTAAGAAATAAGATCGGCCCAAAACACTGCCGAACATGCCAAATATGTCTGCCTGCAAAACCTGCGGATTTCGGAAAAAATACCGTGCTTTAGTTTAGGAAGTGTTACTTAAATGGACCTCACGCACTACAACCACGACTAAATACGATAAGTAGTCGCATGACCGGCCGTTATCTTGAACAAAACTAGTCGGAACCAGGTCGTGACTGCGACCAAACATTCTATAGTGCATGATGTCCCCAACAGTCCAGCACCAATAATTTTACGTCTGAGATCAATAACCCAACCACTCTGTTTATACAGGATGGCGATTTAGTTAAAAAAGAAACAAATTCCCATGCAACTGTAAGGCCGCATTCCCACTATGTCGTGACGACTAACTTATCGTTGGTTTTAGTTGGCGTCGTGGACGACAGTAATCGCGTTGTCCTTTATGTGAACACCTCCATTTAAATACACAAGCCACGACATTTAAAACTACACGATTATTTGTCGTCACGACAAATCTGGAACGCGGCCTGTCGAGTGTCGACGGATACATCAATGCAATTTTTTTTCGCGAATCGGTAATGAGTCTTTCAGAAAGTTGTTTTATAACGGGTAGGCTTACCTCCTTGAAGGAGAGAATCGTGAGAAGTGGATGGAATGGCGGGGGAGGCCTTTGCCCAGGAGCGGGACAAAACACAATATAAAAAAAAGTATTAGAACTACACGATTAGTCTGTGATGGAACTATTTTACTCTTTGGGTACCTACAAATACGGCAGTATATACTAAGTCTATGCTACAAACTGATAACAAATTAAAAAAAAAGTACTATGGTGTTTGATTAAGTCAAAATGACAACTTACAAAAAAGTATTTTTTGACAGCTTTTCTAGCTACTCATAACTTGCTAGATGAATGTTATTTTTTTATAAAGTTTATGATCTTTTCGAAAGTGCATATTTTGTTGATCCTGTCTACTTAATTAAATATTTTAAGAAGATATTTTTTCGCAACCAAAAATGAACACAAATAACAGAAAAGCTAACTTTAAAAAAAAAAGCAACGCTGTATGTATTACCCTTGTACTACCAATAAAACAATAAATAGGTACCCTTACCGTTTAACTGGGGTCAGGGGTCGTGCCTGAGGTTGCAGCTCTAGTGTGTAAAGTTCCTCAGCCTCTATTAAAAAGGGAGGATCCTCCGACTAAAATAGACGGGTGTTGTGTCTGGTGGGCTACTGGCCAAAAGTTATCGGGGTTGTCTGGGCTTGTATTAATTTTATCTCGCGGTTATAGATTGCGCGATGCTAAACTTTTAGTTCTTCACTTGAGTCGTGTGTCACAGATGTCGCTACAGATCCCTTTTGTATATTTTGGCTGTCTGTCACTACAAATGTTTAAGCTGAATAGTCCGGGGCAGCTCAGCCAGCACCGCTACTATCTTTTTGGGCTGCTAGCATGTTTGCTACAGCAACATCAACTCTTACAATCTGGTTCTTGAAGAACACTGATTTCTTATCTGAATCAAAACTTCTGCCAGCAAACCAGTTGCCAGTACAGGCAAATTCCACATGATAATCAGAAATGAGATGGCCGGAAGACGAATAGGTTCCGTCCGAACTGAAAGGAGGACGCGCGGGCAAGCGAAAGAAGAAGTGGAGGGAAACCTTTGCCCAGGACTGGGACAAAGCAGGCTCAAAAGATGTCTTACGTAGGATAAAAGAGGGTAATGGGGCAAAAGGGGGTCACTTAAGTGGGAAATAAAATAAAATTTTAATAAAAAACAAACTGTTTATTGCAACCGCCTTTAAACATAATTTACTTAATTAACTTTCATTTGAGATCAAATTCAGTCACTTTGGCAATTAACTTTGGAAATTATAAAGCTAGAAAAAAAAAACAGTTTTACTCCCATTACACCAACATGGGTAATTGGAGTCAAAGTATATCTAGCACAAATCGCAGACAACCTTCAGCCGAGGTCCACCCAGTGCACTCTGCGTGAGTCCATAATCCACTCGAGGTACATCTGTACCACATCTCATTGTTTCTTCCGAAATCGTCGTATTTAAGGCATATATATGTTTCTAGCATTTTTTGCGTCATCATCCTCATCGTCCTAGCATAAGTCGTCAGTGACTGACTTATGCCAGTGCAGTTCTGTTCTGACTCTCATTTCCCACAACTTCACTAACGAGAAAAAAAAAAAAAAAACCTTACGCTGATATAATCAGAACTGCAAATCACAATTTTGATTTGTTTTAATTACATAGTACAATATATTCTCCACTTGCCTTCTAATTTGTAATGATGTAAAATTACATCAGCGGAGCGCAAAAACAAAACGCAGCCGTCACTCAGTACCGCGGGCGCTGACTGGTGCAAGACCTCCTATGCTGCGGCCGGGAGCCGTAGCGGGTTGAAAGACGTAATTTACGCGTCGCTCGCAAGTACTGTTTCGTGGTTTTGTGGGTGACTCCCATTGCCCACTGATTCCCATTACCCTACTCTTTCCTATCTTCGTCGTGTCCCGCGACCACATACCTATTCTTACTTCTCCTTAAGAAGCGCTCAAGAAACTGATCGTATGTTTTACGCAACATCGTCGCCATCTTGGGGCTAGGCGTACATGGAAACGTCTCAAATCCGCCGCACATTAGACCCAATTTTCGGTATTAGGGTTGCGCCTCATCTTGCACCTCAGGATGGAAAAATGCGATTCCATACTACTACTTATGTGAGAGGCAATCCTTACTCTCAGTACCTACATTACATGGCCCTTCTTACAAAGAAGATTACGGAAAGAAGGAATAGGTAGGTAATGGAAGACGCTGAGGCTAAGATCTATAAAACGAACTTAGTCTTATTTTACTCAAACTACATATGTACAGTAGCCCTTATTTGTTAAGATTTTAATGTTCATATTCGTATAATATGCTTGATGACAGTCACTTCTAGGAATATGCTCATAAAATTAATTATCAAAGGTTTGTAAACGCGGGATATAGGATAAATGCAAGTTTTCTTCTAAGAAAACTGGATGCTTCAACAAAAGAACTAGGAAACTACCCAGCAGCCTTTCTTCGCAATAGATCGAGCGACGACCATATGTACACACTTAGGAGAATTCTTGACGAGGAATGGAGAGCAGGCTCAAAAACTATGTGCTGGCGTTAGACATCGAAAAAGCCTTCGATACGCTGGACTTAAACTCTCTTAGAGACATTTTAGTTACCAGAACTAACGAATAGAATTATTAAGGCGTGCATGAATGAATAATTCACCTGCATTAAAATGGTTTGGACAGCAAACGGAATCGACACACAAAGGCAAGGGAGTCAAACAGGGATATCCGCTATCCCCACGACTATTCACCATAGTAATGGATGACGTTCTCAGAACATTAGAAGAAGAAATAGAATGCCTTCATCTAGACCAGGACCATGAGATTATTATTACCCTATTATACTGTCCTTTGCAGATGACGTGATAATAGCAACAAATAATCTCAGTGAACTGGACGAAATAGTCACCAAAATCAAACCGTTGCTGGAATCAGTCGGACTCCACATTAATGAAACGAAAACAAAAATAGTAATCAGAGACCCACACAGCACCGCAACCCGAAGTCTTATTAGAATTGGAGGAACCAATATTCAACCGGCAGACGAAATTAAGTATCTTGTGGCACGTATATAACATCGACGCCAGATGCATACAAGCGATGCGTAACTCTAAGGCCTTAATATCCTTCATAAAAAACTCGAAAATGGAGTGGAAAATCGCGCATCTTATCTATAAAATGATCATAGAACCTGCAATTACTTACGGCCTTAAGGCAGCGGCATTCACAAATGCAAACCAATCGAAACTCAGAAGATACGAAAGACTCATTCTTAAAGATATGATAAAGTGTACACGCAGCTATTAGGTACAAGGCGAAACGGTTAAAAGTAGGAAGACCAATATATACATGGAACGAGTCACTCCAACAAGACATGGAATATTACAATAAAAGCAAAGAAGAATGGATTCAGCTAGCAGCAGATAGAGAAAATTTTACCAGATAAAACCCAGGAAATATATCACCTCAGCGAAACTGACAGTGAAACAAATACTACTGACGACGAAACAAATGCACGAAAATAATGTTTAAATAAGTCGTGTCAAAAACGAATGGAATCGCAACCATAGAAACGAACATGATTCTCCAATGCTAGAAGAGACCAACCAAACGAAGGTCAAAACACCAATGCTCATTCCTATGGATTGTACCTGTCTTTACCACTATTCCTATATTGGCTCTAGGCTGCATAGTCGGCTGATTGTGCCCGACTGGCTGCGGTTGGTCGGGCTTCCTCTCCCATCCCAGATCATGTCTTTCCTTACAAAATAGTGCCCCCTGGTGTATCCGGCTTGTCCGGGTCAGACTTGCTCCTGGCTGGGTGTGGTGCTCAATCATCATTAATTAATCATCAAAGGTTTGTTTTGGATGAAGCGTAAGTCTATCCTACCTACATAGGCCCGACCCAAATGGCGCAGCGGTAGTGAGGCTGCCTTACGTTCTTAGGGTCCCGGGTTCGAATCCCGGTAGGAGCAACGGAGTGGTTTTGAGAAGTAATCCTTTTTTTTTTTTTTTGTATGGGAAATCATCAAATGACTTCTCCCGCTCTGGGCGGAGCAGGAGGGAGTGTCAGACTTTTACTGACTAAAACCCATCCATGTTCCTTTATCGCCCTTTGTGTTCCGGGGCCACGGTATCTCTTTCGAACAGTCCCGCAACCCCGGTAGGCATCGGTCCTTGCGGACCCCATCCTTTTTGCTGACTCTCTTTGAGGCGCGCGTGGAAACGCGAACGCGCCGTCGACACGGCCTGTCGTCATTAGACGGACGGACGGCGAGCTAGCCCATAGCTCACCGTCCACAGGCTTGCGCCTACGGTGGCCGGAGGCCACGTAGTGGCCCCCGACGCCCGGGGCGTCTCCCGCGGCGGCTTGAGAAGTATTCCTTACCCTTATAAAATTTTGAGAATCCATAGGAATCCTTAAATGTATTGGAAAATCCATTAGAGAACTTTGAAGATTTTGAAACCCCTTGAGAACCCGTAATACAATCTAAAACCTTATTTAAAAACTCAGACCTTTTCCCATTAAAAAAAAAACATTACCCTAAAGTTTGCTTGTCGTGCCCCTTGAGTTACTCTTCACCCACTCAACCTTCGTTACGCTACAGAGGTCGCCGGCTCGCTTCCCTCGTCACCTCCCCCCTTCGCTCCACTCGGTCTCGCATACTTGCTCCATTCAAGACCTACCTACCACCGGACAGGTTTCGACGCCTACTATAATATTTGTTCAAACACCTACTGGCTATCTCTAACCGTTATAAAGTTACAGTCCTTTCAATTTTAGGGGAGGTTGGGGAGGGGAGGGTATACAAAGTTCACCGCCCCTCAATAGTTTTAGGTAAGAATCAAAAGATTTTTCAGTAGTAAAACAAGGGGTGAAAAGAAGGGGGTGTTTGAAGAGGGAGAGAGGGAGTTTTGAAATAAGATTTTGACTTACGCATTGCCCCTGTATATGAATCTAAAAAAAAAAATGTTCCAAGTCTCTCAATTTTCGAGATCTGCCTAAAGGGTGAGAGAAGGAGGGCAACTTTGAAAACTGGTTTTTTCATTTCCCGAACCTCCTCTACACGATTCTGAAAAAAAAATGTTCCAAATCTCTTGGTTTCCAAGATACGGTAGGGAGGGGGGAGAAGGGAGGCGAAAAGAGGAAGTTTGGCACTTTTCCCATACTCGTGAGAGTTACTTATTTACGAATCTATCAAAATATACCCCCCTCCCCCTCCACCATCTGGGAGAAGAATTCTGTCAGTGAGTGAGTCAGTGGTAATTTAGCTTTATAAAGTATAAAATCGAGCTTTATATAGTATAATAAGTATGTATTTACAAACAAAAAGTATCTATGTAGTATTTCAACTATCTGGTATCCACGACACAAGCCTCGTTGCTTAGTATGGCACGAGATGGCCCTGTGTGTAATGTCCAGCGATATTTATTTATTTATAGATTTTTGCCTGACTTTACAACCCACAGATATAGGTAGATAGACATATCTGTGGTACAACCATATACTTACTTACTCTAACATCACTGCATATATGTTAAAGTTATCGATTGTTTTTCAGAGCTCCGACCAACTTATCGTGATAAAATCCAGTGAACAGCATGGAGTGCCAATTAAGCATTGGTGGTAAGCTTTCCTCAAGATTATTAGGTACCACAGAGAACGGACGCCTCGGCGGAGGCGGCATTATCACTTTTTAACTGTCTTCTAAAAAAGGAGGAGGTTATGTATTCCACCAGCAACTTTTTCAATGAAACAAACAAAGAAGAAGAAACCGTGTATCGTTTTTCATTACAAAAAATGTTGAAGATCGCGACAGATGACGATTCCTTACTTGAATAGGCTTATTTTTGTTTTCAAAGTTAAATCAATGTAGGTGGGTCAATGACCGCTATACTCATCTTAACTGGCACCAAATATATTAGCACTTCGGCTGCGACTTCATCATAGAAATGCATGATATAAATGTAAGTAATCTAAATAGACTGTAGCACCCATGAATAATGTAGCTTTCTGCTAGTTAAAGGTTTTTTAGAATAGGGAATATGCATACATTTTCTCAAAAGGCGAAAACAAGAAACAAAAAAATAGTAGCCCACCAGCGCTGGGAACAGGGTCCGAGCTGCCGGTGGTCAGGGCTCTTGAGAGAGGAACCTCCTAACAATACGTGCCGTGTCCAGAAGTAATGCTTTCTGAATCAAGCCCTTGATCCAGCTGCCAAGCGAGAGCCTCCTAAGATGTTACCCTCGCGAAGGCAACAGAGCGCCCACCACATCCTCCACGAGCTGAGGCCAGAGACTCTGCGTCAGTGGGGGCCCAGGTGCGGAGTTTATCCTGCACCATCTTGTAAAGACCAAGGATCTCTGTCGAGAGTTCCCAGCATCTCCTCGCGGGCCAGATCCCTGGCCCACAGGACAGCCTCCCGGAGGGCGGTCTTCGCCGTTCTGTACCCCTCATAAAGCTCCGCCTCAATGGCTGCCGCATCCGGTGGGCGGATGCGGAGCCTGCGATGCCTGGCGTACAGGTGCCGCGCAGCAACACACGCCTCGCGCAGAGACGTCAGCTCTCGCGACCACCAGTACACCTGACGCCGGGCGCTTCCTGGCCGAACACGGGGCATTGCCACGTTGCAGATGTCGGACATGGCCTCCTGGAACCACCCTGCCTCATTGTCAACGTTGGCAGGCCTGCCCGGTGATGTCACCCAGGCCTGCACGATCGAGGCTTCCAGGAGGAGCTCCCGGTCCTGCTGCTTCAGCGCCCAACGCGGACCACTCGGGGCCTGTTGGACCGGCGCGCTTGAGGTCTGGGTGGATACGTCGAACCGGATGTACCGGTGGTCGGAATAGGTCTCCACCCCCTCCATAACACGCCAGTCAACGACACGCGTCGACAGAGCGGGGCTAGCGAACGAAATGTCCACCGCCGACTCGCCCCGCATCCGCACACACGTGGGGACAGAACCCCGATTTAGGACGACCAGGCCCTTCTCCAGAGCCCAGTCCTCCACCATCCTTCCCCGCACGTCTGTGCAACGAGAACCCCAAGCCAAGTTCTTGGTATTGAATCCTCGAGGACAAGCACGGGGAGGGAATGTGGAACTCGGCAAGAGTTCAGCTCGGGGAGAAGTAGGCTCCCACCACCACGATCTCCCCGAACCGAGCTGCTACGCACTCCCGACCCTTCCTGACACTTTTAAGGGTCGGGGTACCCGCGGCGGCCGACGACACTATGGTCACTAAGCCGCTAAGGTCCGCCACCCAGTCTACCCTGGGCAGGACAAAATACGGCTCAGCGACCACAGCGATGTTAATCGACCACTGCGCCATGCTCTGGAGCAACAGATCCTTAACGCTTGGAGGAAGCGTAATGGGGCCGTAATTGGCACTCCATTACCGCTTCCTCCTCCCTGTGAGGGCCCCTCTGCGGCAGCGGCGACAGCTGCGGCTGCGGCGATGGCGACGGTGGCGGTGGCGGCGGAGGGCCTACCCATGCCTCTGGTGGTTTTTTTTCGGATGGGAAATCATCAAATGACTTCTCCCGCTCTGGGCGGAGCAGGAGGGAGTGTCAGTTTTACTGACTAAAACCCATCCATGTTCCTTCATCACCCTTTGTGTTCCGGGGCCACGGTATCTCTTTCGCAAGATCAGTCCCGCAACCCCGGCAGGCATCGGTCCTTGCGGACCCCTTCCTTTTTGCTGACTCTCTTTGAGGCGCGCGTGGAACACGAACGCGCCGTCGACACGGCCTGTCGTCATCAGACGGACGGACGGCGAGCTAGCCCATAGCCCACCGTCCACAGGCCCGCGCCTACGGTGGCCCCCGACGCCCGGGGCGTCTCCCGCGGCGGCCGGGACGCTGTGAGGTTCTCTCCCTCTCACGTTCCGCCACCTCCTTCTCTAGCATTACTGCTTCGCAGAAGGAGGTGACGGCGTCCCATTCCGTCTCGCTCCGGACCAAGGCTTGCACCAGGGCCGGACGCGAGAGGTCGCCGCCGCCAATCGCCGCTTCGAGGACACGGCGGTGCTCCGCCCACGCGGGGCACACCTCCACCGTGTGCTCCACCGTGTCCTCCGGTCGATCCTCGCAATGGAAACACTCCTGCGTTTTCTCCCGCCCGATTCGGTGCAGGAACCTCCCGAAACAACCGTGTCCGGTGAGGACCTGCGTCAGGCGGAAAGTGAGGACGCCGTGGCGTCTCTCAAGCCACTCCTCAAAGAGAGGACTTACCGCCACTATTGTGGCGTGCCCTGCTGAAAGCTCCCCTTAAATATTAATTTTACACGAAAAACATCATCTGTGAAAATTTCAACTGTCTAGCTATCACGTTTCCTAAGATACAGCCTGGTGACGAGACATACGGACAGACAGACAGACGGACAGTGGAGTCTTAGTAGGGTCCCGTTTTTACCCTTTGGGTCAGGGCCGTCTTTACCTAGTGTGCAGGGTGTGCGTTGCACACGGGCGCAGTGGTGCTGCCGCAGCTGGTATTGGTAAACAAATTTTGTTTGAGGCAAAATGTTCTAAAGTGTCACGTTTCCGAGAATGAGCTATCAAAGTTAAAGCTTCTCTATCTTTTCTTCTTTCACTTTGCTGAATGACTTTTTCTTCTAATGACTCCTAGATGCCAATGATATTATAATAAACAGATAATAAATGTTGTGAGCGCGCAATCGTGAAGACTCGAAAACGGGCCAATTGGCTCGTTTTGTCTTTATTCTACGTCATTGCGTGTATGTGAGCTGTCTCTGCCCTGTGGAACACTTTTTCGGTGGTTTTGGTGTATAACATATCTGTTTATTAGAATATCATTGTTATATGCTTAGGCATGACGTTGTTTTGTACGTGCCGTAACGGCAGAAGACGAAGTAGGCTACTAGAAGAGTTCAGTTCGGATTCATTTTGCTAGAACGGTAACGTAAGGAAGAAAAAGGAAATTATTTCAGAATGAATTTATCTATGTCATGAACTATGATGTATGTAGTCTTAGGCAGATAATTAATGATCTGAATAGCCTTTTCCAACTAGATAACTATACCGGATGACTTTTGTATCACTTTCCAAAAAAAAATGGGTATATTAGGTGAACAAGCTTATATATGGCATACCTAGTTTCTTTTTTCCACAGCTTAGAAAAAAATTGTTCCATCATCAAAAAACGCTACAAATTTCAAGTAAAGTTTTCATATTGGAACAAAGAAAGAGAAATTTTGAAAAAAGAAATGAAAAATATCGAATTTCAAATCATACGTAATACGCGTATGATTTGAATTTCGAATATTTTTATTAAAACATTCGAAATTATATTTATAAAAATATTTATAAAAACTAAGTATGCCATTTGCTTCTACTCCGTTCACCTATTATACTATTTTTTTTTGGAAAGTGATAAAAAAATTCATGTATTGTGTATTGCGTAAACCACGTTAAGACGTTGGTCCCGGCTGTCATTTGCAGATCTTTAACAGACCGGTATTCAGCTGCATCGGGTTAGACTGGAAGCCGACCCCATCATAGTTGGGAAAGGGCTAGGCAGATGATGATACCTATATTGCGTTGGATCGGCTCTATGTGCGGCTGAATACCAGTATTCTAATTTTGTAATGTTTTCATTCTTCTAATTTTTTAAATAACCTTTTCAACACACTTGCTCATAAAATGGCTCTAATTTCACCGCAATTGGTACATAATGACACCTATAATCAAACTGTGACTTTTTCATTACTATTATTCACAAGTGATTATGGTTTTTTTTTTTTGTTGTGGTGCTTGTTGCTTTGTTCCTACAAAAGTTTCTATATAAAAAAAATCGTGTTCAATAATACAAATAAATTAATGTACCTATTGCTTGCTCATTTCACTGAAATGTAACTTTTGTTTTCTCTGTAATAAAGAAAACTTTGAATTCCCCATTTTGTACGTGGATTCGCTATCCGTGAAAAGCCAAAAAAACAACCTCATTATTTTAGTCTATGGCCGATCGCCATTGTTAGATGCGCGCGCATAGGAAAACTGATTAAATTTTCCCGCCATTGCGAAAAACTTTTCATTACTCGTTTTTGCTGTTGAAATATGTCTACAAGTACTAGTTATGAAGAAAATGATTTATGTTGTACACCGCCCGATATAAGATGTGAAGCCCTTAACGTTATGGAAAGTTTACTACCTGAAAACTCCAAGGACAAATATCTATTATCTAAATGATTTTTTTGTATTATTTTCTTCACAAGTGTGTTGAAAAAGGTCGTATGACACACGTGTCTATTGATGATTACCGTCCTCGGCTCTCTTAAGACCCTCGCCTGACGGCTCGGGTCTCAATCGCGCCTCAGCGGTAATCACCAACATTACACACTTGTACCTTATTGTACTATTTCAACACACTTGCTCGTAAAGTGAGCCTTATTACATCGTTCTTAGGGCCATAAACCGAACTATAAGTCACACGTGAATAATAATATTACACACTAGTGCATAATATAATTATCCCTACAAAGTTAAGTTAGTACCAAACTGCAATTTTTTTGCGAGTAAACAAAGCATTTTCAATTAAACCGGGTAATACTTACAAAGAGGTTTTATGCCGCTGAAAATCCATTTACATTTTTGGAATAAATAAATGTGTCCCTAATTAAGACGAAAAAACATGTATTATTTTCAAATTATTTATAATTCTCAATAATTTGTTATAAAATATTTGCATTTTATCACTAAAATTATAATTTTGAAGTAGGCTGTATGACTTTAAGTACTTAATTACCTTACATTTGGCGCGTGCAAAAAAAATCTTGCGCCCCATTTCCCACAATTTTCATATTTTGTTTGTATCGCATTTGTTGCTGTGTGTTAAAACGATTTATGCAGTACATGTTTGGTTTTTCCTCACAAGTGTGTTGAAAAAGTGCGTCATGCAACTCGTGAGCAACCTGCTCATTAGACACTCTGCTGATTTACGCCCTCGTCTTCGGCTCGGCCCACAGCCTCGTGTATAATGAGCAATTTTGCTCACTTGTATCATAATATACTATTATGAAATCTTTTTTTGCAGCCTTCCCTATATACACTGTCACATCTTCAGTTCTACACTCTCTGACGCTATAACACAGCTATATTTATTATGTAAGTAACTTAAACAGTGCGAAAGGTAGGTACACCGACCCTAGAACGGTTTCCAGAGTTTCCACATATTCCAGACCGTTCTGTAGGCCTATTACGTACCTTTCTGATATCCAGTGACTATCAAGCTTCGGTTGTACACCGAACTTTGATGACAACCGAGAATGTCCTAATATTGGTATTACGTATCGCACTGAGTGGATATCACTTTACGGTGACTAACAGCCCGGGTACGGTGTAACGTCTTTTACGAAAGCCACTTATTAAGTTGTCATCAATTTGTTGTACACTATGCTTACATAATCGAAATAATATAAGTATCGATACGAAAGCGTCTGTAAAAATGGGTTACGGTGACTATCGTGTTACCAATGACGTCATATTTGATCGCGACTGGTCATACATAATACGAAACTAACCTTTTGACAGTTAATTGATGGACACTGAGCCCAGTTACTATCATTTAGAACTGTCAACAAAGCCCACGTAATAGCCCTACTGAACCACATCATTCTAAACACAGACATTTTTCGTCGGCTATTAAAAAAAACAGCTGTTCTAAATTCATAAAGGTGTGAAAAATGACTTTTTCAAGGTCAAAGCCATTCCTGCACCTTTATGAACTTGCGAGGGTTGTATTGATTATTTTAATGATAATAATTTTGATAACATACGTCTTACAGCCGCGAATAATATTCTAATCAACATAATTATCATCAACCTAGCACTGGCCTGCAAATTGTAAAAAATGTAAGAAAATTTGAATTTCGAGGGCTGGTTGGAGCATTCACCTTAATAGGGTAGATAACACACAAATCAATTGACATACTTTTTAAGAGCTGTCTTAGCACGGTTCTCTCATAGATTTTATTTATTTATTAAAACTTTATGCACATAATGGCAATGGCGTTGGCAATGGGTTTTGTATGGCAATAGCACGCTGTGACGTCACCAACTCAATGACTTAACTATTTATTGATTTCGAAGCAGCTAAAAATCCAATGTGGCAAATAATTGAAAATAAATAGGGTTTTCAGGCCCAAAATTAAGTTTTTTTTTAGTGATTGGTGTCTTGGAATTATTGTTTTATGGTGTCAACTACCCTATTTATTACCGATGAAAAATTTCTATGTGGGGCTTCAGAATGATGTACCTACCTACTGGATACGTGGTTACTGTTCTAGCGTCGCGTCGGTGTCCTTGTACCCCTACCATAAAATATGCAGAAAATGAAATGAGAATTCAAATTATAATACAGGGTGTAAACAACCTCATCACGAAGCCGTCAACCAAGTACATAAGGCAAGTACATCAAACTAAGTAACTTTACGCAAAAATTATTGCTGGGAAACGACTTTTTTTTTTTGGGTGAAAAATCAGATTTTACGGTAAAACTCAATGTAACGCATTGTGCTGATGGATAGATTGAATAGTATGAGGGTCGTAGAGGTGTTTAAAGTAAAAATCTAAAACTAGTCAAAAAGTTGGAACTTTGACCCCCAATATCTCCGTAATTAGAAGGTATCCGTAAGGAAGGTATGGAATAAAACAAAAAAATGATCGCAATGATGGGGAGAACAAGTGCCTTTCGGCTTCGTTATGAGGTTTTTACACCCTATAAAAAAGGTTCGTTTTCACTGAAGCGGACTCATGCAAGAATCGATCAAACAATAGGGATGATTCCTGACTAAAAATCCGTCAGTGACCGTCAGTTAGATTATTGAAAAATATTGGATACCTACGTGTTTTTTGTTTTATCAAATTAATAAAAATTGACGAAGATAAAACGCGTCAAAGATCATGAGTGGGTGCTTGTGACGTCTTTTTCCGGTAAAAATGTACTCAAATGTACACAACGACACGAGTTTTCGACGCACTGTTTCGTCTTAATTTTTTAGGGTGCCGTAGTCCTGACAAGGAATCCTTAGGTATATTTCGTTATGTCCGTCTGTCCTTCCGTTGTTTTGCTCAGAGACTGTTAGCACTAGAAAGCTGAAATTTTGTAAAGGTGTGTAACTGTGTATATCAATTACGCCGACAAAATGGTAAAATAAAATTTTGGGAAATAATAAAGTGGTGATGAATTTGTTTTTCGTCGTCTATCCCATCGTGTGGGGTATCGTTACTAATACTATTTTTCGATTTTGCTCCATTTACGAAGCATTAAACTTCAAAGTGCAAATACTGCTGGCTTGAAATTTCTGGAAAAATTCATGATGATAGTACATTTTAAGATTTTTAAAGGAAAATTATAGCGGTTAAGATAACTTTATTAGTTTAGCAGTATTAGTCGTTGAACTTGGGTGTTGGATAATTTTGTACAAAATACGCAAAATCCGTTTAATAAATCGTTCTATATTGTGATAACGGGCTACTACGGAACCCTATATATATACCATACTGCGCGTGGCCCAAAACGCACTTGGCCGGTTTTTGTTTACGTGAAAAAAGAAAAAAAAATTGTGTCCAATATTTTTTGAAATCTAAGTATCTGTCGGACTAATAAGTTTTTTTTTTCATCTACCCTATTGGTTGAATGAAGTCTATTCCTGTTGGTTTGCTGGATTCCTGCTCGGTACCTCTACAGTGCAAACGTACATACTTTAACGCACTTTCGCACCCTTATCTAGCTGAAGGCAACAATAACCTGCGGCTCATGAAGACAATGGCGGACATGGACACCCATCTCGCCGACAAATTTCAAGTGAAGCGTAAAATAGTGAACCCTTTAGACAAGATCAACCCTCGGCAGTTGGGATCCGATCAATACAAGCTAGACAAACTCTTTGCTGACAGGTACTACTTACGTAATCAGCTATAACGCATCCACTGGTGGAACACAGCTCTTCTCTCTATGGAAGGGAGTGAACCATAAACCACCACGCTGGCCCAGTGCGGATTGGTAGATGTCACATCACATGTCTTCGAATTTTTTGGCTATAAGACATCGCGGTTTCTTCACTATGTTCTCTTTCACCGTTTTGAGAGTAGTGGTGATGAAATAAATGGGTACACTACATAAGTCTGAAAAACTTTATTCGGAAAGTCATAATTCCGAATTAAACAACTCCAACTCCAACAAGAAAATTCCGAATATAACAACTCCAACTTATCATTAATCCTATTTTCATAATTGGAACGTTCAAATGTTAATAATAACTATTCTCAAAATACCGAATTTCAGTAGCCCGACTTGATAATATGAAACATTAAAAATACGAACCTTTTTTTTTTTAACCTACAGGTCGAGAATTACGCAGCAGGGGTTTATTAAGGGGGCAAACTTTCATTATTTTTGCGATAGGAAAGGACGCACCGTTTTCGAGAAATAAGCAAATTTACATTATACACACACTTTCTGTCACAAATGTCGTCGTCGCCCCGCTGGCCTTCGGCCTACGCTCCTAATGCCAGTTAGCAAGATTTTAAGGACAATTTTAGCAGTTTATTCGAATTATGTATTGAATCATCGTTTTTTGGATAAACGATTCATCGAACACTTGATTCTTCGGACATATGAAAATCGGGTCTACCCTTTATAACAGAACATTTTATGTCATAATTTTATTTTGGATAACAGCGGATAGCATAAACTTCATTTCGCAGAAAATCGTTTGGCAGACACTAATTTATCATACATTCAAACCTCATAATTTTGTAAGTCAGAATCATCTTTAGGCATAAATTTCATATGCATAAGAATTAAAAGCAGAAACATCTTATGGCAGAAAGTTCACAGTCAGAATCATTTTTTGGCATAAATTTCATATCGATAGTCATCAAAAGGCAGAATTATCATATTTCAGAAAGTTTATAGTTAGAATCATCTTTTGGCATACATTTCATATGCTTAATAATGGAAAGCCTCATCTATCACAAGTATCACATTATAACAAACACGCAGTATGCAAACATGCAAACCAGCATGCACCATGCATGCAAGCAAGCATGCAACATGCAGCAGGCATGGTTTCTGTCACGGTTCCGGCGCTGCGGGGCTCCGGCGGTCCTACGCGAGCTTATCGTCGCAGATGTGTTTTACGCTCACCACCGCAGCTTCGGCTTGCTGGCCGGCTTCGCCGGCCAACCTTAGCAACGGCGGCGAGCGTTAACACCACCTGCTCCTCAGCTCACGGGCCACCACTCCCTGCCGCGCCTACGCGAATTTAAATTACACTCTAGGAGTAGGGCAGAATCTGCCGACCTTGCCTGCTGTTCGAAAGAGATACCGTGACCCCGGAGCACAAAGGGCGATGAAGGAACATGAATGGGTTTTAGTAAGTAAAAGTCTGACACTCCCTCCTGCTCCGCCGAGAGCAGGAGAAGTCATTTGATGATTTCCCATCCGAAAAAAAAAGGGGTAGGGCAGACAAGACTACGTGTAGTCGGTTTTGGAGCGATTCGTTTCTGTCACTAAAGGAGACAATTTTTTTTGTTCGGAGAATAGGCCACCCACATAAATTGTAGCAGATATTATTGAAACGTATATAGATTTCTTCCTTATAATCTCTAGATTACAGTGGTAATGTTAGCTAAGCCATGTCTAACCGGAATGATGAGAAATTCGAAAATGAATCCACACACATACAAGTTGCTGCTCGTCTGTAGCAGTCTCTGAAAGTAATTGTATTCGCTCATTGCGTTGAAATCTTACTGCACAACACAATTGACACAACGACCAGCAGATGCCATTTTCATAAAATAGTTTTTAATATAATATGTGAAAAAATCGCAGCAATACTTTCACGAAAATCGAAATAAACGGAAAGAGTAAATGTCAAATGAAGTTGTCTGTCAACCACCAAAAAGACGGATTTACAACATTCCGTGGCATGATGATTTTATATATCATCTAAAGGATTTTAGCGGAAACCTTTAAAAATAGCATTAAAAAGCTCACAGTTTAATATTTTTTATTTTTATATTATATTCTATTTCTATTAAAATTAAAGCAGATATTATTACCAATGGATATCTTTTTTTTTTTCTAAAAGTAAGTATTTTCTGTCAAATAACATCGACCACAACAGGAATGATTTAACTCGCACAAAAATATCATAATACAACTTATTTTTTTATGATTTTAGGATTCCGGTTTCGTTTCTATGTAATCTTTCGTTTATTATAATAATAAAATGGTTACTTTTTTTTTGTGTAATATGAATAATATTTATGCAACATCATCATCAAAATACTGTCTTAATATTTTTATTCTAATTAAGGTTAAAAATGCTGGTTAAAATATTCGTCTAAAGATGATTATACCAAGTGTGTTATGCCAAATCAATTTCGGAGCATCAAGATTCTGCCAGATAGAAGGAACCCATGAAAATCGGACAACAAACAGTTCGTATTTATGACTTTCGGAATTATGAATTTCGGAATTTTAAATAATAGACATTAAAATTTTTCGGAATTATGAAATTCGGACTTTTGATAATCGGAATATCGAAATTCGGAATTTTTGGGTATTCCCGAAATAAATTACACAAAGTAACGCGCCTGTCTGGTCCAATTTCGAACCCTCGAGCAGCAACTCTAAGTCGGTGCCTCTGGAATCTGTGCCTATGGGAAACCACTATTCACAGGTACAGGTATTACCCAGGAAAAAAAAACCTATGTTTACTTTACGCCCTCAAATAGTTCGAAAGTCACCATATTGTGATCACACCTTGGAATGTATTTTTGCTTGCAGAAAGTACTTGGCGGATGTGCTGCACAATACATATGCAGATATGGTCACAGATCGTTGCTTTGACAGTCTCAAAGCCACAAACATGGAACTCGTGGGCATTGATTTGTACCAAGCCAATCTTGTCGAAGAAGAACTCAAGAATAGAATGTTTGTATTATAATTTACCATGCTTTATTTTCCCTGAAACAGTAGACACCGTGAAAAATTTTCAGTACCAGTTGTTGGACCGCACTGATCGATTTTGTTGTATGTATGTAGATTCTATTGTCGTCTGCGATTTTGCGAAGTCATTCTATTTATTAAAGAAACTTTACTATCATCACGCGGTAGACTTTAGTTGTGCGTTGCGAGACTTGCTTTTTAGTACATGTTATACTCAGACCAAATAAAAAACCAAGACAATGCTGCGAACAATAAAGTGACGCCAGTTTCGCAAACATGTATGCATTTTTTGAGCGTAGTTTAATTGTAGTTTGATGTAAATGTGTGCGTGTGAGCGTGTGAGCGGAGCTTAGTTTTGCGCTGGCTTCACTTTACTGTTCGCAGTCGCAGCGCTATGTCTTGGTTTTTTATGTTATATTAAAAACATTTGAATATATTAGAGCTCGTCGTGAGGCGGTTCGGCAACTGAGACAGCAACGGAACTACATCAAGACGGTCCTCTACGACACCAATCTGACAGTGGAACATTTCAAGTGTAAGGTCGAAGTAAGTAGATACAAATACATTCATCATCGATTGAAAACCTAAACTCGGAGGGTATAAATTCGACGCTTAGGAAAAGTGGATTCAATCGATTTCACAAGACCAATTAAAACTCCTGCACAGCACAACTTCCGACAGTTTCCCTGATTAAATCAAGCTTCAGCCGTAGTCATCTGTGAACGACTTAGGCCCGATTTCCGCCAAAGCGGATACGGATACGGATTCGGATACGTGCGGGAATCGACCATGAATCACATAATTATAGGTTGAAGACCGTCCATATGGCATCTCTAGTCTATCCTTATTTTTTTTTTTTTTTTTTTTTCGGTTAGGAAATCATCAAATGACTTCTCCCGCTCTGGGCGGAGCAGGAGGGAGTGTCAGACTTTTACTGACTAAAACCCATCCATGTTCCTTCATCGCTCTTTGTGTTCCGGGGCCACGGTATCTCTTTCGAACAGTCCCGCAACCCCGGATCTCTTGTCTATCCTGTGATTAGTCGAATTTTGCACGTCTCTTTCCGCTTCGCTCATCTACGCATTAGTGGAAACCGGGTATCAATCGTGACCAGTTAATCCATTCAGTTCAACAATGTTTAGGACACGGAATTAAACTCACGAATAAGGAGCAGGTATATAGAAAACTGGGAGCAAGCGCGTACGGAGCAGCACGATCACAAGATCTTTGTCACGGAGTCAGGTCCGTCCGGTAACATCCACCACTACCAGACAAGAGCTGACCAGGAGCAGAGGATCCACTCTGAAGTTGAACTGCTTGTCAATATTTCTATCAATGTAAGAGGATTTCTTTTCTGTGGCGTTTGGCAGCTTGCAAATCCGCCCGTATAGGTTGCGCGGTTATAACCATTGAGCTATTACTACTACGTATAGAGTAGACACCGCAAAAAATCTATGCTCCGTTCAAATGCTGTCAGCTGGCTGCAATTCACTCAGTCGCTTGCTCGCCACAGCATTATATATACGGGGTTAGGCGCGCCCCGCACTGCGCGCAGATTAATGATGATCAATGGTTATAACTAACTAAATGAGAATAGCTCATGTTAAGTCCTGGATTCGATGTCCAGTAGGCCTATTACGTATCTTTCTGATATCCAGTGACTATCAAGCTTCAGTTGTACACCGAACTTTGATGACAACCGAGAATGTCGTAATATTGGTATTAAGTATCGCACTGAGTGGATATCACTTTACGGTGACCAACAGCCCGGGTACGGTGTAACGTCTTTGACGAAAGCCACTTCTAACTCAGTTGTCATCAATTTGTTGTCCACTATGCTTACATAATCGAAGTAATATAAGTATCGATACGAAAGCGTCTGTCAAAATGAGTTACGGTGACTATCAGCCATGATAGACCAATTATGTCATATTTGATCGCGACTGGTCATACATAATACGAAACTAACCTTTTGATAGTTAATTGATCGATACTGAGCCCAGTTACTATCATTCCGAGCTGCCAACAGAGATACGTAATAGCCCTACAGGTCGGTTAAGTGTTATTTATTTCATCCGAGATTCCATATAAGCAGCCCGGAATCTAGATTTTTAATCGATTAATAGCAACAACCTTCTTAGTACCTGACGAAATGAATAAATTTACAGGTTCACCTCTGTCTCATCAGAGCTCCTCTGTCTCTGTGATGTATGAAAATAACAATTAATTATAACCCTACAACCCACAACCCAGTACTAACTGGGTTGTGGGTTGTTGTGGTGCTAACTGTGTGGTATCTGAGCCAGACAGGCAGTTGCTCCATGTAAAATACTGGTATTCAGCTGCATCCGGTTAGACTGGAAGCCCATCCCAACATAGTTGGGAAAGGCTACGCAGATAATGATGATAACTCACTCTGCAGGAAACACTAACAAAAGTGGAATACTGGATGAATAAATTCGACAAAGACATGGAAGCACAAGACCTCAAGATCGCAAAAATAAAAAATAAGCATAAAGATGTACTGGACAAGAGAATACATTTGGAAGAAACGGTAATTATTCTTGTTTGATAGCAATCGTTTACTTGTGTTATCGTTAGCCGAGCTTGTAAGTAATTAGGAACAGTACGACGCGACGAGGCGATACAGGCCTCTTCGTACTGTTCCTACTCCATAAAAAACAGAAAACGATTTGTAAAAAATAACATAATTTAGAGGGTATGAGGAACAGGGTATAACCCTCATCTCATCCTCCATTGAAAACGGAAGAGGAGTGGAGGACCCTCCAATCAGGCAGATAATGTTTCTGGTTGGTCCCCGACTTTTCCGGATTCTTTTCTTTATCGGGTTCTATACGTATTTTATGTCCTATGACTAACTCACGGATAATTATTATGATTGCGCGATACAGGATTCTTTGTTGTCTTAGAGGTCGCTTCTGATCGGGAACACCCAAAAATTACGTAAAACTAAATTCTGAATTTCGTTATTCCATTATCAAGTGTCCGAATTTCATAATTTCGAAAGATTATAATGTCTATTATTTAAAATCCCGAAATTCGTAATTCTGAAAGTCGTAAATACGAATTGTTTGGTGTCCGATTTTCATATGTCCGAAGATTCAAATGTTCGATGGATCGTTACTCCGAAAAATTATATTCCGATACTTCGAATAAACTGCTACAATTGTCCTAAAAGTCTTGCTAGCTGGCATGAGGAGCGTAGGCCGAAGGCCGGCGGAGCTACGACGACATTTGTGACAGAAAGAATGCGACAGTAGCGAGCGCGCGTCATGGAGTCGTAGCAGATTCTAAATTTGCTAATATCTCGAAAACGGTGCGTCCTATCCGGTACTCCTAACGCAAAAATTATGATAAATTTGCCCTCTTAATAACCTCATTGCCGCGTAATTCGAACATGTAGATAAAATATATATATATTATATTTATATATAATGGATTCGTATTTTTAATGTTTTGTATTATCAATAAGTCGGACTATTGAAATTCGGTATTTTGAGAATAGTAATTTTATTATGAACGTTCGGAATATTGAAATTAGTTATGAGTTATGAAAATAGGATTAATGATATATCGGAGTTGTTATATTCGGAATTTTGAACCATTCGGAATTATGAAAATCGGTATTTTGAATTTCGGAATTATGGCTTTCAGAATTATGACTTTCGGAATAAAGTTTTTCGGACTTATGTAGTGTACTTATGTAGTGTACTTTTTTATAATTTCGCTATGTCGGTCGCTACAATAACTTTAGTGATTAGTACGCAGCAAACATTAATAAAATACTTTTTATTTATCACCAGTATGCTACCCACGAAACGTTGATGAAGAACTGGCTTGAATTCAAGGAGGAACGAAGGAAGACCAACGCATACATTGAGCTTATGACAAACTCCGCCATTATAGTGCAATCGTGGTGGCGTGGCCTGCTGGTACGTTTAGAAATGGGCCCCTACAAACGTTCGAAGAGGGCCAAGAAACCTAAAGCTGATAAGGATAAGAAAAAGAAAACGACGGGTTAAACAAAGTTTTGTTTGAAGTTTTGTTGGACGTTAGTAACGTAACTGTTAATTTATTTTTAATATTTTTTTGTTATAATATTTATGATTAATCCTCACTTTGCTTGTAGTTTGTTATATTTATTTTACAGTTTAAATAAAAGTATTAAATACATATTTGTTTTTTTTTCAATAATCACATTCTATGTATTTACATCCTATGTTTGCATGTTGTAAAAAAAGCATTCAACCGCTCTTCAGGCGAATGGGGGCTCGCGCATGAATTAGCCGCTAGAGGCGTTCGTGTAGACTAAAGTGTTCCGAAATGTAGGCATCAAACATGAATGTAAGCATCAAATATTAATTAAGTAAGCAAGGTCTTCCAAAATGTCGCCGCCCGCACCCCGACCCTTAAAAGTGTCAGGAAGGGTCGGGGGTGCGTAGCAGCACGGTTCGGGGCGATCGTCGTGGTGGGAGTCTACTTCTCCCCGAGCTCTCGCCGAGTTCCGCAACTCTCTTGCAGAGTTGAGTGTTGTCGTCGGAGGCCATTCCCTCCCCGTGCTTGTCTTCGGGGACTTCAATGCCAAGAACTTGGCTTGGGGTTCTCGCTGCACAGACGTGCGGGGAAGGATGGTGGATGACTGGGCTCTGCAGACAGGCCTGGTCGTCCTAAACCGGGGTTCTGGTGGCATCGGGCAACAGGCCCCGAGTGGTCCGCGTTGGGCGCTGAAGCAGCTGGACCGGGAGCTCCTCCTGGAAACTTCGATCGTGCAGGCCTGGGTCTGGGTCTCCGGACAGATATGCCGACATTAACAATGAGGCAGGGTGGTTCCAGGAGGCCATGTCCGACATATGATTTATAATGACGTGGTAATAATAATAATCATTTTATTATCAGGCAACTAAGGCCCATAGGTAAAATACACAAAATAATAATTAACAATAATAACATACTAATACATATTTTTAACTAAACGAGACTAAAACTATACACGCAACGTTGTCGGCGTCGTGTTTCGCTGTGTGGTGTCGCGTAACCGCCCTCGGAAACGTCGATATACGACACCCTTCGGCCAAAAGTCCTCCTTCATGCAAGTCTGTAGATGGTGGGTTGGAACTCGTACCACGAATGACTTAAAGTTGATGTTGTGGCGCGATTCCAACCTTTCGACCCTCAGAGTCCAGTTGGTCTTCACTTTCAAATACTGCACCACTTCCTCAGTTGTAGTGGAGTGATGCAGACGTGAAATGTACAGCTGCGTCGTAGGCACAGCAGGACGCAGCAGCATGTTGGGTCCACTCGGTGCGGTACCGCACAGGTTACGAGGACAGGGCTTCTTCTTCTTCCTCCTTTCCACTTTAGTGAAGCCCTCCTCATCAACTTGGCTCGTTCTTGGCACGGAGCTACGGACCGCAGCCAGGGCTGGTTGAGCGCCCATTTTCAATTTTTCCCCTTTCCTGGTTTGTCGCTTAGGCTGCGACGCATCAGTTTTACCGCTGGTGACAATAGCAGCATAGGCACGTTTTGGGGTCGACGTACCTACGCGTGACGTATCCGCAGCCGGTGTTGTGGCGCGGGCGACGACGGCGGCGAGCGGCGCTTGCTCAGCGCTATCGGCAGCTGGTGACGCACTTGTGTTCGCCGATTCAAAACTGCCGATGGTTACATTTTGCGCCCCTCGACGTGTGTTCACCTTTGAGGCCTCAGGTGACCCAATTTCCGAACCCACGTTGCGCAATAATGCTATTTCCGCACGTAGTTCAGTATTAGTTTTTTCTGAAACCTCCATTCTGGACTGCATCCTGGTCATCTCCGCTTTCAAGGTAGTGATGTCCTTTAGCAGCCGCGTAACGTCGACGTGATCGAAAGTGACGGGAGGCAGTTTACTTAGCTCCTTCGCCACGAAATCTGGCACGTCGTCCGGGTCAGTCTTCTTCAACATATCGATGATATCTTGAAGGCTCTTCTCAGTTCCATCTCTGCGCCGAGAGGGCATCTGGTCCAGTTTTCCAAGGGACTGGAACAGCAAGAGTTTTCCGCTGCTGATGTCATCCTCCTTGAAATTGGACCGGCAAATCTGCAGGATGCTCACCTCGTCCATGTAGTCGATGGCATGGACTAGGAATGCCAGCAATTCATTTACTATAAGTTGTTTTGAACTCATAGTTATAACGAGCAGCGGCTATGGCCGCGCAACACGCGAATAAAATTCGTGCCGTGCACAGTGGAAACACGTCCGTGTTCGAGCGCGCATCGCACTGCACTGACATCTGCACTGACATCGCACTGTAATGCCCTGAGTCCGGCCAGGAAGCGCCCTTCGTCAGGTGTACTGCTGGTCGCGAGAGCTGACGTCTCTGCGCGAGGCGTGTGTTTCTGCGCGGCACCTGTACGCCAGGCATCGCAGGCTTCGCATGCCAAAAATACCGCCCCGGGACCCGACGAATTGCCTGGCAAAGCCTGGGTCCTGGCCTCGGAGGCTCTCGGGCCCCGACTGGAGGGGCTCCTAAGCGCATGCTTGGAGAGAGGCCAGTTCCTGCTTCGTTGGAAGACGGGGAAGCTGGTCCTCATTCGGAAGCCGGGACGCCCTATGGACTCTCCGTCCGCATACCGGTCCATAGTGTTGCTCGACGAGGTGGACGGGGCTGGATCTCGCGAAACACTAGTTTGGTTTTCACAAGGGGCGCTCTACGATGGACGCCAACATGCGCATGAGAGCCCTCATGACGGGAGATGCGGTGTCCTAGGGTGGGGTTGTCTTGGCGGTGTCTCTCGACATCGCCAATGCCTTCAATAGTAGATGGATAGTGGTTGAGAGGATCCGGCAATTAGATCTCGAGGTGGCATTGCACAAGTCCGAGGCCATGTGCTTTCATGGGCCTCGAAATGCGCCACCGACGGGATCCTTACTCACGGTAGGAGGGGTATCCATCGGCGTCGATTCGACTTTGAAGTACCTAGGACTCGTCCTCGACAGCCGGTGGAACTTAGTGGAGCACTTCCGACGTTTGGTCCCAAAACTGTAACGGACCGGGGCTGCTTTCAGGCGGCTCCTGCCGGAGGCTCTTCGCGGGGGTCGTGCGGTCCATAGCTCTTTAAGGGGCCCCGGTATGGGCGCGTTCCTTAAGGCGGCGAGCCGCCCGTTACCTGAGCGCGCCCCAAAAGGTGGTAGCCGTAAAGCTAGTCCGTGGGTAGCGCACGATCTCCGGTGAGGCGGCGAGCCTCCTTGCCGGATTGCCGCCATGGGATCTGGAGGCGATCGTCCTCACGCGCCTACATGAATGGCGCGCGGAGGCTCTACGCCGGGGGGTAACTCCGCTGCCGCGGCAAATTGTCGCTCAGCGGACAGACTTCCGGCGTGATCTCTTGGCGACATGGCGAGAGCGACTGTCGCAACCCCGTGCAGGGCACGCCACGATAGGGACGATATGTGTCTTTGAAGATTGGCTTGAAAGGCGCCACGGCGTCCTCACCTTCCGCCTGACGCAGGTCCTTACCGGACACGGTTGTTTCGGGAGGTTCCTGCACCGAATCGGGCGGGAGGAAACGCCCGGGTGTTACCATTGCGAAGATCGACCGGAGGACACGGTGGAGCACACGGTGGAGGTCTGTCCCGCGTTAGTAGTAGTGAGTACTTGGTGATAGAATGATTTTTAAATGTTTTATGCTTGCTAATTTTAGGGAGAATATTAGAAATATGTATCTGAAGTTTACACTATGTGGCTACATGTAATAAAATATTATTTTTATAGAATTTACTAGCTGTTGCCCGCGGCTTCGCCCGCGAAATGTTCGGTAACCGTCCCACTGGATCATATTAAAGGGATAAATAGTGTCCTACGTGTTACTCCAGGTTATGAACAATCTATGTGCCAAATTTCATAATCATCGCAATTATTATCATCACAACCACCATTATTATCACAATCATTATCACAATCACCATCACTACCACAATCACCATCATTATCACAATCACCATCACTATCACAACTACCATCATTATGCGGCGATGGCGCGCATAACGTGGCGCGGCGCCCACCTCGTCATCGCAATCACCATCACCATTACTATCACGATCAATATTACCATCACAATCACCATCACTGTTATCACAATCATCATCAGTATCACAATCATCATCATCGTTATCACAATCGTCATTACAATCATCATCATCGTTGTCACAATCATCATCATCATTATCACAATTATCATCATCGTTATCACAATCATCATCATCATTATCACAATCATCATCATGGTAATCACAATCATTTTCATCGTAATCACAATCATCATCATCGTAATCACAATCATTATCATCGTAATCACAATCATCATTATCACAATCATTATCACAATCACCATCACAATCACAATGACCATAACAATCACCAACATCATTATCATCGTAATCACAACCTTTATCATCGTAATCACAATCTCCATCCTCGTTATCACAATCATAATTATCGTTATCACAATCATCGTCATCATTATTACAATCACCATCACAGTCACAATCACCATCACAATCACGATCACTATCACAATCACCATCACTATCGGCATCACAATAACCATCACCATCGCTATCACTCCATGAAAATCAGAAGCATTTACATGTTCATTGATGCAATCTGCCATAAGAGACCACTTAACGAACATTTATGTGCCAAATTTGGAATCTCTAGACTCAGGGGTTTAGGCTGTGCATCACCGCCACTATCACAATCACCATTACAATCACCATCACAATAACTATCACAATCACCATTACCGTTATCATAATCTTAATCATCGTCATCATAATGATTATTATCGTAATCACAATCACCATCATCGTTATCACACTCATTATCATAGTAATCACAATCATTATCGTAGTAATCAAATTCATAATCATCAGTATCACAATCACCATCACCATCACAATCACCATCACCATCGCTAACACCATCACTATCACCATCACAATCACAATCACCATCATCGTTAGCACAATCACTGTCATCATTATCACAATCATTATCATCGTAACACAACCATTATCATCACCATCACCATCAGAATCATTATCACCATCACCATCACAATCACCATCATCGTTATCAGAATCACTATCATCATTATCATCGTAATCACATCCATTATCATCTTAATCACAATCATCATCATCACAATATACATCCTCGTTATTAAAATCATCATTATCGTTATCACACGCATCATCATCATTACCACAAACACCATCACTGTCACAATCACCATCACAATCATAATCACAGTCACAATCACTATCACCATCACAATAACCATCACCATCGCTATCACCAGCACAATCACCATTACAATCACTATCACAATCAAAATCACCATCACAATCACGACGAAGTGGGCGCCGACCTAAACTTTGCCGGCGGCGGCGCGCCTGGCGGAACTGGTCAGCGCGGCGGCGCCACGCCGAGGCGCGGGTTTTTTAAAAAAAAAAAAAAACAATTTTTGGTTTAAGTGTTATATTTTAAAGCTATCAAAGGCAGAAATAAAATTAAAATCAGGAAAATACATAATTAAATATTTTTACAATATTTATAATTGTCTTCGTCATTTCTTTGGGATCAACCGAAGCTAGGTATCTCCAGCATTCTTGAGAAAAATCTGTTCCTGTTGCCTCGTCAATGTCGCTGAAACTACTGTGATTCTTAGATAATTTTGTCAGCAAAGATTGAGTCGAAGAGGACCTTGGTGGAGGCTCTGATAGATCACGGGATGAAACTTCCCGTGATCTATCAGAGCCTCCACCAAGGTCCGCAATCGGAACATGGAAAATCAGAAGCATTTACATGTTCATTGATGCAATCTGCCATAAGAGACCACTTAACGAACATTTATGTGCCAAATTTGGAATCTCTAGACTCAGGGGTTTAGGCTGTGCATTGATTTTTAGACTTTGTCACCCCATTTCCCCCTCTTAGGGGTTGAATTCTGAAAAATCCTGAAACCCGTTTCTACTCATTTATCAAAAGGAGCACTCCTGTGAAGTTTCTAATAAAATAGTCTAACTAATCTTGTTTCCCCATACAAACTTTGGAGCCCCGTTTAACCTCCTTAGGAGGTGAATTTTGAAAAATCCTTTCTTAGTGCACCCTTAGACCACATAAGGAACCTACTTGCCAAATTTAGAATTTGTAGACCCAGCGGTTTGGGCTGTGCGTTGATAGATGAGTCAGTCAGTTTCTTCTTTTATAAATTTAGATTATTGACAGGACCTTACTCGACATTGGCGCCATCTGGTGAGCTCAAAAATGACAATCCTCATTTAACTGCTACGCGTAGAAGTTTGCAGTTGAAGATGGCGCTGGTTGTCAAGATAAAATGCATTGATATGTCTAACTTACGACCTACATTTATTTTGGTTTCGAGTTTTACCGCCTGCACGGATAAATTGGTGGAAGAAGTATATACCATAACAGCGCGGGTGGTGTCAAATCTGTCGTTAAAGCGCGTACACACCTGCGCCCTTGCACAAACAACGCGGTTCGCGTGCATCTTCTTAGGAACATAGAATGGGCACCATTGGACTTGTTCGCGAAACGCTGTTAAGATGAATTTGAACAAGCTTATACAGGTTCTAAACAGACCCTTCACGAAGGCGTCAACCCAAGCATTCTCATTATATTATGTAACTTTACGCAAAAATTATTGCTGGGAAACGACTTTTTTTTTGAGGTGAAAAATCACGTTTTATGTTAAAACTCAGTGTACCGCACTCAAAACATTGTGCTGATGGATGGATTGAATAGTACGGGGGTCGTTAAAGTGTCTAAAGTAAAATTCATGTAACTATTTAAAAAAAAACTTGTGGAAAAGTTGGAACTTTGACCCCCATTATCTCCTTAACTAGAAGGGAACCTTCTAGTATGGCCTACAACAAAAAATATTTTCAAAGACGGGGAGAACAAGTGCCTTTCGGCTTCGTTAAAGGTCTTTTTATACCCCTAATATTTAAATATCTGCTGCTGCCGCTGCTGAGATCCTCAAACGGCGCAAATACTGTAACCTTATTGGTAACTACAGCTTTGAGCCGTTTGGTTGGGGTCGAAACGCTCGGGTCATGGAGTCAGTTATCTCTCACCGACTGGTCGACACTTCGCGTTACGTGGCAATGCTGCCAGTCTTCTGGGCACGTTTCCGGATGACAGCGATGCGGAGGAGTACTTTGACGCCTATTGACGTTGTTGTCTAAATGTAGGTAGGTACTTACGTTTAGTTTTATTTTTGTAATTATATCGAGTTCTAGTACTTATGTTTATATTGTAAATATGGTTTATTTCTAAATTAATAAAATTAGATTTAAATTAAATATATTTTTAATCAAGCGTTTAAATATACTTAGGTAAATTTTTTTTCGTATACTTATTATCAGCAAGTTTGTTCCCTTTAGATTTATATTGAAAAACAAACTAATAATATATCATGAGAGAACTAATCAGACGAACATTTGGGTAGCTGCAGAATCACGTGCCGTGCTGGTGTGCACTGGCCTTTAGACGCGCTTATAAGCGCGTCAACGATCGTACGATTCACTCGTGAAATCGTAATTGAAACAACGAGTACACGCGCGTAGAGGCGTAGACGCACTTCAAAATACGAGCTAATAGGTACGGCGGCGGGCGCGGCGCCGAAAAAACGCTAATCTGTAATGTGCAGGTCAGTTCTGGCCAAAAAGGTTCTTTATAGCACAAGTTTTCTTTATACTTACTGTCAATTTTTTATCCTTTGTCATGTCATTAAATTTTTGACAACGTATCTAACAAAAGACAGTTTTGAGGTTTTCAGTAAAAACTTAAGAGAACTTGCTAAAGTATTTTATTAATTTTATGTGAATAGTTTATTTAATTGTTAGTAATGCCTAAAGTATCCGGCTATGGGGTAGCTACTAAGGGGTTATATAGGAATGAGCCATTAGTATATAATATGAATCTTGGAGACTCTGGACCAAATGCTGAACAAAATCAGTCAAACTCAGTAAATCATTTACCTTATACTTTTACCAACTTTTACCCTCACTAGTGGAAATTAGATACAACTTCTTTATATATCGCGTGGTTAGTGCCTAACCTAGTGTTAGAGTTTTTATGCCGCCCATGGGCCTCTGTGCAATGATGCCTCTGTGCCTCTGACTTGGCTTTACATGCCGTCAAGAAATATCTTTCAGGCATACTGGTGGTGGTGATACTGGTTTCCTCACGATGTTTTCCTTCACCGAAGCAAGTGATAATTTTATACAATAGGTACCTACGCAATGAATCTGAAAGACTAGATATCACTATTATGTAGGTAAGTACCACTATTTGGTACCTACCTAGTGTAGTTTGGTTGTACGCACTTCAGTAACCTGGTAAATTTCCGGGGTTCAGTTTTGTCCGGTACCAAGGTACCGGACAAAACTCCTGAACCCCGGAAATTTGTTTGAAACTGAAATATTTCCCGGACACAAAGTCCAGAAAATTAAATAGGATTTTTTAATAGCACTCATCCTTTGACCTGGTAGGTCTCGGTATATAGGTACCTACCTAATCTTTACTAATATTAAGCAAAAGTAAGTTTGTTTGTTACCTTTTCACGCCTAAACCACTAAACCGATCATCCTGAAATTTTGCATAATACGTTGTCAGTTTAAAAACGGTCCTACCTAGGGTACTTTTCATAGGTACCTACCGAAAAAAAGTAATGTTGCCGAGGAAAACAACATTATCGTTCCTATGATACCTACGCTACCTAATAGATGGCGCCACGTCTTTCGAATCATGATTGAATTAGAATTATTACCTACAAGCCAAACAGAATACAAGAGTAGGTACCTACAACCCAGATTGATTGTCAAATTCTAAATTAACGCAAGCGAAGCCGTAGGTTATAATATAAAAATCTAACCCCAGCCACCACCACCATTGCTACCTATTTTACAACTTTGCAAACAAATCAATCCATAGCACAAAGTCCCTTTTGTACCTAATACATTAAGCCGTCCGCCCTACTTATACTTAGAGTACCTAGGTACCTAGGTACCTATGTTCTGTGCGTCCGCCTCGGGCCCTCTCGGTAGGATCTGGATCTGGATCTGTTGTTGTCGGAGTAATGCCGACTTACATTTTTGCTATTAATTCGGTTAACAATGTACTTACCTTACATCCTACCTAATAATCATTTAGCTAATTGACAATGATAAAGTAATTAATTTATGTATTGCACCGTTTTATAGTAGGTAGGTAATGGTAATGGTACTTGATTCGATATTTTTTTTAATTAAACAAAAAATTGAGGTATATGTTAGGACTGTAGTTGCACTCGTTGCTTATCGAACATTCTTTATGAAGGTTGGTATTTCTAAAGTCAAACGTCTGAAAACGCTACCAAAATTTCAGTAGGTGAGTAGGTACAGCTACAGTGATGTGATTTCTCACCTATCGATATCGATGAGATGAAAATATCTTTTCGAAAAAGTTACCTAAAAAATTAAAAATTTTTACGCAGTCGGGTTATTTTTTTTTTTTTTGAATCCTCATGATGAGCCCTTTATCGAGCCGTTCAGGCTGCAAAGTGTGCCAAACATTTGAATTTGGCGTCAAAATCCGCTATTTTGTTTTTTTATTATTTTGATATATTATATTTAATAGTGTCACCCTCACAGTAAATACAAATCTAACGACACCTCTCAAGCTAAAATCATTTAGCCGTTAAGGCCACAGAGCGTGCCAAACAATTATACATATTTATATACTTACATGCATACTCTCGAAAAACATAACCCTCCTTCTGGCGCAGTCAGGTAAAAATGGAAATGGCAACTTGGTTTTAATTATTACAAGTAGTAGGTATCTAATGATTATCTTTTTAGGACATGATTATGCATCAGACATCAGTATCGGGACTGTGGGAACCAATCGTTTCTAATCCTGCAACCGCTGGAGTAGGGTAATATTTTGTTTGTTTTTAATCGATCTAAGTTACTGGATTAATTGTGATTGCTTTAGTTTTTTTTTTAATTCAACAGATCCACCCTGATTTTTGTTACATCTGTATTTGCATCTATTCTTGAAGATGTGATGACACAACTGTGGATTCTTGGTAAATATTAATGGTACCAAAGCAAAATTTATGTCTACCGTGTCCGGGAAGTAGGTGGATAGTAAAATTATCAATCTACTAGAGCAATAAATGTCAGGCTATTTTCTCTATCTCGCCAGATAGAGAAAATAGCCTGACATTTATTGCTGATGATTCCATATAAATATAATGATTTAATTATTTATTATCTTCAGAAAGATGCAACAGCGGGCTGGCTCTGACAAGGACAATGTCTGATATTGATTATTTGAAAGCGTGTAAATATGGCGTGTGCGATATAAATGAAGTTAAAGATGAGCTTGATGGGATAGACCCTAATAAACTTAAGTGTACGATATACAAAATTAAGAAGCTTGAGGCAGACAGGTACTCAACCTTTTTCTTTTTGTCTTTTTGTAGGCTTTTAGCACAGCTTTAAGTTTTAACCTTCACACTATCGATTATGCTTTGTTCTAGGAAATATGTGAATGCAGTGATGACTGCAACATATTTTGGTCTAGCGCACACCTTTAACTTTGATCCTCTGGTAAGGTATATCAGTGCATTCGAAAACCGGGAACGCTACAACTTGCGTATAGTGGAAGAAGAAAATACAAATAAAATGTAAGATATTTTTATTATTGTTTTGCTTATATTGGTATTGTTTTGTTTACATTGGGTTTGCTTTGTTTACATTGTTATTGTTTTGTTTACATTGTTATTGTTTTGTTTTGCTTGTTATTGTTTTGTTTACATTGTTATTGTTTTGTTTACATTGGTATTGTATTGTTTACATTGGTATTGTTTTGCTTACATTAGCATTGTTTTGTTTGCTTACATTAGCATTGTTTTGTTTACTTACATTGGTATTGTTTTGTTTACATTGGTATTGTTTTGTTTACATTGGGTTTGCTTTGTTTACATTGTTATTGTTTTGTTTACATTGTTATTGTTTTGTTTTCATTGGTATTGTTTTGCTTACATTAGCATTGTTTTGTTTGCTTACATTAGCATTGTTTTGTTTACTTACATTGTTATTGTTTTGTTTACATTGGTATTGTTTTGTTTACATTGGGTTTGCTTTGTTTACATTGTTATTGTTTTGTTTACATTGTTATTGTTTTGTTTTCATTGGTATTGTTTTGCTTACATTTGCATTGTTTTGTTTGTTTACATTAGCATCGTTTTGTTTACTTACATTGATATTGTTTTGTTTACATTGGCATTGTTTTGTTTACATTGGTATTGTTATGGAATATTGAATTGATTACCGAAACATTTATTTTTGCTTAGGCTTCGTAAAGAGATGTCTAAACGAGTTCGACAGCAACGTAACCATATCAAAAGCGTATTGTATGACACCGAAGCCATCATTACTAAATTAAGGACAGATGTTGAAGTAAGCCTGCATACAATTTTTATTGACCTACAAATGTCATCCCTGAAAGGGCTTTGATTTATTTGGCCTGCCTAACTTCCGCCATTTTAATTAACTTTTAAAATAGCGGCCATGCATTAAACCTGTAATAATCAATAGCTAACATCAATACAAACAAGTTTTATAAGAAAGAAAATCTTCTAAAGCGTGAAGTTTTCAAAATTACGATCTGATATAGCTTAAAATTCGGATTTGTGACGCTTTAGAAGATTTTATCTAAGACTAAGACAATACTTGTTTGTATTGATGCCAGCTATTGATTGATACAGGTTTTAATCCCTCTATTAAAAATCCTGATAGGTGATCATTCCCACTAGTTCTACTACACAGTTCTACGGTAGAACTGGACCATCAGTGAAGAGATTTTTTTTGATAGCTTTTATTACGGCAGCGTGATGGCTTAGAAGACTTTGTCGCATGCAAACCTTGTTTGTATTGATATCAGCTATTGATAAATACGGGTTTTGCGTCACCGTTTTTTTTAAATAAATTAAAATGGCAGAAGATAGCAAACCACGCTTCATATAATCCCTTTAGGCAGAGGTGTACCTACAGAACTCTCACATTTCACCTATATTATCTAAACCTGCCTAGAGAAAGCCTATGGCCATCAAACGGGCACAAGTCCCTGTGCGTAAGCTGTTACTGAGATATTCCTAAAGGAATGCCAAATAACACTGGGTTACTTTTACTTTTTATTAAATAACTTAAGAACTATAAGCTGAATATTTGTTTAAAAAAAGTTACTTCTTGGCTTCCTGGATTACTTAATTGATTAACGACATTTAATATACTGTAGTCTGCGCCAGATAAGTAAGAATTATAGGTCATTGCTCTTTCCTTAATTTCTCTGCGTAGGTACCCCGACAATACATTATGAATCGTTTTTTATTACTACATAAAGGTCGTTTCGGGACAAGTTCATTGTCATTATTTCAGTTTTCAGAATTATGTATTTGAATTTAATGACCTTTAATTCCTACTTATCTGGCGCAGACTATAGTAGAATTTTATGGTCTTAGGATTCAGTCTTGTACGCTGAAGTCCGCAGCCGTTACATAGATAATTGGCAAGCAGCAAGAACTGAACAACATAACCAAACAATTCATGATGTCGAATATGTTCCTTCATCGACGACTGAATATTATAAACAGAGAACTGATCATGAAATAAGAGTACATGCTGAAGTGGATACATTGGTTAACATAACAATTAACGTTAGTACATTATAATTATCAGGGTTTCCTTTATGAATATCTATATTATATTTGTCTTTCTGGTTCTTTTCTCTAAGTAGGTATACTAACTTGCTAATATAGGTATCTTTTATAGGAAACATTGGAAACAATTGAAGGGTGGATGGAAAAATTTGACAAAGATATGGAAAAAATTGATCTCAAAATACGAATTAAGAAAAACAATTACGTAGACATGCGTGGAAAACGAGAAAAATACGAAGAAATGGTTAACTTCTTAACTTATTCTCTTTTGCAACAGCTCCTGTTCTTTATTCCTATACTCGTTGATCTGATTTCTCAGAAATATTCTTATTTACCAGGTCAGGTACGGGGGTACCCAGTAGATCAATGACTGTTGCGAACAGGTCAATCAATAACATGGCAGGTATCCTGGAGATACACAGACTGTGGCTGCGGACATATCCTATAGCAATTCACTGCAGGACATAGGCTTCTTAATCGTATGCCATTTAACACAAATCTCGGTTGGGTTCATACAGCTACTACTTACAAGGCGGTTTAAATTGTGCTGGTCTAATGCTAAGGTGTTAAATGAAGAACGATCATTATGATAAACTCGAACTCAAAGTATTTTTTCAAATAGACCAGGCACTTTTGAACTGTCGAAAACCAAAAGACGAAGCCACAGTCAAGTCCCAAGGCATAATAACTGTCTTGGGACTTGACTGTCGCAACCCCGTGCAGGGCATCCCACAATAGTGGCAATAAGTCCCCTCTTTGAGGAATGGCTTGAGAGACGCCACGGCGTCCTCACCTTCCGCCTGACGCAGGTCCTCACTGGACACGGTTGTTTCGGGAGGTTCCTGCACCGAATCGGGTGGGAGGAAACGCCCGGGTGTTTCCACTGCGATGATCGACCGGAGGGCACGGTGGAGGTGTGCCCCGCGTGGGCGGTGCACAGCCGTGTCCTCGAAGCGGCGATTGGCGGCGACGACCTCCGATGGTCCGGAGCGACACGGAATGGGACGCCGTCACCTCCTTCTGCGAAGCAGTCATGCTAGAGAAGGAGGTGGCGGAACGTGAGAGGGAGAGATCCTCACGTCCCGAGCGTCGAGGGCCACCACGTGGCCCCCGGCCACCGTAGGCGCGGGCCTGTGGACGGTAGGCTATGGGCTAGCTCGCCGTCCGTCAGTCTTATGACGACAGCCCGTTTCGACGGCGCGTTCGTGTTCCACGCGTGCCTCAAAGAGAGTCAGCAATAGGAAGGGGTCCGCAAGGACCGATGCCTGCCGGGGTTGCGGGACTGTTCGAAAGAGATACCGTGACCCCGGAACACAAAGGGCACAAAGGGCGATGAAGGAACATGGATGGGTTTTAGTCAGTAAAAGTCTGACACTCCCTCCTGCTCCGCCCAGAGCGGGAGAAGTCATTTGATGATTTCCGATCCGAAAAAAAAAAAAAATGCATAATAACTGTGAATTAGTTGCCCATTTCATAAGCGTAGATCTTTACGAGAACTGCAATAACAAATATCCACTTGTATCAAACGACGTTTTTCAATACACTTTTGAAGAAATAAATTATAAGAACGAAAAATATTTTTGTCATGAATTATGTAATAATTATAATGTGAAATTATTATGAAATTATGATTTTAATTTTGTTTTTTCCGCGCTTTACTTTCGCCAGGTGAAGGAGAAGCAAAGGTATGAAGCCGCTAAACAGCCTAATATAAAAAATAGTTTTTTTTTATATTTTTGATTTTAGAACACAAATAAATGTTAATTTGTGTATAAAAGTAACTATTAGTTTTTAATAATCATGTTTATTTATGTCAGAATATAGGCATTGAACCAATTTGGACTAAGTATAGGTAAAGTTATCTGTGGTAATTTTCATTCCCGCACACGTGTTGGAAAATGAAAAAAATCGCACGCCTTGAAATAATTGCATGTTGAACCTAATCGTAGTGCGTTATGAACCAGTTTTCGAGGAAGTGTATTGAAAAGTTTTATCATTACCACTTATTGAAAGTCTTATATTTTTAACAGATCGAGAAGCATGACATTCAAATAAAGGAATGGATTCATTTCAAGGAAGAACGCGAGAAAGCACGACAATACCACGAGAAGATGTTGACTTCCGCTGTTATAGTGCAGGCTTGGTGGCGTGGCCTTCTTGTGCGCCTTAAACTTGGACCGTTTAGAAAAGAAAAGAAAAAAGGTAAAAAGGATAAAGACAAAAAGTAAAGTTATATTTTATGTCTATGATATATTGTTAATTTATTTATTTAATAAACTAGTTTTACATTGTTTTAAATTGGTTTTTGATTTGGAAAGTTGTTCTATACCAATATATAGGGGTAGCAGATAAAAGCGCAAGAATCAAATACACTTTACACCATCTTTGCAAGCCACCTGCCTAGTATAAAGCCCGAATTACATTGGTCGAGTGTTCAGTTAAGTAGACAAGTATAATGGGTAAGGTTAAAAGGTACTGTGGTGCAAACCGATCGGACAGTCACTGTCGAGGTTACCTAACTTCCCTGACTACCTAACCTGCCTACCCACCCTCAATGCTATTCTCTAAGGATACAGCCTTGTGCAGCGCTGCAGCAGTGGTGAAACTTAGTTTGGTATTCACTAAGCTGAAAGCACAATTTATTTTTCCTACCCTAGCTACCTAAAGTTATATTATTATTCGTGGCCGAGACGAATAAAAAAACAAATCAGTTTAATAATTTTAGAACTATCATTTTCTAATAATTACGGTAATTAAATCTGTTACTTGGAGACAAATTACGACTAATTGGCGACAAAATATGGGAGACAACAGATCTTCGCTAGGTGCCCTAGTTATTGAGATATCCTAAATGTGGCCAAGCTGGGGAGACTCTCCAGATCGACCACCTATAAACCCTTATATCTTTTGTACCAGTGACCGATAAATTCTGATATTTGGCGACAAATTTCGACAATTTTTTTGTGTTATCAAAATTAAAATCCCTGATCGTGGCTGAGCTAGTGTCAATGACACAATGATATGACAAATTATGATAATTTTACGAAAACAATCGCTATATCGAAAATTTTGGCAACGTGTTCCAAGGGCCACTTGTGGAAATATTAGTACTGGCCTCAGTCCTGGAACTCACTATTTCAAGAACTTTCTGATGCAACACTACCTTCATGTAACAGTAACTTTTAAAAAAAAAATTGGATGAAAAACTAACTTTTTTAACATTTTGTATGAAAACCATTAACTTTTTTAACATTTTGTATTTGTCGTAATAAATAATCCTTAATTAATTCTCGACAATTCATTTTTATCTAATCCCATCGCTACTGTTTCTACTGTTTGACATTAAGACACAAGTGCGTTTACACGATCTAAGACGTTTCGTAATATTCTTACTTTCAGTGCATTACGAGATCCTAAGGGTATCCTGCATTTTCATCGAAAAATAAAATAAAAAATTTTATTCGACAAGTAACGATTGGCAAAAACAACATTGGTCATTCAAGATATGAAAAAGTTTGGCAAATAATTCACATAAAAACTTCACTTTTGTTTGATAGCGTATTATTTGACAAACAATTCATATCATCTTGTACTCGTAAAACAACGTTCGAAATGATTGGGGAAGGCGGTATCTAGTGAGCGAGCGAAGTGAATTTTAGATCCCGCTATCCCCTTCGTGTTAGGTTACTGTAAACCCTGCAAACAGAAATAGGAGCCCCACAGCGGTGATGAAATCATATTAACGTTTACGTGATTTTTCCAAAAGAATAAAAATATTAAATGAAAAATGTCTGCATAAATGATTAAATATCATCTTCGTTCAACAATAATTGTTGATCGAAGAATATCATTGTAAAAATTTGTAAAGAGAAGCATTTGCCAAGTAAATGCTTGTAAAGTGAGTGTATAAAAAATAAAACATTTGCGAAATAAATTATTTGTGAATATAAATATTAAGCTTATGAAACGTTGGTTATAAACTTAAAAAATAGTCAAACGAGTATTTTTAACAATAGTGAACCGATCTTATGGGTCTCGACGGACTCGTGATTTTTTTTTTGTGCTTATGTTTCCATTTTTTTATTTGATCGTCTGGCGAGCTCACATGTTTTAAGAGAATAGCTCGAAACAAGTTTTTTTTTTGTCAGATAAAAACAAAAAAAAAACTTGTTTCGAGCTATTCGCATAAAACATTTTGAGTTTAAGGTGACAGTCCGTACGAAATCTATAGAATCTCGTCCCGTCATTAGAAGACAATAACGAGTTTTAATTTTGACCTCAGAACTCTACAGTGAAGGTTACAGGCGAATATCAGATTCACTTGTTTCTGTACTAAATCGAATCTTTGGATCGTTAAATTACAGAGGCGAATGTCACGGTGGTGAGGGAGCGCTTTGAGGCCACAGATGGCAGCAATACTCGCTTAGAGACTCTCGCTTGGTACATACTCATACCAGCGAGTCATCGCTCATCGCCGCCGTCGCGCATTCGGTCATGGCCCAGTGACAAAACAAATAGAACTACACAGTTGCTCGCCAACTCACTTCTGGTTGTATCAGTTATGATGATATTTTTTGTTTACTTAGAGAGAAACAAACTTTATCGAAACATTTCACAATTGATTTATTGTAGCTTTAACAGCAACAAATCAGAAAGTTTATTTCAATAAGAATTAGGTAACACTGTGGTTTTTGACTGGTAAGCATAATCACAGGTAAATAATACGAAATAATGCCATGCGATTTTATAAAAAAGTTACCATTTTTCTTTACATATTCATTATATGTTTAGTTTCACTTTGCCATTACATCCCAGGAACCTGAAAAACAAACTAGGTATTAATTTTAGATAATAATCAAAATAAATCGATACTTTATATTGCTCACATCACTATGTGCAACGTCAACGAAGTCACGTGACCATTCTCAAGTCTCAACCAATCAAAACGCTGTATTTGACAACTAAAATGTAAACTCTCCACGCGAATGTTATCAAAAACTTGTATTGAAAGCTTTAATTATTAATTTATTATGCCGAAAAAAGAAAAGGTGAGTTTAAGAATAAAAGAGAATTTTTAACGCCCTATAAATATATAATTTTCTTACCGTTGTAAAAAAACGGTAATTTACGTTGTCGGCATTTTACGCTTCCATCGTCGTAATACCTACTATGCCATGTCAGTTCAGTTCGTCTAAGGTATGCGGTGCTGCATAATTTACGTGTGTAAAGTCTCCGCTTATTGGTGATTTGAAACAGATTAGCGTGTGTTGTGAGGGTTTTAGTGGAAGCTGTTGTTCGCAGGAGGCGATGAAGACCAAAGTTGATAAAAACAAGAACGGCGACAGTGAGGCCGAGGTGAGTTGTTTTTATTGTAATTTGCAAGATCGCAATACCTTCCCGTTGTCCGACTTGCTTGGCTTGATTTTTTTCTGTTTTACACTCCAGATACGAACAAAACTCTTAAGAACCTACATAACCGTACTGGGGTCCAGTAATTGTACTGCAGTTGAAAAAAACGGGTTTGATTACCTACCTGCTGGTATAAGTCAACAGGATATGTTTATATAAATAATATGTAGAAGAAAAAAACTATGTCCGTAATAGTATTCAATTCTTATTGGTTAAAGTAGATTATGTGTCGTTAGTCAATAAATTGATGGGTCAAGTCTTCGTTTTACTATAGGAAAACGCCGTGTTTAATGTGGTGTAATGGTCAGTACGTTTCCATCATTGTTTAATCTTCTGTTGTTAATCTGATAAGAATCAAATTTATTTTTCACCTAACCTCTTTGGTTAGAGGATGTAGGTACCAGGCACTAAAGTATACTGTAGTACTGTACGTACTGTAAGTACTGTCATCACTTGATTAAAAGTACCTACTTGCTAACTTCTCCAAATGGTCATCATTACGTACTGTAAATTTTGACACTAGACTGTTAATTCTTGAAAATGTTATGTATTAGATGCAAAGAAACTGATCAGACTGAATCTTAAAACTTGTACTAAATCCAAAATAAGAAGAGATTACAGGAAGTGCATTGTTTATCTAATAAAACACTTACATAATTATGTCAAACTAAAGGCTAGTTTTCTGACAACTTAGAACCCTGGGCTGGCAGTCTCTACATAGATAACAACAAAATCGCTAACTTTTGAATGCTAATTACTAACGAATCAAAGTTAGTGATTTTGTCGTTATCTCTGTTGAGACTGGTAGTGACCACATGACACTGGAATAGTCGACTTCGACTCAGTTGCCAAAATAAAAAAACAAACAGGATAAGCAAATCTAAAAGGTATGCCTATTAACTCATTTTCTGATGGTTCTTTTAAAACTGTAACCTACCCATATAATCAGCTGCATACAAAAATATATAGTTGTATTCAAAAATCTAAACCAATTCCATAATTGACCACTTCTTCATCCATAATAATATTTATTTTAACAAGAATCTGTTAAGATTGTGATAAGAAATTCAAATAAATGATTCATTAAATATTACATATTGAAAGAGAAACTCTCCACCCAGTAATTCACTAATTAATTGGGAAGTCTTATAAGCAAAAATTAGGGGCTTCCTCAAGGTTGTGGCTCTAAAATTAGCAGTGTTATACTCGGTGGATAGGGCTTGTAATTTAACCAAACAACCTTTTAAATACATGTATTGGATATGTAGTTGACAAGTTCAGTTCTACTCTTTTGTTATGTCCATGATTCCCCTAATTGTTTGAGTTAAACTCGCGTCAATCAGACTTTTGCCACAGCTGACGGTGTTGATAGTGGCTTCCAACAGGTCCCTAAAACTGCACAAAGAGCAAGACAGAGAGGGCTAACTAACTGATGGAATAATTATGTTTTACTTATTGAGGTACAGCTTGTATAGCCTTGGAGGGTGAAATAACTTAAGTCAAATATGTCATAAGATAGTTATGATTGTTCATAAGCCAAGAGTCTCAGCCAACACCTGATGAGACTCTCATTAGTTAGCTGGATCAAGGGCTTGATTTAGAAATCAGGAGAGGGCTCATATGGAAACAACGTTTCTTTCTCTAGAGCTCAGACCACTTTGACCTGCAGCTTGGACCCTGTCTCTCGAAACTGGTGGGCTAGGATTTGTAGTTTTAAATGGTTTTTATTTAAAAATGGAACACATAACGTAGAGCATTGAATAAAGGGGATGTAAATATGGCATTATTACCATACTACAAAAACCACTTATCATATCCAATGCCACTTCATTATATTTACAAGCCTTTAACAAGTGTGAAGTACTCCTTTTATGTTAACTGAATAACAATAGTTTTCTTGAGCAGCTATTTGTATGGAAATTGGATGATTATTTCTGTATAGAGTTTGATGGCCAAGCAAATCCTACTGCAATTGCGACATTCAGACAAGAAATGTTTTTTTTGTAATTCTAATCTGCAATCAGCGGCTGCAATTCCAATTACTGGGACACAGGACAGGCCTCCTGTGAGAGTAAAAGAGGTAGTGAAATTATATTTATTTCTGTAAATTTGTTTTGTAAACGCTTTAAATAATATGTGACATATTATGTTTTAAAACTTAATGGGGTGGTGTTTCATACCTGACTACTCGAGAACTAACTCTTTTAAAGTTCACACATTGATCAAGTCACATAAGGACCATGCAGATTAGTGTCTCGAGATGGTCTATTGAAGAAAGAACCACACAGATTTGAGTGGACCTGTCCAGTCAGTGCAAGCATTTATCAGTTATTGTGTAGCTTGACTCATAACTCAAGGAACTCAATGACACAACAGACAAGACCAAAGAAAGGACAATTAGGTAGGCCGCATTTAAGTGATACTGACCCATAATCCATGACTGGGCCGTGTTGGGTTGGTGGAAATTTACACTTGTTGGTATATGATTGTGCTGAAATTCTGCACAAACATTTGGTGACAATACAATTTTATGACAGACACGACTTCTTACGAGAGAACTCTTCAAGGCGTAATAACCTGGAACCGAAACTTTGTATAAGCATTCTTTGATAGATAAACCATCTTTTCATATTAATAAACTCTTACAATTATTTGAAAAAATGTTTAATTTATCTGTAATATTATTATTTATTTAATTTGTCTTTTCATAGAGGTATTGCTAACATTCTTTGCTAAATAATCTGACATTGAGTACATCATACAACAATGGAAGAGATATAGTTACTAAATTGTTTAAATTAAAGCAATTAAAACATACTTTGTGAGAAAGTTTTTATCATAAAAATAAAATGTTATAAAAAGAGTTTTCATTGCATCATCATAACTTAGAAATAATAATATTTTTAAAGTTATGAGTTATCTCAACATAAATGACTGAATATCTCGCTTATATTCATATTGCCTGAAGGGTTAGGCACATGTGTACTGCCATGAGTATCATTTCGCCGATTATAAGTCAATTTTATAGGAGACATGTCTATAGACATCAACCAGACATAGTTTTTCATAGTACCTACATACAATAATAATTAGCTTATCTCGTAGAGTAATAAACCAATGTGCCGTCCGATATACCGAAGTCTAATGTCTATTAATATATATAGGTACTTCTTTAGTCTTTAGTAATTAATATTTTACAGAGGTAAAGTTTGTGAGGTTGGAGGGGGTAATCTCTTGATCTACTGAACCGATTTTTTAAATTCTTCTACCAATAAAAAGCCACGTTATTTGTGAGTGCCATGGTGCCATATATTTAAAACGTTCTCGTGCGATAATTTCCGAACAAAACGCGAGCGAATTTTTTTTTCCTTTTATGGCAACTGAGCCGACTATTCTGCCAGAAAAGGTAGTCTATAATAATATCGCAATAAACGTTTTGACTTTGACTTCAATTTGCAGTGTAGTTTTTTCCTACATGGTAGGTATTTCTAAAGTCCAGAGTTCAAAGTAATGTTTTACTTGGAAGGCTGTACAATTTTAGATACAGTACACAAACTTGGCAAAGTAGTTGAATGACAAACGTTTTCTCTAATTAGCATTGAATTAACCACAATTTAAATGAAACAAGGATAAGGGAATAATTTATCAATACCTCTTCTAACACATACTAATGTTTTACAAAACTATTTGTTGCCTAGCACCTTTGTCTGCGTTAAATTATTGTAAAAATATTACTTTGGATTTTGTTAACAATTTCAAGGGTTTAATTTTTTTTGCACAGGACCCATTTTTTTTTCTCAAATACAAGCCTATTAACTCCATAGAACATCAGCTATCTGCCAGTAAAAGTCCCGTCAAAATCAGTCCAGCCTTATCGGAGATTAGCTGGAACAAACAGACAGACAAAAATTAAAAAGTAATGTTTTATTGTTTTAAGTACCGTATATCATAAGCATTTAGTAAAAAGCTTGTTATGTTGAAGTTACATACAGACGCTTTTTTTTTTAAATAAATTTGTATTTAAAAATGTTAACATTATTAATGAATTTATGATGCCATTGATGATGTAAAAATATGCATTCATAGAGTAAGTAAGTATTTAGTCAAAACATGAAGCAGGAAACAATATTTAAAACACAAATATTTACAAAAACATAAAATCAAAATAAGAAAGTAAATCGACTTCCCATCAATCTTCATCTTTAGACTTGCAAAAAACGTACAAAACATTAAAATAGATTCTCGCGTAAAAAGTGAAAATTCTGCAGTTGCATTTTGAATCTTATTGCGTGGAGATAGCGCATTGGATGTTTATCATTGATATGTAAATAGCTCGTCTTCGTATGTAGGTAGGTGTTAGGATTTGGCATCTCGCATGAGTTGGTTATCCCGCCCAGTGAGTGTGACGCGATCGAGGGAGCGCAAGCGCGCGTCCGGTTACCCTCCCTTAAATATTCCCATTATTCCGTTGTGATTTGAAATTTTCTCGCCTGTACATACGTATTGTGATTTTCCGTGTTGGCTTGCAATGTTTACGTTGGCAGATCTGTGGAATTCCGTCGCTTTTGTATGTATGTCTGCGTCGCTGTTTTCATTGATGCGTTTCTTCTGCTGAATTTTACTAAAACTGGTTAATTGGTATAGGTATGACATGGTATGTGCTCTCAGCAAAATGGTTCTATTTTCAATGCACTCCACCGAAACCCAAACAATATAAACATGATCCAAATCAAATTACGAAGCTCTTGAATATGAATCCTTCAGGCGACACCTCCCGTCCACCGTACGTCGGAATCCAATCAATCCAAGTCGACCCTACTCTCCGCGATCGCATCTGCTGATTTTCTACATCCCTCTCCTGTCGACAGACTTGATAAACAGCTACACATTTTTCTATATAATGTGTGCCACTTGTATGTTCTCAAATACTTTGATGCGCTAATTATGTTAATCTATACGAATAACTATTAAACTTCTCTGTGTAGAGAGTATCAGTCCCTGTTATCGCTACGCAACTTTCACTATCGCATGTGTGCGCTATAATTGCAGATAGATCTGTTTTATATTAACACAATTAAGTATCGTCCCAACCTTCGTCAGTGCTTGCGTCAGTAACCTCTAAAACTTGACTTGTTTAGCGTTCATAATACGTTATACATTTGGGGTTGTTATTCTGGATATCATGTTCCAGTTGGCTGCTTTTCAAAGTTTCCGTCGAAATATCTGTTTGCTACCTAAATAGGATTTTCGACCTAGTTTATCCGAAACGGTTCCTCAGTATAATCGTCCAGTTTTGATCTTCTGGCCGTGGTTCTTCGTAGAATGACGTCCTTAGATACAAAAAGTTACTACCGAGTCTCCTAATAATTCAATCATCTGCAGAAATAGTTTTGCTCGACATGTAAACAAAACACAGGCACATGTCCAAGATTGAAACTATTTGAAACGCCCCGCATAATATATCTGAGCTGTCCAAAACCGATGTCTTGTTCATAACGTATTACGCATATCCGTCGATCGTTTTGCACTCGTCTAATTTTGTCTCCTCGTTAATTCACGTAACTACTCATAATATTACGTATGCTCCACTTGTATTAAAATATAGTAAATTGAACATTGTTTATTGACGGAAAACTGGGTCAAAAGCTTGTAAAACCAACATTGGTGAGGACCGAAATAAATTGCACAATGAATATCTTACAGTTTCTGTGAGATTCTTTGATTAATGCCTCTTATGGAGCAAACATTTATGCAACGGTCCACGCGTTGACAATCGAGCTAATGAATTGTCCATTACTGTTAACAGGGCGTCATGCTGTGGGCCGGCCTTCGTACGTCACAGTGGCCAATACGCCCTGAAAATACCAACATCATGAGACATAAGCCGCGTACCGAATATCAATTGTTCAAATAGAGCTTCCAAAACATCTATTTTCAGCTGTCATCGTACGGTATAAAATATAAATAATCTCCACCGCACCGTTCTTCAATGCTTTACACATTGTTTTGTTCATTTTATCGCGAATGTAAACAATAGGAGCGTCGCTTGTTGTAACAATAACATAATATCTTGATAGAAAATAAACGGGGTCTTATCTTTGCGGATCTGCATTCGTCTACTTAAATAATGAAGCTTACATGAAAAGTGGACTTAAAATAGTTTAATTAATAACGGTTGTGTTTGTCACTGAATTATATCATCACTGGGCCTGTTTAGTTAGTGAAGACCCACTCCCTCTTGCATACAGAAGCCCAGGGTCCCAGCAGTGGTAAAATTTGATGATTATTAAAAGCTCGTCGAGTGTGAACGAACAATTTTCCGTAATCATCATTCACTGCCAATTAATTACATTTGAGGATGTTCTCTAAGTCCTTCATTTACGACAAAATCTTCAAGATTTAATATAAATAGGGGCAGCGCATCATTGTTTGCTTTCTCTATTTCATGTGGGCGCTCCACTGACGTTCATTGCGTTTGCGCTGCTCATCTGGTTTGTTTAAAGTTCAAGATTTTTAGCTCATTTCGTTTCACGGATGTTAGAAATTAGAATAAATCATTGTGGAAGAAATTTTGGAGGGAATTTACGTTTTGAAGTTTCTCATGTCAAGAAGTTTTATTCTGTTTTTGTTGTGTTTACTGTAGTAAATAGTTTTATTGCAGCGGCTGATGTCTTAAATCTGTTTTGCACTTGGCAATTACATGCCAAGATCAAAGACGTTCTGAGATATTTATAGAATTACACATTTCAGAAGTTCTATAAGGTTTACCCGCTGATTTCCTTCAAATGCGCTAAATGCCTTTGGACAATTATCCAAATTGATTTGGCTTGGTCGGAGATAATCTCCAGGAACATTAATTTTTATTGCAGTACGATTGACCAAGGACGTCCTTCCCTGATCGTTTTAATATTATACTGTCATTCGTTCCCATTTACAATTCTAATTCAGTCAAACTGCTGCTACTGCTTACTCACGAATTCCTCCAAATTATAATAATTTGGTTTTTCTCGTTCAGGAAGTCTTCAAAATTGGATAATATCCAATGGGTTTTCTCGACATTATGTAGCAAGGAAAAATTCTTCAGGATGATTTCAGCTTAATGCTGGCTGATAACTCCCCGAAAGTCTACAGACATGACAAACAGTTGCCAATCTTTGAGAATGTGGAGTTTTCTGACAGAGAAATTTAAAAATTCTTCTTACATACTTCTTTCATAAATTTTTGTTTTGAATGAGAGCCACCAAAAGATTGGGCGACACGATCCGTAGTAAAGATGCTAACCTTAGTTATTGAACAAATTTTTGACAAATTGGTACTTGTTATTTATTAGTTAATAACCATTCGCCAATGAATGCAACCAGGTCATCGTTTAACGATAACGTAACGTTAGTTGCGGCAATTTGCTGTTTAATTGTAGGAAACCGAGTGTAATTCGACAATACACAATACGATTTAGAAATCCGATTCCTGTGCGATTAGTTTAGCGTCGTGGCCGCCACTGTGTACACGCGTACATTAAATTTACGATTCACCAGTGTATCTAAAAGTGCCACCGATGCCGACAGATATGATATACTCTTGTACGTAATCCCGAGCAGCATCCCGATGTCTTAAACTAAATATACTGACGTTATTTTAATTGCACCTTAGAACCCCAATAAAATTTTAGCACAGCCGCAGTGATGTCACAAAATTTACTTACAACAGATAAGGACAGTAAAATGTTTAAAGAATTTAAGCGAAGTGGTTTACAAGTTAATTTATGCAGTAGATTGCGCGCTCTGGATCGAGTTACTGTCTCCGTCGCCGGCTCGTCTCACTAACGAGGTTTGCAGCCGTGACGCTTTCCCAGAATACTCTGCCTCACCTTGCAAACTTTTCAATCTACTGCTCTTTGATTTTGATTCCAATTTCGGAGTGAATTTACAAAGAAGTTGATACGGGTCTCGATTCTCCGCCGTTAAATGGTCCTTTCCAAACTTGTGCCGGGCAATACTTTCCATATTTAATTCGTTTTCGTTCTCCTCCTCGTGCGTTGACATATCGGCGCATTGATATGACTCACATAATGGTAAACTTGCAGAGAAAGTTTGCCGTGTTTGACCAAACCAAGAAAAGTGATAGGTTTGCCGGTTCTCGCGAAATACGAGCTACTGCGCACTGCAGTGAAACTTTTTTATGTGGCATGATAGTAAAAGTTTATTGTTCTTGAAATCACAAAGCGGTTTCATTGTGCTTTAGCTCGTCTGTGTGCTTTCATGTTCGTCCAGTTTCGTGTGACGAGAAAATTCATTTTTCAGTTTTATCTTCTACATGCAGTTGTAACCGATAGCTACAGTTCAGTGCGCAGTGATATCGGGCATGAACCGGTTTCAGTGTATGTGACAGTGTTGGATAAAGTGTAAAATGTTGGTGTCAGCCGCATCGTCGGCGAACCTGACCAGCCACTCTCTTTCCTCGATGTTTCGGAGGCGCCGAAACCGTTCACCCGTCACGGTAAGCTTTGATGTCTAAAAATAAACAGATATGCAAAAATGTAATCTCGTATAAGCTGAGTTTCGCACCTTCTACGCTTCTTATGAATAGTCAATAGGAAAATTAACATAACAGGCGTTACCAAAATCAAGTTCAGTCAAACAACAATGGACGGTGCATTTAAATCTTGCATCTTTGTTCCAAAAACATATTCATGAATTGGCATGGCCCACAAATTCTGATCATACATTCACGATACCGAAGAAGTTGATATGAATTTGCGACGTAGAATCAAAAAGTAGGCAGCATCTGGAATTCCTAATATACTTTAATATCAGTGTATGAGTAACGGTGGTTTTCTACGTCACGGCCAGACTCGTAGACTGCCGTGATACCATTCGCTTTACATACCCAACGGAACATTCTGTTCAGAGGTTACGTTCAGATTGATCGTAAAATAGTCAGTTATTAGTTAAAGTGAAAATGGTGAAACTTAATTCTAAAGGTAGATGATTCGTTTTAAAGTTAACCTTACGCCCGAAATTAATCAATAGAAAGATCTATCCATCTTGGTTTTTAGGTCACGTCTTTTTACATTATTTTTTGAGGAGCTTGCCAAAAATTAGTCGATATTGGATCAGGATTGGTATTGAAACTTGTTAATTTCGGGCGTTAATGGTATACAGCTGCATCCGGATTGACTGGAAGCCCATCCTACAGTTGGGAAAAGGGCATGATAATTATCCATCACCTATTTCGACTTCCGCAATGTTTTTCTTAAATAACATTTGATAACTTGATATTGACTTCCGTAGTCGTTATGTCACGTTTTATCGTGATCATTGACAGATCGAGATAACGGACTTGATTGTCAAACGTCATTGTTGCGTCAAGTGCAAGGGCACACGCGAGATCAATTCATCTGTGCGTTTCTAACGTTTATCTCAGCGTCCTTGAGCTTATTAACGGTTATCAACTGTAAACAAGCTTATGTCTACAGTCATAATCATCCTATCATGTTCCCACTGCTGGGACCCAGGCCTCCTGTCTATGAGAGGATAATATATAAGGAGTAGACTGTTAATGAGAGGTTTTCTTTTTGAGTATTAAAAAAAAACATAGTTTCCAAGAACTCTGTAGATGGCGTTGAACTGACTACGTTACTTACTAGGTGCCAAAGCCAAAACGCTTGAAAAAAAACATTGCATCACGTCACATACGCTCGTTGACACTTTCGTTTGCTTACGCTTCCGAATAAAAACATAACATCCAAGTGAAATGGTGTGACGTTCCGTTCCTTGCAGTAACTTACCAAGTTCAGCGCCATCTATCCAGCGATTAGGGAAGAGTTTAAAAGGAAAATCCCTCATTCACCTCACGGGCTAAGAGCGGTTTAATAGATGTCACATGTCTTTGAATTTTTTGGTTCTAGGACATGCTGGTTTTCGCACGATGTTTTCTTCTTTTTGAGAGCAGTAGTGATGAATAAATTACACAAAGTAATTTGCCTGTCTTCGGTCGAACCGACGACCTACAACTTTATTAGTCGGGACAACTATCCACGAAGTCTTGGACTCGGCTATCGTACGGCCAATGGCCTGATGGCCAAGAGCTTCGATGAACGTCTTTCGAGGCTCTGCTTAGGCGGTGGGATCAAGGGCCTTATTCAGAAGGCAGTACTCTTCGATACGGCCCCATTGTGAAGAGGTTCCTGTCTCTGGAGCCCTAAGCACCTGTAGCTTGGACCTTGCTCCAGCACTGGCCGACAGTACTTTTTAAATTTTTAAACGTTTTTTAAGTACATAACATAACATAGTGCCTGTAATGCCACATTTTGCCAGATAAGTCTTTTTTAAGAAATATTCAAATATGTCAAAAATGTGTATGAAAGACAAATAAAGGTACATAACTATCTACAAAAGAATGCAAATTCATTCGTTGTACTGTACCTGAGATAACATTGTCTTGCTATGATAATTCGCCAAGAGCGGCACTTGTATGGACTCGAGGAGGTATTACGTAAACGTTACAGGTTTGAGGTGACGTTTCATTTACGCGTTCGAATCGCACACGAGAAAGTGGTAAGGTGAGTCGGTTACATTACTTACGTGGATAAATATGAAATAAGACTTTTTCGCCCGTGGTCCCGTCTCGTAGTCCCTGGAAGGGACCACGGAGTTTTTTTCTTCGTGGTCCTTATAATACTGGAAAATTCCGTGGTATTCTCGTATTTCCTGGAAGGGACCAGGGACCACGGAGGTTTTATGAATTCTTTGACTTCTGTCCCCGAGCCCTGTGCCGGGCCTCCGCCGGCCTCCTTCGTCGTAATTGAATAAATCAATGCATTTCAAATATCTAAGTACTTACAATTTAATTCGGCGGTATATATTTCTTGAAGGAACCACGGGCAAAAAAATACTCGTGGCCTTCCAGGGACCGGGACCACGGGTGAAAAACTAAAATGAGTATTTAACTATCGGCTTTTTGAAAATATTCAATACTAGGTTCTGCCCGCGGCTTCGCTTCGCCGTTTTTTTCCGGTAATTATCCCACGCGACCGTTTTAAAAATAGAAAGAAATTTAAAAATCGGTTCAGTAGATCCAGAGATTACCCCCTACAACCTCACAAACTTTACCTCTTTATAATATTAGTAATTAGAATAGATGTTTATAAAAATCACGTGTCTGTCACGTCTAATTTCAATGAAATTTTATGAATGTGTATGTTTGGTGCCACTTAAAATATGTATCGGAGAGTTTTGGACCCAATAATTGGCGCCGTGTGAAGCAGGGTCGGGTCGCTAGTTTGTTGTTGTAAATTACCTCCACGTCATTTGTTTCTTTACAAAAATATGGCAGGTACCCAATTCAATTCCCCATTCAATTTCTGGATCGTGAAATGCCCGAGAGATGCAAGTGTTCTAAGTCTACCTACTAAAATACTTCACCAAAAACGCCAGCAAAGCAGATTTTACCAATAACTCTTAGTGTAGTTGTTATTTATTAGTTACTAGATTTAGCTCGCGACTTCGCTTCCGTTATGTAAGGAAATGTACCCTCGGAAACGTTTTAAATGTAGCCTATGACACTGTGTTAATTTAGCTTCCCGTTAGTGAAAAAGTTTTAGAAATCAGATCAGTAGTTCCCAAAATTACCTCTTACATACTACAACAGCCCATAACGTCCACTGTTGGACATAAGCCTCTCCCATGATGGGAGGAATTTGCCGTAATCTCCACGCTTGGCAGGCGGATTGGAGATCGCAGTGATGAAAGACTAACAGAAAACGCTGCTGCCCATTCTCTGGTCTACGGAGGCGCAAGGTGTTCTGCCTCAGACATTAGTCGCCTTATACGACACCCGTGAGCGTAATGGGTTGGTTCTATTCTACTCTGCCGGATACCACATACATACAAACCTTACATACAAACTTACAATATAAGTATAAATTAACGGTGTTTAAATTGGAGGGCATCGTTTTCTGTTCGATGTTCCTGGTTGTTATGATTATGTATGATACTATCCAGACCACTACCTACGCTAACACTCGCTAGTAATGTAGTATCCCTGTGTATTGTATGAAGCCATAATCGTAAACTCGTGTTCTGACGTGCAAGTTAAAGCCAAGAATAAATTGACAGGAACTATCGTACAGTACAGTGCATCTCCAATAAAAATTGTGACACCAGATAATGTTTAGAAGCTTTCAACATTAAAATGAAGACAAACGATGTAGTGTCTTAGCTAAATCTAACAGCGCGATGCAACATGATACACATATCATGTTGCATTCCGCTGTTAGATTTAGACACTACATCGTACGCACTAAGCGAACATTTTATCGCCGCACGGCCCGCACGTGGTGTTGAAATGTCGTAAATGAATCCGCACCTTTTCTCCTAATAACATAAAATGATCGAACTAGACGAGTATTGATTGCGTACTTTTCACAGTGACCTTGACATTGTATTTATCTGATTGGCCGTATAGATTGTTACAACACCCTCCCACGTAGCTTTTCATAATTTATTTAGGAAAATCGATTTTGATTTGGGACTATTTGAAGTATTGAAAGTTACTTGGTTTGTTTTGTTTATTTGTTTGCTGTTGTTGGATGTGATTTCATTAAGTGCTGTTGACCTTTGGAGTTTCTCTATAGCAATTATGTTTTTATTGGAAAATGTTCGGAAAAACCAGTCGTTTTTTTCATCTGGGGAATCACCTGCTGCAAAATGTAAAATTGATGGAATGCACGTAGCGGACGCTAGTTGTCATTGTCTGATCGATGACGTGTTCCGTTCATATACGAACGGAATACATATTAGTCGCTGCATCGATCATTGTCAATAAACCTTGGTATGGAACATCCCGTAAATAATTCCACGCTAGAAATACATTGACATTTGTTGGGCTAGTGTTTTCCAGAAAGCGCAAATGTTTACAGTATCGGTCCCGCCCACAGCGTTGCATCTACAAATCTTGGCTGTTCTATTATAAATTCTCTTTTGGTTTGTTTTTAAACAAACCAATATATATATTTATCTTTTTTCTAACATTAGCCAGTGCAGTTGAGAGAGAAGGATCTCCTTCTGCCAAAATAATTTTCTTAATGCCGCTTCTTTACACACCTCTCATTAACTTGTGAAGTCTTTGTGCCCATTTCCTCGTGCCAGACTATTTATTATTCTTGTAAAACAACACGTTTATTTATAATTCTTGACTACACACCAAGTACCTATGTAAATTATGTTTATGGTAAACATACGTTTATAGTAAAACACATGTTACTTAATTGATGTCACATAAATTAAACATTGTATTCTTGAAGAAATATACGGTGTCGCGGATTGCATTATATTTTTTTCCGTACAAGGAAACGATGAAAAAATTTAGATCAATAGCTTCAAAATCATCTGCTTTGCCGACTCCAACTATGTTGGAATCGGCTTACAATTTTAATTGCTTGCAAGCAACATGCTTGCTTTTATGTTTGCTTCATTAAAACACCAAATCGACCGAAAGGGTATCCATGATTTTTTTCATACAGGTGTATACCCTGACTACCACGTTGGATGTTACATATCCCTGTAAAATCTTCTCCGAGGATGCGCATAAAAGCAAGTCAAGCAATAAAATACAATATCTGTCCGTATCCTATAGGTGTGTATATGCAGTACACAGCTTTGTACTCTAGATCTTTCCCCATAAGTGCCACAATAGCATTGACATTGAGTCCCTCTCGTTTCCCGACCACGTATCTACTCTCCTGGTACTCGTAGTCTCCTAGTACAGCTCGTTTTAACATCCTAGTTTTACCTACATACCTAGCTTTAATGTTTTTAGACCAGTGTCGGAAACATTCCACACGAAAATGTGCTGCTTATAGAATTCTATGTACTATATGTGTATCTTCAATTTAAAACAAATAACTTATAAATAAACTATTTATAAGTTATTTGTTTTAAATTGAAGATTGATATGTTATGCTCTGGTTTATCGATAAATCATGGAATGTTTGTGTTGAGGAAAGATGGGATGTTTATACAGAAGTAAAGGTAACACTTGGTTGATTTTGATAATGGAACTAAATTGTATTTTCGATCGAAAAAATTTTGTTCGAGCTGTCATCGTCATCATTGGCAGCCTTATTGTGATGTTTTTTTTTATGGAGGAAATTTCGTTCATATAAAAGAAAATACCGGACTTTAAATTTTTTTGTTCAAATAAATTAAAAGGAACAGCCGCACGGGTCGATTTTCAGGGTTAAGTAGTGCTTGTCGAGGTCGGGCTGTGGATGGGTGACCAGCTATTCCATCCTGAGTTTCCTGGCACCTCGGAAAGCACGTTAAGCCGGTGGTCACGGCTGTCAATTTTGTAGGTATTTGACTGTCGTTACGAGTCTGAAAACGATCCACATAAGGAGTATTTAAATATTGATTATAGATAGAATATACTTTATAGTAGGTACACTAAAATTGGTATACAGATATTTGACAATATTGTTGATTCTATGGGTACAAGGGCGGTCTTATCGCTGATAGCGATATCTTCTAAACAACCATAACAAAATTCATTTAAACATGAGTTTTACAAACAAATACTCATGTAGTCTTGTCGTACAATCGCCAAGGCGATCTACATTAAATATGTACGAGCGATGCTAGTGCCTCGATCTTCGATTTTCTTTCCATTCGAAGAAACCTTGACTGCTCCAAGGACTCCGATAACGCACGAACCGACAATATCGCATACCGTACCGTTTTATGATGAAACTCTAAAGAAAACTAGTGAACTGTGGAAGTGGAACGAAAATTCTTCTCTGAAAATATGACAATACTGAAAGGAGGTACCCTTTTTTGAGAGTAGTAAGTAGAAGTACGTTATTTATTTTGATGATTTTGTTCTTGCCAACTTTTCTAACTCCTTGACTGCTTTGTTGGTCTAAAGGTCGCAAGCGCGACTGCTGAGTAAAAGGTCCTGGGTTCGATTACTGGGTCGGGCAAAATGTTATTGGGTTTTTCTATGACAAATTTCTTAGGAGCAGCCAGAGGCCGGATCCGGAGTCTCGATCCGTGCCCGGTTGATTCCAATAGGCTTGCCCTCTATTTCATGGGACTTTAACATATCTGGTGAAATGTGGATGTGCTAATTAGATACACCACTGCCATGAGCTTCGGGGATTACAGGCGTGATGTTATATTCTTTGCAAGCTTTATTTTAACAGTAAAAATGAAATGTTTTTTTTTTAGTTTGGGCGTAGTGAAGCCTGATATTCTGTAAACGGAATTTTGTAGCACTTTTGCAAAGTTTTACAAGCTGCATGCCTCTGCCTACGACATTTCCCATCCGTCTACCTCTGAGAAGAAAATTCCTCCACACCCAGCAACCACCGTGACTAAAAAACACGTCATTTATCATGGAGCACTGTGGCGCTTCATCGTGCACTTTATTTAGTAACAACAACAACAACATCAGCCCATAACGTCCACTGCTGGACATAAGCCTCTCCCATGATGGGAGGAATTTGCCGTAATCTCCACGCTTGGCAGGCGGATTGGAGATCGCAGTAATGAAAGACTAACAGAAAACTCTGCTGCCCATTCTCTGGTCTACGGAGGCGCAAGGTGTTATGCCTCAGACATTAGTCGCCTTATACGACACCCGTGTGTGTAATGGGTTGGTTCTATTCTACTCTGCCGGACACACGGCTAACTCTGCCGGATACCACACGGCTATTTATTTAGTAGCATTAACAGAATTGTAGAGTACCTGAAACCGAAAAGAACAATATTCAGGTTTTGAACATATTGTAGGTAACCAAAAATTAAAGGGCAAACCAAAAATAGAATGGTTTTCTTATGGGAAATAACACTTGGGTTAACCGTTAAGTGTGTTATTTCCCATACGAAAACCATTCAGCTGCTAAGTAAGTTTGACGAAGTACGACACCAGTACCGAGTACCATAAATCAAAATCATTTTTATTTTTAACCGACTTCAAAAAAATGAGGAGGTTTCTCTATTCGACCGTATATATGTATAAGTTTTTTTTTTATGTTTGTTCGCGGATAACTTCGCCGTTTTATGAACCGATTTTGATAATTACTTTTTTGGTTGGTAAGGAGATATCCCAAGGGTGGTACTTACCATGATAAGGAAACCAGGATCGAGGGGAAATCATAGTGGCGACTAGTGAGTTTGTTATTTTTTTTTCATTTAGTACCAATTTTATTGGGTACGAAATGAATGATGTCCTGTGCAAATCAAATACCACTATAAACGTTATTCTATTTGCGTGGTTATTCAGTCAAGAAGTTGTTCTTTCCATACTCTGTTAAAGTTCTCCATAAAATCTTTCATCAGCCACGAAGCTGCCAACAATAATTACGGTCAAATATGCAAGCCAATGCTTTTGCTATAATAACATTATTTATATCCAGGGGCACATAGCATAAAGTGATTGTGTGTTGAATAACAGACGAAGTCGTAAAACAAACTGATGTCATGTTCTGTTTCATTTAAAAGCAACAGATTTTATCAGTAGAATAATAATTTTAATTAATTAATTGCTAATTTGCTACTAAGTTTTATTATTTGATATAATGTTAAAGGACTGTTTCAATAATAAGCAATTAATTAGTGGAAAGCTGTAAATTATTTCAGCATTGTTAATGAAAATGTTACTTTCTGAATATTAATTTAGGCACGCGAAATCCTTAATTTAAGTAAAGAATGAGTAACAAATTAGATGTTTGCAGAGATAAATATCCTTGACACTTAAGATAAGGCCGGTACAAGTAAATATTTAGGAAAGTCTTTTGGCATGTTGACGGCACACTATCTCTGTGATATCTCAATAAAATTATCAGATGAAAAGAAACGGTTTGCTGCTTCCTACAGAGGACGCTCTGATGCGGAAGTAGCAGATCGATAAGCAGGCTTTGTTCGTATCTTCTATCATTATAAATAGCTATAGCTGGAGAAGTGAAAAATAAAGTGCCTCTTCACACTTGCAAGCCTCGACGGACACCCAAAAATAAACCCTCATTCCATCTTTCTCACATCTCCAGACTCGTCCAGAGAAGCAGCATTCGGCCCTAGCATCGGGCCCGCCCCCGCCCACACCGATCGTCCCACGCTCCGCCGATGGGCCCCGACCGCCCGGCTGGAATGGCCAGCCCCGAAGACACGGCTCCAGCAGATTCAACGTTCACAGTCACAACCAGGAGCTGGTGAAACTACCACCTATTAAAGGTAAGTTCACCTAATATAAAGTTACAGAAATTATTAAAATGATACGGCATCATCACATCAGCAAAAAATTGGCTTTATATCCTAAAGTTTAGCTCACAATTGATGCTCAGATGTCGGCTGTCATTAGCTGGCAGCTGGAACTGCTGGATCATAGTATCTATCCCATCCTCGTCGCCACTGTTAAGTATGAGGATGTGTCGATGATACGCACGGACAAGTGAAACGATCGCTGGTTGGCAACGCACTGTTTATTGCTAGATGACGCTCACGCATCGCGCGCGCGGGTAGGGGCGCGGTACGCGCATACACAACAGAACATAAAAAACCGGCCAAGTGCGAGTCAGACTCGAGCATGAAGGGTTCCGTGCCATCGTAGTTGGAGAGCCTTATTTTTAATTTATTTTTATTATTTGTTATAGCGGCAACAGAAATGGTAAAAATTTCAACTGTCTAGCTATCACGATTCATGAGATACAGCCTGGGGATAGACAGCCAGACGAACAGTGGAGTCTTAGTAATAGGGTCCCGTGTTTACCCTATGGGTACGGAACCCTAAAAACACTACAACTGTAGGGCAGCAGCCAACCAGACACAAGACCCGTCTGGTATGAGGATCTTACCCTTTCAACGGAGTATGAGGTGCTTTACACCCTGTGCATCATATTCCTAAACTCGGCTCGTCTATCGTCAATGCGAGCTTGGTCAAAAAGCTTGTTGTTTTATCCAGAGCCACAGCGGCGGTATTCTTTCAACTCCCCTGTCTCACCTAGCCCCGACCCCATACTACTCGTCTCCCGCGCACCTCATACCGCCTAACGCGCGGACATTGAACGAAAAATAGTGTTCGAAAATTTATAATACTTGTTCCAGGAAATACGTGTTTTTAATAAATCTTACAAGTATATTTGTCATTTAGAATCTCCACTACATTAGCAAGGCAAGGCAAGTACAATATTATGAACGGCCACAGTTGAGGTAAAATTTGTGCAAAACAGCAATTTTTGGAAGCTTATACAGAATGGGGTGGCTAAGGCAAAGTAAATCTCAGATGGCGCCACCATAAAAAACACCAATCCATCCACCAAACCAACCAACCATCCATCCATCCGTCCATCCATCTGACCAATGAGGTTATGCTATTTTGAAATATAAAATGACATTACCACATTTTCAACCAATGACGATGTTTGGGTACCAACTATGCTAGCGCCAATAGTTCCACAGTTAGCCTCCCCATTTGTTTCTACAAATTTTTGTTTTTTACTTTGATATAATCCTAGATATAGTGCACAAGATACCTATTAGTTCAAAAAATTCAAAGATATATGTCTAACATAACATAATCACGCACGAGCGTTTGTCAAAATTCTCGCGAAAAGTATGGCGGGTTGGCCGCTCTTGAACTCATGCCAATAGAGGGTATGTTGTTTTTGTTGACAGGACCTCACCTCTTCTTCTTCTTTGTCCTAAGAGCCCCATGTTCAGAATATGTCGAGGTCACGTGACGGTTAAATTTATAAATTTGCGCACTTTCATAAAATATTTCGTATAGGCGAATGCAAAAGTGGTTTTATGAATGTTGTGTATATTTTGTTTGCCTTATATTGAGACTCAAAGTATGTTCATACTACGTGCAAAATTCTTATGCAAAGCATATAAACAGATGTGGAAACTTCTACGGAGATGTTAAATTGAATGTAATTTTACCAAGGAAAACAGTATTGAATGGGACTGTTATGTTTAAATTACGGTTTAAATGATGTTTGATGACACAGTATAATGTGAAACCATTCAGTTTTGTCGCTCGATTGTTCCTTCAGAATGCATACTTAAATAAAAGAGCTGAAATATTAACATCAGTTATGAGGAGTCGTGTATTTTCGTAGAAAAATTCTAATTTTTGGATCCACAGCGTGTTTCAGAAATATTTTAGGGTGTGATTCAGAAGTATTTTAGGGTGTGATTCAGAAATATTTTAGAGTGTGATGCAGAATAAACAGCTATCCCATACAAAACTTCACATTATATGGGGCAGTTCATTCTTTTTCCGAGATTACAATGTCGGTTACTGTTGTAATTTGACCTCTCGGCGCCGAGCAGAAAGTTAAAAATCTAACAGTAAATAAGCTAGCCAAACCACCCACCCACAGTCGTGACGTGTATCAAAATGAATACGCGATAAAACCTTAAAAAAACTATTTATTTTAACATGCGTTCATCTAATCATTACATTAAAATAACGCTCAATCTTTTTTAGATAAGATTATGTGCGCTATCTATTTAGATTTAAGTTTTACTCGCTCACAAATATTTTTGTCTTGTAGTGGAACCACATGTAGGTCATTTCCCCATTCTAAACATTCAATTCTATAACTTCAAATTCAGGAGCTTGTCACATAAGACATAAATAATCAATTTAAATTACGATACCGGTCAGATAATTACTAAAGCTTGTAGTTTAAATTGTTTAAATTTGACAGTATTTCAGAATAACACGAAAGTACCTAATAGAAGAATCACCCATCGCGCGACATGTCTCTGTGTGTGTGAAGGTGCGGTTATAGGGCCAGTACAGACGGGCTGCGTCGTGAATTGTGTAAAACACCCGTATTAAAACGGGTGTTTTACACAATTACCGAGTTCCGTGAATAAGAAAAAAAAAACTTACCCATTTTACAATAGAACACAGTGAAAAGGATCAATTTAGGTCGAGAATTATTAGCAGAATAAGTACCTCCTTGAATTTGACTAGGATACAAAGCGACACCTTGTACACTGAACGTCTGATAGCTAGCCAATATCAGAGTAAAGCGTCAGTATGTATAGACGCCAGTACATCAATCTACCCGAAACTGTAATATTTCCCCAATTAACCTTGAACCTAAATCTTTAGCGATAAAGTTGGAAATCTATTAATTAAATTTGACAGATTGTAGTAGCTGATGTTGGCGTCTGTACCTATTACCCAGAATGCCCAGTTTGGTGTGTATATTGCTGCGGAGGAGCGTATTATTGGTGCGGAAGTCAAATACTATCTTATCTTGTGAAAAATTGAATACTTATTGTTATTCAACTCACAATATTATTTATTTGTTTATTTTTATTCCAAAGTACCTAGTAAGTTGTCTAGTGGGTTGCCACCTTTATTTTGAACAAATGTAGTATTTTTCCCAAAAAAGCTGCAAAATTATAGTACTATTGGGAAATTCAGAAAAAAAAAGTATTTCGGTATTTTTAGATCTTCGAAACGGTTTTTGTGACAGTCTTTGACAGTCGTTAGGTAGTCACTGGCCCAAAAAGTCTGACAACCAGTCTTACCAAGGTGTATCGTATTACCCAGTACTAACTGGGTTGTGGAGTTCAGATAGGCGGTCGCTCCATGTAAAATACTGGTATTCAGCTACATCTGGTTAGACTGGAAGCCGACCCCAACATAGTTGGGAAAAGGCTAGGCAGACGATGAAACGGTTTTTCTGACCTATAGTGCCAATAAGCTTGAAGTTGAAGTTAAGGCACATGTCGAGGTATGTACTGACATTAATCTGCTTAACGGCTTACAAAGCAATGCGTATGTCTTCGTTACATACGTAACCTTGCCGCTAAGCTGACGACGCAGCTGAAACATTATTAACTATAAAGCATAATATAGTAGATGACACCATAAAACAATAATTCCCAGACACCTATCTCTAAAAAAAATCACTTTATTTTGGGCCTGAAAACCCGATTTATTTGCAACTAATTGCCAAATTCGATTTTTAGATGCTTTGAAATCAATAAATAGTTCACAATTGGCTATTGCCACACAAAATCTATGAGAGAACCGCGGTTTGACAGCTCTTAAAAAGTATCTCAATTGATTGGTGTGTCATCTACCCCATTATAAAGATCAACAATTCTATATTTATAGAAGGAACTGTGTACTAAGAGTGTGCAACCTGGTTTTGGATAGGCTTGTGGCGCCATCTATAAAAAAAAGCATTATCCGCAAATTAGGATATAGTAGGTTACACCCGCGGCTTCGCCCTCCTGTAGTTCAGTAATTATCCCACAGAATCGTACTACCTGGATGAAAGGTATCCTTTGTATTAATCCGGGTAATAAATTAACTGTGTGCCAAATTTTATACAAATCGATTCAATCGTTTTTGCGTGAAGGAGTAAGTTCAAGTTCAAGTTATTTATTTCATAACGAAAATACATTTGTGTCGAAATATTAGTAACAAACATCCATCCTCTCAAACTTTCACATTTATGATAGTAATAAGATACTAAATACCGTTAGGTACCACCCACTAGACACGACAACCGTCTTGATCGGAGAATACTCCCTATTCAATGAGGATGAGGATCCTTCACACCCTCTTCCTCATAAATCTAAACGCTAAGGGTATCTCATGAGATTTGGTTGCCTGAAATAACAACAGCCAATCCAGTCGTTCGACCTGAGACTTCACAATATATCAATTTCACAGGCTTTTTTGAGAAACCAGGGGTTAAGCACTAGAGAAGAGCTCTTGAGTAAATTTTCACGAGCACCAATACGTACACAATTAACAAAATTTAAAAGTGTTTTTCTCCTACAATTCTGATTAAAACTTCATGTTGTTATGAAAAAGATCCTATATCCAAGTTACAATCGTTATTTCTCGCGAAAATTGGTTTTGAATTTAGGAATATTGGTGCTTGTGTGAGTGTACCGCCCCGATGTGCACCATTTTTACGGAACACCCCTTAAAAATCGATTTTCTAAACTCAATCCCTGCGGATCAAATGGGGGATGAAATTAGAATCCGCACCAAAACGTGGAGAAATATCTTGAGAGCTTATATTCTGTTTGATACATTCATTATTTATACTAGAATTCAATAGTATGTAAACCAATAAAACACGGCTGAGCTAGTTCGCACGAGTACCAGTAACCTACAGTGCACAAGCGTTCATATCTATATGTAAATTAAAGTTTGAACTGACGGAGTCTGGTCTGGCCAACTAGCGCCCATTAATCTCGAGTCCATCGTAAAATTTGAATTTGAAACACCTCTATAACTTTCTTTCGACTTGACCTAGGAACACGTATTTCATGACTCAATGGGCTACTGCTTTTAATATATTTCTGAAATCGGCGCAGTAGTTTTTGAGTTTATTCATTACAAACATACATATACGTAACACACACACAAAAAAAAAATACAAATCTTTCCTCTTTATAATATTAGTGTAGATAAAATAACATCACGCTTGTATTCCCAGAAGCGTAAGGTAGAGGTGTACCTAATAGTGCACCCACGTTTCGCCAGTTATGTTTAAGTTCCATGTAATCGGGGGCCAGCTTATTGTCATCAACCGGGCACAAATATAAACTCCGTGGCTGCTATTGAGAAATTCCTGATGGAAAAACCCAATAACACTTTGCCCGACCCGGTAATCGAACCTCATACCCAGCAGCCGCGATTGCGACCACTAGACCACGAGGCAGTCAGTTTACGACTTTACGGTTTTGGAGAAATAAAATAAATTCTTGAACCCAAGCATTTCATAAATTTACGACTTAGAAATATGTTAACTAGCTCAATATAATTACGTCAGTCATTTCTAATCTTTAACATAATTATGTGTGGAGAATGTACGAAATTGCCTCAAGGTTAAGAACCCCTGGTGGGTGCAAGTCGGAACTTTTGTGATTAATGACGTGAAATACAACTTTGTGGGCGAGTTTTATGCATCTCATCGTGAAGATTCTTGTTTAAGGCGATTAACACACTGCCACGCACCACGCAGCGTAGCGCGTGAATGCGTGTTTTAACGTTGCTTGTAAGTATTTCCGTTTGTATAGAAAACACGCACAGTCCAACACACAGAAAATGCATCCACGCGCGTTCATTCGGATTACGCGCCTATAGGATTCACGCGCTACGCTGCGTGGTGCGTGGCAGTGTGTTAATCGCCTAAGGCTGATGCTCCAGGGTAGCCCGCGAAATTCAATATTTTTTTACGTTTTTTGCAATTTGCAGGCCAGTGCTACATTGTATGTTGATTAAAATATTGTTTGCGGTTGTAAGACGTATGTAGTTACAGAATTATAATCATCAAAATCATCAATACAACCCTCCAAGTTCATAAAGGTCGAGGAACGATTTTTTCAAGGTCAAAGTCATTGCTAGACCGCGACAAATATTTTAATCAACATACAACCTAGCACTGGCCTGCAAATTGCAAAAAACGTAAGAAAATTTGAATTTCGCGGGCTGGTCAGAGCATTCACCTTAACGTCTAGAAATATTTCTCGTATTTTTAATACCTTTAAACATCGCAATAATGAGAATAGTTAGTTAAAATGAATATCAACTAGCGACTATGCCTGTGATGTGAGCTATCATCACAATTTTAACCGACTTATTGAAAGGTAGAGGTTCTTGGCTGTATTTTTATGTTTGTTAACTCCGCTCGCTTTGTTAGCTCCGTGATTACTTTTTCGATTTACGTGATTATTTTTTCATCTGGTGTTCATGTATAGTATAGATAGTTTATGAGTTATGTTCTCTAAATTCTATAATACTTACATATTTATTTTTTCCTTTTATATCTGTGTGGATGATCTGCTAATAACTTTTAGTAACAAAGGAAAATTAATACTCAGCAAGAATTTGTGTGAGATACCATCATATCAGAACTAAAAAATCTAAAAAGTGTTTTTTATTTTATTATAACCTGGCAACCCTTGTTCAAGCACTATTTCGTTTCCGTGACAAGCGCTTATTTTCACAAGGAAGGGTCCTGTCGGATGTCATTTTTCATGTTCGCCAAGGGATCCCATTTTCCAAGGGGAAATAGAAAAGAACGGACTTTCACAACGCCATGGGATCCGAAAACCACAAAATGTTAGTTCCCTCATATTTTTGTGTAATGGAAATCGGATTTACGCGTTCAAATTTTTATGAAAGCTAGCGTGTGATTGGATCGTTTCATACAAACGGTTGGTTATTAAAATCACTTATAATGATTACTAGGAGTAAATCAACAGTAAATAAGCATTTTTATGCTTATCATAAAATTTAGTACCTACTGAGTTATGAAGCTAATATAAATATTGTGTTAGCAAGATTACTTCGTTTTATCAATTTCTACGATTTTCGTCTATGTTACCAGGTATTAGTCAAAAATATGATTTAATTTGGCATTTTGAACAAACAGCAGGAAACAGGTTTTAGATGTAATCTCTAAATTGATGCGGAAACTAACGATTTTCAAAACGTTTTTGTTTACAAAAAAGACATGAAGGAAAATTGCACTGCAAAGTGATGTTTTAATTGAGAGAAACAGGCCATTACAGTACCACAACAAGATTATGATTTGTCACGGACTGCAGTGACTTTTTTTTCCGTGTCCGTTGCACATTTTCTCCATCAAAAGAAAATAATTATGCTCGACACTCGTCGTCGACACGAAACGAGAAGAAAATGTTGTTGTTAGTGTTGCCAGTTCTAAAAATAGTTGCTGTTTTAATGGTATAATATTTATTTGTGATGTTTTCCTTGTTAACTACTTAATTATAAGTCTATTATATATGGTCTATTATAGCCGAAAACGGTACAGCTGGTGTAAAACGAATTTCGGACGGACTCGACTTGTTTCGTCTGGCTAGAATTAATAGGGACGATGACTGACTTAAAAAATATGATTCTGTTTAGTCCGTCAGTTAGATTTACGAAAAATATTAGATACGTGTTTTTTGTTTTATCAAATTAATAAAAAGTTACGAAGATAAAACGTGTCAAAGATCATGAGTGGGGGCTTGTGACGTCACAGTTGATTAAAAAATGTACTCAAATGTGACGTCACACGAGTTTTCGACGCACTGTATCGTCTTCATTTTTTGTTTACGTGAAAAAAGAAAAAATATGTATCCAATATTTTTTGGAAATCTACCTTGGTTGGTTTTGGTTATCTTTTTTTGGAAAAAAACTAATTAGTCCGTCAGAACGGACTAATTAGTTTTTTTTTGTCATCTACCTACCCTATTATGTTACTTGTCAGATGATAATGGAACAACTAAACATTTTCCAAAACTGGACCTTTCTGACAGCTAAATTCTCAAACGCACCTCAATCTCAAGTTCCTGTTAAAAATAGTCAGAAGCTACTGTCTCTTTCACTTAAATCCTATAAGTACTATTAAGTGAGCAATATTAGTAAATAGTATGTTATAGTATATTTGTAATCACGTTCTCGAAAACGGCTTAAACTATTTCGATGAAGTTGCAATATGGAGCGTTTTCAGGGGCGAAAAATCGATCTAGCGGTCTCATATCGGGGGAAATTCGTTTTCTTTATTTTCACCCGAGCAGAGTAGCCTATCTAAGGAGTGTAAATGTAATGTGTGTAATAAATACTTATAGTACTTAAGTATTAAGCTAATATAAGTATCGTTTCAAAATGCGGGGGTGAACGAATTTATCAGAGGGTTGAAGTTTGTATGCGAGTTAACGAAAGGTGTCGTGGGTGTCAAGTATACGTAGCTTATGGACCTGTATGATTGTACGTACTTGTATGACCGCCTTGTTAGTCTCGTGGTGGCAGGCAATATCGCTGAGCATGACCACCTGGGTTTTATTCCCATTTCCGGCCCTGTTATAGGGTTTTGCCATCAGGAAGTCAGAAGCAGCCACGGAGTCTAGATTTTTGTCCGGTTGGCATTAGGTTCGCTGGCCGCGCCTTCTGTTACATGGAGACGGGACTTATTGGCAAAATGTAGGTGTCTATTTCTATTAGGTACACCTCTGCATAACCTTTCGGGGATTACAGGCGTAGCTAAGTCAATTCGGAGGTGAGCGAATCTACAGAGGGTTGAAATTTGTATATCATCTGCCTACAACAACAACGGCCCATAACGTCCACTGCTGGAGATAAGCCTCTCCCATGATGGGAGGAATTTTCCGTAATCTCCACGCTTGGCAGGTGGATTGGAGATCGCAGTGATGAAAGACTAGCCTAGCCTTTTTCCAACTATCTTGGGGTCAGCTTCCAGTCTAACCGGATGCAGCTGAATACCAGTATTTTACATGGAGTGACTTCCTTTCTGAACTCCACAACCCAGTTAGTACTGCGTAATACGATACCCCTTGGTAAGACTGGTTGTCAGACTTTTTGGGCCACTGACTACCTGTAACGACTGTCAAAGACCTACAAATGACTGTCGGGACCAACAGCTTAACGTGCTTTTCGAGACACGGAGGAAACTCGGTATGTAAGGGTGGTCACCCATCCACAGACTAACCTAGGAAAGCACGGCTTAACCTAAAGATCGACCGAGCGGCTGTTATTATTTAGCCACGAGCTCCTTCCTCCTCCTCCTCCCTTAGGGTTGAAATTTGTATGCGAATTACGAACGATGTCGTGGGTGTCAAGTGTACATAGGCACCTTAATATGTACAACCGAAGGCTTTACACCTTGAGTAATAAGGTTGATTATTGCTCGACCGTCACTATCTTCGGTAGTACCTGTGTTACAAGTATGTACCGTTACCTAATGATTCAGTAAGGTGTCCTTAGTAATTGAGCTAGGTGGGTAGGGCTCATGCGTCACCTGAACGTTAAATCTTTAGTACGGTAAACATGCTGTGACGTCATAAGCTTATGGAGAAAAACACAACGGAGTACCTGCAGCGAAAATATTTGTTGCCTGTAGGGCTTGAAACGTAGCATCACGCCTTCAATCCCGAGAGGGTTACGCAGAGGTGTACCTAATCGTACACCCACATTTCGCCAGTAATATTTAAGTGCTTGCTTGATCCATAATAAGATCAAAATTGAGTTTATTTAATTTTAAACATTCCAAATAAAATTGACACAATTCGGACATCAACAAATAAAAATTTTACCCCCAAAAGGCCACATCTGAAGAAAATGCTGGAGTATTTCCTAACTCTATTGGCATCGGCTTCCAGTTTAACCGGGTGCAGCTCAATACCAGCATTTTACATGACGTTACTGCCTATCGGAACTCTACAACTAAGTTACTGAACCCGTTGGTAAGACTGATGATCAGACTTTCGAGTTTCTGACTACGCGTACTGCCAAAGATCTGGAAATGACAGCCAGATAAAGAGCTTGATGTGGAAAAGGTGCATCGCTCGTAATTTCATCGTTTTAACGGACTCGGCAACATAAAAATCCATAATTAGCTAATCACACCCTATATTTGTTCATCTTGAATTGCATCGAACAAAAAACGTAGAACCGTCTCACGTTCAGAAACTACAAAGCAATTTAGTTGATCAACATCTTGATTCTGGTTTCTCGATGGTATCATTGTTTTTATTTTTTCCAAGGCAAATGACAATAATCGTTCTGCCTCGCCATTGGTTTGCAGTACAACGCAAATAGCGAAATAATTGACGCCTGTAAACGCGTTGTGGAAACAACCGACTTTGATATGTTCAAGGTTGGAGAGACCGATATCATTTTTAAACGTCTTACCGTCGCATAGGTATTGCTGGCCAAATTAGCATTAACGATGATTTCCACCAAACGGCTAGCCTTGCATTGAATCATACGTAACGGATTTTACAATCTTTAAACGATATTAAATCGTGTACACAGTATTTAAAGTCTATATTACCAAGCTGCGCACAGCAGCTTGACAGCGGGCGTCCTCCACGACACGCGATCGTAGCCGAAAGTATGCTGCGACGCGCGATCGGTTCCGTTCGCCTGTCGTCGTATCCGATCGGATCCTTTCGGCTGTCGTCATACGTCAACATGATAGGAATGATACTATTTGACTAGGCACAGAAACGGATACTTTCGTAAGCGTTGGTACGGAGCTGATCGTATGCGTCGACATCCTACCGGACGCGGTCGGCTGTCGCCGCATCCGTTCGTATCCTTTCCGATCCGATGCGAGCTGTTTGGTGAAAATCATCCTTTACTTTGACTTTTAACCTCTTTGTTGAACCTAAGACGGTTACAAAAAATCCTTTCTAAGGTTATAACTTTAAGATCTGGACTCCATCAAAACGGAGACGATCGGAGCGAAGAGGAAGAGTAATTCATCAACTCGTCCCACATACGGGAATCAACCACTTGCATTTGTTGAAATAAAAAAAGGTGGAAGGATTACTGCGTCGTGTCCTGGTGTATTTTGGCTTTAATCCCCCTTGTTAAACCAAAGGGGGAGTTAAGTTTGCAAAAATCTATTCTTCTACGTTGCACATCTAAGCAGAATATCTTCCAGTTATAAAAAATATATGTTTGGCTGGGCGTTGACAATCATTAGGTACCGATATCATTCATCATCATCATTTCAGCTGCTGGACATAGCCCTCCCCCAAGCGTCGCCACATTGACCGGTCCCGTGTGACTCGCATCCAGCGGATTCCCGCAACCTTCACCAGGTCATCGGTCCACCTAGTGGGAGGCCTTCCAACGCAACCCTTCCTTCCTTTCTGATTCGATCGCGCAAGGAAACTCCGAGCATAGCCCTCTCCATTGCCCTTTGGGTGACTTTAAGCCTTCTGATGAGGCCCATTGTGAGCGACCACGTTTCGGTCCTGTATGTAATCACTGGCAACACACACTGGTCATAGACTTTCGTCTTGAGACACTTCATCAGTCGATACCTTTCAAGCTTGATATTGATGTTCAATGTGTCTCAAGCCATGCCGATATAAGCTTTTTTTAAGTAGTTTGTGTTAACATGATAATAAAGTTTCGTAAAACTGTCAACAAGACTCCATAATATGAAATAAGAGAACGCAGTTACAAATATGTACAGTCACTTGTAAAAATGTGTTCAAACACTTAGAAATTTATGTTCGAAAAGTGAATAGGTGCCTAATGAACAGGTGAAACCAAAATACTTTCGGAAATGCAGCATGTGATACGGAGAAATGAGGAAAACGTCGTGGGGAAAGTTTTTTGAATGGCTATTTAAGAGTACGGAAAGGCCAAAGAAACTATGGATGTAGTAGAAAGATGATATAAAGGATTACTAAGATGACGAATTGACAAATAAGGGTGAGGCCAAACGGGCGTACAATTATGTGAGTTGCGTAAATTCGGTTTCATACATAGTTGGGCGCATTTTACGTCGTCACGTGCTACAAACCAGACTTTCGTATGAAAATGTGGCGTAAATTACGCGACTAACTAATAATAGGCTTGTGTCCTGAAAAAATCGAATTAGTCCGTCAGTTAGATTATCAAAAAACATTTGATACGTATTTTTTCTTTTGTTACGTAAACCAAAATTGACGAAGATACGACGCATTTAAAATTCTCAATACGTCACGCCGCGCTGTGCTATAATTTTTAGTGCGTTGTGACGTCACGAGCCCCCACTCTCGAGTTTTGATGCGTTTTATCTTTGTCAATATTAATTGATTTACAAAAAAAAAAAAACGTGTCCATTATTTTCCAATACTCTAACTGACGGACTAAATAGATTTGCAATTTATTGATGGTGGAAACTAGCCTATTATGTGAGTCGCGTAAATTCGGTTTCATACATAGTTGGGCGCATTTTACGTCGTCACGTGACACAAACCAGACTTTCGTATGAAAATACGCGACTAACTAATAATTACGTTCGTTTGGCTTCATCCTAATAGAAAAGTAGAAATGGTAAAAGAAGTGAGACCAAGCTTGGCCGATCCCAAATTATTTGGAATCAGGGAGCATGATGTGTGTATCATTCACAATTTCAACGGACTACCATAGAATATTCTCAGTGTTTTGATAAACCCATACATCTGTTAACACGTAACTGTACGTGGGCCGTTGTTAAAACAATACAATAGGTGATTGTTAAAGTTCGCAATTATAGTACTAACGCTAATTGATCGATGAGTGTTTTATACTCAACCCGCTTTATGCCAGAGTGGCTTCAATTAGTACTTGCGCAGGTATATTAATCAATCATTTAATTTATCATCTCGATTATATGTTGTATTTCGAAAATAATTCAGGTAGAGTTGTCGAAAGGAAGAACCTAAAGCATCATCAATCTCCTGCCATTATCCCAATTTATTTAGGGTCGCCACAGCATATCTTTTTCCATACCTCCCTTCTAGCCATATCATCTTTCACACAGTCCATTCATCGCTTCTTTGGTCTTTCTCTATACTCTTATCCCTTCATCTGTCCACGAAGTAGACACAATAGTTAAACAATGGCGTCCCGACCGAATCGGTTGGGTCCACAGACGAAGGTAAGCCATGTATATTCATACTCAATATCTCGTCATTCCAGCAGTCACCTCCTTTCTAGCCATATCATCTTTCACACAGTCCATTCATCGCTTCTTTGGTCTTTCTCTATACTCTTATCCCTTCATCTGTTAGCGAAGTAGACACATTAGTTAAAAAATTTCGTCCTGACCGAATCGGTTGGGTCCACAGACGAAGGTAAGCCATCTATATTCATACTCAATATCTCGTCATTCCAGCAGTCATCTCCTTTCTAGCCATATCATCTTTCACACAGTCCATACATCGCTTCTTTGGTCTTTCTCTATACTCTTACCCCTTCATATGTTAGCGAAGTAGACACAATAATAAAAAAATGGCGTCCTGACCGAATCGGTTGGGTCCACAGACGAAGGTAAGCCATCTATATTCATACTCAATATCTCGTCATTCCAGCAGTCATCTCCTTTCTAGCCATATCATCTTTCACACAGTCCATACATCGCTTCTTTGGTCTTTCTCTATACTCTTATCCCTTCATCTGTCCACGAAGTAGACACAATAGTTAAACAATGGCGTCCCGACCGAATCGGTTGGGTCCACAGACGAAGGTAAGCCATCTTATATTCATACTCAATATTCTCCTCACTATACATTTTCCTCACTCCTAAGCATCCATCCTTCCATTTAAAAAAAGAGACGGCGTATGCCTTGTCCATGACTGTCATGTGTAGCTCTTATTCTGGCTTAAATTCTTTCTCTGTTAACAGCGTTAGTAGTTTCCAGTCGTGCAAAGTTAAACAGGTAATAATAAGCCGCCTCGTTTTCCAGCTGCACTGAAAGAATCCCTAAGCGCCTTATAGCGCTTTTCACGCTAAACGCCGTATAAAGTGGCATGTGTCTTATGCTTTTTGCTCGGCATCCCTTTGTGCCCGTGTTCCGCTTCCGTTCGCTTTTCACCGCTACAAGCGAGCCTCTACGGTGAATGCTACTTCAGAGACATCGTCCTAATTCTCGCCAACGACCGCTTTGTGTGTCATTTGTGACGTGTTATGCGACGAAAATGACCTAATACCGACCAGGGGACCTATTAGGCGGGTTTGTTTTTGCCGCTTTTTGTATTAGACTTGTTTTTTTGTTGTTGTTTAAGTTTGCGGTTTTGGTTAATTTACATAACATCACGCCTTGTAATCCTCGATGGGTTACGCAGAGGTGTACTTAACAGTACCTACCTACACCCACATTTCGCCAGTTATGTTTAAGTCCTATGTAATAGGGGGCGACGGGCATGCACAATGGTCCACTTCAATAGGGGGCGAGCCTATTGCCATCAGCCGGGCACAAATCCAGACTCCGTGGCTGCTACTGAGAAATTCCTGACGGAAAACCCCAATAACACTTTGCCCAACCTGGGAATAGAACCCGAGACCTCGTGCTTACGACCACCAGGCCAGCGAGGCAGTGGTAATTTACTAAAACAAATTAATCTGATTGTGCGGTTTAATCAATTTGCCCTTTAGTATACTGTATATTTATATATTGTATATTTAAATCCCATTTTAATAATCGCTTGTAAATAGGAATTTATTGGTCACTAGCGGAAGTCACGCGGTTTCACTCGCGTAGTTCCCGTTCCCGTGGGAGCACGGGGATAAAATATAGCCTATGTTACTCGCTGATAATGTAGCTATCCATTGCTAAAAGATTTTTTCAAATCGGTCCATGCGTTTTTAAGTTTATTCGTTACATACAAAAATACAAATCTTTCCTAATATTAGTAAAGATAATTTTTATAACCTTAGGATCAATCTGATTTGGATTGACCCTTGTGTTGCGGTAATTATTTGTCCATCATCGTTTACTATATACAAAACAAATCTTTATACATCTCTTGGTAATTTTCATTTCAGTAATCGTATCCCTTATGTCAACCATCTGGTTCTCTTAATAGGGTAGGGGGTCCCCATTGAATTAGAATAATCCCTGCGTCTAAGGGTTTCATTACCATGAATGTTTAACCGAAACATGTCCTCTAAACTTCGTTTTTGTAAATCAATGAATATTGACTAAGATAAAACGCATCAAAATTTTTGTTTTTGTAAATCAATGAATATTGACTAAGATAAAACGCATCAAAACTCGGGAGTGGGGGCTCGTGACGTCAGAACTAGTTAAAAATAATACCTAGGCGTGACGTATTGAGAATTTTAAAAGCGTCATATCTTCGTCAATTTTGGTTTACGTAGCAAAAGAAAAAACACGGGTCAAATATTTTTTGATAATCTAACTGACGGACTAATTAGTTTTTTTTTGTCGTCTCGCCTATTCTAGCATTTACAAGGAGCAACTGCCTATCTAACCTCCACAAACCAGTTACCACAGTATAGTGTCAGACTTTTTTGACACTATCTGTAACGACTGTCAAATAAATTACAGCCGGGACCAACAGCTTTACGTGACGGGTGGTCTTAAACGTCCACAGACCAACCTAGGCAGGCGCGGCATAACTATAGATGAACACGAGCTGCTGTTAAGCCACAAATTATTGATATAATGATTTTTATCATCGGTGACAAAACTACCCTTAGAAATTGGGTGACATCCCCTAACTTCGGCTGTCTTAATAATTTCTTCCTAAAAACTTGTCATCAATATCCTAGTCGGATCTCCAAAGTGCAACAAAAGTCGCCACTTACCGCATAGCACGCACAGTAAATGCCATATCCTGAGGCATCATCGAGAAACTAGGTCGCCGTGCACCGCATGAATCGGCGAACTCGTGTGACCCGGAAATCTTAGCTTATTTGCCTGTTCGATACCATAAAACCGCACTTTATAGCTTCTGGGCGTGTCAGTTCAACTGTTTTATGATATTAAAGACGATTTAACCCAAATTCAAGAAAAAACACGCCCTATCCCAATTAATTTGGGGTCAGCGCAGCGTGTCTTTTTCTTAGGCGCGGATACAGAAACCCCCTGAAACCGAACAAATACGTCATTATGGCCTTATTAAACTACTTGGGTGTGCTTGGTTTGAACTAGTTTGGCGGGATTAAAACTAAATATTCTAGTTTTATATCATTGCCACAAAGTAACGCCTGATTTCATTAATTATCAAAAGTTTATAATTATTTTTTTGTTTAAAATAAATTTTCTGGAAGGTAGGCAAAATCACACAGAATATACGAGTCATGTATCGTACATGGCACGCGCGCATTGCATAGATCAGCACCTTTCCGTCACCTTGCACAAATTATAGTGTAAAGCGAGTACACATTCAGCGTTCATAGTCAGCTGTACTCAGTCACGCATTATTCATATAGCATTAGTTACGTAAGCCGTGTGGTATCCGGCAGAGTAGAATAGAACCAACCCATTACACTCACGGGTGTCGTATAAGGCGACTAATGTCTGAGGCAGAACACCTTGCGCCTCCGTAGACCAGAGAATGGGCAGCAGCGTTTTCTGTTAGTCTTTCATCACTGCGATCGTGCAGATCGTGGAGATTACGGGAAATTCCTCCCATCATGGGAGAGGCTTATGTCCAGCAGTGGACGTTATGGGCTGTTGTTGTTGTTGTTTGTTATTAGTTACGTGGTAGTTAAATATATTCAATAAACCATCATCTTTGGCTATCCGTGACTTATCATTCAAGCTATCAATCAAGGTGTGTGCGACCCATTCCGCAGCGCATACACAAAAATTGTGTCCAAACTATTTCTATTAGTGATCATCTCACCCCTTTCTATCCATATCGCAGTCCATCTATCCGATCTTCTTTACTATAGCCACTCTACCCACATTCACACTCAAAACTTGCCCCACGACATTATCCTGTTCATCATCATCATCTGCTTAGCCTTTTCCCAATAGGCGAGACGACAAAAAAAAAACTAATTAGTCCGTCAGATAGATTTTCAAAAAATATTTGACCCGTGTTTTTTCGTTTGTTACGTAAACCAAAAAGATATGACGGATTTTTAAAATTCTCAATACGTCACGCCTAGGTATAATTTCAAAATCACTCCCGAGTTTTGATGCGTTTTATCTTTGTCAATGTTCATTGATTCACAAAAACAAAAAATACGTGTCCATTAATTTCCAGTACTCTAACTGACGGACTAAATAGATTTGCAATTTTTTGATACTGTCTTCATGCCTATTATGTTGGGGTCGACTTCCAGTCTAACCGGATGCAGCTGAATAGCTGTATTTACATGGAGCGACTGCCTATCTGACCTCCACAACCCAGTTAGTACTGGGTAATACGATACCCCTTGGTATCTTGTTATTTCCAAATAATCATGCCTCATTGTTTCATCTATTACCACTTCATAGATACCACATGATTGCGGATCAAAGGACAGCGTCCCTGTAATCGGTTCTGCTTGTAATTAATTCTATCAAACGTTTCCAGTACTAATTATACTTGAGTGCTTTGCAATATATATACTTGAATGCTTTGCACATAACTGCTCATATAGCACCCGACACCACCGTTGGTACCGATGATACGACATGTCAGGTATACGAGGTTATGTTAGGCGTTTGGACATGGAGTATGTGGAAAATGAAGTGATAATGGTGTCGATTCTGTTGTGCACTTACTAAACTTAATTTAGGCTGTAACTATCTTTTACTAAAAGGCAGTGCGAGAAAAGGACGACTATAGCTATGAAGTAAGTTAGAGATGTCAAACTAGTTTATGCCTTGCGCTTCACTGTGTTTTTAGTCGACATGTTTTTACGTGCATCCTTCATTTGTGTATAGAAATATTAGGTCCAATTAAATTTAACGGCTCTAAATTACGTCCGTCTCTTTCTCGTTTTATTAGAGAGTAAAAGATAGCAGTAGAGTAGCCTAAATAAAGTTTAGTTTGTGCACAACAGAATCGACACCAATGTGACTTTCGAAAGGGTGCTAGGTGCGTAAAACAATAGAAAGAGTTAAGTTCTGCTGCGATAAAAGATATTAGTTAGTCAAGTGACGTACCTAATATTCATTCTTACTAACACTAAGAATATTCAATTTTTAACCCTCCCCGCCAAATCAAAACGTTGAATATTCAATCGTGTGCTTTGGCACTCATCTAAGTGTCACCATCTCCATCTTTATAGTGTTACTGAAAACGGGCGTAAATCGTTCTACTTCTCTCTTTTAAAGTGGCATATCGGTATGATTCACTGTATTAAAGAGTTTTCCTGTTTGGAAAACAAAACAAAGCTGGCAAGTGGCATTTGAGTACTCCATTTATAATTTTAAGCATAGCTTCCGTGACCGTCTGGGTTCGATTTATAGGTACAACATATTCTTATACATCTATCATGTGTGCTATCACTTTGAAGTGTGCCCACCCTTTAAAACACAGCAATAGCTAATTAAGAGTACAATTAGGGCACAGGTCATCGCCATTCAGCAGCTAATCTTGCTAATTTCATCAGAGAAGGCCTAATGTCGGCTCTTATCTTAATTAGGCTGACCTTGGAGTATTTGTCAAGTCTTAAAACCGTTTTGTTTTTACGGTGTTATTGACTCCTCTAAACTGGAGTAGATTTACAACCATGTTTAGTTATACATAGAGTGTAGTTTGCTATAAGTACATATATCTTCCATTGCTTTGCTATTAAGACGGAAGTGGAATCCCGGGGGTAGACGCTGCGGTAAATTTAATGCGGAAGTCGAAAATGGGTCTTTAGGAAATCCTGCTCGATATGGCAGCTTAGGAGTTATGACGAGACCATGCCACATCTATTCCATGAGTTCGGTTAGAAGTACATAAGACTCAATAAAAACGCATAACCATGCAGTAAATCCGTCAAACTACACCTAAGCAAGAATTGCATCCTCATATAAAAACTTAAATCGAAATAATTCTGCGTTAGAACTGGTAAAAGTCCCAGACTTCTTTGGTGAATTCTCCATTCAGAGATTTTGCTCTATTTTCTGTTTCCGCATAAAAACTTGGGACAATGTCTTACCTTTAGATATTTGTTCCGAGTCTGAATGTTTGTCAGCTTTCTCACAAACAAACAAACTGTCTGATATAGCTAAAGCCTTGACACACTTCTTAATCACATAACTGTTCTAAATATAGACTTTATTTATGTTTTATGTACTTCGTTTAGGACTAACGGATAACAATAAAAAGCAACCCGCCATATTGAAACGAAAAAAAATGGCGTAAGAAATCATAAATCTTAGCGAAAATGTGGCGCTGTTCCTTTATCATATGGTTTTATGGTTTTCTTTCAAGATGTAATAAGATTCTATACGATTCACGAGTTTTATCGACTCTTGTTCATGGATAAAGCTAGGTCTTTAATTATTTAGTGCTCAGTTAGTCCTCATAGGTCAAAACAAAAATAAGTTCTGGTGCTCTGTGTCTCTCTGGTCAGTATTCCAGTTTCATTTTCTCTCACCAATGTTGTAAAAGTCATTTCCTTTTGTATCAAAGAAAAAGGTTGCCTATATCGAGCCTCCAGTCAATATAAATTATCCAGCGGCACCGCTTATGAAAGCAAATTTTCGGCTTCCTACGACCCTTCCGCTTGGTTGACTCGCTAAATCAGCACTTTAGCTACCATGGTGAGTAAGGGGCTATTTTGAACTGGGGGAATCTTCTACCACGCGTTGCCCATTTCCCGTAGCGTTTATTACCAATTTATAAGAAAAAGGTCAATACGACAACTCATCAGATTTCGGGCAGCTAGTGAGATATTCTTTAAAGAAAAACAAGAGACTGGATTTGTGCCATATGTTCACCTCCTTACATGAGACTTAAACATGTTGATGGCGATGGTTACAGTAAGTAAACCTCTGTCATCGAATTAAACGTGATTTTATTACAGAAACCTAATACAGTTCTGGAAAAGGCTAGTTAGATAAAAGTATAGTACTTTATTGTTTACCAGAAAGGAGCTACTAATATGGCTTCTTATATTAAATGCAAACAATCGACCAACTTCCGGTAGCCGCATATAAACAGCTTCGATCTTAAACAATTTGTTTAGCATAGCCTGATAATGATAGCTCTTTGTATTCCTCACCCCACATGGGGATAAGGTGTGATGGTGCATAAACGCCATAGCTTATTCCCTATCTCTACGAATCATATAGCCGCCCCCACGGAGCATCTTTCCTAATTTAGCAAAAAGTCTGAAGGAAAATAGATGGACCAGAAAAATGAATTTAAGGTTTTGCTTCATTTCCGCGGAACTCGAGAAAATGTAAAGGCTGTGTATACAAGTAGGGTTGTCAATCGATTGCCTGCATTTTATTTTAGTTATTTTATTTCGTGTCTTCTTTAGCAAGTATTCGTTTCGAACAACTTACACTTTAGTTATCAACTGTTGGATATTGGCATCTCCAAATCTTTTGATATAAAAAGTGTCGCTTTTGTAGGCAATTTCTTTTTTTTCTTTCAATTAAGGTAATCAACCGTTCATACCAAAGCCTTTAAGTCCATAATGGCTTTAAAGCTTTTAATGTTATATACCGATTCCGGACACTTTCAGCGATCGCGATATTGCGCGAAAATTGCACCCAGGGGAAAGATAAATTTTCTCTGCAATTTGGGAACTATCCTAGTTACGTTCCAATCCTCCATTTATCTTATTGTCCGGTGTCGATGAATTACTAGGGGATTTTAATAATGATTAGTTGAAAGGTTTAGGCGATAAATAGTTTAATTGAACGATAACCGTGATAGTTTTCGGACACTTCAAATGTATGGCCGATTCAGCCGCCGATTTTATCTCGAAAACAATTTAATTGGATCTTGTTTCTAATTTAAGCAAAACACTTTCTCGATATGAATCCAGGAAGTGAGTCAGACGAATTAAAGTCAATTAAACGATCGATGGTGCAGGGGAGAGCGCACCAGTCTGGCACAGGGATACACCCCCTCTTCCCCCCAAGCCAGGGGATGTCAGGACCCCACAGCGGTTCACCCAAACAAACTTACCCTTGTGTAACCCTTGTTATTCTTCTACTTTCCCAGAAATCCGTCGCCTTCTACTTTCGGTCATTACTCGCAATTTATAATTTATCGCCAGCTCTGTTATTGGCTGCGAATTGCTCATTGACGCAACATGTTTATGGCGCCTATCTATTCAAGTTTTTTTTTCTAATTAGCAAAACGTTCAAACACTTATCATTCGAGATAGCGGCCTCACAGCTGATTAATGTTTACTTGCAAATATTAATATTATATTGGTCGGTACTGTTTATAAAATTACGCATTTGGTTAGCGCTATACAGTCCATTTGTTTACTGTTCCTCATAGGGTGACGCGATTGCGACCCCCGACCTCCTCGACTTGTGAAATCGTCGTAATAACTACAGGGCTGCTACAACGAAATACGAATCTGCGTCATTACGCCGAGCTCTCGGTGTCGCTTCCGGCGACTGCCGTTACTCCATTACGAGAGTGCTCCCGTCACAGTTGCAATCAGCTATTGAGACGCACTCTCGTGTGTAGGAGTCGTTATTGTATTGCAGTAACAATCCATGTAGACATTATGTTAATGGTATATGTTGTGACGTGGCAACCCTAGCCGAGGTTGTATAGAGCGGCTGGGGCGCGAGCGGGGTGCGACGGGCGTGCGCGCGCACTCGCGGCGCCGCCAGTGCCGAGTCGCGGCTGAGACCGGCGCGTGGCAGTCCGGCCGCCCCCGCAGCTCGCACCGGTCCCGGCGCTGCCGGGCCTCCGCTCGGATGCCGCTGCCGGCCGCCGCAAGCGATGGTCCACGCCGGGCCGGCCGCGCGCGCGCCCTCTCGCGCGATGTTCGCTGCCGCTGAGAGTAAACCGCGCCGCGCCGTCTCGCCGCTCGGAATCCCAAAGTCTCCGTCGTTCCACTCGGGCCTCGATCTCGTCGCCAGCCAAGCGGCCACCAAGCGCTCCGAGAGCGTGTCGGACGTCGCGCGCGCTTTCCGGTTCGCGCTGTTCGCCGGCTCCGGCATGGAGGGCCAGGGCCCACCGCAGAAGGCGCCGTCGCCGCCGGACGCGCGCAGCCCGCCGCCCCCCGCCACGGCCACCGTCTCGCCCGAACGCCCCACGATACCAAATGCCGATAAGGAAAGTTTGATGGTGCAGCTCCCCCCGCTGAAAGGTTCGTCGGTAATATCAACAATGCACCCGTGTTAGCTTTCCAGATAATGGTCATCAAATGCGGCGAACCCACAAGACAACTCCTCTCTGTTTACAAACCACTTCCAATGTTTGGCTAACTTTTGGCATACGCGTGTGAAATGGCCGCGTATATTTGTGGTTTATACCTACTTACTGAAGGAAACATATCGACATGCGCCGAAGAAGACATTTTCAATACACTATCATGTACGACGCAGATAAACTATGTTGTAGTAGCGATAACTACATAGTAGTCGCCCACACCTCGTCACTGTCAGCCTTGAAGAGTCTAATCAGCCTCGCCGACCGAAACAATACGGCTGAAGCACTGAAACTAGTGATTGACTATCTTATGCGTACATGTAGTATAGATGTGGGGGAAATGGCGAAAACGCCGCAGAAATATATCGACCCATCGGCGGCCAGCGGTCGGCCCTGTGCTGTATGTGTGCCATGGGAAACGTTGCGACGTCCTTGCGTTGCACCGCAACCAGCGACAAATCATGCAGCACGATAATAGGGAGCTGCCTAATTGCTACCAAGCGACCTTTTTGTTATAGACGCTAATGAGCGAAATTAGCGCCACGAGGTCATTTGCCTATTTCTGCAGTCTGTTTAAACTCATCAACACCATTACGTACACTTTGTTTATAGACTGTCTTCAAGACTTTGATATTACTAATGTTTTTGTCATTTGGAAACATGTTTGTTGATATGCAACATTAGGTGCGGCATTAAACTGTGTTTTAACAACTCATGTTTGTAAAACAACATAATCTCAAAAGTATAATGGCCGGGTTGTTCCATCGTTAAAGTATAAGTTTTACATTAATATCAGGATAAACTGCTAACTGAAATTAAATATTTATCTAAGCCCAGCATAAGTCTTTTGACATTCGTGACCTCATGCTGATATCGTTTTACCCTGAAAAAACTAAGATAAACCGACGACATTACAATTTAACTAAAGATAAACATTACTTTATGAAGCAACCACGTTTATGATTACTCCTGTTTTTAGCCCCATAACCCAAAGTTTCATCGAGAAACCAAAATAATTAAACCGAATAAATTTTCAGATGTTCATATGAATTTTGAAATCTACTCCTAATAGTCGAAACATCGACGCCTCCGCCGCGAGCTCACGAAGAGATGAGAGATATATTCAGTATTGTCATAGAGCACTTTGACGATAAGATCTCTCCGGCCTTTCCGGAAGAGGATGCACCAGGGGATCGCGCAGCCTACGCCTGGAGGACAGAGTTCTTGAATCCGTAGAATTTTCAAATCACTACCAAAAGACTTCCACACACCCCTCATTTTATCATAATCGCAGATTACGCGAAAAACGCAAAACTATTCCGAGGACGCCGCCACTAATTGTGGCTCTCACACTCCAACGAAATTGGGCGATGAACGTAAAAAATCGAGGTTTTTACAACCATTTCTCTTGAACCCTGTACTTCAATACGCACCAAATTTTCGTCAGCTATTTTAAAAGACCCCTTTTGTTTCTGCGGGGCACGCATTTAGGATATAACTCACCGGCCCCCTTGGAAGGGTGTACTGTCTGGTGCTGGTGACAAATTTATTACGAAACGAAACACTGAATTGTTGGTTGAACTGTCTCTTTGCGTAAACTATTGTCCTTTTTGCTTGAATATTGAGTCGTAAATCTTTGAATACTTCAGCCAGATCCGCGAGTAAAGGGTGCTCGTTTTGTATTTATCCTCGCATTTTTAGAGTTGCTTCTGGGTGCGTTTGGCGTTGAAGGCGCTGGAAGTTTCAATCAGCTGTCGGTTCTTAATTCCTTTAATATATCTTAATCTTAATAATTATTATAAATGCGAAAGTTTGTGAGTATGGATGTTTGTTACTCTTTCACGCCAAAACGACAGTTTATAACCTGGATTAACATAAAGGATATTTATTTTACTTTTTATCCTAGTAATAGGATCCCGTGGGACAATTACCGAACTTCACGAGACAGCTTCAGCTGGTACCATATAAAAAACATGGCTCTCAAGTGTCTGTTGTTTTACAGATAAGTTAGCGGCAAACGGATAAGTCGACAGAAATTAATTAGCAAAAAAGAGCAATTTTTAAGTAGCAGCTCGGAGTCTGAATCATAATTACGCCCGGGTGATGGAAATGGAATCGACAGTCGCCTCCTATTACTTAAGGCTTAAACATAACTTACGAAGTAAGGCTGTGCTTTAAGGTACACTAATGCCTAACCCTTTGGGTTTGATGTTATGTGGTGTGGCGTGTCGTTGTGTTATGTACAGACGGCGACACATCAAACTTTCCTGTATAGAGAGATCTTCTTAAACTGTTTTTGTATAGCTTGATGGGTCGACGTGCGTACCAGGTTAACGGGTTCAATTGAGATTGAACTTGTGGTATAGATAGACAACGAGTTTGTTGAAATGAAGTGACCTACAGTACTACTGTCCGTAGGTAAACATCATCTTGCTGCTCTTGTCGCATGTTACTTGTGGTCGGCGCAACACGTTGTTTTCTTCCATTCTCCCCTGTCAACCGTCACACAATCATTTACACCTTTTTCATTCATAGCATTCCTCACACAATCCATCCATCGTTTCTTTGCTTTTCCTCTCCCTCTCGATCCATCAACATTTATATTCATAACTCTTTTAGTCACATGCGATTCGTCCCTCCTCATCACATGCCCATACCAAGACAGTCGATTCCCTTTCAACTCTTCGTAGGTAAACATGGGGCACCTTAATTCCTAATTCAATATTAATTTAGTTGTTAAGCTTGGGAACTAGTTTGACAGCAAATTATTCCACGCTTCAAAGTTTCACTCCGAGCAAGTAATGTGTTGTGAATTTGAAAGACGGGAACTTTCAGCTGGGAGAGGGCTCATAGCATAACCAAACGCAACTATTTCTCCTCCATCGCATGGTAGAAGCTGTTCCTGTAAAAACACTATGTTAGGTATGGGAACCTTGGTTTCGAATAAACTTAGTTTTTCATGCAAAATGTTGCCAAGACGAGACCATAAGACTCGCACTATCAAAAAGTTCAGATCTCATGTAGAGCCAAGCTTCTAACTCTACAAGGTCTAATTTCACAAACTCTACACCTTAGTCAAAATATGTGGCTTGTCTCCAGGTGCATAGGTTTCTATGTAACGGAAATTCGGTTAAGATAGAGTTCGGTTAAGATAGATACGGTAAAGATAGATTACACAGGAATGCAAATGTATGCTTCATGTTTACATTTTATTCTACAATAACGTCATCACAATTGCTAAATCTTAATCATTCTTAATTATTTATCTACACAAGGCAATTCTTAAGTGGTTTACTAATATTTCATTTACCTAGGTAGGAACTACTTTCTCCATTAAAATGAAAACCGGAGTGCCAAGTCATAGGTTTTGGATTCATGTTCGTATTGTATAATTATCACTTGCTTCGGTGACGGTTCCTTACCGGATGCAGCTGAATATTTTACAGTACTGGGTAATACCACACCCCTTTGTAACACTGGTCAGACTCCGACTACTTGTAACGACTGTCAAAGATCTACAAATGACAGCCCAAGGATACCACATACAAAAAATAACCCAAAGCTTTCTTCTCCCAGATGCACCAGCGGCGGAGCGCGAACAGCTCTTCGTTCAGAAGCTGCAGCAATGCTGCCTGCTGTTCGACTTCGCCGACGAGCCACTCTCGGACCTCAAGTGGAAGGAGGTCAAGCGGGCAGCCCTCCTCGAGATGGTGGAGTACGTCACCTCACAGAGGGGCGTCATCACTGAGCCGATATACCCGGAGGCGGTTAATATGGTGAGTGGGAAATTAAATTTTTTATTTCTACACGCAATAAGCAGGTACTATAAGAATCAAGTCACCTTTTAAACGAAACTTAACTGAATCAAAATGGGTTTATTCGTTACGGAGCTAAGACAAACACACAGAACCCACGTTAAACCAAAACTGCTCTTTTTTTCAACGAGGGTTAATGAAATAACGTTACATTACACACATACAAATTTAGATACCATTAAGTTATGAGAACTTATCATCATAATTTCAGCCGAAAGACGTCCACAGCTGGACATAGGCCTCCCCCAAGAGTCGCCACATTGACCGGTCCCGTGCGACTCGCATCCAACGGATTCCCGCAACCTTCACCAGGTCATCGGTCCACCTAGTGGGAGGTCTTCCAACGCATCGTCTTCCGGTTCGCGGTTGCCACTCCAGAACGTTTCGGCCATCCGTTCTGCGAGCAATGTGCCCTGCCCACTGCCACTTAAGTTTAACAATTCTTTGGGCTACGTCGGTGACCCTGGTTCTCTTGCGGATGTCTTCATTTCTGATTCGATCACGCAAAGAAACTCCGAGCATAGCGCTCTCCATTGTCCTTTGGGTGACTTTAAGCCTTCTGATAAGGCCCATTGTGAGCGACCACGTTTCGGTCCCGTATGTAATCACTGGCAACACACTGGTCATAGACTTTCGTCTTGAGACACTGCGGTAAGTTGGACGAGAAGATACCGCGCAGTTTCCCGAACGCTGCACAGCCGAGTCGGATTCGACGATTGACCTCTTTCTCGAAGCTAGACCTACCTAACTGGACCGTTTCTCCCAGGTACACATAATCGGCCACAGCTTCGAGTGTAGTGTCTCCGATTTTGATAGGAGTGGGTGTTACATGGGCATTCAACATGACCTTGGTTTTGTCCATGTTCATTTTTAGCTTCACTTTTTCGGAAGCTCTACTGAGGTCATCGAGCATTGTACTGAGGTCCTCCATGGTCTCAGCCATGACCACTATATCGTTGGCAAACCGAAGGTGAGTGATGTACTCGCCATTGACGTTGATACCTAGCCCTCTCCAGTCCAGAACCTTGAAGACAACCTCCAGTGCAGCGGTGAACAGTTTCTGAGATATGACGTCTCCCTGTCTCACACTTATTCCCGACAAATAATAGTTACGTCTTACGTGGAACAGCTTCATGCCGATTTGTGGAACTTATGAAACACTATGTCTTGTAGTTCAATTAATTACCTACTGTGATAAAGACTAAACTTAACGAAGCACGTCCTTTGAAGCTTCAATCAGCTCTTGAACGTCTAATAAAGTCAGTACCTACCTACTTGCTACAGCGCCTATAGCTAACGCCTTTTGAAACTGATAAGCCTGGCGACAGCTCTTTAACTTGCACGGCAAGATTCGAGATTGGCTCCGTAGTGACATAGATAAGACGCTTCAGCGTTTGTAAGGGGTTCCTTGCAAGAAATATTTTTAATCTAAGGCTGACTTCTCCCTATGCTGTGAGTGGCGTTTCTCAGGACGATATTTTCAGAGAAATGCGTTTCTTTTTATTAAATTCCGTATAACTAACTAGATTCCTGGATGGCCAATTAACATTAAATTTTCAGTTATTATGTCCTCGCTCAAATAAGCTAGCTAACTTTGAATTAAAGTAACACCTGGGCCGATAACACAATGGAGCCGAGCCTTCTTTTATCTGAATCAAACAAACAAGTGACTTAAGTAATTGTTTGTTTGATTTTGATTGACTTCCGAAACATATTTACACTCATAATATTTTGTTATTTTTAACGTTTTTGTGTTTTTGGAAATTGGTTGTATTTTTTTAATTCGTTGATTTATAATTTGACTTTTGCATTTAATTCGTGGGCCATAACATAACAACCCAATAGCAGAATCTAGAAATAAGCGTTTTTGAACAAATATTAAATATCGTCGTGACTCGGATATAATGGCCTCTCAAGACTGATTCATCGTCAGCCGTATCCCATTTTCACCCACTGCTGCGCAACGGCTTGTCTGAATCAATCTAAGCATAATAGGGATGACGACTGACTGAAAAAAATATGATTCTGTTTAGTCCGTGCAATTATACAGTACAATTGATTTTTTTTAACTAAACTGTAGGAATATAGACATGATTTTTGACTTAGCATGTTACCATCGGTTGCTGAAAGCTTTTTAAGGCCCGGACTCCGCCGAAGCGGAGACAAGAGAAAAGGAATGTATTGTAAACCACACGTAATAGGGATGATGATTGGCTAAAAAAATATGATTCTGTTTAGTTCTTCAGTTAGATTATCGAAAAATATTGGATACGTGTTTTTTGTTTTATCAAATTAATAAAAATTAACGAAGATAAAACGCGTCAAAGATCATGAGTAGGGGCTTGTGAGTTGTGACGTCACTTTTCGGAAAAAAAATTTCTCAAATGTGACGTCACATGAGTTTTCGACGCACTGTATCGTCTTCATTTTTTGTTAACGTGAAAAATAAAAAAAAATCGTGTACAATATCTTTTGAAAATCTATCTGACAGACTAATTAGTTTTTTTTCTTCCGTCAGAATTAGAATTAGAATTAGAATTTATTTATTTGTAAGAATGTAGTTTTACATAGTATGATGTTAAAATTTTTATAAGTTCTATACACTCTACCACAATATGTGGTGTACAAATATTAAATAATTAAATAATAAAATGTCATTCATAAAACTAAGTACATTAAATGTCAAGATTTGTGATACAATATGTCCAAGATGAATTAGTATTATTATAATTATAGATTTAAAACCAATGTCAATATGAAGTACATGTCATCTTGGATTGTTACAATATTCCATATATTCGCCAATGTCATAAAAACAATTATCTAATAACCAATTTGTCAACTTTTTCTTGAACATGGGGACAGGAAGTTCCTTAAATGAGTTAGGTAACTTGTTATACACCTGAATGGCATTTACGTACACATTTCTCCTAAAAATTTGCAATCTACATTGAGGTACATTTCGTTCATGTTTGTACTTATCGTATTATAACAGACATCATTGTAAGAATGTTCAGTCGAATCTCCTTAATTTCGAGTCAATCACGCAACAACGAACATTGTAAGTCCCTTGCGCTCACGCTTCATGGAACACGAATTGTTTTCAAAGACCAAGAATGTCCCGGCCGCCCTCAAAATAGCTGCTTTCATTTACTTTCAACTTTTCTTTAACTACCCTACATTTTTCTTTGAAAAGTATCCGAGGCTTCGCACGCTTAAATGCACTGAACAAAGGAAAATTGTTTACGGAACTTTTTAGGGTTCCGTCCGGGCGTTCGAGGTAAAACAAAGAACCGAATATCTGATTTTTGTTTTTGTTTTATTTGTCTGCCGTAGAAAATGTGTGTTATTGTACCATTTTGAGCTTGTTTCAGAGGATGGTTTGCTTGTGAAACTCGATTATAATATTTAAATGATATTCATTTTGTAGATTCCTTGTGATTGCTTGACACTTACATAACAGAAATAAATTATATTTTAAAACTATATGGGGTCGGTATTTCTTATCCGACTACCGTGAGAAGTCTAAGAAGAAACACCGGAACAAACCCAGAGGTCACCTTTGGTACGTAGGGCTTAGATGCTTTCTACAGCGTGGTAGCAAAACTAGTATAATATATTTATCTTTTATAAATCTTTTCTACACATAAATTACATTTTTAAATATTAAAAAAAAAAAAAAACCGTACATACACATTAAAAAATATAAAAATAATGAGATCCGCCGGTGTCGGGAGCAGGGTCCAAGCACAGAAATCCCCTTATTATTAAGATTTCTGTGGGTCTAAGCTACCGGTGTTTAGGGCTCCAGAGACGGGAACCTCCTCAGTCCTCACAATGCATAGTATATTATTATTAACGCTCTCGTGGAGACCAACCCTGGATTGGACTTGTTTGCTGCTGAATGGATGACGATATTTTTGGAATGTTTGTGGTTCTGCGAGAAGACCGAGTAAAAGGATTAGGTATTTAATTTAGTGTTAATGGTTTTAAATACTGTACTAAATAAATAAATTAATTATTATAGATTATATCGCTCGCTGCTATCACGAAACTGTCACGGTTCATGCGCGATAGAAACGCGCGGCACCGTTCCCTATTTATGTTGTCAGTAACAGACGCGCGTTTACATCAATACATTAGCGATGCTGAAGTGTTTGTATCGATGCAGTAGCAATACTGGCGCACCTTGCATTGCTTGACGCGCGTTGCTAAGAGCTTTCGCACACTATAGACAAGACTGTCTTTAGACAGAATACTGCTAAAGGGAATACATAGTCTGTCTCGCTCGCACTAGTAGGGTAATTGTCTGTCTAAAGACAGTCTTGTGTATAGTGTGCGAAAGCTCTAATACCACTTAATGCGCGATAGCAGCGGTGCAGTAGCGTTTTTATAAAGGGTGAAATCACATTTGCATGCACTTATTAGCATTCTCGAGTATCTCTATCTCATTCTCTCACCATTTGGTGGAGCGAGAAGTTGCATCCGCATTCATTCGCATCGGAAGAACACGTGCGATTGGATTTGTCACATTAGTGAGTTGCAATTCTTAGTGACAGAGAGGGAAAATGATGTAAGAAAATGCTGAACTATGGCATGGGCGAGGGGCCTTGATAGATCAAGGACAGCAACACAAAAGTCATTATCATTTATTATAAGTAAAGGTCTTCGAACACTCGTAAGGCCAAGGTTTTGTTTAGGGAATTATTTATGAAGCCCCACTTCCGATTGATTGTCTTCAGGTGTCTACCGGATATATATTCTTTGTAGGTATATATAGGTAGGAATAGGAATACATACTCGTATATCGTGAGACTGTACAATGTATTTTTTATTAATATTTGTTTTTTTGTACTTATAAAAGTTAAATACGGGACAAAATTTGGCAAAAACTGCTCCAAATTAACCATTTGAATATTCGCTATATTGAAACATATTATAGTCGATGTCGTAACTGCTGTACCTCCATAATGTCGAATGTCACTTAAATGTCACGACCCAAATGGCGAAGCGGTAGTGAGGCTGCCTTACGTTCTTAGGGTCCCAGGTTCGAATCCCGGTTGGAGCAAATGTTAGTGTGATGAGCATGGACATTTGTTTCCGAGTCATGGATGTTTATATGTATAATAAGTATGTATTTACAAACAAAAAGTATCTATGTAGTAAATCAACTATCTGGTGTCCACAACACAAGCCTCGTTGCTTAGTGTGGCACTAGATGGCGCTGTGTGTTAATGTCCAACGATATTTATTTATTTATTTATGTCATAAAACCAGGCGACAGACAAGCGTCAATGTATGTGTAACATAGATCCAAGTCTATGGCGCTGTGTGTAATGTTCAGCGAGCTATATCAATGTACTGGATTTTTGGTCAAACGTGGTAAAGCAAGGTCGATAATACACGAACTAACATGTTTTTCCATGTGGGTAGGCAGAAGTGCAGAACCTAACTCAACTCAAAGCATTTATTTAAATTAGACCATTACGGTACTTTTGAATGTCAAAAATACAAAAAAAGAAAATCAAAGCTACAGTCCCAGTCACAAGGCATAATAACTTGAGAAAGTACTGTAGTTGCCCATTCCCTGGCGTAGATCTCTATGGAGAAGAACGGGGAAGAAACTCCATGGACACTCTTTTAAAATCAAAATATTGTTACAAAACCTTGGTTACATCATTAATTTTGAGATTATACATATATGTGAGAACGATGTAGAAAGACGTGCACACTAAGAGCGTCCAGAGTAAAAGAATAGATCAACAATTTATGAATAAAGTAATTAAAATGAACCTTGGCAGCTATGAAATGACCAGTCCCAACTGACAGCGCCCGTTCACAAACATGACGCATGTACCGGCGCCATTCAACTCAACCATACCTACAAACTACAATTCATTCTAAACCCTTTGCTGTCGTCCATGTTATACCAAAAATTAAAATAAATTGTGATAATTGGGACAAGAACAGAAAAACATAGTATAAATCTACATTTATTCTATATCAATTAATGTGCCCAGCTGAATTCACGGGCAAGGACAATAGCGCGCAAGTATTGAATGGGCTTTGATTGCCTATTGACAAATTGTCCATGAATTGACATTGAACATGACTGAGTATTATAGTGAGGATGCAATATGAAAGTGGACGTTTAGGTGTAATGCTTAATTTTGACATATTAATCTATTCAAAGTTCCAGTGAATCGGTTTCTTCTAGGCAAGCGTGCTCCGCCCTAGACCACATGATCGCTTCACATCAGTTGCGGTCAAACGCACGCCTATTCAGTATAAAAAAGAAAACATAATATTTGTGGGTTTGTGTGGTGGGAGGAGCTCGTGGCTAAATAATTACAGCCGCTCGGGTCCATCTTTAGGTTAAGCCGTGCTTGCCCAGGTTGGTCTGTGGATGGGTGACCACCCTTAGATACCGAGTTTCCTCCGTGCCTCGGAAAGCACGTTAAGCTGTTGGTACCGGCTGTCATTTGTAGATCTTTGACAGTCGTTTCAGGTAGTCAGTGGTCTTAAAAGTCTGACAACCAGTCTTACCAAGGGGTATGGTATTACCCAGTACTAACTGGGTTGTGAAGGTCAGATAGGCAGTCGCTCCATTTAAAATACTGGTATTCAGCTCCATCCGGTTAGACTGGAAGCCGACCCCAATAAAACTTGGGAAAGGCCAGGCAGATGATGACTAGTATATAACCTAACAACAGTTACAGCAAGCATTAACTAAGTAATCCTTTCTCCATTGCCCACAGTTCGCGATAAACCTATTCCGGACATTACCGCCCTCCTCAAACCCGAATGGTGCGGAGTTTGACCCTGAGGAAGACGAGCCCACGCTGGAGGCGGCCTGGCCACACCTCCAGCTGGTCTACGAACTGTTCCTACGGCTGCTGGAGTCGCCTGACTTCCAGCCCAACATTGCCAAGAAATATATCGACCAGAAGTTTGTATTACAGGTTAGTACTTAAAGTGTTTGTCATAAGGTTTGTTTTCGTTCGATCGAGGTGTAGTATGTTAAGTGCACGTCAGTAAACTACACCCATCGTGTCTAAGTTTTGCTAGTGATTACGTAAATTGAAGAAGCAAGTCCATGTCAGTACCTTTCAAAGTCTAAGTACCAGTAGGGCTATTACGTATCTCTGTTGACAGCTCGAAATGATTGTAACTGGGCTCAGTGTCCATCAATTAACTGTCAAAAGGTTAGTTTCGTATTATGTATGACCAGTCGCGATCAAATATGACGTCATTTGTTGTCATCGCGACTGATAGTCACCGTAACTCATTTTGACAGACGCTTTCGTATCGATACTTATATTATTTCGATTATGTAAGCATAGTGGACAACAAATTGATGACAACTGAGTTTGAAGTGGCTTTAGTGACAGACGTTACACCGTACCCGGGCTGTTAGTCACTGTAAAGTGATATCCACTCAGTGCGATACGTAATACCAATATTATGGCATTCTCGGTTGTCATCAAAGTTCGGTGTACAACAGAAGCTTGATAGTCACTGGATATCAGAAAGATACGTAATAGGCCTACAGAACGGATTCTTGTCATCTTAGTTTATATTGTCACTTACGGGATGGGATATCTTCTGTGATTGTTTATTGTTTTGAACTCCCGATATTTTATTTAAGCGCCATGATCGCGGGTTGACAGAAGATATCCCGTAAGTGACAATATAAGATAAGTTTAAAACAGTTTTGTCATCTTGTCTTGTCGGATGTTATCTGCAGAGGCAGTTTTTCTCCCGGAATTGTTATAAAATAGTTAGGTCGGTGTTGCCGTAAGATGTTCAGAATCCTCATGGGTATAGCCTCACCTCACCTTTTCAACCAATTGACATCTTTTATTCTTATTACGAAATTATTTTTTATTAGCTGTGTATGTGTAGTTTTCATCAGAATTTGGCTCGAGACTCCTTTGAGTATTTTTCGCTATTCCTCATAGTTTCGGATTTGGCCAACCATGCCCACTTGACAAATTCATCCTGTATACAGATAATAAGGTCAAAGTCGCGGGAATCCGTTGGACGTGAGAAACACTTAGACTTACACCAGGACACCTACATAAACGGTGTAAATTGGACCCTAACGAAGCCGAAAGGCACTTATTCTCCCCGTCATTGCTATCATTTTTTTTGTTCTACATCATACCTGGGAACCTTCTAGTTACGGAGATATTGGAGGTCAAAGTTTCAACATTTTCACAAGTTTTTTTAAAAACTAGTTTTTAAGGTTATAATTTTAATTAAATACCTCCATAACCCTATTGCTATTCACTGCATCCATCAGCACAATGTTTTGAGTGCGTTACATTGAGTTTAACTGTAAAACGTGATTTTACACCCCAAAAAAATCGTTTCCCAGCAAACATTATTCCGTAGAGTTACTTAGTTTGATGTACAGAATGCTTGGTTGACGGCTTCGTGAAGGGTCTGTTTACATCCTGTGTATGTCCAACTGTATTGATAATGATGAAATTTGCAAATTCTATTTCACTACTTTTAGTTTTCTCTATTTATCTATGGTAATGACGTCAATATTGATTGTTTACAAGTGTAATCAATAGAGATAGTAGAGAACACAATGATGATGATTTTGCATGCCTTTTTATAGATAAATGAGAATGTGGGACAAATATGCGTTATTTGATAACAAAAGACTGCCTCATTGGCCTTGTCTGCTGCGCATGGTTTCCTGGATTCGATTCACGGGGTTCGGGCAAAGTGTTATTGGGTTTTTCAATCAGGAATTTCTCAGTAACAGTCACGGAGTCTAGATTTGTGTCCGGTTGAAGGATTCTTTTATTGATTTGATAAAGACAATGAATTATAATGGGGATTACGAAACGCCAATATTGTAGGATTGTCGAGTCTATATGACGCAGTTAGGCGTGCTCCTTGAAACCGAAAAGAAATGATTTGGAACTTCAAAAATAAGCGTAGATAAGGGTCTGGCCTAAACTTTAACGCACCTACGGATAATCGATTTTATGTTTATTAGTCAAACTGAAAGAGCACGAAGAAGTATCTCAATAACAAAGAAAACATAAAACAAATACCTACTTACAATAACAACAGAGAAAATTACATAGTTCGCTTGAACAACTAGATATCTCAGTAATTGCTTTGCCTTTGTCAAATGGCCCGACATGAACAACAGACTTATTTTCTATAAGCACTGATATTCATAGATATGTATAATATGTTTACAGTCACGAGCACTAATAGTGTGTATACACGAGGCAATTTTCAAAATTGTTTTTCTCCTACTGTATTTTGGAAGCTGTTAAACTGTTACGAAATAAGTCTTACTTATCTTTAAATAAAAACCGGTATTTGACATGTAAATCCTTTTTGAATTTTGCTAAGTGATATGTCACAGTCAAAACTGTTAATCAGCCAAAACTAATTTTGACCGGTGAAAACTAGTCAAAAACTACTTTTGACCTGTGAAAACTATTTTAACAATAACTAACATTTCCTTAGAAACTTATTAGGGTTTTAGGTTTTTTTTTTACCCTTTGAAAAACATCATGTAATTCTAGGACTAGGTAATTACAATTGAGGTGTTCTAAAATAAAAAAAAATATGTTTAATGCAGGAAACGCATTTTAACTTCATAAGGATATGACTGACATCTTTCAAAAGTTGTTTTGACTGATTAACAGTTTTGTCTGTAAGATATACATATCATTGCTCGTGACTGTACACATTCGCCATCGTTCGTCTCGCCCTTGATAGTCTGTTGTTAGAAGCAATTTCGCTTAGCGATTGAATTAGAGTAACTGATGCTTCAAAATATAGGTGTGAAACAAAGTTGTACAATGTATAAATGTAGTATTTTTCAGTAGAAAGCTCGTGCCTAAATAATAACAGCCGTTCGGGTCGATCTTTAGGTTAAGCCGCGCATATCTAGGTTGACCCGTGCATGGGTGACCACCCGTTACATACCGAGTTTCTTCCGTGCCTCGGAAAGCATGTAAAACCGTTGGTCTCGACTGTCATTTGTAGATCTTTGACAGTCGTTACAGGTAGTCAGTGGCCCGGAAGTCTGACAACCAGTCTTATCAAGGGGAATTATATTACCCAGTACCAAGTTCTTCTTTTTAAGCAGATGATGTTATTACTAGAGAGATTGAACTAGTTTTTTGAGTTTCATAATCACCATCAGCCATAATGAAAGAGAAGTGGTGATATCCACCAGTCGTAACGGCTCCGACTCACGGGTGGGTTTGAATCGATCCCAAACAGGCGCATTACTTTGTGTAATTTATTTCTTCACCACTGCTTTCGAAACGGTGAAGGAAACATCGTGAAATCGGCATGTCCAATAACCAAAAATTCGGAGGGATATCTACCAAGTCACCAACACGTGCTGCTGAAATACATTGCAGTTCACTCCCTGACTTAGAGAGGAGGTCTGTGTCCCAGCAGTGGGAACATTATAGGTTGATTGTTTATGCTATAGAAGTCCCAAATAACATCATCTGCATAGCCTTTTCCCAAACTACGTTGGGTTCAGCTTCCAGTCCAACCGGATGCAGCTGAATAACTCATCAAATGCCGATACGCCATTTCTCAAAGTTCAATTATATCTTCTTTGTCCTGAAAAATAAAGGCGTTAGCGATAGAAATACTACATAATACAAAGAATTTCCTCACATACCCTGCAACATTATAAATATATAAGCTGGAAAACAACGGTTTCACGTCAACCAGTGAGCCGGTCAATTAATAAATTACATTGTGTTACTACAATAGCACCGTTGGAAATGACGTTCCTCGCTCCATCAACTTTATACCACGGTAATTGCTTTGACAAATTGAACTTTGTAATATCTAGCTTATTTATACAGGGTGTAACATAATATTAAAGCAAGACTTCTCGCGTGGTGACTCTGAATATGAAACTGAACAACTTTTGCCCTCCGAGTTCCAAACTTCGAAATCCAGAGACGTACGACGGTCTTCGTTATTGGAAATCGCGTTATGAAACTCAAAAAATGTTGAAGATCACGATAGGTGACGATTCAAGACTCAAGAACTTAAATAAATTTAGGTGGGTCAATGACCGCTATTGCGATCTTAACTGGCAGCAACTATAGCAAGACGCGGTGATGGCAGATGGAGTAAATCTGTGACCTAGTGGTGTCTAAGGACTTAAAAAAGAAGTGTTGGTCATTTGGCGACGAGATGGGCAGTCGAAATAAAAAACAGATACCTAACCCAGCTGTGGGTGAAGTCGGAATGTGGATGACATAACAGCATCATGCAATGAGGGCTATTGTTTTTGAGCTCACCAAATGGCGCCACTGTCGAGTAAGGTCTTGTCAATAATTCAATTTTATACTATAAAGTACCAATAACGTCATAAAAAGTTTATTTTATTACGTATAAAAACATAGTGTAGACTTCAGATACATATTTACAATATTCTTTTTAAAATTAGCAAGCATGAAACATTTAGAAATCATTCTACCTTCAAGTACTAACAAATAAGATCCTAAGTTGCTACTTAAAGTCTTTGTCATAATTAATCAGGAATGGCTCAGTCTAGAACACAATCGTGAGTATTAGTATAAATACGTGATAGAAAAGCACGCAACGCGCGTATACTGTATGACATCTGACATTTCGGAAGACCTTAGTCTACACGAACGCCTCTAGCGGCGAATTCATGCGCGATAGCCACCATTGTATTGCAACGTAAATGCATGCTATTTTTGCAATATAACATAACCTACACCCGTTAGATTCTTTAATTTTTTTTATACGTTCTTATCTGACTCCTGACTCTCCATAAAAGACACGTTCCACTGAATATAATGTAAGTAGTAATTCTGCCTACATTCATCTGTCGCCCTTGATCGCGTTATTGAGAGCAATCCTCGCTTGCTGAGTGAGTTATATGCCTTTTTGATTTATCAATGGCTGCCAGTCCTCGTGACCTGATTGGCTGAGAGACCTTCTCATGCGTAGGCACTGTTACAGGAATCTTTTCTACATGAGTTAAGAATTGAATGTGGCTTATTTCTGAATCAAATTAGGTCATATCCTGGTGAATTACGAAAGGAACAGGGAATATTGTATAGTAAAGCCCTAGGAAAAAACAATGAATCAACACCAAATTGTAATTGAATGTTTTTATATGAAGGAAATAGGAACTCGTGGCTAAATAACTTGCCTAGGTTGGTTTGTGGATGGGTGACCACCCTTACATAGGTACCGAGTTTCCACCGTGCCTCGGAAAGCACGTTAAGCTGTTGGTCCCGGCTGTTATTTGTATTTCTGTGACAGTCGTTACAGGTAGTCAGTGGCCCAAAAAGTTTTACCAAGGGGTATCGTATTACCCAGTACTAACTGGGTTGTGGAGGTCAAATAGGCAGTCGCTCCATGTAAAATACTGGTATTCAGCTGCATCTGGTTAGACTGGAAGCCGGCCCCAACATAGTTGGGAAAAGGCTAGACAGATGATGGTGATATGAATGAAATAGGAGGAGATGATAGCGTGACGATTGAGGGAGAATAGAAGAAAATAATGTGTTGCTCTGACCTCAAATGACATGCGACTAGGGCAGGAAGGTAATAGTTTCCTAATATAACATTAAGCAAGAATCGGCAGTACAAGCACGGATTTGTTAATATATTTATTAGACTTTTATTAAGAAAATCTTAATGTAGTCAACTAGTTCAGTCTCGTATAATAGGGTAGATGACATACCAATCAATTGTGATAATTTTAAGAGCTGTCAAAACGCGGTTCTCTCATAGATTTTGTATGGCAATAGCCAACTGTGACGTCACTGTTTATTCAACTCAATGACTCGACTATTTATTGATTTCAAAGCAACTAAAAATTGAATTTGGAAATTAATTGAAAATAAATCGGGTTTTCAGGCCCAAAAAAAAGTGTTTTTGTTTAGAGATTGTGTTGTTGTGTGTATTGTGTCTGGGAATTATTGTTTTAAGGTGTCATCTACCCTATTTGGCGTTTGTTAATATGTTCTATGTCCATTCGCCAGTCGGCAAAGTCCTCCTCTAATAGCTAGACAGAAAGCCAGTAATGGAAAACCATAACTGGCTTTAACATTTTGGAAAAAAAAAACTAAAAGAAAGTAACTTTTTTTAATAATTGTTTTGGTACTATCTCACTGTTCGACAAAGTTGATAAATCAAATTGAATTTTATCGCTCTCCTCCATAAACCTCAATTTTCAAGTTCCTAGAATATTTTGCAATCTCGTGATTTCAGTTCCACTGTATAGCGGGCAGAAACAATAGTTTTTCGCTCAACAAGGTGTGAAGTTATAAGAATGTGCAACACAATTTTCCCGCCTGTAAATTGATTTTAAATGATAAAACATAATTCTACCGTAGGAAATGTGGAATGTAAATTCATTGTATAATTTTCTTAGATTATTTAAGATTGCGTTCGGTTTTTTTTATATGTACGTTAGAAAATATTTAACGAACTGTAAAACTCACAAGTTCCTGCATATTTACAACTACCAACAAGTTCACTATTTAGATCTTTTAACTTTATTAAGTTTTGTCGAAACTCCTCAAATAACATGCTCTAACACGAACAGCAATGCGTCTAAGTGAAACCCTTTGATGATGACTATAATTACCTCCTCATCACATCTATTGAAAAACCTCTGACAAAATCTGTAATCACAATATCGTCAACTGAAGTTTTACCTCATAGATTTCGTTTAACTAATATGATACTCCATAAGAACCATTGTACTTAGTTGTACGTATCACATAGCGTGCAGTTATTCAGTGTGTAGCTGAATCAAGTCAACACAAGTCATAAATTATATATGTATACGAAAAATCAATAACAAACGTCGCATGCAATAAACCTCATCAAGCAGACATCAACTTGAACATGTGTGCCAAACTGCCTACTCCTGTCATGGACGCTATAAGGTCTTGTTGACAATGACAGCGGGTAGCAGAGCGGTAGCGGTAGCGGAGAACCAGCCCTTTGACAAATCAAATGTCATTTATTCAATTTAGGCTGCAATCAGCACTTTTTAAACGTCATGAGATGCCTTGTAGATCGCACGCGGGGCGTGGAACAAACTTCCCAGCATCATATCTGTCCGTTATCTTTGAAGAACTTGATTTTATACAAATGCGTTGATGATGATTTTTTCAACAAGCTTATTGTAAATAGAAAAAGCCTGCCCGCATCAATAAAAATACAAATCAAATATTTCCAACAGTAGGTACTTAAGTTTTTAAATGATACGACCACTTCCAAAAAACTTGTAAAACGTCTGAAGCCTGCTGGTTTTTCCACTGAGGTCCGACATTATTTACTTTTTAACTGCTATTCTTTGATCTGCCACTATTTATTTCAATAGAAGTCAGCTTTCCTAATAAACGCTTACAGCCGCCGTTCCCGCTCTGCGCTGTCTTTGAGGACAGCCTTACATGATCGATTTCAATGAATCTTTCATCGCAAAACTCAAATTGTTTACGACCAGTATAGAGAGTTTGTATTCACATGAATACAAACTCTTTTTCCCTTTGATCTATTCATTGAGTCTTGTTTACGAAACCTCCTTTTTGTGGTGAAAGGTGTTGAATGTTAATAGTGGAAAAAAGTAACGCACTAACAAGGTCGCCTTTGTAAAATCTGAGCCTTTTTTGTGTTAGGAGATCAAATGTCTACATTATTTTGTAAACAAACAATTTCTTATTTCAAAGAAAGAATTATAAAAACGAGGTTACAATGATTATTTTGTGTGTATAATAAGAAGCCAAAAATAAAGTTCAATGAACGGTTTTGACATCATGATCCATCATCATCTGCCTAGCCTTTTCCCAACTATCTTGGGGTCGGCTTCCAGTCTAACCGGATGCAGCTGAATACCAGTATTTTATATGAAGCGACTGCCTATCTGACCTCCACAACCCAGTTAGTACCGGGTAAACTATATCCCTTGGTAACACTGGTTATCAGACTGTTTGGGCTACTGTAACGACTGTCAAAAGATCTACAAATGGCGGCCGGGACCAACAGCTTAACGTGCTTTCCGAGGCACGGAGGAAACTCGGTATGTAATGTGTGGTCACCTATCCACAGACCATCCTAGGCAAGCACGGCTTAACCTAAAGATCGACCCGAGCGGCTGTTATTATTTAGCCACGAGCATCATGATCCATATTATGATAATGCCAAAGTTATAAAATCCTTTCTAAGTATTTACAAGCAACTAAGGGCTATGTTCACCGAAAAGATAACGGTCTGATTATCTAAAAACAGCTGTTTAAAACACATTTTCATGTTCACCAAAGCAAATCAACCGATTAAACACGCTAATCAACTGTTTTCTCTAACCGAGGTGGGAGAGGTTGTTTAAAGTCCCGGTTAGTAGTTAATCGGTTTATTTTGACGTTTGTAAATTGCAAATATAACAAATTTTAAGGTTACATCCAGATATTATTGTGAGAATTTAATATGCAGTCTGCTTTGAATTATATTTTGGAAGAGGATGACGTTTTGGACAAGTTTGAAACCGCTGAAAGACTTTTGCGAACTCCTTGTTTGTATTCCACCAGACGACACTACTTCACGGAGTTCGGTGCGTTTGTTTTCAATTACGCCTTGGTGCTTTAACACTTAATTAGTGACAATTTCTTTTTCGTCATGCGTAAAATTAGCAATGCGCTTCTTATCCATTATATTTAATTTAAAAACTATTTCAAACGAACAAAACTTCAAACACAACATATAATTTGATGGTTATAAAGAACTGTCATCTCAGGTATAATGCAACCATTTTAAGATGTTTCGCATTTGTACGGTTTTTTACGTGTTAAGTTACCCACCCTATTTGACTATATTATAATCATTCGGTCTTTCATTCCTAAAACGCTCGTTTACGTAACCGAGCTAGAATGTGTTGTCATGTTCACCAAAGCAAATCAACCGATTAAACACGCTAATCAACTGTTTCCTCTAACCCACCTCGGAGAGGTTGTTTAAAGTCCCGGTTAGTATTTAATCGGTGTATTTTGACGTTTGTAAATTCCAAATATAACAAATTTTAAGGTTACATCCAGATATTATTGTGAGAATTTAACATGCAGTCTGCTTTGAATTATATTTTGGAAGAGGATGATGTTTTGGCCGAGTTTGAAACCGTTGAAAGACTTTTGCGAACTCCTCGTTTGTATTTCACCAGACGACACTACTTCACACTAAACTAGGGACAATTTCCTTTTCGTCATGCGTAAAATTACCATTGCGCTTCTTATCCATTGTATTTTATTTAAAAACCATTACAAACGAAAATAAACAAAACTTCAAACAACAGATAATTTGATGGTTAGAGAACTGTCATCTCAGGTATAATCTTGTATTAAGCCTCCTCTACACGTCTGTTATTTTACTGTTGGTGAACATGGCCCTTAGCCCTAAGTTGTGGTGAACACCAAAATTCCCACGTCATGTTTAAACAACTGTTTACGTTTAGCGGGCCGATTACGAAACAGTCGGTTATTTTACTGTTGGTGAACTTAGCCCTAACTATATTTACATTATCCCTCGTTTAGAAAGCGTGGTGGTCGAGCCTCTGATCATCAAATCGCGTGTTAGCAGGTGCTGTGATTGAATTACTAAAATAACAAAAACCAATCAACTTTAACAGGAAATTAGGCTTCCAGAAGCTTGAGGTTAGACTTTTTAACAGTTGTGGAAAAAAAAGTAAAACTTTATTCGTTTTTAAATTATTTTTTTGTGTACAACACATGTGTTTAAACATTTAAAAAGACAAAAATATTTATAACCAGTGTAGACTTTGGACATGACATAAATACTGAGATGCTTAGCACTATCACTACATATTATAAAACAAAGTACACCAGCGCGCCGCCGCGTCTGTCTGTCCCTATGTATGCCTAAATCTTAAAAATTACGCAACGGATTTTGAAGCGGGTTTTTTTTAATAGATAGAGTGATTCAAGAGGAAGGTTTTAGTATATAATTTGTCAAGCGGGCGAAGCCGCGGGCATCAGCTAGTCCTATAATAAATGAGCAATATTTGTAATCCTTATTAGAAAATGGCTGTAAAGATTTCGATGAGAGTTGCAATACAGGAGTTTATGGGGGCGAAAAAACGATCTAGCTAGGTCTCATGTCTGGGAAAATTTAGTTTTCTCTATTATTACCCGAGCAGGGCTTGGTCGCTCAGGTACTACACTGGAGTAGTTTAGGATATAATACGATCGTTATGTTTTGTTTTTTTCGTTGGCCAATTCAGTTCCTCTCAATGGTCAAAACCGTGTCTCCAATTTTTACACCATTCACGATCCCTAGGTTCACTTTCGCTCTTTTATTTAATATAACTTGTATTAACAAAAACGTTCTTGTCCACAGCTACTAGAATTGTTCGATTCAGAAGACCCTCGGGAGCGAGACTTCCTAAAGACGACGCTACACAGGATATACGGAAAGTTCTTAGTACTGCGAGCCTACATACGGAAACAAATCAATAATGTGTTCTATAGGTAAGTCTTGTGAATGTGCATGTCGTAGCGCTGCGGTATTCGGGTACGTACGGTCAACATTGAAATTGAACGACGAATTGGCTTGCATGAATTTAATTTTAACAAAAACTTTGAGAGTACTGTTTGCTGTTGACTGTATTAGGTATATACAGCGTGTTTTGTATAGTATAAATGATTATTTTTCGCGATTACGATGTTGGTCCCATGCAGAAAGATGTTTAGTTTTATGGTCTCTCCAAACCCTTAAATATGACCACACCTGTCTGACACCATGTAGTATTTGTCTATTAATTAAAATAATAAAAACAATATTTACGAATGATAAATGAGTTAATCGTGTCACAAATAAAGTATTTTTAATTCATTTCACATCAAGTCAACAATTGTTTTATAATATAAAAGAATATGAAGCACAATTTTTATTAGTTTCAAAACCCTCCTTCAAAGACAAAGATAGTAAGACAATGGATCGATCAGGGCTGATTCTTTGGTAACGATTGCATTCAACACGGAAGTACCTTCAAGTGCTAGGAGGCGTGTATCAATTGTTTGTTTTACGACGTCAATAAAACATTTAACATCGATGTGCAGCATCTGGTCACAGGAAACCAAACCTATACTTGATGCTGATAACAGCTATGTTAGTACTGAAAGTCCTTGCATTTGACAGATGTTGCGCTAAACTCTAGTATGTCTTGGAATACAGCTGCTAAGGCCTTTGCTTTTCTGCTTTATAGTTTTCATTGCTAGGACGGTTTAAGGCTGATGCTCCTGGGTAGCCCGCGAAATTCAAAATTTCTTACGTTTTTTTGCAATTTTCAGGCAAGTGCTAGGTTGTATGTTGATTAAAATATTATTCGCGGCTGTAAGACGTATGTAGTTATAGAATTATTATCATCAAAATCATCAATGCAACCCTCCAAGTTCATAAAGGTGTAGAAAAAAAAAAAAACAGAAAAAGTCATTTCTACACCTTTATGAACTTGGAGGGTTGTATTGATGATTATAATTCTGTAACTACATACGTCTTGCAGCCGCAAATAATATTGTAATCAACATTAACCCTAGTACTGGCCTGCAAATTGCAAAAAACGTAAGAAAATTTGAATTTCGCGGGCTACCCTGGAGCATCCACCTTAATAATACTCATAATCATCTTTCGGCCATTATCCCATTTCTATTTGGGGTAAGCGCAACATGTTTTCAACTTCCACTCCCCCCTGTCAGTCGTCACGGTATCATTTACTCCTTTCTCTCTCATATCATTCCTCACACTATCTATCCATTTTTTCTTTGGTGATGTTCCACTACTAAGGATCTGAATATTATTATGAATGTCTACTTGCCATGTGCAGTTGTCGCAGTACTAGACAAACGCTATTGGTAAATTATACATTTCTACAACAAAACAGGACTACGATCAATCCTGAATGGAAGGATCACTGTTGTTATGTACACTTTGAACAAAATATATTATTATTTAGAATAAACTGGAATAACTGTGTATCTGATTGTTTAGAAATGTATGTCGTAAGGTACAAGTCAGGGAAATAGAGGAAAACTAATAACGTAACATAACGTCACGCCTGTAATCCCCAAACGGTTAGGCAGAGGTGTACCCATTAGGACACCCACATTTTGCTCATCATCATCATCATCAGCCTATAATGTTCCCACTGCTGGGACACGGCCTCCTCCCAATGAGAGGGAATGGGCTATAATCCACCACGCGGGCCCAGTGCGGATAGGTAGATGTCACATGTCTTCGAATTTTTGGTTCTAGAACATGCCGGTTTCCTCACGATGTTTTCCTTCACCGTTTTGAGAGGAGTGGTGATGAAATAAAATACACAAAGTAATGCGCCTGTCTGGGTTCGCACCCATGACTTACTAGCACACACACACCACATTTTGCTAGTTATCTTTAAATCCCATGTAATAGGGGGCGAGCCTCGTGCCATCAACCAGGCAGAAATCCAGGCTCCGTGGCCAACTAATAATAATCGCATAATTCATTATTTAACTTAATAGGATAATTTATAGGTATTTTCAGTTATAATTTTATTTACATATCGAGGGATACTACAATTGGCCATTTTCAGCCATAATTTCCTACCCACAATCCGTTAAACCACAATTAACACAGATTTGAATAGTTTTGAGTTACCTACAGTCCATACAAGATAAATGATCCGCGTTCTATTTATGTATGAGGAAACGTGACGAACAATAATAACTAATTACATGTCGTTGTTCATTCACGTGATAAAATTAAACATGTAACTCAATGTCCACACTTCATTATGGAGCTAAAGGTGACTAGTTTAACTCACTTACATGTTTTAGAGAGCAGCGGTGGCCCAGTGGTGGCGGCCCCGACTTACGAATGGTAAGTCGTGGGTTCGAACCCAGACAGGCGCATTATTACTTTGTGTAATTTATTTCATCACCACTGCTCTCAAAACGGTGAAGGAAAACATCGTGAGAAAACCGGCATGTCCTAGAACCAAAAATTCAAAGACATGTGACATCTACCAATCCGCACTGGGCCCGCGTGGTGGATTATAGCCTATTCCCTCTCATTGAGAGAAGGCCGTGTCCCAGCAGTGGGAACATTATAGGCTGATGATGACATGTTTTAATGGCTCCATGAAATATTACCATTATTTTTTGTTGAGAATTTATATCTTGGTAGTTTTGCCGCGTTTCTTGGTGTCGCCTATGTACCACCCTTGTACATGAAGTTTAAATAAATAAATAAATAGGATTTATTAAAAGTGTTATTAGATTTTTCCATCAAGAATTTCTCAGTAGCAGCCATGGAGGCTGGGTTTGTGCCCGGTTGATGGCAATGAGCTCGCCCCCTATTACATGGGACTTAAACATAACTGGCGTGTCATAAATGTGGGTGTACTTGTTAGGTACACCTTGCTTAACCCTTCTGGGTTTGAAGGCGTAATGTGTGAATGTTATATTTATGTTTTCTATTTAAGGTTAAAAATAGTGCAGTTTCGTTTATAATCGGCCATCTAATATAACACCCCCTTTTTCATTCATCCCTCAAATATTGTCAAAATAAAAAAAAAAAAAACAAAAACAAAGCATTTATTTCAAGTAAGCCAGTTACAGGCACTTTTGAATTGTCGAAACAAAGATGAAAATTAAATGTAGCTACAGTCCCAGTCACAAGACATAAAAGCTGAGAAAGTACTGAATTTACCCATTCCCTAGCGTAGATCTATGGAGAAGAACGGGCAAGAAACTCCATGGGCACTCTTTTAAATAAGTATATTGTTACAAAATCTTGGTTACATCATTCATGTAGAGATAGTATATTACGTGAGAACAATGTAGCAAGATGTGCACGTTAAAAGTGTCCACAGCAAAAACACACAAACAAAAAAATAAAATTCAAAATAATTCATTCAAATAAGCCATGGCAACTAAGAGATGACCATTCACAACTGACAGCGCCCGTTCACGGACATGACGCATGGATCAGCACCATTCAACTCAACCATTTTAAAGAGAACTAAATGATCCGACACATGCGCCACCATCAGCGAGACATTTGAGTGAGCATGACATACTCTAAACCGCCAGGGCACATTCATGTCAATAAAACATAGACACTGTTGTAACAACTAAAATATAGACAGAACGTGGGAATTGAACAGTTCAATTTAAAAGTTAGTTGCTTAACTAGAAACATCGACAGCGTTGCATACGTAGAAATCGCTATCTACAGGGTGTAAAAGACCTCATAACGAACCCGTCAACCAAGCATTCTGTACATCAAACTAAGTAACTTTACCCAAAAATTATTGCTGGGAAACGACTTTTTTTTGGGGGTGAAAAATCATGTTTTGTGGTAGAACTCAATGTAACACACTCGAAACATTGTGCTGATGGATGAATTTAATAGTACGGGGGTCGTGGAGGTGTTTAAAGTAAAAATCTTACATTAAACTTGTATATATAAAAAAACTTGTTAAAAAGTTGGAACTTTGACCCCCAATATCTCCGTAACAAGAAGGTTCCCAATTATGGTGCAGAACAAAAAAATGATCGCAATGACGAGGAAAACAAGTGCCTTTCGGCTTCGTTAAGAGATGTTTTACACCCTTTATGTACATGTACGTCTTTACTTTACGAGTTATTTCCGATGTTATAACGTACGGGCGCGGACTGAAAATGTGTACCAGATTTAAATTTCGTTTCTTTCGTACCGATCTAAAATATATTATCCAATATACATTTATGTTTTAAAAATATTTTAAAGGATCGACCGTATCATCATCATAGCCTAGCCTTTACCCAACTTTGTTGGGGTCGGCTTCCAGTCTAACCGGATGTAGCTGAATACCAATCTACACTAATATTATAAAGAGGAAAGATTTGTATTTTTGTGTGTGTGTGTATGTTTGTTTGTAATGAATAAACACAAAAACTACTGCGCCGATTTCAAAAATTCTTTCACCATTAGAAAGCTACATTCACCCTGAGTAACATAGGCTATATTTTATTACCGTACTCCCACGGGAACGGGAACTACGCAAGTGAAACCGCGTGACGTCCGCTAGTGTTTTATATGGAGCGACTGTCTATCTGACCTCCACAACCCAGTTAACGTTTTTCATCAACATTATCATTCTCCTGACAATAGCACTGTTTCTATTTGCAACTAGCCGTGAGACACAACTAATTTTCATCTGTTTAAGGTTATAAAGTTATAAGGTTATACACACATTATTATTGGTTAACAGGACCTTACGAAATACACATTATAATGGCTTGAATACCATGGTTATTATCTTGCTTCTAAATACACAAAGTTTTACACACTACGCACATGTAGGGGCGTATTTTGTGTGTACATTGCAAAGGGGTTGGAAGATTTTGTATGAAGCAGTGAAACGTGACGCTTTAAAAGATTTGTGTCTCATACAAAACTTGTTTGTTTTAATGCGTGGCTGCTATTTGGAAAATAAAATAAAATAGCGGAAGGTAGGCAGGCCAAATAATTCAAAGCCATACAATAGTTGGGATGGGTTTAATTCCCAGGTTAAGCAGTAATATTAGATTTTTCCTTCTCCAATTACTCTGCAACAATCCGGAGTCTAGATTTATGCCAGGTTGCTGTCAATAGGCTCCCACCCAACCATATTGCATCCTTGTAATAAGGGGTAAAACCTAACTGTAGAAATGTGGGTGTACTATTAGTACACCTCTACCTAACCAATAGTCTAAATAAATAAGAAAGACACCGTTACATTTGTTGATCCATATTGTTTGTCCAGGTTTATCTACGAGACGGAGCATCACAACGGCATCGCGGAGCTGCTGGAGATTCTCGGCTCCATCATCAACGGGTTCGCGTTGCCGCTCAAGGAGGAACACAAAATGTTCTTATTGAGGGTAAGCACGTTTACATTCACCAACACGCGCTGGGCCTGCGGTGTGGATTACAAGCCCACTCATTGTCACAGAGAGGCCTGTATCCCAGCAGTGGGAATGTTATATGCTGATTATGTTAAGTTATGACATATGTATTTATATTCCTTTATCTTTTTCTTCTTCGATAAGGTTTGGTCATTTTTGTGCAGCATACGTAAATCATGGTATGCGTCAGCGGATTTTTTAAAATTAAATGTCGATTTATTCTTGTCGATGGCAACTCTTATAATGTCTTTGGCCCAAAACTCAGCTACACGAACTCGCTGATGCAGTCATATGATCGTCAGGTGCTCAGGTGTCAGGGCATGCAGCGCAAGATGGAAGGTGGGCTAATGTTTGTGGAGACACGCCGCATACACATTTGAGATAGATCTAAGTCGTCCATAAACCCCATCATCATCATCATCATCATCAACAGCCTATTAATGTTCCCACTGCTGGGACACAGGCCTCCTCTCTATGAGAGGGAATGGGCCCAGTGTGGGTTGGTAGATGTCACATGTCTTCGAATTTTTTGGTTCTAGGACATGCCGGTTTCCTCACGATGTTTTCCTTCACCGTTTTGAGAGCAGTGGTGATGACATAAATTACACAAAGTAATGCGCCTGTCTGGGTTCGAACCCACGACTTACTGTTCGAAAGTCGGGGCCGCCACCACTGGGCCACCACTGCTCATAAACCCCATCTGTAGAGATTGTCTTTGCTACTGTCGACCTGGGTTCAGACTCAGACTCAGTGTCTATCACAGCAATGCATTACGCTTACTCTAAAAAATATTTTACAGGTGACTAAGATTGATTTGATTATGACGATCGACGTCGACGTGTTACAGTTTCTGATTTTTGTATTTCCCCCTTATTGTTTTGTTGTTTTAATGATGTACAGCAAGGCTCTATGTACCCAAAAAAACGTTGTTTATTTTCTAATTATATCGCTTATGTAATTCATTTCAGGTATTACTACCGCTGCACAAGGCGAAGTCCCTGTCAGTGTATCACCCGCAGCTCGCGTACTGCGTGGTGCAGTTCTTAGAAAAGGACCCCTCGCTCACGCAGCCTGTTGTGAGGTATGTAGCTTATGAACAACTAACCTCGCATGTAATGACTTACTAACTGTACCAAGGCCCATGGGCGGCATAAAAACTCTGACACCAGGTTAGGCACTCACCACACGATAAAGAAAAACTGTTTCTGAAACTCGGGTTTGATGTTGTGATTCGTTGGCGAAAAGAATAACTCCCAAACTAATCATGAGGTTTGATTTTACAGCAGAATTAGGGTCGTAATTTTAATCTTTTGTCAGGTAATAGTTATCTGGCGGGTCAAAAAAACAGCTATTCATTTAATAAAGACCGTTTGGCATATTTGTCAACATTTTCGAAGGATATATAGGGTGCTGGAAGACACACCGACGCCCAAACGCTCACCTTTATTCAGTACTTTCAAGTATGTAATTCTGAGCCGCCACATATACATTTTTCATCGGTAATAAAGAAAGAAACAGCTGTTCCATACATTTTGATGTTCAACCATAAAAAGAAGAAAGAAAAAATCTTTTTTCGCAAGGACATGATGAACTTATGTATTAGAAAAAATAAACAACAAACATACAACGCATAACACACATTTAGAATATATCAAAACGGAACATAAACAACAACAAAAAAAGTTGACAGCTTGCACGTCGTGAGTGCGACAAATAGTTTACCATTCAGCATGATCTGTGCTATGGGTGGCCCACAGCACATCGCTGGTTTTCAGTGGTCACCCGTGAAAAAAACGAAGAACGAAATAAAAAGTATCATACCTTTTGAATGCCATCGTCACAAATACGAAACAAGCATGTTAATTTGTGTATTTGTATGACTCCATTCAATGTGTTTAATACTGTACAATTTAACTTAATTTAAGTTTTGAACTAAAATTTTAATCTATTCTATTCTTTTAATTATAATTAATGTAATAATTATGTCCTAATTTATTGTTATTTTTATAGTTTTAATTTATAATTGTTTTTCTATTCCAATTGAATTGATATATTTTTTTTTTTTTTTTTATTATACTGTAATTTAATTTAACTACTTGACATTTTATATTCAATGTAAAGTTTGTAAATATTAATTTTGTTATTATCATATTTTTCCATTTTAATTTTATTATTGATTATACAAGTGCTGTGTACATCTATGAGTGACGAATTCACCACAAATCTGTTGAAATAGAATCTAATTAATGTAAATGATTTCGTGAATAAGTCGTTGGTGTGTCAACGACCGAGAGGAGGCCGTGTCCTAGCAGTGGGAACATTATAGGCTGATGATGATGATGATGATGTGTCAATAAATAAACAAGCAAGCACGTTCCCTGTGCGCCAAACGACACAAATATGTGACAAAATGGTAGGTGAAATTGTGGCTTGGCGTGGAGGGCACACGCATGGTTTTGTGGTCTGGCGTTCAAAAGGTTAAGGAACCTAAGATTATTTATGGATCTCTCAGTTGTCCGAAATAAAATGGTTTGATTTGATAAACCATAATATAAGTAACTGAACTGCGCAGAAGACACACACAAACCATATTCACAACTAAATATGAGCTACTACGAGTACTTCCAATTTTCAGATACCTCACCACAGTTGTCCATCTTTGTGACTAACAAATTTCAATTTCAATGCTCATTTATGATTTGAGGAAGTGGTCCTATACAGTCTATGAAACCTGCTTTAAAAAACTGTTGGTGGTAAAAGACGACCTTTGGTCATTCATTTTTTTAATAAGTCAACACGGATTTTCTTTTTCTAATTTCCAGGGCGTTATTAAAATACTGGCCGAAGACGCACTCGCCCAAAGAGGTGATGTTCCTGAATGAGATGGAGGAGATTCTGGACGTGATCGAGCCGGCTGAGTTCCAGAAAATAATGGACCCGCTGTTCAAGCAGCTCGCCAAGTGTGTCTCCAGTCCGCACTTTCAGGTTTGTTGAGACTCGCCATACAGGGTGTAAATAAACCCAAAAGGCATTTGTTCTCCCCTTCATTGCGATATTTTTTTTATTTTGGACCTTACCAGGGAACCTACAGAGGTATTGCAGGTCAAAGTTCCAACGTTTCACAAGTTTTTTTTTCAAATACTAGTTTTTAAGGTCACTATAAATACCTCCATAACCCGTTTACTATTAAATGCGTCCATAAGCACAATGTTTTGAGTGCGTTACATTGAGTTTTACCGTAAATCGTGATCGTAATCGTGATCGTGAAAAAGTCGTTTCAGAGCAATAATTGTTGCGTAAAGTTACTTAGTTTGATGTACAGAATGCTTGTTTGACGACTTCGCGAAGGGTCCGTTTACACCCTGTATTATTATTTATCTAAATGACAAAACGTTAAAAATGTAGCTAGTAAAAGACTGTAATTTACAAAACATTTGCGAATGATTAGGATTTACAAGATTAGGAGATATTTTTCAAATTAAAAAAGATCTAAAATTTCTTAGTTGTCATGATAACTTCAAAACTTTTCATTGTTTATTATTCAAAGATGGGACCTATCCATCTAATCCATCTTACACTGTATTTCTCAAAGATTATTCATTTAAATGTTACGTGTCTTATTGTGCGCGGAAAATTAATTGTCGCATTTTACTTCAATCTTACCTAGCCTGTGTGAAAATTCAAAAACAAAATAGCAAAACTAACAACAAATGCTACACTTTCCAGGTAGCCGAACGCGCCCTATACTACTGGAACAACGAGTACATCATGTCCCTGATCTCGGACAACGCGACGCACATCCTGCCCATAATGTTCCCGTCGCTGTACCGGAACACCAAGAGCCATTGGAACAAGACCATCCACGGACTGGTCTACAACGCGCTGAAACTGTTCATGGAGATGAACCAGAAGCTGTTTGATGAGTGCACGCAGCAGTATAAGCAGGAGAAACAGAAGTAAGAGTAATTTGATATCCATTGTAAGAGATGCCTTTTCATGGAGAAATACACTAGTGATACTTGATGTATTTCCTTCCATTCAAAGTAAGAGACGATTTGATTTATGCTTTTATTTGCAATTGCGCACCGAAACTTCAGTAACAGCGATCCTCTGTGCGGCGGGCATCAAAAGGTGATAGCGAAAGTCACAAAAAGACAATCGTAGAGGCACTACTAGAGATGTGTTAACTCCTTTAAAAGTAACGTAATATAATTACATTGTCTGAAAACAGGATAGCGGCAAGAGCCACATGAACAAGTTTGTCAACTCTGTTATTCAACTCCAACAATTATTTATTTATTTGCTATAAATAAAATGCAATAACAATACCTGTCTTTTCTTCAGGGAACGCGAGCGCCTTATTCAACGTGAGGAAGTATGGCAGGCATTAGAAGCGAAGGCGCGCGTGGCCTCTGGCGACCCCAAGGACGATCTGTGCGGCCTCACGTATCAGCGCATAGAACAGGAAGCGCACGAGGTATGAACTATAATACTTCTTTAACGTATATACATATGTACATCCAGAGCAACACAGAAAGCGCAAACCTTCTCTTTGTCAGCCAGTTCTAAGAATAGGTTTCTTCCAATCTTGTCTCCCGCTAACTCTTCTGCTACCTTGATTAGGCGTCGACCATGCAGGTTGCAACTGGTAACCCACGCTGCATTCTGGTACGCGGTCTCTTATCAGCTTCATGAGCCAAATATTTGATACAGGCGTCTTTCTCTGTGTGAAAACACACTGACTAAAAAGACGGAATTATATCTTATGGCGTATTATACTGTATGCCTATTTGCAACTCTATTAATACAAATATCTCCTCCACAGCTCCGAAAACAAGGGTACAACGCTAGCAAACCTTTACTACGCAAGAAATCAGAACTCCCCGCGGACTCTACAACCGTCAAAGCGTTGATCGAGCACAAGCGCGCGGACCCGTACCTGCCCACGCCGCCCGACGTCAACCAGTGCTAGCGCAAAAAGAAAGCCCGCACACAGAACTCGAGCCTTGACAATCATCGGTTGTAGATATTGATGTCAAAATGGCGGAGTCTCGGTCTGGATAGAAGCTAAATGATGATGAAGGAGCCCTATGCCAAATGCCTTATGAGTTGGTGGATTGAGTTCCGTAAGACACCTTCCAAAACTTGGTTTCAAAGTTCGATGGCCACAATGTGACTAGAAATGTTCGAGAACTAGATTGCTAACAAGTGAACATTGGTGGTTATCAGGCTCACAACATCAATTCCACCTAAAAACTCAAAAACGAGAGAAATACACACAGATTTGTCAACGGCCTCTACAATATTGAGCAACCAAAAAAAAAACAGATTTGACAAAATTATACTAAAAAAATATGCCAAGACGTGTTTCTAAAGTGCCGGACATTTGACCGCTGGCAACACCGCGGTCACAGTGTGCGAGCGAGAGGACGCTATATGAGTGACACGAGTGACGCATTGTGCTCGATATTGATTAGTTAGTACACATATTATATTAATACGGTAGTGTCCTTTTGTTGATGTTTTATAACCACTTGGGTCGGCAACTGCGATCGAATCGCGTGATAGCCGACCAATGGGGAAGCTTTCGCTTTTGCGTACCGCTTTCCCATTGGTCGGTTATCACGCTATAAAAATTGCTACTTAATGTACTCAAAGCACTGCTGTTATTGTATTATAATGTAAAACGAGTTTCTGTCATTCGTCGCGTTGTCGACCTGTATTATACGGACATGTGATGCAAATTGTGAGTGTCTGGGATGTAGTTTTCTTTCTGTGGTTCTCACGAATACATTTTGATTGCTTACTTATAGAACTAATAGGAAATTGGCATACTAACCTCCGGTTTATGAAAGTCTCCTCAATTTAGTAACTTAACTTTGAAAACAGGTTTAGCGATCGAAAATTAAGTCCCGGACTCCACCAAAGCGGTCAGGAGAAGATATGCTTAGAAGCTAGTAGTAGTAAGCTTTGCAGAGATGTGTACTGGCTAGACTGGAGCAGAGATGTGTGTATATGTGCACCCAAATTAGTGACTGCCGCACACTGATCTCGTCTCTTCTATGCGTTGAACAAACATGAGACATCTCTCCTCTTTGCTCAACCGTTTCCACTAAAGCTAAGCGGAGACGAGAAACGTTTATAACAGAATAGGGTAGACAACAAAAAAAAAAACTAATTAGTCCGTCAGATATATTCCAAAAAATATTGGACACATTTTTTCTCGCAAACAAAAAATAAAGATACAGTGCGTCGAAAACTTATGTGACGTCACATTTGAGTACATTTTTTTACTCAAATGTGACGTCACAAGTCCCCCCTTATGATCTTTGACACGTTTTATCTACGTCAATTTTTATTAATTTGATAAAACAAAAAACACGTATCCAATGTTTTACGAACTGACGGACTAAACAGAATCATATTTTTTGTAGCCAGTCATCATCCCTATTACATGTGGTTTACAACACATTCCTTTTCTCTTGTCTCCGCTTTGGCGGAGTCCGGGCCTTAAAAAGCTTTCAGCAACCGATGGTAACATGCTATGTCAAAAATCATGTCTATTTTCCTAAAGTTTAGTTCAAAAATATCTGATGGCTTTGTCGATTCAGGACGTTTCATTCAATACGCATCACAAAGCGGCTCGGTTTTACTCGTTCTTTTATAATTATAACTTTATATGTGACAGGTTTAAACACCATTCCACGCCAGAACCACCTACGAAATGTTTCGAGACATTTTAGCCCAAATCGTGTATTAATTTAAACTATATCTAGATTATAATCATGTTGATTTAAAAGCCATACTGTTCTAGAATACGGGAGAATATGAATTGTGATCGAAAATATACAGTAAATGATAGAAAATTTAACTTTTCATCAATATCTAACGATCACAGTTTATCTTTCCCGTCTCTATTTAAATCTTTAATTTATTGTTTATAGAAACCAAATACATGAACATATGTTTATACTATCTATTTGTTTGACATAGATATTTTTCTCTTAAGGATTTCACAATTATGTAAAGTATATTTTTATGTCAAACGGTAGATAATTATTATATCTTATATTTTAGTCGACTTTGTATAAACGGGCGAGAGAATACCTGCACAACTAACTGCATAGCATTTCATTTAATCATTACTTAATATATTATTTTAAAATCCTGTGTTTATTCTCGCCTTTTAGAAACGGAAACATATTTAGCTTATGTCACAACACCTGATACCTAACTAAATAAATAAGTAGAAACATAAGTGTTTCGGTTAATAATGTATTTAGGATCGTAATAAATCGTAATTCAACCGTCCTACGGTAAATAAACTATTTGATAAATGTGAAGACTATGTGCTAACCGCTTGTTGCATACTTAACTCGCTTGCTACACATTCGCTCTAGAAGTTTAAATGTAACTTAGAAATACACAATATTTTCCACAGTGTAAGCTGAATATGTGACCGTGTGTACACTCGACTTAAAGTTAGTTTATTTATAAAGAATATATGCCTATCTGCCTTTATGAAGTATCTTTATTTAAACTCGGGCACCAATGGTGATGTATTTCGTTTTATTATTTTTTGTGTATAGTGTGCCAAAGGAGTTTGTTTTGAAGCCATTTCAAACAGTCGACTTAACATTTATGAAGTGTAATGTGTGTATAAAATGTATTAGATGAGCTTCGGGGATGAGAGAGTGTTTGAGATGCAGAGCACTTATGTATCTAGTTATTTATTTTTTTATTTTAACATTAACCTACCCATGTTATTGTGTGACGACTGAAAGGGAATTATCAAGTGTTTTAGCGCAAAGTGTCCGATACTATCGACTTACGAAGCTAGATTTTGTAACTTTTATATTTATAGTTATTTGCAGTGATATGTAAAATGACGTTAATGTTAAATGTACAGTTTCACTATTATCGTATGAGGCTAGTCCGTAACATTGCAGGAAATAATTTTTAAACTTGATTGTACTGTTGCAAATGCGCTTATGATAGCTCATGAAGCATTTATTTAATATTTAGAGCTCTCATTGTTACGATTTTGTACTTCATTTGTGAAACCAAAGCAAGGTTTCATGTCTCTGATCTCTTTATCAAGTTTAAAAATCTATTTTCTTTCAAGCGGTTTTCCACCATAAGGCCTTAATTCCAGTCGATAGTATCCAATACTTATTCTATCTACCATCGGTCTTCAATACAGGAAGTGACTGTACCGGACTATAATATAAACAATTTTAAAAATAAGGTATAATAATATAAAATAAACTTAATGAATATGGAATATTTTGCAATATGCTTCTGGTAAGCTACCGAGTGCAATGTTTTGATATGCATATAACGTCCGGACAGTTACTTGCTGAGTTTGTCTGACTGTTTGTTCGCGTGACGCATGATCTACAATGACCTCACTTTAGCGAATTATTTGCAAAACGCTGTTCAACAAATTGATAAATTTTGTATAAATATTTATAACGATAATGTAACTGTTGAAAACAAATATTGTAACAGAGGACATATTATAAGGTGCTTATGATTATCGTTATAATACAAAGTTGTGCATATAACGTGCGTTTTAATTTCGTTTCAGGGCTTTCGCAGACGCGTCTTAAGACAGACTATTGCGAATGAATAGTCTGTCTCGCTCGCACTAGTAGGGCAATAGTCTGTCGTGACTATAGTCTGCGAAACCTCTCAATGATCTATCACACTCCTAAAACACAGACACTCCCAAGCATACAGAGTGCTTACACACCACCATCGTAATTATGATGACAGCGCTACGACAGTACGGCCCACACGCCTACGCACACCCGATATGAAAATAACGCTACGTCAGTCCGCCGGAGACACCCGTCCCTCATGTGGTAACCACGATATAGTGCGGCCTACACACTGAGCTGCGTTACGACATAGCGTCCGAGATACATCCCTAGCAACAACCGCGCTAGGATTGTTAGTGTGGCCCACATACACCCCTAGGGACAATAACGTCTCGATAGTACGGGGTCTGCAGCTATACTGCAGTTCATTGAACGTATCGGTCTCGTATCTGAGGGTCTACTCTCTCTAATTTCGGAAAGTACTTGTTATTAATTGTATTTGATTATTGTGAATGTGGGGACCCGTGTTCGTCACATTTTTATTTTGTTTTTTCCAACAACTGTCTGGCAGTTTGAGTACTATAAGCGACCTACCCAAATGTCCTTTCTTTGGTATTGTTCGTCGTTTCGTTGAGCTCCTTTAGTAATAAGTCGAGCTACACGATAACTGACAAATTCTTGCACTGACTGGACAGGTCCACTCAAATCTGTGTGGTTCTTTCTTCAAAAGACCATCTCGGACACTAATCTGCATATGTGAATTGAGCAAGATTATGTCTGGATTTCAAAAGAGACTATGACCTCTTGAGTTTGTTTCGGCTGTTTCTTCTCAGAGTAGTCAGGTACGAAACACCGACCACATCTAGTTTAAAAAAATGAAGTGTAAAAGTGTTTGTAAAAACCTACTTGCAAAATAAACATCATTATCATTAAGTCCTTCCACGAAGATACGGGGCCAGTCCGAAAGAATACTTTGAAATAAACCCTACTCCCTAATATTTTCGGATTCATGAGTTTTGAAAACACATTGGGAGTTAGAACAGATGACCAATCGTGTTGTCTTTCATTTTTAGTTCGTTCTCCTAACAAATCATATGTCCGTAAGTTATACGGAGTAGGAAACGACCATAACTTCGGTGAAACTACCGATTTCGTGCTTAGAGAGTAGTCTTCTGTTGAGGAATAAATCATGTCATTCTGTCTCGTCTTATTCTAGCTATTTTGGAATCCGCTTCCAATCTAACCTAATGTAGCTGAATACCAGTATTCCACATGGAGCAACAGCCTATCTGACCACAATCCAGTTTTAATGGTTAATAAGAGACTTCTTGGTAAGACTGGTTGTCTAACTTTCTGGCCACAGTCTACCTGTTACGATGGTTAAAGAGTGGTAAAATATAACTCTTAACCGAAACCAAAAAACAAGAGTCGAAAACCGTTAGATGATTCCATCTCGTGGTTTTTGACTAGAGCAGCATTTTTTTCTTTTGATTTGTTTAACAAAACAACAGCGATATGAAACATTTTTTCTTTTCATTGATAATATATGAACGTGTAGAATAAAAACAGTTACTTATGTAATCAAGTGCTTTATTTATATACAATACTAGCGACCCGCCCCGGCTTCGCTCGGGACCAATTTAGAACAAAAAAAGAAGTGCGCTTACTGTAAAATTATTTTGTAATGCCATTTTAATAATACCATTTTTTTGGGTGGTAAAATCATTAAATGAGTCCTCCCCACCCCTGGGTGGAGCGGAAAGGACTGTCAGACTTACTGACTAAAACACACTGACTATGGCCCAGCGCAGCGCACACCGCTGAAAGCGCAGCGGAGCGCATTTGAAGACAACAATTTAATATAATTTTATTAAATATTATTTGACGACCCGAATGGCGCAGCGGCGATGAGGCTGCCTTACGTTCTGCAAATGCAAATGTTTGTGTGATGAGCATGGGCATTTGTTTCCGAGTCATGGATGTTTATATGTATAATAAGTATGTATTTACAAACAAAAAGTATCTATTTAGTATATCAACTATCTGGTGTCCACGACACAAGCCTCGTTGCTTAGTGTGGCACTAGATGGCGCTGTGTGTAATGTCCAGCTATATTTATTATTATTATCTATTTATATACGGTCGCGCGCATGCTTTTGTAGTAGCTTGAGGGCGCTCAGAGTACCGCGTGCGAATTTATTCTTATATTGACCGTATATTAAGGTAGTTAAGGTTTATATTAAATTGTTGTCTTCAAGTGCGCTCCGCTGCGCCTCCAGCGTTTGTGCGCATTTGTTTCGCTGAGCGTTTTAAGGTGTACAATACATAGTGTAGTACATTATTTTGATCTATCTCGTAGGGTTCAGCCAGTGTTTTCAAAGTAAGCGCAAAAAAATGTGTTTATTTACGATATCACATTAGAAACCTCCTAAATTATCAGTGTTTCTCTACTATAATTATTATGCATGTTATATACTTATAAACCTTCCTCTTGAATCACTCTATCTATTTAAAAAAACCCGCATCAAAATCCGTTGCGTAGTTTTAAAGATCTAAGCATACATAGGGACAGACAGACAGCGAGAAGTGACTTTGTTTTATACTATGTAGTGATTATTCAATTATTATTGTCGACAATCTGCAGCTCGTGTATCGTGGGTACAGGCCTTTTTGAAGTGTTTTTGGTCTAGTTGTATCAAGTGCGACTACGGAGCATGAGATCCTGGGTTCGATTCCCGGATCGGGCAAAGTTATTGGGTTTTCCATCAGGATTTTTTCATTAGTAGCCACGGAGTCTGGATTTGTCCGGTTGATCGCAATAGGCTCGCCCTCTATTACATAGGATTTATGGTGCATCCACACCGCAGTAACTTTTTGTAAAACAACGTTTCAAAGTGTTACTGAGCAACATCCGATAACAAAAAGTTATTTATTTTTAGTATTAATTAATGTTGCCTATCTTTTGAGAACAATTAAAAATATTGTTACCGAATGTTACATAATTATAACATAGAACAAATTCCGTGCAACTTCCTTGTTGCTGAAAGTTACTCTTTGTAATATTTTGTTAATACTGTAAACGTTTGCCTTATATTTTTTGAATAAATTTTATTTTATTATTATTATTTAATTTATGTTATTGGCGGTATGAACACGATGACTAACATTCAACAAATAGTAACAAGTAGCAACAAAAGTTACAGATAGTTACCTAATGTTACAGTGTTGCACAGTGTAGCTCCACAAAAGTTAACTGCGGTGTGAATGCTCCATTAAATTAAACACTGGCGAAATGTGGGTGTTCTATCACGAACACCTCTGCCTAAATCTTCGGGGATTAGAGGCGTGATGTTATGTTATGTAAATCTGCCAGTTTTACTGCAGCATCGGGTTGACCTTACCATTGAAACCCTTTAGCTTCTGCACGACGCACCGTTTTCGAGATATGGGCCTTCCATTTTTCTGTAATTTGTATGATATGCGCAGTCAATAAAACCCAACAATTTTTAATAAACATTTTATTATTGATCTGTCGTCAGTATTACAACGATATCTTATTTATACATTATATGCAAGGACTGATTGCGAGTAGTTAGATACATCTTTTATTGGTCTTAAGTCAAGATTACCAAGGCGTAACCTAACCTTGTTTAACTTCTTTTATTTTTAACCGACTTCAAAAAATGAGTTTTTTTGGGATCAGATATTTGTAGATGGTGCCAAAAATATTGAATACATTATTAAGGGGCTCCCCCGTGCACACTAGCGCCACTTTAGTAAAAAAATCAGAACTCGTTAAATACACAATTAATGTAAAATCTGATTGACAAAATCAATGCTTTAGAGTTCTAGATTAATGACGTCTATTTAATTCATTAAAATATACTTCACTGTAGTTACAGTTAGAAAAATTGCTAAAAACGGCCGTTTTTTTCCATTTTGTATCTGTAACGACAGCGAGCTATGTTTCAATGAGTTAAGCAGACGTTTAAAAGACCAAAAGATTGATTTTGTCAATCAGATTTTATATTAATTGTGTATTTAACGAGTTCTGTTTTTTTTACTAAAGTGGCGCTAGTGTGCATGGGGGAGCCCCTTAAACAAAGATCAGAGAAACATCAGTATGCGACAGTGCTAATGCGGAGAGGAGGGGGGGGAGGAAATAATTTACGAGATTATGCTAGTACGCTCATAAATTGCTCGTCCACTATTTATGCGAAGACACTGCCTCCTAAGATACAGGATCTTCCTAGTTTAGGAGTCAGGGCTCAAATTTTGTATTGACTGTACTGTTATTCATCTCTCGCACACAACTTCTGTTTGCTAATTTTTCTGTACCCTTGTGACTGTTGTGTACTTTAATATGTGTCAAACTTGTATTATCCTAATAAAGACTTATTATTATTATTAATAATATGAAATTCTTCACATGATATTTACAGATATACCAAAATACTCGCATAAAGTCTACACCACTTTTTGTACACATAATTACATATTCATCGCATATTGTATTGCTTAAATATTTATATAACTTAAGTTAAGTAGATTAACTTAAAACAACTCTTTGTAGAGTAACTGTCTGGACGCGTCGGTAATAATCTCATTGATCCATCTTTAACCAGCTCTTTGACACAATGGCCGGCCATTAAGAGCTAAATATCTCTTATCTATACAGTACTTAATAATTCCATGGTTATTTCATTGTCCTAGACCGGCCAATGGGTGAAGAACAATTTTCATTTTTTTAAAACAGAGTTCATAGTTAAAAAACTAAGCATACGTCCACTGATAGTTAGAATAAATAAAGACTGTGCCAAGATATATGTTTTTCTTTTCCTTTTTACAACTTTCAGAATAAAGCAAATGCTTTACCAATAATTGACTAAACTAAAGCACGAATCACTAGCCGATTTTAATACGATTACATACATCAGATAGGCCACAATACTTTTCGTTTAAAATGGTGAAAGGAATGCAAAGAATTGGACACTAGACTAACTTTCAACTTGACATAGAATAAGGAACGAGTTTTGAAAATAAACCTGTAATAAATCCCGAATTAGAAAGAGTAGTGTGCTAATTCAATATGGCATCTACAAAAATGTTGCCTCACTAATTTCGATGTCGCTTTTTTAATATTCGAATTTCCCGTAACTTATATCCACAATAATCTCTGACAGTATATTTGTAGCCCAACAATAATTTCACTTCAAATCACTTCTTTAAGGCTGAACTTGGCCAAAATCCAAATGCATAAAAAAAAAAACATTTCTTACAGCCGACATGATTTTCTAAACACACACATAAACATTTTATAAAATTTATACAATATGCAGTGTGTACAATTTTCTTTAATTCCAACGACTTTTTAACAATTATTACATTTATACAATTTCTTTGTGATACGAGTATACATTCAAACGTGTATAGAAGGGTGATCGAGTAAAAATATTAGGGTAGAGAAGAACAAATCCTTTTGAAAATGTTTTCACAGTGTAAAAACTGGAATAACTTTTACCATAGATTTGGTACATCATTCTGGACTGAACTGGCTCCATACATTTTAAACGTTTAGTTAAAATTACGTTTCAGGGTCTGGAATTTTGTAATAAATTCATAGTAAAAGTTTGCGCCACGGTGTTTCTCAAAAGGTCGGTACTATCTTTCAAAACTTCTACGCGTTAACAAGTATCAACTGAACATATCATAGCTACTGACCATTTTATATAATTTTATGAATGTCGAACGTTTCATCTTCCTTTTTTAGCTTTATCGCATAAATCAGTGCTGAACTCGTTTCGGAGTCAACCGGAGATCAAAAATAACCTGGACGATAAATACCTCGCTTGGAAAATCCGCCCCTAAGGCGACCGTCGACCAGACCCCGCCTTAATATACCTATTTGTGTTCACCAAGTCCGAGAACAATAAAGTTTACTTTGAACGAACTTTGGCTAAACATTATTGCCATCACTCTCGCACAACTGGCGAACTAGAAGTGCAAGATAAAGCCGGTAATCTGTCTGAGCCGAAAACACGCACTATAAATCTTCGCATAATTTTATTAATTTAAATTCTTCATACTGTACACTTTGATCATTACACCATAATTTTATAATATCTCCTTTATACATTACAACGAATATTGACAGTATACATTACGTACGTTTACATGACCGTATTTGGGTAGAGGGGTGAGTAGAGTAACCAAGGAAAAGGTTGTCTGATAACTGCACTGGTCAAGCTGCAGTGTTTGGAAAGAATTGAACATTATGGTAGTTTTTACCACCAATCAATTGACATACTAATTTATAAGCTGTCAGAACGCGATTCTCTAAGCACACTGTTTAGAGTGCGTTACATTGAATCCCACCGGAAAACGAGATTTAAAAAATTATTGCATTAAAAATGTTTCTGGGAAACGACTTTTTGTTTGATGATGTACGGAATGCTTGGTTGACGGCATCTTGAAGCATTTTCTTTTTCAAAAGAAAAAGAAAATGCTCCTACCAAAAACAAAATGTGAAATGGGCACACTGACGCGTCTCAGACTATGTCTGAGACGCGTAATGGATATAGACGTGTCTTGTCAAAGTTATCTACAGTTATGCAAGAAAGAGATGGCCCTATAGACGTACTCGTACTATCTTATCCCTTTTTTTTTCTCACAATGTTGACTTTGACACTTTACCCCCTTCCCCTCCTCCATCCCGCCTACCTGCCGGCTATTTCCTCCGGTTGTGTAGCGTGTGCTTGAGCTGCTGTATCTCGTCGTGCTGCCTCGTGAGCTGCTCGTTCAGTCCGGCCACGTGTTCCGTCAGCACGGACATCTGTTCCTCGTAGTTGTGCGACGTCGAGTGGAGCTCCTCTTCCTGTGAAGGATTTAGTTGTTGAAATGGTGGTAGAATATTTTGAGCGTATTTTATTCCAACTGAGAATGTAAAACGACTCAGCACATAGTAATCATCATCTGCCTAGCCTTTTTCCAAGTATCTTGGGGTCGGCTTCCAGTCTAACCGGATGCAGCTGCATGCAAGTATTTTACATGGAGCGATTGCCTATCTGATCTCCACAATCCAGTTAGTAGAAGATACAATACACCTTGATAAGACTGAGTGTCAGACTTTCGAGCCACTGAATACCTGTAACGACTGTCCAAAATCTACAAATGACAGCCGGGACCAACGGCTTAACGTGCTTTCCAAGGCTCGAAGGAAACAGTCATATTGAGCAAAAAAGGCTCGGAACTTACTTTTATTTTTAGTGTGAAAAATTGTTGATTACAGTAGCGCACAATGTAGCTTATGGGGGGAACATTCAATGGTTATGGGGGTATAACATCTTAGTAACTTCTTTATAAGTTTCCTGGAGATATTTCTCATACTACGACTACCTCTGAGCAGGAAAACAAATAAACAAGGGGTCGAGGTCAACCAAACATACTTCATTACTTCATAAAAATGACAGGCGTTGTCAAGGCTTGTGCCGCCATTTTATTAAAATTAAAAGCTTCATATCGATTGATGATATAACCTTGTAAGCTCATTCGCTCGCTATCAATTTATGCGTATAAATAGTGTTTTATAACACAAAATATCGAGGATGTGATAAAAAGTATAAACACTGAAATATCCGTGACTCATTGTGATGGGTGATACCAAACTTATAATATCATTGGGTGATAATATCTGCTATGACAAAATGAAGGTCAACACAACACACACTTGTAAGCAGAGACCGAATAGGTTACCCCGTGTAGAGGTTTTATTCGGGTTATTTTTTAGGGTTAGGTGAATAACCCTACAGTAAAGGTTAACCCGTATTATAGGGTTAATTAGTCTATATTGCGTACCGTACAGAGTTCATTTTTGTACATCAAAAATGCGCGGGCGACGGAATTAGCTCGCGTATCTTTCATTCTGGTTAATCAACAATATTTAAATGGTTAACCCATATACAATAAGGGTTAACCCGTACAACGGTTAATCAAACATAAGGGTTAGGTGTATCCGGTTAATTCCGTCACTATCTTGCAATTTTTTTATGTACAAAAATGAACTCTGTGCGTGAACCGGTTACAGTCTGATTAACCCTATTAAACGGGTTAACCTTTACTCTGGGGTTGTTCACCTAAACCTAAAAAATGACCCGACTAACCCTTCGGACCCTGAAAAGAATCAATCTCCAAATCCCCAAGTATATTTCATGTCAGTATAAAATAAACCAGATGTGCTTGACTCACCAGTCTGCTGATAGTGTTGTGTTTCTCGCTCAACGTGTGTTCGTCCGTCAGTTTGTCGCGCTCCATCTCTTCGAACCGGAGGCGCAGCAACTCGCACTGTGAACATGGAATGTATTAGACTAGGTAGAGATTTAAATATGATACCGAGAAAACATACATCAAAAAATAATGTAGTTATTGATGAGTTTACAAGTTAGGTATGTACGGTCAAACAAGCTATTTGGTTTACAATTTAACCCACAAATTACATTGTGAAATGTAAACCAAATAGCTTGTTCGACCGTACATGTCCGCGTAATTCTTCCATATAGACAGTGTTATGTTGTAAATGATACTGTTTGTGCTTGTGAGTTTAAATGTTTGTAAACGCACCCACGATACAAGAGAAATTCCTAGTGTGGGGCAAAGTTAAAAATTATTTTACAATAATAACAAAAATATATTTGAGATCCTCATAACGAGCCCTTTCATTTGATATATGACACAGTAAGTTTTGCAAAACTTTTTTTTTTATTTCCTAATTTGTCCCTAGAAAATAACCCATATTTAAAAAAAAAAAAAATTGTTTTGCACATCTGTGGTCAAAGGATTACACCATCCTACCAAATTTCACTTGATTTGGTCCAGTAGATTCGGGGCAAATTGGCTGTGACAGATGGACGGATAGACAGACAGACGCACGAGTGATCCTATAAGGGTTCCGTTTTTTTTTTGTACGGAATCCTAAACAATTCTAAGCTTATTTATCGTTTAACTCAGACGGTACCTGAGGTGCAGAGCTGGACCAATGACGGAACTCTTAGTACATGTGACCACACCCTTCCCGCACCCTACAGCTACGTCAAGCACCGTCAGTTAAGCGGTAGGCCTGTAGTACCTACTTAAAGACTACTTAGCAGATCAGCTCACACATACCTCTTTAACATAATGTTCAGTCTTACTCTTCAATTCTGCTCTTTCAGTTTTCAGCTCACTAATCTTATTTCTAAAGTACGTCTTCATCCTTTCTTCCCTCTGTTCCACTTCTTCGTTCAGCAGGAAGGGTACTTGCAGGCTTCCTAGAAGCCCCGTGACCCTGCCCTCGGCATCCATGGAAGTCTCCCCGAAGATATTGAAGTCTCCAGAGTCGTGGCCATCACCGCGCCTTCTTTGGGACGCTGATACGTGTTTTGCTATTTCTAATTTAAGGCTCTCGTTTTCCATTCGGAGCATTTCGAACTCCATCCTGAGTTTTTGATTTTCCTGGAAAGTTAATTTAGTATAAAAGTTATTTTCAATGTCAAGGTGGACCCACCTTAGCCCTGGATCTAAAGAACTGAAAGTCATTTGCCCAGCAGTGGAATGACACAAGCTAACGGGATCAGTTTCATTAGATAAAATATGAAACAAAGATGAGTTTGAAATGTTTGGTGATGCTAATGGTCTGCTGTTGACATCTTATGTGCAAATGATGATGATGAGTACATATTCAGTTTCTGGCTCATGCAGTTTTTCGGAACTAAACCCGATATATTTGTTGCAATAATAAAAGTTGTAGAAAAGCGTGCTTACCTGTTCTAATGAGTGTGCTTTCATACTAAGTTGCTCAGTAACATTCAAGTCATCTACAGAACTTAGCGCATCTTCACTTCCCACCTGCAAACAAAAATGTGAATCATGAAGTGAAAAAATGTGTGAAATTATATTTCTCTTTTTTATTTTTAGGAAAGAAATGATTGGTTATGCACTACAAAAATGTACTATACATTCTTAAGAAAAATCTTGTTGCTTGTTTATTTAAAACAGCCGAAAACGTGCGATCACAACTACACCCCCCACAGAGTAGCAAAGACAAGATACAAACAATTAAACACTTATAAAATAATCTGTGAAAAGGTCTTGCTACGTTTGAAATGATGTAACAGACATTGTACGTGTTGTTGGATTTTCTACTTTCGGCGCTAGATAGAATGTCGTAAATACAATTAAAAAAAACCAGCATTTATGTGTTTACAGTTTGTCTATTGCTGTTTTAAATGTCTATGAATCTTACCAAACTCCCTCCTTCCGACAAGAAGTCTCCATTACAACTAGCTGCCTGACTGCTTGTAGCCAAGTGTATCTTGCTGGGAGTGCCGCCTATCCTCTCCCTCTGCGCCTCCTCTAGGGAGTACTGCAACTCTTGGTTCTTGTTCTTCAGCTTGGCTATCTCACACTTGTATTTACTGTCACTCTCACTTATGAGTCTCTGGTAGTCTTCTAGGGAGGATCTTAGCTGAGACACCTCGAATACTTTATCTGATAGCTGTAAAAACCAAAATTTTAATGGGTGAAAGTTATATAATTAAATTAAAATAATAGGGAATATGCACGTAATTTTTTCTTTACTTAAATCAATAAAATACAGTACTATCAACCCAAGAAAAGTATTAAAAGTTAAGTTCAACTGCTGCTTGTCGCACAAAAATAATATTAAACTCCTGCAATTTTCTAAGACAGTTCAAACGTCTGTAGCTGTCGCGGCCATGATGTGACGTCATTATCCACAATCTGCCTTGTTTACATAGAATTTTGGCCTTAATAAAATAATTATACTAATTGTATGTGCTATAATCAAGTAAAAATTGCAATAACAATATTATAATAAAATTGTAGTGAAACTTTAAGCACATTTCAATTAAAAGTGTAATTTTGACACAATAAACTTATCTTTATCGAGAACGATGCGTTTTGAGAGTGCGTTCCGTTTCACCAAAAACATGCTACATAAAACAGTAAATTGTAAAATAAGTGATGTATTAGAAACTTAAACAAGTGTACCACAATGTTTTTATGCGCCACTCGTACAACGCATTTTTCATAAATTAAAAGAGTTTTGTATTTCATGCATAATTCCAATTGTTTGAAAGACACGAAAATAAAATTATAATTCTACAATTAAGAGTTCTTACAGACGAGCGGCTCTAACATACAGCCCATATACAATACAACCATGAGACAAGACAAAGACGCCTTTTAAAAAAAGAGATCAAATGACCACTTACCACCATAAGTTTAACCATTTTGGAGGCTAAGGAAGGTGTGATTTGCCACGCGTGCTGGGTGAGTTGGCAACGGCCAACTGCAGCTGTCGCCACCTGTCTACGGCAGCCGTCGACGCGCCGGGCGGCAACCGCCGAAGCGTCGACGACTGCCGTCGACGGGTGGCGACGCTTGCAGTTGTGGTATGCCGCGTAAATGTGTAAGAACCCTAAGGGGTAGCACAGACTTTTTGTGTATACAAGTCTGCGACAGACAAAAACTCTGCGGCTCTCACAAAAAGTCTGTCCGTTCCGGTCTGTCTGTCTGTCTGTGTGTGTCTACCCGTTATTTGTCGAATTATAATTTTATTTTCGTGTGTAATTTCAAACAATAATTTTAATTAATCAGTAACACGACACTTGGAAAGATCCTCGCAAAAAAAGGTACTGGCGCTAAAAAAAAAGAGCAAAATTGAATCAACCTTACAATGTCAAAACTAAGTTACTGAATACAATGATTTGTCTAAATATTGTCTTATTTTGCAAAAGATGAACTCTTATTTAAATCCAATAAAAATTTTGATTACTAAGTCAATGAAAAAAAATGTCTTACAAAAAGTACATGTGTATGTACCCACTTCCAAAATGAACCTTATTTGTATGCATCTGATAGCTAGCTTTTAAGAGCACAACACATTATTGTGTTGTTATTAGTCACACACCAATTACCATCAGTGTTGAGTTTACAGTTGCAAATAAAAGCTATAATATTACACCAGTGGGTAGTGGTAACTCACCAATGAAATGAATTCAAAAACATTTTAGATTAAACATCGGGATGTTTTCTTCTTGTTTTAAACAAAAATGAAAAAAAATGTCTTACAAAAAGTACATGTGTATGTACCCACTTCCAAAATGAACCTTATTTGTATGCATCTGATAGCTAGCTTTTAAGAGCACAACACATTATTGTGTTGTTATTAGTCACACACCAATTACCATCAGTGTTGAGTTTACAGTTGCAAATAAAAGCTATAATATTACACCAGTGGGTAGTGGTAACTCACCAATGAAATGAATTCAAAAACATTTTAGATTAAACATCGGGATGTTTTCTTCTTGTTTTAAACAAAAGGTCCCCTTTTGTTTTCTACTTACCTTGTAATAATCTAAAAAGTCTCTGTCTGCACACAAAAGTTACTTTTTTTTTTAAACATAACTTTCTATAATTTTTGAGGCTTTTTCTTAATTTTTAGTTGCCCTTTGTTGCCCATCACTTGCAAACATTGCTCACAAAAAGTAACTTTGGTGTCGGTGTGGATGCACTTTTATTCTATGATTAAGTTATTAAGCAGATTAAATAAGATTGCCATAATAATAAACAATACCAGGAAACTTTAATACAAGGCTGAATAATTGATTGGTAAAAGATGTAGATTTTGGGAGCATACCTGTGAGGCATACTGCGCATTTTCAATGATTTTCTTTTGTAGTTCTTCCTGCAGGAGCCCTGAGTCCAATGCTGCAGCACTGCTGACTGTTGGCTGCTTGTCATCACTCTTACCCTTTGATTTCTTTGTCAACTTTAACTGGAAACAGAAACAACTTATTTAATGGGACTTACAACAATCACTATTCAACAATTTGCAATGTTTTTTATGGAAAGTCTTGTGAAATCATTGGACCAAATTATTGATGGCAACAAACAAAGAATTAAACAATCCATAATGTGGTTGTTTCTGTATTTGTCATTAATGGTGCACATCTAAAATGTGATGTAGCAATATTGTCTTAGTTAAAATCTTATAGAAACCTAAGCAGTTATTAGAGCAAATCATTAAGCACAAGGTAAAGTGAAGTAACAGCCTAACTACCTGAAAATATTATTGTCAGAATGCTCAGACCAAATAAAAAGGTAAAGACGGAACTCTGCAAACAGCAAAGTGAGGCCCGTCAAATTACGTAATATTAAAGACGTAATTTTTTTTTTGGGCTTAGTATACACACTAAGCCCAAGAAAAAAAAATTAAGACAGAACACTGCGAACAGAGAACTGAGGCCGGTTTCGTAAACATGTTGTGCATTTATTGAGGCATAGTTTAGTATTGTAGTTTGGAGTAAATGTGTGTGTGAGTGTGTATGAACAGAGCGAGACGTAATTTGATTGGCCTCATTTTGCTGCTTGCAGAGTTCCGTCTTTACCTTTTTATTTGGTCTGAGTCTGAATGATGCAAAACAAAGATAACAGAATCCATGCAGAACTGAGATAAGTTCATTATCAGATGTTGATTAAGATTGCTTCACAGCTATTGAGCATAGTTTTTATATTGTTTCATGGTGCAACTGACCTGTAACGCGTCGAGTTCATCCTGAAGGAAGGACACGCGCCGCGTCAGCTGCTGGTTTCTGAACGTCAGCGAATCTATCTCTAACTCCCCCTTCCTCAGAGATTTCTCCTTATCTTTCAACGTGTCTCGTAGCTCATTCGACTTTGCTTGCTCATCTAGAACACCCTTCTTTAGCACCTTTACATGCACCCGCAACTGCAACAACGGAAACAACAAATTTACTAAATTGCCGATCGTTTTACCGCATCACGTTAGCAAAGATAAACACTTTTGAATACTCTGCTGCCAATTTCTGGTACTTCGCCTGTATATCACCCGAAGGCAGCCCCTCCATTGTCGTTTTCAGGTGTTCATAACTGTAAATTCCGATATTTAGCTGTTTATTTGTTAGTTGTATTGAACATGAACACCCACTTCAACCCACTTTCGTGAAAATGACGTATGTCGTATTGTGATAGCGGATTGAAATGTCACACATGTGTCAAAATTGATAACGAAATCGATTTTTTAATTAAGGATAGTCGATTGATTCGATGATTAATGAAAATTCTAACTCCTGGATGACTGCAATGAAATGGTATAATCCTGAAATCACTTTTTCGTTTGCAAAATAAAAGCTTGAATATAAAAAACAACCAAAAACAATATGAATGAAATGTGTCACACATGAAAAATTTTATTGAAAAAAAACGGGGGAAATCTTTTTTTGGCATGGTAACATTGCCTCTGTTGATGTGTCGTGATTGTCCAATGTAAAATATCAATATTTTGGAAATTTATGAAAGAAAAGCAGTAATTTCTACCCCAAAAAGCACATTTACATACTACAAAATATATTTCATCTTTCAATGGTACGGTCATGGACGATAGGTACGGTATTTGTAATTTTTTCATAACATTGTATCGCAACAGGTAAAACTAAGTTAGAACAAAGTAAATTATGACTAAACTATGGTTTATTTTGCAGGAATATGGAATCTGGCTGTTCTCATTACAACGATGTTGATAGCGAACACGCGCGGTGCATTATTCACATCGATATAGATTGTTTCTATGCTCAAGTGGAGATGGTACGGAATCCCGAGCTGCGGTCGGTTCCGCTCGGCGTACAACAGAAGAACTTCGTCATAACTAGCAACTACGAGGCCAGGAAGTACGGCGTGCAGAAATGTATGCTTGTTACGGACGCGCTAAAAGTTTGTCCCAATTTAAAACTTATCAATGGTGAAGACTTGCACAACTATAGAACTGCCTCCAATAAGATTTTTGCAGTGTTACAATGTTGGAAATGTCCAGTGGAGAAATTGGGTATGGATGAAAATTTTATTGATGTCACAAACTTAGTACAAGAAAAGATGAAATCTGTTAACATTAGTAATGTCACTCTAGCTGGTCATGCATACAGTGAGCCTAGCATCGACTGCCCATGTGGCTGCCACACCAGACTGAGGGTAACATCACAAATAGCCAGTGAGATGAGGAAAAAGATATGTGAAGATTTAAGTTTCACAACTTGTGCTGGTATTGCACACAACAAGTTGTTAGCTAAACTAATGTGTCCCCAAAATAAGCCTAATGACCAAACTACTATATTCCCAGAACATGGGACCAGCTTCATGTCTACTTTACAGAATGTTCGATGCATCCCAAGTATTGGTTCTAAAACTACAGAAGCACTAATAGCTAACAATATTATAACTGTGAGTGACCTACAAGAAGCATCCCTAGATGTGCTGAAAAAGCACTTCAGCAGTGATATGGCTGTTAGATTGAAAGAATTAAGCTTAGGTGAAGATAATACTCCAGTAAAACAGACTGGCAAGCCTCAGAGTATAGGCTTGGAGGATAGCTTCAAGATTGTCAGTGTGCGGAGCGAGGTTGAGGACAAGTTCACTGCTCTGCTGCAGAGGCTGATGGTCCTGGTGAGGGAAGATGGCCGCATCCCAGTCTCTTTAAGAGTTACACTGCGAAAGAAGGATGCCAAGAGGTTGAGTAGTCACAGAGAGTCGAGACAAAGTCAGATCTCTCCTTCCATTTTTACTCTTAGCAGTGGTGCACTGACAGTGACCGAGACTGGCCAGCAAAAACTAATGAGCATCATTATGAGATTATTCAACAAACTAATTGATTTGACCAAACCATTCCATTTAACTTTAGTGGGATTGGCATTCACTAAGTTCCAGGAGCGCATGACAGGCAGAGGATCTATAGTGAACTACTTAATGAATGATATTTCCGTCCAATCTGTGCTTAATTTACAAAACGAATGTGATACCTCCTCTTCGCCTATGGACTACTCCGCCGTGTCGCCGAGCAGTAGCACCACGACTGATCTCTCCGACGCCGAAGTTGAGCCATCTCCAAAAAAACCCAAAAAAGTTACATGGATAGCAAAAAGACGATGTTTGTCCAAAGAAGAGGTTGCATCTCCAAGTAAACTAAAAGTTGGTGAACTCAGATTAAATTCGAAAGAGCTGGAGAAGGTATCTGAGCTAAGACTGAATTCCCGCGATCGATCACTCACACCGCGCGCCAGTCCCGCGAAAGACAACATGTCTGACACGTCGGACACAATGAGGGACTGTGAGGAGCAGGCCTGCGACGACTGTCCCAGCTACGTCGACAAGGAAGTGTTCAGCGCACTTCCCGACGAAATGCAGAAGGAACTGAAGGCCATGTGGAAGAACCCCTCCAGCTCAGAGATGCCGAGAAGTAGTCCCAGAACCACGAACAAAGCTAAATCGAACACTATTATGAAATATTTTGTTCCACACAAATAGTATTAGTAAGATTTTATCTTGTTAATTATTTTAAGTGATAAGTGAATGGTTTCTATTTTTTCAAATCATACAATTTTATTCAGCTGATCAAATACATGTTTATGTTAAAAAATAAATATCTTTTATTGCTAGAATAAATTATAGTTTTAGTATAATACATTAGAATTACTACAGGTTAAACAAAAAAACTTTAGTATACAACTGGGCATATCATTTAATATCTATATTTTTTACAGCTTCCGTTACCATACTGGATAGTTCTGTGAACTTGTGAACACTATTAACATTGAGGCGCAGTTTGTGCGCGAGGGCACCGTACGAGACCACGTCCACGTTCAGCTGCAGGCGAATCTTGTCACCGTCCGTCACGCCCGCGCTGTCGCTGCTCTGAGGCGAGCTCATCTCTCGTATCTGCTTCAGTCTTCTTAATGACTCTTCGGTCCTCTGCACCGAGGTCAAAACATCCTCTACATATTTGTAGTATCTGGAACACATGGTTCTATTTATAGAGATTTACTTATCGCTTATGTAGTTAAGGAGCTAAGTTTTATTAAGTTAGGTATAATTTTAAGCATTTAAATACGAATTTATCCTATGTGGATAACTTTGTGTAGATTGCTTTTTTGAACTCGATGACGCATTACGATTTAGTTTATCAATTTTAAGGAAAATTTAATAATGAAATGAATACTTACGAAACAGTCATAACATTGAAAAGCGATTCGAATAGCTCCATAGTGAACACATTATCCAACTTTTTGGAAAATTCCTGGTTGAATTCTTTCAAGGCATTGGACACTACATCGATGTAGGTGCAAGGCTTGGTCGGCACGCTGCGGTTGGTCTTCCTATACAACCTTGGTATGTCACTAACTTGCTTCAAGTGGACGTTGAAATTGTTGTATAGTTCATTGACTATACATTCTTTTATCTTCTCCTTTGTGCCTTGTAGTGCCCCCTCAGAAGACCTCATGCTTTGTCCCAGTAGATCTTTGTTGTCAATGGGTACTTTGGTTTGGACAAGCTCCAATAATTGTGGTAACCTTTTCATTAAGTTCTGTACGTCTACATAGATGTTAATACTGCTATCAATTAAGTTTTTATTTACATTCGCTGGTTCAAACTTATGTGTTGGTATTCTCTGAAAACAGTGAAGAATAAATTGTTTTACATAATTATCAACAAATCATTCATAATCATCAACAGAGCTACTATGAGTAGAATATGACTTTGTTGTGGTAAAACAAAGCAACACAATGTGTGTTCATTAATTTAATGTTAACCTACTGTTGTATGACGTCATCGCTAGTTTATTTTTATTTATCTTTAACTATTAACTACTATAAACGGCATGTCTTTGTTGTTTGAATTAATTTACATTTGATTACTCACAAATTAGGCCTTGAGATTAAACGATCGAAGAGCTTAGGGCTTTACAAGTCCCCATTAGCTTAACGATAAAATCAGGTAAGTATATTTCATAATGCTTATCAACACATACAAGAGAATTATCAGCACTCTCGAGGTTTGCCGACACAATCATAATGTTTATTACCTGAGTGCAATACGTATTAGCCCACGTGGAATATCGAGATAACAGTTGCAGGGTTAGTTTCCAGAACTTGTGCGCCAATGCCTCAATGTAGACGCCATCCGACCAGCACTCCTGGGTAGCATTCCAACACTTGTGCGTTTCTCTCAACACAAAGTCATTCTTGTTTTCCACGGTAGGGCTCTTTTGTAGTGCCGCCTCGAAGCTTCCTGTGATTGTTTGTACATTTTATAAACACACACATTCTTGAAATTTTTAGATGTATTCGAATGAGAAAGTTATGTCTTTCCTATCAACAATGGAGTGGGCATTGGTTTGGGAATTCGATAGCGAATTCTGGCGTTTGTCCAATATAGGGTGATTTGTTATCTTAGCGTTACAAATTACGACGTTGCGACGCCAAATGTTACGTTTAGTCAGTGGGCGTCTTTATTGAACGTAAATGGGACCATGTCGGATTTTACGACACCCACAAACAATGGCCTAGTGACCTTACTATGGCAGGGGAATATACACGAGATGTGGACAGTTTTGATGACATTGCTTAATTAAGGTCAAGATCAGTCATATTTATACAGCTGAAATTTCATTATTGTAATTATATTTAGGCATCCGATTAGGTGTCGCTTAGTGTTAGTGAAATGAGATATTACATTTTGCAGATTGAATACAAATAAAACAAAAAAAAATACCTGCAATTTCCTGAAACCGTATCTGGAAGTAGACTGGCAAGTTCCATCTCCTTTGGAAGCTCTTGTATTCAGATGTTTCATGCATCAACTTAACATCATCAGCTGAACAATATCCTTCAAGCTTTCTAATAAACTGAACGCTCTCACTGTACCTCCTGTAAAATATTTGAGGGTTGCCAGGAGCAAAAATAGATGCTAGATTGACCTCTAACCTGTTTTCAACTTCGCACCAAAAGCAGTTGACTAAAAACCTATATTTCTTAACAAGAAAGGTTAGTTTGGAATGTTGTGTTACAGTTAATAGTAACTTCAGTTTTGTGTCTAATAAGGACAAGATTCTGTCGTAGATTCCTTGTAGTCCATCTTTGCTCTTCTGTAATGCTGGTTCATTTATGATATCTTGTAATAGAGGAGCAACTGCTTGCTTTCTGATCAACATTTCAGACTCTTTGACTCGGTCTAAAGATGCAAGTGTGGTTAGAGTTTTAAGGAGGTTCTCTTCGTCACTGTCATTCCAAAACTGGAACAGTAAGTCATTGAGAGTGTGTATTAGTTTTCCTCCTATTTCATTATATTGTAATTTATGCTCTGGCTTTATTATACCATCACACTTTGAAATGGAGAATTTCAATTGGTTGTATTGCATTGCTGCACGATCAGCTAGAGCTACCTGTTCTTGTTTCTTTTTAAGAGATATTTGTTTTAGAACATTGTCTAGTGTTTTCAGACAGTTTATTGTTTGGCTATAATGTTTCAGCAGCTGCTTCTTCTTTTGTAGGCCGTGTCTCTGGCTCATCCACATTGACAACTCCTTCATCGCATCTTCTAAGCATTGTTTTACACTCTACAAAATAAAAACAAAACAACTAACTTCACAAAATGTACACTGAATAGAAAGCTGATCAAGACTGAGAAAAGTATACACTATACGACATGGATCATTCATCAATTGATTACTGAATAAGTTAGCTAAACAAAGATATAGAAAGAAGATATACTTACAACAACTTCATCATTCAACTGTTCTAATGGCACCTGTATTGTCACGATAGCCTTGTCAAACCCGATGAGAGTGGCACAAAGATTGACGAAGTTAGCGTAGTCCTTGTTTATAAGCTCTATCATCGCCAACCTTAGCACTTTTAAGTAGACTCCCAGGTCATCTCGCATTGTCTCCAATGATGCCACATTTTGATGCTCCGCCAAAAAGTTATCGACGGAGAAATTAGTCTGTAATGATCAACAACAAGTTTAGAAAATATTTTATGCCCAATGAACCGATTAGCACGATTAATTACATGGAAATCGGCGAAAATACCTTGACGAAATCATTTCTGTCGAAGCACAACCCCCGTGGGGCCGGCGGCAGTGTAAACTCCATTATATTGTTTTCCATGCTAACGTGTCACTATCATTGTATTATGAAGGCACCATTATTGAAAGGAATTGTTGGAAAGTGTTTAAATTATCTATTTAGATCGCTAGTTCCTACGGCAATCATTTTGACACTTAGATAGAACTTCATTGACGTAAGCCTGACACATCACACGTCAAGTTTATGGTTCGGAAACACCGTGTACGTTTAACGTTACCCCAGCAGGAAAGTGTCTCCTAGTTATATGAGTGGAACGTTTAATTAGTGCCTTATCTGCTGTAAATGTGCCCCCACATAAAAAATGTGTGCCCCCCTGTCGTTTTGGAAAAAAACGGATAAAACGATTCCTGCTGGGGTAACGTTTTTCCAGCAGGAAAATTCTAAACGAATGATCGGAAAGAGTATCATTGTGCATGGCCTTGTAGCTTATATTAGTGTCAAAATGTGCCCCTAAAAATAAAATGTGTGCCCCTTCAGGTTTTCGAGATATTGCATTTCCTGCTGGAGTAACGTTTTGCAGAATCGTATATCTCTAAAACCATTGCATGTGCCCCTGTAGAATAAACATACACGAGTAGCTCTTAATGTGTGCCCCTTATTGCCTTATTTAGATTTAAGAAAATATTATCGCAGTTTTATGAAAACTCGAAAAAACATCGCAGCGCCTAAATGAGACAAGGTTTAGGCACGCTGAAAACTGTATCCGGTCCGTCTTGACGCTAATAATAACCAAAAAAAAAATACAAGGAACCAGCTCAATCCCAGATGTGTAGGTGTAAACCAGTAAGTGTGCCTTTAGTCAAAAATATATAGTGAAAATATTCAGCTTGGAATGTTTTTATAAAACTGCGATAACTTGAAAATTATAAATATTTTCTTAAATCTAATTAGGGCACTTAGGGGCACACATAGGGCTACCATTTAGGAATTTGAAAAGTCCTGTTAAAAAGTCAGACATTTCACTAAATGGAAACATTACCCACTTAGTTACAGTGATATGGTATGGTAGGCATGGTAGAAGACGCTCGCATTGCGACGGGGGTAGGATGTAGGGTTGTAAGTATTTCCCTCCACAATTGTAGTCCAGTTAATGCAAAAAACTTACCAGCTAATGATATAAAATGCTACTAGCCATCTTGCAAAGATCGCGTCGCTCCACCGAGCCTTAAGGCGTCCCAACTTACGCTTGCTGATTCGCGGTCTCCACTCAAGATAACGTCTAGCCCCTTTTTTTTTTCGGTTTGGAAATAATCAAATGACTTCCCCCGCTCTGGGCGGAGCAGGTGGGAGTGTCAGACTTTTACTGACTAAAACCCATCCATGTTCCTTCATCGCCCTTTGTGTTCCGCGGCCACGGTATCTCTTTCGAACAGTCCCGCAACCCCGGCAGGCATCGGTCCTTGCGGACCCCTTCCTTTTTGCTGACTCTCTTTGAGGCGCGCGTGGAACACGAACGCGCCGTCGACACGGCCTGTCGTCATGAGGCGGACGGACGGCGAGCTAGCCATCGTCCATAGGCCAGCGCCCCCGACGCCCGGGGCGTCTCCCGCGGTGCCCGGGACGCTGTGAGGTTCTCTCCCTCTCACGTTCCGCCACCTCCTTCTCTAGTATTACTGCTTCGCAGAAGGAGGTGACGGCGTCCCATTCCGTCTCGCTCCGGACCATGGCTTGCACCAGGGCTGGACGCGATAGGTCGCCGCCGCCAATCACTGCTTCGAGGACACAGCCGTGCTCCGCCCACGCGGGGCACACCTCCACCGTGTCCTGCGGTCGATCCTCGCAGTGGAAACACCCGGGCGTTTCCTCCCGTCCGATTCGGTGCAGGAACCTCCCGAAACAACCGTGTCCGGTGAGGATCTGCGTTAGGCGGAAGGTGAGGACGCCGTGGCGTCTCTTAAGCCTCTCCTCAAAGAGGGGACTTATCGCCACTATTGTGGCGTGCCCTGCACGGGGTTGCGACAGTCGCTCTCTCCATGTCGCCATGAGATCCCACTGGAAGTCTGTCCGCTGAGCGACAATTTGTCGCGGCAGCGAGGTTCCCCCCGGCGTAGCGCATCCGCGCGCCATTCATGTAGGCGTGCGAGGACTATCGCCTCCAGATCACATGGCGGCAATCCGGCAAGGAGGCTCGCCGCCTCGCGGGAGATCGTACGGTACCCCCGGGCCAGATTTACGGCTACCACCTTTTGGGGCGCGTTCAGGTAGTGGGCGGCTCGCAGCCCAATGAACGCGCCCACACCGGGGCCCCGTAAAGGGCCACGGACCGCACGACTCTCGCGTAGAGCCTCCGGCAGGAGGCGTTTGGCCCCCCCAGATTGGGCAGGTGCCGCCTGAAGGCAGCCCCAGTCCGTTCCAGTTTGGGGGCCAAATGTCGGAAATGTTCCACGAAGTTCCACCGGCTGTCAAGGACAAGTCCCAGAGGTACTTCAACGTCGACTCGACGCCGATGGATACCCCTCCTACCGTCAGTGAGGATCCCGGAGGTGGCGCATTCCGAGATCCATGAAAGCATATGGCCTCGGACTTGTGCAATACCACCTCGAGACCCAGTTGCCGGATCCTCTCAACAACTATCGCAACCCCGCGTGTCATGACTTCGGCCACCGCCTCGTGCGACCCCCCCTGTGCCAGCACCAGCGTGTCGTCTGCATAGCAAACCACGCCGCCGCTAGGGAGGTCGGCGCGCAGCACCCAGTCGTAACCGATGTTCCACAAGGACGGCCCTAGGACCAATCCCTGCGGAACACCGCACGACATCTATCGCCGGTTCCATTCTCCACTGCGACCGGGGTAGATGACGGCTCTATCCGTCAGGTAGTCCCCGACCACACGACGAAGGTAGGTCGGCACCTGGTGATACCGTAGTGCCTCTCTAATGCAGCTCCAGGGCATGGAATTGAAGGCGTTGGCGATGTCAAGAGACACCGCCAAGACAACCCCACCCCGGGACACCGCATCCCCCGTCGTGAGGGCTCTCACGCGCATGATGGCGTCCACCGTAGAGCGCCCCTTGCGGAAACCAAACTGGTGTTCCGCAAAATCCGGCCCCCTCCCCGCAAGGTGCTCGGCGAGGCGGTTTGCAATTACTCTTTCAAAGAGCTTGCCCACCTCGTCGAGCAACATTAAGGGCTGGTATGCGGACGGAGAGTTCGCAGGGCGCCCCGGCTTCCAAATGAGGACCAGCTTCCCCGTCTTCCAACGAAGCGGAAACTGGCCCACCTCTAAGCATGCGGTTAGGAGCCCCTCCAGTCGGGGCCCGACAGCCTCCGAGGCTAGGACCCAGGCTTTGCCAGGCAAGCCGTCGGGTCCCGGGGCGGTATTTTTGACGTCTACCCCCCTAAATTAGCTATCTAATCTAGCTAAATTCTTGTTAGCTTCCTTCTCAGTTGTTCTTACCAAACTGCAAAGTATGCCTGAGGTAGGAAATGTTCTCGCAAACCTCGAAAGCACCGCCACCATTGATAACAGTAGGTCCTGGGGTGACGTGTTTGTTGAACATAACCACGGTTTTATCCAAGTTCACCCTATGACCAATGCGAACTGAGGAATCAACTCGGCCATCCACCATCTACTGCAAGTCCTCCTACGGTTCATAACTCTGCTAATAGATTGGTTGAATAAGGTGGTTGTCGTTGGTCCCATGGTCGCAAGCACGACTGCTGAGCCTGGGGTCCTGGGTTCGAATCCCGAGTCGGACAAAGTGTTATTGATTTTCATGGCATTTTCTCAGTAGCAGCCCGGACTTTGGAAGTCGGAGGTATTATAACCCCGTGCCTCGGAAAGCACGATTAAGCCATTGTGGTCTGTGCCTGATCTCTACTGTCGTGTCGGATTGCCGTTCCGTCGGATTTATTATACCGACTAACTTCAAGAAAAAGAAATATTTTAAAATTTCTTAGGGACGAGTAGAATCGCAGTCTCGTGCTAGTGAGCCCCTCATTTTAATTTACTGTACATAATTGGTCCATTAGACGCAATATAAACAAAGGATTCAATTCGTCCATGTTACACTATCATTTTGTCTTTATTAGGCATATTTACCAATAACTAGATAAATGGAGCCTTATTGGAAAATGTAGTAACAAAATTCTACAGGTTGTGTTTGTTATATCACTTTCAAAGTATGAAAGTACATCGTACAGCCTTCAAACGGCAAATGAGTAATTTTATTAACGTCGGGTGTCGGGGAACATCTGACTTTTATAAAAAATAGATACAGTTGTATCTATTTTTTATAAAAGATAGATATTTCACTGGTCAAACTCCTTTCATATTCAATATTTTGTTGTCAGCGAGTACCAACTCGTAGAGTAGAGGAGTTATTTTCAATGCTCACTCTCAACAACGGCACCAGGCATCAGCTTGTATAAACAACATGCGAAACGTGCCAATTATCGTCCGGCCATATACAACATAAATTAGGTCGCTATTACCCGGTTATTTACCATAACTACTTACCTCGTTATAATAAGTGGCCAAACATAGAAGATTAAGTTTTATACAGTCAATTTAATCCAGAAAGGATTGACTAATTCCAATTTTCGGTTTAGTCAACATGTCTTCGTCTGAGGACCTTTTTCTGAACAGAGCAAAGTTTGTAATGAAATATTTAGGAGTTTGGGTGCCGGTGGAAAATCAATCTGTTCTTCATACTGTCTACAGGGCTTCTATGATGACCCTACAGTATTTGTTCTTGATTTTCCAAATTATTTACATAATACAGGTGTGGGGAGACTTGGATGCTGTTTCGCAAGCGTCTTACTTGCTGTTCACTCAAGCCTGTCTTTGCTTGAAAGTGACCGTTTTTCAAATGCATATGGGTATGTTGAAGGAGTTGTTGAGGCAAATGGATTCAGAGATTTTCAGGCCAGAAAATGTTACTCATGAAAAGTAGGTTACGGGAGATGAATTGCCGGAGTACACAAATTTTAGATTTTACGGGGCTCCGACTTACCTATATCTAGACTTCAGAGCTGATTATAACAGCAGTCAACTGCCTTTGGTATATGCTCCTCAGTTTGTGTACTCCGGTACCACTTCTGATATTTTTTAGGGAAGGTAGGAAAAGGTTTTCCCCTTAGTATTTTACAATTGCAGGCCGCTCGAATCAAACGACTGTTGCTTGCTTTCATGGTGAGCTCTCAAATTACCTGCGGACTGTGGGCACTGAAGCCTTTGTTTGACGACGCTGATCGGAATTTCCCGTTTGATATGTGGTATGTATATGATCCCCCATCATGTAGGCGATCCCGGATACTCAGAACTCTGGATTAACGTAGGTATTTTACGAGCAAAAATCTATCATTCAGAACCCTTTAGAAAATGGGATCAGTGTTTACCATTTGATAAAAATCTTTTTCAATACTTAGGTAATCTTATTTCATCAGGATGCCACTTAATCCCGAAAAGGCTGTTCAGTACTACATCGGGTACGCCTTCCAACTGGGAACGATCTGCATCAGCGCCTACATGTACTTCGGAGTGGACAGTGTCGCCTTCTCATGCGTCATCTTCGGTTGCGCGCAGATTGACATCATCAAGGACAAGATTTTGAATGTAGGTAGCTCCATTTTTTTATTCCATGAGCTAGTCCTAATAGCATGCATTTATAAGCATTATGATGACCATTTATAAGCTGGTATTCTAATACCGTGTTGGTATTCTGATATCGCTTTCTGTTCCTGAATGTTCTTATTATCAAAATCTTTGTAGATTAATTCGATAAATGGCAAACGGGGCACAAAAGAGGTGGATGACGCTTTAGCCGACAACTACAGGAAGCTCGTAAATTGTATTAAACACCATCAAGCTATTGTTAAGTAAGTGTAAAAATAAGTAAGTATCTTATTTACGTTTGTAGTATCCAGATCGTGAGGGTGATAGATTGATTTTCGAAATGGGTCTCGGGTTGACTTCTATGTAGCTGGCTGAGAAATCGCCCCTTGCTTAGCAAGAGTCGAGGAGAGTTATGAAAGAGCCAAGGCTGTCTTTAACCAATCGGAGGCTCTGGGAAAGAAACCAAGAGTTCCCCTCTTGGTTTCCTTGTCTGGCTACTACAGTTATACCGTAACGTCGCTGCACAAATCACTGCTTCCTAAAAATCGATTCTTCTATTCTCCAGGTTTTAAATCTATTTTTCAGGTTCACAGAGCTTGTAGAAAATGCTTACCATCCATATCTGCTGTTCCAACTTGTTGGCAGCGTTGGAATCATCTGCATGTCAGCTTTAATGATTTTAGTCGTAAGTCCTACCCAAGTACTATTTCCTATCTACGCAACTTGACGGATCCATCTAATATTGCTAAAGATTTTTCAATCGTTAAATATTTGCTAAGTGGAAGTTATCCTAATAGATCGATTGGCAGAGCATGCAGTTCTTCTCCATTCTGACTTACTTATCAGTGATGATCAGTCAATTGTTCGTGTGCTGCTGGTGTGGACATGAGCTCACTGCTACCGTAAGTACTTATCTTGCTTACGTAGATTCATATTTGTTATCCATTCACAATCACTTACACACTTTACATAACAGAAATTCCTGGTTGGTTGGTAAGAACCCTACTTGCAACTTCTTAGGGAGGCAACGCGCTAGTTTATCACCGTGGAATCAACATGAGTCAATCAGAAAGAGACACCGAAAAAACCGCGTCTCATTCACTATTATTGAATGGTCTCTTTCTGTCCTATACTCATGCCGTTTTCGCGTCAAAAACCACCAGGAAGACTATTTATTTTTTATAAATATATATATATAATGAATATTTTTTTTTTTTGGTTATTGCCTTGGGAATTACTTTATTATTTCTACTTTCAAAAAATATCCCCTTAGGTAGGTATACCTGGTGGTAACTGTTAGAAGTAGTTAGTAATTACTTCCTTGACATATTTTAGAGTGAAGATCTGCACACAGTCTTGTACAAATGTTGCTGGTACGAGCAGGACGTGAAGTTCAAACGTGAGCTGTGCTTCGCCATGATGCGCATCAGTCGCCCGCTGGTATTGCGCGCTGGACACTACATCATTCTGTCACGGCAGACTTTTGTGGCTGTGAGTACCTTGTTACTTTATTCCTTCAAAAGGCGCAGCGCAGCCTACGGGTAAGACCGAGAGTATGCCACCAGCACTTGACTCTAAAGAACTCTGTACTACGACTTTCAGGGCACATTCCTTGGTAAATGCAGTAACTTGCTATGATAACACAATTAGAATTAGTGCGCTTTAGATCGGATTTTCAGATCGTGCTTGGCGATAAATTGATGTGCTGCATTTGTTCCAGATCCTTCGAATGTCGTACTCCTACTTTGCGGTGTTGAATCAAACAAAATAAGACGACAAAAATTACATCGTAGCCTGAAAAGAGTTTTCGCAAAAAAAAGCTTTTAGAGTTCATAGGAGCAATAAAGCCATGAAAAATTACATCGTAGCCTGAAAAGAGTTTTCGCAAAAAAAAAAGCTTTTAGAGTTTATAGGAGCAATGAAGCCATGAAAGAAGATTAGATTAGTAGTAGCAGCAAATAAATCACTACCTACATACCTAAACAGCTTTAATTTTTTTTTATTCTTTGATCGACCCTTGAACTTGCCTTCCTTCTTACAGGTATAAAGTAATCAGAACTCTGTGAAACAAATCACAGAAAACGACTGCAACACGTAGTGTGGATTATTTTAATTATCACCTTTCAACAAACTTTGCTTTGATGTGGAAGTTTATAATTGCAAAAAGTTACAAATTTATGAACTGTGGCTAAAAGTGCTCAACGAAAACGTCCACGCTGGTTCACTATGTGTACGAGGCAATAAAGTAAGGGCTTTCGCACACTATAGACAAGACTTGTCTTTAGACAGAATATTGCTAAAGGGAATTCATAGTCCATCTCGCTAGCACTAGTAGGGTAATTGTCTGTCTAAAGACAGTCTTGTCTATAGTGTGCGAAAGCTCTAAGAAAAAAAGAGGAGATGCATTCACCTTTAGAACTGCGGGGTAAGTATGTAAGTAACCTATCAACTTTTGCTATCTGCACGTTTACTGCCAATAAACAATTAACACCCTACATAAAATTAACGGTAGCGTTTAAAAATAACTAAAATTATTACGTTTCTATTAAAGGGAAAACGTTCAGTGTTTCCTTGTGAAACAAAAGCAATTAGCACAATGTCTACAATTTATAACACATCAACGTATCAACAACGATTAAAACTTTACAAACTCAAGCGTTTACACTTTGTGCTTTTAAATATTCAACGGTTCTTTGGAAATATACCGTTCAGGACAGAGAAGTTAAGCCAGTACGGAGAAGAAACTATTGAAGGTATGCTAAGCGTTGGCCAATAGGACATAGACAAGAAAAAAACATGGCCGTAAAAAACACAACATTATTCCTGGGTCGACCAAAAAAGATCCTAAGTGTTCACGGTGTCTGGCCACATCCAAACAACTACATAATTTTGCGGAAACTTTACATGCTCTTCGTGATGTGGACCCAATACTCCTTCCTCTTATTCGAGATCATCTACATAGTGGACGTTTGGGGCGACATAGATGCGGTGTCCGAAGCTTCCTATTTGCTGTTCACTCAGGCCTCCCTGTGCTATAAGAGTACTGCCTTCATGGTCAATAAGATGAATCTGTTGGAGTTGCTGGGGATCATGGATTGCGAGATTTTTGAGCCGAAGTCTGCTGAGCACGAGAAGTAAGTTAACCTTTCAATTCACTCACAAAAAGTGAATCTCTAGTAAATTTGAAATTGTTCTTATCCGAAAAGTTTAAAATCTTCGTCAAGATAAGTTATTTGTCTTACTTAATTAAACGTGCATTACATTATAAAGCTGTTTAAAGCATAAAAATCTTACCACTTACCAGAATTTTAGCAGCGCAAGCCCGCAAGATAAAGCGTCTCTGTTTATTCTTCCTAACAAGTGCCACAACTACCTGTACGCTGTGGGCTATGATTCCGCTCTTTGATGATGCCAGCAAGCGATCCTTTTTTTCAGAATCTGGTAAGCAAACAAGCAAGTTTTTTCAATGAATAATAAGAACTTTGGGTTGGCTAAGGTCTTTGGGGCCCACAGCACAACAAAATTTTAGGCTAGTCTTAACACATTTTTCTTATGGACCTGCTTATCTGCCTATGTTCTATCAACTTTACATATTGGAGTCCATAGCTAGCTATAAAACACTAGGTACCAAAACTAAGAGTGCCAGGCCAGTTAAACCGTTGCACAAGCTTATAGGTAAAACTAGGGTAAACTAATACAATAATCCAAAAGCAATCTGAAATTATTTTAATAAAATTGGCCTGTATTTTCTATCTAATCCGATCCGATCTTATCTTGAGACGTGTCTTTGTTCAGGATGCCAGTAACTCCGCTGAAGTCTCCTGGCTATGAGCTGGGCTACCTGTACCAGATGATCAGCATCTACATCAGTGCTTTCCTCTTTATATCAGTGGACAGCGTCGCCGTGTCCATGATCATGTTCGGGTGTGCGCAGCTGGAGATTATCATGGATAAGATTCAGAAGGTGGGTGAAGTATAAATGCCAGACATTAGTTGTGGTAACAGTACTGTGTAGTTCGGTTTGGAATGGAAGGTAGGAAGGATCACCCAACCTGTACGAAGTACTTTGAGTTGGCTTATCTCTGGAACTCCCAGTCGGATTTAAAAAAATCTTTGTGTATTTGATAGCCTAACTGTTGAGAAAGTTTAGACATAGGCTATTTAGAAACAGTTTTCATACAATGTTCATTTCTAATCCTCGTTGTGTAAGAATAATTGAAGAAAATAAGTGGTTTTGAATAGTGAAGTATTAGGTACATACATATACCTAGTCTACAAACATTTATGTACTTAGGTGGGTATTTCGTTACTCCAATGGGTCGAAAACGAAGACTACAATAAAATACAGGATCAAAACTGTTCACCTACGAAATCTAACATTTAGTGCATGGGGAATACCCTCATCCTGCCTCAACTACTGAACAAGTACTAACTACCCTCCGTTCATATATTAACCTGGAGACTTCGTGATGGTTTAAGTATAACCAAACTAACTATCGTTTGATGCTTTTCAGATTCAGAATGTGTTTGATGCAGTACAGTCAGAGGAGAATCGTAAAAACTTAATCAAAATGAATAACAAATATCTGGTTGAATGTATCAAACAGCATCAGACTGTTGAACGGTTAGTACCTACCTAATACATTTTTTTCCGAAACTGCAAAATATTATCGAGAAAACTTACATTAGCAGATGGAAGGTAAGAGGCTGAATCAGGCAGATAAGGAATAGTTGCAATGTGGCTTTCGGATTACTTTAAGGACATAAGTACCATAATAGGCAGGACGACAGTATCAAAAAATTGCAAATCTATTTAGTCCATCAGTATAGGAAATTAATGGACACGTATTTTTTGTTTTTGTAAATCAATGAATATTGACAAAGATAAAACGCATCAAAACTCGGGAGGGGGGCTCGTGATGTCAGAACTAGCTAAAAATTATACCAAGGCGTGACGTATTGAGAATTTAGAGTCATATCTTCGTCAATTTTGGTTTACGTAACAAAAGAAAAAACACGGGTCAAATATTTTTTGATAATATAACTGACGGACTAATCAGATTTTTTTGTCGTCTCGCCTATTATCATCATCTGCCAAGCCTTTTTCCAACTCTTACAATGTTCCAGTCTAACCGGCGGATACAGCTGAATACAAGTATTTTACAAGGAGCGACTGCCTATCGGTCTGACCTCCACAACCTCGTTAGACTGGTTGTCAGACTTTCGGGCCACTGACTACCTAGTAACGACTGTCAAAGATACAAATGACAGCCAGGACAAACAGCTTAAAGTGCTTTTCGGGGAACGGAGTAAGCTCGGTATGTAATGGGACCCATTAAATACTCATTCACGGACCAACCTAGGCAAGCGCAGCTTAACCTAAAAATCGACTCGAGCGGCTGTTATTTAGCCACGAGCTCCTCCGTAATTATGTACGTACCATAGTTATCTTTCAACTAAAATTTTTAGGATAACGTTACAACTGCAACTTGTCTTATTAACTTGGTCGATTGTGATAAGGATTACATTATTTTTGCATTTAGATGTATTCTATATATATTCTTCTTTCTTCTATTTCTATCAGGTTCATCCAACTATGTGAAGACACGTATCACGCCAACATATTCTTCCAACTGACAGGCACCGTTGCAATTATCTGCAACATTGGATTGAGGATTTCTATAGTATGTTTATTGGACACTTTTAACGTGCACATCTTGCTACATTGTTCTCACATAATATACCATCTCAACATGAATGATGTAACCAAGATTTTGTAACAATATTTTGATTTAAAAGAGTGTCCATGGAGTTTCTTGCCCGTTCTTCTCCATAGAGATCTACGCTAGGGAATGGGCAACTAAAAGTTTTTATGTCTTGTGACTGGGACTGTAGCTACATTTAATTTTCATCTTTGTTTCGACAATTCAAAAGTGCCTGTAACTGGCCTACTTGAAATAAATGCTTTGATTTTGATTTTTATTAAATATTTCTTTAAATCTTTTCAGTTTACATTTTTGACCGATAAAACAATTAACGACTTTAGCTTTATTTGGTTTAAGTTGATTTTTGATTGACGGTTTGTAATAAAAATGTCTTGAAATACCTCGGTTGCGATGGAATTTGAACTGTGAGTTCCTTAAGCTTGATAATTTAACTAAAATTCTGAATCAAAATATAGGTGGAACATAACAGCGTGCAGTTCTTCTCGATGTTAAATTACATGGTCACCATGCTTTCTCAACTGTTCCTGTACTGCTGGTGTGGACACGAGCTTACTATAAGGGTAGGTTCAAAAATAGAAGTGTTAAGAGTGGTAAAGCTGCAGGGTCTGCTTCGTCAATAATTTTGTAAAAAGTTGAATAGGCACTCGTAAGTGGAGGTATGGAGGTCTTTGTCAAATTGTGGAAAGTTAGATTCAGCTTAATTTTTTTTAATTGTAAGGCTTGCACTATATCCACTGATTACTTATTAATTGATTACAGCACTAAATTGATTCGGTCCCTAAACAGTTCAGTTCAGGCAAACAAGTTTGTTTATACTACACCTGCTTGGAAAGTACCTTGATACTTTATCAAATTTACGGTAGAAAATACGTCATTGCATATCGAACAAATATGCGGGGAGAAAACGCATCTGAGCGGGAGAGAAAAGTGTATGAAAATCCATTTCTTACGTGGTTTTTCTTTTTTAATTTTGGGTAAGAATATGTGCCGGTAACCTAAATATCAAAAGCCAAAAAGTTTTTACAGTGAGTTTTTATCTCCAAGTTCGCAAAATGACACTGGCCACTAGCTGTGAGTTGGATGGTGTCGGGCTGGCAGTGCGACCCTGCGGCGCGGCGGCAGGATAAATAATTTGAAAAAAGAACATGTGAAATTCCTCCTACATTGTCGCAAACATCTCAAACAAACATTAATGGAAAAAGTGTTACATTAAGCTTCACTAACTGCAACAATTTCAATATAAATTTCAATTAGTAAAGATTTCGTTTTTTATTTTCCTCGTAGGTGTAGTATAAAGCACTATGTATCACTCGAGAGAAAGTGCGATTCCCGATCTCGGGTGTTTTAAAGCCCTTGCCTACGGCTCGGGCTTCAAACGACACCCTCGACGGTAATCGGTCACTTTCTCCTCTCGGTGAACAATGTACTATTTTTAATCGCCGCAACATAATATTTCAGAGTGAAAATCTCCGAGAATGGCTGTACCAGTGTCCATGGTATCAGCAAGACACGAAGTTCAAGCGAGCCCTGTTCATAGCCATGGAGCGCATGAAGAAACCCATCATATTCAAAGCTGGGCATTACATATCGTTGTCCCGACCAACGTTTGTTGCGGTCAGTAATATGAGTTACTTTTAGAAATGTTTCAAGAACTCTAGAAAGGGCTTTAAAAAGTATTCCTTGTTTATCTATACTAATTATATAATAAAGAGGAAAGATTTATTAATGGATACCTACATTATCAGCGAGTAACATAGGCTATACATATTTTATCCCCGTACTCCCACGGGAACGGAAACTACGCGGGTGAAACCGCGTGACGTTCGCTAGTCTGGGATATTTTTCTCTTGGTCTATCAAATATTCCAGCAGTGTTCGGTCGTAGAACCTCTGTCGGTCGGTTAAAAATTTGCAAATGTTGCATCGAGATTCGAATTCTCACGATAGGAAAAGTTATAATGTTTTTTTTTTTTCATTTCAGATTCTACGCTGTTCATACTCCTACTTCGCGGTCCTGAACCGGGTGAACACTGAATAAAACGCAGAACTCACAAATTATTATTTATTTATAAACCGTGTAGGTATCACATATGCTTAGTGTAACATTCACGACAGTTTAGGCGAAAGTGTGCTTAATATGAAAAAATATTATCATTTTTTATTCTCGTAACACTCAACGACACTTAACTAAAGCCTTGTGCACACTTCATGATACTTTTGAACAATTTATTGTTAATATTCTTATAGTCTCTTATTTATAAAGACTAAGAATCATCGCCAGCGAATAAATAAATATAACGGAAAAAAAGCTTGTATACTCGAAATAAGTACCACCAAAGTGTGTACAAGACTTAACAAAGTTTTAGTATTTTTAGTCAAATTGATAAATTCGTGCGCTTAAATTAAAAACAACAATTAGCGTAAAGGCGAACGTGTAAAAACAATTACAACCACGTTTTTAGAATTTTCATTCGCAATAAATAGGATAATTGAGGCCTATTTATATAGGAAAGATAACACATAATACAAAAACCTTAAACCAACTTTGAGAGAACATTCATTACGAGATTCATTACACATTTAATTGTACGCACTTAATAAAAAAAGCTCATTCTTATATCATATTTTATACACCCTTTACATTAAAATGCAACAACCTTAAACCCCATGTAAATATCATTTCTTTATAAATAGGCCTGAAACATTAGAAGTACATATTCTGAATAACTTCAGTATTATTATAAATGTCTCTTACATACATTTATTTAGCAATAAAGCGTGAACCGTAACGTTTTTTCACTTAATACCTTATCCATTAAAACATCAAAACGACTTAAGAAATAATTTTGAAATATCTTTATAAGGTAACAATCAGTCGCATGTCGTTATTTACTTGTTACAAAGCTCATTTTGTATGAAATAACGTTTTTCAAGCTATACAAAACCAGTTTTATACGGATGTCTCACTGTACGGGAAATCTATACAAAGCGAGGCCATGTTATACTGGTATTGTATAGCGTGATGTGTCGCTATGGTTACTAACGAATATAAACAACTTTTTCTATGAGGCTAACTTAAAAATATCGAAATAAATATTTTCTGTTCCATACAAAAATTCAAATGCATGACACAATTGAGTCGCAGTTTTTTATTTCAGACTTGGTCGTATAGTCAAAATTGTTTATGTTGTATTCATGGGTAATTTATTAACCCCAGAAATATTTCCAAAGAATCCCAAGTTAAATCTGTAACATTTATAATATAAAACTTTTAATCCAACAAATAAATAACATTTAAGTTTTTATTTCATTTTAAATGCCCAAAACTCTCAAGCTTTGACCATATTTGTAATTAAGTTTAAAAATAGAAGATTGTCCAGCAAGAATGACAGACAGACACTAAAAGTCGACGTAACAACATTGTGATTAAAAATAGTGCGCATGAAATAAATAAGGCATTGGGTTATTATCCATATCACAGCGATGTTAGTGCACGAGATGATAAGAATTTTATTGGGTAAGTAATAAGGTTGCTTTTTCCAAGGGTTTTTGTATAGTTGCAAGAAGTTTGCAAGTATAAAGTATTATTTTATCAATGCGAGCTTGGATATTTTTTGGTTTTTGTGATGTTTTATCTGGTGGGCGCAAAGCTAAGGCAGTTTGACTTAAAAAAATACAGGTTGGAACCTTACCGACGCTAAAACGACATAATCAGTATATAATTCTAAACACCTCCATAAAAATATTTCGTCGATTATTAAAAGAAAAAAAAATTGTTATTTCCTACAAAATTGCAATACGTATAAAATATACGGACAAAATATTGAATGAAACAGTTGTTTTTTTTTTTTAACTTGAAAAATTTCTATGTAAGGGCTTTAGAAGGGGGCGTCGGTGTACGGTGGAACAAGCTATTTGGTTTATATATTACAATGGAATTTGTTGGTTAAACTATAAACCAAATAGCTTGTTCGACCGTACCTTCCACCCTGTATGTGTGATTTTGATTAGCTTACAGAAAGTTGCAAAGATAGCCAGGTGTGGACAAACCTTTATTAGATTGTGTTGCCATAGTACTTTTAATATTTTGAAAACCCACAAGATTTTACACTGCAACTTTTCCCTGCAATCAAGTTACATTTCGTGTTAATATTTATTTTTTAATACATAATAATTTGAACCAATGCTCAGCTATAGCGGTTGCCTAACTAGCGTTCTTACATGATTAGGAGTTCTTCAAATGAAGAGGTGTGTGATTCATAAGAATTTGATTCCAGTCAATATGTATGGTCATGGTGTAGGTATTTACGTGCGTGCATAAAATGTACGTAATATAAGGTAAGACACGCGGTACTTTTTACATCAATACTTTCTTCAGATTCTATCCATTGAGTTCTCAAATGATACTCGACTTTGATACAAGTCGCTTAAAATTGAGTTACCACGAGCTGTCAAATTTTTCCAAATGATTTTAAACCATTAAATGTTCATGGTTAAGTTCAAAATCGAATGAGAAAATTTGGACAGTTTGTATTTGTAGTAACTTGGTTCAAAAGTGGTCTACTGTCACTGGACTCAGTAGTACAAGGTTGTAAAGTATAGCTAAAAAGATTTTTCTAAATATTTAGGTTGAATAATAGACTTGTTACTTTATGATGTTGAGAGATTTGGAAGACGAAAGTATTGGGATGAAAGTATCGTGCGTCAAATATTAAAGCTTTTGTCTGCTAAAATTAGCCAGGATTTACAATTTAGTGAAAGGCCACGAAAATGCAGTGAATATATGATTCTCGCATGTGATTATTAGTGTGTGTAATGTTCATCATTTTAACATAAAGTTTTCCAAGATAGGTACATAGGTAAACAATTATATTTCAAATATACAAACTTCACATTATCAACCGAAACGTAACGTAACTAGTAAAAAACATACGAACACACAAACACTTTTACGACACGACGCATTTAAAAACGAAAAACTTTTCTCAAAAAAAAAACCACAACCGAAACGTTAAAAACGATTGTTCAAAAATCACAACGTTATTTTTTTACACTACGCTTGCAACACTTGCCTTTAAAAGTTTTGTTTTACTAAAAAGGTTTGATATTACCTCAGCCATACACTACAGTGCAAACCAAAAGGGTATTTGGTACTCCATTCGTTCAATCAGTACTTCTAAATAGTCCATAAAGACGAGATCCACATGAAATTGGAATCGAAACTAACACTTCCGTAACGCTCAATCTGATCATTATCAAAAGGGACATTTACAAGCTATATTTTGACTGTACAGTCGTCAGCGCATCATTTACTACAAACTGTCCAAATTTCCTCATTCGATTTTGAACTTAACCATCAACATTTTATGGTTTACAATAATTTCGTTAATTTTGACAGATTGTGGTAATTTGATGCGTTGGTGACTGAGCAAAGTTAACCAATAATAAACGACCTAAGCTGTCACTCATTCTAAATATAACCTTACTTCAAAACTTTTCAATAACCATACAAATTTTACGTACACACACATTTTCATATTAAAATATCCCTCTTACTAAACTCCTAAAACCTGCTTCTCATTCTTAAATTCATTGCATCTTAGGTAGTGTATGACGGGTTTTAAGATTTAAGGGAATTATTCTATCTAAACGCCTTTCTGTCCACTGAAATGTAGATTTAATATTAGAAGACTAAACACTGAAGCATACATTGACTTAAATTATTGCTTTTAGTTCATCTAGTTGCTATGTTAGCTACATGGTGTTCTCTATCATACCTTATCGCTCTTTCTACAGGCCTAAGACGGTGTCAAAGATAGCTGCGCGGGGCGGGAGGTGTAAGCTTTAGTTATTCGTCTACTAAGGCTACGTTTCCACCAGAGAGTGGGATAGTTGTAAAAAAGAGGCGATTTTATTGGTTAGTTTCACAGACATCCCTCGCTACGCATTGTCGCTCATCTCTCAAACGTAGCCTAATAGGCGCCAAAACTCCTCCAGCACCGCGTATTTACCCCAGACACTGTCTCAGTTTAGCGGCAAGTCTGTACCTCAAAAGATTGATGAGCAAAAACATCCCTTATATTCACAAGATTTCTTCACACTCAAGTTTGTTCATCACGTCAGTGGACAGTTGGCCTAGAAAATCTAAATTAATTTGTCATTGAGTTTAGCGCTAGGAGTTTGTAACTCTATCTATAGAGAGCTTATCTACTTAGCCAGTTGTGGCGTGATTCTGAACGTTATCTTTCGAAATCTTAATGGTTTTCCTTCGTACTTTTCCCGGATATGTTTTCACTGAATCCTCCTTGATATGCTTCACAAATATAAAGCGGTTTGTGGCGGCCTTTAACGATAGTATTATTTTTGCCTTTTAAAGAGCTCTGCAAAATCTTCAAAACATTCAGAAACCAGGGCCCATTGCGTACACATGACAACCAGACAACCAAGCGAGAGTGTGACTGTGAAGTGTCACTTGGTAAAACACTATTATAAAGGGTGTAAAAAAACATCTTAACGAAGCCGAAAGGCACTTGTTCTCCCCGTCATTGCCAACTTTTTTTTTGTTGTACACCATACCTGGGAACCTTCTAGTTACGGAGATATTGGGGGTCAAAGTTCCAACTTTTTTACAAGTTTTTAAGGGGCTCCCCCATGCACACTAGCGCCACTTTAGTAAAAAATTCAGAACTCGTTAAATACACAATTAATATAAAATCTGATTGACAAAATCAATGCTTTAGAGTTCTAGATTATTGACGTCTATTTAATTCATTAAAATATACTTCACTGTAGTTACAGTTAGAAAAATTGCTAAAAATGCATTTGCTGCATTTTGTATCTGTAACGACAGCTGTTTCGATGAGTGAAATTTCGAATGATTATGTTTCAATGAGTTAAGCAGACGTAAATAATTTAGAAGACCAAAAGATTGATTTTGTCAATCAGATTTTATATTAATTGTGTATTTAACGAGTTCAGTTTTTATTACTAAATTTCCGCTAGTGTGCATGGGGGAGCCCCTTAATGTAAGATTTTTACTTTAAACACCTCCACGACCCCCGTACTATTCAATCCATCCACCAGCACAATGATTTGAGTGCGGTACATTGAGTTCTACAACAAAACATGATTTTTCACAAAAAAAAAAAACCCAGCAATAATTTTTGCGTAAAGTTACTTAGTTTGATGTACACAATGCTTGGTTGACGGCTTCGTGATGAGGTTGTTTACACCCTGTAGAGTGGTTTGAGAGAGGAATCAGTACCAGAGCATGAATAACACCACCAAGCATGTTTTACTTATGGCATTTTTTTATATGCCCGGAAGGCAGAGGAGTTCACTAGACACAACATCACGCCTGTAATCCTCGAAAGGTTAGGAGTACACCCACATTTCGCCAGTTATATTTAAGGATTAGGGGTAAGCCTATCGCTATCAACCGGGCACAAATCCAGACTCTGTGGCTGATATTGAAAAAATCCGGATGGAAAACTCCACTATCACTTTGCCCGACCTGGGAATCGAACCCAGGACCTTATGCGCAGCAGTCGCGACCACTAGACCAATGGGGCAGTCACGAGACAGTTCACTAGTCTAGAGTACCAAAAATGAAACCGTCACAAAACACTAAGCGCGCCTGCAAACTCTAAACCGTTTCACCAACTACGACTATACCACCTTTCAGAATCACGCCACCACTCAAATATAAGCGTAAACATATAGGGCACAGACTACAAGTTACATTAACTACAACTAGCTACGTTAAATGCTACTATAACTGCACTAACTACTATGTCGCTGTCTTTTTAGGAAATCTTTTAACTATATCGTTACAAAATCTATTAACTTTAACTTTTGGCTAACACGATGTCGAACGGAGATGAGCTGAAACTCGTTATACAACTTCCAATATATTGTGAAATATTATTAATTTTAAATACAGGGTGTAAAAACACCCTTAACGAAGTCGAGAGGCATTTGTTCTTCCTTTCATTACAATCATGTTTTTGTTCTGGACCATAGCTAGACACCTTCTAGTTACGGAGATGTTGAAGGTCAACGTTCTAACTTTTTTTAAATACAAATTTAAAACATTAAAAATTTACTTTAAATTCCTCAATCACCCCTGTACTATCCCATGAATTCATCACCAGACCTGTGTGAATATGGCTTAATGAAGCCACTTGAAAGCTTTACGATACATAAGAAGTTGTATAACAGGCTGAGGGCGTTACGGTAAAACATTGGGATAGCAATATCAATTGGATACAAGAAGAAGTGGATAAAACTGGCTTATACTTATTTACTAACCACTTTGGCCTGAAAAAGAAACTTTGCAAGATACACACAGTAAAGACAGGGATTATCTATAACTTTGTTGTAGTGAAAGGAAAAATATAAGACCCGTACTGTAACTCCCAACTTGCACTTGGCCAGTAATGTAATGTTTTATACCGTACTTTGGTTTGTGGAAGATACTTGATATTTAATTTAGAGTTAAGCGTTTAATATTGTATTACATTTATTTTTCTGGCAAAGAAGAATCATCGAGACACAGATCACATTTAGCGAATTTCTTTTATTTTTAATTTAATTTTAAACTTCATTGACACTACACATTCAAATTGTTTGTTTAATTTTCATTTCAATACAAAAACAAATATACAGGTTGACTTTAAATTCACTGGCAATCTATTCGGGGGTGATACTATCCTGGAACGTGAAAAAAATTACCCTCACTTAGGGACCATTTGTAAAAACCTACCTACCTAAACAAGGATTTGTGTATATTTTCGTATGAAACAGCATAATTATAACATTTTTTTTGGATATTTCAGAGTAGCTCTCATAATAAAAGTTTTTCATAAACATGACTACTTTCACCCACAAAAAGATGGCCAATAAGTTCAACGTCACCCTGTATACAAACATGTCTCAACAGCTCTTAGCAAGATGCTCTCACGCATCTCAACATGGCACACTATATTTATTATACAAATTACATACAAATTGCATGGTCCTGTAATTGATAATTTCCATTAAATACCTTTCAATCCAAGAGATAGACAATTTGTAACAAACTATGTTTTATGAAAATATATTATCATTTCAATACGCTCAAAATCATCGTTTTCAATACAACATTTTGAGCAAACGATTCTAAGGCAGAAATCTATAAAGTGTACAAAGACTTTGTGACCTTATTCGTATGCAAATAACGTTCAGACTCCCATAAGCTAATTAATGTATTCTATTGTCTCATCCGAGTTTGAACTTTAACATTTTCGAAATAATGATCATTGTCGCATGAAACACATAGCAGTCTAAATACACTTAATACATCGCAGCCTAATTCTTTCTGCTAATTTAAAGGAAGTGAATGTGCTACCCGTTTTCGACTGTTGTTTATAAATGTAATCATTCATAAGATTTGCAGCATATTATATTAACAAAGCATAATTTCATTATTTCGCGATTGCGGCAAGATAATTTTTATTTAATAAAAATAATAAAATCAACATAATTAGATTAATTAAGTACATTTTCGATAACAATTTCTATAAAAAAGAAAATTTAATTTTGACTACGCGCAGTTTTGTCAAAAGTCTTTCATTTTGCACAACTGGGGTAGACATTCTGTAATAATAAAATACTTGAATAACTTCAAAACTAAGGATTATTCTAACAACACTGGGCAGTGTTAAAACTAACCTATTATCAAGTTATCGACAACCTTAAGAACATTTTACATTAAATCTTAAATATAACTATTTTTGGGCAAGTTTATCTTAGATATTCTTCGAACTAAAGAGTGTTACTTATCGCATTAGAGATGATATACTAGTATACAGAGTGGATACAATAAACGGGACAGTAAGGGGAAGTGCCTTAACCACGCAGCTACACGAATATGGTCTTAGGAGACTGTCCATAATTTTTCGTGAAATTTTGATCCCCATTCGATCCTGTTTCTGATCAAAAACTCACTCGAAATCATTGCAGGTCCTTAGAAAGAATTCAGTTGTGAGTAGAACTTCAAACATGTTTAACGCATCTGTCTCTATCGTCTTCAAACGATTGACAGTAACAGAACGATGATTAAAATGCTTTTAGCGTTAAATGCATTTAGTGATTCCTGGAGCAAGTCTTCCTTAATATTTTGATGTTAAAACTTGTCTTCACTTTAAACAAAGTTCACAAAAGACCTTATAATTATCATGGTGCGGTGTCTATATTAACTATTTGTAACTACGTATTTTTATTTATGTGAGATTACTGTTTAATAAAACTTGATACGTGGTTTAAATGAATAAGTACGCATGACAACCAATCAAGGTATACAAAAGCAGTTTATGCGGATCTCTCATCGTATGGAAAATCTTTACAAAGCGAAGCCATGTTATACTGGTAGTATATAGCTTGATAGGTCGCTGTGTCTACGTAATAATTCACTATTAGTTACAAATGGGTTCTGTTGATGTTTTCAATATACATATTATTTAAATTCTGACACAAAAGTACAGACACTATTTCTACAGACTAAGGTTGCCGACACTAAAACACAATTAAAATATAATAATTTCATTAACCTACATTAACATTTATTGCAATTAATTCAAATATACAAAATTATGAGGTAATACTAAAAATTTAACGCAATTTGTACAACATTTCATTATTTTGTTCAGCTGATAAATTGTGATTAAATATTTTATTCTATAAAAAGTGGTAACAAAATCTATGAATACCGTCAATTTCATTTTACGTAATTATTATTATGTATTTTTGAACGATTGAGTACAGTGATGCAGATTAAATATTGTGCATCGGCAAACATCGGAAACAATCGTATTTAGAATACAAAAACGATTGAATACCTACAATAATTTGGCCCTAAATATCACTCACAATTTCGACTTTATCACAAGCAGATAAATGTCAATTTTAATACCAATATGTGTGTGATTTTATGTATATTTCATGCCGTCAAACCCAATATTTATCCTGTAATACTGTACATTTTTAAAATGTTATATAATGTACTAGTACTAGGAGATTATGTAAGTAGTGGAGTACAATTATATACACGAACTAAAGCTTTTTCATTGCAAAACATACAATTATGAGTCCGATAAAAACCACATCAAAGAAAACAAATATTTAGATCAAATTCCACATTAATATCGATCCTTGGTCTTTCAGATAAATAGCCGAACAAGCCGAAAGGAAACATGATAATAAAAATACACTCTCTGACCTCGACATAGAGACCACTTTTCAACGTTCCTTTTGACTGGACGGGTACTATGAGGACTAATGTAACCCGACTCAATTGAGAAGTCTTTGTAGCGTAAGCGATCACTTTACATCTAGATACATGGAAAGCAGCCTCTTTAATGATTCGGGTTATATTATTTAGCGTCACCCAATAGGGACTATTTTAGTGGAGTTTGGACATTTTGGGTAATAAATATTTTTAACTTAGTATTTTTGTTAAATTATTCAAGTGTTGTCTTAAGTCGTAGTTGAATAAAATCGTATTTCATATTAATTTAGACTAAGTTAAAAACAATTTTTACTTTAAAACTACTCAATATCAAAATCTTCAACATTGACATATTGCATGGCAAGTTTTATATTACACGTAAAATCGATTACGGCGAACATCGATAGGGCATCACTAATTTATTGGACTGCGTACACGCAAAAACAGTCAATAATGTTGACTAGATGCGGTTCAATTTCGTAAATACAACGAATTAGTTAAAATCATGTCAATTGTGAACAAACTCATTCGGTTTGCCTCGGCTGCACTTCGGGAATGTTCGTGTTTTATAGGAGATCCAAAAAGTAATATGGCTACTTTTACTTTAGCTGTAAATGCAGCCGAGACGGTAAAAAAAATGTATAAATATTTGAGCGATGAATTTGCGTGATAAATATTATCAATTGTAAATCAACATCGTACTTTCTATTGTCTATTCTCTTAATTTAATGACTCACCATTGTATTGAGTTTATGACCGATACCTGGAAAAAGAAATAACATTTTTAAACTTTTTTGTTCTGTTGGATTTTGAACGCTAGGCAAAGCGCCGAGACTTGAAAGTCCAACACTGTATAAGTATTATTTTAATCATTAATTTAGGTAATGTCTATTGTTAGTGGAAATAGGTATTAAAGCGAAGGTCGCGTCGCGTCTCATTAGTTTCCTGATAAACACGTTGAAGTTTTCCTTATTTGAATAAAGATCATTTTACGGATGACAGCTTCAAACTTTCCTCAAAACTAAATATACTTAACCGGAAGATATAAAATGATCGTACCTATAAAAAGAGAAAACAGCTCCGACGACGATCTAACTAAAGAATGCCACTGCACCAGTCAAGAACGTAGATCGCTTTCTATACAGTTTGTATCAGAAAGGTACCAAAAAACTTTTTGTATGGAACCTAAATCGTAATTGCGAAAAAATAATCAACTTCCCAATTTCCCATACAACATTTCAACCTACTCGGCTCAAACGTAACCGGGCACAAACCTATACTTGTCACTATCAACATTCTCTTGACCTTATCCCTATTTATTTGTGGTCTGCGCAGCATGTCTTCTTCTTCCATACTTCTTCTTCTTCTACTCATCATCTCATCAGTCAACTCCTTTCTAGCTATTTCATCCTTCACACAGTCCATCCATCGCTTTTTTGGTCTTCCTCTAATATTATAGCCAAACCTAGACTTGTATGATATTTAAACTGCCTTTGAAGATGAATTCCTAACTATGTGGCATTTATTTCAAATTTATGAGTTTTTTTTTTTAATGGCACAGCGCCATGCTGAGATACTTCTTTCAATTTTTATAAGTTGTACTGGTAATTTAACCATATTATTTTGTATGTTCCCTCTCATTGAGAGGAGGCCGTGTCCCAGCAGTGGGAACATTATAGGCTGATTATGATGATGATTTTGATTCCTGTGCGTGATAATAAATGTTAATATTTATTTATTTCTAATTTTCAGTCCAAAAAAAGTGCCCCAAGGCTGACAACCAGTGTTACCAAGGAGTGAACTATAACTTATTACTAGCTGGGTTGTGGAGGTCAGATGGGCAATCGCTTCATGTAAAACGGGTATTCAGCTGCACCCGGTAAGACTGGAAGCCGACCCCAGCACATTTGGGAAAGGGTTAGTCAGAAGGATGGACTTTGTAAGTCAAAAAGTACCTGTATAACCAGATCTTCATAGCCCCAGGTCTCCGTACTGGACCGACCACTTCTCGTACGCGACCAGACTGTGCGGCGACACGGACGGCCGGATTCTCTTGAGAGCATCCATGAAGTCTTGGAACGTGATGCATCGGACTAGTGACAGGTCCAGGCACTTCACCTCCTCGGGGTCTAGTTCTGTGGAGGAAATGGAATGGTTTTAGTCAGCTGGTATATTAATTTAAAGTGTTACGGTCAGTTTCTTCATCCAAGTAGCAGCTAAACTAAATGTCAATTCAGTTGCCACTACACAAACGTCGTAATTTCCCCAAAAAATCGTGGGGAGCTTTTTTACACATGACAGCACTGCAATATCACTGTCAAGTCATGCCAAAGCCAGTTCCTTAAAAATAGTTAAATGAATAAGGATGGATCGCATTTCCATTCGTAAAAACTCACGTACATTCGTAAAAATACTCAAAAATGATAGATCTCTATCAAACTAAGATAAAAGCTAATAGGTGAGACGACAAAAAAAAACTAATTAGTCCGTCAGTTAGATTATCAAAAAATATTTGACCCGTGTTTTTTCTTTTGTTACGTAAACCAAAATTGACGATACAACGCATTTAAAATTCTCAATACGTCACGCCTAGGTATAATTTTTACCTAGTTCTGACGTCACGAGCCCCCACTCCCGAGTTTTGATGCGTTTTATCTTTGTCAATATTCATTGATTTACAAAAACAAAAAATACGTGTCCATTAATTTTCAACACTCTAACTCTCTCTCACACTCTAACAACGGACTAAATAGATTTGCATTTTTTTGATATTGTCGTCATGCCTATCACAGCTATTTTTTTAATTTTGGGTTTGGCTGGAATAACATAATTTATAACAATACACATAGCGTGGGCAAATTCAGAACTAACCCGAGGGCCACGAAACGAACGTTTATAGCTTTTTTCGCTCTGCACTACAAAAATCAGCTTAAAGCGTTGAAAACAAATTGAACCAACTTTACACAAGGATAACGTTGATATTGTATAAATGGACACATCTATTTTTGACGCCTGTAGCGAATAACGCCCTTAGCGATATTTTCGTGGCCCAGACATAAAGCTACCGTTTTATTTGTTCAATATATTTTTGACAAATGTTTACAGCGCTCTCCTGTCAACCACTATCGAGCGCCAAAAAAAGCTTTCTTCTACTTATTTTCCATTCCACAAACATTCACAACACACACATTAATATTTATTTTAAAGTATTGTTAATGGTGCACTTTATAGCTTGCTTTTAAAACTATCAATCACTGCATTACATAATAAGAAGAACTGAAAGTTGTCAGCCGGCGCCACCTACGACATGTCGTAGAGTTCACTGACCGTTTGATTTATGCTAAGAGGTGATTACGACATGATTATATACCTAGTGTCCTAGTTCATTACTCGTGTTTAGGCGTTAGGTACTTTTATGTCCGCACAAAAAGAAAAAACACAAAATGATAGGAAACCAATTATGACCGCCGATCCGCCCGCTTGGGGGCCGATAATAGGCTAGTTTCCACCATCAAATCTATTTAGTCCGTCAGTTAGAGTATTGGAAAATAATTGACACGTATTTTTTGTTTTTGTAAATTAATTATAATATTGAGATAAAACGCATCAAAACTCAGGAGGAGGCTCTCGTGACGTCAGAACGCACAAAAAATTATACCACGGGCGTGACGTATTGAGAATTTTAAAAGCGTCGTATTTCGTCAATTTTGGTTTACGTAACAAAGGAAAAAATACGGATCAAATATATTTTGATGATCTAACTGACGGACTAATTAGATTTTTTCAGTTGACAAGCCTATTATTCCACGGGAACATACTACCAGGATAAAAAGCCAGATGATGGTCTGTCGCCTGTGCCTTCAGTTGTAGCGTGAAAAGGTTACAGAGTGACAAAATCCGCGCCAAAGCATGGGAATAAATGTGTGTGAAGGCGTCAGTCACCTCTAGTATATGAGAAATAGTACATTACTGCAGCGGCCAGCAACAGAGTTATTGATGGACGAACGTGTAAACGAGGCACACATACGTAAGTCCATCAATGCCTAGTTGTGGCCAAGGCTTGTTAGTACTTTTTTTTTTTCAAATAATGCGAGGAAATTATAACTAACTCTCGCGTCGATGAGTTTATTTGTTTTTTTTTTTCAATAAACCGCTTTGTATTTGCAAGTCAATTCGAAATTTAAATAAAACCATTGATAAGTTACCTCCTTGGTTGCCATGTTTCAGAGTAAAAGATCGTTCCATTTTTAAATAACACGACAGATATGCGTTTACAATTTATTTTGCCGCTATACACGACAGATATGGATTTTCATAGAACTTTTGCCAGCCGCTGGTCGCATGTATGTGACCAGTAGGTACAGCAATTTCAATTTATCTCGAAGAAGGTTGTCAAAATAATGCTCAAATTTCCAAGCATGTTTGAGAAAAGACATTTTTCCTGCAGTAGAACATTAATATACATAACATAACGTCACGCCGGTAATCCCCGAAGGGTTAGGCAGAAGTGTACCCAATAGTACCTACACCCACATTTCGCAAGCTATGTTTAAGTCCCATGTAATAGGGTTCATGCCTATTGCCATGAACCGGGTACGAATTCAGACTCCGTGGCTGTTACTGAGAAATTCCTGATGGAAAAACCCAAAAGCACTTTGCGCGAGCCGGGAATCGAACCAAGGACCCCATGCTCAGCAGTAGCGTTGTTGCAACTACTCGATCGACGGGGCAGTCAATAATAGCCTGTTATAATAAGATATCGCACAAGATAATAATCATAAATAAACATTTTATTTTTCTTCCAAAAAGGCGCCTTAAAAATATGAATATACTACATCAGATAAATCCTTTGTGGGAGGTATCTGCACTAAGAAAACCCTGTCACACAGATTACTAGCCCCCCCCACCTCCCCCCCCCCCAAAACAGTGTTTTAGTATTAAATCTTAAGGGCTATATATCCCTCAAATGGCTTAGCATGATCCTCCGTTACTTCTAAAATACATACAGCATTAATTTTGAAATAAATATATGGTAAAGTTGAGGATTCATGCTAAGTCTTATGTGTGACGAAAACACGATTCCATAAACTTTTCTCTATAGAAAAAATTCCAATTTTACCTCCAAATCGAACAATAAACCGCCGTTATTCAAAAAGTACTTGAAATTAGATCATGAAACTTTGCATACTAACTGAACTAACTATAAAGCAGGACTTGTGTGTTTTATTTTTTTAGTCCAATCAATAGATTTTTTGTAAATCGCAAAAAGCCACTCATTTTGCACTATTCGGCCGCAGTGACTGACGTAACAACCGCTTTGTAGTGCAAGCTGATTAGAACTTTATTCTAACAGTATTTCAAACGAAGTTTGAAACACCACAAATAGAGTTGCTAATTTTAAGGTTAGAAGGGCCTTAACAAAATATTGTAACCTTTAGTAGAAGAACACAGTAAACAAACAAAGGGAAGAACTAGATTTACAAAATTAGAATTATTATTGATAATGAACTAGTTAAGTATATTAAAGTGTAGTGTAGTGTGGTGTGGTGTGGTGTGAAGTGGTGTGATGAGAGGTGAAAATAGATAAACAGATAGAGAGGATTGGAAGTAGAAAGAGGAGGCCTTTGCCCAGCATTGGGATACTTGACAGGCCATAAAAAAAATTTAGGCTCAGTAGTTTCGGAGATCACATCGGGGGAATGGTTAATTTTCGTCTTCTTTCATGAATAAAATCAAAACTTTTTATTTTACAATAATTACAAAAATATATTTGATTTCCTCATAATGAGCCCTTTTATTTGATATATGACACAGTATTTTTTTTTTTTTTTCAGTTTCCTAATTTGTCTCCCGAAAGCACCGTATTTAAAAAAAAAAAAATTACTTTGCACATCTGTCTTCGGGTCATAGGATTACACCATCTTATCAAATTTCACCAGATTCTGACAGACGGACGGACAGACAGACAGACGCACGAGTGACCCTATAAGGGTTCCGCTTTTTTCATTTTCTGTACAGAACCCAAAAAATCGTTACAATACAGTAAATTTAAGTGACTTCTCTCAGTACGGACTTAAGATAGTTTCTTTATATTTCGCCTACAAACATAAAAGATATCGTGGGCGTCAGTTTTATTGTGTTCCGATATCTTTTTATGAGTTATAACCTAAAGACATTTGATGTAGAACCAGGTCAAGGTGTTGCGTGTTAAACTGGTGTTGCCAGATGCATGCGTTACGTGATTATTGATCATACATGTTAGTGAGCTTGTACCAGTTTTCATTCAAGTCATACTGATGTTGTATAAATTGCACCGTTGGAGAGGATGATGACTGACTAAAAAAAATATGATTCTGTTTAGTCCGTCAGTTAGATTATCGAAAAATATTAGATACGTGTTTTTTGTTTTATCAAATTAATAAAAATTGATGAAAATAAAACGTGTCAAAAATCATGAGTAGGGGCTTGTGACGTCACATTTGAGTAAAAAAATGACTAAATTGTGACACGAGTCATACAAGTTTTCGACGCACTGTATCGTCTTCATTTTTTGTTTACGTGAAAAAAGAAAAAATATGTGTCCAATATTTTTTGGAAATCTATCTGACGGACTAAGTCGATTTTTTTTGTCATCTATCCTATTGTAGCTGCTTAAGGCTGGGGTATGTGCTGAATTAGCAACTCTATTTGTGGTGGTTCAAACTTCGTTTGAAATACTGTTAAAATAAAGTTCTAATCAGCTTGCACTACAAAGTGGTTGTTACGTCAGTCACTGCGGGCCGAATAGTGCGAAATGAGTGGTTTTTATTTAATTGTAGCCTTATAAATAATTAGATCAAAATGCCAATTGTACACTTTGTGCAGAAAAAAGTGACAAATATTTGTGTGAAAAAAAATACTAAATTTTAATGCCGTTTAGGAGTAGTTACGAAATTTCAAAAAAAAATGCTTCACTTTGAATATTTTTTTCATATAGTAATAATAGAGTTAGAATTATTTCAATTGTACCAATTAAAGTTTAAAGTCTATTATGCAACATATATTTTTTTTGCACATTTATATTCACTCACCAAAGAGGAGTTACATGGAGAAAACCTCTCGTTAGCAGATATGGCCCCCTTAAAGCGAATTTCATCATAGAAATAATAAAAAAAAAACTAGACGCCGCCGTCAGCATAAATATCATTTTTAAGAGCTCCTTACACATTTATTACCCCCGAATACTGAAACGTCACTCAAAATTTAAGTAGTACTTATATTTAACAGATACTCAAAAGTGACGTTTGGCCATACGAAATTTAAAATTTAGAAGCTGCTCAAATGTTAAGCAGCCCTTATATTTTGAGTGACGTTTCAGTATTCGGGGGTAACAGCTCTTGAAAGCATCTTACATGTGCTCACGGTGTTTAGTTTCAATTTTAAAATTTGGCCCTAGTAGGTTGAGTTACTATTGGTAAATTCTATCGGAAAAATGTTTAAAACTGCCCAGGGACCTACATTTGTATCTAACGTAAAAAAAAAGCTGTTGGTATTTTGTAACATACCTACCAACCTATACCTGCCTACCTTTATGGAGGATACAGGTATGATATGATGGATCTGGTAAATTGCACAGTTGTCTGTAATAGTGGTTCATATGTCATATCCTTTTCTTACCTCTGATAGGCCCGAGCGCGGCGTCCCGGCAAAGCGCGGTGAGGTCGCTGCCCGAGTAGCCGTCCGTGAGCGCGGCCAGGCGCGCCAGCTCCTGCTCGCTGATGGACGCGGCCGCCGCCCCGCGCGCCAGCACGTGCCGGATCAGCGACATGCGCGTGCGCACGTCCGGGAGGCACACGTATACACGCTTGGGGAAGCGTCTGGTGAGAGAAATAATTGTCAAAAAGCAGTCAAAGTAAAGTTATTATTTATATACCTACATGTGTGTTTTCCTTTTGGAAAACGAACTCGGTTATACAGGGCGACTACCTATTTAGTCACCTTCGTCTTACTAAACAAACTTTCGCTATGAAAAAAGTAGGTACTTTTCAAAGATGCATCGAAATAGTCCGTCCACTATTGTATAGGAATTTGATACGTTTTTTCACGAATCGGATATGAGATTCACAATGAAAGTTGTTTAGCGCACCGTTTGGTACCTTTATCGAGGTGGCCTTATTTAAATCAATACTCCGTATCGAAGTGTGCCATTCTGAAGAAACTTAACAAAACGTGACTTCGTTTTCCAGAAGTTATAACGTGTAGAATCACCTCCTTGACGGATGCAGGTGTCTAAATAGCCATACTGTATAAAGAAAATAGACATTTACTGTTAGTAACTTTACAACCATTTTATGCTTTATTTTTTATTCAAAACCTATATTTCGTTATAACATGTAAAAAGTCTGCCAAACTGGTAAACAGTTTGTGGGCACCATGTGAACTTTTCCAAAGTATATTAAGGTGTAGTAAAATAATTTGGAAGACCGTTTTAATTAATTAAATGAATTTCCATCAGGAAAAACGGGGTGGCAAACACATTTAAAAAACTTAAGTTAAAAAAGACAAAATTTAAGAGCAGAAAGCAAAACTCCTTGCTACACCCTCACCTTAACGCCGCTTCATCCAACTCCTGCGGCCTATTAGTGGCGGCCATCACGATGAGTCGATCAGCCCCGGCTGCCGGCAGCCCGTCGAACTCCACCAAGAACTCTGTCTTCAGGCGCCGAGAGGCCTCGTGCTCGCCCGACGAACGCTCGCATAGCAGCGAGTCCACTTCGTCTACGAAGATTATTGCGGGCTGTCGATGGACCAAAATAAATAATAAATTGACCATTTTTATTAGGGTTCCGTAGCCAAAAGGTAAAACCCAATTAGTTTACTAAGACTCCACTGTCCGTCAATCTGTTACCAGGCTGTATGTCATGAACCGTGATAGCTAGACAGTTGAAATTTTCACAGCTGATGTATTTCTGTTGCCACTACTCGTATAACAAAACATACTAAAAGTAGAATAAAACAAATATTTACGGGGGGCTCCCATACAACAAACGTGTTTTTTTTGCCGTTATGTCTAATGTTGTATAGATAATGGTACGGTACCCTTCGTGCGCGAGTCCGGCTCGCACTTGGCCGGTTTTATAACTTATATAAGACTGGCTGTTGTTAACAACTTCATTCGCGTAGAAATTTTGATGAGTATGTGTGGAGAACAGTAGCTGTGCCATACCAGAGGATAATCTACCTCTGTGCCAAATTTCATAGAGATTCTTTCAGCTGTTCTGGCGTGACTTATACTCAGTCAAACGCAAGGTCAAACGTTCATCCATCCAAACTCTCGCAGTAAGTTGTAAGATTTAATTTAGCAGTACAACCTCTTCTTGAAATAGAGCATTAAATTGCAATATGGACTTTCAGTTGTTCCATTGCTGATTGGAGCACAACTTATTCTTTACAATCTTTTAACGTTTTGTAAGACTACGTTGAATACGGTCTCCTACTAAAATATTTATTGAATACCTTGTGTTGTTGCTGATTTTAATTTCAAAATTAACAGCAAACACTAGCGTATTTCCATCATCTGCCTAGCCTTTTCCCAACTATGTTGGGGTCGGCTTCCAGTCTTACCGGATGCAGCTGAATACCAATATTTTACATGGAGCGACTGCCTATCTGATCTCCACAACCCAGTTAGTACTGGGTAATACGATACCCCTTGGTAAGACTGGTTGTCAGACTTTTTGGGTCACTGACTACCTAACGACTGTCAAATATCTACAAATGACAGCCGGAACCAACGGCTTAACCTGTTTTTCGAGGCACGGAGGAAACTCGGTATGTACTGGGTGGTCACCCATCCACAGACCCACCTAGGTAAGCACGGCTTAACCTAAAGATCGACGCGAGCGGCTGTTAATACTTAGCCACGGCACACTAGCGTATTTCTTGATTAAAATTCTATTAGCGGACTTTTGAGAGTATATCATAATTATTTCTACAGCAAAACAAGATACAGTACAAAATTCACTATCTAAAATACTGCAAAACTACGTGTCAAGTTTCATTGAAAAAACAATTTGTTATACATACCAAAAATAATATATACCAATAATCCGGAAATCACTTTCATTCATACTTGACCGATTGTTTCGACCTTTCTTTTTTAATTGGAGCACATAAGTGGTGCATACGACCTCGCGTTATACAGCCTAGTTATTAAAATATGATACGTTTATTAATATTGTTTAGTTTGATCATGGAAGTGAAATATTTTAAGGGTCAAATAAATAAAAAAAAAAACATTTATTTATTGTTTAAAAAAAAAAGAAGCGATCTGTGTTCCACATTCGCGCTATATCGTAAGATTTAGTCACGACGAATACTTTACTCAGCAGTGTAGCATGTACAAACATCGATGATGAGTAAACACCTAGGGGCAGAGGTGTGAATTACACCACCATACCACACATCAAAAAAAGTTTGAGATCACTTTGAAAAATCGAAATCTTTTTTGTTACGGTAGAATCTACCGTCTTACAAATAGCCTTACAAGAATACACATAGATTATATTACGATTATATTATATTAGAACGATCAATTTCAATTTAAACTAAAATGGAATGGACGTAATTTTTGGTTCATTTAAATCAATAAAATAAAATACAGTACTATCAACCCAAGAAAAGTATTAAAAGTTAAGTTCAACTACTGCTTGTCGCACAAAAATAATATTAAACTCCTGCAATTTTCTACAACAGTTCACTACAAGGCATTTTTCATAAATAAAAAGAGTTTTGTATTTCATGCATGTCCCTACTAAACCGGCCTATGCTAGTTAGTATCACAAACTTTTTTGATGTGTGTATGTGCCATACGTGTGCGTGACCAAGGCACATAGGGACCGTGTTAATACTTGAAATTTCCCGATAAGACTCAATAACGCTTTGTCTGACCTGGCGATCGAATCCAACTGTACTTTTCACCTAATAAAATTGTTTTTCTGCAATAATTTTTGCGCAGTGTGACTTAGTTTAATGTACATTATGCTTGGTCCACGGCTTCGTGAAGGGTCATTTACATGCACCAGAAATGATTTTTAACAATTCATCCCCGTAAGTAGATAATAGAGGATTGAAGAGTTTGTATGTAAGTTCCAAATTATTGCTGACGTGAAATCCCATTACAGCTTGTGTCACTTAGAAGAGTTGGATTACTAAAAAAAAAAAACTGGCTGTCTGTAAAGTCGGTTTACGGACAATAATTTTACGTGATAACGTAATTTTTCATGATATTAGTGATTTTATCTTAAAAAACATAATTTCATCCCCCTTTTGGATTGAAATTCTAACAACACCGTTGCGTTAGCTTCCAACCATACGCCTAGATAATAAATTATGTATTGAAACTGATGAAAATTAAGGACTTTCCACACACAACTTTATCCCCTTTTTTAACTCTTTGGGGGTGGAATTATCAAAAACGCTGAGTGACGTATAAATTAATATTCAAACGTCAGCCTAAAAACATAATTTTAAGATATTAACTTTAAAACTAACGGACTTTCATACAAACTTTCATCCCCTATTTAACTCCCTTAGGGGTGGAATTATTAAAAATGCTGAGACACGTATAGATTAATTTTCAATCGTCAGCCTAAACACAAAATTTGAGGATCCTAACTTTAAAACTGACGTACTTTCATACAAATTTTCATTCCCTATTTAACTCCCTTAAAGGGTTCAATTTCTAAAAATCCTTCCTTATTTCTTGTCCACATTACAAAGGGAACCACTGTGCCAAATTTCAGTTTTCTAGGTCTAAGGGTTTGGGCTGGGCGTTGATCGCGGCGCACGCACGCTGCACGCACGAAAAAGTGTCACACCGTTACGCAACGGTGTGACACTTTTTCGTGCGTGCAGCCGATGTTCATCGATTTATAAGACGTTATCACGTCAAAAGTTTCTAACTCAAATATAATACAAACTGCAGCAAGGCAACAATAGGTCTAACAGACTTGATTATCCGAATACCTAGATGTAATAACCTCTATTTGAAAGTGCATTCAAATGTTCGATAGGTTTTTTATCACGAGTATGCGTTCGAAAGGAGGTCATTGACTTGCAGTTATATTGTTAGCGATATAACGAGTAAATGACGCGGTGTTAATTATTTGCAAGGCACGGAACGTTTTAATTGTCTATTCGAGTATGAGACATAAGTGGCTTAGTTGTAGGTTTGAGAAACCTATAGTTTGTGGAGGCCAGATATACGTTTTTTTTGTCGAAAAAACTTTCGTTTACTATTGTCATCATCTGCCTAGCCTTTTCCCAGTTTTACCGGATGCAGCTGAATACCATATTTTACATGGAGCGGACTGCCTATCTGACCTCCACAACGTGTTATTACCGGGTTATACGATACCCCTTGGTAAGACTGGTTGTCAGACTTTTTCGGCCTCTGACTACCTAACGACTGTCATAGATCTACAAATGACAGCCGGGACCAACGGATTAACGTGCTTTCCGAGGCACGGAGGAAACTCGGAATGTAATGGGTGGTCACCCATCCACAGACCAACCTAGGCAAGCACGGCTTAACCTAACGATCGACCCGAGCGGCTGTTATTATTTAGCCACGAGCTTACTATTGTGAAAGACGAATAAAGGGATCATGTCAAGAGAATGTATATCTGGGTCCGGTAAACTGATACTCCGTAGTATTTATTATAATTTTCCTTGATTGTAACTTTAGTTCACTACGAAATCGGCCCACCTGAAAAGCCTTCATATTATGAATATTCTTTAGTATGTCTAGTTAGGGCCTACAAAGTCTTGTTGACTTTAGTATGTCTAGTTAGGGCCTACAAAGTCTTGTTGACTTTAGTATGTCTAGTTAGGGCCTACAAAGTCTTGTTGACTTTAGTATGTCTAGTTAGGGCCTACAAAGTCTTGTTGACTTTAGTATGTCTAGTTAGGGCCTACAAAGTCTTGTTGACTTTAGTATGTCTAGTTAGGGCCTACAAAGTCTTGTTGACTTTAGTATGTCTAGTTAGGGCCTACAAAGTCTTGTTGACTTTAGTATGTCTAGTTAGGGCCTACAAAGTCTTGTTGACTTTAGTATGTCTAGTTAGGGCCTACAAAGTCTTGTTGACTTTAGTATGTCTAGTTAGGGCCTACAAAGTCTTGTTGACTTTAGTATGTCTAGTTAGGGCCTACAAAGTCTTGTTGACTTTAGTATGTCTAGTTAGGGCCTACAAAGTCTTGTTGACTTTAGTATGTCTAGTTAGGGCCTACAAAGTCTTGTTGACTTTAGTATGTCTAGTTAGGGCCTACAAAGTCTTGTTGACTTTAGTATGTCTAGTTAGGGCCTACAAAGTCTTGTTGACTTTAGTATGTCTAGTTAGGGCCTACAAAGTCTTGTTGACTTTAGTATGTCTAGTTAGGGCCTACAAAGTCTTGTTGACTTTAGTATGTCTAGTTAGGGCATACAAAGTCTTGTTGACTTTCCCGATCCTGAACTACCTGATTGGCTAATCTAATTGAGAACGAATTTCGCCAATACAACTGAACATGCTCAAAACATTTAAACTGCGTTCAAGACTTGTCATTTTTATATGGAATATTGACACTAACAGCTCCTGAACATGTGTGAAATGTGCTGATCGCATTCAATGAGCTCTGAAAATCTTTAAGCAATAATATGCACCGCAAAAATAATAAGGGTGTTTACCTACAAACGTTAGTAGTTTGTAGTTGTCGATGTCGCCATTGGTTAGGTTAGGACACATTTCTACCTCTAGGTTCTTTTTCTTTCTTTATATCTGACCTGCAGTTCTCTGGCGACCTGGAAGAGCGCTCGCACCATCTTCTCGCCCTCGCCGACGTACTTGCTGGTGAGCGTCGCCGCGGATATGGAGAAGAACGTCGCCGAGCACTCGGCCGCAACGCACCGGGCTAGTAGCGTTTTACCTGCGTATCAACAAATTGGGATTAAAGACCACTTTTACACTACTCGACTGCGGCGAAGCCCAAAAGGAGGGTTATAAAGGGTGTAAAAAAATTCTTAATGAAGCCGAAAGGCACTTGTTCTTCCCGTCATTGCGATAATTTTTTTTGTTCTACAACATACCTGGGAACCTTCTAGTTATGGAGATATTGGGGGTCAATAACTTTTTGACAAGTTTTTTTAATAAAAATAAAAATAAAAAGAATTTTCCTTCTACAATTTTGTTTACTTAACTAATGGTTAGTGTTACAAATTTGACTCTTATAATGTTAGTAATATTATTTTTCTTGATTTCTATGTACCGTTATTTAATTATTATGTACAAGGACCGCTAGCAATAGTGGTGAAAGCCTCCTCCATTCGTTTCCATGCTATTCTGTCTCTAGTTACTCTACTCCAAATTTTACCTACTATTTTTATAATATCGTCGCTCCATCTCATTTGTGGTCGAACTTGTCTGCGCTTTTTGTTCAGTGGGTACAACTGGTACCCAATGAACAAAAAGCGCAGACGAGTTGGTGATTTTCGTCCACCTTTCATCTGGTACTCTTTAGAAATGTCCAGCCCATTTCCATGTCAATCCAAGTACCTTTATAGCCACGTCCTTTGCCTTGGTTTTACTTCTAATTGTTGTGTTCTTTACTTTGTCTTTAAGTCTGTGGTTCATGTAGCTCCTTTCTATTCCTCTTTGGCACATTTTGTTTTTTTCTAAGTTTCGTTTCGTCAGGGACCATGTTTGACAGGCATATGTGAGTGTGGGAAGTAGGCATGCTCCCGTGGTTTCAGTGGTTTTTGGTTTCGTGGTTTTTATTTTGGTTGGCATCTTACTCTTGAATATTTCTTTTAGAGTCCAGTATTTATTCCAGGTAGATTTGATTCTTCTTTCTCGTGCAGTTTTTAAAGTAATTAGGTGTCCTAGGTAGATGTACTCTTCAACGTGTTCTAGGTTCGTAGATGAAATTATTATTGGTGTTTGGTGTACTTCTAAGCCTACTTTTTTGCTTTCGTCAAATAGCGACTCTAACATAGACTGCATTTCATATGGGTCTTCTGACATCAGCACGATATCTTCAGCGAATCTTAAGTGTGACAAGTGTTTTCCGTGTAGGTTTAGGCCCTTGTTTTCCCAGTTCATTGCTCTGTATATTTGCTCTAACACCGCTATGAATATTTTAGGGGAGAGTGGGTCACCTTGTTTAACTCCTTTTTCGATTTTAAAACTATTTCCTGGTTTCTCGAGCATAATCCTAGAGTTACTATTTTTTTCAAAATTACCTTCATTAGATCGATGTACTCTTTGTTGATTCCTTGCATTGATAGAGCTGTGAGAAATTGAGTCGAACGCTTTGCTGTAGTCGATGAAGCACAGGTATAGAGCTTTGTCTTACTCGTTGTATTTTTCCAAAACCATTTTCAGGGAGTGTATGTGGTCTATGGTAGAGAAGCCACTTACAAATCCTGCTTGTTCTACTGGTTGATTTTTGTCTATTGGTTTTGTCAATCTTCGTAGAGTTGCCGAGAATAGTTTGTAGAGATTTGACATGAGACTAATGGGTCTGTAGTTTGATAATTGTTTCGGGTCTCCTTTTTAAACAAAAGTACGTTGTTTGAGCATGTCCATTGTCGGAGTATTTCCTTTTGATTTAGTATTAAATTGAATAGTGACGTTAGTGGTTTAGTTAGAGTATTTCTTCCAAATATTATCATTCCATTTGTTATGCCATCTGGGCCTGGACTTCTTTCGCACTTGAGTTTGTCGATTGAGTGTTCAATTTCCCATGTACAGAATTCTGGTACATTGTCTGTATTTACAGGATTAGTTTGTGCTTCTTCTGTGGAATCGCTGCCTTTTTTGTAAAGATTTTTGTAGAAATTTGTAGCTGCTTGTTTTTTTATATACAAGTTTTTAATGTAAGATTTTTAAACTTTAAACACCACCACGACCCCCGTACTATTCAATCAATCCATCAGCACAATGTGTTGAGTGTGTTTTATTGAGTTTTACCTCAAAATATGACTTTTCACCCCAAAAAAAAAGTCGATTCCCAGCAATAATTTTTGCGTACAGTTACTTATTTGATGTACAGAATGCTTAGTTAACGGCTTCGTGATGAGGCTGCACCATGTATGTTTGACCTGTATGTAAGTATGTATGTCCGTTTCTTTGTTCTCTCGTAACTCTTCAACGGATGAAGGTACTCGTATTTGGATAGATTATATTATTATGTCGTTAGATTCTTCTTGATGGCGCAAGCGTCACTGGCTACATTATAATCAAAAAACAAATAAAAATCGTGGATTTGGTGTGCCATAATGTGGAGTTCGATTTTTTTATCATACCATCGAGTGGGGTATTAAAATGAAGGGTTTTAAAACATTACAAAAATAAATGCAACTTATAATATGTTTGAATGTAAATAAAAGTTGGTATTATTCTGAAATACTAATATGTTTATCAAATTAAAGGGCTCATCATGAGGATTTTAAAATGGTATTTTCAAGTACCTAAAAAGTGTAAAATAAAAAAATAAGTAATAAAAAATAAATAAAAAACCCGAGTGCTAACTAACTAATAACGGAGGAGACAGGACATATTGACTGCAACAGTCGGGACCCAAGACTAAAATCATTACATAAAATATGGGTCCCGACTGTTGTACTCAACTTATGTCCAGTCTCCTGAACTTTGTTTTTTTTTCAGTTTTTGTTTAAATCTAATAGTTATTTTTTACGCAGTCGGGTTTTTTAAGGTTATTTGTATTAAAAGAGATTCCACTAGTGTGACAATTTGTCAGAAAACAAAGACGACTTTTAATCCAGTATGCATGATCAGCAGAGATCAGAATAGTGAATGTTTACTTGCCTAAACTCCATAGAGTAAGTAACATGTGGATAATATCTTTCTCTAATTTACCTTATTATTAATTTATTTTATTTTGGAACTTATAAATAATTACGAGATTTTATACGGAGTTGTTGTCCAGATGTTACTTACTCCCTGCTGTAAGCGGCCTATAGGATATAGTTGATAGTTAAGTATCTCTGAAAATATATCCCTGCAAAATACGCTGCTAGTTTTGCTGACTAGCTGATTTCTACAACGCTAGAGATATTGTTGTTCAGCTCGTGCCAACGCGATATTTTTGATATTGCTGTCGTAAAAACGGAGCAATCACTTAATGAATTTATTCTTACGTAACATCATATTTATATGACTTAAAATCAGTTAGTAAGCATAGAAGGCGAGCGTGGTCTAGTTCTAACGGCATCCTAAGTATGTTGATAGAGAAGTTCGACGCATCTTGGTTGTCGCACGCTGTGGAGGTGCTGGTCAGAAGACACCACACCTAACCTCACAATTTTCTTTTTGTATTTGTTTTGCGTTTCTGTGTTTTGTTTACTAACAATAGGTTTTAGGAATAATGTTATGTTACTAACAATTGGGCCTAGTTGCCATAAATAAACAAATATTTAATTTATGTTTTTTTTTTTTATTAAATTAAATTTATAGAAAAAACATAAACAAAAGCCTTTCTAGTAAACGATGTGGGACAAAACCTCATGTCAGTATTCTATGAATAATATTTACCATTTCCTGGTGGTCCAAAGAGGAGCAGTCCCCTCGCTGGAGACCGAAGCCCAGTGAACAGTTCCGGCCTTAACGAGGGCAGCACTACCATCTCTTGTAGCGCTTGCTTGGCCGCCTACAAACAAAGAAAAAACATTACATAATTTCGTACAAACCTGAAGCCTGTATTTTCCTCGCAGTGTTACAAGTATAGCTTATATATCACTACTTATGTTTGACCCTATTGATAGGGGGTAACCCTATTGCCACGTATTAGACAAAAATCTAGACTCGGGGCTAATGACTGCTGAGAAATTCTTATAATAAAATACCTTTGCCATCCTGAGGGTTGAAACACTCTCACGCTATCTTGTAAGTTGAGACTAATAAACTAAAGTAATAAACATAAAAATATATTACTTTCATTTAATTATGCGTTCTAGTTATATTATATTTTAATCATCTAAGTATTTTCTAGTAAAAGTTATCATGAATTAAACTAATTTCTTGCGCGAAAGTTGTTTCGCCTTGGAATATTTTTATGACGAAAGTAGATGCTCATAAATCGAATTTGAAGAATAACACAGAGTCGTTCATGACTTGGTATCTAGAAATAAATATGTTTTATCCTTAGGAAGCTTACAACACCTAATTGATGTTATTTATGCAGTTTTTTAAGAAAAACTATTTGTTCTAGCACATCAAAAAATATATCATATTTCAAACATAGACATAGACTCGATACATAATTGGATGAAATCGGCTCGATAGAAAGTAGTTGTAAAGAGTGGTCTTAAAAGCATCATAATTTTTTTCAGTTTTTTTTTTTTTAATTATTTAATTTTTGACGTATGGGTCTGCAATTAAAAATATGAAGTCAACATATTCATACCTAAACTGCTAACGAGTCATATTTCACAAATAATCTACACTTTTTTTATTTCAATATTTATTCATTATTTTCTTCTTAAACCTGGCCGCTCAGTAACTCTCTCGCTCTCGTGTACTCCGATACAAATAGACAGTGTGCACTCATATTGGTGTTGACATCCCCTTAAAAAATAAAATATAAACTGTGTCTTAAGGGATATGGCGACCCAATGTTTAACTAAGTTTCAAGTACATAAGACCCACCCGCGTTGAAAACTTCATCAGTTATTAAAAAACAACAGCTTTTCCATAAAAAAAAAACACTACAATGGCTAAGTACACAGCCAAAATGTTTAGGACAAATAAAAAGTGTGTTAACAATGTTATTTTACGTATTTCTTTTCTTAGGCTTAGTATAAAAAATATACCTAGCCACGAAAATAGTCACGATCGATTACTATAAGACGACACAGAACAATATAAGTTAAATCAAAGTCGCTAGAATACACTTCGGTAGGTCACGCATATCTTTTCGTGATGTCGTAAGATCTAACAAAACAACTGTTTCGACACGGCTGGATCTAGCATGGCGAAACTTAGCTATAAATAATACCAGTCTTCTAATAGATAGATAGTATTTAAGTAATACATAAAATATATGTTTTACACACACACGTGTTGAAAAAATAACATACACTACTGTCCAACATCTGCATCAACTTTTTCTTTATGTTGGGATCGGTAATTTCCAGTCTAACCTGAATGCAGCTGAATACCATTGTTTTACATGGAGCTGCCTAACTGACATCCACAACTCAGTTATCGGGTCATACGATACCCTTTGGTACGACTGGCTGCCACATTTTCGGGCTTTTGACGACCTTACGGGTCGTCGAATGACAGCTGGTACCAACGACTTAACATACTTTTCGAGACACGGAAGGGTCTTGGTTTGTAACACAGCACCATAGTAAAGTTGGTCAACCATTCATGGGTCGACCTCGGCAAGCCTAGCTTAACCTGATTGACCGACTCATAACGCAGTCATTATTTACCAACGAGCCGTCTCTACTCTGCTCCATATTGTTGTAACAAATGCGAAGAATCTGAGCGGAAAAACCGCGGCAGATTTCTGCTTCGTCTGTCGGAAGTCGTAGTAACATTACATTTTTCCGGATCTGTAGTTTTTCAAGTCACACAAGATTTATCAGAAAGAACAAAAAGTGGGTCTGCGACGTTTCCAAGATCAGTGGAATTACGCTGCGTTTTTCCGATCAATTTGTCTCTGGCCAAAGAAAGAACGAGTATTGATCATTACTATAGAGATCGGTAGGTAGGTAGGATTATCTGCCTCTAATTTACCAGTTTTATTTCGTAAGTTGTGTGGTAATCGGTTGGTTTGGTGATGTGGAGGAATGAGGAAAATGTCGTGAGGAAAGTTTTGAGTATGATGTGGATACTTGGGTAGGTATCTGAGTAGAGGAATATGCCAAGTAAAGAGGTGTTTGATGAGATGAGCAGCGGTGGCCCAGTGGTGGCGGCCCCGACTTACGAACAGTAAGTCGTGGGTTCGAACCCAGACAGGCGCATTACTTTGTGTAGGTACTGTATTTTATCACTACTGCTCTCAAAATGGTGAAGAAAAAAAAACATCGTGAGGAAACCGGCATGTCCTAGAACCAAAAAATTCGAAGACATGTGACCCGCGTGGTGGATTATAGCCCATTCCCAATGGGAACATTAATAGGCTGATGATGATGATGAGATGATGAATAATAGAGAAGTAAGGAAGAAGAAAACATGATGCGCCGACAACAAACAAATTGGAATAAGATAAGAAGTTAGATGATGATTTCAGAACTTAAAAATCATTACAAAATCACACACGATTTTTTAAGGAGGTATTTTCCACTTGTTACTTATTTCTTTTTTTTTCTTTCCCTCTCATAGAGAGAAGGCCTGTGTCCCAGCAGTGGGAACATTAATAGGCTGATGATGATGACTTATTTCGTTGAAGTTTAAGCGAACAAAATCTACATTATTCCGATTTTTAATCAATACACTTCCACATTGCTTGTTGACAATTTCACACCATTCAAGCCAGGCTCACGATGTAATCCTATGCCATAAGTCTATCTGTTTTAGTTTGACGTAGAAAGTACGAATCACGACATTCTTGGTATCGACATTACAATTTTATTTAGGCCCGGTGATAGCCACTTGTAACATTGTAAAACCTCAAGTACCTGCCAAGTTTTTAACCCAAACCCTGGTGATTGCTGCACAGTCATTTGGGAATGTGTAAAAGGAGGAGAAAGTTCAGCGATGATTAATCTCTATTGATAATTGACGACATGATTGACTCTAAAAGGATGATTAAGGAATATTATTTGCATTCAGATTGTTAACACTTTTCTAAAAATATTTTAGAAAATGTTATCATCGAGTTGTCTGATTGATTAGTACGTAAAAAGTGTTTGGATTTCAATAACTTTTTTCAGCTATCGTCGAATCGATTCGATTTCTATACATTCACCTAATTGGTTTGTGTCTGGCTTTATTTGCATTTTTTCTATTGATAGAGTTTACTTTCACTGCGGCATTATTTGTAGGGTAGATGTTATTTTCGCTTTTCAGAATTTAAGCCCACTTGCACGACAAATCACGCGTTAAATGTGTTTAAAACATGGTTTTGTTCCCGGTCATCTTTTGCCATACCTGTTATTGGAATTAAATATAACAGCTCAACTTGGCCCCATTAGTATTAAAGATAATATTTATGCCGTGGTGCTAGGCAACGAGGCTTATTCTAGTTGTAAACCGCCTTTGTGCCTATTGGCCTCATTTGTTCTGTCTCCTGCTGATATGGAGGGAAGTGGAAATTATGTTTTTCCTACTCTTTTGCTATTATTTTCTGATTAATTTCGTTGCGGGATCCAAGACAGTTAAATTGTTTCTCTGGGACTTCGTCGAGCAACTTTGTCCCGGCACTTTTCTTGTGGTCGCCACTGTTGGTTCTGGCTTTCACAAGTTGCTGGTTTGGGAATAGTGTGGTGAGCTTCGTCATCTTTCGAAGATGACATGACAGACTTATGTATTAAATAAACTACCATTATGTTAAACGTATTTGAAATTGAAACATCGTGCTGTTTCTATCAATCGTTTGAAAATAGATAGAATATTCTTTATTGTACTCCAAAATTATTAGACAGCACTTTTACAATACCTACTGCACGAAGACAGCAAAGTCAGAAAGAGCAATGTTTTAAATACGTTTAGCACTGAACCCTCTTCGTGATTTGTGGTGCAATCGAGCCAGAAATCAGTTAATGGAAAAGGGTACTTCTAGAGTCATTTACATGAAACGGATTGGGTGAATTAAATTGTACGAGTCAACTTTCCTGTCATCATGCTTCCCTAGTACTTTTTTTTATTGATCACTTTGCGGCTTTGCAATGGTCAATATTTATGTAGGTATGCTCTTTACAAGGCGTAGATCAGAACTACGTTGTCGGATACAGTTTGGCTCCAGTCCAGTCCAGTTCAGTAAACGGTGTGTAGTGTAAACGGACTATCGAATCACATGTAATTTAATATCACGCGTGTGATCCCTGGAGGTTTAGACAGAGGTGTTCCTATAGAAGCCACATTTCGCCAGTTGTACTTATGTTATATAGGGACGAACCTATTGTTTTTTATGCAAGACATTTACATTGAAATAACCAAGAAAATAATGATTCATTCTTCTAAACACTTCTTAGTCACTATTCAATTAAATATCCAAAATGAACCAGACAAATGTTGGCCCGAAATTCTAGCCATTCCTTTCAACCAATATTGGGGCAGACGTGATCGAAAGAAAATGCTTTTATGTAATATTTCTCGTCGTCACCCGATGTGTCAGCTTCGCACCGTTACTTTAAAGGTCAATGAACAAGTTTACATTACAACACTCTAGTTACCTCACGATTCTTATTAACAGCGTTCGCAATTTGGCTTTTAAACATATAGGTAAACAAACTAGCATAAGCCAGCAGCTTCGCCTGCGTGGAGTTCGATAATTGTCCCACGGGATCATATTACCGGGATAAAAGTATCCTATGTGTTAATCCAGCTTATAAACTATCTGTGTGCAAAATTTCCCCCAAATCCGTTTAGTAGTTTTTGCGTGAAAGAGTAACAAACATACTCATCCAACTTGTGCCTTTATAATATTAAGTGTGATTTCCTCTCAAACTTTTTTACTCTTCATCTACATAACGTTCAGTTTGTGCTGCAACTTAAAGTATTGTCACGACTTTTTCAATGGTAATAGTCATTGTGAAATCAACTTATTTAACAATTTTCCTTAAAGTTGGCATTTGCTAGGTGTTAATAACATCAAAATTGGAAACAAGGATTTTGATAGACTTGGATTATATTTGGCTAGAGGTTAGCTATTGTGTGATCGTTTTTCATGTTTCGTGACACTGAAATTAAACAATTGGTAGACTATTTACGATAAGTGCAAAAAGTGAAGCAAGGCAAGATAAAGACTGAGAAGAACTCGGACATTCCGCATGCCCCTGGCTGGAGGCCTACACTCAAGGCCCACAGGATAGTCCCGTTAAGCAGACGACAACGAGAACAAGAATAGTTTTGTTCAAATATCATTGTCAGTTCAAGTGCACCGAGTGATGAATACCTCAGACACATGAGACACAGACTAGACACGACCTTCAACAATGAAGATAGCGACTTAGAAGAAGATCATTGTCAAAAAAATTGTGACGAAAACATTTTTTGACGTAGTAAGGCGAATCTGACTATTAAAATTTTGTACAGACAGATAACTAGAAAGCACATCAAGCTACCCAAAACTGTAAAATTTTCCCAATCAACCTTGAACCGAATGCTTTAGCGATAACGTTGAAAATCTATTATATAAATTTGACAGATTGTAGTGGCGATGTGCTGGCGCGGTCTGTACCAACCAACGTTCCTTATAGGTCGAGAAGTTTTCGGCTTCCTGAGCGATAGTTAATTACAGTTGAATTTGGCAACAAGCCAGGCCTGTGATCGGTTTTGGTGTTCGTGTATTCATTGCGACGTTATGAGAAGGCACATGCTTATAGCTAAATAATAGTCACACTTTGAATGCAACGACACTGCCAAATTGCATCTGCGAAGTAAACTGCCAGTCGGTAGACCTCATGTTCACTGAGAGACAAGCTGTGTATCGTAACTGAAACTTGGCAGGAACTTTGTAATCATAATGCAGCATGACTTAAGGTGGATGCTCCAGGGTAGCCCGCGAAATTCAAATTTTCTTACGTTTTTTGCAATTTGCAGGCTAGTGCTAGGTTGTATGTTGATTAAAATATCAATACAAACTCGATTGAATGACTATTTCATGAATAAGTCATTCAATCGAGTCACATGAACTTGCGAGGGTTGTAGGTATTGTTGATTATGTCGATTATAATTCTGTAACTACATACATACGTTTTACAGCCGCGAATCATATAAGCCTATGGCTTAGCCTGCGTTTAATAATACGTTAATGCGTAGTAATGCGTTCAATAAAACCATTTGTGTTGTAACCCTTGGTCTGATTGCTACGTAAAGGTCTTACCCATAGACCCTACGCCTTTGTGTGTTTTAGGGAAATCAATGAGTGCAATTTTAAACATAATCTTTACCTTTAAACCAATTCATTCTGGATCTGCGCAATTTTAAACTGTGTGACATTGAAATAAAAGTCACACGACGCGTGCTCATGATTTTTAAAGACTACAATACAATTAATAATTCACTTACATCTTGTCCCGCAATATCTTCCCACTGCACCTTGGGGCCTCCTTCCACAATCTCGTCTAGGATCAGCTGGACGAGTTTGGGGTCCACCCCACGCACGCTGAGGGCCGGCTGGGGTGTCCTGCTCCTCGTGGGGGTCCCGCGTTGGGAGCCTCCCCCCACCACGCGTCGGACTGGGGACCCGTTGGAAGGTACCTGGTATGCGCTCTGATTTGAGACGCGAATTGACGATGATTGTGGGTTAGATGGATGGAAATGTTAATGAAGAAACAAAAGAAGTTAGTAGTTTAGTTAATTTAGTATCACTCCTTTTCCACCTGGAGGGGGTACACAGAGTTGGTCTCACAAAGCAAGTAAGAAGTTAGTTTAGTAGAGAGCAGATTATACTAAATTTAACTTTCGTATAAGTAGACTTATTTATAAGCTATAAACCTTGTTTTAAAGAGGAAGTTTTTTCAATAAAATAATAAAAACAAAGACTTCCTGTGTTCTACTTCGATCTGTGTCAGAAAAAAAGATTTGTATTTACTTTTTCTTAATTTATATTTACTTTCTAGTTAGTCATTTAGTTATCTTTCTAGATCATCGAGCAACGGAGAGTTCTGATAGCTCTCAGTCGAAAAAACTAGTACTAAGTATAGCGAATTGTTTTTAGCGCATCCACGCAATCAATTCTGATTCGTTGAGTAGGTGAAGGCAATAGTAGCACAGTTACAGCCAATGTTGCTCATAATGTACAATTTATTATGTACTTTATACACATACAGTTAACTACTAAGATAATTTGTATTTTGGTTTTTGTAAAACAATGAATTTTGAATGAGTGAAGGTGCCAATTTGGTGATTGTCACGTGATAGTTTTATTCGAAAAGAAACCAATCTAAAAGCCAATTGGAATAGAAATTTCAGAATATATAAAAAAGCAATTATTACTACAAAAATATTTGAAACTATCGTTTGATCACTGATAATGCTGTGTGGTGTGAAGTCATTTTCACTTTCAAACAATGATTGATTGTTTCCCACTTAATCTGATCACCGAAATAGTAAGTATTCATTGTTTGAAGACCTAATAAGTAAATATTCGTTTAGTAAAAACATAATAACGGCTATTGTTCCTGTACCATCCTCAACAAATACCTTCAAAAATATTCATATTGAATATCATGCGTGGGACGTTTTTTACTGTAAAAAGGTCCGAGGTCTCAATTTAGCTAAGAATAAAATTCATATAAGTAATAGGAACTCAATTTAGCAAGAAGCTTTGGAACACTTACAAAAATTGAATCTATGCTTACTCCACGAAAAATCTCTTTGAATTTTTGTATGTCATGCTCGAGCTGATTGTATATTATTACATACTTATTTTACTTTACCTTTTGCCAAATGTCTCTTGGCCCTCCAACACAGGGCCACGGTAGTCAACAAAAGAGATTTCGGGACGACATGTCTTCCTTTGATAAGAAGTAAGAAATTGATAAGAAGTAGAGCAGACGGCGAGGTGGGCAGACGACATTGTTGCCATCGCGCGAATATCCTGGATAAGGCTGGCACAAGAACGTGGAGTTTGGCACAACCAAAAAGGGGCCTATACCCAACAGTGGGTGAAGTTGGGTTGTGGATGATTATGAAGATAAGAACGAACATTTTTCATCTAATGAAAGAGTGTGGGAAAAGGTATCCCATCAGTGGGACAGAGGCTGTGTTTTATCACGTGATTATAAACAGCTGCTTGGTGTTAGCGGTGTGCATTCTTTAAAGGCGGATACGAAACGCGATACTTTTGAACGTATTAGTAACCGCAGGAGACACAGGTTAACGTATCCAGGATCGATATCCACGTGACTACAAGAACTAGAACGACCCTTTTTATTTGATTATAGGATAATAAGTGTTTAAGTACATTGTCTTTTTACTTCACTGCCTCAAAAAGGATAATGTATTGGGCGTATATTTTACTTAGACGAGGCGAAAGAATTATGTGGGGATCGTAGCTGAAAGCGTTCTATGGTTTCTGCCTACCCCTATGAGAAAAAGACGTGAGTTTATTTGTATGTAGGTATATTACACAGCATTTTCCAAAAGCCCATGTCAGTTTTTTTATCCACATAAGGGACAAATGGCTGTTTTTTGCGTCCATGTTAACTTAACCACGATCGATTTTCGTGGCACAGTGACTTCAACAAAGTTTTTATTCAAGTACAGGACAATGCACGACTTTGGCGTCTAAAAAAGTCATTTATGAGATTCGTTTAAAAAATTTCTTGACAGCTTTACATCGCGGAACGAATAAGATACTTATGGAAAATTTTTATTTTTAAGATTTCTTTTGGTAATACATATTGAATTCTGCTGATATGTTATGGAAGTGGAAGTTATTAGATGTTTTTGCTACTCCTCCGCTATTCGTTTCTTTGTTTCTCTGGGACTTCGTCGAGCATCGTATTCTCGGCGCTTTTGTAATGATCGCCACTGTTGATTCTGGTTTTCAGGAGTTGCAGTAGTTAGGGAAAAGTGTAGAGGGGGCTTGCCCACACTACTAAGAAGTCCATGTCGTACTAATATTTTGTTCATTACCTTATTACTTTCACTAATACAATTTTTTATCTAAACTGGATTAGTTACTCTTATCTATTTCACCAAAACCACAAGCATTATCAGCAATCATAAGAACAATAGGCGAGACGACAAAAAAAACTAATTAGTCCGTCAGTTAGATTATCAGAAAATATTTGACCCGTGTTTTTTCTTTTGTTACGTAAGTCAAAATTGACGAAGATATATTATGACGCTTTTAAAATTCTCAATACGTCACGCCTATGTATAATATTTAGCTAGTTCTAACGTCACGAGACCCCGCTCCCGAGTTTTGATGCGTTTTATCTTTGTCAATATTCTTTGATTTACAAAAACAAAAGATACGTGTCCATTAATTTCCAATACTCTAACTGGCGGACTAAATAGATTTGCAATTTATTGATACTGTCGTCATGCCTATTCCAAACCTAACCATCATTTTTCATTCTACTCACCGAAAGCTGTCGTTTAACAGCGGGCGGTGTCGATGCCGGCTTCACAGGATACCTGCTGTAGCTCCCATTAGAGCTGTTCGGCTGTGATGATGACCTGCCCATGGACCTGGGCAGAGTCTGCGACTTCATCAGAGGACCTCCGCCCCCCCCACTTGGCACACGACGACCCGCTGTCGTGAGCTTGCGGCCTGCGACTGAAGGTAGCGTTGTTAGAGGAGTGTTAGAAATTTCTGGACTGATTAAAACATATTGTTACTTACGTGGTTAATTTGTGATGATTTTGAACGTTTAACGATTATGACAGTTACCACACTATATGCAACTAATTCTAGTGTTATGTTATGTACCGAGTTTTTACCCGACTACGGCGAAGCCAAAATGGTTATGATTTTAGCAGTCTATGTATGTATGTATGTTTGTATATTTACGTATGTTCGTCCGTAGCGCATAAACTATACATCCGATTTTAATGAATAAGGTGTCAATCGATTCGTTATTATGGCCTGGGTAAAATAGGCTACATTATAACCGACTTCAACAATAGGAGGAATCGAACCACAAACAAATTGGGATAAGGATCAGAGAATGATGTTATTGTTGTTATAAAGGGTGTAAAAAACCTCTTAACGAAGCCGAAAGGCACTTGTTCTCCCCGACATTGCGATATGTTTTTTGTTCTACACCATACCCGGGAACCTTCTAGTTACGGAGATAATTGGGGTCAAAGTTACAACTTTTGACAAGTTTTTTTTTAAATACTTACAGGTTTTTATTGTAAGATTTTACTTTAAACACCTCCACGACCCCCGTACTGTTTAATCGATCCATCAGCACAATGTTTTGAGTGCGTTACATTGAGTTCTACAACAAATCATGATTTTTCACCCCAAAAAAAGAAGTCGTTTCCCAGCAATATTTTTTGCGTAAAGTTACTTAGTTTGATGTACAGAATGCTTGGTTGACGGCTTCGTGATGAGGTTGTTTACACAAGCTCTTTGCCTATTTTCTTTCAAGTCTAGTTTGCTCACTTACACTACTTGCATAGGTCGAGTGATAAAGAGGTTTTGGAACTAGGATAAAGTTAGTAAAAACATGCTGTAAGTTAAGCATGGACACATGGTATACAGTGTTCATTGGTTTATATTTTATTGAAAAGAATAGGCGAGACGACAAAAAAAAAACTAATTAGTCCGTCAGTTAGATTATCAGAAAATATTTGAACCGTGTTTTTTCTTTTGTTACGTAAATCAAAATTGACGAAGATATGACGCTTTTAAAATTTTCAATACGTCACGCCTATGTATCTTTGTCAATATTCATTGATTTACAAAAACGAAAAATACGTGTCCATTAATTTCCAATACTCTAACTGGCGGACTAAATAGATTTGCAATTTTTTGATACTGTCGTCATGCCTATTGAAGTACTTGTTCTTGCATTGGACGATGACGCGATCTGCCCTATTATGGTACAAGATCTTGCCTAGTTTAAATTGAGATGATTCACAATTACTACGAATTGCAATACCTATACTTCAGATTGCCATTGATTTAACAAAAGAATAGATCAAAACCCGATTGATGGCTTTGGGCTCGCCCCTCATTACAATAACTGGCAAAATGTTTGTTTACTATAAGGTACGCCTTTGCCTAGCCCTTCGGGGATTAAGACGTAATGTTATGTAGATAAACACCAGGTTGGTTTTTCTATACAATAGATTTACCATTTATTGTTTCGGCTACGAAATATTTTCCTTAAAATATTGAAGTGACCAAAATACTATTCATCTATTTTCATATTCTATTCTTGGTGTTAGAAGTCAAAGAACGTATTGGCTATGTTTTTATGGCCAACTATTTTGAAACTAGGTTACAAACTGAAGCGACTTTTATTTTTGATCCACCTATTTGGGTCAGTTCACTTGAGAATTTTAACAAAATCAATCCTCGTTTGTTTGCCGTGAAAACTTTTAGGCGAGGCTAAAAATTGAGGCCTTTTGCTGGCTGCAGCCAGCTTGTTTGCTTTGTTTAATTACTTTTTACCCGACTACGGCGCAGCCAAAACGAAGGGCTATGATTTTAGCAGTCTATATAAGTATGTTTGTATTTACGTATATTCCTCCGTAGCGACTATGCAATCGAATTTGACGAATAAGGTGTCAATCGATTCGTCATTATGGCCCGGGTAACATGACTACATTTTAACCGACATCAACAATAGAAGGAGTCATTTTTACCTTGTAAACCCTGAATTTAATTAGAGCGTGATTTTTCAGTAGTCAGGTAATAAGTTGTACACTATATCACACAAATACTTGCTATGTAAGATTTTAGGTAGTCTGTTTAATGTTATTCATGTATTGTGTTTTAGTTACTTTGCGATCGAATTTAAATAAAAGTACTTAGATCAAGTGTAGTAAAATAAGTAAAAGAAACTTAAATTATACTATCAAATGTAACTCGAAAATCGTACAAAGCAGCTGATAAAAATAATTTGATAAAGTACTCGTTAGTCGACGTAAACACGTTTTTGGCTAATTACTTATGGCCGTTAAAAATAATCACGAAATTATGTGGTAGGTTTACTAAGTAGGTATACTTAAAATACACATAAATAATATCCCTCTACACCTCTACGACTACAACTAAGCTAAATAAGTACTAGAAGAAGGTCACAGATAATAATTAATATTAAAAAAGGCTAGAAATTGATAAAGAAGGTAAGCTAAGACGTTTCTACATTATGTTCTGTCTAAAAATGGCCGCGTTAGCAGAATCATAATAAATATGAATTACGTTAACAATTCGTAAAATGGTCACAAAGTGACAATTCATAATATTAACTGCGTCTATGAGCGTTTTAAGAAATTTAACGTGATTCATGTTCCATACAATTTTATTCGAATCTGAACCAAATGGCGACGACGCGCGACGATGCGAAAGGTTTGTAAATTGTACGTAAGGTTTGCCTTAAAGCCCCTATAAAATTAAAGAAAAAAAAAACCTGATACTTAATATTATTCTATTACAATTATGCTAAATCAGCCATTTTAGACCCCAAGGATCTTTGAAAGCTATACCTACGGAACCCTTGTTCCCTGTTTTTGCCACTTAGGCCCGGTTTCCACCAAAACGGTGACGAGACGTGCAAGATTCGTCCAATCACAGGAGAGATGAGACACGCGTTGTGAATTTCAACCTGTCTCCGCTCCGCTCGTGTCCGCTTTGGGACTTAAGGGATCTTAAGGGCCTTTGTCTAGCATAAAAAAGATCCTTAACGAAGCCGAAACGCAGTCCCCGTCACTGCGATATTTTTTTTGTTCTGGACCTTGAAACTTGAGAAAAAATTGGTACTTCTAGTGTAGTACCAATTTTTTCACAAGTTTGATTTTTCAGTAAAAGTTTTTCTTATTATACCTATATTTACTTTAAATATCTCCATGACCCGTTTCCCTAATAGAGAGGAGGCCTGGGTCTCAGCAGTGGGAACATTAATAGGATGATTATGACCCGTTTACTGTTCAGTATATCCAGCAGCAAAATGTTTTGGGTGAGTTACATTGAATTTTACCGTAAAACGTGATTTTTCACCCCAAACAAAAAATAGTTTCCCAACAATATTTTTTGTACTTAAAGTTACTTAGTTTGATGTACAGAATGCTTGGTTGCCGGCTTCGTGAAGGTTCCGTTAACACCCTGTATGTGCTTAGACAGGCCGAGTTTCGCATGCAAAATACCCCATCCACCTCACAAAAAATAACTACGCAATAAATGCAATATACACACAACAAAATACCTAGGTATAGTGAACAGATACACGCTTTCATCAAGGATATCGAACATGAATAATCATTCAAGTGCATTATCCTTGACTCTATTCCTATTAACAATCAATACAAAGATCTATGTCTTCATAACAGAAGGAAATACTGTATCTTTTATCTTATTATTGCAAGTGGAGCTAACTAGACACTGGTGCGCGTTGAGAATGATCAAATATAGCAGATATACATAGAAACTGAGGGACTAGAAAAGGTGACATTTTATCAGAGACAATGATGGTGGAGAGTAATGGAATGAGATTGATAAGGATGCGATTAGGTAGCCGGAGAATATCATATTTTCTTATGTTTTTTGCAATTTACAGGTCAGTGCCAGGTTGTACGTTAAAATATGATTCACAACCGTAACTAATATGACTTTACATAATTATAATCACACAAATCATCAACACAATTCTCTAAGTTAACATTGAATGACTTTTTCATGAAATAGTCAAAAGAAATCGTAAGAAAATTTAAATTCCGCGGGGTACCCTGGCGCTTCCCTTTAAGCTATTAGAAAGCTCCATCCATCTATTCATTCGTCATTCATCACTCATTCGTACATTCTGCTGAAAATCTACACAACGTTTTATTTTGCGACTGTCCCTCGTCTAAGCCGTCAGTGTTTCTGGAAAGATTGGCTCTGCCCACTTCTAAGTATCAAACACCCACACACACACATGTCGCCAGGTATTCCGTTTAACAGTAAAGCGAGCTTAATGACATCAACCGGGCACGACTCTAGATTCCAGCCAGCTACTAAGAAGTTCCTAACGGAAAACCATTTAGCATTTTACCTAACTTGAGGATCGAAAACCAGGCTTAGGTACTAGGACCACAAGACCAAAGAGGCAGTCAATTTTATTTCCTTTTGCCTATCTAATTACGCACACGACATACGCTTTGAGAATGACTAAACAGCAGAAATAAATATAGAATGGCTATTTCCAATTTGAACTGTAGCACCCAAGTTCAATTCGACAGATTTAACCGAAACGATTGATTGATTCGAGTGGATGAAAAGGGGCCATTGCCAATGTCAGTGGGTCAGTGACCGTTGTCCGACCAGAGTATCGTATCTCGCGGGAGGTAGCTCAGATGGAAAGGTGCTTTTTTATGTAAATACTGGCTTCTGCCGCGAGTTTGACTGCGTGAAGTTTCTTGTTTCTCAAACAATAGAGTTCGGCTTTCTATCAGTGAAAGATTTTTTTGAATCGGGAGAGAATTTTCGGAGTTTACCACCTACATCCACACTTACAAACTATACCTCTTTAAATACCTCATTATACCGCTTTTTTTTAAAAATAAGCGTAGATTAGACTAGCGACTCGCTCCGGCTTCGCATGGGTTGAACGACTGAACTAAACATCCAAGATTTCTTGAGCGAGTTCAATTTTTTGTATCATACTCATAAACCTTCTGAAATAAATTCACTAAATGCTAGTGCAGACTTTATCAAAATCCGTTGCGCAGTTTAGGATAACGTCGTGTTCAAACCGACAGACACAGAGAAAAGCGACTGAAGTTTAATACTGTATAGAATTATAGATGATAGCGAAAACTTTCTTTTAGATAGGCTCTGTCCGTTACTATAGTCTCTTTGTAAATGTTATCAAAGAGAACATAATGTGGATTGTACTAAGCTTTGGTAGAACGGTTTCACTAGATTTTGTTACCATTAAACTGATTGCTGTTAACGGGTTTCAATGGTAGTTTGCCGTTACGGTCTCTTTGTGGAACAAATAAAAATTTTACTGATATCGACATGGATCAGTTTTACGTTGGAAAAGCGTTTCGTTCTAAATTAACTATGGAGATTAATCTAGATTTTAGATTGGACTCAAATATCTACGTGTGCTGCGGCATAGAATATGCAGAGTCGTATCTAGCCTTTGTCGAGGCAGCCTGCTCTAAAAGAGACACTGGGCCTAAAATTAGACTCTTATGGATGAGGTGGCTAAGAGCTAGCTGAAGTTTGTAGTCTTTCTCGTTTGGAGCAGGACCATCTACAGCTATGCTAATATAATAAAGAGGTCAAGTTTGTAGGTTTAGATGTAAGAGATGATCTCCGAAAATCCACATTCAATTTAAACATTTCGAATTACCGAGTGCCATTGGTATCCGGAGCCGTGTGGTATCCGGCAGAGTAGAATAGAACCAACCCATTACACGCACGGGTGTCGTATAAGGCGACTAATGTCTGAGGCAGAACACCTTGTGCCTCCGTAGACCAGAGAATGGGCAGCAGCGTTTTCTGTTAGTCTTTCATCACTGCGATCTCCAATCCGCCTGCCAAGCGTGGAGATTACGGCAAATTCCTCCCATCATGGGAGAAGCTTATGTCCAGCAGTGGACGTTATGGGCTGTTGTTGTTGAGTGCCATTGGATATGATGACTGTGTATCTGACGCGAACGACGTCGCAGTCACAAGCTAGTGTTGTATGAATCTCAATAGCCACGGTGTTAATAGGGTCAGTAATAAACGTCGCCTACTACGAACTAAACGAGTACATAACATCATAATAAGCAGTTTCCCTCAGTTGATTTTAACGAATTGTGAAGGTCCATTAGCCGTCAAACTGGCGCGAAATTGTGCGAGACTAAACGTCTATGTTTATTAAAACTCCGCGAAACAATTTGTGAGTGACTGACGTTATTTAAAATTGACCTTATTGCCCTGTTCGCGTGAATACGTCCCTTGGTACATTTTCCCCGAATTTTTTACAACTTTTTCGACCCAACCTTCAGTTTTTTCGGTAAATATTTAAAGACGTTGAGTGGAATAGATGAGATTTTAACGACGGGGTTAACGATCTAGAAAGCCCTTTCTACCCTTTGATGGGCCTTAAAGTCACCCCTGCGAATGATGAATTCCATGAAAATCTGTACCGCATTTCCGTAGTGGCCAGTCAACTGTGCAGCCAAACATAACTTTCGAGTGTAACGTTAGTCAGGAATAAATGAAACAGTAGCTATGGTGCCTACTGAACCGAAACGAGATGTTAGGGGGGAAATACAAGTCGTATGTAAAAGATCGTGCGTGTGCGTACTGTGTGCGCATGATTGCTTTGCCCCCTACGCAGCTTGGTCATACAACGCAAGTCAACAGAGACCAACTAGACTAGGATACGACAATTAGCATAATATTTTTCGGTCGATAAATTAAAGCTAAGGTAAACGCGGGTAAAGTCGTCATGCCCCCAATAGTCGACAATTAATCTAAAAACTTGTATATTTTTTTCTACTGAACTTAAAATGGGCCGGTTTATATGGAAACATATTGTTGGTAACATATTGCACAATTGAAATGACAACACTGAGTTTTAACAGATATGGCGTCGGAGATATGTTAGTCGAAACGTGTGTGCGCTAACAAAATCGTTTTTTCGTGAAGTTCAGCTGTCAAACGTGAAACTCAGCACGTGGTTTTGTGTTTTGATTTACATAACTCCAGTGGGGTCTGAGGTAAGTTTCTTTGTTTAATGAGTTAGTTAAGTTTATTTGCTAACGATGTAATAGGCAGTTTGGAATACTTTTAACATAGAAGATATTTTTTTTTAATGAGACATCTATTGGTACTTTAAAACTCCCATTTGACCCAAAACCCGTCATTTTTAGAATTATTATGACGACTACTGGGACATGCTCAAAAGTTGCACCTAAACTCGTCATAATGAAGATATTTTGTGTTTTACAGTACAAAATGCGAATAAATAGATAATATCGGGACTTTTACAAAATTGTTAACTCTCTTGTACAAACATATTTAAGGTTTAGACTACATTTGTTGATAAAACTGCGTTTCTTTTAAGCTTTTTCTTAGGGGTATATTTTACTCTGCTGGTTCTAGATGCACGTACACACAGTCATGTTATTCGATTCAATTATTTTGTTTCTTAATGGTTTAAACCCCCTGTTTTCTATAAGCACTTTCTACGTGCGTTTTTTGTTAGGTATATATTGGCCGCTGTAGGCCTCAGCCATTCGATTAAGGACACGCGATACATATCTACGCGCTTTGGGTACAAGTAGGTCTACCACTTGCCTTTGCTTCTACTACGCTTGGATTACAATACGTCGCAAGCAAAAATTGACTGATAAGAACAGTCAATTTTTGCTTGCGACGCATTACACTATGCTTTTTGTTCGAAATAACTGCATGTCGTCACGTGTATTGTACCGCGTCTTTCTAACGTCTCTTAATAGCGCCTGTATAAAAATTATGTCATTCAACTAGTTTTGACGTAAACATTATTAAAATCAGTTTTAAAACTAAGATGACATAGATTCTATCGCTGCCACTTCGTTGCTTGTCGTATTCGATATTGATGGGTAAAGAGTAATCTTAAGTAAGATTTTTTATTTGATTGTATGTACCTAGTGATTGCATGATCGTAATTTTAATTACAGATCATGACTGAAAGAAACTACAAGCAAGAGGACCTTTTAAAAGCCATAGAAGCTGTAAATCAAGGGGCCACAACATCAGATGCGGCAAGAAAATTTAAAGTGCCAAGGACCACATCAAATGACAAGATTAAAGGGCGTAGTTTAGTCGGCTGCTCTAAAGGACCAACGACTGTTTTAACTCCAGAAGAAGACCGAAAGGGAAGAGATAAAGAAGAAAAGAGTCGAAGCAAGAAAAATTGGGAAAACTAAAAGAGCGCAGACAGCAGGAAGCAATAAAGCGAAAAAAAAAGCAATAAAACAAGCATTTCGGTGCAAGAAGCCAAAAACGAAGATTGGTTCTGTCGATTGTGTCAAACAAGTGCAGAAATGGATATGATACAATGTCTTAGTTGTTCAATCTGGTACCATACAACTTGTGCAGAAATAGATCCAACAGAGAAAATATTTCATTGTGTCTATTGCACCGCCCAGACATAATTATTTTTGGAATATGTTAGTTTAGCTTTAACATAAAAATGTTTGCCTAGATAATTGCATGTTGAGCTTCACCTGGAAAATTGCATGTTGTTAAAATATTTAATTGTTTTTTATAGTACAGGGTTTTTTATTTGATTTACTGCTAGTCAATTTAAACACTACTGTGTAATATTATTGTATAAGTCAAAAGTAACACTTAGTTTAAGTACCTGTTTTCTAAAGTCTGACTTAAGTTTACATTGCGGATTGATTATAAATAATTAAGATTATTATTAGATATATTATTGTTGGGTTTGAACGCTTAGTTGTAATCATAATTTGGTTTGGTACCTTTAAAACAGATTTTGAATTCAAACTCTCTATAGAGATTTTTGCAAATCGTACTTAGCATGCGCTAAGCAGTTCAGAAGTTTTGATGAATGACAATCTTAACTACATATTAATGAATGTTAGTAATTATTTCGTGGAAAGTTATATAAATGAATGTGGATTTTAATGTTAAAACTGATTATTTTATTAGGTATAAGAGAACTGATTTTACAATTTAAGTATTTTATACACATAATAATTTTACTCGTGCTACATATGCACATGACTGCATGATTATTATGATTAAGAAATATAACATTTATTTTATAGACTGATTTTGTGATTCCAAGCGTTTGATTTTAGGAATATAAATTAAAATGCAACCATCTGTTTTATTGAATACCTGCTCTTCTAAAAGATTATAACCTGCTATTCTAAATAGGGATTTGGTTTTCTATCTATCTACCTAATGTTTCAAAGGCACAAGCATGCTTAACAAATTCAAGCACAAAAAAATGTACTTATCTTGAACTTTATGTTCAAGAGCAGAGAGTTTATATTAGCATTAAAAGTTGACGAGTACTGGGAATATTTGACGAGTATCCGTACAAATCAGACGACTATTGGTACAAATCGCCCTTTTTTTACTTTTGCCTTAATAAATATTTATACCCATCAAAATGATTAAAAAAAAATTGTTACTTAGAATAACGAATAATTCTCTATCACGTCATGCAAAAATTGTCACTGTCTATTAAATATTTAACACACAGTAGCGCTTCAAAGTCAGTGATTTCCGAAATCCGACGAGTATTGGTACGTTTACCTTATGTATCTGTGAACCAGTTTAGTGTTCTTCAAGGATAGAGCTATTTTTAGATATTTTTTTGCTAAAATGGAGCGACGTGGAGGATTTAACAAGACCTTGCACTTATCTTGTTATTTTACCGCATAATGTCATTAAATATTTGTTTTACGTAAGGACGAAAGTTGCACAATTTGAAGATAACGGACTTGTCTACACGGAAAAGGAAATAATAATTAATGAAAATGCGTAATGTGACGTCATTTGCGCAAACGCAAGTAATAGGTACCACCTTTTTAAACAACAATTTTCCAGAATCGGGGCAGACGTAGCATTGTACTTTGCATGTTGAAAGATGCTGTAAATAGCCTAAATAGTTAACGAAAGTAGTACATTAAAGCTAATGTAACAATTTTCACTATGACCGTGTTGTTTATCTGAAAATCTAGAATTCTAGACTCTAAATACAGATAACGTGGTCTAAATGACGTGTTACGTGTCCGAGTTGTGCGCTGTGTGTGCTAATATATGTATGTGCCTCCTAGTTACTATGCAAGAGATACTGCGTCCATACATAGAAAACTTATTTAAGTACATTTTTCTTGGAAGACCAAGCGATAACTAATGCACTTTGTATATAAAGTGATCGATGAAGATTGAGTCGCTACGCTTTTTTTGGATAAATATTTTGGATGGGTTTTTTTACCATTAAATGCCCTTATGTATAGATGCAGCGGAAAGCATAACACAATCAAACACATCACACAGTGTGTTAAAATTTTAAAACAATTGCAAGCTGAAATGATGGTAGGCAATCAGACCCATGCAAAAACACTGACAATTTAAAACAAAACAGTCCAATTGGTTCCAATGTCGAGTGTAGTGTTATAACAATCAAGTTATTACAGATGTTAGTTTAATTTCTGATTGAATCTTGCATTAGGTTACGTCAAACGAAGCATATTTCATGAAGCATTATGTTCTTGTGTCTACCTTCGTTCGTCGGCTTCGTTTGACCACTGTTACTTTCTGTATGCGCGAGTAACGTCGTCTTCGACTTCTCTAGCCGTCGGGCCTTTAAAGGTGACTCCGTCGGCTTTTTGTCACTCCGTTCGGGCTCACTGTCCACCCCCAACTTACTGAGCGCAACTAGGCTGGCTACATTGGGGAATATAAAATTATATTCAATAGAAACTGTAGGATAAGTTGTGTATATATGTTGAAAGGAAAAAAAAGAAGCGAGGCATGCAAACATTCAGCCAATTTCCACTTTCAAAATAAAATAGCGTAGTTGGGTCATAGCTTGGAGTAGTGGCAATGATGAACAGTGGTAGTTTAATGTTATTTCATACCAAGGAAGTGTAGACGGTCTTTGGCCATGCCTAGGTTAGTTTTCATTTTGTCGTGGAGTCGTTGCGCCCGCTGCCAGGCGTCGCCGCGTCCGCCCCAGCAGTCGACGGCGATTCCTCGTTCTAGCTCATAAATGCCTTTTTTGTAAAGCTCTATAGCTAATTCTTTTTGTCCTGTGGGAGAGATGAAGTAGGTAGTTTAATTTTGTAGACTATTCATATTGCTATGCAACTAGTAAATATGGGCTATGGATGTTAAGAACATGGCTATAAGTATTATGGTGAAGCCGGCCGTAGACATCAGTCGGCAGTGGCGTTGCGATTGAGAAAACACGCAAGCGACAATGTCGCTGCGCTTTTCATTTTGTGCAAGACGTTTATAACTTTGACGGCATCAGCAATTTTCTTTGGGAAAGTAATTTGTCAAACAACAAATTACGTCTTGTCGCCCAGTTTGTTGACTGAGTCACTTACAACACTTCTAGTTTGCTCGAAGCAGGTGGCAATGTTGCCATCAAAGTGTTTTCGAAGCACACCAGTCGATGGGTAATTGATTAGGCCCCCGTTAGTCATAATAATACACTAATTTGCGAATATGGTTTTATGAAATGTGTCTCTTGACTAATTAATAAAGAATCAAATGTTTAGAAAAAAAAAAAAATCTTTTGTTTTGAAAACCTTTGTTTTGACTAATACCATTAGTTTTTTCCATCTTCTATTCTAAACAAATGTTTTCCCATTTTCTGCCTATTCAAGATTTGGTATGATTTTTTTAATGAAATACAACAAAACAATGCATGGGTTTAAATTTTGTAAAATAATATAAATCTGAAGAGATAGAACAAAGAGTATTTTACACATTTTAACTAACAATTAGGCAAATAAAATGTTTCTATTTAAAACAGCTACTAACAGTAAAAGTTTGTGCTGGCTTACTCTAATGAAAGTGACTCATATGGCTTTTGTCATAAAAAAAAAGATTTACTCGTATTAATGGAACCAAAGTCTTAGCTAAGCTCACCCTCATTTTCTTCATCAATCTTCAGTGCCTTTGATATGTACTCAAAAGCTTTCCGGTGATGATGCTTCTGTTTAGCCAGCAGGGGGTCCCCGGGCCCAACATTGTGTATGTGAGCCATCTCCTCACTGGGGGCAAGCTCCGTAGACACTATACCGTCCTTCACCACCACTTCCAAGTTACACTCGCCTGCCTTACGAGGCTTGTGCATAAACCGATGCGATGCCGAATACAAATATTTAAAAATTATAAAAAGTTGATACAAAATTGATCTTAGCACGTTAAACAGAATGATGATTGGGAAAGAAACGACGTAAAGATTCCTTTTATGGACAGAAGGTTGCGAGTCATTTCGCAACGCTGACCCCTTTGCTAGGTCTGCGTCTGCCTTCTTGGACTTACGGTTCGGAGACCTCGTAGTTTTACGCGACAAACGGCCACCATTTGAATCGTCACCGGACACCATCAAGAACACCAACACTCGGGCTTGTTTAACACAAAATCTCCATAAAATTTTCAGACAAAGAAATGCGAGCTTATCCTACTCCCTATCATAAATACAGCAAAAAAATTGTGATCACTGAAACGTATTATTGACAAATTTTGACGTTTGTCACGCTTGCACTGCCAACAAAAAAATAATATTGACTTGGTAGTTTTATTGCATAGGAGATTTTGATAAGATGATTAAATAAAATAGAAATGCGAGATTTGTAACTGATTATTTATTTTAGACGCTTAATTTACATGAAATTATTTTATTATTTGAAAAAACATACAATTGATAAAAATGTTTAAGGTAGAATTAGTGCTATTTATTAGCAACATTAATAGCCATGGTAGTTTTAAACGTTTCGTTATTTTTAACCAACCGGAATAATTTTCTGCTAAATATCAAAAGATTTTAATTTAAATCCAATAATAATTTTACAAAATAGCATGTGTTATATTTAAGAATACACAAGAAACGGTAATTTAATTCCTTTAAGTGACAAGCGTAATTTTTTTGAAAAATCTAAGACGAATCACGCTAGTAACAAAACGTTTTGACAGCGTGAACGTGAAAGTGTGACAGTGCCGCATATGCTATGCGATCGATGTTGACTTTTTCCCCAAAATAATTGCATTGCATCAGCTTTTACTTTATTTAGTGCAGTATTCTTAACATACACGTATTATAATATTACAGGGATTAAACTTAGAACTTCAGTACTAGAAAAAGTAAGTTTTATCAGTATAGTAAACTTAACCTGTAACCAGTTGTGATTTAGCCTAGGTGTGTAATATAAAGGACCTACACGTTTGGAGAACAATTGTCGACAGTTCAAGACGATTTCTAGTAAACTTTACTGTTTAATAATAGTGTAAATACTCACCAACTTGATCTCAAAAAATAAACAGGATTATAATCATTTTAGACAAAGTATTCGTAAACATTTGCATAAAAACATTTTAGATCACATTATGGCTGAAACTGTAGAAGAACAAGTAAATAACCTGGCTGTGAACGAAGATGACGATTTTGTAGACCCATGGACTGTTGCTGGAAAGTCAGAGACAGGAATTGACTATGACAAGTTAATCAGTAAGTAGAAAATGATGAGTAATGGCAAAATAAAATTTAATCTTACCAATTAAACTCATACTTAGCAATTTTTAACTTATCTTTCAGAAAAATTTGGGAGTCAGAAGATAGATGAAGAAGTTATCCAGAGATTTGAGAAAGTCACAGGGAAAAAAGGTAACATAATTAAGATTTCAATAGGTACTTTTAAATCGGAGCCTGAGATTTTTTTAAACAAAGTAATAAAGTAGGTAATAAAAAAGCTCGCATAGTTTTTGGTCTTTTTTAGTTTTACTGCCATTGATCCCCACAAAAAAGGGACGGTAAACAGATGTAGATATGTGTCCAGGTTTTGTTAAAATTACTTATCACCAGAATAGAATATAATAGTCATTTATTTGCTCAGAATGTAGGTAATTACAATAAGATGGTTACACCAGTATACCTAGTATAGTATACCAGTCAATTTAACATGTATTGTTTCCAGCGCATCACTTACTAAGGCGTGGCATATTCTTCTCTCACCGTGACATTCACAATATCCTTAATCTACATGAAAATGGCAAAAAGTTCTACTTATACACAGGCCGAGGGCCTTCGTCTGAGAGCATGCATATCGGGCACATGATTCCTTTCATGTTTACCAAGTAAGTCATCGATGTATAACCAGTATAACCTACTAGTGACATTACAGAAAATATTGAATCACTAGATATCAACAATCACATTTTTTAATTTAGTGAAAGATAGACATACATTTGTATTCCTAATGGTGAGTAATGAAAAAAATTATGTTCATACTCAAGAAGCTGCAGACCCTTCAGAATTTCTTATTGGAATTTTGAGAAATCCTTAATGCTCACCTATGTTATAAAAGGAATGCAAAATGTCATGCTTTTAGATCCATGTCAAAGGCTGTGTGTTGTCTACCCAATTCAAACGAATTAAAACTTCACTTTCCCTAAATGATTCCATAAAAACACTTTGCGTGTCCTCAAAAAAAACATTAACACAATAATATAAAGGTTTTTAGATAATACCCCACTCATCGTCAATTATCCTTGCTCTATGATTAAAAAAAAAATGGACACCGAATTGCACATGCAACAGTTTTTACGCAGACCGTTGGTAAGGACACTAAAAACATTGAAGACATGTGTCTATTCCTATCCTTCAGTATCGTTTACTGTCAGTTGTGCCACAAATCCACAATCTTTTGCCTTTGCAGGTGGCTACAAGATGTGTTCAATGTACCATTACTCATCCAGCTGACGGATGATGAGAAAGTTCTGTGGAGAGACCTGAAGATTGAAGATGCTCGTAAGATGGCATTCAACAATGCTAAGGACATCATTGCTGTTGGCTTTGATCCAGAAAATACCTTTATATTCAACAATTTGGACTTTGTTGGGTGAGAACCTAATGCTAAAATGTTAAAATATTTTGCTATGATAGTTAATCTGTTTTATGTCTGATTATTTTTGATCTAACTAGGAATCTGACTACAATTTTAGTTGTCTGATTCTTGCCTTCTTCTCAATATAATACCTGAAACCATAATCTGGAGAGCTTATTTCTATGGTTATTGTAAGTAATATCAAAACACTTGCTTTTTTACACTAAAACAACACTATCATTAGCAGATATTGTTAGTAGAGGTCATTAAGGTGAAACCACTAGAATGGCCCGCTGCAAATTGCCGAAAAAAAAGATAATTTTGAATTTCGTGGGCTACCCTGGTGTTTCCACCCTAATGAGAATGTTGTTCAGCCATATCTAAACATTGTTAGAGGCCTGAAAAAAAGAATTGAACTTTACAATTGGTCTTATACTTCCAGCCAATGCCCAGCATTCTACCAGAACATGGTGCGGATACAAAAGTGCGTAACCTACAACCAAGTGAAGGGTATCTTTGGTTTCGGAGACTCTGACGTCATCGGCAAGATTACCTTCCCGTCGATAGAGGCTGCGCCTGCGTTCTCGACTAGCTTCCCCTTCATATTTGACAATAAAGTTGTAAGTATTATTATGCTACAGTTTATTCAATTGACTAATTGGTAATTGTGGATTAAAGTGTCGATAATGCAACTTGTTCTTATCAATATTTTTATATCACACATTGCATCATCCGCTACGAATATGTAGGTATAATAATTGGCAAAAACAGAAATGAGTTTAATTTCATTTGAGATGTATGTAACCAAGAAAAATATTTGCAAAGTTCTATGCAAAAGTCACAGAGAACTACTTGGATTAAGACAAAGACGACTAAAGACATTTCAAATCTTTGCTATTATATGCCAAGCATGTCAATTAAAGAATTAAAAGGCACTTTTGAATTGTCGAAGTATATAAGTTTCAGTCAAAAACAAAAAGATGTAATTACAGTCCTAATCACAAGGCATAATAACTGTGAAAGTACTGCAGTTGCCTATTCCAAAACGTAGATCTCTGCGTGAAATAAATATGAAAATAATATTTTCACCGTTTTCGCAAAAAAAATTATTGATGCTCCACTCCTATTGATCGTAGCGTGATGTTATATACCTTCCTCGATAAATGGGCTATCTAAGGCCGCGTTCCCACTATGTTGTGACGACAGATAATCTTGTAGTTTTAGGTGTCGTGGCTTGTGTATTTAAATGGAGGTGTTCACATATAGGACGTCCAACTAAAAACTAACGATAAATTTAATCGTCACGACATAGTGGGAACGCGGCTTTACACCAAAAGAATTTTTCAATTCGAATCAGTCGCTCTTGAGGTTAGCGCGTTCAACCAAACAAACTTATTACTTATCTATACATAATTATCTCGACTTCTCCCCAGCTCCCCTGCCTCGTCCCGTGCGCCATCGACCAGGACCCCTACTTCCGCATGACGCGCGACGTGGCGGCGCGCCTGAAGATGCCGAAGCCGGCGCTCATCCACTCCACCTTCCTCCCGGCCCTGCAGGGCGCGCAGCACAAGATGTCTTCCAGCGATCCTAATGCGTCTATCTTCTTGAATGATACTGCTAAGCAGATTAGGACTAAGGTAGTTTGGTACTTGGGTTGTTTTGGCTGCATTGCCAGTTGTTTTTAGCAGAAATAAAAAACTTTTTTGGCAAAAAAGTCAATGAAACAAATAAAAAAACACTTTTTAGTCGGTTCATTATTGTTGATATTGGTTTATTATTATTGTGAGCCTAATGAAAAACTCTTAAATTGCTTTAATAAATAACCGAAGGGCAAAGTAATTTTGCATTAATGAGTTACTACATGCTGGTTAGACTTAATTTTTTCAAACTTAACACTTTTATTAAAATAAAACAAGAGCGAGTCGGACTCGCACACCGAGGCGAGAGTTCCGCACAAACTTTATTGAATTAAAGGTAAATTGCGGTTTATGATTTATGACGTATTAAAAAAAAACTACCTACTAGATCTCGTTCAAACCAATTTTCGGTGGAAGTTTACATGGTAATGTACATCATATATTTTTTTCAGTTTTATCATTCTCTTATTTTAGAAGTTACAGGGGGGGGTGGGACACATTTTACCACTTTGGAAGTGTCTCTCGCGCAAACTATTCAGTTTAGAAAAAAAAAATATTAAAAACCTCAAAATCATTTTAAAGACCTATCCATAGATACCCCACAGGTATGGGTTTGATGAAAAAAAAAAATGAGTTTCAGTTCTAAGTATGGGGAACCACCAAATTTTTTTATTTATTTTTTATTTTTGTGTGAAAATCTTAATGCGTTTCACAGAATACATCTACTTACCAAGTTTCAACAGCATAGTTCTTATAGTTTCGGAAAAAAGTGGCTGTGACATACGGACGGACATACAGACATGACGAATCCATAAGGGTTCCGTTTTTTGCCATTTGGCTACGGAACCCTAAAAAACATGTTTAATTTACTTCACAGATTAACAAATACGCGTTCTCAGGCGGCCAGGCTACCGTAGAGGAACACAGAATGAAGGGTGGCAACACTGACGTGGACATATCATACAAGTACCTCACCTTCTTCTTGGAAGACGACGAGAGGCTAGCAAAGGTAACGTTCTTAGGGTCCCGGGTTTGAAATCCGGTAGGAGCAAATGTTTGTGTGATGAGCATGGACATTTGCTTCCGAGTCATGGATGTTTATAAATGTATAATAATAGTATGTGTATAATAGTAGTATGTATTTACTAACAAAAAGTGTCTATGTAGTATATCAACTATCTGGTGTCCACGACACAAGCCTCGTTGCTTAGTGTGACACTAGATGGCGCTGTGTGTAATATCCAGCAATATTTTTTTTAATTTTTATTTATGGTACATTACGATGGTCTTAAAGTCAGTTGAAGTTCCTAATACATAGTCAGATTTAGGTGACATGCAAAATTTTACAACACAACATACATTATAGTTACCTTAATAAGAATGTTAAAATAAAGTCGCTCCCGCTGTTTGTACGCTTAGATCTTTTAAACTCACCATCTGCCTAGCCTTTTCCCAACTATGTTGGGGTCGGCTTCCAGTCTAACGGGATGTAGCTGAATACCAGTATTTTCCATGGAGCGACTGCCTATCTGACCTCCACAACCCAGTTAGTACTGGGTAATACGAAACCCCTTGGTAATACTGGTTGTCAGACTTTTTGGGCCACTGACCTGTAACGACTGTCAAAGATCTACAAATGACAGCCGGGACCAACAGTTTAACGTGCTTTCCGAGGCACGGAGGAAACTCGGTATGTACTGGGTGGTCACCCATCCACAGACCAACCTAGGCAAGCACGGCTTAACTTAAAGATCGACCCGAGCGGCTGTTATTATATTTTATACACGAGCTTCTCTCTTAGATCTTTTAAACTACGCAACGGATTTTAATGCAGTTTTCAGCAATAGATAGAGTGATACAAGAGGAAGGTTTATGTCTACATTGCATCCGTGCGAAGCCAGGGCGCTAGTTAAATAAACCTAAGCTAAAGAACTTGAAAGTTTAAAATTGGCAGATTTGATAAAGAGTGGTCGCTAGTCGCTAGGCTTACTGCTGAGTGAAAAAGTTTTTGAGGCATTTAGAAATCGGTTTATTATTGTGGGCGTAATTAAATGCTTGCTTTAAAGAATAAGTAACCGAAGGGCAGAACTATACGAACGAACGAACTATTTATTATGCTAAAGAACCTAAAGTCTAAAATGGCCAGATTTTATAAAGAGTGCGGGACCTGGGGTTCTCTAGAAAATGCCTCGTTTGGAACGAAAGTTTGCATTTCATCAACACCTCTTATAGTATGGACTATGGTTACAAATAACTTAACTTCCTCGATGGTCGAGTGGTCGCAAGCGCGACTGAGCATGAGGTCCTGGGTTCGATTCCCGGTTCGGGCAAATTGTTATTGGAATTCTCCCATCAGGAATTTTCTCAGTAGCAGCCACGGAGTCTGGATTTGTGCCCGGTTGAAGGCAAGAGACTCGCCCCCTATTACATGGGACTTAAACATAACTGGCGAAATGTGGGTGTACTATTCGGTACACCTCTGTCTAACCCTTCGGGAGTAACAGCCGTGATGTTATGTTATGTTTGTAAATTGACCGGTGAAACTTGGGCCTACCCACTGAGAGAATAAATGGGAATGAATTGTCATCAGTATCATTGGTAACCTGTCTTTATGCTCGGCTCAAATTACTCAGTTCATAAAAAAACTGTTAACTTCTGTTTTTTTGACGTGATAACGTCTTATAAATCGACGAACATCGGCTGCACGCACGAAAAAGTGTCACACCGTTACGATCCGGCGATCAACACCCAGAACTTGGACCTAGAAAACTGAAATTTTGCACAGTGGTTCCCTTTATAATGTAGACAAGGAAAAAGGATTTTTTTTTGAAATACAACCCTTAAGGGAGTTTAATAGGGGATGAAAGTTTGTATGAAAGTCCGTCAGTTTTAAAGTTATGACCTTAAAATTTTGTGTTTAGGCTGACGATTGAAAATTAATTTATACGTGTCTCAGCGTTTTTGATAATTCCACCCCCAAAGGGTTCAAAAAGGGGATGAAATTGTGTATGGAAAGTCCTTAATTTTCGAAGTAAAAATCACAACATTGATTATCTAGGCGTATGGTTGGAAGCTAACGCAACGGTGTTGTTAGTATAAAAAATCACAAATATCATAATAAAATTGTATTTAGCCTTTTGGTTGGTAATTAATAATTACATGTATCAGCGTTTTTGAAAAACCGTCCTAGAAGAGAAATAATGATAATTCAGTAATAATTATTCAATTCAATTCATAAAAGCATGCAATTTTTCATAAATGTTTCCTCATGACGTTATCACTTAAAATTATCGTCCGTAAACCGACTTTACAGACAACCATTTTTTTTTTTCAGATAAAGAAAGAATACGAATCCGGTGTTATGCTAACAGGAGAACTGAAGAAAGAAGCAGTAGATGTCATTACCCCTTGGATCCAAGCCTACCAGCAGCGCCGAGCCAAGGTCACGGACGAAGTAGTAGAGAGTTTCTTTAAGATCAGGCCTTTAAAATTCTAAATCGCGTGTATTTTTTGAATTACAAAGTATTTTTTTGAACCTAAGACTGACGTGGTCAGTGTGCCTTGAAGGTACAGGACTTGTGAATTATTTGAGGTTTTGACTTGGCTAAATAACATTACAGTGTCGTAATTTAAAAGAAAAAAATCTCTTAAAACTTATACTGCTCTCTTCAACTGCTAGATTATGTCCTGGTGATAATAACTATAAACAGTAAGTTGCACAAAATAATATCTTATTCAAACAATATTAAGTATTTTCATAATAGTGATGCCGGCGTTAATGTCTAGGATTTACAGTCTGGGATGCAGAATACATACTTCTGAAAAAAAAAATCACGACGTATGATTATGACGTTTAAATAAGATCACTATTTTTTAACTGAAACCTCTTTCGTTTAGTTAAAAAAAAAACACTGTGTTCAATGCATAGCAGTTTAGTTCATTGTTGTAAAGATTCAGGCCTGAATTCCTGCTACGCTGATGTCGGTCGCGTACGGACGGTCGCGCACGTCTGCGAGAAAAACCGTAACACATACGCGCCGCTGACGACAGCGTTGCAGTATGGCGCTTTATAGAACACTGTATACCCGTACGTGCGACCGACGTCAGCGTAGCAGGAATTCAGGCCTCGGTTACTTTTTTATGCTGAAGACATTTTGAGTTCTATTTCATGAGTGATTAAAATATTAATTTGCTTGATACCACAGATAATATAATACTTTGTCTTGAGACATACCATACTCAATAGTGATTAAAGTTAAGACTTGTTATGAATAAGTGATGATTTTTTATCCTACACATGAAGTTATAAATAATGGAATGATAAAGTGTGTGAAACCTCAAAGAAATATCAGGCAACTTCAGTAGACTATCAGAATAATGTCGAAATTTCACATTGGTTATCGGCCAATGAGAGACGCACCGCAACTGCAACTCGAAAAGCAAATTCCATGATAATCTATAAAGGGTTTTAAAAATACCCCTAAAGAAGCCGATTGGCACTTGTTCTTTACGTTCTTGTTGTTGTGTTGTTGTTCTGGACAATACACTGAAAACCGAAATACAGGCATTGCCTAGTTCGGTTGCAGTGGCTACATCTGCTTATTAGAAATTAATATTGCCAAATTATTGTTCTGTAAAATATTACTAAGTTTTTTAACAAAAACAAAATACCTTTGGGACATTTTAGTTACGAAGATATTGAAGGTCAATGTTTCAACATGTGTTTTTCCGCAGTGGTACTTACGTTGGATTTACAGAAGGCGGCTTCGGAAAGGGTTCGTTTACACTCTGTAGAATAGGCGAGACGACAAAAAAAAAACTAATTAGTCCGTCAGTTAGATTATCAAAAAAAAAATTGACACGTGTTTATTTTTTTGTTACGTAAACTAAAATTGACAAAGATATGACGCTTTTAAAATTCTCAATACGTCACGCCTAGGTATAATTTTTAGCTAGTTCTGACGTCACGAGCCCCCACTTCCGAGTTTTGATGCGTTTTATCTTTGTCAATTTTCATTGATTCACAAAAACAAAAAATACGTGTCCATTAATTTCCAATACTCTAACTGACGGACTAAATAGATTTGCAATTTTTTGATACTGTCGTCATGCCTATTAATCTTTCGAATTTTACACAGTGCACAGTGTATTATCGTTTCATTATATACAACTACTTATCTTTATTATATAAAACTTACATTTTGTAAGTATCTGTGTATGTAAACCATAACCAAACATTAAATGAGTGTTGTATTTTCATACGCCTAGGATAACAGTACCTAGTTTTCGTACTTGGAATGTTTTATACAATCTGAAGTTTTAGCGGTATAAGTGATTCTATATGAGTCATATCTGTTCTTGTCTCCTCTTATTGATTCCTTTGCCGAATGCTTAAAATAATATCGCCTTGGTTGTCGGTATATCCCATTTAACATTGAATAGTTCGCTCACTAAAAGTGATATTTTTGTAGCGAAAACTATTCTTGAAGTAGTTTACATTAAGCTGGCTAGATGATTCAGAACCGTTGGTTTTTAAGACAATTTGTATTCTCCTCTAAACTTTCAGATTGTATAATATTCAGCGCCTTTTTTACGGAGTATGTAATGTAATTAAATTACATAAAAAATATGTACCTAGTTGGTAAGCCCGTCTGTGTTTTTTTTTAATTATAAAAAAGTCATACAGACAAAGTTTTGTTTACATGGTAGGCTCTCATTTTTCTCAGCCAGGTTCTCATAACAAAACTCGATGGCATACTAGATAAGGTTTTTTTCTATTTTGTCTAAGAAAAACAGAATTATAGTAAATTCGCTACCAAACCTCCGTAAAAATAGTATGAAAATAGGTGTTCATAAAGTATGTGTGCGAAAAGCCTTAGTTTTACTTTACGCATAATGTTGACAGCCTTTTCAAAAAACTTCTTATACTTTGCGCCTATCACAAAGTATTTTGCTGCGCACGGTGCGCACGAGTTGATTATAAGACGATTATTGAGCACGTAAATAAATCCTGAACTATTTATTATACATGGCTGTGCTAAAAGCATAACATACATAATAAGTTATAAATTATTTTATTTATTTCAATAAATACATCGTACAATTGATGAATTTGTTTTTGTTAAATACCTAGCACCTACTTGGTTTTTACGCTAAAATCTTTTATCGAAAAAGATATTAGCGGAAAATCTATTTAATAATGAAATATGACAATGTTTTGAATCATTGATGTAGGTAGCCCAATGTTACCAAACTAAAAAACCAGCCAAGTGCGGGTCGGACTCGCGCACGAAGGGTTCCGTACCATTATCTTTATCTATACAAAATTAGGACAAAACGGCAAAAAAAAAACACGTTTGTTGTATGGGAGCCCCCCTTAAATACTTATTTATTTTATTTTACTATTTAATTTTAAAGTGAATATACTACTCTGTCAAGAAAGTACCGGGAAAAGATCAATAATACACAAAATGTCTGTTATTCATCCAAATTTATTTTATCACCTTCAAAGTATGCTCCTTTAGAAACGATACACTTGCGCCAACGAATAATCCATTCATCAAAACATTTTTTAAACGCTGCTTCCGGAATTGAGTTCAGTTCTCGCCGCGAATTCTCCTTTATGTCTTCTATCGATTGAAAACGGGTGCCACGAAGTGGTAATTTGAGTTTAGGAAAAAGAAAAAAGTCAGCAGGAGCCCTATCTGGTGAATATGGTGGTTGCTGGATGGTATTTGTTGAGTGTTTGGTCAAAAATTCGTTCACAATGATAGCCTTGTGCGAAGGCGCATTGTCGTGGTACAAAATCCAAGAATTTTCTTTCCACAAATCTGGCCTTTTTCGTCGAATTTGCTCTCTTAAACGCCGCATAACGCTCAAATAATATTCTTTATTTACCGTTAGACCTTCCGGTAAGAATTCAGAGTGCACAACACCGCGATAGTCAAAGAAAACAGTCAACATGACTTTGACTTTTGTTCGACTTTGGCGTGGCTTTTTCGGTTTCGGTTCAGTTGGAAGGCGCCACGTTGACTAGTTTGCATGTCAAACTCGTAAACCTACGTCTCGTCACCAGTAACAATGCGTTTCATGAATGTTGGGTCCGAACTGACTCGTTTTAGCATGTCCTCAGCGACTTTCATGCGATTGAGTTTTTGGAGAAAATTCAGATCTTTTGGGACTAGCCGAGCAGCAACATGTTTCATACCCAAATGATTAGTTAAAATGGTACGGATCGACTCGTGAGATACAGAAAGTTCGGCGGCTATCTCTCTCAGAGTTGAATGGGGATTTTCAGTCACTATTTTCTTGACTTTTGCGATGTTAACTTCAGTTGCAGACGTTGACGGCCTACCAGAGCGAGGCAAATCTTCCATCACATCTCGACCGCTTTTGAACGCTTTGAACCACTCATAAGCACGAGTTTTTGATAAAGTCGATTCACCGTAAGCCTTCTGTAACATTTTCAGTGAGTCCGAACACGAAATTCCATTGGCGATGCAAAATTTAAGACAAACTCTTTGTTCGATATTTTTGTCCATTATGAAATTCGCAATACACACTATATATGATATTACTAAAACCAGCACTGTATTTAATATAAATAACAGATGCAACTCAAACTCCGCGCCAAAATGGAAAACAGTTGTGCCAATCTAACAACTACAAAAAAACAAAAATTTGAATTTGGAACCATAAACAAATCATCCATTCCCGATACTTTTTTGACTGAATGTACATCTAAATATTAATTAAAAATGTCTATGGCATGGTAACACAGAGAGAATGTAATAAAAAAAAAAAAAAAATGTAAAACTTTTTATTTAAAAAAAACACTACGTTAATTAATCATCACTCACTCACTCTTTCATTAATCATTTGTGTCCGTCGATGTCCTTTAAATCCTGTATTCGTATACAGGGTATATGTACCCGATGACTTTTTGGTCACTTTCCAAAAAAAATGGATATATTAGGTGAACCGAGTAGAAGCTTATGGCATACCTAGATTTTTTTTTCTTTTTTCCACAGCTTAGAAAAAAATTGATCCATCATCAAAAAACGCTACCAATTTCAAGTAAACTTTTCATATTAGAACAAAGAAAGAGAAATTTTGAAAAAATAAATGAAAAATATCGAATTTCAAATCATACGCAATACGCGTATGATTTAGATTCCGAATTTTGATGATGATAATTGAGCACTACACCCAGCCAGGAGCAAGCCTGACCCGGACAAGCCATCCGGCTTGTCCGGGGAAGGGGGTCACACCAGGGGGCACTTTTTTGTAAGGAAAGACATGCTCTGGGATGAGAAAGGAAGCTCGACCAACCGCAAGTCGGGCACAATCAGCCGACTATGCAGCCTAGAGCCAATGTAGGACTCGTGGTAAAGACAGGTACAATCCATAGGAATGAGCATTGGTGTTTTGACCTTCGTTTGGTTGGTCTCTTCTAGCATTGGAGAATCATGTTCGTTTCTGATGGTTGCGATTCCATTCGTTTTTGACACGTCTTATTTAAACATTATTTTCGTGTATATGTTTCGTCGTCAGTAGTATTTGTTTCACTGTCAGTTTCGCCGAGGTGATATATTTCCTGGGTGGCCGACTTGAATTTTTCTCTATCTGCTGCTAGCTGAATCCATTTCTGATTACTAGTTTTGTTTTCGTTTCATTAATTTGGAGCCCAACTGATTCCAGTAACGGTTTGATTTTGGTGACTATTTCGTCCAGTTCACTGAGATTATTTGTTGCTATTATCACGTCATCTGCAAAGGACAGTATAATAGGGAGTTGAATCACATGGTCCTGGTCTAGATGAAGGCATTCTATTTCTTCTTCTAATGTTCTGAAAACGTCTTCCGAATTTTTTCGAAAAAAAAAAAAAAATATGTAGGTATGCCATTTGCTTCTATTCCGAAACACCTATTATACCCATTTTTTTGGAAAGTGATAAAAAAGTCATAGCCTGTATATATCAGCCGAAAGATAAGATAGCAATCTGATATAACGATGAGATGAGGTTCCCAGCTAACTTTACCTTAGTGTGAAATCACATTTGCACGCACGGATCAGCGTTTTCGAGTATCTCTATTTCATTCTTTCACTTAAAGTCATCATTTGGTGGAGCGAGAAGTCTGGTAGCAAGCATCTGCATTATTTCGCATCGGAAGCACCTTAACCTGCGATTGGACCCCTTGCTTGAGTGCAATAAGTAAAAAAAAGAAAATGCTGATCTGTAAATGTGATTTTACCATAAAGCTCCACCTACAGATAAAATACAACCTTTCTCCCACCACACAACCTAAAAAATACAACATAATACATTCACACATTACCATTAAAATAGAGAATGCATTTAATCCACTTACGAGTCCACACCATGGGTGTCTCATAAGTTCTGTACAAAACAAATATCCAACAAAAGAGACCAAGACAATGACGGCCCTCCTTGGTGAAAACTAAAAATTGTGGCACACACTTGTGTACATATGACGCTACTTTGATCGAATATGCATTACAATAGGACTGAAATGTGGATGACACAGTCCTGAGGCAAAACAGGTAGTGGACGGGTGTTAGTAGTCTTGGAAAATAGATGCAGTGATACAATTTTGGTGGTTTAAGATCTTGAAGAGGTTATCGAAGTGATAATGTAGGCACTGTGTTTCCTAAAGTGATAATAGGTCGAACTAACTTGATTTTTCGGATTCTTTTAAACGTATAGAAGCTGGTTGTAGAAACTGTATCTAGATGTTTTCGTGATAAACTCTGAAATTGTGGTGTTTTCTCCCCAATGATAGTTGACAATCTTTTAAATAAATATTGGATCAGTAGTTGTTTCAATTGCCACGTTGGCGTTATAGAACAAATCAAAATAATTTAACAGCTGGTGGCTCTTTGTGTGATAAAAGGTAAAAAGTTATTACTCCTTATCAAGCTACAACAAGTACAACATAAAATCATCCGTGTAATCTACAAAAGGTTAGACAGAGGTGTGACATCTACATTTCGCCAGTTCAACAAGTCAAATGTACAACCAAACGTACGAAGACGAGGCTCCCCTCCCTCTAATAGCGAACTACACAGTGGTAAAAGAAGATGATGAAGAAAAGAGGGAAGCAGAAGACCGCGTCATTCTAGAAATAGGACGACAAGATGACAAACCCAGAGAAGAACATACTTTTTCCCATAAGAAATACGATAAAACTATTTCACATCATAGGTCCTATGTGTTAGAGGACTATGAACCTAGAAGGATTTCGTATTTTAGACCCCATGAGTTGGAGCACTGCAGCGCTTCTCAAGGTAAGAAACTGCATCCTCCCTCAAAAATTTAAGATTCCAAAGAATATTGACGATTTATCCATTTGTATAAGTTACGTAGACAGGTGGCACTTTGAGTTCGAATACGTTAGTACCTACGTGCTATTAATTGCCGCTTTACAGTATTCTTTCTCTTATAGTATTCTTAATCTCATATATTCAAATATCCTAAGAGCATTTAAGGGTTTTCGGAGCGTTTGCTATATGAAATCTTACAGGTTCGTTATCCACAAACACAGTTCCAAATTGAGGCTGATGACCATACTGCATTGTTGCTAATTCATTTTATTAATTGTGATTATGGCTATTACACATTTTTTTAGGAACTAAGCTTTATTACTTTTTTTAATCTAACTATCTAGAACTTAACCAAGTAAAATTAGCAACTCTATTTGTGGTGGTTCAAACTTCGTTTGAAATGTTGTTAGAATAAAGTTCTAATCAGCTTGCACTACAAAGCGGTTGTTACTTCAGTCACTGCGGTCGAATAGTGCGAAATGAGTGGTTTTTTGCGATTTACAAAAAATCTATTGATTGGACTAAAAAAGTAAAACACTTAAGACTGCTTTATAGTTAGTTCAGTTAGTATGCAAAGTTTCATGATCTAATTTGAAGTACTTTTTAAATACCAGCGGTTTATTGTTCGATTTGGAGGTAATGTTGGATTTTTTTTCTATCGAGAAAAGTTTATGGAATCGTGTTTTCGTCACACATAGTACTTAGCATTAATCCTCAACTTTACCATATATTTATTTCAAAATGAATGCTGCAGTATTTTAGGCGTAACGGAGGATCATGCTAAGCCATTTGGGTATAGGCCCTTAAGTAGTTACCTACTAGATTCATTAAAGATGTAAGAAAAGCTGCGAGATTACCTAAATCTCCTTTTAGATCAAGATATTTACACATTTGCCGAAATAATATGCCCTATCTTAATTGAAGTCTTAAGTGTTTTGTAAACCGTGACCTTCTAAATACCAGTTATTGCTTTTTGTCCTCATTCAAGGTCCCAGATATTACGAACAACAGGACTTTAGAGATGCAGCCAACATACCAGAGCCTGCCAACTCCGAGTCTTCTCTAGACTACTCCCATGAATCCCAGGATACCTCTAAGTACGGTACAGACGATCCGAACCTGGATGGGATCACAAACTGGAAGGAAAGGGCCATGCAGCTTGAGAAAGGTAGGATAATCTTACGAACAACAGGCCTTTCGAGATGCAGCCAACATACCACAGCCTACCAACTCCGAGTCTTCTCTAGATTACTCCCATGAATCTCAGGATACCTCTAGGTAAGTACGGTACAGACGATCCCAGCCTGGACGGGATCACGAACTGGACGCAGAGGGCCATGCTGCTTGAGAAAGGTAGAATAATCTCTGATAAAATATTCGTTTCACCAATAAATATCCTCGAGATTTAAACTCGCTTTTGACAAGATTAGGGGATATAAGTAGGTACGGTACGATCTACAAAGTTGATCTTTGTTTTTAAGTTAATTAGAATAGTTATTATTGGCACCAATTTAAAAACTTTAAGCTGACGCAGATAGCCGACATCACTAGACCATTTGACAGATCTTCGACGTTATTCCTGTCGAGAAATAACCCGCACTGGTGGCCTACCATGACGTCTTATAGCAGGATCCTTTTAATCTAGTTCCAGTGTGGGAAAGAGATGGCGCTAGACGTCCTCTATAGCTCCGTCTCTTACCCACACTGGAACAAGATTAAAACGATCCTGCTTAAGACGTCATGGTAGGCCACCAGGTCTGTTGCGGCTAAGAGGCTGATTAATTAGGTTAAGTTTGACGAATTATGAATTTTAACCCCCTACGCAAAAATAAAGGTGTCATAAGTTTAACGTGTGTATCCGTGTATCTGTGTGTCTGTCTGTGGCATCGTAGCATTCAAACGAATGGACCGATTTTGAATGCGCCTTTTTTCTACAAAGTTTAAAATTACGCCATTTTAGAATACAAGAAAACGGCATGCGACAGAGAGCGAACGCGTATGAGGGATATGAACCGCGCCTTCGATCTGTTGCGGTCCAAGCTGCCTGTCACCAAGCCTTCCAAGAAGAAGTACTCCAAGATCGAGTGTCTTAGGTGAGACTACCTTCTCCTATAGGTACATAATATATCGGCACCAACTGCATAGCCCCAAGTCCCCAACAGAAAGAAGCAGAGGTGCATCTACAGCGTGTTTGTACGAGTCAGAAATTCAGATTCCGGGTTACTCTGAAAATGATAATAATTAAACCTAATATCACATTACCCGACCTGGGGATCGAATCCAGGCCTTCATGCTCAGTAGTAGCGCCTGTGACCTCTACAACAAGGTTGAATAGCTGCTCGTACTGTGGTAAAAATAGGTTTTCGCCCGTGGTCGCGGTTCCTTAGTCCCTGGAAGGGAACCACGAGTATTTTTTTGCCCGTGGTTCCTTCAAGAAATATATACTGCCGAATAAAAAAGTGGGTGTATCTTTTTTTATCTTTTAGGGCCGGCATGGGCACCGGGCCGTAGGCCGAATAAGGAGGCCGGCTGAGGCCCGGCACTTCGGGGACAGAAGTCAAAGAGTTTTATTTAAAACCTCCGTGGTTCCTTCCAGGGAATACGAGAAGGGACCATGGATTTTTCCAGTATTATAGGGACCACGAAGAAAAAAAGCTCCGAGGGACCACGGGCGAAAAAGGAAACAAAACTGTCCGTCAGCAAGGTTATTAAAGAATCTCCTCCATTTTGGATGTTAAAAATTCCCCAACCAATTTGATATATAATAAGATTTTTCCAAAGAGTAATACCTAAAGGAGTGTAGCAGGGAGTCTTCTGTCCTTTCTGGTTACTATGGAAAAACGACATTGGCCTGCAAAGCATCGGTTCCTAGATTTACTTTAATTAAACCCCAGGCTGGCCTGTTTTTTGTAATATAGCTGGCTGGCTGGTATGGCTCTTCCTATGGCACGCCGAAACTAATGTCTTTGGACGTTACGAAAAAGTGTAACGTGATTTCCAAATATCTAATGGTTTGATGTTGAATTCCAGGATAGCCATTTGTTACATCAGACACCTGGAGTACATGCTGGCTGGTGGATCCCCTGATGAAAACCCTGCGTTCTTCGAGCTTCACGCTTCAGATCTTAGACGAAGGCAGCAGAGAAATTAATTTGAAGTAACTAAAGTCGCCTCGGTGTTCGTGCAAGTCAAGCTGCGCAGGCAACTCTTTGGTAGATCATAGTGTGTATGGTCGTCATTACAGGCTGGCTATCCCCAAAATTTGTAAACAGAATTATTATTCTGAAACAATTCGGAAACAATCTGAGAATAATTATACAGAATTTATTTATTTAGATAATGTTTGATTAAAAAAAAAATGAGCTATGGTTAGCAAAGCTTATTTATTAGTTTTCAAAAAAGTTTACCATACAATATTCTTTTTTTATTTTTCAAATAAGTACAGTCCTTTCACAGCCAGTTTACCTCTGACTGCAGCAATTCTAGGACCCTTGTAGTTACGAAATCAAAGATGACTGTGAATCTGACAGCACAGTGGTGAAGTCTAAGGTAAATTAGCGGTGAAAGTACTATACGTTTCTTGTCTCTACGCTTACCATAATTTCAAATATTGTCTCGTTATTTAGATGAAGGAAAAAACCATTTCTTTTTTACGGAAAGCACGAAAACATAACACCGGAATTTACATTTTTGTTTAGGTAGGTACTTCATAGGTTTCATTTACACAAATGTAAAAATCTTATTTTGACGACATCACAAAGACTTGACCAAGAACATGATGTTGATCGAGTGTCAACCATTACCTACTTGTCTAACGTTTGCACAAAATGACAGGCGCAAAGGTTGACAACTTCAAAACATTTGTAATGGTTTACAGTTTTTTCAGTCCCTTTACAATGAATCTTGCAATTTTAATGACGAAACTAAACTTTCTTTTTAATATTTCTTTATTTTCTTCTCTTTCTCCATGTCATCCTTTTTCTTCTCCAGAGCTGCTAGGTAGTCAAAGTAAGCGCATTTGATTAAGATCGGTACCTTGACAATACCTGTCGAGGAGATACACCATTAGCTAAGTTTTACAAGTCTATAATGTTCTCTGCGCTTGTAGGCTAAGCAGGACATCTGGCTAGTCGCGGAGATGGCCTATGGAGTAAAGGTTTGACCGAGAGATAGCCGAAGTTTATCCTAAGAAACCAGGGCCGTCCTAAAGCTCGTTGAGTTGACGATATCGTCAAAGTCGCGGGAACAGGTGGCCTACCATGACGTCTTAAAGCAGGATCGTTTTAATCTTGTCCCAGTGTGGGAAAGAGATGGCACTAGACCTCCTCTATGGCTCCGTCTCTTACCCACACTGGAACAAGATTAAAACGATCCTGCTATAAGACGTCATGGTAGGCCACCAGGGACGCACAGAATCGAGAAGGGTGGCAGAAAAAAGGGGAGGCCTAGCTATTCCCAGCTGCGGGTGTAATCCTCGAAATTACTCATCCGATTTCAAAAGCTACACTATTGCCGAATGCAGTTGGCTGGTTTTATGCACAGATAACCTCTGTTATCTGTGGTTTTGGTTTTATGTTGAAGCAACAAATTTCAAGCGGGTGAAATCGCGAGCATGAGCAGCAACTAGCTATTTATTAGTTTTAACAAAGTAGGACTTAGTAGGTTACCAGCGAAACAAGTAGTCACAGCGCCTTTGTACATAGTATAAACGGGTGCAATCGCGCTGTCCACTGTAGCTTTTTTCTGAAACAAAGCGTTTTATCAGCACATCGTGAAACTGGGACATTTCGCTCAGCGTCCATGTCCACTTTTTGTATTTGCCTTTCCATTCGACTACTTATCAGCAAGTTCTGTTCGATAATGGAACTGGCACAATAATTTACTTTTACCTAAAATATTAATGTCGATTTGGCTGGTATGACAAACATTTGTGGAAATAAAATGTTGTAACTATTTTGATATCCTTTTCGCATACCTAACATACTGCCCAAAAATTTAATATTTTTATCAGCACCATTATACTTACTCGTTGATAAAATACATACTTATAAAAATATTAATTTAATACAAATTGCCTTAGGCTATACAGGCCGTTGATGGTCGGTGTAACCAAGCGTTACAATATTCATCCTTGTAACATAGCATTGTCAGTCATATGACCCCATTAATACCAGGCTACTATCAGCGCGGAGGATGCTCCATGCTACGTCCGCCAAGTATTACGTTATCGGTTTTGTAAACGATATTGATCACCATGGATCCCCCTGCCTCCCTCTGCGTGCATGTAAGGGATCACAGAAGGGTATCGGAGCGTACTCCGACATGTCAAACAGTTATGGCATTGAATGGCGTTATCCGTATGACTTTGGCCTCTAGGATCTGGATGTAACCTAATCATCCAATGTAACTATGTATTTCATTGTTTCACAATAGGCATTTGTTAGAAAATATTATTATTTATTTTATTTTACATATATTATTAATTATACCAATCTATTAAAAATTCGATTGATTGAACTGAAAAATAACTTAAAAAAGTACGATATTTCATTAGTGATGAAATTAAATAGCATGATGCAGGCATGCAGGTAAAAAATGCATCTTTAGGTAAAACGGTATTTGTAAAATTGTTTCCAATCATTTGCATGTATGTACCTGCCTACCTACAACTTGCACTCGTCCGGATAAAGCCAGACAGCGTTAGGCTTTTTGACCAAAAGTCAATTCAATTTTATAGAAAGTTATTGATCCTGATCAAGTGGCAGCTTTCAAAGATAATGTTAGAAACATAAACGTTATAGCAGTCTACTATTTGCAATCTAGGACTGAAAATATTATAAAGATTAATATGTATGATTCATGTAAGTACCAAACATTTTGACTGGATGACCTTAAAAATTCTACCCGAATGGAGTAAAAGTTTCTGAAACTAATAATTATTTTAAAACAGAGAAACCTCAAAATCCCTGTTTTTAGCGTCCGGTCTTGGGACCCCAAAAATCCGGCTTTTTGGCGGCTATTTTAGAGATGGCAACGCTACTTACAACAATTTTCGTAAACTCTGTCGTAGGTACGCAAATCCAACTATTTATACCTTTTCAATTAAATATTTTGTTAGCTAGGTTCTAACTTGACTGACTGTATCACGTGTTGTTTTTCCCACAACCCACTCAATGCGAGAAATGGCGAGAATGCGAGCTCATTTTCATTGACCGTATTGAGGGGGAATGAATGAACCAACACTATGCGAAGAACGGCGTCCCTCGTATGTAACTGACGTATATACACTAGGAAAACATAATACTAGAAAAGCTTGGCAAGAATTTTCGCGAATGAAAAGGCAAGTAGGGGCGAGACTTCACTGTGCCATAGTTTCTGTTGAGCGTAGCATACGTGTACTAGGCTAGCAGCGATTGTTGTAGGCTGAGTACCGAAATAAACAGTCAATCAATAGTCTTGTTACACTGGTTGCTGTCTGCTGTCTCCACCAATGTCTTTGTCTAGGGATATCCATTGCTGTCTAAGTATGCTTTAAAAAAGCACTGAACAAGTTGCGCAATGGAAGGAGCGTGTGCGGTTTAAAATGCGAATGGCGCGAAAACTAGCGAATCTTTTTTGAGCAGGGTAAGGTCGGCACGGCAATTCACGGCATGGCAACTACCGTGGCATTCGGCAAGCCAATGCCCAGCCCAATGCGCGGTAAGCTTTCAATGTGGGCAGACGTTTTGCGAAAGCGAGTGGTTCCGGTGCGAATGGCACGCGTCGATTGCGAGACAGCCTCCGTTTTACTAGGCTCGCAGACTTTACAAGGAGATAATTCGCATTCCGTTCAGAATATTTTCAGAACACTGTGGGTGGACCTGTAGAGTTAAATTATAAGAGAAGTTTGATGGATGGCCTATTATACCAAGCCCAATGCGAAACTTGGATTAAATTTAATTAATTATTACAAAAAAACACAATAATAAATACTTAAGTAAGTACGTATGACTCGGCAGTAGGTACCTATTCGACTGAATTTAAAAACTATTGACAAATTGACAACTATTGACTAACATGACTACTGTCCTACTGTGTAACTTCTTCATAATCATCAATGATTTATTAGAATATCATTGATTATCATTGTTTAACATAATTTGTCAGCTTTCGATTAAAATGTGAACAACTAACCTAATCGATAAAATCTTTTGTAATACCTAACTACATTAAAAAAAAAACTTTATTTTATTTTATTTCATGTTTTGGAATTCATTTTAGTTTTAGTTTCATCATCTGCCTAGGCTTTTCCCAACTATGTTAGGGTCGGCTTCCAGTCTAACCGGATGCAGCTGAATACCAGTATTTTAAATGGAGCGACTGCCAGTCTGACCTCCATAACCCAATTAGTACTGGGTAATAAGATACCACTCTTGATAAGACTGGTTGTCAGACTTTTTGAGCCACTGACCTTACCTACTTTTGTAACGACTGTCAAAGATCTACAAATGACAGCAGGGACCAACAGCTTAACGTGCTTTCCGAGGCACGGAGGAAACTCGGTACCTATGTAAGGGTAGTCACCCATCCACAGACCAACCCAAGCAGCTGTTATTATTTAGCCACGAGCTCCTCTTAATTATAGTTTTAGTTCATAACCCTATAAGTATACTACTTTTTATTTTGAGGATTAATGTAGGTACCTTCGAATGAATGGCTATAAAAGTAGAGGAAGAGCAAAGAAACGATAGATGGACTGCGTCACAGTTGCGTGAAGGATCATAAATTAATGATAATAATATGGGTAGAAAGGAGGTGACTGCTGAGATGACGAGTAATAGAGAAGTATGGAAGAATAATTGATGATGATGATGATTTATTTTGTACATAAGTATCTAATTTAAATAAATAAACTATCTAACTAAAAAAAAAACATTTATCAGAGCCGAGAGTCATTATTGCAAATTCGCGACAGCCGATTGCGATAGCAACTTGCACCGAATTGCCGAGTCGGTAAAGTTGATCGAACGACTGGTGACGTAACTACTTCTACTAGGCACACATGAGCCGCGAGCAGGTACAGATATTTCAGTAGCAGCATGTATTTGCACTAGAATCTAAATCTTATCGTGCTCGATATAAAGTTCAATTCTAATTAATTGTAATTACTTACAATTACGTTACCGCATGTATCGAAGATCGGTGGGCGTCTTGTATTGATGCTGCGTATGTATTCCTGCCAGCGGCGAACGCATTCTGTGACGTCTCGTTGGTCACCCCACACTCCTTGCGTGTACGTGAAGTAAAGAGAACCTACTATGATCCCAACCTGTCGAGAAGATGGTATGAAAGGTAAATTGATTCAATCACTACTAATGACGGTGAAATGTACAGGGAGGTTGCGTGAAGGTTTGTAAACATGGTTAGATAAGAAATAAAAACTTCCTGCGATTTTAAGTAGGGGTTTAATAGTTATTTATGCAACTGTTGTATAATGAGGGGTATTAAAACACGAATGTGGGTTTATCACACGAGGCGAAGCCGAGTGTGATAATAGTAGGTATCACATGAGTGCTTTAATACCTAATTATGTACAATTGCATACAAGACTTTATCTACATCCATGATATGAATCCTCCATAAAAGGTTCTGAAACCATAGGTTGTTGTAGTGTTGTAAGAAGTCTATGTAAATTCATGGAAAGTTTAATTGCTGAGTATTTAATACAAACAAACCATGTATAGGTAATAATATAATTATTTACATTTTGGATTGTACAATTATTAAAATACAAATCAAATCAAATCAAATCATTTATTTGCGTCAATATGGGTAGGTACATGAGGTGAAACATACAACAGAAGCTCTTAAGCCATATCCTACCTTAACAGGTGTGCAAATATCTTTACAATAAAAATAATAAATCCTACACAAAGCTTATATCACTCATTTTTGTAAACAACAAAGTAATGCAATACTAATATCGAACAAAAATGGCGGGATTCGACTTGAATTCGAATTAACCTATAAGTTTTTTTTTTTTTAATTACCGCGCTGTGGTAGAGAATCGCACGTGCTAGACAATGTTCTTTTTTTAAAACGAGTTGCATAATTAAATTTACCCAAACGGGTGTTATAATGATTATTATGACACTGACTGTTTTAATGTTGGCCATAAGCTAACTGTTTAAGATACTTTTATAGAGGATTTATAGCATGGGTGTAGATAAAATAAAATAGGTACCAAAACGTGACGTATTGCAAAGGTTGTCAGTCTCCTTGCCCTTTATCTTTATTATATTACCATGACGGGAGAATAAACTAAACTGTAGGTAGGTACTAGTGGTTCCTAATATAGTAATATGTTAATATCACCCTTTTTTACTGTAAAAAGCATGCTAGTTAAGGTAACACAGATACCTAATCCTTATCTTATTTTTGTAGATTTACATGAGTTTTGAATGAAGAATCTAAATACGTCATTTATATGAATTTTCAACCTTACGGATAAGGATTACAGCATAGCAAATCTTAATTACTACTAGGATAGCATTAAGTAAAAGAGGTAGGATTCACCAACTTTGACGGCGTACATAAGCTTTCCGTGTACGTAGTGAGGTATACTGGGTAAAGCAACAGTTTGGCCGCTTTTTTTTAGCTTGTACTCTTCTTTGGTGCAGACTTTGATGCACGTTGGATTTAGAGGGTGAACTGGGAAAAAGTAAATTTTAAATTAACTAAAATATGGTATAAAAATTTAATGATGATTATAATAATTTCTGAGAAGTGTGTTAACAATGGAATCGCTTTTGGGAGAAAGATTGCTCTCTTAATTTGGGTTCACGTAAATAATACGTTTACAATGTAACCAGATGTCTGAAGACATAATTATGTAAATTACAAATAATTATGTCTAGTCTATATATCAATAATGTCTCTTGTCTTTTATAATTACTGCAAGAGGAACGTCGAGACATACAATTTACAAGTAACAATCAACCATGTAATTCGAGAGCCTGGTAAAAGTTTGAGAGCATTTTGGAGACATTACATAATTTGTAATAAACACCAGGGCACCATACTAACAAGGAAGCTTGTTCGTAAAATTTAGGTCAGTCACCTATACACTGCTGTTTCATTGATGCAAAAGAGTCAGAGATATTTTAATTACCATGTTACATCTCTTTCTGGCTTTTGTTCCGGGGGATATTTTGATGTTATTTTACTTTACATTTCACCTAATCCGTGTTATAATATCCTAGTACATTGGACATTTCTGTTTTTTTTTTTGTAATGAAAGTGTTTTTTTTTCATCATGGAGTTATTGGAAAGTCGGAATCATGATTTTTCTCTTGTAAAGATTTTGTAAAACCGTGGTCGCTTCAGTTACTTTTCGCACACTATACTTAATACACAGGTAGGTGCTTATTTCTCTAAAAGTAAAACGATCTGTTTAATAAGAAATATTAAGCTTCATTTACTTACATTATTTATTGAAAGAAACAAGAAAACTAAAAGGCATTTTTTTAAGAAATTCAAACAGAGACAGGCCCTTACGGTAATTTTATTGAATGGGTTTAGGGGACCCTCAACAATTGGAATTGACATTGTTTATTCATTTAACGAATTGAATGAAGTTTATGTTGGAAGCACATTACGATTCTATTGTCCGAGCATGCAACATGGAAGTCAGTGACACGAGCCGGTCAGTGTTATCTGCAAACTAAAATAGAATTCACGTAAGATTTTATATTATGCTCGCGCGGTGGCTGACTCACTACCATACAATGTACTGGATTCAGGCGTCCTAGGAAGCTAGATCAACAAAACATTGCAGCAAAATTTTTTTGGGTTAACTTTAAAAATTTGATTATTATTTTTAGATGATGATCAAAGGTTTAAATTAAACTTGTAACTTATAAAAGTGTCAAAATTAACGGAAGTAGGTAGAGGTGTGAACAGGCAATCTTTTAAGGGGCTGACAACAACTAATTACATCATTCAGGAAGCTAGTTACCCGGCGCTGGTTAGTAAAGAGGCTAGGCGGTTAATTGAACGGCTAATTTAACCATTTGGCTGCGACATTGTAAGTAAAAAAGAAGGAGGTAACCTTCTCCTTTTGGAAGTCAGAATAATGAAGAATTTCTAAGGATTATGTTTGCAATGTAAGGAACCTAGAAACATCTAGGCATCTGTCTAGCTCTTGGTAAAAACAATTTAACAGTTTTGTCTGTTAGTATAATAACTGTTTGTTATCGAAAACTTCTCAGGACTTAGCCAGAAGGAAGTTTAGACGTTCAGACAAAATGCAGAGCAAGTACTGAAATATATTTAGTAAAGGTAATAAATTATGAAGATGGTTTTCAGATGTTTATAAAAATGCGTAAAATTGTAGAGGAATAAAATTTGCAAGCTATTTAGGTTATAGTTTTCTTTACAAACTGATTGATTTTCATGAAAGCAGGTGAAGTTTGTTGAAGAATTTTTGAACATGTATAGTTCAAAAGCATAGTGAGGTTGAATGAGGTGGCTCTTTAGAACGCTACTCTCCTGGTACTTTCTGGCCAAGAACTTCTCAGTCGACTGTTGTCAATGCTTTTGCACCAAAGACGTTCAAATATTATTACGAGCTAAGTTTTGCACAAAGCCCTGTCACTTTGATACCTATAATTAAGTCCTTTCATTTGAGGCAAACATAGAAAGTTTTTGCCACCGATACGCTAAAAAGATCATTTTAAATACAGTTTTAAAATTATTAATTACTTGAACTCGCAGGACAGAACTTTTCACTTGGTGTACATTTATCATACATCTGCATGTTTGGTTTGGGACGTTTTAGATGTTTGGCCAAGTTGATGGTACGACAAACATCGCACCGAACACGTTCTTTACTCAGATTATCACATCCTGGTGCATCACTCATGATTAATTTTTATTTGTAAGCCTTTGAATTTAACGGGACTAAGGATTTAGAAAAAACTAACAAAAATGTGATTTTGATGTCAAAAGGTGACAGCGTAGTGTTTTGTGGTGATTTTTTCTTTTTCGTTCGTTTCGGTCGTTTTCCGCCAGTCTTGTTTGAAGAAGGGTTTTGTTGTAAAACTTCTTTAGTCGGTGAGAAGTAGACCTTCGCGTTGCACTTTGGTCGAGAGAATCTCGTCGGTTATCTTCAGTTTAAACTGCGCTTGCCTAGGTTAGACCGTGGAAGGGTGACCACCCATTACTTACCGAGTTTCCTCCGTGCCTCGAAAAAACATGGTAGCTCTTTGACAGTCGTTAAGTAGTCAGTGGCCCGAAAGTTGGACAACCACTCATACCAAAGGGGTATCGTATACCCAGAACTAACTGGTTTGTGAAGGTCAGATAGGCAGTAGCTCCATGTAAAATACTGGTATTCAGCTGCATCCGATTAGACTGGAAGCCGACCCCAACATAGTTGGGAAAAACTGGAAACTGGTAAAATGCAGCTACAACTAGAACAGCAACTACAGTACTTTCTCAAGTTAATATGCCTTGTGACTGGGACTGTAGCTTTGATTTTCTTTTTTGTATTTTTGACATTTAAAAGTGCCGTAATGGTCTAATTGAAATAAATGCTTTGAGTTTGAGTTTTGAGTTTGAGCTAGATATCTATCAGCTAGATATCTCAGGCACTACCGAAGTTAACGTTGACTTTGCTTGAAAATAAAATCTGGTTTATTTCAGGTCTGAAAATTTCCAATTAGCAGGTGTTTTTCGAACTCGTGGCAAAAAATAGCAAAGCTTTTACCCTCTTTCGAGGTTTATAGCCCAGTTGCGAATGACGTTTTCATTCACCATGTTGTTTATAAAGCGCTAAAATAAGCATGAGTTGTACTCATACTTGCTTGTACTAGCTAACAACAGCTGAAATTCGTCAGTTTTATATATGCTAACACCTACGATCGACCTTAGCGATCGACGATGTTGATCGCTAAACTCTTTGGTAGGAACGCTCACCATAGACTAAAGTGTAGGTTTTTTCTACAGACATTAGAGAACGAGCGATCGACTCAGTCGTGTCAACTTGGCTACCAATTTAGCGCTTTCTACAATCGCTTACGCCGAGGCGTTTACGATTGTAGAAAGAGAATCGATACGAAACTACCTGTGTGTTAAATTTCATCCAAATCCGTACAGTAGTTTTTGCGTGAAAGAGTAACAAACATCCATCCATCTAGAACTCCATACCCATCTATTCGCATTTACGTTTTTCCGTCTATTATTAATTTTTATACTTACCGACTTCGTTAGGTCCAGAAAATCTGTAACAGCTATTGTAGGTGCTGCATTAAAATACTTCAGTTAAATTAAACTTAAAATAAAATGAATTTATTGAAAAATAAAATAAAACACACAAATACGTAAATTGACGTTGGTCATGGCTGCCGAGATTAAAGCTATCATGGCAAATTATAAATATGTTTGATCTTGCACACATGCACAAAGTTATTCGAAGCAGAATTTATTATTATCAGTTTTTTTCCGCTTGTACCTATTTGTTTTGTATCAAACTAGGGACAAGGATAACAATAAGTATAGCTCAAACATCCTCCATAGTCTTCCTACCCTTTTTTTTTCTTTTTAGGGTTCCGTACCTCAAAAGGAACCCTTATAAGATCACTTTCTTGTCCGTCTATCCGTTTGTCCGTCTGTCCGTCCGTCTGTCACCACCGATTTTCTCATCAATGGGTGGACCTAGCAAGTTTCAATTTATACCAGATACTAAATAAATATGTAGATGTTAAATATGTAGTTAAATAACAAAAAAAAGCGATTTTACTATTACAAATCTATTATTTGCGGTTGGTGCAATAGCCGTTTCTAGGGATCGAACAGCAAAGTTAAGTTTGTCCTTTAAAAAGTTTGTACGGAACCTTCGGTGCGCGAGTCCGACTCGCTATTGGCCGGTTTTTTTCGGATGGGAAATCATCAAATGACTGCTCCCGCTCTGGGCGGAGCAGGAGGGAGTGTCAGACTTTTACTGAGTAAAACCCGTCCATGTTCCTTCATCGCCCTTTGTGTTCCGGGGCCACGGTATCTCTTTCGAACAGTCCCGCAGCCCCGGCAGGCATCGGTCCTTGCTTTGTGACCCCTTCCTTTTGCTGACATCTCTGAGGCGCGCGTGGAACACGAACGCGCCGTCAACACGGCCTGTCGTCATAAGACGGACGGACGACGACTTGGGGTCGGCACAACACGTTTTATTTTTCTTTCATTCTCCTCTGTCAACAGTCACGCTCTATCATTAAGGTACTCCTTTTTCTTTCATCTAATTTTTCTTTTAACAATAGCTCAGTCTGTGGTAAAATTAAAAGCTAATAATAAAAACAGTCATGATCAGTCTGCCTGGTTTTCTGGGTTCCGTAGTCCTGACAAGGAACCTTTATAGTTTCGTCATATTCGGCTGTCCGCCCATCCGTTCGAGGTTTTGCTCAGAGACTGTTAGTACTAGAAAGCTGTAATTTTGTTGTAGAGGTGTGTATATCAATTACGCCGACAAAAATATAAAATAAAATTTTGGAAAAAAAACATTTTTAGTGTAGCTGCCCCTACTTGTGAAGTGGGGATGAATGTTTTTTTCGTCGTCTATCCCATCGTGTTGAATATCGTTTACGAAATATTAAACTTAAAAGTGCAAATTTTGTTCCAGTAGTCCCGACCCCCCCCCTCTAAAACCTAAAGTGCTGGCTTAAAAAATCTGGAATATAGCAGTAATAGTCGTTGAACTTAGGTGTTGGATAATTTTGTACCAAATACAAAATCTTTAACATAAATCCCCTAAAGTGACTAAGATGAAGCATTTGCTGTAGTTGCTAAACTGATAGATGTCAAATTTGATCTATCATGATATTATCTATTATTATTTTTATTTTTTTTAATTATTATTAAGGCGATAACATCAGCTAAATAAGTAACTGTATTTGTGATGGTTTAAACTTCGTTTGAAATACTGTTAGAATAAAGTTCTAATCAGCTTGTACGACAAAGTGGTTGTTACGTCAGTCACTGCGGCCGAATAGTGCGAAATGAGTGTTTTTTTGCGATTTACAAAAAATCTATTGATTGCACTAAAAAAGTAAAACACTATGATACTAGTATTTTGCTTGTAGAATTATTTGCCAAAAATCAGAATGATCGCATATATTTTAGTATGGTTTTTACTCGTTAAAAGAAATTTTTAGAGATAAGTTCGTGATTTTTTTCTATCGAATAAAATTTGTTGTATTATGTTTTCAAAACACTATCGTACTAGCATATATCCTGAACAATATCATATATTTTTCTGGTTTTGTTTATAGCAATGAATCATATGCTTTTTTTACATTATAAAACTCGCGTTTAGCTCATGTAATCGCCTTAACGGGCTACTATGGAACCCTACACAGCGCGTGGCCCGACATGCACTTGGCCGATTGCTGAGCAAGAAGGCCATCGATTTCAGTAACAGTTACGGAGTCTGGAATTGCGTGTGAAATAACTGACAAAATGTGGATGTATTGTTAGGTACACCTCTGCCTAATCCTTTGGAGATCACAGGCGTGATGTCATGTTATGATGTTATGTATGATCAACAGTAGGGTCTGCCGAAGGTGCATCATATCTAATCATCCTCCAGTCCTTATGTCTCATGCAACTTTAATAAAAAAATAAAAAAACTTAATTTCTTAACCAAATCAGAACAACAAATTGATGACTGGAGCCTCCTTTTAAGCAAAGAAAAAGCCTGTATTAGGAGACCGCTAAAAAAAGTGGAACAAGGTTTTTCATCTACAGGGTGTAAAAGACCTCATCACGAACCCGTCAACCAAGCATTCTGTACATCAAACTAACTTTACACAAAAATTATTGCTGGGAAACAGTTTTTTTTTTTGGTGTGAAAAATCATGTTTTGTGGTAGAACTCAATGTAACGCACTCAAAACATTGTGCTGATGGATGGATTGAATAATACGGAGGTAGTGGCGGTGTTTCAAGTAAAAATCTTTATTAAAAACTTGTATTTTAAAAAAAAAACTTGACAAAAAGTTGGAACTTTGACCCCCAATATCTATGTAACTAGAAGGTTCCCAGGTATGGTGTAGAACAAAAAAATGATCACAATTACAGGGAGAACAAGTGCCTTTCGGCTTCGTTAAGAGGTGTTTTACACCCTTTATATTTTCCCCTGACCTGATAATTAAATTCACCTTCCTGTTTTTTTTTTCAAGTCTGCCAAGATTAAACAAGTTTTTCATCATGATCTCCCCAGCCTTTTTCGAGCTATGTTGGGGTCGGCTTCCAGTCTATGGCCTGAATTCCTGCCACGCTGAGGTCGCGTCGGTCGCGTATGTCGCAGTATGATGCTATATGGAACACAATGTATATACTCGTACGCGCGACCGAAGTCAGCGCAGGAGGAATTCTAGCCTAACTGATGCAGTGTGACAAAACATAATGCCTCTAATCCTAAAACCCCTTCAGGGGAAGGGGTAAACAGAATGTATACTGTAATCTGAACACACTCCCACATTTGCCGGTTAGGTACCACTAGTCCCGCGTTATGAATAAAAGGCTATCAGTCTGTAAACGACTCGTTGCTACATTGCACATGCCATTTTGTTGGCTGGGGATCGCAATTTTTTTTTACCTATATTAAAAAATGCTATTAAGACCTTCAGCAGTTTACATCATCTGCATAAGCAGTCCACAGCTGCACATACTCGTAGCCTTTCAAAACACACGTCATTAAACTTTTATTTCGGTTACTCTCACTTATCCAGTTGTTACTCGTACCAACTATATTATACCCTTCGAAAATCATTGTTCCACCTTGCGTGCTACCACACGACCTACCTACCGTCCCTTCGTCTCAAGAAGTTGGGTCGTCAGATATACGGCTAATATAGCCAGTCTATAGCGTCTTAAGTATTCTTTTGTGGGCTATATTTAGATCACAGACATAACAGCAAAGCGCCTGCTACAGTAAGTGTCTGCCGAAAATCATCTGCCGATGCTAAGCGCATTTGCTTTGTCAAGACTTCCAAATACGCCTTTTACCAGACTGTCTTCAACTCAAAAGCCTTGTTAAGCAGCGAGTCCCACAATGAAGAAATGTGGAGTTAATTAAAAGAATCAATATGGCTGTGTTGAGGTCTCATCGTCGGCAGTCATGGACGGATGTGATAAGCCGGCCCACGCGGGATGCTTCCGGTACGCGTCTGTGTGTTGCGCAAACGATTGCTATATTATACTTCCTTATGGTGCTAGGCTAGATAACGGTATATTGCGAAATTTTGCCAAAATTCGCCCATGATACCGGCCTAATGGAGCTATGATATGCGGCGTGATCGGGATGTTTCTTGTTGTCCCTTCGGTTGCTGTCCTTGGGCCCACGCGATTCGCATGTAACTGATAAGGTTATTTTTTCTGTAAAAAGCTGTTGTCCTATACCTATTGCCATCGTGACAGATCACTCGAGTTGAGCGGTCTAGCCATACTAATCTTCTTCTAATATACATGTAATCTTCTTCTAATATACTTGAGAGCAGCGGTGGCCTAGTGGTGGCGGCCCCTACTTACGAACAGTAGCGAGTGGATTCGAACCAAGGCAGGCGCATTACTTTGTGTAATTTATTTCATCACCACTGCTCTCAAAACGGTGAAGGAAACCGGCATGTCCTAGAACCAAAAATTCGAAGACATGTGACATCTACCAATCCGCATTGGGCCCGCGTGGTGGATTATAGCCCATTCCCTCTCATAGAGAGGAGGACTGGGTCCCAGCAGTGGAAACATTAAAAGGCTGATGATGAAAATACATGTATAAAATCTCTTGTCACAGTGTTTGTTATCGATCTCCTCCGAAACGGCTTGACCGATTTTTATGATTTTTTTTGTGTATATTTGGTAGGTGAAAATAGGTCGTAGGCTATTTTTCGGTCTCACACATACACATCAAAATTACCACGCAAACGAAGTCGCGGGCAACAGCTAGTATTTTATTTGCGAAAATACCTTTGTCTGTCTGCCTATCATTTTTACGCCTACGGGTGAAAAGAATTCTATATTTGCCATACAGCTGTAAACTATGAACAGAGTTAGGATATACTTTTCATGAACATAAGTAACACGCGTGTTATCCCCGAAGGATTGGTGAACCTTGGTGAAGGAGGTGTACCTAATAGTACTGCACCCTCATTTCGCAAGTTCTGTTTAAGTAAGTCTCATGTAATATGAGTTTGAGTTAGAGTTTGAACACTTTCAAGACTACGAGACAACGAGGCAGTCGTACGAAGACAAGACTTTGACCCTGAATCACCCCCACTCTCCTGCTCTTGTTTCTTTTTACCTGGGATCGGCTCTGCATGTTACGAGTCTCCAACTCACTCTCACTGGTTTTATATACATGGTGTAAACGGATCCTACACGAAGCCGTCAACCAAGCATTCTGTACATCAAACTAAGTAACTCTACGCAAAAATTATTGCGTGTATCTTCAGCTGTATTCTCCATTCGTCCTCACTCAGTACTGTCACCGCCTACTAATCCACGTTATCTTTCACACAGTGCCGTAAATAGGGCGGTGCCAGAGTCTACGCCCTGTGCCGGTGCCCAGGCACAGGGCGTAGACTCTGGGAGGCGCAAGAATGTCCAGACCAGCAGGCCTAGCCAAGTTATAAACGTTTCGTATCGATTCTCTTTCTACAATCGTAAACGCTTCGGCGTAAGCGATTGTAGAAAGCGCTAAATTGGTAGCCAAGTTGACACGACTGAGTCGATCGCTCGTTCTCTAATGTCTGTAGAAAAGACCTACACTCTAGTCTATGGTGAGCGTTCCTACCAAAGAGTTTAGCGATCAACATTGTAGAAACGATAACATTCTATTCTATCATTTTGAACGATGTAAACTTGTCTACGAATTTTACGTTTTCTATTCGTTTGTGTTGATCACGTGATTTAACGTTGAGATGATGTCATTCCCATTCATTTGAATGGTTTTCTACTAGTGTTAACGATTGTAGATTGTCAACTTGAGCAAACCGTAAAGTAATAGTCTGGCCTGCACCCCTAGGGTGCAGGCCAGACTATTACTTTACGGTTTGCTCCTGATAAGTTCCCGCTGCGCCCCTAGTGCTCGATTCCAACACATACGTACCTACCTACATGCCAGTATCATTAAAAATGTCTGTTAAATTAGACAGAACAACGCCCTGAATGAAATAAAGTAGGCCTACACATACATAGCATTGCTCTAGCTAGGGTACCGGGGCGCAGAAAAGGCTATATTTACGGCACTGCTTTCACAAAGGCTATGTATCGTATTTTTAGTCTTTCCCTACTTTTATATAGTCATCCACATTCATACTTAATCTTTCTTCACGACATATTCTTCATTCCTTCGCATCATATGCGTACAACCGATTTCCAAACAACTTTTCAGGCACCTCGATGCCACTTGCAGAGTTTTCCGATAACATTTAGTTCTATCTCAAAATGAATTAAACTATATGAGTCGTTTTTGTACTTTTTGAAGTAAAAGAGTGCTAAACAATGCAAATTTGGTTGGGTACATAGTCCGTAGTCAATTTGATTAGGCTTAGGAAGTTGCATGACACAGTACAACAATGTCAAAAAAAATTTGTAGATATCTGCAACATTGAAGATATACCTACTTCACTTAATGAATTCATCATCTGCCTAGCCTTTTCCCAACTACGTTGGGGTCGGCTTCCAGTCTAACCGGATGCAGCTGAATACCAGTATTTTACATGGAGCGACTGCCTACCTTACCTCCACAACCCAGTACTGGGTAATACAATACCCCTTGGTAAGACTGGTTGTCAGACTTTTTGGGCCTCTGCTGACTACCTGTTACGAATGTCAAAGATTTACAAATGACAGCCGGGACCACAGCTTAACGTGCTTTCCGAGGCACGGAGGAAACTCGATATGTAAGTGGGGTCACCCATCCACAGACCAACCTAGGCATACACGGCAGCTTAACCTAAAGATCGACCCGAGCGGCTGTTATTATTTAGATACGAGCTAATTCACTTATTGAATTATAGTTACCTAACCAGCAATTCGACCGCAAACATTGTGATAAGTCGGCTAATATGCATGACATAAATGCATGCATAATTATTCTTGATTGCTATACTGCCTAGGTATATCAACCACGAATAATGTAGCTTGTATTGTATTGTATAACGGGCTGGTGTCCACGTCAAAGCGCGTATTTTGCGTATGGGCTATAATCCACCACGCGGGCCCAGTGCGGATTGGTAGATGTCACATGTCTTCGATTTTTTGGTTCTAGGACATGCCGGTTTCCTCACAATGTTTTCCTTCACCGTTTAGAGAGCAGTGGTGATGATGCAAATTTACAAACAAATTTTATTTAATAATTTATTAGTTTAAATTGCATTGTATATTCCGGATATCCTGTGCCTACCAAGGGAAGACACGTGATGGAACACAATGTAGTTTTTTTATTTATCATCATTTTGTCACAGCATGAGTAATATTTTATTGTTTAAAATGATGAAAATCCGACTTAAATTGTACCTAACAGTATTACATATTAGTTACCTACACGATTCTGGCTAAAGCTATTTAAATATTTAGGTTTAGGTGAATAAATTTTTAAAATTATGTTTTTTTTTTTTTTAAACTACCTACTAATTTACGTTGCGTTCAAGGGACATCAACGTGAACGAGGCGTAAGATTTCTGTGGTTCCTTCCTGCCCTATGTGAAAAAGGCGTGACTTTATACATGCATGTTTCGGGCAGTGTTATCCCACTGTTGTTCTAAACCTTAGCTCAACAGTGGGATAACACAGGTTGTAACTTAAGGTTTCCCTTTCCAATCCTCTCTATGTTGAGCTAGTGTGGGAAAATACTGCTTGTGGCAGACCCAGGCATCAATAGTGGTCACCATCGGTGCCTCTGCCTGGATAAGTCGTGATGACACTGTACACTGGACGGCACTCACACCCACAACCAAAACAAAAATTACATTAAATGACACAACTTTTAATCTAGACTTTAGAGGATGATATAATGCTAAACGTGACCGGACATGTGATAAATAAAATAATACTGACATTACCAAATGCCTTGATTTCATTTAATTCTGTAGTGTGTACTGCGTTGATTTTAAATACGCACGAATACGCTACGGCTACGGTACTGGGTTTCGTAGTAAGCCTACGGCTACGCTACTGCTACGATATGCGTAGTACGACTACGAAATCTATTAATAATTTCTCTGTGTTTTTGCAATAATTTTATGCAAGGTCTTTATTTAGTTTTAGAAATAAATAATAATTGAAAGGCGCCAATTTAAATGTAATTCTATTCTAAGTTGCGTAATGTTTTAATTAAAATTATGACTTCTTCCTGTTGTAATACTTATCTCCTGAAATATCCGCTTGACTATCGATAGTTGTATGACATTCCATGTATCTGACTGTCCTTGTACGTAATTGTAATGTAATAAATAAGTCAATAAGTTAACTGTGTGAGTCCTAACAGCAGCACAAAGTACCACAAAACATTTCTTTACCCCTCGTTTGGAAAGAAAAACCATAATTATTCGCAAAAGCTCCCATTGTTTCACTTGAAAGGGCAAAGCGAGAACTAACTGGAAGTTCGCGAATCGCGTCTGTCGCGTCAAAGCCCGAAGTTCCATTGAAAAGCTTCATGAATGGCGGGCGTGGTGGGGGCTGCGAGGATGCGCAAGCGCCGACAGACACTCCGCTCGTCGGAGGCTGCGTCACACGCACTCCAGTGAAGCCCACCAGTCACTTCACTGTCCGCGCGCCTGCGCAAACGCGCGCAGTTCGGCGGGAATTTTAAAATATTACCTTTTTATTTTTTGATTTTCGAACATTTTTTTTTCTTTTCTATTTTGTGCCTGACTGTACTGTGGTGTTGTTCAGTGTTGTTGAACTAGGTGAATGTTGGGCATGCTGGTCTAAAGATGTCGGCTTTAAACTTCAGGTAGGTTTATTTTTTAAGCGATTTTTCTTTAAGCCGGATTAAATTAAATTTTAAGACAACGAGGCAGTTTACCTTTAATTTTGACTTCATATCATAATTTTTAAAAGAGTTTCTTTAATTTCAGCCGAAAATAATAATTTCTTTTCGATTGAAAGGTCTTATTTATTGATAGGGCTTACAGTTTTAATTTTTTTTAATCATAGGTAGATAGGTAGTGATAAATAATATTTTCAATTTATTAATTTCTTATTCTGTTAATAATGATTTTAAGATCCCAGAGGTGTTGGGCTCTGTACCTACATATTCTGATTGGAGGTACAAAAAAATTCTTCATAAGTAGATACTTAATGATTTTAAATGAGAAAAGTTAAGTTTCTTTAATTTTCTAATCACGATTTCATTTTCATGCTTTTTGTTTGAAATTAATTATTTGTGACAAGACTACCATTCAACTGTACTTAATGGAACTAGGTGTACGGATTAGGTGTACAAGTATTTCAGTTCCATGAAACTACTGAAAGAAAAAAGTCCCAGTAGTCCCCTAATGAAACTAGAGAATGGAATTACTGGGATACGGCGATCTAAGCAACTATGCGTATTTGATACCTACTAAAATACTGAAAATTTACTTACAAATAGTGGAAATAATAAAAGGCTACAAACAGTATTATCAATTTTATTGGCGTTACAATATTTTGCCGGCCGGCAATCAATACGGACTCAGAAATATCACGCGCAGCGGATATTGATTGCGTTCTACTGTAGACTAGGCGTCTGCAGATAACGTATGATTTATTTTAATAACAGAACGAAATACTTATATAGAAAATACAGAACTCTGTATAATTATTGCATCTTCGGTTAGTGCATACCTATAATTGAAATAGGTAAGTAGATACATTTATTTAAGCGTTTTGATTAAAATATATATAATACATTTACAAAAACTAAAATTCGCACTTACCAACAAGAAAACTATACAATACGCGCATACCAAATACTTTCACAAAGATTTACTACCTACGATAATTAGTTTCCAAAACCCATTTGGCAACAGTAACAAAAATAACTTGAAAAAATTACCCAATTAAAACATGTCATGTGTGTAATTTGGGCAAATTGCAAAGTGGCGTCGTTTTCTGCGTACGCGCATCGATCAGAATCACACGCAAATCATGTCTTGTCAGTGGGGGTGAGGTGTAAGGGCCCAGGGAGGGGCGGAGGGGTGTAGGGTCAGCACGTGTTGAGAAAAAATATTTAAGACACACGAAGTTGATAAAAAAGGGTATTGTGGTCATATGACCATAATAAACATGCCGATGAGGATGAACTAATGTTTCCGATTTTTTAGTACCTATACGTACTTAAAATAGCATCTTATAGATAGATAGATAAAACATTTATTTAGTGCACACAAAAGACATAACACAACACACAGAGACAGAAATCAGTCAGTCAGTATCATTTCAGTAAGACCAAAGATATACTGAATCGAAATTAATAATAGGATTCAAGTACTAATTGCAAAGTAAAATCATAGCAGGGCTTAAGCACCATAAAGAAACAGAATATCTTTAATTAATGCTAATTTCTTATAAATTATAATTAGAAATATAATACCTTGCTGATGAAATTCAGAAGCTGCATCGGAAATCGCGAATGCACGAATATGAAAATGTTTTTATTTAATGATTCCATTGTGTTTAGCACAATTAAGATTAGTGCCTAGGTTTCTACAAGCTTGTAATATCTTTTTCTATCAACCATTAGCCAGAGCCAACTCATGGTGCAAAGGCGCTAGTTTCTAGATTTTTGTCTAACTTCCTCTACACTTCACACCGGTACCTAAACGTCTATAAGGAAATACTTATATGCATTTAGGCAAGATAGTTTTTAGAGCATTTGAATAAGATAAAACTATTTTAGTTAGAGTGAGATACTTGAAGAGTGAAGAGTTGTTTTCCATCTTTAAGCCTCTTGTATTCTTGCAGAGGATTTTTTACGCTTCATCAACATCAATCCTCATTCCCCGAATTTTGAGATTATCACTTTTTACAAGCTATATATAATCTTAATAAAGCCATCATTTCAAGTTCACACCTGATAAGGTCCCAAACCCCGCGGCAACCCTAAACTGCTCGTAAGTCGTAAATCCAGTCCACGAACCCGATCCTGACCAAAAAATATATTAAAAAAACAACTCAAGATTAAAACTAAAGACTATTGTTCCTTTTATACAAGATCTCGGCGATTCAAGAGGAGAAATTCCCCGTCCCTTCATGCATAAATTCATTGTCGGTTTTGTGGCAGAGGCCCGTGTATAATTAAACTCTTAGAAGATTTAGATAACGGCAGAAAAGCCTTTCTTTCCTAAACAATTCATTAACAATACTATCGCTTTCAAATAGAGTTTCATTTCCTTCAACCATGTAAGGTAAGATTTTAAAGTTTTTGCAAGAAACAGTAGCGTTAGCATTGCGCACGCGATTTCTTTGAAATTTCGCTTTCAGTTTCGTATATATGTTTGTTTTTGTTGTTATGTCCCGTTTGGTAATTTTCTTTAAAGCCCTTTGTGTTTGGATGAAGACAATGTTTAGCTTTTGAATAAACGGTTGAACAAACTGAGCTTATATTCTGTAATCTACAAAGAATGTTGGCAAAGAAGGCGATTGTTTCCAAGTTTTGATTGATATCCGCCGCTTGAAGCTATGTTAAGTATTCGTGTTTACTTGAATCATTTTTTCTTGCTCTCTTGTTAATCTGATCTTTGTTTTGGTATCTAACGTTGTGTAATCTTAAATGAGACTGTGTTTTGATTTTAAAAATTGAATACGACTCATGTTTTCAGACGGAAGTCCTAATTTCACACGGTAATTGGGAATTGTTGCAACAGTAGCAATTCTTATCAACACATACATACTTTCTCTTATTAACTGGTAGGGTAGGTAGTTAGCAATTTTAATGTTTTATAGGTAGGAGTCACTATCGATTATCATAAAACTGAGAGAGTTCAAAGAACCAATTTATCGTCCACATAGGATATAGAACAATGAGCGTAGGTAACAAACTAAACAAACAGAAAGACAATAAGCTATCAGCTAACATTCTATGGACTATAAAATTTAGAAGTTTTGGTCAAAATGGGTCAGCCGTTACTTAGGTACATCAACATTGGCGACATATTCGCTTTACTATTGTACGTTTCGTAACGTTTTGAGGCGAGTTACATAAACCTACATACATAATATGTAGTGATATAGGTAACATTAGGTACTAGATGTTTTATGGTTTGTGGTTTATTATTAGGCATCAGTTGTAAAAGACTTAATCATGATTACTGTTGAGATGACGAGTAATAGAGAAGTATCATAGCGTGTCGATGGCAAATTTTTAATAGGGTGTAAAACACCTCTTAACGAAAACGAAAGGTACTTATTGTACTCGTCATTGCGATCATTTTTTTATTCTACACCATACCTGGGAACCTTCTACTTACGGAGATATCGGGGGTCAAAGTTCCAACTTTTTGACAAGTTTTTTTTTAAATACAAGTTTTTAATATTAGATTTTTACTTTAAACACCTCCACGACCCCCGTACTATTCAATCCATCCATCAGCACAATGTTTTGAATGCGTTACATTGAGTTCTACCACAAAACATGATTTTTCACCCCAAAAAAAAAGTCATTTCCCAGCAATAATTTTTGCGTAAAGTTACTTAGTTTGATGTACAGAATGCTTGGTTGACGGCTTCGTGATAAGGTCTTTTACACCCTGTATATATCTGATGTATAGTCATAAGATCGTCAAGTGTGCAGGTGGCGTTGTCTGTGAAGACACGCCTACCTACACATTTGAGATCTGAGCCGTCCATAAACCCCCATCTGAGAAGATTGTTTTTGCTTTGGCCGACCTGGGTTCGGAGTCTATTCAGAGAGTAAGCATAGAAGAAGAAGACATGCTGCGCAAATAAATTGGGATAGGTAAGTACAGGACAATGATGATGTTGATGTAAAAGACATAATCATAAGTTCTCGATGGATCTTTCTTTATCTCATACTTAAGGGCCTATACATAGCATGATCCTCCGTTACGCCTAAAATACTGAAGCATTAATTTTGAAATAAATATATGGTAAATTTGAGGATTAATGCTAAGTCCTATGTGTGACGAAAACACGATTCCATATACTTTTCTCTATGGAAAAAAAATCCAAAATTACCTCCAAATCGAACAATAAACCGCTGGTATTCAAAAAGTACTTCAAATTAGATCATGAAACTTTGCATACTTACTAAAGCGGGTCTTATGTGTTATATACCTTTTTAGTCCAATCAATAGTTTTTTTGTAAATCGCAAAAAACCACTAATTTCGCACTATTCGGCCCGCAGTGACTGACGTAACAACCACTTTGTAGTGCAAGCTGATTATAACTTTATTCTAACAGAATTTCAAACGAAGTTTGAACCACCACGAATAGAGTTGCTAATTTTAGGGTTAGAAGGGCCTTAAGGTTTAGTGTGGGCTTATGTATACCTGAGTTATCTTCTTCTAATTTACTGCAGAAGTACCTATGGCTAATAAGTAGTATGAAAATGATTTTAAGACTATCCCAATATTTTATCCGTTTCCACTGCGCTACCTACACAGTGATTGCTTTATATTACTTCTATAGACCCAACGGTAAATTCAGTAGGTAGTAGGTAGGTCCCTACCTAGGCTAGGTATTAACAATATGTCAATGTGTCAATTAAAAGTTCTAACATCCGGACAAAAGCTTTGCACGTATCGAAACGACTCACTATGTGAGAAGGGTCAGAGACAAACGCGTTGCATTTTAATTATGCACTTAGGAACACACACACGTTCACTAATTACTGGTAATAGAGACATTAATTTTAACTTCTATTTATAATTTATGGTCTACAGAAAGTACTAGCAGTTTGAATATTATAAATGCAAGATGCAGCATTAAAATCCAGGCAACAATAAAAACCGCTTGTTGTAAATCCAGTTTACCTACCTTGTTAAAACTCGCATACGTGTGAGTAGGTATTGAAAGTAAACCTAGTGCTTACAAACCTCCTGGTCCGCTATGCCGTCCTGGTAATTCTAGGTACAAACGAGACACAGCTTAGACTGAGGGATCTGGTAAATCTAGATTTTATCGCGCGGCGCGTGTCTATGAATAAAATTAGTCTAGGATGAAATGTTTTTTTTTCTCAAATTCTCTTTTTTTTTTTTTGTAATTGGACGGTAATTTATTCCTCGGCTGATTATGATTGTTGTTTCCACATCATTTTTGCAGTAAATGATGCATAATTTGTTAGTGTTTAATGTAAATTGAGTTCGATAAAACTATATTATCACGGGTGTGGAGATACCTATTGGAATGTATATTGTGAGTATTGTGATTGTGAACCATCTGTTTTTATTATATTTTTGGTTTATTACAAAAGATACATTTTATACTTAATTTAAGCAGTAATTTAGTCTTAATGATGGCAACGTTAATTAGGATTTTGATGTTATAATTACAATTGTGAGAAAATCAGTAGAAAGACGGACAAGAATCAATAATGTAATTGATAATTTATATCTTATCTTAGTCTTAATTTTAATATACATTTAGGTACTTATTTCGTATCAACTCGGACTACACGAGAATATCTTAAGCAATGCTTACTTTTAGACACGAATAGAATGCTAGATAAATTTCTGTAACCAAAGTAAACATTTTAACAGGTTTATAAATAACTACATACGAGCCAGCAAGTGTAGCAGTCTATGGTTAGTCGAAATTTCAGCGAAGTCCTATAAATCCATGTTGTAGTCCGTTCCTTGTATTACGAACGCGATCAAACGCTCCTGCTTCCTTGATAACTGAAACATGGTTCCTGGAACCAATGCAAGAAGGATCACCAGTCTAATGAGACGACCCATGGAATTAATAAAGCTTGTACCTGTTATTAGTGGTTACTTTCAGGAGTAAAATTCAAGTAAATAAATCCATGTTGGTCAAATATAAATTTATTTCGTCCTAGTTTATGCCTGCGGCTTTGCCCGCGTGGAGTTGTGTAATGTCCCACGGGATCGTACTACCTGGATAAAAAGTATCCTAGGTGTTAATCCGGGTTGTTAACTATCTGTGTGCCAAATTTCATCCAAATCCGGTAAATAGTTTTTGCGTGAAAGAGTAACAAACATTCATCCATCCATCCATCTTTCCACTTTCCATTTTCGCATTTGTAACATTAGTAGGATAGTAGGAAATTAACAGATATTTACTGATTTGTTGAAGACATGTTGATTGATAAAGAACTGTTTATAGCCTGCTATAAAATCAACGAAATTATAAAATGCCTAGTCAGAACTATCTAGTATTATAAATACGCATATTGTCGAAAGAACCCATAAAATGGTCTACGGTACATGAAAAGCCTTACGAAAATATGTAGATTTCAGAATGCATGTTCAGGTTTGCAATAAAAGCTCGCTTGCACAATGTTCACGACGGGAAACGATTGCCCAATGATAAACCAAACTAACCTACAAATCTGATATAGCCCAGACAATGTCCCAAGTGACGGATTCGGCGCTAGTAGGTACCACGGCATTTTATGATTGCGGTTTAGGATTTTGTAATGATGGTTTTATTTGCGTTTATGGGTTATGGGGCGTCCATTAATTACGTGAGACCATTGTGGCGATTTTTTGACACCATCTCCCCCCTTGGTGAGATATCATGAGATTTGGCTTGACCCCTCCACCCCCTCCCTAATCTCACGTGAGATTTATCAAAATTCGTAGTTAAGAGTAAATGCGTTAATCTGTGGTTGATTGCGTTGGATTTATTAAAAAAAAACCCAATATTATTTTCTTTAAATATTTATTATTAAATATTATTGTGTAGGATGTAGCACAGTGGAGAAACATGTAATTTACTTAATTAGTAACCTAGTTTTCACGTAATTTTTCACTGACCCCCTCTCTCCCTTTTGAGATTGGGTGAGATTCGGCTCGACACCCTCCCCCCCTCTAAACGCCTCACGTAATTCCATACATCCAGACATTCCTACATCCGTACAAACTATCGTACCTATATATAATATTATTAGGATAAAATTACCGCCATAAACAAGCTACATATTTCACTTTTCACATTATTGGTTGTCCGTGAAACAATAGTCTTTTAAACGTAGCAGTTATTCCTAAAATGTCAAGGCCGTTCGCCTATCATAAGTCAATGCCCCACTGTAGTGGCAGAACATTCATTGATAACTGGTACGTTAGATAAACCTAGGTCCATTTATGCTTTCCTGGTACTCGTAGAAACCTAAGGCAACCTGTCGGCCAGTCCAAATCGGTCAAGGTTGCATCAGCACGCTGTTGCTGGCTGAGGGAAACTCAACGGGATTTGAGGAACGGAATGTCGGTAGGGCTGTCGCAATCACAACTTGTTACAGTATAATAAAATTCACACATACTTAATTATTAAATAAATTAATTCTAATAGAAAAATAATCTGCTTGGGAACGACGGGAATCTCATTTCTAAATGCTCTATGTAATTATTTATGATACTGCGCACTATTTGAATTTGGTTTTCTAAGCATCACTTGCATTGGAATCTTATGTCAGAGAAGTTTTGTCACGTTTTAGACGCCCGGCGCGCGGCGCCCGATTTTATTAATTGAATGGAGCTGTTGAGATCTCTTCAAGTACTTATATTTTTTTATTGCAAGTAAGGTGCTGAGTTTTAAAATGTTTTACACATAATAATGGATATTTTTTTATTTAGTTATGGCTGTAAAACTGATATAGTATTTTTTTTAACAACACTTTAATAACACTTAAAACTTAATATTCTGTGTAACCATATCAATTAATGCAATTCAGTATAAATATTTTAGTGCAATCCAGTATAATTTGTCTTCATTTCATTTGACAGCTATTCCTATTAGCAGCGTTGCCTTACGATATCAGTATTTTTCAAACGGGTTGTTTCGTCCCGTATTTTAGGGCAACCTTAACTTGACGAAGGGTGTGTGGCAACGCGTGGGCCTCGATACAGACGTTTATAGCGTGTTTGTAAGTTCGTTAGTTTACAATTATTAAACTATTACTCGCTGGAGAATGTTTGTTTCTTTGAAAATGTCGGTCAAGTGTTTCATGGGATTTTCAAGGACGGAGGAAGGGGATATGAGTTTATCGTGATCCTGAACTATATTAGGAATGCGCACAATTAACAATCTGAGTGTTGTCAAGTTAAGAAAATTAAAATACCTAGGTACTAAACTTTTTAGACTATTGGTTTTGGGTTGGTTTTGGTTTGGTTGGTTTGGTTTGGTTTTTGGTTTGAGGCATACAGCACATATTATGTTTTCCTCCTTAATTTGTATCTTTTTATATTATTGTATGTGTGCTATAATAGCTGACGTCAAATAAATATTTTTTCTTTCTTTCTTTCTTTCTTTCATACAATAAATTCCTACATAAAATCACCACAACATCATCGCCACCAAGAAATCATAAATTCATGTCATCGATACCCGGGAAAGAACCCGAAAGAACGGGGAAGGTCCTTAGAAAACTCGGGACCGAAACTAGGTCCCACATGCCCTAAACCCCACCAAAAAGTCCAAGTCAATTTTGTTGAAAGTCAGCGTGGAACTAAGAAACTCTTTTAAACCGAGCCATTTATCTAGACACTATAACCTTTCCTGAAAAACTTCACACAATGACTCCATTCCTGTGGACTTGCGTTAACAATCGTGGTGACCAAAACGAAAATAACGCTTTAGCAAGTTCAAAATTAGCAGAAGAGCTTTGTCTTATGTCCGGCTAACTGGCGTGTCGGCGTAAAGTTATATGTGCAGTGGAAACTGCGTTAACGGCCCGGAGACGACTGTTCACTTGTTTAGGAGTTCGGAGTTTAGGACACACTTCCGCGTGCGATGTTATGTTAAGTTTTACTCGCTAAAATTGTACTGAGAATAATTTTGCTGACTTTTTTTTTGAACTGTGAAAACTCTGTGGCTCGTCCCTTTCTTTCTCTAGTTTTCTCTCACAGAAAGAAGTCCTGTAGCCCAACCGTGGGAACGTTAAAGGCTGATGATAAGATGTTTTAAAATTGTGATTTCTTTGACAAAAACAGGCAAATTGTGCAGGAGCTCTAGAATTTGAATATCATTCTTGAGTTAATTTCTTTGGCATAATACCTGCCTGTGTACTGTACAGTTCCATAGAAAAACTTATATATAGTGCCTAGCGAATTCTTTGTGGGATAATTAAACCATTTCAAGACACCAGAAGTTTTGGTGTCTTTGTATGTAAAACATTGGAAAATCAATAAAACTTAAGGTTACTTATAGAAAATATAGAAGGCATTAAGAGGCGTTAAGTCCGTCTTTGTACGGTATTTTTTTATTTGTGCATAAAATTTTGGTAAAAACTTATTTTTATCGCTTTTAATCATTTGTACACGAAGAAAATATTTGATTATGCAAAGAAATAACCAATTAGTATAATTCCCAGATAAAACCAATATAGCTCATAATTACATAACAGGTCCCACACATTGATCCAACACCCGTCACGTGCACTAATTGTTTCCATAATGATGTCAATACTAAAGTTCCCAAACCCAATGATCATAGGCGATGGGAGCGTCCTGTGTCTATGCGCGAGCGCAGCCGGGGCGCACATGTTGTCACTTTAGGGGGTGGACACATGCACTTGCAGCAAGGTTGTCAATAGTAATAGACTTGATGTCACTTGAGTTTTTGTGACACTTTTTTGTTTAAAGAGTTAAAATTAAGAGGTTTTTTTTTTTATTTAATAAAAATACTCTGATCCTGCTGAACTTGTAGTCGTAATCTTAATTTAGAATGCCATCGATACGCTATGAGGAAGAATAAAAATACAGAACTTTTGTAAGGGTTTAAATACCTAACCAATAGATATAATACCTATGCCTGCCGGAGCTTCGTGTTACAAGCAAGACGCTTGTCTACCGTTAAACACGTGCTTTTCTAGTGAATGGTTCTGAGCAAGTTACATCCATCCATTCCCACGAACTTCATCACGTCTTCTGTCCATCTAGCAAAAGGACGTCTCAGGGCTCCTTCCAGCCATAAACACTTTAAGTACTCAAGTGCCATTTGAGATGCAACATAATTATAATATGTATGTAGGAAAAAAAGTAGGCCTTTTTTATTAAATTTGCTATGCTTCCGCTTTGCTGCCTCATAGTTATATTCCTTTTTTTTATTTTTCAACATAAAATAATCGTTACTAGGTCCATTTTCTAGAGTAAAACCAATTCCAATATCATACCTATGAAATCAATATTACTTTACGAAATTCCACATAAAAACGAAATATTCCATATCAGTAAAATTAGCATAATTAAATCAATAATTTGACAACCCTAAAGTGGTTTACCAACAATGCGCGCCAAATCACCCGCAGAGAGCGGCGCAGTGGGTGCATGCGTTTGACAAGCCGCGTTTCGTTTTACGACAATATTCAACGTCTTCCGTGCGATCTTCTGCCGGTTACTGCCCTCCTAGTACTTTCGTAGACGTTTCGGTGATTTTGGCGACTTGACGCTTTCTTTTAAAAGTGTGAGGGGAAGGATGGGAGATAAGTTAAACAGGATTATTTCTTTTTTTTTATTGGGCAAGCGGTTTTTTTTTCAAGGTCAGCTTTAAATTTTGCATGTACACAGCATGCATTATTGTTGATATAGAAGGTCGCATTCAATATAGAAGCTAATTCGACTGCTGTTGAGTATTTCCAGAAAAAAGTATTATGCTAGTAGGTAATATGCCAAAAGGCAATTTGTGAAGTCTCACTGTAACTATATAATAGTAGTAAAGGTATTTCCATAATGAATTACGGGAAAGTTTTAACTACTATGTAAGCCTGCTTCGTTATTTGTAACATTGTAAACTTAGAGAACGACAGTAAAAATTAATCGCGCTGACTAGTCCCTCTCAGAGAAAGTCAGGATAAAAATACTTACCAAACTTTTTTTCTTTTGGTAATGATAGGGTACTTACTAAAATCACACTTGTATCTAATTCTAAACGAATGCCGAGTCTTATCCTGGCTTAGGAAAATTCAGAAAGTTCTATATTTATAAATCTCTAGACATTCTAATACCATATTATTTGATTGCTGTTTATTTGTAGCCTTGTAATCTCGTAGCAATCTTTCAGATTGTTTTCTTACAAAGCACTAAAGAAAAATCTGTATCAAATTTTAAATGAGGTCAAAAATAATTCAGGAATTATTTTTTTTTTGTTTCATAACAAATAACCCTTCATTTACTTGCTGGAATTTATTAGTTAACTACTAGGATAGCAGAATTTCCTCACTTAGTACTTTCGCTATCGCTATGCTACTCGCCCGTCGCCGCTGCTGGTTGGTCGAATCGTAAATTTACCTGCCAAGGCAATATTTCACACGCTCCCCCGCCATTACTGCTGCGTTTATTTATTCTTCCGACCTAACTAATGATACCCTTCCCAGGAAGTTCGATGCGCCTAAACTTTTACTTAGGCAGTTATATTTTAGATATAAAATATCTTTGTAAACTTAGGACAAAGTTAGTTACAGTAACATGCATAAAGCACAGACTTGAAAATGTTGGTTCCATGTATCTATTTATTTGCTTCAGTAAAAACCTTATACCTCTCTAGTTCTTACCTGGCATAGGCGAAACCGTGATCACATAGGCGGTTCCCCCAGGGCGAGGCCTTCCCATTGCACTGCGGTTAGGTTGACCTCTGCGATTATCCCTAATGTGGCTAACTCGGATGCGTAATTTTAAGGAGTGAGATTTTCAATTAGTTTCTTCAATGTTATCTAAACTTTAAGAGGAAAGATTTGATTTTTTGTTTGTTTGTTACGATTTAAATGAATAACTACTGAACCGATTTAAAAAATCTTTAACCATTATGAAGCTACATTTTTACCGAGTAACATAGGCTATAAACTATATTGATATCATGTAAATTAGCCGAGCTATCACAATTTTCGCGGTCGAAGTCGCGGGCGTAGTGCTAGTTTACTATATTATTATCTAGCTTCTGCCAGCGGTTTCACCCACGTGAAGTTTGATAATTCTCCCATGGGATCTTACTACCGGGATAAAAAGTATCCTATGTTTTAATCCAGGTTATAAACTATCTGTGTGCATGTCATCCAAATCCGTTCAGTAGTTTTTGCGTGAAAGAGTAACAAACATCCATCCAGACATACATAAATACTCACAAATTTTCGCATTTGTAATATTAGTAGGATTTACTACAAGTAAATGCGTGTAAAATCTGTACCGATATAAACGTCACACAATAAACGTAAGTGTACACTTAAATACCATCAAAGGCTGCCCTTTATCTTCCCATTACCGCCTTAGTGCAGAGCGTAGTTAATCTCTCATGTGGGTTAAAAATAAAATAAAAATAAGTAGTTTACTTGCAAAGGGCACACTTTAGAGCTGGCCAATTATTTTTATCGCGTGTGTTCAAGATGTAAACTCGCATCCTTATGACTCATGCGGTCCTAGTACAAGTTACACGGCATTTACAAGGTCCCTCGGGATGCTTGCATTACGGGAGCCCGTCCCGACTCCCGGCGATCCCCGTCGTTATAGAATTATTGATAAGGGAAAGAGTCTCGTAGTTTTTATGTTGACAAGACTTAGTTAGCAAAGGCGTTCAGATATGGACGATGTATTAAAGAAACTACTTTAAAATGCTACGTATGATTCCGAAAATGTTTTTTATTTCTGTAAAATATCTATAATTTACAAAAATTCAGTTTTTTTACAATGTTCTGTTCTAATGATGAACCTAGTGAACTTTTATTCAATTTCACAGATTTTATTAAACCAATAAAAACAAAAGATGAATAGTTAATTGTATAAACGCTAACGTAGGTGTTTCAATTACGTGCTCTATAAGAGTTAATTCGTTTATCTGGTTATTGTAACCGATTTAGGCGTAGGTGTAAATTGGTTATAGACGACTTGTTAAGAAAAGGTTAAAACTTTCTCTAAAAATATCTTTAAAAAAAAGTATCCATGTAGTACTTATGTCAACTATCTGTTGTCCACGAAACAAGCTTCGTTGTTTACTGTGGCACTAGATGGCGCTGTGTGTTCATGTCCAGTAATATTTATTTATTTTATTTATTTATTTTATTTATCTTATTTATTTTATTTATTTATCTTTTAATTTTGTCGAAGGCCTTTATCCTACGATAAAAACGGCCTTGCCCGAAATTGCTTCAAAAACCCCAACATAGTCGAAAAAGGCTAGGCAAAACATAATGATTCCTTACTTTTTGTGTCACGTAATTTTCAAGCCTAGCATTCCTGTGTAATATTGGAATGGAATAGAATAGCAGTCTATAATTTTCCGATTAAACATAATGTTTCATAATTTCACAACCACAGCTGCGTAAAGTTGAATCTTATTAGGTTTGCAATGAGTTTATTATTTGATTTACAACTTAATGCCCCCTGAACCGGTTAAATGAAGGAAATTGTTTATTTTACTGTGCTGTAAAGCTGTCGTGAGAATGCTTGGGTTAGTCGATGTGACAGTTATCTCTTTATGTGAAGTACTCTTCATAATAGCATTATAATGGCTGTCTAGATAGAGAAATTAAAGCAAATTATGGTAGTCTTTGACTGGATTGCAGAACCTTAAGCGTGTCAATGTGTTTTCCACGAAGGCTCGTGATAATTTGTACGAGAGATAACATTGCGTTTCTATCATGACTGTGTTTAAGGGTTCCGTACCCAATTACTAAGACTCCACTGTCCGTCTGTCTGTCTGTCTGTCACCAGGCTGTATCTTTATTTGTCTGTAGTTGAAATTTTCACAGATGATTTATTTCTGTTGCCGCTATAACAACAAATAATAAAAATAAATTAAAGGCGGCTCCCTTACTACGGTGGTACGGAAACCGCACTTAGCTGGTTTTTTTACCCATTGTTCCATCAAATTAGCCTGTTCTCTTCCTCTACCGCACTCTACTACTCTTCCACAGTTCGGACATAGGCCTCCTCCAAAGAGTATAATAATGCCTCCTCTCTGACAGAGAGAATAGACATTAACACCACGCCGGCCCAGAGCGGGTTACAATACAACACATTCCTAATAAAAATGATTTATTTAAAATTGAATGCGAAAGATGTAAAAAAAAACACAATAATAGGAAAAGTAATTTTTCTGTAACAAAGAGATCTAAAGTGTAGATAGGGTCCCACATACCCAATATACAGTATAATAATATGTATAATTTAATATGTATAATATAATAATTGTACAATACAGTCATTGGCACCAAGGAAAAAAAATAAGGGACCACCGCAGTTAATGTACACATTAAGCTTAGAACTAACTAAGTAAACTACACACACGCAGTGTACCACGTTAATTTTGTAAAGCCTTTTATGGCTTTCCCGGAAGAACATGGCGATCCAAGTTGTTGGTATTACACTACTTTAGAGGTCAAAGGTCTTCCCTGACTCCTTTCCTTTGCTAACGTGTTTAATTTCTGGTTAAATGGCACATATCTTTGCGTTTACAGAAGATTAGTAAGTTTTACATTTCAAATGAACATTATACTGAAATGGAAACTTTATTTTAGAAATATAAGTAATATAGCTAGGTACTTAATTGTACATTATGTATTTTTATTTTCTGAATACCTTACAAACATGTCATGCAAATTCACCTTCAAACTAAAATCATAAATTTTTTTCGTGACAAGCTTTATTCCACAGTTTCCACACGTCATTTATATTCCGGAATAGGTAAATTAATAGACATAGGTAAATCAGAATCTGCTTGATAGTCCATTGTTCTTCAATGTACCAGACACATACGAATGTGGCTATTAGTCAAACTTAATTTTAAGTCTAAACCCAGTGGCGTATTTTGAATTGAATTACAGGAAACGGTTTTTTTTTTCTAAAAATAGAAAATAGAATTATTCACATTACAATAAACCTACTTCTACTACTATATATATTTCTGATCCATTTTCATAAAAAAGAAATTATTCTATTTAAAACCATCGTGAGAATTTATAAAAATGTAAATCATTATCTGACATCAGTCCGTATCACGTATTTAAGCTCGCGCCAACTTTTCACGTCGTCATTATTACAACTTACGGCACACAAATCACAATGTAAAAGTTTTCCCCATTCCACCCTTACTTTCCGTGGTAACCACCCATCTTCCGTCTCTTTCACTCGCAGTGGAACAATCACAATGGTCTCTTGCGTTGTTCTGGGCGCCTGGTAGTTGCCGGGCGTTAGAGCGCCGCACGCCCGCACCGCGCACACATGCGCGATACGTTCGCTGTCCGTGGCCACTCTCATAGGCTTCCATTTACGTTATCTGTCATGTCATTTGCACACCATGTTTTTTTTCACACAACGAAGCTTTGAAATATTCGCAAAAGTTTTCTGTAGATACATAAGTTCAGAAACAAGCCAACTGATTCCTTTTACGAATCTGTCATTATAAATACCAAGTAAGCAGATCAGATGTTTTACTATTACTTTTATCATGTAAATAATAATCAATTGTGGTTGTGTAGTCCTAGACTTTACAATTTTTAGAATCTAGACCGAAATAAAATTTAAAAGTATTTAATTGATAATTCTCAACTTAATCTTGGGTAGTCAAAGTAAATTACCATGGTAGCTAGAGTCCAGTCATGATTTTCTTTCATCTCTAAATTATTCTCTTCATCTTTCTGTTTTTCCTGGTAATACCTGGACAATTTCGAACATTTTCTACATTTTAAGTATCAACCCTGGATTTGTTAAATTAATTTCAAACTGTGTATCAATTTCAAAATTTGTAAGCGACTGAACTGACTGTTACTGTATTATGTATTTATTCTATCAAATAAAATGTGATAAGCCTGATAAAACTCGTTTATCTTCTGTGATTCTTGGTATCTAGGGATTAAGTGGAAAAAAAAACCGGTTTGTTGAAAATATTTTTCGCTAAGCAGAAAATAATTTTTTTTTGTAACGCTATCATGAATTTTATTTTTTCGGTAGCAGTAGGACAAAAATCTTCTTCTAGCCTTGTTTATCCATGTCGTCACGATTCTACAAGTTAACGTCTATGAACTCCTGGTACCACGGGTGACATTCTTGGTTGGAACGGTGACGCAATATGACGGGGTTAATTTATCGATTACGAGGGAAAGAGAGCGATACAAGTTCAAGGGTAGTTGGTGTTCTTTCTCGCTCTAGCTTTACTGGGAGTCATGAACTTGACCGAAAGTTAAATGTACCTGGCGAGATGTAAAAGACTATAAAGTAACAATTTGCACATAACATGCAAATATAAAAACATTTTTTAATGTTTTACAGTTATGTGATCACGTTCTTTGAGTCACGTCCGGACAGACGGACGGAGTGCGGTAGACAACGAAAATATTCAACCAAAACAAGAGAAGCCATTGTTCCAACCGTGTTTGTATTTCCGCCGATAGACAAAAAATGAAACAGTTTGTCCTACCGGCCATGTGTGTTTATAAGACCATTTTTTAAACAATGCGTGTTGAAACGTTACAAAACTGTGTCAACTGCAAACTTTTAAGATTAAATCCCCGTTCCTTTAGTTATAGGTGTCATAACTCAACTCATTTACAAGTTTTATAGTCCATCTGTCAAAACAACGCATCCATAACTGGCATGTATTACGCAAACTATAAAAAATGACTCGGAAAAGTTCACCTAAATTCTTTCCCGGGTATACCGTATGGTGGTAAATGGTGTAATTGAATTTGGAAACACGGAAACTGCCCGTTGTTCGGTCCGGTACCGCGGGTGTACGGTACACATCGAATTAGACATGTTAGCAGGGCAGGCTTGTTCATCAATAAGTACCATGTTTTGTTGACTTTAATGTCAAGTCTTGTTACCATTAATAGTTTTTTTAATCAGCTCAACGATATCTGTAAGTAAATAAAAAGCTATTCAGTTCGCGAAAGTTATAAGATCCTATGTATTTTAATGCTAGAGCGGCGTAGTTGAGGTCATCTTAGTCGCTGATCCGTGATTTTCAGGACCAGTGATTGTGAGTGTTGTGACTATGCTCGGGAGAGGCCTATGTCCAGCTGTGGACAGGTTTAAATGAAAGAACAAGAAAGTTCGTGACTAACGAAAGGCAACGGTAAAGTTCAAAACGTTTGGCGTTCAAAAGGCTTGTGTCCTAAAAAAATCTAATTAGTCCGTCAGTTAGATTATCAAAAAATATTGGACACGTATTTTTTCTTTTGTCACGTAAACCAAAATTGACGAAGATACGACGCTTTTAAAATTATCAATACGTCACGCCGTGCTATAATTTTTAGTGCGTTGTGACGTCACGAGCCCCCACTCTCGAGTTTTGATGCGTTTTATCTTTGTCAATATTCATTGATTTACAAAAACAAAAAATACGTGTTCATTATTTTACAATACTCTAACTGGCGGACTAAATAGATTTGCAATTCATTGATGGTGGAAACTAGCCTATTGTGTGTGATACAATACGAATATTATGTAACACGGTAATAGATACAACTCCAGCACAAATAATACTTCGAGTGTGTCCTAATCGTAAGTGCCGGAATACACGAAGAAACTTCCATTATTGTAAATAAAAAGGTTTATCACTTCATTGTTGTGGCTTTTTAGCAACTTTTAGCATTCTGAACCGGAGGCGTTTAACTGGTTTTTAGGTTTCCGTACCCAAACGGTAAAAACGGGACCCTATTACTAAGACTCCACTGTTCGTCTGTCTGTCTGTCACCAGGCTGTATCTCATGAACGTGATAGCTAGACAGTTAAAATTTTCACAGATGATGTATTTCTGTTGCCGCTATAACAACAACTAATAAAAATAAGTTAAAAAATAATGGGGCTCCCCTATTCCGATGGTACGGAACCCTTCATGCGCGAGTTCGACTCGTAATAGGCCGGTTTTTCTAAACAGTCCAAAATGGGTAAAGATTTTGATGGTTTCTTTTTAGTAAAATGTGTTCGTATTGGACATTTTGCGAATTGGACATTCTGCGTCTAAACGCAACGAACATTTCCTAAGTCGCCAGTTGAAGTTGTTATATAAAAAAAAAAGAAACTATTGTTATTGCTTGTTGTTATACTTAAAGCAGAAATTTCAAAAAGTGAAACTACCCGAAATTAATGTATTCCTGAATGTCTTCAAATTTTCGACGACACGACGGAGACAAAACGTTGGAAAATTCATATCGGATAGCAAATTGCAAAAAAAACTTCTAACATAGAGATCTTAAAATAAAAATCTTCTAAATACTGAAAACGAAGAAGGAGATGACATCTAAATGAAAGACTAAAACGAGTGGTAACAAACAATAGTTTTTAATTTTAATCTAATCGTGTACTAGGACTATATGTAAAGGTAGGAGATGCGTAGGGTCACACTAGTGAAAGCCTGACCTATGACTTAGCAGCTCAACCATTAATCGTATGGAAACAAGCTTTAATAAATTCACTATCGAATGTAACTATCTTGTTTGGAAATGTTTATTCGCTTCCTCCATATTCATACGTAGGTACTTAGATTACAATTTTATTTAACCTTAGTGAACCTTATTTTATTAAAATGTACTCGTTTATTTAACCATTGCCACTCGAAAAAGGAATTCAGGAATTCAATTGAAGGAATTCATCGATATCAGTGAATAAAACGCTCTTTTACTCACTGAGTGAATAAAGACAATTTGAATTTGGAACAAGGACTAATTATAAACAAATAAAACGAGCCGACAAGAATATAACACTGAAACTGGCCCTAAATGTCGAATATTGTTCTAATTTCAATCAGTATTTTACATATGGAGCGACTGCTTATCTAACCTTCACAACCCGAATAGTAATGGGTGCGTAATACGGTACCTCTTGGTAAGACTGGTCGTCATACATTCGCGCCACTGGCTTCCTGTTACGACTGTCAAAGAACTACAAATGACAGCCAGGACCAAGGGCTTTACGTACTTTCCGACGCACGGAGGAAACTCGATAAGTAATGAATTAGTGGTCACCCATTCACAGACCGACCTTGGCAAGCGTGGCATAACCTTGAAAATCGACCCGAGTGGCTGTTATTATTAACCCATGAGAAATATAAATACTATTCTTCTATTATATTTTCTCGCAGTCAATGGTAAAAAGTAGATACACTACTCGTGAAAAAAAAAATCATCTCGGTTCTTGTATCCCTCGCTCCGCTCAGGATTCTACTCTAGAATTCTTCGCTGCACTCAGGATCTAACTTAGTCATTCCTATTTTTTTCACTTGTTGTATAATCTACTATTTATTCACGGAATGTTTCATTGGATAATCTACCCCGGGATACGATCCACATGTAACAAAAACAACATACTAGGAAAACAGGAACGCCGAGATTGTGAATGTTAACTCAATTTACATAGCTTGTAGTAAATATGATACTAGGGAAATATAGCGCACAAGTTACAGGAAACTATGAAAAGCTGAAGACTTTCGAAGCATAATGTAATTTCATCTCATTATGTAATATATTAGATTAACTACTAGAAAATGACTTCCCAGCACAGTTTTTAGTTGTTGAGGCTGATAAAGAAAAAAATGCTGAAAATCGAAAGTAGGTTAAAGAAACCTTGTTTAATTGTATAAATAACTTGTTACTAGGCTAACCTGAAAATGTGATAACTTGTAAGACCAGCTACATCAATAAATTTTCCTCTTCTAATAAACCTCCATAGATTAAAAACAGTTTTTGGAAAATGAACTTACTATGAAAACAGTGGCTGAAGAGGCTCATGAAATAACAAGATAAATATGGTATTTATTTCTCAGGTCCGTACTCAAATCCAGGTTCAGACTCTGATATATTTTGAAAACATTGCTACTAGGCTAGCACAAATGGCAGGGTGTTGCGTATTACATACAGAGTCCGTCCATTAGGAAAGGGGAAGGAGGCCTGGGAAGTGTAACACACTGGAATACAGGCACAGATTCCAGGCCGAATTTATAAACAATGTACTAGGTCTGCACAGATCGCAGAGGGCGTTATATAGGCCTGATACAGGGGGAGGGGGTAGGTTTTGGGCCTCACTATCCCTTTCATCCACTATTATGTGTGTGTCTGTGTGGTCCCGGCTGTCTCACGCTCACGATCTGGTAGTCGTTTGTATATCTTTTTCACTTTGAATATCTTGTGAGCTTATTAATTTGCTACTGCATCCTCTTATTCCAATGTAAAATTTACTTGCAGTGAGAATGGTCATCGATGGTATCTTTAATATAGCTTCCTGTAGTTCCTTGTAAGTATAAAACGCACGGCGAATATCTTCTATTCGGTCTTTGGCCACCAGAGTTTTCACACGCTAAATACTATGAAGATAAATTCACTCTACTTCCACTCGTGTTTTTGGGACATATCGTCTGCAAAAAAAAAGGTGAATTGAGAACCAGTAACCTAAAAGTCAGTCAAAGAGCACTCTTTGTGGGATCTATCCATCATTACATTTTGGAGAATGTATTCCATGAAACTCAATTACGAAATAACGGCATTACCTGATCATGTTATAATTGTTTAATGGCGGGAATCAGTCAGCAAGGCATCACTCGGGTGGTAAAGTATTAAAGTTAACAATAATGAATATTATAAAGTTTACAGTGTTTTTACGTCGCTTCCCGGTGCCCTAGATCCGATTCAAAGTGTTCTTGTACCGAGGGATACATCAAATTAATTTAGGGCTGGCTGTTAAAAACGGAATTACGATAATAAAAAGTATTTTGCGATTTGATTGCTCGGTTAAATTCTCTTGTAAACGTTTTTATGGGGCAAAGGTTGTATTTTTCGTTTAGATTTTTGTTGCTAGGGAATGGCTTCAATATTTTTTCGGAAGTTCTTTTTAATGTTGGTTTACATTAATGTCCCGGATAGGGAATTTCGTTTTTACGAGTGCGGATGCATGAGATCCCACCTACCCAATCTTAGAAGTACGTAAAACCGCTACATATCAGCATAAATTCACATCAGAAGTTGCGACACCACTGACAAGGTATAAATAATAAGCCTTGTCCACAGGGACCGAATCACCGAAAAAATCTGAAAAATATATAGAAGAAAAGTAACAGGACGTAGGATTTTTTAATTCATTGCAGAAATTATACTTACTTTTGCATCAAATTCAAATTATTATATTTAACATAACTAAACCTACTCAGGCACTGGTGAGAGTTATGAAACTAGATGCACGGATCGAATTGGTCGTTTCCTTCGAAGAAGAAAAGGCAAGATACACTACGGTTACTCTTTTATAAACACCGCGGTAACCCTAAGTAGATTGCTCCACAAATAGCCCACGAACTATATCGCCGTCCATAGTGGAAGGAAGTAGGTATAGCACGTGCTCCTCAGAAACGGTAATGATAACAGGAATAATTGATTTATTGCTCAATATTTACTTTGTTTATTAAGTTGCCTGGGCAATTTCGGAGATTCGAATGAGTTATTTTCTTTTCAGCTTGGGTCCTTTTGGTTTATTTTGAAAGATTAAGTTTTGACTTCCGGTGAGTTTTAAACAGTCAATCGATTTTTGAAAAAATAGATCAATGGTTATCAAAAACATCTGAAAATCAACGAAATAATACGATGACACGACGGTACTGCCAACACGAAAAGTGATCTTTAAAGAAGCATAGATTAGTGTATTAAATTAAATTAAAGTCAACATAAAAGAAGGAAAAACTAAAATATGTAGAATGACGCTGTAATAAAAAAGATGAAAGTTAAGCCGGAAACAAACTTACGTGTCGGGGCGTGGCGTGGCGCTTGTTGGCGCCACGGTGATTGTGCACACTATTGTGTCGTGTCGTGGCGTGCTCTGGCGTTTTTTCTGAACAGTACTCGTACGAACCTTTGCAGCGTTCAAACGTGCATAATGTTTTTTTCGAAATCGAATAGTGATTTTTATGAAGACCTTCAATTTCTCTTAGCAATGAAACTTCTTGAGGTCAAAAAAAAGAAAAGTAGGTACTGAGTTCACCCTATAAACAGAGGGAGACAACAAAGGTGAATTTCATCGTCTTGTTATAGAACTAGACTCTAGTTCTGTAACATCATCATCATTCTCTTGCCCTTATCCCAATTCATTTGGGGTCGGCGCAGCATGTCTTCTTCCTCCACACTTCTCTATTTTTCGTCATCTCATCAGACACTTCTTTTCTTGCCATATCATTCTTAACACTGTGTTAATCCATCCATCGTTTCTTTGGTCTTCCTCTACTCATATGCCCATCCACATTCATACTCAAAACTATACTATACCACGACAATCGATTACCGCACAACTTTTCAGTCACCGGCGCCACTTTCAGACTTCCTCTTATATACTCATTTCTTACTTTATCCATTCGAGTAACACCACACATCCCCCTTAGCATCCTCATCTCCGCGACATGCAAATGCCTTTCATTCATCCCTTTTGTGGCCCAACATTCTGATCCATACAAGACAGCAGGTCTAACCATTGTTTTATAAATCTTCCCCTTAAGTTTAAGGGGAATGCGGGAGTCGCAGATTGTTCCCGTGACCTGCCGCCATTTCATCCATCCCATGTTAATTCTGTGCTTTACACTACGATCTATTTCGCCATCGCTTTGCACGAGTAAACCGAGATACCGAAAGTCGGAGCAGACAGGAAGAGGCGCGCCATCTAACGCTATGGCTCCAGAACTGGAGAGACCGCCGAAATCGCAGAACATGTATTCAGTTTTACTTCTGCTGATTTTCAAGCCAACGTTCTCCAGTTTCTGTTGCCATTTCTCCAATCTGCTCTGGATCTCAGGTCCATCTTCACTAACAATAACAATGTGGTCGGCAAACAGCATGCACCAGGGTGCCTCTTCCTGGATGTCCGACGTTAAAGCGTCCATGATCAACAAGAAGAGGTAAGGACTTAAAGCCGACCCTTGATGCAAGCCTACAGCCACACTGAACTCATCGGTGTTGCCAGCAGCTGACCGGACGTAGGTACAAGATTGACTGTACATAGCACGAATTAACTCTACATCCTTCCCAGGTATATACATTTCTCTTTCAAGGCCCACCACAACACATCACGAGGTACCCTATCGTACGCTTTCTCCAGATCAATGAACACCATGTGCAAGTTTTTGTGTGCACGTCTCATCGTTTTCGTGTGTTTGTCTGCACTTTAGTTCTGTAACAAGACGTTGAAATTACTAGTACTCTCTAGTTACTAGTGAGTGACGAAAACAATTTTTATCAGTACTTTAGAATGAACAAAGCACAATATGAGGAAGTCCATTCACTGATTGGCGGTGACATAAAAACATATGTACATTTTTTTTTTTTTTGATTACTCTTTGATTCATATAAAACTTTTCGTTGACGTAGGTACAAGTTCAATAAGCTCGTCAGCCATTTTTCACACGCTGCAAACTTAGTGCAAACAACTGTCCGCTCGCGCCACGAGCCACGCGGTGTAGAAACACATTTGCGTGTTGTGTCGTGTCGCGCTATAACCCCCACCACCGCTCTGGCGCAATCGGCGGCGAGCAGTCAGCGCCACGCCAGAGCGCGCCACGACACGACACGACCTACAAATATGTCTCTAACCATACTAAATGTATGAAACCGATATGCTTCTGGCGCGCCACGCCACGCCACAATAGTGTGCACAGTCACCGTGGCGCCACGTAAGTGTGTTTCCGGCATTATTCAGGCGCAAGTCACACGATATTACATACAACTTTACGCATAGCCGATGTATCCATAGTTATATTATTATGCTACAAAATGTAAACATCGGTACCAGGTAAACATGAAATGGAAGCGATGAAACGCAAACAAGTAAAACTCACCCTACCATATACGGAAAAATATGCGTGGCAGCGTGGAGTAAGTAAGTAAGTAAGTATCAATGAATTCAAAAGGTCGCAATAATTAAATTGCACAGATACATTAACAGTTGTTTAATAGAGAAAAACTACTATCTAATAATGTAATTGAGAAATTGTCCTAATGTGCCAGTTTCAATTAAAATCTAACCGAGTTCTCACAATTAGCAAGGACTTGCTAGGCCTATGTCCCAGAATCAGTAATGTTTAGATCCTACAAGCCTTGTTATTCTTATCTGTAACTAGAGGCATCAATTTAACAGTGATTAGCTAAAATGATAAATTGGTTGGTATGATTTAGACGCTCATTATTTTATTCAGACTTTCAGTAAAATTGTTCAACATTTAGATGAACTTTATTTCTCTTGCTTTGGAACCTGCGTGTGTGTTATGTTACCAGCGTTCCAAAAAGTGGAGCAATGTCTTGACTAGCAGTATTCATTTTGCTTTTTCATGAAACGTTATTTGTATCAATAAGCTAGAACATTAAGCTGATGGACACATAAGTATTGTAGTGTGAGTATTCATTGCCCCACGGCCTAGATTCATAACAAATCGATGTTTAACAAGTCTTTACTATTCACTACAACACTAGATTATTCGTTTATATGGTTTAATTTACATAATACTTTGCTTGCAATAAATTAAACGAACATTCATCAGATCTACTCACATTGTTATCAACGTCAAATGCATGTAAATATAAATAGATACACTGGCGTTTTTCCTACTCCTCCGCTATTCCTTTCTGATTAATTTCGTTGTAGGATCCATCTCTGGGACCTCATTGTCGAGCTTCATTGTCTCGGCGCTTCTCTGGTGGTCGCCACTGTTGATTCTGACTTTCAGGAGTTGCAGTGGTTAGGGAATAGTAGCGGGCCTGGCTGTTTATGGACAGATCTTTCTGAATCAGTGTGCTGGTCAAAATGTTGATAATTTTAGCCAAAAATTATCTAATTTTCGGCCAGAGCAAGACCTCTTCTCCAATTTAAGGTTTCTTCAACAAGCTGTCCTTCAGAATAAAGCAGTCAATGTGAGTGTTTAAAAAGAAAGATAAACTTATTAGCATTGTCCAGTTCTGAAGCAGATCTCTTTTTATTTTTCTCTGTTAATTTTTCTCGCTGGTGTCTTTTATGCTTCTAACAAAGTGCCGCTGTTCTCAAAAGGTTGTGAATTTACTTCTCTATCCATGTTTCTAGTTCTTTTTCTTCTTTACGTGCTATTGAATCTACATTTTAAAAATTATAGGAGGCGAGTTTTTCAATTGGACTGCATTACACTTTAGTCTTTAGTTAGTAGTAATGTTGCTTGTCTCATTTGAATTGAATGCACGGATAGCTCCTTTGTTCAGTAACAAATTGTTAGTGTAGTCTAACTAATTTTAAGTAGGTATAGGCAGAAGGTTTTCTTCGTTTTAATACTTAAAATCATTGTTGCCTAGCTGCGTATTAGATTTTGTTGGTACAGACACATTCTTGTCATTATACTACTAGGTACTTTTCGTTCTTTAATAAGACGTTTGAGTCTAACTTTTCTCTTAATTTTTATCTACAGCTTCTCCACCATCGACATCCTCGGATGTGGAACTTTGCTTATTACTTGGCTTTATTGATTTACAATCATGAGGACGAGACTCATCCTAGCCTAGGTGTTAATGGATTTTGGCTCAATAGCCACATCACCACATCATTATAGATTGTTCCTATTGCTTGCACACAGCTTACTAACCCACATTGGACATTCGTGGTGAATAGTGCACGATTTCGTGTTACAGAGAGATTGCCTGTTTAAAAGCCGCAAAATTGACTAAAGAAATGAAGCTGTAAACAAACTTTGAAATAACAAACAGGTAGAGAAGTTATTTATAAAAATGTATAATAATATGTGTGAGATGCGAAAAACCATTATTCTAAACATCCTCCAGACACTGTATCTAAGCTAAATTCTGCTGAAAGATATGATCTAACACAAGTATGATGTAAATCCCATATTTAAGAGTCTGCGTTACATCACCTAGGCAGAGAGCAGACATAAACACTGTAACACAATGGTTTACATTAGACCAAATGTTAGTACTAAGTTTTGGGCTAGACTAATTATTCACTGTTCTCTAACCATGTGTTGATTACTTTATGAACTTGACGATAATTTACACGTAATTTTATACAAGGATTCACGTACTGTTTCGCACGTAAATGTTTTGACGTTACGCCAAAGATGCAAGTCGTTCAGTTGAAAAGTTTGTGAGGATTTTTAACAGTTTTCTTGGTAAAACAGCTACGGGTTTTAATTGTGTTTTGTGTGGTAAATAACTGCATTTTATTAGACTATTGATTGGCTATATAAACATCCATGTGCAAAGTGTTGTATAAGCAACTCAACTGCCAGGTTTACTAATTGCTTTATCGCCAGTGCTTTATTAGAACATACTACTGTAAGTTTCGCCTTTTTCAGGTCTAAAATATCTTTAGTTTCTCTACTATTGGGTATATCAGATCCATTATATTAAACTACTTTAAAACATCACTAATGTCTTCCACGTTTCTAATTGGTTTTATTTTTGTATCGCGAGCGTCAAATTTTTTTTTTTTTTACATTAATGACTTTAGCTCGCGCTTGTACCCATCATCGGCCATGTGGATGCATCTGTTAACAGAATTAGTAGTTGAGGACCTACATGACATAAGTTTGTTTTCATTCTTTCATAAACTAGGCCAGTCCTTTACCCAGCAACAGACAAAGAATAATAAAAAAAAATTGACTGGCTCCGAATTTATGGCGGGTTTTAGGCGCCAGATACGCTCCGTCGCGTTAGCTCAGCTAATAATTGGCTTTCGCTTGATTCTCGAAATGTGTATTATTTCGGTTTCGAATTCGTATTTTTTTTATTCCTTTTTCAAGATGAATGGGAGGATAATTGAGTAGAATGCTGATAGACCTGACGTGTTAGAACAGTATTTGTTTTTCTCCGTCTCAAGTTCTATCTACTACGAGTAAGTTTAAACACTTCTACAAATTTAAATAACAGATAGGTAGCGAAACTGTCATGTCCATTTAGACACTATCAACACCACATTACCGCAACTCAAAGAAACCGTTTCACAGCTCGTATCGGTTAATTCTATCAAAAAGCCAGCTCCTTGGAAGCATTACCTGCATCCAGTCAGACGGAAAACCAATGTCGGTGGTCTGACCATAGATGTAACGGTCAGAAATTTGATATCGCACGTGCAAACCACACTACTTTGAACTTTATTACTAGGAGCACAAAGGTCGGCGAAGCTAAGACTTGGGAACTAGGACTAGAAATACCCGTTCCTGATTCCCGTTAACACTGAAGACTTGATCTTGTTGTTATGGAAACGTTGAAGTGATTCTTTTGTTTTGGATAATATTTTTCACATTTGACAAGTCGAAGATCATTGGCTTTAAAAATAAAAATTATAAAAGATTTAACGAGGATAGCTGTTGCCTTTTATGTAAACTAAACAAAAACAGCTAATCATAATCATTCCAAATTAGTCTCTATCTGGACAAATCACCAAACGATAAAACGAAATATGCAATGGCAACGCGGCAACAGCTCGATTCAGGAACACGATGTGATTGAGTTGAGCGGGCAACGCTGAACCAAACTTTAGTTCATACAACCATTGCTATTGCTACGGATACTTTACTATTCCTGTTAGTTTATGCTTGCCTGGTACAAAACAGGAGCACGCAGGCGACTAAAAAAAAAGAATCAAGTGTAATTTTAACCCGTTGCGTAAAAGCGGTGCTGTTCTTTGGTTTTATGGATTTCGGCTGTATGGTCCCTACCTAAATTAACAAGATAATAAAATAAACAATAACACCATTTCATATGCATAATACAAAACATTTATTTATTGCATTTCCCTGTCAAATATTGTCTCAACATTACACAGTGTGGGACCGAAGTTTACGATTTGCAACTTTCATTTTCATTGTGCAACGACAATGTTTACTAACAAATCTTCAGCCTTTTGATATTAGTAATGCGGGGGCAGCGCACCGTTTCGCAATAGTACCAAGGCGTAACGTTCTTCTTACAATTACCGTGACTTTCTGTAATTAATCAGCCGAAATAAAACTAATGGGAACTCGGACTGATTTCTCAACCGGTGGCAGTTCTGGGAATCCAGTGTGATGTAACGTAAAAATATTTCCTTAGAGTCACGGAGTAACAAAAGGAACTATTAATTTATAGCCAACATCAGACGGATGTTTTGAGGAACGTAGGAGTAACGAAAAGAATGTTGTGCTTGAAAATGTTTTATTTTATCCATACAATGCAACAGGTTTGACTACAAAAGAACGACGATGAAAGTCTGATAAGCAATCTGATGGTTGTGGAAGCAAGAAATTCTCATCTATGGAAAGAGTCAATGAACAAATCAACCAATAGTAATGATAGAACACAAAAACTTGGAATAACCCCTGTAATATTATCTATTCTGTGCCCCAGCTGTGAATGGTAAGCTTTAAGTTAATGATCCACAAAAACAGTTCGTCTCTATATTTTTTTCGTAGGCCGTATCTTAATGATCTGTGTCGCAGGAGTGCTACGCGTTGATGCACTTTTAAATGCGCGGGCGCACTAATGGCTGCTCCCACGGTACCGCGGTCGCGAGGTGCCTTATTAAATTACTTTTACATGGAACTTGCTTCGGATTAGTCGAATTTGTGAAGTTTTAAAGGAAATGTTTGGATTTCGTTTTCGATGCGTCCAAATCTTGGTTTGGTTTGTTGCTTTTACTTTTTTACGTACAAAAAAAAATACCGTTTTCTCATTTTATTCTTCTTGTTTTGCCCTAGCCTAAGCAAGATGTCATAAGACATCATGATAAGGTGTGTCGAAAGCTTTAGCTGGGACTTAAACATTTCATGTACTACAAGCCAGTTGAAGCAAGTCGAAAACATGCTTGCTGCAATTCCTCCTACGGTGTCAATATAAATAAATTCAAGTCATGTCCAGCAAATGCTCCATTGGATATGATTGGTCGGAGCCCCCTCCATTACCGAAAACTTGTACCATTAGTCCAACGAAGAGTTACTTACGATACAAGTCTGTGAAACGAGTCGTCATCTTTCAAACGTCATTAAAGATAACAAGCTTACTTTAAGTGAGATATATCCTTGCGTACTTGAAGCAGAAACTCTTCTTCTAGATTACGTAGTTACTCGTAATGATGAATTAAAGAGTGTGAAAGTAAACGCCATTGCTACAGAACCCTTCGACTTTACGGCATCGCATAATGGGTACGTCATAACGCACAAAACACGTGCTATCCCGCAGATTTTATTATCCTGTAAAGTTTCTTTTCTTCTTTTATGTAATAAAATATTATCGTGGAACGTTTTATGAGTGCCAATAATGGAACAATTGACAGGTTTAGTTACATGAAAATGTTATTTAGGCATAAGAATGTTAAAAAATAATAAGAAGTGAAGTTTTGAGATCTGGAGAGTTCTTTTCTAGGGATTTTGAAGTACTAAAACCTTGTAGTCGAGCTAGCTACAGTGGTTAAGCAATGTTAATAGTTTCTACTCCAATCATACTTTTTTGATAACAGGAAGATTATTCATAAAAAGATTAAGAGTTTGTTTCACAATGGTACAACACAGACAAGTTAGATTAAATTACAAAACAAGACAAAAGATTCCAATCTAATAAAAACTGTGCCCAAACTTCGTTATAGAATCGAGAAGAAGCTGCATTGATATACAATTACTTACTTAAAGCTACATGCAAATTGGTCCGGCTTCAATTTACAAGTACTGGTACTAAGCCTTTCTTTGCATATATCCACCATGTTACCAAGAAGTCAGTTTAAAGTCGGCACCAATTAGGTTTACAGCTGGGTCTTTGATGTGCCTTCGGCCTGTGCCTGTAACACTGTTATATGTGTCATAAACATAAAATTTATTGACGCTGACACTCCCGAGGGTAATATTAGCACATGCCCTAAATAGTTAGTCTGTAGCTGTTATGATCGAGTATGGTGCTTAGTGCTTCAGATAAATGGACAGACTTCCTTGCGCGTTGGTATGAAATGTTGTACTGAAGTATAATGTCTTGTTTCACAGATTTTTTTTTGTTTCTCATACAAATGAATGAATGAATTGATGAATTTACAAACAAACAGTTTTTCTATTTTACTTTTTAAAGACTGCTGAAACGATGTTTGTCACTGCCGGGAAATTACTCGATTTGATGTCCAATTCACGGTCTTCTAATACAAGACTGGCTGATTAAAATATGTTTGGCTCATACTTACTAACCTTGCGTAAAAAAAAACATCTGTGAAGCTTCTCCGAAACATGCGGTCTATCAAACTTCTAACAAAATATTGTTTCAGTGTTGAGCTACAAGCAACCTTGAATAACTTCTCGTTGACGTAATTTGTCAGAATCTAAACTGAGTTTGTAGAATTATACACATGATTAATTGGAATAACTTTAGGGACCACATGCATACACGGTCTTTAGAGATTTTTAATAACAAAATATGTAACATAGCTCAAAGACATTCTAAAAGATATAATAAGCCTTTCTCCAGAAGGTATCGTGGGAATAAAAGTGCATCGTGAGCTTAGCTGAAATGTATCAACATTTCTGCAGTCAGCACTGCCTTACATAAGTAATTCCCCTGGTTTATGATGAGGCGTTCAATTTGTGACGGATAGGTAACCAGAGATGCAACAGAAAGAAGTACGTAATGTTTATTTATATCTAGATTATTATAGTTCGATACATATTCGTTCGTTGGCATAATTGCAGCTAACAATAGCTATCCAAAGAACAGGGATTTATAAAATTAAGTGTTTTACAACAAACCCATAACTTGGTCGAAGTTAACGAGTTCTTAATTCTTTTAAAATTCCAAAAGTGCATAGAAAAGAAATATTTTTATACTAAAATCGTTGAAATATCTATAAAAACGTAAGATTAAAATGTATTTTAAGTTTTATAGAAGTGGCGTTAATCGACCAATTAGAGCGAGCCGATGCATGAAGCCTAATGGCCAATAATCGTTACTCCCAACACTACGTCGATAAAATTAGGAACGGCCCTATACACTCTTGCGCAACTTGTCGGGAGAGATTTTATGTGAGAACGTGTGTAATGCACTTTTGGAGAGATTGTAGAAGACGCAACTTTGTAATGACGTACAACTTTGAACATGTTGGGAAACAGAAAGACGGACGGAGCTATTCATCATAGTGAACGTTGTGTATTCTCAATTTTCTAAGTTATTACGCGTGTTTAATTGTATGCTTTGTAACTGTAATTGTTGTTGGTTCTGCATTTATCGACTTCAATTTGCATTTAAACTTAGACCATTGCCAATTCATCTTTCAATACAATGAAACAAATTCACCATGTTTTTAATAGGATAGAACATTCCACTCTTTCATTCAATCAACACGTAATTACCTCGGGTTTATTATTTTGGGCTTAAACTAAATACCCATTTCGCTACTTCTTAAAATAACTCGCAAAGTAAATAAATTGTTTGTAGGGCCGGATGCTAAAAACACGTGTAAATGGTATCTACACGTGTAATAGTAAATCTTTATTCACTTAAATATACTCGCTGACTTGGAATCGCGAAAATAACGCGATCATGCTCTAGTGCTTTCAGGTCGAGCAAATAAATATAACAGGTTATAATATAAACATGTCTACGTCAAAATTAGGTCACGGGAATGCTCTGTTTTCTATTAAAGATGGGATATATATTCACATACCAGTAAGTATCGTTATTTCAAGTAAAGTATAGCGGGTCGTATGCGAATCTCTCATGAATGGCTTCGTAAATGAGTCACTGTAACGATCGGAAATACGGCTGGTAAACATTTGTGTTAGCGCCTCGTTTCTCCAATCCTGTTTGGTCCATTTTCCTGTATGATCTCGTTGTGTAAACTTTTCTTATTTACTTACGTAGGTATTAACTTATAGATTTTTCATTGGTAGTGCAAACTTCCTCCGTGTCACTGGAAGCAATAATTCAATCTGGAACTCGCAACTTCCCGACAAGTTTAATTGTTCTTGAAACCACCGATTTCGCAACTTCAATTTCTTTTGCTACAAGGGAATTGCATTCTAGGAATTCCGCCATATGCTTTCAGCTTACGCTGGCTCATGAATCTTGGATGGACAGTTGCTTACGCTAACCTCATTTCTGAACCATAGATAGGATGTTTGGAAAATATTTTATGACTTTTCCTATAACGCCATCGGATTTTTGCAGTTTATTATCGTTCCTTTTCTAGCTAAATCTGGCGTTACGTCATTGTTAGCCTAAGGAAGTTGATTTGTTATTTCAGCCAACATGGTATTAAAATGTTTATTATGTTGTCTGTAAAATAATCCAACTCGTTCAGTTAAAAGATGATTATGACGTAAGATATAAATAAAAATAGCGCATCAATCTTATATCTAGTGAGAACTCATATGCATAAAATTTGCCATTAGCATGATTCCACTAATTAATTAAGTATCTGACGAAATAATGTTTGATTATAAAAGATAAATGAATGAATAGGTGAAGTGACAATGAACACAGTCTGTACGGAATCGCATCGACAAAATGGTGACGTAACGTTTTGCTGAAACTACCAGGCACACAGACATTTGTAGGGGCTCTCCCGCTCCGTTTCTGCGTTGAATGGCGAATGTTCATGAATGAAAGGGGGTGGATATTTGTAGTAGGGGTTGTGTTTACGATGTAAAGTGGTAGTAAATAAATATTCTATCTCATTCTGTTGTTTTCACTCACTCAGACATAGGCAGAATAGGTTTCTGTTTAGATAGAGTAATTTTGTGTAAAACTTGTGTATTATGTACTACAGTGCGACAATGTCATGTATATTGTAATCGTTTAATGTTCAATATCTAAGTAACTTCTTAAACATTTATCTGTAAAATAAACGTCATCATGTTACAATCATGGAGAACGTAATTTTATCACAGAGGTTTTAATTACATTAGTATTCATCCAATAAAAAAAATCAGTGAAGTCATTAATCAAAGTTAACCAGTTAGGCCTGTGACAGCGTTAGAAAGAGACGGATATAATAAAAAGGGATAGTGGCACATTCCTTCGGGATGCGGCCAGCATTCTTTAGAAAGGGAAATTATTTAAGTCTGTTTTTTTTTCTAAACCGCTTATTAAACATTTCTTTTGTAAGGTTAATTTTTAGTTTTGAAGTTTTTTTCAACCATGACTTATGGGTGTAAGGAGGTTTACACCTCTTTTTTTGAAATTTTCCATTATTAGTTCTATTTGTATTTAGAGCTGGCTGCCTCAGCTAGTTCCAAATTCAATTTATTTTGTTGATTAGTTTATTCGACGGCTTGGATTGTGTTTTATTTTTTAATTTTAATTGACTTATTAATTTTGTTGTTCTGAATGATTAAATTAATTGTGAAAATAATAATAGTGACTAAAAAATATGAAGAAAACAACTAAAGTGGTAACAATGTGGCGATAACGGTAAGTTTGTACACTATTCTAAGTTTGCCTATATTCGTTTTTTTTCAATAGATTTGCTCACAGTCTTTTATAACTGAATTTTATTTGCATAATTAGTTGATTTAAAATGGAAAGCTTCAGTCATGGTTCGGTTAAATAAATATCCTGAACATGCGCTTTTTCCATAAATCGTTGTAGTAGGTAAAGGTACCTAGTAGGTAATTCTAACATTAATTTGTTTTCGCCCGCCTGTAAATTATATACTAAAACCTTCCTCTTGAATCACTTTTATCTGTTAAAAAAACCCGCATCAAAATCCGTTGCGTAGGTAGTTTTAAAGATTTAAGCATACATAGGGACAGACGCGGCGGGCGACTTTGTTTTATAATATTTATGTAGTGATAGTGATAACACTTACTTGCTTCTGCCCCCGGCTTCACTCGCGTGAATTTTGATAATTGTCTCATGGGATCTTACTACTAATATAAAAAGTATCCTGTTAATCCAGGTTATAAACTATCTGTTCAGTAGTTTTTGCGTGAAAGAGTAATAAACATAAACACTTACTCACACCCTAGGCCATTATCGCTTCAAATCAGACGAGTTGCGGCCAAACGCAAGCCTTTTTTTTTTCTTATCCTATTCTGTCCTACTCCTGGACCTCCTGGCCTCCCTGCACTTCTTCCATTTCTGACGGAAACTGTCCAGTTCAAAACGCAAGCCTATTTAGTGTTAAAAAGATAAAAAAAAAACATTCTAAATACGTTGCGAATTGTCCTAATGTTGGGATTTGTTCGTAAGCACGGACTCAGACCCTTAAAAAACATTACAAAGAGTGACAACGTGCATGGGAACTTAACACAACTTACCCACAGGGTCATAAGCGAAAGCATCAGACAGCTTGAGTCCATGATTTGAATAATACTTGAAAATAGTAAAAGCCCAGCTCATTGTTATCAAGCTTCACAATCAACTGAGGATTGACAGCAACAAGCCAAATAAACATTGTATACTGATTGTAGGGCGAAAGGTTCCATCTTGTAACCATTCTACCATTTCTACATTCACTGGTAAAATCATATAACATAACCTGGATAACGTGATAGGTCTGTCTTTCACCAATAACGATGATAGTAACTCAAATTGTAATGGATTGACATAACGCCACTGAAAATGTTAAGTCAATCCGAGGCAAGAAGTAAACAAAACGCTTGACGAAATGATTGGCCACTTAAGCTTTTAATTTTATTATTTTTTTGTACTAATAAACAATGCAGGCAATAAGTGCCCTCTGCCCTCTAAGGGCGGGGCACTGAGTGACGATGCTGTCGAACTGTCATGCACGTTGCATTTCTACCTATTTCTACATTAAAACAAATGATCGGTACTTTAAAATAGGCCGATTTGAGGGCCTAATTACAGTTAATTAAACCAAAGTAGGCAAGCACAACAATCACCATCCATCTAATTGATACTTGCAACAAGGCGTCATGTTGTCAATGGATTTGACAGTTAAGTCTATGCGCTCTACACGCAAGTATATTTACGCGCGTAAAAATTTCATAGCCATATAACAATGTGTATTGAAAATCATCGTGTTAGTGCACAATTTAATATTTGTTTGCTTCAGAGCGACATACTTTTCGTTATTTGTGTGTTTTATTTATTTGTCAAGTTGATGTGCCATCAAATTATTCCAAGTCTGTTTGAGCACGAAAAGTACTATTGAATTTTTGTACACAAATACCTCTGTGCAATGCCTGGAATTCACGTATCAAGTAAAGAGGCGAGACACTGCCAAGATTGAGCAGAAATAGTTCACTTGACCGAGTGCACTGCCCAATCACTAGACAGAGTCACAGAGGTCTATGTCTTGAACTCTTGACTCGTAGGTACTCGTACTCGGTGCGTGTAAACTAGACATTATTAAAGAAAAGTTAACTTAAGGTAATTGTTCTGCCCTGCACGAATGGCGCGCGGAGGCTCTACGCCGCGCTGGGGGGAAACTAACTCGCAACCCCGTCCAGGGCACGCCACAGTAGTGGCGTTCCCTCTTTGAGAGTGGCTTGGAGGCGCCACGGCGTCCTCACCTTCCGCCTGACGCAGGTTCTCACCGGTCACGGATGTTTCGGGAGGTTCCTGCACCGAAACGGGCGGGAGGAAACGCCCGGGTCTTTTGCTGACACAAGGCGCAAGGGCCGATGCCTGCCGGGGCTGCGGGACTGTTCGAAAGAGATATACCGTGGCCCCGGAACACAAAGGGCGATGAAGAAACATGGATGGGTTTTAGTCAGTAAAAGTCTGACACTCCCCCCCGCTCCGTCTAGAGCAGGAAGGAGTCATTTGATGATCTCCCATCCGAAAAAGAAGAAAGAAAGGTAATAATTATTCTGCAAACAACAACACCTTGATCGATGAAAAAAGAATAGCTGAAATTATTATGTCTACCTGTAACGTGCCACTCGTAAAGACAGGTAGTACGCAACGTTCTTCGGGGTTACGAGTTCTTTTCAAATCGGTTAAAACTGACACATGACGACGGAAAAGTATCCTTTCCAAGATTAAAACGCTGCCATGAGCTCGTGACGTGGGAATGACTTTTATGATTTATGAGAACACATCCAATTCCCTATGCCATCTTAGTATGGAGATGGAACACTTATGTACGACATCATACATCACAACATGTCGTTTCACAGTTCTACAAACTAATCAACATAAAAATACATTATCCCACAATTCAAATGACTCTAATTTCTATGTTAAAACTACAATCAAGTTTGTACTGCATGGACCCATCATACATTCAAATTAAGTCATTGAAATACTTAGTTAGAAACCGTTTGGGATAATAATGGTCGCATTTCGCGGTCCAATGGGCCTATGACCTCATTAACCGTAATATACGAATACCCACGATGATGCGTTTCACTGATTGGGGCTTTGACCTTAAGCCACTCAAAATGCGATGTGTGAAATTCTTGTGAAATTGATAGAAGAATTGATGGATCTTTTTAAAATGCACTTTTGTATTTGTTTTCGTTAAAAAAAAATCATGTAATTAGTTATTGTGATTCAAGAAGGGCTAAGCGAGTGCTGTGCAGTTTGTACAACTACATCCCGTATAGTTTAGAATAGAAAGTGTTTAATAAGTATTTATTTATCCCGATTCTCTTTCTAAATAACCAATTGGCAGTGCCAGTTGTTACTGTTATATTTGTGTTTTATAATTAATTATTAAAAAACATGTTGTTTAAAGCTCTTTGTAAGCTTACAAAGAGCTGTAAACAACATTTACTGAACATTGATGAAATACTTATTTATGTTTCCCGCTCTGTGAAAATAACTACGCAGACTAACTTTTCCTCGTTTTTCACGTTGTGATTGTGACGACAGACGCCTACTTTGTTTTCTACTCTACGCACACATGGACATGAGGCCTGTCTAGACGGACACACACCCTCGCTTTCTACGCCACTGGCCTACGCACCCTTCAACCCCTAAGCACGATTAGCTTGATCCCTCAGGCCCCATGTGATGATCCCCTCACCCAAGCGCCCTTTTTTATCGAGTTTTGTCCTAAAATGGAAAACAACTACCAGGATTCCAGTCTTTGGGAGTGGTTTACGAACTTTCACCCTTAGAAGAGACTCAAGATGCGCAGACTCAAACTTGTCTTGTGACTTAGCAATTCGCGCCCCATATCTAACTCTTTCTAACGCTACACGCCAGACGAGAATGTTATCTCTTTCGCACCTGCATAGAGGAGGGTTGTTTCGTCTGCCTGTAAGTGTGTACGTGTATTTGGGTTAGGGGCCACGTACGCTCAACCCCTTCGACATGCGATGCGTGTGTGGTTATGGCGTGTGTTATGTCTAGTCGGGAGGCATACATGTGATACTTCCTACCGGTTTCTGGTGCCCTGGTACATGAGTATGTGTAGAGATTAGAATTTGCTAAGCAAACGCTGTTTTTTTTCTAACACACGTGCACACAAATACGTTTGCTTCTAATATTCGTAACACACAGATATCCGTTATTCAAATGCTCATCTAAGTTGTCGTATGTGGACACATTTTCACACGAGTGTTGGACGTTAGAACGGGCAGGAAAATGTGGATGCATCTGTCTCATTCTGCCGCGGAGGCTTTATGTTTTGGGAACCTCACACGTCGCGATTTGAAACGGCGGTAGCGGTACAGAGATTCATTTATACGAGTATAGAATAACGTTTTTAAGAAATGGAATCAAAGAGTATATTCATTATTGTCATTAGATGAAGTTGAGATAAGTCTAAACATAGACTAGTAGTAACCGCAAACAGTTCTTCTAATATACGGTACCTACAGACCGCTCGAAATAAGTGCTAAACAAATATGGATCGAATCCCACACAATAGTATCGTCGTCGTTTGTACCAATATTGCAATATACGTTTGCAAATCGCAACCTCGCAAGTATAAAAAATCTTTGTTGAAGTTAAAAATATCTGCCTGGCTACTATGTAGTTTCTAAAATCAATTTAAATATTGTCCGCTAGACATAATGTCTCGCTAAGTGGCATGTGCCGACGGCTAGCGGTCACAATTTGGTGTCTTTTACAGTCAACTGAAAGTGCTGGCCACATTTGCCCTACAAAAACCGCCCTTACTGCTATGCAATCAAGACATTTATCATAGTCAGACTTTTTAACCGTCTTAAAAAAAAAGTTTCTCAATTCGACCGTATTAATAGTATGGTTTTTTTTTGTTTGTTCGCGGATAACTTCGTCGTTTTAACATTAACGTATGGTTGACTGTACTACTCTTGTGTCCACATTGCGATGTAGACTGTCAAGTTAAACCCTCGACTGCAGTACCACAATATTTGTTGAAGGTCGCACGCTACAACCTGTTTGAAGCTTTTCTTTTACCGTTTTGCGTAAAGTTCGTTTCAAGGAGAATTTATTTTAGACATCGTTCCAACGATTTTTTGCCTAATACTAGCCTATTTTATTTCTGGTTTATTTGAATTATGAATCAAATATTAAGAAATATCGGTCTACACTTTTGTAGACACTAACATCCTCCTATGCTTGACTATATTAGGCTAAGCGAATACGCAGACGAATAGGCGTCATTATAGGGATAGGTAGGTATCACATGTTTCCACATGAATAGACCCAGTACATCTCATTAGATTGCCGGCCAAGTATGAATAACAGTAGCTACTTTATGACAGCGCCGGAAACATTCATAGCAAGATAACAATAAATACAAAAGTCATAGATTTGAATTATGAACTCGCAAAAATGACAGAACTGCGGCTAGGATCGATTGGAAGTTTTGTAAGTTTGTAACATCACTGGCGAAAATAAAAAGAGTTGCTAGATTTTTTTGAAGAAATCAGTGACGTCTAAGATTTGCACGTCTTGTTTTATCATCTGCGTCTTTTTGAGGTGTCTATTGGAGGAATATTTTTCTACTGCAAATATGTATAAGGCGAAATAAAGCGTTACATATCTACAACAAGCTTTGTTTCTCAATTAAAATCCACGTAGATTTTATAAATCCTTGTAGCATGTATTTGCTTACATAGTCAACATTTGCAGAAAACATTTTTTTCGCACAAACTCACAAAGCACACGTTTTAGAAAAAAAAATTGGTGCGTGTGTTTACTTTAGTAAAAAAATCTCATTTATGCATTTATGTCAAGTGACCTAAACAGTCAGCTTCGCGCCATATTTGAGTACTGTGACGTAATAAGTACACATTTGTCAATCTCAAACAATGCATTACTTTCAACAAAAGGATTGTTTGATTCGTGTGTGGTTTTAAATGACGCGTGTAGCGAGCCTTATGTGATTTTAATAATTATGTTATTTGAGGTGTTTTCAGGGCCAGCTTCCAACAAAAAAATATAGATGGCGCTGTATAAGAAGCGGTGTATTTTTTTGTTTGTATTTTCTGTGACGCCCGACTTGTTTACACCCACGCACAATACAAATGCCCAGAATACCCATAATAAATCAAGGAACATAATAATACTGCTCACACCTTCCCTCACACTTGCGTTTTATTCAGATTACTGTAAGCTAGCAAGAAAAGAACAAATATGGCACCCACAGACATTAATTAGCCAGTATTTTGTTTTTAAAAGGCAATAAATGCTAGCTCCATATATCTGTAGCGACCTACTTATTTAGAAACTTTATGTATAAAACCTTCACGATATTATATTTGACTTTTCTTCTGCTCTGTCATACCATATAAACAAATAAATATTGTTTATTGTTTATCTGTCTTGTATTGATTTATTAATTTAATTATAATGAATGATGAAAATTTCAATTTTATTTAATTAGTGTACAACCTAAATTGGTGACCCCGACGTGATATGAACACGCACCAATAAATAGCTTAAAAAAATACGCTTCTTGTTACACAACGCCATCTATAATTTTTTGTTGGAAGCTGACCCTGAAAACACCTCACTAACACATAATTTACCTTATTAACATTAATTTTATAATATTTACGACGATACAGACTCTCACTTAATCATACAACTTTACGAGTTTTACGACCACAAATTAATGTTAACCCTCTCTTTCCAGGTAACACGCTGCTACTATTCTGCTCTTCTGATATCCTGGTACTATGTTCCCGTAAGCGTGTGTGTAAATCACGCCTAATCCCGTGACGTCACGCCACGCCCGCCAGGCCACCGGGTTATATTTCGTAGATTTTTTATTGTATCATTTATTAAATCTTTTTACTAGCTTGAATTTACTATCGCTGCCGCTGGCTTCAAAGGTTTTCGAAGGTAAAAGTTACCTACTGTAAATTAAGTACATTACGGTTTGTGGTACGACGGTAAAGAAAGTGGTAATTGTGACTACCAAGAAAAGTGTTTAGGAATAATCATGTATTTAGCTATAATTTTTATCAAACAGATAGTCTAGCTAGTGTAATTGTAGTTCCGTAGAGTATTTTATTAAATATTAAGTACCTATAAAGACTTTTCGTCGTCGTGGACGTTTTCTCTTCTTGGTTTCAACTACTTTTAATAAAACGTTGATAACCTACTTAAAAAATAAATAAATGATGAAGTAGGTAACCAATTGTTTTACTCATTATTTGCCTTGTGCCAGTCACACAAAAATGTGCAATATTTTATCAAAGCCAAATGAATGCATGTAATTTATTGCATCCGATCCAATCCTACATGTTATCTATCACAAGTACTAAATCCTACATAATCTGAGTAGGCACTAGGCAGTAGGCACAGTCATACAGTGGACAATCGTCATTGAATTCGTATGAATGCGAATATAATGACAATGCGGCGCTGTCCCTGACCACTATAGCAAGCGGTGGGCGGCGGAAGGGTTATCAGCGTGGAAGTCCGCTCCAATACTCCATATCGCGGCGCCGAACGATCAATATCGTTTATTTTTTTACTATTTTTCTCCTTAAAACTGCGGATTCTAGGACCAAAAGAGTATCCGGGGTAAAAAATAGCCGAATTCGTAAACTCAACACTAAAATTCAGCGGGATTCGCAAATCAGTCAGTATCTCTATTTATCCTTGAGGGAGTAGGTAGGTATATCAATTGATTCCAAAAACGTCTTTTATTTGAAATTTGGTTTTTAAACGTGACAGGTCATTTTATCAAAATAAAAAGAATATAAATGCCGCCTCCCTTTCAACAATGTTTCTCTCAAAAAATCACAATTGATTTAAATTAAATTATCCCAATGAACTTTTTGGCAACGAGTTAAGCAGTTTTTGCGTCGAACAAAAGTGGATGTGTGCGGACATAAATATGTTAGGTATTAACTCTGGTGCGTACACTTTTATTAGCGAGGCTCATGGGTGTCAAAGATGGCTCGACCATTGTGTGGTGACGGAGTCAGCCTATCAGTCAGTTACTAGTGTCAATGTAAAATATGATGTGACCTGGTCTGACCACTTTCCCTTATTTATAAATTGTAATTTTAATTTTATTAATCCAATTTTAAAATCTATAAATAATAATAATAATAGTAACAGTAAAATAAATAAAATATTATGGGGTAATAGACATTTGCAACAGTTGACTTTCTATAATGAACTATGTAATAATGATTTAAAATTTATTGATTTTCCTGATGACTTTCGTAATTGTTTTGACATTAATTGTAATATATTAGAACATCGATTAGTTATTGACAAAATATATAATAATTTAGTAATGATTCTGAGCAATGCTGCAGTTGCTTCTTTTGATGGGCCGCATTGTAAAAGAAAAGGAGGTTATATTAAAGGTTGGAATCGGCATGTTAGCGGGGCTCATCGGGAGGCTAGACTAAGTTTTCTGGTATGGGTGTCAGCGGGTAAACCCTCAAGCGGTGAATTATACAATAATATGGTTAAAGCTAGAAAGATGTTTAAAGCTAAAATTAAATGGTGCCAAGACAACCAGGATCAAATAGTTATGGATCGGATAGCCTCACTTCACGACAAAAATAACTTTCGGGATTTTTGGAAATGCACTAAAAACATGAATAATGCACCTGTCCTCCCGGTGAGTGTCGATGGACTCTCTGACGCCACTGATATTTCTAACTTGTTTAAAGATGTTTTTGTTATTGATCCACCGCTGGGACCCTCGCCGTCGTCGGGTGACGTTGAATTTAGTACTGTGTCGTCCCAACTGACAAATCTTACCATAAGATTTACAGCTAAAGAGGTAAGAAATGCTATTAGTCAGATGAAACGTGGTAAGTCACCCGGTCACGACGGGCTCAGTGTTGAACATTTAAGACACGCTGGTAAGCATCTGCCCCGAGTCTTGGCATTGCTGTATAATTGTTGTATCGCACATTCGTATCTGCCCAGTGAAATGATGAAAACGGTAGTGGTGCCGATTATTAAAAATAAAACTGGTGACATGTCGGATAAGTCAAACTACAGACCGATCTCCCTGGCGACGATTATCGCAAAGGTTTTTGACAGTCTCTTAAACACCTTTCTACGGAAGAACATTAAGTTACATGATGCTCAGCACGGCTTCCGCCAGGGACTGTCAACAGAGACTGCCATCATGTGTCTAAAAAAGACAGTGAGGTATTACGTAGATAATCAGAGTCCTGTCTTTTCTTGCTTCCTTGATATGTCAAAGGCCTTTGATATGATTAATTATGATATACTGTGGGGTAAATTACGCAAAGCAAATATGCCGTTAGAGCTCATAAATATATTAAAGTACTGGTATGGGCACCAAGTGAACTGTGTGCGTTGGGCGGATGCTAGTTCTGATGAGTATAAGTTGCAATGCGGGGTCAGACAGGGTGGTTTGACTTCTCCGATTTTGTTCAACTTGTACATAGACGGTCTCATTAGTAAGCTCAGTAGCTTGCAGGCCGGTTGTTATTTAGATGGAGTGGCTTTTAATAACATCAGTTACGCCGATGATATGGCTCTCTTGAGCCCTTCAATATCAGGCTTGAGAAAGCTGTTGGATGTTTGTGAGAGGTATGTTGAGGAGCACGGTTTAAGATATAATGCCAAAAAGAGTGAGGTTCTTATTTTTGGAGCAAAGTCCTCAGATAGGTTTCCTTCTGTAAAGCTAGCAGGTAGTGTCTTGAATCGTGTTCAACAATTTAAATACCTTGGCCATATTGTTACCGCAGACATCAAAGATGACCTGGATGTAGAAAGGGAGCGAAGAGCATTGGCGGTTCGATGCAACATGCTTGTCCGTAGGTTTGCTCGCTGTACGTGTAAAGTAAAAGTGACGCTTTTTAAAGCATATTGTCAGACACTGTATACGTGTAGCCTCTGGACAAGCTGTACGCAGAGAGCCATCAATGCTCTTCGAGTTCAGTATAACAATGCATTCAGGATGCTGCTGGGGCTGCCACGCTTCTGTAGTGCGTCCGGAATGTTTGCTGATGCGCACACTGATGGCTTCATAGCTATCAGACGTAAGCGTGCTGCGTCGCTACTGCAGAGGGTCCGGGGCAGCTCAAACAGTCTTCTGAATGTCATTGCGGGGAAATTTGATTGCTCGTTTATGCATTTCATGTCAAACCTACATGTTTTACTAACATAGTTTTTTTTAAAGGTCATGTTTACTAACAATTTATATGGATGTAAAATAATTTATCTGAAATAAAATGATTATTATATTATTATTATTATTAAATACGGAAGCTTTAACTCATAAACTATAAATAAATCAGAAGGACATTTTGACTAAGGAGTTAGAAGACTTAAAAGGTAAAGTGTTAAAGGATGAAACGGATCTTTTTATATCACCCCCGGCTTCTGAGAAGGAAATGCCACCGCATGCATCCCTTTGAGAGCATTCAATTAAGCGTGAATGAATTCATAATATTTATATGCTTTTTACGGTCAAAAATAGACCAACCTCTTGACATTGCTTGAGTTAAAAAAAAATACTTGAGAGTATGGTGCTCTGTGGATAAACCTTTTATCAATTATCAGTCGGACACAATTTCCAAGTTTACAAAATTATTTGAACTTGAATATTATTTTTTGTGGTGTAATAATAATATCTATGCATATTTAAACGTAAAAATAAATTTTAGGTAACGTCACGTACGTACAATACGATATACCAGCACCTAGGTAGATATTAAACTTTTTTTTTTGGCAAAACGTCCTTACAAATTGTAACCCCGTCTAATAATGCTTGAATAAATTACTATAGATACCGTCTAACATGATCTTAGTTCAAGACTGAATTTTAACAACAATTTATTTCTTACTTCGCTTAAGTTTGTTCCCAATCTAAATTACTAACTTACTTCTTCATTACTTACTTACTTCTAAATTAAATTCATTTTCTTTACGTTCTATTGCACAATTTATGTTCATAAGTATGATGTGAGTTTTACTTCAACAAATACATGGCCCAGTCTAACATCAAACGTCTTAGTACATCGGCCGGCAATAATATTTGCTCCTAACAAACCGAAACTAATTGCTTGGCGTTGTTTCTGGACTAATTAGTAATTACTGGGTAATTACCTTATTATTAGTTCTACTCTCCCGTCGGCCATCAGTATCAGTAAATTGTTTTATATTATTCTTTATTTTATAGCTTTGTCCTCAATGAATTAATAATTGACATCCACTGTCACTTTTAAGAACACTACTGATAAAATCATTCATTGTCGCCAAAATCTATAAATTTATTTTCCATTATTATAAAATTAAACATTTCGAGATACTGCACAGTCTGCACTGTCCAACTCGCTTGAATGTGAGATCAAAATTAATAAAATCCTACCAAAGATCCCAGATAAAATACAAAAACGTTTCAACTATTAATTTAACTTAATTACAGCACGTTCTTAGTTTTTTTGTAAGTGTCGAATTTTATTTTTGTCTAAATCTCCGAAACTCTACGCCGCAGGATCTCGAGGGGTTGGATTAAAATAACTCGTTTTCATCCTCTTTTTAATATTTGATCCTAAGTAGCGGTTGCCAGGGTGCTCACAGATTTGTATCTGTTAATGTGAATATGCTTTTTGTAATGCGCGTGAAGATGAAACTGATAACGATGTGTTTTAGTCATTGGAAACTGATTTTGAAACTTTATCAGTGGTAATTGGAAGTTTTATGTCGAAAACAATACGTGTAACGGTACGTCGTCGGTCGCTCGCTTTTTATACAAAACTATCAAACAGTTTTAAAGCAGTTCTAAAATATATCAAGATAGTAATACTGAAAATGAAATGATATGAGTGCCTGTAGTTCATCCCTGTTAGGTTAAATAAAAAGTAAACATGTCACATTGTCAGTTCAAATGAATCTCAAAAACAGTAACATTCTTATTTGGTATTATTTTCATCTCGGCTCCTTGTAAACTCGGTGTAACATGCGTGTTACGTGTAAAGATCTCCTCTCGCGATATCACTCCGTACAAGGGTTACATGACTACATGATAGTGCGCGCGTGTGCGGTTGCCGTGGTCGTCTCGGTTAGCGATACTACTCCAAGATTACGCGCTTTGAGGGCTGACTATTATATCTTCTGAGTTCTGCTGCCCGGGTACTGCGGGTGACGTAATAGTTTCTTTGCATATATTATCTTCGTCACAAGAATTCATGATAGTTTTGGTATATAAGGTATAGGGTAGTTGAGAAATTATATCCCGCGCGATCGTAGGAAAACTTTGACTTTGTAGCGTGGGAATTTGGTCGCTTTTTATCGGATCTCGCAGTGTTGCTTTTTAATTAAATATATAAAATATTATTATATATTTAAATAAATAATATAATTAACATTAATTTTAATATTTTTCCTAATTACCTAAATGCACTCAAAAATATGTGAAATTAGTTAATAAAAAAATCTTCTGAGATACATTGTTGTGAAACGATGTTCTTTTTGTTCGGAATCATCAGAATCTAAGGAACACAGTTAATAAGCTAAAAATCTTATATTTACACGAGAAACTTGTTTCAGCAATATCCATCCTAACCACTCTCGTAAAATTACGCCGCATCCATTAAGTAATTTGTGGTAAACGAACACATCAACTTCTGCTAATTTGATCTTCTCTGTCTCATTTTGCAAAGTTATAGCTAAATATATATATATATACCTGTTGCTGTAACAAAAATAAGTGTTATAGGCACTCATAACGCTACACTTACATGGATGTTTATAAAAATTGACTAATAGGGGAATAAAAGTACCCACACAGTAAATTGATGGGCCCAAAAAACGACGTAGAAGGATTTGTAAACCTTGCCTTGTGTAATGTTTTGACAGTAATCAGTCTTGATCTTGTTCCATAATCATCATATGAGTCAGTGTAACGTAAAGTTGAATTTCCCTATTGTTTTAATCAAATTAGGTGGCAATTAACACTAATGTTATGCCTAAATTGAGTTATTGGAGACTTTAGGTTGGTAGCTTTGAGAGTGAGGCTAAACAAGTTACGGTTAGCTTAGTTCTAGAGACTTTGTGGATCTTTCTTTGAACTTCGTGGCTTGACTATCTTTTATTGTTGTAAGGCAAAGCATGATAATATCCTATGCCATTAAGGTAGCTTTTATAATTCAAATATTTTTAGAAATCGGATGAGCAGTTTCGGAGTTTACTTACTACATCCAAACTTGCAAACTTAACCTGTTTCATTTAAAATATTTCTCTAAATGTAGATGTCCAATGATACGTAAGCTCAACATAATTATGTTTTTATGAATTTATAACTCATTTGAGTCTGCTCAGGAATTTGTGACAACTTACAAACATTCTGTACAGAGACTGACAAACTGTGGTATTAAAAAAAAACAGTAAGAAAGGAGTCGAAAGATTACCGTACAATACGAACCTGTGAGTTGTAAACTTATAAAGGCCATAAACCTGTAATTTTATGCTTTAAATTTAAAAAGACAGTCTGCGGACATTAGCAACGCATGGTTGACCTTCAAGGGCTGTCAAATATTGAGAAAACTGCCAAACTTCATTGAAAATGTTTAGAGTTTCTTCAATTTAGTTTTTACCCCTAGTTTTCCTAGAGGTTTCTGAAACTTTGTATAAGCTAAGTTTTAGTTTCTGTTTTAATTTTACAAAAGCGGCTTTTATGTGCTTATCATTTTAAACGTCCAGCGTCCATATTACCTTCTCGTATGTTACTTCGTCACATTTTCCAAAGTATAAAGTATGTACATATTCGTGAATCCAACAAATTTCGGAAGTTTTCACCTTATCATAGTTAGAAAATATGATCAAACCAGCTTAAACCCGCGGCTTTGCCCGCGTGAATTTCGATAGTTGTCCCACGGAATCATATCACCAGGATATAAAAAGTATCCTTTGTGTTAATCCATGTCATAAACTATCTATGTGCAAAATTTCATCCAAATCCGTTCAGTAGTTTTTGCGTGAAAGAGTATACAAGCACACATACAAACTTTCGCCTTTATAATAATAGTGTGAAACTAGTTATGGATCATGGATGTTATTAGGGGTCTGGCGGCGCTAACAAAAGTGACGTTACATTATTAAGCCAGTAGGCGTTACCAGGAGAGCATTATAACACGGCACGTCTCATCGCTTTCATCATTATACGTTGTGCTTATGAGCATAGTCCTGAAGATAGGGACCCTAACGTGATCTACCTATTCTATAGACGCTTTATAATAGAGTAGTGAAAATGACATTGTATTGCATTTTTCCCTCAATATCTTTCTTGACGTTCGATGTCTAGTTTCCTCTATTTGCATGACAAGTATAGGTACCTAAGTCAGTCAGAGCATGTTCGAAAGGCAGAATGCATTCTTTTTCAGGCAGATAAGGTAACATGTCAAACACTAAGAATAATGTAGTTATTTTAAGCGTTAATTTTCCTCACCTAAACTACCACTGCACACTGGATCGAAGCAAAAACTTTTTTATGTCTGCTATGGATTTTCACTTCTTACTTAAGAATAAACTCCCTTATTGTAACAACCTTATAGCCAGTCTGCTAGCCTACAAGGGCCAGTTAATAACTAAATTACCGGCCGTGTCTCGCCAGTCTTGTCGGCTGACGTAATTACCTCTTTATTGCTGAAATATTATGACCAGCCCTCAAGGCCACGTCCCTTGGGGTGACTGCACTCCTGGTACAAAGAGCAAGAAACCCTCAGGGAGTTATGTAATCAAGATGCAAATGTCAATTTGAATTTAGTGTAATTGCAAGTAACCGAATTTTGGATCGTGGGGCTTGTTTTTTTTTTGTAACTGCTATGGGATGAAATATTGTCGTTTTTAAAGTATTAATTAAACTCAATTTCTGGGCTGTAATAGTCTCAGTCTATTTAGCTAGTGGAAGGCAAAAATTTCATCAAGTAGGTATTGTTTTAAAAATTAAAATTGATTAAGGTAAGTTAACTAACTTAATCAATATCGAGGAGCAGATTAATGCCGTGACAGTCTTTAATAAAGGTAAGTCACGTTTTACACAAGCCAGAGGTCCAACCATGTCGTTTAAAATCCGTCAAGCCTAGTCGAATGTCGTCTACGAAAACCGCAATTTACTAACTGTACCACCAAAAAACACTATGTAAACCAACATTGTAACTTTTCAGGATAAAATACTTTTCAATCAGTTATGTTTGTATAGCTACAGCTTCAATAATAGGTATATTTACTGAAAAAGTTTCTAAATCACAACACCTCGTACAATTTGACATGACTGTCTAAACCAGTTTTGTTTACACACGCCCCTGTCCATCGCGTGCCATAGTCGCGTGCCAAATAAACGATATGACCCGCCATCGCCAGGTAACCAGAACGCATGCGTTAACACGGCTGCCATTGTAACCGGACCTCGCCACCCTTCCCAACTAACTTAATTCTCAAATATCGAAGGGTCCACGCTACAGTAGGGGGGTTCTTTCTAAATTGGTTTACGGGACAGGTAGGAGGCAGGTGGGCCGTGGGACGCATGCGCCAGCCGCCAGGTAAGCTTGCTAGCAACCTCCCGATATCTCCTGGTATTCTGGTAGGCGGCTGGCATCTTGCCACAGGTATGATCCCAATGAACAGGTGATAAGGCTCTCGCGTGGACCCCAGTGATGACCCTATGTGTGAATCTTACACCTGCTGACATGACTCATGAATATTTTTCATAACATTATTGTAGTTGATTTTTAAGCGAGATTGAACTTTATTGCAAAGGAATACGACTCTTCACGAAAAGCAAATGCTACGTGATCTTTAATGTTGTCATAAAATGAAAAATGTTTGTAATACAAATAAAAAAGCATTCTGTTTTCATAAACATTTCTACTCATAATATTTGTTTAGTAAAATAACTAGATATATTCTACTAAGTGCAGTTACTGAGCATTAAAAATTCGAAAGAGTCATTTCTCAGATTTGTTACGTCTGTCTTACGCGCATTGCGAGTGACAGGACGTCATAATAAATTGATGTACCGCGCCATTCGAACGCTTGCATTGAACTTCTCGGCAGATAAGTACTGCACGACATGATTTATTGCTATAGAGTGTAAAGTAAATATTCTAATATCTGCTCGACGTTATATCCGTCAATATAAACTACATACTTAAGTCTCCAGAAAATAAAAATTAAAAAAAAATTACGATTATCTACAGGGAACTTAGTTTATACAGGGTGTAAAAGAACTCATCACGAAGCCGTCAACCAAGCATTCTGTACATCAAACTAAGTAACTTTACGCAACAATTATTGCTGGGAAACGACTTTTTTTTTTTGGGGTGAAAAATCATGTTTTTTGGTAGAACTCAATGTAACGCACTCAAAACATTGTGCTAATGGATGGATTGAATAGTACGGGGGCCGTGGAGGTGTTTCAAGTAAACATATATTATATTGAAAACTTGGACCTAAAAAAAAACTTGTCAAATAGTTGGAACTTTGACCCAAAATATTTCCGTAACTAGAAGGTTCCCAGGTATGGTGTAGTACAAAAAAATCATCGCATGGACGAGGAGAACAAGTGTGTTTCGACTTCGTTAAGAGGTGTTTTACACCCTTTATTTTTGCGGATAAGGACCAACAAAAACCATGTTCAGCTTTTGGTCCTTGCCCCCAAAACAAGTATTGCAAAATTAAAGTAGATATTTGACTTATTTAACACAAGCTAACTAAGTTATTATTCAAAATCTTTACGTATGCAATTAATAACTCGATCATCCACCCGAATATCTTGCAGAACGAATTCAACAAGACTATAATCTTGAACAAGCTGAATTTATTAAAGATGCAGTGGTAATGTCTCTATAATAACAATATTAGCATAAAGATTCAAAGTTGCCAGTCACTATGTTAACGATGGAGTGTGGTTACGGTGACAGGATGAGCGGTTTGAACATTTTCGGAATCGGATCAGAAGTTCCGAAGAGTAGTATAGATAAGTAATTACTATGCTAACAAGATTGTCACTCCCACTATATCTTAACTTAAAAGAAAACGCATAAAGTAGCTCATACCTACATACTTGTGACCGTCACAATCAAGTAGTTCTCGTCCTCCAGTCACTTTGTCGTTAATCCAATGTAATTTACTTGGCATCGTATAATAGCTTCGTCAAGTCGCCATCCAAAACTTAATCCACTACTAAAACGCTCATCAAAATCAAAATCTATTTACTATGTAATGACCCTAACCCTTTCGCGGCGCGCTGTAGTTTTTACGGAACCACACACAGACTCTTTAGACCTCCCGAGAAGAGGGACGTGCCTCCGCAGGGTTAACTAATGACGAAGGCAAAAAATGAACAGGTTGAATGGTGAGTGAATTTAAGGCATTATTTTATGGGCATTTTTAAGGTGAGCCCATGACTGGCTTGAAAATTGGGGGTTGAATGGCTACGTAATTCGTAGGATCATAAAATTAATTCTTATTAAGAAAATCAGGGCCAATTAATACATCTGATTAAACAATCTATGTCTATCTGTTTGTAATCCTGTCATGGCTATACGACTGAACGAATTTTAATGAAACTTGTACGCCACGCACCTGGTTTAGAACTAAAAAAAATAAACTTAGTGTGAAGGAAGTACTGTAATAATAAAACAAATAACGATTAGACAGGTCAGAGGAAGATGATTGATGAAGATAAAAGAAAGGCAGTCATCAATTTTCATCACCTTTATTTCAAAACGGTACAGTAAAATAAACGTACAAGTAATAAAATCCTAATAACAATTTTGTTGAACAATAAAAAAGTGCGTAAAACTGCAGAGATTATCCGTGAAAAGCTATAGCAAAAGATGATAACAGCCGTAAAAGTCAAAGTGTAGATAAAGATAAAACAATAAATCTTACGCTAATAGACCGACTGAAAAGAAAAATAGCAGACAACCTAGACTCATGTGGTGTAAATAACAGTACCTAGGTACTACTCTCTACTTTTACGACTGTAAAGTAGTAGTTTAAAAATGTGCTGTAAAAGTAGAACCAAAATCAAAGGAATGAAGACCGTTAGAGAAAAGTTGAAACGCTACTTATTCTTGAAAGTCAAAAACACAAATCGAAAGATCCAAAGAAGAACACTGATAAAAACGGTGATCGATCTTTTAAAATTAATCTCATTGTCACGAAAGGAAACAACCATATTGAAATACCTTCCTAATCTATGAAATCATGAAGTAACACTTTGTTCAGACAAAGAATGAGTGCGTTTCGTGATGCCGCTCCTATAAAAGTGCGTGATCTTACTGCATGAAGTTTTCACAATAGGCAAATATAATGATTCATTATTATCTTCTGTACAAATGTCGCCGAACAATAAGCTATTGACCTCATAAACGAAACAAAGAAGTTCAAGTTCCTGATATCTGGTATCCCGGTCCTGGGTTCGATGCCCGACTCAGTCAACTGTTACGGCGCGGTACTAATTGATTAGAACCATCAAATTTGTCTAGACTTGTCCACCCGTGACCTATCTAGGTCTGCTGAAATTAGATAATATTAGGGTTCCTTGAAATACTAAGAGGATTGTTTGAATTCTTGTTATTATTCAAATATGTAGTTTCTGTTCGGGTCGAAGTGACATGTAGCTCTCAGTAATACTGTAGCTTTACATCAGGGAAGTATATTTTTAAAATTAGATTGGTAGATTCGAAGATTACCAATCATTCAAAGCTACAAACCATAAATTTCTCTTTATAATATTTGTCAAGAATGAGTCCGAGTTCGATCATCAATCACCACAATTTACACAAAAGTTCTCATAAGACATTTTCATAAGTTTGCTGGTAGGAAGCATTTCTTTAGTTTTTTATCAAGCATTTCTAGATTTTTAGATCCAGCCACGTGCATTTTATAAAATAAATATTCCTTTATGCCTTAACTTATTCAATAGATTCAATCTTGTCGATATCATTCATACATCCCTTTTACCATGTATCAGAAATTCAAATCAATACATACGCATAATGCAATGGTGCTTCTCATAAATAAATCATTATATTCAGTTACGATTTTTTGCATAGCGACGCCGCGGCGCTGTAAACTCCGGGGTTGCGGGACTGTTCGAAAGACATACCGTGGCCCCGGAACACAAAGGGTGATGAAGGAACATGGATGGGTTTTAGTCAGTAAAAGTCTGGCACTCCCTCCTGCTCCGCCCAGAGCGGGAGAAGTCATTTGATGATTTCCCATCAGAAAAAAAAAGGCACTCTAAACTGTTGTAAGTTAAAATAATTTATTATCTTTCTCCTTTATCCACAGTAACACAGTCAAAACTTGAAGCTCAAAAAGAACTCAAAATTTGAGCTTTGAGTGTGAATGTCCGCAAGATTAAGGGCTCTTTCAATTTAGACGTTTTGTGTCGCACCGCTGCGGTGCCGAAGCGGTGCGTTTGTCGTACTGCGTACGTGCAGTTCGACATCCCGTCTATTGTCGACCGTTCGTGGTACCGACGTCGCACTGTTGCCGCACCGCGCGCTTTGTATAAAAACAAACGAACGTCCGTAGGCAGTACGATAAACGCACCGCTTCGGCACCGCAGCAGTGCGACACGAAGCTCATAAAGAACTCAACATTTCAGCTTTGAGTGTGAATGTCCGCAAGAGTATACTTCTTCGTCTATAAGAAAAGTAGGGTAAGCAGGGGGAATAGCGCTCACTGGGTAATGGTGTACCCCATTATCCCACCCCTGTATCTCTGTCAAAGTGGAACGTAGCAACAAGCCACGTCGGGTGTAGCGCGGGGGGAGGGGGTTCTAACAGACAGCGATATTACTATTTCAAATTTTTCTTACCTCAAATAATAATAATTATTTTGTATAATTTATTATAATTGAAATTGATTTGACATCGAAGACTTTGCTATATTTGTTAAATTGAAAAAGTCAAATCTTACGTACAAATGGGGATAATTGATGCTAATTTGTGATTGTAGACTAAACTTTTATTGTTTAGGCTTGATCTCATTAATATTTCTTCAATTAAAATGTATCTTATTTGTTATATTCCAAGAACAAGACTTTACTATATTTGTTAAATTTAAAAATGCTAATCTTACGTACAAATGGAGATAATTGATGCTAATAGGCATGACGACAGTATCAAAAAATTGCAAATCTATTTAGTCCGTCAGTTAAAGTATTGGAAATTAATGGACACGTATTTTTTGTTTTTGTAAATCAATGAATATTGACAAAGATAAAACGCATCAAAACTCGGGAGTGGGGGCTCGTGACGTCAGAACTAGCTAAAAATGATACCTAGGCGTGACGTATTAAGAATTTTAAAAGCGATAATCTTCGTCAATTTTGGATTACGTAACAAAAGAAAAAATACGTGTCGAATATTTTTTGATAATCTAACTGAGGGACTAATTAGTTTTTTTAGGACACAAGCCTATACTAAACAAACGTTTTAAACTTTCCAGTAAAAAGTACTGGAAAGTTTGCCTTTCGTTAGTACTCGCACTCGCCTATTTGTGATTATTGACTACTTTTATTGTACGAGTATAAGGTTGATCTCATTAATACTTCTTGAATTAAAATGTATCTTACTTGTTATATTCCAAAAAACATGTTTGAGCGTCATTTCCCCGTACCCTGAGCGGCATTACCCAGAGTCAGGGGCAATGCCGCTAAAACCTGTTTTTTTTTATAATGTTTTCCTACTACTACATAGTAGGTCAAAGATTTATGCTTTTGTTGTTAAATTGTTGATTACTGGATAGTTAAAGACTTTGTTATTTTTCTTAATTTTGATTTATAATAAATTATTAAAAAAAAATCCCTCGTTTTCCTTAGGTGAGCGCCATTCACCCTCCTTACCCTATAGGTACAATATGTGAAAGATGGGTAGAAAGGGTGGGTGAAAGTGGTCACAACCACTGAGATACCGACTGATAAAGAAGTATTAAAGAAGACCTGCTGCGTAGACCCAAATAAGTTAACATAGTTTAATCATTGCCATGAACTATGTATCGTTCGTCTTTACCAACCATCTACGGAATTCTCACAGTAATTGTCAAATTGATTAATTTTATTCGCAACAAGAAAACACGACTTTAAACCGCGGGAACGCCTCCCAATCTCGTTGCTAGCTCTTCTATTAAATTGTCTATTATGTTGTTCCTAGTTCCTACTTTAAATTACTGGGGTGTGTCACCAAGATGTCTTTAATCGGATAAAAAGTTAAAACCGCTTCTCGACTGTCTTTTATCTTGCGAATTATTTTTATTTTCCTCGTTCTGTTCTGGCTTTCAAATAAGGTACGATTGTTTTTTTTTCATTTTATGGAGTGTTTTTCTTAAAAATCTATTATTTAAATTCATCATTACTGGAAATTGTCATCCTTGTTGTGATTGGCTAGTTTTTATGGGAAATCTAGCGTGTTGAAAAATAAGACCAAACATTACCAAACCATAAATTGCACTTACGATATGCAAACACACGTCGTTTGCACTCAGTTCCTAATGTAATTCAAGCTTCTATACAAACGTTGACTCACCGTACGAGCGGTTAAATTAATATTTTTACTAACCAAAAGCTTATTTACACATACATCGTTATGCGGCGGTTCTTGATCAAAAGACTGTTTGTTCTCACTGGTAGTTACAATTTATTACCCTGCTTTGGGCCTCCAACGTGAGAGAATTCCATTACTCTAACACTTAAACAACTTTCATCGGGTTCTTATATTCAACGAGCAATGTATACTTAAATTTGTAAACGTTGGTCGGTATCTTTCGGCCGTGTAGACAGATCTTTGGATCTAAATAGATGGCCGTGGGAGGCGGTGCTTGAAAGAAAGTGGAAGTCATAAGTGGATAATTAGATGGTTTACTAACACATAACAAACGCCGCTTCATTAGTCTAGTTTAGGACTTCAGTAAATAGGCATGACGACAGTATCAAAAAATAGCAAATCTATTTAGTCCGTCAGTTAGAGTAGGTATTGGAAATTAATGGACACGTATTTTTTGTTTTTATAAATCAATGAATATTGACAAAGATTTGATAATCTAACTGACAGACTAATTACTTTTTTTTTTGTCGTCTCGCCTGTTACGTCACTCATGAGCAAGAGGCTTTGTATTGTACCCACGTGCAAGTACTAAGTGTCAATTTATCATCCATATTGGTAGCAACAACGACTTCTAGTTCATACATGGTTCTGAACGCTAAGTGTCAAAATTGAATGAGTGCCAAATCATTTTGGTGACTCCGTACAGTTTATTGGATGATTGGATTATTTGTATTGTTACTTATCCTTGTTTTGACAGTTTCAATTGTTTGTTTAACTACTAGTTGTCGTTAAGGATCTTTACTTAGAAAAAGTTGCATTGACCTAGTTGATATTTTAGAACGCGGGTAGCTTTGTGTGCATGTTTAATGATGATTCACTCTCGTTCTATCAAGAGGCTGAAAGCGGGCCAGTACTGGGCATTAAGTATTTGCTCTTCAGAGTTGCTTAGCAACCGTTTGGTGTATAAATAAGCGTCCAGTAAGCTCTTGGTGCCTAGTTTCTGCAAAGCAAAATACCGAACATTAACAGAAAATTGCCCATTCGATCTTGAAACGCAAGAACCAGGGCGGCATAACTCCAAAGATCACCATTCTACGTCAATTAGCACGCACTCTAGAACGATAAAAGTAATAACAGTCTCCGAAATAGTCAACCTATTTTCGTGAAATACAATAGCGGTTACGGGTCGTAAATCAATTTGTTAGTGCTTTCAGGCTAAGCTCGGCTGAGACCTAATTCCCATGTGGAATTAATAATGGAACCTAAATTGCAATTAAGATGGTATGCTTGTGTGTCATACAGCATACTAGACATTTGCGAACGCATCTGGTATCAGCTTGTGTTACTAATCCATCTGGATGGTCGTTGGGTGGTCTGGGATACAATACTTTACGTCATAATTAATAATTTAGCTATACCTGCTCGTTTATCACAAATTATCGTGAGGAAACTGTAAGGTATGGCATAGAATACAAAAAATTAAACAAAATGGGTGTAAAAGTACCCTCAATTAAATCTTTAAAAGTAAAGAATGTATGAAAATGAATTTTATCTAAATTTCCATTTATTCCTAAAGAATTATTGCTGAATCTAAAATTAATAATCAAATTTGAACTAAAATTAAAATAATAATAAAATAATTTTCTATTCTTAGCCCCGTTCCTCTTAAAAGGTAAGCGAAGCCGAAAGGCACTTGGTCTCCACGTCATTACAGTTAATTTTTTTATGCCTTTTTTTTTACTGGGAACCTTCTAGTTACGGGGGGTCAAAGTTCCAACTTATTCACAAGTTTTTGTTTTTATCAACTCCCTTTCACAGAGAGTAGGGTAGGCTTTTTTAGTCCTCGTCGCGTCGTCTGCATTAAAGACCATTACGCACCTCATATGATACTAAAATTACCAAGAATACCACGTCCTATAAATTGTTATACCCAGAGGGCGCGTTTAATGTAGTCGAGTCCATTAGTATACGAAATTAAAGTGTTGACCGTAATTGTATAGCAAAAGACTTTTTTTTATAAAATCTAGACTTTGATGTAGCCCTACAACTTTCAACTTAGTTTTTGATCTAAAAACAATTTATTTCTAATTTCGGTCTTGATTTATAGTGTTTAAGTATGACCATTTATCTTCATCAATCTTCTACCCAGTTAAGGATTTGGATTCATTAGGTTGGGTTCTATTAATAACTCAATCAGGCTCCACATTTTTGTGGTAGCTACTAATGGAGCTTGTTGACCTTTAGTTCTTGTTATCATGGTAACAGAAGCACTCATTGGTATGTTCTGTTTGGTATTTCTATTTTTGTAATAGGGTCATGTAACTATTAATTGCCAAATAAGGTTATATTTAGAGACACCACTCATGTAATAGAAGAAACAAACATTGTTAATTCTTGCCAAAGAGATTGTTAATGGTGCGCTTCGTTTTGAAAGTGCCCAAATAGCCAAGACTCCAAAGGATACGCATATAGATGATTACAAAACAATACAAAACTTCAATGACCGGTCACCTTTGGTCTCTAACAGCCGTTTTCTATAACTTACTTACGTTTAACTGTTAGTTAATATGTAGCTAGTGTAGCTATCGGTGTTTCTATAAAACAAAGTTAGCTTGAAATATATTATCGCGAAGCGTATTCTGCGAAAGGGACATTTTGCGAAAGGGACATTTTGCGAAAGGGACATTCGGAGAAAGGGACATTTTGCTACCTGTAGTCATTTTGAGAAGTAGTCATTTTGCGACTGAGCGTCCGCGTCACCTACCTGTCACTTGATTCATAGAAAATTCAAAGAAAGCTTTTCTGTGACGTTTTGTTTCTAAACGTCTGTCAGCAAAATGTCAAACAGACAGAGGTTGCAAGCTACCGAAACCGGTTAGTAAGTTTTTGAAAATGGTCGCAAGACCACCGCGAAAACTGAAAAGTATCAAATAAACTTACTTTCCAATCTAAAGCTAAGATAGAAATTATCCTATAAGCTTACCTTGTAACATAATTGTGTATTGTATACGTTATCGGCAATTTCATCAGTTCTCTCATTGTGTCGATTCAGCAACAATATGTGGACTGAACAATGTACTGTAGGTGGTATGTGTTGAAACGAAGTGAACACAGACAAAATCATAGAATAAAAATATATAGAAGCGAAACTCTCTCAAAGCATCTTATCAGATGAAAAGTAACCACAGTCAGACATTGTCCCTAAGCTTCGCCACATGGAAAAATCCTTTGCTTCTCGCATCCGGCGATTTCCCGTGACCTTCACCTGTTCAATGGTCCACCTTGTTCCGTCCCAAGCCTTTCAGCACGCTGTCGCCACTCCAGAATCATTCTGCGTTTTTTCTGAAGCCGTTCACTCACTAAGAAAGAAAGGGTTGTAAGTTTCCACGCTTACTTACGTGTTGGTTGCCCACTTGCCTCTTTTTGCATCGGCATTTGTACAAATGAAAGCACAAGATTTTCGCTTCTATCCAGTACATATCTTTGACAAAACCTACTTAGTAACTTCTACGAATAACGGAATACTGTCACGATGTACGTGTAAACTCGTATGCGGACTATTTCGTTTTTGCATCACATTGATTTGTTGCATTTGGAATTCCGATCTATGCAAATTGAAGGATTTTAACTATAGTTGTTCTATTCGATGTGAGCTTTAAGGTTTTTAAAAAGACTTTCTTTTACAAGACCACGGAATTAAGTTAATGAAGAAATGTTAACAGTCTCGTTAACAGTCATTTTGCTTCATCCTACGTTGCACATAAATGTCAGAAACTCGTAAACGCCGACTAACGTTGATAACCGTGGAGCTAATAGTACTAAAATCTTATATCTTAACAATAACAGGCAATATTATTATCAATATATCAAGTGGCCCCAATAACAGTTAAATCTATTTTCACAACACGTCTAAAATCTATACTACAAAAATAGTCGTAGCTTTAATTTAAATCATAAAACGTTTTTGGACATCACCCACGCATCGCCACAACCCGTTTTTCACAACGTTTGTTTCCAAGGGAATCTAAGAGACTTCGCACTGCAAATTTTAGTGAACCGAATGTTTGATTGACTCTGAAAATGTGGGGTAACAGGCAATTTGAAATTTTGTACTTTTTAAACGACTAAATATCATAACAGAGGAAATCACCGTCGAGGTAAACCGCGGCGAAGGTGGTGTGACGATCTGATCTTCTTTGCGGGGCGAACATGGCCAGATATCGTACAGGATAGAGAGGGTTGGAAGGAGAAAGGGGATGCCTTTTCCCAGCAGTGGGACACATGAAAGGCTAATAAAAATAAAATATCGTAAGACGGTTCCACAAAACGCCCGCTCTTCATCACTTAGAGCTGGAAAAAATAACTGGCGCTACAAACTCTTCAGCAACCCATTGCCAGATCGGTCGTTGTTGCGATGTCTGTTGTTTGATGTCGAAAGAAGTCTATTGTCGGACTTTTTACCAATGTCTTTCAGTGATAGCTTATCAATAAAGATCAACGATACAGGAGGTCTACTCTCGAACCACGAAATCCGTAGTTTCGGCCGAAGTTACGCTCGTTTCCTACTCCGTATCACTTACGGACATAAGATTTGTTAGGGGCCTGAACTAAAAATGAATGACAACGCGATTGGTCATCTGTCCTTACTCTCAAAATATTAAGGGAGTAGGGTTCATTTCAAAGTATAAGCTACTTTCGGACGGGCCCCGTATCTTGGTTGACGGACTTAGAGAGTAGACCCCCAGATACCTACCTATAGCAAAATCGCTTCACTGATTATTGCGGTGTTAGCTGGTACTTCATTCAGCTCATCGTGGCTGTCAGTCGCAGTGTTGTCAGGTCAGACAGTTTCAACCAAATCCGACGATAAAATATCTGTTACGAGGTGTGTCAATCCAAGTTCCAATGCTAATCGTCCTGAGTTCCGCCTACTTTAAAACATAATATATCACGTCCGAAAGAAGTTGCTATCTTTTATTATGATTTGCCTAACGAGTGCAATAAACTATTGGGCGGTAGTTTATTTTCTTATAAGGTGGCGCCATCATTTTTTTTTACGTCCTGATTGTTTCTTGGCTTTGAGACCGGCTTTACCTTTACAATACAAAATGATTTGGTGACGTCATATATTTTTCAAGTCAAAACTTCTTGAGGCGCGTTGAGCACTTTTTGGGTGATCAAAAATCAGTCATCGTCACCAAACGCTTTCATAGAACGGTTAGTCAAAATCAACCTTAAACAATTAAGATAAATTTTATTTTGGATTGATTCTATTCAATAGCTTAGTTTTCACTTTTATGGACAGTCCCTAAAGACTGTTTTTTTAAAGTTCAAACGTCATCAACTACATATATCTGATTAGCCTTGTTTCATTGACGATCCTTACACGTCTTTACAGTTCTTATCTACCCATCTTCAATGATCACCAACATCACTAAACAGGGTACTGTATGACGTCTTTCACCAAAGTCCCACCGGTCAAGTAGGTACCTACATCCACATCATAAAAACTCTACCACTCCATCGTAAAAGTCGTGAACACGTCTCTGATTGATACAGACATACAGATAGACGTATTGACAATTGTCCCGATAATAAAATCGAAAGTTGGACATCTGTTCCTTTTTATATCGATCGTAATAGTATTGAAGATGTTATTCATTTAATGCCCTGTGATATAGCTCAATACGAGTGCTAATGTATCTTTATTTTAATGAGTTTATATTATAAAAATACCAGGGTTGTAGAGTTTTAATTTTCTATTATATAAAACTCGCAACTCATAGCTTATTTAAACTTTGGGTCGAATAACTTAAAACACTGCCACAGCCTTGCGTTGCGCCGACCCCAAGTAACATGAGACAAGGGCTGGAACATGAAGTGATCTTTGCTACCTACGAGTCTGAAAATTAAAACAAAAAATACGTTATTTCAGACCTTGATCCATATGATGTTAGTAATACACACTACTTATAAGCTATGTTAGTAACAAACGAAAATCATGAATTAATTCATATATCAAAGAAAAAAGCAGACAGAAGACACTAACAAGAAGTACGAATTGTAAAATCTATCAGAATGTCAGTTCATCGCACTTAAAAGTATGCGGACAAGGGATTTCGAATCGTAACTGTAGTACTTTTAAACATAGACTGTAATTACAAATCAGATAATCTATTAGTTTTTGAAACACTTTATTTCATTCTATCTGAATGAACCCATGTTTACTTCATAGTACGAAGCAATCTGTTTCTTTTTATTCCATAAAACCGTATAGTTAAGCGGACAAGCCGTAATTTTTTCTCGTCACAACTTGAATCTTTTTGCAATGTTAGTGTGTTTTCATAAAACACTTTAATCCTGTGTTCCTGTTCGGTACAGCTTAGCGTAGTCTTGTGCAGTCGTTTATCTGAAGAAGCTATGAATTTCAGAAGTAAATTGTACTAAAGACAGGTTTTTCAACGACCTTTTTACAACTGAATTGCAAAAGGTGCGCAAAATTTAATCGCACACCTCCATCAATCACCTTTTGCAATTCAGTATAGGTAGGAACCTATGAGCCGTCGCCGGTCGGCTCATGAATATACGCATCTCAAAAGTTGACGAAACGAGACTCAATATAATAAGATCAAAATAATTACGATACGTCACTTTTGTGATGATTTTGGTTTAGTTGGCGAAACGGGACGTATCCTCAATATCCAATAGGTACTTCTAGCTATACGTTTTCCGATCAATCTTTCTATAATTTCTTCGATCTCACATTATTCATGCTGAAAACTTTCCTTACGCCCCATATTCTCTATAATCTTCATAGGATGACTAAGAGTTCTGGATAGTATATAAAACATATATTTTCTCTCTATTTTCATCCTCGGTTTAAATACATAGTAACGGTTGAGAATAGTACAATTGTTTAGTTTCGCGTCTGCTTTCTTTAAAGATTTTAGTGCGAATTCGCAAGGCGGTTTTACGATCATTGCGGCCCTATGCCAGCTATTCGAGAATAAAACATACGATGTAATTTTTATTTATTTATCACGGCCTTTTATATCTATAGCAAACAGTGTTCATTGATTACATTGTGTTAAATGAAACACGACGTGTCCCGGAGAGTTGCCAAACTTAAGTGGCAGCAGGGCACATTGCTCGCAGAACGGATGGCCGATGGGGCCGAAAAGTTCTGGAGTGGCGACCGCGAACCGGAAGACGTTGCGTTGGAAGGCCTCCCACTAGGTGGACCGATGACCTGGTGAAGGTTGCGGGAATCCGCTGGATGCGAGTCGCACGGGACCGGTCAATGTGGCGACACTTGGGGGAGGCTTGTCCAGCAGTGGACGTCTTTCGGCTGAAATGATGATGATGATGAAATGAAACAAACTTTATTTGATTTCGATTTTCTTACCTTTATTCGTTAGCTTTTGAGGCATAACAGGTCTTCCGATGCAAAACATCATAAAATCATAGCAATTTTCGTCTAGGGAAAATAAAGCAAAGGCATAGAAATAACAAACCTTAGCCATTAATTTTCAGCCAGTTGCCTTTGCAATCATTATTTAACGCTTTTTGCGGAACCTAGCAACCACTCACGGAATGACTAGACTAGAATAATTTTCTAGACAGGCAAGTCAAATCAAAAAAAATCTTAACAATACCTCTCAATTTGTATCGAACTAAATGATGACTAATTCGTTTCCAAAGTCTTTAAACATTTGATTTGTCATACCATACCATGCAACACTACCAAATAGCATCGGGGCAATATTCTCATAGATTCGCAACCGTAATTTTATGTTCTAGTCTGTAACGTAAGTCGGAACGTTAACCTCCAGTTCGTGGGTGCATGCGTAGGAACACTAAAAATCTGGATAAGCAATCAATCAACGCCTTTAGACGTTTAGGGTTGACCAATCGACTTTCGGTTTGAATTTCACTTGTTTTTTTACAAGTAGTATGTAGGAGGTTGTATATTATCTGTTATTGTTACTTAAACATATTGCTTTGTTTATTTAACATCTATGTAAAACAAATAACCTCGCTGTCAGTCTATCTGTCGGTTGTTACGTTTTGTTCTAGTCGTTAAAACATTTCAAAGAAGTTTGTTAACCCTAGTTTTTCACTTAGAGTTGTTAGTGAAAGATAGATTTTAGGTTAAAAAATAGATTCAACAATATTGATTAATGGCTCACACGCATGTCTGCGCTGTTTTCAACCGATACACAATTTACGCCGTGTTTAAATAGTTACGTGATTCAGCTACGTGAATATAACCCTGGTGTAAGTATTAAATTGTTTACTGCTACGACTAATCGTTAGTTACTAAGACTATTTTATACTTGCATGACAGGCACAAGATTAATAAAATTTATTACCTATACGATGATTTAGGAAGACAGTATATTATCTGTTATTCTTGGCACAACTTAAGTTTTTACACCTCGTCACACCAAATTAGAAAGCTTGATCTAGGTATGACTGTCTCGTTGGTCGCAAGCACGACTGCTGAGCATGAGGTCCTGGGTTCGATTCCCAGGTCGGCCAAAGTGTTATTGGGTTTTTTTTATCAGGAATTTCTCAGTAGCAGCCACGGAGTCTGGATTTGCGCCCGGTTGATGGCAAGAGAAACTAATCCTTCGGGGATTACAGGCGTGATAGTGTGTCATGTGTGATCTAGATGCCTAGATCACATAAAAAAACCAAAATTATACCTACCATTATGGTTGGTTATATGATAAGAAACGATGGCTCCTGCAAGTCGGTGGACATCCTTTCGAAGCAGCATACAAAATATCACTTTATCCAAAAACGATATTCCATTCCACGGCCATTACAATCCTTGCAACAATGACCTCATCAGTCCAAAAGCGATTTTGCGTGCGACACCACAATGATGACGAGTGCGTCCAACGCGGACTAATCCGATTACTTCACTTCATAATGTGAATTAAATTGAATGACAACCTTTTTGAAGCAGATTAATGAATTTGAATACGCTTACAAGACAACTTAATACAGCTGTAATTCGACAAAGTGTAGATTAATAGTCTTTCAAAATCAGATTTTGTCACCTGTCGTTATGAATGTGCATTTGGAGATAACGGTGATAGGAATGTTGGAGAAAACCAAATAAGTTTACTAAATAGAGCTGAGTAAATGAGGCGGAATGAGGCGGTGCAGATAGTAGCGAAACTTGACAAGTAGATATCGGTAGGTGCCGAGACAATGGCGTGTAGGTGTTTGCATACATGGAAGCATTTTGTCATAGCCACTTTTATCATTTTTGCAATACGTTTTGTCGATGACGAAAAACAGAAAGGCGGTGATAACTAGATAAGATACGACGGGTGATGAAAATGTATGGAAGAAAATACCAATCCTCACACACATTTGATTTAATGTAAGTTAATATTAATTTAAGTAGTTTTAGCATTAAAAAACATTTTGCTTTTTGTAAAACACAACTTGCTATGGGAACTTGGAAGAGCGGACTTTCCTAACACAGGCACTGGTGCCGATTCCCTTGTTCACAAACTAAACTAAATTTAAGTTGAATGCATCTTTTTCTTTCTATTTCATTATGAAAAGGACAGAAGATAAAATTAGTTTAATCCTGTCAAATTAGTCAGCACCTGACGTAATTTGATGTAATTTTAGTAGTCAACTTTTTAATCGCGTCTAAAAGTTGTATGGCGCTGATTAATTTGACAGAACGTAACTAAAATTTATCTTCTGTCCTTTTCTTAATGAAATAGAAAGAAAAAGACGCACTGAACTTAAATTTGGTTTAGTTTGTAAACAAGGGAATCGGCACCACTATCTGCCTAAAAGGAGGATCCAAATTTTGTTAATACCTAAATTTAGTTTTACCTAAAAACTTTTTTTTTTTCATTGCTTTACAGCCATTCGCCATGATCGGGTCATGGCGAATGGCTGTGAGCAATGGCAAAGATAAAATGTATCCAAATCTACCAGGGACTCATAGCATAGAAGGTTATAAATGTATATTCAGTATGCTGTTCAGTATAATTGTGTTGGTGTTGACGTAATTATTGGCGAATTAGGTATCAACAAATTGGCCATAAAAGCATAGCAACTGGCAAGCTCTAATCTGTCGGCTTTCTCTAATAAAAGCTCATCATTACGGCTGTCTTCTTAACTCAAATGTATAGCCAAGCAAAGATTATGGAGATTAATACCAGCTGAGTTCTTAGCGAAAGCCATTAATAGTAATTGTCTTGATTAAACCGCGTGTCTTAGTGTGTGCGCCTAATTAGTCAATCGATGTCAACGTTAATATAATCAAGAGAACAATAATTAGCAAATTCTGAGGACGTTGACAGTTCGTTAATCTCATGGATGAACCAGACGCTGACTGAAAAAATTGTTGCCGTGCGATGTCATAGCTGATGTTGTATTTTTAGACAATGTTTATTTAATTAACTAGTTGGAGTTTATTCATCAACGCATTAGCTGGTACAGGATCTACTTGGTCACAAAATGTGTTGTCTTGTCTAATCTAAACTATTATTATAAAGAGGAAAGATTTGATTTTTTGTTTGTGTGTTTGTTACGATTTAACTCAAGAACTACTCAACCGATTCTAAAATTCTTTCACCATTAGAAAGCTACATTTTTACCGAGTAACATAGGCTATAAATTATATTGATATCATGCAAATCAGCCGAGCTATCACAATTTTCACTGAAGAAGTGGCGGGCGAAGTGCTAGTGGTTTATTATAAGATTACTCCTGTAGTCTGACTTTCTTTTGCATCCAAGAAAAACCGAAAAAAAAACTTAAACAATAAGAGAAAAGTTAGAATTCAATTGAAGTTCACTTTTGTAAACTTCAGTAAGTACATTTGAAGGTTTAACCGGTCACTGTCTCCTAAGATACATGCATCCTAGTTAAAAGTGACGGTTATATGTATGTACATAGTCTTTTTGTAGACCTGAACCTTCATTCTGTGCGTGAACCTTGTTAAAACAAGGTTCACGTCGCAATAGTTCAATGAGACTCTTCTTCTTACGAAGTGAATTCTGGTGGATCGTGTGCATGTAAAGAATTTTAGATTCACGAAAAGTTTTCGACATCGGCGAAGTACTCTTATTTTAAAAACCATTATGTGAGCTTCGAAAGGTTTTCAGTGAAAATGGACATTAACTCTTGCGAGACAACAAGCTTATTAGACTTTTATCGAAAACTTAAGATTAGTTTTCGTAGAATAGTAAATAGAAGCTTCACGGCGCTACTTAACTCTCTGCGGTGCACCAGGGCGCCGCGACGCACAGTTTGGGAACCCCTGGGTTAGACAATAGTCTGATATAGCAGGGGCAGGTAACTGGACCGGAATGCGTCTCTGACAAATCCCGGTCTTCAATAAATCTATAATCTGGCTGGCATAAAATATGGTTACCTATGCTATTTATTTAATGCCATTCGTTGCTACACAATCAGGCCAAGCAGAAGTGTTTTCGAAGCTTGCTTGTGTACCATAATGGGTTGAAAGCTTTCGATGGACAATGTAAACATAGTTGTTTGCCGGGTCAACGAGGAACATACTGTGAGCAAATACGTACGACACTCCATGATTTGCATTTCCAAGGCAAAACGCTCAAAATGTTTGACTTATGTTTTTTTTTCTGGACGATCTATCTTTTATTCTTAGTAAAACTATAAATGATGAAATCGTTTAGGCGCAGAATGTCTAATTCGCAAAATGTCCAGCGGTCAAAAAATGACCAATTCGCAAAATGTCCATTTCGCAAAATGTCCAATTCGCAAAATGTAAGTATTCTATGCTAGTGATAGACACACTATTTGGACTGTCACCTGGCTTCCAATCTGACCAAATACGCTTATCAGCGCTTTCGGACGACCCGAATGGCGCAGCGGTAGTGAGGCTGCCTTACGTTCTTAGGGTCCCGGGTTCGAATCCCGGTAGGAGCAAATATTTGTGTGATGAGCATGGACATTTGTTTCCGAGTCATGGATAATAAGTAGATATGTATAATAAGTATGTACACACATCAAAAATGTCTAGGGATCAAGCATTTTTATGCGGATTTCTTGAGATTGAGATGTGGCTTTGTAATAAATTTATGATTTTATAAATTTATATGGATCCTTTTTGGTGCATTTCATAATTTGAATCAGGAACTCTCAATCAAATTCGAGTAAAAGATGAAAATAAGCTGTCAATATTTTCCCTATAAAAACATACAACGCATTGAAGACATTATTAGTGCTACTGTTTCCCTACTACTGATTAAAACCAACGTTATTATGGAGCGGCGACGTCATTTAAGCAGGGAAGAAATGCTCAGAGCCGTGGGAATGATAGAAGCTGGTTCCCGGCAACGTACTGTAGCTTTAGCTCTGAATACAAGTCAGATTGTTATCAGTCGACTTTGGACACGTTACCGAAGCACTGGTACCGTGGCTGAGCGCCATGGAGGACGGTATCGCTGCACCACACGGAGACAAGACCGATACATTCAAATCTTAACTCGAAGAGCTCCAACAATAACCGCCATGATGTTAGCCGTGAGGCTTCATCACTCTTCAGGGAACTTAATTAGCGACCAAACAGTCAGAAACCGCTTGCATGAAGTGAACCTTCATTCCCGAAGACCGCTACGGGTACCACCTATAGCAATGCACAATCGTAGGATTCGATATCAATGGGCTCTTGAACACAGAAATTGGGCAGAAGAACAATGGCGTTTCGTGTGCTTTTCTGATGAGTCTCGTTTTGGTATGAGACCGGATACAAGACGTATACGACACTGGAGAACCCCTGGACGCCAACAGCGATTAAAATCCTGCCAGGAAGTCCATCCTTATAGTGGTGGAACCATCATGGTATGGGCGGGTATTTGGATCGGCGGAAGAACTGAGTTGATTTGGATCAGAGGCAACCTCAACGCTCAAATTTATGCTGAGACGATTGTATCAGACGTCATCGTTCCTCTACAAGTGCAAATCGGTCCCTTATTTCAGTTAATGCATGATAATGCACGACCGCACACCGCAAGAGTTGTAAGACAGACTCTCGCCGCAGCTAACATCAATGTCCTGCCCTGGCCTGCTCAGTCGCCAGACTTGAACCCGATTGAGCATGCATGGGATATGCTACAGAGAAGAGCTCTGCCGAATATGGAGGGTATCCAGTCGCAAGAAGACCTTTTTTTGTTGTTGCAATGAACATGGGCGGCCATTCCACAGCGTGATTTGGATGAACTCATTTTGAGTATGCCAAACCGATGTTCTTGTGTTGTTAGTGTTCGCGGTAGAAACACGGATTATTAATTGTTTAAGTTACCCAATAAAATTTTAAAGAAAACTGTTATTTCAGTCTTTTTTTCGAACTTTAATGTTAGTGGTTCAAATGTCAAAAATCCCTTTATTAGGAAAATGGCAAATTTCTTTATTAATGCAAAGGTGACTTGGTTTATCGTTACTGTGACAAACGAAAACACTTTATTTGATGAATCCTTAAAGAAAATTTTAATTAATATCAATCAGGAGAAAAGTTATTGCAAAAATATATGTTGATCCCTAGATACTTTTGATGTGTGTATTTACAAACAAAAAGTATCAACTATCTGGTGTCCACGACACAAGCCTTGTTGCTTAGTGTGGCACTAGATGGCGCTGTGTGTAATGTCCAGCGATATTTATTTATTTATCTACAATTCAAAAAAGCCGCTGCTAAAGAAATGTGTGACTCCGAACTTTTAATCGATCGAACATCGCGATTATCTAACTGTTATTTTTAGCGTATTGCTGTGCGAATGCTAATCGTCTGTTAGCAGACGCGCCGGCGTCGGCGCCGCGGGCGGGCGGCTGCGTCGGAAACGGCGCGCGCGCAGCGCATCGCCATCGCACCTCTTTACATAATTTAACTTCTCCATTTTTTTGTTACTCCAATCTTTTTATGTACGAAGTTAAATATTATTATCTACAATTTACAAGTTAATAAATTTACATAAATAATTATAGTAGGTACATGTATCAACAGCAAAGATAGAATTCTACAAATAAATAACTTTTAAAGCCAAACTATTGATAGATTTTAAGAGCTTTGAATTGATGTTATTGGAAATAGTTGAGAGCTGCGTTAGTGGCTCTGTAGGATACACTACACGTCATAATGACAGCATTACAATCTTGGACGTACAAGTGCATTCTTGTGAACGTTAATTGCAAATATCTGTTGATAGATAAATGATCACAAACTATCTGTCAAACTACAGTCTTATCGGCTATACCAAAGACAATGCGCATCTTTACCTTTAAAGTCTGTCTGGCAGTTTGTGTACTATAAGCGACCTACCCAAATGTCCTTTCTTTGGTATTGTTCGTCGTTTCGTTGAGCTCCTTGAGTTATAAGTCGAGCTACACGATAACTGACAAATGCTTGCACTGAATGGACAGGTCCACTCAAATCTGTGTGGTTCTTTCTTCAAAAGACCATATCAGACACTAATCTGCATAGTCCTCATCTGAATTGAACAAGATTATGTCTGGACTTCAAAGGAGACTATGACCTCTGAGTTTGTTTCGGCTGTTTCTTCTCAGAGTAGTCAGGTACGAAACACCGGCCCCATCTAGTTTAAAAAAAAATACGTGTAAAAGTGTTTGTAAGAACCTACTTGCAAAAATAATCATCATCATCATCATCATCATCATCATCATCAAAGCTCAAGTCAATGCAGTTAGTATGTGACGTCTCCAAAGCTTTGGTTTGTTAGAAGCTTAATTACTTCCAGAAGACAACTGCGATAGTCTTATTATGAGTCTCTTTGTTTTATTTGTTGTGTACACGTAAAACAAAATATTGGTCCTCAGAAACGAACAGGAAACCCCATCTATACCCATGTAAGGTTTTTGACGGTTACAGCGTTACGTTGCACTACGTTAATTTCCGAAATAACTCCCAGATATAGTTTGTTTAAAACCATTATTCCCATTCTTTAACATCCAATCACAATAAGTCTACGGCAAAAACTCTTGCATACAAATTGCTAACTACCCACATTCGATTCATTTGTTCACTTCAAGCAGACAATAGAGTGCCAATGTATGTACTTATTAATATTCGATAGAGGGGACAGGACTCCGATGAAATTTATGACAGTTTATTATTAGGTGTAGTGTCATAGTGATATCATGGCGAAATTAAATGTATGCGCCTGTGGCGGCCTCTGTCGCACGTACATGTAAATGACGCTTAACGGTTACTTTATTGCGCAGGAGTCGTGTTGCAAATGTCTAAGTTAGCAATGGCGTCTGAATTGCATTGGGATTGTTCTAGTGTTTTATTGTTTTGATGACATGTTTATTGTTTTAAATCACGAAGTACAGTGGTGGCCCGCGGTTACAAGGACCACGAAATGATATATTCATTTTCTGAGCTTGAAACGTCATACATTGAACTGCGCTAAAAGCAACTTTAGGTCTGAAAATGCGAACTGTTTGTGAACACGGGTGGTTTTCAAATAAAGTTATTTTTTGTTTGTTAAGAGGCCTTTTTTTTTTCGGATGGGAAAAACCTTAAATGACTTCTCCCGCTCTGGGCGGAGCAGGAGGGAGTGTCAGACTTTTACTGACTAAAACCCATCCATGTTCCTTCATCGCCCTTTGTGTTCCGGGGCCACGGTATCTCTTTCGAACAGTCCCGCAACCCCGGCAGTTGTTAAGAGGCCTTGCTTGTTAATAATTCGCCCTCTAGCCCCCCATTATTACGACTAAACGCATAAGTACTGTCGCTCCAAAGTTAACAAGCACTCTTCATATAAACTATTATAAACCACTAGAACTTTCATAAGCTTTTAAAATATCAGATTTTGGAATCACTTTGGTTCTTCTAAAGCCGGACTATCCAATAGTTAGCACACACATAATTATGTAACTTCCCCCAACCATCTTCAAAATACCACAACACAGAATAATGTCCTGAACAAGTAAACTTTCTCAGCTCCACCATCAGTCCATCAGCTCACAGCTAATTGACAGCGGCGTGTCGGACGGATGCCGAGTCATTACGTGCGGTGTCGGATGCCGTGGCCGACACTGACAATTTATTATACCCAGCTGATTAGTAGGAAGTGGTGTCGGATGTCAGGATGTTGCTGTTAGTCCTGTTCAATCTTGGAGGATACGGGAAAATGGTCCTTTTATCTTGGAGGATACGGGAAAATGGTCCTTTTGGATACATTTCACAGCTTTCATCAAGCCTGTTGAAGCATAGTCGGGGTGCAATAAAAGAGCCTTCAGGAATAATTGCAGTTTTCGCTCATTCGGTGCACACTGAGGACCTAGACACAGTGATACTTTATCAGGGAAACTGATGACAGAAAAGTCCAGGCTGATTAGTAGGAAGTGGTGTGGATGTCGGGATGTTGGTGTTAGTCGTGTTCAATCTTGGATGATACGGGAAAATGCTCTTTTTCGGTACATTTTACAGCTTTTGTCAAGCTAGGGGTGCAATAAAAAAGGTTTCACGAATAAATGTTATACTTAACCTTATCGTACATCTGGTGCTCTCTGAGGCCCTAGACTAAATAACACATTAGTGATAACGAAAACTGAAAGTCCACTGAAAATCTAATGGCAAACCTGTTGAAATACGTTGTAGGAAAACGAAATGAGTTTTTCACTCGTCTAGGCTCTAGGGGCAGTCTGCTACACCAATAAAAAACCTCAACAATTCCTAACAAACCCACTATAATTTACCTGACACTAAACGAGGAAGTCCCACTTAAAAACACGCACTAGGCTATACAAATACAACAAACTAATCAAAGAAAGATGACAGCACACAACTACGACAAACGCCCTATTGCATAACTACTAGTTACCAACTACCTGTACAACTAACCGACCAGTAACAGCCACTGTTTGTTGGCAGTCGTTTGTTTTGGACACAATGTTAATAGTAACTGCTGTTTAAATGTTAGACACTTGAAGCAACACTTGCGAAAAATGATAGAAAGAAAGAAAGAAAAAATGTTTATTTGACGTCAGTTAATAAAGCACACACACAATAATATAATAAAAAGATACAAAATAAGGAGGAAAACATAATATGAGCTGTGTGCCTCACGGCTGCGCCAAAAAGGTCCATTTTTTTTTGATAAGCTGTATTTCATTTAAGTTTGCAGTGTACAGCAGCTTTTGCTTATATTTCTAATAAAATCACTACATATTATAAAACAAAGTCGCCCGCCGCGTCTGTCCCTATGTATGCTTAGATCTTTAAAACCACGCAACGGATTTTGATGCGGGTTTTTTTAATAAAATAATGAAACCTTCCTCTTGAATCACTCTATCGAGTGATTCAAGAGGAAGGTTTCACCCCCGAATACTGAAACATCACTCAAAATGTAAGGGCTGCTTAACATTTGAGTAGCTCCTAAACTTTAAATTTTAGTATGGCCAAACGTCCTTTTGAGTATCTGTTAAATATAAGTGCTACTTAAATTTTGAGTGACGTTTCAGTATTCGGGGGTTAGTGTATAATTTGCGGGCGGGCGAAGCCGCGGGCATCAGCTAGTCGTATCATATAAACTAATCATGAGTTTGCCTTTCATTATGATGCGGCTCACGAACGCAAATTTTCAAGAATCTTGTCAAATCTAACTAGTTTGTTGCCAGCTTAGCTGTCCAATTCAAAGTTTCTCAATAAGAGAACGATCACGCTTTTGCGACCACTTGAACCATGGTCCAGGTCCTTGCCCTTTAGAAGATTGGTTTACAAAGTTTTTCAGATGAAGTCGGCCCGTCTAAAATCCACAGCACAGCTTTAGTTCTTTACGAAAACACGATTGATTCTGACATGACTTTAGTGTAGGTCTTTGTTCTAACAAATCATACGCGTGCGACTGTTTATTGGCAAAGATCGAAACTCTTCGCGGCTCCCTTTGCGTTAGAGTGTTCACCTTAGGTACTGTTTACACTTCTCGTAATTCATCGGTATTTGTTTAGCAGTTACAAAGAATTCTTGGCAGAAACGAAAGGAACTTGTTAACCGACTTCACTTTGGTAGTTTGTTTATTTTAACATTCTTTAGAAAATCATAAACTACGTCCGGAGGAATATACATTTTCTGTTTCTTAAATTCACCTCTTGATTACACTAGTAATCCATGAAGATACTTAGATAACTCCCATCATTTTCCTAGCCTTTTTCTCAACTATGGTTACCTGAACATTGACTGGAAGTTGACCTCAGCCTCCAGTCTAACCAGCCACAGATGAACACCTGTATCTTGGTGTAACACGATACGATATTTGGCATCACCACAAACAGGAAAAGAGACATATTAATTCCGAAATACCTAGCTAATAAGTTCTCGTTGTAAAAAAATAACTTGTGTGCGCAAGCATAATAAGTATGCTTGCGCACATAAGTGTGGCGACTGAAGTCCCTGAGATTTTTTTACATTTTTTATCCGAGAACTTATTAGCTAAACATATTAGCTTATTAGCTATTAACTGTACATGCACTTGTCCGGGTAAGTATAACTTACCCGGACAAGTGCATGTACAGTTTGACCTCCTTCGGATATTTGGTTTGCCTGATTCGAGGACCTAAAAAGCAAAACAATACCTGTATATTATTATTCGCCCCACATCAATGCACTTCGCTATTCATATTACAAAATAATCGATACCAAATTAGATAAACGCATAGCGGCCGGATGCCATCGTCTTAACACAGTATTACTGACACTTAGCTGGGTCTATGAATCATTATCGATATGTAATTGTGCATTCGTGTCATACGATGGGCGCATTTGCATCGTAATATTCAAATTATTCAGACTCAGGCAGCCTTGGTAGCCGAACTTGTGACTGCCAGGACCATAATATTAAGGAAGTTGGTCCTTTTGAGATTGACCTTCTATTCCTTAATGTTCGGAGATGATGTTATATGTTTGGTTTCGATCAAGACGTAAGATAAGATAGATTTAATTTTGGCTGTGAATTTCTGAATCTTATGAGGAGCTCGTGGCTAAATAATAACAGCTGCTCGGGTCGATCGTTAGGGTCCCATTACATACCGAGTTTCCTCCGTGTCTCGGAAAGCACGTTAAGCCGTTGGTCTCGGCTGTCATTTGTAGATCTATGACGTCGATAGGTAGTCAGGCCAAAAAGCCTGACAAACAGTCTTACCAAGGGGTATCGTATTACCCAGTACTAACTGGGTTGTGGAGGCCACATGATTTGTCGATTCTTTTTCGTGTCTACGGTGGTCATGCTAAGCGGGCTGCACCTCAACGTTACATATTTTCATATTCAGTCAAACGAATGTGGTAATACACATCAATGCAAATCCACAACCCATTTGCCACAAACCAATGCTATTACTTAACCAAAACATTTTAATTACACATATCACTTTTATTACCGAACCATCATTCAGACTAATTAACAGTATTAAAGAGCAATGATACGTTATTCCGACTCAGATTACTTTTGTGTTAATTAAACCGATGTAACTTGGTTACTGTCGGTTTGTGAGGGAACAGCCTTTGTTCGGACACGGAGGGTAATTAAGGCTTTCATCACGGATTTAAGGACCAGTGTCCCGTGGGACTCACTTCAGCTTCGAATGTATGAGTATTGAAAGTTGCGCGGACTGATTTGTTATACGATACGTGTTGTCATATTTCCTATATTTTTTTATTTTAGTTGGAGGAATTACGCGTGGGGTGGTGGCGGAAAATACGTATAATCTTGAATTAGCTGGACAGGAACGTAATAAAATCTCCTGACAATCCGTTTGTGCTTTTGATAGGAATTGGACTTCCCACCTAGTAACTCCGTCATTACAAAAACAACAGTTGCAATACTAATAAAATTGAAACAGATGTGGATGACTAAGTGCTTGAGTACAAGTAGACCAATTTGTTCCTTCAAAAAATCTATGGTAAACTTAATGTTTTTTGGAGAAGCAATTCGGTAGATTAAAGGACATTGTGAAGTGGATAGTTTAAAATCGGGCTCATCTAATAAGCCAAATCTTCAACAGTTTCAAAAATCGCTGATCTCTTCTAACTTACTCTATAACCAAATAGAGATGTTATCAATGCCAGCCCAAAGGTACAGTTACAGGCCCGTGAGTCCTTTATCGACGAATTCTTCGGTGTTCGGCAAACGACACCGAAGATGAACGCGTCGATTAAACTTTTATTTACATACCATTACGCCTTATAATTGGTCTTTTGGACTGTACTTAGATGTTCGAAGTCGATAAGTATGTTATTTTCGTTTTAATCCGATAGTTACTTGGCATCTTTTTTTTTTCATATAAAGTATTTGTTATTAAATGAACATTAGTAATTTAAATCATTGTATTAAGTTTGAAATTAGACTCGGATTGTGTTATTTACCTTAACTACTTCGTTAATATATTTTAATGTAAGTAGACCAGTGTTCCCTCTTCAGTGGGTCACTTTTTTACAAAACTTTGCCCCACACTAGAAATTTCTCCTTTATTATGGGTGCATTTACAAACATTTAAACTCGCATACACAATCAGCTAGACTCGGAACTACTACCTGTAGACCATACAAATATTTGTTCCGTGCGGGAATCAAACCCGCGACACGCAGCGCAGCAGTCAATCGCTCAGCCACTGCGTTAACTTTGCCGTCACTGGCTCGACAATATTTTAAATTTCATTGATCCAAAACTTCGTCACTTCCACGGATCGTTGGCGCCACAGAGTATTCCTAAGCTAAGTATATTGTTTTATTGTTTCAGATCGCTGCTTCTTGCAGCAATCGTATTAAGTAATTGTATAACATGGACGGCATCGAGGCATCACTACGCACATAATGTAAGTACCTTCTTAGCAGTTCTATCTTCCAAACTATTCCATACAAAATTTTATAGATCTAAAATATATCCGCGTAGATAACATTCATTTCGCAGGTAGACTATGAACTGGGTTAGGACATGGTTACTTTTCATACCGGTACTACGTTTCCGTGGAAATTACGAGAGCAAAACCGCGGGCAAAAGAAATCGTCATCTAAACAAATCTGATCCAATTCCCGAGAGCGTCGACCGCCAAACCTTGACACTGGTCCATCAGGCGACCGAGCCCGCGACCGCGCGATAATACTTTATGACATTAACGATCGCGACCAGCTGCCGCGGCAATATTTCAATCATCGCACCGCACTCGCGAATGAGCAACTGAGGTTTATGCTATCACCAATACATGATCGACGAGTTACGTAAATAAATTCGCGAAGATATTGTTTTAAGTGATTTAGCAATGTTCTATAGTGGCTAAGTGGTATTGGTACTGACATAGATTTATTGGTGGCCGTTTTAGAAATAGATGATAGTTTTTTTTTATGGGGTTACGAACTTAACTTATTTGCCAACGGCTATTTCTAATATGAAGTGAGATGTTGCATGCCGCTAGTGGTGTCAAAGATCTTACTTTGATTCAGATAGATGGTCTAATCCATCTATCTGAATCAAAGTATCAGGAAGCTAAAGTTTATTTGAATTCAGTATGTACATTATTTACAAATCTATTAAAATAAAACAAAACTAACTAACTTAAACTAAAAACTTAAAAAATTGCGTCAAAAAACTCCTCCTCAACACTGTCAACTGGTAATGTCCCCAAGAGACTGGCGGCGTTACCACGCTGTAAGGCAACGCTAAGCCTTTGACCAAAGTAAAAGCCAGACCTAGGGTCGCGGGAAGTGTCAACTAAGCGTTTTGAAATTTCCTTGAAAAGGCTGTGAGCGCTCGGACCCCACGGTCCTAGAGTTTCAACCCCAAACGGCTCGAAAATATAGTTACAATAAAACTATAAGGATAGGAAGTAGATAAAATTGGATTATGTAGAACGTAAGTTCATAAACTTCCATCAAAATTTAGATGAAACAAGAGCATGCGTTTTACGTTGTCCGTTTTAACCAAAATCGGAGCGAAAGGACCAAATTTTAATTAAATGAAACATAGTTTATTCTGGCTAAAACTAAGTTCCTTAAAACAGAAATAGCCAAAAACTAATGAACATGGTCTTATTACAATTATAAGGAGTTTGTTTCATTGGATTCCGTTGAGAGTGACGTGTATGATATGGAAAATATACTCGTAAGTATGGATTTACAAGTATAGTATGAAGATCCTTTGCTGTCTGTGTGTCTGTCTTCAATAAGCAAAAAAGAAGAGCTTTAGGTATTTCTTCATGTAAATCAAGCAAGTTAGTTCTAAACTTATAAGTCTCTTTGTAATCTCAAGATGATGCAAGAAGTCTAACATATGCTCAACAAACTTCACATGTCGATAAATCCAATCTCATTTCCTTCTTCAAGAAACATAATGTGTCAAGAGCATAAACACGATGGTATCGATTGAATACCAGACACTGTTGACTGGAGTGAGAAATATTGGTTGTCCTTCAAATGCTTGCTTACCCATGATGGGTCTGTTAACAGACCCGGAAAAATGCCTGACTCAGTCTGCATTCCGATATTTATAGCACGGCCGGCAACATTAATATTTAGTGGCTGCATCTTTATGAAGAGCACGTTCTTCTATTAATGCAGACAGTCATAGCTAGAATTTAAGGTACCTGTTGAAAATTAAATAGTCACACTCAAGTAAACTATAAAACAAATAAGTTAACTGGCAGCCCTTGTTTATACTAATAGAAAAACATGAGAATAGTCATAAATCTTATCAGGGTTGGCGCCTATTGATGGGTGCGCGCGCGCATATCCTCCGCCTTCCTCCTTTTGCCCAGTAAGTACTATTTCTGGATGTATGACTTGATGATCAACATACGGATTTATCATTTCTTAAACTGTTTGTCGTTTGTAATAATTTATTTTCGGTTGATGGATACTGGTTTATAACCGACGCCGCGCCGCCGCGCCGCGCGCCGCCGCCGGCGCCTGATGATTAGATCATTTAGATCAATTTATTGTCTTACCCCCGAATACTGAAACGTCACTCAAAATTTAAGGCTGCTTAACATTTGAGCAGCTCCTAAACTTTAAATTTCGTATGGCCAAACTTCACTTTTGAGTATCTGTTAAATATAAGTGCTACTTAAATTTTGAGTGACGTTTCAGTATTCGGGGGTTAGACAGTTATTGTAGATGATGTTAATGTTGTTAAGGGTTGTATCAGATTATGAATTACCTACTGACTGACGCCTCGTATATCTAAGGCCTGAATTCTTGTCGCGCTGACTAAAGAGCCGACGGTCGGTCACGTACGGTCGGACGTGACGTCAGCGAGAACAAAATACGGCTGTTGGTCACTGCTGACGTCAGCGTCGCAGTGGTGCTATATAAAACACAATGTATACTCGTATGCGACCAACCGTGCGCGACCGACCGTCAGCGCGACAAGAATTCAGGCCTAAAATTACTTTCAGAAATGAATAAGTTCAGTACCTACCTACATAATAATTCAATATTTCTGTCAAAAATATATCAAAGCAATAGCTTTCTCTGATTTAAGCTGCGGTCGATAAGAAGTGAGAATAATTATTATTTAACAACTAATTGCATTCTGACGAAATAAATAGAATTTCAAAGACTCTAACATACAGTCTAAAGTTCAATCACCATAATTCTTCTTTGCCAACTCACATCACTAGAGTAATTTTATTAAACCTGAATGGTGTTTGTTTCCTGCTGTAGCTGTCGCCGACAGGTGGCGTGTCGAGTGGGGGAAATGAAAACAAACTGTCACCTACAACCTGTGACTACACTTCATCAAAAAGTACCTTAGCTTAATGAAATTGTGGGCCGGACTTGGAGATTGGTACAGAGAGCCAGTCACTTTTAAAGCCTTGCTACGACTACTGTCGCTTGACATAAGCCTTTCGTCAGTTTATGTTAAGCTATTAGAATGTTATTGTTGTCTAGGACCTAGTGACCTAGTGAAACATGAATTGATTGAATGTGTTTTAGATGGGAAAATCGTTTTTATTGAGGTAGGTATAATTCTCTTCACTGTCTCGTCTCATGCAATAATGTTAGGTTAAGTATAGACGCCAGCACATCAAACTACCTGAAACTGTCAAAATTTTACAATCAACCTTGAACCTAATGCTTCAGCGATAAAGTTAAAAATCTATTAAAGAAATTAGCTTGATGTGCTTGGCGTCTGTACATTATACTTGAATCAACCCATTCCAAAGATCGAGAGCGAGTTTAAGAATATCTTGGTACTTAACTAAGCTATCTAAACATACAAAGTCTCAAGACGTCTGATAATTTCTTACTGCTCTGTGCAGGCAGCTTATTTGAAGGACCTCAAACGAATTTCCTATTGGAAAAAATGACGAACTTTCATACAATTTTCAACTTAGAGGCAGAGGATGAGTTTTGCTTTCTTCTAAAACTTGCAGTTTAGACTGTGAGTGAATGAATTCAATTTGAAACTTAGAATGCACCTCTTGCATGCCACCCAACTCCGGCCCTTTCTCCCATGTGCTCATCACCCGCAGAGCAGCACATTGCAACACTGACGTAGCGTCGGTAATGTACTACAAGTTGTTTATCGTCATAACATTTTACATACACCCAGCGGTGACGCGCGTTTTATTCCTAAGAGCTGTTTCACATCGCGCGTTACTTAATAAACGCGGCGGGTGGCGCGTGTCTATGAACCCCACCATATTCTGTTAAACTATTTTTATGAACTGATTTAGTTTTAATATGTAGTTGTTAATTTTGTTTTTGATCGTTATAAAATACTCTTTTGGACACGTAGGTTTTAGTTATGGTATATTTGAATTCATAAATAACAAGATTTCACGATTGAAATCAAATAAATCCATAGTGAAAGATAAAGGGGAGACTCATGAAAAGACGAGTTATGTAGAGAAGTATGAAACAAGAAGGCATGCTGCGCCGACCTCAAATCAGTTGGGGTGAGGGCAGAACAATAACGATGACCTCTGCTGGTACCCCAGCAATCTTGCTGGGGTACCAGCAGAGGTCATCGTTATTGTTACACTTGTAAGACTCTCTTCTATCTAGAAGAGAGTCTTACAAGTCTTACAATAGGGTAGTTGACACACCAATCAATTGACATACTTTTGAAGAGCTGTCAAAATGCGGCTCTCTCATAGATTTTGTATGACAATAGCATGCTGTGACGTCACTGTTTGGTCAACTCAATGACTCAACTATAAAATCAACAAAAAATCGAATTTGGTAATTATTTGAAATTTATCCAAAATAAAGTTTCTTTTTAGAGATTGGTGTGTTGGAATTATTGTTTTATGGTGTCAACTACCCTATTATCGCTAGGATATAATGTCACTTTTTCTGTGCCCTTTCGGCTATTTAAATAACTATTTCAAGGGACTTACTAAATTGTTCAACGTAGGGTAATGCATGCACGATATTAATACGCAGGCAGTGCTTTTATCTTTGTATTCATAATCGCTCAGGTAGATCGACACAGTCTACTAATATACTAATACGAGTAGCATCACTTCTTACGCTGAATCACTGTTTCTCAAGATACAGGTTACCTACCTAGTTTGAGAGGCAGGGTTTTCCATATTGTGTACAGATTTCAGTTCCTAGATTGTATTACATTGTATTAAGCTCATTTAAATTGTGTTTAAGTCTGTGTTTTTATGAAATAAAGTTTTATTATTATGATTATTATTATAAGCGTTTACCTATAAGCACCTTTATAAAATGTGAACAAGCCTTATCCCCAGTCGTCGAGTCGAATCGGAAACGTACTATAGCTAGACAGTGCGTTTGTTAGCCCCACGCACCTCGGCTAACAAGACAAGTGTGACCACTCCAACACCGTTGCTTAGGAGCGTGAGGACACATTATTTATTTGATCAAGTCGAAGCGTTTCCTTCTTCACTACTTTGTGTACGAATTTATTTTGTTTTGTCAACATTTTAGTGCATCCTGTAGAACTTTTAAGCTATAGGTTGTGTGGTATTATTATGTAAATTACATTTTCTTAAAAGTTCCAAGTTTCAGCAACGTTAGTGTATTTTTTTATGAACGGAATTATATGGGTGCGATAGTCTAACCCGTCTCAAAGGACCAACGAATAATGTGTAAGAGATTAGTTGCAAGAAATAATATTTTCTTCTTTTTAAGTCTCGGACATGTTGGGAGAAAAAAACGTTCAGTTATTTGTACCATGTCCGAGCTTTACTTTATAAGCTTAAACATATACCTTAGGTCGACAACAAAAAAACCGGCCAAGAGCGAGTCGGACTCGCACACCGAGGGTTCCGCACAAACTTTATTGAATGAAAGGTAAATTGCGGTTTACGATTTATGACGTATTAAAAAAAACTACTTACTAGATCTCGTTCAAATGAATTTTCGGTGGAAGTTTACACGGTAATGTACATCACATGTTTTTTTTGGTTAATCATTCTCTTATTTTAGAAGTTACAGGGCCCCCCTCCCTGTAACTTCTAACACACATTTTATCACTTTGGAAGTCTCTCGCGCAAACTATTCAGTTTAGAAAAAAATGTCATTAGAAACCTCAATATCATTTTTGAAGACCTATCCATAGGTATGGATTTGATGAAAAAAAAATGAGTTTCAGTTCTAAGTATGGGGAACCCCCAAAATTTATTGTTTTTTTCTATTTTTGTGTGACTATCTACTTACCAAGTTTCAACAGCATATTACTAAAGGTTCGGAAAAAAGTGGCTGTTACATACGGACGGACAGACAAACAGACAGACAGACATGCTGAATCCATAATCCATTCATGGTTCCGTTTTTTGCCATTTGGCTACGGAGCCCTAAAAATGAGAAACCTCCTTTTTTTAAGTCGGTTAAAATGCTACTTCTGCAATAACTTTCTTGTCATTATCATTTTCTGTCCTTACCCCAATTGATTAGGGGGCGTCGCAGCAAGTCTTTTGGTGTCATACTTTTTTTTTTTCAGCAAACTTTTGTATGAATTTGTATTGCATCGCTTTGAGAGAGCGGGGCTTCCCAACACAGGCATTACTTGCTTAAAGGGAAGCTCCAAACATTATTTTTTTTGTAAACTTAAGAAGCAATAAACTATTTTGTATATTTGTATTTTTTTTTGTATACTTCTGTATAACTCGTCATTTCTAAATATATCATCTTTCACACAGTCCATCCATCCATATAGTTTCTTTGTTACTCTCACTGATAATTTAACATTTTGTCTTCACCAGGTACACCAACACCGCACCAGACACAGGCGGCAAGGCGCCGGGCTGTACCTACCCGCATCCTACGTCATCCCAGGAGGGGCGGGCGAGGGCCCGTGGGGGGAGTGGGGAGAGGTGTCCCCCTGCTCTAGAACATGTGGAGGAGGCGTCGCCAGTCAAAAGAGGATATGTTTGCAGTGAGTTTTTCTAAATTAATTAAAGACTACAAGGTGTTAAGCTAATGCACAATGGCGGATATTACCATTGCTTTAATACGGCATTTTATCTTTCCCATTATAAATAAATAAGCGATGGAAGCCACAGAATCGTATGTTTAGACTAACATCAGCTGCAGCCATCTGTACGGCTCTTCGAGTTAGTCCAGCGGTAGCGCAACCGGGCAGGTTTTTTTATATTATGCATAGAATTTGGGGAAATTCTAACTGTATTTCCCAATTACGAAAACCCCGGAGAACGTGGAAAATATACCAAGAATTAAATTATCTTCAGCAACTGCAAGATCTGACATAATCTCTCTCGACTTTAAACTTTTTTAAATTATGTTTTCAGGCCAGAAGATCAGTCTCAGTGCAGGGGAGGCGACACGAAGTACTTCTCGTGTCAGACGCAGGACTGTCCTGACGGCTCCGGCGACTTCAGAGCTGAGCAGTGCGCCGAGTTCAACGACAAACTCTTCAGAGGTTTCAAATACAAGTAAGTTACATACATCCATAAACTCGGCTTTTTCCCCCGCGGGTAAGGAAAAGGTGGAACAGGCCCATGGAGAAACTACAGAACGTCATCTCCTACCAGTAAGGTTTGTTTGTTTTTTTTCTCAGATTTTCCAGTACTATATTACAATAATGAAGAAAATAATTTAAAAGCCCTACATAATATGTATTATGAATTGGCTTGATCATCTATCAAGACCAACGATAATATCATCGACGAATAAGCTCCGTTTTCGCACGAAAAGTCCGAATAGTACAACCATTTTCGTCATTCATTAATATCATTTACCTCGTAATATTTAATAATAATTTTCTAGTTCACGACTGTATCACCCACACATTTACGCCCACACTCATCCTACCTCTCCTCACACACTTCACTTGCACACATCACCTACTCACTTCACTTGCACACTTCACAGGACACTTTACTTCACACCTATTACACTACACCATATCTAATTTTCATCTGTTTGCGTTAATTAAGTTAGTCTGCCTTTTTTCCTTCTGCAATAAATCATTTATCTATGTATTCAAATTAGCTATTATTTTATATTTTGTAAATTACAGTTAATTTGAGGTGAGAGCCTGGGGATCCGTCACACAGGGTATCCTAGTATGGACGCCAGTCTCTCACAAAGGAGCATATATTATGCCTTACGTTAAGAAGTCATTGTTACAACTATATTTAGGAAAACTATGTGAACCTTTGTGAAGAGAAAAAATTAAGACATTGTATTGTATTGTGTATTGTATTTTCAAGTTTACCTACACCAATATTAATTTCTACTTCCAATATCAATAGCACTGATATTCGTATCATCAGTACGAACATAATATGAAACAGACGTCGTTCACTTCGTCTATAAATGTAACATTTTTGTTATCCTTAGCTGGGTGCCATACACGAAGGCTCCGAATCCTTGCGAGCTGAACTGCATGCCCCATGGAGAGCGGTTCTATTTCCGACACAAACTGCAGGTCACGGACGGCACCAGGTGTAACGACGAGTCCTTCGATGTCTGCGTCAATGGCAAATGCCAGGTAATTCAAATGTTAAATCGGGTTACTTTCTCTAATCTATTTTTCGTTTATTAAATTCATGTTGCACTGTTTGCCCTGTCACCTGTGCACGTGATGAACTATTGACTGCGTCAGCGAGCGGAGATCTGTAGCAAAATTTTGAGCTAAACCGATTTTAACACTGTCTCTTTTCATTTGACCTTAATTCATACGAAAGCAATTAATCCTTATTTCCACCAGCCTGTCGGTTGCGACATGATGCTGAATTCCCCCGCGCGGGAGGACAAGTGTCGGGAGTGCCGAGGGAACGGCGCCAATTGTCGCACCACTGACGGGATCGTTGACTCACAGGACCTCGTCAAAGGTAAGGCTTATTGAACTCGACAAATGCGCCTAAATTAATGCCTGTTTTAACGAACTTTTAAATCTTTTTTTTTATTTTAGGTTACAACGATATCTTGCTGATCCCTGCAGGCTCTACCACCATTAATATTGCAGAAGTTGCACCTTCCAACAATTATTTGGGTAAGTGATGATAATAATCTATAATCTAAAAGTGCCAGTAAATGGTTTATTTGTTTTGAGTATATTGTCCTCCACAAATCCGTGGTGAATAAGTATGGGTGATGTTATGGTATCTCTCAGGGCTGTCGGCCCGTTTGCTAAAATATCTCTGGAAAAACTAACTAAAAAAAAGGGTTTTCTAAAAACTATTTGAATTTCTACAGCGTTAAGAGCTAAGAACGGCACCTACTACCTGAACGGCCATTACCACATCGACTTCCCGAGGACCATCACGATCGCCGGCGCCCTCTGGACCTACGAGCGCAGTCAGCAAGGCTTTGCCGCGCCCGACAAACTGCGATGCCTAGGACCAACCAATGAACCTCTGTATCTTTCTGTAAGTGGATCATTTATTTTATTAAGAATTACAGATTGCATCTATTCCCTACTACAGTTGCGACTGCTCAAATGCTATTTTGGCTGTTTCGCCCCGATTCTATTACGAAAAAAAAAACAACTTTTCTTGCATTTAGAACGCGGAAAAATGTTGGTCTTCCTGACAGTCTTTGAACAAGACTGTGTATGACAACTAACTAATAAAATATCCTCTCTCTCAGCTCCTCCTTCAAGATGATAATGTGGGGATCGAGTACGAGTACAGCGTGCCCAAAACTTCGGCGCCCCCGACCGACAAGCGATACAACTGGGTGCACGAACAGTTCACGCCCTGCAGCGCCACCTGTGGCGGAGGTGAGCTAACTGCGTACTTGTTGTTCTCATAGCTGATAGCTCTTAGCATACAAACTACGGGGACCTTTATAATGTGGGCAGGCCTCGCTAGATGCCGTTATCCCAAAACCCGTTCCTAGACCAACACAGTAGTATATAGTTTGGTAAATTTAAAACTTCAATTCCTGAACATAAAAATATGATCTGGTACTAAGATCTTTTTTCAGTTTAAAATCCACTGCTGCACTGGAAGTTTTCAATTATGCATTTTATGAAGCAAAAACCAAGACATTATCTAAGCTTCAAACATAATTATGATTATACCGGATGACCCTAATATACCCATTTTTTTTTTGGAAAGTGATAAAAATGTTACCTGAACAATTTTTTTTTTATATAAGTGAATAAACCGACCTTTTCCCTTTCCTAGGTTTCCAAACCCGTAACGTGACATGCAGATCAAGAGAAGAGCTGGAGATAGTCGAGGATAGCTTGTGTGACGAGGGTCTGAAGCCCCCCACCAACCAGTCCTGCAATCCCGATCCCTGTCCAGCGCAGTGGGTGGAAGGACCCTGGGGAAATTGTTCCCAATTATGCGGCAGTGGAGGAGTCCGGTCCAGGGAGGTCACCTGCCAGAAGATTATTGCCAATGGGTAAGCTTTCAGATGTACATGACACACGTGGCAGTACAATAGGGAATTTGCATAAATTTTCTTTTTTTAATTTCGATACGGAATTTTAAAGTAATACAAAAATAATGACAAAAAGCGAAAACAAGACATAAATCGGCCAAACAACACAAAAGTTATAATCATTTAAACTTTTGTTTCTATCTCTTTCTAAATAAACGGAATTTAGTATGGATTTTGTACGTCGATGCAGCGAATTACGTCATTCGCAGTATCGGATCTCTCTGTCTAATCAGCAGTTTCAAATTAATGCTTATTATAACTTACTTACTTACTTATAACAGACGACCCGAATGGCGCAGCGGTAGTGAGGCTGCCTTACGCTCTTAGGGTCCCGGGTTCTAATCCCAGTAGAAGCAAATATTTGTGTGATGAGCATGGACATTTTTGTCCGAGTCATGGATGTTTATATGTATAATAAGTACGTTTTTACAAAGGCTCAGCAAGCCGAGAGTTGAATTTCCCTTGCGTAGGGTCTCTTAGAATGGGTGAATTCAGGCATAAGAATTCCCTCGTGATTTGCATGACAGTACTGCATCTTACAAGACAAAATCTTAAAAAATCTCAAATTCCTGTCGTAGTCTTTAAGTGTGTGACTGCATTCACTAGAGAAATATTCTTTTGTATGTGCAGGCAAAACTCTATAGTACCGGACAAGGAGTGTTTCGACCTGCTGGGCCCAAAGCCTGAAGTGTTCCAGAAGTGTAACGAGGATGCTCCCTGCCCGACGTGGTTTGTCGGACATTGGAAACCGGTAAGCGGAACCTACATACTACACTGCCAAAAAGATATTCAATGGCATTCTTTCATTCATGGTGGTAATGGCTGTCTTAAAAATTCTTGAAGTTGTCCCTAACTTAATAATGGCTTGAACTCGTATCACCCCACTGTTGAAAAGCTTCTTCCATATTAAATACCATCTTTGTTTTCTTTATTATCTTTGTCAATATTATCTTTCTTTATCTTCGTTTCAATTTTTTTTTAGATTTAACCACCGCTCTTTAGTTTCAGTCAACTGTTAACATGTTTGGCAGATAATTCAAATAATTGTAAATTTTTGTGTTCTATTCTTAGATGTAACAGGTCTATATCCCACTCTAAAATAGGCATTACATCGTTTTATTGTGCCATTCCTAGCACTGACTATTTGAAAGCACCACTGTTGAATCCCAAAGTCCAAATGAACTAAGCATTTGTTTCCTCATCAGTGTGACAAGCTCTGTGACGAGGGTAAGCAGACCAGGCAGGTGGTCTGCCGCCAGAAGATAGATGGCCGCGTTGAAGTGCTGGACGACGAGATCTGTACTGAGGAGAAACCGGAGGAAGAACAGCCTTGCATTATTACATATTGTGATGGAATCGACTGGGTCACGACCAGTTGGTCTGGAGTGAGTTAACGCACCTTCCTTTCAATGTAAATCTTAAGCAGTGAATACCTTTAAAAAGGTACATTTTGTGCAAGCAAATAAAAGCAACCCAACGTGAGCAACCTGTTTGGCTCGAATGTCTCCCAGTCTCGTACTACTTTCACGACGACATACAACACATCAATACTTAGCTGCCAGGTGACTTGCATGACATATTGTACAATAGAATCCTTGTGCTACAAGACTTATGGGACTAAAAATTTAGAAGCATACAGTTTTTCCACACATGCGCTTACTCCAATTGTTACAAGTATGTTCTATACTAAAAATTGTTCATGTTCATAAGTAAAATCGCAAGTTTTAGTATCGGTCTCTAATTACCAGACACCCTTTATAATCTTAAAATTATAAGTTTCATTGTTTTTCTGTCTTATCTTCCTTTTTAGAGATCGGTTCTTAGTTCCGCAAATCTTCATTTCTGCTGTATCTAGGTATATGCCAAAAAAATGTACTACCACGACTAAGACACCATCTCAACAATAAAATTCTATATTTTTCAGTGCGACTCTTGTACCTCGAAAAACCGCACTCGATCAGTGATATGTTCGACGAAAGGCCGACAAGTGCTGAACGAGAGCCTCTGCTCATACCACAACCGTCCTATAGACTTTGAGGAGTGCAAGCCAGAAGAACTGCCGGACTGCGAATTGCAGTGGTACGCCACGCAATGGGGCAAGGTACGTTGCTCGTGAGGATGGATGGATGGATGGATGTTACTCTTTCATGTATTATGTATGGAGCGGATTGAGATGAAACTTCCAAGATAATAAGAATACAGCATACACGTCAATAAATTAAACCCCATTAAAATTAACTGAAATGACCCTTGGAACGTTTTCCCTATATGGCGGTTTTTGTAAAGGTGTATAATAATAATACGTTTCCAACTTTCCTTTTTTGTTTCCGTCTACCATCTAAGGATTCAGTGCGTCATTAACAGTACAACAATACAAGTCACTAGAATAATATTATAACCAAATGTCGTTGTTCACCAATAGTGCTCAGTAAACTGCGGCGAGGGAGTGCAGACTAGGAAAGTATTCTGTGGCATGTATTACGAAGATAAGACGGGGAGTGGCGTAGAGATAGTGGAAGACGACAAATGCGCCAACCTTACCAAGTACAACGACACTAAACCCTGCACTGTGCCCAAGGAGGAGTGCCCGTCGCAGTGGTTCGCTGGACCTTGGACTGAGGTAAGTATCCTTCTTAGAATTAGGAATACCATTTTGATTTTTTAAACAGGCCATCATTTTTGAAAAAACTTTTGCTCCGAAGAATTTTTTGCCAAAATGGTTCCGGAATTCAGCGAAGCTTCAGGAGCTCGCAAAACTGATTTGACAATCCTAAAAGCAATGCAAATGCATGACTTTGACTCTGTAACATTGATTTTGGAAATGTTTTCAATAAATAACAAGAAACTACAGCGTAGGTATTTTTTATTTATTAATTATTTTTATTTATACATAACAATATGTAGACGTCATAAGATGAAAACTTTTGGCTAAGCATAGCTAAAGTACTATACACGCTTATTTTTAGGTCGTTCTGGAACCGAAAACCATAAACTGATTGAACTCGGAACGATTGGGACAATTTTTTTTAAATAACTAAAAAAAATCAAATTTACTAGTTTTTGTTTTTTTATTTATTTTTTGAAAAAAATATCACGAGAAATTTAAATTTAATATTTTTATGTTCTTTTTTGAAAAAAAAAACAGTCCCCAATCGTTCCGAGTTCCATGATCGAGTTTATGGCTTTCGATTCCAGAACGACCTAAAATTAACGGTGTATATTCTGTTCCTATAGCGCTTCTTTAAGTTTTCTATTCTGTGCATATCATAAAGTGCTATACATTATCTGGTTTCCAGTGTTCTAAACCATGCGGTGGAGGCGAGCAGTACAGACGCGTCATGTGCTTGCGAGGAGACAAAGAAGCCAAGGACTGCGAAGGCTCCTTCGTGCTCGACTCCACGCAGCTCTGCAACCCGGGACCTTGCGACCCAGGTAATAGAGCTCACAATGCTTCAGTCCCTTTGTTAGACAGAGCAGAACCGGAGCATTCGTATTCACTGAAAAACACATCACGAGACATTGCATGACATGAAATAGCTATAATTCTCATTGTTTTGTTGTATTTAAACTCCAAGATTATACACCTATAGTTACTGCCAGTTAAGATGCCAATAGCGGTCATTGCCCTTACCCTAATATTTCTTCGTACGAACCAAAACAATGAACCATGTATCGTTTTTCATTAGAAAAAATATTGAAGATAGATGATGATTCAAGACTTGAACAGGCTTATTTTTGGATTTCAAAAGAACTTGAATAAATGTATGTAGGTCAATGGCCGCTATTGACATCTTAACTGGCAGCAACTATAGTAGGTATAAGCAAACGTTGGAAAACCTTAAATAAATAAACTGTACGAGTGCCCTGGATAGCATCAAATCACTCTTGACATGCATGACTAAGAATTTAAGAACTTTGAATGAAAATTCTCTCAAGAAAAGGTCTCGCAAAATGAAATAAATAGGTTTAACTATTTTTAATGGCGGAACATTCACTTTTAGCAGTTTCGTCAAGACACAAAACTCACTTAGGTACTTCAGCACAACTTTATAAGACACGCTGGCTACCAGAATTTCTGACTTAGCTTGCTACGACATAAGCGCCATACGCCCCTACTGATTGGAGATAAGAAGACATTATTACGTAAACTCGCTCAAAGACGCTTGTTTGATTCTGTTTTTTGATTTTTTCTTTGTAGACAATCTGCTGCCAGTCTCCCGATCTTCTACAGTCGTTATGGAAGATACGGAGGATGAGTGTGAGGAAGAGGTTTACAACGAAATCGGCCTGGACAGCTTTACGGTAAGCCCTATGTTACAAAACCATCCTATAACTTCCCCACTGCTAGGCCAGGGCCATAATCCACCACGCGGCCCAATGCGGGTGATGACTTATATGAAACTAAGGTTTTAGTCCAACTGTTGGTAATTATCGGGCCGGAATGATAGTGGTTTTTATTGCTTTCAGACCGACATCATGATGAGCGACTCTCCTGGTGAGTGTTATACTATACCACCTAGTTTGAGTTTAAACTAATAAAATTTTGTAATACCTATGTGAAACTCGGTGCAACTTGGTTTTTGCAATGAAAGGGTTGGGACCAGCCCGTTAAAGGGTAATGATGCCATCCATTTAGAACGATTTTAACCTTTTGACCGCCATTGTCACATATACAAGCAAACGCAAGCGCGTGCCCTGTACGCCAAACGACACAAATATGTGACAAAATGATGGGTGAAATTGTGGCTGTAGCGTACAGGGCACGCGCGTGCGTTTATGTTCTGGCCGTCAAAAGGTTGAAGAACCCAAGCAATTGAAACAGGATACTTTAGCGCACAGCGCTCAATTGACGCATCCACGCAGCTTGATAAACATGCAAAGACACTAAAAACACTTCATTTCAGAATTAATTTTATTCCAGCTGTAACACAACAATCAATCAATAAATCGTTCAGGTAAATATACCTTAGAACGATTGTTTATGTGAAATAGATAGCTGCAAAATCACGTTCCTATATTTTGGTTTGCAGGTTACGCTGAGCATGAATCGACTTTGGAAACCGGATCAGGCTTGGGTACGATTTTATTTTTCATGTCACTGTACTACTTGTGTTATGAATATCTTTTTATAGATATTTAGGCATTCATTTCATGAACAATATACAGTAATAACGTTTATTTTTATATGAATCACTTCTCAATTACTTTATCGGACGTAAATGTTTATTTATCAAGTAACTCCTCTTGACCTTTACTATTAACTTTACCGATAACTCAGATATTACTATTACCAAGAACACTGCTACTCCCAGCCTTACCTTGCAAAAGTCTTGCAGCTGAGAAAATATGAAAATTACCACTTTATATCTTTTTCTGTTTCTGCCACGAATTTCATGCCGTGAGAATAAAAGCCGAGTATTTTATAATTCCTCTCGTTTTTCAGGTTCGTCGCTATCTACGGACGATTGGACCACAGAAGGCTCAGGGTTCAGTACGACCGATACTACCGACTCCGACTATACGACCGACGACACTGGTTCCGGTGAAACATCTATTACTGATCTACCTTCTACTGCAGCAAAGGATAAGGATACATCAACTACGACTACAATTACACCTCTGACTAAAGGTAAGTAAGTTTTTATTCGTCATCTACAACTTTAGTTGGTGCCTGTTAAGATGCCAATAGCAGTCATTACCCTATCCCTAATATCTCTTCGTATGAACCAAAACAATGAACCTTGTATCGATTTCATTAGAAAAAATTTTGAAGATCACGATAGATGACGATTCAAGACTTGAACAGGCTTATTTTTGGTTTGTAAAGTTAAGAAATTTAATAAATGTAGGTGAGTCAATGACCGCTATTGACATCTTAACTGGCAGCAACTATAGTAGATAAAAACATCCATTATTATTTGGAATCATTGGGAAAGAGATCCACCAGGTTTTTGCCTTCCATTCTCCGTATTCGTAGAAATACTTAGTTATAGATATAAGTAGGGTTTGTGATTTAAGCATTACCACATGACAACTTTTTTAGATACAATCAGTGAACCGACTGCCACAGCCGAGACTGGTTCAACTGAATCTACTGTCGAAGAAACTGGAAGCACACCGACTAGCATAACCAAAGATACAGAGGATACGTCACCAAGTGACTCCAGTTCTACTGAATCGACTGCGACTGGAGTAACAGAGAGCACACCTACTGCTGATACCGATTCTACAAGCTCAGATACAGGCTCAACTAGTTCGGGAGAAACTGGTATTACGGAATCTTCAGGACCAACGTCAGAAACAGGAAGCACCGATGGCAGCGAGTCTACTATCGTTAAAGAGACAGGATCTACAAGTGAAAGTGGCTCAACTAGTTCAGAAGGAACTGGATCCTCGGATACAGATGCTACAGGATCGACAACAGAGGCAGGAACAGGAAGTACGGAGAGCAGCATTTCTACTGAAAGTGAGGAAACAGTAGCCACAAGCGAAAGTGGCTCAACTAGTTCGGGAGAAACAGTTGCCACTGATACGTCAGATACAGGATCGACAGGTACAGGAGAAACGGAAACTACAGACAGCAGTGCATCTACTGTCGCCAAAGAGACCGGATCTACTAGCGAAACTGACTCAACTAGTTCTGGTGATACTACATCAACTGGTGAAACGAGTTCTACGGATACTGACAAAACTGAATCTACAGTATCTGGTGGAACAGATGAAACTACTTCTACAGGAGAGACAGAATCAACAGTAACAGATACAACCGGTCCTACTGAAACGACGATCACAGTAGAAACAAGTCCCACTGAATCGACAGTTACAGAGGAAACTAGTTCTACTGAATCCACGGTTACGGAAGAGACAAGATCCACAGAATCGACTGTCACAGACGAGACTGGATCAACCGAATCGACTGTCACAGACGAGACTGGATCAACAGAATCGACTGTCACAGACGAGACTGGATCAACAGAATCGACGGTTACAGAAGAAACTGGATCTACAGAATCGACGCTTACAGAAGAGACTGGATCCACAAGCACAAGTGAATCTGAATCGATAGGAACGGAAACTACAGACACAGGTTCGACGAAGACTGAGGAGACAAGTGACACACCAGCCGGATCTACAGGTAAATTTGCAACCAGATGAGTTAATCATTTTGATGACAAAATATAAGACATGGGAAAAAAGTATTGGAGTTTCATGCTAAGAAAAACTAAAAGTTTGAAATTGCCTATGATCGTAGTTGGAAAGGTTTTCTAGTTCCCACTTGTATATCATATCACACGCCCGATACAGTTGAGAATTTTATTCTTATTTTTAGTTTTTAAACAGTTTTGTCAAGGAGCTTTTTGTATTTACAGATTCAACAACCACTACTAAACTGCCAACTGGTATGTATAAAACTATAAATAACACGTATTTAATCACATTATTAAAAAAAACAACATGAATAAAACTGGTAGTTTTTGGTCTGATTCAACGACAACAATGCGTGCAGCGCCAACTTATTTATTATTTTAATCATGTTTAAAGTTGAAACCGTTGCAATGTGTTATTTGTAAACAAATAACAAAAGTGTTATTAGAAACGCAATTAATTTAGCTCTTGATTTGTTCTTGCAGATTCCACGACAACTACGCGTGCAGTACCAACTGGTATGTATCTACATGGAAAAGTTGCTTGCATTTTTATATTTAAGTAGCTTCTACTCGCGTAGTTGCAGAGATTGCCTCTACCATCCAAACTTTACATCTTTCTAATATTATGTATGATTTATTTTATTTCTCTCGTAAAAAACACCTTTTTTCTTACAACAGAAAGCAAATCTTCAAGCACCGAAGAATCAACAACCCCATTGTCAACAGAATCTTCTGAAACGACTGGATCCCCTACAGATAGTTCTGAATCCACTGTTGAAACGAGCACTTCTTCCGGAGTTGGGTCCACTGGTTCAGAATCTACAAGCGAGGAAGCCGGATCAAGCACAGTTGAATCGAGCACTACTTCAGGATCAGATGGAACAACGGAGGCAGGCTCCACAATCAGCGCTGGATCCACTACAGAAGGCGCTGAATCTAGTAGTTTGGGTGCTGAAACAAGCACTCCTTCTGAAACTGAATCAACTACTGAAGCTGTTGAATCAACTAGTGTGGCCTCAGGATCTACCGGAGCTGAAAGCAGTACTTCTTCAGGAACCGAATCTACTACGGAGACTATGGAATCTAGCAGTACTGTCGGTTCAGAATCAACTACGGATGTCAGTGTATCGTCTACGGAAGAATCTTCTACTGTGTCCGGAGGTGGGTACTTTTTATGTCAAAATCAATTAAGGTGAGAGCGCCAAGGTAGGTACTTTTTTGCATTTCTCAGTCATAAAATTGAATGGGATTACATGAACATAGATGGTTGTATTGATGATTTTAATGAATATAATTATTTTACCATGTACACGTGTAACGGTCGCGAATCAAATTTTGTTGACTATACAGCCTGACACTGACCTGAAAATTGCAAAAAAAGAGAATTCGAATTTCGCGGATTTAAACCCTGGCGCTTTCCCCTAAGTGCACGGGTGTTTTTTCCTGTAATTGTATAAAATAACACAGAAAACAAAAAAGAAATGCTTTTTTGTAGAACTCGACTCTTATAACAAAATTCATCGCATGTCATGAACTAGATAAATGCGCCAGTTCTTCATTTAAACAAGCGTGTCCAATTGTACATTCTTATCGGCCATTTTATGTTCTACAGAGATTACGACAGGAACCGAATCCTCGACTGGCTCAGGTTCCACTACCGAATCTACAGGGGAAGAAGAATCAACCGTCTATAGCACAACTGAAGGCACCACGATTTCAGGAAGTACCGAAGGTAATATTAGTAAACATAAATGCAAAACATAATTTTACTTAAAAAAAGGTAAATCTACTATTATCAGTTCTAGAGCAATAAAATAATAAACTCTATTTTTCAGAATCAGAAAGTACAGTTACGGGATTGTCTACTACTGAAGAATCGACAGGCACAAGTACGTCACCAATTTTTCTATTCTGTAATCATTAGCAGTTCGTAAAGCGGGACACTGAGCCGCTACAAAATCAAAATGGTTGCGTGACATGACTGTTATAATTTGTGGTGTCTGTATGTTTGTGTGGGTTATAAAATCTTTTTTTTTAATAAGAACTCAGTATGATTCTACCTTCTCTTTCGGTTATTAGTAAATATTTATTCGATTGTTACAGCAATATGGACCAAATCTACTGTGCTCGTGCCCTCCAAGGTCTGCAAACCAAGGAAGTCCAAATGTAGCAAGACTAAGTTCGGTTGCTGTCCTGACAGGAAAACCGCCGCTTCAGGACCGTTCGACGAAGGTACATTTAAACTCACATGGCCAGCTTTGTAAAAGTTTAAGTTAACTTCTCCAACTGATGACATTTGAAATTCTTTTCCATATTTTTAAGGGCCCTCCAAAAGAAGGAGGTTATCAATTCGTCTAATGTTTTTAATATTTCTTGAGTAAACTACATGTTAATTCTTCACTTAGGTTGTTATAAACCACATACCTGCAAGGATTCCGCACACGGCTGTTGTCCGGACGGCCTGTCGCCAGCACAGGGTGACAACAACGAGGGATGTCCCGTGGAGCCCTGCGCGGACACGCTGTTCGGCTGCTGCACCTCTGACAACAAGACCGCAGCCCAAGGCAACGACCAGGATGGCTGCCCGCCTCCACCACCAGCTTGCACCACTTCCACGTACGTATGGGTTTGAAATGGTTTGGTGGAAATCATTTCAAATATGCGTGAAAGACTCAAAACACCCCTCTTGATAGTACGCTCTCTTGGTATCAAGAGGGGTATTTTAAGTCTTTGATACAAATTACTCGTACGTAAACGGACGTTTAGTTCCGTAAAGATTGAATGCTTAGGTCAGCTGGTATTGGACGTTGCATTCTATTTCAAACCCTTGAGAATCACTTGATTTTGTGTTGTTTTATTCATAGATATGGCTGCTGCGCGGACAACGAGACAGAAGCCACTGGACCTGAGCAGGAAGGATGTCCGGAAACCGGTGAGTTGACCATCAAGAATATAAGACAAGAAAAATTAAAACACCAAATAGATCGCTGTTATAGTAACATAGCTAGGGAAGTTAAGACATACTTAGACTGCAGTGATTGATGCCTTGGTAATAAAGAGACTGTTTCAGAAATAGGTTATACAGAAACGAGGCACATGTTTTAACTAGGTATTGACTTCTTTTTAGAAACCTCGACCACCGAAGCTCTTACCGAAACGACAACTGAGACAACCGAATCCATCGAAACAAGCGAAGGTAGCACAACTAGCGAGGGAACCACTGACGTCGGTACTACCACGCTGGATCCTTGCAGTAGTTTCGAATTCGGCTGCTGCGCTGACAACGAGACCGAAGCCGCCGGGCCCGACGGACAGGGATGTCCGTGCAACGCTACTGAGTTTGGTTGCTGTCCTGACGGAGTCTCACCAGGTGAGCAAACATTTATTTAATTACCTGACTACAGTAAATGTAGTCATAGAGACCATTAGGGATAATGGCCACCTTTTATCTACTTCATCTTCTAATTTGTATTTTCTCTATACAGCTTCAGGCCTTGAAAACGAAGGATGCCCAGGACCCTGCAGTACATCGCCGCATGGTTGCTGCCAAGATGACAAGACTCCTGCTCACGGACCTGACTTCGAAGGTTGCTGCTTGCTGCAAGCCTTCGGATGTTGCCCAGACAACCGCAAACCAGCTGAAGGACCACATCTTGAAGGTATTTACCAGCCTGTTAATATCTTATCCTACTGCAGTAGAGCCTCAAAACATTAAGCGTTTGTAAGGCTGGCCTTTGACGAATGACCTGTACTACCTGCTGAGTGTCAGATTAGTTAAATAGGATGTGGCTTTATTCTAAGGTTGCGGATGCCAGTACGCACTTCACGGCTGCTGTCCCGACAATGTCACCATCGCGCAGGGACCAGACAACCAAGGCTGCGGGTGTCAGTACACCGAACATGGATGCTGTCCTGACAGGTAAATAACTAAAAGAATCTTTAAATGATGATGATATTAACGTAATGCAACCGGTGATGTTGTCATATATTTCGAATGCCCCATGATTTAGAAACTCGAAGATTCTTCTAGTAAAATGTTCCAAATTTTTTCAACACAACTGTTTAAAAAATCCATCTCTTTCCCCAGACACACTGCGGCCTCCGGACCTAACAACGAGGGCTGTGCCTGCAACACGTACCAGTTCGGCTGCTGTGCTGATGGCGTCACCACCGCGACGGGACCTGAACAGCAGGGCTGCCACTGCCGTGACTCCAAATTTGGGTGCTGCGGAGACGGCGAGACTCCTGCCACCGGCCCTGATGGCGCTGGATGTGATTGCTCTTCTAGTCGGCACGGATGCTGCCCTGATGGACGCACTGAAGCCACTGGACCTAAGTTCTTTGGATGTACTGATGCTCCTGAAAATAAACAAGGTGAGCTTACCACTTTGATTACGCTCCCTGCTGTTGGAAATATAAACTTATAAGATAGATCATAGACACTGGTGTTTCCATTTTCTGACGCTGGTGGCTCTCTTGTCTTTTTTTTTGGTTTTTATGCAAACGTCATGTAGTTTGTGCGTTTATTAAAATATCGTGTTTCTAGAAATCTAACGTGAGTTTTATTGAAATACTGCCGAATATCCAACAGGTTATGGGCCCAGTTAAGGTTTTTATTAACCTTTTCTCCTTTTTTAGTTGCTTGCAGTATGTCAACGGATCCAGGTCCCTGCCATAACTTCACAGCGATGTGGTACTACGACATGGCATACGGAGGCTGTTCTCGCTTCTGGTACGGAGGCTGTGACGGCAATGGCAACAGATTCTCTAACAAGGAAGAGTGTGAGGATGTGTGCGTACAACCCTCGCCTAAAGGTAACACGAATACCATGCTGCTTTAAATTTTAATGCATACTAATATCTACAAGATTGGTGAGAAGGTTATATTCAGCTCAGTTATCTCATTGCTTAATGGCGTTTTTTCCCAGATGCATGCAAGTTACCTAGCGTGAAGGGTGCTTGCGACGCGGACTACCGACACTGGTACTATAACAGCACACTGGAGCAGTGCATCCCCTTCAGATACGGAGGTTGTCTTGGAAACGCCAACAACTTTGACACCCGGGAGCTCTGTCAGAAGCAGTGCGAACCGAGCTCTGTTGAAGGTGCGCCTTACCAATAAAAAAAATCTAAAATAATTTGGAACGTCATAGATGACGTCACAAATTATAGCTAGCTTAGCTTAGAAGCTAAACTACAAAATAAAATTATGTAGTTTGGTTTGTAGGCCAAGGCACAATTTTCAGACACAGCAAGCAAAACTACATAATAAACGTTTTTCAGGCCAATGCAATCTACCAATCGACCAAGGCTCGTGCGCTGGCAACTACAGCCGCTGGGGCTTCAACTCTGAGGCCCATCGCTGTGAACAGTTCATCTGGGGAGGATGCGAAGGCAACTCTAACAGGTTCAGCTCCGAGGCAGCCTGCCAGATGCGATGTGTTGGCACTCAACCACGTAAGTAGTGAAACCGGGTTTATGAGGTTTATTTTTTATTTGTGCATGTACCTGGTTTACCGTAGATATGGTAAATGTATGATTTTATGAATATCTCTTTATTAAGTTTGCAATTTAACTCTTCTATGGGTCTTATTCTAAGACTTTGGTGTCAACCTAATCATTTTAGTACTATTTCTATTATTAGATTCGAGTACAATAATTATTGATTATGCTAAAGCATTTGATCGAGTCAAATGCTGTAGACTGCCTTACTCCTCGAGAATTTTTATTAATTATTATATTTGAATGGGTGGTAAAACGAGAAATGTTCATTTAATGGTTTGATCATAATGGGCAAAACCAGATGCATATGTATGAAATAGCTAACTTGCTATTGGTTTCGGAGTTCCACAGGGCAATGCACTTGGTCTGACGCTTTTCATAAAACGTTTTAGAAAACGGGCCTAAAACTTTGCCAAAAAAGCACCGTAAAATTAAAGATAGATTAAAAATAATTATGATATCTTACTGTTTTAACAAGTTGTAGTATTGTTTTGGGGCTTTTCTGTAATTATTTGGCATGGTGTCGGGTGTTCAAAATCTGTAAACAACAATAGTAAATTAGGCTTGGGCTTCATTGGTGGCTTATCCTTTCTGTACTTAACTAAAAATAAAAACCAGAATCATTCTCAGATGTTTGATAATTGTTCCATTTAAAGCTTGATTGGTTTTAATTTTCTCTTCACTAACGCTAGTCTGTAGAGATCACTTCGAATCTCACTCAAATTACCGCATACTTTTCGAAAGCATACTCTTTTGGTACGCTTGGCCACTTTTAGAACTGATGTTTAGAGAATAATACTGTTTCTATCTGCATCCTAACATTTTCTATCTTTGTGAATGTCTACTAACAAATGGGTTGCGCAAACAGCTCAGTGCACACAGTCACAAGACGCAGGCAAATGTACGGAAAAGGAAGCTCTCTGGTCATTCAGTCAGTCGGAGAACCGATGCCTGCCCTTCTACTACAGCGGCTGCGGGGGCAACGACAACCGGTTCAGTTCCAGGGAGGCCTGCGAACAGACCTGTCCTAGTGCTTACGGTAAGTTAAAGCAGAACATGGTCGGATGATTTTTGCTCAGTTATTTAAATTCAACAGCTAGTATATGAGGACCAACATTCACGTGATTTCGTTGTTTCACAAAGAATTTGGTAAGAATTTTAGTTCGTCGTACCACATTGGAAGGTACATATTATGTGCCCGTTTTACGGTAAGTAAAACACTTTTCTTCAATTATGTTAATTTGCATTGAATGTTTGTTGTTTATGTTAACGCATTTTGGGTGAATGGTTTTGCATATTCTCTTCTTGCATGGAAACTTTTCCACTATCTATTCTTCTTTAGTAGGTACAGTAATAAGATTTCCTAAAGGAAATCAAACAAATTCAGTAACATTATTACTAAAATTAATTTGCTTTACAACATCACAATCCATGCGTGGGTTTTGGGTCTGTTACTTGTTTAAATAAAAAAACCATTAGATTTTATTATTATATATATTGCAGTGCCCGACAAATGTACGTTACCTGCCGAGACCGGCGAGTGCTCAAACTACAGGGAAAGATGGTTCTATGATACCACCTTCAAGAGGTAAGATTTACCATTTGATGGGTTCTAACACAAAATCTATGAAATAATTCCTGTATGCGATTGAAACTGAAAAACAGCCTAGTTATAACTAAGCCTCTTATTTTCCCAGATGTCGTCAATTCTACTACGGTGGATGTGGCGGTAACGAGAACAACTTCGGCACGGAAGCAGAGTGTGACAACAGCTGCTCAGAAATTAAGACAACCACCACCACTACCATCACCACCACCACCACCACCACGGCTAGTCCTGTGGAACCACAGCCAGAACCACGTCCTCAAGTAACGGATCAAAGGCCGGCAGCACCGGATAGATCAGGTATTCATAATCCTGACTATGACTGATAAGTGGGTTTACGATTTTTACGTTCTTTTCGAGACACGGAGGGTTCTCGGTATGTTAGGGATGGTAACTCATCCACATACCAACTTCGGCAAGCGTTGCTTAACTTTGAAAATCGACCCGTGTGCGGCTTTTATATTTTAGCCACCATCGCCTACAAAACAATATTTTTTTTTTTCAGAATTCTGTTTCAACACTATCGATGCTGGTCCTTGCAACAACTCTGAGACTCGATACGCCTATGACAGCGAGCTCGGACGCTGCGTCACCTTCCAGTATGGAGGCTGCGGCGGCAACCAGAACAATTTCCCGGATGAAGACTACTGCTCCTACTACTGTCAGCCCATGCAAGGTATTATTATATTTTATTAAAATGAAGCACATTAGTTTGCTCTGTCCGCATGATCTTTGATGGTCATTCTTATTTGCTAGATATCTGCCAGCTGCCAATGCTACAGGGTCCATGCGATGATTCTTTGATGCGCTGGTTCTACGATCCTACCACTGACTCTTGCAGTCAGTTCACATACGGAGGCTGTGAGGGTAATGACAACAGGTACTGATACAAAATATTTTAAAACTTACAATGCAAACAAAGCGTCGATCCATAAATACACACATCAAAAATGTCTAGGGATCAAGCATTTTTATGCGGATTTCTTGAGATTGAGATGTGGCTTTGTAATAAATTTATGATTTTATAAATTTATATGGATCCTTTTTGGTGCATTTCATAATTTGAATCAGGAACTCTCAATCAAATTCGAGTAAAAGATGAAAATAAGCTGTCAATATTTTCCCTATAAAAACATACAACGCATTGAAGACATTATTAGTGCTACTGTTTCCCTACTACTGATTAAAACCAACGTTATTATGGAGCGGCGACGTCATTTAAGCAGGGAAGAAATGCTCAGAGCCGTGGGAATGATAGAAGCTGGTTCCCGGCAACGTACTGTAGCTTTAGCTCTGAATACAAGTCAGAGTGTTATCAGTCGACTTTGGACACGTTACCGAAGCACTGGTACCGTGGCTGAGCGCCATGGAGGACGGTATCGCTGCACCACACGGAGACAAGACCGATACATTCAAATCTTAACTCGAAGAGCTCCAACAATAACCGCCATGATGTTAGCCGTGAGGCTTCATCACTCTTCAGGGAACTTAATTAGCGACCAAACAGTCAGAAACCGCTTGCATGAAGTGAACCTTCATTCCCGAAGACCGCTACGGGTACCACCTATAGCAATGCACAATCGTAGGATTCGATATCAATGGGCTCTTGAACACAGAAATTGGGCAGAAGAACAATGGCGTTTCGTGTGCTTTTCTGATGAGTCTCGTTTTGGTATGAGACCGGATACAAGACGTATACGACACTGGAGAACCCCTGGACGCCAACAGCGATTAAAATCCTGCCAGGAAGTCCATCCTTATAGTGGTGGAACCATCATGGTATGGGCGGGTATTTGGATCGGCGGAAGAACTGAGTTGATTTGGATCAGAGGCAACCTCAACGCTCAAATTTATGCTGAGACGATTGTATCAGACGTCATCGTTCCTCTACAAGTGCAAATCGGTCCCTTATTTCAGTTAATGCATGATAATGCACGACCGCACACCGCAAGAGTTGTAAGACAGACTCTCGCCGCAGCTAACATCAATGTCCTGCCCTGGCCTGCTCAGTCGCCAGACTTGAACCCGATTGAGCATGCATGGGATATGCTACAGAGAAGAGCTCTGCCGAATATGGAGGGTATCCAGTCGCAAGAAGACCTTTTTTTGTTGTTGCAACGAACATGGGCGGCCATTCCACAGCGTGATTTGGATGAACTCATTTTGAGTATGCCAAACCGATGTTCTTGTGTTGTTAGTGTTCGCGGTAGAAACACGGATTATTAATTGTTTAAGTTACCCAATAAAATTTTAAAGAAAACTGTTATTTCAGTCTTTTTTTCGAACTTTAATGTTAGTGGTTCAAATGTCAAAAATCCCTTTATTAGGAAAATGGCAAATTTCTTTATTAATGCAAAGGTGACTTGGTTTATCGTTACTGTGACAAACGAAAACACTTTATTTGATGAATCCTTAAAGAAAATTTTAATTAATATCAATCAGGAGAAAAGTTATTGCAAAAATATATGTTGATCCCTAGATACTTTTGATGTGTGTATTTTTTCTGGTGTTTGTCAAATCTGCCATTAGACTTCAAGTATTTAAAATTAGGGGCAGTAGTTTGGTTGCTTTACTTTCAAAAAAGGCGCCTGAATGTTTTGGTTAAATACAGCTAGCTAGTAAACTGTATCAAATACTTTGAAATATTGGTATACTAAGAAAACAATCATGTGCAGATTCGAGAGTCTTGAAGCTTGCGAGAATCGATGCAGGACTGGACCTGCACCAGTTGCACCCACGACTCCAACAACCACAGTTACCGCAGTAAGTGCCTATCCTATCTTATTATCCGTTTTGAACTTTTGGACCAAGATTATTAAGGTACGAATAATTAAGAAATATTGACCAGTATTTAAGCCCAGATCCTCCATTGGAACAATACTTGGAGTTTAGATCATCACACATGTTCCAAGTATTTTCTTTGCCATGACTGACTCGAATCCGAACCCAATACGGCCGTAGCAAAGTCAGTCTCTTCAGATGGGGGTATAAGGACGGCTCAGATCTCAAGTGTGTATGCGGCGTGTTTCCACAGATAAATGGCTCACTTTCCATCTTGCGCTGCATGCCCTGACACCTGCGCACTTGATGATCATATGACTGCATGCGCGGAGTTCACATAGCTGAATTTTAAGCCAAATTTATTTAATGAAAATCTGCAATCGACACGTTAAGATTAGGCATTTTCAAAACTTCTCATATTTCCATAAGGACGGACCACCAGAGTGTATAGTGCCCGAAGCACTGGAGGACTGTCGCTACGGCGGCGTGGTGTGGTTCTTCGACCCAAGCCGCCACGAGTGTGTGTCCCACGCCAACCAGGAGGCTGGTCCTGTCTGCAGGCACACTGGTATCTTCTCGTCGCAAGAGGCTTGCGAGCGGTCCTGTGGAGCCTTCCGAGGAGTCGGTATGTAACGAGTACATCTTTCATTCAGTGCTATATCTTCCCTTTACCTGCATTGATATTATGTGCCTGCGCGTATTACATTTATTTTCTTTTCTTTAATTTTGGTGATTGACTTGTTTTCATTGTTTTCATTCATTTGAGTATCTATAATGAAACTGTATTTTGTCTCAGACGTGTGCAAGCAGCGTTTGGATGCAGGTCCTTGTCAGTCATACGTTACGAAAGTTTACTTCGACCCGTCCACCGGTCAGTGCCATGAGTTCATCTACGGAGGCTGTCTTGGAGGTGCTAACCGCTTCTCATCAATCGAAGAGTGTTCGCAAGTCTGCAAATCCGAAATAGGTAAAATTATTCTACTTCAGTCAACAGTTCGCAAGCAGTTTGTTAAAAAAGATCTATAATCCTGTAACTGGCTCATTCATATTACAGCAGATCCGTGCACGCTACCTGCAGAAGGAGGCAACTGCAACTCATATGTCCGACAATGGTACTACGACCCATCGCGCTACCAATGCAGCCAGTTTGTGTACAGCGGCTGTGGCGGAAACGAAAACAGGTAACTGTTGTGAACTGCATATTAGTACCTACCTAGTAGCAGCCCATTCCATTTCAGAATTTGCCTCGAAAAAGCTACTTTATTTTTTGTAAGCAAAGAAGATTATTAAACATTTTTGCTTAGATTCGAGACTCAGCGTGACTGTGAGGCTCGCTGCAGCTCACGACCTGCTGCTACCACCACCACTGCAGCAACTCCTCCGCAGGTAAATATATAAAACTAAATACTAGAGCAATCTAACGTTAATAAAATAATAAAAGGACAAGTTTTATTTTAATTTGATATAGAAGTAATTTGCTGCGACGTTGCCAAACTAAATACTAGAGCAATCTAGCGATAATAAAGTAATAACCATATTCCGGATGGAAGGACTAGTTTCAATTTAATTTGAAATAGAAATGAAATGCTGCAACTTGCTTTATCCTCTTGCAGCAATTGGCGGAGTCAGAATGCAAGACTCCAAGCTCGTTAGCGCCATGCGGCAACAACGTGACGGTGTTCTATTACGACTCCGAGAGTAGGCAGTGCGTCGTCAGCGGCATCGGAGGCTGCGGACACCCCAACAGCTACAGCACGGAGGAAGAGTGCGAGAGGAGCTGTGGAGCGTTCCGCGGATTAGGTGAGCGGACTGGGCGTTTGCATGATATTCTTCTATAAAAATAAATTTCCCACAGATTTGCACTCTGATAGATTGCAGCCAAAATCTTTGTTATTACCTATGAGTACAACGATAACTTCAGTATAATCACCACTCCTTTCCTTCCAAGACGTTTGTGGAACTCACCTGGACCCGGGTCCATGCCGTGCGTCCATCCCCAAGATCTACTGGGACGCGCTGACGGGTAGTTGTCAGCCATACGCGTACGGCGGCTGTGCCGGCGGACCCAACCGCTTCTCCAGCGTCGAAGAGTGCATGAACGTCTGCGGGGATACCGGACCTGGTGAGTGCCAACACTATGCTGCATTTCTCTCTCTGGTTTTGGGATCTCAAATTCTGGACACAAACTTTATAATTTAATTTTTCATTTCAAATATATTCTTACTAAAATGACTCACAGTATCTTAAAATAATGCGAAGCATGAGTTTCATTTAACGATGGCCAACAAGCTTCCTCGCTAGTAGAGTAGTAGAGGCTAGCGGTGACGCGGTGACGCGGTGTGCATAACGCTTGTGCCGCGGGGCAGCGCGCGCGTGCCTGCAGGAGGTGCACACGGGGCACAGCTGCGCGGCCGCGCCGGCGCCGCGCTGGCACTACAGCGTGGCGCACGCGGACTGCGTCGCGTTCGCCTACCTGGGCTGCGGCGGCAACGACAACAACTTCCGCTCCTACTCGGACTGCGCCGACGCTTGCAGAGTGTCGGGAACGAGAGGCGACGGTACTTACATCCGCTTCACGCCGTGCGCGGCCGACTTGTCTCGATCCCTTCCCACTGTTTCTGCAAACATAATTTGCTCTTGACTATTAAATCACGGACTCGGCGCATCGTCGTCGGTAGCGTCTAGAGACGGTAGTACTAATAAAATTCTTGTCATTGTTTCATTGAGCACAAACAGCTTTAGAGCGAACAAACGGTGATACGCTTGGTTTGTATAGAAGGTGAACAATGTCGCCTTTAGTAGCGGCCGCCAAAACATATCATGTGGTTGGCTTTCACCGGACTTGCTATCTTTTAATTGCCTAATAGTTGTTGGTCTTTGAAAAATTGGAAGATAGGATCCGTGAGACAAAGTCTACCGCACGCGTAACTAACGCTACCTACGCCATGACCGTCAATGGGAAAGTCGCTCGTTTTTATTAAAGTCCTAGAACGTCAAACGCTTATGTTATGTCTACACTGCTTGCACACTAGCTTGCGTCCCTGTCTTGCACCAGCACTTCTAAAGTTTTATCTTGTACCTATGTTTGTGAACTTACTGTATAATTATAACTTTGTTTAGATGTCGTATAATCTACGATTGTCTTGAGGATAATTATTGTAATACTTACATCCGTAACGTTATTGGTTGTCGACTACCGTTTGATCGTTCAATGTTCAATCACTGTAAATACATACATATAATAATGTATGTTCCTACTGGATGTTTCCTTTTACATTAAGGCGACTACAGGAGCTAAATTAGCAAGTCTATTTGTGGTGGTTCAAACTTCGTTTGAAATACTGTTACAATAAGGTTCTAATTAGCTTGCACTACAAAGTGGTTGTTACGTCAGTCACTGCGGGCCGAATAGTGCGAAATGAGTGTTTTTTTGCGATTTACAAAAAATCTATTGATGGGACTAAAAACGTAAAACACTATGATGATAATATGTTGCTTGTAGAATTATTTGCCAAAAAATCAGAATGATCGCATGTTTTTTAGCATGGTTTTTACTCGTTAAAAGAAATTTTTAGAGATAAGTTCGTGATTTTTTTCTATCGAATAAAATTTGTTGTATTATGTTTTCAAAACACTATCGTACTAGCTTAGATCCTGAAGAATATCATATATTTTTCTGGTTTTGTTTATTGCAGTGAATCACATGCTTTTTTGCATTATAAAACTCGCGTTTAGCTCATGTAGTCGCCTTGAGTGCGTTGTCCTGAACGATTGTTGCCTGCATTATTATTTCCCTTTACATTTTTTTATTTTATTTTATAATTATCAAGAATTGGCAACGCAGGAAAAATCCTCTAATAAAGGAAAAAAATGTGTTAACGATTCAAATTTCGAAATTGTAGATGAGAACAATGTACTGCCACCAGACTGTACTGCGTACCGTCAACAGTGCGAGACTCTCGACTGCCAGTATGGCTTTGAAAGCTTTACTGAAAACGGATGCCAGAGGTAAGTAGACAAACTATGTTTTTACATTGAACAACGTATCTGAATTATATTTTTTTTCCTATCTTCTAACCACTCAACTCTGTCCTGTGTGAAATTATTTTATTTATTTAATCATTTATGTACACATAATTATGAGAGAATATAAAGGGTGTAAAAGACCTCTTAACGAAGCCGAAAGGCACTTGTTCTCCCCGTTATTGCGATAATTTTTTTGTTCTACACTATACTTGAGAACCTTCTAGTTACTATATTGGGGGTCAAATTTCCAACTTTTTGACAAGTTTTTTTTTAATTATAAGTTTTTAACGTAAGATTTTTACTTTAAACACCTCCACGACCCCCGAACCTATCAATTCAGCACAATGTTTTGAGTGTGTTACATTGAGTTCTACCACAAAACATGATTTTTCACCCCAAAACAAAAAGTCGTTTCCCAGCAATATTTTTTGCGTAAAGTTACTTAGTTCGATGAATGTTTGGTTGACGGCTTCGTGATAAGGTTTTTTACACCCTGTATAAGCAAACAACATAACATAACTTAGAGCACAGAAGCGCTGCCTATTTCAAAAGAAATTTCTACCGTAGAAGAGCGGAAGTAAAACGAAAAATAAAATGTAGACAGAAGTGTGTGAGAACTATGTGTTAACCTAAAATCTTATATAAAATTACATATTATTTATAAGTGTATAATAATAACTTGCATTAATACCGGATTAATAAAAACATAACGCATTTAGCGTTATCTATTTATTAATCCGGTATTAATGTACAAAAATATAATATACAAAAAAATATGAAAACAAATTTAAGTTTTTCAAAAGTGAAATGCTTTTTTAGTCCGTAATGCTAGGCGGAAGTAAGTTTCACCTCCACAATCTTACAGGACGGACTGAGAAGGGATAAGAACTAAAACTAGTTTTATTTTAGTTATACACAATAACTCTGCATTGCTAATTTATTTCTCCCATTCAGGTGTATATGTAGAGAAGACCCGTGCGTCAGAGCTAACTGCCAGCCAACGGAGCGATGCGAGGCCTTCGCTGTGAGGGATCCTGCCAGCCAAGAACCGGTGCACTCCGCCAGATGTGTTGCCGGTAACTTATACAGATCAATAAATTTTAAGACACAATGATCAAATTCTCCCTAAACTATTCCCAACTAATTTGCGATCGGCTGCCAGTTTAACCAGATCAGTTGAACCATATGTACCTAAGGTGTAAACGCGAAAAAAGAATCAGCTTAATCAGATTCAGGGTTTGGTCCCATTGTAAAAGTTGTTATTCATAATGATGAGTACAATGACCCCATAAGAGATTTCGTGTATGAATAATAAAGATGCCTTATGCCTTTACATAAAAATACTGGTGAGTTTGTATTAATTCGCATAGAGCTGAAAATTGTTACACGTGTAGGTACACACGCGTATTACCATAACAATTAAAATATTCTCAAAGTCTCAATCTTCTCATTCTAAAAGTCTACATCGATGATTCGTCGGGTAAAAAAGATCAAAGATCAAGGTCAAAGTTCAAAAGTATTGGATTTTTGCATTTTCTTGTAAATGGTAAGTGTTTTCAAGAAATAGGTTAAACAATGTCGTAGCAAGCAAGCGAATCAAGTAATTTATCTACAAAAAGTGTTTTAAAACTTTTCTTTTTACCCTAAAAATCAAATTCCTGAGATATAGAGATTCTAAAAGTTGAAAAAGTTTTATGTAATTTTTGAATCTCATTCTGCATTATTTCGATACAACAGAGACGAACGAAGTATACGTAGACTGCGATGAATACGTGGCAAACTGTTCACGCCTGCGCTGCGAGTACGGCGTGCAGCGCACGCGCCTGCCCGACGGCTGCGAGAAGTGCTCGTGCGTGCAGGTGGAGATCGACTGCGAGCCGCTGCGGCAGGAGTGCAACCTACTCAAGTGCAATTTCGGCGTCGAGAGGATCGTGGGCGCTGACGGCTGCGAGAGGTGACCGCACTTTTATTTAGTAATCAACTTTAGAAGCTACGATATATCTTTGAACAATCAAGTTTTTTGTAACTTGTAAGTAAAATGAATTCAACAACATAAATAATTGATTGGTTCATACAGATGTAAATGCAAAGAATATCCATGTGAGAGGACGTCCTGTGGAGCAGGCGAGCGCTGCGTGGTAAATCAATACGTCAACGGCCTCGAACCGGAGCCCAAGTACACAGCTGAATGCAGAACTAGTAAGTTCCTTTTGTTTCCTCATAAAACTAGCCTAAACAGATCAGTTCTAAACAATGCACACGTCTTCGGAAACCCATCTCGCATTTAAATACTAACCAAAAGGGACCAACTGACCAAAAAATCCTTTACGGGGACAAGAATTCGGAGGCTTAATTTGCATACGAGTCAGTTAACACGTGGGCAAAGTGTACGTACTTGGAATTGCTTCAACGAATCGTTTCATCACCAGTTGTGAAGGCTGGGGCCTGTCCCATGGACGAGACGACTACGAACGAGGTGACGTGCCGCCACGAGTGTGGAGACGACGCTGACTGCCGAGGGGTGGGCAAGTGCTGCCGAAGAGGATGCAGTGACCTGTGCCTGGTACCAGTCGAGCAGACCAGCCCACATCCACCCCTTACCACCACTGTTGCACCAAGTAAGAACTTTTGAACTTAACCACTCTAAAAAGTCTTTGATGGTTATTCTTTCTATATATTACAGGCGAGCGGCTCGAAGGACCAATTATTGTAAAAATATTGGTCCTTGTACCCAAACCCCTAGTACGATAAACATAAATGCAAGTCAAACTTTGTCAATGGTCTCAAAATAATATTAAGAATAATACGGTTTCCTGGGTTCATAGTCGTGAAACAAATCATTGGTTATACACCTTTTGCGCGAAAAAATTCTCGTGCCGTAAAGGCTCAAACTTTCTTTAGGCGAGCCCTGCCATTTTTTTGGCGAACGGTCTAAGGAAAGACTAAAGCTATCCTGTCCTGCTTGTCTGTGCCGTGGGTTCTGGGCCGACTCTATTAAAATTGCCACCGTCATGACAGGAAAAAGAGGCAGATCTAACATTACTTGTTCACGTTTTGTTTGTAGATGTGCCCGCAGCACCGCTAGCGTTACCGCTGCCAGAACCGGAGGTGGAGGCATCTGAAGGTGGCTCAGCCACACTGCGCTGTCTGTTCCAAGGCAACCCACCGCCCAAGATCACGTGGACGTTCGGAGAGCTGACCGTAAGTACCAAATGCTTCAGTTAAATAGAACTTGAGAACTGACCGGGAGGGTTGAGATTTGTTAGCATGCTTGTGGAGATGTTCGAAAACTGTAGGCACTCAATTATTTAAAGCAAGTCTACATTATGGATTTTGACAAAACAGATCGACGGTAACGAGGGCCGCTACAGGCTGACGTCTGACGGCGCGCTGGAGATCGTATCTCTGTACCGCAACGACACCGGCGTCTACATCTGCGTGGCTGACAATGGCCGAGGAGTGGCCACGCAAGAGATACACCTGGTCGTCAAAGGTGAGTGAGGGTGAACACGATGATAGTTTGGGGAATGGTATGCGATGGGATGGTAGAGCACGTCTGTTGTCAGTTGCTGTGGACTTCTGTCACAATTAGACACAACGATATTTTCGTCTGTGGTCGAGAATTAAAAGATGTTAATTTAGAATATTGTTAATTCGTCATAAATTTTTCTTTGTTTTAATTCTAAACCTACAGGATGTCCTGTAATTAATGGATAACCTTGAAATGGCTTATAGTAGAACGTATGGCCATTTAGAAAAAATATGAAAATAAGTGTATCATAAGTAGTACCAGTAAGGAAGTTAAAAAAAAAAAATTTGAAAATTTGTGTGAATTCAGTTTAAAAAAAAGTTTAAACATCTTGGGTAAAAAAAAATGTATGCATACATGATTGACCAATAATTTAAAAATAATATCGGTTTCTAGTAGATTTGATAATTTATAATTGTATCTGCCTTAAATAGCGAATTATTGCTATTAATGTACGCAAGGAGAAAAAATTACTGAAGCAAAAAAATTTAATATGGCCCCCCATTCTTATGGAGGTACCTACATTTATCTGCGGATGAAATTTTTTTAAAAGATAGATTTTCGTTCAATTTTTTTTCTGAATGGCCATGGGTTCTGCTATGGGCCATTTCAAGGTTACCAAGCGTTGCCGTGACACCCTGTATATTTTATAGCCGCAAATATTTTACACGATAAAAGATGTAACCTGCAATTTTTATTGTTTAAATAAGACCACAGCAACTTGCAACTCTTAAAACATTGGGTTTTGCATTTTTGGGAACATTTCTAATACTTTGGAATTTTAAGTAGTTAGAGGTTTTGGATTGATTAGTTTAGAACATGAATTGATTGCCTTTTTGGTCTTTCTGTCTTTGACACTAACTTTTCTCTTTTCTTACTAAAAATAATAGGAACAGTTGGAGAACACGCGGCAATGTTTTTTTTTGCATTTTTGTGTATCTTCAGAAATAAATAATTTGAGTGTCGGTTCATCTTCGTACCTAATTATGCAAAGCGCGTTAGTCATTGGAAGCAATGTTGACTAGTAACGTCTGACATTAGCTTAACATACCTAAGTACGTTAAGCTAATGTCAGACGTTTCACTTGAGTGAATGTTCATTTTATAATGTCCATTTTAATTTCATGCCACATTCAAACGAAAAAAGAAAACCGTTCTTTACTCACTTCGACTGAAAGTAGCCAAATGAAAGACGTTTTTGGACAAATAATAAAGCGTGTAAACCAGTCAAGAGACAACAGCTTTTATTGCACTCATCAGCCAAACAATATTACAATCGGTTTAAAACTAAATAAGGTAGGTAAATCAAATCAATAAGGTGGTAGATAGAAGTCTGTTCAAATCCTTTTTTCTGTTTCTATTTCTTTATATATTTGTATTATATAGTTACACTTAAACATATACGTAGTTAATTTATGTCGCCTCAATTAAACAAATAATTATTAACTTAATGCCAGTGTTTTTTTGTTTTAGAATTACTACTGAGTAGGTAGGCTATTATTGAAAAATTATTAAAAAAACATTTGAAATTACTTATAACACAAATTCAGAAATATCAAGGCGTTGTTTTATGTTTAAAATGTTATAAAACACATTTCGTTTACATGTCTGGAAACGTAATCGTGAACACAGTTTAGCAACAGTTTAATTACGATCATTGACACACATATTATCACGAGTTAATTACCTATAGATGATGCTTGAAACTCAGTGGACAGGCATAACGCAGTTTTTACAATTAAAATACTTTTATTACACAAAATAAAATTGATCATTTGTATTGCCTGTTTTGAGGAGCTTGTGGCTAAGTAATAACAGCCGCTCGAGTCGACCTTCAGGTTAAGCCGCGCTTGCCTGGGTTGGTCCGTGGCTGGGTTACCACCCATAACATACCGAGTTTCCTCCGTGCCTCGGAAAGCACGTCCCGGTTGTCAATTGTAGATTTTTAACAGTCGTAACAGGAGTCAGTGGCCCGAGTCTGACAATCAGTCTTACCAAGGGATATCTTCTTCTTGTACAATTTTTTTATTCAACCATTTTGTTTTAAATTTTTCAAAATTGTAATCTAGATTTAACTTAAAACTTATTTTGTATTGTATTGTAATTTAATTTTTGGAAATATCTGACATTAGTCCGTTCGCATGTGTTATACGTATATATCCCAGTTATACAGGGAAACCTATAATTGACAAGCATATTTTGTAAAATATTTTTATGTCTCACTGTTGGTTACCTAAATAAATAAATATCGTATTACTCAGTACCTGCTGACTAGGTTGTGGGGGCCAGGTGAGAAACATGGTCCATGTAACATACTGGCATTTAGCTGAATCCAACTTGATTGGAAGCTAACTCCATGCATAGTTGGGAAAAGGCTAGGCAGATAATGATTGTATTGCCAGTCTCGTGAGTATAGTTCTGGTTACTGCTGAGCACAATCTTTACCGTTTTGAACTTGATTCCCAATTCGGGAAAAATGTTAATAGGTACAGGTTTCCCCTGTTACGAATATATTTTGTTAGTAGTAACCTGGAGTTCGTACCTATTTCCTTATTTATTTATCCGGTTGATGACAATAAATTCGCGCACTTCTTGTGATACGACATTAATATCGTTTTCGTTCCGTGTTAAATATCAGAAACTCTTTCTCTTTTAGAAGCTCTCATGGCTCATTCATGTTCGTTCTGATATCCTCATTAGAAACGTAGACAACCTACCTACATTAATGTATGAACTTAAAATGTTTACATTATGCCATTAAAAACCCACTCCCACGTGATTCGTAATTATGTTTTATTCAAAGTGAATATTCAGTTGCAGTTTCTAATAATAGGTACTTATTTAATGCACTTGCCGCTAATTGGAATTCATAGATCACGTTTTAGTATCATAATCTTTACATTGGCTTGTCTGATCGTTATTCTTGACCCACTCTTATCAGTGCGTCTGTGTATGTAACCCCTCTCACTCGTAAACAAATTAATATGATGACCTTTCGTTGGTGATAACTTAGATATTAGTCTGAGTATGAACGCATGGAATAAGACATAAAATAAAAATGAGTGCAAAAAAAAGATAGTATTGTGGAAGTTATGATTTGAATGTAGTTAAAAAACGAGCTTTTATAACGCACTAAAAGGATCCACCAGCACCACTATCCAACTCCTGGCTCCATAAAAAAAACACAGCACCTGAAGTGATTTATCGAATGTATAGTGTATCGAATATGATATATAGAATCTTAAATTGACCTTTGGGCGTATAGATAATTTGGAAAAACTACTGGATCTACTCAAAATAAATTATTTGAACTTTTTAATAAATTATCTATTCCTGTATGGAGTCACTCTTTCCATTTTCATACTACTTATGTTATTTATTTACGCCCAAAGATGAGTTAAAATTAATGTTGAAATATGAAAGTTTCGACGCTTATAACTTCCAAACTAATATTTTTTTTTCCAATTCTGCTTTCATACAAGACCAGATGATACAATTTTTAATTTGGAACCTACACCGTTAAACAGACGAGTTATCACTATACTACGTTTGTATGGAAGAATGACCGACTTTAATAATTTAGGGATAATTTTAAATAACATAGTTGTCCCTGTTTACCAACGTGCGCACAGGCTGCAATCTTTCGCAGTCAACAGTCTTTTATCAACACATTAACACAATCAGTCGGAGTTTGTCCATTGCTCGCGTTAGCCCTTTACTCGCGCAGTTGGAGTTCGTGTGACTTTGCATAAGTGGCTCATTACGTTCGGTCGACATGTCGCGCGTCTGTCTCCTCTCGCTCGCCGCGCTGCTAGCGTGCGCACGCGCCTACGAAGGTGAACGACACACTAAACACAATATCTGCTGCTGGTTGTCACAACTGATACATTGTTTTGAGTGTTTCTGAAGTTGGTGACCGTGGTCCGATTTATCAAATTATTGGTCGTTTGCTGGATCATTAGAAGTGTCTATATGTGCAATTTATGAAGATAAACTTTCAAGAATTTAGATACAGTAGCCAGTACTTTAGAAGCACACAAAACATCTCCTAACTTCATTTGTTATGTCCTGCCATTTCAATAATTTTTCGCTTTGTAGTTGAAAATAACATAGAGTTTATGAATGTAACTTCACTTACTTAATATTAAGACGATGCATTCACGAACTCTTACATTGGTCCGCTAACAATCGGGGGCTGGTAGATCCTGTGAGGATGCCTGTCGGAATTGCTGGAGATGAGAACGCCGTGGTGACCGGCGAGCTGGGCAGTCCGCTCGAAGTGCGCTGCCTAGCGTACGGGTACCCGCCACCCTCCGTGTTCTGGTACCGCGGCTACAACGGAGCCATGGTGCCATACAACGACGCAGTGTACTTTGCGAGAGGAAACATCCTCCTCATCAGAAGCTTGGCTATCGAAACTCTTGGACAGTACACATGTCAAGCATATAACGGAGAAGGCAAGGCAGCGTCGTGGGTGGTCTTCGTGCGTGCGTATCGGCCTGAAGGGCTCTTCATTGAAAACGAGTTGTTAGTACCACGAAACACGTTGCCACCCAGACCCAGGACACACCCGCCCACCACCGCGGAGACAACCACCACCACTACGACCACTACCGAAGCGCCCAGACCGTTGTTCACCGGTAAGATTAGGAACTGACAAGCGTATGCATGAATACCTGGCTGATTGTTTGTCTTACGGCAGTAACTTTTACACAAACTATAGGAAAACACTCTCCAATGTTAAAATCTTTCACATATAAATCTGAGTTTATTTCTTGTTATAGATTTCACAGGTTGCAATTGATGTAAGATCAACAATCATCCACTAATAGTACGGAATGGCTTATCTCTGCATGAAGCATGTTTATGTATTTAGCTTGCATGTGTTCTTCTAATGATGTCGGATTGTTCTTGTTACGGCCCACAGTAAACAAAATAATTATGTATTATCTTCTTGGGAACAACTCCTGGGCTGTTCCTGACGTGTGAAATTCATGTGTAGGTATATGTATAGTGATGGTACAGAATAATGTGAACGATATGGCTTTTTTTTCTCCGAAAAAACACTCTTATTAATGTCAATATTCAACAGCGATATTTGTTAGCAACAATGTATAAACAGTGCGCTGCGAGTAGCTTGTGTAAGTATGTAGAGTATAAGGTACCACTATATTACATGTCGTATGTTGGTGACGAACGAAGCTTGCGGCATTCTAAGTTCTTCATTCTGGGTGGAGTAATTTTGAGTTTGCATTGTTGAATGTTTCAATTCAGTATAATTATGCTGTACATAAAGCAAGCTCGATGTATGGCTGTCTGTTACTTGGTCATTTCAAGACATGACTTCTTTTTTTTAGCACAGTATCAAATTATTAAATACTCGTAAGTACCGATGACGCAAACAAAAAACAATGGCTTTTTTATATTTTACCTGCCGTCTAAACAAAATTGCCCTCTAACTCATATTTTTTACGTACAGTACCAGTGAGCGCTCATGTGTCGACGCCATACTCGACGTTGAACAGCGGCGCTGACCTGCGCCTGACATGCGAGGTAGACGGCTTCCCCGAGCCTGACGTGTACTGGACCAAAGACGGCGCCACCATACAGGCGGGCGGCAGGATCACTATCACTGGTAAGTCTACTCGCTCTCGGAATTTCTAATTGTATAAGATTCAACATTTACAGAGTTACAAGCTGAATTAACGATCGAGTAAACTGATAACTTTGATAAAGAAGTAGTAAAGTAGTCAAGTAGAGAGTGCGTGCCTTCAAAGCGGGCCCCTTGCTACAAATATGGTCAGACGGCGTGGAAACGCCAGCAGATCAATTTGGTATTGTAGCACCTTGGGAAATGCTCCTGTCTGACAATGGATACAGCAACAGAATGAGTTGCGATCGAGTCTTAAGAAACGAGTCAGTCTTGAAAAAATTACAGATTTTTTTTAACTTAGTATTAGAAATTTAGTATCGTGTTGAATCATAGTCCTGAATCGCATCGATACATCAGACATATGATGTTATTTGTTTCTTACAAATTGTAGCAAAGAAATTAGCAACCATATTAATAATAGGGAATATGCATAAATTATTTTTTTTTTACTTCGATAGGTACGGAATGTTAAAGTACTATAAAAATAATGACAAAATGCGAAAACAAGACATAAATCGGCCAAACAATTTGTTTCTATCTCTATCTAGCTAGATAAACGGAAATTAGTATGGATTTTGTACGTCGATGCAGCGAATGACGTCATTTGCTGTATCGGATCTCTCTGTCTAATCAGCAGTTTCAAATGCTTATAACTCAGTATTTTTTATAGATATTAAAAAAATAATTTCACTTTGATATGTCTGATGTTGATACGCTTTGTTTAGAGTGATAAAAAAAAATCATGCATATACCCTATTCTGTCATAATGTTCTTAATAAATATATTTGCACACTTCGAATGGGTAGAATAGGTACAGTGTACCCTATGAACTTTTTGTAACATCTTCTGAACCTTAACACAGGTTGCAAATAAATGATTTGTATTTGATACTTAGAGTACCCTAAAGATAAACATAGTTACAAAACAATTTTTGTGATATAATCAACATTTAGTAAGAACTTCGTCGGAATGAGCAAACTCTTCAGTTACAAATTAATAATAAACATTTTAATTAGGTTGAATACCGCACTGTTACATTGTTATAGTGCTGTACTTCTCATGTGTTTTTGTCTATTTCTAATCCATAACTTCGACACCATCAGGTAGCACGATCGTGTCCCGTCTGACGGTGGCGCGGATGTCGGACACCGACAGCGGGCTGTACACGTGTCACGCCAGAAACCAATACAGTTCGCAGTCTGACACTGCGCAGATCAATGTGCAACGTAAGTATTCTTCTTTAAAGTTACTGTAGACGAAAAAATCTGGAGAAACCTCCCGAGGCACAGCGTAAGTAAAACCACCACAAGGTGCACCAATGACCTGCTGAAGAATTTTCGGAATGTAGGAAATGCAGGATAGTCGTAACGATGTTTAGAAGAGGCCCATGTCTAGTAGAGAAAGTCTTTCAACTGAGTTAATCACCATCATTCTATAGCAGTGTCATCTTATTCACATCATGACGATGTCAAGGCTTATGAATATAATCATTCTTGGTAGTACTAATTCGTTCTTCTCCATAGAGATCTACGCTAGGGAATGGGCAACTACAGTACTGCAGCTTTGATTTTCTTTTTTGTATTTTTGACATTCAAAAGTGCCGTAATGGTCTAATTGAAATAAATGCTTTAAGTTTGAGTTTGAGTTTAATATTGGCAAATAATGTAGCGACCACAATCGTACTGATATCACAAATGGCTACGTATTCCTTCTACTCGCAAATTGGTACCTTTTTTTTTTGGGATGGGAAACCATCAAATGACATCTCCCGGTCTAGGCGGGAGCGGGAGGGAGTGTCAGACTTTTGCTGACTAAAACCCATACATGTTCCTTCATCGCCCTTTGTGTTCCGGGGCTACGGTATCTCTTTCGAACAGTCCCGCAGCCCCGGCAGGCATCGGCCCCCGTTTCCTTTTGCTGACATATCTTTCTACTCTCATTCTCCTTCTACTAGCAAATTGGTACCTCATCGTTAATAGGGTAGATGACACCATAAAAAATTAATTCCCAGACACCTATTTCTAAAAAAAAACACTTTATTTTGGGCCTGAAAGCCCGATTTATTTTCAATTAATTGCCAAATTCGATTTTTAGTTGCTTTGAAATCAATAAATAGTTGAGACATTGAGTTTAATAAACAGTGACGTCACAGTTGGCTATGGTGTCGATTCTGTTGTGCACAAACTAAACTTAATATAGGGTATTGCTATATTTTACTAAAAGGCAGTGCGAGAAAAGTACGGCTATAGCAATGAACTAAGATAAAGATATTAAACTAGTTTATGCCTTGCGCTTCACCGTGTTTTTAGTCAACATGTTTTTACGTGCACCCTTCATTTGTATGGAAATACTAGTTTCAACTAAATTTGACAGCTCTAAATTACGTCCGTCTCTTTCTCGTTTTATAGAGAAAAAGACAGCAATGGCCTAAATAAAGTTTAGTTTGTGCACAACAGAATCGACACCATTGCCATACAAAATCTATGAGAGAACCTCGTTTTGACAGCTCCTAAAAAGTATCTCAATTGATTGGTGTGTCATCTAACCCATTGTCAATTGCACATTAAGCAACTAATTTAGAGGTTCCCAAGAACCTCTAAAAGCTCCGGAAAATAGCTTGACCATCGCTTTACGCCTCGTCTTTTCAAGCATTGCCATCCAAGAAAGCACGAACCTGTTTGCATAGGCGTTTTATGGATGTTTCATCGTACATTTTATATTTTCAGAGATCGTGATACCGGCTAAGTGTACAGATAATCCCTTCTTCGCTAACTGCAACCTGATCGTGAAGAGCAAGTTCTGTAGACACTCGTATTACTCGAAGTAAGTACATAATGTTAAGTGAGGTTAATCGATGAATTAGGTCAATCGATATCATTTGCTAAACAAGATTAATAATAGTGTTTAATTGTTCTTATCGACTGTTCCCTTGTGTTAGCTAGTTGTTCATTACCGTCGGAATGTGCATTGTTTATTTATTTGACAAATTGTACCTACATCTGTTATTGTAATTTTGTCTCAGGTCCCTAATAACCATGTGATGTTATCCCCAGGTTCTGTTGCAAGTCGTGTGTGGAGGCCGGTCAGCTCGACCCCCAGGACGTGGAGCTTCAAGCAGACCAGCCCTATAGGAAGAAGTAGACATCAGCTTCACCAAGATCTTACATAGTGTAGTCGCCAGACGCGACCGATATCAATATTTGTTAGATATATTCATCACTTACCCTCGAGTACTGCTTTAAAAGTATTTTGTAATTGCAATAATGTGTTAATTATTTTCTATTAGACTTAAGTGTGAGAATATCCCCCTTCAAATTAGTATGTTGTTTTAGCAATACAAAACTAGTAGTTGTTACCTTCTTCTTGTGCAGTGTCGGTCGCAAGCTCTGGCGTAATATTGTTATTGTTTCATGTGCCATAGCTGGAATATAGGTATTATTTCTTGAACGATGACCCACAACACAGCGGTCTACTGCGCGCATGTTCATAACACGCAATCATACCAATAGATTTAATGTAGATAGTTAATATTACTTGAAATTAACAGTTTAATGTAAATAAATATTTTAAAATGTCACAAACTCCATCTGTGATGGAATATTTTTGAGTAATTTTACATTTCTACATAGTTAGTCAGAAGAATATAGTAAATAAATTATTTATGTAATAAGTTGTCTAATAAAGTGAATGTTTAGTTCGTAGGGTAACGCTAGGTGGCTAGTTGACAAGTCATAATAATTTGTTTAAGTGAATCCTTTTATAATTGTGAAGATGTAAATAGATGGTCATTAAAAACGTATAAACATAAGCCGTGTTTAATTACCGCTTTTTAGAATGATAACAAGGTTCGTTCGATGCAACCTCATAAAGGCGTTTGATTTCGTAAACCAAATCGCTTCTGTCGAACCTGAAACATTATGGATAAATGCCAAAAACTCTTATCAGCTAGAGACATCATACCTATAAGAAGTTAATAAAAAGTAAATGGCGCGGCGTTAATGGTGGAGCATTAACGCGTTTCAGAGATGATTAGAGGCGTTCATCAAGGTTCAATATTGGGTCGGTTCCCTTTTTCGCCCGTGATCCCTTCTCGTTTTCGCTGGAATACCACGGAGGTTTTATGAAGCGCGCTCGCTTCGCTCGCATATTAAATAACACTTTGACTTCTGTCCTCGAAGTACCGGGCCTCCGCCGGCCTCCTTCGTCGGCCTACGGCCTGGTGCCCATGCCGCCCATAAAGGATAAAAAAAAATATACCCATATCTAAGTACAATTTTATTCGGCATTATATATTTCTTGAAGGAACCACGGGCAAAAAAAAATACTCGTGGTCCTTTTCAGAGACTAAGGGACTGGGACCACGGGCAAAAACCTGTCTGTTCCTATTTTGAGTATTACGTTTTTCAAAATTAACCGAACGTGACATTAATTCTGATTTATTTAAAAAATGCATGCTCATTGGGATTGAGATCAGTGGTTGATGAAAAAAAAAGTGAGCCGTCGAATTTCGATGTTTCACATCAGCTGCCAGGCGTCCCGTACGCCTGGCAGCTGATGTGCTGGCTGCTGTGCTGGCTTATTGTAAACCGTGGCGTATTCGCCACGGTTTACAACGGTGTAGATCTTATGCTGCTTCAACATTTCGGTAATGTTCGGAATTGTTCGGGCCGGGTTGACAGTTGGCGACGCGTCGCCACGGCATGCTTCGCCATGCCATTTTTTGGTTTTACCCGCGCCCATAGGTGTGTATGTTTCACATAAAAAAAATCCTTTGCAAGTTTCAGATAGTTTTTTCACAATAGTACTTCGGAACGAACTTGATAAGTTAATTTATGATTTAGTTTGAGTAAAAAGTAGTCAATAATGACTGACTGGACTGGATTGCCTTGTTGGTCGAGTGATCGCAAGCGCAACTGCTGAGCATGAGGTCCTGGGTTCGATTCCCGGGTCGAGCAAAGTGTTATTAGGTTTTTCCATCAGGAATTTTCTCAGTAGCAGCTACAGAGTCTAGACTTGTACCCAGTTGATGGTAATAGACTCACCCCCTATTACATGGGACTTAAACATACCTGGTGAAATGTACCCACCTCTGCGTAACCTTACGGAGATTACAGGCGTGATATTATGTTATTTAATAAGTAGTCAATTGGCAGATTATTAGCCTTTATCATGGTTAGTATTGGTAGTCTGACATATTCTCATTTGTTCTGTTTCCCTTGGAAAATAATAGACTTTAAGCGTTTATCTCGTTCGGACAATTCACTCCCATATCTATGCATGATACTCGTAAGCACTTCGAAATTTAAATTGGCAGGACAATAGGAGCAGTAGCAATCTGTCCACCGCTTGTCGTATACTAGCGCAGCTGGTGCTGCTTCGTGTTGCTCTGCATCAGTAGCTAATGACGCGCGTTCGAGATGTCTCATCTCGTTCGCTGTGCTGCTAGTGTGCGCAAGCGCGTACGAAGGTAAACGACATGTTTCATTTGAATACAGATAGACGTGATTCATCTCATGATACACAGTTGGAGTGGACATGCAGGAGATAAACCTGGCCATCAATGGTGAGTGAGGGTGAAATGGGAGGAGCAGGACACACGGTAGTTTGGGGACTGGGCCACCATGCGTTATCAAAGGCCCCGGAAATATCTAAAAAGATTCCAACCACGTACTTGTGTTCCGAGTTATTAACAATTTTTCTAACAGAAAGTGCCGCGTCTACGGTAGATTTTCTCACGGTGAAACCGAATTGGTTGTTATGAAACTGGCAGCAAACGTGGAACGATAAGGCGCTCCAGGAGTTTTCCCAAAGATGGCAGTAGAGTTCTGGGCCTGTACGACTTAGGGTCGTCCGGTGGCTTATCATCACTTTTTGGATTTATTCGTATAAAGCCACGTCGCCATACGCGAAGGAAAACGCCGTCCGCAATACATCGGTTGAAAACAGATAGAATGGCGTCACCCGCTGTTTTACACGCTTCTATTATATATTCGTCTGTTAACAAAACTGGAAAGCCTGGGTATCCGGGATCTTCAATTAAAAGTTTTTAAAGATTACCTATCCGACAGAACACAGTGTGTTAAAATCGGTAACGTAACTAGTAAAGAGGTCCCAGTGACATTTGGAGTTCCACAGGGCGCTATTCTTGGACCGACGCTGTTTCTAGTCTATATAAATGACATATGTCAGTTAATGTGCCCACATTCGAAAACTGTTGCGTTTGCTGATGATACGGCTTTACTTTTCAGTGGGAGCTCCTGGCATGAAGTTTTTGACAAAGCTCAGATAGGCATGAACACTGTGATCAGTTGGTTAAATAAGAATTTACTCACATTAAATGTAGAAAAAACGAACCTCATCACGTTTTCCATCCAAACTAATGACAAACTGGATCCCTCTTTGAAAATTATCTCCCATTCGTGTCCAAATGCAAACGACACAATTTGTCAGTGTCCCAACCTTAAAAACACTGAATCTACAAAGTACTTGAGTAATTATTGACAGAAATCTTAAATTTCATGATCATGTTAATCTTTTATCAGCGAGAGTGCGTAGACTTATGGTAATATTTAAAGCCTTAAGAAACACTGAACCAAAATCTGTTATAGGTGTTCTATTATCATATTTTGTTAAGTAAAACTTTCTGTTCTTCCGTGGGGTGGGGACCTGGTGATTTGTAACACAGGCATTATACGCCTAACTCAGACACCAGCTCCTCACATTGCCAATAAAACAAATAATAATGTGAAACCTAGACTAAGTTTGTCATTGTGAGGAGAATTAAAGAACTATTATTATTATCATCCGATTAGATATTTTATCTTCACCTGATGATTTGTTAAGAGGCAGTTTCCTGACAACATTAATGAATTCGTCAATGGATGGAAGGTCTGACGCTGGTGATTTAGGTGGCAAGGCAGCCCAAGCTCTGATTGACCAGCATTGGATGCGGACATGTTGCGAGTTGTAAAGGAAATAATATCATCATCATCATCATTTCAGCCGTAAGACGTCCACTGCTGGACATAGGCCTCCCCCAAGTGTCGCCACATTGACCGGTCCCAAATAATATAACTACCCTGAATTTCAGTTTTCTTTATTGCTATAACAATGTTCAGTCGCGCCTGACTACTACACTAGCTTAATGTAGCTGATATCAACTTCTTCCTCAAGGGCTGGTCAGCTTGAAGCTCCACGTCCTGGGGGTCGAGCTGACCGGCCTCCACACACGACTTGCAACACCACCTGGGGATAACATCACGTGGTTATTAGGGACCTGAGACAAAATTACAATATAACAGGTGTTGTGATTTTCATAATTTGATTACAAAATGTTTGATTTTGCTATAGAATTAACAGTGGCAACACTGTCACAATATGAATTATTATTGTAACTGTTTTTTTTTATACATAGAATATAATTTTTTTTTTTTACTTTGACAACACTTCGAAATAACGGTTATGACATCATCGTTATTTCTTGGTGGGGAAAATGTCACTTGAATTTATTTTGTGAGCTCTAATGGAGTTGGTCGTTGTTCAACGTTGTTGAATAAAAAGTATTAATAAGCAGATGTACAATTTGTCAAATATATTTATTTGACAAATTGTACATCTTTATAAAGACGAAAGAACAATGCAGACGCTAATGTCAACTAGCTAAAATAAAGGAATACTCGATAAGAACAATTAAACACTATTATTAATCTTGTTTAACAAATGACATCGATTGACCAAATTCATCGATTAACCTCACTTAACATTATGTACTTACTTCGAGTAATACGAGTGTCTACAAAACTTGCTCTTCACGATCAGGTTGCAGTTAGCGAAGAAGGGATTATCTGTACACTTAGCCGGTATCACGATCTCTGCAAATATAAAATGTACGATGAAACATCCATTCTATCCTAAGTCATAACAAAAAGTCTGTGAAAACAGATTCCTGCTTTCTTTGATGGGTAATACTTGAAAAGACAAAGCGTCAAGTGATCAAGCTAGTTTCACTTTAACCAGGTCATTGGGGCTTATCCAAATGTGACTCGAGTGCTGGTAACCAGTGCATTTTGGCCTCATAAGCCATGCGTTGTGCAACCTAATGTCTGTTAGTTCAGCAGGGTATCATACATTGCAACTAAACTGATTTAACTTTAAGGAGTATACTTACGTTCCACATAGATCTGAGCAGTGTCAGACTGCGAACTGTACTGATTGGTGGCGTGACACGTGTACAGCCCGCTGTCGGAGTCCGACACCCGCGCCACCGTCAGACGGGACACGATCGTGCTACCTGGTGGAGTTGAGAAATGAAAACACAACAAATAAAGTTCCGTAAGTATCCGTGCGTCAAAGGTGTTTTTATCAGGGATGTTACTTACGGAGGTGGTTTTATCGGAACCGGAATCGGAGTAGGAGATTTTAAATTTGGTTTGTCGGAGTCGGAGTCGAAACCGGAACCGGAATCGGAGTCGAAAGCGGAGTCGGAGGCGGAGTTGGAAATGGTGGCAGAAGAAAAATGTGTTATGGGCAAGCAATAAAATAAAATAGTGAATTATGAATCGAAGACAGCGTGCTGTGTTCCCCGGGCGACATGCATAAACCTGACGTTGACCACAGCCAACGCGCGTCGTCGCCGCCACCCGCCACTATTTGCTTTGCTTCGACCTCCGATTTAAAAGTATCGGAACCGAAGTCAGAACCGAAGGTGTAAAATCAATCGGAAGTTCCGACGTATCGGAGTCGGAGTCGAAGCTTCGTAACATCTCTGGTTTTTATATATTAAATGGGTCCTCTTGACCTCAAGCTTGTTCTGAGGACAGAGACGATGGAACGAGCTAACCAAAATGAAGCTTATAACTCGCGACTTAAATAGATTCAAGTCCAATATTGATTTTAAGTAAGTTGGAAGATAATGACTGGACTGACCGGTAAAACTTACCAGTGATAGTGATCCTGCCGTCCGCCTGTATGGTTGCGCCGTCTTTGGTCCAGTACACGTCAGGCTCGGGGAAGCCGTCTACCTCGCATGTCAGGCGCAGGTTGGTGCCGCTGTACAACGTCGAGTATGGCGTCGACACATGAACGCTCACTGATACTGTACGGGAGAATATGCGGAAGAGGGAAGCTTTGTTAAGATGTCAGGTGATATAAATTTACTAAAGTAAATGTATTGTTGATTTTGAAATCTTTAACAGGAAATAAAACTTATTTTCATTTGTGAAATAGATATTAAGAAATGTACGTTTCATTTAGTTTGTGTAAAAAGAACTGCCGAAAGACAGACAATCAGCCAAAAAGGATCTCACCGGTGAACAACGGTCTGGGCGCTTCGGTAGTGGTCGTAGTGGTGATGGTTGTCTCCGCGGTGGTGGGCGGGTGTGTCCTGGTTCTGGGTAGCAACGGGTTTCGTGGTACTAACAACTCGTTTTCAATGAAAAGCCCTTCAGGCTGATACGCTCGCACGAAGACCACCCACGACGCCGCCTTGCCTTCTCCGTTATATGCTTGACATGTGTACTGTCCAAGAGTTTCGATAGCCAGGCTTCTGATGAGGAGGATTCCTCTCGCCTCGAACACCGCGTTGTTGTATGGCACCATGGCTCCGTTGTAGCCGCGGTACCAGACCACGGAGGGTGGCGGGTACCCGTACGCTAGGCAGCTCACTTCGAGCGGTCTGCCCAGCTCGCCGGTCACCACGGCGTTCTCATCTCCAGCAATTCCGGCAGGCATCTTCACAGGATCTACCAGCCCACGATTTATAAGCGGACCAATGTTAGAGTTTGTGAATGCATCTTCCTAACACTATCCTGTTTATATTGCTAAGTGAATGTTGACTGTATGCCTAGCATAAAATATTGAATCGGGAGCATAATATAGATTAATAGTATATTGTAATACAAGGGGCTAAAATGACCCATTATATACGAGGTAGTAAATAGGAACCGAGTTATAATGGGATTTTAGCGCCGTGTGTTACACTGTACTTTTTCACTTTGAGTCTGAGAAAAATAGTCAATTTAGTACAAAAACACTTATTACTTAATAAAATAAAAATCACGTCAGATTTTTTTACTTGAAGCTAAATGTGCGCATCACGCACCAGCAGGTCGCGGCAGCCGGGGGAGAGCACGTCGAGGTACTCGTGGCTCCACAAGTCACGAGTACGAGATTTACTTTACGCCCTAGGGCTTAAAAGAGCCACTTTAGGCCCGCTTCGTAGGGCTATATTGGCGTATTTTAAGAGCATGAGAAGTGAAATAGTACATTGTTACCCTAGGGGTGAAAGTAACTTATTTAATCCCGAGACGGGGTTTGGTGCTCGAGCGCAGCGAGGGCGCTAATAGTTCGAGGGACTAAATAAGTCTTTAACCCGAGGTAAACACTATGCTTTTCATTACGTATACAAGGAAAATAAAAATAAAAACATGAATCAATTAAATCAACAAATGAAGATCGGATTGCCGCTTTCCCGCCTATTTTGCTTTTTTTTTCCGAGACCCCGGCCAGCTATTCAGCCATTACCTATTTTTCATTTTCATCATCGAAAAAATGGTAAATATTTTGCCCAAATCTGTCATTTTAAAGAAATAGTTGAAACTTAATTAAAATAAAGTTATTTAAAAAAAAAATCTTTTATTAATACTTAACTTTAGGTTATTACAATTTTACATCGTATTTTACATTGTGGCTTTAGAGAAAGTTGGAACATGGATCACTAAAAATTTTTTTTTTTTTATAATTTGACAGCTGTCAGTGGAAAACGATTCTCCCTAGGGCTGAAAAGTATTACTTTCAACCCGCTCCTCAGGCAACTTCAGACCTACTTTCCGAGTATGAGTAATGAAAAATGTGTTATATGTTTAGTTCCCAGAACATGCCAGGGACGCGAGGTGCGCGTACTGTATTCGCTGTTCGCTACTACTACCAGTCGTACAAATGCCGGTTTGCGTGCACTTCGTCGCCTTACGAGTAATTTTAATAAGAATTTCTGTAGTTTGGATCTATTTGCTTTACCCCAAGGAAAGTTTAGACTCATGTTACATAATATATTGAAAAATTAGTATTTCACTGTTGTTGTTCCACTTTTGCGGCACTATTGGCAGCTTTATGTTATGTATTCTTGATACATTACTATTAATATTCATCTTTTTTAGGGTTCCGTAGCTCAAAGGAAAAAACTGAACCCTTATAAGATCACTTTCTTGTCTGTCTGTCCGTTTGTCACCACCAATTTTCTCAGGAACGGGTGGACCTAGCAAGTTGAAATTTATACCAAATACTGAGGTCTATATATAGTCCCTATAAGATGTATAAAGTCCCGAGTTTTTTTTTAGCCTTAATTTTCAACTTTTTTTAATTTTCCGACTTTTTCTTATATTTGTGCTGTAAGACCTTGCTTTTAACCAAAATTGACAGTTCTAGGTCAACCGGAAGTACCGTATAGGTTTTTGGTCGAAAACCTATATGGCAGTTCCCGTTGACCTAGATTCACGAAATTGGCAAAAAGCAAGGTCTTACAGCACATGTAAAGGGAAAAGTCTGAAAACCATAAATATGTAGTTTAATAACAAAAAAAAGCGATTTTACTATTACAAACTTATTATTTGCGGTTGGTGCAATAGCCGTTTCTAGGGATCGAACAGCAAAGTTGAGTTTGTCCTTTTAAAAGTTTGGAACCCTCGTTGCGCGAATCCAACTCGCTCTTGGCCGGTTTTTTTATTATTTACAACAGATCTTATAATTAACCAAATTGTCTCATTGCGTATCTGTGGAGAATACATGTTTTGCGATTTCGGCGGTCTCTCCAGTTCTGGAGCCTTAGCGTTAGATGGCGCGCCTCTTTCTGTCCGCTCCGACTTTCGGTATCTCGGTTCACTCGTGCAAAGCGATGGCGAAATAGATCGTAGTGTAAAGCACAGAATTAACATGGGATGGATGAAATGGCGGCAGGTCACGGGAACAATCTGCGACTCCCGCATTCCCCTTAAAGTTAAGGGGAAGATTTATAAAACAATGGTTAGACCTGCTGTCTTGTATGGATCAGAATGTTGGGCCAGAAAAGGGATGAATGAAAGGCATTTGCATGTCGCGGAGATGAGGATGCTAAGGGGGATGTGTGGTGTTACTCGAATGGATAAAGTAAGAAATGAGTATATAAGAGGAAGTCTGAAAGTGGCGCCGGTGACTGAAAAGTTGTGCGGTAATCGGTTGTCGTGGTATGGGCATGTGATGCGGAGGAATGAGGAAAATGTCGTGACGAAAGTTTTGAGTATGAATGTGGATGGGTATAGGCGCGGTTAAGGGGGGGGGGCAATGGGTGACATTGCCCCCCCCTGAACCGGACCGAATACGTCGTTAGCCAAGCTTGAACTAGTTTGACGGCATTGAAACTAAATATTTTAATTGTATATCTTGTCATGGGCGTCGCGTCGCCAGGAAGAGGCAGCTGCCCCCAGAGTCTCAGGATTTTTATAAGTTATAGCTTTTCCTGCCTGATGCCATAGAATGATATTTTATGTAATAAATTGTATCGTAAAATGGAATCACTCAAATTAAAATATTGTTTAACCCTGCGGAAAAACATTTGCCAAAAAGACTCCTTTTTTCTTGATCGACCGGTATAAACAGAGCCTGAAATAAATTAGGAGCCCCTTGCCCCGAGGCCTTATATGCAATTATAGCATAATTATCTTAGGCAATCATGTAAAAAAATTGCGAGCTCGCTTCGCTCGCTCTTTCAGCCTACTTTTTCTTGAGTCTTGACTTTGTTTTTAAGAAGCCCAAGTAACTCCAATAGGTCGAAACAATTCTAACCTGTTCAAGGTAGGTAGTGTTAAAATTTTCGAGTTCGCTTCGCTCGCTCTACAGACTACTTTCTCTTGAATTTATATAAAAGTCGACCAAGTAACTCCTATATGAAGGATCGAAACTATTCTAACCTGTCCAAGGCAAGGTCATAAAAATTTCGAGCTCGCTACGCTCGCTCTTGCAGCCTACTTCCTCTTGAATGTTTCCTTTGTCTGAGGGTCGATCTAGTAACTCCTTTCTTCTATTTCTAAAACCACCCAACCTGTAACCTGCCCAAGGTAGAGTGTTAAAAGTTTCGACCTTGTTTCGCTCGTTCTTGGTGCCTTAGTTCATTTTGTTGTTAAAATTGACGCCCTAAGTCGACTTAGTAAAATCATTTTTTTTTATGAATTTTCCGTGAGATAGGTAAAATCAAACGAAAATTGCCCCCCCCCCCCCCAAAGGAAATCCTGTATCCGCGCCTGGATGGGTATATGAATAGAACAAGACCAAAGAAACGATGGATGGACTGTGTTAAGAAGATATGGCAAGAAAAGAAGTGTCTGATAAGATGACGAAAAATAGAGAAGTATGGAGGAAGAAGACATGCTGCGCCGACCACAAATGAATTGGGATAAGGGCAAGAGAATGATGATGTATCTGTGGAGGACGTGGTTGATTTCACATTTGTATCATTTTTGTATCTTATCTTTTTGTAATTCTTAATGTGTAATTGTTTGTTTTCCCGAATAAATAAATTAAAATAATATAGAGGGATAAAAGTAGAGTAACCATTAATTTTAACCAGATTCTCTAAACTCTCGGTCTTGACGTCAAACGGACAGGCGGAAACAAAGTGGTTCTAAAAGGGTTCCGGATTGAAAGAAAAAAACCGGTTAAAAAGATGTGATTGGGAAGAAATGGTATTTTTGAAAATGTAATTTAACGGAGAATGGGCGTTTTGTCTTAAGAGCTGTATGAAGTTGTGATATGTGCCATTTGAAGGTATCGCGAAAAATACTTACGAGACAGAAATTTGCGCGAAAAACACTTGCACGTCTCTTTATCAACTTGGGCAAAGGACACTCGTGCAAGCGAATTTCCGCGACTGGACACTTGCGCGACTAATAACCAGACATAACAGACCACATAACATCACGCCTGATATGACTTGGAAGGTGGGCTGAGTTGTGATTGTGCATGGTAGGCACAGACTGGTAGGAAATAGCTAAGGTCGCAGTTTTTTTATTCTTAATTTCAATGGGTGTCATTTTCAGTATGTCAAAATGAAAATCCAAGATGGTGCCCAGGAAAGCCTCATCTCCCAATAGATTTGAATAGATAGACGGAAACGATGATAATGATAATGTTGGATAATGTTTCACGGCACATGACAATGACAATCCAGTCCTTCAATTTATTATAAGTTGTATATGTTGTATCCCATATAATCCAGTCCTTCAATTTATTATAAGTTGTAATTGTAGATCGCTTTTAGCGATAAGACCGCCCATTGTGTCACCCCTTGTATGTTTTACTTTATTTTGTATCTGTAATTTTAATGGTGTACATAATAAAGAGTATTCTATTCTATTCTATTCTATATGTTACTGTAAAATCCCGAATTTGCTAAATCTTAGGTTTTACTAGTAAATCCTAGGATTTACCAACATGAGTTGGTAAATATAAGGATATTTTCAGAAACAAGAAATTTTTCGACCTTTTGCCATTAGAGTTTGGGAAATGCTAGGTCTTACCAATGACAGTTAGTAAAAGTTCATTTTGAGAATAAAACCACTAGCATTTCTTAAATATTTGGCGACTGATGGTGACATACTGTAATACAAAACCGAGCGACCAAGAGTGAAATAGGTTAGAATCATGACTGTGCGTGTCGAGATGGTCGCAGTGACTATGCTAGGACACCCCAAGTAAATGGGTTAGGTTAGGTTAGGTTAGAACTGTGACCACACACGCGCGAGCCGAGTGAGAGTACCGAACGGCTCAGCGGTATCGGCTGGCGAACGCTTCGTACACGATTCTACACGATTTATTGTCGCTTGCATTCGCCCTTTTTTTTTCGAATGGGAAATCATCAAATGACTCCTCCCGCTGTGGGCAGAGCGGAAGGGAGTGTCAGACTATTACTGACTAAAACCCATATCCATGTTCCTTCTTAGCCCTTTGTGTTCCAGGGCCGCGGTATCTCTTTGAGGCACGCGTGGAACACGAACGCGCGCCGACACGGCCTGTCGTCATAAGACGGACGGACGAAACACAGTTATTCGCCCTCAACATTTACCGTGTCTCTGAGGTAAAATCTAAGATTTACCGAGTGAATTGGGGTATAAGTTCGAAATGAACCATGGTTACAGAATAGTTCTGGCTTTAACCATTTATAGTTGGTAAATCTTAGGTCTTACTGGGAAATCTTAGGTTTTACCGTAGTTCGGGCTTTTACAGTAACATATACATTCATGGAGCATCATATATCTACGGGTGCATGTCCGTGCTATTAGCCGCTGAGGAGTTCTCTCGTAAAGAGACGATCCTGGCTGCAGGATCAAGTCATATTTATCATATCAATAAGCTAAAGTAGGTGCAAAATTTCGGCCTAATCGATTCGGTGGAAAAGTTTAAAAATTAAATAAATAGAAGCTTGTATAAACACTAGTAATGTGTGCTGCTCGGAAGGGAAGCCTGCAATGAAAAATACAAACATTTTTAACTAGGTAAGTCCCGGTAACATTTTTCATCCAACTCACCATTGACGACCAGGTGTATCTCCTGCGTGGCCACTCCTCGGCCATTGTCAGCCACGCAGATGTAGACGCCAGTGTCGTTGCGACTCAAAGAGACGATCTGCAGCGCGCCGTCAGACAGCAGTCTGTAGCGGCCCGCGTTTCCTTCGATCTATTGGGAGTTGACAGTTTTTGGGTTGTTTACAGTTAACGAACATCTCAACAAGCTAGCGACTGCATGATTACAAATACCAAGTGGGTCAATTGCATAGTTCAATGGGATTACATCGCTCAAATCCCAAAAACACCGTATGTTCAAAGAAGTTTGTTGACGAATTCCTTTATGCATTTTCCGTGTAAAAAATTTGTTATTCTTCAGGTCATCACAAATCAATTGTATTGTTTAAAATTTTAATAAACATTCTCATTTTTTTTTTTGTTAATTAATTAATTTTCAACCTAAATGGTAAATGTTCTCTGTAACGGGTGAATAGTTCGGCATGAATTTTGTAACGAAAAATACGTAATGATGTACAAAAATACGTAATGATGTACTTAACAATTTGTATTGTTTTTTTTTTTTCTCTTTTTTCATAAGTGTGACCCGAAACTGCGGAAAGTGCGGGGCAAGCCCTGTGACGCATATAGTGTGACCACATTAAGTGTGCAGTTCACGGTGGCGTTGCTTGTCAAGAAAATTTGCATCGAAATGTCAATCTTGGTACAACTATTTTAGTTCTATGTTTTCCCGCCTGCACAGATAAGTTGGTTGAAGTGTACTCGGAACCGCATACGTCAGTGTCCACCAGACTCTTGAAATCTATACAAATAAAAAATAAAATTTAAGTGTCTGTTTGCAAAATCAAAGTAACAGCTTTTTACTCAATGCTTACGATATAATTATGTATACGGCACTTATAACAAAAACACGTTTTTTTTCAATATTCTTTTTGTCTGCTCGTCTGCCGGTCTGTTTGTTCCGGCTAATCTTCAAAACGGCTGAACCGTTTTTAACGGGACTTTTACTGGCAAATAGCTGATGTGTTATGGTCTAATCTATCTATCCTTACTTATATTATAATTGCGAAAGTAATTTTGTTTGTTACCTGTTCACACCAAAACCACTGAACCCGATCACTTTGAAATTTTGCAAATTTAAAACGTTTTCAGGTGTACAGAAACGGACACAGGGTATCATCCCGAAATAGTACTGTTCCCGAGGAAAATAACAATAACGTTCTTATGATAGTAGATGGCGCCACTTGTCATTTGAATCGCGATTGAATTGTTTTATTTCAAGTAGGGTACAACCCGAATTGTTTGTCAATTTCTAAATTAACGCGAGCGAAGCTGCGTGCAAAAGCTAGTAGAGGAATAAAGCTAAATATGTCACGTGAAAGTTTGGAAGAAAGTTATTGAAAGGCGACTGAGACAAAGAGCGAAATTTCGCAGTACCTATCCGGTTTTATGCCTGGTCGGGGAACGACGGATGCCATTTTTGCTATCTGCCAGCTGTGCGAGAGATACAAAGGTGCACATAAAAACTTGCTTAAGGCGTTTGTCGACCTCGAAAAGGCATACTACGGGGAACCCTGTGAGGTTCTGTGGTAGGCTCTTAAGGAGAAAGACGTGTACCTGGGAACTACGTGCAGTTGATCCGTGCGATGTACAGTCGTTGCAGTACCCGGATCACAGCGTGCACTACCTAGTAGCTTTAATGTGGTTGTGGGCTTGCACCAAGGGTGAGCTCTCAGCCCTTACCACCTCTTCCTGGTGATAATGGACGCTTTCACGTCGGACATTGTAATGTGTATGTCTTTTATATGTTTTTTTACTTACATTTTTGGATATTATTAACCTGAAAATTTAAGCATTCGTCCTCCTTAGGTAGCTTCATGATCATTTCTTGGAGGCTTAGCAACGGCTTTTGCCTTTTTACCTTTTAATTCATGTTATATTAAATCTTTGTTTACTTTTGTGATGTCAGTTAGTGGCAACCCTAGTTTTTTTTTTAATTTATTGCTGGAGCTAGTTGTAGGTTGTATAGATAAATCACATCGACCTCATTCGATTTTCTTTTTAATAATTTTCTAATTTTAAAATGTAAATTATCTGGAGTTGACAGGAGCCTGGTGGTTGAATGGGAGTCTACGTTCAGAGCTGAGAGCAGAAACATCTCTGGGAAGCTTCATAAAAGTTTATTTAAAGGGCAGTTCCCCTTATTCTTGAGTTTTAAGTCGGCCTCTCTCCGTGCCGCACCCTCACCTAGAACACCTGGAAACCTTGATGCTTGAGCTGCACAAGCCTGATGAAGATTTGACGCTCCTCGGCCCTCCTCCACGGTCGGAAGACAGAAGTCCTCGGCCCTCCTCCTACGGCCTGAGGATTGACGGTCCTCGGCCGTCCACCACCGTCTGAAGACGGATGCCCTCGGCCCTTCTCTACGGCCTGAGAGTTGATGGTTCCTCGGTCCTCCTCCACAGTCTGAAGACGGACGTTCTTCAGTTATTTATTCCATTCTGCGTTCATCTTCAGTATTTTCCGCCAGCTTCACTGGCATTAGTGATTTGAGTAGCTCCAGCTTTTAGGTTAGGATCTTTGTTAATAAATTCTTATAACTCGTTCCCTTGTCAATTTCTTTTAATAGTGCTCCCCTCCAGACTGAAAGTTAGGTAGGTGAGTGCTCAGAGTGACTTTACAGTTTTGTGGATCCTACCCAGGAAATTGTAACGTTACAACATCCAGGCAGAGGCACCCTGGTGTGGTTCTGGTTTGCCGATGACATTGTGCTGGTTGCTGAGAGCAGCCAAGAGGTCAATAGCAAATTGGACATGTGGTGGAAACAAAGACTGGAGAATGTTGGCCTGAAATTGAGTAGAACCAAAACGGAATACTTGTTTTGCGATTCGACGGCGGTCTCTTTAGTCCTGTGCCTATAACTCTAGCCGGAACGCCCATACCGATCTGCCCCGACTTCCGGTACCTCAGATCATTTGTCCAAGGAGATGACAAAGTAAACCGGAAAGTAACGCACCGGATCAACTCATGCAGGATGGATGAAATAGTGACAGGTCACTGGAACAACTTGTGACCCACGGATTGAAATTTGATTGCAGACCCACCTCAAGTTAAAGGGGAAGTCCGTGATAAACCTGTCGCACCGGATCAGAATGCTAGGCTGTGAAAAAGATGGCTGAAAAAACATTGCATGTAGCGGAGATGAAAATGTAGAGATGGATGTGAGGAGTGACAAGAATGGATAAAGTAGGGCATGAGTATATTAGAGGAAATTTGAAAGTGGCCCTGTTACAGAAAAAAATGAAAGAAAGTCGTTTGTCTTGGTATGGACATGTAGTGAGGAGGGATAAAACGCATGTAAATAAAAAAGTGATAGACATGAATGTTTATGGATGGAGAGCGAGAGGGAGGCCAAAGAAAAGATGGACGGATTTTGTGAAGACTGATAGGAAAGAGAAAGGAGTAAATGATGCCGTGACGTCTGACAGGGGAGAATGGGAGAAGAAGACGTGTTGCGCCGACCCGCAATAGAATGGGACACGGGCTGCAACATGATAATATTACAAGCAATAAAGAACAAGGAAACGATACAAAAACCAGAAGACGAAGATATATGTACGTACTTCAAGAAAGTGTACATGCAACATTAACACCAACACCAATTCCAAAATTCCAATAATCAACCAAACGACATTTTTTTTTTTTGGATGGGAAATCATCAAATAACTTCTCCCGCTCTGGGACATCCAACATTATTTTTACATGATGTAATACACAGTCAAATAAAATTAGTTGGCGATACCCATCACGCATTTGAAGTTTCACTAACAAAATTTGATCTTGAGAACCTATAAAGTGTAAATAAGGTCATCACCAAACCTGTATATGTAAATGTGTAAATGTAGAAGCACCCGTGCTCAATTACATAAAAGTTGAAAGCTAGGTCATTCTGTTTCTGTTACTGAGAATCGATAAGTACTTACCTGGTTATCATTAGACCTTCAGAATGTATCGTGTAGAGTACCCGTGCTCAATAAAATAACTGATGAAAGCTAGGTCGTCAGTCAAAGAATATAATTTATTTTAGAATAAATATAAATTTTAGGCATCTCAGAGAGCGAATAAATTTGCCAAAAACTGTGACACATCTGTGTTCTTGCTTAATCTTCATTGTAGTATTGGTCGTTTGCCGGTAGGGGCGCCAAATAAACAAAAACCAGTACAGAGGTCAAATTATCAAGGTCATGGAGCAATGTAATACTTTTGTTTGGTGCTTACGGTCAGCTCTCCGAACGTCCACGTGATCTTGGGCGGTGGGTTGCCGTAGAACAGACAGCGCAGCGTGGCTGAGCCACCTTCAGATGCCTCCACCTCCGGTTCTGGCAGCGGTAACGCCAGCGGTGCTGCGGGCACATCTACAAACAAAACGTGTACATTAATACTGGAACTGTATAACCAATTATGACATGATTTCCACCACAACAGCATTCCTGATTCTGTTTTATGAGCCTTACTAATTGAAGAGGATCGCCTCGAATGAGTACCTTAAGGGTTACGTGGCTCATAGTAAAGACGTAGGGGTTCTCTGACAGTTTGTTAGGCCTCTTTTTTTTTATTTCGCGTTTTACAGTGGTTATTTTCAGACGTTCTTACTTGGTGCAACAGTAGTAGTAAGAAGTAAATATGGGCTGGTCTGTGCGACTGGTACCACGCACAGGTCACTGCATCCTCGTCGGCAGCACTTGCCCACTCCTCGGCAGTCAGCGTCGTCTCCACACTCGTGGCGGCACGTCACCTCGTTCGTAGTCGTCTCGTCCATGGGACAGGCCCCAGCCTTCACAACTGGTGATGAAAAGATTTAATAAAAAAAAAAACTTAAACCTTAACTTAACTTATGTGTGAAATCCATAAATGCGAGAGTAATGCGGAAACAATGAAGGACTTACTAGTTCTGCATTCTGCTGCAAACTTGGTCTCCGGTTTGAAGCCGTCCTCGTATTGTTGAGCCACGCAGCGCTCGCCTGCCCCACAGGACTTCTGCTTACACGGGTACTCTATGCATTCGCATCTGTTTGAGCAGAACAACAAGCCATAAATAATTATTATGAACAGTTACTCGATAATTTAGGTGTCATTACCTCTCGCAGCCGTCAGTGCCCATGATCCTCTCGACTTCGTATTTGCACTTGAGTAGGTTGCACTCCTGCCGCAGCGGCTCGCAGTCGATCTCCACCTGCACGCACGAGCACTTCTCGCAGCCGTCGGTAAGGCGCGTGCGCTGCACGCCGTACTCGCAGCGCAGGCGCGAACAGTTTGCCAAGTATTCATTACAGTCTACTTCGTTTTTTTCTTTTGATGATTTATATGGATAGAAAAGAATGGCAAGATTTAATATTATTCAGCTTACTTCTACGATAGGAGGCAGGGAAGTGGGCAATGCGAGTTTCACGTCTCATGCCCTACGGTTGTCACTCGTGCATCCAAGCCTCACAAGCCTGCAAGATCTTTTCCGCAGAATTTAAACACTATACACATTTTGCAAAACATTTAATTTCATCATTTCCGTAAAGTAAAGCCCGATTCTAGAACTTATCATTCAGTGTCTATTTCTTAATTTGGTTGTTAAAATTTGTAAAGTGTGAGTCGGGAGGGAAGTTTGAAATAAAAATAACATATTGTGATTGGGTCAGTCCAGGCACCATGTTTCATCCAACTCACCATTGACGACCAGGTGTATCGCCTGCTTGGCTACTCCTCGGCCATTGTCAGCCACGCACATGTAGACGCCGGTATCGTTACGGTACAGAGAGACGATCTCCAGCGCGCCGTCAGACGTCAGTCTGTAGCGGCCCTCGTTACCGTCGATCTGAAGGAAGACAATTTTTACTCAAATGGAATTCTGAATTCATCAGTAATCATAGTTGAACTGATTCATGAACGGAGATGAACGGAACCCAATCATCAGGTTCAGTTTCAACATCATCCGCAGCCTTTCTTCATCTATTGCTTTTTTCTCACTCATTGTTGTATTTCATACGTACGTTACGAATTTACGATCCCCGAATATGTCCTGATTCGTCAAATTCATACGTAGACTTAATTTTTGATATTGAGTGGGTACATTTCAACAAGCTAGGAACTGAATGCTCACAAATACCAACCTTTTGGGTCAGTTTTATAGTTTCATTTAATTGAAGGATTTGGTACTAACGGTCAGCTCTCCGAACGTCCACGTGATCTTGGGCAGTGGGTTGCCGTGGAACAAACAGCGCAGTGTGGCTGAACTGCCTTCAGAGGCTAACACCTCTGGCTTAGGCTGCGGTAATGCCACAGGTGCTGCTGGTACGTCTACGGACAAAACGAGTACTTACATTAGTAAGAGCATGTGAATGCACGCATGTGTGTATGTGTGTGTGTGTGTGTGTGTGTGTGTGCATGTGATGTGTGTGTGTATGTGTGTGTGTGTGTGTGTGTGTGTGTGTGAGAGCATGTGTGTGTGTGTGTGCATGTGTGTGTGTGTGTGTGTGCGAGTATTTAGCATTACCGATGATGTGTCATTTTAAATGCAAATGTTCCAGTTTCTCTTGTCAAAAAAAAATAGTTTCGACGGCGTCTTGTAGAAATTTTGAAGCTAGAATAAGAATAACAGTACTGGCGGTCGACAACTTCGCACTTCCGATGGTACGGAGTGCAGCCTTGTAGCAGTTCTTGATCCTGATCTAAAATTTTGAAATTTTGAAAAGCTTTTTCCCTTCATAGTGATATTTATTTTGTTCTGGACCATACCTGGGATCCTACTAGTTACGGAGATATCAATCAAAGTTCCAACTTTTTCACAAGTAAGTAAGTTTCAAATACTAGTGTACAGCTGTCACATGAGTAATTAATTTAATACTCATCTGTGTCATGTTAATTTACCTTAAATACCTCCATAACCCGTTTACTATTAAATTCTTTTTTTTTTATTTGAGTCCATCGACACGTAAAAAAGAAGATGAAGAATTGATTCCCATGTTAATGTATTGTGGAAGCTGCAGAAGATTGTAAAAATATACTTGCATTATATAGATTCCAGTTCTTAATATTATATAATTGCATAGCACATGTGTGAGTACTTTGTACTGTTCAGCCACCATTTACATTTATTTATCTTTCATTGACTTGAATATGCCTTGGTGGCTGAGAGAATGTCATGCTCACTTAAATGTCTCGCTGATGGTGGCGGGTGTGTCGGGTCATTTAGTTCCCTTCAATATGGTTGAGTTGAATGGCGCCGGTACATGCGTCATGTTTGTATGCTGTCAGTTGGGACTGGTCATCTCTTAGCTGACAAGGTTCATTTTAATTACTTTATTCGTAAATTGTTGATCTAATCTTTTACTCTGGACGCTCTTAGTGTGCACGTCTTTCTACATCGTTCTCACATATATGTATAATCTCAAAATTAATGATGTAACCAAGATTTTGTAACAATATTTTGATTTTAAAAGAGTGTCCATTGAGTTTCTTGCCCGTTCTTCTCCATAGAGATCTACGCTAGGGAATGGGTAACTACAGTACTTTCTCAAGTTATTATGCCTTGTGACTGGGACTGTAGCTTTGATTTTCTTTTTTGTATTTTTGACATTCAAAAGTGCCGTAATGGTGTAATTGAAATAAATGCTTTGAGTTTGAGTTTGAGATTCGTCCTTAAACACAATGTTTTGAGAGCGTTACATTGAGTTTTACCGTAAAACGTGATTTTTCACCTCAAAAAAATAGTCGTTTCCCAGCAATAATTTTTGCGTAGAGTTACTTAGTTTGATGTACAGAATGCATGGTTGACGGTTCCTTGTAGGGTCTGTTTACACCCTGTATGAGATAGGATTTTCATAACGTACACAAAAAAATTAATAAAAGGAAGTAATCGATCAATGCAGTAATAAAAAAACAGTAGCATTTAATACCGTTGGGCGCCAGTTTGTAACGTTACATTTTCCTGGTAGGAGCCAGAAAACTGTAAAGTCACACTGAGCACTCACCTACCTAAGCTCAATTTTTAACAAAATACTTGTATGTCTTGTTACCTACCTTTTGAACCTAAACAAAATAAAAGCACGAAAATAACGAAAGTAAACCAAGTTTAACAAACAGGCACACAGTATTTTTAGAAACACACAATTTCAATTTACATACCAACTCCTCGGAAGGCTCCACAGGACCGCTCGCAAGCCTCCTGCGACGAGAAGGTACCGGTGTGCCTGCAGACAGGACCAGCCTCCTGGTTGGCGTGGGACACACACTCGTGCCGGCTTGGGTCGAAGAACCACACCACGCCGCCGTAGCGACAGTCCTCCAGTGCTTCGGGCACTATACACTCTGGTGGTCCGTCCTTATGGAAATATTAGAGATTTTGAAATCGCTTGTAAGCTTTACTTTCAAAACATCATGACCATCACAATACGGATTAAATGTGACTTCAATAGTTGTTCCAATGGAGTTTACAGGGCAATAATTATTAATATTATTCCTCACATACTTAAAACAGCGGGAAATTATAAGCACTTACTGCTATAACTGTGGTTGTTGGGGTCGTGGACGCCACTGGTGCGGGTTCAGTCCTGCATCGATACTCGCAAGCTTCAAGACTCTCGAATCTACATATAACTTTTTGTTAGTATAATTTTATGAATATTTCACATTATCCGATACTAGTTACTAACAAGCTATAGATAGTCAAAAACAAAACATTAAGGCACTATCATCAAAAGTAAAGCGACACAACTACTGCTTCTAAGTCAAATGTCAGGACACTTTTGACTGACACCAGATAAGATGGAGACATGTCTAGTAGTACCTGTTGTCATTGCCTTCACAGCCTCCGTATGTGAACTGACTGCAAGAGTCAGTGGTAAAATCGTAGAACCAGCGCATCAAAGAATCATCGCATGGACCCTGTAGCATTGGCAGTGTGCAGATATCTGGAAAAGAACAATGAACATCAAAGATCATGCGGATAGAGAACAAATTTGCTTCTTATTCCTAAAATATACAATATAAAATACCTTGCTTGGGCTGACAGTAGTAGGAGCAGTAGTCTTCATTCGGGAAGTTGTTCTGGTTGCCGCCGCAGCCTCCATACTGGAAGGTGACGCAGCGTCCGAGCTCGCTGTCATAGGCATACCGAGCCTCAGAGTTGTTGCAAAGCCCAACATCGATGGCGTTGAAACAGAATTCTGGAAAAAAGTTATTCGCTTTTGTAGATTCACCTACCATTATAAATGACTTGCATCTTTTCTATTACTTGTCAGCACACAATTTTGGCATTAACATTGGTATTATTTGTCTACTTTTCTACCTTCCGGCTTTAGTACGTCAGGACTAGCCGTGGTGGTGGTGGTGGTGGTGATGGTAGTGGTGGTGGTTGTCTTAATTTCCGAGCAGCTGTTGTCACACTCTGCTTCCGTGCCGAAGTTGTTCTCGTTACCGCCACATCCACCGTAGTAGAATTGACGACATCTGGGAAAATAACGGATTTTCTTTTGAATTCTGTGTTTTCTGCAGTTTAAACAAGGAATTTAGAGGAATTACGACATGATTTCATTTCGAAAACTAATACATTAGTCTCACCTTTTGAAAGTGGTATCATAGAACCATCTTCCTCTATAGTTTGAGCACTGGCCGATCTCGGCAGGTAACGTACATTTGTCGGGCACTGTAGAACCAAAATAATATTGAAAATATGGACGTAAATTATGATGTATTTGAGATACAAATATTTTGTTCCATTTCCGAACTACTTACCGTATGCACTAGGACAGGTCTGTTCGCAGGCCTCCCTGGAACTGAACCGGTTGTCGTTGCCCCCGCAGCCGCTGTAGTAGAAGGGCAAGCATCGGTTCTCCGACTGACTGAATGACCAGAGAGCTTCCTTCATGGTACAATTGCCTGGTTCTCTAGGTAGTGCGCACTGAGCTGTTTGTGGAAATTTTACTTAAAGACAGGAAGTTAAGTTTGTCACAGATTAAGGTCGCGCAAATATGTATGAGTCTATCCTTTGCACTGGGCCGGAGTCTTGGCATATAGGTATATATTCGGTTGCAATAACGATGACTTTACACATTTTGGTATAACATCCCACACCATGCAATTTTTTCATGAAACTGGACAAAACCGACAGTATTTTTGTCTATGTTGTGTTCAGCGGCTAGCTGCTACGTGCCAAGCTAAAATCATCTCTACATACTCTATAAAAAACATGTCCTTTCCGGTGTCAGTTAATTCTTACGTGGTTGAGTGCCAACACATCGCATCTGGCAGGCTGCCTCAGAGCTGAACCTGTTAGAGTTGCCTTCGCAGCCTCCCCAGATGAACTGTTCACAGCGATGGGTCTCAGAGTTGAAGCCCCAGCGGCTGTAGTTGCCAGCGCACGAGCCTTGATTGATTGGTAGGTGGCATTGATCTAGAAAAGGTTTTTTTTTAAGGTTTTTCAAGAGAGTGATCTTATAAGGGATCCTTTTCGAAAATGGTGTTGTAATGTCTTATGCAGATGATACTGCTCTGTTGTTTGCAGCTAAATCAAGAGCTGAGGCCTACGAACATGCTCAGAATGGTTTCAACATTGTATCTAATTGGCTCCAGAATAATTTTTTAACATTAAATGCTGATAAAACAAAATACATTTCATTTAAAATAAGAAATACTAACACACCGCTTACTAACCCAGTCATTTACGCGCATACCTGTAGCACGTACGCTGACACTGCATGTTCTTGCCCTACATTAGAAAAAGCTGACCATATTAAATATCTCGGGGTCACAATTGACTCCAATCTAAATTTCCGTAAACATATCGAGTTACTATGTACTAGAGTGCGCAAACTCATATATGTTTTTAAGTATTTACGTAATGTAGCCGATTATAAATTAATAAAACAAGTTTATTTAGCGTTGGGTCAGTCCATTCTAACCTATTGCATAACGTCCTGGGGTGGCGCGGGAAATTCGATTCTTCTCCCTCTAGAACGTGCTCAAAGAGCAATTCTAAAGGTTGCTACCTTTCGTCCGTTTAGGTTTCCGACACAGCTGCTCTACAAAGCATGTAATGTGCTCACAGTACGGCAATTATTTATTCTTCACATTATACTACAGCAGCACTCTACCCTTCCCTATGACCTAGTTCCTTCCGATAGGAGAAGGAAGGACCTGGTTTGCACAAAACCTCAAACTAGACATGCTTTTGCTAGTCGATTCTATGTGTTTTTGGGACCATTTCTGTATAATAGACTCAACAAGAAACTAAACTTCTATAGTCTAAGTAATAGGAAATGTAGTTTTGTAATATCAGATTATTTAGCGATACATAATTACACGGACACAGAAAAACTTCTAGAAGTCCTAGTTTGATTATTGTTACTGAAGTTAGTTTTAATGTTTAATTTAAGTTTTTTTACCAATTTGATTTTTGTTATAGTTGTTAATAGATTTATTTTATTTTAAAACTTTTACTGACCTAATTAAATTATCCAATGTAAAGTGATGGCCTGAAACACAGGTTTAAAAAAAACCTAGATCAGGCAGGTCGCTACCTAACATTTGAATTCGACATTTTCTTTACTTGCAACTGTTATATTGTATATTGTAGTTAAAGTTTACTTTTATGCACTAATTATACAATACTTTAAGAAATAACACTGCTGCACCTAAATGTACACTTTTGTAATATTTACTTTTTAAATAAATTATTCTTATTCTTATTATTCTTTTGTGGAACGGAACTCTAAAAACAAATTTAGCTTTAATGTTACTGTTGCAGGGTAAATTGATATATTCGTATGTATGTCCGACTCGCACTTGGCCTGTTTTTATGTAAACATTTCCATATTTTACGAATATTTCGACAGTTTACAAGTTTTAATATGAACATCGAAATCCTATTGTGTATTCCTCACCTGTAGGGGAACTAGGTTCGCACTGCTTCTGACAGAGCTCCCGGGTGCCAAAGTTGTTGGCGTTTCCAAGACAACCTCCGTATCTGAAGGGGATGCACTGCTCCAGTGTGCTGTTATAGTACCAGTGTCGGTAGTCTGCGTCGCAAGCACCTTTCACGCTTGGTAACTTACATGCATCTGGGAAAAAACGCCATTAAGCAATGAGACAACTGAGCTGAATATAACCTTCTCACCAAACGGGCGCACTAAAAGTATCGGGAATGGAATATTTCAACTGTTCCTGTCATATTAAAATCTTTTTAATTGAAAACTCCTTGGTTTTAAAAATCGAATACCATTTATTAATTTAAAAAAAAGATTCTCGGTCTTGTCTCTCCCTATATACATTGTAGTCTTTGGTCTTGTCACAAGGTTTTGTCAATCTTGTTTAGTCGTTGAGAAAATGGAATTGACTCGAGAAAATTCAAGAGCGATGATTTATTATGACTTTCGAAGTGGTTTAACCAAAGACATTCAAGTATTTACGAGCGATAGACAGGACAAGACGAAGAAAATCGTAATCCAAATACTTGTTACTACTTAGTAACAAATAGTTCTGTCTAGTGTCATACGCCCGCCTAACAAGAAGCATTCGTGTGTCATTATTGACGACCCGAATAGCGCAGCGGTAGTGGGGCTGCCTTACGTTCTTAGGGTCCCGGGTTCGAATCCCGGTAGAAGCAAATGTTTGTGTGATGAGCATGGACATTTGTTTCCGAGTCATGGATGTTTATACGTATAATAAGTATGTATTTACAAACAAAAAAGTATCTATGTAGTATATCAACTATCTGGTGTTCACGACACAAGCCTCGTTGCTTAGTGTGGCACTAGATGGCGCTGTGTGCAATGTCCAGCGATATTTATTTATTTATAATTGAAAATGTTCGGGATCAACATTTTTGTATGGCATTATTCCCAATGTCCGCTCTATACCTAATTCTTATAAATCTCTTTGGGTTTAACACAAAAACAGTGTGTTGACCGGATGATTTCTGCATTTGGTGATGAAGCCCCATCCAAAACCACAATTTATCGCTGGTTTGCTGAATTTCAACGTGGACGTGTCAAGCTCAGTGATGATCGCCGTCAAGGTCGTCCAAAAACTGCAGTCACCCAAGAAAACGTTGATGCTGTGCGTAAGCTGATTGAGGAAGATCGACATGTGACATACCGCGAGATTCAGGCAACTTTAGACATTAGCATGAGTCAAATACAAATAATATAGCATGAACAATTAGGTGTAAAAAATTTGTTTTCCCGATGGATACCGCATTCGCTCTGTGAAGAGCAAAAAGCGGCTTACTTGGTGCGTCAGAACTCTCGAAAGATTCCACGCAGGATCCTCTAATGCTGTATACAACATCGTATCAGGTGACGAATCCTGGATATACGCGTACGAACCCGAAACAAAAAACCAGTCACGAGTTTGGGTGTTCGAAAATGAGTTAAAGCCAACAAAAATTGTTCGTTCACGGAGTGTTGCAAAAAAAATGGTGGCCACGTTTGTCCCCAAAACCAGCCATGTTACGACTATTCCTCTTGAGGAACAAAGAACTGTTAATGCAGAATGGTATGCTAGCATTTCTTTGCCACAGGTCGTATCTGAACTCCGTATAGAAAACTGCAACTGCCGCATCATCCTCCATCACGACAATGCGAGTTCTCACAGCGCGCACAAAACAAAAGAGTTTTTAGAGCAAGAAAACATAGAATTATTAGACCATCCGCCGTACAGCCCCGACCTAAGCCCTAATGATTTCTATACTTTCCCTAAAATAAAGAATAAATTGCGTGGACAGAGATTTTCATCACCTGAAGAAGTTGTGGACGCCTACAAAACAGCCATTTTGGAGACCCCAACTTCCGAATGGAATGGTTGCTTCAATGATTGGTTCCATCGTATGGAAAAATGTGTCAAATTTCGCGGAGAATACTTCGAAAAGCAATAAATTCATTTTTAAATAGTAATGTTGTGTCACTTCCTTGATTCCCGAAATTTTCAGTGCCGCCCTTAGCATACTAAGCTGCAAGCTGCTTTTAATAAATCGTAATGCATACATTACGATTTATTAAAAGCAGCATGGTATTCGTGTTACCTGAATACCATGAATACCGTGAATACCATGCTGCTTTTAATAAATCGTAATGCATACATTACGATTTATTAAAAGCAGCATGGTATTCGTGTTACCTTTAGGCGAGGGTAGTACGCACACATCCTCACACTCTTCCTTGTTAGAGAATCTGTTGCCATTGCCGTCACAGCCTCCGTACCAGAAGCGAGAACAGCCTCCGTATGCGAGGTCGTAGTACCACATCACCGTGAAGTTATGACAAGGGCCTGGATCCGTCGACATACTGCAAGCAGCTGAAATAGGAGGCAAGGTTTACAAAAACATTAACCACTGAAGCAGGGAAACGTGAAAATCAAAGTGGTACGCTCACCTTGTTTATTTTCAGGAGCATCAGTACATCCAAGGAACTTAGGTCCAGTGGCTTCAGTGCGTCCATCAGGGCAGCATCCGTGCAGACTAGAAGAGCAATCACAACCAGCGCCATCAGGGCCGGTGGCAGGAGTCTCGCCGTCTCCGCAGCACCCAAACTTGGAGTCGCGGCAGTGGCAGCCCTGCAGTTCAGGTCCCGTCGCAGTGGTAACGCCGTCAGCACAGCAGCCAAACTGGTACGTGTTGCAGGCACAGCCCTCGTTGTTAGGTCCGGAGGCCACCGTGTGCCTGGTGAAAGAGTTTGATTTTTAAGCCGTTGTGTTGGAAAAGTTTGGAACATTTTACTAGAAGAATCTTTGAGTTTCTTAATCATGGGGCATTCGAAATGTATGACGACATCACCGGTTGCATTACATAAATATCATCATATTTTAAAGATTTTTAGATACCTGTCAGGACAGCATCCATGTTCGGTGTACTGACAGCCGCAACCCTGGTGGTCTGGTCCCTGCGCGATGATGACATTGTCGGGACAGCAGCCGTGAAGCGCGTACTGGCATTCGCAACCTAGCAGGACAACAGGGCAGGGTGGCATTAATGTGTGTAAAAATCATGAAACTCAATCAAGTGCAAGAATATTTACGTTAATGAACAATTGGATTATCTGACAGACACAAATTGGCAATACAAAAACAGTTAAAGAAAGATTGCCGTAAATCAACGATGTCTTGCAACGAGACACGGGACTATTCCGCAAGTCACCAGGAACTGTCAAAAAAAGAAAAAGGAACTGTAAAATAACCTTTGCGTTGCTACTGTTGATACCGTAGAAGTGATGACATGAAGAAGTGGGACTTTAACAGAATAACAGAAAAAAGAAAATACCTTCAAAATTTTCCCCTTTAGCTGGTCTGCGGTTGTCTGGGCAGCATCCGAAGGCTTGCAGCAAGCAACAGCCTTCAAAGTCACGTCCGTGGGCAGGAGTTTTTTCATCCTGGCAGCAACCGTACGGTGATTTACTACAGGGAACTGGGCAGCCTTCACTTTCACGGCCCGGAGCTAAAATAGGGCATTTAAAACTTAGGAATCTTATTAGAATACGTTTCTTCCTCCTGTCAAGACTCTGATGAGCCAAGGAGACAAGATACAAGACTTCTCCTGGAAATAATCATGTCCGAAAGGTGACCATTCTTTTTATTTTAAAATTATAAGCCACTTGCGTTTCAAACAGCTTCCAATAACTATGTTTCTAGCTAGTAAGGTTTAAGAAAATGAATTATTGTTTACCTGATGAGACCCCATCAGGACAGCAACCAAACTCAGTAGTGTTGCACGGACATCCCTGTCCGTCGGGCCCGGCGGCTTCGGTCTCGTTGTCAGCGCAGCAACCGAACTCGAAACTACTGCAAGGATCCAGCGTGGTGGTACCGACGTCAGTGGTTCCCTCGCTAGTTGTGCTACCTTCGCTTGTTTCGATGTATTCGGTTGTTTCAGTTGTCGTTTCGGTAAGAGCTCCCGTGGTCGAAGTTTCTAGAAGGAAGTCTGGTCAGAACATGTGTGTCTCATTTGTGTGGAACATATTATTTCTATAATGCCTGTTTTAGAACAATGTCTTGTTCAGTTCCCATAGCTAAGGTTTCACTAGTCTAAGGAAGTATTTATTCCGCAGCTCTGTTGTTCTATCACAGATTCTTAAAAAAACTTTGTTTTGTGATGTAAAACTATCGATTGCTATACTCTTGATTATCAACTTACCGGTTTCGGGGCATCCTTTCTTCTCAGATCCAGTAGCTTCGGTCTCATTGTCAGCGCAGCAGCCGAACTCAAAACTCCTGCAAGGATCCAGCGTGGTGGTACTGATGACGTCAGTGGTGCCCTCGTTAGTTGTGCTACGTGCACTGGTTTTAACTTCGGATGCTTCTGTTGTGTTTTTTGTCGCTTCAGTAAGTCTTCCCGTGGTCGAGGTTTCTAAAAGTAAGTCAGTGTTAGAAGATTTGTCTCTTTCATAAGAAAATACCCGCACAAGAAGTTCCAATCAATTTGTGGTTTAGGTATGTTATAGTTTTCTTTTATTTTGTCTCGACCTTTACAATTTGTAAACTACAGGCACCAGCAGCACATAATATTAGTTTTATTTATTTATTTAAACTTCTTGTACAATAGTGGTTAGTGGGTAGTGGTAGTGGTTTTCAAATTCATTTCTTTATCAAGTCGGGACACGTCTTTTGAAGCACTAGTGTTTTTAACTAACAGTTGCCAAGAAGAGTTGTTGTTTACCTGGTGATGCACCATCTGGACAGCAACCAAACTCAGTGGCGTTGCGTGGACATCCCTGTCCGTCGGGCCCGGCGGCTTCGGTCTCGTTGTCAGCGCAGCAGCCGAACTCGAAACTACTGCAAGGATCCAGCGTGGTGGTACCGACGTCAGTGGTTCCCTCGCTAGTTGTGCTACCTTCGCTTGTTTCGATGGATTCGGTTGTCTCAGTTGTCGTTTCGGTAAGAGCTCCCGTGGTCGAGGTTTCTAAATAAAAATCAAAGTTACAACTTATTCTATTCTATTACCGATTGCCAATAACGTACCGATAAACTGAAGCAGTCTTCAATATCGTGTGGTTAGTGCCTAACTGGTCTAGTCGGTTTTTATGCCACCCATGGGCCTCTGACTTGACTGTAAATTAGTAAGTCTCTGATAGAGGCTCAGAAACAGTAAGGTCATCGATTAGAAAATTTGTTAAAGCATGTTTAGATGTGCTGGCTAAAGAAGTTTGTTCATATAGTGTTTAAGTCATTAACTTACCGTTAGACAGAAGTCCAGTGGTGGTGGTCTCCACGGTGGTGGATGGCTGCGCCCCGGGTTGGGTCAAATCGTTTGTAGTTTCGAGCGGATCTTCTGGCATATTTGCTCGTACTATGACCTTCCATAACGCCACCTCGCCTATTCCATTGTACGCTCCACACGTATACTCCCCTAGAGTGTCCTGATTGAGGCTTTTGATAGTGAGGACGTTTTTTCTCGTTTCGTAATCTGTGTCATTGTACAGTACTATGGCTTCCTCGTCAAAACCGTTGTACCAGAACACGGAGGGTGGCGGGTACCCGTACGCTAGGCAGCGCACTTCGAGCGGACTGCCCAGCTCGCCGGTCACCACGGCGTTCTCATCTCCAGCAATTCCGGCAGGCAGCATAGCAGGATCTAACAGCCCCCGATATTAGTAAAGTAATTTTTATAATTTATGTATCCTTTTTTTTTAAGAAAGTTTGTATGATATATAGTAAATGTAGGTATTGGTGTATTGGGAATTTGGAAATAATGCACTACCCCGTTTACACCCGGTATACAAGTATAAAAACTTGTCAAAAGCATGTCGTATAATGACATGCATTGTCCAACATTCAATTGTTTATTTATTTAAACTTTATGTACAATAGGCGAGACGACAAAAAAAATCTAATTAGTCCGTCAATTAGATAATCAAAAAATATTTGACCCGTGTATTTTCTTTTGTTACGTAAACCAAAATTACTGAAGATATGACGCTTTTTAAATTCTCGAATACGTCACGCCTAGGTATAATTTTTAGCTAGTTCTGACGTTACGAGCCCCTACTCCCGAGTTTTGATGCGATTTATCTTTGTCAATGTTCGCTGATTTACAAAAACAAAAAATACGTGTTCATTAATTTCCAATACTCTAACTGACGGACTAAATAGATTTGCAATTTACTAATTACTTACCACTATTGTATGCCTATTGTGTGCCTATGTACCTATAAGCGGGTGGTACATATGCCACGAGGCATTCTATACCAGTCAACTTTTCATCAACCTTTGGGTTAAATAGGAAAACATTGTGATAGGGTACAACATAATATTTAAAAAATAACTACCTACTTGTTTTAAAAAAATTATAATAATAAAAATAATGCCAGCCTATTACTGTCCCACTGCTGGGCAAAGGCCTCTTCTTGTACAGAGAAGGCACGAGCATTAATCACCACGCTTGCTCAAGATGGGTTGGCGATTTCAGACTTATATTAATGATAAAATCCAGGTATCCTCACGATGTTTTCTTTCACCGATGTCCGTGATGTCCAAGAAAGTACATATGAGTTAAAAAAATTACATTGGTACTTGCCCAGATTTTAACCCACAACCTCAAGCGTGAGAGGCGAGACCTTAACCTCTGGGCCAACACGCCATTTAATTTATTATGTTTGTTAGAGAGATTTATCCATATGATGATTGACCCTATCGATAGATGTCAAGTACAGGATGTTATTTTTGCGAATTTTAGTCGGTTCGATTCCCGACTGTGGCACGCAACTCAAAAATCTTTAAATCCAGTTTTGTTTCTTTTTAAAAATAAAGGAATGTTTCCTTTGAGTAAAATTTGCTATCTCCAGTATTAAGAGTACTTTCCCTCCAAGTGGCATTAAAAAATTCCACCCTGTATAGTTGAGATAGCGTAAGAATTGGACATTAAACCGGTACGGTGTAAAAGAATTCGGAATATTTGGATCTTCGGAATTATTAATAATGGGAAGCACATGTGACTGGACCAAAGTGATTTTGGTGCTAGATGAGGAAATGCTTAAATCTACAGAGAGACTACTAACTATTATTCTGTGAACTGTTTTGTTAAGTTTTGTAAATGATAACTATTATCTTTATCCGAGAGTATTTATAAGAGTAGGTTCGCAAAAAAAATTAGCTAACCGAAATAATGATGATACTCTTGCGAACATGTTGAAATGCAGTTACGCGTAAACTATTGCTTAAAATTTTTAGTTACTAGTTAAAAACAACATTATATAATGTTAGTATGGTACGGTAACGGGGTTTATACTAATAAATCCCGTTTCCTTTCAGAGGTTTCCGAAACAATATGGTTGAGGGGTATTCCCACAATCCTATTACAAAAACGATAATCATGTGCGTGGGTCGTACTGAGAGTACTGAGATATCACAAGTTTTATTTTTTACAGTTCTATTAAATATAAATTCTAAAGTGAAATCGAACGAAAGCTTTTTAAATATTAGTTATCATGAGAGCAGCAGTTCGAACCCAGACAGGCGCATTAATTTGTGTAGTTTATATCATCACTACTGCTCTCAAAACGGTGAAGGAAAACATCGTGAGTAAACCGGCATGTCCTAGAAACAAAAACTTCGAAGACATGTGACATCTACCAATCAACACTGGGCCCGCGTGGTGGATTATATCCCATACGCAAAATACGCGCTTTGACGTGGAGTTGCGGACACCAGCCCGTTATACAATATACAATATTATATTAGTTATCAAGGCTTTGACCGAGTGGTGGCCAAAGTTAAGCCAAACCAACCAGGGCCATCCTAAAGCTCGTTGTGTCGACGATATCGTCAAAATCGCGGGAAGCACCTGGATAAGGGACGCCCAGAACCGGAAAGTGTGGCGGAAAATAGGGAAGGCCTATACCCAGCAGTGGGTGATTCTGGGCTGATTTGATGATGATGATGGTGATGAAGTCCTCCACATCATCGTACTTCACCGCCACTCACCATTGACGACGAGATGTATCTTTTGCGTGATTATTCCGAACATGTTTAAAGCAGTGAAAATGTAGACACCGGTATCGTTGCGGTACAGAGAGACGATCTCCAGCGCGCCGTCAGACGTCAGCCTGTAGCGGCCAGTGTTGTCGTCGATCTGTTGGGAAATAGTACAAACACTTAGTCTAAAAATAAAAAAATAAAAATCTTTATACGAATATACACTGGCCTGCAAAACTAAGTACTACACTCTTAAAATTTCAATTTTGTCTAAAGTCTATAGAAGTTAGAGATTTAAAATAAAATAAAATACGTTATATAGCAATTTTTATCAGCTTCATTAGTTTTTATGTATAATTTGTATAATTTAATAATTGTTATAATTTTTATTTCGAGTTCTTTTTGTTTCGAAAGTATATCTTGTGTACTTAAAAAGTTATTGCAATTTTAAAAGTGTGATAAGTACTTATTTTTGCAGGCCAGTGTATTTATTGTTTAATATCATTTAACTTTAGTGACATATTGACATCGCAACTCAACAACACCCAACACCTCCCACCGCTCAGTCGGCTGTCTGACATCTTGAAGCTGCAATCGAAACTCTTTGCAGTAGATACTTAAAGCAGTTTGGTTGTAATCAATGGACGGAACATCACCAGAACTAGAGCCGTTCGGGATTATCTATCAAACTTTCATAGTAAGTACCTACTAGACACACTTGCAAGCAATGTAACGAAAAGTTGAAACAAAGTGTGGTAATGCCGATCCGCCGAAATTATTAATCGGGGGAATAAAAATTTAATGGGCGGCTAATAATTATACTGAATCTGGACTATTATACCATATGGAGAGGAGCTCGTGGCTAAATAATAACAGCCGCTCGGGTCGATCGTTAGGTTAAGCCGTGCTTGCCTAGGTTGGTCTGTGGATGGGTACAGACATACAGACATACAGAGTTTCCTCCGTGCCTCGGAAAGCACGCTAAGCCGTTGGTCTTGGCTGTCATTAGTAGGTCTTTGACAGTCGATAGGTAGCCAGAGGCACAAAAAGCCTGACAACCAGTCTTACCAAGGGGTATTGTATTACCCAGTACTAACTGGGTTGTGGAGGTCAGATAGGCAGTGGCTCCAAGTAAAATACTGGTAAAACTGGAAGCCGACCCCAACATAGTTAGGAAAAGGCTAGGCAGATGATGGGTGACTATAATATCAAGTAAGTAACAATTTATCCGGTCAATATGGCAAGGAGAACATAGGAAGCAAGAGCGAGCGAAGCGAGCTCGGGACAGTCTTGTCTCGGGACTCGGACAGGTTAGGTTCGAAGGGGATGTCGTCATCTAGTGTGCGGGCAAAATGCGCGGACTAAGACCCCGGCATCCCCTTCGTATTAATAGGTTACTTTTAACACTGCAGAAAAATATAGGAGCCTCGCGCAGCGGGGCTACATCGACTACACCTTACACTCGTGTGGTTAATAAGCTTGTTTTAATGTTTTTTCCGAGTCCTTGAATGCTATTATCGACGATGATTGTATTGAACAACTAGGAACATTTCAGTAGCCCACATTCATATTTTAGACACACAGAGTTAATGGAATAATAAGTTTGCTTTATTTCTAATATAAATAATAAATACCTTAATGTCCCCGAAATCCCACCAGATTTTAGGCCTTGACGTGTTGGTTCCCATCCACGACTCATCCTGAACACTGAACATAGAGCGCAGTGTGGCTATACCGCCTACAGATGCAGTGACCACTGCGTCATCTAGGAACAAATTAGTTTTGTCATTTATTAACGTATTGTCGGTGCCTACTTTTATACGTAAAAATGTGTACTTATGTGTACGTTTGTTACTCCTTCACGCCCAAACGGCTTAACGGATTTGGATTCAATTTGGTATAAAGATAGCTTATATTCTGGATTAACATATCCCGGAAATAGCAGGTAGATCTTATGTAGGTAGAATGGACCGATTAAAATCCGCCAATTAAAAAAACAAGATGGCTGCCATTCGCGAGGTTTCGGGTTATAAGTATAAACGTGTATTTGTTGATAGAAATGAGCATAATTATAATGTGCCCTTAGAATATCAGTAACCGTTATCCAAAACCGAGTCCGCGTAACACTGGTCAGTTTCCCTCACAAATTATGTAAATTGTCGAGTTGACGCAACTGTCGAATTAAATAAAATGACGATTTTATTTAATTCGACAGTTGCGTCAACTCGACAATTTCCATAATTTTCCAGATTATATATATCGGTATGGAAAATGTTTATATGTTGTCACTGTTAAAAATTAAATGAGATAAAATTTTTCTAATCTTACCGTTGAGCTCGGAGGCTTCGGTGGTGGTCATAGTGGTGGTGGTGGTCGTAGTGGTGGTGGTGGACGTTTCCGCAGAGGTGGGGGGCTGTGTCCCGGGGCTGGGCGCACCCATGCTACTCGGCTCCAACCAATCGCTCTCAGGCGGGCTCGTCTCGTCAGGCATGTTGGCTCGCACGACGAACATCCGCGGCGGTTTCATGTCTTCGGAATTATAAGCTTGGCAGGTGTATGGTCCAAGAGTGTCGATAGCCAGGCTTCTGATGAGGAGGGCGTTTCGTCTCATGCCGTACACTGCGTCGGCTTTCAGCAGCTTGCCTTTCCCGTGGCCGCGGTACCAGAACACGAAGAGTGTTGGGTCCTCCGACTCTAAGCAGGGTACATGGAGCGGGTTGCCCAGGTCTCCGGTCACCACGGTGACGGCGTTCGTATCATCAGTAATTCCAGCTGGCTTTCCTGTAGGATCTAACAGCACCCAATTGTTAGATCTGTCTGATGCAGATGCATTCCATAAAATGTTTTGCAAGTTTTATTGACTGAAGCTATAAAGGGTGTAAAAAACCTCTTACGAAGCCGAAAGGCACTTGTTCTCCCAGTCATTGCGATCTTTTTTTTTGCTCTACACCATGCCTGGGAACCTTCTAGTTGCGGAGATATTGGGGGTCAAGGTTCCAACTTTTTGACACGTTTTTTTTTTAACATAAGTTTTTAATGTAAGATTTTAACTTTAAGCGATTTTACCTCCACGACCCCCGTACTATTCAATCCATCCACCAGCACAATGTTTTGAGTGCGTTACATTGAGTTCTACCACAAAACATAATTTTTCACCCAAAAAAAAAGTCGTTTCCCAGCAATAATTTTTGCGTAAAGTTACTTAGTTTGATGTACAGAACGCTTGGTTAACCCTGAATATATATACGACTACTAATCGCAAAATAATACCTTTTTTAGTGACAAATTAAATTCAATGAAATCAGATATTTTTGATGTGCTTCTGATGCAGTCAGGTACTGAAATTACTATCCACCCCACTGAAAAATAACTTTACATAATAATATTTTATTTTGCTTCAAAACATTCATCTGAAAACCTCAGAAACACTCAACATTAGCAGGAGATATTGTGTTAGTGTTGTTTACCTGGGTATGCGCGAGCGCACGCCAGCAACGCGGCGAGCGAGAGGTGACAGACGCGCGACATGTATACCGCGCGCAATGAGCCACTGATAAAGAGTAACACGAAGCAGGTAAAACTGCGCGAGTAAATGACCGTTGCGAGTGGTGGACAAACTCCTACTGTTAAAACTCTGAAGGAATACGAACTTTAAAATGCTTATCGAACATAGATGTGGGAGGAAGTTTAGGATGTGGTCAGCACGGGTATTATTTCCGCTTCATCACAATTATCATTTAGGAATTACCTAACTTTTTAGTGTAATTGTGTGATTTGTTTTGTGGGGGAACACCATTGATATATTAAAAAACCCTATATATAAATGGGAAACACCCAAAAACTCCGAAATATTTTATTCCGATTATCAAAAGTCCGAATTTCTATTATTTTAAATTACGAAATTCATAATTCCGAAAGTCGGAAATACGATTTTTTTGTTGTCCGATTTTCATTATGTTCGATGGATCGTTAGTCCGAAAAACGATATTCCGATTTTCAATACTTCGAATAAACTCCTAAAATTGTCCTAAAAGTCTTGCTAGCTGGCATGAGGAGCGTAGGCCGAAGGCCGGCGGAGCGACGACGACATTTGTGACAGAAAGCGGTGTAATATAAAATGCGAGCGTAGCGAGACCGTGTCATGGAGTCTTAGCAGGCTCTAAATTTGCTTATATTTTGAAAACGGTGCATCCTATCGCAATAATAATGAAAAATTTGCACCCTTAACCTCACAGTTTTACGCCTAAGACCATAGACTATAACAGTTCCTCCCCCACTAAGAAGCAACTGTTTCACACCCCGGAACGTTTATCTGACGATATCAACATGGTTCACTAATTTAATAACATAATTAACTTAAGATTGAAACATCAACATACAATATAAATCATAACCCAAACGATATCTAGGTATTACAAATCAAGGCGAACTACTGGCTTCCTAACTCTTTGACTCCTGCGCAAACCTTGTTCTGAGCATGAGGTGCCCGAGCCTGTGTTCGCTTCGGCCTCCGAATTTGCAACAATATTTGGATATTTGGATCTTCTCGTTTTATGTTTGCGGACTTTTAAAATTCGGTATTTGAAAAATTCGGTATTTTTTTCGGTATTATGAACGTTCGGAATATTTAAATTTAGGCCAAGTCAGTGCCAAGATAGGCTACGACGTTAGCCAATGCAAAGACCGTAAGGACTCGTTCAGACGAGCGGGATTCACGCAATGGGGAATTTTCCAGTGCTTTTTATGAACGAACTAGATGGCGCTGATTAATCTTGGGAATAATAAAATAGCAACACTGACTGATATTGAGCTGCCAGTGTAAGCCAAAACAATAGGGAAGGCTGATTGTAGAGGACGCGTCCATAGCTTAGACCCAATCTGACCAATGAGGTCAAACTATTTTAAAATATAAAATGACATTGGCAGATTTTCAACCAATGAGGATGTTTGGTACAAGCGATGCTAGTGCCATTAGTTCCATAGATGTCATCCCCATTAAATTAAAAAAAAACTTCCAGTGCCACTGTCGCTTCTTACTTCTTTTAGTTAAAAATGTTCGACTGAAAAAAGGTTCTTTACAGTTCTCACTTTACACTATACAATGAGTTTGACATGTGTCTAGGACAGATTTTTTTTTGCCCTGCTAAAAGATTTTACCATTGACCTATATTATAATACGTAATAAATACTTTTTTCATTGGATTTTACTAGAACGCCGCTTAAAAAATATTAGATTACAAGAAAGATCAGCGCCATCTATTGATAAATACTGAAGCGTTGTGACAAACGTCACTGGAAAATTCCCCATTGAAAACTGCGTGTTTTGGGAACACAACACTTTCACTGGGCAAGCAATAGAGGTTTGAAAATAGAAGTCGATAATAGTACATTGTAATACAAGGGGCTAAAATGACCCATTACGAGTATATACAAGGTAGTTTCACTACCGAACTTTAGTGAGGTAGTAAATAGGAACCGAGTTATAATGGGATTTTAGCGCCGTGTGTTACACTGTACTTTTCATTTTGAGTGCGAGAAAAATAGTCAATTTAGTACAAAAACATTTATTAAATATTACCTACTTAATTAAATAAAAATCACGTGAGATTTTGTTATTTTAAGCAGGTCGCGGCAGCCGGGGGAGAGCACGTCGAGGTACTCGTGGCTCAACAAGTCACGAGTACGAGATTTACTTTACGCCCTAGGGCCTAAAAGGGCCACTTTAGGCCCGCTTCGTAGGGCTATATTGGCGTACTTTAAGAGCATGAGAAGTGAAAAGAAATAAACTGTCTATTGTGCTTATAAAAATTACATCCTCACTCTGCCTCGTTGGTCTAGTAGTCGCAGTGGCGACTCGAGCATGAGGTCCTGGATTGGAAATGCCAGGTCAGGCAAAATTTTATTGGGTTTTTCTATCATCAATTTCTTGATAGCGGCCACGGAACCAGAATTCGTGCCCAAGTCATTGCAATATGCTTTCTACCATGGGACTTAAACATAACTGGCGAAATGTGGGTGTACTAGGTACTTCGGGGATTACAAGCGTGATGTTATGTATGTATGTTAAATATCATTAAAAATAATAATAATAATAATACCCCACCGCCGTATCTCTACGTTGACGACGTGGTGGGGCTTGCGTGCTCCGATGAGCCCTAGGTCTGTGCCGGTAGGGTTTACTTTGCCGAGATAGGTCTAGGGTGAGGGGCCAGACCAAGTGAGATACAATCCAAGCCAAGGTCGCACATGCCGAGGGCTGCATGGCTAGGGGAGAGGTTAGTCGCTAGTGTGCCAACTCGGGATAAAAGGGGACCTCCAGTTTTATTACTCTTGCCACAGTCAACGCAGGGCTCTGCTGTGGTCGACTTTTTAAGTCCCTAGCTACTCGTGGGAATAACATGAATACTAGATCCTAAACAAAAAAAACAACTTCAGGCAAAGCTGCCTCACATAGATGGCGAAACTTTACAACCATCTTCGTCATCATCTTCATCTTTTTTTCCATCAATTCCTTCATCATCGCAATCTTTTCGCGACACACCGACGGCTTCTTCCTCATCAATAAGTATACAGTCAGCGGATGTTGTACAGGAGACAAATTTTGTCGACGAAACTGTACCCCCGTTAAAGATGCAACAAGCCGTAGGAACTGGAGCATTGAAATGAATAAATTCATCCTACGCACCTATCTTCACCTTACTAGTATGGAAACAGATAAAAATGCATACTTACCATCGCTACACACTAAGTTCTTAGAAAAATACAATGCTATGCAAGTCAGCCGACAAAGAATAGGTGACCAGCGTAGGGCTATAGTACAAAAGAAATTATTACCACAAGACACAATAGATCAAATTTATGAGGAAGTCAGAGCCGAACTACAAATTATACATACTCAAATACAGCAACACTCTACACAACCTAGTACAAAATCCGGCCAACGTATGAGATGGACGAACGAATACAATGAAACAATAATTAGAATATACTTCACTGCCACACAGTTAGAAACAAATAAAACATCCTATAGGAAAAAGTTACATGAGGAATTCATAAATAAATATCCAGAATTAGCGCATATAACAGAGCAAAGACTTTCTGATCAAGTGAGAGCGATTATAAAAAACAAATATATACATGACAATAGATTAAAAGAAATTAAAAACCAGGTAGCTTCAGAACTAAGCAATAGTAACAGTAACACACAAAATATTGAAGACATAAATCATGATCACTGGAACACACAACCCCAAGACGACTCAGAACAACCTGCTACAAATACTAACTTCTCTGATACACCTAATAATAATCTTACGACAAATATAATCTTAAACAATAGCACAGACACTAACATCGTATCTCAGACTGTCGTAAATATTGATGACGAATTTTTTTTGACTAATATAGATGTAGGTCAATTTGGACCTACGCAAACAAATTTTGATACTACTCCAGACCAAACCAACCCAGAAATTGAATCCAGATTTCATCAAGCTCAAATAAATTTTAATTACACACACCCCACTAATAGACCATACATTCCTAAGCAGAAGACTTCTCGAAAGTTTTCTGCCATTGTTTCCTACATAAATACTGTCATTCTTCCTAAGTATGTAAATGCCGACACCGAATTCGCCAAATTACAAACCATAATCTACTGTGCAGCATGGACGGCAGCTACATGCAACGGGGCTAAAATATCAGACCCTATCCAAAATGTGAGCCGCCCATATACACAGAGAAAACCGAAATGGCAAATCAGATTAGAAAAGAAAATTGAAAATCTAAGAGCAAACATAGGTAGGCTGACACATTTCATTAATGGTTGTAGAAGTCAAAAATTAATAGCTGCAGTAGAAGAAATAAAGATAAAATATCAACTACACGCACAACACGAAAAAAACCCAAACACAGAATTAGCACACTTTTTGGACACTCTAAAACAAAAATTAAGCGCTGCATCGAGTAGACTTAAAAGGTACATAACATGCACGAATCGCAAAGTTGAAAACACAAAGTGTATCAACAATGAAAAATTATTTTATAGGAATCTTACATCTAATAACAAAGACACTAATAACCAAAGTCTAGAGTCACCTACACCCGAAACACTACGAGAATTTTGGGCTAACATTTGGATGAACAGAGTACATACAAATACCTAGGTTTCAAACAGTCCAGACAAATACAACAAAAGATGTCAAAACAAGAACTGCTCAAAAAATTCACACACCGCCTCAACCTTATCTTAAAAAGCAACCTTAATTCAAGAAATACAATTAAAGCCATTAACACCTTTGCAATACCCATTCTCACATACTCTTTCGGAATTATACGATGGTCAAAGACTGATATTAAAAAACTACAGCGCACTATCCATACACTCCTAACCAAACATAGAAAACACCATCCAAAATCATGCATACAACGACTTACACTACCACGCCAAGAAGGAGGGAGAGGATTAATAGACATACACAATTTACACAACAAACAGATACTTTCACTCAGAGCATACTTTCATAACAAATCAGAAACCTCATCACTACACAAACAAGTACCGTAACGGTGACCGATAACAAACTAACACCACTAAACCTACAAAACCGAAACATGCAAATAAACGAACACATCGTAAGTACACAACAAAAAATTGCAGCATGGTCTGAAAAAGCCCTACACGGAAGACATCGAGCCTGCCTGAGCCAGCCACACGTCGACAAAATTAAGTCGAACGAATGGCTCAAACGGGGTGAATTGTTTCCCGAGACCGAGGGTTTTATGCTGGCCATACAAGATCAAATAATAGCTACCCGTAATTACAGAAAATACATCATAAAAGACACAAACCAGCCGACTGACTTGTGCAGACATTGCAACAATGCCTCCGAAACTATACAACATATAACAGGAGCATGCAAATCACTTGCACAAACCGATTACAAACACCGCCATGACCAAGTCGCTGCAATCATACACCAACACGTTAGCATTTAAATTTAAATTAGTTTCTGAAATGATACCGTATTATAAATATAAACCAGAAGTAGCCTTAGAGAATAACGATCAAAAAATTTACTGGGACCGAACTATAATAACCGATAAAACCATTAATTACAATAGACCCGACATTACCGTTCACGACAAAACCAATAAAACAGTTTATCTGATAGACATAGCTATACCTAACTCACATAATATTCAAGCCACAATATCCGAAAAGCTCAGTAAATACCAAGATCTTGCCATTGAAATTAAAACCCAATGGAAAGTACAAACTGTTCATATAGTCCCCATTGTTCTCTCATCTACTGGAATTATACCAAAATCTCTCACACAAAGCCTCAACACTCTACAGATGCCTAATCACACACTTTACATGCTGCAAAAAGCCACTATTCTCAACACCTGTCGAATCACCCGAAAGTTTCTGACTTCATCTACATTATCATCCACTTTCTCTATTTAAATTTCACCTTACATCCTTGGTTCCGACCCGCGTGTAAGGTTTCTTAGGCTCTCTTAAATGAGAAGAAACATAAAAAACAATATAAAAATAATAATAATAATATATTTATTCAAATTTAGAATTCGCACACGAAACAAACGAATATGATGTTTATTTCGAATTCGAAATAAACATCATACGGTAACGATAATGCGGATGATTTGTCATCTTAGGCATGAATTCCTGCTACGCTGACGTCGGTTGCGCGTACGAGTATACATTGTGTTCTATATAGCACAGCAACGCTGACGTCAGCGGCGCGTATGTCGCTACATATTTCTCGCTGAAGTACGCGACCGACCGTGGGCGACCGACGTCAGCGTAGCAGGAAATCAGGCCGTACAATTTGAAAAGGGCGATGTTTAATCGGAGAATGACTTACCTATGCTGCGGGAAAGTCATCACCTAGAATGGGAGCTTTAGAGGCCCGTTTCATTAGCTTCATAGAACGTAAATCTTTCACAAAACCAAGCCGAAAAACTGTGACTGTGTTAAATGATAAATATCGCTGGATTTGTATCACGAATTCAAAGCTAATCGATCAGTCGACCTGGCGTTTGTCCAGAACATTAAAGTCAATAATAAACACACCACCGGTATTGAGGAAACAACCGAAGTTCTATTAAATAGTCTGATACCTGATGATTCGCCGGTAAATGACAATGACTACCATCAACAGATCAGAGCGTGGGCTGCTGTGCCACCTGAATCACCAGCGTCAGACCTTCCATCCATTGACGAATTCATTAATGTTGTCAGGAAACTGCCTCTTAACAAATCATCAGGTGAAGATAAAATATCTAATCGGATGATAATAGAAGCGTGTAAAACAGCGGGCGACGCCATTCTATCTGTTTTCAACCGATGTATTGCGGACGGAGTTTTCCCTCGCGTATGGCGACGTGGCGTTATACGAATAATTCCAAAAAGTGGTGATAAGCCACCGGACGACCCTAAGTCGTACAGGCCCATAACCCTACTGCCATCTTTAGGAAAACTCCTGGAGCGCCTTATCGTTCCACGTTTGCTGCCAGACGGGCCAAAGTTTCATAACAACCAATTCGGTTTCACCGTGGGAAAATCTACCGTAGACGCGGCACTTTCTGTTAGAAAAATTGTTAATAACTCGGAACACAAGTACGTGGTTGGAATCTTTTTAGATATTTCCGGGGCCTTTGATTACGCATGGTGGCCGATGCTACTACTTAAACTGAAGAATCGTGGCTACCATAAAAACATATATAATCTTGTTTATTCTTACTTTTTAAATGGTTCCGCGAAACTCAAACTCGGTCATTATTCTATGTCAAAGCCCCTTACCATGGGATGTCCTCAGGGTCGGTAATCGCTCCGTATGTATGGAATTTAGGTTTTGATGATTTTCTCGCGATTCCCCTTCCTCCCGGCTGTTCATTAACCGGTTACGCGGACGACGGCCTGCTGCTCATTCAGTCGAGTACTCGGGCTGGTCTCGAGAATTTAGCTGACACTTGCCTACGATTAATATCTCAGTGGGGCGATTGAAACCGTCTGACCTTTGCACCGCAAAAAACTTATCAACTAATTTTAAAAGGTAATCTTAAATCGTGGCCTAGTATTAAATTTAATAACGTTCCCGTGAAAAGAAAGCAATCCGTGTGCTACCTTGGTTTGGTCTTAGAGAGAAATTTTTCATTCATAGATCATATAAAAACTGTCGGTGAAAAAGCTAAAAAGAACTTTTATGCCTTAACGAGAATATCAAAATCTACGTGGGGTCTGTCATTTATAACTTTAAAGACCATTTATGGGGCTACTTACTTGGGGTGTATGTGCTACGGGGCACCTGTCTGGGCCGATAGGGCCACCATAGGAGCGGCACGACGTAAATTGCTTCAAAGCCAGCGTTTGGCTTTGATATTCTTATGCAAAGCGTATAGGACGGTTAGTACTGAAGCCTTACCGGTACTTGCAGGTGTACTTCCAGTTGATCTTGAAGTGCAGCGACGGGCTGCAATGTACTATAACGCACGTGAGACCGCGGACGCAGACTTTTTAACCCTACGTGACCGTGTTAAGATTGCTAGATTATTCAAACCACAGACCGATGTCTGGGAGGAACTTTTGTCTGAATGGCAAGGTAGGTGGGATAATTCCATCAAGGGCCGACACCTCCACCAGTTCTTTCCATCCGTTCGTGAACGGCTGGCCAGGACATGGTTGGAGGTTGATCACTGTGTTGCCCAATTTCTCACCGGTCATGGTAACTTTAAGAGTAAATTATTTTCCCCTTAAGCTTGTTGACTCGCCTTTTTGTCAATGTTCCACATCTGACTGCGAATATGAACAATCAGCACATCACATTTTATGGGAGTGCAGTCTTTGGCAGAATGAACGCAACATTATGTTGGATAGTGTACAGGTTACATCCGGAGTTATTTACTATACAGACCTTGTGGAAACTAGAACAAATTTCCGTGCGTTCAAGCGTTTTTGCCATACCTATTATTGGAATCAAATATCACAACTTAGGACCCATTAATGTTAATATTTATCCGTGGTGCTAGGCAACTGGGCCTATCCCAGTTGTAAACGTCCCTTTGTGCCTATTGGCCTTGTTTCGTTCTGTCTCCTGCTGAAATGGAGGGAAGTGGAAATTACGGTTTTTTCCTACTCCTCCACTAAACTTTTCTGATTAATTTCGTTGCGGGATCCAAGACAGTTAAATTCATTCTCTGGGACTTCGTCGAGCTTCGTTGTCTCGGCGCTTTTCTGGTGGTCGCCACTGTTGATTCTGGCTTTCAGGAGTTACAGTGGTTTGGGAACAGTGTGGCGGGCTTGTCCCATAAAAAAAAAATATCGCTGGATATTACACACCCCGCCATCTAGTGCCACACTAAGTAACGAGGCTTGTGTCGTGGAAACCAGATAGTTGATATACTAAATATATACTATTTTTTTTTTGTAAATACATTCTTCTTGTAAATATAAACAACCATGACTCGGTAACAAATGTCCATGCTCATTACTCAAACATTTGCCCCTAACGGGATTCGAACCCGGGACCGTAACGTAAGGCAGCCTCACTACCGCTGCACCATTCGGGTCATCGCACGTGCGTAGTGCTTAGATACCATTTTATCATCATAAACTCACTCCCACGTTTGTGGATGATAAGCACTTCGAAATTCGAATGTATAGAATAGGACAGTAGAATTCTGTACACCAGTCGCGACTGTCGTATACTCGCGCAGGTGTCGCTTCGCTGGTTTATTATTCTCGGTCGACAAAATGTCGCGCGTCTGTCTCCTCTTGCTCGCCGCGCTACTAGCGTGTGCACGAGCGTACGAAGGTAAAAAATATGTTTCATTTGATAACAGCTAGGACTACATACGCGACTCATCTCATGATCATCAGTTTTAAAAGATTTCTGTTCAGTATTAGAGGTAGATCTTTATAAGTACTAGCTTATTCCCGTGGCTACGCCCGCGTGGAGTTCGATAATTCTCCCACGGGATCTTATTAACGGGATAAAAAGTATCCTATATGTTAATCCAGGCTATAAACTATATGTGTGTTAAATTTCATCCAAATCCTTTCTGTAGCCTTTGCGTGAAAGAGTATTATATTGTATATTGTATAACGGGCTGGTGTCCGCAACTCCACGTCAAAGCAATACGCGCTTTGACGTGGAGTTGCGGACACCAGCCCGTTATACAATATACAATACTATATTAGTTATCAAGGCTTTGACCGAGTGGTGGACAAGGTTAAGCCAAACCAACCAGGGACATCCATTGCGTATGGGCTATAATCCACCACGCCGGCCCAGTGCGGATTGGTAGATGTCACATGTCTTCGAAGTTTTGGTTCTAGGACATGCCGGTTTCATCACGATGTTTTCCTTCACCGTTTTGAGAGCAGTGGTGATGAAATAAATTACACAAAGTAATGCGCCTGTCTGGGTTCGAACTCACGACTTACTGTTCGTAAGTCGGGGCCGCCACCACTGCGCCACCGCTGCTCTCGCGTGAAAGAGTAACAAACATCCGTCCATCCTCGCAAACCTTCGCATTTACAATATTAATAGGATTAGAAGGATAAACATATTGGGAATGGCTTTCCTGATGAAATGGAGTCGTATTGTACAAACAAAAAAAAAAATTGAAATGCCTTAGGCATTAAGTCCTTTGTCAGTCCTACTTTGTGCAATTTTACTTGTGCATAACATATAATAAATATAAGAAAACTTTTTTAATAAACGTTTAACTTTTTTTTCCGAACGAAAACAATAATGATTGAAAGTACAATGCATAAAAAACATGAAACTGTTGTGTTGTCTATCTTTTTGTCCACACTACAGGGTTATCAGGCTTATGTAGTAGTTCAGTTGATTTAGGTATTTTTTTTTTTTTTTTTTTGGGACAAGCCCGCCACACTGTTCCCAAACCACTGTAACTCCTGAAAGCCAGAATCAACAGTGGCGACCACCAGAAAAGCGCCGAGACAATGAAGCTCGACGAAGTCCCAGAAAATGAATTTAACTGTCTTGGATCCCGCAACGAAATTAATCAGAAAAGTATAGTGGAGGAGTAGGAAAAAACCGTAATTTCCACTTCCCTCCATTTCAGCAGGAGACAGAACGAAACAAGGCCAATAGGCACAAAGGGACGTTGACAACTGGGATAGGCCCAGTTGCCTAGCACCACGGATAAATATTAACATTAATGGGTCCTAAGTTGTGAGCTGTTATATTTGATTCCAATAATAGGTATGGCAAAAACGCTTGAACGCACGGAAATTTGTTCTAGTTTCCACAAGGTCTGTATAGTAAATAACTCCGGATGTAACCTGTACACTATCCAACATAATGTTGCGTTCATTCTGCCAAAGACTGCACTCCCATAAAATGTGATGTGCTGATTGTTCATATTCGCAGTCAGATGTGGAACATTGACAAAAAGGCGAGTCAACAAGCTTGAAGGAAAATAATTTACTCTTAAAGTTACCATGACCGGTGAGAAATTGGGCAACACAGTGATCAACATCCAACCATGTCCTGGCCAGCCGCTCACGAACGGATGGAAAGAACTGGTGGAGGTGTCGGCCCTTGATGGAATTATCCCACCTACCTTGCCATTCAGACAAAAGTTCCTCCCAGACGTCGGTCTGTGGTTTGAATAATCTAGCAATCTTAACACGGTCACGTAGGGTTAAAAAGTCTGCGTCCGCGGTCTCACGTGCGTTATAGTACATTGCAGCCCGTCGCTGCACTTCAAGATCAACTGGAAGTACACCTGCAAGTACCGGTAAGGCTTCAGTACTAACCGTCCTATACGCTTTGCATAAGAATATCAAAGCCAAACGCTGGCTTTGAAGCAATTTACGTCGTGCCGCTCCTATGGTGGCCCTATCGGCCCAGACAGGTGCCCCGTAGCACATACACCCCAAGTAAGTAGCCCCATAAATGGTCTTTAAAGTTATAAATGACAGACCCCACGTAGATTTTGATATTCTCGTTAAGGCATAAAAGTTCTTTTTAGCTTTTTCACCGACAGTTTTTATATGATCTATGAATGAAAAATTTCTCTCTAAGACCAAACCAAGGTAGCACACGGATTGATTTAGGTATGTAGGTACACTTATCTGTTTTCTTATTTTTTAGGGTTCCGGATCTCAAAAGGTAAAAAAGGACCCTTATAAGATCACTTTCTTGTCCGTCTGTCACCACTGATTTTCTCAGGAACGGGTGGACCTAGCAAGTTGAAATTTATACCAGATACTGAGGTCTATAGTCCTTAGGTGTATAAAAAATATAAATCAAGGTCCTGAGTCAACACGATAAAAAGATATGGGCAGATTTAGATTTTCGCGAAAACTTGTAAGTACCATTTCCCTTAATTTTCAATTATTTTTATTTTTCGGCATTTTCCCTTACTTGTGCTGTAAGACCTTGCTTTTGACCTAAATTGACATATCTAGGTCAACCGGATGTACCCTATAGGTTTTGGGTCGAAAACCTATAGGGTAGTTCCCGTTGACCTAGAATCCCGAAATTGGGCAAAAAGCACATGTAAAGAGAAAAATCAAAAAATTGTAAATATGTAGTTTAATAACAAAAAAAAAGCGATTTTACTGTTACAAACTTATTATTTGCGGTTGGTACAATAGCCGTTTCATGGGATCGAACAGCAAAGTTAAGTTTATCCTTTAAAAAGTTTGTACGGAACCCTCGGTGCGCGAGTCGGACTCGCTCTTGGCCGGTTTTTTTTTATTGTGTGGTTAGTGCCTAACCTGGTGTCAGAGTTTTTATTCCTCCCCTAAGGGCCTCTGAATTGGCTGTACATGCCGTCGAGAAATGTCTCCCAGGCATGCTGGCTTCCTCACGATGTTTTCCTTCACTGAAGCAAAGTGATAATTATACATTACGCGTGTGTGCGTGTCTTGTGTTCGAACTTGAGACCTATGACTTGGCAGCCCAAGGGTCACTACTAGGCTATCAATGCTTGTTGTTTCGTTATTGTTTTTTTTTTTAAACAGATAATTTTATGCCAATTTTTGATAAAAGGTGTGTATTAGGTTGTCAAGTAAAATCGGTGAAGACTCAACGTTGGCGGACTTTAAATAGTCTTGACTTCATTTCATCAGGCAACTTATTCGTAATTTCATCATGATCATCATCATTTCAGCCGCAAGACGTCCACTGCTGGACATATGCCCCCCCCTAAGTGTCGCCACATTGACCGGTCCCGCGCGACTCGCATCCAGCGGATTCCTAATTTTAATTTTAAGATTCGTAAATTGATGGTTAATAATTTGATGGTTAATTAAGAGGGGAGATGGACTGCGATTTCTCCATTAAATTTTGACGAAAACGACGTTTCGTATTCCCCTTTTTCTTCCAGAATCATGCCTCTAGAGCTATAATTTTTTTTTCATAAAATTAATTGTACACAATTCCTAGGAAATGCCTATCACGGCAGGGAAAGCTTAGAGGAACACTGTCCCCAAATATTGGCGCCATCCGCCGCCATATTATTGTTTTTCAGTCTTAACCATCACATCGCCGTGCGATACGATTCTTCATTGTTGGTAGATGGTAGGTGGGTCTATTCGCTCGCGTCGCTCGCTCATTCGACCCCGCTAAACCCTTCAAACCTATAAGCTGTCGGGGTGCCCCAAGTCAGTATAAAAACAAATTAAAGCTAAATATTTTAAAGTATGAATCAAAAATGTAACACATTTCCGATCGCTCTTTCGGAAATGTATAGATATCCTAGGAAAAATGCATATTATAAAATATATCATACATCTATTTTAGGAATTGTATACATTTCCTAGGAATTGTATACAATGACGGATTTCATACATTTCCGGTGACATATATACGTCCCAGTCATTTCTTTTTTTTTCAGCACCATAACTATGACCCTCCAAAATTGTCAATAATGCCACATCATTCTTTTTCAAACAAAACACATCATTCTTTTTTTAAATAATTTTAATGTCAAAAATACTTGAATCGGTTCAGTTTTCGAGAAAAAAAAGGGGAATACGAAACGTCGATCTCGTAATTTTTTTTTATAATATTTCTAGCTGTCCCATAACGCATACAGAGGCAGGCTTGACGCAGCGCGACGGAAATTAATAGTTTCTTCAAATATCTATTTTTCAAATTCCTTGCAGGCCCTGCTTCTTCTTATGATTGCTTAAAATATTTTTCATTCGGTAAGCAAATGGGGGGTCAAGGTCGGCTATGGGTGAGATCTTACACTATTTCTTTGTTGGTAGATTTTCCAGTAGCACCTCAGGCGTCTGAGCCAGGAGTGGCAGCATCTGAAGGTGGTTCAGCTACACTGCACGATCTGTTCCACGGCAACTCACCGCCTAAGAGCACGTGGAAGGTCCCGCAATATGTCGTACGTATCAAATTCTGAAAAATCATCATTTCGACTAGTCGTCTAAGGTTTTCACAATGCGTAGGTACAGCGAGGATGGAGATTTTTTTCCGCGACCGGTTTTTTGTTTTTATTTTAAAGTTTTTACAGGATTTTACAAATACCTAATGATGATAGAGGGACAAAAAGACTCTGGACTCTAGATTTGCGAGACGCATGATAATTACGAGTAGGTACCTATCGTACACTTCTACATGTGCATATTCCGGTCGGGAGAGCGGCATTGCATTCAGAACCCAACCCTGGTTGTAATGGATTTCCGCCAAGTAACGCATGATTCCCTAATTAATATTTCCAACTAACTATTATATTTTAACTTTTTAGCCGTATGGTATCCGGCAGAGTAGAATAGAACCAACCCATTACACTCACGGGTGTCGTATAGGGCGACTAATGTCTGAGGCAGAACACCTTGCGCCTCCGTAGACCAGAGAATGGGCAGCAGTGTTTTCTGTTAGTCTTTCATCACTGCGATCTCAAATGCGCCTGCCAAGCGTGGAGATTACGGCAAATTCCTCCCATCATGGGAGAGGCTTATGTCCAGCAGTGGACGTTATGGACTGTTATAGTAGTAGTAGTAGTATTATATTTTAAACAATAATAATTATAATTTTCCCAAAGAATTAGTGGAGAATAATAGAATTCCAAACTTTAAAAATAATCAATTTCTTAAAAAGTTTACACAAACTATCGTTTTCGGCACTTTTCCTGTCTCTATTGAGAGGCGAAATAGGCGTGTAGAGATTGAAGACTGAACGGAGATTCTAATAACAATATTGCCTAACTACTATCTAGTTCACTGGCTTTATCTAAGACTAGTTGACCCGCGCAACTTCGTCTGCGTCACAAAAAACTGTGATATCACCTTATAATTTTGTTTTCGCAATTTTGTTCAAAATTAAATACTTGTGGTTAATAACGTATTTATTTGGCTAAGGATTAATGCCATGTTTATAAAAACACCTTCGCAAATAATGCATTATTTTAGAACAAATGTGATTGCCATAAAAAAGTTTACTTGAGTTTAGTTTTTTAGTTTTATAGGGTAACTTAGCCGTTTTCGGCCACTTAAGCGAACGTATGACTTTGTGACGATTTCCCTCCATGATATTAAAGTCGCAGACTAGTTTCTAAAATATTTTTGAATTCGAAATATAATGAAGTTTTAATATTTGTAGACCTTTTTTAACTCGTGAACGTCACATTAAAATTACTAAAAATTTAAATCTCTGAAAATAGCGATTTCGCCTGTTTTCGGCCACCTGTTTTAGTTTCCGGCCATTATTTTGCTACTTCTCGGCCACTAATCTGCTATTTGATATCATATCTAAAAATGATCTCTATTTGCTATGTAGTAGGTTCTATAATGGATTAAAAGCAAAAAATACGTATGAATCAACGATTTTAATTAAAATCTTTAATAATTTTCGGCCACCTGCTTTTTGACTGGATTTTCGACCATTACTTCAAACACGGCCGAAAACCAAATTTATATTGATTAGTTTTCGGCCGTTGATCAACTTGCTTAATTTTCTAACTAGCTCATAAAACAAATTTTGGGGAAGTCCCTTTATGTCTGTATTGTTCGTCTGAGTAAAGATTTCCATTCAATTAGTTGATTTATTATCGTCAGCTTTTACTGGCTGAGAATCAGTTAGCAAATTATTAATTTTCGGACACATCGATTAGCTTAGGCCGAAAGGTAAATATTAAAATTCCAATTTTCGGCCGTCAAATATTCAATATCTATAAAGTGTTTTACCACATAATTAGCTCAAAACATGCGGCCGAAATCTAACTACACAAATGAGAAGCGGTTCTACTTTGTGCAAAATTACTTCTTTTCAAAGAATTCCTAATTTAATAATCAAAAGAATCAATTAAATGTAAACGGTCTTCTTTTAGTTTTCGGCCGGCCGGCCGAGAAGTAAATAGTTCCCCAAATCATTTTCTAGTTTCCCGGCCATCAAATTTAAATGTAAATAACATAAAGTTTCTTCCATTTTAATTAAAATAACACTAACTAAACTTATCTCCAGTACACAGAACGACAAATATATTTATAAAATCGATAAACAACTTTGTAACTTACCTTGCAAAAATTATGCGCGCACTATTTTTTTCACTAATTTCGACACACGCGTGCACTGCAAGACTTTCGGAGGGTCACTGACGACACAGTGGGATCATTAAAATGCTACAAAATTCAAAAGTTGTAGGGTTTATACCAATACATTGAGTAGCCGTTGTTTTTTTAAATGGGTAGGGTAAAGTGTCCTTATCTTATTAATAAAATAACGTACTGTCCGAAAACCAGAGGTGGCCGGCAAACCGGCTAAGCTACCCTATCTATCTTATAGGGTTGACTCAGTAGTCAACCTTAAAAGATAGATATAATAATATGGTATAGAAAACTTTTTTTATACCATTTTAAGAGGAACAATTACATCATACATGATTGTTGCGTAACTTTAAGTTTAACCGTTAACGCAGAGCACACAACAGAACCCCTAAAAAAAACCCGTTTTTGCCACCATTTTTCATTGATGCTCCGCTCCTATTGGCCGTAGCGTAGTGATGTTATATAGCCTCCCTCTATAAATGGGCTAACCAACACTAACACATTCTCTCCCGCACCACGATCGTCTGCCCAAGCTATAGTCTCCGCTAGATAAGTAAGAATTAAAACCCGCATACATTTATTCAAAAACATAATTCCGAAAACAGAAATAATGACATAAACTGGTCCCGAAACGATCTTTATCGTGATCCTTGACTTTTTCTAGTAATAAAAAACGATTTATAATGTATTGTCGGGGTACCAACGCAGAGAAATTAAGGAAAGAGCAATGACCTTTAATTCTTATTTATCTGGCGGAGACTATAGAACGTCAGTAAATGCAACAATAATGTGTGAAACATTTTATTTTGAAAATAAAATTGTCGCGTATTGTTCACAGCAGGGGGGTACCTGCGTACCACACCAGACACAAGCGGCAAAGCTTACCTGAGCCTTTCATTATCCCAGGAGGGGCGGGCGAGGGCCCGTGGGGAGAGTGGGGAGAGGTGTCTCCCTGCTCCAGAACCTGTGGAGGAGGCGTCGCCAGTCAAAAGAGGATATGTTTGCGGTGGGTAGCCTTTGTGCGAAAGACATTTCCATGAGAGACGCTTACGCGAATTCATTAGTTTGGTTTCCGCTCTACGGTGGACGCCATCATGCGCGTGAGAGCCCTCACGACGGGGGATGCGGTGTCCAGGGGTGGGGTTTTCTTGGCGGTGTATCTCGACATCGCCAACGTCTTCAACTCCATGCCTGGAGCTGCATTAGGGAGGCACTCCGGTATCACCGGGTGCCGACCTACCTTTGTCGTGTGGTCGGGGACTACCTGACGGATAGAGCCGTCATCTACCCCGCTCGCAGCGGAGACTGGAATCGGCGAGAGATGTCGTGCGGTGTCCCACAGGGATCGGTTCTAGGGCCGTCCTTGTGGAACATCGGTTACGACTGGGTGCTGCGCGCCGATCTCCCTAGCGGTGTAAGCGTAGTTTGCTACGCTGACGACACGCTAGTGCTGGCTCAGGGGAGGTCGTACGAGGCGGTGGCTGAAAATATGACACGCGGGCTTGCGATAGTCGTTGAGAGGATCCGGCAACTGGGTCTCAAGGTGGCATTGCAAAAGCCGCCGCCGCCGCTCCGTAAGGCTGGCCCGGACCTCGATGTGATGACAGGCCTATTATATATATGTTATACGTATAATATATTACGTTATGTTACACCTGTAAGAATTCTCATTTCTTGCAAGCACCTACAGACCTACATTTTTTATGTTATTATTGTTTTACACAGCTGTCTTTTAGGTTAAGAGGACTCGAATAAAAGTCTATTCGTGGAAATCTCCATTCACGCCAGTGTCCATTCTTGCAAAAGCGTCCTGATACTGTTTGGGGTCAGACTACCTAAATAGACAAAAAATATTAAAGGGTAATAATAAGTATCTTGTAATGCATTGCAATGTTAAGATTTTGAACCGTTGATCTCCATACCACGGTCCATACTATCATGTCTAACAGTTGTGTAGCCTTAATAGTCGATAACATAAAATAATCAGAGAAAGAAATAGTTTACTTTATACCTGATATCGGTCTAAGTTTTACCCTATTTATCGTAGTACATCTATACTTCTTTATTATATATTAGAAGTGACTACATTATTAAAATATTGTGAAGAAGTTATAGTTTTCTGTACTGGTTTGTTGTTTGGTGGTATCTCTGGGTCTACTGAACCGATTTTCAAAATTATTTTTAGAAAGCCACGTTATTTGTGAGTGGCGTAAACTATAATATATTTATTGCTTGAAAAAATAAAGGGCGGGGGGGGGGGATTAGAGGAAAATAAATGTCTACCCGTGCGAAGCCGGGACGGGCAGCTAGTTATTTAATAAACTAGTTGTTACCCACGACCTTCGTCCGGGTAAAATTATTATATAATAATGACTTCCCTCTTTGGATCGGATTTGGAGAACCCTAACCCTTTTTTAAAATAAAAGCCTAAGTTGCTCCATATAACATCAGCTATTTGCCACCTCGCACATCATTCCGCATGTTAAAAATGCGCGCGCGGTAGTAGATCATTATTTTACAGCAGAGTTATTTCAAAACTGCGATATCTCTGATATTCATTGAAATCAAGGATTTCAGATTTTCAATGGGTATAGAGTGGACCGTGTACCTATATTCTTGATTGGAAACGGTGAATCATAATATGTAACGCCTTTAGGTTAGGGCAACGACTGGTGGCAGCAGGAGGGAAGTAAGTAGTCAAAGATCGTGTTAAATCACGTCGTGGTCGAGTCTTATGTCCACCAGTGGACTGAGTGTTCACAGTTTATTCACAATACATCAGTCAACTTGAAACACTTTTGAATTTTGTACGTTTACGTGTGCAGGCCAGAAGACCAGTCTCAGTGCAGGGGAGGCGACACGAAGTACTTCTCGTGTCAGACGCAGGACTGTCCTGACGGCTCCGGCGACTTCAGAGCTGAGCAGTGCGCCGAGTTCAACGATAAACTCTTCAGAGGTTTCAAATACAAGTCAGTTGGATACATCCATAAACTCGGCCTATTCCTCATGGGGAAAAGACCCATGGAGAAACTAAAGAATGCCACCTTCTATTAGCAAGTTTTTTCCTAGATTTTCCTGTAAGTGAATAAAAGAACGACATCCCTTCTTATACTACATTATACTATTGACTAGATTATCTGTCAAGGCCAGCGATAATATCATCGACGAATAAGTCCCGTTTTCTAACTAAAAATCAGAATAGTTAGTACAGTTTCAAGATTCCTTGCACCAATATTATTAAATAAATAAATATCGCTGCACATTACACACAGCACCATCCAGTGCCACACTAAGCAACGAGGCTTGTGTCGTGGACACCAGATAGTTGATATACTACATAGATACTTTTTGCTTGTAAATACATACTTATTATTATAAACATCCATGACTCGGAAACAAATGCCCATGCTCATTATCACACAAACATTTGCTCCGACCGGGATTCTAACCCGGGACCCTAAGAACGTAAGGCAGCCTCACTACCGCTGCGCCATTCGGGTCGTATTTCTTAATAATTGTATTCGCTTTATTTTTGGCCTACGTAAGTACGATCTCATCTCATCATACCGTTTTCAGCTTAAGTGGCTGCCTATCCGATAATCCGACTCAGGAGATCCCTCAGATCTCTCTGTATGCTCTTCACTATTTTGACCGATCCATGTGCTCCCGATTACTTAATAGAATATTTCAAAGTGTTGGGCAGTTCACACAGTCGTATCCTTCGAGCTTCTAAAAACCTACACCTAGAAATTCCCTCACACCGTACTGGTTTTATGTCCTCTTCTTACGCTGTCTCAACTATAAAGCTCTGGAACGCACTACACCTTCACTCCACTTCCAATACGCTTCTCTCTATCCCATTCTGACATATATTTAATTTATTTTGTTGTTGTTCAGTTAAGGCCCAAGTTTGACATCCGTATGTAAGACATGGCAGTATGCAAGCATTAAAGTCTTTTCGTTTCTCCGCCATAGGCATTTCTTTATTTTTCATTACTTCGCTCAACGACCAAAATCTCCTCCAAGTGTTTGCTATTCTTCTTTCAATTTATTTCAGCATGCTCTCTGTCGGTGATACTAATTGTTCTAAATAAATGTATTCGCTTACATATTCTAACTGCTGATTATTAATTGTAATAGCCTTCTTTTGTGAGGAATTGCTCATAACTTTAGTCTTTGTTATATTCATTGTGAGCCCTGCATTTGCACTTTCATCTGATAATTGTTGTAGCATTTTTTCCAAAGTTGTTTCGGGCTTTCGGAGAAAAGTATTAAATCATCAGCGAATCTCAAATGAGTCAATTTGGCTCCGTTCACGTTAAGTGCGAAATTATCCCAACCCAGTCTTCTAAAGATCAACTCCAATACAGCTGAGAATATCTTCGGCGAAATAGGGTCACCTTGACGGACTCCTCTTTCTATTGGGAACTCTTCACCTGCCCTTTCTAGTTTTATTTGTGCTGTGCTTTTCCCATGAATGATTTTTAGTATGCGTATGTACTTTTTATGGAACCCTTGTTGTTCTAATGATTCCCATATGTAGTGGTGTTCTAGGGAATCAAACGCCTTGTTGAAATCTACGAAAGCCAAATAATATATTTTATTGTATTTTCTGTACTTCTGAAGTATCTGGCGTAGGACGTGTATGTGGTCAATGGTCAAGAACTTGCTGGCTGGTTTTCATCAAGGGTGTTAGTTAGTCTAAACAATAGTATTTTAGAAAAGACCTTATATATGTTAGACATTAAGCTTATTGTCCTATAATTGTTTATATCTCCTTTGTCTCCTTTTTTGTGCAACAAAACTATCATTGATTTCGTCCAATCTTCTGGGATAACTTCTGCTGTTATTATTTCGTTAAACAATTTGGTTAATTTAGGGACAATTACTTTTTTATTTTTAAAAGTTCATTGGTGATTTGATCAGGACCGGTGACTTTTCCTAACTTCTGCGTAGTAATAGCTCTTTCTGTTTCTTTTTTAGAATAGGTGGTATAGGTTCAGTATCTTGCGTGTCCTCTGTCATACTCGTAGTCGTAGCAAGTTTATTATTTTTGCTTTTATACAGCTCCTTATAATATTCCGTAGCAATATTTAATATGTGTGATCTTTTTGTATTACATTTTCCTTGTTTATCCTTCATATTTGGCTTCCAATTCTTTTTCGATTCTAATTCTTTGAACGCTTTCTTTACTCCGCCTGTTTTCTTAATATGATATTGGAAAGTTTTGCCCTTTTTTGCTTTCTGTCTTTCCTTATATTTTTGTTGATATTTTTACTTATTTCTGCAATCTCTTTTCGTGTTTCTTTGTTTTTCTTGCTTTGCAAAAGCAGTTTTCTTTCTTAAGTAATTTAATTGTTTCGGTGAATAGTATGGCTTTTTTATTTGTAGACACTTTTCGGGCTTCAGTTTTGAGAGTATTTACAAAGTCGCAATATGTCGCCTCAACTGGTTTATTGTATTCTTTTTCTTCCCTTCTCTCTAGAATTTATTTTAAGCTGTTCCTTATCTCTACGTTATTTTTATTGTTCGACTTTTCTTTGTATGTGTCCCTCGTATCGTAGCACGAATCATTTTATGGTCCGAGTTAAAATTTAAACTATGTAAAATTGACAAATCTTTAAAAACTTTTGGTTTATTGGTCAAAATGTAATCGATTTCATTTTTAAAGAGTCCATTTCTTATTCTTCTTCTTTTTGAAGAAACTATTCAGGATACTTAGTTTGTTTTCTAAACCGAAGTTAATCAATCTTTCTCCGTTTTTGCTCCTGTTGCCATTACCGTGTCTTCCTACGGTGTACTCTTCGTCACTTTGACATTCCCCAATTTGTTCATTAAAATCACCCATTATTATAATATTTTTGTGAGCAGTATCAACAGTACTTTGTAATTTTTGGTAGAATTCTTCTATTTTGTTTATATCTTGTTTTTTATCTGCTTCAGTTGGCGAGTAAACCTGAATAATTGACCATGATTCATGTCTGCTATTTTGTACGGGAAGTTTGATGTTGAGTATCGCTATTCTTTCGGATACGCCTTTCAATTCCTCGATTCGGTCGGTATATTTCTTTTTTATCAAAAAACCCAAACCCCGTATTGCCCTGGTGTTTCTCCTATGTAATGTAGTATATACTTCCCGTGGTCTTCTATTCCTTCTCCTAGTCTTATCACTTCGCTTATTCCTATGATATCCCAATTAATTCTTCAAAAGCGACTTGAATATTACTGTCGACGAAAATGCAGTAAACAGTATTTACCGACTAGGGAAAAGGAGTATAGAAGGAAACAAGCCTCGCCAGTCTTCTATTCTTTCGTAAACGGATGGAAAAAGAATGAGATAATGAGAAATAAGAAAGATCTTAAGGAGATATATTTCACTGAAGACTATCCAAAGGAAGTTCTGGCCAAAAGGAAGGCGCTACAGGCAGAGCTGATAGAAGAACGGAAAAAAAGGAAAATAGCGTTTTTAAAATATGATAAGCTTGTAGTGAAGGAAAATGAAACAACTAACGATAAAAGAAAACGGGAAACTTCTTCTGCACCGCATTCTTCAGACTCTCAACCTAAAAAACAGCAAGCCACCGTATCCTTTAAGACCAATAGAACCAACGCATTTGACGTGATGAGAATGAGATCTAACTCTCTTACTAACGTCCCTACAAACAAGCAACAGTAGCAACTAAATCTCGGCAATCGGAAAATACAACAAAACAAAGGAACAAAAATACATTCAATAAGAAAATTACACCCTCCCCCAAGCCGACTGGTCTAAGGATAGACAAACAAATAAAGAATAATAACTTCGACATACACATAGCAACGCTTAATACACGATCACTAAGAACCCCAGAGAGACTCATTGAACTAGAAACAGCAATCGACGAAATATTGAAAATAACTCACTAAATCTAAATGCAGATAAGAGAAATTACATAAAGTTTTCGATGCGTAAGCATAAATCCAATATCCCTTCAGCGTTGCATGCTCATTGTTGCCCAGTCCCTGCAGATAGCCAGTGTAAGTGTCCCAATATTAAGAATACTAATAAAATAAAATACCTGGGTATTATAATAGACAAAACCCTTTCATTCAAACAACATATGGAAGCTCTAAATAATAGAATTCGTAAGCTGATATTCGTATTCAAAAAACTACGATTTATTACAGATCCTAAAATACACACATCAAAAGTATCTAGGGATCAACATATATTTTTGCAATAACTTTTCTCCTGATTGATATTAATTAAAATTTTCTTTAAGGATTCATCAAATAAAGTGTTTTCGTTTGTCACAGTAACGATAAACCAAGTCACCTTTGCATTAATAAAGAAATTTGCCATTTTCCTAATAAAGGGATTTTTGACATTTGAACCACTAACATTAAAGTTCGAAAAAAAGACTGAAATAACAGTTTTCTTTAAAATTTTATTGGGTAACTTAAACAATTAATAATCCGTGTTTCTACCGCGAACACTAACAACACAAGAACATCGGTTTGGCATACTCAAAATGAGTTCATCCAAATCACGCTGTGGAATGGCCGCCCATGTTCGTTGCAACAACAAAAAAAGGTCTTCTTGCGACTGGATACCCTCCATATTCGGCAGAGCTCTTCTCTGTAGCATATCCCATGCATGCTCAATCGGGTTCAAGTCTGGCGACTGAGCAGGCCAGGGCAGGACATTGATGTTAGCTGCGGCGAGAGTCTGTCTTACAACTCTTGCGGTGTGCGGTCGTGCATTATCATGCATTAACTGAAATAAGGGACCGATTTGCACTTGTAGAGGAACGATGACGTCTGATACAATCGTCTCAGCATAAATTTGAGCGTTGAGGTTGCCTCTGATCCAAATCAACTCAGTTCTTCCGCCGATCCAAATACCCGCCCATACCATGATGGTTCCACCACTATAAGGATGGACTTCCTGGCAGGATTTTAATCGCTGTTGGCGTCCAGGGGTTCTCCAGTGTCGTATACGTCTTGTATCCGGTCTCATACCAAAACGAGACTCATCAGAAAAGCACACGAAACGCCATTGTTCTTCTGCCCAATTTCTGTGTTCAAGAGCCCATTGATATCGAATCCTACGATTGTGCATTGCTATAGGTGGTACCCGTAGCGGTCTTCGGGAATGAAGGTTCACTTCATGCAAGCGGTTTCTGACTGTTTGGTCGCTAATTAAGTTCCCTGAAGAGTGATGAAGCCTCACGGCTAACATCATGGCGGTTATTGTTGGAGCTCTTCGAGTTAAGATTTGAATGTATCGGTCTTGTCTCCGTGTGGTGCAGCGATACCGTCCTCCATGGCGCTCAGCCACGGTACCAGTGCTTCGGTAACGTGTCCAAAGTCGACTGATAACACTCTGACTTGTATTCAGAGCTAAAGCTACAGTACGTTGCCGGGAACCAGCTTCTATCATTCCCACGGCTCTGAGCATTTCTTCCCTGCTTAAATGACGTCGCCGCTCCATAATAACGTTGGTTTTAATCAGTAGTAGGGAAACAGTAGCACTAATAATGTCTTCAATGCGTTGTATGTTTTTATAGGGAAAATATTGACAGCTTATTTTCATCTTTTACTCGAATTTGATTGAGAGTTCCTGATTCAAATTATGAAATGCACCAAAAAGGATCCATATAAATTTATAAAATCATAAATTTATTACAAAGCCACATCTCAATCTCAAGAAATCCGCATAAAAATGCTTGATCCCTAGACATTTTTGATGTGTGTACTTAGACAAGTATATTTTGCTCTTTGTCAGTCAATTCTGACTTACTGCATTACTTCATGGGGTGGGGCGAGTAACACTCTGTTATTGCCCATTGAAAGAGCTCAAAGAGCTATTCTCAAGGTGGCTACTTGCCGCCCTTTCCTTTTCCCCACTAACCTCCTGTATAAATCTTGTAAAGTACTATCAGTTCGACAGTCATTTATTATGAGCACTGTACTAAAACAACAAGCAGCACTTCCATACAGCACTGATTAAATAAAGACGGAAATATGTACATAGTTTGCCCTCAGAAAAGTACAAAACACGTTTTCTCAGCCAAGTTTTATACGAGTATGTACCTCGGACCGCTACTCTTTATCAGGCTAAATGAAAAAGGAAGCATCTACTCCTTAAATCACAATAACTGCAAGAAAATCCTAAAGGAAGCTCTTCAAACTATGTCCTATGAAGATACAGAGAAGTTATTACTTGTGCTAAAGTAAATATTGTCCATATTATTGTTATTTTTTACCCGACTGCGCGACGCAAAGGAGGGTAGTGTGTTTATCAGTCTATGTATGTATGTATGTATGTTTGTTTCTATGTGGCGTTCTAGAGACCAAATGCGTAGGCCGATTTTGATAATTCTTACGTCAATCGATTCGTCTTAACCTTGCGAGTGTCACTAAAGACATAACAGTAATCAAAATTCACCACAGCGACAACCAGACGCCATGTTGTCAAAATGAAAAAAAAAAAGTTGATGAACTATGTCAAGTGGGGTGTCGTTGAATAGGTATTTTAAAATAATCTTTAGGTTTCTTTTATAATTTTTCATTATAAATAATAGTTTAGGATATATAACGATTTAAAGTTGTTTAACAAAGCAATAATTCTCGCTAATTCTTACTTATTGATTTAAGTTTTTATTTCAAGTATTAACGATATACAAACAAAAAAACAGTGAAAAGCATGAAAAACAAATATTTTTGGTAAAAAAATAACTTTTATTCATCGCCAAGTTGCCGAGAAAAAAAAGTTTACCACCAAGCTCGATAGATGGCGTTGTACATTTGATGCACGTTTCTGAATCGCGGTGTTAAGATTCTCAATTGAATTCTTTGTTATGGAGCATTTTTGCTAAAGGTCAAGCATTATGTAGCTTTGAGCCGAGTTAGGTCTCTAGAGGGACTAATCATCAGTAGTTTAGACCACCGCAAGTTACTTAATAATCCCCACGATATTAACTCCCTCAATGAAATGACTAGATTGCGAAATTTACCATCTTATAACGAAGTCAATGAATCGTAACTAAAAAGTAGAAAATAAAAAATAATAATTTAAAGAAAAACAAAAAACCCGACTGCGTAAAAACTAATTTTAAAAAATACGTGAAAAAATTAACTTAAATAAAAACTAAAAAGAAAGAAACAAGCCCAGTAGTTTAGAATTCTGTTAAGTAATACTAAATAACTACACAATTGAAATAGTTTTATAATCGATACACACATAAAACAAATCATAAATTCTAATGCAGAACTGAACGACTCACAGTCGGGGCCCCTTGGGAAGATTTGATTGGTAAAATTTAAATGGGCCCCGACTGTGAGTCGTTCTGTTCTGCATTAGAATTTATGATTTGTTTTATGTGTGTATCGATTTTTTTTGTTTTTCTTTTAATTATTATTTTTTTAAATAAGCTAAGTTAAAATAGTATAATTTTATATAGGTACCTTTTTACATTGGTACCAATAATATTAATATGATATTATTTAATTATTTAATCAATTAATGTTACCTCAAATCGCCTGAAACACAGGATTACCTAGTTCAGGCTCAAAGCATGGGTGAACTTGACATAGATTTAAGAAAAACTGTAAACGTTTACTTTATATTTTTTGAAATACGTTTATTATTATTAATATAATTTTGTGGATTCTGTATCAACCTCACTGATATTTGTATCATCAGTACGAACACAATATGAACCAGACGTCATGGATTTTTCAGAAATGTAACATGTTTGTAATCCTTAGCTGGACGCCAGACACGATGGCTCCGAATCCTTGCGAGCTGAACTGCATGCCCCATGGCGAGCGGTTCCACTTCCGACACAAACTGCAGGTCACGGACGGCACCAGGTGTAACGACGAGTCCTTCGACGTCTGCGTCAATGGCAGATGCCAGGTAATTCAATTGTTACATCGGATTACTTTCTCTAATCCATTTTTCGTTTAATAAATTAATCTTGAACTGCTTGCCCTGTCATCTGTGTACCCACTTGAAACCCTTTTTGACTGCGTTAATGAGCTGAGATTCGTTGCAAAATTTTGGATCAAAGATGTTTTTAATGTTGTGCCTTCAATATGCTAAGACGGTTATCTTACTAAGTATAAATACGAAATATAAATACGAAAGTTTGAAGGGATGGATGTTTGTTACTCAATCACGTCAGAACGGCTGATCGAATTTTGGTGAATGGAGAATGGGCTTTGAAGTATGGGCATCTGCCTTAAGGTCCAATAGCCATAAGATATACATAATTGTAAACAGCTTTTCAAGGAGAACCTTTGCTACTAACACGACTTTTGACAATTCGCAGTTCGTTCGGAGTTCGGTGTTAAACTAGTTGAACAACGAAGTATAGATTTTCTTGGCAACCAGTAAAAGTTTTATGGGTAAATAATAGTAATAACCATACCATACGAACCAACCACACCATTGCATAGAGCTTTTCAATGACAACTTTTGCTACTAATGAAACTTACGCTAATTCCCAGTCCGTTCAGAGTTATTGACCTTTAGCTATTTGGACACCGAAGTTAAGATTTTCTTGGCGACCAATAGCCATAAAATATACATCATTAGATAGACCTTTTTAAAGAGAAGCTTTGCCACCTACACGACTTTCGCTAATTTGTATTCCGTTTGTAGTTATTAACCTAAATAGTGACTATTTGAGCACCGAAGTTAAGATTTTCTGGGTAACTAATAGCAATAAGAATACACCAATTATAATAAATTGAACCTCATATTGAATATTTACACCATTTTGCACTTTGAATGCAAAAATACTTTATCGAAATGGTTAAAATCACAAACGTACGATGAAATTGAAGTTATAATAACCAGAATTTGCTAAAGTACAACCTGTAGGCTGTAACCAATCTTAACATACATCAACCGATCAATCATTAACACTCACACACCACACACACCCACAAACACTACACATACCTGAACTTGCTACAATAATTTTATTAACTTCCTTCAACCTATTTTTTTCTTTTACTTTTTTAATTATGTCTCAAAGCTCAACATTGTTACCCATGGGAAGTTGCGAGGTAACCCCATCTCAAGTATCCTTATAACTTAACGGGGCTGCCTTAATTTTGTGCTGTAGAACAATTGTATGAGAAACAATAAAAACTTTTTATTTATATTTATTATTACCAATGGATAGAGGTTTTCGAGGAAAACCTTTGTTTTTTTACGACTTTCGCCAATTCGTATTCCGTTCGGAGTTATTGACCTTGATAGGTCAGTCGTTGGACACCGAAGTTTGTAAAGATTTTATTTACAACCAAAAATGAATTTATATATAGAGTCATGAGATTGGATAGATCTTTTCAAAGAGAAATTTTGCTACCAACACCACTTTTGCTAATTCGTAGTCTGTTTGGAATTATTCACCTAAATATGTGTTTAATGGGACACCGAATAAAATATACACCATTCAAAAGAGCTTTCAGTGGGAACATTTGCTACTATACAACTTTAGCTAATTCGTAGTCTGTTCGGTTTTATTGTTCTAACTAGGTTGTTGATTGGGTACCGAACTGTAGGTGCTCTCTGACTCTGAATAGAGAAAAGGGGTTTATATTCCTAAATATGATGTTTGAAACGAACCGTATCAATGAAGGTTAATAAATTGACGAAGTAACAGTATTTAATTTAACTTCATTTCATATTTAGGGCTCTGTAGCTCCTCTCTGACTCTGGATCGAGAGAAGTCGCCGCAATAAGAAATTATAAATTAATATTTAAGGGGCTCCTCCATGCACACTAGCGCGACTTTAGTAAAAAAATCAGAACTCGTTAAATACACAATTAATATAAAATCTGATTGACAAAATCAATCTTTTGGTCTTCTAAATTATTTACGTCTGCTTAACTCATTGAAACATAGCTCGCTGTCGTTACAGATACAAAATGATACAAGATACAACAACTTTTCTAACTGTAACTACAGTGAAGTATACTTTAATGAATTAAATAGACGCCAATAATCTAGAACTCTAAACCATTGATTTTGCCAATCACATTTTATATTAATTGTGTATTTAACGAGTTCTCTTTTTTTTACTAAAGTGGCGCTAGTGTGCATGGGGGAGCCCCTTAAGGGATATATTATAGTCTGGAACTAAAAGTAAGTCAGTTTAAGTCTGGCAAAAAGTAGCCTGATGTGGAAGGTAGCACATCGGATTACTTTTAACCCGGAAGTAAGATCTATTTATCTTTCGGCAAAACCGCGGGCACATGTACATGTACATGCTTGTAATCAATATCTTGATGACACAGAGGTAACAAATTATGCAATAATAATAAATCATTAAATTAGGACCAAACATTTTGTACATTTTATGCACCGACCAAACTTCGTAACAGTTTGTCGGCGGGATTAGCGCACAATGTGAAGTACCCGACTTTTATGCTAGATGATTAACCTGTGTTTAAGTAATGCAAAAAACTTTTAGTAATTCTTTTTCCAAGATTGTTACGACTGTGGATCCAAAACCTGCATCAACCAACGTCGTACTGTCCATATACAACCTGTTTTTTTTTTATATCCCATAACTGTAGGGTATGATTGAGACCATATCAAAGAATCAACTGGCATATGAATTATGTTTCAATTATCCTTTTTTTTTTTCATTTTTCATTCAAAATAATTCGGCAAAGTCACGATTATTAACGTAAAACACGCTTACGTGAAATATGACAACGTCGCATTTTCTTAGCTTTAAATATGAATGATTGATTTGAATTATAATGAAGTACTCATATTTATCAATGAAACTTAGATACATACACACATCAACACGGTCTAGGGATATTTCATACTCAATTAAATAACTCGAAAAGTACTGGCCGCATTGGAATCTTTTATTCACCGATTTGTTTGTAATTTATCTCAGACTAATTCCAAATTCAAATTTTTGAAAATTCTTTTGTTTCGGTGGCATAAAAATGTCTTGATGTATAGGAGAGGGAATTTTCATTTGTGCGAAATTTAGAAAACAATACGAATTACGTTTAGTTACAGTTTTTTTTTCATTTTTAAACGAAAGATAAAGTTAAAATTGAGGTATTGTAGCCATGCAACGCCGACATTTGACGAGGGCGGAGATGTTACGAGCTGTGGGAATGCTGGAAGCTGGATCTGTTCAGCGTAATGTTGCTGAGGCCATAGGGACCCATCAAAATGTAATTTCAAGATTGTGGACACGCTATCGTGCCACAGGTGAAGTAGCGGAGAGGCACCGGGGGCCAAGTCGCATCACTACCCCCAGACAAGACCGATTTTTGCAAATTACTGCGCGAGCACAACCAAATGCAACGGCGACTCAATTGGTCCAAAGGCTGCGAGTGGAACACCAAGTGCTTGTGAGTGACCAAACTGTAAGAAGGCGACTGCATGAAAGCAATCTACGCTCTCGTAGACCACTCCGGGTCCCACCTTTACGGAGAGGCAATCGTGGACGACGATTAGAATGGGTTCGGAACCACGTGGACTGGGGCCGTGACCAATGGTCCAATGTGCTGTTCACGGATGAATCCAGGTTCGGCTTCCATCCAGATTTACGAAGGACGCGTGTTTGGCGAGTTCCTGGACGATGGAGCCGTCTCCAGAACCCTCAGGAAGTTCACCCATACCAAGGAGGAACAATTATGGTTTGGGCAGGAATTCGTCTTGGAGGACGGACGGATCTCGTTTGGGTGCGGGGCAATATGACGGCAGAACGATACGTCCAACAGGTGCTGGGGCCCGTAATCTTGCCCCACAGAACACAAATGGGGCAAGATTTCCTGCTCATGCACGACAATGCCCGGGCACACACGGCGAGAACGGTAGCAGCTTGGTTACATACACATAATGTTAGGGCCTTAGACTGGCCTGCTCAATCGCCAGATCTAAATCCCATTGAGCATGCGTGGGATATGCTGCAAAGAAGAGCTCTAAAGGAAGTTCCTGAAAATCTGGCTACAGAAGATCAACTTTTTGCGCACCTCAGAAGGACATGGGACAATATTCCGCAGCAAGACATTGACAACCTTGTTCTGAGCATGCCGAATCGTTGCCGATGTGTTATGAACATCATGGGCGCTTTCTTAGACTACTAACTTCAAGTTTATAAACACAAATTAAATGATTTTTCAATTTTTTTCAGTTTTTACTCACAAATTAAAAGTTCATTCATATACGGTTTCCGTCTATGCTTCATTTTTTTCCATAAAATCCTGAAATTTTAATCTATACCTTAACCATTATTAAAAAAAAACGGAGCGCAGACGACGCTTGTGAAAGGTTAAATATATACATGTCATATAAATAATTAACACATTGATAGTAATTCGCTTTTTTAAAAATATCCCTAGACCGTGTTGATGTGTGTATTTTATAATTATGATTGATGATATCTCCGAAACTATGCATTTTTGGACTAACTATTCTATAAGTTTTAGTATTATTTTTACCTACAAAATATAACCCTAGAGCTATGGGATATCAAAAAAAAACAGGTTGAAAGAATCGAGGGTGTATAATTTTCTTCTTCGTTTTCTATAGGTCATTTGACTTTAATTCAAACGAAAGCAATTAATCCTTATATTCACCAGCCTGTCGGTTGCGACATGATGCTGAACTCCTCCGCGCGGGAGGACAAGTGTCGGGAGTGCCGAGGGAACGGCACCAATTGTCACACCACTGACGGGATCGTCGACTCACAGGACCTCGTCAAAGGTAAGTGGCCTACTGAAGGCGACAAATATCTGCTCAAAACTAACACTAGGCCAACACAATTTTATCAGTTCATCATAATATTATTAAGTATCATCATCATCATCATCATTTCAGCCGAAAGACGTCCACTGCTGGACATAGGCCTCCCCCAAGTGTCGCCAAATTGACCGGTCCCGTGCGACTCGCATCCAGCGGATTCCCGCAACCTTCACCAGGTCATAGGTCCACCTGGTGGGAGGCCTTCCAACGCAACGTCTTCCGGTTCGCGGTCGCCACTCCAGAACTTTTCGGCCCCATCGGCTATCCGTTCTGCGAGCAATGTGCCCTGCCCACTGCCACTTAAGTTTGGCAATTCTTCGGGCTACGTCGGTGACCCTGGTTCTCTTGCGGATGTCTTCATTTCTGATTCGATCACGCAAGGAAACTCCGAGCATAGCCCTCTCCATTGCCCTTTGAGTGGCTTTAAGCCTTCTGATGAGGCCCATTGTGAGCGACCACGTTTCGGTCCCGTATGTAATCACTGGCAACACACTGGTCATAGACTTTCGTCTTGAGACACTGTGGTAAGTTGGACGAGAAGATACCGCGCAATTTCCCGAACGCTGCCCAGCCGAGTTGGATTCGACGATTGACCTGTTTTTCGAAGTTAGACCTACCTAACTAGACCGTTTGTCCCAGGTACACATAATCGTCTACAACTTCGAGTGTAGAGTCTCCGATCTTGATAGGAGTGGGTTTGACATAGGCATTCAACATGACCTTGGTTATTAAGTATATTATATCTAATTAAGTATCACCAAAAATCACACTAATAAATACTTTGACTTTGAGTACCGCTTAGTGTTGGTAAAACCGGATAATTATTAAGGGTCAAAGTGTCCTTTGCCTTTTTTTCTCGATGTGGAAATCCTTAATGGATGTCCTGATGATGATTGGTACTGACTAAAACTACACCGCCGTCTCGGGTCCAGTGTGATGGAGGTCGACGGATGTCCCGTCCCTTTCGTTAGTCCGTCGCCTTTGGACCTGTTTAGGTGGGCCGGAAGATGGCGTTGTCCGCCTTCTGCTGTCACCCGGTACATCTGCTGCGGAATGGGCGGGAGCTCGTCATCTCACTCTCCCTTCTCGCAGCTTCACATTCGCATTCCAGGACTCTGCGCTGCCGACCATTGAGCGAACAATGACTGGCAGCGATAGGTCTCCTCCCACCTCTGTTACGACGGCACAGCGTGGCTCATCCCACGTGGCACACTCGGCCAGCATATGCCGCGACATGTCCTTCAAGTGTCCTTTGTCTGTTTGATATTTCTATTTATTTCGTCCTCTTTTTATTTTAGGATACAACGACATCTTGCTGATCCCTGCAGGCTCTACCACCATTAATATTGCAGAAGTTGCACCTTCAAACAATTATTTGGGTAAGTGCATTTGTTCATATTTAAAATCCAAAAGTGCCAAGTTTATTGAAATATATGCTTTAAATTTGAGTATATTGTACCATAAAAAAGTGTTCTTCGTCTTCTTATCGTATCGATTTTACTTCCAATTACACCGGATTACTTCCGGTGTGGGCCACGTTTATTCCAGCGGTAGTGTCGTCAAGAGTGCAGGTCGACACCTGAGATACTCCAGCAGGTGAGGCATTGTTTGGTCCGAAAAAAAGTGTTGCGCCGACCCCAAGTAACATGGAACAAGGGCAGGAAGATGATTCAGATTATCTACCATCCGTGGTGAAAAAGTATGGGTGATGTTATGGTACTTTGCAGTTTTTCCAAACCATCTCTGGAAAAATAACTAAAAAACTTTTTTCTAAAATCCATTGAATTTATACAGTGTTAAGAGCTAAGAACGGCACCTACTACCTGAACGGCCATTACCACATTGACTTCCCGAGGACTATCACGATCGCCGGCGCCCTCTGGACCTACGAGCGCAGTCAGCAAGGCTTTGCCGCGCCCGACAAACTGCGATGCCTAGGACCAACTACTGAACCTCTGTATATTTCTGTAAGTGGATCATTTCTTAAGAATTACAGATTGCATTTAGTCCCTACCAAAGACATTCAAATATTACCTAATTCTTTTAAATCTCTTTGGTCCCTTCTAAAGTTGCGACTGCTTAAATGCTACTTTGTCTGTTTCGCCTGGATTCTATTAAGAAAAAGAAAACAATTTTTCTTGCATTTAGAACGCGGTAAAATGTTGGCCTTCCTGACAGTCTTTGAACAGGACTGTAACTGATAACTAACTAATAAGATATCCTCTCTCCCAGCTCCTCCTTCAAGATGATAATGTGGGGGTCCAGTACGAGTACAGCGTGCCCAAAACTTCGGTGCCCCCGACCGACAAGCGATACAACTGGGTGCACGAACAGTTCACGCCCTGCAGCGCCACCTGTGGTGGAGGTGAGCTAACTGCATACTTAATAAAAAAAACTGAATATAAATTGAGAAACTTACTTTGATAAATGCTACAACTGTATCTACAAATAAAGAATAAGTTAGTTATAGGATCGTGCTGCATCCAAGTCCATCTGTTTTACGGAAGAAAAACTAAATACACAGTCTAGTTTGGCATCTCAACGGGTGTTAGACAGGGCTGTGTAGTGTTATGTTTGTTGGAATAAAAGATATTGTTGAGTAGACTTGGTTTATTAACTCCAGGAACACATTATAATACAGAGACAGTTTAGTAGAAGTATCACAGACGGGATCAGATACAGCAGTGCCGGAGTGACAGGTATAAACCGGAACCATAGATAATATATAGTGGTGTACACACTAATTATTACTAACTAAATAGTGATGTTACAACATGTGATGTGTCTTGCGTGTTCAACGGTTAGAGTTGTAGAAATAAACAACAAAATATGATAGTTTAAAACTTTATAACACGCTTTAGAGTGACGTCATTTTATTGCTCCATTCTTCTCAGCAAACCCTGACATTTGACACCCATATCATGGGAATGCATACAAAATAACTCGCCCGCCATCTTTGGGAGACCGCCATATTGAATTTAGAATGATGTCATTTAAGTTCGTGTGCCGTGCATAACGGCCCGCACTTCAGCTGCATGACAGACCGTGGTGTCCGAGGCTGTTGACAACTTCACCACAGTGACAGCGATGAGGAGAACAACATGGGGCACCTAGGCGTAGAGCAACAACGAGGTGGAAAGTGGTGTCGTCGAGCAACGTGCCTATGCTCGACGACGGTAGTGCGTGAAGCCAAAGACCCGAGTCCCACTCACGCACAGCCAGCAAGAGCGCACGCTCAGCAGTAGTAGCACACGTGTTCAGTAGATTGATCTGAAGTACTCTGCAGAGCGGCTCGTTCCACCGTCTCTGGGAAAATGGAAGGTCGGGTTCTTCAGGATTCGGGCAAGTGAGTTTCCAAGCGTTGATAGCCTCAGAGAAGCACGGCACATCAAAATCAATCAGTGTGGAAGCCAGGATTTTTCTGATTAATTTCATAGTGAGGATGGACTAAGCATAAAGGGTGTAAAACACCTCTTAACGAAGCCGAAATGCAGTTGTTCTCCTCGTCATTGCGATCAGTTTTTTGTTCTATACCATACCTGGGAACCTTCTAGTTACGGAGATATTGGGGGTCAAAGTACCAACTTTTTGACAAGTTTTTTTTTTAAATACAAGTTGTAAATGTAAGATTTTTACTTTAAACACCTCCACGACCCCCGTACTAATCAATCCATCCATCAGCACAATGTTTTGAGTGCGTTACATTGAGTTCTACCACAAAACATGATTTTTCACCCCAAAAAAAAGTCGTTTCCTAGGAATAATTTCTGCGTAAAGTTACTTAGTTTGATGTACATAATGCTTGGTTGACGGCTTCGTGATGAGGTCTTTTACACCCTGTATAAAGGGTGTAAAACACCTATTAACGAAGCCGAAAGGCACTTGTTCTCCTCGTCATTGCGATCAGTTTTTTGATCTACACCATACCTGGGAACATTCTAGTTACGGAGATATTGGGGGTCAAAGTACCAACTTTCTGACAAGTTTTTATTTTAAATACATGTTTTAAATGTAAGATTTTACATACAGCCTGTATAAGCCAGTAAACTAATACTAGAAATTTTGCGGACGCCGAGCCTTCCCATACGAATGGGAAGAGTAGCTTGTTAATTTGGAGCAACTTTTCCGAAATATCATTGAAATTTTGAATTTTTTCCTCGATGAAATCGGAAAAGGAATTTTCGAAGATTGTGGACCCAACGAGTCAAAGAGAACAAAAATAAGTCTTTCAAAAGTATGTTAATAAGTTTTGAAGACCAGTCTATATAATCGAAATGAATACCCTTCCAGGCTTTAAAACCCGTAACGTGACATGCAGATCAAGAGAAGAGCTGGATATAGTCGAGGATAGCTTGTGTGACGAGGGTCTGAAGCCCCCCACCAACCAGTTGTGCAATCTCGACCCCTGTCCAGCGCACTGGGTGGGAGAACCCTGGTCATCATGCACACAAAGATGCGGCAGTGATGGTGTCCAGTTCAGATTTATCACCTGCCAGAATATTGCTAAGGGGTAAGTTTGCAGTGGACATTGGAAATAAGCATTAAGGCGATTACATGAGCTAAATAAGCAACTGTATTTGTGTTGGTTCAAACCTCGTTAGAAAACTGTTAGAATAAAGTTCTAATCAGCTTGCACGACAAAGTGGTTGTTACGTCAGTCACTGCGGCCGAATAGTGCGAAATTAGTGTTTTTTTGCGATTTACAAAAAATCTATTGATTGGACTAAAAAAGTAAAACACTATGATACTAGTATTTAGCTTGTAGAATTATTTGCCAAAAAATCAGAATGATCGCATATATTTTAGTATGGTTTTTACTCGTTAAAAGAAATTTTTAAAGATAAGTTCGTGATTTTTTTCTATCGAATAAAATTTGCTGTATTATGTCTTCAAAACACTATCGTACTAGCATATATCCTGAAGAATAGGTATCATATATTTTTCTGGTTTTGTTTATTGCAGTGAATCATATGCTTTTTTGCATTATAAAACTCGCGTTTAGCTCATGTAATCGATTAAGAGATTAAGATTTTTCTGACTCTCAGGGTCATTATACGCACTTTTGAACGACAAACTGTCAAGAAAATGCAATCGATTCTAGGTGGGCAAGAAATCCCATTGCTACTCTTTTATTAATGTATTACAATATTTTGTGTAAGTACTTACATGAATTTCCGTTTCTTTTTTGTGGGTATATTCTTTATAATTTAATTCCTGTGACGTAAGAATAATTCATATTCAACAACGACGTCGTCGTGGTTGAATAGTTTACAGAATCTTAGAAAAACAATAAGGAATCTGCAAGTAATTTTTTCTTCACTTAAATCAATGAATTGCAATATTATCAACCTAAGAAAAATATTAAATAAATAAGTTCAACTACTGCTGGTCGCTCGAAAATTATATTAAACACCTGCAAATAATATTAAAATCCTGCAATTATTTACGACAGTTCCAACGTTCGTGACTGTCGCGGCCTTGACGTCATTTACCTCAATCTGCCTTGTTTACATCTAATTATAAGCCTTAAAGTAATTTTACAAATTTTATGTGCTTTAAATCAAGCAAAAATTGCCATAACGATAACAAAAATAATTTAAAAAAAAAAAATTGACACCGTCACTGCGTTAATAAGGACGACACGTTTTGAGAGTGCGTTCCGTTTCACCAAAAACATGCTACTTATAACAATAAATTGTTGATGTTTTAGAAACTTAAACAAGTGAACCACAATGTTTTTATGCGCCAATGCAAGGCATTTTTAATCAATAAAAAGAGTTTAGTATTTCTTCCATATTCCCTATCGTGTATACAGGGTCAAGCCCAACGAGACAAATGCAGAGCGTGTAGTACCGGACGAGGAGTGTTTCGGCCTGGTTAAGCCTTCTCAATACCAGAGGTGTAACGAGAATGCTCCCTGCCCCACGTGGTTCGTAGGACATTGGAACCCGGTAAGCACAAACTAGCCTTCTATACGGCAAAGTGTTTTTTTCTCACTGTATTTTTCAGGTCAAAAATTAAATGATGTGGAACACATTATGTTTTAAATTATATTGCTGTACAAAGGTTATTTTAGGCTCATAATTAAAAAGTTACTCAAAGAATATAACAAAAAGTAATAAAAATATTTTGAAAACTATTTTCTACCAAAAGTACCAATGCCTATCCTCCTGTCCTTGTCAGGACTACGGAACCCTAATAAATGTACATACTTATACAAGGTGTAAAGAGACACTTCACGAAGCCGTCAACCAAGCATTCTGTACATCAAACTAAGTAACTTTTACGCAAAAATTATTGCTGGGAAACGACTTTTATTTTTGGGGTTAAAAATCACGTTTTACCTTAAAACTTCAATGAACCCATTAAAAACATTGTGCTGATGGCTGCATTAAATAGTACGGGGTTCGTAGAGGTGTTTAAAGAAAAATCTTACATTAAAAATATGTATTTAAAAAAAAAAAACCTGTGAAAAAGTTGGGTTGACCCCCAATATCTCCGTAACTAGAAGGTTCCTAGGTATGATCTAGCTAGAACAAAAAAAAATATTGTAATGATAGGGAGAACAAGTGCCTTTCGGCTTCGTTAAGGGTCCCTTTATGTATACTTATATCAAAAGAGGTTCATCATTAATTGTATCGTAATAAAACGTATCCAACTTGGTACAATTCGGCACTTAAACAATCAATAAAATTCACAGGTCCGGATTGTCGTAACCCAAGAAAGATTTTCGTAATCATACCAGCTCCGAACTTTACGACATAATTGTTCTTTTCTTCCTCCATCAGTGTAACGAGCTCTGTGAGCAGACCAGGCAGGTGGTCTGCCAGCAGAAGATAGATGGTAGTGTTGAAGTGCTGGACGACAAGAGCTGTACTGAGGAGAAACCGGTGGAAGAACAGTCTTGCATGCTGCCGCCTTGTGGTGGAGTCAACTGGTACACGTCCAGTTGGTCTGACGTGAGTACAATGCTACTTTCAACAGGATTTTTATTAAATCGGAATGCACAGTTTTGGCAAATTACACAACCACAGCAGCAGCACAGCTGTGCACACCTGGAAACTGCTATTAGCCGAGTGCAATTAGACAAAAAATCTGTGAAAAAGTATCAGTTACCAATTTCAAAAGAAATCTTAGGCTTCAAATTCGATATTTTAGAAATAATTGCAGAAAATGGAAATTAAAAAAAAAAATACTTGAATTATGCATTATATCGACAACAAAGAACAAAGAAACAGACCAAATTAGCGTTTAATGGATGCACGCAGGTCACACTACTACGCTACAATATGAATTCGTCGAATTTGAAGTTATTCATAGGCGAAAAAAAAAATTCAAGGAAAGTAAAAAAAAAAAAAGTCGCGATAGGCAATTTTTTTTTTTAACTTTCTTCTCCTCTCCTCCAGGAACTTAATAAAAAAGTCCCATGAAAATCCGACCACTTTAAACTTCGTTCCACCTTATTGTCTAATTGCACTCGACTATTTAAGGCGGTTCCCCGAGCAAAATTAGCAACTCTGTTTGTGGTGGTTCAAACTTCGTTTGAAATGCTGTTAGAATAAAGTTCTAATCAGCTTGCACTGCACAAAGTGATTGTTACGTCAGTCACTGCAGGCCAATAGTGCGAAATTAGTGGTTTTATTCTTTATAAAATCAAATTTACGTCTTTTGGAAAAAATAAAACGACAATTATGTTCATTATTAAATTGTCTATCCATTAGTATAAGTAGCAAATCAAAATAATGGTTATTTTACGAGGAGTAGCATTTTATTAATCATTATTTCCCATTTCTGTGGTTTCGTTGAGGGGATTTATTAAACATTAAGCTACTTGAAAAAAAAAATGAAACGACAATTTTTGACGCCATTTTTTAAGTTTTTAGTTAAGTTAGTTAGTTTAGTTTATTTTTATTAATTTGTAAAAATTTTGGAGTCAAGAATATGTAGTAATTTAATGTATTTTTTATTAGTTGGTATTTCTTTTGGATAAAGAGGAGTAGGCTCCAAAAAACTGCTCGTTCAAGGTCATTTGCTCGGGGAGGCGCCTTAAATGCGACGAACGCAAGAAAAAATTCTAATTGGAACCAACTTAAGCGTAGGTCACTTTACTCTTTACCGAACAAAAACCATTGCGGACATTCATACTTTAACATTATGAGGCGACATGTATAAATGGATCGAGCAGGTGGCGCTTTGTGGTTTACCCAGCCCCCTGGGAAAAAGTCGTGAGTTTATGTATGTACGTAAAATTATGCAAGTGAGTCCATAAAACATGGAAATGCCTCAACTACTAACTACATGTATATCGGATGGATGGAGGTGTGGGTGTATGGGTTTGTGAGTCATAGTTTAAGGCAAGGGGTTTCCCCCATGCACACTAGCGCCACTTTAGTAAAAAAATCAGAACTCGTTAAATACACAATTAATATAAAATCTGATTGACAAAATCAATCTTTTGGTCTTCTAAATTATTCACGTCTGCTTAACTCATTGAAACATAGTTCGCTGTCGTTACAGATACAAAATGGAAAAAAACGGCCGTTTTTAGCAATTTTTCTAACTGTTACTACAGTGAAGTATATTTTAATGAATTAAATAGACGCCAATAATCTAGAACTATAAAGCATTGATTTTGTCAATCAGATTTTATATTAATTGTGTATTTAACGAGTTCTGATTTTTTTACTAAAGTAGCGCTAGTGTGCATGGGGGAGCCCCTTAAGTACAAGTAAAATAAAATAAACTTATCATACTGTTGTATGCTTGTATAGCCAACAGTGAAGTAGTCCTGTGGGATGCAGATGAGACCACGGGTAACTGTTAGTTCTATAATTTTTTTCAGTGCGACACCTGCACCTCGAAGTTCCGTACACGAACGGTGGTATGTGCAACGAAAAATTTTCTGGCGATGAATGACAGCTTCTGCAGAAACTTTAACCATCCTGTAGACCACGAGGCGTGCAATATTGACGAATTGCCGGCGTGCGAGGTGCAGTGGTACACCACAAACTGGGACAAGGTATATTACGTTGAGATCAACCAATGTTGACCAATGTTGTGTTGGAACACTACGAAAACTTTAGAAAACGACTATTTTTGAACTTTGTCACTTCCAACTTGTATTTCCGGCAATATTATCTCAAATAGTAGCTTTTAATAAGGACTTTGATTTATTCTAAAACAATATGTACTCCATAGTACTAGTCCACCTTAAGGACGTCCTTCCAACGCTGCCTTTCGGATCGCTTCGTTGCGTTCGGCCATCCGTTCTGCACCCCTAGCCAAGTTGACAATCTACAATCGTTAACGCTAGCAGACATAGCTAGCAAATTATTCAAATGAATGGGAATGACATCATCTCAACGTTAAAATAATCACATGATCAACACAAACGAATAGAAAATTCGTAGACAAGTTTACATCGTTCAAAATGATAGAATAGAATGTTATCGTTTCTACAGTGTTAATCGCTAAACTCTTTGGTAGGAAAGCTCACCAAAAACTTTTTTTTGCTGGCAACCCTGACCTAGTAAACATTGGATTTACTCTGCTCCCCGATTTTTAAAGTGTTAAAAGTAAATAAACGTTATAATTGAACGAAAAACACAATAACTAGAGGCGTATTAGTGCATATCATTTATCAAAATAAAAATAACAGTTTGTAATTCATTCAAAGTGAAAACAAAACAAATACAGTGCAGTTCTTAAATTTTTGAAATCAACGAACAATTAAGCAGGTGTGAAACTCATAACAGTGCTAAACTAAACAATCTGTGGATCAATAACAACACACCAAATACCACTCAGCGGACGGAATTTTAGTTACGAATGTAGTAACAACGTGCAATGAATATAACCTATAACGTTAAAATCCCGTGTCATTCATCGAGCACAAACATCGACCGAGAGTACTAGCAGCGACATCTGTCCTCAATTGCAAAAAAGTACAACTTTTAAGAAGGTACAGGTCGTTAATTTCGACAAGAAGATATTGGTACGTTTGGTCGAGTGGTGACCGCCTCGCCTTTTTGTCATAGTCATTGTGCGCGGCGCGGCTTGAGTTCGAACCCAGCTCACTACAAAAAGTTGTTTTCTCAAAATTCACAATGATCCGCTCACCTGATAACAAGTTTCACTCGGATTCGGAACTAAACGTTACTTCTGGAACTAGCAATGAACAAAATGTTGCGACGCGCAAACGTAAACAACCGGAATCGGAATGGTCGCAAGCAATTAAAGCATTGGCAGCTGAGTTTAAGAATACCCTTAATGAATGGCGTTGCGATTTAGAGAGCAATATTAGTAAGATAATTATGTGACAACGTAGCTTCTATAAAAGGCGACTTAGCCACGCTTACGCAGGTCACAACAGATATTAAAAATGACTTTCAATCACTACGTGCCGAGCAATCTTTAATTAAAGAAAGTGTCTCTGTATTGGGCACTAAATATGATGATGTCACGAAAGAAATTGACTGTCTAAAGCATTCGATCCAGTTTATTAGTGATGAACAGTCTGATATCTCAAAAAAAGTTGCTCATTTTAGTAAACAGATTCATGAGAACACGAACACTGAATCTAAACGCACGATAACAGAACTTGTTGCTAAGATCGATACCCTGGAACAGAGCGCCCGAAACTGCAACATTGAATTATGTAATATCCCTGAAAGGCGTAATGAAGACCTGGTTGCAATTATAATGAACATTGGTGCCTTTATAAATTGTAATTTAAAGCAGAGTGACATAGCATCTATACACCGAGTTCCACACGCCCACCGAGATAATGATAAACCCAAGAATATTATTGTAAAACTGACTTCACGTATGTTAAGGGATAATATTCTGAGTGCAAACCGGTTAAATAAGGGACTCAACTCCGAAAAATTGGGCTTATCAGGTACGTCAGTCCCTATTTATATGCACGAACATCTCACTCTGAAAAACAAAAAGTTATTTCGTGAGTGCCGGGACGCAGCTAAAGCGAACAATTATCGGTTTCTATGGGTCAAACATGGTACCATTCTCGTTCGGGAAAAAGAAGGAGCACAATCGTTTGCAATTAGATCTCAAGAAGACGTCGCTAAGATCAGGCCACATTAAAAATATAGTAGATTTTAGAGCTCTTAAGCTTGTAATGCTGTTATTGTTTTGGTTGTATGTAATCAGTGGTATATAAGTATTTTATTTCCTCTGGCTTGTATTTTAAGATATAGGGTAGGAACCAAAGCGTTTGTCAACATTAATTTATATAAAGTAGACTTGTATCAGCTGCTTCAAGCTCAAATAGTAATCTTTTCCACCATAACTGCTACTCAACTGTTGCGCTGTGGCAGCTATAAGTATAGGTTAGTAGAAAGCATGTTTTTAATGTATCTTGATGGTAAGTGTTTTGAAATGTATAATAAGATTAAAATATTATGCTGTGCTGCTCACACAGTCACTGCTTGGTATTGGAGAGTTTTGTTAATATTTAAGTAAGTATTTTTTACCGAATTATATGTTTGTATGTAACTTTTTCTTGCTGCACTTGTTCGAATTAAAACATTATGCTCTTTTGTTATTATAACACATTATTTTAAAATCGAAACGTGTAATGCTGGCCTGATATTTTATTGCAAAATTAACTTTTTAAATGGCGGATAATTTGGTTGTCTATTATCAGAATTGTCGAGGGATCCGCACCAAACTGCATATTTTATACATGAATATACTAGCAAATTGTTACGATATAATAATACTAACAGAAACCTGGTTAACACCTGAAATATTTGATAATGAGTTCATTGATTCCCGCTACATAGTGCATCGGTGTGACCGAGACCGTACAGCCACCAATAAAAAAGACGGAGGTGGCGTCCTCATAGCGGTATTGAAGGGGTTACGCTCGGTAAGGATTAGTCTTCGGGTAACTCTAGAGGCAAACCTAGAATACGTTCTTCTTAAATTGCCCAGCTCAACTAGGGGAAAGAACCTGATCTTCGGGGTGGCCTATATACCGCCTAGAACGGCTGAATCGGTCTTTATTCAATACTTCGATCTCATGCAATCTTTAATTGGCGACACTAATGTTGAACAGTTTTGCATCTTGGGTGATTACAATCTACCTGATGTTGACTGGACTCCCTGTAGTAACAATGTACGATCATCGGGACTAATTTGTAGTGGCAATTCCTCTATTTGTGAACATCTTGGAGTATTTATGTCATACCTTAACGCCTATCAGTACAACACTGTCAAGAATCTGAGTGGAAAATTATTAGACCTGGCCATCAGTAATCATGATTGCTCTGTTTTCCCCCCCACTGACTATTTACTGCAACTAGACAATTACCACCCACCTTTCTGTGTATTAATACCATATAAATCTTCCCAAACAACCATGATTCGAAAGTCATTGAAAAGGTTTAATTATTCTAAGGGTGATTATGAGAAGATAAATGAGGAATTAAGTAAAATCAACTGGAATGAGCAGATTGGGTCAGAACAATCCGTAGACATACTCGTAGCATTAAATACATTTTATAATATTATCTTTGGCTTAATAAAATCTTATGTTCCACTAGTCAATTCTAAATCTCCGAAATTCCCGATTTGGTTTTCGCCATCTCTGGTACATTTATATAAAAACAAGGTTAAAGCCTGGGTGAGGACACGGTGGAGCACACGGTGGAGGTGTGCCCCGCGTGGGCGGAGCACCGCCGTGTCCTCGAAGCGGCGATTGGCGGCGGCGACCTCTCGCGTCCGGCCCTGGTGCAAGCCATGGTCCGGAGCGAGACGGAATGGGACGCTGTCACCTCCTTCTGCGAAGCAGTAATGCTAGAGAAGGAGGTGGCGGAACGTGAGAGGGAGAGAACCTCACAGCGTCCTGGCCGCCGCGGGAGACGCCCCGGGCGTCGGGGGCCACCACGTGGCCCCCGGCCACCGTAGGCGCGAGCCTGTGGACGGTGGGCTATGGGCTAGCTCGCCGTCCGTCCGTCTCATGACGACAGGCCGTGTCGACGGCGCGTTCGTGTTCCACGCGCGCCTCAAAGAGAGTCAGCAATAGGAAGGGGTCCGCAAGGACCGATGCCTGCCGGGGTTGCGGGACTGTTCGAAAAGAGATACCGTGGCCCCGGAACACAAAGGGCGATGAAGGAACATGGATGGGTTTTAGTCAGTAAAAGTCTGACACTCCCTCCTGCTCCGCCCAGAAAAAAAAAAAAAAAAAAAAAAAAAAGGTTAAAGCCTGGGTTAGATGGAAGATTTATCACAATATTTCTGATTATGAACAGTTCTCTCTATATCGATCCAGATTTCATGACGAATGCACAAACTGCTACAAAAAGTACATGAATTCTGTTGAGGACGGCATACGCGATAATGTAAAATACTTCTGAACGTACATTGCAAACCAGAAGTCTTCTACAGGAATCCCTTCTAACATGACATACGAAAACAAGAGCACCAATGATCCCGAAGAAATTTGTGACTTTTTTTCTGCATTTTTTAATTCAGTTTATGAACAACCAACTTTAAGAAATAATGTACCATCGTGTTATAATTCATTTGAGCACAATTCCCTTATTGGCAGGATAGAGTTGAGTATTGAGGAGATATTAAGTGCACTTAAAACTTTAGACCCAACAAAAGGTCCTGGTTCCGGTTACTTTTCTTAAAGCTACTGCTGAAAATATTTGTGCTCCTTTACTCATTATATTTAATAAATCACTGGCACAAGGAATTTTTCCCGAGGTGTGGAAGAGCGCTAATATAACACCAGTTTATAAGTCGGGCTCTACGCAAGATGTTGAGAACTATCGTCCAATATCTATTATGTCAGCACTGCCGAAGCTTTTCGAGAGGTTAGTCCACAATAGAGTATATCCTGTTTTACATCACAGCATTCTCCAGCAACAACATGGATTCGTCAAGAAAAGATCAACTACAACTAATTTGGTGACCTTTAAGGATTACTTATTTAACAATATGGATTCTCGTGTTCAAGTGGACACCATTTATACGGATTTTCGGAAAGCATTCGACAAGGTTGTCCATGAGTTGCTCCTGAAGAAAATTTCATTTAACGGCATACGTGGTGATTTACTTCGATGGTTCACTTCATACGTCACGAATAGAACTCAAAGAGTTGTAATTAATGGTTTCTGCTCTGCCACTACTATTGACGTGACTTCCGGTGTGCCTCAGGGTTCAATTTTAGGACCTCTACTATTTATATTATTTATAAACGACATCACGTCTTGTTTTAAAAACTCTAAAGTCTTGCTTTATGCTGACAACCTCAAGATTTACAGGCCCATCAAAAATTTGCTGGACAGCGGATTACTACAGGAGGGTTTGGATCGCTTTAGTGAGTATTGCAAGATTAATAAACTGCAGCTGAGTATATCTAAGTGCTGTTGTATCAGCTTCACGAAAAATAAGAATGTTCTCAAGTACCCTTACTCTCATATGGTACTTCATTATCAAGGGTATCACTTGTCCGTGATCTCGGGATTCTTCTCGACGATAAACTTCACCTTGATACCCACATTGATAAAGTGGTCAATAATGCCTATCGAATGTACGGTTTTGTGATGAGATCCGCGAAGGACTTTAAACGCCCATCTACCTATTTACTCGTATATCTGTACAAGTCTCTTATCAGATCACAGCTTGAATATGCAGTGCCGGTGTGGAATCCCTTTTACAATAAATACTCAGATCGTATTGTAAAGGTTCAAAGAAAATTTCTAAAAGCCATGCATTACCGTTGCTTTTGTACATCTGTATCTTACTCGTATAGTGATTCACTTAAAAAAGTATAAATTACTTGATCTGAAATCTAGACGCACTCTCTTGGAGATGGTATTTTTGTTTGATTTGTGTAGTAATGTGTATGACTGTATGGATATTCGTAACAAAATAAGTTACATCATGCCTAGAACGACAGTATGCCGCGGGGTGCGTGTACGGCTGTTGTTTGCCGTTAGCTCGTGTCATAATAACGCAGGTCTGCGGGCACCTCTGCGTCGACTTACCAGCAACTACAACAAACTTTTCAATGATGTTGACATGTTTGCTCTCTCTGCTAGTAAATTTAAAAATGTTATTTTGAAAACACTAGGTATTGATTAGGCATAATTATTAGCATGCCTTGTTTATTTTTTTATTCTTTTTTTTTGTCTGAAATTAGTTAAATATATAATAATAGTTTTAAATTATAAATTTGATACTTATAAAAAAATAACACCAATATTTTTGAAATTATTTTAGTTTGTAGGTCTAAACTTGCATGGTCTGTAAAGCTTGTATTTTTTAATGTATTCCGTGGAAAATGTTGTTGGTAACACATTTACTCATACTTGTTTTTTTTTTTTATATTAATGTAATGTGTCACTGTTTGTTTTCCCCAATAAATAAAATAAAATAAAATAAAAATAAGTGTAGGTTTTTTCTACAGACAGAGAACGAGCGATCGACTCAGTCGTGTCAACTTGGCTACCAATTTAGCGCTTTCTACAATCGCTTACGCCGAGGCGTTTACCATTGTAGAAAGAGAATCGATAAGAAACGTTTGTAACTTGGCTAGGGCTGCTGCTACTCTTACTCCCGACCCATTGGGATAATATTCTTGTTATTAATTTCAAGATTAGTTTAATAAGTCTTCACAAGAATCTGTTTTTTCTGAGTAGTGTAACACCAAATCCTATAACTAAAATGATCTCCATTATTTTTCAACAGTGCTCGGTGACCTGCAGCGAGGGATTGCAGACTAGGAAGGTGTACTGTGGCATTTATAAGAGTGGGAGTGGCGTAGAGATAGTGGAAGACGACAAATGCGCCAACTTTACCAAGTACAACGACACTAAACCCTGTACTGTGCCCAAGGAGGAGTGCCCGTCGCAGTGGCTCGCCGGACCGTGGTCTGAGGTACGCATTTTTATTATATCACGTTATGGTCGGAAATTATCCCAGAGGACACTTCGTATTAATGTACCCTCCCATTAGTCATAGAATTTTGATGGGAAATCGTCAAAGACTTTTAGAAACCCATCCATGTTCCTACAACAATCTTCAATTACACCTTTCCTCAGAAGAGAGAGATCTTGAGATTAAAGTGTCCACATGCTCTATTTTTAGCAACCTTGTGTAGTATGTCACATATTATTGCCTTTAATATTAATTTAAGGCTTTGAGGCAAGGTCTACTAATTTATTTCAGCCTCTGTCTACCTATACTGATCGATCATGCGTAAATTCAATAGGAATCCCAATTCAGAGGCAGAAAAAAGGTGACTCGGGGCTCTTTATATCCACGGGACTTTGGTTGCAGCCTAATACGTCTTTATGTGGGTTTCAGTGCTCTAAAGCTGAAGATGGTGAGCAGTACAGACGTGTCATGTGCTTACGAGATAACAAGAAGGCAAACGACTGTGACATCACAACCGTGCTGGACTCCACGCAGATTTGCAACCGTAAACCTAAACTTGTTTTTATTTTTGTTGATTTTACTAGAAACTCGACAGTAGTGAATATTTCTATCGTTTAAAGATTTTTTTTTAATCGGTTGGTTCGTTTCGAAGATCTGTTGCACACATGTTGATTAGACTGTCTCGTTGGTGTAGTGATCGCAAGCACGACTGCTGAGCATGAGGTGCTGGGTTCGATTCCCGGGTCGGGCAATCTCAGTAGCAGCCGCGGGTTCTGGATCTGTGCCCGGTTAATGACAATAGGTTCGCTCCCTATTAAACATAACTGGCGAAATGTAAGTCATCATCATTCTCTTGCGCTTATCCCAATTCATTTGGGGCCGGCGCAGCATGTCTTCTTCTTCCATACTTCTCTATTACTCGACATATTATCAGACACATCTTTTCTTGCCATATCATTCTCTACACAGTCCATCCAACGTTTCGTTTAACTGGTAAAATGTCGGTGTACTATTTAATTAAGTGCACCTCTGCATAACTCTTCGGGGCTTACAGGCGAGATGTTAAGTTATGACTGTTACATTCAAACTAGCATAATTATATAGGTACATACGTGTATTACATCATGGAAAATGTTTGACCTGTTTTGTGACACTAAAAGGGGCCGCCTTCACGAGCGCGCGAATCGCGGCGATTCAACGTATTTCTATACTAAAATATAGCCGCGATTCTCTCACTAGTGGAGGCGGCCCCTTAAGAGGGCCCTTCCCGGCTCGCCTATCGTCAACGAGAGCATGGTCGAAAAGCTTGTTCCAGGGCCACAGCGGTGGTATTCTTTCAACTCCCCTGTCTTACCTAGCCCTGATCCCGCACTACTCGTCACCCGCGCACCTCATACCGCCTAACGCGAGGACATTGAACGCAAAATAGTGTTCGATAATTTATAAAACTTGTTCCAGGAAATACGTGTTTTTGAATAAGTCTAGAAGTTTTTGAAATAAATATTTGTTATTTAGAATCTCCACTACATTTGCAAGGCTTCTATCAGGATATTTTCTTTACTTTTACAATTTATGAGTACGTTATGAACGGCCAAAGTTGAGGTAAAATTTGTGCAAAACAGCAATTTTTGGAGGCTTATATACTGAATTTATTTCTGCAAATTTTTATTTTTTGCTTTGATAGAAGCCTAGATATAGTGCACAAGATACGCAATGCAAAAAATATAAAGATTTAAGTGTAACAACGGCATAATCACGCACGAGAGTTTGTCAAAATTCTCGTGAAAAGTATGGCGGGTAGGCCGCTCTTAAGGGTCTATACCCCCTCAAATGGCTTAGCATGATCCTCCGTTACGCCTAAAATACTGCAGCATTCATTTTGAAATAAATATATGGTAAAGTTGAGGATTAATGCTAAGTCCTATGTGTGACGAAAACACGATCCCATAAACTTTTTTCGAAAGAAAAATATCCAAAGTTACCTCCAAATCGAACAATAAACCGCTGGTATTCAAAAAGTGCTTGAAATTAGATCATGAAACTTTGCATACTAACTGAACTAACTATAAAGCAGGTCTTATGTGTTTTACTTTTTTATTCCAATCAATAGAATTTTTGTAAATCGCAAAAAACCACTCATTTCGTACTATTCGGCCGCAGGGACTGACGTAACAACCACTTTGTAGTGCAAGCTGATTAGAACTTTATTCTAACAGTATTTCAAACGAAGTTTGGACCACCACAAATACAGTTGCTAATTTTAGGGTTAGAAGGGACTTCGCAGACCGGGATAGCATGGCAAACGTATTGAATACCATGCCGCGCCATCCTGGTCTGCGTAGGCCTTTAGAGATCCGATATTCGGATTTTATATTTACCAAAAGTTGAGTGTTGACTATAGTACAGAAAGCGAGTTCGAGTATCAAAATAATCATTGCATAAATAAGACCAGCTGCTTTTTTTTTTCATTTTATTAAATTTGAATATTCAACAGCATGATTTTTTTAACAGCGAAATTTAAAAGGAGATCACTTATTTTATGGGATACTTTTTAATTTTAGCGGCCATCAATATGAAATAATTACACACTTAAGCACGCGTGTAACGGATAATTTTTACTATGGCGTCAAAGCCTAAAACTGAACCCAATTAGTTTTAGACTTTGACGCCATAGTAAAAAAATATCAGTAACACGCGTGCATTAAAAGTGTGAGCGGGAGGTATACAGAGTGAATTTTTCAATTGGGCGTGGATGGCCAAATCCAATCCAGTTTCTAGATTATGTCCTAATACAAGACGACGAGCATAATAATAAATCAATGTTTTGATAAATTCTTTGTTTTTTTAATCAAAATGGTAAATGGACATAATTAATTTGATTTAAAGATCGTTGTATATCTTTTTCCCGAATTCATTACAGCATTGCCGCCATACAAAGGAGGAGCTCGTGGCTAAATAATAACAGCCACTCGGGTCGATCTTTAGATTAAGCCGCGCTTGCCTAGGTTGGTCTGTGGATGGGTGACCACCCATTACATACCGAGTTACACGTTAAGCAGTTGGTCCCGGCTGTCATTTGTAAATCTTCGACAGTCGTTACAGGTAGTGGCCCAAAAAGTCTGACAACCTGTCTTACCAAGGGGTATCGTATTACCCAGTACTAACGTGTGGAGATCTAACAGGCAGTCGCTCCATGTAAAATACTGGTACCTATTCAGCTGCATCCGGTTGGACTGGAAGCTGACCCCAACATGGTAGAGCTGGTAAGGCTTGGCAGATGATGATTGTCGCCGTAATATTATTTATTATTTATTTAGTACAGTATTTAAAACCATTAACACTAAAATAAATACCTAATCCTTTTACTCGGTCTATAAAAAAGTGTTTTCACTCCTGCCACCACTTAAATAAAATATATATGGGCGCCGACTTTTTTTTATTCCAAATCATCGAACAAAATAAGTGATCTCCTTTGAATAAATTTTTACGTGTACTTCAACAAACTTGGTTGGTTTTAAATAGAATAGAAATATATTTTTTTCTTTGGAAAACTACATTTTATATACAATGCGTGCATATTAAAAAAATGATGCATTCTCTATTTTTATTAATTGACCCGCTATTAAATTGGGGGCTGATAGATGCTGCTATGCTGCCTGCCAGAATAGCTGGAGATGAGAACGCCGTGGTGACCGGCGAGCTGTTCAGTCCACTCTTAGTGCACTGCCAAGCGTACGGTTACCCGCCACCCTCCGTGTTCTGGTACCGCGGCTTCGACAAGAAAGCCATTCTGCTACACAATGAAACGAAGTACGAAATTAAAGGAAACGACCTCATCATCAAACGCCTGACTATAGACAATCTCGGGCAGTATAAGTGTCAAGCATACAACGGACTAGGCTTGGTGGCATCGTGGAAGGTCGTCGTGCAAGCATGTAAGCCTGCAGGGCTCTTCAGTAAAAATGAGTGGTTGGTATCGCGATGTGCAGCGGCGCCCAGATCCAGCGCACAACCACCTACCACCGCGGAGACGACCACCAACACTACGAACACTACCGGTAAGATTGTCAATTGAACTGAAGAAGAACTGTCAATTGTATAAATTAATCTTTCTGGCTGATTGTTTATCTTACGGCTATAAAATTTTCCGGTAACCACATCATTTCATTAAAAAAATGAGTTATTGCTTGTTAAAGATTCAAGATCAACAATCATCCACATAAGGAATATGCATTTAATTTTTTCTTCACTTAGATCAATAAAATACAGTACTATCAACACAAGAAAAGTATTAATAGTTAAGTTCAACTACTGCTTGTCGCTCAAAAATAATATTAAATTTCCTGCAATTTTCTATGACAGTTCGAACGGTCGTGACTGTCGCGGCCATGACGTGACGTCATTTACCTACCTTTTTTTTTTTTTCGTATGGGAAATCATCAAATGACTCCTCCCGCTCTGGGCGGAGCAGGAGGGAGTGTCAGACTTTTGCTGACTAAAACCCGTCCATGTTCCTTCATCGCCCTTTGTGTTCCGGGGCCACGGTATCTCTTTCGAACAGTCCCGCAGCCCCGGCAGGCATCGGCCCTTGCCCCCTTCCTTTTGCTGACTCTCTTTGAGGCGCGTGTGGAACACAAACACGCCGTCGACACAGCCTGTCGTCATGAGACGGACGGACAGCGAGCTAGCCCATAGCCCACCGTCAACAGGCCCGCGCCTACGGTAGCCAGGGGCCACCACATGACCCCCGACGCCCGGGGCGTCTCCTGCGGCGGCCGGGACGTGAGGTTCTCTCCCTTTCACGTTCCGCCACCGCCTTCTCTAGCATTACTGCTTTGCAGAAGGAGGTGACGGCGTCCCTTTCCGTCTCGCTCCGGACAATGGATTGAACCCGGGCCGGACGCGAGAGGTCGCCGCCGCCGATCGCCGCTACGAGGACACGGCGGTGCTCCGCCCACGCGGGGCACACCTCTACCGTGTCCTCCGGTCGATCCTCGCAGTGGAAACACCCGGGCGTTTCCTTCCGCCCGATTCGGTGCAGGAACCTCCCGAAACAAACGTGTCCGATGAGGACCTGCGATCTCTCAAGCCACTCCTCAAAGAGGGGACTTATCGCCACTATTGTGGCGTGCCCTGCACGGGGTTGCGACAGTCGCTCTCTCCATGTCGCCAGTCATTTACCTACCTTAACCCACCCACCTTGTTTATATCTATTTTTTGGCCTATTAGAGTAATTTTACTAACAGGCTAGTTTCCACCATCAATAAATTGCAAATCTATTTAGTCCGTCAGTTAGAGTATTGGAAAATAATGGACACGTATTTTTTGTTTTTGTAAATCAATGAATATGACATAATGATAAAACACATCACAACTCGAGAGTGGAGGCTCGTGACGTCACAACGCACTAAAAATTATAGCACGGCGTGACGTATTGAGAATTTAAAAAGCGTCGTATCTTCGTCAATTTCGGTTTACGAAACAAATGAAAAAATACGTGTTAAATATTTTTTAATTGCGATAACGATATTTTAATAAAATCTTAGTGAAACTGTAACTACTTTTCATATGAAAGTGTTTTTTTGACACATTTGACTTTGACGTCACTACCGACGTTAACGAGGACGACGCGTTTTGAGAGTTTGTTCCGTTTCCCCAAAAACATGCTACATAAAACAATAAATTACCTTCGACAGAATCGAGACCACTGTACGTGGAAAATATAAGGAATTATATTTTCCACGTACAGTGGTCTCGATTCTGTTGCGCACAAACAAAACTTAATTTAGGTTATTCCTATCTTTTACTAAAAGGCAGTGCGAGAAAAGGACGGCTATAGCTATGAACTAAGTTAGAGATGTCAAACTAGTTTATGCCTTGCGCTTCACCGTGTTTTTAGTCGACATGTTTTACGTGCACCCTTCATTTGTATAGAAAAATTAGTTCCAACTAAATTTGACAGCTTTAAATTACGTCTTTCTCGTCTCTCTCTTTCTCGTTTTACTAGAGAGAAAAAGATAGCAATAGCCTAAATTAAGTTTAGTTTGTGCACAACAGAATCGACACCAGTACCAGTGAGCGCTTATTTGCCGACGCTGTTCTGGACGCTGAACATCGGCAGCACTCTGGAGCTGACGTGCCACGTGGGTGGCTTTCCCGAGCCTGAAGTGTACTGGACCAAAGACGGCATCACTATAGACACGGATGGCAGGATCACTGTCATTGGTGAGTTCTCATCTTCTAACATACATAAAACATTCATATTCAACTGTCCTCAATTCATTGTCACTCATGGCTCCACCTTCACATGTTCATACCAAACAATTGAAAAAAGTACCTTTAGAACTCCAAACTTAAAACCAAACACTTACATCCAGATAATAGTCGCGATCATTGATACCAGTAAATAGAGGTAATGTGGGTGGACCATGGAAGGCCACGCTCCTTTGAAGGCCAACTATTAAAAAGTTGTAGTTATTGACATGTTAGGGCATATTATTATTCCTTCTACACACACTAAGATCAATCAAACTCAAGGTCACAGACGCGGCGCGGCGGCGAGTTGCTCGCGCCGCTATTTTGACAGTGCGAGCCCACGTTTCGTAGACTTCGGTCGTCGACGTCAGAATTGTAATTCGCGCGCATAGCAAAGCGTAAGTTTTTAGTTCAATAACCTATTATTTTCTAATATAATTTGACAGTGAATTGTCGTTTAAGGATTATTTTATGGTACTAACGAAAAAGGTAATGATTTTTCCTCGATTTAAGTTAAAATATTGGTAATGTTCCTAGGAAAGCCTGTGGTTCCTTATAAGGCCAAGCTAGGGTACATGAGAATGACAAGGAACATCCACAAATCATGAACATATGAAGGGTACGGGGGCAAAACAAGGAATGTCACAAAAAATTCAAATTATGAACACTTAGTTTTTAGTTATACGCACCGTGACAGTTAATTTTATTTTTATTTTTATTATATTTCTATTTAGAAGGGTTATTCAACTTTTTAACTCAGATTGAAATTTTGGCCTTACAAAGAACGGATCCTTATGAAGGCCATTTTAGGTAAAAAAAAAAGTTTTAAATTTCATTATAATACGCATTGGCAAGTTATTTGACATCAATATAATACTCATTGCTAGTTGCAAAGAGTATTATATTGATGTCAAATATATATAAATATATAAATAATATATTAACAGAAATTATTTAAAAATAGTATTTTTAAATAATTTATGTTAATATATTATTAGTTATACGATGGTGTTCAAGTAATGTTCGTTAAGTTTTTTAAAGATGATAAAAATATACTAAGCATTTAATGTTTCGCTTAAAATGAAAAAGCATATTTTGTAGTTTTAGGAAAAGCCGATATATTAATTGTTACAACTCTATTTTTAAGTTGAACACCTGATTTATAATATTGGCCTTGTTAGGAGCCCTGTTTCTTGCAAGGCCAATTGGAAGAGCTTTATAAAACTTCAGTTTATAAAATATTGATTAAAGCTAGGTTAAAAAAAGTGATTTATAATGGTACACAATAAAACAAAGTATCACTTAATCATTTGTTTCCTTCACTTATCCAGCAAATAAAGGAATAAATAGTTTTTATTCGTTAGCGTGGCCTTCCATGGTCCACCCACCTTATTACTAATAATACACACCAATTATAAACTCAAGATGTATGAAAGAGCAAACCAAAGACATTCAAATATTTACGAGCGATAGACGAGGCAAGACGAAGAAAATTGTAATCCATATACATACTTGTTATTACTTAGTAACAAATTGTTCTATCTGGGAACCGATCATTTTTTCGAATTTTGTTTGCTCGAATTTCATTTTACCAAAAACTATTGACCAACTTCTTTTTTGCTGTATAGATGCATTATTTGACATAAATTTAGTTCATCGTATGTGTCATATCATAGGTATCATTTTACAGAACTACGTTTCGCCGATTTATAAAATAACTTTTTACTACTGGCCGAAGACTCTTTTGAACTTTATTCATTTGCCTAAATTTAACAATAACTAACATTTCCTTAGAAACTTATTTGGTTAAGGTTTTTTTTTTGTGACCCTTTGAAAATCACCATGTAATTCTAGGTGTGCGTTTAGACCGCGCGTTTTTTTTTTAAAAAAACTACACAAAGATTTTGTAAAAATTTGTAAAAGTTGATTCTCAAAACCACAAATTTGTCAAAGTTATGGTTAAAAAGTTATAAGGGTGGCCGCGCCATCGAAACGCGGAGAACCGCGCGGCCACGGAGATCTTCAAAACTAAGCGTAGCAGAGACCTGAAATTTAGGTAAATAACAGATTGAATTTATAAAAACTTTGTAAAAATACACAAAAAAATCGTAGGTATATATTTTAGGAGCTGTAAGACTAAAACCCCATGGCTGCGCCATTGAAACGGTGAAAAACACGTTATCGCCGATATCTCGCTGAAAAAGCATCGCAGAGCGATGCTTTTTCAGCGAGATATCGGCGACATTTTAAATTCAATGTAAACTTTGTAAATTTTAATTTTGTTATATCATATATTTTCATTTTAATTTTTATTATTGATTATACAAGTGCTGTGCACACCTATAAGTGACGAATTCACCGCAAAGCTGTTGAAATAGAATCTAATTCAACAGTGAATAAGTCGTTGGTGTCTCAATAAATAAATAAAATAAACCTAGGATGTTTTTGTGTATTTTTACAAATTCAAATCTAGGTTTTACAAAATACTGTTGGATTATTGTTTGGAAAATAATATTATATAGTTAGATGCAATAAGATTTATTTGAAAATAGACACACGTTACATAAGAAGAAGCAAAGACAAGTTCTTTTTGACCGTCACAGGTATGCTCTATGCCACATATATGTATGTGGCATAGAGCATACCAGAGCATTGTTACATTGGCGTTTTAGTTTACTATCTACAACACTTGCCCTTAAAAGGCGATGTATTAATAGACAACTAATTGGTCCTTAAATAACACGTTATACACTTTAAATATACAACAACATAATTTGAATAAACCTAAATCCTTTAAAAACAAATCGTGTTTTTCCTTCGTTAAGGGTTTCGTTAAGTTATCGGCTATCATGTCATCAGTTGACAAATACTCAATTTTAATAATGTCTTTTTTAACAATATCTCTTATGAAATGATGCCTTACATCTGTGTGTTTTGTTCTGCTATGATATACAGGATTAGTACATAATCTTTGAGCAGATTGATTATCATTATAAATCAATATTTTGCTAAACTTTCCAAGTAGCTCTTGTAAGAAATTTTTAACAAACAAAGCTTATTTACAGACATCTGATAAGGACATATATTCAGCCTCCGTGCTAGAGAGAGCCACTGTTTTCTGTTTTCTACTCTCCCAGGATATTGTGCTACTATCAAGTTTGAAAACAAAACCAGTGTAAGATCGTTTTCGTCACCTGCCCAATCTGCATCTACATATGCAGTGACATGCAGCTCACTCTTCTGAAAAGTTAAACAATAATCTTTAGTACCTTTGAGATAGCGCAACAAACGCTTTGCTGCTTTTCAATGAGTTTTTGAATGAGATTCGTTGAACTGGCTCAGCACGCTCACAACTTGAGAAATATCAGGACTCGTACAAACTGCAATAATCATAAGAGAGCCTATTAAATTCATTTATTATTATTTTCTTGACTTGCACTTAACTTAATCCTTTTTCCATCAGAGTTTTCGCAGGTTTACAGTCGGTCATGTGAAATCTCTCAAGACTTTCATTATGTAACCTGACTGATCCAGAGTGATCTTATCTCCCTGTTTACAGATCCTCAACCCCAATATCTGATGGGCTGATCCCAGATCATGCATGTCAAACTCCTTTTTCAAGTCATTCTTGACTGTAGACCTTAAAGATAAATTATTTGAGAAGAAAAAAAGGATGTCATCGACGTACGTACAAAGCAATTATTATAAACTCGCATTGTAATCTTTTAAAATAAACACATGGTTCTGATGATGTTCTACTAAATCCAAATTTCTTCATTAAAACATCATCAATTTTTTCATACCACATTCTAGATGCTTGTTTCAATCCGTAAATGACTATGTTTAATTTGTAAACAAATTGTTGTTTGCCATTTATCTTAAAACCCTCTGGTTGCTCCATATAAACTGTTTCTTTAAAATCGCCATTTAAGAATGCAGTTTTTAAGTCCAAATGATCAATATTTAAGTTATATTGAGCAGCAATGGCAATCAGAGTCCTAATTGTAGAGTATCTTTCAACTGGAGAAAATGTTTCTTCATAATCTACTCCATATTGTTGCGCCTTATATTTCAACAATTCGCCATTGAAACCCCTTTTCTTCCTAGAAATCCATTTGCATTTAACTGGTTTTTGGTCACTTGGTTTTTCAGTAAGGGTCCAACAATTGTTTTTGATAAAAGACTTATACTCATCTGTTATTGCTTCTTTCCACTTAGCTGCATCTGGACCGTTCAGCGCCTCCTGCACTGTCTCCGGTTCTTCATCATTACTGCTTAATCTACATACTAGTGGTGCAGACTCATTCAACATCATTGAATCTTCATAATCTGATGATGCCAGTGCATCTTCTATTGACGATTCTCTTGGAATGTTAGTTGAATCTAAAGTATCATTTGCATCAGAACTGTTCCCGCTCCTAGAGTCACTAACTGTGATAATACTTGTCTCCCTTGCACGCCTCTTTGTTGAAGATGTCTCAGAATGCTCAGGAGACTCATCAGTTCCTGAAATCTCATTGGAATCAGACTGTGCCTCTGCAGTTTGCCCAATACTTGAACTAGTGAGATTTAATGAGCTCATGTTTTTATAAATATCATCATGTGGCCTATCTGCTAAGTCAGCAATAAACGTATTTTCCAAGAATTTGACATCTCTTGCCTTGATACACTTAAACGAATCAGGTTCTATCAACCTGTAACCTTTCGTAACTTCGCAATAACCTACAAATATGTATTGTTTGCTCTTGGAATAAAGTTTCTTTCTTTTTTCTTCTTTAAATATGAGAAACAGCGTATGCAATACAGCCAAATACATATATATAAATAATTAATATTCACCTTTTTATTGGTCCATTTCTCCTCTGGAACTAATCCAGTGACAGCTTTGGTTGGTTAACAAAAACAAAACACTTCAGACCTCGGCGATGCTTTTTCAGCGAGATATCGGTGATAACGTGTTTTTCATCGTTTCAGTGGCGCGGCCATGGGGTTTTAGTCTTACAGCTGCTAAAATATAAACCTAGGATTTTTTCTATACTTTTTATTTTTTTTTTTAAATTCAATCTGTTATTTACCTAAATTTCAGGTCCCTGCAACGCTTAGTTTTAAAGATCTCCGTGGCCGCGCAGTTCTCCGCGTTTCGATGGCGCGGCCACGTTCAAACCCTTATAACTTTTTAACCATAACTTTGACAAATTTATGGTTTTGGGAATCAACTTTATTTATTTTTTTTCAAAATCTAGACAGTTTTTTTAAAAAAAAAAACGCCTTGGCCGAGCGGTCTAAACGCACACAATTCTAGGACTAGGTAAATTACAACTTAGTGCATTATAATATAATGCTTGTTCGGAAACATAATACTTCGAACAAAGTTATTTCGGCTAAGTGTAACTTCGGTAAAAAGTTTTTCGACAAAATGAAACGTCGGAGTAACGAACAAAATCGAATTGATATTAGGTTAACAGACTGATACAGTGGCAGACGTGACTTCGATGAAGTGAAATTAAAACGAAACGATACTCGTAATAGTTAAAAAGTTTTAGGTGAAATGAAATTCGGTTAAATGATTTTCTAACTTTAATAGGTACCCTTTAATAGATACCCGTTCTATCTAGTATCATACGCCCGCTTGTCAAGTAGCTTTCGTGTGTAAAAAATGTGTTTCGAAAATTTTCGAGATACAGAACTCGGTTTGAAAGTACTAAAAAACAAGGTTTTATTTAAACTGTTTTACCAGCCGGCACTTTTTTTTTGTGTACGAAATGACATGTCCTTTCATCCAAATACGTTTAGTTTCATCCAAGTATAGTCTGTTGCGTGAAAGAGTTACAAACATCCGTTCATCCATCGTCACAAACTTTTGCCTACGAGTTTATTGTATTAGTAAGATAAAATTTCTCACGTCTTCACTTGTCGAATTTACCAGATACCGTGATCCGATCCGATCTTACGGTGCGGCGGATGTCGAACGCCGACAGCGGGCGGTACACGTGCCACGCCAGCAACCAGTACAGTTCGCAGTCTGACTCTGCGCAGATCTACGTGAAACGTCCCTAAGTATACTCCTAAAAGTTATGGAATGATGATGATGATAATTGAAAAGGTAATTATCAAATATTCCTGTATCGTCAAATAATATACAGGTTGAAAACAGACTCATCACGAAGCCGTCAACCAAGCATTCTGTACATCAAATTAAGTAACTTTACCCAAAAAAAATATGGTTGCATTAAATAGTAAACGGGTCATGAACAGGGTCGTCTTTACCTAGTGTGCAGCGTGTGCGTTGCACACGGGCGCAGCGGTCCTAGGGGGTGCCGAGCGCCGCTCGCTACGGAGCCCCACTCGGCGCGGGCGTTGGCCGGCCGCGGCACTTTCAATGACCAACGTAAAAAGAGCTCCGCTTGCATACATTTTGTATAGCATCTAGAGCTCTTCTGATATTTGTAGATTACAGCAAAGCAAGGCATGTTAACATGGCTACGTTTTGGCTTGTTAGGGTAAACACCAGAACACCCTGTATAATTCTAAACACAGACAACAGCACATCATGGTATCCAAAACCGACAAATTTCTTCTTCAATTAATTCAATCTCCAAACAATAGAGTATATTTTCCATTGGGGAAAGTCAGTTTGTGGTAATACTTGATGTGCTATTACTTGAACTTTGTACCCATTCCATTTTGACCGCGCGCTTACTAGGGGGCGCTAGGGTAATGTTTGCACACGGGCGCTACATGGGCTAGAGACGGCTCTGGTCATGGAAGTATTGAAAGTAAAGTTATGACCTTAAAAACTATTATTTAGGAAAAAAAACTAGTGAAAAAGTTAGAACTTTGACCTCAAATTTGATCTCCGTAACTAGAAGTTTCCAGGTATGTTCCATTGCAGAGCAAAAAATGATCGCAATGACGGGGAGAACAAGTGCCGTTCGGCTTCGTTAAGGGTCTATTTACATCCTTTATAAAGTTATGAAGTCATAAATATCGACGTCGTCCTTCTCCTTATAAATCGATGATCATGCGCCGGTCTGGGGCTGGTTGGAGTGACTCGTTCCCCAGAACTTCTAAATTCACCACAAATTAGCTTGACCATCGCTTTACATTTTGCCTTTACAAGTTATTGGCACCTAACGATTCCGTTTGAATAGGCGTTTTATTATGTTTGCTTAAGACGGAATTTTCGTCGTAAACTTTACATTTGCAGACCCCGTGGTACCTTCTAAGCATCAAGCTCTGTAGCTGAAAAGAGCTGTTAGCTGGGCACACTTAGAAACAAATCTGTGTACCTGTTACGTAACGTGCAAATAAAGCCAATTTCATCAAAATTAAAGACATATTTTCCGTGTTTTATTTAAATTTAAAGTTCCCCCGCCTTTAAAAAAAAATTCGTTACTTACCTATAGGTATTTATAGCACCATGGTTGAGCTCGTTGGATCCCAGCAATATAACAAGCAAAGCTTAGTACTTAAAACACACCATCTGCCAAGTAATTCAAGCTTAGGTATCTATCCTACCGCTGACAATTAGCGATAAGCAACTGGAGCAATAAATTCAGTCCTCTAAGTCTGTGGGAAGGCGACCAGTCTGGGACGAACCTTATAGGTGCCGTGCGGTATTGGCGGGGCACAGCCCTTTCCCCTCCGGGGGAAACCGACCTTAACACTAATTAAGATTTAGGAAAAACTAAAATTTTAGCAGCCTGGGGTAATTTAGAAACACAAGCAAAGCTTAGTACTTAAAACACACCATCTGCCAAGTAATTCAAGCTTAGGCATCTATCCTACCGCTGACAATAAATTATTAGCGATAAGCAACTGGAGCAAGAAATTCAGTCCTCTAAGTCTATGGGAAGGCGACCAGTCTGGGACGAACCTTATAGGTGCCGTGCGGTATTGGCGGGGCACAGCCCTTTCCCCTCCGGGGGAAACCGACCTTAACACTAATTAAGATTTAGGAAAAACTAAAATTTTAGCAGCCTGGGGTAATTTAGAAACACAAGCAAAGCTTAGTACTTAAAACACACCATCTGCCAATTAATTCAAGCTTAGGCATCTATCCTACCGCTGACAATTATTAGCGATTAGCAACTGGAGCAAGAAATTCAGTCCTCTAAGTCTGTGGGAAGGCGACCAGTCTGGGACGAACCTTATAGATGCCGTGCGGTATTGGCGGGGCACGGCCCTTTCCCCTCCGGGGGAAACCGACCTTAGCACTAATTAAGATGACGCCTGGAACACGCCTCGAAACCGCTAAGTTGTGCCCTCAGTAATTTCACCTCGAAAATTAATTAGCAGCTGTAAAAACTATATTTTTTCCACTGAACCTAAGTGTAGTGAACTGTTTATCGCCCAATAATTGTTTGCAGTAATTGCAGTGTAATTCTAGCAAAAATAAAGGAAAATAAAACAATCGGAAAAGTGCCGGTCATACTGACAAATTCGCGTGTGCACGGAATCCTCACGGTTATGCGAACTGTTGAACGGTGAAAGTCCTATGTACGCGCAATTTTGCTCGCCGACAGTGATACCAACTCTCCGACGACGCAGAAGCGTTCCAGCGGTGAATAAGTGTACCAAGTTGCATTGTGAGTACAACAACATTAGTGTTTTAAGAACATATTAACACTACAATATTGATCACAAACAAGGAGCAAAATGACTTCACCCAACGACAATATCACCTATCGCAAACTATATAGGTCAAGTTCGCTAACTAACTTATCTAACACAACAAATAGTAGCGAGAAAGCCATATTCGATACCACAATGATGAGTATTCCAGATAGCTAACACGACAACAGCGACATAAGTGATCTACATGACCAAATAAAAAAACTCTCGATGCAATTGTCGAGCGCCCATAGTGAAATTGAAAATTTAAACATTGAAAACTTCCGATTAAAATCTGACCTTCAAAAAATCATCAAAACTACTAATACATACAAGAAAATATGCTCAACACCGTGCAGGAAAACCATATCATCAATGCACAATAATAAAACTCCTAACCAAAACAATGAACGAAGCTGGCAAAGCACTAAAGAGACAATTAAAAATGAACCTCAAATCACTTGTTCAGGAAGCACGTCAATAATGCACAATAAAGAGACACAAACAACTAATACACCAAGCAAAGTAAAGGAAGTGTCTACCAATTCGTCTTTAAACAAAAACACACCATGTGATGATAATAAAGAGCCGGCAAACATAATTACGAAGCCGAGGCAAAAAAATAAATTGTGTATCTTAAGCAGCAGCACAACACGGGGGTCCTTATCCACAATTCAAGACGTTTACTCGAACTACTCCCACTACTGCCACTACGTCAGTACTAACAGCACCGCAAAAGACCTTTTAACCGACATTGACCTTAAGCTAAAAGGCTTCACTCCAAACGATTACTGCATACTCTTCATCGGGGAACATGATATAAAAGAGGAGGGAGACTACATCAACATAATAAACAAAACTAGAGAATATTTATAAAAAGTAAATCATACTAATGTAATTATCTGTGCAGCCACCTATGTAGCAGGTGCTCCAATATACAATTTCAAAGTAGAAATGTTTAACAATCTCCTGTACCTAGATATACAAAATAATAAATATGCTTATTTCTTCGATAGCAACCATGATTTATCACTTGAGATGTTTTCCTACAGAACAGGCAAAATAACAAAGTACGGAATGAGAAACATACACGACCGAATTGTAAGCAATATACTGTACGATCTAGATCTAGCTGATCAAGCTGACAACGAAACAATAAATAGTAAGCTAGAAGACACCGGTTCCGATAACCATGATCTTTTTCGTGTTTAATCATATATTTGTAATGCACCAAAATATCAATGGTCTAATTAATAAATCGGATCTATTAGGTATACATCTAAATGAACTCTCAGACGAAGGTAAGTCAATAGACATCCTCTGTATAACAGAACACAACATGAAAAAAGATGACCATCAACATTTACATATCACTAATTATTCACTTGCAACATGCTATACTAGACATGATAGAAACGGGGGCTCGTGCATTCTAGTCAAAAACACACACAAATTTGAAGTCATCAATATAAAAAAAATGGGCCATACCACATCAAATAGAATGTTGTGCGATAAAACTTTCTTCTCATCCCATCATCATTATTTGTGTATACAGACCGCCAAATAATAACAAAGATAAAATATCATCGTTTTTTGATAATCTAGACATGATGTTAAAAGAAATTTGTCTAAAACGTACTATTAAGGTCATACTGTGTGGAGATTTTAATATAGATATTTGCAAAAATAGCAAAACGTCTGTCACTTTTCAAAATATACTGCGTAGCTATAATCTCATTTTGGGTACTCGTTCACCGACACGTTTACGCAGTGGGACCTGCATTGACAATATTGTTCACAATATCAGAGGCAGCACGTGTGAGGTTAAAGAACTAGCATTGTCGGACCACACAGCGCAATTGCTTAAATGTCGAGTTAAGAGAACATGCACATTAACTCATTGGTTTATACATAAACGTGATTATAGTGACGAAAACATCAAAAAATTTAGAGAATGTTTTGTGATGTCTTTATGTGCTCCGATCCCAATAATGCATTTAATGAGTTCCATGACCTATATAAATTATTCGATGACTTATGTTTTCCAATTAATAGAATAAAAGTTTCGCTAATTAAAAGACCCAAGTGGATAACAACGGGACTAAAAAAATGTTCCAAACGGAAAAGGGACATGCTATGGGAATATTATCGAAAGTCACCTAACCCAGAAAATAAAAATAAACTTAAAACCTACACTAACAGATTAAAACACATAATCAATCAAACACAAAAAGCACAAAACAGTCACATCATAGATATTTCTGAAAACAAGAGCAAAGCTACGTGGAGCATAATTAATAAACAGAAAACAAATAACCCAAAAGAAGGAATCAGTAGCATAAAAATAGACGATAAAGTTATAAATAGTCCAGAACAAATAGCGCAATCATTTAATGAATATTTTATTAATCTAATTCAATCTCAGAATGACATTAACTATTACACTGACATCTAACACAAATTCCAATTCAATTTTCATGATACCGACGATACCTTCGGACATTATTAAAATAATTCAATCTCTGAAGAATACTAACAGCGCTGGGTATGACGATATAACCACTAAAGTGATTAAAGCTACATCTACCATAATTGCACCAATACTCAGTCACATTATAAATAATTGCATTGAGAAAGGCCTATTCCCAGAAAGACTGAAAATTTCAGTAATTAAACCCATGTTTAAAAAAGGTGACAAGCAAGATCCAAGCAACTACAGACCTATTGCACTTATTACGGTCTTCTCTAAAATATTTGAAAAAGTACTGCATAAAAGTATATATTCCTTTCTAGAAACCAACAAAATCCTAATCAGCAAACAATACGGCTTCAGGAAAAATAAAAGCATTAATTCCGCAATACATGCGCTTGTGGAACACGTTCTGACTAATATGGACAATAGAACTCCTGTAGTTGCATTACTTATGGATATGTCAAAGGCCTTTGACCACGTTAGCCATAAAATACTCATAAACAAATTGGAAAACTGTGGCATCAGAGGTAATATCCTTAAACTCATTAAATCATACCTGACGAATCGGCAACAATTTACATGCATCAAGAAAATCAGTCCCTCTACAAAAACAGAGATTACATACACCTCTGAACGTCGCGAATGTTTATTCGGGGTACCTTGCTCCATTATTTTTTATTGTATATATCAATGACATGCCTAAAATTATTAATAATCCTATGATATTATTCGCGGACGATACCACAATATTATTTAAAAGTCAAAATGATCAGACATTTGAAAAAGAGATAAATGACAATCTTAATGACATAATAACCTGGCAAATCGGAAACAACCTAAAAATTAACCTAGAAAAAACTAACTACATCTTATTTGAACAAAGAACAAACCATAAAAAACCAGACATACGATATGGTGACAAAAGTATTCGCGAGACGGATCATACCAAATTCTTGGGCATCTGGATCGATAAAAATATGAATTGGAAAATACATATTGAAAACGTGTGCAAGAAACTTACCCAATGTTCCTATGCCCTCTATAACCTAAGAAAAGTCTCAAATCAGGCAACTCTATTAATGGCGTATCACGGATATGTCTCATCAACATTACGCTACGGACTTATGTTTTGGGGGAACTCACCAGACAGAGAAATGGCGTTTAAAGCACAGAAGAAATGCATAAGGGCAATATGTGGCATACAAAGCACAGACAGCTGTAAGCCACATTTTCAAAATCTTCAGCTACTTACACTTCCATGTCTTTATATATATGAAGTAGCCACCTATGTCAAAGCAAATCTACATCTATATAACCACCCAAAGAGCATACGCTACAAAAATACAATATGCACGACACGACACAAAAAAGCCGTTTTCAGTAAAATTTTTTTAGGTATGGCACCCAAAATCTATAATAAATTACCTAAACAAATTATAGATATTTCCAATAAAGATCTGTTCAAAAAATGCTTAAACGAATTTCTAGTCGAAAAATGTTATTATACAATTAATGATTATTTAAATGAAAGATACTAGACCAGTACATCCGATTTATTGTATTAGTAAAACCTTGACTTAGAAATTAAAATTATATTATTAAAATCATATTGTTCCCGTGACCCGTTTATTTATGTGACATGTAATCTTTTTATTTTTTTCTATTTTTTATTTTAATCCATTTTATGTTAATATTATTCTGACATTGTGTACTCTTTTATTATATTGAATTATTAAGTCTAATTTTAAATTGATAATTGATTATAAAGTATGGATTTAATTTGTACGCTTCAACGCAAGGCATAGATGGACTCGCTATTTAATATTTATTTGGAATACCCCTGTACAACCTATGTCTACAAATAAAGATTTCATTTTCATTTTCAAGATTTAGGAAAAACTAAAATTTTAGCAGCCTGGGGTAATTTAGAAACAGTCATGTGAGTAGTCCAGATAGTTTTCTCGCTGTGCGATCAGCGATTGCGACTGGCAATTACTTTCACCCAGTCACTTGCTGCGAATGTATCAAGCAAGAGATGCTTAGCAAGTGTTCTACTAGCTAGGTGAGCGTCGCCGAGTGAATTCGTTCTATGATAGCTTTTTTCGCGCTGATAAACTAGTGGAGAGAGAGTTCTCGCTGGCACTTCGACCAGTCTGCAATCTATTTAATTATTTAACAATGTATGTACATACTAAACATTGAAAAGAAGAAAGGGACAGAAAGAAGTACAAAGGTGATGCGTATTTCTAAAGAAATCTCTTCCGAACCTGCGAAAGGAGATACAAAAAAAAAAGAGATGTAGGTACACATAGTGTGTAAAAGAAGAAGCGAAAATGTAAAAACATTGTCTCTTCTTCTGTTGTTGAGTTGTGTTTGTACAGATAACAGATAACTATTTTAAATATAATATACTATACAAGAATATACTTAATACTTATAATTAATACCTTTAGGTATAAAGAAAAAACAACTAAACGTACTTTATTAATTATATTCTAAAATAAATTCAGTCGTCACTAAAACTCAGCCACAAGCGGGTCGATCAATAATAAAATTAAACCAAGTGCGGCTCAGATAGCTAAACAAACGTAACTTAAACGTGATTAAACTATTGCGAATATAACAGTGGTTTAGTGTGAACTAACTACCTTCCTACAACAACTACCGGGGTATCTGTCAACGACGAGATAACCCACAACAAAATGTGTACAATAAAATAACTAATAATAAATACTTAAAGATCTACTGTTAATAAACTGTAAACTGTTTTACTGACACGGGACCGACATCAAGTACGTTCGTTACGTTCGTAGTGTTCGTACGTACGTACGTCAGGGAAGTACGTTTCTAAGCTACATAAAATTTTACCAGGAAAAACAATAAGTACAAATGATAAGATCACGTGACCAAAAACTTCTACTTTGTACCCGGCTGCGCGACGCAAAAGAGAGTAATGTGTTTATCAGCCTATATTTGGGCGTGGCCGATGTCGATGATTTCTACGCCAATCGACTGGTCTAAATCTGGCAAGTGTCACTAAAATGGGTAATTTTATTAGGCATACAGTACCCACAGGTACAGGAAAAGTGCAGATCGCTGAAGCTGCCCTCTACTCCAAATTCTTAGTAGGAGTAATGAGAAAATTACTCTGACACAAAACTTATTTTTATCCATTCGAAAGAGCTTTGACACGCTAAGAAGAAGAATAGAAGTTATTAAATAGACGATATTTCTGTTTTTGATTGATGGCAGCAACAAAAAAAAGGCGCCAATTGACGCATTTGCTTTTGAGGCTGGTTTTCTTCTTCTTCTTCAAACCTCTTGGATCTCAACAAAAAATACGGCCTAATAATTCATGGAATCAAGATTCGTTCTATTTATAAAATAAAACAAAATTAATATCACGTTCGGTTAATTTTGAAACTCGTTTTGTAAATTGTGTACCCCAACTTAAAACTGAATTACGCCCCTAATCATCTCTGAAACGTGTTAATGCTCCGCCATTAATGCAACGCCGTACACTTGAACATTCATCTGCATCATTCAGATATGATATTATGTCTCTAGGTTATAGAGTTCTTGGTATTTATCTATAACGTTTCAATCGAACGCCTTTCAGAGGTTGCATCAAAATAACCTTGTCATCATCCCAGCAAGCAATAACTAAACACAGCATGTTTTTATGCTGTGTAGTTATCGCTTGCTGGGAATGATGACAAGCATTTACATAATCACAATAATACATATAACAAATACAAACAAACAAACAAACACAAATGACTTCTCAACTAAACATTCACTTTATTAGACATGTTGATAATATATGAACGCACGCGTGTTAACGCTTTATGGTTTTATAATACTAAGTACCTTCTTTGCTTTGCGTGCTCTCTCACCGGCTCCGTGACGCGTGTCAATCTGTTATCTAGTATGAATGTGTTTAAATATAATAAAAACAGTGAATCATGTAATCAAGTGCTTTATTTATATACAACAGTTTATGGGCCGTCCCTACCTGATCAAAGCTTTTTTTAAAATAAAGCTGTAAAATTATAAGTTCCGTGAAAAGCAAATTCCCAAAAAAAAAAAACAAAAGAATATTTTTTTCCAGTTTTGTGTCCGAAAAGCTAAAAAAATGGCTAACACATTTACAATTCATAAATTGACTGGAAGAGACAATCTTTCCACATGGAAATTTGCGATGGAAACATATTTGCAACATAAAGAACTGTGGGAATGTATACAGTCTGGTGGTTGTGACTCAAAAAAGGACATAAAGACAGAACAAAAATAATTTTATTAATAGATCCACAAATTATACGTCCATGTTCAAGATGCGAAAACAGCAAAGCAGGTTTGGGACAATTTATTAAAAGCATTTGAAGACTCTGGCCTGCTCCGTAAAGTAGGGCTTCTTAGAGATTTGATTATGACCAACCTAGAATCGAGTTCAAGTGTAGAAGAATAAACTGCACCGCCTGAACAAAGTATCAGGATCGCAGACAACAAAGTTCTAACCGTGCAAAGCTGTGGCACTGTAAATATCCTGGTACCAAATAAAATTACAGGAGAACCTGACTGTATTCAGGTAAATAATGTATTATTTATTCCTACTTTATCCATAAATTTACTTCCTCTGAGCAAGATTATAATAAATGATAATAAAGTTGAATTTGACAGTACCGGTTGCTCAATAATGAACAGGAATAATCAGATAGTGGCCAATGTAAAGTTAGTAAATAATACTTGCAAATTACTCACCTACCGAAGTAGGCAGGCAATGGCAGCTGCAGCTGAAGACAAGTATTTATGGCACCAAAGACTAGGTCACCTTAATTTTAACGATATTAATAAGATTCCAGAATGTACTCTTGGTGTGAGTTATGGCAACAAGATGAGGACTACATAATTATGTACATCTTGTTTGGAGGCAAAACAAACCAGGCAACCATTCAAAAATATAGGTTCCCGGGCAACAAACTTGCTAGAGCTTATCCACTCAGACCTATGTGGACCCATGGAGAAACAGTCACTCGGAGTGCTAGGTATTTCTTAATATTTATAGACGACTTCTCTAGAAAGGCATTTGTTTACTTTCTCAAAGGTAAATCAAAGTATTAGAAAAATATCTGGAATTTAAAAATAAAGTAGAAAACGAGTTGGACCGTAAAATAAAAATACGATAGAGAGTATGTAAACAGTCAGTTTGATAAATGTCTGAAGAAATTTGGCGTAAAGCACCAAACAACTATTCCATACACACCTCAGCAAAATGGTGTAAGCGAGCGAATGAATCGTACTGTAATAGAACGAGCTAAATGTATGTTACTCAATGCCTCATTACAGAAGGAGTATTGAGAAGCAATAGCAACTGCTGCTTACATCATCAATCGCTCACCAACTCGCTCACTGTCTTATATCACCCCTGAGGAACGATGGACTGGATCCAAGCCTGACCCAACCAGCCTGACCTTTCACATGAAAGTCTTTGGTTGCCAAGCAATAGTACATATACCAAAATAAAAGCGTCACAAATTAGATGCTAAGTCTCGTAAGTTGACATTTATTGGTTATAGCGAATGCTCTAAAGGATATCGCTTTATAGAAATGAAAACCAAGCAAGTAATAATGAGTAGAGAGCTGTTGTTTAGAAGAAACTGTCAACCAAAATAAAATAATAAAAAAAAACCAGTTGTACCGAAACCACAGATAAAAACTGTAAGGAGCTAGTGGAAGAGAAGAATAAAATAGAAGAGAAGTTATTACTAGGAAATGTAATAACTGCAGTGAAGAGAATGATTGAGACCGATAAAAATCAAACACAATCTCATAATGAAAACAATTATGAATCAGACTCTAATTAGTTCAAGTTATTATGAGGATCCTAATGATGAGACATACTTGCCTCCAGGTTCAATAAATACCAGTTCTTCTGAAATATGTCATGTAAATCTCAGACCTCGTCGAGATTCACAGAGACGAAAAGAAGAAGTAAACAGTAATAGTTCGGATCTTAAGTCTTTTTTATGCATTAATTCAGAATCTGCAATGACATTATTGGATGATGATCCACAAGATCACATTAAATCACTAAACAGTGAAAATTCTGAATTATGGAAGCAAGCCATGGCCAAGCAATCCGAATATGAATCTTTAATCGAAAATAATTGGAGTGTTATCGATTCACCTGTTGGCAAAAAGGTCATTCCCTGCAAATGGTTTTTAACTAAGAGAGATGATGCTGGAAACATAACACGATACAAAGCTCGTCTTGTCATAAAAAGATTCAAACAAACCAAAGAGATTCAAAATGTTTGATTGTAAGCCTGTACCATCTCCTTTTGAAGCCGGGACTCAATTAAAAAAAGCTGAAAATGAAACTGAAGTACTGAAAAATGTACCTTATCAAGAAGCTGTGGGATGTCTTTTGTATTTGTCACAATGCACACGGTCTGACATATCCTATGCTGTTAATACTGTTAGTAGATTTAATAACAATCCAACAATGCAACATTGGATTGCGGTAAAGAGAATATTTCGTTACTTGAAAGGAACTATTGATTTGAAATTTACATTTAAAAAGGATAACAAAATCATAGTTGGTTATTGTGATGCAGATTGGGCCAGCGACACCATAGATCGAAGATCCTGCACTGGCTATTGATTTATATTTCAGGGTGCATGTATAAGTTGGAACTCTGGAAAACAAGCCACAGTGGCGTTGTCCAGCACTGAGGCTGAGTACATGTCTCTGGCATCAGCTGTTCAAGAGGCGATCTGGCTGAGGCAACTTAATAATGACATCTGGCATGTATGTACTCCAATGGCTATATATTGTGATAATAGAAGTGCAATTAGTCTTTCAGGTTCAAATGTTTACCATGCTCGTAGCAAACAATGTTCGCTACAACTTTGTGAAAGAAAAGGTTGCTGCCAAGGAGATATATGTGGAGTACATAAGCACCGAGTTCATGTTAGCAGATGCATTGACAAAGGGACTACATCGACCGAAGCTCTGCCATCTCTCAGCTGGAATGGGTTTGCGTTCAGGAGAGGGTGTTGATAATATACGAACGCATGTGTGTTAGGGCTTTATGGTTTTATAATACTACCTTTACAATAAGCTCTTTGGTGTCTACGTGCTCTCTCACCGGCTCCGTGACGCGTGTCAATCTGTTATCTAGAGTGCGCGCAAGATAAGTGTGCGCGCTACTTGTGGCGTGTTTAATGTTGCCAGCCTAACTAATCTTTTTTCCTTCATTTAATCAATACAAACTTTTGTGTACTCAAAATTTAAAAAAAATTTAAGGTTATTGCACGTAGAATAAAAAAAAAAACTTCATGAGATTCATTCGTCAGATTCATTCTTCATTGTAAATCTTTTATTGAATACCTTGTAGTGCTATTAAATTTGGTATAAGAATGGCCCTGCAGTAGGTTAATACCTTCCATTGGACAATCTTCATCGGAGTCCATGTTTGAGTCTTCATCAAAAGAGTCGGAAGTGTCGCCAGTAACATTAATTATAAATTTGTCTATTTCCGTATCCAGTAGCCTGTCCGATACGAAATACTGGTCTTCTATTTTTTCTACATGTAAACACACATTTAGCCATTCTTTTGTCGTTACTGTGCTGAATGCTGCCTCAGTAATCGAGGCAATTTCGCTAGGAGCTTGATTAACACTTTTCTCGGCTATACGTCTCTTTACAATTGCCCAAATCTTCTCAATTGGATTTAAATCTCAGTGGTATGGCGGTAGTCGCAGAACCTCATGTCCATGTTCATTTAACATTTTTTCTACTTCATACTGTGAATCACCTTTGTGCCTTTTAATTCATATAATTGTGCTTTTGTCCAGCAATCATCGACTTCAATGTCATTTTTTGTAAGCCAATCTTGGAAGTCTGCTTTTCTATTGCCATATGCCATCTTGCGCCAACGCTATCAGAAGCAAGAATACCGGCCTCTTTCTCCGATTGCCAACATTTTTCGAGGTGGTATGAAGCATGGATATATGTTTCATCAAGATAAATGACAGGTCGATTTTCTTCCTGACGATTCTTGCGTAGCCTTAAAATATATGCTCTCCAAGCTGCAATATCACTGCGTTCTATTAAAACTTTTCGTTTAGACTGTCATTTTTTTGTATTTATAGCCCAAAGTCTTTAAAATACTCCTCAACGATGTTCTGCCATATTTAAAATCAATGTCTGCTTTCAATTCCAACCAAAGTTTATTGATGGTAGGAATCTCCTTCTTCACGACGTAAAACGATTGAGTTTTATGCCTTATAGCGCACTTATCAAAATCGTCTAATTCAGCAATTTTGTTCTTCCGGTTCCTACTTTTTCCTGGGCTCATAATCTTTGAAGATGAAGCTGCTGCTACATTACCCTCTCGAGTTATTTGGGTGACAGTACGTTCGGAAACCCCTAAAACAAAATAACAATAATTATATTACCGGTTACCAAAGTGTAGAATTTTTTTATTGTAATGGTATCCCTAAAACTTACCTGGCAAATAAGCAACGCGGGCTCTAACCTTGGAAAACGGTACTGTAGGCTCGTTATTGTCTCATTCTTCTTCACAAGCACGTTTGACCTTCAAGATAATGGCTCTACCAGCACTTTTAATCACTTTCGGCATAATGATAGCGATTATTTACTTTGAAAACGAATAAAAACACGGAACACAGCACACTCTCTTGACTCCTGACATAAACGACAAGATGGCGGCCAACGTAGTTTGATTTTGGTCGAGCGCAGACTTATCTTGCGCGCACTTTAGTATTAATATGTTTAAATATAATACAAACAGTTAATCATGTAAACTGCCCAGATACCTACTATGGTAACTCTGGAAGCACTCGGCAAAATTCTACGTTAAAAATGATGTCTTACGGTCAAATCCATCCAAAACCCAGTCCTGTGTTTTCCAGCACCTCCGCAACCATCAGTGAAATAGGGCTCTCAGCATCTCTTGGCAAGGCGTTAACATAGAGCATTGCTCCCAACCTCATTACTTGGGTATCAGTACCCAGGGCAGATCCCTAACATACAACTTCCACTACCGGGAAACAAAACAGAAAGTCGGGACTCTTCGGCAACTGACATCCTTCAACTGGGGAGCATCACCACAGCTTCTCCGCCCAACCAGCCTATGCCTTTCTTTTTCTGTTGGGGAGTTTGCATGGCTAGTGTTGCCAACCTCCTTAACGTGGGTGGATCGAGGCATCGGTAGACATAGCGATAAACGACACCTGTCGCATCGCAACGATGTCCTTAAGACCTACATCTTCTTTTTTATTTTTTTTCCCGCTCTGGGCGGAGCAGGAGTGAGTGTCAGACTTTTACTGACTAAAACCCATCCATGTTCCTTAAGATAAGATAAGAAGGCTCTGGCCTATCTCGTAACTCCCATTTCGATAACTAAATAAAAGACAGAACTAAACAACTAAAAAGTGTGCCAACTCGTAACTGTTTTAATCTTCATACATTGAATCCCATTTCGTCAACCATAAATTTACACTGTTTTTTGTACAGCTCCCAAAGTTACAACGAAACCATTTGTTGATGTTGCTATTTTTTGTCTCTCCTGGCACACTAAGGTTTGTTACGAGAGAACTCAATTTTGAATTTAAACAGAAAGTACTAGGAGTACAGAATCAAGAAGGAGATGTTGGTGCCGCTGAAATCGTCTTTTTAGAGAATATCCAACAATAAGTACTAGGAGAACAGAGTCGTGAAGAAGATGTTAGTCCCGCTGTTTACAAAACTACCAGTCTACTACTACCGACTACCAGACTTACAAAAGGGGAACGGGATATAATGTTACCCAGTTACTGAATTATTGTGCAGATCAGTTAAGCCGACTCTCCAAGTAAAAAACTGGTATTCTGTGGAATCTGCAGTGCAAGTACGTAGCACTCGATTCGATAAATCTGACGGTTATTCTCGATAAAATGAGTTTTTAACCAATCGAAAAGTCGGATTTATCGAATCGTATCGATTCGATCGTTATCGATTGCTACGTACTTGCAGTGCTGGTTAGACAAAATGATGACGCTACGGTACATAAACTATCAAGTAAATTAGCTTTTAGCAAATCTTCTCCATAAACGAGTTATGGTACAGGTAGTGTAGGCTGTACGAAATAAATATTAATAATGGTCGTTAATATCAGTAAATCTAATATCATCATAATAATAACATATCATATAAAAACTTGCACATGGTGTTCATAGATCTCGAAAAAGCATACGACCGGGTACCTCGTGAGGTTTTGTAGTGGGCCCTGAAAGAGAAAGGTATGGTAAGTATGTGCAGTTGATCCGAGCGATTTACAGTTGACGTAGTACCTAAGTTCGGTCTACAAGGGGCACTAGCAACAAACTTCAATGTGGCTGCTGTTTTGCACCAGGGGTTTTTTTTTTACTACAAAAAAAAACTTTTGTTCGGCAAGTACAGTTAGCACTCAGGAGAACTATCTCCTGAGTGCTAACTGTACTTGCCGAACAAAAAGTTTACCAAATGGGATTCAATGTATGAAGATCAAAATAGTTACGAAATGGGACTTTTGTGATGCTATTTTGTTTAGTTGTCGAAATGGGAAAGTTACGAGATGGGCCGGAGCCGATAAGATTAAGATATACGACCTCTTTAAAAGACAGTGCGCCAGACGAGAGATGCGAACTGTGGAGACTAAACAAACGACAAACCCATCCCTCCACACTTCATCAAACCAGAAGGACATCTGCCACGTGGATACGAACTGCAGTGGCCAATCTGGAAATCTCTTAACCTACTGTGGGGCTAGGTTGGCCGCTGTAGATATAATCTGGCATCTTTATATAATCCTCGATCCATCCAAACCGAATGCCAGAGTTGAGTCCCTTTGTATGCCATACTGGTATAGCACTATTTAAGTTTCATCGACACGAAAAGAAGATGAAGATTAGACAACTAATTATTACGTGTTATGAACATGCGCACAGTAGACCGCTGGTTTGTGGGCCATCGTTCAAGAAATAATGTCTATTCCAGCTATGGCACATGAAACAATAACAATATTACGCCAGAGCTTGCGACCGACACGATGCAGAAAGGAGGTAACAACAACTAGAACGCCTGAAGACATACTAATTTGAAAGGGGATAAGTCTAATAGAGAATAATTAACACAATATTGCAATTACAAAATACTTTTAAAGCAGTACTCGAGGGTAAGTGATGAATATATCTAACAAATATTGATATCGGTCGCGTCTGGCGACTACACTATGTAAGATCTTGGTGAAGCTGATGTCTACTTGTTCCTATAGAGCTGGTCTGCTTGAAGCTCCACGTCCTGGGGGTCGAGCTGACCGGCCTCCACACACGACTTGCAACAGAACCTGGGGATAACATCACGTGGTTATTGGGGACCTGAGACAAAATTAGATCGAGAACGTGTAAGTATCTTTATGTATGATTTGTCAAATAAATAAACAATGCACATTCCGACGGTAATGAACATCTAGCTAACACAAGGGAATAGTCGAAAAGAACAATTAAACACTATTAAAAATTGTGATTAGAAAATGATATCGATCGACCTAATTCATCGATTAACCTCACTTAACATTATGTACTTACTTCGAGTAATACTTGTGCCTACAGTGCTTGCTGCTCACGATCTGGTTGCAGTTAGCAAAGAAGGGATTATCTGTACACTTAGCCGGTATCACGATCTCTGCAAATATTAAATATACGGTAAAACATCCATCCTATCCTAAGATCACAACATAACAAAAACCCTGTACAAACAGATCCCTGCTTTCTGGTGGGTAAATTCACCAATTTATAAGACGATTTTGAAAATTTATTTTATTTAGAGAAATGGGCATTATTTTTTTGGTGGACTGTATGGAGGATTCGATTATCGTCTTGGGGAATCAAAATGACACGAACAGGCGACAATAGATGAGGAGGTGGAAAATTATGGCTCACCTACCTTGTTCTGGACCACGTGGCGGCTTCGATGGCGCGGCCGGTAGAATGACGATGCCGGCGATTGATGGAAACACTGGTTGTGAGTGTCTTCTGGTGCACCAGGTCGCGGATGGCCCCGGGGCCGCTGTTTGTATATCACAATTCCGGCGGAAGGCGGTTTAGCTGTCTTGAAGTGGAGTGTCGCTCCGATCAATTTTTCAAAGGGGAGGGAAAGGGATGGACATATATCGTCGCCTGTTCCTACGATCTACGTCATACGAGAGAATCAGTTGATGAGTAGAAAAGTTACGAGATGGCGTCACCAGCTTTCTTTGATGGTAATACTAATTGAAAAGATGAAGTGTCAAGTGATCATCAAGCTAGTTTCACCTTAACCAGGTCTTTGGTGTTTAACCAACTGTGACTCGTGTACTGGTTTGTAACTAAAACATTTCGGCCTCATCAGGGATGCGTTGTGCAAGTAATGTCTTTTAGGTCAGCAGGGTATCATTCGTTGCAAGTAAACTGATTTAACTTTAAGGAGTATACATACGTTGCACGTTGATCTGCGCAGTGTCAGACTGCGAACTGTACTGGTTGGTGGCGTGGCACGTGTACAGCCCGCTGTCGGAGTCCGACACCTGCGCCGCCGTCAGACGGGACACGATCGTGCTACCTGATGGTGGCGACAAGTGAAGACATACGAACGCTTATCTATAGACTTGTAGGTATTTTATTATCAAACTACATAATAGTAATTAGACTTGTTTCTTTTTTCTTTAGAAATTTTAAAACACTATTTTGTAAATGTTAGAATAGTTTTGACCCTTCAAACAGGAGTTACATGGGTTACATATACAGAGATTCAAAACAAAACAGTTAAATACGTAATTTGAGATGAAAATGTCCACATACTCCATTTTTTGTAACCTTAAGTATGACATAGGTAATTGCCTATTAAGGCCTCGGGGCAAGGGGCTCCTAATTTATTTTAGCGTCTATCTATATGGGTCGATCATGCGAAAATCCGACAGGAGTGTCAAGCCACAAGCAAAAAAGGAGCATTTTTGATGAACGTTTTTCGCATGGTTAAAGAGTGGACCACGCGCGTTAGTTCAAAGAAAATGTGTAAGTTTTTACACGTAGTAAAATTACTCAGAGGTTAATTTTTATCCTAAAATATAATAGTGAGAGTTTAGTTCTACTGTACGCTACAATTTATTACGTACTTACTAATTCTGTGACATCAGGCAGGATAAGTTATAACTCCTGGAAGCTTGAACAGCACGTGAAGGTATCCTTCACCTACCATGTACCACGACATAAAATGTTTCTCTTGCGTCCGCAAGAAAGAAATGACGTGACGACAGTTGAATGTGAACGTTCAAGAGAAGGGCAAGACTAACGAAACGAATTATAGATTGCTTCTGGATTGTTTTATTGGTATGTTCGAAGATAGTAACTTGACTGACCGGTAGAACTTACCAGTGATAGTGATCCTGCCGCCCGCCTGTATGGTGGCGCCGTCTTTGGTCCAGTACACGTCAGGCTCGGGGAAGCCGTCTACCTCGCATGTCAGGCGCAGGTCGGTGCCGCTGTTCAACGTCGAGTATGGCGTCGACACATGAGCGCTCACTGGTACTGTATGGAGAGAATATGCGGAAGAGGGCAGTTTTGTTAATAGTCGGTCTAATTTTCAGTACCTAATCGTACACGCTAAATATAAAAACAATGTCTAAATTGAAATTATTTTGTAATAAAATTTTTAGCAACCAACAAAATCATAAAGTAATCGAAAACAGCGGAGCGGTACTACTCAGTGGATGATTGTTGATCTTTAAATCTTCATTAAGAAAATATGAACTATTTTTTATTTGTGAAATAGAAATCGAAGAATGTACGTTTCGTTTAGTTTGTGTAAAAAGAACTGCCGTAAGACAAACAATCATCCAGAAAGGTTTATTCATACGGATGAATAAACCTTTCTGGATGATTGTTTGTCTTACGGCAGTTCTTAAGGTTTATTCATACAGATGAATAAACCTTTCTGGATGATTGTTTGTCAGTTCCTCTTCTTACCGGTGAACAATGTTCTGGACGCTTCAGTAGTAGTCGTAGTGGTGGTGGTTGTCTCCGCGGTGGTGGGCGGTTGTGTCCTGGGTCTGGGTGGCAACGTGTTTCGTGGTACTATAAACTTTTTTTCAATTAAGTACTCTTCAGGCTGATACGCTCGCACGAAGACCACCCACGACGCCGCCTTGCCTTCTCCGTTATATGCTTGACATGTGTACTGTCCAAGAGTTTCGATAGCCAAGCTTCTGATAAGGAGGACGTTTCCTGTCACCAAGTACACTGCATCGTTGTAAGGCACTATGGCTCCGTTGTAGCCGCGGTACCAGAACACGGAGGGTGGCGGGTATCCGTACGCTAGGCAGCGCACTTTGAGCGGTCTGCCCAGCTCGCCGGTCACCACGGCGTTCTCATCTCCAGCAATTCCGACAGGCATTCTCACAGGATCTATCAGCCCCCAATTTATTAGCGGATCAGTGTTCGAGTTTGTGAATGCATCTTCTTATCCATTTTAAAACTCCTTTGTGATGAGTGAGATGAGTGTCATGGCTTCTTCGGCTTTTATTATTAGGTTTTTATTTTTAGCTCTTCCCTAGTCGCTGGATAAATGGCGCTGAACTTAGTACGTTAATGCAAGGAACGGAACTTAAAAAAACTGATTTTAACAAAGCGCGAGAAAACTAGGTTATATTCGGAAGGTTTTGCAAACGAAACTGTAAGTCAACGAGCGTATGTGACGTGACGCAATGTTTTTTTTTCCCAAGCGTTTTGGCTTTGGCACCAACTATCGTAGTCAGTTCAACGCCATCTCTAGAGTTCTTGGAAACTAAGTTTTTTTTTAAAACCTCAAAAAGAAAATCTCTCATTTCAAAATGTTTCTAAAGTTATACCTAAAACCCTTGAGAGCAGCGGTGGCCCAGTGGTGGCGGCCCCGACTTGCGGACAGTAAGTCGTGGGTTCGAACCCAGACAGGCGCATTACTTTGTGTAATTTATTTCATCACCACTGCTCTCAAAACGGTGAAGGAAAACATCGTGAGGAAACCGGCATGTCCTAGAACCAAAAAATTCGAAGACATGTGACATCTACCAATCCGCACTGGGCCCGCGTGTTGGATTATAGCCCATTCCCTCTCATAGAGAGGAGGCCTGTGTCCCAGCACATATTATTTCACTCAAGCCATTTCATCACCGATTTTTTTTTGTGATGTTTGGTACTGTAAAATATTATCTGCAAAATAGGACACTATCATAATTATATTGAATCGGGCAAATCAATCATTAATATAGAGCAGAAATAAAAAGGGACCCTAAACTCTCCCTTGTGGCACACCGTCTTAATTTAGTTGAGAATAGGATCTGTTAACAGGGGTGCGATGTCAGAAGTCCTCCACGTGTGTCTGGTGGCTGCTGGTCCCTCTCGATACGTTTGGAGGGAAGAGCAGCTGCTGGGCCGGTGCACCCTGGGCGCGGCAGTATCCCCCTCCGAGGAATGAGAAGAAATGAAAATTTCCTTTTATCCCTCGGGGAGTGTTACTGCTGCGGCTAATTATTCTGACATGGGTGGGGTCCTACCAGGACCACCGGTGCGTTCCTCTGCGTGACCCTCTGTGAGGCAGAGGGCATAGCAGTGGAGTGAGGGCGGGCTCGGTGTGCACTCACCCTGCCTCCGAGCAGACAGAGTAGGATGCGTCCTTCTTTGTCACCGTCAGTCTCGTAATCCCATTGTCGAAGTGCTGTGGATCACGTCTCGCGGCTTCGATAGGGACCGAGGGTCTTGGCTTAACCGCCCGGACTGCGAGGTAGAAAACCTCTATAAAAAGTTACCCCGAATCCCAAGCGGCGGCGCACCGCGAGGGGATGTATGGCTGACGGGTGTTCCCATGGAACGAATCAGTCGCTAGTGCTCACCCTCGCCAGGGTACCTGCAGACCCTCTGGCGAGTAATAAATACTCAAAATCTGCCCTTCTAGGTACAGGGGTCTCTGCCTAGATTGAGAATATTTCCCCCATACTCGTGGGTTTAAGTATGGACAGTAATAATATTAATAAAACCAAAAAAACCAACGCCGGTAACGGCACAGAAGAGGAGAGGAGGGATGCGGGGTCGGAGTCCGACGTCGCATCCAGCGATGTGAGCGCGGGAGGCTCAGAGAGCTCCCGCCGCTTGAGGGCCGGGACGCCCGCGGAGAACAGTAAGTTCTTCCGCAAGCGGCCCAGGCGGGATGGCGACCGGGGGTCGTCATCCGGAGATGAGGAGGCCTCGGCCCGAAAGATCCCCACCAACAAGCGTGGTGGGATCCGGGGCAAGGGGAGGGGGCTCTCTGCCTCCGTGAGGTCCGAGAGGGCAGCAAAGCTGGCCGAGGAGGTGCGCCACCCGGGCAATATTGCTCCTGGGTCGGGCGACGAGGCGGGTGCACCTGGCGGCTCCGAGGCGGAGCGTAAGGCCAGGTTCGCAAAGGAGGTGGAAGCCGCTATAAGGGGCGTGGCCTTGAAGGTGAAGACATCGTCTAAACTCAAGGCCATACCCGCGGCTTCCGCCTCCATTATGGCGGCAGCGGAGGCAAACTTTGCGGGGCCTCCTGCTATTTCTCCTCCTCCTCCTCCAATTGATGGAGAGGAGGTGGTCAAACTCCGGGCGGAGGTGGCCCGCCTGTTGGCCGCCACGGAAGTCCTGCAAAAGGAGAATGCCAAGCTCCAAGCAGACCTGGCCAGTCTGCGTGAGCCTAGCTCTCGCGTGGCGCCTCAAAAGGGGGGCCGGCAGCAGCGACAGAGCCAGCCTGCGCCGGTGGAGAACCAGGTCTTGAACCTGGTCCGGCAGGAGCTGGCTTCCTTCCAGGCGCGGTTCTCCGTCCTGGAGGGAATTGTCTTGCGCCCCCCCCTGGCGGCAAATAAGGCCACCACGGGCCCGAAGGCGGCCTCGTATGCGGCTGCTGCAGCCGCACCCGGACCAGGGCCGTCCAACCAGCCACCCAACAGGGCTGTGGTGGCCTCCCCCGAAAAGCCAGCTCCACCAAAAACGGTGCCGGCCAAGAAGGCCCACAAGAGGGGGAAAGGCAAGGCAGCTGCCCAGGCGGTGACTGTGCCGGCGCCAGCGCTGGTGCCAGCGGCGAGTGGGCCAGCGCCTGCGGCATGTCAGATGCCGACGCCGCCACCACCCCCCCAGCCCCCCCAGCCCCCAGCTACCCTTCCCGCGGCTGAAGCCGGATGGCAGGTGGTCGGGGAGAAGCGGAAGGGGCGAAAGGCGGCCAAAAAGGCCCGTAATGAGGAGCGGCAGCGCCAGCACAGGGCGCGAAAGATCGCGGCTAGGCTCCGCGCCCCGAAGACCGCAGCTGTAGTGATTACACTACAGCCGGACGCGGAAAAGAGGGGCGTGTCCTACCGCGACCTGCTGGCGAAGGCAAAAGAGACGGTGGATCTCGGCGAGCTCGGGATCACCGGGGGCCTCCGGCTTAAAGTCACCGCGACGGGAGCTCGGTTGCTGGAGATCCCCGGTGAAACCAGTGGCTCGTCCGCTGACGCTCTGGCTGAAAAGCTGAGAGCGTCCCTAAACGCGGACGACGCCCGAGTGTCCAGGCCCGTCAGATGCGCAGACCTGCGCGTCCTGGGTCTGGACGACTCAGTTACCGAGGAGGAGGTGGTGGCCGCCGTTGCTAGGTCCGGAGGGTGTCCTGCCGATCAGGTCAGGGCAGGCGCCCTTCGTCCGGACTCCACGGGCATGCGAACCGTTACGGTAAGCTGCCCTGTGACGGCGGCCAAAGCAATTGTGGAGGGCCGTAGGCTACTGGTGGGCTGGGTGTCAGCGCAGGTGAAGCTGCTGGAGCCCAGACCTTTGAGGTGCTACCGCTGCCATGTGGGACACCATGTGTCGGTACAATGCGCCTCGGAGGTCGACCGCAGCGGCCTCTGCTTCCGCTGCAGTCAGCCCGGTCACATATCCGCGACTTGCTGCGCCACGCCGCACTGCGCCGCATGCGCGGTGTCTGGCAAGCCGGCTGATCACCGGGCTGGCAGCAAGGCCTGCGCTGCACCCGCCAAGGCCAAGGCCAGAGGCAGGGGAGGGCCCTCCACAGCCACCACCACCGCCACCGTCGCCACCGCCGCAGCCGCAACTGCCGCCGCTGCCTCTGCCGCTGCCGTAGAGGGGCCCTCACAGAGGGCCAGGGTGGAGGAAGCGGTAATGGAGTGCCAATAACGGCCCCATTACGCTTCCTCCAAGCGAATATCAACCACTGCGCCTGCGCTCAGGATCTGTTGCTCCAGAGCATGGCGCAGTGGTCGATACACATCGCTGTGGTCGCTGAGCCGTATTTCGTCCAGCCCAGGGAAGACTGGGTGGCGGACCTTAGCGGCTCAGTGACCATAGTGTCGTCGGCCGCCGCCGGTACCCCGACCCTTGAAGGTGTCAGGAGGGGTCGGGGGTGCGTAGCAGCACGGTTCGGAGAGATCGTAGTGGTGGGAGTCTACTTCTCCCCGAGCCGAACTCTCGCCGAGTTCCACAACTCTCTCGCAGAGTTGAGTGTCGTCGTCGGGAACCATTCCCTCCCCGTGCTTGTCCTCGGGGACTTCAATGCCAAGAACTTGGCTTGGGGTTCTCGTTGCACAGATGTGCGGGGAAGGATGGTGGAGGACTGGGCTCTGGAGAAGGGCCTGGTCGTCCTAAATCGGGGTTCTGTCCCCACGTGCGTGCGGATGCGGGGTGAGTCGGTGGTGGACATTTCGTTCGCTAGCCCCGCTCTGTCACCACGTGTCGTTGACTGGCGTGTCATGGAGGGGGTGGAGACCTATTCCGACCACCGGTATATCCGGTTCGACGTCTCCACCCAGACCTCAAGCGCGCCGGTCCAACAGGCCCCGAGTGGTCCGCGCTGGGCGCTGAAGCAGCTGGACCGGGAGCTCCTCCTGGAAGCCTCGATCGTGCAGGCCTGGGTGACATCACCAGACAGGCCTGCCGACATTAACAATGAGGCAGGGTGGTTCCAGGAGGCCATGTCTGACATATGTGACATGGCAATGCCCCGAGTCCGGCCAGGAAGGGCCCGGCGTCAGGTGTACTGGTGGTCGCGAGAGCTGACGTCTCTGCGTGAGGCGTGCGTGGCTGCGCGGCACCTGTACGCCAGGCATCGCAGGCTCCGCATCCGCCCACCGGATGCGGCAGCCATTGAGGCGGAGCTATATGAGGGGTACAGAGCGGCGAAGACCGCCCTCCGCGAAGCTGTCCTGCGGGCCAGGGATCAGGCCCGCGAGGAATTGCTGGAGACTCTCGACAGAGATCCGTGGGGGCGCCCTTACAAGATGGTGCGGGATAAACTCCGCACCTGGGCCCCCCCACTGACGCAGAGTCTCCGGCCTGAGCTCGTGGAGGACGTAGTGAGCACTCTGTTCCCTACGCGGGGGGTACATCCCCCCCCGCCTATGGCTCCGCCGCCTGCGGTGCTGGAAGCGGATCACCAGGACGACGACGACGACACTCCGGTAGTGACTGGGGTAGACCTGAGAGTGGCGGTACGCAGGCTCAGTGCCAAAAATACCGCCCCGGGACCCGACGGCTTGCCTGGCAAAGCCTGGGTCCTGGCCTCGGAGGCTCTCGGGCCCCGACTGGAGGGGCTCCTAAGCGCATGCTTGGAGAGAGGCCAGTTCCCGCTTCGTTGGAAGACGGGGAAGCTGGTCCTCATTCGGAAGCCAGGGCGCCCTGCGGACTCTCCGTCCGCATACCGGCCCATAGTGTTGCTCGACGAGGTGGGCAAGCTCTTTGAAAGAGTCATTGTAAACCGCCTCGCCGAGCACCTTGCGGGGACGGGGCCGGATCTTGCGGAACACCAGTTTGGTTTCCGCAAGGGGCGCTCTACGGTGGACGCCATCATGCGCGTGAGAGCCCTCACGACGGGGGAAGCAGTGTCCCGGGGGGGGGGGTTGTCTTGGCGGTGTCTCTTGACATCGCCAACGCTTTCAACTCCATGCCCTGGAGCTGCATTAGGGAGGCACTACGGTATCACCGGGTGCCGACCTACCTTCGTCGTGTGGTCGGGGACTACCTAACGGATAGAGCCGTTATCTACCCCGGTCGCAGCGGAGAATGGAACCGGCGAGAGATGTCGTGCGGTGTTCCACAGGGATCGGTCCTAGGACCTTCCTTGTGGAACATCGGGTACGACTGGGTGCTGCGCGCCGACCTCCCTAGCGGCGTCAGCGTGGTCTGCTATGCAGACGACACGCTGGTGCTGGCACAAGGGGGGTCGCACGAGGCGGCGGCCGAAATAATGACACGCGGGGTTGCGATAGTCGTCGAGAGGATCCGGCAACTGGGTCTCGAGGTGGCATTGCACAAGTCCGAGGCCATGTGCTTTCATGGGCCTCGGAATGCGCCACCTCCGGGATCTTCACTGACGGTAGGAGGGGTATCCGTCGGCGTCGAGTCGACGCTGAAGTACCTGGGACTCGTCCTCGACAGCCGATGGAACTTCGTGGAGCATTTCCGACGTTTGGCCCCCAAACTGGAACGGACCGGGGCTGCCTTCAGGCGGCTCCTGCCCAACCTTGGGGGGCCAAACGCCTCCTGCCGGAGGCTCTACGCGGGAGTCGTGCGGTCCATGGCCCTTTACGGGGCCCCGGTGTGGGCGCGTTCCTTGAGGCTGCGTGCAGCCCACTACCTGAACGCGCCCCAAAAGGTGGTAGCCGTAAGGCTGGCCCGTGGGTACCGCACGATCTCCCGTGAGGCGGCGTGCCTCCTTGCCGGATTGCCGCCATGGGATCTGGAGGCGATAGTCCTCGCGCGCCTACATGAATGGCGCGCGGAGGTGCTACGCCGGGGGGAAACTGCCGCGACAAATTGTCGCGCAGCGGACAGACTTCCGGCGTGATCTCATGGCGACATGGAGAGAGCGACTGTCGCAACCCCGTGCAGGGCACGCCACAATAGTGGCGGTAAGTCCCCTCTTTGAGGAGTGGCTTGAGAGACGCCACGGCGTCCTCACCTTCCGCCTGACGCAGGTCCTCACCGGACACGGTGTTTTCGGGAGGTTCCTGCACCGAATCGGGCGGGAGGAAACGCCCGGGTGTTTCCACTGCGAGGATCGACCGGAGGACACGGTGGAGCACACGGTGGAGGTGTGCCCCGCGTGGGCGGAGCACCGCCGTGTCCTCGAAGCGGCGATTGGCGGCGGCGACCTCTCGCGTCCGGCCCTGGTGCAAGCCATGGTCCGGAGCGAGACGGAATGGGACGCCGTCACCTCCTTCTGCGAAGCAGTAATGCTAGAGAAGGAGGTGGCGGAACGTGAGAGGGAGAGAACCTCACAGCGTCCCGGCCGCCGTGGGAGACGCCCAGGGCGTCGGGGGCCACCACGTGGCCCCCGGCCACCGTAGGCGCGGGCCTGTGGACGGTGGGCTATGGGCTAGCTCACCGTCCGTCCGTCTCATGACGACAGGCCGTGTCGACGGCGCGTTCGTGTTCCACGCGCGCCTCAAAGAGAGTCAGCAAAAAGGAAGGGGTCCGAAAGGACCGATGCCTGCCGGGGTTGCGGGACTATTCGAAAGAGATACCGTGGCCCCGGAACACAAAGGGCGATGAAGGAACATGGATGGGTTTTAGTCAGTAAAAGTCTGACACTCCCTCCTGCTCCGCCCAGAGCGGGAGAAGTCATTTGATGATTTCCCATCCGAAAAAAAAAAAAAAAAAAAAAAAAAAAAGGATCTGTTAACAGTAGATTCAAGATTTTTAATTAAATTTGTGACTTTAACACATTTGCTGACCTGTTAGAAAACTTATAATCCTATCTATGGCTACATTACGAATGCCAAATTTTTTCGCGTTTGTTGAGTAAAATGTAATGATCTATCAAAATCAAAATCAAAATCAAAGCATTTATTTCAAGTAGGCCAGTTACAGGCACTTTTGAATTGTCGAAACAAAGTTAAATGTAGCTACAGTCCCAGTCACAAGACATAAAAACTGTGAAAGTACTGTAGTTGCCCATTCCCTAGCGTAGATCTCTATGGAGAAGAACGGGCAAGAAACTCCATGGACACTCTTTTAAATCAAAATATTGTTACAAAATCTTGGTTACATCATTCATGTTGAGATGGTATATTATGTGAGAACAATGTAGCAAGATGTGCACTTTAAAAGTGTCCATAGTAAAAACAAATAATACAATTCTAAAATAAACATACAAATAAGCCATGGCAACTAAGAGTTGACCAGTCACAACTGACAGCGCCCGTTCACGAACATGACGCATGGATCAGCACCATTCAACTCAACCATTTTGAAGGGAATCGAATGATCCGACACACGCGCCACCATCAGCGAGACATTAGAGTGAGCGTGACATACTCTCAACCGCCAGGGCACATTCAAGTCAAGAAAAGACGTAGGATTTCAGTGAATGATAGCTTTCTAGTACATAGTACTCACACAATATGGGCTGTGCGATTATATAATACTAGAGATTGATTCTATACAATGCAAAGACAGTTGTACAATCTTCAGCAGCTCCAACAATTCTATTTAATACTATCAATTTATGCGCCCCTGTCCATGTGGAGCAGGACCAGCATTGAGCCACGCATTTTTATCTGCGATATAATCGCCCAACTTGTAATAAGCTTGCTTACATAGTGTGCGTTTGATGCATGTTTTAAATTTCGTCTCATTCAGTTCAAGAATAGTTTGTGGAATTTTATTATAGCATCTCAAACAGTACCCCATGAAAGATGAGTCCACTTTAGCGAGTCTGAAGCCTGGCTGAACTAGTTGGTCCCTATTTCTAGTACTGTAATTATGTCTATCACCTCTTTTACCAAAAAGATGCAGATTTTTTCTGACGTACATTATGTTTTCGTAGATGTACTGACAATGTACCGTCATGATGCCAATATCCTTAAACAGTTCCCTTAGAGAATCGCGCCTACGAAGATTATATATAGCTCTGATGGCTCTTTTTTGCAGAATAAATATAGACTCAATATCTGCAGCCCGTCCCCATAGCAAAATGCCATAAGACATTATACTATGAAAGTAACTAAAATAGACCAGTCTAGCGGTATCTACATCAGTAAATTGACGAATTTTTCTAATAGCATATGCTGCTGAACTTAGACGCGCCGCAAGGGATGTTAAATGAGAACCCCATTGTAGCCTTGAATCAAGCGTAATCCCCAGGAAAACCGTTTTATCTACGAATTCAAGTTTCTCTTTATTTAATATTATTTCACAATCACTACTTTTAACATTGGGTAAAGCAAATCTTATGCATTTAGTTTTTTTTTCATTTAATACTAAATTGTTTGCTGTGAACCAATTATGGACCTGAAGTAGGGCATCATTCACGTCATCTAGATTCTGGGCCCGTCTATTTATCTTAAAAATAAGGGAAGTATCATCAGCAAACAACACCATATTTTGAGGTTGGTTTTTCAATAAATAGGGTAGATCATTTATATACACGAGAAAGAGGAAAGGACCCAATATTGAGCCTTGTGGAACCCCCATTTTTACTTTTAAACCTTGTGAATTAACACCATTTATTTGAACACGTTGTTGTCTATCACTCAAATATGATTTTACCAAACTAAGTGCAAGTTGACCTAATCCGTAATGCTCAAGTTTCAAAAGTAATGTGTCGTGATTTACGCAATCAAATGCTTTGGAAAGGTCACAAAATATTCCTATGGCGTCTTGAGACTCTTCCCACGCAGTAAATATGTGCTTTAATAAGGTTACACCGGCGTCAGTCGTACAACGTCCCTTGATGAAACCATACTGTTGAACATGTAAAATTTTGTTGGTGTTAAAATGATTGAGCATTTGATTAAGCATTACCTTTTCAAACACCTTGCTAAAAACTGGCAACACGGATACAGGTCTATAATTATTAGTATCTTTCTCTACAAAATTAAATACCTTAAGGGGGTGGTTTCTGCTAACGAGAGGTTTTCTCCATGTAGGTATCTCCTCTTTGGTGAGTGAATATAAATGTGCAAAAAAAATATATGTTGCATAATAGACTTTAAACTTTAATTGGTACACTTTAAATTATTCTAACATTATTATTACTATATGAAAAAAATATTCAGAGTGAAACATTTTTTCTTTGAAATTTCGTAACTACTCCTAAACGGCATTCAGTTTTAGTTTTTTTTTTTTTCACTAATATTTGTCACTTTTTTCTTCACAAAGTGTACAATTGGCATTTTGATCTAATGATTTACAATTCAATAAAAACAACTCATTTCGCACTATTCGGCCCGAAGTGACTGACGTAACAACCACTTTGTAGTGCAAGCTGATTAGAACTTTATTCTAACAGTATTTCAAACGAAGTTTGAATCACCAGAAATAGAGTTGCTAATTTAGCAGATACCCCAGCCTTAAGGTGAAACTGAAACTGATACTGACCTGCAAATTGCAAAAAACCTATGAAAATTTGAAATTCGCGGACTACCGTGGAGCTTCCATCTTAATCTTTAAATAAGAAACGCTAAAGGTTTCAATAACTATGGCTCATTGGAAGGCTAGGGAAGCTTGCAATGAAAAATGAACTTTTGTGATTAGGACTCCACTGACGTTATGTTTTAACCCACTCACCTTTGACGACCAGGTGTATCTCCTGTGTGGCCACCGCGAGGCTATTGTCAGCCATGCAGTTGTAGACGCCAGTGTCGTTGCGGTACAGAGAGACGATCTCCAGCGCGCCGTCAGACGACAGCCTGTAGCGGCCCTCGTTACCGTCGATCTGTTTCGTCAAAATCCATAATGTAGACTTGCTCTAAATAATTGAGTTCCTATGCCTTGTGGAGATGTTTGATGTTTGTTTGTTTCAAACATCTCAACAAGCATGCCAACAAATTTCGACCCTCCCTGTCGGTTCTAAGTTCCATTTAATTGAAGCATTTGGTACTTACAGTCAGCTCTCCGAACGTCCACGTGATCTTGGGTGGTGGGTTGCCTTGAAACAGACAGCGCAGTGTGGCTGAGCCTCCTTCAGGTGCCTCAACCTCCGGCTTAGACTGCGGTAATGCCAAAGGTGCTGCTGGTACGACTACGGATAAAACGAGTATTTTATGGATTTGATTAAGGACGCTTTTACATTTTTCTACAAATAACAGTGTTTTTCAGGTACCGTTTTAATCTATAACCAATCACATATGTGAAGATTTCATGGTCTTAATTTAAAGATAATATATTAAAAACCAGAATTCCATCTGAAAAATTGCATGTCGTCATATGAAATTTTCGCACAAATACGTTTTTCCCATCACAATAATCGCAGCACAATAAAATTGTAAAAAGTAATCAGAATAGGTACAATTTTAGGTAAATTTAAAAGTATATTTTATCTTAAAAATAATAATAAATTGCTGTATACAGGGTGTGGCGTAAGTAGTGGTCCACCGTTCAGGATTCGATGAACCAGATAATTAACTATAACAATTAAAAATTTAAACCATTTATACCCAAGGGTTCCGAAAATATTTCCTTTTTGTCTTTTATTTACGAAATTTCTATCCTTTATTACAAATTTGGTTGTAGTTTCAACAAAAGTCATTAATCTTTCATTTTGATTTCTGTTAATTACTGCTAAATACTAGAGCTACCACGATAAATTATGATTTTTTATGTAAATTCAGCTCTTTTGAAGAAAAAGTTGGTTCTTCTCTAATTTTAACCCAAATTTTTAACACACCATCAAGTTCAAGAGCGATTTTTGTAAAAAAAACGTACCACATTGTCAGTGCCTATGTATTTAATGCCTACTAAATGCCGATTTCAAAATGATATCATTATAACAGATCTAATAATTTAACAAAAAGATATTCAATTTTAATTGAAGAAAAGAAGAATTTCATTAAACTATTTTTTTACTAACTTTATTGCGTTAATACTTACGATATTTGCTAAAAAATGCACTACAGTGTCAATGCCCATTTGTTTAAAAAAAAACTACTATAACAGAGTTATGTAGACCTAACTTGTTACTTCAGGTATTTGAACAAAGAATTAAAAAAAAAAAAAAAACACTTTATTTATCATTTATTATTAATCTTTGTCATGATTACAATCATTAAAATTAAACGAAATGTTCAAAATGGCCCCCATTTGCAGCAATACACGCTCTGCAACGTCGAATAAACGACCGTTTAAGTCGACGGGCAAACCCGCTTTCGCTGACTTCTCTAGCTGCTGCCTGGATTCTAGTCCTCAATTGGTCAATACTTGTGATTTCTTTGCTATAGACTTTTTCTTTTAGGCAACCCCAATAAAAGAAATCTAGGGGATTTAGATCTGGCGAGCGTGGTGGCCACAATATTGGACCTAAGCGCCCAATCCACCTATTTGGATACGCTGTATCAAGGTGCTCTCGTACTCTAACAGCATAGTGAGCGGGACAGCCATCGTTCTGCAGCCACATGTCTTCTTGGACTTCAGGAACGACACCTTCCAGAAGCAAGGGCAATTTGCAAAAAACTTAAATATCTTTCTTCATTTAATGTTTCAGGCAGCTCGTGTGGACCGATTATCTGTCCGTTAATGATACCGGTCCAAAGGTTTATTTTAAATTGATACTGTGATCTGTCTTGCCTTATGAGATGCGGGTTTTCTAGCTGCCAGTTATGCAAATTGTGTAGATTTAAATATCCATCTTTTTTGCAGGATGACTCGTCGCTCCATAGTATTTTATTAAAAAACTGCGGGTCTTCTCTTATTCTGCGTAGCATTACTCTACAAAATGTCAGGTCAGGTTTTTTTTACCTGACATGTTTGTGCTTCAACACAAATCACATTAGAAATGTAAAAAGTTAGATTGTATCCGTTTTTTAAGTTTTAATACGTTTTGTAATAGTATTAACGCAATAAAGTTTAAAAAAGTAGTTTAATGAAAATCTTCTTTTCTTCAATTAAAATTGAATATCTTTTTGTTAAATTATTGGATCTGTTATAATGATATCATTTTGAAATCGGCATTTAGTAGGCATATTATTAAATACATGGGCACTGACAATGTGGTACGTTTTTTTTTACGAAAATCGCTCTTGAACTTGATGGTGTGTTAAAAATTTGGGTTAAAATTAGAGAAGAACCAACTTTTTCTTCAAAAGAGCTGAATTTACATAAAAATCATAATTTGTCATGGTAGCTCTAGTATTCAGCAGTAATTAACAGAAGTCAAAATGAAAGAATAAAGACTTTTGTTGAAACTACAACCAAATTTGTAATAAAAGGTAGAAATTTCGTAAATAAAAGACAAAAAGGAAATATTTTCGGAACCCTTGGGTATAAATGGTTTAAAATTTTAATTGTTATAGTTAATTATCTGGTTCATCGAATCCTGAACGGTGGACCACTACTTACGCCACACCCTGTATATAGTCCTTTATAGGTGCAGCAAAAGTTTTTATATCAAAATCAACATATTTTCCAATTATTAGCTAATATAAAAACATTTGCCAATTTCTTCATACATTTTGAACTCGCGGTTCATCATTCCGCGCTCAAAGCGCTCATGGAAGGACGGGTGTATCGCTCTCTCGCAAAAAATAAATACGATAAAATTACTAGAAAATAATTGTTGTGTTCTAGTGTGCATGCGTGTGTGAGTACTGTCGTCATCCGTAATCGGAAAGAGTTGATACTTTTGCGAACTGAAATCAAAAAATTAAGCGCGAGGTTCATACTTTTATTATTAGAATGTGATTAAGAAATAATGTTGGGTAAGATTGAGATTTGGATGGGTAAGGTTAAGCAGTTGTTGACAAGGTTGCAAAATGGATGAGTGGGGTTAAGCAGCCCTAAGTAAGATCGGAATTTGGATGGGTAAGGTTAAACAGTTGTTGACAAGGTTGCAAAATGGATGAGTGGGGTTAAGTAGCTCTAATTAAGGTCGGGATTTGGATGGGTAAGGTTAAGCAGTTGTTGACAAGGTTACAAAATGGATGAGTGTGGTTAAGCAGCTCTAAGTAAGGTTAGGATTTGGATGGATAAGGTCAAGCTGTCGACGGTGAGGTTTGGAAGTGGATGGGTGGGAGGAGAGTTATGATTTTAACCGGTTTGTATGTATGTATGACGAATATGGATACAAAACCGAAATCCAAGATGGCGCTGATAAAAATTTGACAACTTTTTGTCATGGGTGTCATTTTTGTCGGCGGCGCGACGACGACATTTGTGACAGAAAGTGGGTGTGTGCAATGTAAAATGCGAGCGTAGCGAGCGCGCGTCATGGAATCGTAGCAGGTTCTAAATTTGCTTATATCTTGAAAACGGTGCGTCCTATCGCAAAAAGAATGAAAAATTCGCCCCTCTATTAGGAACCCCGTGCCGCGTAATTCTCACTATGTAGGTAAAAAAAAAAATGAAAAACAAAATTTAGATTCGTATTTTTAATGTTTCGTATCAATTAGTCGGACTCGGACTATTGAAATTTGGTATTTTGAGAATAGTTATTACGAACGTTCGGAATATTGAAATTTAGGAATTATGAAAATAGGATTAATGATAAATCGGGGCAATATTCCCCACAAGTCCCTCGCGAGTAACTTATGCTGCGTACAACCCCATTTCTTCATAATACTACGTAAAATTTCATTTCTTCTTAACAGTATTGTATGTTGCACACAGGTTTGATTGACAACCCTAACCCATAATTTTTAAATTCAAAATTTTCTTTTCTTCTTTTTAGAGTCACTACAGTAAGCAATAATTGGATTTTTAAAGAAAACACGACTATCAAGAGCCAGTCAAAAAATTAATTACTAAGTCATAGAAAAAAAAACCCACATGGTAGAGCAAGTTAAAAAAAATGGTTCCTAGTGAATTCCTATCATAACTTAAAACATTGAGTGTAAAAACCAAATCCAAAAACAAAATATTGTGTTTATATGGTTTTTAAGGATGTTTATCGATTTTCTTATTTTCTCTTACTATAGTAGTTAGAGCTGGCGGAGTTATAATAGGTGTTTTGTTTGGTTTACAATTTCCAAAAAAAAACATAAAGCTGGCGCAACTAAGGCAAAATAACATCCTGTGCGACGCAACGGTACTAAGTAACAGAACTACCAAGTGCATTTTCAAAGGTCCAAGTAATTGTTCAGGAATCAATAGGGAATATGCATGAAGTACAAAACACTTTTTATTTATTAAAAATGCCTTTGGTTTACCGCCAATAATTTAGTACTAAATGGGAAAAAAACCAAGTGCATTAGATTTGCTCTACCAAATGTCAAAAGTAGTGATTGTGGCATAATATTGAATCAAGAGAAACTAGAATTTGTATTTGTGTTTGTTTTTTTGTTTGTGTTTGTTTTGTTTGTTTGTGTTTGTTTTGTTGTGTTTTGTGTGTGTTGTTTGGTTTTCTTGGGAATCATGCTCGACTCAAGGTTACAATGGGGTCCTCATTTAACATCTCTTGCAGGACGGCTGAGCTCAGCAGCATATGCTGTTAGAAAAATCCGTCAGTTTACTGATATTGGTGCCGATTCCCTTGTTCACAAACTAAACTAAATTTAAGTTGAATGCATCTTTTTCTTTCTATTTCATTATGAAAAGGACAGAAGATAAAATTAGTTTAATCCTGTCAAATTAGTCAGCACCTGACGTAATTTGATGTAATTTTAGTAGTCAACTTTTTAATCGCGTCTAAAAGTTGTATGGCGCTGATTAATTTGACAGAACCTAAATAAAATTTATCTTCTGTCCTTTTCTTAATGAAATAGAAAGAAAAAGATGCACTGAACTTAAATTTGGTTTAGTTTGTAAACAAGTGAATCGGCACCATTGATACCGCGAAGCTAGTCTATTTTAGTTATTTTCATAGTATTATGTCATACGGTATTTTACTATGGGGACGGGCTGCAGACATCGAGTCTATATTTACTCTGCAGAAAAGAGCCATCAGAGCCATTTATGAGTTACGTAGACGCGATTCTCTAAGAGAACTGTTTAAGGAAATTAATATCATGACAGTACCTTGTGAATACATCTATGAAAACATCATGTACGTTAGGAAAAATCGGCATTTATTCAGAAGAAGAGGTGACAGACACCACTATAACACTAGAAATAGGGACCAACTAGTTAGCCAGGTTTCAGGCTTGCTAAAGTAGGTTCATCTTTCATGGGGTACTGTTTGAAATGTTACAATAAAATACCTCCCCACATTCGTCAACTGAACGAGACGAAATTTAAATCTTGTATAAAACGCACACTATGTAAGCAAGCATATTATAAGTTGGGGGATTACATTGATGATAAATATGCTTGGCATTTAGCCAAGCATTTTTATCATCAATGTAATCCTGGTCCTGCTTCACAACCATAGGGGCAAACTAATTGATTGTACTGGTCGGGCATTATTTGAGTCTATCGACACGCAAAGAAGAAGTAGAAGAATTGACTCCCATGTTGATGTATTGTGGAAGCTGCAGAAGATTGTAAAATATACCTACTTGCATTGTGTAGATTCCAGTTCTTAGTATTATACATAATTGCATAGCACATGTGTGAGTACTTTGTACTTATTGTTCAGCCACCATTTACATTTAGTTATCTTTCATTGACTTGAATATGCCTTGGTGGCTGAGAGAATGTCATGCTCACTCAAATGTCTCGCTGATGGTGGCGGGTGTGTCCGGTCATTTAGTCCCCTTCAATATGGTTGAGTTTAATGGCTCCGATAGGCGCCGTCATCTTCGTGAACGGGCGCTGCCAGTTGGGGCTGGTCATCTCTTAGCTGCCAGGGTTCATTTTAATTCCTATATTGTTAAATTGTTGTCTTTTTTTTACTCTGGACGCTCTTAATGTGCACGTCTTTCTACATCGTTCTCACATATATGTATAATTTTAAAATTAATGATGTAACAATATTTTGATTCAAAAGAGTGTCCATAGAGTTTCTTGCCCGTTCTTCTCCATAGAGATCTACGCTAGGGAATGGGCAACTACAGTACTTTCTCAAGTTATTATGCCTTGTGACTGGGACTGTAGCTTTATTTTTTATTTGTAATTTTGACATTCAAAAGTGCCGCAATGGTCTAATTGAAATAAATGCTTTGAGTTTGAGTTTGAAACGGAACGCACTCCCAAAACACATCGTCCCTTGATAACGCCGGTAGTGACGTCAAAGTCTATAATATGTCAAAAAAACACTTTCTATTTGAAAAGTACTTAAAGTTTGACGAATATTTTATTATAATATTGTTATTGCAATTTATGCTTGACTAGAGCACATACAATAGGGTGTTTTACTCTATATAAGAAAAAATCTAAAATTATATTATTGAGATAGCTTAGGCAAAAAGCAGTCGGAAAACGTTAGTTTTAGTTCAGGAAATAGCAAAATAAATTTTCAATTTCAATTCAAAACATGCATAAATCCTAACGCAATAAAATTAAAAAATAAATTCAAGGACCAAGATTATATAAGTGAAGTAAAAAATCGAACGCTCAGAGTGTTTCAATGTGTGCGTACGCGTGATGTTGCTGTGTGCGACTTTGAATTCCTAAATTTGAGTTTATCGAAAACGTAACAGCGTCCGTATCCGATAATCAATTATTTTAAACACGACTGCAGTCTAGTTTTGTTAACGCTGAATCTTTTGTCGTAAAAATGTTTTCGGCCACAGTTTGAAGAATTTTCGAACCTAGAAAAAACAACAAGAGGAGGTTCTCAATTCGACTGTATTTTTTTTTTTGTGTTTGTTACCTCAGAACTTTCGACTGGGTGTACCGATTTTGATCATTCTTTTTTTATTTGAAAGCTGCTGCTTCCCGTGTGGTCCCATTTCAAATATTATAAATTTTGTGAAGATCTGCGGAGATATACAATAGAACTCTTCTAAAATAGACGGCAAATCTGCAGTGATTGCTGGAATCGCTTTTATACAACATTATGATGTAACATCACGCCTGTATGCTCTGAGGAGGTACGCAGATGTGTACAATACACCCAGATTTCGACAGGTTTAGTTATGTTAAGTTCCATTTATTGGGGATAAGCCTATTACCATGACATGTATTGTTAACAATTTAAAATAAAATCATGGAAAATATTTGTTTGGGAACAACTAAAAATGGAAAAATAAAAAACTTTTTTGCAAAAAAAAAACCGACTTCAAAAAACACAAAAAAGAGAAAAATAACTTTAGCTTCAGAAGTCGGTGGTAAAAAAAAACTGAATTAAACAAACAAGTCACCGACTTCTGAAGCTAAAGTTATTTTTCTCTTTTTTGTGTTTTTTGAAGTCGGTTTTATTTTTTGCAAAAAAGTTTTTTTATGAAAACCGAATTCTGTTCCTAATTATTAGTAGTACAACGTTAAAAGTAGTAAAGTTAAAATATTTTTATAACTTGAAAACAATCGTTCTACGTCCACTTAGGTCATTAAGCACTATTTGAATTGAAGTGTTTTATTGCAGGTATAACCTTTGGCACTTTTTTTTATTTTTCCAGTTAGGTGCTGATAAATTAAAGGAAACATGCCCACATATGCAAGATATCCCGATTATAGTTAAAATATGCATTATCTTAAAAAACGGATCTGGGACTTTTTCGCGAAGGACACTTGCGCGAACCCGTTTGCGCGAATGGACTTTTGCGCGATTGGACTTATGCGCGAACGGACTTTTGCGCACCAAGACACTTACGCGAATGGACTTGTGCGCGAAAGGCCACTTGCGCGAATGGACACTTGCGCGACTGGACTTTTGCGCGACTTCATGGCCACAGAGTACAAATATCTCACTAATACTAAAGTTTCTAACGGTAGAAATTGAAGAGGGGGCTAGCTATTATATCCTTAATTCTATTCGTTCAGCGTTGGCTCTAATATTGGACAGAAGTAGTGATGACCGGGTTTCCCGGTTCTTTAAGGGAGTGTTTAAAAAGAACCCTACTTTCCCTAAATATCAGGCAATTTGGGATCCAAATCTAGTCCTGTATTATATCGCAAATTGGTATCCAAACAAAGACTTGCCAATAGAGAAACTCACTAAAAAGCTGGTAGCTTTTCTTGCGTTGTCTACTGTACAACGCGTACAGGCGCTATCGTTAATTGGCTTGTGTAATGTTAGAGCCACCAATTAAAAATATGAAATAAACTCATATTATTATTAAAAAACCCATACACAACGCAAGTGCCTCGACTATTAGCCGCTGGATTAAAATAGTTCTTACTGAAGAAGGTAGATACCTACGACCATATTTTTCCGCGCATAGTACGCGCCACGCATCTTCCTCTGCGGTCAAAAGAAAATGCATATCAGTAGACCTTCAGCGAGTTGGTCTTCCTGACCGGGAATTCCTTAACGTTTACAGAGTTCTATGACAGAGTTCAATGATGAGGATTTCGTAATGGCTATTTGTGATGAATATCCCAAACAATGTTTCTTGAAAGATACGTAAATATATCACCTTAAATTATAATGAAGCTATGAATAATATTGTTGGTTTGAAAACATATCTATGAGCTTCTTTCTTACCTCCTCCGCGCTCTTACCTAATGCTTCACCTATTTCACTTCCAGTTCTAAACATCTACCAAGTGAATTATATAAATCTGAGGATGTGACGTTGTAGTATAATTGATGGTTAAACGAACTTACCTTAAGTGATGTTCGACCATAATTATACGAGACGTCACATCCGAAAGATTTATAAACCCACCCGAACCCTATGATTGCAAAGTCAATCATAAACTCCCTGAATGAAGTCGCGAAATAGGCTCTTCCTCTTTAAAATGAATGACAAGAGTAATGGTGGCGTTGGCGCAGTTAACATAGTGGGGGAAGGTACGTCGAGTAGTCAATATACTTACTTTAAAAACATTTTATTTTTAGCTGTGCGATGCCCAGTGCAGTGGAAGTACTACTACCAAGTGAATTATATAAATCTTTCGGATGTGACGTCTCGTATAATTATGGTCGAACATCACTTAAGGTAAGTTCGTTTAACCATCAATTATATCTTTAAGGAGACTTCAAACATCTTTCATTACAAAGCCCACAATAATACACCTCCTTTCTAGCCATTTCTCTCTCGTTGGCCAATATAATATCATATCATATATAATATCATGTACGAAATCATGGTACCGATTTGCCCGTCCATATCCTTTACACTCTGTATAGTATCATAAACATTTAACGCGTAATGTATAACTATCAGAACATAGTTTCAAAAGATAAGTCTAGTTCTCTTGAAAATATCTTGGGATAAATGCAAAAAGTATCTAATCGTGCGAGCAAATTCAATATAATCTTTTTCTTTGTATTTTCTTTAATGCCTGTGTTTTTAGTATCTCTAGAGGTTTTTCTTTTCTTGAAAAGATATAATAATACTTTGAATTTTCTTGTCTTAGGCGACTATGAAGTTTTGTCTCCGCAGTCTTAATAAAAGAAAAGGATACTTTCGAATCAAATTAGGGTTTCAGAAAGTGCCGGTTATTAGAATATATTAGGCAATCAATCAAGGTCTAAAAAATCTTAAAATCGGCAGCTGTTTTCAAGTTAACATGAGGAAGCCATTTTGGTAATGGCAGTACTATAAAAATCTCGGTTCATAATAGTGCCCATCTGTGTTAAGCTTGCGTCCAGAGGACGCAAGCATACATAGATAGAGTATACTTTATTGCAAACCAAAAAGGATTGAAAAAAAAAATCCCTATAACATCAGGAAATTTTACCAAGTGGAACAGATGAGAGATCATAGCTAAAAAAACTCTCGATCCAGTTGCCTTTCAAACCAAAAAAAAATAAAATCGCTTCATTCATTCAGGAGTTACGATGACACACAGACACGTTAAACTAACAACGCCCCTCTTTTTGTGTCATGGCTTAAAAAGAGAGAGACGAAGAGTGCATCAAGTCTGAACGTACTGTTTCCGCGAATGTTGTATACCTCCTTCCATCGTAATTCCCATATTACGATGCAAATCAAAACACTCAAGTTTGATTCTCCATGTCGTCAATAGACTGAAAACTTTTCGTGTAAGCGGCAGCGGGCCGTGTTGACCTACTTTGCGTATTCAGCAGCGTCGGAACACACTATACGCTAGAAATATGACTTAATATAGTGTGTATTGCGAATTTCATAATGGACAAAAATATCGAACAAAGAGTTTGTCTTAAATTTTGCATCGCCAATGGAATTTCGAGTTCGGAGTCACTGAAAATGTTACAGAAGGCTTACGGTGAATCGACTTTATCAAAAACTCGTGCTTATGAGTGGTTCAAAGCGTTCAAAAGCGGTCGAGATGTGATGGAAGATTTGCCTCGCTCTGGTAGGCCGTCAACGTCTGCAACTGAAGTTAACATCGCAAAAGTGAAGAAAATAGTGACTGAAAATCCCCATTCAACTCTGAGAGAGATAGCCGCCGAACTTTCTGTATCTCACGAGTCAATCCGTACCATTTTAACTAATCATTTGGGTATGAAACATGTTGCTGCTCGGCTAGTCCCAAAAGATCTGAATTTTCTCCAAAAACTCAATCGCATGAAAGTCGCTGAGGACATGCTAGAACGAGTCAGTTCGGACCCAACATTCATGAAACGCATTGTTACTGGTGACGAGACGTGGGTTTACGAGTTTGACATGCAAACTAGTCAACAAGCTTCGGAGTGGCGCCTTCCAACTGAACCGAAACCGAAAAAACCACGCCAAAGTCGATCAAAAGTCAAAGTCATGTTGACTGTTTTCTTTGACTATCGCGGTGTTGTGCACTCTGAATTCTTACCGGGAGGTCTAACGGTAAATAAAGAATATTATTTGAGCGTTATGCGGCGTTTAAGAGAGCAAATTCGACGAAAAAGGCCAGATTTGTGGAAAGAAAATTCTTGGATTTTGCACCACGACAATGCGCCTTTGCACAAGGCTATCATTGTGAACGAATTTTTGACCAAACACTCAACAAATACCATCCAGCAACCACCATATTCACCAGATATGGCTCCTGCTGACTTTTTTCTTTTTCCTAAACTCAAATTACCACTTCGGAAAGGAGAATTCGCGGCGAGAACTGAACTCAATTCCGGAAAAAAATGCGATGCGTTTAAAAAATGTTTTGATGAATGGATTATTCGTTGGCGCAAGTGTATCGTTTCTAAAGGAGCATACTTTGAAGGTGATAAAATAAATTTGGAATAATAACAGACATTTTGTGTATTATTGATCTTTTCCCGGTACTTTCTTGACAGATTAGTATGTAGATATAGCATAAAATGATACCTTGTGCTTTTTATAAATACGACTTGCTATGGAAGAGCGGACTCTCCAAACACAGGCACTATCTGCCTAAAAGGGGGATCCAATCACAAAAAATTGTTAATACCTAAACTTGCTCTACCACTAAACTATTTTTTAATTTATGGTACGTATAAAATATTTGATCTAAAACAATTACTTTTACAGAATCATATTCACAAATTAAATGCACTACAATTTCATAATAATAGTGAAAGTGTCTGTTCCAATCTAATCATAAATTCAATGCATAGCATGTTTAAAAAACATGAGTGCCTGGGTGCACTCATGTTTTTTAATCGCAGTCACGACTGCGCTTCCATCTGATATCGCAGACGTAACCTCGCAACCCATCTCTGAACCAATTGTTTTTCTTTCATCGTAAAAATAACACGGAACATAAAAACATCACTCAATAAAAACTCGTGCTTCGATAAGCTGATAGAATAATTTAAATGTATTATAAGCCGGATATTGGTAAATGTAACCGAAATCTGTGGCTTCTTGCAAACAGGTCATATTGAGGCTCGATCGTTACCCATATTTACATTCACGTTTACTTTATATTAAAACTTATTTTTACTAAAGCAAATTTCTATTCACGGTTGGTTTTCTTTCATGAAGATGTTTTTGGTGACACCTTTTTTGTTTCAGTGGATTCTATGTTGTGTTTTATTGAACACTAGCTGTTACCCGCGACTTCGTTCGCGTGGAAATTTTGATGTGTATGTGTCATAAAATGCTTAGCTAGCTTTAGTGTTATTCCAGACTATAATCTATCTCGGTGCAAAATTTCAACCAGATCCATTCAGCCATTCTGGCATGATTGAGTCACAAAAATGCATCCATCTAAACTTTCGCAATTATTATAGTAAGTAAGATAGTCCTTCTACTATTGTATAAAATTTACCTTTAAACACGTTCAAATGTTATTTCAGAAACTCTGTCTCAAACAGATTAAGTATTTGTCGCTCTTTTGCATTCAGAGCAAGATGGCCGGCTCTTTTTAAACTAAGAATTTTTCTACTTATTTCTGTAGTGCTTAGTGTGTTTGATATACCAACACGAAACGCCTTACCAATTTGCCAACCCAATAATTACTATAACACTCACGAAATAAATTACAAAATAGCCTAGTGTGGACTCGTCTACCACAGTAAGGAAATGAACAGTGAAGAAAATTACCCACCAACTTACGTTCTTGTTCTCCTAGTACCTTTGACCCGCAGATTAAGTACAGCACGAACGTCTTATCGCTGCTTTATTTTATAATTTGATGTTTATTTTATGAAAGATTTCACGCGATGTGTTTTTTGGGGTTTAAGGCGTCAGGTGAATTGTTTATTTGATTAGATAATATAATTATAGGGGTGGCTTGGTTTTAAAGATGGATGTTTTCGGTCTGCTTCGGGCCCAACGGAATCGTTGTCTACACTTACACCCGTATCTATAAACAAGTCAAAGTGATTACTTGAATAAAAGTAATAACTTAAGATGCGATTTTATTCCGTTGTTTAATAATTTCTTGAAGATAGAACTGTCAAGAGTTAGAATTGTTACGTCTGCTATCTTAGACGGTTCTTACTACGTTAAAATTCTTGACTATTATATAAAAGCTAGCTGTTGCCCGCGGTTTCGCCCGCGTAAAGTTCGGTAACCGTCCCACTGGATCATATTAAAGGGATAAATAGTGTCCTACGTGTTAATTCAGGTTATGAACTATGTGCCAAATTTCATAATCATCACAATCACCATCACTATCACTACCACCAACATTATTACAATCATTATCACAATCACTATCACTATCACAATCACAATCACCATCACTATCACATTCACCATCATAATCACAATCACAATCACCATTACTATCACCATCACAATCACCATCACAATCACCATCATCATTATCATCGTAATCACAATCATCATCATCACAATATCCATCCTCGTTATCAAAATCATCATTGACTGTGACTCGCTAATGATGATGATGCGTGTGATAACGATTCACACGCATCATCATCATTACCACAATCACCATCACAATCACAATCAATATCACAGTCACAATTACTATCACCATCACAATAACCATCACCATCGCTATAACCATCACTATCACAATCACAATCACCATCACCATCACTAACACAGTCACAATCACTATAACCATCACCATCACCATCGGTATCACCTTCACGATCACCGTCACTATCACTATCACAATCACCATCACCATCACAATCATCATTATCGTTATCACAATCATCATCATCATTATCACGATCACCATCACTGTCACAATCACAATCACTATCACCATCACAATCACCATCACTATCACCATTACCGTCATTATCACCATCACCATTACTATCACAATCACTATCACCATCACAATCACCATCACTGTTGTCACAACCATCATCATCAGTATCACAATTATCATCATCGTTGTCACAATCATCACCATCGTTATCACAATCGTCATCACAATCATCATCATCGTTGTCACAATCATCATGATCATTATCACAATCATCATCATCGTTATCACAATAATCATCATCGTTATCACAATCATTATCATAATTATCACAATCATCATTATCGTAATCACAATCATTGTCATCGTAATCACAATCATCATCATCGTAATCATAATCATTTTCATCGTAATCACAATCATTATCATCGTAATCACAATCATCACCTTCATCATCATTATCTCAATCACCATCATCATTATCACAATCATCTCAATAAATCAACAATAACCCTGTATAGCAGTCGAATCCGCTATCTTCTGGATCTCAAAATAAATGCCATATTCGTAATCTGCACCCCTGATAATCTCGGTATCGACACCCATATTGATTTTTAGACATTTCAACCCCATCGCACCCCAACAGGGAATGAAGGCATTTCAGGTCCGCCACATTAAATCTTAAAATCGTTGTTTTTGTGATACACCCGACCCGATACACCATACAGTTGATTTTCAGACTTTGTTACCCCATTTCCCCCTTTAGGGGTTCAATTCTGAAAAACCCTGAAACACAAATGTTAACTCATTTATCGATAGGAGTACTCCTGTGAAGTTTCGAATAAAACAGTCTTACCTAATCTTGTTTCCCCATACAAACTTTTGATTCCCGTTTCATCCCCTTAGGAGGTAAATTTTGAAATATCCTTTCTTATTGCACCTCTTAACCTCATAAGGAACGGTTGTGCCAAATTTGGAATCTCTAGACTCAGCGGTTTGGGCTGTGCATTGATTTTTAGACTTTGTCACCCCATTTCCCCCTCTTAGGGGTTGAATTCTGAAAAAACCTGAAACTCATGTCTACTCATTTATCAATAGGAGTACTCCTGTGAAGTTTAAAAAAAAAATAGTCTAATTAATCTAGTTTCCCCATACAAACTTTGGAGCCCCGTTTAACCCCCTTAGGGGGTGACTTTTGAAAAACCCTTTCTTAGTGTACCCCTAGACCATTTCAGGAACATATGTGCCAAATTTGGGATCTCTAGACTCAACGGTATAGGCTGTGCATTGATTTTTAGACTTGGTCACCCCATTTCCCCCTCTTAGGGGTTGAATTCTGAAAAACCCTGAAACCTGTTTCTACTCATTTATCAAAAGGAGCACTACTGTGAAGTTTCGAATAAAATAGTCTAACTAATCTTGTTTCCCCATACAAACTTTGGAGCCCCGTTTAACCCCCTTAGGGGGTGAATTTTAATAAATCCTTTCTTAGTGCACCCCTAGACCACATAAGGAACCTACTTGCCAAATTTGGAATCTGTAGACCCAGCGGTTTGGGCTGTGCGTTGATAGAAGAGTCAGTCAGTCAGTCAGTTTCTTCTTTTATATATTTAGATGGATGCATAAGTAATTACTTTAACTTGACTATAGGTATAGATACCAAGGGTAGTCTAAGGCTGAACATGAAAAGAAGAAAATAACGTTTATCTATGAACATTGAACGCGTTTACAAAGTTACGTAGGTATATGTGCTATTAACCGTTGCCGCGTTGTGGAGTTCTCTCTTGAGGAGACAATCCTGGCTGCAAGATCAAGTTATGTCTGTCAAAAAAAAATATTGTCACCAGAACCAAAGGTGTGTGCAAAATTTCAGCTCAATCGGTTCGGGGGATTGGTTTGAAATCAGTTGCAAATTTTGAAACAGACAACTTATTTTATTTTATTTATTTGGAAGAACCAACAATTACACATTATACTCGTACATATATTACAAAAAATAGAATACAAGGGGTTATACGAATGTGCAACCAACAACGTTCTCCACAGATACACAAAAGACAAAGACAACGTTGATGAAGTAAAAGTCGAACAGAATAGATAAATTCATAAGATACAATACACATACAGTACAGCCATTATGGAACACTAAAGACATATATATTATTCACATAGATTCTGGATTGTGTAAAGTAATATTTTTCTAAATGATCCATCAGAAAGAGCAAATTTAGAGAAAAACTTATTGAAATTGGGTGTGAGACGACGTAGAGGTGCCCGCAAGCCTGCATTCGTGCGACTAGGAGTGACGGCGAAAACAGGTCGCGTGCGCACCTCCCGTCCCTGAATCGTTCTAGGTACAACAAAGCAAAGCATGTTACGGATGTCCACACAATCATATGAGTTGTTACACAGATTGTACAGAAACATAGTATCTAGAAAAGTACGTCTAGACTTCAAAGAGATCATATTATATTTTTTTAGCAAGTCGTTATATGGGTGATAAATACAACTTCTAGTACAACGGTAATGCATTGTTTTCAGGAACTTGCGTTGTATACGTTCAATACAGTCATTATATTTATTATAATATGGACTCCACACCGGCACAGCAACTCTAGTTGTGACCGGATTAATGACCAATGCAAATGTAAATACGTGCTCGGGTAAATGAATTCTGTTGCTGATCTTATCACGAATCCATACATCTGGTAAGCCTGACTTATGATTTTATCAACATGTGCGTCCAGGTGCAGTTTATTATTGAGCAGTATTCCCAGATCACGAATTGTGTTGACTCTGTCTAGGATTTCACTTTGTAGTGCTTAAGGGTGTTTGAGTTGGTTTTTGTTTTTAGTAAACCTGATACAGCAACACTTGGAAATACTGAGTTGAAGTTTGTTTTTAATACAATACTCTGCTAAGCGATTAAGATCTTGCTGGAGTAAGTGACAATCTAGTATTGATCTTACGGGTTTAAATATTTTTAGATCGTCCGCGTAATGTAGGAACCTGGAGTTTTAGAAACACATGTCGATATCATTAATAAAAATTATAAATAAAAGAGGTCCCAGAATTGAGCCCTGGGGCACCCCTGATGTTGCGGTTATGGCGGTGGAGTGGAACCCATTGACCACTACTTTTTGTGTTCTATTTGACACATAGGAAACAAACCACCGTAACAGATCCCCGCGGATTCCGTTGAATGCTAGCTTCTTTAAAAGCAGTTCATGATCGACCCTGTCAAAGGCTTTTCGAAAGTCAGTGTATACAGCGTCCACTTGCACACGAGAGTCCATATTATTAAATAAATAGTCGGTGAAAGTATCTATCATAGTTATTGTAGACCTTTTTTTACGAACCCGTGCTGTTGTTGTAATATTTTGTCATGGACAATTGAATACAACTGATTGTGAACGAGCCTTTCGAAAAGCTTTGACAAGGCCGACAGAATAGAAATGGGCCGATAATTTTCAACGTCATGTTGTGAACCACTTTTATGAACGGGGGTAATATTTGCTCGCTTCCAGATTTCTGGGAAAGTTCCCTGACACAAACACTTATTATAGATAATACGCAATGGTACACATAACGCCTGAGCTGCCCTATTAAGGAAAATTGGTGGAATACCGTCTGGTCCTGGCCCTTTGGTGCAATCTAAACTTTTAAGAGCACTGAGTACTTGGTCAGTACTTACCTCAAGACTACTAACAACGGAACAATTCTCAGCATATTCATTGTCCTGGGTTTGATTATTTGAGAGAGTAGAAGGTTCGTACACGGAATGGAAGAAATTTGCAAAGTGATTGCAAATCTCCTCAGGATCGGTCGATGATAGGTGTTTTTAGTGCATGGTTGAAAGGATTGGAGCTTTAGACTGCCGATTAGACACATAGGTCCAGAAATATTTGGTGTTGACTTTTATACTATCTTCTAATGATTTCAAATAAAGACTGTAACAGTTCTTGCAGTCAGCATGGAATCTGGACCTTTATAGTGAAAATTGTTCATAGTCAGATATGTTTTGATAGGTCTTCCGTTTATTCTATGCTTTCAATTTATTTTTAAATATATGTGATAAAGATGGTGAAAACCACAATGGAAATTTGGTAGACCTAATTGTCTTTAGAGGAACATGGGGTTTAATTATTTGGTAAACAATTTCATAGAACGTATTCAGCGCGTCTTCTGCAGACTGTTTGTGAAGTTTATCATCCCAGTAAATTTTGAGCAGATCGCGATTAATGAGTTCATAATTCGCCTTAGCATAATTATGCTTTTGAGCCGCCTTACGCATCATCGCACTGCTGTGCAACTTACAAGATACTAAAATATACAACAGTGGGTGATAGAGATCTGGTTTTAACAGTAAAGCGGTTGGTGTAAAAATATAACAGTCGATGTTACTTATCACCAAATCTAAAATCTTCCCGCTCGAGTTCTTAATATTATTGTACTGGTAGCTATTGAGCACGGACATAAAAATACTCAGACAGGGGAACTACCAACACACATTTGCTGCGTAGCAGCCGTGGTGTTGCCACCAGCGAGCCATTCAGTGTCACTTAGGTTGTAATAATGCGCACAAAGCGGATTATGAGCTTGTAATAATGCGAACAAATTGCGGAAACTAGACACAGACATAATATACTCAGTACATTATGTATAGTGTCCGGAGTCCCATCCGCAATTTGTCTGCACCAGTTTGACCGAACTTTAAGTAAGTACTAAAAAGCGGTAAAAACAAATAAATCAGCAGTTTTTTTTGCAATCAATAGTTGCTGAACCACTTTACACAATACAAATTCTTTAGTCCCACAGAAATTGAGTTATCGGACAGCCTGGGGGGAATTTTAAAATTAATTATTACATTGACAAAAAGGCGAGGCAACAAGCTTGAATGAAAATAAGTGTCTCTTAAAGTTGTGGTCTTAAAGACCTGTGCGAAATTGGACAACACAGTGATACAACTCCAGCCGTGTCCAAGCCAGCCCCTCATGAACGGATGGAAAGAACTGGTGGAGATGTTAGCCCTTGGTGAAATTATCCCACCTACTCGTACATATATCTATCTAGCACTCAAGTAGAGCGGACGTGTGTATTAGCGATTTTATAATATGGTAAAAATAATATTCAAGTGATATGTGATCTAGATACCAAACCGCATTTATTATTTATATTCATTACTTTGGTGAATAACAAGTAGTAATGAGAAATATCTAAGAACTATAAATATGTCAAATATTGAAAACAGCCCTCGGAGTATTCCCCCTCCTAGCAGCCCTGCGACCAAACCCCAAACACCTTACCATGCGGCAGAAGGAAGATCAGAAGCAGTGGAAACCAGTGATATCAGTAACTGGTTGACCTTGAGATGGCTATCAAAAATGCCGAGTCCACGTGGACTAAAATCTTTTTCACGTTTCATTGGACAGTGAATCTATTGAAGGTGATAAAAAAAACGGTGACTACGAAAACATCACATCTGTAATGCGTAAATCTCTAAGATAAGACAAAGGGCATACGGAAACGAAATAACTTCTAAGAAATATACTATAAAAGCAACTTAAACTGTCAGATAACTCGAAATTTATTGACGTTTTGACGCGGGTGCGATACTTGAAATAATATTTGAATTGCTATGTCTCGTATTACCAAAGATTTTGAAAAGATGTTGTTAACTCTACGGGGCGCTGACTGTACGACATAAATGTGTCAAATATGGATAATTAAAAGGAAACTTCGAGAAGGACTTTGGGAAAGACACACCCACGCGGAAGTATAGACCAATAATGACCTTGCAATATTTTTTTCTCAAGGTTATTTTAAAAATTACAGAACGCCTGAAGGCGGGGCTTGGCTTGGTTTTGGTTGTAGAAGATGTATCAGATGACTGGACACTTCGGAGGCGACTCTGAAAGACATCAGTTGATTCACTTTACGATAATCTGCAATAGATTAAATAGAAGCTGTGTAGCATAGTTTGAGATTCCTATCTTTTGTTTTGTAAAAAGTGTTGTTAAGGCAGCTACTACGTTGAATTATTCACGACAGTGAATTGTTCGTGAGTAAAATTCAGTCAAGTCACGTGAGTTACAATAATTAACGGGGTCGACACCCACAACCTCCAATCTATATAAATTCTATAAGTAAATTGAATAAAACCTCTATCAGTATGGATCCCGATTCTCCTCCAAACTTCGAGAAATTAAACATAGAAGTATTTACATCCCATTTTCCGGGATTATCACATCGAGGCATTCTTATTTGGGGTGATTATCATGATTGTCCTGATAAAAAGATGCATGGACATTAGAGACAAGAGGGAACCGGAGTAATGAGGGTCGTGTGTGTCGTTACCAAGACTATCTGAATATTTAAAGTCGTCTCTATCATGAGAACAGACGTAATTAGTCCCTAATGTAATTTTGATTGGACGGCTAATAGATAATTTCAGCTAAATTTTATGATGAATTTCTTCCATTAATATGTGTGTCTTACTAAGGATGTTTTGAGGGGAACGGTTTCAGGCCGTCTTTGTGTAACTTGTACGTATAACCGTGAATATTATATATATATATATATATATATATATATGCAATTTGTGTTTATTTTAAGTTTGTTGGCAAAATAACGGTTTTTTCTGTTTCGATATTTGGATTTTTCCGTTAGGGCCATAGGAACCCAAATATCGGCTCTAACTCCACTATTGTTGGATTTAGAGTTAATTCACACAGCAGTTTCGTGATGAGGGGCAGGAAGGCAAAGATAAATGTGAACTTGTCTCGTAGTTTGTAAATTCACGGGAGGTCATGAGAAAGGAGTCATCTCTGAGAAAGATATAAAATACAGAAATTAACTCGAACGAGCGAATGTAATGTAACTCTAGATATTGATAAATATTCCTTATATCACCCTAAATTGCATTGGATACCCAAATTGAGTAAATAAAGAATGGGACAGATCATAGTTCTGAACCAATAAAATAATAGAACTTGATCTTTCATTAATATTCTGAGTAAATAGTACAAGTAAATTGTGTTGAAGTGATGCATCGTACTTCATAATAACTGAAACTATGATGTCTCATTTGGATCTTTTAAAACCTCTGTTAGCTGTTAGCTAGATTTCTGACTACTTGCCTATCCTCCCCTGAATCAACAACGATTATATTAAATAAATGATTTTGATTAACTAAACTATAAACTTGGTTTTCTTTATAGAATAAGTTCCCATGTTTACGACGCGACCTTTAATTCCATTGCCCTTTCAGATCCTTAAATACTCTAAACATTCGCATAGGTACACTTTTGCAACCCGTCTATTATAGACAGTAACTCAACACAGAAATTTGACTTACATCTTGATGAAATCAATATAGCCCAACCAGACTAGTTCTACTATTAATTACAAGATCAAAGTAGAGAGAGAGGGAGACTTTAGAGAGGGAATAGCTTATCCTTCAGATAAGCTATTCGGCTATTAAAATTGCACTCTAAACCCGATTAAATTCCTCATTCACCACGACGAGCAACAGGGACCGTCTGTGCCACAATACCCGACGGGAGCTCGAGACATCAATCTTTACCCAGTAGACAATAGAATCATGTTAGGAGGCCCAGAGATACGATGGTGACAGATATAGTTCAATCGATTAGTTTCAAAGACCTCTATCATTGCAGCTATCATCCTTTTATTATATCACATGAATTAGTACATGGGAGGCTTGTTTGTTTGGGTGGCCACCCAGTTAAATTCCGTAGTTTGAAAATATATAAAAATATTTATCAGATATCTGATCAGGAGGTAAAAAGATGTATAGCACACCTATGATTATGATCGCTTCGCAGCGGGTTAGGTACATAAGGTCTATAAACCTCCAATAACTACCATACGGTAGGCCTTGAGCCAGGCCCTAGGAAATTCCCCCGACGCTCACTAACCTGGCTTGATCAGTGCAGATACCATAGTATCGCTACAAAGTAAAGTTCACCTGTGTTCAACTAACTAGAACACTCATTCTTAGTTGTACTAGGAAATAACGAGTCAAGTGGTCGGTGATATTTGATAAAACCAATGTTTTACTTAATTAAATTGAAGTAATCTAGTATAATAATTGTTCTTTCTTAATTTAGTAGAGATAATCTATCAAGGTCAAGAGACACGGTAGGTTAACTATGACCTAAGGTGAACCTAGTCAGAGGGCCAGTGGCTATACTTTGTCCGAGCATGCCATGTACTAGGATAAACGTAAATGTAGACGACGATAAAGACCAATGAGGCAATAATTACCTATCTGTTCACAATGGTATCTCTTAGCTGATTCTAAAATTACTCTATGCACGGGTTGTACCACCACAACCTCCATCGACGAATGCCTGAGTAAAGTCTGTCTCATTGCTCAGGAAGGAAAGCTGAACTCCGATCAAAAGCTGAGGATCAATAACCATTCACGCAAGGTAGAACATGGCGTTTCACAGATGGCAGTTTACTACCAGGACTTGAGGCTCAAGGTCAAAGAATATCAAGCGATGAAAGAAAAACGGGACCTTACGAACTGCCTTGAAAATTTCCAGCAAACAATTCAAGCTAGCATTGAAGAAAACTGCATCAAGACAATTATGGCAGAAAAAGTGTCGTTTGCTGACATGGTTAAAACCAATAACAATAATTACTTGCGCCCAAATAACCTCAGCTCTATTGCCCTAAAAATTTATCCAACAATAAATTAAAATGTAGTGACGATGACGACACAAAAACTCTGGTCCAAAAAATAATATGCCCGGAACAAATGAAATTGCACGTTCGAGGATTACGCAAAACAAAAAACGGGGGCGTTATTATCAGCACAGAGACAAAAGACGACATTGAAAAACAATCGTCACAGCTAAGCAGTTCAGGCCTGAAAATGGAAGAGCCCCATAAGAGAAGATCAAGAATTGCAGTTATAGGAGTTACGACTGTTTTAAGTGATCAAGAAGTCTACGATTGTATTTATGAGCAGAACTAAGCGGACAAGCTGCCTAATTTACCTCGTGACTCTTTTATGGCTTCCATAAAATTAAGTCCCAAGTCGGGTACAAAGGAAAGACCTACGTGTAACTTTATTCTTGAAGTTACTGCCAGCATTAGAAAGGCCCTTATAAACCAAAACCGAGTGTACATTAATTGGACATCCTGCCCAGTGAGGGACTTTACACTTGTGACTTTATATGCTTTAGATGCTTTAAATGTCAACAGTATGGACACGCTGCAAAGACTTGTCGGGAAGCTACCTACACTTGTGGACATTGTGGAGAACAAGGTCATCAATCCAATGAGTGCAATAAAAATGCTGAACTGCCACAGTGTGCAACATGCTTGAGTTTTAAAAAACCGAGCAACCACAAAACAGGCGATCTAGAGTGCCCCGCTAAGAAAATAGCTGAGGCAAGAAAATGTCAATTCCATTGATTATAATGACGCGTGAGAACGCCGTTTTATTTAATAAGTTCTGTTTATTCATTTGTGTTATACTTAGTTTACTCTTAAGCATATTGACCTTTATATACCTACTAATTGTCGCACTTATTGTAAATTTAGTCTTTAGTAATTATAATACAATCATTATGTATATTTTACATACATAGCATTTTTCTCTGTAGACACAAAGTAAACGTGACCTGGATTTTTGAGTTATGCTTTATTTGCAAAAATAATAGAATGTTGCAGAGAAGTTAGCTAAACAAACTGTTTTTTTCTTACTTGCATAAAACCAAAATAATTATTTACCTAGTGTTGACGACGTAAGGTTGATTGTGAGGTTTTGGGGTATTTTTGCAATTTTTGAATAAAATGACACGACTGTTTTGTAGCTCTGTACTGAGGCAACTAAAGTACATAATACGATCAAACATACCGCCCACCAAAAGGACCTTATGTCCTTTTACAAATACAATTAATTGGGCTTAATAACTAACTTATTGTTTCTAAACTTAACAATTTTTCAAAGTAAATCTAACAAATTCTTAAAGTGGACTGTAATGTAAAAAAAATGAATAACAGGTTTTCAAATATTTAATAAGTGCCTACATGTCTGTTTACTACACATAATAGTACAGTACCAAGTATTAAGTATGACTCATTAAGGTAAGTAGGAACCTATCTGTTTCACAATAGAATTAGTTATTAGTTGTAAGTATACATAGTTTTAAGTAGTAAGGAAGGTGAGTACATCATTGTTATTGCAATACAGTTTAGCAACTTCAATCATCGAATGGTAAGTATGTGTACATAGGTACATAATTATCTCAGTAGTAAATATGTAGTTTATATAGATACATAGTTAGTTTTATTTAGACCTAAGTACATACCTTTAATAATGTAATGAACAATGATATGTAATATCATACAGACTTAAATTCATAAGGTAAGTAGAATACATAAAGATTAGCAAGTATATAAACAAAACTTGATTCATTTATCTAACAATTACTTAAACGTCTTTAGGTAGGAATATTAACTTAGATAAAGGTCTTTTTAATTCACTTTGTCCTTTACACTGTACTGTAACCACTCTCACTAAATTGTCTTTTCCAGGATGCAGTGTTATAATTTTTCCCAGGAGCCATTTCGTAGGAGGCAGACCCTCCTCCTTGATGACCACAATGTCTCCCACGGTAGGTGACTGGATAGCCGATTGCCACTTGGTCCGTTGTTGCAGAGTGTTTAAGTATTCTGAATGCCACCTTCGCCAGAAGTCTTGTGTCATTCGCTGTACTAACTGCCATCTAGTCAATAGACAGATTTTTGAGTTTTCATATTCATAATCAGGAACACTGAGTAAGGGCTCACCTATTAAAAAGTGCCCAGGAGTGAGTGGTGACATCGTCTCAACAGTATTGTCCAGCTGGCATAATGGGCGGGAGTTGAGACAAGCTTCTATTTGTGTTAGCAATGTTGCCATCTCTTCATAGGTAAGTTTTGTGTCTTTGCTAACTCTTGCTAGATGTCTTTTTGCAGCTTGCACTCCAGCTTCCCAGAGGCCTCCACAATTTGGTATTCGAGGCGGGATAAAATGCCACGTAGTTCCATCGGTTGCTAAGTGTTCGGAAATTTCTTTGGAAATGCTGTTTTCCCCTACTTTGAAAAGGTCTTTGAGCTCCCGTGCAGCACCAACGAAATTAGTGCCGTTGTCCGAATCTCCGAAATGCAGCCAGGAATGCTTGAGAAGTTAAGTCTGTTACGGCTTCCAAGTGTATGGCACGTGTAGCCATACACACAAATAAACAGATGTACCCTTTAGTAGCATGATGGCCTCGCCCTTTCGATGTTCTCATTAATACAGGACCTGCATAGTCAACTCCACTGTTTAGAAATGCCCACTGTGGACTCACCCTAACAGCTGGCAATTCACCCATTAACTGGTGGTTTATCTAGCCTTTATTCACAAGGCAAACCTTGCAACTTCTTATGCATTTTCTTACAGCTGATTTTAAGTGAATTATCCAATAATTACTTCTTATGTATGTCATCATAACCTGTATACCACCATGTAAAGTTTGTTTGTGTGCTTCGTTAATCAACAATGTAGTGATATGTTGATTACTCGGTATAATTATAGGATGTTTGGTTGTGGCTGGCAAATTAGCGTTTTGTAAACGACCTCCAACTCTCAGCAAGTTGTTTTTATCTAAAAATGGTGTCAAGCTAATTAGTGAACTTGATTTTCTCACCCTACCATTTTTCTTAATGGATTCTATATCTCTTTCGTAAATTAATTGCTGATAGTATATTATGCACCTTTGCAAAATTGTGCTCATTTCATTTGTAGTTATATACTTCTCTTTGTTTTTATTGTTTAATCTTCTGCAATAAGCAAGTACTCTCTTCATTCTAGTCAGATTTGAAAATCTTTCCCAAATTGGGTTTTCTTCCTTTTCTTGGGTTTTACTTGTAATAATAGTACAAAAGGTAATTTTTAACTCTAAATCTGTCTCTGTATTTTCTGACCTTCTCAAATGAACTTCTTTTTCTGATAGCCATTCTGGCCCCTTCCACCACATCTTCTCTTTTTTCAGATCTGTTAGTAACATTCCTCTGGATGCTATGTCAGCAGGATTTTCTTGTGACACGACATGATGCCACTGTATGTTGTTTGTATTGTCTTTGATTTCCACCACACGATTCGCAACAAAGGTCTTCCATTTTTGAGGTTCACCATGAAGCCACGCCAGTACTATCGTTGAGTCTGTCCAGCAGTAGGTTTGGTTATATGGAATTTTCATGGCTAATGTGGCTTGTTTTAGAAGCCTTGACAACAAAACAGCTCCACACAGCTCAAGCCGAGGCAGTGATACTGTTTTCAACGGAGCAACTTTGGTTCTTGATGCAATTAAACTTGTGTAAACAGTACCATCCTGTTGTTTTACTCGCAGTATACAACAGCTGCATAGGCTCGAGTGGAAGCATCGCTGAAGCCATGCAATTGTATTGCTTTTATATTGCTGCTATACGAGTGTAACCATCGGTTTAGAGAAATTTTGTTGACATTCTTGAAATCGTTTCTTATCCTCAACCAATCTGCGGTTAATTCATCTGATAATGGTTGATCCCATTGTGTGCCAACTAACCATAGTTTTTGAATGAGCATCTTAGCCAGCACAATGCTTGGCGATATCCATCCTAATGGATCGTAGAGCTTCTGTACATCGGACAAAACATTTCTCTTTGTTATGGTAGATGGGGGTGAAGAGAGACTGATTTTGTAGAGAAATTGATCAGTACCAAGATTCCAGGTGATACCTAACGCCTTTACAGTACCATCTAGGTTTATATCAAGTTGGATGTTTGAAGAAATGTTGCTTGGATCCATCGACTTCATCAATTCGATGTTGTTTGATGACCATTTCTTCAACTCAAAACCTCCCTTGCTTAACATAGCTCTGAGTTGATTGCTAGCTTCTATCGCTTCCTTTACAGTGTCACAACCCGACATGACGTCATCGACATAGAAATCTGACAATGTAATGTCAGCAGCTACTGGATAGCTATCTCGTTCTTCGTGTGCAAGTTGGATCAAGGTCTTCACTGCTAGATAAGGAGCGGAAGTAGTCCCAAAGGTCACGGTAAGTAATCTAAAATCTTTTATTTCTTCATTGCTATTGTTTCTCCACAGGATTCTCTGAAAATCAGCATCTTCCTTGTATAACATGACCATTCTGTACATTTTTTGTATGTCCGCAGCGAAACAAACGGCGTGCATTCTCCAGCGCATGATTATGCTTCGTAGGTCTTCTTGGAGCACTGGACCAGGTAAGAGTTCATCATTTAATGATATGCCATTTGTTCCCTTACAGGATGCGTCGAAAACTATGCGGGTTTTCGTGGTTTCTTCATCTTCACGCAGGACTGGATGATGAGGTAAGTATACTGATTTTCTTGTATATATTTCCTTTTCAGGTACTTCTTCTATATGACCTAAGTTTTTGTAGTCTTCTATGACCTTTTTGTATTCCTCCTTTAACTTAGGCTGATTATTAAACCTTCTCTCTAAATGTATCAATCTTGATTTAGCTATATCTCTTGAATTTCCTTCGGTTGATTGAATACAATTTGTTTTAAATGGTAGTTTCACTATAAATCTTCCTTGTTCATTTCTTGTGTATGTTTTGTGATAAATATCTTCACATAATTGTTCCTCCTTTGTATTTTTTCGCCTTGTAGTTGTGTCTATCTCCCAAAGAACCTTTAAAATGTTCTCAACGTCTACTTGGTGATGCATGACAAGAAATAAATGTTTCTGTTGTGTTGTATCTATTTCTCCAAACAATATCCATCCTAGGGTTGTTTTCTGTGCACACGGAGACCCTGGCGGACCCTTAATTAATTTGTGTTCGACTATTCGTGCATATTCCTTCACACCAAGCAGCATATCTATCGGGCCTGGTATGTTGTACTCTGGATCAGCAAGATCAAGACCCTCCAGGTGCTGCCAGTTGTGAACAGTCATTGTATGATGTGGTATTCTCGTGGTCAGTTGCTTGGTCACGACGTAAGCTTCGACGTGCATGTTGAATTCTGGTTTCCCTCTCGATAATATGTTTAGCTGAACCACGTGTTTAATAGGTGCCTGCATAGAACCCACACCAGTCACAGTGCCTTCAATTGATTTTCTTTGAAGCTTCAATAATTGAGTTGCCTTTTCACTTATGAAGCTCGCTTGTGAGCCTTGATCTACAAGAACCCTTAACAGTGTCGTATGTTCATTTTCTCCTTTTACTTTGACTAGTGCAGTTGCTAATAATGCTCTTCCAGATACTCCAACACCAACATGAAGACTTGTTATAGCCTCCTTATTGTCTTCTTGTTGAGACGTCGATGGTTGTATAGGTTGGTTAGGTGTGGCCTCTGTGGGACCCTTCGAAGCCTCTGATTTGTGGAGCAAGGAATGGTGACGTCTTTTACATACGCGGCAAGTAATTGGTACCTTGCATTTATAAACTGAGTGACCCGGAAGCAAGCAGTTGAAACAAAGTTGTTTTTCTTTTACATAGTTGTTACGTTGAGTAAGGTCCATTTTAATAAATTGTTTGCAATGACATAAGGTATGCTTTTCACTACAAAGTATAAAGTTTTTTTCTTTAACAGCACTCACGGCATGATAGGATCGCTCCTTGACTGTACGGTCTTTATTTGTTACGGGTTGTATCATTTCCAGAGTTATAAATTTCGATTCTAAAAATCTTTTTAAATCTGCCCAAGGTGGTATCTCTTCTGACCCGTCCTTATAGGCATAAGTTTCCCACTCTTTATGTGATTCCTGGTCCAGCTTCTGAATCACCAGAAAAATAATTAATGGATCCCAGGAATCGGTGTTAATTTTCAAGTTTTTTAGGTTATTTATGCACTCTGTTGTAGTATCTAATAAAGTCTTCACACTGTTAGCGGTTTGCGTTGTGATTTTCTTTTGATAAAAAAGTCTTTGCAAAACAGAAAACACAATAACACGTTTATTTTCGTATCGGTCTTTTAAGAATTGCCATGCTTGATTGTAATTATTGTCCGTAACTTGGATGTGCCGTAATATTATTTCTGCCTCACCGGTAACACTAGATTTTAGGTAATGTAGTTTTTGAACGTCACTGATTGAATTATTATTGTGCACAAGTGATATGAACATGTCCTGGTATGTAGGCCACTCCTCGTATTTTCCCGAAAAGGTTGGTAATTGAATCCGAGGCAGTTTTACGATCGAACATTGCCCTTGACCACCAAGTAACGATGTGTTTGATGTCTCCATTGATGTTTGCTGCATTTTGCTCAACATGTCTGTCATGTCTGCTTGTAAGCAAAGGTACAGGTCTTCAACGACGAAAAAGTCTTCATTGAGGAAGTACGGGATTTCTCCACGCTTGTCTCTCGGAGTACATTGTGTCAACATCTCATGAGCTTGCTTAAAGGAACACCAATACTCTTCAATGCACTTCAATCTAGCCTTTATGTAACCGTCTGTAAGTCTCACTTTAGAGCACTTCTTTAAGTTCACTTGAGTTTTTTGTATCAAATTTGCCACGTCTTCTAGTGTATTCAAATACTTTTGTTGCTCCGAAGTTAACGTAGCCATTATAACGTTCTATTATGTACGTATTGTAATCTCACTACACTTGTGTTATGAATAGTCAACCACACTTGTATATAATATATATCTAAGTTCATATAAAAACTTCACAATTTTGCGTAAACAAGTCGTCTTCTTATCTCTGGAATGCGGCCTTTTGTTCTCAGCTCGCTCGGCTACCGATTCACTTACCGATTATGCGGCTCGATTTGCGACCATATGTTGACGACGTAAGGTTGATTGTGAGGTTTTGGGGTATTTTTGCAATTTTTGAATAAAATGACACGACTGTTTTGTAGCTCTATACTGAGGCAACTAAAGTACATAATACGATCAAACACCTAGAATGAGAATGAGATTATGTACCTATCAGAAATGAAGACATCCGCAAGAGAACCAGAGTCACCGACGTAGCCCGAAGAATTGCCAAACTTAAGTGGCAGTGGGCAGGGCACATTGCTCGCAGAACGGATGGCCAATGGGGCCGAAAAGTTCTGGAGTGGCGACCGCGAACCGGAAGACGTTGCGTTGGAAGGCCTCCTACTAGGTTGACTGACGACATGGTGAAGGTTGCGGGAATCCGCTGGATGCGAGTCGCACGGGACCGGTCAATGTGGCGACACTTGAGGGAGGCCTATGTCCAGCAGTGGACGTCTTTCGGCTGAAATGATGATGATGATGATGATGTACCTAGCATATATATGTCGGATCCGATCATGAGTACGGACGGGCGAATGGATCGAAAGCGCGCTAGTGGTGACATCACGCGACCTACTTACCAGTCTACCCCACCAAGGCGGCTTTTACAGAGTCCTGATGTTAACACCTCGTGGCGAGGCGGACATTCTGGGTCTGATCGCAGCGGAGTTGAGACGTCTTGAAACTGAACCCGATTCATTGTGCCTAGTGTTATTGTGTGAAAGTGTAATGTCAAGTAATTTGTTAGTTTACTCAATGTATCTGTTTAAAAAGAGAAACCATGGAGTTTATTGCCGGTTCTTCTTTATGGAAACTACCAACCCGAACTGTGCAATGTGAAATAAAATAGTGTATCGCATCCAGTGTGTTTTCATAGCACGAAACCAGTCTTCCACCCACAAAATGCTCGACCCTAGCGAAATAAATCCTGACAGCCCGACCTATAAGTAGCTAAGTTATTTACTAATATTGTTTATGGAATTTTAAATAATATTTATGAATAAGCGCTTGAGTGAGTTACCTGAGATACAGGTTTATTCCTAGTTCGGGTACAATCCAATTAATGTATACCTATAGTTTTAAAGGCCATAATATAATATTTTTGTATTTCAATAAACAATTTAAATTTCAATCTATACATATAATAAAATCGTTGACTGTCCGTGTCTGTTTACATCGTCATTACAGATTTTTGCAAAAAATGTTCTGGTAGGTGCGATATTTAGGTACATAGTAGAAAGTAAAAAAAAATTGTTTAATTGTTGTAGGTATTTCGGTTTCTTTGTTCATTTGCGTGTGCATCACGTAAAAACGTATTCCATAAGTCGAAAGTGCAATTTTTAACTAAATATTGAGTGTTAAACGAAAATAAACACCAAACAAGTGCAGTGCCTAAGTTTACATAACATAAAAACTGAGTTTACTAACGTAAAATGTTAAAACAATACCGTTGCAAAACTGTTTGGACCTGTGTCGATTTCAAAACAAGTGTTGACCAAAACGCGTCAGTTACGCCCATTTCATGAGGCTTACGACCTTTCGGTCGCGACATCTCCAGTGAGCCGCTCCACGTCATCGCTCAGCGCTTTAAGTATTCTAGCGCTTTAATCTGTTTGGCACCGATAGACACCTCATGCTTTGTGATTCGTTGAAACCGCTTTATTATAACTAACCATATTTTAAATAGCACTGGATAAAATGTCAACAAAGAATTGCGCTGGTTGTTTGACTGACTTTAATACCACGGAATGCATGCAATGCCTCATTTGCCACAAATGGTATGATCTGTTGTGCGCTAATGTTCATGAGCATGAGAATCAAACAAAAATCTATCTGGAAGTGTCCTAGCTGCCTTAGTAAAGTACCTAAGAACGACAATAAGAACACACCTATCAGAACGACCAAACCTGAGAGCGCTACAACGGAGTTATCGCCCCAGTCGTTATCACCGACCGACACCAATGTTACTGTTCGTTCGAAATCTAAACAGTCATGAAGCCACACCACGCCGTTTCAAGCCAATTATGACATTTTGATCAGAGTGCACTTAAAGATGTAGTTGCCGACCAGTTCCGAGGCACGCACTCAAAACATTGTGCTAATTGATGAATTATTCAATTCATCAATTAGCACAATGTTAATAAAAAAATGTATGTAGTGCGCATACGGGGGTCTGGAGGCGTTTAAAGTAAAAATCTTACATTGAAAACTTATATTAAAAAAAAACTTATCAAAAAGTTGGAACTTTGACCCCCAATATCTCCGTAACTAGAAGGTATGGTGTAGAACCAAAAAAATGACCGCAATGACGGGGAGAACAAGTGCCTTTCAGCTTCGTTAAGAGGTTTTTTACACGCTTTATAAACATCCATGACTCGAAAACAAATGTCTATGCTCATCACACAAACATTTTCCCCAATCAAGATTCGAAACCTAAGATAAATTGGAATCTGACTACTTAGGCAAGAATTCAAAAGAGCATTGGCAGTTTAGTCAATGTTCAAGTTCTAGAATACTTACGTAACACAGAGGGTGGTGTGGTGGCCTCCATCATGGCTTTGGAGCAGTTCTCACCATGCTGAATGGATACATCGTCGATGGCTACGTCACTCATAAAGCTTCCTCCCCTGATGGCCTCAATCACGATCTGTTGAATGAAGATACAACATCAATTGAGGTAGTACCTACTTATAAAAAGTGATCTACAAAAAAGCGATCTAGAGTTCTTCCTCATCCATATGAGGAAGACCATAAATACGGATGGATTTGATTTATTCGTTTTTTTTTTAAAAAAAAACGTATTACGCCAAACCCAAGAAACATGAAACTAGAGCAGTTAATGATGACTTGAGGTATCTACTCGTGGGCTGCGAGACTGTTCGAAAGAGATACCGCGACCCTGGAACACAAATGGCTAAGAAGGAACTTGGAGGGGTTTTAGTCAGTAAAAGTCTGACACTCCCTTCCACTCCGCCCAGAGCGGGAAGGGTTAAGGTGTATCTACTCGTTAAAACATAACCTATGCATAGGGTTCCTGATGATTCTGGATGGCAACCAGTCATACCAAACAAAGGTACCTATCTTGTTATCTAGAAACTGGATTTTAGGGGCCAGATCGGCAGTCGCCATACCATTGGTATTTAGCTAGATCTAATTAGACTGGAAACCGACCACAACGCAGTTGGGGAATGAAGGAGGATGACTAACCTGGAAGTTATCACCAACATCAGACAACATACCAACTGCGCTATACCACTCGTTGCCCTGGTCACCCCATTGCTGGAACAAGGTGTAGTTCTGCGCTCGAGTTGGTAGCAGCAGCTGGTACATAGGCACTTTGTCAGGCTTCTGGTAGACTGTGAGACCACCCATGCTTCTGTAATGAAGGTTCATTTATTATCCCTTTAAGCACGGCCCGGATGTGAAATTGTAGATTTTTTTACTGTCATTACTCAGAAACTCGGAAGTCTGGCAACCAAGGGCTGCCTGGGACGGCTGGTGGTCATGAAATGATATATAGATCTAAATCGATATGAATAAAAATCAATTGCCACATGTGTGACAGAGCATCACTAGAAGACGGTTCAACCGATAAAATGTCAGGCAAGGTTTGTAAAAAAGAAAACTATCACTTCTCATTTTCTTCATTATAAAATTGCACCCGCGCGAAGCCGGGTCGGGTCGCTATAGTTATGTATAATAGTTATTTATGCAACTGTTGTATAATGAGGGGTATTAAAACACGAATTCGCCTCGTGTGATAATAGTATCACATGAGTGTTTTAATACCTAATTATGTACAGTTGCATACAAGACTTTATCTACATCCATGATATGAATCCTCCATAAAAGGTTCTGAAACCATAGGTTGTTGTAGTGTTTAAAGAAGTCTATGTAAATTCATGGAAAGTTGAATTGCTGAGTATTTAATACAAACAAACCATGTATAGGTAATATGAGGTCAAACGAACTTCTTGAAGTGAAGTTCGATCATTATTATATGAGTCGCTTCATTCGAAGATACAAATAACCATGTAGTGCCTTTTTTCTACAAGGCTCTATTCGCACGTTTAAAGAATCGACTTTTAGTCGATTGTCATTCTTTTTTTTTTTTTATCTGTGGTCCGCACTAGCGTGGCGCGATGTTCGTGCTGTGAACTTCATTCTTGTTTAGAGATCAGTTTTCTACGATGGGTTTGGGTGGGTGAGGACTTTGTATCTTCGAATGAAGCGACTCATATAATAATGATCGAACTTCACTTCAAGAAGTTCGTTTGATCTCATATTACATTTCGTCGCTTTATTCTTCAGATACAAATAACTATGTAGATGTTTAGATATGGTTTTTAGATTAGTAAATAAAACTTTACTTATCAGTAGAAAACTTTAATTTGAATAACAAAAACAATTTGTTCTTAATTGTAAATAATTATAAATTAAGTACCTAATCATTATTAGAATAACAGAAAAAAAACAATAAATACCTAAATGTATTTTGATTTAATCAGTTTTAAACTTACATATTACATATACATAGTAAATTATTACTCTAGATTTAAATTAGTTAAGGCGCAGACAGATCGAGCAAATATTCCATCATCAATTAATGGTCGGTTATAGAACCGAGCAAACGTCTGAGACGAGCTAGCCCAGCCAGCCGTCTTCCTGATGGTGTCAACACAGACTCCAGCGGAGGCCGCCGCCGAGGTGGAGGCGTGGCGCGTGCTGTGAGCACTGAACACTGTGACGTCGACGCCGCTCTCCGCTAGGGTCTGCTTGATCCACCTACTGATTGTTTGTGACGATGCTTTTTTATGTGGTCTTTTAACTGTTAGCAAAAGACTATCGGTTCCTTCGGGTCGTGAAGCAGACGTTACCTCGTTACCTTTAATCATCGAGAGTTTTTGCAGGGTATATCCGCGGGTTTTCTACGAAATACGGTAAATATGAAACAGGTTGTTCTCGATTTGCTGCAGAAGTCTTTATCATGTCAGTTATGTTTATCTTTATACCAGTTTATCTATTGATATTTTGCATTCTTATAAGGGAGAAAGTTTGTACTCGGTGGGAAGTACATAAGGCTAATAAAATTGACAACTTGTTTGTCAGTTTAGTAAGGTCAAGATTGGTATTAGGGTACCATTGGGAAACGTAGTCCAGTGTTACTTTTGGGTCCCAAGTTGTGTTATATTTAGGACGTAATGGCTTTTACCTGTAAATACCTTTAAGTAGACGTTTTATTCTCTCGTCTGCTCCAATGTTATTCCCGAGGAGTAATAAAAGGGCAGATCGATGGCTATTGATAGCACCGTATGATGCTCCCTTGTGAAAGATATCCACCAGAAAGGCTATGACCGAAGATACTGAAGCTACAAAGGTATTAAGGTTATTTTCGAGACAATATTGCCACCAATATTTGTAAGTGACGGAATATTGTTTCATGGTATTATCCGAGATGGAGCCTAGCATCAAGTCTAGCGCTACGTCTGGGGTATTCAGTCTCGTAAATGCTGCCCTGAGAGCGTCGCGGCCCCCAGTGTATGTCTGCTGCGAAGCGGGTGGCAAGATCTGAAATTTGAATGCAAAAGGTCAAAGAAAATTCATTGAATGAAAAAGGTTTCAAAAGGTTTAATTGAATGCAAAAGGTCAAAGTCATTAGGATCAAAGAAAACAATATCTGACATGAGCATTCTTTTCAGCAATGGAAACCAAGGTTGGCCAGGCCAATAAGGGAAGACTAGGATACCGGTGGCTGAGTCATCAATAATTTTTCTCAAACATTTTAGGATTAAAGCAAACGGTGGAAAAGCGTAGAAAAAAACTGATTGCCAACTAACTGTAAAAGCGTCAGCTGTTATAGAATCAGGGTCCGGTCTCCATGAATTGTACTGGCTACATTTGGTATTGGTGCGAGAAGCGAATAGATCGATTTATGGTTCACCTAAAGTTTGAACTATCGTTTGGAAGGCCCAATCCGATAGTTCCCATTCTATGTCTGCATTAATTTTCCGAGATTCTTCATCGGCTTCTATATTGTCATGTGTATTAATATACGAAGCAAATAGAAATATATTTCGCTTTTCACACCATTGCCAAATGGTTTTAGTCAGTTCATTTAAATGTGAGAACTGAACTCCTCCCATACGGTTAATATAGCTGATAGCAGTTGTATTATCCACACGAAGCAATATGGAACAGTTAGAATGCAAACTTGCAAAGCACTTCAAACCTAGAAAAACCGCTAGCAGTTCGAGGTAATTTATGTGGAAAGATAATTCCTGGTTTTTCCAGCCACCGTTTGCTCGATTACCATTACAGACTGCCCCCCAGCCGGTCCTAGAAGCATCAGTGTAGATTTCTAAATCGAAATGTTCGTCTCTTCTCAACGCGTTGTATGTTAAGTTGATGTTCCGTCTCCACCATTCTAAGTCATGTAAGATAACTTCCGACAGTTTTATTTTTGCTTCAAAATAACCGTACTTTTGAAGGGCTAAATATTTTTGACGTTCAAGAGTTTTGGTGTATAACCAACCATATCTAACTGCAGAGCAGGCTGCAGTAAGCACTCCGATCAACTGTGATAGTTCCCTAATGGAACACTTAGGAAAAGAAGAGAACTTAATGACCAATTGCATAATCCCCTTTCGTTTGTCATCTGGCAGGCCTAGTGACATATCGATGCTATTAAATATAAAACCTAAAAATTTACAAATTTGTCGAGGTACAAGACAACTTTTTTTATAATTAATGACAAAACCTAAGCATTTGAGCAATGTTATTGTTTCATTAACGTTGTCACGACATTCGTCGTAAGTATTACCGATGCAAAAAATGTCATCGAGATATATTACTGACCTATAACCCCTGTGTCTTAGATGGTTAATAACCTCCTTCATTAACTTCTTGAAAACTCTAGGAGCAACAGATAGACCATAGGGCATTGCGTTGAACTACGAGTTCAACGCAATGCCCTATGGTCTATCTGTTGCTGTCGTAAACATACGATGTTTGATCAAACTGGAAACGTAAGTATTTACGATGCTCTTTGCAAATAGGGACTAAAAGGTATGCTTCCTTTAGGTCAATACTTGCCATGAAACCATCTTTAGGTAAAACTTTAGCTGCAGTCCTATGGTCCTCCATTTTAAAGTGAGCAGTGGAAACAAACTTATTTAAAGATTTTAAATTTAAAATAAACCTTTTGCCCCCATTAGGTTTAGAAGTTAAGAATATTTTGGAAACGAAATCATTTTTGGATCTATTACAAGGGGATATAGCTCCTAACTCAAATAATTTGTTGATAGCCTGTAACATAAGCGGTTGGTCGCTCGGAGATACAGAATTAGGCATGGTTGATACTTGTTTCACCTTTTTTAGAAATGGAATAGAATATCCTTCTGATATCCATCTAAGAATTAATGGATTACCAGTAATCTTAAGCCAACAATTATAAAAATGCTGGATTCTCCCAGCGTGTACCTCTATTGTTGAGCTGCCGCACGCTGTTTGCTCTGGGCAGATGACTTCTGTTGAGCTGCACCTGTCTGGGGCCTGCGAGGTGCTGGGGCAGTTCTCTTCGGCCCTCCCCTCCCCCCTCTGTGTGACGAGAAGCGAGGAGGGCCTCCCCAGTTTCCCTGGGAGCGCGGCCGGTTCGATATTGGCTGGTATGAAGTAGAAGGTGTTTTGGAAATTGGTGCGGGCTTCTTGATTAGCAAGCCATGTTTTTCCATCACTTTCGTAGCCTTTATTTTTTCCGAAAGTTTGCTTCCAAAAAGCAATTCATTACGATCACTATCTTGCATGATATTTAAAAAAGATTTATTCAGGCCCGGAGTGACAAACTTCTTCTCGCCTCCGTTTCTTCGAAGTGCAGGTCGCACAGTAAGCGACAGCTGTCGCTTAAAAATTTATTGGCCTGAACTTTGTCTTTGCCATCGTCAAGAAGCAAGTCTAAACCTTTATTAAGAGCGGCTATACCGTGACCTAATTGCTGCTGTGCTCCTTCTACTCTTTTGTCACGAACACGGGTACCTTCATTTACTGCGGCCGAAATTTCTGGGTTTAATTTAGGTGCTTGTAATAATGGGCAATTTTTAGGAATTAGGTACTCTTTGTGAAGCCTCTCCTTTGTCTCCTTATTCATCCCCTTGCGGAGAATAGGTAGCCAAAGCCGCGATAGGTTTTCATGAATTTTAGAGCCAAATTTTGGCGTGTCATCCGTGGTCTCACCTAAGACGGAGTGAATATCAGGATCCAATTCTGGTATCGGGGTTGATTCCTGATCGCCATCACGATTGGTCTGCTCATCGGGTGATATGACATTCGGCGCCTGATCTATTAACCCTATGGGGTCTGGATCGGCGTCATTACGACGTGTGTCGTCTAAAACAATAAAATAATAAAAGTTGAAAAATTGAGGGTAGACGTAATTTTTATTTTCTTACTTTGTATTAACACGCGGTTAATCTCTCAGGTAATAATACAACGCTAAGGCGGTACAATAAGTAACAGTCGTGAGGATACACGATCCACCTCCAGGCATTTTATTTGTTTTAACGTAATCGTAAACAATTACAGATTACCTTTGTGTTAACACGCGGTTAACCTCTAGGCTGTATAACAAGTTACCTTCGTGATGACACACAGTCAACCTCCAGGCATTATTTTAAAGATAATATTTCTCTAAAATAATTTGTCCCCAACGCACATATCACATAATAAATAACAATTTACTAACCTGAACTTTCATCGGAGTCTTCCGATGACGAATAAATAATTCTTTTATATTTTGTTTGCTGATTTTCCAGGTTTTTTTTATTTTACGTTGATAACGTTCAATTCTATCTTGTTTTCTTCTTTTCGGCATTATAATGGCGATTGTTGAGCACGAAATATTCACTAATTATTATAAGGCACGTGCGAACGATGCCTCGCAAGAAAAAAGGAATGAAGTTCACAGCACGAACATCGCGCCACGCTAGTGCGGACCACAGATAAAAAAAAAAAGAATGACAATCGACTAAAAGTCGATTCTTTAAACGTGCGAATAGAGCCTTGTAGAATAAAGGCACTACATGGTTATTTGTATCTTCGAATGAAGCGACTCATATAATAATGATCGAACTTCACTTCAAGAAGTTCGTTTGATCTCATATTACCTATACATGGTTTGTTTGTATTAAATACTCAGCTTACTACTTACTTACTAAATACTTACTTAAAAGTTACATTTCAGTGAAATGAGCAAGCAATAGGTACATTGGTTTATTTGTTCTATTGAACACGATTTTTTTTATAGAAACTTTTGTAGGAACAAAGCAACAAGCACCTCAACCAAAAAAAAAACCCTATAACTCACTTGTGAATAATAGTAATGAAAAAGTCACAGTTTGATTATAGGTGTCATTATGTGCCTAATTGCGGTGAAATTAGAGCCATTTTATGAGCAAGTGTGTTGAAAAATTAATTATTAGATATAGAACAAATACAACATTAGTGTGAGGAAGTAGAATAGACCAATTACTTATCAAATCACTACATAGTATAAAACAAAGTCACTTCTCTCTGTCTGTCTGTCCCTATGTATGCTTAGATCTTTAAAACTACGTAACGGATTTTGATGCGGGTTTTATAGATAGAGTGATTCTAGAGGAAGGTTTACATGTATATAACATGCATAATATAGTAGAGAAACACTGATAATTTTAGAGGTTTCTAATGTGATGTCTTAAATAAACACTTTTTTTTTTCAGCGTTTGCAATGTCAATTGCAAACGCTGGCTGAACCCTACGAGATCGATCAAAATAATGTACTACAGTATTGTACACCATAAAAAGGTCTACAGAAAAGTCCGCAATGGTATTTATGTCTATCTCTAAGGGATTACCCACAATAACCATTTTTTATCCTTTACTTTTTACGAGAAATAATGGCTTATTTACGAAGCGATTTTAAGCAATACAGTGGTGCCGATTCCCTTGTTCACAAACTAAACTAAATTTAAGTTGAATGCATCTTTTTCTTTCTATTTCATTATGAAAAGGACAGAAGATAAAATTAGTTTAATCCTGTCAAATTAGTCAGCACCTGACGTAATTTGATGTAATTTTAGTAGTCAACTTTTTAATCGCGTCTAAAAGTTGTATGGCGCTGATTAATTTGACAGAACGTAACTAAAATTTATCTTCTGTCCTTTTCTTAATGAAATAGAAAGAAAAAGATGCACTGAACTTAAATTTGGTTTAGTTTGTAAACAAGGGAATCGGCACCAGTATTAATCCTTATCCAATTAAGTACCTTAATACATTGTGCATTTAATATAGATCAATATGGCTAGATTTACAGTATATTATTTAAATGAATAATTTAGAAGATATCACAGAATTAAAATTACGCGCGACTGAAAATATAATTCTCAGCTAAACAAATGGGGTCGCCGTGTAACAGTTGGTCACTTTAACCATTTTCATCTTTTAAGTTTTGCATAAAAAGTAATGCATTATTTTAGAAGCTTATTTATGGTGTATGGTGTAAATCTATATAGATTATCTTCAATATCTATTTTAGAACCTATTTATCCTAAACACTCAATTCATTCATTCAATTTAAATGAATATCTTAAGAGTTATCGCAACTGCCGGGGTTGCGGGACTGTCTGACAGTCCCATCCGCTCCATCCAGGGCGGGAGGACTCATTTAATGATTTTACCACCCTAAAAAAAATGGTATTATTGGAAAATAAAGGCTATTAAGGTTATTTACAAAATAATTTTACAGTATGCGCACTTCTTTTTTTGTTCTAAATTGGTCCCGAGCGAAGCTAGTACTGTTATATATGAGAAATTACCGAATTGCATGCAAAACGAAAATGCTCATTTTTTAGGGTTCCGTAATCCTAACAAGGACCCTTTATAGTTTCGTCTTGTCCGCCCGTCTGTCTGTCCGAGGTTTTGCTAAGAGATGGTTAGTACTAGAAAGCTGTATGTCTATTTTGTTGGGGTGTGTATATCAATTACGAAGGGGTTAATTAAACTTAAAAAAATATATATTTTTTAGGGTAGGTTTAACCCTTACTTTGTGAAGTGGGAATGAATTTTTTTTCGTCTTCTACCCCATCGTGTGGGGTATTGTTGAATATGTATTTTAAAATTATACTTAGGGGTTGCTAATACTATTTGCTCCATATACGAAATATTGAACTTGCAAATTTTTGTTCCAGTAGGGCGTCCCCTCCCCATTAAAAGCTAAACTGCTGGCTTGAAAAATCTGGAAAAATTCATAATAATAGGTAGTGCATTTCATGAACTTTAAAGGAAAACTATAGCAGTTAAGATAACTTTATTAGTTTAGCAGTAATAGTCGTTGAACTTAGGTGTTTGATAATTTTGTACTAAATACAAAATCCTTAGATTTTTTTTTTTAATTAAATTGACTAAGATGAAGCAGTTGATTGTTTAAAACGGGTAAAGACTTGAATTGAAAAACAAAATCTTAAATATAACGGGCTACTACGGAACCCTGCACTGCGCGTGGCCCGACATGCACTAGGCCGATTTTTTTTTCAGAAATTAACTGACGTTCCGAAACATCTCATTATTCACTTGGTTAGAACTTGCTCTTGCTGTTCTTAATTTACCTGCTTTAATAGATACCAGAGTTTTAACCCTAAGTAAAGTAAATTACCTGTTCACGCCCAGAGTTCATTTTTTACATTAAAAATATGCAAGAAAGGGACGGAGATAGCCCGCGCTCGGTGCTTTGTCTCTTTCATTCTGGTTTATCAGCAATATTTAAATGGTTAACCTATTTATTATAAGGGTTAACACTTAGTGGTTAATCAAACATATGGGTTGTAGGTCTAACCGGTTAACTTTTCAACCCGATTAATCGGTCTCTTCATGCTTACCTTCCATACATGTGGTACCAGAACACGAAGCATCCATTCTTGGCAACCTTAGCTTCATACACGGGTGTCATAAGCCGAGCGGTCTCATTAGCAACCCGACCTGTACTTTCTACGTACATGTAGTATCCTGAAATTAAATAAGATTGTAGTTTTAATCACGAAGCGTTGAACTGGGGGCTTAAAAAGGCCACTTTAGTAGAAACATTACATCACGCCTAATAGTACACTCACATTTCTCCAGTTATGTTTAGGTCCCACTTAATAGGGGCGGGCCTGTTGCCATCAACCGGGCACAAATCCTGGCTCAGTGACTGCTACTGAGAAATTCCTGAAGGATAAACCCAATAACACTTTGCCTGACCCGGGAATCGAACCCAGGATTTCGTCCACAAGACAAACTAGGCAGTCAGCGAGGTGTGTGATTATAATGTTACAATTTTTCTTACCTGATCCATTCTTCCCATAAGTATGGTCGAACGAAGGCCCGGTCTGTAGGAATGAACTTGGGGTCTTCTTATTCAACCTCCTCCAATCAAAGTCCTGGTACTCATCAGGCTTCCAACCGCAAATGTCGGGCTGCTCGAAGTCACATTCTGTTTCAGCATTTTTCGCTGAACTATCTGTTAGTAAGATTAAATAAATAAATATCGCTGGACATTATTACACACAGCGCCATCTAGTGCCACACTAAGCAACGATGCTTGTGTCGTGGATACCAGATAATTGATATACTACATAGATACTTTTTGTTTTTAAATACATACTTATTAAACATATAAACATACATGACTCGGAAACAAATGTCCATGCTCATCACACAGACATTAATTGATCTTACCGTGATTCGAACCCGGGACCCCAAGAACGTAAGGCAGCTTCACTACCGCTGCCCCATGCGCGATATTTTTTTTGTTCTACACCATACCTGGGAAACTTCTAGTTACGGATATATTGGGGGTCAAAGTTCCAACTTTCTGACAAGTTTTTTTTTTAAATACAGGTTTCTAATGTAAGAATTTTACTTTAAACACCTCCACGACCCCCTTACTATTCAATCCATCCATCAGCACAATGTTTTGAATGCGTTACATTGAGCTCTATCACAAAACATGATTTTTCAACCCTCAAAAAAAAAAGTCGTTTCCCAGCAATAAGAAAAGTACAAATACCTCATTCGTTTTAAAAAGTACATAAATCTATTAGACCAAGAGTTTTTTGAGAGATTAAGGGATGAATGCAATGCTCTAAGTTCAACATGCTACAAGAAATATATTTCTAGTATAGAAAACAATATTACAAAAAGCCCTAAAACATTTTGGTTCTTCATTAAAACTAAGAGACAAGGTAGCAGTACATACCGCGCACAAATGTCTCACAACAATAAAATCGCGTCAGGCGGACAGGACGCTAGGGTGCCAGGGCGCCATATGTGCAAAATGTTTGGAGAAAATTTCGCAAGTACCTTTACTGACCCTACAGATAGTAATTCAAGTCAATCAAAATCAAAATCAAAATCAAAGCATTTATTTCAAGTAAGCCAGTTACAGGCACTTTTGAATTGTCGAAACAAAGATGAAAATTAAATGTAGCTACAGTCCCAGTCACAAGACATAAAAACTGTGAAAGTACTGTAGTTGCCCATTCCCTAGCGTAGATCTCTATGGAGAAGAACGGGCAAGAAACTCCATGGACACTCTTTTAAATCAGAATATTGTTACAAAATCTTGGTTACATCATTCATGTTGAGATGGTATATTATGTGAGAACAATGTAGCAAGATGTGCACGTTAAAAGTGTCCACAGCAAAAACACACAAACAACAAAAATACAATTCAAAATAATTCATTCAAATAAGCCATGGCAACTAAGAGATGACCAGTCACAACCGACAGCGCCCGTTCACGGACATGACGCATGGATCAGCGCCATTCAACTCAACCATTTTGAAGGGAACTAAATGATCCGACACATGCGCCACCATCAGCGAGACATTTGAGTGAGCATGACATACTCTAAACCGCCAGGGCACATTCAAGTCAAGAAAAGACGTAGGTTTCCAGTGAATGATAGCTTTCTAGTACATAGTACTCACACAATATGGGCTATGCATTTATATAATACTAAAGAGGTTGAATCTATACAATGCAAAGATAGTTGTACAATCTTCAGCAGCTCCAACAATACATTTTAATGCTATCAATTTATGCGCCCCTGTCCTTGTGGAGCAGGACCAGCATTGAGCCAAGCATTTTTATCAGCGATATAATCGCTCAACTTGTAATATGCTTGCTTACATAGTGTGCGTTTAATGCATGTTTTAAATTTCGTCTCATTCAGTTCAAGAATACTTTGTGGAATTTTATTATAGCATCTCAAACAGTACCCCATGAAAGATGAGTCTACTTTAGCGAGTCGGAAACCTGGCTGAACTAGTTGGTCCCTATTTCTAGTACTGTAATTATGTCTGTCACCCCTTTTACCAAAAAGGTGCAGATTTTTTCTGACGTACATTATGTTTTTGTAGATGTATTGACAATGTACCGTCATGATGCCAATATCCTTAAACAGTTCCCTTAGAGAATCGCGCTTACGAAGATTATATATGGCCCTGATGGCTCTTTTCTGCAGAATAAATATAGACTCAATATCTGCAGCCCGTCCCCACAGTAAAATGCCATAAGACATTATACTATGAAAGTAACTAAAATAAACCAGTCTAGCGGTATCTACATCAGTATACTGACGGATTTTTCTAATGGCATAGGCTGCTGAACTTAGCCGCCCCGCAAGAGAAGTCAAATGAGAACCCCATTGTAGCCTTGAATCAAGCGTAATCCCCAGGAAAACCGTTTTATCTACGAATTCAAGTTTCTCTTTATTCAATATTATATCACAATCATTACTTTTAACATTCGGTAAAGCAAATCTTATGCATTTGGTTTTTTTTTCATTTAATACCAAATTGTTTGCTGTGAACCAATTTTGGACCTGAAGTAGGGCATTATTCACGTCATCTAGATTTTGGGCCCGCCTATTTATCTTAAAAATTAGGGAAGTGTCATCAGCAAATAACACCATATTTTGCGGTTGGTTTTTCAGTAAATAGGGAAGATCATTTATATATACTAGAAAGAGAAAAGGACCCAATATTGAGCCTTGTGGAACCCCCATTTTTACTTTTAAACCCTGTGAATTAACACCATTTATTTGAACATGTTGTTGTCTATCATTCAAATAAGATTTTACCAAACTAAGAGCAAGTTTACCCAGTCCGTAATGCTCAAGTTTCAAAAGTAATGTGTCGTGATTTACGCAATCAAACGCTTTGGAGAGGTCACAAAAAATTCCTATGGCGTCTTGAGACTCTTCCCACGCAGTAAATATGTGCTTTAATAAGGTTACACCGGCGTCAGTTGTACAACGTCCCTTGGTGAAGCCATACTGTTGATCATGTAAGATTCTGTTGGTGTTAAAATGATAGAGCATTTGATTAAGCATTACTTTTTCGAAAACCTTGCTAAAAACTGGTAACACGGATACAGGTCTATAATTATTAGTATCTTTACTGTCTCCGGATTTGAAAAGAGGTATGACTTTACTGTATTTCATTAAATCAGGGAAAACTCCTTGGCCTACACATAAATTAAAAATTAAAGCTAAGTAAGGGGCTATAGTCTCAAGTATGGATGTACAAACTTTGACAGACATTCCCCATAGATCTTCGGTTAGTTTGATTTTTATTTGCCGGAAAGTTTTAATAACTATCATAGGGTTAATGTGTTTAAATTTAAATTCAGCCAGGCAGCCAGACACATTCGCCTTTAATAAGCCAATTGAGAGTTCAGGTGAGGAAATAAGAGCCTCCGTTGTTTTTAGTGGTATATCGGTAAAGAAATTTACAAATTCTTGAGCTACTTCCTGATTTGAGCTTTTAGGACCACACGCTGTATCTAATGTGTAGCTAGTGTTACGTATTTTCTTCCTGTTAGTCTCGTTATTTATAACTTTCCAAACTGTCTTTATTTTATTTTCTGCTGTTTTGATCTTGTTGCTAATGTGCAGTGCTTTAGCAACCTTGCACGTATTTCTAAAAATTTTTGAATACTTAGCAACATACTTGTTAAAAGTTTCAGTGTTTATAAAAGGCTTAAGGCCATAAAGCTCAAATAGTCTTTCCCTACTTTTTCTGATACCTCTAGTTGCCCAATCACTAAATATGAATTTAGGGCAAATACTTTTTGTCTTCTTTTCAAAAGTTTTGTTGAATTCCGTGTGAACTATTGAAAAGAAACGATCATACAATTGATCTATATTAATATCATCAAGTCGCGAGAACACTACCCTTCCCCTCTCTTCCGCAGCACTGTGTAATCTACAATTTGATGGTAACGAAATATACCGTGAATTAATCAGATTGGACAAAACTAAGGACGCGGGTAGTGACGGCATTCCTCCTATATTTATAAAACGCTGTGCTAAGGCCTTAGTGTCATCACTACAAAAAATATTTAGTAAATCTTTAGGTGATAGTGTTTTTCCAACCACCTGGAAAGAAGCTCTCGTAATACCGTTATTTAAATCTGGGAAAAAGCATTTAGTGACTAATTATAGACCAATCTCAATACTAGTTACATTCGGAAAAGTGTTCGAAAGTCTAGTCAGCAGACATCTAATTTGGTATCTTAAACAACACATCACTGAATATCAACATGGTTTCGTCAAGTCTAGATCTACCAAAACAAATCTATTGTGTTTTACATCGGCATTGTCTAAGTGTCTTGACAATCGTATACCAGTGGATGCTATTTATACAGAGTTTAGTAAAGCATTTGATAAAGTAAATCACTGTCTTCTTATAAATAAATTGGCTCAATTAGGTGTGGGTGGAACCATAATGGGTGGTTTAAATCTTATCTTGAAAATAGAGAGTCAAAAGTGGTAGTTAATGGTCACTTTTTTGATAGCTACATAGCAACTTCCGGTATACCGCAAGGACCACATTTGAGACCTACTCTTTTTAACGTATTCATTAACGATATCACCGAATGCTTCAAACACTCCCGTTTTTATTTGTTTGCTGATGAATTAAAGATAATGAAGTCAATTCAGAGTAACCTAGACTCCATAATGCTTCAAGACGACAATAGACTTGCGAACTGGTGTACACAAAACAAAATGCACTTAAATATTAGTGGATATATTGACACTTACTAATATTTAAGTGCATTTTCTCGTAACAAAAAGGTGTTACATAATAAATACTACATGGACGGGGTTGAAGTACAGAAACTGAGTAGTGTTCGCGACCTCGGAGTTCAACTCGACCAAGCACTGAAATTCGATGTGCACATTCTAAATATTGTGTCTAGGTCCTTTAAGGTACTGGGATTCGTTTTGCGAAACAGTAAAGAGACCATCTACAAAAATTAAGCTCTTCAACACTATAGTCAATATAGTGGTATGGAATTCGCATTACGATGTTTATACCAAGGGATAACAGTCCAAAAGCGGTTCCTTTACCATCTGTGCTACGGTGATCACTTTGCTAAACAACTGAATAGCTACTCTGATAGGTTGAAAGTTGAAACATTATCATTTGGATACACTAGCTAGTCGTAGAAGGAAACTGGACTTCACTCTCCGTCACAAAATATTTAGTGGAACAATAGATTGCAGTGAACTTTTGAGCTCATTAGAGATTAAGATTCCAACTCGGACTCCCAGGCATAATACATACGAGTTTTTCTACATTCCTGGGTCAAAAACCAACTTAGGTCATTACGCCGCTGTGCCAAGACTTAGTAGGCAATATAAAACATTATCTAAGACCACCAATTTTGACATCTGTGATTCTCTTGCAAATTATAAAAAATGCCTCAAAAAATTATCTAGTTGTTAATCATTTTAATATTATTTTATTATTTCTAATTTTGTGTTAAATTTTAATTTCCCAATTGCTAATTGACATTGTTAATTTTATTTCATTTTTAATTTTAATTTCCCAATTGCTAATTGACATTGTTAATTTTATTTCATTTTTAATTTTAGTTTTCCAATTTTGTTGTGTTTGATTTTAATTTAGCTTTTTGTTTAATGCTACTATATCTTTATTAACTTAGTTTTTCATTTTATTCTATCACTATGTTTTCCTATTTAACCCAAAGGTTGAATGCCTTGTGGCATTAGGTAAGTCCGCCTGTGTACCACTATTGTACATGAAGTTTAAATAAATAAATAAATATTGTGCATGCTGTGGTCTCCTGTAAGTGAAGGAGTACACCTACGAGATACTTTTGTCGTCCATTACTTATTTCATGCGTTTGTGTATATCGTTTGTTGGAGATCCTAAATAAATAAATAAACTTGAAACTGCTGCACCGAATGACGTCATTCGATGCATCGACGTACAAAATCCACACTAAATTCCGTTTATATCTAAAAATAGAAAGAAACAAAAGTTTAAATGGTTATAACTTTTGTGTTGTTTGGCCGATTTATGTCTTGTTTTCGCTTTTTGTCATTATTTTATAGTACTTTAACATTCCGTATCGAAATAAAAAAATATAAATGTATGCATATTCCCTATTATTATAGTTTTACAGAATTTCAAAACGACTCATGATGATCATCATAAATAAGTAAATATAACTGACATTGTAGTAATTAATATGGTCATGTAGCATAACAACAAAAACATGATAACAAAAATATGCCTACATCACAATTGAATGATTAAATTGCCTATCAAAGTGATGTAAATCTTTATTGTGATAATTATTGTAATCTGTAATATTGTACAATGAAAACAAAACATTAGATAACGTAAATGATTGAATATAAGAAATTTGTTTAACTGGCTGATATTTAATATAAACGTGTAAAATTAAAAAATCATTGTTCAAAAATTATAATTGTGCCTAAAATATTTGCAGGCCGTGAGAAAAGGCATCAGACATGTCGTGAGCCACTCTTATTTATGTATTTACGGACATCTCTTCTGTCTAATATGGACGAAACACTTTTGTTCACGCCCACACCAGCGCCACCCGGCGCTTGGGAAGCGTAACCTGATGCGCTATTGCGCGCCACCAGCGGCATCTGTCACCGAGAGGAGAAACTTCGCTGCGTTCAGCTGGCGCCTATTTGGTGTTCCAACATCCATTCACAAATTATAAGCCGCCTATAATAGGCTTTCTTTGTATAGAATCATTCCTTTTTTCCTTCTTGTCTACCACTTAAGACAGATCTCCTGTAAACGTAATTTCTGCAATATAGCAATGTAACCACGCAAGTCGCATCATTTCAAAACCCACGGGAACGGAACATCATCCTCCACATAATTTGGTCCTTCGAGCCGGATGCATAGAGATCCACATCGATATTGGACCAGCCGGAAGAAAACCCCACTTTGTGAAGACGTTTAGCGTTGTGGCGACGCCATAATTTGGAGCTTCAACTGGACCAGGAGCCGGGCGCTGAAGACGTAACAACGGCGCTGACCGAGCGCAGCGGTGATACCAGCGGACTGGCAGCCATTTTACAAGAGGTTTACACGAGAAATCTCATGAGAGGGAAGGCGTACACGTAAGAAACGGTGGTCAGGTCTCCCTTTCCGTCCCATCCGTTCTAAAATTTTGTTTTGATTTGTGTTAAAGTGTTTTATACGATACAGATGCGAGTGCCAGCCACGTGGTTTCGGTGATTCTTGCATGTGGTGAGTTAACCCTACACCACACCACACAACACTCATTTAGTTCGCTAAAATGTCGGTCAAAGCGGTAGAGGAAGTTCTTTCCGAATTAAAAAAACGTAGGGGTAATATCAAACGTCGGTTAACCTAATTTAAAAATCATGTAGATTAATTCGCGGGGGCTAACTTAATTCCCTTACAAATAGCTGAATTAACTTTACGCGTTCAAGCCGCGAGTGAAATGTACGATAAATTTGATAACGTAGAAAATTAAATAGAATTACCTACTCCTGCCCGAATCGGAAACAGCCGCGAATTCACAATACGTAGATGAAACCTTAGAGGCAATATATTTTACGGCCATAGCAAGTGCGAAGTGCTTAATAAAAAACGTGGAAATAAGCGGACTTCCATGTGCATCAGCCGGACTAACAGAATGTGTATATTTATTTATTAATATAGGTTCACCAACAGCTTCTGTGCACAGCATTTAGGTATACTTAAGTTTTACAGTCTCAGTCTCTCGTGTTCAACCACGTGTCAACATAAAATTACCAGACATTACCTACCTTTGACGGATTCTATGATCACTGGCTGGAATTCAAGCATTCATACATTACAATGATTCGTAATCGTTCCAAATTAGGTGAAATACAAAAGTTTAATTATTTACGGTCAGCCCTGGGTGGAAGCGCGTTACAAGTGATAGGTGCATTAAAATTCAGTCCTGCCAGCTACATTCACGCGTGGGAGTTATTGGAAAGCCGTTATCACAACGAGAGGTTGCTAATTAATAATCACGTAAAAGCATTGCACAATATTTCAACGTTAAAACAGGAATCACCAAAACAGATAAGAAAACTAATTGATACCATATTAATTACGTAATCTGCGCGCCCTAAGCTCATTAAACGAACCCACAGTCAATTGGGATACCTTAATAATTTACTTAGTGGTGAATAAGCTGGTCTACGGAGCGCGAATGGGAAAGTCACATAGGAGCCACGTGCTTAGGGTCACGCGAGAAGGTCAAACTTAGCGATTTAATAAGATTTCTTCGAAGCCCGCACGCACATTGAAAATGATCGGTGCGAACCACATTAAAGCAAAGGAGCAACCTCTCAATAATAAAAATCAAAACATAAGCGAGAAGCGAGAAGCGTAGTTCACAACGCGTGATCCCATTTAATTGATGTAGAATTGGTATGACCATGCTAAAAATCGGTCAAAACAATTTAAAAAAATGTAGTAGGCAAACGGTTTTTATTTTTGTAGTGCTTATTTTGGGAAGTGCTCATTTTGATAAGTGCTCATTTTGGGAAGTGCTATTTAGAGAAGTGCACATTCTGCGTCAAACCTTTTTTGGGGTTTTGTGGTTCTGCGAGAAGACCGAGTAAAAGGATTAGGTATTTAATTTAGGGTTAATATTTTTAAATACTGTATTAAATAAATAATAATAATAAATAAATATTTTGAGTCATTTTAGTACCTAAGAATATAATAATTTTAAATGAAAAATTACAAATATAAAGTTTGTGTTCAGAGAATTCGAGATCCCAAAACCAGAGAGAGAAATGCAGCATAGTGTTGGCACTCATCAGGTATCCCCGCAGACGTTCATGCACTCTTCGACGCTGGAGAAGCGGTTGGGTCCGCCGGCACAGCCGCCGTACGCGTATGGCTGACAGCTACCCGTCAGCGCGTCCCAGTAGATCTTGGGGATGGCCGCGCGGCATGGACCCGGGTCCAGGTGAGTGCCACAAACGTCTTGGAAGGGATGAAGTGGTGATTATACTGAAGTATCAAGCATCGGTTAAAAATCATCATCATTCTTACCTAATACACATCAAAAATGTCTAAGCAACAAGCATCATTTTACAGAAATTACATGTTTTATTAATTGATTTTTTTTTTTTCTTAACAAAATAGATTTGTATACAATCTTTTTGTTTTCGGAAACAAAAAGATTGTTGCTGATTTAAAAAAAAAGAGACTTTTCGACTGTGTTTTGTTTTCATTAAAATAAAAGCTAATAATTTTTTCCCGATTTTATGTTTTCGTTGCTTGTTAATTTTGGTACCTATCTATCCCACTTTTATCATTTTGAGATAAACAGTTTTTGAAAAAAATGGGTGGCAAGTAATTTTTTATGTCATGGAACGACGCCATTTGATTGCTGATGAAATGCAGAGAGCTGTAGAAATGCTACACGCGGGAAGAAATCAGTCCCAGGTATCTCGGCATTTTGGTGTCAATAGGAGCGTGATTTGTCGTCTTTGGCAGCGGTACGTTAATACAGGGGATCCTGCTGAGCAGCACCCAAAACGTGAAAGGAGAACAACTGCTCGACAGGAGCGATACATATAACTGACTGCAAGACGTCAGCCGATGTTAACCGCTCGGGAGATAGGTTTAAAGCTATAATTCTCGAGCGGCGTTCTTGTTAGCCACCAAACCGTGAGAATAGGCCTACGAGCTCGACGCCCAATTAGGTGCACACCTATATGCCACGGGAATCGCGCCCGTCGAAACGAATGGTGTGGGGAACATTTGACATGGACCCAGGAGCAATGCACGCCAGGAGCAATCAATAAAATTTTATTTTGCGATGACTCCCAGTTTGGAATTAGGCCTGATACGAGAAGGGTAAGAGTATATCGTCGTCCCGGAAATGCTGAACGTCTGAGATACGTCCAGGAAGTGCACCCTTACAGTGGCTCCACAGTGATGGTATGGGCGGGTATTATGAAGAACAGACGAACTGAGCTCGTTTTTGTAGATGGAAATATGAACGCTGAAAGTTATGTTGAAGATGTTCTCGGGCCTTATCTTCACCCATTTGCACAAAGTCTTGGCTCAGATTTCACGCTGATGCATGACAATGCGCGTTCGCACACAGCTCGGAGGACCAGAGAGTACTTGGCAATGGAAAACAATCGGGTATTGCCGTGGCCGGCACAATCGCCAGACCTCAATCCCATCGAGCACGCATGGGACATGTTCTAGAGAACCTGGACGGAGTGTCGACAACCCAACAACTGAAAAACTTGTTAAATTCCACTCGGGGCGATTGCCGCAGGATCAAATAAACAATGTTAAAATTCAATTCAATTCAATTCGTCACACTTTGTATTGAAATACTTACAAAAAAAAAAGTCGGTATTTAATTTTGTAAAACGTGTAAAAATTAATTTCGTTTTAACTTTATTTTAAACTACGTATGTTTGGTTAACTATTGTGATTAAATTAACAATTGAATGAAGCATTTTGTTGCTTTAGTCACTAATACATAAAAAATGCTTAGTTATTATTTATAAAAGAATATAAATATATTACAATAGTAAAAAACGTTCAAAAAATCAAAACCGAACATGTTGCTTTGACTTTTTTGACCGATTTTAATTAAATGTTTTGTGTATCATATTTGGTAGGTCTGACATAACTAGGTGTTGCCCGCGACTTCATTCGCATGGAAATTTTGATGTGTATCTGTGAGACTAAAAAATAGCCTACGACCTAATTAATACTCAGACACACAAATAATACACAACTTTTTTTAAATCGGTCAGGTCGTTTCGGAGGAGTCCGATAGCAAACACTGTGACACGAGATTTTTCTAATATTCGATTTTTAGGGCAGAACAACATTTGCGGGGTCAGCCAGTATTTTTATAATGATTTCACGCGGACGAAGATCGCGGGCAAGCTAGTTTTAATATAAATATTGGTTTTGAAACAAACGTTTTTACAATAGTTCCTTTTAAAATAGACTTTTGAAACCACGCAAATAGGTATGCAAAAAAACCGGAAAGGAAACAAGTATGAGAATGAGATGTTTTACTCTTTCGGCATACTCAAATGGACTCAGACCGAACTCGACGCCCTGGATAGGAGAGTTCGTACACTGCTGACTTTAAACCGGATGTATCACCCACGATCATCGGTGATGAGACTATACATCCCGCGGAAGTGCGGAGGTCAAGGTTCTTTTAATGCGAGGACACTCCACAACCGCGGGGTGTGCAGTCTCAGAGAATATTTTTTTAAAGAAGAAGTGGGTATGCCCCGAGATGTGGCTACGTTTTGGCGACCTCTTTGGGGAAACTGAAGGTTTTGTCTGTGCGATTATGGACGAAGTTATGTTGACGAACAACTACCGGAAATATATTATGAAGGTCGGGACGGTTGACGTTTGTCGGGCATGCCACCGTCTGGGTAAGTCCATCAGACATATTATTACTTGTTGTTCTCGTCTGGCTAACGGCGAGTACTTGCACAGGTACAACCAAGTAGTCAGGATTAATCTCCAGCAACTTTCCTTGAAATATAAACTTGTGGAATCTGAGGTACCGTACCGTACTAACGTACTCCAAGTGTGTGCGCGACCCAGATCTCGAGAAAGACCACGTCACTCTGTACTGGGATCAGTCTATCATTTCTGACAGGACTATTGCCGCCAATAAGCCTGACATAGTGGTGATAGACCGATCAGCGCGCCGCGTAATGATAGTCGATGTTACCATCCCGCAAGACGAGAACCTCGTGAGCTCGGCTATCATTGTGCTGATTGTCGTGACGGCCAATACCCTTATGGCCAAGAGCCTCAACCACCATCTTTCGAGGGTTTCCTTAGGCGGTTGAATCAAGGTCGTGATATAGAAGGCAATACTCCTCGATACGGCTCGCATTGTGAGGAGGGTCTTGTCTCTGGAGCCCTAACCACCAGTAGCTTTGACCCTGCTCGCGACACCGGCATACCACTACTTTTTGATTTTATATGTTTTTATATTTAAAATATGTATGTTAAATGAACAAAGGAGATAATACTAAATTTCCCGAAATCTTTTATTTCACAGAAAATATGCAAACGCCCAGTCCGCTCACCTAATCCGCGGAAGGCTCCACAGCTTCTCTCGCACTCTTCCTCCGTGCTGTAGCTGTTGGGGTGTCCGCAGCCTCCGATGCCGCTGACGACGCACTGCCTACTCTCGGAGTCGTAATAGAACACCGTCACGTTGTTGCCGCATGGCGCTAACGAGCTTGGAGTCTTGCATTCTGACTCCGCCAATTGCTGTAAGAGGATAAAGCATGTTGCAGCATTTCATTTCTATTTTTAAAATTAAATTGAAACTAGTCCTTCCATCCGGAATAAAGTTATTATTTTATTATCGCTAGATTGCTCTAGTATTTAGTTTGGCAACGTCGCAGCAAATTACTTCTATATCAAATTAAATTAAAACTGGTCCTTTTATTATTTTATTATCGTTAGATTGCTCTAGTATTTAGTGTTATATATTTACCTGCGGAGGAGTTGCTGCAGTGGTAGTGGTAGCAGTAGGTCGCGTGTTGCAGCGAGCCTCACAGTCACGCTGAGTCTCGAATCTAAGCAAAAATGTTGAATAGACAGGACATCAGGAATGTCAGTTTCGACGCTTGAATAATCTTATTTGCTTACAAAAAATAAAGTACCTTTGTCGGAGCAAATTCTGAAATGGAATGGGCTGCGTGTACTAATATACCTATAGTTCACAACAGTTACCTGTTTTCGTTTCCACCACAGCCGCTGTACACAAACTGGCTGCATTGGTAGCGTGATGGGTCGTAGTACCATTGTCGGACATATGAGTTGCAGTTGCCTCCTTCTACAGGTAGCGTGCACGGATCTGCTGTAATAATTATGAATGAGCCAGTTAAAGGATTATAAATCTTTGCGATAATTTTTATAAACTGCTTGTGAAGTAGAATCATCATAATCATCATCATTTCAGCCGCAAGACGGCCACTGCTGGACATAGGCCTCCCCCAAGTGTCGCCACATTGACCGGTCCCATACGAATCTCATCCAGCGGATTCTCGCAACCTTCACCAGGTCATCGGTCCACCTAGTGGAAGGCCTTCCAACGCAACGTCTTCCGGTTCGCAGTAAGTAGAATAATTTTACCTGTTTCGGATTTGCAGACTTGCGAGCACTCTTCGATTGATGAGAAGCGGTTAGCACCTCCAAGACAGCCTCCGTAGATGAACTCACGGCACTGACCGGTGGACGGGTCGAAGTAAACTTTCGTAACATATGACTGACAAGGACCTGCATCCAAACGCTGCTTGCACACGTCTGAGTCAAAATACAGTTTCATTATAGGTACTCAAATGAATGTAAACAATGAAAACAAGTCATTCACCAAAATTAAAGAAAAGAAAATAAATGTAAATACGCGCAGGCACACAATATCAATGCAGGGAAAGAGAAGATATAGCGGTGAATGAAAGATGTACTAATTACATACCGGCTCCTCGGAAGGCTCCACAGGACCGCTCGCAAGCCTCCTGCGACGAGAAGGTACCGGTGTGCCTGCAGACAGGACCAGCCTTCTGGTTGGCGTGGGACACACACTCGTGGCGGCTTGGGTCGAAGAACCACACCACGCCGCCGTAGCGACAGTCCTCCAGTGCTTCGGGCACTATACACTCTGGTGGTCCGTCCTTATGGAAATATTAGAAGTTTTAAAAATACTTAAACTACTATCGTAAGAACGTTATTGTTGTTTTCCGCGGGGACATTAGTTTTTTTCGGGATGAAAGGTAATGTCCGTTTCTGTACACGTGACAACGTACATGCAAAATTTCAGGATGATCGGTTCAGTGGTTTAGACGTGAAAAGGTAACAAACAAACAAACAAACTTTAATCTAAACTTCAATGTTTGTTCCAAAGGAGGAATACTCTTACTGGGAATACTGGGCAATATTTTAAGTTACAAAAATATGCAAGACCTCAAAAACTTAAAACGGATAGTAAGATAGGATAGGCACATAGTCAACTCTGGGTTAATACACGAGTGTTATCAACGCCTAAACCAGGTTACACCCATAGTATAACCATTCAATGGATCAAAGGATACAGCGATTCCCTTGGCAATTATGCAGCGGACGAACTCGCTAAAAGGGGATCGAGCATGGCAGCGGTGGGACCCGAACCTATCGTGCCACTCTCTTTCGGATACCTACGCACACTGAAAACAAACAAGTGAACAACACCACAAGCTGTGGCTAGACCATGGCGAGTGCAGGCACGCCAAGGAAGCACTTCCTATTATCGACAGCCGCTTCACCACGCGGGCGCTTCGGCTGACCAAACTAAAGCTGCACACAGTTACTGCCGCCATCACTAGACACGGCTCTTTTAATAAACACCTCTTTGTCAATAGAAGTCTCAGACTGCCCCCTGTGCCGAGCCTGCATGGAACAAGGCGAGACAGCATCCCAAGTGCTTCTGCACTGCCCAGTGGTTGAAACAAACAGGGCAAAGTACTTCGGTAGCCTAGGTACTCTCAGTGAGATTGTCAGCAACACCAAGGCTCTGCTGGCCTTTCTCAGGGAGTTAGGGTGAATTGAAACGAATAAATTTCCCACCCGTACGTAAAACACGCGCTTGGACGTGAAGTTGCGGACAACAGTCTGTTACACAATACATTAGGATAGGCACTTACTACGATAACTGTGGTTGTTGGGGTCGTGGGTGCAACTGGTGCAGGTCCAGTCCTGCATCGATTCTCGCAACCTTCAAAACTCTCGAATCTGCACATGATTGTTTTCTTAGTATAATATTTTAAAGTATTCGATACCGTTAACTAGCGAGTTAAACAAAACATTCAGGCACCTTCTTTGAAAGTAAAGCAACTAAACTACAGCCCCTAATTTTCAATACTTGAAGTCTAACGGCAGATCACATTTGACAAACACCAGAAAACATATTTATGGATCTAAACTTTCGTTGCACTGTAAGACTGTTTTAAAATATTTGTAGCAGTACCTGTTGTCATTACCCTCACAGCCTCCGTATGTGAACTGACTGCAAGAGTCAGTGGTAGGATCGTAGAACCAGCGCATCAAAGAATCATCGCATGGACCCTGTAGCATTGGCAGCTGGCAGATGATATCTAGCAAAGAACAATGGGTGCGTCTCATAACATATAAAGTTATTTGGTATATTTTCATTTCAATAACGTTCACAAGATATAATAAACGTGAGTTATACCAACTGTTGATATAATTTCTTTAGATATAACATTTACATAATCTAAAATTTATTTCGTATAACGTTATTGGATATAACGTTTATTTAATCGAAAATCATTAGGCCTATCGTTAAAAACATATAATATTGATATAACGTTTATTTAATCGACAGGCGTGACAGAAACGAATCGCTGCAAAACCGACTCCACGTAATCTTGTCTGTCCTACCCCTAGGGTGTTATTTAAAATCGGTAGGTGGCCCGCGAGCTGAGGAGCAGGTGGTTCTAACACTCGCCACCGCGGCAAGCCGAAGCCGCGGTAGTGAGCTTGTACCACATCTGCGACTATAAGCTCGCATGGGACCTCCGGAGCCCCGCAGTGCCGGAGCCGTGACAGAAACCATGCCAGCTGCATGTTGCATGCTTGCTGCATGCTTGATTGCATGCTGCATGCTTGATTGCATGCTGCATGCTTGCTTGTATGCTGCATGTATGGTGTATGCTTGTTTGCATGCCTGCTGCATGCATGGTGTATGCTTGTTTGCATATTTTTACAGGGAAGTAAAAACCACGCGTTTTATCATATTACTCTAAATAAGTTTTATGTCTTTTGAGTGGTATATCAAACGATTTTATATTCAATGTAGGTTATGCTTATAAAAATAAGTAACTTTAAAATTATATCAATTGTTTATTATATTAACTGATCGTTATATCGAATAAAATTATAGATTCAGTTGATATGTCTTGTAAATATTAGAGATTTTGTAATTATATCATATATTACTTACCCAAGTACAATGAGCATCAATGACAGGACAGAGCAAATTATTGTGCTTCATATTCCTTAAATATAAAAAAGAAAAAATACCTTGCTTGGGCTGACAGTAAAAGGAGCAGTAGTCCTCATTCGGGAAATTGTTCTGGTTGCCGCCGCAGCCTCCATACTGGAAGGTGACGCAGCGTCCGAGCTCACTGTCATAGGCGTATCGAGTCTCAGAGTTGTTGCAAGGACCAGCATCGATGGTGTTGAAACAGAATTCTAAACAAAATAGGTGTCGATCTTCAAAGTTATGTAACGTTTGCCGAAGTTGGTATGTGGATGAGTATTATTACCATCCCTAAGATACCGAGAACCCTTCGCGTCTCAAAAAGAATGTTACAATCGTTACCCTTCGTGATCGGAATTATGTCTACCTAATATTTCCGGTGCTACCGGCCTTTGATCCGTTACTTGAGGACGTGGTTCTGGCTGTGGTTCCACAGGACTAGCCGTGGTGGTGGTGGTGGTGATGGTAGTGGTGGTGGTTGTCTTAATTTCCGAGCAGCTGTTGTCACACTCTGCTTCCGTGCCGAAGTTGTTCTCGTTACCGCCACATCCACCGTAGTAGAATTGACGACATCTAGGATTAATGACGGACTTAGTTATAACTAGGCTGTTTTTCGCAGTTCCGATCGCAAACAGGATTTGTTTTATAGATTTTGTGTTAAAACCCATCAAATGGTAAATCTTACCTCTTGAAGGTGGTATCATAGAACCATCTTTCCCTGTAGTTTGAACACTCGCCGGTCTCGGCAGGTAACGTACATTTGTCAGCCACTGCAATATAAGTAGTTGTTGAGCTCCAAGTCCCACGCATTATTATTATTATTATTTATTTATCAAATGAAAGTTTAAAAAGTCTTAAATTTATGACAATGCTCCGAAAACCGTTCTCACGGTTTGCATGGATTGTGATGTAGTGAAGCAAATTAATTTTAGTAATAATGTTACAAAATTTGTATGATTTCCTTGAGGAAATCTTACTAAAGTGTTTACTACAGAAGAATAGTGAAAAAGTTTACATACAAGAAGAGAATTTGTAAAACCCAGAGTCACCCAGAATGCGTCATCTTAAACAACAAACATTCAATACAAATTAACATAATTGAACTAATGAAGAAACGTGTTGTACCTACCTACCAAAAAAACGGGCTCATAATGTACGTACCAATGTGGTACGATGAAGGTACTGTTATTCATTGCACTGCAGTTAAGTAATTTATTCTCCATATAGTGTTCTTAGTTGAATTGATGAGAAATAATGAAAATAAGTGAAATAAGTTTTTCTTTTCAATGAACAAGTTTCACATACAATTTTGGTCCTCGTATACCTCGTAGCTGTTGACTCGTTTTCAACTCCAATTGAATATAAATAACTGAGCAAAGACCGACCATGTTCTGCTTTAACTTACCGTAAGCACTAGGACAGGTCTGTTCGCAGGCCTCCCTGGAACTGAACCGGTTGTCGTTGCCCCCGCAGCCGCTGTAGTAGAAGGGCAAGCATCGGTTCTCTGACTGACTGAATGACCAGAGAGCTTCTTTTTCCGTACATATGCCTGCGTCTTGTGGCTGTGTGCACTGAGCTGTTTGCGCAACCCATTTGTTAGTAGACATACACAAAGATAGAAAATGTTAGGATGCAGATAGAAACAGTATTATTCTCTAAACATCACTTCCAAAAGTGCCCAAGCGTCAACCCACGAGGATTTGCTTTAGTACTAAATGAGTTTGCTTTCGAATAGTACGCGGACACTTGACTGAGATTCGAAGTGATCTCTGCAGAATTAAGTTAGTGAAAGGAAAATTTAAAACAATCAAGCTTTAGATGGTACCATTATCAAATATCTGGGAATGATTCTGATTTTAATTTTTAGATAAGTGCAGAAAGGAAAAGCCACCAATGAACCCCAAGCCTAATTTACTATAGTTTAGCTCCAAAAGACTACTATTACTTGTTAAAACAGCAAGATTTCATAACTTTTATTTTACAGTGCTTCTTCAGCAAAGTTTCAGGCCCGTTTCCTGAAACGTTTAATGAAAAGCGTGAGACCAAGTGCACTGCACTGTGGAACTCCGAAATTAATGGCAAGTTAGCCACTTGTGAATAGTTGTGAAGGAGTTCACTTTTGTTTCCTGCTATGGTTTTGCCCATTAACTTCACATCATTAAATGCTTATTGCTCGTTTTACTACCCATTCTAATATAATATTAAAGTTTCGAAGAGTAAGGCAGTCTACATTGTCGTCGGAAACCATTCCCTCCCCGTGCTTGTCCTCGGGGACTTCAATGCCAAGAACTTGGCTTGGGGTTCTCGTTACACAGACGTGCGGGGAAGGATGGTGGAGGACTGGGCTCTGGAGAAGGGCCTGGTCGTCCTAAATCGGGGTTCTGTCCCCACGTGTGTGCGGATGCGGGGCGAGTCGGTGGTGGACATTTCGTTCGCTAGCCCCGTTCTGTCACCGCGTGTCGTTGACTGGCGTGTCATGGAGGGGGTGGAGACCTATTCCGACCACCGGTACATCCAGTTCGACGTCTCCACCCAGACCACAAGCGCGCCGGTCCAACAGGCCCCGAGTGGTCCGCGCTGGGCACTGAAGCTGCTGGACCGGGAGCTCCTCCTGGAAGCCTCGATCGTGCAGGCCTGGGTGACATCACCGGACAGGCCTCCCGACATTAACAATGAGGCAGGGTGGTTCCAGGAGGCCATGTCTGACATCTGTGACGTGGCAATGCCCCGAGTCCGGCCAGGAAGCGCCCGGCGTCAGGTGTACTGGTGGTCGCGAGAGCTGACGTCTCTGCGCGAGGCGTGCGTAGCTGCGCGACACCTGTACGCCAGGCATCGCAGGCTCCGCATCCGCCCACCGGATGCGGCAGCCATTGAGGCGGAGCTTTATGAGGGGTACAGAGCGGTGAAGACCGCCCTCCGCGAGGCTGTCCTACGGGCCAGGCCCGCGAGGAGATGCTGGGGACTCTCGACAGAGATCCGTGGGGGCGCCCTTACAAGATGGTGCGGGATAAGCTCCGCACCTGGGCCCCCCCACTGACGCAGAGTCTCCGGCCTGAGCTCGTAGAGGACGTGGTGAGCACTCTGTTCCCTTCGCGAGGGGAACATCCACCCCCGCCTATGGCTCCGCCGCCTGCGATGCTGGAAGCGGGCCAACAGGACGACGACGACAACGCTCCGGAAGTGACTGGGGTAGACCTGAGAGTGGCGGTACGCAGGCTCAGTGCCAAAAATACCGCCCCGGGACCCGACGGCTTGCCTGGCAAAGCCTGGGTCCTTGCCTCGGAGGCTCTCGGGCCCCGACTGGAGGGGCTCCTAAGCGCATGCTTGGAGAGAGGCCAGTTCCCGCTTCGTTGGAAGACGGGAAAGCTGGTCCTCATCCGGAAGCCGGGGCGCCCTGCGGACTCTCCGTCCGCATACCGGCCCGTGGTGCTGCTCGACGAGGTGGGCAAGCTCTTTGAAAGAGTCATTGCAAACCGCCTCGCCGAGCACCTTACGGGGACGGGGCCGGATCTTGCGGAACACCAGTTTGGTTTCCGCAAGGGGCGCTCTACGGTGGACGCCATCATGCGTGTGAGAGCCCACACGACGGGGGATGCGGTGTCTCGGGGTGGGGTTGTCTTGGCGGTGTCTCTCGACATCGCCAACGCCTGCAACTCCATGCCCTGGAGCTGCATAAGGGAGGCACTCCGGTATCACCGGGTGCCGACCTACCTCCGTCGAGTGGTCGGGGACTACCTGACGGACAGGGCAGTCATTTACCCTGGTCGCAGTGGAGAATGGAACCGGCGAGAGATGTCGTGCGGTGTTCGGCAGGGATCGGTTCTAGGGCCATCCTTGTGGAACATCGGGTACGACTGGGTGCTGCGCGCCGACCTCCCTAGCGGTGTCAGCGTAGTTTGCTACGCTGACGACACGCTGGTGCTGGCACAGGGGGGGTCGCACGAGGTGGCGGCCGACGCTATGACACGCGGGGTTGCGATAGTCGTTGAGAGGATCCGGCAACTGGGTCTCGAGGTGGCATTGCACAAGTCCGAGGCCATGTGCTTTCATAGGCCTTGGAATGCGCCACCTCCGGGATCCTCACTGACGGTAGGAGGGGTATCCATCGGCGTCGAGTCGACGCATAAGTACCTGGGACTCGTCCTCGACAGCCGATGGAACTTCATGGAGCATTTCCGACGTTTGGCCCCCAAACTGGAACGGACCGGGGCTGCCTTCAGGCGGCTCCTGCCCAACCTGGGGGGGCCAAACGCCTCCTGCCGGAAGCTCTACGCGGGAGTCGAGCGGTCCATGGCCCTTTACGGGGCCCCGGTGTGGGCGCGTTCATTGAGGCGGCGAGCCGCCCACTACCTGAACGCGCCCCAAAAGGTGGTAGCCTAAGGTAAGGCTGGCCGCACGATCTCCCGTGAGGAGGCGTGCCTCCTTGCCGGATTACCGCCATAGGATCTGGAGGCAATAGTCCTCGCGCGCCTGCACGAATGGCACGCGGAGGTGCTACGCCGTGGGGAAACTCCGCTGCCGCGGCAAATTGTCGCGCAGCGGACTGACTTTCGGCATGATCTCATGGCGACATGGAGAGAGTGTCGCAACCCCGTGCAGGGCACGCCACAATAGTGGCAGTAAGTCCCCTCTTTGAGGAGTGGCTTGATAGACGCCACGGCGTCCTCACCTTCCGCCTGACGCAGGTCCTCACCGGACACGGTTGTTTCGGGAGGTTCCTGCACCGAATCGGGCGGGAGGAAACGCCCGGGTGTTCACGGTGGAGCACACGGTGGAGGTGTGCCCCGCGTGGGCGGAGCACCGCCGTGTCCTCGAAGCGGCGATTGGCCCTGGTGCAAGCCATGGTCCGGAGCGAAACGGAATGGGACGCCCTCACCTCCTTCTGCGAAGCAGTAATGCCAGAGAAGGAGGTGGCGGAACGTGTGAGGGAGAGAACCTCACAGCGTCCCGGCCGCCGCGGGAGACGCCCCGGGCGTCGGGGCCCACCACGTGGCCCCCGGCCACCGTAGGCACGGGCCTGTGGACGATGGGCTATGGGCTAGCTCGCTGTCCGTCCGTCTCATGACGACAGGCCGTGTCGACGGCGCGTTCGTGTTCCATGCACGCCTCAAAGAGAGTCAGCAAAAGGAACGGGTCCGCAAGGACCGATGCCTGCCGGGGTTGCGGGACTGTTCGAAAGAGATACCGTGGCCCCGGAACAAAAAGGGCGATGAAGGAACATGGATGGGTTTTAGTCAGTAAAAGTCTGACACTCCCTCCTGCTCCGCCCGGAGCGGGAGAAGTCATTTGATGATTTCCCATCCGAAAAAAAAAAGGCAGTCTACATTGAGTCAAATGCTTCTATGGAAGATCGTACAGAAACGATTAAGATGAGACCAAAGTCTTAGAATACGAACCTTAGAAGAGTTAAATTTTAAACTAAGGAAAGAGGTATTCACAAAATCATACATTTATCATAATTATCTGCGGTAAACCAGATACATACATGCAAAAATTAAAATGTTAACCTTATAAACCCTATTTAATTATAAATATTTCACTACTTACGTGGTTGAGTGCCAACACATCGCATCTGGCAGGCTGCCTCGGAGCTGAACCTGTTAGAGTTGCCTTCGCAGCCTCCCCAGATGAACTGTTCACAGCGATGGGCCTCAGAGTTGAAGCTCCAGCGGCTGTAGTTGCCAGCGCACGAGCCTTGATCAATTAGTAGATTGCATTGGCCTGAAAACCGTTTATTATGTAGTTTTGCTTACTGTGACTGAAAATTTTGTCTTGGCCTACAAACCAAACTCTATTATTCACTTTGTAGTTTAGTTTAGACGACATCACAAATTATTTCAGTTTTTTTTGTATTGGTTAGGCGCACCTGCAACAGAGCTAGGTTCGCACTGCTTCTGACAGAGCTCCCGAATGTCAAAGTTGTTGGCGTTTCCGAGACAACCTCCGTATCTGAAGGGGATACACTGCTCCAGTGTGCTGTTATAGTACCAGTGTCGGTAGTCCGCGTCGCAAGCACCCTTCACGCTTGGTAACTTGCATGCATCTGAAAAACACGCCAATAAGTAATGAGACTACTGAGCTGAATATAACCTTCTCACCAAACTTGTAGATGTTGGTATGCATTATGATTTATTAAAAGCAGCATGGTATTCGTGTTACCTTTAGGCGAGGGTTGTACGCACACATTTTCACACTCATCCTTGGTAGAGAATCTGTTGCCATTGCCGTCACAGCCTCCGTACCAGAACCGAGAACAGCCTCCGTTTGCCAGGTCGTAGTACCACATCGCTGTTAAGTTATGACAAGGCCCTGGATCCGTCGGCATACTGCAAGCAGCTGAAATAGGAGAAAAATCGTCTACAACTTCGAGTGTAGAGTCTCCGATCTTGATAGGAGTGGGTGTGACATGGGCATTCAACATGACCTTGATTTTGTCCATGTTCATTTTAAGACCCACTCTTCCGGAAGCTCTACTGAGGTCATCGAGCATTGTAATGAGGTCTTCCGTGGTCTCAGCCATGGCCACTATATCGTCGGCAAACCGAAGTTGAGTGATGTACTCGCCATTGACGTTGATGCCTAGCCCTCTCCAGTCCAGAACCTTTAAGACATCCTCCAGTGCAGCGGTGAACAGTTTCGGAGATATGACGTCTCCCTGTCTCACACCTCGCTACAGGAGGATAGGTTCCGAGGCTTGGTCCTGAAGTCGGACTGACATGGTTGCGTTTTTGTACAAACACTTAACACCTCGACGTACCGACAGTCGTTTCGGCACCGTTGGAGAGACTGTAGTACAGCCCAGGTCTCGATCGAATCGAAGGCTTTCTCGTAGTCCACAAACGCCAAACAGAGGGGCAGGTTATACTTTTCGGTCTTCTGTATAACCTGCCGCAGCGTATGTATGTGGTTCACAGTGCTGAGCGCTTTTTGGAAACCGGCTTGGTCGAGAGGCTGGAAATCGTCAAACCTAGCGCGAGACGATTCGTGATGACTCTTGAAAAGAACTTGTAGACATGGCTTAGAAGTGAGATAGGCCTATAATTCTTCAACCGGGCATTGTCAACCTTCTTGAAGAAGAGTACCAAGTACCACCACACCCTGCACCATGCCTGTGGCGTTTTTCCCTCAAGTATGACTGAATTAAACAGCTTCTGAATGGCCTTAAGTACCGGTTTTCTACCCGCCTTCAGGAGTTCGGCCGTAATTCCGTCATCACCCGGTGCCTTGTTCTTTTTGAGCTACTTCAGAGCCATCCTAATCTCGTACAGGCTGACATCCGGGATGTCTTCGGTATAGTGTCGGGTCAGTCTAGCTCTTGGGTCGTTTGCTAGATCTACAACGGGTTTACTAGTTGACATGTACAACTATCCATAGAAGCTCTCGATCTCCCTTAGAAGCTCCGGTTTAGCGGATAAGATCCTACCATCGTCGGTCTTCAGTTTCGTGAGCTGGCTCTGCCCAATAGCCAGATCTTTTGCAAATACCTTGTAGCCTTTATTCCACTCAATCGCGTCTTTAATACGCTCGGTATTAAAGCGGCGGAGGTCACTTTTCAAGGATTTAGGGATCCGTCTATTGAGCTGCCGGTATTTAAACGCCTCGTCTGAAGACTGCAGGATCATCTTACGCCGCTCCTTCATGAGCTTGAGAGTGAGATCGGAGAGTCTCTTGTTCTGATCTGTACGACGTGCCTTAAAGAACTTAGACCCGGTCGTATGGATAGTTTCCACGAAGCCAAAGTTGTATTCGTCCACTGAGCTTCCTAGGCACTCGAAACGGTTCTGGAGTTCAAGCTGAAAGCTCTCGGGGTTTTGGATTCGGATCTGTGCTGGACGGAGCGTAGACTTCATCAATTGATACTGTTCAAGCTTGATATTGATGTTCAATGTGCCTCTTACCATGCGGTGATCGCTCCCGGTTTTCACCAAATTAATCACCGAGACATCATTGAACATTTGCTTCTTGGTTGACATGATGAAGTCAATCTCATTTCTAGTTGCACCATCGGGGCTCTGCCAGGTCCACATCCTGTGCTCACGCTTTCTGAAGAAGGAGTTCATCTTATAGAAGCCCTCCTTCTCCATAAAACTAGCCAGTTGGTGACCCCAGCGATTCCGACGTCCAACTCCAAATTGCCCCACCTGCCGCTCATCCCCGTCTCGTTTGCCCAGTTTCGCGTTGAAGTCCCCGATGACAACGGTGAAGTGAGTTTTGGAACCATGCATGACTTTAGAAATATCCTCATACACGGTCTCCACTTCGTCATCGGGGTGTGCCGAGGTCGGGGCGTAGACCTGTATGACCTTCAGCAAATATCTTGAGGATAATCTGAGTATAAGGTACGCCACCCTGGTCGACACACTCTTGATCTTCACAAGGGACTTGTGGACGATAAACCCAACACCACCCTGGGACTGCCGGTCACCCTCTCGGAAATAAAGCAGGTTGCCGGATTTCAGGATTACTGTGTCCACCCCCTCTCTTCGGACTTCAAATAATCCCACAATACTCCTTCGCAGCCTGCTCAATTCCTCTTCGAGTTCCGCTATCTCCTCGTCGGTCCGGAGTGTGCGTGTGTTGTATGTTGCCAGGTCCAGTCGCTGGTGTTGGCAGCCGGATCTCTTCCAGAAATTCTTCGCACCCCTTGCCACGCCATAGCCTCGACCGCTGCCGTAGTCGAAGAGTAGAATAATTAAAGTTCTTAAAATGGTTTAAGTTTATATAGGTTAATAAAAATATTAACAGCCGAAGCAGGGAAACGTGAACATCAGTGTGGTAAGCTCACCTTGTTTATTTTCAGGAGCATCAGTACATCCAAGGAACTTAGGTCCAGTGGCTTCAGTGCGACCATCAGGGCAGCATCCGTGCCGACTAGAAGAGCAATCACATCCAGCGCCATCAGGGCCGGTGGCAGGAGTCTCGCCGTCTCCGCAGCACCCGAACTTAGACTCACGGCAGTGGCAGCCCTGCTGTTCAGGTCCCGTCGCGGTGGTGACGCCGTCAGCACAGCAGCCGAACTGATACGTGTTGCAGGCACAACCCTCGTTGTTAGGTCCGGAGGCCGCAGTGTTTCTGGAGATCGAGTTTAATTTTTAAGCTATTGTGTTGGAAAAGTTTGGAACATTTTACTAGAAGAATTTTTATATCATTATTAATTCGATTCTTTATTTCGAAATTCAATATTATTATCATTATCATTGGGCATTCGAAATGTACGACGACATCACCGGTTGCATAAATATCATCATTTTTTTAAAGATTTCTTTAGTAAATTACCTGTCAGGACAGCATCCATGTTCGGTGTACTGACAGCCGCAGCCCTGGTTATCTGGTCCCTGCGCGATGGTGACATTGTCGGGACAGCAGCCGTGAAGCGCGTACTGGCATCCGCAACCTTAAAATAAAACCACATCATATTTAACTAATCTGACACTCAGCAGGTAGTACATGTCATTCGTCAAAGGCCAGCCTTACAAACGGTTAATGTTTTGAGGATCTACTGCAGTAGGATAAGATATTATCAGGTTGGTAAATACCTTCAAGATGTGGTCCTTCAGCTGGTTTGCGGTTGTCTGGGCAACATCTGAAGGCTTGCAGCAAGCAGCAGCCTTGGAAGTCAGATCCGTGAGCAGGAGTCTTGTCGTCCTGGCAGCAACCATATGGTGATGTTTTGCAGGGGCCTGTGTATCCTTCACCATCACGGTCTGCACCTAAAATAAATATAAAGATAAGGAATCTTATTGGAATAGTTTCCTTCCGTCTGTCAAGACTTGAAGCTTGCGTTGAAATGGTGAATCTCAACTCAAGTTGGCTAGTAAAGACTATAAAGAGTTGTATTCTTTCCCTCGGAGTGCTCACTTCGACTGAACCTGGAAAAACAAGACTTTTCACGGAAACAATCAGGACTGAAGAGCACACCGGCCACTACTACCCAAATTTCTGCTAAAAGCTGCGGGCTATAATGTAATTTTAATTTTTATTAATAAAAATAAAAAAAATACTTTATAAGGCAGTTTTTAGTTTATGTACGTAAAATTTAAAGCTGTAATTTGTAGGCTATTTTTCGATTTAATGCTCCATTTACGAATTATTAAACTTTAAACTGCAAATTTTGTTCCAGTAGGGCGCCCCCCCCCCTCCAAAAGCTAAAAACTACCGGCTTGGAAAATCTAAAAAAAAACATAATGACCATGAACATGAATGAATTTACTTACTAATTATATGATAAATCGCGAAAAACCCGTTTTGTGACCTTGGACCCCTTTTATTTTTTTCCAGGTATCGGATCGATGAAGACTTTTTAGGTTTCATTTATTGTGTTTGTGTCAAATCAAATCAAATCAAATCATTTATTTGCGTCAATATGGGTAGGTACATGAGGTGAAACATACAACAGAAGCTCTTAAGCCATATCCTACCTTAACAGGTGTGCAAATATCTTTACAATAAAAATAATAAATCCTATATTAATACACGTTCCATATTATTTAACCATAGCAAATATTATTATTAGAGTACTTATGACATTCATTAATTATATTATTTTATTACTATTACATACATACATAATTAACTTAAAAAAAATAATTACATTTATCATTTAAATAATCATTAACATTATAATAGGCTTTATTGATCAAGTAAGTCTTTAATCTATTCTTAAATGATATAAAATTATTTTCTTCCTTTATTTTATTAGGTAATTTATTATAGATTTTAGGGCCCATACAAAATGCACTCTTGTCAAACATAACCGTTCTATGGCGTATTGCACGAAGTGTATTGCAAGCCTGGTACTTTTTAGCGTCTCATATTTGTTTAAATTTTTTCTAATGTCTAATGCTAGTTCATAGATATACAGTGAAGGGAATGTCAATATTTTTAAATTTATAAAATGTGGTTTACAAGTATCAGTTGGTTTTAATCCACATATTGCCCGGATACATTTCTTTTGGGCTTTGAAGACAGTCTCTCTCTCAGTGGCATTCCCCCAGAACATTATACCATATCTTAGTGTCGAACCAACGTAAGCGTGGTAAACAGATAGAAGTGCACTTTGATTTACCACTTTACGAAGCATATAGATGGCATATGAATACCGACTTAGTTTATTACATAAATGTTCAATATGTGTCCTCCATGACATGTCCGAATCTATGTGTAGTCCAAGAAATTTTGTTGTGTTTATGTTTTCTATGTTCATTTGGTCATAATTTATATTAATTAATTAATTTTGCATTTTTAACTTTGAATGTCATTATAAATGTTATAATTAGGTTAATATTAAGTTCGTTTAAATTAAGCCAGTTTACTATAGATGCTAGCAAATCGTTCATTTCATGTTCATGTGTCGTGGGCGTCCGCATACAGAACCATGGAGGATTTGATGGATTTGGGAAGGTCATTAATATAAATAATAAAGAGTAGAGGACCTAGAATACTCCCTTGTGGTACACCTTTGCAGACTTTTACTGGTGTTGACAAGTGCTTCTTTTCAACTTTTGTGATATGTGAAATGCTAGATATTTCAGTTTGTTGTTCTCTGTTACTTAAATATGATTTTATGAGATCTCTAGCGTTTCCCCGTATTCCATACGCTTCTAATTTATTTAACAATACTTCATGATTGACGGAGTCGAAGGCCTTCGTCATATCCATATAAAGTGCAGAGACATGTTTTTTACTATCCATGCCTTTTACAACAACGCATTTTACACTTTCCTCAAAACGGTACTACGTTTTGAGGAAAGTGTAAAATGCGTTGTTAATAGATTTATTTTTCCTAAAACCCATTTGTTCTTCCGCAAGGATATGATGTTTTTCTAAATAGTTAAATAAATTGTTATAAATGACTGTGTGTTTGTGGCGTTTTGAACAATCCTACTACCTTTCAGCTGGGTGCGAATTAATGTACCCTCGGATGTCTAAATTGACCGGACTATTTGAATGTGTGGGTCACTTTTGGGGCCCTAATTAGTTAATATTAGAAATTCAACAAATTGAAAAAAAAACACTGGGTCGAGTTTTGTTTTCATATAAGATTTGAATTGTTACTTCGACGTCTACACTACAGATATTGCCTAAAAAAATCGATGATAAGCCACGTTTTATGAAATTATTGCCATTTGTGTGTATAATATCGACTTTTTTCTGGTTTTAAGTTATTATGATTCTTTGTATTTTTTTATTTTATAGTCACAGAACTATATCAAAAATGTATTAGGAAGTATAGAAATCATCTTTGTGCGCCTAAAACACTTTCAAAATTTTAGTTTTGGAAAAAAATATCTGCTACCGGAAGTTAGCAGATCATATTTTCGTTTTTTTTTTTCTGTAAAAGGGCAGAACTATTTCTGAAAAGTATCAGGAACTCTAGAACTATGCTGCACGCAAATAGAACTCTCATTTTTTTATGCTCTGCTGGGAAATGATCTGCTAAGTTCACCGACATTGTGGAACGACCAACGATATTGCGAAAGAAAACAGGTGTCCAGTACAAAACTTCAATACCCACTCGACCTGAATGTATGGGACAGCTGATTTTGTGTTTTACACCCTTTATAGTCGTTTCCCAGCAATTTTTTTTGCGTGGAATTACTTAGTTTGATGTACAGAATGCTTGGTTGACGGCTTCGTAAAGAATCCGTTTACACTTTGTATTTTAATAATTTTCTTTGTTAAGCCACATGTGTTTCAAATAGCTTCCAATAACGATGTACCTAACTAAGAAGATGTTATGTACTAAAAAGAGTAATTGCTTACCTGATGAGACAGTGGTATCTTCGTTGGTTGTACTTTTGTTTGTTGTGTTTTCTGTTGTTTCAGTAAGTCCTCCCCCGGTCGAGGTTTCTAAGAGAAAGTCAAAACGTATACCAAAACTTCGTTAGTTTTTCCTAAATTACTATTAGCAAGCGAGAAAAGTCGCATTTAAATATGATTCAAAACAATCTATTAAATACTCAGCTATCAAAAATGAACAAATTGGTAAAATTTCTGAAAATTTAGGTATTGAAATGAAGTCTCAAGTGCTTATTTGTATACAGGGAGTACCAGAAAGGTATGTTCACACTCTTGTGGGACGACCAACGATATTGCGAAAGAAATCAGGTGTCCAGTACAAAACTTCAATACCCACTCGACCTCAATGTATGGGACAGCTGATTTTGTTTTCGCGAGATCTATGGTGGTTGGTCTGATGGAGAAAGTTGTTTAGTTTGATTGTCTGAATCACGCCCTGAAATATGAACATACCTCTCGGGTACACGCTGTATAACGTTGCAAATCGAGTACCCTTTAATTGTTTCTTAGTACCAAATATTTTCATGATTCTTTTACAGTTTGCAACTCTAATCCAACGACCATGCGCATTGTGTTTTTTATTTGTCTGAGCGCAATCAAGACAGACAGGCCGACGGACATGACGAACATATAAGTGTTGAACAAATGCAAATAAATGTATTTTTAATGAGCGGGTCACTTTTGGGGTCCTAATTAGAAATTTAACTAAAAGTTGAGATTTCTCTAACTTTATTGCATGACGAACAATCGGCCATAGAGTTTTGTATACATTATTATAATGTTCGAGTCCCAGAACTTACCGGTGGTGGTTGTCTCCGCGGTCGTTAGACACTGGGTACCAAGACTGGGCGCCACCGTACCTCGCGGCACCAAAAATTCGGTTGGAGTGAAGAGCCCTTCAGGAAGATACGCTCGCACGACGACCTTCCACGACGCCGGCTGGCCTACTCCATTGTTTGCTCCACACGTGTACGTCCCGAGATTGCCCATTGTTAGATTTCTAATGAGGAGGACGTTCCCTCTCGGTTCGTACTCCGTATCGTTATGCAGCAGCGTGTTTCCCTTATTGCTGCGGTACCACTCCACGGATGGTGGCGGGTACCCGTACGGTGAGCAGCACACTTGGAACGGATGATGAAGCTCGCCGATCACCCAGGCGTTCTCTCCTTCAGCAATGCCGGCAGGCTTCCTCACAGGTTCTACTAGCCCCCGATGGACAGAGGATCAATATTAGTAAATGCATAACTTTATTGCACTGTGGTCCGTATGTTAATGCAATTTGTAATAAGTCTAGTGCACCATGGGAGATTTTATTCAAGGTACAGTCACCAGAGACCCTAACACGAGTTTTGAAGATTTTCGTCCCGTAAATACGTTGAGTTTTGAATCAAAAATACGATTATTCTACAGCCTTTTAGTTAAATTGTTTGCCGCAAGCACGATCAACATCATCGACCCGTGTGGCTGATATTATTAAGACACCAGCTCCTCATAATACCAACTGACATAAAAGTCTTTAAAGCAATAGGAAATATTGTAAAGATTATGAGAAAAAATCTTAGTTTTATGTGGGTTTTCTTTGGTGGTTAGAGTCCTTCAAACTGCTTTCATTTTGACAGTCAAACAAACCCATTGGAGGGGATAAAGATTTCAGTGCTCGTACCAAGCACCTGTCAACACCACACATGTATAGTATCGACCAAAGCTCTTCCCTCCACACACTGTCAGGCCTTCTCCTTGTCTATGAAGGCACCGTGAACTTTCTTGTGCTTTGCCAGATGGTTTTATTTTATAAAGGGTGTAAATAGACCCCTAACGAGCCGAAAAGCACTCGTTATCTCCGTCATTGCAATCATTTTTGTTCTGGACCAAGCAAAACTTTTAGTACCAGAGATATTGGAGGTGGTCAAAGTTCCAACTTATTCACATCTTTTTTTTTTAAACCAGTTTTTAAGGTATGTAACTATACTTTAAATACCTCCATGACCCGTTTACTATTAATGCATCCATCCGCACAATGTTTTGAGTACGTTAAGTAGAGTTTCACGGTAAAACGTGATTTTTCACCCCTTATATATTTATATACAGGATGTAAAAGACCTCATCACGAAACCGTCAACCAAGCATTCTGTACATCAAACTAAATAACTTTACCCAAAAATTATTGCTGGGAAACGACTTTTTTTTGGGGTAGAACTCAATTAAAAACTTGTATTTAAAAAACTTGTCAAAAATTTGGAACTTTGACCCCCAATATCTCCGTAACTAGAAGGTATGGTGTAGAACAAATAAAATATCGCAACGACGAAGAGAACAAGTGCCTTTCGGCTTTGTTAAGAGGTGATTTACACCCTTTATAGTCGTTTCCCAGCAATTTTTTTTGCGTGGAATTACTTAGTTTAATGTACAGAATGCTTGGTTGACGGCTTCGTAAAGAATCCGTTTACACTTTGTATTTTAATAATATTCTTTGATAAGCCACATGTGTTTCAAATAGCTTCCAATAACGATGTACCTAACTAAGGAGATGTCATGTACTAAAAAGAGTAATTGCTTACCTGATGAGACAGTGGTATCTTCGTTGGTTGTACTTTTGTTTGTTGTGTTTTCTGTTGTTTCAGTAAGTCCTCCCCCGGTCGAGGTTTCTAAGAGAAAGTCAAATCGTATACCAAAACTTCGTTAGTTTTTCCTAAATTACTACTAGCAAGCGAGAAAAGTCGCATTTAAATATGATTCAAAATAATCTATTAAATACTCAGCTATAAAAAATGAACAAATTGGTAAAATTTCTGAAAATTTAGGAATTGAAATAAAGTGTCAAGTGCTTATTTGTATACAGCGAGTACCCGAAAGGTGTGTTCACATTCTTGTGGGACGACCAACGATATTGTGAAAAAATAATCAGCTGTTCAGTACAAAACTTCAATACCCACTCGACCTAAATGTATGACACAGCTGAAATTTTTCGCGAGATCTGTGTTGATTGGTCTGATGGATGGAAAGTGCAACAGAAAATACAAATATTGAGATATAAAAACCGATAAAAATACAATTCAGAAACATTGCCATCTTTTGAATTAAGGCATCCAACGACCATATGCATGTTTTATAATGTCTGAGTGAAAATCCAGATAGCCAGACTGACGACATGCCGAATTTATAAGTGTGGAACACTTGTCACTTTTGGGGTCCTAATTAGTAAATATTAGAAGTTTAACAAAAAGTTGAGATTTCTCCAACGTTATTGCATGACGAACAATCGGCCATAGAGCTTTGTTTACCTATTATACACACATCAAAAATGTCTAGGGATCAAGCATTTTTATGCGGATTTCTTGAGATTGAGATGTGGCTTTGTAATAAATTTATGATTTTATAAATTTATATGGATCCTTTTTGGTGCATTTCATAATTTGAATCAGGAACTCTCAATCAAATTCGAGTAAAAGATGAAAATAAGCTGTCAATATTTTCCCTATAAAAACATACAACGCATTGAAGACATTATTAGTGCTACTGTTTCCCTACTACTGATTAAAACCAACGTTATTATGGAGCGGCGACGTCATTTAAGCAGGGAAGAAATGCTCAGAGCCGTGGGAATGATAGAAGCTGGTTCCCGGCAACGTACTGTAGCTTTAGCTCTGAATACAAGTCAGAGTGTTATCAGTCGACTTTGGACACGTTACCGAAGCACTGGTACCGTGGCTGAGCGCCATGGAGGACGGTATCGCTGCACCACACGGAGACAAGACCGATACATTCAAATCTTAACTCGAAGAGCTCCAACAATAACCGCCATGATGTTAGCCGTGAGGCTTCATCACTCTTCAGGGAACTTAATTAGCGACCAAACAGTCAGAAACCGCTTGCATGAAGTGAACCTTCATTCCCGAAGACCGCTACGGGTACCACCTATAGCAATGCACAATCGTAGGATTCGATATCAATGGGCTCTTGAACACAGAAATTGGGCAGAAGAACAATGGCGTTTCGTGTGCTTTTCTGATGAGTCTCGTTTTGGTATGAGACCGGATACAAGACGTATACGACACTGGAGAACCCCTGGACGCCAACAGCGATTAAAATCCTGCCAGGAAGTCCATCCTTATAGTGGTGGAACCATCATGGTATGGGCGGGTATTTGGATCGGCGGAAGAACTGAGTTGATTTGGATCAGAGGCAACCTCAACGCTCAAATTTATGCTGAGACGATTGTATCAGACGTCATCGTTCCTCTACAAGTGCAAATCGGTCCCTTATTTCAGTTAATGCATGATAATGCACGACCGCACACCGCAAGAGTTGTAAGACAGACTCTCGCCGCAGCTAACATCAATGTCCTGCCCTGGCCTGCTCAGTCGCCAGACTTGAACCCGATTGAGCATGCATGGGATATGCTACAGAGAAGAGCTCTGCCGAATATGGAGGGTATCCAGTCGCAAGAAGACCTTTTTTTGTTGTTGCAACGAACATGGGCGGCCATTCCACAGCGTGATTTGGATGAACTCATTTTGAGTATGCCAAACCGATGTTCTTGTGTTGTTAGTGTTCGCGGTAGAAATACGGATTATTAATTGTTTAAGTTACCCAATAAAATTTTAAAGAAAACTGTTATTTCAGTCTTTTTTTCGAACTTTAATGTTAGTGGTTCAAATGTCAAAAATCCCTTTATTAGGAAAATGGCAAATTTCTTTATTAATGCAAAGGTGACTTGGTTTATCGTTACTGTGACAAACGAAAACACTTTATTTGATGAATCCTTAAAGAAAATTTTAATTAATATCAATCAGGAGAAAAGTTATTGCAAAAATATATGTTGATCCCTAGATACTTTTGATGTGTGTAGTTTTAGAGTTCCAAAAATTACCTGTGGGTGCTTCAGTTGTTCTCAAGGTGGTGGTAATGGTTGTCTCCGCGGTCGTTAGGCACTGGAAACCAAGACTGGGTGCCACCGCACCTCGCGGTACGAAAACTTCGTGGTTACTAAGAAGCCCTTCAGGCTTATACGCTCGCACGACGACCTTCCACGACGCCGCCTGGCCTACTCCATTGTTTGCTCCACACGTGTACGTCCCGAGATTGCTCATTGTTAGATTCCTAATGAGGAGGACGTTCCCTCTCGGTTCGTACTCCGTATCGTTATGCAGCAGCGTGTTTCCCTTGTTGCTGCGGTACCACTCCACGGATGGTGGCGGATACCCGTACGGTGAGCAGCACACTTGGAACGGATGATGAAGCTCGCCGATCACCCAGGCGTTCTCTCCTCCAGCAATGCCGGCAGGCTTCCTCACAGGTTCTACCAGCCCCCGATGGACAGAGGATCAATATTAGTAAATGTATAACTTTATTGCACTGTGCTCCGCATTTATTGTAATTTGTAATGAGTCCAGTGCACTAGGGAACATTTTGTTCAAGCCACATTTATCGGTTCGCGCTAAACTTGGTCCAAAACAACAGTGATGGTGGTAGACAGTGCGCATCTTCCTCCAAACTCAAACCTACTGATCGGGCTTAAGAAAATCAGTGAGTTCGTGTATGTTGTTGATCACGAGTGATGGCAACATGGAAACCTGCAATTCTTTACATTTGAATGTAAACCGTAGTTAATTCAAAGAACCTTCCCACAGCCCAGCCTTAAGATACCACTTACCAATGACGACCAGGTGTATCTCCTGCGTGGCCACTCCTCGGCCATTGTCAGCCACGCACATGTAGACGCCGGTATCGTTACGGTACAGAGAGACGATCTCCAGCGCGCCGTCAGACGTCAGCCTGTAGCGGCCCTCGTTACCGTCGATCTGTTGGGAAATGGTTTTTTTGATTGTTGTGTTCTTCAACGTAACCTTTTAATATGACAATAATTTCTTTTTCATATAATATTCATAAGACTTTACTTTTTTCTTAAACAAAGGTTAATAATCTGGAACCATACGAGACTAAATATTTTTAATACGTACGGTAACTTCACTTTCAGATGCTGCGGGATCCGACTCATTCGACGGCACTGCTTGTGGAGTTACTGGCACATCTGCCAAGAATTATTACATAAATATAAATATCATCACTATATAAATATATCACTACATAGATTGATAGATAGCATAATTAATTTTTATTTATCCAAACTATAAGTTAACAAATCATGGCACACAATATTTCATCAAATTATGTCACAGCCAGGAAGGAAGCCAGGGTAGGATGTTGTTGTTAAACGTCCTCCGAACCTGCTACTGAAAAAATCATTATATAAAAACCAATAACACTTGCCCGACCCGGGATACGAACCCAAGATCTCATGCTGAACAGAAGCACGCTTAGTGATCACTATACCAACGAGATAGTTGTACCTGAGATTAGCAAATTACTGAGCTCTACATAATTACAGTAAGAACGCACGGCACACAGGTCGCAGTACTATTCGCGACTCACTGTGCCTATAGACATTTGCACAAACTTCTTCATTCATCCACCAGAAGTGTTCCGGCTATAGATGATTAGTGCTACACTAGTCCAAAGAATTCACGCATTGTGAGCTCTATTACCTGGGCTATAAGTTCTAGGGTTGCAGGGCTGCACGGCGTCGAGCACGGTGGTGACGTCACAGTCAGCGGCCTTCTTATTACCTCGAAAACACATGACACGTCTGAACTGCTCGCCTTTTTCAGAGCACTAAAAACAACATAAGGAACAGCCTCAAGCGAGCTTCGCACATGCTCGGGTCGGTCAGCCGGGAGACGAAAAAGAGGGTGGCAGTACAAACGATAACATCATTCCGAACTCCCTCTACCTTTTAGGGAATAAAAAAAAAACTGTCATTCCACACATTATGACAGTGTCGGTATTGCGCTCTTGTGTCATTCCCATGGCATAATTTCCAACCATAACACAAGCGAATTCGCAGGCAAAAGTCAGCCTTAATAAAAGTGCTTACCTCAGACCAAGTTCCAGCAAACCATTGCGAAGAGCGCTCCTCCTTGGGCACAGTGCAGGGTTTAGTGTCATTGTACTTGGTAAAGTTGGCGCACTGGGCGTCTTCCACCATCTTCACACCTCTCCCACTCGCGTCATCGTAGTACATGCCACAATACACATTCCTAGTCTGCACTCCCTCGCCGCAGTTCACTGAGCACTGTTGGGAATCAATGGAGACAATTTCACTGAAAGGTTTATTCAATACTCTGAACGTATGAATTCTAGTAAGGATTTAAGCTAAAAGACTTATTAAACTAAGCTTGGAAATTCTGCCAAGAATTATGATCCCAATAAGCCAGTCGGTACGTAGTAAGATCGACAGAGCATCAGAGTCAGGATGGCTGGACCAAGAGAGATTTTAGAAGTTGGAGCAATACCAAGTGTTAGTACCTATTTTGTACTATTTGGTACCAGACATCAAATAATGTGTACCTCGCTAAAGAGGGAAAACTATTACGAAGAAAGTGGCCGGTTTCACCTAGTTGTAGGCGTTATAACTAGTTCATCTTAGCACGGATGGCCCATGGGGCAGAAGGTTCTGGAGTGGTAGCAGCATTCCGGAAGGCGCAGCGTTGGGAAGTCTTCCACAAGGTGGACATATTGGCCCAGGGCGCCAAATCTAAAATACGCCACTGGCCACTGGTTGCATTAGTTGACAAGATAAGTAAGTTGAATGAGACGCAGTTCAAAAAAAGTCGATTCCTAAATTAAGTTTTCGTACAGTTGGGACTTAATTCTTTATCAACATACCGTGCTCCAGTCTGTGGTGTACCACTGCACCTCGCAGGCCGGCAATTTATCTTTATTGCACTTCTCGTGGTCTACAGGACGGTTGAAGTAACTGCAGAAGCTCTCATTCATCGCCAGTCCATTTTCCGTTGCACATACCACCATTCGTGTACGGAACTTCGAGGTGCAGGTGTCGCACTGAAAAAGAGTATAGAACTAGCAGTTACCCGCGGTCGCTTCTGCATCCCAAATGACTACTTCACTTGTTAAGAATACAAGCACCCAACGCTATGATTAGTTTCCCAAAAGGAGGCGATTCAAACTCAAACTCAAACTCAAAGCATTTATTTCAATTAGACCATTATGGCACTTTTGAAAGTCAAAAATACAAAAAAACAAAACAAAGCTACAGTCCCAGACACAAGACATAATAACTTGAGAAAGTACTGTAGTTGCCCATTCCCTAGCGTAGATCTCTATGGAGAAGAACGGGCAAGAAACTCCATGGACACTCTTTTAAATCAAAATATTGTTACAAAATCTTGGTTACATCATTCATGTTGAGATTATAGATATATGTGAGAACGATGTAGGAAGACGTGCACATTATGGGCGTCCAGAGTAAAACATTAGATCAACAAATTAAAAATAAAGTAATTAAAATGAACCGTGGCAGCTAAGAGATGACCAGTCCCCACTGACAGCGCCCGATCACGAACAAGACGCGTGTATCGGCGCCATTCAACTCAACCATATTGAAGGGAACTAAATGACCCGACACACCCGCCACCATCAGCGAGACATTTGAGTGAGCATGACTTTCTCTCAGCCACCAAGGCATATTCAAGTCAATGAAAGATAACTAAATGCAAATGGTAGCTTAAAAATACATGGTCCTCACATGTGCTATGCAATTATACAATACTAGGAGATGGAATCTATACAAAGCAAAGATACTTTTACAATCTTCTGCAGCTAGCACAATAATTTGCCCAATTAGTTTTCCCCTATGGTTGTGGAGCAGGACCAGCATTGAGCCAAGCATTTTTATCGTCAATGTAATCCACCAACTTATAATATGCTTGCCTACATAGTGTGCGTTTTATACAAGATTTAAATTTCGTCTCATTCAGTTGTAGAATGTGGGGAGGTATTTTATTGTAACATTTTAAACAGTACCCCATGAAAGATGAATCTACTTTAGCAAGCCTGAAAGCCTGAAACCTGGCTGAACTAGTTGGTCCCTATTTCTAGTAGTAAAGTGGTGTCTGTCACCTCTTTTACTGAATAAATGCAGATTTTTCCTAACGTACATGATATTTTCATAGATGTATTGACAAGGTACTGTCATGATATTAATTTCCTTAAACAGTTCTCTTAGAGAATCGCGTCTACGTAATTCATAAATGGCTCTGATAGCCCTTTTCTGCAGAATAAATATAGACTCGATGTCTGCAGCGCGTCCCCATAGTAAAATACCGTATGACATAATACTATGAAAATAACTAAAATAGACTAGCCTCGCCGTATCAACATCAGTAAATTGACGGATTTTCCTAACAGCATACGCTGCTGAGCTCAGCCGTCCTGCAAGAGATGTTAAATGAGGACCCCATTGTAGCCTTGAGTCGAGCGTGATTCCCAAGAAAACTGTTTTATCGACAAATTCTAGTTTCTCTTGATTCAATACTACGTCACAATCACGACTTTTGACATTTGGTAAAGCAAATCTAATGCACTTTGTTTTTTCCCATTTAGAACTAAATTATTAGCGGTAAACCAATTATGAACCTGCAGTAGGGCGTTATTTACGTCGTCCAGATTTGTGGCACGTCTGTTTATCCTAAATATTAAAGAAGTATCGTCTGCAAACAACACCAATTGCGGGTAGTTGTCAAATAAATTGGGTAGGTCATTTATGTACACTAAAAAGAGGAAGGGACCCAATATCGAACCTTGTGGTACACCCATTTTTACTTTTAAACCCATTGAATTTACGCCATTTACTTGTACATGCTGCTGTCTATCATTCAAATACGATTTTACTAAACTGAGCGCAAGTTTACCTAAACCGTAATGCTCAAGTTTCAAGATCAGGGTTTCGTGGTTTACGCAATCAAATGCCTTCGAAAGGTCACAGAAGATTCCTATGGCATCTTGTGCCTCTTCCCACGCAGTAAATATGTGTTTTAATAAAGTAACACCGGCGTCAGTCGTACAACGTCCTTTGGTGAAACCGTACTGTTGCTCGTGTAAGATTTTATTGGTGTTAAAATGGTAAAGCATTTGATTGAGCATTATCTTTTCAAACACCTTGCTGAAAACCGGCAACACGGATACGGGCCTATAGTTATTGGTATCTTTACTGTCCCCGGATTTAAAAAGGGGTATTACTTTACTGAATTTCATTAGATCCGGGAAGACCCCTTGATCCACGCACAAATTAAATATCAAGGCTAAATACGGTGCTACAGTCTCAGTAATTGAGGTACAAGCTTTGATAGACATACCCCATAGATCTTCGGTTAATTTAATCTTGATTTGCTTAAAAGCTTTTATGATTGTTATGGGGTTTATATGCTGAAATTTAAATTCATTTGAACAGGCTGGAACGTTCGCTTTCAATAAATCAATAGAGAGCAAGGGAGAGGAATTTAAGGTTTCTGTAGTTTTAAGTGGGATACTGGTAAAGAAGTTAACGAATTCTTGAGCAACTTCATTATTAGAGTTCACGAGGCCACGTGAGGTCTCTAATGTTATGTCATTACTTTGTTTTTTACTTCTATTTGTTTCACTGTTGATAATTTTCCAAACTGTCTTAATTTTGTTATCAGCTGATTTAATCTTGTTGCTTATAAAGAGGGATTTAGCTACCTTGCAAGAGTTTTTAAAAATTTTCGAGTAAGTAGCAACATATTTACTAAAAGTTTCTGTTTTATTATAAGGCTTAAGGCCGTACAGCTCAAACAAACGTTCCCTCCTTTTCCTAATACCCTGTGTTGCCCAGTCACTAAAAATAAACCTTGGGCCAATAGTTTTTGTTTTCTTTTTTAAAGTATTATTGAACTCGGCGTGCACTACCGAAAAGAATTCTTCATACAATTCATTTACATTGTTTCTAATATGGCCTGGTATATTTAGTTTGCTTATTAAATTATTATTAAACTTTTCTAAATTGCTGGGTGCTATTTGTCTAATTAGAATCTGAGTTCTTTGCAATTGTATCTTGGACGCGAAAGCAACAGTCTGTCCGCTGTGATCTGAAGGAAGGTAATTTACAATGGATTTATTTATGTAGTCGCAGCAACAAAAAACATTATCAATACATGTAGCAGTATTTGTAGTAATTCGGGTTGGTTCTGAAAAAACATTTGACAAATTAAATGATTTAAAGAGACTTAAAAATCTACTGCTGTTTACATTATTCTCTAAGATATTAACATTAAAGTCACCACAGATAATTATTAGTTTATTACGAGTTACAAGCTTTGCTAGAGCATCTTCCATTACTGACTCAAAGTTAGAGTAGTTCAGGTAATTAGGGGGTCTGTAAACGCACACTATTACATGCTTATCTAGCTCAACACAAGACAATTCGAAGCTATGTTCAACCGATAGTTCGACAATTTCATTACGAGGCTTAAATTTAATACAAATTTTAACTAAGATTAATGAACCCCCACGCATCTTAGATTTCCGATTAAAGCAACTGCCCACACTATAATTCTCAAAATTAATTTGCATTTCATAATCTTTCATCCAATGTTCAGACATACAGATGATATCAAACTTGGTTTTTTCTAAAAATAGTTCAATTTCTAATTGTTTGGAAGAAAAACCCTGAATATTCTGATGAAATAATGTAAAGGAATTCAGCTCAACCCCTTTTTGACAATTTATTAATTGAGAGCTAGAAGATACCTTAGAGTCGATATGTTTAACGAAATTGTCACTCGTACCTTCTATTGTCGTAGTGACTAGTTTAAATCTAAGCTAATATTTGTATAATTACAATTAGTATAATTACTAATTTCCGTAGACCTATTTACAAAAAACTGCGACATACCACTTATGTCTGAGTTTATATTAAAAGCTAATAGCCTTGCTATTTGAAGTCTAAAACTAATAGGCAGGTACGCATCATTCCTAGTTGACTTCAATTTCTGAACGAAACTGTTGGTGTCGAAAAATGTCAACCTGTCACTAAAATGACTAACCAACAAATGTAGGCGATCGTTAAGTTTGTGGATAAAATGATTTCGTCGGCTTGAAATCTTCTCAAAATACGGAAAGGAGCACAGAATTATTCTCTTACAATTTAGTTTTAACAGTTGAGTGACATTGTCAGTGATATCATCAAGTTTAACGTTAGAACTGTTACCTACAAATACAGTTATAATGGTATTAGGATCAAATTCCTTCCGAGTTATGGATGTTATTATCTGGTTGTAAGAAGCCTGTGGTGTACAATAGTTTAGAGAAGAATGACTCAGATTATTACTAATTAACTTTCCTAACCCTTTTCCTAAACCATCTGAAAACATAATTGAGCAGCAACAGTGTGTATTACAACAAGGGGAAGAACTACTATCTAATTGTCCTACCTGTGATGAACCTTGTACAAAACCTGGTGAATTTTGAATGGGTATACAGTCCAGAACACTGCCCAACTGGGTTGGGTCCTCCATTACAGGTAGGAGAGTGTCCGGGCTGGTTTCACTTTGTGATATACACACATCAACACGGTCTAGGGATATTTCATACTCAATTAAATAACTCGAAAAGTACTGGCCGCATTGGAATATTTTATACACCGATTTGTTTGTAATTTATCTCAGACTAATTCCAAATTCAAATTTTTGAAAATTCTTTTGTTTCGGTGGCATAAAAATGTCTTGATGTATAGGAGAGGGAATTTTCATTTGTGCGAAATTTAGAAAACAATACGAATTACGTTTAGTTACAGTTTTTTTTTCATTTTTAAACGAAAGATAAAGTTAAAATTGAGGTATTGTAGCCATACAACGCCGACATTTGACGAGGGCGGAGATGTTACGAGCTGTGGGAATGCTGGAAGCTGGATCTGTTCAGCGTAATGTTGCTGAGGCCATAGGGACCCATCAAAATGTAATTTCAAGATTGTGGACACGATATCGTGCCACAGGTGAAGTAGCGGAGAGGCACCGGGGGCCAAGTCGCATCACTACCCCCAGACAAGACCGATTTTTGCAAATTACTGCGCGAGCACAACCAAATGCAACGGCGGCTCAATTGGTCCAAAGGCTGCGAGTGGAACACCAAGTGCTTGTGAGTGACCAAACTGTAAGAAGGCGACTGCATGAAAGCAATCTACGCTCTCGTAGACCACTCCGGGTCCTCACCTTTACGGAGAGGCAATCGTGGACGACGATTAGAATGGGTTCGGAACCACGTGGATTGGGGCCGTGACCAATGGTCCAATGTGCTGTTGACGGATGAATCCAGGTTCGGCTTCCATCCAGATTTACGAAGGACGCGTGTTTGGCGAGTTCCTGGACGATGGAGCCGTCTCCAGAACCCTCAGGAAGTTCACCCATACCAAGGAGGAACAATTATGGTTTGGGCAGGAATTCGTCTTGGAGGACGGACGGATCTCGTTTGGGTGCGGGGCAATATGACGGCAGAACGATACGTCCAACAGGTGCTGGGGCCCGTAATCTTGCCCCACAGAACACAAATGGGGCAAGATTTCCTGCTCATGCACGACAATGCCCGGGCACACACGGCGAGAACGGTAGCAGCTTGGTTACATTCACATAATGTTAGGGCCTTAGACTGGCCTGCTCAATCGCCAGATCTAAATCCCATTGAGCATGCGTGGGATATGCTGCAAAGAAGAGCTCTGAAGGAAGTTCCTGAAAATCTGGCTACAGAAGATCAACTTTTTGCGCACCTCAGAAGGACATGGGACAATATTCCGCAGCAAGACATTGACAACCTTGTTCTGAGCATGCCGAATCGTTGCCGATGTGTTATGAACATCATGGGCGCTTTCTCAGACTACTAACTTCAAGTTTATAAACACAAATTAAATGATTTTTCTATTTTTTTCAGTTTTTACTCACAAAATAAAAGTTCATTCATATACGGTTTCCGTCTATGCTTCATTTTTTTTCCATAAAATCCTGAAATTTTAATCTATACCTTAACCATTATTAAAAAATGGTAGAATATTAAATAACGTATCTTTTAAATATATACATGTCATATAAATAATTAACACATTGATAGTAATTCGCTTTTTTTAAAATATCCCTAGACCGTGTTGATGTGTGTACATTGAGTGTTGTTAAAGGTAATCATGTCTACACAGTCTGCATTACTATTACTCCTATTAACTAACTCGTTTGCAGCAAGGATATGTTCCTTAATTTGTTTTTGGGAATTCACATACATAGAATAACACGATTTTAGTTGACGCTCTAAAACTTGAATTTCAGTCTGTAAGTTTTGAGTGTCTATTTCATAAAACTTCTTACTATCTTCTAATTTAATTTGATAGTTATCCAACTTTTTTATGAGTAAAACACGTTCTTTTCTTAGTTGAATATTTTTGGAACTATGTTTTTGTTGTTTTCGTTTCGTTTTCGTATTCGTTTCTAGAAGTCGGTTTTTAGCTTATTTGTAATAATAGTTTTTTTTCAATGACTTTGACGCACAAAACAGTTCTCTAATCGTACATCTCAGTCACTTTCAGATTTATGATTCTAAAGTGGTTCTATAATCACCATTTTGTTCGAAAAGAGTAAAGTGATGTAAGCTTTTTATTTTTTATTTTTTTCGGATGCGAAATCATCAAATGACCGCTCCCGCTCTGGGCGGAGCGGAAGGGAGTGTCAGACTTTTACTGACTAAAACCCATCCATGTTCCTGCTTTAGCACTTTGTGTTTCAGAGCCGCGGTATCTCTTTCGAACAGTCCAGCGGTCGTGATGTAAGCTTCAGGCTGCACACGTGGGCACCGTCTGTCGCGCCCTGTGTAATTTACCTGAAACTGAGCCCTTCGATTTAATAATAATACTCGTAAAAGTACTGTAATTAGGAATTCTACTCACTCCAGACCAACTGGACGTCACCCAGTCGACTTCACAAGGCTGCATCACGCAAGGCTGTTCTTCCGCCGGTTTCTTCTCTGTACAGTTCTCGTCATCCAGCAATTCGTTAGTACGACCTTTGTTCTCCTGGTAGCAGACCACCAGCCTGGTCTGCTTACCCTTACCACAATGCTTGTCACACTGAAGGAGGAAGTAGTGGGTTGTTTTAGTCATAACATGCTGATTATAAAAATCATTTTCGGTATCCAATAATACGGTCCTTCGCAAAAAAAAATGATGTTTTCAATTATTCTGAGACATATTATCTTTAGTAACGACTGTTAGTTTTTAGATTTGGATGGCTCTGAAGCATCTTAACCATCTCTTATAGCCCTTAAGAAGCCGCGGTCGGTCGCTCCAATAGGCCAAAAAGCGATGCCTATGTGCGGTCTTTCCCTGTGTGATCGAATCAGAAATGAACTCGCAGTAGTTTGTGTTTACCTGTCTCCAACGTCCAACCAACCACGTTGGACAGGGAGCTTCCTCGTTACACTTCTGGAACACTTCAGGCTTTGGGCCCAGCAGGTCGAAACACTCCTTGTCTGGTACTGTAGACTTGGCACTGTACACAAAATTACATTTATTAGATGCTGTAAACTGTAAGACCTTATAATAATATCTTGCTCTTCGATCTTACAACAATGTAAAAAAATAATTGACAAAAACGGACGGAAAAGTGAAAATTATAATTAACTAACTAATTAATTAACTGTATAAATCGTTAGCTGGTATCGTTACAAACAAGTTTTGCATGAGACAAAATCTTCTAAATCGTCACGTTACCGAAATATAAGTTAACAAAGTTACAATAAATTCACTGATGGCAACTTCGTTAAAACTTTGGTTTTATTGGGCGGTTCTGGCAGACGCGACCAAGCCAATGAAGTGGCATTGCGGTCGAGCGGTGTACGTGTGTTAGGCATCAACGGACTTCATACAACACAATACGAGGTGAGCTCCGCTTTACCGCCCGACCGCACGGACGAGCGGTGTCGTGTGAACAGCCTTACAAACGCGTAAAACCTGTTTATATCAATAGCTGACATCAATATAAACATTTATCATTATTGTGTGGGACAAGATCTTCTAAAACGTCACGTTTCTGAGATATACGAATTTTGAGAATGGGCCACTAGAATCAATCACATTTTTTTGTAAAGTTTGACGTTCAAAAGGGTTTGACTCTTACAGTCAGGACATTCTTCAATCTTATTGTCACTGCCCACTGCAATCTTACCCATTAGCAATAATCTTCTGGCAGGTCACCTCCCTGGACCGGACACCTCCACTGCCGCATATTTGTGAGCACTCTCCCCAGGGTCCTTCCACCCACTGCGCGAGGCAGGAATCCGTATTGCAGGACTGGTTGGTGGGGGGCTTCAGACCCTCGTCACACAAGCTATCCTCAACTATCTCCAGCTCTTCTTGTGCTCTACATGTCACGTTACGGGTTTGAAAGCCTGGAATAGTATTAATTTCAATCTAATTATTTAACGGTATTCAATATTTTAATCTTTGAAATTAGTCTTGTAAAAGTGCAAGCATTGCAGCTTCTAAGCGCTGGGTCTTAAACTGAAAATCTTGTGACAAGAACATAACTTCATCTTGAAAATTATGTTATGTTTAACATAATTAAGTGTATTTATTTACCTACAAACCGTTTGCTGAAGGTATTTTCCGTCGACGGAAATGACAAACTTTAATATAAACTTTCGTTCCCTATTTTACAAAAGAATTTTCAAAAAAACCTTTCATAATATACGTACAGGGTGTACTTAAGGGTGTGGTAATAGAGCATCCAACTGTGCAACTATCTCCATGGTTCCAACATCGAAATCGCGAAAGGAATCAGCTATCCCATACACGTGGGTCGAGTAAGTTTTGAAGTTCGACAGCTGATTTTTTATAAGGAACTCTTATACCTGCATCTAAACACAGTGGTTTAGACTGTTCGTTGTTTGAAAGTGAATTTAGGTAAAACTAGTACATATAGAATTCCTACATGCTATTTTTTCACCTGCTACAATACTAAAGTGCTTCTGCGTCATCCACAATCATACATGAGCATGGTAATAACCTCGAGACCATCAAGTACGCAGTTAGCTCACCTCCGCCACAGGTGGCGCTGCAGGGCGTGTACTGTTCGTGCACCCAGTTGTATCGCTTGTCGGTCGGGGGCGCCGTGTTGTTGCGCACGCTGTACTGGTCCCGGATCCCCAAGTTCCTGTCTTGTAGGAGCTGCCACAGATGATATTTGAGGAGTTAATTTAATGGTTTAGTCGGGCAGAATATTACCCTTCTTTGTCATTTGTATAGGACGTAACGACCCGTGCCTTCACGGGTGCAATTTATCGGTGTGGCAACTCGTCCAAAGTATTACTCAGAAACATGCACTTTCCGGAATAAATTCTATATTAATAAGTTGCCGTTTTGTAAAATGCTGATGGAACATGTATGAAAAACATAAAAAGATATCTGAAACAGTTCTAGAAAAGGACAGTCCGCTCACTTTGTTGAAAATCTTAGACGATTCATTGAGATGATGTGTTTTAAGAATTTGAAACGTACGGAAAGTTGCCGGAACTTCCACGTGATCTTTGGCGGCGTTTTGCCATTGAACAGACAGCGCAGCGTGGCTGTGACACCTTCAGATGCTGCCACCTTCTCCGGTGGGATCTCCTGATGTGGCGGTGACGAGTCTGTGAACCAATATAAATACTAATTGATGGATTCATAATCGATCGTGATTTATTTCATCACAAATGTAACCCGATAGCGATTCACCATGAATTTTATTAATACTGCTGTCATACCAAGACTGTTTATAAAAATACGATAAGCATACCAGACAGACAATAATGGAGTAGACAATAATTTATTTTATTTTTTTACAAAATGCCATATTTTTCCTGACTATTTATTTCGACGGAATCGTACCTACATTCAAGGCCAAATTACAGCTATAACCGACAACAGTTTGGTTCCCTCATTTCCAATAGTCACAAACATTCAAAATGACATATAAGTGTTACAACCTATCTAATGGCCACAGTGGAGTTTATGAATTTGGGATAACAGTTTGGTTATGTCCTGTCCTCCCTGGTTATATCTCACCATTTCCCTGTTTTTTTGCACAGACCGACCTTGAGCAGGGGTGTCTTTAACCAATTGGAGACAGACCCTGGGAACCTTAGGATGATGGGGCCCTTGTAGGATGCTCTTGAGCGAGCGAAGTGAGCGAATTGTTTTTGCACCCCTTGGGAAAATTTAGGTTCCTGTGACAGTTCATGAAGAAATATAAGTATCTACGTAAATATTAACTTATGCTGAAGTGGTGAAGTGAAATGTACAAACTCAAAGTCGTAACAGCGCTGACGCTTTATGGGTAAGCTAAATAATTACACCACGAAATACATCTCGTGGTGTAATTATATCGCGAAATACATATCGCAGGCATATCGTACAACACGCCGTATTACATAAAGGCGCGCCGGATTGAAAAACGTCGCTGTTATGTAATGAGGTGTCTTCACGTTCAGCCGGATTACAATTCGCCTTGCGTTCGTCAAAGCGGCGCGGCGGTGTTATAACGTCCCAAATACTAACGGGCGCATCGTCGATACGCCGCGCCGCTTTAAAAACGAAAGAAGCGAGCTCGGTACTTAGGGCACCCAGGTTTGGTTAGGTTCCATTAAACCCTGCAAACAGAAATAGGAGCCCCGCGTAGCGGGGCTACATCGACTACGCCTTATAACATTTTTCTTGACGTTGTTTATAATCCTGTTTTATTGGCGGGGCTCTTATTTCTGTCTGCAAGGTTCGGGCAATCCCTTCGAACCTAACTTGTCGGAATCGAGGCATCCTAAGTTTTCCTTGCCACAATCCCTTATTTATGATGGTGTGGTGTGTAGTGTATTATGGTAACATAAAAAATTGGAGTAGGATAGACGCTATCAACTGTGTGTAATCGTCACTCCGCTATCCCGAACATCAAGAATGTTTTCTAAAATTTCCAAACGCTATTTAGGAAATGTATTGATTTCCTAGGAAAAGTACCTACATATACAAAGTATAACGTAGATTTCTTAACTATTTAAGGAATTGTACACGTTTCCTAGGAATTTTATACAATGGCGGATTACATACTTTTCCGTTATTATCGCGTTGAGTTTACGATTTACTTGTAGCTGATATTTTAATTAAACCAAATATTTATATCCTGGATGTCGAAATTACACAAAATTATCATGTGATATGGATATCCGCCCATGCCACATGCTATGAAATATTAGTAATGTACCTACAGTCGAAAACAGACATTATAGTCAACAGTCTTTTTTTCTCTAAATGCAGAACAGAATAGACAGACTGTTCTGCTATCAGTTGAATATTTATAGTATAATTAATACTATAGAAAGAAACCGACACCAGAAATGTGTTCTATTCGATTGATTATAACTTATAGCTCGGTGTCAAGTACCTACCTATAGATTTTATATTTATTAAGCTGATTTATGCCGACTAAAATCAAGTAGGTACCTAGTAAAAACTAAAATTTTGTAAATCATGCTAGGTTTTCGTTTTTGTAAAATTAGGAATCGGGAATACGTTTGCTGACGCATCTACCGAATACACGATGTCCAGCTTCTCCCGATACTTCGGCGACACCAACCAACTTCAGCGCAGATTAGCAAAATTAGCAGGGAAATGCACGAGTGTGTATATACGCACTTGGATCTTGAGTGCTGACCTCATAGGGCAACACGGTCCAGAAAATGCCGGCTCTGAGCGACAGAAAGGGATAGGAGCATGAAAAGTGCGATTCTGTGCTGCCAGGCGAGGCTCAACCCTTACGCTCACAGTCCGTGGGACGACAATCCTTCTCGACCGGAGTGAGATCAGGCGCAGGATCAACATGCTTTCCGAAGCACGAGTGTCACAAAAAATAAACAGACGGAGATAGACGGATGGAACAAAACAGAAAAATTAAGTCGTAACAGCGTAATCTCTTTCGTCATTTTGGTACAGAACTATAATAAGACATTGAGTTCTACGTCGCAAACCATAATATTGATCTACAGCCTGCTGCATTCCATACCCAATCCCCAAACTACCGTGTGTCCTGCTCGTCCCTCATTGCACTCACCATTAATGGCCAGGTTTATCTCCTGCATGTCCACTCCAACTGTGTATCATGAGATGAATCACGTCTAGCTGTAATCAAATGAAACATGTCGTTTACCTTTGTACGCGCTTGCGCACACTAGCAGCACAGAAAACGAGAGGAGACAGACGCGCGACATGTCGGACGCGCGTCATTTGCTACTGATGAAGAGCAACACGAAGCAGCACCAGCTGCGCTAGTATACGACCGTCGCGAGTGGTGGACAGATTGCTACTGCTCCTACTGTCCTGCCAGTTTGAACTTCGAACTGCTTATCATGCATAGACGTGGGAGTGGCTGTCGCCGCCCGCGCTTCTGTATGTCCTCTTCAGTTTCCTCATTTTAGTACATTTTACTTAATTTAGGACGCTTTTACATTTTTCTACAAATAACAGTGTTTTTCAGGTACCGTTTTAATATATAACCAATCACATATGTGAAGATTTCATGGTCTTAATTTAAAGATAATATATTAATATCTAGATCTCCATCTGAAAAATTGTATGTCGTCATATAAAATTTTCGCACAAATACGTTTTTCCCATCACAATAATCGCAGAAAATTGAAAAAAGTAGGATCAAAATAGGTACAATTTTAAGTTAACTTACAGCATATTTTATCTTAAAAATAATAATAAATTGCTGTATAAATATAGTCCTTTATAGGTGCAGCTAAATTTTTTGTATCAAAATCAACATATTTTCCAATTATTAGCTAAAATAAAAACATTTGCCAATTTCTTCATACATTTTGAACTTGTGGTTCATCATTCCGCGTTTAGAAGCGCTCATGGAAGGCTGGGTGTATCGCTCTCTCGCAAAAAATAAATACGATAAAATTACTAGAAAATAATTGTAGTGTGATAGTGTGCATGCGTGTGTGAGTACTGTCGTCGTCGTATAACGTAATCGGAAAAAGTTGATACTTTTGCGAACTGAAATAAAAAAATTAAGCGCGAGGTTCATACTTTTGTTATTAGAATGTGACTTAGAAATAATGTTGGGTAAGATTGGGATTTGGATGGGTAAGGTTAAGCAGTTGTTGACAAGGTTGCAAAATAGATGAGTGGAGTTAAGCAGCTCTAATTAAGATCGGGATTTATATGGGTAAGGTTAAGCAGTTGTTGACAAGGTTACAAAATGGATGAGTGGGGTTAAGCAGCTCTAAGTAAGAAATCCAAGATGGCGCTCATAAAAATTTGACAACTTTTTGTCATGGGTGTCATTTTTGTCGGCGGAGCGACGACGACATTTGTGACAGAAAGTGGGTGTGTGTAATGTAAAATGCAGGCGTAGCGAGCGCGCGTTATGGAATCGTAGCAGGTTCTAAATTTGCTTATATCTTGAAAACGGTGCGTCCTATCGCAAAAAGAATGAAAAAATCGCCTCTCTTTTAGGAACCCCGTGCCGCGTAATTCTCAACACGTAGGTAAAAAAAAAACGAAAAAAAAAAAAAATGGATTCGTATTTTTGATGTTTCGGACATCAATTAGTCGGACTCGGACTACTGAAATTCGGTATTTTGAGAATAGTTATTATGAACGTTCGGAATATTGAAATTTAGGAATGATGAAAATAGGATTGATAAATCGGGCCAATATTCCCTACAAGAGTCCCTCGCGAGTAACTTATGCTGCATACAACCTCATTTCTTTATAATACTACGTAAAACTTCATTTCTTCCTAACAGTATTGTATGTTGCACACAGGTTTGATTGACAACCCTAACCCATAATTTTTAAATTCAACATTTTCGAATTCTTGGGTTTGTTGCATACGGTTTTTTGTGTGGCGATAGTCACTACAGTAAGCAATCGTTGGATTTTTAAAGAAAACACGACCATCCAGAGCCAGACAAAAAATTAATTACTAAGTCATAGAAAAAAAAACCCCACATGGTAGAGCAAGTTAAGTTAAAAAAAAATGGTTCCTAGTGAATTCCTATCATAACTTAAAACATTTAGTGTAAAAACCAAATCCAAAAACAAAATATTGTGATTATATGTTTTTTAAGGATGTTTATCGATTTTCTTATTTTCTCTTACTGTAGTAGTTAGAGCTGGCGGAGTTATAATAGGTGTTTTGTTTGGTTTACAATTTCCATTAAACCCATAAAACTGGCATGTCCGCAAGTTCCGCAACTAAGGCAAAATAACATACTGTGCGACGCGACGGTACTAAGTAACAGAACTACCAAGTGCATTTTCAAAGGTCCAAGTAATGTTCAGGAATCAAAATGATGAAATACAAAACTCTTTTTATTTATTAAAAATGTCTTGTATTGGTGCTTAAGAACATTGTGGATCACTTGTTTAAGTTTCTAAAACATAACTTCTGCCGAGTTTATTTTCTTAATTAAATTATTTTCCGATGTACACCTACCACTGCTTGTCTCTGCATCACCCATAGGTTGACTAGTAAAAAATGCCTATGGCATTAAGTCCGCCTCTGTATTTTGTGCTTGAAGTGTTAAATAAATAAATAAACTTATTTTACAATTTATTGTTTTATGTAGCATGTTTCTAGTGAAACAAATAACACGCAGCAATCTAGACAAATTTAATAATAATTTAATTAGCAAGTTAAGTATACCGGGTCATATTAGAGACAATGTAAATGTATTTTATGAAGAATTATTTTCGGTAGTGCACACCGAATTCAATAATACTTTAAAAAAAAATCTAAAACTATTGGCCCAAAAATTATTTTCAGTGACTGGACAACACAGGGTATTAGGAAAAGTAGGGAACGATTGTTTGAGCTGTACGGCCTTAAGCCTTACATCAACACAGAATCATTTAATAAATTATGTTGCTACTTACTCGAAAGTTTTTAAAAACACTTGCAAGGTAGCCGAATCCTTATTCATTAGCAACAAGATTAAATCAACCGATAACAAAATAAAGACGGTTTGGAAAATTATCAACAGTGAAACTAATAGAAATAAAAAACAAAGTAATGACTTCACACTAGAGACATCACGTGGCCTTGTGAACTCCAACAATGAAGTTGCTCAAGAATTTGTAAATTTCTTTACCAGTATCCCACTTAAAACTACAGAAACCTTAAATTCATCTCCCTTGCTCTCTATTGATTTATTGAAAGCGAACGTTACAGTCTGTTTAAATGAATTTAAATTTCAGCATATAAACCTCATAACAGTCATAAAAGGTTTCAAGCAAATCAAGATCAAATTAACGGAAGATCTATGGGGTATGTCTATCAAAGCTTGTACCTCAACTATTGAGACTGTAGCACCTTATTTAGCCTCAATATTTAATTTATGCGTGGATCAGAGGGTCTTCCCGGATCTAATGAAATTCAGTAAGGTAAAACCGCTTTTTAAATCCGGGGACAGTAAGGACACCAATAACTAGAGGCCCGTATCCGTGTTGCCGGTTTTCAGCAAGGTGTTTGAAAAGATAATGCTCAATCAAATGCTTAACCATTTTAAAACCAATAAAATAAAACACGAGCAACAGTATGGTTTCACCAATGGACGTTGTACAACTGACGCCGGTGTCACTTTATTAAAACACATTTACTGCGTGGGAGGAGGCACAAGATGCCATAGGAATCTTCTGTGACCTTTCGAAGGCATTTGATTGCGTAAATCACGAAACCCTGATCTTGAAACTTTAGCATTACGGTTTAGGTAAACTTGCGCTCAGTTTAGTAAAATCGTATTTGAATGAAAGACAGCAGCAGGTACAAATAAATGGTGTCAACTCAATGGGTTTAAAAGTAAAAATGGGTGTACCACAAGGTTCGATATTGGGTCCCTTCCTCTTTTTAGTGTGTATTAATGACCTACCCTATTTATTTAACAACCATCCGCTTAAGTTATTTGCTGACGATACTTCTTTAATATTTAGGATAAACAGACGTGCCACTAATCTTGATGACGTAAATAACGCCCTACTGCAGGTCCACAATTGGTTTACCGCCAATAATTTAGTACTAAATGGGAAAAAAACACTAAGTGCATTAGATTTTCTCTACCAAATGTCAAAAGTAGTGTTTGTGACATAATATTGAATCAAGATATACTAGAATTTGTCGATAAAACGGTTTTCTTGGGAATCACGCTCGACTCAAGGTTACAATGGGGTCCTCATTTAACATCTCTTGCAGGACGGCTGAGTTCAGCAGCATATGCTGTTAGAAAAATCCGTCAGTTTACTGATATTGATACCGCCAGGCTAGTCTATTTTAGTTATTTTCATAGTATTATGTCATAAGGTATTTTACTATGGGAACGGGCTGCAGACATCGAGTCTATATTTATTCTGCAGAAAAGGGCCATCAGAGCCAATTATGAATTACGTAGACGCGATTCTCTAAGAGAACTGGTTAACGAAATTAATATCATGACAGTACCTTGTCAATACATCAATGAAAACATCATGTACGTTAGGAAAAATCGGCATTTATTTAGTAGAAGAGGTGACAGACACCACTATAACATTAGAAATAGGGACCAACTAGTTCAGCCAGGTTTCAGGCTTGCTAAAGTAGATTCATCTTTCATGGAGTATCTACTGTTTGAAATGTTGCAATAAAATACCTCCCCCCACATTCTTCAACTGAACGAGACGAAATTTAAATCTTGTATAAAACGCACATCATGTAGGCAAGGCACTTATAATATGAAGTTGGGGGATTACATTGATGATAAAAATGCTTGGCTAAATGCTGGTCCTGCTCTACAACCATAGGGGCAAACTAATTGATTGTACTGGTCGAGCATTATTTGAGTCTATCGACACGCAAAGAAGAAGAAGAAGAATTGATTCCCATGTTGATGTATTGTGGAAGCTGCAGAAGGTTGTAAAAATATACTTGCATTGTGTAGATTCCAGTTCTTAGTATTATATAATTGCATAGCACATGTGTGAGTACTTTGTATTGTTCATCCATTTACATTTAGTTATCTTTCATAGACTTGAATATGCCTTGGTGGCTGAGAGAATGTCATGCTCACTCAAATGTCTCACTGATGATGGCGGGTGTGTCGGGTCATTTAGTTCCCTTCAATATGGTTGAGTTGAATGGCGCCGGATACACGCGTCATGTTCGTGAACGGGCGCTGTCAGTTGGGACTGGTCATCTCTTAGCTGCCACTGTTCATTTTAATTATTTTATTGATAAATTGTTGCCTTTTTTTACTCTGGACGCTGTTAATGTGCACGTCTTTCTACATCGTTCTCACATATCTTTCAAAATTAATGATTTAACCAAGATTTTGTAACAATATTTTGATTTAAAAGAGTGTCCATGGAGTTTCTTGCTCGTTCTTCTCCATAGAGATCTACGCTACGGAATGGGCAACTACAGTACTTTCTCAAGTTATTATGCCTTGTGACTGGGACTGTAGCTTTGTTTTTTTAATTGTAATTTTTACATTCAAAAGTGCCGTAATGGTCTAATTGAAATAAATGCTTTGAGTTTGAGTTTGAGTTTGAAACGGAACGCACTCCCAAAACACATCGTCCCTCGATAAAGCCGGTAGTGACGTCAAAGTCTATAATATGTCAAAAAAACACTTTTATTTGAAAAGTACTTAAAGTTTGACGAATATTTTATTATAATATTGTTATTGCAATTTATGCTTGACTAGAGTACATACAATAGGGTATTTTACTTTATATGAGAAAACATCTAAAAATATATTATTGAGATAGCTTAGGCATAAATCAGTCGGAAAACGTTAGTTTTAGTTCATAAAATAGCAAAATAAATTTTAAACTTCAATTCAAAACATGCGTATTCCCAACACAATTAAATTAAAAAATAATATCAAGGACCAAGATTATATAAGCGAAGTAAAAAATCGAACGCTCAGAGTGTTTCAATGTGTGCGTAAGTACGCGTGATGTTGCTGTGTGCGACTTTAGATACCTAAATTTGAGTTCATCGAAAACGTACGTAACAGCGTCCTTAAATCTAGTTATTTTTTACTTACTTGTCATCCAAAAGGAAATCTAATCTCGATACCTAATAATACCTACCCTCATGGATCGGACAGGGTATTTTTAACACATTGTATAGGCATCACCCATGTGTACCATAAAAGGGATTACAGTTTTCCAGTGTGTTTCTGTTTAAGACACGTTCTATGAAGCTAATGAAAAAGGACTCTAAAGCTCCCGATTTTATTAGGTAGGTATAGGTTCCCTACCATTATAATAGTATAGAAAATGGTTTATTTCATTAGAGTTCCGTATCTTAGGGAATTAAGGTTGTTGTACCACAAGAAGTACATTTAGTTTACTACATTTTTAATTTTTGTTTGTGGATTTGACTGATTGAATACATTTCCTTTGCCTGTCACGTGACAACGATTGTTTGTAATTTTTGTCTGTGGATTCAACGCTCACAAAAAGAAAGGTTTAGGAAATTGGGGCTGAGGATTATTCGAGCCTGGACCACCAAGAGAACAAGCCGTTTAATATCAAGTGAAAGGACCTAGCGTATGATCTAATAAGTACCTATTCTTTAAAATATCATGAAGTTATAACTGTGACCGTTATTTTGTTCGAATGTGTTGAATTCTATGGTGTAACTATTGCTAGTTTTGTAATTTATGTAGAAAGTATGTACAATGCATTATATTCTAAAGTATTGTGTGGTATAAGTGAGACGGTTATGTGAAATCATGATAAACGATAACAAATCTGTGATTTGAATGTTACACTCATAAAAAAACCAGATAATTACAGTCAATATCTAGTTGAAGCTTAAATGTCAATTATACAATACGTAACTCCAAATTAAAAGATTAATAAAATAGAAATTGGCTATGACATAATATGGCGATTGGTTTATTATGTTCGGTTTTTACCCGTCTACTCTAATACTCATCATCGTCTATCTGCCTAGTCTTTTTTATCGATGTTGGGTTCGGCTTCTACTCTAACCGGATGCAGCTGAATACCAGTATTTTATATGGAGTGACAGCCTATCTGACCCCCACAACTCAGTACTTAATAATGCGATACCTCCTAGAAAGAGTAGTCGTCAGACTTCCGGGCCATTGACTACCAGTAACGACTCGCAAAGAATTACAAATGCCAGCCGGGACCAACGAGTCGACGAGCTTTCCGAGGCACGACGTCGTGTAATGGATGATCACCCATCCACGGACCATCCTTGGCAAGCGTAGCTTAAACCGGTCTCTTTAAACTATTCGAGCACGTCAACGTGTACGTCAACTAAAAATAGGAACGGACCAAATATTGAACCTTGAGAAACGCCGATTGTCATCTCAGACCTCAGAGCGCCAACACTGTTTACTTGAGCATCAACGTGTCTTTCCGCTATGAAGTCAGTTGTTTAAGAGGTCCTAGTATTCATCTATAATGTTTAAGCTTCAGCAGGAGTGACTTTTGGTTTACGCAATCAAACGCTTTTGAGAGGGTGCATCCAACAATCCCCGCCATTACTCTATTATAATGCCAGCTTAGTATTTTATCATAACAAGTGGTAATCAAACAGTCGCTCCATGTAAAATACTGGTATTCAGCTGCATCCGGTTAGACTGGAAGCCGAACCCAACATAGTTGGGAAAAGGCTAGGCAGATGTTGAAGTGGTAATTATTATAGAATTAATTGATGACAATTCCAACACTGGTAGACTCCAAAATTTAAATATTAAACATTTTACAATAATTACATTAAAACTGACTAAGAAATAGAGAAAATTAAAAATCGTGCAATAATTAAACAAGGAATTTAAGTGTGGTACTCGTAGTATTTTGTGTTTGGTGTGGGGTGTGATAGTGAGTATGGGTGCTTTGGTGAGAGTGTGACTGGTGTAAAATGAGTGTGAGTGTTTTGGTGTGTACGCATTTTTTCTGTATGTTAGTTCAGAGAATGAAGATGATTTTAGTTCTGGCCTGATGTTACTTCGGGACATTTATGATTTTTTCCGTTTGAGAATAATCAAGGTAATTAATGAACTATAAAAATAATGGTTTCCACTATAAATATGCTTAGCTTTAAAATTAATTAAATGAACTACAAGAATAATGGTTTGCGAGCGTACCTGGAATATGCTTGGGAGAATAGGTTTTGTAATCTTCTCTATAATTTTAACCTACCAGAAAAACTTTTTAAACTGCTCTTCAAAGTTGTTATCTTATTCCGTAGGTGATAATTATTAAGAGACACTAAAAAACATATGGAAACGGCGGTCGAAACGTCGGGCTTATATTAAAGGTAAAATTCGCGATAAATACCCGTTTCCATATGTTTCATAAGGTGTTCTGATCGTGAAAGTTTAAAAAAGACAATTATTAGGAGACCGTCTGGTTACATTTTGATCGTGATTTTTGCGTTAAATGGCCAACTTTGGCGTTCACTTTCTGAGAAACTGAAATACTACTGAGTTTCGGAGTATAATGTCGTTATAAGTTTTGTTTTATTGAAGACTTACACCACTTATTGATGGACTGTGTTCGATACGAGCCTGGAAGAAATGATCTGTTTAGGGTCTTGAGGTTGAACAGACTTGAAGTAGGCTCATTCCATAAATGCGACGGCCGAGTTGTGCGCAGGGCCATCACGTGCGGTGTTCCACAGACGTCGGTCTTGGGTTCGCTCGTGTAGAATATTGGCTACGACTGGGCCTTGCGCTATTTGCTCTCCCCCGTTATTTGCTACGCTGATGATACTCTCGTCACGGCCCGGGGAGGGAGCTACGAAGAAGCGGCACGCTTGGCCGTCGAGGGCGCGTCCCTCGTCGTGGAGCGAATTGAGGCACCGGGGCGACAATAGTGGTGCGGGCAAGCATGAGATACTTGAGCCTGGTTCTGGACCGGAGGTGGAAATTCGGCGAGCACTTTGCTCAGCTTGCGCCGAAGCTGATCGGCACGGCGTCCACCCTCAGCCGGCTGTTGCGAACCTGGGGACCGAACGCGTCGTTTGCCGACGGCTGTACCCGGGGGTGGTCCACTCGATGGCGCTCTACGGGGCCTCGGTGTGGGCGGAGTCCCGGTCTGTCCAAAATAAGGCTCTTCTGCGACGACCGCAAATAGTCATGGCAGTCAGGGTCATACCCGGATACCGCACTGTATCTGTGGAAGCCGTGTGCGCTCTTGAGGGCACGCCCCCGTTGGATCTGGAGGCGCAGGTGCTCGCCGAAATCTATTGGCGTGGCGCAGACCTGCAGGCGGCGAGTAGCAGACGCCCGCCGCCTGAGCTGGTCACGAGGTGGCGTAGGGAGGCCAAAGCCCAAACCCTGCGGATTTGAATGTTGAGGCTGTGCAGGACGTTGTCCTTCCGTGGTGCAGGTGTTGTCAGGGCATGGCTGCTTTGGCAAATACCTGCACAAAGTGGCTAGACGGGAGGCAACTCCCGTGTGTCACCAGTGCGGCTGCAGCGAGGATACGGTGCTTCACACACTCGAGCATTGTCTTGCTTGGGTGGTGCAGCAGCAATCGGGGCAGACTCCTTGCCGGCTGTGGTCGAGGCCATGGTCGACAGCAGGGGGGCATGGGAGGCGGTAGCGTCCTTTCGCGAGGATGTCATCTCGTAGAATGAGGTGGCGGAGCGCGTCAGGGAGGAAGACTCCCTCGCTGACGCGATTCGTCGCAGGAGGACAGGGCGGCAGAGGAGGCGCCATGACGACCTGATGCCGCCCTAGGAGGTGCCAACGGGCGATAGATTGGGGAGTCTATCGTCGTCGCGTTGCACGGCCCTCACGAGTAGAGGCGATCTCTCAGGTGAGCCCGGACATCGCCAAAGGAGTTCAGTGCCCGGAGGCGGGCAGCGCTGGATGGGTCGCGAACGTCATGCGTAGCAGTGCTCGCGGCCTATCCACAAAGGCAACAGTAGGCTCACGGCGGTGTTTTTTAGTGGTTGCAATAAGCCCCACATAACCAAACCGCATTAGGTTAAAACCGATTCGAGCCAATTTAGGCATTGGGTTTTGAGGCTGATTTTTTTTTAACTTCTCCATACTAGGATCTCGACAAAAAAAAATGTTATGAAAATCCGATCGTTTCAATTATTGTCTTAGTGCCTTTGGCTAAAAGTAATTTAAGAAATTCATGGAATCACGCTTCATTCTATTTTTAAAATTAAATTAAAATTAATATCACGTTCGGTTAACTTTGAAACTCCTTTTGTAAATTGTGTACCCCAACTCAAAATAGGAATCGACCCAATATTGAACCTTGATGAACGCCCCTAATCATCGCTGAAACGCGTTAATGCTCCACCTTTAACACAACGCCGTAGGTATTACACACTTGAACATTAATCTGCATCAATCAGGTATGATGTCTCGGTTATAGAGTTCTTGACATTTATCCATAATGTTTCAGGTTCAGTAGAAGTGACTTGGTTTACGCAATGAAACGCTTTTAACAGGTTGCATCGAACGAACCTTGTCATCATTCCAGCAAGCGGTAACTAAACACAGCTTATGTTTATACAATTTTAATGTCCATCAATTTACATCGTCACAATTTTAAAAGGATTCACTTAAACAAATTATTATGATTTGTCAACTAGCCACTTATAGCGTTACCCTACGAACTAAACATTCAGTATATAAGACAACTTATTACGTAAATATATTTTATTTTTTCTTCTGACTAAGTATGTAGAAAATATAAAATTACCCAAAAAAAATCCATCACACATGGAGTTTGTGATATTTTAAAATATTTATTTATTTTAAATTGTTAATTTCAAGTAATTATCACTATCTACCTTAAATCTATTGGTATGATTGCGTGTTATGAACATGCACGCAGTAGACAGCTGTTTTGTGGTTCAACGTTCAAGAAATAATACCTATTTCAGTTAGGGCACATGAAACAATAACAATATTTATTACGCCAGAGCTTGCGACCGATACTACGCAGGAAGGATGTAAGGTTAGAACGCCTGAAGACATTATCCTAATTTGAAAGGGGGATAATGTCACGCTTGAGTCTAATAGAAAAAAATTAACACAATTTTTCTTTTACAAAACACTATTAAAGCAGTACTCAAGGGAAAGTGATGACTATACCTAACAAATATTGGTATCGGTCGCGTCTGGCGACTACACTATGTAAGATCTTGGTGAAACTGATGTCTATTTCTTCCTATAGGTCTGCTTGATGCTCCACGTCCTGGGGTTTGAGCTGACCGTCCTTCACACACGACTTGCAACACCACCTGGGGATAACATCACGTGGTTATTAGGGACCTGAGACAAAATTACAATAACAGATGTACGACTTGTCAAATAAATAAACAATGCACATTCCGACGGTAATGAACAACTAGCTAAAACAAGGGAATAGTCGATAAGAACAATTAAACACTATTATTAATCTTCTTTAGCAAATTATATCGATTGACCGAATTCTTCGATGAAGCTCACTTATCATTATGTACTTACTTCGAGTAATACTTGTGGACACATAAAGTGTTGCGCACGATCAGGTTGCAGAAAGCAAACGAGGGATTATCTGTGCACTTAGCTGGTACCACGATCTCTGCAAATAAAACATTTACGATTAAACATCCATCCTAAAATGTAATGATGCAGTTTTCGTTTTCATCAAAATCAGGCTCGAGCCTCCTTTGAGTATTTCTCGCTATTCCTCAAAGTTTCGGATTTGGCTATCCACACCCACTTGAAGAAATCGCTTTGTATACAGGTTGTAAACAACCTCATCACGAAGCCGTCAACCAAGCATTCTGTACATCAAACTAAGTAAAAAAAAAAAAAAACTAAGTGACAAAGTGTTTTTTTATTGGGGTGAAAAGTCATGTTTTGTGGTAAAACTTATTGTAACGCACTCAAAACATTGTGCTGATGGATGGATTGACTAATACGGAGGTCGTAGAGGTGCTTAAAGCAAAAATCTTACATTAAAAAAGTGTATTTAAAAAAAACTTGTCAAAAAGTTGGAACTTTGACCCCCAATATCTCCGTAACTAGAAGGTTCCCAGGTATGGTGTAGAGCAAAAATATGATTGCAATGACGGGGAGAATAAGTGCTTTTCGGCTTCGTTAAGAGGTTTTTTACAACCATTATACTAGCTGTGCCCGCGACCTTCGTCCGCATGAAATTATTATCAAAGTATTACTTCCCTATTCGAATCGGATATTGTTTAATTTTTGTTTTTTTACAAAACCATCCATCATCCATTTTCTAAAATAAAAGCCCAAGTTACTCCTTATAACATTAGCTATCTGCCAGTAAAAGTCCCGTCAAAATTGGTCTAGCAGACAGACAAAAATAAGTTTTTTGTTATTAGTACCTTAATATACTTTTAAATGCATTTAGAAAAAAATGATATTTTGAAATTACAAACAGACAGTTCATTTTTATTGATTTGTATAGATTTTCTAGAGCAGCGGTGGCCCTGTGGTGGCGGCTCCGACTTACGAACAGTAAGTCATGGGTTCGAACCCAGGCAGGCGCATTACTTTGTGTAATTTACTTCATCACCGCTGCTCTCAAAACGGTGAAGGAAAACATCGTGAGGAAACCGGCATGTCCTAGAAACATAAAATCTAAAGACGTGACATCTACCAATCCGCACTGGGCCGCCCGCGTGTTGGATTATAGCCCATTCCCTCTCATAGAGAGGAGGCCTGTGTCCCAGCAGTGGGAACATTAATTAGCACCATGTGGGTCACATATTTTTTTTTTTTCCCCACGACTGTCTGGCAGTTTGAGTACTATAAGCGACCTACGCAAATGTCCTTTCTTTGGTATTTCGTCGTTTCGTTGAGCTCCTTGAGTAATAAGTCGAGCTACACGATAACTGACAAATGCTTGCACTGACTGGACAGAACTACTGAAATCTGTGTGGTTCTTTCTTCAAAAGACCATATCAGACACTAATCTGCATAGTTCTCATGTGAATTGAGCAAGATTATGTCTGAACTTCAAAAAAGACTATATGACCTCCGAGTTTGTTTCGACTGTTTCTTCTCAGGGTAGTCAGGTACGAAACACCAGACCCATCTAGTTTTAAAAAAAATACGTGTAAAAGTGTTTGTAAAAACCTACTTGCAAAAATAAACATCAACTTATCATAATAGGCTGATGATGATGATAGACTTATTTTTTTTTGTGTAAATGACTTGGTCTGATAGGCTTATTCCTAGGCGCTCCATAATTTTATTCCCGGCGGCTGCAAATTAAAAAAAAAAAAAAAACAAAATAATAATAATAAAAAAAATCTTTATTTATTAATCTTTAGCTCTAAAAATTTTCAAGTACTTGCCACGAAATTATAACATTGATGGTAGCAATTTGTGTTTTGTTGACCTAACGCAATTTGGTTTGAGCTGTTGGGAATCAATGTATGGAGAGAAATTGTTTGGAGAACAATAGATTTGGAGCTCCTGGGAATAAGCCGTCTGATGATGGTGGCTAACATAAAGCCTTTTGTTTCAATTATTTTTATTGCTAGCTCATATTGTCCCAGTAGGTACTGGTCAAAGGCCCGGCTCCATTCTTTCCAACGTTCATGATTCTGCCATATTAAAACGGGCCAAGTGCGTGTCGGGCCACGCACAGTGTAGGGTTCCAAGTAGCCCGTTATCACAATTCTGTCTGTTGTTATTTTATTCTGGATTTTGTATTTGGTACAAAATTATCCAACACCCGAGTTCATAGACTATTACTGCTAAACTAATAAAGTTGTATATTCCTTTAAAGTTCATGAAATGCACTATCATCATGAATTTTTACAGGTTTTTCAAGCCAGCAGTTTAGCTTTCAGAGGGGGGGGGCTACTGGAGCAAAAATTTGCGTTTAATATTTCGCTATAAGTTTAATATTTCGTAAATGGAGCATTAAATCGAAGAATTGTTTGGCAACTCCTTAGTCATTTTAAAATACCTATTAAACGATACCCCACACGGTGGGGTAGATGACGAAAAAAATTCATCCCCAATTCACAGGTATCCTACAAAATTTTATTCTACCATTTTGTCGGCGTAATTGATATACACACCTCTACAAAATCACAGCTTTTTAGTACTAACGGTCTCTTAGCAAAACCCCGGACAGACGGACAGACAGACAGACAGACGGACATGACGAAACTATAATGTTCGGACAACCCTAAAAAAGAAATAAATATTTAAATGCTATGAAATACAAACTAAGGAAATGTCATGTACTAAAAAAACAACATTAAAATTTTGAAAAATAACCCAAGAATATCGGTCGGGGGCTGCCATTAAATGAACTAGTTTTGCAGTTTTATAGTAACGTGAATAATTGGAGATTTTTTAACGCTATACTTACACACCCTTAATGGGTAGGCCCCTACAGTGGGAACCTTTAGAAGTTGATGATGATACTTATTTTTAAATTTATTATACTTTTTCAATTACTTTTTAACCGTCGTGGGTTTTTTCAAAAATTTTAATTTTGCTTTTCATTTTAAACTTTAAAGACCATAAAAATTGGACTAGTAGTTTTGGAGAAAAACGGCAACATGGATTTGCACATATAAACATCCTCTCACCGTCTCCGTTCCGTCATGGGTAAAATTACTGGTATTCAGCTGCATCCGATTAGATTGGAAGCCGACCCAAAGTCGGGACAATCTTTTATGAAAGCTTTTCGTTTTCATTGACTAAAAGGTTTATTTTCTCCTTTTCATCAGGTCATGATAGAAATCATGTTTATCTACCAAATATGAACGCATAGATCTAATCTTCGTATTTGTGCTATTTGCCGTTGAGAAGTTCCCTCGCGAGAAGACAATCCTGGCTGTAGGATCAGGTCATGACAGAAATCATGTTTATCTATCAAATATGAACGCGTCTACAAATTTTCGTATCCGTGCTATTTACCGTTAAGGAGTTTCCTCGTGACAAGACAACTGGTGAGTTGTCACCACCTATCTAAGAAAATGCAACAATCTAACCCAAACTCATCACTGAAACCTGCATCAAAATCGAACTAGTAGTTTTGGAGAAAAATGGCAACATGTATTTGCAGAAAAAATGTTTGCTGCAGCGCCCCCTGATGAGTTGTCAGCGTAACACTTATCTAAGAACATGCACCAATCAAACCCGAACCCATAACTGAAAACTGCATCAAAATCGGACTAGTAGTTTTGGAGAAGAATGGCAACATGTATTTGCACAAACAAACAAACAAACATCCCAAACGCGTACACCGTCTCCGTTCCGTCGTGGGTAAAAATAGTAATTGCTTACCTGATGAGACAGTGGTACCTTCGTTGGTAGCACTAAGTGTGGTTTCAACTTCTGATGCTCCTGTTTTGTTTTCTGTCGTTTCAGTAAGTCCTCCCCCCGTCGAGGTTTCTGAAGGCAAGTCAAAATATGTACCAAAACATCGTTATTTTTTCTGAAATTATTATCTAGCAAGCGAGAAAAGTAGCATTCAAATATGATTCAAAATAATCGACTAAATACTCAGTTATCAGGAATGAACAGATTGCTAACATTTCAGAACATGACATGTATTGAATATATTTTTTTGGATATCCGTATCCGTATATGAACTAATGCGGGATAATAAAAAAAAATAGAAATAATAAAAATATAATACAAAACAGTCAGAGATTTATTGTCCATAGCCTAGCGGATATCGTCAGTAACCTTCAATGCAGTAAAAGTTCTTTGGCCAGTACGGAAGCCAGATTGAAATGAGGAAATAAACGATACGATAGATACCTGGAAATTTGACCATGAACAATTTGTTCGAGAAGTTTGGAAAGGAAAGGAAGAATGGAGATGGGCCTACAGTGGGATAGGGAAGAAGGATTATAGGATTATATTTATATACCAGAGAGTAAAGAAAAATTAACAATATGAGTAAGGATCCCATCTTTACTCATATTGTTAGCAGCTCAGAAATAATGGGTATTATCATTTTCGAACACAAATTTACATGGCCCGCAGCAGAGGAGGAAATAGAGAGAAGGGACTTTTTGTCAACGTCCTCAGAGACAGGACTGAAATTAAAAAGTGTACAATTAGGCAACGGCAAGGAAGAGAATTCAAATAAAGTTGAAGCTTAAACGCGGAACCAGAGAAACAGGTGGAAAAGAAAAGTGCCTGTTAAGAGCGCACAAGTTGACATCTTTACAGGTATCCGTGGGATATTTGCCGATACCGACCCCGACCCTAAAAAATTCCAGACATCAGAGGAGCTACGATCAACGAAAGATTCGTGGAAATATCGTCTCTTGGCATCTCAACACAGAAGATTGCAGCCGTTATGAGGGTCCTTCCCGGCTCGTCTATCGTCAACGCGAGCATGGTCGAAAAGCTTGTTGTTTCATCCAGAGCCATCGCGGCGATATTTTTTCAACTGCCCTGTCTTACTTAACCCCGATCCCGCAATACTCGTCACCCGCGCACCTCAGGACATTGAACGAAAAATAGTGTTCGATAATTTATAAAACTTGTTCCAGGAAATACGTGTTTTTGAATAAGTCTTACAAGTTTGTGAAATAAATAATTGGTGTTTAGAATCTCCTCTACATTTGCAAGTCTTTTATCAGGATATTTTCTTTACTTTTACAATTTATGAGTACATTATGAACGGCCAAAGTTGAGGTAAAATTTGTGCAAAACAGCAATTTTTGGAGGCTTATACCTACTGAATTTGTTCCTACAATTTTTTTTTTTTGCTTCGATAGAAGCCGAGATACAGTGCACAAGATACCTATCAGTTCAAAAAAAAAATGATATATTTGTAACAACCGGCATAATCACGCACGAGCGTTTGTCAAAATTCTCGCGAAAAGTATGGCGGAGTGGCCGCTCGTCAATGAGATTTATTTATTTCTCTTCGCTTTATCCTCACGAGCGTCAAATTTGTCTTACGAACTGTACAAACCAAAGTTATTTTTGTAGTTGCAACAGAAAATATAAATATTGAGTTCTATAATATACTATTGACTTAAATAAATCACAATATTTATATTTTCTGTTGCAACAACAGAAAATATAAATATTGAGTTCTATATTATACTATTGACTTAAATAAAAATGCAATGTTACTGACATTGCCATCTTTTGAATTAAGGCATCCGACGAACATGCGAACTGTACAAACCAAAGTTATTTTTGTAGTTGCAACAGAAAATATAAATATTGAGTTCTATAATATACTATTGACTTAAATAAATCACAATATTTATATTTTCTGTTGCAACAACAGAAAATATAAATATTGAGTTCTATATTATACTATTGACTTAAATAAAAATGCAATGTTACTGACATTGCCATCTTTTGAATTAAGGCATCCGACGAACATGCGAATTGTTTTTTTTTTTAACGCAATCCAGACAGACAGACCGACAGATATGGCGAATTGATAAGTGTGGAACACATATTTGAAAATAAATGTATTTTGAATGTTCGGGTCACTTGAGGTCCTAATTAGTAAATATACGTATATTAGAAATTTAACAAAAAGTCGAGATTTCTCCAACGTATTGCATGTCGAACAATCGGCCATAGAGCTTTGTTTACCTATTATAGGTTTCGAGTCCCAAAACTTATCGGTGGGTGCTTCAGTCGTTCCCAAGGTGGTCGTATCCACAGTGGAGGGTAGCTCCGTCCCGGGTCTGGGCGCCATCATGTCTCGCGGTACCAAGAACTTGTTATCATGGAAGAGCCCTTCAGGCTTATAAGCTCGCACGACGACCTTCCACGACGACCGCGCCGGCTGGCCCACTCCGTTGTATGCTCCACACTTATACTGCCCAAGACTGTCTATACTCAGGCGTTTGATATAGAGGAGGTTTCCTCTCGTTTCGTACTCCACGTCACTGTTTAGTACCATAAACATAGCTTCCTCGTTGAAGCCGTGGTACCAGAACACGAAGGGTGGCGGGTACCCATACGCGAGGCAGCGCAGTTGGAGCGGTCTGCCCAGCTCGCTGGTCACCACGGCGTTCTCATCTCCAGCAATTCCGGCAGGAATCCTCACAGAATCTACCAGCCCACAATTGTTAGTACATTTATCAATGTTAATGTAGGTCATTACATCTTCCTACCATAATCGTTTGTATAATAAAGAGAAAAACGTGGACGTTAAAGTGTTTGAAAATCTGACCCTTAGTTTACACCCATTAAATGACTGCCTAATGATTATCGTGAACGTCCGTAAACGAGTATCCGGTTTGAGTATTTTTTATTTAAATTAAAGCTGAAAGGCATTAGATACTGTTCCATAAATGTAATAAAAATTATATTATCCATAACAGCTCTCGATATCAGAGTAGGTTCTCAACAATTTTAGCTAACGGAAATACTCCCGCGAATATGTTCATTATGTTTGTTTAGTTAGGTAAACTAAATCATTCTGTGTTATTATTTTTTGCTGATAATCCAGGAGACGTTATTTGTATTAACTCTATAAGGGGTTTTCACCCCCGAAAAGAGTCAGTGTCCCAACAATATTGTTTGTGTAAAGTTACTTACTTCGAAGCAGATACAGAATGCTTGGTTAGTGGCTTCGTGAAGAGTCAATTTACACCTTGTATGTGAGCATCATGTTTCTTTTAAAATATTAAATTCTTAACTCATTGCTATAGACTGAGAGCTGTGGCGGAGACCTATATTCCAAGTACCTATTAATCATTTTGTGCGGTGGTTGATTAGGTAGGAACCATGCTTTCCTGCCTGGTTATCCTTTGTTTTAATATCGAATACTATTTTATAGTCAATTTTACTAACACTTGAATGCCCTTAAGCTGTGTATAATCTGAAATAATAGTGCATTATGGTACAAGTGTGTAATGTTGGTGATTACCGCTGAGGCGCCATTGAGACCCAAGCCGTTAGGTGGGGTCTTAAGAGAGCCGAGGACGGTAATCATCAATACACACGTGTATCATACGACGTTTTTCAACACACTTGTGAAGAAAATAATACTAAAAAAAAAACTAATATGTATGTATGTACCTTCAGATGCTGCCACTTCTGACTTATCTAGAAACAAACGAATTTAATTTTTTTATTCAAAAGGAACAACAAACAGCTGCAATGTGAAACATAAATAAGAAATACACAAAACTTATAGGTAGACAGTGGTGTCGATTCTGTTGTGCACAAACTAAAATTAATTTAGGCTATTGCTATCTTTTACTAAAAGGCAGTGCGAGAAAAGTACGGCTATAGCTATGAACTAAGTTAGAGATGTCAAACTAGTTTATGCCTTGCGCTTCACCGTGTTTTTAGTCGACATGTTTTTACGTGCGCCCTTCATTTGTATAGAAATTTTAGTTCCAACTAAATTTGACAGCTCTAAATTACGTCCGTCTCTTTCTCGTTTTATTAGAGAGAAAAAGATAGCAATAGCCTAAATTAAGTTTAGTTTGTGCACAACAGAATCGACACCAATATTTCAGCCCACAACGCTGTTCAATAAAGTCACATCTCATCAGGTTATGTGACTAAAATAATAATAAAAATACTGGCCAAGTGCGTGTCGGGCCACGTGCAGTGTAGGGTTCCGTAGTAGCCCGTTATGACAATATAGAATGATTCTGTTGTTCTTTATTCTGAATATAATGAATAGTAAAGATATTAAGAGTGAATAGTTTTAATAACAAAAATCAAGTTCATCATCTGCCTAGCCTTTTCCCAAGTTTTTTATTGGGGTCGGCTACCAGTCTAACCAGATGCAGCTGAATACCAGTATTTTACATGGAGCGACTGCCTATCGGACCTCCACAAACCAGAAACAAAAATCAACTTAAAGATAAAATATCCATTAGTGGACAACTATAGCATATAGCTCAGGCTTTTAACAATTTTTTATATTAATCAAGTTATCGAACCAAAAAAAAAACTATACCAGAAATTAACTTACGCTTAAATACTTCAAACTCTTTGTTTATGAAGCCGACCATACCTCAAGACATAAATAATCGTATTACCTCACTTCGAAATACAAAAAGTGTTGGTTATGACAGAGTATGCACTAAAGTTATCAAAGAAGTGTCTCATTACATAGCTCCACACCTCAGTCACATAATTAATATGAGTATTTCTAGCGGAATCTTCCCTGAGAAATTAAAAACGTCAATAATTGTACCATTGCACAAAAAAAATTATAGACAAACTATGTCAAATTATAGGCCTGTTGCGTTAATACCCGTCTTTTCTAAAATATTTGAGAAAGTCATTTATAAGTCCTTGTACAACTACCTTGAGAAATCTACCATATTGGTAAACGAACAAAAGGGATTTCGTAAGCATATCTCGATTTCGATCAATATGGCTATACATGACCTGCTTCTCCCTATTGTGTCAAATATAGATAACAGAAATCCTATATGTGCTTTAAATATGGATCTAACTAAAGCTTTTGATTATGTGGATTATCCTATACTAATACATAAACTTGAAACATATGGTATCAGGGGATATATACTTGACCTCATTCGATCTTACTTAACGGACAGAAAGCAATTTGTAGAAATCACACAAATATCCTTTTTTTTTTTTTTTTTCGGATGGGAAATCATCAAATGACTTCTCCCGCTCTGGGCGGAGCAGGAGGGAGTGTCAGACTTTTACTGACTAAAACCCATCCATGTTCCTTCATCGCCCTTTTTGTTCCGGGGCCACGGTATCTCTTTCGAACAGTCCCGCAACCCCGGCAGGCATCGGTCCTTGCGGACCCCTTCCTTTTGCCGACTCTCTTTGAGGCGCGCGTGGAACACGAACGCGGCGTCGACACGGCCTGTTGTCATGAGACGGACGGACGGCGAGCTAGCCCATAGCCCACCGTCCACAGGCCCGCGCCTACGGTGGCCGGGGGCCACGTGGTGGCCCCCGACGCCCGGGGCGTCTCCCGCGGCGGCCGGGACGCTGTGAGGTTCTCTCCCTCACACAAATATCCTCAAATACTAGTTACGAGAAAAAATATTGTTCCGAAAGCGAGAAAATTAAATACGGGGTTCCTCAGGGTAGCGTGCTGGGACCGCCCCCCCCTTTTCTTACTTTACATAAATGACCTTCCGAGGCAAATAATGCACCCCATAGTACTATTCGCCGATGATAGCACCGTAATCATAAAATGTGATGATCCCAATACTTATGAAAATGAAATAAACATGACATTGAATAGAATTATAACATGGTTTGACAACAATAATCTAATTATAAACTTAGAAAAGACTAAAATTATGCATTTTTATCAGAGAATACCAAATATAATCCATGACATTAGCTATTTATGGACAAAAATAGAATCCTACTGCAACTAAATTTCTTAGAATTAATATAGACAACAATTTGACTTGGAGACCAGGAGACCCAGACAGACGAAATATGTAAAAAACTTAACAAATTTAACTATGCTCTCTATAAACTATCAAAAGTAGTGAGCCTAGAATCCGTACTGACAGCCTATCACGGCTATGTTTCTGCGCTACAGTTTATACTTTTGCAACTACCATCGTTTTACCTGTTTACTTATTCTTGTGTTATTGTTCCGAAATAAACTTTTTATATATATTTTTTTATATGTTGCATCAACACTCAGATATGGCGTAATATACTGGGGCAATTCAGTTGATAGAGAACGCGTTTTTAGAGCCCAAAAAAGATGTGTCAGAGCTATGTGTGGCCTTAAAAGCACAGACAGTTGTCAACCATTCTTTATACGTCTAAAAATACCTTGCCATCGCTGTACATATACGAAACAAATGTGTTCGTCAAATCTAACATTTCACTATATAAAATAGCTACTAAAAGTTACTACAGAAAGTTGCGCGATAGAAATAAGTTGGAACTCGAAGTGACTTAATATGGCAAAACTGCACTAATGAATAAAACCTTACCTTCTGTATGGCCAAAAAAATATTTAACAAACTACCTGAAAAAATAAAAACGTCAAATCTGGACAATTTCAAAACACAATTATTAAGAATATTGATAAATAAATGCTATTACTCACTACAGGAATATTTGGACGATAATTCTATAATTTCTGCTTCATAAAATTGTACATCACCTCACCTATTTTGACGATTTAGAATCTTATTGACATTAGCATTAATATTAAGACATGTAACCTAATATATTTGACATTTATTGAAATCGATTATATTCTCTATTTAAACTGATTAATCTATTTGACATTTTTATTGAAATTGATTATACTCGTATTCTCTATTTATATTAAAATATGGGCATATTTTAATATAAATAGAGAATACGAGTATAATCAATTTCAATCAAATATCCTCCTACCAAACGATACTAAATTGTTACTCCTTTTCATTCTAATAACTAAATAGCGCTATTTTAACTTCAAAACTTTAACCATGGATATCTCCATAACCATGGGGTTCCGCGGGGTGGGGGTGGTACAGGGGGTATCCCGCCCCCGTCCCCCGCCCCTTAAATCGTTGTCCACTAACGGATATTTTAACCACTATTACTGCTAATCAAGCCTGTAATCTCCGTAGGGTTGAGCAGAATTGTACCCAATATTATACCTTAAACCTATATTTCGCTCTATTTCCATCAACTGGGCATAAGTCCAGACTCCGTAGCTGCTACTGAGAAAATTCCTGACGGAGAAACTTAATACACTTTGCTCGTACCAAGAATCGAACCCAGGACCCCTTTCTCAGCAGTTGCGCTTGCGATCAGTCGACCAACAAGGCAGTCCAGTTAGTTATTGTTGAGTAAGTACTTTTTACTAAAACTTATCAAAGTTCGTTCCGGAGTACTATCGAGAAAAAACAATCAGAAATAAATTTTACTGGTGAACCACAGTCCGGGAGCTTCAGTTGTGGTCAAAGAGGTGGTGGACGTCTCCACAGAGGTGGGCGGCTGTGTCCCGAGGCTGGGCGCACCCGTGCTGGTCGGCTCCAACCAATCGATGTCAGGCGGGCTCGTCTCGTCAGGCACGTTGGCTCGCACGACGAACATCCGCGGCGGTGTCATGTCTTCGGAATTATATGCTTGACAGGTGTATGGTCCAAGAGTGTCGATAGCCAGGCTTCTGATGAGGAGGGCGTTTCGTCTCATGCCGTACACTGCGTCGGCTTTCAGCAGCTTACGTTTCCCGTGGCCGCGGTACCAGAACACGAAGAGTGTTGGGTCCTCCGACTCTAAGCAGGGTACATGGAGCGGGTTGCCCAGCTCTCCGGTCACCACGGTTTCAGCGTTCTCGTCATCAACGATTCTGGCAGGCTTTCTCGCAGCATCTGCCAGCACCCAATTGTAAGATCAATGTGTTATGAATGAGCACTCATTTCAGAAAAATCCGTTTTACTGACGCTGTAATCCTGTATTATTTTATTGAACTACATTCTTATGTCACTACTAATAATTTTAATAAAATAATACAGGATGTAAAACAACCTCATTACGAAACCGTCAATCAAGCATTCTGAACATCAAACTAAGTAACTTTACGCAAAAATTATTGCTGGGAAACGACTTTTTTTTTTGGGGAGAAAAATCATGTTTTGCGGTAAAACTGGATTGAATAATGCGGGGGTCGTGGAGGTGTTAAAGTAAAAATCTTACAATAAAAACTTGTCAAAAAGTTGATACCTTGACCCCCAATATCTCCGTAACTAGAAGGTTCCCAGGTATGGTGTAATAATAAGTGAATAAGTGCCTTTCGGCTTAGTTAACAGGTTTTTTCACCCTTTATTTTTTAGGTACTGGTCTGGTATTACTGGATATATAAAACTGAAATTTAAAAGCTGCTTATAATGATAATTTCTTGTTTCATGTAAAATATGTCTCAGACCATCGCCAAACCTCAGAAACATAATTACCTAATTATGTGGTATCACAGCAGATGTATTAAGAGAAACATTTACCTTCGTAGGCGCATGCGCACGCAAGCAGCATGGCGAGAGAGAGGAGACAGACGCGCGACATGTATGAGCCACTGATGCAGAGTAACACGAAGCAACACCAAATGCGCGAGTGTACGACCGTCGCGAGAGATAGACAGAGTCCTACTGCCCCTCCCTACTGTCCTACTATTTTGTTAGTTCGAATTTGGAAGTGCTTATCACACACAAAATGGGAGGTTTGAGATAAGCTATCAGTTTCTACATGGAAATTACACAATTATGTGTATTAAAAATACATAATTATGGTATCGAATAATAAAAACTATTTTTTTGTAAAAAAGAGGCTAATTTATATACCTAAAATAAACTAACTTTTCTACAAAATAAACAACAGGACGCTTAGGCGTCTAGGTACCTACTCCTCCACATCGCTGTTATCCGGAAACGTTCCCAAAAGACTGGCAGCATAATTAAGGCATAATTGCTAATTCTTTGGCCAAAGAAGGAAAGAGGTCACGCGAATTTTCAACCAGTCGCACAGTGTGGAATTCTGCAATCTATGGATTTAATTCCAAATTAAATTAAATAAAAGATACAAGTTAAAAAATTAACATTGATTAGTTTTAAAATAATAAAATATGAATAAATTCCAAACTATCTGGGAGTCATCCTAGTCAGCAAGTTAAAGTGGAGTAGCCACTTAAACATAAGATAAACAGGGCCTGCATTACCTTCTGGCAATGCAGGAGAATGACAGGTAAGAAGTGGGGCCTATCCCCTAAAATTATACATTGGTTATACTGCGCGGTGATACGACTGTAGGCAACTCATCTAAATATATAAAAGAAGAAACTGACTGACTGACTGACTGACTGACTGACTGACTCATCTATCAACGCACAGCCCAAACCGCTGGGTCTCCAGATTCCAAATTTGGCAAGTAGGTTCCTTATGTGGTCTAAGGGTGCACTAAGAAAGGATTTTTCAAAATTCACCCCCTAAGGGGGTTAAACGGGGCTCCAAAGTTTGTATGGGGAAACCAGATTAGTTAGACTATTTTATTCGAAACTTCACAATATTGTTGCTTTTGATAAATGAGTAGAAACGGGTTTCAGGGTTTTTCAGAATTCAACCCCTAAGAGGGGGAAATGGAGTGACAAAGTCTAAAAATCAATGCACAGCCTATACCGCTGAGTCTAGAGATCCCAAATTTAGCACATATGTTCCTGAAGTGGTCTAGGGGTACACTAAGAAAGGGCTTTTCAAAAGTCACCCTCTAAGGGGGTGAAACGGGGCTCTAAAGTTTGTATGGGGAAACAACATTAATTAGACTATTTTATTAAAAACTTCACAGGAGTACTCCTATTGATAAATGAGTAGACATGAGTTTCAGGTTTTTTCAGAATTCAACCCCTAAGAGGGGGAAATGGGGTGACAAAGACTAAAAATCAATGCACAGCCTATACCGCTGAGTCTAGAGATCCCAAATTTAGCATATACACACATCAACACGGTCTAGGGATATTTCATACTCAATTAAATAACTCGAAAAGTACTGGCCGCATTGGAATCTTTTATACACCGATTTGTTTGTAATTTATCTCAGACTAATTCCAAATTCAAAGTTTTGAAAATTCTTTTGTTTCGGTGGCATAAAAATGTCTTGATGTATAGGAGAGGGAATTTTCATTTGTGCGAAATTTAGAAAACAATACGAATTACGTTTAGTTACAGTTTTTTTTCATTTTTAAACGAAACATAAAGTTAAAATTGAGGTATTGTAGCCATGCAACGCCGACATTTGACGAGGGCGGAGATGTTACGAGCTGTGGGAATGCTGGAAGCTGGATCTGTTCAGCGTAATGTTGCTGAGGCCATAGGGACCCATCAAAATGTAATTTCAAGATTGTGGACACGCTATCGTGCCACAGGTGAAGTAGCGGAGAGGCACCGGGGGCCAAGTCGCATCACTACCCCCAGACAAGACCGATTTTTGCAAATTACTGCGCGAGCACAACCAAATGCAACGGCGACTCAATTGGTCCAAAGGCTGCGAGTGGAACACCAAGTGCTTGTGAGTGACCAAACTGTAAGAAGGCGACTGCATGAAAGCAATCTACGCTCTCGTAGACCACTCCGGGTCCCACCTTTACGGAGAGGCAATCGTGGACGACGATTAGAATGGGTTCGGAACCACGTGGACTGGGGCCGTGACCAATGGTCCAATGTGCTGTTCACGGATGAATCCAGGTTCGGCTTCCATCCAGATTCACGAAGGACGCGTGTTTGGCGAGTTCCTGGACGATGGAGCCGTCTCCAGAACCCTCAGGAAGTTCACCCATACCAAGGAGGAACAATTATGGTTTGGGCAGGAATTGGTCTTGGAGGACGGACGGATCTCGTTTAGGTGCGGGGCAATATGACGGCAGAACGATACGTCCAACAGGTGCTGGGGCCCGTAATCTTGCCCCACAGAACACAAATTTTTTGGCAAGATTTCCTGCTCATGCACGACAATGCCCGGGCACACACGGCGAGAACGGTAGCAGCTTGGTTACATACACATAATGTTAGGGCCTTAGACTGGCCTGCTCAATCGCCAGATCTAAATCCCATTGAGCATGCGTGGGATATGCTGCAAAGAAGAGCTCTGAAGGAAGTTCCTGAAAATCTGGCTACAGAAGATCAACTTTTTGCGCACCTCAGAAGGACATGGGACAATATTCCGCAGCAAGACATTGACAACCTTGTTCTGAGCATGCCGAATCGTTGCCGATGTGTTATGAACATCATGGGCGCTTTCTCAGACTACTAACTTCAAGTTTATAAACACAAATTAAATAATTTTTCTATTTTTTTCAGTTTTTACTCACAAATTAAAAGTTCATTCATATACGGTTTCCGTCTATGCTTCATTTTTTTTCCATAAAATCCTGAAATTTTAATCTATACCTTAACCATTATTAAAAAATGGTAGAATATTAAATAACGTATCTTTTAAATATATACATGTCATATAAGTAATTAACACATTGATAGTAATTCGCTTTTTTTAAAATATCCCTAGACCGTGTTGATGTGTGTATGTTCCTGAAGTGGTCTAGGGGTACACTAAGAAAGGGTTTTTCAAAAGTCACCCCCGAAGGGGGTGAAACGGGGCTCTAAAGTTTGTATGGGGAAACAAGATTAATAATTAGACTATTTTATTAAAAACTTCACAGGAGTACTCCTATTGATAAATGAGTAGACATGAGTTTCAGGTTTTTTCAGAATTCAACCCCTAAGAGGGGGAAATGGGGTGACAAAGTCTAAAAATCAATGCACAGCCCAAACCGCTGAGTCTAGAGATTCCAAATTTGGCACAAACGTTCCTTATGAGGGGTGCATTAAGAAAGGATTTTTCAAAATGTACCCCCTAAGGGGATGAAACGGGAGTCAAAAGTTTGTATGGGGAAACAAGAATAGGTAAGACTGTTTTATTCGAAACTTCACAGGAGTACTCCTATCGATAAATGAGTTAACATTTGTGTTTCAGGTTTTTTCAGAATTCAACCCCTAAAGGGGGAAATGGGGTAACAAAGTCTGAAAATCAACATCGGTATTGTTTGTATGGTGTATCGGGTCGGGTGTATCACAAAAACAACGATTTTAAGATTTAATGTGGCGGAGCTGAAATGCCTTCATTCCCTGTTAGGGTGCGATGGGGTTGAAATGTCTAAAAATCAATATGGGTGTCGATACCGAGATTATCAGGGGTGCAGATTACGAAAATGGCATTTATTTTGAGATCCAGAAGATGGCGGATTCGACTTCTATACAGGGTTATTGTTGATTTATTGAGATGATTGTGATAACGATGATGGTGGTTGTGAGAATTATGATAATGATGATGATGATTGTGATAATGATGATAATGATTGTGACAACGATGATGATGATTGTGATGACGATTGTGATAACGATGATGATGATTGTGATAACGATGAAAATGATTGTGATTACGATTATGATGATTGTGATTACGATGATAATGATTGTGATTACGATGATGATGATTGTGATTACGATGAAAATGATTGTGATAACGATGATGATGATTGTGATAATTATGATAATGATTGTGATTACGATGATGATTGTGATTACGATGAAAATGATTGTGATTATGATGATGATAATTGTGATAATTATGATGATGATTGTGATAATGATGATGATGATTGTGATGACGATTGTGATAACGATGATGATGATTGTGATGACAATGAAAATTATTGTGATTACGATGATGATTGTGATTACGATGAAAATGATTGTGATTATGATGATGATAATTGTGATAATTATGATGATGATTGTGATAATGATAATGATGATTGTGATGACGATTGTGATAACGATGATGATGACTGTGTTACTGATGATGAATGTGATAACAGTGATAGTGATTGTGATGGTGATAGTGATTGTGATAGTAATGGTGATGGTGATAATGACGGTGATGGTGATAGTGATGGTGATTGTGATGGTGATAGTGATGGTAATGGTCATGGTGGTGGTGATGGTAATGGTAATGGTGATTATGATAGTGATAGTGAAGGTGATTGTAATGGTGATAGCGATGGTGATGGTTATTGTAATGGTGATAGTGATGGTGATTGTGATTGTGATTGTGATTGTGATTGTGATTGTGATTGTGATTGTGATTGTAATTGTGATTGTGATTGTGATTGTGATTGTGATTGTGATTGTGATTGTGATTGTTATTGTGATTGTGATTGTGATGGTGATGGTGATTGTGATGGTGATTGTGATGGTGATTGTGATTGTGATTGTGATTGTGATTGTGATTGTGATTGTGATTGTGATTGTGATTGTGATTGTGATAATGATTGTGATAATGATGGTGGTTGTGATAGTGATGGTGATTGTGATGATTATGAAATTTGGCACATAGATAGTTCATAACCTGGATTAACACGTACCTAGAACACTATTAATTATCCCTTAAATATGATCCAGTGGGACGGTTACCGAACTTTACGCGGGCGAAGCCGCGGGCAACAGCTAGTTATATTATAATTGTTAATAACTTTTAGTTTCTATTTTTTGTCGCACGAAGCGAAATGATTGGCAACGTTGCATTTGTGTTCGCGCGCATTTTGGAGCGACCGTTGTGCCAGATGTTGTGCGTTGTGCTCCCGCGCCCCTGCCGGCGGGCGTGCGGTCTAGGACTCCAGCCAGAGTCCAGGTAGTGGCCGCTAAAATCGAGTCTTGAGCGGGCATGTATTATAACGCTCCGGCGCGCGGCGTTCCCACCAATTCTGTAAATCAATGTTTCTAATGTGTTTTGTGTTTAATGAGTTCTGTAATGTGTAATGTGTGCCTTGATGAATAATATACGCCTTTTTAACCAGTAACTACGTTTCATTCTTGTGGAGAAATCCCGCCCTAGCTAATATTTACACTACGAGAAGCCGAGAGCCCCGGGCGCCACCGATGCCGCCGGTGGCGCGCCCGCGCCCGTTGCGGACTTGCTGCTGAGGCAGCACATGTACAGCCGCCGCCGGCGGTGTCGCCGGCAGTCGCTGAGTCTGTGACGAGTATGGGTGAGCGGTGTCGAACAACTAAAATTATGCCTATTACGATTATTGTAAATAATATTGAACCATAGTCTCCTTGCTTGATGATGGGGCCACAGTGTCGTTAGTAGATTCTAAGTGTGTGTAATTTCAGTGGACCATCATCTACGTTAAGAATTGTTAGTGCACGTGGTCTTGTTATGACAGATAACAACTCTTGTAAGGTGACTGCGCTAATTCGCGGTCCCAACGGCGTGTGTCATGATATCGCGTTACGAACAATAGAGAATTTGGACTTCCTACCCAATCTGTGCCTGCCAGTTTTGAATAAAAACAAACATTTACGAGGGTTAGATTTGTGTCAGATGTCGTGCGCGAAACCGATGGTTTTAATCGGCCAATATAACTGGAAGTTGATCGTAAATGAGGAAATACGACAGAGAAAATCCGGGCAACCCGTAGCGTCCCGCACAAAGTTAGGGTGGTTTATTCACGGACCTGTAACTGTAGGTATCGATGATAAGTCTGATAGTGAGTCAGTAAATCTAACCTTCGATATTATGGTTTAGATGATTTAAATGACCTTGTGAAACAGCAATTTTTGCTCAAGTCCATCGGTATCACAGAAGTGTCACGCAAAAATGTCGAGACTGAACGCGCTTGTAAAATCCTAGATAGCACTAGTCGCCGTTTCGACGGAGGCTGGGAGGTAGGATTGCTTTGATCACGTAACCCTGTACACTTACCTGACAACTACGATTACGCTTTCAAACGATTACGCGGCATAGAGAGTAAGATGGATAAGGACCCCGATTATGCTGAAACATATTCGCGTCAAATCGAGCGCTTAATAACAGAAAAATATGCTAGGCTATTGGGTAGGTACTCCGCTGAGCGTTAACCCGGTATGGCACCTATACATTGGGGTCATCAACCCCAATAAACCAAATAAACTTAGATTAGTTTACGATGCCGCGGCTAAATATAAAGGTGCGTGTTTAAATGATTATTTGCTAACAGGGCCAGACTTATTAAATTCTTTATTTGGCGTATATTTTAAGTTCCGAAGTGGTCGAATAGCTTATACAGAGGACATAGCCGACATGTTTTTACGTATTAGGATTAGGAAAGAAGATCAGGGCGCGCAGCTCTTTTTATGGAGAGGCCGAGACAGAGAACGCGACCCTGATACATACGTAATGGATTCAATGATTTTCGGTGCTAAGTCGTCGCCTGCCTCAGCCATACATGTGTGGTGAATCATAGTTATCTGTATTTATTATCATTCTATGGTTCCCACGACGATTTTCATTGGGTAGTACCTGACACCAGCTAGACTCTATGGTCAGACGGTACGAAACACGAAGTTGTTCTGGTATTCCAGCAATTATTAGAGTTGGCACTTATTAGCTACATAAACCATTGTTTGTATTCGATATCTAGACGCATATATATGATTGAAGAAATATAGTGATGATACAACATGCACTCGAGTTTCATTGGAAGAACGGCGCAACCAGAGGCGGTCAAGACGATCCATGAAAACCATTATATGGATGATTATTTGGACAGTGTAAACTCAATAGATAACGCGCGACAGCTGATCAAAGATGTTTCCATGATACACTCCGCTGGTGGTTTCTCTATCAGGGGGTGGGTGACCAATTCACCTGAACTTCGAAAAGAGTTACTAGCTGTCGTGCCTAGTACTGTAAAGTTTGACAAGTCTCCATATAATGGTGAACGGACCTTGGGTATGATACGGGTGCCGGAAACAGACGAGTTAGCGTTCGACTTGTCGTTTAAAAAAGTGTCGCCTGACATAGTCGAAGGCAGAGTTATTCCTACCAAACGACAGTTTTTGAGGTTTATTATGAGTATCATTGACCCCTTAGGCTTAGGTACTTTATCCTTATACGATAAAGTCTAAGATCTTGTTACAGAAAGTATGGAAGTCTGGTATAGGTTGGGACGATCAGCTGATGGAGGCCGAGTTTAAGGAATGGGAAAAGTGGCTGATAGATATAAAACAGCTGAGTAGTATGCGTGTGCCACGTTGGTACAACCTTGATCGCTTTTTTTTTTTTTCGGATGGGAAATCATCAAATGACTTCTCCCGCTCTGGGCGGAGCAGGAGGGAGTGTCAGACTTTTACTGACTAAAACCCATCCATGTTCCTTTATCGCCCTTTGTGTTCCGAGGCCACGGTATCTCTTTCGAACAGTCCCGCGATCCCGGCAGGCATCGGTCCTTGCGGACCCCTTCCTTTTTGCTGACTCTCTTTAAGGCGCGCGTGGAACACGAACGCGCCGTCAACACGGCCTGTCGTCATGAGACGGACGGACGGCGAGCTAGCCCATAGCCCACCGTCCACAGGCCCGCGCCTACGGTGGCCGGGGGCCACGTGGTGGCCCTCGACGCCCGGGGCGTCTCCCGCGGCGGCCAGGACGCTGTAAGGTTCTCTCCCTCTCACGTTCCGCCACCTCCTTCTCTAGCATTACTGCTTCGCAGAAGGAGGTGACGGCGTCCCATTCCGTCTCACTCCGGACCATGGCTTGCACCAGGGCCGGACGCGAGAGGTCGCCGCCGCCCATCGCCGCTTCGAGGACACAGCGGTGCTCCGCCCACGCGGGGCACACCTCCACCGTGTCCTCCGGTCGATCCTCGCAGTGGAAACACCCGGGCGTTTCCTCCCGCCCGATTCGGTGCAGGAACCTCCCGAAAACACCGTGTCCCGTGAAGACCTGCGTCAGGCGGAAGGCGGTTGGCGGAAATCGACCGGAAGTTCAGCCCAAGTGAGTGACGTTGGGTTCCATCTGCAGAAAACCCCGCTAATGAAACCACTAAGTTGCACTGGCCCACGAATTATAAGTTGTGGTTTACAGGTCCCTCTTTTTTGTACCAGGACAAAGACCAGTGGCCGGTCAACGAGTTTGAGGACGTAGGTAATAATACCGATTTGGAGCGTCTTGAGAAGGTTCACCTTTTAAAACAGTATGTACCGCTATTTAATGTCGATATGTTTTCTAGTTGGACAAGGGCTGTTAGATCTACGGGTCGTGTTCTTGCCTTTGTAAGTATGTGTCGCAAGAACCAGGTCGAGAAGTTATAACAGCTAGTAATATTCGTAAAGCTGAGAATATTTTATTGTAACAGTCGCAGCTTAAGACCTTTTCCAAGGAATTAGTATTATTGAAAACAAAAAGTGCATTACCTGCGGAAAGTAAAATTAGAGATTTAGATCCATTTTTATATGAAGGTGATGGATTGCTTCGCGTCAGAGGACGCTTGAATGCTTCACCGGAACTAATAATTGATGAAAAGTATCCAATTATTTTAGATGGTCAAAGTCATACCACGCGGCTCATTGCCCTCGAATATCACAAGCGCGCTCACCTGGCATGGTACTGGTACTGAAACTGTCATTAACAGTATTAAGGAAAAATATTGGGTAACTCGACTGCGACATACAGTCAAATCAGCCGTATCCAAATGTCAGACATGTTTGGTGCGTCATGCTCGCCCTTCCATCCATGCCCAAGATGGGAGACCTACCTGCCGCAAATGTTGTAAATACGCGAAGAGCTTTTGTACATTGGTGGCGTTGATTACTTTGGTCCCATGGAAGTTTCGATAGGAAAACGTCGTGAAAAAAGATGGGGCGTTATTTCCACTTGCTTAATCACCCGCGGTGTCCATATTGAGCTCGCATCTTCACTTTTAGCTGACTCCGCCATAATGGCAATCCGGCGTTTGATAGCTCGCCGTGGGCAGCCGACTATTATGTTTAGTGATAGAGGCACTAACTTTTGTAGGTGCTGACGCAGAGATGAAAGCCGCTGTTCAGGTAATGGAGAACAAAATTCACGATTTCGTCGCTACCAAGGGCATTTCTTGGCAGTTTAACCCTCCGGCAGCATCGCATATAGGTGGATGCTGGGAGCGCCTCATTCGCTCAATAAAAACTGCACTTAAAGTGACTTTGTCGGCACGAGCGCCTAAAGAAGAATTGTTAACTACTTTGATGGCTGAGGTAGAGATGACTCTTAACTGTAGGCATAACCTTCGTGGGTACGGACCCCGATGGGCCCATAGCGTTGACCCCAAATCATTTATTGAAAGGCACAGCCACCGGTGCATCTACTTTAGGTCTTTTTGAAGCGTCGTAACTGGCACTGGGGCTAGAGTCTTCTCGGAGGATCTCAACATCCACATAGCCAAACCTCTGGGGGCCCACAACACGGTATTTCAGGCAGAATGCATGGGCATTTCCCTGGCGGCATCTGCCATCTTAGCCAGGAAGGTTGTGGACCACTCAATTCGTAAACTCTAGCTCAGACAGCACGGCTGTACTGCTAGCACTGAACAACCACCCCAGGTTGCAAGATGACATCTGCGACGAAATAATGACGTCCCACTTTAGTAATTTTAGTGGTCACGAACGGTACGTCTTAGCAACGTCTATTTAAGATCATTCTATGACGTCCGGTACCTATTAGGCACGAATGGTACGTCCTGCTGACGTCTATTTAGGGTCACCACTCCAGTAAGACGTTCTGTGTCCGATTTATTTCAGCCCGTGTTGGTCATGAATGGTACGTCCTAGCTACGTCTATTTAAGATCATTCTGTCACAGATAATATAAACTACACGAACTCCGATACAAATAGACAGTGTGCGCGCATTTTGGTGTGGACATCCCCTTAAACCTTTGCATGCCGTAGGTAATCACCCCGTTTTACGGCACATATTCTTACGACCTTCTAGACTGTGGATTGCTGTTTCAAGTGCCGTATTAGTATTTCGGCACATTGAACCTCAACACAGCAGGTTTACTGTGCTGTGTTCACACGCAATCATACTAGTCTTCTAATGGGTGTAAAAGTACCCTTAACGAAAGGTATTTGTTCTCCCCGTCATTGCGATAATTGTTTTAACAGACTTCCGAAAGGAGGTTATCAATTAGTCTGATTTTTTTTTTTGTGTGTAAGTTCAGCTATATCTTCGCCAATGGGGAAGACCGTTAAAAGCTTATTGTAGATTTCGCGACCATAGTTAGGTCTCAATCTGACCAATGAAGTCAAGATATTTTGAAATATAATATGACATTACCACATTTTAAACCAATGACGATGTTGGGAACCAGCTAAGCTTGCGCCATTAGTTCCAGTTTCCTTCCCCATTGTGAACCGATTTTGATGGTTCTTTTTTTGTTTGGAAGAATATTATTTCGCGGTGGTCCCGTTTAAGTTTGGTGAAGATCTGATGCTGATTTTCGGAGATATACAAGGGAACTCTTCAATAATAGACGGCAAATTGGTCGTGATTGCTGCAATCGCTTGGATGTTTATTGTTTATACAACATCATGACGTAACATCACGCCATTCTCTAAAAATGGAAAAATAAAAAGCTTTATTGCAAAAAATAAAACAGACTTCACAAAAAAAGTGAAAAAAATCGAACACACTAATAACTTTAGCTTCAGAAGTCGGTGGCATAAAAAAACTGAATCAAACAAACAAGTCACCGACTTCTGAAGCTTAAGTTATTTTTCACTTTTTTGTGTTTTTGAAGTCGGTTTTATTTTTTTGTTCTACACCATAATATACCTGGGAATCTTCTAGTTCTACTACCTTCACGATCCTCGTACTATTAAATGATTACGTAATTATAATAATATTCAATGTTAACTATGATTACTATTCAATACATCCATCAGCAGTGTCGAGTGCTATATATTGAATACTACCGTAAAACGTAATTTTTTCACCCAAAAAAAAGTAGTTTCGCAGCAATTTTTTTTTTGCGTACGCTCGACCAATATACTCAGCTGTTTTTTTTTTGTTGTGTTCGTAATTGTCATTACGATGTTTGAGAAAATATTGACATTTCATTAGAAACTTGCACCCGTACGAAGCCGGGACAGGTCGCTAGTAAAGTATAGCTTTAAGAATGTGACGACGATGTTAAAAGATTGACAATAAAAAACGTATTAGTAAAATGTTGTGTTTAATTACCGCTTGTCAGAATTAAAGTACAAAGCTGAATATTATAGACAGTGTGATGGCGAGGCTCGTTGGATCCCAGCAATAGAACAATCAAAGCTTAGTAGTAGAACATTACTAAATGAATACATGTACTGTTATAACATTTGGGAAGTTATGACGCCAACAAAAATAAAAAAAACATTGCGATAACATAAATTTTTATTTACATTCCGAAATTCACAATCAAATATAACAATAAACGTCCTACGTCCAACTTACCTGTCAATGAAAGTACAGTGAGAAACACAGAAGTCTACAGGTGATTTATCTATATACACACATACATTCACGCGTTGATCGGCGCACGCGGCGAGCGCTGCACTAGCTATACCTTACGTACGACGCGTACATCACGTACATGTCCGCTCGTGTGCGGTACGCGACACCACGACTCGACTGAGATGGCTAGGCCTGTACACAATTTACTACCAAATGAGTTATACAATTTATTTCTTCGTATAGTTCAGCCGCCTCGGACTACTCTTATAGAGCAATACAGCGATACATATAATAATATATTCTTAGAATACAAAAATTAAAACAATAAGTTATATACATCAAATTAAAAATTCATGTACATGTGTGTCGGCGCATAGACGCGCCCCGCCGGCTCACTCTCAAGCACGACGACTCCGCGTCGGTTACTCCTCTTAAATACCTTACCGGGCGCCGAGCGGGCCCATTTTAGTATCACAATGTGTGTTAAACTAAATAGAGGTCCCACTAAATCCTAAACGCCTACTAAAAAACTATATAAAACCGAAATCTTCTACTACAAAATAAAAAGAAAATTCATTACGAACAATAATAAACTCGGTAGAAACGTGCGACGAGCGTAGGGCGTGTGCGTCGCGGTGGGAGAGCGACGGTCGTACTTATGCGCCGGCGGCGGGGCGAGTTCGGGCGTGTTCGGGCGCGGTCGGGCGGCTCAGTCGAGGACCTGCGAGACGATCTTCTCCATGTCGTGGTCGATCTCGTCGTTGGTGGGCGGCGGCGCGGGCCCGGGCGCGTCGGGCGCGGGCGGCGCGGCCGGCAGCGTGAAGGGCTCGTCCAGCTCCTCCAGCCCGGCCGGCACGGCCAGCTTGCCCAGCTCCTCCTGCAGCTTCACGTAGTGCCGCTGGAACATGCCACACGATATTGCAATAACATCTCCCACCTATTAGTACACCTACATTACACACATGTTCGGTTCGGCATCAAACCGCACAGCCCCGCGCATGTTTTTGCGATTGTAATTGCCTCACTGATGGTAATGGTGTCACTTCTGGAATATTTTTGTCTTTTTCCAGCGAAATGCACATCGAAACAATATCGCTATGCATAAACGAGTATGCCGTACAAACTATACAAAGGTCAATGTACAGCATAGCTCGTAGATAAGGTTTAATTTAAAGAAAACATGACCAAAAAATCTACGATTAGCCGATTTTAGCTAAAATAGGCAATGGTGTCGATTTTGTTGTGTACAAACTAAAGTTAATTTAGGCTATTGCTATCTTTTACTAAAAGGCAGTGCGAGAAAAGGACGGCTATAGCTCTGAACTAAGTTAGAGATGTAAAACTAATTTATGCCTTGCGCTTCACCGTGTTTTTAGACAACATGTTTGTACATGCACCCTTCATTTGTATGGTAATATTAGTTCCAACTAAATTTGACAGCTCTAAATTACATCCGTCTCTTGCTCGTTTTATTATAGAGAAAAAGATAGCCTAAATAAAGTTTAGTTCGTGCACAACAGAATCGACACCAATATCTTCAAAAACAGTCATAATATGCAAATGTAGATTTATAATCCGATCTCAGGAGATGAGTAAGTAGTAACCTTGAGCGCCATGAGGTTGAGCTGTATGCTCCTCTGCGTGCGCTCGTCGCCGCTCTGACTCTCCAGCTCCGTGATCCAGTTCGCCACCGTCTGCATTATCTCGTTGCGTTTTATCCAGAAGTGCGTCTGGATCACCTGGTAAACAAAAAACATATTCATGAACACAGGATACATATGGTATAGTATACTACATATAGTAGATCAGCCTGTAATGTTCCCAGCGCTGGAACAGAGACCCAGAGGAGATATGTAATATGAGAGATAGGTAATGAACTCTATACTAATATTATAAAGAGGAAAAATTTGTATTTGTATGTGGTGAGTAAACTTAAAAACTACTGGACCGATTTGAAAAATTCTTTCAGCAATGGATAGCTACATTATCAACGAGTAACGTAGGCTACTTTTTATCCCCGTACTCCCACGGGAACGGGAACTACGCGGGTGAAACCGCGTGACGTCCGCTAGTAATTTAGTCGAAAAACATCCGCGAGTCAATAACTTAGGTCAGCAATCTCTTGCCAGGTTGAGGGTGGGGTTTCTCCGGGGTGTTGGGTAAAATGAATGACGCTTTGTGTTCCTGTCCTGCAGTTTGAGCATTGTGAGTATCTGTTTGTTTAACTCGGATTTTACATCCAAGTCATAAATAACTGTGATACCACTGGATCGGAAAACATTAATTTACTCATGTTGAATATACACGATTATTTTTAGGTCGTTCGGGAAACGAAAGCCATAAATTCGATCATTGAACTCGAAACGATTGGGACATTTTTTTTTTTTTATTACTATAAAAAAAAACAATTTAATTAAATCAATTAATTTTTTTCAACGACCTAAAAGTAACCGTGTATAACTTGCTCTCAAAGAAAAACAATGGCCAACCATGAATTGGTTATTGAAAGCTTCCCCAAAAAACTATATTTTATCCAAATCCGTCCAGCCGTTTCTGCTTGAAGGAATAACAAACTCGCCAGTTATAATAGGAGTGTGATAAACCTACCTCCTTGAAGCAAGGCTCGGGGTTCCTAAGATGGTCCAGCATGGCCCAGCGCACGCAAGCCTGGTAGATGTTGGAGTTGTACTCGAGCGAGGCGCTGGAGCCGACGCGCGTGCCGCGGCTGCGCTCGTAGCCCGGCTCGTTGAAGTACGGCTCGGGGACCAGGATCAGAGACTGGATTGATACCAGTACCTGTTGATGTACATGTACAATGTTTGGATTAGCTGGTGGAATAAATGAAAGAAAGAAAGAAAAAACATTTATTAGCCCGCACAGGACAAAACACAAATTAAAATGGTTAAAATAACAGTACAGCTAATAAAAATAAAAATAAAAAATAACAGAAAAATGAGAAGAAAAAAAAAACATGAAATTAAATTGCTTTGCTTTGTAACGAAACCCGTCCTTATTGCTACGAAACAAAGGTGCTGTCTTGTTCATGAGTTTTGTATTTTATTAAAGTGATAATAGCAATTGATGGATTGATTTGTTCAATAGACAAATAAATACTAGTAACATTAGTTTGTTTGCATCCAAATTGGTAACAAAAAAATCAGTCCACAGTATGAATAACGTTACAACGTAACGTTTAACGTGCTAGCAATAACTTCGATCTCAATCTACCGTGACCGTTTTTTTTATATGTCCCACTGCTGGACCAAACTATACCCTCTTTGATCAATACTTCATGAACTGTCATCACGGTTCCTAGGCCCGTTGGCGACGCGACAATAAAATATGAACCGCACAATATATCTTCAGCCTGGCCTATTGGTCACCGTAATTTACCTGTAGGAAGCTAGAAGTGTGCGCGTTCCACTTCTCCTCGGGGCGTCCGTGCCAGGTGTTGAGCACGGACAGGCACACCTTGCCGTCGTTGTACAGGTTGGGGTTAAAGCGCACGGAGTGGCGGCCCGTGGTCTCCAGGTTGATGAGCATGGGCACAGCCGGGTACTCCGCCGGGAAGTACACGTCCAGCACGAAGCAGCCGTTCGCGTACGGCGTGTCTGATGGACCCGTTATTAGGACCTGTGGGAGAAATGGTTGTTTTAAGTGTTACGTTTATCATTTACCGCCTGGACAGATCAGTTAATTAGCTGCTGGTGTGTCTTACCAAATTATTCGATATTATCTTATTCAGCTGTATCCGGTTAGACTGGAAGCAGAGCCCAACATAGTTGGGAAAGGCTAGGCTAGGTTTCTTACCAAATAAATACAAGGCATTCGATAGAACAAGGCGCGAATGCGGGCGCTGCGGGTGCACACTCGTGTGTACTACTCTGTCAAGAAAGTACCGGGAAAAGATCAATAATACACAAAATGTCTGTTATTCATCCAAATTTATTTTATCACCTTCAAAGTATGCTCCTTTAGAAACGATACACTTGCGCCAACGAATAATCCATTCATCAAAACATTTTTTAAACGCTGCTTCCGGAATTGAGTTCAGTTCTCGCCGCGAATTCTCCTTTATGTCTTCTATCGATTGAAAACGGGTGCCACGAAGTGGTAATTTGAGTTTAGGAAAAAGAAAAAAGTCAGCAGGAGCCATATCTGGTGAATATGGTGGTTGCTGGATGGTATTTGTTGAGTGTTTGGTCAAAAATTCGTTCACAATGATAGCCTTGTGCGAAGGCGCATTGTCGTGGTGCAAAATCCAAGAATTTTCTTTCCACAAATCTGGCCTTTTTCGTCGAATTTGCTCTCTTAAACGCCGCATAACGCTCAAATAATATTCTTTATTTACCGTTAGACCTTCCGGTAAGAATTCAGAGTGCACAACACCGCGATAGTCAAAGAAAACAGTCAACATGACTTTGACTTTTGATCGACTTTGGCGTGGGTTTTCCGGTTTCGGTTCAGTTAGAAGGCGCCACTCCGAAGCTTGTTGACTAGTTTGCATGTCAAACTCGTAAACCCACGTCTCGTCACCAGTAACAATGCGTTTCATGAATGTTGGGTCCGAACTGACTCGTTCTAGCATGTCCTCAGCGACTTTCATGCGATTGAGTTTTTGGAGAAAATTCAGATCTTTTGGGACTAGCCGAGCAGCAACATGTTTCATACCCAAATGATTAGTTAAAATGGTACGGATCGACTCGTGAGATACAGAAAGTTCGGCGGCTATCTCTCTCAGAGTTGAATGGGGATTTTCAGTCACTATTTTCTTCACTTTTGCGATGTTAACTTCAGTTGCAGACGTTGACGGCCTACCAGAGCGAGGCAAATCTTCCATCACATCTCGACCGCTTTTGAACGCTTTGAACCACTCATAAGCACGAGTTTTTGATAAAGTCGATTCACCGTAAGCCTTCTGTAACATTTTCAGTGACTCCGAACACGAAATTCCATTGGCGATGCAAAATTTAAGACAAACTCTTTGTTCGATATTTTTGTCCATTGCGAAATTCGCAATACACACTATATATGATATTACTAAAACCAGCACTGTATTTAATATAAATAACAGATGCAACTCAAACTCCGCGCCAAAATGGAAAACAGTTGTGCCAATCTAACAACTACAAAAAAACAAAAATTTGAATTTGGAACCATAAACAAATCATCCATTCCCGATACTTTTTTGACTGAATGTATTTTGAAAAATAGTACAAGCGGCATTTATGTAGTGGGCTAAAGCAGGCTCGTTTAACTAGTTTTGTAATGTCATTTTGACAGCGGACATCCGCTCCTTACCTTCATGACGTCGAGCCGGTAGGCGTCGGTGCGCACGAACACGGAGGAGGAGTAGGACAGCGGGAGGGAGGTCGCCAGCGTGGCGGCCTCCTGCGCCAGGCGCTTCATGTAGATGTGTTGTGTACCTTCATGACGTCGAGCCGGTCGGCGTCGGTGCGCACGAACACGGAGGAGGAGTAGGACAGCGGGAGGGAGGTCGCCAGCGTGGTGGCCTCCTGCGCCAGGCGCTTCATGTAGATGTGTTGTGTACCTTCATGACGTCGAGCCGGTCGGCGTCGGTGCGCACGAACACGGAGGAGGAGTAGGACAGCGGGAGGGAGGTCGCCAGCGTGGCGGCCTCCTGCGCCAGGCGCTTCATGTAGATGTGTTGTGTACCTTCATGACGTCGAGCCGGTCGGCGTCGGTGCGCACGAACACGGAGGAGGAGTAGGACAGCGGGAGGGAGGTCGCCAGCGTGGCGGCCTCCTGCGCCAGGCGCTTCATGTAGATGTGTTGTGTACCTTCATGACGTCGAGCCGGTAGGCGTCGGTGCGCACGAACACGGAGGAGGAGTAGGACAGCGGGAGGGAGGTCGCCAGCGTGGCGGCCTCCTGCGCCAGGCGCTTCATGTAGATGTGTTGTGTACCTTCATGACGTCGAGCCGGTCGGCGTCGGTGCGCACGAACACGGAGGAGGAGTAGGACAGCGGGAGGGAGGTCGCCAGCGTGGCGGCCTCCTGCGCCAGGCGCTTCATGTAGATGTGTTGTGTACCTTCATGACGTCGAGCCGGTCGGCGTCGGTGCGCACGAACACGGAGGAGGAGTAGGACAGCGGGAGGGAGGTCGCCAGCGTGGCGGCCTCCTGCGCCAGGCGCTTCATGTAGATGTGTTGTGTACCTTCATGACGTCGAGCCGGTCGGCGTCGGTGCGCACGAACACGGAGGAGGAGTAGGACAGCGGGAGGGAGGTCGCCAGCGTGGCGGCCTCCTGCGCCAGGCGCTTCATGTAGATGTGTTGTGTACCTTCATGACGTCGAGCCGGTCGGCGTCGGTGCGCACGAACACGGAGGAGGAGTAGGACAGCGGGAGGGAGGTCGCCAGCGTGGCGGCCTCCTGCGCCAGGCGCTTCATGTAGATGTGTTGTGTACCTTCATGACGTCGAGCCGGTCGGCGTCGGTGCGCACGAACACGGAGGAGGAGTAGGACAGCGGGAGGGAGGTCGCCAGCGTGGCGGCCTCCTGCGCCAGGCGCTTCATGTAGATGTGTTGTGTACCTTCATGACGTCGAGCCGGTCGGCGTCGGTGCGCACGAACACGGAGGAGGAGTAGGACAGCGGGAGGGAGGTCGCCAGCGTGGCGGCCTCCTGCGCCAGGCGCTTCATGTAGATGTGTTGTGTACCTTCATGACGTCGAGCCGGTAGGCGTCGGTGCGCACGAACACGGAGGAGGAGTAGGACAGCGGGAGGGAGGTCGCCAGCGTGGCGGCCTCCTGCGCCAGGCGCTTCATGTAGATGTGTTGTGTACCTTCATGACGTCGAGCCGGTAGGCGTCGGTGCGCACGAACACGGAGGAGGAGTAGGACAGCGGGACGGAGGTCGCCAGCGTGGCGGCCTCCTGCGCCAGGCGCTTCATGTAGATGTGTTGTGTACCTTCATGACGTCGAGCCGGTCGGCGTCGGTGCGCACGAACACGGAGGAGGAGTAGGACAGCGGGAGGGAGGTCGCCAGCGTGGCGGCCTCCTGCGCCAGGCGCTTCATGTAGATGTGTTGTGTACCTTCATGACGTCGAGCCGGTCGGCGTCGGTGCGCACGAACACGGAGGAGGAGTAGGACAGCGGGAGGGAGGTCGCCAGCGTGGCGGCCTCCTGCGCCAGGCGCTTCATGTAGATGTGTTGTGTACCTTCATGACGTCGAGCCGGTAGGCGTCGGTGCGCACGAACACGGAGGAGGAGTAGGACAGCGGGAGGGAGGTCGCCAGCGTGGCGGCCTCCTGCGCCAGGCGCTTCATGTAGATGTGTTGTGTACCTTCATGACGTCGAGCCGGTCGGCGTCGGTGCGCACGAACACGGAGGAGGAGTAGGACAGCGGGAGGGAGGTCGCCAGCGTGGCGGCCTCCTGCGCCAGGCGCTTCATGTAGATGTGTTGTGTACCTTCATGACGTCGAGCCGGTCGGCGTCGGTGCGCACGAACACGGAGGAGGAGTAGGACAGCGGGAGGGAGGTCGCCAGCGTGGCGGCCTCCTGCGCCAGGCGCTTCATGTAGATGTGTTGTGTACCTTCATGACGTCGAGCCGGTCGGCGTCGGTGCGCACGAACACGGAGGAGGAGTAGGACAGCGGGAGGGAGGTCGCCAGCGTGGCGGCCTCCTGCGCCAGGCGCTTCATGTAGATGTGTTGTGTACCTTCATGACGTCGAGCCGGTCGGCGTCGGTGCGCACGAACACGGAGGAGGAGTAGGACAGCGGGAGGGAGGTCGCCAGCGTGGCGGCCTCCTGCGCCAGGCGCTTCATGTAGATGTGTTGTGTACCTTCATGACGTCGAGCCGGTCGGCGTCGGTGCGCACGAACACGGAGGAGGAGTAGGACAGCGGGAGGGAGGTCGCCAGCGTGGCGGCCTCCTGCGCCAGGCGCTTCATGTAGATGTGTTGTGTACCTTCATGACGTCGAGCCGGTCGGCGTCGGTGCGCACGAACACGGAGGAGGAGTAGGACAGCGGGAGGGAGGTCGCCAGCGTGGCGGCCTCCTGCGCCAGGCGCTTCATGTAGATGTGTTGTGTACCTTCATGACGTCGAGCCGGTCGGCGTCGGTGCGCACGAACACGGAGGAGGAGTAGGACAGCGGGAGGGAGGTCGCCAGCGTGGCGGCCTCCTGCGCCAGGCGCTTCATGTAGATGTGTTGTGTACCTTCATGACGTCGAGCCGGTCGGCGTCGGTGCGCACGAACACGGAGGAGGAGTAGGACAGCGGGAGGGAGGTCGCCAGCGTGGCGGCCTCCTGCGCCAGGCGCTTCATGTAGATGTGTTGTGTACCTTCATGACGTCGAGCCGGTCGGCGTCGGTGCGCACGAACACGGAGGAGGAGTAGGACAGCGGGAGGGAGGTCGCCAGCGTGGCGGCCTCCTGCGCCAGGCGCTTCATGTAGATGTGTTGTGTACCTTCATGACGTCGAGCCGGTCGGCGTCGGTGCGCACGAACACGGAGGAGGAGTAGGACAGCGGGAGGGAGGTCGCCAGCGTGGCGGCCTCCTGCGCCAGGCGCTTCATGTAGATGTGTTGTGTACCTTCATGACGTCGAGCCGGTCGGCGTCGGTGCGCACGAACACGGAAGAGGAGTAGGACAGCGGGAGGGAGGTCGCCAGCGTGGCGGCCTCCTGCGCCAGGCGCTTCATGTAGATGTGTTGTGTACCTTCATGACGTCGAGCCGGTCGGCGTCGGTGCGCACGAACACGGAGGAGGAGTAGGACAGCGGGAGGGAGGTCGCCAGCGTGGCGGCCTCCTGCGCCAGGCGCTTCATGTAGATGTGTTGTGTACCTTCATGACGTCGAGCCGGTCGGCGTCGGTGCGCACGAACACGGAGGAGGAGTAGGACAGCGGGAGGGAGGTCGCCAGCGTGGCGGCCTCCTGCGCCAGGCGCTTCATGTAGATGTGTTGTGTACCTTCATGACGTCGAGCCGGTCGGCGTCGGTGCGCACGAACACGGAGGAGGAGTAGGACAGCGGGAGGGAGGTCGCCAGCGTGGCGGCCTCCTGCGCCAGACGCTTCATGTAGATGTGTTGTGTACCTTCATGACGTCGAGCCGGTCGGCGTCGGTGCGCACGAACACGGAGGAGGAGTAGGACAGCGGGAGGGAGGTCGCCAGCGTGGCGGCCTCCTGCGCCAGGCGCTTCATGTAGATGTGTTGTGTACCTTCATGACGTCGAGCCGGTCGGCGTCGGTGCGCACGAACACGGAGGAGGAGTAGGACAGCGGGAGGGAGGTCGCCAGCGTGGCGGCCTCCTGCGCCAGGCGCTTCATGTAGATGTGTTGTGTACCTTCATGACGTCGAGCCGGTCGGCGTCGGTGCGCACGAACACGGAGGAGGAGTAGGACAGCGGGAGGGAGGTCGCCAGCGTGGCGGCCTCCTGCGCCAGGCGCTTCATGTAGATGTGTTGTGTACCTTCATGACGTCGAGCCGGTCGGCGTCGGTGCGCACGAACACGGAGGAGGAGTAGGACAGCGGGAGGGAGGTCGCCAGCGTGGCGGCCTCCTGCGCCAGGCGCTTCATGTAGATGTGTTGTGTACCTTCATGACGTCGAGCCGGTCGGCGTCGGTGCGCACGAACACGGAGGAGGAGTAGGACAGCGGGAGGGAGGTCGCCAGCGTGGCGGCCTCCTGCGCCAGGCGCTTCATGTAGATGTGTTGTGTACCTTCATGACGTCGAGCCGGTCGGCGTCGGTGCGCACGAACACGGAGGAGGAGTAGGACAGCGGGAGGGAGGTCGCCAGCGTGGCGGCCTCCTGCGCCAGGCGCTTCATGTAGATGTGTTGTGTACCTTCATGACGTCGAGCCGGTCGGCGTCGGTGCGCACGAACACGGAGGAGGAGTAGGACAGCGGGAGGGAGGTCGCCAGCGTGGCGGCCTCCTGCGCCAGACGCTTCATGTAGATGTGTTGTGTACCTTCATGACGTCGAGCCGGTCGGCGTCGGTGCGCACGAACACGGAGGAGGAGTAGGACAGCGGGAGGGAGGTCGCCAGCGTGGCGGCCTCCTGCGCCAGGCGCTTCATGTAGATGTGTTGTGTACCTTCATGACGTCGAGCCGGTCGGCGTCGGTGCGCACGAACACGGAGGAGGAGTAGGACAGCGGGAGGGAGGTCGCCAGCGTGGCGGCCTCCTGTGCCAGGCGCTTCATGTAGATGTGTTGTGTACCTTCATGACGTCGAGCCGGTCGGCGTCGGTGCGCACGAACACGGAGGAGGAGTAGGACAGCGGGAGGGAGGTCGCCAGCGTGGCGGCCTCCTGCGCCAGGCGCTTCATGTAGATGTGTTGTGTACCTTCATGACGTCGAGCCGGTCGGCGTCGGTGCGCACGAACACGGAGGAGGAGTAGGACAGCGGGAGGGAGGTCGCCAGCGTGGCGGCCTCCTGCGCCAGGCGCTTCATGTAGATGTGTTGTGTACCTTCATGACGTCGAGCCGGTCGGCGTCGGTGCGCACGAACACGGAGGAGGAGTAGGACAGCGGGAGGGAGGTCGCCAGCGTGGCGGCCTCCTGCGCCAGGCGCTTCATGTAGATGTGTTGTGTACCTTCATGACGTCGAGCCGGTCGGCGTCGGTGCGCACGAACACGGAGGAGGAGTAGGACAGCGGGAGGGAGGTCGCCAGCGTGGCGGCCTCCTGCGCCAGGCGCTTCATGTAGATGTGTTGTGTACCTTCATGACGTCGAGCCGGTCGGCGTCGGTGCGCACGAACACGGAGGAGGAGTAGGACAGCGGGAGGGAGGTCGCCAGCGTGGCGGCCTCCTGCGCCAGGCGCTTCATGTAGATGTGTTGTGTACCTTCATGACGTCGAGCCGGTCGGCGTCGGTGCGCACGAACACGGAGGAGGAGTAGGACAGCGGGAGGGAGGTCGCCAGCGTGGCGGCCTCCTGCGCCAGGCGCTTCATGTAGATGTGTTGTGTACCTTCATGACGTCGAGCCGGTCGGCGTCGGTGCGCACGAACACGGAGGAGGAGTAGGACAGCGGGAGGGAGGTCGCCAGCGTGGCGGCCTCCTGCGCCAGGCGCTTCATGTAGATGTGTTGTGTACCTTCATGACGTCGAGCCGGTCGGCGTCGGTGCGCACGAACACGGAGGAGGAGTAGGACAGCGGGAGGGAGGTCGCCAGCGTGGCGGCCTCCTGCGCCAGGCGCTTCATGTAGATGTGTTGTGTACCTTCATGACGTCGAGCCGGTCGGCGTCGGTGCGCACGAACACGGAGGAGGAGTAGGACAGCGGGAGGGAGGTCGCCAGCGTGGCGGCCTCCTGCGCCAGGCGCTTCATGTAGATGTGTTGTGTACCTTCATGACGTCGAGCCGGTCGGCGTCGGTGCGCACGAACACGGAGGAGGAGTAGGACAGCGGGAGGGAGGTCGCCAGCGTGGCGGCCTCCTGCGCCAGGCGCTTCATGTAGATGTGTTGTGTACCTTCATGACGTCGAGCCGGTCGGCGTCGGTGCGCACGAACACGGAGGAGGAGTAGGACAGCGGGAGGGAGGTCGCCAGCGTGGCGGCCTCCTGCGCCAGGCGCTTCATGTAGATGTGTTGTGTACCTTCATGACGTCGAGCCGGTCGGCGTCGGTGCGCACGAACACGGAGGAGGAGTAGGACAGCGGGAGGGAGGTCGCCAGCGTGGCGGCCTCCTGCGCCAGACGCTTCATGCGCGCCGGGTGAGCGCGCTCGCCGGCCGCGCGCACGGCGCCCTCGAAGTGGTACGGCACCAGGAACCGGAACCCGGACTCCGCGCACTCCGCTATCATCTCGAACGTCTCTGTAAAGGCACAACATAAATTGAGTAAGAGATCATAGACTCAGAATTATTAATGATACACGCTGTATATAAAACATGAATTCTAAATCAGCAATATGATGTAGGTATGGGTGCCACTGACCGAACTGCATGGTGCGCATGAGCTCGATGTAGCGCGCCTCGCGCGACGCCCCGCTGAGCGGCGCAGGCGCACGCCCGGACTCCGCCTCGTTCTCCGCGCGACACATCAGCGCTGACGTCGCCTGGAAACACATTTACAATATTAATCTTGGGACACCCACGGACGAAAATCCCGAAGAAATAACCAAAAAATATTCTAACAAAACACCAGTACTCTACGAATGTTCATATTATCGTCAGCATTATCGTACGCGTGGCGTCCTTTTTTACAGAGCCACGTAAATAACGTTTATTGTGCTTTATTTACTACATATTTGACGTGATATTATCCCTTTTTAGTTCTTGAAACTTTACATGACAAGTACTATTTGAAGAATGATAATAACTTACTTGTATGTCGGCAATAAGCGCGGCGAGTCCCTCGTCCTCTTCGGACAACTCTGAATTACTTGAAGTACTAAATCTTTGGCTATATGTCATTTTACCGAATATATTCTTCTTACTCATCCTGAAATAGAGAGCATTTTGTTAAAAAAAAAAATACGAATTAATAATAATTGTGGACAGGAAATAAGTTTATATAAGTGGAGGTAAGAAGATTAATAAATATATAAATCCTATCAGCTAAAATCATAATCAGCTGACGCGCTAATTTTGGTAAAGTTGAAAGATTTTCATTGAACCATCATACTCCTGAGATTTTTTCCGTTCGACAAATAAATGATGAACATTGGATAAGTCTTTATTTATTTGCTATTAATCGTCATCACAGCTTGGACATCATGGTGTTGGGTGTGTTGCATGTTTTTTTTTTTGACGCTTGAAAAAAAAAAAAAAAAAACAATATGACGCGGGGGGGGTCTGTATTTATGCTTTCGCGGTTGCACAACGACATGCTTTGCTTGGTAGTATAGATGCAGGCCTACCTTACTGCCTCCCTCAGAGGCGGTAGGGTGGCGGGGTCTTGAGGGGGAGCGCTACGGTCGTGTAGATCCTCAAGGCAAGTCCGGGGGATTCACCTTCACGAGGTTGCCACCCTGTTCTTGGTCTAATTCCATAAGAATTAGACGCAACAAAAACCCCCAGGCGCTTTTTCGTATTTTCCCGAAAGCCAGAATCCCAGGCCTAGGGCAATCCCACACCCCACTCCCATGATCCCACGCCCAGTCCCTCCCTCCTTTTTCCCTTTTCTCCTTTCGGTCCATGAGGACGGGCAACCTCAACTCCAAAAAAGCCCACAAAATCCAATAATGCAGAGTGGAAAAAATAATATTCCCCATGTGGGTCCCGGCAATGCCGGGGAATCCCACACCGACTCGTCGGTCTGCCCCCACCGTAATCTGGGGGGGGGGCACCAATCTGCCAATTAGTGCCGCGCCTTCTGCGCGGCTGGCTGCTTCGGCGCCAACAGCACTGGCTGCGGCTCACGCGCCACTCGACACAACCATGGCTGCGACTTCTGCGCCTACTGACCCAAAGACGGCTGCGATCTCAGCGCCCAAGACGGCTGCGATTTCTGCACCAACCACACTGACTAACGTTACACCACTTTCCACGAGGGCCTGGCAACAGAGCATCGTTCGGAACAGTGTAACAAACAACCCTGACAATGACAGTGACAAAGCACGACTCTCCAGCCTTAGCAGCGAACTCCGCGCGCTGGCACTCCAGCGCGAGAAGATCGAGGCAAGGTTGAAAGACATTGATTCTCTCGGACGGGAAAGGAAGCGGAATCTGATGGTTCTGGTTTCATCTCTGTGGACGAAGTACGCATGCTGAAATCCAAGCGCGGAAAGATCCGGAACAGAGAAAGAGATCTCAACAACCGTTTGCGCAAAATCCGCGAAGGCAATAGCCAGCGCGAAGCGCAAACGGCTAGTTGTAAGGGAGTACGCGACCAGCCGCAAGTACGCGAAGGGGAAACCCAGCGCGGAAAGCAGCCGGACGCGGAAACGCGCGGGCAAGGACCAGTACGCGAAGGGGAAACCCAGCGCGGAAAGCAGCCGGACGCGGAAACGCGCGGGCAAGGACCAGTACGCGAAGGGGAAACCCAGCGCGGAACGTCACTGCCCGCACCAGGACCATCCGGAGGAAACGACCGGAACCGCACCGAGACGACCCAAGACCGACACCGGACTAAACAGAAGCGGGGCAAGCGGGCTGGGTTCTCAGGCGGGGTGTCTCTGGCACAAAACACTGTGCCAAGCCCCTCAGAACCGCAACCCGGTCCAAGTGGCCAGGGAGCGGCGAAGAGGGTGCGACCGGATGACACTGCCTCACCGAGCACGCTCCAGGGGGACGCCAAACGTGTTAGAACCCAGGCCGGTCAAGGAGAGCAGAGAACCTACGCGCGAGCCACAAAGGACATCCCTGCGCGACTCGCCGTAGCTATCTGCCTCTCGCCTCCATCCCGTGACATGACGACTGACGAGACTGAGCACATTAAGCTTAGCCTCGAGGACCTCATCATGGACACGTGCACCGACCCCTCCAAATCCATCCCGGCCTTCCGCGGCTACCCTAGGGTAGCGGACGGCACGGTTCAGATGTGGTGCGAGGACGACAGCGCCCTGACCTGGCTGACCCAGAACGTGCCAAAGATAGAACTGCCGAACACTGACGCGACACTGACTGTAATGAAACAGTCCGACGTACCGACCCGAGTCCGAGCAGCGCTCTTTGTACCCCGGTACAAAGGGGACATATCGCTGCTCCAGACTGTACTGACCCGACAGAACCCCTGGTACGACATCGGGAGGTGGTCGTTATATAGGCCGACATCGGTCGGTGGCGATAACTATGGGACTTATTTGACCCTAGGCATCCCACCGGAAGAAGTCGAAAAGGTCTTGGGGAGGGAGCGGCGGATATCGTACCTACTTGGGTCGATATACGTGCGCTTTTTCCCCAAAACCCGTCCCTCCGACACCCAGACTGGAACTGACACCGAACTGACGAAACCGGCACCGACTGAGCTTGACTTGACCATGACTCAACTGGAAGAGGAGATGGCCAGAACGGCGATGGCTGATGCCGACGCTGTGGGGATGCCAACCTCACCACCAGGATGGACAGAGCAGCTGCTCACATCATCGCCAGCACCGAGCGAGGACCGGCACGGACTGGAGGACGGGGGGGAAACATCCGATGGATCAATCTCCTCCTAACTCCACCCCACTGCCGCCCACATCCCGTCCCCTAAGCATAATCCAGACCAACCTCCAGCATAGCCAGACGGCCACCGCCTGCCTACGCAGGGCACTGGAGGTGGAACCCTTAACCATTGCACTCATACAAGAGCCGTGGATCCGCAATAACAGAATATGCGGCCTTGGTAACATTGGAGGTAAGCTAATCCTCGACACACAAGGCACAGACAAACCACGAACCTGTGCTTATATACCCAAAGACGTACCCATCACCACACTCACGCAATTATGTTCCAGAGATCTAACAGCCGTCAGGATCAAAACTGACGACGATGCACCTGATATCGTCCTGGCCTCGGTATACATGCCAGGCGAGGATGATGACTGCCCACCAAAAGAGATGGCCGACCTGGTAAGGTACTGTGAAGACGCCAACCTGGACCTGGTCATCTGCACGGACTCGAACGCCCATCACCCGCTTTGGGGTTGCAACAAAGCCAACACTAGAGGTGAGGTACTATGCACATATCTGTTCTCCACTAACCTTAACATCGCAAGCCGCGGATCGGAACCCACTTGGGTCACATCACGCGGACAAACAATCATTGACTTAACGCTGGCCTCGGAAAGCGCGACAAAACTTGTCTCTAACTGGCACGTATTCAACGAGCCTTCCTGCTCTGACCATAGAAGGATTCGCTTCTCACTAGTAGCTAACATAAAAAACCCGAACCTAGACGCAACCCACGCCGTACCAATGTACCCGGCTACAAACGGCTGTTGGCCTCCCTACTAACACAGCACCAAACGCCTCAAACTCTGACGGATCCCAAGCAACTTGAGGACACTGTAACAAAACTCTCGGAATTTATAATCGAAGCCTACCACGCCTGCTGCAAACTAAAAGATCAAAACACCAAGAGCAAGGGTAACTCCTGGTGGAATGCGGAACTTAGTAAACTCAGGCAAACCATGCGCAAGCAATTTAACAGAGCCAAAAACTCTAGACTACCAGAAGACTGGGACTCATACAAGAAAACACAATACACCTTCAAAAAACAAGTCAGGAACGCCAGCAGGGCCGCCTTGCGGAAATTCTGCGAAGAAATTGAATCAAACACCGAAGCCGCGCGTGTGAGAAAGATCCTATCTACCGATCAGGATCGCACCCTCGGGTCACTGAAAACCGCAGACAACACTTATACTAAGTCGGACTATGAAACAAGTAAAGTTCTTCTGGAAACCCACTTCCCAGACTGCAACCTCTCCGAGGACAGAACCTGGGAAAGGGAACCAATACACACACTAAATGATCAAGACTGGGCCAGAGCCCGCACCATAGTAACCGCAGAGAGAATAAAATGGGCAATCAAGACTTTCAAACCATATAAATCCTCAGGCTTAGACGAAATTTTTCCTGCCCTGCTACAATGGGGAGCAGACGTCCTAATGCCGTGGCTGACCGCCATATACCAAGCCTGTATAGCACACAAATACATACCACTTGCATGGCGAGAGGTGAAAGTTATTTTCATCCCTAAACCAGGCAAACCTGATTACACACAACCCAAGGCGTACAGACCAATAAGCCTGACATCTTTCCTACTGAAAACTCTCGAGAGACTCTGTGATCGACACATTCGGGACGGACCTCTTCGGGAGCGACCACTTCACAAACAACAACACGCATACTCCACACGAAAATCAACAGAATCTGCACTACATAATGTCATCTCCAAGATCGAATGTGCAGTGGACCACAAATGCTCTTCACTAGCTGTCTTCATTGACATAGAAGGCGCTTTTGACAAAACCATCTTCCATAGCATCAACGCAGCCCTCGAGGAACACGGTGTGGACTCGACCCTGCGAGGATGGATCACGAATATGCTCAGACTAAGAGCCGTACAAGTTACGGTAAACGACACCACCAGAGCTATAGTGGCGAAGGGCTGCCCGCAAGGCGGTGTCCTCTCACCACTGCTATGGAACCTCGTAGTAGACAGCCTCATTAAGCGCCTCAATAACAGAGGCTACTACACGGTGGGCTATGCCGATGACCTGGCCATAATAATAAACGGCACACACGAAAACACACTATGCAACCTTATGCGCCAAGCCTTGAGGATAGTAGAAGACTGGTGCAAGGAATACAAACTAACAGTGAATCCTACTAAAACCGAACTCATTCTCTTCACAAAGAAAAAGAAGTTGGCAACTTTACAACTACCAAGCTTCTTTGGGACCACCCTAACCCTATCGACTGAAACCAAATACCTGGGTATATTTTTGGACAAACAGCTGAACTGGGCAAAACACACTGAGTACATAACCACAAAAGCCAGTATAGCCCTATGGCAATGTAAGAGACTGCTCGGGAGAAATTGGGGCATAAGCCCCAAAATCACCTACTGGCTATACACCGCAGTTATCCGACCAATCATTACATACGGCTCTTTGGTTTGGTGGCCCAGGACCAACCTAAGTACGACCCAAAAGGATCTCGAAAAATTACAAAGATTTGCCTGCGTGGCAATCACCGGCAGTATGAGAACTTCCCCTACTGCTGCCTTACAAGTAATGCTGGGGCTACCACCACTACACCTCGTCGTAAGAGAGGAGGCGGCCATAGCGACTTTCAGACTCGGAGTATCTGGCACCCTAAGTAACGATTCCAGAATTAAACACACACGCATCAGAAAAGATGCAATCAAGCAACAGCCTATGATGGCATCACCCAGCGACAGAATCCTGAAGACCCACTGCTTCCAAAAACACTACAACATAGAGCTCACAGCGGAGTTGTGTGACTACTCAGGTACAAAAGAGCTAAGAATCTACACTGATGGATCAAAAACCAACGACGGGACAGGTGTCGGGGTGTTCTCCGACACCTGTCCTAAACATCAAAATATCCAAACCCCTTGGAATACTCAACTCTGTTTACCAAGCAGAGTGTGTAGGTATTATCCAAGCAGCACACGCCATAGAGGCCAGGAAGGTTACGGATACTAATATCCGAATACTCTCCGACAGTGCCTCAGTCCTTCAATCCTTAAAGAGTAATCAGATAACGTCGAGACTGATACTAGAATGCCATAATGCCCTAGAACGAATCACGGCACTAAACCATAACACGGTAACACTACAATGGATCAAAGGTCACAGTGGATCACTTGGGAACGATGCGGCTGATGAACTTGCCAGAAAAGGATCCAACACAAAACCCTGCGGTCCCGAGCCCATTGTGCCCATTCCTTTCAAGCAGCTAAGAAGTTGGTTAAAGGAACACACTCGAATACAAGCGGAGAAATGGTGGACCTCGGCACCAGGATGTAGGCAATCCAAGGAAGCCATGCCATCCCTGGACACAAAGCTGACCAGGCGCCTTCTGCGCCTGGACAGGGATAGCCTACGACCGGTGGCGGGGACCATCACTGGACACTGTTCACTGAATAAACACTTCCACACCCTAGGAATCACTGACAGTCCCCTGTGCAGAGCATGCATGGGGGCGGAGGAAACGGTGGCGCATGTGCTCCTTGAGTGCACCGGCGTTATCAAGATTCGCGAGGAGACCCTGGGAACACCTAGATCCCTTGCGGATGCCCTGAGAAGACCGGGAAGTTTGATCTGCTTCTAGAGGGAGGTGGGCTGGTTGGAGTAAACGGCCACCATGGCTCACGCACAATGGTCCATTTTAAGGATTAAGTGCGGAAACCAAAACCCCATGATAGATGATAGATAGAACAATATGGCGGCGTTCGTTCCAATGAAGAGCACGCACGAAAAGATCAAAGTACATTACAGTTATAGATTAGCACACCTAAAGCTTGGTGCGGCGCCTGCAGTGCGCGCGAGCAGCGCAGCACGTGCTCGTACAGCGGGATGTGCCGCGACATGTCCAGCACTACAACATACCTAAGCTTGGTGGCGTAGGAGTTGGTGGTACGACTCATCATGGCGAGCAGGCGCGGCAGCGGGCGCAGCGCCTGCGCCAGGCGCCGCGAGCCCAGCGCCTGCAGTGCGCGCGCGCAGCGCAGCACGTGCACGTACAGCGGGATGTGCCGCGACATGTCCAGCACTACAACATACCTAAGCTTGGTGGCGTAGGAGTTGGTGGTACGACTCATCATGGCGAGCAGGCGCGGCAGCGGGCGCAGCGCCTGCGCCAGGCGCCGCGAGCCCAGCGCCTGCAGTGCGCGCGCGCAGCGCAGCACGTGCACGTACAGCGGGATGTGCCGCGACATGTCCAGCACTACAACATACCTAAGCTTGGTGGCGTAGGAGTTGGTGGTACGACTCATCATGGCGAGCAGGCGCGGCAGCGGGCGCAGCGCCTGCGCCAGGCGCCGCGAGCCCAGCGCCTGCAGTGCGCGCGCGCAGCGCAGCACGTGCACGTACAGCGGGATGTGCCGCGACATGTCCAGCACTACAACATACCTAAGCTTGGTGGCGTAGGAGTTGGTGGTACGACTCATCATGGCGAGCAGGCGCGGCAGCGGGCGCAGCGCCTGCGCCAGGCGCCGCGAGCCCAGCGCCTGCAGTGCGCGCGCGCAGCGCAGCACGTGCACGTACAGCGGGATGTGCCGCGACATGTCCAGCACTACAACATACAATACTACATTTTGATACAAGTGGAGAACGTTTGTTATTGCATTCGAGGCCGAATTAACACACGAGCCGCAGGCGAAGGTGTTATTGAGCCGAGAACTGTATCAAACGACGTTTTTCAATACACTTTTGAAGAAATAAAATAAATAACGAAAAATATTTTTGTCATAAATTAAAAACTATGATTTTAATTTTCTTTTTTTCCGCACTTTGCTTTCGCCAGGTTGAAGGAGAGGCAAAGGTATTAAGCCGTTAAACAAAATTTTTTTTTATTTTTTTTCATTCAGTACACAAATACACGTTAATTTAACAAATTAACATTCGTTAAAAAAATGTAAATCTTAGTTTTAATTAATCATGTTTATCTATGTTATTCTATATAAACCACAATTTGAATAATCTAAAAATATTTACGCCGTAAAGAAGCATATTGCTGTGCCGAAATGAAAAAAAAAAAACATTAACCTCCGACTACAGGCATTGAACCGATTTGAACGTCGTATCAAGTTTATTTATCTGTGGATTTTTTCTTCCCCACACGTGCGGGAAAATGAAAAAAAAAACGCACACGTGTGAAATACATTGCATGTTGAATCTAATCGAATCGAAAATATTTTAATGAATCCAGCTGTATACCTGTAAGACAGTTCTACCCTAACAAGTACATTAGCACATGTTCAACTTAACAGTTTTCTAACAAATAGACGAAGAGAAGAGCAGATAAGACCAGCATTTACTAATAATTTCCTTCGACGGCCAAAGGCTCAACATATAATAGGGTAGATGACAAAAAAAAACGAATTAGTCCGTCAGATAGATTTATAAAAAATATTGGACACATTTTTTCTTTTATCACGTAAAAAAAATTAAGACGTTTTCTAACAAATAGACGAAGAGAAGAGCAGATAAGACCAGCATTTACTAATAATTTCCTTCGACGGCCAAAGGCTCAACATATAATAGGGTAGATGACAAAAAAAAACGAATTAGTCCGTCAGATAGATTTATAAAAAATATTGGACACATTTTTTCTTTTATCACGTAAAAAAAATTAAGACGATACAGTGCGTCGAAAACTCGTGTGACGTCACATTTGAGTACATTTTTTAATCAAATGTGACGTACAAACCCCCACTTATGATCTTTGACACGTTTTAACTCTTCAATTTATATTAATTTGATAAAACAAAAAACACGTATCCAATATTTTAACTGACGGACTAAACAGAATCATATTTTTTTTGGTCAGTCATCATCCCAATTGGCGTCGAAAGTACAAAAATACAACAATAGCAATGCTTTTCAATTTGTCAATTCGCCAACAAAAAAAACGAATTTTCCAAACATACGAAGTGAAATTTCTTTCCCACGTGTCTTTGTTCCTAAATTACTCTAGGCTGATAAAATTTTCGTTTTTCCTAAATCATATTAGTAATGAGCCCCTGCCGGGGTTGCGGGACTGTTCGAAAGAGATACCGTGGCCCCGGAACACAAAGGGCGATGTAGGAACATGGATGGGTTTTAGTCAGTATAAGTCTGACACTCCCTCCTGCTCCGCGCAGAGCAGCTGATAAGTCATTTGATGATTTCCCATCCAAAAAAGAAAAAAAAACCGTCGGTTTTCCCCGAAAGGGAAAGGGCCGTGCCCCGCCATTACCGCACGGCATCTGTAATGGTTCGTCCCAGACTGGTCGCCTTCCCACCAACTAAGTGTTAACCTTTGGGATAGTGATACTCTTCTTCAGGTAGGCGATTTCTCACCAGGGTTTATGTAGAATGCTAGTGGTGTTGATTCTGTTGTGCACAAACTAAACTTAATTTAAGCTATTTGCTATCTTTTTCTCTCTAATAAAACGAGAAAGAGACGGACGTAATTTAGAGCTGTCAAATTTAGTTGGAACTAATATTTCCATATAAATGAAGGGTGCACGTAAAAACATGTCGACCAAAAACACGGTGAAGCGCAAGGCATAAACTAGTTTGACATCTAACTTAGTTCATAGCTATAGCCGTCCTTTTCTCGCACTGCCTTTTAGTAAAGATAGCAATAGCCTTAACTTAAGTTTAGTTTGTGCACAACAGAATCGACACCAATACTAACCTAAGCCAACACCACTTACCCGAATCGTTTCTAAGATATGAGCAGATGGCGGGCACGAGCGAGCTGTTGGCGACGAGGTCGATGAAGTCCGCGGGCAGGTCGTGTGTGTCGTCGGAGTCGCCGTCGCGGTCTGGCGTCTCGGCCGCGCCTTCCTCCGGCGGCCACTTCTCGCCGGGATTCATGTATGATGCTAATACCTATGTCAGAAACGTAGATAAGATAGTCAGTTTAGAAATCAAGTTTAACAGTGTTATAAACTAAAATGTTTATTTCAGGTCCGAGACCCATATAAAACAAAAATAGATTGACATACAAATACAAACACATTCATTAATGAAATGTTAGAATTATGTTTATTGTTTATTATTAGAATTAGGCTTACCAAATCCGGGAACACTGCTAATGTCCCGGAATGTTGCGTCTTGTCCCGTGAACGGCTAGCTTTTAAAAAAGTTACGAACCCCTAGTATTTTCTGATTTTTGACCCCATAATATTCTATCTTGATTATTTCAAAACTTTTCTGCATAAGTCCAGAAAGTAAGTTAAATATCATTTGTATAAATGATAAAAAGAAAAACCGACGTTCCAATCCAAAGCGTGAGGCTAAAATGTTTCGAGCTCGCTTCGCTCGCTCTGTTGGTTAATATGCCTTCTTCCGTAGCTATCGGTGTTTCTATAAATAAAGAATATCCTATCCGCGTCACTTACCTTTCACTTTATTCATAAAAAATTCAAAGATAACTTTTCTGTGACTTTCTGTTTCTAACCGGTCCACGTTCCAGGACTGCTGCGTGGAGCCGGTGCCGAAGTGATCTCTCGACTGACCTGCAGCAGCACAGTGACGTGTTCCTCCTCGGTCCGCTGCCGCACGAGCGCCTGCTCCACGTTCCAGGACTGCTGCGTGGAGCCGGTGCCGAAGTGATCTCTCGACTGACCTGCAGCAGCACAGTGACGTGTTCCTCCTCGGTCCGCTGCCGCACGAGCGCCTGCTCCACGTTCCAGGACTGCTGCGTGGAGCCGGTGCCGAAGTGATCTCTCGACTGACCTGCAGCAGCACAGTGACGTGTTCCTCCTCGGTCCGCTGCCGCACGAGCGCCTGCTCCACGTTCCAGGACTGCTGCGTGGAGCCGGTGCCGAAGTGATCTCTCGACTGACCTGCAGCAGCACAGTGACGTGTTCCTCCTCGGTCCGCTGCCGCACGAGCGCCTGCTCCACGTTCCAGGACTGCTGCGTGGAGCCGGTGCCGAAGTGATCTCTCGACTGACCTGCAGCAGCACAGTGACGTGTTCCTCCTCGGTCCGCTGCCGCACGAGCGCCTGCTCCACGTTCCAGGACTGCTGCGTGGAGCCGGTGCCGAAGTGATCTCTCGACTGACCTGCAGCAGCACAGTGACGTGTTCCTCCTCGGTCCGCTGCCGCACGAGCGCCTGCTCCACGTTCCAGGACTGCTGCGTGGAGCCGGTGCCGAAGTGATCTCTCGACTGACCTGCAGCAGCACAGTGACGTGTTCCTCCTCGGTCCGCTGCCGCACGAGCGCCTGCTCCACGTTCCAGGACTGCTGCGTGGAGCCGGTGCCGAAGTGATCTCTCGACTGACCTGCAGCAGCACAGTGACGTGTTCCTCCTCGGTCCGCTGCCGCACGAGCGCCTGCTCCACGTTCCAGGACTGCTGCGTGGAGCCGGTGCCGAAGTGATCTCTCGACTGACCTGCAGCAGCACAGTGACGTGTTCCTCCTCGGTCCGCTGCCGCACGAGCGCCTGCTCCACGTTCCAGGACTGCTGCGTGGAGCCGGTGCCGAAGTGATCTCTCGACTGACCTGCAGCAGCACAGTGACGTGTTCCTCCTCGGTCCGCTGCCGCACGAGCGCCTGCTCCACGTTCCAGGACTGCTGCGTGGAGCCGGTGCCGAAGTGATCTCTCGACTGACCTGCAGCAGCACAGTGACGTGTTCCTCCTCGGTCCGCTGCCGCACGAGCGCCTGCTCCACGTTCCAGGACTGCTGCGTGGAGCCGGTGCCGAAGTGATCTCTCGACTGACCTGCAGCAGCACAGTGACGTGTTCCTCCTCGGTCCGCTGCCGCACGAGCGCCTGCTCCACGTTCCAGGACTGCTGCGTGGAGCCGGTGCCGAAGTGATCTCTCGACTGACCTGCAGCAGCACAGTGACGTGTTCCTCCTCGGTCCGCTGCCGCACGAGCGCCTGCTCCACGTTCCAGGACTGCTGCGTGGAGCCGGTGCCGAAGTGATCTCTCGACTGACCTGCAGCAGCACAGTGACGTGTTCCTCCTCGGTCCGCTGCCGCACGAGCGCCTGCTCCACTTTCCAGGACTGCTGCGTGGAGCCGGTGCCGAAGTGATCTCTCGACTGACCTGCAGCAGCACAGTGACGTGTTCCTCCTCGGTCCGCTGCCGCACGAGCGCCTGCTCCACGTTCCAGGACTGCTGCGTGGAGCCGGTGCCGAAGTGATCTCTCGACTGACCTGCAGCAGCACAGTGACGTGTTCCTCCTCGGTCCGCTGCCGCACGAGCGCCTGCTCCACGTTCCAGGACTGCTGCGTGGAGCCGGTGCCGAAGTGATCTCTCGACTGACCTGCAGCAGCACAGTGACGTGTTCCTCCTCGGTCCGCTGCCGCACGAGCGCCTGCTCCACGTTCCAGGACTGCTGCGTGGAGCCGGTGCCGAAGTGATCTCTCGACTGACCTGCAGCAGCACAGTGACGTGTTCCTCCTCGGTCCGCTGCCGCACGAGCGCCTGCTCCACGTTCCAGGACTGCTGCGTGGAGCCGGTGCCGAAGTGATCTCTCGACTGACCTGCAGCAGCACAGTGACGTGTTCCTCCTCGGTCCGCTGCCGCACGAGCGCCTGCTCCACGTTCCAGGACTGCTGCGTGGAGCCGGTGCCGAAGCCCGTGCCCTTCGCCCAGTACAGCTGGCTCTTCTCTTCCGACTTGCCGGTCGAGCCGTTTGAGCCTTGGCTGTTCTGTAACCAAACGTTAATATTAGTAGAACGATCGAGACAATGGTTTTAGCTGGGAAGAAGAAATAGTGCAGCAAACTTTCCAGCAATATTTGTTATTCGGGAGAGTTTGTTTCTATACATCGGTCACTTTACGTCGCATATTCAGTCAAAGCGTGGGTTTAGTGACAGGTATGATGTCAGATAGCGATAAGGCGCAGGCCTATTCAATATGGCCTCGATAGCTTACTTTTTTAGGCATGCTACTAATGTAAGTAAGCCATTTGTCTACCCATACATGGAGAGTTCTATCTAAGCAAACGCACGCCTGCTTCACAACACATTGATGATAGGGGTCAAATTGCACATATGACATATATTTGAAACGAGTGCTTAATTTTAACATGCTTCAAGTAGCTACCGCTTCAGCTGTCGTGGACGAAGAATTTGGAAGCTGTAGCAATAAGTCAAAGATTTCGGATTGGGTTTAGATCACACGGGTGTAGAGATAGAAGTAAATTTGTATTTATTTAGGATCTCCAACAATGGATATACACAAACACATGAAATAAATAATCGAAGATAAAAGTATTACGTAGGTGTACTCCTTCACTTACAGGAGACCACAGCATGCATAATAAAATTACTAAGCTTACGAAAATTCTACTAGAAAACACAATTGGTAATAAAATTGGAAAAACGAAATATAACAATGTCATAGTAGCCATTAGAAAATTAAAATCAAAACATAAAAATTTGGACACAAAATAATAATAATATTAAAATAATTAACAAATAGATAATTTTTAAGGCATTTTTTATAATTTGCAAGGGAATCACAGATGTCAAAATTGGTGGTCTTAGATAATGTGTTATATTGCCTACAAAGTCTTGGCACCGCGGCGTAATGACCTAAGTTGGTTTTTGAGCCAGGAATGTAGAAATACTCATATGTATTATGCCTGGAAGGCCGAGTTGGAATTTAAATGTCTTATAAGCTCAAAGATCACTGCAGTCTATGGTGTTCCACTAAATATTTAGTGAAGGATAGTGAAGTCCAGTTTCTTCCTACTGTATTACTTACATCATTAGAGTTAGGTCTATGATGCGTGAAGACAGCGAGGCAGGCGAGCAGCAGGCGCACGGCGCCGCGCTGCAGCAGCGCACGGCGCAGCGCGCGGCCGTCGTCCGTGCAGCGCGGCAAGCGCTCCAGCAGCCGCGCCACCACGCCGAACGGGAGCGTCCCCAGCGAGCCCGAGCCCGCACCCGACCCGCCCGACCGGCCGTCGCCCACTGCGATGCTACCTGTTGTAGTGGGAAAGGGCGCTGGTGTTACAAAGGGGTTTGATTTTTTATGTGAAACATCTATAGGCGCAGGTAAAACCAAAAGCAGGGCGTCACTGGCCGTGATTACCGACCTGTTGAAGCAGCATAAGATCTACTTAATCGCCACGGTTTACAACAAGCCAGCTGGTCTCGGGGCACAGCGCTGGGTTACAATCTCGTGACTTCGAGTTCGATCCTAGCATAAGGATTTTCTTTTTGTGAATAGAGTCATTTTGTTTTTATTTTCTTTTGTTTATTTTTTATATTGACTTTTTCTTAAGGCTGATGCTTCAGCCTGCGAAATTTAAATTTTCTTACGTTTTTTGCAATTTGCAGGCCAGTGCTAGGTTATATGTTGATTAAAATATTGTTCGCGATTGTAAGACGTATGTAGTTACAGAATTATAATCATCAAAATCATCAATACAACCCTCCAAGTTCATAAAGGTCTAGCAATGACTTAAACCTTGAAAAAATCGTTCCTCGACCTTTATGAACTTGGAGGGTTGTATTGATGATTTTGATGATTATAATTATAAACCAAAATATACCTAATTTTTAACTTTTTTTTTTTCGGACTTTTCTTTTTACTTGTACTGTAAGACCTTGCTTTTAACCAAAATTGACAATTCTAGGTTAACCGGAAGGACCCTATAGGTTTTGGGTCGAAAACCTATATGGTAGTTCTTGTTGACCTAGATTCACGAAATTTGGCAAAAAGCAAGGTCTTACAGCACATGTAAAGGGAAAAGGCCGAAAACCGTAAATATGTAGTTTAATAATAACAACAAAAAAAAGCGATTTTACTATTACAAACGTATTATTTGCGATAGCCGTTTCTAGGGATCGAACAGCAAAGTTAAGTTTGAACAGAACCCTCGGTGCGGTGTAAAAAAAAAAAACATAACTAAGCGTAATAAAAACTTGTGTTAGGTCGAATGACAAAAAATCAATCAATTTGATTCAAGTAGGTGAGACTTACGGTCGACTGCACATAGGCCGCGTTCCCACTATGTTGTGACGATTAATTTATCGTTGGTTTTTAGTTGGCTAAAGTCGTGGACGACAGTAATTCTGACGTACTATATTTGAACACGTACATTTATATATAAGCCACGACACTTAAAACTACACGATTATCTGTCGTCACGACAAAGTGGGAACGCGGCCTTAGGGTTAGCACCTAATAAACGCGCCCACACCAATGAGCGAGACGGAATGGGACGCCGTCACCTCCTTCTGCGAAGCAGTAATGCTAGAGAAGGAGGTGGCGGAACGTGAGAGGGAGAGAACCTCACAGCGTCCCGGCCCGCCGCGGGAGACGCCCCGGGCGTCAGGGGCCACCACGTGGCCCCCGGCCACCGTAGGCGCGGGCCTGTGGACGGTGGGCTATGGGCTAGCTCGCCGTCCGTCAGTCTCATGACGACAGGCCGTGTCGACGGCGCAAGAGTGTTCCACGCGCGCCTCAAAGAGAGTCAGCAATAGGAAGGGGTCTGCAAGGACCGATGCGTGCCGGGGTTGCGGGACTGTTCGAAAGAGATACCGTGGCCCCGGAACACAAAGGGCGATGAAGGAACATGGATGGGTTTTAATCAGTATAAGTCTGACACTCCCTCCTGCTCCGCACAGAGCGGGAGAAGTCATTTGATGATTTCCCAACCGAGAAAAAAAAAAAGGGTTAGCACCTAATAAACGAAAACCTATGGAACAAAACGCTTCGAAATACAGGCACTGTAAAAATCAAATTATAGTGCCACCGACTTGCACTTGGACAAAATTGGAACTACAGCCAAAATTTTATAAACGTCATGCCACTGTCAGTGTCCGCCAATCCGCGTTGCGGCTGTGACAGGTCAGTCCTTTGGAAAATTAAATCGCCTATAAAATAAATTACAGAGTGACAGTGATTGCGATTCGAGTGACTAAGACGAAGTTGACGAAGTTTATTGAGACAATCAGCAGATGGCTCGAGAATATTGATTACGACAGGAATTCCTTTAGGGCCGCTCGAACTTAGAGAGACCATGATAAAATATTTCAACAAAATACAAAATTGAATCCAGCACTTTTTGTTTTATTTATTCACATAATAAAATTCATAGCTGTACACGTATTTTAATATTATATTCAATGATATTTAAAGACGGGCTTGAAGGACTGCCTTATGTTTAACTTCCCTTTTTCTTGGTTTCTAAAATGGCAATACCAAAATCACCACTAGCGACGCGACGCCCTCAGATGAACAGGTAAGTTGGTGGCACTGCACTAACATCGACGTATACTACGACCACTTCAAGCGTGCAGTTTAAGATGTCGTTGGTTATAAAAAAAATGCATCGATATTTCAAACTTGGCACATTTATTTTAGTACTGTGTTTTCCAGCATACACAGATAAGTTGGTTGGAATGTACAGGGTTGACTACGCAAAAATATGAGGTAAAAAAAAATACCCCTTCTCACGTTACGTCAGTGTCTAGAAATGACAGGATAGTGATACTGATACTGTTTGCCTCCATCATCCCACTGCTGGGTAAAGGCCTCTCCCTATGACTACCAGTACTTTCGATCCAAGGCCTATGTAGCCCACTCACTGGTCGCTGGGCTCGTCCAGATCACCCCGCCATCTTCTACGAGGTCTGCCGCGACGCCTTCTGGCTGAGTCAGGGCTTCAGAAAGTGGCTATTTTGGCCCACAGCTCATTGGCAATTAACAGGATAATGGTGTAGATTCTGTTGTGCACAAACTAAACTTAATTTTGGCTATTGCTATCTTTTACTAAAAGGCGGTGCGAGAAAAGGACGGCTATAGCTATGAACTAAGATAGATGTCAAACTAGTTTATGCCTTGCGCTTCACCGTGTTTTTAGTCGACATGTTTTTACGTGCAACCTTCATTTGTATGGAAATATTAGTTCCAACTAAATTTGACAGCTCTAAATTACGTCCGTCTCTTTCTCGTTTGAAGAGAAGAGAAGAAGAAAAGAGATAGCAATAACCTAAATTAAGTTTAGTTTGTGCACAACAGAATCGACACCAAACACAAGTTTTTTTTAAAGATATTTTTGATGTGAAACATCTATAGGCGCGGATACCAAAAATGGCGTGGCGACGCATGCCGTGGTGACGCGTCGCCAACTGTCAACTCGGCCCGAACAATCACGACCTGTTGAAGCAGCATAAGATCTACATTTTCGCCACGGTTTACAACAAGCCAGCTGGTCTCGGGGCACAGCGCTGGGTTTCAATCTCAAGTTCGATCCCAGCCAAAGGATTTTCGTTTTGTGAATCGAGTTATTTTGTTTTTTTTTAAGCAAAAAATAATTTCGATGTTTCACATCTGCCACGCGTCCCGTGACGGCTCCTTTTTTTTTCGAAAAATGATTAAACTTACGTCCATCCTCATCATGTGTAACTCCGAGCAGTAGCCTCAGCAGATGACAAGCTCTAGCGCCCTCATCCAGCAGCGCGTCGGCATAGCCCGGCAGCTTCAGCAATAGTCCCAGCGCGATGAGCGCATGCGCCGGCACGCCCGTACAGCCACTCTCCTCCATACCCGCGCTGCCGCTCGTGACGCCGAGCTCGACGACCTCCTGCATGTAGTACGGAACCTATCAATATACATACAACTGTCCTTTCAGTTGGGTGATGGTTAGCGGGGTGGGAGTTAGCTACGGGAGGGGGGGGGGAGGGAGTACGAGGCAGTTACATTATGGTACCCAACACCAGCCAACTTTGTTAGCAAAAGATTGTATTGAATGAACATCATCATTCGCGTTATTTTGATTAAATTTAAATACATCATGATTTGTGTGTAGTAAATGTGGGTGTGTTTAACCCTACAGGCGTTTTATTATTATTGAGTCGAATCATAAAGCACATAATTCCGCCAATTCAACCATTACCTTTTAAATAGATCAGTAGGATCGTGCAATGTTACCGTCCAGCAGAACATCGCTAGACCGTGCCGGGTCCGAGCCGAGTGTCAGCCGTAGCACAATCCATCGTCCGTTGCTCGGTAGCGGCTCGGAAGCGTGAGTGCATAGTATAAAAAATGGGAAGTAGGATATCTTCATACAAACGCACCGCACGCGGCTTGTATGTGTGCGTCATAGTATCTTAGCGACGCCGCACGCACACTCACGACCCGTTTTCCAGCTGAGATAACGGGCCGTGAGTGTGCTTAAAGATACTATGGCGTACAAGCCGCGCGCGGTGCGTCTGTATGAAGATATCCTACTTCCCCTTTTTTATACTATGGTGAGTGTGTCCATTCCAAATTGCACGGTCGACACTCGGCTCAGAGCCGGTATATTACCTCGTAGGGATCGTCGAGCTTGACCCAGTCCAGGTCGTGGTGGTGGTGCACGAGCGCGGGCGGGTCGGGGGGCGGGGCGTGCGGCCGGGGCAGGCGCGCCGCCACCAGCGCCAGCCCGCCCACCGCGCCGAACCAGCGCAGCACGGCCGACCCGCCCGCCATGGGGGCGCCCGCCCCGCCAGGGGCCGCCCCGCCAGCCCCGCTAGGGGCCGCGCCCGGGCTGCAAGGGGCCGCACCCTCCCATGTCGGACCCGACCACGCTTCTTGAATGGTAAACAGATGAGATGGGATTATGTATGTTTTGAACTATTAAACCTATCTTTAGTTGTCAACAGGTAACACGACCGACGAAAAATTGTGAGTCGGTTTGGTTTTTATTTTTCAAAGAGATTTTAGAAGTGTGTGTGTTCCAGAAGTGGTCGTCTTTCGGCTGAAATGATGACGATTTTACAAGTTTAAGGCACTAAATAGCATTGAGTACAATGCTACAAGGACCTTTTATGCTTGAATAACATAGCCGTTAGGACATTGATGACAAACAGTTAAGAAATTCATGGTACATACAAAGTCAAAGTCAAAGCACTTACCTCCGTTGGTGTTGAGATGCAGTGTGAGCGCTAGATGCGGACCGAACACGTGCGGCACGGCGGCCGTGAGCTGCGCCAGCGTCGTGCTCGGCGGGATGAAGCCCTCCAGCCCGGGGACTTGCACCCGGATCGTCGTCTCTATTAGATCTGAAACAGATTCTACGTATTATGTATTGGCCACAAAAGGCTTGTGTTCAAGTATAATAGTATGGTATGTGTAATAGTATAGTATAATAATCATTGGTTTATAACACAAAAAATATGTTTTAATACGTGTCTATTATTTTCCAATACTCTAACTGACGGACTAAATAGATTTGCAATTTATTGATGATGGAAACTAGCCTATTGTGCGTATTATTGGCCACAACTTACCAGCCGGGAGTATCGTATTACCTAGTACTAACTGGGTTGTGGAGGTCAGATAAGCAGTCGCTCCATGTAAAATACTGGTATCCAGCTGCATCCGGTTAGACTGGAAGCTGACCCCAACATAGTTGGGAAAAGGCTAGGCAGATGGGTCCCATGGGATCTTACTACCGGGATAAAAAGTATCCTATGTGTTAACCCAGGTTATAAAATATCTGTGTACAAAATTTCATCAATTTCATCAATTCATCAGTTTTTGCGTGAAAGAGTAACAAAGATACATCCATACCATACTCACAAAGTTTCGCATTTATAATATTAGTAGGATCATCATCATCATCATCAGCCTATAATGTTCCCACTGTTGGGACACCACCTCTCAATGAGAGGGAATGGGCTATAATCCACCACGCGGGCTCAGTGCGGGTTGGTAGATGTCGCAAGTCTCCGAATTTTTGGTTCTAGGACATGCCGGTTTCCTCACCGTTTCGAGAGCAGTGGTGATGAAATAAATTACACAAAGTAATGCGCCTGTCTGGGTTCGAACCCACGACTTAAGTCAGGGCCGCCACCACTAGGCTACCGCTGCAGTTAGGATAAACTCACCATCAGTGACAGACAGCACGGTGGCATCGTTGGTGGTCTTGGTCTGCCTCTTCTTAGTGTTGGCCTGCTTGAGCGAGGTGTTCTTGACGTCCTTGACGCGCTTGTCCTTGGAGGCGCTGGCGGCGGCCAGGCTGAGCTCCCAGGCCTCCGCCACCGTGCTGATGGCCGTGTCCGACGCGCTGCGCAGCACGGACGACCCGGGGGATGTGCTCACCACTACTTTTGTTGTCTCTTCCATTATTGGTACTGTGGGTGATGATACGATCTTTAACTTCAACACTTTGGAATTTTGATGTGAAGGGGAATAGTTAACACGAACACCACACATTTTGGTCTGTATACCTACTTATGTTTCCGCAAATAAATATTTTGAATTCCACTCAACTGTGTAAATTTTTTGGTCGACTTCTATCTGGTTTCCTCTTAGCCGTTTTATTATTTTGCTCTACCTTAACTCGGTGACAGCACTGCTAGTAGATTTAGATATAAGCATTACCTTTGTATCGATTTAACTGTTTCTTGCCTTTTTTCTATGTTTAGTGTGTACATGAACTGTTCAACATACATAAAGTCACGCCTTTTTCCCGTAGGGGAAGGCAGAAACCCCTAGTACGCCCCCATGTCCTGCTAGGGCACAAACAAAAGAAATATATTCACATGGCGGGCGATGGTCGGCCAGCAGGTCGCGCACGGTGCAGCCCAGCGGCAGCGGCAGCACGGCGTGGCCCAGGTAGGCGGGGTGCGCCAGGCCCGCGCCCGCGCCGCCGCCCTCGGCCCAGCGCAGCGACACCCACACGCGCTCCGGCGACAGCACCAGGCGCAGGATCAGCGCGCGCGTGAAGCCCGAGATGCCGTCTGCAAGCAACCAGCAACGTGTGGCGAAGCTCAGACATACATCTTTTAAACGGTAGCGTAACATACACGTCCCAAAAACAAAATAGCCAACATGGGCACTTATAAAGCGTCGCAAAATAGGTGCACGGTTCGAGTTGGTCGTTTAGAGAAGAACCGGCAAGAACCTCCAGTTACTTTTTTACTGTCGCCAAATGATACTCGGTGCATGACACGCGACATTGTTAATCGACGACGGAACGGTCTAGTACGTATACTCTCATACGTTTCAGTACAAAAATATATTGTGCCTAGCATGTTACGGTACGATACGGTGTAGTGGGCATATTCATTTATACTATTAATTAGATCCTTATTTTTTTGCTTTAACATCATAAATAGTCGAGTCATTGAGTTGGCAAATTAATGACGTCACAGACTGCTATAAGGTAGTTGACACTAGGCGCGTGTAAGTCTTTACGGAACCGACTCACTGATCCGGATCATTGAAGTGATTCAAAAGACTGGTTCAGTAACAACGTTTCAAACGCATCATTTGGATCTGAAACATTACTTTACTTTTTCTCATTACTGAGCAGTGAGCGAGCGAAAGAGGGAGACTGAGACACTGAGTTACTTAACTATTACTATAAAAAGTTTTAAGTCAGAAAGAGATACCAAATGAGATGTGTATCACTCATGCTCTTACAGATTTTCGTTGTCGTTATCCATGCTCGTAAAAATGACCACTATGGCGCTTACTTATCAAATACTATACGGTCGTTTTTTGCATAAAATATTTGCACCAACAAGTTATCGTTTTACGTTGGTATTTTACATCCTTTGACCCAATGATCCAAATGAGCCAAATGAAACATATCAGTGATACGGATCATTTCAGTGATCGAGATGCAAATGTTCCAATCTCAAAAATGATACACTTTGCCCACCTCTAAAAAGTATGTCAATTGAGTTGACACACAAATCAATTGACATACTTTTTATGAGCTGTCAAAACGCGGTTCTCTCATAGATTTTGTATGGCAATAACCAACTGTGACGTCATTGTTTATTCAACTCAATGACTCAACTATTTATTGATTTCAAAGGAACAAAAAATCGGATTTTGCAATTAATTGAAAATAAATCGGGTTTTCAGGTCAAAAATAAAGTTTTTTTTTAAATTGGTGTCTTGGAATTATTGTTTTATAGTGTCAACTACCCTATTGCCGTACAAGATCAATTGGGAACCAGCTTTTGATAGCTCGAAAAAAGTACGTCAATCGAATGATGGTGGCAACAGAAGCTAGTTTGCAATGTAAACACTCACCATTACATTGTAGCCCCTCCAGTATGCTGTGCAGTGTGGACGCGAACAGCTTCTGATTGGCCGGATGGCACACCGTCAGCTCGGCAAACAGACGGATGGTGCTCTCTTCTAGTTGGGCGTACTGTGCGTCTTCTTGCCATGTACTGCTAGAAAAATGTGTAGTTTTAAAAGTATTGGATGAAAATTCTGTTTCAAGTAAACAGATGCTACAAAAAAAAATGGTGCCCGAACTCAAATCAACATGATGTTATTTTTTAATTAATTACAAGTTTGAGGACAAAATTGTATTGTTGTAAATATTTGATGAATGGAGGAGTTTAGTGGCAATTTCGTTCAAAAAACTCATGCCATAAAAAAACACAAATTAGCAACTTTATATATTTGAAAAAAATGTTACTTAAATCGACTAGCAGTTTGTGATCGACAAAGTCTCCGGTAAAAACTTATTAACGTCCATCGATATTCTATGTACCATATTGTTTGTGACGGCGATTTACGGCATCTTTCTCGGCCTAGGGCAAAGGGAAGCTATTGAATTAATTGTTTTTTTTTCATAAAATTAGAATTGCACCCTGTCACGGAGAGGCTATTTTCCCAGCAGTGAGAACGCATACAATGCAAAGCGATCAGTAATACCTGTAATGCGGCCTAGGATGACACAGCAACGTGAGCAGCGGTCTCCAGAAGGTGTTCCCAGGTCCTCCGAGCCAGTCCTTGAGCTGCTTGGACCAGCACACGGCCCGCGCCCACTCCACTAATTGCCACACACTCTTCATTGAGGGCAGGTCGGATTTGGGCTGCGTGGACTCCTTGTCAGGGTCGATCATCTGTACGTCTTCGAGAGAGCCGCGCTGTGATTTGATTGTTTCTAGTTTTGCTTCGCTGAAGTCTGTAACAAAGGGGTTTTTTAATCTTAAAATTAAATCAATTAACTACTTGTCCATTAACATCATCATCTGCCTAGCTTTTCCCAACTAGCATCAGCTTCCAGTCGAACTGGATGCAGCTGAATACCAGTATTTTACATGGAGCGACTGCCTAACTGACCTCCACAACCGGAGGGGTATCATATTACCCAGTTAGTACTGGGTAATATGATACCCCTTAGTAAGACTGGTTGTGACTTTTTGAGCCATTGATTACTTGTAACGACTGTCAAAGATCTACAAATGACAGCCGGGACCAACGGCTTAACCCGCGGCACGGAGGAAACTCAGTACGTAATGGGTGGTCACCCATCCACAGACCAACCTAGGCAAGCACGACTTAACCTTAAGATCAACCCGAGCGACTGTTATTATGTAGCTTCTTGTCCATTAACATAAAAGGGGTGGTATTGTCAATGTCCAAACACAATACATGAGAGGTTTACACTGTACGAGGTACCATGAAGCGTATCTCAGTTTGTCTCTTAGCGCTGTATGCTATTAATTGGCTGTTTTTTAAGATAATTCCCAATTGAGCAATCAAATCACTTAAAAATCACTCTCACGTCTTTTTGAAACACTCTTCGTCGCACTCACACTTCATTCAACACGCGACTTGTCTTTCAACTTCAGAACGACCCGAATGGCGCAGCGGTAGTGAGGCTGCCTTATGTTCTTGGGGTCCCGGGCTCGAATCCCGGTAGGAGCAAATGTTTTTGTGATGAGCATGGACATTTGTTTCCGAGTCTTTACAAACAAAAAGTATCTATGTAGTACATCAACTATCTGGTGTCCACGACACAAGCTTCGTTGCTTAGTGTGGCACTAGATGGTGCTGTTTATATCCAGCTATATTTATATTTATTTAATGTCCACGACACTAGCCTCGTTGCTTAGTGTGGCACTAGATGGCGCTGTGTTTATATCCAGCTATATTTATTTAAAAGGCACCGAGCTTAATCATTTTAGGCTAGTTTATCGCGTTTGTAAATGTCAGCATCGTGCTTCCCCGGTTATGATGAGAAACTCACCAGCAATAGCCTTGACCACGGCAGCGGGTAGCCGGGAGTGTAACAGCGCCAGGGTGGCTGCAGGCGACATGGCGGCGGCCGCAATGGTCTGCAACTGCCAGCCTCGCGCTTCCCAGGACACGGCACCGGGAGGAGCTGATGATGAAGGTGAGGGACTACTGCTGCTCGGTGACTGGACTTTTGTGTCGTCTGTTAGGCCTTCCATACTAGAAAAAAAAGATACTCTGAGAATTCATAAAGCATAGAACTTGAACATAAGTGACGTAATTTTGGTGTACTAGATTCATACCACTGCTTCCGAAGCAGATTACAGGCGTAACATGTGCCATAAAACATTTTAATCACTGACTCCTAAGACATAGGCACATACACCTCGTTTAGAGAACCTTGTCATTTTATAAGTGGCAAAAAATATACTTACCAAAACAAATTTACAAACGTTAGGAGAAATTTACAAAGTCAACATGTTTGCTGTAGTGAATTATTGTTTAGACAAGTTTTTTCCCAATTAATGAATAAACACGAAAGAGAATTATTAACAGGAGGTAAGCCCTAGAAGTTTACCTCTCGTCTTGATCCATGGGTATGTCCATATGTTCTAGAAGCATCCTGAACAGTTCCGGCCTGATGTAGCACATCGAACATAGAACTGCAAAGATAAATAACATTTAGAATAGAATAGAAGCAATAATCTTGATTCAGAAAGCGGTACTCCTGGACACGGCTCGTATTCTTAGACAGTTCCTCTTCTGGAGCTTGGACTCTGTTTCCGATACCGTTGGGCTATATATTTTTCAATAAATGAGTTAAAAGATAAATAAACGAAAGAATAATTATACTAAATACACCCGTAATAAAACATAACCTTCACAACTGGAAACTCTATCAAGTCTGATATCAGAAAAATCCTTGATAGGCATGACACATGCTTTTTCCAACGATAGGTACCGTTCTATTAAATGAAAAAGCTACGAGCTACAATCCTAACGTACTCCACCAAAAATGTCCTATTTCAGTCAAATACGAAACTTTACAGCTTTACCCACATTTTGCAAGAACAGGTAACGTATGTATAATGATGGTGTGAATTAAAATACAGTACTCACTAGCATCGAGCGACTTCTTGAGCAGACTTGACTCGGGGACATCCTTCACCCAGGTGTACACCAGCTCGAACAGGTCGTCCGTTATCAATTCCTCTAGGTTCTCTAGAATACGCTTCTCTTTCAAGGTCCATAATACCTGTAAAGGAGATTAGATTTAACTACTGTTTAAAAACAAATGTCTTCAACATTATGGTTGCTGAATTATAATCTAATATATAAAAATGTCGTGTCACGTGTCGAGGGCAGTGGTGGCCCAGTGGTGGCGGCCCCGACTTACGAACAGTAAGTCATGGGTTCGAACCCAGACAGGCGCATTACTTTGTGTAATTTTTTTATCACCACTGCTCTCAAAACGGTGAAGGAAAACATCGTGAGGAAACCGGCATGTCCAAAAATTCGAAGACATGTGACATCTACCAATCCGCACTGGGCCCGCGTGGTGGATTATAGCCCATACGCAAAATACGCGCTTTGACGTGGAGTTGCGGACACCAGCCCGTTATACAATACAACAATGTCGTGTCAAAGCGTTTGTTTTCGAACTTCTCTGAAACGGCTTGACCGATTTTTAATCAACCCTAGATCACTAAACATTAGTCTCACAGGCGACACGGCCCCGACGCAATCCGTGTTTAGGTAAGTTCCCGACACTCCCAACCCCACCGCGCTCAGTACCTTCCTAATTAAGTGTTTTAGTGCCTCGTGCGCATGCATTGCGTCCGCACGTATTTTAATTCCTGAGTTTTGGCGAATTGTTAGTCTCACGGACTAATGTTTACTGATTACGCGTGTAAAGTGAGTGAAGGTAAGCTTTGAACAATCAAGACCAGTATCAAAGATATCCGGCAAATTGATGCGCATTTTACCCAAATCAGAAGCACAGGATGACCAAAGTGTCATGGCACTCCTGCAGGAAGGCCATTTCTGGCGAACATATCATTCCTGTCTGCTCAGACTGCCAGGAATAAAAATTTTAAAGTGTCTAAAAGTTTTTAAGAAGTCTTATTACATGTCCTCTCATGTTACCTACTTTATTAAATTAATAAATGTCATTTCAAGAAAAATATTGACGTTTCATTTTGTTAGTCAAAATGACTACTGTTTAGTGGCTGTGTAACTCGAAAATATGTTTAGTGAGCTAGGTTTAATTTTTTGTGTATATTTGGTAGGTCTGAGAATAGGTCGTAGGCTATTTTTTGTCTCACACATACACATTAAAGAGGAGGGGAAAAATAGAAAATGAACACACAAATTAAAACAAAAAAAAATTGCACACAGCTCGATGATACAATTCACAAGTTATTTAGTTTTTACTTCTATCGGCAGTCCCCAAAGACTGGCTGACTGACTTTTTTGTGTGTGTCTCGAACCATTATTATAAGACCGTCCCAACTTACTGAGGCCAGCGTGTGCGTGAGCGCGGCGGAGGGCGGGTCGCGCTGGCGCAGCCACAGCTCGGCGGCGGCCGCCAGCCACTGCACGTAGGCCGCCACCGCGCCGTCCGCGCACCAGCGGCACAGCTGCCGCACCAGCTCGCACACCGCCCACATGCTGCCGTTCACTCGACCGTTTGGTGATAATTGGAATGCTGGGAAAAATAAATGTATGTTTGTATCGTAGACATTTAACGGCCGTTATTCTCTATCCTATCGGACTATCCTAGTAACTGGGTAAGAAGTACAGATTGACGGTTGACTAATAGAGAGGTATGGAAGGAGACGTGCTGTGCTTGTTTCAAATAAATTGGGATAAGGGCAAGAGAATTATGATGAAATTGGAATCCGGTTCAGCTGTGAAATAATATTTTGCTACAAAAAGTGTCCATGGAATTTCTTGCCCATTCTTCTTTTTAGAGATATACACGTTGGAATGTAAAACACAGTATTTTCTCAAGTTATTATGACTGTAACTCTAACTGTAGTTTTGCTTTTTTTGGCATTCAAAAGTGCCGTAATGGTCTAATTGAAATAAATGCTTTGTGTTTGAGTTTATAGTTCGTATTTTGTCTTGAACAAGTCTTGACAAACCACATAAATGAAATAAGTTTGCGAAAGACCAGTGGTCTGAATTATTATTATAATAAGTTGAATTATTTAGTTAATTAAAATACGAGTACAAAAAGGCTAGGTATAATATAGAAGGCTAGTCTCACCGTGCGCATGAGCATGCGCGTCCATGTTGAGCAGCGCGGTGATGAGCGGCGCGCGCAGGGCGGGCGCGTGGCGCGCGGCCGCCAGCAGCGCGTGGTGCGCGTGCAGCGCGGGCGCGCCGCCCGCCGCCACGCAGGCGCACAGCGCGCCCACCGCGCCGCGGCCGTGCGCGCGCGCCAGCCGCGTGCCCGCCGCGGACCCGCAGCGCGTGCACGCCGCCACCACGCACGCCCAGTTGTTGCTCCTGCGGGACGATAAGCCGTACACAAAAACTTTGATACCTATACGTATCGGGGCGTCTTCCAGCCTCGATAACAATGGTAATACTCACGTAATAGGTGTGGTACTCGCATGGCTGTTGAACGCGGGGGCAGCTAACAGCCTTAGCTGTAGAAGACCCATGTTGGACGAATCCCTGGGCTTGTACAGCCGTATCTGCACGGTCGTACAGACGATGGGCCTGGCCACGACCAGGCGGATGAAGGTCATGCCGGCCGTGTTCTGCGGCGGGCCCAGCGGCGCCAGCGTGCCGCCGCACCCAGCCTCCACCGCCACCGCGCCGGGACATGCTAGGAACATATACACACTGTTAGTGATACACCCTCGACACACAACTGCCTAACCCGAGTAAAACTAACTTTAATGACTAGACATAAAGTATAACTTAGCTAACATTTAATTAGTGTGTTAACCATTTGCACCGCATATCACGAAATCTTGTACGCCAAACATTGAGCTATTACTACTACGTATAGAAAAGACAGCGCGAACTAAATCTGTGCAACAAGCGCGGCAGTGCGGGACGCGCGGGGGGCGGCTAAGTCGAAGACTCGGCGAGTCAGATACGATATCACCGTTATAGAGGCGACACTTTGTTTATATTTTGCCTATTTCATTGGGTACCCCTTTTTTTGTTCTTTTTCCCATGTTCCTTTATCGCCCTTTGTGTTCCGGGGCCACGGTATTTCTTTGGAACAGTCCCGCAGCTTCGGTAGGCTACCCAATGAGTTTGCTTTCAATTTGAATTTTATTTAGGAACAAATAATACTATATTCTGGCATAATAATATATACCTATACTAACTGGTTCAGTCAGGGTCATGAGAAGTCTCATTCCTAAACAAATTGTATTGTATTCCTAAATAAATAATAATTTTCTTTCAGGTCAGTAGCCTTTACTTGTACAAACATTTAATCAATTAAAACCAATCAATCTAAAAAAACAATTAGGTACGTAGCTAATTGATTTTAATCTTTCATGATTTTACCTTCCTTCAATTAATAACCACAGTCAATTTTTTTTTATTGCTTTAAAACAAACAAGACTTAAAGCACTCAAGAGCGAGCAAGCGACTGAGTGGACTGCGGCCGGCCGACCGCAGTTGAACGGAGCACAGATTTTGTTCGCGCTGTCTTCTCTATACGTAAGCTCAATGACACCAAAATAAAGTTTTCAATGTGTAGTGTTAAACGAAGATTTTTGATGAAAGTGGGCCTAAGTATAGTCGTAATAAAAAAATGAATCAATACTCACTAGCAAGACTAGTCAGATGCGGCTGCAGCTGCACCTCGTGCAGCTGCACAGCGTACGGCAGGGTCAGCGTCAGCGCCAGGCTCGCGTCGTCGGCGCTGAAGAAGTGGTAGGACCACGCGGCCGCGCGCACGCGCCGGGCTGCGCACGCGCCGCGCACGCTCATGCCGCCGCCGCCGTCCAGCAGCACGTCGGCGGCCTGCGCGGTCGGGTTGCCGCACGAGACGGTGCCTGACGGACGAGTACACTTACTTACACTTTGCTCGCTGATAGAATGACTTTCTGACGTCTGTCAGTTGGTACGGTCGAACAAGCTATTTGGTTTACATTTTAACCCACAAATTAAAATGTAAGCCGAATAGCTTGTTCGACCGTACAAAAATAAATCGCGAAATTATAACATCCCTTGATCTGTCCATGAAGTAGACACAATAGTTAAACAATGGCGTTGATTTAAAGATAACGTTTTGAATAATATTGGGTATTTGTTAATAGGACAAAAAACGACAGTTATATGTTTATCGTAAATTCTTCGGCACTTCAAAGTTACATCGTCCTTTCGCTCACGACCTGTCAGGAACGCATTCTCTTAGCGGCCAAACTGTAGTTGTGAGGTTGATCCTGACGAGTGACCACAATAATTGCCACAGGTGGAGCTTTATTGCTTGTTTTCCAATTAAGATACTTTGGCAAATGACTGCTGGGGTGAAGAATGAGGTTTGTAACAAAGTCTAACGAGTCATGGGCGTTGGGAAAGGCAGACCCCATCGCGTAAACAAACAATCATCTCATGAGTTGATTAGAAAACATAACATTGTGTGTTACTGTTTTTCACCAACCTGTTAGAATAGACACTACTATAAACTGTTATTGACTGAAAACTTTTAAATAAAATGGAGTTTTCCTGTTCTACTCAGATAAAAATTCCAATTACAAGTGTAGAAAGGGGCTCTGTTTTATGATTGAACATAAAGAAATGTTGATTTTCAGCACTACTTACAAAGCGGTGCGATGTTAACCAGTCCGTTGGTAGTCTCAACAACAGGCGTCTGGCTCTTCTTGTTGCCGGAAGCCGGCGTGGACATATTCATCATCTGCGGAGGCAGCTTCAGGTAGTTCATGAGCGAAGACACCAGGCCTTGGCCGCTGCTAGGACCCGCCTGAGGACAATACATGTGGATTATAAAACTAGTATGACTTATTTTCATAATTTTCAACAAAAAAATACGTTATTGATGATGGTGAAGTATCGTTTTCGGCCATTACGGTCCACTGCGGACATAAGTCACTTATATCTTACGCCATTCAACCTGATCCTCGGTTACTACCAGCCATCTTGCGAAGTTCGACGCCCCACATAACCTGGATGTCTCCATAAGGCGTTACGAGGCTTACCTTACGTTTACTAACACACAGTCTTCACTCAAACATGTCTCATCAGAATGATCAACAGTTGCACTACCGAGTTCACTCACTGTCGACCACTTTTCAATCTTATTACTAAGGGCATAAGACAATATTTTGCTTCTCCAGCTTACTTATTCTGTGGATTATGTGGTCGTTAGTTTGCCGTACTGGTGCGAGAAACCTGACTGGGAGAAGCAATACGTATAGAGCATAGCATAATCAGCCTAGTTTTCCCACTGCTGGAACACACGGCCTCCTCTCTATGATAGGGAATGGGCTATAATCCACCACACGGGCCCAGTGCTGGTTGGTAGATGTCACATGTCTTCGAATTTTTGGTTCTAGAACACGACGGTTTCCTCACCCCTTCACCGTGTAGTAATTTAAGATTACCTTTTAAAAACTTATCAACTAATTTTAAAAGGTAATCTTAAATCGTGGCCTAGTATTAAATTTAATAACGTTCCCGTGAAAAGAAAGCAATCCGTGTGCTACCTTGGTTTGGTCTTAGAGAGAAATTTTTCATTCATAGATCATATAAAAACTGTCGGTGAAAAAGCTAAAAAGAACTTTTATGCCTTAACGAGAATATCAAAATCTACGTGGGGTCTGTCATTTATAACTTTAAAGACCATTTATGGGGCTACTTACTTGGGGTGTATGTGCTACGGGGCACCTGTCTGGGCCGATAGGGCCACCATAGGAGCGGCACGACGTAAATTGCTTCAAAGCCAGCGTTTGGCTTTGATATTCTTATGCAAAGCGTATAGGACGGTTAGTACTGAAGCCTTACCGGTACTTGCAGGTGTACTTCCAGTTGATCTTGAAGTGCAGCGACGGGCTGCAATGTACTATAACGCACGTGAGACCGCGGACGCAGACTTTTTAACCCTACGTGACCGTGTTAAGATTGCTAGATTATTCAAACCACAGACCGACGTCTGGGAGGAACTTTTGTCTGAATGGCAAGGTAGGTGGGATAATTCCATCAAGGGCCGACACCTCCACCAGTTCTTTCCATCCGTTCGTGAGCGGCTGGCCAGGACATGGTTGGATGTTGATCACTGTGTTGCCCAATTTCTCACCGGTCATGGTAACTTTAAGAGTAAATTATTTTCCTTCAAGCTTGTTGACTCGCCTTTTTGTCAATGTTCCACATCTGACTGCAAATATGAACAATCAGCACATCACATTTTATGGGAGTGCAGTCTTTGGCAGAATGAACGCAACATTATGTTGGATAGTGTACAGGTTACATCCGGAGTTATTTACTATACAGACCTTGTGGAAACTAGAACAAATTTCCGTGCGTTCAAGCGTTTTTGCCATACCTATTATTGGAATCAAATATAACAGCTCACAACTTAGGACCCATTAATGTTAATATTTATCCGTGGTGCTAGGCAACTGGGCCTATCCCAGTTGTAAACGTCCCTTTGTGCCTATTGGCCTTGTTTCGTTCTGTCTCCTGCTGAAATGGAGGGAAGTGGAAATTACGGTTTTTTCCTACTCCTCCACTATACTTTTCTGATTAATTTCGTTGCGGGATCCAAGACAGTTAAATTCATTCTCTGGGACTTCGTCGAGCTTCATTGTCTCGGCGCTTTTCTGGTGGTCGCCACTGTTGATTCTGGCTTTCAGGAGTTACAGTGGTTTGGGAACAGTGTGGCGGGCTTGTCCCAAAAAAAAAAAAAAAAAACCCCTTCACCGTTTTGAGAGCAGTGGTGATGAAATAAATTACACAAAGTAATGCGCACAAAATATTTTTTGCACAGTAATAGTTTGATGTACAGAAGGGCTTCGTGAAGAGTCTGTTTACACCCTGTATAGTATGTTTTCTCAATGAGGGTTTTCCAAATTGAAAAAACCACAAGGTGGCAGCACTGGCGTAAGGTTTTCGTCAAGGTTAGATTATTTTTTCATTTATCTTTTAAATCATTAATAAAATGCCTCAGTGTTGTGCCGCATAAGTTACCTTTCATTAATTTGGCTGCACAAGTTACCTTTCATTAAGTTATTCCTTGTACCACTGACTTTTGCAGTACTAAGAAGCTTAATCTTTAGTTCAGCTACTTTTCTTTGTCCGTAATCCATATTTACATTGTAAAACAGTGCAAATGCGATAAAATTTCGGTTAAAAGTTTCACGAGCATACAATTTAGTACAATTTGACAGTCGTCTCTACCAGACGTCTACGTAGCGACATCTGGTGTCAGATAAAATCCGAAAAACCTTCATTACCTGATGACAAGCGGTGAGTTTCTCGAGCGCCAGTTCCAAGCCGCCCGCGTCTATGAACGCCGCCAGCGCTTCCGGGTAGTCCAGCACACGGATGATCAGCTGCTGCATCGCTTGAGATAGATTCACTACCTCTTCTTTTCCTGTGAAGTTATGGTTTGGTTAATAAGCTACAACAAAATCAGCGTACGTTGTAGCCAATGCAAAGAAAGAGAGGGACTCCATCCACTACTCAGGCCGTCTGGTTGAGTGCCATTCATCAATTACGTAAGGGTCCCGAGGGAGGGAGGGGGGTTTTAAAAATCTCTACAATACTCTTACTTTGGGGGGGGGAGGGGGGTCAATCCCATCCTTACGTAATATTTTACGCGTAACAATACTTAAAGTACTTAGATAACGTCGTCAGCGACTACTGATGGTATTCCAAAGACTAGTTATTTATCTAATAATATAATGGTAATCTGTAGTTGACAGCAATAAAATAACGTATCTGTTGAAAAATAAAAAAAATGATTTACGTCAAACTGGGAGTTTTAGTGTAACTGATCCTTTTCTAACAACATTTTGTTATTTTGAAAAACTAAAAGGAATCTTATGTATGAATACGGGAGGGGTTTTAAAAATCTTACGTAGTTTTACTTGGGGGGGTAGGGGAGAGTCAAAAATTGACAAATCATCCTTACGTAATTAATTAATGGCCCATTAGCCGATAAACATGAAATATTATTGGTGTAAAAGCACCCTTAGTAAAGCCGAAAGGCACTTATTTTCTCCGTCATTGCGATAATTTTTTTGTTCCATACCTGGAAACCTTCTAGTTACAGAGATATTCGAGGTCAAAGTTCCAACCTTTTCACATGTTTTTAATGTTATAACATTACTTAAAATACCTCCACGACCCAAGTACTATTCGATGCATCCATAAGCACAATGTTTTGAGTGCGTTATATGGAGTCCATTTCCCAACAATCATTTTTGCGTAGAGTGAACTAGAGTGACTTAGTTTGATGTACTGAATGCTTGTTTGACGTATTCGTGAAGAGACAATTTACACCCTGTATTTAGAGATTACGGAAACGATATTTATGGTGCATCTACTTTTTGTGAATAAATATTATTCGTCTCCTTCCGCAGGTATGCTAGAAAGAATGTTTTTCTGTTCAATTATTAACGTTCGTTTGTATGTGTGCTGCAAATAAACCGCAACAAAATGATGGAAGAGTGTCATACGTAGATTAAGATTATTATTTATTTGCGTTGGCAACTTTCTTCTTGTGTGTGGCTTTGACAAGCACTGTACTCGAAAGCAGTATTAAACACGTAATTAATTAATTTGCGTTGTTTCATTCCAAAATATAGCAGTGGCGACAAGGATGGGATGTTTTACACATTTTTGGAATGTGGCCATTACAGTTAATAGCAACAGTATAGAGGATCCGGTGGTGATAATAAAAGAAAAATATTCGGAAGTTTTCAGCCTGGGATGGGGAAATGTGAAGGGAGATTGTATTTCTTTGAAATTAAAGGACAATGCGGTACCAAAGAAATTACCAGTAAGACAGGTTCCATTCGCTTTAAAACAAAAAGTAAATGATGAAATCAAAAGATTATTGGAAAATAAACGAATTGAACCAGTCCAGTATAGCGATTGGGGAACACCCGTCGTACCAATACTAAAACCAGACGGATCAGTTCGTTTATGCGGCGATTACAAGGTGACGCTAAACCAGCTTTTGGAAATAGATCGGTTCCCATTGCCCCATATTGAAGATATATTTAACAAATTAAGAAATGCAGAGTATTATTGTGAGCTAGATTTAAAAGAAGCCTATTTACAGGCGCCATTGGACAAGGCATCCCAAGATTTAACAGTTATTGTCACAGAAGTTGGAACATTCAAATATAAATACTTGCCTTATGGAGTCAGCACTGGGTCGGGCTCTTTCCAAAGACTGTGTCACAAAAGCTAGCAAACATTCCCAATGTAATTGTTTTTATAGATAATATATACATGTGTGGAAAAATATAAATCATAAGTGTTGAGGCTTGGAAATTTTTACCAGAGGAAACTGTGAGATTTCGAAACATTATATTATTTTTGGTTGTGAAAAATTACTCATTACTCACTGAGGAACTCCATGAGGCTGGTGACCATGAGCGCAGGGTTGGAGGCCACTGTGGCCATGTGAGCCACAAGCCAGAACACCTCCTCCTTCAGAGAAGACGGCTCCGAATTCATGCCTGTAAAATACATACATATAAATATAGTACCTGACCTACAGGGGCCTTAGAAAACCTAACTATGACAATCTATTTGTTTGGTGAAGCAGTGGTTTACCTGAGTTTAGTGCAACGGTGTTCATTCCGTCGCAGATCGAAAGCGTCCTGTAGAACTTCTGCATTATTTGTTGATGTTGGAGTACTGTGGACAAAAGTGAATACGGTGAAAACCAAAGAAATAATAAATTGATTTTACATTTTTATAAATTATCATTTTCGAACATTATACGGTATAATGGTGTAACAGATATTTGTTCCTTAACCTTTTAATCTCTTTTTTTTAAGCAACGTATTTATGACTACGGAGGATGATCAAATACTCAGAAACTTTTCACAGTGCAACATTACCCACAGGCGGTGAATTGACATTTTGAACGCCATTATCACATATACGCGACAAGCAAGCGCGTGTCCAGTACGCCAAACGACACAAATATGTGACAAAATGGTAGGTGAAATTGTGGTTTGGAGTGAAGGCCCGCGTGTGCGTTTATGGTCTGGCGTTAAAAACGTTCATCCGAAAGTGTTGTAAAAAAAAAATCAGTAGATCAACAATTTAGCAAGACAGTTGTTGTTTTGTCTGAAATCGATAAACATTACTAAAAATGTTTTTTTTTTCTTAGCCTGTCATGTGTCTCAGTGCTGGGAACAGGCCTCCCCTTTCCCCTTCCAAACCTCTCTATCTTGTGCGACCCCATGTTCGCCCCGCAAACAAGACCAGAAGCCCTACTCTCTAATGTTTCGTCCGTATATTCGGATATATCCGTCTCTCTCGCGCACGTCTGCAGATGAATGCGAGTGAGAAAGACGGATAGATCCGAATATACGGACGAAGCGTTAGGGAGTGGGGCCTCAGGTCGTCACACCGCCTTCGCCGCGGTCTACCTCGCCAGCGATTTCCTCCGTCAAGCGTTCAGTGAGTGACGATCTTTGCCCACCTCTCCGGGTGTATTCGTGCTACGTTGCCAGCCCACTCCCACCTTAGATTGGCTGTTTTTTCTCAAAAATGTATTAGTACGAGTAAATAAACTAATCAGTATAAACATGTTACCAGTGTCAGCGAAGCATGGCGTGCGTGCAGCTTGCTGTTTTCTCTCGTCCTCTACATTGGTAGCCTCGGGAGTGCTGCTGTGCTGTGCCTTGCTCTCATCCGTCTGCGACTGCTCCCCACTTGTGGATACTGACGGGCTTGATGACGACTGTATTTCAAAAATAGTAAAAAAGCTTATTAAAAAGAAGTTCTCGTAAAATAATGGTATTTTATCAAACTTTTTAGATCAATATCAGTCTTATAAGTTTTTATACTGAAATGGTCACTAACGTTATCATTTTAACATTGAAAAGTCGGGAACTCAAAACAAATAGTAAACATGGTAAATATTCCGTTTTAAGTGTTAATGATATCGGTCTTGTAAAATATAACAGGTTCCAATAGAAAATTACAAGAAAGTTTTAATATAGATATTTAATGGATGTCTCATAGATTACGACTATTAAATTTGTTACGATTTTGTTTCAAATAACGAAATCATTACGAGAAACGAATTTAGAGTATGAATGTGGATGGGTATAAGAGTAGAGGAAGACCAAAGAAACGATGGATGGACTGTGTTAAGGATGATATAGCTAGAAAATACATACACCTATGCCTACCCTTCAGAGATTGCAGGCTTAATGTTATGTTAATTACACACCTACATGTAACAGTATACGAGTAAGATCAGACTTGGGCAGTAGATACGGTTGTCTCCGTATACGGCGGTGACTGCTGAGATGACGAGTAATAGAGAAGTATGGAAGAAGACATGAGTCGACCCCAAGGCAAGAGAACGATCTTCTTCTTTATAGTGTGGTTAGTAGAGTTTTTACGCCGCCCATGGGCCTCTGACTTGGCTTTTACATGCCATCAAGAAATATCTCTCAGGCATGCTGGTTTCCTCAGGATGTTTTGTTTCACCGAAGCACAGGTTCGAAGTCGCGACCTATGACTTGACAGTCCCACGGTCACACCACTAGGCTATCACTGCTATTAAGAGAATGACGATGATATGAGAAACGAGTAGAAACGTGTGAACGTACCATTACAATAACCACAGCTTATTATGAATAATGATAGTACAAAAAACTCAAACTATGTTATTGTAACTTGTGAAGAACAACAGAGCACTGTTCTCTTGCAAAAAAATACTTAGAAATGTCATTTTAATATACAATATCGTGTAAGTCATAACAATTATGTTGCTAGAGGTTATTCATTCTCATTAATTACATAACCAAGGGAATCCCAGAATTATGAACAAGGCAATTGGTATTTGTCTTTGCGTTTAGAAAAGGATTTACTTTTCCTGTTGGCGATGCAGAGAAACGAGAATGTTCTAATGGGGTAGATGACACACCAATCAATTGAGATACTTTTTAAGAGCTGTCAAACGCGGTTCTCTCATAGATTTTGTATGGCAATAGCCAACTGTGACGTCACTGTTTATTCAACTCAATGACTCAACTATTTATTGATTGACAAAGCAACTAAAAATCGAATTTGGCAACTAATTGAAAATAAATCGGGTTTTCAGGCCCACAATAAAGTGTTTTTTTAGAGATAGGTGTCTGGGAATTATTGTTATATGGTGTCAGCTACCCTATTTAGACGATCTTGCAACATAAACACACAAACATCATTTTTAAAACATCATTTTTTAGTATTTGTTATTCAAGTGTTGTTGTGTTTCACCAAGTTGTATGTGCATGCTGTGGCATAAAAGCGCACGTTAAAGAACCACGTTTTGTATCATCGTCGAATTAAAACATTTATTAAAATCGACTTTACGTTCAAAAACGAATTGATTGTTTTACTACTTTTTAAGGGAAACGTTATTTTTGTGAATACAATTTTGAACCAAATTCTCACGAATACATTTTTCATTATACCAACAATGTTACCGTGGAAAATGGAAAAAAAAAATGTTTTTGACTGTTCGTCCGTGTTTGTGGACGACCCTAAATAGTGTGGTCGTACGGCAGGAAGCTGGTACCTGGTAGTGCCGGGCCCGCAGTCGGCCAGCAGTCCCGACAGCCGCGCGACCCCAATAGTAGCATGATACTCACATTCTGCGGCAAGTGCTGCGGCGGCAGCGGCACGGCGAGCAGCTTGCGGCAGTAGGTGAGCAGCTGCTGCAGCACGGCGCGGCGCAGCGGGGCCCGGCGCGCCGCCCCGCCGCCCCCGCCCGCCAGCACGTCGGCCAGCAGCCCCGACAGTCGCGCCTCCGACCCACCGCAGCCGCGCCAGCCCACGGACTCGCGCACCCACCACACGGACTGATGTGCTGGAAACATTTACGATGATAGCTTAGGTTTCACTCTAGAATTCTGCGAGATGACGTCCTCGGCGGTCGTCTGGAAGGAAGACTGCCTCGCTGAAGCGATTTGTTGCAGAAGGACAGGGCGGCAGAGGAGGCGCCATGGCGACCTAATGGCGCCCTAGGTGCCAATAGGGGAGTCAATCGTGGTCGCATTGCACGGCCCACACGAGTAGTGGCAATGTCTCAGGTGAGCCCGGACATCGCCATAGGAGTTTAGTGCCCGGAGGCGGGCTGCGCTGGATAGGTCTTGAACGTCATGCGGAGCAGTTCTCGCGGCCCATCCACAAAGGCAACAGTTTTGTGGGTGCAAGCCCCACACATCCAAGCCGTCTCCCCGGACGGTGCGGTATGCATTAGGCATTATTCACCGCTTAAAAAAGTTTTTAGTCTAGAAATATGAGGACTTATAATTGGCTTTCTGGTGACTATGGTTTCCTTTTTTTCTGTTTTTATTAGCTGTAAGTCCTCCATGTACTAAATAAATAAATCATATATTCTATAATAAAATTATGAATAGGGGTTAAAGTATGAAATTGCCGTTGTATAGTAATAGACAATTCGAATTGACATAAAATCTTCATGGTGTGAGATTTTCGTATGAAACTTTTTTCACGTGATACCTATGAGGTTCTTCTTTTAAAAAATGATGAAATGCAATATTCGATTTTCTACTTTCAATTGTTTTTTTTATTCAGCTTAGACGTAAAGATGGATACTTCGAAAATCCGAGTTTTTTTTTAATACGAGTTCAAACGCGGAACTAACGGGGCAGAAACGGCTCGCAATATCAACGTTGCGTTTGAAGAGGAGAATGCAAATGAACGCACTGTGCGTTTTTGCTTTAAACGCTTTCGTAATGGAAACTTCGACTTGAAGAACGAACCACGTGGTAGACCGCCCCACACAGGTGAATAACGCTGAATTGAAGGAGATGGTAGAAGCCGATCCGAATCAAACTACCCAGGAATTAGCGGCATGGTTTAACGTTACCCTACCTACAATATTGACACATTTGCATAAATCAATTAGATAAAAAATATGAAAAATGGGTGCCCCATGATTTGACTGATCTGCAGAAAGAAATGCGTGTTGAAACTTGTGTTGCCTTGTTGAATCGGTACAGAAATGAAGGAATATTGGATCGAATTGTGACATGTAGATAACGAAAAGTGGATTGTTTACGATAACCGTAAGCGAAAAATGCAATGGCTGACCCCAGGTCAAACGCCGCAACTAAAGCAAAGCTTACCAATAAAAAGGTAATGGTAACTGTTTGGTGGTCTCTTCATGGTGTTATTCACTATAGCTTTCTCAGGTCTGGTCAGGCAATTACAGCAGATGTTTACTGTGCCGAACTTCGAACAATGATGGTGAAACTGGCAGTGAAACAGCCCCGACTCGTGAATCGATCTTCACCATTATTGCTCCATGATAACGCAAGACCTCACACTGCACGAGAAACCGTTGTAACTCTACAGGAGCTGCAGTTAGAAACTATACGTCATCCTCCGTACTTGCCAGACCTTGCTCCAACGGACTACCATTTGTTTCGTGATTTGGACAATTTTCTACGTGATAAAAAATTTTCTTCCCAGGAGGCAGTACAAAATGCTTTGACACAGTTTGTCGAATCTAGATCCTCAGAGTTCTATCGTAAAGGCATAAATGAACTTCCGTTTAGATGGCAGCAATTGATTGATAATGAGGGTAAACATTTTGATTAAATAAATATGTTATATGTTAGAAAAAAAACAAGTTTCAATTTTTCAGTACAAATCGGCAATTTCATACTTTAAGCCCTAATATTTTTCATTTTGTAAATTGTTTTGGCAGAATAGGGTATTTTACTCTTTATGTGAAAAAATCTAACAATATATTATTGAGATAGCTTAGGCAAAAAGCAATCGGAAAACGTTAGTTTTAGTTCATAAATTGCAAACTAAATTTTAAAATTAAATACAAAGGTTTAAGCTTTTTTAATCTGTTTCATAACAGCATTAAATAGTAGTCGCCATGTTATTACGTCATACGGTTATGTAAACTTAGAAGTGTCAACTATCAGGCTTTTTATTTATCACTGCATTTGTTTACACAGCCAACTAACGTCATGACCACAGAGCAACATGGCGTCCAATGCGTAGAGCGTTTTTGTCAAATTACGCGTATATTTTCAATAATGGGTGTAATACCCTATTCAAGTTTTCATTTTACACTATACCAACAAATGAGTGTTACGTCGTACCCGTACTTACCTACAGTTACGGTAGTAGGTACCTACTAGTAGGTAGGTAGGTAATAGTAGGTAGGTAGGTAAAACGAGTCCCGAATGATGTAGGTACAAATTCGCAAACTACCTACAAAAGAACATCATTGTAATTTCGACTACTTTCCTTTGTACAAGTTGTGGAAGTTTCTAGAAGGACAATGACCCACTATGGAATTGTCTAGAAGATTCTAGGAAGTCGTGGATATTTCTCGAATGTTCGATCGCCATATAAATAGTCGACGTGTTTGCGGGAGCAGTCAGTTTGATTTTGGCTACACAACAAAGCGAATCGACGTGAACTAAAAGTGCGATATTTAAGCGAATAGTGATCAGTAGTGTATTTGTAATTGAGTTTCAAGTGTGTTGTGTTTATTAAAGTTATTTGTTGTTTCTTCGGTAGTTATTAATTTGTCCCATACCCAGCTTGTAACAATAAATTCAAGATTCTTTATTTGCATGAAATATGGTATGGTACTTTTGTTGAAATAAATAAAAATACCAAAACATTGAAGAAACATTAAATAATAATATTATCTTTGAATATTATAATATTAGTATAGAATTATATATACTCGTGGCTGAAAAAATAACAAAAGCAAAAGACTAGGTAACATCAATTAAATAGGAATATTAAGCTACTTACCCATTAGAAATGGGTATACATTCATTGCATTGCGGCCGTTCGCAGTATACAGACGTGCTCGTTAGCAGTATTCATTTAATGCAATAATAGTGACCTTCTTTAGTATTTTGCTAAGTGTGTAGTTTATTAAATAATGGAAACATAAAAATAGTGAATTGGTTGAAAAATGGATAACAGCCCCGGTAATTCGAGTGGTCGAGTGCAACCCAATGCCTCGCCAGTGAAAAGCCACCAGTCTAACTTCACCATCGATTTTGTATCCACGCCCGACATCCAAAAATGGATGTCATCTGTTCAGCTGAAGTTAAATGAGTTTTGCTCGATTGGAACAGATGGCAAACTCAACTCGGAGCAGAAATTGAAGGTTACCAACCTATGCCGTAAAGTAGAATCTGAGACCACTCAAATGGCAGTGCTGTATCAGGCTCTGAAGCAAAAATCCCGTCAAGCCCTCAACATAATCGATGACCTGAAAGAAAAACGCAGCCTCATAGAACAAATTTCGGAGCTCAAACAGACGATAAAGGACTCTGGTGCTGTGGGAACCGCTTCATTTTCCGATATGGTGAAGAAAGGATCCAAGGATTTCGTTCGTCCAAACAATTTAAGTTCCGTAGCAGTTTATCCAAATGATAAATTGAAGTCGAGTGACGAGACAAAAAACCTCGTGCAAAACATCATACGCCCTGACGAAATGAAGCTCCATGTACGTGGTGTGCGGAAAACCAAAAATGGAGGTGTCATTATCAGCACCGAGACCAAACTGGATGCTGATAAACTCAAGCACGCAGTCCAGATGTCTACATCAGGACTCACAGCCGACGAGCCCATCAAGCGCAAACCACGGATCACGGTTGTAGGAGAGCCGACTTCTTTGGCTGATGCTGACGTCTTCAGGTTCATGTACGAGCAGAACATCGCCGATAAGTTTCCAGGGATGTCACTGGAGACCTTTTTGGCCGAAGTTAAATTTAGCCACAAATCTGGGAAGAAAGATGCATCGACCTGTAACTTTGTTATCGAAGTTCCAGCCAAGATACGTAGAGCTATAATATCTCAAGCAAGAATTTTTATAAATTTGACCTCCTGCCCTGTTAGAGACTTCACCTTGGTTACCAGATGCTACAAATGCCAACAATTTGGTTATGCAGCTAAATCATGCAGAGAGGTAAACTCCACGTGTGGTCACTGCGGAGAAGCAGGACACTCGATGTCTGAGTGCCCGAAGAAAGCGGCCACCCCTAAATGTGCGACGTGCTCGCGTTTTAAAAAGCCCAACAACCACAAAACGGGAGATGTTGAGTGCCCAGCTAAGAAATTTGCAGAATATAGGTACATAAACTCCATCGACTACGAGGGCGCGTAGAGCGTCACATACTCTAGGACAGACTTCCGCGTTTGAAGCATATTGCTGAAATAACATAGCAATAACAGACCACTGCGCTGACATACTTATCATCGATTTTATTTATTGTAAGCACATTAGTCGCTAGGTGCAAATATCGAATATAACAAGAGCGCCTCGAATGTGTTTTGCAACCTATAATAAATTCTGCTGACGCAAATTTTCGTATAGCAATTATGTGTTTAGTTCTAAGTTATTAGAGTTTAAGTTAATCAAAATAATTTTGTCACTCATGTTAAATATTAAACAACAAAATAACTACAGCCCTACATATAGCATTTTGTTAGAGCTCCTGCAGCCTGTGATACAGGATTATCCTAGTACAGGCATCATACATAATTATACCTACATAGTTAGTTTTTAGATTCATATTGTATTTTACCTTCTCAAGTTTTTGAATAAAGATTCATTATTATTATTATTATTATTATACAGGTCAAAAACTCGTTTACTGTATAAAACACGTTATTACAGAGCCACTTCTTCAGTTTCCTTTTGAAAAAAAAAATTAGTAGTTCTCTGATTTGTTTCGGTATTTTATTTAAGATTTTGACCGACATGCTATAGCAAAATCTAATTAGTCCGTCAAATAGATTTCCAAAAAATATTGGACATATTTTTTCTTTTTTCACGTAAACAAAAAATTAAGACGTCACATTTGAGTACATTTTTTATCGGAAAGTGACGTCACAAGCCCCTACTCATGATCTTTGACGCGTTTTATCTTCGTCAATTTTCATTACTTTGATAAAACAATATTTTTCGATAATCTAACTGACGGACTAAACAGAATCATATTTTTTTAGCCAGTAATTACACCTATTGTTTTGGAAGAGATTGCTTCTACGTCTTGTTATGTTTGGTGGGATCTCTAGAGATAAACTTTTTATTTTCTGTTACTTTAGTGATCAGGTTTCGATGCTTTTTAACAAAAATTGCTACTTCTAAAATCTGTAAGTCTGACAACCAGTCTTACCAAGGGGTATCGTATTACCCAGTACTAACTGGGTTGTGGAGGTCAGTTAGGCAGTCACTCTATGTAAAATACTGGTATTTAGCTGAATCCGGTTAGACTGGAAGCCAACCCCGATAAAACTTGGGAAAAGGCTAGGCAGATGATGATGCTACTTCTAAAATGTATAAGCTAGTCAGTGTAAGTAAGCCCAACTTTATGAAAAGAGACCTTACATAAATCGAGAGGTCTAACGCTATAAATGGCTTTGATACATTTCTTTTGGGTTATAAATACTTTTTTTACGAAGGTAGAGTTACCTCATACAAGCAGACCATACCTGAGTATCATGGTACGCAGCCATGGCAGTTTTTAAACTTGACAATTTTCTAAGCCTTCTTAGTGCAAATATAGATATTGTGTGTTGTGTTAAAACGATTCACATTACGACTATACTATGAATACAGTAAGAATCACCAATGGAACATGGCTAGTGTTCTCACTTTTCTTTTAATGGTCGTTTTAATCCACTAATTTAATTTATAAAAATAAACACTAAACTTTAATATTGCATAAATACCCATAAGAACTTATTCTTACCAAAAAGAAACTAGTCATATTCCCAAGGTAGTATACTCCCATAATAAAGCCACGAGACAATATTGTATAGACTCACCGACGGTAAGGAAGAGCGGCAACGCATGATGCACGTGCCTCGCGCTGAGCACTTGCAGCATGGGATGCGCGAGCCTCAGCAGCGTGGCCTGCAGGTCGTAGGCGTGGCCCGGCTCCACGTCCCGGCGCCACACGCCGCCCACGGCGCGCAGGGCCGCCAGCGCGCCGCCCGCGCCGCGCGCGCACACCACGCGCGACACCACGGAGTGCAGCGCCGACGCCGCGCCCGCGCCCGCGCCGATCTGTGCGCCGCCCTGTGCGCAATTATATATTACACACAGCGCCAGCTAGTGCCACACTAAGCAACGAGGCTTGTGTCGGGGACACCAGATAGTTGATATACTACACAGATACTATACACAGAAATGCGTGGTTATTTTCATCTTGTCTTCTAAAGAAATCCATCTCTCTTCATAGTGCATATTTTTATTGACAGCTAACTAAATTGTAATGCTCAGTGTTGGCTTACGGCCATTTTCAATAACTTACTAACAGGTGACAGAAGGTTGCTATCTCTGTCTGTTCTGTTTAATATTTAGCTTACGGACCGTTAGAAACAAAACGTCGCAGAAAAGCTTTATTTTTTAATTTTTCTATGAATCAAGTGACAGGTAGCTGACGCGAATAGGATATTTCAAGCTAACTTTGTTTATAGAAACACCGATAGCTACGACACGTAGACATATTAACTAACTTATACGTAAGTAAATTACAGAAAACGGCCGTTAGAGACGTTGTTCTTGATATTTTCAGATACAAAAGACGCTACAATTTCATCGGCTCAATACATTTAAGAAACATACTGCATCTTTTTTGCTTTATACAAATCATATCAAGGAAAATCAAAGTTATCACAACACCCCTCTTTTTTGGCCAGAGTTAATGTATACATTTTTATTAATGTATGCCATAGATACTTACCAAATAGGGTTCAGAGGAAGCGACAGCGCCATCTGTGTTCACATTCATAGTAATAAACTTCACAAGGGCTGGCACGAAATGCTCGCACTCTAAGATAACGCGACCCATAGTCTGTGTGCTGCTACCTTCCGTCTACAAACAAAATAAAGTGTTCATGATCTGTTTACAAGAACAAATACGAGACATCAATGAGATATTTGATTAAAAGTATGGTACCTGTAATGGTAAGCTTGCAATCCACGCCAAAGCCTGCATTGAAAGCACCCAGCATCTTAGCGATATGTTTTCTAACCTGTAAGGAAAATAAATTTAATAACATTATTTTTCAATAGCAAATGGCTATTACACACTAGCTTTTACCTGCAGTTTTGCCCCGTGTAGGTCGAAAATAATGCAATAGAATCACTTATCTTTACTTTTTGTTGACATGAATTTGAAACGCATATATCTTGCTCGCTTGCTTGTGACTTAACTAACAGTCACAATCAGTTTCCAGTCTAACCGGATGCAGCTGAATACCAGTATTTTACATGGAGCGACTGACACTATCTGACCTCCACAACCTAGTTAATGCGTGGTAATACCCCTTGGTAAGACTGGTTGTCAGACTTTCGGTCCACTAACCTAACTACCTGTAACGACTGACAAAGATTCATAAATGACAGTCGCGATCAACGGCTTAACGTGCTTTCCGAGGCACGGAGAACTATCCAGGCGTCCAGTGCGTCTTACCCTAAAGATCGACCTAAGTGGCAGTTATTATTTAACCACGAGCTCCTCTAGAAGAACGTTCAGTCACAAGAGTCATACAATTTATTATGAGCTACTGTGTTTATGTATACTCACGTGCAAAGCGAGTGCAGTAACGCGTTGACAGTGTCGGAGGCGAGGCGTATGCGCGGCGTGTCCGCCGGCACGGCCAGCGTGGCCAGCGACCACGCGCCGCCACTGCCCCACGCCGAGCCGTTCAGTGTGAGCCACAGGGAGATCACGTTCTCCATGAATGTGCAGTCCATCTGGGTCGAAAACATTTAGTAATAATACTCATGTCATCTAGACTCGCGTCACCGTCACGTACGCTTTTCGTAGCACTCGTAGCCGATCCGCTACAGCAGCCGTAGCGGATGCGGATACGAGTTTTCACTTCTATCGGCAGTCCCCAGACTGCCTGCATGATTTTTTTTAATGTCACCCCGATTATTGTAGACAAAACAATACGTTTGTATGATGTTTAGTTCCACACACAACAGGATAGCAAAAACAATGAATCTGTTAGCAGTGCCCAAAAATAGTAATCAGTTCCCAAAGTAACCTGCCCCCTCTTTTCCTATTATTTTCTTTGTAAGGGCATCAAGCAATGCAAAGCACTGACTGTAGTGAAGATACGCCAAGTAAAACCGCGTTGATATGGTCAGAGTATGCTCGGACCAAGTGGACTCAGGAGTAAGCTTCTTATTCATAAGTTGATATTGACATAGTTCACTCGGATCAATTTCTTCATTCTACAATTATTTTCAGTCAACATCTAAAAATGTCGGATTTTGAGCGAAAAAGTATCGGAATTGTCACAGACATGTTAATCGAAGAGCTAAGACGGGAACAAGATATGGAATCTGAGAAAAGGATAACAAATTCGACTCGCCCGTGGATTTTTTCTTTACTCGTATACGAGCTAGCTCGGAAAAGTAGGACGCGATCCAAGTCTACACGGATCGGAAACCCATCGTACGAGTGCGCTCAGATTATGGGTTGCCACAATACGAGTTGCGTCAGAGTAGGTACTCGAGTCCACTCGGTTCGAGCCTACTCTGACCATGTCAACGCGGCTTAAGGCATCATATCATAGAAATGTAGCAAGATTTCTAATGCGTCCTGCAACCTTATAATTTTTATTAACATTTTTATATCTCACCTGATAATGGAACTCCAACGCCAAATGCCTGAACACATCATACAGCGTGTGCGTCAGTGGCGGGTGCGGCCTGTGCGGAGGGGGCGGCGCCCGCGGCGGAGGGGGCGGGGCCGGGGGCGGGGCGCGCACGGCGGCGGCCAGTGCGCCCGCGGTGCCCAGGAGGGCGCGGCGGGCGTGCGCCGACCCGGCGCCGCCGCAGCCGCCGCCTCCAGCTTCTACGCGAGCGTCCCAGCATACGGACACGTTGCTAGACAAGAAATACCACAGTGAACGAGTGTCGCTACTTTGAAAACGTTATACTATGTCATTAATCATCATCATATCTGCCATCTGCCTAGCCTTTTCTCAACTATGTTGGAGTAGGGTTCCAATCTAACCGGATGCAGCCGAATACCAGTATTTTACATGGAGCGACTGCCTATCTGACCTCAACAACCCAGTTAGTACTGGGTAATACGATACCCGTTAGTAAGACTGGAAGTCAGTCTTTTTGGGCCTCTTCATCAATCAATCATCATCATCATATCAGCCGAAATAAGTCGGCTGCTGGACATTGGCCTTCCACGAGTGTAGTCATATCAACCAGCAAAATCACAATATTTAATTCAGTTGTTCTCTCTATGTTTTACTCCTGCTTTTATTTGAGGTTGGCGCCGCATGTCTTCTTCTTCCGTAGATCTAACTATCGCTAATCGCTAATTTTTTACATAATCCATACTTTTTTCTTTTGTCTACCCCTACTTTTATAGACTTACACATTCACCATCAGTCTCTTACCCTTATCCCAATTCATTTGGGGTCGGCGCAGCATATCTTCTTCCATACCTCACACTCAAACTAATAAAATCACTCACATTTTCGCCCTCGCATTTTTTTTACTCCTTTTTCCTTCATATCATTCCTCACATACTCCATCCATACTAAATTATTTACTAACATATTAGAAAAAGCACTTACAAATACTTCAACATTAACAATTTACCTGCAACTGTTATCCACCACAATTTTCGTCCTGGTTTCCTTCTTGACAGCATCAATGAAGTACTGTTCTAGTTTCTCTTCAGAAGACTCCGAGTCGTCAGACTCCGCTACTTGCGTTAGTTGCTCTTCCACGTCGATATCTAAGGAAAAAGATATATACGTATTCATTTACAATCATAGATAAATTAGTACCCAGTTATGCCAAAATCAACCAACTTCCGCCATTTTATGATATATTTTACCAACAACATCTTATTGTATTTGTATAGCATAAAATTTGCTGTACCATTTGCATTTGTAATATTAGATTAGTTTGATGAAATAATGTTCGAAAGCGTCCCTATGATTCGCTTTGGCATAACAGAGCTCGTTTATAATAAAAAGCAAAACTTATAAAAGCTAAAACTTAAAACAGTGACGTAAAACAGCGTGTTTCATACAATTTTAGTTATATAAAGCTGCTATGATAGTGAATGTTGTATGATTTTATTAAACGTTAGCGTGCATCACTAAATGGTATGTTTTTGATGAAATTCTATTATCCTGCTAAGTAAAAGCCGTAGCAATGTTTTTAACGTGATAACGAAAGGGTACTGTTGAATAGTTTCTGTTTGCCAAAAATTATTAGGCCTTTTTAGTCAGACCTATAGATACTCATCGATAAAATTCTTTTTCAAAGCCCATTTAGAGCCAGCAAAAAGAAGGCCGTTCGCGGTTTAAAAAAAGCAAAAAAAAAACATTGAACGCAATAATTTTTATGGTAAATAGACACGCAAAAGCGTATTCGATATTTAAAATCGAGGCTATGGTGCTATGCAAATGTGTAGCGGTTAGGTGTGGTCTGTTATCCTATCACACACACTACATATCAGTGCAAACCGAACTAAGCCCGGTCATTGACCTTACAGACGTAGACTTGTTATTTTATGTATAATGTCCTTACTTGCTAAATTGACACCTGCTGTGGAAAATAGTTTGGGCTTGAAGTTGGTAGTCTTCCCCAGACCAAAACTATCCGCTAACAAATCTGCAATAACAATAACACAGCAAGTCAATTCTGCTAGCTCTTTTAGAACAACGGGATTCACGAAATTTTGATTAGTTTGCTGGGATTTTTACATAAATAAATATATAATAAATAATTTGGAAAAAAAAAATGTGTTCTTGTATTGACTATTAATTGTCTAACTGGGTCATTGATAATTATGTAAACTAATTAAAGTTCGATGTTTTGTATGGGCTCCGTGCCTTCTATACGGTTTTCACTGATGTGTAGGATATAGGGTGGGTTGCGACAGCCGGAGCTATGTCCAGACAACGGAAACCTTCGCATATTTCCTGCGGCATAGGCGGTGTTCATAAGTGTGCGAGTCTATCGCAGTCAAAGTCGTCTGAAGATACCGAGTTTTGCAATGAGTCACACCAACACATCAAAATATTACTATAAAGCATTTAATAGGCGTACTCGTGCAAATAATAATAGTTTTTGTTTCATCGAAATGGGGCCAGGATGTCCAGTTACAGCGTGGTAAAGTTTCACCGCTTTTTTTAATTTGAGTTCCTTCACACACTCGATTTTCATTCCCGATTGCGGGTAATGCGGAGTGTTTACGTTCATAAAATTTGAATTGTAAAGTGATTTGTACTTATTATTTCTGCTCGCAATTTTACGTCACACGTTAGTCGGATTTTGCCGCGGAGGCAGTATTTTAAGGTTTAATATCTCAGTCATTTTTGAAAATAGGAAAAAAAAACTTTTTAAAAGTTAAAATTGCTTTCATAAATCAAATAATGTTTCCACAACAACCCACCCTACCCATGACGTACAAAATGCTTTTTTATTTCAGAATGAATAATGAGTAACTACATCGTGTACATCATGATATGCAAGTAAAATTGTTGAGTAAATAAATAGAATGGAAGAAGTTGTGTTTGCGAAATATTTAATTATATGTAACTTAATTTATAACGATATAATTCTGAAGGCGTCTACAACCGCAAACAGCAATTAAGTACTGTATCAGTATTTCTTTTTTTATTTCTATAAAGTATTAAATTCGACGCAGACATTTATGAGTTCGCGCGCGCTCGAGGATGCACGAAAGATCAATTTTATGCCTTTCTCTGTGAAGCCCGACCGAATCGGTCTAACGCCATTGTTAACCTATTGTGTCTACTTCGCTAACAGATGAAGGTTAAAAGGCAATACAGTCCTTTATTCAGTGACATAAAAGTGCTCGACGATTTTCCACTTGGTGGAAACTGACCCTGTCGCTCTGATAAACGACATGCGGTTTGTGGACGCGGCCTTCTCCTGAATTAGTGCAATTCCGAGTAAGTCGTAGATAGTAGGTTTATTAAACCTATTTGTTGTGACAGTTAAAATGTGTTTTTAAAAATATAAGTGCGGTCTGAGGTCAGTGTTTAGCAGCAGTGCCTGTTGTCATGAGATAAAGTGCTTTTTTACTGTATGATAAAGCTCAGTTTCGTTTACCTATATTACCTTCCAACTTCTGCACAACCTCGAGGGATTGCTTATGTAGAAAATTTTTTAACACTCTTTTGCGATGCGAATTCAATCAATGTATATTACCATCACCCCTTGATAAGTTCTACTATCTAGTAAAGATACCTGACAAGCCCTGTTGGACACAACTTTGTTCTGGGCTACGTTTAACTTAAATAGTGGTATAGCAAGGCCGTCTAAGCTAAAACTGCACGCCATTGCATGTACCCGGGAACAAGCTATTAGTATACAGCCGGCTAACTTACTTTTAATGTTACTACTTTTTGTTTTACACCTACAGTAGCCTCAGAAATCCATTCAGATTACTGGTTTGTATACAAAAAGTTCAGATGAATAAAATAAAGTCATTCATAACGTACTCATTTAATAAGAGAATAAGTATCTTTGTGACAGCAGCGGAAGGTATGTTTTAAGCGAAAATGTGTGTACAGTGGTGAGTTCATGCTGTTGCTTAAGTTTTAGTTTACACTGACGAGGGCGGAGGGTGCCGCCCGACTACTGACGCGCCGAATTACTGACGTGCGGGATTAGTGAGACTCAACTGTACTAGTACCTTGCATCATTCTCAAAGAGTATTTCGCTCACAATAAAAACGAACATTGGCTATGTGGTGTAAAGATGAATATTCTGTCCTGTATATCAAAGAGCTTGTTCATTTGCCATTAATTATTGGTCATTCGTGGTCTAGCTAGATATGAACATAGGTAACTGTGAAATTGGCGAAATAAGAGGCTCAATTCTCGTATTTAAAACTTTACAATTCAAGCCGCAATCTCATCTCAGCGATAACCTAAGTCAGAAACTTGTCAATAACTTGTAAATAAGGGAAGAGGGCCGCGCCCCGCCTTTACCACACGGCACCTGTAAGGTTCGTCCCAGACTGGTCGCCTTCCCACCGACTATGTGGACTAAATTCTCAATTCAGGGCAACCCTATCACTTTTCCCGAGACTGAGATTACTGACAAAAAAAAAAATTTATTAGTCCGTCAGATAGATTTCCAAAAAATTATGGAGATTTTTTTTTCACGTAAACATAAAATGAAGACGATACAGTGCGTCGAAAACTCGTGTGACGTCACATTTGCCCCCAATCGAATTCTTTGACATGTTAAAACAAAAAACACGTATCCAATATTTTTCGATAATCTAACTGACGGACTAAACAGAATCATTATATTTTTTTTAGTCAGTCATCATCCCTATTGCCGCTGTGATCTTACAATTTGTCAAAAAAAAACATGTAGTGAAGAAAGTGGTCCACATTATCCCTGGATCAAAAAATTTGGAAGTCATGAGGAGAGGCCTCTACCCAGCAGTGGGATGACAACAGTAACAGTGAAGAAAGCGTGCAATTTTAGTTCAGACGACCTATACTCCGATGTCTATATGTTAGTACACAAATGAACAAACCTGCGACAGTAGGTCCCTTGAACTTCCTGGCCTTCACCCCGGGCGGCGCGCCGGGTATGGAGTGCACGCGGATGACCCGGGACGACCCCGCGCCGCTCCACGACTCCTCGTTCGGAGGACTTGAGGGGGACTCTCCGCTTTCGTACTCCACTAGGTCCTGGTGGAGCAATGAGTGGGTGAGTAGGGATGAGAGAAAGTGTATACTTATCTCCTGATCATCATCATCAACCTATTAATGTTCCCACAGCTGGGACACGGCCTCCTTTCTATGAGAGAGAATGGGTCACTACGCGGGCCCAGTGCGGATTGGTAGATGTCACATGTCTTCGAATTTTTTGGTTCTAGACCATGCCGGTTTCCTCACGATGTTTTCCTTCACCGTTTTGAGAGCAGTGGTGATGAAATAAATTACACAAAGTAATGCGCCTGTCTGGGTTCGAACCCACGACTTACTGTTCGTAAGTTGCGGCCGCCACCACTGGGCCACCGCTGCTCCATCTGTTATCTCCTATCGTGTTATAATCTAAAAATAGGTCGTTAAGCAGAATTACCTAGTAAAGAGATCTGCGTTCAATTCAAAGCCGATAATTGAAAATCAAACTGCACGCTCAATGTGTTATGTCATTTCAAATTTCCACCGTCGACATAGAAGACCCCCGAAACACACTAATCATTTTTTTCTCTTTACAGTTTGTTTATCTTCAAGTTGTAAAATAATTTCAAAGGGAATTTACAGGATTAGCCACATTTGAATTTCGTTTTTGCAAACCATGTTGACACAGTGCATAAAGGCTGATTTACATTGATTCAGTAGCTGGATCCAGCTTCACTGGATTCCAGCGCTGGATTGGCATTGACACTGGATCAGGTCGTTTACATTCAGTTCAGTAGACATTCTCACTTTGTTGAGGTGACAATACGTTTGCAGAAAAATTGAGTGTTTCGCGTCTTAAAAATCGAAGGCAATTTAAGATACTGTCAAAAAAGCTTTGCATCATACTGCGTGACGACCTCACTAAAATGTTTGAGAAAGAACTGTTACAGGATAAGCGAATTCGGGTGAGAAAATTCTCTGGGATGCCATCATCAGATCCTGGTTTACTTCATTCCTTCCTAAAGGAAGGAGAAAGGAGGAGGAAGAGAAGGAGATTCCCAAGAGTGGTACCATGTTAAATCATGGTACCACCCCACCCCATCCCTAGAGTGGTCCCTAGAGTGGATATCTCCTTTCCAACAAAAAAAGAATCATCAGAATCGGTTCATAAACGACGAAGTTATCCGCGAATAAACATTAAAAAAAAATGTACGGTCGAATTGAGAAACCTCCTTTTGGAAATCGGTTAACAAAATGAGAAAGACAAACAGACGCGTGGTCACTACACGAATTACGCGGCGGCGACTGACCATTGCGTGTACATGTTACATCCAGTGCCACTGGCACGGGGAGCGCGGCGGGAGGACACTGGATTGGGAAATAGGAACGTAGTCTATTCCGATCCAGCGCTGGATATTGGACGCTGTACTGGATTGTAACATGTTTACATTAATTAACCCAGTATTGATCCAGCACTGGAATCCAGTCAAGCTGGATCCAGCTACTGGATCAATATAAATCAGCTTTAAGATTATAATATTATTGACAGTCATACCTGGAGCAGCGTGGTGAGTGCATGTCGAGGCCAGGGCGGCAAGGTGACAGCCAGCCGCGCCAGTCCCAGGATACATGAAGGATCCAGCAGGCTGGCACCGCCTGATAAAGCACATAGCCGTCCCACTACCTGTTGAATTGTAAAGAAAGATCAGAATACATTTGTTGAAGTCAGTGAGTGCAGCGGGATTTTCAAGTTTCATATGTCACTAGGCACCCGGGTACTGTAGTTGCAATATTGTTTTAATTACTATTAGCATAGCATAGCATAATCAGCCTATAGTGTTCCCACTGCTGGGACACGGCCTCCTCTCAATGAGAGGGAATGGGCTATAATCCACCACGCGGGTCCTGTGCCTGGTTGGTAGATGTCACATGTCTTCGATTTTTTGGTTCCTTTGGTTCTCCGGTTTCCTCACGATGTTTTCCTTCACCGTTTTGAGAACAGTGGTGAGGAAATGCCTGCATGTGTTCGAATCCGCGACTTACTGTTCGTGAGTCTGGGCCGTCACCACTGGGCCACCGCTGCTCTCTCAATTACCATTAAGGAAATAGATTATTAGTAAGTACGTACCTTAGCAGCCAGCATGAGGGCGTCAGCGTGTGAGCACGTGTCAGCAGCGAGCATGTGCGCGACCAGCGCGTGCGCCAGTCGCGCGGCCAGCGCCGCCGGGAGCGGACGTGGCCGCGCGGCCTCTGCGCCGCCCGCGCTGGACGACTCGCCGCGGGACGCGCCGCGCTTGCCCACCATCGCCATTCGGGCTTTTAGGCTTAGGCGGGCGCGCTGTGTCAACAGATTAAGTAGCATTATCATCTGGGCAAATCACACTAACATTATAAATGCGAAAGTTTGTATGTGTGAGTGTGTTTGTTACTCTTTCACGCAAAAACTACTGAACAGATATGAATGAAAGTAGGACACAGATTGTTTATAACCTGGATTAACACATAGGATACTTTTCATCCCAGTAGTATGAACTCGTGGAACAATTATCGAACTCGACGCGAGCGAAGCCGCAGGCATAAGCTAGTTGGAAATATGTAAGTACACAAAATTAGTGTCAAAAAAGTCTTTCAACTTCTAATCCTTTTGCGACTCACCTGTTGATCCTCCAAAGCGACTTGTATCCCTCTCCTGGCGGCTTCCAACTCCTGCATCTGATGCAGCAGCTTCTTGTGCAGCTTACGTCGATGCAGCTTGCACTCGTTGTTGCGGGGAGAGCCTTGAGCTTCGCTGCCTGGGAGGCTGCCACCCGCGCGGCCGCCTGTTACCCAGTCCCATCTGTGACAATAAGAATAGAAATGTAGACTTGCGATTATTTAGTGTTGAGTATGTAATTCATCATCACTGTTATACGATTTTTACGTGCAGAAATAGGCGAGACGACAAAAAGAATCTAATTAGTCCGTCAGTTAGATTATCAAAAAATATTTGACACGGGTTTTTTCTTTTGTTACGTAAACCAAAATTGACGAAGATATGACGCTTTTAAAATTCTCAATACGTCACGCCTTCGTATAACTTTTAGCTAGTTCTGACGTCACGAGCCCCCACTCCCGAGTTTTGATGCGTTTTATCTTTGTCAATATTCATTGATTTACAAAAACAAAAAATACGTGTCCATTATTTTCCAATACTCAACTGACGGACTAAATAGATTTGCAATTTTTATATACTGTCGTCATGCCTATTGGTATGCCAAATACACAATCGGAAATTTAGAGATAAGGTGTTACATCCTCAAACTGGCACACTGGAGTCGTGTGGTGGATTACAGCCCTATCACGTAGAGGAAGCCTACGTTTCAGCAGTGAGAAGTTGAGAACATAATACGCTAAGTATTCTGACTTTCAGTTTCGTTTATAAAGCAGTCTAGCTAATCTGTGTACCGACACAGAAAAAAAAATGAGCTGTCGCGGGATGCCTGGCAGATGTGAAACATCAAAATTATTTTGTACAAGTAATATGCTTATAAAAGTAAAAAAATAAAAATAAAAAGAAATGACTCGATTCACAAAAAGAAAATCCTTATGCTGAAATCGAACTCGAAGTCACGAGATTGTAACCCAGCGCTCTGTGCCCCGAGACCAGCCGACTTGTTGTAAACCGTTTCGAATATGTAGATCTTATGCTGCTTCAAACACGCAATTTTTTTTTGTTTCATCACGGCATGCGTCGTGACGCTCGCCACGAGATTTTCTTTTGTTTTTTTTTTTTTGTTTTACCCGCGCCTATAGATGTTTCACATAAAAAGAATTATTTACCTGGCATGTCTATTAGAGTGTGCAGCGACGGTATCCAAGACTGAAGCAAGGGCCGTGAGCAAGGCAGCCGTGACAGCGGGCTGCGGGCGCGGCGCTCGAACCAGATCTAATGCACGGGTGGCCAATGCCGGGCAGACACCGCCATCGGCCGTCGTGTGGGAATATAAACTCTTGCGGCACATGTAGATTATTAAGACCAGGCATCTGTGGACAAAGTACAATGTGTTAAAGGGTTGTATGACTAAACAACTGTTTAGGTGGATTTTGGGGGACGTTCACATTGATCAGGCTTCTCGGACCTCGCGCTGAGTAAGGTTTTTAAATGTATGATCTGACATACGCGAACAATTACTGGACACCTGGGGCTTCCAAGGTCCTGACTTAGAAATCAGGGTGCAATAAATTTTCGAAAATTTTCAAATTAACAAATACGTAGTTTTCTTTTCCATATTTATTACTATCCAAAAGGGTACAGTATCTGCACGTCTATTATGATAGTTAGTTGACTAGATACATAATCATTCTTATCATCATTATTGCTGTAAGGATCATGAAAGGATGATGAAATATGTCGAAAAAACATGATTTTATGAAAAAGTGCCGAAGTACATTCACGTATCAAAAATGATACAAGTCACTCACTTGTCAAGCGACGTCGGCGGCGCGTCGTAGGCGGCGAAGGCCGCGGTGAGCGTATCGGCGAGATGCGCGCCCCACCAGGGCTGCGCGCCGGCCGCGCGCGCCAGCAGCGTGGCCAGCGCGCCCGCGCCGCGCCCGCCCCACTCCCACACCAGCGGCAGCACCGTGCCGCACCACGAGCGGCTCACGTCGCTGTATTGCTGGGGAACATTGTGCCGTTAATAAACGGTCTACAGAATACTCTTAACAAAGCCCAAAGGCACCTGTTCTCCCCATCTTAGCAATCATTTTTTTGTTCTAGACAACCAGTGGGAACCTTCTAGTTACGCAGATATTGGAGGTCAAAGTTCCAACTTTCCACAAGCTGTTTTTTTAATACGCCCCCTACTATTTAATCTATACACCAGCACAATGTTTTGAGTGATTTTCCATCCCAATAAAAAAGTAATTTCCCAGCAAATATTTTTGCGTAAAGTTACTAAGTAAGATGACAGAATGCTTGGTTGACACCTTTGTCTGTCTTTATCGTGTAGTTAGTACCTAACCTGGTGTCAGAGTTTTTATGCCGCCCAAGGACCTCTGACTTGGCTTTACATGCCGTCAAGAAACATCTCTCAAGCATGCTGGTTTCCTCACGATGTTTCCCTTCACCAAAGCAAGTGATACATGAATCCGAAAAATTAGAGGTGCGTGCCTTGGATTCGAACTCAAGACCTGTGGACACTCTCGTGAAGAATCTGTGTACACCCTGTATATTATGAACGTAGACGAAGCTAAATGACTATGTAACAATCGTAGCGAATAGACTACTAAAAGTTCTGCCCACCGCTGTGAATTAAAAGTCAAGTATAATATCAGAGATAAATTCAAAATATGAATTCCATCCATGACAGTAACACGTACTGAAAGTTTTCATTATTCCACTGCTAGACAAAGAACTCTCCAGCTACTTCTTCCAGAGATAATGCAAGCCACTAGCTAGTGTATATTAATTTTGTCCAGGAAATTAACTTGTTCTGAGACCAGCGCAATTTTTAATAAATCACAAGATTAAATACTTTGCCTGAATACACAGAACGTCGATTAAAGAAAAATGCAAAACATTTCCGATAGCCATCAATAAAAAAAAACTCGCAATTTGCCTGTCTGCACGAACAAAAATATAACTCATAAACAAAAATTGTTTCAAAATATAATAATCCTTATGAAACTTACCACATCTCCAACTTGGAAATAGAAATACAGCAGCATATCAACAATGGTCTCGCTGATAACCCTCAGCTTATCAGTTGATGCTGCTTCTAAGAGCGCTTCAGACGACACCTGCCCCTTGTCGATCATCTCAGGCAGATTCCTCTGCCCTTCCGCATTGTTCTGTAGCTTCCTGAAAGATACGGAATACGGATATAAAGACCATACCATCACGCCTGTAATTTCCAAAGGGTAATGCACAGGTGTACCTAATAGTACATACTATATCACTGATGGCAGGTTTATAAAGGGTGTAAAAAGACTCTTGACGAAGCTGAAAGGCACTTGTTTTCCCTTTCATTGCGATATTTTTTTTGTTCTAGACCATACCTGGGAACCTTCTAGTTACGGAGATATTGGGGGTCGAAGTTCCAACTTTTTCCCAAGTTTTTTTTAAATACATGTTTTTAATATTACTTTAAACACCTCCACGACCCCCCACACTATTCAATCCATCCACCAACACAATGTTTTGAGTGCGTTACATTGAGTTTAACCGTCAAACGTGATTTTTCACCCCAAAAAAAAGTCGTTTCCCAGCAATACTTTTCGCGTAGGGTTACTTAGTTGGATGTACAGAATGCTTGGTTGACGGCTTCGTCAAGAGTCCGTTTACATTATGTATAGAGACGTGACGGTCGACAGTTACAGTCAGTCGTAGCTCACTGTACTGTTGGAGGTTGGTTGGAGGTTGGAGGTCCAGGTTGAAGGAGAAGCAAAGGTATGAAGCCGCTAAACAGCCTAATATAAAAAATAGTTTTTTTTTTATATTTTTGAATTTAGAATACAAATAAATGTTAATTTGTTTATAAAAGTAAATATTAGTTTTAAATAATCGTGTTTATCTATGATAATCTATTTATAAACACAATTTGAATATTCAAAAATATTTGCGGCATTAAGACGCATTATTGCTTTGCCGAAATAAAAAAAAAAACATTCTCCTCCGACTATAGGCATTGAACCAATTTGGACTTTATATAGGTATAGTTATCTGTGGCAAATTTCATTCCCGCACACGAGTTGGAAAATGAAAAAATCGCACGCGTGTGAAATACATTGCATGTTGAACTTAATCGTAGTGCGATAAGAACCAGTTTTCGAGGAAGTGTATTGAAAAAATATGTTTGCATGAAGCCTCAACTACGCCATCCCTGTCGCGACGCCGACGATGGCGCCAATGGGTTACACCATTAAAAGCTAATTGTAGATGTCGCGACCATAGCTAGGTCTCAATCTGACCAATGACGTCAAGCTATTTTGAAATATAAAATGACAATACCAGATTTTCAACCAATGACAATGCTTGGAACCAGCTATGCTAGCGCCATAAGTTTCACAGTTACCGTCCCCATTACTATCTCATTATAAACCAAATTTTTAAATACTTAAACGACAACCAGTCTTACCAAGGGGTATCGTATTACCCAGTACTAACTGGGTTGTGGAGATCAGATAGGCAGTCGCTCCATGTAAAAATTCAGCTGCATCTGGCTAGACTGGAAGCCGACCCTAACATAGGGAAAAGGCTAGACAGATGATGAGTCTAGTATGTACTTACCGTAACATGCTAGTGCAGGTGTGTAGTTGCTGCTGCAGCTCTATGCACTCCTGGTAGGCTGTCACGACCTTCGTGTCAGTGTCATTGCTGATATTGAGGTATGACATCATGTGGGCTGCGTTGCCATTGTACAGTTCGAGGTACGGGTTCAGTAGGTCCATTAGTTTGCCGGTTGCTAATCTGTAGGAAAAACGAGTATTTAATACTTTGGGGCCGCCTCCACGAGCGAGAGTATCGCGGAGATATTATCGTCCTTGCCACGTTTTTCTATACTCTCTTTTGGGCCGTCTCACCGTCTACGAGCGAGAGAATCACGGCGATATTTTCGTATAGAAATACGTTGAATCGCCGTGATTCGCTCGCTCATGGAGGCGGCCCCTTTCAAGTTTATCCGCGATCTAAAGTGCCGAAATATCGGAAACTCAAAACATTGAAATAAATATCCCGTTTTAAGTGATAAGGAAGATATTTTTATTTGTAAGATTTTGCAATGTTTCGGTAACAGCAGAAGTACATTTTGCATTCCGATCCTTTCACTTCTCCTTACTCTGTACTTAAAGGTTTCTAGGTTTTCGGCGCATTCACCCATTTCTGCACAACCCTAGAGTTGTCAAAGGTGTCTAGCAACTACACGAATGTAGCTCGCAAAACGCACGATTCTTCTTTGAAGAAAAGATTTTGAAAAAAAGAACATTGATTTCTCTCCCTTACTCACTCTCGCATTCTTTTTAGATTTTAGCAATGGTGTCCTAACAGGACTTTAAAAAATTGTATTACCTGAATCGGCACGTCAAATCCTGATGCAAGGCATTGAGCGCATTGATTGAAGGCTGCACATGCGCTATCTCCGCAATCTCGCCGTAGAACCACCCCAGAGGGATCTTACACTTCATTGCCGACATGCCGTATCGGCCTATTGTGGTTATCTAGAGGAACAAACAAGATTTTTTTTAATAGTATTGAGCGGTCAAAAAGCAGGGGTAAATGGTCATCTATACTAATATTATGTATTATATTATAAAGAGGTAAAATTTGTTGGTAAGATTGATAGATATATAGATTGATTCCTAACTAATCATCTAATGCATAATTAGCATAGCTGGTACCCAAACATCGTCATTGTTTGAAAATGTGGTAATGTCATTTTATATTTTAAAATAGCTTAACCTCATTGGTCAGATTGAGACCAACTATGGTGGCGCCATCTGAGATTTACTTTGCCTTCGCCACCCCATTCTAAAAATGATTTCTCTGGCAGAAAGCTATATTATTCGTGGGTGCTATGGGCTATATATATATATAAAAAGGCAATGCAAAGCATGCCGCGGGCACAACAAATTAAATATAAACAGGACATTCAAAACTACCTTCATATATCGGCAAATCGGCGCCGGCTGAATGTCCGTCAACACTAAATGCTTGGTTGCGATGTCAGTCGCGAAGGCTAGCTTCACGCAGTCTGTCTCTTCACCCGTCATCCACAGGTCGATGCAGAGAGTTACCAGGTCCGAACATGATGGTATTATCTAGACAAAAATACACGAATTAAATAATAGCACGAATTAAATAATAGCATATTCAGAAAACTATAAATGGTCTCGTGAAAGTAGTTCAAAAACACCTCCTTTACGAGAAGGAGCCAAGTCGTGGATGGAGCAGTGTTTGTAGGAATGTTAGTCAAATGTTATCTTAATATTAAGACAACATAACTGAAGACAAGAAAATAGTTTGTGATAAATCTGATTTTGATTGATATGTCCTTCGGTGTCCCCGAGTAATGCTTATTTGCGTGAAAGTAACCAATTCACTTTTGACTTTTCACATTGTACACTTCTAAGCTGTAGGTATTATATTGAAAAGATACAACCTTTGCCGCGATTTTCCTTCGGTTGTTTTATTTGAATAAAAAATTTTATGGAAAGTAAAGTAGAAGAATACTTACAACATCAGTCAATTTCACGGGGTGTCCGAAGTCGAGCACGATGTACCGCCGTGCGCCGGAGTGCATGCGTTCTACTACCAGCGTGTGTTGAGGCGGCCTGGTCACTAGAGAGGCCCACGGTATGCCGCACTGCTCTTGGTCCTAGGGATAAGAGATATGATGTAGATTAATTTAAAAGAGAGAAGAAAAATAATAAAATTCTCACACTAGTTAGTAAAACACTATACAGGGTGACTGAATCTGATCTGGACCCGCCATAGCAAATTTGAATATAGAGGTCATTTACTAATTATTGAACCCTACTTTCCCTAGCCAAAGTTTTATAGTTTGGGAGAAATTTAAATTTTTATACTTAATTGAGAGAGATTTTTCCAAACTTTTTTTTTGCATTATTTTAGTGGTTTTTTTTAATTATTTGTTGGTAGTCATACACATTGGTAATTAAAATACCTCGGAACTTCCCTCAAACTAGGGTTAAAATAAGATAGTACAGTACGCTTTTAAAAAAAAAAACAAGCAAACATCTTAAAACAGTCGCTCACCGAAATAAAAATGTGTGAACTGCTACTTTCGGTTTGAGTTCAATTCTTTATTAATATTTGGCAGATTGATTTTGTACAACTTGGATGTCACTGTTGTTATTGGTACTTATGTTTTTTTAATAAAAGCCCACCTTGAAAAGTTTCTCTTCTGAGAACTCCATCTTCTCCTGAGGATCACACTCCATGAGGGAGCTCTCAACGTCTTCTAAGGAGTCAGGGTCTTGCGACGACTGCTTCATCTGACCTTCCTTTACGACCGACCACAGTTGCTGGATAATGTAATGAAAATGAACAGACTATTAACAATGAACATAAAGAATAATCGTAATCAGTGAAAGAACAGAGAAGAGAATAATAGAATATCGTGTGGTATTCTATTATTGTGCCCTTAAAGTGCTTTTACAACTAGCATCATCGTAGTAATAAGGGCGATTGAGTATAGACCAGTGTTTTTAACCTTTTTCATATCACGACCCCAATAGTATGAAATAAAATTTTGCGACCCCCGACCCTTCGCTTTTTTTTTCATACATGTTATTATGTTACAAATATTCATACGGATCCACGCTGGGTAAAATTAGTTAGTGAAACAGAAGCGCAACCATCGCATTAGACGTTAATTTTGTTAAATTGAAAGAACGTACAAATGAAATATCTAAATTTCGGACTTCGCTTGTTTATTATTCATTCCTTTCTTTTATACACATTGAATGATTTGACATGAATACTTAGTTCAGTATATTTATATTTTTTTTTTGACATTTACTGATTTGACATGAATACTTATTTTATTAAGTATTTTACTTTTACTTTTTTTATTATCATTGTGACATTTAATGATTGTTGTGATTTTTATTTACATTCATTTTGAAAAGTACATGTTATTAATTTTATTTGATTATTGTGAATGACTTATGAATTATGGACCATGTGGGTCACATTTTTAATTTTTTTGTTTGGTTTTTCCCACAATTGTCTGGCAGTTTGAGTACTATAAGCGACCTACCCAAATGTCCTTTCTTTGGTATTGTTCGTCGTTTAGTTGAGGTCCTTGAGTTATAAGTCGAGCTACACGATAACTGACAAATGCTTGCACTGACTGGGCAGGTATACTCAAATCTGTGTGGTTCTTTCTTCAAAAGACCATCTCAGACACTAATCTGCATAGTCCTCATGTGAATTGAGCAAGATTATGTATGGACTTCAAAAGAGACTATGACCTCTAAGTTTGTTTCGGTTGTTTCTTCTCAGAGTAGTCAGGTACGAAACACCGGTCCCATATAGTTTTAAAAAATGACGTGCATAACTGTTTGTAAAAACCTACTTGCAAAATAAACATCATTTATCATTTATGAAATGCTTATGTCCTTTAGTTATCATTTTCTTAATATATAGATCTATCTTTTTAAACTTTTTTATTTTATTTATTGACCTCTTACGGCCCTCTTATAGAGGACTCACAGGTTAAAAACACTAGTATAGACTATAGACACTACAGTAGACACAGTCAAAATGTACCGGTGAAAGGCCAGATAAATTATGTAATGTAAAATTCCTTTAGGGCCTGTGCAGACGACAGACTTTTTGTACGTATGAGTCTGTGGCGCACAAAATGTCTGCATGGTATACAAAAAGTCTGTCGCGGATTTTACGCAGACTCAACGCACACGACGCACATCTTCATCGTACGTCGTCCCCTACTAACGAGTGCAGATTGCATACTAAAAGTGTACGCCGACGCCGTCTGCGTTAGCACGCTTAAAGCAAAGGTTCTATTTTTTTCGCGTACTTTGGAGCGGCGCGGCGAGATCTATTAGAATGACACGGATTTTTTGGCCGCGGGACTTTTTGCGCTTCGTGTGCGTTACTGCATATAATTGCTCAAGTTCTATTTTCAGACTAAAAAGTGGGTCACATATAGTCTGTCGTCTGCGCAGGCCCTTATCTTGTTATCTTGTGTCTCTTATTTTGTCTCCTTTTAACTATAATTTTGTACAGCTGTTTGATTACACCATGACCTAAGAATACAGATGCAACTACGTTGAAAACATTGGAGGTTTTTAATGAGCCTGGCTAGACCCCAGGTTGCTGCTAGAGGACACTAGACCCTATGCTATTAGAGTTAGAGACATATAGTACCTGGCTGGGGTCCCCCGGGCCGCCGCCCGGCAGCGAGCTGACCACGGCGGAGTGGTGGCGCGCGCCGCTGGACTCCAGCTTGGTGCTAGAGGACACTAGACCCTATGCTGTTAGAGTTAGAGACATATAGTACCTGGCTGGGGTCCCCCGGGCCGCCGCCCGGCAGCGAGCTGACCACGGCGGAGTGGTGGCGCGCGCCGCTGGACTCCAGCTTGGTGCTAGAGGACACTAGACCCTATGCTGTTAGAGTTAGAGACATATAGTACCTGGCTGGGGTCCCCCGGGCCGCCGCCCGGCAGCGAGCTGACCACGGCGGAGTGGTGGCGCGCGCCGCTGGACTCCAGCTTGGTGCTAGAGGACACTAGACCCTATGCTGTTAGAGTTAGAGACATATAGTACCTGGCTGGGGTCCCCCGGGCCGCCGCCCGGCAGCGAGCTGACCACGGCGGAGTGGTGGCGCGCGCCGCTGGACTCCAGCTTGGTGCTAGAGGACACTAGACCCTATGCTGTTAGAGTTAGAGACATATAGTACCTGGCTGGGGTCCCCCGGGCCGCCGCCCGGCAGCGAGCTGACCACGGCGGAGTGGTGGCGCGCGCCGCTGGACTCCAGCTTGGTGCTAGAGGACACTAGACCCTATGCTGTTAGAGTTAGAGACATATAGTACCTGGCTGGGGTCCCCCGGGCCGCCGCCCGGCAGCGAGCTGACCACGGCGGAGTGGTGGCGCGCGCCGCTGGACTCCAGCTTGGTGCTAGAGGACACTAGACCCTATGCTGTTAGAGTTAGAGACATATAGTACCTGGCTGGGGTCCCCCGGGCCGCCGCCCGGCAGCGAGCTGACCACGGCGGAGTGGTGGCGCGCGCCGCTGGACTCCAGCTTGGTGCTAGAGGACACTAGACCCTATGCTGTTAGAGTTAGAGACATATAGTACCTGGCTGGGGTCCCCCGGGCCGCCGCCCGGCAGCGAGCTGACCACGGCGGAGTGGTGGCGCGCGCCGCTGGACTCCAGCTTGGTGCTAGAGGACACTAGACCCTATGCTGTTAGAGTTAGAGACATATAGTACCTGGCTGGGGTCCCCCGGGCCGCCGCCCGGCAGCGAGCTGACCACGGCGGAGTGGTGGCGCGCGCCGCTGGACTCCAGCTTGGTGCTAGAGGACACTAGACCCTATGCTGTTAGAGTTAGAGACATATAGTACCTGGCTGGGGTCCCCCGGGCCGCCGCCCGGCAGCGAGCTGACCACGGCGGAGTGGTGGCGCGCGCCGCTGGACTCCAGCTTGGTGCTAGAGGACACTAGACCCTATGCTGTTAGAGTTAGAGACATATAGTACCTGGCTGGGGTCCCCCGGGCCGCCGCCCGGCAGCGAGCTGACCACGGCGGAGTGGTGGCGCGCGCCGCTGGACTCCAGCTTGGTGCTAGAGGACACTAGACCCTATGCTGTTAGAGTTAGAGACATATAGTACCTGGCTGGGGTCCCCCGGGCCGCCGCCCGGCAGCGAGCTGACCACGGCGGAGTGGTGGCGCGCGCCGCTGGACTCCAGCTTGGTGCTAGAGGACACTAGACCCTATGCTGTTAGAGTTAGAGACATATAGTACCTGGCTGGGGTCCCCCGGGCCGCCGCCCGGCAGCGAGCTGACCACGGCGGAGTGGTGGCGCGCGCCGCTGGACTCCAGCTTGGTGCTAGAGGACACTAGACCCTATGCTGTTAGAGTTAGAGACATATAGTACCTGGCTGGGGTCCCCCGGGCCGCCGCCCGGCAGCGAGCTGACCACGGCGGAGTGGTGGCGCGCGCCGCTGGACTCCAGCTTGGTGCTAGAGGACACTAGACCCTATGCTGTTAGAGTTAGAGACATATAGTACCTGGCTGGGGTCCCCCGGGCCGCCGCCCGGCAGCGAGCTGACCACGGCGGAGTGGTGGCGCGCGCCGCTGGACTCCAGCTTGGTGCTAGAGGACACTAGACCCTATGCTGTTAGAGTTAGAGACATATAGTACCTGGCTGGGGTCCCCCGGGCCGCCGCCCGGCAGCGAGCTGACCACGGCGGAGTGGTGGCGCGCGCCGCTGGACTCCAGCTTGGTGCCGTCTGAGGCCACGTGGCAGGTGACGTGGAGAGGCATGGCCTCGCTCAGGCCGGCACCAAATACACCAACGCCGTTGTTCTGAGCCCACCATGCGGTAGATGAGGTAGCGCTTTTTGCGTCTGTTGGTAAGAATTTGTTTCGGATTAGGACCGATTTCTTCATGAATGCAAGTTTGAGATAAATTTTGGTTAGAGTAACACTTGGGCCTGAGAACAATGCACAAGCATGAATCTTAATATTGATTTTAGTCTAGATTAGAATTTCACTGTCACTGTTATTTGTTAGCATGACACATGATCACTCGGTCTGGTGCCGAAGCATGCTGACCCAAAAATGTGTGTAGCAACCTTTAGGTTGTGATTCAAGAAAGCATCTTTCTGGAATATCATAATACTATGCGAAGAAAGTATTTATTTTCACAGGAAATCACCTATGAGCTCCAACACGCACAAAACCTAGCACCAGTAGACCAAACTAAAAGACAACAAAAAATCTTTGTGTGATGGCCAAAAGAAAACCCTTACAAGTCAACTCACCCATATCCAGAGGCAGGTTGAGCAGTTCTTTCAGCTGGTAGTCAGGTTTGGGAACTGGCGGTGAGGTGGTGTCTCCGGCTAGCACGCTGGCGTACGTGACCGGGGTGGAGGTTCCACGCCCTAGCTCGGGTATCTCTGTGGCGAATATTGTGCGCTCCAATGGTAGGCCGTAGAGACCGAATCTAGAAGAAAATTAAACGATTAAGACTAGATAGAATATATAGTGGGTTAGATACATAATGAGTGTAAAAAGACTATTAACGAAGCCGAAAGGTACTTGTTATACACGTCTTTGCGAACTTTTTTTTGCTCTGGATATACCTGGGAACCTTCTAGTCCCGGATATTTTGGAAACCTACGTTTTTTTTTTAATACAATGTTTAATGTTATTAAGTTTACTTTAAATACCTCCATGACGGTTGTACTGTTCAATGCATCCATCAGCACAATGATTTAGTACGATAACGGCCGTTTTCTATAACTTACTTACGTATAAGTGTTGGTTAATGTGCCTTCTTCCGTAGCTATCGCTGTTTCTATAAACAAAGAATATCATATCCGCGTCACCTACCTGTCACTTGATTCATAGAAAAATCAAAGAAAGCTTTTCTGTGACGTTTTGTTTCTAACCGTCCAGTAAGCAAAAATAATGTCAAACAGTCGATAGCAACCTACTGAAACCGGCTAGTAAGTTATTGAAAATAGCCGTAAATTGAGTCCTACCGTAAACCGTGATTATTCACCCCAACAAAAAAAGTAGGTTCGCATGTTTGCGTTAGTTTAGAGTTATTAGATGGTTCAAATCTTCATGAAGAGTCCGTTTACACTTGGAATTTTTCTAACAGAATTAGATTACGTGTTCTAAGTCAAGTCGTACAAAAAGTTACATCTGACAGAGACACGTTGTGTATTACTACTCGTAAATACCATAGCCTAAAGTAGTGTCTGCAGCATAGACCTCTCCTGACACGCCATTTTACTCAATTCCCATCTAACCTTATACTGCTGATACCATCCACGTTGCGATGTTCGTCGCTCCATCTAACGGTTAGGTGGAGACACGAAAGTAACATTTTCTTAGCAATCATCACCAAAGTGACATCTTACCTCGCTCTCAGCAGACTGTGATACACATCAGGCCGGTCTCTCAGACACCTGGCCGCTCTCTCCAACAAGGCCAAACACTTAGCCACAAGCGCAGGCGCCATGGCTCTGGAAGTGCATTGCTGCGCCAGCGCCGCTAGCCAGCGCACGGCTCCGGCGGATACGCTCGCGCCGACGTACGGGATGCAAGCGCATACGCTGTTTGAGAGTGTCGCTTCGAAGGTTGATTTCCATGGTTTAGGGAGCTGTTTCTCGCCCCTGTTAGAACAAAGAAAATACATGAAAAAGGTTCAATCTTGAATAAAACCTGGCCGAGTCGATGATTGTAAGTCTGATGTATGATTTCACGGTAACTGCTGATTGGTTGGGCAATATTTACATTCAGAACCATTCATAGAAGTGGACAAGAGATTTTAGCAAAGAAGTATTTTCTTGAACGTCTTGTAGGTAATTATTACAAGAAAGGTTTCTCTTTGTATGATAATTATTTACGGGTGAAAGTGGACGATAGAAAGCACAGTAACACCGTCAACACAGTATCATGATCATAAAAGAGAGAGGAAGAAAAAATAAAATCATACTCACTCGCTAGTAATCAGAAGAATTTTCACACACTTCTTCGCCATACTCCTATTGGCGCACAGAATACAATTCTTGATCAAAGCATCGGTATGTTTCTCAATAATTTTCACGCACTCCAACTGCTGAGTTTCAACAGATTTGTCCTTCCCTTTCTCGGTCTTCGCCAGTCGCATCCGTTGAAGCCTGATGGACACCACCCAGATCAGAAGATCCATGGCTATATTCCTCATTTCAATATCAGCATTGTTAACCGTAATCTCGCATAACGTGTTCAGAAAGCTGTTCGATTCTAACATCGCTGTCCGATTCTGTCGTTCCATTAGAAACTGTGTATGAGGACTAGAACGAACCGTCAATGAGATTTGATGGAGCCAATCGCAACCAATAAAACCTGATTTCTTGGAACTGCTTTCTCCAGTCTTATTTGTCCCTTTACTCATGTCTTTGGCAGGGTCAAAGAGTGTCTTAATATGGATAAGGAAGGTTCTTCCTCTGGCTCTATACAACCGAGGGCTTGTCAGTATTAAAGTCCCTGATTGTTGCGTCATGTCGAGTCCTGAAGACAGTAATAAAGGCCCAGCTAAGATTTCTGCGTTATGTGCTTGTAAATACTCTTCACTGTTGACAGGGTTCTCGAGATTTGACATGTCGGAGTCTATGACCGGGAAATGTATAGGAGAGTCCGATCTGTGTCCGAAAGACGCGTCTTTCTTGTATCCAATGCCGTGAAGGTTTTGTTTCAATAGGGTGACCAGTATGATCGGGAGATTGGCTGAGCAAGCAGAGTGTAAAGTGAAGCCAAACTCTATGTGAGCTAAAGAAACGCTGTACGGTAAAGTAAGTTCTAAAACATGCTCATCCCACGTCGAAGAAGTATTCTGCAATCTCCAAGTCCTGTTATTCTGGTGATCAGATCTAGATCGTTGAGCCGGTGACAACTCGCACCAGAATCCAGGAACAACCGCGCTATAAGGCACTGTTGTATTAGTCCCGTAATAACCAGTTAAATGTATCAAAATTTCTAAGTCCGTCAAACTAAGTTCAGTCTTATGTGCAATGAGGCAGGTAGCGGGCATCGGCCCGCATACTTCGTCCCGAGGCGCTCGCTGTAGCATATCAAAATCTATATTAGCGAATTCATCTTCGTCAATATCACCTGTGTTATCTTTCTCGCCGTTGTTCAAGGCGTAGAAGTATATCATTCCGTGTTTGGTGGACACACTAAGCCTTTCCACTGAGGCACAGAACACGACTGAAGTGAACTGTCCTTTGGGTACGCGTTTCTCTGACAAAGTCTTGAAATCTGGTAATGAATACAGTCTTAGACTGCCGTCAACACCCACAGCGGCGAACGAATACTGATCATGTTTGTCTGTTGGTAACAAACACAGGTCCACCGGACTCTCATTGAAAGGTAACTCTTTATAGGACACCGGGTGGTCTTCTAACGTGTAAATTGACGTTTTACTGTTAATCTTATACAGGAGGAAGAAAGCCTTCGCGTCAGATTTCGGTTTGTCACTGGGCTCAGTGACTTCGTCGACTTCCATTTTAGTGTCGCCATCGTTGTCTGTCTCCTCCTCAACTTTGACCTTTTCCGGCTCAATGCTTGATATCACTACCAGCAAATGTTCTTTATCTTCCGTTGGTAGCAAATGTGTGACCTTGGAATCGTCTTTGAAGTTCAGTTTAGGTGGGAGAGTCAAGCACTGGACTGCTATGCCTTGTGTAACCGCTTCTTCTTGAGGTGGATCGCTGTCAAAACCGTCGTTATTACTGTTAGTGATAGCTGTCTGTGTACCAACTTTGCTTCCACCCCCGAAGGTCGTGACCTTGACTTTTTCCGTTCCATCTCCGCCTTCATACCACTTTAAATCCGAGATCTCCAGAGGTCCATTCATGTTCAGATAGTGCGTTATAGGGTCCGCTTGTTGCAACACCGCGTCAGTTTGATCAGCTAGTTTCGTACCAACAGACTCGAGGTTGCCGCTCTTCCAGCTTTTGAGCTGGGAGATCTTGCCTACGAAGTCTAGCATCGTCGCTTGGCCAGCTTCTTGTAACTCCGGTAACAAGGCTGTAGGAGGCGGCGGCGGCATCACTTTGAAATGTTTCGGCAGTATTATCTTCTTAGGTTCCCACATCTTACAATCCTCTTTGCTGGACGAAGCGTTTAGGTTAATAACATTGCTGATTTGCTCGTCTAGTAAGCTATTTGTGCATTGTGGAAGCTCGGTGTCCTCATCGGAGTACTGGAAGTATATTTCGTCGTATATGTTCGCGTCGTCAGGCCTCGCTACGGTACAGACTTTTTTGCTACCACCTGGTTTGGAGTTCCCGCTACTGTTTGACGTGTGTACTACTGTGGTGATCGAGCCAGCCAGTGAGCTGTGTATGTCATAAGTTAAAAGAAACAGCATTTTGTTTGTTGTTAAGTTGTTTTTAGCTTCGTTTTGGTCGTTCATTGCTTGAACGCTTTCTTTGTCGGCTCCTGCGTCAAAGAGTGCTTTGCTGGAGTCTTCCTTGATTGGCTGGTCAGTCTGTGTGGTGTTGGTGCGGGTGATGACGACGGCGCACATGAGGGACGGCTTCGTCTTGTTCGTGTTGGTCTCTTTCTCTGTGCTCTCCGAGTTCTGTGTTTGTGGGTAAGCCTCTTGCTGTGACGTCATGCCGACGAAAGCCATTGCCGTTAGCTCGACGCCGTACGTGGCTGTGGCAACAAAATGCTTAATTAGTACTATGAAAATACAATAATTCTTATTGATAAAACACATACAAAAACCAATTACTATTTATAAAACATTAAAATAAGCGTAAATCATCTGTAAAAATATCTAAATGCAAAATCAAAAAGGTTGAAAACAAAACCAAGACAGCTTAACATGAATGAAAACTTTGTACACACACAAAAACAAAGAAAAAAATAAAACAAAAAAACTTCAAAATACTCACAACTATCCTTCTCCAAGCTAGCCGACCAAACTTTATTACTATCGGTCGTTAGCATGCCGCTGAATATCGAGTCATATGGCGACAGGTGAATGAACTTCACCAGCTTCAGACCGCAGTCGAACCTCCAGATGTTGACTTTTCCCTCAGGGGTGCCCGTCGCGATCAGGTCCCCCGTATTCCCCTTTGACACTACCGTTACGTTGGTACAGGGCACCGCACATGCTGTCGCATTGGTCACCTGTTGAGTATAGAAGGCTTTCAAACTATGGCACATAAAGTAATCTTAGCATTAGCGCCTAAGTTCACTGTCTTCCAAGTTTAAATTGACCCGTCATCGTTACGTATCCTTTTTATTCCGCCACGTCATGTTAAGAGAGCAACGGTATTTGAACTCTAATCTAATCAAAATAATAACAAATAAACAGTTCTAAAAATGTACTTAAATTCTCATCATGATTTCGCGTAACTAAATTACGAAATATTATTATTTATAATACGGTTATACCGAGATGTGGGTGACTTGTTATCACGAAGATTATAGAATTGCCGAATCACTGTGGCGAGCCGCGCCTCCAAACCGATAATGAGTGATGTCTTACGTTCAGAGAAATCTGACCGACAGTTACCATAGAGCGTCCACTGTGAGCATACCATGAGGCGTGGCGTGTGCAAAAGTTGCGAACTAGTGAACGTGGAAACAGGTTTTCTCATTAGGGAAGGTAACCTAAGATAATTATGAAAGGTGCTTCAACGAAAAGAAATTCTTAGGTTTACTAGAACAGGCTGTATTCTACAACGATGCATAGTCATGCAAAAAAAAACATCAACAGATTGATATAAAATCACTCGCGAGTTCGAGTCATGCAGTCATGCAATCTATGTCTATAAATTGGGGTGCATGACTGACACAGCACTGTTCTAGAATATGGTTCTTATCAAAACTCTTTGTTTCAGATAATCAGCATCCATATTATTGGAGCAAGTAACTATTATGTGTAGTTTAAAACAAATGTTGATAAGTGATTGTGTTTCAAGTGCTGTGTTGTGCTGTTATGAATGGATTTTGGACTATTTCCTAAATTATTTTAGATTAATAAATCAAACATTGAAGCAGAAATGACTAGTGTAAAATTTGTAAGTAAATTATTACATTCAACAAGAGCTACTTTGTCTCATTTCACAAACCCTGTTACAAGATTAGGTATTCATTCTTCTTTACATACAAAGTCTGTATCTGTTTGTATTTTAATTTGTTTATAACTCGATTCCTTTTAATGTGAGTCTACACATTAAAAGGAATCTACTGTAAACTATATCTTATTTGTGGGTTTTAATATTATAATTATAAACATACGCGTGGACAACTAATTTCAGATAAATCAAAAATAAAACTAAATACTTCAAAATTGTTTAAAAATCAGATTTATAGAGAGTGTAAAAGGACCCTTCACGAAGCCGTCAACCAAGCACATCAAACTAAGTTAGTTTACGCAAAAATTTACGTAGAAAACGATTTTGGGGTGAAAAATAACGTTTTACGGTAGAACTCAATGTAACGCACTCAAAACATTGTGCTAATGGATGGATTGAATAGTACGGGGGTCGTGGAGATGTTTAAGTAAACGTATTACATTAAAAAAAAATGTATTTAAAAAAACTTGTGAAAAAGTTAGAACTTTGACCCCCAATATCTCCGTAACTAGAAGGTTTCCAGGTATGGTCTAGAATAAAAAAAATGATCGCAATGACGAGGAGAACAAGTGCCATTCGGCCTCGTTAAGGGTCTTTTTACACCCTTTAGAAGAAACCCGGATAATGCAACAAAGTAGTCCTTTAAGCTTTCCATTGCCGGCAGTTAAACAACCACCTCCGTCTCAGTCTATTATTAGAAATTAATGGACACACTGTTGACAGAGGATAGTGGAAGAAAAAAACGTGTTGGGCTGACCCCAAACAACATGGGAAAAGGGCAGGAAGATGATGCTCTATTAATGGACTGTAACGTCCAACTAATGGGCAGTGGGCCCTAACTAGGGTTGCCAACTATACTGTTAAAACAGTATTGTAGTATTTTTCACTACATTATACTTTTTACTGTTGAACAAAAATAAAGTATACAAAATACTGTTTTCAGCATCAAAATTTTCGGTAGGTAATGAATAGTGCACAAAATAAATAGTACAAGTGTGTGGGAAGACAGAAATAGAGATTCAATAAATTTAATAAAGAATGAGCTCATCATTTATTTATTTTTTTGGTATTTAAAAGAAAAAAAGAATTAAAAACGTTTATTTCAATTACAATAGGCATTTCAATACATATTATTGGAGATCACCTTTTAAGCAAGGAATTGCTTGTATTAGGAGACTCCGCACTTCCACTTGTCATTTTTATGCAATTGAAATGTAGACAGTGTAAACATGAAAGACTAAACAAAAGTAAAAAATTAAAATAAAAAATGATAAATGGGTAACTTTTGATTGTGGCAAGGACTATGAGGCTTTTAAAAATAATACAAAATTGATAACTTGTGCGGGAAGCACTAAAAATATGTCTTTAAAAAGCTTTAAAACATAAAAAATACTGTTAATATTTCTAAAATATTGTTTATTTTCCTTCTCAGAACCAAATAATACTTTATTTCTTGTAAAAAAAAATTTGGCAACCCTAGCCCTACCCTCCTTCCACCTCCCTCTGTATATAGCTACCAATCTCTGTTTAAGGATAGGTTTGTGTACTGAAAAAATCTAATTAGTCCGTCAGTTAGATTATCAAAAAATATTTGACCCTTATTTTTTCTTTTGTTACGTAAACCAAAAATGACGAAGACACGACACTACTACACTACGACACTTTTAAAATTCTCAATACGTCACGCTGTGGTATAATTTTTTGTGCGTTCTGACGTCACGAGGCCCCACTCCCGAGTTTTGATGAGTTTTATCTTTGTCAACATTCATTCATTGACGAAAACAAAAAATACGTGTCCATTATTTTCCAATGCCTAACTAACGGACTAACTAGATTTGCAATTTATTGATGGTGGAAACTAGCCTACTGGGTACCCAAACAATGACATGCACAATCACCTATCCACCATGATAGGTACATATTTGCAATCATAAGACAAGTTTCATCATTCATGATATTATACAAATCTTTGTATTATTTGTGATTCATGTAACATGACAATTTGGTTAAAGATGAATCACCGCGGCTTACGCTTGAGTGATCGGCAATAACGTCATATGACGCGCATGACCCGTTTTCTGTACGTATTAAAAGATAAAAAATATAATTATACAGGCAAACGGAAGACGTGTAAACAATATTATACGTATTATAACGAGGGAAAAAAGACAAAAAGTTTAAAATGGACTTTGTTCTGTACTCAATACCGCTTCTCTACATCAGAGCTTATGAAGTCTAAGGTCCAATGCAAAGTAACGGTCTGTCTATTTATATGTGAGTCACCATCTTCTTACAAGTCATCATGCAGTCTAGCTTTTTCCTAACTAGGGTTGGGGTCGGTTTCCAGTCTAACCGGATAAAGCTGACTACCAGTATTTTGCATGAAAAGACTGCCTGTCTGACATTCATTCCATACTCGAAGCTTTTCACACGACATGTCTTTTAATATTTCCATTCTAAGTAAATATGCGTACACAAATAAAAGAATAATATTGCGGTTAATCTCAGCAGGTGTCTTTAACATTTTCTCATCGTGACCACAATCCTGAGTCGTTGGTTACTGTGCACGTGTGTGTGTGTTACTGTATGTTGTTGTAAAACATGTTTGTTTATGAATATCTGACTAGACAAGCTCTAGACTGAGAAACGGATGATAAACACTTGAAAAAGCGGAAGCGCGTGATACCCTCTTAATATTACATAATAATTATCCCTATTATGGTATCAAGTTAGTTGATAAGTAGAACACTTTATGCATTTAATACATAAAATGTTCTACTTATTTTCCATTCACACAAATATGCATGTGTGTACAACACGTACAACCGTATTACCTAAACACTTCAGTTAAACTGTTATTGGAGTTACTGTGTTGTCGGTTACGAGGACAGCATTCAGGTGCTATTTATAATGGACATGTTAGAAAATAAACATTTAATTCAACTCACCGAAATGGGCACATTGTGCGTATACTCCCCCCTAACGAAGGGGCAGTTGGGCGAATGCCTCTCATGCTCCACCCAGGGCTCGTCCGACTTCTCCCAGCAGACCAGACATACGAGGCAAGTGAAGCACATGGCGCGGTCGTCGCCGCTCGGTGAGGGCTGGTGGTAGAAGCCTGCTTGAGCCATTCGAGCGGGGAGGGCCCATCTGTGGGAAGAGGAAATGGTTATTATTTTTCAAATTCAAGACGCGGAGATGGCCGATAGAGCAAAACTTTGACCGAGTATCAAGGTTCCAGTTTTAGGACTGCTCCTAAAGCTCGTTGGGTTGGCGATATCGTCAAAGTCGCGGGAGACACCTGGATCAGGGACGCATAGAACCGGGAAGTGTGGCAGAAAAAGGGAAACCAATACCCAGCAGTGGGTGATTCCGGGCTGATATGACGATGATGAAAGTCAAGTTGTCGAGAGATTTTTTTTCATCAGAAACATGTATGTTTAAAGTTGATAGTAGCTTTCTTAATTATTAACATATTATTTTATTGTACGAAACAATAAGGAAGAAAGGACTATTCAGGACAATCTGGACCATATTTATTGGTTATTAACGGATCTTTCCTCTTTCAATGGAATAATTTCAAACATAATTTTTTTCTTTCATTGTTATTTTTAGAATCATGATTTTATAAATAGGACGGTATTTACCTATAGGGAAAGGAAAATCAGTTTTAGAATCTTACTTTTAAAAGTAGCGTGGGGTTTCCGCCGTATCCCAGTAGTTCCATTCTCTAGTTCCATTATGGGAATACTGGAAATTTTTTCTCCCAGTAGTTCCATGGAACTAGAAACTTTTTCACCTAATCCCATTAGTTCCATGAAGTACAGTTGAATGGTAATTAAATATAGTAAGAACAATAATCTTATGTCGATTGGACCCGCTGTTAAAATAAAATAAAACATTTCATCGAATTTCAAATTTGAGTAACAGCATGTACTCGTAGAAAAATGTTAGGAGGAATAAAATAATTAAAAATTTGACCCCATTGGCCCCAACGTAGTTTTGAGCAATAACATATTACTCAAAAACATTGTATGGGACCGAGTAGTGTAGTGTTAGTACAGTTGTGCTAGTTTTGGACAGTAACCTTATTAACAGTACTAGGCTGGCATTAATCCAAGATGGTATTTATTACTAGAAAACCGTACCTACCCAGCCTATTGATATGTATCACCTTGAGTTCATGCCAGCCTGGTACTTCTTGGGGAACATGTCATATTGTATGCCTCACTGGCAACCGGATAATAGTCTCACAGATTACCAGGAGGCCAGAATCATGAAAGAGGTATTGTATATTTTTATTGTTAATAGGAACCTCACAATCAATCTAAATATATACATTTCGATTATCATACAGCATGCAATGTATGCATGTGTATGTCTGAGGCAGAACACCTTGCGCCTCCGTAGACCAGAGAATGGGCAGCAGCGTTTATCTGTTAGTCTTTCATCACTGCGATGTCCAATCCGCCTGTCGAGAGTGGAGACGGCGGGGGGTTTCAACTATTTCCATATGTATGTTACTTTAGTAAGGCTTGCTTCTTTATGGAATTTGTAATATATTTGACAAAATCTGTTGTAGGAGTATTTTACACCTCCGCTTTACTTTTTCTTACTATTATTTTAGACTGTCGTCATCATCGAGGCAGATCTATAAAACGCTGACGTGACGACTTGGAAACATACATGAATAAAAGATTGGCCCTAAAAGACCGAGAGATGGATAAATGCAGGTGACCTTTATCAAGCAGTGTGATAATATCCTATACTATACCACTGCTGCACCTGCCTCTCCATTAAACTCAATCCACAGTCACACTCAGTCAGCTGTGAGTCTGTAACCAGCCATCCTGATAAAATCATTGCTGCACCTGTGCGCGAAAACCAGCATTGGAATCTTCTACTGCTGGTCTGTCAGAGGCTGGATGGTGAGAATGGCGACCATCTTTACTTGAAGTTGACGACCCGAATAGCGCAGCGGTAGTGAGGCTGCCTTACGTTCTTTGGGTCCCGAGTTTGAATCCCGGTAGGAACAAATGTTTGTGTGATGAGCATGGACATTTGTTTCAAAGTCATGGATGTTTTTATGTATTATGTAGTATATCAACTATCTGGTGACCACAACACAAGACTCGTTGCTTAGTGTGGCACCAGATGGCGCTGTGAGCAATGTCCAGCGATATTTATATTTATTTCATTTATCTTCTACTCACTTGTAGTACATGTGTGGCCACCGCTTGAAGGTCTCCTTCCAGTGTGGCACTAGATAGCGCTATGTGTAATGTCCAGCGATATTTATATTTATTTATTTATCTTCAACTCACTTGTAGTCCATGTGTGGCCACCGCTTCAAGGTCTCCTTCCAGTGTGGCACTAGATGGCGCTATGTGTAATGTCCAGCGATATTTATATTTATTTATTTATCTTCTACTCACTTGTAGTCCATGTGCGGCCACCGCTTGAAGGGCTCCTTCCAGTGTGGCACTAGATGGCGCTATGTGTAATGTCCAGCGATATTTATATTTATTTATTTATCTTCTACTCACTTGTAGTCCATGTGCGGCCACCGCTTAAAGGTCTCCTTCCTCTCGGCCTCGCTGTACATGAGCGGCCTGGTTTCCTCGTCGCGGGAGCATGGCACCAGCTCGTTGGCGCGCTGGCCCACTGCGGACGCAATGGCCAACGCTGGTATCCGCCGATTCTGGCCTTTCAGCTCCTGTACCACGCCGGTTGTGACAAGCCGGAGGGTGGATTGTGGTAGGCAGATTGTTACTGTGCTCCACTGGAAGATTTTAGTAAAGTTAGTTGGTACACTGTTTTAAATAGCGGAAAAAACTACCGTTGACGATGAAAATACATAAATTTCGTCTCCCATTGTTAGTAATAGAAAAACCTACTGGATTCTAATGCATTAATTAACAATTTTTAATTACTCAAATTAGGTAAACATAGTTACAATTGAATAGACATTGATTACGTAGGTTTTTTTAAACTTTTCTTTCATCCCATATTTATTTCTAACTAGCGACCCGCCCCGGCTTCGCACGGGTGTAATGTAGATATAAACCTTCCTCTTAATCCCTCTATCTATTGAAAAAACCCGCATCAAAATCCGTTGCGTAGTTTTAAAGATCTAAGCATACATAGGGACAGACAGACAGCGAGAAGCGACTTTGTTTTATACTTTGTATTTTTTTAGTTGTTCAAATTAGACATATTAGTACAAAATGTCGCATCACCTTTTGTGCCTTGACTCCTTTCCTGACAGGTTCTGCGTCGATGGAGTTCTTCAGCTCGTTGATGAAGTCTGTCAGACCCTCGATGGAGTGTGCGTCTAGACTCTGAAGACATTGGTACAGGAGCACCGCCTGCATCAGAAAATAATGATATTTTTTTATTTATTTGTGCATTTGAACGGACGTCTATGGAAATGATTTTGGCAAAATCAGAGCAGCAATAGGGATGATGACGGACTAAAATATAAATATAATTCCCTTTAGTCCGTCAGTTAGATTATCGAAAAATATTGGATAGGTACGTGTTTTTTGTTTTACCAAATTAATAAAAATTGACGAATATAAAACGTGTCAACGATCATGAGTGGAGGCTTGTGACGTCACATTTGATTAAAAAATTACTCAAATGTGACGTCACACGAGTTTTCGACTTCATTTTTTGTTTACGTAAATAAAGAAAACTATGTGTCCAATTTTTTTGGAAATCTATCTGACGGAGTAATTAGATTTATTTCGTCATCTACCCTATCGGCAAATGAGTCACCATAATTACTACATCCATTTATATATAAATTATACCTTTTAACTTTTTTCTATTACGTAAAATTTTAATCTGTATTTTTATTCGTTTAAAAAGCGATAAATGGTAATAGGGAGATGGAACGAGATCCGTCATCTGAAAACTAAACTACACAAGTTCAAAAGTTCGTTGATTCAGTTTAGAAATACGCGTAACGTTCAAATTTACATTTGCGTGTTTAACAAAAAGTATTCTTTATCGTAAACACCACCATTTCCCCAAAAACTATCACCCCAATGGCCTACCCTACTACATAGGATTAGAATAAATTAATTGTAACAAAACTAAACACATTACAATACTCGTATTTAAATAACTACACTCCACCGTAATACACTTTGAATAGTAAATCGATTGTGCGGCGTGCCCGCTCCATTACGTAGTGTAGTGATCTTACACATGAATCATGAACGAAAGTATCTAATATTCTAGACTTTGCCCGCGATTTCAGACTTTCTTAAACAAACTTTCATCCCATTTCGGATTTTACACAAGAAACAAAGTAAAATTCTATTTCCGATGTAAACTCAATGACTAAGCTAAAGAAAACCTTATATGTCAACTCTGTTAAGTTCGTTGTAAAAATGCTATGAAAGTCACTATTCTAGGTCCTATAGTGGAAAATATAGGGTGGATAGGACACCACGTTTTCAGTAGGTACATCATTCTGAACCCCCATATCAAAATTATGTAAAAATTTTCATCAGATTTTTATTTATGAATGATCTTTTCCATACATTTGACAGTGTAGGTATTGCCTTTTTTTAATTAAAGAAAAGAAAGAAAGAAAGAAAAACATTTATTAGCCCGCACAGGACACAACACAATTAAAATGGTTAAAATAACAGTACAGCCAATAAAAAAAAAAAAAAAAAAACAAAAAAAAAAAAATGAGAAGAAAAAAACATGAAATTAAATTGGTCCTGTACTAAGCCCCTGTACAAAAGGCCCCTATCTCAGCATGGTGCTGTAACATTTAAAAAAAAAAAAACGTCACAGCGCTGGTATTCTGATAGGGCCCAGAGTGATGCCACGGTCAGGCACGGATAATATAATAAATACATAAAGTGTGAACGAAAGAAAAATAATAATACAAATATGGGTAGAATAAATAGAGAAAGTAATAATTACATCTACACCCCACGTAACCACTACTTTGTGTTGAGTTTCACAGGCAACACTGACGAACAGAGACGCGGGCGCAGACATACATATTAATATATAATCTGTGATTTGTTAGAGAGTATAATTATATAAGCTCTATGTGGTCTGTGGTATTACAATACAATTAAAAACAAATGCTGTGTGAATTGGGGGCGAGCCTTCAGAATGTTGTATCCTGTATAATTTAATTCGTTACTTGATGGGATTCAAGCTTACATTATAAAAATAACATTCTGTAAAAACTTAGTTTAAGTTACCCCAGTGGGTAAATTATGCATTGATTATGTTAGTCAGATTGTCCTTGAATACTTTCAGATAGGAATAGACCTCGATATGATGGAAGGTTGTATTTATACCTCTCAGCGATATAAGAGGATGACCTTCTAATAGGTTACGTCAGAGCATGCGTAGGTAGTAAGTTAATTTAGCGGTCCCTGATGAACTAATAATCAAGTACTGCTTCCGAGGTTTTTAATTAAGTACGAATATTTCTGGTAGCGCATTTATCTTCAAAGCAGAGACGGCCCCAGGGGGTAAAAGCACGCCGGGGCTGCGAGACTGAGCCGGGGCTGCGGGACTATGCCGGGGCTGCGGAACTGTTCGAAAGAGATACCGTGGCTCCGGAACACAAAGGGCGATGAAGGAACATGGATGGGTTTTAGTCAGTAAAAGTCTGACACTCCCTCCTGCTCCGCCCAGAGCGGGAGGAGTCATTTCATGATTCCCATCCGAAAAAAAAAGGCACTGATTACGGAAGTACAATACAGGCAGACATTGTATAATTTATTTCGTCACCATTTCACCTAAAACTGTGAAAGAAAACATCTTGAAAAATTCTAGACGTGACATCCCCAGCGGACCCGCGTGGTGGGTTGTGAACTTGTGATGGTCCGCTCTGTCTTACACAGAGCTGACGTTCCAGTAGTCCGAATGTTATAGGCCGAACCGAACCCAGCCATTTATTGTTGAACAAGGACCCTAAGAATAGGCAATAGGCAATAAGCACGTAATTTTTTCTTCACTTAAATCTATAAAATATAGTACTATCAACCGAAGAAAAGTATTAAAAGTTAAGTTCAACTACTGCTTGTCGCATAAAATAATATTAAACTCCTGCAATTTTCTACGACAGTTCAAACGTCCGTAGCTGTCGTGGCCATGATGTGACGTCATTATCCACAATCTGCTTTATAAAATAATTTTACCAATTGTTTGTGCTTTATTCAAGTAAAAATTGCAATTACAACATTATAATAAAATCTTAGTGAAACTTTAAGCACTTTTAAAATAAAAGGGTTTTTTTGACACAATGAACTTTGACGTCAATACGGCGTTATCGAGGACGGTGTGTTTTGAGAGTGCGTTCCGTTTCACTAAAAACATACTAAGTACATAAAACAGTAAATTGTAAAATAAGTGATGTATTAGAAACTTAAACAAATGTACCACAGTGTTTTTATGCGCCAAAACAAGGCATTCTTCATAAATAAAAAGAGATACGTTTCATGCATATTCCCTATTGCCAGTAAGGCCTTTTCGTGGGCTTTCGGCACCCAGTTTACTAAGTTCTTCGTCAAGACAAATTAATTTCAGCATCGTTTTCACAAGAAAAGATATTAACGTGTCCGCGAACCCAACTGCGTGATAAGTTCTTTGCTTTCCGGTATGAAACACACACAATATGACGCGCCTACCCTATGTGCTTATCGAGGTTACATTACACTTCCGTACAAAATCCAACAGCTAGTATGACGTAAGTCTGTTACAGGCACAGGCATCCAAACATAGATTTTATATCATTAGATATCATGAGACAGTTTTTTCAGGGAGCAGCGGTGGCCCCAGTGGTGGCGGCCCCGACTTACGAACAGTAATTCTTGGGTTCGAACCCAGACAGGCGCATTACTTTGTGTAATTAATTTCATCACCACTGCTCTCAAAACGGTGAAGGAAAACATCGTGAGGAAACCGGCATATTCTAGAACCAAAAATTCGAAGACATGTGACATCTACCAATCCGCACTGGGCCCGCGTGGTGGATTATAGCCCACTCCCTCTCATTGAGAGGAGGCCGTGTCCCAGCAGTGGGAACATTATAGGCTTATGATGATGAGACAGTTTTAGATGATTATGAATAAGACCTCATGTTTATTTTCAGTATAACAATATTCAAACAACATAATTCCACCTCACTAACTTTATGAATAACCCAGAATATGAGTTCCATTAAAATCTCATGTTACTTTTTTTAATTAGGCACATAGATTGACGTCATCGTGCGTGCTATCCTGAACTGATCTAGTATATTATAAATATGCTATTATAGCTAGCATATTATATAGAGCTATATTATGACTGATACTAAAACCCGTCGGTACAATAGCAAAGTACGATTTATTAGTAGTTATATTTTATTGATTGCGTATATCTAGACAAAGGTTGTTATTCCTATAAGTTAAGTAGGGCATGCGGTATTTAGTTATTCCGAATAGCTTAACAACAGCTCGAAATTCTGAAATGGTGTTCGTAAACGGCGATAAACTAGCGCCAATACATATACAGCTTTTATGGACGAACAGTGAAAGTAAAGTCGGCGAAAAGGATAAGTAACCAGGGGGCCTAAAATGGCTGCTTTAGCAGTACCATAATCTGGGCTGCGGGACTTCGAAAAAGATACCATGGCCCCGGAACACAAAGGGTGAAGAAGGAACATGGATGGGTTTTAGTCAGTAAGTCTGACACTGAGTCATTTTATGATTTCACATCGGAAAAAAAAGCCGTATCATAATCTTCACACAGTATAAAAAAAGACGCTCCCGCTATTTATACGCTTAAATCTTTTAAATTACGCAACGGATTTTAATGCAGTTTTCAGCAATAGATAGAGTGATTCAAGAGGAAGGTTTATATGTATTATGCTACACTGCACCACTGCGAAGCCGGGGAGGGTCGCTGTAGGATAATAATATGCATCACGTTTAACTTCTTAAAATGGTCACAGACTCCTCAGTATTATTGTGAATGGGGTGGCGAAGGCAAAGTAAATCTCAGATGGCGCCACCATAGTTGGTCTCAATCTGACCAATGAGGTTAAGCTATTTTAAAATATTAAATCACATTACCACTTTTTCAACCAATGACGACGTTTTGGTACCAGCTTTGCTAGCGCCATTAGTTCCACAGTTTCCTTCCCCATTGTCACTTTGTGACCATTTTACGAATTGTAACGTAATCCAAATTATTATCTTATCCCTTAATCTGTCCACGAAGTAGACACAATAGTTAAACAATGGCGTCCCGACCGAATTCGGTCGGACAGTTCCCGATTTATTATGATTCTGCTACAGCGGTCATTTTAGGCCCCCTGGCTGCAACTCTTCAGTCAAACCGTGTTGGAATGTCAGCTCACCTGTTCAGTATTCCGTGTTAAGTAATTAAATAACTATACCGGACGCAATAATAATGAATTTCGCCTACGGAAAGATGTTGATTAGTAAGCTGGATAATGAACTCTTTTGTTGACTGTACTTTGACTTTTCTTTTTGATATCCTTTATTCATCATTTTTCGATAAATTTCTCAGAATACAAAAATTATTTAAAAAAACGAAACATAACAAAATAGATGAACCATTGGCATCAGGAACTAAGTCTGCCGGTGGTCAGGGGTCCAGAGAGAGGAACCATCTTGATATCATTATTAATTTATTTTTTATTTACCATTGGGGGATTTATTATTTTAGCCATCTACAATATAAATAATGAACGTAAGGCAATATACAGATAACACTAAATGTGGAACAAAAACTTCCCCATCCTATTTATAACTCATATTAACAGAATTTTTATTAACATTATTACCTTTCCGTGTCACAGACCACACTCTGATACAGTTTTTTCTCTCATTTTATGTTGACTAACTTATTCCCCGGATGTGGGTAGGCCACATGGTGAGAGAGGAGAGTAATAAATGGACGTAAGCAATAACAGAATGGACCCCTAGATTCCAAACAAGGAGGAAACGAGGAAGGCAAAGAAAACGTTGGTCTGATGACATAAAAAGGCATGCCGTCCTATATGGCACAGAGCTGGAGGAGGCCTTCGTGTCGCAAAGACACGCCGACGCCCAATCTAATAATAATATAATATCGCAAAATTAATGATAGCAATAACATTTAATCATAATAATTGCAATTGTAATATATTAATAATAATGAATTTGATGTAAATTTACAATTTAATGTTTTATGCTATGAAAATTTATTTAATTGCATGATAAAAAAAAAGTATATATAATTAATTGTTGGCAATAAAGGCTTAATAAATAAAAATAAATAAAAAACTTATGCCCGCGGCGTCGCCCGCGTGGAGTTCGATAATTGTCAACGGGATCATACTACCGGGATAAAACGTATCCTATGTTTAAATCCAGTTTATTATCTATCTGTATGTTAATTTTCACCCATATCCGTCCGGCAGTTTTTGCGTGAAAGAGTAACAAACATGCATCCATCTATCCATACTCACAAACTTTCGCATTTATATTAGTAATAGGAAGTTGGAAGAGGGGGGAGAACCTAGATAACAAAATAAATTAATAGTAAGCATTTATACCTAGTGTTGCACGTTTCTCTATAGTAGTTTTCGGTTAAATGGCAGTTAGTTCATTATTTCTGAATGCACTATCGTACCGCCAACACTTCACACATATTTTACTATCGCAAAGCCGAGGAGACGATAAGCCTGCCCTAAAGCATAGTGTGCGCTGTAATCAATGATATTCTGGTTTCATTTAACTCTTCCAAAAGTAGCCCAATGCATAGAGTTTTATGCATTTTTAGGGTTCCGTGAGAGCAGCGGTGGCCCAGTGGTGGCGGCCCTGACTTACGAACAGTAAGTCGTGGGTTCGAACCCAGACAGGAACATTACTTTGTGTAATTTATTTCATCACCACTGCTCTCAAAACGGTGAAGGAAGACATCGTGACGAAACCGGCATGTTCTAGAACCAAAAATTCGAAGACATGTGACACCTCCCAATCCTCACTGGGCCCGCGTGGTGGATTATAGCCCATTCCCTACCATAGAGAGGAGGCCTGTGTCCCAGCAATGATGATGGTGATGATGAGGGTTCCGTACCTCAAAAGGAAAAAACGGAACCCTTATAAGACCACTTTCTTGTCCGTCTGTCCGTCTGTCACCACCGATGATGATGATGAGACAGTTTTAGATGATTATGAATAAGACCTCATGTTTATTTTCAGTATAACAATATTCAAACAACATAATTCCACCTCACTAACTTTATGAATAACCCAGAATATGAGTTCCATTAAAATCTCATGTTACTTTTTTTAATTAGGCACATAGATTGACGTCATCGTGCGTGCTATCCTGAACTGATCTAGTATATTATAAATATGCTATTATAGCTAGCATATTATATAGAGCTATATTATGACTGATACTAAAACCCGTCGGTACAATAGCAAAGTACGATTTATTAGTAGTTATATTTTATTGATTGCGTATATCTAGACAAAGGTTGTTATTCCTATAAGTTAAGTAGGGCATGCGGTATTTAGTTATTCCGAATAGCTTAACAACAGCTCGAAATTCTGAAATGGTGTTCGTAAACGGCGATAAACTAGCGCCAATACATATACAGCTTTTATGGACGAACAGTGAAAGTAAAGTCGGCGAAAAGGATAAGTAACCAGGGGGCCTAAAATGGCTGCTTTAGCAGTACCATAATCTGGGCTGCGGGACTTCGAAAAAGATACCATGGCCCCGGAACACAAAGGGTGAAGAAGGAACATGGATGGGTTTTAGTCAGTAAGTCTGACACTGAGTCATTTTATGATTTCACATCGGAAAAAAAAGCCGTATCATAATCTTCACACAGTATAAAAAAAGACGCTCCCGCTATTTATACGCTTAAATCTTTTAAATTACGCAACGGATTTTAATGCAGTTTTCAGCAATAGATAGAGTGATTCAAGAGGAAGGTTTATATGTATTATGCTACACTGCACCACTGCGAAGCCGGGGAGGGTCGCTGTAGGATAATAATATGCATCACGTTTAACTTCTTAAAATGGTCACAGACTCCTCAGTATTATTGTGAATGGGGTGGCGAAGGCAAAGTAAATCTCAGATGGCGCCACCATAGTTGGTCTCAATCTGACCAATGAGGTTAAGCTATTTTAAAATATTAAATCACATTACCACTTTTTCAACCAATGACGACGTTTTGGTACCAGCTTTGCTAGCGCCATTAGTTCCACAGTTTCCTTCCCCATTGTCACTTTGTGACCATTTTACGAATTGTAACGTAATCCAAATTATTATCTTATCCCTTAATCTGTCCACGAAGTAGACACAATAGTTAAACAATGGCGTCCCGACCGAATTCGGTCGGACAGTTCCCGATTTATTATGATTCTGCTACAGCGGTCATTTTAGGCCCCCTGGCTGCAACTCTTCAGTCAAACCGTGTTGGAATGTCAGCTCACCTGTTCAGTATTCCGTGTTAAGTAATTAAATAACTATACCGGACGCAATAATAATGAATTTCGCCTACGGAAAGATGTTGATTAGTAAGCTGGATAATGAACTCTTTTGTTGACTGTACTTTGACTTTTCTTTTTGATATCCTTTATTCATCATTTTTCGATAAATTTCTCAGAATACAAAAATTATTTAAAAAAACGAAACATAACAAAATAGATGAACCATTGGCATCAGGAACTAAGTCTGCCGGTGGTCAGGGGTCCAGAGAGAGGAACCATCTTGATATCATTATTAATTTATTTTTTATTTACCATTGGGGGATTTATTATTTTAGCCATCTACAATATAAATAATGAACGTAAGGCAATATACAGATAACACTAAATGTGGAACAAAAACTTCCCCATCCTATTTATAACTCATATTAACAGAATTTTTATTAACATTATTACCTTTCCGTGTCACAGACCACACTCTGATACAGTTTTTTCTCTCATTTTATGTTGACTAACTTATTCCCCGGATGTGGGTAGGCCACATGGTGAGAGAGGAGAGTAATAAATGGACGTAAGCAATAACAGAATGGACCCCTAGATTCCAAACAAGGAGGAAACGAGGAAGGCAAAGAAAACGTTGGTCTGATGACATAAAAAGGCATGCCGTCCTATATGGCACAGAGCTGGAGGAGGCCTTCGTGTCGCAAAGACACGCCGACGCCCAATCTAATAATAATATAATATCGCAAAATTAATGATAGCAATAACATTTAATCATAATAATTGCAATTGTAATATATTAATAATAATGAATTTGATGTAAATTTACAATTTAATGTTTTATGCTATGAAAATTTATTTAATTGCATGATAAAAAAAAAGTATATATAATTAATTGTTGGCAATAAAGGCTTAATAAATAAAAATAAATAAAAAACTTATGCCCGCGGCGTCGCCCGCGTGGAGTTCGATAATTGTCAACGGGATCATACTACCGGGATAAAACGTATCCTATGTTTAAATCCAGTTTATTATCTATCTGTATGTTAATTTTCACCCATATCCGTCCGGCAGTTTTTGCGTGAAAGAGTAACAAACATGCATCCATCTATCCATACTCACAAACTTTCGCATTTATATTAGTAATAGGAAGTTGGAAGAGGGGGGAGAACCTAGATAACAAAATAAATTAATAGTAAGCATTTATACCTAGTGTTGCACGTTTCTCTATAGTAGTTTTCGGTTAAATGGCAGTTAGTTCATTATTTCTGAATGCACTATCGTACCGCCAACACTTCACACATATTTTACTATCGCAAAGCCGAGGAGACGATAAGCCTGCCCTAAAGCATAGTGTGCGCTGTAATCAATGATATTCTGGTTTCATTTAACTCTTCCAAAAGTAGCCCAATGCATAGAGTTTTATGCATTTTTAGGGTTCCGTGAGAGCAGCGGTGGCCCAGTGGTGGCGGCCCTGACTTACGAACAGTAAGTCGTGGGTTCGAACCCAGACAGGAACATTACTTTGTGTAATTTATTTCATCACCACTGCTCTCAAAACGGTGAAGGAAGACATCGTGACGAAACCGGCATGTTCTAGAACCAAAAATTCGAAGACATGTGACACCTCCCAATCCTCACTGGGCCCGCGTGGTGGATTATAGCCCATTCCCTACCATAGAGAGGAGGCCTGTGTCCCAGCAATGATGATGGTGATGATGAGGGTTCCGTACCTCAAAAGGAAAAAACGGAACCCTTATAAGACCACTTTCTTGTCCGTCTGTCCGTCTGTCACCACCGATTTTCTCAGGAACGGGTGGACCTAACAAGTTGAAACAACTGAGGTCTATAGTCCCTATTAGGTGTATAAAAATCAAGGTCCTGAGCCAGCACGATAAAAAGATATGGGCAAATTTAGATTTTCGCAAAAACTTGTAAGTACTCAAATTTACCTTAATTTTCAGCTCTTTTTATTTTTCGGACTTTTCCCTTTACTTGTGCTGAAATACCTTGCTTTTAACCAAAATTGACAATTCTAAGTCAACCGGAAGTACCCTATATGTGTCGAAAACCTATATGATAGTTCCCGTTGACCTAGAATCACGAAATTTGGCGAGAAGCAGTCTTACAGCACATGTAAAGGGAAAAATTTGAAAACCATAAATATGTAGTTTAATACTTAACAAAAAAAAGCGATTTTACTTTTACAAACATAGTATTTGCGGTTGGTGCAATAGCCGTTTAATGGGATCGAACAGCAAAGTTAAGTGTGTCCTTTAAAAGGTTTTTACGGAACCTTCGGTGCGCGAGTCCGACTCGCTCTTGGCCGGTTTTTCGTAATTATCTTGCCGAATAAAATTTTGGTAGACAGAGTTGTATTTCATCAGTTTTTTTATTTATTAATAATAAATATAAGTTCATCAAAAGCTTCTGTGTACAGCATTTAGGTAAACATAGGTTTTACAGTCTTGGACTTACATAGTCGCCAATTACAGGTTTTAACCAGCATTCACAAAAATAAGTGTTAACATTATAGAAAAAAAAAAAAAAAGTAAGTGGCTATAGACATGAAATACATAGACCCTACATTTAAGAGATTACTTAGCTCACAAAACAAACATTTTTTTTAAGTAACCATCACAACAGACGTTACTGGTAATGGGAGTTCGATCAGACGCCTTTAGAAAATAAGAAAAAAATAAAACATTCTTACAGTGTTGTGTGTAAAATAGCGTTTAAAATTAGTGTTTGTTTGTAATTTAAAAGTAACAGCTTTTGATATGAAAGTATCTAAGGTACCTATAACAAACAAACATTTTTTTTTAAATTTTTGTCTGTCTGTCTATGTAATAGAGGCAGTAAGGCTAGCTATAGACAAAGTTCAGTCGGTCAGTTCAAACTGAGCCTACTAAGAATTGAAAAAATCGTCCACAAAAATAAACACATAAGTACTTACCTACTTAATTTTGTCAAAAAAGAATATTATTGTAATTGTTGTGTTCATGGTTAAAAGTAAATAAACCAAACATGACACCTGTGTCTCATTACATAACATCTTTTCACACAAACACTCCACGAAAACTACATTAATTTACTTTAAGTAAGTAGTTTAAAATTAGCTGTAGTGTTCAAGTTCATAATTATTCTTGTATTTGCACTGGGACACAGTATATATTGTATAACGGGCTGGTGTCCGCAACTCCACGTCAAAGCGCGTATTTTGCGTAAGGGGTATAATCCACCACGCGGGCCCAGTGCGGATTGGTAGATGTCACATGTCTTCGAATTTTTGGTTCTAGAACATGCCGGTTTCCTTACGATGTTTTCCTTCACCGTTTTGAGAGCAGTGGTGATGAAATAAATTACACAAAGTAATGCGCCTGTAAGGGTTCGAACCCACGACTTACTGTTCGTAAGTCGGGGCCGCCACCACTGGGCCACCGCTGCTCTGGGACACAGTATATTTGAGATAGTACACCATAATGTATGTCGCAGTGTGAGATGCCAATTTTTTGTACAAATAAATGTTGGAAAAACTATGAAATCGTTTGGGAACAACCCGGATTCTTTACAATATTTTTCTTCCCCTATTTGAGAGCAGTAGTAATAAAATATGTCTGTCTAGAGTACAGAAGGTGGAACTTTCTGGAACATGATGATGACTTTCTCTTTGCTTATTATCATTCCATCAATGCAATACCTTTATGACCCTTTTTTTTCGGATGGGAAATCATCAAATGACTCCTCCCGCTCTGGGCGCAGTAGGAGACTTACTGACTAAAACCCATCCATGTTCCTTGTAACAATGTACATAACTAATAGTGTTAGTAACAATTTCACTTATAACTATGTTAGTAAACTAAATTATACACAAATCATGAAATTAACCTAAAATTAAAAAGGGGCACATCGTTACTATGCTGCAGGTCCAGCAGAAATTTTGCAGCACCGGTTAACGAACGCACAGTCCAGTCGGCCAGAGATCATTTTTAGGATGCTGTTGGCGATGCCCCGCACCCTGCGTACCAGGGATGCGCATCTCTTACGCCTGTATAAAAGCAATCTACGTGGGCTTCTGCAAACATCCCTGAAGCACTTCAGAAGCGCGGCAATCCCATCAGCACCCTAAATGCGTTGTTATACTGGACACGAAACCACACACTCACTCACTTTATGACCCTTGAAATCCAATTTATGTTGAACTAATTTAACTTAGCAAAACAATATTGTTCAGCAATGGTATTCACATTATGCATAAGGTATTATTCAATGTTTCCATTGTTAACTATTGATGGTTTACATGTATGTTTACCATTACAAGTGATTCGTTGTACCTATGTAGTTAAGTCAAAAGGGCCAAGATAGAATACCTAAATGTTGAGTAGGTCTCATACAGTTGAAGATACCTTGTCGTCAAGTGGGACTTTAATATCCTAAATATTGTTCAACAGAAACTTCGGCTTCGGCTACTTCTTTGGCTTTGGTCAAAATGGACCGAAGTTTTCGATGAAGCCGAAGGTAGGTATCCAAGTGCCGAAATTGAACGAACTTTTACGAATGCGCGATGTAAACGGCGACCCAAAGGGGGCAGGGGTCACGCATTTCGAACAGTTATTTCATCACTTCATTTAGTTTTACATCGAATCAACAAAAAAATCTAATTTAAAAGTAAAAAAAATAAAATCTTTTTATTCACTTTTAACCAATTTCTCAGGGTTATCAAACCTTCGGCTTCGGCCAGGAATCGACCTCCGGTTGAACACTTATCCTAAAGGATTGACCTATTAACTTAATTACGGGATATTGAATACATCTCTGACTTTTGCCACCAATCCGCAGGCGCCAGCGCCGCTGCGAGGTTGTAAGCTTTGCGGCTATTTGAAGTAGCTGTGGTTGTGGTTTTGTCATACATTATTGAAATCACATTTTAATTTCATAATCTTTTTCAAGAGTAAATAAGATGTAATTTTTTTTTTTTGGGAAAATGCTACAATGAAGTTTTTTTCTCTCAAATATTTGCAATTAATACCTATTTAATGTGAAGCCAGCACTTTGAGCAATTAACTCTATTCCAACCTCACTGAGACCCTTATCTTTTCTCCATGATAAGGTAGCTATTTCAAAATGATTCATACCAATATAACAAAAGAAAACCTTCTAAATGCTTATGCTATGCATGTATGGCATGAACAACCAGCAGTGGACGTCTTTCGTCTGAAATGATGATGATGAAGTAGGTACATTTCTATGGATCGTCGTAAATAAAATAAATAAAAGGCGTTTTGATAATAAATTCATAGTTACAGTTTGCATACACTTACTACAACTTGACACTAATACCCCATTTTGCCACAAATATAAACTTAGACCCATTAAAATTGCAAACTCATAGTGTTCATATTACTAATAATTATCTAAAAATTATGTTGAGGGCTATGTTCATAAATTCTTGTTTATGACCACAAGTGCATACAATCTACTATAGTTTAAGACGAAGAAGATAGCTTTTCAATAAATGTGTTGAGATCTCACTGCATATTTTAAATTGATTGATGATCCATAATTCTACTATCCATTTTATTGCATTAATCATATGCCTAGCCTTTTCCCAACTATGTAGGGGTCGGCTTCCAGTCTAACCGTATGCAGCTGAGTATCAGTATTGTACATGGAGTAAATGCCTATCTGACCTCCACAACCCAGTTGGTACTGGGTAATACCGCTGCGCTGGTAAGACTGGTTGTCAAGACTTTTCCATTTACTGGCATTTTATCTAATCATGTTGTGTTAGAACTACTTTTCACTCCCTTATTCGAATTTATTTGGGGTTAGCGCAACATGTCTTCTTCCATACTGAGAAGAAGACTAAGAAAAAAAGAAAGAAGATGACTATTACTAGCCATGTCATCAGCCACCTCCTTTCTTGCCATATCATCCTTCACTAAGTCCATCCATCGTTTCTTTGATGTCCCTGTACCAAGAAAGAAGAAGACTATTACTAGCCATGTCATCAGCCACCTCCATTCTTGCCATATCATCCTTCACTAAGTCCATCCATCGTTTCTTTGATGTCCCTGTACCAAGAAAGAAGAAGACTATTACTAGCCATGTCATCAGCCACCTCCTTTCTTGCCATATCATCCTTCACTAAGTCCATCTATCGTTTCTTTGATGTCCCTGTACCCTTATAACCAAATATAAAAATATATACATCTACTGTGTTGATGGTTCCACACTCAAAGATTCCAAGGGGAAAAATCCGACCAAGATGCAATTATCTAATTTAAACAAGTTCCCATAAGTCTATTTTTTTCATTTGCACTAGACAAGACCTCAATAAATGGCTAAATAAAAATGCACCATTGGATTTTTAATGCTTGACTTAGCGCTTTATCAGTTAAAAGGTTTTAAAAACATTCCAGGAATGTAAATTCATCTACTACAAATACTACTAATATTGTAGTAATTCAGCTACTATATTTTAGAAAACTGTCTTTAAAATGTAATTCTAGATTATCGAGTTTGCCTTAATGATGAAAAGCCTGTTTACAAAACGCAAGCTTTCACATTGGCATATCTCTCAAGACAAAAAATGTTAACCAGCATTATCTCATCATATAATCTATTGTTGTTTGTTTACTGGGTTGTGGAGATCAGGTATGCAGTCTCTCCTTGTAATATATTGGTATTCTGCAGCATCCGGTTATACTTAAAACCGAGACCAACATAGTTGGAAAAAGGGTAGGCAGATGATGATGAAATTGTTTCTTGATTAATATGGCAGGCAAAGGCAATGTAGACTATTCTGCCAATCTATTTAACTGAAAACTGTATTAGAATAGCAAATTTATATTAGAGATCAAATATTTAAAAAATCACAGCTGTAGCATACAAATACAAAAATCTTCACTAAACTGTTTTGCAAGATCAAGGTTTAAATTAATTAAATTTAATAGAGAAATTAATGTCTTTGTTCTATGGGAATCAATAAATTTCTTAAGTACATTGAATAGTGTGAATTACAGGAAGGAATATATGAACAGTAGTAGATGCAAATATAGATAAGCACATTGATAGTAATCTAGTAAAGTTAAATCTACAACACCATCATTAAAATATTGTGTTTATTCTTGCATAATTTGAAGCAATTAGTTTTTTAAATAATATTTATGTGCAGGGAAGTGTGTGATAAGGCTTATTGATAGTTTACTGCATTTACATTTGGTTTCATCACGTAATGGGAAATATTTGACCATTGTGCAAAAATTTTCATGATCCACCTAATGGACTGCTTAATAATTATGAAGAAGGCATATTTCTGCGCAATTTCTAGTAAATGATAAGTTTGTAATCAGTATCTCTTTGATTTATAACACAACAAGATAATTTCAAAAGTCTTACAATCTGTTATGTACCAAAAATCAATACTAAATCCAGAAAACCCATAAACATTCACAAATCTAACATCAAATGACTAAGGATATTGACATTAGCATCTAATTTACATCAACTTATCCATAACATGATTGCAATAAGTGCAGTGTTGATGATCGGCGATTGGTACCTAGTATTGATCAGAAGTGTAAATGAGAACATACCTCGGATAGTACGAGCTCGATCCTTATGATTTTGTCGGGCTGCGAGGATGGAAGCGGGCGCTGGAGTGCCGTGTGGAGAAGCAGCACTCCATTGTAGTCGGTGCGCGCACCAACACCGCTGCTGTCCCACACGAACACCCGGTCCGCGCCCGCCGCGTACTCCACACCAAGCGTACCACCGTCATCTTCAAACACAAGACAACACTTCAATCCGGCATAAATGGAATTGTTTATTGAGAACTGTCAAATCGAGAAACAATGTAGGGCACCGAAAAAAGTCACTGCCAATTATCCGTGACTAAAATTACCCTTAGTCCTTCCAAATACAACATGAATAGTAACACAAATCAACATAAATCTTTTGTTCGCAGATTATTAGCGTCTTACTTACCCGCTGACAGACATGAAGACTGCAGTATCACACCCGAGTTCACATCCAAAACGTGTACACCACCTACGTCAGTCTTCACCAATATTATATTTAAGTTGCTATGATAAGTTAGAGAAGTAACAGGAAAGTTCATACGTATATAACCATCTTCTCGTAATATCAAAGAATCATCGCCCATCGTGGCCGTGAACACATCTGTCTACACTACGTAAACGCCATTTGTAATTGTATTTTTTTATGTCAAATATTTTAGGAGTGAGTGGCCAGCTATAAAATTTAAAAAGAAAAAGTCATGACAAGTTTCGAAGGAAATAATGGCGCAGATTTTTAATTTACCAATTTTAGGCAATAATACTCTGCCAAAATAAATTTGATATGGTGAAATAAGTTTTTTTTTTGCTACTAATAATGTTTATCTTGCGTTTTTTCGCCAATATTTTGAACTTGGCTGGCAATATTGTTGCTAGTTCTAAAAAATGTTTAAGATGCTATCATAGGCAAAAAATGTAAACTTTTATTGACAAAAGACAACATTTGAAATGAAATCTGATCTTTTGAGAGAAAAGCATTTTGGTGGATCGTGTCTTTGCTTGAAATCCATTTTCTCAAAAATAAATAAATATTTTGGTTTCTAAGATTTCGTAAACGTAATTTTATGTCAAATTATAATTCATCATTATTTTCCAGCCTCTGTCCCATGGGGTTCTTAAAAAACTGTAAACGATTTTAACCGAGTTAAAAGATGAGGTTAGGTATGTATTAATGAGTTAGCTTTTTCAGTAGGTTAATACGTATTCTAGTCTACTTTGAAATACCGATAGCAAATAAAAAAAAATAAAAAAGTGAGGGATTTTCGTTTTAGCTCTTCTCTAGTCGCTGGATAGATGGCGCTGAACTTGGTACGTTAATGCAAGGAACGGAACGTAAAAAACCTGAATTTAACAAAGCTCGAGAAAGCTAGGTTATATTCGGAAGCTTAATAAGCAAACAATAGTGTCAGTCAACGAGCGTATGTGACGGGACGCAATGTTTTTTTTTCAAGCGTTTTAGCTATTTACCAAGTAACGTAGTCAGTTCAACGCCATCTAGAGAGTTCTTGGAAACTATTTTAATTAAACCTTCAAAAAGAAAACCTCTCATTAAAAAAAAAATATGAATCTAAAAAAGTTTTTATATTGTTGTACAAAAATGTTTTTTTTCAGCCATTCTTCTTTCATATCACATTCATATCCGCCCACAATCCGTCCATATTTTCTTTGGTCTTCGCCTCGATCCCCATCCACAGGTCCATAGTTATGAGTTCGTTCATTCGTAAATTGCAGAAGGTATTCCGAAGAGTTTATTTTTATTTTATGTTATTACAATATAGGCCTGCTCTTGACCTCGATCACGCCTGATGGAAAGCGATGGATGAGATCTATGATGGAACGAGCGTGCCCAGAAGATGCCTGTTCACTCTTGCTTTGAAGGCAGGTGGGTTAATTGTGGGTGGGAACAAAGACGCAGGCAGAGAGTTCCACACTTTGGCTGTGCGCATAATTAAAGTGGAGGAGAAGCGCTTAGTACGATACGTCAGGATATCAACCAAGTGCGGATGGTACGCCACAGTACGTCTGCTAGTCCGATAGTAAAAGGGTGATGGGGGCATCAGTAGGCCTATTACGTATCTTTCTGATATTCAGTGACTATCAAGCTTCGGTTGTATATACCGAACTTTAATGACAACTGAGAATGTCATAATATTGGTATTACGTATCGCACTGAGTGGATATCGCTTTACGGTGACTAACAGCCTGGGTACGGTGTAACTCTTTCACGACAGGCACTTCAAACTCAGTTATCATCAATTTGTTGTCCATTAGGCTTACATTGATATTTTGCCGAGCCATCCCACAAGTGACTGCAATACTCCATACAGGCACGGACTTGTGGTTTGTACAAACTTAAAAGCTGGCCAGATGTGAAGTATCGCCTCACCTTATTCAAGATGCCCAGCTTCTTAGCTGCGGTCTGAGCTTTTGACTCGATGGTTGCTCCAAACTTGAGTTCAGATGTCAACTCCATGCCCAAAAGCTGTAGGCGGTCAGTAACTGCTACAGATACACCCCGGAAAGTGGGAGACTGAACTGGCTCCTTCTTGCAGTGAAGAGACACGCCTGTGTTTTTAGAGCATTGAATTTGACCAGATTGACGTCACCCTACTGGGAGACGAGATTTAAGGTCAAATTAATTCGGTCCACCATGGCCTCTCTAAGAGTAGCAGTATCCTCTCTGCTGGCTCTTGCACTGGACAGGTATCTTTCTGTGACTGTGCTGTCATCTGCGTATCCGATTGCACAAAGCTGTGGCTGCTCGTTGATGTGCAGCAGAAATAATGTCGCAGAAAGAACAGACCCCTGAGGAACTCCGGCATCATGGCCTAATGATACGATAAGCGGCAATCTATGAGCACTCTGATCGATCTGTCACTCAAGAAGTCTGAAATCCAGTTGCAAAAGTCAGCAGAGATGCCGAATGCAGGAAGCTTATACCCAACAGACTGGCGTGCCAGACCCTGTTAAAGGCCTTGGAGATGTCAAGCGACACAGCAAGGGCTTCACCATGTTTCTCGATAGCCTCGCCCTAGCAATGCGTAACATACACAAGATGAGCCAGCGTTCCACCAGACTTCAGTATTGGAGGCAGCGTAGGACGGCAGTAGTTCGTCTCGACCGATTTAGACAGGGACCAGAACTTCTTGCTACCCGAAGGGTAGGACGCCAGTTTGGCCCCAATTCGTCCAAGATGGTCGAAACGCGCCTTTCGTAACACCCGTTTGCATTGTTTGGCGGCAGAACGCGTGCACCCTGACTATATTGCATCTGTCACTGCGCGCCGAAAATCAGGCCTGGTATGCCTGCGCTTTGAGCATATCGGCTTGCACACAAGACGCGTTGTACCAGGGTTGAGCCTCGCAGCCAATAAAGACGTCAGAGAATGGGATAAAATATTCCATTCCCTGGCGAATCACGTCAGCGATTGAGTTAGCGCAGTCGGAAGGGTTGTGCGAAGAGAAGCAAGTCTGCCGCCACGGGTAAGAAGCAAAGAAATGCCGCATCTCGTCCCAGTCTGCTGATCCGTAGTTCCAAAGTCGCCTCGTGCCTCTAGGACTAAAATAAGGGGAGAACAGGAAGACACGCATTTCACCAGACAGTGGTCTGACGATCCGAGCGATCTCTGTTGTCAGCAAAAGGTCTAAGCAGTTGGGTGTGTGGCTATCAACATCCGGAACACGGGTAGCTTGACCAACCAGCTGGTGGAGATCAAGCGATATCGCAAACTTGTGCGCCTCTTCCAGCATGGTCAGTTTTCTGGTACGGGAACAACCAATCCTTATGGTGGGCATTAAAATCCCCCAGAAAGACAAGCTCCGCTATCAGATACTTGTGTTGGGCCAATTTAGCTGCCTCTGTAAGATGGTCAGAGTCTAGTTGTCTCCAGGTCACCGCTGTGCGACCTGTAAACACCGACGTAAATAGTTTTAAGAGAGCCATGGCCACCAGTAGCCACAGAGTAGAAAAACCCGCAACCTCGTGGCAGCGGAGACGTTGACAGCATATGTCGTCGAGAACGTACACACAGACCCCAGCCTGCTTCTTAAACTTATGTTCAAGTGAGTAACCTGGGTAGTTGAGGTACGCCACGTCTAACGGGGTCCCTAACTTGGTCTCCGTCAAAAAGAACAAGTGCGGCTTCTCGGTCTCAAGGTGGTGATGGACCCGATTGATATTTCAGTGCAATCCACGGATGTTATAGAATTGCACTTTTAGCGGGAGTTGTTTAATCTTATTCGTTCTGTTTTTACGCTTCATGGGTTTAAAAAGTTTTTTAAAGGAATTCTACAGAAAGCGAGGCGAGTCCGTTTTATACAGCTCCCACGGGCAAAGTTCGACAATAAGGAAACTCACTTGGAGACTGCGGGGACGCCCGAACCCCCCCCCGAAGATGCCCGTTGGGTTCTCCCTTCCAGTCGCCGACTGGCACGGCGGAACATTTCGGGATTTTTCGCGAGGTGGCGGGGCAGCCTTTCACACGTGGCTGGCGTGCTAGTTGGGCCACCAACGTCCTGCAGTCGGCTAACGGCAAAACCGTGCTTCGGATCCCGCTACCCTCCAAAGTGAGTTGCCATGACGTTGTTTCCTGGGCTGAGAACAAACCTTGGACAACGCAACTACCAACTGTCGAATTTCTTAAGGCACTGAAACTCCCACGAATCGACGAAACACAGCAGGCTGCTTGACGCCGGACTCGTGGTCGTTAAACCAGGCGGGCGTTAGCCCTACCACCGCAAGGGAACAATTGGCCAGTCATGTAGGGTAGTAGGTGTGACTGTATAGGATGCGCCGAGCGCTCGGTTCAGTTGAGTAACTGGCGGAACAAAGTGCGCTACACGAGACTTCTTCATACATCCCAAAAGTTGCGACTCTTGAACTTAGTTCTAGTTACCCTTGCTTTGCCTGCCATTTTAAATGTTGACTCCAAACCAGAAACCTCCTCTCCTCTCTTATGCTGTTGTTGTTGATAGTAGTTTGTATGCAAAGTCAGAGGCCCATGGGCAGCATAAAAACTCTGACACCAGGTTAGGCACTAACCACACGATAAAGAAGAAGAATGTTGATTCTTAAGTAAATTATATAATCTGAGCACCATTAATAAATAAAGGTGTGTGAGGATGTGATAAATAAAAACATACAGTAAAATTTGTATAATTTTTATTAAACAGTATTCATATAAATTCTTATCAAAAATATATTATATCTTTAAAATGGACGGAGTTTTATAGAGCATTATTCAGAGTATTTAAAATATTAGATTTAAATTATGACTACAAATAAATTAGTTAAAAATATTTTGATCTGCTGGCTCCTATAAATATATCTTACAATTAGCTATAGTTTAGCTTATCGTTAAAGTAAACTAAAAGTCCCTATAATTCACCATGCACCCAGACTAGCGTAAGTAATTCCTCTACTCAGTACATAAACGAATAGCATTTCATTTTGTAAAAACTTTATTGTATTCTATTATTTCGACTGAAGGATTTTGTATCCATGGTTCCGTATAAAACTGTAGGTATTTTTTTATTAAACTACATATTTACGGTGTTCATATTGTTTCCTGTAGGTACATGTGCTGTAAGACATTGCTTCTTGCCAAATTCCATGATTCTAGGTCAACGGAAGTACCCTTATAGGTTTTGATTCCCTTGTGAAATTGCAAAATACGGTCATATCTTTTGATCGCTTTGACTTACAAGTTTTTTTTTTATTTTCACTGCTCCAAGGGGTAGAAGACCTGAGTATTTGATATTAATTTCAGCTTGATACCTCTAGGCGTTCCTGAGAAAAAGGGTATTGACAGACGGACAACAAAGAGATCCTTTATGATTTCCATTTTTGCCGACTGAGGTACGGAACCATAAAAAGAAAAAACTCGTAAGTGGATTAACTGTGTGATGCAGCTATAGCACACGTCATTTCAAGTCTGTAATGCACCTTATTTTAACTCTTTCTAAAACTCCCAACTCTCAAGCCATTTCAACCCAGACATGGTGGAGTTAGGCTCATGGGCCAGCGGGCCATTCATACCGTAAGCTAGCGGCGAGAACAGATAGAAGCTGTAGATGGTGGTGGATATTAATAGTCCTATGATGCAGTGGTACACTGTCCTCCCTAGCTCGGGGCTCAGGAAACTCTTGATGCTAGTCAGCAGGTATTCTGTGAGGATACCTGGGGAAAACAATATTAACATTATATCATAACATCACGCCTATAATCCCCGAAGGGTTAGGCAGAGGTGTACCTAATAGTACACCAATATTTCGCCAGTTATGTTTTCAGTTCCATGTAATAGGAAGCGAGCCTATTGACATCAACCGGGTACCAGGCTTCGTGTCTGTTGCTGAGAAATAATAAATGGAAAAACCGAATAACAGTTATGCGCGAACCGGGAATCGAACCCAGGACCTCATGCTCAAGCAGTTCACCTGACCGACGAGGCAGTCTAACAATAACAATATAAAAAACATAATATAATATTTTCTAATACATACATATATTAGTTTCTTTTATTTTGTTAGATTCGGACCAACTGTAAGTGTTGGTGAACCTGTGAATATTGTAACAAATGGAGATCCACTGATCGGAAAGGAGTGAGAAGACTACTCCCTCTCCCCCCCTCCCTCTCTTTCTCTTCTACTTTGAGAAATTATAAGAAAGAATAGGAGTTCTTCGCCTGTATTGACTTTAAGTGTTTGCGCCAGTGCGTATGCCCAACAACAAAGGGCGGGGCAAACCATGTTTTTTTTCCTGACATATCGTTGTTTAGGTTTTTAAAGTTACCAATACACCATTACACCTCCTGCCAGCAACGCAAGATTTATTTTACCAACTTTAAGTTGATCAAGTTACCTGTTAGCATAGAGCTGAACACCAGCGCTGGGAAGTAATGGTGGAAGTACAGCACACGGCCCATCGCCCAGAACGGTACGTAGTGGAGTGCCCATCCAATGAACGTCCAGCCTGCCGCGTTCAGCAGCTCTTGGGTTTTACCACCTGCGCGACATAGTATATTCTTTTCACTCATCCTCTCGCAAAGACCAAACCATCTAAGCATACTGCATCAGTTTTGTGCTTACGTCCGCAGTCATCTCGAATATGGTAGTCAAATTTGGAATCCGAATTATGCAGTGCATTCAGACAGATTGGAACGAATACAAAGGAAATTCAAGAGATACTTCACTATCACTACATATTATAAAACAAAGTCGCCCGCCGCGTCTGTCCCTATGTATGCTTAGATCTTTAAAACTACACAACAGATTTTGATGCGGTTTTTTTTAATAGATATATTGATTCAAGAGGAAGGTTTTAGTATATAATTTGCGAGCGGGCGAAGCCGCGGGCATCAGCTAGTAGGTTATAAATTTAAATCCCTTAGCTGAGTTACAAGGAACGATGCGTACGATTCCACTTACTTCCATTTAGTACTGCCTTGTCTAAAAACTGTGTTGTTTATGATGAATTTTAATAGTTTTAAAATTAGTTCCATTCTTTGTTATTACGTTATGTTTAGTTATATTATTGATATTATGCTTAGTTATTTTTTATTTTTATTTGAGTTAATTTTTGTATTGTTAGCTGTAAGCCACCAAAACACAAAAAATTGTCGCTACATCTTCTTCTTCTTCAAAAGTATTGTGTTAACCCTAGTAACTGAGATCGTAGAGGTCAGATAGGCATTCGCTCCATGTAAAATACTGGTTTATACAGATGCATTTATGTTACACTGGAAGCTGAACCCGATATAGATGAGAAATATGGAGCTAGGCAAATGATACATGAAACAAACTTAGATTTAACCTCTTCCGAGCCGTAATTACAGACACAATTAAACAGCCATTGTTCACGTCTGGGAACATAATGGTTAAAACCACTACAAATTAAAAAGCAATAGAACAAAATTTCTGGAGGGGCGACCGCGTGAAACCGGTTCACCTGGACCGATGACCTAGTGAAGGTTACGGGGATCCGCTGGATGCGAGACGCACGGGACCGGTCAATGTGTCGACACTTAGGGGAGGCCTATGTCCAGCAGTGGACGTCTTTCGGCTGACATAATAAATGATGATAGAACAAAATGCTTGCCACAATACAGGAACTTATCTAATAACAAGTATGTCTATGACTAAAGAGGTTCGCTCCCGTATCGTGACCTCATTTTGTATTCCTGTCGCCTGCATCACCCGTGTAGATTAGGAGACGTCATGGTGTCACAATGAAGTGATATTATAGGTTATTATAAAATACATAATATCATGCCTGTAATCCCGAAGGGTTAGGCAGAGGTGTACCTAATAGTACACTCACATTTCGCCAGTTATGTTGAAGTCCCATGTAATAAGGGCCTATTGCCATCAACCGGGCACGACTCCAGACTCCGTGGCTGCTACTGAGAAACTTTTACTGGAAAACCCCAATAACACTGCCCGACCTGGGAGTCGAAACCAGGACCTCATGCTCAGCACGGTCGCCCTTGCGACCACTAGACGAAGGCAGTCATTATCTATCATTGTCAGTTTATGTATGTGGCAGTCAATTCGTATAACACGCCGTATGAAACGTATAAAATTGTCCTAAAAGTCTTGCTAGCTTGGCATCAGGAGTGTAGGCCGAAGGCCGGCGGAGCGACGACGACATTTGTGGCAGAAAATGGGTGTTTAATGTAAAATACGAGCACAGCGAGCGCGCGTCATGGAGTCGTAGCAGATTAAAAATTTGCTTATATCTTTAAAACGGTGTGCCCAATCGCAAAAATAATGAAAAATTTGCCCCCTTATTAACGTAATTTTCATCATGTAGTTAAAAAAAAGCCAGAAGAGCGGCCATTTGATTGTGACACCGTTTTCGATTGGGACGCCATGTTTCTTGTTATGATCATGCAGCGCCACTTGTGGCGATAAATGGAACTAAAACTTTCAAAGCGGCGTATCAACGATGCGCCCGTTTGTATAACGGCGGTACGTTATTACGCCGCTTTGACGAACGCGAAGGACTCATTCAATGCGGCGTACTTCATTTCAGCAGAATTGTTATCCGGCTGAACGTGCGCGCCATTATGTAAAACGGCGTGTTATACGAATTGGCTGCGACATATGTATTCTCTGTGGAAGTCGCTATCGGCAGTCCAGCCAGCTATCCATCCAATTTATGCCACACGCTTGACCACACTTTTATTCAAAACCGTAATACTATTGCTCTCTCCTTTCATTGACACCATAACGACAAGGACAACATTTACAAAGATTTTTAGCTCACCTTGTAGAGGAGTACCGAAAGCCTCCGCTCTCTTCTCTCTGATCGAGTTGATGACGTATATAAGGAAGAACACTGCTAGGAACATCAGGTTGCCCCACCAGACTACTGGGTTTCCGAGAAGGTAAATCCTATGAGTGCTGCCTGAGAAGAACTGACCCTGTACATAAAATATAATTTTTTGAATTGTATTTTAAAGAAGATGAAACAAAACATTGTGAGAAAACTAGCATGGCCTAGAACAAAAAAAAAACGAAGACACATAGCATAGGCATAGCATAATCAGCCTATAATGTTCCCACTGCTGGGACACACGGCCTCCTCTCTATTACAGGGAATGGGCTATAATCCACCACGCGGGCCCGGTGTTGGTTGGTAGATGTCACATGTCTTCGATTTTTTGGTTCTAGGAAATGACGGTTTCCTCACGATGTTTTCCATCACCGTTTTGAGAGCAGTGGTGATGAAATGAATTATACAAAGTAATGCGCCTGGCTGGGTTCGAACCCCAACTTACTGTTCGTATATCGGGGCCACCACTGGGCCACCGCTACTCCGAAGACAAGTGACCATTCCGAACTACCCCGAGCATTGGGTCCGTGTAGCCGACTACGGCCTCTTTAGCGGCTCCTGGCTTTCTGGCCTAGGGAGGATTTTCCTAAACACGTTTTCGAGAATTCCACTTAGGAAGTGCAAGGGAGGATGGCAACTACCAAATTAAAAGCAACCCGATTTATTTTCAATTGACTGTGAAAGGGTTTGAGAGATTTATGTAACAAGCCTGGCCGGCCTAACTTCCGCCATTTTTTTTTTTTTCAAAGTTGCGGTCACGCATAATTCCTATATTCATCGATAGCTGGTATCAAAACAAACGAGTTTTGTCTGAGACAAAATGTTCTAAAGTGTCACGTTTCCGGGATGTAAGCTATCAAAGTTGTGTTAAAGATGCCATCAGTAAATGGACTTTAACTTTGATAGTTCCGACCGGCCATTAAATTCAAACCCCCTTTGATTTTCAGTAGCTTTGAACCCAATAAATAGTTGATTATTTGAGTTTCCAAATTAGTGATGTCACAGATTGCTTCTGCCATACAAAGTCTACACAAGAACTGATCGTTTACATACCCTATAGTTGATAGGCCACTGCCACGGCTGCGAAGTGACTTCGCCCTCCTTAGGCTTGAGCCCTGCGTTCCCTTGGAACATGACCGCGTGCGACTCCAGGAAACGTTCGATGAAGCCCGATGAGTACGACTCGAAGCTCACTTTAGGCACTACAAGATGAAATAATATGTAAGACACAGTTACATTAACAAATATCGACAATGAAATGTCGTAAGGGAAATTGTTCGTGATATATTAATGACTAGCGACCCGCCCCGGCTTTACACGGGTGCAATGTAGCATTACATATAAACCTTCTTGAATTGGGAATATGCAAGAAATACAATACTCTTTTTATTTATTACTAGCGGACGTCCCGGTAGTGTAGTTCCCGTTCCCGTGGGAGTACGGGGATAAAATATAGCCTATGTTACACACTAAAGACGTGGCTTTCTAATGGTGAAAGAATTTTTTAAATCGGTCGAGTATTTTGAGAGTTAAATCGTAACAAACACACAAACAAACAAAAAATCAAATCTTGCCTCTTTATTATATTAGTATAGAAAAATGCCTAATATTGACGTTGACGTTTTAGAAACTTAAACAAGTGTACTACAATGTTTTTATGTGCATAAAAACATTGTAGTACACTTGTTTAAGTTTCTAAAACGTCACTTATTTTACAATTTATTGTTCTATGTATGTTGTTGGTGAAACGGAACGCACTCTTAAAACGCGTCGTCCTCGATAACGCCGGTAGTGATGTCAAAGTCTATGTGTCAAAAAAACACTTTCATTTGAAAAGTAGGTAAAGTTTCACTGATTTTATTATAATATCGTTATATCAATTTTTGCTTGAATAAAGCACATACAATTGGTAAAATTACTTTATTAAGGCCAAAAAAATAGATATAAACAAGGCAGATTGAGGTAAATGACATCACATCATGGCCGTGACAGTCACGGACGTTTGAACTGTCATAAAAAATTGCAGGAGTTTAATACACTTATTTTACTCTATGGTTTAATATTATTTTTGAGAGACAAGCAGTAGTTGAACTTAACTTTTAATACTTTTCTTGGGTTGATAATACTGTTTTAATTGATTTAAGTGAAGAAAAAATTACATGCATATTCCCACCCTATCGATTGCTGAAAACGGCATTAAAATCCATTGCGTAGTTTAAAAGATCTAAGCGTACAGAAAGCGGGAGCGACTTTGTTTTATACTATGAAAAGAAGATGTGTCACGTTTAATATATTTTATCTAAGAAACAGCAAAAAAAACCTGGATATTTTAACATAAAATATACATAGTGCCAAGAGCGCATCGCAAATTCACAAATAAAATCCAATTAAACACTTACAGTCATCAAAGATATTATCCTCTACATTCCATAGCGCGTTTTTGTCTCTCAGATTAGGGTTGCACGCCACCTCTTGCTGCTCGTAACCCCACTTCGGAAGCTGCTTGCCGGTTGTGGTCAATACACATGCCTGAACAAAGATAAATGATTTTAAGATGAAAGCTCCAGGGTAGCCCGTGAAATTCCGATTTTCTTTCTTTACTCTATTGAATGACTTTTTCATGAAATAGTCATTCAATAGAGTTACTTGAAACTTAGAGGGTTGTATTGATGATTTTAATAATTCTGTAACTACATGTGTGTTACAGCCGCGAATCTTATTTTAATCAACATACAACCTGACAATGACCTGCAAATTGCAAAAAACGTAATCAAATTTGAATTTCGCGGACTACCGTGGAGCTTCCACCTTAAGTTAAAATTTTGCGTGTATGACCAGATATGATAAAACAAAGAGTATGAAGGAATACAAGGAAACGATGGATGAAGTTTCTAAACGATATTATAGCTATAAAATGCGTGTTTGCATTAAAAGCAAGCGATACTTTTATGAATGTGTAAATATGATTGCACTATTACCTATCGTAAGTAAAAACATTATATATTCGATTTTTGTATTATTGAGCAGCGGTGACCCAGTGGTGGCGGCCCCGACTTACGAACAGTAAGTCATGGGTTCGAACCCAGACAGGCGTATTACTTTGTGTAATTTATTTCATCACCACTGCTCTCAAAACGGTGAAGGAAAACATCGTGAGGAAACCGGCATGTCCTAGAACCAAAAACATTCGAAGACATGTGACATCTACCAATCCGCACTGGGCCCGCGTGGTGGATTATAGCCCATACGCAAAATACGCGCTTTGACGTGGACTTGCGGATACCAGCCCGTTATACAGTACAATACATTTTTGTATTATTCGATTTTCTTCAGTGAGGTCAACGAATCCAATCCGAGCGGTTGCCAGTCCAACCGGTTGCATCTGAGTATCAGTATTTTACGTGGAGAAATTGCCTAACTTACCACTACAACCCAGTTAGTAAGACTGGTTGTGACAGTAACGTTTTTTTTTTTGCCTCGAGACGGAGTAAACTCGGTATGGAATGGATGGTCGCCCATCCACAGATCAACCCTGGTAATCACTGCTTAACCTTAAAGATCGACTTATGCAGCCACGAGCTTCTCAATAGGATATTACACCCATTTTTGAAAAGTGTCTCAATTAGATTCTTTAGTGCTAATGAACCACAAAAAAAATTTTTTTCACAATTTTTTTATTTAATCATTGGTGCCAAAAATATGCATTTAAATTTTGCATTTTCAAATTTCGCGCGTAATTTGACGAAAACGCTGGACTCCAGCGTTTTCTTCAGAGCAATATGGCGTCCACTGCGTCCAGCGGCTGGACGCAATGGACGCCATATTGCTCTGCGATCATGACGTCAGTTGGCTGTGTAAACAAATGCAGTGATATTTAAGTTGACAGTTGACACTTCTAAGTTTACATAGCCGTATGACGTAATAACATGGCGACTGCTATTTGGTGATAAGAAACAGATTAAAAAAGCTGAAACCTTTGAATTTAATTTTAAAATGTAGTTAGCTATTTTATGAACTAAAACTAACGTTTCCGACTGCTTTTTGCGTAAGCTATCTCAATAATATATTTTTAGATTTTTTCTCATATAGAGTAAAATACCCTATTGAATATGGGTTATAAATTGATTACTTTTACAAGATATTCTTTTTTGAGGTGACAAAGAATAATACAAACCTGCAAATAATGCACCAACATAAGTTTGCTTCTGACTGTCTGTACTTCATCGCCATCTTTGCCTCCGGATACAACGACCTTCCAAACATCGTTTGCGTCGCCAATTCCGTCCTACAAACACAAATGGTCAAAGTTCCAACTAGCACAACTTTTTTTTTAAATACAAGTTTTTTGACTTTACTATGGCCCCTCAAAGCTTCCATCAGCACCATGTCTTGAGTGCGTTACATTGAGTCCTACAGGAAAACGTGATTTTGCACCCCTAAAAAAAATATCGCAAAAATTATTGAAAATTAATTAAATATTAATTATTATTATTAAATTAATTATTAATTATTATTTAAAATTATTTTAATTTATGCGTAGAGTTACTTAGTTTGATGTACAGAATGCTTGGTTGGCGGCTTCGTGAAGGTTCCGTTTACGCCTTATATATGTCGGCGTCATATTGTAAAACCCGTGATTTTGTAATCTGCCTAGTCAGATTGTAAACTGTCAAAGTGAAACCGTCAAATTGTCAAATACATGCGATCAGAGTATCTCTACCCCCATAATCGGGACTTGGGGCACCCCCACGTTAGGTTGTTAGGTTCCTTTAAACCCTGCAGACAGAAATAGACTACGACTACGCTTTTTAGGCGAATATAAAGTGTTTTGAGATTAGGTTGCATTAATCGGTTTTTCTCAGGAATGGTGCATTATCTTTTCATGGGGGTGGTACCCGGGGGGACCCAGGGCACCCTCGCCCCCCCGCTCCACAGCGCGCGAGGTGAGGTCCGTTAATCACTTCGACAGTTTACAATCTGACTAGGCAGATTACAAAATGACGGCTTTACAATACGCCGGCAACATAATTATACAAACCTATGTTTTAGTTTACCTCTCCGTATCCGGTGACTTGCAAGTACTTGGTGGTGAGAGGCGCTCTCTCGCGGTGGGAGTGCAGGTTGCGGCCGGTGGGGGCGTGCGTCAGGCGCACCAGGTCACCACTCCTGACTACCACCACGCCGTCTACCTGTTCCTTGTCATAAGGCTTTATAAGCCAGCGGTTGTTCTCGTCTTTGTGAGTGTAGGTTGTTACCTAGAGGAAATATCAGATATCAGAGAGATAGAGAGAAAGAGAATATGAATAAAAGATTATAATTTCCAAGCTGAGTAATGATGTTTTTTCTAGGCCAGCTTCTACTAAAAAAACGATAGATGACACTGTACGTCGAACAAGCTATTTGGTTTACAGTTTAACCCACAAATTACATTGTAAAATGTAAACCAAATAACTTGTTCGACCGTAATGACTTAGTGTATTTTTTTTTTGTTTTCGATGTCCGGTCCTAGACAAATCAATTTTTTAAGTGCAGCTGATATCGGTGTTAAATATTCGGTGCCAGGTCGTATTTTATACAAACTATGGCCACAATGAAAAAATAAATTGCAATGCAACAAAAACGAAAATCGAACGAAGACAGACGAACACACACAAAAAAGGAAGGAACACTTTTGAAAGGTAATGAACGCCTGCTCCATACAGCCAAACTATTTTTTTTTTTTTTTTTTTTTTTACACCGGTTATGTACAGCGCCATCTATCATTTTTTGGTGGAAGCTTTACACTGACTTACTGATTTCTAAACATCAATGACAAGTAAATAATAATTGAATGCCTCAGTGGTGTAGTGATCGCAAGCGCGTCTGCTGAGCATGAGGTCTTGGGTTCGATTCCCAGGTCAGAAGTGTTATTGGGTTTTTCCATCAGGAATTTGTCAGTTGCTGCCACGGAGTCTGGATTTGTGCCCGGTTGATCGCAATAGGCTGGCCCCTTATTACATGGGACTTAAACATAACTTAAACGTGTGTGTACTATATAAGGTACAACTCTGTCTACCCCTTCGGGGATTACAGGCGTGATGTTTTGTTATGTGAGAATTGCACTAACCTGCTGTTGTTTAGCTCCAACTCCCGAGGGATACAAATGATGATGAGAATGCAGATACCCTCCACCCGTCCGATGGTTCTTCAGCGATATAAGCGCTCCGTAAGCAACGGTCTTAGGAGCGCTTGCGTTGTGTAAACTGTTGCCTTCCAATCGAGCTTGGAAACCCGAAGAGTAGAAACCGTCGCCGTTACCGCTGTAGGGACAAATTTGGACATATCATCATGAGGCATTTTTTTATTATTTTTTTAGTTTAGTTTATTTATTAATAATTGGTAAGATTTGAACAAAATAAAAAGTAAAAAACACAAATCACTACATGTAAGTACATTAAAAACAGCATCAATAAAATTAAAATAAATAAAAGTTAAATTCACATTATCATTAATTAAACAAAGTTAAAATAAAATTTTAATTTTAAAAATTTTTAAGCTAAGAAAGAAACGTGTTATGGGCAGGAAGATGATGCCCTTATCCCGCTCTGGGCGGAGCAGGAGGGAGTGTCAGACTTTTACTGACTAAAACCCATGTTCCTTTATCGCCCTTTGTGTTCCGGGCCACGGTATCTCTTTCGAACAGTTCCGCAGCCGCAGGCATCGGCCTTTGCTCCTTCGCTTCCTTTTGCTGACACCTCTTTAAGGCGCGCGTGGAACACTCCTGCCCCGTCGACACGGCCTGTCGTCATAACACGGACGGATGGCGCGAGCTAGCCCATAGCTCTCCGTCCACAGGCCATCATCCTGACCCGTTTTTTTTTTTTTTTTTCGGATGGGAAATCATCAAATGACTTCTCCCGCTCTGGGCGGAGCAGGAGGGAGTGTCAGACTTTTACTGACTAAAACCCATCCATGTTCCTTCATCGCCCTTTGTGTTCCGGGGCCACGGTATCTCTTTCGAATAGTCCCGCTACCCCGGCAGGCATCGGTCCTTTCGGACCCCTTCCTTTTTGCTGACTCTCTTTGAGGCGCGCGTGGAACACGAACGCGCCGTCGACACGGCCTGTCGTCATGAGACGGACGGACGGCAAGCTAGCCCATAGCCCACCGTCCACAGGCCCGCGCCTACGGTGGCCGGGGGCCACGTGGTGGCCCCCGACGCCCGGGGCGTCTCCCGCGGCGGCCGGGACGCTGTGAGGTTCTCTCCCTCTCACGTTCCGCCACCTCCTTCTCTAGCATTTGCCGTAATCTCCACGCTTGGCAGGCGGATTGGAGATCGCAGTGATGAAAGACTAACAGAAAACGCTGCTGCCCATTCTCTGGTCTACGGAGGCGCAAGGTGTTCTGCCTCAGACATTAGTCGCCTTATACGACACCCGTGAGTGTAATGGGTTGGTTCTATTCTACTCTGCCGGATACCACACGGCTATTTAAGCCCACTTGATAGCAATAGGCTCGCCCTCTCTTACATGGGACTTAAACACAACTGGAGAAATATGGGTGTACTATTAAGTATACCTCTGCCTCACCCTTCGAGGATAACAGGCGTGATGTTATGTTATGTTGGCATCAGGGCCTAGACCTATGAAATGTCAATGTCGGCCCGATTCCAAAATCATGATTTCGCGTTTAGTGTCTATGTAATCATCGTCGGTCTAATCGGATGCAGCTGAATTAAGTATTATACATAGAGCGACTGCCTATCTGACCTCAACAACCTAGTAGTACTGGGCAATATGACCCCTTGGTCAGACTGGTTGTCGGACTATCGGGCCACTGATTGCTTGTAAATTACAGGTAGTCAGTGGCCCGAAATTCTGTCATTTGTAGATCTTTGACAGTCTTTACAGCCTGTAATGATTGTCAAAGACTGTCAAATATGTGTAATGACTGCCTGTGTAATGACAGTACCTTTTGTGTCTACCTGCTAAATATAATTAGTTATGTTATAAAAACATGACTTACCTCTTGCTGAGAACAGTGAGATGTATCCAGAAGAAGAATACGTAAAGTAATGTCGGCCACAGAATTAGAGTCATAGATCGTCCCAATAAGTGCTTCACTGTTAGGCTCTGAAAGAGAGAGAGGCAATCATTAAACTAGACTTTAAAGCCATTCGATATTCAAACGCTATTAGCCGCCAGATTATCAAAATCAAATACGAGTGAAAGTCGTTTTGACCAGAACTAGATTTTAATAATCAATCAATTGATTCGGCTTTATCAATTATAGAGATGCCACGAATATTCGGCCACCAAATATTCGGCGCTTCGCCCGAGTGTGGCCGAATATTTGGTATTCGGCAAAATAACTATTCATGCCATCTCTAATAACAACCCACTAAACAATTGTCTGTAAGTCATTTTATAATTTTGTAACTACTACACTGTGAAAACCCCGCTGAAAACGCGTTCACTGAAACTTAAAGGCAACCGTTAACAGCCGCTAACCGGAGACACCAAAGAATCAAACTTCGCGACACGAGTTCACGTCATTTCGCCTCTTCGTTAAGAGGGAACAGGGTCTGCGAGGAATTTGAAAAATAGGTATTAGAAGCTATTGCCGTCACGCTCCGTTAAGCCTGCCCCCGTAGAGCGCGATAGGGACAGCTGCAACTCGGACCGAACGAGATTGACGTTTCGTATTCCCCTTTTTTCTTTTCCAAAACTGAACCGATTCAATTATTTCTGACATTAAAATTTTAAGAAAGTCTATGTCTGGGTCCCTGTCAATTTATTTTATGCTTAAAACTGCTCGAATTTGTCTGGTAGTCCTCAAATCACGGCCGTAAAAATGGGGCATTTCAGTGTAATTTTTATGAAAAAAGGTTGCTCTAGACTTTATAGGCATTATTCAGGAATAAATAAATACATTTGTATAGAAAATCGCAACACCTGTTCCCTCTTTATTTCTCTTTAATTATTACCCAACTTGGCAAATACTAAAAGGAGGATACTGTAATCGTCGTATACGATAAATGTCTACCTATTAAATTAAAAAAAAAACTTCTATACTCACAACAGGTTTACTCAAATCGCCGAGCACGTTCCACAGATCGGCAATAGTGCGCAAACCCACAAACAAGACGACGAACAATCCGACAAACTTGACTGACATGGTGCAAGCGAGAGCAGCACCCAGGAACATTTGCCAGGACACCATTCGGAAGGAGAACGGCGGGAGATTGGCGTCTGTTAGAGATCGGACCTGGGGAAGTTGAGAAAGTTATTAATCTGGTTCATAGAATGTATTTCTGCCTCGTTGGTTTCGTGGTCGCAATCACGATTCCCGGGTCGGGCCGTGTTGTTGTTTCCATCGGAAATACTTCAGTAGCAAACACGGAATGGATTTGTGCCCGGTTGATGGCTATAGGCTCGCCCCCTATTACATGGGACTTAAACATACCGCGAAATGTGGGTGCACTAGGTACATCTCTGCCTAGCCCTTCGGGGATTATAGGCGAATTGAACCCAGGTTTCTCACGCTCAGCAGTCGTGCTTGCCTACTGGACCAACGAGACTGTCAACAAATATTCATCGTCTCATTCGTCGTCATCATCATCATCATCATCATCATCATCATCTTCAGCCTATAATGTTCCCACTGCTGGGACACGGCCTCCTCTCAATGAGGGGGAATGGGCTATAATCCACCACGCGGGCCCAGTGCGGATTGGTAGATGTCACATGTCTTCGAATTTTTGGTTCTAGGACATGCCGGTTTCCTCACGATGTTTTCCTTCACCGTTTTGAGAGCAGTGGTGATGAAATAAATTACACAAAGTAATGCGCCTGTCTAGGTTCGAACCCACGACTTACTGTTAGTAAGTCGGGGCCGCCACCACTGGGCCACCGCTGCTCGTCGTCATTCGATAAAATACAAGGTATCGATTAAATACAAGGAAAACCAACCAAAGAATCATAGAACTAAAGATTTATGTAAAGACGTAAACTACATACCTTAAAGGCTCCATATATGGAACAGCTCATGAAAAACAATAAGATTGGATCCAGTAATATGTACCTATTCAGGGTTAGAAAACCCACATCTGAAACAAATGAATTATTATCGTTACTTGAGTATACCGCAACATTATATGTTTATGGAGTATTTTTACGTCAAATCATAGTAAAGTTTATTGTACAGACGTCAATACATCAAGCTATCCGAAACTTTCAAATTTCCCCAATCAACCTTGAACCTAATGCTTCAGCGATAAAGTTGAAAATCTTTTAAAGAAATTTGTCAGATTGTAGTAGCTTGACATCCTGGCGTCTGTGCCATTAGCACAGGGTTACAAAACCAGTAAAAGCCGGCCTGTTAATTTTTAGGGTTCCGTAGTCCTTACAAGGAACCCTTATAGTTTCGTCATGTCCGTCTGTTTGAGGTTTTGCTAAGAGACCGTTAGTAATAGAAAGCTTTAATTTTGTAGAGGTATGAATATCAATTACGCCGACAAAGTGGTAATTTTTTTTTTGGATAATATATTTTTAAGGGTAGCTCCCATACATGTGAAGCGGGGATATTTGTTTTTCTGTCTCACCTATCGTGTATCTTTGAATAAGTCTTTTAAAATGACTTAGGGGTTGCTTATAACACTATTGTTCGATTGAATGCAGAATTATCTTAAGCCGTTTGAATTGTACTGACAATTTTTTTTGTTTCGAACTGTAGTCCAGCCCGTTTCCTTATCATCTTCTAATAACAATTCATACCATTTGTGGCAAATAAAGCATTGTAAGTCATTGCAATGCTTTATTTTCCGGGTAAACATAACCGGGCAAACATAACTGGCAACATAAAGATGTGAGAGTACTCACAAATATAGAAGTTTCACGTTAAAACCAACGGCCGTGTGCACCGACACAGCCCCACCCGATTTTTAAGCAGTTGGCAAGTCATAGCAGCCAATTTCATCCCAACTAAAATTACTTATTCACTTCTCATGCTCTAAAAGTTCGTCTTTATGTCGTGCGTAGGCGACATAAAGTCGCTTTTTATGCTCTAGAGCATAAAGCAAAATCTTTGTCTAAGACCAAGACAATCGGTCCAACAGCCACACGAACAACTTCAACTTCATAGAATAACCTCTTTATTTTAATTCGTTTCGTTAGTATTCTAAGAACAAGACAAGGATACCAACAGCCAAAGTGCACAATAAAACTTTATGAAATAAACTTATTTTTTATTTCGTCCATTTATTACTTATTTTACATGTTGCTGTTTTATTTCCTCGCAATCGAAGTGAAACGTAGAGTGTACAACTCGTCCGTAAAACCCATTTTACACTCTACTTTATATCCATACATCAAATGTCTCGCGTAAAATGGTGCGTTTTATACACTTGATGTACTTGTACCTACAATCTATCTACAATTTGTCTGTATGGTGTCGGACGTAAAGAATAGCACCATCCCATATCTTCCCGTGGGTGTCGTAAGAGGCGACTAAGGGACCAGGGAATGGGCAGCAGCGTTCTCTGTGCTTTTGTAACAACCGTACTGCGATCGCCAACCCGCCTGCCAAGCGTGGCGTTTATGGCAAAACCCCCCCTTTGGGGGAGGCCCATGTCCAGCAGTGGACGTCTTTCGGCTGAGGTGATGATGTACAATCTACTTTTTTTTTTTTATTAAAACTACTTACGAAACTAGTTAGTACCTAGCGGTGCCACAAGGAACCTTGAGTTTGCCTTTTCACTGGTCTACAGGAAGTCTTGCCTTGTAAAATTACGCTGAAAACCCGGTTGGCGCAGTGGCTGAGCTATTGGCTACTGAGCTGCGTGTCGCAGGTTCGATCCCCGCACGAAACAAATATTTGTATGACCTACAAGTAGTTGTTTCGGGTATGGCTATTTTTCAACGTGACTTTCAATGTTTGTAAACGCGCCCACGATACAGGAGAAATTCTTAGTGTGGGGCAATATTAAAAAAAAACCGGCCAAGTGCGAGTCGGATTCGTGCACGAACGTACCATTATCTATACAACATTAGACAAAACACAAAAAAAACAGGTTTGTTGTATAGGAAATATTAAATATTTATTTTATTTTGTTTTTAGTTGTATTGTATTTTTAGTGTATTTGTTGTTACAGCGGCAACCAAAATACATCATCTGTGTAAATTTCAACTATCTAGCTATCACGGTCCATGAGATACAGCCTGGTGACAGATAGACGGACAGACGGATAGTGAAATCTTAGTAATAGGGTCCCGTTTTTACCCTTTGGGTACGGAACCCTAAAAAAGACATATTAAGGTTTATTTAAGCCCAGTGTTTAAGTGATCATGGCAAGACGAATAAAGAAAATCCAGTTTAAGTGTTTTAGACAATGTGTAAACATAATTTTGTTTTTTACTTACCACACAATAATAACAAAGTTCCAATGATAGTAGACTCAAGTGATTTCGTCATTTCCCATATTGTTAAAAACGTCAACGGAATTATTAATGCACCAAGGGTAGTACAGAACTGAAACAAAACATACAAGTTAATTTTAGAGTTTATTAATTACAGGATCATTAAAATTATTAAGTATGTACATTTTATACATAAAACCGGCCAAGAGCGAGTCTGACTCGCGCACCGAGGGTTCCGTACAAACTTTTTAAAGGACAAACTAAACTTTGCTGTTCGATCCCATTAAACGGCTATTGCACCAACCGCAAATAATGAGTTTGTAAAAGTGAAATCGCTTTTTTTGTTATTAAACTACATATTTACGGTTTTCTGATTTTTCCCTTTACATGTGCCCCTTTACATGTGCTGTACATAAAGGGTGTAAAACACCTCTTAACGAAAACGAAAGGCACTTGTTCTCCTCGTCATTGCGATCATTTTTTTGTTCTACACCATACCTGGGAACCTTCTAGTTACGGAGATATTTGGGGTCAAAGTTCCAACTTTTTTTTTAAATACAAGTTTTTAATGTATGATTTTTACTTTAAACACCTACACGACCCCCGTACTATTAAATCCATCCATCAGCACAACGTTTTGAGTGCGTTACATTGAGTTCTACCACAAAATATGATTTTTGACCCCAAAAAAAAAAAGTCGTTTCCCAGCAAAAATTTTTGCGTAAAGTTACTTGGTTTGATGTACAGAATGCTTGGTTAACGGCTTCGTGATGAGGTGTTTTACACCCTGCATATACAACGACGTCAATAGGCGACAAAGTACTCCTCCGAATCACTGTCATTCGGAAACGTACCCAGAAGACTGGCAGCATTGCCACGTTGAATGGCAATGCTAATTCTTTGGCCAAAGAAAGTGCCAGCCCTCTGATCACGCGAAGTTTCGACCAGTTATTTTAGAGTTGCATATTTATTTGCCAGACGAGCTGTGGGCTAAAATGACCACGATGTGGAGCCCTGACACAGCCAGAAGGCGACGCGGTAGGCCTCACACACAGGAGATGGCGGGACGAGCTGGACAAAACCACCGAGCAGTGGTCCACATTGGCCCTGCCAATGCTGACCTTTGCCCAGCAGTGAGATGACACAGGCTAACAGTAACAATAATATTTATCTAGTTGTAATGTCATTTTTGTTATTAGTCTTCACTGGCCTTAGATCTCTCCCGCTCTACAACATCCCCTTCCAGATACACCACAATACCTTGGTTTGCACCTTCCACGTATAGCAAGAAGGCGTATCAGCACAGGTTTCCACCGAAGAGGACGAATGAAGCAGTGCGGTGACATGCAAGATTCAACCAGTCACCGATGTGAAGAGGAACACTTTGAGGATTTCACACGTCTCCCCTCTCCTCTGTTCGCCTACACTTTGGTTTGCTTGACAGTTCAACAGTTGATTAATGATAACATAATTACTTACAAGTCGCATTCCCTCATACCGGGCCCCTTCATACTTGTCTCCAGGCTTCTCAAATGGGAATGTTCCATCATATCCAGTCAGTTTTCCAGACAAGGCTATCAGCATCTAATAAAAAGCACAAAAAAAATGTACCTACATAACAACTAACATATACATAGTACAGAAATTGCAAAATTTTGAATATTGGCACAAAAGTAGATTGGACCCATATAAAGCAAGATTGTGATACAATGCTAGTAGCTTAATCAGCGTAGTAGAGTAGAGTAGAGTAGGGACTCCATTTTCCGCACTTAGACTCTCATTCGGTCCGTTGTGCGTAGGTGTCCTGGCTAGGTTAGCCAGCCTAGCTCCGTCCAGAAGCACAGAAGTTTCCTGGGATCTTCACAGGCTTCGCGGAGCGACCTCACCGTTCCGAGGATTTGTTTGCGTTGGGTAGCCACAGCCTCGCATTCCAGGATGACGTGGGCAGCTGATTCTTCGGCGTCAAAGCAGCCCCTGCAGAGTGGGCTGTCCGTGGCGCCTATGTTGAAGAGGTGTTTGTTAAGGGGGCAATGGCCCGTTATTGTCCCTATTATTATTCTGAGGTTATTTCTGCTTAAGCTGAGCAGTCGTTTTGTTAGTCGTGGGTGTAGACTTGGCATCGCCATTTTTGACTGTCTACAGTCTGTAGACCGTGACCATTTGTTGTTATGAAGTTCAGTTGATCTCTGGCGAATCCACGTACGGAAATGTGAGAAAGGTAAGGGAAGGAGTGGGTACGGGCCTAGCACTGCCATTTCGGAACCTCTCTTAGCAAGTTCGTCTGCGGCGTCATTGCCTAAGGATCCACTGTGCCCCTTAATCCACTGGAGAGTGATTCTGTTAGACAGCGATATACTCTCCATGGCGAGGTGACATTCAAATGTTAATTTACTTTTGGTTTGTTTGTTTTCTAGGGCTTTAAGCACAGCTAGGCTATCAGATACGAATCTGATTGCGTAATTGTGAATCCCCAGACGCTTTACGGCTGTTGCAGCTTGTGTTAGGGCGACACACTCGCATTGGAATATCGAGCTGTGTTCGCCTAGTGGTAGGTGAAAGTTAATGTTGAGGTCTAGGGAGTGTACGCCAGCCCCTGAGCCGTTTTGAGTTTTAGAGCCATCTGTGTAGATGCGTACTTCATTAACTCCTGACTGATCCCTTAATTCCTCTGTTGTTTGTATGCTATAGCTTTTGTTGAACATGGGTTTATTATGTGTCCTATCACACGGGGCAGCGATGAGAGGTTGATACTCGATCGCCCGGTCCAGGATGCCTGCGTGGGGACTGGTGTGGTTCTTTCCCCATATGCCCAAGTGCATAAGCCTGATAGCTGCTAGTGCTGCCTCCTGCTGTATGTACAATTCAAGGGTAGTTAATTGTAGGGCTATCTCCATTGCCGCGGTTGGGGTTGTCCTCATACAGCCCGTGATAGCGGAACAGGCCAGCCTTTGGAACCGCTGAAGCCTAGAGACGGTGGTCGAGAATTCAGTTCTGGTCCACCAAACCAAAGCGCCATAAGTCAGCATTGGTCTGATCACCGCTTAATCAGCGTATAATGTTCCCACTACTGGGACACACGGCCTCCTGTCTAGAGAGGGAATGGGCTATAATCCACCACGCCGGCCCAGTGCGGGTTGGTAGATGTGACATGATTTCGAATTTTTGGTTTCAGGACATGCCGGTTTCCTCACGATGATTTCCTTCACCATTTTGAGAGCAGTGGTGATGATGCAATAAATTACACAAAGTACCTACTGTGCCTGCCTAGGTTCGAACCAACGACTTACTGTGCGTGGCTCGGGGCCGCCACCACTGGGCCACCGCTGCTCTACAATGCTCCACCATGCTAGCAATATTTACAAATAAGAATGTAAGTTTATCTGTTTGTGTCCTCTTTCAGATAAAATTTACTTTTCCTCTCAGAATGAATAACAGATGAATTTTGTTGATGAATTTTGTAACTGTTAAAAGTAGCTTGACATAAGAAACATTGTTATGAGAATCGAGAAGATACATCGTACAGGTGCGTGCAAATAAATATAATTACATACAGGGAAATAGGTAATTCGGTACTAATTTGTCATTGAAATGACGAACTTAAAATTAAAGTATTACATTAGACCTGTTTTCCAACGGGAAAACAGGTCCGCTAAACGGTAAATTAGTACCGAATTACCTATTTCCCTGATTGTAATTATATTTATTTGCACGCATCCTGTACGATGTATCTAAAATAAATGTTTTTCTTTCTTTCTTTCTGTCTAAACCTAACGAGGTTTAGACAGAAAGAAAAATATTTATTTTGGACAGGCACAGGAACTACAAAAATAATAAAAAATAATCTAAAACTAAATAATAAAAAGAAGACTTGTGCAAGGCCAAAAAGACTCCTATCTCAGTAAGACAGAGTACTTATAGTACAGTACACCCACACTTTTGCTATTAACTAGGCACAAATCCAGACTCTGCTGCCACCGTTAATGAGAAATTCTTGATGGAAAACCTGTTAATACTTGACCAGACTTGGGAATCGGGAACAGACCCAGTACCCCTTCTGTAGCACTGTAGAAGTAGTGCTTCCAACCACTACATTAATGAGGCAGTAAAAAGCAAACACTTAATTATATAAAAACTAGCTGTTGCCATGTGTCTGTGTTAGACTAAAAAATAGCGTATGACTTATTTTCAGACCTACCATCATCATCATCAGCCTATTAACTGTTCCCACTGCTGGGACACAGGCCTCCTTTCTATGAGAGGGAGACCTACCAAAAATACACAAAAAAAATCGGTCAAGCCCTTTCAGTACATAAATACGACAGCACAAATTAAAATTTCCTGAGGGTTATTGATATTAAATATCCCTTATGTCATTTTGTTACTTTGTTGGTGTATCCTTTTGCCAGTCTCTTTCTCTATAGGTGTACACCGTGTTTCTGGATGATATCGATAAACTTTGACCGGTCATTGTACTCATCATTATGAACCACTTTTACTATATTTTAAAAAAATCAGCTGTTCCCTAGAATTATGTTCGCATAACTCGTCAATATTTATGGAACAGTTTTTTTTTTTGCAATTCAGGGTTTGATCACTTAGTAAAAGTTGTTCATAATGATGAGAACAAAGACTGGTCAAAGTTTATCGATATCATCCGGAAACACGTTGTATACTACAACAGCCCATAACGTCCACTGCTGGACATAAGCCTCTCCCATGGGAGGAATTTGCCGTAATCTCCACGCTTGGCAGGCGGATTGGAGATTGCAGTGATGAAAGACTAACAGAAAACGCTGCTGCCCATTCTCTGGTCTACGGAGGCGCAAGGTGTTCTGGAAACACATCGTATAATAAAAATATATTTACCTTGCCTAGTGGGGGGTGGACATCAAAGAAGAATGTTCGGTTTATGTACCAACTAGCCATTTTTCCAAAATGAGTTTCATCCCAACTGAAAAAAAATGTTAAAGTTTTCTAATTATTTTACATAATAAACAGGCAGATGTAATTTTCATAGAAAACAATTAATTTTAATATTTGTTTACTAAGAAACTTACATCTCCCTGTCTAGCCTTTTCCCAATTATATTATTTTATATGGTCTTAAATATTAACAGTTTGTATTTTATCACATGTATGTTAGTATGTAAGGTATCTATGGGCCAAAGTTGCCTGGAAATAAATGAATGTTGTTGTTGTTAGGGTCAGCTTCAAGTCTAAGGGTAAAAATAAGACTCTAAAAAAGTAATATCAAGTACAAAATATTTTTGTTAAATTGCTTTAGGAAACAGGTACATAACGTAATCTGAGAAGATTAGATACCTAAGAGATTTCACATTTTTTTATCTTGTATAAACTCAGATTTAGCAATAGCTCAGATATAGCGACAGCCAGCAAAGCTTAATAATTTTAAAAGATTATTTACCAAACATGATCAGGTTCCAAAACTTTGTAAAATCTAGTTACAAATGTGGCACCACACAGTATGCCGAATGTGACCCACCATCTACAAAGAATTTGTATTTTATATATTTATATTTTTGCTGTAAAAGTATTTACAACCAAAATTTGGTCCGTGAAATTAGAAAGTACATTTTGTTATTAGGTATTGTTGAAGTAGTGGTTTTCTTCTTTTCAGACATAGCTGCAAGAACGATTATTGAATTACAAAGATCAGGTTAAATGGAATTTATCATTTTCATTTACAATAATGATTACGAAAAAAACTACGAAAAGTAACGGTACCACAACATTAACGAAGCTCAAAGCAATGAAAGCAAGTAATGTAATAAGGATGTTAAAAAATAATTGATTATTAATAATCGACTTTTTAATAATTTAAATCGATTTTTAATAGTTCGATTACATAAATTACGCGTTTAAATCGATTTTAAGAAACAGCGCTTTTTAATACTAGTCAAATGTAAAATCGGAATGGACATTTGTGACAATATATATTTTATTTTTTATTGTTTAAACTATTTTGTTTTATATTTTAGTATTTGAGACCATAACGTACCTAGTCGTGTAGTTTTTTAAAATTATCGTTTTAGGTATTTTATTTTAATATTTATTAATCAAATGTAAAATAGGATTGGACATTTGTGACAATAATTATTTTTCGTTTTTTTATTGTTCAAACCTAAAGATTATTGAAATATTTGTTGTTTTTGTTTTTGTGACCACAACGTGGTCGTTTAATTTTATAAGTATCGTTTTAAGTATTTTATTTTTAAACTAGTAAAATAGTACTGGACATTTTTACGGCTTTTTTTTAATTTGATTATATGTTAGTTTTGAAACAATAATGTCATTTTGTAGTCAGTCATTTTTATTTTAAAACATTAGGTACTGAAAATTTGTATCAATGTGAATGTGAAGTGATTAATTTAATTTAATGTAATTTCCTTAATTCTTACCTTGAAAGTTTAGAGGAACATTCGTTTTGATTTTTAATTTTTAATTGGTTATTTTTTTCATTCAAATCATTGTTTTTTTATTTTAATCTGATATATTGAATATGAAACTCTTAAGTATAGCTATAAATGGAAATAATTTTTATATTATTACAAGGAATATGAAAATCATAAATTAATAGTATTCTATGGAATATGAAAAGCATGTAGATTTATAAATAATAGAAAAACCAATTTTTTCGCAGAAATCGATTATGTATATTTATTCAAATCGATTTTTGATAAATCGATTAGGTAATATTGTTTAAAGAAAATCGTTTTTTATTTAATCGATTCTTTTCCATTAATCTCACATCCCTATGTAATAGTAGGTATAACGTCAGACGTCATGAACAGGTGACGGGCGGGGAAATAACATTGTCAGAGATAGAAAGGTTGATCGACGTTGACAGATGTTGCCAAATAATAATAAGCATCTATATTGGTTTGGCTGCGGCACCTCAGTGGTGGTGCGACGGTGCGGGCTAGGCGTCTTCCTAGATAAGGCTCCACGCAAATCGGCTACTTTCCACAGTACCTGGTGGCTAGCGACAAGCTATTCACATGATTTTTAGAATATTTTGTATCGAATCGCCACACACGTGTAACGAGTGGCGCCCACGGCGGTGGTCCACTGGTGGCGGCCTACACTCCCTAAAAACGCTGACAATCGCCACTCATGTGACGAAGCTGCGCCCCCCTCACCGGCCCGCCTACCCTTCAGTTATTGGGGGAGTGTCATAAATCGTAGAGGCCACCAACTACTAGTGGCGGCGACTGATCACTCGTGGCAGCCACTGCTTCGTTTGCGCGGTACCAAAGGACATGGGGCGCGTGGCATCCACCAGTGGCCCGTTTGCGCGGATCCTAAGAATTAAAATCTTAAAGATTCAAATCAATTTTATATGTACAGCACATACATAACATACCTAATATCACGCCTGCAATCCCTAAAGGGTTAAGCAGGTGTACCTAATGGTAAACCCATATTTCACCAGATAAGTTGAAGTCCTATGTAAGAGGGGGCGAGCCTATTACCATCAACGAGTAATTCCAGACTCCGTGACTGCTTCTTAAAAAATCCTGATGGAAAAACCCAATAACACTTTGCCCGACCTGAGAATCAAACCCAGGACCTCACACCTAGAACAACGAGGCGCTTACATCATAAAAATAACAACCTTACCATATTACTTTACTCTTTGACCGTAACATATCACATGGTGCGTTGCAGTGGTGCAAAGCCATGGATGGCCCCATGGGTCTGGGTAGGCCAAGGGTAGGCATGTTTTGTACCGAAGAGTCGTATTCACACAATCCGCCCATTAAAACTCTTCACAATCACAAATCATATTGAACTTGTTGTCTAATTTAAAATCTACTTGTCTGTAACAAAATCATTGAATTCCTTGTTGTTTCACAGTTATTCAGGATTGTTCAAAGGAAACGCAGTTTAATAATGAAATGAAAAATGTCCATCCATAAAACTAAACATTTTTGTTTGGTTTATCAGCAACTAGAATACTTGAAAAATTGTTTCAACTAAGGGGCTACGCTAACGGGCTAGTAGGTACTTTGGAATGTTGGGAAAATGGAACGGAAATCGGAATGCCTTGGATGGCTTGGATGCCTAGAAATAACCAATGAATAGAGATGTTCTTTAATTTCGTAAACCGAGTCTAAATTAACTATTATGTGAGTGGGAGTAGGAGTGGACTCTGTGCAATGGATCTGACCGTAATCTATAACACGGGCGCAGTATGGCAAGTTTTGTCATCTGTCTTTGATCTTTTGGGTTGTAGGGGGGCTAACATGTTGAACATGAATTTCTGGAAGCATGGAATGTTGTTTGTAATGTTTAAAACCAAAATATGTGCACATGTACACTATGTGTCTTTAAAAAAAGCAGTTGAGTTTTATAGTACTTTGTCTTCTAAAAAGTTTTACTTTATCCCCTATGAACCCATATTATAATACAATCTAAAACCTTTTTTAAAAACTCAGACCTTTTCCCATTATAAAAATCCATTACCTTAATGTATGCTTGTCATTGCCTCTGAGTTACACTACGGAGGTAATAACACATTCTTGAAAATAGACCTACCTACTGAAATGGAAAATGCCAAAAATTAAGAAATTAGAATTTCGGGCTTACCTCAAACATAACCATTGCTCTGATACCTATTTAATGAAATCGAAATATCGATTCAGTGTAGTGTGATTCTACGTGAGTTAAAAATGTTTGTTGGATAACTCACAATACAACTTTGAAATGCCCAATTGCCCATCACTATGGGAGTATGGGCTATTTGACGCGACTGACGGCGAACGTCGTAATCGTGATTAATGTCAACAAATAAAAGTTTTGTCCGTATTCGCTGATTAATGTGTCGCTGGAGTAAACAAATAAATACTACTAATTTGAGTCGCCTTACTCGCCTTCAGTTCCCATTTATTGTTCACACATTGTGCACGACTATGAGGGAGCAATAAATATTGCATCATGATTGTAATTAAGTATTATTTAGTCGTCCAGTTGTTATTTTCTGTAAGTTTGTGCGAAATAAATAATGGTCAGAGGGAAAAGTTGTTGAATGGCTTCTTGAAGTATTATAATAGTTTACCTAATCAAGTTTACCAGAGTGAAGAGGGATCTTTACAAAGTACGCAGCAAGTGGTGAGTAAAATCGTAGTTTTTAAATCAATATTTAATCTTTTATAAATATGTGTGATGTGGGTTATCTTTACCCGAGACCTTGGTATAATAAGTTATCTTAAACTTTAATGTAATTATGGACCATTATTTTCTATATCATGCTTGGAACTAATTTGAAATTGCTATGCAATGCAAACTCAGACAAAATATGGTTTAGATTTTTTTTTTACATAATCAAAGACAAAGAGAAAGCGAGGCCTTTGGCCTGCAGTGGGATAACGCAGGCTGAAACTACATAGAAATGTTATTAAAATTTTCTGTAGTTTTTCCTTTTTTTGATAAAACTTCAACAATGTTCAGAACAAAAAAAGTACTTTTTATAACTGAAACAAATTAAAACAAATATAAAAAATTGTTGCAGGATGACACCATCTACCAAATAGAAGCAAACCTAAGAGTAGCAGAGATCAGCAACAGTCAAGCAAAAAAGCAATTGAAATGTATAGCATCCGTCAAGGATTCCGACAATGAGGTCACAGTCCTAAATAATCACTGTGAAGAGACTTTACAGCAAAAGCAAAGTTCCGATGCAAACCCAGAAACATCACTGGAAGCCCAGGTTGAGGTTTCGGAACCCACCATAGAACGGAAACCTGTACAACTCGTCAATGAAGTTCAACCTGACACAGCTGTGAGTATTACAAGAACCTTGAATTTTGTTTTAATTGTTTGGTCAGGTGGATTTATTATATTTCCACGAATATTATGTGTCTACAAGGTAAATGGTATACATTTGTAGAGACACAACTTAAACTCCTACCTTTTGACAGGCTAAGGGTAACTAAAAAAATCGGAACATTACACCTGTAAGAAAAACAGCTTTCAAAAGAACAGTTCAGAAGTACTGTTTAAAATCAGACTAAAATTGCTCTAATCCATTAGTGAGATTAGTGGAAGAAAACAACAAAATATTTGTTTTAATAGCATTTATTATCCTGTTTTTAGTATTTGTTGTTATAGCGGCCACCAAAATACATCGATTTTTTATATTTTAGGGCTTGGGGTCCCCACCCGCAGATACAGGGTTATCCATTAATTACGCTACATCCTACGCATATTACTTTATTTTATTTTATGTGAATAAAGTTAGTATGTACCTATTTATATACCTATATCAATTATGTTAATAAAAAGGCATTTTTCTTATTATATTTTTTGTACTCTATCACAATGAAGCTGCCCTATATGATCCAAAAGTTGACTGGTAGAGAATGCTTTGTGGCCTTTAGTCTGCCTATGTACCACTCTTGTACATGAAGTTTAAATAAATAATCCCCAAAAGATTGGATGGAGATGTGTGATCTAATAGTACACCCTCATTTTTCCAATAATATGTTTTCCCATGTAATGTTTATTGCTATCAACTGGCAACAAATCCCTGATGAATTAATACAATTACAAATTTGTTGCAATCTGGATTTGAAACCCAGTACCTTTTTTTTTTTCGGATGTGAAATTATCCAATGACTTCTCCCGCTCTGGGCGGAGCAGGAGCGAGTGTCAGACTTATACTGACTAAAACCCATCCATATTCCTTCATCGCCCTTTGTGTTCTGGGGCCACGGTATCTCTTTCGAACAGTACCCTCCCCGGCAGGCGTCGGCCCTTGCGGGCCCCTTCCTTTTGCCTAGGACCTAATGCGGCGAAATAATTTTAAAATTTTACCCAGAGATTTATCATAATTCCTTTTGTTTGCGAATTAAATATGTTCTACATTAATATATTTGTAAGCAATTACAGGCCATGTAGAGTTTAGATAACCCTTTAACATGTCAGTGTACGCTAAGTAATAATGAGGTCTGGGTGACCTAGAAATATGTAACTTATATGTCAAGGATACACACATCAGCATTCTGTACATTTGCGCCCATTTTCACTCACAGGCGACTCCTAAACGAATACCTGAATACCTCATGATGTTTTCCTTCACCGAAACTAATGATAATATACAACACGCAGATGAATCCGAAATATCAGAGGTTCGTGTCTTGGGTTCGAATTCGAGACCTATGACTTTGCAGTCCGACGGTCACACCAGTAAACTGTCCCTGCTTCAAAATTATTTGCTTTTAATTAGGAGATAGTGGTTTATCTCTTTGTTTGGTGTATTAATATAAGTTTTATGAAAGTTAAAATTAGCAGCTAATACCTAATTTGGGTATCATTGTTTCTCTCGCACTTATAAATGGCATACAGCCAGATAAAGATGATACGTTTGTTACAGTTCATTTACATTGTTTACTCTTCTTAAGTCTTGATTGTAGATATAATGTACAATGTAGTTACATGTCTTTATGTATAAAATTCCATGTGCGTGTGATCGTAATTCACTTCTTCCCAAACCGCTTGACTGATTTTGGTACAGACCGCGGCGGTCTGAGATCGCGTTGTTTTACTAGATGAGAGAAATTATGTTGTCTCGTTGATCTAGTGGTCGCAAGCGCGACTGCTAAGCATAAGGTCCTGTGTTCGATTCCCAGGTCGGGAAAAGTGTTTTTGGGTTTTTGTGTCAGGAATTTGCCAGTAGTAGCCACGGACCCTGGAGTGCCCAGTTGATGGCAATAGGCTCGCTCCTATTACGTGGTACTTAAACATAACTAGTAAAAAGTGTGTACTGTAAGGTCGTGTACCTTTTTTTTTTTCGGATTGGAAATCATCAAATGACTCCTCCCGCTGTGGGCGGAGCAGGAGAAAGTGTCAGACTTCTACTGACTAAAACCCATCCATGTTCCTTCATCGCCCTTTGTGTTCCGGGGCCAAGGTATCTCTTTCGAACAGTCCCGCAACCCCGGCAGGCATCGGTCCTTACGAACCCCTTCCTTTTTGCTGACTCTCTTTGAGGCGCGCGTGGAACACGAACGCGCCGTCGACACGGCCTGTCGTCATGAGACGGACGGACGGCGAGCTAGCCCATAGCCCACCGTCCACAGGCTCGCGCCTACGGTGGCCGGGGGCCGGGGGCCGGTGGCCGGACGCTGTGAGGTAAGGTCGTGTACCTTTCAATGAACTTAGGTGGAAACGCCAGGGTAGTCCGCGAAATACAAATCTTACATTTTTTGTCAGGTTGTTTGTTGATTAAAATATGGTTTGCGACTGACCCTCCAAGTTAATTTAGGGAATATGCAAGAATTTCAAAACTTTTTTTATTCCTTAAAAATGCCTTGTATTGGCCCATATAAAAAGTAGGTACACTTGTTTAACTTTATAATACAACACTTATTTTACAATTTAATATTTTATGTAGCGTGTTTTTGGTGAAACGGAACGCAAATACAAAACGCATCGTCGCCGGTAGTGACGTCAAACGCTTTGTGTCAAAGAAACACTTTTATTTGAAAACTACTTATAGTTTCACAAAGATGTTATTATAATATTTTTATTGCAATGTTTGCTTGATTGATTGATATGCATTTAGTAAAATTATTATATTTAGGGTAAAAAATAAGACGTAAACAAGGCAGATAGAGTGAAATGACGTCAACCGCTTTGACAGGAATGGCCGCGACAGTCACGGACGTTTGAACTGTCGTAGAAAATTGTAGAAGTTTTATTTTTGAGCGACAAACAGTCGTTGAACTTAAATTTTAATTATTTTCTTGGGTTGATATTACCGGGTGGTACTTTATTGATTTAAGTGAAGAAAAAAATAAATGCATATTACCTATTCTGTAAATACATACGTTTTACGGCCGTGAATCATATTTTAAAATGATAAATGTTTTTAATATCTAAGAACTTGGCTTTATTTGACTGATCACTAAATGCCATTAAATTTAAAAAATAACAGCATAATCGAAATTCAAATTCAAAATCAAAGCATTTATTTCATGTAGGCCAGTTACAGGCACTTTTGAATTGTCGAAACAAAGATAAAAATTAAATGTAGCCACAGTCCCAGTCACAAGACATAACAACTGTGAAAGTACTGTAGTTGCCCATTCCCCAGCGTAGATCTCTCCATAGAGATCTACGCAACGAATGGGCAACTACAGTCCATGAGAAGAGTGTGAGTGAGTCTCCATGAGAAGAACGGGCAAGAAACTCCATGGACACTCTTTTAAATCAAAATATTGTTACAAAATCTTAGTTACATCATTCATGTTGAGCTGTCCACAGTAAAAGAAAAAACAAAAAAATACAATACAAAAACCAAAATAATTCATTTAAATAAGTCATGGCAACTAAGAGATGACCAGTCACAACTGACAGACAGAGTGAGTCGTCAGTCGGATTTAAAATAATAATATTTTCGCACTTAATAGCGCAATTCTTGAGGAAGGTAGCTAGCACCACGCTACGACCCCGAGGAACCGAGTGGCGGGTAAAACCGCGGGGAATAGTTAGTGCTGGATATTATCGTTGATATAAAAAAAAAAAGATAAGCTAAAATAACATGAGTGTAATAAAATAAAACTTATTTTTAAATGCACAAAAAGCTTATCAACCGTCAATTTATTTACATCAATTAAATATTTTTTACATCAAAATTACTGATTTTACATCAAATTTGCCAGAGCGTACAAACGTAATACTCACACAAATGACAAAATATGATTGCAACATATTTTCATCGTGAAAAAGGCATTGCTTCAAGGACAACATAGGATCCAAGAGCGAGCGAAGCGAGCTCTGGTCTTATGGCACCCCGACTCGGACAGGTTAGGTACGAAGGGGATGGCGGGGTCTAGTGAGCGAGCGGACTGAGCGAAGTAAAGCGGAGGCCACACCGCCAGCTGGCGGGCGACGCTCTTTTCATTCTTTTGTATTGCTGACATAGCTTAGCTCGGTAGTTCGCGGTGTGAACCAAAGTATGAAATTTTTTTGTTTTGCAAAAAATAAAACCTACTTCAAAAACGCAACAAAGTGAAAAATATTTTTAGCTTCAGAAGTCGGTGATTTCTGGGTGTTTGATTCAGTTTCTTTGCCACCGACTTCTGAAGCTAAAGTTAGTTTTCACTTTGTTGTGTTTTTGAAGTCGGTTTTATTTTTTGTTAAAAAGTTTTTTATTTTACCATTTTTAGTTGTATATATATATATATTATCTTATACAAATATTAGCTATACATTTATTTTATCATAACATAACATCACGCCTGTAATTCCGAAGAGTTGGGCTGAGGTGTACCCAATAGGACCTACACCCACATTTCGCCAGTTATGTTTAAGCCCCATGTAATAGGGGGCGAGCGCTGGCGCAAATCCAGACTCCGTGGCTGCTACTGAGAAATTCCTGTTGGAAAAACCCAATAACACTTTGCCCGACCTGGGAATCGAACCCAGGACCTCATGCTGAGTAGTCGCCACCATTAGAAAAACGAGGCAGTTATTTATTTCATATTGTTAATGTTGTATTGTGATGTTCATGTCATGGTAATAGGCTTATCCCCAATAAAATGGAACCTAACAGACCGAACTGTCGAAATGTGGGTGTACTGTACACATCTGCATACCCCCTCAGAGCATACAGGCGTGATATTATGTTATGATTTTGTAAAAACAACAAACATCCAAGCGATTGCAGCAATCACGACCGATTTGCTGTCTATAATTGAAGAGTTCCATTGCACATCTCCGAAGATCACCATCAGATCTTCACCAAATTTAAACGAGCCCACCGCGAAGTAATTTTCTTCCAAACAAAAAAAAAACAGTCATCGAAATCGGTTCACAATTGGCGAAAAAAACGCTGAACATACACACAAAAAAAAACAGACGAATTGATAACCTCCTCTTTTTGGAAGTCGGTTAAAAAGAGGTAAAAGGATGCGTCTCGCGTCGCCCGCCCCGTTTCCCGTCGTGCGCCTGCGTTTTTGACACCGTCATCCACTTCGTGTTAGCTTACTTTAAAACCTGCAGACAGAAATAAGAGTCCTGCGCAAGTGCGCAGTGGGACTACGTTGACTCGATTTCACTTAAATAAATTGCCGTAAGCGTTAAAAAAAATACAAAGTTTATTGTGCGCTATAAGTTATTATTATGCGTTCTTAGAAAAGCTCCACTTTTCAATGATTACCGATGCATCACGTACTTCAATTCTTAATAAAAAATAATATTTTGAGGTAATTATTTTGCTGTGCAATCATTATTTTTGATTAGCATTGGGATTTTTTTAATTTAAGAAAGGATTATTTACAGTTAAATACTGGCTATAAAATAATTGAACGAAAAGTCTGAATAATCCATCAATGGCGTAAAGCCGTGACCGAACACAGAGGCAAACTAGAAAGATGTGCAAGTTAGCCTGTATGAAAACCTATTCAAACAGACAGCCCCATTCGCGACCTCGGTCGATGCGATTTGTGTCAAGCGACACGCGAACGACATAATACCATGGCACGAGTGACCACGACCCGTCTGTGGCGTAAGCAACTGGTTAGACCGCACTTGCCGCCGCCGGTCGCACTAGCTCTGAACTAGTGGCTGCTGAGCTATTACCCAGCACATTTGATTCACTTTGCATCTGTTTCCGTCGCACTAGTGGACATTCCAAGCTTCTTCTTGCATTTTATTTTTTTGCAAAACGTTTGTCGCTTAAGCCTGTAGGCCCTGGTCGAAGTGTAAGGAAAATATTTAAAGGGACATATTATTTGCTCGTTTTATTTAGTAACAGTTTTTACCCGCGGCTTCGCTCGCGTTGTGGTCATAAATTATCTCACCAGTAGGCCTATTACGTATCTTTCTGATATCCAGTGACTATCAAGCTTCGGTTGTACATCGAACTTTGATGACAACCTAGAATGTTATAATATTGGTATTACGTATCGCACTGAGTGGATATCACTTTACGGTGACTAACAGCCCGGGTACGGTGTAACGTCTTTCACGAAAGCCACTTCAAACTTAATTGAAACTTCAAACTTAATATAGATTAGTTCTTCAGACTTCAAAGTTAATATAGATTAGTCGCAGTAATTGAATTGTATGTATGTGATTTGTTTTAGATAACATCAGGCGAACAGTTTATTGCGATTCCTCGAGACCAACCAAGCGCGCCGTGTGTTGGATGCGCTTCGCACGTGAACCCGCAGGCTGCGGGCGTCAGCGACCTCGCGGACCTCGGAGTGAGGCATCTCGACCTTCACGAACCCTTAGTCAAACATAGCTTGGCTAGTGTTATAGATGTGGAAAGACAAGTTCAAGTAAGTAAAACCATTGATGGATAGTAACTGATATCAGTTATACTACAGTAAAACTACATTGCTTTGAAATTTCCTTCACAGGTGATAAACGGTGTCCGATACATTTTAACTCTTTCAATTAATTCCAACAATTGTACTCAAGCAGAAGCAGAAAACTGTGCTTCTTCTAAGATCTGTAAGATCACTATTTTAGTAAAACCATGGGTTAAACTGTCCAATGGTGGAAATTACAGAGCTATCCTAGCAAATAATTGTACAGAAGAATGGCATTTCGGAGATGACGGTGAAGTTTTACCCGAACTCTCTAGTGATGACAATCAAAATACGGGAAATTCTGGTGATCCTGGTGACATTAATGCTTTTGATGGCGATATACAAGTTAAGCACGATACAAATCTCCAATCCCAGCCGAATCAGGGAAGGTCCCTTACAGACGAGGATATAAAAAAAATACAAGATCAAATAATTACGGATACTCAATTCCATGAAGTCACTGAATCAAACCGTCAGTCTTTCACAATATCTCCTGATATCTCTGATGTAAGCAAACAACATGTTTTCAAAGTCGAATCTGATAAACCTAATGAAAACTTTATTCCCGTTACTGAATCAGCAAAAACTGAAAAACAAACTTTCAAATTAAATCTAGATAAAAAGAAAGCTATAGATGAAATGTTAGATTTTTTTTACTTTTCTGGTTTTAAACCTAAAACTGTAGTTGAAGATGTCCATGTTCCAAGAGTTAGGCGTAGTTATGATTATGATCTGCAAGTGCTGTCACTCGCGGAAGATTTTCATGGCCTTAAAAATAGTATAGAAAATGCTCGGTTTATGTACGAAATGGCCCAAGCTGTGGTTGATTATATGAATGAAATAGATATGGAAGTAAAAAATAGAGTTGTAAAAAATGTAATTAGAGCTGAAGAAGAAAAAGAAAATCTTCAGCGTTTTATATACATACAAGCTCGTGTTACGATACCTTGCGATAAAGTTGAATGTGAACCGAAAGATGTGGACACTCAAATTTGCAATGGTGTTATTGATTGCTCGAACGAAAACAACCCACAAATACTAAGCACTTTCTGTTACAACGATAACAAAGAAAGTGTCTATAGGGAAGACGTCAGAGAAGTATCTCTGAATGATCCTGTTCTACGCAGACTGGCTGAAGATGCCGTAAACAAAATTGAATCAGAATCAAAATCTCAATACGCAATGAGATTAAATAAAATAGTGTCAGCTATTACTCAGGTAACATCTGGAACATTAACAAAATTTTCAGTTATTGTTGACGACATTAAATGTAACAAAAGCGTACCTTTGCCATTACGAGTAAACTGCCCAGTTTTAGAACAATTAGGATCAAAAATTTGTGATATTATTGTCCACGAAAGACATTGGCTCAAAGAAAAGAAAATTTCGTATTCTTGTACAAACAGACCGGCTGACATGAGAATATCGAAAAGTAAAAAATTGAGCAATAATGTCAGTGTAGACGACCCAAAAATTATTGATATGTTGCAAGAAGCCATGCAGTATTTGGAATCGCAGTCTGATAAATCCAACAAACAAAAGATTATAAACATAAAATCTATTTCGTCTCAAATTATTGCTGGGTTCTTGACTGAAATAGAATTTGTTGTTGGTTACACAGATTGTACAGACGAAAATTTCTCAAGAAATCGGATAAATAAATGTGAATTGTTGAAAGGTGAAGGACTTCGATCATGTAAAGCACAAATATGGGACAGATCATGGATTATGGATGGAAGGCAAATTGAAGTTTCATGCGATGACGTTTCGAAGAATAACGAAATTTTCAATACGAGGAGGAAAAGATCTATTGATTCCCCTAGGAATCAGGAACAACAAAGTTTAAATAAAGACAGTGATCTTGATTACAAAAAATTAGCCAACGAATCTTTATACAGGTTTATGAAGTCGTCATTGAGTAATCAACATTATGAAGTTGTTAATATTGACAAAACTACAGTTCACGACGTTTCTAGAAAATTAATAATAATTGATTTTTCAATCTCACCCACAAACTGTCTAATTCAAAACAACGGTATTTTGTCGTCGTCTGATTGTAACATCGTCAATCCTAAAAATATAACGCACTGTCGTTCTAAAATTTTAGAAAATAATTGGATTGACAGAAAACAATATTTTGTTAAATGCAACATAAAATTTGAACAGCAAAAAAATAGTAACACTTTAAAGGAACGCAATGCAAGTGACTCGAAGTATTATCAGCTAGCTGCAGAGTCGTTGATTAAATATCTCCACGATACTGGCAATCCACAACACACAATTGTTAGAGTGGAAAAAGTAACCACACAAATAGTTTCTGGACTTCTAACAAGGATCGACTTTATAGTATCTCCAAAGAATCTAAGTATCAGTAACGGCAAAAATGTACGTTGTCATTCTGAAATTTTAGAGAAACATTGGATGGGAACAAAGTCTTATAATGTTTCATGTCAGATGAAACAAGTTGTGAAAAAAGTGGATAACACAGTAGAAATAAGTGTGAATAATCCAAAATATACGCAAATGGCTGTGGAGTCTTTGCAAAAATATATACAAAATAAACCTGAATCCAACCTTGTGCGTGTGGCTTTCGTAGATAAGGTAGAACGAAAAGGGGAAAAACTTAAAATCAGATTTGTTGCATCTCATTCCGAAGAAGTTGATGGTGACACTTTGTGTTATGCCGAAGTATCCGAAACAAGAGAGACTAAAAGTGACATTGAGGTGAAATGCCATTATATCGGCAAACTATTTAGAAAAACTGATATCGCAGAAGATGATCCTAATTACTACAAATATGTACAATTGGCAGATGAGTCTCTCCGTAAATATCTTCAGAAAATGAACAGTTCACTTTACACTATTGTAACTATAGAAAGTGTAGCCGTGCTGTGGGATGAAGGCATAAAGACGCTTATTAATTTTACCATATCTCCAATAGATACAGAGAACAGCGATTTATTACAGGGCAAACAGTGTATTGCTGAAATAGTAGAACGGCCATGGTTACAAAACAGTTATAAAAAGAACATTGATGTTCAATGTAAATTAGACAAAGATTTGTACAGGACCAAAAGAGGGGCTCCAACCAATAGGTTTCCTCGGCTACTAGGAAATAAATTAGGTGGCCGTACGGATCAAGATCCAACTGATCCTGGGTACAAAGCGTTAGCTGAGGAATCCTTACAAAAATATACGATAGATCATGGTATCTCACAACCTCTGCGAGTAGCGCGGGTTGAAAGTGTGTCCACACAAGTCGTCGCAGGTTCGCTGACTCGTATCGACTTTCTGGTATCTGGTAGTTCAGACTCTAAAATATACAAATGTCACACAGAGATTTGGGAAAAGGGTTGGGAAAATTTTAAACAAATCACAGTAACTTGTGAGAATGACGGTCATAGAGGTAAAAGACAACTACCTGGCGGTAAATCAGATAAAGATCCAACCGATCCTCGGTACAAAGCGTTGGCTGAGGAATCCTTACAAAAATATACGACAGATCATGGTATCACACAACCTTTGATAGTAGCGCGGGTTGAAAGTGTGTCCACGCAAGTTGTCGCAGGTTCGCTGACTCGTATTGGATTTCTGGTATCTGGTAGTTCAGACTCTAAAATATACAAATGTCACTCAGAGATTTGGGAAAAGGTTTGGGAAAACTTTAAACAAATCACAGTAACTTGTGAGAATGACGGTCATAGAAGTAAAAGACAACTAACTGGCGGTAAATCAGATAAAGATCCAACCGATCCTCGGTACAAAGCGTTGGCTGAGGAATCCTTACAAAAATATACGACAGATCATGGTATCACACAACCTCTGATAGTAGCGCGGGTTGAAAGTGTGTCCACGCAAGTTGTCGCTGGTTCGCTGACTCGTATCGGATTTCTGGTATCTGGTAGTACAGACTCTAAAATATACAAATGTCACTCAGAGATTTGGGAAAAGGTTTGGGAAAACTTTAAACAAATCACAGTAATTTGTGAGAATGACGGTCATAGAGGTAAAAGACAACTACCTGGCGGTAAATCAGATAAAGATCCAACCGATCCTCGGTACAAAGCTTTGGCTGAGGAATCCTTACAAAAATATACGACAGATCATGGTATCACACAACCTCTGATAGTAGCGCAGGTTGAAAGTGTGTCCACGCAAGTTGTCGCAGGTTCGCTGACTCGTATTGGATTTCTGGTATCTGGTAGTTCAGACTCTAAAATATACAAATGTCACTCAGAGATTTGGGAAAAGGTTTGGGAAAACTTTAAACAAATCACAGTAACTTGTGAGAATGACGGTCATAGAGGTAAAAGACAACTAACTGGCGGTAAATCAGATAAAGATCCAACCGATCCTCGGTACAAAGCGTTGGCTGAGGAATCCTTACAAAAATATACGACAGATCATGGTATCACACAACCTCTGATAGTAGCGCGGGTTGATAGTGTGTCCACGCAAGTTGTCGCTGGTTCGCTGACTCGTATCGGATTTCTGGTATCTGGTAGTACAGACTCTAAAATATACAAATGTCACTCAGAGATTTGGGAAAAGGTTTGGGAAAACTTTAAACAAATCACAGTAACTTGTGAGAATGACGGTCATAGAGATAAAAGACAACTACCTGGCGGTAAATCAGATAAAGATCCAACCGATCCTCGGTACAAAGCGTTGGCTGAGGAATCCTTACAAAAATATACGACAGATCATGGTATCACACAACCTCTGATAGTAGCGCAGGTTGAAAGTGTGTCCACGCAAGTTGTCGCAGGTTCGCTGACTCGTATTGGATTTCTGGTATCTGGTAGTACAGACTCTAAAATATACAAATGTCACTCAGAGATTTGGGAAAAGGTTTGGGAAAACTTTAAACAAATCACAGTAACTTGTGAGAATGACGGTCATAGAGGTAAAAGACAACTACCTGGCGGTAAATCAGATAAAGATCCAACCGATCCTCGGTACAAAGCGTTGGCTGAGGAATCCTTACAAAAATATACGACAGATCATGGTATCACACAACCTCTGATAGTAGCGCGGGTTGAAAGTGTGTCCACGCAAGTTGTCGCAGGTTCGCTGACTCGTATCGGATTTCTGGTATCTGGTAGTTCAGACTCTAAAATATACAAATGTCACTCAGAGATTTGGGAAAAGGGTTGGGAAAACTTTAAACAAATCACAGTAACTTGTCACCCAGTCAATGAAAGAGTAAAAAGAGATCTAGGATCTCTTAGTGGTGCATTAGAAGAAAATCTTAGGACACATCGGTACAAAGTGCTGACCGTAGAAGCTGTCCGAGGAAATAGCAGTAATAAAGGTCAACAGCATGTTAGTACTTTACGAGGTCACAGCGAGGAAGAACAAGATCCAACGAAGCCTGAATATAAACGAATGGCAGAAGAATCCTTACGTAAGTTATACCAAAAGAAAAGCACTGTTTATCATACAGTACTCGAAGTTCAACACGTTCTGACCCGTGTGGTTTCTGGTATAAAGTATAAAATAGATTTTACTGCTGCACCCACAGGATGCTCGGTAAATGTGTCCAGTGTGCGTGCACACAGTTGCAAGGCAGTTGATGGTGTTGTCCTGTATTGTCACACTGACGTTTGGGATAGGCCTTGGTTAAAACAGAAAAACATAGAAGTTCAATGTAATAGTGATGATATTGCAGAAAACGAATCTGATAATGAATCGCCTTTAAAGCATTCTGAACCCCAAAAAAACAATTTTGAAAATTATACTCATCTGGCAGAAGAAGCATCTGAAAAATATTTAACGACATCAAATAGAAAATACGTTCATAAAGTTACAGAAATTGTCAGCGCAAGTGAACAAGTGATCGATGACACTCTTATTAATATTGATTATACACTTTCACCAACGACATGTTTGCGGAATGAAACTACTAATAATACGTCATGTAAGTTAAAACAGCCGTTGGTTGTCTTTAACTGTAATGCAAATATACGGGTTCGCCAGGGGTTGCAAGTTGAAAAAGAAATTCAAGTCTCGTGTAAAAAAATCGGCGAAACAAAAGGTAAAAAGCGTAAGCGCGAATCAGGTGTTAGAAATATAAGACAAATAGGTGAGGATGAAGATGAATTAGATGAAGATACTGCTTACTACTACGCTGATCGTGCTGTTCAACATATAAATGACCGTTCGGATTCCAATAATTTACATAAATTAGTATCAATATACGCCGTGAAAAGTAGTGTACAAATGGGAATTTTGACGGTTAGAATGTACATTGAAGTAGCCGAAACATTTTGTTTACGGCACCACAAAGGAAAAGATCTGCGAAATTGTGAAGAGATGAATGGTTTGGTCCATAGACTATGCTTGGCTAGACTGTGGCCTTCACCCGATGATGAACTGGTAATAAGACAAGTATCTGTTGTTTGTGACAATGAAAAAGATTTTATTTCCATTACTGGTGTGAATATACTCGAACTTGTCAGGATATCCCTCGATGTCCTTGAGGGCCCTCCTGAAAATAAATTCAAACTGGTGCATCAAGGTGAACCACAGCTTATACCGAGTCTCGATTCTCGACGTCCTTTTAAACTTAATTTTATAGTAGGTGTTACAAACTGTTCAAAAGATGTCAATCTAGATAAAAATCCCTTTCAATGCTTCCTAACTCCAACTATACCACCAAGGAACTGTTACGCTCTTTTGTGGTTGAAACCAGAAGTCAAATATATTTATCACGTCGACGCTCAATGTACGCCAATGGGACGCGGCGGACGTGTCAAGAGATCTACTTTGGACCCAGAAAATGTCGACTATTCAGAAATACAAAACATGGTGACAGCATCTTTAGAGCAACTAGAAATGCAGTCGTTGCATAGATATAAACAGAGAGTTCTGCAGATAAACAGTCACTCAACAAAGATAACTTCTGGAAAAGTAACAACTATTGATTTTGATGTCGGCTACACCTCTTGTTTGAAGTACGAATGGGTTGCAAACATAAATAGTTGTAATTTCCTGGAGCATCTGCCGCGAAGGCGTTGTGTGGCGCAAATATGGGAGAGGCTGTGGATCAAAAACGGAAAAAATATTGATGTGAATTGTGTCGATGACGAGACACCATTAGAATCTCACATCGAATTTGAAAGTGCTGAAATGGCCAATGAGTTGGCGAGGCAGGCTTTGAAACATATAGAAGCAAAGTATCCCCATCCGAGCAAACAGAAAGTTGTTAGAATTTTCTCATTAGAGAAGCAAGTAGTGGCTGGTATTCATTACAAAATGAAAGTTGAAGTCGGCTTTACGGATTGTTTAGCTTTGAGCGACCAAAACGAATGCAAGATAGTAGAGAAACACGGTTTGAACAAGTTCTGTCGTGTTAATGTGTGGATTCGACCGTGGACTGACCACCCGCCTAATTTCCGAGTGACATGCGACTTCCAAGAAGGTACCACACATGATTTATACCACCATGTACAAGCTGAACATTTGTTTTATAACTTTTTGACAACTTACAGTCCCAGTTATGTAAACAATTATTCTCAAATGCATAAAAGATTTGAGATATTTAAGAATAATATAAAAAAAATTCACGAGCTGAATGTTCACGAGAAAGGGACGGCTACTTACGGAGTAACTAGGTTCTCTGATTTAACTTATGAAGAGTTCAGTACTACATATATGGGTTTGAAACCGAATCTGACTAGTGAAAACCAGGTTCCTATGAAGCAAGCTGATATCCCAAATGTTAAAGTTCCTGATAACTTCGACTGGAGGGAGTATGACGCCGTGACAGATGTGAAGGATCAAGGGTCTTGTGGTAGCTGCTGGGCGTTCAGTGTCACTGGTGAGATATTCTTTATGTTTTATGAAGCAAAGGACTGGCTGTGAGTTTGATGAGACTTGCTGAGTATCGAGTTCAATGGCTTGTAATAGGATAGATAGCAAAAAAAACTAATTAGTCCATCAGTTAGACTATCAAAAAAAATTTGACCCGTATTTTTCTTTTGATAAGTGAACCAAAATTGACGAAGATACGACGCTTTTAAAATTCTCAATACGTCAGCGCCGTGGTATAATTTTTTGTGCGTTCTGACGTCACGATCCCCCACTCCCGAGTTTTGATGCGTTTTGTCTTTGTCAATATTCATTGATTTACAAAAACAAAATACGTGTCCATTATTTTCCAATACTATAACTGACGGACTAAATAGATGTGCAATTTATTGATGGTGGAAACTAGCCTATTGGAGAGGCCGATGTCCAGCATTGGAGGGCTGACGATTATAAAACAAAGGACAATCTTAAAGAGTTCTTCGAAAAAAGTCATGATTTAAAAAATGTGAATTCCTTTTTTTTGCAGGCAATATTGAGGGTCAATGGAAGATGCAGTCGGGAGAACTTGTATCCCTCTCTGAACAAGAGTTGGTAGACTGTGACCAGCTGGATGATGGCTGTAACGGGGGATTGCCTGATAATGCTTACAGGTAAAACTTTTTGGTACCGTATGGTTAAAACATTATTCTCAGGTGAAGGGACCTGACAAGTGACACGTCTTTTTAAATTGAACTTTATCAAGAAAAAAATCGTTGTTGTGTGTGTTTTTTTTACTGTTTTATATTCTAAATCTGTATATTTAAATAAATAATCTAAAAAGAAGAAGAAATCATAATATAATGTACCGTATCAAAAAAGATTTCGATTTATTAAAGTGATCGCAAACTTTTTTTGATGTGTGTATAGTTCAACTAAAACCACTCCAACTTCTAAACTCCGGGCTATTTCAAAGAAATTCATAGTGGAAAATCCAATAAGTGCCCGACCTGGGCATGCCTGACCTTCTCAGCAGTCGCACTTACGTCCACGAGACCAACGGGGCTGCAAAACAAAAGAACGACTTATTTTTAAATGCACATCAAAAAACTTATCACCCATCAATTTATTTACATCAATGATATATTTTTACATGAAAATAATGATTGTAATGCAAACAAACCAAATCTTTAACAAAACTATTACTAAAAATAATCCTACCTACATCAATCCTTATTATATTATGTATAATGCATTAAAATATACAAACTTTGTTTTAACAAAAATGAATTACAAAGTTTATTGTGCGCATTCGAAAATCGCCAGCTTTTGAAAAAGAAAAGTGCGTGTAAAAACGGATTTGTGTTACAGATGCAGCTGAACTTCTTCTAAGTATCTATAATACTTGATTAAATAGAAGTAGAAGTTACTAATATTGGAGAGTTATTTGAAAAGTATAGGAACTAAAAAAAAAAGAGCAGCTTTTCTTTAGTCCTTTTATTCAGAAATAGACGTTACTTAATCGACTTAGAAAGACAATTTTAAAAACATAAGAAAGTATAAGGCTACAAAAGCGAGCGAAGCGAGCTCGGAAATTTTAAAACCCTACGTTGGACAGGTTAGAATTGTTTCGACCCTTTATACAAGAGTTACTTGGTCGACTTGAAGACAAAGCCAAGAATCAAGATGACGTAGCCTGCAAGAGCGAGCGAAGCGAGCTCGAATTTTTTTTGAAACCTTGCCTTAAGCAGATTAGAATTGTTTCGACCTATTGGTGTTACTTGGTTGACTTATAATCGACAATGTAAAGATCCAAGAGAAAGTAGGTTGCAAGAGCGAGCGAAGCGAGCTCGAAAATTTTTACATCTTGCCTCGAAATACAGATTTGAGTAATATGTAATTCACTCGATTTGCCGCCCCCTGGATATGCCGCCCGTGTGCGGTGCACGCTTTGCACGCCCGTTTACGGCGGCCCTGTTAGTAATTAAAACTCTCATAAACCTATATCATTATAAGTTTTCATTACTGTTGACAGTTTTAATTAGTTAAGCCACGCCTTTAGATCAATCAACTTGATGTGTGTATTTGTGTCCACAGGCATTTTTAAATAGGTACTTACATAGTGTGCCGTTACAATAATAATTTGCTTCTGTGTTCAACCACAGTATAAACAACGTCTTGATAACGCATTGTTTGATTTTTTTTATACTTACTCTTTGCAAAGACCTTGTTACAATAACCTTGTATTACAGCTGGTCAATGATTAAAAAATCATGGTGTCTACTTCACCGGTCATTTTCTGACTTGAAAGGCACCTGCGCCTCTTCCATGCATTAGATGTTCTTTCGTATCGATGGTACGGCTTATCAAATACATGACTGTGGCCCAATATGTGGACATGTTTACCGCGGCGTCAGTTTTTTTAGTCCTCTAAACTCTAAAGTGATGGTTAAGGGACACTTTGGACACTCCAGCAAGTGGGCCGTGGTTTGTGGGGGGCACCGCGACCACACTGTGTGTGGGAAGGGTCTTTCACATCCCTCATTTTGCCAACTTGTGTTTGCAGTGCCCCCTTCCTGATCGACTGTCGGGGTCCTGAGGTTCGGTGAAATAGGATTCCTGTTTTTTTTTCTGGCTCCTTAAAAGGACATTGTATTATCGTTATTTCGCGCATTTTCAAGTGACATTTGTACAAGTCTTTTTTCGCCAAGGGTACACAGGGAATTTTTTCAATAAATACAAGTGTATTTTTCAATAAGAGGTTTATTATTAAATGCTGCTTAAAGTTAAACAATGATTAGCGGTCCCGTTTAACGTACATATTGACCGTTTAACCTTTTGACCGCCATCATCACATGTACTTACGTGACAAGCAAGCGCGTGCCCTATACGCTAAACGACACAAATATACTGTAACATGCAATTGTGGCTTGGCGTGGAGGGAACGCGCGTGCGTTTATGCTCTGGCGGTCAACAGGTTAAACGTCTCTCAAATTATCAGTGTTTACGAAAAAGCCCCTTCAAATGATGACAGCGTGATTTAAAGCGTTTACGTCAATTAAGGTTATAAACCGTTGCTATATATTGTGACGCTTGGATTCTCCCACACCCAATAGTCATAGATTATAGTCGTATTCTCATTTACGAGTACGTGGTGCGGTTTATCGTGACCCGTTATGACATCATCTGAGTGTTCATTCTAATGCATTTTTTGTTGGTAATGGCATCATATTTATTCGTTCTGTGAAGATGACGTTTAATTTCTAAGAAGAACGAGTAAAACTAACAACGAGTTTTTTGTTTCATTTTTAATTAGAACGTTGCCCCGCACTAGGAATTTCTCCTATATCGTGGGTGCAGTTTGTGCCGCTTGATATTGGGCTCGCCATAAACATAACATAACTTAGAACATAACTTTTCGAAATGTGGGTGTACTATTAGGCACACCTCTAGCTGTCCCTTCAGGGATTACAGGCATTCTTCTTCTTCTTCTTCTTTGCTCCATCCCACATTAAGTGGGGTCGGCTCTCCAAATTTTTCTGCGCCATGACGTTCTGTCTAGAGTTGTCGGGTCGGCTAGTTTTCCCTTTATTTATGAGGCTGGTCATACTAGTGTACCATGTGTACGGACGGCGTCCTCTATCTCTCTTTTTCTCCGGTAGATTTAAGGCTTTTTTTACTATGTAGTACTCGTCTCTCGGGGATTACAGGCATTATGTTATGTTAATTCGTAACTTGAGACTATTTTCTTGACTTGAGTAACGAACTGATGACGTTTACTTTAAATGCATTAATTTGATACGGCATTGTTTGACGTCTTACCGAGCCACTAGATAGTTATAAATCCGGTTTTTTTCTCTTCTGACCTTGGTATCTATAACAATAAATAAAATTGAAGTGGTCTAGTAATCGCAAGCGCAACTGCTGGCCATGAGACCCTGGGTTTGATTCCCAGGCCAGGCAAAGTGTTTTAAGTTTTTCCATCAGGAATTTTTCAGAGGCAGCCACGGAGCTTGGATTTGTGGTCGTTTGATGACAATAGACTCGTCCCCTATTACGTACCCTACGGGGAAATACAGGAGAACAGGAGTAATGTTATGTTATTAACCATTCTAATTGTTGTCCAGGGCCATCGAACAGATGGGAGGTCTAGAACTAGAGATCGACTATCCATACGAGGGAACGGACGATAAGTGCCTGTTCAACAAGACCTTAGCCAAGGTGAAGATCAACAGCGCCGTCAACATCACTAAAAACGAGACCGGCATGGCCCAGTGGCTTGTACACAATGGACCAATATCTATTGGTAAGTGAGAATAGTCTAAAGTAAAGCTCGAATAAAATTAATCATCTGTGTTACGGCTGGTTAGCTGGACTGCCTGGACTCTTGCAAAGAATACGAGGTTTTAGATTTAGACAGGAATTATTCCAACTTCGTACAGTAGGGGTACATTCATGAGAGAGGTAGAAGAGGTTATTTGTCAAATTATCGTAGCATGGAGTTTGACGTTGACGTTGACAGGTGACAGGCGACAGGTGACAGTGACAGTTCGTGGTATTGGCACTACGTTTTGTTGTCGTCGTAACAATCTGCCTAGCCTTTCCCAACTATGTTGGGGTCGGCTTCCAGTTTAACCGGATGCAGCCAAATACCAGGTTTTTTTTTATATGGAGCAACTGCCTATTTGACCTCCACAACAATCTAGTTAATACTGCATGGGTAATACGATACCCCTTTGGTAAGCCTGATTGTCAGACTTTCCGACCACCAACTACTTAACGACAGTCGATTGAATTGTGTATTGTGGATCTTTATCTACAATTGACAGCTGGGACCAACGGATTAACATGCTTTCCGAGGCACAGAAGAAACGCGAAAACTTTCCAGGAAATAACATTAAATTTAAAAAAAAAAAAAAAAATGCTTTCTTAAAATTATATTTCATAGGATGCAATGATATTCTAATAAACAGTTATGTTGTGAGCGCGCAATCGTGAAGACTCGAAAACGGGCCAATTGGCTCGTTTTGCCTTTATTTTGCGTCACTGAGTGTATGTGAGCTGGCTCTGCCCCGCGGAACACTTTTATCGGTGGTTTTATAGGTGTATAACATATCTGTTTATTAGAATATCATTGTTAGGATGTTATTATTTAGCCATGAGCTTTTACAGTACACAATTAACAGTTACACAAAATATTCATAGAATCGGTTAGTGACCGATGAAGTGATGTCGTACATCGTAGTTAGTAAAATACTAACTACTTTTTGCACGCTTATTCTGAAAATTGGCAACGCCGCAAGTCCAACAAATTTGTCGCGTTTAGTTTTTGATTATTCTGTCAATTAGGTTATATTTGACAAAAATGTGCTGAATTGAGGTCGTTGCACACAAATGACATAATATTATTTTTCGGAAAAACCAAACCGAGTTTTTTTTTCACGCTAAATGTATGTTTCTGCAGGTATAAACGCGAACGCTATGCAGTTCTACATGGGAGGCATCTCGCATCCTTGGAAGATGCTGTGTAATCCTACCAACTTAGACCATGGGGTGCTTATCGTAGGATATGGAGTTAAAGGTAAGTCTTGCATACAAATTACATATGTTTTGTCCTGTCTCAAGTGTAAATTATAATTTACCTACTCCTTCGCTATTTGTTTCTGATTAATTAAATAGGCTTGTGTCCTGAAAAAATCTAATTAGTCCGTCAGTTAGATTTTCAAAAAATATTTGACACGTATTTTTTCTTTTGTTACGTTGACCAAAATTGACGAAGATACGACGCTTTTAAAATTCTCAATACGTCACGCCGTGCTATAATTTTTAGCACGTTGTGACGTTACGAGCCCCTACTCCCGAGTTTTGATGCGTATTAACTTTGTCAATATTCATTGATTTACAAAAACAAAAAATACGTGTCCATTATTTTCCAATACTCTAACTGACGGACTAAATTGTTTTGCAATTTATTGATGGTGGAAACTAGCCTATTGCGGCATCCAAGACAGTTAAATTGTTTTTTTGGTACTTCGTCAAGCTTCATTGTGTTGGCGCTTTTGTGGTGGTCGCCATTTTTGATTCTGGCTTTCAGAAGTTGCAGTGGTTTGGAAATAGCGTGGCGGGCTTGTCCCAATATAAATTGCATACATAGCATATGCATTTTAACATAATCAGCCCACTGCTGGGACACAAGCCTCCTCTGTATGAGCTGGTGTGGGCTGTAAATCCAACACGCTGGCCCAGTGTGTGTTGATAGATGTCATGTTTTCGAATTTTAAGTTCTAGGATATTTCTGTTTCCTAACAATGTTTTCCTTTACCATTTTGAGAGCAGTGGTATAAAATAGAAATATATCACACAAAAGTAACGCACCTGTCTAGGTAAAAAAAAAAAAATCCCACTGCTACATATAACATTAAACATATCCTAAGAGACTGCCTCGTTGACCGAGTGGTCGCAAGCGTGATTGAGGACCTGAGCATGAGGTCCTGGGTTCGATTCCCGGGTCGAGCAAAGAGTTATTGGGTTTTTCCATTAGGAATTTCTCAGTAGACAGCCACGGAGTCGGGATTCGTGCCCGGTTGATGGCAATAGGCTCACCCACTATTACATGGGACTTCAAACATAACTGGTCAACTGTGAAATGGATTTTTCTAATAGGGTCATTACATCTATATTTTATAGTTGTACCTCATATTATATTATTGGAAGTTTACATTGTGCGCTCCTTATTTTGTACATATTTCAGTTAATTTCCTGTTATCAATTTACCTATACCTAAGAATCAAGATATGCAAATAACTTTCCAAACATTGAACTAGTCAAGGAATTTCGTCTGTTTCATGAATGTGTTTACAAACACAAAATGCGCATAAGCAGATAAACAAATCGTAGGTAAACTTGTATCGTGCACAAAAGAAATTCGGTACACGGAATGCATGACTGTGTTAACTGTCATGTACACAGACAAGAGAAATCAGTTTGTCTTACAACTCATTAACATTTTCTTTCATGTTAACAGTAATATGTTGCTCACATAGCATAGCATAATCTATACCAGTGGCGTGCCTAGGGGCCAACAACACGGCAAGACTATAAGCAAGCAGCAGACTGTTCAGAAACCCTAACATCTTTAAGAGTAAATGATAATGTTACGAGCTGGGTATGGGATAAATTAATAACTACCGAAGAAACAATAAATAACTTTAATAATCACAAAACACTTAAAACTTAATCACAAGTACACTACTGATCACTATTCACTTAGATATCGCACTTACTAGTTCACTTCGATTCGCTTCGTACTGTAACCAAAATAAGACTGCCTGCTCCCGTTTTTTTTTTTCGAAATGGCATCTCGCAGTTCAACCTAGAGGGGTTGTCGTCTGCTTAACCGGACAATCCTGTGGGTGCCTTAAGTGTAAGGCCTCCAGCCAGGGCATAAAAAACTTACAAACTAAACGACTACACGCTAAGGGCACCCCCTGCGGGGTACGGGCCTCGGCTTAGGGCGTCGCTGGGAGAGGACAGCAAGGGGACAGGCTGGATCTGAGTGGCCTGCTCCCGCAAACACGTCGACTATTTATATGGCTATCGAACGTTCGAGAAATATCCACGACTTCCTAGAATCTTCTAGACAATTCCATAGTGGGTCATTGTCCTTCGAGAAACTTCCACACCTTGTACAAAGGAAAGAAATAGGTACTTTATGCCCTCGGCGTACGGTCGAACTTACAATGACAATTCCTGATGTTCTTTTGTAGGTAGTTTGCGAATTTGTACCTACATTATTCGAGACTCGTTCTACCTACTACTACCTACCTACTTGTAGGTACCTACTACCGTAACTGTAGGTAAGTACGGGTACGACGTAACAATAATAAGGGCAACCAGATTTTAGGCTTGTATAAAAGGACCGCCACTAACTGATTTGTATTGCTGACGTAGTGACATATTTCTTCGAATATTTGTTTCTAGGACAGGCCGGCTTCCCCATAATTTCTCTTCTTCTTTCACTTTCCCTTTCGAGAGCAGTGTTGGAGATTTTAATTCATTATATTGCAACACCAAAATTAAAATGTAAATCCTTATGTAAACTGTGGCAACACTCTTTGCGACACTGGTCCAATACAGACGTGAATTTTACTTATCTGCCGCTTTATTTCATGTTTCTCGGCACCTAATCAGTACCTACCATCTAACTACAAAGCTACACAAGCAGAGGTTATGAAATTAATACCACAAATTAAAACGCTCTCGTGACGTGTTCGGCTAGCGTAAGGTGGGACGCCCTCAAGCTCGAAGAAGCGACGGTCTTCGCAGGGTCACTGGTAGCAATTGGAGGAGAGTTGCTGAGAATCGAGTTGAGTAGCGTGCGATTGAGGAGGCAGGCAGGCTATGTCCAGCAGTGAACTGCTGATGGAGAAGAATCCATAACTTATAACGCTAGGCCGTTACGGGCCGGCCCACCACTGCTCCCAAACCATAACCGCTGATAATTTTATATTGCAACTTCTAAAACCTCTCTATCTTCGACAGACTACCCGCTCTTCCACAAGAAGCTACCTTACTGGATCGTCAAGAATTCCTGGGGCAAGTCTTGGGGTGAGCAGGGATACTACCGGGTGTACAGAGGCGACGGAACGTGCGGCGTCAATCAGATGGCGAGCAGCGCTGTCATATAGAAGACTGGTATCATGATCACGGCACTTTGTATAACTTATACTCCTACTAAGCAAGAACTTAAATGGTATAAATATGTTGCGATAAAAAAAAACTATCCATTTTTAAAGCTAGGCGTATACTGATGCGCACTGAGGCACGCAATATGCACGACATGTTTTTCTATACAAAAATATATATACCTATTTTGTGGTATCATTTAGCCAGCCGGTTCGTCAAGTATATATCAGTATAAGTCTAGCCTAAAAAGTGACTTGCAAGTGAATATGACCTATCGAGTTCAAGAAAATGTTTGTTTTTGTAAAGCTTGCTTCTTGTACTTGTACGCTTTGTAAAGCTGGATCTGCCATATTGACATCTGGAAAATCACAAAAAAATGTAAGTTCTTGTTCAGTACTTCTTAATGCCCAAGGGTTCATGTACTTTAGAGTCGCTAGCTAGTCTAAACTTAAGTCTAAATGTAACGAGACATTTGAAATGGCTTCTGTTCATTTTGTACACCATTTAACGACCATCTATTCGTGTATTAAAAAAAACCACCCCATCTTAGTTCATAAGTCATCGATGGACGGTAAATTGTGTTTAAAACTATAAATAAAATATTATGTATTGCCAAAGCGTTTAAAGTGTATACGAGTATGACAATGACAATGTCGGTATTGCCTACTTATACAAGATCAAATTAAAAATCTAGCGTATCTTTACAGATAGGTATAGATTCCGTATCAAAACAAAAACAAATTGTGTACTTCTATCGAATATATCTACCTCAATGAAACAGCAGCTGTGTTGCAAACTATGGTCCACCTCCTAGCCGAAGTGACCTCTTTGCTACCACCGATGACGCGGTGGAAGTGGGGAAGTACTAGGCTAACAAACAAAATATAAAAATTGTCTTATCTTCTCATATGTACTTACATACATCGATTATGTTTTAAATAAAGTTTAAAAATACCAATACCGACCACATCTGTGTATAGGTGTTGCGCTATATTTCGTCAATATATTCATCAATTTTTATGCTAGCATAAAAATTGACGAAGGCAAAACGTGTCAAAGATCATGAGTGGGGGCTTGTGACGTCACATTTGAGTAAAAACTGTACACAAATGTGACGTCACACGAGTTTTCAACGCATTGTATCGTCTTCGTTTTCTGTTTACGTGAAAAAAGAAAAAATATGTGTCCAATATTTTTTGGAAATCTATCTGACGGACTAATTAGTTTTTTTTTGTCATCTACCCTATTCAATTTGACCCTGTATTAACCCTACGTACTTAAATATTCTGCTATGAACAGGAGCTATTTCACAGAACAACCAATAAACTCTGCTCTCTCTCTCTTTAGAAGATCAGTGATCTCAAACACTTCCGAGTCTTCCAAAGGGCAACCCTATTTACTAACCATATTAAAAAACAATTAAAATTAACAACATTTCCGTTTAACAACGGTTCCTTATGATGTATTAATTACGCCCGCAGCCAATCATTTTTGATAATTAATATTGTGTATCGTTAACAAAAACATTTAAAAAATATTTGGTTGTGGCTTTGTGAGTATTGGTAACATAATTAAAGACAACAGGTCGAAAACTTTGGTTCAAATAATTGACTAATACATGTGTTAGGCAAATTATGATTTGTGCTGGTTTTCCTGAATAAAATCGACGTCCGTATGTCACTACAGGGATCCAGCAGAATATCAGCGTCAGGTGCACACATGGTGCCTGACACATGCTGAGCTGGGCTCCCATTTGGTGCAACCTTGAGACGCACACCGCACCTTGTAACTTGTTATTTTAGTTTAATTGAAGTATGTCATGGTGTTACTATACTAATTTCGTAAATATGTTTTTCTTTTTGTAAATTGGCACCTTGTTTTTTATAATCATGTAAATTGAACTTCTGTGTGTTGTGCTATGTCTTTTGTGTGCACTAGATAAATGGTTTATCTATCTATCTATCTAAACTTAGTATTAAAAAAAATATCTTAAAAAAACATTGTCGATTAAGCATTACAAAAGTCTACATGTTAAACACTTTACGTAGATATACAGGGTGTTTAAAGGTCATCGGTATCCGACACTTGATAGCCAATAATGTCCGTAATATCTAACGAGCGACACATAAACAAACACTCACTGATGGATTTGAAAATCGAACAGTGGTTAAACGGCCATTATGACTCTGGCTCAGCCGGAACGGAGTCCACCAAGTTCAAAACTAAAATCGCCAAGTACAGACCTCACATTAAGCTACCCGAAACTGACAAAGTTGCTCAATCAACCTTGAACTTAATGCTTTAGCGATAAAGTTGAAAGTGTATTGATGTGTTGGCGTCAGTACCTAAACCAAACTAAGGTGGTTTTTCCACCACAGATTCTTAGAAACTCAGGCAAATCGCAAATATTTTACAATATTTACAAACACAATTTACTATCGAAGCATTACGTAAGTGTTATAAATAGAATTTTCCTTATTTTATCTGTTACGTTACTCACCCAACACGCTTGTGTTGTTTTAAAACATTAATAATCCACTTTACAATCAAAACCTATTATTATTTTATATATAACTATTCGCGGTAACCTGACTACTAATCAATTGTTTTAATAATAAGTTATGATTAAGGTGATTGCATGAAGACTCTAGATTTCTTATATTGACAAAAGGACAAAGGATCGGTACCGATCAATAGTCTCAGACTTTGAATACATTTGCACTTCCATACAAAGAAATAGGTGGACACTGCTAAATTGACAAAGAAGCAGTCCGTATGTTTCTTCCGCGACAATCATTACCGTACCGTACCAACTTATTCGTACGTGAAACCCGTATTTTTATACAAGCACCCTAAGTATAGCAATATAAAGAGGGGAAGTACGGCTTCTGAAATTGGTTTGCCATACATTAAATAAGTTATTTTTAAGTTTTTATTATGTAACCAACTAAATTGATTGACATTTTTTTTTTCTTTTTTAAATGTTTCTACAAAAATATTTTGTTTTATGTCTGTACATTATTGCTTATTATATGAATTTACTAAACTGTAATCTATTAATACCTGTTTTTAAAGTAGGCATAATATAGTCAAATAACAAAAAATGCTCTCGATTATAAAGTAGCCTTATGACAAGCTATTTCTTATGATATATGCAAAGACTTAAAATTATACTCATTATAATTAATTGCTAAAATTATAAAAAAATTACCTTTTTCTATATCGGCCTTTGCATGTTGGCACACGAATTAAAATCAGTGTCTGTACTACCACTATAGCAGTATTATTAAATCTAAAGTGTGAGAAATAAGAAGATATAGTTGCAACTCTTTCTCGCACTGACATGAGATTAAAACAATATTGCTATAAGAATTAGAAGGCCTAAATCAATGGTAAGAAAACATGACTCCGTGATACACTGAACAGCTGGGAAGAGTCAATTTGTAGTAAAACTTGTCACTACATATGTTCCCACTGCTGGGAAACAAGCCTGGCTTGAGTCGTGAGCCGTAATCTACCACGTGGGCCCAATTCGGGGTGGAGGATATGGTCGGGTTACTGACGAGTAACCCATAGTTTATAGAGGCTATGCTTAACTTCTTGAGGCTAAGTACTGTGACAGTGAATCATCAGCAATGTGGAAAATCAGCTATTATAGTAGCATGTTTAGTTGTTTAAAAAAAAGCCTTAATTAAAGCTTAAATTAAATCGCTTAGTTGGATTTTCAATTCTCGGTTCAGTACCGACTGTTGGAATTTCAACAATGTTGATGATATTTAAGTTGCTTCTAAGAAAATCGAAGAAGCTGTGCCAACTTGTGGAGGTAGGTGAAATTAAACTTATGAAATTATTAGAGGTGAAAAGGAATTTCTTACCTATTAATAAAATTGTTCACACGCCTCTATAATGTGATATAAAATATTACTTAATTAAAATAGCATGTAAGAGATTTGTAGCAGTTACATGCCTGATAATTTGACATAATGTTGTTTTAATATCTACTCATGTCAAAAAAAAAACTAAATACTAGCGAAGTTTTGTCAATTATTTCAATGCTAAACAATATGCATACCTGGTGCATAAATAAAAAGTGCCTTCAAATAGTATTTGTTCCGGTAATTATGTACATTTACAATATAGTTGTTTGCATTACCTCGCATTTTGAGCCTTATCACACTTGCCATAAAGTTAAAATGAATCTCATTCCGACGCAAATCGCACCAGTGTTGTGTGGAATTTTAATTATATTGGATTGTTCAAATGTCTTCCAATTATGATTACAATTATGTGTACTTATAAATTGTTATATCAAATGTTATGTTATGTTTAGTTGATTTCTGACCATATTTGTGAATATTATAACTGTACCTGTAATCTCTCTTACATTTTTATTATATACATAGTGTTTTTTAAGGACGAAGTTTCCTAAGAATGTTTCCCAGTATATCATACAGATACGGATTTCTCTTGACTGTGCCAGTTAAAAAAACACTCACTATTTTGCTCATAAATGCCAATGTAATTTCGTTGAAGACGTAAAAACACATAATACACGTCACGCTAGATATTAAGCGAAATGTTTTGATAAATGCACCTTTGCAAACGAATTTGATACTAATTGTGTTTTTTTGCAATAAAGATATTTTAATTTATTTTGTTTTTTTTTTTTATATTTTTGTGTAGGTATTATTAAAACCACCAAACCTATTAGAGCAGCGGTGGCCCAGTAGTGGCTGCCTCGACTTACGAACAGTAAGACGTGGTTTCGAACCCAGACAGGCACATTACTTTGTGTAATGTTGAAGGAAAACATCGTATATCATATTATATAGTATTCTAGTAGTCAAGCCCTTTCATTTGATACCCATATTGAAGGAGTTGTGAAAAAAAAAAATGTAATCCGCCATTTTGTGGTGGCGGCCATCTTGGATTTGAACTAGATCCCACAATAGATTTTTAATGAATTCTATGATGCATAGCGTTTAGATCATCTTAGTAAAATTATCTAGTTATTTTGACGACCCGAATGGCGCAGCGGTACTGAGGCTGCCTTACGTTCTTAGGGTCCCGGGTTCGAATCCCGGTAGAAGCAAATGTTTGTGTGATGAGCATGGACATTTGTTTCCGACTCATGGATGTTTATATGTATAATAAGTATGTATTTACAAACAAAAAGTATCTAAGTATTATATCAACTATCTGGTGTCCACGACACAAGCCTCGTTGCTTAGTGTGGCACTAGATGGCGCTGTGTGTAATGTCCAGCGATATTTTTTTTTTATATATATACAACAACAACAACAGCCCATAACGTCCACTGCTGGACATAAGCCTCTCCCATGATGGGAGGAATTTGCCGTAATCTCCACGCTTGGCAGGCGGATTGGAGATCGCAGTGATGAAAGACTAACAGAAAACGCTGCTGCCCATTCTCTGGTCTACGGAGGCGCAAGGTGTTCTGCCTCAGACATTAGTCGCCTTATACGACACCCGTGAGTGTAATGGGTTGGTTCTATTCTACTCTGCCGGATACCACACGGCTATTATATTATTCGGCTATATTTATATATATATTTATTCAATATAATGAAAAACCTACATAAATATGTCAACATGTTACATGAGCAAGACCACATTCATAAAATTATTATTAAAGTTAATTAATTAGGCGTACTTACCTGCACATCAAGCTAGTTAAAAGTTAGGTCCATAATCACTAGAATAAGTAAATAAAAAATAGGTAGGTAGTTATGTTGATGATTAATAATTTGTATTCGTAGACATTTAATGATTGGATATACCTGCACATCAAGGTAGGAAACTAATACATATTGAGATAATTTTAACGACCGTAGGCGTTTGCTAACGCATTTTTTTTTGTTATTTAGTCATGACATGCTTGTCATGACTAACTAATAAAATAAAAAAAAATTACCGGTATCTTTTAGAACAAAATATTGACTTATAGGCGAAAACCCACCGCTGCGCGCGGAGAGAGGCTACACACGTGTGTTAAGCTTCGCTCTGCAAGAATATGTATGTGATTGTTTCCACTACAAATCACAGACACGCTATGCATGAATTGACGTCATTAGTACATGCGTGGCTTGCTCGAATAAGGGGCTCACATAGTTCAACGCTATCAACGCCATGCACGCTGTGCATGCGGTACACGCTATACACGAAAAGTCTTGGTAAAAAAACGTATGTAGCCTCTCCGTGCGCCGCGTGGGCTACCCACGTGTATGTATTGCAGTGGAAACGTAGACCCACGTTATTAAACAAATGAAAACACGCAGCTAAAATGCGCCGCGTGGCCGTGCACAGCGTGCACCGCGAAGGGTTTGCGCCTTGTCTAACACACAGAGCTGGCTGCACAGAAATCTGTTACACTAAAAGGTTTCACGCCACAATGTTAACGTTGATCCATATTAATCGATTTGTTAACATGCGATCAAATTGAGTAAATTGGTAACAAGCGTACAGTCTTTGTTTTTCGTCAAAATATAGCCTAATAAGCGACAATTATCGACACAAGTCGAACAAATATGTATGCAACTTGAAATCGATTCAGATTACCAAAGTTACATACCTACTAGGTGACCCAACACCCGTTCGGTAAAGTAATAAAAGCTCCGAAAAAAAATGAATAAATCTACTCAAAATATGATTTATGTACTGCTTTATATAATCTTGCAACAACTGAAAGGACAAAGAAACGAACGAATAAAATACTGAAATTTCCAAAAATTTGTTACTGTTTTGAACAACCATTGTTATAAAATAGGAATAAAATGAACGTCAAGATAAATATAAAAAATTTATAAGGCGTAATCGACGTATTTCCGCTACGCGGGGCTCCTATTTCTGTCTGCAAGATTTATCCTCTCACCAGCGAAACTGTTGCAAGCCGCTGTTGAGAGGATAAATGGCTAATTTACATTGATCCAGTAGCTGGATCCACTTCACTGGATTCCAGCGCTGGATCGGCACTGGATTAATGTAAACATGTTACAATCCAGTACAGTGTCCAGTACCTATCCAGCGCTGGATCGGAATAGACTACGTTCCTATTTTCCAATCCAGTGTCCTCCCCCCGCACGCCGCGCTTCCCCGTGCCAGTGGCACTGGATCCGTGTACACGCAATGGTCAATTGGTCAGTCGCCGCCGCGTAATTCGTGTAGTGACCACGCGTCTGTTCGTCTTTCTCATTTTGTTAACAGACTTACACAGGCCCGGACTGGGACCCGAAACCGGCCCGGGCATTTTAGAGACGGTCGGCCCTTAACTCTCAAGAGAAAGGAAAACTACTAATGAAGAAAACATCTAAAACAGAATGTTAGGCTGCGACTTTCATAGAGGAGACTTGTTTACTAGTTATCTTGTCTTCTAAGAATGTAAAATACTTCATTAAATAGAAGTAGAGCAACTTCTGTTTCTATTTTATGAAGTATTTTGTAATAGAGTTTTAAAGAGTCAATCAAAAGGAAGTAAGGCTCCAAGAGCGAGCGAAGCGAGCTCGGAAATTTTAACACCCTACCTTGCACAGGTTAGAATTGTTTCGACCCTTTATACAAGAGTTATTTGGTGGACTTGCAGGCAAAGCCAAGGTTCAAAAGAACGTAGCCTGTAAGAGCGAGCAAAGTGAGCTCGAAAATTTTTGACCCCTTGAATTGGACAGGGTAGAATTGTTTTGACTTATTGGAGTAACTTGGTCGACTCATAATAGACAATGTTAAGATCCAAAGAAAGGAGGAGCAAGAGCGAGCGAAGCGAGCTCGAAAATTTTCGACACCTTGCCTTGGACAGGTTAGAATTGTTTAGGGAGCTCGAAAAAGTTTACATCTTGGCACGAATAAATTCAGATATTAATTATATGTAATTTGAGATCACAGAGACAATCTAAAGGCAGAAAATAGGAAGCTTTGTGTTAGAAAATTCAAAAAAACTTTGGCATCTCGCAGCTCAGTCTCTAGAGACTAATCCTGGGCTAATCATGTGGATGCCTTGAATTTAAGGCCTCCAGCCAGGGGCATAATAACAATGAACTAAGCGACCACGCACTAAGGACACCCACTTTTTTTTTTTTTTTCGGATGGGAAATCATCAAATGACTTCTCCCGCTCTGGGCGGAGCAGGAGGGAGTGTCAGACTTTTACTGACTAAAACCCATCCATGTTCCTTCATCGCCCTTTTTGTTCCGAGGCCACGGTATCTCTTTCGAACAGTCCCGCAACCCCGGCAGGCATCGGTCCTTGCGGACCCCTTCCTTTTGCTGACTCTCTTTGAGGCGCGCGTGGAACACGAACGCGCCATCGACACGGCCTGTCGTCATGAGACGGACGGACGGCGAGCTAGCCCATAGCCCACCGTCCACAGGCCTGCGCCTACGGTGGCCGGGGGCCACGTGGTGGCGGCCGGGACGCTGTGAGGTTCTCTCCCTCTCACGTTCCGCCACCTCCTTTTCTAGCATTACTGCTTCGCAGAAGGAGGTGACGGCGTCCCATTCCGTCTCGTAAGGACACCCCCTGTGGGGTAAATTGAATTAGGTGCCTGGCTTGACGGTAGAGGCCGTTATTTTAATCGATGTATTGTGATATTTTTTAACCACATCTGCGACGATAAGCTCGCCTGCTGCATGTTGCATTCTTGCTGCATGCTGCAGGCTTGATTGCATGCTGCATGCTTGCTTGCATGCTGCATGTATGGTGTATGCTTGTCTGCATGCCTGCTGCATGCATGGTGTATGCTTGTTTGCATGTTTTTTAATAATTAGACAATGTTAAAATGTTTTTATCTGAAATTTTGCTGTGTTTTTTACTAGGCATTTTATCATATTAATCTAAATAAGTTTTATGTCTTTTGAGTAGTATATCAAATGATTTTATATTCTATGCAGGTTATGCTTATTAAAAATAGTAACTTTAAAATGATATCAATTATTATACCCCACTCGACGGTATTAGAAGTAAAAACAATTTCGAACTCCACACTAAGGCATCCTAAATCCACGATTTTTATTTGTTTTTTGATTATAATGTAACTAGTGACACTCGCGCCATCAAGAAGAATCTAACGACATATAATCTATCCAAATCCCTCCATCCGTTGAGGAGTTACGAGGGAACAAAGAAACGGACATACATACATACAGGTCAAACACATTACCCTCCTTTTGGGCTTCGCCGCAGTCGGGTAAAAAGTCCGGCTTAATGATAATACGAAACATCAAAATACGAATTCCGATTACTAAACTACCGATTAATTAGAATTCCGAAATAAAAACGCCACACAGTTCATAGTTCTTACCTAACCTTACCCAAATGATTCGCCAACAATAGAGGGTATCTGGCGTTAATAGTCACTGTTCTTACCTAACCTAAAGGATTCAATAACAGTAGCTGGAACCCGATGCAGGTATTTATGGAGAAGAAGAAAACACAACAAAAATATATATATTTTAATACACAGATATTAATAACCAAGGACTTAGACGTTTTAAAATTACAATACACGTTACTAAGGTCTGAATTCTTGTCGCGCTGACGGTCGGTCACGTTCGGTCGGTCAGCGAGAACAAAAGACGGCTGTCGGTCGTCGCTGACGTCAGCTTCGCAGTAAGGTGCTATATAGAACACAATGTATACTCGTACGCGACCGACCGTGCGCGGACAATCGTCAGCGTGACAGAAATCAGGCCTTACAACCGCTCCAGAGACGCTTTCCGATTCCTTGACGATTTTATAACAAGCTAGAATTATCAATTCAATTAAGGGAGGCGGGTGTTAAATCCACATAATTTAACCCTTTTTTTTAAATTAATTTCTATTTTTCATGTTCATTTTTTAATTACCAATAACTTGAATGTGTGGTCCTTAACTATTATTTCAAATTGGTCAAAAAATATGCCACGCCTAGAAAAGAAATGTTTCCAAACATTCTTCCTGGAACCCCGGCTAACAATTGGTACCTTTGTGCTCTTCTATCTCAGTGCAACGGGTAAATGGTTTATTGGTTGAGTAAGGTTATAAATACATACCACATAGTTACTATACAACCTCCATTCCAGACCATTCGATCGTTAACAGTTAAGGCGAGAATCTGACGACTATGCCGGATGCCTGATGGGCCGGTAGAGGCCGTTATTTTAATCGATGTATTGTGATGTGATGACGTGTTGTGATTTTTTTTTTTAAAGAAAAAGAAGGTCGACCGCCAATCGGCCACACCGGCCCATCAGGCATCCGGCCCATCGGGCATTTTCTCACCCAAATTCGCTTGTCCTTTAACAGTTCTTTCTCAAACATTTCAGTAAGCTCGTCACGCAGTATGGTGCAAAGTTTTTTTGACAGCATCTTTAATTGCCTTCGCTTTTTAAGACGCGAAACGCTCATTTTTGCTCCAAACGTGTTGTCACCTCAACAAAGTAAGAATGTCTACTGGACTGAATGTAAACGGTCTGATCCAGTGTCAATGCCAATCCAGCGCTGGAATCCAGTGAAGCTGGATCCAGCTACAGGATCAATGTACATCAGCCTTTAAAGTAACCTAACCTACCCTAACGTCGGGGTACCCCAAGTCTCGAGCTCGCTTCGTTCGCTCTTGCATCCCAAGACGATAATTTTAGCAGAACATGTTTTCGGAAACTTAGTATTTTTGTTGCAAACTTAGGGTTTTTTTCGGAAATTTGGTATTTTTTTTTGAAAATTTAAGTTCATTATTTTTTGTAGAATTGTAATTTGAATAAGCTCATGTTTGTTTGTTAAATACTTACAACTTTTTTTGCCGGTTAATTTTGTATAATTATTTCGGTAATTCATTTTAACCAAGCTTTATTATTTCCCATTGTCGTCAGATTCTCGCCTTAATTGTTAACGATCGAATGGTCTGGAATGGAGGTTGTATAGTAACTATGTGGTATGTTTTTATAACCTTACTCAACCAATGAACCATTTACTCGTTGCACTGAGATAGAAGAGCTACCTTTGTGCTCTTCTATTCCTCCTATTCCAATTGTTAGCCGGGGTTCCAGGAAGAATGTTTGGAAACATTTCTTTTCTAGGCGTGGCATATTTTTTGACCAATTTGAAATAATAGTTAAGAACCACACATTCAAGTTATTGGTAACTAAAAAGTGAACAGAAAAATAGAAATTAATTTAAAAAAGGGTTAAATTATGTGGTTTTAACACCCGCCTCCCTTAATTGAATTTATAATTCTAGCTTGTTATAAAATCGTCAAGGAATCGAAAAGCGTCTCTGGAGCGGTTGTAAGGCCTGAATTACTCGCCGTCACCTCCTTCTGCGAAGCAGTAATGCTAGAGAAGGAGGTGGCGGAACGTGAGAGGGAGAGAACCTCACAGCGTCCCGGCCGCCGCGGGAGACGCCCCGGGCGTCGGGGGCCACCACGTGGCCCCCGGCCACCGTAGGCGCGGGCCTGTGGACGGTGGGCTATGGGCTAGCTCGCCGTCCGTCCGTCTCATGACGACAGGCCGTGTCGACGGCGCGTTCGTGTTCCACGCGCGCCTCAAAGAGAGTCAGCAAAAAGGAAGGGGTCCGCAAGGACCGATGCCTGCCGGGGTTGCGGGACTGTTCGAAAGAGATACCGTGGCCCCGAAACACAAAGGGCGATGAAGGAACATGGATGGGTTTTAGTCAGTAAAAGTCTGACACACCCTCCTGCTCCGCCCAGAGCGGGAGAAGTCATTTGATGATTTCCCATCCGAAAAAAAAAAAAAAAAAAAAAAAGGCCTGAATTACTGTCACGCTGACGGTCGTCCGCGCACGGTCGGTCGCGTACGAGTATACATTGTGTTCTATATAGCATCATACTGCGACGCTGACGTCAGCGGCGACCGACAGCCGTCTTTTGTTCTCGCTGACGATGACGTCACGACCGACCGAACGTGACCGAACGTCAGCCCGACAAGAATTCAGGCCTTAGTAACGTTTATTGTAATTTTAAAACGTCTAAGTACTTGGTTATTAATATCTGTGTATTAATATACCTATATATTTTTTTGTTGTGTTTTCTTCTTCTCCATAAATACCTGCATCGGGTTCCAGCTACTGTTATTGAATCCTTTAGGTTAGGTAAGAACAGTGACTATTAACGCCAGATCCCCTCTATTGTTGGTTAATCATTTGGGTAAGGTTAGGTTAGCACTACGAACTGTGTGGCGTTTTTATTTCGGAATTCTAATTAATCGGTAGTTTGATAATCGGAATTCGTATTTTTGATGTTTCATATTATCATTAAGCCGGACTTTTTACCCGACTGCGGCGAAGCCCAAAAGGAGGGTAATGCGTTTGACCTGTATGTATGTATGTCCGTTTCTTTGTTCCTTCGTAAGTCCTCAACGGATGGAGGGATTTGGATAGATTATATGTCGTTAAATTCTTCTTGATGGCGCGAGTGCCACATTATAATCAAAAAAAAAAAAAAAAAACGTGGATTTAGGATGCCTTAGTGTGCCACTGCGAGGATCGACCGGAGGACACGGTGGAAGTCGCCCCGCGTGGGCGGAGTACCGCCGTGTCCTCGAAGCGGCGATTGGCGGCGGCGACCTCTCGCGTCCGACCCTGGTGCAAGCCATGGTCCGGAGCGAGACGGAATGGGACGCCGTTACCTCCTTCTGCGAAGCAGTAATGCTAGAGAAGGAGGTGGCGGAACGTGAGAGGGAGAGAACCTCACAGCGTCCCGGCCGCCGCGGGAAACGCCCCGGGCGTCGGGGGCCACCACGTGGCCCCCGGCCACCGTAGGCGCGGGCCTGTGGACGGTGGGCTATGGGCTAGCTCGCCGTCCGTCCGTCTCATGACGACAGGCCGTGTCGACGGCGCGTTCGTGTTCCACGCGTGCCTCAAAGAGAGTCAGCAATAGGAAGGGGTCCGCAAGGACCGATGCCTGCCGGGGTTGCGGGACTGTTCGAAAGAGATACCGTGACCCCGGAAGACAAAGGGCGATGAAGGAACATGGATGGGTTTTAGTCAGTAAAAGTCTGACACTCCCTCCTGCTCCGCCCAGAGCGGGAGAAGTCATTTGATGATTTCAAATCCGGAAAAAAAAAGGATGCCTTAGTGTGGAGTTTGAAATTGTTTTTACTTCTAATACCGTTGAGTGGGGTATATGATTGATATAATTTTAAAGTTACTAATTTTTATAAGCATAATCTACATTGAATATAAAATCGTTTGATATACCACTCAAACGACATAAAACTTATTTAGTCTAATATGATTAAATGCCTAGTAAAAAACACATAGAAAATTTCAGATGAACACATTATAACATTGTCTAATTATTAAAAAAACATGCAAACAAGCATACACTATGCATGCAGCAGGCATGCAGACAAGCATACACCATACATGCAGCATGCAAGCAAGCATGCAGCATGCAATCAAGCATGCAACATGCAGCAGGCATGGTTTCTGTCACGGCTCCGCCGCTGCGGGGCTCCGGCAGTCCCATGCGAGCTTATCGTCGCAGATGTGGTTCACACTCGCCGCCGCAGCTGAAGCTGGCCGGCCAGAAAGCCGAAACCACCTACTCCTCAGCTCGCGGGCCGCCTCGCCCCTCCTCGCCTACGCGATTTAAAATAACATTCTAGGAAAAAACAAGTTCCCATGGGTCCCGACTGTTGCAGTCAATATGTTCCGTATTAGAATTTATTATTGAACTTGTTTTTTTCTTTTCAGTTTTTAAGTTATAAGTAATTTTTTAAACAGTCGGGTTTTTTATTTTTTTGTTATTTTTTTTTATTTTGAGAATGGTAATAGGGTAGATGATACACCAATCCGCGGTTCTTTCAAAGATTTTGTATGGCAATAGCACGCTTCGACGTCACTGTATGGTCAACTCAATGACTCAACTATTTATTGATTTCAAAGCAACAAACGAAAAATCTGATTTGGCAATCAATTGAAAATCTCGGAATTATTGTTTTATGGTGTCTTCTACCCTATTTTAAATGTAACTGTTAATCGGATATTAGGTATTTTAAATCATTTGGAATTATGAAAATCGGTACTTTGAAATTCGTATTTGTGACGGACGGAATAAAGATTATTGTATTTATGTAGTAACAACCGTAGCTAGAGTTAACAAATAAATACTACCAATTCGCGTCGCCTTTAGTGCTCATTTATTGTTCACACTTTTTGCACGGCTATGTGGGAGCATTATATATAACATCATGAATAAAATTAAGTATTTTTTAATCGTCCAGTTGTTATTTTCTTTAACTTTGTGCGAAATAAATAATGGCCCAAAAGAAAATTTGTATAAAAGCTTTTTAAAGCATTATAATAGTTTACATAATCAAGTTTACCAGAGTGAAGAGGGATCTTTGCAAGCGGTGAGTAAAAACGTCGTATTTTTTTAAAATTATTAAATGTTTTTTAATCTTTATTTCTATGTGTAATTTCGGCTAACTTTAATCCAAGACTAAATTATAATGTAATATGAACCGTTATTTTATTTAACATGTTTGGAACTAATTGTAATGGATGTAAAAGACTCCTTAACGAAGCCGAAAGGCACTTGTTCTCCCCGTCATTGCGAAAAATTTCGACCATACCACATTGACGACCCAAATGGCGCAGCGGTAGTGAGGTCGCCTTACGTTCTTAGGGTCCCGGGTATATATCAACAATCTGGTGTCCACGACACAAGCCTCGTTGCTTAGTGTGGCACTAGATAGCGCTGTGTGTAATGTCCAGCGATATTTATTTATTCATACCCGGGAACCTAGTTACCGAGATATTGGGGGTCAAAGTTCCAAGTTTTTTACAAGTTTTTTTGTAAACACAGTAAAAGTTTTTAGTGTTATAAGTTATAACTTTACTTTAAATACCTCCACGATCCCCGATTATTCAATGCATCCATCAGCACAACGTTTTAAGTGCATTTCATTGCGACCTACCGTAAAACTCGAATTTGCACCACACAAAAAGGGTATTTCCCAGCAATAATAGTTTGATGTATGTACATTGTACAAAGCGCATGGTTGATGGCTTCGTGAAGACTCCGTTTACACCTTGCAAATAAATAAAATTAAAGTGTCTGTTTGTAATTTAAAATAACATCTTTCTACTGAATGCATATGAAAGCCACGCTGAAAGTTCATAGCTACTTCTGCTAATGGAACCTCAATTACCAGGTCCTGTAATGCCAATGCAGTATAAAACCCTATACCTAATACTTACATAAAACAAAAACACTTTTTTTTTGTTTGTCGGTCTGTCTGAGTGTCTGTTGGAGTGGAGTATCTTAAGCTAATTTTTATTTTAGAAAAATTAAGGTTCCGTGTAAAAAGATGAAAACCCTTGAAATTGTTAACAAAATCCGATATAAATAGGGAAGTAATCCATACATACTCGTATAATAAAACAGTAACGAAAGAAAAACTGTACATTGAGAATTTTCGAGAAAAAATAAGTGGCTTTTGTTAGAAAAACGTAACTGATGACAAAAAGTGACTTTTTAGAATTTTTGTCTGTTTGTCTGTGTGTATGGTACGGCTTCACGCCAAAACTACTGGATAGATTGAATTGAAGTTCAGCAAAAATGTTCTTTGTAAACCAAGGAAGGCTTTAGGCTACATATTATCACGCCGTATGTTATGGGAGGTAAGCAATATTTATTTTAAAAGGTTTTTGTTCGTAATTGAATGCACAAAATAATTGAATGCGCAAAATGACATGTTATTTATTTATTTTTATTTAGTTAAAATAAAAATGTAACTTTGGGAACATAATAATCACGCTATTTTTTATAAAGGAGCGGGGAAGTAATATTGAACAGCTATTCACCAATATGTCAACGGGGAATTTAGCGGTAAGGTCAGGCGACCGCTTACCGCATTAATATTGTTTTAAAAAATCGTAAAATTCTTTTTTTTTGTTTTTGCATTTTTTATGTGCATTAGGAAATCTGAGAACTTTCCATGTCCTATCTAATTGTATGGAGAGTTTCACACAAATATTACTAAACAGATTGATTGGTGGTACAACAAGTTACACTATCATGACGTCAAGTCAAACTTTTGGTTCTAAGTTATTTCTTACCAAGCACATTTGTTGTAGGTAATTGATTTAAGTATGTAATTCTTAGTTTTGTTCCTTGCTTCTGTTACCATTTTTACCATTTTAATGCAAAAATAATGCAGTTGTCTGGTAAATTAACGACAATTTAGTTTTATTCATAACTAGCTGATGACCTCGGCTTCGCCCGCGTGGATGTCGGTTATCGCGACCAAAAATAAATCTCCCTGACGGCTTATTTTTTTCCGACACCTCCAACAAATATCATTATATTTTAGCCAATGTACTTTTACCAAAAACTTGACAAATCTATACTTACATATAATAAATCTGTAGAAAAATCGTTTTTGTACATCGAAAATATTTCGAAAAAAATTACCAGGTCGTGAAAGAATAACCAACAGAACTCATTTTCAGCATTTTTGGATTTTTTGTCTGTTTGTCTGTTTCGATGATCAAGCATCACGCAAAATTTACGAAACCAATGTAGATAACTTTTATACATAAAAATTGTGCGTACCTTGAGGTATTATTTAGTTTTTGTTTCATCGTAATCGGTTAGTTCTATCATTTCTATCAAAAGATATATGAATTTAAAATGTCCAAGAAGAACTAAAACTAACCATCAAATGTAAGATGCAGCGTCATCTATTGTACTAATATGGTACTAATGACTAAAAATGTGCTCACCATATAACTTTTAAATCGACTGACCGGCTTTCAAAAAAGTTGTTATAGCATAATAAGGACTCTAGATTAGTCTATAATTCTACATGATGCTGCTTTGAAAATTTACACATCATGATTTCCATGCATTATATTTTAGCAGTTTAACATCTTGGTCGGTGTTGTTCATTTCACTCCATTTTCTAAATCGCGGTGTTAAGATTTTCCGTGAAAGAATGTTCATTACAACGGTTTTGGGTTTTTTACCCACGGAACAGAGGATAATTGGATAGTCCATTTATCGAGGAAGGCTATAGGTTATCTAACATCACGCTACAACTAAAAGGAGCGGAGCAGCAATGATAAATGTTGCAAAAGCAGGGAAAATGTACTTCTTTTGAAAGCTTCCGTTGCGACCGCTGCATAAACGGTTTAAGTTACGCAACAATCATGTATGAGGGAATTGTTCCTCTTAAAACGTTCTAAAAAAAATCCCCGATAGCATATGTCTATCTTTTAAGGTTCAGTCGAAGTCTCTCTACCCTCTCTCTCATGTGACGCAGACGAAATTGCTCGGGTCAGCTAGTATTTTTATAATAATTTCAAGCAGACGAAGGTCGCGGGCAACAGATTGTATTAAAAATAAACACAGAAAAATGTTTTAATGCCTAAGAACTTGGCTTTATTTGTGTGATCATCTTATGGCATTTAAAAACATCCTTTACTTAAATTCGTTATATCTCGTCATAATTCTTAAAATTCTAAAATCAATAAATATTATGTATATCCGTTTATGTAGATACCTAACATAACTATTTAATACAGAATATGCTATTAATCTATTTACACTTACTCATATACCTAATAAAATAGGCGAGACGACAAAAAAGAACTAATTAGTCCGTCAGATAGATTATCAAAAAATATTTGACCCGTGTTTTTTCTTTTGTTACGTAAACCAAAATTGACGAAGATACGACGCTTTTAAAATTCTCAATACGTCACGCCTAGGTATAATTTTTATCTAGTTCTGACGTCACGAGCCCCCACTCCCGAGTTTTGATGCGTTTTATCTTCGTCAAAATTCATTGTTTTACAAACACAACAAAAAATACGTATCCATTAATTTCCAATACTCTAACTGACGGACTAAATAGATTTGCAATTTTTTGATACTACGACAGTATCAAAGAGTTTGTCAGTAACAGTGAGTTTGTTTGAACCCGCTAATCTCTGAAACTGTCAGACGGATTTGGAATTAATAAAAAACGCATTTTATACTGAAATTTTTGAGAAAGGTAGCTAACACCACGCTACGACCCTGAGGAACCGAGTGGCGGGTAAAACCGCGGGTCACAGTGTTGGATATAACTCGTTGGTCTAACAAATCGATAAGATAAAAAAAAATGAAACTATTAAATAATTGAACGAAAAGTCTGAATAATCGATCAACGGCGTCAAGCCGTGACCGAACACAGGCGCACAAATATGTGCTCTAAACAAATAAGTTTCATAATGGCGTGAATAATTTTGCATAAAAAGTGTGACTGTCTCAATCAGGAAAAACATTGTTCAGTATGTACACGTGTATTAGCATAACAATGGAAGTGTGTTAAGACACACAGACAGACAGATTGATTGATTCGTGGCTAAATAGTAACAGCTGCTCTGTTCGATCTTTAGGTTAAGCCGCGATTGCCCAGGTTCATCTGTGGATGGGTGACCATCCATTATATACCAAGTTTCCTCTGTCTGGATAAGCACGTTAAACCGTTCTTGTCTTTGCCGTTGTTATCTTGGTAGTCAGTGGCCCACAAGTCTGACAACCTGTCTTGCCAGGGGGTATCGTATTACCCGGTACTAACTGGGTTGTGGGCTGCATTCAGCAAATTGGACGACATTCTGAAATCAGCCGAAATTCACAACTGTTTTTTTTTCGAATGGGACATCATCAAATGACTTCTCCCGCTCTAGGCGGAGCGGGAGGGACTGGCACACTGTCTGAAGTCCCGTCTCTAAAATCGGTGAGTTCTGTCCACCATGTCGTACTGTGCTGAAACGTGGACGCTCACATAGGAGGCTGTGTACTCGTACAAACTCAGAATAGTACAGAAAGTCATGGAGCGTTCCATGCTTTGCATAAAACTGCTAGACCGAGTTCCAAACGTCGAAATCCGGAGACGTACGAAGGTCTTCGATATTGGGAATCGCGTTATGAAACTCAAACGGCGCTGGGCAGGACACTTAGCAAGGCGCGGTGTTGGCAGGTGGAGTAAAGCCGTGACCGAGTAGCGTCCAGGAACTGAAAAGAGAAGTGTTGGTCGTGCGGCGGTGAGATGGGCAGACGACATTGTTGCCATCGCGGGAATATCCTGGATGAGGCTGGCACATGAACGGGGAGCTTGGCACAACCAAAGAGGGGCAAAATTTTGTTCCGTATTTTAAAATTAAATTTATCTAGTAATTAAGTTAAATTAGGGTGTAATTATATGCAATATCGCTTTTTAAGTGTGTAAATACTCAGGAAAATTGTTTTCCTGTTAATTAATAAAGGATTCAGTTGTACGGCGACGACGTAACGACGTTACGGGTAACCTAAAAACAACAGCTGATGTTCGGACTACGGATTCATACGGGGAGTATTTGTTTACTTTTATATTATAATATCACCCAATCGTCCTTAGATCTATGTATACAGGGTGGAATTTTGTAATGCCACCTGGAGGGAAAGTACTCTTAATACTGCAGATAGAAAATTTTACTCAAAGGAAACATTCCTTTATTTTTGAATAGAAAGCAAATGCATTCAAAGATTTTCGAAAATTCGCTTCTCCCACACCCGGGAATCGAACCGGCTAAAATCTGAAAAAATTATGCCCTGTACTTTTATTGCATCGATCGTTAGGGTCAATTATAAGGATGAAATCTCTAACAAACATGATAAATTAAATGAAAGGAAAACCAGGAAATCTTAAATAAATTTAATTATTTACAAAAAATGGTAAACTAACTAATTAGTTGCTCGAAATGGGCTCCTTTCTCTTGGATACACAAATTTATTCTTTTAACGAATTCATTTCTAGTAACCTTTAATAAAGTGTTGTGGTGAATATTATAAATCGTATTCTGAACTTTAACTCTCAACTCGTTGTCATTCGCATAAGATTTCATGTAAATTTGATTTTTTACATATCCCCACAAAAAAATCGAATGGGGTGAGATCTGGCGATCTCGCAGGCCATCTGATTGTGCCGTTTGTACCAATCCAGGTATTAAAATGGTTATTAATGTAGGCAGTAGTGATTCTGCTGTTATGTGCTTGAGCACCATCTTGCTGTAGAATTATTTGGTTTCGCTCTTCCTCGGGGAAACCATTTAACTCGTTTCTTAAGAGATCCAGTATTTCAATATACTTGACAGTGTTTAAATGACCTTCGTACACGTGGACTAACACTACATTATTTCTCATAATTCCGCACCAAACGTTGAAAGAAAATCTTACTTGATTGTTAGTTCCATGAACACGAACAGGATTCACTCGAGACCAATAATGGTTATTGTGGCGATTGTACATGCCATTATTGCTGAAGTTTTAAGGCATTACAAAATTCCACCCTGTATAACACGTCCACGCCAATTCTAGTATAGCTTATTTTTTGCTAATTTATTACCCTGAATTGGTTATAGATTGCTTTGTTGACAAATGTCATTTAGTAAAAAGTAAAACTTTAACGATTTATACTTTGCTTACATCATTCTTATCAATATTAGATAAATGTAAAGTTCGTGATAGTTATTTTATTAACGTCTTGAAGTAAGATTGTAATAATCCTTAGTTTTTAGTCTAGGCAATCTACCCATTTATGAAAAAGTTAAATCTTATGAAAGTAAAATTCATATTAAAGCAATTAAATTAATTATTCAGTAAGCTAATATCATTCTTGTCAAGCTAATATAGCAGCCTACCTCATTTCTTTGAGTAACGCAAATTCTTTCCCTGTTTTTCCCCCTTTTTTATCTCTAAATTGTCTTCATTGGTCTATCCTATTAGTTCTCACAGTTTCCTTATTTGCAATTTTCATTTGTACATTTGTAACCAATCCGGAAACCATGCCTGTGATGACCCGAAAAAGGCTACAGCTCAGGCTATGGAGCTAAAATTGAGAACGGCCCTCCAAGAACTTAAGGACTCAAAACTCCAATGCCAACAGCTGTTGCAGGAGAGAGAAGACAGTGAGGAGGAGGTCATTAACGTAAATAGCAAAAACTCGAGCTTAAAACGGGAGCTAGTAGACCTTCATCAGGAATTCTTGAATGTTGTCAATGAACGGGATCAACTAAGGGCGATCACGGATAGGTTCAACTCTTGTAGCAACTTGTATGAGAAGGCTTTATGTAAAACTAGGTGTTGCCCGCGGCTTCGCCCGCGTGAAGTTCGGTAGCTGTCCCACGGGATCATACATTCAGTCAAAAAAGTATCGGGAATGGATGATTTGTTTATAGTTCCAAATTTTTTTTTTGTTTTTTTTTGTTGTTGTTAGATTAGCACAACTGTTTTCCATTTTGGCGCGGAGTTTGAGTTACATCTGTTTATTAGATTAAATACAGTGCTGTTTTTAATTATATCATATCTAGTGTGTATTGCGAATTTCATAATGGACAAAAACATCGAACAAAGAGTTTGTCCTAAATTTTGCATCGCCAATGGAATTTGGTGTTCGGAGTCACTGAAAATGTTACAGAAGGCTTACGGTGAATCGACTTTATCAAAAACACGCGCTTATGAGTGGTACAAAGCGTTCAAAAGCGGTCGAGGTGTGATAGAAGATTTGCCTCGCTCTGGTAGGCCATCAACGTCTGCAACTGAAGTTAACATCGCAAAAGTGAAGGAAATAGTGACTGACAATCTTGCCGGAAGGTCAAACGGTAAATAAAGAATATTAATCGGGCGTTATGCGGCGTTTAAGAGAGCAAATTAGATGAAAAAAGCCAGATTTGTGGAAAGAAAATTCTTGGATTTTGCACCACGATAATGCGCCTTCGCACAATTGTGAACGATTTTTTGACCAAAACTCAACAAATACCATCGAGCAACCACCTTATTCACCAGATATGGCTCCAGCCGACTTCTTTATTTTTCCTAAACTCAAACTACCACTTCGTGGCACCCGTTTTCATTCAGTAGAAGACATAAAGGAAAATTCGCGGCGAGAACTGAACTCAATTCTGGAATAAGCATTTAAAAAATATTTTTATGATTGGATTATTAGTTGGCGTAAGTGTGTCGTTTCTGAAGGAGCATACTTTGAAGGTGATAAAATAAATTTGGATGAATAACTAATATGTTGTGTTTTATTGATCTTTTCCCGGTATTTTCTTGACAGAGTAGTATTAAAGGGATAAATATTATCCTACATGTTAATCCAGGTTATAAACTATCTATAGGCCAAATTTCATAATCATCACAATCATAATCATCACAATCACTATCACAATCACCGTCATAATCACAATCACCATCACTATCACAATCACCATCATTATCACAATCACCATCACTATCACCATCACTGTCACAATCACTATCAGAATCACCATCATCGTTATCACAATCATTATCATCGTAATCACAATCATTATCATCGTAATCACAATCATTATCATCGTAATCACAATCATTATCATCGTAATCACAATCATCATTATCACAATCATCATCATCATTATCACATTATCCATCACTATCACCATCACTGTCACAATCACCATCACTATCACAATCGCTATTATCGTTATCACAATCGTTATCATCGTAATCACAACGATTATCATTGTAATTACATTATCGTCATCACAATCATCATCATTATCACGTTATCCATCACTATCACCATCACTGTCACAATCACCATCAGTATCACAATCGCTATCATCGTTATCATCGTAATCACAACGATTATCATTGTAATTACATTATCGTCATCACAATCATCATCATCATTATCACAATCATCATCATCATTATCACAATCATCATAATCATTATCACAATCATCATCATCGTAATCACAATCATTATCATCGTAATCACAATCATAATCATCATTATCATTATCACAATCATCATCATCACAATCATCACAATAAATCAACCATAACCCGTATAGAAGTTAAGTCTTCTGGATCTCAAAATAAATACCATATTCGTAATCAGCACCCCTGATAATTTCGGAATTGGCACCCATATTGATTTTTAGACATTTCAACCCCATCACACTCCAACAGAGGATGATAATATTTCAGGTTCACCACATTAAATCTTAAAATCGTTGTTTTTCTAATATGACCCGACCCGATACACCATACAAACAATAACCATTTTGATTTTCAGACTTAGTCACCCCATTTTACCCTCTTAGGGGTTGAATTCTGAAAAAACCTGTAATCCGTTTCTACTCATTTATCAATAAAAGTACTCCTGTGAAGTTTCCAATAAAGTAATCTCACTAACTACTCTGTTTCACTCCCTCGGGGGGTGTATTTTGAATAATCCTTTCATAGTGCACCCCTAGACCAAATAAAGAACCTACTTGTCAAATTTGGAGTCTGTAGACCCAGCGGTTTGGGATGTGCGTTGATGTGTCAGTCAGTCAGTTTCTTCTTATTGATATTTAAGAAGATTTGAATACAAAATTTAGCGAATGAACAACTTCAACACAAAACTTCATCCCCTTTCACCCCCTTGTGGGTTGAAAAAAAAAACAACAATGTACGTTGTGTTAGTTTCCAACCATAAGCTGAAATATTAATAATTTTAATAAAAAATAAAGAACTTTAATTAAAATTCTAATAACACCGTTGCTTTAGCTTCCAACCATACGCCTAGATAATAAATTTTATGATTTTTACTTCGAAAATTAAGGACTACACAATTTTATCCCCCTTTTTAACCCTTTGGGGGTAGAATTATCAAAAACACTAAGACACGTATAAATTAATTATTAATTGTCAGCCTAAACACAAAATTTGAAGATCCTAACTTTAAAACTGACGGACTTTCATACACAACTTCATCCCCCTTTTTAACCCTTGGGGGTAGAATTATGAAAAACGCTGAGTCACGTATAAATTAATTTTTAATTGTCAGCCTAAACACAAAATTTAAAGATCCTAACTTTAAAACTGACGGACTTTCAAACAAACTTTCTTCCCCTATTTAACAGCCTTAGGGGTTGAATTTCGAAAAACCTTTCCTTATTCCTTGTCTACAATATTAATTAGTTGTTGTAAAAACCAAATGCATAAGATTTGCATTACCGAATGTTAAAAGTAGTGATTGTGATATTAATATTGAATAAATAGAAACTTGAATTCGTAGATAAAACGGTTTTCCTGGGGATTACGCTTGATTCAAGGCTACAATGGGGTTCTCATTTAACATCTCTTGCGGGGCGGTTAAGTTCAGCAGCATAAGCCATTAGAAAAATCAGTCAATATACTGATGTAGATACCGCTAGACTGGTATATTTTAGTTACTTTCATAGTATAATATCTTATGGCATTTTGCTATGGGGACAGACTGCAGATATTGAGTCTATATTTATTCTGCAGAAAAGGGCCATCAGAGCCATATATAATCTTCGTAGGCGCGATTCTCTAAGGGAACTGTGTAAAGATATTGGCATCATGACGGTGCATTGTCAATACATCTTCGAAAACATAATGTACGTCAGAAAAAATCTACATCTTTTTGGTAAAAGAGGTGACAAACATAATTACAGTACTAGAAATAGGGACCAACTAGTTCAGCCAGGCTTTATACTCGTGAAAGTAGACTCATCTTTCGTGGGGTACTGTTTGAGATGCTATAATAAAATTCCACAAAGTATTCTTGAACTGAATGAGACGAAATTTAAAACATACATTAAACGCACACTATGTAAGCAAGCATATTACAAGTTGAGCGATTATATAGCTGATAAAAATGCTTGGCTCAATGCTGGTCCTGCTCCACAAAGACAGCGCGCATAAATTGATAGCATTAAATGGTATTGTTGGAGCTGCTGAAGATTGTACAACTATCTTTGCATTGTATAGATTCAATCTCTTTAGTATTATATAATCGCATAGCCCATATTGTGTGTTTATTATGTACTAGAAAGCTATCATTCACTGGAAACCTAAGTCTTTTCTTGACTTGAATGTGCCCTGGCGGTTGAGAGTATGCCATGCTCACTCTAATATCTCACTGATGGTGGCTCATGTGTCGGATCATTTAGTTCCCTTCAAAATGGTTGAGTTGAATGGTGCTGATCCATGCGTCATGTTCGTGAACGGGCGCTGTCAGTTGTGACTGGTCATCTTTTAGTTGCCATGGCTTATTTGAATGAATTATTTTCTTTTTTTGAATTGTATTTTATTGATTTTACTGTGGACACTTTTAACGTGCACTTCTTGCTACATTGTTGTCTCAACATGAATGATGTAACCAAGATTTTGTAACAAAATTTTGATTTAAAAGACTGTCCATGGAGTTTCTTGCCCGTTCTTCTCCATAGAGATCTACGCTAGGGAATGGGCAACTACAGTACTTTCACAGTTTTTATGTCTTGTGAATGGGACTGAAGCTACATTTAATTTTCATATTTGTTTCGACAGTTCAAAAGTGCCTTTATTTGGTCTACTTGAAATAAATGCTTTGATTTTGATTTTTGATTTTAGACATATATCCAGCAGTGGGTGAAGTCGAGCTATGGATGATGATGATAAACCGGGTTGTGCACATCAGATAGGCAGTCGCACCATGTAAAGTAATGTCATCAGCTGCATCCTATTAGGCTGGAAGCCGACCCCAACATACTTGGGAAAAGGCTACGTAAATTATCATCACTCGTCAAAACAATTAAAGAAAAATATAAATATCTAAAAAAAATCAAAATTTACGGCAATAAATCTGACGAGTTAACTTTTAAATACTTGCGTGACAGAGTCAAGACTATGGAAGCTTCATGTTACAAATGTTATTTAAATAAAACTGAAAAATCCATTAAAGATAACCCTAAACACTTTTGGACATTTGTTAAAAATCGCTACAACTCTAATAATATACCTAATACATTAAATTATAACGACGAACCATTACTCACCGGAGATTTTATTTGTGAGGCGTTTTCTTCCTATTTTATGTCGACTTTCCTCAACCCTGCTTCATCTAGTACTCCCAATCCACCTCCTGTTTTCCCTTTCGACACTAACAGAACTTCATCTGACATCTGTCACATAGAAGTGAATGTTGATGTTGTGACCGGTTTACTTCGTAACTTGGATCCAGCTAAAGGTGCTGGCCTTGATAACATATCATCTAAATTTCTGATTAAATGCGCGTCTTCCATTGCCCTACCTATCTCAATTTTGTTTTCAAAGTCCTTGACCCTAGGTGTTGTCCCCAAAGTAAGGAAATCTGCTTTTATTACACCCGTGCATAAGAAGGGGTCCAAAACCGAGATTACTAATTATAGGCCTATTTCCAAGTTGTGCATTATTGCTAAAATATTGTAGAGGATTGTCTATAACCAGTTATATCCCGCCCTTGCTAGTTCATTCAGCTCCTTTCAGCACGGATTTTAAAAGGACGGTCTACCACCTCTAACTTGATCTTATTTAATGATTTTATAACGGATGCTATGGATATGGTAAGCAGGTGTCGTTTACACAGATTATAGCAAGGCGTTTGATCGCATCGACCACTATACCCTGATAAAGAAGCTAAGCTACATGGGCATCCGTGGGGACCTTTTGAGGTGGTTCTCCTCCTACATTGATGACAGGTCACAAGCAGTGGTACTCAATAATTATATGTCTAGTTGGGTAAACGTGCCCAGTGGAGTGCCTCAGGGTTTGCTGCTCGGTCCGTTTTTATTTGTAGTCTATGTGAACGACATCGATCAGTGCCTTCATTCATCCAAACTATTATGCTTTGCTGATGACATGAAAATCTTTGCCACTATTTCAAAGCTCGAAGATGGTCTAGCACTTCAGGCTGACTTGTATCGGCTTGAAGAGTACTGTCGGGCTAATAAACTTGATCTGAACCCATCCAAGTGTTCGGTGATCACTTACACTAGGAAACGTGCCGTCCTAGCCACTAGTTATACTTTGGCGGGCCAGATCTTACCAAGATGCAATACTATTCGTGACTTGGGCGACCATCAAGACTGTATGTTACTTTTTGACACACACATTGACGCAATTGTGAAAAAAGCTTCTAAACTCCTTGGGTTTATAATACGTCTCTCTAAGTGTTTCTCAGATGCAAAAACACTTAAGATATTGTATTGCACTTATGTAAGAGGTCAGCTAGAGTATGCGTCTCAGATATGGAATCCACGCTATCTTAAATACATTGACCGCATTGAAAACATCCAAAAACGTTTCATAAAATATCTTTGTTTTCACCAAAAGATTCCATATCAGTCAGCCAATTATCTTAAACTCTGTAGGAAGCATCATCTGCTGCCACTGGTGGATCGACGTAGAATTGCCGACTGTTTATTCTTGTTAAAAATCCTCAATAACAATATTGATAACCCTGAGTTATTGTCAAAATTTTATTTCAATGTGCCAAGTAAGACATTTCGTTTTAACCCACCCATACGTGTACCTCATACATCTTCGAATTATAGGCGGAACAGTTATATTGTGCGGGCAAGCAGAGATTTCAATGACATATGCAAGGAATATGACTTAGATCCATTCAAAATTTCCATTTCCTTTTTTTTCTGTTTTTATTAGCTGTAAGTCCTCCATGTACTAAATAAATAAATGAATAAATAAATTATGTTAAGGCATAATGATTCAGATAACGGCAGCTTGCAGTAGTGCACCTGACAGTTGTTGAGTTAGGCAAATTAGAAAGATAGGCAAGTTAGCCTTTATGAAAACCTATTTAAACAGACGGCCTCGTTCACGACCTCGGTCGATGCGATTTAATTCTATGACACGAGGGACCATGACCCATCAGTGGCGAAAGCAACTGGTTAGAGGGCACTCGCCGCCGCCTGTCGCACTAGCTCTGAACTTGTGGCTGCTAAGCTTTTACCCAGTATATTTGATTCACTTGTCATCCGTTTCCGTCTCGCAAGTGCACATTCCAAGTAGCTTCTTGCATTTCATTTTTTGCAAATCGTTTGTCGCTTCAGCGGTCGAGGTATAAAGAAAATATTGAAAGGGACATTATTAGGCTCGTTTTATTTAATAATGGCATTTACCCGAAACTTCGCTCGCATCGTGGTCGTAAATTATCCTAGCAGAACTTGGAGACGATGTAGCTTACCAATAAAAAAAGAATCGGATCATTAGTTTCAAAGATTATACCTTACTTCCAAACTGGAAGTTTGCCTCTTTAAAAAGTTAGTACAGATTAGTAACAGTAATTGAATTGTATGTATATGTTTTGTTTTAGATACCATCAGGCGGACAGTTTACTGCGATTCCTCGAGACCAACCAAGCGCGCCGTGTGTTAGATGCGCTTCGCACGTGAACCCGCAGACTGCAGGTGTCGGCGACCTCGCCGACCTCGAAGTGAGGCATTTCGGCCTTCACGAACATCGATTAGAAGATCAAGACCCAGAAAAACCTAAGTACAAACTGCTAGCTGAAGAATCTTTGCGAAAATATGTCATAGATTCTGGTATCAGCGATCCTCTGGAAGTAGCGCAGGTTGAAAAAGTGTCTACACAAGTCGTTGCAGGTTCGCTGACTCGTATCGACTTTCTGGTATCTGGTAGTTTGGACTATAAAATAAACAAATGCCACTCAGAGATTTATGAAAGGGCTTGGGAAACCTATAAAAAAATCACAGTCACTTGTGACAATGATGGTCATAGAGGTAAAAGGCAATTTTTCGGTGGATTAGAGGATCAAGATCCAAAAAAACCCGAGTACAAACTGCTAGCTGAAGAGTCTTTGCGAAAATATATCATAGATTCCGGTATCAGAGATCCTCTGGAAGTAGCGTGGGTTGAAAAAGTGTCTACACAAGTCGTTGCAGGATCGCTGACTCGTATTGACTTCCTGGTATCTGGTAGTTCAGACTCTAAAATAAACAAATGTCACTCAGAGATTTGGGAAAAGGGTTGGGAAAACTTTAAACAAATCACAATAACTTGTGAGATTGGCGATCGTAGAGGTAAAAGGCAAGTGGCTGGCGGTATTTTAAATCAAGATCCAACTGATCCTCAGTACAAAGCGTTGGCTGAGGAGTCCCTACAAAAATATGTGATAGAACATGGTATCACACAACCTCTGAGGGTAGCGCAGGTTGAAAAAGCGTCCACACAAGTCGTTGCAGGATTGCTGACTCGTATCGACTTTCTGGTATCTGGTAGTTTAGACTATAAAATACACAAATGCCACTCAGAGATTTATGAAAGGGCTTGGGAAACCTATAAAAAAATCACAGTCACTTGTGACAATGATGGTCATAGAGGTAAAAGGCAATTAGTCGGTGGATTAGAGGATCAAGATCCAAAAAAACCCGAGTACAAACTGCTAGCTGAAGAGTCTTTGCGAAAATATATCATAGATTCTGGTATCAGAGATCCTCTGGAAGTAGCGCGGGTTGAAAAAGTGTCTACACAAGTCGTTGCAGGATTGTTGACTCGTATTGACTTCCTGGTATCTGGTAGTTCAGACTCTAAAATAAACAAATGTCACTCAGAGATTTGGGAAAAGGGTTGGGAAAACTTTAAACAAATCACAATAACTTGTGAGATTGGCGATCGTAGAGGTAAAAGGCAAGTGGCTGGCGGTATTTTAAATCAAGATCCAACTGATCCTCAGTACAAAGCGTTGGCTGAGGAGTCTCTACAAAAATATGTGATAGAACATGGTATCACACAACCTCTGAGGGTAGCGCAGGTTGAAAAAGCGTCCACACAAGTCGTTGCAGGATTGCTGACTCGTATCGACTTTCTGGTATCTGGTAGTTTAGACTATAAAATACACAAATGCCACTCAGAGATTTATGAAAGGGCTTGGGAAACCTATAAAAAAATCACAGTCACTTGTGACAATGATGGTCATAGAGGTAAAAGGCAATTAGTCGGTGGATTAGAGGATCAAGATCCAAAAAAACCCGAGTACAAACTGCTAGCTAAAGAGTCTTTGCGAAAATATATCATAGATTCTGGTATTAGAGATCCTCTGGAAGTAGCGCGGGTTGAAAAAGTGTCTACACAAGTCGTTGCAGGATTGTTGACTCGTATTGACTTCCTGGTATCTGGTAGTTCAGACTCTAAAATAAACAAATGTCACTCAGAGATTTGGGAAAATGGTTGGGAAAACTTTAAACAAATCACAGTCACTTGTGACAATGACGGTCATATAGGTGAAAGGCATTTAGTCGGTGGATTAGAGGATCAAGATCCAAAAAAACCCGAGTACAAACTGCTAGCTGAAGAGTCTTTGCGAAAATATATCATAGATTCTGGTATCAGAGATCCTCTGGAAGTAGCGCGGGTTGAAAAAGTGTCTACACAAGTCGTTGCAGGATTGTTGACTCGTATTGACTTCCTGGTATCTGGTAGTTCAGACTCTAAAATAAACAAATGTCACTCAGAGATTTGGGAAAAGCGTTGGGAAAACTTTAAACAAATCACAGTCACTTGTGACAATGACAGTCGTAGAGGTAAAAGGCAATTAGTCGGTGGATTAGTGGTTCAAGATCCAAAAAAACCTGAGTACAAACTGCTAGCTAAAGAGTCTTTGCGAAAATATATCATAGATTCTGGTATTAGAGATCCTCTGGAAGTAGCGCGGGTTGAAAAAGTGTCTACACAAGTCGTTGCAGGATTGTTGACTCGTATTGACTTCCTGGTATCTGGTAGTTCAGACTCTAAAATAAACAAATGTCACTCAGAGATTTGGGAAAAGGGTTGGGAAAACTTTAAACAAATCACAGTCACTTGTGACAATGACGGTCATATAGGTGAAAGGCATTTAGTCGGTGGATTAGAGGATCAAGATCCAAAAAAACCCGAGTACAAACTGCTAGCTGAAGAGTCTTTGCGAAAATATATCATAGATTCTGGTATCAGAGATCCTCTGGAAGTAGCGCGGGTTGAAAAAGTGTCTACACAAGTCGTTGCAGGATTGTTGACTCGTATTGACTTCCTGGTATCTGGTAGTTCAGACTCTAAAATAAACAAATGTCACTCAGAGATTTGGGAAAAGCGTTGGGAAAACTTTAAACAAATCACAGTCACTTGTGACAATGACAGTCGTAGAGGTAAAAGGCAATTAGTCGGTGGATTAGTGGTTCAAGATCCAAAAAAACCTGAGTACAAACTGCTAGCTAAAGAGTCTTTGCGAAAATATATCATAGATTCTGGTATTAGAGATCCTCTGGAAGTAGCGCGGGTTGAAAAAGTGTCTACACAAGTCGTTGCAGGATTGTTGACTCGTATTGACTTCCTGGTATCTGGTAGTTCAGACTCTAAAATAAACAAATGTCACTCAGAGATTTGGGAAAAGGGTTGGGAAAACTTTAAACAAATCACAGTCACTTGTGACAATGACGGTCATATAGGTGAAAGGCATTTAGTCGGTGGATTAGAGGATCAAGATCCAAAAAAACCCGAGTACAAACTGCTAGCTGAAGAGTCTTTGCGAAAATATATCATAGATTCTGGTATCAGAGATCCTCTGGAAGTAGCGCGGGTTGAAAAAGTGTCTACACAAGTCGTTGCAGGATTGTTGACTCGTATTGACTTCCTGGTATCTGGTAGTTCAGACTCTAAAATAAACAAATGTCACTCAGAGATTTGGGAAAAGCGTTGGGAAAACTTTAAACAAATCACAGTCACTTGTGACAATGACAGTCGTAGAGGTAAAAGGCAATTAGTCGGTGGATTAGTGGTTCAAGATCCAAAAAAACCTGAGTACAAACTGCTAGCTGAAGAGTCTTTGCGAAAATATATCATAGATTCTGGTATCAGAGATCCTCTGGAAGTAGCGCGGGTTGAAAAAGTGTCTACACAAGTCGTTGCAGGATTGTTGACTCGTATTGACTTCCTGGTATCTGGTAGTTCAGACTCTAAAATAAACAAATGTCACTCAGAGATTTGGGAAAAGGGTTGGGAAAACTTTAAACAAATCACAGTCACTTGTGACAATGACGGTCATAGAGGTAAAAGGCAATTAGTCGGTGGATTAGTGGATCAAGATCCAAAAAAACCCGAGTACAAACTGCTAGCTGAAGAGTCTTTGCGAAAATATGTCATAGATTCTGGTATTAGAGATCCTCTGGAAGTAGCGCAGGTTGAAAAAGTGTCTACACAAGTCGTTGCAGGATCGCTGACTCGTATTGACTTCCTGGTATCTGGTAGTTCAGACTCTAAAATAAACAAATGTCACTCAGAGATTTGGGAAAAGGGTTGGGAAAACTTTAAACAAATCACAATAACTTGTGAGATTGGCGATCGTAGAGGTAAAAGGCAAGTGGCTGGCGGTATTTTAAATCAAGATCCAACTGATCCTCAGTACAAAGCGTTAGCTGAGGAGTCCCTACAAAAACATGTGATAGAACATGGTATCACACAACCTCTGAGGGTAGCGCAGGTTGAAAAAGCGTCTACACAAGTCGTTGCAGGATTGCTGACTCGTATCGACTTTCTGGTATCTGGTAGTTCAGACTCTAAAATAAACAAATGTCACTCAGAGATTTGGGAAAAGGGTTGGGAAAACTTTAAACAAATCACAGTCACTTGTGACAATGACGGTCATATAGGTGAAAGGCATTTAGTCGGTGGATTAGAGGATCAAGATCCAAAAAAACCCGAGTACAAACTGCTAGCTGAAGAGTCTTTGCGAAAATATATCATAGATTCTGGTATCAGAGATCCTCTGGAAGTAGCGCGGGTTGAAAAAGTGTCTACACAAGTCGTTGCAGGATTGTTGACTCGTATTGACTTCCTGGTATCTGGTAGTTCAGACTCTAAAATAAACAAATGTCACTCAGAGATTTGGGAAAAGGGTTGGGAAAACTTTAAACAAATCACAGTCACTTGTGACAATGACAGTCGTAGAGGTAAAAGGCAATTAGTCGGTGGATTAGTGGTTCAAGATCCAAAAAAACCTGAGTACAAACTGCTAGCTGAAGAGTCTTTGCGAAAATATATCATAGATTCTGGTATCAGAGATCCTCTGGAAGTAGCGCGGGTTGAAAAAGTGTCTACACAAGTCGTTGCAGGATTGTTGACTCGTATTAACTTCCTGGTATCTGGTAGTTCAGACTCTAAAATAAATAAATGTCACTCAGAGATTTGGGAAAAGGGTTGGGAAAACTTTAAACAAATCACAGTCACTTGTGACAATGACGGTCATAGAGGTAAAAGGCAATTAGTCAGTGGATTAGTGGATCAAGATCCAAAAAAACCCGAGTACAAACTGCTAGCTGAAGAGTCTTTGCGAAAATATGTCATAGATTCTGGTATTAGAGATCCTCTGGAAGTAGCGCAGGTTGAAAAAGTGTCTACACAATTCGTTGCAGGATCGCTGACTCGTATTGACTTCCTGGTATCTGGTAGTTCAGACTCTAAAATAAACAAATGTCACTCAGAGATTTGGGAAAAGGGTTGGGAAAACTTTAAACAAATCACAATAACTTGTGAGATTGGCGATCGTAGAGGTAAAAGGCAAGTGGCTGGCGGTATTTTAAATCAAGATCCAACTGATCCTCAGTACAAAGCGTTAGCTGAGGAGTCCCTACAAAAACATGTGATAGAACATGGTATCACACAACCTCTGAGGGTAGCGCAGGTTGAAAAAGCGTCTACACAAGTCGTTGCAGGATTGCTGACTCGTATCGACTTTCTGGTATCTGGTAGTTCAGACTCTAAAATAAACAAATGTCACTCAGAGATTTGGGAAAAGGGTTGGGAAAACTTTAAACAAATCACAGTCACTTGTGACAATGACGGTCATAGAGGTGAAAGGCAATTAGTCGGTGGATTAGTGGTTCAAGATCCAAAAAAACCTGAGTACAAACTGCTAGCTGAAGAGTCTTTGCGAAAATATATCATAGATTCTGGTATTAGAGATCCTCTGGAAGTAGCGCGGGTTGAAAAAGTGTCCACACAAGTCGTTGCAGGATTTCTGACTCGTATCGACTTCCTGGTATCTGGTAGTTTAGACTATAAAATAAACAAATGTTACTCAGAGATTTATGAAAGGGCTTGGGAAAATTTTAAAGAAATCACAGTCACTTGTGAGAATGGCGGTCGTAGAGTTAAAAGACAACTACATGGCGGTAAAGTACATCAAGATCCAACCAATCCTAAGTTCAAAGCGTTGGCTGAAGAATCTTTGCGAAAATATGTGATAGATCATGGTATCACACAACGTTTGAGAGTAGCGCAGGTTGTAAAAGCGTCCACACAAACCGTCTCAGGTTCGCTGACTCGTATCGACTTTCTGGTGTCTGGTAGTTCAGATTCTAAAATATTGAAATGTCACTCAAGAATTTGGGAACAGAAATGGAAAAACTTTAAAGAAATCACAGTTGATTGTGAAAATGGCGGTCATAGAGGTCAAGAACGAATTCACGGTGGAATAGAGGATCAAGATCCAAAAAAACCTGAGTACAAACTGCTAGCTGAAGAGTCTTTGCGAAAATATATCATAGATTCTGGTATTAGAGATCCTCTAGAAATAGCGCGGGTTGAAAAAGTGTCCACACAAATCGTCTCAGGTATGCTGACTCGTATCGATTTTCTGGTATCTGGTAGTTTAGACTCCAAAATATTGAAATGTCACTCAGAGATTTGGGAAAAGGGTTGGGAAAACTTTAAAGAAATCACAGTTGATTGTAAAAATGGCGGTCATAGAGGTCAAGAAAGAATTTACGGTGGATTAGAGGATCAAGATCCAAAAAAACCTGAGTACAAACTGCTAGCTGAAGACTCTTTGCGAAAATATATCATAGATTCTGGTATCAGAGATCCTCTAGAAATAGCGCGGATTGAAAAAGTGTCCACACAAATCGTCTCAGGTATGCTGACTCGTATCGATTTTCTGGTATCTGGTAGTTTAGACTCCAAAATATTGAAATGTCACTCAGAGATTTGGGAAAAGGTTTGGGAAAACTTTAAAGAAATCACAGTTGATTGTAAAAATGGCGGTCATAGAGGTCAAGAACGAATTCACGGTGGATTAGAGGATCAAGATCCAAAAAAACCTGAGTACAAACTGCTGGCTGAAGAGTCTTTGCGAAAATATATCATAGATTCTGGTATCAGAGATCCTCTAGAAATAGCGCAGGTCGAAAAAGTGTCCACACAAATCGTCTCAGGTATGCTGACTCGTATCGATTTTCTGGTATCTGGTAGTTTAGACTCCAAAATATTGATATGTCACTCAGAGATTTGGGAAAAGGGTTGGGAAAACTTTAAACAAATCACAGTAACTTGTAAGAATGACGGTCGTAGAGGTAAAAGACAAGTACCTGGCGGTAAAGTATATAAAGCTCCAACCGATCCTGAGTACAAAGCGTTGGCTGAGGAGACCCTACAAAAATATTAAATCAATGTTAACAACGTTATCATGTATATATGTTTAATTGGCATTTTGAGTCTTAGCACACTGCATAAAGTTCAAATTTAAATGAATCTCACACCGACGCAAATCGCACCACTGTTGTGTGGAATTTTAAAATAAATTGCATTCTTAAAAATGTTTTCCGATTACTATTTATGTGTACGTATAAATTGATAATGTTTTATTAAATTTTATTTTAGTTTTTGTTGATTTCTGACCATATTTGTGAATATTGTAATATAACTGAACCTGTAATCTCTCTTTCATTTTTATTTTTAAACAATGTTTTTTTTTAAGGACGAAGTTTCCTGAGCATGTTTCCCAGTATATCTTAGGATACGGATTTCCCCTGACTGTGTCAGTTAAAACAATACTTTGTATATTGCTATTTTCCTCAAAAATGCAATTGAAATGTCGTTGAAGATGTGACAGTATGTTATTCGATAAATCCCTTATTTTAATGGGCAAACGCATTAAAGCCAAGGCGAAGCTTAAAGATTCTAAGGAACTTCAATTTCTAAAAACAGTCCTGAATAGAAGTGCTACATGTGTTAGTAATTTAACCTGCAATGGACGCTCATAGAGACCTTTTAAACAATCGAGACGTTGTCGGCACAAAAACAAGGGTCATAAGCGAATTCTGCGAAAAGTAAGCGCGGGATTTCTGAGAAAATTTCAGTTGAAAAGGGGACTGGGAGCGACTGTTAGGAGAAATCGCGAAGCAGTGTGGTGGGCTCGAGGCAGTCGGTGTGACACCGCTATAGGGTCTGGACGATAGCTAGTCTAGTTAAGTTAGGAGACTTGATTAATAGCGAGAGGCTGTGTCCAACCAAGTGGGTGGTCGCAAGAGTGTGATAGTGATTGAATAAGTTGTAGTTTATATATAGTTTGGTTGAGAGCCCTACTTAGACTAAACTAGTATGTGTGTTGGTGAGTGACTGGGTGAGTGAGGCTGATGGTGTTATTAAAGTTAGGAGGAGCTCGTGGCTATATAATAACAGCCGCTCGGGTCGATCTTTAGGTTAAGCCGTGCTTGCCTAGGTTGGTCTGTGGATGGGTGAACACCCATTACATACCGAGTTTCCTCCGTGCCTCGGAAAGCACGTTAAGCAGTTGGTCCCGGCTGTCATTTGTGATCTTTGACAGTCGTTATAGGTAGTCAGTGGCCCAAAAAGTCTGACAACCAGTCTTACCAAGGGGTATCGTATTACCCAGTACTGACTGGGTTGTGAAGGTCAGATAGGCAGTCGCTCTATGTAATATACTGGTATTCAGCTGCATCCGGTTAGACTGGAAGCCGACCCCAATAAAACTTGGGAAAAGGCTAGACAGATGATGATGGTGTTATTAAAGTTCTTAAAACTAAATAGACAGATACGTGTTGCTGAAGAGTTTGTTGCGCCACTTTTTCTCCCCAGCTGGGTTGGGCGTTTTTGGGGCTCTCTATAGGGTTTCGATAGAGTTGATTCCCAACTCTATTGCAAAATGGTTATTGAGTTTTGATTCATCAACTCTATTATCTGATAATTCTTGAACTATGTATTCATTAGCTCTAACCATCAATTCAGTCAACTTGCCTTTTGAGTTTTGATTCTCAATTCTATGATAAATGATAAATGATGTTTATTTTGCAAGTAGGTTTTTACAAACACTTTTACACGTCGTTTTTTTTTCAAACTAGATGGGACCGGTGTTTCGTACCTGACTACTCTGAGAAGAAACAGCCGAAACAAACTCAGAGGTCATAGTCTCTTTTGAAGTCCAGACATAATTTTGCTCAATTCACATGAGGACTATGCAGATTAGTGTCTGAGATGGTCTTTTGAAGAAAGAACCACACAGATTTGAGTGGACCTGTCCAGTCAGTGCAAGCATTTGTCAGTTATCGTGTAGCTCGACTTATAACTCAAGGAGCTCAACAAAACTACGAACAATACCAAAGAAAGGACATTTGGGTAGGTCGCTTATAGTACTCAAACTGCCAGACAGTTGTGGGAAAAAAAAGAAAACAAACAAAAAAATTATATAAAAATGAAACCCACATGGTCCCCACATTCACAATAATCAAATAAAATTAATAATAATACACAAAATCAATGTCATTAAAAATCACAAAAATCATATGTCAATAATAATAAAAAAGTAAGATACGTAAGCGTCAGCGTTTTCTGTTAGTCTTTCATCACTGCGATATCCAATCCGCCTGCCAAGCGTGGAGATTACGACAAATCCTCCCATCATGGGAGAGGCTTATGTCCAGCAGTGGACGTTATGGGCTGTTGTAGTAGTGTAGTAAGATACGTAAATATTCCTGTCAAATCAGTAGGTAAATGTAACATAAAATAAAATACTGAAATAAGTATTCATGTCAAATCATTCAATGTCAGAGTGTATAAAAGAAAGGAATTAATAATAAACAAGCGAAGTCCGAAATTTCAACATTCACAGAGCAAATTTCATTGGAGCAGCTTAATCCCAAGCCTTTTTATCTTCGAGATAGTTATTTAAAAAACTCAAAGCATTTATTTCAATTAGACCAATAAGGCACTTTTGAAAGTCAAATATACAAAAAAACAAAACAAAGCTACAGTCCCAGACACAAGACATAATAACTTGAGAAAGTACTGTAGTTGCCCATTCCCTAGCGTAGATCTCTATGGAGAAGAACGGGCAAGAAACTCCATGGACACTCTTTTAAATCAGATTATAGATATATGTGAGAACGATGTAGGAAGACGTGCACATTATGAGCGTCCAGAGTAAAACATTAAATCAACAAATTAAAAATAAAGTAATTAAAATGAACCGTGGCAGCTAAGAGATGACCAGTCCCAACTGACAGCGCCCGATCACGAACAAGACGCGTGTATCGGCGCCATTCAACTCAACCATATTGAAGGGAACTAAATGACCCGACACACCCGCCACCATCAGCGAGACATTTGAGTGAGCATGACTTTATCTATTCTATTAACATGATAGTAAGCTTTCAGGCACAGCTTCCGTTTTATAAATGATTTGAATTTATTTAGGCTTAGTGCTTGAATTTGGCTCGGAAGTTTATTGTAAAACGTGTACATTGGCATCTGAACATACCCCCTATTTTTTTGAGCCTCGTTACAGGAACAACAAATTTGTGTTTGTTCCTCGTAATTATGTTGTGGATAGCACTGTATTTTTTAAACAAATTAATATTTTTGTGTGCGTTCAAAAGGTTTTCATAAATAAACTGAGAAGGCACAGTAAGAATATTAATCTCTTTAATTTTTTCTCTGAGGGAGTATCTGGGACTTAATTTATAAATTGAACGAATTGCCCTTTTTTGCAAAACAAATATTGTCTGAATATCGGCGGCATTGCCCCACAAGAGAATACCGTACGACATCACGCTATGAAAATAACTAAAGTAAACTAAACGGGCTGTCTCTAAGTCAGTCTATTATGGACAACCAAATAGTGATTCTAGAATAATATGTTCTTATCTCTGACAAATGATTCGGTCAGGCTGACACAAGCACGTGTCTTACAGAAGCACTAGTTGCACAAAACGAGCACATGATCCATGGGGTGAGATTGGAATGGTTTGATACCACATCTATTTTATAACCAGTCTTAGGGCTGTTAGGGACCATGACTAATGGTTAGCATGATGATTGACGTTCTGCCGCTGAAAAGGCCACCTTTTTACGGTCACCAGTTCGAAAGAACTGCTAGGGACAATGTTCACTAGGAGCATGATGTCGACGCTTTGCCGCTGAAAAGCCGCCTACGTCACTTATGGAACTGCTCTGAGTACACCAGGTGTAAATGTGGAGTATCGTGTGGGTCACGAATGACCAATTACCTATTACGCTAGCGTAAGGGTTATTTACTACTTATTACTACTAGAACTATTGGTTGCCTACAACCACCCACCATTTATATTTGTGTTATATATTTTGTCTTGTATGTATGTATAATAAGTATATTATCATATTGTATGTTATATTTAAATTCTTTACTTTCTTTAAGTGTTCTATTTTCTCATCTTTTATACACTATGTCTGCATCTCTTTTTACCTACTCTCCTTTCGCAGCTACATGCTGGAAGAGATTTCTTTAGAAATAAGCATCACCTTTGTACCTATTTTTTTATATTTCTGTCTTCTTTTCTGTATGTAGTGTGTACATAAACCAGTAAATAAAAAATAAAATTAATAAATAGTCTGAATTGCTATATCTTTCAATCCTTTCCTTCATCTGATAATGATACGAGGCATTGGACTGCTGTATGTTAAGGGATTCATTTATCATAGTCAGTGGGGAGGTGACCAGTCTGGGACGAACCTCACAGGGTCGCGCTGACCGGAGATACTACTCGTAATATTAATATGAATGAAGAAAAGTGAAAATTTTATCAGCCTAAGGTAATTTAGGAACAGTCACAAAGATGTAAAAAGGCATAATACACGTCACGCTAGATATTAAGCGAAATCCTTACTATCCTACTTAATATTATAAATGCGCAAGTTTAAGAGGATGTATGTATGTTTGTTACTCTTTCACGCAAAAACTGCTGAATTGATTTGGATGAAATTTTGCACACAGATAGTTTATAACCTGTATTAACACATAGAATACTTTTTATCCCGGTAGTAAGATCCCATGGGACAATTATCAAACTTCACGCGGGCGAAGCCGCTGGCAGAAGCTAGTAATTAAATGCGAACAAAGTTTGTTTGTTTTTGTGTTGGTTGCCGAAGTGGCCAAGAGTGGTCTAGAGGAGCAGATTGGAGGTGTGGTGGCATAGACTGGAGAATGTTGGCCTGAAATTAAGTAGGTCCACCAAAACAGAATACTTATTCTGTGATTTTGGCGGTCTCTCCAGTCCTACGCCCATAACTCTTGCCGGAACGCCCATACCGATCTGTTCCGATTTCCGGTACCTCGGGTCGCTTGTCCAAGGGGATGGTGAAGTAGACCATGACGTAACGCATCGGATCAACTCAGGATGGATGAAATGGCGACAGGTCACTGGAAAGACTTGCGACCCACGGATGCCCCTCAAGTTAAAGGGGAAAATATACAAGTCCGTGATTAGGCCTGTCGTACTGTATGGATCGGAATGCGGAGGCTGTAAAACCGGCTTAAAACATAACTGGCGAAATGTGAGTGTACTATTTTGTACACCTTTGCCTAACCCTTAAGGAGATTACAGGCGTGATGTTATGTATTATTACCTTTATACTACAAATTACACAGACAATTTAGGAAGTTAGTGCAGCTAGTTCCAATAGGCGAGACGACAAAAAAAAACTAATTAGTGCGTCAGATAGATTTCCAAAAAATATTGAACACATATTTTTTCTTTTGTTACGTAAACCAAAATTGACGAAGATATGACGCTTTTAAAATTCTCAATACGTCACGCCTAGGTATAATTTTGAGCTAGTTCTGACGTCACGAGCCCCCACTCCCGGGTTTTGATGCGTTTTATCTTTGTCAATATTCATTAATTTACAAAAACAAAAAATATGTATCCATTATTTTCCAATACTCTAACTGACGGACTAAATAAAATAATAAACGGATTTGCAATTTTTTTATTCTGTCGTCATGCGTATTAAACCTGATAGAATAAGAAACAGGCAAAAGTTTCCAATTAAATCCGATAGATGGCAGGGTATGTGGCATTGTATTGAGAATGGGGGCGAGTAGCAATTCCGAGGAATTTTGTTACATTACATAATAACAGAACATCACGCCTGTCCTGAAATCCCCAAAGAGTTTGGCAGAGGTGTACTTAAAAGAACACCCACATTTCGCAAGTTATATTTAAGGCCAGTGCATGTAATATTGGCATCGGGTAACAGAGTGAACAAGGACTCTGATCATGTCAGAGGGACACTGGCGGGGCAGGAGTGTGGTTTTAGCCGGTTCGAGTCCGGCACTACCTCGAATGTCTCACAAGAGAAATTCCTGTGGGATTGTCGAGGTGTCCGCAGGTCCGCGGGGATTTCCCATTCCTGCCAAAAAAATTATATTGGCAATTGGCATCAACCGGGCGCAGCTCCAAACTCCGTGGCTGCTACTGAGCAATTTCTGACGAAAAAACCCAATATTAGGTACCCCACCGGCTATTCTTTTTAAATGATAACTCGTGTCTTGTGATCTATACATATAATAAAACAGTAACGAAAGAAAAATTGTACATTGAGAATTTTCGAGAAAAAATAAGTGGTTTTTGTTGGAAAAACGTCATCATCATAATTTCAGCCGTATGACGTCCACTGCTGGACATAGGCCTCCCCCAAGTGTCGCCACATTGAGCAGTCCCGTGCGACTTCCATCCAACGGATTCCCGCAACCTTCACCAGGTCGTCAGTCCACCTAGTGGGAGGTCTTCCAACGCAACGTCTTCCGGTTCGCGATCGCCACTCCAGAACTTTTCGGCCCCATCGGCCATCCGTTCTGCGAGCAATGTGCCCTGCCCACTGCCACTTAAGTTTGTCATTTCTTCGGGCTACGTCGGTGACCCTGGTTCTCTTGCGGATGTCTTAATTTCTGATACGATCACGCAAAGAAACTCCGAGCATAGCCCTCTCCATTGCCCTTTGGTTGACTTTAAGCCTTCTGATGAGGCCCATTGTGAGCGACCACGTTTCGGTCCCTTAAGTAATCACTGGCAACACACACTGGTCATAGACTTTCGTCTTGAGACACTGCGGTAAGTTGGACGAGTAGATACCGCGCAGCTTCCCGAACGCTGCCCAGCCGAGTCGGATTCGACGATTGACCTCTTTCTCGAAGTTAGACCTACCTAACTGGACCGTTTGTCCCAGGTACACAGTCATAACATAACGTAACATAACTGATGACAAAAAGTGACTTTTTAGAATTTTTGTCCGTTTGTCTCTGTGTATGGTACGGCTTCACGCCAAAACTAGTGGACAGATTGAATTGAAATTCAGCAAGAATGTTCTTTGTAAACCAAGAAGGCTTTAGGCTACATATTATCACGCCGTATGTTATGGGAGGTAAGCAATATTGATTTTAAAAGGTTTTTGTTCGTTATTGAATGCACAAAATGACGTTATTTTTATTTTTATTTAGTTAAAATAAAAACTTAACTCTGGGAACATAATAATCACGCTATTTTTATAAAGGAGCGGGGCAGTAATATTATAAATTGCAAGGGAACAGATAGATTCAATAATATGTCAACGGGGAATTTAGCGGTAAGGTCAGGCGGCCGTTTACCGCATTATATGGTGCGAGTTGAAATCCCATAATATTGTTTAAAAAAATCGTAAAATTCTTTTGCATTTTTTATGTGCATTAGGAAATCTGAGAACTTTACATGTCCTATCTAATTTTCACATGTCCTATCTAATTGAATGGAGTGTTTCACACCAATATTACTAAACAGATTGATTGGTGGTACAACACGCTACACTACTCGTATCATGAAATCAAGTCAAACTTTTGGTTTTAAGTTATATCTTACCAAGCACATTTGTTGTAGGTAAATGATTTAAGTATGTAATTCTTAGTTTTGTTCCTTGCTGCTGTTACAATTTTTTTTTTAATGCAAACATAATGTAGTTGTCTGTTAAATTAACGACAGTTTAGTTTTATTCATAATTTAATTTGGGTAAATAATATGTAGTTTCCGTTTTTTAACTAGATGGCGTTGGTGTCGGTTAGATCGCGCTATGGTTTCGTTCCCAAAAAGTGATGTTATATGTGCCGCTCTCATCCTATAGAAACGGGGGTTACCTTATTGGTTATGTGTTTAATATTCCTGCGAATAATTATTATTTTTCTACTTACTAGTAATTCTTACGTACTTATTCGATTACTTTTCATTGATTTGAATATCGTTAGTATCGGATTAAGAAGGAATTTTAGCTATGCCTTTTAGAAAAAGATCAAATCTGTCTCGAAACTCAAGGGTTTCTAAGATGCGCAGGTTAGTTTGAAACTAGCACGCAGCGCCAATTACGACTAGAATTTAAACGAGTCCGCACTACTGCTTCTCGATCTCAGGAAAGTGTGGAACAACGAGAAATGCGTTTAGCTATCGACCGGGATCGTCATTCTTTGTCTGACGCATCCGAAACGGTTACACAGAGGGATCAGAGGTTGAGTCTACAGTAGAGGTAAGCGTTGAATCAACGAACTAGTTGAATCAACCGTTAATCTCCTGTCAACGTATTAACGTTAACTGTTTTTGAATCAACTAGTTGAATTCGTCAACGACGTTGAATTTAACTCGTGCGTCTCGTTCAATAATCGAGAACGCAAACGCAACGAATTAAAAAACTTACGTTGAAAATAACGTCATAGCTTGAGACGGTCATGTCACATAATTTGAACTCTATGTAGGTAACGTGCTACAGAGTTGGATTTTTGAAATATTTATTTTAAGAAAATAAGATTATATTGATGGAATAGAAGCCTCGCTCGTGCCGCATGCCGCCGGTTAATACTAGTTTGTTTGTTTACGTCATCATCAGCCTACTAATGTTCCCACTGCTGGGACACAGGTCTCCTCTCTATGAGTTACGTCTCCATTGTTTACGTGTGTATAGCTAATTGTAATATTCTATTCAGTCAGTCCTCATAAGCCTGATGAAAAAGTATGAAGGGAGGGTCATCTATGAAGTAGAACCATCAATCAAACGTTTTCCAATACAAACATTGAATCAAATTGTTTCTAACTAAAATTGAACGTCACAGCGTTGAATAAAAACCGTTAAATTAATTAACGGTTTACGTTGCAAGTTGACATTAGTAGTAAATTAACTCGTTGACGAATTGAACTAGTTGATTAACCAGTTGACAAACGTAAATCAACGTTAACGTTTCGTTAACGGAAAAACCGTCAACGACCCATCACTAGTCTACAGAATATCCGCTCTGAGACTGCTCGATCACTTGAGAACAGTCAGGAGCGTGAAATACGACGTGACCGAGACCAGAAAGAGAGCAGCCTTATTCATTAACAGCCTTATTCATAAAAAAATCCTTAATTGATGTAACGGTTTGATCGGTCTGTTAGTTAGCAGACTGATTAAGCTTGTTAGACGGTTGTCAAGAAGTATGATTCATAAACGCTTGCTAGCAGTCTGCTAGTTAATGAGGTGCTTATAGACGGATTAGACGCGTTATGTTGGCCATCTTGACAAATCAAAGACAAAAAATGGCCTAATCGGGAATTAAAAAAAAAAATTGACAGCAGTGACAGCAAATTAGCGGGAAAATGCAAATTTTTACAAAGACACACGAGCTTAGTTTAGTTTCTTGCGATTTTAAAAATGAATGCCACCAAAAATAGGAGTGATAATTGAACAGCGGAGGATAAAGTAAGAAAAGCAATTCATTTACCTTTGTTTCGTATTATGTGTGAAGTGGATCATTGCTTACCTACGTTCCTATTGAATCTATTCATTGAACGTTCTTTTCAGATAGAAAAGACCGAGAAGAGCTAGTTAGAGAGAGAGTTGGAGTAAGTAAGTAAGTAACATCTTATTGCAGTAAGAACCTGCAGCTCTGGTGTCAGGCTGGCGCCTCTCCGGTCCTTGGTGAGGTCCGCCCTCACCAATTAAACAATAAATTGGACAGTCCCTTTGTCAAACCGGTACCGTCGCTATGGTAAATTCTATATTGATTCTATATTGATATATGCTTTGATTATACACCTTACGGCGCCGCGGTTGTGGTTGTAAATTAACAGCTATCCAGGCAATACGGGCTTATTGCCTGGATAGCTTGCATTGTGACGAAAAGATTAAATTTGACGATACAACCCCAAGATCAACTTAAAAAAAAAGCGAGATGTTTGTTTTCCCGCCATTTCCGAGCCGCATGTTTATGTTGTACTTATGTGCAACAATCCTCTAACTTTAGCAGAGCCTTGATCGCCTGATTAGCGTTAACAGACGTTTATGAATCATTTTTTTTAGCATCGGGCATTCAAGGATCCTTCAAGGAGGCTCTAACTTTTTACGAATAAGGCTGAAGTCTTTAGCTTTTCCGCACTGAGACTGCTTGGTCGCTCGAGAACAGTCAGTGTACCCTTGGGATCCGGTGCGGAATTACGGGAAGAAAAGTTTTTTGTTGTATAGGTATTAAGTCTGGGCAATATATAGGCTATAATTTATTTTGGAAAATGGAACACCTATTGTGGAACTCCAAAGCCCAGCGACACTATAACATAATTATATAGGAATGACGTCTTAGCAAAAGTTGTTTAGTCTGATGGGCATTTCCTGTTGACTTACAAAAATGAAAGATTTGGAACGTCTCGAATCGTGTCGCGCATCACGTTGTTTTCCCGTCCCCGGGCTCTTAGAATTCGACATCAGCCGTTTCAGATCTTCGATTTTGACGACCCCGTTGTCGCTGGCATAAACAACAGGATCCGCGTACGAAGTCGCGGGAAGAAGCTAGTCTTTCATAAAAATACTTACAGCTCAAAAAAAGTAAAGACATTGGTAAACTAAATTGCAGTCTCCTTCTACTTGCCAAATTAAAATTCCTTAATAAATTAGACCCAAAACAAACCCCACTAGAAAAGTCACTTATGATACTTAACAAAAGATGTAAAAAACTTTTTTATGACTTTTCTAGGTATATTTTGTTTTCCAAGTACTTGTAAATAAGTTAAGCAGTGAACTGAAGCAATATGGAAATCGCGCCTTAGTTTGCAAGTCCCATACCTAATTCCATGTACAATATCATATCAGTTACCCGCACACACACGTGCAAGAGTATTATTTACTTGAAAAGGTACGGTTTAGTCTCGCTGTACTAAGACAAGTAGGTAAGTTAACGACGAAGCTGCACGCGTAGAATGACCATGTAGAAACGGGTTTTGTCGACGGAAGAATCGACAAAATGATAGCTTGTTGAAAAATTTCTATCGTCGTATTAAACATGTAGAAAAGAAATATTTATTTATTTAACAGTTCAAGCACCTATGTGCTTGAACTGTACTATTACAGAGGCGGACCTAATGCCATAGGCAATTTCTACCAGTCAACCTTTGGGTGATGCAGAGACAAGCAGTGGTAGGTGTACATCTGAAAATAATTTAATTTATACTAAGGTAAACTACAAGGAAATATTAAATACTATAAATATATATCAAACTATTTATTACACGGATTAAAATAAAAAGACAAACAATAGAGAAAACATTACCGCTGTGATGAAACTGCCAGCTTCTTGCGAATGTAATCTCGAACTTTAATTTTGAAAGCTAAATGATTGGTTGCCATCCTGATTTCCTAGGGAAGCGCATTCCACAGAGAAATAGATTGCACAAAGAATGAACGGTGAATGAAGTCAGTGCGGTGAGAGGGACAGTGAAGAACACGGTTTTGCGATGATCGCAGACTCCTATTATGGTTGGCACAAATGTACTGAACTCCCTACGCTGACGTATGGCCAACCATTTAAGAAGAGACCGGTACTCGGACTCATGATCATATTTACGCAGATTGTGAAAACGAATCGAATGCAGTTATTTAGAAGACGGTCAAGTTTGTCGAGGAGATCTGCATTCAGGTCAAAGTAGAACATATCACCATAATCGATGATAGGAAAAATTAAGGACTGTACAAGCATTGTTTTCGTATTTGAGGGTAAAAAGTTTTTCAAACGGTACAGAGCCCGCAACGAACCAGTAACCTTCTGGCTGACACGAGCGACTTGAGTATGCTATTTCATAGTGCTGTCGATGTGCAAGCCAAGATCCTTTACATCAGTGCTAAATGGAACGACCGTACCGTCGAAAAGAACTGGTGGCAAGGTTGTACTATCTAACTTGCTCAGACTGCGAGAACTCCCAACGATGATAGCCTGACATTTATTCATTTATTTATACCTATTCTTGACATTTGGGAGTTGAAACATTTCTTCTCAACTTTTAATGTCAAATTTAGTCTACATCACATCGGACCTAGAACTAGAGCTTGCCTAGGTTAGTCAATGGATGGGTGACCACCCTTACATACCGAGTTTCCTCCGTGTCTCGGAAAGCACGTTAAGCTCTCATTTGTAGATCTTTGACAGTCGTTACAGGTAGTCATTGGCCCAAAAAGTCTGACAACCAGTCTTTCCAAGGGGTATCGTATTACCCAGTACTAACTGGGCTGTGGAGGTCAGATAGGCATGCGCTCCATGTAAAATACTGGTATTCAGCTGCATCCGGTTAGACTGGAAGCCGACCCCAACATAATTGGGAAAAGCCTAGGCAGATGACATCAGACCTGAACAATATTCTTTTTGTGTTTCCCTATATTGATTTTTAAAAACATGTTGGGTTCCTACCGTCGCACCTCCTCAGTTTTTAGGCCGAGAAAAATGAAAGTCACTCCGAAAGGAATGCTGTACGATCATTAACCGGGGCTCTTAATCTCGTAGCTGCTGTTTACGGCAAAGATTTTATTAGACAATGCCTAATGCTCGTTTTTACCAACACTAATTCACACCTAACTAAATGCCTAAACCTGTTTTCACCAACACTTAGTGACATCTAAGTCAAACCCTAGTGCCCGTTTTCATTAACATTAACGTCACTAACTGGCACCTAACGGAATGCCTAATTTCTGTTTCATCAACACTTAGTGACCCGACGATCGATATAGGTAGAATATCTACATCACTAGCTACTTCCCTAATAATTCCTGTCTTTGTCTTCGTAGAAACTACGAAAGTCTACGGGTCCACGCTCGCTCAGAAGAGATGCCGAGTTGTATAAAGAGCTTTGTCTATTGTTGGTAGAATAGAGATGGAATTGGTCATTACATGGTTTTTCCCGGCAATTGGCAATCCTTTTTTTTTCTTTTTGTGTGCTAGTCGGTATAGCGGATTTGGGATATCCGAAGATTTATTTCATCACAACTGCTCTAGGGAAACATCGTGACAAAAACTTTTGTTTGAAAAAATAAATCGAAGACGTTATAACCACACCCACCACAACCACATCCTTATTGATACTTATTGTTACATTAAAACTAGACAACATTCTTAATAATTCTAAGTTATATTTAATCTATTTCATCTATTAACCTTCTTGTAGGTCAATACGACCTGACCTAGTTGTGACGCTTGAGGATTTTTGAGATGAGGATTCTTGAAGTCCAGACTCCTGTCTGTCACCTTCCTCTTCCCCTTGTGACGAATTGGATCGCATAGGAGGGTTTGCAAAGTTATGAGAATACTTGTGCCTTAAGTGAATTCTATTCCTCCTATACCTAACACCATTGACATCCTCAACAACATATGACCTATTGTTCAACATTCTTTGTTTGACAATAGCTTGTTCCCAGTTACTTTTAGGATTTCTTTTAAAGTATACATGATCATTATAATGTAACGTTGACAATGACTTTGTATTTCTATCATAATACTTAGATTTATTTTCATCATTTTTCATAACTGGGCCCGCGCAAGCGAGGAAACGGCGGGAATGTTATAGGGTCTAACAACACACTTAAGGGCCTATACCCCCTCAAATGGCTTAGCATGATCCTCCGTTACGCCTAAAATTCTGCAGCATTCATTTTGAAATAAATATATGGTATAGTTGAGGAATAATGCTAAGTAATATGTGTGACGAAAACAAGATTCCATAAACTTTTCTCGATAGAAAAAAAATCCAAAGTTACCTCCAAATCGAACAATAAACCGCTGGTATTCAAAAAGTACTTCAAATTAGATCATGAAACTTTGCATACTAACTGAACTAACTTTATAGCAGGTCTTATGTGTTTTATTTTTTTAGTCTAATCAATAGATTTTTTGTAAATCGCAAAAAACCACTCATTTCGCACTATTCGGCCGCAGTGACTGACGTAACAACCGCTTTGTAGTGCAAACTGATTAGAACTTTATTTTAACAGTATTTCGTTTGTTTTGAACCACCACAAATAGAGTTGCTAATTTTAGGGTTAGGAGGGCCTTAAGTAAATGGATAAAAGATGAATGGATCTGAATAAGTGTAGTTAGTTCCTTAAGTTATTACACGACTGCCCAAAAAAGGAGTGTTATGTTTTCAGGGTTCATGTATGTATGTATGTTTGTGAGTTTCTTTATTCCACCATAACTTCTAAACGCCTAAACCGATTTCGATGTACGTGGTATCGTTAGGATCCTTGTGTTACCCCGGGTAACATAGGCTAGGGAAAAAAATGGATACTGCAATATGGGTATCAAATTAAAGGGCTCATCATGAGGATTTTAAAATGGTCTAAGTAACTAAAAAAAGTAAAAAAAATTATAATTAAAAAAATTAAAAAACCGACTGCGTAAAAAATAACTAATAACTTTAAATAAAAACTGAAAAGAAAAAACAAGTTCAGGAGACAGGACATTTTGACAGCAACAGTCGGGACCCATATTGGGTGTAATGATTTTAGTCTAGATTATTTAATGTTATTAGTTATTTTTAACGCAGTCGGGATTTTTATATTTTTTTTATTTTATGTATCGAAGATTGATTACCGACACCTCTTGATAGGTATAATGTATATATAGATTTAGTAACTGTAGAGCAAAGCTTAAAAACAAAATGTAGATAATAAATATGTTTTTGTCTGCCTCTAGGAGCATTTTATTCTCTACAAACTATTCCATCTCAAATTTTATCGATAACCTAGATAATTCATTATTGAATCGTGATCAAAACTCCGAACAATTAGTTATTGAAGCGTCCGCAATAAACTAGCCATGTTCGACAATTACTCGGACGTTCGAACGTCCGGCCGGTTTGGTCAAAGGTGGCACGGTATAGGCGTGCCGGACAGTCCGAGGTCTGAGATTTCAATCCGATTCACTAAAGGTGCCTACAGGTTTGCTCAAATTTTGATGATTACCACCACTATTGCTTGTCTCAAAAACCCTGTAGACATAATGAGTGACCCGACACCGGTTCGGTAATTGTTGTCAGTTGTTAATGATCGAACGTCTGGAATGAAGGTTGTGTAGTAACTATGTGGTATTTATTTATTTATTTCACACACAAAATACTTACCAGCATATTGCATCGAGTTATAAGAGCACAAAGATACCATTGTTAGGGGTTTAATGTTTGTAGACATTTCTAGGCGTGGCAAAAATTATATTGGCATGGGAAAACCGCGCTAACTAGTTTTCCGACCTGAAGATCCTGGTAGTCGCGTTTGTAACCACGAGAACAACGAGGCAGATCGTAATACGAATAGAAAAGTAATAGTCATAACATAACATCACGCCTGTTATCCTCGAAGGCGGAGGCAGAGGTCTACTAACGGCTATTTTCAATAACTTACTAGCCGGTTTCGGTAAATGATGAAATGATGTTTATTTTTGCAAGTAGGTTCTTACAAACACTTTTACACGTCATTTTTTTTAAACTAGATGGGGCCGGTGTTTCGTACCTGACTACTCTAAGAAGAAACAGCCGGTAGGTTGCTATCTCTGTCTGTTTGACATTTAGTTTACTGGACGGTTAGAAACAAAACGTCACAGAAAAGCTTTCTTTGATTTTTCTATGAATCAAGTGACAGGTAGGTGACGCGGATATGATATTCTTTGTTTATAGAAACAGGGATAGCTACGAAAGAAGGCATATTAACCAACAGTTACACGTACGTAAGTTATAGAAAACGGCCGTAGTAAATAGTACACCATCATTTCGCCAGTTGTGTTTTAAGTCCCATGTAATAGGAGGCGAGCCAATTCCTATCAACCGGGCACAAATCCAGACTCCGTGGCTGCAACTAAGAAATTCCTGATGAAAAAACTGAATAACACTTTGCCCGACCCGGAAATTCGAACACAAGACCTCATCAGCAGTCGCGTTTGCGACCACTCGACCAACAAGGCAGTCAAAGTGAAAAGTGATTATAAAAATCGGTAGCTATCAATCAAGCTTCTTATTTATGGTGGAAGTTCCACGGTAGCCCGCGAAATTTATATTTTCTTACGTTTTTTGCAATTTGCAGGTCAGTGTCAGGTTGTATGTTGATTAAAATATGATTCGCGGCTGTAACACGTATGTAGTTTCAGAATTATAATCATTAAAATCATCAATACAACCCTCTAAGTTTATTTAACCTGATTGAATGACTATTTCATGAAAAAGTCATTCAATCAGGTTAGAAAATTTGAATTTCGCGGGATTTCACCTTAAGCAGGCTCCACAACAACTTCTCTATTAACAACTAGCGGACGTCACGCGGTTTCACCCGCGTAGTTCCCGTTCCCGTGGGAGTACGGGGATAAAATATTGTAGCTTTCTAAAGGTGAAAGAATTTTTGAAATCGGCGCAGTAGTTTTTGAGTTTATTCATTACAAACATACATACACACACAAAAATACAAATCTTTCCTCTTTATAATATTATATTATTATCTATTTTATTGTAGATGTAGATTACAAGCTGGTTACAAACCATGAAAGCACGGTTTCAGCACGCACCGTTTCGGTCACGTGCCTGGATCACATTGCACATACGTGGGCCGGTGGGCCGGTATGCCTGCAGCCGACACGTCCATAATATACCCCTGACTCCCCTTTGAAGGGGAGAAGGGGAATGTCACTCAACGCTGTAACTGTTGTTTTTATTTTTTATGCTCTTGTTAAGGTCGGAATGGTTTTTTTTGTGTTTTAAATATGGAATGGTGTTGTTTTGGCCTTTTTATTAATTGTCTGTTTCTGCTGAAATATGGGTACTATGGGTAGGTATATATCGTTGTAGCATTTATACACTGTGGTCCGTGGATGATCATATCGACGACTACCGCTACCGAACTCCGAAATTTTTCATCGGTAAAAATAAACTACTGTTTCTACAAAAGTGCAAATACCTGCATGGACAAAATGTATGGAACAGCTGTTTTTTTTTAAATTACCGATGAAAAATTTCTATATGGGAATTCGGAATGATGTACTGAATACGTGGTGGCTCTTGCTCTTGCTCTCGCGGGACCCGTGGGTCCAGTCGATAGGTTTTTGCGTCGATATCCCCTTCGACAATGTGTAAAACTAAATATTCGTTGTAAAATACAAAGTTTTAGAAATATATATATACATAGAAATATGCTGCAGCAGGTTTCATAGTTATTTAATATTGTTATTGAAGTAATCACGATTTCATATTCACGTTTATTAAATTCTCCATGCATGTACATTATGCGTTTCAAATTGCATTATTATATTAAATTATGTACATTTATATTTAAATTGCTTTAACGCTTTAGGAAAACAAAGCCTATAATAACATAAATGATTTCTGACGTAAATCCTTCAAGAACAATAATTGTTACTTAGTAGATTTACGTATGCAAAAGGGGGGGAGGGGGACTTGCAGTGAGACATCACAGTATTTCAATAGGTAAGCAAACAAAAAAATTATCATGCGGGGAAGTCTTTGGGAACTGCCGATAGAAGTGAAAACCAAGTAACTTGTGAATTATATCGTCGAGCTATGTACGGTCGAACAAGCTATTTGGTTTACTGTTTAACCCACAAATTACATTGTAAAATGTAAACCAAACAGCTTGTTCGACTGTACATGTGTGTACAATTTTTATTTTTCTATTTTTTTCCCTCCCTCTCCCCTCTCCGGCCCCACCCCAGTCATAGCACTGCTACGGGTTGTGCCCCGCGACGCCTAAGAGGTGCTACGCCGCAGCGGATCGGCTACGAGTGCTACGAAAAGCGTACGTGACGGTCACGCGAGTTCCATGATTTTTGTTCACCCAAAATCAAGAAGTTTTCACTTCAAAAATCAACTGTTCGAGACATTTTGACCGTGTAGATATAGAATTTTTGTAGGAAACAGCTGGTTTTTTTTTCATATTTAATGTAAAATTTGTTTAGAATGGATTACTGAATACGTGGTAATCGTTAATCCATCGGTGTCTCTTCCACCCTGAATAATCAAAATCTTAAGTTTACTGACACACTAAAACAAAAGTTCCCTAAAAAGGGTGTAAAATAGACCCTTAACGAAGCCGAAAGGCACTTGTTGTCCCCGTCATTGCGATATTTTTTTTGTTCTGGACCATACCTGGGAACCTACTAGTTACGGAGATATTGAAGGTCAAAGATCCAACTTTTTCACGAGTTTTTTTTTTCAAACACTAGTTTTAAGGTCATAACTTTACTTTAAATACCTCCATAACCCGTTTAACGTTTAAATGCGTCCACCAGCAAAATGTTTTGAGTGCGTTACATTGAGTTTTAACGTGATTTTTCACCCCAAAAAGTCTTTTCCCAGCAATAATTTTTGCGTAGTTACTTAGAGAGAGAGTTACTTAGTTCGATGTACATAATGCTTGGTCGACGGCTTCAGGAAAGGGTCCGTTTACACCCTGTATAACGAAGGGATCTTTGCCATGATACTTGTACACTTGATGATCTTATGACTGCAACAGCGAGCGGAGTCCGCTGGCAAAACATTTTTTTTCCATTGAGAATTCCATTTCGGTAAGGAGAAGAAACGGGGAGAAAACCTTATCGGGGTTAAATAAGGGACGGAAGTTCATCATGATGGGAAACTCCATCAAATATACGTATTGTTATGACCTAAAAAGAAAAACTGTTTTAATTTCCATCCATTTAAAACATTTAGTGCAACATCCTTAAAACACGACCCAACTCGCAAACACATTAACAGGAAACCTAATAGGTATCGCAAACCGAGACACAGTTAAGTACACATAGATAAAACTAGGTATACTAACTAGGTGCCTAGGTGTTGTGGGGACTGGCAGCGAGGCCACGGATCTAGGGCGTTGGATGTACTCTCGAAATGGGGTTACAGCTGCATATAAACAAATCTATATATGCGCGAGAAAATTTGACTTTCCTACAATATTTGTTTAGAGTCTGATTGCTCGAAAAGCAAAGCTTTCAATGTAATTGGAGCAGATTGAATGCAACCGCACTTCGGAGTTTTGTACAAATATGTTTTAGTTCAATTGTTATAACATGCCAAAACGAAATGTTCCCAGTGTTCCAAGCGTGAGTTTACAGTTACACAATAGTCCAGGCTGGCCAAGTTTCCAAGCTCATTGGTGTATTATCGAGTACTTTAATGGACCTTTTGGATGGAGCGGTCGTTGAGAACTGGGTCACTACTCACTATTGATTCTGAATCGAACAAGCAGAGTTCAAAGATCGGCTCAGAATATTTTAAAGCAATAAGATGTAGAACGTGCGATCTAATTTCCCTGCAGCTATTTTGCAGGGAGATTTTATCTTGGGGACTCAAAAGAGTAAGTTTTTATATTATGGAATAGGCTGAAAATTTTACAAAAAGTTGTAAAGAAAAATTAATTCCAGTCCCTTAAAATCGTCAGTGTCAGTGACGAACATAATAAAATAACAGTCTTTTCAAGACTCTTATTATAAGTAACAAGAGAAAAGTACACCACGCGCGTAACTACAGAGATGTGCTAATACAGAAAATACAGAATGATTTCAATAAAAATCCTTCACATTTTATTCTTCTTCGAGGCGATGAAACTCAAATTGTGTAAGATCAGTATATAGCCACTTGCATAGCTCCAACATTTGCTTCGAATAAATTCTGAAAGATGCAAGTTGATCTGTTTGGGATGGATCGAGGATACCCATTTGCCCTGATTAAATCTACACATTTCATTCAAAAGTAAAGTCTAACGGTGCAACTTATGCTCAACAATAAAGCGCATTTAAACGTTAAAATAACAACGTTTATCAGCCGGTTTCTGTAATATTCTGACACTGAAACTCACGTTACTAAGCTTCGCGTAGAAAATACGTTGAAAAACATATTTTTCTCTAGGAGTTTTATAAAGCCACAGACTATGATAGACAGCAGTATACCTATATACAGTCTTCGTACGATATTCAGGTATAGTACGACACAATTAAGAAGTTTCATAGATGTACAAAATCGAACGATCAAAATAAGTAAAACCAAGTTTTTATTTATGCTCCGGTGACGAAGAGTTATTCAGTTCCTGATTGTTACCCAGGAACTGGGCTGCAGAGGTTGCCAGATAGTCGCTCCATGTAAAATATTGGTATTTAGCTACATCTGGTTAGACTTGATGCTTTGTCTAGGGAGAAGGCTAGGCAGCTGATGAAGACGAGTAATTTAGCGTATCTTGACACTGGGTCCGTCTTTGGGAAATGGAGTGTGAGTATCTACATTCACATACTACATCTATTTGCCACGTCGGAGTTGATTTAATGGTTTGACGAGTAGTTTAAAATCAAGTCGCTACTATTTCGGCAAAACGCGTGTCTGATGGAGACTTTGTTTCCAACGGAAACTTTTAGTTATGTCGTAACTCGTACTATAGTTGATAGGTGCGCTGGGTAGCAATCATTCGGGCCGGTAGCTTGGGCACTTGGTCGGCAAAGGGCACGGCAGCAAACTCGTTAGCGTCTCGATCGAAACTGGACAGATAATTCAATGTAAACTTTTGTTAAAAACTGTAAAACAGGAAAATTCAAATTAATAAAGTGAGAGCAAAGTAAGTCGGTGTTCGATAGGAATAAGACCAACGAGATAACTGTTTTAAGATGGTATAGATAAAATAGGTGACACTGAGGTGGCAGTTAATAAGGATTTGCGGAATTCAAGGATTTGCTGTGCCGAGGTATATCGGTATAAGGGCAGGAGAATGAGATAGTAGTGATAAAAGTTTTAAGCGTCCTAGGTTGTCAAAGAAACTCCAGTCTATAAAAAAATACGGGTGGGTCTGTGTCGGTGCACACGGCCGCTGGTTTTAACTCGAAACGTCTATATCAGCGAGTCGCTTTTAGTGTTAAAGATTGAAAGAAAACCAATGTGTTAATTTTTAATACTTATTGGTTATTTTTTATTCGTTACGGTTCGTTTTTTGACATGGTACCCCGTGTATGGTACTGATATTAAAGACGTTTCACGTCAAAAAATCATTCGTATTACCTATCAATCGACTGGAGTGGGACAGAAGAGGATAATTAAAAAAAAGGACATCTAACATTCGACATTATCATAATTATCAGCCGATAAACGTCCAATGTTGAACATAACCTATCACAAGACTCGCCACGATGCGGGCGACCTCATACTTTTCGCCTACAGGGTATTCTCTCACTGGGTCACTGGTTCACTATCTGTTGTGGTACGCTCTCAACACACCACACATTACAGACTACCTAAAGTATTGCCTGTCTTCCTCCTTTAAATCCATCTAAAGGTTGTCCTGAATAGATCGCTTTTAGCGATAAGACCGCTTAGAAGAATAAGAAGGCTTATATTATAACTTACGGGATATCTTCCGTGATTATTATTTGTTTTGAGCTCAAAACAAATAATAATCACGAAAGATATCCGTAAGTGACAATATCAGTTTAGTTTTAGTTTAGTTTAGGTTCATTGGAAGACTAGCGTCAGACAGCATCACCTGGCTGGCATGAATGCTGAAATGGACCTTTTTGGCGCAGCCGTGAGGCACTCAGCACATATTATGTTTTCCTCCTTAATTTGTATCTTTTTATATTATTGTATGTGTGCTATAATAGCTGACGTCAAATAAATATTTTTTCTTTCTTTCTTTCTTTTAAACCGTGAAAGCTTAAAACAGTATCCGCCCATTGGGGTCGGCTTCTATACAGCTAAATACCAGTTTTTCATATGGAGCGACTACCTATCTGACCTCCACAACCCAGTTAGTACTGGGTAATACGAAACCCCTTGGTAAGACTGGTTGTCAAACTCTCGGGCCACTGACTACCAGTAACGGCTGTCAAAGATCTACAGATGACAGCCGGGACCAATGGCACGTGCTTTCTGTGGCACGGAGGAAATTCTGTATGTAATTAATGGTTACCCGACCACGGACCGACCTTGGCAAGGTCGACTTATCCTGAAGATCGACCCAAGCGGCTGTTATTATTTATCCACGAGATTCATAATGCACTTGTATCATAATGTTCTGTATTGGCCTAACACTACACGTGTTGACATATTAAGAGTAGCTCATGTTCCGTTCCGACCCATGCATCTTAGCTGATTATAATTAATTAATATCAGTCCTACTGTTTGTTATATAAGGTTTTAATTTCAACTGCGCGTGTAAATTTTGTCACGGTGTGGGGCACTTATGGGTGTTGCTGTGTGTGATTGGCATTATACGTCATTACTTAGCAGTGGATCTAATTAAGTATGATGAAATGTTTCTAGATATTATGTTGTGGAAAACAAAGAATCAAGTGGAACTAAGGCAAAACTTGTTGTGTTATCACTTACAACCTTATTTTTCCATTGTTATTTCTGGGTAGGTATTGTAACCTAACCTGTTTTACCTTGGCCGTCAAAAGTGACGGCCAAGGCGACTTGATTGTAAAAAAAACGTCCTGAAAATTATTTTTGTATATTTTTTTTTGTGTGAAATACTAGTGTGTGAAAAAATATTAAGGGTAGACCTAAAATGTCTGAACCTTCCCAGCCCAAACTCAAAATGTCACTCTCCGAAGAGATGTTCTCAAGTTACGCAGTACGCAACAAGAATATGGAGACCAGTCACCTCGACTCAGATCGGGGCACATCGTACGAGGTGTTCAGGAATAATACAACAGCAGTTGAAGTTATAGTCAAAGAAGTGCCTAAAATGAAGAAAAAAACAGCGTCAACAGAATACCACGATGTAACATTGATCAAGAAACTCCAAGATGACATCGACAGACTCAAGAACGATTTGACCATAGCAAATAATGCACTGACCAGATCTCAGAAAGGATTCCTGGCGATGGTACGTGAAATGAGAAAGCAACTAGACGCGGCAAACCACAGGGAAGTGGAAACTCAGACTAAGAACCTGACTTTACAGTTGGACAACGAGAAATTAAAGAGTATGCTTCAATCGAAGTCCAATTTGTTCGATAAACTGAAGAAAGAGTTGGACAGTATGAAGCGAGTTATAAGGCTTGTTATGAAGAGTATATGCAAGGCATCTCCTCCGGTGTCAGAGAATGTGACTTGCAGTTCTGAACCAGACTATGACGATTTCGAGAATCACCTAAAGAAAAATGTTAAAGTAAAGTTTGCAAGCAACATGTTTGACGACATGAATACGTTCGATAGCTCGATCTCAAAGGACACCAAATATTCATTTGATAAGCGCCTATTATAACATTTTGATTACGTTTTGTGTTAGTTTTTAGAGTTTAATTATGAATTTGAACGTTAATAAGAAATACATTTAGATTTTCTTTCGTTATTCAGATATTTGATTGAATTTAGCAGAATTTCTATTACCTAAACTCTCCAATAACCATGTTCCAGGTAGGGTTCTTGTAACCTAGAACGCGCCCTTAATGAATTCCAATAAGTTTCATAAAGGCGTGCTAAAGACTTACTTATGATTTACTGTAGCTACTTTACTGATGGTAGGCTGCTTTTGAGGTTTTGTCTAACTTATGAGAAGTCATTGTATTTACATTGATACCTATTTAAATGTAATATTATTTCGTCTAACACAATATTTGAGCACAGAGTTTAGGTACGAGATGTAAGTCTCCAAAAAGTCTTGAAAGCATCATAAAATTACCCCTGAAATCTTATAAGTGAATCTTGAGTTACATAAGACTGAAATCCCAGACATAGGTACTTTACCTCGACACACATTCCCTTTACAAAAGACTGCTCTGATATAGTAGAGAATCAATCGCGGAATGCAAGCGCAGCGGAGCGCGCGGGGGACGGGTGGTGCATACCCGGCTGCAGAGTAACCAGGTCAGGCTGTGACCGGGTCATGCGGTCATAGCCCACCCGGTCACCGGGTCGCCGGGTCGCCGGTGAGACACGCCCGCCTGCCGGTTATCATACCCGGTAAAGGAGAGGTCGTCTCAACGGATTTGACGGTTTTTGAGTGCCTCCTAGTGCATAACGAGTGGGTTACGAATTGGGGTGTAATTACACCATATTTATATGGAAAATATTTTAATATGGCTAGGGGAAATGTTGTGACATTAATTTCTAGTGCAGTGTAGTAGTAGAAGCTTGTTGAAAGCGTGATATTAAGTCTATTAGGCAGGAAGTATACGCGATATTGAATTACGTGCAGACTCGTCTTACCTCTTGAACTGATTACGATGCATTGTTATGAAATATAGTGGTAAATGAACTACTGTTACAGTGTGTATTGCTGGTTTTCTTCGTATTTAATCGAGCAAGTAAGTAATTAAAACTTTTTTTTATTAAAGTAAGGTCCTGTTTCAGCTTCGGGAGAGGATTATCTGGACAGAATGGCATGGTCAACACAATTTGATGAGGTGTAACAGACAAGTTACAATAATGATTAAGCATCTTCTGCTTGTTATTATCTCACGGTTTAGTTACTGAACTTACGTGAAGGTAGTAAATAAAATAAAAAAATGGTATCATAATACAACATAAATCTTAGTAATAATTTAAGAAACAAATAACAAAGTTCAATGCCTGTAATACGGTACAGGCATCGAATTTTTTTACATCTACGAGTATATTATTTCATATCACAATAAACCTGTATCACAGGCGATATGTGTTCTAATAATAACTATTTGGATAACAGATTTCTAAACAACATTTAAATTTTTTAATAGAGAAATACAATTAGTTAATTACAAAAGTCTGGTCGTGATAGAATAGAATAGTCATTTATTTGCTCAGAATGTAGGTAATTAGCATAAGATGGTTACAATAATGTTACAGAAACCTTGTACATTCTACCATTTTGGCATGCAAACATTGATGCAGTTCATTATCAAACATACAAACATTGACACACAACAAAAATTTATCAGCTCGGAAATCCGATACGTCCTGATATAGAGAGCTGGACTTCGTTCTTCAACAATTGAAGCAAGTTAAAAGTTCCTTATCTGTAAAAATCTAGTATCTGTAAATGTTTTCTAATAAAAAACTGCTTTTTCTTGTGAGAAAATAAAGATGATCCGCAAAATAAATGGAAACCTTTTCAATTGAGTGTCAAGGACGGCGTTGGTTTTATGTTGGCGTAGGTTTTCGTGACGGTAAACAAACCTGAAAGCTTTACTTGACAAGCTAATAGCTTAGTAGGTAGACGGTAAGTTAATAGAGTATTGTTGGAGAACTCTGAACGGTGAGAAGTGATTCAACGCTTTTAGTGCCTTTTTTATTACCCGACTACGGCGAAGCCAAAAGGAAGGGTTTTAGCAGTCCATGTATGTATTTATGTATGTATGTTACTCGACTTTGATGAATAAGGTGTCAATCGATTTGTTTTAATGGCCCGAGTAACATAGATCACATTTTAACTAGCTTCAACAATAGGAAGAGTCGATTTTAACTTGAAAATCCCAAATTTAATTAGAGCATGATTTTTCAGTAGTCGGGTTTTTCAGTTTGAGCATACGACACAATTATTGTTTTTAATTAACAAGTCGGCCGCGTCCTTACTAAGGGGTATGGTATTAACCGATACTAACTGGGTTGTGCAGGTCAGATCGGCACTGGCGCCATGTAAAATAGTGTCATTGAACTGCATCCGGTTAGACGGTCGACCCCATAATTGGGAAAAGGCTAGGCAGATGCTTGCGAGAAATTGAAAGCAGTTCCTGTATCGATGCATTTGAAGCCTACTTAAATGCAATAGTGGTTGTCTACAATTTTAATTAAGTTTAAATTTGTTGATGATATTTCGAAAATTATGACATTGGTTTAGTAGTCGCAAGCGCGACTGCTGAGCACGAGGTCCTGGGTTCGATTCCCAGGTTAGACAAAGTGTTTCTGGGTTTTTTCATCAGGAATTTCTCAGTAGTAGCCACGGAGTCTGGATTTGCACCCTATTGATGGCAATAGGCCCGCCCCCTATTACATGGGACTTAAACATAACTGGCGAAATGTGGGTGTACTATTAGGTACATCTCTGCCTAACCCTTCGGGGATTACAGGCGTGATGTTATGTTATGACCTACTTGGTTACTACACCCTTACTAAGTTATTAATTTAAGTTGACTGACCGCAAGGTTGCGGGAATCCGCTGAATGCGAATCGCACGGGACCGGTCATTGTGGCGACACTTGGGGGAGGCCTATGTCCAGCAGTGGACGTCTTTCGGCTGAAATGATGATGATAATGATGAGCTATTGCTCATCTTATATGAGCTAATTGTGAGCGACGAACGTTTGTAACACACTTGTCTCATAATTTTACAGTCAGTTCAGTTAGCGATAACGCTCGTCTGTCCAATGGTCTGGTCGGAACTGAAACTAATCAGGATTCCTGAAAACGTGAACACGTGTAGCAGCAACCAAAGTAATTGCCAAACATTAACGGTATTCAGTGAGTTTTACTCAATCAAGAAACTTGTTAAAAGGAACAATAAACCACATTTTAGAACACAGATTTTTAATGACTATAGGCAATTTGTTTAACCAATACTTCTGAATCAATAGTAGGTACAAATTGATTTCGGTGTTTTAATATTATTTTGGTGTAGGCACGTTTTCATTTAAAGGTTACTAACTTGATTGAATAGTGTGAAGCCGTGGGTTAGAATTCTTATAGGGGCAAAACCGGCCAAGTGTGAATCGGACTCGCGCATGAAAGGTTTCGTACCATTACAGTAAGGGGACTACTTTTAATTTTTAATTTATTTTTATTTTATAGCGGCAACAGAAATTCACATTCTGTGAAAATTTCAACTGTCTATCTATTACGAATCATGAGGTACAACCCGATGATAGACAGACGGACGGACAGACAGCGGAGGCTTAGCAATAGGGTCCCGTTGGTTATCCTTCGGGTACGAAACACTGAAAATGAAACTTTTAAAACGGATATATTGTGCTGACAATTTTATTTAGAAATTTCACGTTATCGGGGCAAACGTGATCAGAGATCGCACACGCACAAGATAGGTTTGTTAGAAGAAAAGGGAAGGCATTTACCCAGCTGTTAGAAAATACGTAGGCAGCTGAAACATAATTGAAAATGCCTTGGTACTTAGAATACGCTCCATTTATTATTCACTGCTCTTCAGTAATAATAATAATAAATAATAAATGCTATAGTTCCATAACATGTATAACAGACTATATAAACCTAAAAATTGTAAAAATACCACTGAGTTAAAACCTCTGGCACCCAAGCTAAGATTAAACTCGTGTTATGGGTGTCAGGGCTCTCTCTTTATACATTACTAAGATAATTTAAACAAGTTCGGAGTTACATAGTGATTAGTGTCACTAGCGATTGCTGGAGCAAGCAATACAGTTAGTTTAATACTACTAAGAATTTTTTTAACTAAAAATTAACTTGAAATTATGGACTGTAGCCATTCTATGAGTGTGTATAAATATGTGTGTGTGTGTGAGTGAGTGAGTGAGTGAGTGAGTGAGTGAGTGTGTGTGTGCGTGTGTGTGTATGCGTGGGGACACTGTATATGTTTGCGCTATAACGTGGAGTGCAAGAATATAAGTCAGTACCTACTTTTAGAGTAACTTTTCTAAAAACTTTTCTGTCTCCTCATACATAAGAGCCATGATCCATTTGCTCGCTATATTTTTACTCTCAAACTTATTTTCACTATATATGCCACAGTGTTTGTTTACTGCATTGTACAAGCGACTTCCCAGGATTCGGAAATTTCTCTCAGCAAATTTGGTTCTATGACTCTCTACTGGACAGACATGTTGATCTTCGTTTTGCCAGATGACCGGTACTATATTTCAAAGATGCATGTTTGCCCAAAATAGTATTGAGCACAAAGAGCTGTCTAACGGTCATGACTTGACAGTCTTTATACAATTGTTTAGTGCTGTACAGTAGCAGAAGCAGAAACAGATTTACGCAGGGCCAGGATAATTATAACTAGCAATGACTGACGTGATTTGTAAATACGGACTATTTAAAGTCAAGTCAAGTTTATCACCACTGCCTTTTTCCAACTATGTTAGGGTCGGTTTTAGTCTAACCGGATGCAGTTGAATACCAGTATTTTACATGGATCGATTGCCTATCAGACCTCCACAACCCAGTAAGTACTGGGTAATACGATACCCCATGGTAAGACTAGTTGTCAGACTTTTTGGGCCACTACCTTTAACGACTGTTCAAGATCTACAAATGACAGCCGGGACCAACGGCTTAACGTGCTTTCCGAGGCACGGAGGAAACTCGGTATGTATTCGGTGGTCACCCATCCACAGACCAATCTAGGCAAACATGGCTTAACCTGAATTTCGATCCGAGCGGCTGTTATTTATTTAGCCAGTACTTCTGCGTATCCTATCAAAAATATAAAGCTTTAATATAAAAACCTAAATATGTACTAAGTCAGACTTCGCAAAGTTATGCAATATCAGTCATATGGCTAGCGTTCATAATTTGAATCTAGGGTGGGAGCTAGATTGCTTCCAGTCTAGCCTAAGTTCAATACTAACGCCTGACGCTAGTTACAAGTGTTAGTTTTCAACTATGTAATATATGGATAGTAAATAAAACGTTTGAGTTGAGTAGGAGAATGTTCTGTTAGCCAAATATAACATGAGAATTATTATATAATGTGGGTGTTAATCTGCTTACCTTTCAGGCGTTGTTATACATGTTTTGTCAAAAATTACGCTCACCGCAGTGTCTCAAGACGAGAGTCTATGACCAGTGTGTGTTGCCAGTGATTACATACGGGACCGAAACGTGGTCGCTCACAATGGGCCTCATCAGGAGGCCTTAAGTCACCCAAGGGGCAATGGAGAGGGCTATGCTCGGAGTTTCCTTGCGTGATCGAATCAGAAATGAAGACATCTGCAAGAGAACCAAACTTAAATGGTAGTGGGCAGGGCACATTGTCCGCAGAACGGATTGCCGATGGGGCCGAAAAGTTCTGGAGTGGCGACCCCGAACCGGAAGACGTTGGGTTGGAAAGCCTCCCACTAGGTGGACCGATGACTTGGTGAAGGTTGCGGGAATCCGCTGAATGCGAGTCGCACGGAACCGGTCAATGTGGCGGCCTATGTCCAGCAGTGGACGTCTTTCGGTTGAAATTATGATGATGATGTTATTGTTCGCCGTTCGTTTTTGGGTGTTTTACTACAAATCCGATAATAACAAATTTAATGTCTTGTTTATGAAGTTTGTAATTGTGTTTATTTTTTGAAAGTTATTAAAACCTCTTATTTATTTATTACATTAGGCGCCACCTAAACGAGAAACTAAATAAAAGCACTCTGTATAATTCGCAACGTTCGATTCAGCGCCCAAAGATGCAATTCTAGTGCAATCATATTCAGACATTCGCCTAGGTATAATTTAAGTGTTAGTGAAAACTCAAAAATATCACAGCTAAAAATTGATTATTAAATTTTTTACTCGGCCAACCCGTCGGATATCAGTGTAGTAGTTAGACAGTGTATCTCCTCTAAATCATCATTTTCTTTCTTGGCCTTGTCCCATTCTACTTGTGGTCGGCGCAACACGTTTACTTCTTCCATTATCCCTGTCAGACGTCACGGCCTCATTCACTCCTTTCTCTTTAATATCATTCTTCACATAATCCATCTCTATTTTTTTTGGTCTTCTCCCTCCATCAACATTCATATCGTTCACTCTTTCAATAATATGTGTTTCATCCCTTCTTATTACATGGCCATACCTTTCAAACGTAACTACTCCACTTTCAAACTTCGTCTAATATACGTACTCATTCCCTACTTTATCCATTCTTATCGCTCCACACATCCATCTCAGCAACCGTTGTTGATCCAACTTCTTCTCAGTCTACAGGTAGTTAGACAGTTCATCATCCCTTCTAGATCACCATCATCAATCTCCTGTCCTTATCCCAATTTATTTGGGGTCGACGCATGTCTTTTTCTTCCATACTTCTCTAACTTCTCTATTACTCGCCATTTCAGCAGTCACCTTCTTTCTAGCCATATCATTCTTGACACAGTCCATCCATCGTTTCTTTGGTCTTCCTCTACTGTTTCATCTACATTTATTCATCTCGACTAAATATGTCAACAATTAGGTACAACATACATTTTATTCCTCTCATATTATTACGAACTATTTTGAACCATCATACGAGAACCATTTCACTGCACGCTTTATAATTATCTACTCAGTCAAAAGTCAGTCCGAGTTAGTTCCAAGGCTGGTTCTCCAGCGAGAAGCCAAACTAACACCCGTTCTGAGTATAATTGAATTGCCTCTGGGAGCCACGTGAACTTAGACTACTTTAACTTTAAAAGCTGCTACGAGTAGCAGGAATTCGTACTTACATTGTAATTACGTTAACGTTGTGTAGCTTTAATCCTGAGAATAGCGGTAGCATACGTAACGTTACATACCATCACGCCAATAATCCAAGAAACGTTAGGCAGAGTGCAAAGATAAGAAAGTCAACAGCCACAGTATTAAAAAGATTGAGAATTTGTTTACTACAGATTGGACCACATTTTGAGCATTTGATTAATTCAATTGCTTGTAAGTTGCAGTTTGCAGTTCAACGTAATTGTTACAAAGATCCTGAACAAAATTTTCTGCCGAATATACTTCGCCAGAAAATTTTGTTCAGGAGGTGTTAATAGTAGGAACATTCACATTTCGCCAGTTATGTAAACTCCCATGTAATGGGGTGTAAGCCTAATGAGCCTCTTATAGCCGATTGCACGCTCTCTCATCGGAGAACTCGCTTATAATCATGTAACAATCCAACATTCGATTTTGCACAGAAACAAGTGATTGTTACAAATTGTATCGTTACAGTACTGAAATGCTCGGTTCTCCTCGCTCACTAAAGTAATGCTTAAATATCGTATACAGGCGAATGCTTCCGCTAAGAGAGCACCTTTAAGCATTTGTGGTTTCGAAAATTGTAACACCGACTTCTAGCCGTAACAGTAGATGGGTGGGATGGGTGGGCAAACCGACATTAGATCGTCGAAGATAAACCTATGAATCAATTTATTTGGATTATCATGAGAAATATTTAGGAACTGTTAAAATACACTCCACTCTTACTTACCTAAATGTATCGTATATTTCATTGATTAAACAGAACATTTATTTGTTTAAAATAAATCTAATCAAAACGGTGGTAAATAAAGTTTGTGATGCGACATGCAATCGCACGATTAAAGCCAAGTGCACCGAGCAACGTAGAGCACTATTTTGACTATCGGATTTGAAAGTTAGCGAGTAGTAATATTCAGAGTAAATTGCAATTAAAGCAGTACCAAGATTCGATAAGAGCTTTTGCACTTCCAATTTTGAATATTTTATCACTGCGTAGTTAGTAATATTTGTATTATTATATGTGTTTTTTTTGCCAAAGTTGTTTTTTTTTTTGTTGTTAGCGAATCTTATTAATTTATTATAACAAATCGCAAAAAAAATCAGGGACAGATTATTTGGGTTAAAAGGTTAGACCTTTTATGTTTAATTAACCCTTAATAAGTTAACCTTGTTAACCGTTGGAAACTAGTGCTATAATTTGGAATCCTTATGAAGTGAATAATTCCCAATTGCTGGAAAAGATGCAAAACAAATTTACCCGATACCTGTGCTTAAAGCAGTACTATAAGTTAGAATTAAGGCGCAACCTCGCTCTTGCAAAATATGTTTTTATGGTTTTTCGTGGTACGCTGAATAATCCACAAATATTGGAATCGTTATTAAAGTTTGCACCAGAGTGATTCGTACAGTCATCATCTGCCTAGCCTTTTCCCAACTATGTTGGGGTCGGCTTCCAGTCTAACCGGATGCAGCTGAATACCAGTATTTTACATGAAGCGACTGCCTATCTGACCAACCCAGTTAGTACTGGGGAATACGATACCTCTTGGTAAGACTGGTTGTCAGACTTTTGGGCCACTGACTACCTGTAACGACTGTCAAAGATCTACAAATGACAGCCAGAACCAACGGCTTAACGTGCTTTCTGAGGCACGAAGGAAACTCGGTATGTACTGGGTGGTCACCCATCCACAGACCAACCTAGGTAAGCACGGCTTAACCTAAAGATCGACCCGAGCGGCTGTGATTATTTTGCCACGAGCTCCTCAGCAGTGTTTCGTGAAGTAAGGACACTTAATAGTGTCTTTCGGCGTGTGGACATATGTTCTTGCTCTTTGGCGGAATTCTAGAGGGTGACACTTAGTATGTTGTCCACTGTGTAACTTTTGCTTATACCCAGACCAGTTACTTGGGACTGGACAATTAGCAATTTATGAGTACTTTTGTTAGCTTGAGTCTTACCTGTTAAAACAAGTGTACTCGTATGTGTTAATGAATAAAATAAATAAACCTTCATAAGAAAAGGTTGTAAAAGGAACCTCGTGAAAGCAGACTCTTGAGGTTGTCGACATTTGCGACGTGAGTACAGCAGTCATTGTGCCGTTAATCGTGTCGGCCAATGGCTTAATAGCTAAGAGCCTCGACCAACATCTTAGGAGGCTCTCGCTTGGCAGGTGGATCAAGGGCTTGATTCAGTAAACAGTACTTCTGGACATGGCACGTATTGTTAGGAGGTTCCTCTCCCAAGAGCCCTGACCACCGGCAGCTCGGACCCTGTTCCCAGCGTTCGTTGGTGGGCTTCTGTTTTTTTTTTTAATTTTAAATAGTTTTTTTAAGAAATATTTAAAAATGTTAAAAAATTGTGTAAAAAAACCGGCCAAGAGCGAGTCAGACTAGCACACCGAGGGTTCCGTACAAACTTTTTAAAGGACAAACTTAACTTTGCTGTTCAATCCCTAGAAACGGCTATTGCACCAACCGCAAATAATAAGTTTGTAATAGTAAAATCGTTTTTTTTTTATTAAACTACATATTACGTTTTTCAGATATTTCCCTTTATATGTGCTGTAAGAAATTACTTCTCCCCAAATTTCGTGATTCTAGGTCAACGGGAACTACAACATAGGTTTTCGACCCAAAACCTATAGGGTACTTCCTGTTGACCTAGAACTTTCAATTTTGGTTGAAAGCAAGGTCTTACAGGACAAGTAAAGGGAAAAGTCCGAAAAATAAAAAAGTTGAAAATTAAGGTAATTTTTGGTACTTACAAATTTTCGTGAAAATCAAAATTTGCCCATGGTTTTATGATGTTGACTCAGGACCTTGATTTTTATACACCTAATAGGGACTACCACCCGTTCCTGAGAAAATCGGTGGTGACAGACGGACGGACAGGCGGACAGACTGACAGTCGGACAGACGGACCAGAAAGAGATCTTATAGGGGTTCCTTTTTACCTTTTGAGGTACGGAACCCTAAAAATGAATAAACGAAATAATAATAATATCGCTGGACATTACACACAGCACCATCTAGTGCCACACTAAGCAACGAGGCTTGAGTCATGGACACCAGATAGTTGATTTACTACATAGATACTTTTTATTTGTAAATACATACTTATTATACATATAAACATCCATGATTCGGAAACAAATGTCCATGCTCATCACACTAACAATTGCTCCTACCGGGATTCGAACCCGGGACCCTAAGAACGTAAGGCAGCCTCACTACCCGGGGCTGCGGGACTGTTCGAAAGAGATACCGTGGCCCCGGAACACAAAGGGCGATGAAGGAACATGGCTGGGTTTTAGTCAGTAAAAGTCTGACACTCCCTCCTGCTCCGCCCAGAGCGGGAGAGGTCATTTGAAGATTTTCCAAACAAAAAAAAAAAGGCAGCCTCACTACCACTACGCCATTCGGGTCCAACTTTACTATGGGGTTTTCACCTAACAAAAAAAAAAAATCCGATTAAAACTCCCAGACGGATAACTTTAACGGTCCCTGGAAATTATGGAATTTATTTAAGCACTATTTTGAATAAATTGTTGAGATTATCGTTCTCTCTGAGTATTATAATAAACCAAAAACTTTTTAAAAGTTGGTTCGTGACACATTTATTTGTGTTTGACCTCATTCTCATCTCTGGCTTTTCTTCGATGTTATGTAGAGAACACAATACCATGTCTTGTTATGAAGAGTTTATCGGTCAGGGTCATTTATGGAACAGTACCTAAACAGTGTCAAGATGTTTTAAGCATTCACGGTTCATAACTATACTTAAAATGTCACTTACGGAAATAAACAATAATGACGGAAGATATTCTTTATGTGACATTTTAGGTGTAGGGTCAAGTTGTTTTTATTTTATTTTATTATTGTAATAAAAAAAAAAACAACTTGACCCTAACTTGACTAGCTGATGCCCGCGGCTTCGCCCGCTTGACAAATTATATACTAAAACCTTCCTCTTGAATCACTCTATCTATTAAAAAAATCCGCATCGAAATCCGTTGCGGAGTTTTAAAGATCTAAGCATACATAGGGACAGACAGACGCGGCGGGGGATTTTGTTTTATAATAGTGATGATGGGTCTGCTCTTGACCTCGATCACGCCTGATGGAAAGCGATGTATTGTTCGCTTAAAGTGCATTTTTTGGAGAAATAAAGGAAAGTGCGTATTAGCTAAGATGAGAGTTTATGATATGCCTTATCGCCTTATCTAAGGAGCTCGAGGCCAAATAATAACAGCCGTTTGGGTCGATCTTAAGGTTAAGCCGCGCTTGCCTGGGTTGTTCCGTGGATGGGTGATTGTCCATTAAATACCAAGTTTTCTCCGTGCCTCGGAAAGCACGTAAAGCTCATTTGTAGATCTTTGACAGTCATTACAAGTAGTCAGTGGCCCAAGTCTGACAGATAGTCTTAACGAGGGATATCGTATTACCCGGTACTAACTAGGTTGTGAAGGTCAGATTGGCAGTCGTTCCAAGTAAAATACTAATATTCAGCTGCCGGTTAGATTGGGAGCCGACTCCAACGTAGTTGGGAAAAGACTAGGCAGATGATAATCGCCTTTTCTTATGGTAAGAGAAAAGAATGTAAAATTATGGTTGAATTTCTCCCGATCAAGCCAAAAAGGATACTGTCCAACAAAGATTCAAGGTATTCATCGATTTTAGTTAGCGATAAACTTTTACCACATCTCACCATTTGGTTTGGTGACCTAGTTTTCTATATTAAGATTTATTCCTAGAAAGTTTTATCCGTGTGTCCGTCTATAATTGTGAGGATCTAAATGTATGTAGACCTTTTTGGTGTAGAAAAAGAGCCTAAGCATGTCTAGACAAGTTATCTACTACAAAAGAAGCATTTTTATTCTTTAATTCTGATTCGACACACGAAAATACTTGTTACTCATTTAATACATATTTACTTAGTTTTCAGACGTATTGTCGAAAACGACACGACACGTATTGTCGTTTTGTCGTGTTTTTTTAAATTGATAATTTCGTTGTCCCCATTAGTCTAGTGCAGTGCTCATTAGTCGATAGCACGACTGTTGAACATGTTCGATTCCCAGGTCGGGCGTAGTATAATTGGGTTTTTCCACCAGAAATTTCAATGTAGCAGCCACGGTGATTGGATTTGTACCCGGTTGATGGCAATAGACTTGCCAGTACAGTACACCTACATTTCGCCTGTTACGTTGTATTACAACGTAACAGGCGAAATGTAGGTGTACTGTTACGTACAGCTCTGCCTAACCCTTTGGGGGTCACAGGCGTGATGTTATGTATATCAAATATCAATACCCCCGTCAGATTAAGAAGTACCTGCAGCTGTTCGAGACTGTACATACCTGAGTCGTTAAAGGGACAGTAGTACCGTAGTATACTGTATCATATGAATTAGGAGCAGTAATCTAGTTGATGGTTGAGCCGCTGAGCCGTCGAGGTGTCGAGCATTCCAGTTGAGTATTCGTTTCGGTTTTCATTGGACTGTTTACGTTAGTCGCGGGCGGTATTGTGAAGTTTGACAGTGGACCACCGCGTTAGTCTAACTAGAAGTGTTGTTGATTATTGCAATACTTTTGGAAATTCGCTTGTGTTCATTTTTCAGTATGGTTGGTTTTCTATTGAGTTTTATACTGTTCGCTTCATGTAAAATACTGGAATTCAGCTGCATCCGGTTAGACTGGAAGCCGACTCCAACATAGTTGGGGAAAGGCTGGGCTGATGGTGACTGTTCCGATGTTAATTAAAATGTACCCGGTGGCAAAGACATTCAAATATTTACGAGCGATAGACGGGACACGACGAAGTAATAATCCAATACTTGTTTCTATTTAATAACAATTCTGTCTAGTAGCATACGGCCGCTTAGCAAGTAGCATACGGCCGCTTGGCAAGTAGCATAAGGCCGCTTGGCAAGTGGCATACGGCCGCTTGGCAAGTAGCATTCGTGCGTCAAAATCGAAAATGATCGGGACGAAAATATAATCAGATACCACAAGGAAACGATGGATGGATTATGTGAGGAATGATACGAAGGAAAAAGGTGTAAATGATTGTGTGACGGTTGACAGGGGAGAATGGAAGAAAACAACGTGTTGCGCCGAGCCCAAGTAACATGAAACAAAAAAAAAAAAAAGCGTTTATTCGTGGTGACATCGTATTAATACATAAAATGTTACTTCTGCCAAACTGTAAAGCAGTTTGTTGGCAGATGTAGCTCCCATATAAAACATTCTGCTTCTATGTTACCACTACTCTAGGTACTTTTCCATTAATATAACGAACTAAACTACGTTAACTAAAACTAAACACTAAAATTTTAAAATAGCACAAAAGGCTGACCAGTAGTGAATTGAAACGCCACAAAAATTCAAAATGCTAAAAAATAAATAAAATTAATTAAACTTTATTTTAGACTAAAGTCCATAGTAGTAACATGGGACCAGGGCAAGAAGGTGATGACTACAGATAGTTTATAACCTGGAATAATATAAAAGATACTTTTTATCCGGGCAGTACGGTCTGTCAGTTTTAATTAAAAGAGTGTCCATGGAGTTTCTTGCCCGTTCTTCTCCATAGAGATCTACGCTAGGGAATGGGCAACTACAGTACTTTCTCAAGTTATTATGCCTTGGGACTGGGACTGTAGCTTTGTTTTTTTCTTTTGTATTTTTGAAATTCGAAAATGCCGTAATGGTCTAATTGAAATAAATACTATTTTGAGTTTGTGGGACAGTAACCGAATACTACGAGGGCAAAGCCGCGGGCATCAGCTAGTTTCTAATATGTCTAAGCCTCGAATGGCGAGTATAAAAGACGACTCATTTCGGCTCTAACGCCAATAACCAACCAATGTATTTTTAAACCACCCATTATCAAAACATACCCCTCTACTCTACTAAAGCTTCCACAAACATCCCTGCACCGTCCAGCACCATTGTGTGCACGGCCACGGACCATTTGCTCACGTAACTGTCGCCCGGAGAGCTTTACAAAAGCTGAGTGCAAACGAAACTTTGGTGTTGGCTCGCATGACCGGTTTGTGATGGAATTTCTAAATTGCTTCGGTACTTTTACGAACCTATAGTTTGGTTGCTGATCGAACTTTGCTAAGTGATCAAATGTTGGAAGTAATTGTAAATATTTGTTAGGTTTTTCCAAGAAGAACGGCGCAAAAACTATGTTTAAGGGCGAGATCTATAAATATTTCCTATACATGTTCCCGTCTTAATTTTACGCTTTTAGTTTCATATTTGTGCGACAGTGGTGTCGATTCTGTTGTGCACAAACTAAACTTAAATTAGGTTATTGCTATCTTTTACTAAAAGGCAGTGCGAGAAAAGGACGGCTATAGCTATGAACTAAGTTAGAGATGTCAAACTAGTTTATGCCTTGCGCTTCACCGTGTTTTTAGTCGACATGTTTTTACGTGCATCCATTTGTATGGAAATATTAGTTCCAACTAAATTTGACAGCTCTTTCTCGTTTTATTAGAGATAGCAATAGCTTAAATTAAGTTTAGTTTGTGTACAACAGAATCGACACCATTGACAGGATAACTGGATTAAAATTTAGTTGATTACGTGTGATAGCATCACGCCTGTAATCCCCGAAGGGTATGGCAGTGGACTACCTAATAGTACACTCACATTTCACCAGTTATATTTAAGTTCCATGTAATAGGAGGCGAGCCTATTGCCATCAACCGGGAACAAATCCCGACTCCGTGGCTGCTGAGAAATTCCTGATACAAAAACTCAATAACAATTTGAACGACCCGAGAATCCAACCCAGGTCCCGTGATCTGTTTCGATATTGTTTTTTTTTTTTTTCATGTCGCCACGGATATCTTGATCAGTGGGTAACACGATAACGAGGGAAACGGATAACGGTATCAGTGGATACAACTCGCCGTGATCCGTGGCTAACGTGATCTGATACTGTGATCGGTGGAGACAAACCCCCTTAATCAGCACAGAACCTCAGCAGTCGCGATTGCGACCATTAGACCTACGAAGATTCTTGTTCTTAAAAGAATGTGTTGAGTATCATTTATAATTGTCTGCCTATGTCAATTAGAAGTCAGTGTTGCCTCACTTAATGAGTATTGTCTACAATAGGGATGATGACTGCCTAAAAAAATACGATTCTGTTTAGTCCTTAAATATTGGATACGTGTTTTTTGTTTTATCAAATTAATAAAAATTGACGAAGATAAAACGTGTCAAAGGTCATGAGTGGGGGCTTGTGACGTTACATTTGATTAAAAAATGTACTCAAATGTGACGTCACATGAGTTTTCAACGCACTGTATCCATTTTTTGTTTTACGTGAAAAAAGAAAAAAATATGTGTCCAATTTTTTTTGGAAATCTATCTGACGGACTAATTCGTTTTTATTGTCATCTATCTCTTTATGTAGTCTGTGGTAGTCGACTAAAGGCCTCTTAAGTGGCCGAGGGCTAAAGTTTTGTTAAGCAGCAGTATTTTAAAGTCTATCCCTGAGAAAAATTTAATGAGAATGTATGTAATTTAGGTTTTCGCCGCGAATAGGCATTTTATAAAAAACCTTTTCTTCCCTGGAGGTCATAGCAGAGCAAAGGCATCCTTTTCCCTCTCCATTTACGGTTTACCCACCGTATAATATAATACCAAATCATAACAAACTGAAAACTTAACACTAATTAAGGCTGTGAAGCTTTTTCATTACTCATTAAAAATACCAATTACGCCAAACCGAATAAATTCTCACCAGACTTAAAACGTCGTACATAAACATTCGCGGCAAATGAAAACTTTAATTTTTAATAACATCTTCGCTACACAAAGAAAATGGAAGGACTGAGAGAGGCATTCTTGTCTTGGGACGTCATAGAAGACAGAGATGTAATGGAGCTCACATACAAATGCAATAACGTCACCCTACTGCATTTTTCATCGGGAAAAGCATCAAAATTCAGTGAGCGGAGTACAGCTGTCTTGTCCTGTGGGCCCGAGGTTGAGCCTGCGAGCGGCAGTCGATCCGAACGCCGTCGAACTCCCCCGAACGAACCTGCGTAATGTTGCCAGCTTTTGTTACTTTGTTTTGCAGTAGGGAATGCATTCTTTGTTGTTTTTTGTAGGGTCAATTTGTACTTTTTGTTGTGTTTTGTTTAGAAGTTCCTTGTTACCGATTTGTAGTGGAATTGTTGTAAGCAAAGTTTTATATAGTTTACAATAGCTGTACGATTATAATGAAGATGTGACTATTCCTGAAGTAGTAAAATGGGGACATGTCTCTCGAAATATTAGTGTTACTGGACATATGACGACCCGAATGGCGTAGCTGCAGTGAGGCTGCCTTACGTTCTAAGGGTCCCGGGTTCGAATCCCGGTTGGAGCAAATGTTTGTGTGATGAGCATGGACATTTGTTTCCAAGTCATGGATGTTTATATGTATAATAAGTATGTATTTACAAACAAAAAGTAACTATGTATTATATCAACTATCTGGTGTCCACGACACAAGCCTCGTTGCTTAGTGTGGCACTAGATGGCACTGTGTGTTAATGTCCAGCGATATTTATTTATTTAATATGTAACCGGCTAAACCCCTTTTTAGGCCAAACCAGCTTACTGGTTTATCGTGTCATTTAGATACTCATCCAAACAAACTAATTACACTGCGACCAATTTGGCTGTAGCTTGGATGGTCACAAATCTGACCTAACCCAATCAGTCGGGGTGTCCTATGAATTTCTTTTTGTGGCGAGCCTGGTAACTTTGTATTTAATGTTATGCAAAATTTGTAGTTTTAATTCCGCTCCTGGTCTGGATGCAGGATGCCCCGTGGAGGGACGAAACACGTGTCGAGTATAGATTTGGGTGCATGCCATGCTAGTTATATTGCTTTTCCTGCCAGCCTGGATCTTTTTCGCGGAATTAAAACTAAATATTATGCATAATATTTAATGTCATGGATTTCTGAAAAGTGACACCTGATTCTTTAACTTATCTGGTATCTTTGGCCGGTAACATAATAAAAATATAGGCACACAAGTTATTTTAGTTAAATATCTACCTAATATATTAAAATCGTTACAAACCATAGAGTTTTCTTAGCTTTCCATATGCAACAAAAGGTACAAATGCCCCGTAATCGTTAATAAGTTCTTGCAACAAAATTCCCGACCACTTACTCGTATTCTGGGGAATTTAATTTCAACTTCGTTCTCGCCAGAAGGCTCGCCACCCCGACTCCGGTTCACAGCGGCCAGTTGCTATACTCCCGCCGGCACAACCGCTCGCTTTCACCGCTCGCACTCACTCTACACATGTGAACTTTTTTGTAAAATAGTGCAGTGCTATACAGATCCCAAACTTAAATTTTATTTGACAGTATTATTTTTAATTCAGTGTTTATGATAATGGGTTTTTACGAAGTGGCCAGGAGGAACGTTTAGACCAGAAAAAAGGTTTGTTTTTATGCTTAAATAATTAAATTAATTATGGTTTTTACATAGATATGTTTACCTATATTGAAAGTGATTGTTTTGGTTATTTCAAATCTGTAAATGCTTTGCTTATTTTTTTATCGTCATTTGACTTTTCATTTTAATTAAGTTTACCAATAGTGAAAGCTTTCAAAGGGGTCGTCAATAAAAGATTTTGTTCAGAAGGTTTTTAGAATAAACAGCTTACTTTTATTAATTCGTTTTTCGTAATCTTGTTTAGATTTAGGTAGTCATTATTTTTAAATTAATTATGCTGTGACACTGTGACATACATTCAATTCGCTGAAGTTTTTACTTGTTTATAAACGTATTGGACAAGTGAACATCGTAATATACAGAACGATTGAAATAACTGAAAAACCTAGTAAAATAATTATGTTAATCTAATATTCCACTTTAATTATTGTAGCTGAAAATTTAAATAACGAAATATCACACAACAAAATTAATGAGCTCATTCGTATTTAAATATTAATTTACATATAATTTAATGAAATATTAACGCCCTTTACAAGTATGTCACGAAAATAGGTCAAACTGGTAACAAGTAACATAGCTATACAAATGGATGTTTCCAAAATGCACAACACCGTACAATAATAAAAAAGCAAAAAGGTAAAGTTACGGAGGACTACACAATTTATGCAAAAGCAATTTCGAAGAGGGTTAAAAACTATCGCTATAGAGGCGAGTTTCCCATGGCAGTTTTATAGTTTTCATTTTACGTATTATTCAGACCTTTTGGCGTGTTTGTGGTGTGCCGCGACTGTCGTGACCACAGTGTGTGGTCTAAGGGTCGAATTTAAGGGGAAATAAAACTTGAACGTGTCTTCCCTAGAAAATTTTAAGTAATAAAATACTCGAGGGGATCAATACTTTGATTGTTATGTCTAAAAAGGAAACATATCAAAGAGCAATGTTTTGTCTAGAAAAATGGTAAAAATTTAACATTTCTTTAGATTTTAACAACCCCATAAATAAGAACAGGTATACATTTCTCCATATACATACACCCTACATTACGCCTGCAATCCCAAAAGGGATAGGCAGGTGAAAGGAGGTATTTTAGCAATTCTTTTTTTTCTTTATCGTGTCGTTTGTGCCTAACCTAGTGTCAGAGTTTTTATGCTGCCCAAAATCAGAGGTGCGTGTCTTGGGTTCGAACTCGACACCTATGACTTGGTAATCCGACGGTCACACCACTAGACTATAGCTACACTGGTTTAACACTTATTAGAATTTCAGCTTTGAATAGAATAGAATACTCTTTATTACTACCACTACAACTACTACAGCAGCCCATAACGTCCACTGCTGGACATAAGCCTCTCCCATGATGGGAGGAATTTGCCGTAATGTCCACGCTTGGCAGGCGGATTGGAGATCGCAGTGATGAAAGACTAACAGAAAACGCTGCTGCCCATTCTCTGGTCTACGGAGGCGCAAGGTGTTCTGCCTCAGACATTAGTCGCCTTATACGACACCCGTGATTGTATTGGGTTGGTTCTATTCTACTCTGCCGGATACCACACGGCTAACACACTCGTATTCTTTATTATGTACACCATAAAAATTACAGATTCAAATGTAAAATATTTTACAAGGGGTGACACAATGGGCGGTCTTATCGCTAAAAGCGATCTTTTAAAGACAATCTTTGGATGGATTTAAGGGGGAAGGAGAGACAATACTGCAGGTAGCCTGTGATGTACCGTTCACATATATACCATAAATACATACATAAAACATATTACACTTATTCAGGGCGTAAACAACCTCAGCCGTCAACCAAGCATTCTGTACATCAAACTAAGTAACTTTACGCAAAAAATATTGGATGGGAAACGACTTTTTTTAATTTGGGGTGAAAAATCATGTTTTGTGGTAAAACTCAATGCCGCACCAATAACGCACTCAAAACATTGTGCTGATGGATGGATTGAATAATAATGGGGTCGTGGAGGTGTTTAAAGTAAAAATCTTACATTAAAAACTTGTATTAAAAAAAAAACTTGTTAAAAAGTTAGAACTTTGACCCCCAATATCTCCGTAACTAGAAGGTTCGCAGGTATGGTGTGGAACCAAAAAAATTATCGCAATGACGGGGAGAACAATTGCCTTTCGGCTTCGTTAAGAGGTTTTTTACACCCTTTATAAATTTATACAATTTTTTTTTTGTCTCACAAGTGTAATGTGACGACAGTTATAAAAGTAAAAAACAAACTATCAGCTTTGTTCACTTCGTTTAATTTTAGGCTGTCCGTCCATACGTCTAGTTTCCTTACGACGTTTGCCAATACGATATTTAGAAGTTACTGCCACGTTGGTCTAGTGATCGCAAGCGCGACTGCTGAGCACGATGTCCTGGGTTCGATTCCCAGGTCGGGCAAAGTTTTATTGGTTTTTCCCATGAGGAATCTCTCAGTAGTAGTCTGGAACTGTGCCCGGTGGATAGCAATAGGCTGGCCCCTCTTACGAGGGACTTAAAACGTACCTAGCAAAATATGGATGTACTGTTAAGTACAACTCTACCTCAGGCTTAAGATTACAGGCGTAAGGTTATGTTTTAGTTAATAAAACAGTTGTAATCTAAGATAACATTATTATGGTTAACTAAATCTTTTTGTTAAAATAAGAAGACTTACGTATTATTGTAACAACCAATTGAAAACGTGCCTCTAAACGTAGAATTACCTACCATGCAAAATGCCATGGCAAAATCATTCAAGTTAACGGACAGGTATTATTATATTTTAAACCCCCAATTTTCTACTAAAGTAACGAATATGTACACGTTTTACAATCACCGATATGAGTCTGCTTCTCATTAAAAAGGTAATCCCACAATACGATACAAACCTTTAAAGTTAACATTATCTCAATGCACTAATTAAACATAATATATCGTTCAGTCATAATTGAGGAGAGGCTCGTGGTTACATAATAACAGCCACAGGGGTCGACCTTCAAGGTTAAGCAATACTTGTCAAGGTCGGTCCGGGAATGGGTGACAACTCACTACATATCGAGTTGCCTCCGTGCCTTGGAAAGCACATTAAGCCGTTGGTCCCCGCTGTCATTTGTAGATCTTTGACCGTCGTTACATGTAATCAGATGCCCTCAATTCTGACAACCAATCTCGTTAAGGAGTTTCGTGTTACCAAGTAATTGGGTTGTGGTCGTTGAGGAGGTCAGGAAGGTAGTCGGTCCATGCTGCTTCAGTGGCATTCAGTCAGACTAGAAGCGACCAAGGTGTATACGGATCCTTCACGAAGCTGTCAACCAAGCATTCTGTACGTCAAACTACTGTATGTGTTACTGTACTGTGTAACTCTACTCAAAAATTATTGCTGGGAAACGACATTTTTGGGGTGAAAAATCACGGTTTACGGTTGGTCTCAATATAACGGACCCAAAAATTATGCTGATGTGTTTGGAATAGAACAGGGGCCATGGAGGTATTTAAAATAAAGTTATAACTTAACATTTTTATTAATTTTTTTAAAGGGAAAACGTTGAAACTTTGACTCCTAATATCTGCGTAACCAAAAGGTTCCCAGGTACGGTCTAGAACAAAAAAAAAACAAAAATGCCTCTCGGCTTCATTAAAAGTGTATTTACACCCTTTATAAAATGACTTCATCATCATCATCAGCCTATTAATGTTCCCACTGCTGGGACATAGGCCTCCTCTCTATGAGAGAGAAAAAAGACTGAGGGGTAAAATGACTTGTTTCTTCTAAAAGATCTACAAAAGGTAATCCAGAAACACGACAAAAGTCTCTAAAGATAACATAATCTGTAATGCACTAATTAAATATATGGTTTAGTCATAACTGAGCACGATTGTCTCCGGGCGCGCTCATTACGTGGTAATTAAGTAAATTAACTTGGTAGAATCTCCACATGAGCAGGGGTGGTAAACCTCTCGCGTGGGCGGATCGATTGAGGTTTTCAGTGTTTGTAGTATTGTTGTACTGGCTTGTTATGAGATCAGACGGTTGTGTACTTGTTATTGTATTGCCCTTGATAATTCGGTTAACATTTAAACTTTTGGCTCTAGTCCGCGACATCACACATATAGACGAAAGTCGAGAATTCAAGTGTTTTCAGGTTTATCTTCGGAAAATCCAACAACGTGTATAATAATTACTGTTTTTACTGTTAGATTTGTTTGACTATTCAAATGTAGTTTAAATAAAGACTTAAATGTTTTGAGCACATTCGCACTATTGTATTGAACCGAAAAAATAAAATTTTCGCTATAATAAGAGACATGACATCTTCCTGCACCGGGCACGCAATGTAGATTACAGTCCATTCCCCATCACCGAGAGGAGGCCTGTATCCCAGCTGAGGGAACTTTGTAAAAAAAAAAAACGCATATTTCTGGTTGGCACTTCACAAAAAGCAAAATATTTATCTGTCACGAATAAGATGAAAGCGTCACCCCTGAACGTCTATACATATGTTACGTAAAATATTTGGTGAGTAACTAAAAGGGATTTTCGTGTAAATACAGATAAATGGAATGTTGGTTTCTTGTTTTGGGTTTGCTTAACACAGATTTATTGGATCGTACACTTAGTAAGCGTTTCTCACATACAAATAATACCTTCACGAAATTCTGAGTATTTACTTTGTCTTTCATCAACTAATTACATCTAATAGTCTTCTTTCATATCATTCTTTCTGCAAAAATATTCGTTCACAATCAATTGCTACGCGGCTACGGTAGTGCTACGACAGCGCTACGGCGTAGCGTTACGGCGTAGCGCTACGGCGTAACGCGACTGTAGCTCGTAGCCCAATCGAGTCGAAACAATAGGGGAAGATAAAAATATATGGACGCTGTAACATCAGACGGGGAGAGTGGGGGACGCTATTACACGACAATCCCTTCATTACGCTAACATTTACCCTTTTGTTTTGTTACTGGGCGAAAATGACAAAAAAAGTACATGTAATTTATTTATTTTTGCGTGCGATTCGGCGAAATTTTTTGGTTACGTAAATAATAGAATTTTAAGGGTATTAAGCTTTTTGTACAGTATGTGTTATGTCTACTGGATTCAGTAAGGGTGCAATATTACTTTAGGACACAATTTGAACAAACCATGTGCTCTTTTGTATTTTTCATATCTATTCACTGACAGGTTTTGGTTAACAAAAGTTAAGTCTCGTTAGTACTATGGCAATGTTTTTTCTAACATTGTAACTGTTATCTACTAGTTAATCAATATATTATTACTCTTTTACAATGTAGGTACTTGACTGTATTTTCATGATCAAAAATAGTACAATTTTAAATTATTAATTGCCACCAAATATTTTACAAGTCCTCAGTCATCATTTCGAAATCATAAGAAAGTTAAAAATACCACTAACAATGAGAAAAAATCTTAGATAACTCACTTCCCCGTTTTCGATTGAGCTGAATACATGTTTAGTTAGTATGACAATTCATGGTTAGCCAAGTGTATTTCTAAATCAAATATGGCGGACTCCCACGATGGCTTACCAGTTATTTACTATGCATACCCTTTACATATCATGATTATGTATCAAATGAAAGGGTTTGCTGAGAAGAATACGAATAATAAAATTACGTCAGTCTGAAGCGTATTTTTTAGTTTTTTTGAACTATAATACTTTTTTACGTGTATTGTCCGTCCCAGTTTAAATATAAATAACGTTACCACAAAATATGATAAATGGCTCCTGTCCTGACCGATGATTGAATTAATCTATTTAAGCAATAAATATAGCCCGACTGCTTGGTGACCTTTGTGGAATGCAGACGACTAGGCCGTTGCTCTGACTTCAAATATTTATGAAGCAAAACCAACATATTGCGCCCGAGGGAAAACAACTCCGTAGTAAATTATGTGTTGGGATTAGGGAAACAAATCACTTTGCTAGATTTAAACTAGCACTAGTTTTTTATAAGTTTAAATTTGTAAGTTAAAAAAGTAACAGTAATAAATACTTTTTCTTTCTTTTGTTTATTTATTTCTCCTTCTTCTTTATCGTGTAGTGCCTAACTAGAGGTGAGCGCCATTACCCAATGAGCGCTATTCCCCCCCTGCTTACCTTTCATGTTTTTAAACCGTTTCTATCTATAAAAAACATAATATAATAAGAAAATGTGAACTAAAGGATATAAAGATTTGTATGTTGTGTCAGAGTTTTTATACCGCCCATGGGCATGGGCTTTACATGCCGTCAAGAGATATCTCTCAGGTATGCTGGTTTCCTTACAATCTTTTCCTTCACCGAAGCAAGATTAGCAAGTTTTATTTCTCCTTAAAAATATAGTATGTTAAGCAGTATTAAAAATAAAAAGCAGTTAAAATTAAGTACAAATAATAAAATATGAGCAACTACTCCTAAGCTAGGATGAGTCAGTATTTTAAGTCACAAAAGTAAAGCAGTCAGTTATTACAGTGGCAAAATGTATTTAAAACTGGAGACCTGCCCTTTGTTTCCATGGTTTTTACGAGTTTACGAAATATTGAGATTTCTTTATTACAAGTTTCAATCAATCAATCAATCATTTATTTTGTAAAACATAAGTATGGTTACAGATAGTATATCGTCTAAAATATGTGCACTAAGTTTAATATTCTATTCTTTATCAATATTATAACGATGTAAAATTGTATGTTGGTAAATTTGTATTTAGGAGGTAATCTTCGGAACTGCTAATCCGATTCTGAAAATAATTTCTCTAATAGACATTGTCCCCGAGTGTAATAGGCTATATAAATGACGTTCCAGCAGGATAATTATCGCCTACAACGTGGAAAAATGTTAATGTTAAATAACTTGGAGCTCGTGGCTAAATAATAAAAACCACTCGAGTCGATCTTCAGGTTAAGCTACGCTTGCCTAGTTGGTCCATGGATAGGTGACTATCCATTACATACACAGGCTTTACGTGTTTTTCGACGCACGACGGATCGTGCGTCGAAAAACACGTAAAGCCTTTGGTCCCGGCTGTCAATTGTAGATCTTTGTCAGTCGTTAACTAGTCATTGGCACGAAAGTCTGACAACCAGTCTTAACAAGGGGTATCATCGTATTACCCGGTACTAACTGGGTTGTGGGAGTCAGATAGGCAATCGCTCAATGTAAAATACTGGTATTCAGTTGCATCCGGTCAGACTGGAAACCGACCTAAACATAGTTGGGAAAAGGCTAGGCAGATGATAAACTTGACTTTCAACTTAGATAGTCTGTATTTAAAATCACGGCAGTCATTCTTTGCCAGCTGTATGATACCTGACCCTGCGTAAATCTGCTTAACAACTAATTAGTTGGACTAATTAGCGTGGAACTATCGCAATTTATTATCTAAATGATGGCGAAAACCGCAACATAATCCGTTGCATAACTTGCATGGTAGAGAAGAATAACGTAGTCACATGACGACTAAAATTTATAACAGACAATGTTACCTCTGCTGGGACACAGGCCTCTTCTTTATAAGAGCGAGTGGGGTGACCACCTCACTGGCCAGACGTCATGACATGTCTTAAAATATTTTGGTTCTAGGACATGCCGGTTTCCTTCAGTTTTGATAAAATAATCAACATAGATTCCCGCCCCAATATTCTTTTTCAACAAGCAACCTTTATCAATCACTCCAATTTACTTTCAAATCACACCAATCAGTAAAACTGTACCTCATCCATAACACAAACTGTTCACGTCGAGCAAAAAATAAAGTAAGGGTTGCTACACAGGTGTTCTTTTATATTTATTTAACAGAGGGTACTTAACGGGACAATTATAAATTAAAACAAACTAAACTAACTAACCTAAACTTAATAAATTTCGTCAAAAAACTCTTCCTCAACACTGTCAACTGGTAATGTCCAAAAGAGACTGGCGGCGTTACCACGCTGTATGGCAACGCTAAGCCGACAAGTTAGTACAATCGGCAGTATTTGTACCTTAACCAACATTCCGATACTCAGTGTAAATACGGTGCTCCGACCAGACGATAGTCCACCTGGTGCGTCTAAAGTCTCCGTACACCTGCACATTAGAAGACTAGGGCATCGCGACTTAGGTATCGCTAGGTTAGCCCGCGAAATTCAAACATGCTTATTTTTTTTGCAATTTGCAGGTCAGTGTCAGGATGTATGTTGATTAAAATTTATGATTCGCGCCTATAACAAATATGGCTTAACAGAGTTATCATCATCATCATCATTTCAGCCGAAAGACGTCCACTGCTGGACATAGGCCTCCCCCAAGTGTCGCCACATTGACCGGTCCCGTGCGACTCGCATCCAGCGGATTCCCGCAACCTTCACCAGGTCATCGGTCCACCTAGTGGGAGGCCTTCCAACGCAACGTCTTCCGGTACGCGGTCGCCACTCCAGAACTTTTCGGCCCCATCGGCCATCCGTTCTGCGAGCAATGTGCCCTGCCCACTGCCACTTAAGTTACAATCATTTAAAAGACAGAGACAGATTACAGAGTTATAATCATTTAAAATCACCAGTATAACTATCTCCTCTTCTAAGTTTATTAAATTTTATTGAATGACTAATTCATGAAAAATGCGTTCAATAAATTAATTCAATAAATTCGCCAATCATATTTCTTCAGTTTAAAAACTTTAAACATATTTTGTTCAACATAATTAATTTGAATTGATCTTTTCTCTTAATGTCGTACTAACATAGCTCATAAGTACTGGCTACTAACCCATATGGACTCTTGTTCGAAATAAAGTTTTTTGATTTGATTTGATAAGGTCTGATACTGACCTGCAAATTGCAAAAAACGTAAAAAAGTTTGAATTTTGCGGCTGCTATGAACCTATCTTCTGGGCCCAAGTTCATCGATACGAAAGAAGAAGTAAAATATTTTTTCAGCATGGACGGCGCCCTTAGTAAAAAATGTTCGGTACAACTTGTCACAATTCGAGCAATTCCGCTGCTCATCGTCCAGCCGCCCGTCCGTCCATCCGTCCGTATGTCTGTCAGCGGGTTGTATCTCATGATCCGTAATAGGTAGACCGTTGGAATTTTCACAGAATGTGTATTTCAGTTGCCGCTAAAACAAAATTTAATTAAAATGTAAAAGGGGGAAAATAAAATAAACTATAGTTTAAACCCTACTACGATGGTACGAAACCCTTCATGCGCGAGTCCGACTCGCATTTAGCCGTTTTTTTTTCTAATTTTGCTACGCTAAAATGTGTGGAATAACCCTTTCAAGTTGGTTAGCAAAAACAAGGAAAAAAGCTTATCAATCATTCTTTCCCAACCAGTTTACTGAGTGTCGATCACTTATGAGCGAGAGTATTTAGAAGCTCAAGAGTGTTCCTAATATTAGGGTCAGGGTTATTATGACCCAAAAGGGTTAGTTTATGCCTATTGGTGGCAGGTGACGGCGGCACCTTGTTATTGATTACAAACGTGTATTAATATAAGAAAACATTAGCGGTTATTTTTAGTATTTTTAGTTATTGTATTTCTATTTTAGTTTTGGTATGTATGTATATGTCACAGTCAAAAGTGTTAGTCAGTCAAAACTACTTTTGACTAGTCAAAACTATTTTAACAATAACTAACTTCTACTTAGAAACTTATTAGGTTGTTAGTTTTTTTTTTTGTGACCCTTTGAAAACCATCATGTAATTCTAGGACTAAGTAGGACAATGGAGGCGTTCTAAAAAAACATTTTTTTAATGCAGAAAAAGCATTTTAACTTCATAAGGGTTTTGATTGACACCAGTCAAAAGTAGTTTTGACCGATTAAGAGTTTGGGCTTGAGTTAAGGCTGTAACACATACATGGACTGCCTCGCTGGTCTAGTGGTCGTTGGTCTAGTGGTCTTGGGTTCGATTCTTAGGTCGGGCAAAGTGTTATTCGGTTTTTGACGGCATGTAAAGCCAACGGCCAATGCCACGGGTGGCATAAAAACTCTGACACCAGGTTAGGCACCAACCACATGTAAAAGAAGAACTGATTAAAAGTCCTATTCGGTAAAAAATCTACTGAGAAATATTTACCAATAAAAATATTCTTGTAGCGATTTACCTCTATGCATGAATTTATTTAACCAATTGTTTTAATTTCAGGTCAACGATCGCAGTTCACAATGTTTTCCTTATGCCGACACTTTAACGATCACGGTGAGTAGTTGCTTTTAAATCAGTTACTACATAATATTGTACAGCTGAGAAACAGTATTTCTATCATCACAAGTATTTAGTTGTTTTGCTCCTCTTGTGAAGCTACATCTTAACTAATAACTAAACTGTCTTCTTAACTAAACTGTCATCAAAGCCATCTACGGCCTAAAACAACTGAAAAGCGCGCAGAAAATATAACACATTTATTTACTAGACAAGCGGACGTCACGCGGTTTCACCCGCGTAGTTCCCGTTCCCGTGAGAGTACGGGAATAAAATATAGCCTATGTTACTCAGTAAAGACATGGCTTTCTAATGGTGAATAAAATTTTTAAAATCAGTCAAATAGTTTTAGAGTTAAATCGTAACAAACAAACCAACAAAAAATCTATATTTCCTCTATGTGTTATTAAAACTGCCACTGAGCATGAGGTCCTGGGTTCGATTCCCGGGTAGGGCAAAGTGTTATTGGGGTTTTCCATTAGTAATTTTTCAGTAACAGCCAAGGAGTCTGGATATCTGCCCGGTTGATGGCAATAGGCTTGCCCTTTATTACACGGGACTTAAACATAACTGGCGCAATATGGGCTTCTTAAGCTTTCGGGAATTATTTACCCTCGTGGGGGTTGGTGATGGTAAAGGTGTGATGTTATTGTATTTGTTATTAAAAATAAGTTATTCATTTTGTATGCACTTCCTAGTCTACAATTAACCTGACATATTTCGTTCGGATTACCAACTTTATTACCTACGAACTTATTGTAGGTACAATTTCATTGTAATAATGTGAATTATTCCAAAGCATTAAGTTCTCATTACAAGTGTTGCCATACTCTTTTTATCGCACAATAATGGCAACTCCTCTACAAACAAGACATTAAAATAACCTTGGCACTAGTCTTGTCCTACATATAGCTAATCGTTGTAGGCATTTGGAAGGCTGCCATGCAAACATGTGAGCTTTCTTTCGAATCGGAAGCATGCGTTCTCGCGTTTAATTTTATATCTTTGAATAATGACGAGCTGGTTTGTGATTCTTATCAAAATTTTGTTGTTTTTGATGTCGAGATCGTACATGCTTCTTTTGTTGTTTATTAAAATAACCTGTCTTAGGAACATCAACAAGAAAACTGTTATCGCGAGTTTATTATGTTGTTAAACACTTTAAAAAGGCAGCTGTTTTATACAAAGAGATTTAAAAGAAATATAGAGCGGACATTGGAATAAAGGAATTCGCTTGTAAATTTTTGAATATATTTGCTTTCATACAAAAGTCATCTACACAGTTATTTGTTTTGGAATATAAGTTTTTATTTAAACCGTACTAACGAACCAATGAAAACTTTACGTAACGATTGTCAAAGATCTACAAATGACAGCCGGGACGGCAGACGGCTTAACACGCTTACCGAGGCACGGAGGAAACTCAGTATGTAATGGGTCACCCATCCACGGACCAACCTAGGCAAGCGCGGCTTAACCTAAAGATCAACCCGAGTGGCTGTTATTATTTAGTCACGAGCAGAAAAGCTTACAATTGAATCAAATCAAATTGTTTATTTTTGAATATAAGTGGTATATACATGACATTTTTTGAGTGCTGTGTCATAAATTATTCACATGTGTTATAGCCGCTAAAAGATAGGAAGAAAATGCATCTTTTAATCCAAGACTTCAACGTACGGTATAAATTTTCAGCTTGTAACTTTCCACAGTAAACTTTTGGCGCCGTCGTCGCTTGCTCTTCGTGGAAAACATCACGTACTTTGACGAACTTTAAAGCTGTCACACTAGTTCAAGCGTGTTTTTAAGTAGTACTATTTCATACCCGCGGCTTCGCCCGCGTGGATTTCGATAATTGTCCCACTGGATCATACTACCGGGATAAAAAGTATCCTATGTGTATCCTTATCCAGGTATATATAATTATACACTATCTGTGTGCCAAATTTCATCCAAATCCGTTTAGCCGTTTGAGCGTGAAGGAGTAACAAACATACACACAGACACACATACATACACACATACAAACTTTCGCCTTTATAATATTAGTGTGATAATTCTAAGGTGCTGGCGAAATAAATGTTTAGTTAAGATCAACTTAATCTGACAGTTCTCATTTAGGTACTTCTAAATGATTTTCAGAAGTTTCTTGTTTTGTTCAATGGTTATTAAATAGAAATATATTAATTTTTTAAACTGTGTAATTGATTTCTGAGTTTGTAATGAGATTGGAAGTTAGCTTTGTTGTTAATTTTACGAATTCATTACATGGGAATCATCGGGTCGAACTAGTGTTTAGGGTTCCGTACCCGAAGGGTAATCAACGGGACCCTATTACTGACTAAGCCTCCGCTGTTCGTCCGTCTGTCTTTCTGCGAGCTGTGTCCTCATGATCCGTAATAGGTAGACAGTTGAAATTTTCACAGAATGTGTATTTCTGTTGCCGCTATAACAACAAGAAGCCGTGTGGTATCCGGCAGAGTAGAATAGAACCAACCCATTACACTCACGGGTGTCGTATAAGGCGACTAATGTCTGAGGCAGAACACTTTGCGCCTCCGTAGACCAGAGAATGGGCAGCAGCGTTTTCTGTTAGTCTTTCATCACTGCGATCTCCAATCCGCCTGCCAAGCGTGGAGATTACGGCAAATTCCTCCCATCATGGGAGAGGCTTATGTCCAGCAGTTGACGTTATGGTTGCAGTTGTAGTTGGTTATGTTGTTCTTAAATATAAATAAAAAATTAAAGGTACCCCTACTACGATGGTACGGAACCCATGCGCGAGTCCGACTCGCACGGTTTTTTATAGTACAAATAAATAATCTTTATGACACAAGAAAGTGATTACAAAATTGTGTAAAGTCCCTGTCTCCAGTGCTAGGTGATAGACCTGTGGTACAAGTGCCAGTGCCCTCTTCCAGGAGAAGATTTTATTCTACATTCTTTATATTACCAAGGCAAGGCAATCTTGTTTTTCATGATTTTGTTTTCAGCCAAATTGGAAAAATGAGGCTTTTAATTAACGCGGCTGTTCAAGGTCTACAAAAGGAAGTAATTAAAAGACAAGGGAATTTCGTGTTTTTTTCAGCACTGTGGGTTTTTCAGCCTCAATTTTAATTTAATTATCAAAGATAGATTGTCATACATGTACCTATATGTTTTAACCTCTGATATGACCTGCCCAGATGTTGAACAGAAATTAATATGATTAATATTGATTTGAGGACTGCTCGGCCTATTTGGCTGTTTTTTATTGTTGTCAAAAATACAGGAAATGCTCGCAGTTCTTTACTTACAAATTACGGGAATATTAGTAAGAAGTCTATGGTCTTCAAATACTTCCTTTTATTTGTTTTCCAAGTACGAATTCCGACACGCACTCGAACGTTTTTTATTACATACTAACATTATAAATTCAAAATAAATCTGTCTGCTTGTCTGTTAACTTTGCGTGCCTAAATGGCAAAACGGATTGGGATAACATTTGGTATACGGATAGACCGGACATACCGTATTTCTCTTATGTACGTTCCTTTAGCGCTAATCCCGCCGACCAACTGTTACGCAGTTTCGTGGGTGCATAAAATGTACAAAATGTTTGGTCCTAATAAAATGATTATTTATTTATTTTATTTATTTAGGATAATTTCCGTCCATTACGCGGGTAAAGTCGCGGACAACAGCTAAGTGGGATATTATAATCATTATGGCTGTATTTTAAATACCCAGAACTTGTTGAAATACTTTTAACCTTGGAATTTGTTTCGGAGTTTCTTTTCAAAAGTATTAAGTTACAAATACCGGACCCAACTTGAACATTTGACGAGGAAAATAATTCTTGTATATGAATTCTTGTATATGTAAACTTAAAGTTACGGTCTTATTGGAGGTGTTCTTCAGAAAGGTCAGGTGCGTAGCACTCACAAATGGCGTGCGTGTAGGACCAGAGGCTCTAGCACCATCCCGCGGAAATTTCAAAATTAAAAATACGCGTCACATATAATATTTTCATAATTTTAAGAATGTATTCATATTTATAGATTACACTGATTGTGTTTGTTGCAAACAAGTAAAATGCTATAGGATAATTGTATTTTAAATTAGAAGTATTTACTTTAAGTTAACAACTGACGCTCGTTTTAAGGCCTCTGTTTTAAGTGATTTTGAATCTAGTTTAGTACGGCATAAAGTCGTATCTTCTACATAAAAATATAAATGCTTTGTTCACTAGAAAATACGGATATGTTCGCTTTGAGTTACCCGATTCCAGGAACAGCGTAAGAGGTAGAAAAGCCGTGCGCAAGCAAAGATTCCTTTACATTATTGGATACTCAATAAACTGATTAAGAAAGCACAATAAACACGTATTGGTTTTCAATTTCTATCGATAAGGTATCAAAACTGACCAACATAACATCAAACCTGTAATCCTCGAATGGTTAGGCAGAGATGGACCTAATAGTTCGCCCACATTCCGCCAATTATGTTTATGTCCCATGTAATATGGCCTTTTGCCATCAACTGGGCACGAATCCAGACTCCGTGGCTGCTTCTGAGAAATTCTTGATGGAAAAACTCAATAACACTTTGGCCGACCTGGGAACTGAACCCAGAATTATTAAGGGTCTCACGTTTTTAATCTGCAAAAGCATTTCGGAACTTCGTAATATAATTATCTGTACATGATTTAATTTGTCAAGTACTTGCCCTGACTGAGAGCAAAGTTGGACATCCCTTGGTTTTATTTCAATGTGTTTCGGGCTAAATAGTTAAGAGGTAAAATTCGAGGTATTTACCCCTATGATAAGGGTCATCTACATCAATCGGGCTTACCCTAATTCCTGTTTTCTAAATCACTATTTTTCGAATTTCGTTTATTTAGTAGTGCGTTTTATTTAGGCATTATGGGTATTAATTTTAATTAATTTTACTGATTTATATCAGTAAAATTATTTTTTTGGTAGACTGTTTTAATGTTGAATTTCTGCGATTTCATTTCTGTGAGTAAATTTTTTGATGTTGTATATTTTTTTGTACCTACGTTTCATACCGTGAAAAACATGAAAAATATCTAATTAAAAAAAATCGTTTCCCAATAATTTTTGCGTAGAGTCCTACTTAGTTTGATGTACAGAATTCATGGTTGACGGTTTCATTTACACCTTGTGTTGTGTATTAAGATAAATAATTTAGTATCAAGGTTGGCAAAGTAATCAAAATTGCAAACAATAATGTTCTTTGCTGACTCTACCATCAATCAGTTCAAAAATCACAGTTACTGTTAATACATCAATAACGTGACGTTTGTTATCGCCTAGGTATCCCTGAGAATGAAAACTACAAAGGAACGAATTAAATGAAAAAAAAAAACCTTTTATATGAGCGACCATATGTTCTCTTGCGGTTATCCAACAGGCTTCACTAGTTACAATAGTACATTACTGCAGCGGCCAGTAACAGAGGCATTGATGGACAAACGTGTAAATGTGGGCCGACTCGTAGCCGAGGCACACATACTGTCGTAAGTCCATCAATGCCTAGTTGTGGCCAAGGCTTGTTTAATACTTTTCTCAAATAATGCGAGGAAATTAAAACTCTCGCGTTGAAGAGTTCATTTGTTTTTTTTTTCAATAAACCGCTTTCTATTTGCAAGCCAATTCGAAATTTAAATAAAACCTTTGATAAGTTAACTCCTTGGTTGCCATGTTTCAGAGTAAAACATTGCACATTGGGGGAAATATAATGACTACCAAAAATAACTTTGTGACCACCAACATAAAACCCTAAAATATCAATTGAATCACCAAATTAAGTAAATTTAGCACCTTTTAATGAGGTTAGTGGATGAGGAGTTAGATTTCTGGTGGTCATTAACTATAAAAATACATTTTTGGTTTTAATTTCACAATTCAATGAGGATTAATTTTGGTGATCACTTACTAATTTTGACAATCAAAAGTGATTTTTTTGCGGTTACATTTGCTAAATCGTTCGGTGGTTCGTTAATTGTATGCCATTTTTAGATAACACGACGTTTAATATGTAGTTTACTATGTAATTTATTTGGCCGCTAAACACGACAGGTATGGATTTTCATACAACTTTTGCTGGCCGCTGGTCCCATGTATCTGGCCAGTACAGCAATTTCATTTATCTCGAAGAAGGTTGTCAAAATAATGCTCAAATTTCCAAGCATGTTTGAGAAAAATACATTATGCACTCAGTCCATATGTAAACAGAACGGTCGTATAATTTTATGTGGGTCGGCAATGTCCGGCAGTATTTGGGACTAATCGTCAGCGCTTTTGAATTTGTTTGTGAACCATCTTTTGTTTCGTTCGGCTGATTCGTTTCCATAGACCGTACAGTCACGAACACTAATTTGTAAACACACAACAGCTTTAAAAAATGATTTTCTTTTACTGTATTGATTACCTTTTTACGTTTTCACGAACACAGTATACTGGAAGCCATATTTTCTGGTTAAAGACATTTAATTCTCATAAAGAAATTTACATTTCACTTACATGAGAACAAATATAAACAAAGTATAAACTAATCATTGTTTTTCGACACTCGGACTTACAAATTAGTTACATTAAATTAAAACAAATTACGTATTTAGGTTCGTAGGTACTCCCAAAAATCGAACACTGGGCCATTATGCGTAATTACCCTGCCTTGACAAAGAGTGCGATCCCGTTGTCACAATACATATACATTAGTCAGTAGTACAACTTGTTTTTTTTTGTTTAATTAATTCTTATATTTTGAGAAATATTTTTTTTTAATTTTGTTTTAAAAATATTGATCGAATTCGCACCCTTTATCTCATCTGGCAATTTATTGTAGAGTATTTTACGAAATATGTAGGTCTAATCTCGAAGTAGAAACCGTTATTTCAAGATAAAATCGCTTTTGACTTTTACTAAGTGTGTGCTCATGATTGTACATCTATGTCGTCAGCATACCAGCCTTTTACCGAATTTCAGACCATGGGGTCGGCTTCCAGTCTAACTGGATCCTGTTAAATACCAATATTCTGCATGGAGCGACAGCTAATCTGAACCTCGCAACGCAGTCACTAGGTATTACTTACCGCTTGGTAATACTGGTTGTTAGATTTTGACTTGTGACTAGTCAAAAAGACTGTCAAAGGTCAATGACAGCTGAGACCAACGACTGTATGAACACTTTAAGTTTAAACATGGAGGTGGCGCAGGCTGCCCGTCAAGAAAAAATAAACGTCAAACTTGGTACATTTATTTTAGTTCTGTGTTTTTCCGCCTGCACAGATAAGTTGGTTGAAGTGTCACGTGCTTTGTAAGGCTAGAAAGAATTTGTAATGGAAGGTCACCTTTCTGATTTGGTTTAATTACGAGCTTTAAAACATACAACAAGGGTTGAAACTTTGTAACTAAAATTTGTGATAGGTTTCAGGACTTACATCATCCCTTTTAACACCATTTATGTGCACAAACCACAACCACTAACTCGATTATAAACTATTACAGTATAGACGTTTTCAAACCACCAAAGTTCAGTGACCTCAACACAGCTGATGCATGTGCGGCTACGCTAGATTTATGCGTTTTAAAGCAAAAACAGCGCTTTTTTGCTCAAATTCTCTCCGCTTGGGGAGCGCTGCATATTTATTTGTTGTAATGAGCGAATTTATTCAGCTCTGCGCTTTATAAATGGCACCTGGATGTATTGCTGAGTTTGTTCGGGACTTAAGGGATGAACGGGGATTGTTGTTGACTTGTGGTCACAGAAATTAATATTTTAAAGCTTTGGAAGAAAAAAATATTTTAAAGCTCTGTGGGTCAGCCATGTTGTTTTTTTATGTTTAAATAGCAAAATATCGCGGTGCTTGGCTTCGAAACAAATACACTACTTATTTTTTATTAGATTTAAACCCTCGGGTGCTTTAAGCTAAATTGATAAAAAAGATAATTAAAAACATTTTTTTTGGCATAATAATGGAAAAGATTCAATTATAGCCTTGTGTCTGGCATTCTCCTTGGTCCTCCATTTAGAAACACTGCGCTACGAGTGACGCTACGACTGTCAAAACCAGATGCTCATACCAATATTATAGATTTAAACATTCTTACGTCACACAGTTTGCGAGAAAAACGTCTGTGACAGACGGTGACGTACAGAAGTTGGTAGGCATAGTGATAACAACAATTCTTTTTTATTTATTTAAAAGTATTTACGGTGTTCTTCAAAATCGTAAGTACCTATTTAGTGTCTACCTACGACAGGGGTTCATCAACCTGATACTTAACTTATTCGGGTTCGATTAAACCCTTGAGGTTATCTGTTCTTAGATTTTCGATATACATTTATGTATTACAGCGGTATTGAGTAGTACCTGCCGAAATATTTTTCTATAGGTGCTTAAGAATTTCGAAATGGGATTTCATAAGTCGGGATTTATTTGAATGTGGAATATTTCATTTATGTTGATCTCGACATGAATGAAATATTCCCATGAATATTAAGAATCTCTTAATGATTTCTCATTTCTATAACCAATAAAAAGGTGATTTTCTTTTTACTCTTTACACGTTCGGGGGTTATCATAGATCATTATCTGTAGATAGTAGTATATCATTATCTGTAGAAATACGTTCGGGAAAAAGCCACTCGGTTCAGCTCAAATTGAGCCGAACCTTGATTCAGCGATCAGTTGGCGATCGGTACGAGCCGAAAGAAAACTAAATTCGAATATTGCTTCGGGCCGGCTTGGTTCTTCAACAAATACTGATCCTCAGTCGTGCATTCTTGACAGAATGGTCGTGGTTGAAGTTGATTGGATGACGATGAATTGGATGACGTAGCCCTTGCGATGCGCCTCCACTTGTTGCGGTCTTCAGCGTCTCGGGAGCTTTGGACTATGGACGTTTGAGTTGCAGCTTTTATAAGGTCTATCCAACGCGTAGGTGATCGACCGCGTGACCTCTCACCACAAATACTACCGAGTCGAATGTGTCGAATTTGACCCACTTCCCGGTTTCCGATTAAGCTGAAATTTTGCATTCATGTTTAATCTTGACGACAATGTACGGTTAGCAAAGTAACGGCACTCTAAAATGCAATATAACGGACCCCCGAAGATGGCGGACTAGTTATTTTTTTGCATTCCGATGAAATATCAAATAAAAAAAGAATAAATGAATGAGGTTTGCTGAGAAAAATACGACAAATAAAATGACTTCATTGTAAAGCGTGTTTTTATGTTGTTTTTTTTTAACTACATATAATTTACTGACTAGGTTCCGCTGCCTTCTTCTGCGAAGCAGTGATGCTAGCGAAGGAGATGGCGGAACGTGAGAGGGAGAGAACCTCACGTCCCGGCCGCCGCGGGAGACGCACCGGGCGTCGGGGTCACATGGTGTCCACCGGCCACCGTAGGCGCGGGCCTGTCGACGGTGAGCAAAGGGCTAGCTCGCCGTCCATCCGTCTCATGACGAAAGAACATGCGTTCGTGTTCTACACACGTCTCAAAGAGATGTCAGCAAAAAGGAAGGGGTCCGCAAGGGCCGATGCCTGCCGGGGCTGCGGGACTGTTCGAAAAAGATACCGCGGCCCAGGAACACAAAGGGATAAAATAAGAAGGAACATGGATGGGTTTTAGTCAGTAAAAGTCTGATACTCCCTGCCGGAGCGGCAGGGAGTATCAGACTTTTGGAGCGCCAAGAGCAGGATTTGATGATTTCCCATCTGAAAAAAAAAAGAGTCAATGATAACATATTGCTTTTGCAGTAAGTAAATGACAACAGTGTCGATAATTTTTCACCTTTAAATTATGTAAATTTCATTCTGTGCATTGAAATTTTCCCCTTACCTTGCTTTTAAATCGTAACGCATTTCTTGCCCTTATTGTCACGTGTTACGATTCCTACACGAGCTTATATTTTCTTCCACCTCCTTGAATCTATTGATGTCCTGGTGCCTACGGCGTTTGTGATATCTGTATACACGTTCAACCTTGTATGGTAGGTTGAAGGGTCAGCCACGCACAAACGATTTCCTCGTATTTAGTCCATGATTCCGAACCCCCCCCATATAAAACATTTCATCGGTAGTTTAAATAAAAGCATGTTAAAAATAAAACCGGCCATGTGTGGGTTGAACTCGCGTGGAGAGGGTTCCGTACAATGACAAAGTCTTATATTGAGTTTACCATTTTATTTTCAATTGATAGAATTCTTATAGTCTTTCTGTAATTTAGACTCAGTAGTTTCGGAGATCAGTGGGGGAATGGTAAATTTTCGTCTTCTTTCATGAATAAAATCAAAACTATTTATTTTACAATAATAACATATAATTTTGAGATCCTCGTACATATAGCTATGGGGTGCAAGGATGTCCCTTGGGCCCCGTAGCTAAACAGGATAAATAACTTTTTCATTACTTTCCAAAAAAAAATGAGTACCTATAAAATAGGTGAACGGAGTAGAAGCAAATGGCATAAATAAAAAAAAAAAACAAAATAAATCGAAATTCAAATCATACGCGTATTGTGTATGATTTGAAATTCGATATTTTTGTTTTTTATTTTCAAAATTTCTCTTTCTTTGTTCTAATATGAAAGGTTTACTTGAAATTTGTAGCGTTTTTTGATGATGGATCAATTTTTTTCAAAGCTGTGGAAAAAATAAAAATAAAAACTAGTTATGCCATAAGCTTCTACTCCGTTCACCTAATATACCCATTTTTTTTGGAAATTGGTAAAAAAGTCATCCGGTAAGAACTATAAGGCAGATAATTGTATAATACATATGCACGTGGATGTAATCGTAGGTAGAATGTGGGGCTTGTTCCAAGAAAAGTGTTGTTTTCAAGGATGGTTAAGAGAAATGAGGTAGGGCACGAAACACATAAAAGAATTTTGTGAAATTATTGGTTGGTAGGTTGGGAAAATAGTAAATGATGAGATGAGGCCTGATAGAGATGCAACAAAGCTACATTGCGAAATGTATCGAGCCGATAAATACTTTTATACCGTTATGTTGAAAATTGGCTCATTGTTTTTGGTAAAAGGAGTTTTTGTAATTCTCCCGGTTTTTGCTCTAAAAAAATACACAGTTTCTGTCAATAGATTTGTTTTATTTAAACTTCATGTACAATAGTGGTACATAGGCGGACTTAATGCCACAAGGCATTCTCTACCAGTCAACCTTTGGGTTAAATAGGAAAACATAGTGATAGGGTACAAAGTAATGTCTAAAAAAACTTTTTGTTAACGACACTTTAGATTTAGATTGATACTAATACACCTAAACAGATAAAATAAACTAATAGATATTTCAACAAATACCAAAAATTAAAAAGAAAATAACAAGAAACCTAATAATTATTATTATGACGATTTCAAATTGAGAGCTATTTATTCTGACATAAATAGTAGTTACGAACTTTTCTTTTGAAAGTGAATTTGCTGCAGTGATTTGTGTAGATTTTATAAAGGGAACAATGTAGAGCATCTTTACCATCAATACCAGATTATTTGAGTAGAGCAGGATATCAAACGCGAGCTCGGCCGTACGATTTGTTTTCGTTTTTAAAGTGTATTCTTTATCTGGATTGGCGAAATATGGGTGTATTATTATTTATGCACAGCTCCCCTTTGGGGATTACAGGCCTGATGTTGGTGATGTGTAATAACTGCATGAAGTGTGATTAAAAACGGGTTATTTAAGATTTCATTTACCCGTTTATCTATGAATATAGACTGCCTCGTTGGTGTTGTGTCGCCAACACTAATGCTGAGAATGAGGTCCTGGGTTCGATTCCCGGGTCGGGCAAAGTTATTGAGTTTTGCCGTCAGGAATTTCTCATTAGCAGTTACGGAGTCTGGATTTGCGCCAGTTTGATGGCAATGGGCTAGCCCCCTATTATAATAATAAAAAATCCATTTATTTCAGGTAAATAACACCCATTGCCAAATAAAAATTAATAAAAGAAAAAAAAATATCATTCCATAAAAAAAACAGACTCAATCAACTATAATTAAATTATAGAATTATAACAAAACAAATTCAATCAAATTAAATCCAAAATCTAAGTCAACAAATTAATAAATCAGAATTAATTTAACAAATCAAATTAAATTAAATCGTAAATGTTAAATTAATAATTATTACATGGAACTTAAACATAACTGGTGAAATATGGGTGTACTATTAGGTCCACGTCTGCCTAACCCTCCGGGGATAACAGGTGTGATGTTGTGTTATGTATAATATCAAAATTTCGAAATCTTCATTTACATACTTAAACTTATATTTTTTCTTCAAAGTAAGTATTTAAAATGTTGTAAGATCAAAATAACTGTAAAATTTCGTGTTGGAATACACGACACGAAGTTCGCGTTACGAATGAATGAATGAACTTCCGGAGCAGAACGCGTTCGAGTTGATGTTTTCATTCAATTAGTCTTATCGGTATTTACTCGTATGTCGAATATGTAATACTAATGTATGACTGGGGAATGTGGATGGGTATAACAGTAGAGGAAGACTAAAGAAACGATAGATGGACTGTGTAAAGGATGATATGGCACGAAAGGAGTCTGATGAGATGACGAATATAGAGGTATGGAAGAGAAATACATGCTGTGTCGACCCCAAATAGATATGTTTTCAAGTACCTATAAACAATTTTCCGATAACTTCTAGCAGCGTCTGTACTTGTGTCGCGCTTTTTTTTTTATTTTGTTTTTTTAAATAAACCAAAATATTTTGAAGGATTCTCGGGATCCGTTTCCTATATTAAGTACATTCATAGACTCACGCTATTTTCCCATGGGGGTAGGCACGTACTCCGTACTCCGTTAACTTCATCCACGTACCTATAATATTAAAACCATCACTGTTTAGTAAATAATTATTACAATAGCAACGCTTACACATAACAGGCAGAAAATTACCAAGGATAAATAAAAGTAAATTTTAATAATACACATCACTCCCGTCCCCCCGTTTGAGTTAATCGCATGCCTAATGATCACACCACAAATCAGCTGGCTAAATTGGTACTCTCTTACCGAACTGGCTCCAGGTGTCGTAGGGGAGGCGCCAGAGGGCGGAGCGGGAGGGGGGGAGGGACTACCCAGCGAGAACGAAGCCAGCCATTCATAAAACTAAGCCCGATCGATATAAAACGTCTCACCTACCCCGAAATGTCACTCGGAATTACCAAATAGCGCTCCCCGCGTTCATTGCTTGGTCAACGCACTCCCCCCGGTAATAAGACGGCACTAAAAAGGCAATGGATTGTGTTCATCGCCGTATTACAGCGTCTGAGTGAGGGGGACGTGTTGTTTTAGGTAGATTTATACTTTCTCAAGCTCCTAAAGTACGTTTCGAGATTTATTTGTGATTGGATTGCTTGGTTGGTTTAGTGAGCTCTTCGACTAGTCTGGCTGGCTCTGTAGGTTTGGTCAATTAGGTTGGAGTCGAAAAAAACGAGGGAAAGTTTCATAGAGACAGATATTGAGATAACTGGGGATATCGAGTCGTTACTATAGAGGGTTTTTCCTCTCAGTTCCAATTCAATTTTCTTTATTAAAATATCGTCTGTCTGGAACGATGTAATTATAGAAACAACTTGTCATTTTACTTAGAGATATGGAAAAGACTTCTCTTAACTACATGGAAAGAATGAGTGTGTTGTTACAATGAGTTATCCTTTTTCATATACCTAAATAATAATTTCTGAAGTAACATTTTTTATTGCAACAAAGGGACTCTCAGACGTATCATTGTACTGTATCCTTACAATAACTGACTTATTAATTTATTTCCATAAAGGGACAAGCCCGCCAAACTGTTCCCAAACCACTGTAACTCCTGAAAGCCAGAATCAACAGTGGCGACCACCAGAAAAGCGCCGAGACAATGAAGCTCGACGAAGTCCCAGAGAATGAATTTAACTGTCTTGGATCCCGCAACGAAATTAATCAGAAAAGTATATTGGAGTAGGAAAAAAAAAAAAAACCGTAAGTATAATTATGTCGAACGGGAGGAGCTCGTGGTTTAACAATAACAGCCTAAGTTAGGCTGTGGATGGGTGACCATTGCCGTTGGTCCCGGCTGTCATTTGTAGATCTTTGGCAGTAGTAACAGGTAGTCAGTGGCCCGAAAGTCTAACCACCGGTCTTACCAATGGGTATTTTGAGTAATTAATGATTAGTGTATCCCTCCGTCTGTGAAGCCCGACCGAATCGGTCTGATACCATTGTTTAACTATTGTGTCTACTTCGCTAACTAGATGAATGTATGGACTATGGATGGACAGATGGCGAAAATTCTAAGTAATGGTAACGTTGCAAAGCCGAGCAAAGAACTGCCAACAAAGGAAAAGATTAATGAGTTATATTTAAAAGAAGTGTTGTTAGGACTCGCCCGTTGCTGTAATTATGATGGTTGGAGGTTTAAAATATCTCCTCTGTTTTATAGCAGTAAACACGATGATAATTTATATCTATTATGTCTGCCTAGCTGTAAGTTTTCCGAAAATAATAAAATAAATAAATAAATGTCGCTGGACATTGCACACAGCGCCATCTAGTGCCACACTTAGCAACGAGGCTTGTGTCGTGGACACCAGATAGTTGATATACTACATAGATACTTTTTGTTTGTAAATACATACTTATTATACATATAAACATCCATGACTCGGAAACAAATGTCCATGCTCATCACACAAACATTTGCTCAAACCGGGATTCGAACCCGGGACCCTAAGAACGGACCAACCTTGGCAAACGCGGCGTAATCTGAAGATCGACCCGAGGGGCTGTTATTATTTAACCACGAGCTCCTCCTCCTGCCATTGTAAAACTTGTGAAAACCAAATACCAACTAATTTTATCATCACAAGTACTTGTAGAATGAAAACAAAACTTGGCACGTTATTGAACAGTTAGGAATCCTAGGAAATTCTGTTCGAATATCACTGAAAATCACCCGAATTGTGTTTAACTGATGAAACAGTTAGCGAGAGCAGATAAACAAAAACTCAGCTGCTGAAACATTCCCATTCCCATTCAAACATTCCCAAACTACTCCAAAAAGACTTCCCAAACTACTCCATGAAAAATATCATATTTTTAATTAGGTTTCATTCTGCTCCACGATAATATAAAATGTTCTCAAAGTACTCCATCCCATTTTAATCAAAAAGGTAATTTAAATATGTACCGGATTTTTATGTTGCATTTACTGTAAAAGGATAGCTGACGTACAGCAAAAGCTTTGATTTTTTTTTTTAGTATAAAGAAATGTTTAAATAAAAGACTTTAAATTAAAATTCAACACAATTCTGACATGTATGTGTGGTATGACTACAATTCCCATTCCTTTGTTTTCAGCACCATTTGTTAATTGGACGATTTGCCAATAGGACATTTTGCTAAAGTGTCGTTTTGATATATGCGAAAACCCACCGCGGCGCATGGAGAGGCTACGCACGTGTGTAATGTATGTGATTGTGTCATTAATGACGTCATTAGTACATGCGTGTCTTACTAGAATAAGGCACTCACATAGCTCAACGCTGTCAATGCTATGCACGCTGTGCATGCATGCGGTACACGCTAAACACGAATATTTAAAAGAGTCAGGGAATAGGGAGTGCACCTGTACCTGCGCACACTCTAATAACTCCCGGTGGTTAATCTCCGCTGCGATTGGCCGCCGTAGCCGAAAACGGTCAGGAGGACTATTATACCTTTTTTTTTCGGGTGTGAAATCATCAAAATACCCGTCCCGCTCACCTCGCCCCTCTCAGAATTTACTGCTTTCCCTAAACCCCACTATGTTCCTTCTTAGCCCTTTGTGTTCCAGGGCCGCGGTATCTCTTTCGAACAGTCTCGTAGCCCCAGCAGGCATCGGCCCTCTTCGATTTTGCGGACTACTTCCATTTTGCTGACCTCTCTATAGGGCGCGCGTGAAACACGACCGTGCCGTAGGACTATATTACGACAACTTTCCGGCAGCAAGAACTTTATTAACGACCCCACCACCCCTCGTCATCGCCCAAAACTTCCCCGAAAAGCCCTAAAATGCCAAATATGTTAACCTATTAACTTATCGTGTTTATTCAAGGGGGTAGACAGTGACACTTATCCACATCTCCATGAAGGGTAAACAGAAAGTTCTACCGTCTGTCTCTCGAAGATAACGGCAGTCTTTCCAAACTCCTTTGTAATGGTAATGAATTCCCCTTTAAGAATGATTTTTAGAGATCCATTCCGCCGATGAAAAGCTCAAGCAGATAAGTCGGTTTTGCTGAGTTGGAGATTTTTAAAGGATTTTGGTAAGCTGTTTTTACAGTCGGGGATTTGGTTAAGTTTGTTTATCAATTAAGAACTTTTCTTAAATAGGTATTTATAGATCTTGATTTCAAGGATATCCTATCCTACTAATATTGTAAATGCGAAAGTGGGAAGGATGAATGGATGTTTGTTACTCTTTCACGCAAAAACTTCTGAACTGATTTGGATTAAATTTGGCACTCATAAAGTTAATAACTTGGATTAACACATAGGATACTTTTTATTCTATGATGAGATATTTTATGATCCCGTGGGACAATTACCAAATTCCACGGGGGCGCAGCCGCCGGGATAAGCTAGTTATGTCGATTTCTGAGTCGAAATATATGTAGTTTAAAAAGATCCGTACCACACAAGAGTATGAACTTCAAGGAACATGTTTTTCAAACTTCCAGTGCCCGCTACGTTTTCTGTCAGGCAATCACGAAATCGATCTTATTTATCTTTAGAAAATGTGAAGGTACCCCGGAAATTAGGTGTCGTGAAAGGCTTCAAAAAAGTAGGTAGCAACTAGAAAAGTCGGCATCCTGGTAACTACAAAAAAACTAAAAATAATATAAGATCACCAATTATTTTACCACTGCAGTCTCAGTGCCTCTATCGGCAGCAAACTATCACCAATCATCATCGTATTTTACATGGAGTGACTGCCTATCTGACCTTCACAACCCAGTTCGTAGTGGGTAATACGATATCCCTTGGTAAGACTGGTTGTCAGACTTTTGGGACAGTGACTACTTTTTTTTTTTTTTTTGGATGGGAAATCATCAAATGCCCGCTCTGGGCGGAGCAGGAGGGAGTGTCAGACTTTTACTGACTAAAACCCATCCATGTTCCTTCATCGCCCTTTGTGTTCCGGGGCCACGGTATCTCTTTCGAACAGTCCCTTTTGGTGACTCTCTTTGAGGCGCGCGTAGAACACGAACGCGCCGTCGTCGACACGGCCTGTCGTCATGGGACCAACAACTTTATGGTAACGGGAATAAAGTTCAACATTGTGATTTTGACATTGACGTAAACTAGAGGTAAAATAATCCTGCAAAGGCTGAAAGCTGTCATCATCATGAACATCATCACCCTACAACTGTAAGCGATCGCGATTGTATCTGATAATATCTTAAGTGCACTGTTTTAGACTCTCACGGTTTTTCACTACACTTAAAGTACTTACGGGATAATATCCGTGATTTTCTTTTTCTATGAGCTCCCGATATTTCGACGCTGTTGCAAGCATCATGATCGCGGGAATATTGAAGAGGTATGCGGGTGGGGCGGTAATTAAAAACAAAAAAAAAGAAATAGAAATATCAGGAGCTCGTAGAAAAAAAAATTCACGGATATTATCCCGTAAGTACTAGTGTAATTTCTTACGTGTTCTTTAATTTATGATTACGTAACATCATGACGCCTGCAATCTCCGAGGGCTTAGGCACAGGTGTACCCTAATAATACACACGCATTGTACCAGTTACGTTTAAGTCCCTTGTAATGGGGGAAAGCCAATAATAGCCATCAACCGGGCACATTCTTGAAGGAAAAACCCAATCAAACACAGAGGACCTCAGGCTCAGCAAACCACTAGACCGGCAGAACAAAACATCCTTACGTTTTCGAGTCACTACTGTACAACAAGCCAAAATAAGCCACTAAGTAGGTCAGTTAGAGTTCAGTTCGCGCCAAACAAAGAACTAGAACAAATCAATATACGGAACCTAATTATAACATACACGGTCGGACTTGTCTGGCGGTTTGAGTAAACATGGCTATTCGGCACCAGCGCGCATAACACATAGAAACTTATTAATAGCTACTTATGCGAGATTCATGGTGTATACGTGATCTGTGGGGTTGTTGAGGATGTGTGAGGGATATTGGAGTGTGGAGCCATTTTGTCTGTTATTCGGCTAACTTATCTATTTTTTGAGAGAATAGGAAACTGCAGCGGACTTGACATGTTTCTCAAAAGACTGGCTGATGGCTGATGGAGCAATCAAAGCCTGTAGAAGGCACTGCGTATTGCAAGCGTATTTATTTAATAGTTTATGTACATGTTACCGGAAATATATACAATTCCGAGCCTACTTAGGAAATGTGTAAAATAATGTTTCAATGATTCTTTAATACACACATTTTCGAAATGTTTGTTATTCCGAAATGATACTAGGAAATGTTTAAAAATGAATGCTCTCTGTGAATAAAATAAATAAAACACGTTTGAGAACTGAAATCAGAATTTTTATTAAGAGGGTTTGCACTACAACTGTTGTTGTTATTGTTATTGTTTAACGGGCTGGTGTCCGCAACTCCACGTCAAAGCGCGTATTTTGCGTAAGGGCTATATAATCCACCACGCGGGCCCAGTGCGGATTGGTAGATGTCACATGTCTTCGAATTTTTTGGTTCTAGGACATGCCGGTTTCCTCACGATGTTTTCCTTCACCGTTTTGAGAGCAGTGGTGATGAAATAAATTACACAAAGTAATGCGCCTGCCTGGGTTTGAACCCACGACTTAATGTTCGTAAGTCGGGGCCGCCACCACTGGGCCACCGTTGCTCTCCACTACAACTGTTTCGAAAAATTTGAATTTGGGTTGGTTTTTTTGAGGTTGATTGATAAGTTTTCTGAATAGTTAAAAAAAAAATAACTACGATGGGGTATAGCGTACCCCGTATACCCGTGTAACTTAGAAGCTGTCGGGATGCCGCAAGTCGGTTTAAAAAAATTGTTGAAACTAAATATTTTAAAGTGTGAACCATTATTTTTAAAGTGCGTTTATATATTCCCTCTTAGTCAGACACCTTCACTTACTGTGCTGACATCGCCATTGGTCGCGCATCTATGACCAACATCCATAGATGTGATTGGTGGTGTGACTACTTAATTGAACAACGTAAAAGCTATCGCCGAGCGCGTAGGCATTTAAACAAGCTTAAAAAACAAAAGGTCACCGGAGACCCACTCAACTTTGCTTTAAATGCGTTTAGAGTTGCCAAGTCCCGCTACAGAGCATCGGTGGAAAAATCCAAGGGTAATTTACTGCGAAAAATAGTAGACAAATTAGATAAAGAAGGTCCGTGGTCTCCTTTGTATCACGAATTCAAAGCTAATCGATCAGTCGACCTGGCGTTTGTCCAGAACATTAAAGTCAATAATAAACACACCACCGGTATTGAGGAAACAACCGAAGTTCTATTAAATAGTCTGATACCTGATGATTCGCCGGTAAATGACAATGACTACCATCAACAGATCAGAGCGTGGGCTGCTGTGCCACCTGAATCACCAGCGTCAGACCTTCCATCCATTGACGAATTCATTAATGTTGTCAGGAAACTGCCTCTTAACAAATCATCAGGTGAAGATAAAATATCTAATCGGATGATAATAGAAGCGTGTAAAACAGCGGGCGACGCCATTCTATCTGTTTTCAACCGATGTATTGCGGACGGCGTTTTCCCTCGCGTATGGCGACGCGGCTTTATACGAATAATTCCAAAAAGTGGTGATAAGCCACCGGACGACCCAAAGTCGTACAGGCCCATAACCCTACTGCCATCTTTAGGAAAACTCCTGGAGCGCCTTATCGTTCCACGTTTGCTGCCAGACGGGCCAAAGTTTCATAACAACCAATTCGGTTTCACTGTGGGAAAATCTACCGTAGACGCGGCACTTTCTGTTAGAAAAATTGTTAATAACTCGGAACACAAGTACGTGGTTGGAATCTTTTTAGATATTTCCGGGGCCTTTGATAACGCATGGTGGCCGATGCTACTACTTAAACTGAAGAATCGTGGCTGCTATAAAAACATATATAATCTTGTTTATTCTTACTTTTTAAATGGTTCCGCGAAACTCAAACTCGGTCATTATTCTATGTCAAAGCCCCTTACCATGGGATGTCCTCAGGGGTCGGTAATCGCTCCGTATGTATGGAATTTAGGTTTTGATGATTTTCTCGCGATTCCCCTTCCTCCCGGCTGTTCATTAACCGGTTACGCGGACGACGGCCTGCTGCTCATTCAGTCGAGTACTCGGGCTGGTCTCGAGAATTTAGCTGACACTTGCCTACGATTAATATCTCAGTGGGGCGATCGAAACCGTCTGACCTTTGCACCGCAAAAAACTTATCAACTAATTTTAAAAGGTAATCTTAAATCGTGGCCTAGTATTAAATTTAATAACGTTCCCGTGAAAAGAAAGCAATCCGTGTGCTACCTTGGTTTGGTCTTAGAGAGAAATTTTTCATTCATAGATCATATAAAAACTGTCGGTGAAAAAGCTAAAAAGAACTTTTATGCCTTAACGAGAATATCAAAATCTACGTGGGGTCTGTCATTTATAACTTTAAAGACCATTTATGGGGCTACTTACTTGGGGTGTATGTGCTACGGGGCACCTGTCTGGGCCGATAGGGCCACCATAGGAGCGGCACGACGTAAATTGCTTCAAAGCCAGCGTTTGGCTTTGATATTCTTATGCAAAGCGTATAGGACGGTTAGTACTGAAGCCTTACCGGTACTTGCAGGTGTACTTCCAGTTGATCTTGAAGTGCAGCGACGGGCTGCAATGTACTATAACGCACGTGAGACCGCGGACGCAGACTTTTTAACCCTACGTGACCGTGTTAAGATTGCTAGATTATTCAAACCACAGACCGACGTCTGGGAGGAACTTTTGTCTGAATGGCAAGGTAGGTGGGATAATTCCATCAAGGGCCGACACCTCCACCAGTTCTTTCCATCCGTTCGTGAACGGCTGGCCAGGACATGGTTGGAGGTTGATCACTGTGTTGCCCAATTTCTCACCGGTCATGGTAACTTTAAGAGTAAATTATTTTCCTTCAAGCTTGTTGACTCGCCTTTTTGTCAATGTTCCACATCTGACTGCGAATATGAACAATCAGCACATCACATTTTATGGGAGTGCAGTCTTTGGCAGAATGAACGCCACATTATGTTGGATAGTGTACAGGTTACATCCGGAGTTATTTACTATACAGACCTTGTGGTAACTAGAACAAATTTCCGTGCGTTCAAGCGTTTTTGCCATACCTATTATTGGAATCAAATATAAACAGCTCACAACTTAGGACCCATTAATGTTAATATTTATCCGTGGTGCTAGGCAACTGGGCCTATCCCAGTTGTAAACGTCCCTTTGTGCCTATTGGCCTTGTTTCGTTCTGTCTCCTGCTGAAATGGAGGGAAGTGGAAATTACGGATTTTTCCTACTCCTCCACTATACTTTTCTGATTAATTTCGTTGCGGGATCCAAGACAGTTAAATTCATTCTCTGGGACTTCGTCGAGCTTCATTGTCTCGGCGCTTTTCTGGTGGTCGCCACTGTTGATTCTGGCTTTCAGGAGTTACAGTGGTTTGGGAACAGTGTGGCGGGCTTGTCCCAAAAAAAAAAAAAAAAAGTTTTCTGAATAGTTAAAAAAAAAATAACTACGATGGGGTATAGCGTACCCCGTATACCCGTGTAACTTAGAAGCTGTCGGGATGCCGCAAGTCGGTTTAAAAAAATTGTTGAAACTAAATATTTTAAAGTGTGAACCATTATTTTTAAAGTGCGTTTATATATTCCCTCTTAAGAACATCAAAAATGTAACACATTTCCGATCGCTCTTTAGGAAATTTGTAAAAATAAAAAAAAAAATCCTAGGAAAAATGCATACTATAAAATAATTATATCATTACCACATTTTCATTTTATATATTATCACATTTCCTATCTATTTTAGGAATTGTATACATTTCCTAGGATATTTATTATTATTATTATTTCCGGTGACATACACACTAAATACAGACAAGAAGATAATTACAGAAAAATATTATTTTAATCTATTCAGCCGTTGTAGCGTAACAGATAACAGACAGACGCGAGACGGAGTTAATATCGCATATAATGATAACATTAGTATGGATTATTTCACGAAACATGTACAGACAAGCATCACTCAGTTAAAAGAGTAAACGTATTCATAAATTGCTAAATAATTCTACTACATACACGACACATTAGCTTCTAAAAATACAGTCCTCTAAATCATATAATCATAAAATCATACAGTGTTTCTATCTTATATAATAAAAAAGTTAAATTTGACTCTGAAAAATGATTTACTAGAATGTTCCAAACATTATCTTGCTAAACTGTATAATATTGGCAATCGTTAAAAGATTTATAGATATTAGATTACAGGCGTAATGTATGTTACATTACGCCTGTAATCTTCAAAGGGATAGGCAGAGGTGTACCCAATAGTACACTCACATTTCGCCAGTCACATATGCTTGAGTCCCATTTAATAGGGGGCGAGCCTATTGCCAACAACTGGGCACAAATCGAGACTGGCGTGAATCGGGACTGACGTGGCTGCTACTGAGAAATTACTGATGGAAAAATACAGTACCTAACACTTTGCCAGACCTGGGAATCAAACCCAGGACCTCACGCACAGCATTCGCACTTGTGACATTTTTTTCTTGTTTTCCCTTTCTACACAGTCTGATTATTTTATGATTATCGAAATACCCTGAACTACTATTTACGAGTATGTTCTTTTACAAAGCGTAAGAATTACGTTAAAACGACATAAGTTTTGGTTTGTTGTTGGCATCCCCAACATTTATTTTTGTATTTTTTATTCATTCATTCATTTTTTTTATTCGTGAAAAATTTACATTGTGTTGAATATACATGCAATTTACATAAAATTATAAGAACTGTGAATTATTAAATAACATTCCAAGAAATTTAAAATATAGTGCCCAACAGTTACAAATATCATGTCGAAACAGTTTTAAAATACTATTTTATACAGTTCTAAAATAATATAATTATAATGTCAATGTTATAATATATTCTTGCAACACTGCGTGCTTGTTATCAATTCAGTCTCGCTTGGATTTACTCTCTAGAAGAAAAACACGTTTTTTTTTCGCCACGAGCCCTCACCCTCAATCACAGCTGCATACAAATTCAAACATTTGTAACCACAATCGAATAAGCAACTTATGATGTATTTAACAAAAAAAAAAACAGTAACAGAGTGGGTACACATAATCCCCGAAATAAAACCTCCTATCAAAAAATAAAACACAAAATCATATAACAAAGCTACTGGAGTTTCAACGGTTCCCAATAGATGTTTCATGAGACGTATCAAGAAAATACCGGGTATTTCATCCCGGGTATTTGATTCCGGGAATTTTACCCACGGACAACCCCCGTGAGGGTAAATAAACATTAGCATAAATCCAATATCAGCTCGTTGCTGAGTCTCCAAACACCTGCAAGTTTCATAAAATTACTTGCTCTCCTATTTTCGTTTGGAAACGGAATTTCTTTCGAGTTTGCTCTCAAGATCGCTTTTCAATTGTTTTGGGATCGCTTTTTAATACCGTGTTTGATAATAGTTTTTGGAATTTTGGGATTCAGATTTGAGCCTAATTGAGTTTTAATACGTTAGGTCCTGAGAATGATCCGCAAGTCGAGCAAGTGATTTTCTTAGTTGCCATTAATAAAATCACTTTGCTCGTCTGGAGTTTTCTAGGTTAATAAGTTTGCAAGGGACTTCAACATGAATAGTGTTCTATACATCTTGGGCTACCTACTCCATTAGTAAATAGAAACATAGCAAGACATGTTAGTTATATATCGGTCGGCCGGTATACGGTTGAAAAGTGTTCCACTGACAGTAAACTCAGTAATATATTTTATACATTGAGCTATTTTAGGTAACACAACTTCACTTTAACCGTAACCTTGCTCGTACACTCCGCTAGACAACCCGGAACCCCTAGCGCTGAGGACAAGACATCACAGATCCGTGTGATGAGACACAGTCAATTGGAATCAGATGTACCCTTCCGCATTTCCAAAACAGAGGGTATCAAAGTCCATGTGAAGTACAAAGGCGGCGTGAGGGTTCAAGTTACATTTTGACAGGTTGTGCGTCGAAGCCAAAGCTTGTTCGTATCTACATCTATATCAATCAATAACACTTCTGTGTCTTCTGTTGTTTTCGAGAACTTGTATATGATAATGTCGGTCTCATTTTCATCATACAATATGCAAAAAGCTCGCAGCTAAATAATTACAGCCGCTTGGCTCGATCTGTCAGTTAATCCGTGCTTGCCTAGGTAGGTCCGTGGATGTGGGTGTCAATTGTAGATCTTTGGCAGTCGGTAATCGAGTTATTTATTCTAGAGACCACGGTTTAGCATACATTCTGAAATTAGAAATGAACGACGGGGAGTTCCTCTGTAATAGTTTCTGATTAGTCTATGCTGACCCATCATGATTCCTTCTTCTAAAATATGTATATTTCTATACAGCTCTTCGAGGATCTGTTGGTGTTCGAAAGACGTTGACAGAAACTTTCTTTTCGTAAATTAAGGCCTTTATAAGCTCATTGTAGATTTCGTAACCATAGCTAGGTCTCAATCTGACCAATGTTTTTTTATTTTGCAATGTTTACCTTGTTTAATGCTAAGCATTAGCAAATAAGTACTACGAATTGTTTTCTTACATTTTATATACCATGTGTGGCCTTAATTAATTATATATTTTTGTCCGTATCTTATAATAGCGTTTAAGTACATTATGTTACTCATACTTACTAAATCATACTTTTATGTTAAATATTGTTAAGAAATCTATTGGCCAAATAGTATTTATTCGAAAAATGCCACCTGTGATACAGGTTTAACCTAGTACAGGCATCGTAATTTGTTATACCAACATTATTTCTAAGATTTAAATTGTATTTTTTGTGCTTATTCTATTTTTAAATAAATATATTATTATTATTAATGAGGTCAAGCTATTTTGAATTATAAAACGACGACGATGCTTGGAACCTATGATAGTGCCATTAGTTTCACAGTTGGGTCATCCCCTTTGTTTTGTGGACAAGGTTTCAAAAATCAAGACGGTAATTTTGTTTACTCCAAAAAGTACTATAGCAACATAGTACAAAAAGTACTACAGCACCATCCATCTAGGGCACAAATGAAGAACTAACAGCAAAATTCTAAATCGCGCAGTTAAAGTTATATAGAAACCTGACAACAACTGTTGGCAGTTGCCCACCAGACACAACACCAGTCTGGTCGGAAGATCCTCCCTTTTCTATGGGGGATGGAGAACTTTACACCCTGTTCTTCATACCCTATAGGCCAAAATATACGCCTATATCACAAGTATACCTCAATATATCTACCACCTACGTAAAAATAAAGAGTTTATGTAGCCTTTATTTTTCCTTTATCCGTGGCACAAGACGGCCATATTCCAGGTATAAGCCGGGGCTGGGGATTTGAAAGTGATTCCAAGTGTTACGTTCAAATATTGTGGGAGGAAAAAATATCCCTCGGGCGGAGGGAAATACACTTTATTAGTCATTTGGAGACCGGGTCAGCGTATATAAGGTATTGACAGGTAGCTATAATAAGGGATGAAGGGACCGATGCCGAATTTCTATATTTTATCGATCTTTAGTGTTTGGAGTAGAAAAAGAAAAGATGAGAATATTGAGGTGGAAATGAAAAAAAAAATGGATAAAGTTAGAAATTAGTGTATTAGAGGAAGTTTATTTGCGTCAGTTACAGAGAAGTTGAAAGGGAACCGTCTGTCTTGGTATGATGAAGACAGATGAAAAACACAATAAAAATATTGACAGATAAAACGGGAAAGGAAGACCAAAGAAAAAATGGATGAATTGAATGAGGAATGATATGGAGTAAATTATAGCGTGACGATTGACAGGAGAGAATGGAAGCCAAAAACGTGTTGCACCGACCTCAAGTAATATGGGACCAGGGCAGGAAGATGATGATTGTTTAGAGGAACATATGGAACAAACACTCATATATTTGCCAACACTGTAGTGTAACTATGTACTATCGAGGACACTCCCGCCTGACCACCACTAAGCTAATTTTTGCTTGCACTCCCAACATAGAAACGCTCTCTAGCCCCGCCCCGTTGATTTTGTATATAAATAATGTACGAAAAGATACCGAATCGGCCGAGTGCACTGACGACGCACGCCAAACGAGAGTTATTGTTATTTTGCGCGCCAAAGTTGACGCTTTCCTAATAGGCCCAAACTTTAAGGGGGCGTGGCTCGGCGCCTCTGCATGATTTAAGCGAAAAAAAATTAAACTGGTCAGGTGACAAACACCCCGATGGTACATGTAGCTTAGAAGCTGGTGTACTGGTGGGCACTTTTGATTAACGTTAAAAATGCACATGCTTGCCAACAAACGTATTACCAGCTTATTTCATTGCGCGTTGGAAATGCTCCCGATTCTGTAACCTTTTACTATAGATTTAAACAGTTAATAAAAATAAAGTAAGCCTTTTTATTGTTTTACAGTATTTACAATACACATATTTATTAATCTTAGACGATCAGTTTTAATCAAAAGCTTCTTTTTCGACAAAGGCCTCTTCTAAAGGTTCCATTTCTGCCTGTCTTTTGTTGTTTTCATTATCAAGTCATAATGAGAACAACAAAATATACATACCTGGGCCCATAACCTGTTGTGATTAATAAAATATACTTGGATAAGTTGTTCGTAGTTTTAATAAGGAGAGATTCAAAAAGAAAGTAACATAGATAAAAGTAGACGAAAATAGTGTCGTACTAACAAACTAAATAGGTTAAAACACAGACAAAGTAGGGTTCAACTAATTATTACAACAATCTTCTTATCGTTTTGTTTGACTTTAACAGTTATCTAAGATTAAATAACTACTTTTCTTTTCTTTCCAAAAATTAACGTAAATTAACATTATTTACATGATCTTTGTAGACAAGAAATTGTCAGATGGGAATGGAATTTCCTTTCCTGACGGGTTACTTCTGTCGCATAATTGAATGATTAAAGACTTTTATTAAGAACATTCTAAAAATGTCCACTTACAAAATAGTCTCAATGGAGATTTATGACCTCCCTTTGAGTCTAAATATAAAGTGAGAAAAATTCATAGTTGTATATTCATTCATAAGTTACATTCATTCAAATCTAAAACTCTCAGAGGAAATCATGTCCTCAGTTCAGGTGTCACGTGTAAATATTTAGGTAACTTCGACAAATGTACCGTCATGTACCTTTCTACCTTTTTCATCTTTCATTAGGCACAGGGAGGATTTATTTTTGGTTAGAGCGCAGATACGGTGTGTTTCTAAACTTGTTGTAACAAGAAAGTTGGTAGTACAAGAAAGAAGAATGTTTGTAGTTTCCTGATTATAGTGCTTTTTTTTTGCTTTTGTTTAGTTGTGAGTCGTTGGGAACATGAGGAAACTTTGAATGGTGGCTTTTGTATACAAATGATACAAAGCAAAGTGAATCAGTCGCTTTTGAGCACTTTATGTTCTTATCCAGAGTACTACCACCGTACCAATTTCTGCTGCTTTTTGTCGTACATACATAAAGTCACGCCTTTACCAGCAGTGGCGGATTTACACATTTGCCGCCAGTTGGCTTTTCAATTTTTGCCGCCCCTACTGACCTCTATAAATTGTGTTAGTTCATAAAAGATTAACCCAGAAATAGTTTTGGGTATATTTCTGAGCTAATAAAAAGAAGACAGAAATTCTTTAACATGAGTAACAGTGATCAAACCTACGGTAGAAGCCTAGTCTATTCTTTCCACAAAACTTTTAACACCGATTACAACAATTACTGCCGTTTCAACTGTAGAAAAAATCAACTGCTGAAACATTTACAAATTGAATTGTTTTTGTGGACCTAATAACATTTAGGAGTATGTTTTTTTTTTGTTAGCCTAGTTGAATGTCCCACTGCTGGGCAAAGGCCTCCCCTTTCTCCTTCTAACCCTCTCTATCCTGTGCGATATCTGGCCATGTTCGCCCCGCAAACGAGATCAGATCGTCACACCACCTTCGTCGCGGTCTGCCACGACGGCGATTTCCTCCGACAGGCGTCCAATGAGTGACGATATAATAGTATATTAATTTCTGTAAGACATAAAAATGAAATTGACCCATATTTGCCGCCCTAGGCTCCAGCCTACTCAGCCTATTGGTAAATCCACCACTGGTAAGCAGGAACTAAAGGATTATTTGGTCTACGATGTCTTCGCCTTGTTGACTTCTTTCTTCATATTTAAATTGTGATGATTTAGCAAAACTCTATGAACTTATGACTTGCAAACTTTTGTGATAGATACCATAAACAATCTGGTTCTATCACCGATAGTAAAAAAAAATAGTACAAAAATGCCTGCTAAAGCAAGTATTTTTTGTGAGTAATTTGTGAGTACAGACGTAAATTCCCCGTTGAAAATATTTTTACGCTATTCTGTCAACAAAACCGTTATTTGTTTGCTCACACAAACCAATATTTTCAATCATCCCTAAATACCTTACAGAAAAAAATATCAGCAAACATTTTCCGTAACATTCCGCCGACGTTTAAAGGAATTACACAAAATATATTAGCTGTAACAATGATGGATCATTGGCTTGATTAGTCGCTTCGTCGTCGGTTTAAAGTTACCTTCACACAGTCCACTGTGTAAAGGCTCCGTCAAACCGGTATGGACTGATACGGACACCAGACACAGATGGATATTGACGTATCTCTTATAGTCTGCGCCAAATAAGTAGGAATTAAAGGTCATTGCTCTCTCTATTGCTCGCTCTTTAAATGTATGCGGGTTAATGACCTTTAATTCCTACTTATCTGGCACAGACTATGTTGTCTAATTAGTCCGTACCGTTTAACCTTTTTTTATATTGGGGCTGGGTGATAATAGTGGCTGTACGTATCTAATACTCACCGCACTCTCTTTTATGTCGCATAAATATTATAGAAACATTCGCTCCATGAAACATACCGGGATTCAACTGCATCCGGTTAGACTGGAAGACGACCCCAACATAATTGGAAAAGGCTGGGCAGACGATAATGATGCCAGTTTCCTCGTGGTATTTGCCTCCACCGTTTTGAGAGCAGTAGTAATAAAATAAATTATTCATGGTTCAGTGCTAGACTTGGTTTGAACCATAACATTTATGAAGCCGTTATCACTCAGCCATCACTGCTCTAAACATTGTTAGGGAAAGGTGACGCAGACGATGAGAACTTAGGCGATTCTTACACGAGACCGCTCGTCCGCGCGGCTCACTGCCACAAAATCTTCGCCACCGCCCGACCGCGCGGATCACAGCCGTCGTGTGAGAATCGGCTTCTAAGCAAACTTCGCCACCGCGCTCGGTGCCGGTTATGTGTGAATAGTGCCTAAAAGTGTTTCACATACTCACAAGTCCGGTCGCACGTCACGCGGGAGCGGGACGTATATTTCCCCACGGTGCCATTCAGTAGCTTTTCATTTGGGCCGTTGTAAAATAATATATTATATCATAATCTGGTTTTTTCTGACGGTCGTTTTTGATCGGTAGGCGGATTTTTCAAAATAAAGTAGCAGTGTTCTATTTTAGCGTTATTATGTGTGTGTTTATAAATTCCTTTGATTGCAATGGTTTTTTTTTATTGTTGTTTTTAAAAATTGTCCTCACTACATTTTCCCCATTCCTACATAGAAATATAAACATGTTATGCACATAGCTAGAATCCATTAAAATAATAATAACTTTTAAAATATTAGCAACAAGAGTGTGTAACATACACAGTTCATGCTGCTTTCATCCGTGAGCGACGTCTTAATTTAAATTCAATAGGGTTGATGACAAAAAAAAACTAATTAGTCCATCAGATAGATTTCCAAAAAATATTGAACAGTTTTCTTTTTTCACATAAACAAAAAATGAAGACGATACAGTGCGTCGAAAACTCGTGTGACGTCACATTTGAGTACATTTTTTAATCAAACAAGTCCTCATGATATTTGCCGCGTATTATCTTCGTAATTTTTTTAAATTTGATGAAACAAAAAACACGTATTCAATATTTTTCGATAAAAACTGACGGACTAAACAGAATCATATTTTTTTTTAGTCAGGAATCATCCCTATTGAGCTTATCAAAACAAAACGGAAAGGATCCTGAGACCCGACTGTGTTGCATGCAGGATACCAGTGGTTAAAATTGAGTCAGGGGAAGCCGGGAAAAAAAATGATTTTTTTCGTTTTTTTTTCTGTTATTTTGACCACATTTTCATTATCAGCGACCCTGAAAACCACGAAAATGACACCCATGAAGAAAAAACCGAAAATTTTCATCAGCACCATCTTAGATTTTCATTTTTACCTCATTTTGATTATCAGCGACCTCAACAACCATGAAAACGACACCCATGAAGAAAAAACCGAAATTTTTTGTCGGTGCCGTCTTGGATTTTCATTATGACCTCATCTTCATTATCAGCAACCCCAAAAACCACGAAAACGACACCCATGAAGAAAAAACCAAAAAATTTCATTAGCGCCATCTTGGATTTTTCCATTAAAAAGTAGATAAAGAATAAAATGCAGAGGAAGGATAATAAAAAAATAAAAAGTGTTTTTATCCTATGTAAATAAGTCAACAAAATAAATACTATAATTTGTACCAAATCGACATTCGACAATTATCGAACATTACTAATTCTATCTCGTTCTCCCACACATACTTTCTTTTTCTGCCCCTGTCGTAACTCGATAATCTTCGGCTTAATAAACTACAAAACAAAATAATGTCATCAAGCATTGAACGATTTCCGATTCTATACGAAACTCAACGAGCGATAACGATATTTTCCCATCTCGCTCACGCGCACGCATTTTCTATTACTTTCTCTATGAATAACTCGGTTTGCGTCGGCTTACCAGAGTCCTAATATAGGCTGGCTGGCTAGTGACGTCATGACGTTTATTTTGCATAAAAATTTAGCTGCCAAGAAGCCGATAGCGCCTGCAGGTTATTTTATACCAATTTGTTGTTGACGAACAAATTTTTGTTGATTGAGTACGAGTAGGCGTTTCGTGATGCTTGTAAAAAGGTACTGATTGTGTCATTTTTCAATTATGGTAGAGAGTGGTTGTGTTCCAAACTTCTGAAGGGAAGCCGGTGGGAATCGAGTTATTAGGAGCCTGCGTCACTGCAGGATACCTATAAAACGAAAGTAATTTGATTACTATCTATATTTATTTATTATATCATCAACCTATTTATATATGTGAAAAGTTAATAAGTTTGGTTTTTTGGCAGTATTTTTCGTACCGAAGTTTTTTTTACTATTCTATACTATTTTTTCACTTTCTGAGCAGTCATAAAGTTCCCCACCCGCAAGTAAAGGATTATCCGTTAATTCCGCCACATCCTGTATTTTAAGAAGAAAAGTCCTCATAAATGCGAGACTCGAATGTCGGACTAGCTCATTATGGGTTTCATACCATCACAGTGGCCTTTAATTCTTGATTTGTAATTATGTGAAAAGTTCAACTGTTTACCTATTACGGATCATCAGATATAGCCCGCTGACAGACAGACAGACGGACAACGGTGGCTTAGTAATAGGGTCCCGTTGGTTACCCTTCTAGTACGAAACCGTAAAAAGAAAGCAATAAAAACTATTTGTAATAAGTTGCATAAACATACAATATCCAAAAGAAGAATCCGAAGAATTTCCAAACTGAAGTGACAGTGGGCAGGGCACATTGCTCGCAGAACGGATGGCCGATGGGGCCGAAAAGTTCTAGAGTGGCGACCGCGAACCGGAAGACGATGCGTTGGAAGGCCTCCCACTAGGTGGACCGATGACCTGGTGAAGGTTGCGGGCATCCGTTGGATGCGAGTCGCACGGGACCGCTCAATGTGGCGACACTTCGGGGAGGCCTATGTCCAGCAGTGGACGTCTATCGGCTGAAATGATTATGATGATGATGACGAAACAATATCCACGTCCTATAACTATATCTTGTTTTTGTACACAAATGACTACGGTACCTTATTGGCTAGATACCATACGGTTCAGCCGATATTGCTCGATTATTATGATCAGGCGTACAATCACTATATATTAGGTATACGGGACTCCATGCTATTTTCTAATATTCCAATGTTTTTGCATAGAAATCGTGCGATCTTTGCAATATCCCCCGACCATCTGGCGATCGTATATTGAAACATAAAATGAATGACAAACAGTCGATACACCTTTTGGTTATTAATTTATTTCGAATATTTCGAATTACAAATTGCTTTGAAATTCCATTGTGTTTTGAAAAAGTTTTGGTTTTTTTTTTTTTTTATCGAAGTCACCAAGAGATGGATTAATTGTACTAGTATAGTGCCTGATCCTGTGGGATCACCAGTGAGGTGGTTGGGAAATGATAAACGGGTTAAAGTAACATAACATCACGCCTGTAATCCCCGAAGGGTTGGCAGAGATGTTCCTAATAGTACACCCACATTTTATCACTTATGTTTAAGTTCCATGAAATAGGAGGCGGGTCTTTTCCCATCAACCGGGAACTAATCTAGATTCCGTAGCTGTAACTAAGAAATTCCTGATGTAAAAATCCAATAACGTTTTGCCCGACCCGCGAATTGAACACAGAACCCTTTGTTTAGCAGTCGCACTAGGTGTCCAAGTATCCGTAGCAACTATTACGTAATAACTGGGTTAGGAAACCCAGTTATTATATTAAGTAATAGTTTGCCTGAGTGACAAATTTCCTCGAAATCCGTTAAGTATTAGAAAAATATCTGAGTTCCCCTTCGCACAATTTATCTACCGTTTCCTTCATAGACAACAGAAATTCTAGTATTGGAAAAGATGAATAGGGATTCACATTTTACAATACGCATGGGAATGAAAGCTGTATTGAATTCTCCATCTGAAACCACGCGGAAAGCCGTCCCGGTTAGTATGAAGGGCCCGTTTACTATGCCATTGCGTATTCGTCTCACGTCTCGCGACGGTTTCACCCCGTCTCGTTTCGCCCCGTCGGAACTTTCCTGTTTACCACAAATAACTGCTTTTGTTAATATTCCTGGTGGTTCTCAGATACTGTTGAAATTTCGTTTTCTTTTGTTAGGTTTTGATGATTTTGTTATTGTGTTTGTTTTTTCGACTTCTCTATTAATGCTGGTTCCATATTGGTATAATCTGATTTACGGAGAGTAAATCCAGAAAGATAAATAAAAATTATACTAATCATTTTAGATGAAAATAATACCTTTCCAAAACTAAGAAATTCCAATTATAACTACAGAAATCGAAACAACTAACTTTAACTACTACAAACTAAATTCCGATCATACCAGACGTTAATTTACGACTTCTAACGAAAACTATTAAAATCAATTATTATTTGTTTCAGAACATTCCGCAACACAAATCAAAGGCGGATACATGTTGCGGTACAAACGTAAGTAATAATAAAAATATCTACTGATTACGACATCACTTAACACATAAGGGTCTATATATATAGTATGACCACTTTAAGCGTACAGTTCAAAATGGCGTTGCTTGTCAAGAAAATTTGCATTGATATGTCAAACTTGGTACATATATTTTAGTTTTGTGTTTTCCCGCCTACACAGATAAATTGGTGTAAGTGAATGTACGGATAAACTTTTGCCTCGGCGCCGGACACCGGACTTTGACGGATAATGTACTGAAGTATCTGTTCATACCCGTTTGATCGCACCTTTCATCTTTACGAAAAACGAGTTTCGTAGCTACGTAGCGTCGTAGCAAATCCGTAGCACCCTCGTAACGCTCTCGTAGCCCTTTCGTAGCACTTTTATGAATCCAATATTGTAATCTCTTTTTTACATTATTTTACTATTTAGAGACAAATTGTGTTATGAAAACTAATAAGCATTCGTTTATAACGAAAAAAAGAAGATTACAAAGGGTGAACGAACCCAACTTACTACACACGAACAAAAAGTTAGAAAAAAAGGGAACACCAACCTTTTTTTCCCTTTTCGTCTTGTAACAACAAACTCGTACGGAAGGTAGTCCCAACTTGTTTATAGTGATCTCGTAAAACTCTCTCGCCAATAAAAACATCGTCACTCAATCATTTTCGAAGCCGAGTCAATAATCTTGAGGAATGTCAGCGACGTAAAAAGGGCGTAGGATAGGGTTGGTAACGTTTTTTATTTACAGCTGAATTATATGTGTGATAAACCGTTAGGAAAGTTGCTAAGCAAATTGACAACTTATGTTACGGGAGGTGGGGTGGCTTTAGCATGATCAAGTGTTTTCAAATCGGCTGAATATTGTTTTATGCATAAATAGTTTTCTCCAACTGACTGCCTTGCCTTGCCTTTCTCATTGACTGCCTCGTTGGTCCTGGGTTTGATTCCCAGGTCTTGCAAAGTGTTATTGGGGTTTTCCATCAGGAATTTCTCAGTAGCAGCCACGGAGTCTGGACTTGCGCCCGGTTGATGGCTCGTCCCCTATTACATGGGACTTAATATATCCGGCGAAGTGTGGGTGTACTATTAGGTACACCTCTGCCTACCCTTCGGAGATTATAGGCTTCATGGTATGTAAAATTATAGATAAAGTCTACTAAAATACAAAAGGGATTTTAATTTGATTTGCACCATTATTAAGGTAATATATTTCGAAAAGTTTTTGTGTACAACAATAATATTAAATGTAAAGAAATCTCGATGTTTTGCCAAGTCATACCAACTGCGCAAAAATAGGCGTTTCGCTGGTAAATGTACCTATAAAATACATTGCGGTATAATTGAGAAATTGATGAAGAATATAGATATAACTGAGAAATTTCGTGTACATTAAACTGCTTACGAGAAATACCTACTGATATCCCAAGATTAAGGTTGTCAAACCCTCAAAGATCAATCTGCTCAGTTACTATTAAACAACCCTACAAAGTCGTTCGGCAACCCTACGTTTAGGGCATTCTGATTCCTTCATAAAACAAAGTTTCTTTACGACACTTGGCGAAGGTTTATTTCAACTGTTATGGTATAAGCAGTAACTCAAGTTTTATGATATCGAGCTCAAGGGGTAAAGTATTATGGGGTTTCGAAAAAAATGGGAATAATTTAGGTTCTGATGGCTGGTTTCTCTATAGATTAGGCAAAGAATAAAACTATTAGATTTACCCTGCCTCGTTGGTCTAGTGCTGAGCTTGAATTCAATGCTTGCTCGTGCTTTCCGAGGCACGGAAGAAACTCGGTCTATAATGGATGGTCACACATCCACGAACCATCCCAGGTAAGCGCGACATAACCTAAAGATATTTAGACACGAGCTTGTATACCAACAGTTCTGATCTAAAAACTTTGTCTTGCAACCAACAACACAAACTCGATCTCATTGTCTTAGATCACCTCAAATTTTATTTAAAACCATTGAGTAACTTCCACTTCTGCGCTGTACCAACTGGTGCGAAATTGCCGATGGGAGTAAAAACGACAGCTTGCAACTCAGTTACTCGACTATTAAGTAGCTCTAGAGAGTTATCAAACCCTTCATGCTTGACAGAAATAGAATGATGAAAGAGCGAGATATCTATATCTGAGTGACGTCATCTCGTGGTGATAGAGACATGAGATCATTTAGTATGCGTACTAGGTTCTGAATGCTCCTAAAGTTTGAATTTCGAGATAGTTTGAATTGCCCCTTAATGACTATTCTATCAGTGACTATTATGCAGGAGTCGTATTATTAAATTAATGTATTTCAGGTCTAGCAGCACTGATGAGAATGTTAGTCAATTTTGTTGGGTTATAACTTATAAGTCTCCAATAATATCCACCACCATCTCAGCCGAAAAACGTCCACTGCTGGACATGGGCCTACCCCAAAGGGGGGGTTTTGCCATAATCGCCACGCTTGGCAGGCGGGTTGGCGATCGCAGTACGGTTGTTACAAAAGGCTCAGAGATTGCTGCTGCCCATTCTCTGGTAAGTCCCTTAGTCGCCTCTTACGACACCCACGGGAAGATATGGGATGGTGCTATTCTTTACGTCCGGCACCACACAGACAATAATATATTATGAGCTAATAACTGCAATGTTTTACCAGAAAACACTTTTACTTTTGTTTTCTTAACATCACGGCTAGTAATTCGGGAAGGGTTAGGTAGAGATTTACACTCACATTTTTCAAACACACAGACACAAAACAGAAATACAAATTCAGACTCCATGGCTGGCTACTTAATAATGAAATTCCTGATGAAAAAACCCAATAACATTTTGCCCGACCCGGGAATTGAACCCAGGGCCGCATGCTTAGCAGTCGCGCTGGCGACCCCAGAGGTCGCAGGCAGTTACTGTTGTTTTCGACTTAGTTGATGAAAATCTGTAGTTTGAATAAATTATGCTTGACGGTAGCTTTAAAAAAAGGTTTAATCGTTGAATTGATGGTTGACAGCTCCCCTGACAACCGTTAATTCAACTATCATCATCTGCCTAGCCTTTTCCCAAATATGTTGAGGTCAACTTCCAGTCTAACCGGTTGCAGCTGAATACCAGTATTTTACATGGAGCGACTGCCTATCTGACCTCTACAACCCAGTTAGTACTGGGTAATACGATACCTCTTGGTGAGACAGGTTGTCAGAATTTTGGGACACTAACTACCAAGAAACAACAACCCTATAGTAACGGGAATAAAGTTCAGTAAGACTGGTTACCAGACTTTCGGGTCACTACCCTGCTGTAACGACTGTCAAAGATCTGATATGACAGACAGCCGAGACCAACTCTGAAATGACATCCGAGACCAACAGATATCCGAGCATGGAGGAAACTCGGTATATAAAGGGCGGTCACCCATCCACAGACCAACCTAGGCAAGCGCGGCTTAACCTAAAGATTGACCCCGAGTGGCTGTTATTATTTAGCCACGAGGTCCTCAGCGTTAATTTAACCAATGCAAGAATAAAACGTGTTGCGACAACCCCAAGTAAAATGAGACAAGGACAATATCAGACAGGTAATGATAATGATTGAATTAAGACTTGTCCTCTTGTTACAGGCAAATATCTATGGCACTCCTGGTCGGAAGAATGGGTGGTCCTGTATGATGACTCAACTATGGCATGGTACAAGGTAAGGACATACTTTAAGTCTATCATTTATTTGTTAAAGCTAACAGCTTACAAATTGCAAATTGCATAGTCATTAAGTTCTTTTGTGTTTATTAAGCTTGCACAACAAAAAAAAACTGTAAAAAGACACCGAAGTTCTCTTGTCCCGTCGTTGCGGTATTTTTTGTATCTAACCATACTTTTTGGTTACAGAGATATCAAAGCTCCAATATTTTCCATTTTTTACTGTTCTTCATTCAAAAGCACACTTGTTTGCTCGCGTAACATTTACACTGTCAAAAGCGCACTGTGAAATTTTTCACATATAATATAAAAGTCGTTTCCCAACAATTTTGATTACTAGGTTATGCCCGCAGCTTTGCTCGCGTAGGATTTGTCCCACAGGATCGTACTACCGGGATAAAAAGTATCCTATGTTGACATTTTATTAATACAGCCTTACCTAGTTTTAATAATTACAAGAAAAACGCCAGTTCCATAGACAGCCGAGGCGTCGACGGGAATAAAGCTCATAGCCCACATAAACAACTCCGCTCCCACCCAGCAAAAAGAATATAATTCAAATATGGGCTTTATGTATTGCTCTTTAGATATAAATTAGCAACATACATTAGCAGACAGCTCGCTGTCAGCGAGGTTACCGCCGTCAGACTGCTCGGTTGCCAATGTAAAGTTTATGTGGGCTAAGAAGACCTTACTTCAATCGAAACCAGTTTTGTACAAGGAAGAATATTTCTTGCATCGAAACCTTAACAATAAATTATTTGTACTTAACCGTGGTATATAACCGTGGTTTTGTACAAAGAAAAATAATTCCTCCATCGAAATCAGTTACGAAACCGGTTTCGTGACGGCCGAAGGGGTGGATTCAGGTGGATATAAACATAGTTTCCAGAGGTTTCCCAGTTTGGTCAACCATGGGTACATTTTTTATATAATCATTCTTAGTTCACCAATTATACGAACTACAGGTACATTCTTTAGTATAAATACCCATGGATCACTCATTAGGTGACAAGGGTACAGAAAGTTAACCATGGAACACCTAGGTGAACCACTTTGGTGTTCCACGGGTCAGAAAGGTACATAACTACTTGTGTGCCAAAAATCGAAATTCGTGAAGTCGTTTTTGCGTGAATGAGTTACAAACATCCTCAAAAACTTTCGCGTTTATAATACATAACATAACATCACGCCTGTAATGCCGAAGGGTTAGGCAGAAGTGTACCTAATAGTACACTCACATTTCGCCAGTCATGTTTACGTCTCATACAATAGGAGCGAGCCTATTGCCATCAATAGGGCACAAATCCAGACTCGTTGGCTGGTACTGAGAAATTCCTGATGGAAAAATCCAATAACAATTTACCCGAGTCGGGAATCGAACCCAAGACCTCAGGCACAGCAGGCACGATTGCGACCACTCGACTGATAAGGCAGTCCGAGGCAGTCAGTTTATAATAGATATAAATTTATTTCTTTTATTTATTTGTATATGTTACAGTCAAAAATCTTAATCAGTCAAATCCACTTTTGACTGGTGTCAGTCAAACCCCTTATGAAGTTAAAATGCATTTTCTGCATAAACATTTTGTTTTTAGAACGCCGGGTATAGATGACTCACCGATCAATTGAGATAAACTATTTATTGATTTTAAAGCTACTAAAAATTAAATTTGGTAATTAATTGAAAATAAATCGGGTTTTCAGGCCCGAAATAAATCGTTTTTTTACAGATTGGTGTCTTGGAATTATTGTTTTATGGTGTCATTTACCCTAGCCAGGAGGCTAGGGTAGAGTAGGGACTCTATTCACTGGTCAAAAGTAGTTTAGTTAGTTGTACAGAATGCTCGTAGATGGCAGCTGATGATGTGCTGATGTGATGTTTTATGTATTACAGTCTGTATAATGTACACAGTCAACAGTCAGAAAAAAAATGGAAACATCCATGTGGAAGCAAATTGACTTTTCCACCAAGCACTCGGTAACACAAACATTTTCTATTCGGACTAGCGAGTAATTTCCCTGAAACCCTGTAACTGTGGCTCGCAATTGAAAACAACGTTACACAACTACCTTCTTACGTGGGTAAGTAGAGATTGTTAGGTATATAGTGAAAACTTGGCGTATCGACAGGAACTAATTAAAATAGTTAAGCAAATACCGTACACTTCCAATTTTCATCAATATTTGTACCTATTCCGGTAGAGAGGACGGTTTAGAGTACTGTAGTGTATTTGTATTTCCAGGATATTTTTTTATTTTTTGTAGATTTGTTGTATTCCACATAACATAAAACCACGCCTGTAATTCCCTAAGGGATAGACAGAGATATACCGAATAGTAATAAATACTCCTACAGTGCACGGCACGGCACTAAGAACTTCCTGAGCACTGAGAAATTCCTGATGGTAAAACCCAATCATATTTTGCCGACCTGGGAATCGAACCCAGGACTTCATGTCAGCAGTCGCGTTTACCACCACTAGACCAATAGGCAGTTTTGCATTCGTTTTTGTTTTAATTACGTTTTGTTTAAGTCTACAATAATCAAAAGTCTATAACAATCAGAAACGTCCTGCTCTTATCGCTGTGCCATTAAAAGACTCTGTAGACAGGAATATTTTGTGATCTTACATTTATCAAGCAATGAAAGACTTTCTGCGTAATATTAAATCAAGTGAAAATATTCGACGTGGTTGTTTTTCTTGAATGCGATGTGTTTATGCGTCATGGAGCCATAAAATTATGGTATAGTTAGAATTTTGGTATGGAACATATCTCGAAAAAAATCGCTGTGACAGACATACAAAAAATAAGGTTATTTATTAATCTCACTCAGTGCTGATATAATTAAACTACAACTAAAATATATTTAATATTTGCAAGTAATGATAGTGAGGACTTCAAATGTTTTGACCTGCCAAATCTAGGTTTATTCAAACCTGTGTTTCAGACTATCACTTTACATAGCACAATTTAATAGGGACATCAAAACTGTAAAATAAAACTAATCTATTAATAATTATAAGAAAAATCAGATTGCCACGAAAAAAAAACACTAAAACTAGCTTGAGTAAATAATATGTGAATTCTTGCCTGCGAGAGTTTACGTACATATATTCTAATGTAAGTGATAACCGGGTACACACAAACATGATTTGCGAGCATGAGTCAGCAACGTTTGTGATATCATGTTCTCACTCAATAACTTGATTCTACGAACTTATGACAACTTTCTATTTGTTGATTAAGAAACTTTTCGGAGTATAATCGCTCCAGGAATTTACGATACTGGTCGATCGTTACGTGTGTGAATATATGGACCCTTTGTGGTGCAAGGGAGAAGCGGTGAGCGGAAAACAAGCAAAATTTTCATTATGACTGGTAACTAGACGAAACGCTTATGACAAAAAAAAAAAAACTAAATATATAGTGACGAAAATGTTAAGTATGAATGTAGATGGCTATAAGAGTAGAAAAATACCAAAGAACCGAAGGATGGACTGTGTAAAGGATGATATGGCTAGAAAGGAGGTGTCTGATGAGATGACGAGTAATAGAGAAGTATGGAAGGAGAAAAAAAATGGGATAAAGGCAGGAGAATGATGAACTAGACGAAAGGTTGAATTGTGGATGTTTAAGAGAGCTCGTTATTGGGAAGAGATTAGCTATTTTTGCTTAGGATTTTGAAAACGAAATTCTAAAATGTGAGTGTAACACTTGTATCTTTGCCTAGCGTTTTTATGCCGCTCATGGGCCTCTGACTCTACATGCCGTCAAGAAATATCCGTCAGGCATGCTGATTTTCTTACGATTTTTTCCTTTATCGAAGCCAAGGATAATTAAACGATACACACATAATCCGAAAAATCAGAGAGGCTTTGGGGTCGAACTCGAGCCCTATGACTTGGCAGACCGACGGTCACACCACTAGGCAATCACTGCTATTGTCAATTTACACTGCCGAAAAAAAGTGTGCGATTATCTAAAAACAGTTACGTTAATCGCTGTCTCCCATCACTTGCACCATGCTCAATGGTGTGTACAGTGAGCAAAGGGAAGCTCTATTCACATGTCGAGTTCGGTAACAATCAGGGGCCCCGACGTGAGCCCAAGGTGGGCCTAAAAGGCGGGCCTGACGCGGGCCCACCTTATCCAATTGTTTGCATCACTTATTCTTGCGACAACTGCTCCAAACTTATGTTGTGTTGGTAACTGACAAAATATATTGTATGTATTTGTTCTGTTGTTTGATGAATAGAAGTATACATTCAGTCAAAAAAGTATCGGGAATGGATGATTTGTTTATGGTTCCAAATTCAAATTTTTGTTTTTTTGTAGTTGTTAGATTGGCACAACTGTTTTCCATTTTGGCGCGGAGTTTGAGTTGCATCTGTTATTTATATTAAATACAGTGCTGGTTTTAGTAATATCATATATAGTGTGTATTGCGAATTTCATAATGGACAAAAATATCGAACAAAGAGTTTGTCTTAAATTTTGCATCGCCAATGGAATTTCGTGTTCGGAGTCACTGAAAATGTTACAGAAGGCTTACGGTGAATCGACTTTATCAAAAACTCGTGCTTATGAGTGGTTCAAAGCGTTCAAAAGCGGTCGAGATGTGATGGAAGATTTGCCTCGCTCTGGTAGGCCGTCAACGTCTGCAACTGAAGTTAACATCGCAAAAGTGAAGAAAATAGTGACTGAAAATCCCCATTCAACTCTGAGAGAGATAGCCGCCGAACTTTCTGTATCTCACGAGTCGATCCGTACCATTTTAACTAATCATTTGGGTATGAAACATGTTGCTGCTCGGCTAGTCCCAAAAGATCTGAATTTTCTCCAAAAACTCAATCGCATGAAAGTCGCTGAGGACATGATAGAACGAGTCAGTTCGGACCCAACATTCATGAAACGCATTGTTACTGGTGACGAGACGTGGGTTTACGAGTTTGACATGCAAACTAGTCAACAAGCTTCGGAGTGGCGCCTTACAACTGAACCGAAACCGAAAAAACCACGCCAAAGTCGATCAAAAGTCAAAGTCATGTTGACTGTTTTCTTTGACTATCGCGGTGTTGTGCACTCTGAATTCTTACCGGAAGGTCAAACGGTAAATAAAGAATATTATTTGAGCGTTATGCGGCGTTTAAGAGAGCAAATTCGACGAAAAAGGCCAGATTTGTGGAAAGAAAATTCTTGGATTTTGCACCACGACAATGCGCCTTCGCACAAGGCTATCATTGTGAACGAATTTTTGACCAAACACTCAACAAATACCATCCAGCAACCACCATATTCACCAGATATGGCTCCTGCTGACTTTTTTCTTTTCCCTAAACTCAAATTACCACTTCGTGGCACCCGTTTTCAATCGATAGAAGACATAAAGGAGAATTCGCGGCGAGAACTGAACTCAATTCCGGAAGCAGCGTTTAAAAAATTTTTTGATGAATGGATTATTCGTTGGCGCAAGTGTATCGTTTCTAAAGGAGCATACTTTGAAGGTGATAAAATAAATTTGGATGAATAACAGACATTTTGTGTATTATTGATCTTTTCCCGGTACTTTCTTGACAGAGTAGTAGAATAGAATTTAGTTTCTCTACTGCCTTTTTAACAAACAGCCACGGTATCAGGATATGCCCGGTTGATTGCAATAGGCCCACCCCCTATTACATGTTACTTAAACATAATTGGCGAAATGTGGGTGTATTATTAGGTATACCTCTGCCTAAGCCTTCGGGAATTAAAGGCGTGATGTTATGGGCTCGTGGCCTTCAGCTGAAAATCAGAATCAAAGCCCGATTGCAACACAAGATGTACCATCTTTATTAATTAATTTACAATGCTTCATTCTTCTTTAATAACAAAATAAAATCGCCTTTGAATCTGAAAAGTGTTGAATTGTAAAAATACTTAAATGCACCAGCCGGAGAGCCCGCAGCGCGAACCAACTAGCAGCTAACCAAGAAAATAGTCAGCAAAACATCTTCCACGAGTAGGCGGCAGCTCTAATTTTATAAGCTTTATTGGTACAGGAAATAATCAAGTTAACAGTAAGTAAGTTTAAAAGGCAAGACCCGCTTATATACTTAATGTTTTAAGTAAATATTTGAAGTTTTTCAATCCATCGCCTGCAAACTTATTGTTATACAATATTCAAGTTCAAATATCTGAGAGAGAAATATTAAAGAAGCCATTCTTTTTTGTTTTTGTACAAGTTGTAATGAGGAGGAAGTAAACTTGAGCCGTTCATAAGTCTATGAATTATTATTAATCATGTCGAACTTATTACGTCAAGAATACTAGGAGCTCGTGGCAGAATAATAATAGCTGCTTTAGTCTTCAGGTTAAGCCGCGCTTGCCTAGGTTGATCCGTGGATGGGTGACCACCCAATACATACAGAGTTTCTTCCATCCCTCGGAAAGTACGTTAAGCCGTTGATCCCGACTGTAAATTGTAGATCTTTGACAGTCGTTACAGATAGTCAGTAACCCAAAAGTCTGACAACCAGCCTTATCTAGGGGTAAGTATCATATTACCGACGGCAGGATAGGCAGTCGCGTCCTGTAAAATACTGGTATTCGTCTGCATCCGGTTAGACTAGAAGCCGACCCCAGTATAGTTGAGAAATGGCAGATAATGATGATGCTTATTACCATCACCTGGCACGCACAATGGTCCACTAGGGACTAAGTGCGGAAACCAAAACCCCCGTAATAGATAGACTATCACCTGGAGTTTTTTTTTTGTGAACCTTGTACAAAAAACTCTTAGGTTTTTTCGTTATCGAACCCAGGACCCGCGCGGGATTGTGGACGGAGAGCAATGGGCTAGCTCGCCGTCCGTCCGTCTCATGACGACCGCGACAGGCCGTGTCGACGGCGCGTTCGTGTTCCACGCGCGCCTCAAAGAGAGTCAGCAAAAGGAAGGGGTCCGCAAGGGCCGAAGCCTGCCGGGGCTGCGGGACTGTTCGAAAGAGATACCGTGGCCCCGGAACACAAAGGGCGATGAAGGAACATGGATGGGTTTTAGTCAGTAAAAGTCTGACTCCTTCCGCTATGAGAGGAGCAGGAGGGAGCTCCTGCTTCGCCCAGAGCGGGAGGAGTCATTTAATGATTTCCCATCCGAAAAAAAGGGACCTTATGCTCAGCATTGCGATCGCAACCACTTTTCTATTCTACTTGCGTCTGCAATTTGTCTACTAGACTATGGTCATTTCTCAAAGTTCACAAGCTGATATGACAAAGTATCCCAAAATGCATACTCCGAGCGACTACGGATAAGTATTTCAATAAAATAAAACTTTCAACGTTACCCCAAGAAACTCGATTCAGCGAACAATGTAAAAGAACCCGTATCCTTCGCTACCCAATGAAAAAATAACCTTATTCGGTTAGCAATAGAGTTTAATTCACACTAATGACAGTTTCACGTAGTCCCTATTAAATATGAATTTCTTTATCTCGTCTCAAGCGAAGTTTCTCGCCGAATCGGTGATATCTAAATAATATTAATAAAAAATCTTGTTTGTCGTCTCAGTAAGAAAGTTGTTTTGAAACAACAAAAGTATGTGGGTAGTTATTATTGTAACAACAAATATTACGGCTATAAAAATATCGAGTAAGGTATTAGGACACCGTATTATAGAAAAAATATGACTATGGCTGTTGCTTACTTCGGTTTATTCTGATCTAGGGATTTTATTTCAATAGAATATTTAGTTGTTCATTATTTTAAACGGGATATTTACCACGTTTACTTTGTTTTGTGTGTGTGTTTATTGTGTGTTCGTTTTCAGTGTTAATGATATTTATTGTTAGTGACCATGTCAGTTTAAATACTTATTCATTTACTTACTAAGCACTTGTATCAATGCTTAGTTACGAGAAATATTACACTTAGGCTGCCAATAGACAATAGGTTGCTGCGTTGCAGTCCGTCTGTGAGTGCGATGCAGTTCATCAAATATTACTCTAATCTCTAAAGTGATCTCACTCAGACCACAGCGTTCCCACTGCTGGGACACAGACCTGTTCTTTGTAAGAGGGAGTGGGTCATAATAAATCACGCGGGCCCAGAGCGGTTATGTTGAAAAACTGCTGTTTTCTACAAAACTGCAAACCTACACGGTCAAAATGTATGTAAAAAAAATTATAAGAATGATAAAAAATATAAATTTTCTATGTAGTAGTAACTGCTCCGTTGGTCTCGTGGTCGCAAGCGCGGCTGCTGAGCGTGGGGTCCTGGGTTCGATTCGCGGGTCGGGCAAAAAGTGCTATTGGGTTTTTCCATTAGAAATTTCTCAGTAGTAGCTCGGAGTTTGGAAGTTGGCGGTATGATACCCTTGTGCCTCGGAAAGCACTTTAAGGCCTGTGTCTGATCTCTCTCCGGTCGTGTCGGATTGCCGTCCCATCGGACTATGAGAGTAATGGAGCAGAGAGTGCACCTGTGCCTGCACACACACTTGTGCATTATAATATCTCCCGCGCCGATGACTAATCTCCGTTAAGATTGACCGCCGTGAACGAAAACGGTCAGTAGGACTATTATTATGTAGTGGGGGTTCACATTGATGTCCTGAATATGTGGTAATCGTTTTAGTGTCGGTATCCCTCCAACCTTATTATATCAGAGGGGTGAGCCGGTTGCCATTAACCGGGTCCAAATTCAGACTCCGTGGCCGCTTATACTAAGAAATTCCTGAATGTAAACACTGCCCTACTGCATTTTTCATTAGCCCGAAATGCATACTCGTATTTGTTTTTAGTATCATCTAAAGCAAAGCTGCTCAACTTATTTTTATCGTGGGCTAAAATGTTGATTAAATGTCAACTGGCGGGCCATCTAGTAAATAAAGTAACATCACTTTAAGTTAGGTACTCATAAGTGTAATTGAAATAATGTCTTCATTTGGGACCATTTTTTAATGACTGCTTGCCCATAAAATGACTCTAATTTCACCGCAATTAGGCACATAATGACACCTGTAATCAAACTGTAACTTTTTCATTACCAATATTCACAAGTGAGTAATATGGATTTTTTTGCTTTATTCTTAAAAAAGTTTCGATACAAAAAATATCGTGTTCAATAGACCAAATAAATTAATGTACGTGTGTGTATTTATTAATTAAAATGTCTACAAGTACTAGTTATGAAGAAAACAATTTATGTTGTACACCGCCCGATATAGGATGTGAAGCCCTGAATGTTATGGAAGGTTTAATACCTGAAAACTCCAAGGACAAAAATATCTATTATCTACTAAATTAAATGTTTTTTTTTTTTGTATTATTTTCTTCACAAGTGTGTTGAAAAACGTCGTATGATACACGTGTGTATTGATGATTACCGTCCTCGGCTCTCTTAAGACCCTCACCTAACGGCTCGGGTCTCAATGGCGCTTTAGCGGTAATCACCAACATTACACACTTGTACCATAATGTACTATTAAATAAGTGTGGTTTCTGATTTTTGTAATTCGTATTTGGATATTGGTTTATTGAAAATAGATATTTTTCAATCTGTTTTTGGGACTAGCTCGTTGCAGGTGGCGGGCCAATTCAAATGAATTGGCGGGCCATAATTTGGCCCGCGGGCCTGGGTTTGAGCAGCCTCAATCTAAAGCAAAAGGCTTATTCTCTAAAACGTGGAACTGAGACACAACAGGTGAAGTATGCTATACTATACGCCTCTGCACACCACTTCGGGGGATATGTAACATCATTACCATAACGTCTTACTTAGTACGGTTCCCTCTACTTTGATATTGGAAAGAACATTGAATTTTCTTTGCGGTCTATATTCCAGCAGAATGGCATTCATCAGAAAGCCTCGGCACATCACTAATTGCGGCTTCTTACTTGTTCCTTTATGTAAAACTCTTGTGTACAAGGGGAAATGTGCTTCATGTAAGATGCATATAAGAGTCTTAAGTATAAAATGTATATGTTACAGTCAAAACCACTTTTGACTGGTTTCAGTCAAAACCCTTAAAAAAAAAGTTAAGTACAAATGCGTTTTCTGCAATCAAAATATGTTGTTTTAGAACGCCTCAGTTGTATAATTTACCTAGTCCTAGAATCACATGATGTTTTTCATAGGGTCCCAAAAAAACTAACAACCTAATAAGTTTCTGAGTAAAATGTTAGTTATTGGTAAAATAGTTTTGGCCGGTCAAAAGTAGTTTTGACTGATTAACAGTTTTGACTGACATATATAAAGATTGAAAATATGAGACGTGATTACATTTTTGCTGCGCATATCGTTACGGATTTTACTATCATTTACAACATAACATAATATGAGAAGCCGTGCTTGCCTAGGTTGGTCCGTGGATGGGGGGGGAACCATCGATAACATACCGAGTTTTCTCCATGCCTCAGAAAGCACATTAAGCCGTTGGTCACGGTTGTCAGTAGCCCGAAAGCCTGACAACCAGTATTACCAAGGGGTATCGTATTACCCAGTACAACTGGGTTGTGAAGGTCAGATAGGCAGCCGCTCCATGTAAAATTATACTATTCAGCCGCAGGCACAGGCCTTCGTTCCATGAGAGGAAGTGGGAACAATACACCACGTGGAACCACTGCGGGCTGGTGGACGCATGTCTTCGAATTTATTTCTGAATCTAGATCATGGTACATTTTATTCTTTCAGGAAAATAACATTATTTAATTAAAATACGCGATGAATATTCAGTTTTTTACTTTATTTATGTGGAATTTTCAATCGTCGGACTCAGATAAAAAGTTTCATTGACAGATAACTTTTAACTGTTAAATAAATACGGTGTGTGACATATTTCTTACACAAACCGTATTATTTAGGAGGCATAGGTTAAGAAATACTAACAAATTGATGGGTTATCTACCTAAATTAAAGATAAATAAATAATTTTATTCGTCAGACAAATAAATAGATTGATACCTCGGCCCAAAAGATTGCCGTAAGACAATAACAATGAAGTTATTGCGTAATTTGATCAAAACGTAACAAACAAACACTCAACCCGAGCAGTAAACATTAACAACGGGATTTGTGTAATATGGTGTTACGGTTCTACACGTGTACAATAACACATACCGATAAATTGTTAGCCTTGAACCCCATACCCTTGAAAAATATCTCCTCAGGAATACTATTTACCAAGACCAACCCGAAAACGAGGTCAGTATCCCTACATTGTCAAACCAGAGTAATTTGTATGTAAGTAGAAAATGTCGTCATCATTTTACCGACCTTACCCCTAATATTGGGGACGGCTTACGACAGATCGGGGGCTTACAAACGTCACCCAAATATGATAAAACGCCTCTACGATCGGCTCGTAGCCGCGCGCTACGCCGACGCCTACGCCGTAGGCCGGTTACGAAACGAACTTAGCTTCGGTTACAACTTCGTAATTTAGATCTCTTTTTATGTGAATATTTTCGTAGTCTGTTTGTCAATGTTATTCTCGTAAAAGTGAGATTATTTTTGCTGCTGACGCTGTTTTTATTTATTTGTGACGCTAATAGATGTCTTTATTGCGTTTCGGAGGATGTTTATATAATGTTTATTTGAGAAGTTTTGTCGTAAAATATTTATATCATTTTGGGAGATAAAAAGATATTGGTTGAGTGTCTGTATTTTTTATGTTGAACTTATAAGTTTTAATTACCATTTGGATTCGAATCTAGGTCACAAAAATGATAAAAACTGATAAAATTCGCTAATGGATTGGCAGGCTGACACCATTATCGTTATTGCCAATCTTTTGTGTTCCCCTCATTATTGCTAAATACATAATGTATGACTAACTCTCGCTCGCGGCTCCTCTCGCGTGTAAGTGCTTACTTAACCGGGGAGCAAAGTACTTTATACGCTAATCTATGGCGAAATTTCATTCAGAACTGGTTAGCCGTTTAGGCGTGATTAAGTTACATCAAACATTTAGACATTATGATTAGTATCGTTGTATTCTATTGCGGACTGCCAAGTCATAGGTCTCGAGTACAAACCCAAGACCTTTAATTTTTAGGATTCGTGTACGTATTGTATTTACACTTGTATGTACACCTACTTCAGTGAAGGAAATCATTGTGAGGAAACCAGCATGCTTGAGAGATATTTCTTGATGGCATGTAAAGCGAAGTCAGAGGCCCATGCCATGGGCGGCATGAAAACTCTGACACCAGGTTAGGCAATAACCACACGATAAAGAAGAAGATCAGAGTATTGAGGAACTTTAAGGTCCTTTAACCTTTCCGAAACGGGCTGCAGACCGCAAACTGCAAGCGACACCACTTGTTTCTATGAATCTCCACGACCCCCGATTCCGAGCGCAGCGACAATGCGGCCTGTGGCCACGGCGCGCAGCGACGGCAGACTGAAGTGCCCAGTGGTGTCGCGAACCGCAGAGAGTACACATGTAAAATATGACGACTTTTTCTCATATAGTATTTTTTTTTTGGCATAGTTACAACAAATCGTCATCATCTTCCTCTTCTAAAATACACAATAGTAAACTATCGGTAGCGTTGTCTGACATTCTGTCTCGCAAGAAGGTACTGGCGTGACTGAGACATGGTTCTATGCATTGTGCAGCCGCGGCATGCCGCCGCGCTTGGATTAGAAGCAGCCGCGACCGCAGGCCGCACTGCGGTCCAACCGCAGCCGTTAGCCGCAGTGTCGCCTGCGGTTGCAGTCTGCAGCCCGTCTCGGAAAGGCACCTATTATACTCCTAAAAGTTTTCATGAAATGCCCCCCAACCACTTCATTCGAGTGTCACATTATCCTTGTGTCCTGTATCCTTTACATCGACGTTTTGATCGACAAGCAAAAGGCGATCACTTTTATAAGGCATCAATGTATAAAAAAGCAAGAGAATCTCACGGCTCATTCGCTTATTTAAACGAGTTAGGTCGCACCACCGCCGAGATTATTGCGACAAAAGTTATAATAACTTCCAGGAAGGAGGCGATTTCAGGAAGGAGCGGTAGCGATTTGTGAACAAAGAGTTTGGTAAAGATAAGTTGATTGTTATTGAATGCCTCGTTGGTCTAGAGATCGCAAGTGCGACTGCTGAGCAGGAGGACCTGGGTTCAGTTCCCGGGTCAGGCAAAGTGTTATTGGGTTTTTCCATTAAAAAATTTCTAGTCATATCCACGGGTTCTGGATTCGTCTCCAGTTGATGACAGTCGATCGTCCCCTATTAGTGTTAGTTTACCAGTGCTACTTTCTAACACAATAAAATACTTATTATACTTACATTCTTCTATAACCGAACTCTCAAATACACATTGAGTTAATTTACTCGTTATATATTTATTTGTCACCATTTATTTATACATTTTGTTTGAAACTGTTTTCCGTCACTTCCCCCTCAAAGTTCATTGGAAGACCAGCGTCAGACAGCATCACCTGTCTGGCATGAATGCTGAAATGGACCTTTTTGGCGCAGCCGTGAGGCACACAGCACATTCTATGTTTTCCTCCTTATTTTGTAGCTTTTTTTTATATGTATGTGTGTGCTTAAATAACTGAGGTCAACTAAATATTTTTTTTTCTTTCTTGCTGTCTTTCTTTCTTTCCTATTACAAGGGACTTAAAACATAACTGGTGAAACGTATGTACTATTAGGTACACCTGTGCCTAACCCTTCGAGGATTCGTGATAATATACTATTAATTTAATTACATTATTAAACATTAAAATGTTAAATTAACAGAACTTGTGTAATCTTGAATTGACACCAATAATCATTCTGAAAAAAAATGTCGTTCACATTAACAAAAAAAAACCGGCCAAGTGGCGAGTCGGACTCGCGCACGAAGGGGTCCATATCATTATTAAATAATCACATTTGTTGTATGGGAGTCCCACTTGAATATTTACTTTATTCTGCTTTATTTGTTGTTAAAGCGGCAACAGAAATACATCATCTGTGAAAAATTCAACTGTCTAGCTATTACGGATCATGAGATACAGCCTGGTGACAGACAGACAGGCAGATGGACAGTGGAGTCTTAGTAATAGGAAATCAACAAAGCCGCTTTCGCTTACAACGTACACAACACCATTTCAGAATCAGTTTACACGGGACGTTTCTCCGGTAATCTTTCCGTCGTAGATGCGATATCTACTTCGCTACTATTGCGAGCACGATTTACCACAAAATGTGATTTAAACTCTTTTGTCGAGTAATGAAAATCGACCCGTGTGGACCGGAGCGTATGATGAGGGAAATATGCGTGGTGTATTTTTTTTGCGAATATATTCTGTCTGGTTGTTTATGCTGTGGATTCATGCTTTAGAAGTCGAAATGTGACTTATTAGTTAAAACATGCAATGTGAACTTACGGCTTTTCCTATGAGGGTAGGCAAAAATTATAGACCGCCACCTGATACGAGTTTTACACGTTCATACACTGCTGTCAATAGGGTATACTCTAAAAAAGAGAAAAAATCTAAAAATATATGATTGAGATAGCTTAGGCAAAAAGCAGTCGGAAAACATTAGTTTTAGTTCATAAAATAGCAAACTAAATTTTAAAATTAAATTCAAAGGTTTCAGCTTTTTTAATCTGTCTCATAACAAGATCAAAGTAGTCGCCATGTTATTACGTCACACGGCTATGTAAACTTACAAGTGTCAACTGTCAACATCATCTGCCTAGCCAACCGGATGCAGCTGAATACCAGTATTTTACATGGAGCGACTGCCTATCTGACCTCCACAAACCAGTTAGTACTGGGTAATACGATACCCCTTGGTAAAACTGGTTGTCAGACTTTTTGGGCCACTGACTACCAGTAAACTGTCAAAGATCACAAATGATAGCCGGGACCAACTGCTGAACGTGCTTTTCGAGGCACGGAGGAAACTCGGTATGTAAGGGTGATCACCCATCCACAGACCAACCTAGGCAAGCGCGGCTTAACCTAAAGATCGACCCGAGCGGCTGTTATTATTTAGCCACGAGCTCCTCCATAAAAGTGTCAACTGTCAACTTCAAATATCACTGCATTTGTTTACACAGCCAACTGACGTCATGACCACAGAGCAATATGGCGTCCAGCGTTTTTGTCAAATAACGCGCGAAATTTGAAAATGCACAATTTTAATGCGTGTTTATGGCACTTAACGATTGAATCAAAATTTTGTGAATTTTTTAGTGATTAATTAGCACTATGGAATCTATTTGAGACACTTTTCAAAAATGGATGTGATACCCTATTGTAGATCTTTGACAGTCGGTCGTTACAGGTAGTCAGTGGTCCGAAAGTCTGACAGCTAGTCTTTCCAAGGGATATCGTAGTACCCAGTACTAACTGGGTTGTGGAGGTCGGATAGGCAGTCGCTCCATGTAAAATACTGATACTCAGCTGCATTCCGTTAGACTGGAAGCCGACCCCAACATAGTTGGGAAAAGGCTAGGCAGACGATGATGACATCTTGTCATACACGCACGCTGGTTGCACAATGGACGCAAAGAAGTGAGTTTACGTACGTCTGTATGTGGTATCATGTTTTCCGATGCCAATGAACACTTTGTCATACTATGTTTCATTAAATTTCATTACCTAACCCCTATTTTATCTTTTTCACCAGAAAATAACACGGCCATTAATTCAGAAAAGTGAATGACACTAAGCACTGGAACTTAAATAAGTAAGAAAACTTTACGGGGTGTAAAGCTATCTCGGCAATAAAACTTGTTCAACTCTTTCTCAGCTAAGATTACATCTAGAAACTTTAATCTGAGTTGCATACTAATACATAGTTTCAGCAACTTCATGAAGTACCGCAACTCAATTGAAACATGCAACCTAACTAATTTAATAAATGCGAAAGTAAGTTTGTTTGTTTGTTACCTTTTCACGCCAAAACCACTACACCTATCATCCTGAAATTTTGCACATACATATGTTGTCATAGGGTACCTTTAATCTCGAAAAAAGTAAGTCTGTTTCCGAGGAAAACCACAATAACGTTCTTATGATCAAAGATGGTGCCACTTTGTCTTTCGAATCATGATTGAATTCGTTTCTAGTCTACATTTGACAGATTCTACTTTTGACGTCATATTCTACATTACAAGCAGAGTATACAAATCGAATTGTTTGTCAAATTCTAAATTAATGCAAGCGAAGCCGCGGGCAACAGCTAGTTTTTAACAAGATTGTTAGCCTTTAAGACACACCGATGGCCCAGAACAGCACACAGACATGAGACTGACGTGATCTCGTCATGGGCATTTGATTGCACATGCATTTCAAGTAATACTTAATATTCGTTGACCTAGAGATAGCAAGCGCAACTGCTGAACATGAGATTCTGGGTTCGATTCCTGGGTCGGGTAAAGTTATATTAGGTTTTATCCGAAATTTCTCAATAGCAGCCACGGAGACCGGATTTGTGCACGGTTGATGGCAATAGGCTCGCCCCCTATTCATGGGACTTGAAACATAACGTTAACATCGCGATCCACCCTTGTGGTTGCTAATATTTAGCCACGAGACCCAGTTCCCGAGCCCAAGAGACCAAGTAGTTAACACAATTACTCGAAGTTTAGAAAGATAAATCAATTCGATTTCCCTACAGAGCTGAGTGTTTGAAACTGTTCAGTAATTCAGTGCGTCTTTATCGGCCCTCAGTATAACTGCTTCTATTTAGGCGTGTTTTATTCGCGTAGTCGCGTAGTGTAGGGTACGAAATATAAGTAATGGGTGGGGTAAAGTGCGTAGTTTCTGGTTGATGTATGGTTGGGTTGCTTATAAGAGCGCGCCGGAATGTGAGAATGGCGTTTCTAGTATATTTTCTTTAGTTCTTGAATAGCTGGGTGATGTATGTTGATGATATTTATTTATTTAACCCTATTATACATCTTTTTATTGAGCATATATGTTTATTAATGGTCTAGCGATCGCCCGCGACCTTCATCTGCGTCATGTATTATTAAAATATTACTTCCCGATTTAAATCGGATTTTGTTTATTCCACGGAACCCTAACTCTTTTTCTAAACAAAAGTAACCAGCTCATGTTATAAATTACTCTTTATAACATCAGCTATCTGCAGTATTTGCCAGTGAAAATCCCGTCAAAATCGGTCGACCCGTTTCGGAGATTATCTGGAACAGACGGACAGATAAAATTTAAAAAAAGGTTTTTTTGTGAAGTACCGCATACAGGGTGACCGGTAATTAGTATACGATACTTAAACACGTGAATGTACTCATGATAACAAACAACTTTTACTATGGGACCAAACCTGAAATCGCGAAAAAAAACAGCTGTTCACTACATTTTGACTTCGCCTTTGTACTGAACAACTGATTTTTTTTTCGCGATTTCAGGTTTGGTCCCATAGTAAAACAAACAGACACTTCAATTATATTTTTTGTAAAGATAGAGTATCATCATCACGCTGCTGGGACACGGCCTCCTCTCAATGAGAGGGAATGGGCTATAATCCACCACGCGGGCCCAGTGCGGATTGGTAGATGTCACATGTCTTCGAATTTTTGGTTCTAAGACATGTCGGTTTCCTCACGATGTTTTCCTTCACCGTTTTGAGAGCAGTGGTGATGAAATAAATTACACAAAGTAAAAGATAAAGTATAGATACCATAATTATGTATAGGTTCCGGTCGATTTTTGCGACGCTTAGGGAGGTCGATATCCATTCAATGGACGCCAACAGTGACTTAAAAGATTATTTAAAATCAAATCATTTGTTCATTAAATTCTAGGCTAAGTTTACTAACTTAACTAATGTAACTAAGTCCTTATTATGGGCAAGTTAGTCGAAGTTTCATTACTGCTTTGTTACTTATAACAATTTCCAAGAAATACTACTCGAGTAGTGTTTCGTATAAACCTTACTACGTAATTGTATGTTGGAAGTAATTTATTAACAAAACTTCGGCAGACCCGTCTGTAGACAACAAAGAAATATACTTGTTGATTAAAAAATGCCTTGTTGGTGTACTAGTCGCAAGCGCCACTGCTGAGGTCCTGGGTTCGAATCCCAGGTCGGGCAAAGTATTATTGGGTTTTTCCATCAAGAATTTCCTAGTAGCCACGGAGTCTGTTATGTGCCCAGTTTATGGCAATAGGCTCTATTGCATGGGACTTAAATATAACTGGCTAAAGAGAGTGTACTATTAGGTACGCTACGCCTCTGCCTTTCCTTCGGTGATTACAGGCGTGATGTTATATTACTCTTTACTTTATTTCAAAAGTAACATTTAATTAGTTTCTCTCATCTACTTTATCACTGTCTCACCAACAGTTTATCAAATAAAAAAAACAGATACTAAACCATAAACCTAACAGCAATGAGCGTCTCAAGCATTTTATTGCAATAACTCTCAAGTTTCCTCAGACACGCCATACGCTCGTTAAAGCGAAGGGGTGCGGTGTCGGCCCATTGTCCGACACTCGACACTCGCTCGACTCCGCTCGACACTCGCTCTCGGCGCTCTCAGACACTGCCTTCGAGCGAAGGTGCTGACTCGCGAAGTCGGAGGCCCTTGTTGATCAAATATACAGATGTGATGTTTGTGAAGGTGGATGTATATTTTTGTGTTTAAGGGCTCTTTCAAGATTTCTTACGTCACTCTCAACGCTCACGTTTGTAAATGACGTTAGACAGTTTGGAATAGGCTAGTTTCCACCATCGATAAATTGCAAATCTATTTAGTCCGTCAGTTAGAGTATTGCAAAATAATGGACACATATTTTTGGTTTTTGTAAATCAATGAATATTGACAAAGATAAAACGCATCAAAACTCGAGAGAGGGGGCTCGTGACGTCACAACGCACTAAAAATTATAGCACGGCGTGACATGTTGAGAATTTTAAAAGCGTCGTATCTTCGTCAATTTTGGTTTACGTAACAAAAGAAAAAATACGTGTCAAATATTTTTTGATAATCTAACTGACGGACTAATTATTTTTTTTCAGGACACAAGCCTATTATAAATGGATCAACTTCTTTTTAAAAAATTAAAGGTTAAACGTCTGTTAATTTTTTTCGCGAAACAGGCATCATATGTGCTAATGCTTTCTTCTTTTGTTAGACATACTGGCTCATGGAGAACAAAAAAAATCCTCACGAATCATGTCCATAAACTTTTACACGTAACTTAATTCACAAAATAATAGAAAACAATTGCCTCGTGCCTTGAAGAATTGCCAAACTTAAGTGGCAGTGGGCAGGGCACATTGCTCGGTTGGTCGATGGGGCTGAAAAGTTCTGGAGTGGCGACCGCAAACCGGAAGACGTTGCGTTAGAAGGCCTCCCACTAGGTGGACCGATGACCTGGTAAAGGTTGCGGGAATCCGCTGGATGCGAGTCGCACGGGACCGGTCAATGTGGCGACAATTGGGGGAGGCCTATGTCCAGCAGTGAACGTCTTTCGGCTGAAATGATGATGATGATGAACTGCTTCGTAGGTCGAGTGGTATGAAGCGCGACTGCTGAGCATGAAGTCCTGGGTTCGATTCCCGGGTAGGGCAAATAATTATTTTGTTTTTCCATGAGGAATTTCTCAGTAGCAGCCACGGAGTCTGTATCTATGCCCGTTTGACGGCAATAGGTACGCCCCCTAATACATGGGACTTAAACATAACTGGCGAAAAGTGGGTGTACTATTAGGTTCACCTCAGTCTAACCCTTCGAGGATTACAGGCGTGATGTTATGTTACGTAACAGAAAATAATTAATCATTCCCTCCCTAAAACAAAACAAAAAAGAAAACAAATTACTTCCTTCCTTAAAACCTAATTTATCAGCTTTCCAGGCAGTACCTTTAGTATCTAATTAAAAGTTATTAAAATTCTTTAAACTAATTGTAATCACGAGTTGTTCCTCGGGATCCAATGACGCTGCATGAACGGAATACCTTCTTTGCCTCAAGTTTTCCAATTAGAATATTTTCGTGACTTACCGTCAAGGTCGCGGGTTTTGTACCTTTTGCCTGAAGGGTTAAAGTATGAAATTGCCGATTGGTACTGAAAAATTTAAACTTATTTTTTTTTAAGATATAACATATTTATTTAATCCAAATATTTACCCTCATTATCAATACATTGCTGCCATCTAAACGGAAGTTCATTTATGCCTTTACGATAGATCTCTGAGGATCTAGATTCGACAAACTGTGTGAAAGCATTTTGTACTGCCTCCTGGGAAGAAAATTTTTTATCACGTAGAAAATTGTCTAAATCACGAAGAAAATGGTAGTCCGCTGGAGCAAGGTCTGGCGAGTACGGAGGATGACGTATAGTCTGCAGCTCTCTAGTTTCTCGTGCAGTGTGAGGTCTTGCGTTATCATGGAGCAATAATGGTGAAGATCGATTCACGAGTCGGGGCTGTTTCACTGCCAGTTTCACCATCATTGTTCGAAGTTCGGCACAGTAAACATCTGCTGTTATTGCCTGACCAGACCTGAGAAAGCTATAGTGAATAACACCATGAAGAGACCACCAAACAGTTACCATTACCTTTTTATTGGTAAGCTTTGCTTTAGGGCACTGTTGCGGCGTTTGACCTGGGGTCAGCCATTGCATTTTTCGCTTACGATTATCGTAAACAATCCACTTTTCGTCACATGGTACAATTCGATCCAACATGCTTTGATTTCTGTACCGATTCAACAAAGCAACACAAGTTTCAACACACATTTTTTTCTGCAGATCAGTCAAATCATGGGGCACCCATTTTTCATATTTTTTATCTAATTGATTTGATGCAAATGAGTCAATATTGTAGGTAGGGTAACGTTAAACCATGCCGCTAATCCCTGGGTAGTTTGACTCGGGTCGGCTTCTACCATCTCCTTCAATTCAGCGTTATTCACCTGTGTGGGCGGTCTATTACGTGGTTCGTTCTTCAAGTCGAAGTTTCCATTACGAAAGCGTTTAAACCAAAAACGCACGGTGCGTTTATTAGCAGTCACCTCTCCAAACGCAACGTTGATAATGCAAGCCGTTTCTGCTGCGTAAGTTCCGCGTCTGAACTCGTTTTCAAAAATAACTCGGATTATCGAAGTATCCATCTTTACGTCTAAGCTGAATAAAAAAACAATTGAAAGTCGAAAATCAAATGTTGCACATTTTTTAAAAGAAGAACCTCATAGGTGTCACGTGAAAAAAGTTTCATACGAAAATCTCACACCATGAAGATTTTATGTCAATTCGAAGTGTCTATTACTAGACAACGGAAATTTCATACTTTAACCCGTTTTTTTTTTTTTTTTTTTTTTTCGGATGGGAAATCATCAAATGACTTCTCCCGCTCTGGGCGGAGCAGAAGGGTGTGTCAGACTTTTACTGACTAAAACCCATCCATGTTCCTTCATCGCCCTTTGTGTTCCGGGGCCACGGTATCTCTTTCGAACAGTCCCGCAACCATACTTTAGCCCCTGTTATTTAGTTTTTTGTTGAGGTTCTAAAACTAGAACCAACCAAAGTTTTAAACAATATTAATAGTAATGTAACAAAATAATAATCATCAATTCTGCTAAACTTAGGTTTAAGAATATTTAGTTTAAAGGGATAGCTTGTGTTGAACTACTGTATTATTCGCGATCTTAAAAAGCTTTTTTGTTTAAAATTATGGGTTCGTGTCCAACCATTCAAAACAATTTTTTGCTTTTGCTGAATTTTATTCTTAAGGATTCTGACCTCTACTCCGTACCATGCCATATCAAATTTGTATTCTATCATATGTATGTTAGCCTGTAAGGTAAACAGGGTGTAAACAGACTCTTCACGAAGCCGTCAACCAAGCATTCTGTACATCAAACTATAAAGTAAACCTACGCAAAAATAATTACTGGGAAACGACTTATAGTGTGAAAAATCGTTTTACGTTAAAACTCAATGTAGCACACTCAAAACACTGTCCTGAGGTAATTAAGGTGAAGGTGAGGTAGCCCGCGAAATTTATAAAATGTTGATTAGAATACTATTCGCGGCTGTAAGACGTATGTAGTTACAGAATTATATTCATCAAAATCATCATTACAACCCTCAAAGTTAATAAATAATAGGCTGACGACTTAAAAAAAATAAAATATATATATATATATATATATATATATATATATATATATATATATATATATATATATCTATAGCTCAAAGTTGCCAGAAAATAAATAAATGATGTTGATTATACCATGATCGTGCTATGGACATCTCAGGTACGGAAGGACCTTTGTTTGGTTGGAATACACGTTGTTTTAAAAAACCAGACAATAGAGATTTATTGTTTTACTGAAATCGTTACTCTTCTCCACCTCTATACTATCACGTTTTGTGTCTGAATTTGCCCTACAGGTGCAGTCACAAAAATCATAAAGTACAAACTACAGTACATGTGTTGTAAACGAACGCGAGACTTTATTTTTCAAAGTTTGAAGGTAGTTTGTACCATATACAGCATTGTGTAAAGGATTTTCCATTTTCCATTCGCATTTATTACGCACGTGTACATTCGACTTTGCTCGTGTTCTGTAGAGGAGAACGCCGAGACACAAAAAGTTGGTGAACTACGGTGTCTTCGTAGAAGTTGCGCATATTTTAGCATTGTAAATTTTATATGATTTACATGTCATGTGTTTTTATCTTATTCTTATAATTATCAGCATTAACTGAAACACGCTGAGATGGGTCATGATGTATAGTAAAAATATTTTTTACTATCAGTGAATCAACATTGTGGTCAGAATGGTGTTAGGCATATGAAGGCTCATTTTCACGATACTTTGACACTCAAGGACATTAAAAGAAAAACATAATATGATATAGCTCAAACTCAATCTCTAGAGATCTAGAGCAGTAAGATTTGTATTCAATTTAAATTATTTTCCATTATCAATAAAAGAATATTGATATCAATGACATTGATATATGCCCAAGGCATTAAGACCGCCTTTGTACAGTTTTTATTTGTGCATAAAGTTTTAATAAATATTTATATAAAAATATTTGACTTAGGAAAACTAAGTTTAAAAAGCTAAAAACTTTTTATTGAACATTGTTAAAGAGAATGAATATGCATAAATTTTATTTTTTTATTTCGACTGTTAAAGTACTATAAAAATAATGTCAAAAAGCGAAAACAAGACATAAATCGGCCAAACAACACAAAAGTTATAACCATGTAAACTTTTGTTTCTATCTCTTTCTAGATAAACGGAATTTAGTATGGATTTTGTACGTCGATGCAGCGAATTACGTTCTTCGCTGTATCGGATCTTTCTGTCTAATCAGCAGTTTCAAATGCTTATAATTTAGTATTTTATAAAGATATTAAAAAAATAATTTTACTTTGCTATTTATGATGTTAATACGCTTTGTTTAGAGTGAAAATTCATGCAAATACACTATTCTATGAAGAGAAAGTATAGATAGTAAGACTAGTATCAATAAATAACTTTAAAAAATACTTTCATATAATTATGTCCACTTTCGAGATCATAGATCATGTCGCCATAACTTTTAACAAGATAAAACCAAACAAATATAAAAACAACTTGACAGTCAAATGGCGTATACAGCCTGTCAGTATTACTTCCAAAGAGTCCTTAAAACCCCAAGTTTCGACTTCACAAGTAATTTATGAGCGAGCCTTCCAATCATTAGGGAACAGGTGGCGCCTCCTTGCGGCACTCCTGACAACTAACTTTGTTTTAATAACAAAGTTTCATTAATATTTGAGTTATCTGGTCTGGATGTATTGATTTTGTCGTAGATATTATTTAGAAATCGGAATTCTATAAAGGGTATAACAAGACCCTTAACAAATACCCATATCGAAGCGATTGGTGCGATCTTTCTGAGGGTGTTCCTCAGGGTGGCGTCCTTTCTCCTCTTATTTTATCCGTTTTCATTAACGCTGTCACCAAGGTATTAACTTCACATTATCATCCCTATGCAGGCGAACTGCAGCATTATCGTCATTTAAAACTTGAAGAGCTTCCTAGAGCTATCGATGCCATCAATAATAATCTTCAAAACATCAGTCAGTGGGCTAAAAGTTTTGGACTTTCAGTCAACCCAACAAAATCACAAGCTCTCATTATTGGTGGCAGACACTTCGTCAATTTATTAAATAATCAGTCCCTTCCTCCTGTTGTGTACGATGATATCGCTATAGCCTACTCCAAGAAAGTTCAAGACTTAGGTGTATTCTTGGACTGCAACTTATCTTGGCATGTTCACATTGCTGAAGTAAGCAAGAGGTTGTTGTTGAGGTGTTGAAGTTTTGTTCGTATCGGTCACTTAAGCGTCTTCAGAAGTTCCTGCCATTTGAAACTAAAATTACTATTGCTCAGTCTCTCCTTCTACCTCTTCTAGACTATGCTGATGTATGCTTTCTTGATGCGACTGAGGAACTTCTTAATAAGCTCGAACGTCTGCAAAATTTGTGTATCCGCTTCATTTTCGGGCTTCGTAAGTACGACCATGTGTCGGAGTTTCAGAAGCAGCTGAAGTGGCTACCTATTCGGCAGCGTCAAGATTGTCTCTTTCGATTGACTCTTTCGTTTCTCTTTTCCTTTCTTCTATCCTTTATTCGAAAGCTCTTTTGTATCTTTGGAAACGCTTTGAGTATCTCATTCCTAGAGATAAACCTTGTCGCTCATCATCTTATCTTCTCCTTCCCTCCCCACTCCTCAAGTCGGTTTGATGGATCTTTCACTGTTCGTGCAGTGCGCCTTTGGAATTCATTTCCACACTCCTTGCGGGATAGTCATTTCCTGTCAACATGATCAATATGTAGTATGTATGTATATATATATATATATATATTCGTAGGATTTTATAGGTATGTGTATATACTGTATGTATTACGTATATTATATTGTATGTTTGTAGTTTAGTTCCTCAAATTAATTCATTTAAGTAACAGCATGTAATGGCACATACATAAGTGTAACCTATTTTGCAAACCTCGCTATCAAAGTTAGGTTTGCTTTAGGAAACCCAATTCTGGGTTAAGCTCGCCTTTGTACGTAAGCTATATAATTGCAATTAATATGTATATTTGTTTTTTGTGTGCAATAAAGGTAAGAAGCCGAAACTCCGAAAAGCACTTGTTCTCCCTGTCATTGCGATTAGACATTTAACAAAATTAAAAGTATTTATTAAAAATGGCTGAAAACCAGCGCAATTCATCATTCTCATACCGTTATCTTAGTTTATTTGGCGTTGGCGAAGCATGTCTTCTTCTTCCATACTTTGAAAACCAGCGCAATTCCTCAAAACGTCCACCCCATCTTATTAAAGATTTAAATCTTCATAACGATGTACAATCTGCAAAATCCCCAGCAACAAACAAGCCTCACTGATCAGCCTAACAAACCGGTAGTTCCGCTATAAAACTCTTCACTAGCCCTGTAAATTTACAGACTCTAGAAAAACTGCAAAAAATTTCGTCTGTTCGACAATAGCATCTTTACGCACGAGAAGGCAAGTGATACGCGCCGCCACCTTCACTGGCCATCCAGTAAATACAAAGTAGGTATTTTGTGTCCGAACGTATGTAGAAATGTGTGTTTTTATCAAATTGACAACACACGCTACAACTTATACTTTTTTTTATGACATTTATATCTATTTAACAGTTTATAACACACACACACACACACACACACACACATAAAATACACTAATACACCAATTACAGAAAAGTAGAAAGGAACAGAAAAATAGATACAAAAGTTACGCTTCTTTTCTTTTTTGTTTCCCTCTCTTAATAATTCTTTAATAATTACTTAAAGAATCTAAAAGAGCATTTCTTATGAAATGAAAAAGTGTGGAACTTACATAACGTAACATTTCGCCAGTTATGTTCAAGTCCCATGTAATAGGGGGTGAGCCTATTGTCATATAACGGCCACAAAACCAGACTCCGTGGGTTTTTCAACAGGAATTTCTCAATAGCAGTATTGAGAAATTCCTGATGAAAAACCCAATAACAATTTGCCCGACCCGGGAATTAAACCCAGGACCTTAACTGTCCATTGTGACCACTTAACCAACGAGGCAGTCAACAACGTCTAGAACATTATACTTTTCATTATCATTATACGACCAGAGTCGTGTCACAGACGTGCATCAGTCACAGACGTTTTTCTAGATAACTTGCGAGTTCCGCTTATAATAATATCCATTTTTTATTATTTGTCTATAACTTATAATTATTACAGTTCTACCAGTCTATTACAGTAATTAAACAAACACTGGTAAGCTACTTGATCACATTATATTGTAATTACGGAGTCTTTGCTCCACAAATGTCTACTTTCGTAAAACATCTTGGAGCTGCAATCGCTGACCGCTGGAACAGGTCCTTTAGCTTAGTAATGGGTTGGTTAATCATGAATGGTGGATCAAGAATAATCATCTCAATAATCCGTGCCACTAGCATGTGCATTCGCGGCACAAGACATAAATTTAAACCATTAGCCAAGTTATTTGGCTTTGGCGATGGAGCAGCCCTACCTAGACAAGACTTATGTGGATGCGGCCGACGAACCAAGAAGACGACGAGTGCAATATTGCGATGGTTAGATGAGCTTGTTTTATAAGATAATTAATCAATAACTTGACAGTACTGTATTTACGAATTATTTATAATAAACTAAACATACATTATATTGTAATTGCGGTCATGTAAGCTGCGGCTTGTGTGTAAACGTATTAGGAGCTGACCACATACCCACAGTCCCATAATATCAGGGGTGGCTCATTGCCGGGGCTGCGGGACTGTTCGAAAGAGATACCGTGGCCCCGGAACACAAAAGGCGATGAAGGAATATGGATGGGTTTTAGTCAGTAAAAGTCTGACAATCCCTCCTGCTCCGCCCAGAGCGGGAGAAGTCATTTGATGATTTACAATCCGAAAAAAAAAAGGTTGGCTTATTGCGATAATGTCGATGTGTTTTTTGTTTTTAACCGACTTCTAAAAACAGGAGGTTATCAATTCGTCTGATTTTGTTTTTGTTTATGTTGCATTTTACAAAAAATACTTATGCGCCTCATCAACAAGCCTGTTATCCCCGGAGGTTTAGGCAAACGTGTACCTAATAGTAAACCCACATTTCACCAGTTATGGTTAAGTCCCATGTAATAGGGGGCGACCCTATTGCCATCTCGACTCCGTGGCTGCTTATCATAAGTAGTTAAAAGTTTCTGAGAAAAGAACTCCCAAATAGTCTTCGAACTGATTGGCGATTGCTGTTGCCTAGCAATCCAAATTTCCCCAATCAGTTTCATGGCATTACAGATTACATCTGCCTCAAACCATTTATCAAACTACCATTGATCTTAGAGATTCAATCCAAGAATTTGCTTGAATGCTTTGAAACAAACCATTTTAACTCCGAACACAGCCGAGAGCCTCCGAAACCACACGAGCTTTGTCAAATGAGCGATTCCATTGGTCAGTGATGAAACGCCACATTCAAGGGTTCCTTTCGAACAGTATCAGGTTCACAGAGCATTTAAGTACTTGTCTGTACTTACACGTGTGTAACAAAATTCTAAATTCAAATACAATTTAGTTGATTGGAATCTTGTTTATTACTAAAGTGGGTAGTTCTCTAAATTATGAATTGGTTCTAGATTTGAGTTCTAGATTATGTAAAGGTAGGGTACTGTGTTAAGTCTCTTGGGTATGAATGAAAATGTATATGGCATTTCTCGGCTATGGATCGAAATCTATTTTGGAACACCAAATAAATTATAATGGACTTAGGTAAAGATGACAAAGATGTGATGACTGAAATTGAGACGAATAGAGAAGTTTGGAAGAAGTAGACTTGCTGCACTGACCTCAGTTTTTGAGGGCACGGTTGGCGCAGTGGCTGAACGATTGGCTGTTGCGCTGTCTGTCACGGGTTCGATCCCCACACGAAACAAATCTTTGTATAGCTTGCAGGTTCCGGGTGTGGTTGTTTGTTAATGTGAACTTAAATATTTGGAAACGCACATACGATACAGCAGAATTCCTAGCTTGGGGCAAAGTTAAAAAAAAAATGTCACAAGAGCAGGAGATTGATGATAATATAGTCTCTGGCAAAATGTTAGAAATAAAAACAAATGCATCATCGGCAAGAAAATATAATAACAACTATTTAAAAAAAGAACGTCTGGTTTTTACTTATAACATCTTCGCATTAGTAATACGAACTCCTTGCCCGAGACTTCTTAGCTCGCTTCGTTAGCCAATGAGACAAGAATAGCTGTAGCTGCTTGCCTAGTACTTTTTATACCTATGTGTTGGTTCTCGTTATCTCCTGTGAGGTCAATCTAAAAGGTCAGCGTTGTGAATGGTGTGTGACGCATAAAGATGCTTCTGACGTTGGCTTTTACCTACTAACTGACTGCCTGAGTACTTACTTGAGTCTTTTGTGAGATTTCTAAGATTTAGATTAGTTTACCATTGAGATCATGGATTTTTGACCATTTTTTGTGGTGTTTTCGACTGTATAGTCCTTCCAAATAGTTGGTCTTCAGGTCAAATTGAAGATATTGGTTGGTGGTCCATGTCTAGTTTAATTAAGAATGGATTTTGAAAAATAATTATCTCCCAATGTTTTATAAACAATATACTGTGTTTATTAAATGCCCAAATACACTACAATACATGTACACTATGAAATGTACGGTCGAACAAGCTACTTGGTTTACAGTTTAACCAACAAATTACATTGTAAAATGTAAACCAAATAGCTTGTTCGACCGTACATGCCCTATTACATGCGACTTAAACATAACTGGCGTAATGTGGGTGTATTAATATTAGATACACCTCTGCCCAACCCTTCTGGGACTACAGGCGTGATGTTATGATACAAAATACTTTAGCCGTAGTGACAACCCAACAAACAAACAAACAACACAAACGACAAACAACACAACAAACAAACACAAACAAACAACAAACAAACACAAACACACAATAAACAAACAACGTGAACAACGAGTGTCAAACTATTGCTTTAAACCTTTATGACTTTTTTTCATGACTGCTGAGCTTTACGCAACTTTTTTTTTGTTGCAGAAGATCAATACTATTATATGACATAGATTTTATATCTGTACATTCTAGGGCACAAGCTTATACAATTTTTGGGTCATTTCCATCAACAATGTTGGTAACAAAACCATAAATGAACATTTAAATAGTAGCATTAAATTTGGATGCTTAATAACAAGCATTTTCATCGAGTTGGCCCTCGATGTGCACATTCTATTATAATAGAAGCCTAAGTTCAATTTTGACAAAAGAAAAAATATAGTGATCATTAACACCTTTTGTTCCCTCAGTTCAAAAAAACCCCAACCATCAATTCGACAACGTAATAAAACCTCTTGTGATCAACACAGCATCATTAATATTTCTCAACGATTACTGGCAGTTAATCAAGAAACGTCTGTTCTCTATTCAAAATTAAACCGATTCTCTGTCCTTTGCCTAATTGTAAATTCAGCGCGGGCGTCGCTCGACACGTATCCGATAGTCCCTTATAATTCGCACATTGTTCGCAGAACCTCCATCAAATAGACTCTTGTTACATTGTGCGAAAATTTACGCGAAAATTTTCGTGCCAATTTTTGAGCCTGATCGATGATTCGAGATGTTTTTGTGTTCAGGACGAACGCTTGAGAGAGAATTAAATGGTGAAGTTGAATGTTGGATGCTGGCCGTGATAGATCGCTTGATTTCTATTGGTGCGATTGATCGGGTCGACTTTTATTGGTAGGACTTGACTTTACTAATCAGCTGTAGGATATATCTTTTGTGGAAATAAAACCTAATTTGCTGTGAGAGGCGAATCTTCTTTAAGGTAACTTAGCCGGGCTTAATAAGGTACCGAAAGGAACTTTGTAAGAAACCCTCATCGTCAACCTACATACAAACAAACATACTCTTCTCTATCATATTTATAACAATGTTTATAATTTTGAGTTACTTAACAAATTACTTACCACCTTAAAACCCTACTCTAACTTAGTTGCGATACATCTAATAAACTTTTATTGTTACCATTTCTGTGTATGATTACGTCAACTTACATCACTCAAAAACATACTTGCCACTTCAAATTTGAACTGCAAGTGTAAGGTGCCAACTACTGTGAGACCTTACACATTGAATTTTCATAAGAGTGTTTTGTTTTTCTGGGTAATTAAATAAATGCACTTACAATTACAACTACTGCGGCTTTTTCTTCCAATTCTAAGAGCACAATTTCGCAACTAAAAACAATATTAATACAGCCCCGATGCATTCCATTCTGGCAACAAACACAGGCGCTCATCAACAAATAACAGTCTCATTTAACAAATTATTAACTTTACAGACAAGTATATAAACAATTCATCTTCACTGCATCATCTGTTTACAAGAACAACAGTTTCATTCGACTGCACCACTATCATAATAAAACAATAATGCTAATTGATTTAGTCACAGAATTAACATTGCTGCTGATTGGACGAATATTATTGTGAATTTACATGTAAAGCTGTTTTATAAAAACACGCCTGTTTTCATACGCAGAGTTTATACAACTATGTTGATGTTTAATCATCAAATTATTTACAACTACAAACTATTGTACATATTGCGCTACGCTTCATGCCCGGTTAGTGACAAAAAATATAAACACAACTAGTGGATAAATACTCGACACCAATGCTTATCCTTTCTGGGATATGACCGTGATGTTACGATCTTCTGTTTTCATTCTTCAAGCTACCTGAGGCCCGAGCACGAGCGCGTGGTGCAAACGTAACGTAAATCCACGGGCCAACCTAGAAAAGCGTGGCTTAACCGCAGATCGACACGCCTGGCTGTTATTAGTTAACCACGAGCTTACTAGAAGACATAAGCTCTCCAATATTGCCTTCACAAATACGAAGACAGAATACGTCCACACAATAACCAGTAAAACCAATAAGTTTTGCACAGGTGGCGCCACCACCGCAGTTACCAACACTAGGTAGTAATTAAACACTCACCGCGTGTAGGTATTAGCTAACCGCAGAGACCGCGCCGCATTCATTTACAAAATGTCTGGCGTTACGATGAATATTATGAGAAATGTTTTTCCTCGCACGTGCTAGGTGTTGTAATTTTATAAAGGGTCGTTGATTAGTGTTTGTCACTTTTTACTATCGACAAAGGCTTCCACTCTATGCTTGGCTATGGCTAAGGATTATATTATATTCCACCACCCGTTGCGGGTTGGTAATTACTAAGACTCCATGGTGCGTCTGTCTATCTGTCACCAGGCTGTATCTTATGAACCATGATAGCTAGACAGTTGAAATTTTCACAGATGATGTATTTCTGTTGCCGCTATAACAACAAATAAAACAAAAATCAGAATAAAATAAATATTTAAGTGGAGCAACAAAAACGTGATTTTTGCGCGAGTCCGACTCGCACTTGTTTTTTGTTTCTAGGACATGAAGGTTTCCTCACGATGTTTTCCTTCGCCGTTTTGAGAAAAGTGGTGATGAAAAAAATTACACAAAATAATTAGGTTCGAACCTACGACCTATATTAGTAAGTAGAGGCCGTTACCACTAAGCCACCATTGCTTATAATAAAAACGTATACAGGGTTAGTTTTCAATGACCGGGCAAATTTTCAGAGATGGTTTAGAATCGATAATATTTTCGATATAATGAAAAAAAATACATTTTATTTTAAATTTTTATTTAAAATAAAAATTTAATTCCTGTCCACCACTAAAAAGCGAATGTGTGAATATTGCAACATTCAGTTCAACAACCTAGATAGGTAGCAGTTAGCACACACATCAATTTGGCGGCGCATGCACGCACACAAGTGCATTGATTCCCACTAGGTTTATGATTTAGGAATTTTTTTGGACATTTTCAAATGAATTCTATTATTTTATTTTTTTATTTTTTGACAATAATATTTAAAATACACTTTTGGTTTGATATCTAGATCTTTTATTAAACACAGACTAATAATATTTACATTATTTACACACTAACTCTATAAAAGAAATAAAAATATTTTACAAACATCAAAAAAGGTTAAGGGCGTCGAAAAATTCGTCCACATCGCTGTCAACAGGAAAAGTGCCCAGAAGGCTGGCAGCATTGCCACGTTGGATGGCAATGCTGATTCTTTGGCCAAAAAATAGGCCAGCGTAGGTCACGTGAAGAGTAATAGATCTATATCTTAATTTTAAATTTTGGCTGGTCATTGAAAACTAACCCTGTATACAGTTACTATTAATTTACAGTTAATAAAATCTTAAATTTTAATCATTCACTCACAGGCAACGCACTACCTAAATAAGTTGCTTTAAAAGTATGAAATGTTGCAGAAGAGTTTTTTTGTACCCAAATGCGCTACAGCAGGAACAGTAATACTCATTAGTATAACGAAGGTGAGAAATCAGAAAAGATTTTAATTCATCCCCGTGGACGAGAGAAACGTCATCAGACTTGTATAAAAAACCTCCACAGTTAGACACAGGACTTTAAAAATTGCCCGTTATCGATTTCATACAAATCTAGTCTGATTCAGGAAAATATAGACACCTGTGACGCCCAAAATTCCATCTCGCGTTTCTCATTCATGGTTATAACTCTCTCTGTTTTGTTAACAGGATGCTTCAGGAAAATGCATGGCGACTCAGAAACATCTGGTGAAGGAGTGTCCCGAGATGCTGGCCATCTCGACATGGACGGGCCAGGTGCCCCGCAGACCAACCCTGCCACTTGGAGCCAAGCTCTCTCAACTCATGGCTTTAGGATCCCGCCGCAACCCAGGATCTGTCGTATGGATGCTGGCGAAATCTGATGCGGAGATGAAGTAAGTGCGATTATCATACAGAAAGTCTAGCTAGATGAAGAGGGAATTTCTCAGCGACAACGCCAACATAGTCTGAAGCTACTGAAAATTAAAAAATATATGTTAAAAAATATTTCGGCGCTGTTACAAGCACCATGATCACGCATAAACTGAAGTTTGGATGTTTATGAGCAAACAAATCGGTCTACCCTCTTTCTTGTTTGTGTTCTTCTTCTCGGTACTTAAAAAGTGACGACAAAAACGTTCACGTGACACAGTGAGTTTCGTGTGTCGGTAACAGAATCGAGTTGTGAGTTTGTGAGTGACAGTGGTAGCGGTACCGAGCACAGATAAACAATTTGCAACGACGACAGTAACTCCCACTGAGCACAGAATCGCTGCATCGGCTGCTGAGGAATCTCGGTGCTCTGTGGTCACCCTCAACATTGTTACCGCAATCCAAAGCTGATAATCCACTTTTATCGTTACATAACAAGCGTGCCTTGTCATTTTTCTCCAGACACAACGCTTGTAGTAAAAAAAACATTAATTTTAAGCAATGTTTTAAAAATTGGTGTGACGTCTTTTCTTTTTCGTTTTTTTTCTTAGCCAACTCTTTTAATTATTATTGATACCCATATCATGTGGGTGCATAAAATATTACTAGACGGTCATCTTTAGGAAGTTTGGGAGTCCGCCATATTGGATTTAGACTGACGTCATTTACCTAACCATGACATATCCCCAATCTAAGCTTATATGCAAAATTTCAGCTCAACCAAAACAGTTTTCCAGTTGCAAGATTTGACCGAAACAAATATTGCATGTTAAATAAAAGCTTGTAACTAACAAAGCAAGCAGATACGCGAAGCAAAGTTGGTGTACGAACATAGTGAATATTATCTTGCTAACACAGTGCGAGCATTACATTTAATTAGTATTGGCCTGTATCAGCGCCATTTAACCGACAGCCGTAAATGGCTTGCGAAATGTGGTCACGCTACGCCCGGAGTCTTGTGCGATGAAATCCTGTTGCCAAGGATAAATGAACGAATACGGGTTTCTGTGATTGGGTTGTTTTCGTATCCTACTAAATTAATGAAGTAATTAATATTCAAAAAGAATGGCAGACAGATAGTTTATAGCCTGGCTTAACATATACAGGGTGTAAACAGACCCTTTACGAAGCCGTCAACCAAGCATTCTGTACATCAAACTAAGTACCTAACTCTCCGCAAAAAAAATTGCTGGGAAACGACTGTTTTTTGGGTGAAAAAACACGTTTTATGGTAATACTCAATATTATAGTGCACTCAAAACATTCTGCTTACGGACGCATTGAATAGTAAACGAGATAAGGAGGTATTTAAAGTAAAGTTATGACCTTTAAAACTAATACTTAAAAAAAAAAAAACCTGTGTAAAAGTTGGATGTTTCACCTCCTATATCTCCGTAACTAGTAGTTTCCCAAGTATGGTCCAGAACAAAAAGTGCCTTTCGGCTTCGTTAAGGGTCTATTTACACCCTTGATGACACATTTATTCCGGTAAATGACATAACGTAAATGTCAAACGTCGTTTCGTCGCGGCAAAAGCTAGTAAGTAGATAGAGGCTAGAATTTATAAGACAACTCGTCAAAAAAAAAAGTTACGCAAAATATTGCGGGCCTGGACCTTTTTCGCGAAATGAAAACTAAATATTTTGCGAAACATTTAATGTGCAAAGTAACGCCTGATTCTATAACTTATCTATAAACGTAAATCACAAATCCGCAATTCAAAAAAATATTGTGACATTCTCATTCTGATTATGCGCGTCTGTCTTCAGCACAGAGCATCCAATCAATCAAGCTCCATATTACCCTCAGTAATTAAAAACCTTTTGTCTGAACCACAACATTTTTAATCAACGACGAAATTAATGAACATTTTAATAAATATTTGCCGTCACACTCATTACAAAAGCATCACCCACATGTCACTGCTATCAATGGACGGCAGATCAAGTAGCTTTTAAAGAGATTCGCCTAGGCCGGAGCCAGGGACCCTAGACTACAGAGAATACAGAAGGTCAGTTTTATACAACGTCTGCTCACATAGAACCCGTTACGAACAGCGAATGCGTGTACTCGCGACTTCAATTTCTTTGAGATCTTTTTCTTTATCGTGTGGTTAGCGCGAGGTGCCAGGTTCGAGTTTTTATGCCGCCCATGGGCTTCAGGTTCTTTGATGAGATATAGATCACAGATGTGTCAGTGGCGTGCCTAGGGGCCAACGATACGGCAAGCCCCTTGGGCAAGCAGACTATTTAGAAACCTTCAAGAATAGTAGGTTATAAGAGGTAAGCAAAACTGTTACGCTTGTAAGAAAGTACCGCAACGAGGGATAAGTATGTCTTAACGTTGACACGGAAGCGACTAACTATCGACAGGGTGAGAGAATTGCAAAAGTACAGCCTGTAGATATGTTATTAGTTGAGTGCTTCAAACTGCCGGCGAGAGTTCTCGCTCAACTACTTCGTCTCGAAAGAAAAAACTCGCTCAGCAACGCTCGCTTTGTGGGCAAAACACTCCCTGAAAGACTCGTTTCGTTCATATCATACCATGCAAGTGACTGAGGAGCAATGAATCGCCCGTGACACTCACGAACTTGCTCATAGCTCAGCGACCAAAGCCGCTCGTTGCTTGCCAACTCGATTCTAGTTACTAGCTCTACGCTTTACGCTAATCATCGACGGTGGTACATTAACCTCACGTACGGTCGAACAAGCTATTTGGTTTACATTTTACAATGTAATTTGTGCGTTAAACTGTAAACCAAATAGCTTGTTCGACCGTACGTACGCACGACAACCAATCAAGCTATACTAAACCAAATTAAGCTGATCCCTCATCGTACGGGAAGCGAGGTCAGTTTCTACTTTTTAGGTATAACTTGATGTGTAGCCGTGCTATGTGTGCGTGCGCCTTTTTTAGATCGTTGTAAAAAACTAAGCTTCTGTCCTATTTTGTGTAGTATCCCTAGGACTAGTAGCCGACAAGATTAATGTGCCAGCCTCCCAATTAAATGGATCCCAGTGACCTTACCCCTTACCCTAAAGCGAATGAACTTAGACTAAATAAGTTCTTACGAGTCATTACGTTCGGGACATGATTAAGTGCTCTATTTCTTTTAATTATTAAAGTTTGAAGTGCAATCTGCTTGGGTTAATAACAAAGTGGCGGTTGAACGCAGCTTTGGTTGCGTGAAATAATATACCATAACACAGACTTTCTTAATCGTGTGGTTAGTTCCTAACCTGGTGTTAGATTTATGCCGCCCTCCCGGGCCTCTGACTTGGCTTTACATGCCATCGAGAAATATCCCTCCGGCCTACACTCCTAGCCAAGTTGACAATCTACAATCGTTGCAACGCTAGTAGAAAATTATTCAAATGAATGGGAATGACATCATCTCAACGTTAAATCACGTGATCAACACAAACGAATAGAAAATTAGTAGACAAGTTTACATCGTTTAAAATGATAGAATAGAATGTTATCGTTTCTACAATGTTGATCGCTAAACTCTTTGGTAGGAACGCTCACCATAGACTTAAGTGTAAGTTTTTTCTACAGACATTAAAGAACGAGCGAGCGACTCAGTCGTGTCAACTTGGCTACCAATTTAGCGCTTTCTACAATCGCTTACGCCGAGGCGTTTACGATTGTAGAAAGAGAATCGATACGAAACGTTTGTAACTTGTTTTCCTTCACCGAAGCAAGTGATAGTTATACAGTACGCACATGAATCCAAAAAATCAGAGGTGCGTGTCTTGGGTTCGAACTCGAGACCTATGACTTGGAAGTCCGATAGTCCCATCACTGCTTTACCATAACACAGTAAGCAATATTAATGACGTCATCATTTTCGGTAAGGCTGCCTGTTCGGTCTAGTTGTTGTAAGGGCTCGTACACATAAATACGCTACGACGTCGTATCGTGGGAATCAACAACGAGCAAGCGACACGACATCGCAACGTGCCACCATCATAATAATTGAAAGAAATAGATTTATCCAGTACCTTCTGTGTATCTGTTTCTTCTTTATTCGTATTCTTAAGCTTGAGGAGAACACGTCTAGTGCGGTCCTTTTTTCGAGGTTTACTGCGACCGACCACACGAGGAAATCGTGGCACGTTGCGGTGTCGTGTCGCTTGCTCGTCGTAGATTCCCATGATACGACGTCGCGTCGTGCAACGATGCCGCATCGTAGCACGATGCGACGTCGTATTGTGTTTATGTGTACGAGCCCTAAATGCTACTGATAAGGTATCTGAAGTTCGATTCTCAGGTTGCACAGTGTTATTGGTTTATCTAGGAATTCCTCAAGTGTCAGTCAACTTTACGCAAATTTTATTGCTGGGAAACGACTTTTTTTTTGTGATGAAAAATCACGTTTTAAATCTCTATTAAATTTTTATTTTTTAAATATCTTTACTGAAAAAGAGAAAGTACATTTTACACATATCACAATATTGTCACAAGTACAGTAAGTGAGTAAACAGATCCAAATGAACTCTAACGTCTAAAATAGGCCAAGCCTGTATCTTAGACGTTAGTCTCCCAATGTCGTTACAATCAGAGATCTAAGAGTTTTACGGTAGGACTGAATTTAACGCACTCAAAACATTGTGCTGATTGATGGATTGAACAGTACGGGGCTCGTGAAGGTGTTTATAGTAAAAATCTTACATTAAAAACATGTTCATTTAAAAAAATAACTTGTAAAAAGCTGGTATTTTGACCCCCCCAATATCTTCGTAACTAGAAGATTGGTCTAGAACAAAAAAAAGATCGCAATGACGGGGAGAACAAGTGCCTTTCCGCTTTGTTAAGGGTTTTGTGAAACCCTTTAGGTGTACTTCTGCGTACCCTTCGGGATGTACAGTAAATGATAAATAATGTTTATTTTGCAAGTAGGTTTTTACAAACACTTTTACACGTCATTTTTTAATACTAGATGGGGCCGGTGTTTCGTACCTGACTAGTCTGAGAAGAAACAGCCGAAACAAACTCAGAGGTCATAGTCTCTTTTGAAGTCCAGACATAATCTTGCTCAATTCACATGAGGACTATGCAGATTAGTGTCTGAGATGGTCTTTTGAAGAAAGAACCACACAGATTTGAGTGGACCTGTCCAGTCAGTGCAACCATTTGTCAGTTATCGTGTAGCTCGACTTATAACTTAAGGAGCTCAACGAAACGACGAACAATACCAAAGAAAAATTTGGGTAGGTCGCTTTTAGTACTCAAACTGCCAGACAGTTGTGGGAAAAAACAAACAAAAAATAAAAATTTGCCCACATGGTCCCCACATTTACAATAATTAAATAAAATGAATAACAAGTACTTTTTAAAATGTAATTATTTTAAAATAATTTTATTATAAAACGGTTGAGGTCTTTGGCACTTTTAATTGTGAAAATATATCTTAAATTCAGTCTAAGTTCGAAAATAAACAACAGATTTAACTAGGCTAGTTAATTCCAGACCATTTTAATTTTTTACAGTAATTTTGTATGACCTGTTATTTTTTACATTACCATTGTTACTAAAAAATAACGAACATCAAAATACCCACTTGAAATCTCCCCACTGATTACCAAGACATGACTGGTGATTGCCCAAACGAGCGAGCATTACTCTGAGCACCAATCGTGTATAATCCCCGTCGTTCCCGACAATTATACTCCATTATCGTACCTTCGGGTCGGGTTCCGTACGATTATTTACCTAGCTAGCGTAGTACGGCTGTTTTGGGTTGAATTTCTAAGGCTTAGAATTTGAAATCCTTTTGATACGGGGATTGAGCTGGTCTTGGCTTACCAGCTTATTTGTTACCTACTAGATATGCTTAGTACGTTGATTATTTAATCAAGACCAATTTTTCTGACGATGGCGGTTGTGCGGGATTTATCGGGGAATAAATATACAAGGTACATAAACGAACATTTCTATAATGGATGAAAAGTAATAGAGAAGGTCTCGCCCACATTACATGCGACTTTGATTATTTAATCAAGACCAATTTTTCTGACGATGGCGGTTGTGCGGGATTTATCGGGGAATAAATATACAAGGTACATAAACGAACATTTCTATAATGGATGAAAAGTAATAGAGAAGTTCTCGCCCCCTACATGTGACTTAAACATTATTGGCGTTGAGGGTGTACTAAAATTTAGTACACCTCTGACTAACCCTTCGAGGAATACCTACAGGCTTATGGAAGAAGAAGACATGTTGCGCCGACCCCAAACAAAATGGTAAAGTAGGATGCAATTTTTCAAATATGTACAAACAACTGGCCCCAACAATCAATGCGTTGAAGAGCTAAGAGATCCCCGTCGCCTTTTAAGTATAAGTGGTCTGGATTCCTGATCATAAGCATCAGCTCTGTCCCGAAAATGGTGCCAATTATTAACGACCATACCATACTTCTTTACTAAAGAAATTGTCTCTCAAATCATCAAATAATATACTCCGAAGCCGACCTTACCATACTTGAGAATAAAATATTATTATAGTTAAAAAAACACGATTTATAGTGACGTCATTTTATTTCTCGTATTCTCAGCAGACACTCATGGAAATGCATAAAAAATTACTAGTCCGCCTTCTTTGGGAGTCCGCCATATTAGATTTAGAATGACGTCACTTCATCCAAACTAAGGCCTGAATTCCTGTCACGCTGACGGTCGTTCGCGCACGCACCGTCGGTCGCGTACGTCAGCGAGAAAAACAGTAGCAAATATGCGCAGCGTCGCAGTATGGTGCTACATAGAACACAATGTATACTCGTCGCGTGACCGACGCACGCGACCGGTGTCAGCGCGACAGGAATTCAGGCCTAAACAATGCAAAATTTCAACTCAAGCAGAAACTGGGAAGTGGGTCAAAATCTTCTAAGATTTTTGTACATAGTTACAGATGACCCTAATTAAAGCGTGTTGAAAAGCAAGGCAGATAGTGGTGGATCAGATAGCATACTCGCAAAAATATTCATTGTATTTTTAAGCAATACCTCGAAAGGGTACCGACGCGTCAAAGGGTAACGAAGTACAATCAAAACCAGAATTAAATTTGCTTGAACACTGAATTATTTATTAGTTGCTTGAATTGGATAGAAAAGTTTCAAAGACTTAAACCGTTCAGGTAGATAATCCCGGCTGGAGTTTTAAACGGAGTAACTTAGTGGATCGTGTCAGATATTATTCTGTTTGTTTTAGACAACTTTGGTGTTAGAAGTACTTATTTTGAGCAGGGTACAATGGGAGTGTATTGACCTTCGTTGAGGGGCGTTACTCGTACACATACGTAGAGGCTTTCGTCGTCGCATTGCACGGCCCTCATGAGAGGTAGCGATGTCTCAGACGAGCCCTGACATCACCAAAGAAGTTTGGTACTCGGAAGCGGAATGCGCTGGATGGGTCGCGAACGTGATGCGTAGCAGTTCTCGCGGATCCCCCGCCAAGGTGACAATTAGCTGGGTTACGGTGGTATTTTTTTATTCATTTCACATTACAAAGTAATTTCCCCGGATGGTGCGATATGCGTCTGCAAAAAAACAAAGGGTTCTATACACATGTTCCACTCGGCATAATTACATCAGCGTGAGCAGTAGTGGCTCAACGGTAATGGCCCTTGCTTACGCTCTTGGATGGGTTCAGAGCTTTAGGGTATGTGTGTTTGTGGAAGCAAAAATTCACAGAGAGGAAACCATACAGGTTTCCTTTCTGTGATTTTTTGCCTCCATCAATGGTAACTTTTTTTTCTTTTTTTTATTTTATTTATTTCAACAAAAAGTTACTTAAGAGTAATTCACAAATCATCTGCCAAACTGCAGGACAGTCAGTCGGCAGTCGGCAGTATATAGGCTGATTAGGCTTACGTAACTCAAAAAGTTTGGCTTCGCTCAAATTGTGCCGAACCAACGCGGAAATGATTCAGCTTTGATGAAACCGAAATGTAGAATAGTGTGGCGGAATATACCTCCTCACAGATAAATACAGCACATAGGGTATTTCGACAATATTGTGTTCAAACTAACTTTTTATATGTACCCACTATGCATTGATTTTTATTAGCAGATTTTGTATATAAGGGACCATTTTTTCGAAATACATTCATTCCATACTCAAACTCACCACGAGTCTCATTTTCATACTCTGCGTATCTAACAAATTTTAGGCAATTTGCTTCGTAGACGAATTGAAAGTTAGACACTCTGATCATAAAGGTAGAATTTCTTTATTGTAGGTAAACCAAAACTGATTCACAGCTATTTTATAACATTGCTAATTCTACGGGTACAATTGCTGACAGCAATATCTTCCAGTAATCGTCCGAAGTTATTGCTTAGAGTCAAATTTGTTGTTTAACAAATACGTACAAATCGATACTCCAACCCGTAGAAGTGTGTAGCACCCCTTAATCCTGTAAGTAGATAAGTTTGGGTACTAAGATAGTGCTATCGTTCTTTAGACATTCCGAATTTGTTTGTCGCCAAAAACAGTATCGGTTTTCAGTTAAGTTTCAGTTAAGATCGTCTGCCTTGTAACTTGTCTGTCCTGTTACTAGTCAGACTATCTAGACTGAAACTATGTATATCGTCGACTGGGTATCTAAACACTTTAGCGAAGCCTTTAATACAAAGCGAGAGCATATATGCATAAAACCTCATCTCTAAAATCCTCGAAGGATTCAGCAGAGATGTACTTAAATACATGGTGGTGGTACGTAGTATTGTTGGTACACCAGGTAACTTTAAACTTTGCAAGAGCGAAGTAACCTAACACAGGCATTTTTTGTCTAAAAGGTCACTTCAACCACTAGATGTAGTACATAACTTGATATGTGAAGGAAAATTAGTTATTTGTACTTGTATCCACATTTTGTCAGTTATGTTTCATTTCCATGTAATAGGGTGTTTTTTACAGCTACGTAATAAAAAGAAAAAAAAATAAAAATAAAATAAAGTAATAATAGTAGTAGTAATTTGTAAAAGAGAGAGTTTAGTATATATATATATATACTAAACTCTCTCTATTACAAATTGTATTCTCAAGTTCAATATATAACGAAATTAATGGTTGAAAAACGACTTATTTACATAAATAATAAATGATACCGTAAACGAAAACTTTCACAAAGGATATTAATTTTCCAGATAGGACGCTCCTCCACCATCTTGATTTGATCGTTTATTTCCCGCGCTTTCGGACACTGACGAATTACTGACGATGTTTGCCTTTAATTACATTATTTCGCCATTTTGTGTGAAACTTTACTAAGTGACAAACCCCATTTGTTAAATAATTTACGAAAAAATAAAAATAAAAAAGCCTTTAATTCTATCATAATCACATAGAACATAATTATTATTTAAGTTAATTCATCGTAATTATCACTTAACGTATTAACATTTCAATAATTTCGTTATATTACCTTAATTTCATTATATTACATTAATTTCATATACCTAAAGGGTGTAAAACACCTCTTAACGAAAACGAAAGGTACTTATTGTACTCGTCATTGCGATCATTTTTTGGTTCTACACCATACCTGGGAACCTTCCAGTTACGGAGATATTGGGGGTCAAAGTTCCAACTTTTTGACAAGTTTTTTTTTTAAATACAAGTTTTTAATATAAGATTTTCCAAAACGTGATTTTTCACCCCAAAAAAAAAGTCATTTCCCAGCAATAGTTTTTCGTAAAGTTACTTAGTTTGATGTACAGAATGCTTGGTTGACGGCTTCGTGATGAGGTCTTTTACACCCTGTATTTAAATTTATTATATTACATAAATTTCATTCCATTACATTTAAATACATTTATTTCATAACCTTACGAATGCTATGACTTTATAAAAATCAATCTGTAATTTTCCTAAACCAACCAACCAACGACCAGTGGTCCACATTGGCCCTGGATCGAAGAATTTGGAAGTCATGGGGAGAAGCCTTTGCCCAGCAGTGGGATGACACAGGCTAACAGTAACAGTAATAATTTTCCAAATACTAACTGAAGAGAAATCGCTTGAAAAACTACATACGTGATCACTGCATTAGCTCACTGCTGGATAATACTAATATAGTAAACTTTAAAACATAAAATAAAATAAAAATATCAGTAACCCATAAATGACATAACATAATCTGCCAAGCCTTTTCCCGACACCAAATCGGATGCACCAAGTCGTCAAATCGGATGAAGCTGAATACAAGTATTTTACATGGAGCGACTGCCTATTTGACCTCCACAACAAAACGGTATTGGTAAGACAGGTTGTCAGACTTCGCGCCACTGATTACTTAACGACTGTCAAAGATCTATAATTGACAGCCGGCACCAACGGCTTAACTTGCTTTCCGAAGCACGGAGGAAACTTGGTATGTAATAGGTAGTCACACATCCACGGACCAACCCAGGCATACGCGGCTTAGCCTGAAGATCGACCCGAACGGCTGTTATTATTTAACGAGCTCACGAGCTGTAAACGACAGAACAATCAATATTTATTATCGTCATTATCGGTACTCAAATGAAAAACTACGTATTGACAACATGTTTAACATTGCCATGTCCGGCAAATTATTTCTATCTTTGTTGTATATGTTACGGTAAATGTGATTAATTGAAAATTATTAATAATTTATCGGTCATAATTAATATAATTACCGGTAAAAAAAATTATCACTTTTAGCAGTTATTATTAATAATTTACTACGCTCGTTGGTAAAAGTAATAAATGAACCGCAAAATAAACATAGTAATTACTAATAAAAAATCCTAATTCTGAACAGTTTATAAAAAAATCGGGGTGCCCCAAGTCGGTATAAAAAAGTCAATATAAGAAACAAACACATAAAATAAAATAGCATTAGCACTTATAATTGCAACAAACGCGCATTTTTCTTCATTTACAGTGTTTATTTATTACATTTATCGGTACTAAGGTTAAATTATTAATAATCACCAATAAAAGTGATTAATTTATAACTTTTACCTCGACTTACGGTAATTATTAAATTATCGGTATTTATTAATAATTTTCAATTAATCACATTTACCGTAACATAAATATTCTGTTGAAAATATCTAATAGGTGTAGTTCAGTACCCTCTGGCATTCGTTATTGTCCTTAACAGTCAGCCAAAGTAAGTGAGAATATCGTCAATTGTTTCAAGCAATTATTTATTAACTTAGATTAAAATGAGAGTGATTTTGATTGAAGTTATCAAGACCAAATTATATGGTCCAAGTAGATAAGACGGGACAAGTGCAGTAATTATGAAATTGGTATTAATATTACAGTGATAGCCTTATGCTGTGACCGATGGACTGACAAGTCATAGGTCTCGAGTTCGAACCCAAGACTCACACCTCTGATTTTTCGGATTCATGTGCGTGTTGTAAAATAACAAGTGGTAATTATACCTACAAAACGCACATGAATCGGTGAAGGAAAACATCGTGAGGAAACCAGCATACCAGAGAGATATTTCTTGACGGCATGTAAAGCTAAGTCAGAGGCCCTTGGGCGGCATAAAAACTCTGACACCAGCCCGCTTAGCATAACCACCGAAGAAACGAAAGAGAATCGACAAATCTTTTGTTCGTCTGTCATTTTGTCGATTCAATAACAGCAAAATGACAGATGAACAAAAGATTTGTCGATTCTCTTTCGTTTCTTCGTTGGTCATGCTAAGCGGACTGGTAGACAAGTGTGTCTACCTGGTGTCAGAGTTTTTTTTGTTTTTTTTTTTTGTTTTTGTGTTTTTATGTTCTTCTTTCTTTATCACCTGATAAAGAAAGAAAAACATAAAAACACAGAAACAAAAAAAACTCTGACACCAGCCCGCTTAGCATGACCACTGAAGAAACGAAAGAGAATCGAAATCTTTTGTTCATCTGTCATTTTGCTGTCATTGTGTCAGTGTGTCTACCTGGTGTCAGAGTTCTTTTTTGTTTTTGTGTTTTTATGTTTTTCTTTATCAGGTTAGTGAACCACATGATAAAGAAAGAATTAAATTGTGTAAAAATATTTCAAATAAATCCACTAATAACTTTACCTTAAAGCTAGATAACATTACATCACCAAATGATCACTATGTTGTAAACGTATCCCCACATTTTGATCCGTTATTACGCTAGTTTCATGTAGACCCACGCCATGAAGGTATACCATACACAGCTATCTTTCTCAAACTAACAAGATAAGGGAAGCTTCGCAAGCTAAACGAGAAAGATGGCGGGATCCGACAGCGGCGGTGCCCCAATATCAATAAAACAAGGTTACTTGGTGAGCTTTAACAATGAAAAATCTACTTTTTCTTCTAAAGAAAACTTTGTAATGCCTTTTAAGATTGCGTTGCTGGAAATGAGCCCCAGTTACTAAAATAATGTTGAATCATAGTGGAACATTTATCATGACGATGAATGACACAGCAAATGTGAGTACCCATAACTTTGCTTACTCCGTGAGGGACCACATGCGTGATGTTTTTCTTATTTAAGGCCCACGAAATTACGTAAACTAAGAGAGTTATATTGATGATTTTAATAATTGTAACTTAGTTAAGCCATATTTGTTACGGTGGCTAATCATATTTTAAACAACATACAGCAACCAGACACTGACCTGCAAATTGCAAAAAACGTAAGAAAATGATAGAATTATCCTTGTCAGTGTCTTCGCCCGTGTATACATAAAAAAAACGCTACTAACTATCCTACTAAAACGCGCCACCGGTTTAAAAAAGTATCCTTTATTAGGATAAAGGATACCTACATATCAGGTGTACACCTGTGTGCTTAATTTCATCCAAATCCGTTCAGCCGTAAAAATAAAATAAAAACCAGCCAAGTGCGAGTCGGACTCGCGCATGAAGGGTTCCGTACCATCGCAGTAAGAGTCCCTTTTAATTTTAAGTTATTTTTTTAGTTTATTTGTTGTAATTGCGGCGACAAAAATACACATTCTGTGAAAATTTCAACTGTCTACCTATTACGGATCATGAGATACTGCCCGCTGACAGACAGACGGACGGACAGACAGCGGGGACTTATTAGGATCCCGTAGGTTACCTTTCGGGTACGGAACCCTTTAAAAGTAGCAAACAAACAAAGAATTACTTATCGCATTCATAATACAAGTTAGATAAATAAAAACACTATTCAGATCACATGTCAGTTATTTATTGGCAACGTAGATTGTATTTGGTACAAAGTTTCCTGTTTTCGGCACTCAACAGTGGTTAATTTAAAACTTTCGGCTCACTGCCGATAGTCGTAAATCCAATAGCACGGTCTATGTCCCTTGCGTTATTTTACATTCCTACGGTCGCACTCTTGGAGAGATAGTTTCTTCTTGCAAGAAACTTTGGTACACTATTAAATACTTACTAAACATTGTACTATTAACACGCTTTAGTTCACTAACTTACAAGACGGGGTTTCTGTCTATTTTGTACATGTATATAAGTTAGTTAAAGTAAAGCTCTAATTTTAGGAGTAGTGGCCTACAAAATCAAAATCAAAGCATTTATTTCAAGCAGGCCATTTACAGGCACTTTTAAACTGTCGAAACAAAGATGATAACTAAATGTAGCTACAGTCCCAGTCACAAGACATAAAAACTGTGAAAGTACTGTAGTTGCCCATTCCCTAGCGTAGATCTCTATGGAGAAGAACGGGCAAGAAACTCCATGGACACTCTTTTAAATCAAAATATTGTTACAAAATCTTGGTTACATCATTCATGTTGAGATGGTATATTATGTGAGAACAATGTACTCGTAGCAAGATGTGCACGTTAAAAGTGTCCACAGTAAAAACAAAACAAAAAATACAATTCAAAAACCAAAATAATTCATTCAAATAAGCCATGGCAACTAAGAGATGACCTGTCACAACTGACAGCGCCCGTTCACGGACATGACGCATGGATCAGCACCATTCAACTCAACCACTTTGAAGGGAACTAAATGATCTGACACATGCGCCACCATCAGCGAGACATTAGAGTGAGCATGACACGTCACCTACATCAGCACCTTTCGCCCTTGGCACATGTTATTTTGCGCATCGCGTCTTGTTCTTCCGTTTTCTTCGGTTTGCCGTCACGCTAACATTTACTACTTTATACAGGGCGTAAACTGTAAGCTCGTGCGGCTAAATAATAACAGCCGCTCGGGTCTATCTTTAGGTTGAGCCGCGCTTAACCGTGAATACTCCTTTCACTAAACATAATGTTCTATACAGGGTGTAAACAGACTCTTCACGAAGCCCTCAACCAAGCATTCTGTACATCAAACTAATAAACTCTGTGCAAAAAAATTTGCTGGGTAATGTTTTTTTTTTTGGGATGAAAAATCACGTTTTTCGGCAGAACTTAATGTAACGCACTTAAAAAATTGTGCTGATGGATGGATTGAATAGTACGGGGGTCGTGAAGGTGTTTAATGTCAAATCATACATTAAAAACATGTCTTTAAAAAAAAAACTTGTGAAAAAGTTGGAATTTGACGCCCAATATATCCGCAACTAGAAGGTTCCCAGGTATGGTGACACAAAAAAAATGATCGCAATGATGGGGAGAACAAGTGCCTTTCAGTTTCGTTAAGAGTCTTTTTACACCCTTTATACTTATTGGTAAAATCCCGCAACTGAAATTCAAACCTATGGAGCTGAAAATTTTCATTGCAATTTCATGCAAAAAAATTGCATTTAATTGAAAAACCAAGTACTTAATTTCAAAAGAGTAACCCATTATATATAATATCATTGGAGTAACCATGGAGTTTCTTGCTGGTTCTTCTCTATGGAAAACGACCAACTATAAAACTTCGAGAAAAGGTGCCGAACCGTGCACCTTGATTCATCGTAATTATCACAAAAAATATTAACATTACATTATTAACATTTAATTTTCAATAATTGAATTACGTTCCATTCCATATAATATATTTGTTTCATCATGGGACAGCTGGTATTTTATAATAATATCAAAAATACTTTTTGGGAAAATTACAGTTTCATTTTTCATTTCAAGATGGCGTTGCTTGTCAACAATATTTGCATTGATTTGTCAAACTTGGTACATTTATTTGGTTCTGTGTCTAGATTTATTTAGTATAGTTGCTCTTGACAGTACAGTACAAGCAGTTACACGTGGCTTCGCTTATATGTTTGGAATACCCTTTTCACCCCTCTGCGGGTTGAATTTCGATGAACCCTTTCTAACGAACACCCAGACGACAAGAGAAACTTGGCTTTCATGTTTGCCTACAGTTTCAGTAGTCACAACATACCTAGTCGTATTAATTAATAATTTCTCGAATACCCTAGGCTGTCGGGGTTTACGTGAAAGCCAATAAGATTTAGTAATGAGCTTCTTGGAATTTCCTGTAAATACGGATTCCCATTTCCCGCGAATTTTGTTTTTTCATTGGTCTAGTGGCCGCAAACGTGACTACTGAGCACGAGGTCCTTGGTTACATTGTCAGGTCGGGCAAAGTGTTTTTTTTTGTTTTTGGTACAAGCCCGCCACACTATTCCCAAACCATTGTAACTCCTGAAAGTCAAAATCAACAGTGGCGACCACCAGAAAAGTGCCGAGACAATGAAGCTCGACGAAGGCCCAGAGAATGAATTTAACTGTCTTGGATTCCGCAACGAAATTAATCAGAACAGTATAGTGGAGACGTAGGAAAAAACCGTAATTTTTTATTTGCTTAAAATATAGGTGTTACCAGTTAGTGGTTTAGGCACAAACCATATTTTGCCTGTTTAGGGCATGCAAATATAATTTTACATTATTGTATAATGCGTATCTATGTGAAATTTAACAAGTATTATTTGGAAAGTAAAATAACACATATTGCACACGAAACTAATACCTATATCTTAAGATTATATTTTGTGTTGCAGAAATTCTTATAAACTGTAAAAACAGTTTTCTGTCAACCATTTACGCAATTTATTTCTAAATTTTTAAAAGGGAATTCTCTAATATTTCTTGGTAATTTATTAAAGATAGAAATACACATATGAAACACACACAACACTTACGAGACTTAAACATAACTAGCAAAATGTGGGTGTATTACAGGTACACCTCTACGTAACGCTTCGGGGATTCAGGCGTGATGTTGTGAGAGTACTTTTATTTCTATTTCCTTTCTGTTGTTAGAAAAACAATCACCAACCGTAGACGCTTTTCAAACTACGAAGGGGCGTTCAAAATTGGCAACATTATTCACTGGCACATCCCCACGGAACCCGATCTTATCTCATTATTTATAATAATTGGGTGTAAGGGGTGGAAGGGGTGGAACACGACCGTATCCGTGTGCCATAAGCGTGGGGGAAAAAACGCGGTAATTCATCACGGTCAGGTCTTAGACGTGCCGCTTGATGTAGTGTTGGGCCGTTTTGATCCCTGAATCCTGATATATTATTATTATGGTAAAACACTTGTTTGATAGATTAAAATTTAGTGGCGTCTTTGTGTAAGAAGCCGAAGAATAATTATATTTTTTTAATAATTTTTTTGGGTTCGACGCATCATGAGTTTTCCATCCATACTTCTTTCCATATAACGTAACGTATAACTGTCTTTTTTTTCTTCTGTTTAAAAAAAAAAAAAAATATATATATATATTCTTTGTTTTCAACTTTTCGACATCCACTTGGACGGATAAATAACTAAGTAGGTAATTGCAGGGAAACAAAGTAACATAAAAATGCAGCTTTCACTTCCATAATAAAGTGCTACGTTTGTAATGTAACCCTGAGAATCTAGCCAGTAGACTTTACTGGACTGAACCTGAGCTAGGCTGATCCTATTGCTTCGTAATAAGAGGTGTTTACCTAGTTTTTTTTCGTGGACACAGCGTTTTGCTGGCGATTGAAGCATTTTAAATTGTTGCACGTTGCATTTGTTTTGTTGGGGCGTCCACAACACCTTGAATTTATGCTAGCCTAGTACTTTTTGGTGGGTTATCAATGTATTATTAAAAATACGAGTATCACCGGATGAGCGACATTATTTTATTGATTTAAAGCACAGCCGTATTTCGTTTTCAATGTGACTGTACTCTGTGACAACCATGTCGAGGTGTAACAAAAGACTGCAAATGCATCAAAACCAAGAAAATACGAGTCAACATAACGGGAATCTTCATAGCGGGATCAATTCCTCAAAAATATGTTAGTTTTGCAAAGAAGAAAAGTATGAGCGCCCACTAAATTTGTTCTTATAGCTTCAGAAACACTTAGAGACAAAAACAATTAAAAAGGACTTTTAAAAGTATCTAGTACTTTTAAAAGTCCTGTTAAATTGTTTTGGTGTAAAATAAAAAGTTTTCTTTCATCGTGAGGGATTGCCTTCCTAACGGACCATGAGATAACCATGGAGAAAGAGAATGCATCTATTGTGTCTGCGCCATAATTGTTCTCCATAATAATTATATTTCATGCGTAAATGAGTCGTCTCCGCTGAGATTAGTCGCCATGACTTAAAACGGTCATATTTAAATATTTTGTGGTCATAGGTGTTGGGAGCATCAATTTACTGCTATGTGTGCTGTCTTGACATTTGTAGATCATGGTAGACAATGGCCCGACTCTCGCATCTTACCAAGGGATATCGAGTTACCCGGTACAACTGGGTTGTGAAGGCTGCATCCGGTTAGACTGAAAGCCAACTCCAACATACTTGGGAACCAGATTAGCAGATTATGCGTGCTTTCTGCTAACCACACATGTATGTTGAAAACAATTGAATGTTTCGATAAGAATTCCACAAAAGTGCGTCTCGTTAATTTTCCTCGAAAACGTACACAAAATGCCAGAATCTATAATATTATTTCCCCTCAGATAAACGGCGCAAATTATTCTTAATACCTATAATAAAAATGGAGCTAATAAAAGATTAGGGGAAGGCTCAAGGTCGTTATTCGATAACTCGATTATTTATTCGAGTGTCCCGAGGTACTGGCAATTGTTTTATTAGTCCATCTCTAGCATGAGTTACCGTTGCCATGGTAACGTATTAGCACGTCCCGGGTTAACGTGAAACCATCGTGTGGTGAAACTGTTACATCATTAGAGTTTTTCTGTCGTTCAAATTGCCTGGGTAGTGGTGTGGAAGTTTTCATAAAGGATGTTGGGTGTCTTTCGACTTTGTTAAGGCTACTTTTACACCCATTATACGTAAATATATCGTGTATGACTATAACAGAAGGAGTTTGTAAAGATCGTGACTTAGGTCGTGGCGTTATGTATTGCCGACGGGAAAAGCCCCGGCAAAGGCCAAGAAGTTTATGTATTTATGTTTGTGTGTTATAATGCCAATAGAGTACAAATTGCGTGAGCGGATCCTCGGGAACAACCAGTATATAAAAACTCATAAAACAATTTCTTTAAAAATTTTGAAGTCACTTTAAATAAACTATTTTAATACCAATCTATTTAAACTTTACAAGACTTTCCATATTAAACTTGCAATATTTAAAAAAGTTATGAAATTGATAAACTTAAAAGTAAAGATAAATTCATACAATGTATTAGCAGATCGTTTATATATATATTATATAGATACACAAAAGAGTCCGCAATCAAGACTATCTACGTATCTCTTTGATATGTTAATGTAAACATTCAACTAGGTGTACAAAGAGTTTCAAAATGGATGACTTTGTCAAACATTCAAAAGACTACGATTTATTTTGAGTTCGGTTTCGGACATTGACTTCATTGAATGTGTAAATTACATATACATAACATCACGCCTGTAATCTAAGAAGAGATAGGCAGAGGTGTAATAGTACACCCACATTTCGCCAGTTATGTTTTAGTCCCATGTAATAGGGGACGCCTATTGCCAGCAGCCGGACACTAATCCAGACTCCGTAGCTGATACTGAGAAATTCCTGATGGAAAAACCCAATATTAATTTAATTTGCCCGACCCGGGAATCGAACCCAAGACGTCTTGCTTAGCAGTCGCGATTGCCACCACTAGACCAACGAGGCAGTTTCTAAGAATTATCACGCCTAATCCCTTTGTAATCCGCCAAGTATAAGACAACGATCTTACAACTCAAATGTCAGTATCAGTACTAATATAAATTTGTAAATGCCCCGACTAGTTCCCCTCCGGCCGTTTCCGCAACTGCGATTCGCAACCAGTTGCGAATTATTCTTTGCACAAATTCATGAGATGAACTTCTATTTTCTTAATATAATTATGACACGGCTTACTTAATAATTAATTAGATTAAGACGTCAGACTGACTTCTCGCTGAATATTTTAGAGGCTGCGCCATCTTTGGATTAACTTATTGAGAAATTATGCTTATTTTCTGATGCGAGGCAATCTAAGGTTCGCGAGGGAGCCTGTTCTTAGAGTAATGAAGGTATGGTTAGCAACAGAAGTGTTTACACGTTTACAAGTCATCAAAATTGACACAAATCGCAACAAACAACACGCCTGTAATCCATAAAGGATTCGGCAAAGGTGTACATAAAGCTCGGCGCAAACGGGCCACCAACCACCGATCGACAGCTACCGCGAGTCGCCGGCACTGCTGTAGCGAGTCGCCGCCACCGGCCACACGTGTGTTTATTTTGAACAAAGTAAATGAAATTTAAAATAATTATAAAATTCTATAAAGTCGTATTCTAAAAAATCTAAACTATTCACGCAAAGGTGGGTCAACTATTATCACTTGTAATAAAGGCGAGCCTATAACCACTAACCGGGCCCCAATCCAGACCCTGTGGCTGCTACAGAGAAATTTCTGATTGGAAACCTCAATAACACTTTGCCCGACCTGGGAATTGAATCCCGTACCTCATGCTCAGCAGTTGCACTTACGGCCACTAGACCAGAGCGAGGCTGTTCACAAAATATAAACTGGTTATCAGTATTTTACAATATCCTAACATAAGTTAAATACTTACCTAAAAACTAAAGTTCTTTGCTGTCATTTTTATTACACAGTGAAAGAAGGGCTCTTTTGTAAACTGATCCCGCTCATTTGGATCCCGCGGGATCAGTTTACTAAATTATTATTTTTATGTAATTTTTTTTTTGTAGATTAGCCCCGCTCTTAAAATTAAAAAAAAATGCCGTCGGAGACTGCACCTGTGACTACGCACTCACTTCGATGGTGTCTTAGGTAATCTTTTGTTAACAATATCTACCTCTTGTTACATTTAATTAAAACTTCTTCAAGGTTACTTTAACTAGGGGATCGTAGTACAAAATTGAATCAGTATACAGGGTTAGTTTTCAAAGACCAGCCAAAATTTAAAGTTTAGATCTAGATATCAAACCAAAAGTGCATTTTAAATATTATTAACACTAAAATAAATCTAAATCATAAACCTAGTGGGAATCGATGCACTTGTGTGCATGAATGCACCTCCAAATGTATGTGTGTGCTAACTGCTACCTATCTAGGTTGTTGAACTGAATTGTACTGTTGCAATATCCACACATTCGCTTTTTAGTGGTGGACAGGAATTATATTTTATTAAAAAAAAATGTTTTTGTTTTCATTATATCCAAAAATATTATCGATTCTCAACCATCTCTGAAAATTTGGTCGGTTATTGAAAAATAACCCTGTATATGCTAGATTAATCTCAAAGCCATCACGACCCAAAGGTTAACGCCTCGCCTTTCATGCATGAGGTTGTGGGTTTAAATCCGGGCAAGTACCAATGTGATTTTGCAATTAATTTATGTACTTTCTAGGTTTATCTTGGACATTACAGGTATTGGTGAAGGAAAACATCGTGAGGAAACCTGGACTTATCATCACTACATAATATTATAAAACAAAGTCCCCCGCCGCGTCTGTCTGTCCCTATGTATGCTTAGATCTTTAAAACTACACAACGGATTTTGATGCGAGTTTTTTAATAGATAGAGGGATTCAAGAGGAAGGTTTTAGTATATAACTTGTCAAGCGGGCCAAGCCGCGGGCATCAGCTAATAATTAATATGAGTCTGAAATCACCAACCCGACTTGAGCAAGCGTGGTGATCAATGCTCATGCCTTCTCTGTATGAGAAGATGCCTTTGCCCAGCAGTGGGACAGTAATAGGCTGGTTTTATTATTATTATTAATCTCAAAGCTCCTGGGGCCTAGTCTGCTATTACAATAGTGTCACAATGATCTATCATTGATTTCATAATTGTTGATTTTGACAAGTTTGGTAATCTACTATATAATGGCGTCATTATGGCTTTCCAATGATCAATCACTGACACTCCATTGAAAGAAATAGCATAGAATGGTAAACTCGTACACAATGACAAAATATATAACTGACTTACGCGGTAATCTGCAAAAATTTTGACAGTTCCAGCCGAAATTTGCTCAATTAGCACCATTTTGTATTGCAATAAATATAAGCTTCTTTAATAAAGATAATTTAAAACACATAAATGAAAATAAATCAAAACACCGGCCGCTAGAAGTAAAAACAGATAAAACGTTAGTAAGCAGTAAAGTCACATTTGACTTTGACAGCTAAACAGATAAAATATGATTGAATTGTATAGTTTCACATTAATCCGCGTTACACCTAACTTAATGTTTTTTACTATTTACGAACTTCTTACTACTTCAGATTGCATAGAAAACTAATAAATAATATGTAAAAATATATATAAATGAAACCTGGCATGATTAGATGTTCAAATTTAATTCTAGTTTTTTATAATAATGGCAATACAACAATGTCATTGTAACACAATTCTATTACGAGACCATTGACCGACCAATGATCGACCATTATGAAGTTAGCAGATTACGAACTGTTAACAAAATGACAATGGCATCGTTCAACAATTATGAAATCTATGATAGATCATTGTGACACTATTGTAATAGCAGACTAGGCCCCCTGTTTATCTGCCGCGGTTGTAACAATCTTTATAAGTTTTCTTCATAATTTTCTCTTATATTAAGGTTAGAGATAATTTAAATTTAAAAAGAAGAAAAATATATCTACTACTTACCTAAACCGCTGGATCTAGTATACAAAATTGTTTTTTATGTCATGAACAGAGCTTGTAATAAAAGAAAATACAATGACGCCGCATCATACAAGCCACTCAGTCTTTAAATTAAGTAATATTTTAGAAGATCAAACCTAAATAGAACCTTCACGTCCATACAAATAAAGTTTAGACCATTTTATTCAAAACGTCGTGTAAAAAAAGGTTTATTTAATCAAACCATGTCGAGATATTAAACAGCCATTTCAAAATAAAAACGCGTAGCTAACCAACCCCACACATCACATAACCGCACCTACATCACCCCCAAATGAACCCCCAAACATATTTCCAACTTAATTTGGCGTCCGAAATAAAGTGTACATTAAAATATGGAGGTACGTGTGAAGCAGAGTCTCATTTTTTGCGTTGAACACGGAGTAAGGAAAAAATGGAGTGTTTATGTGGAGGTCAACGGTGTCGAGTAGCACTGACCAACAGTTACACTAACCTCTTGGCCACGACCTACATATGGCAGACAGTAGAGGAAAGAAGTTTTCTAAAACAAGCCACGAGGCCGTGAATCCCAGGAGCACTCATTGAGTAACGATAGGTACCTAAATCAAGTGCTTATATTTTAACTCATATTGCACCATTTGCAGCCCGTAATAATATTGCAAAAAGGATATGATACCGAACTAATAACTAAAGTTTATTATAAGCTTGTATCTTATTTTACTGAAACTCCTTAATTCGCTAGGCTATCTCAATGTCAAAGTTTTAAGTTATAGAAGCTAAATTATTCTTTTAGAGATCATAGTAGGATCCGTAGAAAAAATTGGTGCATGTTAGCTCAAAGACTGCCAATGAACTATAACCTATACGGCATATTCATAGAGTACCTACTACAAAATCCAAACGGTTGTGACCATCTGGATTTTCTAGAAGTTCATGAATCTATCCGTTATTTGGATTTTTCAATGGGCAGTGACCGTAAATAATCCGTAATATACAATATTTTAATACAACGTTTTGGCACTCTATCCTCACCATACTCCTTGTAATAAAACAAACCATTTTATCTTCGCCTCTGTCAGCGCAGCACGAACTCCGACGAGCTCGTCCGAAATAAAATTAATCCTCCGGGAGCCGGTCTCCCCAAGGATTACGACGAGCTAAGGATTCTCACACTCCGTGCTTCTGTATTGTCAAGTTTACTTGACAAATTGGAAAGAGTTACCTATGTCTGGTCTTGAGAATGGAGAAATTTCCGGTGTCCTGAATCCTCGAGCGTGGATTTCTGAGAATTCAAATAAAGTATTATGGATTGATAATGCTCACATTGTGATTGTAATTCATAATTCATACACACAAAATGAAAAGATTTACATACTTTCAATAATATAGCATAAAATGTACAAAGGCGAGCTTAACCCAGAATTTGGTTTTCTTAAGAGCGGCCAACCCGCCATACTTTTCGCGAGAATTTTGACAAACGCTCGTGCGTGATTATGCCGTTGTTACGCATATATCTTTAAATTTTTTGAACGGATAGGTATCTTGTTCACTATATCTAGGCTTCTATCGAAGCAAAAAATAAAAATTTGGAGGAACAAATTCAGTATAAGCCTCCAAAAATTTCTGTTTTGCACAAATTTTACCTCAACTTTGGCCGTTCATAATGTACCCATAAATTGTAAAAGTAAAGAAAATATCAGGATAGAAGCCTTGCAAATGTAGTGGAAATTCTAAATAACAAATATTTATTTCAAAAACTTCTAAGACTTATTCAAAAACACGTATTTCCTGGAACAAGTTTTATAAATTTTCGAACACTATTTTTCGTTCAATGTCCTCGCGTTAGTCGGTATGAGGTGCGCGGGTGACGAGTAGTGCGGGGTCGGGGCTAGGTAAGACAGGGCAGTTGCAAAAATATCGCCGCGATGACTCTGGATGAAACAACAAGCTTTTCGACCATGCTCGAGTTGACGATAGACGCGCTGGGAAGGGCCCTCTTAAAACCTTATTTCAGTTCCTACATTATTATGAACACAGACTTTTTTAGGGTTCCGTACCCGAAGGGTAACCAACGGGACCCTATTACTAAGCCTCCGCTGTCCGTCCGTCTGTCTGTCAGCGGGCTGTATCTCATGATCCGTGATAGGTAGACAGTTGAAATTTTCACAGAATGTGTATTTCTGTTGCCGCTATAGCTATAAATACTAAAAACAGAATAAAATTAATATTTAAGGGGGGCTCCCAACAGGGCTGCGAGACTGCTCAGGGCTGCGGGACTGTTCGAAAGAGATACCGTGGCCCTGGAATATAAAGCACAGCGTATGGGCAGCAGCGTTTTCTGTTAGTCTTTCATCACTGCGATCTCCAATCCGCCTGCCAAGTGTGGAGATTACGGCAAATTCCTCCCATCATGGGAGAGGCTTATGTCCAGCAGTGGACGTTATGGGCTGTTGTTGTTGTTGTTGGAATATAAAGGGCCAAGAAGGAACATGGATGGGTTTTAGTCAGTCAAAGTCTAACACTCCCTTCCACTCTACCCAGAGCGGGAAAAGTTATTTGATGATTTCCCATTCGAAAAAATAAGGGGGTTTCCCATACAACAAACGTGATTTTTTTCCCGTTTTTTGCTCGATATTAAAAACGACAACAGTTAGACGCTTGAAATATTCACAGAATATTTACTTGTATATTCACTTTAAAAATAAATAATTAAATTAAAATAAAATAAATATTAGGGGCTCTCATACAGCAAACGTGATTTTTTTGGCGGGTTGTCTATTGTTGTATAGATAATTGTCCGGAACCCTTCGTGTGCGAGTCCGACTCGCATTTGGCCGGTTTTTTAAATTACCCATGAATATTGATCTGCAAACACATCCAAATTATCGAGGTTCACATTTACCTACTGTGTCGGTCTATAGAACCATAGCATACAGGTTTTTAGCATTTTGGCAACTACATAAAATATCCTACGTTTTAAAAACGCATTTCCCAGGATCATTGGTGACTTATGGCGATCCCAAAACCACCTCGTGACACATTGACCTACCCACAGACCTTTTTTCTGCCATTCTTTTAATTTTAAGCCAACCTGCGAGCTTCGGTGAGAAATAACAGAGTTAGGCAGAGTTGTACCCTATAGTAAGTACACCCATATTTCGAGCTTAATATTTGGGGCAAGTCTATTATTACCAACGGGGCACAGTTCCAGAGTCCAGACTTCCTACTAAGAAAGTGGAAAAACACAATAACAAATTGCCCGACCCGGAAAATCAAATCGAGTCACCTATACGGCAATAGAGTTTCCGACCACCTCACCGACTAGGGGAAATGCTGCAAGTTGAATTAATTAAAGTCTGATTCGGGCCCGATTATTAGCAAATTGCAATTGACTATAATACTGTCGGATATAATTTTGCCTTGGAATTAATTTAAAGGACCATGGGCATTTTTCGAACAAGAATTATAAATATGTTGGACTTATTTATTTATTTAACACTTCAAGCACAAAGTACAGAGGCGGACTTAATGCCATAAGCATTTTCTACCAGTCAACCTTTGGGTGATGCAGAGACAAGCAGTGGTAGGTGTACATCTGAAAATAATTTAATTAATACTAAGGTAAACTACAAGGATTAGGATTTATTACTGTAAATAGATATTTACACAGATTAAAATAAAAAGACAAACAATAGAGAAACATTACCGCTGTATGAAACTGCCAGCTTCTTGCGAATGTTCTCTCGAACTTTAATTTTGAAAGCTAAACGATTGGTAGCCGATTGGTTGCTTATTTTGACCAAGGCCCTTTCTACCAAATAACATTTCACTAAATAATTTAGGAGGTAATTATAAATCATTTCAATGTACTATGTTTTGAATGCAATATTATATTTCAATTGAATATTTTTTAAAGTGAGGTGGCTTTTGTCTGAATGCTACTCTTTTGACAGTTTGTTATTTATAAAAACCCTACAATCCTCAGTATTTATCCGGCAAAGCTCAAAGAAATGAACTCATGAAACCAATCAAAGTACGGCTTACACGCGTCCACATTTGATATCTTCCTAACGTTTTTCTATTCGAGCCAAGAAATTCTCCTCGTATAAATGACCTTTACAATACGAAAGTCGTACATAACAAGCTCACGTAAGTATTTTTCCTGGAAAGACCACGATTCCGATGACGTTCTTAGTAATTAGTTCAGATGCCCTAGCACGAGCGCGTTGTGTAAACATAGCGTAAAAATGTCGATTTTAACATTAAAAATGTTCGTTTTCAATATAATATTTTGATAATTTTAATAATTTAAACAAACATTTTTGGCAGTAATAAATAAGGGCCCTCAACGAAGCCACAAGGCACGTTGTTCTCCCCGTCATTGCGATAATTTTTTTTTTGTTTTGGGTCTTACTTTGGAACCTTCTAGTTACGAAGATATTGGGGTCAAAGTTAAATGAATAAATATCGCTGGACATTAACACACAGCGCCATCTAGTGCCACACTAAGCAATAAGGCTTGTGTCGTGGACACCTGATAGTTGAAATACTACATAGATACTTTTTGTTTGTAAATACATACTTATACATATAAACATCCATGACTCGGAAATAAATGTCCATGCTCATCACACAAACATTTGCTCCAACCGGGATTCGAAACCGGGACCCTAAGAACGTAAGGCAGCCTCACCACCGCTGCGCCATTCGGGTCGTCAGTTCCAACTTTATTACAACTTTATTTTTAAGTGCAAGTTTTTAATAATAAACGTTTACTTTAAATACCACCATGACCCCATTACTATTCAATGCATCCATATGCACAATATTTTAAATGCGTTACTTCTAGTCCTACTGTAAAACGTAAATTTCCACCCCAAAAAAAAAAGTCGTTACCCAACAATAATTTTTGCGTAGGTACTTATAGTTACTTTAATGTTCAGAATGCTTCGTTGACGGCTTCGTGAAGGGTTCGTGTACATCTTGTAAATGCATCTCTTTTTCTCATACGGCGCCTGGTGAAATAGCAAGCATTTTCGGGCGAGATTGACTGAGCGGTATCAGCGCTCTCAAATGCTTCCCTAGCAGGGATATTAATATTAATAAATTTATATTTTCTTCTCTTTTTTATTGCTCACTAAAGGGAATGGATGACAGCTATAACGAAAACGGTAAGTTGACCATGAAAATGGCTTTATTATATAAAACGAAGTGGTCCCTTAATGTGTTTTATCGAAAACCTTTTATATGTAAGTGCATTGTGTGATTGAGCTTTTGCTAAATGGCTTTAATGGCTTTCAGAGCAGAGTTCAAATTAAGTTTACATTGTTTTCAATTTAATTAGGTGTGTGATCGTTTTACAGTTTATGTTTACCCAATGCATGAAAGAACTTTATTTGTTCATTCTTCGACAAATAAGTAAACTTATAAATGTGTTATTATGTTTTGGTCGAAGTGTTTGTTGCTCTTCCTTTACAACGATAGTTTGAATTTAGAGAACAAGCAAATGGTATCGATTCTGTTGTGCACAAACTAAACTGAATTTAGGCTATTGCAAACTTTTGCTCTCTAATAAAACGAGAAAGAGACGGACGTAATTTAGAGCTGTAAAGTTAATTTGAACTAATATTTCCATACAAATGAAGGGTGCACGTAAAAACATGTCGACTAAAAACACGGTGAAGCGCAAGGCATAAACTAGTTTGACATCTCTAACTTAGTGCATAGCTATAGCCGTCCCTTTCTCGCACTGCCTTTTAGTAAAAGATAGCAATAGCCTAAATTAAGTTTAGTTTGTGCATAACAGAATCGACACCAATATCTACATAAGTATATGGTTCTTAGCAAATCTGCCAGTCAGCGTTAGTATACAGGCTGGCGCCGACAATACGACAATAAATTACACTGCGAATACCTCATGATGTTCTCAGTCTGATAATAAAAACAAACGAATACAAATCCAGTAGTTTAGTCACAGGACATTATTTTTCATTTTCAGTATTTTCATTATAAGGTTACGAAACCAGTAATTATAAATAGTGTTTTATTTTGTTAACAGTTTTTTTTTTTAATTTCGATTTCGATTTGCTACTTATACTAATAGATAGGCAATTTAATAATGAACATTATGCAATTTTTTTTTTTTTTTCAAAAGACCAATATTTGGTTTTATAAAGATTTTACTCTAAAATCTGAGCATAATCACGACGTATCTCTTGGGGTGCGGCGAAGAGGGAATGTATGGTCAAGGTTATTTGGTTAGGGTACCGCCTTAATCTCATAGACTGTGATACTAAGCACTACTTTCCTTACAGCTGCCAGCGCCCCCTCACATCGAGCTGGTGATGGCGATGCCGTACCTTCGCACAGCATTCAAGAGACCCACTGTCAGAGTGAGACGTAAGTACTTCTCTATCTCTTTCTAGATAGCCAAAAGCTTCCTGCTGACACTTTCGGAAGGGTTCGAAACTATTTGGGACTACTCACACATAGGAAACAACGATTTTGTATGAGACGCGTACGCATCCGTTCAGCGCGCGCATACAAAATGGTTTTTTTGTATGTATAAGCTGAATAGAGCTGAATAAGTGTGAGTAGTCCACAAAACTACCGGTATTTTATCCATTGATCACTTATTTTCTAATCATTAGAATAAGAAAAATATTTTTTTTTTGAAGGAATTGAATTTTACAAGGGGTGTACTCGTTCACAATGACACAATTCAAGATCTAACCTTATAAAAATAAAAAATAAAATAAAATCTTTTTATTTCAGACATTATAGTCCATAACGTTTTAACAATATCACATTAAAAAATAAATAAATTACACTAAAAATTATTACAAATACATAAAAATTAAAATTTAAAAATTAAAAAAAGATTACATTTAAAAATTACAAATTACATTAGAAATTACATAAAAATTACATTAAATTATTAAACATTAAAAATTAATTAATTTAAGTATTTGCCACCCACTGGGGCCCCGGGCACATGCACTTGTGCTTGAACCCAGTGCCCCAGAAGGGGGCTGTCCAGAGCTTATAAAATATTAATATTTCAAATGTTGTTTTTCTCAAAATAAAAAATACCCACAACAATATTTTAAAACATACATATAAATGTCAACCAGAATATACAACTTTTAACTCAAGTGAGTACGGAAGCGCTAGATGGAGTAAACTGGTACGCACAAATATCGGACGCCGCTCCGAACACTTGTATCTGACAGATAAGTAAAGTTCTGAACCGAACACCGACCGGTATCCGTAGACACCGGTACCGTTACGGTACGGATTTGTTTTTCCGTAGTACCGATTTGACTGAACCTTTCATTAACTCATCAAAATTTTAAAACTCCACGATAATATTGCGCGGTAAAATGAAGCCGAGTGAATAAAAGTAAACCCGCGTAGTCTCGCTGCAAGTATACATTAAACTTGCTATAGCTGTAAACATGGTGGGATTGACATCGAGGCACAATGGGTCAGTACGTCATACTTTGAACAAAAACTTTTCACAGAATTTTTTCATTGGTAATTTACGCCAAGTCAGAGGCCCATGGGCGGCATAAAAACTCTGACACGAGATTAGGCACTAAACACACGATAAAGAAGAATAGAAAATAGGAGAACGATATTTTTTTATAATTCTGCTATTTCCTAAAAAAAAACGTGCAGTGCCTACACGGTCAAAATGTATAAAAAAGTTTTTTTTTTTAATTATCGGTGAAAAATTTCTATGTACCCGGAAAGATGTTCATAATTCGTGGTGACCATTTAAGCGCCGGTCTCTTCGATCAACCCCGTATAGGGTCCGTAAATCACTGAATAAGACTGGTCAGTTTCCCTGAGTCCTCACTTTATTTGATTCGCCAGTTCCGTTGATGATGCAAACTTGCAAGTGAAAGATAAAGGACTCGAATAGTAACTACTCGTATACGCGCGAGAATTTCCATTATGTTTTTCCACCCAGATTCCCTAGCCGGCGCAACCTTGGTAATCCCGCTACTATTTTCTCTGGCTTCTACAGTTCGTGATGATACTCGTCGAAGAAGTAGACCAGTTGCAAGGGTGTAATGTTTTCAGAATTGCTTCTCGTATATATTTCCCAATGTAAAAAAGTGTAACTGTTTATGGTGCAGCAAAAAATTAATAAATATCGCTGGACATTAACACACAGCGCCATCTAGTGCCACACTAAGCAACGAGGCTTAGGTATGTTGTGGACACCAGATAGTTGATATACTACATACTTAGATACTTTTTGTTTGTAAATACATACTTATTATAAACATTTATGACTCGGAAACAAATGTCCATGCTCATCACACAAACATTTGCTCCAACTGGGATTCGAACCTATGGGAACCTAAGAACGTAAGGCAGCCTCACTACCGTTGCGCCATTCGGGACGTCATAATATAATAAGTTCATAAACCAAAAAATGTCGTGGCGACGCATGCCGTGGCGACGCGTCGCCAACTGTCAAGTTGTCAACTCGGCCCGAACAATCCCGAACATTACCGACCTGTTGAAGCAGCATAAGATCTACATATTATATAGATCTACATAACAAGCCAGCTGGTCTCAGGGCACAGCGCTGGGTTACAATCTGGTGACTTCGAGTTCGATCCCAGCGTAAAGGTTTTCTTTTTGTGAATCGAGTCATTTTGTTTTTCTTTTATTTTATTTTGTGTTTTTGTTTTTTATATTGACTTTTTTAAGCATATTACTTGTACAAAATAATTTCGATGTTTCACATCTGCCAGGCGTCCCGTGACGGCTAACTTTTTTGATGACTTTATGTTCTCTAGAGCCATATCCAATTTAATGTGACGTCACATAGCTATAACCAGCGAAGGACTCATTTGTCAAATTGTGATAAGTAGTTCAGAAGTTATGAGAGAACAGATGAACATACATGCACACATGCATCACATGCTTTTTGCTTCGCCGTAGTCGGGTAAAAACTGCACTTCATTGATATAACTTCAAAGTATCGACCAGTTCACCGATAAGTTTTGTCTAAAAATTACATAATATAACATCAGCTGTATTATACCTACTCAACAAATACACCAACATTTCGCCAGTTATGTTTAAGTCCCATGTAATAAAGGGCGAGCCTTTTGCCATCAACCGGGCACAAATCTAGACTCCGTGGCATCTACTGAGCAGTTATACAAAGTACCAAGGAAATAAAGTAGAACTCAGTATTGCTTAGTGCTTTTCTGCATTGGGTATTGCTAGCTGGCGTGAGCAGCGTAGGCCGAAGGAGCGACGACGATATTTGTGACAGAAAGTGGGTGTGTAATGTAAAATGCGAGCGTAACGAGCGCGCGTCACATTAAATCAATGTCATAGCCAATATCTTAAAAAAACATTAGATTAATCGTTCGTTAGTGCGATTAATTTTAGTTGAATCAAAATTAGATAAGTAAAACAGTACTGTAGTTGAGTCTACCAATATGTGTAATGAACATAATTATGTGAATCAACCGTAGTTATATCAAAAATAGTTAGGATAAATTTAGGTATTATGCTACATACATATACACCGCAGACATAGACCGCGTTTTATACATACATGTACATAAACATAGCACATAAATGTACATTAGCACGTGCTCCTCTGTATCTCAACCGCAGAGATTCCCATATCCCTTCAAGTATATGTATATTTAATCAACTAGGCATAGCTGGCTTGTTTAGGATAACCGTTACCATACTTAATTAAAACAAAAGGAATCCTGACTAATATTTGAAAGTGAGTTTGTTTGTTTGTTTGTCATGCTCTCACGCCTCAGTGGATGACCGGGACATAGATCATGATGACTTGGATTAGGTGGACACTTTTATCCTGGTGGTACGTTATTTCGGCTGGGTAAGCCGAGGGCAAAACATAGGCCGTAAATAGTACAAATATTAGGTATTTTGTTTGTGTGTTTGTTATTTAATCAAGCAAAAACGGCTGAACGCATTTGGTTGAAATTTTCCGCACAGATAGGTTGTAACCGGGTTTATTAATAATATTTTTTTATCCCGGAAACTCTTTTGACCCATGGATAGTAAAACTATCCAAATCAAAATCAAAATACTTTCCTGTGCTTTTTGTAATTAAATATGTGCAGAACAAACTCCCTGGCAACATCTATGGGTCAAGCTGAATACTCGTAGTACGCAGACAAACAAACGTGCGATGATTGGGTACAAGCTACAAGACAAGCACGTGCTACATTGTCCCTGAAACACGTGTGTCGTGCGACAGAAATTACACATGTGTCGAGTGTCGTGCGAATCGAGTCTCGACTCGAGAACTAGATCATAATGTAATAAGTGTTCGAGGAATTATCGATGTCTTATCGAATGTTTATTGATTTTTCTCTTGTAGCCTTGTGTTGTAGATTTTTTATTTACTGGCATGTAGCGAAGTTTACAAGCTATGTTTATGGGCGGTTCCCCGAGCAAAATTAGCTACTCTATTTGTGGTGGTTCAAACTTCGTTTGAAATACTGTTAGAATAAAGTTCTAATCAACTTGCACTACAAAGTGATTGTTACGTCAGTCACTGCAGGCCGAATAGTGCGAAATAAGTGGCTTTTATTCTTTATAAAATCAAATGTACGTCTTTTGGAAAAAATCAAACGACAATTATGTTCATTATTAAATTGTCTATCCATTAGTATAAGTAGCAAATCAAAATAATGGTTACTTTACGAGGAGTAGCATTTTATAAATCATTATTTCTCATTTCTGTGGTTTCGTTGTGAGGGGATTTATTAAACATTAAGCTACTTAAAAAATGAAACGACAATTTTGGAGTCAAGAATATGTAGTAATTTAATGTATTTTTTATTAGTTGGTATTTCTTTTGGATAAAGAGGAGTAGGCTCCAAAAAACTGCTCGTTCAAGGTCATTTGCTCGGGGAGGCGCCTTAAGCTTCTGGCACGAGTTGTGACAGTGTTGCTAATCCTACTAATAATATAAATGCTAAAGTAAGTTTCTTTTGTTTGTTACCTTTTCACGCCTAAACCAATCATCCTCAATTTGCATAATACGTTGTCAGATATACAGAAACGGACATAGGGTAGCTTTCATCCCGAAAAAAAGTAATGTTCCCGAGGAAAACAACAATAATGTTGAAGCTGGGAAAGCTAGTCTGAAATAATTAGTAATCTCACTTGCAACACTGTCGATCTGGCCGAGATCTGGTTGTAGTTCATTTGCAACACGACGAAGTACTTCTTCTTCGATTGCAAGTTTCAAGGCTTCATAGAGAGAAATATAGTGAAAGTGCGCATCATGTCCAGGGTCCAAAAGAGTATTCCTTCGATCTATCCGTTTCTCTCACTTGCACTCATCAGCAGACGTGCGCGAGAGAGACGGATAGATCCGAATATACGGACGAAACGTTAGAGAGTAGAGCCCCTGATCTCTCTCCGGTCGTGTCAGATTGCCGTCTACAATGAGAGTAAAGGAACAAAGAGTGCACTGTGCCTGCGCACACACTTTTGCACTATATCTCCCGCGCCGATAGCTAATCTCCGCTATGATTGACCGCCGTGACCAAACACGGTCAGGGCCGGCAGTCTCGACAGAGATAACGACAAAATCGCTAACTTTTGATTGCTAATTACTAATGAGTTAATTGGGTTGCAATAACGATGCTTGCGGGAAATCCAAGTCTCTACATCCAAGATGCGATTCTCGCAAGCATCGTTATTGCAACCCAATTTAGTCGTTAGTAATCAACGATCGAAAGTTAGCGAATTTGTCGCTATCTCTGTCGAGACTGCCGGCCCTGGGAGGACTATTAACACTGATACCAACCATAAATAGACGTGTTCATGTTTCAAACGACCGTTCTACACTGTATTTCTAATCCTTTACAAATCCCTTTCTTGTTAACATAACACCCCCAACACCCCTTGCATTCTAATCACCCCAATAAGCGCCAACACGTGACGAAACGCAACAAAAGAACGGATAAATCAATTAAAAGGCATCATTAATGCACGTTAACTGAATAAGAGCAAAACGACACTGATACTGGAAAAGGAAAATCAATTTTAGCTCGTATTGTGTAGGGTTGAAATTGATTTTCAAAGTTTAGCCTTTTGCAGTGTATTCGGTTGGTTAGTTAGTCGGAATGATATTCGAAGTTACGTAATCAATTTGCTGATGCGATTGTTTAGATGAAATAATGTGAAATGCAGTTTACGTAGTACTAAACAGAGATGAAGTTACCAAATTTCGAATTAAGGTACCTAATTATATTATTATGTTGTATTTTATTGTTTACCCTGTTTTTGTTTTTATAATGATGTAGAATTACATTTAGCATTAAGCACAAACCTTAGTGGTTTAAAAATGCTATGCAAAAAAAAATGTAATAATTTTTAATTGGTAAATAAATGAAAAAAAAAAAAAAAAAAAGATAAATCGAGATTCCATTCAATACAGTATCGATAAGAACCGGTATCGAGAAATTGTTTGTAGATTGATACTACTTTGTAAAGCATACATAAATGATATCCATGAAAGTCATTTTAACACGTTTTTATTAGCTTCATCTGTTACTAATTATGTAAAAAACTTTTTTGCAAAAAATAAAACTGACTTCAAACACAACAAATAGAAAAATAACTTTAGTTCCAGAAGTCGGTGATGCCATGAAAATGCATAAAAAATAACTAGTCCACGTATACCTTGTCATCCAAACTAAACATGTAGGTATGCAAACAGCTTAAAAACAAAGACAGCAGTTAAAAAGAAAACAGGGAAGTGGCTCGAATTTGACTTCTAAATTTTTTAAACATAATTATGTTACTACTGCATATGTTAAAAATTTTAGAAGTCAAATTTGACCTACTGTTTATTAGTTTCTACGTTACAATGTAACTACATTACAGGTGAAACTAATAAAAGCGTGTTAAAATAAATTATTTCACTTTGACTTTAACCGGGAAATACAGACCTTTGACTGCAGTTACTAAGATTTCCTAATTAAATATCGAAATACGGAGAAGTTGTATTAAATCCTGCTACAAATACGACCTAGCTCGAGCTGGAGATCGCGCCCAGGACTTTCATACTTTGGAAGTTTGAAAATCAAATAACTTAATATTAAACATGAATGTAAAGCAAATCCAAAGCAGCATGATTTGATTGATTATACAGGACAAATAATACAAGCAGGTGGCACTCCACAGATATGACGCATTTCCCCATCTAAACACGGTAAACCAAATAAACACTAGCACGAGTTTTGCCATGAATTCTTGTCGCGCTGACGGTCGGTCGCGTAGGGTCGGTCGTGACGTCAGCGGGAACAAAATACGGCTGTCGGTCGCCGCTGACGTCAGCGTCGCAGTATGGTGCTATACAGAACACAATGTATATACTCGTACACGACCGACCGTCAGTGCGACAAGAATTCAGGCCGTTTAGCGTTTGCGTCGCTACTGCTTCGCTTCAAAAATATGCAGTAGGCGAGGGTCTTAGGGACCATCGTGCACAACACGGGCACGACCACTGCCGCTGAAGCTTAAGACTTTTAGTCGAAACTAGGATGAAAGTTTTGTTCAAGATTAACATCTGCCTAGCCTTTTCCCAACTATCTCAGGGTCAGCTTCCAGTCTAACTGGATACAGCTGAACACCAGTATTTTACATTGAGCGACTGCCTATTTGACCTCCATAACCCAGTGAGTACTGAGTAATATGGTACCCATTGGTTGGACTGGTTATTCGAGTTTCGGGCCACTGACGAGTGACTACCTGTAACGATTGTCAAAGATCTACAAATGACAGCCGGGACCAACGGCTTAGCGTCCTTTTCGAGGCACGGAGGAAACTCGGCATGTAATGGGTGGTCACCCATCCACGGACCAACCTGGGCAAGGACGGCTTAACCTAAAGATTGACCCTAGCGGCTGTTAATATTTAGACACGAGCTCATTGTCGTATATAGTGCGCGAAGTCCGTTACTCAGTACTAACTAGATATACCAGAGATGAGAACTGTGCAGAGTACGGAGGCACGTATATATTTAATTCGTTGGAGATAAGATTAGGCTTCGTATAATTATTATAAAATCCTTTATGATGAGAGTGTCTTCTGACGTAAAATTATGTTGTGGATTTGGTTTATTCCGAACCTGACCCGAAATCCTAACCCGGTCGCGGGTAAGGTTAGGAACTTGATGAAAAAAAACGAAAATTGTTTCGAACGTAACCCTCTTCCTAACTCTTTATTCCCGTCTGCCACCACCGGTCCGCCACCACTGGTGGCAGTTGCAACTATTTGTCACATCTACCACCACTGGTGGTGGTTGCGTCGGTGGAGTCGCATTTGCCCCGAATTCTGCCACCTGGTGGCAGATGACACTTAAATCAGTGGAATCCTCCAGACTCGACGATCAAGTAGCCGTCTGACACCACCAAGTATTTCAAATAACAAATAGAAAGAAGTTTTTTTTATTTTTTTATTTGAATTTGGAATGTTAAACTGTCAATTTCACCAAATCTATTGCGCTATCTAGTAGTTCCCAACACGGCGCAATAAAATAGTAATCTAAGTCTAATTTAAGCTTAAGCAAATTGTAAAAAGACGAATCATGGCGGATAAAATTGCTGGATCGTCTGAAAGCACCAGTTCTCTGAAAGTAAAGATTGTGTACACAGAAAGAGGTGGTGGTAAAGTTCTTTTACGTGCAGGGCACCAGTATATTACCAAAAGAAGACACAAAAGTGGTTTGTGTGTCTGGGAATGTGCGAATAGAAAAAAAAAAAAGGAATTGTTAGTGGTGATATTTTTATTACGCATAGTAAATATTAAACTCTGTTTGCGTGGAGATTGGTAATTATGCTACTGGAACTTCTAACCGGGATAAAAACTATCCAGGCTATGGTCTATTCGTATTCCAAACATTATAATCCGTTCAGCCGTAGGTACAGTACGACCACTTCAAGTGTGCAGTTCAAGGTGGCGTTGCTTGTCAAGAAAAAATACATCGATATGTCAAACTTGGTAAATTTATTTTAGTGTAAAAGCTTGAAGGTGTGAAGAACAAACAAACATTCAAACTTACTTTAATATTTATAATATTAGAGATAGTCGCAATCGCGACTACTGAGCATGAGGTCCTGGGTTTGATTCCCGAGTTGGACAAATTGTTATTGGGTTTTTCCATCAAGAATTTCTCAGTAGCTGCCACGGAGTCTGCATTAGCGCTCGGTTAATGCCAATAGGCTCGCCCCTTATTACATGAACTTAAATATACCAAGCGAAATGTGGGTTTACTATTAGGTAAACCAGAGAGTTAATTTTATAATTTTGTGAAAGCGAACCATTAACGAAATGTTGGTACTTAAATATTTTGTATACGTATTCCATTATGTAAATATCGGTTATTTGGTTTTACATCAAGAATTTCTCAGAAACAGCCCGATGTTTCGATTTGTGCCCCATTGACGTCAAAGGGTCGTCTACTCCTATTCAAAGGACTTAAATGTAAAGAACTGACGGAATGATGGTGTATGTACGGCCGAACAAGCTATTTGGTATACAGTTTAACCTACAAATTACATTGTAAAATGTAAACCAATTAGCTTGTTCGACCGTACTTACTATATTGGGATAAACAGGCTTTATGGTATGTTTAAATGTTCAACACCATCGGCTTTGGTTAAAAAAATAATATAAGTACATACAGGGTGTAAACAACCTCATCACGAAGCCGTCAACCAAGCATTCTGTACATCAAACTAAGTCCAGCAAAAAATATTCCTGGGAAACGACTTTGTTTTTGGGGTGAAAAATCATGTTTTGTGGTAGAACTCTAACGCACGCGTAGAATGTAACGCACTCAAAACATTGTGGTGATGGATGGATTGCATAGTACGGGGGGTCGTGGATATGTTTAAAGTAAAAATCTTACAATAAAAACTGGTATTTTAAAAACAAAAGTTGTCAAAAACTTGGAACTTTGACCCCCAATATCTCCGTAACTAGAAGGTTCCCAGGTATGATGTAGAACAAAACAATGATCGCAATGACGAGGAGAAGAAGTGCCTTTCGGCTTCATTATGAGGTTTTTTACACCCTTATATAAAGGGTGCATGACTCTAGTTGAGCTATTTTTTTCGGAAAATGGTTTTCGCCAGCTCGTGGCTAAATAATAACAGCTGCTCGGGTCGATCTTCAGGTTAAGCCGCACTTGCCTAGGTTGGTCCGTGGATGGGTGACCCATTACATATCAAGCTTTCCCCATACCCCGGAAAACACGATAAACCCCGAAAGTCTGACAACCAGTATTACCAAGGGCACAGCCAAGGGGTATCCTATTACACTACAACAGCCCATAACATCCACTGCTGGACATAAGCCTCTCCCATGATGGGAGGAATTTGCCGTAATCTCCACGCTTGGCAGGCGGATTGGAGATCGCAGTGATGAAAGACTAACAGAAAACGCTGCTGCCCATTCTCTGGTTTACGGAGGCGCAAGGTGTTCTGCCTCAGACATTAGTCGCCTTATACGACACCCGTGAGTGTAATGGGTTGGTTCTATTCTACTCTGCCGGATACCACACGGCTAAACCCCTTACCCCTTACCCTACTAAATGAATGAATCTATATTCCAGATATGACTACAAGAATCTCAAAAATACGTCAACTAGATACTTACCAGAATTCGATTATCAGTTGATACGTTTTATGAAAAGCACTTTTACCTAATATAATTATGATTTCAAACGTCAATCGTTAGCTTTCTTTGAAGAATTATTGGTCGCTAGCTGAGTACAGATTGACACATTGATAAAAATAAAAAGAAGATCGTATTAATTCATTTCACAAATTGATTGATGAGAATGCAAGTGACGTTTTTATTGGATTTTTTAAATATAGTCTATGTGGTTGAAGGATCTCTGTTTTTATATAAATGATCGAAAGATGAAAGCATATTAGCCTCATCATCATCATTATCACTATCACTATCATCACTATCACAACTCACTACATAGTATAAAACAAAGTCACTTGTCGCTGTCTGTCTGTCCCTATGTATATCTTTAAAACTACGCAACGGAATTTGATGCGGGTTTTTAATAGATAGCGTGATTCAAGAGGAAGGTTTATATGTATATAACATGCATAATATAGTAGAGAAACACTGATAATTTTAGAGGTTTCTAATCAACATAATCATCATCATCAGCCTATAACGTTCCCACTGCTGGGACACGGCCTCCTCTCAATGAGAGGGAATGGGCTATAATCCACCACGCGGGCCCAGTGCGGATTGGTAGATGTCATGTGTCTTTGAATTTTTGGTTCTAGGACATGCCGGTTTCCTCACGATGTTTTCCTTCACCGTTTTGAGAGCAGTGGTGATGAAATAAATTACACAAAGTAGGTTTCTAATGTGATGTCTTGAATAAACTCATTTTTTTGCGCTTACATTGCAAACGCAGGCATTAAACCGTACGACATAGATCAAAATAATGTACTACAGTATTGTACACCTTAAAAAGGTCTACAAAAAATTCCGCGATGGTATACATTCAGTCAAAAAAGTATCGGGAATGGATGATTTGTTTATGGTTCCAAATTCAAATTTTTGTTTTTTTGCAGTTGTTAGATTGGCACAACTGTTTTCCATTTTGGCGCGGAGTTTGAGTTGCATCTGTTATTTACATTAAATACAGTGCTGGTTTTAGTAATATCATATATATTGTGTATTGCGAATTTCATAATGGACAAAAATATCGAACAAAGAGTTTGTCTTAAATTTTGCATCGCCAATGGAATTTCGTGTTCGGAGTCACTGAAAATGTTACAGAAGGCTTATGGTGAATCGACTTTATCAAAAACTCGTGCTTATGAGTGGTTCAAAGCGTTCAAAAGCGGTCGAGATGTGATGGAAGATTTGCCTCGCTCTGGTAGGCCGTCAACGTCTGCAACTGAAGTTAACATCGCAAAAGTGAAGAAAATAGTGACTGAAAATCCCCATTCAACTCTGAGAGAGATAGCCGGCGAACTTTCTGTATCTCACGAGTCGATCCGTACCATTTTAACTAATCATTTGGGTATGAAACATGTTGCTGCTCGGCTAGTCCCAAAAGATCTGAATTTTCTCCAAAAACTCAATCGCATGAAAGTCGCTGAGGACATGATAGAACGAGTCAGTTCGGACCCAACATTCATGAAACGCATTGTTACTGGTGACGAGACGTGGGTTTACGAGTTTGACATGCAAACTAGTCAACAAGCTTCGGAGTGGCGCCTTACAACTGAACCGAAACCGAAAAAACCACGCCAAAGTCGATCAAAAGTCAAAGTCATGTTGACTGTTTTCTTTGACTATCGCGGTGTTGTGCACTCTGAATTCTTACCGGAAGGTCAAACGGTAAATAAAGAATATTATTTGAGCGTTATGCGGCGTTTAAGAGAGCAAATTCGACGAAAAAGGCCAGATTTGTGGAAAGAAAATTCTTGGATTTTGCACCACGACAATGCGCCTTCGCACAAGGATATCATTGTGAACGAATTTTTGACCAAACACTCAACAAATACCATCCAGCAACCACCATATTCACCAGATATGGCTCCTGCTGACTTTTTTCTTTTTCCTAAACTCAAATTACCACTTCGTGGCACCCGTTTTCAATCGATAGAAGACATAAAGGAGAATTCGCGGCGAGAACTGAACTCAATTCCGGAAGCAGCGTTTAAAAAATGTTTTGATGAATGGATTATTCGTTGGCGCAAGTGTATCGTTTCTAAAGGAGCATACTTTGAAGGTGATAAAATAAATTTGGATGAATAACAGACATTTTGTGTATTATTGATCTTTTCCCGGTACTTTCTTGACAGAGTAGTATGTCTATCTCTTAGGGATAACCCACAATAACCATTTTTATCCTTTAATTTAAATTACGAAACGATTTTAAGCAATACAGTATTAATCCTTATCCAATTCAGTACCTTAAATACATTGTGCATTTAATATAGATCAATATGGCCCTTTACAGTATATCATTTAAATGAATAATTTAGTAGATATCACGAAATTAAAATTACGACGTGGGACGAGTTGCAGAACGAAAATATTATTTATTTTGTTTTTTATCAACTCGTCCTAAATGGGCCGTAGGCCTGTGGGACCAGTTGATGAACGACTAGAAAATATCATTCTCAGCGAAACAAATGGGGTCGCAGTGTAACAGTTGGTCACTTTAACCATTTTCATCTTTTAAGTTTTGCGTAAAAAGTAATGCATTATTTTAGAAGCTTATTTATGGAGTATGGTGTAAATCTATTCAATTTAAATGAATATCTTAGGAGTTATCGCATCTGCTGGGGTCGCGGGACTGTGTAAACAGGGTACCGGGGCCAGGGAACCCAAGGGCAACCGAAAGAACAGGGTGTCTTAGTCAGTAAGTGCGACAGTCCCATCCGCTCCACCCAGGGCGGGAGGACCCATTTAATGATTTTACCACGCAAAAAAAATTGAATTCCTTTATTTTCAAAGGCGTTACAAAATAATTTTACAGTAAGCGCACTTCTTTTTTGTTCTAAATTGGTCCCGAGCGAAGCCGGGGCGGGTCCCTAGTTTACTTATTTATGGTATCATAATTAAGGCATCGATACCAGTTTTTCCCAAGTTCTTTAAAAACCGGTAATTACAGGATTTCGGGTTTGTGAATAAAACCGGTTTGGTCGTATAAATACCCGGTTGTTTAGGGTTTTAGATAAACTCGAAACCGAAAAATTGGTTCCGAAAAATTGCCGGTTTTCGATGTCCTAGTATTCTTATATCAAAGTCCAAAAACATTATTTAAATTACTTAATTAGAAACTAACTAACTAGAAATAATTTTCAAACGGACATTTTCTAAATAGGTAGTTTTTTAAATAGGTACTGAATTATCAAGGAAATTGTCTATTTTAAAACTAGAGTTTCTTTTGAGAAATGGGCAAAAAACAACAATTTAAACCAAAAGTGCGCTTATCAAAAACTAATTAATGACAATAAATAAGCTAATGCTGCAGTCTTCTTCTTCTCTTCGTATCGATGTTACTTTCATATTATACAGTTTGGGCCCAGTAAGTGGCCACGTCTATTGCATCAATGTTACTTCCATATTATACAGTTTGGGCCCACCAGGTGGCCACGTTTATTGCATCAATGTTACTTCCATATTATACAGTTTGGGCCCAGTAGGTGACCACGTTTATTGCTTCAATGTTACTTCCATATTATACAGTTTGGGCCCAGCAGGTGGCCACGTTTATTGCATCAATGTTACTTCCATATTATACAGTTTGGGCCCAGTAGGTGGCCACGTTTATTGCTTCAATGTTACTTCCATATTATACAGTTTGGGCCCAGTAGGTGGCCACGTTTATTGCATCAATGTTACTTCCATATTATACAGTTTGGGCCCAGTAGGTGGCCACGTTTATTGCTTCAATGTTACTTCCATATTATACAGTTTGGGCCCAGCAAGTGGCCACGTTTGTTGCATCAATGTTACTTCCATATTATACAGTTTGGGCCCAGCAGGTGGCCACGTTTATTGCATCAATGTTACTTCCATATTATACAGTTTGGGCCCAGTAGGTGGCCACGTTTATTGCTTCAATGTTACTTCCATATTATACAGTTTGGGCCCAGTAGGTGGCCACGTTTATTGCATCAATGTTACTTCCATATTGTACAGTTTGGGCCCAGTAGGTGGCCACGTATATTGCAGCGTCAGAGCCATTATTCAGGCCATCGAGAGTGCAGGTAAACCGACACCTGGGACACTCCAGCATGTGTCGGGGCATAGTTTGGTCCGGAGCGCCGCACTCGCACTCGGTGTTGGAGGTATTAATAATACCCCATTTTGCCAGACTATGTTTGCAGCGGCCCACTTGGATACACAATCGATTCAAAGCCTTCCAAATAGGCCACTGAATGCTGCAGTGAATCATACCCGATTCAAAAAAAAACATAGATATGACTGTCCCCAGTCAAGAATTTGTGTTTTTTATTCAAATAATAAAATTGGGCTTGACTTTATCAACATTAATAATGTTCTAAAGCAAATAATCACAAGTGTTATCAATATCAGAAACAGCCTCGTAAACTCAGGATTATCGAAAATACATGCAAATGTAATCGGCTCGTGTCATCGCTTCGGAATAAATTCCTTTATTAGGCTATGGTCACACCAAGAGCTGGGCTGACTGAGGTAACTCAGCTCAGCTTAGCTCACATAGTTACTGGCAGTAAAAAAACGCTGTAAGTTACTGAATCATTTCATAGTTAAACTGTTGTTCGCGGTGTCAAAGATGGGTCACAAAGTTATACAATAAACTAAGTAATACTGCGCAAAAATTATTGCTGGGAAAAATCACAGTTAACGGTCGCGGTATGTAACGCGCTACGCATTCAAAATATTGTGCTGATGGATGCATCGATAATTACAGTTATGTGTGTTTTTATACTCGTACTTATATCTTAACTTATTGTAGTTTAACTTGATTATCATAAAGGTGGCTTATTGATATATAAACCAAGATGTGTAAGAAATTGACTAAACTGTTTTTTTTTTCACACATCTCTGCTAGAATACCCACAGACGTGTGACAAGCAAATTGATGTACCTAAGGAAAACTTGATTTAAAAACCCGCTTGAGTATCCCCAAGTGGATTGTCGACAGTCGAAAGCCAGCTCACTCAGCTTAGCACGTAAGCTAAGCGAAGTTAGCTCATCTCTCAGTGTAACCCACGCCGATCCCTCCATAAATTAGTTCCACAAGTTACAACCATCGTCGGCACAATTGGCGAGATATTAATCCATATTCATTTGTTTCTCTGCTAATAGAAAAGGGTTGCCGAGTGATCCGTCACCGGTTATATTAACAATAGCTGTCGGCCATCTTGTTCTTTGTTTTGTGAAAGGGGTGGGACTAAGCTGTGTTCTAATTATAGTGCCACATTCATGAATGGTTTAAAAATATATATGTTACAGTCAAAACCACTTTTGACTGGTGTAAGTCAAAACCCTTATAAAGTTAAAATGCGTTTTCTGCATTAAAAATATATTGTGTTAGAACGTCTCGGTTGTTTACCTACCTATTCCTAGAATTACAAAGGGTCACAAAAAAAAACCTAACAACCCAATAAGTTTCCAAGTAAATGTTAGTTATTGTTGATTAGTCAAAAGTAGTTTTGACCGGTCAAAAGTAGTTTTGTTTAATCAACAGTTTTGACTGTGATATATACGAGTATTACTATAAGTATTATAATAAGGGTATGCACCCTTATTATAATCGATGGCAAAGCTCACTATAGCTGTCAGCGAGTAAGGTTCGCTGAAACCGGCCGCAGCCCGGACGAATGCGGACGCGGTCTCGGACACCTGACGTCCGCAGTGTCCAGGGTATGTCCGCAATTGGTACCTTTAAAGAGAATCTAATGTTTTCAAACCTAACAATGTAATTAAATTTAAACCTCTTTTGGGAAGACTTAATGATTTTGTTAATTAATTAGGTAACTGAGCTATCTCATTATTTAGATTCTAATGAGTTATGGAACAGTTGGATAAGGGATGCACAAAACAGAGACTAATGGCTGAAGCAAGGGGAGGCCTATACCCAACAGTGGATGATTCTGGACTTAAATGATGATGATGATGAAGTTATGGAATCAGGCGTTACTTTGCGGAAATCCATCATAGCCCTAGCCTTTTCCCAACTACGTCGGGGTCGGCTTCCAGTCTTACCGGATGCAGCTGAATACCAATATTTTACATGGAGCAAGCGACTGCCTATCTGACCTCCACAACCCAGTTAGTACCGGGTAATACGCCTTGGTAAGACTGGTTGTCAGACTTTTTTGGGCCACTGACTACTGTCTGACTGTAACGACTGTCAAAGATCTTACAAATGACAGCCGGGACCAACGGCGGCGGCTTAACGTGCTTTCCGAGGCACGGAGGAAACTCGATATGAAATGAGTGGTCATTTATCCACAGATCAACCTAGGCAAGCACGGCTTGACCTAAAGATCGACCTGAGGGGCTGTTATTACTTAGCCACGAGCTTCCTCTACTTTGCGGAAATCCATGACATGCAATGTTTTGTAAATATTTAGTGGTAATTCTGGGGAAAATAACTTGGCTTGTATGAGAATGCAGTACTGCCCCCAAATTTATTTATTTATTAATATAGGTTTACCAACAGCTTCTGTGTACAGCATTTAGGTATACATAGGTATAGGTTTTACAGTCTAATCTAAGTCTAATAATGCAAAATCTTTTTCGAGGAATTAATTTATACTTGGGGAAACTGACCTTACCTAATACTATTATTGGCATGAATTTGGAAAAACGAAAATTTTATCAGCCTAGGGTAATTTAGTAACAGTCACATGTGGTGCATAAAGAGGTCAAATTTAAACTATAATACGAGTAAGTTTAGTTTTAAAGCGTGAAAGCTTAAAACTCGCTCGCCGTCCATCCGTCTCATGACGATAGGCCGTGTCGACGGCGCGTTCGTGTTCCACGCGCGCCTCAAAGAGAGTCAGCAATAGGAAGGGGTCCGCAAGGACCGATGCCTGCCGGGGTTGAACAGTCCCGTTCGAAAGAGATACCGTGACCCCGGAACACAAAGAGCGATGAAGGAACATGGATGGGTTTTAGTCAGTAAAAGTCTGACACTCCCTCCTGCTCCGCCTAGAGCGGGAGGAATCATTTGATGATTTCCCATCGAAAAAAGTAGTTATTAAGTTTGTATGTAGGGGGTATTCTTCAGAACTACTGATCCAATTCTAAAAATTCTTTCAATAACGGGAAGCTACATTATTCCTGAGTGTCATAGGCTATATTTAAAACGTTTCCGTGGGACAATTTACGACCATAAGGCGAGCGAAGCCATGCATGTACTACATATTTGCATAATTAACATTTAATATTTCGGTTCTGTTAATAATTAGCTACGGTATAGTTGGTGCTAGTTAAGATGAGAATAGCGGTCTTTGACCCACCTACATTTATTAAACTTCGTTACTTTGAAAACCAAAAATAAGCCTGTTCAAAACTTGAATCAACATTTTTTGTAATTAAAAACGATACATGGTTTATTTGTTTTGGTTCGTACGAAGATATATTAGGAAAAGGGCAATGACCGCTATTCTCATCTTAACTGGCAACAACTATAAGAGAAGACAATGCATATCTAGCAGTAAATTAACCAGTCAGTTTACCACCAAACTATTAGGAATATTAACTTGTCTCTAACAGCTTCGCAAATTGAATGCCCAACACTAGAGTCTAGAATATTCCCCATCTGCAACATTTGTCGTAGCCAATTTGCAGCCAATAAGCCCCAGCATTCAACATACACATCATACGTAGTTGTCACCGGAGGTATCCCGGCGATGCAAATTGCATAAGTTACTGTGAATTGATAGTTGGGTGGAGATTGTTATGGAGAGAAATTGTGAAGCTATAGGTACATGAAATGAAGTGGTGTTTATTTTATTTCTACATTGTTAATGTTAACTAAAGTTGATTTTCGTGTGTTATTAATGTGACTACGTTGTTCTTTTGAAGTTTAAACTATGCAACGGAATTTGGTTCAGTTTTAATAGGGATGATGACTGACAAAAAAAAAACGATTATGTTTATTATGTCAGTTAGATTATCGATAAATATTGGATACGTGTTTTTTGTTTTATCAAATTAATAAAAATTGACGAAGATAAAACGTGTCAAAGATCACGTGACGTCTAGAAAACAAATGTGACGTCACAATCTCATGATCATGATCATGATAATGGGCTTGTGACGTCACATTTGAGTAAAAAAATTTACTTAAATGTCACACGAGTTTTCGACGCACTGTATTGTCTTCATTTTTTGTTTACGTGAAAAAAGAATATAAACATGTTTCCAATATTTTTTGGAAATCTATCTGACGGAATAATTAGATTTTATTGTCATCTACCCTATTATCAACTAGCTGTAGCTAGCGACCTTCGTCTTCGTGAAATTATTATTAAAATATAACATCCATAATTGAATAGAATTTCATCAACAATAATTTTGTCAACAGTAGCAAGGGTTTTATTTTTTTGCACGAAACCAAAATTATTTTATTTTTTTTCTAAAATAAATGTGCCGTAAAAATGTACCGTGTGTATACTAACAAAAATGGTTCTTAAGTATGCTGTCCCGAATAAAACAATTTATTATTAACAAACAGACAAAAATTGGAAAACATGTGTTTTTGTTAGAATGGCTAAGGTAAAGTCTCCGGGTCACGACGGTCTCAGCATCACTTCAGGTGTGCGGGGGTACATTTGCCTAGAGTGCTGGCGCTGTTTTTCACGTTCCACCCGATATGCTGAAAACAATAGTGGTGCCGATCGTGAAAAATAAAACTGGAGATGTATCTGACGAGGCGAATTACAGACCAATATCCTTGGCCACTGTAATTGCTAAGGTGTTGGTTAGCTGGACAAGGAACTTGATAAATGGATATGTTTACATGACGCATAGTTTGGGTTTCGGCCTGGACTTTCCACTGAGAGTGCGATCCTCTGTCTAAAGCAGACCGTCTAATACAATAAGGATAGAAGTACTTGGGTGTGTGTCTGCTTCCTTGATCTCTCAAGGGCATTTGACCTTGTGTCATATGATGTCCTTTGGGATAAGCTCAGGGGAGCGGGTGTACCACCGGAGTTGACGGGTTTGTTCCAGTACTGGTACTCTAACCAGTTAAACCAAGTTCGTTGGGGAGACGTTTTATCTGAAGCGTACAGGTTGGAGTGTGGGGTGAAGCAGGGGGGGTTAACCTCACCTAAGCTCTTCAACCTGTATGTAAATGAGTTGATCGTTGAACTCAGCAGCAGACCAGTTGGGTGCAAAAAGGTGGTGTTAGCGTCAATAATTTAAGCTACGCTGATGACATGGTGCTGCTGGGTCCAACGGCTGGCTCAATAAGGGACATGCTGAGCGTATGTGAAAGGTATGCAGCGGCCCACGGCCTGGTATACAATGTAACAAAAAGTGAGTTTATACCTGATCTTTGCTGCTTCCGGGAAACATTTAAATTACGAGCCCTTAATATCCCTCAATGGACGAACCCTTAAAAGGGTCGCCCAATATAAATACTTGGGACATTATGTCACCGAGGACCTCAAAGATCAGGTAGATATGAAGATATGATAGAAGATAGATATGATATGAAGAGCGCAGGGCACTAGCAGCCAGATGCAACATGCTGGCTCACAGATTCGCTCGTTGTAGCAACGATGTCAAAATAACTCTGTTTAAAGCCTATCGTCAAGGGTTCTACACGAGCAGTTTATGGGTCAGCTATACGCGAAGTGCTCTAGATGCTCTGCGTGTGCAATATAATAATGGCTTCAGGGTGCTGTTGAGGTTGCCCAGGTTCTGAAGCGCGTCAAGCATGTTTGCTGCAGCACGAACTGACGACTTTTACACCATTATGAGGAAAAAGACCGCTTCCTTAATAGGTAGAATGAGGGCTAGCCGCAACTGTATTTTGAAAACCCTAGCTGAACAGCACGATGCACCGATAGTGAGACACTTTGTCCGGTTGCTCGTGTGGCAGGGATGAAAAATAATAGAAACTTATCTGTACTTAGTTAATAAATACTAACACTTAGTTAATAAGTTTGTTTGTGTACTAACCAGTGGACCAATGTTGTCAAATTAAATAAATATATTATTATAAGTACTGTATAAGTAATCATATACTATACATACATACATATACATTCAGTACAAAAAGTCACTTCTTTTTTATGTATTTGTATAACATTATTTTTTAGTCGTTTTAATTACTTTATGGGCGTCTAAGCACTCATGAAAATGAACAACTTTTACTATGGGACCGACTTTGAAATCTAAAAAAAATTATCAGCTACTGCCTACATTTTATCGAGTTACGCGATTAATAGTCGGCCCCATAGTAAAAGTTTTTCATTTTCATGAGTACTAGACGCTCTTAAAGTAATTAAAACGACAAAAAAATAGTGTTGTAGATTAAATAATTTATTCCGGAAAGTTTTACGTGTACCACCCACATTTTAGTCCAAAACAAATTAACATTAATTTCTTATCCATCAGCGGTCTAAAATTTCCTTAATAACCGGACATTTATGAAGGTAACGTTGGAGACCAGCTGACGATAATGATGTACCATCAGCGTCTTCCGGGATCCCATCCTCCGGCATTCCCTTTCCCATCCACTCTGCTATTAAAGCAACCCAAACTCCAGTTTAATTTCGTAAGTGTGGCCGAATATCAGCGCTTGAAATTAATTATAAACCTGTCTAAAATTGTTTTGATGTTAGACGCTTTTTTGGAACATCCCTAAGTCCCTAATAAGTGTAAATCGATTTTGGAAAATGCCACGATTTTGTAGTGGGGTGCCACATATTTAAAAATAAAATGTAGCCTGCACTAAATATATATTACGGTTAAATAATTTATTATAATTACAAAAAAACGGTCGATGGATTTTGTATTCCCACTGCTGGGAGTACCACGATGACACAGGCTAACAGTAATAGTATCAGTAAAACAAAACTTAAGAAACACGCTTTAAAGTGACGTCATTTTACTTCTCGTATTTCTCTCAGCAAATCCTTTCTTTTTTAATACCCATATTATATCACGGGAATGCATAAACAAATAACTAGTCCGCCATCTTAATTTGGGAGTCTGCCATATTGGATTTAGGATGACGTCATTTAATTGACTATTTATTGTCATGGGAACTAAACATCCAACGGTGTAAGCGTAATATAATGGACCCATCTATCTATCATGGGGTTTAGGTTTCCGCACTTAGTCCTTGAAGTGGACCATTGTGCGTGAGCCATGGTGGCCGATTACTCCAACCAGCCCACCTCCCTCCAGAAGCAGATCAGACTTCCCGGTCTCCTCAGGGCATCCACAAGGGATCTTGGTGCTCCCAGGGTCTCCTCGCGAATCTTGTTAACGCCTGTGCACTCAAGGAGCACATGCGCCACCGTTTCCTCCGCCTCCATGCATGCTCTGCACAGGGGACTGTCAGTGATACCTAGGGTGTGGAAGTGTTTATTCAGTGAACAGTGTCCAGTGATGGTCCCCGCCACCAGACGCAGGCTATCTCTGTCCAGGCGCAGAAGGCGCCTGGTCAGCTTTGTATCCAGGAATGGCATAGCTTCCTTGGATTGCCTGCATCCTGGTGTCGAGGTCCACCATTTCTCTGCTTGTATACGAGTGTGATCCTTTAACCAGCTTCTCAGCTGCTTGAAAGGAATTGGCACAATGGGTTCGGGTCCGTAGGGTTTTGTGCTGGATCCTCTTCTGGCAAGTTCGTCAGCCGCATCGTTTCCAAGTGATCCACTGTGACCTTTAATCCATTGTAGCGTTACCGTGTTGTGGTTTAGTACCGTGATTCGTTCTAGGGCCTTGTGGCATTCTAGTATTAGTCTCGACGTGATCTGGTTACTCTTTAGGGATTGAAGAACAGAGGCACTGTCGGAGAGTATTCGAATATTGGTATCCGTAACCTCCCTGGCCTCTATAGCGTGTGCCGCTTGGATAATACCTACACACTCTGCTTGGTAAACAGAGTTGAACATTCCAAGTGGTTTGGATATCTTAATGTTTAGGTCGTCGGAGAACACTCCGACGCCTGTCCCATCGTTGGTTTTTGATCCGTCAGTATAAATCCTTAACTCTCTTGTACTTGAGTAGTCGCACAACTCCTCTATGAGCTGTATGTTGTAGTGTTTTTGGAAGCAGTGGGTCTTCAGGATTCTGTCGATGGGTGATGTCATCATCGGCTGTTCTTTGATTGCATCTTCTCTGATGCGTGTGTGTTTAATCCTGGAGTCATTTCTTAGGGTGCCGGATGCTTCGAGTCTGAAAGTCGCTATGGCCGCCTCCTCTCTTACGACTAGGTGTAGGGGAGGCAGCCCCAGCATCACCTGTAAGGCAGCAGTGGGGGAAGTTCTCATGCTGCCGGTGATTGCTACGCAGGCAAATCTTTGTAGTTTCTCGAGATCCTTTTGGGTTGTACTTAGGTTGGTCCTGGGCCACCAAACTAAAGAACCATATGTAATAATTGGTCGGATAACTGTGGTGTATAGCCAGTAGGTGATTTTGGGGCTTATGCCCCAATTTCTCCCGAGGAGTCTCTTGCATTGCCATAGGGCTATACTGGCTTTTGTGATGATGTAATCAGTGTGTTTTGCCCAGTTCAGCTGTTTGTCCAAAAAGATACCCAGGTATTTGGTTTCAGTCGATAGGCTTAGGGTTGTCCCAAAGAAGCTTGGCAATTGTAGCGTTGCCAGCTTCCTTTTCTTTGTGAAGAGGACGAGTTCGGTTTTGGTAGGGTTCACTGCTAGTTTGTATTCCTTGCACCAGTCTTCTACTATTCTTAAAGCTTGGCGCATAAGGTTACATAGTGTGTTTTCGTGTGTGCCGTTTATTATTATGGTCAGATCGTCAGCATAACCCACCGTGTAGTAGCCTCTGCTGTTGAGACGTTTGATGAGGCTGTCTACTACGAGGTTCCATAGTAGTGGTGAGAGGACACCACCTTGGGGGCAGCCCTTCGCCACTATGGCTCTAGTGGTGTCATTTACCGTAACTTGTACGGCTCTCAGTCGGAGCATATTTGTGATCCATCCTCGCAGGGTCGAGTCCACACCGTGTTCCTCGAGGGCTGCGTTGATGCTATGGAAGATGGTTTTGTCAAAAGCGCCTTCTATGTCAATGAAGACAGCTAGTGAAGAGCATTTGTGGTCCACTGCACATTCGATCTTGGAGATCACACTATGCAGCGCTGATTCTGTTGATTTTCCTGAGGAATACGCGTGTTGTTGTTTGTGGAGTGGTCGCTCCCGAAGAGGTCCGTCCCGAATGTGCCGGTCACAGAGTCTCTCGAGGGTTTTCAGTAAGAAAGATGTTAGGCTTATTGGTCTGTACGCCTTTGGTTGTGTGTAATCTGGTTTGCCTGGTTTAGGGATGAAAATGACTTTCACCTCACGCCATGCAAGTGGTATATATTTCAGTGCTATGCAGGCTTGGTAGATGACAATCAGCCATGGCGTTAGAATGTCTACTCCCCATTGTAGCAGGGCGGGGAAAATTTCGTCTAAGCCTGCGGATTTATATGGTTTAAAAGTCTTTATTGCCCATTTTATTCTCTCTGCGGTTACTATGGTGCGGGCTCTGGCCCAGTCTTGGTCATTTGGTGTGTGCGTTGGCTCACTTGCCCAGGTTCTGTCCTCGGAGAGATTGCAGTCTGGGAAGTGGGTTTCCAAAAGGACTTTACTTGTTTCCTGATCCGACTTGGTGTATGTGTTGTCTGGGGTTTTCAGCGACCCGAGGGTGCGATCTTGATCGGTAGATAGGATCTTTCTCACACGCGCGGCTTCGCTGTTCGATTCAATTTCTTCGCAGAATTTCCGCCAGGCTGCCCTGCTGGCATTCCTGACTTGTTTTTTGAAAGTGTATTGTGTTTTCTTGTATGAGTCCCAGTCCTCTGGTAATCTGGAGTTTTTGGCTCTGTTGAATGCGTGTTTGCGCAAACCATGCGCAAACACGCATGGTTTGCCTGAGCTTACTAAGTTCCGCATTCCACCAGGAGTTACCCTTGCTCTTGGTGTTTGGGTCTTTTAGTTTGCAGCAGGCGTGGTACGCTTCAATTATAAATTCCGAGAGTTTTGTTACGATGTCTTCAAGTTGTTTGGGGTCTATTAGAATTTGAGGCGTTTGGTGCTGCGTTAGTAGGGAGGCCAACAGCCGTTTGTAGCCGGGTACATTGGTACGGCGTGGGTTGCGTCTAGGTCCGGGTTTTTTTAGGTTGGCCACTAATGAGAAGCGAATCCTTCTATGGTCAGAGCAGGAAGGCTCGTTGGATACGTGCCAGTCAGAAATAAGTTTTGCCGCGCTTTCCGAAGCCAGCGTTAAGTCAATGATTGTTTGTCCGCGCGATGTGACCCAAGTGGGTTCCGAACCGCGGTTTGCGATGTTAAGGTTAGTTGAGAACAAGTATGTGCATAGTACCTCACCTCTAGTGTTGGCTTTGTTGCAACCCCAAAGCGGGTGATGGGCGTTTGAGTCTGTGCAGATGACCAGGTCGAGGTTGGTGTCTTCACAATACCTTACCAGGTCGGCCATCCCTTTTGGTGGGCAGTCTTCATCCTCGCCAGGCATGTATACCGAGGCCAGGACGATATCGGGTGCGTCGCCGTCGGTTTTGAGCCTGACGGCTGTTAGGTCTCTGGAACATAATTGCGTGAGTGTGGTGGTGGGTACATCCTTGGGTATGTAGGCACAGGTTCGTGGTTTATCTGTGCCTTGTGTGTCGAGGATCAGCTTACCTCCAATGTTACCAAGGCCGCATATTCTGTTATTTCGGATCCACGGCTCTTGGATGAGTGCAATGGTTCGAGGTTCCATCTCCAGTGCCCTGCGCAGGCAGGCAGTAGCCGTCTGGCTATGCTGGAGGTTGGTCTGGATGATATTTACGGGACGGGATGGGGGCGGCAGTGGGGTGGAATTAGGAGGAGATTGATCCATCGGATGATTCCCCCCCCTCTTCCAGCCCATGCTGGACTTCGCTGAGTGCCGGTGATGATGAGAGCAGCTGCTCCGTCCACCCTGGTGGTGAGGTTGGCATCCTCACAGCGTCAGCATCAGCCATCGCCGTTTTGGCCATCTCCTCCTCCAGTTGCGTCATCGTCAGGTCAAGTTCAGTCGGAGCCGGTTTCGTCCGTTCAGTGTCAGTCTTGGTGTCGGAGGGATGGGTGTTGGGGAAGAAACGCACGTATATCGACCCAAGTAGGTACGATATCCGTCGCTCCCTCCCCAAGACCTTTTCGACCTCGTCCGGTGGGATACCTAGGGTTAGATAACTCCCGTAGTTATCACCACCGACCGATGTCGCCCTGTACAGGGACCACCTGCCGATGTCGTACCAGGGGTTCTGGCAGGTCAGAACCGTCTGGAGCAGCGCTATGTCCCCATTGTACCTGGGTACGAAGAGCGCCGCTCGAACCCGAGTCGGTACGTCGGACTGTTTCATAACTGTCAGTGTCGCGTCAGTGTTCGGCAGTCTTATTTTAGGCACGTTCTGGGTCAGCCAAGTCAGGGCGTTGTCGTCCTCGCACCACATATGAACCGTGCCATCCGCTACCCTTGGGTAACCACGGAAGGCCGGGACTTTGGAGGGGTTGGTTCGACACGTTTCCACAATAAGGTTCTCGAGGCCGAGCTTGATATGCTCGCCCTCGTCAGTCGTCATATCACGGGACGGAGGCGAGAGGCAGATCGCTACGGCGAGTCGCGCAGGGATATCCTTAGTGGCCCGCGCGTAGGTTCTCTGCTCCCCTTGAGCGGCCTGGGTTCTAACACGCTTGGCGTCCCCCTGGAGCGTACTTGGTGAAGCCGTGTCGTCCGGGCGCTCCCTCTTCGCCGCTCCCTGTTCACTTGGGCCGGGTTGCGGTTCTGAGGGGCTTGGCACAGTGCTTTGTGCCAGGGACACCCGGCGTAGGAACCCAGACCGCTTGCCTCGCTTCTGTCTGGTTCGGTGTCGGTCTTCGGTCGTCTCGTCGCGGTTCCGGTCGGTTCCTCCGGATGGTCCTGTTGCGGGCAGTGACTTCTCGCGCTGGGTTTCCCCTTCGCGTACTGTTCCCTGCCCGCACGTTTCCGCGTCCGACTGCTTTTCGCGCTGGGTTTCCCCTTCGCGTGTCTGTAGCCGGTCGCGTACTCCCTTACAACTAACCGTTTGTGCTTCGCGCTGGCTATTGCCTTCGCGGATTTTGCGCAAACGGTTGTTGAGTTCTCTCTCTCTGTTACGGATCTTTCCGCGCTTGGTTTTCAGCATGCGTACTTCGTCCACAGAGATGAAACCAGAACCACCAGATTCCGCTTCCTTTCCCGTCCCGAGAGAGTTCATGTCTTTCAGCCTTGCCTCGATCTTCTCGCGCTGGAGTGCCAGCGCGCGAAGTTCGCTGCTAAGACTGGAGAGTCGAGCTTTGTTGCTGTCGTTGTCAGGATTATTTGTCACACTGTTCCGTACGATGCTCTGTTGCCAGGCCCTCGTGGAAGGTGTAACATTCGTCAAAGTGATCGGCGCGGGAGTCGCAGCCGTCTTAGAGTCAGCAGGCGCAGAAGTCGCAGCCATGGTTGTGTCGGACGGCGCGTGAGTCGCAGCCGATGTTGTTGGCGCCGAAGCGGCCAGCCGCGCAGAAGGCGCGGCGCTACTAGGCAGATTGGTGCCCCCCCCCAGATTACGGTGGAGGCAGACCGACGAGTCGGTGTGGGATTCCCCGGCATTGCCGGGACCCACCTGGGGAATATATTTTTTTCCATTCTGCGACATGGTTGTAGGGTGTGTGGGCTTTTTTGGAGTTGAGGTTACCCGTCCTCATGGACCGAAAGGAGAAAAGGGAAAAGGAGGGAGAGACTGGGCGTAGGATCATGGGAGTGTGGTGTAGGATTCCCCTGGGCCCGGGATTTTGGCTTTCGGGAAAAAGCGAAAAAGCGCCCGGGGGTTTTGGTTGCGTCTACTTCTTATGGAATTAGACCAAGAACAGGGTGGCAACCTCGTGAAGGTGAATCCCCCAGACTTGCCTTGAGGATCTACACGACCGTAGCGCTCCCCCTCAAGACCCCGCCACCCTACCGCCTCTGAGGGAGGCAGTAAGGTAGGCCTGCATCTATACTACCAAGCAAAGCATAAGCAAAGCATGTCGTTGTGCAACCGCGAAAGCATAAATACAGACCCCCCCCATAATGGACCCATTCTTACCCTTTGAATCATCATCTGCCTAGCCCTTTCCCAACTATGTTGGGGTCGGCTCCCAGTCTAACCCTATTCTTACCCTTTGAATACGAAACCTAAACAATTAAAGACATCAGCTCGGGTATCTATTGCTGAAATTACGACTACAATGAAAGGTCAAACCGTTTATTGTATGGTCACATAGACTGTACTGCCCATTAGTGTCAGCCTCTTGATTTACTATAGTCACCTCTAAAGACACCCTCGGTTAGATAATGGGATTAAAAGTATCTTTTACGAAGCCGAAAGGTACTAGTTCTCCCCGTCTTTACGATAATTTTTTTGTTCTATAGTTCTAGACCATACCTGGGAACCTTCTAGTTACGGAGATATTAGGGGTCAAAGTTCCAACTTTTTCAAAGTTAAAAAAAAAACAAGTTAATGTTATAACTTTGAATACCTCCACGACCCCTTAGCAATGAATCCATCAGCACAGTGTTTTGAGTGCGTTACATTGATTCTGGCCGAAAAAGGTGATTTTTCACGCCAAAAAAAAAAGTCGTTTCCGAGCAATATTTTTTGCGTAGAGTTACTTAATTTACAGTGACGAACAGATAAATGCTTGGTTCCCCGCTTTGTAAAGGGTCTGTTTACAACTTGTAGGTACAGGTGTAAGATACCTCCAATATTATTGTGCATAAAAAGTAATAAGTATAGTTTGCCAGTTAAATACAGGACAGTCCCTCGGCCACATTTCTATCCAGCCAGATTTTCAATCAACCCCGCAACAGAGCTTAGTAGGTACTGAAATCCTTCAACGTTTTCCAACGACTTTGCAAATGTCATTTTACGAAGCATAAAGAGATTGCTCACTTGCATACAAAATAACATGCGAAATAGCTGCAACATGATGTCATTTAATTTAAAACCCTACTTATTATTTCTTAAAGATGCATTTGGAATTCCAAATAAGCGTAGGTATTTTGTTTAAATAAGAAAGAGTAGTTGGTGATTTGGAGGAGCTCGTGGCTAAATAATAACAGCTCCTCGGATCAATCTTCAAGTACAGCCGCGCTTGCCTAGGTTGGTCTGTGGATAGGTGACCACTCATTACGTACAGAGTTTCCTCCGTGCCTCAGAAAGCAGGATAAGCCGTTGGTCCCTCGCTGGTTGGTGTTGGACAGTCGCTACAGGAGCTGGTGCCGATGCAGGTGGCCCGAAATTCTGACAAACCATCTCACCGTAGTACTGACTGGGTTGTGGAGGTCAGATAGGCATTTGCTCCATATAAAATACTGGTATTCAGCCGCATCCGGTTAGACTAGAAGCCGACCCCAACATAGTTGTGAAAAGGTTGGCATTTAATGATGAAGAAAGGGTAGACAAGCATTCCATCAGAAATTTCTCAGTAGCAGTATCGCCCGCTATTACATGGGAGTTCCGTAACTGGCGAAATGTGGTTGTATTATTGGGTACAACTCTCCCTATCTCTCTCCGAAATAACGTGAAAGGTATTGAAGTCCTCCTGTTGGTACGATCAATATGCTCATGCCGTGGAATCTTTACAATTGAGCTAGCCAGTGAGATTTACTGCAAGGTTAAATGCCTAGTTTCGCTAGAAGACCGTTAAGTCACGCGTGAAAAACGAGTGTTTTATAGGCTCATAAGGCTATGCTGCCAGTTTATTTGGGACTAATACCTTCTAAAATTAAACCTTGACCAATCCGTTAAGGCATCAAGTGAAAAAATGGGGTTTATTAAAAGGGACTAATGGCCGCCGTGCGTCAGCTGTGAAACGCTGACCGCGGCCATCGTGAAAGTGTGGCCATATTGAGTTGAAACCAATTTATTTAGAACCCCTTTTTTGAATTTGAATAATTTGTTCTTGAAACTTTTTATTATTCATTTGTTTCATTATTTCTTACATTTTTACCAATATCAGTACTTACTAATGGACCCTTCGAGTTTCATTAGGTTTTAATTTCATGAATGGACTAACGGTCAATCCCCAAATCCCAATAATACATCCCCAAATATCCTTTTAAGAGATTACTGAAAAGAAAATGTCTGTGCCCTTTCCCAATATTCAAACGATGACCTTTCATTGACTTGGCCATCCCGAAAAAATCCTTTTAGCAGTTTTTAAATAAAAACAGAAAAAAAAACTTTTGCGGGTCCCGAACTCACCCGGCGGGGTTGGGTTCGCGTTAGCAAAGTTGTAATGCGTTATCCTTGTCGCCTTTGGACGTACAATGCCTTCGCATATACGTAGGTATAGGGAAAGGTCGATATTTTGGCTTCAGCAAATGGCAGAAATGAACGGGGTATAGAAAAATGAACTTACTGAAAGTACGATTCGGTTTATAATCATTGTGTGTTTGTTTAACTAACCGCCCTGAGATTTCAAGATTTTTTTTCCACTAGACGTAGAAAAAAGGATTAAAACATTGGCGCCATTTTGTCCTGCTATTCCCGACAAAGCAAGAAGCCTTGATCGCATTTTACGACTAAGCAAATGAGGTGTCTCTTTCGTCGCTCGTAAAATGCGATGAAGTAAGAATGTCAAGGGCAGCATTCCTCCTGTCTGCTAACGGAATTGCTGCGCTGGCGGCGTGGCGTCTAGAAATGGCAGGACTTATTTAAAATTCGTGATGCTGAAAGTGTTGGCGCAACTTCTGTCGTAGATCGTTTTCAAAACGGTCAGTTTCTGTACGTGTGTAAGTGCGAGTAAACGACAAGCTTGGTTTAGTATGGAAATTGTTGTTGTTTTTGTATGTGAAACGTTTCTAACAGCACCGAGGCGTCTCCTCTAAAAACAAAATTCGTCTACTATGCATGAAAATCTTATCAAGTTTAGAATGCAGTGTAAAATATCAAACAGCATCAATTAGTTAAAGTTGATAGGGAATGGCCTGTCTTAATATGGATATAATGTGATGGGGAGGGACGAATCGCATCATGGACATTTGTTTCCGATTCATGGATGTTTATATGTATAATACATAAGTATGTATTTACAAACAAAAAGTATCTAAGTATGTAGTATATCAACTATCTGGTGTCCACGACACAAGCCTCGTTGCTTAGTGTGGCACTAGATGGCGCTGTGTGTTAATGTCCAGCGATATTTATTTATTTATTATCTGACTAAAAGAGTAAAGAGAGTAAGACCAAAGAAACGATGGAATGATATGAAAGAAAAAGATGTAAATGATTGCATGAGGGTTGACGGGGGAGAATGGAGGAGAAAAACACACGTTTATACCTATTGGTACAAGGGCAGAATAGTACATTGTAATACAAGGGGCTAAAATGAGTTATAATGGGATTTTAGCGCCGTGTGTTACACTGTACTTTTCACTTTGAGTGTGAGAAAAATAGTAAATTTAGTACAAAAACATTTATACAAAATATTACTTAATAAAATAAAGATCACGTCAGATTTTTTTGAGTTGAAGCTAAATGTGCGCATCACGCAGCAGCAGGTCGCGGCAGCCGGGGGAGAGCACGTCGAGGTACTCGTGGCTCAACAAGTCACGAGTACGAGATTTACTTTACGCCCTAGGATCTAAAAGGGTCACTTGATTCCCGCATAGTAGGGCTATATTGGCGTACTTTAAGAGAAGTGAAAAGATAATGATGAATCAATTAGTATAAGAGAAGGAGAAGGGATAAAACTACCATCTCATGTGTACTATGCCAATATTCTCTTCACATTATGGGTATTCGCATTAAATTTCTAATTTGAATAACATTTAAACAGAAAGTCGTGCTGTGAACCTAATAGAAAATGGCAGGCACATCGCGAAACGTAAAAGGCCCATTAAAACTAAATCTTTAAACATTATGCCTCCGACTGTAGTACATTAGTTTGTACGTGTCAATGTCACATGGAGAATGACCCCACGTCACGGCAATTTAGTATTATGCATATGTAGCGTAACCGCCACTTCAATTAAGCAGGTATGCATACATGGAGTAAGTCAGTGGCACGTGGCAAACTCAAACTCAAAGCATTAATTTCAATTAGACCATTATGGCACTTTTGAAAGTCAAAAAAACAAAACAAAGCTTGCGGGACTATTCGAAAGAGATACCGTGGCCCCGGAACACAAAGGGCGATGAAGGAACATGGATGGGTTTTAGTCAGTAAAAGTCTGACACTCCCTCCTGCTCCGCCCAGAGCGGGAGAAGTCATTTGATGATTTCCCATCCGAAAAAAAAAAAAAAAAAAAAAAAAAAGCTACAGTCCCAGACACAAGACATAATAACTTGAGAAAGTACTGTAGTTGCCCATTCCCTAGCGTAGATCTCTATGGAGAAGAACGGGCAAGAAACTCCATGGACACTCTTTTAAATCAAAATATTGTTACAAAATCTTGGTTAGGTACATCATTCATGTTCAGATTATAGATATATGTGAGAACGATGTAGGAAGACGTGCACATTATGAGCGTCCAGAGTAAAACATTAAATCAACAAATTAAAAATAAAGTAATTAAAATGAACCATGGCAGCTAAGAGATGACCAGTCCCAACTGACAGCGCCCGATCACGAACAAGACGCGTGTATCGGCGCCATTCAACTCAACCATATTGAAGGGAACTAAATGACCCGACACACCCGGCACCATCAGCGAGACATTTGAGTGAGCATGACTCTCAGCCACCAAGGCATATTCAAGTCAATGAAAGATAACTACTGGCTTCGAACGTAACACAAAAATAAAAAGGATGTTTATTATTTCAATGTGTACCCCATCACAATGCTGTCCTGTTTGTAAAGTCCGCCTACGTACCGCCTACATGAAATTTAAATAAAAAACCAGCTATTCTTTTTGTATTTAGTACTTACTGGGGCAATGTGGCTAAATATAATTACAGCTGTTTAGGTAAATCTTCAGGTGAAGGTGAGAGCCACGTTTGGCTAGATTGGTCCGTGGATGAACCAACCTTTACATACTTACCGATTTTCTTCCGTGCCTCGGAAAGCACGTTAAGCGATGAACCCGGCTGACATTTTTAGGTATTTGTTCTAATCATTACAAGTAGTCAGTAACGAACCCAAAAACGAAAGTAACGAGCCCAAAAGTCTAACAACCAATCTCACCAAGGGGTATCTCGTATTACCCAGTATAAACTGGGTTGTGGAGGTCAGTCACTCCATGTATAATAGGTACTGGTATTCAGCTGTATCCAGTTAGACTGGAAGCCGACCCTAAGATGCAGAGTTGGAAAAAGGCAGATCATGATTTATCTACTGGAACAAAATAGAAACAACCACTTACTTCCACCAGAAACTTAAGAGGCTTAGCTTAAAGGATGTAAATAAACCATCCTGTAACTACCTACCTGGCTACCTAAAGACAATACAGCCCATAATACAGCAGCAGGCACTTCAACAAAGTTGACACGCAATACTATAGACAATCCATCATGGCCGCCACACGACCTGTCATTGTTCCCGCCAAAACTACAGGCAGCAAGCCACTTCATTAATTAAATCAAGTGTTACGCGATTAATATCGGCACCCCTGTTGACTCGACAGCGCCTTTGGAAGCAGAATATCTGTGTAACGTATTTACACTGATTGCTACTCGGTTTTGTCAGGCGTTTCTTGTTTTCGTGTCTTCATTGCTGACTCAGATTTATTTGTCGAACTCAGTTACACAATCTGTGCGAAGGAAATTATTTTATTTGTTGGGTTCTGGATTGTTTTATTACTGTATTGGTTGATGCACTTACCTAACTATTTGAAATGTATAGAAAATTCGCCTATAGGTTAGATTTATAGGAAAAGAAACATTGTATTTCCGACTCGACTTTATAGCCATGTTTATTAGGTAACTTATTAAGTACTTAACTCCCGTTTGACGATAAAATTTTCATCACATAAAACTTTAGTGACGGTCGACGGACTAGTTAAAATGCCAATTAAATTGTTATTGCTAATGGGGGATTACAGCCTTCATGGCGAGACAAAAGGATTGTGTGTTAGATTGCTGCTGATTTGCATTGATAATTTGATTACCTAGTAAATTCTAACTTATTTTATTGATCTTAAAATTCGAATTTAGTTCTTCTTCTCTCGTATCGGCACAATACGAACAATTTAAAGGCACAACCAAGCTTTAAACTGGGAGATCCAGGGAGGGATTCGGCTTTGTTTAAGGCTGCGTCTCCACCAGAGATGAGCGAGGATGCGTAAGCCTAAACCTTGAACAGAGAACTGGTCATGCCTAGGTAAACAGCCAGTCAGCAAATGGTGGCGAGGCTGACTGCCCATTAGCTCCCCCAGACGTTTCGACATTTATGTACACCATCAATCGTGGAGGGTATTTTATTTCAAAGGTGGTCCTTTGAAAGAGTAATAATTCAATCATACTTTAATGTACAAAAGCGATAGTGTTAAACGGACTGCACAGCTCCATTTATTTATAAAGTGGTGGTAAGAATGTGCGCACGAAGACCAATCAAGCTATATGCAAAACCAAATTAAGCGCAATACAAAGCGAGGGCTGGTTTTACTTACTCCCCATTTTTGACTTACCGCTCTCTAAGGATTGCACGGCGGTATGCATAATCTATAGACCTTTCCCTTGTCGGTTTCAGCAGCGACTGCCTCGGAGATGTACAACCGCAATGCTCGCAGCGCTGTAGGAGCGCTAGACGGCCGCGGTCTCGTCGCCGTCATAAAGCGCCAGGTGCCGCTGGCGGGGCAGCTGGACCACCAGCTCGCTTGGGGACAAGGCTGGGGGTGGGTCACCTTGCCGAACGGAGTGTGGAGTGGACGTGAGTATTCTTATTAAAATATTTGTAATGCCAACTGCTAAGCTGCAAGATTGGATTCGCTCAAGACTGGAGAACTCAAGAAAATCTGGCAATAGTCTTGCCAGTAGATACCCTGTATAGGTAGACGCTCTAGGTACTGGAATTCAGCTTCAGCCGGACTGATTGGAAACCTACAGTTGGGAAAAGGATAGGCAAAACATAATGATAAACAGTTTCGAACTGTCAAGTTAAAATTTATTTACAGCAACAAAAATTGTGGACCATAAAGAATCACCATATTAAGGGACAGATATGGTGATTAAAACTGATTTCATAGGAACAAGTCTTGCCTTTTTAGACTAGACAGGTGATGCTTACAAAGATCGCCTCTTTTTGTTGAGTTTACGAATAAACGCCGACAGACACTACGCCGACAGACGAAACACCGACAAGACTTTACTTCGACGGGACTCTTCGCCGACAAGACACTTCGCCGACAGGAATCTTCGCTGACAGAGCTCATCAGCGACGTAACTTATCTCCGATAATCAGATAATGTAATTATGTAAAGATAACCATAAAATATTGCTAATGCCTACATATTGCTGCCATTATGATCAACATCTCTCTCTGCTAACCCTCAACAATCCATCACTGATATTCTCCAAATAAACGAAACATTTTCCCCTTTACAGGTCTTACCTGGTCCCAAGAAGGCGAAGACTTCGCTCTCCACGCGATGCCGATCATGCACCACACCAACGTGTCGCAAGCCTGCTCTATGCTCGACGGGGTCACGGCATACGAGGCTTCGGTCTACGAGCAGGCTCTGGCAGAATACGATGATACTGGCACAGACGACTGGGATTTTAGCGTAGACTGCGGAGATTTTATGATGTAAAACCTTTTTGACAACGTCTTGGTCTATGGAAAAAATGCGCTATTCTGGGTGTAGAAACAACTGGAACCTTACCTTTTGGCTGCAGCCACTGCTCTTTGCCGCTGGTTTCGTGCATCATAGCTGGTCAATGGGTTGCGTAATTGCAAACGTGGCGTTGCTTAAGCGTAAAGTGTAGGACATACTTACGCGTCTCTGCCAATATTTTTGGTACCTATTTACGTTGCATCACGATGGCGTCCTAGCAAAGACATTACGGTCTAAGAATATTGGAAAAACAACAGTCAGTCAGTTCACTCGAACAGCGTGTTTCTTTCGTAGGTTTTTGATGTTGTCCCAAAAATCGGTGAAGGACACTAATCCGAAAAAAACACAGTTTTTCATGTTATATGCTGGTCATGTTTAACATAGCAGGCTTTTCCATTATTTTGTAACGCAGAATTGTTGAGTTTAAAGTTCAAAAAAGGCAAACAATTTTTCCCAATTTACTGTTCGATGTTTTTTCTGTATTAGTGTCCTTTGAAAAAGGACAAAGGTACTGTCTTTTTAATATCTTTATTTTCAAATGTAAAACATTTCACAAAGTGACATAGAAATGGATGCTGCCAAATATATTTTGTGTTAGTAAAGTGAAATTAAATAATTATGTATTTACAAATGTGCTGGTCACAAAAAAGTTTATGTGCCAATTATATAGTTCATTAATGAAATAAAATTGTCACTATGTTATGTATTTTGAAACAACAATTATTCAAGGAAAATATTAGGTATAATGTATTTTCCAAAAACATTCAATATTTTACGAGCGTGAATTTTCAAATCCTGATGAAGTCGAAGAAGAGAAATAATTGTGGATCCACAAAGAATGGCTTAAGAATGGCAGAAGTGACACTTCTGATCGATTGCAAAGAAATACTGGCATTTTTTCCTTTTTTTTTGTTTTTTTTTTTCGTTATACTTTGAGAAAAGGTTATTCAGACGAAAAACGACATTCAACAAGAATAAATAAATAATCTCAATGCCTTCAGTCGATATTACAGCTGTCATGAAAGGCATACACAATTATCTTAAAATGCATTTAATAGATGTGCTCTATAGAGATACTGCATGTTGTCATAGAAAAGATGTGTGTAGCCATGAAATTCTAGACATTTCCAAATTCTTGAAGTTCGGCCTATTGATAAAGCCATAGGATGTTCATGTAGGTTAGGTATAGCACTAAATCTCGATCTCTCAGAGCGATATTTATTTAGGTACAATATTATTTACGAAAAGTTTGATACTGTCTTCTCTTTAATCTTTGATAAACTGTAACGTTGATTGTTTCCCCCATTTCTTACAAATAATGCATTTTTAGGGATTATTGAAGATGTTAAAAAAAAGAAATTTGGAGATAACGCCTTTTTTAAATTCGATAAATGACAGAAGAAGTTTTCGATGGTTTTATGTGATTACACAAATCAGGGTACACATTATTCTGCTTTCTTGAAAACTTTTTCATGTTCACTGAATACATAAAGTCGCACAAAATGAGAGTTACTTGAGAATAGAATTTATTTAAGGGGGATGCTGCAAGGAAGCCCTCGAAATTCCACTTTTCAATATTTGATTTTCCCTGGTTACCTCGGAGCATTCCTCTTAACAAATAGGATAAGTACATTCAATGCTTGTCCCCTGATGACACCAATTACGAATTGAGAAAGTATATTTACTCATTGAATTCGTAAATAAAGAATTTTAGTGTTAAGTTGATGTTAGCATTAGTTAACGTGGTCGGTAGAACATAACCTAACTGAACGAAATATAACGTAAAGGTCTTTTGGATAAACAACATCAATTTTAAAAGAACTGTTTACTCAAAATCACAGAGTTTTTGGATATTGTCGGTATAGTTAGGTGTGTATTAACTTAGTAACATTATTTAAAGAAAATATCTAGAAGCTATAAAATCTTCCGACCTACCCAAAGACTGCCTAACGTTATTTACCTAATACCTGTGTCGTGTGTAACCCTAGGCATGGTAAACGCGATTAAATGTCCCTCGCCCCGCGAACGCTACATTGCAAGATTTAACTGCAACCAAATTAGTTAACATTTATCGTAAAACCCTATGGAAACAGTTAACGCACTGCTAAAAATAAGAAAGACAAGACTTATACGAAAAAACGTTATAAATATCTTATATTACTTTGGAAAGGTTTTTTGTCATTAGATAGAATATCACAAAATATTGGCACACAAAAAAAACGAAATTGAGTGACCCACTGCCATGTCTGCGTATTGTGCTTAATCTCTGTCCACACTGACCTTCCGAACTTTTGACAGCTGTCTAATGGCGGCAAATCATTCGGGATGTATTAATGTATTTAATATCACTTTAAAAATAATGTTTCACACTTTAAAATGCTACCTTTAAAATTAATTGAATGAACAACAAAAGTAATGGTTTGCTCTATAACTGTATCGAAAACCAACTCTGAAACCAGTTAGTTGGTAAAAAATTAACAAAAAAAAACGCCTAAAAAGTGTAGTCGAAGGCGTAGTCGACTACGCTACGCCAGCCTTTATTTCTGTCTTCAGGGTTTAGTCAGTAACTTAACATAACCTAACGTCGGGGTGCCCCAAGTGCAGAGCTCGTTTCGCTCGCTTTTGCATCAGTTCTCCTGGTAATATTGCCATCCATTATTTTTATAGTTCAGTCAATTAATTTTAAAGTTAAGAATATTTATAGTGGAAACCATTATTTTTATAGTTCATTAATTCATTTTTAAAGCTAAACAATTTAAAGTGTGAAACATTATTTTTAAAGTGCGTTTATAATTATATTCCCCAAATCATTCTACAATATAAAAAAAAAAATTTTTGGTCTTGCAATGTAGCTATAGATGTCGTAGCAAATTTATTGTATTATACGAATGTAAATTAGAATAATTATTTAGATGTTTATAAGATATAATAATAGATACGAGAACCGCAATATAATTTTAGTAGAACTTAGTTTGTTTCTTTTTTCAATCATAAAAATGTCATAGCCATTATTGTTTTTTTTTTAATCTGCAGTATTTTAGAAATAGGTTTTATATTGCTAAATGCTTTTTGTATTTCTATTCAACTCGTTTGTACCCAATTCGAAGACCGACGAGTATTTAACTAATTATTTTATTATTAAAACGTTATGACCACAACGCGCTGTATTCTAAGTCTGAACCATTTAAGTATATTTTTGATAGGTCTCCATGAATTACGTTTTTATTTAATTTCTGCGGTTTAACATAAATGCAATTAGTTAAGTCGATGTTTTGTACACTTAAAATATAATTCACCGATACTTCTCCTATGTTCAAAAACACTCTAGATCTTATATTTTCTTTGGTAAAATATACAAATTATTTGTAAATTAATGAATATTAGACAGCAATAAGGCGTTGTCCAGACGTCTAGTAATATAATTATGAGATATTTTTGTATGAGAAGCTTGCATGTATGATTTTGAAATGGAATCCTCTTGATGTGTTCGTATTCATGTTATTTGTGAGTAGTTTTATTGTATTTCGGAGCGCTTGTTCGATGAAATATTTTTGTTTGTGAAATTGTCTGCACAAGTACCTTTAATTTTCTTTGTTACCCAATTGTGTCTTATACATTTTTAATCCCATTACAACTATGATTGATTGAAGCAACTCGTCATCGTATTTCAGTCAATTGAGGGGATACATATTGTCAATTGATAAGAGAGAGAGAAAAGTCAATGTGTGGTATTAAAAAAATGTGAACTCGTATGATAAAGTTCTCAGAGTATTAAGATTTTAGGTTTTTTATTTATAATTGTGGCGATTATTTAATTCCCTAAAACACAGTTATTTGTGCAGACAATAAGCTATATATTCGTTATAACATTACTGGTATTATCATTGTTCCTAAGGTGATAAAAATGCAAGCGACAAATGATGGATATTACTGTGATTTACATAAATGATGAACAAGATCCTGGTGACCGCAAGTGACATAAATACTTGGCACCTGACTCACCTAAGAAACTGATAAACAAAAATACGACGAAGCTAAGCGAATCATCTACCTAGCCTTTTCCTAACTATGCTGGGGTCGGCTCCCAGTCTAACTGGATGCAGACAAATACTAGTATTTTACATGGAGCGAGGGCCTATCTGACCTCCACAACCCAGTTAGTACTGGGTAATATACGATACCCCTACGTAAGACTGGTTGTCAGACTTTCTGGCCACTGACTACCTGTAATGACTGTCAAAAATCTACAAATGACAGCCGGGACCATCAGCTTAACGTCCTTTCCGAGGCACGGTGGAAACTAACATGGCATATCAATGTCTCTCAAAACCTGAATATTTAGAATCCGTTACGCAAAAGGGTATTACACCCATTTTTGAAAAGTGTCTCAATTAGATTCTTTAGTGCTAATGAACCACTAAAATTTCACAAAAACTTACTAAATCGTTATGTGCCATAAAAATGCATTTAAATTTTGCATTTTCAAATTTCGCGCGTAATTTGACGAAAACGGTGGACGCCGTGGACGCCATATTGCTTTGTGGTCATGACGTCTGTTGATTGTAACCCTATATAAAATGGTACTCTGAGATGTAAACAAATTCAGTGATATTTGAAGTTGACACTTGGTAAGTTTACATAGCCGTATGACGTAATAACATGGCGACTACTTTAATGGTGTTATAAAACAGATTAAAAAAACTGAAATTGAAACCTTTTAATTGAATTTTAAATTTTAGTTTGCTATTATTTGAATTAAAACTAATGTTTTCCGACTGCTTTTTGCCTAAGCTATTTCAATAATATATTTTTAGATTTTTTCTCTTAGAGAGTAAAATACCCTATTAAAATACTTTATGGGCTCAAAATTTAAGCATTTACACTAGAAACTGAAACGTGAATCTAAACTTCAGTCCGAGAACTTTGATACATTATGAGTTAATAACTCTGATCCTGCATCCAGTTGTTACACTGAAAGTCGAACCCAACATAACATAGTTAGGGACACTGATAAGAAAGAGACAGATGAATTTTCTTTTTAAAATCGATTTCATAAGATATTGTTTTCAGAGGCTGGCCTCTGAAAAAGAAAGTATTAACCTACCATCATATCCAGCCAATAATACCAGTGATGTACTGTTTCAAAAGTTTCACAGTAGAGGATAGCGGTATGACGCTACGAAATGGACAAATAAGCATAGCGCGTGCGTAGTTAGATCGACGTCGTGAGTTGTATGACCATGTATGATAGTGACGTTAAATCACAGATTATGAATGTTTGTATGTAATTTTTTTAAATAAAATATACCGTATGGTGAGATATTTGGTGTTTAGTTTCTTTTCGAAATCAAAAGTCCAAATCATGTCAATCAGTATCAAAGAGCATGGGTCTAAGAATACTACCTTGAGGTACACCCTTTATGAAGGCGAACGGTATTAAGAGTATTGGATCTTAAGATCCAAAGGCATTTGAGTAGGAAATACAAACTTGGGACCATTACGAATACTTCGAACCATACTTCTTATTACAGGTGATTCAACAAACAGTTACAGTCTATGCTGTTGAAGGCTTTATTAAATTCAACAAAACTCATGATAAATCTGTTAAACATAAATATTTGGGAACGAATGCATAGAAGTGAGAGGCCGACAAGCCCCTAAAGTACACTATTATATTTAATGAGATTGAAAAGTATCTACACGACAAGCAACATTTTTATATATATCACACTTCTGTGAAGATATGCACGTGTGTTAAGGAATTTATATCTTTAATCTCGACGAAAAAATCTGGTTAGTAATTTAGATCAAAAGCATGATGGTTTGAATACGTAGGTATTAAATCCTTAAAAGCATCTCCTATAGTACCAGCATATAAATGTATTAAATCTAGTCCACGCAGTATACTCGTACCACATATCATAACACCAAAAAAGGCATAAGTAAAAGTAAGCTGCATTCATAAAAAATATAAAACCATATCGTTTCGTCGAAGTGTACGAACTGAGACGAGAGTAAGGAGATTATCATCTTTGTATCCGGTTGTCTTTATTTACAGGATTAGGTCAACAAGTGTGCACTGCGATTTATAATCGAGATACACGCACTTAAGATGTCTGAAGACTGTCTATCTAAATTGAGTATCTTGTAAGAGAAACATGGCAGTTATTAAAATATGAGTCGCATTTGTTCTATCTTGATCATTTTCTTGATTCATTATCTAAACTTAACTTTTGATTGAAGTTTAAAATGATAAAGTTAATAATCTGGAGCTGTTATTTAACACTCTTACGCAAGAAAGACAGGGTAGAGCCCAAAATCAATTAAATTTATTCACACTGGCGTTAATTTGAATAATGTGACAGCATTAAAATATGAACCACGGCTCAACCCTACTAAAGTTTTCCAAATAAACACACTCAATATAATAACTTACACGCTTATCACTTCGTTAAATCAATACTTTATGCAACAGATGGTCCGTTTCATTAACCAGTTCTCTTGCACAAACCGCGTGCAAAGTGATGTGAAGCTGGCATTTTGTGCTATCCCCTATAATTACCCTGACACTACCATCAGGTTAACACTCCGTGTGACTTATGATAACGCTTTCACTGAATTTGGCTGCGGGCTTGCGAATTTCTTCAATGTTTGTGCCATTTCACAAAATAATTTTAACTCCAACCGAAAAACTTTTACCGGCACGTAATAAAAAACATTTTCCTTTGCTTCAAACGTAAACATTCATTTGTCTATTGGCGGCGGAATACAAACTCTTTTTTACAGACAAACTGTCAGTGCTATAGAAAAATATTCTTTATGTTAATACGGAAAAAAGGTCGATTAAAGTTAATAGAGTAGCAAAAGTATTGTTGTCGGTTCACAGGGCGTGTAGGTGCAGCCAGTCGATTACTCAGCGAGTAGTCATGCAGGCTGCTCGCTCCCCGGCCCCGCCATCTTTCGCTAATTTGCCTCGGTGCTTCACAACAGCTGAGTCGCTTGGCGACCGCTGACTCGTTTGATCGGTATTACGATAAAATCATTCTTGTAACCAAGAACGCGGCGATAAATTAAAAAAAAGGTTAAATCATAAACGCATTCCAATTTTAAATACCGCGCGAAAGCTCGAAGCTGATGGAAAAAAAAATATTTTTTGACATTTTTGTGTCAAATTTTGTGAATGGTGTTTGATAATGATAAATAGAAATCGCGTGTAATATTTTATAGCTTTTTACACGATTGTACTTGATACATCGAATTGATTAAATTTTTGTTGTCTTCCAGTTTACTTGGTATTTTATTATTTTTGTGTGCCACCGAAACCGTGAAAATGGAGAAGAACGGCGGTTCCAGGCTCTTGCAGATGCAAGTAAGTAACTTACCTAAAAATTGTGGGCTACTCTGAAAGCTAAACTTCTTACAAAAATAATCTGGTGTTTGTAAATTGCTACTAGATTAATTCAGTAATTTGACCGGCTTCCTGTGACTGAATTTCAGCAACATGCGCTACGCGTGTTTAGATAATATTTATCTACAACTGAATCATAATAAATATTGATAATTCTGATTTTATAACGAAGTGTTAACGCTTGTTTTTGTTACAATCAAAACTGTATATACTTCCTTGAAAACTATAAATAAACACAACAGGAAAAATCCTCCACGCGTCCAGGAAAAACAAATATGTTTAATGATCTAACATGCCATTCGTTCCTGTGATACCAAAATACCAATAACATTACTAACCATTAACATAAATGAACCTTTTCTTTTAAAAAATCGTTAGCTTTGACGTTCTCATGAATAAAACAAACAGACCAATAGCAGCCGGCGCTTCGTGAATCAACAAAGAACTTTTTTTTATACCACCCGAACCATAGACTAAGATAATATCTGCAGTAGGCCAAAAATGTATGAATCAGCTTGAAGATAAAGAAGTAAATAAGTCTGTCGTGTAGGTACTATTTGCTATCACAAATGTTGAAAACGGTATAATTAATTGTGAATTAAATGATAGTAAGTAATAAGAGAGCCATGATTAAAAAGATACATGAGATTATGAAAGTGATTTGGAAATGATTGTACTGCAAAAAAAAACTGTCTTCGAAGATTCTCTCTCTCTTAATTAAATAATGTAGGATAAAAAAAGAAAAGCTTAAGATAGACTAACTTTATGTAATCATGGATGATTCTATAAATTTCGGGCTAGGACAAGTCACTGCTGTCCTTGACTGACAAGAGGTTCTTAACTCGATGATGTCATTAGATATTCTCGTGCTTAGTAGGTATGTATAACTTACTCAAACACAGCTAGACGCAGTTGTTTACTCATAGCTTTAACAAGCAAAGATTTACCAAGCTTGAAGCTAAAGTAAAAGTTTTCTGTAGGTATCTACAATTTAAGTTGCCCAAAAACAATAGGAATAAAGTCTATTTTTAAATCATTAAGGACGTCTTCTGAACCCTTCCTTCTAAAGTTATCATCTGTGGCAAAGCTAAGAGTTCGGCGAACGCTAACCGGGATACGAACCTTGACCTCGACGATGACGCTTATTATTACACTCAGCGACTGGAACCACGAATTACAAATGTTTCGGTATATTCCAAACTCTATTTGTACTTGTTCTTCTGAAGTACTTGATGACATCAATCGTGACTATTACGGGGATAAAGTGTCTCTGTTTAACTGACAAATAATATTAGCTTGTATGACTTCTGTCGTCCGCTTCGAACCATCGCAATATCGGTTGTATAATTATGTATGGCTTGGTTCATATTTGTGCAACAGCAAAGTAGTATCATTTGCAGAGCACCAGTTTTATAATTATACAAGCCCTCTAGCCGATGCTTCCTCTATTTTACTCTCTAGGGGATAAATTTACAAAAATCTTTCCTCATTACTCACCTTCATCAAAAAGGAAGATATGTGCAGAATGTTATGCTTCCAGACTTGGTCGTTTGCCCGAATACGATTGCGTCTGGAATTCCGACAAACGACCAAGTGTAAAATAATGGGGTCGAGTACGTCCGTCTTCATGCTATCTAGTCCGGTTTTATGGTTCGACTTCAATCAAACGTCTCGTAATGTTATAAATGTATCGGATGCCCGAATTCGAGTAAAGTCATTCGACCACCCGAATACGAGCTAACGACCAAGTGTAATCACGCCATTAATCCAGAATTTAGCGTATTTTCTTTCTGTATTGAATAGTAGATTGTTTCATTTATATTTGCTTTAACTTAAACATTATGTTAAGTTGGGTGCAGACCTAAAAGCCTTGTAGAGGCTATCGTAAGATCTGTGAATAGTCTTATTGCAATTTTATGCAAATTTATTATCCAACCCGCTGACATCTTTAGTAGAATCTTCAATTGCCTTCTATATTTTAGCTAGAATATAAATACAATGTAGTATTATTTATACCTGCTATGTAAATGCAGCTTATGTCACTATGCAAGTAATATCTATAATATGTCTATCTCATACATAATTGAATCGTCTGTCTTCGCAGACGACGAGACGGTTCAAAGGTTTATCGTCTGCAGTTTAAGTTATCAGAAGGTCATCATTAGAGTCGACCTGCAGTTCAACTATTTAGGTGAATTCGCTATTTGTATATCCTTGGTCAAGAGGTCGATAGTATGGTTTATTCTGCATAGAAAATTTAGGTCACATTCATTATGGGTCCCATGAACCTATTTATTTCGCAAGCCAGCAAATTCTGTATATTTTCGTAGTTCATGTTATTGTCTAAAGGCTTGCCGGTAGCTTGGTCTTAGTATCTATTGGAATTTGTAATCTTTCTTAACTCTGTTTTGCTTTTGGTTCTGCTATCTTCGTTTGATAATGTTAGGTGTGCCATCCAACTGGTCGTACCACATTCCCCTGGTATCTTTTCACATCTACATCATGTCCGGTGGTCTTATCTTGGATGCCATTACCTATATCGCGACGATAAACCGCAAGATTGCTAGAAATTGTAGAAGACTTCTAACCACTTCCCAGCTATTAACTTTTTAATGCTAGGATTTGCGATTTCGTTTTTTGTACAAGTAGATTTACGTTGCATTTACTAGCCACCGTATGAGATTATACGCTATTCAATTTCCTCTCTACAGAAATTAATATTGTAAGTACCAACAATATCTAGTCTGGAGCTTTTCCAGATCTGTAAGTAATTGAGTTCAGTTCATTATCTGCATCGCTGCTAGAATGGTTGCAAGCGCTGCAGTTGAGCATGAGGCACGATACTTAGATCATGCTGCAAAGCAGCAGGAATTTCTCAGCAGCAACCCCGGAGCTTGGATTTGTGCTCGGAGATTTGACGACATAAACATTATTGGCCAAATGTGATAGTATTGTACAAACATCTCTCCCTAATCCTACGAAATTCACAGGCGTTATAGATTATGTTTTGATCATTTATTCAGATTAAAATTGTGTGTGTCACCTTCCTTTTCTTTACCCAATCTTTCTAACATCGGCGATATCTCTGAAACACCCCTGATTCTACTCCTTCTACCCAGTAACTCTTCTACGTATTTTTTTACCTCGTCTACTCACCTTTTATTACCCTATATTACATCATTGTCCCAGTTCTACAGTTCGATAGCCGACAGTGTCGGGACAATTAGGCATACGCCATACAAACAAAAGCTGTGACCCGATGCCCTAGTTGTTATTATTGATAAATGTATCCGCGGTCTAATGGATTGCTTCTTATACATAATGCAGTAATGCGAATACATCAGTGATATTGCTCATTTACGACTTTTTTATTGTCTGCCCGAAATTGGCAATTGTCGGTTCTGGAATATTCGATGGATCGTTTAGTAATATGCAAGTGGTTCCATTTTTAAATGATTGCTTGCTTGATTCCTACTCAATGATAAATATTGGTAGACCATTTAGAATTTAGAAGATTAGAATTTAGACCATTGGAACTTTATATCCTAAGATATAAAGAACCAGTCTTACCAAGGGGTTTCGTATTACCCAGTACAAACTGGGTTGTTGAGGTCAGATAGGCAGTCGCTCCATATACAATACTGATATTCAGCTGCATCCGGTTAGACTGGAAGCTGACCCCAACATAGTTGGGAAAATCCTAGGCAGATGATGATTCTGAGAAATTAAGAACTATTTATACAAAAAAAAGGGAATAACTAAAAACTTGTCTCGCAGTTAAAAATGTTAACACACTTAGGCAATAGTTGTAGCTTTAATGTTATTAAATAGTAGGTACATACATTTATAGATTAATTTAGAAACTAGCACGCTTCAACGTAGTGCTAGAACTGACACTAACATGTCATTGTTTCAAGCTAGAATCAATAAACGTTGTTTGTTTAATTAAAACTACGGTGAATACCAGCAGCTGCCTGATTATTGATTAAGTACTACAATTAGGTACATATCATAATTATACCATTATTTTTAAAGTAGAGCAGTTTACCGTTTTAGTTGATAGTGTGTAAACTGCTCTACTTGTAAAGTACCTTTGAATATTGTCAGTTCCAAAACCTTGTGTAATGAAATACGAACGCGCCGTCGACACGGCCTGTCGTCATGAGACGGACGGACGGCAAGCTAGCCCATAGCCCACAGGCCCGCGCCTACGGTGGCCGGGGGCTACGTGGTGGCCCCCGACGCCCGGGGCGTCTCCCGCGGTGGCCGGGCCGCTGTGAGGTTCTCGCCCTGTCACGTTCCGCCACCTCCTTCTCTAGCATTACTGCTTCGCAAAAGGAGGTGACGGCGTCCCATTCCGTCTCGCTCCGGACCTTGGCTTGCACCAGGGCCGGACGCGAGAGGTCGCCGCCGCCAATCGCCGCTTCGAGGTTTTTGACCGAACCTTGACCACAATTTGGTCAATACTTTCCTACATCGGCATCGGGAGAAGGAAATGCACAATATAATAAAAGATACAAGTAGTTAGGTATATGCAGTGATCATAAATATAGTCCATGTGCAACTGTACCGTGCATACATTTCATAACGTATGAATTATCAGGCTTGTTATCAAACAAACATTTAGATAAGGCTTATAAAGTAAGTGCCCTAGTTGCATAGTTTAGCAGGACAGGAGGTTGGTACTTTTAGTAATTAAAAGAGGTTTTAATCATGAAATCCAGTTCTAAACACTTTATTACACTGCTGGAGACACTTTTACCGCCAAAATCATCGAATGTCAAGCGAGCAAGTTTAGTGATGTCACACATAGCGTCCTCATGTAGTGCTGTGCTGTATCGATTGAGTAGGTTTTCGGTTTTCTTCCGTCTAACAGTACTAAGGAAAAAAAAAATTAATTAAGCCCACCCATAGACAAAATTACCCCAGCAATATATCTCATTTTATGTTGATCATCTGGTAGTGGTGCAGTTTGTGCTTTCATTTATAGTCTGTTTTTTTTTTGCAACCATTATTGCTTAATTTGTCAGACATAATTTCAGCAACGCGTTCGACCATTCCCGGATTTAGGCAATCGTAAGATCTCACTGATAGTTGCAATTAATTAAACAGTTTCGGTGAAATTATCCAAGTTCTTAATCTCATCTAGTCTTTGGTCCATTGCTCAAATTCTTCATCGCAGGACGCCAAATAACCTACGCCATAAAAAATAAAAAACCGGCCAAGTGCGAGTCGAACTCGCGCATGAAGGGTTCCGTACATTTTGTGGAAATTTCAACTGTCTAGCTATCACGGTTCAAGAGATACAGCCTGGTGACTGACAGACAGACAGGCAGACAGACGGACAGTGGGTAATACGGTCCCGTTTTTACCCTTTGGGTACGGAACCCTTAAAATGAAATAATGCTGAAAAATCTTTCAAACTGGCATAATCCATTACTAGTGTAACACCTTCGCTACGTATTGGTAGGACAAAATCTGAGTGATCAATTAGAGATGAAGAAGTCTATAACACCTCATACTGCTGTATTTCCCCCAAACAACAACTAAACATATATTTACAACAACAGTGAAATGATAAACCCGCTATCGCACAGCCCCACGACCCATTTCGCATGTTTTATCGCACTTTCAATACTTAACTGTAAACCACACCGGTATCGTCATTTACTTGCAAATGCTCCGTGCAAGTGCATAGGGTTAACTTGAATTGCTGCTGACCCCGTTAACTTTGGCTGGCCACCAGGTAGGCCTGGAATGTTGGCGTATACTTGAAATGCAGTAAAATGCTTGCTTGCGGTTTTCGATGGGTAACTTTATTTTTATTATTGAGTTTTGTTTGTACACTATCTGGGCTGTTGTTATCGGTATCTAATCTCCTATTAGTAGATGTTTTGATGATATAGTTCGACTTTTTGACAACTATTTGGAGGATGATAGCTTCTATTGACTTTGCGTTTCATGTGTGCTTGGTGCAGACCAAGCACACATGAAACGCAAAGTCAATAGAAGCTATCAGGCTATCAGGTTAGTATGCAGATACTAACCTGCATGTAAAATTAAACGCCCCTTTAAAACTCCATTTAATATGGTTTATGATTTTATTTTATTTTAATCCGACTATCAATCTCATCAGATGCAATCTGTGTCTTCATAAATATGTAAAGTCAGTTTCTCCATCTGCCTCATTAGTAAGACATGGTAACAGCAACACATTGGAGAGCTGCTAGATTTAGGCTATCTTAATAAGATATATCTCTTGTTAAGATAGGAAGCTATTATATCAAGGGTTTCGGTGAAATTGTCATAATTCTAGTCAAGCTTTTAACATCAGTCAACTCGCATTTGTTTGATCAGTTACTGAGTAAAGTCTTTTTCTTAAACACAGGTATATGCAGAGGCCTTCTAGCAATTTCTGAACATCAGCCCGCTTAGCATGACCACCGTAGACACGAAAGAGAATCAACAAATCTTTTGTTCATCTGTCATTGAATCGACAAAATGACAGATGAACAAAAGATTTCTACGGTGGTCATGCTACCCGGGCTGAACTACTAGAGAATCACAACCTCCAAATGGGGCCAAACAACTTCACATCGGGATTGCTCACGTAACGTTCCGGGATATCTCGAAAAATCGGGACATCTCGAACATTCCCTAGCAATCCATTCCTTTACGAGTCCCTCTTTACACGCTATAATAACCTTCCTTAGTAACTTAAGCACTTAAGAGCGGCCAACCCGCGGTACTTTTCATACAAACGCTCGTGCGTGATTTTGCCGTTCTTATACATATATATTTGAATTTTTTGAAGTAATTAGGTACCTTGTGCACTATAATCTAGGCTTCTATCAAAGAAAAAAATTAAAAAAATGTAGAAACAAAATTCAGTATAAGCCTCCAAAAATTGATGTTCTGCACAAATTTTACCTAAACCTTTGGCCGTTCATACATAATGTACTCAAAAATGGTAAAAGTAAACAAAACATCCTGATAGAAGTCTTGCACATGTAATTGAGCTTCTAAATGACAATTATTTATTTCACAAACTTGTAAGATTTAATAAAAAACACGTATTTACTGGAACACGTTTACGAAATGTTTGGAACACTATTTTTCCTTCAATGTTATCGCGATTGTCTCGACAGACATTCGGTTGCAATGATGATGCTTGGGAGAAACGCATCTTGGATGTAGAGACTTGCGTTACTCGCAAGCATCATTATTGTAACCGAATTTATTCGTTAGTATTTAGCATTCGAAAGTTTGCGATTTTGTCGTTAACTCTGTCGAGACTGGATGAAAAACAAGACAAGCTTTTCGACCATGCTCGCGTTGACGATAGACGGGCCGGGAAGGGCCCTCTTAAGGTTTTGTAATGAAAAGGATACTGCTAAGTCACTTTATCTTGTTAAAGGGAAAAGCGTTGCTTAAGATTATGATCTTGTCCAAGTTAAGCAAGAGATTAACGGATATTCAAAACGAGGGTATGTCTACAATCTAAGATTGGTTAATGTTTTGTGAAATTGCGTCTTAAAAGGATAACAAAAGCTTAGTTACTCTAGTGTTTCATTAAAAAAATGTGAGAATGAAAGATAATATTTTTTTAAGCGATAGCTGGTGGAAAAAAAGAAAAAAACTCAAAGCATTTATTTCAATTAGACCATTACGGCACTTGTGAATGTCAAAAATACAAAAAAGAAAATCAAAGCTACAGTCCCAGTCACAAGGCATAATAACTTGAGAAAGTACTGTAGTTGCCCATTCCCTAGCGTAGATCTCTATGGAGAAGAACGGGCAAGACACTCCATGGACACTCTTTTAAAATCAAAATATTGTTACAAAATCTTGGTTACATCATTAATTTTGAGATTATACATATATGTGAGAACGATGTAGAAAGACGTGCACACTAAGAGCGTCCAGAGTAAAAGATTAGATCAACAGTTTACGAATAAAGTAATTAAAATGAACCTTGGCAGCTAAGAGATGACCAGTCCCAACTGACAGCGCCCGTTCACAAACATGACGCATGTACCGGCACCATTCAACTCAACCATATTGAAGGGAACTAAATGACCCGACACACCCGCCACCATCAGCGAGACATTTAAGTGAGCATGACATTCTCTCAGCCACCAAGGCATATTCAAGTCAATGAAAGATAAATAAATGTAAATGGTGGCTGAACAGTACAAAGTACTCACACATATGCTATGCAATTATATAATACTAAGAATTGGAATCTATATAATGCAAGTATATTTTTACAATCTTCTGCAGCTTCCACAATACATTAACATGGGAATCAATTCTTCATCTTCTTCTTTACGTGTCGATGGACTCAAATAGTGACCGACCCGAACAATCAATTAATTTGCCCTATGGTTGTGGAGCAGGACCAGCATTTAGCCAAGCATTTATATCATCTATGTAATCCCCCAACTTATAATATGCTTGTCTACATAGTGTGCGTTTTATACAAGATTTAAATTTCGTCTCGTTCAGTTGAAGAATGTGGGGGTGTATTTTATTGTAACATTTCAAACAGTACCCCATGAAAGATGAATCTACTTTAGCAAGCCTGAAACCTGGCTGAACTAGTTGGTCCCTATTTTAAGTGTTAGAGTGGTGTCTGTCACCTCTTCTACTGAAAAAATGCCGATTTTTCCTAACGTACATGATGTTTTCATAGATGTATTGACAAGGTACTGTCATGATATTAATTTCCTTAAACAGTTCTCTTAGAGAATCGCGTCTACGTAATTCATAAATGGCTCTGATGGCTCTTTTCTGCAGAATAAATATAGACTCGATGTCTGCAGCCCGTCCCCATAGTAAAATACCGTATGACATAATACTATGAAAATAACTAAAATAGACTAGCCTCGCGGTATCAATACCAGTAAATTGACGGATTTTTCTAACAGCATATGCTGCTGAACTCAGCCGTCCTGCAAGAGATGTTAATTGAGGACCCCATTGTAACCTTGAATCGAGCGTGATTCCCAAGAAAACCGTTTTATCGACAAATTCTAGTTTCTCTTGATTCAATATTATGTCACATCACAATCACTACTTTTGACATTTGGTAGAGCAAATCTAATGCACTTAGTTTTTTTTCCATTTAGTACTAAATTATTGGCGGTAAACCAATTGTGGACCTGCAGTAGGGCGTTATTTACGTCGTCAAGATTAGTGGCACGTCTGTTTATCCTAAATATTAAAGAAGTATCGTCAGCAAACAACACCATATGCGGACCTAGACAAAGTGAAATTCTATCAAAGAAAATGTTAAAACAAATAAAAAAACCGGCCAAGTGCGCGTCAGACTCGCGCGTGAATGGTTCCGTACCATCGTAGTAGAGGAGCCTCTTTTAATTTTATTTTATTATTTGTTGTTATAGCGGTAACACATTCTGTAAATATTTAAACTGTCTACCTACCTATTGCGGATCATGAGATACAGTCTGCTGCAGACAGATGAATGGAACCTTCGGGTACGGAACCCTTAAAATATATTGAACTGACATATGCTAGCGATACGTCAATTCTATTGTAATCCGTTGTAGAAATACGAAACGATTTTAAAGCAATTTCCACTTGAGCTTTTTGGACATCGATATGACAAAAATACGATGTGAAGAGTTGCCTAATATTAACTTGTCTCATTATTTGCCTTACTATCAAAAAGTGTAAAATCAAACACTGCTTGATTTATGTCAATATGAATAATAACGAACTCTTTTTTGCCGAAATTCCGTAATGCTAAATCGAGCTTTTTGATTTTTTTTCCATCCACGTAGAGCATTGTTGCTAGGAAAATTTCTGCAAATTAAACTTCTTATATTTCATAGCTACAGGCCTACCTAAGGCTGTGCCGGAGGTAGCTACTAGCTTCACGATACGGGATCAGTGTGGTGATGCGTTACAAAAGCTCAGTCATTCGCCCTCTGACTGGTGACAACACACTTCCCGCAACGCGCAGATTCCTCAGACCCCATTTCAGTTAATCGCCAGGCCTGTTACAGATTTGTCGTAAATTAGAAGCGAGTCTTGATTGTGGCTTCTACTTCATGTTATCCTGTTAAGCAGGCACGTGTTGCCGGTAAGACCACATGCAGGGCTGTACTTAGTTTTTTTTTTTTTCTCGTGCCTCCTCGAACCAACCCTCATAGTTACATGGTTCAATTAATTATACGTAAGATTAAGTATCTTCTTCTAACAGCGCTTATTGCTAACAAGGCATAGGTGAATTGACATTTTTGAACAAATCAAGTTATAAATATCCACGTTTTGTTGCTACTTAGTTTTTATACTTTCATAAATTCCATAGACACTGAAGGTATGCCAAACCCTAACATTGCAAATATAGCATTAAATTATCGCTTGGTTCAAAAGTCCAGGTTCTAGATATTTAAGTTAAATCAAAACTTGTGCTAACAATTCTCGCAAAAAACGGCCTCCTTTTGCTCGAAAAAATCGCATGAATCACAGTAACAAAGTTTCATTATCACCACAAGACTAATCAATCGTAAAAAAACGTCGTGCCACAGACAAAATCCGCTCAAAAAAGCCAGTCCATTTGCCCTAATTACTTAAATTCAGTGCGTAGGCAGTCGCTCCCTATCGATCGATTCATAGATAGCCTATAAACCTATCTGGAAGTGAGACATCACAGCTACGACCGACCAAACTTTTAATATTATGGCTGTAATGCAGCAATGTATCTTATTTGTTGCAGTAAGCTCGGCATTGTGTCTGCATACAGGGTTAAAAGCTTTCACACGCTAAATGTGTTGAACATAACACAAGTGTGAAAGGAATGTGCGTCAGAATGTGTTATTGTTTTGTATTATAAAATTGACTCCATCAAGATCAAGTTCATCAAGTCACAAACACAATACGAGGTTATGAATGATAAGCCTTGTAGTGTTCAGGCACGTACACAGAGGGGGATAGTTGGGATTTAACCCCCCCCCCGAAATCTGACTGAAAATAAACGGGATCATAATCACTGCAAAGTACGTAAATTAAAGTACTCCCCCCCCCCCCCCCGAACCAGAAGTTTAGATACATGCTTGGGTGTTCACTATAGTGGAAGAATAATTTAAAAATTACGTAGCGTGTCGCCACCCGGAATGTTTAGGAACGGCTCAAGACGCACGTTTATTAGTATAATCACAAGCCCGATGAGACTCCACCGACAAATATGACGAACTTACGTACAAAAATGATTCTCTGTTTAACTCATTACGAGAAATTCTTCCTTAGTGCACTCTTTTGCTATTTTAAGGAACATCGCGTGGCTGAGTTCGTCGCCCTAACAGGGTCCATAATATTGTTCTTAGCTGTAAGCCTATTGTAACATCATTTTAAACTTATGGTACGCAAAATAAAATAAATATGAATATGAGTTTTGGACTAAACACACCACACAGAAGGAACATCGACGAGTTATTCAGTTTTAAGTTTCTAGATCCAGCGGTTCACGCTGCGGGTTATCCGTCAGCGAATGTAAGACGTTTATTAGGTATATGGCTAATTTTTATTTTTGTTATAGGATAAATACATACCTAAACCCATGTGCAGTGGCTTGCCTAAAACAAAGGTAATTTGTTGTATTAGAATGATTAGAGGTAGAGTGTATAAGGTGTAACATAATAAACGCAAGACCTCTCGTGTGGTGTCCCGGACCATAAAATTGAACTACTTTTTTTGGACTTAAAAATGGACTTGCGATAGGAATTGACGCGATCAGCTGATCAACAAACATGGTATAACTAAAAAAAAAAGTTATGAATTTCCAAAAGTCATAGAACAAAAGTTGTTTAGTCTTATAGTTTGAGTCACCACGCGAGAGGTCTTGCGTTTATTCTGTTACACCCTCTATAAGCGGAGGGATAAATTATTAAAAAAAAAAAACACTTATTTTCAGGTCCGAGATCCAAATAAAACAAAAATAGAAACCAAATACAAACACATATTATTGAGATATCAGAATTAAGTACATTAAAATTGCGTTAAAAACATTATTGAATTAAACTAGATTAAAATAACAAGTCAAAATAGAAATACTCAAACGATCCTGGACAAATAAATAAATGTCAAAATAAATTATCAAACACAGCACAGCACACACAGTACAGCATAGGCAGAGGTTTTAAGCACGAATAGACAGCACATTGTTCACAGCTGGTATGCTTACTTTTTATCTGTATAAATAATCACTCTTGCCTGGACACACAAGCCTCCTCTATGTTAGAGGGAGTGGCTTGTAATCGGACCCTGTTCGATTTGTTATATTTTTCTAAGATAGATAGAAATATAAATAATGCCAATGACTTGACACCTGCACACTTGACGATCTTATGGCCAAATATCTATTTATACTAATATAAAGAGGAAACATTGGTTAGTAAGTTTGTATGTAGGGGGTAATCTCCGGAACTAATGATCCAATTCTAAAAATTCTTTCACTGGCAGAAAGCTACATTATTTGTGGATGCTGTAGGCCATAATTAATTATATTTTTAACATGCATATTAGCCGACCTGTTTCAATTTTTGCGGACTAAGTCGCGGACGAAGTGCTGGTATTTAATAAAATTTTGCCAACGGCACGCTAAGAGAAAGATATAATTTATCAAACACAACCGTCCTTCATCTTACCTGATCTATAAACCTCTAATCCTAAATTAATTTATCACTGTCATATTAAAAATAAACGGACATTTACGACACTAATTCAGATTGGCGATACCAAAACCGTATCCCCGCATCCAAAAATGTTCACGGCCGTTTAAAAGTACCGCAGTGGGTGTAACATAATAATGCCAAGATTGGATACCGATACCAGATACCAGATTTGCGAACGGCCCACAATGGTTTTGGTCTTGACTGTCAGTTTTGGTCTAATTTATGTTTGTCATTGTGTCTTTAAAACTGAATTGGAGGTTTTGAGGTTTACAAAATTGTTGTTATGTAATTATGGTCATAAAAGTCTGAAATGCCGTGGAACGGATAACTTCATCGTGGCCATTTTAATAATAAATTGATGTTTAATATGCTAATAAATAAACTAGAGCAGTTTAATTACAATAACCTTATTCCTTGTGAACAGACTACATACATCTATCCATATTTTCGTATAGGTTCATGCAAAATTTTGACCAAATCCTAGGTTGGGACATAGAATACTCGTTATAGCATAGAATTGTTACTCCCATACTATGTTCCCGTTCGATTACTTCGGACCACTATACGCGGGCGGGCAGTAACTAGCTTACCACACTGACAAAATTCAAAAAATCTTTGGAACTAAAATAATTAAGTTAAACAGTCCCTTCTCTAAATAATCCTTAATTACGCAAATGAGTTTCAAGACCCACTTAAAATAAATTGTCTGCCTCATTGTTTAGCATGTATATACTTGACTTGCATATAATTGCGCTCTGCTGTATTCTTAGATTCTTACTGAGAAACTATTAATTTTATTTAAATGTGGCACTCTATTATTCCATTTTGTTAATTCACAAGCTTTTCTCCATAACATTTCAGCTACGTGTTCTTACAACATATACTGACCAAGTTTGAAAAATGTGCTGTCTACTTGAGTCAATCGATTAGACTCTATTGAGATGCCCCGTCTCGGTTTTATTCGCGTCCCAGGGGTCTTCATTTACTTGGATGTATCTCAGGTGTTAATTTAGCACATATCTACTTAGATAGTCTATTTAAATAATCAAATCTAAGTCCGTTCAACCGTTTATGCCTGATTCAAGAAACATGTCATCATCGTCTCATAGAGTTATCTTATATCTAGTCTAAGGACCAGGAAGGAGGTGATAGAAACCATGTCTTCTACTGTTTGTCACGATGACCGACATGCTGCCGCTGAAGGGCGCGACCTTAACCACACGATTTAGGAAAAACGAAAATGTAAAAGCCTAGGGTCATTTGGGAACAATCAGATATCTTCCAATCTTCAATTATCACTCAACCGTCACAAAACTGCTTTGTATAATCAGAATCTATCATCAATTCCTTTTACTTGCTTTTGTCTAAGTGAAATTTCACCATAATCTATATGAGTATGTTAGTAATTCCATACAATTAATACCCCAGTCGCAAGCAATTCCTCGAAGCATCTAACAGATATGCGTTCCTAGTACTTTTATTGTTCGTCTGTGGGCAATATGCTGCCCTGACTAATTGAAGAATGTATCATAATGGGCACTTGACTCAATGGAACAAGGAATCTGTGGAGCTATTTTAACTTAATTAGAAAATATTTTAATTGAATGAGTAACATACAGAGTGTGAACAGACCCTTCACGAAGCCGTCAACCAAGCATTCTTTACATCAAACTGAAACTCTTACTGAACTTTTTACTCGCAAAAATTATCGCTGGGAAACTACTTTTTTTTTTGGGGTGAAAACACATTTTACTGTAAAAGTCAATGTAAGGCATTCAACACATAGGGCACGCCACAATAGTGGCGGTAAGTCCCCTCTTTGAGGAGTGGCTTGAGAGACGCCACGGCGTCCTCACCTTCCGCCTGACGCAGGTCCTCACCGGACACGGTTGTTTCGGGAGGTTCCTGCACCGAATCGGGCGGGAGGAAACGCCCGGGTGTTTCCATTGCGAGGATCGACCGGAGGACACGGTGGAGCACACGGTGGAGGTGTGCCCCGCGTGGGCGGAGATTGGCGGCGGCGACCTCTGGCGTCCGGCCCTGGTGCAAGCCATGGTCCGGAGCGAGACGGAATGGGACGCCGTCACCTCCTTCTGCGAAGCAGTAATGCTTCCCGGAATTGTCCCGGCCGCCGCGGGAGACGCCCCGGGCGTCGGGGGCCACCACGTGGCCCCCGGCCACCGTAGGCGCGGGCCTGTGGATGGTGGGCTATGGGCTAGCTCGCCGTCCGTCCGTCTCATGACGACAGGCCGTGTCGACGGCGCGTTCGTGTTCCACGCGCGCCTCTAACTAAGAGAGTCAGCAAAAAGGAAGGGGTCCGCAAGGACCGATGCGATGATGGTTGCGGGACTGTACGAAAGAGATACCGTGGCCCCGGAACACAAAGGGCGAAGAAGGAACATGGATGGGTTTTAGTCAGTAAAAGTCTGACACTCTCTCCTGCTCCGCCCAGAGCGGGAGAAGTCATTTGATGATTTCCCATCCGAAAAAAAAAAAAAAAAAAAGGCATTCAACACATTATTGTGCTTATGGATGCATTGAGTAGTAAACAGGTCTTGGAGGTATTTAAAGTATAGTTATAACATTAAGAACTTTTATTAAAAAAAAACTTGTGAAAAAGTTGGAACTTTGACCCCCAATCTCTCCGTAACTAGAAAGTTCCCAGGTATGGTCTAGAACTCTAGAACAAAAAAGAGCAGTGACGAGTAGAATATTAATAATATTAATTCTATAAACATACCCTTACTTATAACTCAAAAGAATATATTTAAAGTAGCCTCCATTTCAAAGTAGATCTGCAAAGAAAGAAAAAGAAAAAGAAATCCGTGCCTAATAAATAACAATAAAAAATACAAATTCTCTACAAAAAAATGTAACACATTTATGTCCTTTCAAGTCCAGTTTCTTTCTTATAAAGATTTCCATTTTAGCCAATAATACCTTATTTAAATGAATCTCTATTTATTCCATACGACTAAGTACGCTTTGCTCTTATTCAGCGAAGTACAGTACACTTGCATCAATTCCTAGAGCTGTGTGGTACTAACGAGCCCTTCTGACTAATCAGAGAGGTACTGGCTATGAATATGTAACAACATGCAAAGCGTAGGCAGCCGTGTGTCTGACATCTCGTTATCATAAAATCCAACGGGTATACGTGTACCGTTTTTGTGAAGGGGCCACGAAAAAATCCTCTACTTTTTGGTGTGATCAGTGCCTAGCCTGGTGTCAGCGTTTTTATGCCGCCCATGGGCCTCTGATTTGGCTTTACATGCTGGTGAGAAATATCTGTAAGGGGCCGCCTCCACGAGCGAGCGAATCGCGGCGATTCAACGTATTTCTATACGTAAATATCGCCGCGATTCTCTCGTTCGGGAGACGGCCCAAAAGAGTGTATAGAAAAACGTGGCAAGGACGATAATATCGCCGCGATTCTCTCGGCCCGTTTTTCTTTTTTCGGATGGGAAATCATCAAATGACTCCTCCCGCTCTGGGCGGAGCAGGAGGGAGTGTCAGACTTTTACTGACTAAAACCCATCCATGTTCCTTCATCGCCCTTTGTGTTCCGGGGTCACGGTATCTCTTTCGAACAGTCCCGCAACCCCGGCAGGCATCGGTCCTTGCGGACCCCTTCCTTTTGCTGACTCTCTTTGAGGCGCGCGTGGAACACGAACGCGCCGGCCTGTCGTCATGAGACGGACGGACGGCGAGCTAGCCCATAGCCCACCGTCCACAGGCCCGCGCCTACGGTGGCCCCCGACGCCCGGGGCGTCTCCCGCGGCGGCCGGGAGGCTGTGAGGAGGTTCTCTCCCTCTCACGTTCCGCCACCTCCTTCTCTAGCATTACTGCTTCGCAGAAGGAGGTGACGGCGTCCCGTTCCGTCTCGCTCCGGACCATGGATTGCACCAGGGCCGGACGCGAGAGGTCGCCGCCGCCAATCGCCGCGTCGAGGACACGGCGCGGCGGTGCTCCGCCCACGCGGGGCACACCTCCACCGTGTCCTCCGGTCGATCCTCGCAATGGAAACACCCGGGCGTTACCTCCCGCCCGATTCGGTGCAGGAACCTCCCGAAACAACCGCGTCCGGTGAGGACTTGCGTCAGGCGGAAGGTGAGGACGCCGTGGCGTCTCTCAAGCCACTCCTCAAAGAGGGGACTTACCACCACTATTGTGGCGTGCCCTATTCTCTCGGCCCCTAAGGCATGAAAAGCTCCTTTAAGAAACGAAGAAAAAAAAATGTTTTTATTTAAGCCAGGAATGTAAGTTCTATAATTAAACGCTCTGTCTCGTGATTTAATGATTAATAGCGATTATTTAACTAAATTGTAATGTCTTCTTCGCGAACAATGGACGCACGATGGAATTCTTTTATTTATATGCTTAAAGGTATTACAAAGATTTTCTAAGACATCAAAACATTTTTCACTTTCAAACTTACAGAAAAAAACTGTCTCTATATTATCAAACACCTCACGTCCCGTCCCTTCAATTCAACAACCTTTGTTCTTTATCATTCCATAAAAGTCTACACAATGGCTACTCCACAACTGCGCTGTTCTATCTTGAGAACGTTGCACTTAAACTGTGTTCGCGACTTAGTTTCCGAACATGTATCCAAATATGTGTTTCTAGACTAAAAACTTTAGTTCCCATTCATAAAGTTCATATTGCAACTACAAATTAATTTTTTTTTTTTTACTTTTACAATAATAAACTTGATTTTAGAACGACTGTAGCAACTCATTCTGATATAAACTTAATGCACACAATCATAAAGTTGATATTCGTTTAAGCTAGAATATATTCTTATGAAAATAATGGTTTGTTTGGGCTGTATGCGCATACGCCGAGTATAATCATACCCGATAGAGTGGCGTACAATATGATTAGTGACGCTATTAATAGGAGTACTTGCTCTTTGTTGTTATGCTATTCACTCGTCTGAGTAGTATGTGTGTTACACTTGAGAATTATGAAAATGGCTGTTATGTTAGGTTATTGCTTACAGGAGTCTACGCCGGCGGCGCCGCGTTGATGAAGATTTTAGGCGGAGTGTTTGTTTTACTTGGCAGTATTAGTACACTATGGTTCATTTCATTTTTTTTTTCAATACGTTTGAGTGTGTAGCACGATACGAAAAGTATATATTGGTTTATTATTGGTTTATGATTAGTTTGTGTTTTAATCTATGGGTCTCAGTTGCCTGATAATAAAATGATTCATTGAAAAGAAATTTTTTCAGGACTTTCAGCATAAACCAGTTATAATTACTACCTGGTCTAGTTGTTGTACAATATTTTCACAAATTTGGTACCTAATTTCTGCACCTCATCTCAATGGATAAAAAAAACATTAAGTATATTTATTTATTCAGTAGTATACACATATTTTATACATTTAAGTTGGTGCCAACATAAACTCATTAGAGTTTTACCGTGCACAAAGATCATCGACTACATAATTTAGAATTAGATCCACTTAAGTAGGTACTTAGTTAAAAAATAAAGAAACAACCACAAACGTTACAACGGGTATTTGGCGAAATAATATCTAATACATACCAACAAGCGAACCTCGGTGACCAATCCGACCGTGCGTCCGTTCATAAAAAAACAAAAGTAATGGAGGAAGTTTTAAATGATACAGGCTGTCCCTAAAAGTATATTACTTAATATTTTTTTAATGTTATGTTATAATTGCTATGTATTACTTTTGCTTTTTAATTCAATATTATTAATTATTACTTATGTTTTGATTATAACAAATTACTAATTAGTATAATTACTTCGAGTCCCCGCAGCATGCCTTCTTCTTCCATACTTCTCTATTAGAAGAGATTTGGGTATATTAATTTAATAGCGAAGTTCAAAATCTATAAAATAAATATTAGAATAAAAAATCCCACCAAAAACATTTTCATGTAAAATGTTGCCAAGACGAGACCATATGACTCGCACTATCAAAAAGTTATCAGATCTCATGTAGAGCCAAGCTTCTAACTCTACACGCCCTAACTTCACAAACTCTACACCTTAGTCAAAATATGTGGTTTGGCCACTTCGCTACATTCACATGGGCGTAAGGTGAAAAATGTATCCACTGTTCATTACTTTTCTGTTATGCAATAGTTGATGATCATGATCATCAGTCAGTGACGAAATCAGGGTTTTTTAGATATCAATAAAATCTAAATTATATGAGCTATGCAATTAAAACTTAATATATTTAATAAGTCCGCTATTGAAAACATATCCCTAAAATTTTGTTTATCTCGTATAATCCAAACCCAAATTATAAGGGTTCAAAAAAACGACGAAGCGTTTCGAGAAAAGATGGGTAGTGCCCTTGTGCTTCGCTTGGCTCGTCTTGGCGGGGGCACTCCCGTGCCCCCAGATTACATTACAGCATCTTCATTCAGCATGGTTCAGGATATGATAACAAACCATGATCACATCCTATTACATTAAAATCATCATTCACCATTTTGCTTGGCCGATAGTTTCGCATCGTCCATCCGGTTATCAAAGTATGCCGTAATAATAACAAGTGTGCTATAATAACACTTGTGCCGTAATAATACACGAATGGTAGCTGTGTATTGTAAATTTGTAATAGACTATTTGTCTGATCGTCTACCGTGACTGAGCGGCATAATGACCTGTGGAAGCATATTGTGCTGGGTAAATTAATTGATTGCTGTTTTGACGGTTTGATTTGAAAACGTTTTAAGTAGATGGTCGCCGTACGTTGCTGTTTTTATAGAGTTACTGTATGGATTGAAACCAGTCGTGTGTGTGTGATCTGTCATTATGATTGAGCGCCATTGCTGCTTCAGCTGTTGGTTGTGGTTACGACCGCCTTTGAAATTGTGTCTTTATGCTATTTCTTTTTTTCCTGTTTATCAGGCATATTTGAAAATGCAACAATTGTGGACTAAATATAGTGTTCTCACTGGTCTTGCTGAAGACTGCAGGCCTCATCTTTGTGAGAAAGAGTGAGCCTTATTATTAATTATTTCTTAGGCTGAATCGATGAAAGCTTAGGTCTACCAATGGCTGATATCTATCAGCAGGCTAATGCGAAGTACTTGGGATTAGTAACAATAAACGATCGATCAGAATCTCACCACAAACAACAGTTTATTTCCAGATTCGTTTATCAATCCCGGTGCCATTGACCAGACCACTCTTAACTCACGATGGATTGCATCCATTCACAGTCTTGACGTACCCTTTCAATAACGCATTTCACTCAATTGAGTTTACAATTACTTTCGCGACTGACTCACACAAATCTTGATAGTGTAAGTAATCCTTAGCGTCAGTTCACAGCGAGACTTATCGCAACTTGGCGAGCGAGGCGCATCGTAAAATCGTTGGCAGCACGACGACGCCTCGCTACGCAGCGAGACGCCGTGCAGCACAGCAGGACGACGCGCGGCGCAGCGGAATGTGTCTACATTCGTTGCGTGCACCCGCCCCGCCGCCGGGTCCACCCGCAGTCTACCATTTTCAAGCGCATGAGAACGACGAGACAAGTCGCCACGGCCCGGCGGCGCGGCGGCGCGAGGCATCTCGAAGCGCGGCGCCGCGCCGCGCGCGAGGCATTTCTAGGCGCAGCGCTGCATGGTGCAACTTATTCTGAATTCTCACAATGAAATGTGTATCTTTTCGTGTAATAAATAAAGTTATATTTTGAGTCGCTCTACTATAATGTGCGCGCAGCGTCGCGTCGCGTCGCTTCTCGGTGTGAACTGATCCTTAGTGATTAACAAGGCAGCTTATAAAGTTTTTTGTAAATCTTTTCACGTAGCCATAAGTCATATGGGCTTTCGAGTGTCTACGGGACACATCTGTTAATATAATGGCTACAAATAATAGATATAGATTAATATCAAGAAAACTTTTCTACTTGTCTTTGCAAATCACAAAATTGGTCAACGCGTGCAGTTGACCAATTCAAAAATGCACTAGGTCGAGTGGACCTGCGGGTCCCGTCTGTGTGGGACCAGTTGACTAAAGAGCTCATGGCCCGTGGTACCTGGGACAGGTCAGTCATTTCGTATGCTGAAGTTGTCTAGTTTGGTAACTAGTCAAAACGAAGATTGAAAGACAACATAATATAACATCACACCTGCAACTCCCGAAGGGTTGGACAGAGCTGTAGAGTACACTGACATATCGGCAGTCATCTTACTGCCATCAATCTGGCACAAACTAGCCTGCTACTGAAAAGAAGAGAAACACACACACATACATAAGCTGATGAAAAGTTTTCATCAATTCTGTTCAAATACAAAATATGTTGAAAAACAATTGCCACTTGTCTAAAACCGTAATACTAGCTGTATTTAAAAATTCAGAATTAACTGGTAAAAAACCTGTATGTTCCAAGTAACTTTCTTCGCAAAATTTCAACTTCAAGCAAGGCCCGCCCGGAAAGATCTAAAATAAAATTTGATACATAAACAGTGAATTAGTACTGTTCAACAATATATTAGTCCACCCTTTCACAGGTAAGCCAACCCAGCGATTATCATTGTTAACCTAATTACTACACACACGCCCGTTTGTATTCCTGGTCAGGCAGTCTCGACATAGATAGCGACAAATTCGCTAACATTCGATCGCTGATTACTAACGACTAAATTGGGTTGCAATAACGATGCTTGCGAGAATCGCATCTTGGATGTAGAGACTTGGAGCAAGTACGCAAGCATCGTTATTGCAACCCAATTAATTCATTAGTAATTAGCAATCAAAAGTTAGTGATTTTGTCGCTATCTATGTCGAGACTGGTTAGCACGCCAGCAAAATATACGAATCCGGGTTTCGTGATATGTTGTGATATACCTGCATTAAGTTAAATAATCCTTATTAATATTACATACTTAAAATGACGTAAGCGTGGGCCAGACTGTTTCAAACAAGCCCTCCACACAGCTCCACATCGGTCTCCACCGGTGGTTTACAACAGTACGCATTGTTGACGCACTGTTGTAAACACTGTTGGAGACCGATGTGGAGGTGTGTGGAGGGCTTATTTATAACAGTCTGGCAAGGGCGTTAACTGGCGAATGTGGATGTACTTTAGGCACACCTCTGCTTATCCCTTCGGGGATTATAGGCGTGAAATTTTGTATAATTTTTTAATCGCGCTACTTTATTTCCATGGGATAACTCCCGAAATCCACGCCGCCGGCATAAGGCTTTAAGAAGCGGAATACACACACATACATAAGCTTTCGAAAACCTCAATATTGTTTATACCTATCTATTGCATAAAATATAAATAAACCGTTTTATACTCGTACTGTCATAGGGAGGGATTCACCTCGACCTTGACCATTCAAGGTCGCCCCAGATATTTTCAGCCACAGCAAATTGAATAAATAATTAAACACATGAAACCTTTTTTTAATCGCGTGCTCCGAGTTCAGTGTGTTACTTGTGCTTTCATTTACATTTATTTAGCTCACAGTAGCGAGCAAAGTAAAATATTTGTATAAAGGGTGTAAAACACCTCTTAACGAAGCCGAAAGACACTTATTCTCCCCGTCATTGCGATATTTTTTTTGTTCTACAACATACCTGGGAACCTTCTAGTTACGGAGATATTGGGGGTCAAAGTTCCAACTTTTAGACAAGTTTTTTTTTAAATAGACGTTTTTAATGTAAGTTTTTTATTTTCAACACTTCCACGATCCCCGTACTATTCAATCCATCCATCAGCACAATGTTTTGAGTGCGTTACATTGAGTTCTACAACAAAACATGATTTTTCACCCCAAAAAAAAGTCGTTTCCCAGCAATAATTTTTGCGTAAAGTTACTTAGTTTGATGTACAGAATGCTTGGTTGACGGCTTCGTGATGAGGTCTTTTACATCCTGTATTTTTACACTTGACTCTCTACTTCTGCATACTTCTACGAGTTATCTACATCTATTTATCAAATGGGTGTCCCGAGGTTCGAGTCGTTAATATTTGAAATTCTCTGTTTTGACAAGTATTTGCACATTCTTCTTCTCTCGTCTCGGTACAACGAAGTACCTTATTTAAGAATTATAAAAATATTTGATAATACAGTCATCTGGTTATAACTAGAAACAATAGTTTACTACTCAGGGTTGCCGCTAGCACAGTAATTTTTGCCAATGGACATTCAAACGTATTGATATAGAAATACGACCGTAGCGCGTCGAATACCTTTCGATGCCACGGGATGCCATGGGATCATTTTAAAACATAGCAAGTCGTATTTAATGTCCGTTGGTAAAAAAATTCGGTCTGCGTTCAGCCTTAGAGTAGAGGAATACCAAAGAAACGATGGATGGACTGTGTGAACGATGATATGACTAGAAAGGAGCTGTCGGCTCAGATGACGAGCAATAGAGAAGCCGACCCAAAATAAATTGGGATAAGGGCAGAAGAATAACCAAAACCAAAAATATAAATACATAAACAATAATATAATTTAATAACTGTCGAGATTATTCTACATTACTGCATTACATAAATAAATAAATTAGGTTTCTCGTTATTTTCTTTTTATTTTTTTGGTGTTTGTTAAAATATCTATTAGTTTATTTTATCTGTATAATATGTGTAATAACATCAATCTAGGTTTAAAAATTCTCGTTAACAAGAAGTTTTTGGGTTGCCGGTAGAGAATGCCTTATGACATTAAGTCCGCCTATGTACCACTCTTGTACATGAAGTTTAAATAAATAAAAAATCTAATATAATATATTATACATAAATATATACACAGATCTAATTAATTATTTAAATATGTATAAATATTCATAATTATACACCAGTGCAGGCCCTTTTATTTCCCTTAATTTGCCACATAGCCGATAATACAGCACTTTTTGTTTTCCCCCAGTCGCGCCGTAGCGGGTTGCAACCCATTAGCTCCGCGTGCCACAGGTTCCATACCCAGTTCGCACGCCACCGGCATCCGCTGCTCCACTAACATAAAAAGCAAAAGCTATATTTAACTAAAATGCCCATTAAAAGCTAATTTCGGACCACATTCAGAGCTAAATGAATATTAAAGTAATGGGGCCATTGATTCAAATTTGCTGTTAATGTTAGCTAATAGTACTGATTCGCGCGAAAATGAATGTTAGTTCATGAAGAATAGAGATAAATAAGTTTTAACAAGAAACGGAAGAAACTCAGTGATAATCAGGTACACCACCTGATTATCACTGACATTTGCTTGGATATCAATCAAAACCTGTTTTTGTTCGGGCTCTACCATAGCTTTCCGTTTGATAAAATCGTTGTTAGCTTCTTCCAGGTTTTGATTGATATCCAAGCAAATAAAATAAAATAAATAAATATCGCTGAACATTAACACACAGCGCCATCTAGTGCCACACTAAGCAACGAGGCTTGTGTCGTGGATACCAGATAGTTGATATACTACATAGATACTTTTTGTTTGTCAAATATCAGTGATAATCAGGTACACCCGTGACGATAACTTGAGACAGTAACGAAAGCATTCCTAGGACCTGAAAAAGGAAACAAAAGAGAACGATGAATATCTTAAGGGAAAATAGATAGGCAAACTAGCTATCTAAATATAAGGTTTTATACATGAAGAGACAAAAATAACACATAAATCTGACTTTCTTCAGACAAGACCGAAGTAGATGTAGAACTATCATTCCACAAGATCTCTGGCGCTAAAACGAAATCGCTACACGTCTTTAACATCAAGGCAGTATACATCTCGTAATTTAATTGTTTAATCGGTTTGAAACAAGATAAATGTATAGAATTATCCACAATATTGTTAATCAATTAAGATACAATCAAGAATCTCTTGGTTCACCCACGCTCAAGAAATTGGAAAAAAGGGTTGTAAACAATGCAATACTTAGTTGTTGGACCATTGATTATTGCGTATTTTTCAATCTTAAGTCCGAGTAATTAATTGGACATTATTTTCACTCATATTGAATTCATTCATTCATTTATTACATCAAATATGGTAGGTATATGAAGTTCTTTTATACAATATTGTAGTAACGCACATTTGGCCAATATATAGCATGCAATAGTGCAGGTTTTTACAGTTAAGATATATATTTATTACTAGGTTACTATATTTTTTTTTAGTTTAAGTCTACTTATCAGTTAAATATGTCTGTGCTTTATAGTATAAAATTTGCAGGGACAGTTTTAAAAGAACTCGTCTACAGGAAAAATGAGATTTTTAGATAGACCAAGTCCTTGACGGTATGGTACCTCGATGAAGTTTCAGCTAGTTCTAGAATTTAGTCAGAACCTCAAATGATCTTTTAATTGAGTTTAAGGAGCTTTGGTTTATTATACACTAGCTTTTGCCAGTGGCTTTGCTCGCGGTTTAGAGATTGACAATAAATTTGGGTTGCACTCTGTTTGTAATAATATAATTCAATATAATGATTCGAAAGGCACGTGACGCCATCTATTATCATTAGAATGTTTTCCTTGGGAACAGTACTTTTTTTCGGGATGAAAGGTTACCCTATGTCCGTTTCTGTAGACCTGACAACGTAAATTTAAAATTTCAGGATGAGTAGTTTAGGCGTGAAAAGAAGTAACAAACAACAATATTTAAACCTTTATCTAAACTTGTAGCACAGCTAATTTACTCTTTCCCCGACGAAGCTAAAACAACAATACTCAGACCAAAAAGTTTCAATATCTCAACAACTACGCTAAACCACACACCTATATTTAACAGCAATAATAATCTAGTTACATTATTATCTGTACAGTAGGCAGATAATATCGCTATAGTTTGCAAACCTGCGCAAGAGCAGCGCGCGGCCTTATGCAGTAATACGTGGGAGGATGCAAGGGTGGACGGAGACAAATCAGTGGAACCGCTTTAGAGTAACGACTTGTTTATTGTGTGTATCAGGTGTTCCTGATACAGGTAATAAACAGGATTATAGTGGTCTTATATGGTGATAAGGAATAAAGGAAGCTGGTATGGGTGTCCTGTGGTTTTTATGAAGTGTCACAATAAAATTTTATTCAGATATCATCATCATCATCATCATCAGCCTATAATGTTCCCACTGCTGGGACACGGCATTCTCTCAATGAGAGGGAATGGGCTATTATCCACTACGCGGGCCCAGTGCGGATTGGTAGATGTCACGTCTTTGAATTTTTGGTTCTAGGACATGCCGGTTTCCTCACGATGTTTTCCTTCACCGTTTTGAGAGCAGTGGTGATGAAATAAATTACACGTATTAAGGCGCCTGTCTGGGTTCGAACTGGCGGCTTACTATTCGTAAGTCGGGACCGCCACCACTGGGCCACCGCTGCTCTCATTCAGATCTCTCGATTCAGATATCAGTGATCCATAATGGTTAGTAACAATTGGATCTTATAAACTATTTTGCATAACATAACATAACATCACGCCTGTAATCCCCGAAGTGTTAGGCAGAGTTGCTCCTAATAGTACATCCACATTTCGCTAGTTATGTTTAAGTTCCATGTTATAGGTGGCGATCCTATTGTCATCAATCAGGCACAAATCCAGACTTCGCAGCTGCTACCGAGAAATTCCTGATGGAAAAACCCAATAACACTTTGTCCGACCTGGGAATCGAACCAAAAACCGGTGGTGGTTGCAAGCGCGACTGCTTAGCACAACAACGAGCCAGATAAAAAAAGATATATAGAAAGTAAGTATAATGGATTGGATTTTTGTGTCTAACTTTTTTACACACAGTGTCTACATTTCTTATCCAACTTTCCTCTCGCAGGTCTGCTGGAAGAAATTTCTTAAGAAATAAGCAGTACCTTTGTGCTCTTCTATGTAAATATATTGTCCTGTAAAGTGTTTTGTGTGTACCTAAATAAATAAATAAAGAAGGCAAAATAATCATAATGCCTTTTGTCTTACGATCTAAAGTTTCGAATGTTACAAAGTTATTGACGTCAATGTTATGGTCGTGAACTCGTGACCCAAAACAGGCTTTATTTCAATAGCGTTAGCAAAAAGTTCAGCAATGCGGTATTGTAATGCCTTGTTAGTGTAACACTGTCTTTTGCGATTGTACTTAAAGTTAATAATAACTTCCGCAGAAGTGCAGCAAACCACGACAATAAATTATGACTTTAGGTTTAGTTGATTGAAAACAAAATTGCAGAGCTGGTACGAATTAATCTTTAATAAAAAGAATCGCCGAATGAAGGAATATTGTTTTTTTGTTGTATTGCAAAATGTGAGAGCAGCGGTGGCCCAGTGGTGGCGGCCCTGACTTACGAACAGTAAGTCGTGGGTCCGAACCCAGACAGGCGCATTAATTTGTGTAATTTATATCATCACCACTGCTCTCAAAACGGTGAAGGAAAACATCGTGAGGAAACCGGCATGACCTAGAACCAAAAATTCGAAGACATGTGATATCTACAAATCCGCACTGGGCCCGCGTAGTGGATTATAGCCCATTCCCTCTCATTGGGAGGAGGCCTGTGTCCCAGCAGTGGGAACATTATAGGATGATGAAAATGTAACCTAATCCCTCTACAAAAACACTTCAATTTGGAACAACATCATTAAAAGATTCAATGCAAAATTAAGGCAATGACCATAAAGAACATTACCATATATAAATCGCTAGCGAGGTTAAATCCACAAACCATGAATGCACAGTAATATAAAATTTAACTTATTGACATAAGCGCTAAATCAGCATACACAATTTTTAAAACTCTCGTAGTTTCCCAACTGACCTTAGTAAATACGAAAATCTGGAGCTTTCAGACGACCTTTCAATATGTCAAACCAGCGAGAAGGAAAGTATCAAGAAGTCTTGTGACGTCATCAGCTCGGTTCGTCTAACCACGCCATACTAGGAACTATGAGTCAGTCGCCTTCATCAATCTTCGACACATACATGGCTAGCTTACCTAACGTGGGCGGCACATCAAAATATGATGCATAAAACCTACGTGATAAGACTTAAATTGTTATAACAGTCCGAGAGATAATACATGATCTTTTGATTTGCAATATATGGAGATGATTGTTGAAAGTTAGAAAGCGATGATAATACACGATGTATTTGCAAAACTTTTGCATAGTTCACGAAGACAACTACTGCCATACCTAAGTTTACATAGGCATGTCTAAGTCAAAATCATTTTGAATTCATAACCAAATTCGATGCGAAGATCTACATTGCTTGCCCTCTGAAAAACTCAAAAACATGACGCCGTTCATTTCATAATTATGAAATCAATCGCATTTACAGAAAGTTTGTTAGAAAACGGCTTTGATAAACAACGTGCTGAAATGAGTTAGTAAATCAGACATTAAGCTTCAGTATACGACATCAGCTAATTAATTTAATCACGATTAAGATGTTAATCCAATCAAGAGTTATGCATCTATTGTAATTTGTAACCCTGGCAATAAACTTGAATCCAATCCATTGTAAGACCGCAGGAAACTTGAGAACCTCCCAGTATTGTTTACACGAAGACGTTAACACAGAAAAAAATACTGTTATAATAATTCAAACATCACGCCAAAGATCACAGCTTTTTAAAAAAAGAAAAAAAATCATCGCCCTATTCAAATATCAACCTTGACTCCAAGAATTAAGACGTCATTCGCTAAAACCAGATGTGTTAATTCGCCCGACTGGGTCAAGTTACTCGTAACAGTAGTACCGTAAAGGTCATGATTTATTCATAATGCCGTGACATTGGATTTCCACGTGCTCAGTTGCTACGCAACCAGGGGTACAAACAAACAACCCTCTATTTCATTCAGCTTCTGGCTTCGGGGAAGGATAGACGTGGTTCCTAAAATTGAAGACAAAACTTTTGTAACAAAAAAATCTGGTCTATCAGTGTTATCGTGATATGAAGCATTAATTTTAAAAGCGAAAGGAAGTATTACAAATATCCAAGAAAGTTTTGGACAAAGGGGTGATCTCTTCCATGGAAGCTCGAGGTATCTCACGTTCCTTAGATCAAGTGAATTGGTGGGAGCCTGAACATTGGAAGGCACGAGGTCCTAGGACAATATCTTCGATATCCTTGGAGGGCCCTGATCCTGCTGAGATCAGGAACGGCTGGCTGACTATTCAACGTCCAAAGGTATTTTCGGAAATAGTTACTAATAGTAGCACCTATTTGTTTTCTTTTTTTACTTTAGTAAACGGATCGCGAGATAAGAGCATCTCATGTCTAAAAAGGTATATGCAAAATTATGTTTCACAACTTTCATCCGTATAATTTTACTAGCCGCGTGCCCCGCGGTCTGACTCGCCGTATCTGTATTTTTCTTGGCTCCTTAGTGTCGTAACGTTATGTTAAATAGCCTATATACTCGTATACCTTAAGAATTAGGCTATCAACTATTTATTTATTTTATCTTTATGTACAATAGTGGTACATAGGCGGACTTAGTGCCACAAGGCATTCTCTACCAGTCATCCTTTGGGTCAAATAGGACAGCATTGTGACAGAATAGAAAAAAATAAATAAGAAAAACACAATAAGGCATTTTTTTTAAAGAATTATCATATCAGACTGGTAAGTGGTAAGTCCAAAGACTAGCGCGTACAAATAATAAAATCTTCAGCTTTATTCAGCATTCAACAATTCGACAATAATTGCCAAAACTTTATTTTTAACACCCTTGCTCGTAAAGCTGATGTAATTCCACCGGTTTAAAAATATGTAAAGCGGATCATAAAAAACGCGTGTGTTACCAAAGTAAACAAATTCCATAACAGTATTATTTGCCATTTCAAATATGGAACTGATCGCCGCCGCACGACTCCAGCTAGTGAGCAGCGCGCTGTTCCTATTCAAATTTCGAACTAATCGCCGTGCGGCGCCAGTCAGTAGGCAGCGCTAGCGCGCTGTTAAAATGGCGGGAAAACAACAGTGTGCATTCACAGATTGAGTTTATTTAAAATAAAATAAACAAACAGTTTATTCGGTAATTCAAAAACTTGGCTGCATGCTCTAGCGTCTCTGCCAACATTTTCACGCAGCCACGGCAGAAAATAATCCTCGCGCCATTTTTCTCAAATTTTCTTTTCTTTGTACTTGTATTGTGAATATCTGTTCTCATGTTTCCTCGCAAATGTGTTAAAAAACGTCGTACGATATACGTGCGTATTGGTTATAACATGCTCGGCTCAATTACGCCCTCGCCTTCGGCTCGGGCTGAAATTCCGCCTCACAAGTTATAACCATCTTAACGCACTAATATCGTAATGTACTATAAAATAATGAAAGTCCAATCTTCACCTTTCAAATTCTTACATTACACGCAAATTACACGCGCTACGTGAAATTAAGATTTAGCAACAATAAACCTGTTTTAAAATCGTAGTAACTAAAGTCATTGAACTAATGTTTTCTTTTCCTTTTGCGACCAAACGATGTGGTTTCCTGTCGCCCCTTGCGGCTGAAACAGGACGTATGAACAGAAACACCGTTCTATGTTTAACGTTGCATGGAATTTGCATTAATGATGTAACGTTTTCACAGGGTATAATGTCAATTATGTTGTGCTTTTTGGTGAGATATTTACAAAAGATGAAACATGCATTCTGGACTATGTTGATCGTAGGTCATGTGGGTTATAAGGATAATAGTTATCAGTACACTTGTATAAACATACCTTCGTCCGCGTGAAATTATTTTTATAAAAAATATGGCTTCGCTATTTGAATCGGATTTTATGACCGGTTTTAATTTTTTTGCACGGAAGCCCAATTTTTTATGTAAAATAAAAGTAGCTGAAGTTACTCCATATTATAACATAGCTGTCTGCCAGTTAAAGTCCCGTAAAAATCAGTTCAACTGTGTCGGAGATTAGCCGGAACAAACAGACAGACAAACAAAAACTGTTTTTTGTTATTAGTACCGTAATACGTACCGTTTGAAATTACAAACAGACTTCAATTTTATTTCTTTGTCAATCTATACAAATAAATATTCCTTTTCTGAATATAAATTACATGTGATTTTCATTATAATTTTCTAAGGATCCTACCTAAATATTTGTCCGGGCAATATAACGAGGGAGTGAAAAGTGATAGTTAATATCAAGCTTTGTTTTAATTAATAGGTACGTTTTAAATGTATTAATTTACTCAATACGAAAACCTTCCATACCATAGGTACTGAAACTTATTCATAATCTTTTTCTACCTTTTCTTGTTCAACTTAAATAACTCAGTGGACTTTTATACACAGCTGTTACTTTGTAACAGGTTCTCAACGTAGCGATCAAAAATACCACAAATTAAACATTTACTATTAAATTCTAAACTCACTACCATATTCTGAAGGCTTTCTTTATTATAGTTCAAGCCACATGTAACTATTCCCATACCAAATCAAATAAAAGGTGGTACCTACTACCTACTTAAAATGTAAGTAATCGATTCGACCTTCAACATTTCAAACGTCCCGCGTCCGCCCCTTAAAACTTTACCACGAAACCAATAGGTTTTCGAAATTGGTTTGAATTTTTCTATTTCATTTTAAAGTTTCCTTGAAAAGACGAAGATCAAGTTTTCAATAGGTCGACCTTCAAGGGTAAGCCGTGCTCGCCGAGGTTGGTCCGTGAATGGGTGATCGTCATTACGTACCGAATTTCCTCCGTGCCTCGGAAAGCACGTTAAGCCGTTGTTCCCGGCTGTCAATTGTAGATCTTTGACAGTCGTTACGGGTATCGTTAGAAGCCGAAAGTCTGACATCCAGTCTTACTAAACGAGTAGTCGGAAGCCGAAAGTCTGACATATCCAGTCTTACTAAACGAGTAGTCGGAAGCCGAAAGTCTGACCTCCAGTCTTACTAAACGAGTATTCGGAAGCCTAAAGTCTGACATCTAGTTTTACGAAGGGGTATCGTCGTACCTATCTACTGGGTCGTGGAGGTCAGATAGGTAGTCGCTTCATGTAAAATACTGGTATTAAGCTGCACCTGGTTAGACTGGAAGCCGACCCCAACAAATTTAGGAAAAGGGTGGTAAGATGATGAAATGTTTGTTTTCTGGATGGAAATGCTAGCTGTTACTCCCAGCTTCACTCGAAGGGATTTTGGAAATTATTCCATTGGAGCATACCTAACCTACTACCAGGACAAATGATGTTGTATATTCACCATACCCAGTGTCATGGTCTACTCGTCTGCCAATTTCTTCGAAACCGTACCGTCGTTAAGGACCTATACTACCTCAAATGGCTTAGCATGATCCTCCGTTACTCCTAAAATACTGCAGCATTTATTTTGAAATAAATATATGGTAAAGTTGAGGATTAATGTTAAGTTTTATATTTGGCGAAAACACGATTCCATAAAATTTTCTCGATAGAAAAAAAACCCAAAGTTACCTCTAAACTGAACAATAAACCGCTGGCAATCATAGAATACTTCAAATTAGATCATGAAACTTTTTATACTAACTGAACTGACTTTAAAGCAGGTCTTATATTATTATTATTTTTAGTCCAATCAATAGTTTTTTTGTAAATCGCAAAAAACCACTAATTTCGCACTATTCGGCCCGCAGTGACTGACGTAACAACCACTTTGTAGTGCAAGTTGATTAAAACTTTATTCTAACAGTATTTCAAACGAAGTTTGAACTACCAAATTTAGAGTTGCTAATTCGAGGTAGTATCAATTTATAAAGGTACCTACCAGTCATTTTCACATTAATAATGTTATAATGAATTGTCAAATTGACATGGCCACTAAAAGCGTGTCGATGGGGTGGTATCTAATTGCAATGTCCACCACTTTGGTATGGTTGAAAGGTTAGTGAACTATTTATCAAGGGTGTTCAGTACCGATCGAATTGGACAGGACGACGAACCTTAATTTGGTGATAATGAATGAGATATATAAAAGTTTTCAAATGTGGTTACCATTGAAAATTGTAAGGCTCTCCTGCTTGTTTATAGCGAAAAAATCTTATTTTCTAAAGAAATCAAAGAATTACTGCCTCGTCGTAGGTCTAGTGCTGACTGCTGAGCACGAGGTCCTGGGTTCGATTCCCCGGTCGGGAAAAGTGTTATGGGGTTTTCTATTAGGAATTTCTTCTTTCTTGAGTCTGGATTTGTGCCCAGTTGATGGCACATCTCTGTCTAACCCTTCGGGATTACAGGCGTGATGTTATGTTATGTGTTATACATATTTACCTTTAACCTCCTTCTGTTATTTATTTAAAATGACATAAATACAGGTGACTTTTAAAAAAGAAATGGTTATAATAGATTAACGGAGGAGTAGCTAATGGCATACTTAGTATTTTTTTTTTTTTTTCGAAAAAATACAATAAAAAAATAATATACGTATGACTTGAAATTCCATATTTTTCATTTTTTTTTTCAAAAGTTTTCTCTCTTTGTTCTAATATGAAAAGTTTTCTTGAAATTTGTAGCGTTTTTTGATGATAGATCATTTTTTTTCTAAGCTGTGGAAAAAATAATAAAAAAAACTAGGTATGCCATAAGCTTAGAAGGTTCTTAACTAACTTACCTAATAAACCTACCTACCTACTTAATTTTTCTATATTATTCGGCTAAAGCTGACTAACCTCAGGATTCCAAACTTGCCATTTCTACCAAAGCTAATAGTTTTATTAGCACACAGTTCATAACATAAAATGACTCATCGCTACGACCCTGAATGTGTTTGTTATCTTCGATCAAAATTTATTTGAAGGCATTAATTTATTCATATATATTATATGTCGTCAACAATGCTATAACCAATTTGCAAATACAACCTGCATCTATAATTAATTGTTTCTATCGTTTGAGGACGACTTTTTGTTACAACAAATTAATATGACGTAAGCCACACTGGGCACCCGCTTTAACGGCACCTGAGGTATTTATTCCACATACGGCACCTATCAATATTTTTCGCAGGTGCCATTAGTGGAATAGTTTATGTTTTGGGTGATGTTCTCCTAATACCTGTCTATAAGATTCGAAGACTATAAGATTCGAATTTCATTTCATTTCAGATTCGAATATTAAAAGATTCGAATTTCATTTCATTTCATATTAAAGCTGAGAGCGCATCTTAAATGCGTTCGATTTTAGTTGTGAAATTCACTGTTAGAATCAAAAGTGAAGAAAGATCGACATAACAGTATTTTCACTGTAATTTTATCTTTTTTTACATCACAAAGACCTTTATTCTCGTTGGCATCATTTTTATATCAGAGGTAAAACGCATTTGTGGATAACTGTGAAAGAATGAATATGCGACTGAAGAAATTCTTATACCTAATACAACAGTACTGTTTACTAGACTTAGGAATCCTGTCGACTTTACTAATCCACTTTGGAATCGTTCAAGTGGAATAATATGCAATCTGTAAATGGAATACTTACGCAGTTTCTTCAAGTCAACAATGTCAGGCAACGGAATAATGCAGAGAATTTGCAATAGATTTCTTTTGCTTTCGTTTCTTATGAACACCTGACCGAAATATAATTCTGAAGATGATCAAGATTACCATACAAAATAACTAACGGTAAACGCCAAAGTAAAATCTCTTCTAAATGACATCACCGTTTCGAGTTGATGGACTTAGCTAACATCAACATCATTCTGTCGACATAATTATGTATGTACGCAACTGGACAAAGTCTAGGCATCGCAGAAACTCATAATAATGAAAGACTTTTAAATCCAAAGCTTCATACTAAAACTCACTGACTGTGGCCTGAAAGTGTGACAACCAGTCTTACCAGAGGGTATCGTATTAACAAGTACTAACTGGGTTGTGGAGATCAGGTATACATAGTAGCTCTATTTAAAATACAGGTATTCAGCTGCATCCAGTTAGACTGGAAGCCGACCCCAACATAGTTAGGAAAAAGCTAGACAGATGATAACTGGTCAGGCAGCGCATGACAGCGAAAGAGTTCCTTAATATAACGAAGGTAAGCAGTATTGAAAGTTTGTATAGAAACTCGATATTTTGATATCCTCTTGCTTGTGTTTCAATAAAATACAATTGCTTAAGAAAAACGTAAACAACATAAACTTATCATGGCATTACCTCAATCTACATGTTTAAGGTCGATGACTGGTGAGTCAGCGCAGTCGCCCCACTGTGCGCCCGCGCAGGCCGCACACTTTTATGGTCATTGCATACTCGCTCGCCTAAACACTGTTGATAATTATCTTTTGCCTTAAACATTGTTAATAGGGTCATTAGAAAGAAATGTGGGGTAAAGGAGGAATGATTTTAACCTAAATTCTTTTTGGAATTATTTTAATTGGCTCTGTCTAAAAGAAAAATCTTTTGATCTATTACGAAAGTTGGACCCTTAATCATAACTTTAGAAGCGGTTTTAGAGATCGTATTGGTTTCAGTTCGTCCAGTAGACAAAAATAGACAAAGACTTGACTATCAGTGTAGGACTATACTGACAGTAGACCAAAGGTCTACAAAGTCAGATAAATCTTCAGAGAGGTATTTTATATCCTATCTAAAGAGTTAGTTGTCAGTTAATAGGGTCAATGCTTCCTTAAATTCTTTGTTTAAATGTTTAAATAATAATAGATACTTAGCTTTTTAGAGGACATTTCTTACAATTCACCATTTTTCATTGATCTAATAGAGCTTTAGCTCTAGAACTAGATGCGTGTGGTAAACCTAAGGTTCTCGCGAGGCAGTACTATTGTCTCTACACCTTATCACCGTATTAATCATTATCATCATCAGTCCACAGCAGTTTAACAAAGACCTCTTCAATCGCACAACTCGAATCCCGGCAACTCTCATCCAGATGCTTCCAGCCACCCTGCAGAGATGGTCGCTCCACCGAGCGCGTCCGTTACTCTTACCGATTCGCGGTCTCAACTCAAGAGCACATCTACCCCACCGGTCATCGGTTCTACGGTTGATATGGCCGGCCCATTGTCACTTCAGTTTACTCCATCTGTGTGCTATGTTGACAGCTTACAACAACGTCAACGTTGTAACCTTACTAATAACGCATAACGTCTTAAAAACTTCGCAAGAACAGCATTGCAACTGCGACAATTAGACAGTTTAGAGTTACGTTAGCAGTTGCATGTTACACGGATGTTGCCTTATTATTATTATCTCCGTCTGAACCTCATCATAATATTTCAAATGTGTCATAAATTGCTTGACATAATTAGTTTCGCTGATTGCCAACTTTGTGCCCATAGTTGTAGAAGTGAAGTGCGCAATATTGTTATCTCTTGTGTAGTTCTGCTGTTCTTCTTCTGAAAGACTTCATGTTGTTAGGGAAAGGGCTGATGACTAATACTCGTAAAACCATTTAAGTTATTTGACCAAGTCATTAATGAATTAATGACTTGGTCAAATAACTTAAATGAGTGATGTGTGTGTGTAATGTGTGATGCTGTGGGTGATGGAGATGAATCTCCATCACCCACAGCCCGACTTCTTACACAGCTGGGTTTAGGCTTCTCTTAGCTTGTACTAAGGTACACGCTCTTGTGCCAACCTTATCCAGGATATTTCCGCGATGGCAACAATGTCGCATCATTCATAATTAATTAATTACTGCGACTCAATTCCAAGAATTAAAGCCATTAGTGAAATTGTACACCTACCTCAGTACATGTAACTAATAATCGCACCCGGAATGGCCTTCCAATTCGTCACAATCGCCAATCTTCCGTGTAGTGTCAATTGTCTCCACAAATGGTCGTAGAACCAACCTTGTCCGTTTGCATACTGCCGAGCTATTGATTTTACACCCACGGTGTTAATACTCGATGTTTTATAATAATACTGTTTTTCCTTTCACTTTTAATAGTTTTAATATGTTTACAAGGCCGTTATGCGACGTTTACTAGTTTTGTTTTGTGATAGCTCTTTGTTTGTTAGGTATTTCTCCATAGATGCTATTATGGTACTACGTTTCGTTATTTATTTTAATCGTACTGATACTGGTTTGAAATTATTATTTCTGTTAACTTTACCTTGCATGCATTTCATTTTTCTGTTCACCGATTCTGAAGACTTGTTATAACTTAGGTGTAATTATTCCTACTGGGCCCAATCAATTTAAAAAGCACCACCGACTCAAGAATAAGGCTTTACTCTAATTTTGCTAGTTTTTATAATATAATAATAAAAGTTAATTACTTATTTTACCAACGACCTAATAAACCACATTGATATAAAATCTTAAGAAATCTTAAGCACTTGCTAACTTGGCAAGGCATCGTAGTCTTTCCTGCAACTCCCGCGACCTGATGATGCAGATAAGCAGAATACCCAACATTCTATCTCTAAAAATAGCTAGTTATTACTTACTCCTACCACAAAGTATAAACAAACACTCGTCTTTAATCCAGCAACTGACATTAGCAACCAAAGCGGCAACCATCATAAACAGTAGGGAGGCAGGTACAGTCAAACAAGCTATTTGGTAGACAGACAAAAATATTTGTTTTGTACTGCACTGCCAAAACAGGTCCAATAAGGACCCTAATCCAGACAAATAATTTGCTTTGTGTAATTCTCTCTCAAAACGGTGAAGGACAATACTCAATACTCAATACGTTTATTGCATTCCACAATGTGAACTTAGGTGGTAGGTACATAAAGACATACATTCGTTTTGGAGCATTGTGGGCCTTGTCGGGCATAACAACATAACAATTAGGAGGAGGGCTATTATAGATATTTGTTAACAATTTTAATATTAATCTACTCTTTCGTTTTGTGTAGGTAGGTAGTCTGATATCTAATTGTGTACAAATTTTTACTACTCATATATTGGATTTATAAATTAATATTTATTTAAATTATACATATATTATTATTATCATTGGTAATTATAAATAAATTATTATTGCGTTTTTTTTTTGTATTATTGTTTATTTATTAAATTTATCATTTAAATATTCATGTACATTATAATAACATTCACAGATTAGAAATTGTTTTAATTTATTTATAAAGATATTAAATTTTTGTTCATTTTTAATTTCATCAGGTAGTTTATTATATATTTTAACTGACATTACTAAAGTGCTTGTGGAGTGTATTTTTAGCTTAGAACCTGGTTGGTTTAGTCTATTTTTGTGTCGTAGTGTGTAGTGAGTCTATACAATATCGTGATGAAACCGGCATATCTTAGAACCAAAGAATTGAAGACGGTGACATCCATCAACATGCACGGGGCGCGCATGGTGGATAATATGGACCAGGCCCTCCAGTAGAAACATGCTAATTTATGCTAATTATGCTGTAGCTACGACTTTAAGAGAGTAAACGAATAGACTACTCAACATTGCATTATTCCAAAGCAGTTTCAAGCTACGTAACTGTATACCAAATACCTCGTTCGACTGTACAGTCATACTGTATCGGCCACGATCGCACGAAACAAGTACGGTGCACACAAGCGTGCATTACACGCTAAACGTGCATCGTGCATTATACATTATGATGTTGCGTACACATCGAATGCGGCAGACATTGTGAATTTTAATATCCTTACGTACTTGTGTAAGGCATTATACAGATTTAAGAAATCTCAGCGCATACCATTTTTCGGCAACGTTAAAAAATTACTGTAAAGCCACTAACCTATGCTTCATTCATTCATGTTATTCCAAGACCCACGCCATCCCCATCTTATCTGACACAGTGGCTTTTAGGAGGTTGCCAGTGCATCCATCGGCTCATCTAACTGGGGGCCGCGCTGACCCTCACTCCGTTTGCCGAGACACGGTATGCTCTCCAAGATCCGTTTGCCTCATCGAACTTCGGTCCTAATACTCGGATTCTATAGATTATATTAGATCAAGATGGTATTTGACAATAATTGTGTGGGTTAGGCGTAAAGAAAGCATAAATGCGAGTTACGAGCACTACGCACAAAACCCCTTATTTCGTATTGCTAAAATCGAAGTTTTGGACCAAGTGTTAGTATTCTAAACGACATATATAGGTACTGCCATAAACCAAGCAACTGCAATCCTAATTAATAACTACCAGGGATACATATCCCATGAAGAAACTTCTGTTCTTCTTTGTGTTCTATCTGCACAAAATCTACACATACGATGTAAACGCTCCCTCGTGCAAAACAATGTAATCAATGCAAGTGTGCCGTCTGCTAATAGCTACTTAATGCTTGTAACCCGTTCCTCAGCAGATTAGTTAATTTAGTCCCTGCCTAATGACCTGGCCTACGCGGCTATTAGTATACATCATGCTACTTAGTCAAGTATAACCACGTACATATAGTTTGGCATACCAACTTAGGTAATAGGTATGTCATTTACCTTGCAAATGTGAAGCGGTTACCAAGAGAAGATGATACAAGATATTTGATTTTATGTTTTTTTCTCGGACAATCTAACCAAAGGTGTCTTTAAGAAGTGTAAAGCGCTATCAATACATGCCCGGGAACCCGGCCCTGCCGTGTTTTGTACGAACTGTTTGACACGGAGCTATATGAATTTGTTCGTACAAAACACGTCAGGGCCGGGTTCCCGGACATGTGTGGATCGCGCTTAAAGGGATCTTTTGTGTTATCCCGTGTCTGGGTAATGGAGGTCGGGTAGCCAGACGCTTCATGGAAAATACTAGTATTCAGCTGCATCTGGGTAGACTGAAAGCCGACTCGAACATACTTGGAAAAGACTTCGAGGAGTTAAACTTAGGAGGAGTGTTTACTTACATACATAGATTAGGTAGGTATATATATGTTATTTAGATTTTCATACGTTTCGTGTTTCCTCGCATGGACGTTTTTGAACCAAGCATACTTATGGTTTTATACCAGGCCACAACTTAGGACCCATTAATGTTAATATTTATCCGTGGTGCTAGGCAACTGGGCCTATCCCAGTTGTAAACGTCCCTTTGTGCCTATTGGCCTTGTTTCGTTCTGTCTCCTGCTGAAATGGAGGGAAGTGGAAATTACGGATTTTTCCTACTCCTCCACTATACTTTTCTGATTAATTTCGTTGCGGGATCCAAGACAGTTAAATTCATTCTCTGGGACTTCGTCGAGCTTCATTGTCTCGGCGCTTTTCTGGTAGTCGCCACTGTTGATTCTGGCTTTCAGGAGTTACAGTGGTTTGGGAACAGAGTGGCGGGCTTGTCCCACAAAAAAAAAAAAAAAAATACCAGGCCATCTCGATAAAACACCAAATTATGCAATTAGACGTTGTCTTTCTATTTCATATTCACGATATCTTAGTTATTATCATGTTATTACAAATCATTAAGCGTATTAAATACACACGGTGTTTCGTGCTTGAACCTCATTGGATATAATTTAGGTCTACTTTAGTGAAATAATTATAGTGTTTTAGAGATATTAGGCACAACCCAAATATAAAAATTGGGTAATTATAATTTATTTCATTACCTAAATGTAGATTGAGAATTACATGTTTATTCTATATTAACCTTCTTTTTGGTAGGGTACGTAGAATCTGAAGCAAGCACATTATTTTCTTATTCTTTAGAGTTTTCTAAATCTAAAAGAATAGGGAATATGCATAAATTTTCTTTTTTTATTTCGATACGGAATGTTAAAGTACTATAAAAATAATAACAAAAAGCGAAAACAAGACATAAATCGGCCAAACAACACAAAAGTTATAACCATTTAAACTTTTGTTTCTATCTCTTTTTAGATAAACGGACCTTAGTATGGATTTTGTACGTCGATGCAGCGAATGACGTCATTCGCTGTATCGGATCTCTCTGTCTAATCATCAGTTTCAAATGCTTATAACTTAGTATTTTTTTATAGATATTTAAAAAATAATTTCACTTTGCTATTTCTGATGATAATACGCTTTGTTTAGAGTGATAAAAAAAAATCATGCATGGTATATGCATGATTTTTTTTTATCACTATTACAACGGGATGGAACAACCGGAATACCGACTTACAATATTAAAAAATTGCTCAACCGCCTCGCTGGTCTGGTGGTCGCCACAGTGCAACTATTGAGCATGAATTCCTGGGCCTGATTCTCAGGTCAGCCACAAGTGTTATAGGGTTTTTCCGTCGGGAATTTCCCAGTAGCTGCCACGGAGTCTGGATTTGTGCCTCGTTGATGGCAATTGGGTCGCCCTCTATTATATGGGACTTAAACATAACTGGCGAAAGGTGAATTATTAAAAAAAATACCAGCTGTTCCACAGATTTTGGCCGTGTACCTAGGTATTGGGCTTTTATAAAGGGTGTAAAAAGACTGTTAACGAAGCCGAAATGCACTTGATCTCCCCATCATTGCGAGCATTTTTTGTTCCATACCTGGGAACTTTCTAGTTACGGAAATATTGGGGGTCAAATTTCCAACTGTTTCACAAGTTTTTTTTTTTTTTTTTTAATGTAAGAACTTTACTTGAAACACCTCCACGACCCCCACACTATTCAATCCATCCACCAGCACAATGTTTTGAGTGCACTACATTGAGTTTTACCGTCAAACGAGATTTTTTACCCCATTAAAAAGTAATTTCTCAGCATTTTGCTTAGGGTTACTTAGTTTGATGTACTGAATGCTTGGTTAACGGCTTCGTGAAGAGTCTGTTTACACCCTGTATAAAACAGCTAATTTCTTTTCAATAAACCACAAAAGGTTTCAACGCCGTGAAGTCTAGAATCATATAGGTACCTACCTCCCAATGTCCCTCAGAGTCACACCACAAGATGTAACATTATTACTGTACTTAAGTCTGGAATCGCATCATTCTCTTTGTCTCTAAACAACAGCATCCTAGCCACATTACTCGTATATCTCCATATAGGTAGGTGCCTGCACGTCTTTGTTCGTTCATTAATGTCAACGAACATGCCAAGTCAACACAAAGAACTTAGTTGCTTTATCTCGTTTAGCTGAAAGAACTGAGGTTAGAGTTACCTAACATAGGTATATATGTAGTGAAGGATGTGGTATACGTAAACCATCAATCAATTTTCGATTGTAAAATGATTTCGGCGTTTGGTTTAGCTTACAAAAAAGTTTGATGACAGACTGCTTAGCCATGGTGTTAGGTATCTCAGCTCAATTTTTTCCAACTGGTGCATTAATAGCTTTAATTAATTCTTTAATAAATATTATATACCTACCTATGTAAGGTCGATATATTTCCTTCTGATCGTATTTCTTGAAAACAAATAAAGAGAGCTGCTCCTGTTTGTCAGTATAAATTAATGTTTTCGCATTTAGCAGCTACTGCTACAAACAAAATAATACAAAATCAAAGTGTGTTACTGTGAACTGTTTTATGTCCGTGACATCACCATCTCAGGACCAGTTGAAAACCAGCGTCGGGCACTAGCTGCTCGACACTGGGCCTATTTGGCGCAGTCGTGAAAACACAATATTATTTCGTTTCGTTTTTCTGTTTAGTTTTAAGTTTTTTATTGTGTAGTTTTAAGTTTTTATTTTATTCTTATTTTGATTTTGTTGTGTGCACTTGCGGCTTAAGCCAAATAAATGTTTTCTTTCTTTCTTTCAAAATTCACTTTGTTCATTAAATAAAACAATGTTTATTCACATTGTTGATTTAATCCGAAGAAATATTTTTCGGTCTACTGAAGTGACAGAAAATCCCGCAAAAAAAGTCGTTACTGTAATACTGTCTAATGTTACTCATACCTACTTCCTAAAAAAAACTCAATACAGTATTACGGAAGTGTGGTATCGGACAATAATGTCATTGTAAAGGCGGCTGACAGGTTGTCTGTGCGCAGTGATGCGTGGGCACCGACCTCACGCCCCCACTACAAAGATATCGCGATACTGTGAGAAACGATTCGAGGCGATGAGTAATCATATCTAAGACGTGATTGTCATTTAAATATGTAATTTGAGATTTCATTTTGCTTATGCGGGTGGAATATTGATGAAATTGTCTATGAATATTCTATTGTCCATGAAACAATTTATTTAAAGACATTTTAAGTATCAACTCACCTTTGAATATAATCAGTTTACTATTTTGTTTTATTGAAACCGAGTGGATAAACTTGTACTAGTGAGTTAATTTGAAAATTGGTTAGTTTTCCAGTACATTTGTACCCTATTAGATTACCTACATACTTAGTTCTTGGCTTTCCGAATAAAAACTTCACCGATCCATAAAATTAAAGATTACATCCAGAAACTATTGTAGTGTTTTTTTAATCTTCTTCATTTTCCCCAAAACAAAATAAAGCCAATCTTTAACACAGTAAAGGCCCCAGCACATCGTTTACTCCCTAACATTTTGCCACCAAAACTAAACATTTATTTCTTTGTCCCCCAGGCTCGGTTCCAGCAAAAGCAGATGCAGGAGCGAGAGCTTAAGATTGCTTCTCTTTATGAGGCACAGCAGGCGAGGGCCCTGGACAGAGTGAGACACTCGCCAAGCAACATCGGCCATACCTCTCCACCATTGCCCCCCACTACGCACCAACCGGGAAAGGTAAGAAGACTCATGCAAAGTTATGATTAGGTAAACTACTACTCCAGCTGTGGTCTAACGCGAAGCTGAGGTTTTAAAACCATTCTGTTGTGCTATGGTTTGCAAGCTTCTTCGACAGTGGTAGTCAAAAACTCAGGCCACAACAGGTCTCCTTGCTTGACTCCTCTTTTACAAGAGAAAGTCGAACCAGTGATAATATTTTTTATTGATGCTGGGCTATAACAATATATTTTGTTTTTAGCAGAGTGTTGTGTCGGTTACATGTTTTGGTTAGACACCGAAACTTAAAGCGAAATGTGCTATCTATGTTTCGGTAAAAACTGATTCGTGATTGATACTGTCGAAGGCCTTTGCGTAATCAACGAATGCCACATACAAAGATGTTTTAGTTAAATTATAAAAAAAAAATCTTCTTCACTAGCAGCTGGTATTTATTGCTCTGCCACCTCGGAAAATTTCTAAAAACACCAAATTACGAAATTACGACTGTACAATTTTAATACTGTTAAAACAACTAGGTAAGTGTAGGTTTACTTGAAAGAACAAGTGGAAAAGTCATTGCCGTTCCCACGAATGTTTATGTTCCATATTAATTTATTATTCAGTAAGTAATACGTCGAAAATAACTTAATGACTGAAATTCCTTGAGATCACACCCTACAAAGTATTTTTTCCAAGGTCAATTTTAAATGCTTTTGATAACTGGGGACAACCAGACTCCAATTCGTTCTTCATTATATTGTCTTTCTTTCGTACCGTTCACCCTTCAACAAACAGGCATTTGTTAAAATCAAAAGTTCGAAGACATTGTAGCATGATAACTCACCAAAAAGGCCCAGTACAGATTGGTGGAAGTCACCTATTTCTTCGAATGTATGGTTTTGCGACATGGTTTCCTCACAACTTTTTCCTACACTGTGTTTGCCAGGTGCGACAAATGTTCGAAGAGCGTCGTACAAAAGCCGGGATCGACAAGAGCTATCCCCTGCAGCCGATCCACAACACAGATAGGGCTGCGGCCCGAAAGCCCCTGCCCAATGGGTACAGTAAGGTGTCCAATACCAATAAGCTCACTCTCGAGAGGAAGGTCAGCAAGCACGTTATCAACAATACACACAGCGTTAAGAAACAACAGCAACATGTAAGTAATAAAAATAATTAAAAGACCAGACACTTCAGACAGGTTTGACCGGACAGTTTGCGGACATTGACGAATACTTTAGTGCAGTCCGAGTCCGGTGTCCTGTGTCGTGTCCTTACCGGTTTGACCGCACCTTCGAATAGACGTAGTACTTGTGCATAAACAATGTCTATTTGTTATTGTTGCAGAAAATAGAGAACATAGTAAATGGATCCGGCGATCTCAACCACAACCATGAACCAGACCTGAATTCTGTCAAACATGTGGTAAGCAATTAAGCTTCTGATTTCTTCGAAACCAACCTTGCTTATGGTCCTATTGGACCATAATGGAACTTGGGTTAGGTTGGGCCCGAACACGAAAATCAATATCAAATTAAAGCTCTTGTTTTGTTCACATTGCAAATCATGTATTTCTCAACATGGCGACTTGTTATTGGCTTCCCATAGTTTCTGTTTAACCTGAATTGTAAGTCTTGCATGCTCTACTATATATGTAAATAAATTCTCTTTAGCGGCCCCAAAGCAATGGCGAGGTGATACTCCCGAGCACGGACGAGCTGGACAGGACTGATAACAACTACCTGATAGAGAACGAGACGTTCCCTGAGGCGATGGCGCCGACACCAACCCCAAGGTCGCCCGATCCACCTGTAGCAACCAAGAAACCTCCACCTAGAAGGTAACTTCCCTTAATCATAATACCCTGGGCATGTTATCACGTTTTATAAAATGCCTTTTCAAGAATTAATTAATCGGAAAATTTATCAGACTAGAATCGTAGACTTCAATGTTTAGAGTGACTACTTTAGTTCAAGTTTTCCTGGACTTTAAATCCTTTGTTGGCGAGTAGCTAAATGTTACGTTCATCCAGAAATGGTAGTGTAGATTTTCTCGCCATTGGAACCAGCAAACGCGGTGAACTGCTGTCCAGAAAACATATTCATCATATTTTTATTGTGGTTTCTGTATCTTAGAAGTCCCGCTCAAAGGACCAGTCCAGCAAAAACAAAACCACAGTCATCACCGGTCGTTGCACCACAAAGGAAAGCAGCCACAAGTGATAATGCGGTAAGTAGTCTTCATGGAAACTTTGTAGAGTATTTAGTGTAGATAAGTAGTGTACCTTTACTTAAAAACCATCAGGTAGGTCCTTAGGTACACTTCCGAAGGCGACGCCAAACCGCACACCGCAACTTCAAGCATAGCGGCAGCGGTTTTAACCAAACGCGACGTTGCAACTTTGACAACAGAAGCATTTTTGCGTGTTGCTGTGCTCTGTTTTAGCGACTAGGACGGTTTTGGCAGTTTGTGGTACTGCAACCGCATACCCGCGTTAAACCGCGCCTTCGGAAGCTTACCTTAACTAAACCCAAAAAGATTGGGCAATAATGTTGCCCAGGCATATATGTGCTTTTAGGACTTACGACCTGGGCATTCTTACCGCCTATATAGCGGTAGGAATGCCCGCGCCGTTTATCATTTATTTGGGTATTTCCTTGCAGAAAACTCTCGGAATCGCAACCCATCAACTCAGACTGGGTCGCCGCGTTTGGCACTAGACCAAGAAGGCGATATGAAAAAGAAACTAATAAAAAAAAACTTAAAGCAAATCAAAAGTACTACAGGCCGTGTAGAGAAAAAAAAAATTTTACTTATGAAAAAGATTTGGAATGTCATTCTAAATTCGAATCATTTACAAAATTCGCAATTTTTTTGTCAAAATGACCAATTAAATTTTCTGTGTACAAAAATAATAACTATTTCGGTTTAAATTTGTTAAATGTTAGCTGATGAAGGCGTCGGTTCTCAATAGCTTGTATGTGATGTGTTCAGGTAACGGAGAGCAATAAGGCCCGTGGGGCCATGCATCGAGGTGGTAACCAGGTGAGCGAACATGCATTGTAATACCAAAACATAATAATTGTAGATTGGAAATATCAAGTCACACATGAACCTAGGAACTTGGTACGATATTTTTTCAGTCGTGGCAATATGACATCAACTTGAGAATCACGACTATTGATCTTTTTGACTCACTCTACAACCTATGTGTCTGTGTTACTCCAGTTATTGTCGGGATAATTTCATTTGAATTTTTCCATTCAAAGAATTTTCGATCCATAGCCCGGGTTTATAAGCGCGCAGAACGAGGAATTAGTGGACAACTGCCAGTGTTCAGAATCTTATTCATTTATTGCACACTTTAATCCGTTGTATTTCCCTTTTTTTTTTTGTTTTTCTTTGTTTTGTTGGTTTAAAATACTTACTGTATTTTAGTTGATTTTACTGTATTCACTTTTTGCAGGTTTTGACCAGAAGACCACCAGCAGTGGTAGGTTTATTTTATTCTTTTATTTATTCTTCTTACATATAATTTTACATTTTTAAATAACTCTGAATTATTTTATTTGTTTTTAGTTGGTAACTGTTCCGGTTTATCTTTTAGTGAAGAATCACCCATCATATCACCCATTTTTGGTATTAATGAGCTCTAGACATTCACCTAACTTCCCTCCCGCGCTCATGAACTCCCAAAGAATTTGATTTCTGAGGAAACCACATTTTATTTATTGACTTTATGGAACGGAAGTACCAACTGACTTACTGGCCGAGATTAAGTATTCAAAAACACCGTCTCTAATCAAATTCGACTATCAACACTATCACATGTTCTGTTCCATAGAGCACCGGCAGCGCAGGCGCGAGCGGGCCACGTGCGGGCGCGGCGCCCGGCTCCGGCGTGCCGTGCGCCGTGTGCGGCCGCCGGTTCGCGTCAGACCGCATCGACAAGCACCAGGAGATCTGCCGCAAGGCCCACGCCAAGAAACGGAAGCCTTTCGACGCGTTGAAGCATAGGCTTGCTGTAAGTATCAGGGCCTTTGTAACTTATTCTTGGAAACGTAAGGTTTCCTTTAATATAGCACACTAGCGCTGGGGAGTTTGTTTAGTTTGTTCCGCTAATTCTTCTCCCCAGCTAAACACTAGGAAGGAAATGGGCGAGCTTTTTAGAGAACGGAGGGTTGTTGGGATTACTTTTTCTACCAACCAAAACCTACCGTGAGTCGGGTACCCCCGACTGAAATTTCTCGTAACACCAGCCTTACATCAATTTTAGGATAGCGCTTGATGTCGAAAGACATCATAGGGACACTACACAACTAAATTTACTTGTATCTCTATAACTAACGCACTATACTTTTTGCTCTTTTTATCCTAGGGAACGGAAGCTGTTGGTTATAAGGCAAGCAACACTTGATAAGTTAACGCATTGTTCAGTGTCCTACACCACACACATTTTTTCTTCATACATTTTTTAGTACACTTCAACATTCAGCTGTTCTGTACACTCCACATACTTACTGTGTGAGTGCTTTCATGCCTGTAATTGTTACAAAACTACGAGTATCTGCAAATCACTGGATTATTTCTATACAGGTTGGACGGGATGGTTACCACCCTGTATTTCAATCAAAAGTCGAAACCAATTCATTCGCACAAATGAAACTGTTATGCAAATTACATGTTTATGAATGTTTTCGAGCACAACTTGCCTGTTCAGATCACTACGTATTGGTCGGATAGAATATAAGTCAACGTGAAAATGTAATGCTCGTTTCGTTCTACCGTTTGACCTATTCCAATTTCCAGGGTACGGAAGCGGAACCCTTCATAGGCAAGCTCCGCAAGGCGCCTGCAAACCCCCAGTCAACCACGAAGGTCACCAAGCCACTGAACAACAACTGGCGACAGAAGCACGAGGAGTTCATCTCGGCCATACGAGCTGCCAAGCAAGTGCAGGCGCATATCAGTGCTGGAGGTGGGTACAATTTACTCAGTATGAGTTTTAAAAGAAAGAACAGAAAATACGTTTATTTGCGGCTTACAAACATTACAAGGTTTTTGAAAAAAGTTTGCCAGAAGGATGTCGAGTCCAAGGAAAATTTCATAGAATTAAATGCAGTCGAAAAGTTTCCCAACAAAAGCCCACAGGCTCGGTGGAGCGACGATCTTCGCAGGGTGGCTGGTAGCAACTGGATGAGAGTTGCTGGCAATCGAGTTGTGGCGTGCGATTGTGGAGGCCTATGTCCAGCAGTGGACTGCTGAGGCTGATAATGATGATGATAAGCTTCCCAACATTAGATCCTGCTTAAGATATTTTGAGAATGGCACGAACCCTTGTCTACCGGCACCCTAGAGCGTTGCAGACCAAACTAATTATTGAATAGTCATTAGGTATGTGTCATCTGAACAATGTGTTTTTTTTGTGCTCCAAAATGTTAGAAGTTCATTTAAATCGACGGTACTGTCATGTCAGAACAAATCACCTTAAAGACTCGCTGATTTACATAAGCTAATCTGATAATTTTGCTATTTCCAGGCAAGCTAAGCGATCTCCCACCACCTCCGCCTTCCGAGAACCCAGATTACGTGCAGTGTCCTCACTGCAACCGTCGCTTCAACAAGTCGGCCGCCGAGAGGCACATCCCCAAGTGTGCCAGCTACCAATTCAACAAGCCCAAGCCCGCGTCCAAGCGCCGGTAACCGGCCGGCCGTGCGACGAGAGCCGAGCTTACCCGAGTGAGACCCGACAACAAACGAACGGAAAGCGACCGTTTCATTTGAAATTGGTCGCTGATTCTATAAGATTGTAAGCTGTTCCACCTTATTGCTAGTTATTAACCGATTGAAGAGGTAGTACTGTGATCACTCGTGTATCGCTAGGTGTGATTTTTGGCTGTACTAATTTTAAGAATAACAAATTAATCGTTTAGCTCGAGATCCCGCTCCTTGACTCGTTATGCCCGACTGTAACATCGACTGTAGCAAGGACATCCCTTCCAATTGGATGGTCGATACTTGCCTGCAAATGCTTTTCACTCTTACTTTATTTTATTTAGTGAAGACGTACATGGATATATTAAGTCCTAACTAATAGCTAGGTAGTTAAGATGGATATGGGCGATGTAGGATACACGTATAGCCAGGAATTCTCCGACCGCAGATACTCCAGGGGACCGTTCTCTTTACAAGATTTTATTCTTCGAATGTGCTTGGCGTCCATTATTTACTATCTGATCTGGATATCGATCTCTTACGTTCACGACCTCTTCTGCGAAAATGCGCAAAGACCATCATTTGCTAGACATAGAGCACTATCAGATCTTTTATCATAAACAATCTCATTAAAACTTTTTATTATGTCAGTAACTGACAACATATTTCTTTTTTTCTCAAAATATCTAACAATTTCTGTAAGTAACTAGTTTCGATCCTAACTTTTACGTTTTTTCAAGATTAAAGCAAAACTTAGCAAGGTACAACTGCGAGTTGTTTCTATAGTTGGTGCCAGTTAAGATGAAAATAGCGGTCATTGACCCACCTACATTTATTAAACTTCTTAACTTTGAAAACCAAAAATAAGCCTGTTCAAGTCTTGAATTAATCGTCATCTATCGTGATCTTCAACATTTTTTGTAATGAAAAACGATACATGGTTTATTTGTTTTGGTTCGTACGAAGAGATATTAGGGAAAGGGCAATGACCGCTATTCTCATCTTAACTGGCACCAACTATATCAATTTCATTTTGTAAATTAGTTTTCATACAATGCAATATGCTCGAATTACTGCATTTGTATTATATGCATTTATGTGTATAATAATAATGTCGCTTCTACTAGCACTGTTCTTTTATGTATTTAGAGTTACTTTACAGGTTTTAAACTTAACGACATACGATTAAAACAACGAAACGATCACTATTATAGAAATGACTAAATTATTGTACATAATATAATATTTATATACTATTTTTCTATTATTCAAGCATTATACATTATTTTAACAGCACTATCCATTTATATACTTCAAGCTTTTTTTACCGTAGAATCGAGATACGTTGGTCGTCTCTAATTAGTGATTATATTACAGTGACTAAATTATTATACAGATAATAAAAACACAGTGAATAAAAATACTCGACTGTATTCATAATTTCCGCATTGTTTGATAATTAGCATCCATACTAACATTATTTTTCATTCAATTTTATTAATAAGCGGACTTGAAATACGGACTATGAGTAAAGTTAGTTTAAATTGACATAATGTACTTAGAAGATCTATTTGTAATTAATACCCTTCCTACTCAAAAAGTCCTAAAAGCAAATGGTACTAGGAGCAAAACGGTATATAAGTAAAATGTCCTATTAGCAAAACGTCCTATCTGTAAAACGTCCTACGAGCAGTATGTCGTGATTTATTCCTTTTAAAATCTCATATATTTTTGTGGCTTGACTAACTGTACCACTTGCAATTTTCAATTCTTTTGTTTATATGATTATTTGCTTGTAAGACAATTTGTGAATAGGACGTTTTGGCTGAAATTTCGTTTTGAGTATAGGTAGTTTTGCTATTACTTCGATTTGCTTCTAGGAGCTTTTGATAAGGAAGGCTTAGTGCAACGCCATAAAGACTGTCGGGACCTATATAAATAATAAAGACTACAAGTAAAGATTTTTAAAGTCAACGAGACGTTTGTACAAAAGAAAGCTTTTTAAAATGTTAACATGGCAGAAAGTTATTGGAATATTAAAATGTACTTTATTATTTTGTAATTTTATGCTGTTTCATTTCAACCATCACCTTATACATACTCACGCATTTTCCCCATGGGGGTAGGCAGGACCCAAAGAACGCCACTTGCTACAATCCTTACATACACCTCGTCCACGTTCATACATCTGGTTATACACGCACCCCGGTTGCGAGTACTTCGCACCTGACCTTTCAAAACTGTCATTGACACTGGCTTGACCACCATCAGGGATTTTAATTTTGATAACACAAAAAAATTGTCGATAGTTAGTCAAAACTTGTCACCAAATATCAGAATTTGTCGGTGACTGGTTTAAAAGATATAATTTAAGGGTTTATAGATGGCCGATCTGAAGAGTCACCCCAGCTTGGCCACATTTGTATTTCAAAAACCTAGCACCTAGCGAAGATCTGTTTTCTCCCAAATTTTGTCGCCAATTAGTCGCAATTTGTCGCCAAGTCACAGTTTTGATCGGGTCTTAGTATAGGAGATTAGTAAGGTATAGTCCAAGAGCAGCTAGATCGATATTCGATCTAGTTCTTGGACTATTATTTTTAATTTGCCTCGGTTTGAAACAGATAAAGCACCATCAGTTTTAGAAGACGCTTAGCTCCGCCTTACACACTAAAGTAAGAAGTGCAAAGTACTGTTTCCCTTTATGGATATAGAAACAAATATTGCCTCATTGGTCATGTGGTCGCACTCGCTGACTGCTGAGCACGATGTTATCGTGGGTTCGATCCCCGGGTCGAGCAAATTGTTGTGGGGCCACGGAGTCCGGATTTGTGCCCGGTTGAAATAGGCACCGCCCTATTACTTGGAATTTAAAGATGATTTCCACTAAACGGCTCGCATCGCATCGGATCGGAAAGGATACGAACGGATGCGGCGATAGCCGATCGCGTCCGGCAGGATGTCGACGCATACCGGCTCGTACACATAAACGTGTGGCTGACACTGGCAGAGCCACCATCAGGGATTTTAATTTTGATAACACAAAAATTTAGTCGATACTTAGTCGAAATTAGTCGCCAAATATCAGATTTGGTCGGTCACTGGTTCAAAAGATATAAGGGTTTATATATTTTGCCAGCGACTAAATGCACACATTTTGTTCGATACCGAAATAATTACTTATATTTATTGTAGATCTTGTTTTTAGGTAATGAATACTGCTTTCCTTTGGTGGGTTGAAGTTATAGAATTCCTCCAGACGTCGTAGATACACCTGTCTAAAAACTACTTTAAGTATTTTGTACTTGGTTGTACCAATGGGGAAATTGAATTCTTTAATATCTTTTTAATGACACACCGACTGAATCTGTAACTTGGCGACTAATTTCGACTAATTAGCGAGTAAATATGGGAGAAAACAGATCTTCGCTAGGTGCCCTAGTTTTTGAGATATTAATGTGGCTCTGCTGGGGTAGGCTCTCTCCAGAAGGGCCACCTATAAACCCTTATATCTTTTGAACCAGTGACCGACCAATCTGATATTTGGTGACTAATTTCGACTAATTAGCGATAAAATTTTTGTGTTATCAAAATTAAAATCCCTGATGGTGGCTCTGCCAGTGTCAGCCACACCACATAAACACGATACGACGTCGCATCGTGCTACGACGCGGCTTCGTGCACGATGCGACGTCGTATCGTGGGAATCGACTTTTGAAGTCAACTACTGCTTATCTTTTTACTGTGCTTTAGAACAGGGAAATAAGACCTATTTTCTGCGAACACTGGAGATTGCTATTTGTTTTGATACTGATTCCCACGATACGACGTCGCATCGTGAAACGATGCCGCGTCGTAGCACGATGCGACGTCGTATCGTGTTTGTGTACGAGCCGTACGATCGGCCCCGTACCGTCGCTTGAAAAATCCAGCTTGTTCGATGGTTGGTGAAAGTCAAGGGTAGGACAGATACGGTTCTCTATTATTTTAGTAAATTGTTTGTATAAATGTTAGATGAGGCTTAAAGGTCGATAGTTCGAGATGTCAGCTTTGTCTCCTTTCTTGTGTAATAAAATAATATTGGAGTGACACATTTCAGAAGGTATATGGCCAGAGTGTAAGATGCGTGTAAGGGCCGGAGTGTAAGGGCGTGATATTATCATGTGAAAAAAAAACCATGTATGCTTCAAATTCTATATTTTGCTTGTCTTTTAAAAACTTAAATGCAAATAAATCGCCCCTCATTCAATACACCGGGGTAGCGTGAACATGTTCTGGTGAATACAGTACATTTGTATAACTGTTTACTTTTCCGAAGACGTGTGTGGTACATAGGAGAACACCACTGAAGACCTGGCAGGGACCAGTAAGTTGTCCGCGGGTACGGAGTTGTGGTTTGAATACCTGGAACAATGGTAAATACATCAGCTAAGTCAGTATTCCCTGACTGGGGTTTAGTGAGACAAGTTTCATCATCATCTGCCTAGCCTTTTCCCAACTGTTGGGGTCAGCTTTCAGTCTAACCGGATGCATCTGAACAAAAGTATTTTACATGGAGCGACTGCCTATCTGACCTCCACAACCCAGTTAGTACTGGGTAATACGATACTCCTTGGCGAGACTGGTTGTCAGACGAGTTTATTTTGATGTAAACTGTCACTAGCTGAACTAAAGATTTTCAGCTCTATTTCAGATGTTTTAAGTTCATTTTGATGAAAACTGCTTGATCAATAGCTACTAGGGTTCAAGTGATACTTACTCAGTGTACGTCCGGACGACGCGCGACATGTAGTGCGGCGTCACCGAGTCGGGCACGGAGTACAGTGACGTCAGGTTGGCTCGCTGCTCCTCCTCCGTGGGATTGAACAGCGCTAGGTAGCCCGTGTGACCGGACTTCCATCTGAGGGAGATACGATTATTGAAAACAAATAAAAATTCGTGGCGAGCGCGGCGATCGAACCCGGCCCAAACAATCCCGAACATTACCGACCTGTTGTTCTACATATTCGCCACGATTTACAATAAGCCAGCTGGTCTCGGGGCACAGAACGCTGGGTTACACTCTCTTGACTTCGAGTTCAATTCCAGCATAAGGATTTTCTTTTTGTGAATCGAGTCGTTTTGTTATTATTTTCTTTTATTTTGTGTTTGTTTTTTATACTGACTTTTTTTAAGCATAGTCCTTTTTTTGTGCAAAGTCCTTTCAGGCCCGAGACCTCCTTAACAACGTATGCACATACCTGGCCACTGCTAGCAGCACGTTATCGGTGGAGTTCTGTGCAGGCACGCCCTGCACTAAAGTCTCGCCGTGTTGCACGCTCGCGTCTTCGCGCAGACCCACTAAGTGGGACAGGTCTTCGTCCTGCAAATACACGATATAGTTTAAACATACGTACATGCTTAATCTTGCGTTTTATTACTGTGGAGGGATACAGAAGCAACAGAACGCCACCTGCTACGATCCTTGCTTCGTCAACGTTCGTAATAGTTGTAAACTTAACAAAAATACTTGATTCCGTTTTTGATGCTTAAGTTAGGGATGCTAAATACCAAAGCAATAACTACACAATGGGGATGGCATTCTCGAAACGAATGAAATCTGGTAATGTTATTTTATATTTCAAAATAGCTTGACCTCATTGGTCAGACTGGGACCTATCTATGGTCGCGTCATCTATAATGAGCTTTTAACGGTCTACCCCATTCTGCTTAGATTCGGTCTTGCCGATCAGCAAATGCGTTTAGGATCTACCATTGCTATATCATATTCGGGTCGGCTCAACACAATTACAGCTCAATTTTCCCGCCAAATCGTGCTGACTCGAACATACAATGTCCTTACTTCTAAATTCCGCCCTAAATAGTAATTTCTTTCTTTTTTTAGGGCTACAACAACTTGAACAATACAATTTTGTATTATCGAACGTATCACACACCCAACAATACTGTTTTTCTAGCTTGTCACAAACTCACTGTTGCGTTTATCTCCTTCTCATACTGGCGCAGGTTTAGGACGGGTGCGACCGGTAACAGCAACTCAAATGCCGCTAGCTCTGTCTCATCCTCCGGAAAAGTCTTCAACTGTGAACATTATAGCAGTGGTTAGTTTGTTTCGACGTTGATGGTGTGTTGATGGTTAACAACAATGATCGATGGTGTGTTAATGGCTCGTTCAACTTAAATAATAATAAATATCGCTGGACATTGCACACAGCGCCATCTAGTGCCACACTAAGCAACGAGGCTTGTGTCGTGGTCACCAGATAGTTGATATACTACATAGATACTTTTTTGTTTGTAAATACATACTTAATATACATATAAACATCCATGACTCTGAAACAAATGTCCATGCTCATCACACAAACATTTGCTTCTACCGGGATTCGAACCCGGGACCCTAAGAACGTAAGGCAGCCTCAGTACCGCTGCGCCATTCGGGTCGTCAACTTGATAAGCCTAACGATCCTACTTGGGAAATAAAGACCTCTATTTAGGAGTAGTTCGAAGGTTATTTAAAAAATTAGCTGCTGTTCCATACAAAATCTATAGGCATCATGGACATGTAGTGCACGTTTAAAATTTGCATAGCATTGTTTCAACTATGTTGGGGTCGGCTTCCAGTCTAACCGGATGCAGCTGAATACCAGTATTTTACATGGAGCGACTGCCAATCTGACCTCCACAACCCAGTTACAACTCGTAAACATAAACACGATACGACATCGCATCGTGCTACGACACGGGACGTCTTATCGTGGGAATCTATATCAAAACAAGTACCAATAAATCTGCAGTGTTCGCAGAAAATAGGTCGTATTTCCCTGTTCTAAAGCACAGTAAAAAGATAAGCAGTATGTTGACTTCAAACGTAGATTCCTACGATACGACGTCGCATCGTGCACGATGCCGCGTCGTAGCACGATGCGACCACCCGAGTCATGGATGTTTATATGTATAATAAGTATGTATTTACAATCAAAAAGAATATGAACTATCAGGTGTCCACGACACAAGCCTCGTTGCTTAGTGTGGCACTAGATGGCGCTGTGTGTAATGTCCAGCGATATTTATGTATTTATTTAACATCACCAACCTGCATAGCCGGCCACCAGTTTTTAATCCTCTTTTTGATATCAAGCGCGGCGGCCGTGACGTTCTCTCCGACGAAGATGGGCTGCGCGCTTGGCGGCCGAAGTGACGTCACGTTTTGTTTCAGGAACAGCTCCTGTCCGCCATCTTCCTTTATAGTGAATACTGTTGAACCTGGTGCAAAGATGGGTGAATTATAATATGCATTTAGTTTTTGTATGCAATATGTAGTTTTCTTGACAGGGCTGGCTGTTTTCGGTTTTCATGATTTATGCCAACTTTGTACAGACAGTTGAAATTGTGTCTTTGGTTCAATACCAGCACACTTTCTATCGCATTCCGAAGGAAGTTGAAGAGTAATAAATAGTTTTATCCTACTTCCTACTAATATTGTAAATGCGAAAGTATGTGAGGATGGATGTTTGTTACTCTTTCACGCAAAAACTACTGAATGGATTTGGATGAAATTTAGCACACACAAAGTTTATAACCTGGATTGACACTATCCTATTTATTAATCCAGGTGCCTTGTGTGGTGCAGGTGCTTTGTGTGTTTTAACTTACTACAACTTCTCTCTCTACCCCCTCCCTCTCTCTTCTCTCTCTCTAACTCTTACTACTTACTTTTACTTTACTTTTATAATAAGTATGTATTTACAAAAATTATCTATGTAGTATATCAACTATCTGGTTTCCACGACACAAGCCTCGTTGCTGAGTGTGGCACTAGATGGCGCTGTGTGTTTGTGTTGGCCCAGCGTTATTTATAGGTACGTATTTATTTAGTTAAGCTACTCACCAGTGGCCGGTTCGTCGCTGGCGGCATCCACGACCGCGGCCCATTGTGTGAGCAGCTCCAGTACCCTGGGCTGGTCGCTGGTGTACTTGTGTTGCCAGTACGAGTAGTCCGCGTGGCCGGCCGCCCGGTCTATCCCGGCCCCTGTTGCTGGCAAGTCGTCCTTGAACGTTGTGTTCACTAGCAGTTGACGGACTTTGTTTAACCTAGAGCGAAAAGTTCCAGTTAGTTTTCGACTTACACTACGCTATACAGTGTTAACACCGGGAATCGTATTACCCAGTACTAACTGGGATGTGGAGGTCAGATAGGCAGTCGCTCCATGTAAAATACTGGTATTCAGCTGCATCCGGTTAGATTAGAAGCCGACCCCAACATGGTTGGGAAAAGGCTAAGCAGAGTTAACACCGAAATCCGTCGTTGGACGAAAGTCTACGACGTCGGGGACAGGGCTATACGCCTAAAGTGGAGTTTGGCAGTACATCTGGCTAGACTCAGAGATGGCCGATGGAGTTAGGTTTTGACCTAATGTGGCCAAGGTTGAGCCTAAGAAACCAGAGCCGTCCAAAAGTGCTTTGGGCGGACGATATCGTCAACATCACGAAAAAGATGGATGTGGGACGCACAGAAAAATGGCAGAAGTATATTCTTATCTGTGGCAGAAGTAACGGTAGGTCTATACCCAACAGTGGTTGATTCTGGGTTAAAATGATGATGATGATACAGGGTTAAAGTAAATTAGCTAGAGAAACTCCGTTGATGTGATGGCTATAGATATCTAAACACGATGAAGCAAAAAAAACTGATTTCTAGACTTGCCATGTGCATGGTCAAACGAAAATTTGTGAACTTCTTCAAAATCTTTGCGAATTTCTTCAAAATATTTGTGAATTTCTTCAATTTACTCGTTATCATACCTAACACCAGCCGCTCCAGCCTTCATCCACAGTTTCAGAATCTTCTCGAACTCCTTCACGACGTCTGCGTTGTTGAAGTTCAGATCGGGCTGAGTCTCCTCGTACTGATGCAGGTAGTGAGCCTTGCGCGTCTCGCTAAACGTCCATGCTGATGTGTTTACGGTTGATACCTGCAGATATTAGTATAGCTGTAGTCTGATATTGAGAGGCGTATTACAAAAAAACGCTCAAAATTACGAAGTTTACTCGTTGAAATTAGATGTTTTTCGTTCGTTGCTAGTTCATTTCCTCTACTTCAATAATAATAAAGCGAATTTTAGTTATCTGATTTATTTATTTACTAATAATAATTCTCGCGATGCATGTATAAATAAGCAAGAACTCACGGAGACATGATTTGGAACCTCTAATTTGTAGATTCTATTGAATATAGACCATCAACATTTTTTTTCATCTCAAAAATATCCTATAGTTTCATAAAAATAGAATACTTTTTCGTAATATGCTTTTTTAATTAAATGGTACAATTAGCGTAACGCCGAAATGTAAGAGGGCTCGTAAGTTGACAATAACAAATATTAAAAAAAAAAAAACAAAATACAGACGGATTGAGAACCTCCTTCTTTTTTGAAGTCGATTAAAAAGAACGTAAGAACTAACATCAAAATCCTGAATTTTTATTCTAAAGTTATCCCCGACTATATACACACATACAACACTGATATAATTTTTTAAATTGAAATTTATCAAGAAAAATTCTTTGTTGTGTGTTTTCTTTAAATAGAAATATCCTGTTTGAAATTAAACAATTAGCACAATAATAAATAACAACAAGAAGAAGAAATCATAATATAATCTACCATAACAAAAAAGATTTCAATTTTTCACAGTGATCGCAAACTTTTTTTGATGTGTCGGATAGTAGCCCATGCCTTCTGGGCCCACCAGACATCAGTCTAGCATTCGTTCTTAGGTTCGACTCCCGGGTCATACAAAGCCTTATCGGGTTTTTCATGTGGATATATTATTAGGTACACCTCAGCCTAACCCGTCTTTTTTTCAGTAGCTTTGAATGTCCCACTGCTGGACAAAGGTCTCTCCCATATCCTTCCGGGTACTCCTCTCCTACGCCACCTCGGACCAGCCTTCGTGAAGCGCGTCTAGATCATCTCGCCACCAAAACGCCTAACATCTTACCCATATCATGTAACAATTATTTCGAGCAGTCTTACCCAGTTATTAGGCGCCTTCGGAGTCTTACCGCCGTCATCAAACTCAGTGCTCTCTTTCCAGACGAAGTAGTCATCATAACCCCCGGACTTGTTCTCACTCTGCCTGAACCACAGGTGGTCCAGCGACACGTAGTTGGGGATCAGGTTCACTATCACCCTGTAAACAAATGAGGATTCAATAGGGTTGCCATATATTTTGTTTTGAAAACGTTGCTCCTCACTAGAATTTTTTCCTGTATCGTGGGTGCGTTTACAAACATTTAAACTCACATACACAAACAGTTCGGCCACTGCACCAATCGTGCCGTCAATTATAAAGTGGGGGAAGAGATCTTTTCCAGTTGTTATTAGTAGTCAGTGGCCCGAAAGTCTGACAACCAATTTTACCATTTTACCAAGGAGACAGGGGAAGGGGGGGGGTATTACCCAGTACTAACTGGGTTGTGGTCAGATAGGCAGTTGCTCCATGTAAAATATTGGTATTCAGCTGCATCTGGTTAAACTGGAAGCCGATCCCAAGATATTTGGAAAAAGGCAAGGCAGATGATAATGTTTTACTTGCTCACAAGATATGGTATGGTATGTTGTTATTTTCCATCACTACATAGTATAAAACAAAGTCACTTCTGTCTGTCTGTCTGTCCCTATGTATGCTAAGATCTTTAGAACTACGCAACGAATTTTGATGCGGGTTTTTTTTTAATAGATAGCGTGATTCAAGAGGAAGGTTTATATGTAAATAACTTGCATAATATAGTAGAGAAACACTGATAATTTTAGAGGTTTCTAATGTGATGTCTTAAATTAACACATTTTTTTGCGCTTACATTGTGAACGCTGGCTGAACCCTACGAGATAGATCAAAATAATGTACTACAGTATTGTACACCTTAAAAAGGTCTACAAAAAATTCCGCGATGATATATGTCCATCTCTTAGGGATAACCCACAATAACCATTTTTATCCTTTACTTTTTATGAGAAATAATGGCTTATTTGCGAATCGATTTTAAGCAATACAGCATTAATCCTTATCCAATTCAGTACCTTAAATACATTGTGCATTTAATATAGATCAATATGGCCCTTTACAGTATATCATTTAAATAAATAATTTAGAAGATATTACACAATTGACTGAAAATATCTCATGTCATTCTCAGCGAAACAAATGGGGTCCCAGTGTAACAAGTTGGTCACTTTAACCATTTTCATCTTTTAAGTTTTGCGTAAAAAGTAATGCATTATTTTAGAAGATTATTTATGGTGTATAGTGTAAATCTTTATAGATTATCTTCAATGTCTATTTTAGAACGTATTTACCCTAAACACTATTCAATTTAAATAAATATCTTAGGAGTTATCGCCACTGCCGGGGTCGCGGAACTGTCTAAACAGGGTACCGGGGCCCTGGAACGCAAAGGGCAACCGAAAGAACATGGTGTCATAGTCAGTGTGTTTTAGTCAGTAAGTCTGACGGTCAGGGCGGGAGAACTCATTTATTGATTTTACCACCCAAAAAAAATCGGGATTATTGGAAAATAACTCGCATTACAAAATAATTTTACAGTAAGCGCACTTCTTTTTTTGTTCTAAATTGGTCCCGAGCGTAGCCGGGGCGGGTGGCTAGTCAGGCATATATCAATAAGATTTAAAATACTTTAGAGAGGTTATCAGAAGAAATGTCATAGAGAATCTGTGATCAGAGTTTCAGTGAAATTAAATAACTGACGAGTTTGGTACACTTATACCGGCATTAAACAATTAATTAATTAGTTGCAAGTAGATTACTGTTGTTTGTTTTGTATTGCACGTATTCAGTAAACCATTCATGAGTAACTAAAAAAGACTTCTGTTTCTTACAAAAGTGCAATACCTACACGGTCAAAATGATGAGCAGTTGATTTTTTTTAATCACCAATGAAAAGTTTCTTCACCCTGTATTTAAAAAGTCTTTGATTTGTATGTTTTTACTTACTTAATGCCAAATTCCTTAGCTTTCTTGGCGAAATTCTCGAAACTCTGCTTGGCAGTGGGATTTTCGTCAATTTCGTAAGTTGGCACGTCGATGAAGATGCCTTGCACCTTGAAGCTCTGCAGCAACGGGAGGCTGCCCTCGGCGACTGCGTAGTCAGCGTCGTCTAGCTCTGCCAGGGGTCCTTTCTCGAACCTAAGAAGATAGAATATGTGTTATTGTAAAGAAGCAGAAATAAACTATAATACACACATTAACCCAAGCCTAGTGGTATAAATGATTATACAAGTATATCTCTATACTAATGTTTTAAAGAGGTAAAATTGTTTGTAAGTTTGTATGTAGGGGTAATCTCCGGAATCCATTGATCCAATTCTAACAAATCAAACACAAAAAGAAGCACAACAAAAAGCTAAATTATTCGTGGGTGCTATAGGCTATCAATTATACAGGGTGTAAACAACCTCATCACGAAGCCGTCAACCAAGCATTCTGTACATCAAACTAAGTAACTTTACGCAAAAACTATTGCAGGGAAACGACTTTTTTTTAGGGTAAAAAAACATGTTTTGTGGCAGAACTCAATGGTGGATGGACTGAATACGAGTAGTACAGGGGTCGTGGAGGTGCTTAAAGTAAAAATCTTACAATAAAAACTTGTATTAAAAAAAAAACTTGTCAAAAAGTTGGAACTTTGACCCCCAATATCTCCGTAACTAGAAGGTTCCCAGGTATGGTGTAGAACAAATAATATATCGCAATGACGGGGATTACAACTGCCTTTCGGCTTAGTTAAGAGGTCTTTTACACAATTTATGTATTTATATCCTGCATAATAGCCAAGCTATCACAATTTTAGCGATCGAAGTGCTACTTTTCTATAAATTCTATTTATTCATTTTATTACATATGTTATAGTTATTTAATTTTTTTTATATTTCAATTTATAACACTTTATTATTTACACCTAAATTGTAACCTAAAAGAGTTTAAGAGTTATTCTCTACTATTCGAGATTTAAATGTGTTTATGGTTGTTCTTCCAAACTATGCAAGCGATTTTGATACAATTATTGGCATAATTTTGAAAATTTACTACGGAAGATTTACGTGTATCGTAATAATACATAATTAAAAAACACAAATAAATAAAGAATAATAGGGAAATCTCGATATTTTATCAATTCGTTAAAAACACATGCAAAACAAGCTTGCATGCTAATCAAAATGATAAGAAAGCATCAACCTCAAACCAAATTGATATAAGGGCAGAAGCCATGCTAAAGACACATACCAAGTCTTACGTCCCCATCGGACACTCTCAGGCCCCCCAACATACCAGGTCTTAGGCTCCGGTGGGGCGCACTTAGGGGCCCTGACGATGATGGTGATAGCCCCAGCCAGCATGCCCAACCACAGCGCCCAAAAGAGGATGAACATCGCCCAGCGAAGGTTCACCCAGAACGGATCCTCGGCATACTTGAGCAACTCTTCTTTAGTTAAGCCAGAGAATTGCTGTAAAGGAATTGTATTCTTGTAAACATGGTATTCTTTTCTTGTGCCTGTACTAGAATATTAGATCATGCAGTTATGCCGTGGCCGATAGACCAAGGTCAATATTTAAAACAAGTCGTATTGAGTTAAAACGCCTGTTGACGCCTCTACACATTATCATCTGCCTAGCCTTTTCCCAACTAAGGTTGGGGTCGGCTTCCAGTCTAAACGGATGCAGCTGAATACAAGTATTTTACATGATCTGACCTCCACAATCCAGTTAGTACTGGGTAACACGACACCTTTTGGTAAGACTAGTTGTCAGACTTTTGGGCCACTGACTACAGGTAGTCAGTGGCCCAAAAGAATGTGTGTGTTTGACAGTCGTTACAGGTAACGACTGTCAAACACACACATGACACAAATGACAGCCGAGACCAACAGCGTAACGTGCTTTCCAAGACACGGAGTAAACTCGGTATGTAATGGGTGGTCCCCCAAAGCTGTAAGCCTAATGTTACATCTTTTTAAACTTATGGTACGCAAAATAAAATAAATATGAATAAACGGACCAACCTAGGCAAGCGCGGCATAACCTGAAGTCGACCCGAGTGCAATGGCTGTCATTATGTAGCCACGACCTCGAGCGAGCCTTTACACATTAAAGGATTCTTAAAGATCCGTGTCATCATGAAATAACCAAAATCGCATTCCATGGTTGTCTGTGCGACCCTTTTTTTTTCGCAAGGGAAATCATCAAATGACTCCTCCCGCTCTGGCCGGAGCAGGAGGGAGGTGTCAGACCTTTTACTGACTAAAACCCATCCATGTTCCTTCATCGCCCTTTGTGTTCCGGGGTCACGGTATCTCTTTCGAACAGTCCCGCATCCCCGGAAGCCTATGCGACCCTTATTCTTACAAATCATGCTACGAATTCTGATGCGGTTTTTATTATTATTTAGATAATTTATTTAGGTACACAATACATAATGTTCAAGTTAGTTAAAGCACAGAAATTTCTAAATTCATACATGATGCGGGGTGGAAATCGCTAGTTCATTAAAACCCTATACATCTAATTTGCCATCTCACAGTTGACGTGCTATTTAATCATGGAGGAACAACAATGTTCTTTGTTAAAGTAATTATTACATTGATATCGAGCTGAGCGGTAATAAAGACGATCTAGGTCGATCTCAGTAATCATTCTTGATCGTTTACTTCAATGACGATCTCAATTGGATGTTTTTATAGTTCGCTTTTATAAAAAAAGACTTGTGACTCGCTTCTGCTTCAATGATTTTCGCTTTATTATGGGCTGCTGAACATTTATGTTCAATGGTAATGCTTTTCATTGAAGATGACTCGAAATTATACTCATTTTTCATTACATGCCGAGTTTCCTCCGTGCTTCGGAAAGCACATCAAAGATCTACAAATTACAACCAGGACCAACGTCTTCAAGACGTTGGTCCCGTTTGTCATTTGTAGATGGGTCGACGGGATTTGTCGTTACAGGTAGTCAGGGGCCCGAAAGTCTGACAACCAGCATTACCAAGGGGTATCGTATTACCCAGTACTAAGTAGGTTGTGGAGTCAGAAAGGGAGATAGGCGTCGTTCCATGTAAAATGCTGGTATTCAGCCGCATCCGGTTAGACTGGAAGCCGACCCCAACATAGTTGGGGAAAGGCTAGGCAAATGATGATGGTAACAATGGTAAGGTTTCCAGTCCGCAGATATTGATAAAAAGATATGACATTAACTTGAAACATGAACAAAATATTTAAAATGATAGAAAAATTCGCCGATTCCGGTTTTATTACGATTTTGTTTTTTCAATCAGCTCGCATAGTTATTTGAGACAATTTTGGAAGCAGATTCCGTAAAATTTGCCAGTATCAAGTGCAATTTCAATTAATACGAACCAAATCAAACAAAGGCAGAAAGATGAATACGAACCGGTAGCTGATGAAGATCAGATTCTTTCTCATGAAGATCCAGAGAGCTCTTATAAAAGATACGATTATAGAAAAATAAATAAGATGATATATCTGCACTGATCCATCTAAACATTCTGTCCAGAAGACAATTACCCAATGAGATTTACTAAACTAAAATACAGAGGCTGTATAAGTAATGTCATATTTTATGTATACAAAACCGGCCAAGTGAGAGTCGGCGCATGCAGGGTTCCGTACCATCGTAGTAGGGAACCCCTGTATTTTTTTTTATTAATTATTGTTACAGCGAACATTTAGAGATATACATTCTGTGAAAATTTCAAATGTCTTCCTATTACGGATCATGAGATACAGCCCGCAGACAGGCAGACGGACGGACGGACAGCGGAGGCTTAGTTATAGGGTCCCGTTGGTTAGCCTTCTGGTACGGGACCCTAAAAATGAACTGTCTTTACCTACTCGATTATATCAATAGTCATTCAATTGTTTTATAAATATTTCTGGGCCGAGATGACACATTGGTATTTTGTCGTAATATTTTGTTATATTAATTTATGTCACGTTGATATTCGGCCCATTGTCATTTGTATTATTCATTAACTGGTAGGGTAAGTACAGACGCCAGCACATCGAACTACCCGAAACTGTCAAATTTTCCCAATCCACCTTAAACCTAAAGTTTTAGCGATAAAGTTGAAAATCAATTAAAGAAATTTGAAAGATTATACATATAGTAGCTTAATGAGCAGGCTGGCTATTATTTTTAATCAGTTACATGTTACGTTTATAATTATGAGGTAAAAATGCTAATTAATATGAGCCCGTATGAGCAAAAAAGGCTATTCATGAGTTTTTGTACAGTCGCCAGGCCATGAAGTTACTACAAAATGTAAAATTTTCTCATTCGATTTTGAACTTAACTAACATTTTATGGTTTAAAATCATTTGCCGAGGCCGGCCCAGAAAGAGGTAGCGGGACGATTTGGACGCGTGCCGCGAGGGTTTGTTCGAGCAGGTACGAGAAAAGAGCACATGGAAGGAATTGGGGGAGGCCTTTGCCCAGCAGTGGGACAGTACAGGCTAACAAAAAAAAACATTTGGAGTAATTGCGACTGTACTATTTTATCCATCAACCCACGCTAGACCCGCGTGGTGGAGTACAGCGCTCCCTGCCAGAGAAAGGAGACCTGTATCGCAGCACTGGGAACATTAGAAGCTGATATCAGAGGTGAATACTTCATGTTAAGTCACTAGACCATCTGATAAGTGCTTTGGTAGTTTTTCAGTTTACCTAGTTAAAGTGCCTGGCTTGTTCCGAACCCACGACCTACTACACATACATATGTCGCGGTTATCACTACTAGGCCACCATTGCTCAAACTGTGTCTCATATATCTATCTCTCTATCATAAAAAAGCTTTTATTCACTGACCCGCTTATTGGCATCCAGCTCGATCTTCGCGTCGCCATTCCTGTGGTCTTCCACCACATACTTGGCATCAGCCATGTCAACCCTGGTCACGATCTTGGCCTCCTCCTCCTTGGGCAGCAGCTTCTCTTCCGCGCCGTCAGGAGAGATCTTCTCCTTGGACTTGGAGAGATTCGATTTAGAGGTGCGGAATTCTGAAAAACAAATTGGTGGATATAATTTTTGGTGAAACGGACAGAAACGTAATGGGGTGGTAAATAATGAACGGATTTGAATTCAAGTCATCCCTGTTAATGATGTAATGAATTCATGGACAGATTCCCTGCCCTTAGGCAATTAGTTCCGTTTCCGTCTTGCTGGTTGATAAGTTAAATATTTACCACGACATGATAAAGTCCGTGCAAGACAAGGAATATTTTAATGCAAACGTGCTAGGATGGAGGCTAGTCAGTGTCGTCCGACCTAATTAATTATACATTACAACGAGTTAACCACACGTTCGGTTGCCTATACCCAACGTCCGCAGTACGACGCACCCGCAGTAGGTCACACAGGCAACCGCAGCCCTAAACCTAGAACATTTTTCCCTAGTATACATTCCAGTGCCTTACAAACGTAGTAAACTTCCCTGTCGTACGTATTCTTTGTCGAATTACAAACTGCAAGACTAACTGCTTACCCCGTTCAAACCAAAGAGCAAGGCTTAATTAAACATCACACATCAATTCATGAAAACATGATCCTTTAGCCCCGATTTGTTTGTAATCGTCTGCGATTCACAATGCGAGAAGTCCGTTATAAGAACACCACTGAATCGACTCACACTCGAAAACACAAACAACTACGACAAAACGTACCGAACACACGCGAATATCCCAGCCGTCTATTACGTCACAACACACTCCTATACCCACCGGCGCCCGTTTTCGCACTAACGACCCCGCTCGCAAAGCCGCGAGCCACCGTATAGCGGTATTAAACTCTGGAATAGAGACCGTATTTCTATTCTCGTCACCTGTCCTTGTCGTGCTAAAAATGTCACCCTGATAGCGTGGATTGCGACTTCTATGTTCCCACATGGTTTGGAAATTAGGTCAGCGTTAAGCACCTTTGAGATGAAAGAGTTATTGTCCTTTAGTCACCCCTTCGAAAAAGGGGCGATTATTATTAGAGAGATGGACCACACCTGGCAGTTTTACGAGACTATTCTCTTCGAATTTAGACCAAGATACGACGCTCGATGATTCAAATTCTTAAGTAGTCTTCAACATTGAATGCGTACCACTGAACCGTAAGATAAAATCAAAAAATTGCAAGGAATTTTTTCCGGCGTAACTGCAAAGGGCCTAATCAACTTTCTAAACTAATATTCTTTCTATAATACGACTCACTTTCTCAAAAGCTCTGGTGTTTATCACTCAGACACGAAAATACGACTGCACTCGCACGAAAGTGCCAGACGCTTATATCAAGCTTGCGTACTTATGCAATAAAACAAAAATCACTTCGAAAAAAAAAACGAATGAAACGCATTACTCGTTGCAAGATGAATTTGGCGATTCCTGAAAGTCAGCGGGCGCTGCAAGCGGCTTTTTGCCTCGAGAACTTGATTGGAAGACAGTGCAATGCAATAAGGCTTGTTTTGTACGTACAAAAAGTTTCGGCTGATGTAATTGATGGTGCGTTCAGCATCGCAAATTATAGTACATCTTTAGGCGTATGATTATTTGGGAGCCACAATTTAAAGTGCAAAGACCTTTAACGTGACAGAGATTTTCTCAAGGCTCAATACAATGACGAGTAAATTATTCTGGAATCTGGATCGCACACTGCATTCAGGTCCATTTCAACCCGAATAAGTTTTTCTAATAGAACGTTACCAAAGAGCAGTATTTTATATAGATCCCAGATGGCCTATTAGGTTACGCAGTACAGAATATCTCACTCACAGCACAAAATGAAACAACACTGAAAATAATGTCGCAAGGAAAGACGCACGACTTCGTCAATCCGCTTGGAGCACCACTAGACCACTAGCTTCGAAACAAAGTAGGTAAACTGTCTTAGATTACTTCTAATGGAATAATAGCTTCGGTCCAAATGGACAAACAAACTCATTTGTGGATAACGAGCTTAGATTAGAATGGATAGTGAAGGCTCGTTTAGGAAGTTGACCCTTCTAGGCCTATCCAGACCTAAAATAAATAAATTACTTAGAACCCCGCACTGAGCCCGCGTGCCTACTATGGGTTGTAATCGATCATTCTCATAAAAGGCCTGTGACAAAGCAGTGGTATTTGGTGACTATTCGCTGCAGAATATTTTTCTAGACTTTCCAATGTAATGATAACGATATTTTAGCTATGACTTTCCTTTATTATTAAACTCAATTCGACTTCACACCTACAGAGGCCTTAGAGATAACTAAGTAAAAATTTCTGTCTGTCTGCAGAGGTTACTGACATTAAATTGCTCAAAGAATATGGACCCAAAGTATACTTAACTAATTATCCAAATTGTCAATCATCTGTGGTTGTACGAGTACTCAAGGAATGCAAGCACAGTTGTGAATCCACAGATCCCGGGTTAAATTCTAAGATGCCAAGTGTGTCTGACCCCACGGACATTGTTGGCACACTTCGCCTCGTCGCCACCCCACGATTATTTGCTGAATTATCTAGAGTGGCCCCATTTCCTCAAGTGATTAAGTAGACACGCATGTAGTGTGGACTTTGGCAAGTAATGCTGTGATCCTTTGATAAATGTACCAGTTGGATGGAACGCGAAATGAAATTGTATTTTTTTCTACATGAATACGAGTAATAATAAAACGTGTGACACAAAATAAAGATGATGGATAGGGAAGGAGAGGAAGACTAAAGAAAAGAAGGATGAATTGTATGGGGAATGATATATATGCAAATAATAGCGTCGTATGCGATACGATGGACAGCAGAAAATGTGAGAACAAAACGTGTAGCTCCGACCTCAAGTAACATGGGACAAAGGTAGAAAGAAAGATGACAGCTATAATAAGACTCTAAAACGACATACATACGATATGTTTAAAAAGTGTACGTGCTTAGATTTCCGATTTCAAGCTGACAATTATAATGGCCTTGGGCTAGACTTTATTATGTGTCGATTTCATTAGGAGAAACGGGAGTCAAGTCGTGAAACGGCCCCAAATGGCGGCGGCGTTTTATGATGCAACAATTACTGGAAATTACTGTAACCAAACGTTTTGGACATAACATAGTAATAATTTCCTGTTTTTGAACTAAAAGCGAGATAAGGCTGGAGGCAAATTTGAGAGGAAAAACGCGTCGTTTTTACACGACTGCCCAAAAAAAGGAGTTTTCAGGGTTCATGTATGTTTGTGAGTATCTTTATTCCACAATAACTTCTAAACGCCTAAACCGATTTCGATGTAAGTGGTATCGTTATTTTACGCCTGTTTTGATCTATCCAAAGGAGTTACAAATGTTCGATAAAGCTTTTTATCTGGGCTAAAAAAGCAAACGTTTCGGGCTTTGCCACGACTTGATTTCGCGTTCAGAAATAGACTGTAACTAAAAGGGTCTTGCTTTCCTGCCGAAACAATACAAAAAAAAATCGTCCCAAACTCACCTACTTCTTTCTTCAGAATGCCCTATGAACGCACTTTAGATCGAACTAAAATGAAAACAATAGTCAATTTTACAGTAATATCCACTGGAAATTAAAACTCAAATAGCTTCAACACAACTTGAGTGATAATGATAACTGTGGCTTTGGTACCGGTCAGCGCTACAGGTTTTTTCAGTGATAATAAAGTGGTCGTGTATTTAGTAAATTAGCGATACCTACAAGTACTTTGAAACTTGTGTTAAAACTAAAAATAGAAGGTATGTTTTTAGTAGTTATTAACCAGATTGCGGAAATAGATTTGAATGGTACTCTATTTTACTGATTATTGCGTAAATTGATCTATAATGTCATCGTGCTGATCTCAATTATTTCGCAATTTAGATGACATGCTATGTCATCTAATTTGCGAGTTTAATTGATTACACATAAACATAATATCATGCCTGAAATCACCTCAGGGATAGGCAGAGGTGGGGTCTACGGTTACGTTTTTAAATTGTTGATCTAATATTTTACTCTGGACGCTCTTAATGTGCACGTCTTTCTACATCGTTCTCACATATATATTATTTATAATCTCAAAATTAATGATGTAACCAAGATTTTGTAACAACATTTTGATTTAAAAGAGTGTCCATGGAGTTTCTTGCTCTTTCTTTTTCATAGAGATCTACGCTCTTCTCCATAGAGATCTACGCTAGGGAATGGGCAACTACAGTACTTTCTCAAGTTTTTATGCCTTGCGACTGGGACTGGAGCTTTGTTTTTTTTTTGTATTTTTGACATTTAAAAGTAATGGTCTAATTGAAATAAATGCTTTGAGTTTAGTAGTTTTGAGTTTTTAGTTTTGAGTTAGTTTGAGTTTTAATCCCACATTATCCCCGAGTGTTATAGGCTACCTCAGCTACATTTAAAATATTCCGTATAATAATTATCGACTGCCTCATTAGGTCAGTGTGGTCGCGAATACTGAGCATGATGTCCTAGGTTGGATTCCTGGATCGGGCAGTGTTTGGTTTTCCATCACGAATTTCTCGATGCCACGGAGTCTGGATTTGCGCCTCCTAATAAATAGTACTTAAGAGGGCCCTTCCCGGCCCTCATGCATGGTCGAAAAGCTTGTTGTTTCATCCAGAGCCACAGCGGCGATATTCTTTCAACTCCCCCCCCTGTCCTACCTAGCCCCGACCCCGCACTACTAGTCTCCCGCGCACCTTATACCGCCTAACGCGATAACATTGAAAGAAAAAGTGTTCGAAAATTGATTAAACTTGTTCCAGGAAATACGTTTTTTTGAATTAAATCTTACAAGTTTCTGAAATAAATATTTGTCATTTAGAATCTCCACTACTGTTTGTAAGGCTTCTATCAGGATGTTTTCTCTACTGAGTAGGGTAAAATTTGTGCAAAACAGCAATTTTTGGAGGATTTTACTGAATTTGTTTCTATATTTTTTTATTTTTTGCTTTGATAGAGGCCTAGATATAGTCTACAAGATACCTATTAGCTCAAAAAATTCAAAGATATATGCGTAACAACGGCATTATCACGCACGAGCGTTTGTGTGAAAACAATCCAGGAGGGTTGGCCGCTCTTAAAAAATAACTGACGAAATGTGGGTGTACTATTAGGTACACTTCTGCCTAATCTTTCTGTCACGACTACATTCCCTAAGGGGGTAGGCCGACTGCCGGGGTTGCGGGACTGTTCGAAAGAGATACCGTGGCCCCGGAACACAAAGGGCGATGAAGGAACATGGATTGGTTTTAGTCAGTAAAAGTCTGACACTCCCTCCTGCTCCGCCCAGAGCGGGAGGAGTCATTTGATGATTTCCCATCCGAAAAAAAAAAAGAAAAGGGTGTAGGCCAAAGGAGGTGGTGCGCAGGAGAGAGACGTGGTGCGTGTGTGACAGTACACCCACATTTAGTTGAATGTTACTGATGACATTCTCTATTACTTCATACAGAGTACAATTTCTTGATGATATCACACAAGTTATTTGACATCCAGGTAAAAATACCATAAACCTAAAATCGGCAGTTTAGCCTCATTGTTTAACACCTTGCTTATGTTAAATAATTAAACTGGGAAACACAGGTTAATGGATTTGAAGAGGAAAATGTACTAGCACATGGGACATTCCTTGAAAAACAAGGTAATACAATGAATGAAGTCATTTTATAACGAAATTTATTAATAGAAAAATATTAATTCAATTCACATTATTCATTCATTCTCAATCTGAAAACTTTTCTTAGGCCAATCATCTGGCACAAAATAATTCCAATTCAGGTGCATCTCCACAAAATTTAAAAAAATATAAAAACCACAGACAATATTCAAGTATTTTGGTGTAAGCTATCAAGAAACTGCTGAAACAGTCTATTTCTTTCTCTCTGTATACTATTAGATTCTTGTACTATATTTATTAATCTATCTAGTTTTTCCTCTACAGTTCGCTGTCTATTTCTCATTTCTAATGTTATTTTCCTGAAGTCTGTGTACCGTCTCCTGCTCAACTTTCTTTTTGACTCTTCACTTCGTCCATTTGATGTTTCTCCATTTTCTGGGATGTCTGGCTCATAAGTGGAAGGCTCAGCCATAGACAATAAAGCTTTGGTCACACTCTCTGTAGTCCCATCTTGTATTCTCTGCTGAATCTCAGGCTGATATTCTCCATTCACATTGTAAATCTGTTCAAAAACATCAAAGTAAGGCCATTTGACTACAGCAACTTCATTCCTATTTCTCTTTTTCAGTAATCTTATGTATGTTTGTTTTAAATTTCGAAATTTCTTATCACAGCTATCTGGGCCTTTACCCACAGCATTGGCTATGTCAACCCATACATTTTTTTTCTTGACTTTTGGACTTCGAAACTTTTCAACGTTCTGAAGATATAGGTTTAGCAGCATTTTGATGCTGTTGTTTTCCCAGTGGTCGTCTAAGTCATCTCCTGTTTCTGTTTCCATGATTTCACTTTGGTTGAGTTGCATGTACACCTCTTCAGTCTCCAGATACTCACCAGCTTCAGCTGAAAACAAACTCTGTGGTGATAAGCCTTCTTTTCAAGAGACTAGTGTTTGACTGGACAAGCTATTGGTTCTCAGATATAAATTGGGAGTTAGTTGACCAATTTGTCGCTTGTTACAAATCCTCACACACATGTCCTGTGTGCAAGTCAATTCAATTTGCAGGAAGTTTCATTATCTACTAGAGTAGATTGAAATGTCACTTGTCTGAGTTCAAAGAAAAAAAGTAAAAAATATGGTTACCATTCATTTGCTGGATCTCTTCTTCAAATATCTTTGTGTTAAATTATATCCTTGAAACAAATAACGTTTTTAAAATGCAAACAAACTTGTGTCTTGCATCATTCAGCGGACGAGAAACAAAATGGCGCTGACTACCGCGGCGAATAAAGCGCTTTATAACCCCACCGAAAGTAAGAGTCACCTTAGTAAACCTAACGTATGGCTTAAAATAACGAAAAATGTATGCACAAAATGGTATTTTCGGGTTTCATCGCATTACTATAGCCGTAAAATAATCATGAGCATTATAATAAAATGACGAGTAGTAGTAAAATCTTGGATGATAAAATAAAAACGGACACACGGAAAAGCTTTTCATTTTCGTCGGATTGCATATCTGCTTTGACGTTTGCTGTCGACCTTGTTATCTTTGCCTTTCATTGATAACGTCATGAGTTCATGTCACAATAAAATTGATAACAGAGACAGGCAGAAACCAATCAAGGCTTTTAATTTGAATAAGAACTTGATGAAAATGACGTCACAATGAAATCGCAATCTTTTTAGCAAGCAATTTGTTGGAGTTTTTACGGCAAAGATGAAGATCGAAGTGTGAAAAACAGCCAATTAATGAAGTCAAGTAGTAGCATGCTATCTGTTAGAGCAATATAAATACCTGTATCCGTCTCTGGGATGGGCTTGTAAGACGCGACGTGCTCGTCTTCTTTCACCTGCCCTCCATCTATGGAGAGATGGTTTTTCCGCGGCTCCGACATGATGAATTAGGGACACCTAACCGGTTTTGCAACACCAAGAAAGTAGGCCCTTTCCCTTCAATAAAATTATAATTAAAATATTAACTTTCACAAAGTGCTTCTGCAGCTCGCTACTCAACAGCTGTCAGACGAACGAATAAATAAAAGAATGAATCAAATGAATGAGTTCTTGAGAAGACCGATAATGCCACGCCCTCACTTCAATATCAATCGGTAGCTCATTTAAGGGTGCGTTCAAATTGCTCCCTGTTAAAATATGCTATCGAGGTCGCTCGGTGCTCTTCTGACCTTTTTATAATTTTGTTTCTGATTAATTAGTTAAAGAAAGCTGCAGCAGCTGCAGCTGCAGCTGCTGCAGCTGTTAATAAGTTGACTTTCTAAGTGTATTTCTTTATATTAAACATTAGTTATATGACAAGTTTGTTTGCTGTAAAAAAAGTAGTAAAATACCTTCAAGTTATCTATTAAATAAATAATAATAAATAAATAAAAATCGCTGGATATTAACACACAGCGCCATCTAGTGTCACATTAAGCAACGAGGCTTGTGTCGTGGACACCAGATAATTGATATTCTACTTATATACTTTTTGTTTGTAAATACATACTTAATATACATAAAACATCCATTTAACTTACAAGATTCTTCCTATGTCGAAGAGCGGCCGTGGCATGAACGTCGCCAACAAGGAATGCGGTATGGCTTGCATAAGCATTTGTTTTGAAAACAAAAGAAATTTGTTTCTATTAATTAATACTAAAAAAAAAAAAAATATAATAAAAGAATTGTAAAGCCTAAAAAAAATTATGATATGCATAGTCGCGTTAGCGTGCATTGAAGCTACCATTATAAACATTTACATTATGGAATTTTTAAACAATAGGATGAAAGGATTGGATGAAACCTGACCGTTTTCGGCCATGGCGGCCAATCATGGCGGTGATTAGCCATCGGCGCGACAGATCTATTAAATAGTAGTAATAGTACCTAGACCTACACAAGTGTAACCCAGTCATGGATGTACTCTCTCTCCTCCCTCACTCTCATATTCCAAAGGGTCGACAATCCGACACGCCGAGGAGAGATGAGGCGTTGTACACACAACACCAACGACGCAGTTACCTGCAGGCACCTGCTATTCAAAATCCTTCCGAAAAGTAAAACAGTTAACCAAAATAATAACAGATCAATGATCTTAGGAAGCCGACGCGGGTTATTACGTAAAGCCGAACGCAAATCACTGACGTCAACGCAAATCGGCAGTCATGCATGACATGTCAGCAGTCAAATGATTTTTGATAGCTGTCTTGAATAAAATAAACAATCAGCAAGTACAAAACGGTTCAGGGAATAGTTTATTTTAAAAATAATAAATCGGTTCAAAAATAATAAACAATGTCTTAAGAAAATGAACGAGAACAGTTACTTTATTAGTTATCAAATATTTCAGTTTGTCATAATATGTTGAATTGAATATAATTAAATAAAATTCAATTTACTGTTACGTAAGTTTTAAGATTTTAGATTATTTTATAGTAAATAGATAATTACAATCTTTTACAATGTGTACAATACCACCTCCGCCGCCGCCACCTACACTGCCCGATATCAATTCGTCCACGAAAGAAGTGAAAAACGACAATATTTACAAGCTAAGCGTCGATCCCGTAATATGTACTTGGGCTTCTGATCATGAGGAGTTAAGGGAAGCGTGTGCAAGAAACCAGATATGTTATGAAAAATCTCCTTTCAGATATAAGTATAAATACTTTAAATCTATAAAACAAATAGGTCCGACATGTGGATTAGTTGCTATATCCATGTCTGTCAATGGTGTAGTATCACCCGAAGAATTGTTAACTATTGCTAAATTAGAAGGTTTTACAAGCAACGGAGAGATGTTCAGCTGCAAACAAATGGTCAAGCTGACTGAGAAAGTGCACAGCTTAGCTGCGATAGACAATGTTAGCTGTATGTTGAAACGAGGAGGCCTTTTTAGCTCGGAGACAATTGAAAGACTTGTGAATGGTGCTGTTCTTTTAGTTCCGTATCCTTTTCAAATACCCTTATATGTACTTCTTTCTTACCTTTGTTTTTAGGGTTTCGTACCCAAAGGGTAAAAACGACCCTATTACTAAGACTCCACTGTCCGTCTGTCTGTCAACAGGCTGTATCTCATGAACCTTGATAGCTAGACAGTTCAAATTTTCAAAGATGATGTATTTTGGTTTCCGCTATAACAACAAATACTAAAAACAGAATAATATAAATATTTAAGGATGGCTCCCATACAAACAGCGCGATTTTTAGTTCAATATTAAAAACGGCAACAGGTAGATGCTTGAAATATTCACAGAATATTTAGTTGTATATTCACTTTAAAAATAAATAGTTAAATTCAAATAAAATAAATGTTTAAGGGGGGCGTCCATACAACAAACGTGATTTTTTATATAGTATAGATAATGGTACGGAACACTTCGTGAGCGAGTCTGACTCGCACTTGACTGGTTTATTAATACTTTCTATGCCTTATTTTTTAAACTGTGATGATGAAACTTATAATCATTGTTTTCAGCTTCAAAATTAAAAATAAACAACCTTTAACTCTACCATCAGCTATGATGCAGATTTTGATCACTCTCCATCCCTGAGGAATGGCCGCACGGCCCATTGGGCTCTCATCTGTGGAATCATTGTCGTCAACGACCCTGGAGATGACTATGTCAGTGACCCCAAAAATGTATTTGTCCTATGCAAGCATGGCAAATCCAACTATTTAGCTGCATGGAACTTGTATGATCTTGCGCAGAGTAACAATAATTTATTTGAATTCTCTCCAAAGAAAGGGGCTGATGACTTAGTTTATATCCTCCCTGAAGGGGGCTTAGGAGGGGAGAATGGACTGAGGGACCAATTTTTGATATTTGAAGGTTTTTGACCTTTGCACAAATGTTGAATCATATCAAAATAGATGATTAGTTAAATAATGTTGAGACTTTTTAAAACATGATTCATAAAAGCTGTTTCAAATTATTGCACAAGAAGAATTTATACTGCTATCAATAGTGAGATATAATTATGAGCCTAATTCTTACTCGTAAATACTCTTATTTTTGTTTAAATGCCTGATTATTATTATTGTTAGGATGTAATATGGGTATCCAAAGGATGAAGTTAGTTCATAGAATGAATTAAGTAATATCATTGATATTACAGAGGAATGTTGTTAGGAAATACTTGTTTATATAGATAGTCTGATCTTCAATTAATAAATAATTATACTATTTACCAAAGGGACAATATTATATATTTTGTTGACTTTATAAACTAAAATAAAATAAATAAAAGACAAATTTGTTTTAATGCAAAATGTTTATTTGTACAATAAATACAAATTATACTTGCAAATTATAATAAAATAATAAATCTCATCACATTACTTAAAATCATTGTAATGAAATCATATTTTTATTGACTTACAAGTCAAATTAAATGAACATTAAATTCTCAAGAAACATTCACAATATTGCACAGTCTATTTTGCATTTTTGCGAAGAATGCATTGAATTCGATGAAATTGTTAATGAAACATAAAATGTAAGATATTTTTGTACTAATTTATAGAACTTAAATGAACTTTCCATAGCACTAATAAGGTTTAATTGGCCATTCACATGGACAAAAAAAACAATTAAATTTGTGATGATTAATTTACAAACAATACATTATAAACGTCGATGACGATTCTGGCTTTTAGCTCATTTGGAAAATAAATAAAATTTGAATTCCATTGTTATAAAGAAGGGTGCCAAGTGAATCAATCAGTCAGCAGTAATGAGATCAAAATCATAGTTTGAAGGGCTGGGATTCGTTCCAACAGATGTTCAAGCTAATGTAAGGCTGCGCACAGCTACTGATGGTCTGCTGTGGATCAATTCCCGCCCTTATATGATATAATATTTTAAATTATTAAAAATCTTTAACATGCCAACTCTGCTTATCAAAGTCTTACTTGTATTTAACAATTTTTTTATTAATGCCATTTCAAAAATGTAATTAATTTAGAATCGAGGTATATTACTATCACTTAACATTTCAATTTTGACATCCAAACTAATCCATTGTTTTGAACGAGAATACTGAAACTTACAAAATGGATGCAGATTTTTTTGATTTATAGGATTTTAAAAATCCCTATAATTTTTTTTTTCCAAATATAATCAAATTGATACTTGTGATCGGCCAGAGTTGCACGTTATATAAAAATAAAATAATTAATAATACTTAATAATAAAAGTTAATGTCAATAGATGGATGTCGTTTGGCTAAGCCAATAACGAAAGCTTAGGAGACTTATCGCGATGATTCCTTGTCGTAGACCAACACTCTTTCTACGTTATTTCGGGTCTAACAGAAAGCTGGCTGGATTTTATTTTTCCTTTTGACACTGGCCACTTAAATAAATTTTAGGCCGTGCCTAAGGAGGACTATTTGAAAAAAGAATATAGCTTTCTCTAGACCAGACCAGTAACAACTTTGAACCAGCGATCGCTTGCAGACCATGGTGTAGGTAGAAAAACATGATAGGTAGTGAATGAAACTCCCAGTTATTTGGCAAAGACTTCTCGACGCGGTGATCAACTTGAGCCGATCACATATGTCGCATTAAGTTCAGCGGAGTCGTGTGTTTTGAACAGAAACTTGGCGAATGACATGTGGTCAGTTCCTTAGGCCTCAGTCAGTTTCCTGGACCTCACCATAGTGATGAGCATAAAATCAGAATACTTGCATTGACTGCTACTCCAATGTTTTAGTTTTACTTTCTAAACCATGGTCTCTTCATCTACATGCCGCCTTGCGATTGCGCATATTATTATAATATGTTAAGTTTATGCTATCATACAAGAGTTTTGACAAAGGAATTTGTTTGTTTAACGCAAAATTAACACTGACAAAAATATTCATGTTCAGCATCAGACAACGAGTGTCGCAAAAAGGAGCATCAAATTTCCCATAAGTTTGCAGTAGTAATAACGTACCTAGTCTGTTTTGTGTTTTGACTTGAGACACGTTATGAGGGCTTAACGTTCTTAGGCTGCCTGTCCATTGAAGCGGAGCTAGGCTGCGGAGCGGAGAAACGAAGGAATATTAACCAATAGAATTGCATAAAATCTCATTCATCAATCTCAAATCTCGTTAATATTTCTCCGTTTCTCCGGTTCGCAGCCTCGCTCCGCTTCAGTGGACAGGCAGGCTTACAGGCGTTGTGGCAAAACCGCCTGACCCTCACACATACATGGGACACATTCCATAAAAAATATTTTATCAATATTTTCGACACAATATACGTGACATTTCATCAATGTTAATCATAGCGTAAATAGGAAGTAATATTTGGATATTTCATTTCCACACAGACATTCATCAATATTTCATAAAATACAATGACTAAACAGTTGGTACAATTTTAATCAAATTATAATTGGCCATATCGTCTCCTTATAAAAAAAGTTACAGAAAAACCATTATACAGTTCCTAATATTATAATTATCGTATATTTTATATGGATAAATATGAAAGTCTACTGGGCGTAATCTTGTACCGCTTATGTGATGGAATATTAAAATAAGGGTCGCTTACATTTGTTAACAAGACCCTAAATATATTACCGACAAGTTATTCCGTAGCTTATTTTAGATATTACAACATACAAGCGATTTGATATGATACACGGGTAATGTTTTGTTGTTTTATTTGTCAAAACGTTGGAGAGACTTTACAAGATTGTAAGTAATAGCTAGAATAAAAAGCGAATTACCTTTAAGGCAGTGGAACTACAAAAGTTTTACAACGGACTCAGACCACACCTTTAGTGTGGTTTTTTATGTTAGATGGTCATGACATCAATTTGAATGAGTTGTTGGAACACAACAACCTTGAGAAAGTCAACATCACAGAGGGACTTGCAAAGAGGGTGCTACATCTATTAAGCACACAAATATTAACCCCATTACAAATATCATCCCCATTCGGTCCTTGCTCCCAAACAGATGCAACAAAACAACATTGCAACATTGCCCAATTACATTTTTTAGAATTATAGGAACACCGAAAAATGACAGGGTAAAGGGTTTTAGTTGACTGCATCATATAAAATCAGAAAATGCCATGCCAATAGGGAAGGCTGGTCAAAGCTGATTGTAGATGGCGAGTCCATAGCTTAGACCCAATCTGACCAATGAGGTTAAACTATTTTGAAATATAAATGCCATTGACAGATTTTCAACCAATGACGTTGTTTGGTACAAGCGATGCTAGCGCCATTAGTTCCACAGTTGCCATCCCTATTGCTGTATCAGATAAGCTACGTCCCAAGAAATGGTACTACTTCTTAGAAGCCAAACGCCAACAATATGGAGACCTCTACTGGGACAGAACAGACTACATTGCTGGGCTAAAGTTTGATCGAGTTAGTAGTTTATTTATGTAGACTAAAATGACATCATATCTTGACAAATAGAACAACTAACATTGCTGCGTATATTTAGAGTTAAACTGTTATTGACGCTATTTTACAACCGGTGTTTTGTTCTGACATGGTCGACATTTTCTTCTCTAAATTTCAAGGTAGTTTCGCCAGGTTGGATTAAAAATTAGATTATGCGGGCTCGAGGCATTTTAGATACAGGAAGCATGCCATCGTCTGCGTAGTCTTTTCCCAACTATGTTGGGGCCGGCGTCCAGTCTAACCGGATGCAGCTACCAGTATTTTACATGGAGCGACTGCCTATCTGACCTCCACAACCCAGTTAGTACTGGGTAATACGATACCCCTTGGTAAGACTGGTTGTCAGACTTTCGGGACACTGACTACCTGTAACGACTGTTAAAGATCTACAAATGACTGCCGGGACCAACGGCTTAACGTGTTTTCCGAGTCACGGATGATACTCGGTATGTTAAGGGTTTACCAACCTTGGCAAGCGGGGCTTAAGCCGCTCGGGTCGATCTTCAGGTTAACCTGAAGATCGACCCGAGCGGCTGTTATTATTTAGCCACGAGCTCCTAGAGAAATACAAAAGTGATTCTAAGCTCTAAGATGTCGAATTCATCATTTATTTCATCATCGGTTTTTAGAGTAATTCACTCGAAGCTATGTTGCATCCTGAGATAAAATGTTGGATTACAAAGCCAGGCCTGCGCGGTTGTCGCAACATTTCATTACCTTCTTAATCATACGATTATCTCCGAATCGATAAGTCAATCATTAATCGTTTAAACAACCAGAAACATCGACCACGTCAGAACGAGACACGAATAAAATCGACTATAAGATACGGTTAGATTTAAAATGGTAAACAGGCCTAATACTATAATAACACGACTTACACTAAGAGCGTACATTTAAAAAAGTGTTATTACTCTGAAAAAGCGCACATTCAATAATACGCGAACTATTGTCACATTATTTGTGGGGGACATCCCGACGACGCACACAAACTTTTTGTAACAGACTCTTCCCAATAGTTTGGTCGGAGACTTACTACAGCCATGCTGAAATACACATGCTGTTAAGTAAGTAGGTAGTGTGCTCGTTTACAGTATACTTTCCATCAACATCGACAACGTTATCCAACCCTTATCCCAATTAATTTGGGGACGGAGTAGCATGTCTTCATCTTTGACACTTCTCTCTCAAGTTGTGTAAAATAATCATACACATTTCGCATTTAAGTATAGTAAGACATCAAATTATCTACAATAAAAACTACTTACTCCAAATTAGCATTGCTTTTGAAGTTTTATTAGCATGTGTATTCCAGACTTTAGAGAGGCGAAAAGCCGTTACACCCTGGGCAGTTAGCTCCACTACCAAGCTTGTCAGCAGATCTTTACCATGGCATGACTGAGAGAAGAATTTTGCGTCAGTACAGCTAAGAATTGTATTAATAATTTTGGCAATTGGCTTTACTTACTTTTTAAGCAATCATGCTACTAGAAATATTCTTGTTATCTCTTCGGCCGTTATTGTTCACACTCGTTAAAACTTTTATCATAACAAGGAATACTTTAACGTTCAACAACTACATTTAACTATAGACTACGTGATTATCTAGCGAGACTTTGATATGTCAATATATTAAAAGGATTATAATTATGAAATCTAAGACCAAAATATTCGGAAGTCCAGTGTTACTGTGCCGTGGCTCCCGTTTCGATATTCAAATGTCTTTAAATATTAGCCTAAGAGACTGAGTAACATTCTTTTTTTAAATATAGGCTTTTCTACGTAACTAACATCGATAAAATGTTTATAATACAGAATATCGAAACGAGAAGCAACTTGTACAATGCCAAACGCTTTTGATGAAATCTTACTATGGATTACAGACCGTAATCGCAAGCTTTAAAGGTCGAAGATTCCATATCAGATTCCGTCAGAAACGTTTTCAGTATATCTAACATACGCACACAGCCACATGTCTGAATTACACACACATAGCTATATCTAAGTATTACACATAGTTTATGTAAAGTTTGAGAATATAGTACTAACTCTATGATATCATGAATTCATGAGACAGTCATTGGCCTGCTGGGTGTACTACTAACGCCCTCTACTGATTATTTCTACAAAATTATAAACTAGCCGAAATAGAAAATAAGTTTCCAAATTGGCTCGGAATAAATTTCGAATTTCATAATAATTCAGGACTAAAATATCAAACATTTTGGCTTTGGTCACAAAGTAAGGAAGTCGAAGGTTTTATTCAACGTATGCAAGGAAATCGATAAGGAAGATATTAGTCGCAATCTCTTTACTATCTTTTTAAAATTAAAAACGTTTATCGTTATGTAAAAATCTACATTTCATTCGAAACACCTATGTCGTACAAAATTATAAATGTATACCGCACTGTAGCTGCACTTATATAAAATTACACAAAAATATGACTGCAACATCGCGTTTCCGTTGTCTAACGATATTTCAAAAAAACTGCATTCACGAATCACAGATCAAAAACTAAAATCGCGCACAAACTCGAACCGAACCAACGCTGATATGTGGCGACGATACTCGTTCCAATAATATAACTATACTATCATTGACTCGCTCTCACGAACTAACTTTAGCCGAAACGAGCTCCTCTTCAGAAAAGTTTCGCCGACTCTCTTCGGCGAAATAATACACCGACATACAAACACCGGAATTCAGCGAAATTTTGGCTAAAATGTAAGCTAATATTCGTTGAAAGTTCATCATCACGTTCACGCGCTGACGTCGGCAAAGCTCTCGCATAACTTCGGCGACCTACACTCACCGCAATAACCTAAAATTACATACACATATTGGAAATGTCACGAACCATTATTCTCGATATATACTGAGTACACGAATAACAACTACATTATATATTAAATACAATAACTAATTAATGAATGACTATGACGATATAGTTAACGCGTTTGAGCCTTTATTATGTAGCTTGAATTACGACATTGAACCATACAGCATGCGGATATATGGCGGAGTAACTACGCTAGAGGAATACATTAACAATTTTATTATTATTATATTATATAAACGCGAATTAATAAACTCAAGATACATAACAAACGGCGTGTCTCTACGCAATAATCATGGCAGCTCGACAGTTTAATAAATATACGTTTGTCAGTTTTGTAAGACAAAGTTTAGAGCCTCATTGCTTCGCTCGTTGCCGAGTGGTTCCGGAGTTAGCCGAGCGCGGGCTGGCACAGCGAGTAGTAACGTATCCTCGGGAGTTAGGACTCCGCCGGCGCCAGCGGAGCGCCGCACGTGGCCACGGGGAAGGTCTTCACGTGCGTCTGCCACTGGGTGGACAGCTGGAAGAACTTCACGCCGTTCAGTTCCGTGCCGTCAATGTAAACTGTGGACAAACAGAACTAATGTAGTCTAATTACAACATCACGAGATGTATACAGGTTTAGTTTTCAATAACCGTCCAAATTTTCAGAGGTTTAGAATCGATAATATTTTCGATATAATGAAAAAAAAACAACGTTTATTTCAATAAGATTTCATTGCTGTCCACCTTTAAAAAGCGAACGTGTGGATATTGCAACAGCACAATTCAGTTCAACAACCTAGATAGGTAGCAATTACACATCAATTTGGCGGTGCATACATGCACACAAGTGCATTGATTCCCACTAGGTTTATGATTTAGGAAATTTTTAGGACATTTTCAAATGAATGCTATTTTTTATTTTATTTTTTCGACAATAATTTAAAAACCCAAAAAAAAGTAACCAATTTGCATGAAAACTGAATTATTTCTCCTGACTTCCTACATAGTGAACCTCCCTTCGCTCTCCGCAGAAATTATTTCCTCCGTATTATTGATGGTTAGACCAATATGGTGGAAATAAATGCTTCAAATTCAAAATCCAACTATATTATTTTCCACCACGCGGATACTGAATCTGATAATTATTCTCAAAATTTCTGCGGAGAGCGAAGGGAGGTTCACTATGTAGGCGGTCAGGAGAAATAATTCAGTTTTCATGCAAATTGGTTGTACGGTCGAACAAGCTATTTGGTTTACAGTTTATCCCACAAATTACATTGTAAAATTTAAACCAAATAGCTTGTTCGACCGTACATACCAACGTAACGCCTTCAGCAGGACTCCCATAATCTGGTGCGACCTCAGGATGGCGGGTCACAATTTTCCGTGGTCCAGGTATCACCAAATCACACAAGCACACAACGTTCGTACGAGGTCTATGCCCTACTATTATAAAAGGTGCGCGCGCGCATTAATTAGAGTTATTTTGCGAATAATTGTGAAGGTGAAGGACGATTTTACTTACTTTCCTCTTTATAATAATATTAGTTTAGTTAGATGATGTATTTGTTAAAAGGTGGATTTTCTAGTGCACTGGTGAATGTCCAACATAAAGAGTAGTCGAACTTGCCCAATTATCTTCTTGCCTAGCCACATTTCTGGATTGAACCCTATAGTAATGTCGGTAAGGTGTACCTTTGAGCGGCACGTTGTGCGAGCTCTTGGCGGAGCAGATGAGTCGCGCGACGCCGTCCACGGTCTGCGCGCGCCCCACCTCCGCCTCGCCTGTTTTCTCCTTCTTCTTGCCGAGCCGCATTACTGGAATAAAATAACATCGTCATTTATTTGTCCAGATAAAAGCCAAAAACCCGTCGCATTTAGTTTTGCCGCTTGGGTCACTCCAGTTCCAAAATTACATTCCACGAACCGGCAAACTTGATTGGGACAGGTAAACTAATATTTTTTTAAAGTTAGATTTTCTGGGACCTAAACTTCAATCAGAGATCCAGAGATCTCTTAGATTTTACATTAAACCGCCATAATTAACCTCCTTTTTTCAAGTCCGTTAAAACATAGACAAAAATAGGTGGGAGACCCCACCTTGCATGCATCTTCTATCTAGTTTACATAGAAAAAATACTTTTTGTAATATTCCGAAAATAATAAGAGGATCAATACTAACTCTTCTGCTTTTTCTCCTTGGTGAGGTACGTGATGCAGAGATGCGCGTTCTGCCGCGTCACGTGAAGCGCGCGGAATGACGCCTTCACCGTTACTTTGCTGTCCGTACCCTCGGATTGGCGACCTGGCACCTGTGGGGAGTAGATAATAGTCATTGAACACAGACATGAAGCTTTTAATCGCCTGCTGATCTTTAGATGATACAAGTCATCCATTGGATCCCGAATAGAGAAAAACATGCGAGTCTTATTCAAAACAATTAGATTCTGTGATGCAAGCCAGTATTGGCTTAATATTTATTAAGGATATCAATTTAATGTAATTAGCTGCACTAGGTTCAAGCTTTGGTGGCATTCATGTTAGCTGGAAGGATCAGCAGTTGATAGTTTTTTTTCTAGACAATTGCCAATGCCACCTGTGACGATCAATGAAGACCCTGGACCACCATCTTAGTGATGAAACCCTAGAGAGCGGTTTTATAGCTTAGCAGGAGATGTGGATGCACTTCATCATCATCATCACAGAATCACCCACAGCTGGGTATAGGCCTCTCTTTTCTTCCGCAACACTTCCCAGTTCTGTGCGTCCCTTATCCAGGTGTTTCCCGAGACTTTGACGATTTCGTCGACCCAACGAGGTTTAGGACGGCCCTAAGGCCCTACTCCCTAACGCTTCGTCCGTATATTCTGATCTATCCGACTCTCTCACTTGCACTCATTTGCAGACGTGCGCGAGAGAGACGGATAGATCCGAATATAAGGACGAAGAGATAGAGAGCAGGGCCCCTGGTTTCTATAGCCTAGCCTTGGCCACCACTCGGCCAAAGCCTTGCTCCATGTACTTACCAGCCAGTAATCCAGCTGAAGCTCCAGCGGCTCAGTCCTGGCCAGCAGCGGCAGCGGCAGCGCTGGCACGGACAGCTCCCCGGCGTGCGGCGCCGCCAGCGGGTGCGGCGCCGGCGTGGCGGGCGGGGAGGCGCGGGCGGGAGGGGACCCGCCCTCCTCCAGCTCCAGGGACGACACTCCGCCCTCGCTGCAGCCGACGCGGACTTCCTGGAGGGGGAATAGAAGATACACGTATAAATTAAGGCTTTGTTGGCACAAGTTTGACTGCTGCGGTTAGATCTCCGCACGAGCTTCTCGTTTGTGAAATTGATGCACCCACGTTAAGCTTGTGTCCTGAATAAATCCAATGTCAGTCCGTCAGTTAGATTATCAAAAAATGTTTGACACGTATTTTTTCTTTTGTTACGTAAACCAAAATTGACGAAGATACGATGCTTTTAAAATTCTCAATACGTGATTCTCACCGTGCTATAATTTTAGTGCGTTGTGACGTCACGAGCCCCCACTCTCGAGTTTTGATGCGTTTTATCTTTGTCAATATTCATTGATTTACAAAAACAAAAAATACGTGTTCATTATTTTCCCATACTCTAACTGACGGACTAAATAGATTTGCAACTTATTGATGGTGGAAACTAGCCTTTTATTAAAAGGAGCCTAGCGAGAGGGCAAAGTTTTAAGAACAAAACAAATATGTCTCTTCTGTGTTAAACCATAAAACAAAACTTGTTCTCTTAAACAAATATTCGCAATTTGAACACCAAATAAAGTTTTATATACTTACTAGCTGTTGCCCGCGACTTCGTTCGCGTGGAAATTTTTATGTGTATGTGTAAGAGTTGTGAGACTAAAAAATAGCCTACGACCTATTCTCAGACCTAACAAAAAGGAAGGGGTCCGCAAGGACCAATGCCTGCCGGGGTTGCGGGACTGTTCGAAAGAGATACCGTGGCCCCGGAACACAAAGGGCGATGAAGGAACATGGATGGGTTTTAGTCAGTATCAGTCTGACACTCCCTCCTGCTTTGCCCAGAGCGGGAGGAGTCATTTGATGACTTCCCATCCGAAAAAAAAAAAAAAAAAAGATACCTACCAAATACACACAAAAAATGATAGGTTTTTTTTAATTGTTATTTTTTGAAAAAAAAAACAAAACTGTTCCAATCGTTCCGAGTTCGATCATCGAATTTATGGCTTTCGGTTCCAGAACGACCTAAAAGTAAGCGTGCGTGTATATTTAGGTTATATGATCGATGATTATATTATATTTCATTTAACCACATGACATACACATACGATACACATTTCTACAATAAAACTTGGTACTCATTACTTACTGCAATAAACGGCACAAATGTCTGGCTAGCATCCTCGTCACCCGACTTCTCTCTGTACGCCACCATCGCTTCGCCGATCGGCACGTTGTTCACTGGACCAATGCTGTTCAGATACCTGTAGAAAACAACACGTTATAGTGTGTATAGGATAGTGTCGTATTTTCGCTTTTACATCTATAGATCCAGGATGTTAACGGACCCTTCCCGAAGCCGTCAACCAAGCATTATGTACATCAAACTACGCAAAAAATATTGCTGGGAAACGACTTGAGGTGAAAAATCACGTTTTACGGTAAAACTCAATGTAACGCACTCAAAAAATTGTGCTGATGGACGCATTTAATAGTAAACGGGTAATGGTAATGGATTTAAAGTAAAGCTAGGGGCAGTCTTTGGGGACTGCCGATAGAAGTGAAAACTAAGTAACTTGTGAATTGAATCGTCGAGCTATGTGTGTAAATGTGCGTTTTTTTTAAATTTGTGTGTTCATTTTCTATTTTATTTTTTTTCCTCCCCCTCCTCCGACTCAGGCCCCGTCCCAGTCGTGGCACTGCTACGGGTTGTGCCCCGCGCACGCCTTAGTGGTGCTAAGCCGTAGCGGATCGGCTACGAGTGCTACGAAGCGTACGGTGGTGGTGACGCTTTCGGTGATGATGAGTTCAATGTTTTTCCTTCACAAAAAAAGTGCTCAACGCGCCTAAAGAAGTTTTCACTTGTGAAAATTTTGGAACTTTGACCTCCAATATCTCCGTTACTAAAGGGTTCCCACGTTCCCAGGTTCCTACCCGTCATTGCGATATTTTTTTTGGTCCAGAACAAAAAAAAATATCGCAATGACGGGTAGAACAAGTGCCTTTCGGCTTCGTTAAGGGTCTATTTACCCCCTTATAATTGTGACACATGTGATATAGTTGTAACTAACCTGCCGATACGTGAGGACATCTCGGCGACATCGGGCGCCGAGCCGTCAGCGGCGCGCTCGCAGATGTTGGCCCACGAGTCACTCGTGAACAGCGCCGCGTACCCGCCGTCCGACGCCGCTAGGTGGCGCGCTATTACGCTGGGACCTAAAGGCGGAATTACATAAAGAAATAACTAATTTTGCAAATATTGTAAAACTGATATATTTGTGACGGATTTGCCTTATTATTCATTTAAACAGTTGATTGACCGCCTTCTAATTGTGCAGAAAAATTGCAATAATGCAGGGTGGAGGAAAAGATCGTCACTATAAATAAATGTTTACCTATGGGCACGTAGTAGAAGCGCACGGTGGGCGCGTCGTGCGGCCGGCGCGCGGCCAGCTCGGCGTGCGCGCGCAGGGCGGCGCTGGCGGCCGCGTCTCCGCCGCAGATGGCTACTCGAATGCAAGAGCGACGAATACTTCTGCGGACAATTCACGATGTTATAAATACGGCTTCAGAGAGGTTATGTGCACAAAAAGCGCTAGCCCGGAACTCTTAAATATAAAAGTCGAACACCCTTAAAAGAAACAGAAGTCTCTAGAATTATCGAAGGCGTTCAACACTGTTTTGTCTCCTAAAATAAATTGCAAAACCTGTAAATTGCAAAAAATAAATGAGGATTTTCGTGACTCTTTTGTAACTATCTGTCGCGTTGGAACGTATATATGTAGATTGTAAAATTCGAAACATTCACAAGCAATGTAGAAAATTTGACTTTTGGTATATCTCAGGGAGATGTCTTAGGACTAACGCTCTTTTATTTACATCTATGTCATTGAGCTGTTTCTTTTCCGAACACAAACATTACTACATATGCGGATGACACATGCTTATAATATAACCCGTGACAAGAACTAGTTCGAGACTCTTGAAAAGGCAGAAGTGGCTATGAGGATCGTTAGTTCATCACTTATTTGGGACCGTCGAAACAAAAACTTTTGTCTACAATTTTAACGGTTAAGAAATCATGATGAAGTACTCACTGTTTAGCCCGTGAATACAAGGCATTTAACAACGGTCTCGGGTCCGGTGCCGGATGAGGTGCGTGCAGCGCCGGCACGGCTAGCGCGTGCAGCGCCGCAGCGGCTGCGCTGGAGCCGGCGCCCGCGCCGCCGCATATAGCGACGCACTCGGGGCCCGCGGCCTCCTCGCCTAGCAGGCGGGACACCTGGTCCGCCCAGGTGCGACGGGGCTACGCAAGGAAATAGATGAAACACTCCTTGACATGCTTGTAACATAAGTATTTCATAATTCCAGGATGAGTTTTTGAGATGAAAGTTAAAAATGTAAATCAAAAGTTACTTTATTTGACAATTTGACAAAATTACATAAGATTGTTGCCAAAAAGGCCAGCTTTTCAAATAGTTTGGGTATAAACATGAATCGTTTTTAGTGTTCTGTAGTCCTGACAAGGAACCCTTATAGTTTCGTCACGCACACGCGCTTGGCCGGTTTTTTCTACATAATTAAACTAAAATTCAGAAAAAAACCTGCAATTACTGTAAAAGCTATCCTGAAAAAGGTCCATTTTGTACCTCTAAAGTGGTAGGACTCTGCGCCGGCAACTCGTGCGCCGACAGCGGCCTGTCGGAGCCCACGCCGAGCGAGTTCTTCTTGCGCGTCACGCCGCCCCCCGGGATGAGGTTACCGCCGCTTGTCGCGCTACGGAATAGTCTGGATCGTTTGTCCTCCTGGAACAACGGGCTATCTTAAATGGCCGCCTTATACATGTCTTAAGAAAACTAACAAATTAGTTCTTCCTAGATGTCGCTAAGTGTTAGTTCCTTTCATTCAGCTGTCAAAGAGTTCTTTGCTGAAAAGTTTGACTTGCCGCCGATTGGTTGCCTGTCATCAGGATGGCTTTGACAAATGACAAACACACAGTGCTCTCTAGCGTCAAAACTTGCAGTAACAACCGTATTCCATACGATGGGTATGGTGTTAACAGAATACGATTGAATTACAATCAATAACGCAAGCGTGTTTGATTATCTGTGATGCGAAATATGAGACGTTTCTTATGTATGACTATACGGTTTTCTGAAACTGAAATTTTAAGATTGATATGAAAGTCTCTAATCTCCAAATAAATTACGTGCGTGTTCAACTAGGAAGATTATTCGCCAATTTAAACACACTGTTAACACGGGTACCTAAATAACAACAAAGCAAATCTTAAACAGAAGATACGACTGTTTAGCTTACCCTAAGCTTGATCTCGTTAGGCGGGGAGCTAGATACAGACGCACCAGACACGGGCGCGTCGATGGTCGCGTCGCCGTCGCTATTGCCGTCGCTGGCGCGCTCGTCGGCTGCAGAACTTCTGATCGTTTCTGATTCTGATATCGTGATCATTGTTAGAGGCGTTACAGGTTCGATGGGGATTTTGGAATCTTTATTTGGCTGAAGGACTTTAATTTTATGTTAATTCTGGAGGATCGGAAGTAAAATGGGCACATTTTGTTATTTTTAAGTTTGAAGGAATTTATATAAGTATGGTGTTTACAAAAAAAGAGAAAGGAGAAGCGAATTCGTTGGGAAAGTTCAAGATCCATTCGAAATATAATTAAATCTTTTTTAAATTAAAACGAGTTTAGTTTAGAACTAATCAACATGTTGTTAACATTTTATATAATATCCTTAAAAAAAAACGAATTAGTTTATAATATTCTGACAATATGATATACAATTAGGCACAATATAATGCAATAGATTAGAAATAATACATTTTAAATAATTTAGTATAAGTTGATCAAACCATGCAACCGTGTCACTTGTATTGAGTGGTAACGGGTGAAGACGGAAAGCAGTGATAGTGATAATAGTAATAACATAAAATAATAACAGACAGAAGCACGCTAATAGTCATAATAACTAATTAATACGTAACTTGATAGAGATTGTGAAAGAACTAAAACAAATAAATATGGAAATAAAAGTGTGAAGTTTTATCTACAGAAGGTCGGATTTTATGACTTATTTTTAATATGATTAGTTTTATAATAATAAAGTATTATGTCACAATCTCTATCATATAAGTAAATAAACTTACTTTTTTACTAACCACCATAATAGAGGGGACGAGTAAATATTTGACAATACCAATTTGTTTAATTCATGCCAGTTAGCATAGTCAGGTGATCAAGTCATAAAAGTTTGTTTTCATAAACCAGTATTGCACTCAGGGGGTATTGAACCTCAAAGCTGAGTTCACACATTTCGGCATTCAGATAAAACATTTATTCTGACTATATGCTTAGATTCTCATTAAGAAACTTTGTACATAATATGCAAACCGTCACATTTCTTTCTATATATACAGAGGGCAAAACAAATAAGTTACCAGGGTATATAGTTGAAGTTTTCTTAGAAACCGATGGACGTTTTCGAATGAAATTATAGAAATATTCAAATTTGTTAATACAATTAATTTCCATCCGAAGACGTGAAATAGTTCCTAAAAAAACTGCAACTATATCTGACGACCATGGTTACTTATTTGCTTTGCCCTCTGTACACTTGGCTAATTCTAATACATATTTATTTTTGATTTTGCATGCCAATACCTATCGTCCCCCTATAGGTATAGTATACAGACAAGAACCCATTAATTTATAAACAAATAAGTCCACAGGCCCAGGTTTCCTTAGATGCGTAAGGGCTCTTATTCACGACCGGTTTCCGCCCGCCACGGTCTAGGGTCATCAGTCAGGTGATGGTAGACGCCGCCAGTTCCAGCCCTGGATCAAATCACTTGGAAACTAGGTTCGTGACTCCATAATCCTGACGCGAACCCGGCGCTGTATCGGGTACTGTCCGGTCCTGAACAAGAGCCCTAAGACCATAGAGCCAGAAGTCCACAGACTCCTTGGACTATCTGGATTCTGTACCTGTGAGCGGCACGGTGGCGATGTGCCTCTCGCGCAGCACGGTGAGCTCGGCGCCCGCCGCCGCACTGGCGTGCCGCGCCGCTGCGCATGCGCCGCCTTCAGACACAGCGTGCAACGTGGAATACCGAGCCATGGTTGGGTGCGGGAGGTAGGCGGAATGCCATGAGTGGAGTCAACGAGTTTAGTATACGTTTTGTTGGGTTTAGTTTACAAATGGATAACATTATTATTATATCCTAGGTTCCACAGTATCATTCATCAATTTTTGTTACTTATTATAAGGGTATCGGAAGATATACTTCCCGCGGACTGCGGCGATTGACTAATTTACAGTCTTCCTCTATAATCATCTTCATGCCTACGCCCTCATCCCCATAACTTTCACCCTTATGGCCCTCAGTCAGTAATAAAGGTACCTTATCTTCATAAAATTAAGAGTCATGCTTCCTTGTAGGCAGTATTTAGTTTAACTAAATTTTTAAAAATGTTTGAAAAAGTTGTATTGAGCTAGTATTTAATTTGTGTTTTTGCTCTCTCACAAGATTGTTTAATTTAATGGTACTTGGAAAGTTTTGATAATAATAATTCCCCATTTTGATAGTTTATAGAACTTTCTATTTACAGTGAGTCATGACAATAGTATTCCACATCGCACACAAACTAATCTAATGCACACAGCGTTACGAAACAAAACATAAAATATATCTCAATGTATATGTCTTTCATTAAAATGTATGTAAGCAGAAACAAAAGTAGACACCTGTCCTACCGCGCACGATAAGCGAGTAGCGAGAAGAACTGGCTATTAACCACCAGCTGTTCGTTTACAAGAGATTTCGAAGCGTCAGTGATTAACTATAAATATGGAGGGGGGGGAGGCGATTTAATCACCTGCATTCTTCAAGTGAATGATTCTACCCGTCTTAGTAAACAACTTTTGCAATTAAACTCAATATTCAATATGTAAAAAAAAAACTTTTGTCATACATGTCTCGTAGTAATAGTCTGTTTACATCCTACATTCTATAAGATTTTGATAACTTTCTTTACGAATCGGATGTGGGCTTCATGGAAAAAGTAATTTGGTATGGTATGACCAGTAGAATCACCTCCTCGATGGCTGCAGATTATTAACTCGGGTTGCATAATTAGCCTTTGATGTTCCAACTGCGACACAGACCTCCTCTTTATGAGAGGGAATGGCTTATAATCCACTACGCGAGCCCAGTACGGGTTGGTACCCCACAATGTATTTATCTCTTTTACTGACACGGATCCTACATTATTTTGTACCTATCTATGTTACTTGAGACGTCAAGGGCTAATCGCTTTCTCGCTAGCGGTGGGACAGATGCCTATGCGATTACGTCACAAAATGCATCTTCAAATGTATGCTCCGATGTTCAGGCAATTAATTATGTTACTGATTATATTGTTTACCATACACTAGTAGTGTTATATTTTAATGAGTGACTATGTGTGTCTGTTTGTCCAGCTCTTGGGCTAACTTATGAAGATTGCGACAAAAGTTTAACTGTTTCGTTGAGAATTTCGTGATGATTTGAAAAAATTAGGTTTCAAGAAATGAAAAACGGTTTTTCAAAGAAAAATTACTTTATTCAAAATAAAAGTAATGAACAAATTTAAAATAATAATACAATATCACAAAAATGTAAACGTTTTCAATAATCAAAACAGTAAACAACCTTCAAAAAATAGACCGAGAGCTAGCCAAAATGAGTTTTACAAAATTTCTGACATTGCATTAACGGTAGGTACGTACCATTGGAATGCCTGTGATGCTCCTGGTTGGCCAGACTCCTGGAACTGCTAAAGAACGGTCTCAGAGATGGTTTGGGGGTGGAGCCGATGCTGATGGTATCCATCTGATCTGGACCGGAATCCTCGCCTTCACCGCATGATAAGGATTCAAGTTCCTGGAAAAGTTAAAAGCATTATTCTACTAATATTATAAATGAGAAAGTTTCTGAGTATGGATGTTTGTTACTCTTTCACGCAAAAACTGCTGAACGGGTTTGGATGAAATTTTGCACACAGATAGTTTATAACCTGGATTAAAACAGGATACTTTTTATCCCATGGGACAATTATGAAACTTTACGCGGGCGAAGCCGCGGGCAGAAGCTAGTAGGTACATAATTTTAGTATAACACTGTCATTTTACCTAGGCATTAAGACACCAATACCAATGGCCGTAGGAGCGTAGGCAAGCCACTGGCAAAATAAAACGAATACCTGATCAAGATAGCAGGCAGGAAAGGGTTCTGGAACTTTTGATTCAGGTTGCGTTGCTGTAACACGACATGTAACACTCACCTGGAACAGTTCGTCGATGTCATGTTGCGCGTGATGCGTGTCCCGTGTGGCGCCACGCTCCGACAGCTCCTCGGGCACGCGGAACCGGCGCAACAACGCCGCGAACTTCTGCTTCAGGTTGCGTTGCTGTAACATTATGCGCAACGCAACGTTAGTTACACGTTGCTTATCTTTGCGATTTTGGTGTGAAGAGAGGTGACCGTGTTTTATGATGTTTACGTGATAAACATAGTGCGAGGAATAGATGATAGATACTTTGTTTTTAATTTTATAAGTACTTTTACTTTTGAGATACGTATCTAAGTAATGGAACCAAAGCAACATACCTCTATCTTACTATGGATTTATTTTGCGACATGTAGGTGATATTTGATTACCAATAAATCAATTTTATTGCGTTGTGAGACAGAACGAAATACATTGGCACTTTTTTTTTGGAACTTCAAATAATATATCAATCCTCCTCTCGTTTCTTAGTTAACCCTTTGATTGCCATAGTCACATATGACAAGCAAAGACGTGCCCTATACGCCAAACAACACAAATATGTGACAATTTTTTAAGTGAAATTGTGGCTTGGCGTTAAGGGCACGCGCGTGCGTTGATGCGATGGCAATCAAAAGGTTAAGCTTCAATAACAGAGCTTAAGGTGAATGCTCCAGGGTAGCCCCAAGGCCAGCAAGGTGGAAAAATTACTTTTTCAGGGTCAAAGTCTTTCCTGCACCTTTACAAACTTGGAGGGTTGTATTGATTATTTTGATGATTATAATTCTGTAACTACATACGTCTTACAACCGCGAGTAATATTCTAATCAACATACAACCTAGCACTGACCTGCACATTGCAAAAAACGTAAGAAAATTTTAATTTCGCGGGCTGGTTGGAGCATTCACCTTAATACAAGATTCATTCATCATTCCTAATACCTAAAATTTTTATTATCGTAAGTTAACATTTCAAATCCAAAATCGAATCACAACCAGACTGATAAAGCGACTTATTTAATTGTTATTTCTTTTATAGTACTATCTTATCGGACCAAAACTTCGATATCGGAGTATTGACACTACGATGCTATTGTTGTTTTTATTATTTCCCATACAACAATAATATGGAACTTTGGACGACACATGTGTACAGTAAAAAAGTTAACCTTGAGAGTTTCAGTGCATTATGAGATAATTAATTCTAAGATAAGTGACGACAAAAGCCCCAAATGTTGGTTTAGGAGTTACAAGATTGTGTAAACCACAGTGGCCATGCTCGAAATAGAATTTTCCGAACATAATTTAACAGTTTTAGATTTGAAAATTTTCATAATCTGTCTACACTTGTCCCCACTATGTGTAGCCCAGCAGTCTTACCGGAGGTAGTTGTATACCAGTACTGCATGTAGAGCATGGAGCGACTGCCTGTTAGATGTCTAAATCCCAGTTACCACCACGATACCCCCCCCATGAACGGACTAAATTTTTAAGGTTCAAACATCCAACTCAACCAGTCTTACAAAGGGGTATCGTATTACCCAGTACTAACTGAGTTGTGGAGGTCAGATAGGCAGTCGCTCCATGTACAAAACTGGTTTTCAGCTGCATCCGGTACCGGAAGCCGGTTGGGAGAAGGCTTGGCAGATGATGATACATCCCATCCAAAAAAGATAATACACGGGACATTTATTTAATCGTCAAACTTCAAATAACTTTAAACACAGATTTATACAATACACAACACACAAAAACACACAACACAGCACACAATTCAATGCACACCCCACTACACCAAAAAACACATAGTCCTTTAACAGATATTATTACACTAAATTTTTATTTACTGTCAAATCTAAGTGACCTCTTTTTTCATGACAATAAGGTTGCAAGTACAAGTAAAATAACTATATAAGGATTAGACAAAAAGATGCGTCAACGAAGATCACAATATACATACAGTTTTCACCTCCATGGACCGAACGCTACTGAACGCTGTTCGTCTTGGTTGTAGTTAATCTTATCTTAGTGATAAGCTTACATACAACGTGACATAATGTTTATACTAATTAAATGATATGACGATAATTGTTGTCGTAATTAGAGGAAGACAGAGGTCGTGGGTTCGTGTCGCGTTTGTGTTTACTGAGTGGGGTAATGAGAACGCCCACATTTTGAAAGCTATTGCTGAAGGTAACCACACCTATCGACGTGGAATTGGGTTGAGCCGATCATTAAGAGCATTATTTCCATGCAATAAAAGCGAAACGTTTTGTTGCTCACCTCGTTTCGGTTCGAACGACGAGCGACTCGTTTACGTCGGTGGATTAAATGAATATACGACATCGACACAAGCCCGTTCCCCGTCAATAAATTGGTTGGTCCCTAAGTCTCAGGTTCCTTAATAAAAGAGTGTGATGGATTTAATGAACATACTTCATCGGCACAAGACGATTCCTCGTCCATAAATCTGGTTAGTCCCTAAGTCTCAGGTTCCTTAGTAAAGGAGTAAAGTCTCAGGTTCCTTAGTAAAGGAGTAAGCCTATAACCATCATTCGGTCTGATTCCGGGCTACTAGTGAGAGAATCGTAATGGAAATTCTATGTGATTATTAGCCACAACCTGGAGATCAAATCAAACTTCTGATCTCATGGTCAGCAGAAGGTTCAGTAGAGGCATTAAGCTTCCTCTTTATACCTTTCATTAAATAGTTCTCTAACCTGAAAACTATGATGGCTAGGATCTCGAAACTGCTAATGAAGATTCTACGAAGGTGTAAGTTTTACACAAAAACAACTAACTAAATACATGACGCATGCTATTCCAAACTAGAAGACCACATCTCTACTGTATGAGAATAGAAATCTTCACCCTTGGCAGACTTCGCTATAAGAACAGTGCTTAAAGTTTAAATTACAATAACACAACTTTGAATCAGTATATTTTTACTCTAGACGATTAAGACAAGTGTGAGGTGATAATTTTTAGGGTAAGTATTGCACACAAAACCCGAAAACACGCAAAAAGGTTAGAAATAAGGTCCCTTCAACACAAAAACTCTTTGATTTTAGTCTTTCATAGATTATTTTTTGAAGAGTTATAAGACTGAGTCGCGCTACACATATGTTCTGGTCAGCCTGAGTCGGCACAGACCAACCTGAACGTGTGTATAGTACAGACGCCAGCACATCAAGCTACCCGAAACTGTCAAATTTTCCCAATCAACCTTGAACCTAATACTTTAGCGATAAAGTTTAAAATCTATTGACAGATTGTAGTAGCTTGATGCGCACCCCTGATCTTACCCATACATGCATTCGTTGTAGATTTTAGAACCGTTTAGAGATATCAAGATATTCATGAACAAGGCAATTTCTATTCTCATACGTTTTTCATACTAAGCGTGCGTGCGCAAGCGCTCACCGCGAGCTTCCCGCGGCTGCCCTTGCGTTTCGCCGCCGCGTTCTCTAGCTCACTGTCGCTGTCCCTGTCGTTCGCCTTAGAGTGCATATAGCTCTGTCTCTTTCGCTCGCGCTCCATGAAGCTCAAGTCGCGAGAACGGGACAACTGCGTGCAATGCAACGCCTATTACGCACAAGCTTTTTTTCTACTTAAATATTATAAGCTTTAAGAAATAAAATATAATAAATTACTTCAGTATAAACGTCGGCCTGTAAATGATAAAAACATTGTAAATATGGAAAGCTCCTTGAAGCAAAAGCGCAGTATCAAAACATGCAGTTTTATTCGTTATTTTTAATTTATTTTTACAATAATAAGCAGGCCTTTTTGCTAATTCTTTGAGAAGCTTATTTATTTTCTGTTACTTAGGGTTACCTAAACGTTCCCTTAATAATCGTTAACTAAATAAATTGAAATCCTAGTACATAGAAAAACTTAACATACTGGCTCCTGGTACTAAATCTTCCTAGTCAAAGAGCTACCTACAAAATTTTATTTAAGAAAAATAAAACCTAATATTTTTTTAAATAATTTACAAAAAAGACTGTACAATCGATTATAGTGCTTATTACCTTGGTATAAGAGAGATCAGTTTTGTTGAAGGCCAGCTGCCGATGCGCGCGCCGCCTTGCGGGCGCTCCGTACGTCATATCATCGGCTTCCTCTACCGAGCTGAATTCACCTTCTTCTTCTTCGTCTGAGTAACCACGTTCTGGAAAATGAGGAGTGTAAAGTTATACTTTACATTGGCTACTGAGCAGTCTGACGGCGGTAAGCTCGCTGACAGCGCGCTGTCTGCTAATTTATGTTGCCAATGTAAAGTATATCTAAAGAGCAATTCTTAAAGCCCATATTTGAATTATATTAGTTTTGCCGGGTGGGGCGGAGGCGTTTATGTGGACCGTTCAAATTATATGAGGTCAAATCGAGATGAACTCTTTTGGAGTCTCCAGACCATGTCTATAGGGCTGTTTTTTCCATTAGCTCATGGCTGTGCTTATGCCTTTGTAAGTTTACAGGTTTATAAGAACTTCCCTGCTAATGCCGATACTATGGACCCTGATGAATCTAACAAAAAAAAACCTAAAGACGACTCTCTCGCTCGGCCTAAATGCAATAACTTATTCATCCGACTGTCCAACGCAGAACTGAAAGAAAAAGCGTTGGTCGCCCGAAGGCGAGATAGGTGAACGATACCATCACACTTAGTTGATCAGGAGTGTGAAGACTAGCACAGTTAAAGATCCCAATGTTGGGCGAAGTCGGGCTGTTGATATAATGATGATGAACAGAGACTCACCAGTTATAAGCAAAGTGTTGTTGTTCTTAGTGTCATGGTCTACGGGCGTGGAGGCGAGTCCTGTGATGGTGAGCTTGGCCACCGGCTGGCCTGCAGCTGCGCCAACCTTGCCGCCAACTCCCGTCAGCTCCAACTCCATATCCATTGAGCGTTGTAGCACCTGGAGGGGGGAAGGACTAATTAGTTATTGAGTAACAGTAAGCTCCAACGCAGAATATGCGACACCTTCCCTTGTGCCCGTCGTACACAATAGGCTTGTTTCCACCATCAATAAATTGCAAATCTAGTTAGTCCGTCAGTTGAGAGTATTGGAAAATAATCGACACGTATTTTTTGTTTTTGTAAATCGATGAATATTGACAAAGATAAAACGCATTAAAATTCGGGAGTGGGGGCTCGTGACGTCACAACGCACTAAAAATTATAACAGTGCGTGACGTATTGATAATTTAAAAAGCGTCGTATCTTCGTCAATTTTAGTTAACGTAACAAAAGAAAAAATACGTGTCAAATATTTTTTGATAATCTAACTGACGGACTAATTAGATTTTTTTCAGGACACAAGCCTATTACCTGCATTCTCTAAGACTTGAATGAGGCAAACGATAGAGCAGTTCAGGTCGCTATATACTGACAAAATCTAAGTCATCGATTGGAGAAAAAGTAATGTAAATTGAATTATTCAAATAAAAATTGAGATTATTTCCATGTAAACAGAAATCAGCTTTATGGAAGTTTAAATTAAGTTGATTTCAAAATGACTGCTTAAATGGACTATTGAAAAAGTAATGAAGTTGTAACGCAAGTTAAACATAATAATATTGAACATAACTTTTCCAAAAAAACACATACTTGTTTATTAGCCACTCAGTCCTCATATATTTTGCAATTTTACATGTTCGTACAGATGGATTATGCAATATTTTTAATAGTTCAAACTTCGTGTTTTAATACTTAGGTATTAGTGTTTGAAATGTAACGTCACAAAATTTAGAACCCCTTCCACCCTTTGTCAGACAATGTCACACTTTGTCGACCCCGTTCCCCCCTTAACGTGTGACGTAATTCATAGATGGTCCTCACATGTTTGGCAACCAAATTGCAAACTCACGGTTTCAGAGGTAAGAATCCTAAGGAACTTGAGTCTATAACCACAAAGGAACTTCCTAATAGAGAAACCCTAGGTGCAACCCAGTACCATTTGGGGACGCTAAAGAGGCAGTAGGTATTCCATGCTTTACAATTAGTATTACGAAGAACTGTCTATGACAAATGTAAATTTCCGACATTATTCTGCCAATTAGTATTTTATCTCTTATAAGCTGCGTTTCTACTAGATATGAGCGAAGATTCATAGCGAGGGATGTGCGTGAAACTAACCAATCATCATCATCATCATCATTTCAGCTGAAAGACGTCCACTGCTGGACATAGGCCTCCCCTAAGTGTCGCCACATTGACCGGTCCCGTGCGACTCGCATCCAGCGGATTCCCGCAACCTTCACCAGGTCATCGGTCCACCTGGTGAGAGGCCTTCCAACGCAACGTCTTCCGGTACCAAAACGGTACTAACCAATCACATAGCTAGAATACCTCAAGCTGTGAAAAAGGAGCGATAGTGGTGGTGGTTAGTTTCACGCACATCCCTCGCTCTCTCTAGTGGAAACACACCCTTAGACACTTCGTAATAAAGCTCACAACCGTTGTCTGCAACTCTCGCTTGGATGATTATTGTTTATACAACATCATGACGTAACATCACGCCTGTATGCTCTGAGGGGGTACGCAGATGTGTACAATACACCCAGATTTCGACAGTTAGGTTATTAAGACGTGACGATGGCAGCACCGGTACTTGATAGCTCAGTGGCTGATGTCCGTACGTTATAAAGAGATAATTGGCTTTCAACTACGCATGTAGCTAAACTGTAAGGCAACTCATTTCCCATAAAGGTACGTTGTGTAATTGCAAATAAATCGTTGACTATAAAATTGAATATGACAATGAATTCTGCACAAATACCGGACAAGTACATAATGATGCTACGTACCTACCTACGAGTACGTAAATAGTGTGGACATCAATTTGCGACGGAAACCACTCGAGGTTCGTAATTTACACACATTAGTGGGCAAATTGTTGGCGGGCTCCAAATTGTACGTCGATTACCGGTCACTGAACTAAACTAGCCATAACAGGATAATCAATGTACGGATATGTCGGTCAAAACAATGAGGAATTCATGCATCACGTAAATGTTTTGAATTCATCAACTTTACTTATGTTTTGCCAACATTATGCTGGACGAGCAACAATGTTTACCTAAGTACGCTGCGCTACCATCATTACTTTTATCACGAGATAATCTATTTCAGTAAATATAGTGGTGCTGGACAATACAAGAAGATATCATCATCATTAATACGGAAAGCATCCACTTTTAACCAGTAGAATTCATAGAGCGCTACAATTAATACTCCTGAGTAAAGCCAATATTGCCATCAATTCTGACCAAAACTCGGGAAGGTAAACTCCCATGTTGGGTTGTTTGTGTTCTTTATAAAATACATTTGGAAGTTTGCTTTGTAATCTTACTAAAACCTTTTCTCTAAATATCCTTCTACAAGCCATAAGTAAAGTAGTATGCACAAAACCTCGTGCAAGTGAAGTCTACTAACATAGCTTTTTAAGTTGCTACTAACAAAAATTAGTTATTAGTATGTATTTTTAGGTTAAGGTATTTATTTAAGGGTCTTTGTTACCTGAAATAAATGGTTTATTTTAAAAGTAATGTAAATATCCAGACTTTAATAAGAATAAGTAAGCTGGAGTGACACTGGCGACCATATTAGCCGTAGAACCGATGACCGTTGGGCAGCGGCGTGCAGTCGTCCACCAGGATGGGTAGGCCACGAAATAATGATATAAAAAAAAAAAACGCGCAACTCCACAACGTCCGTCGCTCTACATAATTATGATGGCCCTCAAAGTAGTCACATTTATTGATTTATAATATTTGAAAATAAGGCTGTAAAAACAAAAGTTATAAATACAAGAAGTAAAGAGCTCACCACATTATTGAAGGTTTAACTCACGATTTTCTAACGATGCAAACAGAAGAAAGATTCGGCTACCTCTAATATCTTATCCAAGTGAGTGGGTGATAGTTACAGAACACGTCAGTTAATTACCATATATTATTTTTAGATTAATTCTCGTAATTCGGGTACACATCTACCTTTAGACACAACTTGAAGCTTGTCATTATACGATAATAGAGAAAACTTATTGCCTTTAACTTCTAACAAACACACATTATCAGCACAAACTTTACAAGTAAACACCATTGTTAGGTGAATAAACAATTAATACACAACAAAATTAATATTTACACTGCTGTTACTGTTAAATGTACGTTTTTTGTTTCAAAACAAATGTGTAAATAACTTAATATGTTAAAATTAAAACGTTCAAGATCGCGATATAAATTGCTTGTCACAATGAAACAATAATGGCTTCCTTCAGAAAAATATAATTTCTAATTTGTCGATGGATAAATACGACCAAATAAAATTGCATCATTTTCATATCGAGTTGCTTCACAACAGTGATCAACAAAATTTTGCAGGATAATACGAAATTCCACTAATTTATATTTAATTTGGAAGGGAACCGGAACCAACCCTGCTTAGTGCATTGCTGCAAGGTAGCCCGCGAAATTCAAATTTCCTCACGTTTTTTGCAATTTGCAGGCCAGTGCTAGGTTGTATGTTGATGATTATATGATTTGCGGCTGTAAGACGTATGTAGTCATATTTTAATCAACATACAACATAGCACTGGCCTACAATAAAAACATTACTCTAATATCTTATCCAAGTGAGTGGGTGATAGTTACAGAACACGTCAGTTAATTACCATATATTATTTTTAGATTAATTCTCGTAATTCGGGTACACATCTACCTTTAGACACAACTTGAAGCTTGTCATTATACGATAATAGAGAAAACTTATTGCCTTTAACTTCTAACAAACACACATTATCAGCACAAACTTTACAAGTAAACACCATTGTTAGGTGAATAAACAATTAATACACAACAAAATTAATATTTACACTGCTGTTACTGTTAAATGTACGTTTTTTGTTTCAAAACAAATGTGTAAATAACTTAATATGTTAAAATTAAAACGTTCAAGATCGCGATATAAATTGCTTGTCACAATGAAACAATAATGGCTTCCTTCAGAAAAATATAATTTCTAATTTGTCGATGGATAAATACGACCAAATAAAATTGCATCATTTTCATATCGAGTTGCTTCACAACAGTGATCAACAAAATTTTGCAGGATAATACGAAATTCCACTAATTTATATTTAATTTGGAAGGGAACCGGAACCAACCCTGCTTAGTGCATTGCTGCAAGGTAGCCCGCGAAATTCAAATTTCCTCACGTTTTTTGCAATTTGCAGGCCAGTGCTAGGTTGTATGTTGATGATTATATGATTTGCGGCTGTAAGACGTATGTAGTCATATTTTAATCAACATACAACATAGCACTGGCCTGCAAATTGCAAAAAACGTAAGGAAATTTGAATTTCGCGGGCTAAAGAACATCCACCTTGAATCCTAGCCTTGTGTTGTAGCAGCCAATCATAACCCAGCTACACTCGCAGGAGTTACCGCCCAAAACTAGCTGCAATCTATACATGTGTGCGGTTCATACACGCGAAAATATGCACCAATGTGCCACTGTGTGCGTAAATTTATCAATGGGATTAAGGCTAGTAGACTGCTTGCCTATAAGATGCGTCCGGCGGGTGAGCGTCGAACTTCGTAGCAACTTCCAGTACAGTGTTAGTTTCGTAACACGGGCGCGAAAAATTGCTATAAGTATTCGAACAGGAGTTAGAACTTTTTTTTAATATTTTGTACAAAGTGTTATTTTATTACATGGTTCGCTAGTTATAATAATTGCCCCAGTTGGTAGGGTAGGCTTTGTCTAATTGCCTCTTCGTTGCGCACGCCCATGCCGTTGGGGTAGACGTGTTCTTGAATAGAGACTGCGAATCGGTCAGCGTAATGTGGGACGCCCTCAGGCGCCGTGGAGCGCCGATCTTCGCAGGGTGGCTGGTAGCAACTGGATGAGAGTTGCCGAGAATCGAGTTAAGGCCCTTCTTACCCTAAAACTAGCAGCTCTATTTGTGGTGGTTCAAACTTCGTTTGAAATATTGTTAGAATAAAGTTCTAATCAGCTTGCACTACAAAGCGGTTGTTACGTCTGGCACTGCGGCCGAATAGTGCGGAAGTGTTTTATTGCGATATACAAAAAATTTATTGATTGGACTAAAAAAATAAAACACATAAGACCTGCTTTATAGTTAGTTCAGTTAGTATGCAAAGTTTCATGATCTCATTTCAAGTACTTTTTGAATACCAGCGGTTTATTGTTCGATTTGGAGGTAACTTTGGATTTTTTTTCTATCGAGAAAAGTTAATGGAGTCGTGTTTTCGTCACACACAGGACTTAGCATTAATCCTCAACTTTACCATATATTTATTTCAAAATTAATGCTGCAGTATTTTAGGAGTAACGGAGGATCATGCTAAGCCATTTGAGGGATATATAGCCCTTGAGTGGCGTGCAATTGAAGAGGCCTATGTCCAGCAGTGGAAACAGACTCCTAAAAAGTTTAACTCTATTTCAAAAAAACAAAACATTCTAAGCAAACCCAGGTCAATACCCTAGTCCCACCATAAAACGTTGTGCTAATAAGAGAAAACCATTTGAATCCGGCTGGACGGCGCATTTAGCAGTGACTCACTAATTACCGACAAATGTCCTGCGAGCCTTGATAATGAGGGCGCTGCAATTAAGCGGCTAATTTTAGAGTTATCTATGTGCCTTTACGTTGTTTGTATGGAATTAATGGCGGTGTTAGAGGACGCATCCGGTATGTGGATATGGAATGGTGGAAATTTAACGTTGTGGATTTTTAACGAGAGTGTAAAAAAGTTTTGCTGCGTTGTCGTGGTGTATGTTTATTGATATTTTTTTTGTTCCCAAGTTGACCGCTGCCGATCCAATTTGTCTAGATATACCCCATATTCGACCCATCTCGGAGAAAAATAAAATCAACAAATCCATGATTGCCCTTCACACCGTTAACGTAACCAGCAACAGCATCTTCATCAGTTTCATTACGTAAAATGCACGGCCCAGCCATAACCCAACCATAAATATTGGTATTTGCATAACGCTGCTACAAATAAAGTATGTTTTTTCATTAAATCAAAAAACGCGACCATTGAAGATAGTCCAAAATTCGGGCTTTAAAAATTCAGCCAAATCGTGTGACAGTTACTTGAATTAGGTCTCTTTTTAGCGAAAAAGCGAGACCAAAGTCTAGTGTCAGTTAGTACCTAGCACCGCCTGAAAAATTCTGCGTATTTACTCGTATAAGTAATTCTAGTTACAAAATATTTCCACGAAACAAGATAGACTACTAACAAATAAATTTCATGTAGCCTTCAAAGAATCAATTGAATCGGTTTACGATTCCCAAAACACTGAGGCCATGACTTTATAGCTATTTGAGATATTATTTTGTAAGGGATACTATTTTCAGTTGACCTTGCTCCTTGGTTATCTGGCATTGAACTCAATCTGCACGAGAGTAACGCTCTGGCTAGCTAAACTTTTGGCAAACAACAGTCACAGAAAAATATTGTGTTTATAGGTGTAGTAGGTATGTTGTTATGTTTTTTGTGCACCAAAATAACCACGATGTGGACCCCTGACATAACCAGAAAGCAATGCGGTAGACGCCGCAGGAGATGGCGGGACGAGCTGGACAGACCCAACGACCCACACTCGCCCTGTATCGAAGGAATTGGAAGTCATGGATAGAGGCCTTTGTCCAGCAATTTTTGGGATAACACAGGTTAACAGTACAGTGTACATACAAAACTGATGATGTTTGGTCTTAAAAAAGATCAACATAATCCTTGCAACCACAACTAAAAATGTGTCTGGTGGTGGGCAATGGGTCTGTTACTTTCATGAATTGGTCATTATAACAACCATACTATGTGCTCGGCCAGACTGCAAACGCGGGTGCGGTGCGGGCGCGGTGCGACGAGCTCAAACATATGAACTTCATTGGAGTGTCCATAGTAGGCACGCGGGTGCGGGCTGCGGCGCGGGCTAGTTGGCGCGGGCCGCACGCGAAACGCGCGCGGGCAGCTCAAGCCATAGCTCGTTCATATAAGTGGCCGCAGTGAAGGCTCGGGCGACAAGTGCGGGAGCCAGGGTTACCAACTCCCAAAAATATTTACCCCTTAAGCTAAGTCAAAATTTCCACAATTACTCGAAAATCCCCTTTTTTTTCAGATGGGAAATCATCAAATGACCCCTCCCGCTCTGGCTCTTACTGACTAAAACCCATCCATGTTCCTTCTTTGCCTTTTGTGTTCCAGGGCCGCGGTAACTCTTTCGAACAACCCGCAGCCCTGGCAGGCATCGGCCCTTGCAGACCCTTCCTTTTGCTGATATCTCTTTAAGGCGCGCGTTGAACACGAACGCACCGTCGACATGACTTGTCGTCATAAGACGGACGGACGGACGGCGAGCTAGCCCATTGCTCTCCGTCCACAGGCCCGCGCCTACGGTGGCCACGTGGTGGCTCCCGGCCATTTATTTTATTAAATCACATCTCTCTTCTCTTATTTACCCCTAAATTTGGGGGAAAAACCCCTAAGTTGGTAACCCTGGTGGGGGAGCGGGTATCTCCGATCCCGCGCCGTTCGCCGCACCGCGCTGCCAGTCTGGCCAGGCAAACCGCGCGCGTTGCCGCACCCGCACCGCACCCCGCACCGCGCTGCCAGTCTGGCCGAGCACTATGACATCGTAATTACCTACCATAATGCCAAAACTTCGCAGTCTCCAAAAGTAATCATGTTATTTTTATAGTCTTGTACATACGAATGAAGTCATTAATAAAAAGCTTGTAAAAAAGCGATTAAAACACAATAGCGTGTCAGTGGTCACATAAAATATCAAAATAATAGAAGATTATCGAACAATCATACCCACGCCAGTCCAATGACTTTTTATTGACACGCCATCGGAAAAACCTAACGACGCCCTTCAATGACCAAGTTAGGAGATTACCAAAACTATATGAATCTACATTTTATGATAATATCAATCGGCCTTCAAAATTTCAGTAGCAGACCGTATTGACATGGACGAAGTATAGGGAGCATGTGTAAGAACGAAGCTAAAATCTCTGAACAATACGGAGCAATTTTAACCCTTTTGTAACCGTTTAAGTTCTACCCAATAGGGAATATGCATGAAAAACAAAACTCTTTTTATTCATTAAAAATGCCTTGTATTGGCGTATAAAAACATTGTGGTACACTTGTTTAAGTTTCTTACATCACTTATTTCACAATTTACTGTTTTATGTAGCATGTTTTTGGTGAAACGGAACGCACTCTCAAAACGCATTGTCCTCGATAACGCCGTATTGACGTCAAAGTTCATTGTGTCAAAAAAACACTTCTAGTTGAAAAGTGCTTAAAGTTTCACTAAAATTTTATTATAATATTACTACAACTACTACAACAGCCCATAACGTCCACTGCTGGACATAAGCCTCTCCCATGATGGGAGGAATTTGCCGTAATCTCCACGCTTGGCAGGCGGATTGGAGATCGCAGTGATGAAAGACTAACAGAAAACGCTGCTGCCCATTCTCTGGTCTACAGAGGCGCAAGGTGTTCTGCCTCAGACATTAGTCGCCTTATACGACACCCGTTAGTGTAATGGGTTGGTTCTATTCTACTCTGCCGGATACCACACGGCTAATTATAATATTGTTATTGCAATTTTTACTTGAATATAACAATATATAACATACAATTAGTAAAATTATTTTATTAAGGCCAAAAAAATTAGATGTAAACAAGGCAGATTGTGGATTATGACGTCACAACATAGCCGCGACAGCTACGGACGTTTGAACTGTCGTAGAAAATTGCAGAAGTTTAATATTATTTTTGTGCGACAAGCAGTAGTTGAAATTAACTTTTAATTCTTTTCTTGGGTTGATAGTACTGTATTTTATTGATTTAGGTGATGAATAAATTACGTGCTTATTCCCTATTCAATCTACACTTTATCATCATCTTTCACAGCCCGACTTCACCCTCTGCTGGGCATAGGCCTCTGTTTGCTTGGGCCAAGTTCCACGTTCTTGTGCCAGCCTACACATACTCTCGGTCAAATGGAAGCAACGACCCCCTTCGCCCTCGAGTATGTCAAGGCACAGTGCAACGGACTTGGCTTCTAACCGAGGCAAACTTATGCACTGTGTGGAAAAATCAATAGACCTCATACATACGTTAAATGTCACTGGTTTCCCCGAATGGTAAAAGGGGTGTACCTGTTGTAGGACTCCACCATTTCGTCAATAAAGGAGTCTGCCCAGTACCCCGTACCATACCATGACAGTGCTATAAACGTATGGGAAACCTAATAACATTTTTAAAACACAGACAGGCGTTTGGCAAAACTCAAAATTCCTTTGGTTGTCAAGTCCGATTCGGAAATAAGCCGGATTCAGTGATGCGGTTCGCATCGCCGGTCAACCATTATAGGTAATCGCCACCTTTCGGAAGCGGATCCAATGAGGTGGCTAAGGCAAAGTAAATCTCAGATGCGGACACCATAGTTGGTCTCAATCTGGTTCATGAGGTTAAGCTATTTTGAAATATGAAATGCCATTACCACAGTTTCAACCAATGACGATGTTTGGGTACCAACTGTGCTAGCGCCATTAGTTTCACAGTTAGCCTCCCCATTCGGAAACAAACCATACCACGACCACATACTCACAGTACATAACACAATTGTCGTAGAGATTATTGAAAGACAATGGGCAGCATATCGGACCTGTGCACTAAGACGATCATGCTGCCAGCCGAGCGTGAAGAAGCAACAATATCCGATGTGAATTGTGCATTGTACCGGTATGGGACAACGAAGCAAATAGAGAAGGATCGGAAGATACGGCGAAACATGTGGGAATTTGAAGACTTGTTTCAAGCTTGGAAAGGGTTGACCTGGATTTTGAGCAATAACACCAGCTTTGAGCAACAATAGGGTATAATAATTACGGCAATTAGCGGCATCGGCACTACAAAAACTACTACAGCAACATAGTACAAAAAGTACTACAGCGCCATCTATGACACAAGTAAAGAGCTCACATCAACATTCAAAATCGCGCTAGTAATGATATCCGCGACTTAAGAGGGCTATCACATTTTTTCTTGTATTTGAGTGTTTTAAGACACATGTCATCTAAACTGAGATTTTTGATGTGTGATTATGGTTTAGATATGGCCACAAAATTTAAAAAAATATATGTCCGAGAAAGTTTGATTATTTCTCAAGGGAGCGATCAAAATAAAAAAACATTTTTTTTTCTTGTATTTTTGTGCTAGACTCTTAAAACACACACACGCCCTCTTAAGAACATACAGAAAAACCCGACAAACAACAACTGCCGGGTAACACACCACCCATCTGGTCGGAGAATGCTCCCTTTTTTATGGGGCTGGAGAACTTTACACCCTGTTCTTCATCTCCCTACAATAAAAACATTACACCCTGTTCTTCATACCCCTACAATAAAAACATTACACCCTGTTCTTCATCTCCCTACAATAAAAACATTACACCCTGTTCTTCATCTTCCTACAATAAAACATTACACACTGTTCTCCATACCCCTACAATAAAAACATTACACCCTGTTCTTCATACCCCTACAATAAAAACGTTACACCCTGTTCTTCCTCTCCCTACAATAAAAACATTACACACTGTTCTCCATACCCCTACAATAAAAACATTACACACTGTTCTCCATACCCCTACAATAAAAACATTACACACTGTTCTTCATACCCCTACAATAGAAACATTACACCTTGTTCTTCACCTCCCTACAATAAAAACATTACACACTGTTCTTCATACCCCTACAATAAAAACATTACACCCTGTTCTACATACCCCTACAATAAAAACGTTACACCCTGTTCTTCCTCTCCCTACAATAAAAACATTACACACTGTTCTCCATACCCCTACAATAAAAACATTACACCCTGTTCTACATACCCCTACAATAAAAACGTTACACCCTGTTCTTCCTCTCCCTACAATAAAAACATTACACACTGTTCTCCATACCCCTACAATAAAAACATTACACACTGTTCTCCATACCCCTACAATAAAAACATTACACACTGTTCTCCATACCCCTACAATAAAAACATTACACCCTGTTCTTCATACCCCTACAATAAAAACGTTACACCCTGTTCTTCCTCTCCCTACAATAAAAACATTACACACTGTTCTCCATACCCCTACAATAAAAACATTACACACTGTTCTCCATACCCCTACAATAAAAACATTACACACTGTTCTCCATACCCCTACAATAAAAACATTACACCCTGTTCTTCATACCCCTACAATAAAAACGTTACACCCTGTTCTTCATACCCCTACAATAAAAAGATTACACCCTGTTCTTCACCTCCCTACAATAAAAACATTACACCCTGTTCTTCACCTCCCTACAATAAAAACTTTACACACTGTTCTCCATACCCCTACAATAAAAACATTACACCCTGTTCTTCATACCCCTACAATAAAAACATTACACCCTGTTCTTCACCTCCCTACAATAAAAACATTACACACTGTTCTTCATACCCCTACAATAAAAACATTACACCCTGTTCTTCACCTCCCTACAATAAAAACATTACACACTGTTCTTCATACCCCTACAATAAAAACATTACACCCTGTTCTTCACCTCCCTACAATAAAAACATTACACACTGTTCTTCATACCCCTACAATAAAAACGTTACACCCTGTTCTTCACCTCCCTACAATAAAATACGCAATAGAGGTTCTACTGACAAATAAATAAGACAGGCATTTGACATGTAACTTCCTTAAGTATTATGAAAAGCTCTGTCATTACCATGTCAATCATTAAAGGGTACGTTTCCGAAGTACCGTCCAATTCGTCAATAGCTGAAGATGAAAGTAAGGATAAATTTAAACTGACCTGATCCATCCTGATAACGCCCTCAGCCAAAGTCTTGTATCCCAGAATTGTGCGGTTCTTGTATTTCTTGCGACGCTGCAGCATTATCTGCAATCTGAAATTTACAAAAAATGTCTGTAAAACATAAATTAACAAAGTATGCAAGTAACTTCACGCCTGTAATTCCCAAAGGATTAGATAGAGGTGTACCCATTTAAGTCCCATGTAATAGGGGGCGTGAGTATTGCAATCAACCGAGCACAAATCCAGACTCCATGGCGGCTATTGATGAAATGATGGGTAAACCCAATAACACTTTGCCCGACCTGGGAATCAAACCTTGTGCTCAGCGGTCGCGCTTGCATCCACTAGACGAAGTATACTTCCCAGGGTACATTAAGACTCTCTCACTTCTTAAATCCATTGTAGCCATGTTATCGTTCAACTTTCTGGTTAATCCTCCAAGATCTTACTGAGATTCGTTCAGGTCCATTCCAATTTTAAACTCATTTTTAGTCTAGACTTTTATTAGTACCGCTTTTAGTACCTACTAAAAGTAACGCCCCTCATAAATTGAAACTACATTCCATAATCATTTAAGCATACCTAAAATCGATTAAACTATCGATAAGCACATAAACAAATCGATGATACGTATTGTAAAACTGTTTATAAAGTTTTGTTTGAACGTGAACAGCTACGTCGAATCTTCAAACTGTTGGTATAGTTTTATAGCCTATTTTATTGTTCAAAATGTTTATGCTATGTTGTTTAGCCAGAGTGTTTGAATATATGGTAAAAAGCCCTAAAAGTATTATAAATAGACGCTGCTTTATAACCGATTTAAAAGCTGAAGACTAATTTCGTTTGATTTTTATCCAAACGCGACTGCTGAGCACGAGGTCCTGGTTTCAACTCCCGGGTCGGGCAGTGTTATTGTGTTTTTCCATTAGGAATTTCTCAGTGGCAGCCACAGAGTCTGGATTTATGCCCGGTTGGTGGAAATAGTAGGCTCGTCCTACAAGTGGCGAAATGTGGGTGTATTAAGTACACCTCTGCCCAACCCTTAGGGGATTACAGGCTTGATGTTATGTGTTTTGTATTTAGAGGGAAGGGATTGTTAAAGAGTTGTTAACAATGTTAATCTGTGAAAGATCTAATAGCTAAAGAGCTTCGAAGCAAGACTCGATTTTTGTGTTGTTGTACAATGCTAATGTAAATAGTGATATTCTTCTTTAGGTCAACAATCTATCCGTAACAATTTTCTGTTTAATTTTCATCGCGATTGTTATTTCAAAGTCTAAGTCGATGAGTGCTATAAAAACACAAAGTAATCAAATAAAACTGTTGATATCGACCCTGTTGTCCATTTTATCCATCCAATATTTACTACAAAATTTTATAGCCCGTGCTGATATTGCACTCAAACTTTTATTAAAAATACTTAATACGATCCCGGCTGGAGTGACTCATAATGGCCTTGTGTCCTGAAAAAATCGAATTAGTGGGATTGTCTCCACCGATCACAGTATCAGATCACGTTAGCCACGGATCACGGCGAGTTGTATCCACTGATAGCATTATCAGATTTTCTCGTTGTCGGCGCCTCACATATGCGTGGACAACCGCGGGGAGGGCGTGGGGCGCGGCGTACCGAACCCGGCTACGCGAGCGCCGCTGCGCGCCCTTCCACTCACTGAGCTCTCAGACGTCGGCCACTCCGGGCATTTCTTTGTTTACTCTACATGTTGAATTAATGTTAATTTTGGTATTACACATATTTGTATACAGTCCACTACTCTTATTGCAAAGTCCCACCGAGTCTATTCACTCGTTGTAGTCTGTCAGTAGAATATCAAAAAAAAATTGACACGATTTTTTCTTTTGTTACGTATACCAAAATTGACGAAGATACGACGGTTTTAAAATTCTCAATACGTCACGCCGTGCTATAATTTTTAGTGCGTTGTGACGTCTAGAGCCCCCACTCCCGAGTTTTGATGTGTTTTATCTTTGTCAATATTCATTGATTTACAAAAACAAAATACACGTGTCCATTATTTTCCAATACTGTAACTGACGGACTAAATAGATTTGCAATTTATTGATGGTGGAAACTAGCCTATACTATACAATATTTTGTTTAGTGGAAACCGTACCTACGTACCCTTCATTAAAACGGTGTTTGCTTTTGTGGTACTTGCATCGTCTTCCTTCCCTTGTCCCATGTAACATTCTTCTCTATCAACAATCACGCTATCATTTACTCCTTTTTCTTTCATATCACTCCTCACACAATCCATCCATCGTTTCCCTGGTCTCCCTCTCCCTCTCTATCCATCAGCATTTATATTCATCACTCTTTTAGACAAATGCGATTCGTCCCTCCTCATTAAGTACTTTATTTTTTCGTGAGTGGTTTAATTAGGCTCTCGCACCACTCACGAAAAAATAAGGTTCTACTCTATGGTACTAGAGCAGAGGATCGCCACATTTACATACTACAGCTTAGACCTATTGTTAATACTTCAGACTTCTTGGGCTTTAATTGTCTACTACCTCAAAATGATTGCCAGTAACATGCAGTAGTTGCTAAAACATTTACTATTAAGACGGCCACTCGGCCCAAAAGTCTCACTAATTTGGCGCTATCATTAGCGTCCATCAATTCATTGGTGTGCAGGCATCAGGGAACGCACGACACGATACACGCCCCTTCCACAAAGCCATGCACAAAACATGTAAAAATCTACAAAATTAGCTAATGACTAGACTAAACACTATTCATAAAAAAAGACAAAAACCTGAAAACTACCTTACTACCTAGAAAGAAGTCTGAAGAAGAATAATCAACCTTGGCCGTAAAACATGAATACTTGAGAAAATTCCTACATTAACGACTGCATTCAAAACTACTAAATCAACTATAAACAAACGTAGAAAAAAACTAGATTAATGTCTTCATAACGAGGGAGACATGGTTTATCGTTTGCTCGACTTTTATTATTGCTTTCAGTACTCGTATAGACAATACGCGTGGAGATTTTATTGTTAGTATTCTGGACGTTAAGCTTACTTTATACAATTGCTTCTTAATGATAGGAGTGTGGATGTGGTTTATGATTATGACTACATTAGGTTGTCTGTGGCCACCCGCAGTGAGAGCTTTATAAGCTGACTAACTGTTAGCCCCGACTTCGTTCGCGTAGAAATTTACGTGCGCATGAGTGAGGAAACAATGCCTATGTGCAGGTGTGTGCTATTCCATACTATAATCTATCTCTGTGCCAAATTACATCCAGAACCGTTCTGGCGTGACTGAGTAACAAATATCTATCCACCCAAACTTTCGCATTTAGAATATTACTTGTAGTAAGATTACGCTAAAGGTCTTACCAAAGAACCTAAACGCAAACAGCACATCTGAACCGCGTTCAAGACCTGTCAGCGTCACCATTATTGTGAAATATTGGCATGCTCTTGAACGCAGCAAGAAGATGAGCAACACTGGACTGAAGTCATATGTTCTGGTTATAGTTATAGTTCCTGTTATTTTACCCAGATCACTGTGTTTTCAACCCAAAATCATCGTTGTTATAACAAATGTACTGTGATATTGATGCAAAATCTAAGATAATGTAACTGTAATAGCTCCGTCAGTGTTTATTACGTATTCACCTGTTTCCATCCCGCTTAACAAAATGCGGGTACTGCAGCGAGAAGCACAGGTCGAGCTCGACATCAAGCGGCGGCACCGCGATGTCGTTGGAGCGCAGCGTCCGCTTGGAGCTGTGCATGCGGGCCGCTAGGATCACGGCGCCTGCGCCCGCGCCGCCGGCCGCACCGCTGCCGGTCTCGCCCAGCGCGCCGCATACACGGAGACGAGTTATTCGGAGAGTGCATAGCCTGAGGGTAGAGAGAAGTGGGTTGTAGGTATGGTCGAATTATAGTTGATACAAAGGATTGATTTGTATCCTTTTTTGTACACTAAAAGGCACATCAAGAGTCACGATACAGACACACAAAATGTTATCTAATTGGTAATAGTAATTTCTTCCAGAAAACCTTTGGGTTGAAAGAATCTTAAGTAAAGTATGCATAAAAAATAAGTACATAATTATTACAAAAGTAAATTAGAAGAAGTTTGTACAGCAATAGATAAAGTTTTTCATCGGCCTTTCTAGTGCGTAGCGCGCGCTACGACGTCTACGAGTGCTACGACGACGTAGCGCTAAACACGCGAGTCTTTAACGTGAGTTCATCCGTAATCTTTTCCTAAAAATGATTTTTAGGAGGTATCCTGTTTTCATTACCATACTGCAAAAGCCAGCAAGCAATTTCAGAAATATCTCGTTTCCCAATAAATAACCGTAGACAGGTGAAAAATGTATGACGTAGTAAAACCATGTCGACAGAACTCGTTCCCGGCTCGCTACGCCGAAAGATTACATGCTATAACTGGGACGACCATATCGTATCGTGTTCGTCGTGATTGGCAAATATTGGGACTATACTACGATGGTTTGTAGTTGCGTCTCTAATGTACATTGAGTTATTTGGACGGGAATGTTTACGTAGGAATCTTATGGAAGAAAAAAATATTTATTTGATCAGAGTAACGCATAAAGGAAATAAAGCACACTTTTTTTGAGTGTCAGACTTGTACTGATTAAAACCCATCCATGTTACTTCATTGCCCTTTATGTTCCAGGGCCGCGGTATCTCTTTTGGACAGTCCCGCAGCCCCGGCAAGCATCGACCCTTGCGACACGGCTAATAAAGCACACTTGGGGCATATTTTAGATTGTCTGTTTATACTGTCTCAGAGACAAATTGAAAAATGTAATAGTATTTGTTGCGGAATTAACTACCAGTAAATAGGGATTCTTGCCATCGAAACTTATTTCAAAAACTCATAAATCACATATTAAAATTGAGTGGCTTCAATTTCATATCATGATTATTATTTTTCTAATAAAAGTCCTCTTGTTTTGTTATATTAATAAAAATAATAGGCATGACGACAGTATCAAAAAATTGCAAATCTATTTAGTCCGTCAGTTGTTGTTGGAAATTAATAGACACGTATTTTTTGTTTTTTGTAAATCAATGAATATTGACAAAGACAAAACGCATCAAAACTCGGGAGTGGGGGCTCGTGACGTCAGAACTAGGTAAAAATTATACCTAGGCGTGACGTATTGAGAATTTTAAAAGCGTCATATCTTCGTCAATTTTAGTTTAAGTAACAAAAGAAAAAACACGGGTCAAATATTTTATGATAATCTAACTGACGGACTAATTAGTTTTTTTTGTCGTCTCGCCTATTCTCTTTAAATTCGAGATGTTTTAGAAATATAATATCCTGTGCGCAAAATGATAATAAAGCCCTGGAGACCTTATAAAATAAATAAATACGCCCGAAACGACGCCCACACAATATTATCTTGTTATTTACAAAGGACAGAATATTATTTTACCAAACAACAAATTATGACAGAGGTTAAACATAACATGACGTCTGTTTTCCTTGGAAAAGTTATGGTACACATTATGTTTCATTTCCCATGCTAAGCGTCAAATATTGGTTGACTGGCAGAAAATGCCTATGGCATTAAGTCCCCCTCTGTACTTGTGCTTCATCATCTGCCTCATCATCTGCCTAGCGTTTTTCCAAGTTTTATTTGGGTCGGCTTCCAGTCTAACCGGATGCAGCTGAATACCAGTATTTTAGATGGAGCGACTGCCTATCTGACCTCCACAACCCAGTTAGTACTAGGTAATACGATACCCCTTGGTAAGACTGGTTGTCAGACTTTTTGGGCACTGACTACCTGTAACGACTGTCAAAGATCACAAATGACAGCCGGGACCAACTGCTTAACGTGCTTTCCGAGGCACGGAGGAAACTCGGTATGTAATGGGTGGTCACCCATCCACAGACCAACCTAGGCAAGCACGGCTTAACCTTAAAATCGACCCGAGCGGCTGTTATTATTTAGCCACGAGCTCCTCGTGCTTGTGCTTATAGATAAATAAATAAATCAATGTGGTCACATTGTGGTCACAGCTCTGGACGTGTGAAGAAGATTCTTCTTCGGATCTTCTGCTCCGGACGGTGGATGGTGGGTGTACACTCACGCCGAGTCACTCAGTGAGAGCAGGGCGAGTACAAGAGCAGCGGTCGTCTAGCCTTGGTGTTCTTCGCTTAGTTGTACATACACGCTGGCAATCGGCCCACCTCGGAGTGTTTCGGAAAGAGAGTACATCCACCATTCCAGATAATGTATCTGATAGTGTCCAGTCTAAGGTTCCGCGATCAGTCCGTACTAACTTAACCGAACCTTTAAACATAACAACACGCTTGTTTCAGAAGTGTACCATAGCACACAGTTATGTTAAAGTCTCACGTAATAGGGGGCAAAGGCAAGGCCTAGTGCCATCAACCAGGAACAAAATCAGACTCTGAGCTGCTACAGAGAAAATCCTGATGGCAAAACACCCAATAACACTTTAGACAGACAGAAGTTAAAAAATATCCTCGAAATCCTATCGGCTGTCAAGTCCAATCCGAAGCTAAGCCGGATTTTATTTATTTAAGCTCCGGAAACAGAACTAGAGCTGAAGCGGTCGACGCCGAACCAGTATAAACGGATCGGATTCAAAGAATAATCCTTTAACATCGTTCACAGATTCCAATGACTTATCTGCGTATCAAATGCGACCATTTATTGTTGATTTGTGTAGGGGATTTTTTTTATTAACATTTAAATCCGTTCAATTCCGAGGGAATCAGGATAATCCTTTGAGAATAAGCGTGAAATTGAGAGATTCGATTTAGGATTTAGAGATTCTGTGATAGGCTGATTTATTGCGCTTTAAAATTGGTAGGATTAAAAAGAGACATGGTTCTTTTTTATTCTAAAATTCAAGTCCTCCATGCCTTCTAATATTAGACATGCGAAAGTAACTTAGTCTGTTACGTTTTCACAGCTGAACAGATTTCGATGACACAACAAGGTTGACCATGATTGACCCATCAGGATAAAAAGTATCCCATATTGGTTAGGATATGGGATACTTTTTATCCTGATGGGTCAGTTCGAGTAAGAAAATATCCAGTGAAGCCGCGGTAAATAGCTAGTGATAAATAATGTAATTATGACAAGTCTTATCTCAAAAGTATGTAATAAGGACTAAAATTACACTTAACATTCATGTTAAATAATTACAGAGCCTTTCCAGACCACATTCCCATATTAATTATTGTAATGTCAAGATATACTCAAGTAATAATTAATCTTAAAGAGCTTTTTACATACACTTTGCAAAGCCATTAAGAATTTCTGCACGTAATAAATAAGACGGCGCTGAGACAAGCACATGTGCAGGGTACACGTTTATATCTTTAGAAGTAATGTATGTAATTCTTCCTGGTGGCTTAAGATGTTTTCTCTTAAGGCTTTTGCAGACATGCTACGTTTCAGGGCTACCGTATTCGAAGGGTAACCAACGGAACCCTATTACTAAACCTCCGCTGTCCGTCTGTCTGTCTCATAATCCGTAATAGGCAGACAGTTGAAATTTTCACAGAATGTGTATTTCTGTTGCTGCTATTACAACAAATAATATAAATTAATATAAATTTAAGGGGGCTGCCCTACCACGATGGCCCGGAAACTTTACGCGCGAGTCCGGTTTTTTATGCTAATGAGTGGCAAACAATCATGGGTCACTAGTAATACCACGGGTGTTGCCTATACCCTTCTTAAAGAGGACTCTCTTCATTTATTTTCTTGAAGCTGTCCATGACTTAGCACCTATGCTCTTTCCAAAAAGGTCAGTAATTAAATAACTTTTTTAAGCTTCATACAGCAACTAACAGAAAACCGGCCGAGACAGAGAGGTAGGAGCAAATGCGACTGAAACAGACGCAACCGCCACCAATGGTGGTAGATGCGACAAATAGTTGCAACTACCACCAGTGGGGACAGACCGGTGGCAGATCGGAATAAACCAGAAAGCGCTTAATTTGAATGTCGTGTTCGAAAGTAGCGGGTCGCTCGATATACAGTATCGAAAACAGAGGCATATCTGTTTTAAAAAAAACTTCGTCGAAATGGTCGAACGCAATGAATCAGAGAGCCAAAACGCGATGTAGCGTTGATGACAAAATGCTAAAAGTAGCTAGTCTGCTAAGGCCCTAAGATATTTTCTCTTACATAAAGACACCGGCCTGGTTGGCGCCTCGGGCGAATTCTCCGTGCCAGAACACAATGAGCAATAATGTTTATTATTGTGTTAACAAAAATACCTTTTTGTACACGCAATAATACAAAACATCTTCTTCTGTGATTTTATTTATTTTTCTTATTATTTTGGTCTTTTGTAGGTATTGTGGTTTGATGATAAATACAGTAAATAAGTACACAATCAAATATAAAAACATTTCAGTAAATTGATTGTGGGTTTCCCTGTTCACACATGAATAGGTTACAATTGTCCAAAATTATAAATAATGTATTTTTTTCCTGTTTTTATTCTAAAATATCAATTTATCCTTTATAATGAATTGAATGGTGTTCGAAATCTAGTAGCTACATTATTAATTTCCAGGAATCTCATTTCAGTTTTTCATTGATTTATTGGAAATCTGCAAGGATAAAAGGCAAGTATAATAGTTATTTATGCAACTTGTATAATGAGGGGTATTAAAACACGAATGTGGGTTTATCACACGAGGCTAAGCCGAGTGTGATAATAGTATCACATGAGTGTTTTAATACCTAATTATGTACAGTTGCATACAAGACTTTATCTACATCCATGATATGAATCCTCCATAAAAGGTTCTGAAACCATAGGTTGTTGTAGTGTTGTAAGAAGTCTATGTAAATTCATGGAAAGTTGAATTGCTGAGTATTTAACACAAACAAACCATGTATAGGTAATATTACAATGCAATTATTAAAATACACAAAGCTTATATCACTCATTTTTGTAAACAACAAAGTAATATCGAACAAAAATGGCGGGATTCGACTTGAATTCGAATTAACCTATAAGTTTTTTTTTAATTACGGCGCTGTGGTAGTGAATCGCACGTGCTAGACAATGTTCTTTTTTTAAAACGAGTTGCATAATGAAATTTAGTACAACATTATAACACCCGTTTGGGTGTTATAATGATTATTATGACACTGGCTGTTTTAATGTTGGCCATAAGCTAACTGTTTCAGATACTTTTATAGAGGATTTATAGCATGGGTGTAGATAAAATTGTATTTGTTATAAACTAATAGTACTCATTAATTATTAAACCAAACACTTTACTCTAAATTAATAAAACAACTATCGTCGCAGCACAGCACTATCTGAGCAAAACGGGTTCAGACGTCCAATAAACGAGCTATCGTTTCCTGAAAGTCGTGACAAGTCGCACGGCTAGTTCACAACACCAACAATACATACCCTACCAACAATATATGAAATAGAAGCTATACTCGTAGCTACCTACCTACATTCATTCACAAGGGAGAAATGGCGACATGTTAAAACTTGTGAGATTTCTGTGCTACATAATAATCCTTCCAGAATAAATGCTCAATATCTACAGAATGGCGAACACTGCATCATAATCCAGTGTTTAAAAAGATCTTTATTTTTAGCAACCACCTATGAAAATACCTAAATTTTATAATAATACAACTTAGATTAGAAATAGATTATGTAGACTTACAACAGATACAAACGATACAGTTACAGTGTTAACATACACAAACTCTACGCATTCAGGGTGTCTGTCACCACAAACCTAGGTCATATTCCCTGTCAAATTAGCTAATTGATAATTAATTGATATTGCGTAGTTCGCAGAATTTAGTCATTCGTTTTTCTTCGAATTCGTCGCGCATATTTGTTCATACATAGGGGAAAGTCTGCCTCGAATGTAATGGTTTCTCTGAAATTGGCTAGACACCGTAATTGTTTCACACCTACGTTATTTGAGCTTTTGTTATCATCACTTTAATATGCTTACAAGGTATTTAAGTATTACCTATATTAGGTATTTTGTAAATTACCTATATTAATTTTAAAAAGTCTTATGGAGACTACAGGAGCTAAACGCGAGTTTTATAATGCAAAAAAGCAAATGATTCACTGCAATAAACAAAACCAGTAAAATATATGATATTCTTCAGGATATATGCTAGTACGATAGTGTTTTGAAAACATAATACAACTAATTTTACTCGATAAAAAAAAACACGAATTTGTCTCTAAAAATTTCTTTTAACGAATACTAAAATACATGCAATTATTCTGATTTTTTGGCAAATAATTCTACAAGCAACAAATAAATAATAATAAATATTAGCATCATAGTGTTTTATTTTTTTAGTCCGATCAATAGATTTTTTGTAAATCGCAAAAACCACTCATTTCGCACTATTCGGCCCGCAGTGACTGACGTAACAACCACTTTGTAGTGCAAGCTGATTAGAACTTTATTCTAACAGTATTTTAAAACGAAGTTTGAACCACCACAAATAGAGTTGCTAATTTAGCTCCTGTAGTCGCCTTAAGGTAAATTAACGTGAAAATTCCGTTCATTTTGTCCCAATTCACCTTCGCGTCCCTGTTTAAAAAACAGTTTTTTAAAACAACATCATATTCCCAGAACTCATGATCACAAAAGCTTTCAAAAACCTCATAGGACTTCAATTTCAATTCGTCAAGCCATCTCATATTGGTAAATGAAAGCCAGCGTGATATACCACCATCTGCCTGCTTTTTCCCAACGTTTTCACTACGCCAGTATTTTACATACAAGACTGGACACCATCGTTCAACTTAAACATAGTAGCTCGATCACAAACTCGCCCAGTCTGAACCAGTCTTTTATCTAGCCAGAGCTTAACGACGGCAGTGCAGGGCTGCCGGCTAACTTTTCCCACGTCTAAACGCGGTTTAACTTTATGTATCCTGTGTAAAAGTTAGCGGTGTTTATCATGGAAACGACGCAAATAAAGAATTTATTGCTAGTTCTAATGTTAATCGTTTTTTTGTCACAGTACTGTTGGCGGTTGCAAAGTTTGTCGTGGTTATGGAAAATCCTATACATACTATTAAATGAGCAATATTTGTAATCACGTTCTTGAAAACGGCTAAAAAAGTTTCGATGGACGTTGCAATACGGGGGTTTACGGGGGCGTTTCATATCTGAAAAAAAATCCTTTTCTCTATTTTCACTAGAGCAGAGCTCGGTCGCCTAGCTATTGTTTATAATAACGTCTATAACAAATACTATTCATTTAAACTTCATGTACAAGAATAGTAAATAGTAAATAGGCGGACTTAATTCCACAACATTCGGCATTCTCTACCAGACAACCTTTGGGTCAAATAGGACAGCATTGTGAAAGAGTATACAAAAATACCATTCATTATTAGCATCTGAAAACAAAACTCAAAATTGCAAAAGTTGGTTGTTACTTTCGAAACGCTAAACGTTGGAACAGATTTCAATGTTTGATACAGCTCTGAAATAACGCATACTTTTCACCCTAACAGAAGTTACCTAGCATTTCTGAAGTCTACGCAGACGAAGCTGCAGGTTCAAGTTGGGGTGTAAACTAAATAAAAACGAATGAGCCTTTTAAACATTGAGACTAAGTTCAATAAAACATTATTGTCGCCATGATTAATGCAATTAGACCAAGTTGTGGTACTAAAAATAAAATAGAACCTAACACGTACTAAAAAGTGCTAAATAATTTCCATAAAACAAGTTGATTACTTTAATAGTTTAATGTTAATAGCTCTGATGTTAACGGACTTTAGTCTAGATGGAAAACTTTGCTTTAGACAGTAATTTAAGCCGCTCCAAGGGCAATTAAGTAGGTGAAGAATTTTCTAACTTTGTCTTGGTATAGGGTTCAAGCTCTACTTGGCTTGTAAAGAGAAAATTGAGATAAAATCGAAAATTTTCAGGGATTTTAACGTTGAAAACTGATTAGGTACTAATTCAATATTCAGGCAAGTTTTTTCTTTAAATTTTACACCACACTGACGGTTCACAGAGGAAAATGGTAGAAAAAAACGTGTTGCACGGACCCCAAGTAACATGGAGCAAGGGTAGAAAGATCATGAGGATGAGTCTCACCGTATTATCTTCAGAGCAGATTAACCATTTTATCGTCGAACCTTTGACAGACACAAACCGTCGTTCCGGGAAGTATAATAACAGAATCTTCTACCTAATTTCAATCTTGAATCCACTCACTGAAGTACATGTATCAATTTTTGCACAACACCGCTTTGAACTTAATGTGAACTAAGAAATGAATTTTGAACAAATCATGATCTTAATAGGTTTCAGGGATGAAAGTTTATATAGATCTTCGTAATGTAAGCCGAAAAATGCAAACTTCACAGCATCTTTTCGCCAGCCCTATTTAACAACAGTGGGGCAGGAAGTGTAAGGTGACCGGAACGCGCATGTCCGACGTAGAGTAATATGGCAGGCCCTGGACACCTGCAACTAGATCACGACGAACAATCTGGGCCTTTCACCGATTTTAATAGCTCTGGGCACGATTCTGAAAGCTGAGTTGTGAAAGGTAGATGGAGATTGAAGACTATTCAATGTTTGCAAGAAACATATCAGACGGATAAACATACGCGGCTGACATTTTGTTAAGTAGGTATCTACAGTTAAACCAGAAAAACGATGCGCTTCGGTAATCTTCGTACTTCAAAATTAGCGCGACCGTCCGGACTGGAGCCACTGAGAAATCCGAAGATAGGCGATGATCGTCCAAGCGCCTACTTTTCTTGGGAGATCTGTATCTTGGTGTATCTGATATCCAATCATAAATATCTAAATTAAATGCAAAGCTACACCAACAGCTTTATTAAATATTACCACTAGACAGTAGGCATCAAAGTCCTGTCACTCGCAACGCCATAACATTTGATCGACGGGATTAATTAGAATCCACCATTAGGGCATGAATATTGAATATCAATCTGCATCAGATGCAAATCAAATAGTAATCAAATGGATGCAACGCTTTGTAACAAACAGGCCTCGCCATTGATGAATGTTCGTATTTGTACACAGTTAAATTAATGTTGTGCGAGTATAGCGCGCTTATTATGGTATTGTGTTGCAAATGAATCGTTGTAGATTACATAACATCAAGCCTGTAATCCCGAAGGGTTTAAGCAGAGCAAACGGACACAAATCCATGGCACCTACTGAGGAATTCCTGATGGATAAAATTCAATAACAATTTAGCCGACCCGGAAATCGAACCCAGGACCTCTTGCTTAGCAGTCGCGATTGCGACCACTAGACCAGTGAGGCAATCCGTTGTAGGTTAATAAATTGAAAATCCAACTTATATTACGAAGTCATAAACAGACGGCCATCTTTCTTTGTAAATATGACACAATTGTACTATAACTTTTGATTAATAAAACTTATTACTTACCTATCAAAAACTAAAAGTTTACTTTAATGCTGACACACGAAGTTCACATAAAATTGACCCTCAGTTATAGGCGATAGGACTAGGCGATAAGACTAGGCAATAGGACTAGGCAGTTTGGACTAGATAATTATACTCCTAACCCAAACGCTTGAAGAAATATAATTCAATTTAGAAATATCGCAAATCAACAAAGATTCTATATTATATCCAACAATTCCCTCACACAAAATACAAAACTCTCGTTTCCCAATTTCACAGCAATCCAATCAAATCGCTGGTCACAGATCGCAGACCGAATAAAATTTATGACGGCCCTCATGGAACCGAACCGCGGGCGAACAGATAACCACAAAACTAAATTATTGGTTAGCTAACGGACGTATCTCTAGCTATAAATCTCGTTGAACTGCGATTAGTAACCTTGAACCTAGTTTAACGTGGATCACGACAGAGTGCTTATCGAGTGTTTCCATAATTAAACTAGTTATAAAAGCAGGAAGATACGCAGTGGTTCCCTGAGGAAATATTTTTTATTACTACAAGCTCGGGAATGGGCGTGTTATGTTTGTAGGTCAGTAAGTGGTTTAGAGGGGTGATAAAAGTGTAATTTTTGTATTTTTTGTTTTGTTTTTCGTAACACTTCTATAAGCGTAAGCTGGGGTACGATATAATAATGGGGTAAACAGTTACTGGATGATATTGATGTCATATAACAGACCGGATAAGAGTGTTTGAATTTATACTAGCAACAATGGGGTAGATGACACACCAATCAATTGAGATATTTTTAAGAGCTGTCAAAACGCGGTTCTCTCATAGATTTTGTATGGCAATACCCAACTGTGACGTCACTGTTTATTCAACTCAATTACTCAACTATTTATTGATTTCAAAGCAACTAAAAATCGAATTTGGCAATTAATTGAAAATAATTCGGGTTTTCAGGCCCATAATAAAGTGTTCTTTTTAGGTGTCTGGAAATTATTGTTTTATGGTGTCATCTACCCTATTCTGGAAATGGAAATTATGTTTTTCCTACTACTCCTTTTTTTTTTTTTGTATTGGAAGTCATCAAATGACTTCTCCCGCTCTGGGCGGAGCAGGAGGGAGTGTCAGACTTTTACTGACTAAAACCCATCCATGTTCCTTCATCGCCCTTTGTGTTCCGGGGCCACGGTATCTCTTTCGAACAGTCCCGCAACCCCGGCAGGCATCGGTCCTTGCTTCGAATTAATCAGAAAAGAATAGCTGAGGAAGGGGTCCCCCTTCCTCAGCTATTCTTTTCTGATTAATTTCGTTGCCGGACCCAAGACAGTTAAATTGTGTCTGTGTGATTTCGTCGAGCTTCATTGTGTTAGCGTTTTTCTGGTTGCTAGTTGCAGTGGTTTGGGAATAGATTGGCAAGCTTTTCCCAAAAAAAAAAAATAGCAACAATTTCAATTTTATCCTAATGCAACAATTTGGATTTGTGACCAGTTGATGGCTCGCCCAGAATTACATGGGAGTTACCATAACTGGCAATGGCAACATGTGGGTTTACTATGGGTAATTAGGTACACCTCCGCCTAGACAGCTAGACACTATGTAGAGTGCCTTGTTCCCGAAGGCAAGCCAGCAGGAATCGGCTTTTTAGGTGCCTTCGAACCTGCCGCATTACTCTTCGGGGATTGCAGAAGTGATGTTATGTTGTTGTGAAAACCGTTGGAATTTTCTGAAAACCAATAAACGCTTTTTCAGAATAATGGTTTTAATTTTGTTTGTTCGATATTTCAAACGGTTGGCTATAATCGTTACGAAACGTTAATTCCACGGATATGCAATTTGTTAGAACGGTATACTGCGAGAAAAAACACATTATGGGTTTCAGAATAAATGGCGCTCGCAAAAAGTAGTCTAAAAAACGCTTATTCAGGATAATGGCGTTTCCCAGTGGATTTATTGCGAATTCCATAATTATGTGTGGAAATAAGGACAAAGAATATTGCGTTTTGATCAAAGCATGGATGTCACTAAAGATAGGTAAAGGGTGCGTGGAGAAGCATAACAATGCTACCACTGCTTGTCTCTGCATCACCCAAAGGTTGACTGGTAGAAAATGTCTATGGCATTAAGTCCACCTCTGTACTTTGTGCTTGAAGTGTTAAATAAATAAAGGCAATTTCCTAGCAGCTAACAACAACACGTGGCAATCTAATATAGAAGATAAAATCATCTTGATAATATTTCAGGTTCCAAAGAATCAACCAGAAAATCTGGAAACTGAATATTTTCAAAATTCCAACACCACTAAACTGAAATGCCACACATAATAAATCAAACTAGTGCCACAAGAACTTTTTATAACCGCCTAAATTCGGCAGAAACTGTACCAATGAACTCGTAAAATGAGCACCAATATATCTGAAAGAAAAGTGGCTTTCAAAAGGATTCATGAAATGGACGGGCTCAACACAATGGAAAACTTTTTAATAATATAACTTTTTGTGGTGGAAAAGGGCAGAAAGTCTGGAGTTCCAAGTCGACGACGAGGGTTCTGAACTAGAAGCTATTATGAAGAAATAAGATTGAAAAGATGGAATCTCTTGAGATGAGTTTTAATTTCACCAGGCTGTTATTATTACAACTAAAGAAGCTAAAACATCGAGACCTGATTTATGAAAATAACCGTCTTCTCGTGGTTTGATGACCTAATCCCGCAATGGTTAAGTAGAGGTGTACCTCGTGTACCTAATAGTCCCCACATTTAACTAGTTATGTTTTAAATACCATGTAATAGGGGTCGAGCCTATTGCCATCAACTGGACACGAATCCCAACTCAGTGGCTGCTACTGAGATATTCCTGATGAGAAAACCCAATAACACTTTGGCCGACCCGGTAATCGAACCGAGGGCCTCATGCAGTTTGATGAGTAGCTGTCAAATCAGTAAGAAGAAGATAAGCAAAGTGGCCTTACATGTTAAACTGTGATAGAAAACTAAGGCAGAATAAAGACATGCTTATTCAAAGCTATTTTCCATTTCTCGTTACGTACTGAAATACATTTGCAAATGTGATTTCAAATACGTCTGCATTCGAAGACAATGTAATAACGATGAGATGAAAACAATATTGTGTCTTTCGCTCCTTTTGTAATATTCCTTCCAGCCTTGGTTAGAGAGAAGGTAATATGTAACGTAATGTGTGTATATTACTGTTCAATTTTAAATACGTTTATATGGATCCCTAAAACGGACACATTCTGTCATTTTATTCCGAATTTTCCCGAACAGATTCCGAAAGACAAAAGCGAGTTTTCCAAATAAATTATATTCGTTTTCAGTTTGTACATCAACTCGACGTTTTATAAACAAATAATTTGAAATGCAAAGAATATGTAATAAGGAAAGTTTTTTCATTTACAAAAGTAGGAAATGAGTTCGGAATTTCTTGTGTTCAAATGAGAATTTCACGGCCAAATCTGTCGTGTTCTTTTTGAAGACAAAACGTGTAAATAAACTTCAGAAAAAACGTTTTGCGTCATTCATCACCTTTGTCTTTTGAAGAAGTTTTTGTTTGGCGGTTCATTTCTTCTCTTTCTCATTTCGGCTCAATTTCCTAATATTTTTGTTAATGTAGAAGACACATTTCCATGTTTTCATTACAACACCATTCCGTATTTCAAAACTCATATTCGTCAAACTATGAATGAGTTCTCCATCCATTTCATTCACATATCTCTCAAAGAGAATACCACCGACCAATCCGGCTAAGGAAGCCATTAGCTACCCGCACATGCCTGGCCCAGTTCCCGCCATGCATCGCCACGTCATTGGAAAATCCCTCGCCAATTCGCCGCGGTAATAGCACCGACTGCAATCTATGTAGACCGGGCATTAGGTCGACGACATTGCAGGCCTATCGTGCAAATGGGGGCGCCAAATACAGTAGTAGGCTTCTGGCGTGTTTAAAATTTGTAGTTTAAATTCTGTTTGGTAGTTCGTGTGAGATTGTCCGATAATTACGTTTAAGCGCCCTTTGTAACGGAATAATTTATATGCAAGTGCAGGGTTTAATTTAGTAACTTTTTAAAATCTGATTGCGAGTTCAAAACAAAAACTAGAGTCGCAAAGTGTCCTAGTTACTGCTGCAAGCACGAATTCATCCGTTCACAATAATACTCCACTACAAAGCGAACGTTCCACGAAAAACCAATATGCATAAAACCTTTTCAGGGTACACTAACAAGTTTCAAATTCAGAACGAACGCTTTGCTGTCGATATGTTACCTGTCAACTTGTCAAAAGCATTGCTACGAGCCGGTCGAACGGTTTTCAAAATAATTTTTCGACTGAATATTAGTTTATAACTATTAGAGCATGTTTCGTTCATGTGGCCACGTTTTCAGAGAAAATCTGTTGAGGTAACTATATTGAAAATTGTTATATTAGTGGATTTTGGCAAGGATTTTGGTCACAGCCACCTCGACAGTTCTTGTAATTCTTAAAAGGCGTTTAGGGATTCTGTTCTGCCAACAGTGTGGGTCAATTCCTGAACCGTCCAGGCAACAGGGCTCGCAAGGACACAGTCAGGTTTTGCATAGTTTGAGGAAATGCTTGCCCTTTAGGTTGGAATCGTTTTACTTACATATTTTCCAAACCTTTAGCAGCTGCGGTTGCATGATGCAATATGACAGAACACCAATTATTTCAACATCAATTTTTACCCGAAAAATAAAATGATTTCAATTTAGCTATTAATTACATATTCCGGGGTTGCATAACGAGCCATATTTTAATATAATGAAGCACAGATTTACAGCATTGAGCTATACAAATGCAATTTAATGGCGTGGCGTATGATAGATTAGTTTTATGAATACTATAGAACATCGCGCTTCAGTCACGTTCTCCGCTAACGAGGGCACGCTGAGTGCCAAGGATTCACGATCACTAACACTACATACATTAACTAGAATACAAAAAGACACTTTAAATTCTAGGCAAAAGAACTCTAGTTATTATAACAAGCTTTTATTTAACTTGCTATGTTTGTTTGTTCTAAGGTCAAATCTTGCAACTGAATTTTAAAACGGTTATTCCCAACCGACTGAGCTGATTTTTTGCATACATGTTCAGTTTGGATGACAATGCATATAGTTAGCAAAGTGACGACCTGAAAATTTTACGTAAAGTTATTGGCGAATTACGACCATATAGAAAATCCCGACACCAACAATCGGCTAGTAGCCCACCAGACAGAACACCCATCTGGTCGGAGGATTTTTTATTTATTTATTAAGGTTAGCCTACAATTGTTTACACAAAACATTTCATTTAAAAGTACACGATAAACATTTATAAGTGCAACAATTACTTACAGGCCAACACCACATGCATTATTTTATTTAAATTATAGATTTATACATTAGATATTATTGCAATTAATTGTGAATTAAGAACGATAAAATTAGTGTACAACAAAATAGATCTAGAGTCTTAATAACAAACAAATCAAGATCAAATTATCCTCCCTTTTTAACGAGCTTTTGCTCGCGGTTTCGCTCGCGTCGGAAATTAACCCACGGGAGCCTATTATATACGTTTTAAAAGTAGCCGAAGACACTCTCACTCTATCTTATCATATCTTATCTCGGGGATCCCGTTACTTAAGGCGATTACATGAGCTAAACGCGAGTTTTATAATGCAAAAAAGCATATGATTCACTGCAATAAACAAAACCAGAAAAATATATGATATTCTTCAGGATATATGCTAGTACGATAGTGTTTTGAAAACATAATACAACAAATTTTATTCGATATAAAAAATTACGAACTTATCTCTAAAAATTTCTTTTAACGATTAAAAACCATACTAAAATATATGCGATCGTTCTGATTTTTTGGCAAATAATTCTACAAGCAAAATACTAGTATCATAGTGTTTTACTTTTTTAGTCCAATCAATAGATTTTTTGTAAATCGCAAAAAACCACTCATTTCGCACTATTCGGCCGCAGTGACTGACGTAACAACCACTTTGTCGTGCAAGCTGATTAGAACTTTATTCTAACAGTTTTTCAAACGAAGTTTGAACCAACACAAGAACAGTTGCTTATTTAGCTCATGTAATCGCCTTAAAGATTTTTTGGAATCGGATCAGTAGTTCCGAAGATTACCCCTTACATACAAACTTACCTCTTTATAATATTAGTATCTAGAAGTATAGATTGAGGAAGTTTACACCCCGTTCCTCATACACCTATAGTGTCATTCCTTAGCGGGTCAGTCAACCTGACATCAGAATGACTGCCCAATTTTAAATTCATTTTCTCAATTATTAATTAGGTACCAATGATTTAAACAAAGGTTTCAAATAGTAACAAATAGGTATTCGTTTTTGGTAATATTTTAAAGCTGGTCGGTCATTTTGGCCAGTCATTCTGATGTTCACCATAATGACTCTCTAAAGCTCGCTCGCTCGCTCTCTAAAGACGCTCTAAAACTATTTAACCACACGGTTACACACACAGAGCGTCTGGAATACCCAGTGTATATACTAGAGTTACATACCTGTACGTATGTTGTATAATACCCTAGTATTTGTTACAAACTGTGTACTAGCAAAACTATCCATCTCCTTAGAGGACTCTAGTTTAACAGTGCAAGCAAACAGTACCCAAAGGATACGCTTAAACAACAGAGATGTTTTGTTAAGACTAAACTGCGAAGGCGAACTGGAGCTTCGTAATAATATCTAGAATTCCCTGAACGCACTTCCTATCTTAAGCTTGAGAAGCAAACTTAAAGGCAAAGTAAACTCCCTGAACATACTTTTTTTCTACATTTTTAAACAGCTCAGACATTCATTAACTTAGGCGGCACTATTGGCGTAGTGAATGGCTGCTGCGCTCCATGTCGCGGGTTTGATTCACGCACGGAACAAATATTTGTATGGCCTACAGGTAGTTGTTCCGGGTCTGGCTGTTAGTGTATGAGTTTAATTGTTTGTAAACGCACCCAAGATACAGAAGAAAATCCTAGTGTGAAGTTTAAAACAAAACTGTTTAATAACAAAATCAATCTTAACTGCTAATCGCAGATCACTCATTTATATCCAATGCCAAACATATACTCGTATTAGAAAACAAAATTAATTAATTTCGTTGAACCATATGTATAATATTGCTATTCAATTCCACTAAACACAGTAGTATTAGACACATAACCAGCCATTTTCACAAATAATTATACAGTCTAATCAACCCTAATCTTATACTTAATAAATAACACACACATACGTCTCAGAGACGTCATACAATTAAGCAAGTTGTTGATATATTATCTCGAGAGTCAATCGAAACTAATTACAATCGAGTTACGAGTAAGGTGTTGATGTGTGAGCTTTCATGTTCACTAACAAGATGGAATTAGCTACTGATACGTCTGATAGACGTAATCATGACTGATTGTTGTTTCATTTGCTGGTAATGTTATTCTGAATTGAATTTGTGTTGCTTGCATGTTTTCAAGTTGAAAAGCTTTTTAACCTTGCGGCTGTGTGCGTTAAACCTTGTACATAAATTTATAATATAATATAATTTAAGTCAATTATTATATGATATGGTTGGTAATAATCTTGAAGTATATTACCGTGTAAACAACAGAGATCATAATTAGCGCGCCCGTCACGTCTGCGACGGGCGCGCTAATTATGATCTCTGTTGCCAGGGCTTGTCAACTAAACTTCTGAGTCTGACCGCCAAGTTACCCTTCCTGAATAAATCAAGAACTAACCCTTGGCAAAACTTTGTTTACTAAAGCCGTTCCTCTTAAAACAACCAGTTCTAAGAAGCTTACATAATTAATAACTACGTCCCTATTATTCATCACGCCTGTAATCCTCGGAGGGTTAGGCAGAGGTGTACCTACTAGTACACCCACATTTCGCCAGTTATTTTTAGACCCATGGAATAGGGGGCGAGCCTATCACAAATCCAGCCTCCGTAGCTGCTACAGAGGAAACTTTACCCGACCTAGGATCGAACCCAAAGCCTCATGCTCCGCAGTCGCGCTTGCAACCACTCGACCAACAAGGCAATTCACTCCTAATTTTCATATTACAGACCTGAACACAATTTGAAGAACCTCGTGGTTCCGACAAAAGATGAAAAAAGGAGAGTCCTCCTAACACGCTCATTTCGTTCCGAAGGCACCACAAAGAACCAGAAGAAAAACGAGCACCTGACCCCCAGAAAAAACATCCCCCCAACATTCCCCCACGCAGCCAAATCGTGGAAGAACGATGAAGTCCGCAGATATTCCCCGTTCCACTTCCCCGGGCAGGTAATAATAGATTTAGATATTTTCGGTGTTGCTTTAATTAAACAGATACTGTACTGATTATGGATTTTCTCTTATTGTTATGTTAGTGTAAACGGACTCCTCTTGGAGCCGTCAACCAAGCATTCTGTACATCAAACTAAATAACCCTACGTAAATATTATTGCTGAGCTGTCGTTTTTTGCGGTGAAATATCACGTTTTACCGTGAAATTCAATATAAGCTATGTATTTTAATTTTTTGCGTACAATAAAGAAAAAGAATAACGCACTCAAAACATTGTGCTGATGGATGAATTGATAAGTAAACGGATCGTATTTACTTAAAGTAAAGTCATAACATTAAAAACTTAATATAAAAAAAAAACAAGTTGGAACTTTGACCTCCAATATCTCCGTAACTAGAAGGTTCGGTATGGTCCTAAACAAAAAAATATCTGGCTTTATTAGGTGATGTCTATTTACACCCTTTATAAGTTGACCTTAGGACGTTCCCAAAAGTAACTTAACCCCATGCCTGATTAATTGTTTCAAGACTTGATAGGTTAAACTTTCAAATGATGGATGGATGTTTATATGTGTATTAAGTATGTATTTACAAACAAAAAAAAGTATATATGTAGTATATCAACTATCTGGTATCCACGACACAAGCCTCGTTGCTTAGTGTGGCACTAGATGGCGCTGTGTGTAATGTCCAGCGATATTTATTTATTTATAAATTAAAAGATGTTATCGAATTAAGGGCTTAGCTTATATTAATTAGCTTTAATAATTTTACTAAACAATTCCCAAACATGTTCATACCCGTTATGCTTTTTTAACAAAAAATCTGAACTGAATTACATTTGCGCGACCGTCTTTCGTAAACTCGCGCTCAATTTTATTTTCCAACGAACTAGGGGCGGTGGATGCTTTAGCAAGATATACTTTACATTCATAGAATTGAAAATATGAAACAAGGAAATGTAAAACTTTTTCACATGTGATGTACGTTTCATTTCCATCTTTGATGGAATTGGGGAGTACGCTTCCTACGTTTGATTAGGCATGTCTGGCAGTCAGAGCCTAATTGCCTAACACACAATAGCAATACCTTATTTTGCTCAAATTTTCAATTTTCATTGTTATTTATGCTGTCGAGCAGGTTTTTTTCTCTCAAACTGATGTCCAAAAATCAGTTTTTTTTTTTTTCAGTTAGCCGTTAATGTCAAAATTTCAGGGAAATAGAATTGATTCTAGTTGCTCTTTTGCAGTATCGTCAAAGTCGCGGGAAACACCTGGATAAGGGACGCACAGAACCGGGAAGTGTGTCACAAGAAAGGAGAGGCCTATCTATACCCAGCAGTGGGTGATTCCGAGCTGATATGATGATGATGTTTATAATGCCCTTTTGCAAAAGCAGTTTCTTTGGGATAAGCAATAGGGTATATGAATGACTTTTTTTATCACTTTAAACAAAGCGTATTAACATCAGAAATAGCAAAGTGACATTATTTTTTTAATATCTATAAAAAATACTAAGTTATAGGCATTTGAAACTGCTGATTAGACAGAGATATCCGATACAGCGAATGACGTCACTCGCTGCATCGACGTACAAAATCCATACTAAATTCCGTATAACTTGAAAGAGATAGAAACAAAAATTTAAATGGTTATAACTTTTGTGTAGTTTGAACGATTTGTCGTGTTTTCGATTTTTGTCATTATTTTTATAGTACTTTAAGATTCCGTATCGAAGTAATAAAAAGAAAATTTATGCATATTCCCTATTCATGTGCTGGATCACAAGTTTGCTATCAATTGTTAGCCCCGCTTTCATCAATCCATGATGATCCTAAAATCTTAATTAAATCAATCCTTTAAAAATATTTTCCTACATAGACAGGAAAACAAATCCACATAGTAAAAGAGATAGTCTTGTCTAAAATTACGATGAATGGCACTTGTGGACCACTACTCTTGTAGTACATGACCAGTACAAGTACCTAGTTGGTGCATATTCAAAGTTCCCGTTGTAGGTACCTAATAATTCATGGACGTGAGTTATGGCCTGACAAGGTGATATACGAGCCTGTGGAATACGCGACAAATTCTATAACGTTTTATTGGGGTCGAGATAAAAAAAGATTAGCGATTAGTATACCCTTAAGTGAGGATTAGTGAGGATTAGTGAGGTATAGTAAGTTATATAATTGCAATCCAGAAAAACCGGCCAAGAGTAAGTCGGACGCGCACAGAGAGGGTTCCGCACAAACTTTATCGAATGAAAGGTAAATTGCGGTTTACGATTTATGACGTATTAAAAAAAACTACTTCCAAAGTGGTAATATAAGCCCCTACTTTGAACGAGATCTAGATCTCGTAGGATATATGTATGTGAAATAAACAGGGGTTACCATGTTTATTTCACATACATATATCCTCCAAACTTCTCACATTATCACGGATATAGCTACCCAAAACTGTCAAATTTTCTCAATCACCCTTGAACCTAATGATTTAGCGATAAAGTTGAAAATCTATTAAAGAAATTTAACAGATTGGAGTAGCTTGATGTGCTGGTGTCTGTACCCCCATCTTGTATACAGTTCGAAACAAAGGGATTTCTTGGAAGATGGGATGAAACAGAAGTCATAAACATTCATAATTATAAACTTACGGAACTAACTCTATACACCGGGTATTATTTATTACATTTAATTTTAAACAATGTTTGTTCACGCGGTGCCCCCCGGCCAGTGTTTGGCATAAGGTGGCATAAGCCAGATTTTACGTCACCATTTTGTTTGATAAGTAGCACATTTAATAAACATTTCTATGTATTCGATTATAGAGCTGTAACTTCAACAATAAAGAAGCTAGTCGACTAGAACTATCACAGAGTAGAGATAGAGTATACACGAGGCAAACTGTTCGTAGGAAGCATCTTAAATATGAAGTGTTTATTAATCATAGATCTCAAGTCCATGACTACTGGACGCAAGCTTGGCGTTATATTGGCGCGACCTATAAACGATACTTAGCTCGTACTTTGGCTACGAGTTATTCCCATCACTGTCACCAGTCGCTCACTGTCAAAATACAAGTGTCGGATAGAGACAAGAACATGTCTAAGCCCTTAGTGATTGATGTCTGCAGATTTCAGTCTAAGAGACTAAGTGCGCGATATAATGATCGCGAGTCCCCTAAAATACCTCACAACATTTCCCTATACTCGTACTATATCATTACGCACTAATACGACCATAATCTTCCTAACATGACAACAAAACAAAAACACACTAGTACATATTATATGCGGGGATAATATCCGGCACAAAACGGCGTTAATCCCGGATTAACGGTGCCGGACTAAAGGAGAAATTAAACAAGCTGCGATCCGGGACGTAATACGTTTCAGGATCACACGCAACCAATAGTAGTGGGTGTTGTACCTAGTGTTCGAAACTGGTATTGGACTTTGTAGGGCTGGTCCTTTTTAAGTAACTTAAAAATTGGAGGAGGTTATTCAATTGAAAATAGCTTTTCTATGTTGGTATATTGATATACCTGAAGATTACAATCAATGTAACTGAAAAGTCACGCTCTAATTAAATTCGGGTTTACAAGGTAAAATCGACTCCTGTTGTTGAAGTCGGTTAAAAATGTACCTTGTTACCCGGGCCATGACAACGAACCGATTGAAACCTTATTCGTCTAAATCGGATGAATAGTTTAGGTGCTATGGAGGAACACAAGTAAATACAAACATACATAGACTGCTAAAATCATAACTCTTCCTTTTGGGTTTGCCGTAGTCAGGTAAAAACCATCGCATTATAATATTTTACATACAATTCTACAAACATTTAATTTGAACGATATTTGATGAAACACAGCAGAGGGGCAATTCTGGAATTGGCATTCAGGTTATCCCGGCACGCCAACCCTACGGACATTCCAATTACAGTACCGGATTGAGCGCTACCCGGATATCCGGTAACGTGTCTGTCTCTTACCAGGTCCCCGGATTGCGATACAGGAATAATGTGAACCGAAATAACTACACAATAGGACACGTGCCCGAGATGCTTATAATGATATGGACCTTACCGTCGATATAAAGAGACAGGATTTTTGTTTACACACTCATTTACGTTTGCCAAAGTTTGACTATGTTTTGGAGATGTGGTGGATGGATTGGACACCGGGAAGCGCGGGCGCAATTCTCTTTTATTTTAGGTTTCTTTGATTATCCGCCACCGCCACACGTCCTCGCCACATCTCTTCTGTATAAACAGCGCCGTAGATTTGACAAGCTTCTGAATATAATTGGCTATATAAGTACCTACAGAGGAAATAAAAGGGATTTAGCTTACACGTGTAACAAAATTGCGAAGTAACTAGAAAAGCAATTTCATTTGTTGTTGAAAATCATTTAAAACGGGAAAGTTATTTCCAACCTGTAACACAAATCCTGTAACTTTGTCCTATTAAAGTTGGTCCCTTGTTCCGCATCGTTGGAATTAGAAGAAAGTTTATTGTGAACAATAATTTGAATTAGTGCGAAATCCCGGTTACAAATCAGCTAGGAATCTCTTACGTCAATGGACACTTGTTAGTTGTTGCTAATAGCAGATTACTCACTATTCTCTTTAGTGAACACATTAATTTGAATGTTGGCCAAACATTGGGCGTGAGCCCGGTAGTTACAAACATTGGCACAGCGTCTTTGGCCAAGATCTACAGACGTTACTTGGCTAAGCGTAATTGCTGTTACTGTCGTACAGCTGTCAAACTACAAGTGCAAGATATAGACGAGAATATGTCTAAGGAAAAGTACGTGTCGTGCTAAATAACATTTATAGATTTCGGTGTAAGACTTTTGGTCCATTCATTAAATATTTCTGATGAAACATTTAATTAGTAGGAATGCCCGAAATATTAAGTGGATGAGTCTTGGGTTTATTTTTGGTCAATCTTCGTCATTGCCCATGAGGCAGATGTCAATGTCAAATGATAATTGTGTGTCGTCAATGTTGCAATAGTCACGTAATTAATGTATAATCTGTCGAAACTAAAATCGGGCACACCTACATAAAAAGTGTAAATAAATTACATGTTATAAAAAAAAAAAAACGTGTAATTGTTGGACGCTAGTAGGTTTAATCTTCTTAGCTTTAACCTACTAGCGTTCAACGATTACACGATTCCATCCCAAGGTTTACGAAAGATTTCTTTAATCATCATCATCATCATCAGACTACAGCAGTCCACTGCTGTAAGACTAACACTAATAAGACTCAATCGCACGTCACTCAACTCAATTTTAATAAAATGTATTTAATACCGGATGACTTTACGGTGAACGGCGTAGAAGCTTATGGCATACCTAGTTTTTTTTTTTTTCCACAGCTTGGAAAAAAAAATGATCTATCATCAAAAAACGCTATAAATTTCAACTATTTTCTTCTTAGTAGAACAAAGAAAGAGAAATTTTGAAAAAAATAAATTAGAAAAATATCTAATTTCTATAATTCGACTTTCGAATTTTTTGAACTGTTTTTTATACAGAGAGAAAAAATAAAAATAAAAAAGTATGCCATTTGCTTCTACTCCGTTGACCTATTATAACCATTTGTTTTGGAAAGTGATAAAAAAGTCATCCATATTTTTTCAAGTCAAATATTAATGCGTTACGTACGGACATCACTTTCCGGAATAAATTCTCTTAATAATGGGGAGGAATTCTATCTAGTATTGTAGTATAACAACATGGTCACACATAAAAAGCGACTTCAATTTACTATTTCTATTCGTAGTGCTTCAATAAATAATATCCTTTGAGAGTTCTTATTTAATTTCATTGAAAATAAATATCATTCGCAGTCAATTCTCTGTGTTGATTGAGTTTTAATTGGAAAACCAGAACGCAGGATACAGAAATATTCATATTAATCAATTTTCAAATAATTAAATTTGCTCGCCACAAGTGAATTGCAATTTCGTGTCGAATATTTCTGATTATCATTTATTTTAAGTTGATTTTAGGGATTGATAATGCATTTAATTTAATTAGTAACAAATGGTGAAACTTAATATGTACAATCGTGGTCTTTTCCGCCTGATCAGTTAATTTTTTTTTTCGCTTAAATCACGCCCCCTTAAAGTTTAGGCCTATCAGGAAAGCGTCAATTTGGAGCGCAACAATAACTCTCGTTTGGCGTGCGTCGTCAGTGCGCTCGGCCGATCGGTATTGTCTTTCATTAATTATTTCTATACAAAGTCAACGCAAAAAAGCTTAGTGGTGAACAGGCGGGAGTGTCCACGATAGTAAATGTCTACTAAAGTTGGCCTTTAATTTTAAGGTTTTATTTAACTTACCTTGTTTGTATGTTTATATTGTATTGGTAAAATCTTGCAACTGAATTTCAAACCTGTTCCCTCAAACTGATTGAGATGAAATTTTACACACACCTTTGGTTCGTGTGACAATACATTTTTCTTGGACTGGATTCATGATTGCATTACCTATACCTTCAAAATAAAGGTTGATTTTAAAATGTTCACAACTTCCGATTGCAGGGGACAATTGACTGGACCATTGCCCGTGCAGATGACATTCTCAACTGGGGCCGTCGAAACTCTTTGTGGCCCGTGACCTTCGGACTGGCTTGCTGTGCTCTCGAGATGATGCATTATGCTGGGCCCAGGTAACTGATTTAGCTTTTATTTTGTAACGTGTGTTCGATGAGATTTAGCATCCATAACACCCTCCTTCAGGGAATCAGGGAATGCATCCATCGTTCGCTCACTTTCGTTGTTATGAACTTATGAAGAACGTGTTTTGCAATATTTTTACTTCTAGATTCTTTCTTTCAAGGATTTTACCTAAATGTTGCTGCTTATCAAGTTCCACATATCGATACACCTAAATGTTATAGACGCAAACCGTTTGAAAAATAACTAACACTTCCGGAAAACCTGAATAAAAACCGTTTAACAGTTAACAATAAGCCTAGTTCTAGGTTAACCGACCTAATAATTAAACGAGAGCACTGCAGTATGAGTATTAAACAATATCAAGCCGTAACCACGTAATCGATAGCAGATCGGTTCAGTAAGGGAGCCGCGAGTTTCCGGCACGGTTCACTGCACCCCTGCATTAGTACTTGTTGCATAATTGACGAACAGCCTTTGACAAGTAGAGCACTGGAAAATTTATACAACGTGCTCACTAACAAATTAGAATTAATTCCTCATAGCGTGCTTGCCACCGGTTCTAATTTAAAAACACTTTGAAGCACAAACATTTCACACAAAAAGTTTTAACACAAATAACACCTTAAATAGGACCACAATAAAAAGGAAACGGGACAATTTATTATCTGTCCCTTTCATTATAAATTAAGGGAAAAGCGTAATAATTCAAATGCTTTGTAAAATTTTCTGTGCCAAGAGCCACAAAGATTCCCATCACGAATTCGCACCAACAATACCATTGTTCTGTAACGGAGCTAAGATTCTTGATATCCACGACTCGACCCCTAAAGGTTGAGACATGACATTTCCCATCAAATGTCATTGTAAAGGAACGTCAATGGGTTTTGCCAACAGCGAAGCTCTTGTTAAAGAAGAGTCGTTTGTAATTCTATTCAACTTGGCAAGTCAGTCGTGACAATGTATGTTGACCCTCAACTTTTAGATTACTTTAATCTTTCAAAAGCTTTGTCCACACAAAATACTGAGTAAAACTGCGTTGGTTTCGTGGCCGCGCCTGCTACACGAAGAAACTGCTTTTCTGCCGAGGGAAGAGAGAGTCCACCCGCGTTTGTGCTCACAATACTGCGTAATACCTCCTTGGTCGATGGCTATTCTCTACTTGATATTGTCCGGAGACAAAATTTCGGTATGGATTATTGTAGTTATACTGAAGATTTTTCCAGATACGACATGGACCGCTTCGGCATGGTCTTTCGAGGCACACCTCGACAGACCGACGTGGTCATCGTCGCCGGCACTGTCACTAACAAGATGGCGCCCATTCTTCGCAAGACTTACGACCTGATGCCGGAACCCAAATGGGTGTTGTCCATGGGCAGCTGTGCCAACGGCGGAGGCTACTACCATTACACTTATTCTACATGTCGGGGCGCCGACAGAGTTATACCGGTAATGTTTCCTTTCACACGATTGCTCTGTAGCCGCTATGTGCAGCCCTGACGCAGCCAGAAGGCGTAGCGTAGACCTCGTAGAAGATGATGATTACTTTAACTATGTCAATTTGTTTAAGTCAAATCTTGTAACTGAATTTTAAAACATTTGTCCCAAACCGATTGAGCTGAAATTTTGCATACACATTTAGTATGGGTGACAATGCATGGCAAGTCACGTCATTCTAAATCCAATATGGCGGAATTCCAAAGAAAATGACGACACACCTATTTTTAAAAGCTTGTATTTAAAATGTTTTTTTTTTTTTACTATAAGCTTGTTTTAATTTGTTACTTTATTTTCCAGGTGGACATATACGTACCGGGCTGTCCCCCGACGGCCGAAGCCCTGCTGTATGCTATGTTGGTACTGCAGAAGAAGGTCAAACGCATGAGGGTGTGCCAGACTTGGTATCGGCATTAGCGATTCCAATTTTGCATTTAGTTACTTTTTTCTGATAATGGTTTATTAAAGTTATTTGTTTTCGGTTATTTTTGTCACGATATTATTTAATGTTACTAATATTATTAAGAGATTCAAGACTGTATGCTTGTAAGTTTGTATTTGGTAATCTTAGGAACTATTTGATGATGGATGGATGAGGAGGGGAGAATCGCATGTGACTAAAAGAGTGATGAATATAAATGTTGATGGATGGAGAGGGAGAGGAAGACCAAAGAAACGAGGGATGAATTGTGTGAGGAATGATATGAATGAAAAAGGTGTAAATGATGTGTGACGGTAGACAGGGGAGAATGAAAGAAAAAAACGTGTTTCGCCGACCCCAAGTAACATGGGATAAGGGCAGGAAGACGATAAATCTTCGAAACTACTCAACCAATTTCGAAAATATTCTAAACGTTCCCGTGGGATATATGGCTTAGTCGCAAAACCTCTCTTTCGCATAATGTCGCTTTCGCAAAATGTGACTATCTCGACTATCACACAAACGACGCGGGTCACGTCTTTAGGATAAAGCCAGAAAGATGGGTGAAGATAGACACACAGTGGGTGCCTGAAGACGGCCGTTGCAACCAAGACAGGCCCAAAAAACGCTAGCGTTACAATCTGGACTCATTCTTAACGGATTGGTCGGAGAAGGCAAATTGTGAACAAAATTGGAAAGCCATGAGGGAGGCATTTTCCCAGCAGTGGGACACCGCAGGCTGACGTAAAAAACTCAGCGAAGCTGCGGGCAAAAGCTAGTACTTGAATATTTAAGCATCTATCAAAATTAAATGTAGTAGGTACGGAAGATTTAGGAAGGAAATGTGAGGCCTGTCAGTTGTAATTCGTATCCTACTCAAACAGAACTAGAGGGATCCGAAATAATCCTAGTTATTAATTACGAAGCGGTCTTGACTCGAAATTTTACAAACATGATTGGGAACCGTACAATGGTATTGTTTAGTTTATCTTTGTCAAAGGATACATCATTATCATTATTTTGCCCTAAATCCCAATTCATTTGGGTTCGGCGCAGCATGTCTTCTACTTCCATACTTCTCTTTGTAAAAGGATACATAGGGAAGATATTGTAAGCACACCTGGCGCTTGTTAAATCGTTTAAATTATATGGGACTTAAACATAACTGTCAAAATATGGGTGTTAGGTATGGGATTTACATAATGGCGCGCCGGATTGAAAAACACTGCCGTTATGTAATACGGCATCCTCTCGTTCAGCTGGATTGTGATGGCGATATGTTCGACTAAGCGGCGTCTAACGTTTAGCTGTATTGTCAGCAATTCCGATACTTCTAATAACCTACTAAAATTGTCCTAAAAGTCTTGCTAGCTGGTATGAGGAGCGTAGGCCGAAGGCCGGCGGAGCGACGACGACATTTGTGACAGAAAGTGGGTGTTAATGTAAAATGCGAGTGTAGCGAGCGCGCTTCCTGGAGTCGTGGCAGGTTCTAAATTTTCGTAACATAAGCAAATTTAGAACCTGCTACGACTCCGTGACGCGCGCTCGCTACGCTCGCATTTTACATTACACACCCACTTTCTGTTACAAATGTCGTTGATGGTGTGGGTATTAGGTACACCTCTGCCTTACCCTTCGGGGATTACAGGCGTAATGTTAGGTAATGATTTAAAGCATTTGTCAATGTCCGGTGTCCACAACCAGTCCGCATCGGATTGACCGAACCTTAAGGTTGACACTTTCACATAGACAAATTCCCCTTCTTCCTCGTCGTGCCACCAACTTCTTCTACCAGTGGCACGAGAAGGAATTGCCATTCTTTGTCGTACCACTGAATGCAGACTATGCAGTGAAGGTATCAATATGTTGTCAACTTTAAGGTTAACCCTGTAGGATCTATCAACCTATCTACAAATTCACTCGTTGAAAATCCTGAAGCTATGCAGCAGCGCGTAACGTTATTGAAAGAGCGGTAGTTTTCTACATATGTCCGAGTTGTCTGATGCTCTTTACTCCGGCTCACGTTCAGACACGTGCCCCGGTTTACGGACGCCTCCTCCGTAGAGGAAGCGAATAGTGTACATTTATGTCATGACACGCCGCGGTTTTACGAGCTTTCTCATTTTTAGGAGATACGTAATGGTTTTGTTTCAGGTATTTTTGTCTGTGTGGTTTATGTTGGCTCTGAGAGGTTGGATGAGGTTTTTTTAATGGAAATATGTCTTTAGATTTCAGTTTGAACAAGGAGTAAGCAGCACTTGTACTCCAAGATTACACACACGCGTCACGCGTCACGCGTCACGCGTCACGTCTGCAATCCCCGACGGGTATAGGGCGATATTTCAAACACGAGAAAAATTGTAATCTACTCGCAAAAGCCAACTGGGCTCTGTCGGTACAAGTGTTATGGCTAATAGTTATGAGTCAAACTTGGCAATTATATAATTTTTCTTTGTAGCACATGTTTTAACAGCCTCTAAAAACATCTAGCCAAACTGCACTCCAGTAAACATCCATAGCACATACTCCATGAACCTCTACAGCTTAAATATTTAGGTGACAGTACCATAAACTAAGACCAATAGCTTGTCACTGAGTCGTGAGGCTTAGGCATTTCACGACACACTCATGAATATCGGGCCGTGTGAACTGAATTTATGGAGATAGACACACATAAACACATACATACACACACACACATCTAATGGAATTTAAAGCTTAACGCCCTGGAAGATAAAAAGCGTAGATATGTGTGAAAGTATAGGTTCAGTGAGGAGAGAGGGCGAAAAACGTTCTTGGGAGTGTAAAGGAGGAATGTGGAATCAGGAGAAGAAGGTACGGAGGTGGATAAGATAAATTTTAAAATTCGGACTGCGACAAATGAAATGCCTGACAACAACGACATAATATCACGCCTGTAAACCCCGAAGGGTTACGCAGAGGTGTACCAATAGTTTTACCCACATCTCGCCAATTATGTTTTGAGTCCGACGCAATAGGATACCCCTATCCTATTGCGTCGGACTAGTATATTGCCATCAACCGGGCACAAGTCCAAACTCCGTGGCCACTACTGAGGAATTCCTGATGGAAAACCCAGTAATACTTTGCCGGCCTGGGAACGAACCCAGGACCTCACGCTCAGCATTCGCACAATGTAAAACATCAGACAAGTTCACATTTCTACAGGTACTTACTTAGGAAGAACTGGTAATGGGCGGGTATAGAATGATCCTGTAGCGGCATTACAAAAAGTACTACAGCACCATAGTACAATAAAACCGGCCAAGAGCGAGTCGGATTCGCACACCGAGGGTTCCGCACAAACTTTATTGAATGAAAGGTAAATTGCGGTTGACGATTTATGACGTATTAAAAAAAAAAACTAACTAGATCTCGTTCAAACCAATTTTCGGTGGAAGTTTACATGGTAATGTACATCATATATTTTTTTTAGTTATATCATTCTCTTATTTTAGAAGTTACAGGGGGCACACATTGTACCACTTTGGAAGTGACTCTCGCGCAAACAAATTATTTAGTTTATAAAAAAATAATTTTAGAAACCGTAATATCATTTTTGAAGACCTATCCATACATACACACGTATGGGTTTGATGAAAAAAAAATGTTGAGTTCCAGTTCTAAGAATGGGGAATCCCAAAAATTTATTGTATTTTTTCAATTTTTGTCTTAATGCGGTTCACAGAATACATCTACTTACCGAGTTCCAACAGACAAATTCTACAGTAGAATGTTATCCGCGAGTTACGAGCATATAGAAAAACCCGACAGCAACTTCGGGCAGTAACCCACCAGACCTCAACACCCGCCTGGTCTTCTTTATTTAAACTGTTTCTCAACATGAATACAATACAGTAATACGGATATTCAAGCGCAATTTCTCCTAACCAGAAAGTCCGCATCTAAAACCCTCGAGTCCCTCTAAACGTTATTCTCCCACATAAACCTAGCCTTTTTGTGGCTGAATTCTTTATGGAAAACAATGGGATGGTACTAACTTTTTATTGTATCGGTCCGACTGTCGATTGGTGGTCGGCTTACACACATTTATACAATACTTACTATTCCCGTCGACGAAGTCTGCGTATATTTCAGAAAGGAGTTTGAATATTTCGCCATTTTATTTTATTTTCAAGATAGAAGCCTCGCATGAAACCTGCATTCATCAATAGCTACTGCTATCAATACAAACAAGTTTTTATTAGACAAATAATCCAAAGCGTCACGTTTCCGAAATACAAGCTGTCAAGTTAAAATCTGTTCAGTGATGGCGCAAAGTACAACTTTGATTATACATAATAATAACTAGCGGACGTCACGCGGTTTCACCCGCATAGTTCCCGTTCCCGTGGGAGTACGGAGATAAAATATAGCCTATATTACTCAGTAAAGACGTGGCTTTCTAATGGTGAAAGGATTTTTAAAATCGGTCGAGTAGTTTTAGAGTTAAATCGTAACAAACAAACAAACATAAAATCAAATCTTTCCTCTTCATATAATACTACTACGAGTACTATAGGCCCGTCCCGGCTTCACACGGCCCGCCTATATTACTCAGGGATAATGTAGCATTCCAATGGTGAAAGATTTTTTGGAATCAAACATACAAATCATTCTTCTTTATAATATTAGTATAGATAATGATACGTATTTATTTATGGATTTTACTGCTATAAAGATTAGCTTTGCTAAAATCTTCGTATCATTTTTAGGTGATAAAAGTTACCTACAAAGCATGTTCTACTCAAGCACCGATTTCGGTCGAGTAGATCAAGGCTTGACGTGTTTCGTACTTCAAAAGGAAAAACTCCACACCCTTGTATACCATCACACACGGGCCTCGTCAACCTTTCAGATACAGGTTTTTTTTTTACAAAATAAGCTATTACCTATACTCCACTGCCCGCTTGATTGCTACATCGAAAATATCTTCGAAATTATTATTTGTAAGCGTTTGTCACGACGATTTGTGATATTAACAGGATAATAGACACTGTTTTGAATTTTAATTTATCTAATAATCGTAATACGAATTGGAATTGAACTCGCTAGCCTGAAGAAATATTGCTGATTTCCAAAAGTCACATTCCGACGTAGCAATTTTATGATATTTGACCTAGAAATGGCCATGACACTACTAGTCATATCATAGATTAAAATCGTTTAAAGTGCCTCACAGTACTTAGGTCCCGCAAAAATGTGTTCACTCCGAGAAGAGTGACCTCCCACATCCCGATGGATACAACATAACATAACATCACGCCTAAAATACTCTGTTATTGTTAGGCAGCGATATACCCAATCTTAATACACCCACATTTCGCCAGTTATGTTTAAGTCCCATGCAATGGGGGCGAGCCTATAAGCATTAACCGGGCACAAATCCAGACTCCGAAAAACCTACTGATAAAATTCCTGGAAAGACCCAATAACACTTTGCCCGACCCGAGAAACGAACTCAGACCCTTATGCTTAACAGTCCACTCGACCAACGAGGTGGTCACAGTATTCACGATGAGATGTCATTGCCAACGCAACAGAAACGTAATCATATATCAAAGAAGCAGGCTGAATCTAACGATATAAATATATTTGCTAGCGATGTTCAGGCGTAAGGACGAAACGTGCACGAGATAATTTTCTCAATTTATAATGCTATCCAAAATTCACGTTCCCTACCCACGCCAGCTAAGAAAACGTGTTCCAAAAAACCTTTCCTTAATTTTATGATAAACGAAAATTTGGGGTGTAGAGATTACAGATGTAATGTATCTTTAGAATAAGGATCCGCGGTATCGCTCCTGAACATATGGCAGCCTTGTCGTATGCATGTGAAGAGAATGAGTAATGAAAGTACATAAGAAACACCTATGTTTCAAGGGATTATGTTGATAAATGCTGGTAATAAAGAAAATTTTAGGATTTTTTAAACTCATCTGAAACGGGATATTTGCCATATTTGTTATGAGTTCCGTATATTTAAGCGCTGTTGCAGGCGCCTTGATAAATGATGATGAACGTGTTTTAGTGTTCGTTACGGGTAGTCAGTAGCCCAAAAAGTCTGACAACCAGTCTTACCAAGGGGTATCGTATTACCCAGTGCTAACTGGGTTGTGGAGGTCAGACAGGCAGTCGCTCCATGTAAAATAATGGTATTCAGCTGCATCAGGTTAGACTGGAAGCCGACCCCAATAAAAACTTGGGAAAAAGGCTAGGCAGATGAAACGAGAATTTTGACAAACGCTCGTGCGTGATTATGCCGTTGTTACACATATTTATATCTCTTCGATAAGTATCTTGTGCACTATATCTAGGCTTCTATCGAAGCAAAAAATTAAAATTTGTAGAAACAAATTCAGTATAAGCCTCCAAAAATTGCTGTTTTGCACAAATTTTACCTCAACTTTGGCCGTTCATAACGTACTCATAAATTGTAAAGTAAAGAACATATCCTAATAGAAACCTTGCAAATGTAGTGGAGATTCTAAATGACAAAGATTTATTTCACAAACTTCTAAGACTTATTCAAAACGTATCACGTATTTCTTGAAACAAGTTTAAAAAAAAAATTTCGAACACTATTTTTCGTTCAATGTCCTCGCGTTAGGCGGTATGATGTACGCGGCAGTCGAGTAGTGCGGGGTCGGGGCTAGGTAAGACAGGGGAGTTGTAAGAATATCACCGCTGTGATTCTGGATGAAACAACAAGCTTTTAGAACCATCTCGCGTTGACGATAGACGGGCCGGGAAGGGCCCTCTTAATGTTTGGTCCCAAACAGCAGCAAACGGCAACGCGGCAGGCCCAGGAGGACATGGCGGGACGAACTTGACTTATATCAAAAGGATTGGCGCACAGCTTAACAGCACTGGATAGGGATAAGTGGAAGTGAAATGGCTGATAATAAAATAAAGTGTTAATGATTAAAAAAAACCTACGCAAATATATAAAGACGCATTATCATTACCTCAAATGAATATCAATATACAAGGTAACGTCTTGTAGATACAGAGTAATAACAATTCTATCTTCAATTTATTCATACATACAATCCAAGAAAATATTCAGCTGATACATCTACACTATTCCCTCGTTCGAGATCTTTGTAGAACACCAGACAAATGAACAAAATAACTGTTTTATATTCCATCTAAAATCAATAGCTGGCAGCATCTTAAAAGGATGCTGTGAACGGTTAAATACATCTGCGAAGATATCGAGAATGGCGTGGGTAGAGAACGAACAAGTAGCGAATAATTTCGAGATATCAGTAGCACTAAGATAATGTTATGAAAAGTGGAGATAAAACTTCAATATTATTTGAAAGTAAAAGAGACAGCGGATTAAGCTTAGACAATCTTAGAACCAGAATGGGGGAATGACCTGCAAAAAAACGTGGGAAAGACCTGGATGAGATTCGCATTGACCAGGGAAGCAATAAAGGAAGGAGGTATATACTCGCGGTCAATGATGAGGCTGATAAAGATAGGAGTCTAATTATTGTAGAATTAGACCGTAACTCTCTCACACACCATAACTTAAAACTAATCAAAAGCGTTGAATGCGACTTCAATCCCACGCACAATTTAATACAAATACAAATAAATAACACTGAAACACGCGTTTAAATAAACAACCATTCATTACTACAACTACTAACCATTACTACAAGGTGTAAAGTAAACACACAGCTGATCTCGGCCATGTTATCATAGCTCATTGTAGTCTGATTACAACGAAGTTTAATTGGCGCACGCAATCGATACTGGCCGCACGGCTAAACGCTCGGTTAACGCACTCGTGTGTATTGTGTAATATGTCAAGGAGATATGGGCAGAAGATCCACTTGATAGATGTGAAGCGAAATCAAATCAACAAACACAACAAGATTAATTTGGAATAACATAATAAACATAATGGGTTTGACCAAAGCACAGATGGATGGATTGTGTGAGGAATTATATGAAGGATAAAAGGGGTAAATGGTAGCGTGACGATTGATAGGGGAGAATGGAAGAAAAAACGTGTTGCGCCGACCTCAAGTAATATGAGATGAGGGCAGGAAGTTGATGAGGCGCAGTACATTTTTTATAACATGGGGGGAGACGACCTATCGTAAAGACCTGATGGTATATCTACATTTTCTAAACCTGTGACAGACATCAAGAGCACCCAAGAATTCGTTTCATCATCTGCCTAGCCTTTTCCCAAGTTTTATTGCGGTCGGCTTCCAGTCTAACCGGATGCAGCTGAATACCAGTATTTTAGATGGAGCGACTGCCTATCTGACCTCCACAACTTAGTTAGTACTGGGTAATACGATACCCCTTACGACTGGTTGTCAGACTTTTTGGGCCACTGACTACCTGTAACGACTGTCAAAGATCACAAATGACAGCCGGGACCAACTGCTTAACGTGCTTTCCGAGGCACGGAGGAAACTCGGTATGTAATGGGTGGTCACCCACCCACAGACCAACCTAGGCAAGCACGGCTTAGCCTAAAGATCGACCCGAGCGGCTGTTATTATTTAGCCACGAGCTCCTCTCACCAAGAATTCATTTGATCTACATTAAATCATTTCTTAATAATATAGACTATAGACTGAAATTCGGATCGAATCGAATGGGAATGCAACATAAGAAGTTACGTACAGATGATGCCAACTCTCATACGATTAATACCAATCAGTAAAAGTGTGACCATAGGACTGCCAAGTCATAGGTTTCAAATTCGAGCCCCCAAGACACGTACTTCTGATTTTTCAGATTCATTTGCGTATCGTATAATCATGATGATGAAATGTAATGAAGCAAGTGGCTTCGGTAAGGGAAAAACATCGTGAGGCCAAATCAGAGACATAGAGAACAGAGAGCGTAATTATGTAAAGTCATGTCAGAGACCCATGGGCGGCATAGAAACAACTCTGACACCAGAATAGGCACCAACCACACGATAAAAAGAAGATCATACGATTGCAATAAAACTCCGCAATTTTAATTTCGTTCTATCCCAAGTTGTTATAACTAAATCTTCTGCTCCATCCCGTAATATCTCGACTGATCAGGACGCTACAGTATCGATTATGCTGATACAATGACTGTTGCCATGCGGGCCGGTTTCGCTCACGTAATTCACGTAACACGATGTCATTGTGTTGTTTTTTTCTCGATTCGATTGAATAACTTGCGGCTGTCACGAACTGAAAGATGTTTTAATGGAAGACTTTGTGGTGTTCGTGCTGTTTGTAGGAATGTTTTCGGAGAAATACGATCTACATCTTCTACATCTTTCAAATAAATAAATAGTAGTAGGTATAGATGGGGCTAGTGTTAGCAAACGCGATTCATCTAACTAAACGATGTCCTGGGCTTGATTCTTGATAAAATTTGAATAGTAAATTCTCAGCAGCCGGAATCTGTATTTTTTCACCAGTTAGTAGTAAAAGACTCACCAGCTATAACTTGAATTATTGGCGTGAAATTGTTTATAAACCTCCTTTCTATTTGACTAGCTACCAAAATACTCCCTACATTCCCAAATATTACATAGCACACTATGTAATCAACATGTCCCTCGTCGCTACTAATATTCCAGTTCAGACAATAAGACCCCAGAGTGTAATCCAGCTATATTATGACAGTTGAGCTGCAATAAAGACGAGACGTTCAACTCTAATGAGCTTTAAGATATTAGCTTTACTATTGGTGGAAGAACCCGACTGGATAATTCTTAGAAGGATTGTAGACAGTACAAACTTTAGTGCAATAGTTGGAAAGGGAAAAACAAGGTGGGGCGTAAAAAGCTTTTAATAGTAATTGCAGAGGTCATTAATTAAATTTACTATTGAAAACGTTCTCTAATGACGTGCCTGATTAAATAAATCAGAAATGGACGAAGAAACAAAGGACGTTAAGGTAACTTACTAGTTAAAGAGGCGTCATAAAACGAAGATATAAGAGTGAGAATTCTATTCCGACATTGTACAGAAAACAGTCTCGACTGATAATAATTATAAACATAACATGTACTCTCCGAAGAAGCCGTTAGGCAAAAGTGTACCTAATAGTACACCTCCAGTTAAGTCCCATGCAATAGGAGGCGAGTGTTTACAAAACAACGGCACCTACATCCATTTCAAGTTACACATTGCAATCTAACTAACACGTATCAGTTTCTACGGACAAACCATTAAAGTAATTGCTGAAACATATCACGTTCACAAATCAACAATCAAATAAAAAACGTTTCATTTTTATCAACCCTCCTCGCCTTGCCCTTCATTAAAAACAAAAATATACATTTCAATTGAGCACGAGTACCAGGCTCACATGAGTTGAAAGAATTGTATTACGTCATCAGATGTCTTGCTTGTAGGAATGTCTGTGCTACCGGTCAATAATTATTGACGCATTGAGGGGTCACGCCCCATGGCTATGGTAAGGATGTCCATTCTAGTATTTGGTATTATGTTATTGTATTTTTGGAGCATATGGATGGAAAAGATTTTCACGTTACCCTTAGCTTCGATTCATACAATACTGTCTGTAGGAAAAACTTAGGAAGCAAAGTCACTGAAACTCCTATTGGGCCCAGATCTGATCTAAAAATTACCAACTAGTCGAAAACGTTAAGAACACTAAAACGCTTGACTCAACTTTCTAAAAGCATTATTTTCTAGAAAAATTAAGTTTAAAATTGTAAAATATACTGCACCAAGAACTGTGCATTTAAAGCCCTATTCGCTTTCCGCTTAAATTAATACTTGGCCAGCCCCGAGACAGTTTAATTTTCTCTAGGAAATCTCAAGCGTTTCTCTTGGTGACTTTTCTTTAACTTATAAATTCTTGCTTGAAAATAACTGTAGGTAATTTGTTAGAGTGAAGTTTTCAGTTTGATTTAACTTTCGTTTTTATTTGCTCATTGTCATTCTGCTCTTTAATTTTAGTATTCTTGGGAGAAAAACTTTGAAAACTCTAGAATTCAAGATTTCCAGGGACGACGTTTAATTATTTAAATACTTTTATTCTGCTGTTGACTTCAGCAATCAGCCCAGTTTCCACGCAAACGCATAGATACTAACTGGCTTATTTTTCCGATAAGGCCCGTTTCCCCCAAGCGAAGACGTGCGGGAATTGACCAATCGCATTGGTTGAAATCCTCATCATGCCTCTCGTCTGATAGGTCGAATCTTACAGGTATCTTCTCTGCTACGGTCGTCTCCACTTAGTTGGAAACTCGGTTAAAGAGCTTCTGACCATAGCTCGTGCCAACACGACACAAGAAGAAGAACCAATGAAATAGCTGATGTCTCTTTAAGGTAAGCGTCCACCTCATCAAACGGATCGAAGTATTCTTTGTATAGAAAGTCACACAAGTGCGTCCACCTGTCCGCATCGTATGCGTCGGAATTTGTTCAATAAAGGTAAGCGTCCACATGTCCGCATCGTATGCATCGGACGCATCGCATCAAACGGATTGTAGTATTCTTTGTATAGAAAGTCACACAAGTGTCTCAACTGATCCGCACCGTACGGATCGCTCGAATCTGTTTAATAATACTACGATCCGTTTGATGCGATGCGTACGATGCGGACAGGTGGACACTTAACTTTAACCACCATCCTAAATTAGCTTTGGGACAACCCTATAGAAAATCACACAGACGCTCGGGCAGACGAAGTAACGAAGTGACTCATATCAAAGAAGGTGCGGGCGCCACGGTCTACCTGCTGTGGGAACTTCCCTAACAATCGTGTTCTTGTCATAATCATAAGCCCTAGTTTTTCTGTAAGACTCACTAGAGGTAATAACGGTGTAGACATGCGGTATAAGATTTAATTGTTAGTCTACCTAGCTATGAAGATGAGACATCATTTATCATGTTATTACAGTGTGTGATTTAGCGAGTGACACTTATCGACGCGGAATCGGTTTGAGCCGATCAGAAAGAGCTGCCCTTGTCCCAATCTACTTGGGGTCGGCGCATCACGTTTTCTTCTTCTTATTCGCCTCTGTCAGACGACACGGCATCATTTACTTCTTTCTCTTTCATAAAATTCCTCACAGAATCATAAAGAGCTTTGTACTCGTACAATTCAAGCAGAAAACACGTCGTTCTTCTCGTTTCAATTTGAACGAATTCGAACCTCTAAGTATATGTATTTTGTCCAGGAACTTCTCGAAAGAGGCTCGAAACGATGCATTTTATTTATTTCATCTATGTGTCATACTCATAAATCAACCTTTATCATACCAAAGTCGACGTTGTGATAAGTGAGAGTGATATACATGGTAAGCTCCTCAGACGTACAGTCAGACATTATGACGCTACGGTGACTCACGTCACGACTACTGAAGCTACCTGTGGCCAGTGAGGGTTATTAGTTACCCTATTTTTGGAACACGCTATTTTTAGCAGCGAAGGGTTGTCAAGAATTGATGTAAGTAATAGAATGACGGGGTGAAATAAGTAAGGTTATTTTCAGGTCAATAGGGGTAAATTGTTTCTTTTTGCACTGTACTTGAAAAAATCGTTGAAAATAACGTAGGAGTGATTAACTTTCCAGCTATTAATAGAGAAAGAAGTTCGGTAACGCTCATACACAAGAATTTGTGAGGTATAAAGGGTGTAAAAAAACCTCTTAACGAAGCCGAAAGGCACTTGTTCTCCCCGTCACTGCTTTTTTTTTTTTGTTCTACACCTTACCTGGGAACCTTCTAGTTACGGAGATATTAGGGGGCAAAGTTCCAACTTTTTGACAAGTTTTTTTTTTAATACAAGTTTTTAATGTAAGTTTTTTACTTTAAACACCTCCTCCTACAGAATGCTTGGTTGACGGCTTCGTGATGAGGTTGTTTACACCCTGTATATCTACCTACAACTAAAATACTCCACTATTGAAAAATAAAGCTCTAATTAAATTCGGGGTTTACAAGGTAAAATCGACTCTATTGTTGAAGTTAGTTAAAATGTAGCCATGTTAACCGGGTCATAATAACGAATCGATTGACTGACACCTTGTTCATCAAAATCGGATGAATGGTTTAGGCGCTAAGGAGGAACATCCGTAAATACAAACATAATTACATATCCTATAGACTGCTAACATCAAAACCCTTCCTTTTGGCTTCGCCGTAGTCGGGTAAAAATCACACAACGATAAACCCAAAAATACGTATAGAATATCTGACTAAACCAGTTACATTAAAAAATATTGATTTTCGATAAATATTGTACGAGACACGCACACATCCGATTGTTAAATAGAAAATTAACTTTAATAAAAAGTCACGCACTTTTGTCTTTTATTGATAGCTACTTAAGTGCTTAGCGATTAATCGGCTGCTCATCGATGTTGTTACTATCGAGTTTGATAAATCGATACATAATTCGAAAGCTTTCGACCAGGCCGATATTTTATTAATATTTTAGTTTAATTTTGAACAACGATTGGACATTCAGATTAAATTGATTTGTCGGAATTAGTTGAATGGAAATTGTAAAAACCAACATCATAACTAAGTACATAAAAGGTAGGGTACCTATGTGAAGAGTTCACGTTTGAATTTTATTTGAACTTAACACCACCCTACCAAGCCAATTTTAAGTACGGCTGTTACACAAAATATATAACATTTAATTACATTATGATAATAATTTTAATTAGCAGACCCTGCTCCAACAGACAATTTATTAGCCATCTACTGCCCCAAATCTGACAATAATTTTGAAAACCAGTTTAATTTTTGGCAAAAAGGTGGTGGTGGTGCTGTTTTTATTTTTCTTATGTTTACTTTTTTTATATAATTTTGTCTTATTGTCTATTCTATCTTTTTTTCTTTTATGTCCTGTGTGAGTTTAATAAATTATACATTTTCTTTCTTTCTTTAGAACCGGATTAATTAAAAGTACATATAATGAGATCGTTGTTAACAAAAAGCATCATTAGTTGGACAATAAAACACCATAATGCGAACCACCAAAGGGCTGAATTTTAAAAGTCATGTTTTTGACAAAGATGCAAACAATCTATAAGAAGTCGGTTAAAAACAAGCCTTCCTTCAGGCGGGTATATAAAAAATAATCGCAAGGTACGAGTAATTTTTGAGAGTAGGATTTTTTTTGCTTCAGTTTATTATGATAATAACTAAAGAGGAAACATAATTTGCATAATAACGATTGTATTACAACTGTGCTTGCCAAAAACCAAATACCATTTAAAAAAACCCTTCGGCAAGCCGCAGGAGGAGGTATATTTCGAAGAAGGTTCCACCCATATTTATTCTGGAAATTCAGAGGCTATACAGGGCGTCCCAAGGATATGCCACATTGAGGAAAGTACCTTGAATATTGTAGATGGAACATTTTACTGAAAGAAGACATTATTTGAATTTAAAAAACAATTAAAACTGCACTCATAGATATTTAAATAATTACATGGTTGAACCGGGAATCGAACCTGTTACACGCGAAAAATAATCATCCTGTAGCTTTATCATACCGATCGAAAGGCTTCATCATAAGGATTCTTTTTTGCTAAATAACATAGTGTCAGAAATAAAAGGAAGACCATGAATTTTAACATTTTTAATACAATATATATATATATATATATACATTTTTTAACCAGCGGTTGATTTGGGCTCTAGGGGTCATAACTAGACCCTTTTTCTTTTTTTTCGGATGGGAAATCATCAAATGACTTCTCCCGCTCTGGGCGGAGCAGGAGGGAGTTTCAGAATTTTACTGACTAAAACCCATCCATGTTCCTTCATCGCCCTTTGTGTTCCGGGGCCACGGTATCTCTTTCGAACAGTCCCGCAACCCCTTCCTTTTTGCTGACTATCTTTGAGGCGCGCGTGGAAAACGAACGCGCCGTCGACATGGCCTGTCGTCATGAGACGGACGCAGTGATGCCAACTTAGCAACTTTATAGCTAGATCTAGCTATTATTTGCTGACAGACAGCTACAATTTAATGAAACTTGTAGCTCAACTTTTAAGCTACTTTTTCTAGCAACTTTTCATTTCATCATGAGAAAGTGGTAAATACTGTTAGAACTGTGTTTTGCCTAAATACGTACTGTATAAAATGGGCACCGCTGAGAAATATTCAAAATCAACGAAAGATAGTAAACTCCAGCCATCGACATCTTCCTCTTATATTGTTTTTTTTTTATTTTTTTTTTTATTCAATGACTTACACAAGACATTTTTAACTGTCTTGTTGGAATTAATGAAAATAAAAATGATTGTCAGAAATTGACATTTTATTGTAACCTACCTACCTTTAGGTAACATTTAGCTACTTCTAGCAACTTTTTGGGATGAAAAAAACTGGCAATCTAGCAACATTTTATAAATTGTCTAGCAACTGGGTAAAGCTAGCAGTTGGCAACACTGGACGGACGGACGGCGGGCTAGCCCATAGCCCACAATCCACAGGCCCGCGCCCACGTAGGACGCCCGGGTCGTCTCCCGCGGCGGATAACTAGACCCCTTAAGGTGAAATTTTCGGAAAACTCGACTTAGGTGCAAGACCAATAGTTAGATTTTTTCTGACGAAATCTACCTAAAACATACTCACAAAATTCCTCTACCACGCATAAATTACGAAAAATAGTAAACACGCACGGAAATTATCAAATAACATCTACATAACAATACATAGCAGAAAACGTAAAAATAACTATGTTTATAAATAGCTGAAGCGGTTAACGTAAACGTATAGTGAAACAAAACATACGGGGTATAATTAAAAATAATATTTGGATATTAGCATACCGCGGTTTGCCGGGGCATGTGTGTTAAGAGTAGGACACACCACGGGTAAAGCTAACTTAACTTAGTTTTGCTTATGAAACTGTGGCGCCTTTTCAGTCGACATACTTTGGGAGCTAACTGAACTATGTAGGCTAGCCAACACGATTCTGGCTCATCATCTGCCTAGTATTTTCTCAACTAAGTATTTTACATGGAGCGACGGCCTATCTGACCTCCAAAACCCAGTTAGTACTGGGTAATACGATACCCCGTGGTAAGACTGGTTGTCACACTTTGGGGCCACTGACTACGTGTAACGACTGTCAAAGATCTACAATTAATGACAGCCGGTCATATGCCCGAGATTCGTTACTTATAAGCCAGGTCAGTTCAACCAAAAATTTGTCAATTCGTTTCACATATTCATAACTTCTTTAAGTTTCTGCCAACATTGTTTGAAGATGACAGAATAATGTTTAGCACTAAACGCATTTTTTTTTCACTACATCCAGACATTTTAGCTCCCTAAGTTACTCTAAGCTAAGTTAGCTTGCTTGCACACCCAACGGTGTGTCCTGCACCTAAGTTTCAAGCAAGAGGGTGAGTATGTGCGTATATTAATTAACCAGGATTGAATGTTTATAACCTATTATGGTGAGTGTTAGTGCGCCTTGCTTCTATAAAAAGAATTCGGTTAAGTATGTGCGTTCAGGAAGTGCTCTAAATCAACGGTGAATAGGAAATAATTTGTAATGGTTTCTTTAAGTTAATTAGGCGAGCGCCTGAAAGCCGGGATTACTCGCGTCATGCGGAAGACAAATAAACGTTTTAAGATTAGTAGTACGCAGCCGAAATCCTGAAAAACGTTCTATAGGTATCATTTGGCCGTGACAAACAAATAGCCAGTACAGTGAAATATCTTGCAGAAACGTTAAAAGCATTTCGATAATGCAAAAATATAAACCCGTCACACGAAATTCTAGTCACGTTCCATCATTGTCTGTCTGTAAGAACAGCTGTTCCCCGAACCGACAAGACATTTCGATAAGATATGCGCGTAAAGAATTCTCATGTGTACAGTCGCGACCATTAATATGGTAAACACAGCACTTTTAAAAGTTATTTCCTGCTGTGTTGATTCATGATTGTAATAGGCTTGTGTACTGAAAAAATCTAATTAGTCCGTCAGTTAGATTATCAAAAAATATATGACACGTATTTTTTTCTTTTGTTAAAACCAAAATTGACGAAGATACGACGCTTTTAAAACTCTCAATACGTCACGCCGTGCTATAATTTTTAGTGCGTTGTGACGTTACGAGCCCCTACTCCCGAGTTTTGATGCGTTTTATCTTTGTCAATATTCATTGATTTACAAAAACGAAAAATACCTGCCCAATATTTTCCAATACTCTAACTGACGGACTAAATAGATTTGCAATTTATTGATGGTGGAAACTGTCGATAAAAATATAATATTTCGTATTCCATACTATTATGATATTTTTTACGTATCGACAGTATGTTGATGTCGTGGTCACATATTTGGCCCGTGTATAATATGGATGAAAATCCATATTATACACGGGCAAAGTGTCCACGTCCTTAAACTTGCAATCAATATTCCACGAAAATAATCTTTTGAAGTGTTAACATGTTAGCTCTCGTGACTGTACTCTCGGCGGTGATCCAATATTGAGAGTGTGTGAGTTGACAAACTATTTCTGTTATCACTATACGAACTCTGCGGACAACTGTACGCAATGTACTTGTTTACTTGACTTAATAACGGGGAAGTGGTTTAGATTTTAATAAAATGGCGGAATGTCGGAGTAAAAATAGTTAGCTGGCCTTTGTTTTTAATTGTTGAACAGAGTGATGAGAAGACCTTGGTGATAAGCGGTTGGCAGAGGCTCCTCATAATTGTGTGACTTGAGCATTCAAAAATAGTATTAGCTCTTAAAAAAACATGCTCATAATTAATTCTCGGCGGAACCCGACTACTAAATCAATACAAATAACTGCTAAGCACCTGAAATACACAAAAGCTCCAGAAAATTGCAGTGACAGGTGTCATATGAGCATGCCAAAAACGGCCCTAACGTGCAGCGCTTTTCAGTTTTCTTTTAAAACAAAAAGCGCTTCACAATTAAGCTGCAAATTGGATGTCAAGACGAAGAGAGAGCCAAGTTTTGAAACGTAGTAAACAGCCATTAAAGCTGCCAGCAGCACTCGTTGCAAATTAACGAAGTTTGTGAACTGCCGCGAGCGACAGCCAAGTTCGCGACCTTCACCTCACTTATAATATAAGCACTGCAATGAAATTTTGCAAACGAATTAATTAAGCATCTATTACACGGGTGGTTATATGAGAAATTGTAGGTACACGTGAAATAATGGTTTCTAATTAATTTTACGTGTAGTTATATTGCTGGCAGTGTAATGAGTAAAGATATTTATGGATCCTATTAGAAATTATCTTTCCATTGTTGTTGCTACTCGCCAAGGCTTTCGAGAAGGTGAGATATTACATGAATACCACAATTTTCTCTTTTCAAACAAATTTCTCTTTTCAAACAAATTTCTAACTGAAACCTGCTAATTTCCAGTATGGAAAATAAAGTAGCTCGCAAGGTCAACATAAATTAGGTTGGCATTACATGCACGGATGCGTCGACCGTCCCCTGTCAGCTCCATCTATTTAAACCACCGAATGCCCTAATTACTAGACTAGGAGTACAGACAAAATATATGCTTTAAACTTGACTAAAATATGTTCGTAAATATATGTTGTGCCAGTGTTTTTCTCTTTGGACTTGGCAGTAAATTAGAACGGGCAAGCAAAAGTCCGCTAATTAATGAGTTAACAAACCCCGGAGTTGAAGTTGAAATGCCTTGGAATAAATTTTAGACTAAAATCACTGTTTGAAAGTTTGATTAATATGATTATGAGTCTACTGTAGGCGTAATTTGAACAACTACTGAGAAAATCGAACTCCAAAGCCTGCCTAGTAAAGACTACGGCGAAAATCGAGAACGATCAACAGTATTCAATTACAAATTATTGAAATTCACGGAATTAGTAACAGCTGTTCGCAGAAAATTTATCTCCAAAGTTCGCCTAGGGTTTCCACTAAGAAGCATTTAAGTATAAAACTTGTTTACGAAAAAGTTTAGGGTTACCAACTTGGATACACGTCAAGCGTAAATAATGACAGCTTCGCCGGGAGATTTACTCGTTTTATCTTCAAAGTGACATACTTTATTGTCTAATATTCCTGAAAATACATCAACCTTATTTTATCAAAATCGTCTAAAGTCTCGCCGTCTCAAGCTCAACGACTCGGTCCGGGCAACGCCCGTCGGCGACACCTAGTCTATTATTAGCGGCGCCATAGTTATCACAAGATAATTCGAGTACACGGTCTAGGTCAAATGATACAAGGTGTGTTTATAGGTGCAAGGTTGCCCATGGGAACGTGATAAAACAAACCTTTACGAGGTATGGGGTACCGTAATTCGTTCCAGAAGGTCATATCTTTTCGGGTGACAGAACTGGGGAAAGAAATGATATATTTTATGATCTGAATACTCGTTTTAGTGCAGACGTTTATTATGATGATCCGGGTCTAGATTGACACTGAAGGCTGAAAGAACGAAATAAAAATAATCTACTAATCCCGTTCGGTATCCACGAACTCAATCCTCAAAATAAAATTCTGGTCATGTCTCCGGGCGTTGGTAATAGAAAATTTCACGGCTTTATAATTTGATGGCTGAAAGTATGACATTCTTTGTAGACTACTTTCCTCGTTAGATGATCTGGATCTGATTCACTTCTCTGACTGCTATTATTATCAATTTCTCTTGGAACTAACTGATGACCAATCTTTACATCAGTACTCGATGACTAACTTGTCGCCGTGGCTTTATCCTCGTAGCTCGTTTATGTTCTATATTAAAATTGTTGATTATTCAGTATTTACTCATTTTTGCTCATCATCGAACAAATATTAATACTGAAACAAATCCAGCTGTGTGGAAATTGTTAGTTTCCTGAATCCATAATGTTTGTCGTGGACAGGTATTGCTTTATAAATTAACTCAATCATCGAAATGATCCAAGAATTCGATATCCTTGTATATTTATCACTGTCTACTGCTACAAAGTTCTGGGAAGAGAAAGCTACTTATTTTTACATCTGTATTTTTTTACCTCTCGACCTCTCTCTGACCTTTGGTCCTCCTAGTCAACGCACTCCGATGTCTAGCTGATATTTCCCATCATAAATCTTCACTTTCTATTTTATTTTACTTTTTGCTAAAAACGTCATTTAATGCTAACGAGGGTCTTATAAAAATAAATCAAGCGAGACAGTTTCTCTTCGGGAACTTGACATTGTATGCCCTTCTGAAACAATATTACCAGATGTAGACCTTCGTTCAACCTCCGTCATTATTCATTCGTATCAAAACAGTTGCTCAAGTGAAGCATGATCGAAATAAAACATATGAATGATAAATTATGATATAGATACTTGAACTCGTAAAAGAAATCTCCATATTTATTATTGTAGATTTATCCTCCAATAATTTTTTATCTTGCCAAACATCATTATTCCGAACTATCAATAAAGTCCACAACACCATTTTCCCTCATATCAATTGACAAAAACAATAATCAATTAAAACCGTACGCATACTATACAGAATTCTGCACTAATTGGCGTGCCGAGCCTAATTATTTTTAAAACAATTAACAGCCAGAAAATAGTTCATATAGAAAATGTTTTTACGCACTACTCTTACACTAGTTGAATAAAAGAATCGCGCTAAAGCCGTGAAGGGGATGTGAATGTCAGGGACGAGGGTTCCACGAATGGTGATCGGAGATCCGCAAAAACTGCCGCAGAGGATAAACTTGACCCAATTTCGTTACAAGATAACATTACTAATGGGTTTCTGAAAGCTAATGCAGATCGTATTTTTTCTGGCTTTGGATCAAATTGATTATTTGTTTTAAGAGTGGGATTGTGGTTTATAACATACTGGAGTATCGTAAATACCTATCGTTTCACGGAAGACAATCTATTTATATTAATCGTGTCGTGGTTAATTGATTTCTACGTAAATTACGAGACGATCCTTATCGATGTGCCTGAATTCGGTTAGTTATTCTATTTGCTCTTGCTCCAAATTTTTATATCCCGTTCGCTGCATCCATAAATAATATTCGTCTTGTCCGTGACCGGAATGTCAGGGGCAAGGAGTCGAATAAAAGAAGTAGGATACACGAGCGGGCTCCCGAACTTAACCTAATTTGGTTTGGAGATATGCGTAACGGTTCCTGACTGTTTTAAGACGACATTTCGGTATTAGAAGCTGGAAAACTTATTTTTGGCGTGATATACATTATTGATGATATAATTATGAAGTCTGAAAGTGGCGCCGGTGTCTAAAAAGACGTATGATAATCGTTTGTCGTGATATGGGTATGTGATGCGTAGGAATAAGGAAAATGTCGCGAGGAAAGTTTTTAGTATGAATGTGGATGATAAGAGTAGAGGAAGAAAAAAGACACGATGGATGAACTGTTTGAATGGTAATATGGCAAGAAAGGAGGTGTCTGTTGAGATAACGAGTAATGGAGAAGTATGGAAGAAGAAGACATGCTGCGCCGACCACAAATTAATTGAGATAAGGACAAGAGAATGATGATTTGCTGCGAGACTTGATTTTTATACTGTTTTTCTTCCAGGAAGTAACAGAACACCCCCAGCGTTATTAATGACTTGTTCATTATGTGTACCGGGTACGGTACACATAATGAACAAGTCTTCAATGTAAACGAACCGCACTCAATTCCTTGACAATCAAAGACACGACCTTAATCGATTCTTGAACATCATAATTTACAGTTATGAGGCCATCGTCATAATGTCACAGATAATATAGCACTACAGACAGACGGTGACATCAATCATACAGTAAAGTACTGAATTAAATATCAAGTTGGAGCCGAAACAAAAGCAACGTCTGAACCGAGAACTATTAATGAAGCAACATTACTTGAAAGATTCTAAGATATTAATCATCCCTGTCTAACCCCGAGAGAATGTGATTCGTAGGTCGCCATCAATCATGAAATATGAACAATAGGAACTTTATCGGCGTACTAAGTTTTATGAAAAACCGCTCGTTCATTTACTAATTGTTAGATCATTTTAAACGCCTTTTCATTTTATGATAGGGTATAAAATATAGAACAGTAATATGAAAACGTGCTTAATATTCCGAGCAATTAAAACAGTACCGAAATGTGCTAAAAACAGAAAATTAAGTCTAGATGAAGTTACATCATTAGCACAAAATCCTTTCTTAATGTTCATAATTATCTGATGAAACCCTTCCGTTGAATCCAAATCCCGTTTACTATCTGTCACTTTCAGAACTAGTTTCCTAACTTGGAGTTACACATACGACTCTATTGCCCTCGAGTCTGTCGCAGAGTTATCTAGTTTAAAGTTTATGTTCGAAAACTTTGAAAACAACCTGATATTTGTTATGCAAACCTTAGATTTGAAGATGACACTAGAAAGTTGGATGACGGAAGGTCAGATGATGATGGCAGATGTAAATTCCATATCTCAATCTGTCAAGGTGGAAGCGCCAAATTCAAATTTTCTTACGTCTTTTGAAATTTGCAGGTCAGTGTCAGGTTGTATAATGATCAAAATATGATTGGAGACCGTAACAAATACGGCTTTACTGAATTTATCATCATCTTCCTGCCCTTATTTCATGTTACTTGGGGTCGGCCAAACACATTTTTTATTCCATTCTCCCCTGTCAACCGTCACGCAATCGTGTCTTGTGACTGGGACTGTAGCTACATTTAATTTTCATCTTTGTTTGACAGTTCAAAAGTGCCTGTAACTGGCCTACTTGAAATAAATGCTTTGATTTTGTTTTTTTCATATTTTTATTATGGCTTTACTGAATTATAATCATCAACACAACCCTTTAAGTTCATTTAATCCCATTGAATGACTATTTCATAAAAAGTCATTCAATGGGATTTTTCAATGGGATTGGGATTTTGCCAAATAAGTCCCAGTAGTCACGCTCTGTCACACCAAAATGGAACTGAATCCACTCAAAAACGAAACATGTCTCCTATAATTTGGATGATATCCAGTCGTTTTATGACTACGCACGGATAGATAGAGTTTGGCACAGCCCGCGTGTTTGTGTGCCCCGCTAGCCAACATATTTGAATCCCGCACCGTGACTTCTATTGCCAAAATGTACCATGACCTTTAACACTGGCGGTTAAGGTTCAAATTCGAAGAAATGCGGAAGATATGCTGGCATTTTAAGTTCAAGAGCGTGCCAAATTTGCTGAATGGACTCGGCAGCTGTTGTTTTTCGATTTTATATGTATCAACACTATTATATAAACATAGTGTCTCGTATTTTGGCAATGCGGTTATATTTTGTTTATAATATTTAAACGCTGTTCCATATTTTTTTATGTGTTGCATAGCCGACTTACATGTTGACGGAAAAAAAACTGTACAACTTTGATCGTTATTGGTGTCACACCTGAGATTTCAAGTGTTACTTTGATTGGCTGTTACTTAATCCTCAAGATATTTTCGCTACTTGTTTACACATGAGTAAGTTTTGATAAGGTAAACAGAAGTTTTCCACTTAGGAACTTGCGAACCAGACGAAGTTTCAATCATTTCGATTAGCGAAAGGTCAAGCGTGTCTGAAGCACAGACTGGGAGATTGATATTTAGCTGGTATTACGTTAAAGGTTACCTCAAAGATAGTATAGTATAGACAGATACATGCCGTGATGTTTGTGCTATTATTAGGAAAGCTATACGCACGAATGGTGTTGACTTACGCGAAATGTACAAGTCGGTAAAAAAGTGGTAAGTACCTTTACATTTAAATTAAAATATGATTTGTGGCCGTAACAAATATGGCTTTAAGTACTAAGTTTTAATCATTGAAATCATCAATACAACCCTTCAAGTTCATTTAATCACATTGAATGACTTTTTCATGAAATAGTCATTCAATGGAATTAAATGAATAAGCGGTAGTGTTGATGTTTTTAATGACTACAATTCTGTAAATACTCGTACATTACGTTTTATGCCCGCAAAAATTGAAATAAGCATACTGTACTACATGTTGTTAAGTAGGAAATTGAACTTTTTACAGCAGCCTCACATAGAAATCTGTGTTTTAAAAATGCAAGCTAAAATTCTACTTAAAAAATAATTCAATCAATTCCGTCCGTCCGCATCTTCGTTGTAAAACGTCGAGAAAAAGTTTCAGCTGCCGAACCCGAATTGAATTAAGCGGTATAAATTAATACGTTTAGTGCAGCACCTGGCGACGGCGATACTAACGATATTATCACCACCATCGTTGGGAACACCTGCCACAGCTAAGAGTGGGCAGATGTGTTTTACTGCGAAGGGCCTGTGTGATTTATATAATGTGCTAATTATACGGGACTGCTACGTTGATCGAAATCACGACTGCTGAGCATAAGTTCCTGAGGCCCTACTTTCTAACGTTTCGTTCGTATATTCGGATCTATCCGTCTCTTTCACTCGCACTCATCTGCAGACGTGCGTGAGAGAGACATATAGATCCGTAAATACGGACGAAATGTTAGAGAGTAGGGCTCCTGGGTTCAATTCCCGGGTCGGGCAATCTGTTATTAGGCTTTTCCATTGGGACTTTCTCAGTAGCAGTCTGGATTTGTGCCCGGTTGATGTTTGCAATAGGCTCTCTATTACATGGGACTTAAACATAACTTGCGAAATATAGGTGTACTATTAGGTACACCTCTGTCTTACTCTTTAGGGATTAAAGGCGTGATGCTGTGTATGCAAAAAAATATTTTAGTTAAGTTGAACTTTCATAGCGTTTAAGCGTTAATGGTTATTAGGAAAATCTTTTACTCAAAAGGGGTTTTAAAATAAATTGCTTTTTATTAAGGGGCTCCCCCATGCACACTAGCGCCACTTTAGTAAAAAAATCAGAACTCGTTAAATACACAATTAATATAAAATCTGATTGACAAAATCAAGAGTTCTAGATTATTGACGTCTATTTAATTCATTAAAATATACTTACTACTACTAGATAAATTGCTAAAAACGGCCGTTTTTTTCCATTTTGTATCTGTAACGACAGCGAGCTATGTTTCAATGAGTTAAGCAGACGTAAATAATTTAGAAGACCAAAAGATTGATTTTGTCAATCAGATTTTATATTAATTGTGTATTTAACGAGTTCTGATTTTTTTACTAAAGTGGCGCTAGTTTGCATGGGGGAGCCCCTTAAGGACTTAACAAACGCCTCTATTCTAAATCCAATATTGTCCCAAATCGGAATATTATTAGACTAGATTAGATCATGTATTAGGGATTCATCTGTTCCAATTAACCTCGTACTAAAACTAGAGTTCTCATTTTTTTCCTTTTCTTCAAAGTCAGTACTAAATACCAAAATGTTTCATCTCGCAAGGATTTAGGAAATGATGTTTATTCTGTAAATTGGTTTTTACAAACACTTTCACACAACAAATTTAAAAAAAAATTAGAGACTAGATGAGATCGGTGTTTTAACATGAATATAATTCTTTGATTTTTAGAACAAAAATCTGCTTTCCAGTACAGTGACTCAGTGATTATTAGTGCAAAAATCAATCAAAATGACGCTCACCACATAACGACAACTCGAGTCAATAAATAACAAATTCTAAACCAATTTGCACGCGACTGTCCACATACAAGTTAACCGCACGAATGGTATGCGAACTTGGTGTAGGTACAGTGTGACACAGACGATACGAAACACATAAATTACAAGTATTTACATAAAATAATGCACCTGTATATAAACGTCATGTATTACACGAGGTAGGTATACGAAAGTGTTCGCATATGTCGGTGGAAATTAACGGGTGATTGTACTAATACACGGACTGGTAAAGTACATAGTCTAATGAAATCAGGAGTCATTTATTTAAATTGGGCTAAGAATCAGCATTTTAAACCCCGACCAAAAAAGAGATAAATTTTAAACTGTATATCTATGTGTATGTATCTGCGTGTCTGTCTTTGGCATCATAGCCCCTGAACGGATAAACCGATCTTGATTTAAGTTTTTTGAAGGTCAACATTACACTAGCCGGACCCTCGCCCGTCTTTCTCCGACTCCTACTATTGTAGGTTGAGAGAAGAATGGCGAAACAACAATTAGGAGTAAGGATTATGATAAGGAAGTTAAATTCCTATTTGATTAAAAGTCCAAAGTAAAAGTTTAGTTATTATGGAATAATCAAATAACACGATTATGTGGACGTAACTCCAACTTCTAGGTTACTAATAACCAAATTAACACGTATTCGTCTACCTTACCAAATCTAGGACCTCTGGCAACGCGTACTGGAAAAGATTTTTACCTGAAACATAAAAAAGTAGATAAATAAAATATGAGATACGAATAAATCACATACATATTCAGTCACCGTGTTGAAGTCATATCCGTGTTAAATATTAAGTAGGTCTGAACTAATTTAAAACTCAGCAGCACGCTAAAGTTTTACTCAAACGCTTCATGTTTCGGCGAATTCCTCAAACCATAATGGCAAGAACCTAAAGGAGATAGCATACTAATTAGAAACACGCGACAATATCGCAAGACTGCACTCATAATCCCATCAACGACGTTAAGCTACTAGGTGTGCAGTCTCCCTAACTCTTGGGTAAGATTAGTCGAACGTTACCTACACTCCAGGTTCCTCCCTTGAGAACTCGATAACGCTAACACGCTACAAATTCTAGTTCGTAAAACAATTTTAACTTCAGCCATGCAGTATGACGCTAGTGTATAGTTGAAACACGTTATTAAACCAAGCAAATATATGATGATAGAGAAGGTGTACTGCAAGGTATTATTTGTGACCGACCGTGCGAGCTACAGGGACCAGTTGTACTATTGTTTGCACTACAATACCTAGTTATTTCCGCTGTTATCATTGCATTTATTTGTGATACCTTTATCAGTGAAAGGTTATAAAGATCGTTTACTGATTGTTTCATAAAATTAATCAGTTTTAGCATTGAAAAATTGCATGTTATAATACAATATCTTAGGATCAAAACGGTTCGAACGCAAAATTAATTATAATATTTTAATTTACACCCCTAAGGACCACTTAGCGAAGCTACATATTTGCACACGATCTGAAATCAATTTCGGGGTTTCCCTAACTACATATTATCCTGAACAGATGGCTTTATCTTCTCATGTAAGGGCCTCCGGACAGTTAGATAAACGCAATAACGAACTGGGAAAGGGACTTTACGACCGCATAACGATATTGTGACTCATCCTAATACACAATCGCAGGATATAGAAATATCGGAAGAGGAAATATGACGTCATTCGTACTTATCTTTATGGACGATAGTTTTACAACTTCTGAGCTGTTATAACATATTTTTACTTCGAACAGTGAATTCCATCGTATTTTAATTACCAATTCGAGATATTTCCGGTCTTTCATGGCGGTACCTAAGGCGAGCGCAATTCCACAGACGGAAAATCAATACATCATCCAAGTTACAAAGAGAATATATGAATTTTATAGAAACATCTTTCCACTTAAACCCAAAAAAATATTTTCAGAAGACCCTGTCCAACACCCTCCCGATACTCGATGACCTGAAACCGTCAATCAAAAAGATGAAAGGCGTTCCATTGAAATAAACGCACTCGACGATTATGGAAAGCTTCCGATAGGCCGAGCCGATATCCAGGCCCTAATAACGGCACCACATTAATCTACGTTACCCTTTGCGTCAGGGTAGACCCCAGTATTTCACGCGAACGAAGTATTTCCTGTCTGTAGCTTCGTTGCATTAGCAAAAAGGTTACCATTTCACTCGGTCGGATCGTACAAGGAATTGTGTAAATTCTACCAGTAAATATTGTGTGTAGAAACGTCAAAAGGCTGATCTTTATATTAATGAAATCTTTGTTCAGTTTAATATCAATACAACTTTATGAAGATGCCTTCGAAACCATCGAAATAAATTTAGTAGCTTCTTCACAGTCGGGACCCATCTCATTCCAGTATGTCAATATCACACGACACAACAGGATGACCTATGACAAACATATTAAGGAAAAACAAGAAGAAACGACGTGACAAAGGTCGTGTTTCAGCTCCGTATCCAATAACTAGAGCCGGTATTAATCTCCCAAAGTGCCTTCGCACCCTCACACACCGCTGCCTTCGAATGGAGAAACCTCGTGTCAGATTTTCTTACACTAATATTATGTTAGAGGCAACCCTCTTATATAGATGATATTATCGTATCATTTAAGAAAATTATACATAGTCATGTTCCGCTAGGATTCTCTAACAATGTCAAAGACTACGAAGTTGGAACTTGGCATCTTGTTTACCTTAATGAAGTCATTTGGGCATTCAAACTTGTGACGGCATCGCTAATTGCTCTGGCAGCGCTCATAAGCGTGTGTGTACTAGATGTTTATTGCAGCGCTAAATTATAAGGTAGATTTGATGTAGATTAGTATGTAAATAGGAAGTTTTCTATTGCCACTATCATCATGCCATACCATATTGCAAAGCTATTTGTGTGCAAATCTAATATACTCCAAATGACACTCATTGCAATCCATTCATTCAGAACAGTTATACTGAAGAAAGCCTGGGATGAAACCCCACATACAGAATAAATCGACAAAGTCATCGCCTCACATAAACGGTCAACACATTACCCAAATAAGTCAACTCGCTCCATCGAGATAAGATCGACGATTCGAAGCATCGGCCAGCGAGTTCTTCAGACCGTTCATGGGCACTCGGCGAAGAAACCGTTCGTTAAGGATTTAGTATATCATGTGACAAAGTGGTCGTGTCGAAGGAGTTTTATTTTCTTTTGTGCGCTCCTTTCTTATTTATATGGTCGTAATAAGTTGTGACGTTGTAAAAAGTTATTCGTTCAACGGTGTGGGTTCAGGTTACGTTTTGTGTTTTATTAGCTGGATTCGGTTTGTAAGGTTCCGTACCCAAAGGGTAAAAACAGGACCCTATTACTAAAGACTCCACTGTCCGTCCGTCTGTCTGTCAACAGGCTGTATCTCATGAACCGTGATAGCTAGACAGTTGACATTTTCACAGATGATGTATTTCTGTTGCCGCTATAACAACAAATACTAAAAACAGATTAACATAAATATTTATGGGGGGCTCCCATCCATACAACAAACGTGATTTTTTGCCGTTTTGTCTAATGTTACGGAACCCTTCGTGCGCGAGTTCGACTCGCACTTGGCCGGTTTTTAGTTTATGTTGGATTTTTTTACAACATTGAACAGCTGCTCTATGTTCATAGGGTATCTGACATGTTTATGTGCCATATTGCATATTGTCATGTTATTTTATGGCATTGGGGCTATAGGTCGACCTTTAGATCCAAAGCAAATCAAATTATTCGAGATCACACTCACATCGACTCACATCTTCGAATAACGAAATATGCATCATATTCAAGATTATTATTGTTTTAATTTTTTAGATACATTTCTATTTTAATTAATTGCAGCACAAAAACAGTTACAAACCCATGAATTTTTGATCAAGAAGTCACAAATTAAACAAACAAGGAACTGTTTGTGACAGACACTGTTGCATCAAAGGGATTCACAAAAGACAAAGGAACTCCCAAAATCTCCTTTCAAGAAGTTAAGCAATCAAAGGCGTACATTGTTGCAAAATGGAATGAAGCCAAACACTTTTGGGCAACAATGAGAAGCCAGTGGGCGGGGAGAGACGGAAACAGCTCCCAAACTCGGGCAAGGCAAGCAAACCAAGTCCTTAAAGAGGAAGCTTTGGCTTGGCAACTCTGCCAAGTTGAATTAATTTATTCTTGGAGGGACGTGTGTAACTTTGGCGCTTCACTGTTGCTAGTATTCATCTGAATTGAGATAACACGTGACTTCGGTTCGGTTAGGTTGAAAACCGCAACTGAAATTCACAGTAGAGTTAATATTTAATTAAAGTTCGTTAGCAGATTTATCTGGGTTAATATCTAGTTCTCTGAAATTCAGAACATCTGTAACCTCCCGTGAAAATTAAGTTTATTGCAAATATCAAGTGAGTTGGGCTAGTCAACATCTACATCTACACATCTGTATATTTTAAATTGCCTGAAAATTTGATAATTAATAAAGAAGAGGTACACAATTGATAATTTATTATAATAGAAACTGATCCTCCTAATCAAAATTAACCCCAATTCAGAAGTAAACCTAATTTAAAAGAAATACGTATACTAGCGGTTCTGCTAGTCTAACAAACGAAGATAAGACCAGACAAAATCCCAAGCTAGCTCCAAATCCAAATGACTATGGTGAAGGTAACTATATGAAGTAGGTATATTTACCAACTGAACAAGAATGTTAAGTACAAATACCAGCAAGCACGTAGGAGCTAAGCCAACACATAATAATCAAACAGGCGACATCATTAGGACCCCGAACATGCGCATCCTCAGGTTGATTAAAACGTAAATACATATTTAAGCAGCACGTGGGTATGCGACCTTCGCAGGGTTACCGGCGAGGTGCCCTTAAAGGTTTGCCTTTGTGTTCACGCACGATCGGATTTGATCTAATGATTCCTGCTACCTTGGTATGTTTAGAATCCGGTTTGTTTACAACATTTTATATTCTTTCGACATTTGGAGTTTCAAGGACAGTTAATTGCATATTAAGTCTTATTTTTTTCGAACACGATTCGGCGGCATATGACCCTTTCAAGTTGCAAGGCTGGCAGTGCCTGTATATGATAGTCCGCGGATTAAATCACTCTGATACTTTTGTATGTTATGTTGACGTTTTTCAAGCTTTGTGCTTAATTTGGTTCCTGTCTGCCGAGAATGTTCTGTTTTCTCGAATTGCTATTATCGGAGTTTCTATCAATCCTGTTCGTATTTATTCACTGAGCTGAGTATCCTCATCTTACTCGCACGTGTCGGCATTTGACCTTCACTAGGGCTACCAGTGCCCTTACAAGATCGCCTTTGTCCTTGCTCACGATGGGATTGATGATGATATTAATCCAATGATCCCTGCTGGCTTTGTAAGTTAAGATTTCTTGAGCTTTGCGCATTGTTTAGTCAGTTCGTTCGTTTGGTTGTAAAATACTGTGCTTTTTGAGCATTATTCATTCTTCATTTCTAATACCTTTGCACGTGTCGCATTTGACATTCACAGGGCTGCTGGTGCCCTTACAAGATCGCCTTTGTCTATACACACGATAGTATCCAATGTTCCCCACTGCCTTTGTATGTTTAGATTTCTTGAGCTTTGGGTTTAATTAGTCAATTTCTGTGGTTGGAAGATCTATGGTTTCATAATTGATATTCTCAGAACTGAATTCCTTTTGGCATAGGTATTTCGTTTGGTTAGATGTGTACCAACCAATATAGAAATATCGTAATTTTTAGCACATCTTCATTTGACCTTAAAGGGCGTGTGAGGACAGCCTTTTTCCTCAAAGCACAATCGGGTTTAATTTAAAGATCTCTGATACCTTTGTGTTTGATTACAACAGTAATTGAAGCTTTGGCATCGACATTAAGGCTAAATTGGAATATTTAATTTGATTTGCGATTCTAGAGGATTTGTGTCCAATTAATAGTCGTAGATAGAAATTAAACACTACTTGATGGCATTTATATTGCTCTCGTTAGTAGTGGCACCTCGAGGTTCTAGAACGCATGAAGTCCTAGATAACATTCAAACCAAACAAGATTTCTCACTAGGAATTTCTCCTACATCATGGGTGCGTTTACAAACATGTAAACTCCCACAACACAAACAGCCTTTTGGTACCCTATCACTATTACTCTTTACAGCCTGCGGTCAATACGTCTTTTAACGCAATTGCAAAAAAAAAAGGTTATAATATGACCCTCTCACTCTCATAATTATTTGAACACGTGCCGAACCGACCTTCGAATGACTACTGTAGTAGCGGTACTCTTAAGACAGGCTTTGTCTTCATGCACGGATAAATTTGATCCCTGATTCCTTTGTGTTTATTCACAATTCGGTAATTTGAGCAACGTCCATTGATATCGACGGTAAATTGGAATTCAATTAGAATTCTAATTCCATGGTACTGTGTTTGTGTATTGGATTTGTATTTAATTACAATTATCCTATGAGATGAATACGGAGACTGAAGAGAATTATTTGTTTGATCTCTTTGTGATAAGAATTATCAGTATGGGACTGGCAGTATTTCCACCCACGCACGTATTTTCAAAAATCTAGTCCATTGTTAATTGTAGCAAAAAAACTTGACGCCATAACATCTTTTAGAAGTACAAAATGTGAAATGTGCTTTCTCTCATATCCAGTCCAGCTCCTACAAAAAACAGGAAGCCTATAAACCCATCCTGTCGTAAACACTAGCCTAGACTATTTTACGACAAATAAAGCTCAAAGCGATCCACCTAATGTACCATTGGCACGTCAGACTGGATAACTGGGCTACGGTCAGCGTATTAGCCGACGCGCATGATTGCCCAATACGTTGCCGAGCTAATCGAGGTACTTCATCAATATGAGCCCGAAGCTAGGTAAAGTACGGTCCCTATTATGTATTCAAGATCTTGGTACAAATCTTAATTAAGAACATCAAAGGAATACAGCATACATTGTACAAACATCTAGACGTAATTGGACGTTAAACTATACAAGACTTCAATTCTAAAGTGGATTTATCTGTAGATTCCTCTGCCATTGTTTATTCAGGACTTTGAATAAATAAATAAAGAAGCCTAGTTGACGAGAATATTACAATTGATAAAGCCTCAGCAGCAAAATTAAATAAAGGTTTAATCGAATAACGTCGCCTGTCATATTCGACGTTGATGATCTCAGGCTAGCTCCGAGGCGAAAAAACTTTACTGTCGTTGCATAATTCACAAGCGATCGAATTGATTTATGTAAAAGAGTATATAGAAAGCGTGGTGTTAAAAAGTTCTCGGAATTCTGAATCCCTTCAAAGATTTACTTCGATGACATTATCATCTTTTATTCAGCAAAGTTGTCAAAAGGAACAAGTTAGACGGATAAGACAGATATCGTTTCAATTTTGAATTTGAATACTGTAACAAATTTGCATTTTCTTCCTGTTGGTTTTCTAATGTTCCCATGAAACGTTCCCGCTCTCAAGAATATTCTATTGTGTGTTCGTATATAAAAATTAATTGAGCGACCGAGCTCTGCTTGGGTGAAAATAGAGAAAACGAATTTTCCCCAGATATGCTGAGAGTGTGAGACCTAGATCGATTTTTCGCCCTCGTAATCCCCATCTTTTATCGAAATCGTTACAGCCGTTTTCGAGAAAGTGATTTCAAAAACTGCTTATTTAATAATATAAGATTAACAATCAACCACATAAAAAATATTTCCGCCCATGCGGATGCTAACATCACACTACGGCGCCCATATTAATTTCGTCGGCCGTTTCCGGCAAAGACGAGGCTCCCCGAACGCTAGCACCGCTGAATGCGAAGGAAATACCGTCATAAAAGTGTGGAGGAAAGTTCACGGATTATATGCACTTAGATGATTACTATAAGGGCTTATGGAGGAATGGTACGAGTCAGATTAGTTTCCGGAGACTGCTCCGGAAACTAAATCCTAGTGTGAAAACAAAGGCTTCACGAAGGCTTTGTTTTCACACTGGGTTTTAGTTTTCTGCAGCTGGAGTATGTTTAGATTTTCAAGCTTTGTTTCTATAAACAAAAAAGAATTATAACTCTTAAAGTAAGTAGACTTCTTCACTAGTGCCGCACCTTATAAATAGGTAAATATTAGGTTTATTTTGTGTGAATCTCTTACTGAGACGATAATATTGAACTGGGCAGACAGTGACTGGATTGGACAGTACCTACCAAATCGGCTCTACCAATCATATCCATATACCAGTCAGAATTAACATCAACGGAAGAGACAAAATCATCAACCATATCGAATTCTTATAAATTTCCAAACTATCTAAAACATTAATCGGCAGCACAAACTATTACGTAGTAAAAGAAAAACTCTAACAATCAAAACGTACTGCCTCAACTGAAACTAACTTATTGACACAACCCAATTCTATAAGCAGTGATAACCTAGTGGTGTGACCGCCACGTGACTTCCAAGTCATAGGTCTTGAGTTCGAGCAAACTCAAGACCTCTGATTTTTCGGATTCATGTTCGTATTGTATAATATTATCACTTGCATCGGTGAAGGAAAACATTGTGAGGAAACCAGCATGCCTGAGATATATTTCTCGAAGGCATGTTAAAACCAAGTCACCATGCAGGTTAGGCACTAAACGTCACGCACACGATAAAGAAGTCCCTAATTCTGTCACAAGATAAGCGACCAAGTCGTGAATACATAATACAGTAACAAACGATACTTCCTAGGAACAGAAATAGACCTGCGTATGAGTACGTCTGCTCTGAATATTTATTAGTTTCTCGACACTGCACTACGCGGTTTTACCGACCAGTTTCCTTAAAGATGTTGAATTATGCACTGAACTGTTGCGATATTGAACTAAATGGCTTTACAATAAAGTTAAGTATTATGTTTTAAGTATACATTGGAGTAGTTTCTATTTTACGAAAGAAAGGTACTTATAGTAAACGTGAATTATGAACATGATTTCTCATGAAGAGATAGAAAAACATTTCTACTATTAGGCTCTCCAACTGCGTACTTTTTAAAATTACAGATCTGTCCTCATCATTATCAACTTTTTCCCCAACTATGACAGGGTCCAATCTAAATGGATGCAGATGAATACCAGTTTCTTACATGGAGCGAGTGCTCACCTCACCTCCATAACGTCATTACTCGGTAGCAGGTTTTGTAAAAATATTCTGATTCAAAGGATGTCCAGGGCGTTTCTTGCCCGTTCTGGTCCATAGAGATCTACGCTAGGGAATGGGCAATCTACAGTACCTTCACAGTTTTTATGTCTTGTGACTAGGACTGTAGCTACATTTAATTTTCATCTTTGTTTCGACAATTTAAAAGTGCCTGTAACTGGTCTACATGAAATAAATGCTTTGATTTTGATTTTTGATTTTGCGAGATGCCTCTTGGTAACGGTAAGACTGCTTATCAAACTTTAATACCACTATCACCTCATCTTTCCTTCCCAAAGATACTTTTTTCACAAACGCTGGGTTTTTTTCTACCGCTGACCCCTCATTCCTTGGTCCACAACATCTCAACAACGCTATAACAAACATCCTAGCCGAACACGTAAACATTCTATGTACGGAATTCACGAGGAATGAAGATACGCATTTAGATTTAATTACTTGAGCCTTGTTTGTGCTCAGACCGAAGCGGTAGGAGCACCTAATTTGAATAGGAATGCCTATTTCCTTGACTTTAGGAAGTAATTGTTTGTCTGCGGTACTTTTATCTTGTTTGGTTAGGAATTTGGGTAGTGGTTGTGAATGATATTGCAAATTATTTAATTAGGAATTTCTTGTTTGTGCAGTAATCATTTTGAATTCAGGTACCCTTAGGAAAAACTCGAGGAAATTATGCGGATTTTTCTTTTAGCCAAAACTTAAAAGTCATGATAAGTCAGTCTTTTAATTAGATAATTTATTAAGGAAAAAATCGACACGATGAAGTAAAAGCTTGGTAAAAAATGCTAACTTACTAAGCTTACTAAGTTAAATGTAATCACATCAGCCTATGATGTCCACTGCCAACCACACTGGAAGAGCAGTTTTGATATGACACCAAAACGAAAACGATCCAACTACCTCTAAATAACCTATGAATCATCTTCGAACACTCACTCAAATTCCTGAACCTACCACAAAGCTCGCATTCACCACAATATACAACAACAAACAATACAAACATTCTAGGAAGCTCATTGCGTATTAGTTCCTATCAATTAGGAGATAAGGCACACTTGATTGATTCACTGGCGCAACAATGGGTGCGTTTACGCCGTCAAGACTGATAACCTCTGCATGCGCGCATGTTTAAGAGTTGAGAGATGTTTAAGAGTTGAGAGATGTTTATGAGTTCGGGAGACTCCACTTAAGTAAGTTTATCTGAGAACATTATAGGTTCAATTTGTTTATATTTGTTTTCGCTTTTGACGTCAGGAGTTCGAACTTAACACTTATTGGTTGAAAATGGACTATTTTAACAGTATGGTTCGAAAGACAACTCTAAAGTAACCAGTTTTTTATAAGAATATCAAAGTGCTGTAATTTGATGATGTTGAAGATAAAGAGATAAGTACTGCTAACAATATAAATCACAAAATTAAATAATGTTGGACAAGCACCTAAAATCAGGGATAGCCTCAGTAAATCCATACTACGTGTCATTTCCCAGTTGAAGGACTTATCAGTCCTGAAAGACGGTTGAAAGAAATAGCTAGTTGACAAACGAACCAGAAATATGTTCAGTATGTCTCACAAGGCGGTTGGTCAATATTGTAAGAAGCCTAAGTCCCTTTCAGTAAAGGAAGCCCTTTGTGAGCGGACCATTAATAAAAGGCAAAGAACTACTTAATTTTTACTACTTTTTTTTAGCGATGTATCCTGTTGGACTTATGTGATTATGCGTATGTATGTACCTACTTTCTGAATGTGTGTAAAAAAAGAATGTCTACATGCTACAAATCTCTACATATTCTCTTCATTATGTCAAATGAAACCAGCATTTCAATTTCATTAAAACGTCGAAAAGAAACTGAATTTTTTTGAATGCAAAAAAGAAACAATGTTTAATTTTTCAGCCAGACGTATGTATTCGGAATCGCAACAGCCATATCTGATTAACGTGTGTTGGCTCAATATTTATGGTAAAACCAAAACAAATAAATCTCCGGTTGAAAAATAATGATAAACAATACATTCATCATCACATCAACTGGTGTCCTAATGGACTCTGATGAACATATTGTATCTCCTTGGAGCTGAAGCAAATAAAATTAAGGAAATGTGATAGACAGTGTAAAAGATGATATAGCTGGGAAATAATAAGATGGCGAAGAAGAAGACGTGATACGGCGACCTTAAATACATTGGGGTAAGAACGAGATTGATGATGAAGATGAAATCTGGCTAAAATATCAACTCTTCCACCGAAAATCAGTAGAAAGTCAGTGTTTGGGTACGCAGAGAAGAACACAACATTTAATACACTTGACATTATAAATGATTCACGTAAAAGAGTCTGATACCCAGAGACACAAAAAACGTGTCCCATTAATTTCCTAATAGACGGCATTTGATTTACTACAAATAAATAATGAATTGATAGTATAAATGAACATCAATCAAATGAATGAAACCGTAAATCGGAAGCAACTCGATTACCAAGCCAATGAAACATTTTTATAGTCATAGTCTATTTTAGTTTTTCAAACAAAGTGAGTGAGCTTAATAACGCTGAATCGATAGCCTAGTTTTTAACGCCTTAACCTACAAATGTGGGTTTAGTTCATTGTTTGTTTGTGTTTATTGTCAAGGCGTTCGGCTTGCATGGTATAAAGTAAACATAATTTGAAAGGGTATATGTGGATGTTATTTATGTTGACATCCGTTTTAAACCATGTGTTGGGTTGGTGGTTTATCATAACATTCTGGTACGCCCACAATTCTTCAAAGTAAGGGTAGATACTGTCATATACAGAGATGGTGGTATGATCGTTAGGCAAGAGGAACGTGGTAACAATATTCTCGGAGATGCTAATATTATTAACGACAAAGTATTATTAGGTATATTGTACGAATATTAAGAAGTTAACACCTTCGAACTTCTTAGAAAAGTATTTGTAAAGGAGTTAGAAGACGCGTGACTAAATCCACGAGGCAGTTCTTTACAACTTGCGCAACCATAAACAACTTCGAACTTTTTCTTACAATTCCAAATAAAGAGTCGAAACTCTGCAGAAATGTGTTGAAATAAATTAAAGTGAAAGCCACGCGATCCAGAATCTATTAGAATGTTGGACTGCCTCCAACTCACCCTGTAGTTAGTGACAGCTTATTGAATGCCGTTCAGAATAAACTGGTTCAGGGTTACTGGAATACGAGTAAGATAAATTGGAATGGCAGAAATCATCTTTTAGTTTCAAGGTTTGTCTTCGTAAAACAACAATTTATTATTGTTGGAATCGATGAAATGCTTTTCGAGAAGGACCATTATCTACAGATTTGATCCTTTGCGTCTCCACTATAATATGTCCTTAGTTGATTTAAGGCTACTTTGATTTACTCTGTAACATGACGGCCATTTCAACAGGTGATGAGAGAGGAATTCATAAAACCAATATGTGTCAAACACCAACAAAATCAGCCACAAAGCAAAAGCAGCCATAATAATTTGCAACAGAAAACTCAAGACGCGAGACGGTTCTAAACAGGGCCATGACCAACCTGAGTTTTCAAACAAACTTGAGGAGGCCACAGACGTTAGTTTCAATATGCGGGTTATTCAATATGCAACACTATAAACCGATCTGAAACTTCGCATCGAAGTAATGGCACCCACACACTGCCGAAGCTCTTTGGATACTCTTGAAACAAACATTAAATGCCCGGATACCGGAGCTACTAAGAATGCAAAACTCATTTGGACTTCACCTTTAAACGATTATTGCGAGCCGTTTGCGTCGTAGAGTTACTAAGTGCCTTATTATGTTTTTTTTTTACTTGCATAGTGAGCTAACCCCAGGGTGGAGGTCGGACTTTATAGTGATAAGCCAATGGGTTGAAAAAGTGCAATGGTGTAGAAATGTAGCTTAAACACTGTAGTTTCTTTGGTTATTTAAATTAAAGTGCTAGTTTAGATAGTAGATGGGTCGATTTACATCTACTATCTAAACTAGCACTTTAAGCGATTTATGTTAGTTAGCTGGTAAAGTTCACCGGGATTTGTATTAAAAATTATTTTATGATACTATTTCGTCCTTAGGTATTGTAACGTATAATTATGAAGCGCGGGATAGCGCAAAAACGGAAATAAGGAATTTGTTCTGTAATTTTATGCCCGAGTTGGGCATAAAATTACAGAGCAAAAATCTGGTTTCCTCTAGAAACAGCGCATACCGACCGACCGACGGCAATTACTAAATGTAAAAGCTCAAGCTGGGTAATACTGGTTCGGTTTACAACGGATGCAAAGCCAGCTCTTAAAACAATGCGTGCTTCGGAAATATGATCAACAAGTTCTTACAAAGTCTACCAACGGAGATTGAAGAAGATTTGTGCCTTAATAATAACATAACAAAGGCAGACTGTCGTTAGGCAGCTGGATGAAGGGCTTGATTCAGAAAGCGGTATTTCTGGCCACGACTCGTACTGTTAGGTTCTTCTCTGGAGCCCTGACCGTAGCTTGGACCCTGTTCCTGATACCGGTGTCAGTCGATCTGTTTGTGAGCCTGTTACGCTCTCACGCCTCAATCACACATACAAGATACAGATACAGATAGACCATGCGGACGTGGACTAGGAGTCCTAGTCCTAGATCCTAACCTAGAACATAGCTATTTTCTTGGTATTTTATTTACCAGCGGGATAATTTCCAACTTTTATCGCGATGAGCTGTTGGTCAAAACAACCTCGATGTGGAACCCTGAAGGCGACGCGGTAGACCTCAGGAGCTGGCGGGACGAACTGGCCAGAACCAACGGCCAGTAGTCCACAATAGCCCTAGATTGAAAGTCATGGAGAGAGGCCTATGCCCGGCAGAGCGATGACACAGGTTGTGCAGGCGAAGCCGTGTGCAAAAGTCTCGTTGAACATAGCTTCATGACGCTAATACAACTTAATGATGCAGTTTCTTAACCAGAGTGATTAACTGTTAAGTTACAGTGGTCTAGTAATTTAACTACAAGGTTATGGTTTCATCGAATTTGTGCCACGTTGTGATAAAAAACTAACAAGTAAGGTAATGTTTTCTTTAATGCCGTGGCTTGGTTTATATTTTAGCTAATTAGGCATGTTTTAGGCTTCTGATATTTTATGTAGGCGTTTCTTTAGCTACATTGTTCAGGCGTGATGTTAAGGTTTCTTTCATTAATAATTTGCTCTTTTTAGTCTAATATGTGGTGTTACTTTACTATGTCTAATGATTTTTTTTTAATTTCAATTCGTTAAACTCATTTAATGGTTCTTAGTCGCTCCATGTAAAATACTGGTATTGAGCTGCTTTCGGTTAGACTAGAAGCCGACCCCAACACAGTTGGAAAAAAGTTAGGCAGATGATGATGAAACTCATTTAATGGATAACAGCTTTCTCAGTTTTAACTTCATCGAGAATTTAAGTGGTCCTGAAAATGGAAACATGCCTAAGAGCTGCTCAGAAAACCACAAACGTATAACGTATGTTTAAGTAGGAAAGATTTCTCTTGTAGTGAAATTCTGTGGCACTGCAAACTAGTCTTAAGTATAGGGCTGCCATAAGCTCAGTTTTTATCGTAGCCATGGCTACATACGTAGAAATAAGATTCGTGTAAGCAAAACATCCGACCGACGAGTGTCCTGTCATTTCACCGAAAATTAATTGCACTTTGGTACCTATAGATATTTTGACTCGTTAGGTTAGTTAGCCGTCAGGTATACAAAACCTTTAATTTTAGATATTGTAATTAATACGTACCCTCATTATAACTTTGTGACTGGTTTAGAAAGTGTATTATTAAATGATATTTATTTTAAACGTAATTTTATGCCAAAAGAATACAAACATTAAATGAAAAATGTATAAATTATTAAATATCATGTGAAATATTTGTAAAGATTTTACTTAACTAAATGAATGTTTGTAAGGGAATGTTTAAAATAAAACACTTGAGGAATAACTTGTTTGTGAAATAAATGAGACGTTGGTTGTAAACTAAAAGTTTGTCGAAGGAGTTTTGGTGAAACATTAGTGAACCACAAAGACCAAAATTGTGCAGTTTTTACAGAACGACTAGAGTTTTCAATCTAGTTTTTATTTGGTCTGTCAACCCTAATCTCTCGAGGCTTTCCAAGCCTTTTATTTTATACAGCTTTTAGATCTAGCTCTGCCTGCGCCACTTTGAATGCTGTGCGAATGTCGATGTTTTTTCTGCTGTGGATACAACATAGTCTGAATGGAAATGGACCTATTTTCGATTCGTGAGTTGCTAAAAGGTTTGCTTTTTTGCATTTTCACTCGTGTTTTGATAGTGTTAAAGCCTTATGTAATGACAGCATCGCAGCGGAGTTAACTGTCAAACTTAGGACTTTATAGTACTTGGTCCTAAGAGTCTTCGACATCAAAAACATGTTGAATTTACAACACCTGATACGTCTGCTTACTTAACATCGCACTTAACTTGTAAGAGCTTGGAGGAAGCCTTGTAGAAAGTCAAGCCAAAGAAATATATGCGTCGTTGGAAAGAGATTGCGTTAATTACCGTCTAGTACGCCAGAGTATAGAGCTTAGACTAAGTAAACTAACTTCAAGTTACGTGGCGACTGTTAAGTAATATATGCTCTAAGAAACAATGGAATATTAAATGTAATATCTTGTTCACACGATAAGGTAACACAACCCGATGATTAAGAGAATGACATAATAGACATTAACACACCTTTATTATACCAATTTAATAATGATACTAAAGCCACAAATTATGGAGCAGTAACCAAACTATTCACACGTTGGACACCTACGCCAACCGCCAAATGACTCATTCACAAACATAATAGCAGATAAAAGGGTTTAATACTTTCGTTTGAAACGAGAAAAACATTCACTTTGGGATGACGATTGACAGTGAGAAAGAAATAGATGTTATTGCGTGTCAAGAAATAGATGGCAGATGTTCTGAAGAACGTTTCTTCGTATTTAATGAGGAAAAGTACCTGAAACAAAAGAATTCGTTTGTTAACAAACATGTAACAGAGCTGACTAATGCGTGGGATGTGATATAAATAGAAATTGAGGCAGGACTTAAAGAAAGTGTCGCTCGTTTGGTTCTTCACCAAACATATGCGGCAAGCCATTATGTATGAAAGGGTGGCAATAAAAAGTTTTACTGCAGCCACCGTATTCCGAACCCTCTACCCAACATCAGCCACAAGCGGTGTAAAGAATTACGTGGACAAGAAATAATAAGGTTAACCCAACAATGTCGATTAATCCCTGGAGCAGCTTGCGTTTAATTGCTTAAAGCAATTAAAACAACTATAACCCTTAATTGCTACAAACCGCAGACTGTCTCACAATCTTTGTAAACTCAGTTTAAGAAAACAGAACCTCTCCATCACACTTGATATTGGCACATGCGTACTGCAAATATTATTAATAGCATATCGGTGGGATTTGTATTCGATTCTTTAATCACACTGAGCGAGTCGTATTGATGTTTACTCCCGAGATATCGATTATATCAACGCTCATCGTGATTGCATTGAAAATCAAAAGTGAATTCGGTTTGTTTTGATAAATGTCTCTGGAAAATCTGTTTGCGTATCTACGGTTTTTCTTCCTGCATTGTATAATAGCTTCTAGAACTGTCAAATTCAAAGCAAAGCTATTTTTGTTTTGTGATAACCCAGTTTGTGTATTGGCGTGGCTCAGAATATTTTCAAAACAGTCGATTTTAAAAACAACAAGGAGCTATTAACAACATAAAATTTAATATGGACACCCCACCACACGCATAAAAGCTCCATGCTTATAGCATGAGAGGTAAATTTGTTTACTACGATAGTTCCAGAGAGCATATAAAATTCTCCAAACAGAATAGGTCATAAAAGAGATCATAAAAAAGAATACTTTGTCTTATATAATCCAGAGAAAAATGCAGCAATAAAGTTTAAAATAGACGAAATAGTTTTATTTAAAATGCTTAGCGCTTCCACAGAAACAATGAAGATTGAAAAGGATGACCATGTTACGTGAAGCTGAAATTCCGCAGAGGGTAGTGACTTGTGGTTGTGAGATCATTTCTGTCTCCATTACGCTAACTCTTTACATATAATGTCGTTAGTAGAAGCTCTTGAGTATAATACTTGTACGGAATAACAATGAGAAGATCTAAGTAATAGTTTTAGTCCAGCTAAAGTACGCAGCATTATTATACGAGGTATAGGATGGGGTTTTGTCTTCATTGTGGAGGATTAGAGTCATCTCATCAACATTGCCCTTTACCCTTGTCTCATGTCACTTGGGGTCGTCGCAACACGTGTTTTCTTTTACTCTCCCCTGTCAGCTGTCACGGTATCATTTATTTCTTTTCTCTCATATGATTTCTCACTGAGCATCAGTCATCTGATCATCATCATTCTTGTTCCCTTATCCTAATGTATTTGTGATCGGCGCAGCATGTCTTCTCCTTCCATACTTCTCTATTTCTCGTCATCTCAGCAGTCACCTTCTTTCTAGCCATATCATCCTTCACACAGTCCATCCATCGTTTCTTTGATCTTCCTCTACTCTTATAGCCATCTTACATTCATTCTCAACATTTTCCTCATTACTCCGCATCACATGCCCATTATTAGTCACCCATTTCACCCAAAAAGGTTTTAATCAATATGAAACTCTTTTCATGAGACTACAATGTTCATTCAGTTCCATTAATGTAAAAAAGTATCATCCCACATCCCACATAGGGTCCTCGTTTGCGTGGGTGTAACAGTGAATGTCACTTCGCATTATTACAATTCCAATTTAGAATTCATTTACCTTAATTTGTACTTGTACTATGTAACATGAAAAGGTACTGGGACCGGGTTTGGACGGATAGGATTAGGATATGTCCGAGGGAAGAGGCTAAAGTAAATGGAGGCATGAATAGTTAAAAGATTTATGCTGTATGTGATGATGACGACAAGAAATCCAAGTTCCAATAATGCATTGAATACACACATAATCACGACAAAACAGAGGGAAATTATAACTTACAGGATACACAAAAAAATTACAATAGATCTCAAAGAAATAGAAGCAAACGTAAACAGAGACATTGACAGAAAATAGGTTTTAGCTGAGTGTGATGATAATGAAATGGTTCAAGAAGACCAAGTTTATATTGGTTCGTGTTGTTTTTTCTCGACTCAACCAGCCAGGGGGACGAAAAATAAACAGCTACACTTTTCCGCTTCGCACAAAATAAATAAAGCTACAGTCAACATCCAATGCCTCTCCAAGCCTCCAATTAAGTATCCCAGAGATTGCAAGCCTCACGACGGAGCACGAACGCGCACACCGAGCCCCTGCGAACACAATGTCGTGATTATTGATTTTATAATAAGCCTTTGTTCTCCACTTCCAAAATGTTAACATGTATTGTTCCGATTCGAGATGGTTTCATTGTAGGCCATAATCGATTGAACGCGTCGGAACGCCCATATGTATGCAAAATTTTATACATGCATGTAAATACAGCTGTTACAATGTCTTTATCGTTATTATCATTCGCTTTAGGGAAAAAAGTGTCCGAAGATTCTGTATATTTCGGTCTGGAATTCTGCTTTCAGAATCATCTAATTGGACAATCACAAGATCAACTTTAGTACATGGCTTAAGATGTTCACTGGTGCCAATTTGCTCGATGTCTTAACCCAGCACATAAATCCCACACATTCACAGCTTCCAACCATGATAATGAACATGGAACTGAATTCACTCGGCTGAAGCGAAAACATATAAATCAAGGTTAATGTACCCGAACCAAAACAATTTTCCAAATGTAAAACCATTTTATATTCTTAGTGTGTCATCAGATGCACGGACTACGGAGCGGAGGTAAATACTGCAAAAAGTTTGAAGAGTCCCATTCCTCCTAATGAAGGTAGTAAATATTTTATGGTTTGAAATAAAACTGCCTTTTTTGCTTCCATTGCGGAAAAATGCGTAGAGATTTCAAAAGCCGTTAAATATCCAAACGATGTTTTAAAGGATGGTGAGATTCACCACGGTAACGAAACTGAATAATTTCAAAGCAAACTTGTTTTAATGAGCTGAAGTAAATCTATTTATGTTCAAGAAGAAAGTGCTGCGAGAAAAACTAACAAGAATTTAAATTAGTTCTACTAACTTTGACGACAAAAGCGTGAACGGTTTGAAATGCGTAACGTATGCATCTTTAAGATTTTCTGTAATTACTCAGGGTGTTTTGAAGGTTGGACTAATTTGCTTAAGCCACCCATAAAAGATTTTTAAGTGCGTAGCTGAAACGACTTCGCGCCATACGCTGGTGACCGTTAATTTTACAACGTGAACGAATTCCTTAAATTCAGAAAATATTTTTGTGTTTATTTTTACACACGACTTCTATTTCGGAATTTGTGTAGCTTTCAGGTGTATTTTAACTAAAGGAATACAATATCGAGATTTATAGACTGTTTTGATTGACTTTTATTAATCTATACAAATAAATTATAATAAAGTGTATGTTTGTAATTTCAAAATAACAGCTTTTTACTGAATGCACATGGAATTATATAGGTACTTTTAACAATTTTGGACTGTCTGTCTGTTTATTCCGGCTAATCTCTGAAATGGCTGGACCGATTTTGACGGGACTAGGGTTAGGTACTTTTATTTTAGAAAAAGGATTAAGGTTCCGTAAAAAAAAGCCCATGTAATTGTTGTTGAACAAAATCCGATTCCATTAGGGAAGTAAGTAATATTTTTATAACAATTTCACGCGGACGAAGGTCGCGGGCAACAGCTAGTACTTGCATTGAAATAGGGTTCTACCGGATGTTCACACACCGGATGTGGACACGTAGTTCGAGTTTTGGGGCTTGGGTCGTCTAGACCTTCACGTAAGGTGACACGCAAAGACGAGGAGAATAATAATATATTGCTTTTTTTTTAAATTTGAAGGTTCTTAAATTGACTTTTTTATCACTTTCCAAAATATAATAGGTGAACGGAGTAGAAGCAAAAGGCATACTTACTTAGTTTTTTGCGAAACAAAAAACAAAAAAAAAAAAATCATAGGTTCAAATCATACGCTTATTGCGTATGATTTGAAATTAGTTTTTTTTTTTCAAAATTTCTCTTTATTTGTTCTAATATGAAAAGTTTACTTGAAATTTGTAGCGTTTTTTGATGATGGATCAATTTTTTTCAAAACTGAGGAAAAAGAAAAAAAATCTAATACCTAGTTTTTTTTCTTTTTTCCACAGCTTAGAACCCATAACCTTCAACTTCGTTCACCTAATATACCCATTTTTTTTGGAAAGTGATAAAAAAGTCATCCTTTATACTTGGCCCAACAATTAACCAGATTTTATTAAGCTTCAAATAAAAAAAAAATATTATTCTCCTAGTCTTTGCGTGTCACCTTACGTGAAGGTCTAGACGACCCAAGCCCCAAAACTCGAACTACGTGTATATATGACCATGAACTTGTACGAAGACGCGACTTTTACAAGCCATTTCACATATGTGGTAAACCGCATATTAACTAACGCACGACTTACTTGTATGCGAACCAAGAAAATTGCTGATCCCTAACAAACCTTCAAGAAAAGTCACGTTTTAGGCCATAAAGAAAAAATTGAGACCGAAATCATAAAACTCTAGCGTATAAAGGAAAAACTTGAGAAAAGGCCAAACACACGTTTTCTAAAGAATATAAAGAAAAGCCGCGAACGCTACAAGAAAAATGAGCAGTTTAGGTACTGCGCATTATTGAAAGTTTACATATGAGCCTCCGACCTTTCAAGGAGCAAACAATTACTTTACAACAGCAAGTAAGTACCAATTTTACTTGAACTTGGCGGAATGGACAGCATTGAGTTAACGCGCAGCTAGCACGCCAGGGGGCGCGGCAGGAAGGTGGACTGCTCGAGAAATTGACACAATATAGTGCCCACTCCACTCTCTTGGCCCAGTTTAACTTGCATACGTTCCGAGACAATGGGTCAACTATTGTCACTGATTTCTATTATTTATATATTAGCACTTAACGTTTGATAACACTTAATTTTGCATTTGAAATTAAAAATAGAGGAATTACGTGATAATCCTGTACTATTAAATTTTAAACTTCGATCAAACACCATCAACCAAAGGTCCAGTCCAATTTAACTCTCAGTTTTGAACAGTTAACCAATACTGTAACTTATTAAATATAAATTGACATAATAACAGATTGAGTACTCTAACAGGTTTCAACAAGAAATCTAACTCCTAGCTCCCACAATCCAGGCAAATCTTAAACTTTTAAGTAATTGGACGATCTAGAACTTGGAGTAAGTTTACAGTTCAATTGAATTTTAGGTCCTTTTCGCAAAAGATATGTAAATTAGTTAAACATTTTATCATAGTCCTTGACATTACTGCCCAAAATTAAAATGTTATGTTTAAAACAATCATTATTGCAAAGCAAAACTAACATCCGAAAGCTACACATACATCCATTAAAGACAAGACCTCATAAAAAGAAAAAGAAAACGTCTCCTTTTTCAATTTCAGTGAAGAAAAATAATACAACAATGGAGTCGTCTGCATCTTTCCCTGTATCATACCGGTTGGATTCAGAGATGACGACAAAGCGATTGTCAATAACATTATTTCAATCTGCGAACATAATGCAGAATCCCATTGTATCCACATCAAAGCCAACAATTGCTTTATATACGAAATTCGATAAAAGGATTGGGACTCAATTAAGCTTAACAAGACCGATGGTGATTTGTTTTTGATTATTTGTTCAGATAGAATCAGTTTATTGATTGCCCTTCAAAGTAAGCTCTACTTCGTTTAGACAACCTGAGCCTTGCCTTGTAATAAAACATTACTGAGGTTACGATTTTCTGATTGGTCGTCGCCGTTACTTAGATTTAGATATCGAGTTTTCTGAATTCAGCTAGATTATCTTTGGATTCTTTGGGACATGTCTAGCAAACAAAATATCTAGAAAGATCACTATCTTAGATAGAGTGCTTCAACTTGATGAATCGTTCCAATCTTGACATGTAATCAAATCCATTAATATTAGATGTCTTTCAGGCAAGACTATTGTCACCGTTGCAGTGTTCTCCTGATTAGCTGAGAAATATTATCACTCTTGCTCTTGCTTTACAAATACTGTAACATTTTTTTTTTTATTAAAATACTTAGTTCAATCTTTTGAACTGATTTTATCAACTATAATTCTATAAGATTGCTTATTTAAGTAGAAGTTGCTGTAATTTGGTTTACTAGATTCAGTAAAACAATCCAACGCGATGAGAAGATCACATAATTCAACCATCATCTATTATTCCATCCACCTTTTCCAATATCGCATCTTTTCACCTAAAAAGTGTAAATAGAACGTGCCGATCCCGTGATTTGATACCAACCAAGAAAGGCTATTACGATTTTGGTATCTACGTTAATTTTAACAAAACCTCGTAAAGACTAAAGAAACCTCAAAATTACCTTGCTGATTACATTTTCGCAATCTCGTTAGAAACCCCATTTAATTTTCTTTTACAAAGACTATTTTCCTTTATCTTTTGCAATTTCCTTCAACCAACAATCGTTCATTTTAATGATAATACGATCATATTTTAAATTAAAAACACTGTTGCATATTTATTTTACATTCGCTCTTGCAGTTCTTATCGGACGAATGCATTCATTATTACCATCATTGGTAGACTTATTTCATCAGCTACTGATTACAATTGTTTCCTCGCTCCCTTTGTGCAAGTCTCATCCAGGTCTTCCCCGCGATCTTCTATAGGGCATCCACCTAAACTGGCTGTTGGTCTAAGAATGCTACTACTACCACTCTCTGCAAGCATTCCTGCTTCATCTGCAATCTCCACACCTAACTCATTGTCCTTCCCAAACCACAAATGCATTGCTTCTTCATAAATGATTGATTTGCTTATGCAAAAATGGAAAAATAAATCTGCATCGTTTTCAAATACGAGGTTTCGGTTTAAGTAATGCAATGCCAAATGTGTTGGCATAGCTTTGTGAGATATTGTTTTTCTGCAGTGCGTTATACTGGCTTCAGTGCCAAATACTGTTGTCTATGTCCTTGACCGTGGTAATGAGAAGCTTTTCTTTAAGTCACGAACTTTTCTTGAAGAATTTGAGGTAACAAATAATTTTCCATTAAGTTTTTTTGTAGGAATCAATAAGCGGGAATGGTACAATTAACTTACAATAACCATCGATATAACATTACTTAATAGAACCTGTAACGTGTAATTTGTTTAAAAGATTAAATAATTTAAACCACCAATCAATCGGATATGACCTTGAAGCGGCGGCGCAATGCCACTTATTACTTATCGCCTGAAATAACACCATAAAATATAAATTGCATACCTTGCCTTTCTTATTTGTTTTGGAAAACTAACTGTGTTTATTTTAATAAGAGTGGTAATGACCATGGCATTCCCAGGATGTTTACAAAGGTTATAGTAACAGCAGCCTTGGTTCCGGCTGCAGTGTCCTTGTCGTGTCGGCTCGCATTTTATCCAACGTTGCAGCGGGATCGTAAAACATGGTACACTTTAATTTCGTTGCTATTTACTGCAGTGTTTACGTCACTGCTAATAAATTAACTTGACATTGGAGCCGCTGCAAATTCCATCCGACACTAACTAGCTATTTAATTTATTAAAGACACGTTACTTATTTGAAATTAGAACTTCACGGTGACAGCCATCGGAAGCTGCTAATGTTGCATTTAAGAGATTAATCTTAACAAGCGCTTGGTGTTTCAGGAAATAAAAATAGATGTCAACATAACATATATCTCAGAGTGAAATGCTTGTTTTGAAGAAGAAAATGTTAGAGAAAAACGATTTTACAAAAAGGCAGGTAGTTATGAGTGCTTATGACATTAACTACATCGTCTGATTTTTATGACTACAGACAGATTACCAGATCATCATTAGCTTTTTACGAGTTGCGTAGAACGAAACACTACTGACGCCCTAGTGTTTCGTTCTACGCAGCCATTTATTTACCTCACTACAAGTACCGGCAACATTTTTTAAGCCTCGTGCTCCATTCATAACTGGCACACCGTATTCGATAGAATAGACGACGGGCGGGCCTGCACAATATTGTGCGGCTAAGTGTACTCAGCCACGTTATTAGTACGTTATCCCCGAAGGGCTAGGCAGAGGGGTTACCTAATAGTATCCCTATCCACAATTGCCAGCCATATTTAAGTCCCATGTTATAGGAGGCGGGCATATATGTCGTAGACTGGTTGGAAGATGGGGGCAGAAAATGCTGGAGTGGAGACCACACTACCCACCATCACCACGACCACGGCTAGGTGGACAGACGATCTCATTAAAGTGGCCCGAAGAAACTGGATAGCCATGACACAAACGGCCACAAATTTAGAGATTTGGAAGACACCTACACTCTGCACTAAGTGGCCAAGGGTTGAAGAAGAAGAAGAATAGGAGGCGCGTCTGTTGCCAACTTGCCATCATTCAGACACAAATCCAGAGTCCATTCATTGCTGCCATTGAGACGCCCCTTTGACGACCTGTAAATAGGACCATGCTTAGCAGTAGCGTTAGCGATGACTAGACCAAAGAGGCAGACAGTATCTAGTGGCGGTACTTTCATACAAGCTTAAAAGCTTGGCTTGCTTAAACCTACTACTTCTGATAATTTAAGGTTTCTGAACAGTCTCCGTACCTCATGCGCTTGCTTTAGCTTGCCGGAATACTGACCCATAGACACGCCACTGTCAGTATAAGTAGTAAACATAGAAGATGGCAGGACAATTTGGACAAAAACAAGGACCAGTGGCCCAGATTAGCCCTGAATCAAACGAACTGGCAATAATGAAGAGAGGCCTTTACCCAGCAGCGGGGTGGTCTAGGCTAACAGTGACAGTTATAAGTACAATGTGAAGAAATTTTAATGAGCTGAAAACTGAGGGAATCCAGGTCACACAGACGTTGAATGGAGAGCTGAATAAACGCATCTATGTTGCAAAAGGGCGCGAGACGGCATGGAAGTTCTAGTAAAACGCTCACCGTGCTTTGTTGATGTTGCTAATGTTTTGTGTGCATGCAAATTGGGTTTCTTTGATAAAAATGCTCGCAGTTGTGAAGGTAGTGGAGTAAGGAATTGTTTATTTATACGTCTTTTCTTATAATAGAATGGAATAGTTCTTAGTTAGGATTTGTTTTACAAACCGTTTTAATTTGCCTCTGACTGGCCTCGGTGGTCTAGTGGCCGCGACTGTTGAGACGAGGTCCTGGGTTCGATTCCCAGGTCGGGCAAAGTGTTAATGGGTTTTTCAATAGGCTCGCACTTAAACATAACCGGCGAAATGTGGGTGTACTTTAAAGTACACCTTTGCCTAACCCTTCGGGGATTACAGGCGTGATGTTATGTATGTTTTAATCTCTACTTTATCTCAACTAGAAAACTAAACTATAGACCCAGATAGAATTAAAGGCGCTCGAATTTAACGGGCCTGAAAGCTTACGACGACGATACTTCTCTAAATCCCTTATTAATTTTATTTTAATTCACACATTCAACAAACTTGTTTTTCATGGAAATTCTCGTGACTAGATTAGGGTCTGATAAATTCAGTTGAACTAAAATTGTGTTCTGTAAATAGGAAGTCCCTCATAATGTGGTTCAAACGACATAAATACGTAATACTACGTAAACTTTGTCACTATCGATTTTATTCACTAGGTACCTACTCCAGCATAAGGAGCTCGTGGCTAAATAATAATAGCCGCTTGGGTCGATCTTTAGGTTAAGCCGTGCTTGCCTAAGTAGGTCTGTACATGGGTGACCACTCATTACATACCGAGTTTCTCTCGGAAAGCACGTTTGGCAGCTGGTCCCGGCTTTCATTTGTACATCTTTGACAGCCGTTACAGGTAGTCAGTGGCCCAAAAATCACTGACAACCAATCGTACCTCCAGGTCAGATAGGCAGTCGCTCCACGTAAAATTATACTGGTATTCAGCTGCTGCATCCGGTTAGACTGGAAGCCGACCCCGACATAGTTGGGAAAAGGCTAGGCAGATGATAGGTACTTCAGCATGGGTTTACCAACTAAGTGTGTTATTATTTTACCTATACGGTAGTTACACTTTAATTTGTGCTTCTATTTACTTTTAAAACCACCACGTACACAAAATAATACAATTAGAATTTAAATTAAAAATAAAAAAAAAACAGCCACGCGTGTAGTCGAAGAGTTAACAGTCAAAATTTAAAAATCAAAAGATCTGTTATTGAATTTTGAAATAAAACAATTGACAACCGAAATTTAATGATGACTCGTGTTTCGAATAAAAAGAACGCTGTCATTCTAATCAATTCAAATTTATTCGAATTTGGAACGCACTCAAACCGTTTGGGAAGGCTCAAGTCGTCAGTATTTTTCAAATTAAAAAAGATTTTTCTCTGTCATTCAAATTCAAAGTCGAGTAGGCTAATGTATTTACTCAAAAGCGAACATCCCATTTTCCATTAGATAGAATGACGCATCTTATTAGGTTTTCAGTCAATATGATTACGTCAGAAATAGTTTTTACAGACAAGCCTCTTTGTTTTGAATGGCAAAGCTTTTATAAATTAAATTTTGTTTGACAACATCCGTTCATTATTATTTTTGTAATTGCTTTTTAAATATTTTTAATGGACGCGCGTCGTTTGGCACAGTTATTATTTTCTTTTTTTATTGAAAATGATTTGTTTATTTTTGATGCGAAAAATATTTTTCTTCTTTAGAAAAAGCTTTCATTCTAATATAAGGGAAAATGAGGTTAGCTTCGCGTGTTTTCTTTGGGTAATGCGATCGTGCAACGGTGATCATTAGTACGCGATAGCGTTGGTAAAACGATACGTTAAATATCATCCGCTTCTATGGAAAACGATAAATAGAAAAAAACAACAATATTTTTTTATAGCACAAATGCACGAGATACTCTCAGATACGATGTTGATGCTCTACTAAAGTCCAATCATAAATCGAAATTAACAAAATCCGACTCGGACTTACTTGCATGTACTCGTAATGGGTTCCGTTACCTTCAATATTGAAATGTAATTAAGATGGAGCAAAACCGCGGTTTACTTTATTTTATTTTTATGAAAATTTCCAGAGGCATACACCTCTGTCACAGACAGTAGACCCGTAGTAATAGACTTCCGCTGGCGTCCTTTGGGTACGGAACCTTAACAACTAAATTTTACAGTAAAAATGCACGAGATACATTCAGATAAAATGCTGTTGCCCTACAAAAGTCCAATCATTACTCGAAATGAAAAAAGCACAAACACGCATATTTAAAAGAAGTTTACGATGTAGAAAAAGCTGTACAGTAACATAAACAACACGTTATCGTGTTGAGATCGTATAATTTAAACTTAAGTGACCGCAGCTAGCACTAATCACGTTAATCTACCTCATTTCTTTTCACGAGGCATATTAAGTTTAATATTTTTAAAACTAAATTCTTGTGTAGCTGAAATATCTTCTTTTTTTTTAAATGTAATTTAACATACATAACATGACGCCCGTAATCCGCGAAGGATTCGGCAGAAGTGTACCTAATAGTTGCACCCGAATTTCGCCAATTATGTTTTAAGTCCCATGTATTACGGGCGAGCCTATTGCAATCAGCTACTAAGAAATTCCTGATGGAAAAACCCAATAATATATTTTGCCCGACCTGGAAATCGAACTCAGGACAATTCATTACACGAACGAGGCAATCTTTTTAATAAATTAGGACAGTATTATTAATATATTCCTCTAAAAAAAAAGTAATAAACGAAGCCATTTTCAAAATCAAGTTAGAAATTTTAGGGAAGTTAATTAAATTACCCTAGTAATTTTCATAAAATGGTTTCTTTATAATTTTCGCAGGATAGGCAAAAACGACACATTAATTTGGCGAAAATGTTTGAAATAAAGAAAATTAATCGGGGCCTGTTATTATTAAATCCAATAGAATGTTTCTGTGTAAAGAATTCCATTTGGTAGAAACAGTTTCTAAATATTATTTTACAGAAAAGAAATTCCTATATTTCTGAGTCCATTCAATGTTACTAGTGCTTTTAACGTTTACGCACTTTCAATTGAATAGGTTTTAGGGTTTGCTCAGTTGAATACTAAAAACAAATTTTGTACTATGTTTAAATTCTACATTTATTAACATTCAATTTATTACATCAACATTAAAAAAGGTTTACTATTTTTTTAATCTGGCAATTTGCGTCGCCTCCTGTGGATTAATAGTAAAGTAGGTACATGTACGGTCGAACAAGCTATTTGGTTTGCATTTTACAATGTAATTTTTGGGTTAACTGTAAACCAAACAGCTTGTTCAACCGTACATGAGCCTTTACGATGCGATGCGATGATACAATACTGTGCGGCTCTCCAATACCTTGTTTTTTTTTTCGCATGGGAAATCTTTAAATGACTTCTCCCGCTCTGGGCGGAGCAGGAGCTCTCCATTACCTACTGTAGTACATTAACGAGGCCATGATTCAGTCAGGCTCCCGACCTACCTAAATGGATTACACATTTTTAAAGTACATAAGTTTAATATTATTTGAATATTTTTGTATGTTTGATTTATGTATTGTAGTACGCAAAGGTCTTAAATGTGATTTGGGGATGATACAAGATTGCCGGGTTTGCGGGACTGTTCGAAAGAGATACCGTGACCCCGGAACACAAAGGGCGATGAAGGAACATGGATGGGTTTTAGTCAGTAAAAGTCTGACACTCCCTCCTGCTCCACCCAGAGCGGGAGAAGTCATTTCATGATTTCCCATCCGAAAAAAAAAAAAAAAAAAGTATGATACAAGATGGAATGAGTGTATCTTCTATTCCAAGGCCATAACGAGGTCTATTTCGCATACCTACACTTTTACAACTCGGCAACCGTCGTCTTATATTATCCTAGACCTAACCTCGAGGGAAATCAAACTATGCTCCTAACGGCCTAGAACTCCTGCCTTACTGTTTGTAGACGTTTTTCTAATCTAGTCTTTCTTCGCTCAGAATCATATAAGTACTAGTTAGTGTTTCTAATCGAATTTTTTGCTATAGTATTTATTTATTTTTAGCCAGTATTTATTAATAATAACAGCCGCTCGGATCGATCTTCAGGTTAAGCCGCGCTTTCCTGGGTCGGTCCGAGGATGGGTTACTTTACTAGCCATTACTGCATTACATACAGAGTTTCCTCCGTGCCTCGGAAAGCACGTTAAGCCGTTTGTCCGGGCTGTCATTTATAGATCTTTGACGGTCGTTACAAGTAGTCGGTGGCCCGAAAGTCTGACAACCAGTCTTACCAAGCGGTTTCGTATTAACCAGTACTAACTGGGTTTTGGAGGTCAGATAGGCACTCGCCGCATGTAAAATACTAGTAATCAGCTGCATCCAGTAAGAATGGAAGCCGACCCCAATGGGAAAAGGATAGTTAGATGATGATCCGTCCGATGATTGAAAGGAGAAAGGGAGCTCTGCAGTAGCAGAGCAAAGGACTCCCTTTCTCCTTTCAATCATCTCTACTTCGAGCTAGCATGGGCTAATTCTGCGTGTAGGTGTCAAGCTCGTCCCACCATGTTGTCCTAGGTCCGCCGCGATGTCGCCGGTCATTTTCTAGGACCCACATTGTTTAACAAATAATCCTTCTTTACATTGGTGTTGCTCATTCATAGTCGTGTGTGTCGTGATTTTAACGATTGGTCTTATATAGTAATATAGGAGACGATGACTCACTAATTAGTGGGTTTTATAGCTCTGTATATCGTAAACTTGTATTTCATTAACATTAATTAGTTAGCTTTGTAAGTGGTGCTTTACCTTAAAAGGATTATTGCGTTTGTTGATTATTAAGATGGTTAAGAAGACATCGGTTTGAAAGATTAACTGTTAAAAAGAGATAGTGTATTAGAAAGTAAATCGTGACAAATATGATATTACATAGAATGTTATGTGAGCTAAGGATTCGCCAAACAAACAAAAGCCAACTTTCACTAAGTGCTTTGCCAATACCTGCTCGTATTTCTTCCTATAAATGGAGGTATTTATAGTCAGACCCGTTTTTAACCCAAGCATTATTTAAAACTCCATTAATATTCATAGAACTTCGGAAACTCCTCGGGCCAATTTAACTAGAATAAGAACCGATACTTGAGAACTCTCACTCGATTAACAATAACATCGATGTCACAAAGGAATGCGAGTTAGGGTCAATCGATAATAAGTCGCTATCAATAGAAGATATGAATCAATTGACAGCAATTGACATAGCCCTAAGGTCACCGACACCGTACCTTACCTCATTCACATTCAATCGAGCACTTTGTGGCTATTGAATGCGATGTGTACAGTTGTCAGATATGCGCTGGACAGGCAGCGGCGTCAAAAGCATGCCAGACTTAGTTACTGACTCACGGATGGACAGATAATGCATAATGGAAGCTGAAGGTGGTCTATTGCATGTACATTTTTACGCAATATCTGAGGTAAGAGCAAAGGCAGGGATGACTCAGAAGATCGATGGTGTAATGGAAGAAAGTGGACACGGTAATCATTAAAAGGAAAAGATTAAAACATAAGACTTGTTACATCGAACGATACAACTAAGACTGCAGAAAGGAACAGCACAATAAATTCAATAACTTATTCAAAACCAATATGGATTTACATAGAGTGCATGCGGCAGATGTCAGGTCAATAAACTACGTAGGTTTGCAAGAGGATCACGTCTGGGCTCTCTATTAAAATGAAGAAAAATAAGCGAATCGCCCACTCTTGTAGTATTATGGACATTTGAAATGTGTTGGCGAAGGACTGCAGACGTTTTAAAATTGTTTGCAAAAGTAATCACATTAGAGTCAGAGCTAGTATAGATGACGATGTTTTAAAGCCAACTTACGACTATATTAATGGACAATAAAAACAGTGTAAAGTTCAGGCAAAAATGATACCTTGACCGGTAAACAGCGACATGGCGGATGGACGTAATATGTAATTACCTGCAACAATACATAAAATTAATGTAACAGACACATCAAACGAACAACTCGAATCAATCACGTATATCGAAACCAACTTTAATTATAGCACCCCAGTACTGCACCAGTTCAGTTCCCACGGCAGCGGTCACATAGGAAATTAAATAATCTGGGGCAAGCGAACTATTCCGGTATCTGTAATGTCTTTGATATCTCACAACACAAGTGGCTGTGACGAGCGGGAGTGCTGCATATGGGATGGGAGCTTCCTGATAACAACCTAATGGATCACTGGTTTAATGTCAAGGATTAGATTGATAACGTTAATGCATTTTTTTAGCAGAAGCGAAAATTACACAATAACTGGATTATAAAGGTCAGGTGGGCAATCGCTTCATGTAAGATACTGGTATTCAGCTGCATCCGGTTGGACTGAAAGCCAACCAAGATAACATAACCAACATAGTTGGTAAAGGGTTAGGCTTCGGCATCTTGCCATCATTTGATGACAAGATAAAATAAAACGTACTTAATTTGATTCTAGAACAATCCAGCAAAATACTTTTGGATTACATCTTGAGAAATGAAATTCCATCGTTCACTTTACTTGATTTAATTTAATCTCGTGAACAAACTCGCTAAACTGGCTTACATCGTTACAGGTAAATGTCACATTGAACAAAACTTAGCGAATCTATAAAACTTTTGCCCTTTACCAAGCGTTGAATAAGAATAACGAAAGATTGCAAACTTCGAACAAGAAAATATTTTAGAATGACTTTTAGAGTTCTAGAAAAGATTTTGGGCTGCTTTTTATTGAAGGAAAGTATTCAGACTGACTTTGTAGGTTGTCTGGCTTGAGTTCAAGTAGGATTACTGTCAGCGTGTCAGCCAAAAGTGTATAATATGTAACCTGTTAACGCCGGTTACAAGTACCATTAAATTTAGTAACATTAAAAATAATTTTCATGACAGCTCCCGAGTTGACTGAACGGATGCAGCGGCAAAGAATATTAAACTCTTCATCCAAATATCTTATTGGCAATACCGAGGCAATATCGCTGTCTATAAAATACATGACGATATTCTATACATGATTTAAAATTCCAATTGCTTCTCGGAACGATATCACACCGCCAACAGACGATGCAATAAGTCACATTTCTATCGCTATACTTATGCAGCCAGTCTGGAAACAAAAATAAAATCAGTAAACTAACTAGGCCTTTTTTGTGAAAAGAAACGCAGGTGTCAGAGATGTTAACTAAACTTTTTATCACGTTCCACTTTATACACATTAAAAACGTGATTACTTGTAGACGCGACAAACATGCTTAGAATTCAAGTAAACGCAACGAATGGTATGCAATTTGTTCCTAATTGGAATGATTCTGATGATACCGTCTAGCCAATTTCAGCCACACGACTGCATTCGATGGCTTTCTGGAGTGGTGATTGAAAACTTTGGTGTCCTGCTCTTTCATGAGCTATCCAGTGGCTAGCATATTCAACTTTAGCCGATAAACTCAGCACAAGCGAACATGTAAGGGACCTCGCGCACTACGCAGCCACAACCACGACTTGTTGGTTGACCGGCAGTTATCTTGAACAAAATTGGTCGAACGCGCGACCAAACATTCTTCCTGGTCGAAGGTTCTGCGGCCAAAAGTTGTGATTGTGGCTGTATTCAGGCCTAAGCACAACATTGTTAACATTATAAGTTATAGCTGTATTTGGTTCAGCTTTGAAGTCTCAGTTGAATTAAAGTTGAAATACTGTATTTAATATATATATATAGTCAACTATGCCCATGTCTATGCAAAAGACGTGGTCTTACAATAAAAATGTTAAAGAACGGGCAGTTGGGATGCCTAGTCGGTTACTCACGACCCCTCGCAATTGTGCCGCTATTTTAGGGCTAGGAGTTCTGCGCGTGAGTCACCCACTAGTTCACTACTACCGGACGGATAGCACCAAGTTAGTGCATCATTATGCAATTTGTGAATCCGTTCAATTTGTTGTTCGAGTTTCACACGGTGACAGGGATTCTGATTGTGGGCGATTACTGATTAGTTTGATCGATTGGTTAATAAGGTGTGGCGATCAGATAAAGAATTGTTTGTACGAAATGTGTGAAAGTCATGAAAGAGCTTGAAATATTACAGTGAGAGACGGACGTAATAGAAGTTTTCATCACTGCCTCATTTTTGGGGTCCGCACAGCATATCTTCTTCTTCCATACCTTTCTATTAGTCTTCATCGCATGAGGGCGATTCATGAGAGATGATGACTAATAAAGAAGTATGGAAAAAAAAAACATGCTTTTCTAGGCAAAATTATCATCTATCACATAGTCATCTATCGTTTCTTCGGTCACTTTGCAATACATTCCTGTAAGATCTTAAGGTGGAATTTAAATTTTCTTACGTCTTTTGCAATTTGCAAGTTAGTGTCGGGATGTATGTTGATTAAAAAATGTTTCGCGAGCGCTGCCTTCTTTTTTTTCGGATGGGAAATCATCAAATGACTCCTCCCGCTCTGGGCGGAGCGGGAAGGAGTGTCAGACTTTTACTGACTAAAACCCGTGTTCCGGGGCCACGGTATCTCTTTCGAACAGTCCTGCAGCCCCGGCAGGCGTCGGCCCTTGCGGACCCCTTCCTTTCGCTTACATCTCTTTGAGGCGCGCGTGGAACACGAACGCGCCGTCGACACAGAACGCTGCCTTAAGTGAAATCAATAAAATATAACACCATCATGCTAACGACTCCATAACAAGAACCCATCACACTAAATCACATCATCTAACTAACAAACCCGAATACGACCGAACATAAATTGAATGAAAATAAACTTAACGAATAGCTTTCCACCACAGCACCGTTTAATTACGATAAAACACCATAAAACATGACGTATAATAAAGAGCACGGTGGTCCCCACGTGGCTAAGATAAGTGAAGTGATTGCAAAACCGTTGCACAATCAAATTAACCTAATTGATTTTATTGATTACGTTTAAGAGCTTGTACTTTTATGTGGCTATAAAATGAGAAAGTGATTAAAACTTGTGGATTGGATAATTGCGAGATTATTATATTATAGAGTTATGTTTCCTGTGTGCGTGGTGTGTGTCAAGATTTGATCGATCTATTAGCTGTAGGATGTGTAGTAAAGCACTTTGAGGCAAGTTTTGTCAGGTCAACCACCTTTTGGTAGAGAATGCCTTTGGCATTAAGTCCGCCTCTGCACATTATGTGTGCTAAAAGAATTATATAAATAATGATTAGCCTAGCCTATAACGTTCCCAATACTGGAACACAGGCGTCCTCTCTATAAGAACGGGTGCGAGTGGGCTACGTGCAGGTAGATGACACATGTCTTTGAAATTTTGGGTCTAGAACATTCCGATTTCCTCACGATGTTTTCCTTCAGTTTTAAGAGCAGTTCGGTTAAACTCCAAAATGACTGACGGCGTAAAATGCATAACACACGAACACGCTTTACGATTTTCGGTAAAAGTGACAAGACACTATGCATGAACTCCATAAAGTCCATCCAATCAACCACGCCCATGCATCTTCGTTACCTATAGCAGTCATAAATCATTATTTAATTAGATTAATTGGACGCACAGTTGGAGGTAAACAAAGGTATTGCTGTGACAAATCGAATTATCACCCACGTCCAATTAGTTCTAACGCGTGAGTGACGCGTGACACACAGGTGGCCTACCATGACGTCTTAAAGCAGGACTGTCTTAATTTTATTCCAGAGTGAAAAAGAAATGGCGCTAGACGTCTCTATAGCTCCGTCACTTTCTTACACTGGAGTGACATTAAAATAATCCTGCTTTTAGACGTCATGGTAACCCCCCAGGCAGCTGTGTCTGGTGATAAGGTAAAGCCAGACAATTCTAAAAAATAAATGATCTAGGTTACAAAACAACATCTAAACTGATGGACGCAACTGACAACGCCAAACTTGTGGCTCAGTTCTGGGCCGACAAATAGATTGCCATCGACACGCTAAGATGAAAAAGAACACGCACACGTCTGTAAACCTCGAAGGGAGAGATGTGCCTTAATCGTTTTTGCACCATGCAATAGAGAGTGAACCATTTATCTACCACACGGATCTATTCTCCAGGCTGTGTGATGAGAGCCTGTGGACGGTGAGCTATGGCCGCTATGGGCTAGCTCGCCGTCCGTCCGTCTTATGACGACAGGCCGTGTCGATGACGCGTTCGTGTTCCACGCGCGCCCCAAAGAGATAGGGGCAAGGGCCGATGCCTGCCGGGGCTGCGGGACTGTTCAAAGGAGATAACGCGGCCCTGGAACACAAAGGACAATGAAGGAACATGGATGTGTTTTAGTCAGTAAAAGTCTGACACTTCCTTCTGCTCCGCCCAGAGCAGGATGTTGTCGCATTAGAAACAAAAAAAAAAAGGCTGTGTGATGAGATGGAAAACCTCAATGATACTGCCCAACTTGTCAATCGAACTTAGGACCTCGTGACCAGCGGTAGCGCTTGCTACAAGCCCAACGGGCCAATCAAGTCTCGAATATCTACATAATACCTACCTAAATAAAATATTACCACTTCCGTATAAAAGGGAGTTCAAATCATGTTTCAAACTCAAATTAAATTGGTAAAACTTTTCCGAATCGTCTACCAGATTTTGATGTTATTACCAAATCGGAGCCCGAAGAAGTTATTTCCCATTGAAGTTTCGAGTTTCAATCGAAAAATTCAATAAATACTTCGTAAGCTATTAACGAAACTTTTCTTTGCAATATTAAGCCTGATGAGGCAAATAAGTTTTTATTGGGGCATCATTAGGGGTTATGGCGCTAAACAAGACCTGACGGGCAAAGTGTTATTGGGTTTTTCCATCAGAAATTTCTCAGTAGCAGCCACGGAGTCTGGATTTGCGCCTGGTTGATAGCAATAGGCCGCCCCCTATTACACGGGACTTAAACATAGCTGGCGAAATGTGGGTGTACTATTAGGTACACCTATGCCTAACCCTTCGGGATTACAGGCGCGATGTTATGTTATGCTTCAGTAGTACATAACACTCTTGTCAACGTTTTGTGCCAAACCACGAACAGCTGAAACAATCTGTATTCCACTTCCATCCATACATTCACATGAATATTCATTAAGCCCGTAGTAAACAACGTCTGCATATAACAAACACACCGTAACTGATTCATGTCTGTTTTTGGTATGTTTCTACACCTGGACGGCTCGTCAATCAATCAGGCGGACAATCCACCACAGTAATGTTATTACAGTCGTTCTACAACTATTTACACCAACAGCAGCCTTATTGCTCCAAAAATAAAGATCACTATATTCTTGACGGAAACGTCATTGGAAGCAACCCAACTCCAACCTTGCAGTAACGTCATTAAAGATCAATGTGGTTTTGACAGTGATGCCAGGTCAGGGGATACATACATAACTTTGAAAGGATTGTATGTTACAACTGCGCAGTTTCTCTCAAATATATGCATACAATACTGTTTTGGTCCATGCCCATTCATATGCAAATGTGGACAGCCAGTGGGCAGCTAACGCTGGCCTACAAGTTAATAATTACTCAGGACAGTTGACAATCAAAACAAAAAACCAGTAATTTAGAACGTACATAGACCAAAGCCTGTAATCCTCAAAGAATTAGGCAGATATGTATCTAAAGTAAGCCTCTCCCATCATGGGAGAGGCTTATGTCGGTGTGGACGTTATGGGCTGTTGTTGTTGTATCTAAAGTACACCCACATTTTACCAACTATGTTCAACATTAACTGGGCACAACTTGAAAAAGCGAGCTGCAACGAAAACAAACCGGTTGAAAAAACCTAAATATTACTTTGCCCAACGTGGACATCAAACCCGATTAAATGCCCCAGCAGTAGCACTTAAGATAACTAGACCATGAAGGTAGTGAGAAAAATATTTCATATTAAAGCTCTTAGAAATCAGTTCGATTCTGGAAAGTGTAACGACCATCTTTAAGTGACAAACGTAAAGTGCACTTGTGTCCATGGGCGTGCACTACGAAGAGGCAATTAGACAAAGCCTACCCTACCAACTGGGGCAATTATTATAACTAATGAACTATGTAATAAAATAACACTTTGTACAAAATATAAAAAAAAAAATCTAACTCCTTTTCGAAAACTTATAGCAATTTTTCGCGCCCGTGTTACGTAACTAACACTGTACTGGCTTGTTGCTACGAAGCTTGACGCTCACCCGCCGGACGCATCTTATAGGCAAATTGTCTACTGGCCTAAAACCCATTGATAAATTTACGCACACAGCGGCACATTGGTGCATATTTTCGTGTGTATGAACCGAACACATGTATAGATTGCAGCCATTTTTGGGCGGTAACTCCTGCGAGTGTAGCTGGGCTATGATTGGCTGCTACAACACAAGGCCAGGATTCAAGGTGGATGTTCTTTAGCCCGCGTAATTAAAATTTCCTTACGTTTTTTGCAATTTGCAGGCCAGTGCTAGGGTGTATGATGATTAAAATAATTATTCCTGGGGGTTATTGGCGCGTATTATTATTATAATAATTAATAATATTATTGACATTATATTTTTCTTCATTGGTTATAATGAAAATGAGGTCAAAATGAAAATCCAAGATGGCGCCGACGAAAATTTTCAGTTTTTTCTATATGGGTGTCATTTTCGTGGTTTTTGCGGTCGTTGATGATGAAAATGAGGTCAAAATGAAAATCCAAGATGGCGCCGATGAAAATTTTCAGTTTTTCTTCATGGGTGTCGTTTTTGAGGTTTTTGGGGTCGCTGATAATGAAAATGAGGTTAAAATGAATATCCAAGATGACGCCAACGAAAATTTTCAGTTTTTTCTTCATGGGTGTCGTTTTCGAAAATCCAAGATGGCGCAGACGAAATTTTTTTTTGCTATCATTATTTCGTGGCCTACCCTTCGTTGAATACCACTGCACGCCACTGCTTGTGTCTGAACGAAAATCCAGCATTTCAGTTTCAGGAATTATTAGCGGGAGTAGAGATTGTGGACGGAAAATTTTCAGCTCGAAAATAACAGCTCGGTGGAGTGAAGGATGAGATAAAAGTTGAAATATTGGCAGTAGATATCGAACTTAATCCAACACACAATCCAAACCAAACTCTTTACAGCAGTTGGAATAGGTATTGATCCTAAAAATGAGGAGCTATAGAGCCACTTAAAAGACGTCTGTGATCAGCAAGGAGTTTCTGATGAACACAAGAGACAAAACAGCTCCCAGCAATAAACAACAAAAGCAACGATAAAAGATGATATAGAAAGCGACGCTGATGTTCCATACTCACAAAAAAACACAAATGACATTAACGAAACATGTCACCGTCGGAACAAAACACTTAACTCCGAAGAGGGGAAAGTAATGAAATTGAAATGAAGTGACATTGTTGTTCAGAGAGTAACGTAACCGGGAACTGAGGTGAGTCCCGCTCTGATAATCAGAGTAACCGATCGACGTTCCAAGGGCACAACACAAAGGAACCGTGGGTTACTTTAAATACTAAATGTTACATCAGAAATTGTGTTGATGATGAGCTGTGAGCATTGTGGTGTGCTTAATGAGAATCCGTACATCTTGAGAGTAGTTGCTTAATTTGGAATCTGCCTTTATGAAAAACAACTGGAACTTTATCAACAGTGCCATCGAAAATGATGTTATACTGTTTGTGTTAATACAAGGGAAGACATAAAGAAAGAAGAGGAGTAAGCTTAAAAATAAATAAGCAACATAAATTCTAGCTAAGAATAATAAATATATTGCACAAATCATAGTAGAAACTAACCAAGCGAGAAAAGTGAGACGTATAATGTCAATTACTTATCGCGCGCCACACGTTGCATCCCTTGGCACAGAGAAATTAGAGAATTAATAATAGTCGGGTGGGAAGACCACGTCCTACTATAATAATTACGAGGTAAAATATTGCTAATATACGCTTGACACCAAACGTTCCAAAATTTGTATTGCTATATTCTTACACCCAATCGATGAAATAATAAAAAACATAAAGAAGAAACATTCACAACTAGAACGTGAATATAGTTGTAAAAATCATCTGCCAAGCCTTTTCACAAAATGTTGGGGTCGGCTTTCAGTCAAACCGGACGCAGCTGAATACCAGCATTTCACATGGAGTGATTGCCTATCTGAACTCGAGAAACTAACTGACTCTGGGTCTGGCGACATCCCTTAGTAAATCTGGTTTTCAGACTTGCGGCCTGGGCCAACGGCTTAACGTACTAACCTAAATTTTGTGGTACAATCACCGGAATAACTAATAAAACAATCAATCGTCAAATTAAAATAATTGTTTAATTCTTCACTCGTAAATACTCACGTTTACCGTTAATAACCATAAACGGTGTAACAAGGAAACAATATTTTATAGTTATTGTTTTAGGAAATGAGAACGAAATCACAGGTGTTGTTATAAAAAGCTATTACAGTATGTTAACGTAGACAAGATGGCGCAGGTGGTGTCTGGCAACAAAACGTATAAAGTTACAAGCAATTTTCGCTTAAAGCTTAAACACTTTGTTTTAGAGGACACGGCAGGTCAGGTTGTAGTAATAATTCATGACATTCTCATTCGTTAACATATACAGCACCTATGCATTATTGAAACGTGCAGGATGTTACAACAAAGATATTCGAATGCATGACACGTCTTTGCGTCCGATTCTTGTAGAATTTCGGATTCGCTAAATTGAGACTTCCACAGGTATTGCCAAATGGAGTGATCACTCGCTGACTCGCATACAGCGTGACTAGATATTACCATTACTTCCGTAATTTTCATAGTTATAAAAAGTTCATGTAAATTCTAGAATAACAACAGAAACAAACGTTCACAATGATGAAAATTCAGTAAAGGCCCACAGAAGATTTTCGAATCTTATAACATTGTTGCTATGGATGAAAAAATAGGAGCACATTTGGAACAACGGTTCACAAAGAAATCGATAAAGCCCTTAAGGGCAAAAAAGATCCGGGCCTCCCAATCATTTTTCAGACCGAGAGAGATTTGGATTAATAAAAATAAACGTAGGAATAAAATCACATTCGTAGCATTTTTGGTGAAATAAAATATCACGGAACAAACGACGAAAAACGATTTCAATAATAATCAAGTTACGGTAAAAGCAAACGACCTCTGAAATTAAATTCAGCATTTTGTCGCTACGCGAAACATCAATTAGGGCTCGCTTTGTGCAAAAATCTAAATAAAAGTAACATTTCAATTTGATGAAAATCCAAACGTTCTTGTTTGCCTACAACGAAAAAAATTGCAGAGAGACGAAGTATTTTTTTGTTACGAGTTCTGAGTATGAGAAGAAATAAAATTCAATTCCGAATCTAGATCATAAAGCACAAAATATCGTACCTAGTCGATCACACTGACCGACAGGGATAAAATCAGATTTCCATAGTCAGTAGCTACACCACTCAGCAGATAGACGATTCGCTAATTTTACCTAACTAGCTACTGCTTGGCACCTATTAATGTATACTCGAGGGGAAAGGTGCTGATAGCCGAAACACGGGCTATGCCTAGTTCGGCTACAGACGCTGATTTATTTGCGTAAATTGAAATTGTTGTCACATTGCCATTGTTAAATAGTCCTAAGTTGTTTGGAAATAAACTATTATTATCATTATTTTTATATCTATTCGTTTATTTTCCTCGGCTAACCGGGTAGCCGGAAATTACTGATAGAACGGGCCTAAGCCAAGTTATTATCAGCTGGGTTAACAGTTATAGAGGTAGTAGTAGATACATTACGGTTTAGCGTTGTACCGTGTTGTGTTGTTACTCCTGTTGTGGACAGCAATATCGGGACTATTGTTACTTTTTGTAGATGCCAGAGGCGGGTTATTTCGTCTTTTAATTCGATATACTTCGATATTTTTTTCTCCAATCGTAATTTGTAAGTTGTGTGTATTTGGTACAGCTATGTCGATGAGATATCCAGTTTTGTTTGTTTTATTTATCAATGTGATGTCTGGTCTATTAAAGTGTATGGTTCGGTCTGTAAAAATCCCTCGGTCAAAATATAATTTTGTCGAAGGGTTTTGCAGCACAGGTTCGGGGATGTATTTGTAGTAGGGCACGATGGAGTCTACTAGTTTGTATTGGTGTGCTAGTTTCTGATGTGACGTTAGTGACTTGATCATGTCTACGTTTGTAGTCTGTCTGGGCTATTGATTTACACGCGCCTGTGATACGAGTATGCTGGATGGTTTCTGGTGAACTATTGCATTTTCGGCATATATCAGTGCTTAGGTTTTTAATAATGTGCTTCCTATAATTTCTAGTTTAAATTATTTGGTCCTGTATTGCGAGCATGAAGCCTCGCCTCGTTTAAGCCATGCGTTCGACGCTTCCTTGTCGACATTAATTTGGCTTAAATCTTGGTAATATCTTCTGTGTAAAGACTTCTGGCTCCATTCTACTTGAATGGAGCCAGAAGTCTTTACACAGACCGTTTGGTTTTGTCGGTTACTTTGTCGTTTTTCTGTTCGGATTTGTCTTTTAAATTAAGAGGAGTAAAGTGGTGGTCGTTGTTTGCTATCTGCTTATGAAGTGCAGAAGATTCTGCCTTGGTAAAGAAATATTGTCTAAGGGTTGTTATTTGTTTATTGTGTAAGTTTTGAATGTCAATGAGCCCCCTGCCTCCTTCTTTTCTTGGCAGTTTTAGCCTTTGCACGCACGATCATGGGTGATGCTTTCGGAATTTGGTCATGGTGGTATTTATTTTGCGTTGTAGGTTTTTTAGGTCCGTTTTGGTCCAGTTGATAATTCCGAAAGAATAGGTAAGTACAGGTATTGCATAAGTGTTGACTGCTTTTATTGTGTTTCTTGAATAAAGTTGTGTTTTTAGTATAGTATTTAATCGGTGTTGAAACTGCTGTTTTAATTTTTTTATTAGTTTCTGTAGGGTTAATCTGGCGTGATTGGTTGTATCCTAAATATTTATATGTATCATGTTCGTCTAATGGCTCTATGTGTTCTCCTGCTTCTAATGTGTATTGGTGTTGGTAGTATTGTCCTGCTCTAACTGAATTTATTTGCACTTACCTATACCAAATTCCATTTTAATATCGTTAGTGAATTGTTCTGTAAGGTTTGCTAGTTCATTCAATTGGCTCTCACTTTTTGCATACAATTTAATATCATCCATGTATAATAGATGATTTAAGACGTTATTTTGTACCTCGCGCTGTCCATCGCTGGCTGTATATTCTAAAGGGAATCCTGTGCATGTTGAATTTAAAATATTTGATAGAGGGTTTAGGGCGAGGCAGAACCACAATGGGCTCAGTGCATCTCCCTGAAAGATACCTCGTTGTATTTTGGTTGGGCGGGTATCCGCAGTTTATTTTGAGCTATTAATTCTTAATATAAATAATTAATGTGATAATTGTTGGGTGTATTCTGTAAATTTGTAAAATTTGTACTAACCATGAGTGGGGAACCGAGTCGTATGCTTTTTTGTAATCAATATACATACTGTAAAGATCAATTTTGGATTATTGAGCCTTTTTAAGAATTATGGAATCTACGATCAATTGTTCTTTACATCCTTGACTAAACTTTCGACATCCTTTCTGCTGTTCGGCTAAGATGTTATTAGTATTTGTGTGTATACATATTAATTCTGATAAACATGATGAGATAATTTTGTATAAGGTCTGAGGACATGTATTAGGTCTGTATTTTGCTGGATTAGAGAGGTCGTTCGGGTCTTTTGATATCATATAAGTTGTGCCCAATGTTAAATAAGATGGAATTGATTTAAGGTCTTGAATGAAATCATTTATGTAATTATAAAGAAAACAATGAACAGCTGTGATTTTTTTGTACTAGTAACTATGAATATGATCAGAACCGGGTGCTTTCCAGTTATGTAACCGAGCTAGCACCCCATGAAATATTTGTGGCGATATTTGTTCAAATGACATTAGCTGAATGTTCGTGCTGCTATTAGTCAGCTCTGTTTGTATCCATTCCGCTTGGGTGTTATGCTCGATTGGTTGTTCCCATATTCCTGCCCAAAAAGGCTTCTGGGTCCAGATTGGTGTGACTATCTGCATTAGTGGCGTTGTTTTTCTGAGCATTAGTGGTCGTCTGCCTTAGATTGCGATAAAAAAGTTTTTCATTATGAATGAATTGGTTGTTTTGTTGTTTCCTTTGTGTGCACGCTTTATACCTTTGTAGCCGGCCTGTTACAACTGCGAGTTTCTGTTTAAGTGTGTCTAATGTGTGTTCTGTCATTTGGAGCTTCGTGTATGGTTAACGGTATGATTTCATATCGTTTAGCAATACGCTTTACATGTTTTATTATTTTTCTGCTTCTATTTCCGTTAATAAATTGTGTCATCCTGCCTATCTTTGATCGTAAGTCTTTTAAGTTTCGCTCTAAACGCCTCTGGCAATGCGGCGTGTGTATCTTTTTTGTATTTGTGATAATTTCCCTAGGTTGGAGTGTTAACTTCGCTCCGTTGACTTTAGCTGCGGTCCATGCCGCAGTGTATATGGCAGTCTGTAATGTATGAAAGTCAGTGTCCTTATTACAACAATATATAACAAAAACCGTATAAAATTTGGCCAGAATAGTAGACTACATCAATAAAATCTCACTCCCTGAAAACGTATTTACGTTTTTCAGGGTGTACATTCTGTTTGTAGGACTAGTTGCTATGTAAAATTGGTGTGTCTGTTGGAAAGTTTCATCTATTAATAGGTCCCTATCTAGACTTGTTTGAGGGTTATGTAGTATATCTGTTGCTATATCTAGTTGATCGTTATTCAGTGTTTGTACTATTGGATTTTCTGTACAATATAATTCTATATTGTTTGCGTTTGAGTGAGTATCAATGCTGTTGACATAAGTTGTGACTGCTACATTATTATGGTTGCTATTTTCTAGTTGTAATTCGTAACATATTTCTAATTTTAGTGAATTTAACCTTTCATTGCTAATGTATTTGTTGTTAACTATTGCTCTTCTTTGAGCAGCGATTCGTTGCTCACTTAAATGAGCAAGTGAGGGAAATTTTCTAATAAAATCTTCATGCATGAGTTTTCGATATACCGTTTGATTAGTCTCCAAAGTTGTAACTCGATTATATGACCGCACGATCGTATTGTTCATTGGTCCATATCTCATTCGAGTTTGCGTTTTATTTTGAGCCCTCGGTGTGTCCAGTGTTGAAGATTGTCTGTGAAGTTGTGGCTGTTGATTGAGTATGATTAGTGGAGAATTGAGTTTGAAAACTTATTTGTAATTGATTTAATTCTTCTCTGACTTCAGCTTCTATTTCATCTATTGTTTTTTGTGTTAGTAGTTTGTTATTAATTATAGCTGGGCGTTGGTCTCCTACTCTTTGTCTGCTGACTTGCATGTTAGGGTATTGCTCTATGAATTTCAAGTGGAGCGGCTCAAGGTAAGTTTTTCTATCTGTATCTAATGAGGTAAGTTGAAGATAAGTACGCAGTATGAACTTAATAATTTCTGGCGTCCATCGTCTGCGTGTTCTAGGAGCGCTTGTAGCGGGTACAAGCTCACAGTCAAGGTTGACTTCTTGCACAACTCTGTTAAGCGTTGTAGTGGTGGAAAAGGTAGTTGTTCTTCTTGTCATGTATGATGGGCGTGTTGAAGGGATTGATGAGAATAATGAATTGGTATCATCGCCCGTGTAATCGGCTGTAGCATCTAAGATGTGAGCTCGCCTGTTCAGTTCACTACGACCAGCTGTAACTATCTTGTCGGTAGGAGCCAGCTTGCTCAACTCCTCACCGCCGATGGATCGCATGCTCTGGCACCCAGCATCGGCCCCAGATGCGCCCCGGCGCTCCCCGAGAAGCGGCCGTAAATTATATAATCTTTTACAACTCATCTCCATAAAGGGTTACCTCCTTGTTAGCTGCGTAAGTTTTTTGTACCGGTGTACAGTACGCGTGTCCGCCCCCACGTGTGCTAGATGTTCAGCTCGGACGTAAGGTAGGATTTTAGGGGGCTTATTATTATTATTAACCGTTTTCGGGCGCGGCTGAAACATTCGAAAGCGCTATCTGCAATTGAATTTTCCTCAGCCCAATGATTTTGTGGAGAGATACCGTTTACCTCGACGATTCACTTCCACTCCAATTGTACTGATGAGTTTAGAAAATGTTCTCGATTTTCTAACAAAAACAAGTAATATGCGTATTGAAGTAATCAATTCGTGTTATCGTGCACCGGGTAAGTACGTCTGTGTAACATTTAACTGTATTTGTTTTGATAAATTATATATGTTAAAGGATGTTGACATGCAGTAATTGATTAAACAATCGTTCTAATTTTAAGTTGTTATCTCATTATATTTGTTCCTATTTCAGTTTGTTGAAGGCATTGAACGAATCATAGCCACCGACTGCGACATTGTTTAAACGATAGCTATCTGTCAATTTGAGTATCACAACAAAATAGACAATAAATACTGACATAGTTTACAAGTCATAACATAATAATATTGGAAGCAACTTCGTATCAGTGCTGCAAATTATTCCAAAGCCTACACAACTAATCGCTAATAAGAATGAAACACCAACACCAACTAAACAAAACAAACAACACTGCCAAAAATTCTACAACTCCCGACCATGAGAACCATGAATGGCGCATACATACCAACAGCTAGCTAACCGTATGGTGCGTAACTGAACTATATATTTCGCCTCACGCCAAACTCCGAACACGTTCACCTCAAAGTGGGCCACAAGTTCAAGGATCATGATGACGAATGTGTCCTAAAACACCTACCGGTTTTCGGTCGTGGCGGTAAACGACCTGCAGTACTAACCGTGAGGTTGTTTGTAATTATGTTTTAGAAAGAATAGTGATTTCGCCTGAGGGTCTGGCTTTGGCGAAAAACTCGTTGAGGAATTTAGGTTCCTATGTACAATTCTGTGCGAATAAATCTAAAAAGCAAATCTTACTAGTTTTGCTGCCATCAACGAAGCAACAAAAGTAGTCTTTCGTAGAGTTGGCTTTCAGTTCAATATTCCCTTTAGCAGATGTAGTCGGTATAAATGTTTCATTCATTTCGAAAATAACCATTATTAGATTATTTCGAAGGAGAAGATATTACTTAGTAGTTAAAGGAAACCCTTGTAACTTTATTATGGGTTAATGTTATTCAATTTTAAGGGTAATGTTCATTGGCATAGTTCGTTACTCCTGTTTAAATTCAATTTTAAGGAATAATGATGATGGATAATAATGATGGATGGATAGATGATCTGCTACTCGAAGATGATCTTGATGAAAATTATTAGACAGAATATTGTAACCTAAAACATTTTCATGTACAGGTTCATTAGCACCCGGAAGGAAAAGATTAATGGAATTTGTTTTTACCATTTCAAAGCTTTCCGGATTATCCGCCCCATTTTCGGATGAAAGGAACCACAACCCGACAAACAGTAAATTGTGAAAACGATGTGAGTATATCACGCACTTAGCCGATATTTCTTCGACCCATGCCGTTGACCGTTATTCATTTTAACCGATCAAAATGTATCTTCACTTCCAGTGTTTATATGACCTCGATTTTCTATATTTTCTAATTGATTAACATGGACGATCATAATTTTGTTAGTAAGAACAAATCTGTATCATTGATTACTCAGGTTTTATCTACATACATTATAAGATAAACCTGTTTAGGTGATGTTATACTAGGAACTATTTTAAGTGGTCTATCTAGTCATTGTAATGACGAAAGAGCATCAAAACTCTCCAAATTCAAATCTAGTTTGCATTTGCCTCGGATTATTTACTTTATACCAACATTAAGCAATAAAACTGTCTTAACAATTGCAGCAAAAAGAAGCATGACTTACTAAAAAACATTCTGAAACATAAAATTTGCAACATTCACTGGGTGAAGGTCAGTGTGGCAATTATTTGTTTTTAAATGAATGATTAAAAGACTTGATTTAAATTCTTCATTGTCTAGCTAGCGTATTCAAATTAGTTTCTCTTCTCACTTTCCTTGTTATACTAGCTTCTATGATTTGAATATTGAAATCAGTTCAATCAGTGCATCGATTTCTAGTGTCAAGTTCATTGGTTCATGTTTTCGTGTTACTTTTATTTCCAACTTCTGTTTTTTAACGTCGGTTTATGTTTCATGGAGATTGGCCGGGCAGATTGATTTCTGATCGACTTCGTATCCCTGATGGCTTTTTCTGCTTCACAAGGCTTTTTGCAAATTGCTAATAAATATTTCTGGGGTATTCTCTGTCGCATCAAAAAGTGCATGTTCGTATTTGTAGTAAGTTGCATCTAGTATGGCAGACGCTAAAACATTTAATATCTCAACAATAAAAACTGTAACAAGTCTTATGTAAACGGTTTTTATGTATTTTTCCACGTTTTTGTCGTCTCTTGAATTGTTACTTAATTACACTTAAAGTACTTACGGGATAATATCCGTGATTTTCTTTTACTATGAGCTCTTCTGTTCTTCTGTTCTTTTTCTTTTCTTTTTTGGGAGCTCATAGAAAAAGAAAATCACGGATATTAATCAGTAAGTACTTTAAGTGTAGTAAAAAACCGTGAAAGTCTAAAACATGGTAACTTATTTGCTTAAAGTGTATTAATAAATTCTTAATCGTGATGGATTATGCCCATGCCAGAATTTTGTAAACAAGCCCTCCACACACCGCCACATCGGTCTCCACTGGCAGTTTACATCAGTGCGTCAACAGTGCGTGCTGTTGTAAACCGTCGGTGGAGACCGATGTGTAGCTGTGTGGAGGGCTTGTTTACAACAGTCTGGCCCACGCTTTACATATCTAAAAAGTTCTAGGAAATTAGAAAAATGTCTTGTATAACAACTATGACACTGGTATCTATGAATAAAGAACTTCATCATCTGAGGCAGCCTTTTCCCAACTATGTTGGGGTCTGCTTCCAGTCTAACGGATGCAGCTGAATATTAAAGTACGTAATTACAGAATAACGTGAGAAACGAAACACAAAGCCATTCGAATGGCTCAGCGGTAGTGAGGCTGCCTTACGTTCTTAGGGTCCCGGGTTCGAATCCCGGTCGGAGCAAATGTTTGTGTGATGAGCATGGGCATTTGTTTTCGAGTCAAGGATGTTTATATGTATAATAACTATGTATTTAAGCCTCGTTGCTTAGTGTGGCACTAGATGGGGCTGTGTGTAATGTCCAGCGATATTTATTTATTTATTTTCTTGATGAACGTTCTAGCTAGACTAAGTCTTAGCTATCAATCAGATAACACTAAAAAGCACTTTAATAGCCTAAAAACAACTAACTGCTTACGAAGCTGACCTAAATCTATCAACGAAAACTGTAGCCATGTGATTTTTTTAATTTAAAAAGGTCCTAGTTAATTATTGAAAACAAGTGGAAACAATAGTTAATAATTCGTCCGTTTACATGAAAGAAATAACAGTTGTTCACACATGACTTATGATAAAACAGTTAACATCATACAAGAAACGACAAACAAATACGTTATAATTACTGTAATAATGTAATAAACTGACTCTGCACACGATTTAATACTTCAAGCAGTTAATTTAATCTTTATTACAGAAATAAAATTTTAGCGATCGGACTCGACAGTTCTGTCCAAGAACATCAGCTGTTTAGCTTTTTAACAACTATGTTGGGGTCGGCTTCCAGTCTAACCAGATGCAGCTGAATACCAGTATTTTACATGGAGCGACTGCCTATCTGACCTCCACAACTAGGGTTGCCAACATTTCTTAGGCAAAATACAGTATTTTTTTTAATAAGCTATAAAAATATAGTACACTTCTAAAAAATATAGTATTTTATAGAAAAATTAAAAAAATAGTCAAAGATATACATATTTGCTAGTTATTTATTTTTATAAAACTATATTTTTTGCACTTCTTGCATTTGTTATCAATGTTTTATCTAAAAAAAAGTGTCATATGCTTTTCTTTCTATAACTCATTTTTAAATTTCGGACCTCAACTTCTCAAAAGAAATAACAACATCTAATTCAAAATAATCACCAAAATCCCAAAACAAAAATAAAACCAACCAAAAAAAAATTTTTGATGTTTTGCATTGGATATTGACAAGTTCGGAACGATACGTTCGGAATTCGGATACACCGGATACACGCCCCACTCGCCCCACTCAAAAGTTAATGTAAAGGCGCGTTCATAATTTTTATAAATAAGGATTTGTTTGTTTGTTAGATGTCCGTGAAAATATAGTATTTATGCGTTCTATATATTTCTTCAAAAGTATTTAATGCGCAGCTAAAATATAGTACAATACTATATATTATAGTACGGTTGACAACCCTATCCACAACCCAGTTAGTACTGGGTAATACAATACCCCTTGGTAAAATTGGTTGCCAGACTTTCGGTCCACTAACTACGACTATCAAAGATCTACGAATTGACAATCATAACATGACATGTCTGGTGTTGAAGAACATTGTTTAATAATATGATCATCGTGCTCTAAGTAATGTTCAACGATGAGAACAATGAAGTCTAAGTTACCGTACGTAGAAGTAAGGAAGCAACAATAGATTCAATGAGATGGACAGAAGTGGCAAGTTTAAAACCGCTTGGCAACAGACAGACATTCTCGTTAGTCAAGGTGATTATACTGGAAAATATTTTGTCATTTAAAAAAAGTTAGACACCTAATGTATTATCGTCAAGATATAAAAATATTCTAAGTCATGCGAGTCTTACAAAATGGTTTATTATTACAAGCAAGTGACATTGTTATACAGTTTTATTCATTCTCAGAACTGAATGGATAAAACATAAAACTGCACATTCGTATGCGAAAATTGAAGCTCATGAAGTCAAAATAATATTGAGAATGACTCTTAATGATATTGAAATACTTATCATTCTTTCTTAAAAGCACAATTAAGCTCCTACACAAATTGAAATGCTCAAAAGATACAAATTGATTTGTAATGTAAATTAAAAAAAAGGTTCTCAGCAGTTATAAAAACACTCGTTCTTAATAATGAACATTTCAAAGATGCGGAGTTAAATGACGTAGAACATGACAATGGCATGAAAAACGAAAAATCTCTGAAAACCGTCAACAATTTGAGGTCGGTTAATTCGTAAACATCGTCGGAGAAGACCATTAACGTTAAAAGCTTTATTGATTAGGCGAACCAACTGGGACGGAGGAATCGAGTGGACAAAAGACTAAGGGGACTAAGAGAAAATATAAGAATAACGTGGGTCGGCTACCAAAATTGTTCTCTGACCACTCGGCCAAAGCTTCAACAGTAAATTACTTATCTTTCTAAAGACAAAGGGAACTTTTGTTTGTTCTATAAGTAAATATCTATTTGTTTTGACAGCGGTATAAAGGTTAGATGTTTTTCGTGATAATATTATGAGAATTGCACAACAAAATCATTTTGTCGTTCAACAAAAGGTTGAAGGGTGTGATGGAATACTCCATAACACCTTTCAACCTTTTAACAGAAACCTGAATACTTGCATTATAAATGGAACTAATATCAACATTTCTAACCAACTACTTCATTGGCTAATACAAGGCAATTGCTATTATTAGCATAGTAGATCGCCTGAAAGGCCAACCCTAACAATACTATCATCTACGACCACTCCACTATCAGTTCGCTTACGTGATTTGGTAGATCGCTGGACGATGGCCTTTTACCAGCATATCTAATGCTCTTACATAAACAAAAGCACGTCTATTCTACACCGTATACCTTTGTAATAGAGGCCTCAACATTGTTTGCTTGACATTTTAGCAAGCAATTAACTTTGGTTTTCCAAGCCGGTAGGGCAAACATAGCCAGTTCACCGACCCCGGTAAACGCGAAAGTGAAATCCGTCACTTGTTGCTACGATACGAATTGGACGGAAACGTGTTATGGGTGAGAATAAGTGGTTCTGCACGAAATCAGGTCGGAATTTGTATGCCACTAGTGTTTATTGAACCTAATTTAGAATTTGATTAGATATGCTAATAGGAATATAGATTGGAATAGGATTAGGTTTGCAGTCCCCTGTCATAGGCTTCATTGTAATTGATATAAGCAGCGCGAGAAATCATGCATAACAAAATCCGGCAGCGGACAGGGGACAATTGTTATTTAAATAAGTTATACCATCCGGTGTCCCCCAAGTAAGCTCTCTAGGTCCGTTACTGTATTTTGAAAAAACTCTTTCTCAATATATAAACGATGATTACCTGAAACAAAAAGAATACAAAATAAGTAGGTATTATGCCATAATATTTACAAATACGATGATGTCTGAATGCGATAAAAAGCTTTTTAGACTTGTGGACTGAATATTACGAGCGCAAAATCAACATCGAAGGACAATAAACTGATTTCAACCAATCTGTCGAGATTAAAAATACTTTCTCAGTGAAAGGATAAATACCTAATAAACTTTACAAGGCTACGCATTGTTAAAAGATCCTTATTCCCTGGGAAACTTTGTTGAAGTTATAAATACAAACGTAGGTATAAAATTACAGTTATTACATAAAAACGGCTCAAATTCCGTAATAACCAACACCTACATCAATTACCGCGAAGCTAACCACAAATATGCAAAGCTTGAACTTTAAACCCTCGCCGAAGCTTAAAGAAGGACTAATACCGTGACTAAAGCGTCACAACTTCACAAGTAATAATAGGAATGATACAAAATGCTCCAATTTCCAAGAATTGTGAACAATAGCTGGCTTCAAACAATGAGGGCGACGTATCTACATATGCGCGCTATGTAACCAACGCATTATTCTAATTCGCATAGCTCTAATTATTTCATATCAAAACGTAATTAAGCACAGCTGGATAACGCCACTTATGGGACAAGCGATCAAGCAGATGGGATATAAATAGATTTACAGACTTTACAGTTGAAGACATGAGACGCGATGGATGTTCAGAGATTAAGATTTGAAATCTCTTGGCTGTAGGTTCATCCAATGTCTTATTGGATCTGAACGATAAACTACCTATATCATGATATAATGATTTGTGTTTTATCGATACGGATTGAGACCACAGGCTTTATTTGTCCACAGTGAATCAATTTTGAAAAATTCGAAATTGTGTTACTACCACAAATACATGTTACACTTCATAGTTTGTTTACTTAAGAAAATCCGTTACGTATGTTATTGAATTAGATACATAGCAACAAATGCCAATCGAAATAGATGGGGTCACGAATTTACGATATAAGTTCAAGATATCCGAACATCGCTAATAGGGCGCAGCGATATTGGCGGTTTCAATAACATTATACAAAGAAAAACATCACTACCACTATGTGTGAGAAAAGCAGCACAAATGACAATCTTGAAATTGTATGCCACTTCGTAGTTTCTTTTTACAGTGTACCTACTTCCTTTTTCAACAAGAATTTGTTGATTTGTTCTTACTCTCAGATAGCTTAATAGCAAACATACAAGTGGCGTAATATGATTGCAAAATTGTTTACAAACACACGAGATATCTCACATATTTGCGGACGGGTTCAAGAGGTATGTATGTGCCTTGTCCTCCATCAACATTCTCAGACAGTTTCGGGAGAGGATAATGTTTCAAAGCGTTTGTCGCGTCTACATAATTTATAACGTTGGTCTTTTGGTCTTTGAAGCGTCACAGCACATGGCGCGTTTGAATTAATGGCTCTTGTTTAATATGAAAACAAATATTTTGCACCGTGAATGCGAACCGTCCAAACTCCGAACATGTGTACCAGTTGATGCAAGCGATATTTACGACTGTTGATTTGTATTGTTTGAAGCTCTGTGGAATTTTTACAAAGAACTTTTGGTACAACTGTTTTTATAACCCTCCGATTTCGGCTGGCAATATCGTTGGCAGAATTACCCGAAGCGAATAGTTGGACGAAACAAATACAGAGTTCTATGTAACATACGATTTTATAGCTACCCCAAAAAGGAATGAGACATAAAATTCCAGGATAAAGGGAATTTATTATATCACAAACAGAGTCCTATTATCCCTAACATAAAAGGTCCTTAGTCTACAATAAAGCTTACCCTACTTACAGACGTACTGGGTTAGATAGCAGAGGTCGGGATGTCGCTGACTGATGGATAATATAAATGTATGCCCTATAACACACACGATAGAGCTGACACTAACCCCACATAAATTAAATTTCGAAATTGCTAGATAAAGTGAAATGGATTTCTCTTCATAAGTACGCAACTACCCATCCATTTCGAATGAAAAAGCCATTTGACTGTCAATTCTAAATTACAGATCCGAAAACAAATAAAATGGATTCCAAATGTTCTGACAACACTTTAAATTCCACAATTTCATTGAATATTCTCTGTCTGACCGCACGTTTGACTGAAGAAGAATCAAATAATAATATTGATGCAACAGAAAAGATTACATGTAATTCATTGCAAAGCTATGAATAATCTAGATGGCGTAACGTTACAAATTGTACAATTGAAAACAATTTGGCATATTGAACAGCGAAAAAAAAACCCACAAGGTTTTTTCTCCCGCGCTTCTGAAGATCATGACTAGCTTCAAGTGATAGGTCACGATTGGTTTCTTTATTGGTACTTGTGTTGTTACAGATGTAGATGAATATATAATGTAGAATATTCGGATCAAGCAGGTACCTACTCGTGAAGAATGAAACTAAGTCAGATTTTCAATCATGGAATTTTAGTCATCAGTATTTAAACATCTAGTAATGGATTATTTCAGATATACATGATTAAAGCTACTTTTTGATCAAAAGTTTTAAAAGTCTGTCAAACAGACAGAGATACCATTGCTACTGGTTTCAAACAATCAAGTCCGTTTAGACAGATCATGTTGTCCATCTAATGGATTAGTTTGTCAGTATAGTCTTAGCAGAAGTTATTTTTTTGCGAATGAATCATGTGTGATGTATTTCATAGTTTACTTAAACATTGCAAGAATACTAAACTATTCTTGAAAATGTAAATACATTTTTGAAGTCTACCAAAAGTTCATTCTATAACTTCTAGAGCAACACAATATAATAACGAGCATCAATTTATAATCAATATAACATCAATATAATAACGAGCAACGTCCGATTTTATAACGTGCAAGAAATTTATAATAACACGTAGTCTAAATCCATCTAGATTCTAGACCATTTCCATTTAAGTCTAGATCGTATCTCAATATCCAACCGGCTCAGCTCTCAAAGCAATCTGATCGAACTAGAACACTTTACCGACATCTTACACCATTCAATATAGGTTTTCCGGGCTTTGGGATTATCCTAAATAACATTAACGAGCGTTGAATTTCCTCTGAATATTAAAATCGTTCAACTTGGCGGTATTATTTCGCAGTTAATAATAACATGATAATTGATGCAATAAATTAAAAAATACCAACAAATCACTGCAGTGAGGTAAACCTAGTTTTCATGATAGGTTTAATAGGTGCAATCAGAGGCACGCATTGTGCAACAGTATAAATAGATATCCATATAAATCTCGTTACTAGGCCTGCAGTCACGCAACATACCACGCACAATATCAGTTCACGTGCTGTTGAATCACTAATTGAATAAACTAATCCAAGTATAAAACGCCATGCGTCACAACATCGCGAACAATGAAAATTGCACGCATTTTAAACAAACAACAATGTTCAATGTTCATGTGTACATTTTAATGGAACTGTCAAGTTTACTAATTAAAGTAATTAAAAATACGAGCTCGCATGTTTGTCATGTCGGAACAGTAAATTGATGGAACGTCATTTTCGCGCGTAGGAGCGGTAGGACACCGAGATAAGGAAACCTGCAAGCTCATAAAAATAATTATATCATGACAGAGGAGGCAAATGTATGGGAAATGAATACTTGTTTGTAGAAAAAAGAATATAATTCCTATCATTATAAGATGATATCTTTCAGCAGGTATAGTAAAAGTAGACTTCGATAAAATGACAACGTTAGTGCTAAATCTAAAACCAATATTATAGAAATAACAGTGAAATGCTAAACAAATATCACATAAGCATAACATTTGGGAGACGTGATCTACAGATTAGTAGGACTAGAAAATATTGACAGTTGTCCGCAGAAGTCATTGTTGCTAATGGAATGTTACTGTATACATTTATGTATAAGGTAGGTACTGAGAATCTAACTGGACGCGACCACACGAGTTGTATAAAAGTAACTTATCTTGTAATCACAGAGACAGGTGGATGTCAGAAGATCGAACAAAAAGCAAGAGGCCGATACTCAGCAGAAGGCCGTACAATGCTCCCAACGATGATGATGATGATAAGCATAGAGCAGACCCATGTTCAACTTAAACCGTCTGTAACGATTAATAAAGACAAAACAATTTTTCTACATAACCCGTAGTCAAAAGATTCAATATACCTCTAAAGAATGAAGAACTATCTCACTAAAAACAAGAAGCTGCATATTGTTTTCTCCCACGATATCCGATAAGGTGAATTAAATTAATGGCCATAAGCCGACTGCTTTATTGTTCAAAAGAGGTTGAATACAGAAATATGGAGATTGGATTATCTCACCCATAATTCAACTGTGTTGTTGGAATAATTGGTTAATGGTTGAAAGATACTGATCTATTTGAAATTGTTTTAGAAAAGCTTATGGTAAACTGATTGATAATTACGACGTGATCTATAAACTTTGGCATAAAGTACAAGAAGGAACAATAAGAACATTCTGGAAAATTTGCATGTAATCGCAATTTGAACTATCAACAAAACACGTTAAAGAAGTTTGTTATTAATATTATGGCATGCCTGCTGCATAACATCCAATAAACAGAACCCCGTTCCTCATTTCGAAAATTCTGGACGTGAAAGGCAATTACGCAAACTGTCCATCATTCGAGAAATAAATCTTAGTGGAACAACGAACAAGGCCAGAAGCCGGCAAGTCGCGGCCGTCCGAATGACCCGATACAACTGGAGTAATGAACGATGACAGAAACATAATAGAGAAAGTGACTGCTAATACCAATGTGCACTACCGTATGTTTGTAAACTGCTTTGCACGCGAGTTCGATGATCGGAGTCGATTGATCGGTTTCAAAGATATGATCGATTGAATTGTACATTCATGTGAGCGGTACTGAATGGAATATCTGTGAAAGCGACTGTTAGTATGATTAGAATTGTATTATCATTATGTTTATCTTGATTAGTTATCAAATCCGCTATTGTATCGTGTTCAAGTAATGTAATGACAAACAACAGGATAAAGGGCTTTAGGTAATTATGTGTCTCCGTCTAGCTATAATTCTCGGAAGCTGCTTACATTTCTTCTTAACGAAGGAAGATTTGAACAAACCTAACCTAACCAAAATTATTGTAATAATGAGTTAGAGTTAATTGGTTGATTTGTTTTATATATTAGAGAGTCGTTTTAACGCCGTGTGAGCCCCGACAGGAGCAGCTGCAGCAACTGAAACCATTGTAGATAACGCAACTGTTATCCACAATGGTTTCATCAGTCCTTTGCATCTAAGTTTTTTTTTTAAACCATTTTTATTTTTTGGTGACTCAGCAATCTTTTGTATTACATTTACTTGCTCGTCTATTAATAAATTAACCTACACATGTCATGTCATTGTCACTGAAGACGTGGAATAATCGAAAGCGCACCGATGATAAATTAATCCGTGACACCAAATCGTGTTCAAAATCACTTTTACTTGAAATCGATCCGTGCTAAGGCTTTAACGATAAATCGAGAGGCATAAATGACAATTTAATGTCCATAGATAATCTTGTATTGATGATACCAGGTGTATCTATAGATTGTAACTAAAACAGATCGTAAATCGATAACACCATGGTAGTTTTCAGTCTGCTTAGTTTTCTTTGAAATCTAATGTCTCCAAGTCACGTTGTATCCTGAACCATAGATTGGCTCAACAACCCATCATTTTCGATTTCATACACCTCATAAACACTTTCAACGTTGCAGCCTCTTATTACGGAGAAATTGTTATTCCCAACACGCGCAACCATATTACTCTTGGTTCCCCACGGATTTTATCATGACGATGTTCTGTAAGCAAATCTAATTTTCTATAATAGAGGCGTAGCGAAAGCTCAGTAAATAAAATCATAAATAAATCTCTTGGTTATTTCCTTGGTCAGCTTGGTAGACTTTAATCTTACGATAGCTTAAAATGATGCTTTCTAGCTAATCTGGACAAAATATGAGACTGTTTTGTCACTGACATATTCATTCCCGGACCAAATATTTTTGCAGTCATAACTCGATGACAAACAATGCAGTCCATATATCTGTAGCAGCACTGTTTCCGCATACCGTAAGCTGTCTTGATACTGGAGTTAGTCTCCATGACATACGCGAGTCCATATTGTTTTGTCACCGGTCCACATGAAGGGGCAAGTTAGCGATTGCAGCCAGTCACCCGCTCGATTGAGCAACGGACTTCGCCGACCGTATCGGAGAAAGTGCCGTGCTCAGTGCCCGATTTTATTACTACCATCCTACGTTCAGAGAAACTCAGGATGTGAACCGTACCGAAAGGTGACTCGAATATACAAACGAACGATGTTTAAATTGCAGACGTAAAATTGATCTTGGGTACTGTTTGAATTTTTTATGGGAAGCTTTCGTTCGTGTCAACATCAGGTGAGGTAAATACTTTAGTGCTTCAATTTGTCGTCGCTCACAGTGACATTGTAGATGATGGTTGAAAAGAAGCTTGCCGTATTTATTTACGCTTCTAGAAATGTTAATGCGTTTAAAATGTACTAATAAACAAGGCCAAGCAAAAATAACTTGTGATACACAATACAGAAGCCAAGCCCATAGCACATCGTCGATTATGATATTATCGAAATGCTTGCATGTTTAAGTGCTAGTGTACTAACTGTATACCTATCACACACGCAATAAGACCGATAACTAAATAAGTATGTCGACGCCTAAATACACAATCTTGGATCTAATAAAGTCTGAATCACTTTCACAACAACAAAAGATAAGGATAAAGAACAAAGTTTACAACAATGATATCGTTTAGGAAATATAAATATTAGCAATGGTATACAAGAACAATATTATCAGACAGGTAGAGATAAGAAAACTGGCGTAGAATGTGCATTGTATTGAAGTCGATAAGCTTTTCGCATTCATGGCGCATGATAACAGAAACGATAGCGCCGTTTCTTGGGAAATGAAGGAGGAAAATCCTTACGAGATGATTTAATCTCAAAAGATATTGACATCTGAAATCAAAATAAAGTGTGATAATAAACTGCAAAGTCTGTTGAATTTTGCTTGGAGAAACAAGTACCTCAAGTTTTTAGACACATGCAAAAATTACGAAAAACATTTGATGGATGGACAAAAACATTTTGCGGGTTTTCAATAAACTCATCAACCAGACGATTTGTCAACATAATTTTTACTACTTTTTCAACGGGTTCCTCGATAGACTCGCAATTAATTGTGCTCATGAATAAAAAACAAACACGTTTTAAGAAGAAGCCATAACTCATGTCACCAAGTACTCGTCCGGTTATCGGATGTACATTTATTTACGACAAACTCTCACGAAAGCTGTACTGTTGGTTCATCTGTAACTTTCTAAACTGCACATACACTCCATAAATGCATGGAAGCTAGTCTTGGCTTTATTATAAACTTTGGTTAACCTGCAGAAGTGCAGACTTGCCGATTAATATAATATAACATCGCGCCTGTAATCTCCGAAGGATTAGGCACGTGTACCTACTACACCTACATTTCGTCAGTTATGTATAAGTGGTATGTAATAGGGGTCGAGTTTATTGCCATCAACCGGGCTCGAATCCAGAGTCTGTAGCTGCTACTGAAAAGATCCCGATGGAAAACCCAATAACACTTTGCGCGATTTAGGAATCAAACTCAGGACCTCACGTTTGCGATCACTAGACCGACGAGGCAGTCTTACAAATCACCAATTTTGCATCGAATACATACATCATTCGGTAGCTAAAGTCACCCAACTTGATGATAAAGATCTACTCAATGGTCCTAAGGACGACCCAATTTTCGGAGACCTTATCAGATTGGCTGACTATATTGGGTGTGAAACTGTTACCACATTAAACACTCTCACTGATCTGGTTAATATCTTAATTGAAACTGAAAGGTAATGCAGGAAGATTTATTAGAGTATACAAAGCTCTGAATCATCATCTTCTTGCCCTTATCCCATATTAATTGGGTTTGGCGCAACACGTTCTTTCTTTTGTATTCTCCTATCACGCTATCATTTACTTCTTTTTCTATCACATCATTCCTCACACAATCCATCCATCTTTACTTTGGCCTTCCTCTCCATCCGTCAACATTCATATTTATCACTCTTTTAGTCACATGCGTTTTATCAATCCTCATCACAATGTCCATAGCAACACAGACCCGACAAAACTGCGAATATCTGAGAAAACTTTCATGAATGAGTATTCTGCATTTTGCACTCAGAATATCGCCAACAAATTAGCTACGTCAATCAACGACATAACAAGGCACTTCAACCTTCCACTAACCACGGTCATTGTCCGAACTAGCATGTTACGTAAACCAAACGTACGCGGTTACGTAAACGTTAAGGTACTATCGTCGAGTGCGTTTGCTCAAAGAGTTAACCGCTCAAGTCCCTTGCTGTTTGAAGAGGTAGTTTATCGACTTGAAGGTTTGCGTTTTCTAAATTGACAGCTAAGGTTGTGCTGCGATGATGATATTGGTGTCAAGGTTGAGTGAGAGGAGTGTTCTAAATATGCCTGTTAAGACACATCTCTTCTTACTCGTGTAAAAATTGTGAATTAAAGTATAAAATCCAGTAGCAAAAATTTGTCAAAGCTGAGTTCGAAACTTTTTACATTAACTTGAAAAATTCCACGCGATTAACTTTTCAAGGATCATTTCTCTTGCTCGGCGATCAAACAAATCACCAAATTAAACAGATTACCAAAGAAATTCTATAACGTAGTTTGAACAAGAATGTGAACTAGCAAACAAAGTGTAAGGACTTACAACAAAAACTCTTCTGAGTCAAAAGTTATTATTCAGTGCAAAGTACCAACCAAAAGATTAGATATACTATTACCATTACCATTAGATAGTGTCATATTATCTAGGATACCTACATGTGATAGCTACGAGTAGCTACAACAACGGCTTAGATATTGTTTTGAATAAAATTTAATGAAAACCTTTCAAGTACTCGAACAAATAAAAGTCTTCCTCTTAGCAATGGAATGAACGAAGAAAGTAATTTTTAACTGAATTCCATTCAATATCCTGAGCGTCTTGCAAACATAATTAATTTTCTCTAAAAGAAATCCCGGGACGTCGAATCTTCGAGAATGATCCAGGGCCCTTCGGAACGTGACTAGCATAATTTTTACTTCAGAATATATAATGCTGGTCCTAGATAGGGTCTTAAAAGTTACTACAGTTTTAGCATATTGTATTTTTCTCCTGTCGTAATATATTTTTATATTTGACTTTAAGATTTTTGAAGAAAGAATGCCTGGTTACAAACATAAATGGCGAAATGTGGTGTACTATTAGGTAAACTCTGCCTAACCCTTTGGGTATTCAGGTATGATGTTATTTATAAATGCCGTGGTGGAAACCTAAAAAAAAAAAAAAGAAAAAAAAATGCCTTCTGACAGAATATCGGTTGTGGTGTGGCGATCAATCTCAGCCGAGTCTAGTTGACAGGTGTGTGAGCGAGCAAACAGGTGATTTCAGTCTTCCCTAACGCTTGTTGTACGCTGGGACGGCAATCCGATACAAACTGAACGAAATTAAAAAAATCATACACGATATTCAGAAAAACTTCTGAATTATGGATCCTTAACAAAATGAAGTTAAGTAGACCAAATAGTCACCACAAACTAGTCAGAACTGCAGATATCCTCAATCCTTACCGAGATTTAAATCATTTTTGTTCGTGTCCAAACACATACCTAGCCAGCTACCAAGTTGCAGTCAGAACCGCAAACCTCGTTCTGAAGCATTATTTCAACAATAACGATATGCAGCTAAGGATAACACCACTACATGAGACACCGGACACAAGGCTCATTGTTTATCTATACCTAAGACCGTGTGCACTGTGCACCACAACAGGAAAGCAGCTTTCCGGCTGTATCAATAACACAACTAATGTTTAGAATAATAACATGTGTTTACACAGGTTGCTCTTCATCGCAGTCGTTCCTCTCTGACTTTGAACTTTAAAATAAAGGTAGCATCCTGAAGTTGGAAATCAACACCATGTGTTTAATCGAAGATTTTGTTTTTTTGGTTTCTGAGTGTATTTTTGGTGTCCAAATTAGCTCGTTGGGATATGTGCCCGGTTGATGGCAATAGGCTTGTTAGCATAACATGGAATTTACACATAACAGATTAAATGTGGGTGTTAGTACTGTGAGTACACTTCTAATTCTTCGTAGTTTAATGTAGTTAGTTACAGGAAAACACTAAAAATAAACAAGAAGATGATTCTAATAAAAACTACTAGATACTCAGAAACCTCCGGAACCAATTTCTTCAATCCACTTGAATTCAATTCCAGCGCCATATTCGTTCAATCTCAACAAGGAAATGAAGCTGATGATAAGCCAATACAATTTATATGCGATTCTCTTGGCACTACCAATCTGGCGGAAACCTAATCTGGATTCCTCGAATCTCTAAATAGCTTGTTTGTTGTTTAAGTAAGCACCTGAGCATCAAAAATCGATATATGATGTATGAGCGAGTACGACTTACGTAAATTACTAATTAGAATTATATTGATCACTGCGAAGGCCACTGCTTTGAACTAATTAATTAATATGCACATTCCCCATTCCACTTTTTCCACCTGCCGGGATTTCCCTCCTAGACATGAATTGCTAAGCTGAAAGTCTATGAACAGACTCCGGACCCAGGTTGGTCGAACCATGGACAAACCGATAAGGTGGAGATTTATAGACAATTCCAGCGTAGTGCAAATGAGGTGCTGTTCCACAAACGATGAGGCAGCTAATATTGTTTCCAGCCTGCCCTGATGCCACACCACAGACATTGAAGGACGCTTGTGGTAGCTCTAAAATCATAGTTAAGTTCTGGGACGAGTCAATATAGTTTGTTATCGACACGCAAAGAAGAAGAATATGCACATTCTTCCATTACTCTTTTTACACTTCAGAAAAAGTCCGAACTCTTCAAAGTCATTCCAATACTTTCGCCTGGACCGTCATCCGAAAAGTATAAGCCGAAAACTTTTCACTTTCCACTAACAAGACAAGTTCGTTGCAAAGGAATATTAAATGGCAATTTGCTATCACCGTAACTTTATTTACAAGCAACAAATAATCAAGGGAGTTGGCAAACGCCAGAATTAGTAATGAAGCCTTTGACTTTAGGAGTCACTTTGGGGAGTTACGTTTCAGGTATCAGGATTAATGAAGTACAGTCCTAAATTATACGGGACTAAAGGAGAAGAGTCCAAAACTTAGTTTCACGGAAGATCTATTGTCAAATTAATTCCAATAATAGAACTCAAATTGTTTTGATACTTAATGCCCCTGCACTCAGTCTCCAGAAGATTCTACATATTGGGCAAGAGACAATAGGTTGTCCAAAGATTCTAATGACACCTTTTATAAAAGGCAATTCCCAATTTACTTCCATCAAATGGATTATAGAGGTTAAAATGCTATGCTGCCTCTGCAATCACAGTCTCTAGAAAATACTACTCATCCACCAGAAGACAAAGGTTTATTCGATGTCCAATTATTCTAATAACAGTGACACCTATCGCTATACAAGGTAATTTCCAATTTATCTTAAACTGTTAATCCCAAGACACAGCTTTCGTATATTATACCTTATAAGAACTGATCACTGATTGAGAGGGAAAGCGAAGACATCAAAAACTGCATAATAGTCGTACAATGAATAAATCCTCTATTGTGTTGTCATTTAAATTTGGATGGAAGCTTTCGATAATTATGTAAGTCGGTTATTAAGTTCAATCGTGTATTGACGAATGTTCACGCACGAGCACTTTCACCCGAAGTAATCTTGTCTCCCTTGAAAAAACCAGTCGCATTAGTGAGATACTTCCTTATTTAGATGGAGTAGCATTCTTGTTTAAGTCATAGACGTAAAAAAGTCGTGATAGGGCAAGAATGTTGTTCATTGTTTGTTTACGTTTACATTCCTTTTCAAGAGTTTTAATCGAAATAAACGCCTTGTCGTCGTTCTTTCCTTCTTTGCGTGGCTCGAATTGACCTAGATTCAAACTCCTTTCGATATTCTTAAGAGAAAAGTACTTAAAAGATCCAAGTAAAACTACATGTTCTAAATTTAGAGTTTCTAGAAAGAACTAACATAAAATTGCAATGCAATCAAGTTTAGAAACCTGAAACTCAAGAACGAAGAGAACGAAGATAGTCATCTCGGGAGATTTCACCTAACGTTCGGAAAACGAAGTTATCTAGTCTTCACTTTGCTACAAGTTTAAACTTTATTACAAGTTTGTTTCCGTGTCATACGGTAAGAAAACATGGCGGCTATATAGGGGTAATTCAAATCAGTTTTACTACTCCTGGTAAAGTTAGCTGCTTTTAATCTTTATACTATGTTGATTGCAAGGCAAACTGAAGACTATTAAATATTATAAATCATAAGTATTTTAAAAGAAAATATACAAAAAGCTTAGTTCTCTTAGTTTTTAAAAAACAACTTTTAAAACAGTTTCAGTTATTTCTTGTTACTTAAATTACACTCTATAGTTCAAAGAGAACTTTTCTCAAAATGAAGACGTACTTGAAACAGCTTTTCTTAAAACATAAACTTTCAATGTTGAAGTTTGTAGTAGAAATAAGAGATATAAACAAGAATGTAGAAAATATTATGTGAATTATAATTACATCTGAGTTCTGACTGCAACTGACTTGACGGAATATTATGCATTTAAATTAAATGAAATCTTCCAAGAAATTGAGAATTTCTGACTCGGCCATGTGTGTTCATTCTACAACCAGTGTACGTATTTAGTACTGCACTTAATATTTGAGATGAAGGTATTAAATAAACATGCATAATTATACATCTGGGAAATTCACTAATAACATCATCATCTGCCTAGCCTTTGTCAAACTATTTTGGGGTCGGCTCCCAGTCTCACCGGATGCAGCTGAATACCAGTATGTAAAAATTCAGCTGTATCCGATTGGAGCGACTGCCTATCTGACCTCCACAACCCAGTAACTCGGTAATACGATACCCCTTGGTAAGACTGGTTGTCAGACTTTCGGGCTTCTGACTACTCGTAACAACTGTAATAAGAAAATAGTAATACATCCTTATAAGTTTCCAAATAGAAACTAATGAAATTCCAAACGCACTCATTGTCGCCCTCTTCTGTTTAGAAAACTATTAACGAAAACATTAAATACAAATAAGATCTTATTTTATTAGATTTTGTTTAGTAAACAAGACGTGACGTTCGTGAGGACCTATATAAAATAAACTTGGGACTATTATGTGGAGTACATCTATAGTAAGAGACACAACATAGACAGTACATAAAAGAAGATATTATAAGTAATAAAATACGTGACAATTAACTATACATTACAAGATTATTAAAACACGAACCGTTGAAATATAAAATACTTAAAATTATGTTAATGATGACAATGAAAACAATGTGTTAACAGGAAACAGCGACATCAACAAATACCAAGTGACAATACGCACGGAATTGTTGGAATCGTCCATTGTGCCGCATTAAGGTGGGTGTCCAATAGACGCGACAATATGACTTTAATGTCGCGCCATTTGTCACACCGGTAACTCCAATCGGCACTTTGAAATGTCTTCTCCATATTTATTACCTCTAACCTCTGCTCGCTTGAGATATTTGCTACTGCAGTATCATTAGAGCCAATAAGAACCTTATTTGATTCAATAAGATTAAGTGCGAGAGGTTTCTTGTTTGCAAACGTTAATACGGAAGCAGTTTTAATCCAATTAGACATTGTAGTTGAGAGTGTTACGAGCTGGGTATGGGATAAATTAATTACTACCGAAGAAACAACAAATAACTTTAATAAACACAAAACACTTAAAACTCAATTACAAATACACTACTGATCACTATTCGCTTAGATATCGCACTTCTAGTTCACTTCGATTCGCTTCGTGGTGTAGCCAAACTCAGACTGACTGCTCCCGCAAACACGTCGACTATTTATAAGGCGATCGAACATTCGAGAAATATCCACGACTTCCTAGAATCTTCTAGACAATTCCATAGTGGGTCATTGTCCTTCGAGAAGGTACTTTATGCCCTCGGCGTACGGTCGAAATTACAATGATGTTCTTTTGTAGGTAGTTGGCGAATTTGTACCTTTCGGGACTCGTTTTACCTACCTACCTACTATTACCTACCTACCTACTGTTAGGTACCTACTACCGTAACTGTAGGTAAGTACGGGTACGACGTAACAAGAGTAATGCACTGGCTTTTCTCGTGTATAAAGAAAATAAGTATGATTTACGGTAACATGATGAAACAAAGTAATAAAAATACTAACAAAGATCGTAATTATTCGATGAACAACAAACAACAACACCAGCCCATAACGTCCACTGCTGGACATAAGCCTCTCCTATGATGGAAGGAATTTGCCGTAATCTCCACGCTTGGCAGGCGGATTGGAGATCGCAGTGATGAAAGACTAACAGAAAACGCTGCTGCCCATTCTCTGGTCTACGGAGGCGCAAGGTGTTCTGCCTCAGACATTAGTCGCCTTATACGACACCCGATCGACCACCCACCCACCCATTCGATGAAAGCAAAGCTTAAAAGCAATCAATGCAAGTAATCGCATGTTCATCGCATTTCATGCACAACAATCACACAAAACATCGTAGCCACAATGTCAGAGTTGAATAAACTATCACTTTGAGTCATGGTCATTAGCAGGCACTGCCAATTAACACGATGTATTGACCTTTGCATGATATATAAAACATAAAAGTGCATTCATTTAAACTTGCTGATGGACGAAGCAGAAGTTAAATTAACACTGACGAAGTTATTAAAACTGCAGCAAATGATATTGTTGCCGTGGACTTAAAGGATGTCATCAATTTTCTGGGTGACTGCCAGTCTACGCTTTCTCTTAGTTGAGATTTATGACTAGCGTTGCGAGAAGTTGATGATAACACACTTTTACTTTCAGATCATTAATTCGATTCACAAATTCAAAACGGGATTCGATCCGAGGCTAGACATATCGATGGACCTACATCGCCAACTATAGCGGAAACGACATGTGAAATAACAGTTGCCATTAAACTTTGAAATGAAGAAATACTGTACAACAGTGCCATTCCCAACCAACCATTAATCAAAATAACAGTAAACAACAAAAAGGGAACAGTACATGACAAAGCCACGGAGCACAACACTAATTGCAGTATTGCAGAATCGCAACCGGGTATACAAAAAGCGGTGTCGCAATGTTTTCGGATGTGTCACGTAGAAAAAATTACCTGAAGTAATTAATAGTAGAGTAGGCATCGTTGCGATTGTGACATCAAACAAATTGCGCGACAATGCTCATCGTGACGAGGACACGACGGTTGTGAAAAAAAAAATTATAGTGTCTTTAAAACCGGTAAGGATTGGGACAGGACTGGCACGATTTAGCTAATAATGAAATGCATGTTATCAAAGCAATAAAATAACGGAAAAGTGGAGAATATGTGAAGGGATATTACCAAAGTAATGAATATCAGGAAAAACATGAAAGAGCAAATTCTAAAGATAATGAGAGATTGTAATCTCCAAGCAACAAGACAAGATGGACTACTTATAAACAAAGTAGGCCCCCACTTATCACTAAAGAATGCATTTGATTGACGGTTTCTTAAACAACTCGCTGTTAAAGAAGTTGCAAATGCAATGGAATTAATCATCGCAATCTGTTCATACTACATTTGGTTTGGGTAAGATATCAAGTCAGAGATATCAGTCTTCGGACTAAAGGACCAAGTAACCGATCAGCATTTGCGCATTGGTATTGCAGGTAACATGTGTTATGTTTATATATTACAAATAAGATGAATCAGAACACTTACTCAGTCATCGATGAATCATTTAAGTTAAGGAAACAGTAACCCATGTATTCATAAAATATAACACTGAGTAACTAATAGCTTTGTTCAATCCCAAGTTTGCAATGATACAATAAAAGTCTTGTTTCCATTCCGCCGCAGATTCAGCAGTGATTTGATTGAAATTTCAAAATCCATCAGCCGTAAAATGTCACTTGCAACATCAAGCGTCAAGCCATCAACATCAAACTGACTCCGACATTCGATTAACTCCGCGTAATTACAAGAGATCTATTCCGGCCATGATGGCACTTTTTGTTTTAATATCCCGAAAATTGATTACTTCCGTGTATTCAAAATTACTAGAAGTCAGAACAAGCTTGACGTCAATGTAAGTATTCATTATTGAACATGCTAATAAATGAACTGAAAACTGTTGCAATAAAAATCGTAATGGCGAGTAAACACACGTAAACTACAGAATTCTGAACCAATGAGTCAATCGTCAGTCTCAATCTAAATAGTACCAATTACACAGAAAACATTAACGGTGATATAACTGCCAAAGCTAAAATTGCTCAAAATTAAGAAAACTGTTACGCTCCAAGAGTTTTAATTTCGAAGTCTTTTCAAGTTCTATTCAAGCAAAAAATACCGCAATTGTTACCGAAAAAATATCGCCCATTGTTCGCCAAAAAAGCTTTGATTTAAGACCTGTATTAAAACCTAGACTACGCTAAGATGAGGAAATAAATCACGAAGATTTGGAGTTGTCTTCCATTGATGAAATCTAATCAGCCGATCCGACTGGGCAAAAAATCCGCTGCTTTGAAACACTGGATATTCTTTAGACTAAAATTACAGGTACATTTGAAGACTTTCTCCGCGGACATAAGAAAAACAAAATAATCTTTTCGCAAATAATGGGCTTTTGAGGAAAAACGGTACTGCCTGATTAAAGTTTTTATAATTGTACGATAATTTACTTGCGCAGTTCTCAGAAAAAAACTGAAAATAACAATAGACATTACACTTCGTCTGGGAATCTTCAGATATCTCGGTTCTTGAGCATGACGCAGTACAGCAATCTAGATCGTGGATTTTAATAAACGAAAAATGAATTTGGTTTAACTGACCTAGTTTATTCTAAAAAGGAGAGGCGAATTTAGCGTTCATTCCGCTAGCTAAATTCTGATCAAAGCGGTCGTAAAGAGTAATAAGCCAAATATGAAGTATCTCACGATGAGATGGAGCGTGAGGTAGACGGGTCAGTGACCAGTTTACAAAAAGTGTACCGATCTGACTGGGCTGTTCACAGTCATTGCAGTTAACGGTATAGAGATATGGGGCCGAAGCGAAATTACTATTTAGATTTACCGAGCCAATTGTAAGTGTAGAGTAATTGTGTTTTACAAGCATTGTATCCAATTAATGTTGGTATAGTGTGCTCTGGTTGTGAGGAAGTGGGACAGTGATGTATCACAGGTACGCAAGATACTCGGCCCGCGCAGGTTTGTAATTCTATTGCTCGACAAATTGCTATCACGACAGCAGGTCCTGATTTGCACGTGTTTTTCTAAGACGGTTGTGTTGAAAATTCTATTGCTAACTGAATAATGGAGCAAGCAAAACTTGAGCTATGAAATTGTCCAAAGACGTTAAAGTTTAATGTCTATCTAATATGAATCAACCCGACAAGGAAATATTCTAAGAACTATGCTAGGTACATAATTATGAAGAAATTCGATCATGTAATAATGACCCAACATAAATTTATATTACCAAGTAATACAATATTGTCGATCAAACATCACTCGAAGCAATTTAATACGAGTTCAGAGTTCGACATGGAACAAACATAGTTGATATAGCACCAGAACTAATTACAGAGAGACCGGGTCCTATTGGAAACTTGTCTATTGATCTTCAGGACAATGCTCAAAGGACCGGCTGTGTTAAAGGTCCGGGGCGAAGCCTTGTTTGTGTCCACAACTAAATAACAACTTTGTAAAACAATGGGGACTTCCAATAAATATTGAACGTAAACCGATACAAAAACATGTGGTCGACATCTGGGGAATACTCGTACAACGTTTTATTACAAAGATTTTTGCCAACAGTTTCTATTGGTAAATGTTTGATGTATCAATATTGGATGATCGATCGTCGATAACCGAATTCTTTCTAGATTTTTCGGCCTTTTCTACTCCCTTGGCACCGCTTGTAGACCTCAATATGCGGTACGAACACTTACACATGTAAATAACATATTCAGCTACGTTAATATCGTAAACGTAGGATATTCTGTTAATTAAAATACCTCCTCTCTTGAATTTCTCAAAGTGGTTAATAGATGGGAATTCAAAATTACAATATTTTATTACGACGTAGGAACAATAATAATAAAATTCCAGTTTTCCTCAATACCTCTACAACAATAAATAATTTCTCTAATATTGCTTTTCCTTTAAAAAATGTAAATACATTTGCTGTTTCTATTAGACTATTAGAGGGTAGTAGAAATTTGGTTATAGAAATTTTGGAAGCATTTATTATCATCGAAAGAGATAATGGATGTCGTGTTGAATGATTGGTTCTCAAGCAGACTCGGTGACTCGGGCACGGAGCGATGAGTGGTTGCTATGGCGAGGAATTTAGGACATGCATTGTACCGAAGAACAAGGTCGACTTGTAGAATTGTTTACATTTTTGTTCAAAACTGTACTAGAAATGGATAATCATCAGTCTCTTGCCCTTATCCCAATTCATTTGGGGTCGGCGCAGCATGTCTTCTTCTTCCATACTTCTCTATTACTCGTCATCGCATCAGACACCTGATTTTGTCCCATATCATCCTTCACACAGTCCATCCATCGTTTCTTTGGTCTTCCTCTATTCTTACTATTATTGTACTAGAAATGGATAATATAGAAGCCATAAAGAAGAATGGAAATCAATTCACAGAAAACGAACAACTAAATGGACCAGAAGATGATATCATGAATGAAAGAAATACTTTACCCGTAACGTTTGCTAAAGAGAATACTACTTGAATGCGTTTAAAAATAGATACATCCTAAGCCAAAGTCCAATTGCTTAGTGACGTGTTACATCTTGTAATAGTAAATACAACCGTTTATACTTTCTTAGCGTTATCTATCTGTTTATCTGAATCAGTCTTAGATAACTTTGATGATTGTACTGTTAATTTTAACTCTGTTTATTTTTTGCAAGTTGTTTTAAAACTCTCTCGGAGATGTTAATTGACAGGAGTAGTGACTTTATTTCTTCAAGATATTGCGCTTATCTTCAAATACGTTTTCTGTATGAAAAACGCATTGAATGGGGGCTATCGCGCATGAATTCGCCGCTAGAGGCGTTCGTGTAGAGTAAGGTCTTCCGAAATGTAATACAGTGTTCGCGCGTTGCATGCTTTTTTATCACGTATTTAGAATCATACTCACGATTGTGTTCTAGATTGAGCCATTCCTGATTAATTATGACATGAAGATTTTAAGTAGCAACTTAGGATCTTATTTGTTAGTAAGTACTTGGAGGTAGAATGATTTTTAAATGTTTCATGCTTGCTAATTTTAGGAAGAATATTGTAAATATGTATCTAAAGCTTACACTATGTTGTTATTCGTAATAAAATAATATTAAAATACTTTTCTATGAAGTTATTGGTACTTTAAAGTATTAACTAGAATTATAAACAGGACCTTACTCGACAGTGCGCTCTGGTGAGCTCAAAAACGATAACTATTCGATAACGATAGTCATTGAGTACCCCCTCCTTTTTTCCCTCGGTTAAAACAATAGGTTTATTTACTTTTCAACTATATTTGTAAGTCTCACCTTAAGTTGACATTGACAACCACTTAGGTAACTCGTAGATTGGCCAGTTTAGTCAAGCTTATAGTCTAGTCTTTATTTGGACAAGCCATGCTCAAAAAAATTTACATAATAGTATTTAGCATGATTCATTTCAGATACTTATGGGCAAAAGCATATAACAAGAGATAAACATGATGGAATTTACGTGGTTTGCAGGTCATTCGTTATTTCATAAGGCTCTTTAATAGAAGTTCTGGGTTTCTACTTTGTTTACGGTCTTTACAGTTCAGAGCCTATGTTATGAGTGGCATAATTACATAAACTATGCAAATGAATATTGTGTAATGCATTAGATTATATTGTATAATCTTGTTTATGTGTTACAGAGTTACATAACAAAGAAGGTCGTACGAGTATCTTGATAAAATATATATTATATTTTTCTATACCTCTTCTTTGCCTTTTATTTTATGTGATGGGAAATCATCAAGTGAGTTGTCCCGCTCTGGGCGGAGCAGGAGGGAGTGTCAGACTTTTACTGACTAAAACCCATCCATGTTCCTTCATCGCCCTTTGTGTTCCGGGGCCACGGTATCTCTTTCGAACCCTCTGCTTTGTCTAAGATCTTCTAAAGATTTTCCTCTATTTGTCCATCTCCTTTTCGATAGAGACTGTTGTAGTTTAAAACATAGGTTCAAAGGCGATTGGGTAATTTTATTTTAGACTTTTTGTGGAATTATTTTAGTATTATGTTTCTAGAATCTGTCTCTCTCCATCTCCAACAATTTCTCGAGTCCTTGCAATATCACAGGATTACGATGTTCCCTTTTTCTTTTATAATCTGTTATTAAGGTAGAGTCGCTTATTTAACCGACTTCTAAAAAAGGAGGTTTTTAAGTACAACACTACTGTACTTTTATCAAATATGTCACTTGCTGTAAGAGTCCTAGAGTCCTAGTGAAGGACCACAAATTCTCCTGTAATTATCTCAATTCATTTGGGGTCGGCGCAGCATGTCTTTTTCTTCCATACGTCTCTATTACTCGTCATCTCATCAGACACATCTTTTCTTTCCATATCATCATTTACACAGTCCATCCTTCGTTTCTTTGGTCGTCCTTTACTCTTATATCCATCCACATTCATACTTAAAACTTTCCTCACGACATTTTCCTCATCATCTATACTAAGAGACTTGGTATGTGATGACATACCAAGTCTCTTAGTATAGATCCAATAAAACACTTCCTAGACGTTTGAACGACACTAATCCATGCATTATTCTACATTCAAGGGCACACGACAACATCAAGAAATCCAACAAAAAATTACACACATACTTTGTTATTTTTTGTTGAGTAAGATTAATAGACAATAATAACACACATAACACTAGTAATCACAAACAGTACGTCTAAAATGCATGCACTGTTTAGTAACAAGGCGTTGCACTTGCTACAAAAACTTACGACCTTGCCAGGCAAGCAATAACGTGCTAATTAGCAATTATGTAGATTAGATTGAGACAGCCATGACCTCGATGCTTTCGTTAATTACCGGTTTCCTTTATTTTTGTAATAAAATATTCGTTATTGGCGATGCATTTCGGGGTCTTGGTTTAGTTTTTTTTCTTCTTGTTGCTAGCCTGTTGGTTGTGTTCGTCAGTTCGTCCGGTCACATTTAGATAGACACTTATTATTAGTCATTCTGTGCTATTAGGATTAGTAGTACGTAAGTTGTGTTTCGGTTGATCGTGTACCAGGCCCGAAGGCACCTAAGGAGCCGATTCCTGCCGGCTTCTTCGGGAACATGGAACGTTACGTTAAAAGTTTATTTTATTATTTTTAGCGCATTTAAATCAAAATATTGTTTTTAAAAAAGTTTTTTAACTTTTAATTTTATTATACTCTGTGACAGGTATGTCGAGGCGAAACAAAAGACAGTGCATCAAAACCAAGAATCAGAAATCACGAGTCGACGTAAAGGGACTCGACGCAGGGGGAATGATTCATTTCCTAGACCTATTGTATCTCAGAATTAGCTGGTTTTGCGATTATAGGATCCAGCAGTGAATATCTTTCGTCTGATATGAAGATTGTGATTGATCTGAAGACTATTCCTTAAGGGATAGTTTGCCGAATCATATAATTTTTTATGGTAGTAAAATCGAAAGACCAGGCTTTATTTTTGGAGTTATAACTGCTATTGGTGTAGCGTCTACTTGTTAATTGTAGAATTTACTTTTTTCGCGAATGAGTTCCAGTTTCTTTGATAAAAGCCTTCAATTCAACTACTTACGTAGTAACAAAAAAAACATAAGTAGTAAACAATAGAAAGATACCTCTTAAATCTCATCTCAAGTTCAATTAACCGTTTCGTACAACGGGACAGACTATGAAAACACGACACTTCAAATCGACATCCATCACGAAGAAAAACGGCATCCGTGCGAAACCAGAGACCGCTAATTGTTAATAAAAACACTCCAAACAAAAGAGTACCGTAGCCTCCGCAAAACACTCCCCGGGCGTAACTGCGTAAGTATGACAAATCGTGCTTAAATAGAAAGACACTTCTTCATATTCGATGGTATCCTGGTATGACTTATACCCGTCAAACGATTGCCAACAATCCGGCGTCTTCTAGTAAGAGCTCCAGTTAGTACATTCTTCTTTATGTACAGACGCCACATCAAGGTACTCCAAACTGTCAAATTTCTTTAATATATTGCAACTTAATCGCTAAAGCATTAGGTTCAAGGTTGATTGGCAAAATTTGTCAGTTTCGGGTAGCTTGATGTGCTGACTGCTGACGGTCTTCGGTTCATACGATATTTTTCGGGTTAAATTACTTTGGTTAGCCCAGTAGGTGGTCACGCACGTTAATCGTGGCTTCAAGTCTTTTAATGGGTTTTGGGCAGGTGTAGGAACACTCCAAAGAAAGAGATGGTCACGAAGGTTTGAGTAGCACAGACGTTCTACAAACGGTGAAAATTTTAAGAATCCTAAAGCTCCGATATTTTGTGTTAGAGTGAGCAAGCTGAAATGGCAGAGAGCTGGCCATGAACCTTCAGGAGAGTGTATCAGCAGGCGCAGTGATGGATGCCCCCAGACAGATGGACCGATAGCCTTATGGTGGATGCTCCAGGGTAGCCCGCGAAATTCAAAATATTGCTCGCGACTGTAAGACGTATGTAGTCCAAGCGCATAAAGGTGCAGGAATGACTTTGACCTTGAAAAAGTAATTCCTGCACCTTTATTAGCTTGGAGGGTTGTATTGATGATTTTGATGATTATAATTCTATAACTATACGTCTTACAGTCGCGAGCAATATTTTAATCAACATACAACCTGGCCTGCAAATTGCAAAAAACGTAAGAATATTTGAATTTCGCGGGCTACCCTGGATCATCCACCTTAACAAGGTGGCTGGGTCAGACTGGATGAGGAAATCGGAGAGGCTTATGCGAAAGGCGTATTTGAGTGATTGATGGCGAAGTACCGTATTACTAGTCCACATAACCCTGAACAAAATCTCGAATATCGTCGTAAGATGAGTCGTAAGTGGGCACCGACCACAGTGACTCAATCGATCACCCACTGGGTGTGTCAGCCCCCGGTACCGGCGACCTTGCGGTCACCCTCCGCGGCGCAAGCGCATCAATTACGTGCGGGTGGACATGCCAGCGGCGATGAGCGTTGTTTCATGTTCTTTATTTAATTATTTTAAATGGAATATAGGTAAGAATAGTAGAAGAATAAGTCTGCTGAATTAGTTGTTTTTGTTTTGTAGTCTGGTGCAAATGCGAGTAATTAGATTAACTTAGGTACGTAACGTTTTATTAATTAATACTCGGATGCTTGTTAATTTAATATGAATTAAATAAATGTATAGTAGATAATATATTGGTAATCCCGTGAACTTCCAGTAAACAATGTTTTATTGTGGTTTGTTAGAACATCAGGATTTATAACAAATTTTATTTAAACAATAGTACCTATACTGGGATATATGTGAGCTTCCCATAAACTACATTTTGTTGAGGTTTGTTTTGTACACACATTTTATAAGCCCTTAAGGAAAATAAACATAACATAAACCGTTAACAAACTGATTTACCATAATAATTAAAAATAGTATGATTGAGTACCAGCTTCTAGAATAAAATCCTAATAATAACTGACACAATTTACCGCCCACATCATGTGTCGCTTACTTTTAACCTCTGACATAGAAATATCGGAAGGTCGTCAACCGCAGAAGCTTTCTTGAAGGTTCGATCTTCCTTCTTCCATAGTGACTTGTAATCTGTTACGTTTGACAGGACTTTTGACAGGACAACATTTATTGTATGACCACTTTAAGGCTGCGTTTTCACATAAGATGAGTGAAGCGCGGGATGTGTGTGAAACTAACCCATAACAAAGCTTCTTTTCACAATTTGAATATTTCTAAGCTAGCTATGGGATTGGTTCGTTTTATGCACATCTCACGGTGCACATCCTCGCACAGGTCTGCTAAAAGTCTGCAGTTCAAGGAGGCGTTACTTGTCAAGAAAATTTGCATCGATATGTCAAACTTGGTACATTTATTTTGGCTCTGTGAATTCCCGCCCGCACAGATAAGTTGGTTAAAGTATATGCCATTTTGACGCTCTGGCAGAATATTAGACATCGGCTCAGTTGCCAAAGAAGAAGAAGAAGAAGAGTCGACCTAAGAAAAGGCCAGCCCGAGTGGCATCTAAAGACTGAGAAAAGAAATGATCATCCAGCGGCGAGATGGGCAGACAGACGACATTTTTGATATCGAAGGAAAAACCTGGACACAGACAAAAGGGGCACCCAGCAGTAGTTGAATGCAAGCCAAAGGCGACGTCTCACAACCTGTTATTGCAGTTTCGGACATATCCAAACTGTCATACTGCAGTTTCGGACATAGCCAAACTGTCATACTGCAGTTTCGGACATAGCCAAACTGTCTTACTGCAGTTTCGGACATAGCCAAACTATCATACTGCAGTTTCGGACATAGCCAAACTGTCATACTGCAGTTTCGGACATGGCCAAACTGTCATACTTCAGTTTGAGACATAGCTCTTTCTTAGGCCGACTGTATTCTAAAAGTAAATTTAGATAGACTATAGTAAATAATGCTGAGTTAACTTGTACCCAATGTAACATACGGCGAAGAGGAGCTAATATCGCACTGTGCCAATGCCAATACTGACATTAGCATAACTCGTATTTGCACACAGAGTGACTCATCGCTCTCACTCTTTGTGAGAACTCTTGACTATGTTGTAGCTTCTAATACCAGGTACATCTTATCTAGTAGTTTGTTAGCCGAATTTGACAGACTGTTCACCGCTGGCCTTTTGCAAAAGGTTCTGGGCTCATGTGTTTGTTCTTAGCAGCTACAAATTATACGTATTACTTAACAATGCAAAAGGCATTATGTTCTTCACTAGGTACAGATAAATCTGAGGATATAACGTAACGTGAAACAAGATAGAGAACAAGCACCATATAGATTGAAGTTTAGAAGAGGTAATAAAAAAAAGAATAGCTACTTTTCGTGTATTTCAGGTTATTGGACATTCAAGAGAAACGAAATCTCCTATTGCAAAGTAACGGACTTTGAAATTATGTGGAATTCCTTTTATATCTGTCCATTGTCCAAGTATCTTGCATTTCACGTATATTCTAAATCAAATTCTTTAGTTTTGTCCTTTGATAGGGGTAATCTCCGGGGTTGCGGGACTGTTCGCCGGGGTTGCGGGACTGTTCGAAAGAGATACCGTGACCCCGGAACACAAAGGGCGATGAAGGAACATGGATGGGTTTTAGTCAGTAAAAGTCTGACACCCCTCCTGATCCGCCCAGAGCGGGAGAAGTCATTTGATGATTTCCCATCCAAAAAAAAAAAAAAATAGGGGTAATCTCCGGAACTAATGATCCAATTCCAAAAAGTATTCACTGGCAGAAAGCTACATATAGTCGTAGATGCTAATAATATAAATGATATAGATGCATTAGCACTGTGTACATGTATTAGCCGAGCTATCACAAGTTAGTTTGTAATAAAAAGACATCGAAAAAATCACTCAAAGCAACGTTTACTGACGGACGAGTAGGTATGTTGGCAACTGGTTAATTACTCTATGGTATGGTATGTATGAATGTCCCAGACAGCTGTGCACTCAATTCTTACGTAAGAAATTAATAGCATAACATCTTGTTTACAAAAGCACACGATAAACAAAAATGTAAGCTCACTCAGGCTGAGGCCAAACGAGCGTAATTTTGTCAGTCGCGTAATTTCGGTTTCATAGGTACATATTTAGGCGCATTTTACATCGTGACGACGCGCGACTACGTAAAATATGTATGAAACCGAAACTACGCGACTCAAAAAATTACGCTCCTTTGGCCTCACCCTTAATGCGATGTTTTTTTCCTGCCAAACTTTAATTTCGCGAAAAAGGTTTCATCTTGGCTGAACATTTCTTAATACCTTAGCCTGACAAAGACAGTTTCTTACAGACGATAATAATCTTCCAGAGGCGGGGTAAGCGGTTCTTTGGTAAACAATGTATTCAGGTCCTGAAAAACATTTTAGATAATAGAAGTTGGGCCAAGTAAATTGGGTAAAAGCGAAGGTAGGTACGAATTAGATTTCTCCCAAAAAAACCAGTTGGTTAAGTATAGAAAGTTTGTGTTTACTCGTCGTTATATAAGTTGTTGTACTTGATACCACTTATTTATATAATAAGGTATGTATTACTTCCATATATTTATTGTTATCTAACTTATATTTACGTCTCAGCACTAGAGCGGAAAAATTTCGATATAAATGCGACGCGAAAACGTGATAGAACGGTGAAGTGAAAAGTATTTATTTATATATATTGCCCTAGTAAGGCTTTACTTCCTAGTTTTTTCTCCAATTAGAGTCGGTCCGCGAACCGTGCTCACGACCTTATGAGAAACGGGTTCGTGCAACACTTCCTTGATCAACACACGAACTTAGACTTAACTATTCAAATGTAAATAGGTAACTATAACGACTCGAGTGCAGCTGCTTCAGTTAAATTGTAAATGAATGAGGGGATGCCTTTGATGTATTGTATGGTGTTGTGAGGTCCGGTTTGATTCTTTGGAGGGGCAGCGTTATTCGGTTGTTGTCAAAATTCTCAGGTTCCAACGTAGGTATTTGGTATCTGTATGATGTGCTCTTGTTGCCAACCTCTTTGGGTAGGTCTACGTATAAAAAGTACAAAAACTATAATTAAATTTTAAACCCCAAAGGACCGCAAACTCGGGGGCTAAAAGCTGTAAGAAATGCTCGTGTTTCAAAAAGACTATCTTACAATTCATGTTCTAACAAATACGAAACGGTTCTTGCAGCCGTGTTATTTTCCTAAGTCAACTCTTGCGACATCGAAAAAGATCGAGCGTTTCCTAACCAGAGCAGAGCAGCATCGTAAACATGCGGACATAGCTAAGACTGGGAATAAAAAAATTCAATTGAATAATACCGTCGGCCTTGTGTTAAAAACGTAGGTAATCAAACAGTGACAATTTATTGTGAATCAACGGCATCCTGAGGACGACACCCACACCACATGCCAATCGTTCGTAAGCACCTATCGGTACAGTTTCCTACGGGGGTTTAGGGCTAGCGAAGTCCTCACAAAGACCCTGACATTTGCAAAAAAAAAACACACATTTTACTTTTTAGTGGTTTCTGTTCCAATACACGTTCTGAAGCCGATAACTCCAGATCTCCAGATAATACATGACAAGTCGGACAAAGTCCGGCCGGCCGGGGGACAGGACGGAAAATTTCGGGCGGATGGTAAGTCTAATCGGGTCTGCTTCCTACAGGAGGGTCAAGTATAGCTGTGTGGTGTGAATATAGGGAGCCGTGGGTGACTCATCACGCGAGGGGGCGGCCATGGAGGGCCGAGCGTGCAAGCGCAACTTGCGAAAGGGTTATGATGCTGAATTGACGTGTATTTAGAACATAGCATCGTTTCTTATTTAAAGATCTATGATCAGAGGGTTCCTCAACGAAGATATGAGCTCGTCCAAAAGTAGCTCGAAACTTCGAAATGAACGCTACTCCCTATTATTTTCGGATTAATGAGTTTGGAAAAACCCTCGCAAGTATGGACAATTGTCCAAACGTGTTGTCATTCAATTTTAGTTCGGGCCCCTAACTAATCTATATCCGTATGTGATATGGAGTGGGAAATGCCCGTATTCTTACACTTATTTCTTATCCTTATACTTCGGCCGAAACTAAGGGTTTTGTGCTTAAAGAAACCTCTATGGTCGGTCTTAAGCAATAACATGACGGAAATTCATATTTCCGGTATAGTAGTCAAATAATAAATAAACACGTAACTCCTCCTTTGCGTCGCGCAGTCGGGTAAAAAATAAGTGGTAGATAGTACTACAATAGGTACCAGAGTGAAAAATAGCGTTTAAAATGTTACCAACGATTAGCTAAATTCCGCCATGGTTTCAAGTTTAGTTGTTTGCACTGCATCTACAATTAATTCAATTCAGTTCTGGATGCAGCATTAAGGATGAAAAATGTTTAAAGGACTTTGTGTAGAAGAACAAATATTATGTTATAGTTCTATTTCATGCCTATTACAATAAAGAAAAAGAAGGTATTCTTCTGACTAAAAATCAAACATTTTGACAAATAAATTCTGTTTAAGTTAATCTGATAATAATTTGTTCCGTGTTAGGTATTATTTTAAAACTAACATCAAAACATTACATCACTAAAAAAAGAAGATAATGAGACATTTGTTACTGTGTAGATAATGTAGTTTTAACTACCTAATTAGTAACTTTATTGAAAAAAGAGGAAGTACATTTTACACATGTCACAATATTGTCTCAAGTACAGTAAGTAACTATCTAATCTCTTTTGAGTGGCTGTTCAGTTTTTTTTTTTTTTTCTTTTGGAATATAATACAAAATGGCCTTGAGTAATGAAAATAAATGTTGAGGATGAAGATGGAGAGGAAAACCAAAGACAACATAGACGGATTGTGGAATGGATGATATGAAATAAAAAGTACCTATCGTTTAAATCTAAGCAATTATCATCATATCAGACCGGAATCACTCATTGCTGGGTATACGGTACGGTATGGTATGGCCTCCCCTTTTTTCTGCCACACTTCCTGGGACTGTGCATCCCATATCCAGGTGAAATCTTAAATCTCAGCCATTTGTTTAAATCGTAAAGATATTGGAACTTTATATTTTATTTTTGCATTGAGGATTTTTTTTATAATTTCTTTTTTTTTTTGAGCCTATTTCATAGAAGTTTATCGCCTAACCCCAAGTAACATGGGGCAAGGCCAGGAAGATGTTTTACCATCAGAAAAGTTTAATGTGGAGCAAATGATATCCTTCATTGATTTACTGCTGTGACAGCACATTGTGTACTGTCAGCTGTAAATTGAAAATATATGGACTAAGTAGGTAAGTAGTCAATTTAATTTCCTTGAGTTTACATTGAGTAAAACATAAATAAGTTATAATCCTTGTACATAACTACATATTAAATTTCAAGCAAACAATGCATTGTTTTCCACTTAAGTAATTGCAATAAATATTAAAATTTATTAATTTACTCACAACTAAATAACATACCTACTACTGTAAGTAGGTATGTTATTGAACTTAATTTGGTCAAATATTATCACAACAAAGTGGTAATTAAAATTAGGATATTAGTTAATGAATTTTTTTAATGTGTTTGTTTGTTGTTGTTTCGGTAATAGTAATGTTGGGTAGAGAGGTAAATGATAGGAAAAAATAATTCAGTTTAATTAGTTATAGGAATACTAAAGATAGTTTCTGAATTAATTGATTTGATCCAATTCAATTCAATTCAATTCTTTATTGCATATCACATGTGTTTTACAAGATCTTATTATTAAAAATATAATCGAATAGGTACTTGAGTACTGCAAATGACGATGATGACATCTAGTTGATTTTGGACACAGCAACTATATTCAATGGCTTTTATGGTGGTTGTTAAGAGCTTTAATGTGCTGCTCCTTCTGCAAATAGTAGACCCTAGAATATCAGAACTGAGCATTGTCCTATTTGAATGTTTGACCCCAAGCACAGTCAACCAATCATAAGTTGTGCTTTAAAAATCACCCGTTCTGATATGACTGAAAGACATTACCTACGTCAAGTTGTTGCCTCTGATGTGTGCTGACTGTACTAGCTATGATTTTTTTTACTAGTCATTTTGACAAATGGAAGGAAAGTGTTCCTTCCGTTTGCAAAAATAAATTACAGGACTGTTCATTCATTTGAAATATATACATATAATATTCAGTGAGTGTAAGTTTTGTATGAGATTTCTATTGCAATCCAGTTAGATTACAAAAAATTAAAACAGCCTTGAACATTGGCTCAATTTCTTATCTCCTACATTCTGGACACAGATAAATACTTATTTACCTGTATCCAGATATTTATCTATTGTTACAAAATGCTGATTTTTTCATCAAGTTGACTATTATTATTCTAATAAGTATGCTAATCGAACTAAGACCGTTTCAATGCCATGGAGTAACTATAAAAAATAATTAAGCGTGAAAGAACCTAACAATACACTAAACTTCTACAATTATAGACGAACCTAACGATGTGGCATCGCACCGATAAGCCGGCGAGCCGATTGCTAGCGACGCCCTACGAAAACATCGTTTTATACAACATAACACTACAGACATACACCTGATACACCGAATACAATCTCCAACCAATACAAAGGCATGCAAATCATAATAACCAACGGAATGTGAAACTCAAAACTTAACATAAACATCATACTTTTTTTACTTCTACAACAACGAAATTACCTGGGAATGCAATTGGAAGGCGTCCTGTCCACTTCCCAGGCCGCAAAAAGTTTCATGGGAACAGGTTTCGATGCATTAGTCATCTTTTCCGATTTATTTTTCTCGGTCATCTTAAACAGCACCAAACAACGGTTTCACAGCACAACACTAATGTAAATTACAATTGGCATTGTTATTTAATCACTAAACACGACACTGTATTCATTTTTGTAACACAGTTCATACACGAAGTCGATGCCGACGCAATCACAACAATAATCAGTAATTTTATAGCACGGTCGACTGGAGAATCGCAGCGGGACAACCGAAGGCGTTCAATACGTTTGACAGCCAGCTGCCCAGTGTTGCTTCTCTTTAGAAACACACTCCACATAATTATGTATTTTGATTCCATCAAGGAGCTTTTTCCCTTGCGTGACTGATTTTTTTTATTAACGTGAGACGTTGGTTTTCGCTAAGTTTTATTTTCCCTTAGTATTCACATATAATAATCAGTTTGTTGATATATTCATTTTACTTATTTATTTATTTATTTATTTAACAATTTATGTACACACTAAATATAAAGAAAAGTAGAAAGGAACAGAAAATAGTACAAAGGTGATGCTTATTTCTAAAGAAATCTCTTCCAGCATACCTGCGAAAGGAGATACTAAAAAAGAGATGTAGACATAGTGTGTTAATAAAAAAAAAAGAAAATGGAATACATAAAACAGATATCAATTTTATATATAATATACAATACATACATACCTACTCATAAATACAAAGAAAAACATATAACAATACTATAAATACAATACAATAACTAATAATAAATACTTATGCAATTATGAAGAAATGGATAGGTAATGTTCTTTTACTCTTTTCTTGAAAACTGCAACAGTTTGGCAGTCCCTAATGTCAGGCGGAAGTGAATTCCACAACCGCACGGCGTGGACAGTGAAGGAGTAGGAGTAGAAGTCGGTAGAGTGTGGAGGGGATTTGAGGAGGTTCCTAAGATGCGTTCTGCAAGGTGCATCAGAGGGACGAGAGTAGGAAAACCGTTCCCGCAGATAGGATGGCGTTTTAGGGTTGTGAAGGATGTTAAATAGCAGACACAATATCCGAGAGTTCCTGCGAAATCGAATTGGGAGCCACTTGAGCATTTTGCGAAAATTAGAAACATGATCATATTTTTTAAGATTAAAAACGAAACGAATACAGATATTTTGCAAGCGCTCATGTTTATTTAAAAGCTCCTCGGTGGCATCCAAATAACAGGCATCGGCGTAGTCTATGATGGATTGAATGAGAGTTTGCGCAAGGGAGATTTTGGTGTTCAGTGGCAAGAAGCTCTGGAGGCATTTCAATGAGTGGAACGTGTAGTGCACTTTGCGACTAACTTCAGCAACATGGGCAGACCAAGATAAATAGGAATCCATTGTCACCCCCAGGTTTTTAGCCTTAATTGCGTAATCAATCTGAACTCCATTCAGCCTGAGTGGAGACAGCGACGCAACATCGAGCCTATTCCGCATATACCTGCCGCCAATGATCAAGGCCTGGGATTTCCTAGGATTGATCTGCAGTCCAAGGGACCGCGACCACTCATAATCAAATACAGATCCTTGTTCATGGCAGACACGGCGGCTTCCGCATCTTCCCTTAAGAAATGTTGGTAAAGCTGCAGGTCGTCTGCATAGAGATGGAAGAAGGAAGAAATGACTAGTGACAGAGTTAATGAAAATAGAGAAGAGAAGAGGAGAGAGAACGCCACCCTGAGGCACACCCACGCTAAGAGGGCACCAATCAGAGGAGGACTCATCAAGGCGAACACGCTGCGAGCGGCCTTTAAGATAGGAGTCAAACCAACCAATAGAGGAAGAGGAGAAATTAAGAGATTTAAGGATCCCCAGAAGGATGTCGAAATTAACAGAGTTAAAGGCTCTACTAAAGTCTAGAAGTACAAGTAAGGTAAGTGACTTGTGGTCCATAGCCCAGCGAATATCGTCAGTAACCTTTAAAAGAGCCGTTACAGTGCTATGGCCAGGACGAAAACCAGATTGGAAAGTACTAAGAAGGTCATACCTAGAAATGAAGACCGTGAGTTGCTGATGGACAATGTGTTCAAGAACTTTAGAGAGATAAGGGAGGATGGAAATGGGTCTGAAATCGGCTGGTCCAATTGGATTAGAGATTTTGGGCAAGGGGATGATATTGGCTTGTTTCCAGACCTCAGGAACAGTACAAGAAAACAAGGAGTAGTTAAAAATATGAGTCAAAACCGGAAGTAATGTGGGAAGGATAGGAGAAATCATTCTTAAGTAAAGGTCGTCATTACCAACAGCAGAGGAGGAGATAGCAGAAATAGATTTTTTGACCTCTATCTCACTTACTGGCCTAAATTCAAAGGAAGAACATTGCGGCAAAGGCAAACGCGAGAGTTTATTTAAAGTAGCCGACTTGACGTGCTGATCCAACGTAACAGGGGGGAGTGAAAAATGTTTGTTAAGAGCACAAACGTCAGTGTCGCTACCAGAAACAACCGGAGACTTGCCAATGCCGACAGATTTTAAAAACCTCCAGACATCAGAAGAGTTGCGGTTGTCGAGAGATTTGTGAAAGTAGTGTTTCTTGGCATCTCTACACATACGACTGCAGCGATTACGCAACAATTTATACGCAGATAGATTGCGCTCGGAAGGACAGCGTTTAAGCCTTCTCTTGGCTCTGTCTCTACTTGCCATCGCATCCTTAATGACAGGAGTAAGCCAGGGAGCCGGAACATATTTAACCTTCACTCGACGCATAGGGGCGTGACAGTCATATAAGCTAAGTACTTTGCTGTTTAAAATATGAACCATTTCGTTGATACACGAACTCTCTACGATGTCCGTCCAGTCGATGTTACTGGCATCATGCAATAATGCCTCTAGGTCTATGCCCTTGTAGTTCCGGAGTAGAATATATTGCGGCTTGCGCTTAGGAGGGCGTAACTTATATGACAAAAAGACGAGATCATGGTATGAAAAACATGCCGTAAGCTGACCGTGGAAACATTATTAGAATTGGATACAATTATCAGGTCCAGGAGAGAAGGGGTGCAGTTAGGGAAATGATGAGTAGCAGACAGAGGCAAAATACTGAGATTAAAAGAAGATAGGATAGATTGAAGTTTGTGACTACGAGTGTCATTTTTAAGAAGGCAAGTATTAAAATCACCCATCAAGACTACGTGGTCATAAGCTGGACAGAAAACATCTAAAAGCGAATCAAAGGAGTTAAAGTAGTCGATGCTGAGGTTAGGACTATACATAACCCCCAGAAGCATTTTAACGCGATGTAGTGTAATTTCCAGAAATAGATGTTCCGCTGACCCCGAGTACGGAGATGGTGATATGCTAACAACCTTATAAGGAATATCAGCACGCAAGTAAATGGCTACACCACCGCCACCCTTACCAGGTCTATCATTACGGATAAGAACAAAACCTGGAAGGGTAAAATGTACTGATAAAAGAGAGGGTTTAAGGAAGGATTCACACATTAATGAAATTTAATTTAATGGGGAAGGCTGGTCAAAGCTGATTGTAGATGGCGCTTCCATAGCTTAGAGCCAATCTGACCAATAAGGTCAATCTATTTTGAAATTTAAAATAAAAGTGACAGATTTTCAACCAATGACGATGTTTGGTTCATGCGCTGCTAGCGCCATTAGTTCCACCAGTTGCCCACCCCATTACATTAATGAAAAGCAAAAAGTTGTAAATGAAGCCATTGTATGAGGTTTCTGGTTATTCGAAAAATATCCAAATACCCATGTATTTTTTTTTTATTATGTACTTCTTCAAAGTTTAGACAATAATAACTATATTTCAGTTACCTATTGTCAGCTGCGAAGCTACCTTTTACAAAAATAAATAAATATTGATACTCGGTGTTTTTTTTTGTCTTATTCGTTGTTTCCTTAATATTTCTAACCAATGTTAGGTACTCAAAACTGTTTGCACTACTTTAGTAGCTCTTTAAAGTAAATTCACAGTCTAAAACCTTAGATGTATCTATTTATTTTGTACAAAATCAGTGATCGTCTTACGGTCTTAACATAAATGATAAAAACATAACGTGAACTTTCCTAACAATATTTTTTTAATTATTATTGTAGCTAGCCTGTATTGTCCCACTGCTGAGCAAAGGCTTCCCTCCATTCCTTCCAACGGTTACGATTCTGTGCTATTTCTTTCTAATTCTCAAGGAAGACATCCAGTTCGTCCCACCATCTCCTTCGTGGTCTGCCGCGACCCCATGTCACTATTTCAGGGCACCATTCCAGAGCTTTACGGGCCCACAGTTCGTTCGGCATACGACAGACATGTCCTGCCCAGTCCCATTTAAGTTGGACAGCCTTTTGAGCCACGTCAAAGATTTGCGTTTTGGAGCGCAGAGTAGTGTTACGAATACGATCTGTTAATTTGACACCTAAGATGCGCTCCATAGCACGTTGGCAAACATTGAGTTTGGACTTTTGGATGTTAGTCAAAGACCAAGTTTGTGCAGTGTAGGTCAAGATGGGGAGAATGCACATGTCCATTAGCTATCGCTTCAAAGACATTGGCAGGGTGCTCTTAAACCGCCATGGGATCTGGAGGCGATAGTCCTCGCGCGCCTGCATGCATGGCGCGCGGAGGCGCTACGCCGGGGGGAAACTCCGCTGCGAGCGGCAAATTGTCGCTCAGCGGACAGATTTCCGGCGGGATCTCATGGCGACATGGAGAGAGCGACTGTCGCAACCCCGTGCAGGGCACGCCACGATAGTGGCGATAAGCCCCTCTTTGAGGAGTGGCTTGAGAGACCCCACGGCGTCCTCACCTTCCGCCTGACGCAGGTCCTCACCGGACACGGTGTTTTCGGGAGGTTCCTGCACCGAATCGGGCGGGAGGAAACGCCCGGGTGTTTCCACTGCGAGGATCGACCGGAGGACACGGTGGAGCACACGGTGGAGGTGTGCCCCGCGTGGGCGGAGCACCGCCGTCTCCTCGAAGTGGCGATTGGCGGCGGCGACCTTTCGCGTCCGGCCCTGGTGCAAGCCATGGTCCGGAGCGAGACGGAATGGGACGCCGTCACCTCCTTCTGCGAAGCAGTAATGCTAGAGAAGGAGGTGGCGGAACGTGAGAGGGAGAGAACCTCACAGCGTCCGGCCGCCACGGGAGACGCCCCGGGCGTCGGGGGCCACCACGTGTCCCCCGGCCACCGTAGGCGCGGGCCTGTGGACGGTGCCACAGGCCCGCGCCCTCAAAGAGAGTCAGCAAAAAGGAGGGGGTCCGCAAGGACAAATGCCTGCCGGGGTTGCGGGACTGTTCGAAAGAGATACCGTGGCCCCGGAACACAAAGGGCGATGAAGGAACATGGATGGGTTTTAGTCAGTAAAAGTCTGACACTCCCTCCTGCTCCGCCCAGAGCGGGAGAAGTCATTTGATGATTTCCCAATCGAAAAAAAAAAAGAATGGAACAGTAACTCTTACAGGCATTTTCCGTTCGTCTAGCAATTTATTTCCCTTGTCTGGAAAGAGATTACCTGGCGCAAGTAGATATATTCCTGGACATATTGTATATTCTCCCCACCTACGTGTATGTTCCTCTTGGAGCTGTTGGTCATGAGTTTGGTCTTTAACGTCATCTTCAGTCCAACCTCAAGGCTTGCATCGCTAAAATCTTGTCGCATTCGCTCCTAGACGTGTGGCTGTGGGGGAGAAAAGGACAATGTCATCAGCAAAACGCAGATTATTCAACCTTGTTTCACCGACGACAAGCCCTTTCTCTTCCCATTTGACTGCCAGCGTCTGACAGACTTCTTCCATGGTACTGGTAGAACAGTTTTTGAGACAATGGGTCGTGGGGGTTAGACTCCCTTGAGAATTTAAACTTTGGACCTATAGTCTCCAACTTAATAACAGCTGTACTGTGGGTGTATAATATTGAGCAAAAGGTAGGTTAGTTCTATGTCTTGTTCAGTAAGGGCATTAAATATTGCATTATGTATGATGCTGTCAAATGCTTTTTGAATAGTCGACAAATGCAAGATACAAAGGAGTTTTATATTCTTGGTATTTCAACATTTTCAACGGTGTGTGAGTGGTCGGTCGTGGAAAGTCCTCGACAGAAGCCTGCTTGTTCTGGAGGTAGTATAAGATCTAACTGGCCAGCTATGCGTTTTTCAATGACTTTGATAAAGGTTTTATAAACATGAGAAATGAGACTAATGTCGGACTTATCGCCTTTCTTATGGAGAATTATAATATTGGAATGGCAAAAGTTTGATAGAAGATTACCGGTACGAAGAATGTCGTTGAACAAAATCAAAATTAAAAATATCAAAGCATTTATTTCAAGCAGGCCAGTTACAGGCACTTTGAACTGTCGAAAGAAAGATGAACATTAAATGTGGATTGTTCTCGGTCCCATGCTCTACACCACGCCAGGAATAACCACAGCTACATTTGCAGACAACACCGCTATATTAACAAGTAATAAAGATCCAGGACTGGCATCAGAGAACTTGCAGAAGGGCCTTAACAAAGTAAACGAATGGCTCCAAAAATGGAAAATAAAGGCGAGTGCTGCAAAGTCAAAACAGGTGACTTTTACTCTTAAAATAGGAGACTGCACCTGTAAAGTTGGTCCAATGTACTCTACCCCGCAGCGACCATGTCAGAAATCTTGGCTTACACATTGATCGTAGACTAACTTAGAGGCACCACATCAAATGTAAAAAGCAGGAGCTTCAGCTAAAGTGCAACAGCCTATACTGGATGCTAGGAAGGAACTCGAGACTCTCTTTGAACAAAAAACTGCTTATATCATCATCCTCTGCTTAGTCATCCTAAAGCCCATTTGGACATATGGCCTGCAACTATGGGGCAGTGCAAACGATTCCAACATAAAAATACTCCAGCGCCAACAGAACAAGATCCTAAGAACAATTGCAAAAGTACCATGGTACATAACCAACAATGAAGTTCACGAGCACCTTGAAATGAGAATAATCAAAGAGGAAATTTGGAGTTTAGCAGCTAAATACAAAGAGCGGTTAATTCAACACCCTTACGAACTTGTTCGCCAACTCTCCATGGACCAGTATGTGAGACGACTAAAACGTCACCATATCCAAGAGCTAGAAGAGCGGCAGTAGCTCTGGGCAGCAGATGAGTAAATGCTTTCAATGGGAAGCCACTCCGCATGACAGCATCATAGAACACATTTTCTAATGGCCTTATGGCTGATTGCAAATACAAGAAGAGAAATAAATAAAATAAAAAATGTGGCTACAGTCCCAGTCACAAGACATAAAAACTGTGTAAGTACTGTGGTGGCCCATTCCCTAGCGTAGATCTGTATGGAGAAGAACGGGCAAGAAACTCCACTCTCTCTTTTCAATCAAAATATTGTTACAAAATCTTGGTTACATCATTCGTGTTGAGATGGTATATTCACGTTAAAAGTGTCCACAGTAAAAACAAACAAAAAGACATACAATTCTAAACACAAAAAAAAAAAAACATTCAAATAAGCCATATTGTTAATTATTATTTAGTAGCCATTATGAGATGACCAGTCACAACTGACAGCGTCCGTTCACAAACATGACGCATGGATCAGCACCATACAACTCAACCATTTTGAAGGGAACTAAATGATCCGATACACGCGCCACCATCAGCGAGATATTTGAGTGAGCATGACATACTACCGCCAAGGCACATTCAAGTCAAGAAAAGACGTAGGTTTTCAGTGAACAGTTTTGTAAGGTAAAAGAGGAGCGATGGTTCATCCGTTCTTAGGTTTTCGGTGCTGACACTATCTTCGCCGCAGGATCGGTTATATTTCAATGTGCTTAATGCATCTCGGACCTCAACTTTTGATATGGGTGGTATATTTTGGTTATAGGTGGTGGGGTTGTGTTTTTGATGAACCGGAATAAAGATTCTATTGAATTGGCTATGCATTTATTATCCAGCCATCAATTAAGCTGGGTTTGCACTATAAATTATTAATTGTGCAATTTTACCCTACAATTAATTTTTTGTTTTGTAGTTTCCTAATTTTCCACTAAACTGGGCAGTTACTAAAAGTCTTGCAACACTATAAGTTGTCAAAATTCAACGACAGATGCCACTTTACAAAATGGTATGGATATGGTTACTTAAGTTGACGCTTTCTAAAAGAAATAAATTCGCAAATAAACTTTATGTTCCGTTCTCCACTCACTCATTTTATTTGACTTCTTCAATGGAGAAGCACTTGTGTGATCAGTTAGTCTTTTATATATTTATTCTGTGAAAGTGAAAAAGATTATAAATACCTCCCTAGAATATTAGTATTCTGTGGGACAGGCCTGGCCGGCCTGTCACTCGGGTCGCTCCTGTCATCCTGTCATACCTGACCATACCGTACCACCCACTGACGTAGTGTACCGTATGCTATAATTTCAAAGAAGAAGCGACAAGATTTCGGGTTTGGATTAACATAGAACAGCATGGCCATGGCTAAACCAGTGGATTTGGAGCTCAAAAAGGCATTTATTGAACTGCAACTGAAAATGGTAGAATCCAGTGAAAAAATTCAGATCATAGACTCTCAAATAGATGTGCTGAAGCGTGTCATGCAACATGTAGATTTTACTCAGCAAGAGATCAACATATTCCCACCTGATACTAAAACATACGAATCTGTTGGCAGAATGTTTCTTCTCACAAGTCTAGACGATGTCAAGAACAACCTCAAGACCCGAGAGACTCAATTATCAGCTCGTACAGCAGAATTAGAAAAGAATAAACAGTATTTAGAGAAAAATCTCAAAGAGAGTGAAAACAACATAAGAGAAATGGTACAACAAAGGAAGGATCAGAGTGAAGCTAAATCTATCTAATAATAACTAGTATTTCCATGAAATAGTGTATTTAATTTTACTAATGCAGGTGTTCATAGCTCTTCTAATTTTTTCATCTGCCTGACCCCTTGAGTTGATCCTGCGCTTCTCATAAATTGTATACTTATCAGATTTTAAAAATAAATACTTTTCTGCTACTACAAATTCCATTCGTTTTAATTAAGTAGTATGGAGACAGATGTTTAAAAAACTAAATAATTTACTTTGTAACACACAGTGAATGTATTAACCCAGAAATAATATACAAGTTAATCCCAGGATTTTGTTCTTACACATGTTTTACTGAGAAAGTGTTAAAGACAACCTTTGCTTTGTATAGATTTCCCATACAATGAGAGATATAAAATTAAAGATAAACTGGTTTTATTAACATTGTTGTGCATACTGTTGGAATTTCAAATGTTTAAGTAGCGATCATGGACCTATAAGAAAAGGACACACCTTTTTTTAAAGGTCCATGATCCCTATGGAAAAACCTTTTTTTATAGGTTCATGGTAGGGATATTTTAGGTCTTTTTACTACTATACCTACTAGTAAAAAGTTATGACAGGTCAATGTCTGTCAAATCAGCTATTAAAATATAAATTAACTCTTTGCGGCACAGATTTTTATTTTCTGCGCAAAACTAATATTTTTGTGCATTCTTAATTACTTAGGGTTAGTTATAAGTAGATTGGTCGGTTTTTTAGATGAGGGTTGATGGGGGGGTCAGATATGGGGTGGTTACTGTGGGTGACCACTGTGAAGAAAATAGCTAAATATTATAGTAAGATTTTTTATTATTATTAAATAAAATTTTACACGTTTTTGACAGATCTAGTAACAAAAAATGCTTACATGCTATAAAAACATATAAGACATTACAAAACTGTTACATAACACTCTTCAAAAGATAAATTATTGTTTGTGGTGGTCCTTTTTTTTCGGATGGAGAATCATCAAATGACTCCTCCCGCTCTGTACGGAGCGGGAGGGAGTGTCAGACTTTTACTGACTAAAACCCATCCATGTGCCTTCATCGCCCTTTATGTTCCGGGGCCACGGTATTTCTTTCGAACAGTCCCGCAGCTCCGGCAGATTTGTGGGGGTCCTCAAAGCATGATTTGCCCTCTCGGTAGCATAACGAAACTTTGCATATTTTGCAGCCCCAAATTGTTAGCACGGGCTCTTTTTTTGTGCTGCATCTGCTGCAACGCCTGGAAATTCCTCGAACTGGCTGATGATTTGCGACAGCTAACAGTTCGAGGTACTTCAGGCATCTATGTCTAAGATCGTTTAGACAAAGTTTGTCGAGACATGTGTTAGGGTCTTCTTGACGGTCCTTCTACTCGTCTCGTAAGTCGGATGAAGAAGACCTGCAGTAATCTCGGTAACTTGGGCTCTTTTTTATTCCCATCACCACATTGAGACCAATGAACACTTCGATTTCTTCTTCTGTGACAGGCTTATAAGATCCTCCTTTTTGTTCAGCATATAAGTTAATCTGAAATGTGATAAGTTGAACAAGCTCTTTTGTCCAGAATAACTAAAAAATGATATGTGGAGATAGTTCTCAAGTCAGTGGGAATGTGATGTGTGGAGGGGGGTAAAATTGAGTACGATTTTCCATTTTGGAACTTGTATTTCAGCCCGCGCAGTAGATGGTCCGGGTTGTAGCGCTGGTGCTGATGATGGAGGTAACGGTTGAGAAGAAGATAATCTGGCTAGAGGTGTCATCTTCGGAATCAAATTCAGAGTTAGGTAGATTAGTACCTTGGAAGTCTTCTCCAAGGAAAATTTCTCCAGTTGTCGTACTTCGACCTTGCTAGCTCATCTTCAATATCCGAACCATCGCCATCCGCAAAACTGTCATCATCAGAAGGTATATCAACATATTCCGATAAGGCATTCTCTATGTCCCAGGTTGATAAACCTCTTCTTTTCGTTATCTGCGAACCAAAACCAATCTAAAAAATACCACTTGTTAATGAAAAATTATGCCTTTACAGTACGGTGGTTACCGCTGCTAACCACTTCAAATAAGTTGTCATTGTCAAGAACCTCCTTATTTTATTTGTAATATTTATACTTATTTTATGTAATTAATCATATTTTAACAATTTGAGCGTATAAATAATTCATATTTGTAAATAATAACTTACCAACGAAATTTAACACTTGCGAAACAACGAATTCAAATTTCACCAACTTTCGTTTGAAAGTTTAGTTCTCCTTCTGACCGTCAAAGCACTGACAATTGGCGCTGTTCAAATGCTAAACGTTAATGTCGTACATATTAAAACAAATTATAACCAACAGATGTCGCTATATCGTAAAACAAGCGAATAAATTGGTGGTTAGCTCTACTGACCACTATGAAGAAAAGAGTTAAAGCACCACCACACATGTCATGTGTGTGTCATGTAGTATTGGAAAGAAATAACGAGTCTTGAACAAATAATATTTTATTTATAATAAAAATACACAACACAAACAGTAAGTCATGAAACAATAGTAAAAAAATAATCTCAAATTTAATAATCACTTGTTCTTTATAATAATTGAACTTAGAAACAATTTATAATATCAAGTAATGGTCAAAGATATGCATATAAAAACAATTTCACTGATACATATAATATTTATCTAATACCCAAAAACCTTATAAAACAGCTTAAAATTAGTTATCCGACTAGATTACAATTAAAAGCTTAAGACTAGGTTCAGTAAAGTATAATTAAGAGTGACTTTTGTGTATAAAATTGCAAAAATCTGGAGAACAGAAATGCACACATGTCCACAGGTTGACTAAACACATAATTTCATGTTATTTTAAATACAAGAACAATATTTCTGGTATGACTATGCCTAAAATGTTTTTTTTTTTCTATATATTAACAATATTTAAGATCAATTTATAATGGCACTGAAATTTACTAAAATTCGATATTGGTTCTTTGCCTATTTTTTTTTTCCAAGGCCAAAATTCTTATCGTTCCAAATTCAGACGTAGCGCTGTAAAAGCGAAGTCGACGATGTGTGCGGCCAATATGTGGACGTGGCATCATTCTTGGTTCATTTGGCGACCTCCGGCGGGCAATCGGGCTGGGACGAGGGATGAGCCGCGCGGAATGCTGGGTGGTTCTCCAGCTCGCGGTCGATGCGGAGGATTATGGGGAATGGGCGTAAGTCCACATGAAATCTGGGAGAAATTGATAAAAGATGCATTTTAGAAAAAGAGAGTAAGGGGATTCTACTGTAGGTACCATTCAGCCTCACAACCCGGGAAAAGAAATCAAGACAATTATCTGTTACTGCTTCCTTCCAACCAACTGCTTGCTTTATTCAACAATTTTTAAAGTCGTGGTTAGTAAAAAATATGCCGTAGAATACTCACTCTTCAGATGCTGTTTACCAATCCAAGCTAGACTATTTCAGATATCATTCAAGATCAAAATATTCTCCTAAGCCACATACCTCCTAGCATTAAACACTTGAGGCACCAGGCAGCAGTCCGCAAGTGTGATCTCATCACCCACACAATACTTCCCAGCGCAGGCTGACAGCAACTTCTCCACTGCCCTGAACCCTCGGGTGATCCACTGCTGAGCCCATTCCTTCTTCTTCTCCTCGCCCACGTGGATGAGGACTATCAGGTTCTGCATAGGTTGGATGCCTGAGGATATCACCTGGAATATTGAAAATGGCAAACATTTATTTTTTCCATTTTTCAGAGTGAGTCCCATAGTACTAGTTGCTCATATTTATGAGTGCCTCACTCCCTTATATTATAGCCAGTGTCTAACCATTCACCCTGTATATTTTATTTATTTATTATCAGGCAGTTGAGCCAACTGATAACTGTCTGTATCCTGCCGTTCCCCACTACATTTCCTTCTTGCAGTATTTTCTTTTTCAGTAATATATCTACATACCTCACATATTTCACGAACTTTGGCCCTTTTGAAGCAATCCTGGGGCATTAGAGGCCTCTGATTTGGTCTTGTCTCTTCCAGGTAATGCATGATGTTCAGCGACTCCACAAGGGTGTGCCCATCTGCAAAAATCAAAATTTTCTAAGAAGTTTTTAACTTTAAAAGAAAATAGAAATAATATTCAAATTAGGAATCTTCTGTAGAGGATTATTATAGCTAGCCTGGACTGTCCCAGTGCTGAGCAAAGGCCTCCCTTCTTGTTACTTCTAAAAGAATACATGCAAGTCTAGAGGGGATATCAATGAAAAAAACAGAATAATAATAACAATATAACATCACACCTGTAATTCCCGAAGGCTAGGGTAGGGCAGAGTGTACCTTATAGTATAGCCATATGAAATAAAATGGAATAACATGTTACCTATACACAGGGATGGGACTTGTTCCATAGGGTTGACTTCCCGGTACTCATTGCAGTGTTGTTCTCCGCCTCCCTTGATCAGGCTTACTGCCTTGATGTCATAGGGGATCTCCTTCAAGTTGAGCGCGATGCGCACCCGCCATGAGCATGAGCTTCGCCAGTATGAATATAATACTGGCTGTAAATGAATAAATAATAATTTGGAATTAGAACTTTCATTTGTTTTACATAAAAGTGGGCAGTAAAAATGCCTTGCTATTACTTTCTGTATTTTCAAAGCGTTAAAACTGATGATAATGATCTGCTTAAATGTTGAAGAAAACTTAAAAAAAAAGTATTGGAACCACAAGAATATGTAGGTACCTACCTGTTTAGGTGGTGGAGAATTTATTACCATTACCTAACTTGTTGCGTACGTCTTTGTAGGATAGTACAGAAATCAACAGGTTTGTATTTATTAATGATTCTGCTTTATTTACCTTAGTTTCAACGACGTCGCCCATTGTAGGAATAATATTTAACTAAAAGCACGACTTTTATTTCGAATGCAAAGTCACAAATTATTCCTGGTTTTAATTCGAATTATGTAACTAACTATTCAACAAGTTAAACCAGATATTTCTAACAAGTTTACTTAACAAGATTGTCCAGTATGCAAATAATAAATTAAAAAAATGCATAAGTACCTAGATCACGAGAGTAAACAGGTGTGTAAAATTCATACCTTAGCCATGGCGGAAATATTCCCGTTGTACTTGGAGTAGTAAGTAATTTTGACGGCGTTTATGTACTTTTTTACAAATAAAAGCAATTAATTATTGTTCTATTATGAAAAAACAAATAATCAGCCCCTTTATCACTGAAATAGCAAAGTGTTGCACAGAGTTCATTCGCTCGTTATGTCAATTTTACGTTTACGTTCAAAACTTCAGATGTACACGCAATCAGACAGGTTGGTGAACACACACAGGCTGCTCTCAGTTAAGCAATATACCCAAAGGATTGATTTAAGAGATTATGAAAATTTATTTTAATGGAATTTTATCTTCTGCTACAGTGCAGTCGTAATTATGTAAAATTATCTTCATGAAATGTTGAAAGTTTTGTGATTTTCGTTCAAAAACGTAAAATTTTTGTCAGACAGCGCGACTTGTTTTTTTTGACATTGACAGTCAACAAATTGTCATATTGTCAGTATTGTATTGCTGCGCATGTGAGCTTTGTAAAATTCACTTTTCTCAATAAAAATGGGTAAAAACAAAAAGAAGGGATCCAAAGCCAACGTCTTCAAAGTGGCTGGAGCTAAAAGTCTGAAGAAAACGAAAGCAAAAGCTGTCAATCTAGGATTGAAAAATGTAAGGTTAACTTTTCACTTCTTTTAAGTTAAAATGTCTCAATAATTTATTGAGGCACAGTTTCACACTCTTTCATCACTGACTGTGTTTAGTTGATTAACTAGTAGTTGATATAAGTAGGTACTTTCGAGGCAAACAGAAGTTTTCACAGCTACCACCACCAGTTGCCTTGCCAGGCCTCTTCTCTGAGTGCCCTAAGATGATCCTATGACCGAGTGTTTCTTCGGTGTTATTCTGATCATGTTAACGTACATTTCATTCAATTTTTGCTCTTTTAATATTTGAAAACACCGATAACCATGAAGCTAGGTCAGCATAAACAGTGTATTACATTCCTACTGCTGGGTCAGACTTCTCTTAGTGAGAGCTATTATCTTGGACTTTAGTTTCCGTGTCATGGATGTTTATATGCATAAAAGTATAGTAGTATATCAACTATCTGGCGCTGTGTGTAATGTCTAGCGATATTTATTTATTATTTATTATCCACTACATTGAGTGTGGTCATCTTCATAGAATCCCAAAAAATACATAAAAAAAGCAGAATGAAACATTAATGGCTTCTATTATTGTTGCAGCTTAAACAAAAAGTACAAGACATTGATAAAGAATTTGTAGAAATAAGCAAGAAACCAAAAGCAAGCCAGCAGAAAAACGCACCAGCTGTCATCAAAGTCCCACCAAAGGTGAAAAAGTTACAGAAACCAGTTTCAACAGAAGAAGTCTCAAAAACAACCGAAGGAATGGTGAAAATGGACTTATAACTTTTTTAAGTAGACAGACTAAATTATATTTTTTAGAAAGTTATGTAATCATAAGTTATATAATTATATTTTTTATTTATATCTATTGTGTATTATTATATTTAACTTTAAATTTTGAATATCTGTAGAAATAATTAGTAGTGTAATTTTTATATTTGTATTCAGACCAACCATTTGGGAGTTATGATGCAATAACACAACATTGTTATAATGATCTTAGTTGATATGCAGCTTTTGCAATGAATCTTAATAGCCCTTCGTCTGTGAAGCCAGACTCGAAATCGGTCTGATGCCATTGTTTAACTATTGTGTCTACTTTGCTAACAGGTGAAGGTATAATAGTCTTGAGCAGTCAGAGCTCAATCATCATGCAGTCAGTAATTCTAGTATTTGGATTGTGGATGTAAAATACAGATATAACTCTCAGACAGCGTTCTGAGACATCCAGTAGTATCCTCCCTTCAAACATTGTCTTAAAATGATCTGTTTTAGTGATGAGACCGCCCATTTAGTCACCCTATGTGAAATGTTTTCTTATTTGTTTGGTGTACAATTGTATTGTATAGCGGGCTGGTGTCCGCAACTCCACGTCAAAGCGCGTATTTTGCGTACGGACGTGCGCGTATTTTGCGTGGTGTACAATGTACATAATAAAGAATATTCTATTCTTACAGAGACAAGGCTGATAAAAGTATAATCTGATTGGATGAATGAAAACCAATATGTTAATATGTCTTTTATTGTTAAAATTTAACAAAATATAACATTATTAAAACACTTAAACTAGTAACATTTAAGTTTTTAGTTTAAAAATTTGGTTAACGGTGGTAGATTTCCTAAACATACATATACACAAGGAAGGATCTTCATTGATGCATAATTTTATTACGCAAAAGAAAGGGCGGTGACAAACTTAACCACCTTTTGGTGCTATCACATCATTCATGTCTACTCTAGAAGAAAATGCGCATAAATGATGTTTAGCATTTAGATACATATATTTAATAACAGAAAACTTAACTATAAAAATATTTATAAACGCCTATGGTTGTTTATTCTTCATCAGTTAGGTCTGGCTCCGCTTTCTCGTCTTCGCTGACGTCTCCGGCCTGGTCGGGTTCGGCGGGTGTTTCGGAGATAATTTCAGGGGATTCGGGCTCTTCTACAATGGGTTCTGGTTCATCTGCAGCAGGTTCACTGAAAAGTGACAAAGGAATGAGTTTAAAGGAGGTATTTTTAACAGTCGCGCTTTCTTTCGTGTCGCTGTTCTTTGGCAGTGCGACAGGGATATAATGACCAATAACTTCTTAGTAATTAAACTGGCAATATTCTCACCTGGCATCAGCCTCAGGAACATCAGCAGCAGAACCACTGTGTGAAAGCTCCTCAAGACGCGCGGCAGCAAGTTCGGACTCTTGTCTCGCAATTTCCGCTAATTCAGCAGCCTGAAATGACAGGAATCCAGTAATTAGTTCATCTTCTCTTCAAATTTTTTTTCTCGATCCGCTGTTTGAGATTAGCAATTTCATACCTGTCGTGCAAGTTCGTCTTCGCGTTCATCCTGTGCTTGTTTCTCCAACTCTTCTAACCTTGCGAGTTCCTCTTGTCTAATCTGTTCTGCTTGCCTTTCCTCTTCAGCCAATCGGGCTTCTTCAGCAAGTTTTGCCTCCTCAGCCAAGCGAGATTCCTCTGCGAGTTTGGCCTCTTCGGCCAAGCGAGCTTCTTCAGCAAGACGGGCAGCCTCTGCCTTCTTAGCTTCTGCGGCTTGTCTTGCTTCGTCAGCCAAGCGGGCTTCTTCTGCAAGTTTGGCCTCTTCAGCTAAACGGGCCTCCTCAACTAGGCGAGCTTCCTCAGCCTTGCGAGCTTCTTCCTCGGCTAACCTAGCATCTTCCTCAGCCTTGCGTTTTGCATCTTCTGCTTTTCGGGCTTCGTCTTCTGCCCTCTTCTTTTCTGCTGCTTCACGTTCAGCCTAAATGCGGTGATAGGTTTTATTTAGCTTATGGTCAAACAAACAAAATAATTAGATGAACCAACAAAAAAAATACCGAATACGTACTTGTGCCTTACGTTCTGCTTCGCGTTTAGCTTCCTCCTTCAAAGCCCTGTAACACAAATGAAATAACAATTGTATTACACAACTTCAAATCACCTTTATCAGTTTACCTAGAGTCCTAGACGAATTTCATTCAGTGATACGCACTTTTCTTCGGCAGCACGAGCTTCCTCCTGCCTCTTCCTTTTGATTTCTGCCAAATCAGCTGATGGAGTCAGTACTGGCTCAACGGTAGACGCACGGAATTTAGCTGCGCGTTCAGCCTTGGATGCCTTCAGTTCCAGAGCAGGGTCTTCCATCATCTGCGGGACCTGGAACTTGCGGCTCGGCCTCCATGGGAGCAGCTTGACTGCACCGAGGCCAATGTTACGCGCGTCCCGTAAACCAATGACCATTGGTGAAACAATTAGCTCTCTTTGACAACTGCTAATCATTCCACAGCATGAATGATGAATGCCAATGGTCATTGTTACAAGAACGATGACGGACAGTAAGCGACGCAGTACAACGCTCATGATCATGATGCCGTCTAATCGAAGCTGTTAGACCCCAGCACCAAGCTCGATGACAAACCCTGATGGCATGGTATTCGCTATGACTTCGTATACTTTTTCAGTGCTGCTTCATGCAGTAATGCGAATGATAGTGCAGTTGTCCAGTGTGGCGTCTACATTGGGTCCATTTTTTTCTCAAACATTATTAAATTCAGTACAGTATGCATGAGACATGAGCATGTTCCAGAAAAAATGGTTGTGTAGTCAAAATGTGGATTCAGTGTTTATTTTACCTTTAATGCTAAAGTTCTTAGAGGGATATAATAATTTAAATTGTGATTTTATCTTATTTATTTACGTGTGTTATACGAACAGTTAAAACAATTTTAGTCAGAAAGCTAAGCGTTACTAAAGCTTGGATTTATAAGCGTGACATTGGGAACAATGAACGTGCAAATAAGTGATTAAAACAACTACAGTTTCAGTAAAAATTCTTTATTGTTAAGTAAAATCAGTCGAGTTAAGTGAAAACGAGACGTCACCGACAAAATTTCGGCGCAGAACACCGCGCTATCACAACGATGACTAGAAAATAAATAAAATCGTTCGTCGCAACTCGTAAACATAGTAACAAAAATAGGTAATCTGTAATATGAATTAAAAAAATAGATGATCTTGGTTAGTTCTAGCGTGTTATACCGAGATCAGAGAGCGCGAAGGGCGAACGCGGCGCGAGCGTGGGGCTGCCCCGAGCGGAGACAGCCCCAGCGCCCGCGCCGCGCCGCAAGGAGCTACGCGCACTGCGCCGCCGTCGGCTGTTCCGGCGCGCCGCCCGCTGCAAGAGACACCACACGCAGGGTTAGACACGGACTTTATATCTCGGTTTAATATTCTTTTAGTGCTCCGAGCCAATTAAGGCGTAGCTTTTCACTTTTAGACCGGTTTAAAGACTCATTTTAAAGAATTAAGCGAGGGATTGTAAGCGAGCGCTAGCGATGCGACGGTGGCGAGGTACCTGTGGCACTCTCGACGGCCAGACCGGCGGCCGCGAGCCTGTTCTTGGCATAGAAAGAGAGGAGGTTCACGTCGTCCCTGATGCTAAGCTCGTGGTAGAGAGGCCTACGCTTGGAGAAGGCCTTGTTACCGGTGTATTGCAGACATGCGAGGTGACCACGTCCTGACGAGAACACCTCACGGTTACCACAGGGACACACTGGAATTTAACTGTTAGTCGGTGGTCAAACTGAAGGACAACGGACGACACAGTTATGGACAATAATAGAATTATCAGGTTTTTTAATTCATTTAGTTAGAGAACATCGAGTGTTGTATTCACTGTGCGATGTAGGACTTTGTTATTATTCTCACCAGTGAACTTCTCGGCGGGTTTGTTGTAGTAGGAAATGTTCCGAATGTGGTCTGCCACGCTGCGCAGGGGCAGAACGAGCTTAGCGAGGTAAGCCTCATTGCTGAAACGATACGGAACTGGTTCCCCGTACGAATATCTGTTGATGAAGTTTTGAGAAAAATAAATAACCACATTTTATGCGTGTGTAACGGATGTTATAATCTTCGCGTCTCTATAAACATGCCAAGATCTAAATGAAAATAAATCGTTAGCTGTTTTATTAGTGGACACAAGACAACAAACGCTGACATTTAACCGGACTATTAATAAAATAGGTGTTCATAGTGGACGAGTACGTCACTCTGAAAATATGCGCTGACGCAAGAAATAAGCTATGAAATGCACACCCACGGAACGGACATCCTTCCTTTTTGAAGGTCATGTTTTTTCTTTTCCGCTCCCCTGAAGTTCAATGGATTTTGGCAGCAAGACAGGTTTTACATTATTGCATCGTGTACCTACATGATTGCCAAATGACATGCGACAGGTAGTTGTGTCGTCAATGTCACTGCCAGGGCGGTCTTTTGATAGACGCATCAATGGGTCGGCTATTTTAGTGCTGTTACTTCAGGCCAATAAAAACTTGACCTAACCTTGTAATTAGTACATATGCAAGGTCTACTGGACGTTCTTGAGTCCAAGGATTCCGATAAACATATTTTTATTTCTTTGGATTTTTTTTTGAGACTGCATGTTAGCAATTTTGTTCAATTTTGTTTTGTTGTTTTGTTTTTGTTAGAGAAGCATAGGGTCTACTCACGAAAAAATCGTATCGAGGGGTGCTACGGTCTTAGCACGGGGCACAACAGAACGTGCGCGGGTGAGGAGCGCAGCAGTGTCAGCGCGGATGCGGCTGGTCTCGTCTTCGAAGTTCTGGAAATATTAGGCATGATTTTTAGAAAGCCCATCTTGAACATAATGTGAAAGACAAAACTGATGAGCGAGTGTCAAAAAGTAAAAATTCATGTGTCCTTCTGGACTTCAGTTTTAGTTTTTTGATCGAATGTACCTATGTCGAAAGATTCATCGTCATCTACCATGCATTTTCCGAACTGTATTGCGGTTCAATTACCGTCTAACCAGATGCAGCTGATCTTACATTCAATGTGAAAGTTTTAATGAGCTTAAGATGTAAAGGTCAGACGTACCTTGGTGGATTCAGATCGGAAAAAGTCGTCAACGGCTGAGACGGAAAATTCGGGGCGACGGCGGTACGCGATGCGGTCCAACTCACGCAGGATTACTGATGGACGCACGCGTACACGCACTACATGGTGGGGTGCCTCCGGGTATGTGACGAGTCGAGTGACAGTGCGAGGAGCCGACGGTCTGTATATCAGCTCAGCCTGCAATGTTTGTAATGCCCAAGGTCAATCGGAATCTAGCAGATGCTAAATAATGGCTAAAACTATCAATTCATGTGTTGACGAGCAGGCATATGGCAGGGCCTCTTGTTACCGCCATGAGCGGGTATTATAAACGTACATTGTGCTGGTATATTATGTGTCAGTAACACTTCAAACAGTACAAATTGAAGAGGCGTTTACAATTTAAGATAAAACAGCCCATATGCTTACTCTGAAATGAGTTTCAGCTATGCTAAAGCTAGTAGAATATCTAGATAATACTACGCATACGCATTCGTGAAATCACTAAAACTTTAACGGTCATGCTGCATAAACAAATTGGAAAGCCAAACGTTTTGTGAATGCGGTTATTCTACAGAATTTGTATTTTCTGCAGTGAAAGTAATGCCAGAAAGCATGTCATGAAATGTATTTTCATGATTATCATGTCAGTGGTCGCATGCAAGAGAAATGTATTTTTAAGAATTTCAAACATGTGAAAAGAAATTACTTAATAAAATGCTCATGACGAAAATAATCTTACAATAATAACAATGTTTATCAAAGCTTTGCTTGTGAAACATGTGGGTGCAAATGTAACGAGATATGTATGAGTGCAGGTTGCAACCTTGCAACATTGACGCATTTACCTCAGATGGAATTCTGCGCAAAACATGGAATTCTACACAGTTCTGTAAAGTTCTGTTTGTTTATAATACGTTAAATCATAGGGCTATTTTGGTGGTGGACCTTACTGTACGTCTCAATGGCGGCGTGAATCATCGGCGGAGTGTTGTAAAATTAGATTATTTCGCTGCGCACACGCCGCAACGGAGTCGGCGAGAGTGATTGCAATTTTTATTACCATAGCGACTTTCCTACCTTCTATTTATACAATAGAAACATGATCTAGCAGTAAGCGGCCTTATCCTTGCTCTAAACGTTAATGAGCAGCTGCGACATTATTTTTCGAGCTGTCCATTTATTTCTCTTCTACTTCGTGGTAACAGACATTTTCGAAAGTGCTGTAATTTGTGTCCCCAGTTGTTTAATTGCCAAGTTTCAATCAACAGGAAGGCATCAATCAGCCATGGAAGAGTGACGGGTTATGCTATCAAGTTACCATGTCCATCTCTGCCAACGACTTACCAATCATCCGATCTTTAAATAATTTGATGCGTCGTTTGTGCTATATCATCTTTTAGAGGATAGTTAGAAATTTTGGCGAGTAGAATGTTCTCTATGTTTCTTATAATAACATGGGCGTTAACGGTATTCTTGGCTTCTGTCCGGTTGCCAAAAATGCTTCTCCCTTGATCCGGCTCCAGCTTTTGTTTTCACACTTTGTCTAGGGAGTGATACATCCGGCCAGTATTTAGGATAAACATCTTAAATTAAAAAGTTTCAAGGTTCTTCGTTAACAAAATAGTTAGGAACGTTGGAATTGTTTTTCATTGCCAGGGCAGTTGAATAAATAACCATTAAGTATTTTCATTTGCTCCGTAGATATTTAATCATCAATCTTGGTTAGTTTTGTCTTCATTTAAGTGTAAATAATGCAATAAAACTAACTGCTTTTTAAGCTCCTGAGAGATTTGGGTTTTCCTTTGGTTTTTCATATTGAAAAATGTTTCCTTCATTTTAATTTATTGCTTCCTTGATGGAGCGTGAATTATCTTTAAACAAATCTGCACTCGGGTGCTTTTCTGTAAGCGCACTTGTCTGGTCTTTATTGTTAAACATCCCTCGGATTAGTAAGCTACGTCTACTAGAAACGTCGGTTTTATTAAAACCACGTACAAATCTTGTATAATTATAAACGACTTGTTTTCGAACATACATTTTATTACGACGAAGAATGTTTTTAGCGTTCGTTTTGATTACAGTAAGTTTTACCTACCTACCGACATTGGCATGCTGCCACGACTCGCGTGTTACTTGGATTTCTGTAGGCTGTAATTATTGTATCGAATTGTGTAAACTACAATAAATAATGTGAAGAATTGAAAGCATACCTAACTGAAACGTGCTTCAACAGCATCCGGTTTGAATTCAGTTTCTAGATTGAAGCTGTGAGCGCAAAGTCATAAACTATCGACAAAGTTGGCAACTAAAGAAAAGTTTATGAAAATAATAACAAAATCATGTAAATGGTCACATTGATCAGTTTTCTACGCTAATCGGCTACACGACGCGACGTAGCTTTTGGTACGAAACTGCGGTGAATTCAACACCTGCTGTTGTAGCCTGATGTGTGTTCGCTTCATTTGCATTCTACAGAAGCTGGTTGTCCATATTTGCAGGTGCACCAAAACGGGCTTATCATTTTCTCTTAAAACTTTTTGCGTAGGTTTCTTGAATCCATTACAAACCACTTCTGAATAAACAGACATGTTGAGTTGACATTTCTTCTAGACTTCGTGTCTACGTCTACTATTCTTGAATCATGAACCGATTCGCCGTATCCGCTGCAGCATGTGCGATTGTGCGTACGCGCGCACGTATGTATAATTATGTAACAGTGTTTCATATATGATTTATTGTAAAAAAGTATAACTAAGTAGGTAGGTCTCTTTCCCTTTAACCTTCAAGTGTCATTCTTTGTGTCTGACCTTACGAAGATACTGTTTTATTTAAGTATCCATTTCTCTGAAGTCACAGGAAAGTCTCTAGAGATACTCGTACCTCTACTATCCTGTAAAAATAAATACCAAATAAAAATTCCAAAATGTATTGCTACGTCTTTGTAGTTTGAAATCAACCGGTGTTTATTCTTTCAAGTGTTGATTTTGTATTTTAGAATAATGAAAACTTATTTCGACACCATTACGTATGTAGGTCTCAATATGAACTAAATGGTCCATTCCTGAAATATTTTGCCTGCCATGTATTTTGGCAGTCTACACTCTACATGTACCTACCCTGTCATATTTTATTAACCAACTGTGAAAACATAATAGACTGAATATGAAATGAATTTTCTTAAAATATTTTTTTTATTAAAAACTGGATTATGTCCATTTGTTCAGAATGTGATTCAGAATAATGAAATAGTTTTTAGGCATGTTATTTTAGGATATTAAAGATATCCTAATTATGCTACTATTATGGCATAATTAATAATTCAAGGGCAACTTCTAATGTCGTTGATCCCACTTGAAATGCCAAATTGCCGACGCTGCACTTGAGATATAAAACTATCATCTGGCTAAATATCTAGCCGTTTAAATAATGATTGAGATCGTTATGTGGGCTATGCCAGACAACAAAACACTTGCGTTTCGAGACGTCTGAAACCGTGATTCAACATTTTGGCTGCTATTAAACTATTCGCTCTGCACAGGTGGTTTTGGAACAGTTATGAATAGTGTCTAGGTTTAACAAAGAACTGTGCCAAATCTACTTACTAAAACCTTATCTGTAAAGATGTTTTTGGAACGAGGTTTTACTAGATTTCAAAAAAAATTATACAGAGAATTATGCAATTTAATTAAGTCTCAATGAGAACCTGAAAGGCTGACAGAAAGTTTAAAAGCTACAAGAGTGATTGAAATTGACAGACAAGGTTTTATTAGGTGATAAACATCCGGAGAAGATGATTAAGAGCTTTAAACATATATTTTGAAAACCTGCTATTTCGCCCATCGTAAACTATAATTAGTGCATGAGAGGAAGGCAAAGAGTAGGCTCATTTAATAATTAGTTTTCTTTGAAACCTAGCTGGTGGAGTGGTTTTTGAAGGTGATAGACGGACACATGCCTATTAACAGAATTTTCATGTCTCTTGCCACGGTGAGTGAGACGGTGGAAATTCTTGGATACCATTAACCTCTTTTGAAATTTCGAAAATAATTTGTGTTTCGCAAAGAGCTATTTAGGTTACTTGATTTTTCTTATTCAAAAATTATAGGTAGGCAGCCCTTCAAATATACTGGCACAAGGTGTTAGGAAATAAACAATGCAAGAGCATTTAATTTTACGACTCGTTGAACGCTACGTATAATTAGGTCGAGGTAAACTAAAACAGATTTGATTGATTGAAAAGTTTTACTTTTCAGACTTGTTTACTCATGTCTTTCAGAAGTTATGTTTTCTTTGGGTTTTTGTTTGTAACAACCTTGGTAGGTACCTAGTGTTCTTGGTTTCATTCTAAAACAGATGAATACTTCATGTTTGAAAAGATTCAAGAGTTTACTCCATGTCTTGTGATTAGTCGTAGGCTTTTAACTGGGTTCATCTCTGTCACAGGTTGGGATAACTTTACAAGGGGTTTGCCAAACTAACTGTAATTCACCATTGGTCATATCCCTTTACTTGAGTCACTAGATATAAGTAACTAATTTCTGTAAAATACTTATAGAGGTATTTAACGCTTAAGGTTACGTTTGGAATCCCACAAGGTTTAATTCTTGGCCCGATTTTGACCTCATGTGTTTGTAACTAATCTCAAAAAAATATTCATCTTACACTTTTTTAGGTTTCACATTAGGCAAATTTATACAATTTTTTTCTTCTGTAGATTACCTTTACCTGCTCAAATCATTTATTATTTGCATCCATTAAAAATGTTTCGTTATTATTTAACAATTAGTTAAGAGAAAGCTTTTCTTGTAATTTAGGTATCCAAAAGCTAAAACATTCTTCATATAACAATAACGGAAATAACCTAAGACCAAGCCAAAATTATTGGATGTGAGAAATATCTACAAGTGATGATGAACACTAAAAAAATAAATATTTACAACTGCTAGCGTGCTATTTCTACATAATAATCAAGCACACTGGGTGCAACTTTTAAAATAATATGCGTCTTGCTTACGTGGGCTGAAAGCAATGTTACTTACTTAGCTGTGCTTGTCAGTGCATAAATGTCCATGGGCGTTGTTTACATCGGCGTACAAACGGTTACTCGGTATGGAGCACCTAAATCATTCCGAACTGGTGTTCAGAATAATGTAGATAGGTACTGAATATATGGTAACTGTTTGTGCGTCGATTTTCTTTCCACCGTGTATGTTTAGCGGCGTACACCGGCAGCCAAGGATGATCTACTTACAATGCACTATCTACAGAAGTCTCGAACTTACCTGTGAGAGCTTGGGTACGTACGTAATGTACGGCTCGGAATAGTAGGGAACGTATGACGAGTAGTAGGGTAGGTAGTACACTGACGACCACGGCTGTCAGGGAAATGGACACCAGTTAAACTTATCCATTTATTAACATTATCATAGTTTTATTTGTTTGTTCTTAGTTGTCCTAAGTATCGTAAGGATACAGAAGGGAAGTTGAAGTTTGTTTTTGTTTGTTAAGAGCGGTGCAAGTTGTTTGAACTTAACTCCAAACTGACAAGATTCTGCACTTCTGTCTAAGCTGTTCATTTAATACTGAGATAGTGTGTTTGGTGTTGATCTAGAAAAGTTTGTGTACCTACGTAAACACATTACCACGTCTTATAATTGTAAAAAATAGTGTTGTTCTTGGATGTGGAAAGATACTAAGTATGAAGTCATGTTCGGGTTTCAATGCGTAACTACTCTGGCTATTTTCAGTTTGTTTATTTTGATTATACGCTAGAGCAATATCTCATTGTAACTCAATAACTGTTAATACAACTTGAATTTATATTTTTCCTTCTATTTCAATTTCCCTACACATAAAAACAGTAGAATAGTTCAAAAGTTATTACAATAGGACATTTAGAACAAACCAACATAGAGTGGATGACATGGAACTGGAAGTAAACTGTTAGTAAACAAGATCGAGCTCATCATAGACCCGTTTCTTTAGGTTGTTGTGTGAACACGACACAAAGAAAATAGAAAATATTAGAAAACGCAAGCTTTATTAAAAATTCAGTCTAAATCACATTTTAAATAATTTTAAATAACATTAAAGAAAAGCTCTTGTACGATCAACTTCCACTTATGAACAAAATAAAGTAGAGCGATCACATTACGTTACAGCGAATACTGATTAGGTAGTTACATGTTGGGGAAGCTGGGGGGTCGGGAGTTAGGGAGCAGGGACATCAAGGTGGGGCCGGGCGGGAGCCGGGGCGCTACACGCGGTACGAGTAGTGGCGATAGGTGGTGCCGTAGGGCAGGCGGCCGCTCGAGGTGGACGAGTACGAGTAGCCGCCGGGGCCGCCCAGGTTGCTGCTGCGCTCGCTGCTGTACGAGTAGCCGCCGGGCCCGCTGCCGGTGCGGCGCTCCACTGAGCTGCTGTAGGAGCTACGCTGCGGCAGGCCGGCGCCCGCGCGCGCGGCGCGCTCGCTCGTGCTCTGGTACGAGTACGAGTACTGCTCCTCGGCGCGGCGCGGCAGCACGGGGTCGCGGTCCACCACCACGTAGTGACGCGGCGTCTGCAACAACCCCGCCCTATAGCCACCGCCGATCACACCTCCGCCCGCCCTCGCACCGACCCGACCCGACCGACTAGCTTACTATAGCGAAAGCGACACACGAGAAAGACTCTACGCCCGTCAATACGACGCGTAGTTGCTGTAAAAGACATGGCGGTGCGCCGCGTGCAGCGGCCGGCCGTGCGACTGTGCCAGCAGCACGTCCATGTGGTCGCGCGGCGTGCCCAGCGGGTCTGCCTCCAGGCCGCGCTCGCGCTGGCCCACGGCCGCCAGCACGCGCGCTCGCGTCTGATCGCGCGGCGACACGTACGGCGCTAGCGGCGCCAGCTTCGACTCCGGCTTGGGCGCGATGTTCTGCCGCGTGACTGGCTCGAGGATGGAGTGGCGTGCGCCGGGACGCGAGCGCCGCCCGAACGCCGTCACCGGATCCGGCACGAGACTCGGCCGCGGCACAAACGGCACCTTGTCCCAGTCGCCGAGCGGCTGCCGCTGCAAGCGGAGAAGTCGCCGTTAGTCGGGCGGGCGCGGCTCCAGCCGCGGCTATATTTGGCGCGCCCGGTAGCTCCGCTTTCCAACTCCGATTCTCGATTCGAAATGACCCACTTGCGGAACGCTACCACGAACGACGCCTATCAAAACCAAAGTCCTTCCAGATAGAAGCGGCGACGTGGATCTAGCTTATCAGTAGCAATGATGTTTACAAGCGAACTAACGAACACGGAAACAAGTTAACACTTGGGAAGACAGCGAGAGATCATAGTATCACGTTATCATCGTTGTGGATTCCAGTCACTGAACAAGAACACTATGTACATAATCGATGAGGCAGGAGTGGCGTCGATAGCCGTTTGTTGAGGGACGCGAGTGGCGAAGGTCGAGCTGGTGCGAGGGGCGTCCGGCTCCCGGGAGAGAGTGGAGCGAGGTGCGAGGCACGCTCAGTAGAAGGTGTTAGAAGGGCGGCGGCGGCACTCACCGTCACGCTGCTGTAGCTGGTGCTGGGCCTGTAGGGGCGGCGGGTCGTGTAGAAGTCACTCTCGTATACCATGGCTGCTGATTTATGATCGTTCGACTGTAACTCGCGACGGTTGGTCCTCGACTGAAGAGAGCGCGCACGCAGTGGCGCGACGCTGTCGACCTTATTTTTAGATCACTGTCATTGCAATTTTCACGTCATTCCCGAACCCTGCACGGATTTCTCACAGAAATTTTAAAATGCTTGTTGTTTTGTTTGTGATGTCACAAGTGGGTTAAGGATAATCTGGATGTCGGCGAAAAACGCTAGGTGCAACAGAGGACAAGCAGAGATTATTAAAATAATTTATGAACTGAAACTTACCAGAACGGTCCATTTGAGTCATCAAGATAATTATATTTTGTAAATTTTCAAATTCCGATGTCGGACGAACTTGTGTAGGACGAGGACACAAAAGGGAATTTGTGTTGTATTTTTATTTATTTTTTACGTAGGATGTTTTGAATCATAGAGTTATTTAATTTCATTAGCTAGACTACTTAGATGAGTCTGCCGATAAAAATATATCCACAGGTAGGTATCCATGATAGTTTTTCTTGTTGGAAGAGGATAGGTAGGTAACTATAACTTCTAACGCGTGATTATTAAATCTCCATAATTATGAAGGTTTGCATTTGTACTCAGGATAAGAGCAGCATACCTGCGTAGGCACCTATGTTATGTAGGTACTTAGGTTCTATTTTCACGGTGTCATAGTACCATATCGTTATCCACGAGGTTACAATGGGGGCTATCGTTTTTGAGCTCACTAGATGGCGCACTGACGAGTAAGGTCCTGTCAATAATATTGAATACTAAGTATAAAGTACCAATAACTTCATAAAAAAGTTCATTTTATTACGTATAACAACATAGTGTAAGCTTTAGATATATATTTACAATATTCTTCCTAAAATTAGCAAGCATGAAACATTTAAAAATCATTTGATCTCCGAGTATTAACAATTATGATCCTAAGTTGCTAATTAAAATCATCAAGTCATAATCAGGAATGGCTCAATCTAGAACATAATCGTGAGTATTAGTATAAATACGTGTTAAAAAATCACGCAACGCGCTAACACTATGATATCTGACATTTTGGAAGACCTTAGTCTACACAAGCGCCTCTAGCGGCAAATTCACACGCGATAGCCCCCATTACAACAGTCCACGGTCAAGACATCAAGCCTTGATTAGTAACGTTTCACCAAGGCGTGACCTATTTTTTATACCGGCTTAAAATAAAATTTACTCTCTCTGGGTTCAATTCCCAGGTCGGGCCAAAAGTAATTGGGTTTTTCTATCAGGAATTTCTCAGTAACAGCCCCGGAGTCTGGATCTGTGCCCGGTTGATGGCAATTGGCCTCCTATTACATGGCATTTAAATCATAACTGGTGTAAATGTGGTACACCTCTGCTAAACCTTTTGGGGATTACAGTGATGATGTATGCAAAATACAAATAGGTATTATTCTGAATGTTAATTTAAAACTCCTGGGGAACCGAAAGGTTAAGCAGAGGTGTAACATAGTTTTCTTTCACTTTCCCAACTATTTTGGATATAAGGGTTTGATCGTGGCGCGGAGAACCGCGCGGCCACGGAGATCTTTAAAACTAAGCGTTGCAGACACCTGAAATTTAGATAAATAACAGATTGAATTTGTAAAAATATAGAAAAATTCCTAGGTTTATATATTTTAGGAGCTGTAAAACTTAAAACCCCACGGTCGGGCCATTGAAACAGTGAAAAAAAACGTTATCGCCGATATCTCGCTAAAAAGCATCGCAGAGGTTTGAAGTTTTTTTAAAAACACAGATTTACATTTGTCAAAATTTGTAAAATTACCCAAATAGAACCTAGGTTTATATTTCAAAAACAGTTCGTACACACACACACACACACGAACACGTTCAAACCCTTATAACTTTTTAACCATAACTTAAACACAATTTAAACACAAATGTATGGTTTTGGGAATCAACTTTTACAAAATCTTGGCAGTTTAAAAAAAAATAAAAGCGCCGTGGTCGCGCCATCGAAACGCACACCCCGGACCAACAACGGCTTTACGTGCTTTCCGAGGCACTGAAGAAACTTGGTATGTAATGGGTGGCCACCCATCTACAGACCAACCTAAGCAAGCGTGGCTTAACCGGAAGATTGGTGATCGGAGCGGCTATTATTTAGCCACGAGCACCTCTTTACCGCCATACACTCAGGAAATCTTAGGTTTTACCTCAGAGACACGGTAAATGTTGTGGACTGACTGTAGACGACACATCCAACCTGGATGTAGCGCTGGTCGGCCCGCTCGGTTTGAAATTTGGCTGAGATAAATGGAACTTTTTTGTGAAACTGCAGCAGCACTATGAATTTGGTGAGAAAACCCTTAAAGAAAACGTTAACTCGTATTAGAGGGTTACTCAGCCTCATCACGAAGTCGTCAGCCAAGCATTCTGTACATCAAACTAAGTAATTTTACGCAAAAAAATATTGCTGGGAAACGACTGTTTTTTTGGGGTGAAAAATCATGTTTTGTGGTAGAACTCAAAATATAACGCACTCAAAACATTGTGCTGTTGGATGGATTGAATAGTACGGGGGTCGTGGAGGTGTTAAGTAAAAATCTTACATTAAAAAGTTGTATTAAAAAAAACTTGTCAAAAAGTTGGAACTTTGACCCCCAATATCTCCGTAACTAGAAGGTTCCCAGGTATGGTGTAGAACAAAAAAATGATCGCAATGACGGGGAGAACAAGTGCCTTTCCGCTTCGTTAAGAGGTTTTTTTACACCCTTTATTTATGCCAGAGAGTGACGGAGTTAGCCCGCGCTCGGTATCTTTCATATTGGCTAATAATCTTCAATATTTAACATGTTCACTGTCCAATGACTCCAAAGGAGTCACATTTGTACCGAACTCAAATGTCCATGACTCTAGCGGAGTCAAAATCCAAAAGAAAATTTGATGTTTTGTTTTTGACTGGATGTATGAATAAAAGGAAAAAGATCATGGATAAAAAGGCTATCGAAAATTTAAAAGAGCCGCCGTAAAATGTTGCCAGTTTCCCATTATATGAAGAGGGTAAAATAATTCAATTTTTGTTTGTAACAATGCCTTGTTGTAACAAATAATTGAAAGTCATGGGGACTTTGCCCAGCAGTGGGATGACACAGGCTAATTGTATCAGTATAGACGCTTTGGACTTTCCTATCCAATAGTAGGAACCCGGATGAAATTAACTATCACTAGCCATGATACAATAATTCGTTGGTTTTGCGGGCGGAAATCGAACCCGTGATATGCATTAAGGCAATTTCACAGTTGCATCAACTGTTCTGTCAAGTTTTGACAAGCATTTCATTGCCCTTGCCCTCTTCAACATCACCACTGCACTCTGCTACAGGATTATATCAACACTCATTTATTTTCAATCATCGCAAAAAAATCTTTGTGATGATTGAAAATAAATGTTGATATTTGAACGTTCATTCATTTGTAATTTTCTTGGTTTCATGATGATAACATGGAATATAACCAAAAATTAATATTCACTCGAGTGAAGCGTCTAGTGCGCATTGGTTTGCCGATTCCTACTCTTAGGGAAACAGCGAGATCATTAGGGACAGCAACTAAAAGTAAAGTGTTTACTAACAGGCGCTTTGGCAACTTCAGCCCAACACACGGAGACTACTCGGAGACATTTTCATTAATTCCATACTAGCATGCCACTGTTTTCTCGCACTACGACACGAAACGGTCGTATAAGAGTTACGGCTTCAAAGACGATAGATGTGCGCTACGACTTTTATTAGCACCATTTTACAGGCGCTGCAGTTTCATGGATGTTAATTCTAGACAATCAAATATTTTCCAATCCATTTTTGTTTGATAGGACTAGTGGTTTCAAAGACCAATCGATTGACCTCATCACAGTGCATTCCTTAATTCGTTCAATTTCGAGTCCATGCAGCAACAGAGGTTTCACGAATAAAGCTGCACATCGACCAGTATCAATCTTCCAGTATTATATTCAGGTCCTTACTATAAATAATGTGAAGTTGCAATTATTTTCTTCACTCCAATATCTTTGCCAGATATTGGTGTCGATTCTGTTGTGCACAAACTAAACTTAATTTAGGCTATTCCTATCTTTTTCTCTCTAATAAAACGAGAAAGAGAGACGTAATTTAGAGCTGTCAAATTTAATTGGAACTTATATTTCCATACAAATGAGTGCACGTAAAAACATGTCTACTAAAAACACGGTGAAGCGCAAGGCATAAACTAGTTTAACATCTATAACTTAGTTAATAGCTATAGCCGTCCTTTTCTTGCACTGCCTTTTTGTTAAAGATAGCAATAGCCTAAATTAAGTTTACTTTGTGCACAACAGAATCGACACCATTGTAATGAGGCACTATCTTTTAAGCTTTGGATGAAGTCGTGTGTATATTTGCGGCAGCGCGGCAACGTCACCTACTCACGTCAAAGCTTTGCACAAGTCACGTCTGCGTTGACGCGCAGTTAACACACACCTCTCTGTCCGGAAGATTAGGATTGGCTTTAGTTTATGTACAGGGGGTATTTTATCTGAAATTGCTTTTAAATCATTGATTTGAAATATTTTCAATGTTCTTTATTTCAATTTGGATAAATAAAATATCACTTTATCGTAACAGTAGGTACTAGTAATATTCGTTGATATCGAAATGTATTGTCTCAAATAGGTGTAATGCAAATCAACTGGTTTTGTAATGAAATTGTATATTTTCTGCACACTTGTTGCAATATCTCTTTAATATGCTAAGATAGGCCGTACACTACATAAGCAATCAGCTAGTAAGGCAACAACTTTTTATATGAAAGACCAATCTATGCGTGCCGTGTGCTTTTATGGTGTAAGGCCTATCACAATCTGTGATAACAGTAATAACAAATCATTTCAAGTGTCCCAAGATATAAATTCAGAACAAGGCTGCATGCCTCCTTTATCTGTGGTTTAGTGAATCTGATAGTTCTGGCATTTCACATAAAGGGTAAATCATAACAGAGATCGACGCCACTAATAATACAACAATAATCAAAAGTAATTGTAAACTTAAACTATTTATTTATCCTTTTACATTTTTTTACCTTTTTCATTATGAATTTACAATAATTTTTAATCATTCACGTCATCCGAACGTATGCTGTATTCGATCACAGATGGACCTAGCAGTCGACTCGTATAAAAAAATTTGGACCCAGAAACATAATACAGTTGCTATTATAATATAATCTAGACGGCAAATCAAACACCCATTGTCCCAGACCCACAGCTTTATTGACTCACCAGTGTTTCCATACAATAAATCATAACAATTCAGGTCTAACAAAACAACATGTGCCCAACTTAATATAAATAGGTCAAAACTGTCTGGCGCGTCGTGTGAGGAGTCTCGGGGAACATAGTTCAGTCTGCCAGCGCAGCGCGCCAATAAATATCAACGTATGTACACGAGGCCACTCGCGACACTACTCCCCCCTATATATTTATAACTTTCATTAAAAATTTATAATTTATTTCGTTATGTCCTATCTATGTAGGTCGACTAACACCGTTGCGCCGTGAATCCGAAACTGTACGGTGCTGCGAACATAGCGTCATTCAGTTGTGTCCTATAGAAACTAGATGGCGCCGGCCAACTCGGATAATTTAGTGGGTAAGGTCGGTCAAGAGCAGCGAGGGGAGTCCGCGACGGGCGCCGGACGCCTGCTGCGTCACATCAAACCTCTATGAAATTCAACTGTTGGCACTCGAGATACCGTCCAGAGCCGGCCACAGACTCCCGTCACTAACCACCTGTAACATGAGCTGAACGGTATTGCTATTTTCCAACATTTTTGTACACTGTTTGACTGCTCAGCCAATGTCAACATCTCGAGATATGTACGATAACTCGATTGCTTATATATTTCGGCACACAACCCGCACTTACTGACGATGTTGGGTCCCTCGACTGACAGTGTGCAATGCTATGAAATATACATTTGCGACGTGAACACCATCGCCGTCATTTATACAGTAACAAGAACAATTTTATACAAATGTAGTTGCAAGCACGCAACGCGACTTATCGGAGTCTCTACACGGAAAACCGTTTGGACTTGTACAAAAATAAAATCTAAACCAAAACTTATCTGTCCGGAGACAGTTTTACAAAATTGACGCAGAGTTCGTATTGTATTACGTCGGGTCCGCTAGGGACCGCGTGAGGCACAGAATGAGGCGACATTGCACGGCGTCGCGGGCGCGGGGGGTGTTGCGTGCGCGCTACTGCGACGGGTACTGCGCGGACGGCATGGGCGACGCGTACATGAGCGGGGCCGGCCCGCCGCCCCAGCCGCCGCCCGCGCCCGCCGACCCGCCGCCCGGCATGCTCATGCGGTACCCCGCTGGAACAACACACAGGTTACTCACGTTCAAGTCATTAGACAGCAATAGGCTAACTAAGGCTGAACGCAGACCGGGACGGGATTTAATTCTTTACATGGACATTCAAACGTATTGGTATAGAAATACGACAAATTGCTATGCTTTAAAATGATTCCGTGGCATCGAAAGGGATTTGACGCGCCTCGGTCGAATTTCTATTTCAATACGTTTGAATGTCCATTGGCAAAAATTTATATCGCTTGCCATGCCGTCTGCGTTTACCATAAGTATAACTAGTAGTAGTCGTAAAGAGAATTTAAACACTTCATTATACATGATGTTTAGCATTCCTCTAAAAATCTGTGTAATTACTGGGAAAAACTTCAAATTAGACGATGAATTCAAAGCAAATGCAATTCGAAGAATGACGCTGAACCCGAGACGGATGTAGCGCCATCTATACCGCCACATATGAACTAAACTCGCAAATCCTACATCTAGAAATTAATGTTATCCGCGCCATTAAACGGATACAACCCAACTTCAACCGAACGGTAGTAACCCCATCAGACAACATCCGTCTAATTGGAGAATCCTCCATTTTCTTTAGAGGATGAGAAACTTCACAGGTTGTGCCTCATATCTCTAAGGTTGAGCCTCATCTAGCAGCACAGAATCTCATTTTTCCATGCTCCTATCCTTTTTTGTCGCTCAGAACCGCCATTTGCTAAAGCGAGAAACAGAGAAGGAATGCTAACGCACGCAGCAGCATCGACGGTACGATCAGAATCACGCTCAGTTCCTCACTAGAAATTCTTATTTACAGGGAAAACGAAGCCTTCTATAACATTCCATAGGTTCTCATGTTACTTTTAGAATTACAGATCAAGCTGTGAAACGCTTATAGAAATTACTGGTTCATATTAGACGCTTACAAGATCAGACAAAAGATCACACCATCTGCCTAGGCTTTTCCCAACTATGTTGGAATCGGTTTCCAGTCTAACCGGATGCAGCTGAATACCAAAATTTTAGATGGAGCAACTCTCCACAACCCAGACAACAGATATAAATGTTATATTCTATACCCAGTTTGAAGAAAAAAGCTACAATGCAATAGGTATACTTTCTTGCCAAAAAAACGCAAAATGGTAATTCTAAAGAATGAACCTGAAAGTCTGAAGGTACTACTATTTGGCATCATACCAACATCGTATTGTTTCCATCAAACAGAAAATAGTGCAGCTGTAATACGTATTACTACTAATAGGTCGCATTAATGTCGAATTTAACGACCGTAATGGTAATTATAATTGCCTACGATAAACTGTTACAATTATATTCGCCACGCTAAAGAAAATAGTTTCCATAGCAGAATGGCAAATGGAACTAGACGAAATAAGGATTCTAACACCACGTCTGTATTACCCGAAGGCAATTATATTCACCACGCTAAAGAAAATAGTTTCCATAGCAGAATGGCAAATGGAACTAGACGAAATAAGGATTCTAACACCACGTCTGTATTACCCGAGGGAGAAGGCACTTGTGTTTACTACACACACTCATAAATCGAAAACAGAAAAGATCTTCTCAAAATTAACATAAGAACAAATCTAGCTGGTATATAAATACACACCTAAATTACAGTCTCGCCGGTCCAGTGTACGCAAGCGCAACTACTGAGCACGAGGTCCTGGGTTCGATTCCCAGGTCGGCCAAAATGTTAACGGGTTTTCGGGTGTAAATTGACATCTCAAAAGAGAAACATGTACTTTTAAATTGACTTAACAACAAACCAGGGTCACTTGGCAATAAAAATATTTGCAGTAAGTCGTTAGTTAACACCGGCTGATAACAATAGAATGGAGGTGGCAGATAGCAAAACTGATAGACACGTATGTTTGACAACATAGCTCACTCACTCATTTTCGTTTTAACCATTACCTAGTCAAGTACCGTGCGGTCCACAGTGCAGAGGGCTGCAAAACATGGAGTCGTATGTGGTCGTTATTCACATTGAGGGAACGAAGAAGAAGAAAGAATTCCTATTTCTATTATTATTATTCTAGGTGCAGCAGTGATAGCCTAGTGGTGTGACCAAGGCACGCACCTTTTGTTTCTCGGATTCATGTGCGTATTGTATAATTATTACTTGCTTCGGTGAAGGAAAACTTCGTGAGGAAACCAGCATGCCTGAGAGATATTTCTTGACGGCATGTAAAGCCAAGTCAGAGGCCCATGGGCGGCATAACAAGTCTGTAACCAGGTTAGGCACTAACCACACGATAAAGAAATAATAAAAAATATTCTAGGTGAAAGATAGACTACACTTGTTTATCAGACTAGACTGAACGGGGTTTACATACATATTCAACACGATATATTATAAACCATCAAATTCATATGCGCCAGAGCAACTGAAATGGTGCTGCGGACCTATTCTAATTAATATACGCGTAACAATAAGCAATAAAAATGTTTAAGGATCATTTGGGAGTCCCAAATAAGTTGAACAATAACATTCAACCAAAATGCTAGGCCTACTCTACTATACTAACTTACAATATTTTGAAAGGAGTAGTACCTGAGATCAACCTGACCATCATGTGCCTAGCCTTTTCCCAACTATGTTGGGGTCGGCTTCCAGTCTAACCGGACGCAGCTGAATACCAGTATTTTACATGGAGCGAATGCCTATCTGACCTCCACAACCCAGTTAGTACTGGGTAATACTGTAGCCCTTGGTAAGACAGGTTGTCAGATTTTTTGGGCTGACTGACTGACTACCTGTAACGACTGTCAAAGATCTACAAATGACAGCCGGTACAAACTGCTTAACGTGCTTTCCGAGGCACGGAGGAAACTCTGTATGTAATGGGTGGTCACCCATCCACAGAACAACCTAGGCAAGCACGGCTTAACCTAAAGATCGACCCGAGCGGCTGTTATTATTTAGCCACGAAATCAACCTGACCAACCCCGCTGCTGAAGATCTTAAGAATATTACTGATATTTCATAGTTCGAACCTAAGTTCTGAACTTACTTGTCTTGTTTCGGAGGATTTACGACTAAGCAGTTAGATGTCTGATTGCTCTACTACCTCGTGTAACCCTTCAAAGTTATGAGTGAATAGGCAACATCCAAACGAGTCGGTTCGATCATAGACTTCGTTCGTCGACACAACCATTCATTTTCTTCAATCGAGTTGGATCCTCGAGTGTAAAAGCTGTGATATGATATGGCAGCCTGTATCATCCTACACCTGGAGAAAATTCTCCAATGGCTTCCAGCTATTTTGTTTTTGTTCCGTGGGTGAAACTGCGTGACGTCCGCTAGTTGTATATGTTTACATACCTGCTGCTGCGGCCTGCGGGTTGCTGTACGCCGTGGCGTACTGCTGGTAGTACCCCGGCGCCATGTACCCCTGTAACGCCGGGTAGCCCTGAAAGAACACGCGCGCTCATTAACACCTGAACATAGCGATATCAGTCGATCAACACGCAATATTACGCCCAAGTGGGAATTTGTACGTTTATGTTTGTTTGTTGGAGTTGTATTGGAACTACGTTATTGTCAAGTCTGTAGTATTCTTTTCGGAGAGGGAAAAAAGGCCAAAGAAAAGGTTGGATGGATTGTGTGAGAAATGATTTTTCAAGGAGTAAATGACGGCGTGACGGACTGACGGTCGATATAAGAGAATGACACATGAGACATGGACGGGAAGATTGAATGTCATCATGCGTATTTTCAATCAGAATTTTATTACCTATATAAGTGTCTGGAAGTAATGTCGCCATTTTATAAAGTGATTGAATGTTACTATAAATGATATCATTCGTTTGTTAGCTATTTAATATTTATGTAGATATTTCCTTAAATATCAAAAGAATTTCTATAACAAGGATAATATTATACTATATAAAGTTTTTTTATAGACTTGATATATTATAATACTAGGAAATAAAGAAGGAAACTTTCTATATTTAATTTTACCCATTAGATTAATAGTATTCAGTTCAAAGCGTTCTATTCATGCATTTTTGTTCAACATTTTTATGTATTTCAAATTTTAATGAAAGTCGATTAATTCTTAACGCACATGCCAACACTTCCAAAAACAACATACTTAACTCAAGCGAAAAGTCCAGATAACTAAATATTAAACAACAAAAATACATAAAATCTCATGCCTCGTCATTATTTACGAGCACAGTCGAATGTCATGCATACTATGTAGCAAGTAGCTACAAGACCACGCATAACTCTCACAAAAACAACGCGCGTTTAAAATTCAATAGTCGGCTTCATGAACGTGAAACTTTCAATGGACGTATTTGCATATTTCACGACGTACATATCGTGGCTTACAGTAATTCAGATCTATTACACTTAAGTGTTTAATTCACACTGTTATTTGCACGATTAATATGTTGTTTAGCTTAGCAATAACCACCTGTAGATTGAGTCTAGATTGTTTATAGTAAAGCTTGTTTTTTCCTATTTTCTGGTTTTAATTTATGGCGATTAGTATAATGGTAAATGGATGGCGCAATAAAGAGCCAAACCGCGGTAGCTAATCCAATGTACCGTTGGGATCTAAGATTTTATCGGCCATCTGATTGGCTAACGGGTATAGCACCTTGTGTGTCTCGGCTAGTGTATTGGCACCATTTAAGTCATAAATTATTATCAGTTGACTTTAACAGCTTTCTTCTCAGATGACTGGTAGAAAATACTAAGTAAGGTGAAGTGAACTTTCGATCATAGATTAGAATGTTGAGAATTCAGTAGCTCATTAATCTTATACAATCGTTCAGGTGAAAGTATTGACGTTAAAGGATGGTTTCGTGCTAGCTTCAAATAAAATTATCAATTTAAGAGAAATAGATTTACAGTTTTATGGAATTTATAATTTATGTAAATTAGTTGTCTATAACTGTTTATAAAATGCAACACATAGTAGAAATAATTAGAAAATGAAAATCAATTAGGTTAGTAGACGAAAAGTAACAGAAAATGGTTCCAATCTCGGATACTTCATCTCGCAATTGTTTGGAAAAGTGATAACAAACTCTTATCAAGGAAACGTGTATATATCTACGTTTCTTTAAGGCGAGGAGAATTAAAACGCGCACGTTTTTCTTCTTCTAAGTAATAAGAAAGCCAAACTAGTCAGCACAGCTTAGAATTAACGTGGGAATATAGCACAACTCAGCAGTAACACAACAGTAACACGCAGTATTACCTTATTTAGGCTAAACCTTCACTAATCAGTTCACCAATGGTAATCGTAGGACAAACAGTATGCATAGAATTAATAATATTCCTGGGTACTTATTACATGCAATTAATATTTAGAAATATGACAGTACATACTAACAGGAAAATGATGTTTAGATCTATGTTTTATCTGTTAATGCTCAAGCATTGGCTATGGTCTGTATTTATGCATTTTCTGTAAGGAATACTTGAAACCTCTCACTTGTTAAAGCTATTAGCTTTCCTTATAGTTTTAACAAAAAGGTAGATTGCTTTTCTCTGTTTTTACGACAATACGCTTTCGTTATTTCAAACACATTCGAGTTTCAGCATTTTTATGATTGATTAAATATTTATGTTTTCAAGTAGACTATAAAAAATACATAAATAGTAGATTATATAACAAGTGATAAAAAGGGAATTTAATTCGAGGGACTAAGTTGGATTCTAGAGTAGAATACCGAGCGTAGCAAGGGATTCTAGAGTAGAATCCTGAGTGGTGCGAGGGACAAGAACCGAGATGTTTTTTTTCACGAGTTGTGTCCTCTATTTTTTACCATTGACTGCAAGAAAATAAATGTATTTATTTTTCTCGTGGGTTAATAATAACTGCCAATCGGGTCGGGTCTTCAAGGTTAAGCCACGCTTATCAAGGTTGGTCTGTGGATGGGTGACCACTAATTCATTACATACAGAGTTTCCTCCGTGCGTCGGAAAGTATGTAAAGCCCTTGGTCAATCTCTCAAAGCAATTTTCGAAATTCAGTGTTTTATTGTTCCAAATTAAAAAAGCTTTTATTCATTCTGTGAAAAGAGCGTTTTATTCACTGTTATCGACAGTGAGTAAAAGAGAGTTTTATTCACTGTTATCGATGAATAAAATGCCCTTTTTCGAGTGGCGATGGTAAAAAACACATTTACCTGTTGTTATCTGCAACTACCAAGTTAGTTCTAAGTTAATATGTAAGAAACTACAACACATTTACACAGAAAAAAACGATATAGATTATAGTTTAACGGATACTAACTACATAAGAACACAATCGAAAAACTACACTACAATTTTATTTGCTAAAAAAAAAGGAAAAAGTGCCAAACAATCTATCTACCACACATCATTAATTAAAACTTAGATTAATTCAGAAGTACTACCTGATTCTGTATGCGAAACAAGAAAAAACATCTTTGTATTACAATGTTGGATTATCAGCACATTATTAAATAAATATTGGTCAAGGTTACAAAGTTATTTCGTGAGTTGGATTTGTTTTTGACGTCACACACAATTTGTCATTATATTTTGTTTGTTGTTAGAGTTGTGGGTACTTATTTCATGAGACTTGCGCGTACGTCGCTTCTGCTTTGGCCGGCGACGCGAGCGCAGCTTTCTAACCTTGACCCAACATACGATAAAGTAATCACTGAGTACAGCGATCACTAATCCTTTTATTTTAAAAGTTTTTATATTTCCGAGTTGATAACAATTTATACTTGTAACTTTTGTTATAGTTTCTTTAGAAAAGGGTCGTTTCGTTATCAAAGGTTTTGTAAGAAATGGAGTGATGATATTTGCCGTTGTACGAATGCATACGCGGCGCGATTAACGCTACTATCGTCACCAATCAAAACAACGCTGTATTACGAGTGACGTCGGCGATTAGCCAATGAGAAACGTTTTCATGTTTGGTGAGTGTGAATCAGGAAAATGCGTTTGATCACCCCATTTTTGTCTGTGGTTGTTTTAATAAAGAGAAAAACAAGAATGGTGGAACACGGCAATGTTTTTTTGTCTCTGGTGAATCGGAAACATGCGCCTGATCACCCCATTTTTACTTCTCCAGGGATGTTTAAAAGATAGAAATACTAAAGCAAGTATGTTACATTGTGGATATTTACCTGAGCATACCAGTAGCCCATTCCTTGTTGATAGGGGTACGGGTACTGCGTTTGTGCACCCATCGCGGGGGGCGCCGCTGTCGCATTGTTCGTACTCTGGAATTACAAATTTTTCATATTATGTTATTGGTATAAGTACTTACAAAGCAGCTATCTTTACAATAGGATAACAAAGTATGCAATTAGGAACAATGGTAAAGTTCATTGACCGAGACAATAGAAATTAGGTATGATTAAGAATTTGTGATTAAGTTGGCTTTGAAAATTGACTATTCTCTAATAATAATATGCAGGCATATTTTTTCCTATGTTTTATTTTCCAAAAAATAGATAAAACCTTTGCTCTATTTTGAATATGAGTTAAGGCATTATAATCATGAGTATTTATGTGTTGCTAACAGAAATGTGACCTCAATTATGTCCAAGAAATTAACATTTTCATGCATTGTTTGAATTTTATGGCAAATACTTGGCATTCAAATTGATTATTTCTAGTTTTATCTGTACTAAATATTTGCAGATATTAGTGCATTTCCCTCATGCCCAGATATAATGATATCACCAAGTATTTTGTTGGAACATTCATAGAGTAGTAAAGTAGTGAAATTCTTTCACACTAGAGCCAAATTGTAAGTTTGTAATGATACTTAGGTTTTTGCTCCTTTTGCAAGTTAAAGCAGTGTTATATAAACTCATTCAACAAGAGTAAATACTATGCCTATACTTCGTAGATCTCTAAAATGATCCTGTTAGAAGAAATTAGTCTATTATAGAACACGCACACAAAGACTGCTGACGAAATTGTATCAAGTGCTTGAAATACTGCACAAAGGAACACCCTTTTATGTTGTCAATGTAACAAGTGTCATCTCAACCACAGCTGTTGTTTTGTTTGCATGAATTAATGCCAATTAATTGTATTAATGTGTGAGAACGTATGCAAAAGAAAACCAACAAAACAGAAACAGAATAAGGTCACTTTTGCAACAGCAACAGATACATAGTGACTTTGCATTTTTGTATAGGCTGCAGACATGAGTTTTTAAGCTTATTATATTGATAACAAGTCTTCTTACAATGCAATAGATAGTTTGAGGAAATTAGATTTTAAATTGTCAAATAAAGATAACCTAAAATATTCATGACTGTTTTAATAATCATACAGGTTATCAACAGGTTGATTAAGTTTGAGAAACAGGTCCTAAATGTTTTGATTTACATATTTTGCAGATTAAAATTATATGCAAGAATATGTATGATTAAACAATGTCTGGCATGGTAATAATTAAAATGACTAATAAGTTTCATGAGGAAGCTATAGGGATTTGCAATTTGATTAGTTTGGGGAAAACCATTACCTACAACTTAAATTTTATTATTTTGCACCAAATTTCTCATCAATTCAACTATAATTAATCAAATTTTGATGAACAGTAACTTTTTTTTATGATTCACTTGGTTTATATTAAATATTTGATCAATAATACTGGTCACTAACCTTGAGGTTTTTACCAAAACTAATTATTGGACAAAACAAGCCATGATTGTTGTTAAACTATTGTACAATGTTGGAGATTGTAAAAATCCTTTGTAACTAATATTTTTGCAAACTCCGCCCCTAAGACGACCCACTGACCAAAATAAAGCATTGTTTAAGGATTTTAAAACTTTTTTTTACAGTTGACTACCACAAAGCGAGTTCATTGATCATACATTCTACTCTAAACATTTACTTTTCCAAAAGAACTGTATATTTCATGGTTTATAAACAGTCTACAGTAATATTATGGTCTAATAGGTTTCTTTTTATACTTGAAGAATGAAGTATACTAAATTCTTTGAGAGCTAAACTAGGTTTTAACGTAATTACAAAAAATATATATACTGTAATTACTTACTGCTAACAAATTGTCATTCTTACTATCATAGTTGTTGACCAATCAAGAAGCTTCACAGTTTACAGCTTATTTTTTTAGCCACTTTTGTGAAGAATCTTACTTGTTGTTGATGATTATAGCAAATGTAGCATGGGGCATGTACCACTTTTTCAAGATATGTTTGCAAGTCCGCACACGCTGCAAAGTTGTATTAGTTACCTGCATAGAAATACACAAACCTGGTTATCTCCTCCTCCATTCTCTTTGCCCCAGAAACATTTAACTATATGCCCGCTAATTTCTGTGTTGTGTGTCGCTTCAATGGCATGTGCCGCAGCTTCTTTAGTAGTAAATCTAATGAAGGCATAACCTTTATCCCTGAACACTCGTATGTCCTGGATCTGCCCAAACTGTGAGAATGTGTTCTGCATCAACTCCTCAGTTATAACATTGCTAGTGAAGCCACCGCAGTATACCGTCGTGTTTGTCGGTGAGCTCTGATTGTACACCTCGTCAAAAGTCGGCTGTTTCGCTCTCTTGCTGCTCGGTGCACCTTCATTTGGCTTGGACGGCGGCTTACGCGTCGACCAGTTCGTACGTATGGAGCGGGATCCTAACCACTGCCCGTTCATTGCTTGAATAGCGGCCTCTGCATCAGCCTTCTTAACGAAAGAAACGAAAGCGTACCCTTTAGATTTGAGCGTTTGTGGGTCGCGGACTATCCGACAATTGGAAATTTCACCGAATGGCGCAAATGCCTCTCGCAATATGTGCGTTTCAATCTCTGGTGATAAATCTCCTACAAATATGTGATGATGGTTGCTGGTATCAGTCTTCGGCTGATTGCCAGGACTCGTAGCCCAGTTAACCTTCATTTCCTTGTCGAGGACCACTCGCTTGTTCATGGCGGCCAGAGCTGTAGCTGCCGCCGTGTGACTTGTAAACTCGAGGAAGGCATAGGGATCGTTGCCGGGCTCGCGGATTATCTTACAACCTTTTACTTCGCCTATTTGTCCGAACAACGTACATATGAATACTTCTGTAACACTCGCGTCCAAATTACCGACGTAGAGAGTTTTAGGATGGCTTTCGTCGCCCATATTAGCTTATATCGTAATCTAGCGATTACTTAATTACGACTATGAACACTAATATCGAAAATAAGCGTTAATCAACGTGTTATTTCATCACATAAAACATTGGATGACGGATAAAAGAAGGAAAAATGTCGCAAACAGCGCCTAGAACTTCTCGAAAGACGTTGCTGTTGACTCGTGAAACGTTCACTTTTCGGAAACAAACGCATCTATAGACGAATTTCCGGTGGAATTGATTTGAAAATTTGGCGGGAAGAAACTTAAATTTTGGAAAGAGAACGCAAAATCACACAAAAATAAAATAAGGCGTAAAAATCGTTTACTTCACAGTAATAGGGACGTTTTATATAATTTATAAAATAAAATAAACCCTATAAGATAATGTGCAATTCAAAGACATAAACAATGTAAACTAATGTTCATAGATTTTATGCAAAACTTTTCCGGAAACGAGTGTCAATTGAAAGTCTATGACTCATCACAAAGTGCGCTTTCGATTACAAATATTTATAGCTTTTCTGCAATCCTATTGGTGTTAAACAATTGTTGTTAAGTTTGACCAATAGGGATTTGTTCAGTGTTTTATTTTGGAGAAGCATTTCATCATAGACAATGTTTATGAAAAAAATATTTATAATAAATCTAACATTGTTTCTATAGTAATGATTTATAGTTTCTGTTAAAATAATCTTTCTCTTATTTATATTCATACTTTCAGTTTAATTAACATATTTTTAATTTAAATTAATGATATATTTATGGCGACATGGCGACATCAAGGTGACATATCATCCAACTATATTGAAAATAGACATTATTGTCTAATTTACCCGTTTCACAAAAATAAAGTAACCACCATTATATTAAATAAATAAACTGAACATTCTGTGGCATTTTATAATTGGTTACATCGTATTTTTTTGACAGTTCACGAACGACAAGTTGGATTGTCGCACGATGTAAAGTTTATAAATTATTATAGAATCACAATTTATTAAAGTTCGTGTAAATGAAATAAGTAACGATACTAGACACTGTTGTGTTTTAAATATCGTTGTTTTTCTTTAAAATCATAAACCTAAAGTTATTTACGTGCGAGGTTAGAACCGCTTGTCAAGTACACGTATGCAGCTATGGTAATAATGTTCAGTTTTTGTGATTTTTGAGTGAAATGACGTGAAAAAAGCCCGCAGAAAACACAAGAGAAACAATGTTGCCCCTTACGCAAAAGGACACGCGGCTTCCTCGCGGAACTGTTGGTGGTATACGTGAAAAGGTTGCAAATTGGATGAGACTAATTTATTCTGATAAGAATTCGAGGAATTTATTCATGTTCCTTATTCTAAATTTATCCTTTGCGTTTGTTGAGTTGTTTTATGGTGTTTGGACGAATAGTTTAGGTAAGTTCACTAAAAACCTCTATCATCATTAATTTTATCATGTGTTTTCCTGTAAGAAATTTTGTAGCATATTGTAAACTAACATGGTACTGATTTGTGTTTTTTTTGGTTGTAGGTCTAATTTCTGATGCATTCCACATGTTCTTCGATTGTACGGGGCTGGTGGCAGGTTTGGCGGCCTCCTTAGTGTCGAAATGGCGCGCAAATGAACGATTTTCTTATGGCTATGCGCGAGCTGAAGTGCTGGCTGGTTTTGTAAATGGATTGTTCCTGTTATTTATTGCATTTTTCATCATGAGCGAGGCTGTGGAAAGAGCAATCGAGCCACCAGAGGTAAATACTCATTTCAGCTTACTTTCTTCCTTATTCAGCCTTTAAAGTAGACCACAAGAGCTCAAAAAACGATTTTTAGTGCTCGAAATATTTAAATGTTTTCAGAAGTGTGTGCTTATCCAGTATGATTCTGACTGGTATTTTTATATCTGAGATGTCATTTAAAAATGGAGCTAAAGATGAAAGTTTACTGATTTAAAACAAACCTGTGTTTACTCCGTGGTCAGATAGCTTCCCTTAGAGTTATCAGACTAACTTATCATAGTAAACAAACATAATGTCACTCTTGTTTTGGGCTTCCCTGCAGTCGGGTACTAAGTATTCCCTCAAAAACAAGTACTTATTTATGTGTCATAAATTAAGTATTTTAAAATCATAGATATACCATATAATTATTTCAAAAATGCCTATAAAAGACACTTGAATGACAAGCTTACTTATAAAATAGATTATACGTAGTTGACAATTCAGAAAGGTTGTTCCATGTATGGAAAATGGACAAGACACTCCATAGTTACACTTTTAAAATATTTACAATTTTTTGAAACATTTAATTTTTTATTCCTGAAATTTCCAACTAGACAAGATAAAAACAAGCAACTATAACGGAATCAAATAAGCAACCATTATTTTTTATCTTCCAATGATAATATTTTAATTTAAGTTTAACTCAATCTTTTATCTTTAATATTACTTGGCAAGATAAGTTTACAACTTTACAACACAAATTTAAATCAACAGTATTTTTTCATGTATAATCAATACACAAATGATTTGAATAGAGTAACTATGGAGTTTTTTGCCGGTTCTTCTCCATGTAAACGACCAACACGAACCGTGCACCTTTTTCGACATTTATAAGTGCCCATCTAGGCCAATGTTTTTTTCTTTTTTTTTTTAATCTCTGCTATCAGCCCTAGAGCTTTAATCAGATTTGTTGATTTGTCATCTCTTTTCGATTTGCACATCCAGTGATGTGTCATCTCCCATTTTTCAGACAATCATCAAATTGAGGCTAATCTAGTCCTTTTCAATCGGAACATGCAGTTGTTGGTGTTCAACAGTGTTGTGGCCAGATGTTTTCTGTGTCGTCTGAGTCTTAGCTTGTATGCCCCACAGGAGTTTTCTATTTCTTCTCTGACTGTTGGAGTTTCCAAGTACTCATGTATTTCTGTGTTCCATATAAACCATGGTGAATTGCTCAGGGTCTTCAATACTTTGTTTTGGAAGCGTTGGAGAATTTCTATATTGGAGGGACTTGCTGATCCCCAGAGTTGTATGCTGTATTTTCACACTGGTTTTATAATGTTTTTGTATACGAGAAGCTTATTCTCTAGACTTAATGACGACTGTCTACCTATTAGCCAATACAGTTTACAAAACTTTTTGTTTTCCTGATCCCTTTTAGCCTTTATGTGCTCTCGCCAAGTGAGCCTTCTGTCCAGATGCATGCCCAGATATCGGATTGTTGATTTTTGTGGCAGGACAGCATCATCAAGTGTCACAGGTGGACAATCCCCTCTCTTTAATGCAAATGTTATATGAACCGATTTTCAGGGCTAGCTCTTATTCTTTTTTTCAGCGTCTGCCGTATTGTATGAGCTACTGGGTGTATATGATGCCCACGAAAACCGAATTGATGATCTGTTATTATATTTTGGTCTTCAAGAACTGGCCGAATCCGTCTCAGAACTAGCTTCTCGAGAAGTTTTGACAGTAAAGAGAGAAGACTTATTGGGCTGAAAGATGTCGCTTTTGAGAGGAGGCTTTCCTGGCTTGGGAATCATGTTATAAATTGAAACTTTCCTCAGCTTTGGAAAATATTGAAGTCTCAATACTGCATTGAAGAGGATTGTCAGTAGGACTATTCCTTTTTTTGGTAATTGTTTTAGCACTTCCGCTGTTATCAGGTCAAAGCCTGGCGCCTTCTTTTGCTTTAATTGTGTTATGGCTTTCCTAACTTCTGCTGGTGTAATCAGTCTCAGAGGTAGTGACAGTTGTTGATCGCTGTCTAAGAATTTATTAATCTCTTCTTCTGAGTGTATGATGTTAGGTTCATTGGGTATAAAGACGTTCTTTAGAAATTCAGCAATTAATTCGGCTTTATCTGCAGGTGTTTTTGACTAATTTCCGTTTGCTTGTTTCAGCGGAGGTATGTATTTCTTTGGCCTTTTTAATGACTTGGTCAGCTTCCAAAGTGAATAGTCTTCAGCTTTATGCGGAGATAAGGTCTTTAGTTTGTCTTGCAAGGAGTTATTCTCATTTTCTTTAAGTAATTCTTTTAGAATTTTTTGCGCCCTATTTAGTGCGCTTTTGTCTTGTCGATTCCTGCTAGTGTGCCACTGACGTCTTAATCTCCGCTTCTCAGCTATCATCTGTTTAATTTCCAGGGTGATGTCTTGACTTTGTGGTTTGGAGTCTTTGTAAGTTTGGAGTTGATAGCCAGGCCGATTTTTTAATTAAATTGGTAGTGTTACATGCAGCATTTTCTTTGTCATCTTCCTTTTTAAGAGGTATACACAGGTTTTTTTTTATTGCATTATATGCAGATGTAATATTGGGTACATATTCATAATTAGCTAGCTTAGTTGCTCTAGTGGTGGCTAGCACTACTACTAATCATAAAGTATTGTGTTCATTCCCAGGTTGGGTAAAGTCTTGGTTGGTTTATTCATCAGGAATTTCTCAGTCACAGGCTCAGAACCTCAATGCTCGGTAATGGCAATTGGTTTGCTCCCAAACAGGGGGTATTTCGCCTATTGTATTTTATAACGGGCTGGTGTCCGCAAAAGCGCGCATATTTCAAGTCCATACTATTTAAATTACAGGTCGTATGTACCCTTTGAGAATAAACGGGCGTGATGATATGATATTATTATTTATGTCAAAATGTATCATACGTATCTTGTTGCTATTGCTACATTTGCAAAAAAAATAAGTTCTAGGTCAGGGAAAGATATTTCCTGCAGCAATGAGCCAAGTCTTTAGTTCACAAGGTAACTGAGAGTAGAAGAAATTTCTTTGTATAAATCCATAACATACCAATTGTTTTACACACTTGCTTATGACATTGATAGCAACATAAACAAATACCACAGAGTAAACAACCTTATCTTTATTCAAATAAGGTTTAAAATTGATTGAATGGTAGAATGTCTTTAACTATATCAGCAGAACTAATCACCTTTATGGTCCCATTGACTTGAGCAAAACAATAATATTTGAAACTATGTGTTAATGAAGAAGAAGAAGAAATCATCGAAAAACGAATATCTATTAGTTTTTCGATGATTTCTTAACATTTTGACGGTGAATATTGCAATTTCGTTTGGGCATTTTAAAACTAATGTCCCTCACGAGTCACGACATTAAGATTTCCATTGTCGATTTATTAAGAAATAGTTATTCGAAATTCCCTCATCAGTCTTCCAATTAATTCTATTATCTTGTACGTAATGTGTATAGTAAATAATGTTAAGATTACAAGGCAAATGCGAGTGAAAACTCCGGGAGGGGGACTCCCTATCCCTAGAAAGACATACGCTGACCTAATTAGTGATATTCTTCTCGCAACTGGCGTGCGTGTATGACAAAGATGTAGGTATGCACTTATCAAAAGGAGTTTTGTGTCATGGCTATCCACTTTCTTCCGGCCACTTTAATGAGATCGTCTGTCCATCTAGTCGGTACTTTCTTCCCCCATCTTTCAACCAGTCTTTTATTATATTATAATAAATTGGGATAAGGGCTCTTATGGGCAGGAGAATGGAATGATACCACCAGCTCACCACTACCAGCTCATACGATACAGGTGTCTAAAATACAATCATTCATCCGTCAACAGTCAATACAAAAGCACACCAAATAATGTACCACTGTAAACCCACTTTCACTCTACCTAAACCACGCGATTGTCAGCACAACGCCATTGTAACAATGTTGAAATTCTCTTGGCAAATAGTCTGCGACAATTCTTTCTCAAAAGTCACGTATTTTATAAGTATGAGCAACAGTTGATTATCGTAAATAACCGTATCGTTGCAGCACCGTAACAGGGTCTATTGTATGGTGCGGACATGACTCAATATTTACATGTGAAAGACAAATTTGCCTACAAAAAAATATTGAAAGGTCCGAAATATTGCACTGTCGGAATATCAACTGTAGGCGCTGATCTGAACTTTGAAAATCAAATAATGCGGTAGATTTCGCTTAGAGCGCTTATAAGAATAGCGCGCCCCCAACCCGACAAATCATCGAATACAGCCGCTTGTGGCTGAAATCGGCTAGATACCATCATCATCAGTGTTATACAGAATGAAATTTTCAAGTGGGCGTGGATGGTCAAATCCGAAACTATGAGGTATAGCGAAAAATACTGAAAGGAGTCTCGAGCCGGATTTTAATAAAAACTAAATAGGTAATCATTAGATTTTCGGAAAATCAATATTCCTAGCCAGGAATCGATACGACCCGTTGATTTAGAAAAAAAAATGTAAATATTATTACACCATTCGACACTAATAGGAATCAAATTCTGGGAAATAGGAAATCCCGTAATACCCGTGTGCGTCTTTCGCGTGTACACCTTCGTCCTCGCTCACCTTTTATGTCATCGAAAGACGTTCGGAAAAAAATTGTACCGAATCCGAACACCATTAGCGCAAATACTAAGTAGGTTCCTATAGACACAATTAATCTGTAATGTAACCCATGTAACCCATTACACCCTTCGTATCGAACGTAGATCTACGCGAGAGACAATGGCTTTTTAATTGTCGTCTGTAATTACGGCATATGAGGGGTTAAGGCTCGGGTATCTGCTAAATTAGCAACTCTATTTGTGGTGGTTCAAACTTCGTTTGAAATACTGTTAGAATAAAGTTCTAATCAGCTTGGCACTACAAAGTGGTTCTTACGTCAGTCACTGCGCCCGAATAGTTCGAAATGAGTGGTTTTTATTTAATATTGTAGCCTAATACTCGTAAATCATTAGACCAATTGTACGCTTTGTGAAGAAAAAAGTTGCCGTTTAGAATATTTTTTTCATATAGTAATAATAAAGTTAGAATTATTTCAATTGTAAGTACCAATTAAAGTATAGAGTCTTAAAGCAACATAATATATATTTTTTGCACATTTATATTCACTCATCGAAGAGGAGTTACATGGAGAAAACCTCTCGTTAGCAGATACCACCCCCTTAATGGGACACCTATTCTCTTTGGGAGGTAGCGGCTCATCATCCATCATGCAGATCCAGGGCCCCTGCCCTGGGTCACGGCTGGGTTGATCCATGTTCAATGTTCTGGCTGAATAAATACAAAGTCAGGAAAGTTTTGAGTATGAATATTGATGGGTTTAAGAGTAAAGGAAAACCAAAAAAACGATGGATGGACTGTGTGAAGGATGATATGGCTAGAAAGAAGGTGTCTGATGTGATGTCGAGTAATAGAGAAGTTTGGAATAGAAGGCATGCTGCGACGACCCTAAATAAATTGGGATAAGGGCAGGAGATTGATGATGAATAAAATCAAAGAATACATGTAAAAGTTTAATAAGTCTTTGTCCGTAGAAGATAACAAATCTTCACAAAACCTCACTGTCCTCCTTCGCTAAATAGCGTGGAGTTTGCGTGTCATGGCGTGCGAAGCCAAAGGTCAAGCGCGTAATCTAACTTATCTTAAAAAGCTGTGACGAGAGTCGAGTCACAATTTGACTGAACTCCAAATCTTGAGGTCAAATATGGCGGGTAATCCCTGGTCTGACAGTAATCATGTATGCAAATAAGTATGATTATACAGTTATAAAATACTTGATTATGGACACGGAGATTTCCGATCTATTTATTTACAAACTCACCATCACGCTTGTAATCCACAATGGTTAGGTGGAGGCCGTAGAGGTGTACATAATAGTACACTTACATTTCGCCAGTTATGTTGAAGTCCTATGTAATAGGGGGTTAGACTATTGCCATCAACCGCGCACAGATCCAGTCTCCGTGGCCGCTACTGAGAAATTCCTAATGGAAAAACCCAATAACGCATTGTCCGAACTGGGAATCGAACCCAGGACTTCATGCTCAGCAGTCGCGCTTGCGACCACTAACGAGGCCTTAATACCTTTAATATTTATAGTCAATATAAAGGGTGTAAAACACCTCTTAACAAAGCCAAAAGGCACTTGTTCTCCCCGTCATTGCGATCATTTTTTGGTTCTACACCATACCTGGGAACCTAGTTACGGAGATATTGGGGGTCAAAGTTCCAACTTTTTGACAAGTTTTTTTTTTTAAATACAAGTTTTTATTGTAAGATTTTTAATTTAAACACCTCCACGACCCCCGTACTATTCGGGGGATATTCAATCCATCTATCAGCACAAAGTTTTGAGTGCGTTACATTGATTTCTACCACAAAACATGATTTTTCACCCCAAAAAAAAAGTCGTTTCCCAGCAATAATTTTTGCGTAAAGTTACTTAGTTTGATGTACAGAATGCTTGGTTGCCGGCTTCGTGATCAGGTTGTTTACACCCGATAGAATATACAGGACGTCTGAAAGCACTGGCCACCCTATGGGCTAACTGCACAAAGTTACAGATGCGCTGGAGCTTGCTCATACACCAAATTATTTACCTCGAACGTCTCAAACAGACATCTTATTTGGTTCCTGTTTTAAAATAATATTTACTTTAAAACTTTGTCCCACTGTGTGAATGACAGTTTGAAGATTGAAATCAGCGATGCATGATATTGATAAACTATCACGTATTGTTTACCTAAGCGATCTCTTCAGGAAGTACCTTTTGAAATGTGCCTGTTGTAGCTAATTAACCATGACATTTTTAATCATATGTTTTAATTAACAATATTTTAACTTGGACTTGTGCCCGGTTGGCGGCATAACTGGCGATATGTGTTTGCACTAGTACATCTCTGCTTATAAACCCTTCGGAAATAACAGGCGCGAGCCGCGATGTTATTTTATTTTAACTTGTTAGTTAAGGCTGATGCACCAGGGCAGCCCGCGAAATTCAAAATTTCTTACGTTTATTGCAATTTTCAGGTCCGTGCTAGGTTGTATGTTGATTAAAATATTATTCGCGGCTGTAAGACATATGTAGTTATAGAATTATTATCATCAAAATCATCAATACAAACCCTCCAAGTTCATATAGGTGTAGGAAACAAAAAAGTTTTTGTTCCTGTAGGACGTCAAAAATCAAAATCAATCAAAATCAAAAATCATTAAATCATGATGATAGTGCATTTCATGAACTTTAAAGGAAAACTATAGCGGTTAAGATAACTTTATTAGTTTAGCAGTAATAGTCGTTGAACTTGGGTGTTGGATAATTTTGTACCAAATTCAAAATCCTTATAGAATAAATCCTATAAAGTGACTAAGATGAATTAGTTGCTTGTTTATAACGGGTAAAGACTTGCATTGAAAAACAAAATCTTAAAAAAGAAAAACATAATAAATTATTCACAGAGCTACCGCTAGATGGCGCTGTACCAACGGGTTCATTCTATATTGTGATAACGGGCTACTACGGCCTACACTGCGCGTGGCCCGACACGCACTTGGCCAGTTTTTTCTGAAATAAAAGCAGCCATACATCAGCTATATGCTAGTAAAAGTCCTATCAAAATCGGTCCAGCCGTTTCGGAGATTAGCCGGAACAAACAGACACACAAAAATGTTTAAAAATTATTTTTGTTTTTGTCATAAACTAGTACCGATGCATTTAGTAAAAAGCTGTTATTTTGAAATTACAAACAGATTATACTATGTTCTTTTCTGAAAGTCACGTTATCACCAAATTAAAGATTAAACATGAACCAACACTAAAGGGCCAATATTAGAACCTTTTTCGGCTTCCCAGTAATTAGATAAAGATCGCTTTGCATAATAAACCAGGTATTTTCACCGGAACGAGGCAGCACGTGCCGATGTTTGCAAGGCCTGACGTGATAGCGATAAGCCCTATCCTTCAGTTAGGGCACGTGTCTGAATATATCTGTGTTAATGTCGTAATCTATCGCTTGATTGTAAATTGGGCTGGAAACACGTCTTGTTGATGTGACGTCATCATTTGTTTAACAGCTATCCGATACAGATGATAGTCGAATGATTCTGTGACTTGCGTCATTGCGTGTTCTTCAGCTGGAAGCGGGCCTGACAAGGGAAATACTATCAGTAGACTTATATCTATACTGTATTGCTGTTGGGGTCTTATGTTGCCAGTAGACGGCGCGGTAGTGGAAACGATTTCCAACTAGTGGGCCGTACTAATGAATGGCCTTTATCATCATCTTGATAATTTCCCTGCCCTTATCCCAATTCATTTGGGGTAGGCGCAGCATGTCTTCTTCTTCCCTACTTCTCTATTACTCGTCATCTCATCAGACACCTTTCTTTCTCCATCATCCTTCATACAATCCAGCCATCGTTTCTTTGGTCTTTCTCTCTTAAATCTCCTTTGGCCTTATGGCAAAATATTTAGTTCTTAAGTAAATTCAGCACCATTTTCTCGACCAGGTGGCAAGCCCTCCAATAAAGTACTTACTTGCTTAAATAAATCGAAACATGATCCATTCTGTTATAATCTTATCTATTGCTTATAACTTCAACTCAGCGACAGGATTGTATTATACTCATGTAAAGACTTTCTATCAAACTTACAATATGTTATTTAGCACATGACGTGAGTGTGTTAACTAAACAGGTCTGCCTTTGTTTTGTTTAAAAAGCCTGTTCATCTGACTAACTTATCTGGCATGTAGGATAATTATGTTTTAATTCATTATCCATAAAAGTAAAATTGAAAAAAACATAATGTCCCAAATATTAGGAAAACAAAATACCATAATGGTTTTCCTCATTTTTTTTTTTTTTTTTACGGTTGTATAATGATTGGTTTTCTTTTTTAACTCTTCCCTAGTCGCTGGGTAGATGGCGCTGAACTTGGTAAGTTACTGCAAGGAACGGAAAGTCACATCATTTCACTTGGATGTAACGGTTATACATATTTGGAAGCCCAAAGTATCAGTCAACGAGCGTATGTGACGTGACGCAATGTTCTTTTTGCAAGCGTTTTGGCTTTGGCACCTAGTAACGTAGTCAGTTCAACGCTACAGAGTTCTTGGGAACTATGTTTTTTTTTATTACTCAAAAAGAAAACCTCCCGTTGTTATTATAATAGGGTAGATGACAAAAAACATCTAACTGTCCGTCTGATAGATTTTCAAAAAATATTGGACACATATTTTTTCTTTTTTTTCGTAAACCAAAAACTCGTGTGACGTCACATTTGACTACATTTTTTACTCAAATATGACGTCACAAGCCCCCACTCATAATCTTTGACATTGTACTCCTATTAAAATTATTGCCATTTCCGTAAAAATTACCTATTTATAAAATTGTATTGCTATCATAAAATTATACTCGCAGAATAAAATATTTATCTTATTTTCAGGTAAAACACGAACGCCTGCTGTTGGTATCGATAATGGGCTTCTTAGTAAATATGGTGGGCATATACGCGTTCCATCATGGACATGGTCACGGCCATGGTGGACACGGCCACTCCCACGGCGGTGGGGGCCATAACCATGGCCATTCACACAACAGCCATGGTCACTCCCACGATGACGACACCGAGGCTCCCACTGGCGCCGGCTCCGCCATCATGCGGGGCGTCTTCCTTCACGTCCTAGCTGACACGCTAGGATCAGTTGGAGTCATCATCTCGGCCATTCTCATGAGAATGTTCGGCTGGATGAGAGCCGACCCCATCTGTTCCATGGCTATAGCCCTCCTTATAGCGGCTAGTGTGGTACCTTTAGTGCGCGACTCCGCGGGCGTGCTCATGCAACGGACTCCCACATCGCTGGAGCGCGCGCTGCCTAACTTATACACGCGCGTGGTCGGCCTGGCCGGCGTGCACGCGGTTCATGAGCCGCACTTCTGGACCCTGTGTAGTGACGTCCACGTAGGTGCGCTTAAAATAGAAGTGGCGAAGGAAGTGGACCCTCGGTATGTCACCGAGCAGACGTCACGGATCTTCCGCGAAGTGGGCGTCAAACATCTCACCGTACAACTAGACTACTACCCACTCTGATGATCACAAACACACGCATGGCCACTCAGTGGCCCCGTGTCTTGTATATAAGGAGAATAAGTTAATTAAATGTACTGTGCAATTATGATTTCGGTGGGATGATTGTAAGATTCAATTTTTGTATGATTCATTATTATGTTGTAATGAAGAAATTCCTTCTTTTTTTACCGTTCACATTTCCATAAAATTTTAATTGAATACAATTTGTATTGCCTTTGAAATTACCTGCTTGAAAAGTATTGGTTTAGTGTATTAGCATAAATTGTATGTTATTACGAAATATAGCTATGTGTAGAATATTTTTATATTATATTTTTCTTTTTTATTTATTTTTATTTGTATTTTAACATTCCAATTGAATAAACAGTCTTCGGAACTTCGTCACTTGGTTACTTTGAAATGAAAAATATTAATTAGCGATAGGTATCTATGCGCTGCGGAATAGACTCGCAGTTTTGAAGCTGTGTTCCGACCAATGAACTATTAAATGCAGTGTCTTGTATCAGAAACACGAAAGTGGAGGATCTCTAGTTTCGAACAGCACGTCTTGAACTCAGGTGCATAGATAGCCTGGATAGTGCCCTATAATATTATGAAACAAATTATGAAGTTAGCAAATCGATAGTTCATATAACATTAAAATATTTTTAGACATTTCTTAAAATGTACATAACTTCTTCAGCTTTCTCTAACATTGTTTTTAATTTGTATATTTATTATATGTAAATTATAGAGTTACAATTTAAGTATATAAATCGAACATATAGCTTGGGGTTGTGCTCACCCCACATTGGAAGGATAGAATAAAGTAAAAGTGCATTTAGACGATTCCTAAAAATTTAAGAATTTAGCATCCATGACCCAACATTTTGTATATTATAAAGTTTTATAGAAAGGCCACAGTATTTTTCGGCTAAGGATATAATACCAGGGAATTTAGGTGTACTATGTTTAGTACTTCAATAGATAATACTCTATGTGATAGAATCACGGTGTACATTTACAAACTGTTTTTCGATTTTAATGCTTAGACGGAGGGTTTAGAGCTTGCATTACATAAGCAGAAAAACCAATGAGAGTAGAGACAACCTAACTGCTTACTGATAAAGTCGCCTATTTATGGAATTGAGTCTGCATAGAATATGTACAGACGCTAGCACGTCAAGCTACCCGAAACTGTCAATTTTTTCCAATCAACCTTGAACCTAATGCTTTAGCGTTAAGTCGAAAATCTATTTAAGAAATTTGACAGATTGTAGTAGTGCTAGTGTCTGTACTCTGTACTTAACGTTATAAAAAAATACCACGTTAATATACCACTAATAATACCAATTCCATGCTTTCTGCCCAAAGTAAGCTTAAAAAATAATTATTCCTGTTGTAAAGAGACTACCATGTTAATATTACTTCCTTACCTCGTTAGAAAAGATGATAATCTACGATTACGAATTCAAAAAAAAATATAAAATCTAAAACTAGGCATCTAAGGACCTGTATTGTACCTACCTGTTTGAACTCTCACGAAAACCACTATTTCACATTCTGTCTTTCAAACTCATTTTCTTTCCCCTCTTTTTTGTTTCGCCTGTTAAACGGAGATAGCAATATTTTGTCGTTTGGTAGATTTTATTTTTATTAACTGCTGTCTGCTTGCCAATTGTAGATTATCATCTTAGTAGATTATTATCTTAGGGGGGGTGTGGTCCCATAACTTCAGGACTTACGTATTCTGTTTTTTCTTTTTAAATTACAAGAATGTAAAGGTACAATGTTTTGTACAATGATAATTGCTCTTCCGATGAGAGATTTGTATTTACCCTGCGAAAATCCGATTAAATCAGTTTCTACGAGATTAAACATAAGTTACCGAATTTTATTGACTTTTATTTCACACTAAGTGTAGACTACCATTCTCAATGTTGGACTGTGCCTAATGCGCAATTACTATTTCAAGTTTTAAGTCGATTAGCCTTTCAAGAAAGCGGGTAGTGGTACCAAAATTATGTGCACAGTAAGGCCCAGCGCACACCGCTGGAGGCGCAGCGGAGCGCATTTGAAGACCACAATTTAATATAAACTTTAACTACCTTGATATACGGTCGCGCGCATGCTCTTGTAGTAGCTTGAGTGCGCTCCGAGTATCGCGTGCGAATTTATTCTTATATTGACCGTATATCAAGGCAGTTGTTTATATTAAATTGTTGTCTTCAAATGCGGTCCGCTGCGCCTCCAGAGCGCTGGGCCTAACGGTTATGGTCTGTGCAGACGATGGACAATCTGTCTGCGAACATGCATTGCAACAACCAATGGACCTCAACCTTCAATCAACAATTAGCAACTAGATACCGTGTCACGTACAAAATCAAAGCTAAATGCTGTCCGTGTGACAGCTACATTTGTTAACTAACAAACGGAGAAAATTGTTTTAAAAGTTTTAAGTTCAACATAATTACGACACTTAATAATAAAGTCACAAATCTTCAAAATATTATCTAATAAGTACTTACGATCATTCGTCACAAAAAAAAAAACGAGCAAAGCAATTCATTACTCCTGTCACTTAGAAATGAAAAGACGAAAGTTAAACAACATTTATTGTGTCAACCTTTAGTGGTAACAAATAAAGTACTTTTCCCGTTATATTGCCTTGCGAGAGACATCGTCTTGTTTCGAAAAAAGAACTAGTTGCTTATTTGAATTTTACTATAGGAGGTATGGAGTCGCGTTAATCACTAAAATAATTTATAATATGAACGTAATAAAATTTTATAATACTTTTTATATTTTGGGCATCTATGTTTGTTAATTACTTATTATTTTATTACTGTTCCGTTTTTGTGTAGTAATATGTTTATTAATTTGCTTTATCAGTGTTTCTAAGTGTCGTACACAAAAATGTAAGTACTTACGCTTGTTGTTAACTACTAAATGCATCCGGGCTGGCCAAGGTGTCTATTGCTGTATGTCACAAATAAAAATATCACTTACTTAATTCCACATCTTTACAATCTTCATATTAATACAAGTGCAGTTCAGTACAATTAATAAATAATAAAAAAAGTATAATAACGATTCAACATTGAATAATTTTTTCCATTCTGCGTACCTGAGCGAAAGGCGAATGAGTCTGACTGCCTGGCTGAATTTAAATTTAAACATATTAACCCTATGATAGTTATTAAAGCTTTCCGGCAAATAAAAATCAAACGAACCGAAGATCTATGGGGAATGTCTATCAAAGTTTGTATATCCATACTTGAGACTATAGCCCCTTACTTAGCTTTAATTTTTAATTTATTTGTAGACCCAGGAGATTTAATGAAACACAGTAAAGTCATGCCTCTTTTCAAATCCGGGGACAGTAAAGATTTTGAGAAGACTTTTTCAAAAACCTTGCTAAAAACTGGTAACACGGATACAGGCTCCCTTATTATTATTATACTCTTTGGATACAGGTCTATAATTATTAGTATAATAATTATAAACCTCTATCTATTATAGATATCTATCTTTACAAATTCCAAAAACAATGATTTATCGTGTCACAAATACATTTATGCAGAAAAGAAAAACAAATAATAATTACATTTCGATTGTGAATTATTAATGAATGTACCTGTAGTATAAAAACTGCAGTTTTAAACAATCGACGTCGGTTAGTATTTCCGGATTTATCCGATTTATCAAAGTGATCCGAACATGTAACTGAATTTTTAGATGGCTTATAAAAGTCATCACTTCTTTCTCTGTCGACAATCGAGATCCATCCTATAAACATAAACGGATTGCTTGGAAAGCTAAAATAAAAAAGGGAAAGCTAAATATCTAATTAAAGTCAACAAACAGACACAAAAGTAGCTTATACCAATTTTGAAGTTCTGGTAACAAATTATATTACAACACAAATCTACTAGATGCGTCTACTGTTCTGTTAAACAAAAGTTTGTGCTTAAGTTGGCGAGCCTTTGGCCAAGGCTCGCCAACACACGTGCCAACATTTGTAGCAGGGGTTTCAAATCGGTAATTTTCTTCAGTTTAATGTTATTTGTTAGTAGCTTAAAATATAATTTATTCTTCATGTACTCCGGCCGTTGCTTTTTCGGGCATTATTTTTGCAACTTTTGAAATCACACGGCGGCATTGTGAGACGTAAATTGGCTGTGTTTCAAGCCAACTAAACAAAATAAGATCTCACTTCTCAAGTGAGCTGTTATTTACCGAGACGGTTTTTTTTGCGTCGACCCGATATCTAATTGCTAATTGTTGATCGAAGACGTCAACCAATAGATGAAAAAACAACACAACCAATGAGTAGGTATGGTCATTTCCATACGGCGGACAAAAGTCCACCGTCTGCGCAGGCCTTTAGTGTCGTATGAGTCTGTTTACTTACACCAATAAAACAAAACATTATTTCAAATATATTATTTACCATATTCGTAAACAGACATGAACGCAATCATTTATCATTTACAACAAAATTATTAAATAATAAATCTGCATTAAGTATTCCAAAATGTTTATTATTTTAAATATAAAGTAAATAAGATCTATTATCTCGCGGTTAAAGTGGCCTGCGGGGTGTTGTGGTGACATTGCTTCAACATTAACACTAGGGATTTGATCGAATTCAGTGTTGCCAGTTTTTAATTTGAATTCTACTACGTGGTTGACAAAATTTATTTAGACATAATTTTATATTTACATCTTACATTGCCATGAAAAATAAAGGAATACTTTGAAGAAAAACTAAGAGATCTTGTAAAAACACGACGTTATGCCACCTCTTAGCGCTTCTACTTCTTCTCTTAAATTGCCCGCAAGTAACTTCAGCCGCGGCTAAATATGTGTTGTGCTATTCAATGAGTTTTTTAGCCTTGAAGTACCGACGTAGGTAGAGAACCTGCCACGTGGCGAGACCCAGGAGACATGCCATCGAGAATATGCTGAAGAATAGAACTCTGTTGTTTGTGGACTCTGAAACAGAATGACAATGGAAACTGTGATCAAATTATAATTAAGTATGTTAGTATATTCAGTGTTAATGATCTTATAACTAGAAAAATAAACCTAATTGTTTATTAAACTTCAGAAATTGTGTGACAGCATGTAGTGGTTTCTTGTAAAATCGTCAATTTCTTGCTTTACCATATGCAAGCACAAAAAAAAAATCTAACTTAAAATTAGAGATGAAACGGATATCTGGTAACTATCCGTTATCCGGCTTATTTTTACTATCCGGTCGGATACCAGATAGTAACCTACTATCCGGCCGGATACCGAATATGAAAGAAAGAAATAATTTCTCAGATAAATCATGCCACAGAAGCTTAGAAACGCAATGTATTTATAATTAAAATGCTAAATTTTATTACTGACTTATTAAATACTTGCCAAAAAAACACACAAATACTAAATTTTCAGCATTTGATGGCAACAAGCGACTTCACTTGCCTTCGTAAACATTGCACTTGTGCGACAGCGTTAACTCAAATCAAATTCGTCACAACATGTAATGCGACAAAGGGCCGAATATCCGGCTTTGAAGCTTGCCGAATATCCGATATCCAGCCAAATTACTATCCGTTTCATCTCTACTTAAAATATTGGTCTTTTGGTCCATCACAATCTCGTCTTTGAATTTACAAAACTTGTTATGATATATTATGAAACTAAAGAATAATTACCATTTGTGTCTCTCATCTCCTCCTCTCTCTTCCTCATGAGGGTGAAATCTTGGACAATGGCTTCCGACAGGTCCTCTAGTCTCTTCAGTTCAAGTTCCATGGGCTTCAGTTTAGCGGCTTCACCAATCTGGATACGAAAGAGGCATGAATGAATAGTTTCTGTTAGCTGATAACCAATGTCGGGCACTAGCAGTTTGCTGAACTGGGCCTATTTGGCGCAGCCGTGAGAGACAATATTATCTCTTTTTTCCTGTCTAGATTTAAGTTTTTTGTGTAGATCTAAGTTTTATTACTTATTTTTACCACTGGATGTGCTAGCTATGGCTACATACAACGTTTATTTTAAATTTTGATTATAAGCGCCTGAGAAAAATAAATAGCAAAGTGTATTGTGTGCGTTTAGATGGCGCGACCACGGCGTTGTTTTTTTTTATAACTGTTCAGATTTGGAAAAAAATGTAAAAGTTGATTCCTAAAAAAATTTGTCAAAGTTATGGTTAAAAAGTTCTAAGGGTTTGAACGTGGCCACGCCATTGAAACGGCGAAGAACACGTTATCGGCGATATCTCGCTGCAAAAACAACGCAGAGGTCTTGAAGTTTTTTGTAAAACGAAGAGTTGAATTTGCCAAAATTTGTAAAAATACACAAAAACTGCCATTAAAAGGCAAAAAAACGATTATTTTTCATTATAAACTATCGAATCATTTAAAACGTATTATATAGGTTTTATATTATTAAAAAAAATTGTTTTTGTCTATTATCGGCAGGTCTACATTTTTAGGTGTTGTTTACAAAAAAGAGATCTACCTAATGCTTACTTTCTTAGATAGGTAATCACTGCTTATAGCTAAGCGATACCGTATTACAGCTCCTGAAATGCAAACCTAGGATTTTTTGTGTATTTTTACTAATTTTGACAAATTCAAATCTGTGTTTTACAAAAAACTTCAGACCTCTGCGATGCTTTTTCAGCGAGATATCGCCGATAACGTGTTCTTCACCGTTTCAATGGCGCAGCCATGGGGTTTTAAGTCTTACAGCTCCTAAAATATAAAACCAGGATTTTTTCTATATTTTTACATTTTTTTACAAATTTAATCTGTTAATTACCTAAATTTAAAATAATATGTTTCAAAGATCTCCGCGGCCGCGCGGTTCTCCGCGTTTTAATCGCGCGGCCACGTTCAAACCTTTATAACTTTTTAACCCTTAATCAAACGCGAACCTGTGGCGGAGTTAACAAAAAACTAAGATCCTTGGTAATTCGGATTCCTGGGTAATTTTCGGCCGTAGAGTTAAAAAATAAACAGAAAAGAGGGGGAAATGGGGGGGAAATACCCCTTTTTTGGTGGGAAATATCAAGTGGTAAAAGTGGGAACTATAGGTCCCATTGTCCTGTATGATATAAACAATTTATAACACTAGCTAGTTGCCCTTGTTTCACTTGTGCAATAAATTTTAACTCAAAAATTGTGATTTTTTTTAACAAAAGGAGGTTAAAAAAAAGAAAAAAAAAATGTATTGAAACCCTTGTTGTACAATTATTTTATCGTGAAATAACGAATAATAACTAATAAGTTGCACATATCTAATAATAATCTATATTTTGTCCAAGTTTATTCGATCAACGAACATATTATGTAGGTATTTTCCAATAATGAGAGCAGTAATGAACACTGGTATGATATCTTCCCACATATAGACTCCAGTTCAGTTCAGTCTATCAAGCTGAAAACGAAAAATTCTGGGCAAGTTTTACGGTCCACACAACCGTAATATAGTCTAGTTTGCATAACTAATACTCAAATCTGCTTACCTAATTTTTTTTGCAGCACTAAACTAAAAAATGTAAAATAACTGTCGTTTTAGTCCGCAAAACCACGTCACTCAACTTTGACGTTGGTTTACATTATTTTTTTTCGGATGGGAAGTCATCAAATGACTTCTCCCGCTCTGGGCGGAGCAGGAGGGAGTGTCAGACTTTTACTGACTAAAACCCATCCATGTTCCTTTATCGCCCTTTGTGTTCCGGGGCCACGGTATCTCTTTCGAACAGTCCCGCAACCCCGGCAGGCATCGGCCCTTGCGGACCCCTTCCTTTTTGCCGACTCTCTTTGAGGCGCGCGTGGAACACGAACGCGCCATCCATACGGCCTGACGTCATGAGACGGATGGACGGCGAGCTAGCCCATAGCCCACCGTCCACAGGCCCGCGCCTACGGGGCGTCGCGGCCGGCACGCTGTGAGGTTCTCTCCCTCTCACGTTCCGCCACCTCCGTCTCTAGCATTACTGCTTCGCAGAAGGAGGTGAAGGCGTCCCATTCCGTCTCGCTCCGGACCATGGCTTGCACCAGGGCCAGACGCGAGAGGTCGCTGCCGCCAACCGCCGCTTCGAGGACACGGCGGTGCTCCACCCACGCGGGGCACAGCTCCACCGTGTGCTTCACCGTGTCCTCCAGTCGATCCTCGCAGTGGAAACACCCGGGCGTTTCCTCCCGCCCGATTCGGTGCAGGAACCTCCCGAAAACACCGTCTCCGGTGAGGACCTGCGTCAGGCGGAAGGTGAGGACGCCGTGGCGTCTCTCAAGCCACTCCTTAAAGAGGGGACTTATTGCCACTATCGTGGCGTGCCCTGCACGGGGTTGCGACAGTCGCTCTCTCCATGTCGCCATGAGATCCCGCCGGAAGTCTGTCCGCTGAGCGACAATTTGTCGCGGCAGCGGAGTTCCCCCCGGCGTAGCGCCTTCGCGCGCCATTCATACAGGCGCGCGAGGACTATCGCCTCCAGATCTCATGGCGGCAATCCGGCAAAGAGGCACGCCGCCTCGCGGGCGATCGTGCGGTACCCACGGGCCAGCCTTACGGCTACCACCTTTTGGGGCGCGTTGAGGTAGTGGGCTGCACGCAGCCTCAAGGAACGCGCCCACACCGGGGCCCCGTAAAGGGCCATGGACCGCACGACTCCCGAGTAGAGCCTCCGGCAGGAGGCGTTCGGCCCCCCCAGGTTGGGCAGGAGCCGCCTGAAGGCAGCCCGGTCCGTTCCAGTTTGGGGGCCAAACGTCGGAAGTGCTCCACGAAGTTCCACCGGCTGTCGAGGACGAGTCCTAGGTACTTCAAAGTCAACTCGACGCCGATGGATACCCCTCCTACCTTGAGTAGGGATCCCGTCGGTGGCGCCTTCCGAGGCCCATGAAAGCACATGGCCTCGGACTTGTGCAGTGCCACCTCGAGACCCAGCTGCCGGATCCTCTCAACGACTATCGCAACCCCGCGTGTCATAGCTCCGGCCGCCGCCTCGTGCGACCTCCCCTGTGCCAGCACCAGCGTATCGTCTGCATAGCAGACCACGCTGACGCCGCTAGGGAGGTCGGCGCGCAGTACCCAGTCGTAGCCGATGTTCCACAAGGTCAGCCCTAGAACCGATCCCTGTGGAACACCGCACGACATCTCTCGCCGTTTCGCTGCGACCGGGGTAGATGACGGCTCTGTCCGTCAAGTAATCCCCGACCACACGACGGAGGTAGGTCGGCACCCGGTGATACCGGAGTGCCTCCCTAATGCAGCTCCAGGGCATGGAGTTGAAGGCGTTGGCGATGTCGAGAGACACCGCCAAGACAACCCCACCCCTGGACACCGCATCCCCCGTCGTGAGGGCTCTCACGCGATTGATGGCGTCCACCGTAGAGCGCCCAAGATCCGGCCCCGTCCCCGCAAGGTGCTCGGCGAGGCGGTTTGCAATGACTCTTTCAAAGAGCTTGCCCACCTCGTCGAGCAGCACCACGGGACATTTGTTTACCATGACATGTGAAATTTCTTTGAAAAGTGTTGCTATCAACAAGGCTCTCTGAAATGTAAAGGATCCGTTCAGAAATATTACAATGCATTAGGTGTTACTATATAAAAATAAAATACGATTTTCTTTAATCTGGGAGGTGGGAACGGTTGCTCCCAGGCTTTTTTATTAAGGGTTAATCATAACTTTGACAATTTTTTTTAGGAATTAACTTTTACAATTTTTTAAAAATCTGGCCAGTTTTTTTTTTATTTAATACCGTGGTCGCGCCATCGAAACGCACGCAATACACTTTGCTATTTATTTTTCTCAGGCGATTATAATCAAAATTCAAAATAAACGTTGTATGTAGCCATAGCTAGCACACATCCAGTGGTAAAAATAAGGGTACAATTTTTATCAAACACTTGTTTGCCTAATAAGTAAGTGTCTAAGTAAAATTATTAAAATTTTACTTGGGGGTTGCTGGGGGCTCTACAGCAACTCATAATTCAGTTGCCTGTACCTGTTAATCTGTTAAGGTACTATTTTTTTAAGTATGTACTAATTCGGTACACATTGGGTACAATTGTTATATGAATTTATAAACAGCAAAATAGATGATGGGGTGTCTGGGGAGCATGACGTAAAATATTAGATGTCTCACCAAACTTAGGTCATATGATTTTAAGTGAGTGAGACAACATTATCATCTTTTGGTGTAGTAGGGTGAATCTAACAGTTTAAATCTTTGGCTTCATAGTAAATTAGTGGGTGCTAAGGATTATTTTTACACTCAATGGAAAATATGGCTGGATTTGAGTGAACCATTTAGGTTTTGGAAATAATATCAAATCAAACTTTCTATTGTTTATGTATCAGATTGATACTGGTTAATTAAAAAAAACAATACAAACAACAAAAAAATATTAATTAAGTAGGCAGTCAAGAACACATAATCTATTTATCAGTAGGAACATTTAAATGATCTGAATTCTTCAAGAATAGAAATGTTCTAGAATTCAGTGGTGGACTGGTAGTAGATTAACTACCAGCTATATATAAGGAGTTATTTTCATGATTTAACTTGACATTCAGGAGGATGAAAAATAACAGCAGTAGTGGGGAAAAAACCATCATGTCAGGACGGTCTTAGCCAAATTTATTGCAGTTCTACATGCCATATCAATAGAATATATCATTATGCATGCTTCAAAACACATTTTGTTAGTCTCACATAAAGCCACACATTATTACCCAAGTGTTCTGGATGAAGTGTGGATTGTCAGAGTAGAGTTACCGATAATCAAGAAAATATGTTAGAATTTAACCTTGTGATATATAATCAACGTGGCAATGCTGCCAGTCTTCTGGGTACGTTTCCGAGTGACAGCGATGCGGAGGAGTACTTTGACGCTTATTGACGTCGTTGTATATATGGAGGTTCTTACTTTTAGTTTTTATTTTTGTAATTATATATAGCCACAAATGTGTAATTTAAACAATATATAATTATATTTAAAAAAAGAGCTAAGTAGAGCCTATTATTAAATTTTCAAGAAGAAAAAGTTGTAGAATGTTGCTATAAATAGATGAATACGCAAACATTGTTGCCAGTTGAAAAATTTTTGTTCTAAAAAAACAATAATCCTCTACAACTTTAGTAAGTGATCAAGTGGGCAGAAAACTAAAGTTATATATATTTTTTTATATATTCATGAAAAATAGTACTTACGCCTTCATAATTTTTGGCTTCTATTCCAATTTTGATATCCAACATCACATCTTGAGTGACGCCACGGCGTTCTGAAATAGAATTTATAATTTGTAGACAACAAAAGTAAATTATGTGAGGCAGGGATATCCATGAAAAAAAAAACACAAATAAAATTTTGTATGGAAAGCATATAAACACATCAGGTTCCATGTAAAATACTAACCCGACCCGACCCCAACCAAACTTGATCCCAACATATTAGGGAAAAGGCTAGGCAGGTGATGATGATACAACATTATGTGAACAGTGACAATAATGACTGTGAGACATTGTTAGTATACAGCTGTGGTGTTCTGATATACATATAGGGTATTAGTACCATAAAGTCTGACAACCAGTCTTGTATTGTATTGTATTGTATAACGGGCTGGTGTCCGCAACTCCACGTCAAAGCGCGTATTTTGCGTATGAGCTATAATCCACCACGCGGGCCCAGTGCGGATTGGTAGATGTCACATGTCTTCGAATTTTTGGTTCTAGGACATGCCGGTTTCCTCACGATGTTTTCCTTCACTGTTTTGAGAGCAGTGGTGATGAAATAAATTACACAAAGTAATGCCGCCTGCCTGGGTTTGAACCCACGACTTACTGTTCGTAAGGCCACCGCTGCTCTCGACAACCAGTCTTACCAAGGGGTATCATATTACCCAGTCCTAACTGGAGGAGTGGAGGTCAGATAGGCAGTCACACAACGTAAAATACCGGTATTTAGCTGCATCCGGTTAAACTGGATGCCGATCACAACATAGTTGGGAAAAGGCTAGGCAGATAATGAATAAAAATGACCCTCTTACCTGGTGGAACTTTTGATAGGAAGCATACTTCGAATGTGTCGTATGTTTCTGTCACAAATGTGAACTTTCCTTTGGTTATGGACTCTCTCTGCGATAATATGTGGTCTTTAGAGTCGCGAATCTGAAAAGGAAGGAAAACAACATTTAAGGTCAATTTTTAAAACATTTCAACTTGTTTTGAATCTTTAGTTTTTCGGCTACACTTGTTTTAGGTCTAATTAGAAAATATACAAAAGTTGCTGCTATAGATAAAAGGGCAGAGGCAAGGGAAAAATGAAACTCATTACTAGTTCAGCAAAGTTGTCTAGAAAAAATTCTCAATAAAATACTGATTGTTTCTACACAAAGTGATACAATTGTTTCTACATGAAAGTCTAAGAATGAAAACATTAAATTAACACTTGGTAGCTTATCATTAACACAGCTCATGCTCAATTAGTATCAATGGAGAATTTATAAAGTTAATTATTTTATTTAACACATCAATGTTTGTCCTAGATAGGCATAATACTAATCACCTATGGTTGTGTGATCTGATCCATTGGTACAAATGTTTACTTTTAAATGTCAACAATAGTTACTTTTTTCTATTAAGTTAGGCCTAAGTATGTCTTAAGTAGGGTAAGGGGTGCCAAAACCCACAGATTTGCTGAATGCTATCTTAAAATGAAACTTCTATGTCATCAATAATTTTAGAAGAAAAAAAAAAAAAAAAAATGCAAAATTATACAACTCTCAATTAATTTTCTATGAAAGATAAAACAATTTCTCTCTATAGTGTTACAACATGACAACTGTAAGAGTTTACTGATAAACCAGTGCCGAATGGGCGGTGGAATTTTGCCAAGAAAAATTATCTTTATAACTTACGACATAGTCGACTCTCTGTCCGGCAACCTCTGTGACTTCGTATTCTCCTGCCACGAGCACGTTAGCATGCAGTTCTTCCTTCAAACACTTCTGTGTATTGGGCGCAAGGGTCCACATGATAGCGTCCGTGCTGTGCCATAATACACTCAAAACAAACACGAGATAATGCACCTCCATGTTTTTAATTGAATATTATGTCTCTATAGCGATAATTCAGTCACAATTCATAACATAAAAGAACTGAAAACAAACATATTCTATGTCAAATATACCGATGAGTTGGCCCGAAAGGAGAAACGTCGTCGGCTTTTTGTAAAAAGTTGCCAGGTTATGTTACAGTTACACGTCAGTATCAGTAACGAAACGGAACGTAATTTGAAATAGGCAAAAAAAAACTTAAATAAAATGTCCTTTATAGAAATTAAATAATAGCAAAATGTTTTAAATTTTTTTAATAAGAAATCTTATTTTCTATGCTTTGGGTATATGGTAAATGTATCTCAGATTTGTACAGATAACAAAGAAGTGTAACGATGCCTTTCGTACATTAATATGCACACATTTATGTTTTTTTCCATTAAAATATTTAGTCAATACATTATTTAAACTATTACAGATATTGCTGCAAATTCTACTAAGCATAACATATAGGTAATGCAACAGTGTTATTTAATAGTTTTTTTCATAATACTTTTACATCAAAATTGTCATTAATACTTTATTGCAAATTATGGTAACATTAAGTTGACGTTCCAGTATATATTTGAATTATACTCCTCTTTGGAGCATAGGAAAGAAATCACCACATGTTTCCGGAAATGTGTAAGCAGGACAGCTGAATGCATTGCTAAACACAATATTTTAAGTATAGTGGAATGCAGTTTTCTGTTTCTCGCGAAAGTGCAAGTGGATTAACAGCATTATAACCTAATTCATATATTTTAGATTAGTGTTTGGCTAATATTGTGCATATCTTGTGTAGTGTAAGAAAAATTAAGTTATTTATAAGATTTCTGAGTGGTTAAGAATAGTAAAGTGTCGCTAAAATCGTGAAAAACGAAGCTGCAGCCTTGGCTGTTTGACAGTTCCCTGGTTTATATTTTTCAGAAATTATCATTTTAATTGGATTCTTGAGGAAACAATTAAAAGTTTTGATTCCAAACTTAAATCACAGTGTTAGCAATATTATACAAGGAATCATTCTGGGTAAGTAGTGTTATTTCGTAAGATATATACATGTTTACATAATAGTATATTTTTCATCATTACTGCAATTGCAATTTTGTAAATTAGTTTCATAGCTTCCGTTTTATTTTGTTTTGGTTATATTTTTGGCAATATGAAGAGTTCGTTGACGTTACAGGATACCTGTGGAGTCATATGTAAACAAGAAGAAGTTGGATGTCTTCAATAAAATTATTTATCTGATACAGTGAGTATTCATTAATTAAATAGGTGACTCTCGAATGACTTGCAATGTGTTTTATTAATGTTACTAAAACTTGTAAGAAAGTTGTTATTTCATAAGATCTGAAGCATTCAAAATCAAATAACAAAACAGTGTTTTCCTAGTTGATTTTGAAAAAATTTCAAAACACTGGAAATGGATAAACTATCTCTTAAATGAATAAAGACGGCAAATACAAAAACTTTAAATGATTTTATGGTCCAAAATACACTGAAATTGTTTTGTCATATTTGAATTTATTTTCTGACTACGCATTTACATCTTTATTAAATGTTGTGTTAAATGTTTCGAACTGTGTGCTAGAGGGGTTTAAATGTAAACACAGACTAATTACTAAACAATTTAATCAGATGTATAGTTCGGTTCAAACTTAATGGCGGCTCGGAAGTTAGCTAAAGTTTATGGGGATTCAGAACATCTAATGAATTCTATTGTAAAGCTGCAGAGACAACAATTGACGGGCACAGATGACGCATCGTTTTGTCTGTATAATATGCATGCGTGTGTATATGCATCACTTGCATTTTGTCTTGCCAAGCAGCACACCTTGAACTGCACACTTAAAGTGGACATACTGTATATGTGTATAAATTTGTAACAGAAATAGATTAAAAAAAACTCCCAATGTCGATGATCATGCATCAAATGCAGCCTGCTTGCACCCTAAGGCATTCTAAAACATTTTGTTGGCAACACAACAATATTTTTAATTTTTGGTTTTTGGCAACATTGTAAACTTCCTCGCTTCCGTTGCCTCGATCGGTGTGCGCGGCCGTACATTTTTATAACCTACAATTACAAATTATAGTAAAAGGACAATTTACGTGATTAAAGTGATATACCTAAATACTACTGTACTGTGTGCGTCCATGTGTTGTGAGCAATAAACTGTGCCCCTCAAGAATTTCGCCTTTCACTGTCTGACGAAGATAACCAGCCCCTAGACATCCCCGAGCTGCACATCAAGCTCCATACATTGGTCCTTCGAGCCGGATTTCTTCGTCAGGCGGGCAACGAGTGCTTGGACAAAGCACCACAGCGATCTCCATTGTGAGCTGCATGCGGCGCAATCCCGCTGCAAAGGAAGACATCACTACAAAAGACGCGCAGAGGCAATTTAGGCTGCAAGGCACAAGACGGCTGCAATTTGGTTGGCCCGCGATACCTCATCGGTGCTAGCTACAGCTGTTCAGTCTACAAAAAACGGAATACCAAAAAGGCTAGTTTCAAGCTTCCACCTATGCAAGCTTTCACTTATATTTTCAATCAATCCGCATCATTCAAGATCGGCCATTTTGTCACTTCCTCGTGCGTGGCAAAACGACAAGACGATTGAGAAGACAGTTCCCGCGCATTCAAGATCGGCGAACATTCAATCAACGAACAACGACAGAGAGCTGTGGTGCAGGGTGGCAACACTGCGCAGCGCACTCTAATCAGCGGCAGCGCGCGCGTTTACTTCAGCGGCGTTACGTTGGCAGCGCGACAAGGGTCGTCCAATCACAGCGCGGATGGTGTATTATCTATGGTTGGTCGTATGACGTCGACCGACGCTACAGGTTTTTTTTATCCAATCAATAGTACTTTTACTTTTAAGTTTTAGTATTTTAATTTGTCGGTGGACTTAAAATTGTATTGTATTTTAGTTAAGCTATGCAAAGTCTATTGTGTAAGCTCGATTGCAAGCGTGATTGATTGGAACATTTTGGATTGTGTGGAACTAGTTTCTGTGTTGGAACGATTTTATCATTGTAAAAGTATTGTGCTCGCTCGGATTTGTGCAAATACAGTTGTACCTACTTTGTGCCATAATAACTGGTGATATCTCAGTGATGGCTGAAATAAAAGAGCTTCGCAGTAATCGAGGCTATGTTAAAGCGTCCATTACGAGACTATGCGGGTCCTGTAGAGATTCGGACGTCGCAACCATGCTGTTACCTAACCTCAAAGTTAAAAAGTCTAAGTTAGAGTCTCTTTACACGGAATACGAAAGCTTCAATAAGAAGATATTTTTCCTGTGTGAATCCTCAGACGATGAGGACTTTTCAGTACTAGAAAACAAATATTTCAACGTCATGGCAAAGTTGCAAGACGCGATTGAACTGAAAACTGCAAAGCATAGTGATGCTAACGATGTAACTGAATGTCACTCTCGTACTAAATTACCTACCATACAGATGTCTTGCTTCCAAGGTGAGTACTCAGAGTATCAACCCTTCATTTCACTTTTCGATTCACTTATACACAGGGACAAACATTTAGATTCCTTACAGAAATTATACTATTTGCGGTCTTATTTAAAAGGTGAACCTTACGACCTCATAAAGAACTTGCCCTTGTCTAATGAAAGTTATTTAAAAGCAAGACAATTATTAGATGAAAGGTACAATAATAAATATAAAATTCAGAATGAACATATTGCACAGTTGTTAGATCTTTCAGCCATAACAAAGTCTACTTCTGCAAATATTCGCAGTTTTGTTTCGAGCACAAAACAAATTCTAGCAGCCATTGAAAATCTCAACAATGACATAAAATATTGGGATCCAATAGTTTTATGTATCCTTACTCGCAAATTAGATACCTACACTGCAAGAGCCTACCAAATGGAGCGCGACGACAACATGGAGCCAAAGGTAAAGGACTTCATCGAGTTCCTCGAGAAGAGGGCTCTCGCTATGGAGAATGCGGAGCCCACAACTTCCAAGGGCAGCAAGGTGGTGGTGAATGTAGCAGCACAGAAGACTTCTGCAACTGCCTGCTTACACTGTAAGTCTACCACGCACAAGTTATTTAATTGCAAATCTTTTAAATTACTTTCTGCTCTGGAGCGATTAAACTTCACAAAGGCTCAAAGTTTGTGTCAAGTTTGTTTAAACAAACACAACGGAAAATGTAAATTCCATTTTAAGTGTGATCAGTGCAAGCAACCTCATAATTCACTGATTCACTATGATGAAACTGTTCCACCTGTCAGTTTGTTGTCCGGAGAACAAGCAAATTCTAATATTTTACTCCCTACAGCACGAGTTAAGCTACTGACCAAGGACAAAAAGGTAATATTAGCAAAGGCGATTCTAGACACAGGTTCTCAGGCATCCCTAGCAACAGATAGTTTAATTAAACAACTAGGTTTGACCCCAACACCCAAAAATACAAATATAATTGGTGTTGGCAATTCGCAGAACTGTGCCAAATATTGTATTCCTTTGCAGATACAATCAACAACTTCCTCTTACAAGAGGACAATTAACTTCCACGTTGTTCAGCAAATAACTTGCAAATTGCCACAAAATGAAATAGATATTTCAAAAATTAAAATACCCGAAGACATAGTGTTGGCTGACAAAGACTATTATGTCCCATCTAGTATTGATTTACTAATTGGTGCTGATGTGTTTTTTCAGATTGTGCTGCCATCTCAGCCGGAGGTAGAGTTGCAGTCAAATAATTTAGTCAACACCAAGCTAGGATATGTCATCGGGGGCACAATTTTGCAACAACAGGTACCTGACAATAAGGTAACCTTAATCTGTTCAACATGTGACAATAACATCAATGATGAGATTAAAAACTTTTTTGAGGTGGAGAAGGTCCCTCAGGCATACTGTGAGAAGCTGAGTGAGCATGACCTAGCTGAAGATATTTTCCAAAAATGTGTCAAATTAAATAATAATAAATTTCAGGTTGACATACCCCTCAAAGTACCTATTTCCGAAGTTAACAGCCATTTAGGTAATTCTTTTGATTTGGCATTGCACAGGTTTTTAAGCTTGGAAAAGCGGCTTCACAAAAATCCCCTTCTTTTAACAGATTATAAAAAATTCATTCAGGAATATGTTGAGCTAGGTCACGGTCAATATATTGATTTTCAGAGTTATGATCTTGAACAAGACCCTGTTTATTTCCTACCTCACCATGCAGTGGTCAACGAGACTAGCAAGACCACTCGCACAAGGGTCGTTTTTGACGCATCCATGAAAACAAATCAAAAGGTCAGCTTGAATGATTTAATGCTCAATGGTTCATTACCACAAAAATAACTTTTTGATATAATACTTTTGTATCGAATAGGTGACTTTACTTTCTCAACTGATATCCAAAAAATGTTTAGGAATATATTAGTCAATCCAAAGCATGCAAGTCTCCAAAACATTCTATGGCGCAGCCATCCTAGTGACACAATACAATGCATGCGCTTGAACACTGTTACTTATGGTATGAAGAGTAGTAGTTTCCTGGCTACAAGATGCTTGCTTGAACTATCTAATAGGTATGGTACTGACTATCCCCTTGCTTCATTTATTTTGAACAACTGCACTTATATTGATGATATTTTATATTCAACATCTGACAAATTAGAATTACTAGAAGCCAAAAGTCAACTAGAGGCGATTTTACAGAAAGGTGGTTTTCATACACACAAGTGGGCATCCAATTCACCAGACATTTTGTCAGACATTCCATATAGTGAACAGCAATTTAATGAGTTAGAGCTACAAAAAGATAGTTGCACAATGAAAGCACTAGGATTGCATGTTGACATAAAGAATGATTGTTTTACTATGTCATGTCCAAACAATTTTGAAAACGATAAAGTAACAAAAAGATCAATTTTAAGCTACATTGCACGTTTCTACGATCCCATGGGGTTTGTGAGTCCCATCATCGTTAAGGCAAAAGTAATATTGCAAAAGCTTTGGCTTGATAAGCTAGACTGGAATGCCCCGCCCCCCGCTGCAGTCAAGGAGGAGTGGTTGAGGTTTGCTGCTGATTTATTTGCTATGGAGCCAATTTCTTTTAATAGGAACATTCCAGTCTCTAAATCTGCCGAAGCTGTTCAACTCATTGGGTTTGCCGACGCGTCAAGTTCTACTGGGTATGGATGCTGTGTCTATCTCAGAGTGGTGGACGTAACAGGTAAGGTAAACATATCTTTACTCTGTTCAAAATCGAGAATTAATTCACATAGCAAGCCACTAACCATACCGCGATTAGAACTCAATGCCGCGCTTTTATTATCGTACCTGATCAAAAGAACGCACGATACACTTAGCTTAAAAATTGTAATAAATAATGTTTACTTATTTACTGACTCCATGATAGTGCTGGGTTGGCTTAATACCGAAATTATTAGCTTACAAGCTTACGTCGCGAACAGAGTGAAGATTATTAAAGAAATTTCTTCTCAGTATCAGTGGCGCTACGTCAACACGAAGGAAAACCCTGCCGATCTTATTAGCAGGGGGATGGATCCACAAGATCTTGCGAGCCGCTCATTATGGTGGCACGGACCATCCTTCCTACAAAATGGTAAGCATGAGTTCTGCAATGACAGTCAAAACCTCCCAACTGTTACCCTTCCTGAACTCAAGAAAGTGGCGCCATCTAGTGATCAACTTGTTACACTCTCGACGCAGGTACAAAACGATTTATTCGAATTTTTGCAGAAGTATTCTGACATACATAAGATGACACGAGTCATGGCTTATGTACTTAGGTTTTGCAACAATATAAAAACAAAAAACAATAAAATTCTCCTCAATTATTTATCTAGTGAAGAGTTAACAAAAGCTTTAAATTTAATTATCAAGCAAGAGCAATATGTTCATTTTAGCCAGGAAATTAAAACCCTAAAACAAAATAGGGACTTATTAGGTCCTCTAAAATCGTTACATCCATTCTTGGATGATCAAGGTTTACTCAGAGTAGGTGGCAGGTTACAAAATTCCCAAATTCCCTATGAACAAAAACATCAAATCATTTTACATAAGGAATCTAAGGTCACTGAACTCTTGATTAGGTCTGAACATCAAAGATTATTTCATGCAGGTCCTAAATTACTTCTTTCCATTTTAAATCAGAAATACTGGCTTATAAATGCCATGCGGCAAATTAAAAAAATAACTCACAAATGTCTTGTGTGTTTTAGGATGAAAGCCGAGTCTGCAAAGCAGCTAATGGGTTCATTGCCGCAACAGCGCGTTACTGCGTGCAAGCCCTTCCTAAAGGTTGGTGTGGACTTCGCAGGGCCCCTTCTAGTTAAAAATAGTAGAATGAGGAGGTCAGTGGAAACAAAAGGATACATATGTGTGTTCGTTTGTTTCGTCACAAAAGCAGTGCACTTGGAGCTGTCATCAGATCTAACAACTGACTCATTTTTAGCCTGCTTCAAACGCCTCGTAGCGAGACGAGGGTTGCCCAGCGAAGTCTTCGCTGACAATGGGACTAATTTTAGGGGTGCAGCGAACCAATTGGCTGACTTGTACCGGTTGCAGGCTACCTCAGAACATCAAACACGGGTGCAATCGTTTTCGGCCCAGCAAGGTGTAAAATTTCATTTCGTGCCCAGTTACTCACCTGTGTTTGCTGGCCTGGCGGAAGCTGCGGTGAAAAGTACAAAATTTCACCTCAAAAGAATTTTGCAAAAACTAGTTCTTACCTATGAACAATTAAATACTATCTTAGTACAGATAGAAGGCATACTTAATTCGAGACCTCTCGTACCTATGTCCTCCGATATCAACGATTTCAGTTATTTGACCCCTGGTCATTTTTTAACAGGTAGTGCGATCATGTCTTACCCTGAAAAAGATATTTCTGACTTGCCTACTAACAGACTGAAGTTTTGGAAGGTTTGTGAACATGCAAAACAATGTTTCTGGTCCATTTGGCATAAATATTACTTAAACTCATTGCAATGTAGATCAAAATGGCAATCAAGCGTACCTAATGTGGCAGAAGGTATGTTGGTTATTCTTAGAGAGCCAAATTGCCCCCCGTTGCATTGGCCATTGGCTAGAGTCTCGAAAGTCTTTCCAGGCAAAGATGGGAAGGTTAGAGCGATGGAAGTTACTGCTCCTAATGGAAGAACTTATATGCGCTCCTTGTCAGGCATCTGTGTTCTGCCACTATATGACAATCTAACTTAAGTATATAACTCGGTATTTTGCACAAGTCCATGCCGAAATACATTATATAGGTATATAAGGTTGTCTAGTGATAAGATAATTAAGTGTCAAGTCTTATAAGCAGTTGTTTGTAACTAATGTTTTATGGTTTAATGTGTGTTTCTTTCGATTTATATAAGTAACTAAACAGGGTTGTCTCTTAGTTTTAGTTATGTAATAAAAGTAATCAAGTTGTTTAGTGATAAGATGATAAAGTGTTAAGTTTTACTATCTAAGCAGTCGTTTGTAACAAATGTTGTATATTTTGATGTGCGTTTTCTCAGCGTTGTCTCTTAGTTAGTTATGTTGTAAAAGTAAACAAAAAAGTAGGTGTAAGTACTTATAATTTTATTAAGTTATCAAAACTGTTGTTTTGTTTTTGGTTTTTTGATTTGTAACAAGTTTGTTGTAACTTTTACTGTTTATTAGTACAATATCTAGGTAACTTTGCATTGTAGAAAAGGCTTCTTTTCTGGTGGCGAACATGTTGGCAACACCAACAATAATATTTTTAATTTTTGGTTTTTGGCAACATTGTAAACTTCCTCGCTTCCGTTGCCTCGATCGGTGTGCGCGGCCGTACATTTTTATAACCTACAATTACAAATTATAGTAAAAGGACAATTTACGTGATTAAAGTGATATACCTAAATACTACTGTACTGTGTGCGTCCATGTGTTGTGAGCAATAAACTGTGCCCCTCAAGAATTTCGCCTTTCACTGTCTGACGAAGATAACCAGCCCCTAGACATCCCCGAGCTGCACATCAAGCTCCATACACATTTGTTTGCTGATTTATAATTTACAGAAGACGTAGCGTTGGAAGACCCCCCACCAGGTGGACCGATGACCTAGGGAGGTTGCGGGAAACCGCTGGATGCGAGTCGCAGGGTACCGGTCCATGTGGTGACACTTAGGAAAGGGTTATGTCCAGCAGTGGACGTCTTTCGGCTGAAAATGATGATGATGAGATAAAAAAAGTGGTTTCTTTCTGATTTTCTCATCAACTGAGGGTAGAATGTATGCAGGGAATAATAAATAAAAATTAAAGTTACAACTTCAAATAAAATTATGTATTGATTGATTTATTAATAATCTAAAATCTTGAACTGATACTCAAAAGTATATTTCAGGTGGAACCTGGCTATGTCTCGACATAAACCGGAGCTCAATGGCATCATAAACTCAGGAGAAATATGTGAACGTCAACCAGAAATAATTTACCACGATTATTAAGGTAAGTTTATAAGGATGTGTTCATAGGGTTTTATGTTATATACTGTATAACAGGACATGACACTTATATCATGTATTTTTCAATACAAAACTTAGTATTTAAAAGTTCTTTTAAAATGGGCTAGGTTACGAAAAAAATACAAAGCAGTCAATCTCTATCAAGACAAGATTCATAGCTTGAAACTTTGACTTTACTCCCTTCTTAACTTTTCAAATAAACCATTTATTTTAAAATTCATATAAAACATTGGCATAAACAATTATAAACATTATAAAACAATAAAGTTCAAATTCGTATAAAGTTTTAGAAGTTTACTTAACAGAGTCAAAAATCAAAGTGAATCTTGCCCTCTATAAGTCTTTTAGCTCAAATGCCTCTCCAGTCAGCCAGTCCATATGACTGAACAGATAAATTAAGGGCTCCTTTTCCCGGCAGTTTATGCATTTTACGAGTCGAGACGGCTTGCGCCCGCGTTGCATAGGAGCCGTCGCGATATGAACTCCGGTGACTTATGACGGCGGCGAGCAAACACGCCACAGTAAAAATAAATGAGTAGTTAATTTTCTTTTGCGTGCTGGTAATAAGAGCTAGTTTGCAACAAACACGTATTGCTTGATGTGCGTATAACACTATGTAACACTAATACACTTTATATTGTTATGAATGTATGACTGAGGCAGGCGATTATCATTCTATAGAATTTTAAGAATGGTGGTAGAAGATTTGGTGAGTACTATAATGAAAGACAAATATGTAATTAATTATAATAAAATAAAATGTATAGGTCTGTACTAGCATAAAACTTTTTTCTACCTAATAAACGCAGCGCGACCGTAAACCGTGTTCTAGGGTACCGATGTAACCGATAGCCATGTTCAATGTTTTTAAAATATTCAATAAAATCACCTACGTTATTGTCATGAATCTTTTCTTGATAATTAACTCGTTTTTGAGAATCATTACAATGCAAAAATCTTACTAATGAAAGTAGTAGATGCTAGTGACCCCTAATAAAGGTTTACGTATGTACCTACTGTAAGAACGGACTACCGTTCAGCACCGTATTAATCAGCTGATAACTATATCAGCTGATTAATAAAATGTTTGTATTGCTTTCGTCGTAATAAAAACATTAAAAACTTTTTTGCAAAAAAATAAAATCGTCTTCAAAAACACAACAAAGTGACGTTTTCACTTTATTGTGTTTTTGAAGTCTGTTATTTTTGCAAAAAAGTTTTTTGTTTTTTTATTTTTATTTTTAATATGCGATACAAATATTAACTCCTAATACGGGGCGAGCGCGGGTGCAGATCAAGACTGCGAGGCTGCTACTGAGAAAATCCTGATGGAAAAACCCAATAACACTTTGCCCGGGAATCGAACCTAGGACCTCATACGCAGTAGTCGCCACCACTAGACCAACGAGGCAGTCATTAATTTTATACTGTTAACAATACGTGGCATGGTAATATGCTTATCGCCAATAAAATGGATCCTAACATACCTAACTGTCGAAACATGGGTGTACTGTTGACAATTCTGCACCCCCTCAAAGCATACATGATGTTGTTACGATGTTGTGAAAACAATAAACATCCAAGCGATTTTCTGTCTATAATTGAAGAGTTCCATTATATATCTCCGAAGATCAGCATCAGATCTTCACCAAAGGGAAGCGAAGTAATTTTCTCGAAACAAAAAATAATCATCGAAATTGGTTTACAATTGGCGAAGATATTAGTCATACTGGCTTCGCTAGTCTGCGTAGAGGACAATAAAGTAGGTACCTACTACTACGCGCGCGGCGACGATATTATTGTGGTGATAAAATTGCATAGGTCCTCCCTCGATGACGTCCGGCACGACACTGGCGCGGTTGCGCTAGCTATTTTTCACGTATTTATTTAATATATAAAAAAATAAGTGCCATATTACAAATCTATCCAATAATATCACTGACAAACCCGATTAGTAAATGAAATGTTAAATTTTCATAAAAATTGCGTTCCCCCAAGTCTCATAAAACTTAAAATACTTTCAAAATCGACGTTACTGCAGATTTTTTTTTATCGAGCAAAATGTTTTTTAACCACAAAAGTCACTAGATCAAACATGTATCTGTACTATATATTGTTTTCCAAATTTAAATATGGTGATTTTTCTGGAAAAATCGATCTAGAAACGAAAATTTCGAACTTAAAAATTAAAAATTTGATATATTGGTTATTTGGAATTTTGAATGGAGTTTGAATTAATTTTTGGCTGGATTAACTTCCGCCATTTTGTTTTTTTTTTATAAGTAGCAGCCACGCATAGGACCTATATTAATCGATAGCTGGTACCAATACTCGGAAGCTGGTACCAAGGTTCGAAATGATAGTAATAGGGCTCCTATTACTATCATTTCGAGCTGTCAACAGAGATACGTAATAGCCCTGCTGAAGTCTCTGCAGCGGTGCCAAGTAGACTAGCGATACATCTAAGTGTTGAGAACCAGCAAATATAGCACATCCCATTGCGTCGGGGGCTGAGGCAAGGGTACGTAATTCCCCCGAAATTGTTAACCAACACACTGGGGGATGTTGACTTGTAGCAAATGCTGGATGGCCTAGTAGATTCTTCATTACGCATTGGTCTCAGGGTGAACTTAGACAAAACCCAGATTATATTCTACGAACACGTCACCCCAGGACTTATTTTTGTCAATGGTGGTCCTCTCGAGGATGTTCGAGAACATATTTACCTCGAGCAAACTGCGCAGTTTGGTAAGAACAACTTTGAGAGGACGGCTACCAGAAGAATCCAGCTGGGCAGCATTTGGAAAACTTCGTCGGATCTTGTCGTTGCGTATTCTACAGAGCATAAAGACTAAGGTCTTCTACGAGTGCGATCTGCCTGTTATGACTTACGGGGCTGAAACGTGGACACTCACGGTACGGCTGGTCCATAAATTCAAGGTTACTTAGCGAGCTATGGAGCGGACTATGCTTGAAGTCTCCCTGACTATCACTACATATTATAAAACAAAGTCACCCGCCGTGTCTGTCCCTATGTATGCTTAGATCTTTAAAACTACGCAACGGATTTTGATGCGGGTTTTTTTTTTAGTAAATAGAGTGATTCAAGAGGAAGGTTTTTTGGTTAGGTCAGCTAGTCTATAATATAAAAATGAATCGCTGAATGTGTTGCTAAGCACAAATCTCGAGAGCAGCTGAACCGATTTCGCTAATTTTATTTATAATATTCCTGGAAGTACGAGGATGGTTCTTACGGAGAGAAAAATTAAAAAAATGCCTGAAAAAAAAATCAATAAAGAAATAAATAATCGACTGTTAGGCGGTACGAAGTTCGCCAGGTCAGCTAGTACACGATAAATTTGAGACAAAAACATATACAACGAGTAGGTACTTTCGCATAAGAATTTTACCAATTCCACAACCCAAGAAAACCTGTAGCGTATTTTTGAGAATAAATTATAAATTAGATGAATAACTCGGGGATATGAAATTTTACTTACTCAATTTCTACATTTTAAACGACCTACGACGTGGTGTTGCGTGTCTGATCTGCGAAGTTCACAAATCAATAATGATCGATTTAAAAAAGACCGAAAAACCCGAAAGCCCGTGTTTTTAAACGACAAAACCGTTTTTTTTAACAAACTGAAAAATCGGGAATTCCCGGGTCCAATCACAATTCCCACATTTTGCTACCTCTTTCTAGTTTGATGTATGCTCCATTTTTGCAAATTTCTACATTTTCGGTCCTTAACTTTCCGGCCTCAGATTACTCTGGCATCTCATCATTCGTTTTGGTGAGCTCGTCCTGCCGTATTCTTCATGACCTGGTTCTTAACAAACAGTTGTTTTCTAGATTGTCTTCCACTTTCACTGATGCACCTTTCGTTTACGTCGTCCTTTTCGGTATTTTTGAAGCTTTTCCAGATGTGGTGGCCCAGTGGTGGCGGCCCCGACTTACAAATAGTAAGGCCCAGCGCACACCGCTGGAGGCGCAGCGGAGCGCATTTGAAGACAACAATTTAATATAAACCTTAACTACCTTAAATTGTTGTCTTCAAATGCGCTCCGCTGCGCCTCCAGCGGTGTGCGCTGGGCCTAAGTCGTGGGTTCGAACCCAGACAGGCGCATTACTTTGTGTAATTTATTTCATCACCACTGCTCACAAAACGGTGAATGAAAATATCGTGAGGAAACTCCTAGAACCAAAAATTCGAAGACATGTGACTTCTACCAATCCGCACTGGGACGGGTGGTGGATTATAGCCCATTCCCTCTCTTTGAGAGGAGGCCGTGTCCCAGCAGTGGGAACATTATAGGCTGATGATGATGATGCAAATTTTGCGCCTTACAGTTTCCTCTGCGGTTTTTGACTGCATACCGCGAATCCGCAAACGTAGGGTAGGACGCTCTTAGGCTAGATGGACCAACCTTCACATGGTGGCAAGTCCCAGCTAAAATAGAGAGACAGAGGATTGAGTAAGACTGATAAATGTTATAAAATTGGTGATGCTCATATCTATCAGTGAACTGTTATTTTTTTCTTTAGTTGGCCTATTTATTTGCGATGCACAGTTACAGCAATTACTTTATGTAGTCGAAAGGTTATCACGCGGTTTTTGCGGATGTGGCAGATAACTTTTGGGGTGTACAACAAAGCCAAGGTTGCTAAAATCCAGTTTAAATTTGTATTTCGCGTGTATTTTTGTAATTTGAATTTCACGTGTAAAAGATATAGATATATACGTGTATAGTTACGATACTAACTTGTATTTTATTAAACTAGTGTTCATAAGGAAATGTCTTGTAAAAGTATGTTGGTATCTCCGATTATTTCTCAGGTAAATGCTCGTTTTTTTTTTCGTGCCGGTAAAATTCAAGTAAGGATTTTAAATACAGGTCACCTTTTTATCACTTTCCAAAAAAATGGATATACGAGTAATAAGTGAACGGAGTAGAAGCAAATGGCATACTTTGTTTTTTTTTTTTTTTTTTCGAATTAGAAAGTTCAGAAAAGTTCGAAATTCATATCCGCTATTGTTTCCGCTCTCACTTTCTGGAAATGGTCCCGCAACGTCTAGTGCTATCCGTTCCCAAGGGGCTCCAACGACACTTACACACTTGTACACTTTTAATGCACCTCTGCTGCGTGTGTGGGGCCCTTTCACGGCCGCACAACTGGTACATTTGCGATACCAGTCCTCCACATCATCTTGACAGTGGATCCAGTAATAGCGTTCTCGAATTTTTAGTAGAGTCTTTTTTACCCCCATACAGGATGACGTTTTTACCACTTTCCAAAAAATATAGCTATATTAGATGAACGGAGTAGATGAAGTGTGCCATGTGGTTCCAGTTCAAAGCTTCTTGATGCAAAAGTTGTGCCAAATATTCATAAGCTGTTATAATTAAAACAGTCACTTTCTCAGCAGAAAAATATTGTGAGGAAGAAAGAGAATGAATATAAAATAGGTGATAAGATAGTACATAGAACTGATAAGGATAAGTTTTGGAGAAAAGGAACTATAATAGGAAAATGTAAGGAACCAAGATCATATTGGATTAAAAAGGAAGGAGAAGAGGGTAGACTGAGGAGAAATATAAAGCATTTAAAAAAATCTTTAACTAGGAGCAATGACAGCTACATTTATTTAAGTAATTCTTTTAAAAATGATTATCTGAACAATAGTAGAAATAATGTGAGGGAGGATAGAATTAGAGAAGAAATAAGTTCTTTGTCAAAACCAAATGTCATTACAACTAGAAGTGGCAGAATTGTTAAGCCGGTAAATAGGTTGAATTTGTAATGTTATAATATTATTATAATTGATTATTATTAGGTGTATTCGTCTAAAAGGGAAGGTGAAGTATGATGTCAAAAGCATTATCTATGGTAATATGTTCTAGGTTGTCTGTGATTTTGTCTTTGATTAATTGTCATAGATCATGTCTGTTTTACTCTACAATTACTTAGTAATAAATAATCCTATTTAATCACATAGTCTTATATTTAATTCGTAACCATCATACATATAACAGTAGAAGCAAATGGCACACTTAAGTTTTTTTTTTTTGTTTTTGCGAAAAATGATTCAGTTTTGAATCGAAATTCAAATCATACGCATATTGCGTATGATTTCGACATTTTTCATTTAATTTTTTACAAAATTTCTCTTTCTTTGTTCTAATATGAAAACTTTACATGAAATTTGTAGCGTTTTTTGATGATTGATCAATTTTTTTTCTAAGCCGTGGAAAAAAGAAAAAAAAACTAGTTATTTTTTTGGAAAGTGATAAAAAAATCATCCGGTATGTCCTCCTGAACATCCACCATGGTAGAGCCGTAGAACATCCGGTACCTCTACCTTATCTTTAGGGACAACCCCCCTCCTCCCCTCGAGCGTTTTCCCACTTACGGCACAAGACTCCATCCTGTATCACCAAGCTGTTCCATTGTGCCCAATAACTCTTCGTGATGGAACTCATTGCAGCCACATCATTCCGCTTGGGTTTAGGAGCACCAGCTTCCACTCGAAGATCGGTTTGATGTCCGAGTCATTGTGCTGAGCCTGCTGTAGGGTTTCCTTCCATTCATCGCTGAGATCCGTTCTTAGTATCCTCACGGGCACCACTTCCTTAGATTCCTGTCTGGAACTGTGCTTCCAATCTTCAGGCAAAGGTCTTCTTGATAGTTCTTCTGTGTTGCTGTGGTTTATCCGTTGTTGCTGGGCAGTCATTCCAAGCGCTTTTCCCTGCAGGGATTGGTCTTCTCTCGGTGTGCTTCACTTTTTACAGTTTGACCGAAGGTGACCCCTTTCTCCACAAGTGTAACACCTAGGGTTGTACCCTTGCAAACGCTGGCGTATAGGTGATGGCACAACTTGCTTTGGACAGCTAGACCGAAGATGATTCCTTTCTCTACCAGTGTAGCAGCCAGTGCTGTAGCCTTGCGCACGGTCGCGTACAGGTGATGCCACAACCTTCCTAACGTGGTGTGTTCGATGGTCTTGCCTCGCTGCCTCTACTTCCAAGGCATGGGCCAACGCCTCTTTCAGTGTCTCATGATGCTCAAGTCGCACAGCGGCTCGTAACTTCCAAGTCGTGTATCCCGTCGACGAACGCCTGTACCATATTTCCACTGACGAGTGCAAGGGCAGACCGGAATGCTTTTCGAACCAGCTTCTCAACTTCCAAGGCCCACTGCTGTAAATTCTCGGCACTACGTTGAACACGATCCTTCAACTTAGCACGAAATACGTGTTCCAGGTGCGCGTCGCCGTATCTGGACTCTAACGCCTCCTGCAGCTGCTCGTAGGTTACATCCTTGCCGAGCGCCTCAAGAATGTTGAGGGCCTGGTCTCGGAGGCCCAAGGTGAGCGCGGTCATGGCTTGCGTTTTTGTCCATCCATTCGCCTTCATAACGGCCTCAAATTGAATTTTATAAGCCGACCACGAAGATGTTCCATCCAATGTAGGCACCTTAAAGCTCCGCGCTGAAGGTGCAGCAACTACTGAAGCCACAGTCACGTCTCCAGTCTTCAGTTCTCCCAAAGCCTTCTTTACCCCAGCTATCTGAACTTCGCCCTCTGAGATGCGATTCTCGTGCTGATGAACCTGATCCTTCATCAGCTTGATATCTTTGCCAATAGTTGCATGAAAATCCTTTATGAGGAGTATCTGCTCGTCTTGGCGGCGGCGGTCCTGCTCCTCTTGGCGGCGGTCCGGCTCTTGGCGGCGGACTTGCTCCTCTTTGTCTCGCTGCAACTGCTCTCCCAACCGGCGAGCCTGCTCCTCTTGACGGCGAGCTTGCTTCTGCAGCAGCGCCATTAAAGCTGACAAGTCTGGCGCCACTGATGCTGGAGAAACTCCGGATGGGCCAGCGACTAGCACTGACGTAGGCTGGACACCATCCGGTGTCTGTTTAGGCGAATCTCCAAACCGCCTTTGGTCCATGTCCTGCTGTCGCTGACTCCTGGTACGGATACCATCCGTGTCGTCCTTAGGTAGAATTGGCATACCTAATTATCCCTCACTTCTGACACCAAATTGTTACGAGCTGGGTATGGGATAAATTAATTACTACCGAATAAACAATTAAATTACTTTAGTAATCACAAAACACTTATGACTTAATCTCAAATATAGTACTGATCACTATTCGCTTAGATATAGCTCTTCCAGTTCACTTCGATTCGCTTCGTTGTGTAGCTAAAATCAGTTTGACTGCTCCCGCAAACACGTCGACTATTTATATGGCGACGGAATGTTCGAGTCCACGAAAAAAATCCACGACTTCCTCGAACCTTCTTAAGAGTAGGTACCTACCTACCTACTTGTAGGTACCTACATTGTTCGAGTACGACGTAACAGTAGCAACCTGGACAAATCTTCGTTTGCCTAACTCGAGTCCTGGAGGCCTGAAGGCCTGCAATTAGTTGTGCACGACGGACAGGAGAGAAGATGTGGCATATCCTTTGTTGAAGCTCCACACTCGCATTGTATGTTATTAAATTGTAGCATCCTGAAATACTGATCCTCTTTTATTACCGTCGCTGACTAGTCCATGACAATAACATGCTCCTTTCCTCACACCAGCATTCAATTTTGAGGCATCATTCGCAATATAATTTTTGCACGTGCTGTCGAAACTAGTAAACTGCATATAATAATATATTATGTTTCACTCAAACGTTTTGGCTGCATTTCAATCAGAGGCCGTTAGCAGTTAAACCGGCCATTAATGTCGTCTTCCAAACCTAGATGGCGTGATTCACGGTGGAACAAAGACCAATAGTGTTTTGTTTTGACGACCATACTACTGCTGATAGTCTTATTAAATTAGTTAGTACGTCTTCATTAGTATTTTTATCGTAGTCGGAAGTTATCGGTTGATATCTGAAAAATGGAAAAAAGTTGATATCAGAATTATATTGGAGACAAACGGTATCAATTGGACTAATTTTGAGAAGTTAATAACATTATTGACGTATTTTGGGTGTGGAGGAGAGGAGGAACGGGAAACACCTGGATAAGGGACGCACAGAACCAGGAAGTGTGGCAGAAAAAAGGGGAATACCCAGCAGTGGTTGATTCCGGGCTGCTAAGATGATGAGGTGGAACTTGGTAGCGTAATGCGACTGAACGGTCTAGTAAAACATTCATATTTTGACCTAGTTTTGATTAGAGCTAGGAAGAAACAATACACTATTGAACTAAAGATTACTCGCGTGCAGATAGATATGCAAATGAGAATGCCAAATGAATTAATCAAACAATTGCGAATGAAGTACAACGGCATATCGTAAAAAAATTAAGTATACAAGTAATCTAAAGTGTAAACCGAAAACCACGAAAATCTACTCGAAGTCAAGACGCTAGCTTTGAACATCAACAACAATATTGTGCATACATAATTTTCCCATAAAGTTAACTGTTTCACACTCGCAAACTTTCAGGGTCTCACATAATTTGCCACCTATTTATACCCTCTAAGAATAGCCAACCCTTTCCGAGGTCAAAAATACTATTCCCAATTTCTGCATGCGATAAATAACTTTCCTCAACTCTTCAAGCACAAAACGACAAGGGTCTTAAATTATTTTCTGAAGTTACCAACGTGGCAAAAAAAAAGATTGATCTCGAGTCTCGAGTGTTGCAACACTTAAATCATTTCTTGATTAAAGTGCTGTGGAAATGCAATCGTGGTCCAGTCGCGTAGTAGCGTGCATCCCAGTTCATTGATTGGCCTTAATCTGAGTCAATATTCCTTTAGTCATGTCTCTTGTGCTGGAAAGTGTTTTTGAATTTTATGTAAGCACCCATTTGTTGTACCTTCGTTCTACTTTCATGCATTTCATCTGCTTACCTCTTTTTTGCGTGTCGATGGTGATCTTAATTGAATCGGCCCAGAATTCGACGAGTTTGGCGCCTTCAGTAGCGGCCATTCCTGTAATGAATAAACAACAAGCTTACTGATCAAGTGGAAACATCTTTGCAATCAATTTCTGCTATCTCATCATACTTTCTAAGATTTGTTTGGTTTTGCCAAATGCTAGTGTAAAAAGAGTTTTGGCTCTAAATTATGTAACTTTGTCTATCTTCATACTTGTTGAATGTAATTAGGGATTCTAAGTAGTGTTACCTTCAATATGCATTATAGATAATGTCTATTAGCGAGATTTGGAGTTTGTTAGGCTTCTCAATTTGTGTACATAGACGATTGTTTTATTTTGACGAATGTGTTTAAAAAATTGTAGTGAATTTTGTGCTGTTATAGTTTAGTACCTATTTCGGATGCTAAATGTGAAGTGGGTTTAGAAAAAATGTTAGGAACCTTATAGGTAGTCTGCCAAGAAACCGCGAGTCCAGTGAGTTCACGTTCCGCTCAAAATGTGACATAATTTTCCTCGCGCGTCAGCCACGCGCTGTAGAAACATTGAGATTGATAACGACGCACTCCGAAGTCCACCACCTGAAACAGTCAGCCTATCACGTAAATAAACCTGAACCTATAAAGTGTATGTCAATCAGACATGGAGTTGTTAGTTGGACATTCATAAGAAAGAGTTCGATAAAATAAGGATCTCGCTTTAAAAGAAAATGGCGATGATAAAAAAGCCTTAGCTTGTCTTTGCTAAGTATTGCTATTCAATAAACTGATAAAATATCCAAACAAAATAAAGCGTCAAAACAATGCATAGATCACAACGAGGAAAGGCGAATCAGCAAACCAGTACTCACATCGTTATTACATTCGTGAGAAGTTTCTGTCCTGCTATCGGCCGCGCTGAACGTGTGCAAGATAATCCAGCCATGTAACGTGCAGTGTGACGTAATACAGTACGGTGAAAACGAGAGTGTTCGGTGCCGCCATGCGAATATACGCCTTATGCCCACTAAGATCCATTCAGGTGGCGCGGCCGTGACAATGCGCGCGACTGCCGGCGCGGGGCGCGGGACGGACGCGCCGCAAAAGTGGGTCGCTCGCGACGTGTACAGTCAAGTTCAAGGCCACACACGAAGGCAATGGGGCGCCCATCGCCCCTAGATGGCGTTGCGCGAATCGTTCGAAGTTTGAAAATTTTGCGAGCCCGGGGGGTGGGGTGAGGGGCGCGGGTCTGAGCCGCGGGAACGAATTTTCGGTGCAACACACACTACACGACGCTGCACTCGTGTACCGTACGTCGCCACGCGCAGTACTTTTGCGCAGCACTAGATCCAGACTTCTAAGCTAACCTAGACATACAATAACAAGCCGACATGGACTGGATGGAGATGGAGGATGTGGTGCGTACATTTGAAACTTTATTTTCTATCCTAGAAAATATTTACCCGGCGTTTTTATTGCGAAAATGTAGCCGGTATTTTTGTAAACTAAATTTCGCCTTGACCTAGGCTAACATTTTATCAAAAGCTACACCGGCCGGGCTGCCGAATATTTATCGCGCTGGTATTATGTTTCCTCATGTTGTTAGGTTTTATAATGTGTGTACCTATGTTTGAATGTGAATACCTATGTTTTAAGCTAATAAGTTCATCTAAAAATAAACAAATTATTTTTCAGCACAAGTGAATCAAATTTAAATATTTGGAACATTCAAAATATTGAAGTGATTTAAGTAAAATTGTGGCCAGTGCATTTATTAGCTGAAATGTCGCATACATTGTTCAAAATCATACATAATGTATTTTTACAGAAATAATGTTAATTACCCAAACAAGTAAAGTTTAAATGTTCAGTAATGGTCTCCAATAAAAAGACAATTACTTAATGTGAACATTTTTTTCATGTCCGAATTTTTTTCCGACATTTTGTTAGTCCAACTTGTGTTATATTTTTTCACACCTAACCGAGCATACAGTTACAATCTGTGTAGCATAACATTCTAAGTTCAAAAAAATCTAGTGCGGCAGGCTCAGGCCTAGACAGCTCAACACGTAGACCGCGGTGTGCCCGACCTGCCCCAACCCGTGATCGATCGCGCCGCCTACCATTACCCGCCTCCAACTGTTGTGCCTTGTGCGTAGCTTCTATTTTCTCAACGGTACCAGAAAAAAATCGCCGCACGTTCTGCCTCTGCTGTGAGCTTTTCCTCGTTGATTCATCTAATGTTAAACAGGTTTAAGGTTGATGTTTCAATTAGCCCTCTACCACCTAAGTTAATTTATTGAAGCGGTGTTCATAATATATTATGTGTATTTATATTTCTCTTTTTTTTTTCAAGGAAAAGCAGATAATCTTGAAATAGCTGAAGTAAAATTTTACAGGCACTTAAAAGCAACTAGTCACGCAAAATTACTATATCTTCTTGATGGTCTTTAAAAGTATTTACTTACAGCGGTTTTCTCCAAGATTTTGGGATCTAACGTCGTGCGGGCAAATTTTAATGTCTATTTTTTCTCTTGTTGAATAATCCTGTTCGGGTTGATATCGAGGCTCGTTTTTATCGCGGGAACGTATAATGGCATCTTTGATGCGCTCCGTATTATTAGTAGTTTCTCAGTTAGGTATATCAATAAGTATCTTTGTTTCTCTGTTCCTTCTTAAGTTGAGGCCTACCTCATTGGTATTTGCAGTTTTACATCCAGGATTGGCTATAATTTATTTTTGGTCCTTTGACCCATTATCTTGATCAGGCCTTGTCTCAAAATACTAGAAAATTACTTAACCATTGGTCGAAATTTATAAATACATAATATTATGATCAGAGGTTTGAGACAAAAGAAAGTGGTGTGTATACTTTTGCGACGATTACTCTATCTAATCATATTTCGTTGCAACGTGATGCAAACGTTGGTGATATAACGTGGCCTTGACTGGACTTATCGACTCGATCTTTCCATGCACTGACACATATTTTTAGCAGTACTATCTCCTTTACAAAATAATTAGCTACTAAAAGATTGTTATGTCCTATAAAATGAAATTTTGAATTCTGTCATTTTCTTCTTCAAAATTGTCTTGTACCTACATGTACATTTCATTTTACACTTCACGATAGTTTTCAACAAATTTATCTTTTCTAGCAGATTTTTTCTTTTCCTTGCTCTGGTCCTTACTTAAGAGCACGATGCAATAATTGTGATAACAGGCCGTAACATTTTTTTATCACGTGCCACGTGGCCACTGGTTGCCGACGTTGCCGTACAAGTTTTTACGAATAGGTATTTAAAAGCGTTCAAATAATGAAATTCAGTCTATCTTTCATTATTTAAACCAAATAAAGTAGTCCTAGATATCCATTTGTAGATAAAAAGTTTCTCCCCAAATGTGACGCATAGTAAAACTTTCGTCATATTTGGTTTTGTATAAATAGTTGATTACTCCAGTTGTGGCTTTGTATTAACAAAACAGTTTGCATTCACATAATTATCTTTAATAAAATTAATTGCAGATGATACTTTGATATCAACCGACCTTAGGTTACAAGACTACTGGTCACGGGCAGGGCAGTTTTCATAGATAATAAAATAATTAGTTTATGTTAATGCTTCCGCGATCAATTTCGATTGTAATCGTTTATTGGGATCGCAATCATTGAAAACTCTCCACAGACCCTTCGTGAATGATCTATTTGTTTTTTAAAATTTCCACCATTATCTTGCCTTAACGACAGTTACATAATATGGTAACAGATAGTGCAGTTTATTAGTCATGCAATTTACATAGATCTGTGATCAAATTTGAGTAATGACAAATGTAGCGGGCCTTGGTTAAAAAACGTGATGTCTATCGTCACCTTTCGGAGAAGTTTTAGCGTCTAGTCTAGACCGATAGATGCAAGCGAATGTGGTTTTTTATTGCATTAAGATTTCGCACTAACGCAGCGGCACACCGTAGATAAAAAGCTGGCGGAATGCGATATGCAACGTTAAAAATACTCGATTATCGCGTCGGCGGCAACCACAGTCCCTGTACCAAAAGACCAAAAAGTAATGACACAACCAAAAAATTCATAGTTGATGCAGTTCGGTAACTATTGCTGCTCCACTTAGGAGCTCCGAAGTAGAAGGCTTCTCAGGCCGAGCAGTGTGCGTGTAGCACACCAATGTTTTCGGCAAATTCGAATAATTGACTATGGGTGGAGTGAGGGGGGGCTCGAGCGGGAGATTTGGCTGTTGGCCTTGACAATGAACCGGCGGCGCGCACACAAGTGCGATTTTATTTGTATTTGAAAAACACGCACACACTCACAATTAGGAGCTGTTCCACGAATTGCCTCCTCCCACACAATTAAATATTAGGGCTGTCTTAGGCAAATGATTAATGAATTTTCAGTGCACAGGAAGTCTGATCAGGAATTAAACAAAAACCTGAGTGGGAGATCATTTTTTGTCCAATTAGGTGTTGAAAATGATGAATCTTTTACGGTCAAACTCTTTGAAACCTGCAATGCACTCTACCTTTAATGGCCTGACAATGAAACTATTAATCGGTTCTCAAGGCTAAAAACATAATAGCATTCTATGCTATCCTGGCTCTAGCATATGCTCCACTAAGTTTATACCTTGTCAATTGCCAGCTAACCGAAATAACCATGGCTGATAGAAGATGTCTATAAAGTATGACGGTATTGACGGTGTGGGAGGTATTTGTTCAGGTTTAGTATTTAATATATCGTTTGCTTCAGGCACAGAGCCAACCCTACCTCCAAAAAAGCTAACAAATTCAGTCTGGCCCGGCGCGTCGTCGCCGCGTGCCTGCCCTAAGACAACATATACATAGACAGCCTAGGGCCCGACGACGGGATGTTTATCGATAATGCCAAAAGATTCTCCACTAACGAGTCCTGTGTCTGGCTTGTGTTGCTTTACTGTACGGGTATGTTACTTACATACCAGTATAGCCTTTTGTTTGTGCATTCAATTAGGGCTTTTGGAAATGTTAACATTCCCAAATTTAACTTGCACCTTTAGTAAATCTGGAATTCTACGATCCAGATTTTCGCAAATAAATTGTAGAATACAGTACAGTACATACATACAATGTTTTTATAAAAATGGTAGGTATAATAATTTTTGGTGACGATAAATTATCTGATAAAGCAGTAGCTTCAGTAAAAGAATTAGGTAATTGGATTTATATAATTGTCGAAATTGAGAGTTGGCAACAGACCCCAAGGCCACTGTCTCATGTTGAGCTAAACGGTAATATGTATATATCCTACAGGTACAAAAAATGACGTACTACATGTATGAAGGTATATAATATATATGGTCACGTTTTTGTTTGTGTGCTTTGCCTTTTGTCTATGACATCATGATAACTTTAGCTTCATTTAACTGTTTCCTTTTTTAAACGTTTAACTGATCTAGCTTCAGTTTTTTGTTAATTTGCATTCCTGTTCCTGTTTGTGCGTGTAGAGCCGTTTACTTTGTTTTTAACCGACTTCAAAAAAGGAAGAGGTTATAGTCGTGTGTATGTATTTTTTTTTAAATATCGTATTGTTTCTTTATTTTTGTTTATAACACAGTTTTTGTCTATAGTGTCTTCAGTTCTAGAATTTGGTTTTGTATGTTAATGATTGCTTGCAATATCCTTGGCTTTAGACATAGCACTTGTAGGATTTACTCGTCTAGCGGTTTCACTTAAGAGACCGGCGACCGATGCGTAGTTCATACAAACGTAATACCAAAATAATTTGTAAATCAAACATATTCTTAAGGTAATGTAGTATTTATTTCGATTGGATTACAGAATATCTATATTCCGAAATATGTATTTTAAAAGGACAGTAATATAAAGAGGAGATATTAGGTTTTTAAAATTAGAATGGCGAGATTGCATGTAATTCGGGAGTTCGGGACCCAGTGATATCGGTAGCGTACATTGTGGAAACTTATGAATAGTTAAAGAACGACATATCACTAACAAAAAAGCAAATGGAAAATAGGTTATAGAAGTTGGGAGAAAAAAGATATGAAAGTTAGAAGATTGTAACCTAACTAATGGCAGAGACTTATTGGTTATTATAGTAGTAGAATGGCATAAAATAGCGTATTCCACGTAGCCGTTTTTTTTTTTTTTTTTTTTTTTTTTTTTTTTTTTTTTTTTTTTTTTTCGGATGGGAAATCATCAAATGACTTCTCCCGCTCTGGGCGGAGCAGGAGGGTGTGTCAGACTTTTACTGACTAAAACCCATCCATGTTCCTTCATCGCCCTTTGTGTTCCGGGGCCACGGTATCTCTTTCGAACAGTCCCGCAACCCCGGCAGGCATCGGTCCTTGCGGACCCCTTCCTTTTTGCTGACTCTCTTTGAGGCGCGCGTGGAACACGAACGCGCCGTCGACACGGCCTGTCGTCATGAGACGGACGGACGGCGAGCTAGCCCATAGCCCACCGTCCACAGGCCCGCGCCTACGGTGGCCGGGGGCCACGTGGTGGCCCCCGACGCCCGGGGCGTCTCCCGCGGCCGCGGCCGTTGAGCACAAACAAACAATGGAATGATCCACAGACTATGTCCACAGATGAATTTGACACTGACGTTCAATTTCTCAGTTGTAAGAAGGTAAATGTCAAACGTTGCGTTCGGAAACTGCACGATGACTTGATTTTATAAAAATAAAAGAAACTCATAAACACATCAAAGTGAAAAATAACTTTAGCTTCAGAAGTCGGTGACTTCTGTGTGTTTGATTCAGTTTCTTTGCCACCGACTTCTGAAGCTAAAGTTATTTTCCACTTTGATGTGTTTTTGAAGTCGGTTTTATTTTTTGCAAATAAGTTATTTATTTATTGGAAGTCTGTTAATAAATTAAAATCATTCGTAACTTTTAATTCATATCGCCTAGTAACTCAATATTTTTTATATAGAACTCTGATAAACTCTTTACTATAATTAATATAAACTAGACCGTGAACGGCGCTCCGTTGATTTTTAAATTACGTGGTTCCAACCTCGTCATTTCTATATAACTCTTGTTTAAATCAGTGTCCATTCAAAATATATATTTGCGACCCAACATATTCTGTATTCCAATCGGAATAAAGACACACTACCTTAAGAATATATTTGATTTACAAATTATTTTGGTATTAGGGTGCTTTTCCACCAGAGATGTGCTATGCTACGTTACGTGATATCAACCAATCATATTCATTGGTGCACATAGCACATAATGCACCAATGAATATGATTGGTAGATATCAAGCGCATCCATAGCAACGTAGCAAAGCACAGCGTAGCGTGTGTAGCGTAGCATCTCTGGTGGAAAAGCACCCTTACGTTTGGTATGAACTACGCATCGGTCGCCGGCCTCTTAAGGGGCTCCCCCATGCACACTAGCGCCACTTTAGTAAAAAAATCAGAACTCGTTAAATACACAATTAATATAAAATCGGATTGACAAAATCAATCATTTGGTCTTCTAAATTATTTACGTCTGCTTAACTCATTGAAACATAGCTGGCTGTCGTTACAGATACAAAATGGAAAAATACGGCCGTTTTTAATAATTTTTCTAACTGTAACTACAGTGAAGTATATTTTAATGAATTAAATAGACGTCAATAATCTAGAACTCTAAAGCATTGATTTTGTCAATCAGATTTTATATTAATTGTGTATTTAACGAGTTCTGATTTTTTTACTAAAGTGGCGTTAGTGAGCATCGGGGAGCCCCTTAAGGTCCGAATGTGTGGCAAAAACTTCCGAGACTTCTCACATAAAATCTACTGTTTGATTTTTAGGTCGATGATTACTGATTAGTTTTGGTTTCCTGTAGTTTTTTTATTTACTGTTATCGTGAATTCGTGATAGATGGTTTCGGATGATGATTAAGATAAATCAGAATGACCTGCTTGAAAATTAAAGCGGTATTCATTGGGCGTGTCTAATTGTGATTTCCTTGAAAACTGTGTTTTAGACACGTGTAATAAGACTGACGATTATCTAAGCGCGTCAATTTGTAGGTAAATTTTTCAGTCTAGCCTTACTTAATCGTTAGATATATTTTTTCTTTGCACTCCTATATTGTGTCGTTATAACAGTTCACAGATACATTTTCTGATAATGTCTTCATGAGTTATGCAATACCTACAAGCTTGCGTAATTTTATATCTGGATGATTGACCTCCCGTGGATTATGAAATTTAAGTATAGAAAATAAATTGGCTCTCTTGAATTTTGCCAGAACAAACATGGCGATTCATCAGACTTTGATATAAATGCTTTCAGTAAGGTAGGTAGGTAACCTACTTTAATGTACCTATCTATCTTTTGGCTTGCTAACGATGATACCTACCTTGGAAAGTTTTTTTTTTTCGTAGCCGTATCATACTTGATTCATTGTTCTGACACACCTTGTTTTTTTAAATATTTTAAGTACTTATTTGAATTTGAGGAGCTCGTGGCTAAATAATAACAGCCGCACAGGTTGATCATCAAGCTTAAGCATTCTTGCCTAGGTCGGTCTATGGGTGGGTGATCATCATAACTGATCGGGCTTCCTCCGTGCCTCGGAAAGCACATTAAGTCTGACAACCAGTCTTTCCAAGGGGTCCCGTATTACCCAGTACTAATTGGGTTGTGGAGGTCAGATAACCAGTCGCTCCATGTAAAATACTGGTATTCAGCTGCATCTGGTTGGTTAGGTTAGGTTAGCCGACCCGCAACATACTTGGGAAAAGGCTAGTCAGATGATGTAATTTAAGTATTTGAATTTCTGTCACAATCCGTAGTTACTTATTTATTTATTTATTTAACACTTCAAACACAAAGTACAGAGGCGGACTTAATGCCATAGGCATTTTCTACCAGTCAAACTTTGGGTGATGCAGAGACAAGCAGTGGTAGGCGGATTACTTTACCTATTGGTTTTCTATTTCAATTCTTGTCTTGTAATTAATGTTAGTAATTATTATTTATTAAACAGCAAAACAAGCGATAAATATTATTTACAATAATCAACGTAATCTTGTTAACACATCGTTATTCATAATGAAGTAAAGTACTATGCCGTTGCGCTTGCGTAAGATTACAAATTTATTTAAATGGTAACACCAAAACTCTTCGGTATTTGTAAAAGTGCATATTTACAACCCACAATTACTAAATTATCTTTGTTTGTTGTTTTAAAAAGGTCTTAAAATGTTCGATAACGTTGAAAACATAGCGATTGCGCGCTCGACCAATGACTGGCGACGTCCCTTGGCAGCGCTTCAGGAAAATTAAACGTTTTGCCTTTATTCGTCGCTTTGTACGTGAAGGGACCAATCTGAAAGGCGCTTAGCACGTGGCGGCTCGTTGGGCGGCGCATGCGTGAGTCGTGAACATTGGTGGGGCGTCGAGGCGTGGCCTGCGTGCACGCAATGCCGGGCAATGCGTGCGCACAGTGCGTGCGAGACGCTCATCGCGCGTCAAGCTTTTCCTCCATTGCGCTCCACTAAAAACATGCAATTTTAAATAAACGTACTAAGTGCGTTGAACTCCAATGTTTGATGATTGTGCATAAGTGCTGTGATTTGTTTTGAACGCATAAAAATGTGTGCGGTAGAGGATGCATGGTTGTTCTCAAATATAGCCACTACGTTGGATATGATCGAATCTTCTCACAATGTGAGTACTGGAGCCTATACAAGTTTGGGAGGTGCATTGTGTTGTATGGGTGAATCATTAGTATTATTGAGAAAACCCGGGTTCTGGGCGTTAACGTGTATTCGTCTGTTTGTGCAATACATCACTATGTACACTTTGAATGTATCAGCAGTTGATTGAACTCAAGTGCCTATGCACTTCCAATACCTACCTTCAAGTTCATTAATGAAGCTCTAGAATTTTTGTGCATAAGAATCCCTCTCAAACCTATCTGAATGTTTGGCTATCATGTACCTATAGTTGAAAGTGTTCGAATTAAAAAAGAATATAATTAAAACGCGATAATTAAGATAATGAGAAAGTAGCAAATCTACGATTTCAATGGTTGATCTTTGACCTATAAATTGGAATAAAACACTGACGACAAATAAACATAATTACTTACATAGTACGAATGTTTTAACACGTGACGTTCTCATGATAAGTACACAATGTTTATATTTACTCGATACCCACTGGCCACTAGATACATCATACAATGTACTACGTAAATACTGAAATAGATAAATTATCATTTACATCTGACCTTATTAGAACACGCTACAATATTAACAACAAAACAAAAAGTCCCTGATTTGCATCTGTAAACTCCGTGGTTAAATTTGTCGAAAGTCTCAGGTAAATCCAAATTTATTTACGAATGAAATATGACGTTGAGTAGTGCAAAAAAAGACCTAAACCTATTTCTCTAAATCAAAATTCTGATAAATAAATATATAGGATGCATGTATGCCCCTAATTTTTGGATCCAAAGACTAAAATATTTCGAACTTGACCACACCTCAGTCAACCAAATCATATTCTGACAGTTTTGATGTCCCAAATTTTCGGATCAGAGGACCACAAGTTTCTCAAAATTGCAAATTTAGAACCCTCTCTCTCAACTCAATTTTATCATGAAGTGGGTTCGGAAGTACGTATTTCTATATACAAATATAAAAGAGTGTTTATATTATACATACATACATCACGAGATAGACGATAATAAATGAAAATGCAGTTTGTTTGCCTTTTCAATGTCAAATGGGCGTTGAACTGCATTCAGTACCTACCTACTTGTTGCACTTTTTGTCTAAATATTCCGGTTTTAAGATGTTTGAGAGTTGAGACAGATAGTTTTGTTGTCGAGGTATTCGGCCATGCAGTGTTTTTGTATCTTTGCAATAGATTTGTTTTTGTCCTACTAACTAGCCTTCCGGTTGTTTTTACTGCTGGTGCTGATATAGTATAGGTAGAATATTTAGGGAGAAAGTCCAATTTTAATTACATACTCCATAATTTATTAATTCACCTCAATCTCATTAAAATACATTAGTAATGAATATTTTGTCTTACAACCTAAGTTATTTTAAATACAATCATGAATATTACAAATGCAGAGTTACGCATTTAAATTCACCGATTATTTTATTTTTCGTTTTTTTTTCTTTGACCGATCATTAATTATTATCTCACTATTGTGGTCTATGATTCTCCCAGTTTACAACAATAAACAATATTTTACAACGCCCAACAGTTTCCTCCTTTTCTGTGTTTTGAGTTTTCAAATCCAAAAGTTTTTACGTTTAGTTTTTTTTAACCGACTTCAAAAATGAGGAGGTTCTCAATTCGATTGGTTTTTTTATGCATGTACTCCGATTACGCTGAGATTTATAATCCGAGTTACGTGATTCTTCTTTAGTCTGATGCGGAATATAGTTGCCATTTGGTCCCATAAAAATTTAACATAGTTTGGCACAGTAGTTTTCATTTTGTTAACATTTTTTTACTTCAGTCGTGTGGTCTAAACATAGAGTATTATAACCAAGAACGGGACTTGAAAAAGACATAACGCGGTATCATTTTTTGTGTCATTTTATTACTTCAGTCGTGTGGTTTAATTTTATGTATGTTCACCGATTTCTCCCCCATTTGTGGAGCGATTCTCATTTTTTTTTTTATTTGAAAGATTTGACAGTTTAGGTATGTTAAGTTCCATTTATTAGGGATAAGCCTATTACCATGACATGTATATTTAACCATGTAAAATAAATGCATAACAAATATTTGTATAGGATATTACAAGTAAAAATTGATAAATAAAAAAAACTTTTTTGCAAAAAATAAAGTACCTACTAAAATGAGTTTTTTGAAGTCGGTTTAATTTTTTCCAAAAAAAATAAAATTCAATCTAACAGATTCAATAGTTTTAGCGTTGTCCAATAAAATTACTGTACTTGATAAGTGTCTACGAATTTCTTTCTTATCTGCGTTTTGTGTTTCCTTTCCATTAAGTCCACACATTTTTCTTATTTATATTTTCTTATTCAGTACTAGCGGACGTCACGCGGTTTCACCCGCGTAGTACCCGTTCCCGTGGGAGTACGGGAATAAAATATAGCCTATGTTGCTCAGGGTGAATGTAGCTTTCTAATGGTGAAAGAATTTTTGAAATCGGCGCAGTAGTTTTTGAGTTTATTCATTACAAACACACACACACACACAAAAATACTAAAATACAAATCTTTCCTCTTTAAAATATAATAATTATATTCAGTATTTCTTCAGTGTTCCATCCCATCCCTATTCCCTTCATTTTGCAACGTAACGTCATCCAATTATTGTATCGATTTAGTAGTGTCTCTAATATCCCAGACAATTACAGCTAAGTATTGTATTTTAAAGTCAAAATTCGATGGGCTCTTTAGCAGTTCTTGAAATTTTTGCATAGGTATCTTTATTTGGCATTTTCAAATCCTTCGTAGTATTCTTCATTGAAATATGTATGGGTCCTGCCTGACCCACTCAGTTTACATCGTAACATTATCAATGATACCGATGCAATAACGTCAGTTCTGTCCCAGACAATGACAGTTCATGTGACGTCATAATTCATTGCCTAGCTGAAGGTTCATCAGTAGGTACAACTTGAGATAAATGACGGTCTCAAGTTTAATATTACAAAATAAGTAGGTAAGGATTATAATGTTTTTAACAAGAGAATGAAATATGGCTAGAATAATTTTAGTAAATATGTCAACAGCAATATCGTGTGACCTTATAGGTAAGGTAAACAGAATTATCTAAAACAATAATTGTGTATAAAGATTTTTTGAGGATTGAATAATGTTTGCCCAAAAGGATCTTGCCACCTGCTTTAGAGTATGCTGTCTTAATTTGTTCTTTTTGGCCGTTTGTATGCATGGGAGGATGATATTTTGTCGGCTCTCCAAAATAAAACATGAATCTTATAAGTCATGATGTCAGCAAAGACTACTTATTCTAAACGTTCTAGTCCTTTTTGGCCGTCTGGCTCTACATGTGTTTTGATTGTAAGTAATTTTGGAGTAATCGTCTCGGATAGCATCCAAATCTTTAAAGAGTATATTTCTGCACAAATCACTCGCTAGATTTCACCTCAAATATCCGTACAGATTGTTGTCTTGGTATATTTGGAAACCATTGCGTTGATTTTCTTTCGCTTGAAAAGTCCCCAAACTAATATCTTAGTAATTAAGGGCTATATATCCCTCAAATGGCTTAGCATGATCCTCCGTTACTCCTAAAATACTGCAGCATTAATTTTGAAATAAATATATGGTAAAGTTGAGGATTAATGCTAAGTCCTATGTGTGACGAAAACACGATTCCATAAACTTTTCTCGATAAAAAAAAATTCCAAAGTTACCTCCAAATCGAACAATAAACCGCTGGTATTCAAAAAGTACTTGAAATTAGATCATTAAACTTTGCATACTAACTGAACTAACTATAAAGCAGGTCTTATGTGTTTTATTTTTTTAGTCCAATCAATAAATTTTTTGTAAATCGCAAACAACCACTTATTTCGCACTATTCGGCTGCAGTGACTGCCGTAACAACCGCTTTGTAGTGCAAGCTGATTAGAACTTTATTCTAACAGAATTTCAAACGAAGTTTGAACCACCACACATAGAGTTGCTAATTTTAGGGTTAGAAGGGGCCTTAAATACGAACGGCCCAGAAATTTCTGTCTGGGAAAAAATACTGTTTTAAATAGCTCTTAAATTTCATGATCATGAAAGGTTTCTCCCAAAATGAGCGTGTCTCGAGAGACCAACGAGAAAAATATTTTCTCGTTATGTTGATATTTGCGTCACACGAGACACGATGCATTGTTTACCCCAACCATTTGGGTCACAAAATATAATCTCGAAAACGCATTGCGTCATTTTATGTAACAGAGCGACGAGCTTTGAATTATTTAATAACAACGGTGTTTGACCGTCCTGTCCACAGTACATCCAATAACGCAGGATTCCCAAATGGGGACAAAACATGCGTCTGCTTGGTGAAAAAACGATGTTTGTTGGAGCTGATACGCATTGCGCACACGCTGAACATTCTGGTCTAGTGAATTTGTGTAGTCGAAGTAGTGGTGCGGATGAGGCGTCGTTTTTCCGCGGGCTGAGCGGCGCAAACGGGCGCCCCGCCGCCGCCGCGCCGTACCGTAGGTCGGGCATAGTGTCGACGTCCGCGCAATGTCACCCCGAGCCGAGATATTCGGCCCCCACCCCGCCCTCTCCCACACCCTCGCTCGCCTTGTTCGCATCATTTCCGATCTGCAATTTTGTGGCCTCTCTGGTTTTGGTTCGCTTTTTGCAAGTTCCTCAAGCTGTATGGAATTTGCTTCGACTTGATCTTTGAACGATTCCATTTGGGGATAATTTAGAATTTGTTTTGGAAAATATTGTGCGCATTAATTTTTTTTGGCCATATGCGCGTTTTTGAACATTGTAAAATGTGCTAAACCGCAGGCTCCGGTTGGGGTAGGTCGTGGTTATATAACGTCCACGCGGCATCGGCAGGTGCTTGCAAATCTTGCTCGTCCGCGTGATATTGGGCGATGTCGGTCGTCGACCCCTCGCTATCTGCGTTATTTAGCCCGGCTCAATGTCGGCGCAATGTCGAAACTCACTCGAGTTCACGGACCGAGGCGCGAGACGCGTTCCTCACCCAACTGTGTTGTTCGACCGAATTTTTATAGATACTTACACATAGTTACTTTGTAGATAGTATCGATTCTAGGTATTTCTCTTCTAATAATGGGCTTGTGTAACTAAATATCGTAATTACATACACATACTGCGTTTAACTGTCTGCTGGGGCGACATGTCCACCTGAAAATATTGTAATTAAAGTTATTACAAGTCCACCTTCAGTAATGACCGTTTTTAATGGAGAAGCATCGTATCGTGTGAAGGAACGTAACGAAAAATAGGAGCCTGGAATTTGATCATACTCCTACTGCCCGAGTCAAGTGTAGGTCCTTGCGATCTGTGGGTGTAGCTCTAGCTGTATACCCAGATGACATAAGGTGACGTGAATACTGCCAGACTTTTCGTTCAGCCAGACATAGCATGTGCCATGCGATACCCCATAGCATGGCATAGTATACCGTCGCTCGCACTTGGTCTCTGGGCTGTGGGTCGCTGTGACCTAGGGCGCGCGGAAACCGCGCCGCGGTCAAGGCCGATGTCTAGACGCACCCCCCGCCCGCGCATCCCCGCCCCTGCAACCTCCTCCCCACCCTGCCGATCCAGACTACACCTTCATACTACCTATTTATACCACCACTCCCGAATTTGCCTGGGCAAAGCTTCACAGCTCGCTGAATCCTGACCTGCCCAAACATGCTATCTGTTACAATGGATACACATCTACGCTTGAGCTTGAGATAGGTTAAGATCAGACACAGTCATACAGCATAATAATGACGAATTCCGAATTTGAATATCTAAAAATGTCGTGTTTATGTTTTCAGCTAGTTCTTTTTTTTGGCGTGCCTCCAATCTATTGTCGGGCATAGTTTTATTTCTTTCCGAAATATTTTATGAGTGCGTTAGTGGTCGTTGATTAAAGAATTTTGACGTCATCGGGGGAAGTACGTAATTACATTATTTAGTCCTTTAGAACTTCAGGGATAAAGTAGATGCCTCATGAAACAAATCTGGAAAAGCCATAGAAGTAGCATAGAAGTGGTTTATTGACGTCAAGCCTGCCAAATCATACTCGTAAAACCAGCGATAAAATTGAAGATGGAAGCATTGATTCGCTCTCAAAGAAATTTCTGAAATGAAATAAAGAAAACACTCAGAGAGTTTTAGATCTAAATAAAGTTCCGTTTGGCCTTGGTCTTGAATTTTTTTTATTAATGCTTCGAAAAAACGTGGAGTGATGTAATCAGCTCGAGCCACCAACACCGGCCAGTGTTTATTCTAAAGTTAGGCACTCTGCCGAAATAAGTACCTATATTATAACTAGAGAGACAACCTAACTATGCATATTAATTTATTTATGTCTTTTGTATTATACAGTTGTGATCTAACGACTTACATTTGAACCCGGTCTGAACTCTCCGGGTGAAGGGTATAGAAAGGCATGGCCCACTTTTTTTCTGTAGGGCAAGTGTGGGGGCCATTTTTCGTGCGGGCTTCTATCCTTAGATCAATAATGTTCCATAAAACGAAAAAGTACATATTTGGTCTGAAGTTTTCCAAGTCTAATAATTTATTATTCTTGGGTTTGAAAGAAACGTGACATGTGTTGGATAATCTTCACCTGTCAGTCATTTTTTTTCAACATCTAGAGAACTTCAATCCAAAATATTTTATGAACAAGGCTTACTGTTTTAAATTTTGTGAACATATCTACTTGAAGCTCTGTACCAGACCTACCACAAAGACATCATTGTAGGCAAAGGATGCATCTGTGCAAACTTCGTGATCAATTTACTTGGACATCTGGATGTATATTGTGTACCACCAACGATTTCGTGTGTGCTCTGCATTTTTATCACAATGATAGTGTAGAATGCGTTAGCGCACTTATCATGTACTAAAATAAGATATGATAACGCATGGAAAAGTACCGCCACACGTAGCGAGTGAACATTCGGTTTCTGTTGAGGTAGGTCCGGGTCGCCAAAGAATTGCCGACAAGCTGTCCAAACCGTTGTAACTCTATTGAGCGTTCGTGACGCAACGTCATAAGATTAGATACAGCCTTTGAAACGAATTATCGCTAATGTTTTTATGACTTCACAGTTTTATCTTTCTAGTTAATTAGTCTTTAAAATGGCTTAAGCAGATTCGTTTTTCTCATGCAAATATTTATGATCTCGTTTGGGCGTCGAGGTAGCCAAATGCATAAACTGTTAGATTGGGTTTCAAGGCCGACAAGATCTGTATCCTTTCCGTGTTTTTTTTTTTCATAAAGAATTAATGCTAATGTCTTTAAGAAAACGAAGTAAGTTTATGGTCATTGTTTGGTCTGACTGTAACCGTCTGACTTCCAGTGTCTAAGTATTTACGCACATTTAGCCAGATGTTCTTTCAGTTAATTGAAACTGTTCGTTAATTCGTTTTTATTTACAATGGTAGAAGCACGAATGTTTTATGTTTGCTTTTATTTGGGGCCTGTAATGTGTGTTTTTGTTGAGCCAGCAGGGACTGTGAGGAGTGTGAGGTTGCCAGTGCCCCAATTTATAACACTAGACGGGTACTAAGCCTGCCTCAACGTCGGCATAGTTACGAATACGGTTTGGCGGTCGCCGCTCGCCTGCTCTATTCCAAATGACGTTTATCTACGAAGGTGAGACCACGGACGCACGGTCGCTGAACTCGACCGCGTAGGTATTATGAATGCTTACCTATTTTGTGCCAACACATAAATAGTATTGTGGCGCAGTAAGAAATCAGGTGCTCGAATATTTTTTTTTTCTTTTCATTCGATTAATTGTTATACAATTTTTGTAATTATCGCCGCAATACACATCGCTGTTCATTAGTAAATATGTAATGTTATGAAATGTCCTCATGCAATATGTCCTTTCCAAGATGGCATTTAAAGACCTTTCTGCTTGGTTTGTTTAGGGTTTTACCCGGATCTTGATTACTTCGTCTTCGCCTTTGATTACTTCGTCACTTTTAACATGCTACGTCATCATAATCTGCCTAGGCTTTTCTCTACTATATTGGGGTAGGCTTCCAGTCTAATCGAATGCAGCTGAATATCAGTGTTACACTTGGAGCGACTGCCTATCTTAATTTTAACACATGCAGTAAAATGGGTTCTCCGTCTACAGGCGTTGGGCGCCATTACATGTAGCGGAGTTCTACGGGATACGGACGCTCAATGGTAATAAATAATACGCTCATAATACACTTTACCGCCTACACTTTCAGGCCACTAGGTACTATTTAAAGTCCAAATCCTGGAGGCGTGGAATATCGATTTGAGTTGTTTGGTCAAAGATTTTCAATCAATCCTTGTATAAGTCTGTTCGATTAATCTTAGGATACTCGTATTATTGAGATAACGTGATATTTGTATTGTATATTGTCATGACTTTTTGTGCAGGACAGGTTTCTAATGCGTTTTCTATGTTGTTCTTAAATAAAACAAAATGGTTCTGGTTATATTCAGTGTGTTCTTGTTTGATAATATTGTGAATTGAAAGATCATTTGAAATGGTTAGTAGTTCCTGTCCGTTAGCAAGATCAAAGTCCTTAAAATTCTTTCCTTAAAAGAACATCCTAGTCGCTTCTTTGCGATCATGGGATAACAAGGGGTGTTTCATGTATATTGCTGTCAGTGGTTTGCTTAAATCTAAGAAAGGATTTTTTTCATTTTCGGCCATGAGATGTACTTTTCCGCCTGATCAGTTATTATTTTTTTCGCTTAAATCATGCGGAGGCGTTTCATTCATTATTTCTATACAAAGTCAACGGGGTGGGGCTAGAGAGCGTTTCTATGATGTAAGTGCAAGCAAAAATTAGCTTAGTGGTGATCAGGCGGGAGTCTCCTCGATAGTATCTAGGTACATACCTATATAATTCAAAAAAGAGGAAAAGCCCACGAATTGAGGAAAAATATTCTTTCGTGAATTGAAGCCTGATTTCTTGTGTACGCAAAATAATATAGTTTTTTAATAATTGCCTTAATCTATTCAACATGGCGTCTCATAGTTTGCATTTCGTTTTCATTCTGAAATCGTGTTACATCAAAGCATAAATAACGTAGACGTTAAAATACGTTAATACGTTAATACGTTATTATTCACATAAACATAATTATATTATTTTTCGACTAATTATAAGCAAGTGTGACGATTTAATCCCTAAAAAAATTCTTATATATTTTATTTTTCTGAAGTGTACTTCTAAAAGAAAAATTCAAAATGACATTTTGTAGGTTTGACAATTTCTAAGTTAGGTAAACGTCATATCTACAATCTGTTATATAACTGTCACGCTAAACGTCGAATATTTTTAATATTTGTTGTGTGCATAAAAAACACTATAAAAAAAGGAAAAAATATTACTTTATTCTATTCAGGGGTTAGTTTCCCAGCTTTCCTAAAAGGTACAGGTTATGGCCGGAGTCCCATACAAAAATGTTAGGTACGTCTCCTTTACAAAAAGTAAACTCTTCACTTCCACTTTTATTCTGGTGCCTAAAATGGCCGCTGTAGTAGAATCACAATAAGATAGGTAATAAATTAATGAATTACGTTACAATTCCTAAAATGGTCATAAAGTGACAATTCGTAAATTGATTTGCGTCTGTGGCCATTTTAAGAATTTTAACCCTGGAAGTTAAACTGTATTTGCCTTGTTTATTGCATCATGTCAGTAGGTATCTATTATTAATACTTTTCGTGGAAATATTATTGTCTATTCCCATTCCCAACTGTGGGTACAATAAATCGAGTTCATTGATTGATAGAGTTTCTAAAAAAAAACATTTTCGCTATCTCTTTTCCCTAAGTTTATCAAAGTTTCCACCGAAAAACATGGTCGATAATTACAGGTTATTTCACAATTTTGCAAGTGTATTGTGCATAGATTTCCCTGTCAAGCGTTTACCCAACAACAATGACTTGCTTTTAAACTAGACTGAGTCATGCCACACTGACCTACCCCAGGCAGTAGCGCATAGTCAAAACATACCGTTTGTTTAGCCGGCTAGTCGACTAATGGTTATGTTTATGTATTGTGCTTACATAAAAATATAAAAATAATTACCTAACTCTTTGCGACTCTATTCGATAAGTTATTTGAATTAGGAATACAAAAATAACTAATTAAGGTCTTTTGGTTTGTTTTGAAAACCGGTTCGTTTTATAAATCGTGATTAATCCACGGCATCTTTGAGTTTTTTCTCGATTCCAAGAGGTTTCCAATTTTCGACTAAAGGAAAATCTTACAATAATTTTATTCATTTCAGTTGAAAATATAAGATTATAGTTTCATACAAATGTATCGCCTATACCTTTGACATTTTATGCAAATTCCTAAAATGGACGTTAATTAAAACAAATAAAGACGGCCATTTTGTTTTTCCACGCCCATACACGTGGTTCGACACGAGGCCTGGGCGTGATAAATGGTTTTACATAGGTACCAATGCTAAATTGAATGCAGTCATTTATGATTTGATCATTTCTCAGTTCTCACGTCTTTCAATAATTTGCATTATTAAGTAGGTACTTAGTTTCTCATTCTTTTTCATGGCAGTTCGCCCATTATTTAAATATAAGTGGCGAAATGTGAGTGTATAGGTTTACCTCTGCCGCTCTCTCCATCCCTTCGGGGATTACAGACGTGATTTCATGTTACTAACATTATTATTGGTCTCTGCCTAGCCTTTTCCCAACTACCTATTTTGGGATCGGCTTCCAGTCTTACCGGATTCAGCTGAATACCAGGGTTTTTAGATGGAGCGACTTCCTATCTGACCTCCACAACCCAGTTAGTACTGGGTAATACAACCCCTTGCTCAGACTGGTTGTCAGACTTTACTGGGTAATACAATACCCCTTGCTCAGACTGGTTGTCAGACTTTCAGGCCACTGACTACCTGTAAATACTGTCAAAGATCTATAAATGACAACCAGGACCAACGGGTACTAGTAAAGCAGTGTTGCCAGTAAAATAAAACATTCACTCCACTCATTGGCTAGGATGTGTGCAAAGGAAGTTCATTCACAGAATAATTTGAGGCATTTTGAAGGTGGTATTTCTAAATCTATTGTCTTGATGGAGTGGTATTCATGTCACATTGAAGGAGGATGTAGTTGATGTGTTTTTAGTTTGCTAAAGCTGAATTTCAAGTGTCTAGTTGCCAGTGTTTTTGGCCAGTGGGCATTTTTTACTGTTAGAACTTTAGAAGTCCAAACTACAAAAGTACTCTGATACATAAAGGTTTTTATGCTCTAGGTTTATCTCCGGTTTCTATAAAAAGCCTTATCAAGAACTTGATTACTAAGCCTCCGATGAACGAATGCGACTGTGTAAGCTCTCGTGATGGGTTGAAAAAACAACACTCAATAGATGGGCTGATAGATCTAAACTTTGGCTTACAGAAACTGGGGTTTTAATTTCTAGGTTTTTGGAAACTGCATTGTGTTCCTTCAAAATCTATTTTAGTGAAAATTTCATTATGTTCCTTATGACACATTCCATCCCATCCATCTGATTAATGACTCTGGAAAATTATCAACAAACGAGTCGGTGGTTCAGTTTTTATGACAGAATTTTCGGCAGTCTCTTGTTCATCATATTTAAATGCTTAAAGATTTTAGGCTGCTTCTCTAGTCCGCCCAAAAATACTTGATGCCAAATCAGATATCAGTAACTAGAATAGCTACGGACTTTGATTATGTAACCCATATTCAGTCCTATTGACCATGAATATTAAATAAATGTATATTATCCAGACGTACTAGCATAATGTAAGTATCATTATTAAAACAGACGGTTAATTAGTAATGCATGAGTAGGTAGTGGATATAGGTAGTCACCTACTTACGTTGCATCACGATCATTATCAAAATGCACAGAGCAATGTCATGAGGACGTTGAACCCACAACTTGCATCCTTGAACACTTTTTTTGCACCTACTTATCTTTTCATAGATAATTTTGTTTTTTCAATACTCTGTTTAAATAAAGATAGACGATGTTTTTCACGTGTACGCTCATTCCGCGAACCAATGAGTAACGCCGCCATCTTTTTTGTCGATTAAAAATGGAACGGTACTGAAATAGTCGTTGGTGTAGGTTCGGGATTTTTTGTTTTGGCAACTTTGAGGCCTGATTTGGCTGTTAAATGTTGTTGCAATATATACAATTCTGACGATTGCTTAGCGATTAACGTCATATGATATCTACTAACGATTTTATCACGTGTTGAAGAAAAGGAAAGTTGCGTGGGTCAGGAATCGGGGCGGTTCGCGCGTATCAAAGATTAGTGCTCGGTATCGAAGGGTAACTTGAAAAGATAACCAAGATTACGAGTGAAAGTTTGATTGTGTCATTTAGAATCGTGCAAATATGTTATTATTCAAAATTTTCATTAAACAAACGGGTTCAGGACTCCATAAAATTGAACCTCCCCATTCGTGCCCTAACTGAAGAGTTGTTTAATATTAAGTATAGGCCATACTTAATAGCATTTTCCCATTAGCCCATTAGCATTTTAGCATGAAGCCATCCTAATGTGCTAAGCATCAGTCTCTCGTTTATTGCGCCATTTTGAATAATGTGCCTTTACGTTTCGTATTACTTAACACTTCCAGACATCTTTACAATGACATACGACCCACTAGCTTCCAGTCTAGTCTACATATCAAAATCTTGGTTGCTACGGTACAACCTACTTATTCGCTGAACCATTTATTAATACATTCGAGCATGGTTGATGTCAAACGTGCATTGCCCAGGACCTTTAGTAGTCAGACCAGCTACTATATTTTCTCTTTTATGCTCAGTGCTGAGCGCCGCGAACTTGACTGACCCAAAGCTTTTTCGTTTTCCTCCATATGTGCTGATCTTTGCTCTGTTGCAGTGTGTTGGAGGTCTTAGTTACTAGATTCAGGTTACCACCTTGCTGACCGACTAACTATCTACCAGGGCATAACCAAGAACTTTTCTTATATTATAAGGTCCCAAAATTGCGTAACTGTCGTCTCAATTCCGACTTACGTTGCATAGTTTATTCCTATTTTATAGCCTTTTTTATCGTGTGTTTAGTGGCTACCCTGGTGTCAAGAGTTTTTATGCTGCCCAAGGGCCTCTGGCTTTACATGACGTCGAGTCATTTATCTTTCAGGCATGCTGGTTTCCTCCCGATGTTTTCCTACACCGAAGCAAGTGATAATTATACAATAGCCTATTATTTTTGACCTTCAATTTGAGTTAAAAAGCCTAACAAAAACACGCAGGTTTTGATCTCCGTACAGTTGACCTTTAACACTTTTAATTTTAAATTATTCGGTTTCGTGATAAGCCCGCTTGCACTTATTATCTTTTTCGGCCTAAGCAGTTTTATTAATATCTTTATTTGTGTTTTACGTATTGTCTGTGTTTTATTTGTCACATATAGATATCTAATATGTATATAACCTCTGTGTTTTGTCTGCGGCGTAGTCAACACATATCATTATGTTGGCATTTGATATTCCATCACGTGGATTGGTGTTTCTTTCTTGTTTGTTTTCCCTTTTTTCGCATATTTATGCTTATCGAGAATGTTTACATTGAATCGTCTTTTTTAATTATTTTGAAATCTGGAGTTAACGTGTTTTAGGTATTTACTTACAAAGTCTAAAATCTAGTCTAGTGTCTTTCTTATATTATTAATACATTTACAACTGATGGAATGATAGTTGTATTTGTATACCTGTATCTGTATCCTATGTGGGAACACCAGATATTCCCAAATTATTAGCATGAATGATTTTATTGACCGTTTCCTTTCTTCCATCATTGAATTGATTGTAGATTTTTCAAGAATGACAACATGCCATCAGGGCAACAGCCTGCATCTCAATCGTATTGTTTGGTCGGTCCTGCTCCTGAGATTCCCCGTGATTGTGGATTAAAATTACATAAAATTGTTTACACAAGGAAAATAAAGAAGCTCCAGTTCTCTAGCAGAAAAGTAAAAGTACTTTTCTGTACTTTTCTGAGAAAAAAAGACAGATAATATTTAGCACAGGTTAAAGAACCTGTGCTAAATATTATCTGTCTTTTTTTCTCTCAATAAGTTTTATAAATCATTTAAAATCATGTGGCGATCAAAGTAAGTTTTTACAAGGTGTAAATTATGATATTGGGTACTTTCCGACTCATGACTAGGTACTACATATTTTTGTTCAATGTGATACAAACCTGACCTACCTCAACAAGACCTTGGGACCAACTATAATAGATACATATGACATCAGCGTTAGATGGATAACGTTACAAATACCTATTGCAAAAAAACACCACAAGAAGTTTTCGCTTGCCAAATCGTTTTGGGATGTGGTGGCTACAAAACCGGTATGTGTGGTGGAAATTCTATCTGTTTTTTGAACAAATATTTGAAAGATGACCTATTGAATGAAATTGCCTAGTAATCCTATTACGTCTGAAGATTAATGGTTTATATGAATTTGCAAATTATTATATCTAGGCCCGAAGATTTAGTCGATATTGGTTAAAGCTAAATTCTAATAACTTAATCCACTACATGGGCCTGAGTCCTAATTTCGGGTAGTTCGTCTGAAACTACGTCAACCGTTAATAATGCTATTGTGAATCTGAAACGTTACCTAACCTGGTAAGCCTTGTTTGTGCTACTGACGTATTACTGGAGAAACTTATCTCATTTCGCTCAGACTCTGTTCTCAAAGCAATTAAAGTCTCTAAAGAAACCTATGAACAGTACAATCGTAGTTGGGAACAAGGATGCTCTCGAAGAACTTTTTTAGGGTTCCGTAGACCTGACAAGGAACCCTTATAGTTTCGTCATGTCCGTCTGTCTGTCTGTCTGTCTGCCTGTCTGTCTGTCTGTCCGAGGTTTTGCTAAGAGACCGTTAGTACTAGAAAGCTGTAATTTTGTAGAGGTGTGTTTATCAATAACGCCGACAAAGTGGTAAAATACTTTTTTTTGGAAAATATTTTTTTTAGGGTAGCTCCCCTACATGTGAAGTGGGTATGATTTTTGTTTCGTCATCATTGAATAGGTCTTTTAAAATGACTTAGGGGTTGCTAATACTACTTTTCGATTTAATGCTCCGTTTACGAAATATTAAACTTTGAAGTGAACATTTTTGTTTCAGTAGGGCGTCCCCCTCCTCTAAAAGCTAAACTGCTGGCTTGAAAAATCTGGAAAAATTTATAATGATAGTGTATTTCATGAACTGAAAGGAAAACTATAGCGGTTAAAATAACTTTATTAGTTTAGTAGTAATAGTCGTTCAACTTGGGTGTTGTATAATTTGGTACTAAATACAAAATCCCTAGAATAAATCCTATCAAGTGACTAAGATTAATTAGTTGCTTGTTTATAACGGGTAAAGACTTGCATTGAAACACAAAATCTAAAACAAAAAATACCTTAATCAATTATTCACAAAGCTGCCGCTAGATGGCGCTGTACCAACGGGTTCGTTCTATATTGTGATAACGGGCTACTACGGAACCCTACAATGCGCGTAGCCCGACACGCACTTGTTTATAACTGTTGTTCTGTCAATCTTTACTTAAGGTTCCAGGAGTGGAAAGATTAATGATGTTAGATACTTACGAAGTCCAAGTACTTAATAAGTTTTTTTTTAAGTAAGGTTATATTTTAAAAGATGGTGTGCAAAAATGCTCGTGGGTCTAGGATTATGTAAGACTTGAGTCATTTTCGTGTCACGATGTTCCTCACTCGCATAAGTCAGCGGCTTCGCCCGCGTAGAATTCGATAATTTTCCCACAGGATCTTAATATTGTGATTAAAAGTATCCTATGTGTAAATCCAGGTTATAAACTATCTGTGTGCCACATTTTATCCAAATCCGTTCAATAGTTTTTGCGTGAAAGAGTAACTAATAACCATACATCCATCACAAACTTCTGATTCCAATCCTAATTCCCACAGTCATTGTTTCAGGTGCAACTGATGTCTGCGGTGAGCGGTGAGCCGATGTTGCGCCGCGTCAAGCAGGAGACGGAGCCGCCGCCGCAGTACTCCCCGCCCGAACCTCAGCCGCCGCACCCGCAGCCGCTACATCCACGCACCATGCCTATGATGCAGCCAGAGGTACGTGGACACCTGAAAGTCAAATATCCTATGCGAGCATTTATATAGGGTGACTAGTAATTAGTGACCGATACTACCACGTGTTTGTACTCATAACAAACACCTTTTACTGTGGGCCCAAACCTGAAATCGCGAAAAAAAATCTGCTGTTCATTACATTTTGACCAGTTAGGCAAACATAAATTACTGAACAGCAGATTTTTTTTCATGATTGGGAGCAGCGGTGGCGGCCCCGACTTACGAACAGTAAGTCGTGGGTTCGAACCCAGACAGGCGCATTACTTTGTGTAATTTATTTCATCACCACTGCTCTCAAAACGGTGAAAGAAAACAAACCGGCATGTCCTAGAACCAAAAAATTCGAAGACATTCACATGTCGCGCGTCATGTACGCGGGCCCAGTGCGTATTGGTAGATGTCACCATCTACAAATACGCACTGGGCCCGCGTGGTGGATTATAGCCCATTCTTTCTCATAGAGAGGAGGCCTGTTTCCCAGCAGTGGGAACATTAATAGGCTAATGATGATTGAGATCTTTTTTCGCGATTTCAGGTTTGATCCCATAGTAAAAGTTGTTTGTTATCATGAGTTCAATTACTTGGTTAGGTATCGGTCATGTGCACTAATTAGCAGTCAACCTATATAGGGGTACTTCAGGGGTTTTAAGGCCCAAAGGTTTCCTGCTGTTTATAAAGCTCCTCAATCCAACTTGGACCTAGTTGTCATCACCAGAAGTTTATAGCAGTCCATTGCGGCAATAGGGTATTTTACTCTATACTAGCGACCCGCCCCGGCTTCGCTCGGGACCAATTTAGAACAAAAAAAGAAGTGCGCTTATTGTAAAATTATTTTGTAACGCGGGTGCCTTTATTTTCCAATAACTCCATTTTTTTTTCGGTGGTAAAATCATTAAATGGGTCCTCCCGCCCTGGGTGGAGCGGATGGGACTGTCAGACTTACTGACTAAAACACACTGACTAAGACACCCTGTTCTTTCGGTTGCCCTTGGGTTCCAGGGACCCGGTACCCTGTTTACACAGTCCTGCGACCCCGGCAGTTGCGATAACTCCTAAGATTGAATAGTGTTTAGGGTAAATACGTTCTAAAATAGATATTGAAGATAATCTTTATAGATTTACACCATACACCATAAATAAGCTTCTAAATTAATGCATTACTATTTACGCAAAACTTAAAAAATTAAAATGGTTAAAGTGACCAACTGTTACACTGCGACCCCATTTGTTTCGCTGAGAATGATATTTTCAGTCCCGCGTAATATTAATTCTGTGATATCTTCTAAATTATTCATTTAAATGATATACTGTAAAGGGCCATATTGATCTATATTAAATGCACAATGTATTTAAGGTACTGAATTGGATAAGGATTAATACTGTATTGTTTAAAATCGCTTCATAAATAAGCCATTATTTCTCGTAAAAAGTAAAGGATAAAAAATGGTTATTGTGGGTTATTCCTTAGAGATAGACATAAATACCATCGCGGACTTTTTTGTAGACCTTTTTAATGTGTACAATACTGTAGTACATTATTTTGATCTATCTCGTAGGGTTCAGCCAGCGAGCGCAATAAAAACGCAAAAAAATGTGTTTATTTAAGACATCACATTAGAAACCTCTAAAATTATCAGTGTTTCTCTACTATATTATGCATGTTATATACATATAAACCTTCCTCTTGAATCACTACTAAAAACCCGCATCAAAATCCGTTGCGTAGTTTTAAAGATTTAAGCATACATAGGGATAGACAGACAGCGAGAAGTGACTTTGTTTTATACTATGTAGTGATGAGAAAATATAGGCGCCGGCGCCAGCCGCCGAGCAACTCCACTACTGCAAGCGTCGGCGTCGGCGGCAGCCGTCGACAGGTGGTGACGGCTGCAGTTTATCTGCCGTTGGCAACGTGCCGCTCGTCTATAAGAACCCCTCGTCATTTCATCAGACACCTCCTTTCTTGCCATATCATCCTTTACACAGTCCATCCATCGTTTTTTATAGTCTTACTACAAATAGAACCTTAAAATTCGTTTCTTCCACATTGCTCCTTAAAGTAATTTTAATTTTCTCGCCTTTTCATACTTATTACCTAACATGAGAGGATTACTTAGGCCCTCGTTTTTCTCCGTACCAAGTCTTGAACGACCTAATTCTCGACACTAAAGTTACATTATTACTTTATGATATTGATCAATTCTATTTCTGATCGCATTATGAGCAGTTACACAAGCTTTAATTGGATTGCTATAAGTATTCATATTTCTCACTCCTATCTAGCGAACGGTTTCTTTGATATTCTTCTAAGTGATATTTTCTGTTTTCTCTTTGAAGGCTGGATTCTTTTCTAGAAAATATTAATTAGTATTTACCTTTAGCTTGTTAATGTTACTGAAAAAGTGTTTTTTAGTTACCTTTCGCATGTTAAATCTTTGGTCCTGGCTCGCATTTGTAGATCTTCGTCATTTGTTACGGGTAGCCCGAAAGACTTACAACCATGAACCAGTGCAGTTGTACCAAAAGGTATCGTGTCGTGTCACATAATAATTGGGTTGTGGAGGTCAGATAGGCAGTCGCTCCATGTCTAGTATTAATATTCTGCTGCATCCAATTATACTGGAAGCCGACCTAAACATACCTAGTTGGGAAAAGGCTAGGCAGATGATGACTATACAGGGTGTAAACAGTCACTTCACGAAGCCGTCAACCAAGCATTCTGTTCATCAAACTGGGTAACTACGCAAAAAATTGTTGCTGGGAAATTACTTTGCTTTTGGGGTGTTTTGGGTTAGGGTTTCACGGTAAAACTCAATATAACGCACTCAAATCATTGTGCTTCGCATTTAATAGTAACCGGGTTTAAAAAAAAAAAACTTGTGAAAAAGTTGGAACTTTTACCTCCAATATTAACTAGTAGGTTCAGAACAAAAAAAATATTGCAATGACGGGGAGAACAAGTGCCTTTCGGCTTCTTTAAGGGTCTAGTTACACCCTTTATTTGAAATTTCGCATTTCTCGATTTATATCTTAGTCTTCTTTAACATACTTATTGAAAAGGACTTTACTGAAAATGTTCTACATTGTAATTGCCTAGATCCAGTCATAACCCTATGACCAAATTGCTAGCCCCACTTAAAACTTTCAGAGCCATATAATAGGTGAATCGGCAAAATAAAAGTAAAAATATTAAAATATTACCATCCTAAAAGTTCGAACCCACATAATTCAATACAGATTTTACAAATATGAGCCCTTTTACCTTTTCGTAATACCCAGCTTGATTGATTTTCATATTGGCTTTGTCATTCGGCCAATTTTATTCACCGCGTGTAATTGAGATTTTATTTCGAATAAAAAACTTAGGTAACATGGTGCGAAAACAAAATAATGGTCTTTACGAGACACTTTAAAAAATTGGTTGCGCTCCGTCCAAGAAAAAATACTATGGTCCCTTCGTTTTTCTTGCATCACTCTCGTTAATCACGGCGTCCGTAAGTTTTTTATTAGCAGTTTATTTTAAACGGTTTATTAAATGAATAATAATAAACATTATGTAATTAATGCGATCTTTATTACTGTTTAATGAGACTTTATCAATTTACTAGGTGAGAAAAACTAACGACTCTAAAAATGTTTTGAATTCAAAAGGATGCGGTGACTTTGACAGTTGAGGCAGTGTTGCAATAATTCTAAATTAAAAATAAAACGCAAAAACATACAAACTTCTTTTATTATTCCATAGTTACAAACTTTCTCATTCATAACAGTTCTCTGAATTTTACCAGTTGGACCTCGAGAGTAAGGAGGACGTCAAGTTCTGCGTTTCTCCTGTTGATGGAACAATTGTTGGCAACACAAGCCCTGAGCAGCAGCACTGTTCGTCGACCACAGCCGCCGCGGCCACTGGCGCGAGAGATGACGAAGCTCCCAGGAGGGTCTGCCTGGTGTGCGGAGACACCGCTTCAGGGTTCCACTACGGAGTCGCCAGCTGTGAGGCCTGTAAGGCGTTTTTCAAGAGGACTATACAGGTCAGTAGGAAGGTGATAAACATTTTTTGTTATTATTTTCATGAACACTAACACAGTTCATCGATCATACATTACCTACTTATTTTCTGACTTTACTCATGTAAGAGTTGTTCATCATCACACATAAGTTCACATAACACAATCATACATTAAAATTTTCCATCTTCTGGCTGTCCATGTAGGAGTGCCCTCACATATCGACGTAGAACCGGCTTGAACCGGACAGAAAGAGCTTAATGTCCGGTCATCCAATAAAAGCAAAAATGGCTTATTTATTTTTGCTTTTATTGGATTCGCAACAATTCTGTTTGGATGTCCCAACTTTGCGAAGCTTGCCACTGCGCCGGACTAAATGATGACAAGTGATCGACTCAACCCGATTCTACGTCGGTAAGTGTGGTCACTCGTTGACAATTCCATATCCGATTGACGAACATGAAGTGAAGATAGAATCAAGTAACGTTAAGCATAAAGTTCCTAAGTTCTCGCGGAGAAATGAGTATTTTAATATTGACCTATAATTAGGTACCTACACTCGGGAAAGGCCATACCCACAGTCCCACATATTGTCTATAAATGGGTCCTAAAATAAAATACCTGAGTATGGAGCACCTGCTATTTCAAAAGAAGGGTTTATCCGGAATAACGTTTAATACTAAAATAGTTAGCAGACGCCATTACTTATTAGTATGCGTCTAATTTGGATCGCAGCCAATGTTTATATTCTTTCTAGATACTAGTCATTGGTGTCTAAATGTCTGGAACCTAGGCTAACTCAATTTATAGATTCTAATGCTCGTTTTTCACAAACACAAAGCGAGACGTAATCGAAAGCCTTAGTATTATTGCTCTGCTGAAATGTCAACTCTCAGTGTTAACCGGAACGTTGAAAATCCTACGAAGCATTATTCGTTGCCTAGAACTATAAGTTAAACAAAACGACGGGCATAAATTCCTGGTACCATGTCTGAGACACATTTCATATAGATACCATGTACATAGATACCAAGTTTCAAACTGGATGTTGTTTACTTCGATTTCAGTCGGTAGGCCGTAGTTTTAGTTTTCTGTAAACACAGAATTCTGTCTTATTCTCAAAGTTGTGGAGTTCGCTGTCAATATACAAACCTAAGCAATTGTCGGAGACTATTCGAGAAATTGATTGGCGTTGCAAAATGCTTTTGTGAAGAGTAGACATTTTAGACATCGTTTTTTGTAGAATGTGTTTTTAGTAAATAAAGTAAGCATGTAGGTCGGGAATTGCCCCACGGAAATGGGTTTAAAAATATCCTATCTCCTAAGCCAGGTCATGGTCTACGTGTGTGTTACATTTAAATAAAAACTGTATAGCTGTAAAGACTTAACAGACAGATTTACAGACAGACACAGACTGAGGTACTTTAGCATTTTGCTATGTTAGTATGGATATGGGCTAGCTATCTTGGTAACATCTTTCTTTTAAATACATACTTAACTGTACATATTTCACATAGGTATTTAAAAACGAAATCTTGCCAAGCGGAACGTGTGCCAGCGACTGAAATTGAACGATTTTAAACATTTTTCGATAGATATTCGATCTAGTTCTTCATAACTATGTAGGCAAACTGACTTACATTTGGCACTTGCTTCTGATGTCATCTCTTTCATTACCTTCTTATATTAAAATAAATCTAAAAACATGAATTCAAAAAAGTTTAAGTTAACCATTTCACGAAGTCCTATGGCTCTTTATAGTAAACTGATCCCACACAGGCGGATCCCGCGGGATCAGTCGACCTCATGTAAAACTTGACAAATGACATTCGTTTTAATACTACACCTGAATTCTCATTAGACTTCTTAAAATTGTACGTAGTTAAGCTAAAAGGAGGTGAGGTACTTTCAGGTCCAGTCCACAACATGACCAGAAATGACTTATAATTATGCATCAAACTGATGCTAAATCATCAAATCGATACCATAAGTACATGTGGGTTAGTGAATTTTAGTAAACCTTTTGTTTTTTTGCTTGGATCTCTTATACTGACTGAATATAAGAATAAAGCCATACCAGGACTTTATGTAACGGAAAAACTACCTCAAAACTCACCACCAACGATTTCATATACCAGGGCAACATAGAATACACATGTCCCGCCTCCAACGAGTGCGAGATAAACAAGCGACGGCGGAAGGCGTGCCAAGCGTGCCGGTTCCGCAAGTGTCTGCGCACGGGCATGCTGCGGGAGGGGGTGCGCCTGGACCGCGTGCGGGGGGGGCGGCAGAAGTACAGGAGGGCGCCTGATGCGCCTGCTTTGGCACAGCCCAGGCCGCAGCTTGATGATATCAAGGTATGTACTGTTATCTTGTCTTACTGCTGTTTTGTGATTCTCTAAGCATACGCAAGGATTTAAGAGGCGCTGGGACATGTTTTACGTTCTCAAAGGCTTAAAACTTTAGAGACTGACTGTCATGCCTAAATTTTTCTGCATTATAAAAACAAGAGCTCTTTTAATTTGGAAAACCAAAAGAAGATAAACGTAATTGTATGTCGCCCTGGATTGATTGATCTGGATATAATATGTCCGGTTTTTTTGTGTAGGACTTTCCGGACTTTAAACAGACTTATTTCCATAATGGCTTTTTTTGGAGATATAAAAGTTGAAAATAAAGATTAATGTCAAGGACTTTTTATATTTTGGGGGCGATAAAAACCAACAATAGTAGATTATGCACCGAGGGGCTAAAGTTGTGTCTTATGTCACGGGCGAGGGATTCAAGCTAGCCCAAGGCAAAGACACCTTTAGCCCAGAGGAGGATACTCTACTTTTTACACCTACTGTGAGAAAATAATAGCCATAGTACGAAAAACAAAGTATTTATTAAATAAACAAACAGTAAAAAAATTAACTAATGTTACAGCCAATTACTATTACGGTATTACGGCGCGGTACGGTATTTGTTATTATTAATGCCAGTTTTAATGTTATTCCATTCCTTTTAAAAATTGGTTGGTAGTTATCAACAACAACAACAACAACAATACAACAACAACAACAACAATAACAACAACAATATTATGTCTTCGAAAACATGGCAACGATATGAAGAAGCAGTCGTTATGATTTTGTAGGAAATCGAGAATATCATCCCCGCGTAGTAAGGGTATCGAGAATAGCTTTCCTCTTTCTGGCACCAAAGGGTGTTTGTTAGTACTATACTGCCAATTTAGCTGAGCATGTGAGATCCCAAATTCAAATCACATTATTGACCAGCGGGTCATAATGAAATCCAGTACAACATTATTGACCGGCTGTGCCCCCGGCCACTAATGACTCACTTTAGGTTAAGGTTGTTTGACACATAATTTGTCATTTTCGAGCAGGTGGTGTGAAAAATCTTTAACATTTACCTCTAAAACCAATCTATCTCCTTCTAGGTCCTGGAAGCCCTGAACTCATACGAGCCAGAACTTCTCACATGCTCAGCGCCCCCTGCCGGCGTCACAGAGCCCGCGGCCAAGACCCTGGCCATGCTGGCAGACCTGTACGACAGGGAACTGGTCGGGGTCATCGGCTGGGCCAAGCAGATCCCCGGCTTCACTGAGCTGCAGTTGAATGATCAGGTGAGATCTTCTTACATAACAACGACCAACAGGCTTGTGTACTGAAACAATCTAATTAGTCCGTCAGTTAGATTATCAAAAAATATTTGACCCGTATTTTTCTTTTGTTATGTAAACCAAAATTGACGAAGATACGACGCTTTTAAAATTCTCAATACGTCACGCTGTGGTATAATTTTTAGTTAAATTTCTCGCTAGACAAAACAAAAATCCAATATTGATATTAACCTAGTAAGGACGCAGAAGCCGTGCCCATATTTTATTATTCCTTTTTTAAACAAAAAGAACGACCCTGAATTTAAAAAACACCGTTAACACTGGCCTTCGACACGCCAAATAAAAGCGAAATCAAATAAAGTCCCGTACACACGAAAAAATAGAACGCTCTAATTTTAAAATTATTATTATTCATAGACAACTATAATTATGACAAAAACTACAGTCTATACAAGTCTAGTCTATGGCCTTGGATGCAATAATTATTGCATGCATTAATTCTTAGCACGTGGAAGTTAGTTTTTTTTGATAATTCTGGACCTGTGTGTGTATTCCAGTCTATTGTCTGCCTATCCGTGTGTGTCTGTGAGTCAAATTGTGTTTAAGTGTGTGTCACAGTCAAGGTTTTTAATATGTTGGTGTGAGTGAGGTATCAATGCATTTTGTGAAAGATTGGATTTGTGTACTATTTGTGGCGCATTCGATTTTGAAGTAGGAAGAGGTAGTCTGTCTGTGTTTTGGTCTTTTTGATTTCGACTTAATTATGTCACTTTTGCACTGACCCATTTTCGGGACCGGTTTTAATATGGCCCTAGATTCATAGATATATATGTTACACTAGCTTAGTAATTACCGCGCCAAGGCGTTGCCACGGGCATATTACCAGGGTAATTTGCGTAGCTTATGTTAGTTCAGTGTTCTGTTTGACGCAGTACCGAAGTGACACGCGACAAAATATGGGCAAATGCGTAGTGAAAGAGTGCGATTCAAAATCACAAAAACATAACAAAATAATCGGAATAACTTTCCACACGTAATTTTATTGTTTCTGTGTTTATATATTGGTTTATATCATCGTAAAAACACATTTAATTCAATGAAATTTTGAATTTTGACAATTAGGTTCAGTGCCCTTCGCCTCGCGCCTTGTTTGAGAGCGGACGTGTGCTAAAATTTCTTAAATATTTTATGAGTACTTTCGTTTAAAATTAATTACAAGTCATTGAACTTTAAACCCTACGACCAGTCAAGGTCTATAGTGTTCGCAAAATTTCACGTTGCGCTTTTCGCCTAATCTCCGTGTGTCATCGAGCGGCGGGCGAGTGCCGCGCGCCCTCCTCACCACCTCCGCGGGACCAGTACAGTCGAAATAATTGCTCTCCCGCTCCAACCGGTGCCTCACCGCCTTGCACCGGTTTCATCTATTCGCCTATATTGCTGTGTGTGCGGGACCTGTGGATTTGCTAGCACCAACTTCAGCCCAGCCAGCAAGTAATAAGGTCCGATTTCACCTTACATCGTCGGCACGTCACCGAAATGGCTTACCTACAGCGTACACCTCCACCCGCAGATGCCTCAAACAACAAAAACACGGTACCAAAATCATTCTCCGATATGGATATTCCACAGGCGTTATGTAGTGAGGGAGATAATGTCAACGTAAACACCAAAATGCGTCACAATCACAAACGAATTCGTTTAGAATCATCGCCGAACGGCCAGCTGGACGATTATAATACGGATCTAAAAACCCTGCTTAAATCCTGGAAAACGGAACAGGATGAACACGCTAATAAATTATACGAACAACAATCGTCGATGCTAAATAAGCTTGTTGCGGAGATTGCGGACCTTAAACTACAAAACTCCTCGATTCAGATGGTCAACCTGGAGATTAAAGAATCAATGGAACTAATAAATACCAATTTTGAAGAGATGCGACAACAGATTGATATCTTGAAAAAGGAAAACCATGCCTATAAAAATTGTATAAATGATCTTGAAAACAAAATCCAAGACCTGCAACAGTCCACACGCTCGTCATGTGTTGTATTCAGGAATATACCTACTAAAGAGAATGAAACAATCTCTGATCTGACCACCATTATTGAAAAAGTAGGTACTGCTATAAGTATGCCCCTGTCTAAACTGGAGATCCGGGATGTTTATCGCATTCCTGGCAAAAAAGGTACAACCAGATCTATTGTTACCGAATTCATGACTGTGCATACAAAAAACCAGCTGATTACCAATGTCCGCAACTACAATAAAAAACAGCCTAAGGGTGAAACACTGAATACCCACAACATTGGTTTTACTGGAGACCAGCAGCCCGTTTATGTTGCGGAACATCTACCCTCAAGCGCAAGAAAACTATTCTTCAAGACGAGGGAATTTTCGAAGAATCATAAGTATATGTTTTGCTGGACCAAAGATGGCAACATTTTTATTCGTAAAGAAATAGGAGCCCAACATATACTCATTAAATCGGAGCGTTGTCTGACAAACTTGTTGAAGAATCAAGCAACTATGTGACTTATAGTGATTGTGTCAGTTAAACAGTGTTTGTTATCATTTCTGCATTTCTTCATAACTATACTTAAACCATTGTGCTACTTAGCTAAGCAAATTGTACCCAGTTATAAATTCCTACGTAAGTTAATTCTATATCTTAAATCCTACATTCTACACTCCACTCATTACAGACTGAACTTGTTGTGTCCTTTCACCGCAAGTTCAACAATGGTTATCGTACACTATTCACAATCACAAAATTATAAACACAACACATCACAATCTATATCTAAATTCATCCTTACACGTTATCTCAACAGCTGCTCGTTATACAACTTTGCCCGCATAATAAGTTGTGACTCAACGCCTTGTTTTGTTTTGGTGAGTTTGTTTAGTGCATTTAATCTACTGATCTTTCCAGATTTTTTATTTGTTTTCGGTTGCGAGTGCAGGTACCTGCAACGCTTTTGTCTTATGAATATATTCTTGAACTCGGTTATTTCGCCTATTGTTTTGCTATTTAGATTTGTTATCAATGGCTAATATTATTGAGAATGTTATCGGTGACTTGGACAACCTTGAAATTGCGAAAATATATAAATGTCCACCGGATAAGTGTACAGACTTCATTAACTTGTCAATCTCTGGCCTAAAAATTCTCCATTTAAATATTCGTAGCATTAATAAGAACTTTAATGAACTCTTAGTGTTGTTGTCACTTATAAAAATTAATTGTGACGTCATAGTTCTGACAGAATGTTGGTTGAGTAAGGTGACGAATGTTCCATTATTGGACGGATATAATTTACATTATACATCGAATACTCAAAATCAAAATGACGGGATTGTAATTTTTACAAAACAAGACTTGGCCTGTTCTGTTCAAGAACCAGACTTCACAAATGCGAACTGTCTCATTTGTAAAATTAATAATAAAACCGCAATAGTTGAAACCATTGTAACATCATATTACGTAACCTAAAAGCTCAGTTCGAAAAGGATGAGTTAGAGAAAGCTAAAGCAAATATTAAGACACTTTGGAATAAAATTAAAGATATTACAAACTATAAGAAAACACCGACATCCTCCACAAACTTATTAAAAATGGACTCTAATCCTCAAGCTGCTGTTGATCGTGTGTGTAGGTACTTCGCGGATGTTGGCAAGAACCTCGTGTCTGATATCACCTCACGGCTTTCATTGCCCCCCACCCCGTGCTCACGGCCTCGTAAAAATGTTCCCCTTAACTCATTAGTTCTCCTCGAATTTGATGAATCGGATATAAATAACGCCATTATTCGGCTCCGTGGAGATTCTGCTACCGGTTGGGATGGCATCTCAACAAACCTACTAAAACAATGTCGTCATGTCCTCGTATCCCCAATTACACATATTTTCAATCGTTCAATTGCCACTGGAATTTTTCCGGAGGCTTTTAAAAAAGCTATTGTGCATCCGATTTATAAGGGTGGGAACAAAGACTCTATGAACAATTATAGGCCTATCTCAGTCCTTTCTTCTATCTCCAAAATTTTTGAAAAACTAGTAAATATTAGGCTTACTCAGTTCCTCGATAAAAATAACTTAATTGCACAAAATCAGTATGGTTTTAAAAAAGGAGTGTCGTCAGAAGATGCAGTTCTCGACTTAACTGAATTTGTAGCAAGGAAGCTTGATGAAAAACAGAAGTGCATAGGTCTATTCCTAGATTTAAAAAAGGCATTCGACACCGTTTCTGTTCCCACCCTCCTATCGAAGTTGGAGGACATCGGCATACGTGGCTTAGCTCATGATTTTTTTGCAAGCTATCTCACTAACCGTAGACTGTGTGTTAGGGTTGGTGACCATGTTAGTAGAGAGGAAATTACGACCTTCGGTGTACCGCAGGGAAGTGTGCTTGGCCCGACCCTTTTCCAGGTCTATATCAACGAGCTTTGCTGCATACCTCTCAAAAACTCCAAAATATTCACCTATGCTGATGATACTGCAGTAATTGTTCATGGACCCGAATGGGAGCATCTTAGAACCACTGCCGAAACGTCACTTAGATCTGTAATGGGTTGGGTGCAACTAAATCTACTCACTCTGAACTTAGACAAGACCTACTTCATCCCATTCGGGCTAAACCCTGGTACTAAACCTCCCATAGACTTTGCCATAAACGCCCACACATGTAATGGCCATACCTCTTGCTCATGCTTTGCTCTTCGTAAGGTTAACCATCTAAAGTATTTGGGTGTGGTTATTGATAGCGGTCTCAACTGGTACGCGCACTTGGATACTATTACTACAAGAGTTAGAAGAATGATTTATGTATTCAAGCTACTTAGGTCCTCAGCTGATTTCAACACGATTAGAATGGTGTATACTGCTATCTGTCAGTCCGTCATCACCTATTGCATCACAGTGTGGGGAGGCGCAGCTCGGACAAAGTTTCTCAAGTTGGAACGAGCACAAAGAGCTGTCCTAAAGGTGATGTCAAAGAAGAACTTTAGGTATCCCACCACACAATTATACAAAGATGCAAATGTACTTACTGTTAGGCAACTGTTTGTGCTTCGATCCGTACTGAGAAAACACACCAAAGTCCCCCTACCAGACCCAACACGCCGCAAGAAAAAACCTCTTATTCTTACGGTTACGCATAAGACCGCTTTCGCTAGACGCCAGCATTATGTTCTAAGCTCACACCTATACACAATAATACATAAAAAAATAAACATAATTCACTTGGATACTTATAGGGTTAAAGCTAAAATTGAGGAGTGGATAAAAGATCAAGACTACGAGGCAACTGAAAGTCTACTTGCCTGGTTCTCCTAAACCAATGCTACCTATCACATCACAAAGAAGGAAGCTACCCCCACTAATTCCACTCACTCAACACACCTCACACACCCTCACAGCACACCAAACCCCATCAAACTACGCCACATCACATCACATCACACCTCACCACACCACACACCCCTCTTCCTTACACATACATACACACACAACACCTGCACATGACATGACTCCCCATACAAATACACTTCACACATACTATTCACACATATTATTGCTTACTTATATAAAAATACTAAATATATTTCTATAGATATGTCTTTTTTTTTACCTTTCAGTCATATAAATACTGTTTGTTTTACGAGATTATGCTAGTACGCTCATAAATTGCTCGTCCACTATTTATGCGAAGACACTGCCTCCTAAGATACAGGATCTTCCTAGTTTAGGAGTCAGGGCTCAAATTTTGTATTGACTGTACTGTTATTCATCTCTCGCACACAACTTCTGTTTGCTAATTTTTCTGTACCCTTGTGACTGTTGTGTACTTTAATATGTGTCAAACTTGTATTATCCTAATAAAGACTTATTACTTATTATTATTATTGTTACCACTAAAAACTTGTTTTAGTTTCCCACATTTGTGGGAGAGTTTTGTAATTGAAGAAATAAGTGATTTTAATATTATTTAATTGGTTCCGATTTTCTAAATGTTTTTTATATTGGAATATTTAAAAAATGTAAATAATAATAATATTTGTATATAAATGAACAAACGAAATGAAAAATATTCAAAAAGAAAATGTTTTAATTATTTCATAAGTTATAAACGTCTTATACATCCAATAAGAAATACATAATTCAAATATTTTAAAGTTAATTTAATTTATATGTATCAAATGTTTTTTATGGCTTTCAAAATTTGGGTAAAATTTCGCATGGGTAGGCAACCCCATCCCGCCATTGCAAGTTGATATTGCCGTCTTTGTCTAATCAAAGTGACGGTATTGTTCTTGCGACTTGTGAAAGCGAGACAGACATATGTTTACTTTTAAATGTTTGTGGTTTCAAAGCTACGTCGCGGTCGTCGCGTTTAAAAAGTGTAACTGACAAAAAGTGGTTACACTTTTTTGACAAAGTTTATTGAGGTTTGCATCTCTAGTATATTTAACTCAATGCCTAGATTCCACAGACTGGAAACCTGGCAAAGGGTTGGCGTTTTGGGGATAAAAAAAGCTGGCACCCAACTTACCCAGCCTGATTAGAAAAAAAAATTATAAGCTGATTGTGCCTACACAATCAGCTTGTTATATTGTATTGTTGTATGATGCTTGTTAGATTTATTTTTAAATTGAACAGAATATATCAAACGCTAGACTGCATTAAATTGTTAACTAAATAATCATTTCCTGCTCATAACACGTTTTTATCAAAAGTTGTGTACAAACAGTAGGTGTATTACTGAAACCGGTTCAGCAATTCTGACATTCCAGTTTTATTGATGATAAAAATTGAGTTGTAAAGCATTCAGACAGATTTACAGCTAAGTCGTGCAAATGTATAGGTAAACAATTTAATTATAACAAAAATTCAATTATGAACGCAGGCAGGGAAAAAATAAATACTTGAAACGTGCTTGAAACAGACTACCAAAATCTTTAAGATCTGTAAAATTCTCTCAGCACTCGGGCTTTAAAAAAAAATTGTATTATTTTTACGCAACTTTGGCAACTAATATCTAAAAATTGTCCGTCGGCACAAGTTAGCAGGTATGCATACGTTCACAGTACACACTAACACTACACGATGCCACACATTTTGTTCATGAGAAAATAAGTAAGTTCTGGCGGCCCTGGGATCTTGGACTATTACGACTTGTCATTTAAATATTCAAACGTCTCCACGCAATACAATAAGGAAAGCACGATAAGGCGTTGGTCCCGGCTGCCATTAATAGATCTCGTTACAGGTAGTCAGTGGCCCAAAAGTCTATACAACCAGTCTTACCAAGAGTATCGTATTACCCAGCACTGACTGGGTTGTGGTCAGATAGGCAGTCGCTTTATGTAAAATACAAATATTCAGCTGTATCCGGTTAGACTGGAAGCTGACCCCAACATAGTTAGGAAAAGGCTAGATGATGACGTCCTTACGAATAATTTTTAACAAATTAATGTAGTTTTTTAATAATTATTATTATTACGGTAGAGTGCGAATAATTTAAATAAAAAGTATCATAGATACTTACACAAGATGATCATGATCTACCTGTGTCAAATTTCATCGAAATTGTTCAGCCGTCTCAGCGTGAAAATGTAATGGACAGACAGAGGTACTTTCGCATTTTTATTAAGTATGGACTCATCAATTTAATTCAAAGTTAAAATACAACATTTTTTTTTCAGTTTTTGCAAAGTTCTGGACGAGTAGTCACGTAATCAAAATTCAAAATAACCAAACGGTTATCATTCGATGCCGTTGCATAACTTATGCGTCAGTTTCAGAGTTTAACTACTCAGTTAGAAGGCCAACTGGAAACTCCGTGTAGTGTTTAGTTTTTTTTTTTAACTTAACTGTATGTTACTTGAAGAATTATAGGCTCATCTCACTTCTAAGCCATGTCTACAAGTTGTTTTCAAGAATCATCACGAATCGTCTCGCGCGCATGTTTGACGATTTCCAGCCTCCCGAACAAGCCGGTTTCCGAAAAGGCTTTAGCACCGTGGACCACATACATACGCTGCGGCAGGTTATACAGAAGACCGAAGAGCTTGCATCTCTGTTTGGCATTTGTGGACTACGAGAAAGCCTTCGATTCGATCGAGACCTGGGCTGTACTGCAGTCTCTCTAACGGTGCCAAATCGACTATCGGTACATCGAGGTGTTGAAGTGTTTGTACAAGAACGACACCATGTCAGTCCGACTTCAGGACCAAGCCTCGGAACCTATCCTCCTGCAGCGGGCAGACAGGGAGACGTCATATCTCCGAAACTGTTCACCGCTGCACTGGAGGATGTCTTCAAGGTTCTGGACTAGAAAAGGCTAGGCAGCAACGTCAATGGCGAGTACATCACTCACCTTTGGTTTGCCGACGATATAGTGGTCATGACTGAGACCATTGAGGACCTCAGTACAATGCTCGATGACCTCTAGAGCTTCCGGAAGAGTGGGTCTTAAAATGAACATGAAAAAAACCAAGATCATTTTGAATACCCATGTCACACCCACTCCTATCAAGATCGGAGACTCTACACTCGAAGTTGTAGACGATTATGTGTACCTGGGACAAACGGTCCAGTTAGGTAGGTCTAGCGTCGAGAAAGAGGTCAATCGTCGGAATCCGACTCAGTTCGGCAGCGTTCGGGAAGTGGCGCGGTATCTTCTCGTCCAACTTACCGCAGTGTCTCAAGGCGAAAGTCCCAGTACCAGTGTGTGTTGCCAGTGATTACATACGGGACCGAAACGTGGTCGCTCACAATGGGCTTCATCAGAAGGCTTAAAGTCACCCAAAGGGCAATGGAGAGGGCTATGCTCGGAGTTTCATTGCGCGATTGAATCAGAAATGAAGACATCCGCAAAAGAACCAAGGTTACCTACGTCGGTAACCTTGGTTCTCTTGCGGATGTCTTCGAAAGAATTGCCAAACTTAAGTGGCAGTGGGCAGGGCACATTGCTCGCAGAACGGATGGCCGATGGGGCCGAAAAGTTCTGGAGTGGCGACCGCGAACCGGAAGACGTTGCGTTGGAAGGCCTCCCACTAGGTGGACCGATGACCTGGTGAAGGTTGCGGGAATCCGCTGGATGCGAGTCCCACGGGACCGGTCAATGTGGCGACACTTGCGGGAGGCCTATGTCCAGCAGTGGACGTCTTTCGGCTGAAATGATGAGGATGATGTATGTTACTGTCAAATGAGAAAATGGGGAAGGCTAGTCAAAGCTGATCTGACCAATGAGGTTAAACTATTATGAAATATAAAATGACATTGACAGATTTTCAACCAATGACGATGTTTGGTACAAGCGATGCTAGCGCCATTAGTTCCACAGTTGCCATCCCCATTAAACTTAAATTATTTGACAGTCACTTTAAGGTCGTTATCACATAGACTTTTATTCATAAGTTGAATCCTAGAAAACATTTCCGATCTGAAAAAGTTAGGGTAAGTGGGTTAAGCTTATCTTTGTAAATAAGCTATCATATCCCTCAAATTTTTAAGTACAATAAAAAAAAACAGCGGCGGCCCAGTGGTGGCGGCCCCGACTTACAATCAGTAAGTCGTGGGTTCGAACCCAGGCAGGCGCATTACTTTGTGTTATTTATTTTATCTTCCCTGCTCACAAAACGGTGAATGAAAATATCGTGAGGAAACCGGCATGTCCTAGAACCAAAAATTCGAAGGCATGGGACATCTACCAATCCGCACTGGGCCCGCGGCACCTCTCATTGCGAGGAGGCCGTGTCCCAGCAGTGGGAACATTACAGGCTGATAATGATGGCAATAATTAATAAGAATGGTTATGTATAACTTAAGATTGAAAAGTCATGTGATTTTGACGTCATCGCTGCTTAGGAAATCCTCTAACTCAATCGAAATACCGCTTACAGTTTTATTATATTTTTCTTTACTATGGTTTCCTTACACAATGTTGCATTTAAAATAGATAAATTAAAGCTTAAATTACATTGTTTTTTTACAATCACCAGGTAGAATCATTTGTTCTGTTTAAAAATAAATTTAAAGTAAAAAAAAAGCAATACTCAGTTTAATTCGCAGGAGCTTCAAATAACGTCATCTTTGAGGTAAATGATGCTCAAAGATGACGTTATTTGAAACTCCTGCGTATCAAACTGAGTATTTTTATACTTTTTACCTAAAGTAAGTAAAGAGAATGAGGAAAATGCAATTAAACAATATCTTTTTTCTTTGTGAGGTCAATAAATTAATTAAAAAAAAAAAAACAAAGCTAGCGACCCGCCCTGTTACGTTACGCACAGATGCAATGGTGACGTGTTAAAGCATCCAGATTTCTTAGGCTCTACTATACTAATATTATGAAGCTGAAGAGTTTGTTTGGTTGAACGCGCTAATCTCAAGAACTACTGGTTGGAATTGAAAAATTATTTTTGTTGGATAGTCCATTTATCGAGGAAGGTTATAGGCTATATCACGCTACGACCAAAAGGAGCGGAGCATAAATGAAAAATGTTGCAAAAACGGGGAAAATGAACTTGTTCTCCTTCTTTTTCTTCTTCTTTTGTGAACTTTTTCTCTCTTATGTGACGCAGACGAAGTTGTGTGGGTCAGCTAGTCTAATATACATTCAAAATATTATTGTATTATTCTCATAAACCTTCCGGGATAAGTGCTCTTATTGATGGTGAAATAAACATAAAAATCTATCGTGTATTATAGAAGAACTAAGCGGTCACACGACAATCGACTTTCATTTATAAAAATCTGATTACATATTATAAAGTTTTTGTTAGTTGCATAAAGTAACACCACATCACTCGCTCACTCGCTTCATAGGGTCCCGGGTTCGAATCCCGATAGGAGCAAATGTTTGTGTGATGAGCATGGACAACTGTTTCCGAGTCGTGGATGTTTATATGTGTGTATAATAAGTATGTATTTACAAACAAAAGTATCTATGTAGTATATCAACTATCTGGTGTCCACGACACAAGCCTCGTTGCTTAGTGTGGCACTAGATGGCGCTGTGTGTAATGTAAAATGTGCCCCCAAAATAACCCAATCTTCTTCTCTGTCCACAGATGCGTCTCCTCCAAAGCACATGGGCTGAGATGCTGTCCCTGATGCTGGCGTACCGGTCGATGTCGGGCGGCAGTCCGCTGCGCCTGCGCTTCGCAACGGACCTCGCGCTCGACGAGCAGCAGGCTAGGGAGATTGGGGCACATGATTTATTTACACAGGTCAGTTCTAGTTTAGACTTTTACATAGGCAGCTGATCCATGTAAAATACTGGTATTCAGCTGCATCCGACTGGCAGCCAACCCCAACATAGTTGGGAAAAGGCTAGGCAGATGATGAGTTCTAAAATGTGACTACAACTGGTCGTACTGGCCGCAGAAGCTAAAAGCAGGTTTAGCTACGACTAGTTGCGGCCAAACTTGTTAGTTTTTACGAGTAAGTATGAATGATCGTTGGTAATGTTGTTTAATGGGGGGCTATCGTTTTTGAGCTCACCAGATGGCGCCACTGTCGAGTAAAGTCTTGTCAATAATTCTATTTTATACTTTAAAGTACCAATAACGCCATAACAAGTTTATTTTATTACGTATAACAACATAGTGTAAACTTCATATACATATTTACAATATTCTCCCTAAAATTAGCAAGCATGAAACATTTAAAAATAATTCTAACTCCAAGTACTAACAAATAAGATCCTAAGTTGCTGTATAAAATACGTGATAAAAAAGCACTCAACGCGCGAACACTGTATGACATTTCGGAAGACCTTAGTCTACACGAACGCCTCTAGCGGCGAATTCATGCGCGATAGCCCCCATTGGTGTAACATGGGTTATTGTGATTTTCAAAAGGTAGCTGTGTTTTTTAAATGCAGAATCTTATGTATACGGTCGAACAAGCTATTTGGTTTACAGATTAACCGACAAATTACATTGTAAAATGTAAATTGGGAATACAAACTAAACGTCACGTCTGTGCGATCGACGTAATCAGTTTAATATTTCTTTTTTAAACTGAATATGTCGATCAAAAAATCTCATTAATAGATTTTTGTATGCTTGGGTGAATGAAACTAAATCGAAATTGTTTACTTCTTCCCGAAATGATTTTATCAATCTTATTTTAAACTCAATTTTCTAGTGACTTGGCAATACCGCCCACCCTGTAATAAGCTTCCGCAATTACCTAAAAAGTAAATTAAAGAATTAATTGAAAAATGCAAATTATTAGAAGGTTTAGCTAGAAGGGTTATCGTGATGGCCCTGAGATGACCAGCTACTTACAAAAAGTGGGTAATACCAATCTGTTGTGGTTACACTCCAAAGCGTTTGATCTGGAGTGTGACAATAATAGATTGGTAGTATGTTATTTTGATAAATAAAAAAAGAAAGATCAGGCTTTTCTAGTTCTAAGGTTCGTATGATGTAACTTCTAGTGGGATCTGTACCCAAAATATGCCAGTGGGACTTTCTTCTGTATGGTGCTGTTTCTTATTTACCGCGATAGATAGCCAGTTGTAATTACCCGACTACGGCGAAGGCAAAAGGAAGGGTTATTTGTGCCTAGCCTTTTTTACACGAAGCCCAAAAAAAGTAGTGTTATGTTTTCAGGGTTCATGTATGTATGTATGTTTGTGAGTGTCTTTATTTCACCATAACTCCTAAACCGATTTCGATGTACGTGGTATCGTTAGAAACCTTGTGTTACCCCGGGTAACATAGGCTAGTGAAAAAATAAAAAAAAGTAAGATACTGCCTTAAAGGTATCAAATTAAAGGGGCTCATCATAAGAATTCTAAAATGGTATATCATGACCATATTTTAATTAAAATAAATGTATTATTTATTTATCTATACAAGATACGCGCGGATGACTAGGTAGGTTTGTGAAATTTAAAGTGATAAATATAAATGTACACCAAAATAAATAAAATGCGAAATTTTCCATCTTGTTATAATCATAATTAAAAAGTGTAAAATAATAAAAAATAAAAAACCCGACTGCGTAAAAAATAACTAATAACTTTAAATAAAAACTGAAAAGAATAAAACAAGTTCAGCTCGTCGTAATAAAAACATTAATGACGTTTTCACTTTATTGTGTTTTTAAAGTCGGTTTTATTTTTGTAAACAAGTTTTTTATTTTCCCATTTTTAGTTGTAATATCCGATACAAATATTAGCTACTTATACATATATTTTAACATAACGTAACATCACGCCTGTAATCCCCGAAGGGTTGGGCTGAGGTGTACCCAATAGTACCTACACCCACATTTCACCAGTTATGTTTTAGTCCCATGTACCTAATACGGGGCGAGCGCGGGTGCAGATCCAGACTCCGAGGCTGCTACTGAGAAAATCCTGATGGAAAAACCCAGTAACACTGCCCGACCTGCGAATCGAACTTAGGACCTCATACGCAGTAGTCGCCACCACTAGACCAACGAGGCAGTCATTAATTTTGTATTGTTAACAATACATGTCATGGTAATAGGCTTATCCCCAATAAAAAGAACCTAACATACCTAACTGTCGTAATGTGGGTGTACTGTAGACAATTCTGCTAACCCCTCAGGGCATACAGGCGTGAGGTTGTTATGATGTTGTGAAAACAATCATCCAAGCGATTTGCTGTCTATAATTGAAGAGTTCCATTATATTTCTCCGAAGATCAGCATCAGATCTTCACCAAAGGAAAGCGAAGTAATTTTCTTCCAAACAAAAAAGAATCATCGAAATCGGTTCACAATTGGCGAAGATAATTATTAGTCATACTGACTTCGCTAGTCTGTGCAGAGAAGGACAATAAAGTAAGTAGGTACCTACTACTAAGCGCGCGGCGACGATAATGCGCGGCGCGATTTGACGACCCGAATGGCGCAGCGGTAGTGAGGCTGCCTTACGTTCTTAGGGTCCCGGGTTCGAATCCCGGTCGGAGCAAATGTTTGTGTGATGAGCATGGGCATTTGTTTCCGAGTCATGGATGTTTATATGTATAATAAGTATGTATTTACAAACAAAAAAGTATCTATGTAGTATATCAACTATCTGGTGTCCACGACACAAGCCTCGTTGCTTAGTGTGGCACTAGATGGCGCTGTGTGTAATGTCCAGCGATATTTATTTATTTATAATGTGGTCGCAAGCAAAAATTGCATAGGTCCTCCCTCGATGACGTCTGGCAGGACATTGGCGCGCGCTATTTTTCACTTATTTATTTAACATTAAAAAAAAAAAGTGCCATATTACAAATCTATCCAATAATATTACTGACAAACACGATTAGTAAATGAATTGTTAAATTTTCATAAAAATTGCGTTCTCCCAAGTCTCATAAAACTTAAAATACTTTCAAAATCGACGTTACTTCTGATTTTTTTTTATCGAGCAAAATGTTAAATATTGTGTTTTTAACCACAAAAGTCACTAGATCAAACATGTATCTGTTTCTGTACAATATTTTTTCCGAATTTAAAAATGGTGATTTCTCTGTAGAAAACTCGATCTAGAAACGTAAATTTCAAACAAGGGCCCCTTAAGTAGGGAATAAAGGTCATTTATCCGACTTGTACCAAAAAGTACCAACCGCATTAGGTGAGAAATACGTAAATTTGAAGAATGGTTTTGGTATTTTTTTTAAGTTTAAAAAACACATTAAAACAATGAAATATGTAATTGCTATTGTTTATGTATTTCAAAAATCATTATCGTGGTGTTTTTTTTTTTTCGAGATTATTTATGTTTCCGTAACAACGTAATCAGCGACCCCAAATACCATGAAAACGACACCCATGATGAAAAAACTGAAGATTGTCCTCGGCGCCATCTTGGATTTTCATTTTGACCTCATTTTTGTAATCAGCGACCCCAAAAATCATGAAAACGACACTCATGACGGAAAACCAAAAAAAGACCACCTTCCTGGTATGTAGGTCCATGTAGGTCCCGGTCTATGTAGTAACAGGTTTTACATTTATATTTAGTTAGAGGATATACGACGTGTTTCCGGACGATATCGATAAACTTCGACCGGTCATTGTACTCATCATTATGAACAACTTTTATTAAGGAACCAAACCCTAAATCGTGAAAAAAAATCAGCTGTTCCATACATTTCGACGAGTTATGCGAACATATTATAATTGTAGGGAACTGCTGATTTTTTTCGGGACCGAATCGGAACCGGAGGTGTAAGATCAATCGGAAGTTCCGACATCTCCGTAACATCCCTAGAAGAAATTATGAGAGTGAGAACAGTTGCAAGCTTGTGTTTGGCATACCCTGCCTTTTCGCCGCTTATCCTTTTGGACATTCGGGTTGTATTGCAATAGGGCGTGTTCTTTTAGCACTGTACGTAATACAAAGGACTGCCTTACAGAAAGCATAACCCACTCTTTAAAAAGGTCTACGGTGCCAACTTTGAGAATTGCGCTGTGCCCTCTCAACATCAATTAGGTGAGTCTTGGCAGCGCCTCCCCAGGAAGTAATACAATATTCGATAGGGAATTGACATAAGGCGTCGTAGACTATCTTAGTAACCCCTCGATCTGCTGCGTGTCTAAGAGTTTTGAAAATGTAAATTAGTTTACGCAAACGAGATACCAGGGCTTTTATATGCGGTTTGAAGGTCAGGAGTTGGTCTATAAAGATACCAAGGTATTTGATGTCATTGACTTTTTGAAGGGTGGCACAAGGGCACAAGGAGGTGCCAGGAACACAAGCATAACGGGCAATACTAAGATAGGATGGAGGCAGTGGATTTGACCTGTGGGCAACCGTGACAATAAGTTTTATTAACATTCAAAGTTTATATCGTCTGCTTACGGGTATAAAGTAATAATGTAGTTAGTGTCAATCGAGTAAATGACTTTAAAGTTTACGTTTTAATTTGATCTAATTCAAACTCTTTAATTAAAAAACTGTTAAAGCAAAATGTTGCACTGACTATCCTACTTTTTAGATTTACTCATATATAATATTTGGTGTACGTAAAAACTGTATAAAATTTAATTTAGATCGAAAGGGGGCCGCTTTTAATATATTTTACCTTGTACATAACAATCACCTAAATTCATTGATTTCAAAAGCTCATTTCAGTATTTTATAATAGCTTTTTGTATTTTACATCAATTACTTAAAAATATGCATTTATCATATTTTACTAGTAAGCAGACGATATTTTTAATCATAGTCATTCGCAGACTTGGTTAAAACCCTTTTGAGCAGAATGAAAAGCTCCCATCTCTGTCCACTAAAAAAGAGGGCGGTGTCATTAGCGAAAGTAACAATTTTACTACCATGAAGTTGGCAGAGGTCATTGATGTACTTACACCAATAACAACGTGGGACCCAGTATGCTGCCTTGAGGCACACCGTATTCGACACGAGCCTCGTTGCTCAGCCTACGGTCAATCCGAACTCTTTGCTTTCTTTCTGTCGAGTAGTCTCTCATTAATTTTAAGGGGATACCTCGTACACCAAGCCTTTCTAGCTTTTTGAGTAGGAGAGGGGTAGAGACTGTGTCGAAGGCTTTTGCAAGATCTAGGAACAGTGTTATGCATTTATTTCTTTGGTCTAGCTTAGTAATAATGGATTGCAAAAGTTCATGTACCGCGTCATTGGTTGATTTATTGCAACGAAAACCAAATTGCCAATACCCATGATGAACTACATGACATGTATAATAGATTTTATTTAAATCCCCAGATCGCCGGCGTAGCCAAGCGCTTGGAACGCGCGGCGGCATTACGCGAAGAGTGCTATCTGATGAAAGCGCTCGCGCTCGCCAATTCAGAAGCACGAATTGATGAGCACGCAGCGCTGCGTCGCTTCAGGGATTCTATACTCGCAGCGCTTAATGACGCTGTCTCCGCTTTAAGGTGAGCTTAAAGCATTTAGATGTTATTTGTTTAAAATCCCATAAGTTTTTCGTAAAGGTTTTTAACGCATACTTATAAAGTAGGTTTGAAATTTCTTATTACAGAATAAAATCCCTTATTTACGAAATCTAACTTTAGCTACCAAAGTGTCAAGAAATGATCTCGACACTGTTTCGTTGACAGTGACAGTGACATTTAAATAGTCTTGTCTCGCTCATTCATATTTAAAATCAGATTTATTACTCCATGCTGGATGTGTGAGCTCTTTCTAAATATTGGTGTAAAAAAGTTTCGCGCTACTTTAGTATGGTATCCACATGTAATTATTTAAATCCTTGGTCTAGTTAGCTCGCGTCCAATGTAATCCAATATCCAGTCCTATTTGACCGGGTATTGGGTTGGGGGTCAAAAGGTTAATTCCCCGGAGATCTCTTATGAAAACTGTAAAAGTAGTATTCGCAGATAAGAATAATGCAATGATCCATAGCGATGTGGTGTGCAGGCCGTACAACGGCAACGCGGCGCTGCAGCAGCTGCTGCTGGTGCTGCCGGCGCTGCGACACGCGGACGTCGCCGTGCGCCGCTTCTGGGCGGGAGTGCATCGCGAGCGGCGCGCGCCTATGAACAAGCTGTTCGTGGAGATGCTGGAGGCGTGTCTGCGATAAGGTACACACATAGTTATATTTATTTATTAAAAAATAACGTAGTTTCCTAATAATCATGACAAAAATACTTTTCGTTTATTACTTTATTTCTTTGAAAGTGTATTGAAAAACGTCGCTTGATACACGTGGGAATTTGTTACTGCTTTTCTCGGACTCCAAAACAACCTCGCCTGCGGTTCGGGTGTGAATTCCGCTTCGAATGCAATTACAAGTTTTCCTACATATGTCAAAATGTACTATTGAGAAACACATGATTATTACAGACGGAAATCTAAGTTATTGCAGAAGTAATACACGTAAAAAAATAGTAATTGGAGTATTCCACAGCATTAATTCTTCTTTTATGTTTCTGCCTCAGGTTACAAGGAACAAGGAGGTGCATGTATACCGTTTCCTCTCGGAATGTCAATATTTTCGTTTCTTCACCTTCGGCGGGCGACGCGTCCCCGCGCCAAATGTACAAAACGATGGACGGATCTAGTACAAAACTTGTTACTATTTTTGTATAATATAAAAAAAAAATTATATCTAGGTTTACTGTGGAAGTTTCGAGATTATTGTATGGTCGAGGAAACTATCCTCGGACTGATCGCGGGCTGGTAGCCACACTAGCCATTTAGTATTTTAGTGACCTGAAACGTCATTAGTTCTGTTCTGAACAGAGTGTAGTACTGTTAGCTTTAAACGCGATGTTTTTTGTTTCGTCTAAATTTCGTGGCTCTCTGCGACGAGCCCTCACGGTGGTGTTGAAGGTATTTTTTCCCCGACCGTACGAACTGCTTCTGTATGGCGTCTCGGTGAATGCGGGGGCCGTATTCGGCGCATTTATCATTAAAATATAACATTGTTTTTATTCTGTTTGTTTTAAATGCTAAGAGGGGGACGTTTGCTTGTACTGCGGATAGTGAAAAAAAATAAACGCGCTAGTGGACCTAAAATTTATAGTTAAATCAATGCATCATTATGATATCAACGGATTTCTTGTAATTTTACTAGAATTTCTAAAGTACAAATATATACTTAGATAAGTTTTACAACTGTTTTCTTAACAAACTTGTTTTCGAGGACGTGGATTGTTGCTAAATATTATTTAAAAAAAATATAAAAATGTTTCTACGAAATGTTTCTAGGATACTTGTCTCAACGAAAAATTTAAGACAAAAATAGTCTTATTTCTAATGAATCGTGTCGCAGTGCAACAGCGCTCCCCCATTCTAATGTACAACTGTTTTATAAAAATAATGAACATATAACGACATAGAATTTATTTAAAAAATACAGATTATGTAGCAATATTTACTATATAAAGGTTAAAAATGTATTTCTAGAGAGCTGTTCCACTAACAAAAAACACATAAATATTAACTGTAACCGTGAAAATATTAGTTGTGTAGATTGTAATGCCAGTGAATGTCTGACCCCTTTGTCGACAATACCCGGGGATTGTGAACAATACAAGGTCAGAATTAATTAGCTAGCGAAAAACTTGCTCAACTTGGTGGATAGCAATATCAAAACACGATTAAACAAAAAGAAAAAAGATTTCTTACTTCAAATAACAATAAACATGACCTAGAATCTGCCTCGTTGGTCTGACCGCTGAGCAAGTGGTCCTGGGTTCGAATCCCGGGTCGGGCATAGTGTTATTGGGTTTTTCCAATAGGAATTTCTCAGTAGTAACCGAGAATTTGTGCCCAGTTGATGGTAATAGGCTCGTCCTCTATTACATGGGACTTAAACATAACTGGCGAAATGTGGGTGTACTATAAACAGGCATGACGACAGTATCAAAAAAATGCAAATGTATTTAGTCCGTCAGTTAGAGTATTGGAAAATAATGGACACGTATTTTTTGTTTTTGTAAAACAATGAATATTGACAAAGATAAAACGCATCAAAACTCGGGAGTGGGGGCTCGTGACGTCAGAACGCACTAAACATTATACCACAGCGTGACGTATTGAGAATTTTAAAAGCGTCGTATCTTCGTCAATTTTGGTTTACGGAACAAAAGAAAAAATACGGGTCAAATATTTTTTGATAATCCAATCTGACGGACTAATTCGATTTTTTCAGTACACAAGCCTATTTTCGCTAAGTAATTAAACTTGACGCGGTCAACATATTGTAACATAACCCGGACAGTCGATAACTTAGATAGATTAGTTGTAGTACCCACTATATTGGATGGATGTATTTTTAAAAGCGTTTAAAAGTAGAATCCTGTATAAAATATATCTTTAATCCTAGTTAGAATTAACAAGGAGTTAGTGCCCGAACCGCAATTAAAAATATTTTCAACTAATATAACTTAAAATTACTATAGTGTTATTATTTGGGAACGGAATCGGTAGAGTATATTAAGCCTTACCTTTAAAAAAGGAACGAACATGTGGATAATAACTTTTTCTAGAAGAGTTTTATTAAACACAGACTAATTAATTACATTATTTACACACTAATTCTTTTTTATTAGAAATAAAAATATTTACAAGTATCAAAAAGGGTTACAGGGCGTCGAAAAATTAATAATTAAAAATACCTAAATTCTAATTTAATAGTAATTATTATATAAACTCACGCCTTATACCAATGGGGGTAGCCAGAAACTACAGAACGCCACCTGATAAGATCCTTACATACTTCTTTTGCTTTGTCTACATTCTTCCTCCTTGGGGCCTAAAATGGCCGCCATAGCAGAATCATTATAGGATAATAATATGAATTACTTTATAATTCGCAAAGTGACCATAATATTAATCGCGTGTATGACCATTTTAGGAATTTTAACATGATTCAAGCTGAAGTGGCCATTTTAGGCCCCCAGATCATACGTCCATGCCGGTTGCGAGTACTACGCACCTGACCTTTCTGAAACATCACCTATGAGGTTAGTGTATGTCCTTCAAAGGCGTCCCGTCTTGGTTGGACTTAAAAAATATTCCCAGTCTTCAGAAGGAAGTATTATCCACATGTTACTTATCTTTGAAATTTAGGTAAATATTCTCCACCTATTCTGATCTCTGATTTACATGTTGGAGTGTGTTTCTGTCAAAACTGTTTTCGTGATTGTAACATATCTGTAGGTAGTTAGTGTAATGTACAAAGTACAAGGAAAAATACTCTTCTGGACTTTAAAAATACCCTTATTCATAAAATACGACTATTTATGCTCTTAGGATAATTATTTATTTAGCGGTGGTACTCTATAGGGATTGGCTCTTAAATAGGTGAAATGATCATACATACAGAATATATAGAATAGAAGACCACCTGGTACGATCCGTGTAAAAGGTGTAACATAATAAATGCAAGACCTCTCGTGTGTTGTCTTAGATAATGAAACTGAACAACTTTTGTTCTCTGACTTTAGGAAATTCATAACTATTTTTAGTTTTACTGTATATTTTAATCAGCTTATCGCGTCAGTTCATATAGAAAGACCATTTTTTTTTTAAATTTAATGATCTCGTAGAAATAATGTTGTCAGTTTCCTGGTCCGACAGACCACATGCGTTTATTATGTTGCACCTTGTATAATTATTTGCCAAATGCATAGCGGTCTTATATCTCTTTATCTAAATTCCTTCCGTCTTTTTTTCATTAATAATAAAAACCAGTAAACGAGGTAAGAATGAGATCAGACTTTAGTGATATTTAAACATGACAGGGCTTTCTCTCATGAGTTAATTGCTAAATAAATAATATACCCTACCCTTGTAAATAAAAATAGAGCTTGTTTAGCTATAGGATTTTGATATTTATGAATAAGGGTATAAGATTTAATATACAGAAGCATCCTCCATATTAAGCACTATAGTAAAGCTATACCTAAGTGTAACATCACAGAATTGAATTAAGTACCTAAAAATATTAATTTGTAAATAGAATTAATATTTAAGTATATAGTGGAACAGATAATATCGAATACCTCAATACCTGTTACCATGAACGAGTGACTATAAATAAAAACTGTTATATATGTAAATAAGTACATAATGTACAGCGGTGAGGTTGATGCCAGCGCCTGGCGGTGGAATTCGGAACTAGCAATGGGGTCACATTTGATCATCATTTGATTTGATGAAAATCTATGAAATATCGATTTAAAGCCGAGTATGCAGAAGGAACTTGCAATTATAGACGATTTTAAGATGTCTCTGGCATGAATTCCACCCTTGCAAATACAAAATGTGTGAACAAACAATGCGAAAACGACTAAAATAAGAATTAATTTGTATAAAAATGTTGAAAGAAGAAAAATTTATTCAAAATTGCACCCATAGTTCGGTTGATTTTGTAAAATTGTTAGTAAAATATTATGATAATTTTACCGTTAACGAAAAGGTTGTCGTGTATGGTGCATTTTGTTTTGCGATTTTGCTCGTTTCGATAAGTATTCGCATTTTTACCAGGACTAGTGATTTTAGTTGCTGACGAAACTAAGGGTATTTTCCACACTCATTTATTTTCGTATGCAAAGAATATCTAGAAACAATACAAGATACGCGCGAAAAACATAACCCTTCCTTGGCAGTCGGGTAAAAATGACGATGTGATATATTTCTCTCATTTTACAGAATGGAATTGGCGAAAATCTTGAGTGATATGGATACCCGATGTATCTTCCAAAACAAAGTCAGCAAAAAAAAAACTTGGATTCGCAGTTTTATTTTTATATATTTTTTGTTTATCAGCATAAAAGGTATCACGTTTTAAAATGAAGTGTCTGAACAAGCTTAAGGTTGTTTAAACGCAAATTATTTACCGAACAACGGTATTTTAGTGTCAAAATATTAGTCGGGTCAACTTTCAAAATAATATTTGTCGTAACATAGTTACAAAAAATAAATTGTAAGTATAAAAAAACAATGTGATGGCTTTTGGATTAGTAATAAGCAAATAATTTTGAAAGTTCCCAAGTTTTTGGCCTCGATAAATAAATAAATACTACTTAGCATGTTTTGGCTAGGCAATATTCTTGTCACTGTCGCACTAATGACAAATTACACGTGCAAGACAGAGATGGGAAGATAACAAAGCCAAATCCTGTGCTTAGTAAAGTTTGTAAATTCAGGCCTTAGACTCAAGTATCACCAGCGCCGGATTTAGGGCAGGGCAACAGGGGCACTTGTCCCAAGCCTCCACAAGGAAGGGGCCTCTAAAACTTGTATTTTTTATACATAAGAAAAATACATTCTTTGTGTCCATCACCAGGTTCATGGTCTGAGACACCACACGAGAGGTTGTACGGTTGTCTATGTTACACTTTGTAAACATAATTTTTTTCGTCTGTTCCAAAAATTAATTCTGCTTCCACTTCTTGATTGCCCCAGGGCCTCCACATCTTTAAATCCGGCCCTGAGTACAAAGAATAAAAATTGTTTTACTTATCGACTGGAAATTTCAAATGCGGTGGCTAACAGCAAGCTGTTGGATTTTCAACCCTAAACGCTAAGCTGAAAGTTGAAAATTAAAGCGGCATTTGAAGTTTCCACCGTCGCGTCGTCGGTATTATACTTTCCATGTGAGTTTTAATACGTTCTGTTGTAGTTATTCTTATGTTAAGAATATTTACTTTTTATTTAATATTAATAGTCTCTAATGCGTAACCGGTGGTAGTCATAGAGCGTAGCTGTGAAGAGTGACTGTGCCAGAGTATTTATTAAGTTTTTAATTATTATCGTCGTTATTGTATTGATCTGCGATTACTGATGTATACTATTAAGGAAAAATTGTGATCGTTTGGTTTTAGTCTGTATGGAAGTTGGTTACTTGAAAACAAACGGCTAACTAACAGGGCGATTTTCACCAATGAAGTTAGTGTAACTATAAATAAACTGGTTTCAAGAGTTGTTAGTGTCATAATTGATTTATGAATATTGACACTGGTCGCTTTTGAACGGCGTTTAGATGACTTGATCGCGTTCAATTTCATCGGTTATATTCGTCCCAAGTGTCATAATTGATTTATGAATATTGACACTGGTCGCTCTTGAACGGCGTTTAGATGAGCTGATCGCGTTCAATTTCATCGGTTAAATTCGTCCCAAGCCTTTTTAAAACACATGACTTGATGTGTTAGAAAAACCTGTTCATGTATTTTTATCAATCATGTATCAATATTTATTTGGTTTTCACTGATTGGCAGCTTATTTACTTACTTACGTACAGACTGAAACCTAAAGTTTTGTTGATTTATGCAATATATCAAGAGATTTTTTAATCGCCTTTTATAAAATTTTACTTTGTATAAACGAACTGATTGGACTTGAAGAAATATTATAAATATAGAATTTCTATATTGTAGAACACTTTGTGTAGGTGGAATATGTGATGTATGAATGTCCGTATTCGCTAGCACTGAGCAACTTAAATGTTTGCCGTATAAAAAGAACTCTCTCGGATTTTGAACTCTTGACGGAGCACTGTGAGTTCAAATTCCAACAAAACATATTTATTAGGCATGTATTAAGTTGTTGGTTAGTGCTAGTAAACACGGGCAGTAATCTCAGATCAAATTAGAGAGCCCTAGGTAAAACCAATATAATACCCGTGTCTTAAATTTTGTATTTAATAAATTCGTACCTTATTTCTTTACATAATGTTATTAATGTGAACCGGTCCCGGATATAAAAATAAAAAAATATATTAAGTGGTGACATTTTATTTTTGTAGTTTTATTTGTGTTTGATCAAAAATACCTCTACACAAGCTAACATAAGTTAGGTACATAAAGTCACGTCTTAAACTCCAAAGGGATAGGCAGAGGTGTAGGGAACACAATGTGCGTCAGGATTGCTCCGCCAAGTTATCAAATCAGAAAATGGTTTCAGCCAAAAATTTGTCGATATTTGTCAAAATCGAAAGAAACAAACCCCGTATTTGTCAAAGCAGAAATAAAGAAGTTATAAGCGTTTTAAGTTGGCCGCGCAATCCTGACGTCAAGGACTGCGCGGCCACGGAGATCTCAGCAACTACTTGGGATAGAGAAATAATTCCTTTTGTCAACTCAAGTCTGTATTTGTCAAGATTTGTCGAAAAATGAATCAAAGCTCTATATCAATATTATAATTAAATATTCGCCTTGAAAGTCATGGCCGCGCAGTCCTTGATTTGCTATTTTGTTTTTAGTATTTTTTTTATTAAAATTGAAGACTTCATATAGTATAGGAGTTAAAAGGAGAAAGGTCTTAATTTGTCGAAACTGACAAAAGCTTTAAAATACGACTAAAGTGTAATTAAACAGACGAAATCAATTTAAAACACAAAACTCGTGGCCGCGCAGTCCTGACGTTACTTTAAACCATGATATCTCAATAACTATAGTAGCTAGGATTTTGCTGTAGACGTCCATATAATCCTCATATTAACCCCATTAAAATGACATATCCTTTTACCCTCAACACTGTTTGGGACGCGAGTAATCTCAAGAATTATGTTACCCCATACAATGTTCTAGTAGAGTGACCATAATTTCGATTTGTTTTTAATCTTTGTCAAACTGGCTATGACAGCACCGTTCAAGGGCATTCTGTTCTGTTAGTCAAAAACTTAAATAAAATATTAAATAAGACGAAATAAAAAACTTGTTTAATATTTGAATATTTTTATTCATTGCACAAATATAAAGATTTCAAAAATCAACAAAATCATTATTCTTCAACTTTAAATGTTTTTCATCGGCTCTTACACCTCTACTAAAACATAAGTTAAAAAATGGATATATACAGAATCGTTTGTACTCTCTTCTAATTTACTCTTGTTATCGTCGGAACAAAGCATTCCGCTATTTCTTATAATATGACACTTATAATGCCCTATTGTTCCAAGTATTGGAGGAACATATTCTACGGCACCTAGTAATTTATAAATGTTTTGTTTAATTATTATACTTTTAGGTACCTCATGTAAAAACACCATTTGCGTGCCATTTAAATCGAATGTAACAATTTTTGACAAGGTATAATGAAATAGAACTACTTCATTGCATTTTCTGCATTGCTTGTTTTCCCAATCATGAATAATAATAGAATCTTCCAAGTTACTGATGGTGAAAATATTAATTATATCTAAATTTAACGGTATAAACACATGTTTTCTTCTTGATGGGGTAGAATTTATGCATGCACTATTTGAACAGTTACTTACAGAAGAAGCACTAAAAATAATATCATTTAAGACGTGCTCATAAATAAATGCAGCGTTACATTCACAATCATAATGATTGTTTTTGAAATGTATCGAAGCAATTCTTATTCTTAATTTGTTTGCTTCTTCACTGTTATTATCAGAGTTACAGAGGATTTGTAAAAACGCTGTTATATCCCTATTTCTGCAATTATTGTCAAATAAATCGCGTATGCATGAATACTCTTTAAATCCGTGGGCCAATAAAAAAAATACGGAATCAAATGCACAAGTGTTTGTTAATTTAATATTTTTTTCAGATATATCTTGTACAGTAAAATTACTATTTTTTAAAAACATTATATTTACAGGTTTATTTGCAGAATCATCTTTAGGAACACCTTCGCCTCTCCAGTTTTCAACATACGTAGGAATTACTGAGAATACCGAATCATTTAAAAACGTTTTGGTTACACTAGGTTTTTCTTTTTTGCAGCATTTGTTTTCAAATGGTAACATTTTTCGCTTCCTAGTCTTACCTCGTTTTCTTTTAATGTTTTTCTCCTTTTTGTCTACAATGTCGGCGAAATTATTTAAACAATTTAAAGCAATTTTTATTTCACCTAATAAATAATCATAATGCATATTTAAATATTCATCAATGTTATATTTCTTCGACCTTGTTGTGAATAACAAATTTTTCATAGTTTTAAAATAGCTCTCTATAGCTGAAGATGTTGGTACTTTGTTTTGTGATTTATATAATGGGCACATAATATTACTCCAGAGGGGTAACTTTAGGAGTAACCGTTTGAGCGTTGTTATTAAATGAGGCATGTAGAAAGAGTTTTGTGATTCTGACGAACTTTTTGTTTTATCTAGGCTTTTTTCCCTCTCAACAATTTCATCAAACCATGAGAGCAAACCGTCATCATCGTCGAGGATTATGTTTTCGTGAATATTTTCCTTCTCATCGGTGTCTTCATTAGGTTCCGTATATGTAGTATTACCTAAGGTGCAACTTATTTTCTGAATATAAACAGAAACAGGGTTTTCTGGGTTACCGTATTCGGTTAGACATAGTCTTACAACATCAGTAATGAGAGTTTTAATTTGCTGAAACGATTCACATTCTTTCATATACAAAATGCAACGAACGTATAACATTTTAACATTTATATCCCTATTTTCAAAGCAACGTAAATTATAAATTGTTTTGATAAAATGACTTGTATCTAGCCTAATAAATACTTCAGGTAATGCATAATTGCGGCCACTTAAGACTAAAACAGATCGTTTAACATAATCTTTTATACTGCTAAACGTAGTAAATGCTGAAACATTAGCTGCAATTAATGCTGATGAGTCATCGGTAATAATTTCATGTGGCGGGCTCCTTACTTGAATTAACCATTTTTTTAACCACGCTGCAATTGAATCTTTATTGTGAGAATCGGTAACCATTTGAAAAATTGGAGTAGATTTAATTGAATCCGAAGCAATCATGCCAATATATACAAATAGTCGTTTTGTTAGTGTAGTTCCATCGGGAAGCTTTATAGCCTGAAAAAAAGATCCAGTTGCATCTACAGTAATGGTCACTTTAGAAAAACTATTACAATAGTTAGTATAGTACTCTATTTGCTGATCAGACCAATAATATAAATGAAAACACGGTATCAATGTCACTTCACGGATAAAGTTCTGTACCTCTTGAGTCATCATGAGTATACTTAAAATTGGGTGAGCATGAAGTCTCTTGCTTTGTCGTTTCTCATACTTGATCTGGCGGAGAGCTGCTAAACTTGGCAGCACTGGTGGGCAAACTTGATTTGGGTCTTTAATTAATTTGGCCGCAAGTTCTTTTTGTACGACTACGGCAGGCTTATACTGTAGAATTTTTGCTAATTTACCTCTTTTGTATGGAGTTAATTTTGATTTTTTTTTAGGATTGTGTGGTACATTCTCTTCCTTACAAGTAAGTATATCGCATGTAAATCTTACAGTTTTTTCAGAAATTGCTTCGGTTTTTATTATTGTTTCTCTTTGACATTGTGAGCACTTTCCAAATAACGAAATGTTATTTTCACCGTCAACTTTCTTATTTTTAAAGTTCCAAGTACATGGTAGCTTAGATAACTCCCAGAGCTTTTCTCTCAAAAAAGTCGCCCACTTAAACTTTGGCAGACTCCTGTATTTTTGGTGTGTCGATGAGGTCCTTATATCTCTTCTAGCATAATGTACCATCACGGGTTGAATTTTTTTCCATTCATGCTCGTCCATTGTAAAACTAAATGTTTTCACCTTGTCTTGATATGTCAGCGATAATGAAGCCACACTATGACGCGACGGTGAAGAAGATGAACTACTCTGAACTCGGGGTGAATAAAGGTTATCATCTTCATCATTTTGAAAATACTCGTCGTAGTGCCTTTTCAATGCTTTGTAGATTGCATAAGGAGCTATCGTATTATCTAACTCATTAGATATTGTTTTAAATACTGGATCATTATATTTAATACTGCGATTTCTGCATACATCTCCGTACTTAAGAAATATTTTTTTTAATTTTTCACTATTGACTTTTCCTTTGCGACCCGCTTTTATCTGAAAATTAAATTAAAAAGTATATTTTTAAATATCTATTTATTTATAACTGCTTTTTAATAATTTGAGATTACCAGGAGTTAAAAGTTGCGTCTGGTTTAGGCAAAACCTTAAACGCTCTATTTAGTTTTTAAATAGAGAGCCTGGGAAAGGTTTACCTTACCCAGGCTTTATTTATTATTATTAATTATATAAAACACAATAAATTCCATCCTTGTTCATTAAGGCCTAATTTGTTAGGACTTTATTCCGATCTACTTTTTAACTAGGTACCTATGTAAAAGTACTGACTACAGCAAAACTGGTAAAAGTTTTAACATGGTATGGTGGTAGATAACACAAAATAAATATCGTTAACAAATTTAATTCAAAAATAAATAACTCACCATATTGATTAATATCACGTAATTATTTATATCACGTTTAAATATACACTAAGTCTCTCACTGAATACACACTTATGTCCTTTTTATCGGAATATCACTGTCGGATCCACAACGTACAGCAGTAACAGTCCGTTGAGATATAATACTGGTATCGTGACGATTCGACGCGAGCGCGGTGGTCCGCTGACCAGCAGTTGTGCGAATGAAAAGCAATATTAGAAAGAGAGCGCAATAGGCAAACTCGCGTCGATGCTCCTGTAGTGCGGCCGAAGAGACCAACTTAGAATAATGTTAAAATAGTAATTTTACTGATTTATCTGTAAAAAATATTAAATTTACTCGTGCATTTGATTCAGTGTTTTTTTTTACTGACCCTGGGAATAAAGAGTATTTATGTATACTCAATTTATTTGACAATAATCACAGAAATAACGATATAACAGCGTTATATTAACAGTGAAGAATCAAACAGATTAAGAATAAGAATTGCTTCGATATATTTTAAAATATATCATTATAATTGTGAATGTAACGCTGCATTTATTCTTGAGCACGTCTTAAATGATATTTTTTTTTAGTGCTTCTACTGTAAGTAATTGTTAAAATAGTGTATATCTATTTATAACGTTATTTTAGATATATTTAACATTTCCACGAGCAGTAACTTGCAAGATTCTATTAATATAATTCTGTACATTTTGTTTATAATGTATAAGAATATCTAAATATTAAAAAAGTTTTTTATCAGTTAACAATAGAAACCAGAACAGAAATGCGCTTAGACTGTATTGTCTTGAACTTATGGTCTTGAAATTATGGTCACTCTACTAGAACATTGTATGGGGTAACATAATTCTTGAGATTACTCGCGTCCCAAACAGTGTTGAGGGTAAAAGGATATGTCATTTTAATGGGGTTAATATAAGGATTATATGGACGTCTACAGCAAAATCCTAGCTACTATAGTTATTGAGATATCATGGTTTAAAGTAACGTCAGGACTGCGCGGCCACGAGTTTTGTGTTTTAAATTGATTTCGTCTGTTTAATTACACTTTAGTCGTATTTTAAAGCTTTTGTCAGTTTCGACAAATTAAGACCTTTCTCCTTTTAACTCCTATACTATATGAAGTCTTCAATTTTAATAAAAAAAATACTAAAAACAAAATAGCAAATCAAGGACTGCGCGGCCATGACTTTCAAGGCGAATATTTAATTATAATATTGATATAGAGCTTTGATTCATTTTTCGACAAATCTTGACAAATACAGACTTGAGTTGACAAAAGGAATTATTTCTCTATCCCAAGTAGTTGCTGAGATCTCCGTGGCCGCGCAGTCCTTGACGTCAGGATTGCGCGGCCAACTTAAAACGCTTATAACTTCTTTATTTCTGCTTTGACAAATACGGGGTTTGTTTCTTTCGATTTTGACAAATATCGACAAATTTTTGGCTGAAACCATTTTCTGATTTGATAACTTGGCGGAGCAATCCTGACGCACATGGGAACACACACCTCGGTAGTTATGTGGGCCAAGAAATCGAAGCAAATAAACTGATCACAAATTCAGACACTGGGTGCTCTGTACCAGTATTGATCCATCCGTACGAAGCGGTGGGTTTCCAACGAGTCACACCTAACTCGTGGATTATTTTTCCCCGTCGGGTTCATGACCATGCAAGTTGAAGAAGATAAAGACGGCTCCAGGGATCTTCTGCCAATAGACAAACATCCCGATAATGAGACGGCAGGGGTCTAATGATGATCAGGCATCGGTGAGTTAACAACGAGTAAGGGTGAAATCACGTTGCATACATGTATCAATATTTTCGAGTATCGTCGTAAAAGCGTCATTTGGTGGAATGAGAAGTCCTGTTTGAAGCATTCATTAGCAACGAAAGAACTTTAAACTTTCACTTTAGTGAGTTGCAATTCTAAGTGAAAAAACGATCAAGAAAAATGTTACCCGAAACAACACACAACTTTATTTTTAGGTTAGGTTTCCGCGGAGTTAGTTTCAAACGCGACCGCTAGATGTCACTGTGCTGATGACGCGCATTTCTGAATCGCGGTGTTAAGATTCTCCGCGATTGAATGACCCTCCCCGGTTCTAGTTTGTATGGTATCGCTTCTCGGCCTTTTGGCTAAGATCAAAGTGTAGTATCTGTTCTTTTCAGCTTAATATCTGAAAGTTCCCTCACTGAGGGACCAGTATATTAATCTGATTTTTGTAAGCTGACGGGATGTTCGGGGCTCGCTCCACTCCCGTCGCGGGTCGGCCCGGCACTGCAGTGCCGCCGGGATCGGCCCACATTATACATTAGAGAAATCATTCAGTAATGACCAGATTGCGTGTCAGTGTCATTGTCATTTCAACAATCTGCTGCGAGTTCTCGGAAGACATTTTTTTGTTTGTTGTGCTGCTGTAGATGTGTTTTACATTTTATTGACATTTGCATAATTAATTATATGGGATATTACATTATTTTCCGTCCTCGCGGATAAAAGCTAGTATATAATATAGAGGTGTGGGAGCCGCAACTATTTACTATTTGGTAAGCTTTTCAGGATAAACCGCGTACGTCTAGGTTGGTCCGTGGATGGGTTGCCTTGTTAGTTAGTATCTATGTGTTGGTCAAATCTTGCAACTTTCAGGATCGCCTCCTTACGAGAGAACGGTTAATAGCACGGACACGAAATTTAATTTTTCTTTGTATACGCTTTCAATTCTGATAATAATATGTACGGTCGAACAAGCTATTTAGTTTACAGTTTAACCCACAAATTACATTGTGAAATGTAAACCAAATAGCTTGTTCGACCGTACTTAAACATGATTTTGTTTTAGGAGCTCACGGATAAATAATAACAGCCGCTCGGGTCAAACTTTATTAGGTTAAGCCGTGCTTACCTCCGGTGTGTAAAAATGATAAATGGTGTTTCTTTTGTAAATTAGTAAAAAATAAATAAACAAGGTATACGTTTTTAAACTGTCATTATCATTAACACTAGAAACATGGTAAATATCCCGTTTCTAGTGTTAATGAAAAATAAACGGTGTAAGGTGTAAGGTGGTGGTGGTGTATAAGGTAGCGGAGCCGATTTTGAGTTTGACTATTAAAAAGGATAATAGTGTGTGTGTGTGAGCAAAATTAAAATTAAATCAATAAAACATCTTTTATTTCGTTTTTTTATTCCTTAAAAAACTACATAATATTTACAATATCGTTCCCTGAGTTCTTTATTATTAATTAAAAATGTCTAGTATTATATTAAACTATAGCGAATTGTTCATACAGCAATTCTCTAACTTTGAAATACTCTTCGGATAGGACTCCTTCCAACGCTACGCGGCCGTTCTCCAACTGAAATAAAAAAAGAATAATGAGCTTTTATATGACGGGGTAAACAGAAACTATATATTGGTGCATTGTGTTATTGAAATGCTCGTCTACATAAGACATGCCTCAACATCTACCTACCTACATTGGGGTCGGATTCATATACAGCCAGTATTTTACATGGAGCGATTGCTGATCTGACCTACAACCCAGTTAGTACTGGGTAATACGATACTCCTAGGTAAGACTTTCGGGCCACTGACTACTTAACGACTGTCAAAGACAATTCCTGCTTTCAAGGCACGGAGGAAACTCAGTATTTTATGGGTGATTACCCTCCATGGAACAACCCAGGCAAGCGCGAGTTAACGTGAAGATCGACCCGCGCGGCTATTATTATTTAGCCTCGAGCCCATCTAACTAAAAACCAAAAGTTCTGAAGACATGCGACATCCATGGCCATATCTATGGGAAGTCCGTGTCTCAACATTGAGTATGTTTCAATATATCGATTAAATGGATCATCTGGCCACGCATAATAAGTAGATGTGCGTATTCGAACCCTGCGAATAGCGAGCGTGCCGTTACAGCACTCGAGCGCTCCGGCGGTGAACTCTGTGCTGAGCCCGATCTTGTTGAGCGCGGCGCGCAGCTCGGACAGGCGCACACTGTTGACGAAGGACGCCACGTGCGCGCCGCCCGGCATGGCCTCCAGGCACATCGACACGTCCGACGTGGCTTCTTCTGTGGAAAAAGAGAGGAAATACTAGATTAAACAATAAGTGAAAAAAAGGGATTTTAATTCGAGAGACTAAGTTGGATCCCGAGAGCAGCGAAGGCTTCTAGAGTAGAATCCTGAGCGGAATAGGGATACAAGAACCGACATGTTATTTTTTCACGAGTTGTGTACTCTGTACGAATTTTTTTAATTCGTGATTTTTTTAATATATTTTTTATTTATTTATTTTATTTTACTATTTATGTACACACAGTATACAACAGAGGAAAATATATTAAAAATATGAGTACATAGGAACTGCTTATTTCTTAAGAAATTTCTGCTAGCAGACCTGCAAAAGGAGAAATGAAAAAGAAATGTAGACAATAGTGTGTGAGAAAAGGAAGAGAATAGAGATTATGTGTCTTACCTAACTTAACCTATTAAGATATAGGCTGTGTTTACACATATAAGTAAATATTAACATAGACTTATATTAATATATAATGCTTAGATATATAGACTAATAAATATATATTCACGGAAAATGTAAATTTCATTTTTTTTGTTATTTAAAAAATAAAAACAGTCCCAATCGTACCGAGTTCGATGATCGAGATTATGGCTTTCGGTTCCAGAACGACCTAAAAATAAGCGTATTAGCTGTATTTGATTAATAGGGCTTTTCTGAGTTTTTGTCAGAATAGGTAGAGGAAAGTCAGTGTTTACAAGGTGTAAGCGGACCCTTAACGAAGCCGTCAACCAAGCGTTCTGTGCATCAGACAAGTAACTCTCCAAAATGATTGACGGGAAACGGCTTTTTTGGGGTGAATTTAAAGAAAAAAAAAAGGTTATGAAAAAGTTGGAACTTTGACCTCAAATATCTTCGTAACTAAGAAGTTCCCAGATATGAACTACATTCTAGATGTCATTGTAACCAACAATTTGTTCTAGATTCTAGAACTTAACAATGGTTGCAATGAGGGGAAGAACAAGTGCCTGTCGGATTTGTTATCGGTATTTTTACACCCATAATTTAGACTTAGAGCGATGGGGATTACATACCTGAACTTGGCTCATTGTGGGTTGTTTCAAGAATCGGTTAATTATATTTAAACAAATTAATATTATAAAAATCTAATATGATTGTCATAGGCAAATGGCGGCTGTGAAAACCCTAGAAAGATTTATCCTAAACAAACTTTCAAGTCAGGCGGTCATCGGATGGTCCATAACGTCAATAATATACAAAATGTCGTGTACCATACCTGTACAAGATGTGTTCTCCCGCTGATGAGCTCGCGGTTGTACGACAGCGGACAACCAAGCTAGTTCTGTGTCGCCTGCAGAGCGCCACGCTAGGCCGGACATCAGGCTGTCTGTCAGTTTCACCTGGAAAATACAGATAAATACAAGGTGTAGTTTTGCATCATACTCAAAATTCAGGAGCTTGTCACAAAATACATAAATAATTAATTTAAATTACGACACCTGGTCAATAATTAATAAAGCTGCTGTTTTAAATTGATAAACTTTGACAGTATTTTAGAATAACACGAAAATATACAGAATCACCTATCGCGCGACATGTCGCTGTGTGCCTTTATTTGTGTGTGTGAAGGCGCGTTTATAGGGCTAGTAACAGACGGGCTGCGATTAAATACGGGTGGTTTACACTTACCGATTTCCGTAATTAAAATACCTACCCATTATATTATCGATTCGGGTCGAGAATCGCACCGAAAAAAGCATAGATACCTCCTTGAATTTGACCAGAAGCTAAGCGACACCTTGTATAATAATAGCAGAGCTCCTGACCGCTTTCGGTCAGGGCGCTCTTAGAACGGCAATCCGACGGCTCTAGTTTAGGCGCAGGAGCAATAGCTTCACGTGCGCACCGAGGCACGGGGGTATCATACCGTCAAAAAAATTTTAATGGCAAAACCGAATATTACTTTTTCCCCGACCCGGGATGGGAATCGAATTCAGGTCCTCAACGCTCAGCAGTCGCGTTTGCGACCACAAGGAACTAAAATATATTAACTAAAATATATGGTGATTGAAGTTGCATATTGTTTAAAACTATAAATATTTGCATGCTTAATGGTAGAATGTACCAGGAACTAATTACTACCTACTGTAACAATAACAACTCATGTATGTACGGTCGAACAAGCAATTTGTTTAACATTTTTACAATGTAATTTGTTGGTTAAACTGTAAACCAAATAGCTCGGACGAAATCTTCCCACCAATACGGCTCTTTTCGCTTGCAGCATACAGCCGCTATTGAAGCGCTTATTTACGCTCATCAACCAATAGCATCGCAGTATCTGATCCCTTTTTTTGTTAATGAAAAAAAAAGGGTGTAAAGAAAAAAAAAATAGCTACTAATAATAGGGTAGATGACACAATACAAAAATAATTACCAGACACCTATTTCTAAAAAAAAACCACTTTATTTTGGGCCTGAAAACCCGACTTATTTTCAATTAATTGCCCAATTCGATTTTTAGTTGCTTTGAAATCAATAAATAGTTGAGTCATTCAGTTGAATAAACAGTGACGTCACAGTTGCCTATTGCCATACAAAATCTATGAGAGAACCGCGTTTTGACAGATCTTAAAAAGTATCTCAATTGATTGGTGTGTCATCTACCCCATTAGTTCCTCTTCTTCTTCGTGTCGGTGATTCGTAAACAGATGTGGAGATCGTGTGCACGGGATTTTGTTTTAAAATGAGCAGATTTTGTCCGAGCTCATGGTACCTACATTAAATGCAAATAAACTATTTCTATTGATTCTGTACAGTTTCCAAAAGTCCATTTGGTAAAATCATAAAAAAGCTTATTTTGTATAAAATTACGGCGTAATACATACTTGATAGATGTGGGACTCCGTGGTAGCGTCAATAGTATCGCCAACATACGGAATGTATATCTTATCTATGCCTTCAGCCTCGCAGTGTTTCCTGTAACATTATAATAATTGATCCTGTAAGCGATGTTACCATTCTGCATGACGAGAACCTCGAGAAAGCTGAGAAAGAGAAACAAATATCTTGACTTGGCACACAAGGTTCGCGACATGTGGAATATGAACTCGGTTATCATTGTGCCGATTGTCGTGACGGCCAAGAGCTTCGATGACCATCTATCGAAGCTCTCTTTAGGCGGTTGGATCAAGGGCCTGATTCAGAAGGCAGTACTCCTCGACACGGCCTGCATTGTGAGGTTTCTGTCTCTGCAACCCTAAACACCGGTAGCTTGGACCCTGCTCCCGACACCGGCAGACCACTATTTTTTATACAACAACAACAACAGCCCATAACGTCCACTGCTGGACATAAGCCTCTCCCATGATGGGAGGAATTTGCCGTAATCTCCACGCTTGGCAGGCGGATTGGAGATCGCAGTGATGAAAGACTAACAGAAAACGCTGCTGCCCATTCTCTGGTCTACGGAGGCGCAAGGTGTTCTGCCTCAGACATTAGTCGCCTTATACGACACCCGTGAGTGTAATGGGTTGGTTCTATTCTACTCTGCCGGATACCACACGGCTGTTTTATTTTTTATAATTTTAAATGTTTTTTTTTAATATTTAAAAATGTAGAGAGTAAGTTGTAAAATGGAGTAAGTTGTAATAAGGAGATAATAATTGATCCTGTAAGATAATGGCGCAAACTTATCAGAATTGTATTATTCTTTTTCTTAGTCAAGAGTAGAAGAAACCATCCCTTTGGTTTGCTCGATATTGGGATAACTAGTGAATGTGTTGTATCATCTGCCTTTTTCCAACTTTGTTGGGGTCAGTTTAGTCTTTTTTTTATATCCACGAACCAATGGCGATGACCCGAATGGCACAGCGGTACTGAGGCTGCCTTACGTTCTTAGGGTCCCGGGTTCGAATCCCGGTAGAAGCAAATGTTTATGTGATGAGCATGGACATTTGTTTCTGAGTCATGGATGTTTATATGTATAATAAGTATGTATTTACCGACTTACGAACAGTAACTCGTGGGTTCGAACCTAGACAGACGCATTACTTTGTGTGATTTATTTCATCACCACTGCTCTCAAAACGGTGAAGGAAAACATCGTGAGGAAACCGGCATGTTCAAGAACCAAAAATTCGAAGACATGTGACATCTACCAACCCGCACAGGGCCCGCATGGTGGATTATAGCCCATTCCCCCTCATTGAGAGGAAGCCGTGTCCCAGCAGTGGGAACATTATAGGCTGATGATGATGATTTACAAACAAAAAGTATGTAGTATATCAACTGTCTGGTGTCCACGACACAAGCCTCGTTGCTTAGTGTGTCACTAGATGGCGCTGTGTGTAATGTCCAGCGATATTTATTTATTTTCAATATAGGCAAGCGCGGCTAGCAAGGCGCCACGAGCCCCTCCCTCTCACTTTACATTTCAGTGTAAGTAACACTAAAATATAAAGCAGAATATTTAATAGTTTACTATTTTTTAAAGTTGGTGACAAAAGTTTGTTTTAACAAAAAACGCATTTGTTACTTATTTGTTAATTATCTTACTTGAGAGTCTGCAGAGCACCATGATTAGCTCTGAGCCCTACGATGGCGCGCGGCTTGGCTTGCGACACGACTCGCAATAAAGACTCGCCGTCGCAGCGCCCTTCTAGCTCAATGTATTGGATATTCGCCTTTATCTGCACTTGACGCATTGAAGAGACACACTTGCTTGGAACTTCCGACATTTCCTCTGAAATATAAAAATGGGTTTATTTATGGAAGTTTACATAATTATGTAGCGCACGGTATGAAAAATAGATGAGTATTAAAATCAAGCGTTAACAAAATCTGAAGCCGTTATTCCTCTGCGCAATAAACTCGCGCATGTCGTAGCCCCCCCCCCGCTCCGCAGCGCCAAGTACACACTTTCTCTCTTTCTAAATTCTAAGCTGCTAGAAGCAGCATTGTCAACAATATGCTAGTTTCCACCATCAATAAATTGCAAATCTATTTAGTCCGAGAGTATTGGAAAATAATGGACACGTATTTTTTGTTTTTGTAAATCAATGAATAGGTATCGCCAAAGATAAAACGCATCAAAACTCGAGAGTGGGGGCTCGTGACGTCACAACGCACTAAAAATTACAGCACGGCGTGACGTATTGAGAATTTTAAAAGCGTCGTATCTTCAATTCAAGCAATTACTATACAACAGAAAAAAACATCGTATCTTCAATAATTACTTTTACTCAAGTAATCACTTTGATTTCTTTATAGGTACGGGTGTAAGACTCTGATGACGTGTCGAAACTGCATAGCTTTGAAGGCGTTCTGTGAGAACAGTTGAGTGTTCAAGCAATATTGTGAGTACTGCCGAGACAAGTCGCTGAAGAGCTATAACAATTAGAATAAGCCATGAGGCCGTGTCCCAGCAGTGGGAACATTAATAGGCTGATTATGATGATTGCTCAGCTGACTGGGTACTATCGTAACTATTGATTACGGGCTTGCGGGCACATTGGAAATGGGTGATATGACACAATAAGATTGAGTTGCCGCCATTTTGATCGTACTCACCGGTCCCGGTCAGTCCTATAAACATTTTACGAGGATTAAAGACACATTCGCTTCAAAGTCATATGACGTGTAAGTGTTCATAACATAACATCACGACAGTAAGTGTTTAGGCAGAGGTGTACCTAATAGAACACCCACATTCACCAGTTATGTTGTTTTAAGTCCCATGTAATAGGGGGTGAACCTATTGCCGTCAATCGGGCACAAATCCAGATTCCATGGCTGCTACTGAGAAATTCCTGATGGAAAAACCTAATATCACGTTGACCGACCCGGGAATCGAACCCAGGACCCCATGCTCAGTAGTCACGCTTATGACCACTAGACCAACGAGGCAGAAACGTTGATTAATGAATAAATATTCTACTAAACTTATATTGTCACTTGCGGGATATCTTCCGTACCATCCCCCCCGCCATCCGTACCATCACTCCCGCGATCATGGCGCTTGCAACAGCGTCGAAATATCGGGAGCTCGAAACAAATAAAAATCACGGAAGTATCCCGTAAGTGACAATTTAAGTTTAAAGTAGGTCCAATTTAATAGATCACATTTGACATCTGTCAGTTCAAAGTAAAGGTTACTTTCTTTTGTAATTTTTACAATAAATATGTAATGGTAATTGAAAAAAAATTAAGCAATTGTGCAGTTCTAACTTTCAAAATATAATATTTTATGCCAGCCGTTACAAGGTTACGTTGTTGTATTTTGATGAAGTGTCAAATGTGATCTATTAAACTGGCCCTACTGTAGTTTAAAACCGTGAAAGCTAAAAACAAATTCTTCTACTGTTTATATTCAAAAAGTATGTGTTACCTTCTGGTTCCTGCTTTGGTGGTGGAGCGGGTGGTACGTCTCTAATTTCTCCTTCCGCATCCACTATCTCAGCAAGTCTATAGTCTTCAGGCTAGAGAGGAAGATTAAACACAATTAAAACTAGAAGAATGTATGCCTATTTTTTTTAACTTTGCACCCCGGACGGAATTTCTCCTGTATTGTGTGTGCTGTATACAAAGGATGTGTTTACAAACATTTAAACTCACATACACAAACAGCTAGACCCGGAACAACTACCTGTAGGCCATTCAAATATTTTTTTGCGTGCGGGAATCGAACCCGCAACACGCAGCCAATCGCTAAGCCATTGCGCAATCCGTGTCGTCCTCATCAATTTACAGATACTACGTATCGTATCAATCTTAGTTACTAAGAAGTGCTTCTTGGGTCTAGTCTAGTGTTTGCAGGCACTAATGCTGAACTTGAGGTCCGATTCCTTCACTTATGTTTAAGTTTCATATACTAGGGATCCTGCAGGAAAAAAACTGGATTGAGAGCAGCGGTGGCCCGGTGGTGGCAGCCCCGACTTACGAACAGTAAGTCGTGGGTTCGAACCAAAAATTCGAGGACATGTGACATCTACCAATCCGCACTGGGCCCGCGTGGTGGATTATAGCCCATTCCCTCTCATTGAGAGGAGGACGTGTCCCAGCAGTGGGAACATTATAGGCTGATGATGATACTAGGGATCGAGCCTATTACCATCAACAGGGCACAAATCCAGATTCCGTGGCTGCTACTGAGCAATGGCTGATGAAAAAACCACCTTACGTTAAGAATACCCCAACGACCATCGGTTGAATTTGGGGGTATGAAGAGCAGGGTGTAAAGCTCTTCATCCCCCATATAAAAGGGAGGATCCTCCGAGCAGACGGGTGTTTTGTCTGGTTGGCCACTGCCCGACAGTTGTTATCGGGTTTTTCCTATATAGTCTTAAGTCGCGGATAACTCTGCTTGCGCGATGTAGGAATTCTGACGTGTTTCGCAGTTAGTTCATCATCTGTGTCATAGATGGCGTTGTAGTACTTTTGTTCCATGTAGCTGTATTAATTTTTGTAGTGCCGCTACACTACGACTAATATGGCCGGCCCATATCTCGCCCATGATATATTATTATATTAATTAGTTACCATAATATGTATGGATATGTGATGCCGAGGCATGAGGAAAATGTTGAGTATGGCTATAGGAAGACCAAAGAAATGATGGATGGACTCTGTGAAGGATGATATGGCTAGATGACTGCAGACATGATCAGTACAGTAATAGAGAAGTATGGAAGAAGAAGACATGCTGCGCCGACCCCAAATATACAGGGAATATGCAAGAAATTCAAAACTTTTTTTTTCCCTTAAAAATGCCTTGTATTGGCCCACATAAACACTGTGGTACACTTGTTTAACTTTCTAATACAACACTTATTTTACAATTTAACATTTTATGTAGCGTGTTTTTGGTGAAACGGAACGAAAATTCAAAACGCATCGTCGCCGGTAGTGACGTCAAACGCTATGAGTCAAAGAAACACTTTTATTTGAAAACTACTTTAAGTATCACAAAGATGGTATTATAATATTGTTATTGCAATGTTTGCTTGAATAGAGCACATACATTTAGTAAAATTATAATATTCGGGGTAAAAATTTGATGTAAACAAGGTAGATAGAGGGAAATGACGTCAAACGCTATGACAGGAATGGCCGCGACACTCACGGACGTTTGAACTGTCGTAGAAAATTATAGAAGTTTAATTTTTTAGAGCGACAAGTAAACTAAACTTTTAATTATTTTCTTGTGTTGATAGTACTGTAGGTACTTTATTGATTTAAGTGAAGAAAAAGACTAGAGATGCATTCCACCAGTTTCTATGACAAGTCTTTTACAGTTCAAGCAGTTCGGTTATGGAATGCCTTGCCCGTGCCTATAAGGCGTGTTCAATCTCTGCCAATTTTTAAAAGCATGATGAAAACTCTGTATCTTTAGTTCTTCGCACTTGTTTCTTGACAAAAAAGAAAAAAAATATTGTATATATTTAGATAAGTGGAATATGTTTTATGTATGTATATGTAAACGGTACACCACAGGGTCCCAGCAGTATTGTCTCTCCTTCCCCCTTAAATTCATTCAAAATTAGCTTTAAAAGATCGCTTTTAGCGATAAGACCGCACATTGTGTCACCCCTTTTTTTTTTTTTCGTTTGTAAAATCATCAAATGACTTCTCCCGCTCTGGGCGGAGCAGGAGGGAGTGTCAGACTTTTACTGACTAAAACCCATCCATGTTCCTTCATCGCCCTTTGTGTTCCGGGGTTTCTTTGTGTCACGGTATCGCTTTCGAACAGTCGCGCAACCCCGGCAGGCATCGCTCCTTGCGGACCCCTTCCTATTGCTGACTCTCTTTGAGGCGCGCGTGGAGCACTCCTGTGTCGTCATGAGCCGGCCGGACGGCTCGCTAGCCCATAGCCCACCGTCCACAGGCCCGCGCCTACGGTGCACGCCCGGGGCGTCTCCCGCGGCGGGCCGGGACGCTGTGAGGTTCTCTCCCTCTCACGTTCCGCCACCTCCTTCTCTAGCATTACTGCTTCGCAGAAGGAGGTTGCGAGGCTTGCACCAGGGCCGGACGCGAGAGGTCGCCGCCGCCAACCGCCGCTTCGAGGACACGGCGGTGCTCCGCCCACGCGGGGCACAGCTCCACCGTGTGCTTCACCGTGTCCTCCGGTCGATCCTCGCAGTGGAAACACGCGGGCGTTTCCTCCCGCCCGATTCGGTGCAGGAACCTCCCGAAACAACCGTGTCCGGTGAGGACCTGCGTCAGGCGGAAGGTGAGGACGTCGTGGCGTCTCTCTAGCCACTCCTCAAAGAGGGAACTTATCGCCACTATTGTGGCGTGCCCTATTGTGTTACCCCTTGTAAAATGTTTTACATTTGTATCTGTAATTATTATGGTGTACATAATAAAGATTATTCTTTTCTGTTCTATCTAGTTACCTTGATCATCTCTCCATAATCGTCCGCCCTGTACCGTTCCTCGTGGAAGGGGTACATGGCATGGTGCCGCTTGTTGGTCTTGAAGCAGCCGGCCGCTCTGACGTCATGCCGCACGGGTATGTCGTGCTTACCCGTCACTACCCACATCTCGAGCTCGCCGTCCGAGTCCGAGTCCGATGATATACCCGCTGTTTCTTCTCTGGAAAATAAGTATCAAACTTTTTTACCGTCAAAAGTTTGCCAGATATGAATAACTACTAGTGCGATTAGTTATGAGTAGAGATCGGATTATATGCAATACTAGCGGACGTCACGCGGTTTCACCCGCGTAGTTCCCGTTCCCGTGGGAGTACGGGGATAAAATATAGCCTATGTTACTCGCTAGATAAAGTAGCAATCCATTGCTGAAAGAATTTTTCAAATCGGTCCAGTAGTTTTTAAGTTTATTCGTTACATACAAAAATACAAATCTTTCCTCTTTATAATATTAGTATAGATTAAATGTTCGAAATATGCAACATAAGTGCCAAAATATGCAGCATAAAATAAAATTATCATTCTGTCGGCTTTTTTTACGAAATGATAAAATGTGAGCGAAAGATAAACGAAATGTATACGATGACGTATACGTCATCAAAACTGTCTGGCGGCTAGAATGAAAATAATTTTAATTTGGGAATCAGATGAGTAAAGGTCATTCTAAAGCTGAACGCAGACCGGGATTTGAATTTTTGCCAATGGACATTCAAACGTATTGATATAGAAATACGATTGTGGCGCGTCTTTCAATACAAATCCCTTTTGATGCCACGGGATAATTTTAAAGCATAGCAATTTATGTCGTATTTCTATATCAATACGTTCGATTGTCTATTGGTAAAAAATTAAATCCCTTGCCATACCGTCCCGGTCTGCGTTCAGCTTTAGGCAGGATCTTAGACTACATGGTGTGCTCACTTGACAGTGTTGTTGACCTTGACCCTCTGCTGCTGCATGTACTCGTCTAGCTCGGCGCCTTCGAGTCGCATGCGCCGGTTGATTTCCAGCTCTATGGTACGGTCGCCGCCTTTCTCTATGAGGTCGCGGGCTAATGTGCCGGGTGATGTCCTGTTTGGCAGAAGAAGTATTAAAATAATCACTTGTCTATAAGGGAGTGCAACTCTACAATAAATTGCCAGATGAGATAAAGGGTGCGAATTCGATCAATATTTTTAAAAGCGAATTAAAAATATATATTCCTCAAAATATCAGAATTAATTAAAAAAATTTAAATAAAAGTGCTGTAAACAAAAGTTGTACTACTGACTAATGTATCTGTACGTGACAACGTGATCGCACTCTTTATGTCAAGGCAGGGTAATTACGCATGATGGCTCAGTGTGAGATTATTGGGAATACCCACGAACCTAAATATGTAACTTGCAATCAAATACGTCAAGTTAATTTGTAAGTCCGAGTGTCGAAAGACAATGATTAGTTTATACTTTGTTTAAATTTGTTCTCATGTAAGTGAAATGTAAAATAATTTATGAGAATTAAATGTCTTTAACCAGAATTAAAAAATAAATTGTACAAAAATATAAATGGTAAATTTCCCGTTTTTACTGTTAATGATAATGCAAAGAAATATTGTTTCACAGAATATTTTTTCCTTGATAGTCTTCTTCCTTTTTACGACAGTCAAGTAAGAAGGGTAATAATAAATTAACTACAAATAAATGCACAAGAAATTATTCAAACTATGTGTTAATATATCTAGAAAATGTTTCAGTGATTTTAATTCTGTTTACGAATTTTTTGTGAAAGAAAACTAAAGCCATCGCCAAAAACGGTGGGAACAGCAAAAAGAAAGCCATTATAAACTTTAAATCTATAATTAGACTTGAATAACTTACCTAGCAGTCAAAACAATAGAATTCTGAGGGTTTGGAGCCCACAACAAGAACAGGTCCCTCGCGAAACCTGACTCCAGATCAGGGAAGGATGCCAGCACGACCTTAGGTCCTGGCGTACGGCTCACTTCGCCCACTGAGTGGCACAGCTGCAGATGGCGGAGCGCGAACGGGTTGCTGCGAGCTCCTTCGAACGCGCGGGTCAGTTTATCACTCATCCATTCTATCTGTGGAATGGAAGTTCAATTTATTAAGGAAATGTGAAAACTATTATGAAAAACTAAGACGCCACTATACCTCGCTTGCCAAAATATAACGAGTAGTTTAGTAGCTATAAGGGGGGAATTAACATACCATATGCATTCTCAGCTTTGACTCAGCCTAATTGGTGTTCAACCGTGAACATACCATAATTACACGCGCCGACAACAGCATCACAGCGTCAGCATTAAGAGCGACATACATACGTTCCACGCACCGGCAACACCAGCACACCGTCAGCGCTAAGAGGTGGCCTACTGAGATCTTAGCTTCATCGGCTAGATACACACACGACACACATGTAAATAGGTATCAAAGTGTATTTACCACAAAAATTGTATATAATTAAGTTTACTATTGTAATAAATTAGTCATCAAGCTGGAGTCGAGTGTGATTTATCTCCTATACCTCCTCTTACTGTGGCCAAGACACCTTTAGCCATCATCGGTCCTATGAGTCTGTGGGATCGGCAGTAAGAAAACCATTTCTTGTGTACATTGCATGGCGTACACAAAACCCTCTTCCTACCCAAATTCCGTCTGTTACCGTAGGTCTCCTTGTGACAGACTTCCCTCTCGTGTAACCAACGTAACCTACGTTTGGTGTGGTTTGTATGGTAGGCTAGGGCGTTAGGATAACCTTTACTAGGGTGCTAGGTAGTTACTGTAGGGCTAGGTTTGCCGTCAGTTGGGCTTTAGGTACTGATCTAGGCTCAATTGTATCAAACGTAGTCACATCGTACGCACTTGGAATAACGGCCGTACTAAGCTCTAAGTCCCGGTGTACACACCGAGACTTAGAGCTTAGTACGGCCGTTATTATTAATCGGGCAACATGGCCTTGTGCATATCTGAAATGTGTTTGAGAGCGGGACAACACACAGGTGCTTGTATATGGTATGCACAAGTCTATGAGCAAATACAGGTACACTCACTCTTTGCTGACTCTCACAGACTGGTGGGGCGGTAATCCAATACCGCACAAGAAATTTTTGTTTACTAAGTGGTGCCAGAATGGCTAGTTATGAATACAAGAGGACTGTGAAGCTATCCTAACTAATATTCTATATGCGAAAGTTAGTTGGTTCTATCTATCATGGGCTTTAGGTTTCCGCACTTGGTCCTTGAAGTGGACCATTGTGCGTGTGCTCATTGTGCAAGTAAGTTGGTTTGATATTTTTTTTTTATGGGACGAGTCCGCCGCACTGTTCCCAAACCACTGTAACTCCTGAAAGCCAGAATCAACAGTGGCGACCACCAGAAAAGCGCCGAGACAATGAAGCTGGACGAAGTCCCAGAGAATAAATTTAACTGTCTTTGATCCCGCTACGAAATTAATCTGAAAAGTATAGTGGAGGAGTAGGAAAAATCCGTAATTTCCACTTCCCTCCATTTCAGCAGGAGACAGAACGAAACAAGGCCAATAGGCACAAAGGGACGTTAACAACTGGGATAGGCCCACGGCCATAGCACCACGGATAAATATTAACATTAATGGGTCCTAAGTTGTGAGCTCTTTTATTTGATTCCAATAATAGGTATGGCAAAAACGCTTTAACGCACGGAAATTTGTTCTAGTTTCCACAAGGTCTGTATAGTAAATAACTCCAGATGTAACCTGTACACTATCCAACATAATATTGCGTTCATTCCGCCAAAGACTGCACTCCCATAAAATGTGATGTGCTTATTGTTCATATTCGCAGTCAGATGTGGAACATTGTCAAAATATAAAATAATAAAAATAATTTACTCTTAAAGTTACCATGACTGGTGAGAAATTGGGCAACACAGTGATCAACCTTTAACCATATCCTGGCCAGCCGTTCACGAACGGATGGAAAGAACTGGTGGAGGTGTCGGCCCTTGATGGAATTATCCCATCTACCTTGCCATTCAGACAAAAGTTGGTTTGTTTGTTATCTTCTCACGCCTAAACCACTGAACTGATCATCCTGAAATTTCGCATAAACATTGTCAGGTGTACAGAAACGGACATGTACCTATCATCTCGAAAAAAATACTGTTCCCGAGAAAAACAACAATAACGTTCTTTTGATAATAGATGGCGCCACTTCGCTTTCGAATCATGATTGAATTACAACCCGTATTGATCGTCAAATTATTAACGCGAGCAAAGCCGCGGACAACAGCTAGTTTTCAATCCAATTAATTCAGTTTACCTGTGACTTAGCAAATTCAACGACGTTGTAGCTGACATTGGAGAGCAATAGCAACGAGTAGGCTACGAGCCCGGAGTCTTTGTTGCGCCATAGCTGGTCCAACATATGAGCCAGTTCTAGTACTCGTCCGGCTGTGTCGGTGCAGACGAGGACACAGCCACCGCCGCGTAGTGTTGTTAAGATTGTCGCTGGAATATACACAAGCATGTTTTAGTATTATGTGAACAATCTACGAGGTTAAACAGCTGCTGAATGTGTGATTTCTGTAAAACATGTGGGGTGCGGGACATGTAAGAGCATAAGTCACTCTCAAGCAAGCATAGCTCATGCATACTCTGTGAGAAGTGGTGGTGCCCTAGAGTGAGACAGTAATATCACTACTTATTATAAAACAAAGTCCCCCGCCGCATCTGTCTGTCTGTCCCTATGTATGTTTAGATCTTTAAAACTATGCAACGGATTTTGATGCGGGTTTTTTTAATAGACAGAGTGATTCAAGAGGCAGGTTTTAGTATATAATTTGCGGGCGGGCGAAGCCTCGGGCATCAGCTAGTGCTGGTATGAAATACTATTAATTTAAGTACTTACTCATCAATTTCTCATCTCTTAATCTCCGCCTCTGCTGAATATAATCAGCATTCATAGCACCCAACAGCATTAAAGATGGCCTCATGAGTTTCTCAATTTCACAGCCATTCAAATGCCGTTCTTTTTTGTGGTTAAAATCGGGGGCATATACTATGTCTTCTTCGCCTGGCGCGGCGATACGCCAAACTGTGCCACCAAGTGAATGGCCAGCGGGGAGAGGGGTTATGCGGAGGCCTAGGCCTTTACCTGGAAACAAAAATAGTGACAATGAGTTCCAGTATCTGTACAAAAAACAATAGCTCAAATAAGCTCAATAAATTAGGTTCAGAAGGATATAAAATATTCTATTTGGAATTCTCAAACTAAACTTTGTAAAAGACACTGAACTGACTCTGAGTAAATTATTTACTTTATTCTAATTTATTAATTTTTTGCTTTATTTGCTACACAATTTTTATTTGTATTTTGTTTCAATGTAACTTGACATATTTTTTATTTTTTTATTGTTTTTTCAATTAAATTTATTATGTATTTGCATTAGTTAATCTGGTCTATTCAATTTAATTTATTTAATTTAATTTATCTTATCAAGTTATTTTAATTCGTATTCATCTGGAACTTAGTCTTATGATATTTAATATGATACTAACAAAGTATGGACATTAACCAGTCTGAAATAAACATTTTTTATTTTTTTATGCAGCTGAAAATTAAGTATCTTTCACTGAACCTCACCTTAAATAATTATCAATTACAAAAAAGAAACTTTAAAGACACATTGTTTGTTATTAACAACAATGTTGCTTCCATAAATTCCAGACACCTTAAAAGAATTAAATTTTACACAATTTAAGAAAAAAGTTATTGATTGATAAATGCTCACTATTGACTAATACTTAAATGACGAATTAATTTAGAATTACAATTATTGAGGTTTGAGATAAATAATATTATTGACATTTAAATAACTTGATTTGACATTTTAATCATTCTGACATAGTTTTTACCATAATGCATGGTTTTCAAATATTTTAGTAATAATTTTTGTTTCAGCTAGATTTGCACACCATATTTGTATGCCTCCTGGCATAACATATCGCTCTGTTCATCAAACATAAGATCTGTACTTTTTTTACCTATATGTTATCAAATAAATAATGATTTGATTTGATACCTTATAATGATTTGATTTGTTACCTTTCATATCAATACTCTGATTGTACTTCAGCTGCACAATCCTGTCGAATGCGGCATCAACATCGTCTAATGTGAACAGATCGAATTCTGATACATTTCTGTGAGCCTGGTACAAGTCATACATGAACATTTGCCCCATCTTATATACGGGCAGTGTAGCGTAAATAGGACAGTTCAGGCCGAGCTTCCCGACTGCGTATGGTAGAGCACCGAGGTGGATGGGGTCTGAATGTGATATTAGTACTGCGTCTATTGTGTTTATGTGTCTGAAATAGATTACAGTTTCATTAGTAAACAAAGAATGATGCGAAATACTATATATGTAAACAGAAATATTTGTTTGTTTATTGAAGGTTTTAAGATATAAATAGAATATTCTCAATACCTAATATTACCCTCATGGATCAGACAGGGTTTTTATAGAACATTTTACGTGTATAAATTGGCAAACATAATAATATGAAGGAAGTAGGGATGAAGAAAAATGAGTTTGGGTCCAGTTTCATGATTAGCATAAAGGGGGAGGGCAATCTCTGGCTTTTCACAATTACCAATATGGCTATGTCAATCAACGTCTTGTTTTCTGGTGAAATTGTAGAAGTCGTTTTTACAGTTTTTTACAGAATTTTAAAGCAACAGGGTTCCGTTCAGGAACTCAGCCCAGGATCTGGATTTATGCCCAGTATGAGGGCTTGCTTGCTATTAAAAGGGAACTCAAAATAACTAGTGAAATAGGGGTGTAATAAGGTAATTTCTGTCTTACCCATCAGGGAAAATATCATATACAAGTTTTATGTACAATTTTCAACAAGTTGTATTGACAACATAACCTCAAAGCATTACCTTTTCAGTTCTTTTATGAAGTCCATATCAAACTTCTCGTCCCATCCACAGTCTAGAAGGAATTTGAACTCGTCTATCTGCAGAACGTAACATGGTGGAGTTTCATCACCTGCCCCGGAGAGGCAGTGAAGCTTGATAATCGAAGTCATTGTGACCGGGTGAATTCTCTCTGATATTCCGCTAACTAATAAGTCGGCATATTTGTATTTGAAAGTATGGGGTAAAAAGGGTAAATTGTGTCTTACTCAATTAATATTATTTCAAAATCGAAGTGATGTTTTCCTTTTATTTTACCCACAACACAATTTTACAGTTTACTTACAGGGTTACCAACTCCCAAAAATATTTACCCGTGTCCCGTACCGTACCTACCTCTAAAGCTAAAGTCAAAATCCCTAAAATTGACACAATTACTTGAAAATCCCCATAATTTTTTATTATCGGTTGCATGTAACAAAAAAATGCGTGTTATCGTAGCAGACTGCAAAACTATAGATAAACTAAACAATAACCGAATAGTGTAAGTTACCACAGGCTATCTATACCTATAAAGTAGATACATTGATTAAAAAACCGTTGATAGAAAAAAAATCCTCTGTTCATGGTTAACACTAGTGACAGTTGTATTTTTATTTGCTTTCTTTCTTTTCCTTTGCCCAGCTGTGGGAGAATATAGGCTAATAAAAATAAAAAAACTCCGCAATTCCGCATGGCGCATTCTTAGTTACGAGTAATTCGCTAGGTCAGCAAATAAATATGATTGGCTGGATTTGGTTAAAAAAGTCCCTAAAAATAGAACGCCCCTTAAAAATTCCCATCCCACTAATTTACCCTAAGTTGGTAACCCTGGCCGTTGACGCGTTGAACCAGAGACAGCCAAATCATGAATTATGGAAATAAGCAATTCATAGAATATAAGCTATGGAGGCAGCAAGCAGTGAATAGCTGAACTAAATTTTTCCCCTGTTCCATATATCCCTACTGACATATCCCCGCTGGTAGGGATACTTTTTGCCACTTTTTGAGAGAGGCGAGGATAGGGCCCCGTTCCCACTCGTGACTGTCGTCGTGACGACATAATTGTGGGATCTCGGACTTTTGCGCGAAAGACATTTGCACGAACCCACTTGCGCGAATGGACTTTTGCGCAAAAGGACACTTGCGCGAATGGACATTTGCGCGACTTTTTTATCATGGGTGTCGTTTTCATGGTTTTGGGGTCGCTGATAATGAAAATTTGGTCAAAATGAAAATTTTCAGTTGTTCTTTCATGGGTGTTGTTTTCCTGACTTTGATGATGGAATAATAAAAAAAAACCTGTTTCTTATTTTTTTTAAATTCTTATTTTGTTGTGTGCACTTGCGGCTAAAGCCAAATAAATACGTTTTCTTTCTTTCTTTTTAAGAGTGTTTTCGCGCTAAACTTCATTCGGGCAAGTGTCCAAGCGCGCAAATGTCTGTTCGTGCAAAAATCCAATTACACAAAGGCCCATGCGCGCAAGTGACCTGATACCATAATTGTGTAGTTTTAAGTGTCGTGGCTTGTGCATTTAAATGGAGACTTATAGGACGACGCAATTACTGTCGTCCACAACTTTTGCCAACTAAAAACCAACGATAAATTAATCGTCACGACATAGTGGGAACGGGGCCTAACACATTCTGCTCACTACGGGAAATTAACAATCACACATACAGATCCTATTACTATAAACGCACATGAAGCATATCGCGAGGTCTGTGCTATTCTCATTTGAAACGCATTAATTTCTCCTAATGTGCGTTCAATCAATAAACATGTAAACTGTTCTAATAGGCATGCAAAATGCAACCAACCGGCAGCCAAAGAGTAATGCGTGCTTGTAACGAATGTTGAAATAACAGCGTTGCTCAAAATCACTATTCTATGGCTTGTAATAAGGTTGTCAACACATTGGCCGGCCACGTCGTCGGTAACTTTATACTATTGATTGAAACAGCATTAAATTGTAAAATAAGTTAATATAAAATCTAAAAATACAGTTTCTCGATATAAAATATACTAACTCAAAATAATACAATTAAATACAAACAACTAAGTTCTAAATTACTATTTACAAAATAAAAATAAAAAAAACTTTTTTTGCGTTCGAGCTACGTTTATAAAAACATTGTGGACCCGTCCCCGATTTGCAGGTAAAATATGGACACAACCGTTCCACAATACAGGTTAAAATCCGCTAAGTAGTTTGGAAGAACGCGGTCAGACTGACAAACACGGAACATGATGATGATTGTCCTTCTTATTAAATCATTCATTTTCATCATCTTCATGAAGCTGGTGGATGTTTCTTTTGCTGGTCATTCGTACCAGATAGGATCTTCGCTTTGTATTTTCGAGAGAGACATCTCTTTAACAACAATGGACCCGGATTCACTCATTTTAATTTTATTGGGATTCAGGACATCAGGACCACATGTGGCGAGCGAAGCCGTCTCTCTGGCAACAATGCTTCCTGACCCACTTGTTTTATTGATAACACAATCGGTAGCATTATTTGCCGGAACTATTTCGCTCAAACTTTCTTCTTTGACAGCAGAAGCGTCATTTTGTTTATTATAGATTTCACTCATTTTAATGGGGTTTAGGACATCAGGACCAGTTAGAGTTCGCGAAGCAGTCTCTCTGGCAACAATGCTTCCTGACCCACTTGTTGTTATGGTAACAACTTCGATACAATTATTTGCCAAAACAAGTTTTCTCAAACTTCTTTCTTCGACAGCAGTGCGTCTAGTTCCATCCAATTGAACGATATCTTTATCGGGTACATTCATCTCAGTTTGTATATTAGAGGTTTCTTTGACATTAATAGATCCCGATTCTGTCTTATTAATGGAGCTGTTTTTACTAATAGTAATCTCACTTTGGGTATTGGGTGGAGTGGCGTTATGTGTTTCTAGTACATTGTCATCACTTCGTCTATTAGAGGTTTCTTCAGCAGCAAGGAATACAAATTCACTCGTTCTACTGGGGCTTTGGGTATGAGAATGAGTGGCTTCGGCCACAATGCGTCCGGCGGCATTCTCTAAAGCATGACCTAATACGGTCACAATAGTATCACTTCGGGTAAGCAAAGCAGTCTGCCTAGCAACAATGCGTCCGGGCTCATTTGTTTTAATAGGAACGCATTCAGTGACATTAGAACTACTTCGCTCATTAAATGGCGTGTTTTTTAATTCAATTACTCGGCATTTATTCTTGACACTATTTCTTATGGATGCGTATTCTCTTACGTCTTGTTTAAATTGAGTATTAGATAAAATTTCTTTGGATTCCATCTTTTCTACGGAACTTATCATAGTAACATTTCGATTACTTAAAGTCGCACTTTTTGCTATTCGGGTATCGTCATTAATATTGTTATAAATTGCGATCTGTGACTTAAGACTATCTAAACAGCTTGTGTCAATTTCTTCGTTGGATTTTTCGTCTCTTATGATTTTTGGGTCTTTCACAGCAATCTCTGTAATAGATATATTAGTGGGAAATATTCGGCCGGCATCAATGTTTTTAAAGGGAATATTTTCAGCTATAGAATTGGTTGGATCATTTGATGTAGTCCCTTCGCCTCTTTTTCTGGCAATATCAGTATTGCTGAAGATGCTTTCATTTTCGGACATGAATTTGCTAGTATAAAGATCTTTTTCGGTGAAGGGCAAAGTTCCAAAGATTTGTTCGAATTTATTTTTAACAGTAACGAGATCAGGTAAGTCCGATCTATCGATTTCATCCATATCTGAAGCTTTGGCAAGTTCGGGTCCGCATTCAGTATTTTTAATGGGAACAGATTCAGTAACATTATGGCGACTTCGCTCATTAGATGAAGAATTCATGATAACATTATTTCTTATGGATACGTAATCTCTTACATGGCTTTCATTTTGGGCATCAAATAAAGTTTCTTTGGGGACAATTTGCTCAGATTTACTCGTTTTAACTGGAATGTTTTCTCCTGCACGATTGGAATGAGTATGAGATGATTCTTTGGCGCTAATAGAACCACATTCTTTCTTTTCAATGGAAGTTATTTTAGTTTCATTCCGAATACTTTCACTATGCGATGAAGATGATTTAGCAATAATCGTATTATTCGCACTCCTTTCTGTTGTGGTTATTGGATTATCATCAATATTTTTTAAATTTGCAATCTTTGACATAAGACTATCTAAACAGCCAGCGTCAATTTTTTCTCGAGATTTTTTGTCCTTTATGACCTTTGTGTTTGTCACAGTGTTCTCTACAGTATAGTTATTGGTGGGAACCATTCGGGCGGCACAAATATTTAAAAAGGAGTTGTTTTCGGCTAGGGTATCATTAGGCAAAGTTCCTCCAATTATTATACGTCCAGGTTCTTTAGTGGTTACACTGTTAGTATTGCAACCGGCAATTCCGGGGATTTCCGGGGGATTTCTTTCCGTGGATTCTTTAGGCGTAATTTGATCATAGCTATCAATTTTATCCTTAGTGAGAACTTTTTCAGAAAATTTATGAGAAGAAGTAGCTATGATGGCAGTTATTAGTTCACATTTAACTTTTTTGATGGGACTGGTTTCGCCTGCGGTATGGTCGCTTGATATAGGCAAAACATTAATGGTTTCCAGTGATTTGGCGTTGGTGGTTAAAGATGGATCACCGTAGTTCCAGTCAGGTTTAACCATATTATAGACGTCACCAATTCTTTTGTTTTCTTCTTTGTCGAATACAAGAGAGATGGCTGGCGGAGAGTACGCTTGTGGTGGTCTCGTACTAATAATAGCCTTGGGTTCACCTTCGCTTGGCACTGTTATCACAGGCCCATTTACGTGTGTATACTGTGTTACAGAAGATTTTTCGAGTACTCTGACAAGTCTTTCTCCCATCCTTGCTTCTGAAATTTTATAAGGATTTTTTAAGTAAGTTTTTCTTGGCGTCTTATAAATTTCATCTGGTTTCTCAACTCACCATTCATTTTCTTAACAGCGTAGTTAAGGCCCAAACATACGACGAAGAAACAGAGAGAAAGCGTTACATACGACCACCATGGTTGAGCTAAAAGCTGAAAAATAGTAGGCAGATGGAATCAAAAGGGAACGTAGGATCAGTGAACGTAGGACAGGAGATAAATCTGTAATATTGATACTGAAACTTTTAGCCAACGTCACCCGACTGGGCAAAGGCCTCTCATCATGACTTATAATTTTTTCAATTCTAATTTATTAATCTAGGGCGAAAGATGTACAAATATTACTTGTAAACATTTTTTTTAGGAGTCTTCACTATCGAGCTATAAGATTCATGACCCTCGGGTTTCGATACAAGCTTAAGCATTAGCTGAGAGTAGTAGGTGTTGTAGCGGAGAATAATGACGATGAATAGAGAGGTGACTAAATGACAATAATGAGTAAAATGATTATAACTGATGATGGATGAACAGGGAGAGGAAGATCGAAGAAACTATAAATAGATTGTGTGAGGAATGATATCAAGAAAAAAGGAGGAAATGATAGAGTGACGTTTGACAGGGGAGAATGGAAGAAATTGTGTTGCGCCGACTATAAGTAACCTGGCACAAGAGCAGGAAGATGATTATATCGGGCCTACGCCCAATGTTAAACTCTAAGGCCCAGCGCACACCGCTGGAGGCGCAGCGGAGCGGATTTGAAGACAACAATTTAAAATAAACCTTAACAACCTTGATATACGGTCAATATAAGAATAAATTCGCACGCGGTAATCGGAGCGCACTATAGCTACTACAAGAGCATGCGCGCGACCGTATATCAAGGTAGTTAAGGTTTATATTAAATTGTTGTCTTCAAATGCGCTCCGCTGCGCCTCCAGCCGTGTGCGCTGGGCCTAAAGAGACAAGGGATACCTTTAGACTATATTTCGTCTATGGAGAAAGTGATTCCTTTTGCTTGCAAAACTTTTTTTTTCGTATGGGAAATCATGAAATGACCCCTCTCGTTCTGGGCGGAGCGGAACGGAGTGTCAGACTTTTACTGACATCCATCTAAAACCCATCCATATTCCTTCTTAGCCCTTTGTGTTCCCAGGGCCGAGGTATCTCTTTCGAACAGTTCCGCAACCTCGAATATTAATCACCTAACTATCGTCTCCGTAAACCTCTGTCCTTGTTGAAATAGCTGTCGGGAATATGGTCTGCTAACATTTGATGAAAGGCACAAGATACGGGATGTGTGTGATTTCGTAAAGCACATGCTGGATATACTGAATGGACATCTGGACCTGGACTGCCCGGAGTTGGTCGCACAGATGATTTTAAGTACTTCCCTACGGCGTGCTCGTCACACGCCAAAGTTACACGTGCCTCGGCACTAAAACTATGCCAAACATTGTTTTCTGACCCGTTTTGCTTGAATAAATAATACAATTTCTCTCAAGTTTATGTGTTTAATCGTTACTTAACCTACTTTCAAACCACAGGCTATAAAAACCATAAAAGAAGGCAAATAAACAAGAAACTAAGCTCGTATTATTTTTGACATTAATAAATACCTAGTAATTAATAATAAAAAAAAAGGTTTTTTTAATATATATATAACTATCGTATGCCCGCGTCTTGTTCGATAATTGTCCCACAGGATCATACTACTGGGTTAAAAAGTATTTTATGTGTTAATCCAGGTTATAAACTATCTGTGTGCCAAATTTCATCTAAATCCTTTTAGTAGTTTTAGCGTGAAAGAGTAATGAATATACACACATATAAACTTTCGCATTTATTTATATTGGTGTGATGAATTTAAATCTAACTTTTTTGTCTGTTCGCATGTTTTTTAATTACCCTAGTCTATCATGGAAATAAAATTATTAGTCGTACATTATAGTAATAGATTCACATATTATGTGTAAGTATCGTTGTTGGTTTTCTGAATAAATAAAATAAAAACGCGGCAGTTTAGTTTTATGTAAATATTCTATTCTATTTTTCGTACTTATGTACGAGGCACAAGGCATTTTACCTACCTATAAAAACTGCCGTTCGTTTGTCATGTATATAAACAGACCCCGAACAATGAATCATCACCTAAGGGAAATAATTCACTTTATCTTGTGGTCAGTGCCTAACCTGGTGTCCGAGTTTTTATGCCGCCCATGGGCCTCTGACTTGGCTTAGGGAAATAATGATAGTGTGTGATATGTTTGTATGTCGGAGTTTGCTGTCTCTGAATATGAATTTCAAACTAAGAAACTAGACATAGCAAAAAAGTATACAAACGTCCATTTTCTCGCATCAGATCATTGTTTTTGAAATAATTTTTCCAGATGACAATTTTTCGCAACTTCTGACACTTTAGTCTGTCAAAGACATATTTCTGTTTGTGTCACATTTTTTTTCTTAAAAAACATCATCAGTCTTCTCTTCTATAGTTTGAGGTCTAATTACCTAAATAGGTATCTCAAAACTCAGGACCATCAGCATAGCTATTCACAACGCTTCGGTTCGACTTTCGATTCGGAAAATCGTATGTCTATCTCGCTCGATTTCGTAATGTAAAAAAAGAAAATTGTGAAAAAGGGGCCAGGTGTTCAGTTTTTTTTAGAATTTGAGTTAAATAACTTAGTCCATAGAGTATATTTTCGTGTCTGACTGTGTGACCGTGTTGTTCTAAAGGATTTTGATTTCGACTAGATACAGAAGGATTTTAAGTTGGTTACGCTCTTTACTTTAGAGGCTTATCGTGGCTGAATATTAAAATATTAACAGCCGCACCGTTTTATCTTCAAGGTTAAGCAACGTTTGCCGAACTCGGTCCGTGGATGATAACTATTTATTACTTACAGAGCTCCCTCCGTGCTTCGGAAAGCACGTTATCGTTGGTTTCGGTAGTCAGTTGTAGATCTTTGACAGTCGCTTTTCTGGCAACCAATCATAACAAAGGGTTTTATCTTAGTTTCAGCCAACTTACAAAAAACAACTGAAAAAAAAATGTAAGTACCAAATTTGACAAATCGATAATTTTTTTCTTAATAATCAGCGCCAGTGCGGAGGTCAGAAAGGAGTAAACATCCAGAGATTGATCACGACAGAAAAAAAATCGACTTCGACGTTTATTTCATCCCATACACTCCATCCTCAACGTTATCCTTCAATTCCATTCCCTATTTAAATGAAACATTCTCACGCTGTTCTATTTACTCAAAATACACCAGACAAATAAGTACCAACAATTTTCCCTCAGTTTCGAGCACAAACTTCTCGAAGGATCGATTGAAGGAGCGATCAATCAAGTGACGTCTCCTACATTGAAAGCCAAAGCAAAACAAAGTTCTTTGAAGTCGTGACGGCTTTTAAAACGGCACGTATGTTACCTCTTTGTAACATAATCACCTTGGTATCGCTAAGTTTAACTAAGGGGAAACATACGGGTGATTTCGTTGAGGCGTAGACGCTTGGATGGGAATTTTAGTTGGGAGTTGAAGGAGTACTGTAATTTATACCCTAGGTCAAGGCGCTTTAGGTTAAATCGCTCTTGTCTGAGTTAATCTGTGTACAGGTGACCACCTATTACAATCTGAGTTTCTTTCGTGTCTCGGGAAGCTCGGTAAGCTATATAGTATGACAGTCTTTACAGGTAGTCAGTGGCCCGAAAGTCTGACAATCAGTCTTACCACGGGGTATTATTACCCAGTATTTACTGGGTTGTGGAGGTCAGATAGGCAGTAGCTCCATGTAAAATACTGGTATTCAGCTGCATCCAGTGAGACTGGAAGAACAAGATGATGGTGGTGAACCTAAACTTGGCTCCGAAACTTGAATGAGATAATCAGCAGTCTTTTCATTGATTAGCTGTTGTTACACCACTGCCTACCCCCGTTTTTATATAAGCTTTAATTTAACTTGCAGGTGGTCTTTGCACTTTCACGTTATCATATTTAAGTTTATTACTATTGAAGAAATCATAAACTAAACAGTAATACCATTCATCTTTCAAAGCAAAATTACAGTTTCTCAAAGATTGCGAAAGCCAGAGAGAATCGACGTGCCATGAATAAAATTAGATTACTTAAGTGCTTCTAGGAAACCTGGACTAATATAATAAAAGAATTTTAATGTTTAATATAAGCTTATTATTTTAATAAGCTGCTTTCATGTTTTATGTCAAGAATATTTTTAAAAGCTGATTAAGAATTTTTTTCGTCAAAAGATAAAGTGGGAGTAGAGCCGCTTTCTTTTTAGCTCTTCCCTAGTCGCTGGATAGATGGCGCTGAACTTGGTAAGTTACTGCAAGGAAAGCACCGTAAAAAAACTGATTTTAATAAAGCGCGAGAAAACTACTTAGGTTATATTCGGAAGCTTAAGCAAACGAAAGTGCCAGTCAACGAGCGTATATGTGACGTGACGCAATGTTTTTTTTTCAAGCGTTTTGGCTTTGGCACCAAGTAACGTAGTCAGTTCAACGCCATCTAGAGAGTTCTTGGAAACTGTATTTTTTTAATCACTCCCAAAACAAAACCTCTTATTATAAAACTCCAGATACTGCCGTTCGCGCTGCCATGCTTACCATTAGTACCAAGAGCTGTATAAATCGGATTCACCATCAACAGTAGTTTTCTACAATCATAGAAGAGAATTCATATATACAAATACAAGGGGATGTCTTCTTAAAGTCAATATAAAGTAATCCATTCCGAAATTAGAAACGTAAAACAAAGCAAAGCTAAGAATTCTAAGTTTTGACTGCTCTAACTTGAAGCAATAACTAAACTACAGAATAAAAATCGTATTTTAAGTTATTATTTTTACTTAGAAAACACTTTGATTTGTATATACATACGTGTGATAGTAACTCAAACACCACTTACGGCCGTTTTCTATAACTTACTGTAAAGGTTAGGTATTAGAAGAGAATTAAACGCTATGACTGCTGGTCACTGAACCTGAAATTGACTCATTTATTAGTAATTATTGGTATTTAAGTACACGTGTAACATACATAGGAATAGGCAAACTTAGAACATAGCTTATACACTACAATACTTACGTATAACTGTTAGTTAATATGCCTACGTCTCCTAGCTATCAGTGTTTCTATAAACAAAACTAGCTTGGAATATCATATCTGCGTCACCTACCTGTCACTCGGAGGACTGCGATTCATAGAAAGAACCGGGGAAAAACAAAGAAAGCGTTTCTGTGACGTTTTGTTTGTAACGGTCCGTAAGCTAAATGTCAAACAGAGATAGCAACCTTCCGTTACCTGTTAGTAATTAATGAAAATGGCTGTTAATCGGTATTTAGCGGAAGCAACAACACTTCACAAGCTCTTCGCAGTAAACTCGAACCAAAGACAAGATAAATGCTATCATCAAACCTTCGTTCCCGGTACAACCGCGCACAACACTACATTCCGTCAAGTAGTAAGTACATACGAGAACACACGCTTTTGCTTGTTAACGATTCTTAACACTCTCTAGTCTAAATACGTTCGTTACTGTACAATCCTGTTAAATTCGACTAAAGTGAAGATTAGGGAACGGTCTGTGGCTTCTGAACGTCTTATTTCAATTTGGAGAATATATTACTGCTCTGTAATAGTAGCGTAATTATGTTGATACGTAAATACATAAATTATTTCAAGTTTCGTTAGTTGTGGGTGGTAAATATAAATTATAATTATGACCTGAGTGTGTGGGCAGATAAGAAGATGAAGTGATTTGATACATTTTTTTTTTCAATACACTTCCTCGAAAACTGGTTCTTATCGATTAGGTTCAACATGCAGTGTAAATTAGTGGAAGTGGAAATTACGGTTTTTTCCTACTCCTCCACTATACTTTTCTGATTAATTTCGTTGATCCAAGACAGTTAAATTCATTCTCTGGGACTTCGTCGAGCTTCATTGTCTCGGCGCTTTTCTGGTGGTCGCACTGTTGATTCTGGCTTTCAGGAGTTACAGTGGTTTGGGAACAGTGTGGCGGGATTGTCCCATAAATTAAAAAAAAAAGACAACTATACCTATACTTAGTCCAAATTGGTTCAATGCCGTAAAGCAATAATGCGTCTTTACGGCGTAAATATTTTTTGAATACTCAAATTGTGTTTATAAATAGAATATTATAGATATACATAATTACATGAAATTAATATTAACTTTTATAAACAAATTAACATTTATTTGATTTATAATAAAAAAAACACATTTTTTTATATTAGACTGTTTAGCGGCTTCTCCTTCAAACTAGCGAAAGCAAAGCGCGGAAAAATTGAAAATTAAAATCATAGTTTCCTAATAATTCATGACAAAAATATTTTTCGTTCTTTTATTTTATTTCTTTCAAAGTGTATTGAAAAACGTCGTTTGATACACGTGGACATTTGTTATTGCAGTTCTCGACTCAAAAATACCCTCGCCTACGGCTCGGGCGTTAATTCCGCCTCGGATGCAATAACCAACTTTCTCCACTTGAATCAAAATGTACTGTTTCCTAGCCTGCTTTCTCTCACTCCTAGGCAAAGGCATCCCTCCACGTGTCCTTCTTCCAGTTCGGACGGAACCTGTCCAGTTCGTCCCGTCATCTACTTCGTGGCCTGCTACGACCCCGCCTCACTGTCAGTCCACCAATTTCCTGATATTTTGGTCCACAGTTAGTCAGCATGCGGCAGACTTGTCCTGCTCAGTCCCATTTGAGTTGGGCAGCCTTTTCAACCACGTCAGCTATATTTGTTTTGGAGCGCAGTATTGTGTTTCGATGAATTACTTGAGTCAGGCAGACAAGCAAAGTTGTCGACAGAGCTTACTTATAAGCAAGCTGAAGTGGCAATGGGCCACCCATATTAGACATAGAACCGCTGACCGTTAGACTAGGCGTGTTTTTTAGTGGACACCAGAGTCAGTAAATCGGCGAGCATAAGGTGAGATGCCTTCAGGCTCGGTGGAGCAGAGATCTTGGCAGGTAGAAGTTGGAAGAGAGTTGCCAAGAATCGTGATAAGCGGCCTATGTTCAGCAGTGGACTGCTGCTGGCTGTGTCATCTGCCTAGCCTTTTCCTAACCATGTTAGGGTTGGCTTCCAGTCTACCCAGATGCCGATGAATACCAGTACTTTACATGGGGTTAAAACGTGAGCCAGCATATAACAAGCGAAATGTGTGTTTGTTACAGGGTACACCTCTGACTACCCCTTTGGGATTACGGGCGTGATGATATGTAGCTACTAGCCATTATTATCTTCTACCACTTTATATCCATTGTTTCGAAAAAAAAAAAATGCACGTAGTAATTAAAGTGTCGTATTGTTTTTGAATATTTATTAAAATATAAAGCTCTTAAAAATAAAATGACGGAGTGACGCTAGAATTTTGTTGATGCAGTGAATTTTTTATATAATAAATATAAAAAATAATAAGGATTAAGTTCAATATTGGACAAAAAGCACTTAGTGTAAACGAATTCTGATATAAGTGCTTTCATTGAAAACCTATTACAGTTATTGGGAATATGTAAAGAAGGTAGAGTATGTAAATTTTCTATTATCATATTTCGCAGACCGTGTCCTAAACGAAACGATCGTCTCAGTTCGGTAGAACGATAAGGATAGATTGCAGACACTGACAGATACATTTTGACCACTATAGTATGCTGTGAAAGGCGGCACACTTAAATTACATTTATTTAAGTGTGTGTTTTTTTGTTAGAGATAGATTATAGTCTAGAATAGCACGTAGGCTACATTTTTTTCACACATACACATTAAAAATTTCGACGCGAACAAAGTTGCGGGCAACAGTTAGTATTCAAGAACTTCATCACACCAGCGATACATTTAACAGCTATTTGCTACGTTGCACTTGTCAACTTTCAGAATATACCTTCTTAAGTAGATAATCATCAAAATTAAACATAATTACATGTATCAGAGCGATACATTTGACAGTTATTTTCTACGTTGCAATTGCGAACAATGACACCTTTCAGAATGCAGGTTCTTGAAAGCAAAAAACCATCGCATTCATGTTGTTTGACGAATTCGTATGTTATCCTCGCACCTGCAGACGACGCGTTTCAGTTTTTCTAACAAATGAGTGACATATCCCTGTACCAAACAAAAATCAGTCGCCCGAATACGCATTCTCACAACGCTTGCTTTGGTTAAGACGCAGTCTCGCAGATGCAGAGTTTTTTACGCCAAACTAGTCCTAACGTGGAATGCGATGATCACTTACATATTTTTATATTAGAAAAAACGTTGTGCCACACTATGAATTTCTCCAGTATCGTGGGAGCGTTTACAAACATTTAAACTCATATACACTAACAGCCAGACCAACTATCTGGCCCCTTCAAATATACAGGGTGTAAACAAACTCAGGCATTCTTTACATCAGAATAATTATGTAACTTTACGCAAAAAATATTGCTGGTGTGAAAATTTGGGGTGAAAAATCACGTTTTGTGGTACGTAACGCACTCAAAACATTGTGCTGATGGGTGGATTGAATAGTACGGGTTTCGTAGAGGTGTTTAAAGTAAAAATCTTACAATAAAAACTTGTATTTCAAAAAGTTGTAATTTTGACCCCCAATATCTTCGTAATTAGAAGGTTCCCAGGTATGGTGTAGGTAGAACAAAACAAAATATCGCAGTGACGGGGAGAACAAGTGCCTTTCGGCTTCGTTAAGAGGTTTTTTTACAAAATCAAAAAATCAAAATCAAAGCATTTATTTCAAGTGAGCCAGTTACAGGCACTTTTGAATTGTCGAAACAAAGATAAAAATTAAATGTAGCTACAGTCCCAGTCACAAGACATAAAAACTGTGGAAGTACTGTAGTTGCCCATTCCCTAGCGTAGATCTCTATGGAGAAGAACGGGCAAGAAACTCCATGGACACTCTTTTAAATCAAAATATTGTTACAAAATCTTGGTTACATCATTCATGTTGAGATTATAGATATATGTGAGAACGATGTAGGAAGACGTGCACAGTATGAGCGTCCAGAGTAAAACATTAAATCAACAAATTAAAAATAAAGTAATTAAAATGAACCGTGGCAGCTAAGAGATGACCAGTCCCAACTGACAGCGCCCGATCACGAACAAGACGCGTGTATCGGCGCCATTCAACTCAACCATATTGAAGGGAACTAAATGACCCGACACACCCGCCACCATCAGCGAGACATTTGAGTGAGCATGACATACTCTTAACCGCCAGGGCACATTCAAGTCAAGAAAAAACATAGGTTTCCAGCGACTGATAGCATTCTAGTACATAGCACTCATACAATATGCGATATACGGTTATAAAATACTAAAGATATTGAATTTATACAATACAAAGATAGTTGTACAATCTTCAGCAGCTCCAACAATACAATAAGTGCTATCCATTTATGCGCCCCTGTCCTTATGGAGCAGGACCGGTATTGAGTCAAGCATTTTTATCAGCGATATAATCGTCCAATTTGTAATATGCTTGCTTACATAGTGTGCGTTTAATGCATGTTTTAAATTTTGTTTCAAGCAGTTCAAGAATGCTTTGTGGAATTTTATTATAGCATCTCAAACATCCATGAAAGATGAGTCTACTTTAGCAAGTCTGAAGCCTGGCTGAACTAATTGGTCCCTATTTCTAGTACTGTAATTGTGTCTGTCACCTCTTTTACCAAAAAGATGTAGAATTTTTCTTACGTACGTACACCCTTTATGTACCGCGCGGCAATCGAACCGGTGACACGCAGCCACTACACCAACCGTGCCGTTCATGTGCCGTATTTGCGTTACTATTCGCTTTGCTTAGGACGCGGGGTAAAAGAGAAAATGAAATACAAATATTTAAAGAGTAGACAGGTACAGTACTACTTAGTTGTTTCTAATTTAAACTGATGAAAAAACCTTATCGCTTTCTGCAGGTCCCATTTTATCTCTCTGCACATCAGAATTGGTTTGGACTCTACCCGTGAAAACGTTTTAAATAAAGGCGCAAACCCACCGCGGCGCGCGGAGAGGTTACACACGTGCGGCGCTTTGCAAGAAAATGTATGTGATTGTGTCCACTGCGAACCGCGGACACGCTATGCAACAATTGACGTCATTAGTACATGCGTGGCTTGCTCGAACTAACCGGGTACCGGACTAACCAGGTAATAGGCTGGCCTCCTATTACATGGGACTTTAACACAACTGACGAAATACGCGTCACACAAGTCACACGTCACACGTCACACGTCGTACACGTCTGTCTTAACCCTTTGGGGATTTCCGGTCATGATATGTTTTTAAAAGGTAAGTATAAGACGGTACTTACATTTCTGCCATACCCTTCTGATAATACAGGCGTGCTGTTATGTTCAGAGTTAGAAATATTCACGCGGTGCATAGATTAGCAGTGCAGAATTACTTACCCATATACTCATTAGGTATTCAACGCATGACATGTCAGCATGTTAGGCGGTGCAGACACGTCCCTCAGACGCATACTAGACGCGTCTCACGGACGCATACTAGGCAAGTCTCACAGACGCATAGTGGGCGAGTCTCAACGTGCTAGAATGTCTCGTTAGTCGCATGCCTAGCGAAAATGACCTGCAAAATCAATTGACAGAATTTTACAAGTGTTCATCACTTTGTTAACACACAGTTCTGCCTACCCACCTATACCTTAACTATCAGTATAAATTCAAGGAAGGCTTACAGGTAAATAGTATACAAGGTGTAAACAGACCCTTCACAAAGCCGCCAACCAAACTAAGTAACTCTACGCAAAAATTATTTACTGCTGGGAAATGATTTTCTTTTGGACTGAAATATCACGTTTTACGGTAGGACTCATGAATGATTAGGATTAGGACTCATGGATGCATTGAATAGTGTGGGGGTCATGATGGTATTTAAAGATATAACAATAAAAACTTGTGTTAAAAAAAAAAATACTTTTGAAAAAGTTGGAACTTTGTCCACCAATATCTCCGTAACTAGAAAGTTTCCCAGGTATGGTCTAACTAAAACAAAAAACGGAGCGCAATGACGCGGACGGGGAGAATAAGTGCCTTTCGGCTTTGTTAAGTTGACGGTAGTAATGGATTTGCATGTCCGTTCTTAAATGTTGTAATTTAGTGGTTACTATGTACATACCTATCAGACAACCGACAATTCATTTTCTCTCGCTCCTTTGATGCCACCAGCCACGTATCGACATTAATCTCTTTGTCATCGGCCCAAGCTGATTCCAGGTCGTACATATCACATACTCGTAGTATAGTCAGTAAACGATATTCTTGGAACCAAAACATTCCACCAAACAAAGTCACATAGCCTAGAATCATTCTCAATCAAGTCCCAATTCCTATAAGAGATATATGCAGGCAATATCACAGGCAAAGCGGGAGCGCGCGCATAGCTAGCGCGCCAAATTAACCAATATTGACGACGCAGCCGCGCTCAGAACTCCACGTGCTGCCGATACCGCTACGAGCTACGAATGTGCTACGAGGTGCTACGAGAGTGCTACGAATGTGCTACAAATTTGAGTAAAAATTGTTGTGTTGAAAACGGAGTATTAATTTTTGGTTATTTACTGAGCTACGGAAAGGGGTCTTCTTATAAAAGAAAAGTGTAATATTATTATCAGAGAGAATAGTAATAATAATAATAATATTTATATTGTTTTTATATCAGGAATATATAAAACTGTAACGATATGTTGTAAAATGAATAAACGAATAATAATATATTTATTTGCGTAAAACATGGTATAAAAAGGTTTTACAGTATAAAATAGAACAGACATGTTTTGCCAAGATTAAACATAGCATGCAAATATTTGTAATCACAATTTCCATAACAAAATTAATATTATATTACAACAACGCTATTTTCGTTCTAGGAATTGTTTTAGACTATAGAAGTTGTTGTTAATTAACCATTCATACAATTTATTCTTAAAAGTATATCTCAAGTTTAGCATTTTCAGATCACTAGGTAATTTGTTGTAAATTCGTACACATAGTTAAGAGCCTTTTATTGTACTTAGCAAGCCTGTTAATTAATTTTTGACAACTTAACTGTTAATTTTTGCAGGACTTGGTTTTTAGGGTTCCTTACGCGAAGGATAACTAACGGAACTCTATTACTAAGCCTCCGCTGTCCGAATGTCCGTCCATCCGTCTGTCTGTAAGTAAGCTATTAGGGACCACATACAGCTCACTGAAATTTTCAAAGAATGTGTATTTCTGTTGCCGCTATAACAACAAATAATAAGAATAAATTAAAAATTAAAGGGGCCCTTTAATTTTTTTGAATTATTAATTATTTTAATTATTTTTTTTTTATATTATTTTTTTAATTACTATATGGGCCTACTCTTGACCTCGATCTCGCCCGATGGAAAGCGATGGATGAGATCTATGGTGGAACGAGCGTGCCCAGAAGATGCCTGTTCACTCTTGCTTTGAAGGCAGGCGGGTTAAATGTGGGTGGGAACACAGAACGCAGGCGGAGAGTTCCAGACTTTGGCTGTGCGCATAATAAAAGTGGAGGAGAAGCGCTTAGTACGACACGTCGGGATATCAACCAAGTGCGGATGGTACGCCGCAGTACGTCTGCTAGTCCGGAGGTAAAAGGGTGATGGTGGGATCAGGTCGTGGAGCTCCTGCGAACACTAACCGAAGTACAGTCTGTAGAAGACCGACAGGCAGGCAACATTACGCCGATGAGCTAGGTTGTGTAGCGAAACTGCCAATATCTCGTCGCCTTTATAAGCCTTTTAGCTCTGCGTTCCACCGAGTCAAGTGCAGCAAGCTGGTATTTTGCTGAGCCATCCCACAAGTGACTGCATTTGTATTAATTTATTCTTATTATACCCTACGAAATACGAAACGATACGAACGAAATTTATTGATATTTCTTAAATGTAGTTTTTAAAAGTTAGCTGGAATACTAACTGGCTTCTCCAAAATCTAAACATCAATTAACATAATATTCTATCTACTGTTGCTGACTTTTTATTTTAAGAAAAAGAATGAAAGTCTCAATAAAAATAATTAACCTACGTCTCCAATGAACCAATACTTTCGTATCTCTTCGTGATTTTCAAAGTTAACCGGCTAGAACTCCGGCCGAACTTTGCCGCTGCGTTGTCGGTAACTTATGCCATCGGTTGCATATCACTCTATTAAAATACGACAACAACAACAAGAGGGGTCTTGTTGGATAACTATTCAATTTCGGGTTAGTTCAGTCAACATGCTTGACACCATGACAGCTATCAAAAGACTTGAACAAGTGTTTCTGTTGCTGACTGTCCCAGTTTAGGTCGATATGTGCTGATGAATTTCTTGCTGTCAAAACTTCTCAAAAATGCTGGATAAATATATGTATGTTGAATTTTTGGTGTTATTATTTATTTATCCACGTACTACAAAATATTCCAGACAAATAAACTAGTATCGTAAAAAGATATAAAAGCATCATGCTTGCTTTATTAAAATACTGGTATTTACCCCATACAAATAAGTCAATACAATAAATAAATAAATCTGCCGCGTATTTTATTGCATTTCGTGGAAAAATATCTGTATTTTAAAGCTGTCAGTTGTAAGAAATGTTCAAAATTTCACAGGGAAATAGAGTAATAGTGTGTGATGTGCAAGCCTACTTAAACTAAATGAAAAGTGCAGTTTCTCAAACCTTCAACTTTTACGAAACGAAGTGGCCGGCTATCTACTTACCCCATAAATAAGCCAACTAAACTGTAAAATACGCAAACATTACCGTTAAAACAATGCTCACACAACAAACTAAATCTCCAAACTCTAAGAGAACATCAAAAGTATATAAAAGGTTGAACTAAAACTGAAATTAATTCCATTAAAACTTGGCAGCAAGCATACATTCATAACTTTGATATTAGTCAAATGGAGTGTTTTACCTAGGAAGCGGGGCTTAAAACAAACCAGACTAATTCCAGGAGTTTCAGGCTCATTACAGAGAGACAAAGAGCCATGCATAAAGAACGTAAAGCAAGAAAGTTTGGTGACGAATGGTCCCAACACTGGCCATTGTGTGAAGACCTGACGCGCCACTTCCATTACCCCCGCAATGATCCTAGTTTTGACTAAGAGAGAGGGGATGGGAAGTTTCCACTTTACTAGTCCGTTTTGCCTGTGTTCAGCACGTGGTGGGAAGGCAAATGCAGCGCACCGCGTTCGCAATCAAGGTAAATGTTGCCAGGTGCGTTCGCGGCGGCGGCCTGCGAATTTATAACGGCAACACTGACAACTTGATTTATACGCGGCAAACATTTTCGCGGTATACCAATTGTGAGATATTCCGTTACACGCTCGCCTGCGTTCTAGATGGGTAACTATTTTTCACGTTTTATTGGTTTTCGTTTCGTTCGTGATGTATTTTATTGATGTGTAGTTTTTTTTTGGGTTTCGTGTGTCCGTCTGGGTTATAAATGTATACATATTTGACGTGTAATGAAACTAAACTACACGAAGATTCTTTCTTTCGGAGTTGGAGCCTTATGTACATGTATATACCAACAAATTAATTTACTTTGAGTGTAGTGATTTAGGAAAACCTTTGCAGTAGGTAACTCTATGTACTTAATAGAAAACCTATTACTGTAACTATTGATTATAATCAAATCAGAAACTTGCCTAGTGATTAAAGGAAACCCCACATATCTAGCAGCTTGAACATCAAGACTTTTGCCCGTTTTCACGAAAACTAGGCGATTTTTACATGGAAGCCGAAATAAAAATCCCGCCTTTAAAAAGTTAATTATGTTACATAGTGCACTTTTATTGACGCATTGATTTATCTAGTGTTGCCAATGTTTAAGCACTACCAATGACTTGACTACCTTGAGAACAGGTACATCGTTTTGCGCTTTTTAAATCGAGATAAACATAGGTTAACTATCTCATTATTTGCCTAGCCTTTTTTCCAACCATGTTGGGGTCGGCTTCGACTTTCCAGCCTATCTCACCTCCACAACCCAGTAAGTACTGATATCTCTTGGTAAGACTCAATACTTAAAACAATGAGCTGATAGATGCATTAAATAGTAAACGATCATAAATGTATTTAAAGTAAAGGTATAACTTTTAAAACAAGTATCAAAAAAGTTGGAACTTTAACCTCCAATATCGCCGTAACTAGAAGGTTCCCAGGTATAAGCCGGAAAAAATATCGCAATGACGAGGAGAACAAAGGCCTTTCGGCTTCGTTAAGGATATATTTGCAGCATGTTTAGCTGTACATCTACGAGTACTCATACTTTAATAATCACTTAACTATATAAAACGAATATAAAAGAGAAAGACAAAGACTAATCGCTTACAAAGCATAGTTTCTATTTCACAATAGTTTTGACACAATAATAGATTGATCGAGAAAACTGAGAGGAATCGATATTTAAACGATCATTCGTTTTAATTTGTCTCTGTTCGGCAAAGATTGATAGTTCGCTGGTCGGTTTCCGATACAATCGTGAGTTGTTAATGGTTTTTTGTGGAGATTCTGAAGTAATTGTTGGATTGTGAACCAATTCAGATTATCTATTTTCATACTGATTTTATTATATTGCGGGAATATTAAAAATACTCAGACTCGGACTGCGTGTAAGACCGGCGACGATGCAAAAAACAGGCTGCGTTTTGTAGTTTAGGCCTACCCCTATGGGAAATGTGAGTCCTACCCCCATCTGAGTTTATTAATGTACGGTTCCTAATATTGAGTTGTTTTCCTAGCCTGTCATGTGTCCCAATGCTGGGCAAAGGTCTCCCCATTCTCCTTCCAAACCTCTCTATCTTGTGCGATCTCTGCCCATGTTTGCAACGCAAACAAGATCAGATCGTCACACCACCTTCGCCGCTGTCTATCTTCGCGGCGATTTCCTCTATCAGGTGTCCAGTGAGTGACGATCCGTGCCCTCCTCTCCGGTTTCATTCGTGCTACGTGGCCAGCCTACTCCCACTTCAGGTTGGCTGTTTTTTCAAAATTAATTGACAAAAAAAAAAAAAAAAAAAAATCAGATTGTTTCACAGCGGGTTTTGGTAGGGTTCGGGAGTTGGTAGAGGAAATGGAGATATAAAATGCAGAGAAAAAAATAGCACGAGATAAAAAGTGGCCATGGAAATTATTCATCATCATCATCATTTCAGCCGAAAGACGTCCACTGCTGGACATAAGCCTCCCCCAAGTATCGCCACATTGACCGGTCCCGTGCGACTCGCATCCAATGGATACCCGCAACCTTGACCAGGTCATCGGCCCACCTAGTGGGAGGTCTTCCAACGCAACGTCTTCCGGTTCGCGGTCGCCACTCCAAAACTTTTCGGCTCCATCGGCCATCCGTTCTGCGAGCAATGTGCCCTGCCCACTGCCACTTAAGTTTGGCAATTCTTCGGGCTACGTCGGTAACCTTGGTTCTCTTGCGGATGTCTTCATTTCTGATTCGATCACGCAAGGAAACTCCGAGTATAGCCCTCTCCATTGCCCTTTGGGTGACTTTAAGCCTTGTGATAAGGCCCTGCTAAAAACGAAATTATTCAATTAATCAAAATTATTAACTATCCTTTTCTTTAAAAGTAGAACATGGTCCAACAATTAAATAATACAACATCGTCATAATCAGTCTCTTATCCTTATCCCCGCCTTATCCCAATTCATTAGTGGTCGGCGCAGCATGTCTTCTTCTTCCATACTTCTCGATTACTCGTCATCTCATCCCACACTTCCTTTCGTGCCATATCATCAGTTACGAATTTACGATACGACATCGTATCGACAAAAATCGTAAACACTAAAAGGCATCGTGTGTTAATTAATTTGTATTTCATAAGCAAACGATTGATGAATCGTCAGTTTGTTGCTGAACAAGTGTGATGAATAGCAAGGCAGAGTAGCAATCGAAAAGCTGTTGTTTAGCTGTTTGTTGATGTAAGGCTTGGAGATATTGGTGAGCTGTATCGACAATAGGCTAGTTTCCACCATAAATAAATTGCAAATCTATTTAGTCCGTCAGTTAGAGCATTGTAAAATAATGGACACGTATTTTTTGTTTTTGTAAATCAATGAATATTGACAAAGATAAAACGCATCAAAATTCGGGTGTGGGGGTTCGTGACGTCAGAACGCACTAAAAATTATACCATGGCGTGACGTATTGAAAATTTTAAAAGCGTCGTATCTTCGTCAATTTAGGTTTGAAAAAATGCGGGTAAAATATTTTTTGAAAATTGGAATAATTAAATTTTATCAGTACACAAGCCTATTCTAATTGGCTTTTCATTGAGGCCTTTAAAATCAGGATAAGTTAATGTTATTAGTAATAAAATAATAAAAAGAAAGAAAGAAAGAAAATGCATTTATTAGCCCGCACGGTACAAAACACACAAATAAAAATGGTTAAACTAACACTACAACTAAAAAAAAATAGACAAAGGGAAAAATAAGGGTAATAATAAGGGTTAGACAGAGGTGTTTCTAATAGTACACCCACATTTCGACATTTATGTCAATGTCCCTTGTAATAGGGGGCGAACCTATTGCTATCAACCGGGTAAAGATCCAGAGTCCGTGGCTGCTACTGAGAATTTCCTAATGGAAAAACCCAATATCACTTTGCCTGATCCGATCCTGATCCTAGACACACTGTTATACTTACAACATAACTGTCGAAATGTGTGAAAATACCCCTTTGCCTATCTCATCCGTATTCAAGTGTGTCAAACAGTTGTAGAAATCAAAACGTTAAAAATAAATGCGGTTGACGGCACGGTTGGCGCAGCGCTGCGTGTCGCGAGTTCGATCCCCGCACGGAACAAATATTTATATGACATACAAGAGTTGTTCCGGATCTGGCTGTTTGTGTGTGTGAGTTTAAACGCCGTGGGGGCAAGTTATAAAAATAACAAAATAATAATAATAACAGATACTTGGACCGTTCTTGATTCTTTTTCTCATAAGTTAACACTTATTTTTGTGTTGCTGGTTAACCTGTAATTGGCGACTGTGTAAGTCCAACACTGTAAAACCTATGTGTACCTAAATGCTGTACAGAGAAGCTGTTCATCATCATCATCATCATCATCAACCTATAATGTTCCCACTGCTGGGACACGGCCTCCTCTCAATGAGAGGGAATGGGCTATAATCCACCACGCGGGCCCAGTGCGGATTGGTAGATGTCACATGTCTTCGAATTTTTGGTTCTAGAACATGCAGGTTTCCTCACGATGTTTTCCTTCACCGTTTTGAGAGCAGTGGTGATGAAATAAATTACACAAAGTAATGCTCCTGTCGTTCGAACGACCGACTTACTGTTCGTAAGTCGGGACCGCCACCACTGGGCCACCGCTGCTCTCAAGCTGTTCTGAGAAGCTGTTGGTGAACATATATTAATTTCAATTTATTTATTCAGGAACAATTCACATTGTATTTGAAATCATTAATCTATACAAAAAATAATAATAATAAATTCACGTGCATTAAAATTATAAAACTAACACATTCAGCAATAAATTATAGAAAAAAAAACAACAATAAAAATAAAATAAAATTCAATTACATTACAAATTATGAAAACGATACAATTAAAAATTGAATTATTAATAAATAAATAAACCTCCTGTTTACCGTCAGAACTCTGAAAAACTCGAAACAATGGCCTATATTCGTTTCGTACATAATACGCTTATAAAAACAATATTACCTTTTGTAATGCCGTAACGTGAAGGCACTACATAAAATTGGTTCGTTACTGAGCGCCGTGTAATGAGACGTGCTGCAATCTGAAAAATATATGTTAATACTGTGGGGTAAGGTTGGGTTTACATTGTTGAGTTTGTAGGTAATAATTGGGAGTTTTTTCTTAGTAGGCTATTGAAATGTATCAGAATTGTAATTATACAATTCTGATACATTTCAATAGCCTACTAAGAAAAAACTCACTACTAATAGGCGAGACGACAAAAAAAACAAATTAGTCCGTCAGTTAGATTATCAAAAAATATTTGACCCGTGTTTTTTATTTTGTTACGTAAACCAAAATTGACGAAGATATGACGCTTTTAAAATTCTCAATAAGTCACACCTTGGTATAATTTTTAGCTAGTTCTGACGTCACGAGCCCCCACTCCCGAGTTTTGATGCGTTTTATCTTTGTCAATATTCATTATTTTACAAAAACAAGAAATACGTGTCCATTAATTTCCAATCCTCTAACTGACGGACTAAATAGATTTGCAATTTTTTGATACTGTCGTCATGCCTATTATACATACGCCTTTTGCTTCGTCCACATTCATACAATCATCTGGTCATACACGCACGCCGCGAGTACAACGCACCTGACCTTTCAGAAGAACGTAGCATACAGTTCTCGTTGGTCGCTGAGCATGATTTCCTGGGTTCGATTCCCAGGTCGAGCAAACTGATAATGGGTTTTTTTCATAAGGAATTTCTCTGTAGCAGCTACGGAGTCTGGATTTGTGCCCCTATTCTATGGGACTTAAACATAACTGGCGCAATGTGGGTGTTCTATTAGGTGCACTTGTGCCTAACCCTTCGAGGATTACAGGCGTGATGTTATGTAATGTTAAGGCAAAAAAGTTCTAAAACAATTACCCAGTAAACTATTAGTAAGCAGTTAAAGATGTATTGGATTTCAATCAACCTTCCCTACCCAATAAAAAAGTAGATTAAAAAATAATCAATAACAAAATGCCCTCACAGACACAACAAACTATCTTCCTCAACAAAATCTCAGCTGATAATAAATTATGAAACTCCTTAATACCTGTACCAGGACTTTCAGATGGAGAAGAGGTACATTAAGCGGACGCTGCGGCGCAGACGCTCAACTTTTGTTTACCACCCCGTCGACTTAATCTTGTGGAAGATTGCTAAGCGAGTTTGACTTGGTATTGTCATAGATTAAGTATATCGTAGAGAACAGAATTGCTTGTGGTACTGATGACCGATGGGGCTGAAAATGTCTAAAGATTGGAGGTGAACTGACGCGCTAAGGTCGCAGATCTGCAGGACGCGGGAAGCGCCGAAGGAGCGTTGTGGTGTGTGACACCTGTACGTACTACTTGCGTAGTTCACTGTCAAAATGTTCACCTACGTTGCTACGATCAATTTTTTCAATGTTGATACTATACTGCATGAGTAGCATGGTCACCATATAAACAAGACAAATATCAAAAATAACCTAACAAACACCACGACTATAATTTCCGAATGTTATTCTGAATAAATGGCACTTCCTCGATAGAGATTTATATCTATTCTTCGTAAAGAAGCCATTAAGCGGTCATGCTTTCCTTGCTAACATCATTTCAGTCAAGAGACGTTCACTGCTGGACATTGGCCTCCCCCAAGTGTCGCCACAATGACCGGTCCCGTGCGACTCGCATCCAGCGGTTTCCCGCAACCTTCACCAGATCATCGGTCCACCTAGTGGGAGGCCGTCCAACGCAACGTCTTCCGGTTCGCGGTCGCCACTCCAGAACTTTTCGGGCCCATCGGCCATCCGTTCTGCGAGCAACGTGCCCACTGCCACTTAAGTTTGGCAATAGGCGAGAAGACAAAAATATTATAGACAAAAATGTCATTAATAATGTTATATGACGATATGACGCTTTTAAAATTCTCAATACGTCACGCCTAGGTATAATTTTTACCTAGTTCTGACGTCACGAGCCCCCACTCCCGAGTTATGATGCGTTTTGTCTTTGTCAATATTCATTGATTTACAAAAACAAAAAATACGTGTCCGTTAATTTCCAATACTCTAACTGACGGACTAAATAGATTTGCAATTTTTTGATACTGTCGTCATGCCTATTCTTCGGGCTACGTCGGTAACCTTGGTTCTCTTGCATCTCTTACACCTGTGAAGTAAAAGCTTGGAAAGTTTCCCTTCCCATCATTATCATCGTCTTGCCCTTGGTCCATTCTACTTGGGGTCTTCGCAACACGTGTTCTTCTTACATTCTCCCCTGTCACACGTCACGGCATCATTGACTCCTTTCTCTTTCATATCATTCCTCACACAATACCAGTTCCATTTTTTTTGGCCTTTCTCTCTTTTAGTCATATGCGTTTCATTTCTCCTCATTACGTTTCCCGAAGTTTCCTATCTACAAGCGTCTTATTCTGTGGTCCAGAGGGCAGGTAACTTTGTAGTGTTACCGTTATGTTCCTGTGTACAGCATTAATTGAAACTAACATGAAATTAGGCTTGTTATACCCGAGGGGAGTGTACCTAACTTCGGGGACACCGGATTTGTGTTGCATGTGGCTATGTACAGTATTTCATACTGAGTGACTGCGCGTGTCGACTGAGCAAGTGCCAAGTGATTTGTCTTGTGATAGGAATTGTGTTTATGATTCTAAGGGGAACTAATATTTGCATAGCCAACACGCAGACGGTTCCAAGTATGGTAGACGTAAGATTTGAGTCTGTCTTGGATCCAATTACTACTAAATTGAGTTTCTTAGTAGCAGCTACGGAGTCTGGATTACTGCTCGGTTGATGGCAATAGACTCGCCCCCTATTACATGAGACTTTAATATAACAAGTGAAATGTGGGTGTACTATTAGGAACACCTCTGCTTCACCTTTCAGAGATTACAGGCGTGATGTTACATGTAGGCTAGGTTTAGTAAATAGTTGAGGATACGTAAAATACTAAGTAATACTAATAGTCAAACATACAAGGTGTAAACGGATCATTCACGAAACCGTCAACCAAGCATTCTGTACATCAAACTAAGTAACTAACTCTGGATAAAAAACCGTGGCTTGGAAACGATTTTGTTTTGGTAGCGCTCAATGTAACGCACTCAAAACATTGTCCTGATGGATGTATTTAATAAAAAGAAGTGTGACAAAGTTGTAGACTAGAACAGAAAAAATAAAACATGAAATCGCCCAGTATATGATGTGATCCATGAAAATATGCTTCTGCCGGAGGGTCATCGGAAGATACAGACATAATGTTACGTTAAAGTAAGGCTGCGTTCCCACAATGTCGTGACGACAGATAATCGTGTAGTTTTAAGTGTGGCGTGAGAGGTGTCCGCATATAAGACGACGCGATTACTGTCGTCCACGATTTTTGCCAACTAAAAACCAACGATAAATTAATCGTTACGACATAGTAGGAACGCGACCTAACTCAGTACTTTAAAAATTTAACTTTAATTTCTTTATAGGTTTATTATTCATCTCGCATGTGTGCCCACAGCCTTATAATGTTAGTGTTATATTCCGCTACACTTCGATTAATTGAAAATTGGATATAACTTGGGTTTATCTTGTTTCGTGTAACTTTTACTGTTGTGTGCTTACGTTACGTTTATTTGGAGGAAAAAGTTTTCGTGTACCTCTTTGGTTAACTTTCGTAAGAAAGGGTTTAATGTTTGCCGAGAGGGTAGGGTTTGGTTTTTGGTGGCAAAATAAACTGACATCTCGCTGTCTTGCTTGATGGTGGGGTCAGCATTGTAGGGCAGCATCATGCTGAGGTAGGTACCGGCAACACGCAGGTGCTTGTTGCAGTCACGACGTGCAAGCTGTCAACTTTTTTTGTTTCGAGCTCTTGTATTTATAGGCCTAATATTTGTTATGTGTTGTATGTTTATTGTTTTTTTTTTCTCATTTTGTATGCAGGTGTTACATATTGGTGTAACAAGGTGATCGATTACGCATTGATGTAATAGAAGGAAATAGCAGAAACGCTGACTGCAACTGACCTCCATTCCGCGCACCGCAACCTTCGCTGAGACGCGACTCAGCAAATACATCACTGAATCATGCCACCCTAATTTCGCAATAGTTTTCATGCATCCGCGTAGTTAATCATCTCATAGAAATATTCATTCTTGGTACATACATCGGCCAATTATCACCTCTTTAGAATGTAGTCCATAATGTAATTATTTTATAATTAAAATTATTTTAAGCAAATTGGCTTTCTCTGCATCCTCCGGCTCCAGCTTACATAATTCAGGTCATGTCCCTGCGACAAATAAATAAATATCGCTGGACATTACACACAGCGCCATCTAGTGCCACACTAAGCAACGAGGCTTGTGTCGTGGACACCAGATAATTGATATATTGCATAGATACTTTTTGGTTTTAAATACATACTTATTATACATCTCTCTCTCTCTATCTCTCTTATAGTTTTTTTCTAGTACATGTGCAATATCTGAGGCACCGCAGATCGTCTGCTTAGCTTTTTTTTTCCGAGTTATACCATATTACCCAGATACCCCTGTAAAGTCTGATTATCATACTTCGGCTTCAATTGACAGCATGGACCAACGGTTTAAAGTGCCTTCTGAGGCACGGAGGAGTCCCTTTATGTAATGGATGATTATACTCGTATCCATCTGCGTATCGTTGTAGCGCGTAGCTTAAAAACTCGAGTGGCTGGTATTATAACAACAACAACAACAAGTATAGACAGTAAGTACAGTATACAGTTATTTAAGTTGCTTAACTAACAAAAAATATTATTAGTATGTATTTTTAGGCTAAGGTATTTATCTATGGGTCTTTGTTACCTGAAATAAATGGTTTATTTATTTTATTTATTTATTTAATATTTATCCATGAGCTCCTCGTTCGTTATATTATCCAGAATTCTACTTTCTTAAGAATTCTCGAAATTTGTTATGAAAATAATAGCAATATAATTATTAGTTATCATGTGAACTCATTACCTTTGTTTTGCCCTTAATTCCCAGTTATTTTTTAGTTACGAGCCAATTTATGAAATGAAATGATGAAATGATGTTTATTTTTGCAAGTAGGTTCTTACAAACACTTTTACACGTCATTATGTTTCATTTATGTTTCATTTATTATTTTTTTGCAATGTTGTAGGTTTGTACACAAAACGACAGAACATAAAACATTTCAAAAGTAAATGTTATGAGACTAGCTGTGCCCCGCAAGCCGCAACCTAGTCTACGAAATAAAATAAAAAATAGACTATGTCCTTTTCCAGATCCCAAATTTTCATAATGATTGGTTTAGTGGTTTAGGTGGACAGGTAGGTAACAGACAGAGTTAGGTGATTCTCACTCGCCTGAAACATGAACACCACCCCACCGCCCAGACGACAGGTGTCGGTTAGAATGACCTAACTTTCATATCGATAACATTAGTATGGATTATGAGAATTGAGCTCAAAGACACTCCATAACATTATTCATTCCATAACTTTATTTTTACCAGCAGACCACTGATCAATGCCAAAGACGTAACGACTCAACCATTCTGACTTTGAATGTCATTTTCGACTTGTCCCTATGTAAAAAACTGATCAAACTTATCTCATCCACAGTATCAATCAGACCGATTTAATAAGGCAACGGTCATTCGCCTCGCAACCCAGACTCAAAAACAAAATCATTTGTCAAAATGTAATCCACCCAAAGCACACCAGTTTAAAAACAAAAAAAAATACGAAGGAGGTGTTGTCGTAAAACCGTGGTTTTCATTTAAGGTTTTTAATTAGAGAAGGTTCAAAAGAAAGTCGTCGTTAATCCACTGTTCCCGGGGAAATTAAAGGGGTCCCACAAAGATGTCGTTTTGATAGATAGGGTAACACTGGCGGGAAATGTTTTGTTTTGTGGGTAACGTTAGGTGCTGAGAAATGGTGTTGTATTTAAAATGTGATTTTGTAAGATTCACCTACTTTATGGGTAATGAAAGAGAGAGAAGACAAAAGAACAATGATGATCATTTTCTTAAACAATTATGAACAACCCGTTTACTAGGCGTCACAACAAACTTTCACAGAAAGACACTTCTGCAGCACTCTTTACTTTATCAGGGGTGAAGATAATGATATTGAAACAATATAAATACTTTCAACCGTGTATTGAGATCATTTTCGCTTGACAATAATTTTGACCTAGGTAAATCCACTACGAATCTTGTTGCGATTCAGAAAAGTGACGTAACGGTACTACGCCATCTATCGACACAAAAGTAAACAATTTTCTCAAACAATTATGTTTAAGAAAATGATCATCATTGTTCTTTTGCTCTTTGTTACAAACGTCAGTGGAAAATTCCTAATTGAGGAATTTTCCACTGACGTTTGTCACAACGCTTTAGTATATATCAATAGATGGCGCTGACCAGCGCTGGGAATATTTTTTAAGCGGCGTTCTTGTAAAATCCAATGAAAAAAGAATTTACTACGTATTATATTAAATCTTTTAACAGGGTAAAAGAAAAACTTAGCGAGACACATAAATGTCAAAGTCATTGTATGGTAAAACTTCTTTATTATTTGTTCTTGTATATAAAGTGAGAACTGTAAAGAACCTTTTTTCTGTCAAACATTTTTGACCTAAAAAGTCTACTGTTCTTTTGCATCACTGAACTGAACTACAAGTTTTTGCATTGTTCTTCTGAGTGTTTTTGCGTTACGTCAAAACTCCTGGTGCATCGAGTCGAGCTTAGGTTCCTCCAAACTTCATTTAAGGCTTTGTGGAAATAGAAATACATTTCTAAATTTAAATTAAAAAATAAATTTAAAAAAGTCTGTCGGATGATAATTATTTTTCAATAATCCAAATGTTCTGCTGAAAAACAAACGGTTGATCTTACTTTTGAGCCGTACCGCCGTACTTAAATTACTGTTTTCACGAGTCAAGTACTAACCCATTCCTTCGTTCTATATGTATTTGAAAAGACCATTAGAGCAAAGTACCTCAGGAAGCCAGGCGATCCATAAAAGACTAACAGATCTTATAAATAAAAAAAAATATTCAAGAAAAGATCTTCCTGTGCCTGTGGCAAAATTTCAAGGACGCACGTACTTTATTCATTAAAGCCTAAAGTACACTTAAGATCAAAGGGCTTCATTTTTCTTATTTAAAAACATTCTGAAACATATTCCTGTCACATTCAGGGAGTCTACATCAGCGTCCTCACTGACAAAAGTACAAATTAATAAGAATCACCTAACGACTGGAGACGTTCTTTTTCTCAGTAAATAACGTTTTTTACAACATTTTGACACAGAAGTTTGTACTAACTCGTGATTTTACTTGTCGTAATTAAGTTTTACTGCTGAGTTACCGGTGAATTATGTCAGTCAAGTTTCTTCGTGTTTGTTTGCGTGGGATTTGTTTAAGAGATTTTATTGTTTGTAGTTGTAGCTGTATTTAATTATATATAATCTCTCTCGCTCTCTCTTTATCGTGTGGTTAGCATCTAACCTGGTGCCAGAGTTTTTATGTCACCCATGGGCCTTTGACTTGGCTTTTGAATATCTCTCAGGCATGTTGGTTTGGTTTCCTCACGATGTTTTCCTTTACCGAAGCAAGTGATATGTATGCAGTACGCACATGAATCGGAAAATTTAGAGGTGAGTGAGACTTATGACTTGGCATTCGTTTGGCAGTTGTTTAGCTCTTAACAATAATTGAAGGGTTCAAACCCCTGTTCTACGGCATACGGGCTACCAGGCTACATGTAGTGCGAAAAGAACCAGTTTTCGAGGAAGTGTATTGAAAAATATTTTTTTCTCAAATATGGTTGGAAATTTGAGCATTATTTTGACAACCTTCTTTGAGATAAATCGAAATTGCTGTACTGGCCAGATACATGCGACCAGAGGCCGGCAAAAGTTGTATGAAAATCCATATCTGTCGTATTATGCGGCCAAATAAATTACACTCATATCTGTCGTGTTATTTAAAAATGGAAAGATCTTTTACTCTGAAACGTGGCAACCAAGGAGGTTTTATTTGAGGTTTGTTTTTTATCAAAGGTTTTATTTAAATTTCGAATTGGCTTGCAAAAAGAAAGCGGTTTATTGAAAAAAAAAACAAATGAACTCTTCAACGCGAGAGTTTTAATTTCATACTATACAAGCCTTGGCCACAACTAGGCATTGATGGACTTACGTCCGCCTATGCCTCCGTTGCTGGCCGCTGCACTAATGTACTATATTTGTCGCAGGGACATGACGTACATACAAAATGTCAAAAAACAAAACAAATAAATTTTATAAATACAAAAGAACGATACAAAAAAAAAATTGACAGCTTGCACGTCGTGACTACGACAAGCAGGTTACCACTCAGCATGATGCAACAACAACAATAGGGTATATGCATGATTTATTTTATCACTACAAACAAAGCGTATTAATATCAGAAATAGCAAAGTGAAATATTTTTTTTAATATCTATAAAAAATACTAAGCTATAAGCATTTGAAACTGCTGATTAGACAGAGAGATCCGATACAGCGAATGACGTCACTCGCTGCATCGACGTACAAAATCCATACTAAATTCCGTTTGTCTAGAAAGAGATAGATACAAAAGTTTAAATTGTTATAACTTTTGTGTTGTTTGGCTGATTTTTGTCTTGTATTCGCTTTTTGTCCATTATTTTTATAGTACTTTAATATTCCGTATCGAAATAAAAAAAGAAAATTTATGCATATTTACTGAACAACTTTCTGAAAAAGTGGTTCAGATTGATTGTCTCAATAACACCCTGTTAAATATCACTACACCTTTCTAATACACGCTGTGTATTAAACTGATCAAAATCTCAGCCTGTTACCATCGAAAACGCACACTCTTACAACCCTGCATCTAATAATCGAAGATCCCACGATAATATAAGACGTATTAAGGCTTGCCATACTCATTCTAAACCGATTCCCTATACAAATAGGCTTCAGGGCTGCGGATCGTGTCCGTCGGCCGATATCGTGCGAATTGTTGGAATCACGCGCGGAATATAAAGGGAAACATTCGGACGGAGTGGAATACTAATGCCTGAACATAATAGACGGTTAGGAGCGGCGGATAGAGAGCATCTTGGTTAGGTTAGGTGGCGATATTGGACGGTTAAAAGTAGTTTTTTTTAAAGCACGTTAAACCGTTGGTCTCGGCTGTCATTTGTAGATCTTTGTCAGTCGTAACAGGTAGTCAGTGGCTTAAAAATCTGACAACCAAGACTGGTGTACCAAGGAGCATCGTATCTTCCACTACTGACTGGGTTGTGGAGGTCAGATAGGCAGTCCATGTAAAATACTGGTATTCAGCTGCATTGCAAAGTAATTAATTTCTAATTTTGTATTAAAGTAGGTAATTTATTGATTTACAATAATTTTTATGAAAAGGTATTTATCTATATTGTTCAAATCTGTCTACATCCACACGTCTAGTTAAATAGTTTATATTAATTTACTATCGCATAATATAAAGGGTGTAAAACACCTCTTAACGAAGCCGAAAGGCACTTGTTTTCCCCGTCATTGCGATCATTTGTTTGTTCTACACCATACCTGGGAACCTTCTAGTTACGGAGATATTGGGGGTCAAAGTTCCATCTTTTAGACAAGTTTTTTTTAAATACAAGTTTTTATTGTAAGATTTTTACTTTAAACACCTCCACGACCCCCGTACTATTCAATCTATCCATCAACACAATGCTTTGAGTGCGTTACATTGAGTTCTACCACAAAAAATGATTATTCACTCCAAAAAAAAAGTCGTTTCCCAGCAATAATTTTTGCGTAAAGTTGCTTAGTTTGATATACAGAATGCTTGGTTGACGGCTTCGTGATGACACCCTGTATATAACGTTTACTTTAATGAGTTATTTAGGTAGGTTTGTCAAATTCATTCATTCATAAATTCAGTATGTACATTATTTACAATTTACAAATCTATTAAAATAAACTAAACCAACTAACATAAAATAAAAACTTAAAAATGGCGTCAAAAAACTCCTCCTCAACACTGTCAACTGGTAATGTCCCCAAGAAACTGGCGGCGTTACTACGCTGTATGGCAAAACTAAGCCAAGGTAAAAGCCAGCCCTAGGGTCACGGGAAGTGGCAACTAACCGTTCTGATTTTTTTTTGAAAAGGCTGTGAGCGTTAGGTAGTTAGGTAAATAGTTTAGGTAAACATACCTAAACTATTTACCGTTAATAACGTAATAATAATTGCTAGCTTACCGATTTCAAAAGCTGTATTTGAGTATTATTTAGATTAATGTTAAATTTGTGCAATAATGGTCCGTTTTATGCTTATATTTAGAGTTTATTTCGGTATTTTTCTCGTTAAGCTCAGGAAACTCGTCAATGGAATTCCCAAAGGTCCTTTAGGAAACTAGATCACACACTGGTTACTTTGATAGAGGTAGCCGTTACAGAATGATCAACCACTTCATCATAATCTGCCTAACATTCTCCCAACTATGTTGGAGCCGGCTTCCAGTCTAACCGGCTGCAGCTGAATGCCAGTATTTTACATGGAGCAACTGCCTATCTAATCTCCAGAACCTAGTTAGTACTGGCTAATACGAGGCCCCTTGGTAGGTCTGGTTATCTGACTTTCGTGCCACTGACTACCTGTAACGACTGTCAAAGAATAACAAATGTCAGCCAGGACCAACAGTTAACGTGCTTTCCGAGGCACGGAGGAAACTCGGTATGTAATGGATGGTCGCCAATCCAAGGATCGACCTTGGCAAGCACTGCTTAACCTTGAAGATCGCCCTGTGTGGCTGTTGTTATTTAGCTGATGAGCCCCTCATGTTACAACCACTTCATCATCACAAAAACGTATTAAACTCCGTGACCCACTGCACGTTGCCCCCAAAATCGCTTAGTGAATGCAATTTTGCTGGGCTAACATAATATGAGCATATTATGTAGGTGCTTAGCCCTAGTTACCTCAGCCTCCAAGATTGCCTTTAGTCTGCTATAAGCGAATAAGGTAAATAGAATTTGTTATTACGTGATCTTTATACAACGTACTGGTTAGCGCTGGAGTCGGATTTTTGTTTGGTCCGTTTTGAGATAGTTTTCGTTTCGAATAACCTTGGATTTTAAAGGTAAAGTCAAAGTCAAAACGTTTATTGCAAGCTAAACAAGTGTACAATCAAATGTAGGCGTTATGTTGTGTTAGTACTTATGACTTAGCAACTTTAACATGCTTTTACAAGCATTGCAATTTATCATTCGCTTGCTCTTATCATTCTAATTTAGCATGCATTAAAAATGCAACAACAAAAACAACAATCAACAACAACGACAACAACAGAACTTAGATGTCCCACTCTCTCTTTGACTTAATCTTTGATTGTTTAGTAACAATTTCAGAATGGGGGGTGGGGCTTTGCCCAGGACAGGGACAGTCCAATCTAACAAAAAATGTGATGTATGTTGGCTGTTGTTATTTGGTAATGATAACTTAACAAGCACAGCGAACTCCATAATTCAAGAAGTGGATCATGGAAAAATCCACCGAAGTGGGAGTGGGCTGGCCACTCCTTGATATTTGCTTGCATTGTGAGGAGGTTCCTGTCTCTGAAGCTCTAACCATCAGTAACTTGGACCCTGCTTCCGACACCGGTGACTGAATTACTAATTTCGATGAAATCCGACACACTAGTCACCATAATCTTTGTTAGGTTATATGATAGTTTTTATCCTATAGTCTGTTTTTTAATCTCGTAGACTAAACTGACATTACGAGTGTTGTCAGTTTATTGCAATTCTTAAATAGTGATGTGGCACAACCGAAACTTAGCGTTAATAAAATCAAGTATCGTTTTTTTACAATAAGTTATCCTGAAATAATGTGTAGGTACTTATTGAAGAACAATGTACAAATTATAAAATATAACAAAATATAAGATGAAGCCTTGCATTTGTCGTTTTCATCGTTTTGGTAAGCAATTTTGTTCATTAATATTTAGCGACTGTCAGTTTGCGATCGAATCGCTATCTTATGTCGAGACTGCAGGCCATGGTCGGATTACGCATGGCGTTGCGTGGTCAGATTTCCCTGGCAGTTTGTAGCACGTCGTGCAGCCGTGTGTACGTACGTGATATTTAAATATAAAACTTTGAATGAAAATTAAATCCGTCTATTATAGATAAAAAGTTACGATTCAACAAACCGGTATCGTAGGTACAACACTGCACAAAAGAGCTGGCAACATTATTTGTAAATTTGACATTTGCATGTGTCAATTTAGTCTACGAGATTAAAAAACAGACTTTAGTAACACGTTATCTTGGGATAAATTTCGACCTCAACCCGGATGATGCCACAGACAAAAGCTAGTTTACTACAAATTTATTAAACAAACCATTCCATCCAAAACCGAACAGACAGTTATCAAAATGATTTCCATTCACAACGCGATGCGGGCGTTACATCACTAATGGAAAATCCATTGAATCCGTTTTTATCACGCGTACGGAACCCCAAAAATGTTCTCTATCATTAACAATGGTGGACAAATGGATGGCATAACGGATAAATGGTAGCACTAGTATCGACTTTGTGTAGGTTATGTTATGGCCAAATATTTTGTTATGAAAGGAATAGTTTGTTTTGGAACATCTGAGAAACTGTTGCTAGTAAATGTTTGTTGGAACTTTCTTCCAAGTTTGTCGCTTCTTTTTGAAAGTCAGCATTGTCAGCAGTGTTCAGTTAGCAATTGTCGTGATTGGACACACTTTTTTCGTAAAACTCGCTGCCCTTATTTTCGTAGCACGAGCTTCGTAGCACGAATCACGTATCAGAAATCTCGTAGCACGAATCTCGTAGCACGAATCTCGTAGCACGAATCTCGTAGCACTGCATCTGTAGCAGTACAGTCGTCGACACAAATAATCACATTAACTACTTCTATAATGTTTGGTTATGATTGCAGAACCTATCAAGCCTTCAGTAATGAGGCATAAGCCTTCACGAATGAAATTTATTCTTGAATAATTTATTTGGACTGTCTCGTTGGTTGAGTGGTCGTAATCGCGACTGCTGAGCAGTCCTGAGTTCGATTCCCGGGTCGGGCAAACTGTTGTTGGGTTTTTCTATCAGGAATTTCTTAGTAGCACCACCGGAGCCTGGATTTGTGCATAGTTGATGCCAATAGGCTCGCCCCTATTACTCGAACACAACTGGCGAATTGTGAGTGTACTATTAGGTACAGTCTTCTGCCTAACCCTTCGGGATTACAGGCAGACCATTTTATCACACACTAGTACCTTGAGAGTCGAACACGGCTGAAGACTGAAGGGATATCCGACAAAGGCTGGCCCGTGGGTACCGCACGATCGCCCGCGAGGCGGCGTGCCTCCTTGCCGGATTGCCGCCATGGGATCTGGAGGCGATAGTCCTCGCGCGCCTGCATGAATGGCGCGCGGAGGCGCTTCGCCGGGGGGAAACTCCGCTGCCGCGACAAATTGTCGCTCAGCGGACAGACTTCCGGCGGGATCTCATGGCGACATGGAGAGAGCGACTGTCGCAACCCCGTGCAGGGCACGCCACGATAGTGGCGATAAGTCCCCTCTTTGAGGAGTGGCTGGAGAGACGCCACGGCGTCCTCACCTTCCGCCTGACGCAGGTCCTCACCGGACACGGTGTTTTCGGGAGGTTCCTGCACCGAATCGGGCGGGAGGAAACGCCCGGGTGTTTCCACTGCGAGGATCGACCGGAGGACACGATGGAGCACACGGTGGAGGTGTGCCCCGCGTGGGCAGAGCACCGCCGTGTCCTCGAAGCGGCGATTGGCGGCGGCGACCTCTCGCGTCCGGCCCTGGTGCAAGCCATGGTCCGGAGCGAGACGGAATGGGACGCCGTCACCTCCTTCTGCGAAGCAGTAATGCTAGAGAAGGAGGTGGCGGAACGTGAGAGGGAGAGAACCTCACAGCGTCCCGGCCGCCGCGGGAGACGCCCCGGGCGTCGGGGGCCACCACGTGGCCCCCGGCCACCGTAGGCGCGGGCCTGTGGACGGTGGGCTATGGGCTAGCTCGCCGTCCGTCCGTCTCATGACGACAGGCCGTGTCGACGGCGCGTTCGTGTTCCACGCGCGCCTCAAAGAGAGTCAGCAAAAGGAAGGGGTCCGCAAGGACCGATGCCTGCCGGGGTTGCGGGACTGTTCGAAAGAGATACCGCGGCCCCGGAACACAAAGGGCGATGAAGGAACATGGATGGGTTTTAGTCAGTAAAAGTCTGACACTCCCTCCTGCTCCGCCCAGAGCGGGAGAAGTCATTTGATGATTTCCCATCCGAAAAAAAAAAAAAAAAAAAAAAAAAAGGGATATCCGACAAAAGGATCTTTAATTTTACGTTAGCCAAAAGTTTTATTCCCAGTCGGAAAGTTGATCTCAAAAGAGATCGAGAAACAATTGAATGTCACAGATGCCTGTATTTCCCGGAGGCATCGACAGAGTTGGACCGTTGTTAGCTGAAGCTACTGGCATGAATATAGTCACGTCAGAGGTCAACGTTCTTCGACGAAGTAATAATTATCTTGGCATTTGCATTGATCATTATCAAGGAAAATAATTATTTTGGTAATTACGAAGCTTGGTTTGAAGCTCCTGGTGGTAGGTGTTCTTTCAGGAGTAATCTAAAAAAACAAAAATCTCTAAAAATCTTTTGAGATAAGCAACCCAGTTAACTGTGTAACATGATACTCTTTGATTAGCTTGGTTGTCTCACGTGACTACCTAGTTCTACCTATTTATATAACATCTATACTATAAATATATATACAAATATATAAAATTGTGTATAAAAGTGTTTTAAAATAACAGCTTTGAAAGTATATTATTATACGGTACTTGATAAAAAATAAAAATATTTTTTTTATTTTTGTCTATTTGTTTGTCTGTCTGTGGGTCTATCTCTCAGTCTATTTGTTCCGGCTAATCCCCGAAACGGTTGGACCGATTTTGACAGGACTTTTACTGGCAGATAGCTGATGTTATAAGGAGTAACTTAGGTTTCCGTGCAAAAATTTGAAACCTCTTAAATTGTTTTTAAAATCCGATTCAAATAGGGAAGTAACTTTTTTATAACACATTTGCTCGTAAAGTGGTCTCTTATTTCACCAATTTTAATATCGTATTGTATCTCATTACGTACTTGTGCGTTATTGTAATGTAAAACGCACGATTTATCAAGATGCTCCGTCTAAAACGAACGGTACTTTTTTTAAATCTTAGCAAAGAGTTTTTATGTCAGAAAAATGGTTAACATTTCATGAATAAAATTAACTTTGGGAGATTAAATATAATAATAATAACATGACAACATTAAAAATGCCAACTGGCAACGTAATAATCAATTTTACAAATTGTTTAAATTTATAAAACTGCTGTAACAAGTGGTTAAAGATTTATTTCCTCGCAAATATGTTATAAAACGTAGTATGACATACGCGCGCTTTACGATGTGATTACAGCCCCTGCTTTCTTGTAGGAGTTTCTTGCCCGTTCTTCTCCATAGAGATCTAAGCTAGGGAATGGGCAACTACAGTACTTTTACAGTTTTTATGTCTTGTGACTGGGACTGTAGCTACATTTAATTTTCATCTTTGTTTCGACAATTCAAAAGTGCCTGTAACTGGCTTACTTGAAATAAATGCTTTGATTTTAGCACTCGCCTACGGCTCGGGCTAATAATGTCGCCTCGGCTGTAATTTTCAACTTACCGCACTTACATCATAATTTATTATTATAATTATTTTTCGCGAACGTCGTTGCGAGCAACAGCTAGTTACAAGTAAGAAGCCTCTACTTAAAGGCAATGAATAGATGAGACAACCTGACAATTTAAGAAACACCTAGAATAATAGAGAGGGACAACGCAACATAATCCAATACATTAGAAAAGGACAGTCCACCTTTTCCAGTCCGTGTGGTCGGTGGCTAGGCGAACTCAATGAGACGGAAACTATAATGACTCGTATACCGCAAACTAATGGTGTTTTTATACGATTACTGGTCTATACGTCTCGTGTTACTAAAATCATTACTAGTGTGATTATTAATGTATTGTTAGACTTTGGAGATAGTATAGTCATTTGTTTTTTTTTAGTGAAGTTTGTTGCATTAGAAGGGTCAAATGGGAAAAAAAAGTGAAAGAAAAAAAACACGTACCCATAAGTTGTAACACAGTATTATAGTTGTAAGTAATAGTACATATGATATAAGTGCGGTAAGTTGATAATTACAGCCGAGGCGATATTGCTAGCCCGAGCCGTGGGCGAGGACTACAAGAAAGCAGAGGCCGTAATTATTTATTTATTTATTATAAGGCTTCTCAACAATGAGTACACTGTTACATTATAATTTGTACAATTCAAACTAAAGTCTAAGCGCCTCATCACTTACAGAAAAGCACAGCATGCACTACTTTATGCGCAGAAAAATATACAATTAAATCATTAATTTTATTGACACAAGAATATTTTGGAAAAATATGCAGATTACACTTAATTACTTAAATTAAAATAAATAACATAGATTAAATTAAATTAGAATATATTAAATTAGAATAAATTAAAATTATCAAAGCGCACGTATGTTATACGACGTTTTATAACATATTTGCGAGGAAATAAATAAAACTCGGACTTTCTTAAGGCTGATGCTCCAGGGTAGCCCCCGAAATTCAAATTTTCTTAAGTTTTTTGCAATTTGCAGGCCAGTGCTAGGTTGTATGTTGATTAAAATATTGTTCGCGATTGTAAGACGTATGTAGTTACAGAATTATAATCATCAAAATCATCAATATAACCCTTCAAGTTCATAAAGGTCGAGTAATGATTTTTTCAAGGTCAAAGTCATAGTCGCGAACAATATTTTAATCAACATACAATCTAGCACTGGCCTGCAAATTGCAAAAAACGTAAGAAAATTTGAATTTCGCGGTCTGGTTGGAGCATTCACCTTAAACGAATAAATCTTTAATCACTTGTTAAAGCAGTTATAAAAATTAGAACAATTTGTAAAATTGATTATTACGTTGTCAGTTGGCATTTTTAATGTTGTCAAAGTAATTATTATTATATTTTATCTCCCAAAGTTAATTTTATTCATAAAATGTTGACCACTTTTCTGACATAAAAACTCGTTGCTAAGATTTAAAAAGGTACCGTTCGTTTTAGACGGAGCATCTTGATAAATCGTGCGTTTTACATTACAATAACGCACAAGTACGTAATGAGATACAATACGATATTGAAATTGGTGAAATAAGAAACCCTTTACGAGCAAAATGTGTTATAAAATTGTTTTTGAACTACAAGTCATAATCCTCATAACATCACGCCTAATCCTGCCTATTAGGCCTAGGTACTTAATCGTACCCCACATTTCGTAGTTCAGGTATGTTGAAGGTTCATGTAATAAGTGAGTTTATTGCCATCAACCGTGGGGTATTTTCTGAACTCACCGCGGGCGACGCCTCGGGCAAAAACAAGTCGATCATAAGCCCTTTCATGTACGCTTTAGAGCTAGAACATCAAGCTTAATCACATAAATAAAATTATAATCATTTCTCATAAAACTTCAAAACTTTAACCTCATTAAAAAACTTCTTGTAAAACATAAACAAACACAAAAATCTGGCAACACCAAAGTAAACATCCTCAGCTACTCCGCCATAAAAAAGTTTAAAGAGTGTGAAACATAAATTTTAAATTACCGTAATGTATTCCACCACCCGCCATTTTTGTGGAGAGGGGCCGCGCTCCGCAATTAGGCACGCCTCGTTAAACGCGAGATCAAGACCTAATGAGCCACGTGTATGCTTTAGTGCACTCGCAGGATCAAAAATTATAATCCTGCTACACCAAATGTAACCTGAACTCGAATATCACGACAGGTAAAACAACTAATGGGTCAGAGTAAACTGGTCTTCCCAACCGCGATGACAGTCGGTTGACGTTTGACGCTCTGTGAATGACACGATAAATTCGCAGCTGTCCATATACGAAAATGATAGCTATACTCGCCGCATAAGGTACAATTTCGATTAAATATCGAAACAAACAGATACCTTAGGTAAACGTGGATGATATTTTAAAAGTGTTATTCAACATTTCTGGTTGAAATAGCGTTGCCATGTCGAAACGTGTGGAATGTAACGTCGATTTTCATCGTTAAAGTTCGGAATAGGTATTGAATCGACCTTAACCTTAAGAGACTGCTGGTAATGGCTGGAAATACAAAGGAAAGGACTGTTCATTGTGAGGTAGGTAACACAGGCGAACTACACTTTACAAAAGGTACTCGATGGATCCGGTAAGTATATACCTGCCCGGACCTAATACATTGTACTCCTTGGGAAACGCTTTTTAGTCTATTGAATGGTAAATTGGATAAACACATACCTAATTTGCTACCGAAAGGAAAATGGAAATAATCTGTTCAACTTCAACAATAAATCGATAAAAAAAATACTTTTAAAAATCGAATCAACGAACCTCCACGATACCGAATAACACATGCCGACAGCAAGTTCGAAATTTAAATAAGCGTTCCATTCCTGTTTCCCTCGCGTTCAAATTAAACAGGCCCGTCATTTTTTTTTCAGACGCCATATTTTTATGGCGGCTATATTAAATTCGTAGATTACAAAGAATAAAAAAGGAAATAAACGTCAAGTGCGAGCCTTTAAAAGTGTGTACGGCGCGAAATGTGTCTGAGGATTGGGCTCTAGAGCTTTCGATGAGAGAGTATGTGAATAAGCTGAAGCGTTATAACGAATTTCTGTCAATATTTTATTGATAACCGTTCAAATGCAAGACTGTTCAAAATAAAGAAGTCAAATTGAGAATCTGAAACAGAGGTTTCTCTGTGAGCTAATCCTAAAATAACAGGTGAATTTTAAATTCAAGATCAAATTAATGAATTGACCCTCTGTTGGATAGTAAACCTGAACGAACGAACGACGAACGAAAACGTACGAATCGAAAATCTTGTATGTCTCGTAAATATTGTGTGTGAGGTCAGTTTGTAACTGGTATATATTAAAATATTTCAAACATGAAACTTAATAACTGTTGTTTCACGAAACTGAGAAATTCCCAAAAAAAATTTACTCTATATATGAATTAACGCGATCAGCTGATTAACATGTATGGTAAAACTAAAAAAAAATGTTCGGAATTTCAGTCATAGCATAAGAGTTATTCAGTTTCAAGGTCTAAGACACCACATCCACATGACTGTGGATGGGAATAAGAGTAGAGAAAGACCAAAGTAACGATGGATGAACTGTGTGAAGAATGAAATGAAAAAAGATTGTCTGATGAGATGACAAGTAATTTAAAAGTATGGAAGAAACTAAAAACAGTTGTAAAGGAGATTATAGGAAACTATTTAAAATATGTAAAATTCTACCGATCACTTACAAACATAATTATCTTTTAGCAGTAAACCATATTGGTACCCAAGAGCATAGTTTAACTCACGTAATCAACAACCATAACACACGATCTATGGCTGCTGGCAGATTTAATGTACATGTACTTTGGTGACGGAACGCAAAAAAACAATTATCATTGAACAGTCTGCCGGCAGGCATAAGGAGTAAAACAAATAAAACTAGATCTAGAAGTAAATTAAAAATATATTATTTAGAAATATGTTAAGTGTAAGTTTAAAATTTTTGAGTACGAAGTATGAATGTCTGGAGACCCCACAGTCAAACCATTGCAACGGTTTTGTGGGGCTTAGTTTGTATGATTACTGACTACTTTAAAATAAAATTAATAACAATAAAGACGATATGCTGCGCCGACCTCAGATAAATTGGGATAAGAGTAGGGGAATGATGGTCTGAGACACCACACATTATTCTGTTACAACTTGTTTTTTTTTTTTGTTACACCTTGTTTATGAAAAGTGAATATCACTAGCAACTACTGGAAGGATTAGCTATCGGCATTCACACATATGGTGTGGTCAATTTTGTAAGAGGTAAGCCGGAGTACATATCTTCAATGTGATTACATTATTTGTCTATAAAATACTAACTGTGCTATTTTTCAAACGGGAAGCCGGTAGGAATCGAGTTGTATGGATCCTTCGCCACACTCAGCCATCTTAAAACGAATCAGATATACTTTTACCAAATCTGTTAATAAACAACTTGCAATATTTCGTCGAAAACACAAACATTAGACAGTAAATCTTAAAACATTACAGTTGTAAATGCATGTAATAGCTCAAGACGATAGTAAGCGCAGTTTATCAACTTGCATTGCATGCAAGTGTGACGGTAAATTACGCAAGCTGTATCACATAGCGAGAATATATATATCTGAGCTGGGTGTATCTGAAAGTGAGGTGGAATGGTTATTGTGGAAGCTAATTTGGAAGCCGGTTTGGAAGACTTACTGACTTTTACGTTCATAAAGAAGAACGAGACTACGGTCTTCATAACTTCAGTCAGTTCAGTCTCATCAAGGGGTACCGTATTACCCAGTTTTGATTATATAAGGCGTCGCAGCATAGAGACGTCGTCGTTGAAAGGTTTTCGAAGAAACAAAATTCGATAATACGGCTTTCGCACTCAAGTAGGTATTCCGTACTATCTGAGTTGTGGTTTCTCATGTATATCACGTGTTTCTCATCTCCTACTGGTCCTTGCCAATTTCCTACTACGTAACATTCGAGTGTAAACTTGCACGGTAACCTGAGGCTATTCGTGCCAATATACCACTAGCAAATCCAAAGCGGGGTAAATTCACATTAGTGCGAGTTTTGCAGAGTAAACATAACATAAATAAATTACTCCCGTCCCGACCTCTATTATACGTTTCGAGGTATAAAGCGCGCAAAGTACAGTCAAATTGTCTTAATCGCATTTCTAACAAGCACCCCTTCACTGCGGATAGACGTTCTTACTACTTCACGTCAAAATGCTGTTATTTGATCGAACTTAAAAAAAAATGCTTTTTCTTTCTTTCACTCGCTTTTTTCCATGGGGCAAATTCTACGAAACACCATTTACCATTCGTACGTACATACTTCATAAGTTTTTGATTCGTCCACGTTTATCCATCAAAATAATAAAAGCGTATTGTACATAAACCATGCATTCAGACACGAAAGGACATTAATAACGCATCCTTATACTTTCAGGAAATGAAAAGCCTTTTCTAAATACCCAATATTTTTCTAGAATTCCTCTCCGCTAAGTCACCCGCTGTTTTCTCTGCCCCACCCCGAGGTTATACCTCTGCGTATACTCTCCGTAATGAGTTGTATATGTTCGTTCCCCATGTAATTGACTCCTCTAGTACTGCGGATTCCTTTTATCATCTCTTGTGGTTTATTGGGTAAGGTTCTTTATTTTCTATGTGATAAATTACTAGGATAAATGTGGTTGGTATTTTATTTTGTGAAGTCGTTTTTTATTTTGTGGCTTCTGCCTTCCCCCTTGGGAAAAAGTCATGAGTTTATGTATGTAAAGTGGTCTAAACTGCTGCTCCAGAGCTTGAGGTCCCTAGGTTCGAAATCCAAGTCTGGCAAATTGATTTTGTTTTTTTTTTTTTCAACAGGAATTTCTCTGTAGTAGCCGTCGGTGGAGTCTGGATTTGTGCCCGGTTGATGGCAATAAGCTCACCATTAACATTACAGGACTTAAACATAACTGGCATAATGTGAGTGTACTATTTAGGTGCACCTATGGCTAACCCGTCAGGGAAAACAGGCGTGATGTTATGTTATTAGACGATACTGCATTGGCAGAGTGTCAATCTTCATTGCTATGTGTGTATGACTAATAAAAATATTTGTAATGCTTATTGATAGTTACTCAATGTCTGATCAATTGTGTTCTATATGTAGCAAAGGAGAAATTCTTTGGGTTGGGAGATTTTTTTTCGAGTTCATACTCTGTAATTTTTTCCAAGCATAACTTTTTACATAAGGTCATGACGTATATGTACAACAAGTAACAAAATCTTTATAATTATGTAAGTAAGGACAAACGCAAGAATTCTGTACCGTCTGTATTTTCTTTCCCTCTTTTGAAGTAAGTGATAAATTGTAAAGATATGTTTGTGTAACACAATTGTTCGCATCGGATACATGTCGACACATCTCGATATCGGGTTTCTTTGTCACATGTCACGTCTCATGAGTGTGACAAAACGTGTATAGACGTTACTCTATAGAACACCTCGTAATATCTTCGCCACTTTTGACAAGAATGTCCAATGAATTATGTTATATTTAACAAACATATAGTAATATATATAAATATATTTTTAAAGCAACTTTCAAATTGTAGCTGTGACGTTGTTTTTTTTTTGTATATTTTTTAAGCAAACCCTTTTAATTTATACCTATTTCATGGGGGTATAGAAAATAACAAGTCCGCCATCTTTGGGGGTTCACCATATTGGATTAGAATGATGTAACTTAGCTAAACCAAGCATAAGTAAATGTGTATGCTGAATCGGTTGGGGATGACTGTATTAAAATTCAGTAGCAATATTTGACCTTAACAAACAAACATTGGAAATTAAATAAAAGCTTGTAAAAATATCTAATTTCTTTCTTTATCGTGTGGTTAGTGCCTAACCTGGTGTCAGAGTTTCTATGCTGCCCATGGGCCTCTGACGTAGCTAATAACTAACTGTCACACATACTATTTTATGACGCACAAGTGGTACCTGAGGGTGGTCAACCCTCGCGAGCCTGTAGACGGAGAGCTATGGGCTAGCTGGCCGTCCGACCGTTTCATGACGACAGGCCGTGTCGACGGCACCTTCGTGTTCCACGCGCGCCTCAATGAGAGTCAGCAAAAGGAAGAGGTCCGCAAGGGCCGATGCCTGCCGGGGCTGCGGGACTGTTCGAAAGAGAAACCGTGACCCCGGAACACAAAGGGCAAAGAAGGAACATGGATGGGTTTTAGTCAGTAAAAAATTGACACTCCCTGCCGCTCCGCCCGGAGTGGGAGGGGTCATCAAGGGTGGTCAACCATCCTACATACAACTTGGCTTTAATATTTAGACACTGATCAATTATTCAATACCTAGAACGTGGTAGAAGTCTAACATATCAAGCTTTTATTTAACTTGCCTTGTTAGTTAGTTAGTATGTAAGGGTAAAATCTTAGGACTGAATTTTAAACCAGTTTGCTTCAACCGATTGAGCTGAAATTTTCCACATACCTTTAGTGGGACCTGGTGACTCTTTTTTAATATAGCTTTGAAAGATTTTTAGTGATATAATTATTTATGAAAATGATGCCATGTCGTGGTTTTTGATTGTTATGAGCTATATTGAGAACTTGTGTTTCTCCTTATTTTAAGCCAATGCTGTAAGACGGGGTTTACGACTTCATCCATAGCAAGGGTTTCAAGGGGTTGGGTTTCAAGGCGTTTGTTGTGCGCATCCCAACGTGTATGCTCCATCTGGTGTTGGAAGAAAGTTTTTGGCCGCAGGATGTGGTGTTCCGTCGCTTGCGCGGACAAATTCCACAAGCATGCACAAAATATCGTACAAGTGAAGTGCTACTAACATAGTTTTTTAAGTTGCCTAAACTAACAAAAAATTGTTATTAGTAGGTATGTATTTTTAGGTTAAGGTATTTATCTATGGGTCTTTGTTATCTGAAATAAATGGTTTATTATTATTATTATTATAGCTCGACTTCACCCACTGCTGGATATAGGCGTCTCTTTGGTTGTGGCAAGCTCCTCGTTCTTGTGCCAGCCTCATCCAGAATATTCCCGCGATGGCAACAATATCGTCTGCCCATCTCGCCGCCGGACGACCAACACTTCTCTTTTCATTCCTTGAACGCCACTCGGTAACAACTTTACTCCACCTGTCATCACTGCGCCTTGCTAAGTGCCCTGCCCAACTCCATTTGAGTTCCATAACTCGATTCCCAATATCGAAGACGTCGTACGTCTCCGGATTTCGACGTTTGGAACTCGCTCTAGTAGTTTTATGCTGAGCATAGAGGTCAAGGAGGAGATAAGGTTGTCTATAAAAGATCGCTTTTAGCGATAAGACCGCCCATTGTGTCACCCCTTGTAAAATGTTTTACATTTGTATCTGTAATGTTTATGGTGTACGGTCGAACAAGCTATTTGGTTTACATTTTGCGTACTTTATTTTCTTTTAAAAATATTTAAGCCAAGAAACTTATCCCTGTGTTTTAATGATTGTTACCAGTGCTACTTTCTAACACAATAAAATACGTATTATACTTACATTCTTCTATAACCGAACTCACAAATACACATTTAGTTAATTTACTCGTTATATATTTATTTGTCACCATTTATTTATACATTTTGTTTGAAACTGTTTTCGGTCACTTCCCCCTCAAGGTTCATTGGAAGACCAGCGTCAGACAGCATCACCTGTCTGGCATGAATGCTGAAATGGACCTTTTTGGCGCAGCCGTGAGGCACACAGCACATACTATGTTTTCCTCCTTATTTTGTATCTTTTTTTTTTTATGTGTGTGTGCTTAAATAACTAACGTCAAAAAATTATTTTCTTGCTATTTTACAATGTAATTTGTTGGTTGAACTGTAAACCAAATACGTTCGCTTGCTTGTTCGAACGTACATAATAAAGAGTATTCTATTCTATTCTATAGAACTATAACTTTCGCGAATTATAACGTCTATTTAATTATGGGCCAACAGTGAAATAAACTCCTTGTTTTTTGTTTTAACCATTATTATTTATTCTACAGTCATCACGAAAAGCCAAAAATATACGTTCAATCGGTATATACTACGAAAGTGTAAGTAGGACTGTCAAAGAATTTATTTCAAAACATTCTCGCTTTGTATAAGACATCGTTTTATATATTATAAAAAGCTTCATGAATACATTTCATAAGAAATTAGATCCAGGTTAGACTATATTAAGTTAGACATTTTTATTTCATTGAGTCTGCGAAGTGAGTTTCGCCAACGTAAAATGTGATTTAGTCAATCGTATTTAATTCTGTGTAGTGAAAATAGGAGATTAAATATTTATTTAATATGTCTGTGGTGATTTCTTTGAGCCTTTTATTAAGATGGAACTGCAAAGTCATTTGAAAGAAAAGTCAAACGGATGCGAAGACTTTTAGAAGATGATTTCGTGAAGTCATAGATAATTTAATGTGTACCTTTTTCGGTAGGAAAATACAAGGGTTATTTAATGGTATTATTTATGATCTTAGATAATTTGTTAGATCATAATTCATAATCATAAATCAATCATACTCACAATTTGTTCGCTCTGTATCTAAAAATTGTTGACCGAGTTGTTAAACACACAAACACTTTCTCATTTCACCACAGAACAAATCTAGGTGTTTCTTGAAAGGATGGCTTTTTCATCGAAACCATAAAAAGTTTCAATAGCCATCATAGGTCCTTAACCCGTTAAGAAAAACTTTCCGCACCATAGTTTTCGCAGTAAGAAGTAAGACCCCATTAGGTACAGTCCCATTACAGCCGGTTTGTCTAAAAAACCGTTGCTACAAACGGCTGGAAAACAATTTGGAACATTAAACATTTCAAAAACATTACGCACACAGTACGCACAAAGGAAAAACTCTTTTGTAGTGTTGGGGCAAAAATAATCGTGAAAAACAATAACGGTTTTTTTAACTCTTCCCTAGTCGCTGGATAGTTCGCTCTGAACTTAGTAAGTTACTGCAAGGAGCGGAACGTAAAAAAACAGATTTTAACAAAGCGCGAGAAAACTAGAATAAATTCGGAAGCGAAAGTGTCAGTCAACGTATGTGACGTGACGCAATGTTTTTTTTCCAAGCGTTTTGGCTTTGGCACCCAGTAACGTAGTCAGTTCAACGCCACCTACAGAGTTCTTGGAAACTTTGTTTGTTTTTAATACCTCAAAAAGAAAACCTCTCATTGTTGTTCTCAATTCAAATCGGAATGAGGAACCGAACGGTTTTTGTCTATGGCGCATGCTGTTTTCCCGCTGTGGAATTTGACACACTAAACAACCAACCAACCAACAAACTGTCACACTAAATTAGGCTAGGTATCTATACATAGCTATAGGTAGCTAAACAATGTAACCTTATCTAAGGTAACAATACTAAACCTTAAATCTACTACGTGCTTTTATATATACCAATTTTTATCTTTCCATAGAATACGTTAACTAGTTTTTGTATAGTTTTCTAGTTTTTCAATGTTAGTTTATAGTTTATAACTGTTAGTATTATTTTTCGTTTCTTTTTTTTCTTACGAATATTGTACACCCTACGGGTATGTTGTAGAAATGTAGAGATACTTTCTTAAATTTTGACCAACATTAATTTGTGACCCATAACAACAATAAATTATTATTGTATTCTATTTTATTTTATACATTAAACGGTTAAAATAAGAGTTGAACAGCTTTGAATTGGGTTTTTATAACTGCACAGTAGCCGTGATTAGTGCGTTAGATATAAAACTTTTTTTTTGTGGGGCCGCCGGCGCGGTGGAGGGGTCTGTCAGACCCCTACTGACTAAAACCACACAGTGTTCTTCCTCGTCACTTCTGGCTAGGGCGCGTGTACACAATTGCATTTTCCACAATCACCCCAGCAGTGACGACATTATATATAAAACTGACCCAAAAACAAGACATAACTGCAGTTAGTTTAGTTAGTTACATTATTTACAAATAGTCCTAACTTGTAATAGTTTGATAATCATCACCATACTCCAGTCAACTTTAATCCTCGCTGGCGTTTTCTATTTTTAGCTAATCACCATGATCCCGTAGGTAGTAACCTACTTTCTTGAATTCATTGTACTTCAAATAAGGTCAATTGAGCGTCAACTGGTCGGATCCTATTAGGGCCTGTTATACGTTATTTTGACAATTTCAAGTATAATTTTTGAACGAAATTATCTTCATAATAAAAGCGAATCTCGCTGACCCGGCTGATGTGTAATGAAATTGACACTATTAAAATTTAATTACGAATGCAGCGAGGATTTTTGGAAAGGTTCCATTTTAAATAGCTCCTTTGTAAAATCATGTGTCATTTATTTCAGTTTTACATTTAAATAAATGAGTAGCTTTTGATGTTAAGTCATTTAACGAGTTATTTTCCCCTGAAAAGCTTAAAAAACATCGGATTGTATTCCAAGCATTTTTTATTTTCAGTAATTGGGTATTTGGTTGGCTACTTTTGGACGACAGTTACATTGTTATTTCGTGTTACCTTTGTACGTAAATCCGTTGAGTGTACAAGTACACTGTCTTATATATATATCAGTCTCTCTTTTCGTGGCACAAGACTGAGGCCGAGATCCATAAACGTTACTAAGTACGTGCTTTGGTTTAAACATGTTTCCATGTCTAACTCGCACTACTTGTAGTTTGGCAGTTTTTCGAGGGTGAACTCGTTCGCGTCACTTTTGACCATACCCAGCAAATACCAATGGTAGTCATGATATTCCTGTCTAAAAATAAGTTCAATAAAAATCATAATCTCAAAAAACACGTCGTAATAATTCCCCCAAAACAAACTCAATTATATCTCGATTTTCTCACAACAACACTAGTCTTTAACTAAGCTGTTCCTTTGATCCCAGTCCTTTTGTATCGCCCGTAAATGGAGTCACGCGCCACCTTAAATGTCACGAATCGCACCAAACTCGATCTTGTTAAGGCTCGTCGTCCACGTGATCGAGGGCCGAGGCAGTGTCAAGGCGCTGCGGCGCGCGATCCATCTAGTTAGTTTGTTTGTTTAGTTTTTTTTTTGTGTATGGCATCTTCCTGGAGGTTGTCGGCCGCTTAACTGGGCCTGGCCCTTATCCTGTGGGTGTCCTAAGAGGCTTCTAGCCAGGGCGTTAAAATGTAAGCGACACTCTAAAGGCACCCCCAGTGGGAGCCTCGGCTTAGGGCGTCGTAGCTGGAGAACCGCTAGGTACAGGCTGTATTGGATCAAATTATTTGGAATAAATGGCTATTTGCCGTTACTGTAATAAACTGGGCGAAGTGGAATCGAGGTGCAAGGATTCGATGTACATACTTTTGTCGCAAGGTTTAGAACCTGTGTCGCAGACTATGCCACCTTCTACCCGGTCCTCTGTGCCCCAAAATATGCAACTAAAATAACCACTGCGCTGCACTGACGACGCCAAGCTAATGGTGAAGTTTTGGGCTAATAAAATAAAGAATACTGTCGTGCCAGTAACAAGTTAGTAGAAGGAGAGTGAGTAGCTCGTATACAACCGGGAAGGAAGCATAACCTCCCACGACTCGACCCTACTAAGTTTCAACGTCCGAGTGGCTTCACTATTACCAGTGAGCGACGCGCCTTCGGTATCGAGTGATATCGATTCGGGATTATATGCCTTTTCGGAGGGTAGTACACGTGTGAACCGGATTTCGGCTAAGTGGGTTAGAGAAGGGCTGCTCATGTAGTGTTCGTTGGGTTTTTTTTTGTTGGTGTTGAATGAGGGTAGTTGTATAAAAGATTATGGGTGTTGATAAAGGTTATGGTGCGTTTGTGTTATAATAGAATAATTGGTTATGAGGCAAGCTAACTATGTAGTGGGTTTAGTTAACGGTTGATGGAAACACTGTTTAAATGTCATCATTTTAACATATCATAACATCACGTCTGTAATCCTCGAGGGGCTCGGAAGAGGTGTACCTAATAGTACACCCACATTTCGGTAGTTATGTTTTAATTCCTAAGCAATAGGGGGCAAGCCTATTGCCGGCAACCGGCCACAAATCCAGGATCCGTGGCTGTTACTGAGAAATTCCTAATGGAAAAACCCAATAACAATTTGCCAGACCGGAATTGAACCCAGGACAAATTTTCTGCCAAATTTTCAATGAAGACATGAGTTATTATGTCCTCTCTCAAATGAGTCTACTTTTATTTAGTTAACACCTGGGCCCAGGATAGAAAGAAGTCGTCCCTTTCTCCTTTTTAATCTATTTGTTGTTATGTCGCCAACAGAAATACACATTCTGTGAAAACTTCGACTGACTACCTGTTACGGATCATGAGTTATCATACAGCCCGTCGACAGACATACGGACGGATGGACAGACGGACGGACAGACGGACAGCGGAGGCTTAGTAATAGGGTAGCGTTGGTTACCTTTCGAATCCTAAAAACTGACGAAATGTGGGTTACCTTAACATCTGCTGAAATGCTTTGAAATGCTGTTAGAATAAATTTCTAATCAGCTTGCACTACAAAGTGGTGGTTACGTCAGTCACTGCGGGCCGAATAGTGCGAAATTAGTGGTTTTTAGCGATTTACAAAAAATCTATTGATTGGACTAAAAAAATAAATAATATAAGACCTGCTTTATAGTTAGTTCAGATAGTATAAAAAGTTTCATGATCTAATTTGAAGTATTTTATGATTGCCAGCGGTTTATTGTTCAGTTTAGAGGTAACTTTGGGATTATTTTCTATCGAGAAAATTTTATGGAATCGTGTTTTCGCCAAATATAGGACTCAAACTCAAACTCAAAGCATTTATTTCAATTAGACCATTACGGCACTTTTGAATGTCAAAAATACGAAAAAGAAAATCAAAGCTACAGTCCCAGTCACAAGGCATAATAACTTGAGAAAGTACTGTAGTTGCCTTGACTTAACATTAATCCTCAACTTTACCATATATTTATTAAAAAAATAATGCTGCAGTATTTTAGGCGTAACGGAGGATCATGCTAAGCCATTTGAGGTAGTATAGGCCCTTAAGTTATCCTTTTACTATTCCTGTCCCAAAGACCCTTACTTCAATTCAGTACCTATACAAAATGGCTAACCACACATAAGGGTAGTTCACACTTAAGGGCCTAGTTTTCTGACTAGGTCAGGCTTCGTCCTAGATTTATCTCCTACGTTTTAACTTGGGTCTAGGCTATAAATTGCGCCTGTGGGTACGATGCTAAAATGTTTGTTGACAGTTATGTCTTACTTAAGTACTGTTTTGTGATGGAGTATTGTGTTTGGAATAATTTAGAATTAGGTGTGGAAGATTTTGAAGACAGTGGTTTGTAATTATTTAAATTGAGTTTGTCGGTTTCGTTCCATTTCACGAAGAGACAAGATTAGCTAACTTATTTTATTTGAAGTGTATTCCACAGTAACCGAAGGAGTTATTGCTGTAATATCTACAGGGTGTAAACAACCTCATCACGAAGCCGTCAACCAAGCATTCTATACATCAAATTAAGTAACTTTACGCAAAAAATATTTGGGGTGAAAAATCACGTTTTGTGGTAGAACTCAATGAAAACAACCCCAAAACATTGTGCTGATGGATGGATTGAATAGTACGGGCGTCATGGAGGTGTTTAAAAATATTACATTAAAAACTTGTATTAAAAAAAACTTTGTCAAAAAGTTGCAACTTCGAACCCCAATATCTCCGTAACTAGAAGGTTCCCAGGTATGGTGTAGACCAAAACAATTATCGCAATGACGAGGAGTATAAGTGCTTTTCGGCTTCGTTAAGAGGTTTTTTTACACCCTATATTTATTGGCCCTTCTTTCTCTTCTCATCTTTTTTGATAAAATTCGCTCAATGGAGTACAACCAAAACAGATCATCATCATAGTAGCCTTTTCCCAACTTCGTTAGGGTCGGCTTCCAGTCTAGCCGGATGCAGCTGAATACCAGTATTTTACATGGAGCGCATGCTTATCTGACCTCCACAACCCAGTTAGTCTGACTCTGACTAATTGGGTTGTGGAGGTCAGATAAGCAGTCGAACGTCGAAAGCTCTCCTATATTTTTTAAATCTTATACAAATTATTATTATTTAGAAGCAGTACCTGTCGTTATTAGTTGCGCTATCGTATTACCCAGTAGGTACTAATTGGGTTGTGGAGGTCAGATAAGCAGTCGAACGTCGAACGTCGAAAGTTCTCCTATATTCTTTAAATCGTATACAAATTACTGACGTATTACCACTGGGTAATACGATAGCCCAACTAACAACGACAGGTACTGCTTCTAAATAATAATAATTTGTATAAGATTTAAAAAATATAGGAGAGCTTTCGACGTGACAGTCACTTGGGATTTTCAATTTTAGAATGCGTTATATCAAACTACGACAGCACAGAAAGTTTATTAATCTGTTTATTGTTTCTGATAATAAACCTATGACGTTTCCACGGCTGGGACACAGGACCTCCTCTCTATGAGATCCCTCTCAGTGGCCCTAATCCATCAAAATATCAATTTGCCATATCCCAGTCACCAATCTTCACATCACGAATACTCCACACCCCACTAATTTCCTATCAATCAAACAATCACTGAGCTCACTATCTCTACCATCCACATCGATTAGGTCACCCATTGATCACTCTGAAATCCTATACAAAATTCGCATCCAATTCTGCCAACCTAAAAACGAAAATCTCGACGCAAATTCACCTGACATCGTGCTCCCGTCATGCCAACTTGACAAAAAAATCAATGGGACGGAATAGAACCGTGTCCCTTTGGAATATAAATCAGAATTCTGTATGATTGATTACTCGGCCTTGCGCGTGATGTGTGAATGGATACACTATTAATCAAGTGTTTCTATGATTGGTATGGAAGGTTCTGGAATCGTGACTAATAGGTTGATGTAACGGGTTCGGAGTAGATCTAATGTAGATTAACAAACGGAATATGTATTTATTTGTACATCAGCAATACATACAAAAACGTAACAAGAAAAACAATTATATAAAACAAAATAAAATACCTTTATTTCAGACCTATAACAGTCCATACGTTGTTAGTAGTTAGTAACAGATTGTGCTTATATGATATGTTAGTGCTATTAGTATGTATGCGTATTCTCAGAATTCGCCATGAGCCATGAGGCTATGATCGGGAAGATTATAAAACACTTAATTAGATTTTATAGCAATTTATTGGTACGTACAGCGGTGCAACAATGGCGGAGAGCGAGCCACAGATAAAAAACTTTCACCTTAAAAACTACAGATAACATAATCCTTGTGTTCTATTTTTAATTGAACAGCCATGCTCATGGCAAAGGCTGCAAAGTTACTCTGATGATGTTGAGTAAGTATAATGGTTGTCCAAATGCCCTTAACGAACCCGCAAAGTACTTGTTCTCCTAGTCACTGTGATATTTTTTTGTTCTTGACCATACCTGGGAACTTTCTACTAACGGAGATATTAGGGGTTCGGGGTTCCTACTTTTTCACAAGTTTTTTTTTTTTAAATACACGATTTGAATGTTATAACTTTACTATACCTATCCAGGACCCCCATACTATTCAATGCATCCATTAGCACAGTGTTTTGAATGAGTTACATGGTAATACCGATTGACCCCTTGCTAAGACTGGTTGTTAGACAATCTATTATAAGTAAATTATAAATGTAGCTACCAGACATATTATTCAAATAAAAAAAAAACTAAATTTAACTCTCTGCTCGCCTCACAACTAAAAACTAAGTAGCTTTTTAAAAGATAATTCTTCTCATAAATTCCAGACAATTTGGAACACTCGTAACTAGTTCTAACCCCACCTTCAGAGCATACGTTTAAGTATGCTGCTAACTTAGAATTAACTTTTAATACCAGACAGTTAAGTTGGCTTTGTATGAATTAGGTTCTGTATACATATAGCATATTTTTAAGTATGTAAAACGATGTCCGTCAAGATAATTATGTTTTCAACACTAATTCGTTTTAAGTTTTGAGATTAATTAAGTCTTACTAGTATAGGGCCACAAGCTGAATTACATTACTTTCACACAAATATTTCGTCTAAATTGATACAGAATGATTCGATACATTGCATTTCAACCATTCTTTTGATAGATATAAATATAAATATTTGTCTTAATAATGAAGAAAACTCAAATGTTTATCGTCTTTTATCGCTGGCTGTAAGTTGTATACAGGAGAACTTATTTTTATCGACATACCTAGCTTTGATTACTTTAAAGTACGAAGCATAAAGTCCCAAAAAAACAAAACATAAGCGTGATTATACAAGTCTTTCGTTCTGCCAATTTTCTAAAAGAGCAAATTATACTGCAGAAAAGAATTAGTAGTATGTACGGGAACTTTTCTACATGGTATACCGGGTTATGAAAGCGCACTTTCTCTGAGATGACTTACAACTTGCATGAACGAGATAAGTCGACTCCTTTTATGCTAAGATAAAAAAGGAAAATCTGAAATTCACGTTTTTAATCATACCTCTTTTTGAGTTCGTCTTTTCTGTGGTATGAAAATGAATGATTTTTTTGGCTTTTTAATGGTATTTGGTTGCATTTAGGAAGATAGGCCAGATAGGGGTCTGCAGATGGTCTCTGCCATCAACAGACTTCTGTAGTAATACCAGAGGGCATTTTTTGAGGATTGACATAAGCTTTTTATATATTTGTTTATACATAACGTGGCTACGACAATAAGTGAAAACACTGGCACCCCTGTTACATGGGAATTTAACAAAACTGACGAAATGTGGGTATTCTTAGTGGGTTTTGGGGAAATACGGCGTGACGTTTTATGCCTGCCATTACTGCCACAGACGACTTTTAATGTGTCTCACAGCAAGACAGCTTTTACAGCTTGTATCAGAGAGGTGATGTGTGAACTGAATAACTTTTGGGACCACCATTTTATTTGCGAGAAAATAATCAACCGAACACTGTTTTAAGCTTTCACGGTTCATAACTATACTTAAAATGTCACTTACGGGATATCTTCCGTGATTATTTTGAGCTCCCGATATTTCGACGCTGTTGCAAGCACCATAATCGCGGGTTAACTGGAGAATGCGGGTGGATGGAATAAATTGTTAGGAGCAGAAAAATCTGTCTACCCTCTTTCGTTTTACATTGGTACCAATAATATTAATATGATTTATGATTATTTAATCAATTAATGTTACCTCAAAGCGCCTGAAACACAGGATTACCTAGTTCAGGCTCAAAGCATGGGTGAACTTGACATAGATTTAAGAAAAACTGTAAACGTTTACCTTATATATTTTTGAATAAAATTTTATTATTATTATTTGTCCTCTCAGATATCCCGTAAGTAACATTTTAAGAATAATCAACCGTGTAAAATTAATAAATTTAGATTAAAATTATGAAATGATTTTACTATCCCTTTATCAAGGACTATTTATTACTCCAATAGTCCCATCGCATTTGGTTTATTTTATTATTTAAACGTGGCCGCTTGCATTTCAGCTCTAAAAGGTTGCAATACTGCTCAGCCGGACTCTCCTGCGGTGACCAGGACTTACCATACATTTTAGTCAGGAAGAAATTGAAATTTTGAATGTATGTGTTGATTTCGACATCGGTCCCATAAAGAAAGTTTTTAGTTTGATGGTCTATAGCGTCCCCATAAAGGGCTCTGGAACTGTAGTCATTCATATTATAAATGACCACAGTTGAGTCTGTGCCCCTGCCAATTACCGATCAAAGAGGTTTGTCGACGCGGTATGCACACGTTCGGGTGAGCAATTGACCTCTGTGTTACTATGAGTAGACATTTCTGTGACCTGCAGTTAGCTTCACACATACAACTGACAGACGAATGGGGAGTTCATGTTGTTGTCACAAAAAAAGCTTAGGGTTCGTTTTCACTGGTTTTTGCATTCACTAATCTGGGAATTTCTGTTTGCGTGCCCAGGCTGGCCAAATGGGGTATCATCGACCCGTCCCAATTACAATGCCAGTGTGAAGACTCTCTTCAGGATATGCCTCTCCTTTCTTGCCCATCCTGCACAGCTACCTGCACCTTTCAGGAGTAAGCTTTGCGTGTGGCTATATACTGGTCGGGTATTATTTGAGTCCCTTGACACGCAAACACTGAAGACTAACATTAGAATGAAGAGAGTTGAGGAGACCAACTTACCAATCATGTTTAAGTCTTATGTAGAAGGAGCGAGGTTGTCAGCAACCGCAATCGAACAACCGATCATAAGTCCTGACTCCGGGGTGCTGCTGAAAGTAACCCAATAACATTTTGATCGACTTAGAAACCAAACCACAGGCTCAGCAGTGGCATTTGCGACCATTCAATAAACGAGGTAATCACATATCGTGGTTACCACTCATTATCTGCCTATAGCCTTTTCCCAAATATGGTGGGGTTGACTTTCAGTCTAATCGGATGCAGCTGAATACCAGTATTTTACATGGAGCGGCTGCCTAACTGACCTCCACAACCCAGTTAGTACTGGGTAATACGATACCCTTTGGTAAGACTGGTTGTCAGACTTGCGGGGATCTTTTCTTTTCTAGGTAGTCTGTGGTGACTACCTGTAACGACTGTCAAAGATAGATCTTTGACAGTCGTTATAGGTTCGTGACAAACCTAGGCATTAATCGCTTTGATCCGAGCGCCTGTTATTATTTAGCCACGAGCTCCTCGAGCGAGCATCGAATCGTATCAGGTTACCACTGTTAATTATTATTATTTTCAATTAAAACAAACAAAGCTACGTCAACGTCCGTTAATCACGATGCATTGTCGACAGTAATTAAAATCATAATGACAGAATTTTCCACCACTGTCCTTCGTAATTTTTACAAAATTATTATGACGTCACAATTCCTGTAAATTTCCCAACAAACATAATCTAATTACACAAATCCATTGCTCACAAATTAGTTGCTGACATAATTTGTTTTGAATTCACGTTGTGTTATACAGGCTGTGTCAAAAGTATTCCGGTCACGTCCCGCGACGTGTGGACACCCAGTTTAAATAAATGTAACTAGAGATATTCTTTTTATACCCACTTTTTATGATAGCTTTTTCATGCTTTTGATCTTGGAGATTAGTTTTCGGACGCGATGAGACGGACGGGACGGAGAAATGTGTGAAGACAACTAGAAGAATAGCCATGACACAAAAGAGGATAGATTTGTAAGAGACTTAAACTCGGCTTGAGTGGTCAAAGGTTGAAGAAGAAGATTAGGTTATCGAAAAAGAGATTTAAGGAAGGAGTATGGGTGCGAAAGAACCATTCAGATTGGACTCCAGACTGGTGGTGGTATTATATTATTGAGTAAACTTAAAATAACAATGTTCTGTTCCCTTTCGGGAACGGCTTGGGACATACTGGTTAATCAAACCTGCAAATGATGTATGGACACAGGCAAGGTGTTCCGTAGGATTTTCTTTGTAAACGTAAACACCCATTAACCAACAAACACACTACGCAAAAACACATCGCCACACTATTTAAACTCCCCTTTCTAAAAACAGCACAAGTTCAGTTTATCTTGCTCCGTGTAAACAGCGAGTGCTTGCTAATTCCACTTTATTTTATCACTACGTATGATAATGTCCGCTGTGTCGTTTCTGTGCTGCAGTTTTGTTTCGCAATCTAGCCGTAGAGGGCACTAGTGGCGCTTTGTCTTTAACCGTTAAGCTAGCAACATGCTGTATATAGAGCAGTTGGTATTTTACGCCAGTTTGGAGAGGAGAGCTTAGCTTGTGGCACAATGGGATTCAGAATTGAAAGGTCGTAAAAAGTTTTTTATAATCGTTACGTTTTTTGTTAGGGTTCCGTACCTCAGTCAGCAAAAACAGAATCCTTATAGGATAACTTTGTAGTCCGTCTATCAGTCTATAGACGGATAGACGGACTACAAAGTTATGAGAAAAAGGGTTTTTATAAAAACCGTTTTTCTCAGGAACGCGTAGATGTGTCAACCTGATATTAATTTCAAATACTCAGGTCTACTACCCCTTGGAGCAGTGAAAAAAATCAAAAACCAAACAAACAAATCTTGTAAGTCAACGTGATCAAATGACCCGTTTATGTTACATTTTTGCGATTTCACAAGGGAATCAAAACCATTCCTGTGTTGATTACCTTGTGAATGTCACTTCCTGTTGGCCTAGAGTAGCTAATGAAATTTGGCAAGAAGCAATGTCTTACAGCACATGTTAAGAAAAGAATCTGAAAACGAAAATGTAGTTTAATAATACCTACAAGTTTATACAAAACCCTCGGTGCGCAAGTCCAACTCGCACTTGGCCAGTCTTTTTCTGTGTTAGGATAGATCCCTGTAGCAGCATCCATGCTGCCGTGGAAATTGTGAGGGCAGTCAGTCAAAAAGTCAGCATGTTGTAGCTCTGCATATTCCTTTGATTTTCTCCTAACGTGTTTCAAAGTTTAAACCCGATCAGCACCAGCTGTCACTGTCAATATTCAACAGCAATGATGACGCTGACAGCTCTCTATCGCAGTTTATGCTTGTTTGTGCTGATTGATGGCATTGGGCTTCAGAAAAAGAAACAACATGGCGTTGTGTCTTTGAATGTCAGGACCTCAATATCAACAGTCGAGCTTGCGACTAAAGAGGCAGTCAATTTGTTTGTTGTGAATTTTCTTTATATCTACAGTATATAAAGTAAAAACCTCTGGCTTTAAGTTTGTGTGTGAAAGCACCTAAGTCACCTCCATCGAGCTCGAGAGCACAACAAGGAGATATTGTGCCGGTCCAGTGTTTACTGAGCAAAATGAAACTTACGAGTGGGTCGGTCTTAATAACATTTGTTCGCAACGCTTTTGTCAGACTAAATACTTTTTATTGTTTGATTTCTCTATTTTGTTTAATGAGTGGAGGGAGGGCTATCTTGGTTTGATGAGGAAAAAAGTTTATTTGACCGTTGGTCTAGAGGTCGCAATCGCGATTGTTGAGCATTAGGCCCGGGATTCGATTCTCGGGTCGGGTGGTGTTATTGGGTTTTTCCAACCGGAATTTCTTAGTATCAGCCATGGAGGCTGAATTTGTGCCTGGTTTTTTTGGCAATAGGTAAGCCCCCTATTACTAAGGACTTAAACATAACTGGCGAATTGTGGGTGCACTATTAGGTACGCCTCTGCCCAACCCTTCGGGGATTACTAGATGTGTCTGCAATACTTGAAATAATCAGCTTGTGGAGGAAGGTGGCCTGATTCCCAACTGTGGGAAGATCACCACTGTTGGGAATCAGGCCTTCTTTGAGAGATAGGAAGTGGACTGTAAGAGTTTTCTTTTAAACTTAAACACAACTACAACTCACTGGTTAGATAGAATATAACAAAAAAAATAGAACACAATGAACACAGTTTTAAAGTCAGACCTTTAAATTATAAGCATGTTAATTAATATTTTTCTATAAAATACACAAAGAATCTATTAAAGCAAGTTACAATTTAAATCCAGCAACAAATCATAAACCAAACATATTTAAAATTGAAACTAAAAGCAGTTTAAAATTTTAATGTATGGCAACATTGACTCGCCGCTGCCGCTGGCAAGGCAAGTTTTAATTTTTGGAACTAGCAATTAATATACTACCTAATAAAGTTATATTGCGTTGGATTCAGCCGGATTAAACTGGATCTATGTACAGTCACAAGCAATCATATATGTAGGTGTTTCCTTAGCATCTTTTAAATGTATTTCATGAACACTATATATTTACCATGTGTGGGACGCTACCTGTGTCAACACCATTGCGCCTTCTCATGTTGCAAGCACGGCGGGTTGTGCAGGCACTGCTGCTGCGGCTGCTGAGATCCTCAAACGGCGCAAATACTGTATATAACCTTATTGGTAACTACAGCTTTGAGCCGCTTGGGGTCGAAACGCTTGGGTAAGGGGGTCCAAATGCGCGTCTCCTTTTTAAGGAAATCTCTCACCGACTGGTCGACACTTCGCGTGACCAGAGGGCTGGCTCTTTCTTTGACCAAAGGATTACCATTGTCATTCAACGTGGCAATGCTGCCAGTCTTTTGGGCACGTTTCCGAATGACAGCGATGCGAAGAAGTACTTTGACGCCTATTGACGTCGTTGTAGGTACCTATATATGCAGGTACTTACTTCTAGTTTTTATTTTTGTAATAATATATAGTTCTAGTTTTAGTACGTATATAATGTACATAATAATTTATTGATCCTTTACCATGTTTACTATTCATTTTGAGTTGAGTTTTGAGCAGTGATAGTCCCTATCCTAGTGGTGTGACCTTCAGAATGCCAAGTCATTGGTCTCAATTTCGAACCAGAGACACGCACGTCTGATTTTTCGGATTCATGTACGTATTGTATAATTATCACTTGCTTCCGTGAAGGAAAACATCTTGGGGAAACCAGCATGCCTGAGAGATATTTCTCGAAGGCCAAGGCAGAAGCCCATGGGCGGCATAAAAACTCTGACACCAGGTTAGGCACTAACCACACGATAAAGAAAATTTTGAGTTTCTCGATATTTATTCACGAAATGACGACTATCTTGGTCGGCCTTATGAGCCGATAAGCATATAATTTTATGGCCATTTTGTTAAAGTGGAAGCGCCATCCATTTTATTACGTTTTTTGCAATTGGTATGTTAGTGTCAGGCTTTATGTTGAACTAAATATGATTTGCGACCGTATCACGTAAGTATTTACAGAATTATAATCATTAAAATCATCAATACAATCCTCTCAGTTCATTAAATCACAATCATGACTGTTTCATGAAAATCAATGGGACTCAACTCAAAGATATTTAATCAACATGCAACCTGACACTGATCTGCAAATTGCAAAATACTCACTGTTACTGGTATGTACACACACACAACACACAATTTGATTGTGTAGCGTGAAAAATGAAACATTGTATTTGTGTTTGGAAATGTGAATGATGAATTTTTAGTGAATAGGATTTATTGACAATTGAACATTTATTGTTTGCTGTTGTTTTATTAGTTTTGTAAATAGTTTAGTGGATTTTATTTTTATTTTTAATTCTGGTCTTTTTGGGCATCCGTGGTGCCTGATTTATTTGTTAATTCTTCTTTATCGTGTGGTTAGTGCCTAATCTGGTGTCAGAGTTTTTATGGCACCCATAGTCTCTGACTTGGCTTAACATCAGCTGAGCTTCTCTCATGCATGCTGGTTTCCTCACGAAGTTTTCCTTCACCGAAGCAAGTGATAATTATACAATACGCAGATCAATTCGAAAAATCAGAGGTGCGTGTCTTGGGTTCGAACTCGAGACCTATGACTTGGAATTCCGACGGTCACACCACTAAGACAATCACTGCTTAATTTATTAGACGTGAGTGCTAATCATGAAAAGTTTGTCAAGGCCAATGTTATTTAAGAATTATCGTTGCTTACTGGTAGCAGAATATACAAGAATCTGAATAACTTAGAACTTGGTAGTGCTCTAAATTCTCGTAAACGACAGTTTTTCCTGTTATACTTCGAGAAAACTTTGCTGCATACATACATAATACTCAAACCCTTTTCTCATGGTAAAGGCAGAAACTACAGAACGCTATATGCTACGATTTTTACACTCCTTGACGTTTACTACGTTCGTACGGTTGACCAATCTATTTGGTTAAAATTTAAACATGCGAATTATATAGTAAAATGTAAACCAAATAGCTTGGTCGACCGTACATCGCCACAGCTGAAGATAATAATCACCAATGAAGTCAATGAATGGACTGCCTCGTTGGTCCAGCGGTCGCAAGCGCGACTGCTGAGCATGAGGTCCTGGGTTCGATTCCCGGGTCGGGCAAAGTGTTATTGGGTTTTTCCATCAGAAATTTCTTAGTAGCAGCCACGGAGAATGGATTTGGATTTGTGACCGGTTGATAGCATAGGCTCGCTCCCTGACATGGAACTTAAACATAACTACCGAAATGTGGGTGTATTAATGCGTACACCTCTGCCTAACCCTTTAGGGATTACAGGCGTGATGTTATTTTAGGTGTGAATGTATTTCTCTTATCCCTCCACTACACTCACTACAATGACAACGATAGGTGTTCTGAATAGGCTAGTTCCACCATCAATAAATTGCAAATCTATTTAGTCCGTCAGATAAAGTATTGAAAATAATGGACCTGTATTTTTGGTTTTTGTAAATCAATGAATATTGACAAAGATAAAACGCATCAAAACTCGGGAGTGCGGACCTCGTGACGTCACAACGCACTAAAAATTATAGCACGGCGTGACGTATTGAGAATTTTAAAAGCGTCGTATCTTCGTCAATTTTGGTTTACGTAACAAAAGAAAAAATACGTGTCAAATATTTTTAGATTATCTAACTGACGGACTAATTAGATTTTTTTACCTCTACCATGAGTTTACACAGCCAAAACTCGCTAGCGTCTCCGTAAATTGTTTGTATGAAATATTGTACAGCGCCCTTAGCGGTCACAAACAGAATTAAAATTAACCATGAGCACTATAGATTACGATAGGTTAAAAACCTAACGTAATCTATTCGATAGTCACTGACGTTTTTCAGCTGTCACCATACAAAACGGTACCATGACTCACTAATTTCACTGAAGCTATCGAATAATACGCTTACGATAGTAGTTACGTAGCTCACTAGCATTTTGTCGTGTGAAACATGTGTTTCCATTAAAATTATATACGTTTTTGAGTCTAATACAGTCAAAATAATGTCCGCAAGAGCTTATTTAGCATAGAATATGACGTGAACAATGTGAATTCAAGCCAAAATGAGAATTCATGTCGGATACCAATTGGAAAATAAAAGTGTAAGAATAAGAAAGTATAATAAACTTTAATAAACTTCACAGACTCTATAAGTATATTAAGTAATATTAGAAAACGTAATTTCTTAAAACGTAAATTATTAATTTATTTATTTATAACAATCCATTCAATAAATTGAATAGAACGTTGAAACATGCCTTTCCATGAACTTCACCAACAATGGAAACTGTGAGACACTGGTCCTCAATTTATTCAATAATCTGTTTGAATCTATTATTGTAAACTTTTAAATCACACAACACAGCTCTGTGACACAACGTACAACGTAAAAAAACCAAATTACAAATAAAATGGACGACCTTGACTTATTAGAAGGAATAAAAATTCAAAAACCACTAAATACCATAAGTAGTCTACAAACCGTCAACTTTTCTATTTAGTCGGTTTATTTATGATATTGACTGTCTTAACATTTTTAGCATAGCGATAATAGTACATTTTGAGCTTAAGAGCCGTTCTCTCTTCTTATTAGTGGGTATGAAAGAAACAAAACATAAGTAGTAGTGAGTAGAGTGAAGTTAGCTAGACGAAACGATCTATCGAGCTTACCTTAGCGCTTGCGTAAGACTCCGTAAATCTCATGGTGCAAGCATTATCGAAATCTATTTGATCCACGTTAGCACGCTAGCGATTTCAACGCTAGCGAGTAATTTTTCGATGACAACTCATGGTAGAGGCTGGACACATGCCTATTCTACCTATCTTATACTATACTATGTATTTAATCTTAAAATTTTGTACATGAAATAAAATAAGTATTATTTACATAATTAATTAAAAACTATTAAATAAACTAACAACAAACTATAAAAGGGCATCGAAAAACTCCTCAACGCTGTCAGCTGGTAATGTGCCCAAGAGACTGGCGGCGTTGCCACGTTGTATGGCAACACTTAGCCTCTGACCAAGGAAAAAGCTAGCTCTTGGGTCACGGGAAGCATCAACTAGGCGTTTTGAAAGTTCTTTGAACAGGTTATGGGCACTCGGACCCAACGGCTCCAGAGTTTCAACCTCAAACGGCTCAAAAATATAGTTACCACAAAGGTTTTTTATATTTACGCCGTTCGAGGTTCTCTGCAGCCGCAGTGGCATCGCCAGCACAGCACGACGAGCTTGGAAGATGAGAAGGCGCAAGAGTATCGACGCAAGTTGCGTCCCATACTAAAGGCCTACCCATCTTCCAAGGAAACAAAGACACGCCGTCCGGTCTCTTGCCATCGTCGCGTGCCAAGCCATTAGGTTCTAAAACAGCTGGAACCTTTTTCTATCCTATATGGCTGTAAATAGATCGGTGCATACAGCGATCATAATCTTCATCATATCAGCTCAGAATCACCCACTGCTGGGTATAGGCCTTCCCTTTTTTATGCCACACTTCCCGGTTCTGTGCCTCCCTTATCCAGGTGTTTCCCGCGACTTTGACGATATCATTGACCCAACGATCTATTATAGCTATCAGCCTCTCAAAAAAACATTGCCATCACGAAAATTAATACACCATTCATTCAAGTTAATTACGTATACATTTTGCGCACCATTCAATATTTCGCGTCACGTCCTCTCCGACGAGTAATATCGAAATAAGTGCTATTTATTTATAACTTATCGTTGTTTACTCGGTACGATGTAATTGCGATACGATGGTATTCGATGGCGATGTAATTACGATGAGAGGTTTGTTATACAGGGGGTATGGAAATCGAAAGATATTGAAAAAAAAAAAGAGTTTTTTAGAGATTTGTTGTAGTCGTTGGTCAAACAGATATTTGGTTTCCCCTCGGGAATTTCCCAATCCTTCTGTAACAAGACTTAGGTGAAATGTTAGTTCATTAAAAGTACAAACAACAAGTCTTTAAACATCGTTCTCACATTTTGTAACAATATTTTGATTTAAAAGTGTGTCCATGGAGTTACTTGCCCATTCTTCTCCATAGAGATCTAGGCTTCGGAATGGACAACTACAGTACTTTCACAAGTAATTATGCTTTGTGACTGACTGTAGCTTCGCTTTCTTTGTTTTTCTGACATTTAAAAGTGCCTGTAATGGTTTAATTGAAATAAATGATTTGAGTTCGACTTGCGAGTTCAAGCATGAAGTTATTTGTGAGCTATTTGTTTGATTAGAGAAAAAAGGGTAGCCAATACAAGCTAGCCTACCATACTGCTATAATTATTTCGTTGATGCATAAAATTGTAATTTCTTTCCCCCCTCAAAAGTCGTATAAAGTAAATCAGCTCGAACCACAAACACTTACGGCTTGCTTATATTTCACAGGCGGCAAATAGCAAATAAATAACGAATCGGACAGATTTACGGGCTTTTACGCGTAACGGAGCGCAATTATGCGTAAACACGTAAAATTAAAAAGTTGCCGCGCGGTTTTATTCGCCGATTTACGCGTTTGTGCGCTGATTACGTCTACTTATAGTGGATTTGTGTTGCGTTTCGTTGCACGCAGAGGGGAACTTTTATGTAGAGTATTTTTATCAGTTGGTTTTTCAGTGGTTTTTTCGCGTTTTTGTGTATGGCAAATTGCCTGTGGATAACCTCTGCTTTATCTATGGCTTAATGGCAAAATCATTTCAATATGTGATAGCGAAGGTGATAGCAGTCTTCTGGACATCCGGTATAATCATAAAATAACATCGTTGATCAGTCAAACTAGTACGGACAAATTGCGGAACGGTTGTAGACACCGTACATGGACAGATATTTCAGTAAGTATTTGTTCCGTGTCCAGAGTCGCGTACGCAATTTGACCTTTAAAATAAACCAATACTTCAGTTTCCCTATTTTTTCTTATTAGTCCAGAATTTAACTAACAACAGTCGCTCGGGTCGACCTTCAGGTTAAGTCACGCTTGCCTAGGTTGGTCCGTGGATGGGTGACCACCATTTGCATACCGAGTTTCCTTCGTACTTCGGAAAGAACGTTAAGCCGTTGGTCCCGGATGTTATTTGTAGGTCTTTGAAAGTTGTTACAGGCAGTCAGTTACTCGAAATTCTGACAACCAGTCTTACCAAGGGGCGTCGTATTACCCAGCATTAACTGAGTAGCGGAGGTTTGATAGTCAGCCGCACCATATAAAATACTGTTATTCCGCTGCATCTGGTTAGACTGGAAGTCGACCCCAACATAATTGGGAAAAGGTTAATATGACTATATTCTTCAGTAGCCCGGAAAGTAGATTTGTGACCGGTAGATTACAACAGGCTGAACATCAAAATGACAAACCTGCTATATAATAGGTCACCTTCGTATAGCCCTTCGGGAAAAACACACTCAATGTTATGTTATGTGTTATCTAAAATATTATAAAGAGGAAAGATTTGTCTTTTTGTTGGTTTGTTTGTTTGTTACGATTTAACTCAAGAACTACTCAACCGGTTTTAAAAATTCTTTTACCATTTCAATTTTTTTTTTTCGCTTGGCTTTACACACAGCGCTATCTAGTGCCACACTAAGCAACGAGGCTTGTGTCGTGGACACCAGATAGTTGATATACTACATAGATACTTTTTTTTTTGTAAATACATACTTATTATACATATAAACATGCATGACTAGGAAACATTTGCTCCTACCGGGATTCGAACCCGGTGACCTAAGAATGCAAGGCACCCTCACTACCAACATACCGCTGCGCCATTCGGGTCGTCATCAAGTATTATAAGCTATAAATTATATTGATATCATGTAAATTATCCGAGCTATCACAATTTTCGCGGACAAAGTCACGGGGGAAGTAGCTAGTATTTACATAAATTAAATAAAGATACAAGATCTCTATCTCCCAGTTAGACCCATACAAAGGTTCAGACATTGATATATTATGTACTATAGTTATCCATAATTGAGTATTTCAAGGTTATATGTCTGCACAGACATAATGACGTTCCCTTTCTGTTATGTAGAGATGATATTTTGTATGCATAAGTAAGGCACACAAATACAGAGTTATCAAAGTACCTATGTCACAGTGGAGGAGTTACAGTAGTGCAACTTATTCTTCTGCCGTATTATAGAAATATTTGAAAGCTCGTGCCCTAAGAAATAATTGACAGTCAGCAAGGTGGCTCGGAGCTAGGTCATAAAGAGACTCAATGATGAAAGACTTCAATGACTCACAGGTTAGTTACAATATGTTATGCTATGTTAGTGTGCACGGATGGCCGATGGGGACGATTAGTTTTGGAGTGGCAACCGCGATACGGAAGACGTTGCGTTGGAAGACCTCCCACTAGAGACCGATGAACTGGTGAAGGTTGCGGGAATCCGTTGGATGCGAGTCGCACGGGACCGGTCAAAGTGGCGACACTTGGGGGAAACCTATGTCCAGCAGTGGACGTCTTCCGGCTAAAACGATGATGATGATGTTAGTGTGCAATATTATTACGCTCACAGAAAATTCACTATACAATTTATCATCGATGATGCGTCACTTCTGCCTCACCAACACCTGCATGAAGTGGTTCATCATCGATGAATTAAATTTGTCCGTAACATCTTCAGAATGCCATTAGGCCTCGTTCTCTCTAATAATAAGACGTACGAGTATGTATGTTTCCGTCTTACTATTATTAATAATGCGAAAGTTTGTATAAATGGATGTAAATCAAGCTAGAACAGCCTAACGGATCTGGATGAAATTGGGCACAAATATAAGTTATAGTCTGGAATAGCACATAACCTACTTTGCGGCTTTAAATGAAAAGGGGACTTTCTGGATAATTTTTGCATTAAAGTCCAGTTTTTCCCCCTGAGAGGGATTCTCTTACGGGGGATTTGTGGAAGAAGCCTATTTTTTCACACATACACATCCTTTTCACGCGAACGAAGTCATGAGCAACAGTTAGGATGTTATAACTTCATGGGTATATGTTGTATGTATGTATGTCCATTCCATTCATGTTCGCATATGACCTACTCCTCAAGTCCCACAGTGGCACGGCGACGGGGTAATTGCTCGAAGGAGCTGCGGAAGACAGCCCTCCCTCGGTTATTAATGACAGCACGCCCACCCCCTATTTACAAGTCATTAAGTGGGCCCAACAGAAATCATGTTTGTAATCTAATATTTTGTTCAACTATGAATTTTGAATGATTTTATGTTTTGAAGTCATTATTTTTGGGGTAATCTTTTTCTAATAGTTGACAGACAAGGTAAGGTAAACAAGAAGGGTAAGATCATTCTTTTTTCTGCTTTTGATCCTAGGGTCCTGAGAAACCGCAGGAGACGCCTCGGGCGTTGGGGGCCACTTGGTGGCCCCAGGCCACCGTAGGCGCAGACCTGTGGACGGTGAGCTATGGGCTAGCTCGGTGTCCGTCCGTCTTATGACGACAGGCCGTGTCGACGGCGCGTTTATGTTCCACACGCGCCTCAAAAAGATGACAGCAAAAGGAAGGGGTCAGCAAGGGCCGATGCCTGCCGGGACTGCGGGACTGTTTGAAAGAGATACCGCGGCCCTGGAACACAAAGGGCAGTGAAGGAACATGGATGGGTTTTAGTTTATAAAAGTTCAATCCGAAAAAAAAGGGTCCTGAGAACCACGTGCCTTACTTTCTTCTCCAATTCTTACAAAGTGTTTTCTCCATCTTTTAATGAATTCAATATCAATCTTATAAAATAAATCTATTCGTCAGATGTTTACGTTTTCGCTAACCATTTACTCGTCCACTTTTGCTGTGTCCACCTTTTTTTTTTTTTTTTTTCGGATGGGAAATCATCAAATGACTTCTCCCGCTCTGGGCGGAGCAGGAGGGAGTGTCAGACTTTTACTGACTAAAACCCATCCATGTTCCTTCATCGCCCTTTGTGTTCCGGGGCCACGGTATCTCTTTCGAATAGTCCCGCAACCCCGGCAGGCATCGGTCCTTGCGGACCCCTTCCTTTTTGCTGACTCTCTTTAAGGCGCGCGTGGAACACGAACCACCAACTGTGTCCACCTGGAGGTGAACATAATAGAGACACTTGATTCCAGAATATTTTAAACTTGTATCGAGGTATCCTATACATGAAGGGTGTAAATAGACCCTTAACGAATCCGAAAGGCACTTGTTCTCCCCGTCATTGCGATATTTTTGTTTTTCTGGTCATACCTGGGAACCTAATAGTTACGTAGATATTGGAGGTCAAAGTTCCAATTTTTTCACAACTTTTCAAATCTAGTCTCTTTCAAATACTAGTTTTTAAGGTCATAACTATACTTTAAATACTTCCATAACCCGTTTACTATTAAATACGTTCATCAACATAATGTTTGGAGAGCGTTACATAGAGTTTTACTGTAAAACGTGATATTTCACCCTAAAAAAAAAAAGTCGTTTCTCAGCAATAATTATTGCGTAGAGTTATTTAGTTTGATGTACAGAATGCTTGGTTGACGGCTTCGTGAAGGGTCCGTTTACAGCCTGTATACAATCATAGAGACAGCTAGTTTCCACTACAAGCCTTCAAGTTACAATTGTTAATTGTTTCACGACACTAATTGACAGTACCTAAGCCAAGTGACCTCTCGCGGAAACTTATTCTTCCTAAGTAACCACTTGTTATCCCTCCACTATCAAAGATAACGAACTTACTTTAGGCTACCTGTTAATTTCAGTTGAGAGGATCGGGCAACTGTTGCCATGGTCTACTGGTCGCAAAGCAGTAATGTCGAGATGAAGACTTGGGTTCGATTACTAGGCTGTGTTAAGTGTTGTTTAGTATTTTCAACAGGAATTGCCAAGTCATCTTGGTTAGTTAGTTACTACTATTATAAATGCGAAGGTTTATATGGATGAATGTTTGTTTGTCACGCTAGAACTCTGACTGAACGGATCTGGATAAAATTTGGCATAGAGATAGTTTGTAGTATGGAATAGCAGTTAGGCTACTTTTTATCCTAGTAGTTCGATCTCGTGGGACAGAAACTGCTGCCGTGGGCAAAAGCATAGCATAAGAATAAACAACTTGCCACTGTTGGAACCTATGAGGCCTATGCTTTAACAGTTGAAAGCTGTTTTTGTGAAAAGCAGCGGCAGTGCATCTGAATGTAACCAGATGATCATGATATTTTTCTTCAGGAACTACTCGCTGAAATGGAGAGATACCCTAATATCCTTTATCGCCACCCACAGTCAGACAGTGTTTGGTTTCAATCAGACTGAAGTATGATGTTGCCAGGGTAAATTTCTGTTTTTCTATTATTTCTAGATCGGAAACGTTTACCTAAAAGTAAATTAAGGGTAGATAGGAAATTGATACGGTTTTCGTGAACGTTTTTTAAGTAAAGTAGGCTTTGATGACTTAAATGGGGAACTGTTGGGTGTCTCGTTTTGGTGGTAGGAAATCCATAAAATGGTATTTAGATGTCAATCATCATCTTTTTCCTCCCCTTATCCCAATTTATTTGGGGTCAGCGAAGCATGTCTTCTTCTCCCATACTATTACTCGTCATCTCAGCAGTCACCTCCTTTCTAGCCATATCACCCTTCACAGAGTCTACAGAACATCCACGTGGGCAAAAATGCGGGAAAAAGCAAGTCTCAAATATAGTGCAAAAGAAGCCTTCACATGTGACGTAATTTTAATACTTGCTGAAAGCATAAACTTGTCAAGGCAATGCGGGGTTTACATCGGAATAAGTGCAGAATGGTGTCATGCTGTTTTAAAAGTGATTTTATGTGTTAAGTATGGCTGCAGAAGTAAGCAAACCCAGGGCCTCATGTTTAGCAGTAGAGATTAGTTTGCGACCACTAGATCAAACGAGGCAATCAATGAACTTATACATAGACTAGTAGTGCCCCGGCATGCGAACTTTAAGTCGTTCGTGGTGCGAGTTCCGGCCATCATATTGAGACCTTCCTCATAAGGAAGAGTTTTGGCCGAAGGGTGTCATGTATCGGCGATTCCGCGGAAGGCTACGCGACACCACGCAGCGCAACATGACGCCGTCTCTTCATGTTCAATAGTTTAATTAGGTTTTTGTGGTTTTTATAAATATTTATGTTAGTCTGTAAGGTATATATGATATGGGTCTTTTGTACCTGAATTAGTTTTTTTTATCCGGTTTTTTTTTCAGATACGTTTCCTGGCCTAAGTAGAAAATGAAATGAAATTCCGTCAAAATTGGTTTAGTAGTTTAAGAGTGTACAGGATAGGAATGAACTGACATTGATTTTAAACCGACATTGTAGGCGATTAACGATTTTATTTTCATATATGTAAAAGGCCTTTCGCAATCTGCGCTCCTGTACTAAGGTGCAACATTTATTTATTTACGCAAGACCGTGGGATCATGAAACTGAATGTTCTACGAGTTCTTGAAAAATCGTCTTTATATAGACACTGACGCGATCAACTTGTATGTAAAACTAAAAAAAAATATACAATTATGACTTATTGAAATTCATTATTTCAAAAAGTCATAGAATAAAAGTTGTTTACTTCTTAGGCACCACACGAGAGGTCTTGCGTTTATTAAGTTACACCTTGTAGATGCACCTCTGCTTAACCCTTCGAGGAATACAGGCATGATGTTACGAAAGTTATGTCCCGTTATCTCTCTCTACATTTAGTAGAATATTTTCTACCTCCCCCAAAAGCGTACAAGTGACATAAATAAATCAAGAAGGGACCTACCAGCTACTCGTATCTATACGTTACACTGAAACTTACCGCTCACGTGACAAATGATACGTAAACTTGGCTAAATTGTAAATTTATGCTGATGACTAGTTGTTTGTCCCTGTAAAATGGTTCTTATGGCCTCTCTGCGGTAATGGTTGTGTATAATGGTGTGTTATAGTACATTACTGCAGAATCCAGTAAGTAAGCCTTCCTGGCCAAGTATGAGTTAATCGGACCGAATCGCAGGTAAGGTCCGGTTAAATACGAGGCCAGGATGGCTTTCTTACTGGTTGGGGTTTGTATAATGCTTTTCTCAAAAATAAAGAAAGTTAAACAACAAATTCGTTTAATTAATATTGAAGGTTACATTCATATTAGGGCTGATAGTTATTGTGATCGATTTACCAGGGGCATTTATATTATTGTTTTTGAAACTCTATGTTAATTTTAGACTGGAAAGTTTTAATCGAACATGATTTATAAACTAAAATTACTAAATACAAACATAAAATCCCACACTATACTTTTACAACATTAAGTACAAAACGCAACGTGCATACTTTTTCTGCGTCGCGTTAAGTGTCACAGACTATAAAATGGCTGTTTAAGGCTCCAAAAATATATGTATCTCATAGAATGTCATACCAAAAAGAGAGATAGATATATATTTGGAGCCTCCCTCCTGTAACCATGTTATAATGGCTAAACTCTAATCTGTGTCTGGTACTATGTTTTTTTTTTCTAAGCAGATCTAAAGAGGATGACCCACTGTCCAGTAAGTAAATTACATACTTACTTACTGGACAGTAGGAGATTCCAAATTTAAAATCTCGCTTCTTACTGGACAGTTGTGAATAAGTCTCCGGTAGAGTTCACTTTCTGGATACTTTTTAGAGATGTTATGGCAACATTACATACCATACTTTTGAGAAAATATCAATTTCCGCATTAATTGTGTACCAGTGCATAATACTGTCTAAGTGTGCGTCCGAACGGGTGGAGGCCTGGTGTCCTGTAATTCAGGCTTTCGTCTAGCTTAGGCACCAGTTCCCCACAGTACGAAAAACGCATGTATTGTTCACGATACAAAATAATGTACCTATGTATTGTAGTGAGAAAATAAATATTTATCTTATCTTATCTTACTATTCAGGGACTCTATCAGTTTAAAGTTGTATCCTATACTATTAAATGAGCAATATTTATCTACAACATAATTTGTAATCCCCGAATGGTTAGGCCGAGGTGTACCTAATAGTACGTCCACATTTCGCCAGTTATGATTAAGTCCTATGTAATAAAAGGGGCAAGCCTATCGCCATCAACCGGGCACAAATCTAGACTCAGTGACTGCTACTGAGAAATTCCTGATGGAAAAACCCAATAACACCTTGCCCGACCCGGGGATCGAACCTAGGACTGACGCTCACCACTTGGCCAACGAAGCAGTAATGTGTTTATGTAAAAGACTTATATGACGATAAATTAAAACACCATACCATGATTGCCAACCACGAACTTCACCAATTTCGTTCGCTGTTTATGTTTACTTTTTAAATAATTTTGTTGTACTGTTAATTTAACCATTTTTTCTGTGAGTTTATTTCTTTGATTGTTAAAAACCTTCAAAAAGAATGACCAACTTCATCTATTCCGTTCAAAAACATTACAAGGTTATTTCCCATACGATGTTATAATGGCAGCAAAACTTTCTTTTCCCTCGTATAGGTCGAGCACGTTCCGAAGTTTGCCAAACTTGAAGATTAATGATCGGTAAATAAACCTCCGTGGAGGATCCTGCAGAAATATTGGCGGGACATAGTTTTTCTGCGTATATTGGACTATAAATATGGATTTTCTTATTACAATGTTGTAGGTCCACAGACAGATCAAAAAAAAAAATATGTAGGTACAAGTATTCTGGATGCTGATTCTTTGGGCAAAAATTCTGGCCATTTTCGTGGCCAGAATTTTTACCCATAGAATTAGCATCCATCGACCACTCGCTTGGCGATATCCTAGGTGAAATACTAGGTGGGTTCATGGCCCTATGTTTCAACCCCAAACACATAACAATGGCGCAAGGGTGTCGACGCAAAATTGTGTTAGCTTATAACGTTTCTTTTAGGGTTTAAACCATTTCTATGTCAAAGGGAGGGGGCCGCGTCCAATCCATCACACACTTTGGTCAATGTCATAGTCTTCGAAATTTTGTTTCTAGGACATTTTATAAACTCGCGTTTTGAGAGCAGTTGTAAAGGGTAACTAATACCTACGCACTGAATCTAACCGAATGTTGGATTCGTCAAAAGATTGAATGGTGAAAGCAAGCAAGGGAGCAAGAATTACTCGTAGCACACACACAAGCAATTCTTTTCAATCGATTTTTTTAGGACATTTTGAGTAAATGTCCTAGAAAAATCGATTCGTTTTGAGAAGAGGTCGATCTTAAGTGCACACGAAATATTTCTTTAACACGTTCATCATTTAATTGAATACTTTAATTGGTAATTATGTGGTTGAGTCGTTTCGGGTTGAAACACTAGGGCCATGGGGTCCGAGTGCCAACCTAGTATTTCGGGAAATCGCCAAACGGTTGGTCTACTCTTCACGTGACCAGTAGGCGGGCCTATTTTTTGGCCAAAGAATCAGCATTGCCATCCAACGTGGCAACGCTTTATAGAGCTATTATAGAGTAAGTGTGTAAATAATTTAATGCCTAATTCACTCTCACAGTTCTCAGCAAACATACATAAACACAAACAAATTATGCGTCCCATAAAGAACTTGAATATTTAACTATTCAATGTTATAAAACGTAGTCAGAAAACAAGTTAATTCTAAAGAACACAGAGACTCACTTAAGTGAGTTCTTATCGTTTACTCGTAAATCCTTCAGTCGGTGACAAATGAGGTGTTACTTGATTCAACTAAGTCGCGAGAATATGACCGACTGATCTAATCAAATATATGGAACTTATTTCGTCGCATATTTGTAATAGAGCAAGATATTCCATCTACTACCAGGTATTATTACTATTCGGAAAGGCGTGGCGTAGCGTCGTTTTTTATTCAGAGCTAGTTAGGGTTCCGTATATACATAGAAAGGGTGCCAACGCGACCCTACTGCCTCTGTATGTCTTTCAGTGACAGGGCGCTATCTTTTGAACCGTAACATTTGAACCAGCATTGAGAGATATTTCTTGACGGCATTCAAACTGTCAGAGTTTGAATGCCGTCAAGAAATATCTCAGACACACTAGAGACACTAACCACACGATACAGAAGAAGATCATTTTGAAAATTTCAGTGTAGGTCGCTATAAAAACAAATAATAAAAATAAAGGTAAATCCATTATTATCCATTCCTAGAAATCGTTTCTTTGTCTGCGGCTTCCAATTCGGTTTTTCTGTAAATATATAACCGATTTTTATTCAGTAAGGCTTAAGTAAACATCAAATACATACATTAAAGTCAAAATAAAACGACCACAATCATGTATCTTTTTAATCAAATTGATGAATAATAATAATAATGCTTTTATTATTCACTAAAACACATATTTCTCACCGCAGTGTCGCAAATTGAACCATTTTAAAAGTTCATGTATAAATTAATTTCGCTATAGAACGTATTCTAGTCGTGTATCATCGTGCAACATAGAGTTACTAAAATATGGCATATTAATGTATGGACACATCGTGTCTTAGCAATATGCTCATAATTTCAGCCGAAAGACGTCCACTGCTAGACAAAGGCCTCTCTCAAGTGTACAGCAGATCCCCGCAACCTTCACCAAGTCATCGGTCCACCTAGTGGGAGACCTTCCAACGCAACGTTTTCCGGTTCGCGGTCGCCACTCCAGAACTTTTCGGCCCCATCGGCCATCCGTTCTACGAGCTGCACGAAGCAGCTTAGATTTTATGAAATGGAAACCATGAGAATTCGTTTTTTACTTTTACAATAATTCAAAATGAGTTAAAGTGTAGTGTTGTGAGTGCGCGTTCAGACATATACAGTTAGACATATATTCCAGGCAACTTTTATTTTTAATATGATGTTATTCCCAGATCAAATAAGATTTCACTAAGTTTTTTCATTAGAAATTTCTCATTATAGGTCCTGAGAGTATGAATTTGGTTACTGGGAGCCGCGATATTCTCACCCCCGTTACATAAATTCCTACTAATTATAAATGTGAAAGTTTGTAAGGAAGGATGGATGTTTATTACTCTTTCACGCAAAAACTGCTTTGGAAATTTGGATAAAATTTAGTACACACATAGTTCATATCCTGGAATAACACAAAGGATACTTTTTATCTCGTTAGTATGATCCCGTGAGACAATTATCGAACTCCATGCGGGCGAAGCTAGTTTAAACATAAATCGCGATATGTAAATATTTTGCGAAGGTATGAAATACATATTGCGCCATGTCTGTTTCTGCGAACCTCAATTATCGGAAGGGGTCTTCTCGCAAGGGCCTTGGAGCATTTATTGAAACATCGAATTGTTTTAAAACATAGTTGCAAGGACACATCCTCTTTATTTCTACTACCTGTGTTCCTTTGAGCACTCTATGCGCGCTCTTTTATTCCCTCTCAAATAGATTTATGTAGCTGATATTGCTAAGAGGGGAACCCAGCTTCCCGACTTGTTTAAGAAAGATATGTGAATGCATTATATTTGCAGTTCAGCTCGTATTTATGTTTAGGTTTTAGTCTGAAAGGATCTTGGTAAAAGAAATCAACATCATACAATTCATTTTTTTTTTGCAAAAAAAAATTAAAGTTATTTTTCACGTTTTTGTATTTTTGAGGTCGTTTTTTTTTAAAAAATTGTTTTCTGTTTTAATTTTCTATTTTTAAGTTGTATTCTATACAAATATTTGTTGTGGATTTATAATATTTTATTCTATACAAATATTTGTTGTGGATTTATAAAATGTCATACTCCCATTCAAATACATCATCATTCTCTTGCCCTTATCCCAATTCATTTATGGTCGGCGCAGCATGTCTTCTTCCTCCATACTTCTCTATTTTTCGTCATCTCATCAGACACTTCTTTTCTTGCCATATCATTCTTAACACAGTCCATCCATCGTTTCTTTGGTCTTCCTCTACTCATATACCTATCCACATTCATACTCAAAACTTTCCTCACGACATTTTCCTCATCCCTCCGCATCACATGCCCATACCACGACAACCGATTACCACACAACTTTTCAGTCACCGGCGCCACTTTCAGACTTCCTCTTATATACTAATTTCTTACTTTATCCATTCGAGTAACACCACACATCCCCCTTAGCATCCTCATCTCCGCGACATGCAAATGCCTTTCTTTCATCCCTTTTGTGGCCCAACATTCTGATCCATTCAAGACAGCAGGTCTAACCATTGTTTTATAAATCTTCCCCTTAAGTTTAAGGGGAATGCGGGAGTCGCAGATTGTTCCCGTGACCTGCCGCCATTTCATCCATCCCGTGTTAATTCTGTGCTTTACACTACGATCTGTTTCTCCATCGCTTTGCACGAGTGAACCGAGATACCGAAAGTCGGAGCTGCCAGGAAGAGGCGCGCCATCTAACGCTATGGCTCCAGAACTGGAGAGACCGCCGAAATTCCAGAACATGTATTCAGTTTTACTTCTGCTGATTTTCAAGCGTTCTCCAGTTTCTGTTGCCATTTCTCCAATCTGCTCGGGATCTCAGGTCAATCTTCACCAACAAGAACAAAGTCGTCGGCAAACAGCATGCACCAGGGTGCCTCTTCCTGGATGTCCGACGTTAAAGCGTCCATGATCAACAAGAAGAGTTAAGGACTTAAAGCCGACCCTTGATTACATTCTCATTAAAATACATACATACTTAACATACATAGAAATAACCCATCCAAGGACCAACCTTGGCAAGCGCTGCTTAACCTTGTAGATAGACCTGTGCGGCTGCTATTCAAGCGCCAAAAGAAACCTACACTAATCACAATTGCACTCTATGGACTTTCTACCCTAAAACACCGCACACCTTTTAAAGAGAAAACGAGTTAACTAAACTCCACTCACACATTTCCTAGTTTTAACGTGAAAATTGTTGAAAGTAATTAACAACAAAACACTTGGCGAAAGGCGCCGTAATTTCTAGAAAACATGCATTTCACTAATTAATTAATGTGAAGTGGCAACACAACGGGTTAAGTGTTGCTAGACTTAAGAACATCGACTAATTAAGATTTAATTAGGCTGCATTGTAGTCTAGTTTTACGAGTTTCTGAACTGAAAATGTAGATTTATTTGAAGGTATTTTAGAGAAAATAACAGAGTAGAGCTGGCGGTAGCTAGGTATTAAAGACCTAAGTAGTAGAAATTCTTCTAAACGGGCCATATTTTGACTGCAAAATAGTTGCCGGCAACATTGCCAGCAATTACAGTCAGTGTGTGCAATATACGACAATAGTTTAAATATAGCCGGACCATATAGCGACACATTATTGGTATGCTGCCTCGTTGGTCTTGTGGTCGCAAGCGCGACTGCTGAGCATGAGGTCCTGGATTCGATTCCCGGGTTGGGCAAATTGTTATTGGGTTTTTCTATCAGGAATTTCTCTGTAGCAGCCACGGAGTCTGGATTTGTGCCCGGTTGATGGCAACAGGTTCGACCCCTATTAATGGGACTTAAACATAACTGGCGAAATGTGGGTTTACTATTAGGTACATCTTTGCTTAACTCTATGTTTGTTTGGTATGGCCAATGCGTTTTTATGTGTTGCTGGCATGTTGCAGGACGATCGAATGGGATTCGAAAATATGGCGATATTGGCCAGTTCTATTGTTGTTTCGTTTAGTGGTATAGTATAGGTACATACCTTCCTTCAATGACATGAAGGATGCCGTGTTTGAGACAGCAGCTATATTCTGCCGCGTCGCAGATGATTTCGACAGCCATTTTTGCCGAGTTTTGTAGCCCGTGTACAAGACAAACATAATTATGAGCCATACAAGTTCAGACACTTTGCCTTGATGTATATGTTTCAGACAAAATCTGCATCAAAATGTTTTTGTGGTGGCCGGACCACAGTTGACAACATTGCAGCTACATATTGCATTAAAAGAATTGCCCGTTTAGAAGCACCTTTAGACATACAAAAAGTACTGCGCAGAATAAATGAGGAACCTTTTATCTTTTAATCTTTAGTTTTCTTTTACGATACCTACCCAAGAAAAGAGATAACTATCTCATTCTTGGTTAAACACGCTTTTATTACTTTCTATACAAACATCCCGTCTCTAATACAGCTTGAAAATACTAAAATTAAAAACTCCATTTTTTTCTTATTATAATACCAGTTTCAAGATATTTCTAGGGAACGGACTCTGTGACATTTATGTAGTCATGGTTCGGTTAATTTAAATGTAAAATCTTAAGGCATCCGTCCCGGGTCGGTGTCGGGCTGGTACTGGCCTCGTCCCGTCCCTGGTTTAATTAAAACCTCTTTGTCTGTTGACTATCTTTGTGCACTCCTTGATACGACCAGTACATTAGTAATTAAATCATTTGAAAAAGGAACAGAAAAGGAAAAATAATGTAGTTGTGTTCGCTCGCTTTTTGTGTTTGAAATTAGAATTTGTTTTGTCTGAAGGAATGTTTTGTTCGGTTATCTTGAAGAATTTTGATTTTCATAATTCGTGAAATGGGCAGTAGGTAGTACTGCGTTTTAAATTAACCTAATATTATAGTCGTTTTCTTACGGTGTAAATGTATATATATTTGTACTACACTTAAGCTGATAAGCTGACTGCCTCGTTGGTAAATGGTCAAAAGCTACTCCTTAACATGAGGTCCTGGGTTCGATCTGGGCAATTTCTTATTAACCACGGAGTCTAAATTTGTGCCCTGGTGCCCTTTGTGCTGGTTGATGGTAATAGGCTCGCCCCTTATCACACGGGACTTAAAACATAACTGGCGAAACGTGGTTGAACTAGAAGGTACAACTCTGCCTACCTCTTCGGAGATTACAGGCGTGATATTATTATGTTTAAAGTTCAAAATGAGATAACGTCAATATTGGGTGCCAATATTAAAAAAAATGTGAACACACACAACGGTACAACACCAATTCGTAACACAATTTATAAAAGCAACTAAATTCATAATTCAAAACATCAACTCACTGAAATGAAAGAATTCGAACATTTGTATTCGTAATCAAAATGTCGAAGTACATCAATATCACAAATATGATGAGAAAATATTAGAGAAAAAAAAAACTATTTACAATTCGACCAGCAATTTTTCTCTTCGAAAAATTGCGACGTATTTCTAGAGCCAGTACCTGATGTATCTATCTGATGCTTTTCGTCCCAGATGGAATAATAATTCTATGCTATATTTAGTTGCTATAGCAATATGCCTACGCCAATAAATAATTCATCAGGCGAACGATAGTAACTGATGACCTAGATCTCACTTTACGCACTCGAGAAATTCGTAATATCAAATTATATATCTATCTAAACGTATCATGATTTATGAAGATACACTCCCCGATAAATTGAATAAACACAATCTTACCAATTTTATTGGGGACAAGAAAATATTTCTTCAACTAAATTATACTGAGATAAAAGATCCGTTGACCCGTGAACCTTTCGAAGGTCGGTTTGTAGGACAAAGAAGTGATTCTTTTTATCACAGAGGGAAAAAATTGAAATTACGGACACCTTCAACGGTATTATTATGGGTCTCCTGACATTTCCCTCTTAAATAGGCACCGTAAGGGTACCATTTTGTTGTTGGCAGTTCGCCTGTGACGCCGATCGAGCCCTTGTTGAGTTTAAAAGTTTATATACAGGCTGTGGTAATTAGTTGCGGAACTGAAAGTATGAAATAAACGATAAACAATATTATTTGTTCAAGACTTAAACCTATTTAACTACTGGGCTTAAGATTCCTGTGCCATAAGCTTCAGTTACTTCCGTCACCACCGTATTCGAGCAGCCATTACAAGTGTGGTGAGGTGCAAAAAAGCCTGCCCTAATAAATGGATCGAATGGGTTCTAATTTGGTTAAAATATTGTTTTTATTTATGTTTTTTTTTTAATTATAAGGTATTATAACTAACGCGAGGTAGCCCATAGAGCTAAAAATAGGATGATTTTGTGACTGTGATTCCAGACTGATGTTTAATTTGATATTTCTGTAATCAATTATTAAAGGTGTCTGCGAAGCTTTCATATTTTCATTGTTGTTTTCTAAACAAAGAACCTTTTTTATTTAAAATTTCTCATTTTACTTTCATATTCAAATATTTACACTATAAAATTACTTGATGGACTGTGAGTTTTAGATTGAACCCAGTTGTATTTTAGCTAATAAATTAAAATGGTCTATTATTTTAAACTATAAAATGTCAACCGAAATTGAACTCTGGCTGCTATAAAAACTAAAAGTCCATTTGTATTGGTTAAATAAAAACGCGAAATCTAAATTCGTCGAAATAACACATTCGTTTTCAGGACTTTATTGCTGATGGACCGCATAAATGTTATTACCAAAAAATGTACAAATCTGTTTTTACAACATTAAAACCTGCCAAGAGCGAGTCGGACTCGCGCACTGAGGGTTCCGAACAACCTTTTTAAAGGCTAACTTAATTTTGCTGTTCGATCCCTAGAAACGGCTATTGCACCAACCGCAAATGATAAGTTTGTAATAGTAAAATCGCTTTTTTGTTGTTATTTAACTACATTTTTACGGTTTTCAGATTTTTCCCTTTACATGTGCTGTTAGACCTTGCTTTTTGCAAAATTTCGTGATTCTAGGTCAACGGGAACTGCCATATAGGTTTTCGACCCAAAACCTATAGGGTACTTCCGGTTGACCTAGAATTGTCAATTTTGGTTAAAAGCAAGGTCTTAACAGCACAAGTAAAAAGATAATTCGGAAAAATGAAAAAAGTTGAAAATTAAGGTAAATTTTGGTACTTACAAATTTTCGCGGAAATCTAAATTTGCCCATATCTTTTTATCGTGTTGACTTAGGACCTTGATTTTTGACACCTAATAGGGACTTTAGACATCAGTATCTGATATAAATTTCAACTTGCTAGGTCCACCCGTTCTTGAGAAAATCGGTAGTGACAGACGGATAGTCGGACAAGAAAGTGATCTTATAAGGGTTCATTTTTAACTTTTGAAGTACGGAACCTTAAAAAACATATTTAACTCCTAGCACATGTTTTCTAAAGCCATAAAAAAAAAAAAAGAAATACAGAACCCAAAAAAAAACAAAAGCAGCTAAACAACGGCCTATATATACGTCATACGTCAGTCAATACGAGAACTCACTTTACAAACGTGAATGTCATTAAATAGTGACTTTCCAACGTTCGTGACTAAACTGATATTGAGCCAATCACGAGCGCTCGAGGTTCGTTAGTCGCCCGATGAGAACGGGGACCGTAGTAGCGTTTTATGTTTCTTATAATTAGACATGGCTTTTGACAAACAAAATCGTTTGATGGAGTTATTGTGTTTGTTAGGTCTGTGGTTTAAGTTTATGGTTGCGGAATTGAAGGTTAATTGTGATCTTGTGATGTAGCTAGGCTTAATAAGTTTTATTATCATAGTTTGAAATTGAGCTGATTTTGGTCATAGTGGTGTCGATTCTGTTGTGCACAAACCAAACTTAATTTAGGCTATTGCTATCTTTTACTAAAAGGCAGAGCGAGAAAAGGACGGCTATAGCTATGAACTAAGTTAGAGATCTCAAACTACGTGCTCCCTTCATTTGTATGGAAATATTAGTTCCAACTTAATTTGACAGCTCTAAATGACGTCCGTCTCTTTCTCGTTTTATTAGTGAGAAAAAGATAGCAGTAGCCTTAATTAAGTTTAGTTTGTGCACAACAGAATCGACACCAGTGACAACTTTGTAAGGTGGTTGAGAGTAGTACCTATACTCAACTTTTGAGGCCGGCATTAAAAAGTTTGGAAAAGATGATAAATTAAAATCTTTTATGCTAGGTTATTATTATTTACGAATTTTGACACTGAAACAATACACGTGTCGTTTGAGCGTGTTACTTGTGGACAAACAGTTAGGTAGAGTACCTACAAATTTCACATTTAAAGTCTGTGACAGTCGGACACATGGTAGAAGTGATCGTATAGGTTTTTTTTTAATCTAGCTCTATGGTAAAACAATAATTAATTTAGATCGAAATTGTTAAATATTTGCAGGAGTTTTTGATCCTACAGAACCCGTGTGCTCATTAATACAGTATCAACCAAACCCTACCTAGCGGCATCTCCCCTCATAATTGGAAGGTACATAAGCGCAACGGAATACTAATATTAATTATCTCAAAGCACCTCTTTCCATTACAGGAACGAGTCATTCAGTTCCCCAATTAATTTGCGACATCTTTTTAAAAATTGTTGATGAGAAAAATTGGAACTTGTCCAGGTGGACCGGGGGTTTTGGGTCCCGTACATTGGAACTCGATGAAAAGTTTTTAGAATTATCATTAAACCAAAACATTCAGCCAGTATTTTTCACGTTAGGTTAGGCGTTACTGTTTCTATGTATGCACATTTCGCCTGTAATGTGTTACTAACATGTAATAGGGGGCGAACCTGTTGACATAAATCAGGCCCAAATCCAGACCCTGGGCTACAACTAAGTACTAACTTCCCTATTTGAATTAGATTTTGTTAACAATTTCAAGGGTTTTTTTAATTTTTTTGCACGGAACCCTAATCCTTTTTCTCCGCTTAACTTATTCCGTATATCATAAAATTGCTCCAGCCGTTTCGGAAATTCGTCGGAACAAACATGCAGACAGACAGACAAAAAATAAAAAACTGTTTTTTTATTTATTTATTAATCTGGGAGAACGGTAGTGGCCCCGCCAAGACGAGTCAAGCGAAGCGCAAGGGCACTACCTACCTTTTCTCGAAGCGCTTCGTCGTTTTTTTGAACCCTTATAACTTGGGTTTGGATTGTACCAGATAAACAAAATTCTCGAGATATGCTGCCAATAGCGGACTTATTAAGCATATTAAATTTTAATTGCATAGCTCTTATACTTTAGATTTTATTTATACATAAAAAAACCCTGATTTCGTCACTGATGATCATCAAAATACATCTATATGTATATTTTGATATAAGGGGTAGAGTTTGTGAAGTTAGACCTTGAGAGTTAGGGCGTGTAGAGTTAAAAGTTTGGCTCTACATGAGATCTGCTAACTTTTTGACAGTGCGAGTCATATGGTCTCGTCTTGGCAACATTTTACATGAAAATGCTTTTGGCTAGATTTCATTTCTTTGTGTAAGTTGCTTCTGTCAATTTTTTTTACCAAATTTCAGATTTCTAGGACATTGGGATGTAATGGTAATTCCAAATGTCCTAGAAACCTCAAATTTGGTATATAAGCTATTATTAGTACACAAACAACAAAAAAATCTAAAACTTGTAAAAAAAAATAAAAAAAAAAATTGGCACAAGCCACTTACAAAAAGAAATGAAATCTCACCAAAAACATTTTTATGTTTTTGGTGAGATTTCATTTGTTTGTTTTGTTTTTTTCGTTGTTTGTGTATTTCATTTCTTCATTCTGTGGTCTGACCCTTATTTTTTAGTTAATTATAGTGATGAAGGAAGGACTTTTTAAAAAGTCATCTGCTAAGAGGATGAAAGTTCTGCATTTTTACTGCTGCGAAATCCCATAGAACTCACAGCTTATAGCAAAATAATTACCCAAACAAACTCCCAACTATTGTTCATACTCAACACATTGAACAAGACAAAAAAAAACTAAGAGAATGCCTGAAAAGACTGCACTTAAAGTAGATTGGGGCTTCGTCCTCCGACCTCCGACCCTCCTACCGTGGGAGGTACAGCAGCCGGCATTTGTTTTTCTTTCGTCTTCCACAATCATGTAATTTTGATTTAGTTTTCTTTGCCCTTTCTCGTTTAGCGATAGATAAGTAGTTCTATATGCTTTAAATAGAGTTTTATTCAATAGTGAGGGGTTTTATTTTCTGTTATGAACGGTTTTGTGTGGGGGGTGTCTGTAAAATTATGTTTTTCTTCGGAATGTTTGCTTATAACGATTCAGTTTTAAAACCTGAGTAAAATAATTTCAATCTACAGTTTTCTACTAATAGGTTACCTGTTAGAAAAGGTAAAAAAAACTGAAAAAAAAAAAAAAAACTAAAACTGCAGCGGCATAGCCACTACTTTGTCATTCTGATGTTCGTTGGTTCCACCAACGGGACTCTATTACTAAGCCTCCGCTGTCCGTCCGTCCGTCTGTCAGCGGATTGTATCTCATGATCCGTAATAGGTAGACAATTGAAATTTTCACAGAAAGTGTATTTCTGTTGCCGCTATAATAAAAAAAAATATAAATAAAAAATTCAAGGGACTACTACGATGGTACGGAACTCTTCATGCGCGAGTCCGGCTCGCACTTGGCCAGTTTTTAAAGTTGCTGCGCATTGTGAAACTGGCATAAATGCGTAGAAGAAACATAGACAAACAAAGTATGTCTAAATATATGTTGTTTTCAAAATATTTCTGAGGATATGGTGATTTGTTCCACATCTCTACCCTATTTTTTAGGCTTGTTTAAGTGTTCACTATCGATATAAATACCAGCACCATCATCGAGCGCCCTAACTTTGCAAACATCCACCTATCTATTTAACTGTGATGCGAGCTTTTCCACTGTAAATAATTAAATTTTTAATATACGCGGAACCCAAACCATTCCCCTAGTCACATTTAACTCTGTCCCGAGTTTATTGTTTTTCATTAAAAACTGTTTATCTTATTGAAGCTCAAATGTTTTGAAAGGGTGCTGTGACACAGTTGCAGTATATGTTTGATTCCTTGTCCATTCAAAGGTTATCTGATAGATATCACTATTAGCTTTATGAAGTTCATCATCAGCCTACAGCAATCCACTGCTAGACATAGGCCTCCTCAATCGCACGTCACTCAACTTGATTCCCAGCAACTCTCATCTAGTTGCCACCAGGTACCCGAAGATCGTCGCTCCATCGCCGGCGGGCCGCCCGACGAGACCGCCCCCCCTTACGATTGCCGATTCGCAGTCTCCACTCAAGAACACGTCTACCTCAACGGTCATCGGTTCCACGGCAAATATGACCGGCCCATTGCCACTTCAGCTTACTTATTCTGTGAGCTATGTCGACAACTATGGTTCTCTGTCGGATCACCTCGTTCCGGATGCGATCCCTCAGAGAGACTCCAAGCTTAACATGGCCAAGCATTCCATAGCTCGCTGAGCGAACATGAATTTATGGACCAGACGTGCTGTGAACATTCACGGCACGGCTGGTCCATAAATTCATGTATAAAAAGTTGTGTATTGCATATTCTATCCATAAATCTATCTATCCTAATTCCTTAAGTAATAATCTATTCACCTTAGACAAGCTCATTCACAACTAGCTCTCCTACCACCATTACAACAAAAACTAGTTTTATTCATATAAAAATGAATTCAACCACTTAAATATTCTAAACTTAGCGCTCTTAATTACATACGAACAAGTATGTAAGCACTTTACTAACTTTAAAACTCAGTGCTCTTGAAGAAATATGCTCGGATCCAGTACTTTCTGAAGCGGTATGATGAAACGAGAGATTAGGAAAAAACTTAATGCATTTTCCAGTTCAGAAGTTTTCGAAACTAGACAAAAATTATCTAGCAAGAAAATTTTTTCGTGAAGTAGTTTTTCATTCAAAGTTTTTTAGCGTGGATGTATTTTTAACCAGTCTTGTTACCTTGATACGTTTTATTCCCGTCTACCCCCACCGGTCTGCCCCCACTGGTGGTAGTTGCAACTATTTGTCGCATCTACCACCACTTTTGGTACTATCTTATGCCGCCGGCTTCGCCCGCGTGGTGAGTATTATACTAGATTTTTTTTGTCATAAATGGAAAGATCATATTTATGTTTTATAACAAACAATTTTTAGTTTTTGTTTTTTCGCTCTAATTAGAAAGATATATTAAATTCTTTGAACCCAGTACCGAAAACACACTAACAGTTCCCGAAAAAAAACGAACGCGGCGTGTGTGACGTCACAATGTTAACGTTTACTCATCGTAACATACAGTTAGTACAGTGTTTTGACATATCATCGATTAATTCTTGTTATTATTAATATTTTGATTATCAAATACTATGAGTGTGCGTTCATTAAGAGAGTTGGATAAAAGAATCATATGTCAACGCCATTAAAAGTTATATATTTAGCGCGTAAGATTCTTAATTTACCCTAATAAAATCCAAGTGCGTCGGTCATCGCCATTATGAGAGCCGAGGCTTGAAATCATAAAAAAAATTGTTTTCGGACATCCAAGTTGAGAGTAATTAACTCGTCATTTAATTATGTGACGAATTCATCCATAGTTCCATTTAAATAAGTAATGGTAATGATGAATTTTGAAATCTAAAGTCGAAGTTTCGCGGCAATCTTGCGTGTTTACATTTTATTTTTTACATTGTATCACAGACGCGTATAGATTCGATAACAAATATGACAAATATCATTCTAAATACAACATGAAAATACCCAGATCCTAGCGTAATTTACTAACACAGGACCAATAACACGTAATATTCATTATCACTACTCAATTTGTATTCGATATTGACGTTGACGACATGACATGTCGACGATTTTTTTAAAAATCTTTGTGATGTGTAAAAGCGATTTTGTAATTTTGGATTAACTCGAGTAATTAAATTAAGGAATTTAAAAATCGACACATGGAAATTTTAATAATTTTGTTTTAGGCGAAAAACAATACATATTTACCTAACTGGACCGTTTGTCCCAGGTACACATAATCGTCTACAACTTCGAGTGTAGAGTCTCCGGTCTTGATAGGAGTGGGTGTGACATGGGCATTCAACATGATCTTGGTTTTGTCCATGTTCATTTTAAGACCTACTATTCCTGAAGCTCTACTGAGGTCATCGAGCATTGTACTGTGGTCCTCAATGGTCTCAGCCATGACCACTATATCGTCGGCAAACTGAAGGTGAGTGATGTACTCGCCATTGACGTTGATGCCTAGCCTTTTCCAGTCCAGAACCTTCAAGACATCCTCCAGTGCAGCGGTAAACAGTTTCGGTGCGCGAGTCCGACTCGCTCTTGGCCGGTTTTTATTATATTCCGCTTTATTTATGCTCTACAGAATACTCCGCAATTAAATCAAGCAGTTTGCATTTCATACCACAGACAATACCTGCTCCAAATTCGTTGACAGCCAAAAATAAAAAAGAATAATGTTGCCATGCTTTAATAAACGAAGTAGCTAAAAGTCAATATGTGATGGCGGCACACACTGGGGCCTTGTTTGTTTTGTGGGTAGGAACAATATTGTCTCATGTTCCGTCAGGTACAGTCGGATGAGAAACATCGTGTAACGAGGCTGTTGGCATTATTTTTTTTTTGTTTGGTACACTGTTCAGGTATTTTTCGTGATTGGTTCTATCTTAATTGATTTTGAAAAAAAAAATGCTGTTTCATGCATTTTGACCGTTGTTTTTTTTAATAACCGACGAAAAATATCTAAGTGGCGTTCAGAATTATGTATTTATACATACCCTGTATAGCTTAAAAGTGGTAAAATGTGGGCTTACAAATAACTATACATCTGCATACCCCTTCGGAGAATACAGCGGCTATATTGAGTAGGTAAGTTATTTACCAAAAATATAATGAAGTACATATTCTATTTTTGTTAACTAACTTTGTTTTTGATGCAGACTGTACTCAAAGAAAAGATAGCAAATAAAACAATTATTTATCTTTTACAATAAACCGAGTAGAGACATTATCTAAATATAAGAGGATTATATTTTATAAAATGTTCAGTTACTGTGCTGAATTTATTTGTATGAGAACGGGCCATGGCTTGGCTTAAGGCTGCGTGCATAGTGCTGGGGAAAAGCGGAAAACGATACTTGATGTTTTATCTTTGGCACGTGGCCTTTATCGGAACTAATACAGCCATCTTGATTTTCCAATGCAATTTTCAAAAACAATTTCAAACAAGTTTACTAACAGTGTCATTACTGCATGGTACTTATGGCTTTCAATTTACCTTGGCACTTATATTTAAAACACACTAAGCAGGTTTTAAACTTAAAGTAACAGTTTCCAAATATTACTGAAAAAAGATACAACCAGTAATTATTCTTATTCTAAATTAATAAACAGCATCATTACCGATGTATAAACAGATAATATTGATAAATTATTGTTTTTTAAATAAGCCCGTCCAATATTGTTCACGACCAGTTTGACTCAGGATATAATTTTGTGGAATTATTATTACTGACCGATCTGTATTAAATTGCACGGCCCAATAAAATTTTACTAATTTTACTACCTACGTATGGAAAAATATAACCAGAACGGAAGTAAATAGGTAGATTCACTGTACATTTAAATAGAGCTAAAGATGTTTTTTATTAATACTGTTTACCAAAATCTCCCAATATTTACGGTAAACGCCATACAGCCACAACTGTCATCGAACGCTTACTCAAATAATTCAAAAAGTCCAAAATAAGAATCCCGTTCTAAAACCAGGATATAAAATTAAATATCCGGAAAGAATCAAGGCGTTATCTGTAATAGAAATCTCTGGATTTATCGGCTCTGTGGCTGTGGGTTTGTACTGGCTTTCGAATGAAATATAGGCTGTACCGCCGGTGGTCGTTGCCTTACTTCGTTTTTTTCCATAGACAAACACTACGCGCTGTATTGGCGCGCTTTTCGAGCCAATTTTTACTGGTTATTTTTTAAACGGTACTATGTGTTTGGTGTGCGATGGTTTTCTATTTTTGGTGGATCCGCTGATGGGAATGAACGTCTAGGATGCGGATTGGCCATTTTTTTTTTAAGTAAAAGGTTCTCGTACAAATAGCAAACGAGGTTAGGTTAAATTCACATTTTGCTACAGTAAATCGTTTCATGAGTTGTAATGTGATTTATTTTCTCTTTTCAAACTACATTTTGTTTCTTATTTATGAAGCGAATGCAGGAATTCGAAACCCGTTTGCTTGTACGGACTGAAAAAGTCCGAGAAATACAGTTTTCTTGTAGAATATTATTTGGTGCCAGTACAGGATGACTGATGTTGGATAGACCGCAGCAGTGACGGATTAGGGGGCAAGTTTAATAGACCACAAAAGGGATTGACGTAAAACTCTTTGACACAGGATTTCTTCATAAAGGCTAATGTATAAAGTTGTTTGTTCTTTTGTCGAGAAAGTAAGATCATTGACCCACGTATTTTCGTAAAGAATAAAAGTGTCGTATAGCTCCTATCAGGTTTCGGCGCAATGCCGCAGGGGCGTCACATCTACGTCTACTATATGAATACAATAAAAACCTTTTCCTTTTTTACATTTGGAAGGTAAGTCGCCAGTTTAACAAAAGATCTGAGGAGGAAAAAAATATATCTAAACATTTCTTTAGCCTACCTAACTATAAGGGGGCCGTCAAGGGGGAAATAATAATTCCAATTTTATTGGGAATGTCCTTCAACAAGATTTTTCCATACGATGGAAGCAATTTATGTGATAACGTTCGGGGAAATTGCTTTCTGCCCTTTCTTTGCTTCTATTGAATTTATGGCTCGATTCAGTCTGAATGATATTTATGGAACAACTACAGTTGGCTCTGGTAATTTATTATGTCCTATCAAAAACTCGGCTTCGATGATCCGGGGATTGGTGCAAACTTTTTGGGGTTATTTCCGTGTTTTTAGGGTTCCGTGCCTCAAAAGGTAAAAAAGGAACCTATATAAGATCACTTTCTTGTCCGTCTTTCCGTCTGTCCGTCTGTCACCACCGATTTTCTCAGGAACGGGTGAACCTAGCAAGTTGAAATTTATACCAGTTACTGAGGTCTATAGTCCCTATTAGTGTATAATAGTTCTGAGTCAACACGATAAAAAGATATTGGCAAATTTAGATTTTCGCGAAAACTGTACTTGTAAGTACCAAAATGTACCTTAATTTTCAACTCTTTTTATTTTCCATTTACTTGTGCTGTAAGACCTTGCTTTTAACCAAAATTGTCAATTCTAGGTCAACCGGAAGTACCCTATAGGTTTTGGGTCGAAAACCTATATGGTAGTTCCCGTAGACCTAGAATCTCAAAATTTGGCAAAAAGCAAGTTATAAAGCAACATGAAAAGGAAAAATCTGAAAACCGTAAATATGTAGTTTAATAACAAAAACAAAAGCGATTTTACTATTACAAACTTATTATTTGCGGTTGGTGCAATAGCCGTTTCTAATGATCGAACAGCAAAGTTAAGTTTGTCCTTTAAAAAGTTTGTACGGAACCCTCGGTGCGCGAGTTCGACTCGAGTTTTTTTATCTGATTGTCTACGGTTGGCTGCGCGAGGGTTAAATGAGTCGTCGAAACGTCGTTTTGTCCTTAGCGGAATATTTTATCAATGAACTATGGAAACATTGGAGATTGGTTGTAACTAAAACTTGATCAGCTGGCTGCCTCGTTGGTCTCGTTGCAAGCGCGACTGCTGAGCACGAAGGCCTGGATCGATTCCCAGGTCGCGAAAAGTGCCAGCATTTCTCAGTAGCAGCCACGGAGTCTGGATTCGTGGCCGATTGATAGCAATTGGCTCGCCCCTATTACGTAACGAGGTAATATAAATATAATAAATCTTTATTGACAAATGATTGTTCAATGATCAGTGTAGCCCTGTGTACATGGGACTTAAACACAACTGGCTAAATGTGGGTGTACAATAGGCATGACGACAGTATCAAAAAAATGCAAATCTATTTAGTCCGTCAGTTAGAGTATTGGAAAGTACTGGACACGTATTTTTTGTTTTTGTAATCCAATGAATTTGACAAAGATAAAACGCATCAAAACTCGGGAGTGGGGACTCGTGACGTCAGAATTAGCTAAAAATTATACCTAGGCGTGACGTATTGAGAATTTTAAAAGCGTCATATCATCGTCAATTTTTATTTACGTAACAAAAGAAAAAACACGTGTCAAATATTTTCTGATAATCTAACTGACGGACTAATTCGTTTTTTTTTGTCGTCTCGCCTATTAGTTACACTTTTGCCTAAACCATCGGGGATGACAGTCGTGATGTTACGAGTATGTTATGTTGATCAGCTGTCTATCACTCGACACTGGAATATATTCTAATAAATAAAGATGATTTCATTTTGTATTTATATGGCTTTACTGGCAATTTGTGATACCATAATAGTTGCCTGTACTTTTCCTCTATAACATGATAGGATGTATCTACAATAGGGTATACGCATTATTTTTTTTCTGTCGCAACATCATGTAGAGATAGGAGCCTTTTTGGCCTCGCACAGGTCTTTTTATTATTTAGTTTGAGATTCTTTTTTTTTTATTATTATTTTTGTAGTTCCTGTGCTTGTCCCAAATAAATATTTGTCATTCTATTATATTTATTTTCTATTATATTATATTCTATTATTATTACTATTCTACAAAACGTTTTAACATCAGAAATAGCATAAAAATATTTAAAAAAAAAGTACTTAGTATTTTATAAAAAATACTAAGTTTTATGCATTTGAAACTGCTGATTAGACAGAGAGATCCGATACAGCGAATGACGTAATTCGCTGCATCGACGTACAAAATCCAAACTAAATTCCGTTTATCTAGAAAGAGATAGAAACAAAAGTTTACATGGTTATAACTTTTGTGTTGTTTGGCCGATTTATGTCTTGTTTTCGTCATTATTTTTATAGTACTTTAACATTCCGTATCGAAATAAAAAAAAGGAAAATTTATGCATTATTCCCTATTCTACATTCAGTTAATATATCTCATCATTGAATTTACCTTCGGAAAAAACACGGGTACCCATTTTGTAGCTTCCGTACGTTTTTTCATAGGTGACCACTGAAAAGCAGAGCTGTGTTGTGGTTCTCATAGCACAACATCATAGTGAGTGGGAACCTACTTGTCACAGTCACGACGTGCGGCCTGTAAATTTTTTTTAGTTGTATTCTTAATGTTTTATTTTATATTAGTTTTGACGTGACAACGTCTTTAAAATTAGTACCATACACGGGGTACTATGTCAGAAAACCCGACCGTAACGTAACAAATTGATGTGTTGGCCAAAACGCGTAAGTGACGAGTATTCCACGACGCTTTGGTACGACCTTTGGGTCGCGAAGTATTATGCGAGCCGCATTATACCGCTTCCATCGCTTTATTCTACTCGGCACCGCTAGACACCGCATGTTTGGTGATCCGCTGAAAGCGCTTTATTATCTTAACCCGTTTGAATTGTACTGACAAAATTGTCAGCAAAATGTCAATGTCAATGATTTTAATGCCAAGGAATGCTTGCAATGCTTTATTTGCCACAAATGGTATGAATTGTTATTAGAAGATGATAAGTAATCGGGCTGGACTACAGTTTGAAACAAAAAACATAACCGGCAACTTAAAAGATGTGAGAGTAGGCACAAATATAGACGTTTCACGTTAAACCAACTGCCGCGTACACCGTATATAGATGCTCTGTGGACACATCCCCACCCGTTTTCTTTTTAATTTTGTGTGCATATCATGTCCCTGCGACAAATAAATACTTTTTTCTTTCTTTTCTTATTTTGTATGTATTATAAACTATGTGTAAGTCTGTCTGTCTAAATACATAATTAGGAACACATTGACCCTTCAACATCATGTAAGTACCTGCTTCCAATTTTACAGAATACGTATCTTGAAAAACGTTTGTAGGTAAAAACGACTGGGCATGGCTTATATTTTATTTATAAACCATTTTTTCAAACACTGTTTTGAGCTTTCACAGTTTAAAATTAAACTTATACTGTCAGTTACGGGATATCTTTCGTGATTATTATTAAACCCGCGATCATGGCGCTTGCAATAGCGTCGAAATATCGGGAGCTCAAAACAAGAAAAAGAGCAAATGTTTCTGTGATGAGCATGGACATTTGTTTCCGAGTCATGGATGTTTATAATTATGTATAATTAGTATGTATTTACAAAGAAAAAGTATCTATGTAGTTTATCAACTAACTGGTGTCCACGACACAAGCCTCGTTGCTTAGTGTGGCACTAGATGGCGCTGTGTGTAATGTCCAGCGATATTTATTTATTTAATAATAACCACGGAAGATTTCCCGTAAGTGACAGTATAAGTGTACCATTTTCTCATCGAAACTTACCTCACAGAACCTCAATGACAAAATAAAGCTTCAAACCGTAAGACTTGCATCGATTTTTCGAACTCTCGTCTCCTCTTGTTTTTCCTCTGGCATGTGCAAATGAGGCTTGATGTCGGGTGGTAAAGGGAAGGACCACCAGATGGCGTTTCCGACTCATTTCTCACGAATCTTCCACATCGTTCACCGCTGCAACGGTTTGCAAGACGATGGGTGTACGTGTACCCGTGTCGTTTGTTTTGCTGCGTTTTCTTGGAGAAAGATGCAAGTAAGGATGGGAATAGATTTTAAGAGAAACTTTGTTTTTCTTATAAAATGTTTAAGGAAAGTTTTGAGGTGTAGATAAGTTTGATGGTGGTTTAATAATATTATGTCCCTGTGTGGCTTAATAGTTTTTTTTTTTGAAACACTTAAACTCAGGCTTCAGGTATAATTAGATAAACAAAAAATAACAGGAATTTATTAGTACAAAAGTTATTCCTGTTATTTTTGTTTATTTTTCCTTTATTGGCCAACCAACAAATTGTTTACACTATAATTAATTTTATACCATAATCTAAGGTTAGTGTCACAATTACTTACAGGTTAGCCCCATTTAAAACATATTGAGCACTGTATTAAAAAACTAATGTCCAATTTAATAAAATTTATAAGTTTAAATTAAGGGCTAAATATCCCTTAAATGGCTTAGCATGAACCTCCGTTACTCCTAAAATACGGCAGCATTAATTTTGAAATAATTATATGGTAAAGTTGAGGATTAATGCTAAGTCCTATGTATGACGAAAACACGATTCCATAAACTTTTCTTAATAGAAAAAAATTCCAAAGTTACCTCCAAATCGAACAATAAACCGCTGGTATTCAAAAAGTACTTGAAATTAGGTCATGAAACTTTGCATACTAACTGAACTAATTATAAACCAGGTCTTATGTGTTTTATTTTTTTAGTCCAATCAATAGATTTTTTGTAAATCGCAAAAAACTACTCATTTCGCACTATTCGGCCGCAGTGACTGAAGTAACAACCGTTTTGTAGTGCAAGCTGATTAGCACTTTATTCTAACAGAATTTCAAACGAAGTTTGAACCACCACAAATAGAGTTGCTAATTTTAGGGTTAGCAGGGCCTTAACATTACGTGATGGAAAAAACCTGTTGAGAAAACGAAAAGCCAATTACAATTTTTACTCGATTTGGAATTGATTTCCAAATCGGGTAAATTGTAACCTCTTGTATTGTAAACCCTTATAAACAGCAGTATCATTTGTGAATTTGGGGGAACCAAAAGTGCAACGAGGCACATTAAAACGGGATCCCTTCTTTTTGCATTATGTTCTTTTTCCCAATATACTTTGGCATAACTGTTTTGGCATAATTTGTTTTGCCATAATAATACTTTGTCATATTTTTTTTGGCATAATTATCATGAAGACTATTATTTTTGGCATAAATTTAATTCGCATAATGTAACTAGGCATAATGACTATTAGCATTATAGTATTTATGCATACAATTAATAGAAATAACGGAATCAGATTTGAGTTATTTTCACGTATTTTTACATGGCGGCCTGCGAGCTGAGAAGCAGGTGGTTTTAACGCCCGCCGCCGCAGCTGAGACTGTCCGGATTCGAAGCTGCGGTGGTGAGCGTAAAACACATCTGCGACGATAAGCTCGCGTGGGACCGCCGGAGCCCTGCAGCGCCGGAGCCGTGACAGAAAACATGCCTGCTGTATGTTGCATACTGTATGCTTGCTTGCATGCTGCATACTTGCTGCATGCTTGCTTGCATGCTGCATGCATGGTGTATGCTTGTTTTTAAGCTTCATCAAGCATAGAAACAAGCATACACCATGAATGCAGCAAGTATGCAGCATGCAAGCATCGTGTATGCTTGTTTGAATGCTTGCTTGCATGCTGCATGCATGTTTTATGCTTGTTTGCTTGCTACATGCTTTCTGCATGCATGGTGCATGTTTGTTTACAAAAAATATGCGTGAGCTGTAAAATTATTTACGCATAACAATGCGTAAATAATTTTATGCGAAAATATAACGAAAATATAATAAGGAGTTACAAAAGTATGCCAAGTTATATTATATCTTAAAATTTTAGGCAAATGGTTAAGGAACCCATTAAAACAGGTCACTCTTAAAAAAATATGGCATCACAAAATACTGATCACTGCCCACTGGCAATCAATAAAAACCGACCACCTAATAATCACACAACCATACAACCAACAGAAAACCAGATGCCATTAAATTTACACTGCAGTTTTTAAAATCCAACATGGCGTCCAAACGTAAGTTTAAGGAGGTCTAATGCATCTTTTATTGGCAACGCTTGAACCTCTTTCTGAGGAAATGGAAATACTCGTAACATACACGGTGATCTGGGGCACAAGGAAAATATATTATCCTTGTGTGATATAAGAAATTTGATATGTACTAGAAAGCACCTACATAATATGGGAAAGATAAGTATTGAGTTTTACGGTTTTATTGCTGTTTGAACTACCATTGTGGAGTTTGTTTTTGATATGACAACATTGGTGTCACTTCTTTAATTTTGTCGTTTTATAATATTTTATTTTCTTTGTATAGATTCTTTTTTCCGATTGTTTGTGAATGTGTGATTAAAAGGCCTTGTAGATTCCTAATACTTATTAACTTTTATCTTGTTTTACGTTTTTTGTAAACTTAGCAACGACCTATTATCGAGCCTAAGCTGTCCCCCCATACTTAAGTACTAATGCTGTAACATAATATTATTGTAATACCAAATGATTTGAAAAGAGTAACCACGGAGTTTCTTGCCGTTTCTTCTTCGTATAAAACGAACAACCCGAACCGTGCACACACGTGTGTAAATTAAAATATTTTGACTTTGATGTTTGTATCATGATGGATAAAGACAGGAACACCTTGACCGATGTGGGAATCGAACTTTAAACCTGATGCTCAGCAGAAGTGTTTGCGACCACAAGACTATAACGAGGCAGTTATAAATTTAATTCGAGCTGCAGCCCGTTGCCTGGGAATTTAAACATCATTGATGAAACGTGGGTAGACTGTTAGGTTTACCTGTACCCAAACCCTTTAGATCTATAGGCGTGATGATGTATTATGTTATGTTCTGCTTCTGTCTCTTATTTGCCAGCCATTATTAGTTATACATTTAACACAATAATATGATGATATTATTGTGTTAAATGTATTCCTAATAGATGATGATCTGCCTAGCCTTTCCCCAACTATGTTGGGGTCGGCTTCCGGTCTAACCAGATGCAGCTGAATACCAGTATTTTACATGGAGCGACTGCTTATCTGACCTCCACAACCCAGTTAGTACTGGGTAAAACGATACCCCTTGGTAAGACCTTGTAGACCATTGTTTAAGGAACTTTCTTTGCTCACTCTACCGTCTATATACATATATGAAATGGGAGTGTTTGTTCGCTGTAACTTGCATTTATTTGAAAAATTGCGCTCTCGCCGTCATCCGAATACCATTCATGTAACCACTCATAAAACCGCATATTTTGGCAAAAGTGTGCTAGGCATGGCCCCAAAAATATTTAATAGTATACCAGCAGCTATTAGAAATAAAGAGTGTCTGGGATCCTTTAAGAGGTCTCTGATTAAATTCCTTACAGACAGATCACTGAATTTACTAATGATAAACAGAGGTATGATGATTCCGACTTCCCAATTAAACACTTATGAATATATTTGTTGACTAATTATGGAATGTGATTATTTATCTAAAGCTGAAATGACATGTTTACCTTATCGACATATGTATTTTAAACTGAATTTTTGTTTTCCTTAATGTAATCTATTGACATACCTTAATAATTGTAATTGCTTGTTTATGTATGTTTTATGTTAATTTTGTCCGCCATTTTGTACGCCATAAATTGGCAAAACATAGTGCACACATTTTAGACGATATACTATCTGTAACCATACCTATGTTTCACAAAATAAATGATTGATTGATTGAAGACTGGTTGTCAGACTTTTTGGGCCTCTGACTACCTGTAACGACTGTCAAAGATCTACAAATGCCAGCCAGGAGTTGTGCGACTACTCAAGTACAAGAGAGCTAAGGATTTCTACTGACGGATCAAAAACCAACGATTGGACAGGCATCGGAGTGTTCTCCGACGACCTAAACATTAAGATATCCAAACCACTTGGAATGTTCAACTCTGTTTACCAAGCAGAGTGTGTAGGTATTATCCAAGCGGCACACACTATAGAGGCCAGGGAGGTTACGGATACCAATATTCGAATACTCTCCGACAGTACCTCTGTTCTTCAATCCCTAAAGAGTAACCAGATCACGTCGAGACTAACACTAGAATGCCACAAGGCCCTAGAACGACTCACGGTACTAAATCACAACACGGTAACGCTACAATGGATTAAAGGTCACAGTGGATCACTTGGAAACGATGCGGCTGACGAACTTGCCAGAAGAGGATCCAGCACAAAACCCTACGGACCCGAACCCATTGTGCCAATTCCTTTCAAGCAGCTAAGAAGCTGGTTAAAGGATCACACTCGTATACAAGCAGAGAAATGGTGGACCTCGACACCAGGATGGAGGCAATCCAAGGAAGCTATGCCATCCCTGGATACAAAGCTGACCAGGCGCCTTCTGCGCCTGGACAGAGATAGCCTGCGTCTGGTGGCGGGGACCATCACTGGACACTGTTCACTGAATAAACACTTCCACACTCTAGGTATCACTGACAGTCCCCTGTGCAGAGCATGCATGGAGGCGGAGGAAACGGTGGCGCATGTGCTCCTTGAGTGCACAGGCGTTACCAAGATTCGCGAGGAGACCCTGGGAGCACCAAGATCCCTTGTGGATGCCCTGAGGAGACCGGGAAGTCTGATCTGCTTCTGGATCTGGGCTGGTTGGAGTAATCGGCCACCATGGCTCACGCACAATGGACCACTTCAAGGACTAAGTGCGGAAACCTAAACCCCATGATAGATAGATGCCAGCCAAGACCAAGGTCTTAACGTGCTTTCCGAGGCACGGAGGAAACTCGGTATGTAATGGGTGGTCACCCATCCACAGACCAACCTAGGCAAGCACGGCTTAACCTAAAAATCGATCCGAGCGGCTGTTTTTGTATTATTGAGCCACGAGCTCCTACCAATTTAACACAATAATAATTATATGGATGCATATTCGCCCATAAATAATGTAGGTAGGTACTATACCGAGCTTGTTCAAAGTTATAGAACCGAAAAAGAAACCACAAAACTGTTGAGAGCTTAGAAGCTTTTTCGGCACTAGTGCTCGAATATACGGTGCAACGTGTAATGACACTTTTACGACACATCACACTAGGCTTGATGTAGAGGGATTTTTTTGTCGAAGGGAATCTGAGAAGCTAGGATGTAAGACCTCAGATGTTTCAGACGTCGTTTTGGACTCTTGGTTAACTTACAGGCCAAAACGACATCAAAAAAGTCTTACACATTGAAGACATAATATCATCATCACGCCTGTAATACCCGAAGGCTTAGGCAGAGGTGTACCTAATATTACACCCACATTTCGCCAGTTATGTTTAAGTCCCATGTAATAGGGGGCGAGCATATTGCCATCAACCGGGCAAAAATCCAGACCTTCCGTGGCTGCTACTGAGAAATTCCTTATTGAAATCACAATATCACTTTGCCCGAGCTGAGACTCGAACCCAGGACCTCATGCTCAGAAGACGCGTTTGCGACCACTACACCAACGAGGCAGTAAAAGTACGAGTAGCACTGAATACCTATCGCGTTATCAAGGCTAAGACTTTACATCACTAAAACGCCAAAATAAAATCATAAGCATATATAATAAAATACAAGTTTTCTTGTATTTTATTATGCTTATGATTTTATTTTTCCTTTGAAACACACATAGCCCATGTCTCATCACAATGTTTATTATTTCGGGTATCTTGAACTACACAGTCACAAGGGTTTTTATGATCACTCCCTACGGCCATGTACGAGAATGTTGCCATCCTTCCTCAATTATATTTTTTATAGTTGCAACCTTTTATTTTTACGGTGAAGGCTTAAGATGAAAAATATACTGTTTGGAGAGTAATTTATGGCTGGTTGGTGTCAGGAGCCAGCTGTGTTGTCCACAGAGGTGATGTGAAAATGAAGAATGGCTAGGTAAGATGTATTTATATTGGCTGTAATAGTTCAGGTGGATGTAGCACACTAAAGTAGGCACAATTTAATAACGTGCTTTCTGGAGCAATTGCTTTTTTTACTTTCAAACTCAAACTCAAAACTCAACTCAAAGCATTTATTTCAATTAGGCCATTACGGCACTTTTGAATGTCAAAAATACAAAAAAGAAAATCAAAGCTACAGTCCCAGTCACAAGGCATAATAACTTGAGAAAGTACTGTAGTTGCCCATTCCCTAGCGTAGATCTCTATGGAGAAGAACGGGCAAGAAACTCCATGGACACTTTTTTAAAATCAAAATATTGTTACAAAATCTTGGTTACATCATTAATTTTGAGATTATACATATATGTGAGAACGATGTAGAAAGACGTGCACACTAAGAGCGTCCAGAGTAAAAGATTAGATCAACAATTTACGAATAAAGTAATTACAATGAACCTTGGCAGCTAAGAGATGACCAGTCCCAACTGACAGCGCCCGTTCACAAACATGACGCATGTACCGGCGCCATTCAACTCAACCATATTGAAGGGAACTAAATGACCCGACAGTTTAAGTGAGCATGACATTAACAAAAACAATTGCTTCAGAAAGCACGTTAAGTAACCTAACCTAATAGACTAAAACTAAAACCTAATATAATAGATGGTCACCCATCGTTGGTAAGTGTAGCTTAACCATGATTCAACCGTGTGGCTTTAATTACTTAGTAACAAGTAAAAGTGCTACTCCTGGGTTTTGCCGCTCTCCACAAATATTTTAACCTTTTTGGAATATTTTCTTCGATTTTCAACTATGTTGAAACTTGTTTGCAAGATTAGAATTAGAATACTTAAATTAACAAACTTGGTAAATTCGAATCTTACTGATGTCTATCTTAATTTCAAACGATTTAATCACTCATTCAACTTCTAATTGTTTCTTAATTAATTAACGTAGTCCAACATCTGTGCGAATAGTTCTAAACTTAGGATTTTAGTTTAATTTTACCTTAGAAGTTTCAAAATTGATGCCTTTTTCGTCTGAGGTTAAAAATGACGCACGTCACGTTCAAAAGTAGACGAAAACACTAATCTTTGCCATTTTATCTGAACACAACTGCATCTACGATTTGGCTTCGAAACATGAAGCAATGAACACACAATAAGCCTAACACAATATCACGCCTGTAATCCCCGTAGGGTCAAACAGAGGTGTATCCAATTATAGTACACCCACATTTCGACAGTTATGTTTACGTCCCATGCAATAGGGGGCGAGCCTATTACCATCAACCGGGAACTTCAGACTCCTTGGCTGCTATTGAGGAATTCCGTATGGGAAAACTTACTAGCACTTTGCCCGACCCAGGAATCGGACCTAGGACCTCGTGCTCAGCAGTCACGCTTGCGACTACTCGACCAATAACGCAGATCTATCTAAGTATTATTATAACCAGCTCATAACGTTCTGAATGCTGGGAAACTGGCCTCTTCTCTGTGTGTGCCATAATACACACCATGGACCCAGCACGTTAAAATGTTAAGACATCGGTGATAACTGATAATAAAGCAATGATATGGATAAAATGTAGAAGCATCGACGAATAAACTAAACTATCACGCAAATCGTAAGAAAAACGACACAAACCCTCCCAAAGGCTTTTCTTAAATAGAAATATCACCTTGGAACCCAGGAATTGTGTAAAACGATTGCGGTGCTGCACCAGACTTGGGAAGGATTTTATAACACAACATTTACTTGGATTTTGAGGAGAAAAATGTTAAATGTACGCTTAGAAAGGAGACGTGTACTAAGGAGTCTTCGGGCGAATTTTGTCGCTAAAGTAGAAAGTTCTGTGTCGTTTAACTTGCTGCATTTTGTGCTATATTTTGTGCTGCAGTAGGTATATTATAGAAAAGTACCTGGAAGATGAGATTGCTCGGGTGAAAATAGAAAAAACTAATTTTCCCAGATATAAGACCTAGCTACATCGATTTACGGACGAGAGCAACAGTGGCCCAGTGGTGGTGCCCCCGACTTACGAACAGTAGGTCGTGGGTTCGAACCCAGACAGGCGCATTATTTTGTGTAATTTATTTCATCACCACTGCTCTCAAAACGGTGAAGGACAACATCGTGAGGAAACCGGCATGTCCTAGAACCAAAAAATCAAAGACATGTGACATCTACCAATCTGCACTGGCAACGCGTGGTGGATTATAGCCCATTCCCTCTCATAGAGAGGAGGCCGTGTCCCAGCAGTGGGAACATTAATAGGATGATGATGATGATGACATCGATTTATTGCCCCCATATTGTAACTTTTATCAAAATAGTTAGAGCCGTTTTCGACAACGTGATTACAAATGTATATAAAAAAGCTTTATATAGTATAATATTGCTCATTTAATAGTTTATGATAGGATTGTAGAAAGTACTGGTGGCCTCAGTGATAAAGGCCCCGACTCAAGTGTTGCAGGTTTGAACCCAGGCAGGCATTTTACTTTTGTGTTATTTATTGCATCACCTGCACTGCTCTTAACCGCCGTAAGGTGGATCCGGGCAATCCCGTTGTATTGCCAGAATACGGATCAACTTTTTTTAGATAATATTTAGTCTTTGAGCCTTAGTTTAGTTTGCGGATTTACATTTCACGTTCGGATACCAAAGGTTAAACAGTGAAAGAAATCATCGTGAGGAGTGTATGTCCTAAAACAAATCAAATCGAAAAAGTGTGTTCTATTAACCTCATACCCCAGCAGTGGGAACGCTATTGTTTAATAATGAAATACCTTTATGTTTTTTTGTAGCCCTAGCTCCAGCTGCAGTTAGATTTGTTTACTTTTATCTTGCAAGTAAACGTAGGCACGTACGAGTATATAGGTATCATTATCTGCCTAGCCTTTTCCCAGCTATGTCGGGGTCGGCTCCCAATCTAACCGGATGCAGTTGAATACCAGTATTTTACATGGAATGACTGCCTATCTGACCTCCACAACCCAGTTAGTACAGGGTAATACGATACCCCTTGGTTAGACTGGTTGTCAGACTTACGGGCCAGTGACTACCGGTAACGACTGTCAAAGATCTAAAAATGACAGCCAGGACCGCGAGGCGTAAGGTGCTTTCCGAGGCACGGAGGAAACTCAGTATGTGTGATACCTCACATACTGAGTTTGGTATGGATGGTCATGGTCACCCATCTACGGACCTACCTACGTAAGTGCGGTATAACCTGAAGATCGACCCGAGCGGCTAATATTTGTAGCCGTAGCTCCAACTGCAGTATTTTTTTTTACTTTAGTCTTTTCATTACGTACGTATAAGCATACAGGGTCAGATTAAATTAACTAATGAAACTTCACAGATTTGGTTAGTAGATAACAATACTTAAAAAAATACGGTAGAAACGATGTTTTTGGGGACAAAGTTCTGATCAAACGAGCCCACTTCTGTCATCGAGCGTTATGTGCTTTAAATTTTGCACACAGATTGTTTATAACCCGGATAAACTCATAGGATACTATTTATACCGGTAGTAAGATCCCGTGGGACAGTTATCGAACTTCACGCGCAGAAGCTAGTACCTAGCAGATATTTCCCGGTGACACAAAAACATAGCACAGTCTCGCCTCGGTCTAAGTGTCTCTTGCACCATTTCCCTTTCGTGAACTCTTGAGTAGCGTTGATGTAAAGATATGTAGTGTTGTCGTACCAATAAATACAGGTTTCTGTTTTTTTGTGAAAAACCCAACCTTATCGCTACATATAAGTTTTTAAACTGACATGGTCACTACAACAACAACAACATTATTATTACAGAAATAGGACATTTACCATGTTTACTGTTTGTTTTGAGTTCCCGCTATTCCGCGCTGTTGCAAGCACCATGATCACGGATAAACTGAAGTTATTGGGGGTGAGGAAATATCGGGAACTCAAAACAAACAGTAAATAGGTAAATAGCCCGTTTTCAGTGTTTATAGCTACATTAAAAGACAGACTATTTCGATGCATATACAAATTTATTTTTTTCCTCAAATAGTACCAGGCTGGCATGCGGTCAAGGTAGTATGCATGCATGTATATATATATTTGCCTACCCATAATTAAAGATTCATGCCAGCCTAGGTACTACTGCTCGTAAGGTTACTGCCCGTAACTAGCACAATTACTGTACTAACACCACTCGATCCCATACAATGTTTAAAATACGGTGGGGCCAACGGGATTTTATTTTTATTCTTCCTAACATTTTTCTACATGATGATAATCTAATTTGAAATTCGACGGCATATTTTTTTTTTAAGAGCGGGACCAATCTACTAAAGAAAATGACATAAAAATAATAATTTAGTAAACTGATCCCGCGGGATCCAAATGAGCGGGATCAATTTACTAAAGAGCCCTAATGAGTTTCATAGCAAAAGTCGTTTACTATGACGGGATGATCACCAATTTGTCGATTGCCGGTGATTTTTGTGGTTGACTTTGGTCTATTAGTGGTCGCAAGCGTGAGTGCTAAGCATGAGGTCCTGGGTTCGATTCCCGGGTCGGGTAAAGTGTTGTAGGGCTTTTCCATCAGAAATTTCTCAGTAGCAGCCATGGAGTCTGGATTTGCGCCCGGTTGATGGCAATAGGCTCGCCCCGTATTACATGGGACTTAAACATAACAAGCATAATGTGAGTGTACACCTCTGCCTAAACCTTCGGGGATTACTGGCATGATGTTATGTTATAAATAGCCACCCTGTATGTAGAGTGGCAGTGGCTGGCAATAGGCGAGACGACAAAAAAAAACTAATTAGTCCGTCAGTTAGATTATCAAAAAATATTTGACCCGTGTTTTTTCTTTTGTTACGTAAACCAAAATTGACGAAGATATGACGCTTTTAAAATTCTCAATACGTCACGCCTAGGTATAATTTTTACCTAGTTCTGACGTCACGAGCCCCTACTCCCGAGTTTTGATGCGTTTTATCTTTGTCAATATTCATTGATTTACAAAAACAAAAAATACGTGTCCATTAATTTCCAATACTCTAACTGACGGACTCTTCATGCCTATTGGATGAGTCGGATAAACGAGGTGTATGAACGCACATTACGACTGCAACTCAGTGACAATACGTGACTCGAAAAGTACGTACGTAATACCGTCGGACCCGAATGTACCTAATAGGAGCATCGTTATAAGGGCCGCACTACACATAATAGGAGACAAAACGAGAGGACAGATATGTTGTAAACAACCAATAGAATTTCGGTTTTACACTTCTCGTCTCCGCTTATCTTTAGTGGAAATGATTGAGCAGAGCTGGATATGTCTCGTAATTGTTTAGGCTAACCTCCGCATTCGAAGGCCAAGCTCACAGTTGAGACGTGAGCGGCGTGCGGTGAGCGTCATCTCTCTCAATTCTCCGTTTTGCAGGTCTCCACACTGATTTGGTGGTTACACCCTCGCTTTTACGCATCTCCTAACCTCTCCGCTTCGCACATCTCCGCTTTGGTCTAATAGTCAGCAAGGGTGTAAGTGGAAGTGTTTTACAAAACCTAACATTATGACTTACGATAAAATTACAAACCCTTGGGAAAATGTTGTTGGTTAGTTTTGTGAAATTGAGCCGCATCCGGAAACTGAAACTTCTTTGACTAATGAAAAACATAATTGTTTGCAAATGTTTAAATAACGTCAACGTTATTTGAACTTTTAACTTATGGCATGAGAATTTTGTCAAATGAAGTAGACCTTTTAATCCTTATACAGTTAACTTGGAAAAGAATTGAGACGTCGAAACAAAATTTAGTTACCTCTACAATATCGTACTCTATATTTCTATCACACTGAATGCAAAGCATCAAACACCAAACAACGCAAAATATCCCTTCCATCATCCTACATAGAGCACACTTTCATTCATATTCCAGCACCTTTACTGTGAGAACAAGGTACAGAAAATATTTTCATTGCGTTTCAGTCTTGCGTCGTGAGCCCAAACTCCACCTAGGAATGTTACAGTTAAGAAATACTTTTCGTAACAAGAAATGTGGAAAACAAAGATTCATATAATTGGTACTCGTATACCAACGTCGGTATGTATTCAGAAATGAAGTTTGTTTTTGTTGAGATTGTGCATTTCAAGTATTTTGCTTTGTGGAGTTTCGAAATTGTAGAGATGGAGTATTGTTATTGGGATTAGGATTATGTGGCTGGCTTTGTTTATGTGGTTGCATATAAAGATGTTTAAAATTGTGGGTTTGCATTCTCTGCCACGAATACACGCACGAGCACTCGGGCAGTGCGGCGTTGCTAAGGCGCCGCGCCGCAGCGACGCAACGACGAACAGTGGTTTTGCTACATAAACATCTATGCGGTGCCGCTCTGGCGTCACAACGCATACACGTATTGAGCGACGCAGTGCACGGATTCATGACATATTATGCGTTTACAAGTTGGAATCGAACGGAACAGGTTTATGTTTCTATGCGTCCGTTTCATTTATTTAGGTACCTACCTTAAGTTGTTTGTTTTGTCTTGCACTTTTCTCGATTTTTTATTTATTCGTTATTTAGTTTTATTTGATATTAATGTACATTCTATTTAAGTAGGTACCTATTGATACATACAACACACACAACACATAACTCTTTTATGTCCGTCACAACACCACCTCAGGTCCAGTTGAAAACCAGCGTCGGGCACTAGCTCGGCAGTTTGCTGAACTGGGCCTATTTGGCACAGCCGTGCTACACACAATATTATTATTTTTTTGTTTTTCTGTTTAGATTTAAGTTTTTTATTTTTGAGGAGCTCGTGGCTAGATAATAACAGCCGCTCGGATCAATCTTCAGGTTAAACCGCGCTTGCCTATGTTGGTCTGTGGATGGGTGACCACCCATTACAAACCGAGTTTCCTCCGTTCCTCGGAAAGCACGTTAAGCCGTTGGTCCCGGCTGTCATATGTGACGGCTGTATCTTCGACAGTCGTAACAGGTAGTCAGTGGCCCGAAAGACAGACAACCAGTCTTACCAAGGGGTTTCGTATTGCCCAGTACTAACTGGGTTTTGGAGGTCAGATAGGCAGTCACTCCGTATAAAATACTGGTATTCAGCTGCAACCGGTTAGACTGGAAGCCGACCCCAACATAGTTGGAAAAAGATTAGGCAGATGATGATTGAAGTTTTTTCGTTTTATTCTTCTTATTTTTTTTTGTTGTTTACCTTGTGGCATGTCTCAAATGAATATGATTTCTTTTTCTCTCTCTCTACACACCTTGTCCGTCCACCTTATCTCGTAGGTAGCATGTCCGGTATGCCTGCGGCGCGGCGCGGCGCTAGCATGCGTCGTGCGTGCGGCGTCGTGTGACTTACCACGCAGCAGTTAAGAAAAACTATTTCGGACGTATTAAATCATTTGATGTTAAATGGTTTTCACAGAAAGGTTTAGCAACATTCTGAGTCAAGTCAAACCATCAAGGAGAGACCTCATACTTTCCATTTTCACCTCTCCCAGGCGAACTCCCACCTACGTTCCACATTCTTTTTGTGCCTTTTTCCTCAATTTGTTGGAAGAAAACTTATCAGAGACAAAATTACCTTAATTAAAGCAAGTCTTTTGGCATGTTTACCCAATAAAATCGTAATATGAACGAGGTTGGAGCGTGGGGACAATTGGCATTATTTTATCTTATCTTGGAGATTGCTGTGCAGGCTTCTTTATGAAAGTCGTGAACGAATGAGATGAGATTCACTTTAGCGCCTCTAGCGGTGGGTTGGGAAACTAATGAGGAATAGAATTTATTAAACATCCATTCATTCAAGTTATCTTTCTAAAAAACATCACCTGGCGATCCTGTGTTTCCACTCACATCTGCCTTGTTAGTCGGGCAAATCATCTTTTGTTGGCCGCTAGTAAATTTTGGGGTTCCGTACCCAAAGGGTAACAAACGGGACCCTATTGCTTAGCCTCCGCTGTCCGTCCGTCCATCTGTCTATCAGCGGGCTGTATCTCATGATCCGTAATAGGTAGACAGTTGAAATATTCACAAAATGTTGAATTTCTGTTGCCAATATAACCAAAAATTAAAGGAGCTTCCCTACTACGATGGTACGGATATAATGAATAAACCACGACGTTGTCTTAACATAAATCATTTTTCAATATGTATTGAAATAATGTTATCGCCACGATAACATTGCGGAAAAATACTGGTTTATTTTTTAGTATTTTAACTTATGGACGGATGGTGTGGAAATATTTAGTAGTTATTCATAGTCTCCAGCCACATTTTAAACGGCTTTGCCAAGCGGGCGCCGCCGTCAGAATTTTAGGGTCGCTTCAATGCATTTTTCATGGAGTGTAAACGCCTGTAACAAAATATTTCCGAAACATAAAAGTTTATATACGTAACATCACGCCTGTAATGCCCGAAGGGTTAAGCAGAGGTGTACTTAATAGTACACCCACATTATGCGGGTGGGCGAGCCTATTGCCATCAACCGGGCGCAAATCCAGAATCCGTGGCTGCTACTGAGAAATTCCTGATGAAAAAATCCAATAACACTTTGCTCGACCCGGGGAATCGAACCCACGACCTCATGCTTAGTGGTCGTACTTGTTACCATTAAATCAACGAGGAAGTTTTTACCGAGAAATAAATATTGGCCAACTGACCAATTGCTGAATATATACTATGTTGCTACCTTAACTTTGTATTTAAGCTCGCCCTAAATAAAGACAAATAATCGTTGGGCTAATCCGTACGGGTCACCTCTAAAATAAATCGTACCCCCTAATAAATTCGTAAGCGAAACTATAATGCTTTTAATGGGTTCCGTAGACCTTAAATGGGCGTTGATGGTCCTATAATTGGATATAACTAGTGTATATTTTATGGTTGTACAATGATGCAATGTTTTTTTTTTTATTTTAAAACGTAAACGTGAAGCAGGTTTTCCCAACTATGTTGGTGTCGGTTTCCAGTCTAACCGGATGCAGCTGAGTGCCAGTATTTTACATGGATCGGCTGCCTATAAGCTGCCTCATCGACCCGGGTAGTATCGGGTAATACGATACCCCTTGGTAAGACTGGTTGTCAGACTTTCGGGCCACTGACTACCTGTAACGACAGTCAAAGATCTACAAATGACAGTTGGGAAAAACGGATGACGGACTCTAAGTAATGGATGGGCACCCAACCATAAACCAAGTCTAGCAAGCGCTGTTTAATTTTTAAGATCGACCTGTGCTGCCATTTTTATTTAGTAATGAGCTGTTTTGATGTCATAATTATTTTTATTATAATTTTTACGTACGTACTCTGTACCCGTTTTTTTTTTTTTTTTTTTCGGTTGGTCTATCGTCAAATGACTCCTACCGCTCTGGGCGGAGCAGGAGGGACTTTTACTGGCTAAAACCCATCCATGTTCCTTCATCGCCCTTTGTGTTCCGGGGTCACGGTATCTCTTTCGATCAGTCCCGCAGCCCCGGCAGGCATCGGTCCTTGCGGACCCCTTCCTATTGCTGACTCTCTTTGAGGCGCGCGTGGAACACGTACGCGCCGTCGACACGACCTGTCGTCATGAGACGGACGGACGGCGAGCTAGCCCATAGCCCACCGTTCACAGGCCAGCGCCTACGGTGGCCGGGGGCTACGTGGTGGCGCCCGACGCCTTTTGCTTACCCCTTTGGGTAATACAGACTTAGATATCAGTAGTTAACCTAAATGTTAAATGTACAAGTCGAAGTAAGTTCCCAAGGCAGCTGGTCTAATCTTTAATAAATTATCCCACTTGAACAAAGTTCTACAAATCGGGCTAGACTAGACAACTTAACTAAGTTTCACTAATTAAGAGATAGATCAGTTGATCTAAATTTAACTATACGCTTTATAACGATCTTTATCATTATAACCAGACTGAGCAGTGTCTATAGTTGTTGCCATTTAAGATGAGAATAGCGGTCATTGACCCACCTACATTTATTAAACTTTGTAACTTTGAAAATCAAAAATAAGCCTGTTCAAGTCTTGAATCGTCATCTATCGTGATCTTCAACATAAAAAAACGATACATGGTTTATTTGTTTTGTTTCTTACGAAGAGATATTAGGGAAAGGGCAATGACCCCTATTCTCATCTTAACTGGCAACAACTATAGTGTGTCTGACACCACTTGACATAATTATAATTTTGATTTGGCTTTCTGATTTATTGTGATACTAAGATGCTATTAATTTGCCATTGTAATATTATTATTGTTAGCTTTGAAGCGTTTTGGTTAAAAACTGTAAGCTTCTAATGTACTTTTGAAGAAATAAATAAAAAAGAGGATTTAAAAGTGATTTCTTAAGTCTTGTTTTAATATTTAAACTATAACATATTACAACATCCATGATCACTTCAACTTTAACATGGAATAACTCATTTCCTAACTTCTGATGGTGCCTTAAAAGAGACGATTTTTCTTGTATTTAAGTGTTAGACTCTCAAAACACTCAAATACAAAAAAAAATTGTGATAGCCCTCTTAAAAGCACTCGTGCAAAATTAAAGTATTGAATTACATTAAGGTTCATAGTGCCAATTTCTCATTATCTGCGTCCCAGGAGTTCTGGAGTAAAACTTCCCAAGATCTCTAGATTTCATCGCTCAAGAATCATTGAAAAGAAACCTTAAATTAAAAACTTTGGAAATTTCTCAAGATTAATCGCCAAAGCTCTGATTCCATTGTATTTCAGACTATCAACTATTGATTTTTAATTAGCAAAAAAACCGTCTTATAAGAGGTAGAAAAGTTGAAGATAATACTGTTAATTAGTTCAGTCTGTTATTGTAAAATCAAACTTGGTCATTAACCTACTTTGACTGAGGTTATAAAAGAAGAAAAATCTAGTGAAAATAGATTAAAAACGAAGTGTCCTTGTTGATCCAATTTTAATTGTTTGTTTTGTACCCCCAAATATCGTCCATGGCGACATATATACCGCATATACATACGAACGCATATATATGCAAACATGACTGACGACACAGATTTTCCCCGCATTAATACTCTTTTGGTTTATCATTTACACCTAAAACAAGTTGTAAAGACATCTCAGCTCGCTAAACCCGGTTTACATGCTCTGCTCGCGTTTACTCTCATAGGTGAAATTCGCCTCATTAGTCTAGTGGTCACAAGCGCGACCGATGAATATGGTCATGTGTTCGATTCCCAGGTCGGGCAAAGTGTTATTAGGTTTTTCCTTTAGGAATTTCTCAGTAGCAGCCACGCGCCACGGAGTTTGTATTTGTGCTCGGTTGATGGTGATAGGCTTGCCCCCTATTACATGGGACTCAAACATAACTGGCGAAACGTGGGTTACTATTAGGTACAACTCTGCCTAAACCTTCGGGTATAACAGTCGTGATGTTATGTGATGTGAAATTCGCATATTTTTTTTTACGTAAACCAAATTTGTAACCCCTAGGTATTACCCTGCTAGGAATGCCGGTAGGACTATTTCCTCACTAGATTCCTATGCTAATTCTTAAAGCAACGACCGACCCTGATGTCACAGAGGCGTGGATTACGTAGAGCGAGATTTCATTAAGAATGGGACATATACAAGGCATATGTGTTGTTGTAAGAGCTCCGTATACTGTTTTATGGTTTATGTACTTACTGAGTTATGTTAACACATTGTTTTTGGAGATAAGGTCGTCCTTTTGTAAATTCAAGATGAATATTTTGGCTTTATATGCCTTTTAACATATTTATTTTCGACTGCCTCGTCGCTGCAACTGCTATTGCTCAGCACGAGGAACTGTGACAGCAGAGCTGTCACGAATTTTAGTAGCACAAAAAAATGCTTGCGTCCAATTTTTAATATGCAGTGGTCTGAGTCCTGTCGACCCATATTTTAATCTGAAAACCTATTGACCGCCCCTAGCATATACATCTATGAAATAGCTAAATTTGTTAAGACTAACATGAATCTTTTCCAAAATAATAATAACCTAAACAAACGTAAAATCACTCACTCTAATTTACAATTCCCATCATCAGTCTTCCGTCCCTTATCCCAATTCATTTGTGGTCGGCGCAGAATGTCTTCTTCCTCCATACTTCTCTATTTTTCGTCATCTCATCAGACACTTCTTTCTGCCATATCATTCTTAACACAGTCCATCCATCATTTCTTTGGTCTTCCTCTACTCATATACCCATCCACGTTCATACTCAAAACTTTCCTCACGACATTTTCCTCATTCCTCCGCATCACATGTCCATACCACGACAACCGATTACCATACAACTTTTCAGTCACCGGCGCCACTTTCAGACTTCCTCTTATACCGGTACCCAGAATAGAAATGTTTAGACACAGCTGCGTGTATATGGCACCGCTGGTTTATAACTCGCTACCTAAAAAAATTGTAGACTATCCTATTGTGCCCTATCGCAAATTTTGTTTTAAGCTACGGAAGTGTTTAACAAAAGAAAATTTTTATACTATGAACGAGTTCCTCAAAAAACACTCGTCACATTCCTACCTTTAAAAATGCATTGTAAGTTTTAATATTGTTATTTAATGTTATAATTTTTACAAACGGTTTTTAAATTAAATTCATTTTATATTAGGTATTACTTTAAGGTTTTTGTTGTTTTAATATAATTTTATTTGATGGTTTCTTTATGTACTTATGGTGTCATTTTATTGTGTTGTGTATGTTTTTAATATTCTTTATTATTTTGTTTAAAGATGGCGTGTAAAATATAATTTCAGTGTAGGTATATTTAGGTGTTTTCAGTATTATTGTTTTGTTTGATGCTTATAATAAGATTTATGTATCGTGTAGGTACTTCTATTATGTGTTTGTGTTACCTACTTACTTACTTTGTTCATTTTAATGTTCATAATGTAAAAAATATGTCGTAAATTTGCATGCTATTGTTATGGCGGAATGTGTGCTCTATAACACTTTTATAACACCCTGTAATACCACATTTTATGCGAATAAATATACTTACTTGCTTACTGTGGTTGATTCGCATGTCGCGCTAAGTGATATTGGGTTTTTCCACCAGCACTTTCTGTATAGAAGCCATGGATTCTGGAGTTTAGCTCAGTTGATTGCAATAGGCGAGCCTATTGGAACCTAAACAAAACTGGCAAAATGTGAGTGTACTATTAGGTACTTCTCTGCCTAACCTTTCAGTGATTACAGGCGTGAGGTTATGTTAAAATGCAAATCCTTTGCACTGTTTATACTCAAGTGCCGCATCATGACGATGAGTAATCTTATAATGGATGCTAAAGTATCCTTACTAATATCCTTACCAATATTATAAACGCGAAAGTTTGTATGTATGGATGTTGAAATTTTGTACAGTTATAGTTTATAACCTGGATTAACACATAGGATGCTTATTATCCTGGTAGTAAGATCCCATGGGACAATTATCAAACTTTACGCGGGCGAAGCCGCTGGCAGAAGCTAGTATCAAATAAAATGGCAAATTGTGAACAGGAACAATTAGAATTTGAATGCGGTTTTCGTAAAGACTCAAAAGTTTGAATCCCAGTTTCTGAATGGGGTGAAATATATTCAAAGAGAATTGTTTTCTGCAGTGTGGAGCCTAAGTGAAAATGAAGAAGCTTTTTCAGAAATGCAACAACTTGAGACGATCTAAACGCAAAATAAGTGCTTTCAAAACTCCGCTTTCTTTTTTTCTTTCTTTTCCGTGTGGGTAGTGCCCAACCTGGTGTCAGAGTTTTATGCCGTCCATGGGCCTCTGACTTGGCTTTACCGTCGAGAAATATCTTTCAGGCATGGTGATTTCCTCACAATGTTTCTTTCACCGAAGCAAGTGACGAACATGCATCCGAAAAATCAGAGATGCTTGTCTTGGGTTCGAACTCGAGACCTATGACTTGGCAGTCCGTCGGTCACACAACTTGGCTATGACTGCTAATGTGTGTGAGCCTGTGTGAGCATAGAAACAATCAAACATTTCCCCAATATCCAATGTCCGTGTTCTCTACTTAAAAAAAATATTAATGAAATGTCTACATAATTAATTCAGGTAACGTCTCCGTAAAGCTTGCCAGCACTTAGTACTAAAAAATACAGTGAGAGTACGGCCTGAAATTAAGCGAAGCAAATCTTCGCTACCGGGAAAAGATAATTGCGTTACGGGCATTAAGGGAATTAAGAGGAATGATACTTGATATTGGAGAGGCAGAACTGAAGTCTGTAAGCTGAATAAATTTTGTTAAAATTTTGTATTGAGAATGAATTTTAATCGGGGATTTAAATTACTACCCTATGCCCACGGCTTCAACCGCGTGTATTTTGGTAATTGTCCCACGGGATCATAATACCGGTATACAAAGTAGCCTATGTGCTATTCCAGAATTTAATCTAACTTGGTGCCATATTTCATGTAGATCCATTCAGCCGTTCTGGCGTGATTGAGTAACAAATATCCATCCATCCAAACTTTTGCATTTATAACAGTCATCATCTGCCTAGCCTTTTTCCCAAGTTTTATTGGGGTCGGCTTCCAGTCTAACCGGATGCAGCTGAATACCAGTATTTTACATAGAGCGACTGCCTATCTGACCGCCACAACCCAGTTAGTACTGGGTAATACGATACCCCTTGGTAAGACTGGTTGTCAGACATTTTGGGCCACTGACTACCTGTAACGACTGTCAAAGATCACAAATGACAGCCGGGACCAACTGCTTAACGTGCTTTCCGAGGCACGGAGGAAACTCGGTATGTAATGGGTGGTCACCCATCCACAGACCAACCTAGGCAAGCACGGCTTAACCTAAAGATCGACCCGAGCGGCTGTTATTATTTAGCCACGAGCTCCTGCTCCTTTTGCATTTATAACAGTGTGAGTAATATATCGCCCATACTGTCACTTGCTCGGAAATTATCTCATATGAAAGTATACTACTAGGGATTTTTCTTTCTTTATCGTGTGGTTAGTGCCTAACCTGGTGTCAGAGTTTTTATGCCGCCCATGGGCCTCTGACTTGGCTCTACATGCCGTCGAGATATTATTATATCTTTCAGGCATGCTGGTTTCCTCACGATGTTTTCCTTCACCGAAGCAAGTGGTTATCTATACTTTTATACTAATAATATTATAAAGACGAAAGATTTGTATTTTTGTATGTAACAAATAAACTTAAAAACTACTGGACCGATTTGAAAAATACTTTCAGCAATTCATAGCTACATTATCAGTGAGTAACATAGGCTATATTTTATCCCCGTTTTCCCACGGCAACGGGAAACGGGTGACGTCCGCTGTTATACAATACGCACATGAATTCGAAAAATCAGAGGTGTGTGTCTTGGTCTTGGTATTAATCGTCATCACATCGACCAGTCCCGCCCTTTTCATTATGAAGTAAATAAAGTCATCGTTCCACCTTCTCAGAGGCCTTCCGACGCTGTGCCTTTGTTTTTTTTTTGCAAGCTATAAAATTTAAATAACATATCAAACAAATCGTCATGTTTCACTGAAGCTTATAATTGTTTTATGGTCATAAACGGTGCACGTCAACATTATGTTTATGCATGAAGTCAGTAGAAATCATGAGTTTCGAAATTATGGTACCTTTTATTATTTTCGGATTCTACTTGTTTAGTTTGAATTATGCTGCAGAACCTGTTATTAGCTGTAGGGTAAGTTTTCTCATTAGCATGTTTTGGTAAAGTCCTACAAAACATAACATCACGCCTGTAATCCTCGAAGTGTTAGGTAGAGGTGTACGTAATAGGACACTCACATTTCGCCAGTTATGTTTAAGTCTAATGTGATAGGGAGCGAGCTTGTTGCCATCCACTGGGCACAAGTCAAGACTCCTTGACTGCTACTGAGGAATTCCTGATGGAAAAACCCAATATCAATTTGTTCGACCCGGGAATGGAACCCAGGACGTTATGCTCAGTAGTCGTGATTTCGACTACTAGACCTGCAAAGGCGGACGCGGCGGCGTCGGCCGCTGCTTTCTTGGTCTGGGCTCCAGCCACCGAGGCGGTCGCCTTTTTGGTTTCGCGGCCTCAAAACAAGGAAGTCCTTTGTTTAATCAAACAACAATGAAAAGCTACTCGTGGGATTTAACAGACTACACCTATGAAAGAGGTAGACCATGTTCAGCCATGTCCTGATTCTAACAGGCATTATAATTTATTCGATTATTGGTTTTCGCATGACTGAACTTCCCATTCCTTACTTTATACAGGGTTAGTTTTCAATGACCGGCCAAATTTTTAGAGATGGTTTAGAATCGATAATACTTTCGATCTTATGAAAAATAGAACAACAATTATTTTAAATAAAATTTCATTCCTGTCCACCACTAAAAAGCAAACGTGTGTTCGCTTTTTAGTGGTGGACAGGAATGAAATTTTTGTTGATATTGCAACAGCATAATTCAGTTCAACAACCTAGATAGGTAGCAGTTAGCACACACATCAATTTGGCGGTGCATGCATGCACACAAGTGCATTGATTCCCAACTAGGTTGATAATTTAGGAAATTTTTAGGACATTTTCAAATGCTATTATTTTATTTTATATTCTTCAACAATAATATTTAAAACGCACTTTTGGTTTGATTTATTTAATATTAAATTTAAATTTTGTCTTTTCATTGAAAACTAACCCTGTATTGGCATCGTGCAAGATTTTCGTTTGTAATAAATTATACGCAATAAAAACGACTATCTATGTAGTTACGTCTTGTGAGAAGTTTCCTCGACTGTGTCTGTTTCACAGCAATATTATTTTTACCTTTTATTCCAGTACCGCAGCAACCACCTCCGTCAAGATGGAGGGCTCTGCTTCGAGATCCCTCCGTGGCAGCACCAGCCAGTTGTGTTAGAGGAACACCTCATCGGTCTGAGGGCCAGGTGGAACGGTAACTACTCTCGAAGACAACTGAGGTCACAACTGGCTTTGGCTAATAGGTATTTGTTCAATTAATTTTGTGTACAAATCAGCGAAAAAATTGCAATTAATCGATTAAGTTGAAATAACGGAAAGAACTGACTTTTTTTTTGAAAAATTTACATTTTCATGAAAAACTTTCGTTTTCATTTTCATGTGTCAGTAATTTAGTCTCTCTAGATATTTGTTTTGCTTTCAAGTAATCTTCTACAAGCCAATTTGTTTAAAACAACAACGGTACAAATCAAGAACTTAATTCTAGACACTTAAGAAACAAAAACGTAGCCTATTTTGTATAGTAAGTAGATTGTATAGTAACTAAATAGTGCATAAGACGTCATAGTATGGTAGTCAAAAAATGGCACGCTTGGTTTTCATATGGATTGTGATACTTGCTTTATGATAAATAATGTTTATTTTGCAAATAGGTTTTTACAAACACTTTTACACGTCATTTAAAAAAAAAAAAACTAGATGGGGCCGGTGTTTCATATCTGACTACTCTGAGAAGAAACAGTCGAAACAAACTCCGTCCAGACATAATCTTGCTCAACTCACATGAGAATTAAGCAGATTAGTGTCTGGGATGGTCTTCTGAAGAAAGAACCACACAGATTTGAGAGGACCTGTCCATACAAGCCTGTCCGTGCAAGCATTTGTCAGTTATCGTGTAGCTCGACTTACAATTCAAGGAGCTTAACGATAGGTCGCATATACTACTCAAACTGCCAGACAATCGTGGGAAAAAGAAACAAAAAAATATATATCTAGGTTTTTTTTTATTTTTTTGGGACAAGCCCGCCACACTATTCCCAAACCATTGTAACTCCTGAAAGCCAGAATCAACAGTGGCGACCACCAGAAAAGCGCCGAGACAATGAAGCTCGAAGAAAGTCCCAGAGAATGAATTTAACTGTCTTGGATCCCGCAACGAAGTTAATCAGAAAAGTATAGTGGAGGAGTAGGAAAAAACCGTAATTTCCACTTCCACCACATATCTAGGTATATCTGTATGTGTGAGGAGCTCTATCTTCCAGCCGAGATAACGGCAAATAGAGGTCCACCGGTGTCGGGAGCAGGGTCCAAGCTACCGGTGGTTAGAGCGGCAGAGACAGGACCTCCTCACAATGCAGGCCGTATCGAGGAATACTGCCTTCTGACTCAGGCCCTTGATCCAATCGCCTAAGGAGAGCTTCGTTAGATGGTCATATTATTGTTATTATAAATACAAAAATATTTTACAGTGAAATATCACGCTACATGGACACAGTGTTAGCACCATTCTTAGACACCTACCACAGAAACATCCAGAACTCATACCAACAGCTGACAGGCAAGATCCTGCGTAGAATCAAAGATGAGATCAATGCTGCTATACAGAAGAAACAGCAGATTTACACCGAGTTGACGCAGTTGGCTGATGAATTAAAAGTCCCAGGTACAGTTCAATCTCCTTTTTTTTCTCGCATCGATATCGCGATGGAAGTTTATGCCCCTAGAAGAAAATTTTGCCTGTGGCTCACCGTTGGTTACAGGATCGACTGCTAATGGTGCTTTGAGTGTACATACATACATAAACTCACGCCTTTTTCCCGTCTAATGCTATCCTGATTAACTCCGTTTGCTTTTCCGACCGCATTTACGAGTATGCATCTACTTTACATACACGCCGGTTGCGGGTCCTACGTACCTGAAATTTCTGGAGAACATCACCGAGTTAGAGTATGTCCTTCCTGCTTCGAATGTACTTTACAGACCCCTCCGCTCTCCCCGGGGCGAAGGACATCCTGACAACCATTGAGGATTTCCACCTCAAAAAATAAAACAAGAATGGCCAAATTACTACAAACTGACACTAATTACAATCATCAAACAAAAATAAATTACTCTGCCTGAACCATGCAACCTTGTCATATTAGTTCTTACCTAAAAAAAATTGAAAATACTTTGGAGACTATTAGAAAATAACTTCAAAGTCTACGAGCGAATTTTCGACATTCAACCACGACAAAATTCGATTCGTCGGTTTTATTTCAGTGCTCATAAGCTATAAAATGTATATCGAACGAGTCTGACGTTCAATTTATGATGGACTCCGATGCAAATTTAATTGCTCACGCCTGCATGATACCTTTCCGGGCTATTTTTGGAATTAACACTCCCATTATTCTTTATACGATATTCATAGGACGTTTCTCTGTTTTGCGAAATTGACTATTGTTAAATGGTTGTTGACTCAGGATCTACTACGAGTATTTCATAAAAACATGGCTGTCACAAAAGGGAGAATCATCATGACATAGGCCTCCCCTAAGTATCGCCACATTGACCGGTCTCATGCGTCTCGCGTCCAGCGGATTCCCGCAACCTTCACCAGGTCATCGGTCCACCTTGTGGGAAGCCTTCCAACGCAACGTGTTCCGGAAAAGGGAAGGGTCTTGAGTTCGATTTCCAGGTCGAGCAAAGTGTTATTGGGTTTTTACATCAGGAATTTCTCAGTAGCAACCACGAAGTCTTGATTTGTGCCCGGTTGATGGCAACTGGCTCGCCCCCTATTACATGGGACTTTAATTGGCGAAATGTGGGTGTAATATTAGGTACACCTCTGCCTAATATGCGGATGACAAGCGTGATCTTATTTATGGGCATATTTATTATTTCCTTCCTCAGACATGTGTGACGAAGAAAAGCGACTGGCTCGGACCATAGCCAGTAGACATGTTTCCACCATCTACGCCTGTACCGAAGAGGCTCGCGGGTCCATCGCCAAGATGGGGAAGTATGCTGAGGAGATGATAGGCATCACCAGGAACCATATGCAGGCGACCCTGATGGAGGCTACGAGGGCATTTGAAGTAACGGGTTCTGGGGCTCAAAGAAGTGCGGTGTTGCCGAAGTAAGTTTAAAAAATAAAAATCTTTATCTTTTTCTTCTTCTTCCTTTTTTTTCTTTATCTTTATCTTAATTTTTATTATTATTATTTTTTTTTTTTAAATATCATCATATCATCTTCCAGTCCTTGTCTTAATATGTAACTTGGGGTCGGCGTGACACGTTTTTTTTCTTTCATTCTCCTATGTCGACCGTCACGCAATTTTTTACTGCTCTTTCTTTCAAATCATTTGAAAATACTGACCCCAGATAAATTGGGATAACGGAAGATAATGCTGATGATATAATAACTAGACTTTCATCATTTTTAAGTGGCACGCGCATATTTCAACAAAAAATAACTTAATTCACATTGGGATATTTGTAAGCTGGTCGCCGTTTTTGCCACGGTCACCCAGAAAGGCCTAACGTTGTAGACGTGTGCTTGCGCTGGTATACCTAAGCGTGTATCTGAATAGATCTGTGTAGTTCTTGGATTAAACGAGAAGTGGGTGACCTGCGCAGGCCGATCTGATAGGCCTCCCTGGTAGACCATGTATGGCTAACGTTAGGCCCAAACTATTTGTCAGATTAGAAATATGTTGACAATTTTATCCTGCACTAGAGTAGAGTGGACTAGAGTAGGGACTCCATTTTCCGCAGTTAGACTCTCATTCAGTCCGTTGTGCGTAGGTGTCCTGGCTAAGTTAGCCAGCCTAGCTCCGCCCAGAAACACAGAAGTTTCCTGGGAGGTTCACAGGCTTCGCGGAGCGACCTCATCGTTCCGAGGATTTGTTTGCGTTGGGTAGCCACGCATTCCAGGATGACTTTCTATCCTGCATATAACTAAATTGATTACTGGTGATGGTAATTTAAGCGGAATGACCCTAAAATTGTTTAAACTACGAATATTTGTGATGAGCACGGAGCATGGAGGGGACCACGGTCTCGGATTCCCTCTAAAAATTTTTGAGTGGTATTTTTGGACCACAAGAAAAAAAAACAAAGTTATGTCGTGGGAAAGTACGGTCAACCGTACAATTTAGAAGTTATCCAAATAAAAGTATTTTTATAAAACCTAAAAAACTAATAAAAATTCTCGTTCATCATCATCAGTCTCTTGCTATTATCCCAATTCATTTGGGGTCGGGCGCAGCATGTCTTCTTCTTCCATACTTCTCTATTACTCGTCTTACTATCTACCATCCATAAATATAATAAATTTTCGCTGGACATTACACACAGCGCCATCTAGTGCCACACTAAGCAACGAGGCTTGTGTCGTGGACACCAGATAGTTGATATACTACATAGATCCTTTTCTTTTGTAAATACATACTGTTTATAACAATATAATATATAATATATAATATAATATAATATATAATTTATTTATTTATTTACGATCTCCGATCAAAATAGCTTTACGTAATGCATAGAAAAATGTACGTTTCATTATTGTTTCTCTGCAGCTCTGACGCATCATTCTGTCTCAAAGAACTATCAAAAGCCGCAGTGGTTCTGGGCTACGAGCTGGACCTAAGCTTGACAAACGCCAGGAGACATAACGAACAGTCTTGTGAAAGACTGACTTCCTGCACATCCAAAGGTCGAAGGCATACGGAAGATTCTGTTTTTGCTTTAAGGGATCAGCTGTATCAGTGTGTGTATGCTTGAAGATTGAGGAGAAGCTGTTGGGGAGGTGTGGCTCATGGATTGGGTGTAGCTATAGCTGTTCGGGGATCTTCTATCGCTTGAATGATATTGAAAAGGTTGTTGATGAGAAAACAAGTAGCGTGCTCAGATTGATATTGGGCCACTTGCCAAAGACCCTTGCATACTTGTACATGGATCTATTGGCGCGTGATTTAGAAATAACGCTACCATTTATTTTTTCAATCGATTTTTACATCTTTTTCCCAAAGGTCTGTTTTTTTTTCTGTCAACATTCTTTGAGCTTCACAAGATCCTTAAACCTGTATTGTTGTGCGATCATATTATTGGTTAGATCGAGTATGTCTGATTGACTGTATTTTTGTAAATATATCTAATTTAATTAGGCAATTTGGTTTTATTGAATCTTTGACCCGATCATTTAGTGACACTCTTTTTTTTTCGAAAGTATGCTCTATGTTTGCGCACAAACTGGAGCCCTATAGTATTCCCTGTGTCACATCGATGGTTGTTCCCCGCGGAGATTGGCCGACCTGACCAGTCCCCCGTCAAAAACACCGATGTCCCGTTGTACTCTGCACAGTTGAGCCTCTCGAACATCCTGGTGTCGTCGTATCTCGTCGTGTCATCTTGAGACCAGACTAGACCTTGCATGCTTGCTTGGATTATATATGATTCTTGCATGTAATCCCCGAAGAGTTAGGCAGAGATGTACCTAATAGAGGTGTGCCTTGCAACAAATACCTCTCTTTATTTTTAAGAGATAATTAATTAATAAAGGTTTTAAAAGCTACAACATAAAGGAATACCTGTTCCAAATATACGCAAATATAAGTTAGCTGAACGGGTAGAAATTAAACATTTTGTGTAAGTACGGTATGTATTTTGGGTCAAAACCTGGGACATTCTATCAACAGTAAAGTTTTGCGGTCCGCTGATGACATTGTTTTATTTAAGCTACGAATTGTCGTAGAAGGTATTTTGTTAGTATGAATTCGTTTGTAGTGTAGGTACTTATTCTTGCCCGCGGCTTCACGTAGAAGGTAGAATTGATCAGATGGGATTGGAAGAATCAGGGCCAAAATAATCCTATATCCTAAGGTAGGTCAGGGTGTATATATGTGGAAAGGTAACAGAGACGTATAGACAGAGTAATTAGAGCCAAGTCTATTACCATCAATCGCGCACAAATTCATACTCTTGGCCGCTACTATGAAATTCCTGATGGAAAACCCTATAACGCTTTGCCCGGCCTAAGAATTGACTCCAAGAGGCCTGTCCCTCAACAGCACACACCATATTTTAACACATAAACATTACATCACGCCTGTAATCCCCGAAGGATTAAGCAGAAGTGTACCTAATAGTACACCCACATTTCGCCGATTACGTTTAAGTTCCATGTTAAAGGGGGCGAGCCTATTGCCATCAACCGGGCACAAATCATGTTTTAAATTAACTTAAAATTCAGTTGTGTTTGACCTTTACACTTATAACGATGACATAACTCACTATAAAGTCTAGAAAATCTTAAACACTAACTGAGTTAACACACTCCGTTAATCCTTCCATCTAAGCAACTCACGAAAGCGTTCTGCCAACCCGTTTCAACTTCATTATAATTATAACCTTTCGTAGCTCGGACACCCTCGTCCCTTCACTGTCCTTCTTAATCATGTCCTCTCTCTAACCCTTTAATTTAGCCACAGTTATACGACAAAGCTAAATCAAATTATTCAAATATTTAGACAACACGGCCGGCCACTAATGAATTTAGATTAGTTCGTTCTGAATCAAACGAATGATGGGATTTGAGTGAATCGGTCGGGTTAGAATTCGTTTGAACCATTGTGCGGTGGTTTTGATGTAGATTGATTGGCTGTGCTATTATCTTTTGAGCTACTCAAAGTGGGCAGTGTTTTATAAAAAAATACTGACACTGATATTTTTAGCCTGCAGCATGGTGCTGGGCAAAAGCCTTTCCCTATTCCTTCCACTTCTCACGAAGCCGCGAGGAAGCCATCCAAGGTCATCCGCCATCTTCCCTTCGGCCCCAAGTAGCTTTCTCAGGGCTCCACATAGAACATTCGTCATCATCGGACTAGCCTTTTTCCAACTAAGTTGGGATCGGCTTTCAGTCTAATCAGATGCAGCTGAATACCTGTTTTTTACATGGAGTGACTGCCTATCTGACCTCTACAACCCAGTTAGTACTGGGTAATACGTTACCCCTTGGGAAGACTGGTTGTCAGACTTTCGGGCCACTGACTACCTGTAACGACTGTTAAAGATCTACAAATGCCAGCCAGGACCAACGTGCTTTCCGAGGCACGGAGGAAACTCGGTATGTAAGGAGGGGTCACCCATCCACGGACTAACCTAGGCAAGCTGAGCATCTGTTATTATTTAGCCACGACTATACAGACAAACTCTTTATAAACTAACTAAAACAATAGCAGCTGCTCGAGGCGATCTTAATGGTAAAGCATCTCTTGCTGAGGCTGGTCCATTAATGGGTGACTATCTGTTGCTTACTAAGACTCTTTCGAGCTTCGGAACTCTCATAGCTCATAACACTTGTTAGTATTCACTGAAGGGCTAGGCAGAGATGTACCTTATAATATATCTACATTTCGCCAGTTATGTTAAGGGGTGTCAACACCAAAATGCGCGCACACTGTCTATTTGTATCGGAGTAAACGAGAGCGAGAGAGTTACTGGGCGGCCAGGTTTTAGAAGATAATAATAAATAGGTATTGAAATAAAAAAGGGTGAATTATTTGTGAAATATGACTCATTAGCGGTTTATGTATGAATATTTCGTCTTCATGTTTTTAATTGCAGACCCATTTGTCAAAACAATAAAGACATAGAACCGTTTAATGATGACTTTGCAATTATTTTCTATCGAGCCAATTTCGTCCAATAATTTATCGAGTCCGTCCACGGTCTTTGAAATATGATAAATATTAACATTTTCTTTTATGATGTGCTAGAACAAATTGTTTTTCTTAAAAAAACTGCTTAAAAACATCAATTAGGTCAGCCTCTTAAATTCACATGTAATAGGGAGCGAGCCTATTACTAGTACACTGCACTAACAAACACACTTTACCCGGTGCTAATTGTCATTCTGATCATCAACTGCTAATTGGAAACCTGCGAATGAAACTGCAAAGAGCGAGACAATTTAAAACCGCAAGAAGAATAGAAGTGAGCAAATCCAGACTCCTGACGGAAAAACCCAATATCATTTTGTCCGACCCGGGAACCGAACCTCGGACCTCTTGCTCAGCAGTTGGGCTTGCGACTACTAGACCAACGAGGCAGTTGGAAAGCTCATATAATAACATAGCATAACGCCTGTAATCTCCCAAGATGATATCATAGAGGACCTTACATAAAAACCTCTTAACGAAGCCGAAAAGCAGTTGTTCTCCTCGTCATTGCGATATTTTTTTTGTTCTACACCATACATGGGAACCTTATAATTACGGAGATATTGGGGGTTAAATTTGTTGTATTATGTTTTCAAAACACTATCGTACTAGCATATATCCTGAAGAATATCATATATTTTTCTGGTTTTGTTTATTGCAGTGAATCATATGCTTTTTTGCATTATAAAACTCGCGTTTAGCTCATGTAATCGATTAAGATGCCTGATACTAAAATGATTGATTGATCATCATCATCAAAGGGTGTAAAAAGACTCTTAACAAAGCCGAAAGGCATTTGTTTGTTCTCCCCGTCATTACGATATTTTTTTTCTTCTACACCATACCTGGGAACCTTCTACTTACGGAGATATTAGGGGTCAAAGTTAATTCCAACTTTTTGACAAGTTTTAAGTAAGATTTTTACTTTGAACACCTCCACGACCCCCGTATTATTGAATCCATCTATTAGCACAATGATTTGTGTCATTGAGTCCTATCGTAAAACGTGATTTTTCATACCAAAAAAAGAAGTTAGTGGCAATATTTTTTGCGTAAAGTTACTTAGTTTGGTGTACAGAATGCTTGGTTGACGGCTTCGTGAAGGGTCTGTTTACACCCTGTATATCTAAACCCTTAACAACAAGCTTGTTACCATCAACTGGCCACCATTTCAAAACTAATTAACAAAAAATTTCAGAAACCAAACTACTAAATTAACAAGAAATCTTCCCCCAACTTATCAAGCGCAAGTACCAAAAACGCATCCGCAGGGGACAATAAGAATTAATAATACACTCACAATTCAAAAACTTGGGACACCCCGCGTTAAGTGCGAAATGCTATGCATTATACATCACCCCCAGTGCCGTGGGGTGACCGAGATCATAGCCTACTCATACATTTATCACGTTTTATAACTTGCTTGACGTATAGAATGGGTTTACGGTTTCTTGGTGTTATGTTTTGATGGTAAAATCGATTTTTAAACGGTTTTGTATTGGTTAGTTGATATTTTAATACAGTAACAGTTTAGCGCAAAGTTCTAGGTTTGATCTCCGGGTCGGGCAGTTATATTGGTTTCGAGTTCGGAGACTAGATCGATGCCTTGTAACCGGTAAATATGTGGGTGTTTCTTTGGGAAACACAAGCACGAGATTTTGCAACTACATTTTACCACAGATATTGATATACCTAGATAAGAGCAAGGGCACCAGCTTCGCGTGCCTGGCTTAAGAATTACTGTCGCAGCAAGCTAAGTAGTTTAAAACAACAACGTTACAACTAAAGAACTTAATTCTAGAAATATATCAATTTTTAATGGTAACTAAATAGTACGTATGACGTCATAAAGTAGTTCGTCACAAAATGGCACGCTTGGTTTTCAGATATCAATATAATATCTGTATAAATATCTATAATTATCTGTGATTTTTACCATTTTGATATTTCTTGGAAGAGGATCTTCCCTTTCCCGAAAAGCTCAAATATGAACAATAAATTCCTTAACGAATAAACATTACAAAGTAAATTCAAACAATGTAAATTGTACCTAAAATCTCAAGCAACGTATAAATAAACGTACATTCAAAAAGACACACATTCTTAACTGCGCCATCTAAAAGTTTCATCATAAAGGTGGCTTGGAATAAAATATTCGTGAGCAGTTGGAATAGTTCCTCAGCACGGATCATAGCTCACGTGAGGGGAAGACGCTCTCGAAAAGCGCTGGAGTTACGCATTTATGGGAAGATTACGGTGCTCGTGACGTATTTTTTGGGGAAAGGAAAGGCTAGCTTTTAGTCAGTAATCTCTCGAGACTTATTCATTTCAATGAAGACATGGATGTCAATGAAGATGTTCATATTTTAATGCAGTCACTACATTATAGTTGGGGTAAAAGTGTTTTTGAGTAGAGACCGAAAATCGGCAAGCGTAAGGTAGGACGCCCTCAGGCTTGATGGAACGACGATCTTCGCAGGGTGGCTGGTAGGTAGCAACTGGATGAGAGTTGCCGAGAATCGAGTTAAGTAGCGTGCGATTGAAGAAGCCTATGTCCAGCAGTGGACATAGACTGATGATGACTACATTATAGAAATATAGCTGTTACCCAAGGCGTCGTCCATGTGGAGGATGTAAATTATCCCTCGAAAACGTACCACCGAGATAAAAAGTGTCCGATGTCCTAACCCAGGTCATGGTCTAGCTATTAAGGAGAAAAAGGCAACAGACAGAGTTACTTTACCATTTATAGTAACAGTATGAATTTGAAAAGTAGATTCTTCTGGAAGCATCAGCTTCTTTCGAAAGCAAAATGAACGTGACAGTGAAGCAGTGTGGTATGCCATGAGGAAACGAGAAGACATTCCAGAGGATATTACTTATTTGAAAATGACAAATTAGGACAAATTGCATCCTGGCGCCAGAAAATTTGGAGAACCGACCCCACCTAAAGTGAGACCGAGTTAGGAAGAAGAAGGTAGAGAGTAGAAAAATGGTATGACAAATTCAAAAGTACAGACAAAAATATATTTACCAGATGATTTTAAAAATGTCGCAACCAAAACGCTCACAAATACACACCATTTATTCATAACAAAACATTATTGTTTTCAAAGTCAGAACAAACTAGCACATAAAATAACCCATAAAGGTTCTAAAAAGACGAAAAAACCTAATGAAAATAACCATATCAGTATATTTTCGCCTCTTTTAACACAACATGGACGATTAATTCTGGCGAGTAGGGTGAAGTTGCTAGTTGTGGTCAGAGCGCAGTGCACGTTGCAGTGATAAACAGTTCGCGAGTCCTGTTATACAGTTGGCCGGAAAAAGTATTTTGTTACGTACATTTATTGGTGCGTTTACCCTGCCTGAATAGGAATTACGGTGTTTTGTTTTGTCTGTTGTATTTTTTAAATATAGGTTTTTTATTGTGTTTGGTTGTGACGGTTATTGAACTGACGAGGAGACGGACAGGACGTGACACCAAGTGCGTGCATTGCAGATAGGCACTGCCTACTTGCCTACCTGACAAAATACAGCAGCGTATTGAGATTAATTAGAACACACACAGCAACTGTTTTATGTCCGTAACATCACCATCTCAGGTGCAGTTGAAAACCAGCGTCGGGAACTAGTTGCTCGGCAGTTTGCCGAACTGGGCCTATTTGGCGTAGCCGTGAGACACACCAAATTTTTTTCTCTTCTTTTTTTCCGTTTAGTTTTAAGTTTCTTATTTTTTATTTTATTCTTATTTTGTTGTGTGCATTTGCGGCTGAAGCCAAATAAATACGTTTTCTTTCTTTCTAGTTTTAGCTGTCACTACATACACTGTTTTAAGCTTTCACGGTTAAAAATAAACTTATTATTATTTATTTATTTATTTAGGTACACACAAAATACTTTACAGGATAATATATTGACATGGAAGAGCACAAATGTACTGCTTATTTCAAAAGAAATTTCTTCCAGCAGACCTGCGAGAGGAAAGTTGGATAAGAAATGTAGACACAGTGTGTAGAAAAGTCAAACAAGAAAATTTAAATTAAAACTTAAAACAAAACAGTATCTTTATAAAATAAACATACAAACAAATACATACACATGTAAAAAAAAACTACTCTTGTAAATATTTTACCTGTATACCTACATACATACATTTATATGAAGAATATTACTTTATGGAAGAGAGGTGACTTTGACTTGCTTTTTAAAGAAAAATAAGTTTTGCTTTTTAAAGAAAAATAAGTTTTAGAATGTCAAATTAATTGATTGTTTGGGTCGGGCATTATTTGAGTCCATCGACACGTAAAGAAGAAGATGAAGAATTGATTCCCATGTTAATGTATTGTGGAAGCTGCAGAAGATTGTAAAAATATACTTGCATTATATAGATTCCAGTTCTTAGTATTATATAATTGCATAGCACATGTGTGAGTACTTTGTACTGTTCAGCCACCATTTACATTTATTTATCTTTCATTGATTGATTTCAGCTGCCAAGGTTCATTTTAATTACTTTATTCGTAAATTGTTGATCTAATCTTTTACTCTGGACGCTCATAGTGTGCACGTCTTTCTACATCGTTCTCACATATATGTATAATCTCAAAATTAAAGATGTAACCAAGATTTTGTAACAATATTTTGATTTTAAAAGAGTGTCCATGGAGTTTCTTGCCCGTTCTTCTCCATAGAGATCTACGCTAGGGAATGGGCAACTACAGTACAGACTGGGACTGTAGCTTTGATTTTCTTTTTTGTATTTTTGACATTCAAAAGTGCCGTAATGGTCTAATTGAAATAAATGCTTTGAGTTTGAGTTTGAGTTTGAGTCGAATGTTAGGCGGAAGTGAGTTCCACAAACCTACTGCGTGAACAGAGAAGGAGTAGGAATACAGTTCAGTTTTATGGGATATGAAATTAAGATGATGAGGTGGGATCTAAAGAGAGCATCAGAAGGACGGGTAGGTAAAGGAAAAACGATCGCGCAGGTAGCTGGGATATGCAGGGTTATGAAGGATGTTGTAAAGGAGACACAATATCCGAGTGTACCAGCGAACACGGATAGGGAGCCACTTGAGCTCCTTGCGGCTTATACTGTTACTTACGGGATGTCTTCCGTGCTTGTTCATTGTTTTGAGCTCCCGATAATAAATAATAATTTGTATTATAAGAGTAAGAAGTTTTAATGGATCTTACGAGATAGGCAAGTGGGCAGTGATACCCGAAATGCACACGCCAAGGGTCAAAGAGGTTTATAAAGTAACTAGTATTTGCGTTGTGCGTGAGCTGCGCGCAGCTCGCGGTGCCGTCGTGTTTTTGAGAAGTACCTTTATAAAATATAGAGAATCCATATGAATCCTTAAATGAATTGGAAAATCCATTAGAGTCCTTAATGGATTTTCCAATTCATTTAAGGATTCAGTCCTTAGAAGATTTTGTAAATTATGTAAAATCTTTTAAATATTTTGAAAACCCTTAAGAGCGGCCAACCCGCCATACATTTCGCGAGAATTTTGACAAACGCTCGTGCGTGATTATGCCGTTGTTACACATATATCTTTAAATTTTTTGCACTGATAGGTATCTTGTGCACTATATCTAGGCTTCTATCGAAGCAAAAAATAAAAAATTGTACAAACAAATTCGGTATAAGCCTCCAAAAATTGCCACCAATTTTACCTCAACTTTGGCCGTTCATAAAGTACTCATAAATTTTAAAAATAAAGAAAATATCCTAATAGAAGCCTTGCAAATGTAGTGGAGATTTTAAATGACAAATATTTATTTCAAAAACTTCTAAGACTTGTTCAAAAACACGTATTTCCTGGAACAAGTTTTATAAATTTTCGAACACTTATTTGCGTTCAATGTCCTCGCGTTAGGCGGTATGAGGAGCGCGGGTAACGAGTAGTGCGGGATCAGGGCTAGGTAAGACAGGGTAGTTGAAAGAATACCATCGCTGTGTCTCTGGATGAAAGAACAAGCTTTTCGACCATGCTCGCGTTGACGATAGGCAAGCCGGGAAGGGCCCTCTTAAGAACCCCTAATACAATCTAATACCTTATTTAAAAACTCTGACCTTTTCCCATTAAAAAAAACATTACCCTAAAGTTTGCTTGTCGTCGCCCCTGACTTACGCTTCACCCACTCAACCCTTATTAGGCTACGAAGGTTGCCGGCTCGCTTCGCTCGCTACCTCCTCCCTTCGCTACACCCGGTCTCGCAGGTTCGCTCCACTCAGGACCTACCTACCACCAGACAGGTTTTGACGCCTACTATAATATTTGTTCAAACACCTAATGGCTATCTCTAACCGTTTTGAAGTAACAGCCCTTTCAATTTTAGGGGAGGATGGGGAGTGGAGGGAAGGATACAAAAATTTCAACGCCCCTCAATAATAATTTTAGTTTCCGAGATACGATGGGGGGAGGGGTGAAGGGGGGAGAGGGAGTTTTGAAAAATGATTTTGACTCATGTGGGCAATGCACGAGTCAAAATTTTTGTATCCAGGGAGGGTACAAAAATTTTCCCCTCCTCCTTCCTTTACATAAATCTGAAAAAAAAAATGTTCCAAGTCTATTAACTTACGAAATCCGTAAAAAGGGGGGGAGAAGGGGGGCAAGGGGAGCAATTTTGGTTTTTACTTTTCCAAGCTTCTTCTATACGAATCCGTAAAAAAAAAACAAAATACGGATCTTTTAGTTTTCGAGATACGATAGGGGGGGGGGAAGAAAGGGGGGTGAAAAAGGGGAGGTTTGGCACTTTTCCCATACTCGTGAGAGTTACTTGTATACGAATCTGTCAAAATATACCCCCCTTTCTATCCACCATCTGTGAGAACAATTATGTCAGCAGTGAGTGAGTGAGTCAGTCAGTCAGTGAGTGGTAATCGAGCTATATATAGTATAAAGTTATGACGTTAAATACTTGTATTATAGAAAAAAAAACCTGTGAAAAAGTTGGAACTTTGACCCCCAATTTCTCAGTAATTAAATACTTCCCAGGGCTGATTCAAAACAAAAAAAATATCGCAATGACAGGGAAAACAAGTGCCTTTCGGCTTTATTAAGAATGTTTACTCTTATACTCCAATTATGCATTCTTGGAGTCAATCTACCCGTCAACTCCACAAACGTCCACACATTGGCTAAAACATATCCGTGCATACAATACGGGGACACTGATAAGGTGCTGCACATTAAGGCGGATTTGCGCGCGGCGACGTCATTTGTCACGTGTCTGTTCACGTTCAGGGACGCACGTGGATAGAGCTTGCCTTTATTTTGACAATTAATGCAATTTTTTTTTTGGGTTTTTGACTTGATACTTACTAAAAGTATTTAGTGTAGACTCTACAATTAATAAATATGTATACATAAACATGACACACTATGTCTACATCCCTGTTTTTAGTATCTCTTTTCGCAGGTATGCTGGAAGAGATTTCTTCAGGAATAAGCATCACTTTTGTACCTATTTTTCTGTTCCTTTTTTTTCTGTATTTAGTGTGTACATTAATTGTTATACAGGATGACTTTTTTATCACTTTCCAAAAAAGATGGGATAATAGGAGAACGGAGTACAAGCAAATGGCACACTTGGTTCTTCTAAAAGAAAAAATTGAAAAAAAAAAACGAAATTCAAATCATACGCGTATTCACGTATTGCATATGATTTGAAGTTCGATATTTTTCTCTTTTTTTTTCCTTATTATTTTATATTTTTTACTATGTGGACTGCAGTGCAAGTACGTAGGAATCGATTAGATAAATCTGTCAGTTATTCTCGACAAAATGAGTTTTTATCTTTGTTATAAACTCATTTTGTCGAGAATGACTGTCAGATTTATCGAATCGATTCCTACGTACTTGCACGGCTGATCCGATAAATTACAACGGCAAAATATCTTCGATTTCCAACTAATAATATCAGCTGCACCAAACCTCTTACAGTTTCGAAAAAATAGAGAATAAAAACATTATCCAGAAAACCGTGGACGTAATAGTAGAAAAGTATAATGCTGTTGGAAATATCTCGGAAATAAAACCACGGTGAAAGTCTTGGGGACCACAAAAACTGTTCAGTATTCTACCACGGCGCTACGGGGACGAGGAGAGCAATGAAAACGTTACCTCCATGGAGCAGGGAGATGGGAGAAGTATCACTCTGAATTGTCATTGAAAATAAATGTATTTTTAGTACGTTATTTGTATTATATTGACTTTTTTTTAAACTTTGCCTCACTAGGAATTTCTCCTGTATCGTGGGAGTGTTGACAATCATTTAAACTCACTTACATATACAGCTAGACCTGGCGGAACTAACTGTAGGCCATACATATGTTTGATCCGTGCAAATATTGAATCGAACCCGCGACACGCAGCGCAGCAGTCAATCGCTCAGCGACTGAGCCAACGGTATAATAAATAATTAAATTAATTATAAATATGTTATTATTATTATAGTTTTAGTCTCGTATGGTTTAAAATATGTATTACTATATTATTGTTGTTAAATATTATTTTGTAATGATTATAAAATAATAATAATTATTATTATTTTTCTTATTATAAGTAAGTCCCTCTCAAACGATGTTTCTCAGCACGCTTGTTGAAAGGAAATCCATCTAGTACTACAAATATGTAGGTATGACTAATTGTACAGTTGTTTTACTACGTACTTAAGGTGGTATTAATATTTACATTATTTACACACTAACTCTATAATAGAAATAAAAATATGTGTTTGAGCCGTTTGGGGTTGAAACACTAGGGCCATGGGATCCGAGTGCCCACCTAGTATTTCGGGAAATCGCCAAACGGTTGGTCGACTCTTCACGTGACCAGAGGGCGGGCCTATTTGTTGGCCAAAGGCTGGCAGCATTGCCACGTTGGATGGCAATCAGCATTGCCGCTGATTGCCATCCAACGTGGCAATGCTGCCAGCCTTCTGGGCACTTTTCCTGTTGACAGCGATGTGGACGAATTTTTCGACGCCCTGTAACCTTTTTTGATACTTGTAAATAGGTGGTATTTAAATATTCCTAAAATTATAGTGCCCATACACTTTTATATTTTACAAGTAAATACGGAATTTCTTCCCTTCTTCTACTTGTACCTATTTACTGTCAACTGAGGACAGTTCTTTAGATAGCACGTTGTCAAACCAAACTACAGAAACAAACTTCGTATCTATAAAAATATTAACCAAAAAAATGACCTGTAAAAGTGTTTGTATGAACCTAGTTGCAAAATAAACATCAATTATAACTCAAAAAAGTAAAATATACCTCAACTAGAAAAACATGTACATACATTAACATTGAAAAAATCATTCGCCATCCGTCTTTACAACCAAACCTATACTTCTGCGAACCCCGCACTACCGTCACTCAAGTTTCAATATAATTAGAGCGAACGGCACCTTTTCAATTGGTCCGCGGGGAACTTCCACAGCGGGAGTTGCAGCCTCTGATTTTATAACTGCATCCCTGATTGTTCATTCTTACTGCATAGCCTGCCAGATTATGTTTAAAGGTAAGGGAGTTAATTTAGGATATGTTTCTGCAGTTTAAGATTAGGTAGGGGAAGAAATTGGGGTTTTGGCTTGGTTAAGTGTGTGGTATATGCTAGTTTTTATTGGGTAGGTTGATGGTAAGTGAAGGGTGGGCGTTTTGTTGTACCGTTTTATTTGATTTTGATTTTCAACAAAAAAAAACTGACTTAAAAAAAAATACTTTTCTTCCGGAAGTCGGTGACTTTTGTTTGTTTCATTGGCTTTTCTGCCTTGTATTTTTGCAAATAAGGCTTTTATTTCAGCCTATCTAGTTGTGGTATTATAGTGTAACACAAATTATTGTCTAGTATTTATTTTCCATTGTGACTAAACATAGAAGAAGAAAAAAATTGTATTATAGAAGCATATTTATATGGATTTAATGGATGGGACCACCGCGCAATCTAATCTACTAAATTAAAAAAGAATCACGTAAATTGGGCTAGTAATCGCGGAGAAATCGATGAACATACATATCTAGAAATATCTATTTCAACCAGAATAAATAAATTTACCCGCATATTATGTGGATATAAGACGGTTTTCTACTATAAAATAAAATACTGAAACAATTTAAAACCTTCATGAAATAAAACAATAATACAATAAGATGCTGAAACGGAGATGCGGTCGCAGTACGTCACTGAAATGAAGCCACAACTCCAAGTGCTGTTTAAACTTATTGGAGTTAATACTTTTTAACTCTCAATGCTGTAAAGTTTGAAACGACTATAGTTCAGTGTTCGAGATGATGCAGTCGACAGGGTAGTAAGTTTGAAACTGTTTACTTTAATTTTTTTAATTTTTTCTTCCTTGGTTTAATTGTTGCAAAGCGCTTTTGCTGAGCATATTGTATGGCCTTGGGTTTGAATACTTAAATTCCCAGGGCGGTCAAACTATGTTGGGGTCGGCTTCCAGTCTAAGCGGATACAGCTGAATACCAGTATTTTACATGTAGCGACTGCCTGTCTGACCTCCATCACGATACCCTCTGGTAAGGCTGGTTGTCAGATTTTCAGGACACTGTAGCGACTATCAAAGATGACAGCTGGGCCCAAAGGTTTAACATGGTGGCCGAGGCACGGACGAAAATTGGTATCTAATGGGTGGTCACCCATCCACGGACCAACCTAGGGAAGTACGGCTTAAAAAGATCGACCCACCCCCGCCTGTTATTATTAAGCCACGAGCTCCCCAATAGAATTGACTACTAACTGGCGAAATGTGGGTTGAGGTCTACTACCAAAACCATCACACCTGCCTAACTCTTTGCTTAAACAGACGCGTGATAATAAGCACAAATGTTTATAAGCATAAACGTGATGTAATGTTTTGTTATATTTCACAGCAAAATGTAAAAGCGACAAAATATTCTTATATTCTTTGTTGTAATTTTGTCCCCGTAAATATTGGAAAACATTAAAAATACAACGCACTAGAGCAAAACAAATGAATCCGTTGTTTTTATGGAAATGCGACAAATACGAGCTGTCAGCCATTGTACCCCTTTCACGTCGGACTTGTTAAAATATTTAGTACGACAAACAGTCGGTACAAGGCGAAAAATACCTGTGAAATTACCGACATATGGGACGTTTATATCTGGAAACGCATTGGTAAATTCCTTGAAAGAGAATATTCACTGCAGTAACTGTCTTCTGTCAGGTAATACTATAGTGGCCCAATTACGAGAAACAATTAGTCGATTTTTGAAGTGAAAACTACTTTATGCGCGTTGAGCATTTTTTGGCTGAAGGAAAAACATTGAACGATCGTCACCTTTTTTTTTTTTTTTTTTCGGATGGGAAATCATCAAATGACTTCTCCCGCTCTGGGCGGAGCAGGAGGGAGTGTCAGACTTTTACTGACTAAAACCCATCCATGTTCCTTCATCGCCCTTTGTGTTCCGGGGCCACGGTATCTCTTTCGAACAGTCCCGCAACCCCGGCAGGCATCGGTCCTTGCGGACCCCTTCCTTTTTGCTGACTCTCTTTGAGGCGCGCGTGGAACACGAACGCGCCGTCGACACGGCCTGTCGTCATGAGATGGACGGACGGCGAGCTAGCCCATAGCCCACCGTCCAAAGGCCCGCGCCTACGGTGGCCGGGGGCCACGAGGTGGCCCCCGAACCCCGGGGCGTCTCCCGCGGCGGCCGGGACGCTGTGAGGTTCTCTCCCTCTCACGTTCCGCCACCTCCTTCTCTAGCATTACTGCTTCGCAGAAGGAGGTGACGGCGTCCCATTCCGTCTTGCTCCGGACCATGGCTTGCACCAGGGCCGGACGCGAGAAGTCGCCGCCGCCAATCGTCGCTTCGAGGACACGGCGGTGCTCCGCCCACGCGGGGCACACCTCCACAACGATCGTCACCTCACATCACGCTTCGTAGCACTCGTAGCCGATTCATTACGGCGAAGCACAACTTGCGCATGTGTGGGGCACAACTCATAGCAGTGCTACGACCGGACTGGTGGCTGAGGGGGAGAAGAATGGGGGGGGGACGGGGGAAGGGTGAGGAAAAGTTTCAAAATGTATGGATTCACAAGTTACTTAGTTTTCACTTCTATCGGTAGTCCCCAAAGACTGCCCCGCATGTTATTTTTTATAAAAGTTTTTCTACACTAGAATCTTCTCCTGCATCGTGGGTGTGTTGACAAACATTTAAACTCACATACACAAACAGCCAGACCCGGTACAACTACCTGTAGGCTATACAAATACTTGTTTTGTAAAGGAATTGAACCCGCAATGCTCAGCGCAGCAGCCAGCGCTCAACCCCTGCGCCAACCTTGCCGTCAAATACATGATGGATAGTGAAACAGTGGATCACCGACCAGGTAAAAGTCGCAGGATTCCACTGAAGGCGATCAGTTATTGCTCTAGTCCATTTTGTGGATTTAATGAAATTCAAAACTTGCAAATAAAACATATAGCATACAGCAACATATATTATTATATATGTCAAGTAGTGCCATCAAGTAGGTATATACCTCTGCTTAAACCATCACTGATTAGGATTAAAGATTACGTGAGAATTATATTGTCACGTTCAAAACTGCAACGCATAATTATTGATCAGTACTGTTCAATAAAAAAAAAAGACAATCTACTGTAACCAGATTGAATATCGAATTAATAGCTCAACCATGATCTCAATCAAGTGAAGTTATTAGTCCTAACCCCCGTCATGGCTTGTCTGACGTAATTTGATCACTTGTCATTCGCAGAACGTATGGATAACAGATAGACAGGTAAACTAGAGGTTGAATGAGTGATTTGGATGTGCTTGTACATAATTGACATTAATATTTTGTTGTAATAATAATATGAGAATATTATCTGTAAGAAAAATTCTTTGACTTTAAAAAATCTGCTGTTCCATTCATTTTGACCGTGTAGTTAATGCAGTTTTGTAGGAAACAGCTGTTTTTAGGGTTCCGTACCCAGAGGGTAAAAACGGGACCCTATTACTCCACTGTCCGTCTGTCTGTCACCAGGCTGTAACTCATGAACCGTGATAGTTTAAATTTTCACAGATGATGTATTTTGGTTGCCGCTATAACAAAATATACTAAAAACAGAATAAAATCAATATTTAAGGGGGGCTCCCATCCGACCCTTGAAACTGTCAGGAGGGGTCGGGGGTGCGTAGCAGCACGGTTCGGGGAGATTGTCGTGGTGGGAATCTACTTCTCCCCGAGTTCCACAACTCCCTTGCGGAGTTGAGTGTCGTCGTTGGAAACCATTCCCTCCCCGTACTTGTCCTCGGGGACTTCAACGCCAAAAACTTGGCTTGGGGTTCCCGTTGCACAGACGTGCGGGGAAGGATGGTGGAGGACTGGGCTCTGGAGAAGGGCCCGGTCGTCCTAAATCGGGGTTCTGTCCCCACGTGTGTGCGGATGCGGGGCGAGTCGGTGGTGGACATTTCGTTCGCTAGCCCCGCTCTGTCGCCGCGTGTCGTTGACTGGCGTGTCATGGAGGGGGTGGAGATCTACCGACCACCGCTACATCCGGTTCGACGTCTCCACCCAGACCTCAAGCGCGCCGGTCCAACAGGCCCCGAGTGGTCCGCGTTGGGCGCTAAAGCAGCTGGACCGGGAGCTCCTCCTGGAAGCCTCGATCGTGCAGGCCTGGGTGACATCACCGGACAGGCCTGCCAACATTATCAATGAGGCAGGGTGGTTCCAGGAGGCCATGTCCGATATATGTGACGTGGCAATGCCCTGAGTCCGGCCAGGAAGCGCCCGACATCAGGTGTACTGGTGGTTGCGAGAGCTGACGTTTCTGCGCGAGGCGTGCGTGGCTGCGCGACACCTGTACGCCAGGCATCGCAGGCTCCGCATTCGCCCACCGAATGCGGCAGCCATCGAGGCGGAGCTTTATGAGGGGTACAGAGCGGCGAAGACCGCCCTCCGCGAGGCTGTCCTGCTGGCCAGGGATCTGGCCTGACAGAGATCCGTGGGGGCTCCCTTACAAGATGGTGCGGGATAAACTCCGCACCTGGGCCCCGCCACTGACGCAGAGCCTCCGGCATGAGCTCGTGGAGGACGTGGTGAGCACTCTGTTCCCTACGCGGGGAGAACATCCCCCTCGCCTATGGCTCCGCCACCTACGGTGCTGGAAGCGGACCACCAGGATGACGACGACGACACTCCGGAAGTGACTGGGGTAGACCTGAGAGTGGCGGTACGCAGGCTCAGTGCCAAAAATACCACCGCGGGACCCGAAGGCTTACCTGGCAAAGCCTGGGTCCTGGCCTCGGAGGCTCTCGGGCCCCGACTCGAGGGGCTCCTAAGCGCATGCTTGGAGAGGGGCCAGTTCGCGCTTCGTTGGAAGACGGGGAATCTGGTCCTCATTCGGAAGCCGGGGCGCCCTGCGGACTCTCCGCCCGCATACCAGCCCATAGTGTTGCTCGACGAGGTGGGCAAGCTCTTTGAAAGAGTAATTGCAAACCGCCTCGCCGAGCACCTTGCGGGGACGGGGCCGGATCTTGCGGAACACCAGTTTGGTTTCCGCAAGGGGCGCTCTACGGTGGACGCCATCATGCGCGTAAGGTGGATGCGGTGTCCCGGGGTGGGGTTGTCTTGGCGGTGTCTCTTGACATCGCCAACGCCTTCAACTCCATGCCCTGGAGCTGCATTAGGGAGGCATTACGGTATCACCGGGTGCCGACCTAACTTCGTTGTGTGGTCGGGGACTACCTGACGGATAGAGCCGTCATCTACCCCGGTCGGAGCGGCGTATTTGGAATCTATACCTTCAGCCAACGCTCTATAGTGTTGAGTTCGGGTATACAATAAAAATATATACGCCCGTGCTAGGGATTTTAAAATATACCCGACCGCAACATTTTCCTGGGGTATACTTTCATGTAGGATACTCCATTTTGCTATACTGTAATGTATACCCGTTTCACTGTCTCTATTAAACTTGTTTTTAATTCTAATACTTACCTACTTATTAGCTTTCTGGCTGTCGATGTCGATGGGTGCGCAATGTTTGGTATAATAAGAATAAACTTATTTATTCTGTGCATGGTTTTTTTTTCTGTGCATGGTTGATGGTGGGTTAGGTCGACGGAGCCCCGCTTCGCGGGGCTCCTACTTCTGTGTGGTTTATAAAAAAATAACCACGAAGGGGACGGCCTTCTAACCTAACCTGTCCGAGTCGGGGTGCCCTAAAGTCCCAATTGCATCCAATTTCTCTTGATATAAACAACCGTTACACACCCGATGTCGATGGCAAATTATGTTATGGCATTTCATAATTATGGCATGTGATAATTGAAATAGTAACTTGACGAAAGTATAGGTGCCGAACGATTGCTTCGTTGCGGGCGGTATGTTTTAAAATGCCTACGCGCGAAATCCTTTTTCTGAAAGTATACCCGATGCCAACCCGGCCAGTGACGTCACAAATGTTAGGCAAAGGTACGTTTTAATTGATTAATTCTCGATTTCTGGATTTGAAAACATACCCGACGGCAACACGGTCTCTGACGTCATGAGCGTTGTGTGAAGGTATAGATTCCAAATACGCGTCGGAGCGGGGAATGGAACCAGCGAGAGATTTCGTGCGGTGTTCCACAGGGATCGGTTCTAGGGCCGTCCTTGTGGAACATCGGGTACGACTGGGTGCTGCGCGCCGACCTCCCAAGCGGCGTCAGCGTGGTCTGCTATGCAGACGACACGCTGGTGCTGGCACAAGGGGGGACGCACGAGGCGGCGGCCGAAATAATGACACGCGGGGTTGCGATAGTCGTCGAGAGGATCCGACAACTGGGTCTCGAGGTGGCATTGCACAAGTCCGAGGCCATGTGCTTTCATGGGCCTCGGAATGCGCCACCTCCGGGATTCTCACTGACGGTAGGAGGGGTATCCGTCGGCGTCGAGTCGACGCTGAAGTACCTGGGACTCGTCCTCGACAGCCGATGGAACTTCGTGGAGCATTTCCGACGTTTGGCCCCCAAACTGGAACGGACCGCGGCTGCCTTCAGGCGGCTCCTGCTCAACCTGGCCAAACGCCTCCTGCCGGAAGCTCTACGCGGGAGTCGTGCGGTCCATGGCCCTTTACGGGGCCCCGGTGTGGGCGCGTTCATTGAGGCGGCGAGCCGCCCACTACCTGAACGCGCCCCAAAAGGTGGTAGCCGCAAGGCTGGCCCCTGGGTACCGCACGATCTCCCGTGAGGCGGCGTGCCTCCTTGTCGGATTTCTGCCATGGGATCTGGAGGCGTTAGTCCTCGCGCGCCTGCACGAATGACGCGCGGAGGTGCTACGTCGGGTGGAAACTCCGCTGCCGCGGCAAATTGTCGCGCAGCGGACAGACTTCCGGCGTGATCTCATGGCGACATGGAGAGAGCGACTGTCGCAACCCCGTGCAGGGCACGCCACAATAGTGGCGGTAAGTCCCCTCTTTGAGGAGTGGCTTGAAAGACGCCACGGCGTCCTCACCTTCCGCCTGACGCAGGTCCTCACCGGACACGGTTGTTTCGGGAGGTTCCTGCAACGAATCGGGCGGGAGGAAACGCCCGGGTGTTTCCATTGCGAGGATCGACCGGAGCACCGCCGTGTCCTCGATGTGGCGATTGGCGGCGGCGACCTCTCGCGTCCGGCCCTGGTGCAAGCCATGGTCCGGAGCGAGACGGAATGGGACGCCGTCACCTCCTTCTGCGAAGCAGTAATGCTAGAGAAGGAGGTGGCGGAACGTGAGAGGCAGAGAACCTCACAGCGTCCCGGCCGCCGCACCAGTTACCCCGGGCGTCGGGGGCCACCTCGTGGCCCCCGGCCACCGTAGGCGCGGGCCTGTGGACGGTGGGCTATGGGCTAGCTCGCCGTCCGCCCGTCTCATGACGACAGGCCGTGTCGACGGCGCGTTCGTGTTCCACGCGCGCCTCAAAGAGAGTCAGCAAAAAGGAAGGGACCCCTTCCTTTTTGCAAGGACCGATGCCTGCCGGGGTTGCGGGACTGTTCGAAAGAGATACCGTGGCCCCGGAACACAAAAGGCGATGAAGGAACATGGATGGGTTTTAGTCAGTAAAAGTCTGACACTCCCTCCTGCTCCGCCCAGAGCGGAAGAAGTCATTTGATGATTTCCCATCGGAAAAAAAGGGGGGCTCCCATACAAAAAACGTGTTGTTTTGCCGTTTTGTCTATTGTTGTATAGATAATGGTACGGAACCCTTCGTGCGCGAGTCCGACTCGCACTCGGCCGGTTTTTTTAATAACCGACGGAAATTTTCTGTGTGGGGGGAGGGGTGTACAGAGTGATGTACTGAATACCAGACAACTGTTTTAGCGTCCTTTTGTGTCGTTTCCAACTTGTTTCATCATCATCTGCCTAGCCTTTTCCCAACTATGTTGGGGTAGGCTTCCTGTCTAACCGTGTGCAGCTGAATTCCTGTTCTTTACATGGAGCGACTGTCTATCTGACCTCCATATCCCAGTTAGTACTGGGTAATGGGTCCTCCAGAGATCAGTCAGATTTAATTCACCTATCTCCATTCCTTTTTCCTCATCCATAGGCAAAACTCATACATAGTGCGAGCGAGTAAAGACTTTAATATTGTTTGTAAGGAGTTGTACGCTGTAACTTTTTTAAAAGCTTTGCTTTATTTTCATTTTATTTTATCCCCATGTCAACAATGCCTAACCTAGTGTCTGAGTGTATTTAGTGCTTATTGCTTATTTTAATTCCTTTTATTTGTATTATTATCGTGCTTGCTATTTGGTGATCTTAAGGTTTCTACTATCGTCTCTGTGTCTACTCGTAAGAAACTGTAATTGGCTCTGTGTCGATTATACAATTGTTTCTCACTTATTTTAGCTGTTGGTTCTCCTTATAATAAATGAATTAATACTATACCACTTGGTAAGACTGGTTGTCAGATTTTTTGGGCCACTAACTTCCTGTAACGACTGTCAAAGATCTACAAATGACAACCGGGACCAACTGCTTAACGTGCTTTGTGCCCTTCCACCATGTATATTGTCCAAATATTATTGCCTTGTAGGTTTAGTGGTTGTAAGCGCGACCGCTGAGCACGAGGTCCTGGGTTCGATTCCCGGGTCAGGCAAAGTGTTATTGGGTTTTTACACCAGGAATTTCTCAGTAGCAGACACGGAGTCTGGATTTGTGCCCGGTTGATGGCAATAGGCTCGCCTCCTATTACATGGAACTTACACATAACTGGCAAAATGTGGTGTAATATTAGGTACAACTCTGTCTAAACCTTCAGTGATTACAGTCGTGATGTTATATTAAATATTATAGCACGTAGAGTTTTTAAATCTTGGTTTGTTGAAAATCCTACACAGCGCTCTTGTTGATTGATTGATGTATTATCTAAAACGGGAACACGGGAAACAAACTACTCGTTACATTCTGAAACAGATTACAGGTACTTCATTCTACTACTAGCTCTTTTGATCATACTTTGGCATAGCTACCAATGAATAAGGCCTTTCAATACACACAATGCATACCAAAGAGCCCGACACAGGTGTTGAAAGTGCCGCTCGAATCAATACTGTGATGTAATAGTCAAAGCGCGAATAATTGCACCGGTACAGTTAACCACGAGGTTCCAAAGGATATCTCCGTTAGAACAGAATTTCGGTACACGAAATTGTGTTTGCGACAATATGGTGTCCACTGAGCATATCCTAGTATGAAATACGGTCTCAAATTCAAGAGAATTTTGGTTACTCTATTAACGTTCAAACGTTCGTCCTGAGAGCAGCGGTGGCCCAGTGGTGGCGGCCCCGACTTACGAACAGTAAGTCGTGGGTTCGAACCCAGACAGGCGCATTACTTTGTGTAATTTATTTCATCACCACTGCTCTCAAAACGGTGAAGGAAAACATCGTGAGGAAACCAAAATTCGAAGACATGTGACATCTACTAATCCGCACTGGGCCCGCGTGGCGGATTATAGCCCATTACCTCTCATCGAGAGGAGGCTGTGTCCCAGCAGTCGGAACATTATAGGCTAATGATGATGATGATGATTAACGTTCTAAAATTCGAATCAAACATACACATAACATCACGCCTGTAACACCCAAAGGGTTAGGCAGACGTGGTCTAATAGTACACCCACATTTAGGCAGTTGCGCGTTTTTTTCATACTTCGTGGCTAAATAAGCAATAAAAGCCACACTGGTCCATCTTAATGGTTAAACAACCAGGCAGCCGTGATCATCTCGTGGCCCTCGTGGATGGGCCACGAGATGATCACGGCTCCCTGGTTGTTACTAGTTACATACTAAAATATATAGCTCCTTGCCTCGGAAAGAACGTTATGCAGTTGGTCAAGGCTGTCATTTGGAGATTTCAGACATTAGTTGTGGCCTGATAGTCTAACACCCAGTCTTACCAAGGGGTCATATCATGTTACCCATGTTGTGGAGGTCTTGTAGAATATTAGTATCTAGCTGAATCTGATCAGATTGGAAGCCGACGCCAGCATAGTTGGGGCTCGGCACATGAGGATGAAAATGAAACTTAATATTATCCTCCCGTCCGTTACTGAATCTCCAGGAGATTTATATCAATTGTTTAACTATTCTGTCTACTAATTAGTCGTTGCAAGCGTGATTGCTGAGCATGAGGTCCTGGATTCGATACCCAGGTCAAGCAAAATGTACCTAAATTGGGTTTTCCCATCAGGAATTTCTCAGTAGCTGCCACGGAGTCTGGATTTGTGCCCGGTTGATGGCAATAGGCTTGTCTTCTATTACATGGGACTTAAACATAACTGGCGGAATGTGCGTACTACGAGTATTATGTACACCTTTTTTTCGGATGGGAAATCATCAAATGACTTCTCCCGCTCTGGGCGGAGCAGGAGGGAGTGTCAGACTTTTACTGACTAAAACACATCCATGTTCCTTCATCGCCCTTTGTGTTCCGGGGCCACGGTATCTCTTTCGATTAGTCCCGCAACCCCGGCAGGCATCGGTCCTTTCGGACCCCTTCCTTTTTGCTGACTCTCTTAAAGGCGCGCGTGGAACACGAACGCGCCGTCGACACGGCCTGTCGTCATGAGACGGACGGACGGCGAGCTAGCCCATAGCCCACCGTCCACAGGCCCGCGCCTACGGTGGCCGGGGGCCACGTGGTGGCCCCCGACGCCCGGGGCGTCTCCCGCGGCGGCCGGGACGCTGTGAGGTTCTCTCCCTCTCACGTTCCGCCACCTCCTTCTCTAGCATTACTGCTTCGCAGAAGGAGGTGACGGCGTCCCATTCCGTCTCGCTCCGGACCATGGCTTGCACCAGGGCCGGACGCGAGAGGTCGCCGCCGCCAATCGCCGCTTCGAGGACACGGCGGTGCTCCGCCCACGCGGGGCACACCTCCACCGTGTGCTCCACCGTGTCCTCCGGTCGATCCTCGCAATGGAAACACCCGGGCGTTTCCTCCCGCCCGATTCGGTGCAGGAACCTCCCGAAAACACCGTGTCCGGTGAGGACCTGCGTCAGGCGGAAGGTGAGGACGCCGTGGCGTCTCTCAAGCCACTCCTCAAAGAGGGGACCGCCACTATTGTGGCGTGCCCTGCACGGGGTTGCGACAGTCGCTCTCTCCATGTCGCCATGAGATCACGCCGGAAGTCTGTCCGCTGAGCGACAATTTGTCGCGGCAGACACCGTGCTCGGCATCGTGGTTGGGGCCGCGGCTGCCCTGTTTGCACCCAGGGCGGGGCGCAGAACAATTCCCTCCAGGACGGAAAACCGCGCCTGGAAAGAAGCTAGCTCCTGGCGAACCAGGCTTAGGACCTGGTTCTCCACCGGCACGGGCTGGGCTTGTCGCTGTTGCTGCTGCCGCTGCTGCTGGTGGCCCTATTTGGAGGCGCCGCGCGGGAGCCAGCCTCACGCAGACTGGCCAGGTCTGCGTGGAGCTTGGCGTTCTCCTTTCGGAGATCCTCCGTAGCTGCCGTCAGGCGGGCTACCTCCGCCCGCAGCTTGGCCAACTCCTCTTCACCTATCGGAGGAGGAGGAGGAAGGGGTGAAGGCCCTGCGAAGTTGGCCTCTGCTGCCGCCAAGATGGAGGCGGAAGCCGCGGGTATGGCCTTGAGTTTTGAAGATGTCTTCACCTTCAAGGCCACGCCCCTTATCGCGGCTTCCACCGCCTTTGCAAACCTGGTCTTACGCTCCGCCTCGGAGCCGCCAGGTGCGCCCGCCTCGTCGCCTGACCCGGGAGCAATGTTGCCCGGGTGGCGCCCCTCCTCCGTCCAGCTTTGCTGACCTTTCTAACCTCACGGAGGCAGAGAGCCCCCTCCCCTTGCCCCGGATCCCACCACGCTTGTTGGTGGGGATCTTACGGGCCGAGGCCTCCTCCTCTCCGGATGACGACCCCCGGTCGCCATCCCGCCTGGGCCGCTTGCGGAAGAACTTGCCGTTCTCCGCAGCAGTCCCGGCCGTCACGCGGCGTGAGCTCTCTGAGCCTCCCGCGCTCGCATTGCTGGATACGAGGTCGGAATCCGACCCCGCATCCCTCCTCTCCTCTTCCTTGCCGTTGCCGGCGGTGTTGTTGGGTTTTTTTATTGGCTTTTCCATATTGTTCCCACGAATATGGGGGAAATATTCTCAATCTAGGCAGAGACCCCTGTACCTAGAAGGGCAGATTTTGAGAATTTATTACTCGCCAGGGGGTCTGCAGGTACCCTGGCGAGGGTGAGCACTAGCGACTGATTCGTTCCATGGGAACACCCGTCAGCCATACATCCCCTCGCGGTGCGCCGCCGCTTGGGATTCGGGGTAACTTTTTATAGAGGTTTTCTACCTCGCAGTCCGGGCGGTTAAGCCAAGACCCTCGGTCCCTATCGAAGCCGCGAGACGTGATCCACAGCACTTCGACAATGGGATTACGAGACTGACGGTGACAAAGAAGGACGCATCCTACTCTGTCTGCTCGGAGGCAGGGTGAGTGCACACCGAGCCCGCCCTCACTCCTCTGCTATGCGCTCTGCTGTACAGAGGGTCACGCAGAGGAACGTACCGGTGGTCCTGGCAGGACCCCACCCATGTCAGAATAATTAGCCGCGGCAGTAACTCTCCCCGAGGGATAAAAGGAAATTCTCATTTCCTCTCATTCCCCGGAGAAGGATACTGCCGCACCCAGGGCGCACCGGCCCAGCAGCTGCTCTTCCCTCCAGACGTATCGAGAGGGACCAGCAACCGCCAGACACACGTGGAGGACTTCTGACATCGCAGCCCGTATTATGTACACCTCTGCCTAGATTAGACGCGTTATGTCAAGATGTTACTCACACACACGTTCAATTCAAGAAGACGTTTTTTTAAAATGAATAAAACATTAGATAAAAAGTATCTAAATTCCAATACGACCATCAACTTTTACTGCTGACCGTACACCAGTGTAACCTTCTCGTATTCTACGGAACCTCGTAGTATCCCCTAGTTCGTCCGCTTTGTCATCCTGTACACAATGGTCTGACTAATTGCTGACAACTGACATTAACAATAATTAGTACGCACCTCCCCTTTGGGGTGTGGTTCCATGGGAAGAGAGCGGGGAAATGTGATTTTAAAGGAATTTGTTAGTCTTTTGTTTAGAATTTTATGTTTATTTTTCAAAGGATGGAACAGTCTTTGTTTGATTGGCAGTTGTTTCTGACTGACGACTTTGTTGATGATTCTGAAAGAATCATCAACAAAGTCGTCTCTTCTTGTTTCCGTCTTGGCTCATAGATAAATATGTTACAGACATATACAGATGGATATAGACAACATTTTATATCGTATTTTGTTAACGAAACGTTAAAAAAAAACTCCTCTCTGTAATACATACAGGCACACAGGTACCGATATTTAGCTAGTTATAATTATGTTGGGAAAATATATGTGTAACTGCCTCGTTGGTTTAGTGGTCACAACGGCGATTGCGAGCATGATGTCCTGGGTTCGATTCAAAGGTCGGGCAAATAGTTTTTTGTGTTTTCCGTCAGGAACTTCTCAGTAGCAGCCACGGAGTCTGGATTTGTGCCCGGTTGGTGGCAATAATCTCGGCCCCTATTACATTGGACTTAAACGTAACTGGCGAAATGTGGGTGTACTATTAGGTACACCTCTGCCTAACCCTTCGGGGATTACAGGCGTGATGATATAACGTTATGTTATGTTGTACCTTTATAACCAATTTCAGAAATATCAACGTTGATAGCAAAAGTTATTTATAAGCACGATTTCTTTAGCCTCTTGAAGGATGGGTCTATGAATTCAAAGTCGAACCGTGTGTGTAGGAGCACAGTAAAGTAAGATAATACGAATTTTCTGAAGACATAAAGTTCTATCAAAATATCCACATTTTCCACCCAAACCAATCATAATGAAGGTAACTTAACCGTAACTTAAGGCAGACCCTAAGCGGATAATGGCTGTTTAAGTTAAAAGCATTATTGTTTATTCGAGGAACCCGGGATTCATCATTTAATGCTGAAATGTTTCGGGTGAATTTTTCAGTCATTACCCGTTTAGGGACCTTGTCGTTGTTTGTTTGAATATAATGTTCGGTAGGTTGGCATTATTTACTTAAAATAACTAGATAATGGTGTCGATTCTGTTGAGCACAAACTAAACTTAATTTAGGCTATTGCTATCTTTTTCTCTCTAATATAACGAGAAAGAGACGGACGTAATATAGAGCTGTCAAATTTAGTTGGAACTAATATTTCTATACAAATGAAGGGTGCACGTAAAAACATGTCGACTAAAAACACCGTGAAGCGCAAGGCATAAACTAGTTTGACATCTCTAACTTAGTTCATAGCTATAGCCGTCCTTTTCTCGCACTGCCTTTTAGTAAAAGATAGCAATAGCCTAAATTAAGTTTAGTTTGTGCACAACAGAATCGACACTATTGTTAGGTACTTAGTTACAAATATGTATACGCAAATTTTTAGTGCCGAGGAAAGACAACGTTTTCACTGCATGATTTTCAAATAGGACGGAATATTCGGAAACACGGAATATTCCTATACATTTGGCATTTGTCTTAAGTGGAAGTTGGCGATATTCTGCTGCACGATATTCTTGGGATCACACATCAACAAACAAATCTATATCTTTACTAATTTTAGAAGAGGTAAAATTGGTTTGTATGTAGGGGGTAATCTCCGGAACTACTGATCCAATTCAAAAAAATATTTGACTGGCGGAAAGCTTATTTGTGAGTGCTATTGGCTATAAATTATATTTATATCATGCGTATTAGCCGAGCTATCACCATTTTTGCGTTTTGCGGACGAAGGCGAGGGCGAAGTGCTAGCGCTGTATAATCATTTGTAATATTAAATAAATATACCGTAAAAATCGTACTGATCAACGTAGTTTTCACCGTTTTCAACCACCACAGATAAAGGGATGGTATTGTTAAACCTGATAAAACCATATTTTTAATCAACACAAACATTATGGTTTCCTCAGATGTTCAGAAAAGGTACTAAGATTGGCTTTTATTCCACAAACGAATCTATTCTAAGATCTGACCAATTCCAACTTAATATCACGCTTTGCGTGTCAGTATACAAAATTTCCGACCCAATTGCCTAAGGGAAGGACAGAAACAATATATATTTATATGTACAATATACTTATATACTGATAGGAACAACCGTTTGTCCCTCATGTCAAGTTGACCGAAAATAATACTGTTGCTGATCAATAGGACGGAAACGAACTGCGTAAATCTATTACATTTGATACTAAAGAACGGTTTCCTTTGTATTTCTTATGTGTTTCACCCCCTTATCTCAGGGTTTTCTTGTTTTTCAATAGAGGTATGGAAGGGCAATGAAGGAGCCTTGAGATTGGAAACGAATACGTCATCTGACTCGGGTTTTGAGTCGAGGGAATTGTGTGCGAAAGTGACTTTGCACTCGAAGTGTTTGTATTTGAAAGGTTTTCTTTTCAAGAAATCTCTGAATCTCTCTAAGTTGAGAAGTTCCGTGATTATTTGTATTTTCTCCGATAAATTTGAAAAGTAACATTTTGTTGATTATTTATGTTACTTGTTCAGTATACTAAAACCCATAATTGCAATATAATAAATGATGACAAGTACATTTATACTACACCTGCTTGGAAAGTACCTTGATACTTTATCAAATTTACGGTAGAAAGTACGTCATTGCATATCGAACAAATATGCGGGGAGAAAACGCATCTGAGCGGGAGAGAAAAGTGTATGAAAATCCATTTCTTACGTGGTTTTTCTTTTTTTAATTTTGGGTAAGACTATGCGCCGGTAACCTAAATATCAAAAGCCAAAATCCATTTCTTACGTGGTTTTTCTTTTTTTAATTTTGGGTAAGACTATGCGCCGGTAACCTAAATATCAAAAGCCAAAAAGTTTTTACAGTGAGTTTCGCAAAATGACACTGGCCACTAGCTGTGTGTTGGATGGTGTCGGGCTGGCAGTGCGACCCTGCGGCGGCAGGATAAACAATTTGAAAAAAGAACATGTGAAATTTTTCCTACATTGTCGCAAACATCTCAAACAAACATTAATGGAAAAAGTGTTACATTAAGCTTCACTAACTGCAACAATTTCAATATAAATTTCAATTAGTAAAGATTTCGTTTTTTATTTTCCTCGTAGGTGTAGTATAAAGCACTATGTATCACTCGAGAGAAAGTGCGATTCCCGATCTCGGGTGTTTTAAAGCAAACGACACCCTCGACGGTAATCGGTCACTTTCTCATCTCGGTGAACAATGTACTATTTTGGTAGTTTAAGTAATATGATGATTTTGTAATTATTTTTTTTACTGTTTTTAATATTGTATTCGTTTCAATTTATTATTGTTATATATGGGTATTTTGCCTGTTTATTTTTTATTTTTTACATGATTTGTAAGCATTTGTCCGAACCGGCCTACCGATGCCCACATTTTTTCCACTGCAGAGTAATCCTAGCTGGCCAGCAAGCGCAAGCACAATGATCAGAACCTCACATACAATTTTTAAGTGAGACTCAATAAAACAAACAGAACTACAACATCTGACAGATCCACCAACTTCCGCAAAAAAAGAAACACTACAGTATTCCGTTTCTTAGGATGTCGACAGCGCGGCAACGTGTACAAATCGTCTCCAATTTTCATACTACACGACTACTACAATTGGCACCGACATCAAAGCGAAAAAAGCGCTAAAAGCGAAACGAGCGAGAGGTGTGATTGTCAGTTTATTTGTGTCGGGAGTGTCGGCTCAGATTCCAATAACGCTGGGCCGGTGACGCGGTAATGATGACGCGTTCGGTCTTGAGAGGGATTGGGACATGTGACTTTTATTTGGTTTGTGTTTCTGCGCAACCCAAGTTCTAGGAAGTGATGTGAGTTTGAGGATTTGTCGTTTTGTTGCACCCCATGTATTTACAACAAAAATCGCAGAATACGTATGGGAGTTCAAAACATGATTATTAAGGTTTCCCATAACGTTAATTACGGTTATCAATTTTTATGGTTTTTACGTGGGTGTATTTTATTATAATATTAAAAAAAGACTGCTGTAGCTTCTAACAGCAGAACTGCACCACTTGACCGAGATCAGCACATCTAAACTACGTTCAAGAGCTGTCAGCATCATTAGTAGTAGTTGGTGAAAGTCTAGTTATATGATATTTAAAAATATAGTAAGGCTACTCTTCTTCGGTTAACCAGACTTCTTAAAAACACTTTTAAGGGTAAATACACCGCCATCAATACGAATACCCAAAAGTAATGTATCAAGTTACACAAAAAATGGCGACGGAAGATAGCAAAAGAAACCAGATAGACTACATTTGCTACAAGTTTATTAGGGAACTGTTCAATGTTGCGAACTGTCAAAGAGAGTTTATTATAGTGCTGTGTTTTAGCGTTTCCTTTTAGAAGTATCAAGTGTGTTATCGTGTTTTTTTGTCTGACAAACCACAGGATTTGTTAATTTTTGGGCTAAAAATAAAACTGTTCTGTTATAAAAGGTCTCTACAAATAGCCGCAGAAATGTTCTGAAAATTTGGTGTTGGTAAACTTGAAAACACGTTCCATGAAAGAGCTTTTAAGAATATATGTCATGTAGTGCTTGAGGTACGGTAACAACCGCAAAAATAACGAATACATAGTAATATATAGTTTTTTTCAAAGATATTGTTTTACTCAATATCATCACCTGCCTAGCCTTTTCCCAACTATGTTAGGGTCGGCTTCCAGTCTAATAGGATGCAGCTGAATACCAGTATTTTACATGGAGCGACTGCCTATCTGACATCCACAACCGTGCGATCGTCGTACTGGGTAATACGATACCCCTTGGTAAGACTGGTTGTTAGACTTTTTGAGCAACAATATTGTTTTACACAATATCTTTAAAAAAAAAACATGAAACTTAATTCTGCTGCGATGATGCGGTCGACGAAGGTCAATGGTCAAGGTAATCTGTTCACAGAGACTTGAAATTTCCCGGATATCAAAAAACACAGAATTCAGAATTTTCCAAAATGTTATGTGGGTATGTAAAGTCTAGCATATTGTTATAGCGGTGACGCATTGCACCTGTGGTTACCCACCGCTGATGAAAAGAGCTGGTGGAAATTAAATTTAAATATTCATAAGTCAAAAATATTCATTGCAAAAAAGTATTCTTGTAAAATCCAATAATAATACTATTATTCTTGGATGCAGAAAGAGTTGTGCTATATCCCTGGGCGAACCTGTTTGAAAAAAGCTTTATAATTACAATACTAAATTTTTCTGACCTAGAAATTTTAAATAGACTCCGGATCCAGGTAGGCCACAGCAAAGATACCCTGTGACCTGCTCAGGTAGAGATTCATTGATGACTTTGCCCTGGAGGGTAAATGTAGGCGCGGGCCTGTGGACGGTGGGATATGGGCTAGCTCGCCGTCCGGCCGTCTTATGACGACAGGCCGTGTCGACGGTGCGTTCGTGTTCCACGCGCGCCTCAAAGAGAGTCAGCAAAAAAGAAGGGACCCCTTCCTTGCAAAGACCGATGCCAGCCGGGGTTGCGGGATGGTTCGAAAGAGATACCGTGGCCCCGGAACACAAAGGGCGATGAAGGAACATGGATGGGTTTTAGTCAGTAAAAGTCTGACACTCCCTCCTGCTCCGCCCAGAGCGGGAAAAGTCATTTGATGATTTCCCATCCGAAAAAAAACAAACAGGAACTGATGGACGCTACTGAAAGCGCCTAACTAGCGGCTCAGTTCTGAGCTATTTAGATTGCCATCGACACGCTAAGAAGAAGACAATTTTTATAAGTAGCCTTACATCTGCTTGATGTGGTCCATCCCTAGCTTGTTGAACCGACGACTTTAGGGTGGATGGGATAAACTGAATGCAGTAGGCAGAGAACAGGGTGTTGTGGCACAGTTTGGGAGAAATCTTTTCCCAGCAGTAGACTGCAAGCTAATTGACAGCTGCAGTGTTTACGTCGAATACCTACAAACATACAGAAACCCCCAGAATATAAAAAAAAAAAAGCAAATACAAAGACTTCCGACTCATCAAACTTCACCTACATTAATCTAAACAAAGCAGGCAGTTTTACACTTATTATTCGTATTATTAAGATTTATATCATTTTTCTCGGAAACTGGTTTATCAGTCGACTTTTATATTCCTTTTGACACAACCGTCTCTGGCAAGTGTCGTGAGAATTGGAATAATTTATCCGAGAGATTTCCCAAGGGCATTGTCGGAGGACAAACGAAACAAAATCTTTCTTTTTTGTGCTACTTCGCGAATAAACGTAATGGAACATACGTAGATGTGTTATGGGGAATGTTATGGTGGTATGGGAAGGTTCCGAGTGCGATGAAGGAGGGTTTCTTGTCTTTTTGTTAGCTTTGTATGGCAAATGATTGGCGAATGGCACACTTATCTGTGTGATCGTTTTATTGAGATAAAAGTCTTTAATCTTGTGGTGGATTTGGTCAATGGTTTAGTTAAATATTTCAAAGTCAAGTCAAAGATAACGACAGTGTATAGCTGTGCTCACACACGTCACAACTTATAATAATAATAAGAGGTATATTTACCTAAATATAAGTGTAAATGTAAGTGTAATAAGTGTATAGTACATATGAAGTCCGACAACCAGTCTTACAAAGAGGTTTCGTATTACCCGGTAGCCCGGTACTAACTGGGTTGTAGTTGTAGAGGTCAGATAGACAGTCGCTCCATGTAAATTAATGGTATTCAGCTGAGTCCGGTAAAACTGGAAGCCGACCCCATCCTAGTTGGAGAAAGACTAGGCCGATGATGATGACTCACACACCACCATCACCTACATACTCAAGTTCAGTTTATTTGAGTACAAGAGAATGAAATAAATAAATAGTATTTATTAGACTCGCACAGAACCAAACAACAAAATAAAAAAGGAAAGTAACCTCGTCCCGTAATTAACCTCCTTGTCAACCTTGTAAACTGTGAAGTTCGTGGCTAAATAATAACAGCCGCTCGGGTCGATCTTTAGGTTAAGCCGTGCTTGCCTAGGTTGGTCTGTGGATGGGTGACCGCTCATTACATACCGAGTTTCGTCCGTGCCTCGGAAAGCACGTTAAGCAGTTGGTCCCGGCTGTCATTTGTGATCTTTGATGGTCATTACAGGTAGTCAGTGGCCCAAAAAGTCTGACAACCAGTCTTACCAAGGGGTATCGTATTACCCAGTACTGGCTGGGTTGTGGAGGTCAGATAGGCAGTCGCTCTATGTAAAATACTGGTATTCAGCTGCATCCGGTTAGACTGGAAGCCGACCCCAATAAAACTTGGGAAAAGGCTAGGCAGATGATGTCAACCTTGTAAACTGGCTAATTTCTAGACCATGACATTTATTATTAAGGCTTCTCAACAATAAGTACACTGTTACATTATATTTGTACATTGCAAACTAAAAACTAAGCGCCTTATCACTTACAGAACAGCACAGCACACACTACATTATGTGCAGACAAATAGACACTTAAATCATTAATGGACAGGTCCACTGAAATCTGTGTGGTTCTTTCTTCAAGAGACCATCCCAGACACTAATCTGCATAGTCTTCATCTGAATTGAACAAGATTATGTCTGGACTTCAAAAGAGACTATGACCCAGAGGTCAAGAAAAAACAGCCGAAACAAACTCAGTTTCGGCTGTTTCTTCTCAGAGTAGTCAGGTACGAAACGCCGGCCCCATCTAGTTTTAAAAAAAATGACGTGAAAAAGTTTTTGTAAGAACCTACTTGCAAAAATAAACATCATTTCATTTCATTTCATTAATAAAAACAAGAAATACATAGTTTAAAAAATATGCAGATTACACTTAATTACTTATGTTAAAATAAAAAAAAATATAGATTAAATAATATTAGAATAGATTAGATTAGAACAAATTAAACTAGAATTGATTAAAATACAATAAATTAAATTAGAATTGATTAAATTACTTTATAATAGATTAAATTACCATTATATATAACATATCAAGTTATTATCGTACATTTACAAAATACTTCAAACTGAAATGCCAAGAAAAAAAGAAGGACCTCTAAAGAGCTAAAGTTCAAGATACAAAAGATACCTTAGCTATATCTAGAGGTTAAAGTTTTTATATCCATACTATCATTAAAAATAAGAAAGTAAATGGTTTTTTTTTGTCTATTAACTTAATCGCCATTGAACGAACTTCATCTTTCTTTCTTCTTTTATTGTGTGGTAGTGCCTAACTTGTAGTAATAAGCGTTTGAATTTAATTAGAATTGGCTTTACATGGCCGTCATGAATATCTTTCAGGCATGCTGGTTTCCTCACGATGTTTTTCTTCACCGAAGCAAGTGATAATTACAATACGCACATGAATCCGAAAAATCAGAGGTGCGTAACTTGGATTCGAACTCGAGACCAATGACTTGGCAGTCCGATGATCACACCACTAGACTATCTCTGAAGTCCATGACTTGGCTTGGGCATAAGTCTGGTAGAACATACCCGTGGGATGATTTCCGTTCTCCATGCAGGCGAAGCCGCAGGCAGAATCTAGTTAGTACATATGGCTTTGACTTTATCTTGACTACGATTACGATTCAGTTAACATACAGATTTAATATAAAATTGAAAGCTATCTCTCATGAAAAATCGCATCAAGTGTTAAATGAATTGTAAAAATCAAAGATCGTTTAGCCTTATACTATCAATTGATTTAAGTTCTTAATGTAAAGGTATAAGGTTGATTTTCGTGTGATGTTTGATTGTAGTGAGTTTTAAGAAATTGGTGCCAAGTCATGTGACAAATCGTCGTTTCGTTACAAAGTTAAATAAAATCTAGTCCAACAATGGATGAAATAATTTTGTCAATAATCAATCTACCATACTTAATCAGTGGATAAAATCTGAATGAGCTCAAGCTTGTAATCCCTGAAAGGTAGAGGTGTACCTACACTCATAGATATGTTTATGTCCCGAGTAATAGGGGGTATGAGCCTATTGCCAATTGCCATCAACAGGCCACAAGTCAAGGCTGAGAAATGCTTGATGAAAAACCTAATATCACTGTGCCCGGTCTAGGAACCTAAGACCTCGTGCGCAAAAGGTCAAGAAAAACCAATCAGCGAAATATAAATAATAACCTTGAATTAGATAGACCATAAACAATGTTTACTACTTGTGAATGTGCTAATTTGCTTCTCACAGACAAAGAACCGCCTGGTCCACAAACAAGGTACAAGAGTTTCTCATGTGATAAACGCACTATGTAAGGATCTTTAAGAATTCTCCTACATGTGTTAAGTCTGACAACCAGTCTTACCAAGGGTATCCTATTATCCAGTACTAACTGAGTTGTGGAGATCAGAAAGGCAGTCTCTCCATGTAAAATACTCATACTCAGCTGCATCCAGTTAGACTGGAAGCGGACTTTAACATAGTTGGGAAAAGGATAAGCAGATGATGACATGTGTATGAAAGTTCGACATTTTAGCCAATGGAAAATCCCATAGCCCTCGGCAAACATCATACTCGGCGACTAGAGGAACAGCAAAATTTGCTTATTCAGTGGATTTCATAAACCATTTCTAATTGAAATATTACCTCCGCCGATCTCCACAAAACTGTCAACTAGATTTCTCTGCCTCTCGGCTCTGGCTCTGGCTCTGGCTCTTGCAATATCATAAAGTTAGCCGCTTCAGGCCACTTTAAGGCCACTTTACTGGTAATTAGCCTTCGTTTTTATTGTGACCACTTTATGACGTTACGAAGTTTATCGTTGGTTAAGAAATGCAATTTGTTAATTTATTTTTAGCGAATTTTTTAATTAAACGATTTATCATGTCTGCACAAAAACAGGGTTAGTTTTCAATGACCGGCCAAATTTACAGAGATGGTTTAGAATCGATAATGTTTTCGACATATATATTTATATATATATATTTTTTTTTTATAAAATTTCATTCTTGTCCACCACTAAAAAGTGAACGTACAACAGCACAATTCAGTTCAACAACCTAGATAGGTAGCAGTTAGCACACACATGACTTATGTTAAATTTGGTGGTGCATGCACGCATACAAGTGCATTGATTCCCACTAAGTTTATGATTTAGGACATTTTCAAATGAATGCTATTATTTAATTTTATATTTTTCGACAATAATATTTAAAATGCACTTTTGGTTTTATATCTAGATCTTAATTTTAAATTTTTGGCATTGAAAACTAACCCGGTATATTAAAATTAAAGTGTCATTTAATACTAAAAATTTAAGGCACGCTTGCACTACAAATTACCTACCTGATTTGTAATGGAAGTGGGCCTATCATCATCAACATCATTTCAGCCGAAAGACTAGTGTCGCCACATTGACCTATGCTACAATCAAATTATGTTTTGCTACGCAGATTTGCTACAGCGTATAAGCTCGTAGCTGATGCGTGTTGGCTTACACACGCTATGGTTTCACATGCGTGGAAAGTAAATTCATCTTGCGCCTTGTAAGATAATCTTAATAGACATAATTAAAAAAAAAAGATGGCAAATCATGCTTCTGAAGCGCGAAAACGGATTTCTTATTGAACTATTCTGTGGCTAATAAAGTACCTAAAATGATCCTTGTAAGTCACAATTTTAAAATTCACCACAAAATTCAACACAAAGGCTGTAACTTTTTAAATACTGTAGTAAGTTATTTTGCTTAAACTTAAATATTAGAATGAAACTTTCCTCTCCACAAGTAAAAGTCGAACGTTGCCAAGTCTTGCGATAAAAGATTTTCTATTACTTATTTGAATAGTTGCTTTTGCGGGGTTTGTTCGCTTTGCACTTTCTTTGAAGTTGTGTTTAAGTAATATGTTATTGGTAAGCTTGAGTTTGTGTCAAAAGTTGTGGTGAGTTCGACAGATCGTCTTTTATTTATTGCCAAGACTAGTTGTATCTTTTGGATGCAGTTATTGATGCGCTTTGGGCAGCCAGACAAACTGACATTTGTATAGATTGTGTATATTTATGATTGGATATATCAAGATCAAATTTAAAGAAGAAAGAGGAATTCGTGGATGAATAATAACAGCCGCTCGGGTCTACCCAAGCTTGGTGCGTGGATAGGTGATAACCCATTACATACCGAGTTTCCTCCGTGCCTCGGAAAGCACGTTAAGCCGTTGGTCCTGGCTGTCATTTGTAGATCTTTGACAGTCGTTACAGGTGGTCAGTGACCCGAAAGTCTGACAATCAATCTTACCAAAGGGTATTTGTATTATCCAGGGGTTATGAATGGCAGATAGGTAGCCGCTCCATGTAAAATACTGATTAGACTGGAAGCCGACCCCAATATAGTTGGGAAAAGACAAGGCAGATGATAAAATCAAGCCCAAAGAAACGATCAGCTGTAAACAAACATGCTTCATGTCGTTTTAACAACACGTGACGCGTTTATTGAATCTATCCGAAATGGAACATCATTAAACGAAATAAATCAACGACCACATCCCACAACCCAAATTCAACATAACATTTAAACTACTCACACTAATCAGCTGAACGAAGCTTACAAAACGTAATAATCGAACTCGAACCGTCACATAATGGAAATGTAACACATTTAATTTGGCCGTACGATTTGTGTGTGACGCGGAATTGAGTCGTACGAACTAATTCCGAGTTGTACGAGTTGTGCGAGTTGTGCATAGCGGTCCGAAATATCAGCGGAATACCGGCTCGTTAAAACTTCTGATGTGGATGTATGGGGGATGGATGTGGCTGGATGGACTGTTCCAATGGTTGCTGTGGCTTTTGATTGGTTGATAAATCAGAGCCTTTGCTAAAAAAAACTGAAATTGCAATCGGTGCAGGGGATCTCGGAGCTCGAATGAATGAATGAATGATTGATTTATTAACTTAAAATTTCTAAACGCTAGTTACATTGCCCCACAAAACTGCTTACGCAGTTTGTGGGTTGTGTTTGTGGTTTATAGGTTGTAGGTTGGTGCATGAGAGAATATGCAGCAACTAATTTGCGAAATTATTACGTAGCTTTAATTCTAAACAGACGTCACATGCGGCTTTGCGTAAAATTTTTACCAGTACTGAGGTACCAAGCCCCTTAATAATTGTATTATTAAATAAGGGCCTTGTTTTCGTAACTTTTCATGTAAATAATTGTATTATACCTAAATTAGTATTTGTAATTGTTCGCCAATTCAATAGGTATACACATCACTTTGAAAACAGGAATAGCATTGTTATGCATTTGCCTATAAGATGATCTTCACACACACACTTAACACCACGTCTATAATTCCCGAATGGTAACGGGAAGGTTTGAAATTCCTTCATGAAAAATCCTTTACTTTCATACTCATTTAAAATAGTACATTTTGATACAAGTGGAGAAACTTTGTTATTGCGTATGAGGCGGAATTAACTCCCGAGCCGTAGGCGAGGGTGTTTTTGTGCCGAGAACTGCAATAACAAATGTCCACGTGTATCAAACGACGTTTTTCAATACACTTTCGAAGAGATAAATTATAAGAACGAAAAATATTTTTGTTATGAATGACTATGATTTTAATTTTCTTTTTTCCGCGCTTTACTTTCGCCAGGTGAAGGAGAAGCAAAGGTATGAAACCGCTAAACAGCCTAATATAAAAAAAGTTTTTTTTATATATTTTTGGATTTAGAACACAAATAAATGTTAATTTGTGTATAAAAGTAACTATTAGTTTTTATTATGATATGTTTATTTATGATATTCTATATATAAACACAATTTAAATATTCAAAAAATATAAATGCCGTAAAGACAGATTAAAAAAAACATTCACCTCAGACTATAGGCATTGAACCAATTTGGACTAAGTATAGGTATAGTTATCTGTGGCAATTTTCATTCCCGCACACGTGCGGGAAAATAGAAAAAAACGCACACGTGTGAAATACATTGCATGTTAATCGTAGTGCGTTATGGACCAGTTTTCGAGGAAGTCGTAAAACGAAAACGGAAAACGAAAAACGGAGTGGAACGGAGTCGGAAAACGTCTTTTAAACCGTGGCATGTCGATTCCAGTATGCGTACTCTTGGTAAATGTTCCGGTTATGTAAATATGGTCTCATGTAGGCATGTCTTGTCAGAAAGCTAGGGGAATACTTCGCGACAGGCGACTGATGAGAAAATGTTGCCGTGAACTATTCACGTGGCGCGGTTTTGCCACCTTGTCGTAAGTAGAGTGTAGGCTGCTTTGATTTCGCTGGGTTTTTGAGTTTATTTATTTATATACCAGATGACTTTTTTATCTCTTTCCAAAAAAAATGGGTATATTAGGTGAACAGAGTAGAAGCTTATGGCATAACTAGTTTTTTTTTCTTTGTTCCACAGCTTAGTAAAAAATTGATCCATCATGAAAAAACGCTACAAAAATCAAGTAAACTTTTCATCTTAAAAGAAAGAAAGATACATTTAGAAAAAAAAAATGAAAACTATCAAATTTCAAATCATACGCAGTACGTGTATGATATGAATTTCGAATTTGTTTAAACATTTTTCTTCGAAAAAAAAAAAAAAAAAACTAAGTATGCCATTTGCTTGTACTTGAAAGGTGTATAAAAGAGAAAAAATGAAGTACCCTTCATTTTGAAAGAAACACGGAAAACCAAGGTCAAGGTATCTTAAACTTTTGATCAATAATGTAGGAAATCTTCTCGAACATTCTGCATTCGAAGTAAGTATATAGATCCTCTATAGATTCACAAGCTACACAACAATAATATTAATGTAAGGAATAAGGCTAATAAGCAAATATCAAGTAATTTGTATTTTTAGATTTTCAATGATCTATTGAAATAGATCAATGAAAAACTACAAAATCTTTTAAAAATCAGTACATATTTTTCACAACAAATCACGTAACTATACCCGAACGTCGTTGTCAGCCTGTGGACATCTGTCTGATACGACAAAAGCATTGCTTTCTTATAAGACAATTAAAAACCAAATAAAAAAAAACTTATAACTATTGCTTAGGTTATAATCAGCATCAGCCTATAGCAGTCCACTGCTGGACATAGGCCTCCACAATCGCGCGCCACTTAACTCAATTCTCGGCAATTCTCATCCAGTTTCTACCAGCCACTCTGCGAAGATCTTCGTTCCACCAAGTTTAGATTATTACTATCACTACATATTATAAAACAAAGTCCTCCACAGCGTCTGTCTGTTCGCGATAAACTCAAAAACTTCTGCACCGATTTTATGCTGTTTTGACCAATGGATTGAGTGCTTCTCGATGATGGTCAAGTTTTTGTATACATTGGCTAAAATAATATAATGAAACTTATTTGTTGGAGGTGTCGGTAAAAAAATAAGCCGTCATCGCGGGCAAAGCCGCAGGCATCAGTTAGTGAAGACTGTAAACTAATTTTCCCTTAAACATGAAATCACAATAATACAATGTCGTAAGTGTATCATGAACAATTAAACTCCCAACCAAAGTCAGGGCAGTGGACACTTTTCAGCGACCCCCCCATCCCTTGACCCCCGCCCTAGCCACCCACCCCGCAGGCTGTACGGTACTGGCTCAAACAGCTGTTTACTGGGTCATCACTAATTTTGATATTCCACGAAATTCGTGAACTATAATGTAAGTGGTATACGGGCTGTTATCGCTTAGATTCGAGGGGGTAGATTAGATTATATCTTGATGTCGAGATGTTTAAGTAATATAAGATATTACTAAAACATCATCAAGTCACCATGTTCATCAAGTTCGAGATTCACAAGTACATAGAATTGTGGCACAGTTATTATTATGTAACTAATTAATTTACAAGATAAATTAAAATAATTTAAAAAACTCCCTGACTGGGACTACCTCGTTGGTGTAGTGGTTGCAAGCGCGACTGCTGAGCATGAGCTCCTGGGTTCGATTTCCGGGTCGGGCAAAGTGTTTTTGGGGTTTTCCATGAAGCATTTCTCAGTAGCTGCCACGGAGTCTGAATTTGTTCCCGGTTGTTGCCAATTGGCTCGCCCCGTAATACATGGGACATAAACATAACTGGCGAAATGTGGGTGTTTTAGTAAGTACACCTCTGCCTAACCCCTTCAGGGGTTGCAGGCGTGATGATATGTAATTTAATGTGACGACGATGTACCTAGAAAAATCCAAACTAATACAGACTATTTAAAATTGACCTGTTACAGAAAATATAAAACACTAGCTTTATGCCCACGGCATTGCCCACGACGAGTTGGGAAATAATCCCAAGGTATCGTATTACCACCATAAAAAGTATCCTATATGTTAAACCAGATTATAAAGTTTCTGTGTACCAAATTTTACCCAAATCCATTCAACCGTTTTTGCGTGAAAGAGGCACAAACATCCATACATCCTCACAAACTTTAGAATTTACAATAGAAGAAGTAAGAAGTAAGATTAGAAACAGCCGGAGAGAGCACAGCAGGCCTAGCCAAGTTACAAACGTTTCATATCGATTCTCTTTCTACAATCGTAAACGCCTGTAAGATTGTAGAAACCGCTAAATTGCTAGCCAAGTTGACACGACTGAGTCGATCGCTCGTTCTCTTATGTCTGTAAAAAAAACCTACACTTTAGTCTATGGTGAGCGTTCCTACCAAAGAGTATAGCGATCAACATTGTAGAAACGATAACATTCTATTCTATCATTTTGAACGATGTAAACTTGTCTACTAATTTTCTATTCGTTTGTGTTGATCACGTGATTTAACATTGAGGTGATGTCATTCCCATTCATCTGATTAGTTTTCTACTAGCGTTAACGATTGTAGATTGTCGACTTGGCTAGGGGTGCTGGTTATCCTATTCATTAAACACCTACCTCCAACCTGGTAAGATGGAAGAGTCAAAGTAACAATATATTTTACAAACATCGCTAAAAGAAAGGAATATAAGAACATAGATATAATATAATAAAATTAACTTATTTTTACACTCGCCCAACAAAGTTCGACCTTCAGACACGCGAAGTTACGATCGCTCGATCATAACTTTATATCACTTTACTTAAAATTGAGTCACTTTTTCAATTTCCTCTCTTATTTACTGACCGCAACTTTGTTATCTATAAAATGTAAAAATATTCTGAAAAAAATGTTATAGTAGGAATTTTTTAGGGTTCCGTACTCGAAGGGTTACCAACGGGACCCTATTGCTAATCCCCCGCTGTAAGTCTGTCTGTCAACGGCCTGTATCTCATGATCCGTAATAGAAAGACAGTTGTTTCACAGAATGTGTGTTTCTGTTGCCGCTATAATACAACTAATTAATTAAAAATTAGAGGTGATGATATAAAATACTTGTCCGACTCGCACTAGACCTCACGATTTCTCTACATTTAGTTCTCGTTGATGAGTCAGGCGCAGTCGTTAAGAGGGCTTCCAACCAGATTCAGATTCATCATCTCACGGAATTTTTCATACAACCAGAAACATAGAACCACATCATAAGCACTGCATCGCGACACCTACCTCCACATTTCACCACCAGATGTCACTAAACACTCCGACTAACAAATCGCCCGTCTGCTAGCCCCAGAGTAATGCCCTCCCAGTTTTCAGCCGCAAAATGCCGACATATAATATGTCAGTAGTTGACCGCAACATTCTACGGAAATTAAGGGGAATTAATGTTACAATTCCTCTTTCGCTGCATGTTAGAAATAATTGTGTTAGTGTAACGACGGACATTACCGAGCTTTTTGTTCTGCCCTGTGGCCGGAGTTTGGAATTTGGTCCTATTATTCGGAGCGGTGATTAGGTTTGATATTTTAATGCGGAGACAGATTTGTTGGACACTTTTGTTGTGTGAACATGGTTTGTTTGATTTTGGTTGTTGCATTTTGTGGTGGAATTTTTTTCAAATGTGGTTGGTGTACTCCGTGTACAGGGTCACTATCATCAGCACCATGTCTCTTACCCTTATCCCAATGTATTTGGGGTGTGAGCAGCATGTCTTCTTCTTCCATACTTGCTCTTTTACTCGTCATCTTATCAGACAGCTTCTTTCTAGCCGTATTATACTTCACACAGTCCATCCATCGTTTCTTTGGTCTCCCTGTAAGTCCTAAGTAATGGAGGAGAGCATAATTATTGCCATCAACCAGGCACAAATCCAGACTACGTGACTGCAATTCCAACCCGGGAATCGAACCCAGGTCCTCATGCTCAGCAGTTCTTAATTTTGAAATAATTAGTACATTTTCAAACAAACAATACTTTACAATATAAATATCCTGGAGATTTGCTACCGATGTAAAGGTGCATTCGAAACCCGCGGCGCGGCGGAGCGCGGTGCTGCCACGGTGGGTTTCCACGTTGAAATGTGAAAATATTTTCCATATTATGTCGTGTTGGTGCACCAACGTCTTCGGTATTTCGTTTTATAAAGTTTGACGGTGATCCCGATTCGGTACATTTTGGACTACACTTTGTTTCAAATTAAATAGAATAAATGTTTTACTAAATTAGTTTAGTTTAATATGACTGTAAATGCATCTGGCTAATTATTTCATAAATAACATAATTCTATAATATTTTATTGTAAACCAATAAAATAAGTACTGGTGAAATGTAGGTGTACCATACCTACTATACTAAACAGGCGTGATGTTTTGTTATGTTACGAACATTTTGTGTATTTGCTGTCTTGTAAAGCGAAACTTCCAACTTGTTTTTAGATTGTCAAATATTTCAATTTTGGGAATAAATAGGATTATACAATGTAAATAAGTTTACGATGTTACGTTGAGTTAGTGCATTGAGGTTTTCAGAAGTGTTCAGTTTACTGGACTTTCAATGTGCTCCTGAATCGGCTTTTTCTATTTAGTTTGTTAAGACGGAACAGGGCCTGCGAGTAAGGTATTTGAAGAAATTGACCCGATTCAGTTCAGTCGGCTTCGAGTCTGACCGGATGCAGCTGAATACCAGTATTTTATATAGAACGACATTCCCATATAGATTATGATTAATAGTTTTCTGTCTTTTTTCCAATTCTTATTTCTTTTAATATATAGGCCGTTTGATGATGACGATTAAAAAGCATGGTTTAAAATGCTCCAACTTTTCAAATTTAGGTTAGGTTTGGCTTGGGCAAATACTTAGTGACCAATTATTATGAAAACTATTAAATATTGCTAATTGCAATAGTTTAACGTTTGTGGAAGCCTGTTGATTAGCTGCGGCTTGAGGTTTTATTTACGTAATAGTTTGTATTAGCGTTGTGGCAAGCCAATTAGCGAGTACATGTGAAGCAAAACAAACATTTCATAGAATAATAATTATTTATCGGGTTGGTTTACTTTAAATTGTAATTAAATTAGGTTCTATTGGTCAGTTCAGTATTTATAATAATTGAATAATTAAATTATAATCTGCAAAATTTGTTTGTTGTTGTAGTTTGAGTGTTAAATAGTATGAGATTTAAAGTTGAGTCTAGAAATGCCTTTAAAAGAAACCTACCGTGATTAAATTTGTCGGGAAATTTTTCTTGAATTAAGACAAAAAAAACCGTGATTAAACGTACCCACGTTTCCACTTTGGTATTGGTAGCGAGCCTATTAACATCAATCGATCACAAATCCAGATTCCGGTCTGCTACTGAGAAATTCGATACATAAATAAAAACCGTATGTTTCACGTTGTCCAAATAAATGTTTTTTTATTTCTTGTTAACGTAAGAACCCTACTCCCCAATAAAATTCTCCCGAACCAAGCTCACACCTTACCACCAACACGGCACTGCACAAATTGGACCTCACTCTAGTGTCCAATTTGACGTGCAGCGCTTTATCGCTCTCCAGCTAACGAGCGGCTGCCGTGTGTTGGACCACCCGTGCCTGTGAAGCGCTGCAGCCGCTGACTTCCCAAATAGGCCGCTGAAGCGCTTATTAAGATCTTGATACTTAGAATTTGAATAGTAACTCGGTTAACAGTTGTAAATTTTCTAATGGTAAGTAGGTGTGTGGTTTTGGCTGCATGTTGGGTAGCAAGTTCTTGCATAAGATGATTTCAAATTGAATAAGTAAAGAGCAAAGTAAGTATTCAAGTTGAAATGATTACATTATCAAAAGCTACTTAGCTACTTTGCTAGCTACTTTTTAACCGACTTCCAAAAAGAGGTGGTTATCAATTCGTCTGATTTATTTTTTATTTTTTGTATGTTGTCTTTTTTTCGCCAATTGTGAACCGATTTCGATGATTCTTTTTTTGTTTGGAAGAAAATTACTTCGTGGTGGTCCCGTTTAAATTTGGTGAAGTTTTGATGATGGTCTTCGGAGATATGCAATGGAACTCTTCAATTATAGACAGCAAATCGGTCGTGATTGCTGCAATCGCTTGGATGTTTGTTGATTTCACAAAATCATAACATAACATCACGCCTGTATGCAGATGTGTACAGTACACGCACGTTTCGACAGTTCGGTCTGTTAGGTTCCATTTTATTGGGGATAAGCCTATTACCATGACATGTATTGTTAACAATATGAAATAATGACTGCCTCGTTGGTCTAGTGGTGGCGACTACTCAGCATGAGGTCCTGGGTTCGATTCCCAGATCAGGCAAAGTGTTATTGGGTTTTTCCATCAGGAATTTCTCAGTAGCAGCCACGGGGTCTGGACTTGTGCCCGGTTGATGGCAGTAGGGGTGCCTCCTATTACATGAGATTTAAACAAAACTGCCGAATTTCGCGTATATAATTGGATACACCCTGCCCAATAACATTTTGCCTGACCCGGGATTCTAATCCAGGATCTTAATGCTCATCTGGGTAAAATACAGAGTAAGTAAACAATAACAAATTTATTTAGAATTCTATCCCACATAAGTTCCAAACACATAAAGAAACAGTCATAACTCAAGCATCGAGTACGGGAACATGTCGGTTTAAAGTTTACCCGTACAAAAGCGTGTTTATCCGAGGCCTGTCGAAACTTGTCCATTGGTATGCAGAGCCGAATGGTGAATGTTGCTACTTACCTCTTATGCACTAACCGGCTGGGGTGGCCTTGGTATTAGTCGGTTTGGGATTTTCTTAATATAGCTAAAAGTTGTCATCACGCCTGTAATGCCCGAAGGTTTAGGCAGAGGTGTATCTAATAGTGTGCCTACATTTCGCCAGTTATGTTTGAGTCCTATGTAACAGATGGCGAGCATATTGCTATCAACACAAATCCAGACACCGTGACTGAAACTGAGAAATTTTTGATTAATTAAATATCAATTTGTCTGACAAGGGAATGGAACCCAGGACCCCAAGCTCAGTAGTCGCGATTGCGACTACTAGACCAACGAGGCAGTCAGTCGAAATTGTATCGCAAAAAAGGGGGTTTGTACTAAGTAAAAGTCAAATGGGTCGATTGATCAAGGTTAAAACACGCTTACCAAGGCCAGCCTGTGAAAAAGTACGTGAAATTCGGCTGCCATTTCTAGATCTTTGACAGTCGTTATGGGTAAGAAGAATATTGAGAGTCTGGCAACTAATCATGCTCTGGAGGTCAGATAAGCAGTCGCTCCATGTAAAATACTGGTATTTAGTTGCATCCGGTCAGACTGGATGCCGACCATACAACATTGTTATTATACATGTCGTCAACAAAAAGTCGAGTTGGTTGTCAATTACAATTGTGGGTAATCAACAAATTTTGTTACTAGTTGATTTTCTTGTTATTAATTCAAGTGATTTTAGTATCAATTACTGTCTAGTAAATCGAAACATAATTTATTAAGTACTTGGTGTACACACTAATTGATTTTTGGCAACTTATTTCGATAACCGATGTGACCGGTAGTTTGGTTCAAAACAAATTGATGACATGTTGCTTTATTTTTAAAATGATTTACTTTGTGATTTCACCATTGTTTATTTACGACAATTATTGTTGTATTATTTGATTACTTTGTAATGTAATTCCTATTAGATTTAGCATATTTTTGTATCAAGTAAACACGTGTCGCACTTCCGTGCGTCAGCGGACAGAGTTGTGGAGGGATTGCAAAGTGGGGGCATAGTCTTATAAAAGAGCGTGCACTCAGTAAGCTCGTGAGTCGGTCTTCGGATTCGACTCAATACAGAGCTCCCCTGCTCCCGACAAAACTGTCAGTTTACTCGGTACAGCGCTGCTGTATATTTACAATAGCTGTATTAACTTGCTGATAGCGAGCGAGATACACTTTGTAATTGGGTGGTTTGGCCACTATACGAACTGTGACCTTAAAAGGTCTGTTCGCCTATTGTTATCTTTTGTTTTTATTGTTCATATTGCCATTTTTATATTGTGTGCTATTTTGTATTGTGTATTGTGAGTTATTTGGTATCTACTGTAATACATTTTTGTAATTACTTATACAGTCTTGTTTATTCCAATAAAATCGGAACTCCAAACCCTGACGATATTCCTCTCGGTACTCCTGATCCTACATACATAACAATGTTGAATTAACAATGAAAAAGTGTACCTTTTTTCCAAATTCAATTTTCTTTATAATTATGCTTACAAAACCACGTGTAAAGGCTTTTGTCATATCATTCTGTATGTGTGTGTGAGGGATTATAACATAACACACTTAATTTTGAACCTTGAAGCAACTCACACAAGCTCTTGAATATTTTTCCAAAAACAAATTAGACAGAAACGAAACACGACCAACAAAATACGAAACGACTTCTCAAACATACATCGTAAAATAATAATTACTATACAATACGGGAGCAAACAATCTAAAGTTGAAGACATAAAATCATAATGTCTCCATTAGCCGAGCGGTGTTGTTGCCGCGTGGCATAAAGTTTATCCACAATAGAAATGTGCCTTGAGGCAGTCTCGCATGACAGCTGAATGTCATGGAGGTGGGTATTGAGATATGTGGTAGATGTGGCTTTAGTACAATGTCAGGCGTATGCACTCTTACACTCGTGTTGAAAAATAAAAGAGTAATTATTGGTAACCGTACAGCTAAGCTCATCGCAGTGATACCTGAGGGGTAATTGCGTAACACACTTTTAATGGCAATGCCCTTTGATAACTCGGCAACATTCGGACATACGATGCAATGGATTTCACAATGGAAATTCCATGTAATGGCAACGGACATTACATTACATGGAATTTCTTTCAAAAATCTTTGGATTGTGATAGATTGTTACGCAATTGGGGTGCTTGCAAGTTCTATAGATTGCCAAAACCGTTGCAAGTCAATGAGAATAAGCTCGCAAGGTCTTACACTTTTGAAACTTCGACCAATTCGGTTTTAAAAGCTATTAATGCAAAAACATTGTTTAGGTTTATTTTCACTACCTATTGCGGCCGAGATACTCAGCCCCGTTACCAAGTTGCATTTTACCAAAAGGCTAGTATTTGAACCACAACATGGGTTATTTTCATATTTACGTAGTTCTTTTCGATACAAGTATTGATACCGATACAATTTACGGCCGTATTACACGAAAAAATAACAGTATACATACCTGGCCTTTCAAACCCACTCTGACACCAGGTTAGGCACTAACAACACCGTAGAGAGAGACAGGAGTCCAATCACACACGCATCGCACGCAATTTTTACTATACTATACCATAGCAGTCCAATATTGCCATATCTCCCTGCTTTCAACACTCGTTACTCCGTGCTTTCTGGAGCGTTCCGCAACTCTTTGTAGTCATCCGTTTGATATTATAAACGTTTTAGTCTGAATTGTGGACATGTTTTAATCTGAGTGGAAATTGGGCGACTTTAGGCTGTTTCGGAGTTTCGTCTGTTTTGTGAAATTGTCCTTGTAACGACAGTGTTGCTAGCTTTGATTTAAACTCTGTTTAATTTCCAGAGGGTTCCGATTTATTTTTTATGTTCAAACTTGTTGAGGGATTTTTTAGTTGACAATTATTCGGTTTGCAAGAAAGATACGTGTTTTAAAAGTTACTAGACGAATTGCTTATTTCATTAGCTTAGTCAGTGTCGGCTTCCAGACTAATCGGATACTGCTGAATACCAGTTTTTTAAATGAAACGACTGCTTTTACAGGGTGGAAGGACGCACAAATGGTTTTAATATACAAAAACAATTAAACGGCAGTTTAAAAAAAAATAACTGCTGTTACGGTTTATGTATGACCTCTAACGACGGCAACTAAGTAACCGTGTAATAGGTCTAAGACTGGACGTCTGCCAAGGATCTACAGATGACAGCTGGTAAAGTCTCAAAGGTCTCTATCGTGCTTTCGGAACTTCGGCGGGATCTTAATACGTAGTGGATGGTTATCCATCCTCGATTGCTTTTTTATTTATTAAAATTTTATGCACAAGTAAAAACTGTACAAAGGCGGACTTAATGCCTTGGGCAGTTTCTACCATTCTACATTCGTTGGCTGTTTTTTCTCTGTAAACTTACTTTTAAAGATAGCTGAAGGTCACTGACTGTGTCTATGAAATAGCTTGTAGTTAGGTAAGTATTCCTTCAAATTTTGTTTAGAAAAGTTTCCAGTAATGAATTGAATTCAGTGTCTTCAATTCAAATCACTCACTGATTTTTAATAAAATAAATCCATAGCACATCAGTTACGAAAACGTAGCAAAGGGCTACGCCGTAGCACGGCTATGCCGTAGCACGGCTACGCCGTAGCACTACCACCACACTCAAAACTATCACCCTCTTGAACTCAACTAAAGGGGTTAAATAGGTAACGAAGGGGTTTCTCCCGTCATCCCTTATCTCTATATCTTATCTAATGTAAGCGTTGTCAGTCCCTCATGAACTTATGACGTGCTTTGATAATGACAGCTTAAGATGATGGTCTTAGTGTAACATACAATATACACGTGTCGCGGCATTTAAGGGTTAAGTGTAATGAACCCTTTAATGAAGTGGGTGAACTTTGTCAGGTTAAAAGCTTTGTGATTTTTTTTTTAAGCTATTGGGTTTTTATGTGAAAAAATGTATTTTGGAATTGGTTTTTCATTTTGGCGAAAACAGTCTGTGACTACCTCTTTTGGAACGTTTTGTACACAATGAATTTTAACAGTATTGACAAACTTTTCGGAAGTTTATTTCAAACTTAAATATTGTTGACTAACATCGTCTGCCTAGCCTTTTCACAACTATGTTGGGGTCGGCTTCCGATCAAACCAGATGCAGCTAAATACCAGTGTTTTACATGGAGCGACTACCTATCTGACCTCCAGAACCCAGTTAGTACTTGCTAATATGATACCCCTTGTTAAGACTAGTTAGTGATTTTGACTCTTGTGGAGTCTATTTTGACGCACAAAAATAAACATAATGAAAATATCTACTCAAAATCTAGTCATAATAAAAAACCCATATAAATTTTACGAAATCATCATAAAAATTAAAACCTCACTCACTTTTCAGTAATTTCAAATGTAATAAAAAAAATATCATAACGCGTCCATCCACCAGCGTCGCTCGCAATAATAAAAATTATAAAATGGCTGTTCTCATATTTAATACTGAGCCCACCGTTTCACAGATTTATGAATTTTAATTTTCTTTCATCCAGTGCGAAGTATTATCTTTCAGGGCGTACATTATTCTCTAAGAAATACCACTGATTACGTGGCCGTAGATACGACGACGGTTTGATTTACAACGATATAAAGTTAAATTAAAGCCAGGGCGCTTTGAAAGCTGGTTTTACTCTGTAGAAGAATTTATTTAGTTGTGAAAAATTACGAGTTTTATTTATGCATGAATTAATTAGGTAGCATTTTTAATTACAATTTTACAAACGTATTCAGTATTTAGGTGAAGTTAGGGTGGGGTTTAAGGGGGTGAGATGGGCTGAAGATATTTTTATGTCAAATTATGTAAACTTACTAATACTAGTAAATAAATTTTCCATTTTTTAAAAAATGGGGATCCGAGGGATTGTCCCACCTTTTAGTAATATGTAAGTTTCTGAATTCAATTGATTTCATTTTAATTTTTATTAATTTGTTCAAGACTATCTCATTATTCACCGTCTTCATTCCGCTGCCCTTATCCCTATTTATGTGGCGGTCGGCAGTTGGCACTATAGTAGGTGCCAGTTAAGATGAGAATAGCGGTCATTGACCCACCTACATTTATTTATATTCTTAACTTTGAAAACCAAAAATAAGCCTGTTCAAGTCTTGAATCATCATCTACTCGTATGGTGATTTTCAACATTTTTTGTAAGGAAAAACGATACATGGTTTATTTGTTTTGGTTCGTACGAAGAGATATTAGGGAAAGGGCAATGACCGCTATTCTCATTTTAACTGGCACCAACTATACATGTCTGCTTCTTTCACACTTCTCTATTACGCGTCATCTCAGCAGTCGCCTCCTTTCGAGCCATATCACACAGTCCATCCATCGTTTCTAACTAATTCTTATCTTTTCTAGTTTTTTCCAAGACTTTCTGACAGTCATTAAAAATAGTGTGCGCCCCAGGAGTTGTTTCCGTCACTATCCCAAATAGTCAACATGCAGTGGGCCAACACCACGAATTTTCTGTTATTCTTAAATTACCTGAGGCCTTGCTTTATTTTACTTCAAAACTGCTCTACCCATCTTCAATTTCAAGATTAAAAAAAATCTCAAATACATTTTCCCAACCAATTTAACCACACACACATTCTTTTCACCCCACCAAAATCACAACAAAGTACCCTATATTCAAAAGGGTCGCCCATAACCTACTTCTTATCTCCTTATCAAGTACCCGTCATATCTATTACGACTATCAAATAATCTTTGCCGGCAGGTAAGCAGCCATCGTATTAGAGGTACAGGCTTAGGGCCCGGACCTTTATCATCCTACAACAATGGCGAACGTAAAATGAAATACGGAATCACAGCAGATAAGTTACCAGGATTGTTTTCCCCCAGAACTGGTTGGATCTGAAAATCAAATTATTTTTTGGGAGTATCGTGTTGTGGGGGAAATTATGTGGTGTTTTTTGTGAAGGTTGTAATAGGTTTTTGAATGAGATTTTGTGTAGGGCTTGTGAGTGATGTACGTATGAGTTATGACTATTAAGAATATATGTATTGATTGGATAATATAGTATTATTTAGAGGATAACGCACACAGGGAGACATAGTTGGTATATTTAAACTTATTCAATAATTATTTTGAAACATGTTTCAAAGGATAAAAAAGGGCTTCTCCTATGCGTAGTTTTAGTAAAACAAATCTCTATTTAACTTATTCATTTAGGATTTCTACTGTTATAGATCTCTTACTGAGGAGTTTTTTCGCCACTTGTTCTAAAGCTATTCTAGCTAAACACACTAAGAAGTGGTAAAGGGCTAGCAAGTTCAAAAACTACTGATTTTCAGCCTAATTTGAATAAATAATTTTGATTTTTATCCTGTCCTCACCATTAACAGCCTTATACATTTTTTCTAATAAAAATCAAACAAAAACTCCTATTATCGACACTTGTCTAATTACACACTAAGAATACATGTGAGTAAATCAAAGTAATGATACCCATTGCCTTCAGGTGAGTTTACACTAGAGCATTTTGTCTATCCATGGTATGTCACATTCCTGCGAATCTTCTCTCTTTATCGTGTGGTTAGTGCCTAACTTGGAGACAGAGGTTTTATGCCGCCCATGGGCCTCTGACTTGGCTTTACATGCCGTCGAGAAATATCTTTTAGGCATACTGGTTTCCTAACGATGTTTTCCTTCACCAAAGTAAGTGATAATTATACAATAAGCACATGAATCCGAAAAAATCCTGCGAATGCTTGATGTAGTACTCGAAGTAATGCTCACGGCGAGTGAGCATTTACCTGTAACTTTCCTCTTGGTTTTGCGTTTATTCTTCGTTGAAACGTCCGATTTGCTGGTCGTATGTGCTGTGATAAGCTTGATCAGCAATATTAGAAAAGCCATAATGAACTTGAGCAAGTAATAAACTGCTTGTTTTTGCTACACGTATCTCACTCTGATCTGACGTATCATACATGATGAAAGGTACACCGCCCCTTTTTTTTTCGGATGGGAAATCATAATATGACTCCTCCCGCTCTGGGTGGAGCAGGAGGGAGTGTCAGACTTTTACTGACTAAAACCCATCCATGTTCCTTCATCGCCCTTTATGTTCCGGAGGCACGGTATCTCTTTCGAACAGTCCCGTAGCCCCGGAGTCCCGCAGCCCCGGTGGTACACCGCCCCTAAAACGGTAATTACTACGTATTCAATACAATCATCTTTGTGAACCCGGACATAGGAATATTTTGTCGGTTATTAAAAAAAACAGATGTTTCCTACCAAACTGCAATAGTTATCACGGTCAAAATACAGGGTGTTAACAGATTCTTCACGAAGCCGTCAACCAAGCATTCTGTACATCAAACTGAGTAACTCTGCGCAAAAATTATTGCAGGGAAACTACTTTTCTTTTTGGGGTGAAAAATCACACTTTACTTTAAAACTCAATGTAATGTAGTGTAGTTTGAGTATGCATTTGAGTTTTAGTTGCATTGAGTAGTAAACGGGTCATGTAGGTATTTAAAGTAAAGTTATAACATTAAAAACTTGTATTTAAAAAATAAATACTTGTGAAAATGTTGGAACTTTGACCCCCAATATCTCCGTAACTAGAAGGTTACCAGGTATGATCTAAAAAAAAAATGATCGCAGTGGCGAGGAGAATAAGTGCCTTTCGGCTTCGTTAAGAGTCTATTTACACTCTTTATATGGAACAGCTGATTATTTTTTAAATTACCGGTTCAAATTCAATACAATTCTAATTTCTGTGGGGTTCAGAATGATGTAGTGAGGTGGCAACCGATTTAGCGTCCATGTCCTTTCCACAGAAAAGTTGGTAAGTTTGGATGTACTATCGTGGTCTTTTCCGCCTGACCAGTTTAATTTTTTTTCGCTTAAATCATGCGGAGGCGCCGAGCTACACCCCCTTAAACTTTGGGCCTATTAGGAAAGCGTCAACTTTGGCGCGCAAAATAACAATAACTTTCGTTTGGCGTGCGTCGTCAGTGCGCTCGGCCGATTCGGTATCTTTTCATTCAATAGTTCTATACAAAGTCAACAGGGTGGGGCTAGAGAGCGTTTCTATGTTTCGAGTGCAAGCAAAAATTAGCTCAGTGGTGATCAGGCGGGAGCGTCCTCGATAGTACGTTTGTATGGCTTTTTTTTCGATTGCGAATATCTTCCTCTATTGCGAAGTTACATTATCCCTAACTGTTATATGCTACACTTAAAAAGTTTATGTATGATAATAATTACCTACCATAACACGACCCAAGCCGCGGGCAAAATTTAGTGTTGCAATTGTTTGCAAAATCAAGTAGCAACATAGCTTGTTACCATGCTCTCGTGTACACTCACCTTATAGCAAACATTCGCTTTCAGGATTGCCAGTGGTCAGGTATTAGGTGTATAGATTCCACTTATGTGGGTCCAAATGGGCCCAAATGATCCTCTGTCAATAGGGCCCGTGATTAATTATATAGGACCGGACCCCACGGACCCCCGACTTGCGTGTGTTTAGTCACCGTGAAAGGGTTAATTTGGGTGACCATGATTTGATAGGGAATTCTGGGATTAATTTATTTTGCTAGTTTAGTTGTTGTTGTTCTAACCCTTTTTCTTGTGTTGTTTTTGTGCAGTTTGTATGCATTGTACTTGCCATTGAGGTTTTATTTTGGAATGTTGGTAGTAGTAACTCTTGAGCAAGAAATATGTTTTCTCGATGTGTAGGTATTATATTATTTACTAAGGAGGAGACTTAGCAATATCTGAATAAATCCTTTATTCGATGTATGGTTACAATAAAGAGGTCTATGTTTTTTTTTCAGTGTGAATACGCCGTTAACCGGCTAATACTGGCGCGGGAGCAGAGGGCTAGCAGACGGACGCGCGGGAGAGGGGCGCGTGGCACGTTTAGGAGCAGAATGTCCAATTCGCCAAATGTCCAATTCGAAAAATGTCCATTTCGCAAAATGTCCATTTCACAAAATGTCCAATTCGCAAAATGTCCATTTCGCTAAATGCCTAATTCGCAAAATGTCCAATTCGGGCTGCGGATGGCGGGCGCGCCCCACCGACACACCGCTACGATCTCCACCGCGAGACCACGTCCACGAGACCGTCCGTTTAACATACCTACTCACTTAGGGGTTCTTAAGGGTTTTCAAAACATTTAAAAGATTTTACATAATTTACAAAATCTTTTAGAGATCTCTTTTTAGATGTTCTAATTCATTTAAAGATTCTTATGGATTCTCATTTTATAAGGGTGGGGAATACTTCTCAAAAACACGACGAAAAATTCAAATTCTAATATTTATTGCTCAACACAGTACATTTTATACATTTCCAGATGTCAAGTGAATGCGCAGTGTACTGTTTTGTACCAATGTAAGCACATGAGTAAGTAAATGTAAGCATGCAAATTATTATTATTATATTTAATACTATCTAAAGCTCGATTACCACTCACTCACTCACTGACTGACATTATTGTTCTCCCAGATGGTGGATGGGGAGGGGGGTATATTTTGACAGATTCGTAAACAAATAACTCTCACGAGTAGGGGAAAAGTGCCAACCCTCCCCTTTTCGCCCCCCTTCCTCCCCCTCCCTATCGTATCTCGGAAACTAAGAAACCTGTATTTAGTTTTTTTTTAACGGATTCGTATAGAGGAAAGTAAAAACCATTTTTCTAAGTTGCCCCTCTTGCCCCCCCCCCCCCCTTTAGGCTGATCTCGGAAGTTAAGAGACTTGAAACTATGCAGAAGGAAGATTAAAGTAGTCATTGTATTCATGAAACCCTTGATTAAATGAAGAAGACCCGACCACCTCAACACAAGAGCTGCTAGTGAATATCAGCTCCGACATAGTCAATTCTTCTCGTAACCTATTTATCAGTTTAAGGGCCTGTTTCACCACCTACAACTAAGTTCCCGTTAACTGACTTGGCAGGTGATTTGAAACAAATTCTGTTCCATTTTTGAATTTATTCGGTAAGTATAGTCTATTCGGGCTATTCGGTCATCGTGAAATAGGCCCTATGAGTTTTAGTTTCACAGACATGTATTAAAAAAATTACGGCTAATAAAAATAGTCCAATAAATATTTGTGTCCCATTACTTCACTGACCATCTAAATATGGTTACCCTACATCAAATTCTTAGAGGTCCAACGTTTGCCAATTCTGTTGGGACCTTTTGAGTTATAGTTTCAGTCGTAGACATAATAGATACTGAAATGTGTCATTTTCGGTACGTTTTTCATTTTGCCCTGAAAAAACTTTTTCTGATATCTTTTGACATGTTAAGTGTAGTTGATAGATTTACACAAGTCACGAGCTGTGACATAAATGATTGATTCAACTACGGGTTATTCTACGGTATTGGATTTTCGTCGTTACGGCTTACAGTTGAAAATCCAAGAGCTTTCTATTATTTAGGCATTAGTTTAGGCATCGCCTAGTTTGAGAGAAAATGGGCGTTATGGTCAAAGAAGGTAATGTTTAAGGAATTTATAAATTGAAATCATTTTTTTTCTTAGGTTATATTTACTTTTCTAAACTAAATATGATTTAATCAAAAAGAAGTCTTAAGTCTGTGCAATGTAAGATCCACAGTCAAAATGATGAATCAAAGCCAGGCCTCCCTCTATCTGTCAAACCAAGTTTTATGAAATAGTTAATCATGAAAAAACCCGTTTTTCATCCTAAACCGTAACAACAGAGGCGTTGAGTCAGTCAAGCGCGATCGGGCCGGCCAAAACTTAGTCATATAAGTCATGTTGAATTGTTTCGCTCAGGGGCAGGTCCTGTGTTAATATTCTGTTAATAATTATTATCCTTCGATAATAATAGACGGTTGTTCGATGATTGGACTTTAAATTGTTATATGGTACAGTCACAAGCAGCGACATGATACATCTTTGACTCACATCATTCTGAACCTCGATATTGTGAACAGTCGTCGCCGTCGTTTGCTGCTTTTTGAACCCAAATTGTGGTTAATTTTAGCCCTTACCTACTCATCATCATCTGCCTAGCCTTTTCCAACTATGTTGGGGTCGGCTTCCAGTCTAACCAGATGCAGCTGAATACCAGTATTTTACACGGAGCGACTGCCTATTTTTTTTTTTTTTTTCGGACTGCCAAATCATCGAATGACTCCTCCGCTCCTCCGCTCTGGGCGGAGCAGGAATATGAACTCAGTTATCATTGTGCCGAGTGTCGTGACGGCCAATGTCCTCATAGCCAAGAGCTTCGATGACCATCTATGGACGCTCTCTTCAAGGGCCTGATTCAAAAGGCAGTACTCCTCGATACGGCTCGCATTGTGAGGAGGTTCCTGTCTCTGCAGCCCTAACTACCGGTGGTTTGGACCCTGCTCCCGACACCGGCGGACTACATTTTTTTTTTTAATGATTTTATTTGTTTTTTTTTTAAGATATATTTAAAAATGTAAATAATTTGATCATAAGATGATTATAGGAGATAATAATTAACTTTATTTCAGACACGTCCATACATTTTTACTAAGAAAGTGTTAGTAAAAATGAGAAAAAAAATAAGAAAAAAATAAAATAAAAAGGTATTCGTAATTTGTTAAGTTATTGTAGTACACAATAGTAATTAAATGTATTTCCTTTTTCTGTGCAGTTGTACACTTGCCCAGTACACAGTAAACGGACTGTCAATTTTGCACGCTAACGCTCTGAGGACAGTGCTGGTGCTACCACGGACCCTGTTCATCATCGATGCAGTTCTTTTCCTGATGATGGAGAAGAAATCATCGATGTAAGCGATTTTGATTGCAACTTTGAGATTAGACCTTATTTCGAAATAACATAAGTTTCAAAATATGAAACGCTTTTTACTTTTAAATTATCGCTTTTAAAAATTGTTAAGATATTATATACATACATACTCACGACTTTTCCCACGGGGGTAGGTACGCAATAGCTACCAAACGCCAAATACTCTTTACGCTCTAAATACATATTGATGCTAGTGACTGTATTTAAATAAATATATAAACGGTCAAGCGGGCGTGTTGTTAATTAATGGCGTCTCGGAGGACCGGAGTATTTTTGGAAGTCTGTCGTTGGGGATAAATGGTGCTTTTATTATTTTATTTGGGTCTCGCTTTTATAGCAATAATAGCTATGTTATGTCTGTCTGTCTAAAAAAAATGATTCTCGTCTGTCTGTCTAAAGGTTTGTAAAAGTAAGGCTCGGCACAAACTGGCCACCAACCACAAACACTGGTAGCAGTCGCGCGCTACCGCGAGTCACCGACAATGCTGTAGCGAGTGGCCGCCTGCACCGCAAAGTTATAGAGATGTTCCATCAGGATTTCCATCAGGAGTTTGATTTCCTGCCCGGTTGATGGCAATAGGATCGCCCCCTATTACATGGGACTTAAACATAACTGGTGAAATGCGGCTGTACTATTAGGTACACCCCTGCCTAACCCTTCGGGCAAATATAACAGCTCACAACTTAGGACCCATTACGGCGTGATATTATGTTTTAGTAGAGGTAAGAGAAACCCTATCTACAAGTAGTGGGTAAGGAGCTGATAATGAGTTCATAACTGGTAATGGCTTCGACTATCGAGTAGGCTGTGGTTTCAAATCAAAATTCTCTTAAGGCGACTACAGGAGCTAAATTAGCAACTCTATTTGTGGTGGTTCAAACTTCGTTTGAAATTCCGTTAAAATAAAGTTTCAATCAGCTTGCACTACAAATTGGTTTTTACGTCAGTCACTGTGGGCCGAATAGTGCGAAATGAGTGGTTTTTTTACGATTTACAAAAAATCTATTGATGGGATTAAAAAAAATAAAACACTATGATGCTAATATGTTGCTCGTAGAATTGTTTGCCTAAATATCAGAATGATCGCATGTATTTTAGTATGGTTTTTACTCGTTAAAAGATTTTTTTAGAGATAAGTTCGTGATTTTTTTTATCGAGTAAAATTAGTTGTATTATGTTTTCGAAACACTATTCGTATCGTACTAGCATATATCCTGAAGAATATCATATTTTTTTCTGGTATGGTTTATTGCTGTGAATCATATGTTTTTTTGAAAAACTCGCGTTTAGCTCCTGTAGTCCCCTTAACTGTCAACGAAAGGGAAATACCGTGAGGTAATCGACATGTTCTAGAAAAAAAATATCGAAGACATATCACATGTCCTATAAAAAACTGTCGTAACACAGAAATAGCAGCTTTAAGATGTACGCAAGTTTTTTTGAGTGCGTACCTAATGCTTTAACACATCTACCAAACTCTGGCTGGGCTCGGGTGGTGGATGACAACCTACTTCCAAGTTCCACCCACCAGAAAAGTGGCCTGGAAAAGTGGCCTTAGGCTAATTTATGCTAAGCTAATGCTATTAAATCTGTTATGTACGAGTAACATTTAAAAAATGTAAAATGTCAAAAATCTAAATTTTTCTTAAGCTTCAATAAAAAAGAAGTTTCTGAACACAATCTTCTTGAGAACACGGTTCCAAAAACTTCGTGAACAATATATTCCAGTACTTTTTCTTGGAATTAACTAAATAAAGGTAAAATTACCAAAGTAATCGTAACATGAGTGGCGGGGACAGGACTTCTTATAAAAAGCGAGCGATGGTAGGTATTGGAAAACATTTCAACTTTTAGAAAACAAAGATTCTTACTTAAAACTTTGGACCATCATTAGACACTCGCAAGATCAAAGACGAACTTTGGAGACAACTAGGGATTAGATTTCTACTTCAACGGAGAAAAGTTAGTTTATTTTTGATGCTGGAAGTGAAGTGGGATATTCAAGTTGATAAAATATTTTAGATTGTGTTTTTTAATTATATATTTAAAAAAACACAATTTATTGACTCTGTGTTAAAAATAAGATAATGTGCTGCAAAATATCACCTCGTGGAAAACAGAAATGGTATGCGAGAACGCATCTTTCTGTCAATTTCGTTAACGTATAACATTATTCGTCTGATTCGGCGTGGATAAGTGCGCGAGATTTCGTAGAATTTCATACAAATCATTCTAAAATTCAACTCTTTCGCTACCTTTGGCTCTGATATAATGTGTTTGCTAGGGCACTAAACAGTTTCTTACACTTGGTTTAGGGAAACCCTGATGGTTACTTTGACAACATATACAGGGTCTGGGCCCGCCATAGCAAATTCGCATATAGAGGAAGTCATTAATAATTATTGAACCCTACTTTCCCTAGCCAAAGTCTTATACTTTGGGAGATATATATAAATTTTTATACTTAATTGATATTTATCCAAACTTGTTTATGTAGTTTTTTTATTATTTGTTGGTAGTCATAAACATTGGTGATTAAAATACCTCGGAACTTCCCTCAAACTAGGGTTAAAAAATAAGGTATAAACAAAACTGAAAAAAATCTTAACCAAAAATTCTGAAGTAGGGTTCAATAATTAGCAAATGACCTGCTCTATATGCGAATTTGCTGTGGTGGGTCCAGACCCATTCACCCTGTATAATATATTAACTTAGGTACGCTCCCATACCACATCCAGTCAAACCAACCCCACACATCTCGGTCCTCGGGATAAAATATTCCGTTTGTACGCTATGTTTTAGAAATAAACTAACCTAAAGTCCGTGATAACTCTTCCTAGTTACTGCGGGGACCCTAATTGAGAACTTCGGACTTCCTTCAGCGACCTTTGAATCGGAGTTCTTGAATAAATTATAGGAGCTAAAATCCTTGAGAGAGTATCGATAAGGACCAACAATTTTGGTCCTGGGTCCCTACTTAGGTGAATTTTTTATATGAATAGTTGTGGGTAGGTTCGTGGTTACGTTTTTGGTAGCCATTGTTGTTTTGTTTAGGTGCTCTGCAAATGTGGTGTGTATTTTTTATTTACAGGGTTGAATATGGATTTACACTCTGTATGTACGTGATTGCGTAGGCATGAATATATTGTTGTGTAGACTTTTTGCAGCAAGGGCGGGTTTCGTATTACAAGTTTCACAACCGATGCCGCGATTTGCACATTTCACCAGTTATGTTTCACCTCCCATGTCATAGGGGGCGAGCCTATTGCCATCAAACGGGCACATATCCAGACTCTGTGGCTGCTATTGTATTCTTTATGGAAAGATCCAATAACAATTTTCCCAACCCGGGAATCAAACCCAAGTCCTCATGCTTAGCAGTCACGATTACGACCAAGACCGACGAAGAAAAAGTAAATGTCACAAAAGTATAAAATGAAGTGATTAGAACAATTTGCTTGGAATGTCATGTACTGTATTCTATATTACATATTATTATGGAATAAGAGTTTCGAATAAACAACCAAAAATTACATCAAAATATAATTACATTTACGCCAGCAGTACGTAATAACACAAGTACTTACATAAATAATATTATTACATAAATAAGGAATTACGACGTTAACGGCAAATGCGAAAATTAGTTCGCCTCTCAGTATTACCGTTCTCTTACGTAATACCTTGGAGCCCTAACGAGCAGCTTTTACATCTTTTCATAATAAACACACGAATTATGGATATATTTCTATAAGTGCTTTTGTTTGTACCTTACGGCTGCGATTAACTCATAGTTATTTTAGGAGGCTAAGTAATGACCGGTTCTGTGACTTATTTGTACTTAATACCAGTTGCCCGCGAGCTTCGTTCGTGTGAAATTGATGTAAAAATATTACTTCCTATTTGAATTGGATTTTGTTTACAATTTCAAGGATTTTTTACAGAACCCTTATGTTTTTTCTAGTAACCAATTACTCGTTATAATATCAGCTATCTGCTAGTAAGCCCCGTCCAAATCGGTCCAGCCGTTTCGGAGATAAGCCGGAATAAACAAACATACAGAAAGGCATACAAAAATAATAATAATATTGTTTTGTAATACTTGTCGTAGAAATACTTCCATATTATGCATTCAGTTATGCTGTTATTATGAAATTACAAACAGACATTTCAATTTTATTTAGATTGGAATGGAATAATGGTAGGAGAATGATTTTGACATTTGTTTTATTTTTGATTGTTATCTTATTGACATGATTGTATCTCGATTATTATTCTAATGACCAGATGTATTTGACTATAATATAATTTTCTTCGATTTTTTTTTTATTCTCTATTTTAAATTTTACTTATGAATGAATGAACTTACAAATGTTTAATTAATGAAGATTTATTTTTTTAAATGATACTTACTCTAATATTATAAATTGTTGTGCCCGACTAAAGTTCACATGGACCCTCCATGTGAACTTTATTTTAATAATAAGACCTTATAAAACACGTGTGATATGCAATAAAGAATTGAATTGATGATGATGATAAAATACGTATGATTAAAAAAATCGAACATTACCTACGCCAATTACGCAGTACCTACACAAAAAAAAACATTTGATTAGTCGAGAGTGACTCGAATTAATTGGCATTAAAATTTGTGGTGTGTGCCTGTGTGCGTGTGGGTACGGTGTCTGTGAATGTGTATGATCATATTTGTATGTCTATATACTTATGATTAACTGGTACTAGTGGTGGCACTGAGGATCCCGCGTTTGATCCAGGATTGTAATTATCTCTGTTTAGGGTTCCGTACCTCAAAAAAAAAACGGAACCCTTATAAGATCTCTTTCTTGTCCATCTGTCTGTCCGTCTGTCCGTTTGTCACCACCGATTTTCTCAGAAACGGGTGGACCTAGCAAGTTGAAATTTATACCAGATACTGAGGTCTATAGTTATCAAGGTCCTGAGTCAACACGATATAAAGATATGGGCAAATTTAAATTCTCGCGAAAACTTGTAAGTACCATAATTTACATTAATTTTAAACTTTTTTTATTATTCGGACTTTTCCCTTTACTTGTGCTGTAAGACCTTGCTTTTAACCAAAATTGACAATTCTAGGTCAACAGGAAGTACCCTATAGGTTTTGGGTCGAAAACCTATATGGTAGTTTCCGTTGACCTAGAATCACGAAATTTGTCGTGTTGTTGTGAAAAAAAGTAAGATCTTACAGCACATGGTAAAGGGAAAAAATTGAAAACCTTACATATGTAGTTTAATAACAAAAAAAAGCGATTTTACTGTCACCACCGATTTTCTCAGAAACGGGTGGATCTAGCAAGTTGAAATTTATACCAGATACTGAGGTCTATAGTTATCAAGGTCCTGAGTCAACACGATATAAAGATATGAGAAAATTCAGATTTTCGTGAAAACTTGTAAGTACCAAAATGTACCTTTGTCCGAGACATTAAGTAATTTTAGTCTGTGCAAAAAGTAAGGTTTTGCATCTGTATTATCTTAAGATTAGTTATCTGTGGAAAAACGCTGTCGCTCTTCCCTTCCGCCAAAACCGTCGTCAAATACGAACGCGTGCATAGACCGGCAGGCAATATATTGGAATTATTACAGCAAAGTGAAGTTTAATTTAATATCTGTACCTGACTTCCAAATCCATTATAACAAACTACAATATTCTACAACCTTAATTTTCAACTATTTTTTATTTTTCGGACTTTTCTTTTTACTTGTTTACCAAAATTGACAATTCTAGGTCAACAGGAAGTACCCTATAGGTTTTGGGTCGAAAACCTATATAGTAGTTCCCGTTGATTGACACGTGTTGTTGTGAAAAAAAGTAAGGTATTACAGCACATGGTAAAGGAAAAAAATAGAAAACCGTAAATATGTAGTTTAATAACAAAAAAAGCGATGTTACTATTACAAACTTATAATTTGCGGTTAGTGCAAAAGCCGTTTGATGGGATCGAACAGCAAATTTAAGTTTGTCCTTTAAAAAGTTTGTACGACTGTTTGTCGCGAGTCCGACTCGCTCTTGGCCGGTTTTTTTTTAAACGGTTCCGTGTGGTATTAAAGGGGTCGGGTGTTGGGAACTTGTCGTTGTATAATGCGGGGGTAGACGTAAAAAAAAATTACTATGAGATTTCCTTAGATTTGCCAAAAACTAGAGTAATTGCAAAAGCGCCTAGCCCCTCTTATATAACTAAGTAGATGCTATAAGTATTAGATACTGAAATTGGAGTAATTAGCTTTCTGAGTAGAAAATCGACTTATTGCGTTGTTAATTAATTTTGGATAGCAACTCAAAATGTATGAGTATCGTAAGTATGCATGCAGACAATTCATTAAACGCTCAGCGGAACTATACAATATGGTAAACAAAAAAATATTCGTATATACCAAAAGCACATATGATTGTAAGAAAGCCGTAACAAACTGGATCAAAAAACTCACGTATGAAGAGACTGAGGCACTTTTAGATTATAAATAGCAAGTTACAAAATAGCAATATGTTACTCAATTGTCACACACACACATACATACAATCTCTTAAAAACTGGCACTTAAAAATTAAATAAAAACATATACACACACACGCACACTCTTACACACACACACACTCACACTCATCACACACTCACACTTTTACACAATTTTTCTTGTTTTTGCTATTATCACGCTTCTATGTTTACTCTTTTTTAAATTAAAAATAAATAATAATTAGAAATAAGTAGTTAAGTATAAGTTTAATTACCCACATATTTGTTACTGTTCTAATTATTTTGCTATGGAAGAGCGGGCTCTCCTAACACAGGCAAAAATTGCTTAAAAGGAGTCCCCAAACACAACCACCCATTGTTGTAACAAATTTATTGAATAAAACATTTTTGTATTTTTTTTTATTTGTATTTGTAAGTCGTGATGACCTAGTGTTTAAGGCCCCGCCTCTCATACATGAGGTTGGTGGGCTCAAATACATACAAGTAATAAGATACATTTTCAATTGGGAATATGCATAACTTTTATTTTTTTTATTTCGATATGGAATTTAAAAATACTAAAAAACAATGACAATGAAAACAAGACCAAAATCGGCCAAACAACACAAAAGTTATAACCAATAAAACTTTTGTTTCTATCTTTTTCTAGATCAACGGACTTTATTATGGATTTTGTACGTCGTTAGGTCGAATGACGTCATGAAAGGTACCGGATCTCTCTGTCTAATCAGCAGTCTCAAGTGCATCTTAGTATTTGAAAGAAAAAGAAAGAAAGAAAAAACATTTATTAGCCCGCACAGGACAAAACACAAATTAAAATGGTTAAAATAACAGTACAGCTAATAAAAAAAAAATAATAATAATTAACAGAAAAATGAGAAGAAAAAAAAAAAACATGAACATGCATGATTTGGTTGCATATTAGAAAATCAAAACTTTTCTGAGCAAATTTCAAACGAACAACGTACAAATCAACAAAGTTTAAAATAACGATGGTCATTTGATCAAAAGTTCACCTAACCTAACCTACCCATTTTGTTTAAAGAAGACGTTAACCTAACTTTTGATCAGTCGTTCATTTGATGTCACATACATTGGGATTGTAAATTTTTTCTAAATAAAACATTTGGTCATTTAAATGTTGTTATTTCGTTTATTGTTCTTTTGAAATTTGCTCGAGATAGTTTTGATTTTTTAATATGCAACCTAGTATTTTTATAAATATTTTACTTTGCTATTTTTTGTTTAGAGTGATACAAAAAATCATGCATATACCCTATTCATGTTCACTCTATAATGAAGTGGGGCAGCCTAGTGCTGTTTTAATTCTGTAAAAGAAACCAATGACATTAGTAATTTAAGAAAATTAAACGGTCTAATAAATACTAAATAGACTAGCTCATCCTAGTTGTCAACGTCCCTTTGTGCGTTTTGGCCTTGTTTCGTTCTGTCTCCTGCTGACATGGAGTGAAGTGGAAATAGGCGAGACGACAAAAAAAATAATAATTAGTCCGTCAGTTAGATTTTCAAAAAATATTTGACCCGTGTTTTTTCTTTTGTTACGTAAACCAAAATTAACGAAGATATGACGCTTTTAAAATTCTCAATACGTCACGCCTAGGTATAATTTTTACCTAGTTCTGACGTCACGAGATTTTCCCACTCCCGAGTTTTGATGCGTTTTATCTTTGTCAATATTCATTGATTTACAAAAACAAAAAATACGTGTCCATTAATTTCCAATACTCTAACTGGGGGACTAACTAGATTTGCAATATTTTGATACTGTCGTCATGCCTATTATGGTTGTCCTACTCCTCCGCTATACTTTTCTGATTAATTTCGTTGCGGGATCCAAGACAGTTAAATTGGATCTCTGGGACTTCGTCGAGCTTCATTGTCTCGGCGGTTTTCTAAAGGTCGCCACTGTAGATTCTGGCTTTTAGGAGTTACAGTGGTTTGGTGTGGCGGGATTTTCCCAAGACTAGCCTAGATCACTACATCAATCCGTCGCTATTTCGCGAAAAAATCTTTAAGTTTGATGTAAAAGTTTTAATCAAAATCCTTATTTAAATTTACAACCAAAGTTCTCATAAATATTTCACTTACTTCCATAACGCTAATGAACCAACGGAATCAAGCTAGAAATACGATAACACAGAAATCAAGTCAGCCAATACATTAGATGTGCGGAACTCGTCATAATTTCCCTCACTAAAACTCGACTTGAATATTTAATGGAACTGCATTTCTACAACCGTCTGACTTAGCTTAATTTTCAGTTTCAACCGTGTATTAACCGGCAAAATTCTGTACACGTGGGGAGGCTATTCAAATTCACGACATCGCAATTTGGTCGTGTTCGAGTAACTAGCTGATGTATGCTGAAGTGAATTGCAATGAATTTTAGTATTTGATGTGAAATGGAATTAGTTGTCTGTATTTTAATATAAGTTTATATGAGAAGCTCGTGGCTAAATAATAACAGTCGCTTGGATCGATCTTCAGGTTAAGCCGCGCTTGTCTAGGTTGGTCCGTGGATGGGTGACCACCCATTAAATACCGAGTTTCCTCTCTTTCCTTTTTTCCGCTCTTTCAACTTCTCCCGCTCTGGGCGGAGCAGGAGGGAGTGTCAGACTTTTACTGACTAAAACCCATCCATGTTCCTTCATCGCCCTTTGTGTTCCGGGGTCACGGTATCTCTTTCGAACAGTCCCGCAACCCCGGCAGGTTTCCTCCGTGCCTCGGAAAGCACGTTAAGCCGTTGGTCTCGGCTGTCATTTGTAAATCTTTGACAGTCGTTACAGGTAGTCAGTGGCCCGAAAGTCTGACAACCAGTCTTACCAAGGGGTACCGTATCACCCAGTACTAACTGGATTGTGGAGGTCAGATAGGTAGTCACTCCATGTAAAATACTGAAATTCAGCTGCATCTGGTTAGACTCGAAGCCGACCCCAGCATAGTAGGAATAGGCGGATGATGATTTTAATAAAACTATAGTCATGTATTTTTATAGTCGTTTTACGTAGAAAAACTGTCTACGCTATGGTCTGTAGACGAATGAAAATAGATCAAAGGCTTTAGTAGCAATTACAAAGCTTGTACAGTAAGAGGTTCGCCTAGTTTTTCCCAGAAATTGTGTAATGGAGAGTAGTGGATGTATGAGACATGTAATCAGGCGGGGGCGATAAATTTCGTCTAGAAACCGTGGTCTTTCGGACAAAAAATTGCATTAGGCCAAAAAAAACAAATATTAAAAAAATATAGTTACTTATTAAATTATAAACAAAGGTTACTTTACTACTATTAAAAATGCGAAAGTTTGAATGGGTGGATGGTTGTTACTCAATCACGCCAGAACGGCTGAGTTCGGATCTAGATGAAATTTTTATACAGAGTATTTTTTTTCTCTCTCTTCAGTCACATCTAATTTTCCATGCGAACGATGTCACTGGCAACAGTTAGTTGTTTTATAATAATTAGCAATGAATTGCCCTTTTTGAAAACAAAAATTCAATATTTAAACTCAAAACTTATATTGTCACTTACGGGATATGTTCCGTTATTGGTAATTGTCCCGCGACCCGCGATCATGGCGCTTGCAACAGCGTCGAAATATCGGGAGCTCAAAACTATTAATAATCACGGAAAATATCCCGTAAGTGACAATATAAGTTTTGTTGTAAACCGTGAAAGCTTAAAACAGTGTTTAAACTCAAAGTTCAATATTTTTTTTTCTTATACCTTTATTTTAACAATCCATCAGAATAAATATTAATTGTAAGAATGCTGGCATAGTTAATTAATGTCTTATGACATTAATGAAATGAAAAAAAAAAAAAGAAATGTATGAGGAATGCTTGCTTATTCCTCATACATTTCTTGATATCCACAATCAATGTTTTTACCTTTTACTGCAATCAATCCATTTTTTCGTAAGACAATCTTTATGTTACTTTTTGTTCTACTGAATGATTGAATTGGTTTCAGCTCTGAAATTCAGAGCCACAAAAAAAACTAACACAAAATAAAAATTGGTTCGCGCAAAATTGAGATTTATTTCAATTCTCCTGATTTTATCGAGATCACTAGTGTTTTTATAGGGATTTCGTATTTCTGAGAAAAAACTGTTATCAGTAAATAAAATATGAAAGTATTTCTAGTTTATGATTGGTATTTGTTATCTTTATTTTAAACTAGCTGTGACCCACAACCTTAGTCCGAGTAAAATAAAAATTAAACCCCTAAAAAGAATACTTCCCAATTTGAATCGGATTTTGTTAACAAATTCATGTTCGGGCGTCAGTATCCATTCCATCCTGTATGCGCTGATGATGCTACTGAAAACATGTTTCACTAGTAAAAAAATCCGCGTAATAGTAGAGTATTTACCGGGTGAGTATCCATAAAATTCAGGATTTCGCTAGAATTTCTTAATTACCTCGTCTGCCTTCAAAGCAAGAGTGAACAGGCATCTTCTGGGCACGCTCGTTCCATCATAGACCTCACCCATCGCATTCCATCAGGCATGATCGAGGTCAAGAGCAGGCCCATTTTGAAATAAAAAATAAATTATAAAATTGAAACACTGCCAGTTTTGAGGATCGAACCCAGGAAATTGGAGCATATTTTATTAGCTGACTGCTGGGTGTGCAGTCAGCTAATAAAATATGCTCCAATTTCATAATAAAATCAACATAACAGAAATTTTTAATAACAATATCTTAAGAATCTGAGTAACTTCACAAGTCCTTAATTTTTTTATTGTGTTTCATAAAATAACAAAGGAGGTTTTATATCTCATTGTCTTCTTTTATTAATCTCTGGCTGTTGTTTTGTTTATATATTTCGTTTTGTGTATTAACGCTTTGGGCGCGTTTAAGAATTCTCAACTTTGCTTCGCATGAATAAGGTTTAGTTTTCGTTGTGTTGTGGATTTTTTTTATTTTTTCGGTTAAAATGGGCTAATAATATAGGTATTATATAGAAGTAACTTTTTCTGGAAGATTTCGTGACCTTTACGTAAAGCAACAATGGAAAGTATTTGGGAAAGGTTAAGGAATCTTATGTTATGTAATATAGGGCTATTTTGTGATTGGATTGTGTTGCTATTATTCTGATTTAGATGAGGAAAAATACCAACTGAAGGTGAAATCATTGTAAGCTATTTGATGTTTTATTAACTTCTACCGTTTCTGCTTCTGGCGGTTGAGACCCATGGGTGCCATAAAAACTCTGACACCAGGTTAGGCACTAACCACACGATAAAGAAGACTGCTTCTACGTGTTCAGCATTATCTAATGGTTCTTTAGGACGTGAGTATTATTTTTTATAATTTTCACACAAGAAAAAAGCACGCTTGTGAATCCCGGAAAAAGAGTTAGGCAGAAGTGTAACTGTAGTGCCACACATCACGTTGTTTAAGACCCATTAGATAGGCCGCGAGCGCAATGGCCAACATTTTTATTGTCTGTTAAGTATGTAGTAACAATTTATTCAGTTATAAACACGGTGTGGTATTTATTTATTCAATTTTTTTTTAATATTTTTTTTTCTTTAGTTTTTTTTTTTTACACATAATAGGCTTGCGTTTAGCCGCAACTCAGCCTAGGGTGGAGCACGCTTGCCTAAAAGCCTTGCTAGCCTTTTTACACGACTGAGGCAAAGCCCAAAGGAGGGCCTCGTTCCATTTTTTTCATAATTTAAATTCAAATGGGCCTGCTTCTTACTTTTCTTTAATTTAAAATTGGCGTTTTTTTAGTCGGGTTTTTATGTTTCCTGTTTTCATAACAAAAGAAGGCTTTAGCAGTGATTGACTGACATTACAAGAACTTATCAAGTAACTCTTCAAGTCTTATTTATAGAAAGGTTCCCCTTTCTTAGAACTATTAATAAGAATAATTTATACCTTGAGAACCTCCCGGTCAACAACTAAACCTTTATAATTTTAATCTTCAGATCTAGACAGTGAATTTCTCATCCTTTTGCAATTCGTTCCTTTATTACTAACATAGCCTCCAAGAAACGGTCTTGTGTTCGCAAGCGCGACTGCTGAGCACGAGGTCCTGGGTTCGATTCCCAGGTCGGGCAAACTGTTATTGGGTTTTTCTATGAGGAATTTCTCAGTAGCAGCCAGGGAGTCTGGATTTGTGTCCAGTCATTGGCAATAGGCTTACCCCTATTACACAAGTGGAAATTACGGTTTTTTCCTACTCCTCCACCATACTTTTCTGATTAATTTCGTTGCGGGATCCAAGACAGTTAAATTCATTCTCTGGGACTTCGTCGAGCTTCATTGTCTCGGCGTTTTTCTGGTGGTCGCCACTGTTGATTCTGGCTTTCAGGAGTTACAGTGGTTTGGGAACAGTGAGGCGGGCTTTACCCCTATTACATAGGACTTAGACGTAACTGGCGAACTGTGGATTTACAGATGGGTATACCTCTGCCTAACTCCTTTCCTCTCTTTCTCGAATATTATGTCTCCTTTACAACATCCTTCATAACCCTGCATATCCCAGCTACCTGCGCGATCGTTTTTCCTTTACCTACCCGTCCTTCTGATGCTCTGTGTAGATCCCACCTCAGGCATCATCTTAATTTCCCATCCCATAAAACCGAACTGTATTCATACTCCTTCTCTGTTCACGCTGTACGTTTGTGGAACTCACTTCCGCCTAACATTCGAGATTCTAAAACTTTATTTCTCTTTAAAAAACAAGTCAAAGAGCATTACCTCTCTTCTCAGTAATATTCTTCATATATATATGTATGTATATGGGTAAATATTTACAATATATTCTTATTTTTTTATATGTGTATGTATGTTTATTATTATAATTATAGTTTTGTTTTAAGTTTAAATTTAATTTTTTTTTTTGTCTAACTTTTTTACACACTGTGTCTACATTTCTTATCCAACTTTCCTCTCGCAGGTCTGCTGGAAGAAATTTCTTAAGAAATAAGCAGTACCTTTGTGCTCTTCTATGTAAATATATTGTCCTGTAAAGTATTTTGTGTGTACATAAATAAATAAATAAATAAATAACTCTTAAGGGATTACAGGCGTGATGGTATGTTTTAAAGTCTTTTACTAGACAATAATCTGAACTTTTTAACCCTTTATTATTTCTTCCTTTATTCTAAAAATAACTTATCAACGGACTTGTTCTCCGCGAATCGGTTATAATTCATTCGAGGCCACGGCCTGTCTACAGGCGGCCTGGCCTGTCATCAATCACAGACAGGCCTCACGACCATTTCTCAAGAATCAGAACAAAAGGATTAAGGATCCGGTTTTTTTTGCTTATTTGTTTTTTTTGAACCTGTTGAGGGAATCTAAGCATTATCGAACCGCCAATAGGACTATTCATTATTTAGATTTTTTGAATGAATTCTTCAGGTTATGCCGCACTTGCCTAGGTTGGGCCGTACCGAGTTTTCTCATTGCTTCTTCCTTTATTTTCAGGCAACTTCGGCCCATTATATACCTTACAGACCAACATAATTATTATAAAATACAATTATTGTTTGTAAATAAACCCTTAAAACTATGTGTATGTTTAGCTTGCTATTCTTATTTTGTCACGAGCTCCTTATGACAACTGAATAGCCAACATTCTTTGATTATACTTAGGGGCCAGTTTTCAAGATTTGAATATTATTAAAAATGTATTGAAATCTACTCATTTCTGTAGTCGTATACACGGTAAATCCACATGACAGGGGAATACAGTCGATTGATGTTTTTTTTTTTTTTTTTTGTTTTGGAATGAGAACGGATATGTTTTCTTTGTTGTTGATTGTTGTGGAAAAAACGCTGGGTATGTGAGTTTTTGGTATGTGGAGTAATCCACGTAAAAACACAATACAGCGATAGGGTTCGAAAACTGATCTGAAAAACATTCCAATCAATCTTTCGATTGAATGTTCAGTTTTGTTTCAGTATTGTACGTTTTTATTTAGAGTTTAAACGTTTAACTTCGAGTAAAATATGGTGAATGAAGAACAAAATGAACATATCGTTAAGCGTCTGATTTCAAATTAAGCGGTACTTAAGAAATTGGCAAGTGATACAAAATTATCTTCGACCATGAATGCGAGCTGCCGATTCCAAAAATTCTTTCACTAACGGAAAGCTGCATTATCCCCAAGTGTCAAAGGCTACATTTAAAATGTCCTCGTGAGTTAATTTCTGGACATAACGGGAGCGAAACCGCGAGCAAAGTCAGATAGTGGCTCCTTAAAAGATCATTCACCAACGTTCACAAACTGAAAACGGGTTCTCCCAATGGAATGCCTCTGTTAATCCCCTGAGACTTAACCACAGTATGTAAGAAGATATCCTTACTTTACCTTAAGGTCAAGGGTTAAAGGTAAACCCGTTGGGTTTACCTACCTAGGTAACATGTCCTTTGACAACAGGGTTACAAAAATAGAACATAGGTAGGTAGGTTTCACCGCGATGTATTTCTTCAGTTTTGAAAGCAGTGGTGTTGAAATAAATTACATAAAGATCAATTTTGCTAATTAATAACAGCAGGTCAGTCAGGTTAAGCCGCGCTTGCCTAGGTTGGTCCGTGGATGGGTCCACACATTACGTAGGTACCCAGTTTTCTCCGTTTTCTCGTAAAACAGGCGTGATGTTCTAAATTATGTAATGTTAATTAGTACACAGTTGGATTGAAACAAGACGGGATGGTCTTGTCATCTATTTCCTTACAAAGTTACTTCAGCCCGCACCACATAGCTCGAACAAAGCGTAACTCGGTCAGATAAGATCTGGTTACGCCAAATTACGTGAAGGGCTGGAAGCTCGCCAACGAGCCCTGATATAACTCGGTACGTCCACTTATAACGATAGCAATCGATTTTGGAATCGCTTTTGATTCATATAAATCGGATAAGTCGATTATTTAATTCGAGTGGTTTGGAGGTTTTGTTATAGAAATGAGATTGTTATTTCTTGATATCTTCTTACTGGCATGGATTATCCCTTGGTATTAATTAATTATTATTAATTACAGACACAATTAAAAAGCCATTGTGTCTCTACGTTCGGAATTCATATTCCTTTCATGGTTAGGGCAGCGCGATTTACTACGTGACTTGTAGTTTCTTAAATTCTTCCTCCACAATCGCAATTTGAGCAATGAAAATTTTGTCATCATCCAAAAAAGCAACTGCCTATCTGACTTCCACAACCCAGTATGTACTGGGTAATTCGATACCCCTTGGTAAGATTGACTGTCAGACCTTCAGGACACTCACCCCAACCACCCCAGGAACCCTCGAAACTCACCATCTACTGTTACTGTTACTGCACGAATTAATTATGATAATGATGCATTATAAATGTGTGAACGTGATGATTTACGGCCGTTTTCTATAACTTACTTACGTATAACTGTTGGTTAATATGCCTTCTTCCGTAGCTATCGCTGTTTCTATAAACAAACAATATCCTATCCGTGTCACCTACCTGTCACGTTTTGATTTATAGAAAAATCAAAGAAAGCTTTTCTGTGACGTTTTGTTTCTAACCGTCCGTCCAGTCAACACGTCAAACACGACGAAACCGTTTAGTAAGTTATTGAAAATGGCCATTAGAGAAAGTTGGGAATTACTCAGAGTTACCATAGTTGCTATGCGGCAAAGCTATGCGGGAGATATTTGCAAAGCGGTAGAACAATACAGGTTGGTAACAGTCATTTATTCAATTTAGGCTGGCACTTTATAAACGTTAAAATTTACAAGGGTCAGTCCCGCAAAACGCCTTCGTCACTTCCTAGTATTTAAGCTGGATAGAAGAAGTGGCAGAACAAACTTCCTAGCAACACATCTGCCTGTTTTGTTAAAAAGAAACTGATCCAGTCAGCAGAGCTGGTAACCCAGGATGCACTAAACGTAGGCACATTGCACAGTATCATCATCAGCCTACAGCAGTCCACTGCTGGACATAGGTCTCTTCAATCACACGTCACCGAACTCTATTCTCAGCAACTTTTATCCAGTTTCCACCAGCCACCCTGCTAAGATCGTCACTCCAGTCACTCAAGTCTGAGGGCATCCCACCTTACGTTTGCCGATTCGCGGTCTCCACTCAAGAACACGTCTTCCTCAACGGTCATCGGTTCCACGGCTAATACGACCGGTCCATTGCCACTTCAGTTTACTTATTCTGTGAGCTATGTCGACAACTATGGTTCTCTGTCGGATCACATCGTGCCGGACTCACACACAGGATGGTTTACGTAATTACACATTAATCTAATCGATCCTCAACGAGTCATACATCTTGTAACCTATAACAAGCTCACCCAACCCATCAATTTACACAACACATCGAAAGCAATAAAATTACGTGAAGCCTACAAATCTGCCCACCCTGCTACAGTAGCGCTATATTTCATGGCGCTTATCGGGCGCACGTAGGCAACCTTACTGCTGATATCCATCTAGCAACTCTGCATTACTATTTTGTACACGAATGTACAGGGGTAGGTCGTTGCTAGGCCAGAGGTAATCATTTGTGGACTGTTTGGCAGTTATCGCCGTGGTTTGTTGATAGATTGGTGAATGTGATAGAAACTAGACCATACCTGAGAACCTTCTAGTTACGAAGATATTACGGGTAAATGTTTTTGCTCAAGTTTTTTTAAATACATTTTGTTATTGTTACAACTTTACTTTAAATACCTCTACGACCCCGTACACCGTAATATCCAATGCATCCATCAGCACAGTATTTTCAGTGTTTTGTTACGTGCCCTGAAATAAGGGTTGATAATTTTAAATATTCTTCTGCTAAAACATCCAAATGTCACCGCCATTTAATAAAATGAAATGAAATGATGATGAAATGATGTTTATTTTTGCAAGTAGGTTCTTACAAACACTTTTACACGTCATTTTTTCAAAACTAGATGGGGCCGGTGTTTCGTACCTGACTACTCTGAGAAGAAACAGCCAAAACAAACTCAGAGTCATAATCTCTTTTGAAGTCCGGACATAATCTTGTTCAATTCACATGAGAACTATGCAGATTAGTGTCTGAGATGGTCTTTTGAAGAAAGAACCACACAGATTTGAGTGGACCTGTCCAGTCAGTGCAACAGTGTTATGTTAACTACTGGCCATATAGTACCATAAACATTACATAATATCACGCCTCTAATTCCCGAAGGGTTAGGTAGAGGTGTATCTAATAGTAAACCCACATTTCGCCAGTTATGCTAAGAGCCCATGTAATAGAGGGCGAACGTATTGCCATCAAACACAAAATCCAGACTCTACTGCTACTGAGAAATTCCTGATAGTAAAACCCACTTTGCCCGACTCGGGAATCGATCTCAGGACCTCTTGCTCAGCAGTCGCGCTTACAACCACTCGACCAATGGCCTCATTGGTCGAGTGTATTGCTTGACTGCCTAGTCAAGCAATATAGTACCAGTGCTTTGGAATTGGCTCAGCAGTTGGCGTTTTGAAATAGAGGAGCTCGTGGCTAAATAATAACAGCGGCTCGGGTGAATCTTTAGGTTAAGCCGTGCTTGCCTAGGTTGGTGGCTGTGGATGGGTGACCACTCATTACAAACCGAGTTTCCTCCGTGCCTCGGTAAGCACGTTACCCAATTAAGCAGATGGTCCTGGCTGTCATTTGTAGATCTTTGACAGTTAATTGTTATAGGTCTGGGTCGGGTTATGGAGGTCAAATAGGCAGTCGCTCTATGTAAAATACTGGTATTCAGCTGTATCCGACTGGAAGCTGACCCCAACATAGTTGGGAAAAGGCTAGGCATATGAGTAGGCGTTTTGAAATAACTAAAATCATCCTTAAGCAGACGTAATAATCTATCAATGTCAATACCAACTCATAAACCATCACAAGAAATAGGTTCCACATAACATTTGGCTGTCTACAAGCCCCAGAACGGGTGAAGTCGTAAAAATAAATGCTTCCATCCATTTTTACTTTACGAGCGCGATGATACTTATCTGCGAACTTCTAATCTCATCTCAACTCATCTGAATGGTTCTGACTAAAGCCTTCATAAGTGCTGCGTAAGAATGGGGCACACTTACATGGTTTATTTTCAGAGGGCTATTTTTCTAAACTGAAGTAGAAATAGGTATTTATTAATATTGAAGCACGCACACATTTATATACATCAACAGACTAATGATAATAAAAAAATATTAAGTAAAAAAAAAAAAACATCAATCAAATATAATTTATGCTATCAAGTTATTTTAATTCGTATTCATCTGGACTGCCCACACACATTTCTACTAACTTAGTCTTAAGATATTTATTAAGCCACTAACAAAGTATGGACATGGCCCAGCAGTGGGATAGTACAGTCTTAAAGGAGAAAAAAGAGTTTAAATAAACAATGTATGTGGATGGATGGAGAGAGACGATAAAAAAAAAAGGTGCAAAGAAACATCGGTCGAAACATCGGGCTTATATTCAAGGATAAATACCAACGGGTATTTATCGCGAATCCATATCTACACTTATTTATTATAAAGAGGAAAGATTTGTATTTTTGTGTGTATGTGTATGTAACATACATAAACACACCCAAAAATACAAATCTTTCCTCTGTGTAATAAATACCTGCACCGATTTCAAAAATTCTTGCACCATTAGAAAGCTAAATTCACCTTGAGTAACATAGGCTATATTTTATCCCCGTACTCCCACGGGAACGGGAACTACGTGGGTAAAATCGGGTGACGTCCGCTAGTGTTTTATAAGGCGCAAAGACTGTGTAAGGAATGATATGAAAGAAAAGCAACGGTTGACTCGATAAAATGCAAGAATTAAAGGGGCGACTCCAAGTATTATAAGCTAGACTATTTCCAGGTGCCGTGTTGGGGCTTAAAATATAACTAACATATCAGGACACATGAAGTAGACCTCTATTATTGAGCACTGTTACTACCAAGAACCAATATGATCAAAATGGGTACTTGCAAAACACCACGTCATCAAACATTTTGTAAAACTATTTCTATTCAGCTATCTAGTACAATACCCAGACAGAGACAATACTAGAGTAAGCCTCTTTCCTTTGTACCTATTGTCTAGTCTAGTTTCTAGATCTTTGAAGCCCTAAGCGATTGTTCCAAGCCAATAAATCCAGGATTGTTCCTAGGTTATGTTTTAAGTTGTCCATCAGGATTTTAACGTAGTAAAGGCCCGCTTGTAATGGCGTGATTACACTTGGTCGTTAGCCCGCATTCGGGTGCTCAATAGACTTTTCTGGAAATAGGGCACCCGATGTATTTTTTAAATAACGAGTACTTTGAGGTAGTCAGTGGCCCGAAAGTCTGACAACCAGTCTTTACAAGGGGTACCGTATTACCCAGTACTTACTGGGTTGTGGAGGTCAGATAGGCAGTCAATCCATGTAAAATACTGGTACTTAGCTGCATCCGGTTAGACTGGAAACCATCATCATCTGCTTAGCCTTTTCCCAACTATGTTGGGGTCGGCTTCCAGTCTAACCGGATGCAGCGAAATACCAGTATTTTACATCAAGCGACTGCCTATCTGACCTCCACAACCCAGTTAGTACTGGGTAATACGATACCCCTTGGTTACACTGATTGTCAGACTTTCGGGCCACTGACTATACCTGTTCCGACTGTCAAAGATCTACAAATGACAACCGGGACCAACTGCTTAACCTGCTTTCCGAGGCGCGGAGGAAACTCGGTATGTAATGGGTGCTCACCCATCCACAATCCAACCTAGGCAAGCGCGGCTTAACCTGAAGATTGATCCGAGCGGCTGTTATTATCTAGCCACGAGGTCCTCCTAACGAACCCCAACATAGTTCAGCAAAGGTTAGGCAGATGTTGTTGGTGCCAGTTTCCAGTCTAACCTGATGCAGCTGAATACTAGCGACTGCCTATCTGACCTCCACAACCTAGTTAGTACAAGAAATGTGGGTATATAGGGTGTAAAAAACCTCTTAACGAAGCCGAAAGGCACTTGTTCTCCCCGTCATTGCGATAATTTTTTTGTTCTACATCATACCTGGGAACCTACTAGTTACGGAGATATTGGGGGTCAAAGTTCCAACTTTTTGACAAGTTTTTAATGCAAGATTTTTACTTTAGACACCTCCACGACACCCGTACTATTCAATCCATCCATCAGCACAATGTTTTGCGATACATTGAGTTCTACCACAAAACATGATTTTTCATCCTGAAACAAAAAGTCGTTACCCAGCAATATTTTTGCGTAAAGTTACTTAGTTTGATGTACAGAATGCTTGGTTAACGGCTTCGTGATGAGGTTGTTTACACCCTGTATTATAAGGATACACCTCTGCCTCACCCGTCGGGACTAACAGGTGTGATGTTATGTTGCCATGCCTGGGACTGCCACAGCTCTCAACTATCTTTCAACTTAATAAATCCCATTTTTCAGGTCGTTTATCCTTCCACGGACATAGTTTGAATGTAATATCATCATTCAATACTATATCACAAAAGAGACCTTAAAGGCTTCACAGCTGCCCTATTTTCCGTTGAAATCCCTTCGTTTGGAAACCTTTTTAAGGTCAGATCTGTTTTACCGTGCGTCGCGTTATATTATCGTTGGCCGACATTCTCAAAAACTTTCATTCCGCCATTATCCGACAAACTCTTTCCACATTGTCGTGTGGTCTAAGATATGGGAGGAGCGATTTGTAATTTTAAATTGTTTGTATTATCACATAATGGGGTTACGACAGTGTTTTGTATGAACTCTGCAAAAAAATGTTTTATTGATTGATGATCTCAATGATTTTTTTTTTATATTTTATTGCCAATCTAAAGACAGAAAATAATTTTACAAATACAAGTAGTCTTATGTCACGAAAACGAAAACCGTAATTATAATTGCACTACCACAGGTGTAAGACCATTTTTAGAACTCTTTAAATTATAATGACACCTCCGAGTAACTAAAGTTCATTTGCAACACCATAAAATGGTCTTTGACCAGCTAATTGTTCGATTTTGGTTGTAAGGTATTTAGTAACTGCACTTGCAAGGCCATCTTAAACCGCAGTTCACACGAAACATACATAAGTATGATTTACTCTACATGTTTATTGTACGTATAGATAGACGCAGCCACACATCTGCCATTATTGCTACTAACACATCAATTGAGATAGGCTTAGCCCAAACATTGAAACTTAATGCCTTAATAGGCCAATAACTGTCATTGCTCAATAATCCCTTCATCTAGGTATTTAAGATAATTAATGTTGGATTTGATTCATTAGATTATTTGTGGTTGATGCGGTGAGTGATCCTTCGTGTAGATTCATTTTTGAGAAGTGGTGTCTGTTCGTAATAATGTTGCATAATAATATGTGAGTATTTACAGAGCTCGTAACAAAACAGAAAAAATTTTTTTTTTAAATATCTGTCTGTTTGTTTGTTCCGGCTTATCTCCGAAATGTCTTGATCAATTTTGAAGGATTTTTTACTGGCAGATAGGTGATCTTATAAGGAGTAACTTAGGCTTTTTACTTTTTATGTAAGCTAATGAAGTTTATAAGACACACGACGGGTGCATTTTACAAACATTTAAAATCACAAAGAGCCAGACCCGGAACAACTACTACTATGTTCCCTGCGGGAATTGAACCCGTGATATGTAGCGCAGCAGTCAATCGCTCAGCCACTACGCCAACCGTGCCGTTCCATTCATTCTTGCTCTCTGTTCATTGCCCCCGGCCTGATAAGCTTTTTAAATGAAAGAGATACTCCTTATATAACTTATACCACAACATAAAACGCTCTCTCCGCCCGCCCGAAGATATTGGAACTTCTGTAAAATGTTCGTACGTTACGGTATATTCTATACAAGTATAGTTTTTATTGGAATAGACTTGTTGAACTTTTGTTATAGTCCCACTTTGTTGTTTTTGTTGTCCGTACTCTTTTGTTTTAGGGCCTTTTAATAGTTTTAAGAACGTTTTTGTGAATGAGTTTTTTTCTTTTATTGTTTTTTTTTTTTGCTGTTTTGGCGTGAAAATAGATTACGCAGTACTTTAGTGGTAATGGTGTCTGTACAGTCGCGACAATAAAATGTATACACTTCGCAAAATTCAACGGCAGTTTTTTTGTGAAATAGTGGTTTCTACTTTGAGATAGGACTTATATACGAAATAGGTCTTATTTCGTAATAGTATGGCTTCCAAAGTTCTAGGTCCGTGAAAACGTAAAAACTTTAATCAATAGTGGAGTTTTTGTTTTGCAAAATGGGCCTGCTCTTGACCTCGGTCTATGATAGAACGAGCTTTTGAACATTACTAGGTGTATATTTTTTATAGCTCGTGACTGTACAGTCGAACCACCTATTTGGTTTACATCTTACATGTGTGCGTGATCTCATCGTTATGTACACAAACACTATATTAAACGAGCGGCGAGCTCTGCTTTTATTAATGTGCGTATGGCTAATAATGTTCTCTCAGCCGCTCATTATTCTTGTGTGCAACAAGGCCCAACATTATTAACCTAATATAATATGGTAATCGTAGCTGATTGGTGTAAGCACCTACGATAGTTACCGAACTAACCTTGATGGCGTGAGTTCGATCCCCACTGGGCAATTTTGTTTTGCTGTTTTTTACTTTTTGGTTTTTTATTAAATTAATTTTGTGGCCAGTAAAATCACTCAAGCAAAAAAAGTTGAAAGTTAATTAAATAAAACCAATAAAATATTTTTTATTAGATAAACATTGTAATGACGAGCTTATCGTTTGGGTCATTAGCAAATAATCTGTCTCATTTCTTCCAATATGTTCCTTCCTAGGTGTTTGTCTTAAGGTTCAATTTGGTGTGGGTTGAAAGTTAGCAAAAAAAACTTGTGTTGCCGGTATTATTATTTAATGCAAAATGGTTTTAAACATATAGGCTATAACTATCCATACTAGACGTTCGAATGAGTAAAACACTGTTGTTTACCAGTTTTTTTTTACATAGACAAAGTTTTTTATTGGTAAGGACGGGCGTAACGTAAATAATTTGTCAAAGTGGGTAGTTATATAAATTAATCAAAATAAAATTAGAGGTGAAATGAATTAACATGTTAGTTATTTAGAAATTATGACAACTTCTAATCAATCATAACAATAACATCACTTCACCAGACTTTTAATAAAACGAGTTGTGGTTTAAAAAAAAGGGGTTATGGCAACATGTATCCTACCTATAATTATTGCTAAGGTTTGTATTTGTTCACATTCGCTTAACAAATATGAACATTATTTACATATGAATAAGATTCATAATCGTTTATTAATTAAAATAAATTGGACTTATAATATGTGCAAGATACACTGAACTCGTTATTATTATTGTCTTGCACAAAGTAAATGCAGCAATGATGTATGACCTAGCAAGCTGTAGTCGATTTTGTCGGTGCGCAGTGGACAGCAAAATCTTCCGCGCTGGCTGCGCAAACCAGCAGAATATCGGTGATTTCTCACAATTTGTAAGCACATATTGTGTGCTGTTGCTGTTACGCAGGTGGACAAGAAAGGATCAGCCTTGTGCCTTGCCACGATGTCATGGTGTCGAGCCAATGAATGTTCCTTTTCCTTTGGTGTTATTGTTTTGTTTGATGTTCTACGTCTCCATAATCCGCATATCGGCGGACCCGTAACTGCACGGTTCTCCACTGTGGATAAAAACAGTTTTTATAACACTTATAATAATAATAGCTAAATGAATAATAATAAATTATATAGAATATACTTATGTATTCCTTATTGATATTACTTATACACAATACATATATATGTATACAAGACATACACTAACTTGTCAAAAGATTTTACCTATTTTTATTAACGTTATTCGAAGGCTTTTCTTTAATCTGTCTAAAGGCCCGTAGCCGTAGTTGGACAAAAATGGTCTGAACCAAGTTAATTTTATCTTAGCCATCATAATCAATAAAAAAACTATTATCATTTACGATAGTATATTATTGTATCTATGGTAGATATTTATTAAATAAATAAATAAATAATATCTTTAGTTTCAGACCATAGATCCATAATAAAAACAAAAATAAAACAAACATGGCACATAATTTATGTTACATTAACTAAGTAGGTATAATATCAACGTAATATCTAACTGTAACTCACCGATATCATTGAGCGCTTTGCAATTTCCCTTCTATTTAGTGTGTCGATGACAATTCAAATTGACAAATTTGGCGTCCAGTTTAGCACTTTCAGTAGCATCCATGATGATGTATAGCTCCTGTGATGCGCAAACTACAGGACAGGCAGGACACCATATCAAGTGTCCCATCGTTTGTGGAACAACACCACATTTACACTCACAATCTCACTTATTTCTCATGCACGTTTTGCTCATGCAGAACAACGATTTCTGCCTTTTTGAACATTGATAAATGTTGCATGGTTGGATCCACAGAATAAATCCGCACACGAATATGAGTCTAGTAATCAATAAACTCAGTAATGCAAATACTCGTATATTGACAATGACAACTAAGAACGCTTAAGATTTTTATAATGAAGGTGTTTGAAAACAATATTTATAAATTGTCGGTAGTTATTTTTTAAACCGTTCCGTGGTTGTCTCAAACATTGCAAACTTCATTAATCATCCGCGAACGGGATCGAATCGTTATAAATTCTACTTTAAGTAATGTTATAACAAAATAATGAATACAAAAAGAAAAAGAGTATATTAACTGGGCCTGCGGTTTGAACTTACGACTTCTCGTTCGTTGACCTTAGATGATAACCATCGTGCCAAAGTCGCTATGTAAACATTTGGCGAAATATAATATCTCATTCCGTAACGATGAATGATTCTATACATTGTATACGATATTGATGAACCGTACGCACACTAATAAAAACAGAGCTCGCCCGTTTTATATAGTGTTTGTGTGCATAGCTTAAGACTTCACGCACACATGTAAAGTGTAAACCAAATAGCTTGGCCTACTGTACACAGTGGGACATGATGGTCTGCTGCGGATGCGGTGCCCATTATTGTTTCGAAACATTAGCTACTTAGTCTTAATTCTATTAGATATACAAACTTTCTGTGTATGTGTCTATGGTGTAAATTTGAATTTAAGAAAAGTATGTTCTGTAGTACTTTGGTCAGCTGTGATTCCTTGTCACTTCTGTGTGTGCTTTTCTTATATTAAATGATCTCCTGAATATATTTACAACAAGTTATTATCTCCTCGTTTCTTTTATCCTACAAATTCTAATTTCAGTTGTAAGTTATTTTCGTACTTTGTTTCTCTCTAATTTAAATTTTCCTTTTTAAGCTTTATAATGGAAATTAAAAATCAGTTTAGGATTTTATTCGGAGGTATTATCCACATGTTGCCTATATTCTTAAACTTTAGGCAAATTAGCTATACCTTTTCTGATGTCTCATAACTATAAACGTTCGGTCTCGACTAACATAACTAACTAACTAAAATAACTCAAGGAGTTCAACGACACGACGAAAAATACTAAAGAAATTTGCAATTTGATTAGGTTAAAATAATCATTGTTTTTATTTCTGCTACTGAATGTTAAAATTTCTGAATGAAGCTCTTTGATTCAGTAATATTTATTTTGGAGAAAGTATAAATTAACATATTTTCTCTAAAATAGAATGCAAAAACAACACATTTTTTCATCTTATCTTATATTTAAGATCTAAATATAAACTAGAACTCAAACCTCATTTTAGATATTCCAGCCATTTTGTCTAGATTTAGCAATGCATTGCAATAATATGAGTGTCCAAACGACTCGTGTTTGTAAGTGGTGCCTTCAAAAACCTAATTTTTGCGATAAGGCACCAAGAAAATTGGCTTCCGACCTTCCAGTGTCATTTTATTTGCTGTTCCTTACTATTTGTTTACGAATTTTGTTCACTTTACTTTAAGACTCGGATACGTATTCAGGAGACAAGACCAGATTATTTTTGCTTCGCACATTTTACCACACCGAAGCCTCGACCGCTGCCGTAGTCGAGGGTAGACGGGCTGCCGGGTACTTGAGTCTGCGCCAGATAAGTAGGAACTAAAGGTCATTAACCCGCATACATTTATTCAAATACATAATTACGAAAACAGAAATAATGACATAAACTTGTTTCGAAACGACCTTTATCGTGATCCTTGACTTTTTCTAGTTATAAAAAAAGATTCATAATGTATTGTTGGGGTACCTACGCAGAGAAATTAAGGAAAGAGCAATGTCCTTTAATTCCTAGTGTAGTTTAATTCATAGTGGCCATTTCTGTGATGCGTTATTCACTTGGGGGGTTTTGCCATAATCGCCACGCTTGGCAGGCGGGTTGGCGATCGCAGTGAGTGCGGTTCTTACAGAAGGCTTAGAGAACGCTGCTGCCCATGCCACTGCTGTCAAAAACTTAATGTTACACACACAAAACATTGTGCTGATGACGGATTTGATAGTAAACAGGTTATGGAGGTATTTAAAGTAAATCTATAACCATAAAAACTCCATCATCATCTGCCTAGCCTTTTCCCAACTATGTTGGGGTCGGCTTCCAGTCTAACCGGATGCAGATGAATACCAGTATTTTACATGGAGCGACTGCCTATCTAACCTCCACAACCCAGTTAGTACTGGGTACCTGGATACCCCTTGGTAAGACTGGTTGTCAGACTTTTTGGGCCACTGTAACGACTGTCAAAGATCTACAAATGACAGCCGGGACCAACAGCTTAACGTGCTTTCCGAGGCACGGAGGAAACTCGGTATGTAAGAGTGGTCACCCATCCACGGACCAACCTAGGCAAGCACGGTTTAACCTAAAGATCGACCCGAGCGGCTGTAATTATTTATCCACGAGCTCCTCAACCATAAAAAAACCGTAAAAACTAGTATTTAAAAAACAAACTTGTGAGAAAGTTGGAACTTTGACCTCCAATATCTCCGTGACTAGCAGGTTCCCAGGTATGATGTAGAACAAAAAAATCATCGCAATGACGGGGAGAACAAGTGCCTTTCGGCTTCCTTAAGGATCTATTTACACCCTTCATTAGTGCTTGCGAAGGAAACAAAAAACTCAATACGACTTGGTCTAACCTGGAAATTAAACCCAAGGCTTTATGCAACAAAATAAGACACCCAAATCGTAATCGAGAACAGCTAGTAGTCACACTGAGCCCAGATCGGCGATTCCCTACACAGATTATGTCTACCTGTAACGGGGGAGAGCAAATTTTGCGAATTTGACCCAGGCGTAAGAAAATAATTGTCTATTCGTTGGGAGAGAAAAAACGGTTTGCCTACTAACCGTTTCGGGTAATTGATACCGTTGACAAAAAAAATAAAAGCTGTTTTTTTTTTGTTTCGTACTTAATATTTGGGAACTGAGAACGTTTCTTGGTATTGGGTTCGTTGTGACCTATTTAGTTTTTACATTTCTTTAGGTAGAATGTGAGTTTATTTCTCTACAAGTATGTACGGTATCATTTGTCTTGTCTTCTCAAATAAATACATTTGTTTCAAGTATATAAACTCTCGGCTCTTGAGACTGAATCCGGGATTCGATCAACTAAGAAAAAATATGTACTTAGAAGATAACTCATAAAAGTACCTAAGTAATGTGAATAAATTGAAATGGGACCACATGGGACCACCGCGCGAGCTTCCTCTAGCAAATGAAAGAACCTCGTAAATCGCACCAGTATCACGGAATGTGGTTAGTGCCTAACCTGGTGTCAGAGTTTTTATGCCCATGGACCTCTGACTTGGCTTTACATGCCGCCGAGAATTATATCACCGAAGTTAGTGGGTTGCACGACATTGGTCAAGTCTGATATTCGTCAAATCCGCAATTCGTTAAATTTGATATTGGTCAAAGCGGTAGTTTGTCAAATCGTCTTTTTGTCCAATTACGAAATTTGCCAAATACGCTATTGTTCAAGTTCATGTACAGTCAATGAAGAGCAGCGGTGGCCCAGTGGTAGCGGCCCCGACTTACGAACACCCAGGCAGGCGCATTACTTTGTGTCATTTATATCATCACCACTGCTCTCAAAACGGTGAAGGAAAACATCGTGAGGAAACCGGCATGTCCTAGAACTAAAATTTCGAAGACATGAGACATCTACCAATCCGCACTGGGCCCGCGTGGTGGCCGTGGTGGGCCATTCCCTCTCATAGAGAGGAGGCCTGTGTCCCAGCAGTGGGAACATTATAGGCTGATGATGATGACAGTCGATGAAAACATGTGTTTGAATTTACATAACTTACTTGTAGGAACTTACAAAAGGTAAAGCCGCCTGCTGTAGGTTCCTATTGACATCATTAAAGTTTATTCACCATAATTCCCTCATTAGTCCATTCCAATCCGGGTTCAGGCCGGGCCACAGTACCGTCTCAGCTCTCCTTAAAGTGACTGACGATATACTCTTCTTTCAACTGGTGTAATCTTGATGCTGGCGTCCCTCAAGGTGGTATTTTATCTCCACTTTTGTTCTCTATTTGTATAGATCTTATTACTACCGAGCTTCAGTGTGCGTATCATCTTTACGCTGATGACTTGCAGCTTTACAGTCGGGCAGGTGTTGACAACTTATCTGATGCGATTGAGGAGCTAAACCGGGATCTAGCAGTGATGAAAAACTGGTCTGATCGCTTCGGGGTAGTCGTTAACCCAACCAAGTGCCAGGCTATCATTGTAGGGAGCCCCCATAGCTTGAAAAGGCTGAGAGTCACCGGTACGTTGCGGTCGCTTTATCGATTGAAAAACATTCTCCCATCCCACATAAAGGCAATGCTAGTTCAGTCCCTTATCTATCCCATTCTAGACTATGGTGATGTGTGTTACTACGACCTGATGCAGATCTCCTCAATAAACTTGACCAACTTCTAAATAACTGCATTCGATTCGTATTTAATCTCCGTAAGTATGATCATGTGTCTGCACATCGGCTACGCTTAAAATGGTCAAACCCATCAGACAGCACAGAGAGTTAAGAGCTTTGACAACTTTGTTTTCTCTTCTAGACAAACCCACTTCTCCTTCTTATCTTACCTCTCACTTCCAATATTTATGCTCTGCGCACAGCAAGAATCTTCGTTCTTCCAATAATTGTCTCCTACGATGCCCTACTCACCGCTCTGGCTTTCTTAAATCTTCTTTTCCTGTCCAAGCGGTTTTGCTTTGGAATGCGCTCCCTCTGAATATCAGGATGGCAACCAGTCGGCTTACATTTAAAGTAAAAGCTCGCGAACAGACTTGTTCTACAATTAATTTGTTGGTTTTCTTCATCAATGTTTTTTTTATTATTTTTTATCTTTCCTCACTTTGTATATTTTGTTGTATATATGAATATAAATATTTATTATTATATTTTATTCTTCAAAATTTTCTGTTCTGTCTGTTGCACCTACTGTTTTGTCTCTGCATCACCCTAAGGTAGACTGGTAGAAAATGCCCAAGGCATTAAGTCCGCCTTTGTACATTATGTTCATAAAGTTTTAATAAATAAATTAAAATGTAGTAAATAGTAATTTAGTATTTTGAGGTTTAATTTGTTTCGATTGTTACCTGCTTTGAATCTGTAAGAGTAGGATCTAGGCGGAAAATGCTGGCTAAGTAGAATGTCATTTTATTTTTCGTCATTTGTTTTCCCGAGTGTTTAGTGTTAGTAGTTAACGGCAGTGAATTCACGTCAGAACAGGTGCTTCATGCATACATAGAAATTATTTCAAACCTAGAAACGATGTATTTAGAAAAGAAATAAAATCGGCAATGGACACAAACAAAACACCCTAATATTTACCTAAAAAAACTGAACCTAAAACCATAATTAATTTAAAAGATATCTCTGTAAGAAAACCTCGTGAAATTCTAAAAAAGCCTTCTTGCTATCTTTGTCCAATTACTTGGCCAGAAAAAACGTCGGTTTTCTTCGCAAAACGGTTTAATCATGTAATACGTCAAAGGGTTTCTTGGTCCTGCCGTAATTTGGTAGCTGAAGCGATGGCCATCGTGAAAGGAATAAAAATGGGGTGAAAAAAATAAACTAGACCTTATTTTACCTTGATTGCCGCGAAAGGGCGAGTTCATCTGATTTTTTTGGCGAAAATAATGCCTCACTGTAAACAATTGCTAGCTTAGCAGACTTTTTGCTTCTGGGGTGGAAAAGTTGCTGTACAAGTAGAAAAAAAATGCAGACTGGAAGAGATGATTTATAAATATGAATAATGTATTAGTATGTTGATAAATTATGAACGGTGTTTAAATATATCTAGTACTGCAACGTTGCAGGGCGACTATTTCATTTTCTAACTTCGTCCGCAACTTTGTCCACAAAAATTGTGATAGCTCGGCTAATACGCATGGTGCAAATATAACTTTTAGCCTCTAGCACCCACGAATAATATAGCTTAAAGATTTTTTTAAATTTGATCATTAATTCTGGATATTACACCCTACATATAAACTTACAAACAAATAGTATTTATTATTAGTATAGACGAACCAGGGCTTGCTTAGACAGGAAATTGTCATTAAGTGTATGAGTGTAGAAACTTAGAAAGTGCTTATTCTTGCTTTAAATAAATCACCTAAGCGTAATAACTTATTTGGCAAAGCATATCGCCTTTGTCCATCCCTTAGCCTGTCTCCCCAAAGGGACATTATCAAGACACGTCCTTTATTCTATTTATTGTTCAAGCACACATTATGCCTGGCTAAGGTCGAGGACTGGGGTTAACCTGCTATGATGTGGCGGACAGAATTAGGTACCAACTTGAATTATATTGCCAGAAAAATGTCACGAAAATATGTGAGGTTTCTAGGGTAGGCATAAGAGGGAGATAAATTGTAATTTCATTTCAATTTGGGTGATATTGAAAGCATGTTTAAACTTCGGCAAAAAGGATATACTAATAAGTACCTATTTCATGAAAAAGTCATTCAATGAGAATTTAGGAACATATAGGGTTGTTTTTTTTTCATTTATTTCAGACATGGTCCATAGTTCCGTATAGAATATAAAAATTTAAAAACACATTTATATTAAAATAATCGATAAAAATAAAATTACATTATAACGCAGTAAAACCATATTTGTAACGGTCGCGAATCAGATTCTCATTAAATCAAAATACAACTTGACATAATTTCTTCTCTTTCTTGGCCATAATTTCTTTATCATCATCATCATCAAGTCATTTAGGGTCAGGGCAGCATGTATTATTCTATTATTTCCTATCGATTCTTTTTCTACAATCGTAAACGCCTCGGCGTAAGCGATTGTAGAAAGCGCTAAATTTGTAGCCAAGTTGACATGACTGAGTCGATCGCTCGTTCTTTAATGTCTGTAGAAAAAACCTACACTTTAGTCTATGGTGAGCGTTCCTACTAAAGAGTATAGCGATCAACATTGTAGAAACGATAACATTCTATTCTATCATTTTGAACGATATAAACTTGTCTACGAATTTTCTATTCGTTTGTGTTGGTCACGTGATTTAACGTTGAGATGATGTCATTCCCATACATTTGATTGGTTCTCTACTAGCGTTAACGATTGTAGATTGTCTACTTGGCTAAGCCTGCTCTTTCGGCGCCATATCCTTCACACAGTCCATCCATCGTTTCTTTGGTATTCCTCTACTCATAGGTATACCCATCCACATTCATACTCAAAACTTTCTTCACGACATTTTCCTCATTTCTCCGTATCACATGCCCATACCACACCACTTTTCAGTCACCGGCGCCATTTTCAGACTTCTTTCTTCTTTGGATCTGCCTTAAATGTTACAAATCCCTAAGAAGCTACACAACAGTGTTTCTTCGTCTTCAAAACCTTCTTATTTCTTTTCTAACATACATTTACGTAACAACACGTAGATATGCAAAGCGAACAAATTTTCTATTCAAGACAAATATTTACAAAAATACGTTTCATCTATTTAGATTGAGAAAAAACTCTGTTAAAGTTAATAATAGAAGTTTTACTTTATTCGTTTTAGTGGTCTGTTTATCGATAGCAATTCCAATGAATGGCTTGAATTGAACTAGAAAACGGTTGTTAAGAATCTTAGAGATTTGCACGCAAGTCGTTATTGGTTACTGCTTAATATCGATGGAGAAACCGAAATATTTTTGACGCCCAAGGTTTCATTTTGCATGAGCTGTCCGACCAACGTCCATACAAACTTATCCCCTGCTAGTTATATATCAATAGTGCTCACTTTCGCCATGAAATGAATCCTGCTTGTCTCTGCATCACCTAAAGGTTGACTGGTAGAAAATGCCTATGGCATTAAGCCCGCCTCTGTACTTTGTGCTTGAAGTGTTAAATAAATAAATAAAATCCTTGTTCAAAATGTCATGCTTCTAGTGCAGTGCTTTGTTTGAATTGATCAACAATAACATATTAAGTATAAAAAAGGGGAAGTAGGATATCTTTCCCGCACGCACACTCAAACAAAATCTCGACCCGTTTCTTAGCTGGCGCACTGACAAACGGGTCGTGAGTGTGCGTGCGGCGACGCAAAGATATTATGGCGCACACATACAAGCCGCGCGCGGTGCGTTTGTATGAAGATATCCTACTTCCCCTTTTTTGCCAACTCAAACTCGAAGATAAGCGGTGGTCTAAAGTTAGCAGTAGCTGTGAGGAATAGTGACGCATCAACGTTGCGACCAATCCGAAGACTATTATCAGCATCATTCCGCAGCCCTTATCCCAATTTATTTGCGGTCGCCGCAATATGTTTCCGTCCTCCATAATTATTAGTATTCACTTACTTTGTACCCATCGGGGGGCACGGCAGTGCCCCCGCCAAGTCGAGCGCGAAGCAAACACTGCTTTACCATCCTTTACTGGAAATGGTTCCGCCGCATTTTCAGGCCCTATTTGAGAACCACTGGATGAGACCAGAACGCAGAAATTTTCGTCATCCAGTAAGCTATAATCACATACTTAAAATCCATAAATTCAAGTCTGTAGGTCATTTAGTTCCGAAGTTAAGCGAAAGCAAAGTTTCGCATTTATGACACTCACTCACTCACACACTCATGATCATCAGAATAGAACTAGTACTTCCCATAAACTCAGAGAGCTGAAATTTGGTACAGAGTTAGGGTTTAATGGCCACATAAAGGGAAAACTATAAAACTAGGATAATCGAACAACATTAACTATAATAATAAAGAAATCGCAGTAAGGAACCTTAGACTTGGCACGACTTTGTCTAGATTTCATTACTTTTTAGAGAAAAACAAGCAGCTCCATCGAGACTTTGCTAGTTTTTTACAGAATGTTTTTGGTGGGATATATTTTACTCAGTCCATCCTTAGTTTCTTTGATCTTACTAACTGTCTTAACAACATTTTTCTCATTCCTCTGCATCATGTTTAACACTAATCCTAGTGAAATATCGATTACAATGCTAAAGCCTTTTCAAATTGTATGTTTAGCTCATTGAGCTATTACTACTACGTATAGAGAATACACTTCGAACAAAATCTGTGCTCCGTTCGAATGCTGTCAGCTGGCTGCAATTCACTCAGCCGCTTGCTCGCCTCAGTATTATATGTACAGGATTAGCCGCCCCCCGCGCGCCCCGCACTGCGCACAGATTTTGTTCACGCTGTCTTCTCTATACGTAGTAGTAATAGCTCAATGGTTTAGCAATTCATTTTCACAATCCAACCTTTTAAACACGTTTCTTTCTTTGACACATTTCTTTCCAAATAAATAAATTTGATGTGTCTGTTTGTATTTTCAAAATAACATCTTTTTACCGAATGAAAGTATATACGGTACGTATAACAAAAAAAAAAAAAAAATTTTTGTCCGTCTGTCTGTTTGGTCCGGCTGATCTCCGCAATAGCTGGTTCGTTTTTTTATTTTAAAAATATAATTAGGGTTCCGTGCAAAAACATGAAAATCCTTGAAATTGTTAACAAAATCAGATTCGAATAAGGCAGTGAAATTTTAATAATAAATTCACGCGGACTAGCTGTTCGCGTGAATTTATTATTAAAATTTCACTTGGACAATATATGTCCGCGTGAATTTATTATTAAAATTTCACGTGGACACGAACACGCGGCAAACCTTTTCTTTTCAGTACTCTAATAGCACACGATTTACAATCAATCAATCAAAATTGAATTCTTTAAATTGTATTACGTCTTGTAAACACTATTTCAGACTAAAAAGAAAATTGTAGATTTTTTAATACGTAGCTTTTTTTGCTGTTAAAAAGCTGATCCTAGATTTTTGAAGAGGTAAGTAGGTAGTTATCGTAAAAAAGTAATGGTTGTCTGAAGGTTTACGATCGTATCTTCAGCAAAAGATTGTTGGATTAAAATCTGGAATTTAATAAAATAATAGAAGTATGTTTTAGTTAGGTACTAAATGTCTTTTTTAGTATAAACATTTCTGTATAAAGATATTATTGAAACACCACATGAATTGTTATCCCCGATGCAATGCCTGAAATGACTAACCCTGTTAATTAATAGTTGTTTCTTTTTTGTATAAAAACCGAGAGCGTAGATAACACATAAAAATATTTCGTCAGCCTCATATTTAGTCCGTCATTTAGAGTATTGGAAATTAATGGACACGTATTTTTTGTTTTTGTTAATCAATGAATATTGACAAAGATAAAACGCATCAAAACTCGGGAGTGAGGGCTCGCGATGTCAGAACTAGCTAAAAAAAAAAACCAAGGCAGGACGTATTGAGAATTGTAAAAGCGTCGTATCTTCGTCAATTTTGGTTTACGTAACAAAAGAAAAAACACGGGTCAAATATTTTTTGATAATCTAACTGACGGACTAATTCGCGTTTTTTTGTCGTCTCGCCTATTGAAATTACATTTGTGCAGTATTTAGGCATTTACTTAGGTGTTTCCTAGTACAAGTAGTGAAAACGAGTCATGATCATCAGGTCTAGCCAAATGGCTAGGCCGACCAGTCTGACCTGATGCTGCTGAATACCAGTATTTTACATGGAGCGACTGCCTATCTGACCTCCACAACCCAGTTAGTACTGGGTAATACGATACCCCTTGATAAGACTGGTTGTTCGACTTTCAGGCCACTGACTACCTGTAACGACTGTCAAAGATCTACAAATGTTCGCTGGAACCAACGGCTTTAAGTGTTTTCCGAGGCATGGGGGAAACTCGGTGTGTAATGGGTGGTCACCCATCAATTAATTTTTTGCAGTTATTTGCAGTTATTACAAAGGTAATTATTACTTAGATTAAAAAAACTTCTTGTAAAGAAAATAATAACGTTTACACTTTTCTCTGCACTACAGTATATCACTTCGCGATAGAGGTCGTATGTGTTTGTATAATATTGATAAAAACAAATTAGTACAGGCCATTATATCTTGGGTAGCCATTGTTAGGGTTCTTAACCCAATGGCAATTTGAATACAAAGAAAGTTGGGATTTTTCTCATGTTTTTTGGGTTTGTTTAAGAAAGTAATTTGCGTGTAAAGTTTGACGAGAATTTAAAAGGAATTGTTATGTGTATATATGTATTGTTTGGAGTATGTTGAGGTAGGTTTGGATAAATAGCAATAACCTTAGAAAATGTTGTTATTTCATTAGTTACTAGCTGATGCTGGTCATACAGCTGCTAGGTTGAAATAGAACTGGGCTGGTCACATCTGCCGCATGTCAAAAACCGACAACGCGGCAGGCCCAGAAGGAGATGGCGGAATGAGCTGGACTCTTTCTCAAAGGATTGTCCTACAATCGCATTAGATCGAAGAGTGGAAGAAAAAAATGGAGAAATTTGCTCTGCAGTGGAATAATATAGGCTTCTTCTTCTTACCGTAACGATTTCACCACGTTTATTCCAGCGGTAGAGGCGCTGTACAGGTCGTCAAGAGTGCAGGTAGACGGACACCGGGGAGTCCTGGGACACTCCAGCAGGTGGGGCATTGTTTGGTCCGGAGCGCCGTACTCGCACTCGGCTTATATAGGCTTATAATAATAAATACTTGGTTCTTGATAGATAGTCGCAAAAGAAATTGTGTATTCCTTTAATGCGTGACTTTTTTCCAAAATGTTCTAAATAGTTGTAATAGCCCTGGCTCTTTTTTGCTTTATAAAACCCTCTTGAGAATAACTGTATGTATATTTCTACAGATACTTTCGTCCCGTTAGGACGGGAAATATTTCCACCCCTACGTGAACGAAGCCAGAACAATCGATTTCTAAGACTTAGCTTACAAATACTTTACCTACCACAGCCTACAATAACTTCAAGAGCACCACCCCACATGCAGTAAGTTCCAGTAATTTGGGTAATTTGTGCTTATGTTATCGTGGGACTGACAGTGATACTGGCGGATTTTAAGCCGCTGGCATGATGCCAGCCTGTGGCATGTTGTTAAAGAATTAGAATTATAGAAGTGCTTGTGTTTTCTCGTTTTGGCTCGTAAAGTTTTATCATAGTTGGACGTTTGGAGTTGAGGTTTCATATGTGGTGGAGGTGGTCGTTCTTTTGTTTTTCGATTGGTCTCGATACGGATGTTGGTAAATACGATGCTTGTTTTGTTTATAGTTGTTTCCCTGTTTGAGTATGGTATTGTTGAAATGCTTTAAACTAAGATCTTCCTGCCTTCATGGTGTGACTAACCGTATCCGTTTAGCATTAATCGTCCGAGAGCTATAGCAGAAAGAATATGGACTAGGACAGCACAGTCATGGAACAAGATGGATTGAGTCAGATGAGGCCTTCGTCACGGTACGAACTGACATCGGTTAGATTCTGAATACGATAACAGTATAACGGGTTAAGCGATTTTTTGGTAAATGTCTGAAATAAAGGCTTCATTCAAAAATCGTGTACCAAACACCACTACGTACCACTTTCGGATGTTATGTATGAAAAAAACATTTAGAGCTTCAATAATCGCAGGTAAGCTTTACTAAAGAGAAGTCTACATCTCGCAGAAGCTGACCCTCCACATCCAGTCTCTAATAAATAGCCTCTAAAGCAGTACACAACTCAGTCAAATTTCTGGCACATCTTCGTCAGCCAATTCCCAATAAAATCCACCAATAAATTCCCAGTTACTTCCAGCCATTACACTGCCGTGTCAGAGTTATAGGGCAGTGTACTCCACACGTCACGGCACACCATACAGTACATAGCTTCGCAAATAGTTCAGCTTTTTTCCGTGGATAAAGAATTTTTCGGAAAATCGGTACCAGAAGCCTTAGGCATTCGGTGTAGGTAATTGAATTGTGAAAATTCAATAATGAGGTGCCGTATTCGTAATTTTTGCGAAAGGAATATAATGGAAGTGGTTTTTTTTGGCTATTGAAAGGAAATATGATTTTAAATGTACTTTTTCGAAGGTCTCCTCAAAACCACAGTGGTAAATAATAATAAATATCGCTGGACATTACACACAGCGCCATCTAGTGCCACACTAAGCAACGAGGCTTGTGTCGTGGACACCAGATAGTTGATATACTACATAGATACTTTTTGTTTGTAAATACATACATATAAACATCCATGACTAGGAAACAAATGTCCATGCTCATCACACAAACATTTGCTCCTACCGGGATTCGAACCCGAGATCCTAAGAACGTAAGGCAGCATCACTACCGCTGCGCTAATCGGGTCGTCAAAAAAAAAAAAGCCCGAAAAAAAAAAAAAACTACCCTGAAAGCTCTGACAGAGAGGCAACACGGCTGGTTTCTATAATAGGTGTAAAAAAACTCTTCACGAAGCCGAAACGCACTTGTCCTCCCCTTCATTGTGCATTTTTTAAGTTCTGGGGAGTTACCATGAAAGTGACGGAGCTATAGAGGACGTCTAGCGCCATCTCTTTCTCACTCTGGAATAAGAATAGAACAGTCCTGCTTAAAGACGTCATGGTAGGCCACCTGGACCGTACCTGGGAACCTTCCAGTTACGGAGGTCAAAGTTCTAACATTTTCACAGGTTTTGTTTTAAATATCCACAATTTTTTAATGCTTTAATTTTAAACACCTCCATGAGGCCTGTACTATTCAATGCATCCATCAGCACAATGCTTTGAGTACGTTACATTGAGTCCTTCAACCAAAGATTTTGCACCCAAAAAAAAGTCCTTGCCGAATAATTACTCACACACACACACACACACCGAAAACGCGGCACTCACTCTCTCACTTTTTTCTTTATATTAGAGTTACTCAGTTTGATGTACAGAATGCTTGGTTGACGACTTCGTGAGGGGTCCGTTTAGACCTTGTATAAGTGTCTATGAAGACGTTCCAATAGATTGCGACATTGCTACCTGACGCTGCGGTGAAGCGGCAACCGCAGTCCGCAAATTATAACTCTCGTGACATTCATAGCGACAAGACGTATTATTTGTCTGACAAAGTATTTGTTTAAAACGTCTTTCACTAAACTGAAGGAAAGAAATGCTACTATCGTCAAAGTTGCGACGCCGCTATTGGAATTTAACTGCGGAATAGTCACTTACCGTTTTAATTACACACGCTCATTCACGCACGATTTTTTTACAGACAGTCTGATAACCAAGTGACTAAGTAGTAATCTATGTTTCACAAAGATGCTATACAAAACCGAACTCAATGCGCCACATAACAAGTACCGTACATGATGTATCAGAAAATTTAATTAATTAGCCGCGTTTATGAAACAAAAGCCGCGTGTAGTCACGTAACCCCTGTAAGGCATAAGGCGTAAATAAAGAAAGTGTGCGTTCGACTGAATTACGCGAAAATGCGCGCGAGGCTCAACTTTCAAATTGATTCGCCAACTTCTTCTGGCGAATATTTGTTTTGGTGGCACTACGTGTTCTCGAAAATACAAGCGAATCTGATGCGACTTTGTTATGAGATACTTATTACATTTTGTAAGCTTTTTGTCTGTATTTCTAAGTAACTAACTAAGTAGTTCGACTTACAATGGGCTTAGTCTTTTCCCAATCACAAAAAAAGGGTCGACCAAAGAAACGATGGATGGACTGTGTGAAGGTTGATATGGCAAGAAAGGAGGTGTCTGATGAGATGACGAGTAACAGAGAAGTGTGGAAGAAGAAGACATGCTGCGCCGACCACAAATCAATTGGGATAAGGGTAGGAAATTGATGATGATAAAAATTAAAGGTTCGACTTCCTGTCTAATCGAATGCAACTGAATACCTACCAATGTTACTCAAGGAACGAGTGCCTATGGATCTGACCTGATTACCTTCATAACCTAGTAACTGACTTTTAAGTTTAAGTGGTTAACGGCTTTCAGTGGTGTCCAAACCATTGAGGGTCGGAGCCAGACCACATAAAAGATAAAACCAATATTACTGAGAACAGTAAAGTCATTATTTTAAAGACACAACGGTTCATCTTTCTATACTTAATTTAGATTTTCTAGAACCCATTTTTGAAGTGACAACTGTGTGAGTTTCCCACATTCACAGTAGTAGCCCCGCGCTCAATATCCCATATGTATATAAGACTACTTGATTATTTGCTGGGGAAATAGGTCGCGTTAATTAATATCACTTACAATACAAACAAGTCGGGGCCGGGGAGGAATTTAACTAAGATTTGCCTCTTACGTAACTATGTATGGTAAACTATTTATGTTTTGGTTATTTTTTTTACGAAAGAGAATTGGAGGGTTTGGTCTAGTCTGGCCTCTGGACGGTGGGCTATGGGCTAGCTCGCCGTCCGTCCGTCTCATGACGACAGGCCGTGTCGACGGCGCGTTCGTATTCCACGCGCGCCTCAAAGAGAGTCAGCAATAGGAAGGGGTCCGCAAGGACCGATGCCTGCCGGGGTTGCAGGACTGTTCGAAAGAGATACCGTGACCCCGGAACACAAAGGGCGATGAAGGAACATGGATGGGTTTTGGTCAGTAAAAGTCTGACACTCCCTCCTGCTCCGCCCAGAGCGGGAGAAGTCATTTGATGATTTCCCATACGAAAAAAAAAAAGGATTTGGTCTAGTTAGATACACCTACTAAAATCATCATCATCATGATAACAACACGCCTGTAATCCCCAAACGGTCAGGCAGAGGTGTACCCACATTTCATCAGTTATTCTCAAGTCGCATGTAATAGGGGAGTCTATTGCCATCAACCGGGCACAAATCCAGACTACATGGCTGTTACTGAGAAATTTCTGATGGAAAAACCCAAAAACAATTTTCTCGACACGAGAAGTGAACCTAGATTCAATTATTCAGACTTTGTGGTTGCTACTGAGAAAATCCTGATGGAACCCAATAACACTTTGCTCGTCCCGGGAACCGAACCCAGGACCTTATGATCAGCAGTCGCGCTTGCAACCACTGGACCAACGAGACAGTCATTACATTATTGTAAAATTTACATATAAACGGTCAAATGGCTCAATTGCATTACAAATCATTACACACTTTAAAACATCGTTCTATTTCAGTCAATCGTTCGAACTGAACAATAATTAAATGTCTATCGCTAAATGTATTTTGTTTGGTGGCGCAAATGGGCCTTAATATTGTAGTTTCTGAAAGTATTCAAAATAATATTAGCGTACTTTAATCAACTGTAACTGTGTGTGTTACCAGTGATTACATACGGGACCGAAACGTGGTCGCTTACAATGGGCCTCATCAGAAGGCTTAATGTCACCCAAAGGGCCAGTGGAGTGGGCTCAGAGTTTCTTTGCGTGATCGAATCAGAAATAAAGACATCTGCAAGAGAACCAGGGTCACCGACGTAGCCCGAAGAATTGCCAAACTTAAGTGGCAGTGGGCAGGGTACATTGATCGCAGAACGGATGGCCGATGGGGCTGAAAACTTCTGGAGTGGCGAACGCGAACCGAAAGACAATGCGTTGGAAGACCTCCCACTAGGTGAACCGATGACCTGGTGAAGGTTGTGGGAATCCGTTGGATTCGAGTCGCACGGGACCGGTCAATGTGGCGACACTTGTGGGAGGCCTATGTCCAGCAGTGGACGTCTTTCGGCTGAAATGATGATGAATTGACTCAACTATCCTCTTTCCCCTTTTTTTTTTTTTTTTTTTTTCGGATGGGAAATCATCAAATGACTTCTCCCGCTCTGGGCGGAGCAGGAGGGAGTGTCAGACTTACTTTACTGACTAAAACCCATCCATGTTCCTTCATCGCCCTTTGTGTTCCGGGGCCACGGTATCTCTTTCGAACAGTCCCGCAACCCCGGCAGGCATCGGTCCTTGCGGACCCCTTCCTATTGCTGACTCTCTTTGAGGCGCGCGTGGAACACGAACACGCCGTCGACACGGCCTGTCGTCATGAGACGGACGGACGGCGAGCTAGCCCATAGCCCACCGTCCACAGGCCCTCGCCTACGGACGGAATGGGATGCGGTCACCGTAGGAGGTGACGGCATCCCATTCCGTCTCGCTCCGGACCATGGCTTGCACCAGGGCCGGACGCGAGAGGTCGCCGCCGCCAATCGCCGCTTCGAGGAACCCTCTTTCCCCTGATTTCTATTTATTGCAAATTCATAATGACATGTTAGTTAACGACGATAACAACCCTCCACAACACAATGTCAACTGATTTACTAACCAGTCACAACAAATCAGACATGTAAATAAATAGGTTTGATCTGTCTAAACAAACAAACATACACGGCACAATAAATTATTAGAAACAGATGTGGGAACTATTCGACAATAGTTGGGAAAACACAAGCTAATCTCAACCCTAACTCTTTAACATAAAGTTCAGTTTCTCTTTGGGATGATTGGGAAAATAGTTGCAGAAGTAAACAATAGAATTTGTACTTTAAATCTTTAAAGGTACAGTTGGATTTTGAATAGGACAGTTTGTTAAGGTTTTGTCACGCTACTCTGTCTAATGAAGAGTCTTGTTCGTTGAGTCTTTTTGACTTAAGCTTTGTAAGTCCAAAAACTATTATTCGTTTGAAAAGTTTTAATTGGTGTTAGAACGTTGGATTTTCTGAGTGAAGGAAATGGAAATAAAATAATTATGTCGTTAATAGGGAATATGCATGAAATACAAAATTCATTTTATTTATTAAAAATTCCTTGTATTGGCGCATAAAAACATTGTGGTACACTTGTTTAAGTTTGTAATCCATCACTTATTTTACAATTTACTGTTTTATGTAACATGTTCTTGGTGAAACGGAACGCACTCTCAAAACGCATCGTTCTCGATAACGCCGGTATTGACTCCAAAGTTCATAGTGTCAAAAAAACACTTTTATTTGAAAAGTGCTTAAAGTTTCACTAAAATTTGATTATATATTGTTATTGCAATTTTTACTTGAATAAAGCATACAACTAGTAAAATTATTTTATTAAGGTTAAAAAAATTAGATGTTAACAAGGCAGATTGTGGATAATGACGTCACATCATGGCCGCGACAGCTACGGACGTTTGAACTGTCGTAGAAAATTGCAGGAGTTTAATATTATTTTTGAGCGACAAGCAGTAGTTGAACTTAACTTTTAATACTTTTCTTGGGTTGATAGTACTGTATTTATTGATTTAAGTGAAATTAAATGCATATTCTCTATTGAAATTGATGGGCTCAGGCGAGACTCCGATTCGAAGCTTTTTTTACCCGACTGAAACTGAACTGAAGCACGAAATATTGTTTTTAATGCCAAGAACAATGCTACAGTTTGTTTTTTAAAAGGAGATTCTATTAAAAAAACTTAATGTAAGTAGCTAATGTAAAATTTCATGTTTTAAATGTTAGATTTTTACTTTAAACCTCCATGTCTATACTATTCAATCCATCCACCAGCACAATGTTTTTAATGCCAGTGGTGTTTCCCCCCCAAAAAAAAAGTCGTTTCCCAGCAATAATTTTTGTAAAAGTTACGTAATATGATGTATAGAATGCTTGGTTGACGGCTTCGTGATGAGTCTGTTTACACCGTTTACTTCCTCTTAAATTATCGAGCAAACTATTTATTAAATAAATATCATATCTGTTTGTTTACCGTTTAGATTTATTTAAAAAAATACTTTTTCTCAAGCATGTTTGGAAATTTTAGCATTATTTTGACAACCTTCTTTGAGATAAACCGAAATTGCTGTATTATGCGACCAGAGGCCGGCAAAAGTGGTATTTAAATCCATACCTGTCGTGTTTAGCGGCCAAATAAACTACATAGTAAACTCATATCTGTCGTGTTATTTAAAAATGGAACGATCTTTTACTCTGAAACATGGCAACCAAGGAGGTAACTTATCAAAGCTTTTATTTAAATTATGAATTGGCTTGCAAATAGAAAGCGATTCATAAAAATAAAAAAAAAACAAATGAACTCTTCAACGCGAGAGTTTTAATTTCCTCGCATTATTTAAGAAAAGTACTATACAAGCCTTGGCCACAACTAGGCATTGATGGACTTACGTATTTGTGCCTCGGCTTCGCCTTGGCTCACATTTACACGTTCGTCCATCAATGCCTCTATTGCTGGCCGCTGCAGTAATGTACTATATAAGGCAAGGCTACTTTATAAAGGCAACTCACACAAAACTTAAAATCACAAAAAAACTCCAAAGAATAAAAACAATATTTTTGCGACCATTTTCAAAAATATCGCGTCCAACAAAGTAGGCATAAATACTGGGAGGCGTAGATAAAATAAATCATTTTACTCTCAATGGGACCACCGCTCCCCTAGCGGCCACCAAAGAAATGCCTTGATTGATAAATAGGTTCTGGTGGAGTGGAAGATATGCGATGGTAAGCGGAGCTATTATTTTCAATATTTGTGTGATTCACCGATATTATTGATCAATAAGCACAGCCAGCTAAACGCCGTTTAAAACCTATATTGATAAGAGTTTTTTTTTGGAAAATTCCGCACTAATATTAACAAACTACGTAGGTAGGTGTCGTAATCTGATTTATCCATCAATATTCATCGCTCTTTTAGTCAGATACGATTAAAAAATAAATATCGCTGCAAATCCATCGCTTCGCTACCACCCTGTACTACAAACCCAAATATTACGCAACATTCAATAACTTTTAGGAAATTGTAGCACATATCTTTGGAGTCTTTTCATCACGGATCCATTGACCCAGCACCCCCAGCACCATACACCCGAGTGTTTGGCCAAGGAGAATTATATCTAAGGTGTTCCTATGGAGGTAACAAAGTTGAATGAAGTGACGGTTATTTTGTAAACAAGATGGTATTTTATTTATGTACGTTGTTTATGTTGGTGTAATGTCAAGATTTTTAACATATACAGGGTGTAAAATACCTCATCACGAAGCCGTCAACCAAGCATTCTGTACATCAAACTAAGTAACTTTACGCAAAAATTATTGCTGGGAAACAACTTTTTGTTTTGGGATGAAAAATCATGTTTTGTGGCAGAACTCAATGTAACACACTCAAAACATTGTGCTGCTGGATGGATTGAATAGTACGGGGGTCGTAGAGGTGTTTAAAGTAAAAATCTTACATTAAAAAACTTGTAATATAAAAAAAAACTTTGACCCCCAATCTCTTCGTAACTAGAAGGTTCCCAGGTATGGTGTAGAACAAAAAAATGATACAATGACGGGGAGAACAAGTGCCTTTCGGCTTCGCTATGAGGTGTTTTACACCCTTTATTTTCATTACGTTTAATGACCTTGAATCTTTGGGCAGAGGTAGTATTGTACACCCACATTTTGTCCGTATTGTTTAATTGTTACGCGACAACTGAGCATGAGGTCCTGGGTTCGGTTCCCGGGACGAGCAAAGTGTTATTAGGTTTTTCCATCAGGATTTTCTCAGTAGCAACCACGAAGTCTGAATAATTCAATCTAATGGTTGATTTTGTATTGAAATTAACTTATTTTATTTTTAAATTTGATCACGTGCCCGTGATCAAATTTAAAAATAAAATAAGTTAATTTCTTCTACTTTTATATTTTTTATTTGACAAAAAAAGATTATATCAATTTTATTTTGTTTACAACCTAGTTAATATAGTATTGTATTTATCTCTGATTATGTGATTTCCAACTAACATTATTTTTAATAACTAATTTATGGATCGTTGTGTCCGATAAATACAAAATAACTGGTGAAATTAAGCAATATAAATATTTGGTTTTGATATTGCAGTTTTGTAGGAAACGCTGTTTTTTTTTAATAACGGACGAAAACTTTCTATGTAGAGGAATAGTTCAGAATGATGTCCTGAATTTGAGGTAACCAATTTAGCGTCCGTGTCTTTTCCATCTTGTATATAGAATGGAAGGGAACAAAAAAATATGATTATCACCTCACCCTACATCGCGTGCAAAACAGAATAAAATAGGAAGGTGCTGATAATATAAATCACTTTATTTTCAATGGGGACCGCTTCCCCGTGGGAGCACCTAATAAATTCTGCAATGGATACAAAGAGTATAACAATTGCTTAGTTTTTTGTATTTATGGGAAATGGTGAATAATGCAGCAACAAGTATTGAGTGGAAACAGTTTTACGGAATAAGTTTGCAGTATCTTGCTTTAGGTCTATAAAATAATTCACAGTGAATGAGACAAAAGTTTTTCCATGGATTTACTTACTTGGTTTTAGACAAAAACTGCTTTTCTATACGAAAGTGCAAAATCTAGGTATGGAACAGTTCATTTAATTCTTGTTTAAAGTACGTGTCACGTTGCTCATTAAACAGTGTATTCTTATGAAAGTAAGAAACGAAAAGTATTTATTTGTCACACATAACAACATAAAAATGTTTAAATTAACAATAAAACAAAAGTGTTTAAAAAAGTAAATAAGAATAAGAAAAACAATTAAACAACGAAATTGCTCATGTACGAGGCCGTTTAAAAAAATAACAACCATTGTTAAACTAGACCAGTTTACCCTGATATGTTATCATGAAGTTTCTTTCACTACACTAAAATTCCCGGTTCCCTATCCATTTGCATAAAATTTTAAGACCTAATATAACTTGGCATACTTTTGTTACTCCTAATTAAATTTTCGCATAATATTATTTACGCATAACAGCTTACGCATAATTTTTTTAAGCATAATTTTTCTAATCATAATAATGATTAAGCATTATATTTCGAAGCATGAATTCATTCACGCATAATGATAATAAAACATACTTTTTATAGGCATAACAAAGGCATAATTATGAACTCCTAAAATTTTAGACACTAATACACATTTTATACAATAATGCTATAATGAAATTTGTAGGCACGCAAGCATGCAGCATGCAAGCAAGCATGCAGCATGCAAGCAAGCATGCAGCAAGCAAGCAAGCATGCAGCATGCAGCATGCAAGCAAGCATGCATCATGAAACATGCAGCAGGCATGGTTTCTGTCACGGCTTCGGCAGTCCCACGCGAGCTTATCGTCGCAGATGTGTTTAACGCTCACCGCCGCAGCTGAGGCTGGCCGGCTAAGCCGGCCAGCAAGCCGAAGCGAGTGTTATGTTACAACCACCTGCTCCTCAACTCGCGGGCCGCCTCGCCCATCCGCGCATACGCGATTCTAAATTACACTCTCAGGGTAGGGCAGACAAGACTACGTGGAATCGGTTTTGCAGCGATTCGTTTCTGTCACCATCTTTTGTGACCAACATATTGAATTTTTAAGGCAATACTTTAATTTTAATTTAGGGTTAAAAATGGAATTTTACCATAAATCGTCGCTCTAAATAAACGTTATGCTATCTTAAACATATTTAATTGAGACCTGATTTTTTTTAATCAACAGTATTATTTAATTGTTACAGAAACTATAGCAACATGGTTTGATCATAATTATATCTGTGGTACCACAAGTTCACCACCACAAATTCCACCCACAGTCTGGAGTACACATCAATTAACAAAAGAAAATATACCCAGAACACAAAATCATGCAGAAGCGTGGCACAATTATAGATTTGCACATTTTGTGGGAAAACACCATCCTGGATTTTATTTTTTAGCAAGAAAAATTGTTCAAGAAATAAAACATCAAACTATATAAATCAAAAAACTAGATGTAGAAACATCTCCAATACCAACAAAAAAGAAAAAATACACGGACAAACACAATAAGCTAGAAAAAATTATAGGTAAAAAAAATGAATATACTTCGAAACTTGCATTTTTACAAGCAATTGCCAAAAATATACACCTGAAATAAAATACACAATTAAGTTAGTTAACTGTTAATTAATTATATATTAATTTTGTTGTGACAAAATTAATAATTTATTTAATAATAATAAATATTAATAATGTTTTATATGATTTTTGTGGTTAAGAAAATAATAATAATAAATTTATGTTCATATTTTTATATTTATTAATTAAATATTTGTAATGCATGATAGTTACTTAATTATCATTGAATCGACATTTTTTTTATTATTTAATTATTTGCATGAAAACTCAAAAATAAATACGTAAAAACAACTCAAATTTGTGTCCATTATTTCTATTAATTGTATAACTAAACACTATTAGGCTAATAGTCATTATGCCTAGCAACATTATGCAAAATTCAATTTATGCCAAAACAAATTAGCCTTCAAGATGATTATGCCAACATAAACTGTATGGCAATAAAAAAATAGGCAAAGTATTATTATGGCAAAACAAATTATGCCAAAACAGTTATGCCAAAGTATATTAGGAAAAAGAACATTATGCAAAAAAAAGGGATCCCAAAATCACCACCTATCTAAACGTAATTTCGATCCTCAAAACACGTTACATAGCAAACTCCTTAAGCCACTACAACTAGTCTACGCCATACAATATACTTACAACATCCTTTAAAAAAAGAAGAAAAAAGGCACCAAAGCGGTAGCTTGCCGCGTAATTTTAGGTCTTTCAACATGTCGTCGACTCGCGCGGGGTAAAATGAACCGTTCTGAAAGGCGTCTGGACCCTTTTGAAAGGCAACTATAAAGGACCTAGGCGGCCATTTTGCACCGAGGCTGGGCTGTTAGTAGTTAATTTCTTGGGCACAAGAGAGTGAAGTTATTGTGGACAGTAGGTTAAGATTCTATTGAGTGTCGGTTTTTAATCGGTAACCTTTTGTGTGAGATTGGTGTTGTTAATCATTGTTTTTAACAGACTTATAAAAAAAGGAGAAGGTTATGTATTGTATTGTATTGTATAACGGGCTGGTGTCCGCAAGTCCACGTCAAAGCGCGTATTTTGCGTATGGGCTATAATCCACCACGCGGGCCCAGTGCGGATTGGTAGATGTCACATATCTTCGAATTTTTGGTTCTAGGACATGCCGGTTTCCTCACGATGTTTTCCTTCACCGTTTTGAGAGCAGTGGTGATGAAATAAATTACACAAAGTAATGCGCCTGTCTGGGTTCGAACCCATGACTTACTGTTCGTAAGTCGGGGCCGCCACCACTGGGCCACCGCTATGTTAAGGTTATGTATTCCAGTAGCATTCCACTAGCTTTTCGGAAAATAACTTTACTTTCGGAAGTCGGTAGAAAAAAAGTCAATGGAACAAACAAAGGTCACCGACTTTCGAAAGTAAAGTTATTTTCGTCGGTTTTTTTTTATTTTGCAAAAAGTTTTTATATGCAGTTTTTGCCAGTCCTGACAGGAATTAAATCGCTAGATGCGCCTTCACCTTTCTCAAATCATGCTAAAAGTAAAGTGAGATCGCTCATCGTGCTTTAAATTATAGATCCGATTTGTATAAGTGAGCGAGTCTACTATCTAAATATCTATGTCAACAAAACATAATTTGTGTTTGTCTCGTCAGAGCGAATCTTACTTGGTCTTGGATTTAAATCTGTATTGGTCATGTTTTTTACAAAAAACTGTACCATTTAATACCAACAGTTACTGTAGATATATACACAGTTTGTAGAAAATTTAATTGGGGACAATGGAATTGGTTGGTTTAACCGCGGTGACCTAGAATTTTCAGCCAAACAAGATAGTTTCGTTGTAAAACGTTTGACAGACGGAAGTGTGATTGGTATTACCTACTGAGGAAGATCTTAGCTGACAAGATATCTAGTTTGGGGGAGAATATTGTTGATAGGGGTGATATTTTCTGTACCAAAACGGATACGGTCACATTACAAAGTTTAATTGATCTACGACGTTTTTTATCGCATACCTATGAACCTGGAATACACAAAAGCATGCTAATTTCGAGCAACTTAGTTTCACACAATAGGGAATATGCATAAATTTTATTGTTTTTATTTCGATACGGAATGTTAAAGTACTATAAAAATAATGACAAAAAGCGAAAACAAGACATAAATCTGCCAAACAACATAAAAGATATAACCATTTAAACTTTTGTTTCTTTCTCTTTCTAGATAAACGGAATTTAAACACTGTTCTAAGCTTTCACGGTTCATAACTATACTTAAAATGTCACTTACGGGATATCTCCGTGATTATTGTCAACCCGCGATCATGGCGCTTGCAACAGCGTCGAAATATCGGGAGCTTAAAAAAAAATTAATAATCACGGAAGTGACATTTTAAACGGAATTTAGTATGGATTTTGTACGTCGATGCAGCGGATGACGTCAGTCTCTGTATCGGATCTCTCTGCCTAATCAGCAGTTTTAAATGCTTATACTTAATTTAGTATTTTTTATAGATATTAAAAAAATAATTTCACTTTGCTATTTCTGATGTTAATACGCTTTGTTTAGAGTGATAAAAAAACATCATGCATATTAGCATGTGTGCCTACAAATCAGTGTAAAAGGGTTCAAGGAAGCTGAAAGCCCCGAAAGGCCTTTTAGTTTTATATATTAAAGTTCCAACTTATTCACAAGTTTTTTTTAACAAATTTTCATTGTTGTAACATTCAGTCTTACCGTAAAACTAAATTTTTCACCCCACTAAAAGTCTTTTCCCATCATCATCTGCCTAGCCTTTTCCCAAGTTTTATTGGGGTTGGCTTCCAGTCTAACCGGATGCAGCTGAATACCAGTATTTTACATAGAGCGACTGCCTATCTGACCTCCACAACCCAGTCAGTACTGGGTAATACGATACCCCTTGGTAAGACTGGTTGTCAGGCTTTTTGGGCCACTGACTACCTGTAACGACTGTCAAAGATCACAAATGACAGCCGGGACCAACTGCTTAACGTGCTTTCTGAGGCACGGAGGAAACTCGGTATGTAATGGGCGGTCACCCGTCCACAGACCAACCTAGGCAAGCACGGCTTAACCTAAAGATCGACCCGAGTGGCTGTTATTATTTAGCCACGAGCTCCATAGTCTTTTCTCATATACTTCATAAAATACTTTGAATTTGAATCATGTTTGTGAGAGAGATTTCATCCTTATAATTGACCCTAACGATCGATGCAATAAAAGTACAGGGTATAATTTTTTCAGATTTTAGCCGGTTCGATTCCCGGGTGTGGGAGAAGAGAATTTTCGAAAATCTTTGAATGCAGTTTGCTTTATATTCAAAAATAAAGGAATGTTTCCTTTGAGTAAAATTTTCTATCTGCAGTATTAAGAGTACTTTCCCTCCAGGTGGCATTACAAAATTCCACCCTGTATATTAAATGGAAGTTCTTCCAGCTTATCCATGTACATTATAATGGTCTCTCAACACTATAAAATCGAATGCGATTCCTGTGAAGATACGTATAGATCCGTTAGTTATTGTTAACCAAACTCCTTAGAGACGCGAGTGAGTTGCACTGGCTACACTTGCAATATTTATCTACAAGCCTGGGGAAATAAACAGCCAGGATTAAATATTTAAAGCTACATGTATGCTAGTAATGTCAGACTAAATTGTTTACTTTCTAATCATTACTAGTGTCGTAGTAATTATTATAAGGTTTCTCGTATTTCGGACTATTTGTATGTATTTTAATATATATTAGTTTATTTTATATGCATAAATTATATTTATTAGTATGTAGGTTGGTACCCATTTATGTGTTTTAATTTATGCTTGCCTAATGGTATATTTCTTATTTATTTTTATTGTACTCTATCACAATGCTATCCTATTTATCCCAAAAGTGGACTGGAAGAGAATGCCTTGTGGCATTAAGTCCGCATATGTACCACTATTGTACAAGACGTTTAAATAAATAAATAAATAAAAATGTAACATAGCATGCTTGTTGCTGTCAGAAAAAAGAAACCATTTATTCGTATTTTTTTTTAATGTTGTTATGCTCTTCTTGTTAATAACATAAAATCACGCATAGTTATAATCCCCGAAGGGTCCGCCCGTCATGTTTAAGTCCTATGTAATAGGGGGTGAGCCTATTGCCAATAGACTCGTACCCTATCACATAAGACTTAAATTAATATTACTGGTGAAATGTGGATTTAAGTACTATATGGTACGCAACTACCTAATCTTTAGGGTACATAAACTACAGGCGGGAAGTTATGTTTAAACATGGACATTATAAAAAATAAGAAAATCATTAAAAAAACCGGGGCTTTTTTGAAAAAAAAATTGCTTTTGCCTAAGAAGATATCAAGTTTCGTTTGAGAACGTCGTCATCTGTCTAGCCTTTTCCCAACTACGTTGGGGTCGGCTTCCAGTTTTACCGGATGCAGCTGAATACCAGTATTTTACATGGAGCGACTGCCTATCTGACCTCCACAACCCAGTTAGTACCGGGTAATACGATACCCCTTGGTAAGACTGGTTGTCAGACTTTGGGCCTCTGACTACCTAACGACTGTCAAAGGTCTAGAAATGACAGCCGAGACCAACGACTTAACGTGCTTTCCAAAGCACGGAGGAAACTCGGTATGTAATAGGTGGTTACCCATCCACAGACCAACCTAGGCAAGAACGGCTTAACCTAACGATTGACCCTAACGGTTGTTATTATTTAGCCACGAGCTCCTCTTTTGAGAATTAAAACTTTAGCTAAAAATCTGAATCTAAAAATATGTCAACTTTCAAAATCTGAATCCAATTTTTTTTGTCATTTAACCCGACAAACACATTAGCACCACAGAGATAAACCCAAACAGCTATTCGAAACTTAACTGACAATTACATGAAAAAGTTTTAAAGCTAGACAGTCTGTTCTATAAAAACACCGTTTTATAACAGATTTAAAGACAAGCGAGCACGTTAACTATCGTTTTTAATTAGAGGCGAAGGACCAAAAACGGAAAATTAAAACTTTTTCGTTTGCCAGACGCTCTATTTTTTTCAAAATAAAAACAGTGAAACAACGCCTCGTTTGAAATTCACAATAAAGTTTTATGATCATTAAATTGTGCTTCTTTAGATAATTATTTTTATTTAGTTTGTTTCATAATGTTATTGTTTTTTGCTATGGAAATAATAGCGGACCTTTTCAGTAGGAATTTTTAAATGTAATTTTGCCTTTAGGTGTGGAGTTGGTCGGGGTTGCGGGACTGTTCGAAAGAGATACCGTGGCCCCGGAACACAAAGGGCGATGAAGGAACATGGATGGGTTTTAGTCAGTAAAAGTCTGACACTCCCTCCTGCTCCGCCCAGAGCGGGAGAAGTCATTTGATGATTTCCCATCCGTAAAAAAAAAAAAAACAAAAAAAGGTGTGGAGTTGGTCACAACTCCTAGATATCATCACCTACCTTGCGTTTTCCTTTTTTTAGATTAATTGGACGTTGTGCGTACATAAATACAAAAAAAGATACATAAAGGGTAAAAACGGGACCCTATTAGTAAGACTCCACTGTCCGTCTGTCTGTCCGTCACCAGGCATTCATGAACCGTGATAGCTAGACAGTTGAAATTGTCACAGATGATCTATATCTGTTGCCGCTATAACAACAAATAATAAAAATAAATAAACTCGTATTCCGATGGTACGGAATCCTTCATGCGCGAGTCAAACTCCAGCGATGCGGGTGCGAACTTATTTGCCATCAGCCGGGCACGAATCCAGACACTACTGAGAATTCCCCAATTGAAAAACGCAATAATACATTGCCTGACCCGGGAATCGAAACCCTCATGCTCAGCAGCCGCGCTTACAACCACTAAACCAACGAAACAGTACAAAAGCGTAAATAAAAACCAATAACACTACAATCTCAATATTACCTATCTCTCCCAGACAAGATTGAGAAACAGCTACATACAATAACCATCTATCTCCCTTCGATCATCCAAGCTGTAATATTTTGGGAGGCTGTTGATTTTAAGCACAGATCATGATATTTACGATGCCGTTACTTTTATGAGTCGGTTAAGAGGAGTGCTGACATACACTCGTTATACAAGACTTGTCACAAATACTGTGATCGTAAGATTTGAGTTATTTTTTTATTTAATAACGTGTGAATTTTTTAATCAGTGTCTGGATAAATATGCACCATATGTACAGGCGTAACCTTTTGTAAATTAGTGTTTTTATAACTTTATATATCTCTATAAAACTTGATGGGGCCGGCTGTTTCGTTTCTGCAGGCTTAGCCAAGTTGACAATCTACAATCGTTAACGCTAGTAGAAAACTAATCAAATGTATGGGGATGACACCATCTCGACTTTAAGTACCAACTTAGCACTTTCTACAATCGCTTACGCCGTTTGTAACTTGGCTAGGCCTGCTGACTACTCTGAGCAGATACAGCCGAAACAAATTCAGATGTTTCAGTTATTATCTATTCATAAATAGAAGAACCAACGGCTATAACAGATGGATAACAATTGTATTGTAACATAGAGCCAATTACGTAGGTACTCTGAGTCGATATTAACTCGTTATAAAATCACAACAGCATTTATTAATACAGTGAAATGGGTACAAAGTTGATGTAATCTTTTACTCTGGACGCTCTTAATGTGCACGTCTTTCTACATCGTTCTCATACATATGTTTAATCTCAAAATTAATGATGTAACCAAGATTTTGTAATAATATTTTGATTTAAAAGAGTGTTCATGGAGTTTCTTGCCCGTTCTTTTCCATAGAGATCTACGGAATGGGCAACTACAGTACTTTCTCAAGTTGCCTTGTAACTGGGACTGTAGCTTTGTATTTTTGACATTCAAAAGTGCCGTAATGGTCTAATTGAAATAAATGCTTTGAGTTTGAGTTTGACAACTTGACAAATTGTTATTTTTGTTCTTTTGAGTTTGAGTTTGACAACATGGCAAATTGTCATTTTTGTTCTTTTGTTTACCTACAGTTTTTAAACTTTCACAAATATAAAACGGATTTTTGTTTGCACAATTAACAAAACAATTGAAAACCCAGTATAGTGCCCCTTCTGAATTTCCCCAGGTATTCTAAAAATATGCATTTAGAATTCAAATTGGAAAACACACCAGCAGTGTTGCTAATATATCAATATTGTGCCAAAACAAAATATTTACGTTTACAAACCGTAACAAACAAATCAGAATATTTCTTCCGTAACTTTTCAAGGAACAAGGCACCTATAACCGTTTCGATAAATTTCCCACGTTTTTTGGTCTAATTTATAAGAAATTGGCGATCTTTCTACTTTTGAGAAGGCACGAAGCATGCTGAATAAGAAATTACCTGGAAAAAGTTTGAAAAATTTGCAAATATTTTGGTTTGGGATTGAGATTGTCATACATAAGTAAGTATAATGAAAAAATTAATACTGGGTAATGTAAAAGGCTCTTGCATCTGCCATTTGAGCGAATATTCGGGCTTCTACTAACTCAGTGCCTCGAACTAACATAACATAACATAACAACCAACAAAAACCGACTTACACTTTGCCTGACCCGGGAATCGAACGCAGGACCAGCAGACCACTCGACCAACAAAGCAGTACAATTCAACGTTCTATTTTAAAGACATTTTATACACAATCTTTTTGTAGATTAATTAAAATATTATTTAGACGTAACGAAACTCAAATCACGATAACACAATGGACAATCCACGTACTTCAAGTCCCAATAAATCGCCGACTCTCATAATTTACACCACACTTCGGTAATAGTTGCCATCCAGTTATGAAATGAGGTACTCTGTATGCGAAACTTTGACGTCTTATATCGAACAATAATAATAAATAACTGAGACAAACGTTTCGCATCTGAGATGAGAATTGCTCTCATGTGTTGTAGTGAATTTTTACTTTTCAAAGTGTGTTTTTAGAAGAAGTTATTATTGGTTTTGTGCACAGGTAGTTTTATATTGTGTAATGTTATTGTAAATTGCACACTGGTGTCTATTCTGTTGTGCACAAACTAAACTTAATTTAGGCTATTGCTATATTTTTCTCTCTAATAAATCTCTAATAATAGAAAGAGACGGACGTAATTTAGACTTGTCAAATTTAGTTAAATAAATAAATAAATATAAATATCACTGGACATTACACACAGCGCCATCTAGTGCCACACTAAGCAACGGAGCTTGTGTCGTGGACACCAGATAGTTGATATACTACATAGATACTTTTTGTTTGTAAATACATACTTATTATACATTTATACATCCATGACTCGGAAACAAATGTCCATGCTCATCACACAAACATTTGCTTTTACCGGGATTCGAACCCAGGACCCTAAGAACGTAAGGCAGCCTCAGTACCGCTGCGCCATTCGGGTCGTCAAACAGACAAACAGTTGGAACTAATATTTCCATAAAAATGAAGGGTGCACGTAAAAACGTGTCGACTAAAAACACGGTGAAGCGCAAGGCATAAATTAGTTTGACATCTCTAACTTAGTTCATAGCTACTCGTATATATCCTTTTCTCGCACTGCCTTTTATTAAAAGGTAGCAATAGCCTAAATAAAGTTTTATTTGTGCACAACAGAATCGACACCAGTGTCTCAGTTTGTTATTTGTATCGCAGTAATTATGGTTTGAAAACATAGAATTACTCTTTACTAATTATGTTTTAAGTGTTAAGACACCGCCCACATCTATCATCATCATCCGCCTAGCCTTTCCCCAATTATATTAGGGTCAGCTTCCAGACTAACCAGATGCAGCGGAATACCAGTATTTTATATCGAGCGACTGCCTATCTGACCTCCACAACCCAGTCAGTACTGCAATACCCCTTGGTTAAAACTCACAGACCTTCGGGCCACTGACTACCTGTAACGACAGTCAGAGATCTACAAATGACAGCCGGGACCAACGGTTTAACGTGCTTCCGATGTACGGAGGAAACACGGTATGTAATGGATGGCCACCCATCTACGGACTGACTTTGGCAAGCGCGGCTTAACCTTCAAGATCGATACGTGTGGCTGTTATTATTTAGCCACGAGCTTCACCGCCTACAGCCCTCCACGAGTAAAATACGCACGTGTAGGTACTTTGATTCGCTTGGTATGAATAGAGGACGTAAGAGGCATCGTCCATTGATACCCACGGTCACGCTACGCAGACGAATGCATATTTGGTAAGCATAATGAACCGCATGGTTAATGCGATTGTCCGGATTTAGTACAATATGACTTTGTTTGTTACGGAGAATCACTGACACAGGCACATACACCTTGTTTAGAAGTAAGAGAATTAAAATTATTATGACCTTGTATTATGCATTTCATATTTTCTTTTCAATCTAATAAAAAAATTGAAAAGAAAATATGAAAGAAATTTACTTGCACAATCAGTATCCAACAACAAATTACTCTGGAAAAATATAAAAACCATCACATTCTCAAACAGATTAAAAAGTCAAAACGTAGAATTATTAAACATAAAAACAACCCCCATAGAGTCAATAAACTATGTTAATGCTTATTTTGCTAATATTGGAAAACAACTTGCGCAAAAAATTAATCCTGAAATAAATAATATCCTTAATAACCAAACGAATGCATTAGGATCACAACTTAATACTTTCGTACTATTAGATACGGATGATTCTGAAGTAGATGGTATTCTGATGAATCTGAAATCTGACAGCGCCCCTGGCTGGGATAATGTATCAACTAAATTCTTAAAATACATAAGAAAGGAAGCTGTCCCCATTATAACTCACCTGACTAATCTCTGTTTTCAAAAGGGTGTCTTCCCTGCTCCACTAAAACAGTCCGTTATAACCCCAGTTTACAAGGGTGGGGACAGTGACGATGTCAGCAACTACAGGCCTATATCCGTTTTACCGTCCATATCGAAAGTAATTGAAAAAATTATAAATATTAGATTAACTAATTATTTCGAAAAATTCAATATTTTATCTATATCACAGTTTGGATTTAGGCAAGGTGTATGTACTGAAGCTGAGCACCTTGACAAAGGAAACAGATGCCTGTCTGTTTTCTGTCTGAAAAAAGCATTCGACACCGTCTCTGTCCCAATCCTTGTGAACAAGCTGGAAAAAGCCGGAATAAGAGGGAAGGCACTCAGTTTACTCAAAAACTACCTCTCCAATAGGAAACAAAGAGTAAAAATAGGGCAGTACTCCAGTGACGAGGTGGATGTGTCATACGGCGTCCCACAGGGTAGTGTTTTAGGGCCTACCCTCTTTCTCCTGTACATTAACGATCTCTGTAGTATGGAAATAGAAAATGCAAGAGTATTCTCGTACGCAGATGATACATCTATTGTGTTCTCTGGTTCATCCTGGCACGAAGTTAAACTAAGAGCAGAGGCAGGAATGGCTCGGGTAGCTGAATGGCTAAAAAGTAACTTACTTTCCCTAAACACTAATAAAACTAACTACATATGCTTTAGTATCAGTAACCGAAAACAGCCTATTGACGAGTTAGATTTAAAGGTGCACATATGTGGAGACACGTCTACTGTAAACTGTAAGTGCCCATGTATTGAAAAGGTGTCTAAAACTAAATATCTTGGAGTTGTGGTAGATCAATCACTGTCTTGGTACCCTCAACTTGAGCAGATTTCTGGGAGGATAAGGAAACTCAGTTGGATCTTTAAAACCCTCAGGCATATTGTTCCTACTAAAATAGAGAGCTCAAAGATCCGTCCCAGAAATCTCTTAAATGAAATATATGTGGCACTGGCCCAGTCTGTACTATTATATTGTATACCAATTTGGGGCGGTACAGCAAAAACAAAATTTATAAACATAGAACGAGCGCAGCGTGCATTAATAAAAATAATGTATTTTAAAAATAAAAGATTCTCCACCACAAGCTTATACCAAATAAGTAATTTACTCTCCGTAAGAAAACTGTACATAACCCAAACCATACTAAAAAAACATAAAACCCTACCATATAATGATAAAGAAAAATCTAAAAGAAGAAAAGATTTAGTTCTCCAAGTTCCCCAAAGTAAAACTAGATTTGCATGCAAACAATTTAATAAACGCTCTACTCAGCTGTATAACAAAATTAACAAACACGTTTATGTCTACAATAAAAGTTACCATGACTGCAAAAAAAGTTTAATAGACTGGATAAAACCACTTACCTATGAGGAAACCGAGGCACTCCTGGAACATGTTGGGTAGCCGAAATATACCACAATATCACTCACTATTTAAAACTACACACCATACCACACCATCCAGCATACACACCCCACAACACAACACCACACCACATAGCATACACACAACACAACACCACACCACACCACACCACACTACACCACACCACACCACACCACAACACAACACAAAACATACCACACACCTCACAACATTTCAAGTACCACATCGCGCGCCTCACCACATACCACACATAACACCGCACTTATACTTACCACACCACACTTTACATCACTTGCACTGACTGGGAATAAGTGTTACAAGTTTTTTGTCTTTACTGTTACTGTTAATAATTTAAACTGCAACTTTTACTTATATAATTTTTAATTATCTTAAGATTAGTATGTATAAGCTAAATATAAATACAGAAAAATGTACTTACATACAATGTACATACACACACACACATACTTATTTACCCTTAAGGTAGTATACTATACATACTATACAGTATACTAATATCAACTCGTGTTAGTATAAGTGTACGACAATGATGTTGAAAGAGCGGAGCCTTCTAATACAGGCATTGTTTGCCTAAATGGGGGCTCCAAACACATTAACATGTAATGTAATATCTAATAAGTCAATAAACTATTTTGTATTTTTTTTGTATTTTTTTGTATGCCTTTTTTTTTAGGTTGGGAAGTCATCAAATGACTCTTCCCGCTCTGGGCTGAGCGGGAGGGAGTGTCAGACTTTTACTGACTAAAACCCATCCATGTTCCTTCTTCGCCCTTTGTGTTTCGAGGCCACGGTATCTCTTTGGACCTTGTGTTATGGCTTAGGCCTAAATTACTGTCACGCTGACGGTCAGTGGCGTACGAGTATACATTGTTTTCTATATAGCACCATACTGCGACGATGACGTCAGCGGCGACCGACAGCCGTATTTGGTTCCTGCTGAACTGATCGCACGCGACCGACCGTCAGTGTGACAACAATTCAGGCCTTATAATTTGCTCTTAGTCTTTGGATATTGTAATGTGATGGCTTTGTTAAAATAAAGAATTTATTTATTCAATGTGGCAAACCACTCCGTTTCATCCCATGCAACAGTGGACGGTTTACTTGTCTGTTCTTTCTTGTTATCAAAACTCGACTCTTATTATAAAAGATAAAGATAAAATATTTGTATGGCCTACAGGTCCGTGTCTGGCTGATTGGGTGTGTCAGTTTATATATTTGTAAATGCTTCCACGATACATTAAAAAATCCTAGTGTGGGACATTTTCCGATCTTATTCAATAAGTTGTGTTATAATTTACTCGTAAAAATATTGACCTTTAAGTACCTACTAATTGTCGCACGTAATTTTAGTCTTTAGTGTTTATAAATTATAATACAATCAATAGGTATATTTTACATTTTGGTGACATAGCATTTTTCTCTGTAGACACAAAGTAGGTGAACGTGACCCGGATTTTTGTGTTATACTTCATTGCAAAAATAATAGAACGTTGCAGAGAAGTTAGCTAAACAAACTGTTTTTCTTACATTGAATAGAACCATAATAATTATGTACCTACCATATTTATAGATAAGTTTTTTACTAGTTTTAGGAATCTTAGATAATATTTGTATGTATAAGCGCTTGAGTGAGTTAGTTACCTGAGCTACAGGTTTATTCCTGGTTCAGGTAGAATCCAATTATTTTATACCTATAGTTTTAAGGCCATACGTATTTCAATAATGAGTTTCAATTTTATAAAAAAGGAAAAACAAGCAGTCTAAATTGAACACGTGGGCGACAAAGGTGTTATAATAAAACCAAAGCCAAAACGAAGCATGTTTTGAATTACACCATTAATAATCATAAAACTACCTTCCCATAAATTTCATACCCAGATAAAACATACATTTTGAAGACCAAAACAACCGCCAACTCAAATTCCAATTACCCAACCCCGAATCCGAAAATCCGGCCATCACGACCGTAGCCGAATACCCAAAAAATTGCCGGAACTCTAATCACAATCCGAGCCGGCTAACATATGGCTATACTTGGAAGTTTGTGAGCTAATTCCCTTTGCCAAATTGAATTCGTGGTGTTACGACAAACTTCCTCCAACGGCTAGTTGGCTAGTTTTTACGTTTGCTTGACTGAAGATTCGTGTTCTGACTGTTGCATTGTTTGTGTGATTAGCTTCTGGTTAAAATTATCCCACGGTATATGGTATTATCCCACGGTATAATAGCATATGACACTTGGGTACACTTGGGTAGCTTCTCATTTTTTTTTTTTTGGCATCGGCTAAGTATTTCTTTGCATCCCAACTTACAAACACACAAACTGATATCCGAATTAGTGCTAACTGTGATCCTTTACCACAAAATTAACATATTTCCTATTTATTTAGAAAATTAAAACGTAGGTATGATAATAAGTAAGTATTTTATTGAGTAGTCTGCACAGACTATTTAATAAAGTCACCAACTCCAGATTTTGATTAATCTTTAAGTATGAACTGATCGTTCTTTTAGAGGTAGTGGATGTAATAAATTATATCCTATTCAAAAATTTAAATTTAAGAAAAATAATGAAAAATCTTTCATTCTTTATCGTGTAGTTATTGCTTCTAAACCTTAATTTTTATGCCACCCATGGGCCTCTAACTTGGCTTTACATGCCGTCGAGAAATATCTCTCAGGCATGCTGGTTTCCTCACGATGTCTTTTTTCACCGAAGTAAGTGATAATTGTACAGGGTGTTAAAGTAGTCGCGTGACATAGCTTAGGGGTGAGTTCAGTATCGATAAAGGAACCAGTAAAAAAAAAAAAAAAACGTTGAGTTGCATGTCTCGGGCTCGAACTGTAGACCTATGACTTTGCAGTCAGACGGTCACACCATTACGCTAATACTGCTTAAAAAAGAAATAATTATGTAAAATCAAGACGAACTTCCAGTTGGCTAGTTTTCCTTGACAATAAAGAGAAAGGCTATGTTTCACAATATTTGCTTGACTTGAAGATTGGTGTTGTGACTGTTGCGTAGTTTTTGTGATGAGGAAATTGGTTGGTATGACGGAGTTTGTGCCAGACCATTCTAGTTAGGGGAGTGAAATTTTCGCAAAAGGATTTTGTTGGTTTTTCAAGAGATCTGCTGGATTTTCTTTGTGTATTGCCGAAAGCTGGGTTATAGTTTTTAATATTAATTTTTAGTCGGTTGTTATTTATAAGTCTTTTGTTGAACAACGATGTTAACGGATGGGATGATAAATAAGTTTAGTAAATCTAAAATGATTAATGAGAAAATAGATACAGTCAGTCATTGCTGCAAAGTGTAGGTACATGTTTGAATAAAAATTCCCAAAAAAAATAAAAAAAATATTTCACATGAGCATTTATGAGATCCCAGATTATAGGCAAGGGCACGGTTCGAATTGCATGGTTCCTATGGAGAAGAAACGAATCTCTTGGAGTTTCGTTATCGTATTAAAAATATTCCTATTACCATCAAGTGGGCTCAAATCCAGACTCCATGGCTGCTACTGAGAAATTTCTGATGGAAAAACCCAATAACAATTTTCCCGACCCGGGAATCGAACCCAGGACCTCATGCTCAGCAGTGGTGATTGCGCCACTAGACCAACGCGGTAGTCCGATTTTTGCATATAACAGAGTTACAATTCAGAATGAGAAGACAGGTGTCGATTTTGTTGTGCACAAACAAAACTTAATTTAGGCTATTGCTATCTTTTACTAAAAGGCAGTGCGAGAAAAGGACGGCTATAGCTATGAACTAAGTTAGAGATGTCAAACTAGTTTATGCCTTGCGCTTCATCGTGTTTTTAGTCGACATGTTTTTACGTGCACCCTTCATTTGTATGTAAATATTAGTTCCAACTAAATTTGACAGCACTAAATTAGGTCCGTCTCTTTCTCGTTTTATTAAAGAGAAAAAGATATTTTGACGACCCAAATGGCGCAGCGGTAGTAAGGCGTTACGTTAGTTGGGTCCCTGGTTCGAATCCTGGTAGGAGCAAATGTTTGTGTGATGAGCATGGACATTTGTTTCAGAGTCATGGATGTTTATAATTATGTAGGATAAGTATGTATTTACAAACAAAAAGTATCTATGTAGTATATCAACTATCTGGTGTCCACGACACAAGCCTCGTTGCTTAATGTGGCGCTAGATGGCGCTGTGTGTAATGTCTAGCGATATTTATTTATTTATAGCAATAGCCTAAATTAAGTTTAGTTTGTGCACAACAGAATCGACACCAATGTAGACCTGAATTACCAGGGTTGGATAAATTTAGCCCTGAAGCAGCTGTTCACACTTAACTACAAATAAGCCACTTATAAAACGCCTCTTACATAACCCACCGTGGGTGTTGAACTAATCTGTGGTTGAACTTTGATACCCACTTCGCGAGAACATGCTATAAACTGGATATTTTTCCGCCATTACGCCAGTTTATGGCTGACGATGGTGAAATGGGCCAGCTTTCTTCAAAGTTGTTCATGTAATTGAGTTTCAACGGCTAATTGCCTGTAGTTGCTGGTAGTTACCGGTTTCGCTATTAACTTGGGGTTAATTTTTGCGCGAAACGATACGCTGCATTGTGCCAACTTGGATTACTGGATTATTTTGAGTAAATTTGTGATACTGAAAGAACTTGGGTTACTGACATAACTTGCAGATATAGCAACCTTTTTTGTTCCACATTGGGAACTTCTCCTGTATCGTGGGTGCGTTTACGAACATTTAAACTCACATACATACACAAACAGCCAGACCATAAGGAAATACTTGTAGGCCATACAAATATTTGTACCGTGCGGGAATCAAACAGCGCAGCAGCCAATCGCTCAACCACTGTGCCAACGGTGTCATCAAGCTGAAGTTGCAGCTTGCCATGCCTGTACAACGACCGATACCTGATAGACTTAACAAGTCCTAGAAGTGCGTTGTGAAACACAGCGTTGAAGGCCCCTCAGCTAGATGACGTTAAAAAGATGGCTGCCGGTACTCCTTGGTAAGACTGGTTGTCAGACTTTCGAGCCACTGTATACCTGTAACGACTGTCTAAGATCTACAATTGACAGCCTGGACCAACGGCTTAACGTGCTTTCCGAGGCACGGAGGAAACTCGGTCTGTAATTGGTGGTCACCCATCCACGGACCAACTTAGGCAAGCACGGGTTTACCTCAAGATCGATCCGAGCGGCAGTTGTTTTTTTACCACGACAACCAATAATCCAAATGAAAACTACAAAAATGTTAATTCTCAGTAACTGGCTAACCTAGTACTAAAGTATTGCAAAATTCGTAAAATAAATCGCGTGATTGCGCCAATAGTGCCGGGGCTGTAATTTCTCGCGTGCGCTTGCATGATTGCGCACCAGTCGGGCAATTTATTGTTTTTGCTCAACGCTAGCGTTTGCTGTTACATTATGGGGCTTGTTTAGAGGCTTTGGAGTTTAGAGAATGTTTTGTTTTGTTGGAGGAAATTGTGATAAAAAGAGTGCGTCGTTGGTGTAGTGGTCGCAAGCACGACTGCTGAGTATTAAGTCCTGGGTTCGATTTCCGGGTCGGGCAAAGTGTTATTGGGTTTTTCTATCAGGGATTTATAAGTGGTTGATGGGAACAGACTGGGCAAGCCTATTCCATGGGCCCTAAGCATAACTGGCAAAATATGGATGTAGGTACTAATTAGGTACGGTGGGCTGCATCAATTGGTTGTATTAACGAACGCTTTTAAGGGCTTCGTAAAGCTGACTGTACAGTGAGTTATAGCAATTAGCGGACTATAATAATTCTTTTATATTTTAATTGGTTATCTAAAATAAATAAAATATAAAATAATGACAAAATTACTATGTATTCGTATTCAAAAAAATATCAACCATTTATGCAAAGGTGGGTCAGCTAACTGCTGTAACTCACTGCACACTTCTACCTAACCTTTCGGGGATTACAGGCGACATGTTTATGAAAGTAAGTTTTAATTTCACATGCTCCCAATGACAAATCCTGACTCATTAAAGTTCACGACGCTGCCACTAGGGGGCGATCAATTCGTCGCTCCCCTATCAATCTCCGGCGAGATTTATCTATGTTAACTTAATTGAGTTTCTTACTCGTAACATTAATATTACTTGCCTTTGATGCATCAAAATACGATTATATTGGTTCTGTTTCAGTGTGCCTTCAAGTTTGTTGTGCATAGGGTGGGTAGGTAGATTGTTTGTTGTTCAAATAAACAAGCGTAAAGTTATGTTATCCTATTACTTATTATCCCGGATAGGCTGGTATAGGTAAACAGTAGATATACTGTTTATCACGGTAGATCCCTGACCGAGTGTTAGTTAGTACGGTCGAACAAGCTATTTGGTTTACACATAAATAACATTGAAAAATGTAAACCAAATAGCTTGTTCGACCGTACATTATGTCACAAGATTATTTTAAAAACGAGTTTTGATAGATATTCGTTGTAATACGAGCTAATAGAAAGAAAGAAAGAAAATTGTTTAAAAAAACAAAAACACATTAAAAATTAGACAAATACTACTTAACTAATAATGCCAAAAGGGCCACAGTTCAGCATAATGCCAAATGGCAAAACAAACCTGACACTGATTTTCAGCTGCAGCTCACGTAACCTTAATCACAGAATTTTGGGTAATTAGAATAGAAAATAATTCCGATTGACCTGCGACATGAATATAACTTAACAGTACACATACACACACAAACCAAAACACAGTTACAGAAAAGAAAACGAAACAAGAAAAAAAGAAAGATGGACGATGAATCGCCCAATTATCACAGAATTAATATTTGCTCCCATTCAAAATTAGGACTGAATAAGTAATCGCGTTGTGACAGAAAAAAATCTTTAATATTCAACCTTTGATCTTTGAAGGAAGTTAAAAAAGAACCTATACTTAGCCCCAGGCGGGAGGGCGGAGGGTCCCGGACTTCGAATATAGAAAAGGGAGAAACGACAATATTATTTAGTTTGATTCGTAATTTTCGGTGGGTGTAATTAAATTAATAACTTAAATCACGAGCGAAGCGAGGGGTTTAAGACGAGTCCTGAGTGTAGCGAGGGATTTAAGTTCACACAAGACTAAGACAGCTTTATCACCGAAGAAAATACTCTACTTTTCGTACCATTTGCGAAAAAAATTAACACAATAATAATATGAGATAAGCATTTTAGAACATTAACTTATTTATAAAAATAAATTAAAATAAATTTAACGTTTATGTATTTGAAGAAAACAAAAACGCGGCAAATTAATAGACTAATATTTTTTTGTCGGAAAAGCAAAGGCATCAAGCTCATACCCTTTATTCGCATACGGCCTCGTCGGTTTTCGTAATTTTATTTAATAGTCATAACTGCATAATAAATGCGTATTCCTTTTTCAAAAAGATGTATAATACTTTATAATATACAAACTCAATGGTGTAAACACAGATGTAGTTCAGTATAAATTTCGGTAAGTATTCCAAATTTCAAACATATTCGCCCCCTAGAGGATGAATGAAATTCAGTACAATTTTCTTTCCCTGTTTTTAACAGATTAAAAATGACTATTGTTATGTTCGCTTTTTGTGGAATAGAATGTCACTTTTTTGAGCAAGTGGTACGAAAAGAATATTTTCAACACATTTGCTCAAAAAATGCATTTATGAAGCCTGTATACATTGTTCGAAAGTTAAAAATTACGCACTATACAACGGAACGTACGGTGAAATAGGTACTCTTACCTAAGTACCTATTTTACCGCATACCCCGTTGTATAGCACCGTGCGTATTCTTAACGGTTTTTTTTTAATTTCCTTAGGAAATATTATAAGAATTCCACCAAGGAGTTTATTACGAGAATAAATAAGCTGACTGATCGAACCTCCTTGGAAGCGCTTTTGCTCAATACGTTTGTCTCAATTTAATACTAAAGAGTAAATGAGATGAAAGATTTAGTTCTAATTTTCGCCACGTGCATGTGGCGCCATGTGCAAATTCTCGCCATTTTCATATTAGAAACGTCAAAGATTGTTACGACTCTCCGACTGATATTTATAAACAAAATAATAATATGAGTTCAAGCGAGGAATCTGATATTAATATGGAATCTACTCCACCTGATATTTTTAATGTGGCGCAAATTGCAGAAAACGGTCTCTTGCCGCCAAAATCGCGAGAGCGCTATTTAATGATTTACAATAATTTTAAAGCATGGAAGACTCGAAGAAATACTCAATCATTTTCTGAAAAGTTTGTTTCAATACATATTGTACTGTTTCGCAAATGTGTTGAAAAACATTGTATGACACACGTGCAGAAATTGGTATTTACAAACTTTTGACTATGGTAAGCCCTCGACTGTAAAAACAAACTTACCGCACTAGTATCATAAATAACTATTTCAGCTTATAATAGACTTACGTCTTGATAGAGAAATAAAACTCAGTTACCTATTAATAGTCTTAAAATATTAATTAATTGGAATACTTTTATTTATGTGATTAAATCTGAAAAATTGCTAAATTTGTCATAAATCCAGTATAATACAATGTTCATTGAGCCACTGATAAAGAAAATAAATACAAATACCGGGAAATATACTAAATAAGAATAAAAACCAATGAAAATTAAGAGAAGTGAAAGAAAGTCATACTTTATTACTATCTTGGCACATCTACCAATATTTAAAGATCCATGTACAAAACGGAACGCGAAATTTTCAATTCGTGAATTTGTTATTTAAATTGGTTAACTCAGCTGCCAGTAATTACTTATTCTTTTACTTTGGAAGTTACTTGAACACCGTTCCGTTAATCAAACCAATTTTGTGTGAAATAAAGTTAAATAGTTTTAAGCAAAATCGGATGTCTTATTCGATTTGATTTTACTTGATAAGGTCAAGATTTTCGTTTTATCTTTTCGATCTTTCTTTACCGTGTGTTTAGTGCCTAACCTGGTGTAAGACTATATATGCCACCCATGGGCCTCGGACTTGGCTTTACATGCCGTCAAGAAATATTTCTAAGGCATGCTGGCATTGTTTCCTTACGATGTTTTCCTTCACCGAAGTTAGTGATAATTATACAATACGTATATGTATTCGAAAAATCAGAGGTGCGTGTCTTGGGTCCGAACTGGAGACCTATGACCACCCACCACTAGGCTATAACTGCTATCTTATTTTCTTTTCGATAACTGGAATACATAAACTATAGGCTTATGTACTCCTTTAACAAAAAAGATTTATTTCAATAATAAAAAACAGACATGCTATGAAAATGTGTCCCTAGCGATTTATTAGAAAAGAAAGCTTCAATTTCGTCCATAATATCTTAAAAACACAACATCACCACCTGCCTAGCCTTTTCCCAACTATGTTAGGGTCGGCTTCCAGTCTAACAGGATGCAGCTGAATACCAGTATTTTACATAAAGCGGCTGCCTATCTGACCTCCACAACCCAGTCAGTACTGGGTAATACAACATAAACAACAGCAATGGTTTGAGTACTGACAATTAAACTTCTCAGTGAATTCCCTCAGGATGCCACTAGAAGCTGCCAACGGACTCCAGCTCCAATATTGTGAAGGGATGAAGTGCATTTGACTCAACATCAAAATCAAAGCATTTATTTCAAGTAGGCCAGTTACAGGCACTTTTGAATATTGTCAAAACAAAAATGAACATAAAATGTTCTTAGCTACAGTTCCAGTCACAAGACATAAAAACGTAAGGAGGGCCCTTACGTTTTTAAACAAAATATGTTTTTTTTTTTAAGAAAAATAGAAGAAAAAGAAAATGTGTTCCGTCGACCACAACTGATACAAGTCAGGACAATTATAATGATAACGTTAAAATTTGAATTTTGATTTAAAAGCTCATTCACTAGATTTCCAAGAAACTTTTCTATTAGGTACTGTTACGTCGTACCCGTACTTACCTACAGTTACGGTAGTAGGTACCTAATAGTAGGTAGGTAGGTAATAGTAGGTAGGTAGGTAAAACGAGTCCCGAATGATGTAGGTACAAATTCGCAAACTACCTACAAAAGAACATCATTGTAATTTCGACCGTACGCCGAGGGCATAAAGTACCTACTTCTTTCCTCTATATCTAAGTGAATAGTGATCAGTAGTGTACTTGTGATTAAGTTTTAAGTGTTTTGTGATTATTAAAGTAAATTGTTACTTCTTCGGTAGTTATTAATTTATCCCATACCCAGCTCGTAACAATTTGGTGTCAGAAGTGAGGGATAAATTATGCCAATTCTACCAAAGGACGACACGGACGGTATCCGTACCAGGAGTCAGCGACAGCAGAACATGGACCAAAGGCGGTTTGGAGATTCTCCGACACAGACACCGGGTGGTGTCCAGCCTACGTCAGTGTCAGTCGCTGGCCCATCCGGAGTTTCTCCAGCATCAGTGGCGCCAGACTTGTCAGCTTTAATGGCGCTGCTGCAGGAGCAGGCTCGCCGTCAAGAGGAGCAGGCTCGCCGTCAAGAGGACCAGGCTCGCCAGTTACAGGAGCAGTTGCAACGAGATAAGGAGGAGCAGGCTCGCCGTCAAGAGGAGCAGGCTCGCCGTCAAGAGGAGCAGGCTCGCCGTCAAGAGGAGCAGGCTCGCCGGTTGGAAAAGCAGTTGCAGCAAGATAAAGAGGAGCAGGCCCGCCGCCAGGATGAACAGATGCTCCTCATAAAGGATCTTCATGCTTTTGGCAAAGATCTGAAAGTGATGAAGGATCAGGTTCACCAGCATGAGAACCGTATTTCAGAGGCCGAAGTTCAGATCGCTGGGGTGAAAAAGGCTTTGGGAGAACTGAAGACTGGAGACGTGACTGTGGCTTCAGTAGTTGCTGTACCTTCAGCGCGGGGCTTTAAGGTGCCTCCATTCGATGGAACATCTTCGTGGTCGGCTTATAAAATTCAATTTGAGGCCGTTATGAAGGCGAATGGATGGACAAAACCGCAAGCCATGACCGCGCTCACCTTGGGCCTTCGAGACCAGGCCTTAAACATTCTTGAGGCGCTCGGCAAGGATGTAACCTACGAGCAGCTGCTGGAGGCGTTAGAGTCCAGATACGGCGATGCGCACCTGGAGCACGTATTTCGTGCTAAGTTGAAGGATCGTGTTCAACGTAGTGCCGAGAACCTGCAGCAGTGGGCCCTGGAAGCTGAAAAGCTGGTTCGAAAAGCATACCAGTCTGCCCCTGCACTTATCGATGGGAATCTGGTACAAGCGTTCGTTGATGGAATACGTGACTTGGAAGTTAGAGCTGCTGTGAGACTTGGGCACCATGAGACGCTGAAAGACGCCTTGGCCCATGCCTTAGAAGTAGAGGCAGTGAGGCAGGACCACCGAACGCACCGCATCAGGGAGGCTGTAGCATCACCCGTACGCGACCGCCCGCAAGGGTACAGTCCTAGGTGCTACACTTGTGGAGAAAAGGGTCATCTTCGGTCAAGCTGTCCTAAGCGCAGCACTCCGAGAGAAGATCAGCAGGGAAGGGTGGCTGAAGTGACTGCCCAACCACAGCAGGGAAACGAGTAAATGCCAGGACTGGGGGGCGGGTGCTGGCTGGTGTTGAAAAAGCCCCGAGAATCTTGATCTCGCAAGCAAATGACGGGAACAGCCTGACCATCAAAGGCGAAGTCAACGGAACACCTTGCAAACTGACATTGGATACTGGAGCTTCTCACACGGTCGTCAATTCTCACCTAGCAAGTCGGTTTCTTGGGGACTACTTCGATAACCACGACCGTATACGATTACTAACAGCTACCGGTCAGCACATAATCGTCCGAGGCAAGAAGGAGGTGGAGTTAAAATTGGGTGACAGATTTTACAAGCACAATGTCATCGTGGCCGACATAGTGGACGATTGCATCTTGGGCCTGGATTTTATGCGGAAATATCGTTGTGAGATCGACGTTGATCAAGGAGTACTGAAATGTGGTTCAGAGGAAGTCTTCATGGAAGGTGCACCATCAGGGAAAGTATACTGCTTGAAGGAGATTGTTCTTCCTCGCAGATCAGAAACGATTGTGCCAATTAGTCTACCACGGAATTCTGGACAAAAAGATCGCAGTGTTCTGATAGAAAGGGTGAACAATGACTTTCCATGGAAGATGGCACGGACTCTGGTCAAGGCCACCAACGTCTCGGCAGTACGCATACTGAATGCAAGTGGCAAGGAGCAAGTGATTAAGAAGGGCACCTTGATCGGCACTTGCGAGGAAGTAGCTTGGATGCGTCAATTGCAAAATCTGCCTACCGGAAATAAAATTCGTAGTCCAAAGTTTGACGTGACAACGCTTTTGGAAAACTGCGATTTAACTAAAGGAGAAATGGACAAGGCTAAGAAGATGTTACTTCAGTGCGCCGACACTTTCTCTTCAAATGATGCTGACATAGGGAGAACTGGACTAGTTCAGCACAAGATAAATACAGGTAACGAGTTACCAATCCGTCAGCGACCAAGAAGACTGCCAGTTGCACGTGAAAAAGAGGTGGAAACCATGATTGAGGGAATGGTGAAGGACGGTGTTATAGAGCCTTCATCCAGTCCATGGTGTTCTCCTGTGGTCCTGGTAAAGAAAAAGGACGGTAGCATGCGCTTCTGTGTGGACTACCGACGACTGAACGATGTCACGAAAAAGGACAGCTACCCGCTGCCTAGGATCGATGACACACTGGATACGCTAACTGGTATGAAGTGGTTTACCACACTTGACCTGAAAAGTGGCTACTGGCAAGTAGAAATTGATCCCAAGGACAAGGACAAAACTGCATTTTCAACAGGAAAAGGGTTGTGGCAGTTTAAAGTTATGCTATTCGGTTTGTGCAATGCTCCTGCGACGTTTGAAAGGCTGATGGAGTAAGTACTCGTCGGATTGATTGGAGACGCATGTCTTGTCTATCTAGACGACATAATCATCTTGGGCCGTACATTTGAAGATCACCTTAAAAACCTCAACCAAGTGCTGTCGAAAATCCAAACAGCAAATCTCAAGTTAAGTCCAAAAAAGTGCTCGTTTTTCAGACAAGAAGTGAACTTTTTGGGACACATAGTTTCGGGGGAAGGTGTTCAAACAGACCCAGAAAAAGTAGTCGCCGTCAATGATTGGCCAGTTCCGAAAGACAAGACACAGGTCAGAGCATTTCTGGGTTTGTGCTCCTACTATAGAAGGTTTGTCAAGAATTTTGCCAACATAGCAAAACCTTTGCACAAACTCACTGAGGAAAAGCGGCAATTCTGTTGGGACGAGAACTGCGACGTCACATTTCAGGAATTAAAGAAACGTCTGTGCAATACGCCTATTTTGGGATATCCTGACACTGAAAATGACTTCATAGTTGACACAGATGCACTGTAATACTGGAATTGGGGGCGTGCTGTCTCAACGAAAAGGAAACCAAGAGGTTGTGATAGCTTACTTCAGCAAGTCTTTATCCAAACCAGAAAGAAATTACTGTGTTACAAGACGGGAGCTACTCGCCGTAGTAAAGACATTGCAGCACTTCAGTAAATATTTGTTGGGACGTAAATTCCAATTACGAACTGACCACGCTGCATTGAAGTGGCTATTACAGTTCAAGAATCCAGAGGGGCAAGTGGCGAGATGGATTGAACTACTGGAAGAGTTTGACTTCGTAACTGAACATCGCAGTGGGAGAACTCACGGTAACGCAGACGCCTTGTCAAGAAGACCTTGTCCTGAAGACTGTAAGCACTGTGCCAGACAAGAGACTAAGGAAGTAGTGCCCGTGAGGATGCTTAGAACGGATCTCAGCGATGAATGGAAGGAAACACTACAGCAGGCTCAGCAAAATGACTCGGACATCAAACCGATTTTCGAGTGGATCAAAGCTGGTGCTCCTAAACCTAAGTGGAGTGATGTGGCTGCGATGAGTTCCATCACGAAGAGTTATTGGGCGCAATGGAACAGCTTGGTGATCCAGGATGGAGTCTTGTGCCGTAAATGGGAAAACGCTCGAGGGGACAGCTGTCATCTACAAATGGTTGTCCCTAAAGCTAAGGTACCGGATGTTTTACGGCTCTACCATGATGGATGTTCAGGAGGACATATGGGGGTAAAAAGGACTCTACAAAAAATTCGAGAACGATTTTACTGGATCCACTGTCGAGATGATGTGGAGGACTGGTGTCGCAAATGTACCAGTTGTGCGGCCGTGAAAGGACCCCACACACGCAGTAGAGGTGCATTAAAAGTGTACAACGTTGGAGCCCCTTGGGAACGGATAGCACTAGACGTTGCGGGACCATTTCCAGAAAGTGAGAGCGGAAACAAATACTTCCTGGTGGTCATGGATTACTTCACAAAGTGGCCAGAAGTCTTTGCTATTCCTAACCAAGAAGCTACAACTGTCGCAGATAAATTAGTTCAGGAAATCTTCTGTCGTTTTGGAGTACCCTTAGAAATACACAGCGATCAAGGAAGGAATTTTGAATCGCAAGTATTTCAGGAGACTTGTCGATTAATGGGTACCCACAAAACCAGAACCACCTCTTACCACCCACAATCTGATGGAATGGTGGAACGATTCAACCAAACGTTGGAAAGATATCTGGCAAAAGTCGTGGAAAGCAGACAAAGGGATTGGGACAAGCATATACAGCCATTTCTTCTGTCCTACCGTAGCGCCGTCCACGAAAGTACGACTGTGACGCCAGCCTTCGCAAACATTTATAAGGGAATTACGGTTGCCTGCTGATTTAATCACTGGAACTCCCCCTGATGCTCCACGTAGTGTAACAGATTATGCGATTGACTTGCGTAACAAGTTGAATGATGTTTATGACCATATCAGACAATCCGGCCAACAGATGTCTGAGAAGATGAAGACCCGTTATGACCGGAAGGCAAATAGTAGGGGTTTCGACGAAAGTTCACTGGTGTGGTTGCATAACCCAGTACGGAGCAAGGGGAAGTCTCCGAAATTGCAAGCAAAATGGGATGGACCATACCGAGTTGTGACTAGGATCAACGATGTCACCTACCGAATACAGAAGGGTCCACGAGGTGCGCCTAAGATTGTCCATGTAGACAGATTGGCGCGATACTACGGGGCTAATGATGCTCGGGACGAGCATGTCTAAGGAGGGGGCAGTGTTACGTCGTACCCGTACTTACCTACAGTTACGGTAGTAGGTACCTAATAGTAGGTAGGTAGGTAATAGTAGGTAGGTAAAACGAGTCCCGAATTATGTAGGTACAAATTCGCAAACTACCTACAAAAGAACATCATTGTAATTTCGACCGTACGCCGAGGGCATAAAGTACCTACTTCTTTCCTCTGTACAAGTTGTGGAATAGTCTAGAAGATTCTAGGAAGTCGTGGATATTTCTCGAACGTTTGATCACCATATAAATAGTCGACGTGTTTGCGGGAGCAGGCAGTCTTATTTTGGCTACAGTACGAAGCGAATCGAAGTGAACTAGTAAGTGCGATATCTAAGTGAATAGTGATCAGTAGTGTACTTGTGATTAAGTTTTAAGTGTTTTGTGATTATTAAAGTAAATTGTTACTTCTTCGGTAGTTATTAATTTATCCCATACCCAGCTCGTAACAGTACGTTTTCTATTACTTTTCTAAACGTTTTAATTTTAAGAAACGCCCACGGCTATAATTTCTTGGTAAACTTATTGTTATCAAAAGATTCTTTGTAGAGAATTAGGCTATACAAAAACATTGCGAGTAAATGTCACAGACTTCTTAGCCAAATAACTTTTGTATTATTGTGTACTTAAAATAACTGAAATTTAACAAATAAAACTCTTAAGATATAATTTTTACAAAAAAGGTACAAGCTACTTCATGTACTCTTACAGACTAAATAGTACTTATACTCATTTGAGCCGGTTTTGCTATTTTTACACGCTTTGATTTCGCAGGTTGAAAGAGAAACAAAGGTATATGAAGCCGCTAAACACAGCCTAATATGAAAATTTAAAATTCAAATATTTTTAAATTTAGAACAGTTAATTAGATTAATAATAAATGTTAATTTTTTCATAAAAGTAGGTATGTATTAATTTAAATAATCATGTTTATTTAAGATATTATTCTATTATTTTTTTAAATTGTGTGGTTAGTGCCTAACCTCATTCTATTTATAAACATGTAAGATCCATTGAATAGGGGGTGAGGCCTTTTTTTTTTTTCTGATGGGAAATCATCAAATGACTTCTCCCGCTCTGGGCGGAGCAGGAGGGAGTGTCAGACTTTTACTGACTAAAACCCATCCATGTTCCTTCATCGCCCTTTGTGTTCCGGGGTCACGGTATCTCTTTCGAACAGCGCAACCCCGGCAGGCATCGGTCCTTGCGGAGCCCTTCCTATTGCTGACTCTCTTTGAGGCGCGTTGCCTCAATTTATATTAAAATTATTTTGTGTAATAATTTAATAATTAAATTAATTAATTTTTTTTTTTTTTTTTTTGTAAAAAAAAAAAATTAAAAGAGTTCGATGATCGAGTTTATATGGCTTTCGGCTCCAGAATGACCTGAAAATAATGGTGTATAATTATAATAAAGTATACATATTCTGATACTTACGTTTTATTTCGTATGGGTCGATTTAACTACGATACTTTTTTCCTATGGTAAACTGATCCACGCATTCGGCCGACTTTTCCTACTCCTTGTAAACTGGGCCGCGGACCAGAGGCCAGTTTCCCCCTAAGCCCTAGAATCGTGAATACATCATAGAGATAATTTGGCCAACTGGCCAACAGTGGGTGTCTTTTGGTTGATATGGTGATGGTGGACAGGCCTGTCGATGCCGAGCCTAGACAAAGATTGCGAGGAGTAAAACACGTAAAACAAAGACTTGTAAATGTGAAGGAAATCTCTCAAACCACCATGATTGTTTACCTATTTATCAAGATCGGTATACTTGCTCAGAACTTTTTAGCCACCAAAATCCGGTTACAAATACGGATTTCAAAAATATAACCTCCCAACAAATAAAAACAAACAAAATAGCACAACTTTTTAAATACTCCGAGAAAAGATCAAGCCAAATACAATACAATTAATAATATTTTTTCCAGCGTCTGTCAAGAACACTTGGCTACCTATTTGCTTTTTAAAATGTTCTCCAAAATGGCGACATCTTTCGGTTTTAAAGCAACAACGTGTGCTGCCAAAGGCAATATCATTATTTCATACTCGGAAGATGCGTTCGGATGCGGCGGCCATTTTTATTGTTCGCTACTTCAAAAACGGAGATTGCATTTGGAAATTTGGCAAATGTCGCGTTTCCTGCTTATGTGGGACGTTTAATTTTAATCGTTAATGGCACAGATTTGAGTTTGTTAAAAATATTGCTTAGGTACTTTTTAAGAGACAAAGCAGAAAGAGTGTTGCTGTACCGTGGGATTAAAACCAGACAAGTGCGTTACTTTAATTATAATTTTTTAATAAAACCATTGTAACAGTGTTTTCGGCAAACTAAATGATTTAATTTGATTGATTTGATTTGATTTTATGGAATTTATATGTGATCACTACTGTTTCAGAAGAACGAAGAAAATCATAAAATATTAAAACATCATGTACCTAATAAATACACCCACATTTCACCAGTTATGTTTAAGTCCTATGTAATAGGGAACGAGCCTATTGTCATCAACCGGGCACAAATTCAGACTCTGGCTGCTACTGAGAAAACCCTAAAGGAAAAACTCAATAATACAATGCCCAACCTGGGGATCGAACCCAGGACCTCATGCTCAGCGGTCGCAATGAGGTGGCTAAGGCAAAGTAAATTTCAGATGGCGCCACCATAGTTGGTCTCAATCTGACCAATAAGGTTAAGCTATTTTGAAATATAAAATGATATTACCACATTTTCAACCAATGACGATGTTTGGGCACCAACTATACTAGCGCCATTAGTTCCACAGTTAGCCTCCCCATTGCGAACACTAAACCAACGAGGCAGTCAAAATTAGCAGTTTGTTCGTACCAAATTGATTGTTCCATAACTTCGAAAATAGCTTTCACCTTATTTCATTTCCTCTTCACCTTATAAGGAATTAAATGCTTATTATAGGGTAGACAACAAAAAAATCTAATTAATTCGTCAGTTAGATTATCAAAAAATATTTGACACGTATTTTTTCTTTTTTTACGAAACCCAAATTGACGAAGATACGACGCTTTTAAAATTCTCAGTACGTCAGGCCTTGGTATAATTTTTAGTGCGTTCTGACGTCACGAGCCCCCACTCCCGAGTTTTGATGCGTTTTATCTTTGTCAAAGTTCATTGATTCACAAAAACAAAAAATACGTGTCCATTTTTTTCCAATACTCTAACTGACGGACTAAATAGATTTGCAATTTTTTGATACAACTATTATGATGCAAAAACTTACACTGTACTGCTCTATTTGCTTCCTGTGTTGATTATTTGCTCCTCTGCAGTAGGTGGTGTACTGTTTTACATAATGGTTGAAAGATACTAACCATATGCGCTGGAGCTAGCCCGATGCGGACAGTTGATTCTTATGAGTTCGCCCGAGCTACTTGTTTCGGTGTTTTGTACGGTACGGGTTTTCTTAAGAAAAACAAAGCGTATTTTTCTTGTGGGGAAATTGAAGTAACGGTCAGGAACAATTAAATGAATCTTGTGTGGTCTGGTGATTGGGTTGGATGCTGAAATGTCAGAGTAAACAGTATGATTATTTCCTTAATCAGAGTTTTTGGAGAAATAATTTCTTGATAGGATTATAGACTGCCTCGTCGGCGTAGTGATAAGCGCCAGTGCTAAGCATCCGGCCCTGGGTTCAATTCCCAGGTTGGGCAAAGTTTTATTAGATTTTATCAGTGACAGCCACGGAGTTTGCATTTGTGCTCGTTCGATGGCAATAGGCTCGCCCGCTAGAGTATATTAGGTACACCTCTGCCTAATCCTTCGGGGATTATAGGGATGGTGTACATACCCTTTGATAAGACTGGTTGGTATATTCAAGCCGACACAAAACTGTTTCATCCAAGTACAACAACGTACAAAACAAAATCCTGTAAACACCACTGCTAACCAACTGAACAAAGCACACAGACAGGCAATTTCTCCTTAAAAAGCAGTGTTAAACATGACATGATCTAAATTAATCGTCCGTAGTACAGTGTTCGCGGGAAGTCGGCCTCGTTTGTAACGCTAACGAAAACATGCTAGGAACACATAAGCCTTTCTCTTGGCGGGTATCTTCGACAGATTAGCTGGTGGGTTAAGTTGGGAGAGGTGAGAGGTCTAGTAAGGAATCGAGTTCTGGTTCAGGTAGATAACAAACAGTTTCGTAACTAGCAGCAGAAAAGTGAAACATCACCAATTTTGACCACTGGACTGTTCGAAAGAGATACCGCGGCTCTGGAACACAAAGAGTTAAGAAGGAATTCGGGTTTTATTCAGTAAAAATCTGACACTCCCTTCCGCTCCACTCAGAGCGGAAGCGGTCGTTTGATGATTTCCAATCCGAAAAAAAAGGGAGCCTAGATTTGTTTTATGGTACCTACTTAAACAGTACTGGCAAAGTCGGTATTTGGTCATTGGCGTTTAGAAATTTTTATTGTGTCGCTTAGTGTTAAAGGTTTGTAGGCGTCTTGAAATACCCCTCAAGGCCTCAATAAGGATGTTTACAAAATACTTGAAGCGAGATTTCCCCTTAAAATATTACCTACCTGAAGACTTAAAGGCCAAAATTGTATGAGCCCGTGCCTCAGACAATACATAATTATAAAATCTATGTCATTAAATAGTAAAGATTATTACAAAAAATAAAAAGGTGCATATTGCTCAGCAGTCTTTGACAGAAGTCATAAAGGTTTAAAAAATGACCCTAACCCAAAAAGTTGCTCTCTTTCATTACACACCAAACAACAAACGTAATTTAATATTAATTATTTCTAGCGAACAGTATTAATTGCAAGCGTTTACAACAAAATACGGTTCGCGTTTCTTACAAAATAATAGATACCTAACAACGTGTACTAATAAACAAGGCGTTAGTAACCTTTACCCTTGAAATTCTACCTTGATGTATACAAGTTAAGGTTGGGTTTTGTTTGTGGTGTTTTTCTTTGAGTTCGGAAACTAGAGATGGGATTTCGTATTGGGGAAGTTTAGATTATACAAACAGGTGATGCGAGTCGTTATTAAATATTTTCTATACGATCGTTTCAATTTTAGATGGTGATTACAGAAGGATTTACTTTTACCTAACTTGGGAACAAGCGGTTAAGATAACTTAGACGCGAGGAGAAGCGTCCTAACGAAAGCGAACGGTCGCTTGAAATACGCGATCGTCACCTTCATTATGTTACACAACACATTCGTTCGGAAAACTGGTAGGCGTCCTCTGTCAGTTCAGCCCCAATATTCGTGTTCGGCAGACAAAATTTTACGTGATACTCGTGTGTTCGCGCGATGAATGGTGAATATGTTTATTGTTCGCGAAAAATAAAATACTGGAAAACCTGGCTGAAAAAAAAAAAAGAACTGACTGAATGAGAATTTAAACTAAATTGAGAAATGGCCATTTCAGTCTTTAACAGAGAATTCTACAAAACAGCAAAAATGTCAATAGCTCCTTCAGCTTTCACATAATTATTTATGGTAAATCCTGACTCACAATAGTCGCCATATTGGACAAATAAGCTCCAGTGTATCTCTTCCGTTTATCCTAATAACCAAGACGTGCAATAGGCAAGTCATTCATTCAATGCTGACGGATATGTATTGTTTTGGTTCCGAAAGTGATATCAAGGAGAAGGGGAACGTTTTCAAAGATAATATATTAACAGATATACTCATGAGTGTAAGCAAGTATTTACGAGGAGGTACTCGTGGCTTTATAATAACAGACACTCGGATTGATCTTCAAGTTAAGTCGTTAGTTGGTCTGTGGATGGGTGACAACCCATTACATTTTCCGAGTTTCCTCCGTGGCTTGGATAGAAGGTTAAGCCGTTGGTCTCGGCTGTCATTTGTAGATCTTTGACAGTCGTTTAGTAGTCAGTGGCCCGAAGGTCTGACAAACAGTCTTACCAAGGGGCATCGTATTACCCAGTACTAACTGGGTTGTGGAGGTCAAAAAAGCAGTCGCTCCATGTAAAATACTGGTATTCAGCTGTATCCGGTTAGACTGGAAGGCGACCCCAACATAGTTGGGAAAAGGCTAGGCAGATGACGAAACGAAGTATGGCACAGTGTGTTTTAGGCCCAGCGCACACCGCTGGAGGCGAATCGCAGCGCATTTGAAGACAACAATTTAATATCAACCTTGACTACCTTGATATAAGGTCAATAAAAGAATAAATTCGCACGCAGCACTCGGAGCGCGCTCAAGCTACTACAAGAGCATGCGCGCGACCGGGCCTTATAAGTATGAGACTGCATGTGTATTTTGCATTGGTCTTTCAAGCTGTTTTTATTAGTTGCAGTATATTATATTAGTTTCATTCAAATGTATTACTGTTCTTACATCCTACTTAAAATTTCCCTAATTGAGATATTCTTTGAAGATCAGGTAAATCTATCTAACTTCCTGATAAAAATAAAAATAAAAAATAACTACCTACATTTTTATTTACTTAAGAACCTCACGTTAAACTTACCACAAAAAAACTCTGTATTACAATTTCCCAACAAAACACCATCATATTTACAAATACAGAAGACCATAAAATTATTCTAATAAGCTCAGCGGTCCTGAATTCGATTCCCGGAAACAATTATCTGATAGTAGCCGGTATGCTGTGGTTACACTAAGTACATAGGGTGCAGAAGGTCAGCTTCATACATCATCAACTACCTAGTTTTTTCCCAACTATGTTGGGGTCAGCTTCCAGTCTGACCGGATGCAGCTGATTACCAGTTTTTTAAATGGAGCGACTGCCTATCTGACCTCCACAACCCAGTTATTACTGGGTTATACTGTCAGTTTCGCAAAATGAGCGAAAACTTTGAACTACGTACTTAAAACAGAGGACTGTTGCGAGAGCTTCGAAAGATTCAATAAAATATGTGGCATTAGACACAAAACTTTGCCAGATAATGTACAAAAATATCTCAAAGTCAAATTCAAGTTATGAACCTGCTACCGGCTAGTTTAACCTTTGCTTTAAAAATATCAGCAAAATAAACAAGGCGTTAGTAACCTTTACCCTTGAAATTCTACCTTGATGTATACAAGTTAAGGTTGGGTTTTGTTTGTGGTGTTTTTCTTTGAGTTCGGAAACTAGAGATGGGATTTCGTATTGGGGAAGTTTAGATTATACAAACACGTGATGCGAGTCGTTATTAAATATTTTCTATACGATCGTTTCAATTTTAGATGGTGATTACAGAAGGATTTACTTTTACCTAACTTAGGAACAAGCGGTTAAGATAACTTAGACGCGAGGAGAAGCGTCCTAACGAAAGCGAACGGTCGCTTGAAATACGCGATCGTCACCTTCATTATGTTACACAACACATTCGTTCGGAAAACTGGTGCCTCGTCCTCTGTCAGTTCAGCCCCAATATTCGTGTTCGGCAGACAAAATTTTACGTGATACTCGTGTGTTCGCGCGATGAATGGTGAATATGTTTATTGTTCGCGAAAAATAAAATACTGGAAAACCTGGCTGAAAAAAAAAAAGAACTGACTGAACGAGAATTTAAACTAAATTGAGAAATGGCCATTTCAGTCTTTAACAGAGAATTCTACAAAACAGCAAAAATGTCAATAGCTCCTTCAGCTTTCACATAATTATTTATGGTAAATCCTGACTCACAATAGTCGCCATATTGGACAAATAAGCTCCAGTGTATCTCTTCCGTTTATCCTAATAACCAAGACGTGCAATAGGCAAGTCATTCATTTAATGCTGACGGATATGTATTGTTTTGGTTCCGAAAGTGATATCAAGGAGAAGGGGAACGTTTTCAAAGATAATATATTAACAGATATACTCATGAGTGTAAGCAAGTATTTACGAGGAGGTACTCGTGGCTTTATAATAACAGACACTCGGATTGATCTTCAAGTTAAGTCGTTAGTTGGTCTGTGGATGGGTGACAACCCATTACATTTTCCGAGTTTCCTCCGTGGCTTGGATAGAAGGTTAAGCCGTTGGTCTCAGCTGTCATTTGTAGATCTTTGACAGTCGTTTAGTAGTCAGTGGCCCGAAGGTCTGACAAACAGTCTTACCAAGGGGCATCGTATTACCCAGTACTAACTGGGTTGTGGAGGTCAAAAAAGCAGTCGCTCCATGTAAAATACTGGTATTCAGCTGTATCCGGTTAGACTGGAAGGCGACCCCAACATAGTTGGGAAAAGGCTAGGCAGATGACGAAACGAAGTATGGCACAGTGTGTTTTAGGCCCAGCGCACACCGCTGGAGGCGAATCGCAGCGCATTTGAAGACAACAATTTAATATCAACCTTGACTACCTTGATATAAGGTCAATAAAAGAATAAATTCGCACGCAGCACTCGGAGCGCGCTCAAGCTACTACAAGAGCATGCGCGCGACCGGGCCTTATAAGTATGAGACTGCATGTGTATTTTGCATTGGTCTTTCAAGCTGTTTTTATTAGTTGCAGTATATTATATTAGTTTCATTCAAATGTATTACTGTTCTTACATCCTACTTAAAATTTCCCTAATTGAGATATTCTTTGAAGATCAGGTAAATCTATCTAACTTCCTGATAAAAATAAAAATAAAAAATAACTACCTACATTTTTATTTACTTAAGAACCTCACGTTAAACTTACCACAAAAAAACTCTGTATTACAATTTCCCAACAAAACACCATCATATTTACAAATACAGAAGACCATAAAATTATTCTAATAAGCTCAGCGGTCCTGAATTCGATTCCCGGAAACAATTATCTGATAGTAGCCGGTATGCTGTGGTTACACTAAGTACATAGGGTGCAGAAGGTCAGCTTCATACATCATCAACTACCTAGTTTTTTCCCAACTATGTTGGGGTCAGCTTCCAGTCTGACCGGATGCAGCTGATTACCAGTTTTTTAAATGGAGCGACTGCCTATCTGACCTCCACAACCCAGTTATTACTGGGTTATACTGTCAGTTTCGCAAAATGAGCGAAAACTTTGAACTACGTACTTAAAACAGAGGACTGTTGCGAGAGCTTCGAAAGATTCAATAAAATATGTGGTATTAGACACTAAACTTTGCCAGATAATGTACAAAAATATCTCAAAGTTAAATTCAAGTTATGAACCGGCTACCGGCTAGTTTAACCTTAGCTTTAAAAATATCAGCAAAATGTGGACCAACCTGTAAAAATCCCCGAAAACTGAATCTTGTATTAGCCGCAGCGAAATAGTGAAGCATGTCTATGTGTGCGTAAGATTTATCCGGGCAGTGTGTCAAAAGAAAGGGGAGGCTACCCAGACCCAGCTAGATACCCAGCAGTGGGTTATTCCGCGCTGATAGGAAGATAAGGTTGCCCTTCTACACTTTTCTTTGTTGTGGCCATTATTACACTAATTTATTATTTCTGTTCGCCCGCGGCTTGGGCGTCTATAAGGAAATTGTTCCTGACTATTGCCAAGCTTCGGATTTTGCCTGCTTTTTGAGTATGTTGTTTATAGTATGATGTTTAGTAGTAATAATAGAGGTTCTGTATAATAATCATAAACGTTTTGACCGTTGATTTATTTGTTATTAAAGTAGGCCGTGGTCCTTGTTACTTTGAGTTTTACGGCAATTTTACTTCAATATTACGTAGATATTGGGTTTAAATTTGGAATTTGCTTGACATTATAGTCGTTTACGATCTAACACCAGGTAATTCGTTATTTCAGGTTTTTAAATTTTGATGCTGGTTGCTAGAGATCGGAAGACGCGTTGTTTCAGTCAATCAACGCGTTTCTATCTAATTTAAAGTGTATACAAAATATGAAATTGTATTGTACTGTTACCCAGGTGTAATTATGCAAAAACCTATTTGCCAAATAAAATCGTTTATCATTTAAAAATACTTTGATCCAAATTATTTCAAAATCAGTAAATTTTTTCTGAACATCTCCAAAGAAAATTAATCATTGTGAAGTGACATCTTTTCCCAGAAGGGTAGGTAGAATTTACAGTATTCCACGTGCTACAATTTACAGAAACTTCTTCTACTTCGTCCAGATTCATACATCTGCTCACACAGAAAAAACTGTCCCCACAAACCGTATCTCTACATCTCAAAAAACAAAAGATACGACAGCAAAACTTCAATATCAAACAATCCTTAATTAACAGTGAAGCCTAAACCCCCTCTCACAAACTTGCGACCAAGACTTGGAGACAAGACAAAAGTCGCACTGTGCACAGTCGCATTCGCTTCCGTAGTGAACGAGACTGCCTGCAAATTAATTCTCTTTTGTAATACTATGAAAAAGCAATGAAAGTTCTACTCAAGTCTCACCTTGGAGTTGAAAATGGTTTTCATACTTTGTATAAACTGTTATAGTTAATTAAATGTTGCCTATTTATTTTCAACAGTGTATCGAAAGCTTTTGAAGGGGAAAAGTTTTGATTTCAATTTTTGGTAGTGCTTCGACGCTCAAAATTTGAAATTCATACTTTTCGCCTGCTTTGGCTTTGGTTTTATCAAGTTTGTTTGTAATTTGATTTGAGGATAGGTTAGGACATCGTAGAAATCGTAAACGGGTCACATTAATTGGATAATTTGGTATGGTATGGTAATTTAAATTTTATTGACAGGCAATATATATCTAAAAGAGTTGTATTTTTTGAAGGCTTCATTATTTTCAGTTCTTATTTATTGAGTGGTTTAGTGCCTAGCCTCGTGTCAGAGTTTTTGGGATGGGCCTCTGACTTGGCTTTACATGCCGTTGAGAAAAAACTCTCAGGCATGCTGGTTTCCTGTGCAAGCAGGTATAATTATACAATACGCACATGAGTCCGAAAAATCAGAGGTGCGTGGCTTGGGTCTGACAGTCAAACTACCAGTAAGCTATCTTCTTCTCTCAAAACTCTTGCCATATGTGACACATATCCTTTATGGGCGGCATGGGCACCGGGCCGTAGGCCGATGAAGGAAGCCAGCGGAGGCCCGGCACTTCGGGGACAGAAGTCAAAACATTAGAATGAGGTATGAATGAAGTTTGTTTCACTAAATTCCAATCCAATAAATAATTTCAAAATTCGAACTGACGATTTAAAGATTCAATTCCAATGCTACAGTTCTGGCTAACTGCCTACGCTGTAAAAACACAAAACAATACGAGATCCAAATTTAAAAGAGCATCCTATAAATTGGTATATTATTATTATAAGTTAGTACAACCGACAGCCAATGACAAAAAGGACAAAGTAGTTGGAACGCGCCGACGATGTCTTGGCAACATCTCTGAGTGATTAAAATCTTCGGAGCGTGTATGCGAGATAATCTGGCATCAAACCAACGATCCTTTAGTGCTGGGAGCCTGTTTGTACATTGGGGACTATCTGTTACTTATTTTTCTGCGTTTATGTTAGGTTCTGTGTAGATTGGTTAGAGTTCTTCTGACTTTTTTTAACCTGCGCACAGACCTGGTCACTCACTGAGGCTTAGAAGTTCCGCTTTGGAGTTGGCTATAGGGCAATAGAACGCAACATTCTAGGTGTCAAAAGACAAGGTAGGATTCGGAACACCACGCTTCGTTCTAAACCGGGGGCATAGTGGATAAGAAGGTGAAAATGGGATTGGGCGGGTTACGTTAGCCGCATGCACAAAGACCGCTGAGCAAGAATAATACCAGTATTTAACTAAGAGGGACTCCCTATCTGATCTCCACAACACAGTTATTATTACTGGGTAATACGATACTTCTTGGTAAGACTGGTTTTCAGACTTTGGACCACTCACTACCTGTATTGACTGAGTCTGTCAAATCTACAATTGACAGCCCAGGAGACCAACTTTCCAAGCCACGGAGGAAACTTGGTATGTAGTGGATGGTCACTGATCCAGGTGCTCCTTGGATCAGTGACCATCTAAACAAGCACGGCTCGTGTAGGAACGACGGCCCCTAAACATGCCTATACAGCTATTGTCGCCACGGACAAACCCGTATCGCATACGAAGAAGGGGGAAAATGAAAGCTGCTGTGAACCTGCAAACAGGGGTTCGAAACAGCATGGCCCAGCAACGGCCACGTGTGACAATGATGGCTTCGTGAACGTGGAGAGGAAGAAGAGGAAGAAGCCTCCTAGTTGAAAACAGTGCGGGACCGCGCTGGCAGGACCCATTATGCTGCGTCCGGCGATATCAACGACGCAGCTCTATGTGTCCTGTCTACATCACACCACGAAGGTTGAGGACATCGTGGAGTCTGAGCGAAGACCAGCTGGCCCTTGAGGGTCGAGAAGTAGGAGTCGCGCCACAACACGAATTTTAAGTCGTTTGTGGTGCAAGTTCCGACTCATCATAATGAGACCTTCCTCAAGGAAGAGTTTTGGCCGAAGGGTGTCATGTATCGGCGATTCCGCGGAAGGCTACGCGACACCACGCAGCGCAACATGACGCCGTCTCTTCGTGTTTAATAGTTTAATTGTGGTTTTTATAAATTTGTATGTTAGTCTGTAAGGTATATATGATATGGGTCTTTTGTTACCTGAAGTAAAAGATATATTATTATTATTTACTAAAAGATCGACCCGAGCGGCTGTTATTATTCTTCTACGAACTGCTCAGCTTAGTCTCGCTACCCTATTATATGGGACTTATTGATAACCAGCAATATGTGAATACACTATTTATTCCTTCGGAGATTATAGGATTGATATCATGTTATGTAAATATTAACTCTATTATAGCAGTCGTATTGTTTTCATACACGAGACTCCAACAAACTTGGCGACTAACTATGAAATATTCACTATTGAAATACCATTCATAAATATCTTCATCTCTAGAATTCCCCCCACTATGAACGAGTCTTAACATCCGTAAACAAGTACGGAGGACCTTTGTACAGTCTGTTGTCAAGGAAGCGAGCTCAAGAATTGTTAACAACGCTTGATTTTGTATAGATATTGTTAGTTCTGTTGCTCTATAGCGTTCTTAGCTTCCGTGTGTCGAGCGATAAGTTATTTGTGTTCTGAGGGGGTCAGGTTTTTAGTGTTATTAGTGTGTTTTATGTTATATAAGGAAGAAGATGGTTATAAAAGAGGTGAGAAGTTTGGTTTTGCGGTCCTAATGTGGTATAACAACATCGTGAGGAAACCAGCTGCTTGAAATATATTTCTTGTTAAGTCAATTCAGAGGCCCATGGGTGGCATTAAAACTCTGACACCGGGGTAGGCACTAACCACACGATAAAGAAAGAAGAATGTGGTATACTTGGAAATCGAAGATTTATTGGACTTCTAGTTTGTCTTTTGAGTTGTAGAGGTAGGATAGGCAGTCGCTCCATGTAAAATACTGGTATTCAGCTACATTCGATTAGACGGTAAGCTGACCCCAACATAGTTGGGAAAAGGCTAGGCAGATGATGATGATGATGATATCTCTTCGCATCTCTTCTAGTGATTGCTGGTCCTTTTTTTTTGTTTCGGATGGGAAATCATCAAATGACTCCTCCCGCTCTGGGCGGAGCAGGAGGGAGTGTCAGACTTTTACTGATTAAACCCATTCATGTTTCTTCATCGTCCTTTGTGTTCCGGGGCCACGGTACCTTTTTCGAACAGTCCCGCAGCTCCGGCAGGCATCGGCCCTTGCGGACCCCTTCCTTTTGCTGATTCTTTTTGTGGCGCGCGTGGAACACGAACGCGCCGTCGACACGGCCTGTCGTCATGAGACGGACGGATGGCGAGCTAGCCCATAGCCCACCGTCCACAGGCCCGCGCCTACGGTGGCCGGGGCAACTCCCGCGGCGGCCGGGACGTGAGGTTCTCTCCCTCTCACGTTCCGCCACTTCCTTTTCTAGCATTACTGCTTCACAGAAGGAGTTGACGGCGTCCCATTCCGACTCGCTCCGGACCATGGATTGAACCAGGGCCGGACGCGAGAGGTCGCCGCCGCCGATCACCACTTCGAGGACACGGCGGTGCTCCACCCAAACGGGGCACACCTCCACAGTGTGCTCCACCGTGTCCTCCGGTCGATCTTCGCAATGGAAGCTAAGATCTTGCTTCAAGGTAGTAACCTTGAAGCAAGATCTCGTAACATTGTAAAGGCCAAGTAAAATTAGGCAGATGTACTTAGCTAACTAACTAAAACCATCTTGTCAAACCATTGACTGACATCCACAAAAGGCAATTGATTCAAACTTTCAAAGATCTATTTTCAATCGCTCTTCCCTCAAACAAAACACCGTAGTCGAACACCAATCTACAAAAAAACAATTCACAAGACCATGACACCCATTCCAGTACAAACGAAAACAAATGCCAACAGTCGAAACACCCAGCAAACGTCCAATATCATGCGCAAAACTTCGACGTTCGTACATAAAAACAATTTTCGATTCTTCATAAAATTACAAGTCGGGCCCAAAGAATGGCCGAGCCTAAGATTTATGTCTTAATTTTGACAGTCCCGTAAGGTTTTCGGGGCGGAATAAATAAGTTATGAGTTATCGTCTCGCAATTGAAAAAAACCGGCACAAATGTTACCTTCGGCTGGGGAAAGTTTTCACTATGTGTTTTTAGGATTGAGAGGGTTATTTTGTCTTATGTTTGTTGCTCTTTTCTCAACTGAAATTGCCGTTGAAATTCATTGTATTTCGCATAAATTCAGAATCACAAATATTTAATATTAGATGTAGAAAACGGCTGGGAGGCCGTGCCAAGATAAGATCAGTACAAATAGAGAACTGAAAACAATGCTTTTCATTGTAAGATTTCTCATCTAAGTGTTATAAGAACCGTTAGTAAGACCTGAGTTGGGATAAATTAAGTTTTTCTTAAGAAGCGTGACAAAGGCACAAGAGGCAAAGTGCATGGTTTCTATGGAATGCCCTTACCGGGCTGGTAATGATCCCCATAAAGGTACCATTCAACGACAGCCTTTAGCTAAGCTGCGCACCAGTATAAGGGTCAGTTTCTACCGAAGCGGAGACGAAACGAGAGGACAGATGTGTTGTAAACCACCAAAAGAATTTCGTTTTTTACACTTCGCATTTCCGCTCAGCTTTAGTGGAAACGGTTGAGCAGAAAGGTTATGAGATGTCTCGTAATTGTTTAGGCCACCCTCCGCACTCGGCACACTAACTACGACACTACGTCAAGACGTTAGCGGTGTGCTGTGAGCGGCATGCGATGAGCGGTGCACATCTCTTCTCTTCTCCGCTTTGCACATCTCGTCACAGCTTCGGTGGAAACACCCTAGCTCTTACATTTCCTCTCCTCTCCGCTTCCCACATCTCTTTTGGTGGAGTCTGGACCTTACGAGAACCTTCGCTTTGTAAATTTTGTGCAGGCAGGATCATCCACTGCAACCAACGGTCAATGCTATGTAGTTGAAAAACAAATGAACCGAACAGCTTACGTGGCAAACCTATCTGTACACGTCCTTTTCATAGCAGTTGACGGTCGGGTCATCGTTGCTTATATGCTTTTTATCGCAAAAAAAACTATCGATAAGGATTATCAGATCCCACGAACAAAACAATAACGCACATATCGTTACACAAAATAATCAGAAATGCATAACCGACCTCTCCTTTCCACTCTTCCAGTTATAAAAAAAATCAGATTGCATACCCAATTACTCAGATACCAATAAACAACCACAATGACAATACTTTGCTTACAAAGAACAATCGGTGCTCGGTCAGTAGCACGACAGCAATAATTATAGGTGTCATTCTCACAAAGGAGCTGATATAAAATCAATTTTGTGCAAGCCATGCTGTCCGGGCGTAATATTCCGTACATATAAAATTGTGGACTGTGTTTGAGCTTATCGGTGCTGTAGTGGTCTCAAACGCAAATGCTGAGTATAAAGTCCTGTTTTGATTCCCAGATCGGGCAGTGTTATTCGGTTTTCCCAAAAGAAATTCTTAGTAGCAGCCGGGTCTAGATTTGTGCCTGGTTAATACTCGTAGCAATAAGTTCGCCTCGTATCACAACAGAACGTATACATCACTGACGGAATTTCGGTGTACTGTTAGGTACACCTCTGCCCAAACGGCAAAACCTTGGGGATTGCAGACGTAATGTTATGTTATGTATTACAATTAGTCAGTCTTGACGCATTTATATCATGACTGACCAATTGACTTTTCTACAGTTAGCCGTATACTGATTGTGAAGTAACATACAACAACAACAACAGCCCATAACGTCCACTGCTAGACATAAGCCTCTCCCATGATGGGAGGAATTTGCCGTAATCTCCACGCTTGGCAGGCGGATTGGAGATCGCAGTGATGAAGGACTAACAAAACGCTGCTGTCCATTCTCTGGTCTACGGAGGCGCAAGGTGTTCTGCCTCAGACATTAGTCGCCTTATACGACACCCGTGAGTGTAATGGGTTGGTTCTATTCTACTCTGCTGGATACCACACGGCTGAGTAGTGAGGTAACATCCAACCGCCTCACACGGGGACCCCAGACTCGCCTGAAGCAGAAACGTTTACAGACATCTTTGACCACTTACTATCTGGTAACGTGGGGTTCTGCTATCGTGGGGATCTGCTATCCTAGGTTCGATTTTCGGGTCGGGCAAAAAGTGCTATTGGGTTTTTCCATTAGAATTTTTTCAGTAGTAGCCTGGAATTTGGAAGTTGGCGGTTAGAAACCCCCCCGTGCCTCGGAAAACACGTTGAGCCGTTGGTCCTGCGCCTGATCTCTCTCCGGTCGTGTCGGATTGCCCTCCCATCGGAGTATGAGAGAAAAAGGAACAGAGAGTGCACCTGCAAAAAAACACTATTATTTGAAAAGTAGTTAAAGTTTCACTAAGATTTTATCGTTATTATCGTTATAGGAGTTTTAGTCAAAGGTCTCGAGTTCAAACCCAAGACACGCATCTCTGATTTTTCGGATTCATGTGCGTATTGTATAATTATCTCTTGTTTCGGTGAAGGAAAACATCGTGAGGAAACCAGCATGCCTGAGAGATATTTCTCGACGGCATGTAAAGCTAAGTCAGAGGCCCATGGGCGGCATAAAAACTCTGACACCAGGTTAGGGACTAACCACACGATAAAGAAAGAAAGACCGTTATTGCAATTTTTGCTAGAATAAAGCACATACAATTAGTAAAATTACTTAATTAAGGCCAAAAAAATAGATTTAAACAAGGCAGATTGAGTTAAATGACGTCACATCATGGCCGCGACAGCTACGGACGTCTAAACTGTCGTAGAAAATTGCAGGAGTTTAATAATATTTTTGAGCGACAGTGCGCGCAGCGAGCAGCATTTGAACTTAAACTTTTAATACTTTTCTTGGGTTGATAGTACTGTATTTTATTGATTTAAGTGAAAAAATTATTACATGCATATTACCTATTGAATAGTAGACGGACAAAGTCGTGGGAAAAAAGCTAGTGATTCACAATAAACCTTATTTGCATTGAAACCAAGCGTGTACCTTCACAATATAATTTATTGGTGACACAGCTACTGTTGTCGCATCCAGTAATTACTGTGTACTTGTTCACTTAAATTCAATTAAGCTATTGTATTTTTAACTAATTAATCGGTTATTTTTTGAGTGGTTTGTTTATGGCAATTTTGCTATGTAGTGCTGTGCAAAGTGAGGTGTTTTCCAGTGTATATTAAAGCATTTTATTACTTATTCAAAATTGCAGAATAAAAATGTGAAAAATGGCGATTGTAATCATTACGCAGCTGTGGTTTGCTGATTAAGACCAAATAACAAAATAAGATCGAATTTTGCACCAGTATTCTTCGGTTAGACCATGCCATAGTTATGTAGACATATTGTTTTGTAATATCATCATCATCATCATTGGCCAAGCCTTTTCCCAACTACGTTGGGGTCGGCTTCCAGTCTAACCGGATGCATCTGAATACCAGTATTTTACATGGAGCGACTGCCTATCTGACCTCCAGAACCCACTTAGTACTGGGTAACACGATAAGACTGGTTGTCAGACTTTCGGGCCACTGACTACCTGTAACGACTGTCAAAGATCTTCAAATGAGATTTTTCCGTAATTACACAAAAAAGACAGAAAAAGAGTCGAAACGCCATGCGGATGCGTGGCATTCATTACTATTCGGGACTTAAGACACTAGACTACAGTGCCGGCTGTCCTTTAGACATCAATAATCTTTTATTCCAGCTAACAGTAGAGGTGGAAGACGTAAGACAAGTTTTGGCGCCTCTTGGGAGAAGCTTATATCTAGGAATGGACAAAGATAAGTCATTTATTTCTTAACAAAATACATTTAAAAAAAACTTAATAAGGTTTAGTAATTTTAAAACAAAATAAAGATAGGATGATTGATTGTTAATAGAGCCTATGACAAGCTTAAAGCCTCATTTGTGTACCACCCCTATTCTCACTCAACGTTTCCGTCACTTATCTTCACACACTAAACTATCCTTCACATTACAGTGACAGTAATAGTATAGTTACAGTGAGACTCGTCCCATCCGGTTAAACCGTTTATTTTCAGTTGACACACATAACTCCACGTTTCTTATCGCGCACGTTAAAGCTGAAAGCTTTATGATGTTCGGACGAGAGAATACTTGTATGTAACAGAGTTATATTTATATGTTAAACTTGAATCTCGGTATGATAATAATCTCGATGTTAAAGGCTTTCCATCTTTATAAGTGTATTGGAAAATCGTATAAATGCTACATGTTTTATCATGTGTCCACTACCCTTCGGGGCCTGGAAGAACTGCCCGCTATTGTACTTTTTTTTTAAATTGCCTTTTATGTTCCACTGCTGGCCAAAGGCCTCGCATTCTCCAGTGTTTAGCCTTCTCCAGCCGGTCAAACGAGGAACGAGTCCAAATCTGCCTCGGTGACGATATCAGTCTTCGGGCCCAAAAACCTCTTATGTTTAAAAAAAAAAACAAATAAATTAGTTACGGAAAATGTAGAGGTAAATTCATAATTATTCAAAAATTCATTTGTTTTCTTATGGTGAAGTGTCGGGACTCCTAGTATGGAAAAATTTTTGGTGACCAATCGGAACAGTGAAGAGTATTTATTGATTTGGTTCACCAACAATTGTTTACACTAGTTAATGCAAATGAAACGGAAGTAACAAATCAGAATAAAAGCGTAACAATCACACACTGCAAGTAAACTCTGCATGCTCACAAAACGTTGTCGTTACTTACAAAAAAGATAGAAATAAACAGACTATATTATCAAAGATGCACTGAAATAAACTCAATAAATAAATTAAAATAAATTAAACTCCGCCCCCTAAGAACACCTTAAATACTAGAGCCATTTATAAATGCGTTGCAGAAAAAGCTGGAATTTCACCTGTGCCTGTAAACCCATAAACTTCGAATCGGAATTCGGCAACGAGCCTTGTTTCAAGAGGCTCCGCGAAAATAGAAACTATCAAATTATAAGTACTTTAATAGAACTCCTGAGACTCTAGCACGAGTGTTGACGTTTTTCGTAACGTAATAACATCGATTTTTAAATTAAAAATACTCGTTTCACAAATAATATTTTCATAATTTTAGGAATTTATTCATATCTATGGATGATACTGTTTGTGCTTGTTGCAAACAATTTAACTAAAATACTGTAGAATAATTATATTTTTGATTAAAAAATCGACGTATTATTATAGTTACGAAAAACGTCAAAACTCGTGCTAGAGTCTCAGAAACAAAATGTTTCACAATATACTTTATTTATTTACCACTTTAGTTAACTTACTTTGCTTTTAAGAACTTAGTGCAGTATAAGTCCTTTGAAAATTCGTATTTTAATGAAAGTCTCGAGTGACAATTGGCACTGTGCCAACAATAGGTTATTTACCCTATCTAGTGTTTATATAAAGTTTAAAGGGGGTTTATATGGAAATATTTGGCATACTTCTCTAACATAGGTTTTTAGCACCGACAAAAAATAATGTGACAAGACGGCGTTAGTCTAGGGGTCGCGAGCGCAACTGCTGAGTATGAGGTTCGATTCCCGGGTCGGGCAAAGGGTTATTGGGTTTTTCCATCAGGAATTTTTGTGTGTTTTACTTCGAGAAAATCTTAATTATTTCAGGTGTAAAAGCATTGTTACTGTCTAGCTATGTTTAAGCATACTGCAAACGAATCTTTGGACACAGCTAATCATACATAGATCATGGAACATCTAGCAGGATAGTCTAGTGGTACGTCGGACTGCCAAGTCATAGGTCTTGAGTTCAAACCCAAGTCACGCACCTCCGATTTTTCGGATTCATGTGCGTACTTCGGTCAAGGATACCAATAGGAGGAAACCAAACTAGCATGCCTGAGAGATATTTCTTGACGGCATGTAAAGCCAAGTCAGAGGCCCATGGGCGGCATAACAACTCTGACACCAGGTTCGGCATGACTAACAACCCGAAAATAGATGTAACATCGTTTTTTTTTTTTTGTTTTGGTATATCATCAAATGACTCCTACCGCTCTGGACGGAGCGGGAGGGAGCGTCAGACTTTTACTGACTAAAACCCATCCATGTTCCTTCTTTGCCTTTTGTGTTCCGGAGCCGCGGTGTCTCAGATGTAACATCTTAACATTTCGCCTGTAATTCCTAAAGGTTAGGCAGATGTGTACCTAAAGTGCAACATCATTCAGCCAGATCGTGATAGGTCTCGTATCAGCCTGTCTCTCCCCTTTGACCTCTGACCCCAGGAAAGTTAACTATTAATTGACCCGGAATAGAACTTTTAGTTCGAACTTGTAATTATTGTTGTGCATTAGCCAAATTGTGTTGAACATTTAAAATTTATAGAAGGAAGTGGGTGGAGCTTGGAAGGGTCGAACGTTTTAAGAGTACAGAGTAGAATCGTGCAGAAGATTCACTTTGCACAAAATTGATTCCATATCTATGATAAGTAGTGTGACAGTCGGACTGCCAAGTCATAGGTCTCGAGTTCGAACCCAAGACACGGCACCTCTGATTTTTCGAAGTCATGTGCTTATTGTATAATTATCACTTGCTTCGGTGAAGGAAAAACATCGTGAGGAAACCAGCGCGCCTGAAAGATATAATAATATCTCGACGGCATGTAGAGCCAAGTCAGAGGCCCATGGGCGGCATAAAAACTCTGACACCAGGTTAGGCACTAACCACACGATAAAAAAGAAGAAGGTAGTGACGAACTTATTCCAATAGGCGAGACGACAAAAAAAAAACGAATTAGTCCGTCAGTTAGATTATCAAAAAATATTTGACACGTATTTTTTCTTTTGTTACGTAATCCAAAATTGACGAAGATACGACGCTTTTAAAATTCTCAATACGTCACGCTTAGGTATAATTTTTAGCTAGTTCTGACGTCACGAGCGACTTCCGAGTTTTAATGCGTTTTATCTTTGTCAATATTCATTGATTTACAAAAACAAAAAATACGTGTCCATTAATTTCCAATACTCTAACTGACGGACTAAACAGATTTGCAATTTTTTGATACTGTCGTCATGCCTATTTGCCTATTTGTATAGCAGGAGAATGCTGACAGTGTAAAACTTCTACACTTATCTTTGTTGTGGTTTCCAAGCGAGTTTTATGGATCACGATATATGCTTGAAGGCTCAAGCTAGCATGTTACAACTATACTTGTTAATGAAGATAGTGTGCAATGGTGCTAACTGTAACTTACAAGCCAGTTCATAATTGCAACATGTGGTAAGAACATGTGACGATTCTAACCTAGGTTTTTTTTACCCTTGGGTGTTGAGTATCGATAGTTCTGCAACTAAAAGTCAGTCCCACATGTACCAAAAACCACCTAAGCAGAGATAGCTTAGTAGTGTGTCAGACTGCAAAGTCAGAGGTTTCGAGTCTATCGGACTTACCAAGGGGTATCGTATCACCCAGAACTCTCTGGGTTGTGGAGGTCAGATAGGCAGTCGCTCTATGTAAAGTACTGGCCGGCTTCCAGTCTTACCGGATGCAGCATACCCGAACATAGTAGGTAAAAGCCTATAGGCAGATGATGATGAATGACAATACTGAAACTTCACAGCTTTGACCACACCGTAAAGGATGATTTCCAGCAAACGGCTCGCATCGCATAGTATTGGAACGGATTTTACGATTTTTAAACGATATTAAATCGTGTATAGTACGATTCAAACTTAATGGCGGCTCGGAAGTTAGCTGCCAGTGCAGGTTCGTGCATGTACAGTCAAGTCGAAAATCATCTAAGCTCGTTTAATTAATTTATAACTGAAACTTTTGTGAATGTTTTAGTGCTGTATAGTGTGTATTTATTTGTTTGTTTGTCAAATACAGAGAGGGTTCAAGGAAAAATAAAATAGGTTTTATGAAAAATATAAGAAATGTGTTTTAAATTTAAACCATTTTTCTCGCTTGTCTGCGTAAAACGTTGTATCGTCCGCGAGGCATTTTACAAATAAATACCAAAGTAATTTCCGCACAACCAAAAACAGTCTTAAACTTTACGTATCTAACGAACAACGAACGGAACAATAACAAAAAAAACTTAACAAAAAAAAAAAAAAAACAGTTAACAAACAACAACAAATTATTATGAGCTCGACTGTACTTATGCAGAAATTCGCGCGCGTGTGCAGAATACAGACGTAACTCACACAATAAAGCGACGACGCGTAGGGCGAGTGCGGGTGAGAGAGAGAGCGCCGGCACGCCCCTCTACGTCCCGTTGATACCTTAAAATTGCGATCTGCGCAGCGGCACGTACGATGTTCCGAGCCGCCATTAAGTTTGAATCGTACTGTACACAGTATTTAAAGTCTATATTACCAAGCCGCATACAGCAGCTTGACCACGGGCGTATTTCGCGACACGCGATCGTAGCCGAGAGTGTGCTGCGACGAGCGATCGGCTCCGTTCGTCTGTCGTCGTATTTGACACGGTAGGAATTAAACTATTTGACTAGGTGCAGAAACGGATACGTTTGGAAGCGACGACGATGCGAGCCGTTTAGTGGAAATCCTTAAAATCCTTTATACATCTAACATCTAACCACAGACACCTCCATTCACCCCAAAACTCTTCACACTCGTCGGTCACATTACATAAGCACACATAAGCAAATATAGGACTTAGGTGTTTACCGCGTAAGTCCAAAACTCCAAACTTCGCACCGTCACTCAGTAACACGGTTTACGAAAGCAGCGTCGGTTTAAATATTAATTGAGCAACGTGTTAGCGCACTCACTACTTATTAACAGAGCTGTGTGCTGTAGGGCTGGCTGCAGAAGGTCTGTTTGACGTGTGAGCAAGTGGCGTTTCCCTGTGGTGTATCTTTTCACGTTCTCTCGTTTTGGCACGAAATAATAATGATATAGATTATGCTGTGATAAAGCATTACTCAGTCAGAAAGGTGGTAACGGAGCTAACTGCTCGGGGAACACCTAAAGTATATACATACTTTAGGTTTAAGTGTACATATACATGTACACTTGAAATTGCATGAATGGTATTTCAACTTCACGTTTTATAGGCATTATTTATAAAGTAGAAAGAAAGAAAGTTGAAGAAAGTGCAGTAGGCTTTGATGTCCATTTGAATTGATAGCAACGACGTAGTCTGACCTCTTGCATAACCGTCAAAACCTACAATAGCAAAAGTATTGGTATTCCCCTCATGGAAGTTGTCATGTTGAGAAACTTCATCAGCAAGCTATTTAACTACTGTTTATTGCTGTTTTTTTCCCACGCAATGAGTGCCAGTGTTACAACAAGCACACAGTCTTGTTTAAAGCGGGTCTTCTACAGATGGATTGCAGTGTATGCAAACTACATGATTACACAGCATCACACTGAAGTGATTTGTTAATATGTAATGGAATATAGTGCGAGATTTCAACAAGTTAAGAATTTTCTGGGGCAACTTTAAAATAAAATGAGTAATCATTTATTTACCAACTCACCCTTGGTAGCATCAATGAAAAACGTAGTCTTAGTTCATGAGTGGATATTGCAAATTGGCAATAATGGAATACGACACTTGTTTTTTTTCGAATGGGAAATCATCAAATGACTCCTCCCGCTCTGGGCGGAGCAGGAGGGAGTGTCAGACTTTTACTGACTAAAACCCATCCATGTTCCCTCATTGCCCTTTGTGTTCCGGGGCCACGGTATCTCTTTCGAACAGTCCCGCAGCCCCGGCGAATAAGACACCCTTAGATTTGTTGGAGTGACTACCCCTGAGGAGTGTCTGATAGTAGTTGGTTGAAAGAAGTCAAAGGTCAAGTTTAATGAACAGATACAGAGAGAGAGACCTTACGTCCGAGCTGAACATCTAGCACACGTGGGGGGCGGACACGCGTACTGTACACCGGTACAAAAAACTTACGCAGCTAACAAGGAGGTAACCCTTTATGGAGATGAGTAGTAAAAGAGTATATAATTTACGGCCGCTTCCCGGGGAGCGCCGGGGCGCATCTGGAGCCGATGCTGGATGCCACAGCATGCGATCCATCGGCGGTGAGGAGTTGAGCAAGCGGGCTCCTACCGACAAGATAGTTACAGCTGGTCGTAGTGAGCTGAACAGGCGGACTCACATCGTAGATGCTACAGCCGATTCCACGGGCGATGATACCAATTCATTATTCTCATCCATCCCTTCAACTCGCCCATCGTACATGACAAGAAGAACAACTACCTTGTCCACCACTACAACGCTTGACAGTGTTGTGCAAGAAGTCAACCTTGACTGTGAGCTTGCACCCGCTACAAGCACTCCTAGAACACGCAGACGATGGACACCAGAAATGAATAAGTTCATACTGCGTACTTATCTTCAACTTACCTCATTAGATACAGATAGAAAAACTTATCTTGAGCCGCTCCACTTGAAATTTATAGAGAAATACCCGAATATGCAAGTCAGCAGACAAAGAGTAGGAGACCAGCGCCGAGCTATAATTAATAACAAACTACTAACACAAAAAACAATAGATGAAATAGAAGCTGAAGTCAGAGAAGAATTAAATCAATTACAAATAAGTTCTCAAACTCAATTCCCCACTAACCATACTCAATCAATAGCCACAACTTCACAGACACAATCTACAACACTGGACACACCGAGGGCTCAAAATAAAACGCAAACTCGAATGAGATGGACCAATGAACAAAACGAAGCGATCATGCGGTCATATTATCGAGTAACAACTTTGGAGACTAATCAAACGGTATATCGAAAACTTATGCATGAAGATTTTATTAGAAAATTTCCCTCACTTGCTCATTTAAGTGAGCAACGAATCGCTGATCAAAGAAGAGCAATAGTTAACAACAAATACATTAGCAATGAAAGGTTAAATTCACTAAAATCAGAAATATGTAACGAATTACAACTAGAAAATAGCAACCATTATAATGTAGCAGTCACAACTGATGTCAACAGCATTGATACCCACACAAACGCAAACAATATAGAATTATATTCTACAGAAAATCCAATAGTACAAACACTGAATTACGATCAACTAGATATAGCAACAGATATACTACACAACCCTCAAACAAGTCTAGATAGGGACCTATTAATAGATGAAACTTTCCAACAGACACACCAATTTTACATAGCAACTAGTCCTACAAACAGAATGTACATCCCCAAACAAAAACCGTCTAAAAATTTGGCCAGAATAGTAGACTACATCAATAAAATCACACTCCCTGAAATCGTAAATAAGGACACTGACTTTCATACATTACAGACTGCCATATACAGTGCGGCATGGACCGCAGCTAAAGTCAACGGAGCGAAGTTAACACTCCAACCTAGGGAAATCAACACAAACACCAATACAAAAAAGATACATACGCCGCATTGGCAGAGGCGTTTGGAGCGAAAACTAAAAGACTTACGATCAAAGATAGGCAGGATGACACAATTTATTAACGGAAATAGAAGCAGAAAAATAATAAAATATGTAAAGCGCATTGCTAAACAATATGAAATCCACACCATACACGATGCTCCAAATACACAGGCAGAACACACATTAGACACACTTAAACAGAAACTCGCAGTCGTAACAGGCCGGCTACAAAGGTATAAAGCGTGCACACAAAGGAAGCAACAAAACAACCAATTCATTCATAATGAAAAACTTTTTTATCGCAATCTAAGACAGACGACCACTAATGCTCACAATAACAACACCACTAATACAGATAGTCACACCAATCTGGACCCAGAAGTCTTACAAAGTTTTTGGGCAGGAATATGGGAACAACCAATCGAGCATAACACCCAAGCGGAATGGATACAAACAGAGCTGACTAATAGCAGCACGAACATTCAGCCAATGTCATTTGAACAAATATCGCCACAAATATTTCATGGGGTGCTAGCTCGGTTACATAACTGGAAAGCACCTGGTTCTGATCATATTCATAGTTACTGGTACAAAAAATTCACAGCTGTTCATTGTTTTCTTTATAATTACATAAATAATTTCATTCAAGACCCTAAATCAATGCCATCTTATTTAACATTGGGCACAACTTACATGATATCAAAAGACTCGAACGACCTCTCTAATCCAGCAAAATACAGGCCTATTACATGTCTGCAGACCTTATACAAAATTATCACATCCTGTTTATCAGAATTAATATATATACACACCAATAATAATAACATTTTAGCCGAACAGCAGAAAGGATGTCGAAAGTTTAGTCAAGGATGTAAAGAACAGTTGATCATAGATTCCATAATTCTTAAAAAGGCTCAAAAATCCAAAACTGATCTTTACAGTATGTATATTGATTACAAAAAAGCATACGACTCGGTTCCCCACTCATGGTTAGTACAAATTCTAGAAATTTACAGAATACACCCAACAATTATCACATTCATGAAAACTATCATGGAAACCTGGTCTACTGTCTTAAGAATAAATAGCTCAAAAGAAACTGCGGATACCCGCCCAATCAAGATACAACGAGGTATCTTTCAGGGAGATGCACTGAGCCCATTGTGGTTCTGCCTCGCCCTAAACCCTCTATCAAATATTTTAAATTCAACATGCACAGGATTCTCCTTAGAATATATAGCCAGCGATGGACAGCGCGAGGTACAAAATAACGCCTTAAATCATCTATTATATATGGATGATATTAAATTGTATGCAAAAAGTGAGAGCCAATTGAATGAACTAGCAAACCTTACAGAACAATTCACTAACGATATCAAAATGGAATTTGGTATTGATAAGTGCAAAATAAATTCAGTTAGAGCAGGACAATACTACCAACACCAATACACATTAGAAACAGGAGAACACATAGAGCCATTAGACGAACATGATACATATAAATATTTAGGATACAACCAATCACGCCAGATTAACCATAAAGAAACTAAACAAAAATTAAAACAGCAGTTTCAACACCGATTAAATACTATTCTAAAAACACAACTTTATTCAAGAAACACAATAAAAGCAGTCAACACTTATGCAATACCTGTACTTACCTATTCTTTCGGAATTATCAACTGGACCAAAACAGACCTAAAAAACCTACAACGCAAAATAAATACCACCATGACCAAATTCCGAAAGCATCACCCAAGATCGTGCGTGCAAAGGCTAACACTGCCAAGAAAAGAAGGAGGCAGGGGGCTCATTGACATTCAAAACTTACACAATAAACAAATAACAACCCTTAGACAATATTTCTTTACCAAAGCAGAATCTTCTGCACTTCATAAGCAGATAGCAAACAACGACCACCACTTTACACCTCTAAATTTAAAAGACAAATCCGAACAGCAAAACCAAAAAGTAACTGACAACAAAACCAAACTACTTGAATGGAGCCAGAAGTCTTTACACGGAAGACATTACCAAGATTTAAGCCAAATTAATGTCGACAAGGAAGCGTCGAACGCATGGCTTAAACGAGGCGAACTCTTCCCGGAGACTGAAGGCTTCATGCTCGCAATACAGGACCAAATAATCGAGACTAAAAATTATAGGAAGCACATTATTAAAAACCTAAGCACTGATGTGTGCCGAAAATGCAATAGTTCACCAGAAACCATCCAGCATATCACAGGCGCGTGTAAATCAATAGCCCAGACAGACTACAAACACAGACATGACCAAGTCGCTAACGTGATACATCAGAAACTAGCACATCAATACAAACTAGTAGACTCCATCGTGCCCTACTACAAATACATCCCCGAACCTGTGCTGGAAAACCCTTCGACAAAATTATATTTTGACCGAGGGATTTTTACAGACCGAACCATACACTTTAATAGACCAGACATCACATTCATAAATAAAACAAACAAAACTGGATATCTCATCGACATAGCTGTACCAAATACACACAACCTACAAACTACGATTGCAGAAAAATTATCGAAGTATATCGAATTAAAAGACGAAATAACCCGCCTCTGGCATCTACAAAAAGTAACAATAGTCCCCATAGTGCTGTCCACAACAGGAGTAATACCAAAACAACTCCACCAGTCCCTTACTTCTCTAAACCTGCCCTCTAACACCTACCACCTGCTACAGAAGGCAGTGATACTAAACACGTGTAGACTGGTGAGAAAGTTCCTACAATGTGAATCAGACAACCCGCACCAACATATCCACTTAAACATTCCCTCACCTCACTTCCAAGCTACAACGCAAAACTGTAATGTACCTACTACTACCCCCTGCTAACCCAGCTGATAATCACTTGGCTTAGGCCCGTGCTATCAGTAATTTCCGGCTACCCGGTTAGCCGAGCAAAATAAAGGAATAGATATAAAAATAATAATAAGCCCCCCAAACAACCACTCGTCCTGATTGAACATCTAATCACGTGGGGGGCGGGACACACGAAATTGAAATTACTGGCGTGGCTAATCGTGGCTCTGGAAACCCATCAAAAATGGAGACTCGTTCAAAAAGTAAACGTATAGGGCCGCTGCCCGGGGGCGATCGCCGGGGCGCACCTGGAGCTGACGCTGGGTGTCACAGCATGCGATCCGTCAGCGGTGAGGAGTTGAACAGGCGGGCTCCCACCGACAAAGATACTACAGCCGAAATCATTGACGATGGTGACAGACTGACAGACAGGACAGACACCCCTGTAGAACCGTATAGTCCAAGCACAGTATCATACACACCTTCTAGGCGATCATCACCATCCATACCATCGTCACCAACACTTTCATCAGCCCCCATTATTAGTTTAAATACAGTTTCACCCACTCCAACCTTGAATGCTGCGCGGGGGGTATCTACCTTTTTGCCCGCGTCCACCAAGGGTGGAAAAGCAAGAGTTCGCATGAAATGGAGTAAAGAAGTAAATCTATTTATCATGCGAACCTACCTACACATAACTAAATTAGAGACTGATATGACCACATATAGACAACAATTGCATGCACTTTTCACCCGACAATATCCTGAAATTTCGGTTTCAGAACAAAGAATCTCAGATCAAAGAAGAATAATAGTTAGGAATAAACTTCTATCTCAAGAAGTTATAGATCAATTAAAAGAAGAAGTACGAACACAATTACTACAAGAAGAAACAGTAAATTATACAGACACTAACAATATCACACAAAATTTAAGCGAAATTAGTAATCAAGAACAACCACAATCGCTTAGTCAATCACAAATTATGTATTCTCTCTCTCCGTACAACCAATCACAAGCCTACACACAAAATATATCGCACACATCCACACAAACCGAATCCATTACTCTTACGCTAGAAAATGACATTGAGACCATAGTCGCCCCAGATCAACATTTAACAACAGATACATATATTCAAGAAATTAATGACAAATTTAGGACAACAATTACACAATACTCTGGGATGGACATAGCAGCTCGACCTAGGTTACATAAACTTAAATACACACCGAACCTATTTCGTCTAGTTAATTTATTTAATGAGAGTATACTCTCACAATTTATATCTGATGACACACAGCTTATTGACATACACCTTCTCATATATTGCACAGCCGTAGTTATATCTGAAGAACTAAACTTTAAAATTACCGACCACACCAGAACTACAAGAACAAAAAAGAATGAAGCACCAGCGTGGCAACAGAGACTAGAAAAAGACATTGATAAATTAAGGGCAGACATTGGTAGACTCACTCAATATATCAACGGATGCAGATCTAATAAACTAGTAAAAAGAGTTGAGGTTATATTCAGAAACAATGCCACGCACACCAAACACGAACAAAATAACAGAAAACCTGAAGAATTTTTAGACACCTTAAAACAAAAACTAGCACTCAAAGTTCATAGGCTCAAACGATATAAGAAAGCACAACAGCGCAAAAACGATAACGCGACATTTACCACAAACGAAAAAATATTTTACAGAAACCTACATATACCAAAAAACGACAGAAATTATGAAAACAACACAAACACACCCAACTTACCTTCAAAAGAACAACTAGAAACATATTGGGCTGGTATTTGGGAAAAGCAAAAACAACACAACGACAAAGCATCTTGGATAGCGGATGAAGAGGCAAAATGGAGAGATATTGACGTGATGGAATTCGTAGAGGTAACAGAGTCTGACATTATACACATTACAGCTAGATTACATAATTGGAAGTCACCTGGAATAGACAAAATACATAACTTTTGGTACAAAAAGTTAACTGTATTACACAAATCTATCGCAAAAAATTTAACAGATATCGTTTTAGGACAGCAGAATATACCCGAATTTATCACAACAGGAATTACTTACATGCTGCCTAAGATTAAATATACATCAGAGCCTTCCCAATACAGACCAATCACATGTCTACCAACAATTTACAAGATACTAACATCTGCAGTCACAAAGAAAATTAATTCACACATTATACACCACAACATAATAGCAGAGGAACAGAAGGGATGTAGGCAGGGCCACATGGGATGCAAAGAACAGCTGATTATTGATTCCACTATACATAAACACGCCACCTCAAAAAACAGAAATCTCCATTGCACCTATATTGATTACAAAAAAGCTTTCGATAGTGTACCGCATTCCTGGTTAATACAAATTCTGGAGATTTATAGAATAAACCCGAAAATAGTTGATTTTATGCGCCATGTAATGCTACAATGGAAAACCACATTACAAATAAATAGTAGTAACAATAATGTTACAACACGACAGATATCTATCAAAAAAGGCATCTACCAAGGCGACTCCCTGAGCCCCCTGTGGTTCTGTCTTGCCCTCAACCCTCTGTCTCATTTGCTGCAGCGCTGCGGGGCCGGATACTGCCTCAAACACTCTACAGATGAAACAACAATTTCACATCTAATATACATGGATGATATCAAACTGTATGCAAAATCAGAAAAAGATATGAAGAAATTAGTAGATATTACAGCAGAGTTTAGTCAGGATATTAACATGCAATTTGGATTAGAAAAATGCAAAACACTTCACATTGTTAGAGGCAAGGTGCGGCCCGGCGACTATGCAGTGAATGAGTCAGATTCTATAACCGCATTAGAACCTACTGACTTGTATAAATACTTAGGGTACACGCAACTAAAAGGTCTTGACCACGTTAAAATTAAAGATACACTAACTACAGAGTACAAGAAGAGAGTTAACGCTGTCTGTAAAACCCAACTATCAGGTAAACATCTCATTAAAGCCTTAAACACCTTCGCTATTCCAGTATTAACGTACTCATTCGGAGTTATAAAATGGACCAAAACAGATACAGAACAATTACAACGAACTACACAAACAACACTCACGAAACATAACAACCTTCACCCTAAATCTGCCATAGAGAGACTAACTATTAAACGAGAACACGGAGGAAGAGGCCTTATAGATATCCAGCACCTATGGCGGAAACAAGTTAGTCGACTAAAATCATTCTTTCACACAAAATCCCGCAATAGTAATATACATAAAGCCATAGTAACAAACGATCTTAACTACACTCCACTTAACTTAAGCGAACAGATAGAAACCCAAAACACAACCAATGATGACGCGCAGACACAAAAAATTGAAGACTGGAAGAGAAAAGTACTCCATGGTCGGCACCCTCATGACCTAGAGCAATCCCACATTAACAAATTAGCATCAAATAAATGGCTAAAAATAGGTAACTTATTTCCAGAAACCGAAGGATTTATAATAGCAATTCAAGACCAGATCATCAACACAAAAAACTACAGAAAATACATAATCAAAGATCATACACTAACTAATGACAAATGTCGCAAATGTCACATCCACCCAGAAACCATCCAGCATATAACAGGAGCATGCACAACTCTCACGCAGACAGACTACACTCACAGGCACAACCAAGTGGCCAATGTCATTCACCAAAAACTAGCACTCAAACACGTACTCATTCAAAATACCAATACTCCTTACTACAATTATAAACCAGAAACTACCCTAGAAAATACAACACATAAACTCTACTACGATCGTGCTATTCTGACTGACAGGACGATACACTACAACAGACCGGATATAATTCTACAGGACAAAATAAATAAAGTTACATACCTGATAGACATCGCAGTCCCCAACACGCACAACATACAGAAAACAATCACTGAAAAAATAAGTAAATACGCAGAACTCAAAGAAGAAGTAAATAGAATTTGGCGACAAGAAAAAGTATATGTAGTTCCAATAGTCCTATCCACAACAGGGGTAATCCCAAATCATCTCATCCATAGCTTAAAATTATTAGACCTTAAAGAAACCCTATACATTACACTGCAAAAGGCTGCTATTCTAAATACATGTAGAATCGTTAGGAAGTTCATGCAGATAGAAGAGAACGAGATAGGACCTCATCACAACACATAAACATTCATCAAACTAACACACCACACGCTTCATTTACTTTGGCTTTGGCCCGTAAATGTAGTTGAAATCCAGTCTAAGGGCTGAGAAGAAAAAACACTTTCGATAATAATAACTTTATTTAAAGAAATCTTAGACATAATTTACAAAATATTTAACAGGCTAATTTAGGTCAGTCTAAGTGGTGTAGTCATCTGTAGCCGAACTAGGCAGAGCCTGTATTTCGACTATCAGCGCCAAACCCCTCGAGTATTAAACATAATGTCCAACTGTAAACTACTTTTGACGAAAAATTCTTTATTCTAGCGAAAAATGCTATAATCCGTCATGGATGATAGGAGAGAGAACCGATACTGTTCTGCTCAGTAGGTTCACTAAACTCCATGTTTTGCGAGACCGATGAGCATACTGTATAGGGATAGATGGTGTGTCTAGTTTCTTATATACAACCTTAACGTGTTGTGTCTGCGAGTGGTCCCTCCTAAAAAAATAAAAAAAAAAATATATATATATATATATATATATATATATATATACTTTTTAATTACTAAGATTAATTATAAGCAAAATTATAATTAACTTTGCTAACTTGTTATTACCAAACTTGCCTTGCTTAGGGAGTTCTGATAAATTTATGATTTTTCTTATATTATGGCTAGGAATCAATTTTATTAGCTTGTTGTAACAGAAGCAACGAAGCTATATAATCCTTTCGTGTGAGTATTGTATCTCAAACCGCCAATGGCAATCATATTGCATCGGTATAGCAGATCACTGACTAACAGTACTGTTTCGTTGGTTGAGTGCGGTCGCAAATGCAACTGTTAAGCATGAGGTCCTGGGTTCGATTCCCGGGTCGGACAAAGTGTTATTTTTCCTTCAAGAATTTCTCATCAGCAGCTGCAGAGGCTGGATTTGTGCCTGATAATAGTCTCGCCTTATATTGCATAGAACATAAATATAGGTACCTGGCGAAATGTAGGTGTACTGTTAGGTATACCTCTGCTTAACTCTTCGGGGATCGCAGGCATGATGTTGTGTTGTCACTGTTATTAAGACAGTGAAAAGAAAACAAAGGTAAAATAATAGTTTTTGGTGATAAATATTGCAGAACGAAATTGAAAACGGCTATGACCTTTACACCACCGTAGCGCAGATGTAATGTGGACGTGACATGTGCATGACGTGTGCCGTCATCGGTCACGGTCATGTCCTGGCATCAGTCACGCTCGTGTACCATTTATGTCCCGTCACCTCTCACCTATGTGACGCATAATTATGATGCGTGGTTCAGTACGCTTCAGAGTAAAGGCGCATACCCACCGTGGCGCACGGATAGGATACATACGTGTGTTAAGCTTCGCTTTGCAAGAAAATGTATCTGATTGTGTCTACTGCAAACCACGGACACGCTATGCGTGAATTAACCTCATAGTGCACGCGTGGCTTGCTCGGATAAGGCATCATATAGCTCAACGCTGTCAACGCTATGCACGCTATACACGTAAAGTCTTGGTAAAAAAAAACGTGTGTAGCCTCTCCGTGGGCCGTGTGGGTCATCCACGTGTACTACAGTGGAAACGTAGACCTAAGTTGTCAAACAAATGAATCCACGCAGCTAACGTGCGCCGTGCGGCGAAATAAACAGTGACGTCACAGTTGGCTATTGCCATACAAAATCTATGAGAGATCCGCGTTTTGACAGCTCTTAAAAAGTATCTCAATTGATTGGTGTGTCATCTACCCCATTGTCCTATTTATGTCATTAGCATCTAAAACATTAATATTACTATCACACTATTACAAACACTACGAAATTTCGGATTGCATAGATTACTGTCATTAGTGATCATTTATGGGCTTAGTGGAATGTACGATTTTCAGTTGCAGATTGAATTGAAAATGCTGCGATATGATAGTTTCGGTTTGCGAAATTGTAGTGTTCTTTGAATTTTTGAATTGGAGCTCTAATCCTTTTTTTTTTAATAAAAGTGAGCCCAAGTAACTTCTTAAAATCTCAGCTATCTGCCAGTAAAATTCCCGTCAAAATCAGTCCAGCCGTTTCGGCAATTAGCCGGGACAAACAGACAGATTCGATTTTATGTACCGTGTAAACTTTCATTATTATGAATTCAGTAAAACGCTATTTTGAAATTATAAACAGACACTTCCATTTTATGTTTGTATAGATGACGAGAGTCTTCGCACTATTATTTGTCTTAATAAGATTATTTCGAAAAACAATTATTCCACTTTAAAACCCCACAAAGCATGTTAACTTAAAGTTAAACTCAAGATACTTCTGAACCCTAACATAGCACATTTCGCGTGTACCCGCGACTTAACATCGCAACATTACGCTACCAAAGTGGCACTTTGCAACTAACTTTATAATTCTGGCATATTTGAAGAGTAATGAAGGTAAAACCGGCGTAAGTTTCTTGTATAGAAGTGTGGCAACAGCGCGCATGTTGCATTATAGTTGTGAGACTTGTTGGAACATGAATTGAAACATGTTTTGGTAATATTGCGTCAACATGTAGCTGTTTATGAGGAATAGGATGCATTCTGCCGTTTTTTGGCGACAGTTTGGCAAAGAGTTACGTTTTATGTTTGATTGTGTATTCGATGGGTGCCTAAACTAGATGCAAGCACTATGGACACTATGGTGATGGTCACTAAGTGTGAAAACACAGTGGGAGCGGCGCGAGCAGCAGAATCCGCTAGCGGGTGTCGTTAACACACAGCTTCTTCTCGTGTGAACACAGTTACAGCGGCGCGGGTGAGCGATATCCGCAGCGGGACAAGCGGGCGGCGGCGCCGGCGGCAGCAGCGCGGAAAACGCAAACCAGTTTGCGTTTACCGCTCGTGGCGGCCGATCATGTTTCTCTCGACAGAAGACTTGATAATGCTACTACGCGTTTACGCTGAGACACCCCGCGAAGTACTGTGTTCACGAGTAGGAAATAGCGTTTACCGCCCTTCCCGCATCCGCTCCCGCCGCCCGCGCCGCTGCCACAGTTTGCACACTAACATTATCATTAACACTGAAAACTTGATAGTTACAATGTTTACCATTTGTTTTGGGTTCCCGATATTTCGGCGCTGACCCTTTTTCTTATTCGTTTTTTGCACTTGGTATCGATACCACTGTCACTTACAACACTAAACTCACTGTGTCCGCTCGCGAACGCAGCAATAAAAATAACTTCAGTTCATCAGTAAAAACAATTTTTATTAATAAACTTAGTAAATACCCGTTTTCAGTGTTAATGATAATCGTAGATGCAAACAAATATGTCTCTCCCAGAAAAAAAAACCTGTATTTTTTTACGTTATTCTACTATTGTTTTTTTTTTTTTTTCAGTGTAATAATGGATTTTATTTTATAATCTTTACATAATTAATTAAAAACTAAGTATTAAATAAACTAAAATAAATAAACTAACAACAAACTATAAAAGGGCATCGAAAAACTCCTCAACGCTGTCAGCTGGTAATGTGCCCAAGAGACTGGCGGCGTTGCCACGTTGTATGGCAACACTTAGCCTCTGACCAAGGAAAAAGCCAGCTCTTGGGTCACGGGAAGCGACAACTAGGCGTTTTGAAAGTTCTTTGAACAGGTTATGAGCACTCGGACCCCACGGCCCTAGAGTTTCAACCCCAAACGGTTCAAAAATATAGTTACCACAAAGGTTTCTATATTTACGCCGTTTGAAGTTCTCTGCAGCTGCAGCGGCAGCGCCAGCACAGCACGACGAGCTTGGAAGATGAGAAGGCGCAAGAGTATCGACGCAAGTTGCGTCCCATACTAAAGGCCTACCCATCTTCCAAGGAAACAAAGACATGCCGTCCGGTCTCTTGCCATCGTCGCGTGCCAAGCCATTAGGTTCTAAAACAGCTGGAACGCCGACGGTAACAAGAGCTCGTCGGATAATGTCGTTTATGTTCGCGTGCCGTGCAAAACGCCCCGCACTTCGGCTGCACGACAGGCCGTGGTGACCGAGGCTGTTGACAGCTTCACCACAGTGACAGCGATGAGGAGAACAGCAGGCGGCACCAAGGCGTAAGGCAGCAGCGAGGCGGAAGGTCGTGTCGTCAAACAATGTGCCTATTGTCGACGACGGCAGTGCGTGAAGCCAAAGACCCGAGTCCCATTCACCCACAGCCAGTAGGCGTATCGACTTATTTTGACCTCAGAAAAAAATGTCGCATAGCTGATCAATTCCTTTTAGTTTAAGAAATGTAAGTAAGTAAACGTTTTCCTGACAATGTCCTTCAAGTGCCAAAAGAATTATACTGTCTTAACTTACAAAACTCTTTGTCTAAACATTCCCAGAGTCCTTTTAACAGCTACCAAAACATTGTACAAACTGCAAGCTGTATCTGTAATTATTCAGTACAAATAAAGCGTTGCATACAGCTTACGATGCAACAGTACTAACACGTTGCTGCAACAGAATTCAATAGGCCAAATTGCGGAGAGGACAGCGCACGCCGAATGGCTAAGTCGAGATGTGGTCCGTGTTATAACCTGTAGCGTTCAACGAGATGATTTGAAAGAAAATAAATAATGAAAATATATTTATTGAGCACATGCCATAATAAACAGCAGAAAAGGAAATAAACTTGCGAAGTTTTCTTGTTTTCAAATCTTGATCATAGGTCAAAAGATAACTTTGAGACATAGCAAAGATGGTCTGTGTTGGCACCATCGCAAAATATACCTAATAATATTACCAACTTATAACTGTACCATTGCTGGGTAATGGCCTCTTCTGATACAGAGATTGCACAAGCATTAGTCACCAGCTATAAAATATTTGGGTTTTCTGATAAATCAAACTAAAATTGCAACAATAACAGTGTTGTATGAGTTTTAGATGTATATCGTATCATAGACAGCACCCCAAGACACCCGTTTATAAGCACTTCTGGACGAAACAAAACTGAACGCAAGCAACATATTTGCAACTTCAAAAGCTGTCAGTGTTAAAATTGCTATGAAATATTAATAATGGCAGCTCTTAACCTGCTTATATGCACTAACGCGATCAGTTACATTGGTAAATCCGTTTAGTGTTTTAAGGATGAGTTCCACCAAATGGCTCGCATCATCCTTTAGTTGGGAAGAAGTGGTTGAACAATATCCAACAGTCGCTCTCTCCGCTATCGCTTGTCCCTTGATCCTTCCACCCAACCGTACACAGGAAGACTGTAAGCTGCGGGAGGGGGAGCAGGAAATTACGCGGGGCGAGCGGGGGGCGCGAATCAACGTAACCGCCCTGTTTATTGTAACTCCAGACTTCAGGCTATACAGGACTACAATAAAAGTTGCTAGCTTTGTAGGTACTAGGCTAGCAGGAATTCAAAGGAGATGTCGAATTAAAAGACAATTGGTAAACATTTACGTGACAGTATGTTTTGCAAGTAGTTCAGTTTCAGAGTGAATCTTAAGTACTAAGAAGGTAGATTTTAGAAGAATGTGTTGTTAGCAGCCTAGCTACTTTCTGAATTAGTAGTGACAGCTATTGTGTGATTAAACAATAGAATGAATGTCTTTTTAGTTAATCTATCTACCACCATTGTAATGTAGCCCAGTGGTGGCGGTCCCGACTTATGAGCAGTAACTCGTGGGTTCGAACTCAGGCAGGCGCAATACTTTGTGTAATAATATTTCATCACCACTGCTCTCAAAAAGGTGAAGGGAAACATTGTGGGGAAACCGGTATGTCCTAGAACCAAAAATTCAAAGACATTATGACATCTACTAACCCGCACTAGGCCCGTGTGGTAGATTTATAGCCCATTATCTCATAAAGAGGAGACCTGTGTCCCAGCAGTGGGAGACCATTATAGGCTGATTAAGCACCATTTAGATTATTTTACACAAAAAATGGGTAAGTATTCATTATTTTCGTTAAGTTTTTCACGGTCCCTAACGACATTAAATCCTAAATTTTCTGAACACAAATTACAACACCTATAAATTTAAATAAACCACATTTTCTCTGTTAATATTCAACAGTCGGCCATTAAAGTCATATTTACGTTGATTGCAAGCCTCCGCTTCAAAAGCGTAAAGTCCCATTGTTTTACAGATTAGTTTCATAGTTATCCGAACTTGCTCTTGTAGAAATTAATCCTTTGCTCGGCCTCTTTCGTTCTGTCTTCTTAGTTCTAGTTTCCAAGTTATATTGTAGTTAAAGTCTGCTTTGGTATTACTTTTCTTGGAGTTATTTTGTTTGTGTGAATATTGCATTTACAGAATTATGGTAGTAGTACGGTACCTAGATTTTAATTTGCGAACTGTTAAGGAAGAGATTGAGTTAAACTGCACCAATTATCAAGCCAGATTGGACCGACATACAAACAAATTAGCTGCCGAACTGCAAGGAGAGGGCAGTCTAAGATTCTCTCGCTTCAAGAGAAATAGTATACCAGAACTAGCGAATAGATTCGCAGACAAAAAATGAAGATCGCACCACTGGGTGTATGACTCCGCTGAAGACACATACTGATGAAAACTTGCCAGCATATTAGATTATTGTTTGTTAACAAACAGATTGCTAAGTAGCAGGATACAAAAAAAAAAAGTAGTACGGTAGTCCATCTACCATAGTACAGTGCTATGGTAGATGAACTAACTATATATATATAATTTTCGAGTAGCTACAAAACGCATTAAAAATGTCGTTTACCTTTTTTCAAAGTTTACAAAGGTCAACGGGAACTACCATATAGGTTTTCGACCCAAAACCTATAGGGTACTTCCGGTTGACCTAGAATTGATAATTTTGGTTAAAAGCAAGGTCTTACAGCACAAGTAGAGGGAAAATTTAGAAAAATAAAAATTAAGGTAAATTTCGCGAAAATCTAATTTGCCCATATCTTTTTATTTTGTTGACTCAGGACCTTCATTTACACCTAATAGGGACTGTAGACCTCAGTATCTGGTGTAAATTTCAAATTGCTAGATCTACCCGTTTCTGAGAAAATCGTTGGTGATAGACGGACAAGAAAGTGATCTTATATCTGGGTTCCTTTTTTTACCTACGGAACCCTAAACGGAATAGTTTTACTAAACATCTATTAAGATAATATATAATATGTATCTATGGTTTAATGATGATATTAACATAAGAATAGAAAATAACAGTCCTAAATAACATTGTTACTTCTGTTTAATCATTGGACTCATTTGTTAAATATTGTAATCACCAATATTGTATTCACCAATGTTAGATCAGACCGTTGGGAATCCCCAACGTAAAGAAAGAAATAAAGAAAACATACGTACTATCTCTATATATATATATCTAATTACTAAGTCGTTGCTTTACTTTTACTTGCTTTCGGCTACTTTATTATTACTTACTTTCAGAGAGTCTGGGGTATCATACCGATAACTTCCAATTATTGAAAACCCACCAAACATTCGAATCGAAACTGGAACCAAGCTCAGTAGCAGGGCTCGTCCCCGATTACATGGAACTTTAACATGACATAACTGGCGAAATGTGGGCGTAGGTACTATTAGGTACATCTTTGCCTAACTCTTCGGAGATTACAGGCGCGATGTTATACTATGTATCGCTAGATGGATAACAAAACAATATGAATTGTTATCTTATACGTAAAGCTTGAAGAGAAACACTTGTTTGCTAGCACTTACACTACGTAAGGAAACTCTTAGCTAAGAAATGATAAATGAACACCAAACACAAACATCAACTTCATTTGCAAGGAAACAGGCGAAGTTTGTGTAACACGAGAATATGGAGATGGGTTTTATGGCGTCATTTAAAAACAAAATCTAGTCAGCCGAGAACTGGGTCCAAGCTACTGGCCAGTCAGTTTTTTTTTCTCGAGGAAGATATCTCCCCTGTGGATGTCCTCCGCCCTTGGGGAAACGGACGAACGGTTTTTGACGGGAAACAAAGGGGTCTGTCAGACTCGTACTGACTAGTACCACCCCGGTGTTCCCTCTAATACTTGCATCAGGGGGCAATGGGGGGATGGAGGTGTAAAACTCTTCTCGTTACGTCTAAAAGATGCGCGACTGCGCGTATGGAACACAACGCGCCGTCTTTTTGGGTCCAGTGTGTCCAGTGTCCTGTGGAACAGGGTTTTGTCCGCCTTCTGCCAACAACAACAACAACAACATAATGGGCACGATCTCGTCATCTCCCTCTCCCTGACCGCAGCTACCTTCTGCAACATTACTGTTTTACAGAAGGAGATCGCCACATACCAGGACAGAGGCGCAATAGTGTAAGTAGTATAATTTCTTAAATCCTGATGAATTCTTTACCTTTCTTGGTTTCATATGTCATAACCTATCCTAAAAAATAAACTTTTGCACATCATAAACAACCACTCTTCGGTTTCTTTTTCGACCGGTTCTGGTTGTTTAATATTCAAGCCCGTATGTCACAGTCGCATGCATTCGACACTCGGAATAGAGGTGTTCCGTGTCCCAATTAGAGGCAGACGGACTAGCCTACCTAATTCCTATTAGAGGTGCGCCTGCTCTTATAAGCGAATTGTTTTGAAGTTGGCCGTAGAGGTAAATACGAGCATATTTGAGGTAGGTACCGAGTTGTATAATATGTACATTTTTGGTGAGATTTTCAAAATCAAAGCTAAATGGTTTAAACTAAATTAAGTGAACAAATGCTGTATCTGTGTGTTGCGTGTGTGTATTTGTGTAGAAATGTCAAAAGTACGTTTTTGACATGGTGTTCATTACTCTAACAGCTAACTGTTCCAAATCAAGCAACTTCGTCTTGATGACGTCACCTGTGATTGATATTCCAGATTGTTCGATGGCTATGTACCTATGTCCTTATTGTAATCGTTTAGAAGCACACATCACTTAATAATGAAATCAAAGTTTTGCTTAACAATGTATCTTGCTCACCCTCAAAAACAAGTGCAACTCACAGAAATCTTGAACCTACTTCTAAAACCACTGAAGATGTAAAACAATTGACTGCAGATCTCAAATTGAAAGTCTCAACTTTGTGCTACACGATACAGTTGTACTTTTCACCACATTATGAGACCTTAGTACTCTGCAGTGGTATCTAATATCTTATAAAGCGACCGTAATTCATTATTTTATGACTCTACTCCGACGCTCTAACAAACTTAATTATTTAATTTATTTATTTTTTAAGTTTAATCTCGTTACCTACGATACTGTGTTATACACTACTTTTCGTTTGCAGTAGCATTCAGTATTTCTGAGAGTAACCTTACTTATTTTCAATTCAATCAAATTCCACACTCAAAGATCTCTATTTCAAAAACACAAGATAGGTATCTCAAAAGCGACTTCAAAATCTTCGCAGACTTGGAAACCAAAATTGAATGCAGATTCAAACTTTATGCTAGTGATACTACGCGATACAGTATAGGTGCTCCACCACATATGGTACCCTAGTACTTCAGAACACTCCAATTAGGCAAGCTCGTCGTACCTCCACTTGTGTCAGATTTCAACTATAAAATAGCGAATATGTTACAGTACATGTAGTAACAGTAGAGCAATTACGAACGAAAACTCGTATCGACGATCTCCGACTTAATAGTTTTGCAATGCTGCGGCAGTCGATAGAAATATGATGCATGGTAAACATACCGCACCAAGGTAGGTAGGTGAATTACATGTAGTGTAGTGCGCGTCGTAGTATAAGAGTAAATGTCAAGCATGAAATAAAAAAGGATCAAGATTTCAGCATTGACAATTACTTTCAACACGATTTACCTACCTAAGTCTTTCTTGGATGAAATTACACAGTTGTACTGTTATTATAAAAGCAAACCAATTTAGTTAAAACGTGCATATTCTCGTCATTATAATGCTATAATACTCTATTCCGAACTGTTAGTCGGCTTCCAGTCTAACCGGATGCAACTGAATACCAGTATTTTATATGACCTCCACAACCCATTTAGTACTGAGTATACGATACCCTTTGGTATGACTAGTTGCCAGACTTTCGGGCCACTGACTACCCGTAACGACTGTCAAAATCTACAAATGACAGCCGGGTCCAACTGGTTAATGTGCTTTCCGAGGCACGGAGGAAGCTCGGTATATAATGGGTGGTCACTCATCCACGGGCCAAGCTAGGGAAGCATGGATTAACGAGCTCCTCAGAGTTCTGCAAACGGTCATGCGCACGAAATACCACTAGTTGTAGGCTAGTTGACATACTGTTTCGTTTTTATTTTTATACTGTGAAACATATCAAGGGTTCTTTTGTCTACATGCAGTTATGGGAATTCATTGTGCCCTCAAGCTTTAAAAACTGACGTTGTTTTGATAAACAAATTGTTTTAGTGACGGTGTTGCAGTTTTTGTTTCGACGTAATTGGAATTGATGCGAGTTTGTGAGGTTCTATTGTTTTCTTTTTGTGTGAAACTGTTTAGCTACAAATGTTTTGGTAGTGACTAGGTTTTTTATCACTAGTTATTAATTTGTTAGCTTTCCAGATCTTTTTTACTCGATTTGTGGCCTCCTCACCATAAATCAGCGTTTACAGGTTCCAAAATAGATCAATTGATTAACTGCTAGAGGATACGCGTCCTGCAGTTCTCAGCTCGTTTGCACTATCGGCTAACGGTCTTCCGATAATTATAGATAAATAATCATTCATCATAATTCCAGCTTAGGAGCATCAGTGGCCCAGTGGAGTAGATGTGGCCCAGTGGAGCAGCGGTGACCCAGTGGAGCAGCGGTGGCCCAGGAGAACAGCGGTGGCCCAGGGGCGCAGCGTTGGCCCAGGGGAGAAGCGGTGGACCAGTGGTGGCGGCAGTGGTAACGACTGTCAAAGATTTACAAATGAGAGCCGGGACCAACGGCCTAACGTGCTTTTCAAAACACGGAGGAAACTCGGTATTTTTTTTTTTAAGAGACAATCACGCCACACTGTTCCCAAACCACTGTAACTCCTGAAAGCCAGAATCAACAGGGGCGACCACCAGAAAAGCACCGAGACAATGAAGCTCGACGAAGTCCCAGAGAATGAATTTAACTGTCTTGGATCCCGCAACGAAATTAATCAGAAAAGTATACTGGAGGACTAGGAAAAAACCGTAATTTCCACTTCCCTCCATATCAGTAGGAGACAGAACGAAACAAGGCCAATGGGCACAAAGGGACGTTTACAACTGGGATAGGCCCAGTTGCCTAGCACCACGGATAAATATTAACATTAATGGGTCCTAAGTTGTGAGCTGTTATATTTGATTCCAATAATGGGTATGGCAAAAACGCTTGAACGCACGGAAATTTGTTCTAGTTTCCACAAGGTCTGTATAGTAAATAACTCCGGATGTAACCTGCACTAAACCTACACTGAATAATGAATGGTCACCCATCCACGGAACAACCTTGGCAAGCACTGCTTAATCTTGAAAATCGAACCATGCAGCAGTTATCATTAAACCACGAGTTCCTAAACATTCACATTATAGTATTAATCCAACAATCAAATATTATAACTAATAAGCCGTCGCAATGACGGCAACATATATTGATATTCTCATTAGCCAAGTTAGTTAACGAACCCGCTATAATTCGAGAGTCTGCGGCCACGGTTGTAAAGTTGAAACCACGTGGAGGAAGGAAATGGAAGCTCTATATTGAAGCTGAATGCATTTCGATGTTAATTTTGATAGAGTAGATATGTGTTTAGTTATGTTTGGAGAAGGGTTGAGGTAGAGATATTAGTGTTTGTTACAGAATAGTAAATAAGATGGTACGCTATTAAAGGAAATGTTTAAACTCAAATATAAATTCTTGGAGACAAAGAACAAATTACAATATTTTATGTTCAGATTACAGAATAAGTAAGCTGAAGCGGCAATGGGCAGTCCATATTAACCGTAGAACTGATGACAGTTGGAATAGATGTGTTGTTGATGGAGACCGCGAATTGGCATGCGTAAGGTGGGACGACCTTAGACTCGCTGGAGCGACGGTCTTCGCAGGGAGGCTGGTAGCAACTGGATGAGAGTTGCTGGGAATCAAGTTGAGTGGCGTGCGATTGAGAAGGTCTATGTCCAGCAGCGGACTGCTGTAGGCTGATGATGTTCAGATTGTTAAAAATACTCAAATTTTAAATGTCTGAAAATGAGCTAGTATAGATTTAGAATAGCACTTAATAGGAGTGTGAGTCCAGGACTTGATTGAGGCAGACAGAGCTGTCCAGGACGCTACGTTCAGGTTGGACAAAATCTGAGTCATCGATTCGAAAAGACCTAACAGAAAATATCAAAAAACAAACTGAATAGTATACGTTTTTTTTTTTACTTATAAATAAACAAAGTCGAAGTATAGTAACAGCTACGGATGACTGAACTCTTCCATCTCAAAATCATTTTACTTCATTATGATCATAACATCACGCCCGAAGGGTTAAGCAGAGGTGTACCTTGGAGTACACTCACGTTTCGCTGTGCAGCACAAATATAGACTCAGTGGCTGCTACTGAGAAATTCATAATTGAAAAATCTAATATCGCTTTGCCGAACTTGGGACCTCATTCTCAGCAGTCGTGCTTACAACCGTTAGACCAACGAAGCAGTCACACTCATCGTCCATCATTATCAGATCGTCTTATTTCAGTAATGATAAATATACGGTATAATATATATTTCAACTTACATAAGCGACCAACACGACAGAGTAAAATGAAACTTGCTGTCTTTTTTATCTATTTCTGTAAAAGTCAAGTTTATAATATCAAAATTCTAGTTAAACACGAAAGCTTCCAAGGTAATTAAGTTAACATGTTTAGCTTAACACGAACTAAGCTACAGTTTGGTCAAAACTGGCTCGAAACTGTTCGCGTAGCATTGCGCGTGCGGTCCGTGTTTTGACAACTTGTCTGTACTCTACTGTGCTTTTGTAAATTGACCTACTTCTGTATAAAATACGTAACATAACATAACATTTACTGCTACGTTGGTGTAGTGATCGCAAACGCGACTGCTACGCGTGAGGTCCTGGGTACGATTCCAGGGTCGGGTAAATTCTTAGTTTTTCCATCAGGAAATTTTTAGTAGCAGCGGAGTCTAGATTTATGCTTGGATAATGGGAATAAACTCGCCCACTATACATGGAACTTAAATATAACTGGCAAAATGTCGGTGTACTAATAGGTAAACCTCTGCCTATAATCTTTCGCCTGTAAATAAAACACTAAAATAGTATAAAAAGCTTTACATTCGGAAGTCGGTGACTTTGTTTGTTTCATCCCTGATCAACCATCATGTCATCAACATAGGCCAAGAAGAAAAAAACGTATAAAGTGTCTTTTTTCTTTTTTTTCGGATTGGAAATCATCAAATGACTTCTCCCGCTCTGGGCGGAGCAGACTTTTTCTGACTAAAACCCATCCATGTTCCTTCATCGCCCTTTGTGTTTCGGGGCCACGGTATCTCTTTCGAACAGTCCCGCAACCCCGGCAGGCATCGGTCCTTACGGACCCATTCCTTTTTGCTGACTCTCTTTGACGTATAAAGGGCCTAACTTATAAACTACTAAAGCAAAGTTAATAACATGTATATGGGACCACCGCGTGGTCTTCCTCTACCAAATGAAAAAGAATTACGTAAATCACCCCAGTAATCATGGACTAATAGGTGTACATATATACCCGAAAAGACATTGCTAGTAGAATATATCACTTCCTTCTGTTTTAGAAGTTGGTTATAAAATACGTAGAAATTTTCATGTGCTTTTTATGGCATATTGTGTAGGTATTCCAGAGATAATTGGTCAGACTCGAATTCAAAACAACAGTTCCAATCAGACTATCAAATTAAACTTGTATAACATATTTAATTGGCTCATTCCCCATGGGGACACTGTGATGCATCATCTGTACTGGGGAACTATGTATGTTAAAATTAACGTAGGCACAATGTTTGACAAACCATGGCGTTTTACTGAAGGGGAATGACATTATATTCATGAATATGGCAATGGTAATACATAGTTTATTTTAAAACATAAATGTAAAAACAACAAAATATGACTAATTTTCTATATAACCAATGACATTAAAATATTTACGAACGGTAGACGTAAACAACATGAGGGTTAACCAAACCAGCATGCCAGAGAGATATTTCTAGACGACATGTAAAGCCAACTCAGAGGCTCATGATGGGCGGAATAAAAACTCTGACACCAGGATAGGCACTAACCTAACCACACTAAAAAGAAAGAAGAATGCTTATTGCAATCAAAAGGTCTTGTATTATAACAAATAGCACTTCGCGCGCGACTTTGTCCGCGAAAATTGTGATAGATCCACTAATTTGCATGATTTCAATAAAATTTATAGCCTATGTTACTTGGTAAAGATGTAGCTTTCTAGTGGTGAAAGAATTTTTTAAATCGGTTGAGTAGTTCTCGAGTTAAATCGTAACAAACAAAATATCAAATCTTTCCCCTTTTTAGAATATTAGTTTAGACTACGCAAATAGAAGACATAATAAATGTGACGAGCCGAGACTAACTTAAAGTGGAAGTCACGCCTACCGGTGTATTAAATAAATAACACGGAAATGGAGAAAACATAATCTTTATAAAATGTAAAATGTAACAAACATTACATCAGAAAATTAAAGGTCATAGCACAATTTTACAATCCAATTTACTTCAACCATTTTGAACAACAAAAACATTTTATTATAGAGTGGTTTTAATTAGCCATTCTCATAGAAATACCAAAATGACATAATAAAAACATTAGGTGCCCTGTTCCGCGAACTGAATCCTATGCAATTATGTTTAGCAAGCGAGTTTGACCCTTAATGCTAACAAATTAAGACGAGTAATCCATTGGTTAAGCTAGTGGAAACTAAGTTAAAAGAGCTCAGGCATTGGGATGTTGTTACACCGTAGTTAATGCGGTAATAATTAATTAGTTCGGTATTTTGATGAAGTGTTTGTTTTGTCACGTCATTATATTGTGTCAAGTGCAGTTTGTGGTAAGTTTTGAAGAGCAACGAGTGATATTCGGGATTTAATAGTGTTTAAATAATAAACATACGAGTTTATCTGGATTTAACATTTTTTACACACAATAAACTGAGAAATTAACTGCTACCGCACATTTTACAAAAATGTCCTTATTTTTTGAAAAACTAAAGGAAACATCGTGATGAAGTCATATGTCTTAGAACCTTTTACTCATAGAAATGACTATGACATACAGAAAGCCTCAATGCAGGTAGATTACTGCCGATTTTATTCTAAAGAAAGCAGGTTTGTATCCTAGCAGAAGGAAAACTACAGGCCAATTATACTAATGCTTTGCTATCCCCTTGACATAACTCCAAGTTCCCAATTTTCTACATGAATATCAGACGGGTTAAGAAGCCGAGCTTAACTTGAGTTACGCTACAGTGTAACAGGCGGACCGCAGTAATGGGTTGTTAAATTTGTTGGACGCCTTATGGCTGAGAAACGGTGGAGTTGGAGCAAATTTATGCAACGGATAATTTTGTTCTCATGCTCAGGAGAAGGAATCTTGTTGCCTTGCTTCTTTCATGTGTTGCATTGTGAGATGGGTACAGTGGCAACGGCCAAGACTTATGAGACAATGCGGGAAAACTTTTGAAAATTGTATAATTGGTGTAAATATACTCTATGTAATTTTGTAAAGGTTCTAGTGCTTATAAAGATTATGTATCATCAAAAAGGAAAACATAGGAACATATAAGAAGTTGATATTTATTTTACTGGAAAAAATCATTGCTTTAAATTCATAAACCAGAAAGAAAACAGGCGAGAGCGTTTGTATGGAGAAGACAAAAGACCTCCCGCATTTCCTCTTATGTGTTGTAGGTCGTAGATTCGAAGGCTGAAGGTAACTGGCATGTTCGAAAACCAAAATGTGGAAGACATGACATATATACCAATCTACTCTAAGCCCGCGTAGTGAATTACAACCCACAACTCCTCACATTTTTGTGTCTCAGCAGTTAATCCAAAACTTACTCATCATCATTTTAGTTGAAAAACGTCCACAGCTGGACATAGGCCTCCTCCAATTGTCGCCACATTGACTGGTCCCGTTAGTCACGCATCCAGCAGATCCCCGCAACAGAATCAGAATCAGAACCAACGCCAACACAACGTCTTTCAGTTGGCGTTAACTTACACATCTCTTATTTACTGTGTGTTTAGCACTCTTACAAATGAATTCAATGAAGCATGTTAAACATGAGACTCTCCCCGGGGTTCGATTCTCTGGTCGAGCAATGTATTGTTGAGGTTTTCCACCAGATATTTCGTACTGAGGCACTGGAACTGGAACTGAACAGTTGATGGGATAAGGTCCCCCTTATTTACATGGGAACTGCCGAATCATATGTGTGGTCTAAAGTACATCTCTACCTCAGAGTCTACTTCAGTGTTTGCAGGCGTGTTTTAAGTTAGAGTAAAAATTTAGTTTGAACTACCAAAGAGAAGATTATAAAGCCGGTATCTACTTACATAGATAACCCCATAATTTTCATAGCAACCCTGGTAATACTATGGCAGTAAAAACATTCATCCATCATAACCCTTTCAGTAAAAAGGTGCTTATTATTGTGTTTGATATCACTCAGTGTGATTGATGATATGTGATTAGGTTCTTTAATATTTATAAATGAGCGAGTTCATAGCCTTACACGTGCTATCTTTCGTTGAGGAACTGTCTAGTTGTCTACCAGAAGCCACAAGGGAATGTGCACGAGGAGCTCGGTTATCTTAAGGTTAAGCGCGGCTTATCGCACGCGGCGCGGTTGGTCCATAGATGGGTGGGCACATAACATACCGAGTTTCCTCCATGCCTCGGAAAACAAGTTTCCTCTGTGCTTCGGAAAGCACGTTTAGGCGGTTCCCCGAGCAAAATTAGCAACTCTATTTGTGGTTGTTCAAACTTCGTTTGAAATACTGTTATAATAAAGTTCTAATCAGCTTGCACTACAAAGTGATTGTTACGTCAGTCACTGCAGGCCGGATAGTGCGAAATGAGTGGTTTTTTTTCTTTATAAAATCAAATTTACGTCTTTTGGAAAAAAATAAACGACAATTATGTTCATTATTAAATTGTCTATCCATTAGTATAAGTAGCAAATCAAAATAATGGTTACTTTACGAGGAGTAGTATTTTATAAATAATTATTTCTCATTTCTGTGATTTCGTTGTAAGGGGATTTATTAAACATTAAGCTACTTAAAAAAAAAATTAAACGACAATTTTGGAGTCAAGAATATGTAGTCATTTAATGTATTTTTTATTAGTTGGTATTTCTTTTGGATAAAGAGGAGTAGGCTCCAGAAAACTGCTCGTTCAAGGTCATTTGCTCGGGGAGGTGCCTTAAGCCGCGTTGGTCCTGGCTGGCACCGGCCAGCCAGGACCAACGCGGCTTAAGGCGTCTACCTAACGAGGTATAGTTAGTCAGTGACCCGAAAGTCTGACAACCAGTATTCCCAACCAATTGTGGAGGTCAGATACAGGAGGCAGTCGCTCCATGTAAAACATTGGTATTCAGCTGCATCCGACCCCCGACCAACCGACTGGACGCCGACCCCAATATAGTTCGGAAAAGGCTGATTAGAAGATGATGATGTTTACGCACTCCCTAAATCTATGTCAGTATAAAGTTAGGCCAGAATAAAGCAGTACAGATAATAAAGATGACGCGATCAAAATTCCACTGAATAAAAGTTAAACCGGGTGAAGTTAAACTGTTCACGAGGGACTTAATCAGAAAAAACGTAGTAGCGATGAAAAATGGGTAGTAAGCAACTTTGTGCTTTTATACTTTTTGTGAGTTGAAGAGATATTAATGTGATCATTGAGTCTTATTACGTCATATTTATGACAAAGGAAATATAATATATATCCTTCTTGGTAAGCGTAGACAGTTGTAGGAAAACATCGAGAGGAAATGGCATGTTCCATAATCAAATTTTTGAAGACATTTCATCTCCCAACCCGCACAGGGCTCGCATGGCAGATTACAGCACTCCTGTAGAAGGAATACCTGTGTCCCAGCAGCCCGCTTAGCATGACCACCGTGGACACCAAAGAGAGTCGACAAATCTTTTGTTCATCTGTCATTTTGTCGATTCAATGACAGCAAAATGACAGACGAACAAAAAAATGGTCGATTCCCTTTCGTTTCTTCGGTGGTCACGCTAAGCGGGCAGGAGTTTGGTTCTTACGAATCTACCTATTTGTCTTAATCTTGCGAGTGTCAAAAAGTTCCATGTTTTAATAATTTATATTCCAATGCGTCCCACCTACTTTCTAATTCGCTTGGGTGTGTAGCGTTTTAATGGCTGAAGACATATTTTTGTTAACAAAAATAATTATGTCTTCATCAATTAAAACGCTACTAATTAACACCATCATTCTAAAACAAACGAGAGCCAACCGTAAACGTAAACTCATACATCTCGACACCCGCCATTTTACTTTTCCTACACCCTTGTCAAGTAGGTGACCGTTTTTAATTAATTAAAAGCGTGGATCAAGTCAGAAAGGAATTTGCGATAATGAAACGGTGGCAGTTTTTTTTTTTTAATTTTCTCCGTCACGAAAAAGTAAGACACTGGGAGGTTGGATGCCAAATTGGATAACAATTTTGAATGTAGGTTACCTTTTTTTTGGCTGTAAGTGTATTTGTTTTTGTTAACTTACTGTGAGTTGATGTTGAAGGCAAAGTGTTCATATTGTGTTTAAATTTCGAAGCAGGCCAATGCAACGAACAGTTCATCCTACTTCCTACTAATACTCGTATTATAAATGCGAATGTTTGTAAGGATGTATATACCGATGTCTGGATGTTTGTTAGTCTTTCACCGAAAAACTACTGACCGGATTTGGATGAGGCACACAGATAGTTTATATCGAGGATTAACACATATGATACTTTTTATCCCGGTAGTAAGACCCCGTGGGACAATTACCTAACTCCACGCGGGCGAAGCTTTGGGCATAAGCTACTAAGAAAATTAAAAAAAAACAGGTTAATTTTCAACTGCAAAAGACCTGGAAATTGATTCTTCTGGTTTATAGACGAAGTTACACCAGTAGAAAATCATCCTTCTTGCTACTAAAACAGAAAATTGACAAATTAATGAAACAGTAAACACTGATTCGATTTAAATAATTTAGGCATTCAGTGCGGGATGCTGAATCGAAATAATTACTGCCTTCCGGGCAAACGAAGCCGAGGGCAAAATCTAGCGAGTGATAATTCGTACCGACGAAGCCCATTCATAGAACTGTCAAAAACAATGTTGATTCTGTAGCACAATTTAGCGACAGTTACCAACTTAACATGACTATGTACTGTTTCAGGCGTGCCACATGCATGTTCGGGTCGGCACAACCGTTCGGCAAAACTGAATTTATGGAGTTGATACACGTTCGGGAAAAAGCTGATCGGCTTAGCTCGAATTGCTCTTACCGGCCTGAACATGATTCGGCAATGTTAGAGGCCAAATGGAGTTGGTCGATCAGCATGAGTTCAATATGCGTAGTAGTTGTCCCAATCTGTATAATTTGAATTGTTTTTTTTTGTATATTGTTCTCACATAATTACAGAAAAATCGATAATGAAGCCAGGAATTTGTAATATCTAACTTGATTTGAAAAGAGTGTCCACGGACTTTCTTGCCTATTGGTTCTCCTTAAGGATTTGCTTTAATGCAGTCCCTTCACAGTTATGATGCCTGTGGCTGGACTGTACCTTCATTTTTCTTCATTCATTATTTTTTTTTCATTCATTGTTTGTTTTTGAGAGCAGTGGTGATAGACATAGATAGCACAAAGTAGCTCGACTTCAACTCGTTCATAACTCATTAGCCGAAGAAGGCAAAATACAAGGAAGATTGGGAGGGTAAGATGCAGTTAGGACGCAAGTAGTACTCGGATGGAACACTGGTAGAATGCAGTCAAAACACAGCAAAATCGTCCATTCAAAAACATTAATAACAAACACAAACAAGTTCAATATAAATATGATGGTAACCCTCAACCGCTGGGGTATGTACGACTTGACCGCGAGTAGTTTGCACAGAACTCGCGCTGTGGCACTATTTGCGACGCAAGTAATACACAGGTAGAATTTTGGTAGAATGCATGTAGGATGCAAGTAAGACGTAGGTAGGACGCACGCAGGACGCAAGTAGAACAAAGGTAAAATGCAGTCAAAATACAAGTAAATATATATATTACAAACAGTCTATTCTATCAGAAACACAAACAAATTCAATATTCGACCACAGAAAATATGATGCAATGTAACCCTCAACCGCTGGGGTATTTACGAGATGTGGCTGCGAGTAGTTTGCTCAGCACTCGCGCCGTGGCACTGTTTGCGACGCAATCGCGCGCCGATTTGTTGTGTCCTGTCGCAGGCGAGGGTTAAATCGCCACTGAATTGATCGTGTTGTTCGAGTTCCTTGAGGTTTGTTGGAAATGGTGGTGAGGTTTGCCAGCGATTACTTAGATTAATAGACATTTTATATCAAAATAAATTTTAACAACTGCTATCTGTGCTTGACTGCAGATTTTAGGACCATGTAAAGCGGAAACCATAATTCTGAATGTTTTTTTTTACAAGTATTTTCATTTTAGAAATAAATTATAAAACGTATTTTTTTTACGTTAAACTAGAACCACATTAATTTTTTTTACACACATTTTGCCTTTTGTTGAAATAAAAAATAAATAAGAATATTCAAAAAGCAAAAAAAAAATGCCAATTTCGCATCAGCCAAAATTACTCAAGAAAAACTGTCAACGTAATGAAAAATTAAAACAGCAAACGCAAAAAAACTAAATGCCCAGCCTAATCAAACAACATAGCACGCGACATCACCATTCAGTCCGGACAATTTAACCGGACAAACGTTGCCACGTTCGCAAAATTTTGACAAATACCCACCACACCGAGGCGAGGCCGAACAAACAGTGTAACGTGTTATTTGTATTACTAAACGTCAGACAAGCAGAGGGTTAAAAATATTAACGTTGGCATATTCATCATGTGTAGGTTGGTTTACTGGTGTGAGTAGGTTGAGGGTTAAGTTTTGTTAGGTTAAGACGTAAATCTGACGTAAGCAAGTTTTAAGACTTAAGTCTAGATTAAATCAGTAAAGTAAGGAATTGAGTCTGGTTTAAAAAAAATACTTAAAAATTTTAAAGGAAGGTTTTCTTGCTAAATTAATTGTGATGGGAACAGTTTCTACGACAGTCCATACATAGGCCCACATTGCCTACACATTTAAAGTTAATATACAGCACAATCGCACAATTTCTAAACTGTTCACGATAGACCCGAACGGGCCGAATGACGCAGCGGTAGTGAGGCTTTCGTTCTTAGAGTCCCGGGTTTCAATCCCGGTAGGAGCAAATGTTTGTGTGATGAGCATGGACATTTGTTCCCGAGTCATGGATGTTGATAAGTATCATAAGTATGTATTTACAAACAAAAAGTATCTATGTAGTATATCAATACTATCTTGTTGCTTAGTGTGGCACTAGATGGCGCTGTGTGTTTTGTCCAGCGATATTTATATTTATTTATTTATTTATTATTTATTTATTTATTTATTTATGTACACACAAAATACTTTACAGGACAATATATTTACATAGAAGAGCACAAAGGCACTGCTTATTTCTTAAGAAATTTCTTCCAGCAGACCTGCGAGAGGAAAGTTGGATAAGAAATGTAGACACAGTGTGTAAAAAAAGTTAGACAAAAAAAAAAAAAATTTAAACTTTAAACAAAACTATAATTATAATAATAAACATATATTATTATTTATTTGTATATTAATTTACATAGCATGGCATGGCAGAACACCTTGTGCCTCCATAGACCAGAGAATGGGCAGCAGCGTTTTCTGTTAGTCTTTCATCAATGCGATCTCCAATCCGCCTGCCAAGCGTGGAGATTACGGCAAATTCCTGCCATCATGGGAGAGGCTTATGTCCAGCAGTGGACGTTATGGGCTGTTGTAGTAGTTGTAGTAACATAACATAACATCACGCCTGTTCCCCGAAGGAATAGCCAGAGGTATAGCCATTAGTGCACCCACATTTTGCCAGCCATCAACCAGGGCATATCTGACTTCTACAAAGAAATTCCTGATGGAAAACCCACTAACCCTTTACCCGACCTGGAAATTGCACCCAAGAACTCAGGAAGATAGTAACTTTTGTAGACAATTACGCAAAACTCACATTTGTCCAAAGACAATTTCAAAAATGGCAGCGACAATGTTTCTGTTTACAAAAAACCTTCAGAACAGGCATTGGTAAAGAAAAAACATCACGAACGAAAAATATGGAACAAAACGGGAACAATTGAATAGCCAAGCGGATCTTTCAGTATGCAGGTTTTAAACAATAAAGTCCAAATACGTAAAGACGAGCACGCAAACTGTCAATGAATGGACGGGTAAAACAATATAATTTGTAAGTACAGTTGCAGAGAAAAATGTTTGGATTTTTTAAGTTGCGCAAAAATTCAGCATCCGAAATGTGTGCTCAGCAAAAATAAAGATGGTGTGTTGGCTGGAGCAGTTCGCGATTATGTTTTAACATCTGGTTTAATTTTTTCTTCTAGGCCAGACCTGCAGTCGCTCCATGAAAAATACTGGTATTCACCTGCATCTGGTTAGACTGGAAGCCAACCCCAACATAGTTGGGAAAAGGCTAGGCAGATGATGATGATTCTAGATGCAGCCTACTGCAAAAACAAGTTCGAAATAATACAGAGGAGTTATTAGTAAAATACTTGATATAATACTACAAGGAGCTTAAGGTCCCTTCCCAGTTCAAGAGGGCTATAAGAGGCACCTGAGGGATTATTACAGGGAGGTAACCTCCACCCGACTGGTATAATAGTATTATGCTGCAATTTATACTCGGAATATTATGACAATGGTGTCGATTCTGTTGTGCACAAACTAAACTTAATTTAGGCTATTGTTATCTTTTACTAAAAGGCAGTGCGAGAAAAGGACTGCTATAGCTATGTACTAAGTTAGAGATGTCAAACTAGTTTATGCCTTGCGCTTCACCTTGTTTTTATTCGACACGTTTTTATGTGCACCCTTCATTTGTATGGAAATATTCGTTCCAACTAAATTTGACAGCTCTAAATTACGTCCGTCTCTTTTTCGTTTTGTTAGAGAGAAAAAGATAGCAATAACCTAAATTAAGTTTAGTTTGTACACAACATAATCGACACCATTGTTATTTAATCTAAACGAAATAAATAAATATTGTTGTACAGAAGGATTACAGACAATCACCACACACACCACTATAACATACTCACACACCCACTCTAACTCCTTAGGCACACTCCCACACACTCACACCCGCTACTCTTAGGTATGTACAGATATCAAATTGTAAATCCTTAATTTGCTGTAGGATTAGTTAAATAGTTTAGGTTAAAGTTGTAAAGAGCTGTAGATTTTCTAATGAATAAATAAATAATTCATGGACTGTTCAGAAGAAATGGTAACTAAATATTGATACGATTGTTTCCAAAATAAATAAAACCTAACTAAAATGAGCTGTGAGCCAAAATAGCTTTTACATGGAGCCCTGACACAGTTAGAAGACTTCGTGGCAGACCTCTTTGAAAATGGTGGGTTGAGCTGGAAAAAATATTACGGCCAGGTGGCCACGTTAGTCCAGTATCGAAAGAATTGGAAGGAGGGAGTAACATTTACTAAATGTTGAATAGATTGTAAATCATTCTTCTTTATAAGACTCTTTTATACCTCACACAATTCATACAATGAAAGTCGGACACCTCTAAAATAAACGCCCAAACATAATCCCTCACCAATTAAAAGAAAATCTTATTTAAAAAACCAGCGCATTTTTACGCAAATCTCCGCAACCGTACTTTTAACCGTGCCGGGCCAACGATACCCGTATATTTTGAAAGAACCGGCCCGCACATCCAGCGCTTTGTTTACACCCATGCATCCGTATTACCGGTTTAACAAAGAGAACAAAGTTGGATCCAGCTCCCGCTGGAAGAAAGCGCTGATTGTATGCTGGTTTGGCGTGGACCTACTTTTTAGAGCGAGGGTTTTCCCTCGCTATAAAAAGTCGTTGTAACTGGTTATGTTTTTATGAAGATGGCGAATGAATAACTGAACTTAAGGCACCTCCCCCAGCAAATGACCTTGAACGAGCAGTCTACTCCTCTTTATCCAAAAGAAATACTAACTAATAAAAAATACATTAAATTACTACATATTCTAGACTCCAAAATCGTCGTTTCTTTTTTTTTAAATAGCTTAATGTTTAATAAATGCCCTCACAACGAAACTACAGAAATGAGAAATAATGATTTATAAAATGCTACTCCTCGTAAAGTAACCATTATTTTGATTTGCTACTTATACTATTGGATAGACAATTTAATAATGAACATAATTGTCGTTGTTTATTTTTCCAAAAGACGTAAATTTAATTTTATAAAGAATGAAAACCACTCATTTCGCAGCAAGCTGATTAGAACTTTATTCAAACAGTATTTCATTTTAGTTTGAACCACTACAATTAGATTTGCTAATTTTGCTCGCGGAAGTGCCTTAAATGACACATCACTGGAAGATGAATGGCAGATGCTTTTACATTTATTGTGCGAACCGCCCGCGCCAGTCTATGGAATTCACTGCCGGCTTTCTGTTCCCTGATCATTATAATCTGGATCAAGAGAATCGGTTTCTGGAGTTCGAGTGAATCGGTTTCTTTTAGGCAGCCGTGCTCCAACCTAGGCCGCGTCATCGCTTCACATCAGGCGAGTTGCGGCCAAAAGCAAGACTATCTCTACATATTATAAAACAAAGCCCCCGCCACGTCTGTCTGTCCCTATGTATGCTTAGATCTTTAAAACTATGCAACGGATTTAGATGCAAGTTTTTTTAATAGATAGAGTGATTAAACAAACTTTCAACAATCCGACGGATTTTGACGAAAATTCTTAATCACAGTGAAGATCAAAGGAATGCTCTTGATGCGGGCTGCTTATATCTTGTACTGGTCATAGTGGCCTGGAGACTGTATGATTTATACTAGACGTCTTACAGTTGCTGAATTAAAGATCTATCCATTCATAAAAGATGGATGGATTACTCTATTTGTAAATCTTTATCGTCCTATCTTTGTCCTGTGAGACTTTGTTTTACGTTACCCCACACTAGTCATTTCTCCTGTGTCGTCGGTGCGTTACAAATATTTAAACTCACATACACAAACATCCAGTCCCGGAAAAACTTTCCTGTAGGCCATACAAATATTTGTTCCGTGGATTCGAACCCGCGACACGCAACGCAGTAGCCTAGCTATCACTGCGCTAACTGTCGCGTACGTTGTCTTGACTTTAGGTCAAAGCAACACGTTTTCTTCTTAGATTCACTTCTGTTCTTTCATATTACTTCTCACACTATCCATCCATTTTTTCTTTGTTCCTTGTTTCCCTCTCCATTGCTTAAGATGTATCAGCCCCATGGGTTTTATTCTCCTAATTTATTTGTAAATACGTAATATATGTAGTTAATTAAGTTCTGTTTCAGAGAATAACAATTTAATTAGTTTACAATGAAAACGTGACGTACTTTGTTCATACAAGAACAGATTCTAAGCAAACATATTAAGTTAAATCTTGCTTTCAGGTATTATATAAATTCCCGAGGGCTTAGGTTCTCCGTACAAGAGCTACACTATAATTATACGTTCAACAATCAACCGGGTCACCCGGGTATCTAAGCCCCGTGTAATATCTAGCAACATCCGGTTTCAAGATGGCCGGCCCGGATATCCGGGGCTCTCAGATGTCGCTACTTGAACCGCTCTATTAAAGTGGCCATGTCGTTATATTTGCTTAAAAACATGGTTTTTAAAGTTGTACAAGTGCTGGATGTAGCTGAATACCAGTAATTTCCATGGACTGCCTATCTGACCTCCACAACCCAGTTGTTAGTGGGTAATACGGTATCCCTAGGTAAGACTGGTTGTCAGACTTTCGGGCTAACTGACTACCTGTAACGACTGTCTAAGGTCTACAAATGACAGCCGGGACCAACGGTTTAACGTGTTTTCCGAGACACGGAGGAAACTCGGTATAATTCTTTAGTATCAGTAACCTACAAAAACCATTACAGGTTCACCTTTTAAAAGTCAATCGAAAACAGACTCCATTTCCACTCGCACTCATTCCATTTACGATCTAAAAAAAATCACCGAATCGGTTTTATCTACCTGGCAACATTCGGCCGTGTCATTCAGCGCCTTTAAAAGTTGGTCGTAAAAATAAAAAACGGGAGTCTATGGACAATAGAGTTGGGGGTAATTTTTCACGCGTGTATAGAGTTATGTTCGGTATTAGGGCGCTTTTATATTGGTTGGGGCGAAAGAGATTATTTTTGTGGAATATAAGTTAGAAGGTGCTCCATTTAGAATACATATTTAGAAGATAACCCAGAAGGGTAGGCAGAGGTGTTCCTAATACTAGTACACCCTCATTTCGCCAGTTATGTTTTAAGTCCCATGTAAAAGAGGGCGAGCCTATTGCCATAAACCGGGCACAAATCCAAGCTCGATGACTGCTGAGAAATTTCTGATGGAAAAACCCAATATCAATTTGCCCGATCTGGGAATTGGACCGAGGACCTCAGGCTCAGCATTTCGCTAGCGACCATTCGACCAACGAGGCAGTCCACATTTGGGAGATGTTGGATATACTGTGAGAAGGATGTTATGGCAAGAAAGGTGATCTCTGAATGATGCGATGACGAGTAATAGAGAAGTATGTAAGAATAAAACGACCCCAAATAAATCGGGATAAGAACTGGAGAATGATGACTCGTACCTGCACATGATTTAAGCAGCGTTCCGTTTAAATGGAATCAGCATCACCTTTTATTGAAATATTCTGTTTTCTGTTAATTGAATATAAAACTCGTCTGCGGCATCGGGTGGTGAAAACGAATTTATATGAAAAGGGAATTGTATTGAATTACAGTTGTTTATTTTGAGAATCTATATAATTGGATAATTATTGGATTTTAGTTCATTGTTGTTTCGGATTACAGATTTACGGATAAAACAAAAAGTCACTTTTATAGCGAACAATATTATACTAGTTTTTATTATTTTATTTATTTGGCTCACCGACAATTGAATACAAAGATACGAAATACATTCACTAGAGTTATACACCAGTGTAACAATTTCTTACAGGTAGTATCATGCATTACTTGTTTGTTGTTTTTTGTAATACTTGTCTTATTTGTTGGTTTGCCGTTTTTAGGGTTCCGTACCTCAAAAGAAAAAAACGGAATCCTCATAAGATCACTTTCTTGTCGGTCCGTCTGTCACCACCGATTTTCTCAAGAACGGGTAGACCTAGCAAGTTGAAATTTATACCAGATACTGAGGTTTATAGTCCATAATAGGTGTACATCAAGGTCCTGAGTCAACACGATAAAAATTTAGATTTTCGCGACAATTTCCCTTTACTTGTTCTGTAAGACCTTGCTTTTAACCAAAATTGTTAAGTCTAGGTTGAAGTACCCTATAGGTTTTGAATCGAAAAACTATATGGTAGCTCCCGTTGATCTAGAATCACGAAATTTGGCAAAACGCAAGGTCTTACAGCACAATGTAAAGGGAAAATCTGAAAACCGTAAATATGTAGTTTAAGAACAAATAAAGCGATTTTACTATTACAAACTTATTATTTGCGGTTGGTGCGATAGCCGTTTATGGGTTCTAGGGATCGAACAGCAAAGTTAAGTTTGTCCTTTAAAAAGTACGGAACCCTCGGTGCGCGAGACCGACTCGCTCTTGGCCGGCTTTTCATTTGTAAAAGACACTATTGTTATTTATTAAGTTAACTTAGATGTTAATCCGCTTACAATAAATTTTCCCATTTCTAGGACACAGGCCATCTCTCTACTTGAGGGTGTGGGCTCAGTGCAGATACCTACCAAGGGCCGAATTTTTAATTCAAGGACATGAGCTTCTGTGAAATGTGATACTTTTCCGAAAATTTAAATTCCTAGCAGACAAAGTCGCGAGCAAACCTCTAACTGTCGTATAAAATGTTCATTACACACACACCCTAACGTTATATAACTATTATCTGTTGTAACAAAGTAATAATGATCTATTGTGAAGGAAAATTCACTGTATATCGACGGTGACTCGCGGTTTTAATTCAGCTACAAAATGTTACTAGGCATGTGTTTTGTTACCCCTGCCAAATAGGATTCATTAGGTTTATTAACCTAAAAGATTAGTGTTGTAAAGGGTTACGTGTCAAATACTTTGTTGAAAGGGAATAAAGTTTATTTTTAGGACTTATACATTGTTCTAATACATCGCTTCGCTGAGCCATTTAATTTTAAGGGATCTTCAGGTTAAGCCGCACTTGCCTGGATCGGTATTGGGCATAGATGGCTCTTTTTTGCATCAGATAGCCATGTCTGTACGACATACATGACATACGTGTGTGTTGAACATATTGGATTGACATTATGCTACCGACAAGCTTTTTTCACTCCTGTTAAAAGTCGAGGCAGAAATACGAAACGCTTTGAAAACGATTGCAGCTTGTCTAGGCTCTATCTACCCACACCCATACCAAATCTTGTCCACTTTAAAGAATGTGATCAAAAACCACAACCTCATACATAGTTCTCTGCTCTTGTAACATTTTAATTGTTATTTATTGTATAATTATATTAATATTGATTTGTATTAGGTTTAATCAATCTATCAATCATTTTATTATCAGGCATCTTATAGGCCCATAGATAAAATTACATTACAACATAAAAAATATACACTAATACGTACAAAATATAACAGAAACTATGAACTAAAAAATGTTACACGGTTTAATGTATAAATTTAAGTATATTGATATATAATTGGTACACCACAGACTACCTGCAGTATTGTTTCTCCCTCTTCCTATAACCCATCCAAGGGTTTTCTTGAAAATATCGCTTTTATCGATAAGACAAAAAATAGGGTATTCATTTTTACGAATACCCTATTTTATTTTATCTAAAACTAATTAAATTATTGTGCCACTTCCTTAGTTTGTGGTCCAACACTCTCTATAACGTAGCACGTATGCACCAAAAACTGATTAACCTACTTTCTGCCGCGCCGAAACTCCGCGAAACAAAAGTTAGATATGGCCGTGTCATCCGCGAATATGATCCGAGACTCGGATACTCTGGGATATCTTCGGATAAATCCAATACACATTGTGATCCGACTTACAAGTTGTTCGGAATAGTCTTCAAGTAGTTACTTGATATAAAGTTGTTTTGATAGATGTCTCGTCACAGTTTGTTGATTTTGGAAATGTTTTGGTACTTGTAAATATGTAATCGTTGTTTTGTAAATACAGTGGAGTGTTTTGTTTAGTTTACGAGAAATTTATGGCTAGAGGTCTTGTCTGTTCATAGAAACAAAAACAAAATCGTGACGGAACCTGCACGTGTACGTTGTAATGGTCGTCATGGCTTATACTGTTTTTTTGTGTAACGGCTGCTAGGATTTCAAATTTTACAGCTACCTATTGTGTCTTTTTTTGTGAAAAAGACTGTGGAAGACGGACCTTCAGGATTCTGACTTCCTGTAACAACTATCAAAAATCTACAAACCACACTCAAGAGTATTCATAATTCCATATCCATCCATACTTAATATTATAAATGCGAAAGGAAGTTTGTTTGTTTGTTTGTTACCTCTTCACGCCTAACCCACTGAACCGATCATTCTGAAATTTTGCATATAGATTTTCAGGTGTACAGTAACGGACATAAGGAAAAAAAAGTACTGTTCCCAAAGAAAACAGCAATAACGTGCTTTTGGTAATAGATGAGATAGATAGCCCAAACCGCTTAGATTCCAAATTTGGCACGCGTAGGTTTCTTATGAGGTCTAAGGGTGATTGTTATGATGACGATTGTGATAATGATGATGATGATTGTGATTACGATGATAATGATTGTGATTACGATGATAATAATTGTGATAACGATGATGATGATTGTGATAACGATGAAGGTGATTGAGATAGTGACAGCGATAATGAAGGTGATAGTGATGATGATGGTGATTGTGGTACTGATAGTGTGGTGATTATGATAGTGATGATGACTGTGATTGTGATTGTGATGGTGATTGTGATTGTGATAGTGACAGTTATAATGATGGTAATAGTGATGGTAATAGTGATGGTGATGGTGATTGTGATAATGATCGTGATTGTGATTGTTATAGTGATGGTGATTGTGATGATTTTGAAATTTGGCACATAGATTAGTTTATAACCTGGATTAACATGTAGGATACTATTTATTCCTTTAGTATGATCCCATGGGACAGTTACCGAATATCACGTGGGCGAAGCCGCGGGCAACAGCTAGTGTACAAATAAAAAGAAACAAATATAATAGGCCTTAGTGTTTTATAATGTTTAAACAATAGACATATTTATGTAACCTCTAAAGTTTTCTATTTCTGCCTGTCTCTTGCTGTTCTCATCCACTCTAGACCAGCCACTGTACACGCATGTACAAATAGCTTAGAATAAATAAGGTATTCTTAGCAAACAGCATTGTTCTATTAATACGTACTGTTTCAATAAATCCTTGTCAAATTATTTTAATCGATCCCTCTGAAAATTATTCATGAACGGCCTTCGTAAGCCATTTCATACCAAGCCGATCCAGAGCTAGTACGTCAAAATCCTCTATACCATTGGTTCCCAATCAGCGGTACTCAAGAGCTAAGCCCACGAGAGGTTTAAAATTTTCTCGCGAGGCGCGAGTAAAACCAAAAAATGGCGTGGCGACGCATGCTTCAGCGACGCGTCACCAACTTTCAAGTTGTCAACCCGGCCCGAACAATCCCGAACATTACCGACCTTTTGAAGCAGCATAAGATCTACATATTCGCCACGGTTTACAACAAGCGAGCTGGTCTCGGGGCACAGCGCTGGGTTACAATCTCGTGACTTCGAGCTCGATCCCAGCATAAGGATTGTCTTTTTGTGAATCGAGTATTTTTTGTTTTTATTTTATTTTAAGTGTTTGTTTTTAATATTGGCTTTTTTTAAGCATATTACTTGTAGAAAATAATTTAGATGCTTCACATCTGCCAGGCGTCCCGTGAGGGCTCACTTTTTAATTTTTTGATTTTTGCTGTTTTGTGACTAGCTTTTGCCCGTGGCTTTCGTCTCATTACGTTTGGGAAAAATTCCACAGGAACGTCGTAAATATAGCCTATGATACATGATGACTAATGTAGCTTTTCATAAGTGAATACATTTTCGGAATCGGATCAGTAATTCTGAAGATAACCCTACACCCAGTTACCTATTTATTATAGTATTAGTGTAAAGACAATGATTATCGTGTAGTTTAGAAAAAAGATGAAGATATAAGATGCAAGCTCAAAAATGACATTAATACAAAACCGAATGCTAATTTTCTAATAAAAAAATATTTTCTCTTACCATAGTAAGGTTACCGACTATTTAGTTCATTTTTATTTTTCTAAAACGCTGTTTATTTTATTTTATTTTATTTATTATGGGACAATAAACAGCTACAATATATAATGTTTACAAATAACAATAATTTACATAAAATTATGAAGTATTAACAATATTGCAGCCCACTACATTATCCGCATATTAACAAAATTAAGATAAGGTAAAAAAGTGCCACTAGATTTAGCATTACTCAGATATTAACATTTTAAGAATTAAAATAGAACATAGATTATTAAAATAAACACAATACAATTAATATGTTATCTAAAAAAATTAATAATAATTGTTGAGAAAAAAAAAAAGTATATTTTGGGATTATTCGGTATTATCACAAATGAGAATTATTTTATTGAAATTGTGTAAATTACGGAAATTGACAATACAATAAATTCATACTTCATTAAAGCAAATAATTAAAACGGTTGAAATAAACTAAATTAATAATAATAAAGGTTTCACACTATTTCTTATTTCTTTGTGTTTCTATTTCTTTATGTTGTTTTGAATCTTATAATCACTGCTATTACTAAAAAATCAAAGGGGTCCCTAGTCAAAAAAGGTTGGGAACCACTGCTCTATACCAAGTCATATGCAAATGTGTGTTTCATACCCGGCTGGATTGCTTTCAATGGGTTTCAGTGTCTACTAGCTCTTTTGTAGGCGAAACCGGGGCAATATGTAGTATTATTCGATTGTGTCTGCTAGAAATCCATCGTCAATGATAGAGATGGAGATTCTTGAGTGGTTTTGTTCGACAGTTGTGTATGATTTGAAAGACAGTAAGTTTCCAGGTTTTGATGGATTTGTATTTAGTTTTTAGGTGAGTTCTTCTTTATCGTGTGGTGAGTGCCTAATCTGGGCATGGGCTTCTGACTAACCTACTTTAGCTAAGTAGAAACACGCTGTTACACATGATATCATGGTTATACATCTGTAGAAGCAAATGTTTGTGTGGTGAGCAGTGGACATTTGTTTCCGACTCATGGATGTTTATATGTATAATAAGTATGTATTTACAAACAAAAAGTATCTGTGTAATATATCAACTATCCGGTGTCCACGACACAAGCCTCGTTGCTTAGTGTGGCATTAGATGGCGCTGTGTGTAATGTCCAGTGATATTTATTTATTTTATTATTTTATTTATACATAGTAACATAATATCCGGCCTGTAATTCCCAAATATTAAGGCATAGGTACCTACTACTATAATGGGTGTAAAAGACTCTTAACGAAGCCGAAAGGCACTTATTTCTCCGATCATTACGATATTTTTTTTGTTTTACACCATACCTGGGAACCTTCTAGTTACGGAGATATTGGGGTTCAAAGTTCAAACTTTTTACAAGTTTTTTTTGTAAATACATGTTTTTAATGTAAGAACTTTACTCTAGACACCTTCACGACCCCCACACTGTTCAATCTATCCACCAGCACAATGTTTTGAATGCGTTACCTTGAGTTTTACCGTAAAACGTGATTTTTCACCCCAAAAAAAAGTTATTTTCCAGCAATAATTTTTGTGTAGAGTTACTTAGTTTGATGTACGGTCGAACAAGCTATTTGGTATACAGTTTACCCCAAAAATTACATTGTAAAATGTAAACCAAATAGCTTGTTCGACCGTACAGAATGCTTGGTTAACGACTTACTGAAGAGTCTGTTTACATCATCCTGAGTACCTACATTCAGCCAGTTAGGCTGCGGTTCCACTGAGGCGGAGCGAGGCTGCGGAGCGGAGAAACGGAAAATTTTTAACCAATAGGATTGCATACTGGAGCGGAGCTGAGATTTTATGCGATCCTATTGGTTAAGAGCGGCCAACCCGCCATACTTTTCGCGAGAATTTTGACAAACGCTCGTGCGTTATTATGAAGTTGTTACACATATATCTTTAAATGTTTTGAACTGATAGATATCTTATACATTATGTCTAGGCTTCTATCGAAGCAAAAAATAAAAATTTTTAGGAACAAATTCAGTATAAGCCTCCAAAAATTGGTGTTTTTCTCAAATTTTACCTCAACTCACAACAACCGTTTGGTTGTAAAACTAAAAAAAAAAGTCTGATAAAGGCCTTGCAAATATAGTGGAGATTTTAAATAACAAATATTTATTTCACAAACTTGTAAGACTTATTCAAAAACACGTATTTCTTGGAACAAGTTTTATAAATTTTCGAACACTATTTTTCGTTCAATGTCCTCGCGTTAGTCGGTAAGAGGTGCGCGGGTGACGAGTACTGCGGGGTCATGGCTAGGTAAGACAGGGCAGTTGAAAAAATATCGTCGCGATGGCTCTGGATGAAACAACAAGCTCTTCGACCATGCTCGTGTGATGAAATGTGAATGATTAATGGTCGCGCTACTGATGAGCATGAGTCCAGACTCCAGACTTAAACAGCGAGGCGGTCTTACTTCTTATTTATGGCCTTAAAGTATTTTAATAATTCAAGCCCTGAAGATTACAGAGGCGAAGTTAATGCCATGTTCTCCTTAGATTGATGTTATAAATATGCTCTGGATATTTTTGTACATTTTCCATTGCAGCTATTTTCTCATAGAATCCCCCTACGTCCGGGGCGGTTGAGATTGCTCTGCTGTTCCCAGGTGTCCACATCATTACGAATTCGGTGTACCGCTCAGTGTCTGTGCTCACCGGTGCCCTTCCTGTACTGTCCATAGACCTGTCCCATGGGACACACCGTCATTTTCCTTGAGTGTACATTGTGTGTATCTTGCTGGCATGCTGAAAGTAAATCTTCTAAGAGTGTGGCATTGCATACTAGTACTTTGCTCCAGGAGTTTTTTTTTTAACTTTTCTCAAACATGCTTGGAAATTTGAGCATTATTTTGACAACCTTCTTCGAGATAAATCGAAATTACTGTACTGGCCAGATACACGATGCGACCAGCGGCCGGCAAAAGTTGTATGAAAATCCATATCTGTCGTGTTTAGCGGCCAAATAAATTACTTAATAAACTCATATCTGTCGTGTTATTTAAAAATGGAACGATCTTTTACTCTGAAACATGGCAACCAAGGAGGTAACTTATCAAAGGTTTTATTTAAATCTCGAATTGGCTGCAAATAGAAAGCGGTTTATTGAAAAAAAAAAACAAATTAATTATTATTTTTCTCGCATTATTTGAGAATAGTACTTTTCAATCCTTGGCCACAACTAGGCATTGATGGACTTACGTATGTGTGCCTCGGCTTCTCTGTTGCTGGCCGCTGCAGTAATGTACTATTATTACATGATACTTTTTGTTCAAACAGACTTCAATTCAACCTTTAATTTCTACTTCATCTTTTTTAATTTTTATTTATACTCAGGAATGCGATCTGAAAATCAAAGTGATTTAGAACTTTTATTTTAGATCTATGGATACTTCCACCTCAATAGGCTAGTTTCCACCATCAATAAATTGCAAATCTATTTAGTCCGTCAGTTAGAGTATTGGAAAATAATGGACACGAATTTTTTGTTTTTGTATATCAATGAATATTGACAAAAATAAAACGCATCAGAATTTTAAAAGCGTCGTATCTTCGTCAATTTTGGTTTTCGTAACAAAAGAAAAAATACGTGTCAAATATTTTTTGATAATCTAACTGACGGTCTTATTAGATTTTTTCAGGACACAAGCCTATTGAAAAGCATTCATGTCTCTTACATGCTGTGCAAGTGAGCATACTTGGGCTTTTAAAAGGAACTCTGTATTTCTGGCTGTCTTTTGCTTTTCCCGCCTATTAGATTTAGACGTGGCAAACGGTTAGACTATGACCTGGATTAATACATACTTTTCATCTACTGCCTCGCGACCTCTAGGCTAATCTAGAGGTCGCAAGCGCAACTACTAAACATGAGGTCCTGGTCATTCGATTCCCAGGTCGGGCAAAGTGTTACCTATTGGGTATTTCCAGTCCAGGAATTTCTCAGCAGCAGCTACGGAGTCTACATTTGTGCCCAGTCGAATAGGCTTGCCCCTTATTCATAAAATATATATATATATATATATATTTTTTATAAATAAAAAAATATCGCTGGACATTACACACAGCGCCATCTAGTGCTACACTAAGCAATGAGGCTTCTGTCGTGGACACCAGATAGTTGATATTTTATTTTATTTTTATTTTATTTTATTTTATTTTATTTGGGTGGCTTACAGCTAACAATACAAACAATTATAATGATACAAATAACGAAAAGCCATTTACAAGCCTCCACGAAATCGTACGCATCGTTCCTTGTAACTCAGATAAGAGATTTTAAATTTATAACCTAAGTATCGCGTGAATTTCCTTTGTATTCGTTCCAAACTGCCTGAATGCACTGCATAATTCGGATTCCAATTCCAATTCCAAATTGATATACTACATAGATAGTTTTTGTTTGTAAATACATACTTATTATACATATAAAGTTTATAAATACATACTTATTTATTATACATATAAACATCCATGACTCGGAAACAAATGTCCATGCTCATCACACAAAAATTTGCTTCTACCGGGATTCGTACCCGGGACCCTATGAACGTAAGGCAGCCTCACTACCGCTGCGCCATTCGGGTCGTCAAACATGGAACTTAAACAAAACTGGTGAATTAATGTAGGTGTACTATTAGTTTCACCTCTGCCTAACCTTTCGGGATTACAGGCGTCATGTTATGATACCTTTTTTCCTGGTAATACTCTCCCGTGGAATAGAATAGAATAGAATAGAATAGAATACTCTTTATTATGTACACCATTAAAATTACAGATACAAAATAAAGTAAAACATACAAGGGGTGACACAATGGGCGGTCTTATCGCTAAAAGCGATCTTTTAAAGACAACCTTTGGATGGATTTAAGGGGGAAGGAGAGACAATACTGCAGGTAGCCTGTGGTGTACCATTTACATATATACAATAAATACATACATACATAAAACATATTACACTTATATAAATATTTTCATTTTTTCTATTATCGAGAAATGAGTAATAGTATTGGGTAATCCACATTATTCAGATAGATGTTCACCATGTTTGCGTGAAGGATACCTAATTAATGCAGCTGTCTACACAACGCATAAATTGAAGCTTCGTACTCATACTTCAAGCTATATTAAATTATGTACCTTATATCTATTACAGAGTCAGTATACGGTTGTTTGTGCAATCCGCATCGATATTGGAGTAATAAACTTGAGATACGGGCAAATATTATTGAGGTACCGCTCTTGGGTTAGGTACCCAAGAGCGGTAGGGCGCAATATCGTCTTATTTGTAATATAAACTGATTTGTTTGAGATGTTTTGGGAAAATATTTTTGTTATAAAAATGTCATGGTAGATGGTATATATATGCATCAAAAAATCTTGGAAATACAGTGAGTTTTTAACCATTGCATCTAACATCCAAAGTGCAGAATTTCACTTAAAAATTACGCTTAACTAAAATGGGACACGGGCCACCCACGTCTGCCATATTAGGACCTTTCCCAATAAACTATGGGCCAAAATGGCCCTGGCACTGCCAGAAAGTAAGAAAACACACACACAGTGGCTAATAAAATAAACGAGTAACAGTAATGTTAATTACAGTTAACTAAACAGTTAATCAATACCTTTTATATGATAAAGGAAAACTGAAAATGCTCAAAAATCATTATCATTATTTTCTTAACTACTTGACTTTGCCTTCTTGTTGGAAAAGAATAACAACAAAAGTACAAGCAAATTGTGTCAATGATACTTATTCTAAAAAGTAATTATTATTCACTTCAAAAATATCACCTTACAAAAGCATCCCAATTACCTTGAAGGTAGCATACAAAATTACAGACGAAATTAATTTAATTAAAAGCAGTGAAAAATATCGCATTACAATTAAAAGAATATTCCTCAATTTAAGGCTTGTTTACACGGGGCGAGTTTCCCGAACGTCGAGAGGAAAATGCCATGCGAGAAATGACTGGTGAATAGATAGATAAAAAAAAAACAGTGTTAGCAGCTGGATTGTTTTTCAATTGAAACTCCGTTTTAAGCTCTAATCTACCAGAGCAGAATTGAGCGCAGCGGAAAGAAGTTGAGCAAGATTCTATCAAACGCATAAATATTTTATTTTACATAAACCTGCATGGGCACTTATAAAACAATCAAAATCAAAGCATTTATTTCAAGTTATTTAAGTAAATTATTACAGGCACTTTTGAATTGTCGAAACAAAGATGAACATTAAATGTAGGTACAGTACAGTACATCATCATGAAGATGACAGTACCAGTCAGAAGACATAAGAACTGTGAAAGTACTGTAGTTGCCCATTCCCTAGCGTAGATCTGTATGGAGAAGAACAGGCAAGAAACACCATGGAGATTTTTTTTAATCAGAATATTGTTACAAAATTTTGGTTACATCATTCATGTTGAGATGGTATATTATGTGAATCAATGTAGCAAGATGTGCACGGTAAAAGTGTCCACAGTAAAAACACAAAAAAAAATACAATTCTAAAACCAAAATAATTCATTCAAATAAGCCATGGCAACTACGAGATGACCAGTCACACCTGACAGCACCCGTTCACGAAAATGACGCATGGATCAGCACCATTCAACTCAACCATTTTAAGGGGAACTAAATGATCCGACACATGCGCCACCATCAGCGAAACATTTGAGTGAGTATGACATACTCGCAACCGCCAGGGCACATTCAAGTCAATAGAAGATGTAGGTTTTTAGTGAATAATAGCTTCCTAGTACATAGTACTCACACAATATGGGCTATGCTATTATATAATACTAAAGTGATTTAATCTATACAATGCAAAGATTGTTGCACAATCTACAGCAGCTCCAACAACACCATTTAATGCTATCAATTTATGCGCCCCTGTCCTTGTGGATTTTTATCAGCGATAGAATCGCTCAACTTGTAATATGCTTGCTTAAATAGTGTGCGTTTAATGCATGTTTTAAATTTCATCTCATTCAGTTCAAGAATACTTTGAGGAATTTTATTACAGCATCTCAAACAGTACCCCATGAAAGTTTAGTCTACTTTAGCGAGTCTAAAGCCTGGCTGAACTAGTTGGTCCCTATTTCTAGTACTGTAATATGTCTGTCTTCGAGAGACGATACGTGGATTTTAACCAATGCGGTTCAAATTCACTACCATTTATATACCATTTCTATATCGATTAAACTAACAACTCGAAAATAACTTTAGTTTACACGGACGCTGTATTTTTAAAGTCGATGCAATTATAAAGTTGAAGTTGACAAGCAAGTGCCGTGACTCTATCTACTATTCACACGTCATAGAATATTTTAAACTTTTTTTTAATCGCCTATACAAGGCGAGAAAACCCACTCGTGTAACTGACCCATTACATTACATTTGTAATGAAAGAATGAATTTTACAATTTATAGGAGCCTTCGAAGTCCATTGTTCGGGCAATTTCTGATTTCAATTAAAGTTTCAATATATGGTAATGAATCATGGGGAATATTGTAAAAGCTGGACCGTTTCGATATTAATTCCTAGTTGAGAATTAAGGGCAATGTTCCGTTTGTATTGGTTTTCAGTTTTATTTTGGTAGTGAATATAAGTTTGATTGCTATTATCGTAAGTTTTTATTGTTTCTGAATGGGTATTCGTTTTTGTGTTAGTAGGTCACCTTCATAATATCATTAAAACATGCCTAATTTTTTAAATATTTCTAGTCTAGGCCCGATTATGCAGTTTCTTTTATTTTAATAAAAACCAAGTTTTGTTTTTTTTATTAAATGGCAAAAACACAATTCAATTCAATTCATTTATTCAATAACGTGTCTGAATGTCTATAACTAAATAATATAAGAACATAAAACAAAACATCAAACATATCTATTATGCAAATTAAAATCAGAATATTAATAAGAATATTCAAAAAAAAAAAGATTTAAAAATTTGTCTTATTGTGTCAATTCATAAAATAAGTACAATAAAAATGTCACACAAAAAATGTCATAGTTTCTGTTCTTCATATTGTTCTACACTAGTCAGAGTGATTGGTAATGGGTGCTTTCCTTGAAATAGGTGATACTAGACTTAATTTGCAACCCTTTTTACTATGAAGACTTGGGATCCTAGTCGTTGGAAACTTACGAGGGTGGTCCCTATGCCGAAAGGGCTAGGTGGTACAGATGACAGTGACTTCAGGCCAATTGCGGTACTTAGCGCACCAGCCAAGGTATTCGAGATGGCTGTTCACAATTGCCTTTATGAACAGATAGGCCCTCATTTGTCTGATACGTAGCACGGCTTCCGTCCTGGGCGAGGTACAACGGGGAAATTGCTTCACCAGATGACACAGTTGGTACCAGCTGTTGACGCTGGGCTTCAGGTTGACGTAGCTTATCTGGACTTTAGGAAGGCGTTCGACACAGTCGACCATGACATAATCTTGTCAAGGCTGGCGAGTATGGGCTGCATATTTTATACTGTAAAATTCTTCGCCAATTATCTTCGAGATAGACGTTAGTATGTGGACTGTGGCGGACACTTCTCGGAGCCCTACTACACCAGATCGGGCGTCAGTCAGGGTACTAATTTGGGACCCTTATTATTCATTATTGTGGTAAATGATTTACCTGAGGTAGTCAGGTCGTCATGCATGCTATTTGCTGACGACTTTAAGTTGTCTGCAGTTATGGAAGGACCTGCCGATCATAACATGCTGCAGCACGGTCACTGAATGGAGTCACTCCAATTAGCTATACTTTAATGTATCAAAGTGCTCGGTGCTTTCATCCACACGCACACGAATCCCACAACACCATCAGTACAGCATGGGCGGGGAGCCGCTGCAGCGTGTCATGGAGGTGAAGGATTTAGGCATTCATTTCACCAGTGATCTGTAGTTTCGCAAACACGTGGTACTCGTTTGTAAAAAGGCGTACAGGAATCTGGGATTTATGCTGTGTCAAGCAAATGACTTCACAAATATCAGTGCATTGAGGGCTTTGTATGAGGCTCTTGTAAGGAGACATCTGGAGTATGCGGCCGTCTGGAGCCCGAGTGAAATAAAATACAAAAATATGCTCGAACGGATACAGAACAAATTCGTCAGATTTATTTATTTAAAGCTGTATGGGAGATACCCGGGATACTCGTTACTGTATCCTACCCTATTCTGTCACAGTATGGTGGGCTACTACAAATTAGAAACTAGGCGTGAAGTGGCACTGGCAACGTAACTTTTTAAAGTTTTAAGAGGTAGTATACAAAACTCATGTATTCTATCAGAAATAGGGTTTAATTTACCGGATAGGTACGTGGCGCGGCGTCGCAAGCCGTAACTGCTGGTGGTGCCGAGTGCGCACATTAACCTGCTGGGGCGCGCACCGCTGACTCGCGCGCTGCGCACTCTCAACACGGTGGCGGATACTATAGACATATTTACCTGCAGACTGAGTGAGTTCACAAGGGCCACGTACTGTGTAGCATGTAAGGTATAGTTAAGCATATATTTTTAAGTTACTTTGTCGCATTCGATTTATTATCTGTAATGGCAAAAGAAACATGTGAAATAAATAAATATATTATCAACGTCACCATTCGCATAATTCGTCTGCAACGTCCCCATTATTAGGGTGCTCAGTTCTGTCTGTGCGAGAGATGGGACCGTAATCGAAGCGGGTGAAGTGCGGTGGATGTCACGATGTCTTCAAATTTTACAACAATACGTCTATATGCCCTGACCTGCTTCTTGCTGAGGTGAACCTTTAGAACACATTAATTTTAAAGCACAGTATAATAGGGCGCGAGTCTGTTGCCATCAACCGGGTAAAAATCCAGACTCCATGGCTGCTACTGAAAACATCCTGAAGGAAAAACCCAATAACATTTTGCTCGAACTGGGAAGCGAACCTCGGTCCTTTTAGCCCAGCTGGCGCATAGGGTTGATAGAGTCCTGGTAGGTAGGTATTCCCATCTAGATACATTCTTGTACGGCAACTCCCAGATAGTGCTAGCTTGGATTAAGTCAGGCAATGTAAAGTCAAATGTTTATGCTAACAATATAGTCAAGCAAATAGTGGAGCTGACCGTTCAGACTCAGTGGGGATTTGTTAGGACCTGCGACAACCCTGCAGACTTATTGTCGAGGGGCGTCCTGCCGCAGAAGTTGTAGCAAAGTGAGCTATGGTGGCACGGGCCAACCTGCCTATCAGACAGGAAACATATACATACAAATTTCGAGAATTGTAAATCGTCTGATTTGTCCACAAACACTGAACAGATTGATGAGCTAGACGTACATATGTAACTTGACACAGGTAGAACCATCGTTTTCAACAAAGCTATTTGAAAAATATTCTAGCGTTTATAAATTACAGAAAGTGATAGGATTTATTTACAGGTTGTTTAACAACTGTTCGAAAAATAAAAATAAAATAACGGACGGTAACCTATCGCCTCAGGAGCTTCGCGACTCTATGTCAGTTATCGTGCGCTGTACGCAGATGCAACATTTTGCTAGAGAGGTAGTCACTTTCTGCTGGAATAAATATAAAAACAGGAATAGGTAGCCTCTATCCCTTCCTTGATAAACTAGGTATTATTAGAGTAGGTGGTAGGCTCCATAATGCCAAGGAGATGTCTTTCGATAAAAAGCATCCATCTATCCTTCCGAAAAACTCGCACGTAACTAATCTCATAATAGAAAGAGAACACTTGCGACTCTTACACGCAGGCCCTAGGCTAGTTTTGAGCTCTCTATCCCAAAGGTACTTTATAGTCATGCGTCAAGTGTTTTCGTTTAAAAGCTGAGGCTGCTAGGCAGTTGATGGGTTCCCCCCTCCCGCAAAAAAGAATCACAACGTCCTGGCCATTTCAGCATGTCGGCGTTGATTTCTGTGGACCCTTCGATATGAACGTTGCTAGGGTTAGAAATCCTATCGTTAAGAAATGTTACATAGCGCTTTTTGTTTGCTTTGCTATAAAAGCTATACATGTAGAGCTCGTATCGGACTTAACAACTGAAGCCTTCTTAGCATGTCTGAAGTGTTTTATTTCGAGGCGTGGCATGCCCACAAATATATATTGTGACAACGCTAAAACCTTTAAAGGAGCGTCAATTGAAATGAAAAGGTTGTATGACTTTCAGTCCTCCAAAAACCACAGGGAGGTTTTTGCTCTCAACATTATATAAAATTTAGGTTTATACCCAGTTATTCACCTGAGTTTGAAGGATTGTGGGAAGCAGGTGTTAAAAGTGTAAAACATCACCTAAAGAGAGTAGTAGGGAACCAATGTTTAACCTATGAAGAGCTCAATACAGTCATTGTACAAATCGAAGGAATTTTGAACTCTAGGCCTCTACTTTCTGCAAATTCAAATGATTGCAATTATTTAACTCCTGTACACTTTCTGATTGGAACAGCTCTGGCTAGCTATCCTGAAGTTGATCTAACAGATGGTTCGGTTAGTTGTTTAAAATTTTGGAATCTTTGTACCAAACTTAAACAAGATTTTTGGAATTTATGACCAAATGATTATTTAACACAGCTTCAAAGCCGTCCCAAGTGGAAATATCCTCAACCAAACCTTAAAGAAGGTGATTTGGTAATTGTAAAAGATATGAACACTACTCCATTAAATTATAATATGGCTCGAATTGTAAAAACATATCCAAGTAGAGACGGTGATGTAGTAAGAGCGGCCGATATCAAAATGAATAACAAAGCATATAGAAGGTCAGTAAAACGGCTATGTCAATTACCTGTAGAGTAGGTTACTGCCGGCCCGAATTATGTTTAGAACAGTCTAAACATATAGATTTGTTATTTTTAGTGTTAAAGAAAATAGTAATAATGTTAGTTAAAAAGCTTGCAACACTGTTTTGTGTTATTTTTTCCGTTATGTTGTGGCATTACTTTTATCTCTTCTTGTCTGATTGCTACGTGAAACGGTGTGCCTCTTGACTGTATTTTTATTTTTACAATAAACTCCATAAGTTTTAAGTTCCCACGCATTTTATTTCGTACATGCGTACGGTGGATCCACCTTTTAAAATCCGAAAAATATACAAAGCTCCGAACAATCTCTCCCTTAACAGAGCCAGCTGGTGATATCGAAAGAATCGTCGGAACATATCGTGTTAAAACGGCGGCCATTACCATTCGCGTGAGATTGACTCTGTACCTGCGATGTTACGTAATTGGTTCTAGTTGGGGCGGCCATGTTTGAGCGATGGCTTTCCGATGGATGTGACGTACGTCATGTTTTTATTGAATATGTTAGGTTGGCGAGTTTTTTGTGATTTCTCTGTGACAGTGTGTCAATTTATGATTTTGTTTGGAATGGAAAGTATGTGAGTTTACTTAGTATTTCCATAATTATAGTTTTGAGTTATCTACTTAAAAGTTTTAAAAAACTTGAAAAATTAATTAAACTTTTTTTTTAAGCAAGCTCTTCTTTATTTTTTATTTATCAACATTGAACGCGTATGCGTTGTACCGTTGAGGAGTTCTCTTGTAAGGAGACGATCCTGGCTACAGGATTATATCATGTCTGTCATAAAAATGTATTGTCACCAGAACCAGAAGTGTGTCATTTCAGCACAATCGGTTCGGAGGAACTGGTTTTAAATACAGCTGTATAATTTGACCATACTAACTAACCAACTAATTATGGGGCCACCTGCACTAGCGAAAGAATCGCGGCAATATTATCGACCTTGCCACATTTTTCTATTCAGTCTCTTTTGGGCCGTCTCCACGAGCGAGAGAATCGCGATATTTTCGTATAGAAATACATTGAATCGCCGCGATTCGCTCACTCGTGGAGGCAGCCCTTAAGGCTTATTCCACAAATCCACCCTAAAAGTACCCCTAAGGGAAAAAAGTGGAATCTAAAAGAAAAGTCTAGAATTTCCCCCTCAATGCAAGTTAAATAAAAGCTTATAAAGAACAAAAAAATGTGGTTATCCATTAGACTTATAAGTCATCAAACAGTCGGTTCTCGAGGCTGTATAAGTGACTGCTTAGATCTTCCAATCTGCGCGATGGATTTCGCTGTGTTTGTCACCATTATTTAGAGCATTTATTCTAAAAGGTTTTTCAAGCGACCTTTGGAAAATAATCGTAACGTTTTATAAATAGAACACTAATAGCATCAGTAGGATTTACTTTGTTGCCAGTCATAAGTATCTTAATTTTGAGCTTTTGTAATATTACCATCCCGAAACCTCATAAATACAAAATCATAATTTTAGACAAGACACTAATAGCTTGCACAAGTCTAGGATTACGTTGGTACCTAAATGATTAGGCATAGGTGTAGGCAGGCATAATACATCCACAATATGCCAGTTATGTTTAAGTCCCATATAATAGTAAGGGGCAAGCCTACTGCCATCAAACGAGCACAAATCAAGACTCCGTCCGTGGCTGTTACTGAGAAATTCCTGTACTGGAAAAATCCAACAACACTTTGCTCGACGTGGGAATAGAACCCGAGGCCTTATTCTCAGCAGTCGCAATTGCTACCACCAAACCAACGAGGCCATGTGACAAAAATTGGAACAAAAATCATCAAAGCGTATACAAATTAAAACATAAGGAATACCAATTAAAACTAATAAGCCTTGTCTTAGAAAATCAATGTTAGAAAAAAAACTTTCAGGGGACGTAAAAGTTACCTTGTTAAAATAATTTTCCCATTTTTCCAGCGGTAATGAGGAAGCATTGTTCCGAAGTTAATTCTTTTACATAATTAACATGGCACAATTTTTGTTAATTAGTTGATTGATCATGATTTTGTAGAGTATTTTTTGTTTATATAGGTATCTGTTATTTTTAATATCAGCCTGCTTTGTTCCAGTGCTGGGAAAAGTCTTCCCTCGTGGCTTTTCAGTGTCTTATTAACCAAACATACAAAACATATCAATGTTCCGAGAAAACAAAGAACCTTGAAACCGTGGATAACTCCAGGGCTTCTAAAATGTATCATGCACCGAGATAAACTGCACGTAAAATCTAAGAAGTCACCAGACAATTTAATACTACAAGTAACCTACACACGTTATCGGAATTTCTGCAATATGCTACTGCGAAAATTAAAGAGGTCTTATGAGAAGAGTGAGCTTGAAAAATCTAGGAATATACCTAAAGCTTTGTGGAAAACCATAAATGATATAACTAATACTGGTAAAATATGCTCTAGTCCTGTTGAACTGCTCAAAATATGCGACAGTCCCGCAGCCTCCCTCAACAATGTCTGTTCTTTCTTCAGCAATATAGGTAAAAACATGGCTGCAAAAATAATAAACGATCCAAATAAAGCGCCCTCAAACTGCGAGACCATTAATGCTGACAATAACAAGACACTGAGGCCGCCTGTCAATTCACTTGCTATACAAAAAGTTGACGAATGTGACATAGACACTATTATATTGCAGATGCGCCAGGACTGTGCCGTGGGCTGGGATGGAATATCTTCCTCGCTCCTTAAGACATGTCGTCACATTTTGGTATCGCCGATAACATATATCTGCAATATTTGCATTGAGACTGGAGTTTTTCCAGATTCCTTGAAGAGGGCCATAGTACATCCAATTTTTAAGGGCGGGAACAGAGGCTGTGTCGACAATTATAGGCCTATATCAGTACTGTCGTCGCTCTCAAAAATCCTCGAGAAGATTCTTAACCAAAATCTTAGAAGCTTCCTCGATAAATACAAACTTATAGCGGATAATCAGTACGGCTTCCGGTCTGGAGTCTCCACTGAAGACGCAGTATTGGATCTAACGCAATCTATTGCCAAGACCCTGGACAGTAGATCAAAGTGCCTTGGTATATTCTTGGACCTATCAAAGGCCTTCGACACAGTTTCTGTCCCCAAACTAATTTCCAAGTTGGAGAGTTTGGGTGTACGTGGCATAGCTCTTAAAATTTTCAAAGATTACCTGAGAAATCGCACCCAGCTGGTAAAGATTGGCTCTAGCTACAGTGATGAAGAGGTTGTGCTGTATGGTGTCCCCCAAGGAAGCATTCTAGGCCCCACACTTTTTCAAATTTACATAGATGACCTTTGTAGAATGTCAATACCTGCTTGTAAGATCTATGCATATGCAGATGACACAGCGATTCTGGTTGATGGGCCCTCCTGGGAAGATGTGAAACGAAAGGCGGAATTTGCACTGTCCTTAATGATGAACTGGCTTGATCTAAACTTGCTTACTTTAAATCTAAAAAAAACCTACTACTTACCTTTTGCAATCCGGTGCAACTCCAAACCTATAAATAGTTTCACGATAATGGCTCACTCATGTCGGAATCAGTTAATGTCGTGCGCATGCCCTTCTATTGCTAGAGCTGTTAGTGTAAAATACTTGGGAGTGCATATAGACGATGGACTAAAATGGGACAAACAACTCGATACACTAACTACTCGAACACTACGTCTCATCCACATCTTCAAATCTCTCCGAGAATCCGCCAGTGTTGACATTCTCAAAATGGTGTACTACACATTATGCCAATCGTTTATTGGCTACTGTATAACTGTATGGGGTGGAGCAGCAAAGACTTATCTTCTGCGCGCAGAAAGGTCTCAAAGGGCTGTACTTAAAGTTATGTTAAGGAAACCCTACCGATACCCTACAGCGCAACTTTACGCTGATTGCAAAGTACTGACGGTTCGACAGCTCTTTATTCTTCAGTCTGTCCTGAGGATACATGCCCGTTTACCTCCATCTGATCCAAGGAAGCGTACATATGTTCCCCCTGGTGTACAGTACAAAACCTCATTTTCAAGACGCCAATTCTATGTCTTAAGCCATCAAGTTATTAAAAAAATACAGAAAGAACTAGACATAATAGACCTAAATAAATTTAATGTCAAATTAAAAACCTTTAACTGGCTGATACTGCAGGACTATATCAAAACAGAATCCTTGATATCATACATCGCTTGACATAATAAACCTCCTCATAAACCAATAACACCACAAATACTCCAACACACATACACAATTACACATACATACATCAAAACACACTCCCACTCCCTTCCCACACACACACTCATATTACACACATCTACACTCACACATATTTGATTAATACTAATATGAATTTAAAATGGTAGATCGACACACTTTCACTCTTGTTAACTTCAGTTTGTATTTAATTCCATTTTTGGCCGATCACTGTCTCTTAAGATACAGGTCTCCTAGTTTAAGAGACAGGGTTCATTATTATTTTTGTATGCATAGACTTTTTTGTAGACACACATTTTTGGTGCACAAAATTATAGTTTTATGCTTATTGTTATTTCTGCAACCTTGTTTTGAACTGTGTCTGTGTGTATTACTTGGATAAATAAACAAATTATTATTATTATTTCTTTTGTCTACTCCGACCAATCCGTTCTTATTTTTATGATTATTATTATTTTTTGGCAAATGTGTTGAAATGTTAGTAAAATTAAAGCAATGTTTATCATTGATCGACAGTGAACTTCGGACTTTAGTGTTAAATAACCTCTCACAAAGTCATCATCTACACATTATTTACATGAAACTAAATTGAAGGGAGCTAACATCTATTATTGGTGTGGAAAATGGCTTTTTAAGTTGCTGCAAAGAGAACACACGCAAAACATTATGCTTATAGGTTTATGATATCAAGTTTAGTTATGACATTGAAACTTTGTCTTTCAATATCCGTCCGTTAGCAAAAGGTTTTCAGGTATTTGAAATGCTAGAGACATCGATATAAAGTACACTCATGATGAAGTATACCATTCACCTGTTTGTACACCTTCACATCCAGCTTCTATAATTTTCTTCTCTCCCAAATTACGGCTAATTTATCAACGTAATTAGGCCAAACCTCTAGCCCATTCGATCAATGGGGACCTGGACAAGAGGGAACATTAGCAATAAATACATTCGCGACGGGCTCAAATTAGCTTGATGTTGGTAGGCCATTAATTTAGGCACTCTACGGGTCCACTCGTGACGTAAGTTATGTCACGGGGATGTTCGAAGAAGGGTGGATATGGTAGTAGAATGGAAATGAACAGAAGGAAAACGTTTATTTGGCAGAACCGTACATAGGGAACACATTAAAGTGGTAGTCAAAAATGTTTCTTTTTAAGTTAAGGAAGTTTATATAGCATAGCGACAGAAGATACATTGTAATGCTAGCGTGTAAAATTTTCTATTACACATGAGGCGAAAGACGAAAGATAAATGGAGCCGAGATGGGAAAACAGAGTAAAAGGCATAGCCATTCCTTGGTGCTTTTATCAAGTATGCTGAAATTAATCAGTCAGCAAAGTGGTGGCAGGGTTAACTGCCCGGGGTTTACCAAACGTACACGGAATTACAGCGATTCGCAAATTCAAGATGCAATTGAAAAACAGGACAAACATTTGCGTAAATCACAATTGATGTTTTTCTGTCAGACTGACGACACTGTGGTTGGAATACGCACGTTCTTAAAAATGCAGGATTGCCCATCAGATTCCTTCATTGTTCATGTTCAGTGGTACAGTCCCAACAGCCACATCAAGTGGGTCAGAATCGCGTTCATAACTCTTCGGGTACACAGAAGTGCACTAAAAGCATACGAATTCCTAGAATTATTTATTGAACAGAGAATTCCGACTATGCGCAAGTTTGTGCACTTCGCAAGAACCTATTAAAGTCACGGCTATTATAAAATCTACTTAATTAGTTAGTTCCACTTCCATTATAAACTTTCAATTGAAAACTTTTTGAGAAATTCTAATTTTTTATTTTTTATTTCAGCTTCTTATGGTGGATTGGCAGAATAAAGATTTTTTATTGAGATTAATAAAATTAAACGTCCATTACGAATTGTAATAAGAAAAGTTTTTATTAAATTGTGTATTAAAAAGTGGATTTGGAAAGTTTTTATGGTGGAATAAAAATTATGGGCAAAATTATGAATACGTCTCATTTGAAAGTGTAATTTGAAAAAACTTACTGTCATAAATAGATATGAATAAATATAATAATTATGCAAAGAGTCATCAGTCCATCACGTTTCTCAGAAAAGACAAACCAAAACATCTCCTATACATAACTCAACCTACCTACAATAAATTTTAGGAAATATTAAGACGGATAATTTTACTGTTTTGTTACCTGTTAGTCTACCATAGACGATAAATAAATAAAATAAATAAAAGGAATATCATGAACATGATCTCTTTAAGAATATTTCACGATATAAGATATTTACAGAAAATTAATGCAGATTGGAATCAAAATGGCGGCTACTGCGATTTTAAACTTAAAAACACATCACTCCGAACATCAGTCACCGAAAATCGTTTAAACTGAAACTGCAGTTAAACAAGACGAGTAATTACAAAACGTTGCTTGTAAAGTAGGTAGGATTGATGCAGTCGGTGCCACTGGGAAGTTTAATGAATATTTCCATTTACCGCGCTGAAATAAACGGCGCCAAGGATGGTATAGGACGGGAGTCGGGATCCAAAGATGATATAGGTGCTATAATTTATTTATCGGTAGCGTACAATATTCATCCTTGTTCCTAAGTGTCCAAGAGTGAAAACGGCTCCCTATTCCAACAGGAATAGGGAGCCGTTTCCTGCCACACAACAGTGTGGCAGGAAAACAGTTTTAATGGTGACATTGAAACTGTTTTGAATAACATGCTGTTAACATAAGCCCAAGACGACGTGTTCATGACCCAGACAGGCGCATTACTTTGTGTAATTTATTTCATCACCCCTGCTCTCAAAACGGTGAAGGAAAACATCGTGAGGAAACTGGCATGTCCTAGAACCAAAAATTCGAAGACATGTGACATCTACCAATCCGCACTGGGTCTGCGTGGTGGATTATAGCCCATTCCCTCTCATAGGGAGGAGGCCTGTGTCCCAGCAGTGGGAACATTAATAGGCTGATGATGATGATGATGATGAACATAAGGTTCACTATTTGATCATGGGACACGTCTTTGATATGTTTTCATCAACTGTATAACATGTTCGTGATATTTGTACGGACGAATTCAACCATCCATTAATAGTATTACTTCATGATCATATGTGTCAACAAACTAAAATAACAATTTTTCACAAAGCACGAACAGTAATGAAGGTATCTACTATTCTTGTAAAAGAAGGATATTTAGCAAAAAAAAATAGTCCAGGAAACTCCCAGAAAAAAACTACTCACAACAGAAACCCTTCAATATTACCAACAATTACTACAAGACTTCCTCAATAACACTCTTGTTAGGTACCCTCCTTGAAGCCCCAAACTGCCCTAACATTAGGGTACATTTAGAAGCCCAACTCCTGAACTACAGAAATAGTGTTATTACTTACTAGGAGAACCGCATAGCTTAATAAAGTGCTCAAACTCAATTAGTTTAATACATGTTTCTAACTTAGGTAGGTACGAGTACTAGTGATAGGTCATTGGGACTTACCTAGGTATATGGTGGAGTGTCTGAGTCTCTATTTTGTGGGAGGAAGGTCTGGGAATCAATAATTTAATTGGGTGGGTTGAAGGGGGTGTAATGTTAATTGTTGATGGTTTGTGACCCTCACGCGAGAGGCGAGGGCGAGAGGTGGCCTCTGTCCCAGCAGAAGGCATTGTAGGCTGATTGTTCAACAGTTGTTTATTCATTTCACATTGTTCTTTCCAAAAAAAAACTCTTAGGTAGGACGTATATTAAAAAACTTAGGTAGGATGTATACAAAAATACTTAGGTAAGACGTATCGTAACGTAACGGTTACCATGTATTCATTACAATCATTATTGTAAACCTCACCACAACATAGAAAAAAAAAGTTCTTTTTTTAGTTTCAGTTTCAGCTTTTTTTTTAATTTCCGTTGACAAATTTGGACGCCTACGTGGGGTGGACTCAATACCAGGTTGGTGGATGGTGGATGTCGCATATCTTTGAATTCTTGATTCTAGGACATTTCGATGTTTTCCTTCACACTGTCTTGTGGTGAAATATATAACAAAAGCTTTACGAGATGAGTTCGAACCAGGTTCGAACTCACGCCTACTACTGATCCGCCATAGCTCGAACTATTTACCCTATAAAATTAAGAATATCAGACCCGAATGATGCAGCAATGAACAGCTAAAGTTCAAAATTATTAAACAAAATGTAACCCACAAATCATAACTCGTGTTCTAAGACTGCATAATCGCATTACTCACAGATTTTTGTACAAACCACCCCAATTTACCCACCCAAAGGGTCACTTAATTCTCGTGATAAATGGTGGGAGATTAGGCGGCATGCCGTGCGCTGTTCACGACCGAAAACACGTCAACTTATTTGTACCTGTTATTAAATTGTAGGGTCAAGTTGTGTACTTTAAACGTAGTTTAAGAAAGTGGTGTAATTAATGGTTATTATAATTTGTGTGTGTTTAGAAAATTCGTGATGATTAAAAGTTGAAAACTGTTCGTTTACACAATTATGTTTATTTTTGTTAAAACATACGAGTCAAGTTGTAGGGTAAGTAAGAGACTTACACCCGTATCTATAAAAAAGTCAATGTGATTACTTGAACAAAAGTAACAACATACGATTTTATTATGTAGTTTAGCAATAGGGTAGATGACACCATACAAAATAATTCCCAGAAACCTATCTCTAAAAAAAACACTTTATTTTGGTCCTGAAAACCCGATTTATTTTCAAAAATAATTTATTTTCAAATTCATTTTTTAGTTGCTTTGAAATCAATAAATAGTCGAGTAATTGAGTTGAATAAACAGTGACGTCACAGTTGGCTATTGCCATACAAAATCTATGAGAGAACCGCGTTTTTACAGCTCTTAAAAAATATCTCAATTGATTGGTGTGTCATCTGCCCCATTGCTGTGTAAGTCCAAGACTGTAAAACCTTTGCATAAGATAATGTTGGACACTTAAGTAAGCTGTTGGTGAACCTATATTAAACATCATCTATCCTATAATAGCCTTTTCCCAACTATGTTAGGGTCGGCTTCCAGTCCAACCGGATGCAGCTGAATACCTGTATTTTACATGGAGCGACTGAGTATCTGACCTCCACAACCCAGTTAGTACTGGGTAATACGATACCCATTAGTAAGACTGGTTGTCAGACTTTTTTGGGTCACTGACTACCTGTAACGACTGTCAAAGATCTGCAAATGACAGCCGGGACCAGCGGCTTAACGTGCTTTCCGAGGCATGGAGGAAACCCGGTATGTAATGGGTGGTCACCCATCCACAGACCAACCTAAGGGTTGAAGTGTAGCGTTAAGGGCACTATGGAGTAAGGACTTTTTTTTTTTTCGGAAGCTTTCTTATTTTTGCAGTATCGGGTTGTCCTTGTAATCATCCTAGCAATTATTTAGGCTCAGAGAAGCATGGCCCTAAGACGCACCGTTTCCGAGTTAAGAGCCTTTTACTTTTTATTAATTTTATAAAACGATTTATATTTCCAAAATGGTAGCTCGGATGAGATTGTTTTCGGGAAATAAATTGTTGCTCTACTTAAAAGCCGTCATGTAAAAAAATTAGCAAAAACTTCGAAAAAAAAAAACATTACAACACAATTTTTTAAGTGTCGGTCGTCGTTTCAGCTAGAGTATTCTTAAGGGCGCAGGGACTTAAAAAGGCCCAAAAAATATTTTTTAACTAATCAATTTTTTTTTGTGTTTCTTTGCTGCTCATAGTGCCCCTAAGCGTATACACCAACTCCTACACTCCGCCCCTAAGACGACCCACTGACCAACCTAAGCAAGTACGGCTTAACCTAAAGATCGACCCGAGCAGCTGTTATTATTTAACCATGGGCTCCTCTGGTGAACCTATATTAATAAGTTCATTTTATATTTTATTGTTTAGTAATTCACTCCTTACCTAACTAAACCAGCAATCAAACCCCATACCTGTTCTCTTCAGCCGTGCTAACATCGAATATCGAATCAGGTGGAATTTCCCGAATAGCTGCACACTAGGACGTGACGTCATAACTTCTCGTTTCTACTCTATCTTGAGTTTCTACGTTACCTCACGAAAATATCTGATCACGATTTATACGAAGACTATCTTGATAGCTAGATTTGTGAGAGATGATGCAAGAAAAAGCATGTTTCTGCAAGATGAAAAGAAAAGAAATAAAGTTGGCCCCAATTTGCAATTTTTCCGCCACCACCGGCAAAATTACTGATGAAAAATGTCCTCATTAATATTTTTCATCAGTAATTAAAAAAAAAAAATAGCTGTTTCATACATTCTGGCCGTGTGACAATCAACGAAAAATTTCATTGTGGGTTCAGAATAATGTACTGAATATATGTAACCGATCAGTGTCCCCTCCAACCTACACAACGGTTTTTATGAAATTGTATAAAACCAAAAACAAAATAAACAAACTGAAAAACAAATAAAATGTTCCAACATAATCAGAAATCTCACATTAACTCCATTCAAAAACCTAACTGAATAAACAATAAGATATAAAAATCGACTCCAAACTACTCACAAAGAATCAACCTGATCCGCGAACATCTGCTAACAGCACCCTAAATACGTTTCAAATAGATAAATACGATTCGTCGATGTTAAAAGGTTGAAATCGCTTGTGATAGCAACATTTTTCTCAGCACAGGTGCGGCAGATTAGCTCGGAGCTCAGTCCAACAGATGTAGGTATATGAATTAATGTAGACTGGCGAATTGGGATGGTATTGCAGTTGGATGAAAGGAAGGGAAATTCGATTTAAATTGTCTTGTTAGCGATTTTGTACTATGTTTTATTATACAGGTTGGAATCATCGAAGCACAAACAATTGCCACATTATTTAGGACCTCACTCAGAACTTTGAAAAAAAAATTCTACTGTTTTTACAAAAGTACAATACTTATACGGTCAAAATGTAAGGAGCAGCTGATTTTTTTAAACCATGATGTTTAATGCGATTCGAGCATTAAAAATACTTTTATACTACACTTGCTTAGTAAGTGTACCAATACTACCCCATTAAAAGGCTTGAAAGCTGTTCATTAAACCTTCTCAAAAATCTAGGCAGATATATTGTATGGAATTTCATTACTGCCCTGAAAATCAGGGTAGTAATCCATTACTAACGCGTTTTGTTTTTTTTTTTAAAGTCTTGATGACGTTGGCAATCAAACGATTTAATTTTACCATACAAAGTACTGGCCACTAGCACTTTTAAAGCAGGTAGCATACATTCCGATATGGCCGGCAAACTTCAAACCTCTAAGCGGTAGAGCGAGAGATTTATAACAAACACTCTCTCGCTTTAACACGCACGTAAGTTGGAACCTGCGACACGGGGCGTTTTTACCTTCTCTAACGTCTTTTGGCGCGAAAACTGTTTGACGCGCTAAAATAAAAACATAAAATAAGTTATTGTAGGTTGACGTATTTTGTAGTCACAATTTTCTTGGTAAAGTTTGTTACAATTGTAACAATGTCAATGTAACTTAAAAAAAAAAAACTTTTTTTGCTATTTTGTCTTTTACTTCTTTGTGCTTAAGTGTAGTATAAAGCAGTATATATCACTCGAGGGTAAGTACAGATTACTAAAATTAACTAAAATTACCACAATTCAATATTTTTTTTAGTTTATTCATTTATTTAAACTTCATGTACAAGAGTGGTACATAGGCGGACTTAATGCCACAACGCACTTGCTAATAAGGCCAGCTGCTTTTTTAGGCGAAATGATACTAACCCTTCTCTACCAGTAAACCTTTGGGTTAAATAGGAAAACATTGATAAACATGTTGTTGTTTAGCGTCATTATCATTGACAGCCTTGTAACTGATGAGTACAGCCCGCTTAGCATGACCACCGTAGAAACGAAAGAGAATCGACAAATCTTTTGTTCATCAGTCATTTTGTCAATTCAATGACAGACGAACAAAAGATTTGTCGATTCTCTTTCGTTTCTACGGTGGTCATGCCAAGCGGACAGGCCTCCTTTTGTGCCATTCTTTCCAGGTATGCGCGAATCTCAACCAGGTTCTAAACCGCGATCTTCTGAATGTCATCAACCCATCTGGCTATGATTCTGCTAACACTTCTACCGTTTCCCGGTAACCATCAACATCTTCCTGCCCTTGTGCCATTCTACTTGGGGTCGTACACGTCTTCTTCCATTCTCCCGTGTCAGATGTCACGGCATCATTTACTTCTTTCTCTTTCATATTATTCCTCACACAATCTGTCCATGTTTTCTTAGGCGTTCATCTCTCTCTCAATCCATCAACAAACCATCAGCCGGTAACAATTTTTTTTAAATTAGGTATTCTTTATTTTTAAGATATCTGTTCCTTATCTCAGTTCAATCTTTCAACAACAGATTTCATCACAACATTTTACTTCCCTATCCCCCGACCTCCTCGAAAATCCTCCCAAAAGCAATCGATCTCTCCAATTTGACAATACTTTGGCAAAACAATAACAAGGTATACGAGAAAGTTCGGATCGGACTCACAACCGGCAATTTTGTTAATTAAAAGGTTCAACATTAATTTGTCCTGTAAACAAGTTCTATCCGAAATCTAACTTGATTTGTGTAAGGTTCTGTGTTCGTGGAATAAAACAGATTGCTGTAATATTGTGAAATTCGATAATTATGTGAATCCTGTTTGAGTTTTATGTTTTGGTTTGTTCTGTTGCTGTGTAAAGTTTGTTTTGATTTAAGTCAAACATTTGGTTCTTATTGGTTTTAATTTGAACGTATTGCGTACCTACTTTCTATTAGGTATTTATTAAGTATTTTTTCTTCCACTCGTTACATTTCTTTTACATAGATTACATCTGTCAAAATGACAGATGAACAAAAGATTTGTCGATTCTTTCTTCGAAGAACGTTGTTTCTACATGGTCATGCTATGTGGGCTGGTCGTCATCTTTAGATTCGCCAGTTGTATCAGTTGTTCCGTTTTGACAGCTCTGACATAATATACAATGACGCAGTGACTTGAGTGCCACGAAGAAGAAGTCAATAAGTCAAAAGGTTATTATTTTTTTATGTATGAGCTGACTGTTCTCAGTATTGACACTTTTCACGCGTTTCATATCTTTGATTTGTTCCAATAGTTGCAGAATTTATCTTATCCAAACTAATAGGCTCTGTTTTTTCAATTTGTTGCTTTTGGTGAGTCGCATAATGTTAAGCTCAAAGTGGTTATTAGCCTTTTTTGACATTACATAATTTTTTTTGGGAATATTGAATCTATTCTCAAAGATTTTGGCCCACAATAACAAAATAACGCAAAGTTAGTCCTCCAAAAACAAAAATCGATAATCCAATCGGTGATTAAGAGCAAAATCTCCAATAAATTCTCCATTATTTAGTCTCCGGGGCTCGAAAGTCGTCCGCTATGCAAATTGTACTGCATAATCACTGAAACTGTTTAGAAAGGGTTCGCCCAATTAAATGTACAGCTGAAAATTTCACTTCCAAATTCCCAAATCGATTTTCTCTCTGGAGTTTTATTTTATTTATTTCGGGACATTCAAACAGGTCTAGTGGACGTAATGATTTTATCTTTCCATTAAGATGTTGAAAACTTCTCGTGATTTTATGTTTTTTTTTCTAGAAATTATTCTTTGAAATTGCCTTGTAGGATGGCAAAGCGCTACTGATGATCTTGGGTTTAATTTGAAGGTTTTGAGCCAATTGATGGCATTAAGATCACCCCATATTACATGGGACTTGTACACTTCTGATGAAATATGAGTGAACTAGTCACACCTGTTCCTTATCCTTTGGAGATTACGTTGGATTCCAATCCAATAGACGATCAGTTTGTGGAAGGATGGACAAAGGAAGATTTTATTGGTATGTCAGAACAACCTGTGAAAGAAATTTATGAAAGTGAGAACTTTAGCTTAATTTTGCTCTACTTTGTTATTTTATATAAATATTAAATTTTATCTTAAAACTTTAGACCAATTAAAAAGGTAAAGATGGAACTCTGCAAACAGCAAAGTGAGGCGTCTCGCCGTGTACACTTAGACCAAAATACGGTAAAATTGTAGCAGTTATGTTGTGCAAACTAGCTCAAAGCCTTTTTGGACAAGCAATTTCAATGAATGATCAAGGGTCTGGTGACTAAAACTTTTACTCTCATTACACCTATAAATCATAACGCAGTACAATTTATCTTAAGATTAAAATAATAAAACTTAGCTATTGAATGCGACTTTGCAAAAACACAAACGAATTTCAAACTTATTAATTTTAACAACTTGAAATATTAAAGTTTTATGTTCTTATTATCTAAGATTTTAAAACAATCTTTGCATCTAGCACATACATTCTTTAAATTAATATTCAACTCTTAAAGTTGAATTGAGAATAACTATATAACAGTAGGTATACTCGCGTACGTACTGCGATCTTAAATAAAAGACAGTCGCGAGTCCATTTGCACTCACTTTACGTGAACTGCACTCACTGTACGTGAACGCTGTTTAGGTGTGCGTGATCTCAAACAAATACCGGTTCTGAGTGCGCTTGCACTCGGTATAGGTACATGAAGCTTGTCTTTGTGTGAGTGACCTCAAACAAATGGCGGTCGCGAGTAGGTACGCTTGCACTCGCTGTACGTGAAACGTGTCTACGTGTCTCTGTGAGTGGAAATTATAAACAAAAATGACAGCTGCTGTACATGAAGCGAGTTCTTGTGTACGTGCCTTTTCGCTGTTCGTTTGGAGCCTACCTTCTGTCCTGTTCTGTGGTAGAAGGCACACTTAATACAACTGGCTAAAAGACGCCTAACTTTCTTCAGATTTGAGAACTTCGGAGCTTTCACCGTTTTGTTTCACTTTGTTCGGCTTTAAAGGCATTGCAAAATGTTTTTAGATATTCCAGATAATAAAAATACGAAAGTGTTTGATAGAATTTATCGATTTATTAATGGTGTAAGGATAAAGTGGTAAAAGTCAGTCAGTGAATTTACAAGTCTATTTTTGGTCGTATCTCGGAGATCATAAAAATATTTGAGGTTTTTACGAGAATATTGCATAAGGGGTTTGCTTTTATGGTTTCAGGTGGTATTCGATCAAAGAATCGCCGTATTCCTATAATATTATGTCCATGCTGAGACGGCCAACTGACAAATTTAATGAGATAATGAAAACTTTTTCTTAAATCTTTGGATAAGTATTGGAAATGACGTCTCTCTCACAATGATTTTCTTCACAGTTCATCAATCATTTACTCAATTTGCTTTGTGTTGCACATGGGTTTAAAACCACGTCCTACATTTCGTAGCACCACCATTCAATAATCTATACTTATCATAATAAAATAAACGCTTTCAACAGCCGGAACTCAACCTCTCCCCATAAAAAGAAATAAAGACGTTTCTAGAACGTATCAAATCGAGCCACGTGAATACGGCTAGTAAATCTTGAGGGCAAATGAACACGTCGATGCAACGATCGGATGCGATACATCTCCGGGCCGAGACGGGCGGCCGGCATAAATTGCCCGCAGACGCGGCAACCGATGCGGAACAAATTTATTGTTACGACTCCGTGTTTAGATTGTGTCGATCGTGTGTGGATTTTATTTTAGGTAAGCTGCTATTTTTTCAAGGGTTTAATATGGTGGGTTAGGTTTAAGTTGAACTGCTAAGTTTTATTGCGGTTGTAAGATAATTTGAATGCTTTGTTTTTTAACCTATTGGCCGCGTCTTGTGCGACTGAAAGACGAGAGAAAGTCATGCTCACTCAAATGTCTCGCTGATGGTGTCGGGTCATTTAGTTCCCTACAAAATGTTTGAGTTGAATGGCGCCGATACACGCGTCTTGTTCGTGATCGGGCGCTGTCAGTTGGAACTGGTCATCTCTTAGCTGCCACGGTTCATTCAAATTACTTTATTTTTAATTTGTTGATTTAATCTTTTACTCTGGACGCTCTTAATGTGCACGTCTTTCTACATCGTTCTCACATATATCTATAATCTCAACATGAATGATGTAACCAAGATTTTGTAACAATATTTTGGTTTAAAAGAGTGTCCATGGAGTTTCTTGCCCGTTCTTCTCCATAGAGATCTACGCTAGGGAATGGGCAACTACAGTACTTTCTCAAGTTATTATGTCTTGGGTGTGGGACTGTAGCTTTGTTTTTTTTTTTGTATTTTTGACATTCAAAAGTGCCGTAATGGTCTAATTGAAATAAATGTTTTGAGTTTGAGTTTGAGTTTGACTGGAAACAAATTAATGAGAGAAATTTCGCGGGACTTGTGGAGCGCCAGGAAATGTGGTTAGTCTTTAAACCTGTTAAAATTTTTAAAGAAAAGGATCTTTTTACAGTTCGCGTTTAAAAGATAATTGGTTGATAGTTTCATGATAACGTAGTCAAAATCGAGTCATGTTTGTGCTGCTGGGCAAGAAACCACTGTAAAATATTAAGGAATGCACATTTCAGTGATCACACTCTCTACCTATCGTTCAGCCTGAGAGGTAACGTTCTTTCTCTCGATATGCCTTAAAATAAGCTTAATATCTCCAAACTCACAATAACTCGACCGAAACTTCTTTACACTCAATACCTTTACGTATTTACTGCGCTAAAGGACCCCTCACACGCCACACAAGCTCCAAATTAAAACTACCCGCGAAAGAAATTTACAAAAAAATTGGAAAGAACTTTTCCCTCGAAAACCTGAGCATAATACTTGTCTGAAAAGGAGTTTTTTCAAAGGCCATGCGTCTGAACGGGCTTTGTGTCATGTAATGATTTTTTTATAGAGAACTCCTTTGCAGTATATGGCCGGTTCATTACAGGAGATAAGGGACTTGGTGGTATTATTACGACGGGAGGACCGGCGGTGAGCAGGCTTTGAGATCATGTTGCTAATTGATGGTTTTTTGTTGGGGATAGGTACTTTAGTAGTTGTTGTTGATGTTGTAGGAGAAAACTGTGTGCCGATTTGTGTAAATTGTGTTTTTTAGCTGTGGACAAAACTTTAGGGTACTTTTTAGTTTAAAGAACATCAAAAGCAAATAAGACGGAACCGTCAAAAATATATAAATGTATAAACTACATTTTAAAAATCATTTTCGTTTAAAAATTTGAAAAGAATTAGAATTAGGTTAGGAGAATAGTTGGTCAGGAGGGAATTGGAATTAGTACGAAAGGGGGCTTTAATTATGGGGAGTTTAAGGTACATGTTGAAAGATTGTGAATTCAAAGGACATGAAAAAAGGATATGGATGTACCATCATCGGAACCGCATTCGCAGCTGTCGCGAACGCAGATCTTATTTAGGAGTCAAAAATATATGGGACTGACATATACTTAAGAAAAACTTAATGAAAAGCCGGTCGATAGTTGGTGTCGTTACGAAAACTATTGCCATTTGCTTAAGCCATCTGTAATCCAAGAGGAAACCATGCAATAAACTTACCATGACACGCAGTCAGCATAGGAGAATGGCAGCGGGGTCGAATGCCCTCAGCACCCGAATATGCATGATTCAGTCCGACTTAGCCGTGAGCCGGGAGCCGTGTGGTATCCGACAGAGTAGAATAGACCCAACCCATTACACTCACGGTTGTCGTATAAGGCGACTAATGTCTGAGGCAGAACACCTTGCGCCTCCGTAGACCAGAGAATGGGCAGCAGCGTTTTCTGTTAGTCTTTCATCACTGCGATCTCCAATCCGCCTGCCAAGCGTGGAGATTACGGCAAATTCCTCCCATCATGGGGGAGCCTATGTCCAGCAGTGGACGTTATGGGCTGTTGTAGTAGTCCGACTTCGGAACGAAATACTATGCGTAATCCGACACGCGCTTGGCTGTTTTCGTATCAAATTATTTATTTTATTTTATTTTATTATTTTCGGAAAACTTACAGCTAGGAGACACAATAGTTTAGTTAATAACAACAATATGGCCAATTACAAGTTTTCACAAATAGTTATTAGTTAGTTAGTTATCTTTCTATTAGGTACTCCTCTGTTTAGACTTTTAAGGTAAACAGGCGTGATGTATTGTCATGTTATACTTTTAAAGTCATTATCATCATTTGCGCAATACATTTGTGGTCGGCGCAGCATGTCTTCTTCTTCTCTACTCTATTACTCGTCATGTCATCAGTCACCTCCTTTTGTGCCATATCATCCTTCACACAGTCCATCCATCGATTCTTAGGTCATTCTTTACTCTTATACCAATCCACTTTCATACTCAAAACTTGTCATGTTAAACAACCGGCGAAACTAATTTACTTTATGATACCAAAATATTGTGACCGTTCTTGCTTTTTTCTCAGACGTTTTTACTCAACAGCTGATGCATCCACGTCTGTGTTTTAGTTCGTATTCTACGTGGCAGGTAGCGACACTTATTGCAGTCTCCTTAGTAATAAACACGTCTTGAATTTTGTATTAGAAGTGGAAAAGTACATTCTTGTTCATGATAGAAGTGAATAGATAAGTCTTGGTAGTCGTGTGACCGTTTAGTTGTCTGTTAAGCCGAATTGTTGATGATGAAAAAATTGTATTTTAAACACGCATTTGTTTTTAAAAAGCGAAAATTAACTTAACATTACATCACGCCTGTAATCCCCGAAGGGTTAGGCAGTGTTGTTCCTAATAGTACACCCACAGTTCGCCAGTTATGTCTAAGTGCCATGTAATAGAGGGCGAGCCTATTGCTATCAATCCAGACTCCGTGGCTGCTACTGAGAAATTACTTAAGGAAAAACCCAATACACACTTTGCCCGACCCGGGTATCGAACTCAGGACCTCATGATCAGCAGTCACGCTCAGGACCAATAGACCAACGACGCAGCCAAAATTCTTTTGGGTGAAACTTAATTGGTGAAATGCAGGTAGGATTTTTTATTAGGCACTTGAATTGCCTCTACGAGGGTTTACGAGGGTTTTGCAATTTATCATCATCATATGAGCTAAAAGACGTCCATTGCTGGACATGGGCCTCCCCCAAATGTCGCCACATTAACCGGTCCCGTGCGACTCGCATCCAGCGTATTCCCGCAACCTTCACCAGGTCATCGGTCCACCTAGTGGGAAGCCTTCCAGCGCAACGTCGTTTGGTTCGCGGTCGCCACTCCAGGAATTTTCTGCCCCATCGGCCTTCCGTTCTGTGAGCAATGCTGTGTGCCTACTGCCACTTAAGTTTAGCAATTCTGCGGGTTACGTCGGTAACCTTGGTTCTCTTGGTTTTGCTATTAGGTTTCTGCCAAATCTAGTTCATTGATTCTTGACCTTCTTATGCCTGAATTTCTTCTGTAGTTCCCTTCTTAATAAATCCCTCTGCACGTATGACGTATTTTAATTTTATTCTACGAGTTAACGCAGAGAAACTGAGAATTTTGAGACTAAAATAGATTAATATCAGAAATATCTAGCTCTATTGTTAACCCTTTACCCTCTCTGGAATTTACATATCCTTTAAACTCCTCGAAATACCCAAAATACAAAATTAAGTAATTTAACGTTGAAAATCAAAGCCCTGAAAATGGTTCTATCATCTAGGTAACATTAATCATGTTTACGACGCAAATAATTGTTTGGCGGACATTCTAGGTTGGACTGAGACAAAGATTTGAAAGGTACGTGCGGAATTGGCCTGCGTCCGGTCGGTTGGTAGGTCCTTACTATTTTTGCTGAAGTCATTGTAATGTTGCTTAGTTGTTAGAAGTTATTTTTTGTGTTTTTGCTGATTATGTGATTAGGTATGAAAGTGTAGTTTGAAGATTTGGTGTGTACGTCTCTCATCATCTGCCTAGCCTTTTCCCAACATGTTGGGGTCGGCTTTCAGTTAAACCAGATGCAGCTGAATACCAGTATTTTACATGGAGTTAATGCGTACCTGTTCTCCACAACCCAGTTAGTACTGGGATACCCTATGGTAAGACTGGTTGTCAGACTTTCAGGCCGCTGACTACCTGTAACGACTGTCACAGATCTACAAATGACAGCCGAGATTAACGGCTTAGCGTGCTTTCCGAGGCACGGAGGAAGCTCGGTCTGTAATAGGTGGTCACCCATCCGATCCGGCTTTACCTGAAGATTAACCCGAGCGACTGATAGCCACGAGCTTCTCATAGTATTTTTTGCTGGATGTGGGATGTGTCTAAAGAGTCAAATAGACACACGTTTAGTGGATAATTTTATTAAGATAAATAAAATAGAGAGATTGCGGGGCCGTAATATTTTTCTTCTATTGATAGTTTTATCAGTTTAAGTGTCAAAGACACATGGTGAAGTATCCGCCCTCCAAGATATTAATTTTGTCTCTTTTTCCGGTGGCATCAGTGCTCCCTAAAACTATAAAAATGTCATAATGGAAGCGATGATACAAAAAAAAAGTTAAAATTAGAACAAAATGCATTTTAAAACACAAGATCTTACCTGATCCCAAAAACCATTAAACATTTATAAAATTTAAAAGTTTTCATGCACAAATTATAACGGCACCTAAATTAGAGTTCCGTAAACTCGAAATAGAACTTAATGTATTTAATTATTCCGACTGTCTATCAAGTGTCGCGAGTGACAATGAAGAAGGGAAACCCTGGAACTTTTCAGAGATATTTAAACCCAACTGCATTGCTGGGTTTGCCGAATAAAACGTACAGATAAATTATAGGAAGTTTCTTGGTTGAAAAGGAAAGTATTTATTTAAATAGTTGTACCTCTATGTACATTTTTAAGTGACATAGTTATAAGACCTTGGTATGAAATTAGCGTCTTTAGTGTTAAAAACTTAGCCACCCAATTTTATGAAAATTATACAAAAGACAAAACTCTTGTAAATATTTTTAGGGTTCCGTACCCAAATGCTAAAAACGGGTATTACCAAGACTCCACTGTCCGTCTGTCTGTCTGTCACCAGGCTGTATATCATGAACCGTGAAAGCTACACAGTTGGAATTTTTACAGGATGATGTATTTCTGTTGCCGCTCTAGCAACAAATAATAAAAATAAAATAAAATAACAGGGGGCAACCCTCCTACGATGGTACGGAGCCCTTCATGCGCGAGTCCGACTCGCACTTGGCTGGTTTTTTATCCTATATAGACTACTGACCGTCGCCGTCACCTGCTACAGTCCTCAAATACTCCGATGGACAAGGTACTCAATGAAATTCAACCAAACACTTCATTCAGTGCAGCTCCTGTTTCAAAACCCTACTTATGAAGAATCGGAAAAATTAGGATAAAGATTCTGTCCTAATCCGAATCAAATTTTGGGGGTATGAAGAACAGGGTGTAAAGCTCTTCATACTCCGTAGAAAAGGGAGCACATAAATGGCGCTGTAGTACTTTTTGTTCATTGTAGCTGTAGTACTTTTTGTATTGCCGCTACATCACTGCCCCTCGGAGACTAGAGTCGATAGTGGAAAGATGTGCCATAGAGAGGTGCCGTAGAGGTGCGCCGTAGAGAGGTGCACCGTAGAAAGGTGCGCCGTAGAGAGTAGCGCCGTAGAGTAGTGCCGTAGAGTAGCGCCGCGATGTGGCTGACTGCTGGCGATGACCGGCAGTGCCAAGGTAGCTAGGTTGAGGGTGCTGACCAGGAATGCGAACAAATATATTATAAATACATCACACACACAAATACACACACACACACAGACACAAACACACACACACACACAGACACAAACACACACACACACATTTCGGCTCCACCACCTTTCTTATCAACTCTCTAGTCTCCACTCTGGTAATCAAATACCGAGCCCCAAGATACAGACTAACAGTATAGTTTGGGGCTTATTAGCAACAACACTAGTCTAACTAGTTTTAGGTAATACTCATATTTTAAGTCACTTGTAACATCTCTTGTCAATAATTTGTACCTGCTGATACTCGTAAACCTTACCTGGATGATAAACAATTTTCTATTTCATTTTCATGCTTAACAGGTAGATTTTATTACTGAGATCTTTAAGTAAGGTTATTATGTACCTACATTATACACTGACTACAAATATAACTAAAATAATGATAAAACGAAGACTAAAAGTAAGTATCTACTTACTTTTAGTCTTCTTTTTATCATTATTATTGTAGTTAGGTATCTACCTAACTACAACAATAGGACACGTACGTGTCAAAGAACTCCCTGTCAAACTCCATTCAAACACTCACCCCATGGCTAAACCGTGGCTAAAATCGAAATAAGATTCACCTCTCAATGAAAACGTGAAATACAAATGACATTAGCACCCCTAGTAAGTGAGCAGGTCAGGAGATATCATGATTTATTCGGCAATTAATTTTGTAACGGTTATAAAGGGCGGGACCCGATACTTATAACAGTTTTAGGGGATTTATCTACCTGATTCATTTGAATTTTGGTTGTAAAGACTCGGAATACCAATAAAGGATCTTGTTGGGATGATAGAACGTTATTTATTTGATGTAGTTTTGGAATGAAGAATCGTGTAAACTAGTTAAAACATGCACGCGACTTCACGCGAGAGAATTTATGATCCTGCGAGCCAAGAGAAAGTAACATTCTATCAGCAGTAGGAAGAGTCCAAACGTAACACAAAATAAAGCAGTGATTACACGAATATAATATATCGTGGCATGACGTATCAGCAACGAAAGCGCTAAATTGCGCTATATTGTTATAAAAATCATCAACGCCGTTGAGATAATGCTACCGAAAAGTTTCATCGAGAATCGAAAAAAAAACAGCAATTCAGTAAAATGTATCGAGATGGGCGAAAATTACATTTGTTAGTAGCAACAATTTTTTTCCTGTTCTCAAGGCTGTTACATACTCAAACAACATAACATAACATCATGCCTGTAATCCCTTAATTGGTTGGGCAGAGGTGTAAAATAGTAACCTAATAGTACACCAACATTTCGTCAGTTATGTTAAAGTAACATATTCTAGGGTGCGAGCCAACAACCGGCCTTAAATCCAGACTTCGTGACTGCTACTGATAAATTCCTGATAGAAAAACCCAATAAAACTTTCTTCGACCCGGGATTTGAACCCACGACCTAATGCTCAGTGTCGCGCTTGCGACCACTCGGCCAATGAGGCAGTATTCAAATTATTTTCGTTCAAAACTAAAACTGCACCATAAACTAATGTATAAAACGCGTAACACCAAACCACACTTGGGTGTAGTCCCTAGGTGTACACAGCGTACATAGTAATTTGTCTCGCATTTACAGTCTCTGAAGCGGTTGCATAAATTTGCACCAGACGACGGTTGCGCCGTTCACAATGAGCTTTTAATGTGCTCTGATGCGGTATACATTCTGCTCTGTTTATTAGGATACGTGGGTCTGGATATTGATTAGGTGGACTTAGGGCTTGTGGCTTGTGAGCTGCATAATGGTGTGGTTTGTCTTTTAATTTTACCTTAACATACTACAGGGCACACGCCTTAACACGCTTTTATTAGGTTATGTAATAAAATTTTAGAAGTTAAATTTGACCCACTTCCCGGTTTCCGATTGAGCTGAAATTTTGCGTAAATGTTTAATTTAAATGACTATGCATGGCTAGTTAAGTAACATTATTCTAAATCCAATATGGTGAACTCCCCAAGATGGCGGACCAGTTATTTGTTGTGCATTCCCATGATATGGGTATCAAATAAAAGGGTTTGCTGAAAATAATACGAGAAAGCGTGTTTAATAGTTTTGTAACTATAATTTTATTAGATTACCTCCTAGACTTTTGATACTTTGTAAGTGACAGATAGATCATCGACTAAATCTTAAGAAGGTATATAGGATGACTGGTAATGAGTGACCGACCGATTGACCGACCGGCCGACCTATCGACCGACCGCGAAAAAAAATCTGTTGTACAGTAATTTACGTTCGCCTAACTGGTCAAAATGTACTGAACAGCAGATATTTTTTTCGCGATTTCATGTTTGGTCCCCTAATAAAAGTTGTTTGTTATCATGAGTACAATCACGTGTTTAGGTATCGGTCACTAATCACCAGTCACCCGTATATTAGTAAACGTGTCTTATTACATGGGACATAAACATAACTGGTGAAATATGGATGTTTAACACATCTGTCTAACCCTTCGAGAATTAAATATCTGTTATGTAGTAAAAGTACATTTTTCTGGAACCATGGTGAATGCTATCAACAGAACCACAACAACCGCTTTCTAACTCACAGGAACAGACCCTAAACAAGCGACAGAACGTTTCTTTAACTTCCGTACTTGTAAACAGCATGATAAAAAAACACTCTACACATTTTACACCCCACCGTTTTCATTCCCTCAAAGAACCTTGATTACAGATCCCTACAAAAATATGAAGTAACAAAATCTTTGTCTTTTAAAATTCGCACTCAGTGCTATCTATCATAGTCACCCTCCTTTTGACTTGGTCCCCTATAAAAAAATAAACTGTCATTTCGAGAGGGTGCATTTTTCCATTTTTTCCTTTACGGTTAATATTTTTTTTTGCTTTTAAAATGTTCTCTATGGCAGCTGTTTATTTTTTTTTTATACTACGTTTTTGTAGCCTCAGGTAATGGTTGAAGGAGTATGTCATCATTTTTGGTGTTTAGGTTTTAAGGGTGGAAATAAACTTGGGTCTTTTGTAGTGGAATCAGAGATTAAACTTGAAAACATAAAAAGTTTAATGCAACTGTATATGTTATAACAGGATTGAGGAGCACATGGCTAAATATTAACAGCCTCTCGGGTCGATCTTTAGGCTATGCTACGCTTGCCTGGGTTGGTCCGTGGGTAGGTGACCACCCATTACATACCAAGTTTAGTCCGTACCTCGCTAAAGCATGCTAAGCCGTTGCTCCTGGCTGTCAATTTTGGATCTTTGACAGTCGATGCAGGTAGTTAGTGGCCTGAAAGTCAGACAACCAGTCTCACCAAGGGGTATCGAATTACCTAGTACTAACTAGGTCGTGGAGGTCAAATAGGCAGTTGCTCCATGTAATAATATACAGCAATGCATTCACTCATGCAAAACATTCAGCTACATTCTGTTAGTGAGGAGGCCGACCAACGTAGTTGGGAAAAGGCTAGGCAGATGATGATAATTTAACAGGATTGTGTTACAAAGAGTAAATAGTGAAAAATCACCTGAGTTTGGTTTAGATTTTATTTAGTATTTAGAGTCACGAATTTATCGTCTTTATAGAGACCGCAATTGTCAAAAGTAGTTTCTCCGGAACAAATGGTACATTCAACCACATTCCCAATCACAATATGTATAGTGTGAAGTCATCATCAACATCATTTCAGCCGAAAGACGTCCACTGCTGGACATAAGCCTCCCCAAAGTGTCGCCACATTGACCGGTCCCGTGCGACTCGCATCCAGCAGATCTCCGCAACCTTCACCAGGTGTATAATCTGAAGCCCTAGTATCCAAATATTTTCAGCAAGTAGTCTTTGGTACAGTTTCGTTTCCGTCGAGTTTCCATCAGCATTAATCATGTAAAATAAAAATAAAACATATTTATTTGACTCTCTCTTGTCTTGTCTTACAATTTCTAAGTAAGGCATTCAATAATCTCAGAATAACTACATAAAACCTCTCCCAGATAGGACGTCCGTCACCACCGCAAGGCACCTTTCACACGGTCTATAACGATGAGCAAACGAGCTCTTTTTGTCGCCATAACAAGTTTTAGCAAGTCACCGACTCGAAAAGCTGAGAAAAATGTAAGAGTTGAATTATGTTGGCGTTCGCGTCAACTATGAGGTTTAAGTAGACTTGATGGCGTTTAAGTGAAGTGAATTGAAAAGGGAAGTGTAGGGTTGAAATATTTTATACTTTTTACTATAAGAAAGCAAAGGTGTTTATAGTCAAGGAGGCGGGTACAGTTCCTTTAGGTTCCTTTAGTCGTTACCCGCATAGCGGCGACGCGCGACGGCGCGGCGTTTTCTGATAGGCTCTTCATGTTCGTTCCTCTTTCACACAAAAACGGTTGAACGGATTTTGGTGAAATTTGCCACATTTGATCATTTGTAGCCTGAATAACTACTAACATATTGGATACTTTTTATTCCGGTAGTACGATCCCGTGGGATAATTACCGAACTTGGTGCGGGCGAGCCGCGGGCATAAGATAGTGGAAAATATAACAGAAACTTCTCCGACCTGAGAATTGAACCCAGGACTCTATCTCAGTAACAATCTCACTCTCTCAACAGTCTCAGTTTAGCATTTTATTATTTTTTACTTTTTATTTTATGTTACATTTACCTACTGATTTGACAGGAATGTTTACGTATCTTACTTTTTTATTATTATTGACATAATAATATGATTTTTGTGATTTTTATTGACATTGATTTTGTAAATTATTTTTAATTTTATTTGATTATTGTGAATGTGGGGACCATGTGGGTCACATTTTTTTTTTGTGTGTTTTCTTATTTTTCCCACAACTGTCTGGCAGTTTGAGTACTATAAGCGACCTACCCAAATGTCCTTTCTTTGGTATTGTTCGTCGTTTCGTTGAGCTCCTTGAGTTGTCGAGCTACACGATAACTGACAAATGCTTGCACTGACTGGACAGGTCCACTCAAATCTGTGTGTTTCTTTCTTCAAAAGACCGTCTCAGACACTAATCTGCATAGTCCTCATGTGAATTGAGCAAGATTATGTCTGGACTTCAAAAGAAACTATGACCTCTGAGTTTGTTTCGGCTGTTTCTTCTCAGAGTAGTCAAGTACGAAACACCAGCCCCATCTAGTTTTATGAAAAAAAAATGACGTGTAAAAGTGATTGTAAAAACCTACTTGCAAAATAAACATCATTTATTATTTTACAGCGCTTGCCATCACCAATGTACCAACGAGGCGGTATATACTTTATCTTTACTTGATTACTTTATTCATCATCATTAGATCAATGATCATCATCATCATTTCAGCCGAAAGACGTCCACTGCTGGACATAGTCAGCCCCCAAGTGTCGTCACATTGACCGGTCCCGTACTACTCGCGATTACTTTATTGTTTAGATCAAATCAATTCGACGAACGTCAAATTATTGTTCATACGAGTAGATACGAATCATTTTATTTGAAACACAAATATTTCCAATACCGTACAAATATTTATATAACAAAACAGTTTAAAATATTAATTAACAGACCGGAACTCGTTACTCGGAAACTCTAAAATAACACAAATCGGGAAAAATCGGGAGCATTTAATAAATTTAGCTGAAAACCCGAACTAACGAACGAAAGGTCTTATCTCAGTCCCTCTAATTAACACCTATGTATTCTACCCAAACGGAAGCCCAAGCTCTCTCCCAATAAAAACGAAAATCAACTCTATCTTAAACACACAAGGTGCTTTCAAAGTCTAAAGTTAAGCTGGTAAATCTCCATCCCTTGTCACAGTGGGTAGGTATAAATTAATTAGTTTTCTAAAGCCTTTCCGGTGAAAGATTTTGTGTAATTTTTAGTTTAATTATTTTGATACGGTTTTAATTTAATTTTTTAAATACAAGCCGCGGCAGAATTGCCGATCTTCCATACAATCTTTTCTATTTCCTATTAGAATTATATTATCACCTGTCTAGCCTTTTCCCAACTATGTTGGGGTCGGCTTCCAGTCTAACCGGATGCAGCTGAATATCAGTATTTTAGATGGAGCGACTGCCTATCTAACCTCTACAACCCAGTTAGTATCTCAATACTAACTGGGTTGTAAAGGTTAGATAGGCAGTCGCTCCATCTAAGGGGTCCGTATCGTATTACTCATAATACGATACGGACCCCTTATTAGTCTTACCAAGAGGTCCGTATCTTCTAAAACCTAAACGACTGAACCTGAAAGTCTGACTGGTTAGTCTTGGTTGTCAGACTTTCGGGTCATTTCGGTCATTTAGTTCCCTACAAAATGGTTTAGTTGAATGGTGCTGATCCATGCGTCATGTTCGTGAACGGGCGCTGTCAGTTGTGACTGGTCATTTCTTAGTTGCCGTGGCTTATTTTAATGTTTATTTTTGAGTTGTATTTTTTGATTTTACTATGGACACTTTTAACGTGCACATCTTGCTACATTGTTCTCACATAATATACCATCTCAACAAGAATGATGTAACCAAGATTTTGTAACATTTTTTATTTTATTTAAAGTAGTGTCCATGGAGTTTCTTGCCCGTTCTTCTCCATAGAGATCTACGCTAGGGAATACAACTACAGTACTTTCACAGTTATTATGTCTTGTGACTGGGACTGTAGCTACATTTAATTTTCATCTTTGTTTCGACAATTCAAAAAGTGCCTGCAACTGGCCTACTTGAAATAAATGCTTTGATTTTGATTTTGATTGAATACCTGTAACGACTATCAAAGATCTACAATTGACAGCCGATAGTGACGCATATCGTGCTGTCCGAGGCGCGGAGGAAACTCGGTATGTAATGGGTGATCACCCATCCACGGACCAACCTAGGCAAGCGCGAAGCCCATAGGATAGGGTGTTGAACAACTTAGGAGAAGCCTATTTCTAGCAGTAGATTGAGACAGAGCTATTGACGAGCTGTTTTCATGATTGACCTATTACACAGGAATCAGCTGTTCACTACGTTTTGATTGCGTCAAGTTTGCACTTTAATAATAAATTTTAAAGATATTTTTAATTCTCCCACCATCATGATATAGAATCCGAATTTGCGTTACTACGTCACTTCCACCTCGTATAACATTCCAGGCTAAACCAAACTGCGTAATCACAATTAATCTAGAGGCCGTTCAATATATCTGCGCGCCGCAGAATATGTCGAATGTATCCTTCCGCTGAATTTGACAGTGCGTATGCGGTCAGCTCACATACAACATTATGTCATAAATCCTACATACAGTAACATATTAAAGCCATTTGCAGTTGCTGGTACATAACTAGGGGCTCGTGGTTGAGCAGTAATAGCAGCGGGTTAAGAAACGCTAGGTGGTCTTTGGATGGGTCCATTTCATACCAAGACCTTACCTTGCCTCGGTAGATATTTTAAACCGTTGGTCCCGGCTGTCATTTGTGATAGTGATAGTCGTTCCACGGTTCCAGAAACCCGAAATAGTTGTGAGACACAACTATTTTCACCAAATGGTGCCGAAAATCTGTAACTGGACTCATTTCAAAACAAAAAACATCTATAGATACCAGTACTCTCTAAATGATGTTGCTATAAATAGAGTCATCATTGTTCGCGATCTGGGTGTCATTTTTGATGACAAGCTTCATCTTGATGTAAACATTAATACAATTGTTAACAAAGCTTGGCGCATGTACGGATTTGTTATGCAATCATCCATTCAATTCGTGCGCCCTCAGACCTACCTTTATCTATACAAGACCCTAATTAGATCTCAAATAGAGTATGCAGTTGCGGTGTGGAATCCCCTATACGTTAAATAAACTGACTAGAAATAGTACAAAAGATTTTTTTAAGAACTATGACTTACAGGTGCTTTCACTCTTTTGCGTCTTGTCGATTTACTGGGAAAATATAATCTTCTAAGCCTTACTGGTTGGTGTTGGTTGTTTTTGGAGACCGTGCTCTTATACGACCTCTGCAGAAACACGTACAACTGTTCGTGTTGTTCTGTTGTATATTTGCAACAGAATTTGGTATTTAGTTCCCAGAAGAATACATTTGCGTGCAGAGCGTTAGCAACCATTGTTTGCAGTAAGAGTGTGTAGAACAAATGCTGGTGTACGAGTACCGTTGCGACGTCTTGTTGACAATTATAATAAACACTTTCTTGACATCGATTTATTCTGAGCAACGCGTGTAATATTCCGAAACTCGACTCAGGAGACAATCAAAGAATCAGACATCTTGTCCTTTAACTCTTAAATCATTGTAGGTCAATATGTGTCATAATCAGTGCAATTACTTCTAATTATTCAAAAGTTTAAAATAACTGTTTTATTTTCATTTATATCTTTGGTACTTTTAACTTCTCTTTGAAGCGTGTTATTAATATTTTACTGTATTCTGTAAATAACGCTGCTGATTAAGTAATTGTTAATTTTAAGTTTTATGTCTCTATGCTTTATTGGTATGTAATTGTTTGTTTTTCCAAATAAAATTAATTAAAATTAAATTAAATTACCTTCATCATTCATTATTCCTGCCCTTATCCCATATTACTTAGGGTCGGCGCAACACGTTTTTAGGGTTCTATAGTCCTGACAAGGAACCCTTATATAATAGTTTCGTCATGTCCGTCTGTCCGTCCGTCTGTTCGAGGTTTTGCTAAGAGACCGTTAGTACTAGAAAGTTGTAATTTTGTAGAGGTGTGGGGATGATTTTTTTTTTCGTGGTCTATGTCATCGTATAGAGTATCGTTGACTAGGTCTTTTAAAATGACTTAGGGGATGCTAATACTATTTTTCGATTTAATGCTCCATTTACGAAATATTAAACTTTCGGGTCGATCTTTAGGTTAAGCCGTGCTTGCCTAGATTGGCCTGTGGATAGGTGACCACCCATTACATACCGAGTTTCCGAAACAATGACAGCCGGGACCAACTTAACGTGCTTTCCAAGTGCAAATTTCTGTTCCAGTAGCGCCCCCCCCCTCTCTAAAAGCTAAACAGCTAGCTTGAACAATCTGAAAAATTCACGATGATGGTGCATTTTATAAGCTTTAAAGAAAAATTATAGCGGTTAAGACAACTTTATTAATTTGGCAGTAATAGTCGTTGAACTTGGGTGTTGGATAATTTTGTACCAAATACAAAATACCTAGAAAAAAATATTTATAATGACTAAGTTAATTAAAGTAGTTGCTTATTTATTTAACGGGTAAAGACTTGCATTAAAAAACAAAATCTAAAAAAACAAAAATTCTGCTAACGGGCTACTACGGAACCTTACACTGCGCCTGGCCCGACATGCACTTGGCTGGTTTTTATTATCTTCCATTCTCCTCTATCAACTGCCACGCTATCATTTACACCTTTAACTTTCATCAACATTTAACCTGTAACTGGACTATGGAGGTGTTATAGGCCGTCACTTTATGTAAAGTACTGCTATTTAGCTGCATCCGGTTAAACTGGAAGTCAACCACAACATCGTTAGGAAAAGGCTAGGTAGGTAGTGATAATAATGATAATTTTTGTGTCACGAATTTTGTGACGGAAAACCTAGTAAGTAGTACAATATACACACATCAAAAGTATCTAGGGATCAACATATATTTTTGCAATAACTTTTCTCCTGATTGATATTAATTAAAATTTTCTTTAAGGATTCATCAAATAAAGTGTTTTCGTTTGTCACAGTAACGATAAACCAAGTCACCTTTGCATTAATAAAGAAATTTGCCATTTTCCTAATAAAGGGATTTTTGACATTTGAACCACTAACATTAAAGTTCGAAAAAAAGACTGAAATAACAGTTTTCTTTAAAATTTTATTGGGTAACTTAAACAATTAATAATCCGTGTTTCTACCGCGAACACTAACAACACAAGAACATCGGTTTGGCATACTCAAAATGAGTTCATCCAAATCACGCTGTGGAATGGCCGCCCATGTTCGTTGCAACAACAAAAAAAGGTCTTCTTGCGACTGGATACCCTCCATATTCGGCAGAGCTCTTCTCTGTAGCATATCCCATGCATGCTCAATCGGGTTCAAGTCTGGCGACTGAGCAGGCCAGGGCAGGACATTGATGTTAGCTGCGGCGAGAGTCTGTCTTACAACTCTTGCGGTGTGCGGTCGTGCATTATCATGCATTAACTGAAATAAGGGACCGATTTGCACTTGTAGAGGAACGATGACGTCTGATACAATCGTCTCAGCATAAATTTGAGCGTTGAGGTTGCCTCTGATCCAAATCAACTCAGTTCTTCCGCCGATCCAAATACCCGCCCATACCATGATGGTTCCACCACTATAAGGATGGACTTCCTGGCAGGATTTTAATCGCTGTTGGCGTCCAGGGGTTCTCCAGTGTCGTATACGTCTTGTATCCGGTCTCATACCAAAACGAGACTCATCAGAAAAGCACACGAAACGCCATTGTTCTTCTGCCCAATTTCTGTGTTCAAGAGCCCATTGATATCGAATCCTACGATTGTGCATTGCTATAGGTGGTACCCGTAGCGGTCTTCGGGAATGAAGGTTCACTTCATGCAAGCGGTTTCTGACTGTTTGGTCGCTAATTAAGTTCCCTGAAGAGTGATGAAGCCTCACGGCTAACATCATGGCGGTTATTGTTGGAGCTCTTCGAGTTAAGATTTGAATGTATCGGTCTTGTCTCCGTGTGGTGCAGCGATACCGTCCTCCATGGCGCTCAGCCACGGTACCAGTGCTTCGGTAACGTGTCCAAAGTCGACTGATAACACTCTGACTTGTATTCAGAGCTAAAGCTACAGTACGTTGCCGGGAACCAGCTTCTATCATTCCCACGGCTCTGAGCATTTCTTCCCTGCTTAAATGACGTCGCCGCTCCATAATAACGTTGGTTTTAATCAGTAGTAGGGAAACAGTAGCACTAATAATGTCTTCAATGCGTTGTATGTTTTTATAGGGAAAATATTGACAGCTTATTTTCATCTTTTACTCGAATTTGATTGAGAGTTCCTGATTCAAATTATGAAATGCACCAAAAAGGATCCATATAAATTTATAAAATCATAAATTTATTACAAAGCCACATCTCAATCTCAAGAAATCCGCATAAAAATGCTTGATCCCTAGACATTTTTGATGTGTGTAGTTTTCACGTCGCTTGTGACTAATAATTGAGCGATTAAACATCAACAATGCAATTTAAATCTAATTCCCTTCTACACAAGCTACATTTCTGATTACGCTACAACATACTCTGTTTTCCCAGCAAGCTACGTGCTGATCTCTAAGCTCTAGCAATATACTAAGATAATATTCTGTCACTGTTGCTGTGCTATGGCAACAGTTCATAGCCGAGCAATATCCTGTTTCAGATTGTTTGCTGTACCTTATCATCTTCACTCTACTACACTTATGATTGTGATGGAGGCCAGATTTATTGACTCACTTGGGAATATTTATTTTATGCGCTTACGTTTAAAGTTGTATTTCGCTAAGATCAAGTTTTTGTGTTTGTCTGTTGTAAAGTGGACATAGATTAGACAATGCAACTAGAAGATAAATCATAGAAATGAACTAAAATGTTTCACAGACCGCAAAAAAAAATACTTATCCGGAGACAGAGAAGAATACGTTCGATTTATTACCACTTACATTATTATAACCTATTAGCCGTGTGGTATCCGGCAGAGTAGAATAGAACCAACCCATTACACTCACGGGTGTCGTATAAGGCGACTAATGTCTGAGGCAGAACACCTTGCGCCTCCGTAGACCAGAGAATGGGCAGCAGCGTTTTCTGTCAGTCTTTCATCACTGCGATCTCCAATCCACCTGCCAAGCGTGGATATTACGGCAAATTCCTCCCATCATGGGAGAGGCTTATGTCCAGCAGTGGACGTTATGGGCTGTTGTTGTAGTAGTAGTATTATAACCTGTTTGCTCTACGTTACTTCCCATATTTTGTTTACCTAATTAAATTATTATTTTGTATACAGGATGCAGCTGCAGCAACAGCTATTTTATCTCGTTTCATGTTTTTATCTTCATCATTGCACTTAGGTATGTTAGTGCTGGTAATTTGACTGCATGCACAAGTTGTATTTTTATGAATATGGGAGCTAAAATGTGAAACATGCATTAGGTAAACCCGCTGCGGTTAAGTGCAAAAACGACATAAAATTTAGCAGTACAAAACATAATCCCAAAAATGTAAACAATTATATCTTTTTCCATAAAATACAATTATAAATATTAACATTTCACCACAGCCTTTCAAGTCAAAATAGAACACATTCACAGCATGACTCAAGATAAAACGATAATAATTAAAAGGAAAAATATTAAAAACGCGGGCAAAATTAATTCCACAAAATTACAAGCCCGGCTTGTTTTCTAAATATACTTTCAACAAAAAGCTTTAGAATTTTTACGTCCGCCAGTGTATCAGGCCATAATTCGAGTGTGCAAGCATCAAATACGGCCAAGCTATTATGAGCCTTCCCTGTAAGACTTAATTAAAATTGTGTTCCTTATTGCCAACGAGAAAATTATTCCATTACGCTTAAAGCTCAAAATGCTGTGTTCATGAAAAGAATTTCATGTAGGTAAATTACTTAGTTGCTTTGATGCTGCGGAGTTATTGCGTAGTTTGTTATATGTAGCATTATTTTTACTTTAATGAGAGTTAATTTAATTTTGTTCTTGATATAACTTATTTTTTTCACACAGCATACTTACGGATTTTAATTATAGTATTAAACATTATTGTCTTAGGTAAATTGCTCAAGCCCTATGCATATGACATGTAGTTTGACAAACCTTACAATTTTAGGCCCGTCCAGTCTTTCCGCATGGACCTTTAGAATGCTATTTGCGTTTGCGTTTGTGCTTGTACATGTTTTATTTATTTACTTTGGTTTTGAGACAATGGTTGTCAACGCCAATTTGAGTATTTGAGTAGAATCCTAAAATGTTGTATTATTTCAGTAATTGATCGATGAGACTCGTCAGACGCCAATGATTTTGTCTTTTACCTATTTTCTACCGTCTTGTAACCATATCATTATCTTCTTAGCCTAACCTCGTCGATTTTTTAATAAAAAATACAATTATCCTAAAAGATTTTAGTTAAATTGTAATTGTTAAAACGAGTATTTTTTATTTAAAATCAACGTATTTACGTCATGTTTAAACCGCGTGCTCGTGCTAGGGCCTCGTTTATTATTATTCTAAAGATTCCCTTATAATAAAGAAGAAGACGCTGCGTCGATCCTAAATAAACTGGATTAGAGGCAGAAGATTGATGATTATGATAATGCTGATTCTAAATTTGAGGTTAAAAAAATCGGATGTTACCTGCATGGTCAAAATGAAAGAAAGAGCCAGACATTTTAAACTGGGGGCTTTCATCAAACACTAAATTTATGATAACAGGTTGCACATCGATATCTATTATACCTGTTATAGTTTTCGTTTCCCCACTGAAAAACAAACTATATATCCAAACACATAAACTACATTTTCAATTAAGATACTGCCGTCAATTTAGGGCCTTTATAATGTTGACTAACATGATAGCTCTGGGCAGAACAAAATAGATACAATAATATCTACTCTTTAGATACGCGCAGCTGAAAACCGCTTTATCTTTCCCTGACCCCAGCCTTGTGGTAAGTAGCTGTTTCAATTTAATCTCTATTGTTTCTCTAAAGTTCGTTCTGTATATTATGAAAGTAGTTTAATGAACCTTGAAAGATTAGGGTTGATAAATCTTTTGTATGTTAGTGATCTAGTGGGGTGGCGATAAAGAATGAGACGTTTTGATTTCTATACCGGATTTGTACTGTAATTTATTTGGTACAAATAATCATTAAAATCATAATCTATTGAGCAGTTGCCAGTTTAGCCCGCTGGTACTATGATTACCGGTCTGTGCTCAACACGATGCCTGGCAGTTTCCGGTTAAATTTTTTACTTTAGCAGTAATTACAAGAGGTTCATGTTCAGAAGATGTTTAAAGGTCACCATGATCATTAACATTTTCATGAACATTTACGTCCCCTCGCATTATTTTTCTAAGCCAACCTAATCACAGCCAGCCACGTACCTCCACGCGACCCATACCTGCAGCGACCACGAACCTTCATTGTGCTAGTGACAAACTACACGAGACGTTTAATAAAAGCAGCCTTGAGAAATGTGCCCACGTCCAGGCCCCTTTGTAACTCCGCCATTTGTAAAATACGGAGAATAAAATATTTTCTCAACGGCCGGTATGGGTTAGCGTAAACAAAGGTAAAGGAATTGTTACCGTTCTCTTTTTAGGATATTTTTGACTTGATGAGGATTGTTGTTTAGGTTATTGCTTTTTCTGGTAAGATGTTTGTGGGTACTAATAAAAATAATAAAGTTTCTTTGCGGTGAAGAATGTTGAATGGAAAATAATGCTTCCGCAGAAAGAGGCATCGTTAAGAGATTCACTTGTAACTAACAAGTCAAAAAGACAACCCTTACATTGCTTTCGAGTTAAAAGGTCAACTTGCAGAGAGGCTTATGATATTTATTAATGACAAAAATGAAGCAAAGAACAGAGCTATTCGTCCAGTTTGCTATAATTATATTGTTCAAAACAAAATATATTTTTTTTTTATATAGACAACACATACAGCTATCATCACAGGTTTAGATACCTAATACAATAGAGTAGTTATAAGTTACAATAGTTTATTAAGAATAGAATTCATTACTACTTATTTTTTTTTTTTATATAAGTTGACCAGGCCAGAAAAAAATGGAAGAAAATGGTATGAAGAATGATGCTTATGGTAGAAGCCACCGGTGCGTATATTTTCTGTCCATACAGAATAAAAAAAAAATAGAAAATTTGTTAACGGAGGAAAATTTTAAAATGTAGTCCAGGATTACATAGCATTTCTGTTGTAATTTACAGTGCAAGTAATTTTCTTAATTTCATCTCGTTTTTTCATAAACGTCTGTTTTGTCTCAAAAATTGTCAGATATAGCAAAAGCCGTACTTCTACACTGTCAACAACCGATAATATGAACCAGCAACAAAGTGGCAAAAGGATAAATCGGAAACCCCAGCAAAAGGCACGAAGAAATTTTCTCAGCGGAAACTCTTCAACTCCTGCTTATTCCCAGAATTTGCTGGGAAGTGGTCGTACACTCATTAGTAGACACATGAACTGTTCCTTTCCTTCCTCGTTTCGACGGAAACTAGGTCGGCTAATATCTGCTGTAGATAATTAAGATGAGAGAATAAAGATAGTCTACCTATTGTAACAGAGGGCGAAAGTTGGGGAGTTTTTGGTGGAGGGTAGCCAAAATATTGTTGGGAGGAAAGGATAACATGCTTCAGGAAGTCTTTTCTTTTTGATGGTTCAGTAATGAAATGATATGTTTTGAGCAAATGTTTGTGTGGTGAGCATGGACATTTGTTTCCGAGTCGTAGATGTTTAGATGTATAATAAGTATTTGTATATACAAACAAAAAGTATCTATGTAGTATATCAACTATCTGATGTCCACGACACAAGCCTCGTTGCTTAATGTGGCACTAGATGACGCTGTGTGTAGTGTTCAGCGATATTTATATTTATTTCTGATATAACACTTTGGCCTGGCTGGAAACTGAACCCAGGTCCTTAATAGCTTTCTATTTTTTTATTGTAATAGGGGGCGAGCTTATTGCCATCAACCGAGCACAAATCCAGCCTCCGTGGCTGCGAACCCAGGACTTAATTCTCAGCAGATCACGCTTGCGACCACTAGACCTAAGTGTCAGTAACGCTCTCGTAATAAATATAGCTTTCAGTTTGACAATTCGACAATGCCTATATTGCGTTGTTCGTTTCATATTGTGATCTCAATTAGAGGCGATTCCTAAATAATGGTGTGTGGTGGTGTTCCTAAATAATTGCTTTGCTATTGTGTCTACCATTGTAAAATTGAGATGGAGGCACTTCGTAGAATAAGAATCAGTCGTTTGATTATAGCAATAAAGCATGAGAGGAAATCTGAAAGTGACTGAAAAGTTGTTCGGTAAATGGTTTTTGTGTGATCCGGAAAAATAAATAATAAATATCGCTAGACATTACACACAGCGCCATCTACACACACTAAGCAACGAGGCTTGTGTCGTGGACACCAGATAGTTGATATACTACATAGATGCTTTTTGTTTGTAAATACATACTTATTATACATGTAAACATCCATGACTTGGAAACAAATGTCCATGCTTATCACTCAAACATTTGCTTCTACCGGGATTCGAACCCGGGACCCTAAGAACGTAAGGCAGCCTCAGTACCGCTGCGCCATTCGGGTCGTCTGTAGGAATGAGGAATATATTGTGAGGAAAGTTTTGAGTATAAATGTGGATGACTATAAGAGTAGAGGAAAATCTAAGTAACGAAGGATAGTCTGTGTGAAGGGTGGTATGGCAAGACAGGAGGTGTCTCATGAGATGACAAGTATAATGGAGAAGTATGGATAAAGAAGACATGCTGCGCCGACCACAAATAAGGCAGCAGGGGTAGGGGGGGGGTTTAGATTAGTTAAATATATGCGACATTGCGATTGCATGCAAAACGGATCCTTGAAATGAGCACAAAATTACCCAAAAACCTAATCCACGTCGTAAAAGCGCGATTCGTATCCCGAGATCCATCGGCACGTTTTGGACACAAAACACCCTCGAGGTTCACAAACAGCTCTCATTCGGCAATTCTTCGCTAATTTCGTGCACACGTAAACGCATTTCGGCGTCCTCATTTCACTTAACGCTGGAAACGATCTAAAATACGTTGCCACACATTCGTTCATGTAAATAGGGGAGACCCGGCCCCACGTTCAGTAATAAATGCAAATTGGCTCGAACTCTCGATTCGCGGAGTAAAAGTTTTCGCTGTACTACTCTAGTGGACCGAGTTTCCCGAATTCACCCTGTTTCTGATACGAATATTTCGTTCGAACTATTAACTAGTGAGGGGTATGAGGGGGTGAAATGAGCCGATTGCCTCTATTGCTTTTGTTTTGATTTCGCGATAGGGAAGTGACATGGAACGGGTCAGTGTTTTGCCGAACTGGGCTAGAATTTAGGAATATCTACGAAATACAATTTTAAGAAATTAATATATCGAGGCTTTAAGTAATAAGGATACGATAATTCTTTTTCCTTCTGTTAAGAATTCTAACTAATTTCTTATGCAAACGTTATTTTCTTTTCTCAAACTACATTTTTTATTTATTACAGTTTTTTTTTTTCAGAAAAGGTTACGTCGCTAGAGCAATTAGTAACTTAGCTGCTTAAAAAATATAAACTCATTACAAGCTTCTTATTGCAACAGCTAGACCTATGGTAAGGTACTTGTTGCTCTGCCATTCAAGGGGTTTCGAGTTTTTCAATCCCACTCATTGTTATGAAGCAAAAGTAAATAACGTATTTGTAAAAGGAGTTCCAAAAATAAATTAGTAGAAAAAAAAAAGAACAAAAAAACAAAAATGTTAAAATTTTCTCCATTATGGAGCATGGAGTTGCAAAAATCAAAATCAAAGCATTTATTTCAAGTAAGCCAGTTACAGGCACTTTTGAATTGGCGAAACAAAGATGAAAATTAAATGTAGCTACAGTCCCAGTCTCAAGACATAAAAACTGTGAAAGTACTGTAGTTGCCCATTCCCTAGCGTAGATCTCTATGGAGAAGAACGGGCAAGAAACTCCATGGACACTCTTTTAAATCAGAATATTGTTACAAAATCTTGGTTACATCATTCATGTTGAGATGGTATATTATGTGAGAACAATGTAGCAAGATGTGCACGTTAAAAGTGTCCACAGCAAAAACACACAAACAAAAAAAATACAATTCAAAATAATTCATTCAAATAAGCCATGGCAACTAAGAGATGACCAGTCACAACTGACAGCGCCCGTTCACGGACATGACGCATGGATCAGCACCATTCAACTCAACCATTTTGAAGGGAACTAAATGATCCGACACATGCGCCACCATCAGCGAGACATTTGAGTGAGCATGACATACTCTAAACCGCCAGGGCACATTCAAGTCAAGAAAAGACGTAGGTTTCCAGTGAATGATAGCTTTCTAGTACATAGTACTCACACAATATGGGCTATGCATTTATATAATACTAAAGAGATTGAATCTATACAATGCAAAGATAGTTGTACAATCTTCAGCAGCTCCAACAATACATTTTAATGCTATCAATTTATGCGCCCCTGTCCTTGTGGAGCAGGACCAGCATTGAGCCAAGCATTTTTATCAGCGATATAATCGCTCAACTTGCTTACATATTGTGCGTTTAATGCATGTTTTAAATTTCGTCTCATTCAGTTCAAGAATACTTTGTGGAATTTTATTATAGCATCTCAAACAGTACCCCATGAAAGATGAGTCCTTTAGCGAGTCTGAAACCTGGCTAAACTAGTTGGTCCCTATTTCTAGTACTGTAATTATGTCTGTCACCCCTTTTACCAAAAAGGTGCAGATTTTTTCTGACGTACATTATGTTTTCGTAGATGTATTGACTATGTACCGTCATGATGCCAATATCCTTAAACAGTTCCCTTAGAGAATCGCGCTTACGAAGATTATATATGGCTCTGATGGCTCTTTTCTGCAGAATAAATACAGACTCAATATCTGCAGCCCGTCCCCACAGTAAAATGCCATAAGACATTATACTATGAAAGTAACTAAAATAAACCAGTCTAGCGGTATCTACATCAGTATGCTGACGGATTTTTCTAATGGCATAGGCTGCTGAACTTAGCCGCCCCGCAAGAGATGTCAAATGAGAACCCCATTGTTGCGACGGGTGACTGACGGTTTCTAGTAAATGGTTACCCGCTTGGTTTGCATGTAAAGTCTTAACAGTGCACCTTTTCTTCTTTATCGTGTGGTTAGTACCTAACCTGGTGTCAGAGTTTTTATGCTGCCCATGGGTCTCTGACTTAGATTTACATGCCACCGAGAAAAGATATTTGGTAGAATCCATTAATCGACCAACCAACCAACCAACCAAGTACCAGTAGTAGTATGATTGGTTCCAGTTCTGGATAGACACAGGTGGATGGGTAGGGTGGCCTATGCCCAGCCGAAGAATAATGCGAGCTAGTAAAAAAGATATGCTATCTTCGAGTGAATAGATAGTCTTCACAAATTTTATAAAACAGTATACATGCAATTTTCAGACATCTACCTTCTATCTAGCGTTTTCCCAACTATTAGGCTCGGCTTCCAGTCTATTCCGACGCAACTAAACACCAGCATGTTATATGACTATATTACTGTATGGTGTCGGACGTAAAGAATACCACCATCCCATATTTTCCCGTGGGTGTCGTAAGAGGCGACTAATCGACTTACCAGAGAATGGGCAGCAGCGTTCTCTGTGTTTTTGTAACAATCGTACTGCGATCGCCAACCCGCTTGCCAAGCGTGGCGATTATGGCAAAACCCCCCTTTGGGGGAGGCCCATGTCTAGCAGTGGACGTCTTTCGGCTGAGATGATGATGTTATATGAAGCAACTGCCTAATTGAAATCCACAATTCAGTTTCTGGATTACACGATATCCCTTTGTCATACTAGATGTTTCGAACGTGACGATACTGGTCTGCCCCAAGCTAAGGTGAATTTTCTCATCCTGTAAGCTTAGGAAAATAAATAATACACGGAGCGGTAGCAGTGGTACCGCCAACCGCATCCGTGGGTGGTTGACCGGATTATGTTAAGCCGTTGGCGTTCGCTTGCAACCACTAAACTAACAAGACAGTGCAGAGGCGAAGCAACTTTCGATGTGCTGGTCATTTTCAGATTACTTGTGAAAATACACGCTAAACTTTCTTTTAATTCACAATTTCTTAACAGAATTTTCCAAAAAGGCACAACAAAAATCCAAAACTCAACCCGTCAATAAGTTGGTTCTAATCGCGATCACGTGCACATAATCCCGCCCGGCATGAGGCAGTACAAAGGTTACTAATAGTCATTAGTCGACATCACGCCCGCGGGCAGGCCGCCATTTTAATCACGGCTAATAAGCGGGCTCCCCGTAATGGCGGTGAGTTCGACCGTGACAGTGACGGTCAATGAATTTTATTTTTATTGGGTTTGTTAGAATTTTCGGTGGTTGGAGTTAATTGGCGTTTGGTTCTGGGTGAAGGTTTGAATGTTTTAAAAGGTAATTAAAAGATGTTAGCGTAATAGCTGTGGCCATGAATTCCTTTGTTCTTGCTACTGAATACTGAATGGAAAATTCAGCATGATTATTGTTGGTTAGGTTGAAAGTCTATGGTAACGATAACTATTATAAGTTGGCCTCGTATTCTTTAGAAATTCCATACAGTTACATACTCAAAGTCGAAGTGTTACCATTGTGGTTGCATTACGCAAATTACAGAAAATTTTCTTAGAAATCAAGCATGGTTGCGTTGTCTACCTTTACCAAACACTCATGAGAGAATAAACAAAGTCACAGTCCAGCGATACCGAGGATAGAAAGGTATTGAATTGATAATTTAAGCTACTAACTGTGTGCCAATCATGTTGAACGTGAAGCTTTTGCCCTTTGTATACGCCTTCAGGAGCCAATAAATGGAAAAACTAGAACAGTGTATTGTTTTTATTATCGACACTAGAGATACGCCACTAACAACTTCACTTTAGCATCCAAAGCCACTTCGCAAACTATCAATATTTATAGCACAATACCTTATAAATTGTGCGTTGTATCGAGCCATAAGGAAGCCCATGTTGACTAGAGCTGTGCTCAACAATTTCTAGTTCAAATCTCCATACAAATCATGCAGCTGGCAACGTCAATACATTTGAGGGGCTGGAGGCTATTCTCCGTCCGATATACATTCTACTTATTTGTGAAGTAGCGTGAAGCGTGAACTTGCATCAAGTGGTGATGTATAGGAATCAGTGATATTGAAGGTTTTATGGAAGAATTTTGCGTGTCAAAATGTTGTTGGTATAAAAAAACTTTGTACGGATTTTTCTATATACATATTATCTTAAGTCGCGGATAACGTTAACTGCGCGATTTAGAATGTTGGTGTTATAGTTCTTCCTTTGTGACATAGATGGCGCTGTAGTACTTTTTGTACTATGTAGCTGTAGTACATTTTGTACTGTCGCTACATTCTTATCTAAAATATTTTGTTTGAAGTCCAGTTGTAGGACTAAAATTTATGAATAGATATAACATAAATTAGCAAAATGCGGGTGTGCTTACTAGTAGGTACAAGTTACAACCCTGACTAATCCCATGGGGATCACAGGCGTGCTGTTACATGGATGGACACGTTGAATATAATTGAAACGTAATGTAATTGAAAAATTGAACTCCAAGCAGAATAATGGTCTGAATCTACTTACCATACCGCGAGCACCACCGATCGCGTCGTGATATCGCGTAACTGCGCACATTAATGCGATGTAAACGTTACGTGTGCGCTGTGCCGCCAACAAACATACACCGGATTGCTAATACTCAGTATTAGTATAAGCATATGAAATGACCTTCTTTTTAGGGTTCCGTACCTCAAAAGGATAAAGGAACCCTTATAGGATCGCTTTGTTGTCTGTTTGTCTGACCCTTTTTAGACCAGGAACGCGTAGAGGTATCAAGTTGTAATTTATAACTATCAAATACTTGGATTTACGATGTCTTTTAGCTGTGAAAGAAAGAATATTGACTGACAATACGAGAGCAGTAAAAGAGTTATCTTAAGGTGATTACATGAGCTAAATAAGCAACTGTATTTGTGTTGGTTCAAACTTCGTTTGAAATTCTGTTAAAATAAAGTTCTAATCAGCTTGCACGACAAAGTGGTTGTTACGTCAGTCACTGCGGCCGAAAAGTGCGAAATGAGTGGTTTTTTTGCGATTTACAAAAAATCTATTGATTGGACTAAAAAAGTAAAACACTATAATACTAGTATTTTGCTTGTAGAATTATTTGCCAAAAAATCAGAATGATCGCATATATTTTAGTATGGTTTTTACTCGTTAAAAGAAATTTTTAGAGAGAAGTTCGTGATTTTTTTCTATAAAATTTGTTGTATAATGTTTTCAAAACACTATCGTACTAGCATATATCCTGAAAAATATCATATATTTTCGAAATTCATAGAAGCAGTAACACCTCTTAAAATAAAATTGTACCCAAATAAAGTACCCCAGTTTAAATTTTTAAATTACTCTAAATATTCTCACCGCGCCAAGTATTATTAACTTTATATTTAACACCTATAATCCTCGACTTGAAAGCAACAAGGCAAAAAGGTTTCAAGTACTTAAAGTTAAGAGCGTTGAATTCAAGTAATTTGTTTAACAAGTTGTAGTAAAAAAGTTGTGTACAGCGGGGTAACATGCCACGGTAATAATGGAACTTTTTGTAACTTTACCCTTGTGATGCGTGCCGGGAGGTTTTAGTTTTGACCTATTTTTTTAAAAGAAGGTAATTAGAATTTGCTGATGGTTCAGGAAGCCGTGTGGTATCCGGCAGAGTAGAATAGAACCAACCCATAACACTCACGGGTGTCGTATAAGGCGACTAATGTCTGAGGCAGAACACCTTGCGCCTCCGTAGACCAGAGAATGGGCAGCAGCGTTTTCTGTTAGTCTTTCATCACTGCGATCTCCAATCCGCCTGCCAAGCGTGGAGATTACGGCAAATTCCTCCCATCATGGGAGAGGCTTATGTAAAGCAGTGGACGTTATGGGCTGATGTTGTTGTTTTTGTTGTTGTTAGGGCCTGTAGGAGGAGCTCGTGGACGCTATTCTTATTTAGAATAGCGTCCCGGGTCGATCTTTAGTTCAAGCCGCGCTTATGTAGGTGAGTCCGTGGATGGATGACCATTCATTACATATCGAGTTTCCTCCGTGGCTCGGAAAGCACGTTAAGTCTTTGGTCTCGGCTGTCATTTGTAGACATTTAACAGTCGTAACAGGTTGTCAGTGGCCCGAAAGTCTGACAAACAGTCTTACCAAGGGGTCCCGTATCACCCAGTACTAACTGGGTTCTGGAGGTCAGATAAGCATTCGCCCCATTTAAAATACCTACTGGTATTCAGCTGCATCCGGTTAGACTGGAAGCAGATGATGAAAGTTAGAATTTGTTGATGGTTTTGTAGTACTTGCAGCTGTTTACTATGTTGTTAAGAGGTTTCCTCATATTCTCTGGTGATAATAATGTTTATACTTGTAACAAAATTTTGTGGCAAGGATAGGAGAGGATTTTTGAAATAATATAACTACTTACAAATTTGAATAATGTTACAATTTCTTTATTATATTCTTAATATATCTATGGTAGACAGACAGACGGTGAAGGCCTTTAGCTTCGGTTTAACCAGTACAGACAAATTGTGATTACGGATAAAAAAATATTCATCATCATCATCATAAAGACGTCCACTGCTGGACATAGGCCTCCCCCGTGTGTCGCCACATCAACCGGTCCCGCACGACTCGCATCCAGCGGATTCCCGCAACCTTCACCAGTCATCGGTCCACCTAGTGGGAGGCTTTCCAACGCAACGTCTTCCGGTTCGCGGTTGCCACTCCAGAACTTTTCGGCCCCATCGGCCATCCGTTCTGCGAGCAACGTGTCCTGCCCACTGCCACTTAAGTTTGGCAATTCCCCGGGCCACGTCGGTAACCTTGGTTCTCTTGCGGATGTCTTCATTTCTGATTCGATCGCGCAAGGAAACTCCCCGCATACTCGTAGCCCTCTCCATTGCCCTTTGGGTGACAATAATATTGTGTTGCACAATAATATTTATTAATTTCTAAAGTCACTATTACTTTCCCCCCCCCCCCCCTCCCCAGACTCATAGTATCTCATAACCAGCCCATACATCACAAACATCTTTTTACCCCATAACCACAATTCCTCTTATCACGCCAAAAAAAAATATAAACAAAATAAAATTTACGATTGCAAGGCCCGCACTGACTCCACAAAAAGTTTCCAACCTTTTGTTTCGTACCTGTGAAAAGCAGTAAATAAATGCAAATTGTTGGAAGCACTCTCTTGGACCCCCTTGGACCCCCCTAGACGCCTTCTGGCACCCCTTCGGACCACTAGGGCCGTTTGATTGCTCCTGTTAATGTTTTAGCATTCGGTACGGAGGTTGGGCGGGAGGTAATTAGGTTAGGTCGATGTAGCGAAGAATAAGTATACTTGTCTATGATGAATATCTAATAAAATAGTAGGTACCTATCATTGGATTCATTTCAGTTTCGGAGTAGTGGTTGTTTAAACATAGGTTGTGTGTTTATGTGGTCAGTTAAAAATAAACTACAGAACTAAGAAGTTAATAATATCGTTATTGAAAGGACAAAGTCATTACTATTCAATAGACAGGTACACATGGCGACACGTCAAGCTACAACAACATCAACAACGCAACATCTTTACTAACTTATATAAAAAAATTATTGATGGCAAATAAAATAATTTTTAGAGTATTTCGTTACCACAAAACATTAAGTTTTCAGTTAAAATATTTTTCGTTGATAACTTTAGCCCATCCTTTTATGTAAATAGCTTTTAGTCACAAACGAGGATTAATTGGTTCTATTCCTAGCGAACTAGACAGACAAGTTTATTTCAATAATAATTTAATTTATGGCATACATTTGCAAAATTCACTAACGAATATGAATTATTGAATAGTTGACAGTTTTTTTAAGTGCCAACAATGAATAATTCTGGGTTAGCTTTAAAACGTTTACTGATAAGTAAATCATGAAAATGGGGTTATTAAATTAAGGATAGTTTTAAAACTATATTTACAGTAAAAACGAGTGCTTTGGTAGATATTAATTTCACATTATTATACAACACAAAATACGTAATAAATTATCAGGCTTGGCATAAAATCATAGGGTCAAATTTATCGTTCACACCACCCATACATCCTTGTTAGCATTCTCATGTCAGCCACGTGCAATTGCTTTTCATTCATCCCTTTTGTTTTAAGTAGTGCCAAGTCCATAAGTCTCGAATTCGAGTCCAAGACACGCACTTCTGATCTTTCGGATTCATGTATAATTATCATTTGCTTCGTGAAGGAAAGAGGCCTTATAGTATGTCTGAAACATTCGTCTGCTTGACAACGGTGATAATGCAATCAATATTTTGAAAGAAATCATTGCCAGTGTAAGTGTGTTACGCGAAAAGGTTCTTAAAAAAACTTAGAATTTTTCCCTAGCAACCAGCCCCACAAAACCAAGATCTTCGATCCAAAATTCATCTATAACACACATTCAATTTACTTACACATCTACTTTTACCAAACGCTCTCACTTTGTGGCGAATGTACAATAACCCCTCTCACTTAGCTCGATTGGCGAGCTCTTTTGTTTTTTGCAAGCCTTCTAAGCAATCAGCTGAATAGGTAGACCTAATACGCTGACATTAACAAGAGTGCGGTTAAAAGGGTGTTGAAGTTTGCTCGTAAATTCTACTCGGCCCAATGGTGTGAGCAAAGTATTGAATGGCTGGGTAAGTAAAATCTCGGATATGGTTCATCGTTAGATATCTTGTGGTTATTATAGTTGCTAGTGGTTAAATAATAACAGCCACTCGGATCAATCTTCAGGTTAAGGCGCACTTGCCTAGGTTCGTCTGTGAATGGGTGGCCACCCATTACGTACCGAGTTTTCTCCGTGCCTCGGTAAGTACGTTAAGCCGTTTGTAGTGGCTGTCATTTGTTGAAAGTCGCTACAGGTAGTGGTCGAAAGCCTAACAACCAGCCACCAACCGTATTACCCAGTACAGAAGTACTAACTGGGTTGTGGAGGTCAGAAAGGCAGTCGCTCCATGTAAAATACAGCGGCTTCTGGGCTGTTTCGAAGAAACAGCAAGCGACTTCTGAGATAGGTACATAATGAATTACTGTGATTTGTCACAATGTATGATTACGTTGAAAATATGTCTATTTATTATCATCGTCTTATGTGTTCTTAGGGTCGGCTTACTCCCGTCTAAACAGCTGTGATCTCATTTATTACGCTAAGTATGAGTTCTTACTTACCTAGGTCATGTTTGATAGATCACTCTTCTAAAATAAGTACACCAACCATTTACGGGCTTACTGTATACGGGTATAATATTAGATTGTTTCAATTTAACATTAAGTATGTAAATATGGTAATATTTATTTATTTGATTTTAATTCTTTAAAATAATGGGTGTAAAACATCTCTTAACGAAGCCGAAAGGCACTAAGTTCTCTTCATTGCGATAATTTTTTTGTTCTACACCATACCTGGGAACCTTCTAGTTACGGAGATATTAGGGGTCAAAGTTCCAACTTTGTAAAGTTTTTTAAAAATACAAGTTTTTAACGTATGATTTTTACTTTAAACACCTCCACGACCCCGTACTATTCAATCCATCCATCAGCACAATGTTTTGAGTGCGTTACATTGAGTTCTACCACAAAACATGAAATTTAACCCCAAAAAAAAGTCCCCAGCAATAATTTTTGCGTAAAGTAACTTAGTTTAACATACAGAATGCTTGGTTGACGGCTTCGTGATGAGGTCTTTTACACCCTGTATATATTTTATTAGATTGTCTTTTTTTTTCAACAAGTGTTTATCGATTACTACCTCATACATTTTAGAAGAATGTAAACCAAAATGTGGGTAATGGTTTTTCACATCTTATATCTTGCAAAGTTATCAGCATCATGTTACTGCTCTTGTCTCATGTTACTTGGGGTCGGTGTAACATGTTTTTCTCTTCCATTCTCCCCTGTCAATAGGCGAGACGACAAAAAAAACGAATTAGTCCGTCAGTTAGATTATCAAAAAATATTTGACCCGTGTTTTTTCTTTTGTTACGTAAACCAAAATTGACGAAGATATATGACGCTTTTAAAATTCTCAATACGTCACGCCTAGGTATAATTTTTAGCTAGTTCTGACATCACGAGCCTCCACTCCCTAGTTTTGATGCGTTTTATCTTTGTCAATATTTATTGATTTACAAAAACAAAAAATACGTATCCATTAATTTCCAATACTCTAACTGAGGGACTAAATAGATTTGCAATTTTTTGATACTGTCGTCATGCCTATTGTCACGCTGTCATTTAAGTACTACCTTTTTCCTTCATATCAATCCTCACACAATCCATCCATCTTTTCTTTCCTCTCCCTCTTTATCCATCAACATTTTTGTATGACAGTTATAAATATTTAATGTTATATAAAGGGGTATAATTTAATTATTTCTATAATACAAATCAGAACTGCTTGATCCAATATTGAGTAAACATTTAAACAATTGCTAAGCCATAGTTTCTACGTTCGACAATGATGAAAGAAGAAATCAAATTAACGACAGTCATCCTAAACAACTTGTCCAACAGTCATATCTCTCAAAGACATGCCATATTCCTTTCTCACACCACAAAATACCACATTACATGTCACGTAGTTAATCAGCCATTGACTGGTCTCCTTTCATATCGCAGTACATTTGACCGATTTAACTATTTTCAATACCTACGTGTTCCTCATAGAGCCAGCTCCGACTTCCTATTAGTTTCCGACTAGCATAGCCTCAGGACTTCGCTTGCCTTTGAAATTTGGTTTTCATGGATTGGTTTGATCTTGATGTATGTTTTGTGATAGTTTTGATAGGGTTGTGTGTAACTTTTAATTTTGGAGTAAAGATGAATGCACTACTTATTTCTTTTTATTTTGTTTAGCTGACTTCCAAAAGAAAGAGGTTTTCAATTCGTCTGAATGTTTTTTTTGGAGGCCTCTGCTTTTGTATGTATGTATGTTCAACGACAATTCGGAACCACGTTGGCCGATTTCGAAGATTCTTGTTGGAATACTGTATACCCCTGTTTACCCCGTCTATCTCAGGGGTGGTAGTTCTTCACGATCTTCAATTCATTAGTAAGGTTTAGCCGCGAGAATCGCATTAAACCACATGCATTAAAATGGAAGTAACTGTCATTTTCTTTTGATTTTTTTTTAATTCGAATTTCAAACTAAGCGTCTCAATTTGCGCGTATTCTCAATGTATGTTTTGTTTTCCTCTATTGCCCATTAATTAGTATAATTTTAGTTTTATGATTTCCTTTATTTACTTACGTATTATGTATAAAGACATTTAAAAGTGTAAAAAGTAATGATCCATCGGTGTCGGAAGCAAGGTCCAAGCAAACGGTGGTTAGAGCTTCAGAGACGGAATCTCACAATGCGAGCCGTATCGTGGACTACACTGTCAACTGCCTAAGAAGAGCCTTGAAAGTTCGTCTTATTATTTTTTGTATAATTTCATCGTTTAGTCCAAACCTCGTCCAAGCTCACCATAAACACAACTTGAACGTCACATAGTTCCAATAAAGGGGCGACCACATAATAGTTCGAGAAACTCTAAAAGTTATAGAGAATGCGTCAAGTTGAGCTATTCCCAAAGTTTTCTGCCCCCTTTTGGGAATACCTCGGCAGATTGTTGAGAATCAAATGTGTTTACTGTCATTGTTGCTTAACTATTCTCTTTGATGAAGGAATTTTGATTCTTATTCCGTTATAATATAATTTTGGCAAGTTCTAGGTAGCCTTTAGAGGCCTAGGATGAGTTTTAGACAACCAACAACAATAGTTTACTCATGTAGCCGGTAAGGTGTTGTTTTAACAACTAAAACTACAGTGGAAAGTATGTCGAACCAGGCTTATAGTATCCAATAACGGAGTTAGATGTAGGACTTAGATGTAGTAGTAACATAACATAACATCTCCGGAAGGTTAGGCAGAGGACCTAAAATACACCCACATTTCGCCAGTTATTTCTAAGTCCCATGTAATAGAGGGCGAGCACAAATCCAGTCCCCGTGGCTGCTACTGAGAAATTTCTGCTGGTAAAACCCAGATGTAAAAGTGTGGTGAATATTTTGTACCATCACCTATCTTCGGCTTTTGGATCTGGTCAAATTGGTTGAAATCGTTATGAAAGCTTCTGGACCAGAAGTAAGGCATACATAAAAGAACACTTGGAAAGGAGACGTACTTACCAAAGTCTTGCACATGGCTTTGACTGATTCAAAACTTAAAAAAAAACAATAGTTAACATTTCCAAAGTAACTAACAAAATTTCATTTAGGTAGGAAGGAACATAGTAAACGTTATTCAGGTTCAAATGTCCAACTAAGCTAGGATAACAGAACAAAAAAAAGGTAATCCTGGATTACAAGTAGCTTCGTTTTGTCGAGATATGTCTGTGGCATAACGAGTTGTAAAAGTTTCCTGGTTTTGTTGTGAGTGAAAATGAAAATTATTTCAAAGAGAGAGTTGACTGGAAAAGTGGGAAGGGGACTCAAAATCTGTGTTAAGAATGTATAGGGGTATGCAGAACGGGGTGTATGGTGCCGGGCAGTCAACCAGACGCAACACCCATCCGATGAAGCAATTATGTTCTCACTAACAGCGCGATTTAGAATAGGGTAGATGACACCATAAAACAATAATTCCCAGACACCGACTTAAAAAAAAAAAACACTTTATTTTGGGCCTGAAAACCCGTTATTTTTAATTAATTGCCAAATTCGATTTTTATTTGCTTTGAAATCAATAAATAGTTGAGTCATTGAGTTGAATAAACAGTGTCGTCACAGTTGGCTATTGCCATACAAAATCTATGAGAGAACCGCGTTTTGACAGCTCTTAAAAAGTATCTCAATTAATTGGTGTGTCATCTACTCCATTTTGATGTTATTTCTTCATTTTTGTCATAGATGGCACTGTAGTACTTTTTGTAATAACTATACAAATAAAGAAAAAAATAATACTAATTGTAAGGGATTTTCTGAAAGATTTCAACTTGTAACATGTGGGTTTGGCCTTGCTATTAAATTTCTGTATTTAGTAAACTCTCACAGTCCGATATGGTATGATTTATTATTTATCATTACTTTTTAAAATATTTATGCATTATCTTCATATCTATCTATTGTCTTAAACTTACCTTATTCTAGTTCGTCTCCAATAGTTGGGGTAATTATTATAATAGTGATTTCCTTCGGACGTAACATACATCACCAATGGCAATATACTTTTATTGAAATAGTTATCGGGTTCACAGTCAAAATGAAACATCAAAAGCGAACATTTTCGAATATTTCCATTTATTTTCGTTTCCCAATAGTTTAGTGAAAACATTCCGACAGTTAGAAAGACTCCATTTTAAACTATTTACAATTATTTAACGTACAAACTTAATTGTTTTTTTAATTATAAAATTATTAACTAGCAACAGAACAGGATATTTTATATCCGCTAAAATTAAAAGTTGCAAAAATTTTAAATTGTAACTAATATGGTAAGTGTGATTGAGTATGTACCCATTGTTCGATGATTCCCGTCTTAGGGCGCCGTTTTTATTATGACTATGTAAAATCTAACTGTGAGTACACATTAGAAAACATTTTTCACCTACAAAATATGGATTAAAATTCAATAAAACATTGTTTTACAGTTATTTACTTTAGATTAACTTTACAAATATATAAGATTGATTTGATGAGTTACAAAATAACAGCTTTTTACTGAATTCATAATAATATGAAAGTATATAATATGGTATGTCCCTTACAACAAAAACATATTTTTAAATAAAGTTTTGTTTGTCTCTTCGTTCAGGCTAATCTCCGAAACGATTTGACCGATTTTGTCGGAACTTTTTCTGGCAGATAGATAGATTTTAGATGTTATAAGGAGTAACATATGAGTAACTCACTTTATTACTTTTATTTTAGAAAAAAAATTGGGGTTCCGCGCAAAAAAATCAAAATCCTTAAAATTGTTTACAAAACCTGATAATAGAAAAGTAATATTGTTATAATAATTTCACAGGGACAAAGGTCAGGCGGGCTACAGCTAGTTTCAGTCATAAAGATGAATTAAATAAAAGGCCCGTTTTGACATTTGTTACCGTAATAGTACCTAATAAAGTTCTATTTGCGATAGCGATGTCAATTTACTATTGATTTGACGGCTGTCAAAACGGACTTCTTAGATTTCGTCGACATTTGTGAAAAATCGCTGCACGATATTCTGACTTCGTCAATTTTGAAGTAAAAAAAAAAAACACACCCAATAGTGCAAAGCTCATAGTACTTTGATATTGGTAGCCATGCACTTTTCCTTTGTGCCTTAAAGCACCACTATACATAACCTAGTCTATTTTTTAATATTCGTACCAGACCAAGCCATTTGCTAATGGCCCCATTTCCATTTAGTTCGAACAGTTTATTCCCATTTCAGCATAACAAAAAGGTTCACTCGAGGTGTTTGTAACTTTAACTACATAACTTTACAGACTATAATATATTCTGATAGCTATTAATAATAATCTCTTCTGTCACTTTCATACAATTACTTTGACTATTAATTAAGTATTAGGATAGTGTATAATGTTTCTGCTGGGCCACAGGCCTCCTCTTTGTGATTGGCAGTGGGCGATATAAACCACCACGCAGGCCCAGTGCAGGATGGTAGATGTCACAAAAATTTTTTTTGTTGTTGTTTGTTTGTTAAGGTCAAATCTTACAACTGAATTCTAAAACAGTTATCTCCAACTGATTGAGCTGAAATTTGCATACACGCTTATTTTGGATGAAGATGCATGGTTAGCATGTGACGTCTTTCTCAATCCAATATGCTGGACTCCCAAAGATGGCGGACTAGTCAATCAATAAAAAGGGTTTGCTGAGAGAAATGACGTCACACCGATATTTAAAAGCTTTAAGCTTCTTTTGTTCTGGAAGGTTTCCCCACGATGTTTTATTTTACCATTTCGAGAGCAGTGTTGATGAAATAAATTGCAAAAAAAAAACGCGAGAGCCTGCGTTCGAACTTACGAACATCTTTTCGTAAATTGTGGTTGTGTGTACTACTACTGGACGACCAGCGCTCTTTTGCTTTATAATGTTCAGACTATAATATACTCTCATAGCAATATCATCTGTCACTTCCAGGCAATTACTTTGACATGAAATTAAGACAAATAAGTACACTCACAGGTAGATTTCACAAAGTCATGTCACAATTATAAACGGCGTTTACACCACTTTAAGACACAAACAGGATTATAACCGTTATAATACAAAACATATTTACATTGTTACTGTATGTACAAAACCCTTAATGGACAAAGTAATATGAACTATATTGTTAATGGCCTAAGTCTTATGTTCGTTTGATAGAGTTTGCTGGTGGAGTTGAACGTTTGATGTCTTGTGTGTTTTAATACGATGTAAATGTCAAAGGTGAAAATAATGTTGAAAAGGTTCATAAATTACTTTTTCATCACATCATCTGCCTAGCCTTTTCTCAACTATGTTGGGGTCGGCTTCCAGTCTAACCGGATGCAGCTGAATACCAGTATTTTACATGGAGCGACTGCCTATCTGACCTTCACAACCCAGTTAGTACCGGGTATACGATACCCCTTGGTAAGACTGGTTGTCAGACTTTTTGGGCCTCTGACTACCTAACGACTGTCAAAGATCTACAAATGACAGCCGGGACCAACGGCTTAACGTGCTTTCCGAGGCACGGAGGAAACTCGGTATGTAATGGGCGGTCACCCATCCACAGACCAACCTAGGCAAGCACGGCTTAACCTAACGATCGACCCAAGCGGCTGTTATTATATAGCCACGAGCTCCTCCTTACCTTTAATTTTTCATCACAGAAATCTTTAAATCATGGTTTTTCATAACGTCAAGCCGGTAATTCCCAATGGGTTAGGCAGAAGTGTAATAATAATAAATACCACATTTCGCCAGTTGAGAGGGCAAGTCTATTGCCAAGCGGGTACAAATCAGAGACTGTGTGTGACACAACTGGGTTACACACACTTATACCTTTTAAATTTTGGACAGATCAATTTATCAACTTCATTAAAAAACTTTTTAGTAGATACTAAAATCACATAATTATAAAAAAGTGTTGTTTTTATTGACTGTCCACGAAATTAGATAAAACTTTGGTATTAAAAACTTTACTGATTAAAAGCGTAGACAATTCTTTTATAACTGTACCAATTAAAACACCAGTAGCTAGTACTAGTTAAGTTTTAATCAAGGTAGTAAAATGGCGCCACGGATTTTATTAAAACACCAATCTGTATCTTTATTGCTCTCTCTCACGAATCTTAAAACTAACTTAAATAATCTTTTCTCAAACATGCATGGAAATATTGTCATTATTTTCAAAAAAAGAAGACGCGAAGAATCGAATTTACGGACAAAAAAAAATCTTTGAAAAAGACATTTTTTGAATTTGGAACATTACAACGCTCCAGCAATGTTGTATAAAACGGCGTGTACTCTTTGATTGGATCTCTTGTATGATTATTGGCATACCAAAGTAAGTCTGCTTAGTACAAATTGCGTTCACGTGGCTGTATAAATGCGTTTGCCTTTCGGCACAGATGATAAATATAAAATTGGCGGCAAAGGTGAAAATTCGTCTTGATTTGTTATTTACTAACATAGTAAATATAAATTTAATAATTAAAATGAGTTCCAATGGTTCAGAGAGTGAAATGGAGATTGATTGTATTCCACCAGATTTAAGATCAGAAGCCAAATTGGCAATTTAAAACCTGCTTCCAGCGAAGTCAAAAGAAAAATACATGAAAGTATGTATGTTTTATTTCCCTGCATTCTTTTCAGAAAGCACTATATATGCTTCGGCGGGAATGGCAATTGCCTGTCTCGTATTAGTGAAGTCCTCGCCGAGCCGTAACTCGACCTGCAATTGCTTATTTCACGGCCTTTGCAATAATGTACTATTTTTAGCTTTTGATTGCAATTATTAAATAAGTTATTCTACAGATAAAAAAATGGATTTGCCATGAAAAAAACCTTAACGTATAGTAAATAAAAGTATACAAATTATGTAGAAATTTTTACATCTTATTGGAAATCATTCCCAAAAATTATAAACATTGAAGAAGAAGCAAAACTCAAAACAGAATTTCCGAATAAGTTTTGGTATCTTAAAAATGACCAACCAAACATTTTTAACTAAAACATTATTCGTACAAACATATTTTATGTAAAAATCACGTGCTCTCGTAAAATTCTCTTTCGAGTATTGCTTACTCTACACTTATCATTTTCAATCTGTCTGTACCCTATATAAGTGCACAGCACACAAAACGTTTGCAAAATCAAAAATGATTTGAATTTTCAGAGTTTATTAAAATCTGTGAGTATGTGACCCGTTTCAGCAAACACTATAAAGAACAAAAGAATAGAGGCCCACCCCTTGTTCATAAAAATGTGGAAAACGCTCACAAAATCTTTACCTGACTTCGAATAAAAGATTTTTTCAACAGATTTCAAGAGCGTTTTTACCAAATATTATTCAGGAATAAGGGTTTTTTTATCACATTTTAGTGATTATGTTTATTTACTAGAATATCAGTTTCATACTAACTATAGTACAGTAGGAAATATTAGTCCAATCTTCAACACATTTTTAATTCCAAACTTTAAATGGTATTTTCTGTTGGTGATCAGATTTTGATAAAACCTGGTTACGTTGTACCTTACTGAAAGGAACGCGTCTTAAGCTTTGGTGGACGTTTAAATGTCTCTTTAAGGCTTTTCTGACGTTTTTTTGTCAGTGTCAGGTTGTATGTTGATTAAAATTCGGTTCCCGGTCGTAATACGCATATATTCACAGAATCATATATATATGTGTATATATAGTGCCATATTTGTTACGGCTGCGAATGAAATGAAAAGAAAATGCAACAATGTAAGAAAATTTGGATTTCGCCCGTTACCCCTTAAATGCTTACTGAAGTTTAATACGCGTTTTAACTATGCATGTAGCTTGCATACAAATGATACGTCACGAGACTAGTTTTTAAGGAAGGATAAATTCCAAGCGAGTTTATCTTTCATTTATTCTTTCTATTACGCAAACAGTTTGGAATTAAGCAGTAGGTATAACAATCTTTGCAAAGACCAAATAAAATTATATACTTGCACTAATTAGTTAGTTCGATTTTCACGAAAGTGTTTCTGACATTCAAAAGTGCCTTTAATGGTCTAATTCAAATAAATGCTTTGAGTTTGAGTTTGTAACAAAAAACGCTGGTGCAAGTTAATGCAGAAAAAACTGAAAGTTATTCATCAAATTCTGATCACCCACAGATTACATTACATTGATATTCATATAAACTAGTTTACAATCGTGGCTTGTTTATTTTCACAACCATTTATAAACGGAAAATGAAAACTTTATTTAAAACAACGTACAATCCGATTTACACTGTTTAAACATTTTTGAGTATAAATATTGTTTTTGAATGTATTTTATTATAACTAGAGTTTATATATATGTGTTATATTTACAATTTTCTTGATTTACAAACGAATCGTAACAGAATTTTCAATTATTTTATCCTACCTAATCGGAATTCGACTAACAATAATATCAAGTACGTGCTTAAAGTGCTGCCATTTTGTATTAAAACATATTAATCATTAAAATATACACTTCCATCCAGTAGTTAGTTGAGTACAAATATTATTATATTGGCAAAAATGTTGTGACTTGTTGCAAGTAAACGGCCACTCGACTTACAACTTAATAAAAGTCAATGCCTGTTTCTTGTCAGTTCTTCTGCAATGGGGAAGACCATTAAAAGCTAATTGTAAATGGCGCGACCATAGCTAGGTCTCAATTTGACCAATGACGTCAAGCTATTTTGAAATATAAAATGACATTACTAGATTTTCAACCAATGACGATGCTTGGAGCCAGTTACGTCAGCGCCATTAGTTTGACAGTTGCCATCTCCATTGAAATCGTGCATCCAGCTTCTGAAGACATGTGACATTATGTAAAATAAATTATTCTTGTCTTTCACTTCTACTAATAACTGAAAATGTGTGAATGAAAAACGAAGTTTTTCTAGTTGTCTGTACAGATAGTCCGAACCAATCAGATAGCCTCGCTGTTAGCCAATCAGACTTGTCCATATCACACGGACGTTGAATTGACTGATCCAAACTAGTTTGGTAGTGTGTCAGTTAGTTTCACCAGAGTAGCTTACAAGCCTCATAAACTGATTTAACTGGGTATTGTTATAAAGGTCAACGAATGAAAACAATGTTCGTCACAGTTAATTTTGTTTGTGTTCTTGTATAATTTAAGTTAATATGAGTACGTTTGGCAGAGGGTATTATTATATTTATATGAGTTAAAATTAATTTAATTGAAAAAGCTTTGCAGGGGTAACTATGACCGATTCAACGGCCACTAGTAGTGTGGAAACTTAAAATTATTTTAAACTTAAAAAAATATGTTGTTAAAAAAACATTATCATTAGACATCGATTACGTTTGTAAAGTTTCACTGTCTTGTTGATTTTGTCGATGCATAACCAGTTACCATAGATTTAGTACATGATTCTAAACCTGAAAGAGTTCAAATATATCAGCTGTTTATTATGTTCACAGTCAAAATGTGTGGAACAACTGATTCAATGCTATTAAGTGTACACCTATACTATCGTTTACTAAATTCATGGTAACACGTGTCGATCCCTTTATAATTTAGTTTCTTTTAATAATTTCAATGACCGTGATTTTTCAAAGAATCTTCAAAGAAATAATAAGTTTGAATTTTCAAGAAAAACTCCAATGTTCAGCACTTAGCCAGAACTTCAGTTGAGTGTCGTAATAAAGAGTTTTCTCCGTCGCGTCATCTTTTAGTTCCTGTTTTAATTTCAGTTCATGAAGTCATTGCAGTGAACTTTATTAGCTACTTGGTTTTATGCTGAGAAAAACTCAGTTGGACCATCCACTTATAATTTTATATCGTATAATGCTTATGACGAAAATCAAATTAAGATTTATACTGTTCGATAAATTATAATTGCACAAACGTTATTTTTGGATTTTCATAGTGAGAGTTGAGATTTTAATAGTGCAATAATATTTAGACATTAATTAAGGTGTCGCTTAGTGATTTACATTTTCGTCGATATGACCCAAGATTTTAATTATTATCAGACTTTTTACCCAAAAATTATGGTTCAAAACTATAAACAGCAATACAGCAAGTACTTGATATTAACAACAAAAACACTAATCACTCGATTTAAAAAAGTTTTGAGCACTTGAATAACACAGTCGTATTTACATGTCCTATAGCTGCGTGGTCTGTCAGAGCGGAGTGTCGCGCGGGGGCAGGCGGGGGCCCTGTGGCGGCGCGTGGGGCCCGGGCGTGGGGCCCGGCGCTGGCCCCGGCGTGGGCCCCGCCGGCCGCGGCAGCGTGCGCAGGTGCTGCAGCGGGATGGCCGCGGGGCCCAGCGAGGAGCCCCGCGGGAGCGTGCACGAGCCCGACGCGAACCGCGCGGGCGGCGGAATGCCCGATGACGGGTTCTGGACGAACAGAACACCATAAGAATATCCTTCTTCGATCTGCTGGAGAAAATTTAACTGGTACATTTTTAAAGTTTTGTGGTTCATGTATTTGTTTGTGGGCTGAAAAATACATAATAATGATAAGAAAGTTAATTTAATAATAATACTCCAACGTCTGTGGATACTAAACTACCCACAGACTTAACGACGTCTTAAGTCATGGATAGTGTCACATCCAAGGCGAAAGTTTTTAATGACATCACTCTAATACTTGTCAAACTTATAAGGTAGATCTTGAGGAAGATTACATCTTTAAGTTAAAATGTAAAGTTACAAAGTGGGATTCACTACAATAAATCCTGGTTTTCACGAAAGTACAGACAAGTGAAGCGGAAAGGAGTCGTGCTCTGACCAATTAAAATAAAAAACCAGTTCATGTCTCGTCTGTTCTGCGATTTTCAAGTCGATGTTTGTACATCTCTGCTCGTCTGCGCTTTATTTGAAACTAACAACAGCTTTATCTGTATGACAGTAAATATAATTTTAATTAGGTATTACATACTTGCCAGTGGCCTTATGTGAATCAAGATGACTGTGATTTTGATAATGACGCCAGTCAGATGTAAGGTAACTGTCACAAGACGGTAACTTAATTTAAAGCAGAGTTAGTGACCTGGTGCTGGTCGTGCCCGGCGTGGCTGGGCGGCGCGGTGCGCAGCGCGCAGTAGGCGGGCAGCCCCCGCACGCCGGCCACAGAGCCGCGCGCGCCCCTGCTGCCCAGCGGTGGGGATATCGTAGATACCTGCTGCTGCCGGTAGTAGTCCATCTGGGGGGAAATATACGTTGCAGATGGTTGAGAGTATAGTATTATGCTATACTTACACTTTATATTCATCATTTATAATACTATTTATAAAAAACTGTAACAAATCTACTTGCTCCTATTAAATAAAGGGATAAACAATTAAAATTTAATGAGGGAAAGATTTACAAATGGTATGGTGATAATATTTTATTTCAGCAATTTTTAAGTTAATGAGAAGTAATTACATCGATTTGTTGAGTGTAAAAATATAAAGAAATAAAAAGGATGATAAATAGTATTATAAATGATGAATATAAAGTGTAAGTATAGCATAATACTATATTACTGAGATCTGCACGACGCCCTTCCTGCAGAGGTTTCCTGAAGCTGAACATCGAAGTTGCCCAGGTATTGACCTGCTACCCTGACGCCTGTTCCCGTCTCTCCTACAGTGCTGAACTTCCTAACCAACTAAGTGCGTGAACTATAAAACTATCCTAGAGTGCGTGCTAGGTAGGTTTTTAATAATTAGCTGTATTCCATTTGTAAATCTTTCCCTCATTAAATTTTAATTGAACAAGTCTGCTTATCCCTTTATTTAATAGGAGCAAGTAGATTTGTTACAAGAGACACAATACTGTCTGTCTTCGCTTTCAGACGCAAAAAATCACAAGGTAAATATAGAATCTAATACTACAGCGTTGATAGTCTTCAACCATGAATTTGTCATGTTAGTGTCAGAAATTCAGTGTAAAAAATAGTAGATTCAGAGCAAAATAATATTTTTAAGGCGAGGGCGCTATTTTAAATCCAGAGCGAAGCAAAGGATTCTAGAATAGAATCTCGAGCATAGCGAGGGATTCTAAAATAGAATCCTGAGCGTAGCGAGGGATTCAAAGTACATCGCCTCACGGAAAAATATTTTTGCTCTCGAAGTCTCGAGTCGTATACTCTAATTTTCATCTCCTTTTATGAGAAAATAAATAAGAGACACTTTTAAGTAGGTAATTAATGTTTTATAAGTTTAATTTTAAAAAATGACATGAATGTAAAAAGGTCAATTACAAATTTATATTTAATTATGTTTGATACACTGGCGCAATTTTGAAAATTTATTGTCACTGTTTTATTTGGGATTGTGTTTGTAATCTCAGTATCTGGCTAGTGCTCAGGAAAAGGCACTGATTTATTTGATGTAGAAGGGCGTGGCGACAATGGTATGGGCGAATTATCTGCAGCTCTTAATTTAATATATTCTACAATGCGAGTGCTGATTGTACACCGTACAGCCAACACTTATAGCCAGTCATTTATACAATTTGTGTTCGATTTCAATGAACGATTCATGTTCCAAATTCAAATCTCATTACTGCCCGCTAAAAAGTCTAGTGGAGAAAAGAGCTACTTTGCTCCCGCTTATAGAGGAACAAAACAACAGTTTTCGAATAAAAGGGATGAAATAGTACTTTTCTCAAATAATGCGAGGAAATTAAAACTCTCGCGTTGAAGAGTTCATTTGTTTTTTTTTTAATAAACCGCTTTCAATTCGCAAGCCAATTCGAAATTTAAATAAAACCTTTGATAAGTTACCACCTTGGTTGCCATGTTTCAGAGTAAAAGATCGTTCCTTTTTTAATAACACGACAGATATGAGTTTATTAGGTAATTAATTTGGCCGCTAAACACGACAGACATGGTATCTGGCCAGTACAGCAATTTCGATTTATCTCGAAGAAGGTTGTCAAAATAATGCTCAAATTTCCAAGCATGTTTGAGAAAAATACATTCTTCTTTATCGTGTGATTGGTACCTAACCTATTGTCAGAGTTTCTATACTGCCTATGGGCTTATGAATTGGCTTAACATGCCGTCAAGAAATATTTCTCAGGCATGCTGGTTTCCTCAAGATGTTTTCCTTCACCGAAGCAAGTAATAATTATACAATACGCACATGAATCCGAAAAATACATTGCTATTTGTTTCTAAACGAATTGGAGATAAGAACTTAAATAGTACATCTATAATTTAATGCAATCTCACAGTATAAACGTAACGTAAATCTGTCCGACTGTTGGTTGGTAAATGTTTTCACAATAATCTCACCTGCATCTGATCGGTGTCCGAGGGTATAATGTCTGGGTTCCTGTCGTCACTCTCGCTGTCCTCCTTGTCCCGCAGCTTGTCGGGGCTGGCGGGCTGCGAGCTGGGGGGCGGCGCGGAGCGGGGCTTGCGCCTGGCGCAGCGCTGCCGCACTCCGACGAGGAACAGAATGAGGACCACCATGAGGATGATGCCGCCGCCGACGGCTACTGACATCGGTCCCGTCATTTGAAAGGCTGTTCGTGGTAAATCTGTTTAAGAGTGGGTTCGTGTTAGGTTTTTCATTGGTTCTTAGTATTTCGTGTGATCTTTGGATTTAATTGTTTGATTGACATATACAAATTCTTGTTCTTAATTAGTTATTTTAGTATTTGTCTTTTAATTTGCCCTTGCACTTGTGACTGTGTTTTGTTTTTTAATAAATCCTTTGAGTTTGAGTTTGCCCAATTCTGATTAATAATGTCCGGCATTTGCCATAAAATTGTCCTTAGAAAGTCTTATGTAGGAATGTACAACCAGAAGAATTAACTTCTCAGACTTGAAATCTTTTGGAAGTTCTAGATTATGAGATACAAATGCATACATTTCACGGGGACCATGCCGTTTAGACCGCTACAGACAGGAAATAAAATGTTTACGAATTGGACGCCTCTGCTTTCACTTACCTAAACTCTTATCATGAACGTGGTGCTTCTCCGGTGGCCTCAACGTGCTAGCTCTCAAAGGATAAGGGTCTCCCCTACCCTTAGCATTGTAAGCTAAAACAGCAGCTGCATACGTCCGGCCGGGTGCTAGACCGACCGCGGTAAAGCGAGGCACGGCACTTGATACGTTGGCTACGATCTCCTGTTGTTGGAAAAAATATTTAAAATTTTGAGAAGTCTTTATTGGCTATTGGTGTATTGAAGTTCTTTTGTAGAGTGGTCACTTTCAGGGCAGTCTTAAATAGAAGATAGAGACCACAATTGTGTCTCTTGGGTCTGCATTGCTTTTTTTATTACTAGCCCTTAATGTCCCACTGCTGGGCAAAGCCTCCCCCATATTTTTCGTGCAACACCTCCAACCAGCCATCGTAGTGCACGTCTAGGTCATCTTTTTCTGAGAAGGCCTCGGAGGCAACATCCGTCGTCAGATACCCATTACGACCCACTCGATTCCTTATGCTTTGAATAAGGATTATAAATTGCAGTACCTGCCCGTTGCTAGTTTTTATTGCACCTTCCTCTTACCTTTATGGGAAATCATCAAATGACTTCTCCCGCTCTGGGCGGAGCAGGAGGGAGTGTCAGACTTTTACTGATTAAAACCCATCCAAGTTCCTTCATCGCCCTTTGTGTTCCGGGGTCACGGTATCTCTTTCGATCAGTCCCGCAACCCCGGCAGGCATCGGTCCTTGCGGCCTCTCTTTGAGGCGCGCGTGGAACACTCCTGTGTCGTGATGAGCCGGCCGGACGGCTCGCTAGCCCATAGCCCACCGTCCACAGGCCCGCGCCTATGGTGCACGCCCGGGGCGCCTCCCGCGGCGGCCGGGACGTGAGGTTCTCACCTCCCTCTTACCTGCGTGACAATTTCTCGTACTTCCAGCAGAAAAGACTGCGGCATGCCACCGTTGAAGCCTTCTGAACACCGAACTCCGAACGATGTTAGTGACGCATTCACCAGCGTGCAATTGTGAACTTGATCAGGTCGCCCTACGGCAAATAAAATAAATTCAGAAAATAACCTTGAACTTTTAAAAGTGACCTTGAACATTTATGAAAGACTGATAAAACGACCTTGAACATTTATAAAAGATTTTGATAGAATGACCTTGAACTTTTGAACATGACAATGTAAAAGCCTACAGTGATATTTTATAATTAAAATTGGTACCTGAAATTTAACTTAGATCTCAAGTGAGGATAATTAACTTGAAACTTATCAAAGTAAACTTTAGACTTCGCTGTTTATTTTGGAAATGAAAGAATAACTTAGTGTTCGCTGCGACATTGTTACGGTAAATCTATTTCAGGTATAAAAATAAGAACCTTTTTCTTTTCCTGTGTCCTTCCTGGAATATTATTTATCGTTCGTTCGTCGATCGATTTTGTAAGATATTACGAGAATCAGTTTATTTCTTCAGTCCTCGTACCTTATTCATGATTTCAGTTACAATTAAGTATAAATATACCACTTAATTTCCTCCGGTATCTCTCATGGAGTATCTATCGCTTTGCTTAGCTTGTTCTATGAATTATGAAACTGGTAAAACAAAATGTAGGTTGTTTATGCATTGGAATAAAATACTGTGATGAAAGCATTCATTCTTGTATCTTCCTGTGTCTTTCTTGGAATCTTTTATTAAAGATTATCTTCTGTATGAATAAGTGACTCTTCAGTACTTTATCATTTTGAATATTTTATTGTAATGTCACTATGCTTGGCAATCGCCAAACGTAGTAGACGCCGTACGCATATTACACGCCTTAGACGTGTAGAAACGTTAAAGAACTCCGGATCAAGAAAATCTGATTTAGCACTGTATCAGATCCACAAGACTTTTAAACAGTTTCTTACAACTGAAATTACAATAACCTGTTTCTAAAATCTTATATGAATAGGTCACACTGATAAATAATATCCTAAGGCTCACGAATGTCAATAAAAAGATACATTACATGTAAAAACAAAACAAAATACATCTACAAAGGCTCCAGTTGGTAATACGTTACAAATATTCGGTTTATATATGTTTATATGATCTAGTCCCAAATGTATTTCCCAGACTTAAAAACTCTTACATTGAAAAATATGTATTATGCTATACGTCTGCCGAGACATATTAAGACTGATATACAATGTTTTCTATCTAAAATTAGGGTTTGTTTTAGATAAACATCTATCAGAACTTGTGTGAAGCCTTCACAGAGAATTTTGAGCCACCCGCCCCCAGACAAGATGAGGCTTTTGCGGGATAAAAGATATATAAATACATATTTTGGAAAGGTATTACATGGTGATAGATAATAATTTATTTAAGTTTCTTTGAATATTAGATAGCAACGTTATGTATTAAGTTTTTTGGAGCTTTGAAATTAATTAAATTATTATGCAAAGCATGTTCCAAAGAAATTAATAATATTTAGCAAGTTTTTGATTACCTACTGGTGTGGTGGTTATTTTGCAGATTCAAAATTTATGAAAAACATGCTGTGCTTTAAATAATAAATCTGTCACATCGATTGTAAATATCAGATTTGGTGCAAATATCGGAGCCATACTTCACTAAGTATGGCAGTCACTCCATGCTAAATACTGGTATTCAGCTGCATCCTCAATCCTGCATCATCAATGACTAATGTTGACAACAAATAAAGATCACAACAAAAACTCACCAGCTGCAATGATATGGTAGACACAGGGCACCCTTTGCTTCCCGATCCTGTTGTGGGCCCAACAGAGTAGCGTGCCATAGTCCATCTCCGTATGAGGAGTGTAAGTGACGGTGGAACTGGTCCCGGCGCGGGAGACGTATGTGTCGCTGACTTCATTGCTGTTCGCTGTGTTGTTGAAGGTCCAGCGGAACTGCAGGTCAAAGAGGTGGTTAGAGGAGGGTAACACACTCCTAAGTCCTAAGTCCTAAGTCTGACACTCCCTCCTGCTCCGCCCAGAGCGGGAGAAGTCATTTGATGATTTCCCATCCGAAAAAAAAAAAAAAAAAAGGAGGGTAACATTACTTAGAATATTCAGTTACAGTTTTGATGTCACTTGGCTGAAAAATATATTTGTTTCTGGTGTATAGTTTGTAGCAGAAATGTTTTATCATATTTATGGGCAAGATTCAGACCATTAAGCAACTTCAACCAACACAACAACACCAACTTCCAACAACTTTCTTTATAGGCCACAGTAATCGCTGACCGCGCTGACTTCCACTCGCAGCTAACTTCCGAGCCGCCGTAAAGTTTGAACAGAACTATAATTTACTAGCATATGCCCGCGGTTTCACCCGCATGGAGTTTGGTAATTGTCGCACGGGATCGTGTTACCGGGATAAAAATCCTTTGTGTTAATCCAGGTTACAAACTATCCTTATGCTAAATTTCATCTTAATCCGTGTAGTAGTTTTTGCGGGAAAGCGTAACAAACATCCATCTTTGTGAAAAGGGATCATTATTCAACTACGTTTGCTTTTACATAAAATAGGTTTTTATATAAGAACTTACACGTGTTTGTTATATGAATCCGTACTACGACTTTGAAAATATAATCTACAAAGAATAGAGACTCTATTTTGTTTGGCAGACAAAATAATTACTAAGGAATAATCGAGTTCAACCAGTTTATCATCATGCCTGTAATCCTCGAAGGGTTAAGCAGGGGTGTACCCAATGTACCCATTAGTACACCCACATTTCGCCAGTTTCATGTAATAGGGGGCGAGCATAACGCCATCAACGGTGCACAAATATAGGTTCCAGGATACTAATAACACTTTACCACCTTGGAATTGAACCCAGGACTTCTTGCTCAAAAGCAGCACTTGCGACCACTATTCCAACAACATCTAATATTGAGGTCACGTTACTTATTCATGGTTGCTTTTAGTCAGAGCTTGAAACTCTGTTTATTTTGATCGACTTTGCACTTAAAAGTTTCAGAGTTTTCTATTTCAAATTATCTCATTTCGACGGGTTAGTTATTTTTTGAAGAAAGAGTAGGCGAAACCTCTTGGAGGTTACAGAAGTTACTGTTAACTTTGTTTTAGTAAAAAATAAAAGCTTACAAGTTGTAGTTTTCTTAGTTTATAAGTTTGATCAAAGTGGTTTTTTTTTACTTCTTCTGAATAAACACGAAAAATGGATTTTATTTTAAGTTTGTATATTGTAATCACCGACCTATACCAAGCATTTCGTTATACACATAGTTTGCCACTGTGAAACACTGAAATTATTTTCAGAACTTTAGGTACAAATTTTCAGATAAACAGTTTTCATTTACTGTTGAGATATTTCTTGACGGCATGTAAAGCCAAGCCAGAGGCCCATGGCGACATAAAAACTCTGACACCAGGTTAAGGACAAACCACACGATAAAGAAGAAGTTACTGTTAATGTTTGGTGTAATCTTTTTTCACCTTTTACCTTTTTGGTAAAAGACTTCTATTTTTACCTTAATTTGTATCAACTTCTTTCCTACCGCAGGAGTTTAATTCAGAAAAATAATAAAGATAAGGAAGAAACGTTACAATTGAATTTATATAATTAAGTCAAATCTTAAAACGCAAAACGCTTGAAATCTTAGGACGCAAGAGTGGAGGGGTTTGAAGGGTTATAAGGAAAACCACATTGTAATTCCCTCTTGATTGGCAAATTTACCCTCAACCTATAGATATTTATGTTAAGGCGGGGTATTGTATAATTTCTGACTAAATTAACAAACCATAAACGAACTGAGCTAGCGCCTCCCAATTATGTAGATTGCACAGCGGAATACTAAATTGATAACCTTTCTTGCAGTGGTGGCTGGATTAAACGACCTTTCGCCATATGATACATTAATTCATATTCCTAAGAAGTGTACTGCACTTCAAACAACTTATCTGCGCAGGTGGGTAAACACAGCTAAAATAAATATAACAAGTTTGACATGTCGATGCATTTTTTCTTGACAAGCAGTGCCACCTCGAACTGCAAACTTATAGTGGTCATTCGACACTATTTTGTTAACGTACCATCCTTTCTATTAAAACCAGTAGGTGTTAATTTTTTTGTTTAATTTGTTCGTTCAAAAGTACGGCAATTCTATGACAGTGCAGAGTTCACTTTGTTTGCATGGTTGAGGAACAGAGGGCAGGATAAGAGATGGATGACTGGTTTTACACACAGCTCCACATCCAAACACTGCTGCCGCAGATACAGTTCTCAATTGCATTCCACAGATCTTTAAAAATGATCTGGTTTTAACAGCTCCATGTATTTCCACTTACACAACCGTAAATGTATTTCCGACATTAACAGTGTAGGTCGTGACTCAAACTTTTACCATGAATTTCAGCACGTGTAGGCAAACCTACGGGCATGTTTTTTTTCCAGTTATTAAGCAATCAGCAGTTGCATATTTTGGTAGTGTAAATATTGCACTTTCGTTTGCTAACGTTTTTTAATAATAATAAATTTTTATTTCTCAAAAAACTTAGTAATATTTTACAGAAAAATAGTTTGGCAGTATTAATTTCTAATAAGTGGATGTAGACACTGCAACCGAACTAGGCAATGCCTATATTTCGGTTATCAGCGCCTTTTCCCTCGATATTTTAACAATAAAATGCCAACAAAGAAATATGGTTGGTTGTACTACCAATTAAATTTTGAATGACTTAAAACATTGTAGATTTTAAATTACCCATATATAATAAGCAAATGGTCTGTACGTGACTGAGAAGCGTTTATGAGTGTGTGTGCACTAGTTGGTGATTTATGTGGAGTTTGTGTGATGTGGGTGAGTGCGTGTGTTGGTGGGTGTGATTATGTGAGGGTGAATGTGTGTGAGTGTGTGTGATTGAAGTGCATAAGCATGATTATTATCTAAGATTATTTTTCTGTCCATGTATGTCCCTTACAACATGTATTCTATGATTGTTGCGTGTTAATGTTAAACTGGATGAATGATGAATGATAATCTTCAAAGTAATACTCACCACAACTTCAGGCGGGTTAGCGTCCACATGGCAGGTGATGTGAGCGCGCTCTTGTTTGGCGACACCGTGCACTCTCTGTTGAGAACTCCGGCAGGTTGGAGCATCTGTTGACAAACACAGTTTGATCGTAAAACTAAATTCGTATTTATACCAGACAAAGTTCCATCAAGAGACAGTCTGGAGTATGCACTTGAAATTATCAAAGAAAACAGGAGATTGTTCGGCTGCAAAAATAAAATGTAAAACAGCGTTGTCTGCACACGACGCGATAAACTTGATAATAAACGTAAAAAATTAACCTCCATATTTTCAAAAGTGAAGTTATGAGCTGTTTGTAAAAAACTGTTTATGTAATTGCCTCCTGAAATTACTTCCAATCACAAGAGACACTTGAGACATCATTAGCCAGACAAGTTACATAGGCCACAGATGCATTCCAACGCATGCGTCCACTAAGTCATTGAAGGAATAATTCAACAACCACTCTATTTATTTAATGTACATACATAACATCACGCCTGCAATCCTCAAAGGGTTAGACAGGCACCGGTGAAATGTAATAATGTTGTTACTATGTTATAAATGGCGAAATTAAAAAAACACCACTGTTCAGGAGAAGATTCATACATGACATTGTCTGGAGTGTAAATGTGGTGTTACCCCACAAACGATGGGACATTAAACTTAATACTTTGTCCTTGCCTATCCTGTTGTTTGCACATCAGAGGAGCTGATGGACGCTACAGAAAGTGCAAACACGTCGCCAAATTTTGAGCTGACTCAGTTTGATTTGTCACCAACGCGCTAATGATGGTTTCTAAGATGTACTTTAGTACACCCGTCTTATGTTTTAGTCTCATATAATAGGAAACATGCTTATTGTTATCAACCGGGCATATAATTATCCTGAGACAGGAATCGTACTGAAAACATTCTGATGAATACTAATATAATAATAACTTTATAACACTTTGCCAGCCCTGGAAATCCTATTACATTCATATGCTTAGCAATAGCTTTTGCGATCACTAGACTAATGCATTCATAAGTGAGCTATAATTGCCTCTTCAAAATATAATACTTGCACTTACAAAATTGAAGTTGAGACATCATTAAGCAGACAAGTGGCCACAGAAGCATTTTAACGCATAATATATGTCTAGTAAGTCGTTGAAGTCATTTCAACAACCACTCCGTTTAATATTCTGATGCGAGAGTGAGTCTGGAAACATATTTTATGTATGTAAGTTGGACAAGTAATTTTTTATGTTAGTTTTAGATTTTCTACAGAGTATTTATGATTTGTTTTTTTTATTCTTAATATACTATATAATTTAATCTGAGAGTAGAGTTAATTATTATTACGGATCGTGCTTATCCGAAAGAAAAATGTAGTTGAAGTCGAACACAATTCAGAAACGTTTATAAAAAAAGTAGAAACGAACACATCCACACCCACACTGGGCCTGCGTGATAGATTATGGCCCACTCATTTTCACAGAGAAGAAGCTTGTGCCCCAGCAGTAGGAGTAATTTAGGCTGGTTATGCTTACATTAAAAATTTACTCTACTTACAATATTGTATATATTATATTCTATTGTTATACAATTTAGTACCTTAAAACAGAGTAAACTTACACAAAACATTCAATGAGAAGGGTTTGCTCTCCCCATCCCCTTCAGCGTTGAACCCCACACAAGTGTAGTTGCCTGCTGTCTTCCTGCCGACCCCCTGAAGAACTAGGGACTGATTGCTGATGATGACGCCTTGACCCACGTTATGAAGAAGTGTCTTACCCTGCAGAAGGAAAAATAATTTCAATACTTTTCATATTTTGACAATTTTTTGGGGTCTGAAGGCCTTATTTTTACATTTCGTATAACAATAGTTTGAATACAACAGTTTTATAATTAAATAAATGAAAACAAATTGACCTGTTCGTAGAATAATACGAGGTACGAGCATGTGCTACGCCGTAGCACGGTATGGTCTACGCCGTAGCACGGTATGGGCTACACCGTAGCACGGTATGTGCTACGCTGTAGCTCATGGCGTAGCATCTCAATTTAGCCGCAACAGCAAGCGTGTAGGTGCATATAAAAATATATTTTTTGGATAAAAACATGAGATCAAAAGTTTCTGTACACAAAGAAAGTTGTTTTCTTTTCTCACGCCTAAAGGCAAAGGGATGGTAAATAATACAAGGCTCGCATCTGTACATGATGTTATGGCAAAGCTAAAGTTAGTTTGGGAGTTAAGTCGCTATTTCAACCCTTTCATGGGCCCCATGGGGTCGAAACTTAGCGTTACGTCTCTTTACTATAAGATACATGGCTTAAATATATGTTTGACCCTTATGTAGAAGGACATCGTCGAAGAGTTTATACTCTTAATACTGATACAGGAGTTGATTAAAAATGTTGTGAATACTTTTTTATTGTAATTGTATTGTGTTTTTATATTTTCTGCTCATCATCTATCTATGAAGTGTTTACTTTTAAAACCTTAGCTAAACCATTATTACGTTCTGTGTTGGGTTAAAAAGCTAATGTTCGAAATTCTGCAACAAAAGTGTTTTGAATGGTTCAAGTTACGTCATACCTGATGTAATTACATACAGTACCGTAGTGATGCCCCTTTCTTGGCCAGAAGTCGCATAAATCCTTGTTGATTTAAAAAAAATCTCAATATTGCCCAACCCGACACTTAAATTCTGATATCAAACAAAATGTACTTACATTATGTCTCCACTCGACTTTATAAACGTAAGGATGAGCTCTGATGATGCAGTCGAAGTAGACATCAGTGCCTTCTCTAATGTTCGAGGGGTCCAGGTTCGTTCCTAACCGAACTGTCGTTTCTGGGACATCTGCATGAAAAAAAAGATGGATTGATTTAACATACTCGTAATAAACATAATTATAAACTAACTGCATTTCAAAGTTTAGTTCCCTTCAAAATGGTTGAGTTGAATGGTGCTGATCCATGCGTCATGTCCGTGAACGGGCGCTGTCAGTTGTGACTGGTCATCTCTTAGATGCCATGGCTTATTTGAATGAATTATTTTGAATTGTATTTTTTTTTTTGTTTGTGTGTTTTTGCTGTGGACACTTTTAACGTGCACATCTTGCTACATTGTTCTCACATAATATACCATCTCAACATGAATGATGTAACCAAGATTCTGTAACAATATTCTGATTTAAAAGAGTGTCCATGGAGTTTCTTGCCCGTTCTTCTCCATAGAGATCTACGCTAGGGAATGGGCAACTACAGTACTTTCACAGTTTTTATGTCTTGTGACTGGGACTGTAGCTACATTTAATTTTCATCTTTGTTTCGACAATTCAAAAGTGCCTGTAACTGGCTTACTTGAAATAAATGCTTTGATTTTGATTTTGATTTTGAAAAGGCCACTTTATAATATCCGAATTAATTGGAAACAATTGCGCCATGTTCACCAAGATTTATAAAAAAATTCATGATGAAACATTTCATGTTGCCAGCAACATGTTTCCCCTACACAAAAACATAATATTAATATTACACACACTTATAAAGTTAGCTTTATTTTTGAATGATCTGTTCCTCATAAACTACTATTTCTAATTCATAAATTAAAAAATATAATAATAACATCACAGAAACAATATAAAAACTATCACAATTAATAAACGGCCGAATATGTGTGTGTAAGTTCTTTGTTTCGGTTACGAGCATAATTTTGGTCTTACCCACGTATCGGCTTTAAATCACAATATCTTTTCGAGGCGCATTTAATACATTGTCTTGGTAAGCATAAAGAGTACACTGAGTAATCTGAATTAAAATATGTTAAAGTAAGCCTTTTGGGATGTTATTATCTACACTCAAAAACAAGCACCTTTCCATAGGAAAACCCAATTCATACATATTTAATAAACGTTAACCAACCCTCCAAAGTTTTCTACTAACAATATTCTAAGTTGACTGTTATTTCAGTCTTCAATACCAAGAAGTTTTTGTGCTTTCGCAAAATTTCATTCTCAACCATAAAATCTAGAATTCAAGAAAAACAAAGTTGTGTAAACTTTCAAGGCTTGTTCGTAATAAAATTCGGGAAATTTCGGATAAGCTTAATTTTTCTTTACAGTTTTTACTTCCTCATGGGAGACTTAAGATTAAGATGGTTAACTTTGGGAAAGCTTACAATTTTGTAATGGAGCAATGCGATAAATTTTATTGCAGCACATTTATATCACCTACAGAAATTAAATAATGATCATATCATAGAGTGTCCTTAGTAAATACACGGTTAATTTTAGGTCGTTTTGGAACCAAAAGCCATAAACTCAATCATCGAACTCAAAACGATTGGGATTATTTTTTTCAAACAATACAAAAAAACACTATTTTTTTTATTGTTAAAATAAAAAAAAGCAACATCATAATTATTTCACTAAACATGTGATTTCTCACATTTACAGCAAATAATGGTTTACTACCCGGTGAGATATTGGTTGGTAATTGAAAAATAACACGTTAAGGGTAAAATTACATTTACACACAAGGATTTGCATTTTTAAGTATCTCTATCTCATTCTATCACGTAAAGGCGTCATTTGGTGCGCGAGAAGTCCGGTAGCAAGCATCCGCATTGGAATCACTTAAACGTGATTGGACCTCTCACTTCAGTGAGTTGTAATTCTAAGTGACAGACAGGGAAAAAGATGCAAGAAAATGCTGATCTACAAACATAGGTACCACATAACATTACGCCTGTAATCCTTGAAGGGTTAGGCAGAGGTGTATCTAATAGCACACCCACATTACGCCAGGTAGGTTTAAGTCCCATGTGATAAACAGGGCACAAATCCAGATTCCGTGGCTGCTACTGAGAAATTCCAGATGGAAAACTCCAATAACACTTTGCCCGACCTGGGAATCGAACCCATGACTTCTTGCTCAGCAGTCGCGTTTGCAACCACTATACCAACAAGGCAGTCAAAATTCTGATCGGTGCGTGTAAAATATGATTTCACCCAGGCTCCTGGTTTTTGCGTTTCCGCGTTACTGCGTCCTGCGATATTGCGATAATGCGTCCCTATTCCTTACACACAGGCGCGTTATTCTAATCATATCGCAAAATCGTAAGACACAGAAACGTAGAAACGCAAGCGTCCCGGCGTTATTATCGCGGCAGTGCCAAATACCAAATGTTCTAAGAACTCATATCGCAATATCGCAGGACGCAGAAACGCACCCGTCCTACTTCTATTGCGGCGTTATTATTATCGCAGCAGTGTGTAACTTCGTAGCCGTCGTAATACATAATGTACTAAAAACAGATATCGCAATATCGCAGGACGCAGAAACGCGGAAACGCAAAAACGCGCCTGTGTGTTGGAGATTCAACGTCTTCATTTCATGAGTCTTATCACCATTACAATGATACAATCTTATTGGAAATGCGAATCTAGAAGTTGTATTACAAGTTCACTTACACTGTATATCTAAAGTCCAGTCATCTTCTAAGGCAGGTACCAAAGGCATCTGAGGGTTGGACGCTCTGCATGCTAGCTTTGCTCCAGCGTCAGACTTGGTCAACTGTAGGGAGACTGTTGATGTTGTCGTGTTGCCATCTGTTGATAGCTGTGAAAGAAAACAAATCATTAGTTTCGAGTTTCAGGCTTCAGCTCAATACACGCTTATATACACGCATCACCATCCACTACCAGCCATGGGCCCCCATCGATCTTTTTCTAACAATTATTTGAAAGTTAGTGGTAGAATGATATTTTAAAAACATACGTGTGGTGTTTTACGCAAGTATTTAATGGTACTAGGGGGCGTAAAGTAGATGTAATAGTTGAATTGTTTTTTTTTGTCTAAATCTGTAGGCTCGATGACATTAAGAAACTAGCTACAAATAAAGCATTAATTTGTACTGTAGCCTCAGAAAAAGGTATTCATTGCTCAAGGAAAACATAAGAAACAACGTAACGTTTTCGAATAACTTTGCTCTTTGCGTCATAAAACAATCTATTCAGGTCGGACAAAACAAACCAATCTAAATTCGACGCGTGCCCAAGTTTATTTCCTCAACATAAATAAATTATTAACCCAACTTAAATATGTACACCCTACCTGTTCCGATTAGTTAAAAATAACTTTGAACCACGAACCCTTAATCAATCTACTAATAACTTTTCGGCTATTAAATGTTACTTCAGGAAGATAATAATCAAGCACGATATAACAGATTTGAAATTACACTCAAAATCCTTTGAAGTCGCGTTTATAATCAAAATTGGCTTCAATTAACATCATTTTGGAATTCTATATCAAAATTCAAAATGAATAGGTCAGCTGATTAATGTCGGGGACTTTTAAAGGTGATATTCATTGTGTTTGACAGGTAAATTGGTCCTTTGTGGTAAGATTTTATCAGTAAGAAGTAATGCTGCTAGCGATCTGCTTAATATTATAATCCTTTAGTCACCTTTTGAGGCACGAATGGGAACCCGACTTATTTGGCTTGAACTTAAACAATAGTAGGTAAGTTAAAGTCGTTTGAAGTGTAAAGTCAAAAGACTTTTCATGAAAGAATAAGCTTTGGTAAATATAAGATCTCTGTAAACTTGGAATTTCGTAAACAACGCTTGTTTTCAACAAAGTCTGCGAGAGTGCCCAATCTGTTGAACTGAAGAAATAAAAAGGAAAAAAAAGCTAAATATTTAACAAAACCTTCACGTTCAAGGTTCAACGACCTCAATCAAAAATCCAGACGCATAAATTGTAATCACAAAAACACCAGTTACAAGCCTCAAATTCCCAACTTGAACGAATCAACCAATCACAAGGCTTACCCTTCGAATCCGTATTCAGAATTGGTTTTAATTAAATGTTGTTAATATTAATTTCTAGTTGGCATGTTGGCTGGTTTAATTAAATTACGTACGACAATCAAACTGGTTTGTATAGCGTGTGTGACTGTGTGCCTTGATTGACGTTCCTTCGTTGTATTGTAATCAAGAAGCGAAGTTCCAACTGATATTTCGGCTTTGTCAATGTAATCTAGTTAGATCGTCACTTTTGTCTGAGGAAGCGTGGATGCACGGAATTTAATTTTAGTTACGCCTTGTGTACTGTTGAGTTTGGCGAAAGAGAAATATTGGGTTTGAGTTTGTATTAAAGTAGAGACTGTGAGTTCGTTTGTATGGAATTTTAAATCTTCAATATTTGTTCTTTGAAGTGGAATTTTGAACAATCTTCTCTTAACAAAATCAAAGCATTCTTTCTAATTGTCAAAACAAGAAACAGCATTATTTTATCAGTGATAGAGTTATTCCTACACAGTTTAAATCTAATGAGATATTGCAGTCCCTGTACCAATTAAAATTATAACACGTTTTATATGCTATTTGCATTAACTACAACTACAATGACTGATTATTGAATTAAATCAATCAGTGATTCGATTTTTCAAACGTTAAAAACGAATTGAAATAGAAAAAGTTTATATGGCCAGTATGCTACAAGATATAGTAGATTTAGTAAAAAAAATCAGTTAGTCAGTTTCATCTAAAAAGGTTAAATTTATAGCTATACTATGTCTCTATTTTCAGGTTCGATGACTGATTGGACAGCAGTGTAGCACATGATGCGTAAAGGAAAACCAGCGTAAAATGTGACTTCAAAGGATTTTTTGTTAAAGCGAGCCATATGTTAGGTTCGTTAGAGATTGGGGAATTCCGCTGAAAAAATTTCCTATGAAAAATTGTCTGTTACAAGAATTTATAGTATGATGCGGGATGTGCTAATATCCGTTTGTATTTTTCTGTTGACGGTCCTGATCATAAGTAGAAATAAGAGAAATAAAAATAGATTAAACTTTTGCTTTGAACGTCATGTACAAAGCAAGATTGAATCTATTTTTGAGCAGAATATCGGTTCATTTCTGAGATTTTTTGCTGTCATTAATTATCTGTTCGGCCACCACAAAGTCGATGTCAGAATTAAATGAATTAAAAATAAGAACAAAATCAAAAAAGGAAATTAGAGGAAATCAATGAATATCTCTTTTACAAGCAAGTTTCGGGTCTAAAACTGGAAGCAATTTCGTGGAATCCTGTTAAATTTTTAATTAAATACACTTTTAAAGGCATCGCTTGTGTTTTACAAAGTTTCTCTGATTTCATTTGGCCCGGAAATATAATATTGACTTAATAATCAAACTACAGGAAGTGAAAAAGAAAAAAAAGTTACAGCACATTTTAAGTTCTTTTTTTTAAACTGAGGAAACTTTTCCTCTAGTAGTAGTTTTAATTGTCAACGCCTTGAACGAGTTAACACCAATCCTATGATTGAGTCTACGATGGTAAACTGATAAAAAACTCCAATATTATTTACGACAATGCGATCATTGACCTAATCGATGAAAGAGAAAATAAGTTCCTAAAAAACTATAAAGAAAGAACATTACATCCTCAAGAGAAAAATCCTTCTTAGGGCCAAATTTTTCAAAGCCCAGCAAATCACAGTACCGAAGGAGCAACTGACAAATTTGCCTCAACGTAACTTAGTGTAACTTTCACTTGGTACAGACATTTACAACAGGAACCCCTGTTGGTCTCTTACGAGCGATTTGTGCACGCCGTAGGCATTCTCTGTCCCATTCAATCTACATTTATTACTTTTACGTGCCCCTATTTCAAGTTCCTACACTGACGTCGTATAAGATTGGCCACTTTGATTAAATTTCTATGCAAAATTAGCTTTCCCTCGAAAAGTTTTGGAATTGATGAGGTAGTCTGTCTTATCTGTTTTTGAGTTCGTTTCTTGTCAATTTCGATAACCGCACGTCTTGATGGGATTTTCTTTTGATCGTAAGTTATTATAATCTAAATAATAAAAGACATTATTTGCTCGTTGTATCGTTTTCTTATGAAGAGACAAAATTAAATGTTATGGTTTACTTTAGAGGAGTTTAGAAGGAAGTTTGCGAACAAAGGAAGGTTATTGGAGTAATTTTAAAGTTCTTGAACTGTCTTAGTCAATTATAAGATGTTTGTATACAAATAGGTAAACTGATGTATCTTACTACTAAAGTGGAAGTTACCAAGTTTAATAAACAGGATTCATTTGTACATAAGATCGTACGTCGGTGGTAACAATGATATCGACCTTGAGCGGGTGGAAGGAGTTTCAATAGAATAAAAGGTCAACTTACACTTGTTTTGTTAACACTGATGTACGGTCTGTCATTCCTACGTAAGTTACTAAAGAAAACATAGCATGATTGCGTCCAGAGCGCCTATACAAAGTAACAGTCGGCAATACGGTGAAGTCAAAAATGAATTAGTTCTGCATAAACTACCGAAAATCAAGCTGTTGCATGTCGATGTAGTAAGTAATAAGAAACGCTTTGAAAACGTTGTTTTCCTGACTTCTGATTATAAAATCGCTGTCAGTATCAAAGTGGTTTGCTACCACTGACATATCTGTCAATCACAGTGAGGTCTTTAATATTGTTAAAATATGGGAAGCAACAAAAGCCTTATTTGCTTTTAATATTACATAAATATCTATGAAAAGATTATCCAATTTTGACTCTAATGGTATAGCGTCAAATAAAGTAACTCAATTTTTAAAAGATAAGGGATTTTTACTTTAGAGTGTACTTACTGTTTCCTTAGCATTGTTAATTCTATGTCCATTCTTCCACCAGGTGATGGAAGCTGGGGGTCTCGACCCTGAGCTCTGACAGAGGAGGTCGTATCTTCTGCTTGCTGATAAAGGCTGATTGGACCCGAGAATGTGGACCGTCAGTGGTGGAACTGTAACGAATATTTATTTTAGTAATTAAGTTAAGAGAAGCTTCTAGGCGCTGAAAAGATGACTGATTACACTGATACTCTTGAAGACAGCGTCATTATTATCTGCCTAGGCTTTTCCCAACGAATGGGTGTAAAGACACCCGTAACAAAGCCGAAAGGCATTTGTTCTCCTCTTTATTGAGATAATTTTTTGTTCCAACCCATTCCTTGGAATCTTCTAGGTACAGAGGAGTCTTAAAAAAGCAAAGGCAGCAAAATGCATTTTTATCATTTTGGCAAATTTTAATGCAGTATGGTAGTATTCCGTCAACTTTACTTGACCGAATATTAAAATCGTATCAAACCAGCATCATTCCATACAAAATAGATGTTCTAAATTGAAATTTGTAGCAAAACTAGCAACACACCTTCGTAGTTGCTGCATAGACAGCAACTTCCATCTTTGACCAATCAGGCGTCACCATTTAAACCAACCAAAAGGAACATCCAATTAAGAATGGCGCAAAAGCAGCAATATCCACACAAAACAGCAACATCTTATATCATAAACTGTCCACCCGACCGATTCGGTCCGCCATTGTTTAACTATTGTGTCTACTTCGTGGACAGATCAAGGGTTAAATGTTTCACCTTATTTTAGTAAATGTAGTCTTTATTGGGGAATTCTGTTTTTAAAAATATCTGATTCTTGCATCATTAGTTATCTATGCTCGTAACTTATTATGACTAAAAACTGCTACATGCAGTGTAAACAAAAATAAATCGTCTACTGCCTTGTCAGTAAAAGTGTATGTTTGCCTTTTCTTTTATAGGACTCTAATAATATTGGAGGTCAAACTTACAACTTTCGTTCAATTATTTTTGAGTGGAATTACATAATTTGATGTACAGAATGCTTGGTTGACGGCTTTGTGGAGGGTCCGTTTACACCTTGTATATGTGACTCGGCCTCCAGTCTAACCGTATACAGTCGAATTCCAGTTGTTTACGTGGTCAGATAGGTAGTCACCTACCTATCTGACCTCCAGAAACCAGTTACTGGGTAACGCGATACCTTGGTAAGACTGTAACTAGATGTCAGTTTACATAAGTTAATTTTAATATTTAATTTATTTAAATATACATAACAAAGCCCTACTTCAAACGTCGTGTCTATTAATTACGTTTTGTATTCCGAAAAATTAATTAAATTCAGGTCGCAGACCCATCATCAGACTATTCAATTTAGTTCAGAATTAGCTTCGGAATTTAGACTGTGTAGGAAGTTAAACGGATAAACAAAATTATTCACAAAAGAAAATGTTTAGACAGCCCAAATAAATTAGTTATTGTTTTAGGAATACAACACATGTTCGGGCAGGCATTATTCGGAAAAAGCCGTACGGTTCGATTTTTTTTCTGAGCCAATCCGAAAATAATCCAATGGACAGGGTCTGATTGATAGATGAATATGTGTGGTAGTTGCTTTAGGTTGTTGTTAGGATTCAACAAATACTGCGAAAAAGCGCGTTTTACTTCTTATAACATAAGAAATTATTTCTTGATAATATGACTTAACCATTTAAGTAAGCACGCAATATTTCGTGAGTAACTAAGTTTTTCTGTCAAGTGCGGTTGACTTGGTCAGTAGGAAAGAGTATTATAATAAATAGGAGAAAACCTCCTTATATATAAATGTATTATATAACCTCGCCTGTCATTCTTCGTGAGGTAGGTAGACAAACCCGTTTACGAAATATGTCATGTGTTTTCTTGGGAAGAACGAAAGGACCAAGTATGTAATCTTGACAAGCGAGAGAAGAAGAATATAGATAGGGAAATGTCAATTATTTCGAAGGTCAAGGTCTGGTCTATCTGCGGGTTACAGCTCATATAGGACCGAATGCCGAAATAATTAAATGCAGCCCACGCGTCAAGCATTGTATCGTAATTTATCATCTGCCTAGCCTTTTCCCAACTATGTTGGGGTTGCCTTCCAGTCTAATCGGATGCAGCTGAATATCAGTATTTTACATGGAGCTACTGCATATCTGACTTCCACAACCCAGTTAGTACCGGGTAATACGATACCCCTTGGTAAGTCTGGTTATCAGACTAGGCATTGTATTGTATTTATCTTGTTTAAATATCGATATCATAACGTCTGTTTCGCAATTTTATTTGTGCCAATTATTAATAGTCCAATCATTAAAGAGTGTTTCGATAAATTTTGGCTTCGAACCCTTATTCGGGTCATTTAGTTCCCGTCAATATGGTTGAGTAGAATGGCGCCGGTACATGCGTCATGTTTGTGAACGGGCGCTGTCAGTTGGAACTGGTCATCTCTGAGCTGCCATGGTTCATTTTAATTACTTTATTCGTAAATTGTTGATCTCCTCTTCATTGAGATAATTTTTTGTTCCAACTCATTCCTTCTTTTACTCTGGACGCTCTTAGTGTGCACGTCTTTCTACATCGTTCTGCACATATATGTATAATCTCAAAATTAATGATGTAACCAAGATTTTGTAACAATATTTTGATTTTAAAAGAGTGTCCATGGAGTTTCTTGCCCGTTCTTCTCCATAGAGATCTACGCTAGGGAATGGGCAACTACAGTACTTTCTCAAGTTATTATGCCTTGTGACTGGGACTGTAGCTTTGATTTTCTTTTTTGTATTTTTGACATTCAAAAGTGCCGTAATGGTCTAATTGAAATAAATGCTTTGAGTTTGAGTTTGAGTTTGAGTTTATTGTTGCATCATGTAAACTCATTTCTATTACTAGCATATTTAGCAAAGTTGTAGGGCTTAAGAAAAATGTATACTAAATCAGTTTTATCTTACTTAAAGTTTTAGATTGTAATGTTTTGGTATTGTAAATGATATTGCGCCCAAATGAAAGCAACATTTCAAATCACAGAAAGATTTCGTTTTGCCGTTGGCTTACTACGCAGTCAAAATTCCGAAGATAATTTTGAGCCTAATTGAATAGTCTGATGCTGGCCCTAAGTCCTAAATTTAATTAATCCTCTCTTTAATTTAAATACTTACAATTCATATCCAAAGTGAGTGTTGTCTCAATAGGATGCGCCCGCGGATGGTTAGACGCCCTACACGTAAATGCGGCCCTGACATCCGCGCGCGTTAGTGGCCCAACGTGTAAAACCCCTCGGACACCATTCGCAGACAGCGGGGTCGCTGGCGTGTCTGTTTCTACCTCGTCCCGGAACCATTTCACCCATGGTCTAGGACGACCTGTGGAAAAAAAAACGGGATTTTTAAGTATTTAGGTAGTTCAGAGCTTCTTTTTTAGGGTTCCGTACCCCAAAAGGTAAAAAAAGAAACCCTTATAAGATCATTCTCTTGTCCGTCTGTCTGTCCGTGTGTCACCACCGATTTTCTAAGGAATGGGTGGACCTAGCAAGTTGAAATTTATACCAGATACTGAAGTCTATAGTACCTATTAGGTATCAAAATGTGGAAATCAAGGTCCTGAGTCAACATGATAAAAAAGATATAGGCAAATTTAGATTATCGCGAAAACTTGTAAGTACCAAAACATACCTTAATTTTGAACTTTTTTATTTTTCCCTTTACTTGTGCTGTACCTTGCTTTTAACCAAAATTGACAATTCTAGGTCAACCGGAAGTACCTTCTAGGTTTTGGGTCAAAAACCTATAATTATGGTAGTTCTCGTTGACCTAGAATCACCAAATTAGGCGAGAAGCAATGTCTTACAGCACATATAAAGGGAAAACCGTAAATATGTAGTTAAATAACAAACAAAATTAGTTAAAAATAGTAGTATTTTACATACCTTTTTACATTGGTACCAATAATATTAATATGATATAATATGATTATTTAATCAATTACTGTTACCTCAAATCGGCTGAAACACAGGATTACCTAGTTTAGGCTCAAAGCATGGGTGAACTTGACATATATTTAAGAAAAACTGTAAACGTTTACCTTATAGTTTTTCAATAAAATTTTATTATTATTATTACGAAAATACCTACAAGATTATACGGAACCCTCGGTGCGCGAGACAAATTCGCACTTAGCCAGTTTTTTTTTTAATTTTGTGGAACTGCAGAAATAATTACGGATAAATTTGTTTAAAGAATTGTTTTATTGTTTGGTACTTCCTACTATGGAAAACTGAAAAATCGATACGTACTAATTGTGAGCATGAGTGGTTGTAGGATGTGATGAATAAAGAAGTGCCAAGAATTACCACTAATTGAAATGTAGTATAAAATACTGCACCCGATATTTCAAAATTTAATAAATGGTTTTTGTAATATTAATGACAAAGGCTGGGTTTTTACTTAAAAACGTATAGATCGACTTACCCCCACTGACATCACATTTCAACGTGAAGGTGTCTCCTTCAATGTAGGGTCCAACGATGGCTTGTTTCACGTCTCCTTTGTCATCTGTGATCACCATCTTGTTTGGTGGAACTGTTGACAAAGAATAACCGATGTTAATTATGTTATTAGAACGCTTACGGACATAACCTTAACGCTAAAAGGAACTCGACTCAACTATTTTTTAACCAGGATAAATATTTTTGGGTGTAAATGATAACCACTCCCGAGATATCGTGTCTCACTAACTGGGTTGTGAAGCTCAGATAGGCAGTCGCTCGAAGTAAAATGCTAGGTGTTTTTTTTTAGACGCAGGATGCAGATCACAACAAAGTTAGGAAATTAATGTTATTTTTATAGCAAGCCCATATTGTTGCACTGCTGGGAAAAGGCCTCCCTCCATTCCTTCCAACGGTCACGATTCTATGCTACTTATTTCCAATTCAGGAAGATATCCAGTTCATCCCGCCATCTCTTTTGTGGTCTGCTGTTTACAGGCTAGGCAAATGATAATGCGTATATAGGTATAATTTTGTCTGTGATCACGATCTTAATTTTTTAGGAACCGTCGACAAAAAACAACAATTATATAATCACGAAAATATATAGGTACTATAATAAAAAACATAACTTTGCCTTGAGCGTGCAGCTAAAGCGAAATTGAGGAGGAAAAATAAGAGCAACCTAATTCCTTCCAAGACTCTTTGGAGAGGACTTAAGAGATTATATCTGACGGACAAGCAGCAAATCTACCTGTATACTTTCTACTGATTACGTAAAAATTAAAATTATCTTGAAAATGCGTTTTTTGCCCAAGTGCTCTTGACCTAGATGTTTATCTTGATCCTTTTCATGAGTTGATCAAGATTTTTGACTAGGCTAATATAAAAGACCGTAACAGCAAACTCCTGAGTCTACATTCCACACGTCTGTGACCTTATGCGCAATTATTTGAATTCTCCTTTTTTTCGATAAGATTAGATTTTTAGATTGTCTTCATGGATGATGTTTCCACTGCTGGACGAAAAATTATCAGTGCAAGTAAGTGGGTTACAATTCTTCACGAAGGATCAGCGAGGGTTGTTTTCATCAGGGTTTGGAAAATATTATGGTTAAATAACTGCCCCTCGTGGGCAGTGATTTCAACCATAATATTTTGCGAAATTTTTATTGTTCTATCTTTATTGATGCTAAAAATAAATCTCAATTTAATGTTATATGACCATTAAAAAAAAATGCTGACATAATCTGTAGAGCGATAGGATATTTTAAATTCAAAAATTTATTATCATCATAATATCCAAACCCTGATGAAAACTCTGAAATAAACGGAATGAAACATACACAGTTGACGTAATAAAACCGGTGTACAAATCTAGACTTAATTATAATAACAAAGTTCATTAATTGCTGTCAATTGAAGCCAAAGTAATTGGTTTCCATTGTTCGTTACATTCGACCAAGTTAACAGAATGAAAATCTGTTCTACAACAGAGTTTATTGCAGTACTTTATTCAACGTTTTTGGTAATCCCTTGCAGTTTATAAAACGTAGAGAATGGTGGAAAGATTCTTGATAAAATGTAGTTTGGTTTATTTATTTGTTTGTGTTTGTTTATGCAGTCGGTATTTATATGAAACAGGAAAACCAAAGAAACGATGGATGGACTGTGTGAAGGATGATATGGCAAGAAAGGAGGTGTCTGATGAGATGACGAGTAATAAAGAAGTATCTATGGAAGAAGAAGGCATGCTGCACCGACCCCTAATTAATTGGATATCCTACAGAATGATGATCATGATGAAGTGTGTTTTGTTGTTAACTTGCATAAAATACATTGAGCTATTACTGCTACGTATAGAGATGACAGCGCAAACAAAATCTGTGCACAGTGCGGGGCGCGCGGGGGGCGGGTAATCCCGTACATATAGATGTTCTGTAGCGAGCAAGCGACTGAGAGAACTGCAGCCAGCCGACAGCAGTTAAACGGAGCACAGATTTTGTTCGCGCTGCCGATCTGTTCCGATTTCCGGTACCTCGGGTCGCTTGTCCAAGGGGATGGTGAGGTAGACCGTGACGTAATGCACCGGATAAACTCAGGATGGATGAAATGGCGACAGGTCACTGGAACAACTTGCGACCCACGGATGGGCATCCGTGGGTCTCAAGTTAAAGAATAATGGAATTCCTCAAAAATGTAAGAAAAAAAACGTGTTGCGCCGACCCCAAGTAACATGGGATGAGGGCAGGAAGATGAGGATGACCCGACTATACCAGATTTTGTAAAGAACTCATAGTTAAAAGGTTTTTTTTTATTTTTTATTTCACTCGATAAGTCGAATTTACCCCTCAACGTTGCCATTCAATATAAACAAAGAACTGAACAGAACCAACCATGAATAAGAAATTGGAAAAAAAACAACTTTCTTAAACCTGGCAATTGTTTTTTCTAAGTTACTAACGCGACATTTTGCGAAAGAGATATTCTGCGAAAGAGGCCTTGTGAGAAAGCGACCTTTTGAGAAGGAGTCATTCTGCGAAAGCGACACTATGAGAAAGAGACATTTTACTACCAGTAGACATTTTGCGCCTGAGCCCTCTATACGTAGTAATAATAAGCTCAATGATAAAATATGGAGAGTTTTGATTTTCTAAAGTAATTTTTGTTATCAATATCAATGAAGTTCTTCAAGTAGGTCACAAAATGATAGCTAAGGACTATACCGATATTTTAGCCTATAATATTTTTTAACAAAATACACTATTTACCAATTTCCATAATAGTAACAAAATCATTAAATTTTCAGCATCCACATCTTGTTGGAAAAATATTCGTATCCAATATGCGTGAGCAATGACAACAACAACAATGTAAGCGACTTTCGCTTTAAACTTATTCATTTGCTTTTTTTTTTACATCGGTTTATTCGGACGTAACAGTTTTTGGTCTACGTCTGAACGGACCAAAATGAATTGGCAGCGGTCCGTTCTGAGTAAACACCCTATTTTTAGGTACATACAAACAGGGATGCTCTAAGTTTTTATACAAACTCGTATAACGTTCTCTTTGCCCAACTATTGAGCGTATTGCAAAGAAAATATTGGGTTTTCTAGCATAAAATAAAATAACTGGTCCAAAACTGTTCAGTTTTCACTCTGCCAACATTCTGCTGATCGGTCTCAAAGCATAAAATCTCGATTAAGAATATCGATAATAGCCTTAATATAATTTTCACAGCCCTATTCCTTTGCTTTTTATTATTCATTTAGCATTAATTCCATTTTATTGGACAACTTTTATGTCCAATTATTTTATAATGCTTCCCGTTGATTTGTATAAGTTAATTTTAGAAATTTTGAAGGGAGAATTGAAATTGATAGGGGTGCTTATATTTTGAATGTGCTTTCGGGGTCTAGAGATTTTAACATCACAATTAATATTTTGTATTAGTAACATTGGAGTATTCTAGAAATATATCACGTGACTTGTTATTATGGCTCCTGTAGGTTTGTTAAATGTATCGTTTTTCTCGCTTAATAATTAGGCACAGTATCCAAACAGTCTACGTCATATTTTCTTAAAAGTCCTAATTAAAGTACCTATTACTTAGTACTGATATTATTTGATATTTCTCTTAATAAAAACACAAAAATGTTATTTTGTTTGTTTGTTTGTACGTTGAATGTTGTTTTGTTTGTACCGTTATTAATTTCATATGCATTCAGTAAAAACCTGTTATTTTGATATTACAAAAAGACACTTCAATTTTATTTATTTGCATAGATGTCAAAGTCAACTATTTTGGAATTAATCTTACCCTGTTCGCAGGGAAACTTCCTACTTCCCAGGGCACTACGAACATAGTAATTAATTCTATTTCCATAAACCTTAAACAACACAACAACAAACATTAATTAAACTTGGAAAATACAAAATATTTCTCTCAAAATATTCCCAAATTAAAACGGGTAACATAAAGATACGGGGAGATATTCCCTATATTAATAATTTACTGAGTATATAAGATTGTAAGATGTTTAAATTGATAAAGGCAGAGATAGGATCAAAGAAATATATTTCGAGATCAAAGTTCTATCGGCTCCTAGACATTCGTTTATATCGGGGCGGAAGGCGGAATGAAAACACAACTGTTTACTCGGCGACTTATGATTGGAGGAAATGGATCAAGATGGCGTCCGCAAAGTGGTTTAAAATTGTTCTTTTTCGAAAGGAATGAAGTGGAGAGTAGTGAGGTTATGTTTAAAATGGATTGAGCTCTTTTCTTGGAACACGGGTTGGTTTTATTTTTGCATACATGTAACAGACACAGACGGACACTGTTCATCGGTCAAAACCACTTTTGACTGGTGTCAGTCAAAATGCTTAAGAAATTAAAATGCTTTTTCTGTATTAAAAATATGTTGTTTTAGAACGCATCAGTTTTAATTACCTAGTCCTAGAATTACATGATGTTTTTCAAAGGGTCACAAAAAACAAACCTAACCACCTAATAAGTTTTTAAGTAAATGTTAGATATTGTTAAAATACTTTTGATCAGTCAAAAGTAGTTTTGACTGTTTAACAGTTTTAATGTAACATACATATTATGTTTCCATTGTAGTTTTTTTTTTTTTTTTTTATTTGACAAGCATAAGTTACAGTCGAATTCAAACAGCATTACTGACATTACTGTCGACTAAAGGTAAGCTTCCACCTGTCCGCATCGTACGCACCGGATTCATCGCATCAGACGGATAGTAGTATTCTTGTTCTTAAACTTTATAACATTTAAGAGCGGCCAACCCGCCATACTTTTCGCGAGAATTTTGACAAACGCTCGTGCGTGATTATGCCGTTGTTAGACATATATCTTCAATTTTTTTTAACTGATAGGTATCTTGTGCACTATATCGAGGCTTCTTTCAAAGCAAAAAATAAAAAATTGTAGAAACAAATTCAGTATAAGCCTCCAAAAATTGCTGTTTTGCACAAATTTTACCTCAACTTTGGCCGATCATAACGTACTAATAAATTGTAAAAGTAAAGAAAATATCCTGATAGAAGCCTTGCAAATGTAGTGGAGATTCTAAATGACAAATATTTATTTCACAAACTTCTAAGACTTATTCAAAAACACGTATTTCCTGGAACAAGTTTTATAAATTTTCGAACACTATTTTGCGTTCAATGTCCTCGCGTTAGGCGGTATGATGTACGTGGCAGTTGAGTAGTGCGAGGTCGGGGCTAGGTAAGACAGGGGAGTTGAAAGAATACCACCGCTGTGGCTCTGGATGAAACAACAAGCTTTTCGACCATGCTCGCGTCGACGATAGACGGGCCGGGAAGGGCCCTCTTAAGACTTAATCTCAGTGAGTGTTAATTACAAGCAGAAATTTTGTACAAGTATCAAACAAAGTTAGTAATATCAGAGAGCTATGCATAAAAAGAGAGAGCGGAGAGCATTGTCGGTGCGAGCAAATATGTTGGGGCATAGGTTTGCGCGGTGTACAGCACAGATAAAAGTAACATTGTTTAGAGCCTACTGCCAAAGCTTTTACACCAGCGCCCTATGGACCAACTACACGCAGCGGGCCTACAATGCTTTCAGAGTTCAATATAACAACGCCTTTAGGATTTTAGTGCGGCTACCTCGTTTTTGTTGTGCTTCGGGCATGTTTGCCGGCGCGAGGGTGGATGACTTTTACGCTATAATGCGCAAAAAGTCAGCCTTACTAATTCGCAGAATTCGAGGCAACGGAATCCTGAGGATCAACAGAACAGACCAGATCGACCAGTATCGCCAGTGGTGTGGAGGCTAATCAGGCTACACGTCTTCTAATTTAATGTTTTACATTATTATTTTTATTCTATTTGTTAAATTTATATTTTCTTTCAATGTAACTTGACATTTTAATTTATTACGTATTTGCATTAGTTAATCTTGTCTATTCAATTTAATTTATCCTATCAAGTAATTTTAATTCGTATTCATCTGGACTGCCTACATACATTCCTACTAACTTAGTCATAAGATATTTAATATGCTACTAACAAAGTATGGACATTACCCAGTCTGAAATAAACATTTTTATTTTATTTATTTATTAGAAAACTTTAAAAAGATGAAATTTTAATTCAGTTCTAGAAACTTTGTAGTGCTGCTCAAAGACAATAAAAGATTCAGGTATATTTACAGGCCGTTACGGAGACGACACGACTTCGAAATAAAACGAGACTTATAAAAGCAGTGCAAGATAATGCAGAAGAACTACTTCTTTCCATAACGACTGATACCCATATAAAATGACAAAGTTACTTTTAAAATCATTATACCTTTTTTTTAATGTCATCTCACAGATCAACCGACTGGCTTCTGCTTAACCAACCTATCCTATGGGTGCCTTGAGTGTAAGGCCTCAAGCCAGAGGCAAATTACTTAAAAACTAAGCCATGTTATACATAATTAAATGTTGCTTTTAATCCCAAAAGAAGACGTAGTTTCCTTTATTCCATGCGAGCAAAAGAAAGTAACAAGAAAATGTTTAAGGAAATGAAACAGGGACGTTTTTAATTAAATAATAATAACTTCCTATCTCGGGATATTTTATTCTCCCGGGAAAACGATATCAAGTATTTTTTTCTATTTTTAGGGTTCCGTAGCCAAATGGCAAAAAACGGAACGCTTATGGATTCGTCATGTCTGTCTGTCTGTCCGTTCGTATGTCACAGCCACTTTGTTCCGAAACTATAAGAACTATGCTGTTGAAACTTGGTAAGTAGATGTATTCTGTGAACCGCGTTAAGATTTTCACACAAAAATAGAAAAAAAAAAAACAATACATTTTGGAACCCCATACCCCATAATTAGAACTGAAACTCAAATTTTTTTTCATCAAACCCACACGTGTGGGGTATCTATGGATAGGTATTCAAAAATGATAATGAGGTTTCTAATACATTTTTTTCTAAACTGAATAGTTTGCGCGAGAGACACTTCCAAAGTGGTAAAATGTTTCGCCTCCCCTGTAACTTCTAAAATAAGAGAATGATAAAACTAAAAAAAATATATGATGTACATTACCATGTAAAATTCCACCGAAAATTGGTTTGAATGAGATCTAGTTAGTAGTTTTTTTTTTAATACGTCATTAATCGTTAACCACAATTTACCTTTCAATCAATAAAGTTTGTGCGGAACCCTCGGTGTGCGAGTCCGACTCCCTCCTGGCCGGTTTTTTTTTAAACTTAATCCACAAACAGACCACGTGTAAACTTATTTTTCCTGTTACTATGTCGGATTTTTGTTAGGTCGTGCTAAGAAACATGAATTCATTTTTAAAATATAATTTTGATACGGGTAATATTCACTCAGACTTAATGTATACGTACATTATAATGGGTAGAAGAGCTTGTGGTTAAATAATAAGCCGCGTTTGTCAAGGTCGTTCCGTGGATCGGTGACTATCACTTATATACCGAGTTTCCTCAGTGCATCGAAAAGCACGGTAAACCGTTGAACCAGCGATCATTCGTAGATTTTTGACATTTTTACAGGTAGTCAGTGGCCCGAAAGTTCGACAACCAGTCTCACCAAGGAATATCGTATTATTCAGTACTAACTAGGTTGTGGAGGTTAGATAAACAGTCGTTCTATATAAAATACTGGTATTCAGCTGCGTCCGGTTAGACTGGCAGTTGACCCCAACATAGTTGGGGTAAAGGCCAGCAGGCTACCTTATGATAGGTATGAGTACCCAAAAATATGGAACAGACTCGATGTAATACAGTCGCAAATTGCACTTCCCTGAAATATTACGATTTCGTTCCTCTAAGAGACCGTGTATTTTGTATCTCATGCACAGTAAAATGGACCTTCTGAAGATAATACGAGTATCTTGAATAAAGGACATCGTGGCACTTGCAATAAATATGAACGTGTTTTCTTTGTCTTTTGCCGGCAGTCGCAAAGTAACGTATAGTTTTTAGTATCATTTAAATTGCCAATTTGCATTTTAGTATTTTTTTGTAGCAGTTTCGGTAAAGAAAACTATACTGTGTTACTTTAAACGTATATTTTTGTTGCATTTAATACAATTCCAACTCAGAATGAGGTATTTAAGATTTAGTTTTGAATAGTATTATAGTCTTTTAAAAACTCTCATCACCGCTGTACTGGTGTGTAATTTTTTTTCACCATTCCCGTAAGTTACTATAACGAAAACATTACCGAATAGTCGTATGCCTTTTTTATTTATTTAATTTCGGATGGGTAATCATCAAATAACTCCTCCCGCTTTGGGCGGAGCAGGAGGGAGTGTCAGACTTTTACTGACTAAGACCCATCCATGTTCCTTCAACGCGCTTTGTGTTCTGGGGTCACAGTATCTCTTTCGAACAGTCCCGCAGCCCCGGCGGCCCTTGCGGACCCCTTCCTTTCTGCTGACATTTCTTTGAGGCGCGCGTGGAACCGGGGTTGCGGGACTGTTCGAAAGAGATACCGTGGCCCCGGAACATTAAGGGCGATGAAGGAACATGGATGGGTTTTAGTCAGTAAAAGTCAGACACTCCCTCATGCTCCGCCCAGAGCGGGAGGAGTCATTTAATGATTTCACATCCGAAAAAAAAAAATGGCGCGCGTGGAACACGAACGCGCCGTATAGTCATATGCCTCCACCTCATAATTAATCTGCTAGTAGAGTAATTTTCCTAGTAGTAAAATTATTTGTGTTTTTACTTTTTTATGAAACTGACCTGTAATTCTTGATAATTTTTAATAAATAAAATTAACTAAACTATAAAATATTAAAAACGGTTTATGGTCATATAAGTCTTAATTTTATATCTGTTTAAAATAACGTCCATGAGATCTCAATTTTATCTGGGTGAGTTTGAATTTTTTATAGTTAAAAGAGAGATTTCGAAGGTCTTACCAAAAACCACACAAATGTCAATGACACATAAAAAATATACTACGACCTCCCAAAATTACATTTCGAAATTGAAAAAGACTATCAAAGAGACATTTTAATGATATCAATTTGTATACTCCATGGTCCCAAGTGTTTTGCAACAACGCCGCCTTTGTGCTCGGTCCAGGGGTCGTACTTTGTGCAACTACCTACGAATAATCTTATTCTGTGTAGCGGAGTGCGCCTCTTGAGATGCGACATGATGCCATGGTAACGATGCAGCGATGGTCAGACTACAAACAAGACAAGCTTGTAGTGCTCGTGCTCGGTCAGGGGACTACAGGAGCTAAACGCGAGTTTTATAATGCAAAAAAACATAAATGATTCACTGCAATAAATAAACAATACCAGAAAAATATATGATATTCTTCAGGATATATGCTAGTATGATAGTGTTTTGAAAACTTAGTACAAGTAATTTTACACGATAAAAAAAATCGCGAACGTTTTTTTAAAATTTTATTTTAACGAGTAAGAAATATACTAAAATACATGCGATCAGTCTGATTTCTTGGCCAATAATTCTACAAGCCCAATTTTGCCCAATTTTTTTAGTCCAATCATTAGATTTTTTGTAAATCGCATAAAAAACACTGATTTCGCACTATTCGGCCGCAGTGACTGTAGTAGCAACCACTTTGTAGTGCAAGCTGATTAGAAATTTATTCTAACAGAATTTCAAACGAAGTTTGAACCACCACAAATAGAGTTGCTAATTTAGCTCCTGTAGTCGCCTTAAGAGAAACGATTTGTGTGAGATAATAAAAATATTTGGGGCATGTGGTGTTTGATACCTGGTACTGAAAGAAGGTTACAATAACGAGGCAAGGAGCTTAATTAAAATAAAATCAAAACATAGAACATCTCTAATCTGCCAATAGCGTTAAGATTTAGGTACACCAATTAGACTTGTCAAACGGGAATATTTCTTGTTATGATGATTTCTGTCAGTTGTTGATCAGTTTGGAGATACAGAACCCTAAGTGTGAATATCGTGATCATCATAATTAAGTATCAGCAGATAACTGCGAGAAAATATGCAAAACTGTTTACAAATTTTCTTAGTAAGCTCAAGTATTAACGAATACTGCTTCGTTGGTCTTCTGAGCATTATGTCCCGGGTCGGGCAAAGTATTATTGCGTTTTTTCATCAGGCATTTCTTAGTAGCAGCCACGGAGTCTCGATAAAATTTGTGCTCGGTTGAATGCAGTAGGAGCGTCCCCGATTACGCTGGACTTAAAAAAAAAGTAACTGGCGAAATGTGGGGGTACTATTAAGTACACTTCTGCCTATCCCTTCGGGGATTACAGACGCAATGTTATGCTATTATAGAATACTTTTGATAAACATATTTCAACCATTCGTTATAAAATTCCACTACTCAAATCCCACAGTACAGAAAAATTGGGTACTGAGAAAGAATATCGCCTACGCCCAAGGTGTACACCTTGGGCGTAGGCGATATTCTTTCTCAGTTCCTTTTAATAGTATCATGCCAAATAGGAAAATAACACAGCAGTTGTTCCGTAACTTCTGCATGAATATGGATGAAGCTAAAGGTCTGTGTATGGATCGTTAAGACGTATCGTAATGTTTCTCTCGCTGTGAGAATAATATTATACATAAAGCTTAGCCCACGCGTTCGCCCACGTGTTAAGTTTGCTTTGATAGGACGAAATGTCCAATATCCTTTTTAAATGCCAAGGTTCTTCTCTCTGATTAGGTTTTAGAGGCAAGAAATCACGTGATAGAGACACTTGAGTGGATATAAATAAAATATTTGTAATTTCAAAACAGCTTTGTATCTACAGAACTTTTTTTAATTTTTGTCTGTCTGTCTGTGTCTCCGAAACGGCTGGACCGATTTAGACAATTTTTTTACTGGCATATTATAGCTGATTGTATAAGGTGTAACTTAGGTTATTTTTATTTAATAAAAAAGATTACAGTTCCGTTCAAAAAACATTTAAACCCACGAAATTGCACAAAATCCGATTCAATTAAGGCAGTAATATTTTTACAATGATTCATTCACACGGACGAAGATCACGGGGAACAACTACACGTAGTTATAAATAGTATATATGTGTAAGTTAATTTTTCAGAGTAGACTATTATTTATGTAGGCATCTCAAAGTTCTTTGAGTGTTTTTCCCAAAGCACAAGTTAATTAAAATTATACCAACTATTAGACTTTCTAAAGATACGAATAATGGTTTCTAGGAACCCGAACTTGTTTAGTTTTCTTACTAATTATTCGAAAAGTGTCATGCTATTTTGAAACTAAAGTCTTAGCATTTAGGACTCACATTCAAAAAAACTTGCATGTTATGCCTTTTAAATAGGATTAATAATTAAGGTTCTATTTTCAAGAATTTGACTTACTTTTGGGGTTTTCAAAGAACTTTATTTATAGGTGTACATGTCTTTCACATGAAAATTCGTTGATGAAATATGTTTCACCAAAAGATATAAGAACCATTCATTGAAAATTGAAAGCTTTTTTGCTAGAATAGTAGGTAACTCGAAAACATTCGTAGTTTGAAAAAATATAATGTTAATTATTTCTATTAAGTCCACGTTGAGTCAGGAACAAAGCGTACCTAATTCATCAAAAGTCAATTAAAGAGACATAATTAATATTACAACAAATTATAGTTGCTAGACTCCAAGCAGCGAGTCCTAACCAAAGCGATCAATCGCACGAATACGCAATCGTCGGATTCTTTAGAGCACTCATTCGTTCGAACAACTTGAAAACGCCCTATCAGTGCAGCGACAACGTGTTCAGGTTCACCGAACAAAATAAACGCGACAGTCGTGTGTTCGCGGACGAGCTTTGGTTAGGAAGCGGCATGAGAAAGACCGATACCAGAGTCGCTTTGACCTTCTGCACCTACTTGTTTTGTGTCTTCGTAAATCGTCACCTAAATAAGAAGATTACTTACCAATGACTGTTAAATTGACTCTTGAATTTCTGGTCTGGGCTTGTTTGAAGTCCACCCTACACCGGTAGACTCCCTGGTCGGAAGCCTTCACCCGGTCTACTCCTAGCTCGGCCGGTCTTCTCTCGGGGAGGAAGTAGGCTCTGGACGCGAAGACACTCTCGTCTGACCACCGTTCTGCGACGCCAAAGTCTCGTTCTCGGGCGTCGACGCTGGAAGAAATTGGTGAATTAATTCTTGCAGTATATTATATGACTATAAACACATATCATGTACATTTATTCAAATCGATCGAGTAGCTCGTGGCTACTTGCTTAGGTCGGTCCGTGGATGGGTGACCAATCATCATACCGAGTTTCCTCCGTGCCTCAGAAAGATCATTAAACCGACATTCGTCCGAAAGTCTGACAACCAGTCTTACCAAGAGATATATACCCACAGTACTAACTGGGTTGTGGAGGTCAGATAGGCAGTCGGCCCAAATAAAATACTGGTATTTAGCTGCACCCGGTTAGACTGGAAGCCGACTACAACATAGTTGGGAAAAGACCGACAGACCTGCATGAAGGAGGACTTTTGGCAGAAGGGTGTCGTATATCGACGTTTCCGAGGGCGATTACGCGACACCACGCAGTGAAACACGACGCCGACAACGTTGCGTGTATAGTTTTAGACCTTGTCCAGAAGAAGCGAATTCGTCGCGAAACGTTTCGCGCGAATTCGTTCGCGCGCTATTGAGATACTAGGCACGAATACATCGCGTCCACAAGCATCGCGCGAATTCAAAATACGCGCGTAAATCGCGTGCATAACGCCAGACCCTCGACTCGCGCGTGATTCGCCCTTTCTGGACAAGCCCTTAGTCTCATAAGGTTTAAAATATGTACCTTTTAGTATATTATTGTTGTTAAATATTATTTTGTGTATGTTATTAGTTGCCTGAAAATAAAATGATTATTATTATTATTTATTATTAAAAGACTAGGGAAATGACCAGTTCAATTATTCAATATCTTAAAACGGAATAGAAAGGGAAGAATAGAAAGGGTCTATATTTTAACGTCGAGTGTAAAAGTGTGTAAGTAACCAATAACATAATACACAGCAACTAGTAGGTAAAACATCTGTGGTAACAGTTTAACTTTGATAGCATGTTTGTTTTATAGCAATATGGGAAGTTTAAAAGTATTCCAAGCGTTATTATAACTGACGTGCGGTTGACCAAATAAAAAAACCCGAGCCAGTCAAATCTTTCAAAATTCAATTAAAACAAATAGATGATTCCGTAACAAACATATTTTTAAATGAATGAGCGCCGCTTAATTCCATTATCTGACGTCTACAAGGTTCACTGAGCTAACAAATGACCCAATAAACTAAATTGTCCTACAATTATCAAAAAAGCTTTACTTTCATTGGCCTTAAGCCAAAAAACTTAGCATTCAGGCTTTCTGATATAATTTTTACCCCAAGTACGAAAACAAAACTTGACTGCCTCGCTGATCAAGCGCGACTGCTGAGCAAGGGGTCCTGGGTTCGATTCCTGGTTCGGCAAAAGTGTTCTTGGGTTTTTCTAACCGCAATTTCTCAGTGGCAGCCACGGAGTCTGGATCTGTGCCCGATTGATGGCAATAAGGTCAACCCCTATAACATGAAGAGTAGCCATGGAGTTTCTTGCCGGTTCTTCTCCATAGGAAACCTTTTCACGGTAGGCCTATGTGAAATAAAATATTTTGATTTTGATGGGACTTAAACATTACTGACGAAATGTGGATTTATTATTAGGTACACCTCTGCTTAACCCTTCAAGAATTACAAGAATTACACGCTTATTGTTATGTTATGTAACAAAACAAAACAGTTTCCTCACAAAAGCGGTAATCAGAACTATCCTATTTATAACCGAAAATGAAATAAACTGATTAAACTCCAGCCCTTGCCAAGTTTCAAGTTGTTCTTGTTCAAGTTTGAGAAGGAAGCCTATCTGGTTTAACTAAGAACTTGTATCTCAACCAGCTCGAGTTACAGAAACCTTAATATTTTACTGATTAAAGTTATGTCGGTGTAGAAGCTAACTAGAGTTTTCAAAATCTCACAAATCTTAATGTCAGTATAAGAAACGCGCAGATAACTCGGATTAATCTTTTGAACGCCATTGTCACATATACGTGATAAGAAAGTGTGTGCCCTCTTTGCCAACGGCATAAAAATGAATCAAAAATGCGATGGCACTATAAACACGAAATAAACAATTAAATACACAGTTTTGGAATCCGTATTCTTTTGTATGAAGGTATTTGCGGTGAAATTGCAGCTTGGTGTGAGGGGCACGCGCGTGCCTATAAGCTCTAGCGATAAAATGTTAAGAAAACCTCAAAATAATACCCACCATTGGGACTCGGATGTAGACGGGTAAAATGGTATTAATCAATCAATCAAATCATTTATTCTTTGTAAACATGGGTAATAGGTACATAGATGTTCATTTATGATAAAGTTCTCCAAATTATGCCGTCATATGGGCATGCAAATAATTGGTTTACAATAAAATTATAAATTTAAAATTAAGTGGCATGTCATTGGAATTACATACAATAAAAAAAATATAAATGTCAACATGGTCAAAGTAAAAAAAGATTAAAAAATGTTCTGTCTTATTCTAATATTGATAAGTCCCCTAAGTGGAAAAAATAACTAGTATTAAGAGATAATGTGAAATTTATTGTTTTCTATTTACGTCCAATAAAATTCTAAGCGACTCCGTATCAACTCGGCAGTTACGTTTAGTTCTGTTTGCTATAATAATTCAATCGGCTTACTGGGTCCTATTCTCTTTTAGGATAGGAAGAACAATGAGCCAGCAATACGGCTTGGATTGAAAATAATGGGTGACCGTTGCAAGATGGACGAAATGCTTAACTCAATATTTATTATAGTTCAACTATGGACTTGTCCATGCTCCGTACTGATGCAATCTAGATGGGATATGGTGAACGTAATTAGAACATCGAAATTTTAATTGAGACTTAAATTGAAATCTTATTGTATTAAACACATACCTAAACGTTCGGAAATAGACTACGCGGCCACGCGACAAAGACTTTTGGCCAGACCGGCCGCTATCCTGGACAAAAATGGTCGGACGGCCCAGTCGTACGACTAAATTTTCTTCCTTGTATAAGCTTTTTCGGCCAATAGTCGTGGTCGTATAGTGTAGTGCTAGAGGTCAATAAATCTTCTCAATTATAGTATAGTATAGTCCAACAACCATTGTGTAGTGTGAAAGTTATAAGCTTTTTACCCGAGTACGATAAAAACGAATGATATTTTATTCCTTCCTTTTGGATACTTATATTTAACGATTAAGTAAATAAAGTTGAAAACCAAAACACAATTAAGGCAAAAACGCCCACTAAAATATATTAAAAGACATGGGACATGACAAGGCATTTTTTTTTAATAGTGTCGTGCCAGCCACACATCAAAGAAGACGATCGGTTATAAGCAGCTACCAGACCAACGTTTTTATCAAAGTATTTACTGTTAGGTACTTTTTAGTGTCTCCTAAAAATACATCCTTAATTTACAGTCATTGGTGTCGATTCTGTTGTGCACAAACTAAACTTAATTTAAGCTATTGCTATCTTTTTCTCTCTAATAAAACGAGAAAGAGACGGACGTAATTTAGGGCTGTCAAATTTAGTTGGAACTAATATTTCCATACAAATGAAGGGTGCACGTAAAAACATGTCGACTAAAAACACGGTGAAGTGCAAGCCATAACCTAGTTTGACATCTTTATCTTAGTTCATTGCTATAGCCGTCCTTTTCTCGCACTGCCTTTTAGTAAAAGATAGCAATAGCCTAAATTAAGTTTAGTTTGTGCACAACAAAATCGACACCATTAGGTACTACTTTCGACTAACTAAGATGTAAGAAATAACCAAAAGTACTCAAATATATTCTAAGATTCCTTTTACTTACAAATCAAAATAGCATACTGCGAGTTTCTCAACTCGCAGTATGCTCGTTTTGTAACAAAAGTGCATAGCGTGAATGTTTTAAAATCTCTGGGAACATTCCCACCGTTTCCTCTTAAAACTTTTAAAGGATATTTGTTTTGAATTCTTTTATCTTCAAGTTCTGCTTGTTCTTTGCCTAAGTGGATGGGGCGCTTATTGTCTTTCTTGTTATGATTTTTTTGAGGTATCATGAAAAATTATGTTTTTTTTTTAATTTAAAGCTTTTGTTGACATTAGGAGCTCGTGGCTAAATAATAACAGCCACTCGGGTCGATCGTTAAGTTAAGCCGTGCTTGCCTAGGCTGGTCTGTGGATGGGTGACCACCCTTACATACCGAGTTTCCTCCGTGCCTCGGAAAGCACGTTAAGCTGCAGTTGGTCCCGGCTGTCATTTGTACAGTTGTCAGTCTGACAACCAGTCTTACCAAGGGGTTTCGTATTACCCAGTACTAAGCTGGGTTGTGGAGGTCCGACAGGCAGTCGCTCCATGTAAAATACTGGTATTCAGCTGCATCCGGTAAGACTGGAAGCCAGCCCCAACATAGTTGGGAAAAGGCTAGGCAGATGAGCACAAATAACTCAAAATGGAAATTGAAATTAATTACATAATCCATTTATTTGGTATCAATAAAATTTTGAACGTTAAAACCTTTTCAAATACTGGATTTCTAATACGGAGAACTCACGAAAGGACTAGTTATTGATAAAATGCGCAAACTTTACAGAAACAAAATAAATTATTCGTCTAACAAGCACAATTTACGTTAAGCCGGTCAAAAAGCAATGATATACCAAAACTATGTCTTTTCCTTTTACTCAAAAGGTACCTTTAATCTACAAATAGGGTTCAACGAAGCGTGTTTGAGCCACGACCCTTTTAAGGCACCTCATCCATAGTGGAAACAGGGACTCTTTGGAATTTGCTCTCGAAGTAGTGCAAGCTAAGTCGATCTTGTATATCATATTGAGAGACGGTTCGTGACTTTAGGAGGGCTTTGATGTAAGGGTTGGTGCATACTTGTCGATGGTATTAGCATGGCTTTTGGCTTTTTTTTAACATCTCTTGATATCTTTGCAAACAGTATTAAATAGACAACTTTGCACATAATGTATGGGCAATTTAACACACATGTCTGTACAAAAACAAGGATTTACGAATCAGAAGCTGTAATGGCGTAATACATATGTTTCCTTGCTTTGACACAAGTCTCTTCTCTCATAAGAGGGAATGGTTGTAATCTACCACACAGGCCCAGCGCGGGTCGTGTTCTGCTTGAAAATCAAAAACAAATAATCATATTAACAGTAGGTTTGACACCGTTATTGGTGATGGCAATTCTATACAGGGTGTAAACGGACCAATCACGAAGCCGTCAACCAAGCATTCTGTACATCAAACTAAGTAACTTTAAGCAAAAAATTATCGCTGGGAAACGACTTTTTTTTTGGGGTGAAAAATTAAGTGGTAGAACTCAATGTAACGCACTCAAAACATTATGCTTATGGATTGATTGAATAGTACGGGTGCCGTGGAGGTGTATAAAGATATCTATGTGTATTCAAATATTACATTATAAACATGTATTTAAAAAAAAACTTGTGAAATGTTGGATTTTTGACCCCCAATTTCTCCGTAACTTCCCAGAAGAAGGTTCCCAGGTATAGTGTAGAACAAAAAAATGATCGCAATGACGGGGCAACAAGTGCTTTCAGATTCGTTAAGTGTCTTTAGCGGGTCTGTAAAGGAGCCGTAAAATGATGATTACTGGCCATTATTTTTCCAGTTTTGGATAGTTGTGAAACAGAAACCGTGCTGAACTAAGAGAGAGATAGAGTATATGGATCTATCATCAGTCTTTAACAATTGAGTAATTAAGAGAAATCGTAAATGACAACCACCTTCCTGCACTGAGCCCGCATGGTGGATTATGACCCATCCATCAATGAGATCATTATAGCATGAGAATTTAGCTGTTTTTGCTAAGAGATCATACATAGCTTTAACTCAAGTCTTAGAACAGTCTCAGGGCTTTAAAAAACAGCTTTTCTTTGAGAAACATCTGGTTTTGGAATACCCTTAAAAGATTCAAAGGCGATGAAACCTTCCTCATACAGTACTACACCGATAAATGTGTGCCAACCTTAAGCATGTAAGTTCACTCCCGTTTGCCCCCAACGTCAAAGGCAACATTTGTTACTTTTTGCTGCGATTTACAGTCGATGCACTCAAAACTTTTTCGTAAGCACGGAGCGAAGCACAAAGCTAACTCAAAGGATAAAAATACTTTCTCAACGCTTTTTATAAACAGTATTGCAGAAATATGTTGAAATGATTACAGGTTTCAAGTCTTGAACGATGTTTTGTTTTTAATTTGTATCGGACTCATTATCTGCCTAGCCTTTTCCCAATTATGTTGGGGTCGGCTTCCAGTCTAACCGGATGCAGCTGAATACCAGTATTTTACATGGAGCGACTGCATATCTGACCTCCACAACCCAGTTAGTCTGTGGGTAATGCGACCTGTAACGACTGTCAAAGATCTCCAATTGACAGCCGGGACCAACAGCTTGGGTGCTTTCCGAGGCGCGGAGGAAACTCGGTATGTAAGGGTGGTTATTCATCCACAGACTGACCTAGGCAAGCACGGCTTAACCTAAAGATCGACCCGAGTGGCTATTATTATTTAGCCACGAGCTCGTATCGGACTGGGAAGTAATTAATGATCTCACTACTGAATGGTTTTAGTACTTATTAGTACTTGTAATAGGTCTCGTCTAGTCGACTGTCTCTGTTGGTCTAGTGGTCGCAAACACGACTGCAGCTGCTGACCATGAGGTCCTGGGTTCGATTCCCAAGTCAGGCAAAGTGTTATTGGGATTTTTCTTGCCTTGCTGGAGTTAGAATTTGTGCCCGCTTGATGGCATTGGGCTCTCCCCCTTTTAAATGGGACTTTTAAACATAACTGGCGAAATGAGGGTGTACTATCAGGTACACCTCTGCCCAACGCTTGGGGGATTACAGGCGAGATGTTATGTTATGAAAGGGTTCGCTCGGCAACAAAATCAAACCAACCTATTTAAATTCCTGTGGATTTCGGGGAAAGATGTTTCCTAAACCATGCCAGAAAATTCAAATTTCCAAAGATATTATTAAAAACTTTTTTGCAAATAATAAAACAGACTTCAAAAAACACAAAAAAGAGAAAAATAACTTTAGCTTTAGAAGTCGGTGGCAAAAAAAACTGAATCAAACAAACAAGTCACCGACGAAGTCGGTTTTACTTTTTGCAAAAAAGTTTTTTATTTTTCCATTTTTAGTTATTCTTAAAATATTTGCCATGTATTTATTTTACATTATTATCAATTAATACACGTCATGGTAATTAGCTTATCCCCAATAAATGGAACTTAACATACCTAACTGTCGAAATCTGGATGTATTGTACATATATGCGTACGCCCTCAGAGCATACAGGCGTGATGTTACGTCATGATGTTGTATAAACAATAAACATCCAAGTGATTCCAGCAATCACTGCAGATTTGCCGTCTATTTTTGAAGAGTTCCATTGTATATCTCCAAAGATCTCCAAGAAAAGCACCAGCTTTCAAATAAAAAAAGAATCATCAAAATCGGTTCACCCAGTCGAAAGTTCTGAGGTAACGAACACAAAAAAAAATATACAGTCGAATTGAGAACCTCCTCTTTTTGGAAGTCGGTTGATAAATATAGTCTATTGGTGACTGCGATTGCAAAAGTTTTAGCAAAACGAGTGTTTGGAAAATTAAAATGGTTATTGAAATTACTTCGAACTGACTTTTAAGATGAACTTTGGTAACTTTAAGGCCTTTTTACTGGGTTTATACAAAATTTAGTATTAAAATTTAGATATTCGGTAAACTGTTCCAAAGTTAGATTTTGTTTAAATATTATGGCGTACATAGAGATTGGTTTGTAATAACATAAAACCAAAGTTTTGATATTTTGGTGCACTATTCAAATAACTTCAGTTAAGAGGATGAATGAAAGTCAACTAACTAAAGATATTTTGGAAGGCAGATTTGAGTGAAAACGCTGGGAGAGGCCCTAAAAGGACGCACATTATACTGATCTTATTGGCGATATTAGTAACGTTAGTTTGATGGTGTAATACCACATCCTTAAATATGACCATGCTTTTCTAATACACGCTATACAAAAAGACTTTTTTATAACTTAAAAAAAAAATAGGTATAATAGTTGAACGGAGTAGAAGCAAATGGCAGACGTAGTTGTTATTTGCAAAAAAAATATTTAAAAAATTCGAAATTCAAATCGTACGCACATTGCGAAATTCGATACTAATCATTTTTTTTTTCAAATTTTCTTTTTCTTTGTTCTAATATCAAAAGTTTACTTGAAATTTGTAGCGTTTTTTGATGATGGATATTTTTTTTTAAAGCTGTGGAAAATATAAAAAAGAACTAGGTATGCCATACTCCGTTTACGTAATTATACCCATTTTTTTTGGAAAGTGGTAAGGTATAATAGGTAGGTACTACTACACCAACATACCTGTAGATAGGCGTGCCGAGATCTTCCCTGTACCACAGCACCAGCAGGACGGCGTCGTCTTCATCCTGTGTCGCGATGTCGCACGGCAGGTACACCGGCTCGCCGGCCACGGCTACCACTTGTGTCATCGGCACTGGGGGCAAAGAAAAAGAGATCATTAACACGATGTTCAGGCAAAAGTGTTCAGCGTTCCAGGCAAAGATGATGTGAGGAGCTTGACACCTACAGGTAGGCAGGATGGGTCTTGAAGTTCGGTTTAAGGGTAAAAAACGGTTTATCTCAATTTCCGGCAAAACTACAACATATAGGGAAATAAATAAATTAAAAAGTTGTACATAATAAAAAGATCTACAACTTTTGTTTTTACATTTTTTTCACATAACCTCAAAAATTATTTGAAAAATTCAAGTAACCAAGTTTTTGGTTTTTATTTTTATCCTTTACAATTTTTATTTTTTTTTACGAAATTTGGTGTTACCTTTTTATGACCCAAACACACTGCATTTTTTTTTATTTAAAATATTTATTTTTTTCACCTTATTTTGACTTAATATCTAAAAAGCACCCTTATTTTCAATAGAAAATTCTCACGAGAAAAAAAATCCGCTTTTTTATTAAAGTTCGTTGAAGTCTACTTTCTATGTAAAAAAAAACCGGCCAAGTGCGAGTTAAACTCACGTGGTTCGTACAATGCCTATTTACGTGTATGTACCACTTTATTTACAATTGATAGAAAAAGTTTTTTTTTTTAATTTATTTTATATTTGGAATATGGACCAGCAAATCAGCCATATTTATTTTTCACATTTAACCTACGGCTTGCTCTATTAAAGTTTAAAATACACTTTTCATAGAAATAAGTTCAACAGTACTTATGTTTCTCAGAACATTCTACTGCTTAAAGTCGCCTCGCCAGACAAACTGTAAGAAGTTTGTAGAAAAGAATTCTTCGTCAACTATAGACTTTTAAATTGTCGTTTTGTTAAACTTTAATTTTTACAATGTACTACAGTATAAAACATTTAACTGCACATAAAAGGGATGAATAATTGAAAATAGTTCACATGACATGCATTTTGTTTTAAGTTTATTGACCATAATTTATTATATTACTCAAAACTAAATGTTATCCATGTAATGACTATTCATCTGCCTAGCCTTTTCCCAACTGTGTTTTGGTCAGCTTGCAGTCTCAATAGATATAGCTGAATACGAGTACTTTACATGGAGCGACTGCCTAACTGACCTCCACAACTCAGTTAGGACTAAGTAATACGATACCCGTTAGTAAGACTCATTGTTAGACTTTCGTGCCACTGACTATCAGTAACGACTGTCAAAGATCTAAAAATGACAGCTGTTGGTCCCAGGCTTACCGTACTTTCCGAGGCACGAGCTTAGCTGAATTTTCAGTATCGAAACAACAAAAAAAAATACAATAGCCTTACAGAATTAAAAGATACTTTTACCAGTTTTACCATAAAAAGACGACAATAAAACACTGAACATCATACCTTACCCAAAACCATGGAGCAGAAATATCGCATAATACATTTCCGCGAACACGAATCGTTGGCCGCACTTGCCCCCACGTCGTCAAAGTGGACACGAGTGCTTTTTGCGCTCAATTGCGCTCAACTGAGCATAAGATTTGCAACTAGCACAAGCACATGTCAAGGAACTCACGAGTCCTTTGGAGTTTCTGTAAGGAGGTCTTAGAAAAGGATCCAGCGTTGGAAAATAAAAAATAAGTGAATCGTCGACGTTTAGTTTTTTCATTTTGTTTGTAGAGTCGTCTTTCTTCGTGCAACATACGTTTGAGTCCGACATTCGCAACATTTGTAACATTAGATGCATTGATATAATGTTCTATTTTTGTTCTACATCGTCGTGTCAAAGAACTGTGCCACCTTTGGCTTCGGACAGGTCTCTCAAAGTGCAGGTAGAATTGCACATAGAGCAAGACAGGAGAGCCATAGTTTGTGTATAAATACCTGGGGGTACCTGGACCAAGATTTATGCTGCCGCAGCCTACCTGTGCTGAATTATGCGGAGCCGGAAAAGTGTGTAGTATGCCGTCTAAAAGCATAACGTTTACTTTCAGCTGACAGCGTTTGATTTCCCACCCCTATCACCTTATTAGATACAGAGGACATAATTAGTATTTTCAATTAGAATCATCTGAGATATTCATAGTCATACTCATAGCTAAGCCTTACAAACCAATTGATACCTATACAATAGTCCAGACGTTGCTTGCAAATTGTCAGACGCCAGCACAATATCAAGCTACCCGAAAATGTCAAGTTTTCCCAATCAACCTTGAACGTAATGCTTAAGCTATAAAGTCGAAAATCTATTACAGAATTTTTTAAATTTTTATTCATTAACACATACATTTGTTTTAACAGATAACACCCAAGCTAACAAAAGTAGTCATAAATTGCTAATTATTCAGTCCCAAGTAACGGGTCTGGGTAGAAACACAAATAACACAGTGGACAACAAACTAAGTGTCACCCTCTGGAATTCCGTAAAAGAGCAAGAAAATATGTCTAAACGCTGAGAGACATTATTAAGTATTCTTAATCACTGGTGCAAGCTTTAATAAGTTTGTACGGGTTGCCGGAACTTTAAAAAGCCCCTCCCTCGGTCCCAACCGTAGCGTCCTGTCTGGAACGACCAATCCCAACGATTTCAATTTTTGAGGATTATTCAGAACACCACATCATAAAAACATATTTTACCAGGGCGAGGTTGCGGTTGTTTTGACAGATTGTATTAGCTTGATATGCTGGCGTATGTCTGTACAAGTCTGATAATTAACCACATCTTGCAAAACCAGAGGCTAACCAATTGTGAGTGACGTTCTTTTTAAAACTGTAACTCTAGACTTGCCTACATAACGTGAGGGTGAAACATTGTGTATATTACTTTCTTTTCTTTCTTTTCTATTCCATCCAGTCTCTCTTTAACTTCACCTGTCACTTCGAATTGTCTATAGTCGTCTTGTTCCCATACTTCTAGCTTTCCGATATACAAATGAAATCTATTTTCCGCTCACATTTGCGCTATCAAAAGGCTCAAAAGGAACATCAACGTCAATTTATTTCCTTATACACCTTTGAAACAAGCCAAGTGGAGGCGTCACACGTACTAGTGAGCCTAAAAATAAGTCAAAGTGATCACCAAACTTCTTTTTCCAATAAAAACATAGTGAAAAACTCCAATTTCCTTACGTTTTGGGCGTTGTATTTTTAGGCCCGTCCAACGGTATTTTTTGAAGGCAGATTTATCAGTGTTTTTGTTACGCATCTGCTCGGATTTCGATCGTGAGGATTTGAATTTGAATATTATTGAAACTGCCATTCATATTTTAGCCGTTCAGTTAGATTTAAGGAAGCGGAAGATGTTTTTGTTGCTGTACCGAGATCTGTATCTGTTAAGTTAATGAAAAGAGTTTTTTTTTCGGAACGTGATTTTTCTTTTACTGTTCGCTTTTTGGGATAAAAGAGGGGTTTCGCTTTTAAGATTATGTTGCAAAAATGTTGGTGCTTTATTATAAAACATAACAAATATACATATGTATCCGTGATAAGCACGGTCTTTAGCCTCAATAGAATTTGCACCGTAAAGATGAATCAAAGAAAAAAACTTTTTTTTTTTTTTTTTTAATAAATGTCTCTGGACATTACACACAGCGCCATCTAGTGCCACACTGAGCAACAAGGCTTGTGTCGTGGACACCAGATAGTTGATATACTACATACATACTATTTGTTTGTAAATACATACTTATTATACATATAAACATCCATGACTCGGAAACAAATGTCCATGCTCATCATTTGAGCATCGAGTTTGTTTTAAAGATTAGGTATGTGGTTGCAATCCGAGAGCGCCAAGTTTATTGCTTGGTCAACATTCATCATCTTCCTGCCCTAGTCTCATTCTACTTGGGGTCGGCGCAACACGTGTTCTTCTACCATTCTCCCTGTCAGACGTCACGGCATCATTTATTCCTTTCTTTTTCATTCCCCACACAATCCATTCATCTTTTTTTTGGCCTCCTCTCCTTCTCCATCCATCAAAATTCATATCCATCACTTTCTTAGTCACTTGCGTTTCATCCCCCCTCATTACATATTATGTCTATACATTGCTTGGTCAACATCGATGACTGGAAAATGATAATAGAGAAACAAAAGAACATAGACCACTGAAAAATGCTCAACGACATTGCAAGAAGTTCAAACAATAAATCGGGCGAACTACACGGATAAGTGACGTCTTCGCTTGCCGGACATCCGTGCGTCCGGGCATTCTTACCGTGTCCGGATGCAATGAGACAATGTACTGAGAAAAGCGCACCGTATTTGTGTTAGTCCGGACACAGTTTATCCTTAGTTCTCTAACAAGTCCCTGTTCTTTTAAGTGATTTAAAATGTACTTTGAGTCTGAATAAAATATTGTTTAGTAAGCTGCTTGTTTTAAACTGCTCAGGCTAAGGAGTGTACAATTAATCCACGATAGTAAAGTGAATTGGATTTTGTGGAAATGTATTTCAAAAGTGTTCTACTGAATAACATAACATCACGCCTGTAATCCCTGAAGACTTAGGCAGCGGTGTACCTAATAATACACCTACATTTCGCCAGTTATATTTTAGGTTCCATGTAACAAGGGGCGATCCTATTGCCAACCATCGGCCACAAATGCATACTCCGTGGCTGCTACTGAGAGATTCCTGATGGAAACACTTGATAACATTTTGTCCGGCCTCGGAATCGAACCCGGGACCTCACGCTCAGCAGTCGTGCGGCCACTAGACTAACGAGACAACACTCATAATCAACAGTTCCACTAAATATTAGTATGTAATATCACTAAAATATTTATTTATTTATAACACCTTAAACTTAGGATATGTGTAGGATTACAGTAGAATTACCACCGTGTCACGTTTAGAGAGGTGACTTTTCTTTCAAAAACATTACCCTACCTTTGTTGTTGCGCAGTCGGATAATAAAGGCCCCTAAGTATTTAGCAGTCAACCCTATCAATGCTCTCTGAATATTGAAATAGATTAATTAATTTAAAGTTGTGGAACGGGTGGCCGATGGGGCCGAAAAGTTATGGGGTGGCTTCCTAATAGGTGGACCGATGACCTGGTGAAGGTTGCGGGGATTCGCTGGATGACAGACGAACAGTACCGGTCAATGTGGCGACACTTGGGGAGGCCTATGTCCTGCAGTGGACATCTTTAGGCTGAAATGATGAAGACTCTAGGCTGCTTCAGTAACTAGATGCTGAGAGAAAAAAAAAAAAAAAACAACCCAGCAACCAAGTAAATCATCACCATCAAACAAAAATCCAAAACACCCAACACAAATCCACTACCAAATAAAATACTCCGTTTACTTTTCACAGAATATCCGCCATTTCAATCTCAGATCATGAAACATGCATGCAAGTAAACGTCTATGAGCCCGGCCATCATTGAATATCCTGGCTATGGGATATGGTTGCAATGGAAATCGCTTCTCGAAGCGTTGCGTCGCGGAAACGCTATTAATTTCCGAAACGTCGATTTGTGTCGGCTTTGCGTACGACACGAGACGGTTTTGGCTATATTTAGAACTTCGATTAATGTGGATGTTCGATTCGAGTTAAAAATCTGGGTTTTTAGTGAATTTTGAATCGGGATTGTAAAACTTGAGTTTCATTAATTGTTTGTTGCAGTTGATTTGCGGCCATTTTCAGTAACTTACTGTTCGGTTTCGGTAGGTTGCTATCTCTGTCTGTTTGAGATTTAGCTTACAGACGGTTAGAAACAAAACGTCACAGAAAATTTTTCTTTGATTTTTCTATGAATCAAGTGACAGGTAGGTGACGTGGATAGGATATTTCTAACTTAACTTAACTAACTTTCTTATAGAAACATCGATAGCTGGCATATTAACTGACAGTTATACGTAAGTATGTTATAGAAAACGGGCTTTGGTGATTTTGAAGTCGACTGATGGTGATTGGACATCGAACGCTTGCTCATCATAGCTTATTCCTCAGACGTGACGCTTTTGAAGATTTTGTCTCATTTAATACTTGTTAATTGATACCAATATCATGGGGTGCAATAAAATAACTATAAGTCAAGGCATCTTTGAGAGTCCGTAAAATCATTATCCGGTATAGTCACGGAGTCAGTTCAGTTGAATCCAATAATCTTGTTTGAAAACCTTTCCACTGTGTACGTGTTCGAATAAATCCTATTTCGTTGCTGTGACGTCATTCCTGAAAATACCCAAAATTTGACTATTCAGTGCAGACGTACGGGAAATCGAGTTAAGCTCTTCTAATTTGGCTTTGATGTTTAGACATCGTTCGTGTTGATATTATTCAACACGAGTTCTCGATTCGATTCTGAGTTTGGTGGAAAATGTAATAAAGCATTTTGGTGGCGTCCAGACGGACTTTATGTTCCTTTGTAGTGTTCGTGGGCTAATTGATAGCTTTGATGTATGGTAGAAATACGTTTCGTTCTGTTATTTTATTTTTTCGAAAATGTATTGGAAAATGTCGTTTGATACACGTGGACATTTGTTACTGCAATTCTCAGCTCCATAACAACCTCGCCTGCGGCTCGGGAGTTAATTTCGCCTCAGATGCAATAACAAACTTTCTCCACTTGTATCAAAATGTACTACTACACGTCATATCATGTTATTTTACAAAACTTCCGGCCGGTGTTTCGTACCTGACTACTCTGATAAGAAAGAGCCGAAACAAACTCACAGGTCACTGTCTATTTTAAAGATAAATTTATAGACAAAACTGTTAATCGATGAAAATGCGTTTTATGCATTAAAAATACGTTGTTTTAAAACGCCTTAGTTTTAATTACACTAGGTAATTATCCTATAATTACATGATGTTTTTCAAAGGGTCACAAAAAAGAAACCTAACAACCTAATAAGTTTCTTAGTAAATAATAGTTATTGTTAAAATAGTTTGCACCATTCGAAAGTAGTTTTGACTGATTAACAGTTTTGACTGTGACATAAATATAAGTTAATATTTATCTATCTACTTAAAGTTCATGTACAGTATCAACTGGTACATAGGCAGTTATTTCAGCTTTATAACATAGATTTTACCAACCTCGCGTAGCTACTCGAGTATCATAACTAATACCGATCGATATCAGCTCCGAATTTAGTACAATTCAAAGTTCCATTCATTTGAAATTAATGGAGTAATGACCCAGAGATAACATCTAAGTGAACCCTAAAATTACGCCAACCTCTTGAATTGCTCTCTATTATAAAGGAACATTCTAGAAACAGATTAGAAAATGGCGCTAAAATGCTGTAGAACCACCTCGTACCTCGCCTATTTTGCTAACAATACTATGTAAATGAAGTAATCAACACACCTAATCCAATCTTTTTGTCGTCGTACCAAATTGCTCAAAAACGATATCACTCCCAAACTGCAAGCACAAACTGGCAAAAAGCTTAATAAAGTACCGATAACGCAAAAGGAAATGGCTCCACTTCTATTCAAAATCGTTGCTAACCCAAATTGAACTTTGACAATTGTATTATAAAGCCCAATTTGCTACGTCGTTTATTATCCAAAGTTGGGATTCGAGGACGGTAGTGGGACATCATTTGAATAATTAAAAAGCGGCTTTATCTATTTATTCAGTTTCTCCCAAAAGTTGTTGAGTTGCATTGTGTCCAATCTATAGGCGAATTTGAGGGTGCTTTAGTTCGCTACAGCGCTGCTTTTCTCTGGAGAGCTTTTGACAAGAGTGGGCTTTGCAGCCGTCAAAATAGATTCCACTGTATTTGAGAACGTAGATTTTTAGTTTTTATTTGCTGTGCATTATATTCGTCAGTGTATTTCTCGAAAGGTATGCTGGCTTTCCAACTTGACACTATTATGTCTTTTTAGGGTTCCGTACCCAAAGGGTAAAACGGGACCCTATTACTAAGACTCCACTGTCCGTCTGTCTGTCACCAGGCTGTAACTCATGAACCGTAATAGCTAGGCAGTTGAAATTTTCACAGATGATGTATTTCTGTTGCCGCTTTATCCACAAATAAAAAAAAAACAAAAAAAAAAAAACAGAACAAAATAAATATTTAAGTACAAACGTGATTAACAAACGCCTCCCATAACAAACGTGATTTTTTGGTGGTATGGTGAAGGGTCCCCTTCGTGCGCGAGTCCGACTCGTACTTGGCCGGTTTTTTTCATAAATGGCAACAAATAATAAGCTTGGTTCTTCGTAATCCTTGTTGTCTGTGTATTTTTATTTCTATTACGAAAAGTGTACTCTTTATTCTATTATTTTCAGAATCTTATATTCGGTTTTTTTTTTTTCAGTTTTCTATATTATTGTTTGTCGTCTTTGTGAGGACAGGACAAGAACGTTATTGACACTTCAGACAGTTAATACGATCTTTGCTAATGCAACAAGCTAAAATGTTTTCTTATCAATAAGTGTTGATAAACACTTTAATAAATAAAGTCTAGAAATATGAGTGTCAAGTTCAGATATGTTAAGAGTAAATAAAATAATAAATGGTACCTACATAGGATATGTTCTCTTGAAAAAGGTCGTTGTGTAAATATAGCGGGCTGTCATAGTTTCTAGACAAATTTAAGGTATTACAAGTATAATATTTAGGAACAATTCATATTTAGAAGCAACAGATAAAAAAATAAAAATAAAATAGAAGGCCAGAACAGGAAAACCAAACCAGCCAGCAACAATTTCAAATCCATATTCCACATTTAAAAATCTCAGCAACAATTCAAGATGATCACAACTCGAAACAAAGCGTGTCCAAGACTAAGATAGCTTAGATAGCTTAAGTATCTCGTTCATGTAACAGTGCGGGTAGAATATAAAACGGGTGCACGTACGACCAATGTTTGTACATTGGTCCACAAACACTTCGTTTGATCATGTACAGCAAACAATTGGTCTTGGTACTGCTTGGACGCTAGCCCTGTTTGGCGATTGGTGATCGGTTGGTTAAGAATGTGGTGTTTGTTCGTGTTTATGTTTACGGGAGAATTCCTTTGGTGGATGTTATTTGTGAGGAAATTTTGAAATGGTTGCAGTGTTTTGGAATTTAGCATTGTCTGCAGGTTCCGTTTTATGTACCTAATATCGATTTGAAAATTTCTTCATCCATCATAGAAATGAGACGTCCGACCAGACGGATGTTATGTCTGATGGGCTACTGCTATATATTCTTAAGTCGCAGATAACTTTATCTGCACGATTTAGAATTGATTTTAGTTTTTCATTTGTATCATAGATGGCGTTGTATTACTTTTTGTAATTATGTTGCTGTAGTCGTTTTTGTAACTAGGTTTTTTTTGGAGGCTACAATCTGATAACCAGTCTAATAGATACTTCAGGTTTCGACATATTTTGATTTCAGAAAGATCAGTTAGAGTTACACTTAACAAAAAATGAGAAAACTATTTTATTTCGCATAGTTTGCTATCGATCATGTGTAAGTCTTTAAAAAATCTTTTAACTCTGTAAATAAACTTCGATTTCTGGTCACAAATACACGACAGGAATCATCATCATCATCATCTTATTGCGCCGACCCCAAGTAGAACGGGACACGTCCCATTCTACTTGGGGTCGACGCAACACGGTTTTTTTCTACCATTCCATTGACGACCATTACCATTACCATTACCATTTGACGACCCGAATAGCGCAGCGGTGGTGAGACTGCCTTACGTTGTAAGGGTCCCGGGTCCGAATCCCGGTTGGAGCAAATGTTTGCATGGACACTTGTTTCCGAGTCATTAAAATAATAATAATAATTTCTTTATTGGCATATAAACACAAAAATGAACTGACAAACAGAAAAATGTGAGACCCTGGCTCCAGAGCTAGGTTAGAATACCTGTATTTCAGGAGCCAGTGACTTCTTCCATTTGAGTTACATTTGGGCAAGTTTTATGCAGCAAAAGGTGACAAAATAAATTACTTAAAATTAAGTTCAATAGTTATCATTTTACACTTAGGTTATTTATTACTTACGCACTAAAAATAGAATTAGAATAAAATCAGGATTAAAAATTTTGATTAATAATTGAATTAAAAACAATAATTAAAAAAATAATGATTGTAGTAAAAATCATAAATTGAATAAATATAATAAATAAAATAATAAATTGCAATTCAGTTAAGATGAAACAAAATAATGTTAGAAATAAGGGTGCAGATATTATGTCAATGTGCACGTGGGCCTGGGTGTGAGTGTGTATGTGTGTGAATACCATTTAATTGTGTTCTTAAATATTTATGTTGATTGCAGTAAATTTTCAGTAGCGTTGTAGTCCTGTGTCAGTAGCCAGATTTTTACCTTCTTTTTTGTTTCACGAGTCGTTAGGAGATTTATGTTGAGGATTTTATTTAATATGTTATAAAGAAAAGCGAAAAGAAATACCTGCTGTTGTCTAGTGGACGCCATGTGACAGCGTAAAGGTAAGCAAACGTTTTTTATAGTGCGCTTCTTATTACTTTGTGCATTATAATGGGTAATACTTTGCTGCTTACAAACCACTTGCAGAATATAATTCTGTCTTACTGTGAGTACTTCACACTTCTCGTATAAGACTTTGGTGGGAAATCTAAAGGGTCTGAAAGTCATGACTTTAAGCAGAGATCTTTGGTCCCGTTCCAGGTGAATCATAAAAGTCTTGCATCCACCACCCCAGTATCCCACGACTGACTGCACGAGCGCATAGTACACAGTGCGAAGGAGTTCGAAGTCTGCTACGTGTCTAAGTTTTTGACTGTCTAAGTCATTGATGTTTATATGTATAATAAGTATGTATTTACAAACAAAAAGTATCTATGTAGTATACCAACTATCTGGTGTTCACGACATAAGCCTCGTTACTTAGTGTGGCACTAGATGGCGCTGTGTGTTCATGTCCAGCGATATTTTATTTATTTTTTTATTCACTCCTGTGAAACGTCAAGGCATGATTTACGCATTCCATTTGAGAAGAATAAACACAAAAATATTATTTCAGTATATATCTCAAGTCTCTATACCAAATGTTCCGTCTGCAATATCTTTCCAACACAGGCGTTGCTGTTCCTAAAAATATCCTCCACAATCCGTCTTACAACATAACCAAAGCCACCTGATCATAATCTTATCCAAAACTTCCATAAATGACCTTGTGATGTCCTCAGGGAAATCTCTCCATGTGCCGACTTGTCACGCTTGAGATATGAAAGGCTGACTGTGAGTAATGCTGGTTTCCTCTAGATGAGGCCGTGGATTTGCAGGATTAAGCCAGACGTGTTATTATTGCGTATGTGAGAGTTTCTGAGAGTTACACGCTTAATTTGGCTTTGAATTTTTGAGGACGTTCAGTCTTGGTGAGATTTGGGAGGATTAGTTAGTGATTTACGTTCTGTGAGTATGGTGTCACTATGGAATTAGAGGTAATTCTGAGATTTAATTTTTGTTTCCTTTTTTTTTTGTTCTTCTTGTACTTTAATGGCTTTCACCATTGCTTTTAGGCCAGTACATTTAATGAATACGAATACAACCTTCTTTGTCTATTAAAAATATCCACTAGTCTATCTCTGCACTAAAAAAAAAGCAAAGCTAAGCAAAGCAAAGCAAAGTATTGCAAAGCTTTTGCCCGGCTTTACATGCGTGAATGTCGGATATTATCCCACTGGATCGTAGGTAGTACCGGGATAATAAAGTTTGTCTAAACCTGGGTCGAAACCTATAAAGGGTGTAAAACACCTCTTAACGAACCCGAAAGGCACTTGTTCTCCTCATCATTGCAATCATTGTTTTGTTCTACACCATACCTGGGAACCTTCTAATTACGGAGATATTGGGGGTCATAGTTCCAACTTTTTGACCACTTTTTTTTAAATACAATATTTTAATGTAGGATTTTTACTTTTAACACCTCCACGACCCCGTACTGTTCAATTCATCCATCAGCACAATGTTTTAAGTGCGTTACATTGAGTTCTACCACAAAACATGATTTTTCACCCCAAAAAAAAGTCGTTTCCCAGCAATCATTTCTTGCGTAAAGTTACTTAGTTTGATGTACAGAATGCTTGGTTGACGGCTTTGTGATGAGGTTGTTTACATCCTGTATAAGGTTTGTCGAAATTAGTTAAGTCATTCAGGCTTGCAAGGTAGCATATAGGTAGACAGTACGGTATTTTACCTGATCGACAGAATATGACTGAGATACACAGAGTTTCATCTGCATAAAATATTATTAGTACGGATATGTGTGTCTTCTGTACCAACCATGATATAGCAGTAGACAAGATATTATGTAAAACAAACTATGCAATTAATAAATAAAAATAACACGACACTAAAATGATTTTATTCTCAGGTCAGGATTTCCAGTCAATATTTCCACACAATTCGAGAAGAATATTCCACGACCCTGGACCCTAAGACGTATCAATCAGACGCATACCAGTTGGCATCCGTAAATAAGTTAGAGCTACTCATGTTTACTGCGACCCACATATAGACAGACATTGAAAAACAGCGGTACAGCTAAGCCAGAGGCAGAATTACAGTCGCTAATAATAAATGTAAGGTTTTGAGGATTCGAACAGTCGCTACCAAGGAATGGGAGGCTGGAATAACGAGGGAAGGAACAACGAAAGTAATACATGACGTAGTTTGAATATTTTTGCTGGGTAGCGGAGAATGTTAAGTGGAAACGTAAATATTAATCTGGGAATCATATTGTGGATGGAATGGAGCTTCTTAATGGATCTTTATTGTGTCATCGAACATGTGACAACAAGAAATGCAACGTATAAACTTAGTTAGTTTACTTCCTTGTCCTTAGTAATATAATAAATGCGAAAGTATTTTTTTTGTTACTTTTGACGCCTATACAGGGTGTAAACCACCTCATCACGAAGCCGTCAACCAAGCATTCTGTACATCAAACTAAGTAACTTTACGCAAAAACTATTGCAGGGAAACGACTTTTTTTTTTGGTGTGAAAAATCATGTTTTGTGGTAGAACTCAATGTAACGCACTCAAAACATTGTGCTGATGCATGGATTGAATAGTACGGGGGCCGTGGAGGTGTTTAAAGTAAAAATCTTACATTAAAAACTTGTATTTAAAAAAAAAGTGGTCAAAAAGTTGGAACTATGACCCCCAATATCTCCGTAACTAGAAGGTTCCCAGGTATGGTGTAGAACAAAACAATGATTGCAATGATGAGGAGAACAAGTGCCTTTCGGGTTCGTTAAGAGGTGTTTTACACCCTTTATACTTTGTCAGGTGTACAGAAACGGACATAAGATACCTTGCGTCCCAGAAAAAAGGACAATTCCCGAGGAAAACAACAATAACGTTCTTATGATAATAGATGGCGCCACGTGTCTTTCGAATTACGATTGAATTATATTATTGCAAGCAGAGTACCACCCGATTAAAATTGATTGCCAAATTCTAAATTAACGCGAGAGAAACCGCGGGCAAAAGCTAGTTGGATATAATCTTGATTTATACTTATTTTCAACTAATTATAATATTCAAATGTCATAGTTATCCTCAAAAATCATAAAATGTTTATGAAAACCATTAATATTGCAAAAACTTTCGAATGAGATTGGCACAAGGCTGTTGGATGGCTAAGCCTAAATTTTGAAGCCACAAACAAGCTTTCATATTAATAACTATCAAAATTACCACTTGCAACTAATTTTGTTAAATTTTTTGTTTCAGCCTGGTACTGTCCCACTGCTGGGCAAAGGCCTCTGCTCATAAAGAGAAGCCACGAGCATTGATCATTAATCTGTTACATTAGTCTACACTATTCTACACTATATAGGAAAGATTTGTATTTTTGTGTGTGTATGTTTGTAATGAATAAACTCAAAAAGTACTGCGCCGATTTCAAAAATTCTTTCACCATTAGAAAGCTAACATTCACCCTGAGTAACATAGGCTATATTTTATCCCCGTGCTCCCACGAGAACGGAAACTACGCGGGTGAAACCGCGTAACGTCTGCTAGTGTTTGATAAAGATCCCTTATGACTTTGCGACTCGCCTTTCGCCTCAGCCGAAATGCTCAAAATCCCAACAAGATTTTCCTTCTTTTGTTCGCTCCACACATTCCATAATCACATTATCAGGTCACCTAACACCTTGCTACTGCCTTCGAATCCTTCCCATTCATCAGCTCACAAACATAAATAACACCTACCATCCTAATCAACAGGACATCACATAAAATCCAGAGTACATACTATGGATACAGCAAATATTTTTCTACCATTTATCCTGCCGGGCAAACACGGCCGTCCCCAGTGTAATTCCATTATGGATGGACCCGCCCGTCCTGTATTATTCAACGTCTCACGAATCTTTGTGTAAAGATTCTTGTGTTTCTGTTTTAATATTAGTCTGTTTACTAAGGAAATTGCCTGCTATATCTTAGTAGGATCTGTCTCCCTCCTTATCTGGTTGTCACTTTGTGTTTTTGAAATTTTTATGCGGTCGCTCCGGACGAAATTATGGCGGTTGATTGATGTCAAATAATATAAAGTTGGTGGAATTTTACTGGGTTACGGATCTCCCAAGTGTTTTGGTGGAGTTATTAAGAATGCAGATGGCTCATATTTTTTTGAAGGGAGTTTTGTTAGTTATTTTTATCGTTACTGTATTAGCTTTGACGTTGTTTTTCCTGCTGAGTGTAAATACTTACAGAATGCCACGTTATAAGTGGTTGTAAACTCGAATATTGAGCATTGGATCTGGGGCTCAGATCCGGGCAGTGTTATAAGGGTTTTTCTGTTTGGATTTTATCATTAGCAGCCCCTAATCATGAAGTTATTTTATTATTACTATAGCTAGAAAAAAAGAAAGAAAAACCATTTATTAGCCCACACAGGACAATACGCATAAAATAAAAAATGCTGAAATTGTCAGTACACTAATAACAATTAAACAGAAAAATAAAATCAAAATAATAATTAGTCCTGTACGAGGCCAAAAGACTCGCCCATATTGCCCCACTGCTGCGCAAATGGCCTCCATCTCTTCTTCCCGACGGTCACGATTATGTGTGATCTCTTTCCAATTCTCAAGGAAGACATCCAGTTCGTCCTTCCATCTCCTTCGTGGTCTGCCGCGACCCAATGTCACTGTTTCAGGGCACCAATCCTGAGCCTTACGGGCCCACAGTTCGTTGAAGCTATTTTGCTTTTCATTAATTTTAAATTGGGTGTACGTAATTCTGTAACTATACATAATTATTATGATACTTAGAACTAACTTATTTAATCCACGTAATCCAAAGCACTCCAGACAATTCCTGTGATTATCATAATAAGATTAGATCACAATAGTTGTATAACAATCAAGCCATTGATTACCGTCGAACCAATCATGTGCAGGTTGCCTAACTACTCTATTAGCAAATTATAGGCCTGAATATATTATAATTATTAAACGTGTTTGATTGGGCGGTGATGCGGCTGACCACGAGGTTGGTTTCCGGATGGGTGGGCGGTAATCATATGGCTCTGGAGACAGTGTTATTTTAGACCATTTAATCGTTATTGTGAAGCTTCTAAAATAGCTTTGTTTGGTGGACCAACAGTCACCGGTGAATAGACTCAATCGCGTAATGGGGGATATCGAGCATGAATTCACCGCTAGAGGCGTTAGTGTAGAGTAAGGTCTTCAGAAATGTCAGATGTCATAGAGAGTGCGCGCGTTGCGCGCTTTTTAGCGAGTTGGGATCTGTTAGTCAGGAATTTGTTAGTACATAGAGAAACAATAATTTTTTTTTTTTTTATTTTTTTTTTATTTTTTTTTTATTTTTTTTTTTTTTTTTTTTTTTTTTGCTTGCTATTTTCAGGGACAATATTGTGAATACATATGAATCCGAAGTTTACACTATGATGTTATACGTAATAAAATATTTTTTTTATTAAGTATTAAATTGAATTAATAAACACTCGCCAGTGGCACCATGTGATATCAGATGGTGCCACTGGCGAGTAAGGACATTATTTCATGTACTTAAAAAGGATAGCCCTTATAAGGTGTATTGCGTACAGAACTGCAACTATTCTATTCAAAATCGCGTAACACACAGGATGTAAACAGACTCATAACGAAGCCGTCAACCAAGCATTTTGTACATCATAGTAGGTAACTTTACGCATAAAATATTGCTGGGAAACGACTTTTTTTGTGGGTGTGCTGGTGGATGGATTGAATAGTACGGGGGTCGTGGAGGTGTTTAACCATTATGTTCCCAGACGTTTCCAAAAGGGAACAGAACAATGGCTTTTTAATTGCGTCTGTAATTACTGCTCGGACGAGGTTAAAGTAAAAATGTTACATTAAAAACATGTATTTAAAAAAAAACTTGTAGAAAAGTTGGAACTTTGACCCCCAATATCTCCGTAACTAGAAGGTTCCTAGATCAAAAAAATGATCGCTAAGATGGGGAGAACAAGTGCCTTTCGGCTTCGTTAAGTCTTTTTAGTTTTTTACACCCTATGACGACATAGGTGTTTGCGAGTAAGCATTGTTGAATAAAATGTAGCGATTGCTTGCGTGAATTTAGTTATGCTTCTGTATCAAGGTCCTGTTTTTCTTATCCGCTTTAATTGTATAAATATACAAGGATCTTTTGGCGCGTGGCAAAAATCGGAACTACCACTTCGTTCCACAAAGCAATTGCACAAATGTTTATGAAAAGCACCTCCCTGTCAACGCTATTCAAGTGAAAGTGTTTCCACCGCTTTTGTTTCCTCGATATTCAAGGGCTCGCCCCAAAGCGTTGATTTATTAGAACTCTGAAATTGGGTTAACTCACCGCTTTGTTTGCCACTACACAATCCACAGGCAAATTTCAAAGGGAAAACAAGTTTAGCGTAAAAAGCGAATTACGCAATAAGATTGGTGAGTGAAAAAAAATTGGCTAAGTGCGAGTCGGTTTCGCACAAGAAAGGTTCCGAATACCGTACAATATCTTAGTCTGTATGTATTGTCATTGTTAAGATAGATCATAAAACGCCGAAAAAACAGGTTTCTTGTATAGGACCTTCTTCAATTTATTACTTAATAATATTTTTATTATTTGTTAATAAATAGAGGCCAAAGTAATACACATGCTATAAAAATGTCAAGTGTCTGCCTACTCAACTACGGTTCTATATAGTTATAACATTAAGACAGTCGGACAAACAGCGGAGCCTAAGTAATAGGGTCCGCACCCTTTGGTTACAACAACAACAACAACAGCCCATAACGTCCACTGCTGGACATAAGCCTCTCCCATGATGGGAGGAATTTGCCGTAATCTCCACGCTTGGCAGGCGGATTGGAGATCGCAGTGATGAAGGACTAACAGAAAACGCTGCTGCCCATTCTCTGGTCTGGAGGCGCAAGGTGTTCTGCCTCAGACATTAGTCGCCTTATACGACACCCATGACCCTTTGGTTAAGAAACCCTAAAAGAAAAAGCAGCGAAACAGCCAGTGAATTCACTTAATTCAAAATAATAGGAAGTTCTTGGGCACAGTTGCTCAAAGATTTCCTCTGATCGGGGTCCAGCCCTGAGCATTTTGTTTTGAAGATATGCGAAGTAAATTCACGCCCGGAGGCCGCGAGTGGCTCGAATTGCTCGCCAAAGACCCGAAGTTAAATCGACTTCAGAATTGTTACTCTCTCCGGATGTGAGCCCCGATAGGGCCTATCGACAGAAATTTTTAGGCACCAAAAAGGTTTTTTCGACGAAAAAGGTTGGAATAATAGTTATAATCAGTTTTAGGGTATAAGTACTTTGAGTTTGCCCGTTTTGGGTGTTCACTTTGAAATGTGTGATAGGTTTTAAGTTTGATTTGGGTAAAGGAATGTGATTGACTGCTCCGGGATTAAAGTTGGGTAAGGTTAAGTTGGGTCAAATAAGGAACTGGAATTTATATCCACCGTGTTTTTGGGTTCGGTGTAGGTATTGATTCTTATAGATTTGAAATATTTGTGAGTTTAGTTTGTAATTGTTTTTCCGAGTATTTACGGTGTTATTTATAGGTACGCATTTGTAGGGCTCGAACAATAATTACCAGATGGTTCACATCATGGATGAAATCTATATTTGTATGTTGGGGGCTATCTTCGGAACTGCTAATCCGATTCCAAAAATTCTTTCAATAATGGGAAGTTAAATTATTCCCGATTGTCATAGGCATGTCATAGGTATATTTAAATCGTTACGTGGGATAATTTACGACCAAAAGGTGAGCAAAGCCGTGGGAAAGCAGTCATATATCTTACAACCTGTGAAAACTTTGAGGGCTCGCACCTAGGCAGTTCTTTATTGGAAGTAATTTATTCCATCACCACTGCAAAATGTTGAAGGAAACATTATGAGAGAATAGGCATATACCAAAACCAAAAGATCTCAATCAGCCCTCGTGGGGAATTAAGAACGACTGTCTAACCAATCTCACGGAGAGGACATCTGTGAGATCGTTATAGTATGACATCACGCCTAATCCCCGAAGGGTTTGGCAAACGTGCACTTAATAGTGCACTCACATTTCGCCAGTTATGTTTAAGTCCCATGTAATAGGGGGCGAGCCTATTGCCATCAACCGGCCGCAAATCCAGACTCCGTGGATGCTATTAAGAAAATCCTGATGGAAAAACTCAATATCACTTTGCCCGACCCGGGAATTGAACCCACGACCTTCTGCTCAGCAGTGCGACCACTAGACCAAGGAGGCAGCGAGACGATATAGGAGATTTTGCAACTAATCGATTCAATGAATAAGAAGCTCGCTTTCAAAACAAACTTCAGTATCAATGTTGTATTCCAAAAATGCATAAACATCAGATTAACTGCTGAATTTCCCCCTCTATTAGACAATTTAAACCTCAATCCAAAACAAATACAACATCCTAAATAAATAACCATCGAACTCCATCTCTATATCACTGATAGCCATTAAAATTTAAAGGTATTTTAGCTGGAAATAGTAACAAATGTTTCAATATATCTTATGTAGGAACAAAATAGAAAACGTACTGCTTCACCCACCATTAGCTTTATAGCAAGTACATCGAGCTGGCAAAGTATTGTGCGTCGGGATGTATGGAGCTGTGGGCGTTGGTCCAAAAGTCAGTCGCCCAATGAGGGAGGGGAAACGGGATATGTGTGGTGTGACTGATTAATTGTGGATTGATTAGTTGTTATGGGTTGATGACAAAGTCATTTGAACATACGATAGATGGGACAATACGAAATCGTAATTAACTTGTAAAATCAACTGGTCCATCTTTCTTTTTATAAAGTGGGGTTATACCTTACCTGGTTTCAGAGTTTTTGCTGCCCATGGGCCTCTGACTTGGCTTTACATACCGTCAAGAAATATATCTCAGACATGACAATTGTGATTATTAAAAAAAAAAAAAAACCCTTGAAATTGATAACCAAATCAGATAGATATGGCAGTAATATTTTTACAATAATTTCACGTGGATGAAAGTCGCGGGGCACAGCTAGTGCATAATTTATTTTAAACTTAAAATTTTGTCAATAATTTTCAATAAATTGTGAGAAATACGAATACAACGATGCAAAGTATTGTGCGTCGCTGTTTGGGCATTGTTCCAAAAGTCAGATGTCCAATGAGCTAGGGAAACGAAATGCTATCGTTATGGGTGATTGATTGTAGATTGATTAGTTGTTATGGGGTGGTAATGAAGTTGGAAGATAATTAGTGAATTTGCTTACATTGGGAAGTGGCGAAGGCTGCGCGTTTTGGGGGACTGTCTCTTGTAAACTTTGACGTTCAAAAGTTCTGATTATTAGCCTAATTTGGTTAAATGACTATTGATTTTGCCCTACTGTAATCTTGATGTATGAACGTCGTGTAGCAGCCAATAGGCTCACCCCCTATTACAGGGGACTTAAAAATAACTGGCGAAATGTGAGTGCACTATTAAGTGCACGTCTGCCTAACCCTTCGGGGATTAGGCGTGATGTCATCCTATAACGATCTCACAGATGTCCTCTCCGTGAGATTGGTTAGACAGTCGTTCTTAATTACCCACGAGGACTGATTGAGATCTTTTGGTTTTGGGATATGCCTATTCTCTCATTATGTTTCCTTCAACATTTTGCAGTGGTGATGGAATTAATTACTTCCAATAAAGAACTGCCTAAGATGCCTGTCGTAAGATGTATGACTGCTTTCCCACGGCTTCGCTCACCTTTTGGTCGTAAATTATCCCACGTAACGTTTTAAATATACCTATGGCATGCCTATGACAATCGGGAATAATTTAGCTTCCCATTATTGAAATATCGACAACGATAAACTTCCTTAATTATTCTTCAGAAGAAAGTTAGTTAACAGTGCAAAATGAAGACAATTTATACTGTCATGGCGGGTCATGGTGATTTTCAAAAATCACTGTCAAAGAACAACCCTTTCATAGATGTAAGACAAAAAAATAATGACATACACACAATATAAGCACAGTTACACTCTCCCGTCAATCTACATTTACGAGTCACCGGGGCAGCAACGTGATAAATTTTATGTTTTTCCTCCATTTTTAGAGCCGTATGCAAATGTGTAGTGACGAATAATAATCTCTAGACAGATGTAAGGCAGAAAGTGGTTCAGGAATATGTTTGTTTGGAGAATGATCAAAACAAGACTAAATAGGCATCTGGGCTCGCTCGTTTGTTCGTAGACTTATCTACCAGCGATGACGGTGATTGAAAAGCATTAGGACGCTCTCTTACCGGAAGCATTCGCCGGTAATGTAAAAAGAACTGAGATGGAGACTTGTCTAGACACCCACTATATTAAATGGTCTACCTGTTTTGGAACAAGTTTCAATTCTAGGTAACAATATTGACATTTTTAGGCACTAAAAGAACGGTCTATTTCCCAAAAATGTCAATGCACTTCCCATCGAATCTATTTCCCCATCTCCATACATATATCAATGCATTTCACCCGCACCACTAGCAAAACAAACAAAAAATGTTTGCGCCAATATTTGGCCAATCCCCAAAACCTGGCCATACAGAATACAGAGCTAAATTTCGTTCCACTTATTAAATAAAACAGGCCAGTGACCTAACAGGGATTGATGGCTATACCCTCACGTTGTTGGCAAACACTTTGGTCGTATGTAGCCAAAACGGTCACATTTTTATAGCCTCCTTGACCCGATAATATGGTTTAGTTTGTCATTAATATATGGCCCATGTATGGGAACGGGCGAAACTGGAGGAAAAGTAGTAATTTTTGCTGGTGTCGAAGTTTGTTTGATGGGGTGCGAGATGGGAGGTTTTGTTCGCTACTGAATGTTATGGGAATTGGGTTAATGCGGTTTTCGTAATCAGGAGGTTGGCGGTCTGTTTCTGAATGTTGCTAAGTACTGTATCTGAGTTGCATTGCGCCAACATAACATACATCTTATTTTATGTGTGCGGTCGACCCGAGTGCAGGTTAAAAATATACTCGTACATAGGGCGTAACCAAAAAAAACATGGATGGATTATGAGACGAATGAAATGAAAGAGAAAGGAGTAAATGATGCCGTGACGTTTGACGGGAGAATGGTAGAAGAAAATATGATGCACTGACCCCAAGACGAATAGGACAACTGCAGGAAGAAGAAGATAGAGCGTTACCAAAAGGCCAATTCCCGTAGGTTTGTTGACGATTATAACTAGGAATTAGCGTACAGGTTAAAACACTAAGAATTCTCACCACATTCACTCCTACGATTGAAATAGAACTAAACTTCTTGGAAAAAAAAAACTAAATAAATAAAAAAAAATCGACAAAAAAAAATTTTCAAACCTTTTTTTGCGTCAGTCAACGAGTACGAAAATGAAAAATCCCTTGCGTTAGGCCATCGATCTAAAACGGCCGTATATTGTGATGTACGGAACCTTTCGCTGTATTTATTACCGTTCCCGATTCGGGTTAGCGGTCAATGTCGGTTGATAGATGGTATTATGCAAATGTGTGATGGTTTTTGCTGTTGTATTAAGGCCTTGATGAATGTGATGATAGGCGATTGGGCGTGGTTGTTGTAAAATGGTTACTGCTATAGCCGGTCTGGTATCACTCAGGGGTGTAGTAAAAGTTGATTTATGAGAGGATAATTTTAATAGACGGTCTTTGTTCAGGTGTACTAAAAAATAATTAGCTGAGAACATTAGCCAGTAAAAGATCGGTCAAACCGGCAAGGACAAAGTGCAGAAGCCACTCTGGACATGGACACTGACCAACAGTTTTATTTCGGTAAACTAAGTATTTATTTGAAGGTCTCCATGTTCTTAAATGCATCTACAATTTGTCCGTAATGTTTGGACCGATCCTTAACATAACATAACATCACGCCTGCCATCTCGAAAAGGTTGGGCAATGTGGGTGTACCTAAATAGTACACCCACATTTCGCCAAGGGAGCGAGCCTATTGCCATCAACCGAGCTGAAATCCAGACACCATTTGATCGACCGATCTTTAAATGGTCATTATTATTTCGATAAAATAAAATTGACCACATTTTATGCATGTCATCAAACAAACAAACAAACTACTAAAATAAAACGACGAACATAATTCCAAATATTTTAGTTCTCAAAATATAAAGCTAGGAGTATGTGAGCGCGCTCGCCTGGCGGCTCACAGTATGTAGGGGCTTTGATGACGTATAAATTTGTGCGCCTCGCAAGGGATTTGCTGTGGCCATCCAACCCCAAATAGCGCATTATTGGTAGTGTTCTGTTTGTGAAATATGTGCTGCGCCACGTATTATGTAATGTTAAGGCGATTACATGAGCTAAACGCGAGTTTTATAATGCAAAAAAGCATATGATTCACTGCAATAAACAAAACCAGAAAAATATATGATGTTCTTCAGGATATATGCTAGTACGTTAGTGTTTTGAAAATGTATACAACTAATTTTATTCGATAGAAAAAAATCACAAACTTATCTCTAAAAATTTCTTTTAACGAGTAAAAACCATTATAAAATATATGCGATTATTCTGATTTTTTGGCAAATAATTCTACAAACAAAATACCAGTATCATAGTGTTTTACTTTTTTAGTCCAATCAATAGATTTTTTGTAAACCGCAAAAAAACACTCATTTCGCACTATTCAGCCGCAGAGACTGACGTAACAACCGCTTTGTAGTGCAAGCTGATTAGAACTTTATTCTAACAGTATTTCAAACGAAGTTTGAACCAACACAAATACAGTTGCTTATTTAGCTCATGTAATCGCCTTAACATGTTCATAGTATGTAGGTAGATACGTTTGTGCGTATAATTTCGTTCAGAGACACGTCATTTGATTATGGTTTGTGCAGGTATTTCTAATGCAAGAGCTACATTTGGCAGCTTTTATTATTCGTGAATTGCTGGACAGTGAAATCATATTTGTGTTTAGTTGAACGTGTCACCAATATGTTTAAATCTTAATGAAGTACAGCGTGCATAAACTTTAAATTATAGTAAACAAGTAAATATTTCGGTATTTTTGTTGTACACTCAGTTCCTAAGCGTCAGCAAATAAAATAATTCACACTATTTAAAAATCAAATATTAATTATCATCTCAGTACATTTGTACTTCTGATACTTACCCGCGATCTTCGTCCGCGAGAAATTTCTTTATAATAAATATTACTTTCCTATTTATGATTCTGTTAACGATTTCATGGGTTGTTTTTTTTTTTGCACGGAACCCTAATCCATTTCCTAAAATAAAAGTAGCGTCCGGTTATTCCTTATAAGATCAGCTTTCTGCCACTAAAAGTCCCGTAAAAATTGGTCTTGCTATTTTAGAGATTAGCCGGAACAGACAGACAAAATTTTTTTTTTTTATAAGTACCGTATACCTACCAATACTTTCATATGCATTCGTAAAAAGCTATTATATTGAAATAACAGACATTTAAATACTATATTGTATTTATATGTATAGATAAATATAGAAGCTTATGAATATTTCTCAGATATATAGGTATAACACTTGTATACACACAAAAACTAGATAAGATAAGATAAAGATAACAAAAAGATTCATATATTTGCAAAAACATGTGTAGATAATATACATTGTAAGATGTTTACTATAGGTGTTACAGAATATTCTTTGACACAACATGTTTGACCAATGGCCGGTGTACAAATTAGGTCGGAAGACCATTATGTTTCAAAAAATAAAAATATACAAAGCTAAATAATAATAAAAAAAATCAATTAGCATTAATATTAAATAAAAAACATTTGGTAAATATTCATACGATACAAAATAAATATAATTGATTCAGTCAGTATATCAGAGCGTTTTGTCATTTAAAAATTCATTGACATTATAGTAGGCTTTTCCTGTCAGTATTTTTTTAAATGTATTCTAGAACTCTTACAAAACAATCACAAATAAAAAAAGATACAGACCTAGACAAGCAAATGACATAGAGTTGCGGGCCCCTAGAACAAACTACGGCAGGAATACTATTCTGTATGAAGGAGCACAGCTTTACAACAAATCGCCTCGGCATGTGAAACATCAGAAATCTATGTATACTTTTAAAAAATATCTAAAGAAACACATTTTAATAGCGGATTTAAATTTTTAAGCTATCTTCGGGTAGTGTAACAATCTAAACTATTTCTTTTGTGTAACCGTCGCGTCGCTAATGTATCTTATGTAGAAATAAGTTTTTTCTTATTTATGTGAATGAATGTAACTCTTTTTGAGAAATAATCAAAAAAATCAAAATCAAAGCATTTATTTCAAGTAGGCCTGTTACAGGCACTTTTGAATTGTCGAAACAAAGATGAAAATTAAATGTAGCTACAGTCCCAGTCACAAGACATAAAAACTGTGAAAGTACTGTAGTTGCCCATTCCCTAGCGTAGATCTCTATGGAGAAGAACGGGCAAGAAACTCCATGGACACTCTTTTAAATCAAAATATTGTTACAAAATCTTGGTTACATCATTCATGTTGAGATGGTATATTATGTGAAAACAATGTAGCAAGATGTGCACGTTAAAAGTGTCCACAGTAAAAAAAATACAATTCAAAAACCAAAATAATTAATTCAAACAAGCCATGGCAACTAAGAGATGACCAGTCACAACTGACAGCGCCCGTTCACGAACATGGCGCATGGGCATGACATAAACCGCAAGATTATCATAACATAAATTCCAACTGCAGCTTCCATTACACCTAAAACACCTTACCTATCCACAAAATTAAAACGAACCCAGCATAAAATACATAACATTACCTTTTAAAACACTTTGAACTACATCTTCGTATCGAAAGGAGCTTTTAACTACGAAGGGTGTGGTATTAAACAGGCTTTGCCTTGTCACCGTGCTCGAGGCACTAGTCGCGCCGGTGGAAACTAAGCTTTATTTATGTTTCTACTTTTATATTAACGGGCTTTTCGTTTCTCGGAGACTTGAAAATTGTTTAATTATAGACAGCGTTCAAGGGGCGTGATTTTTGTTAAGTAAAGTGCTTTTAGTTGCTTTTTAATTACCTTTGGTAGTAACTGAAAAGGTTATGGATGTCGGTACGTGTTTCTGAGAATTTTGACTTTGTTTGGGGTCTTTTTTTTTTGTAGAAAAATGTGTTGTTCACTTTATTGTAAGATTTCTTAGTTTTCTCATTAGAATCATTATCATTAAAACCTGTAACGAAGAGTATCATCGTCTGCCTAGCCTTTTCACAACTATGTGACCCGTATCCGATTATTGTGATATATGGTTATTATTGATTTATGGTTTAGGCACGATACAAAATGCATTTTTATCCCAATAATAAAAAAGTATTTTGAGGTGTTTATAAACAAAGAGATTTAAAACATTCACTTATCGAACATTCGAAATATTTTCACACAAAAGTATTGATGTTCGGGACATTTACGGTTTTGACATTGGAATGTTACCTGACAAGCGGGTGCATGACGTAATCGTAAGACAGCGACTTATTACTAAGTAGCAACAAGTATTCGATTACGATTTTCTTCGTCTTGTCCCGTTTATCGCTCGTAAACATTTGAATGTCTTTGTTTATATCGCTCAAATTTAATGCTAAGTGTGTCAAAGACTGTCACCTAAGTCGACAACCATGATGCCTGTAGTTAGGTAAAAATCGTACTAAAACATTGAAATGCAATTACAGAGATAGTTACACAATAACTATAAACTAGGTATATATAGTAACGTTACGATGACAAAACCATTCGTTTTGTTTACTGACACCTTTCTGCAATAAAACAAGAGACTGTTTCATATAACATTGTTTGCGTAATGCCGTGACAGATACGACGAATAAAATTTTCGTACTGATTTTAGTAATAAATGAACGAAAAATATTGTAGGAAAACCGGCCAATCCTAGAACCAAAATATTCGGAGACTTATGAAATCCAACTAACTTGCACTGAGCCTATCCCTCTCATGAAGAGGCATCGTACATCCCAGCCGTGGGAACATTGTAGGAGGTATAAACAGAATATTTTTGTACAGTAATATAAGTGTTAAGTGAGAGAATCTGATTATAATTTGACTGCCTCTTTAGTCAAGTGGTTGCAATCAAAATCTTTCTGGATTCGATTTCCAGGTGGGTAAATTGTAATTAGGTTTTTTCATCAGGAATTTCTCAGTAGCAACCATAGAGTCTGGATCTGCGCCTGGTTCATAGCAATAGACTGGCCCCCTATTACACGAGACTTAAACATAACTGGTGAAATGTGGGTGTACTGTTAGGTACTCCTAGGTCTAACCCTTTGCAGGACCTCATGGCATGTTCAACAATCGTTTGTCAAACCAACGAGGCAGTCAGTCATTATAATAGGTCATAAATATCTCAAAGCCACACAACACACACTGATGACTATAATATCCATTTCACCAAAATCAGAACACGTCCTAATTTGATATCGGTACCCTTTCCGTATGTCAGTCATAACGGAATTGAATTGTGCCCTATCATGGCGCATAATACCCGCTCGTATACACGTACAATTTTATTCATTTATTCAGTGGCCTTAATATCTGAGGGGTAAATTTTTTTCACATGGGGAGATGGTTGGGAAACTGGATAGTTGCATCTCATCTTATATGGAAAGAGAGAAGTAAAAGCTTCAAAAGTTTTTTATATTTGTTTTCTTTTTTGTATTCCAGTAATTTTTCCACCACCAGTCGTACTGCTGCGGTATGTCGTTGCTATTGAGTGGCATTGCTGCTTCGGTTTGCTGTTGCGGTTGCCTCCGGAATTACTTGAAGGTAACGCTTGAGTGATATTTTTCATTATTCGGATATATTTTTATGTACTTTTTTCTATATTTTTTTTTTCGGATGGGAAATCATCGAATGACTTCTCCCGCTCTGGGCGGAGCAGTCGGGAGTGTCAGACTTTTATTGACTAAAACCCATCCATGTTCCTTCATCGCCCTTTTTGTTCCGGGGCCCACGGTATCTCTTTCGAACAGTCCCGCAACCCCGGCAGGCATCGGTCCTTGCGGACCCCTTTCTTTTGCTGACTCTCTTTGAGGCGCGCGTGGAACACGATCGCGCCGTCATGAGACGGACGGACGGCGAGCTAGCCCATAGCCCACCGTCCACAGGCCCGCGCCTACGGTGGCCGAGGGCCATGGTGGCCCCCGACGCCTGGGGCGTCTCCCGCGGCGGCCGGGACGCTGTGAGGTTCTCTCCCTCTCACGTTCCGCCACCTCCTTCTCTAGCATTACTGCTTCGCAGAAGGAGGTGACGGCGTCCCATTCCGTCTCGCTCTGGACCATGGCTTGCACCAGGGCCGGACGCGAGAGGTCATTATGTACATACCTAGGTTTACATTTCATGAGGTATTTTTAATTTTGCGTAATAACAAATATCAGATAAATATTTGTCAAAGAAAACATCTCAGAGCCAGCTGATAAAAATATTCCTAACATTTCGTCGTGTTCTCCAAAGAATCTTTATTTATAATCAAATTAATAATTTTACTCAATATACCTTGAAATTTAATGAAATTTCCAGAATCATTAATTATTGAAATATGAATAAACATGATTGTGCTTTGTATAACAATATTGCTTTCAGAAAAGCGCTTGCAACAAAAAGCTGGATCATACAGAAAAGCAATTAATGCAGATTCTTTACAGCGTCAAATTGCCCATCCGTTGCCGGCCGTATCACCGTGTGATCCTGCCTTTATAACTCGTTCACAGGACAAAGAATCTACACTAAATAAGCGAAAGGAGAAAAAATCATAGAATATAGCAATTTGCCTATTTTTTGTGATTGACTTATGTGAAAGGAAGCTGAACGATGGACATTTAAATTTGTAGAATTTTATGTCTAACATAATAGTAAAAAGGCTCAACTCTCCCAATTGGAAGAGGACAAGACAAAAAACTAGATTGGAAAAAATAAAATAGAATCATGTTGGTATTAGTACCAACATGATTCTATTTTATTTTTTCCAATCTATTCTACGGCTAACCGTAGAACCGATAAAGGTGGAGTAGACCTGTTCTTGGTGGAGACCGTGAATCGGCAAAGGAGAGGTGGAGCAGCTGGATTAGAGTTGACAAGAATCGAGATGTTGTGCAGTTTTGTTGGTAGGTAAAGAAAAATTATTCTTAGTCACATACCAATTAAAATCATCAATACAAGTCAACGCAACATCTAAGTTCATTTAATCCCATTGAATGACTATTTCATGAAAAAGTCAATAATTGAAATAAACGTAAAAAAAATTGAATTTCGCGGGCTATCTCAGCGTCACCCACGCCGCATATTGAGGTGACATTATCTAACAATGTTATCAATTGTTACCACGTGTTGACAGTTTTCGGTTTTACGGCAACATACAGTAACAATAATTATATAACACTTGGAAACGTTGCTCTACAAAAAGTAAGGCGGGGTATATACACCACATAGCATGAAACAATTGACGTCTTTTTTTAGTTAGATAACGTGTTCATGATATCAAAACATACAATTAAAATTAGAATTCAATTAGAATTCCTGTTCTAATTGAATTCTAATTTAAAGAGGTGGAGGAGGTGTATTTAAAGTAAATTATATAGAATCCCTAAACCCAGAATCGGGATTCTAAATCCTAAATATGATAATAAATTCACAGCCGAAAGAGATCGTTAACATAGGCTGGCTAAAACCACGCTAGTTCAGAGTTATGTTTTGTTTAGCCCTCCATTTCTCCCTAGTGGGATATTAAGTGAATTTCGCGTTTTACTGTAATTTATATGTGCGTGTATTTTGTATGAAAAGTTTTAGGCTTCGGGTGTGTCGGCCATATTGAAATGGAGCATTTGGTACATGAGGGTATATTTAAATGCGGAATATTTATTTACGAACGATAGTGTGTTAAAAGTTGCAGTCGCTCCATGTAAAATAGTGGTATTCAGCTGCATCCGGTTAGACTAGACGCGTCGATCCCAAATTAGTTACGACAAAGGGTAGGCAGATGAGTGTGTTATATGTTGTCAATTAGGATATTGTTACCAAATTTAGGTATGCATATTTTGATCAGTTGTTTGGTAATTTTCTCGACTCTTCTTGATCAGAGAAAGAGACAAATGTCATCACGACTCATTGGTGTCGATTCTGTTGTGCACAAACTAATCTTAATTTAGGCTATTGCTGTCTTTTTCTCTCTAATAAAACGAGAAAGAAACGGACGTAATTTAGAGCTGTCAAATTTAATTGGAATTAATATTTCCATACAAATGAAGAGTGCACGTAAAAACATGTCGACTAAAAAGAAATCAATAACAAAAATTAAAAAACCCGACGGCGCAAAAAATAACTAATAACTTTAAATAAAAACTGAAAAGAATAAAATAAGTTCAGGACACAGGACATACTGACTGCAACAGTCGGGCCCCTTTAAATAATCTAGACTAAAATCAATACATTCAATATGTTTCAGTTTTTATTTAAAGTTATTATTTATATTTTACGCAGTCTGTTTTAAAAAATCGGTCATTTGTTTTTTTTTTTTATTTTGATATACCCAGTGTCACTCTCACAGTAAATACGAATCTAACGACACCTCCACCTCTCCCATTCAAGCTATAATCCATCGAGCCGTTCAGGCCACAGAGCGTGCCAAACAATTATACATACAAACATACATACATACTCTCGAAAAACATAACCCTCCTTCTGGCGCAGTGGACTAAAAACACGGTGAAGCGCAAGGCATAAACTAGTTCGACGTCTCTAACTTAGTTCATAGCTATAGCCGTCCTTTACTCGCACTGCCTTTTAGTAAAAGATAGCAATAGCCTAAATTGAGTTTAGTTTGTGCACAACAGAATCGACACCATTATCTTTTCCCAAAGATATGCTAGAATTGGCTTCCAATTTAACCGGATGCAGCTGAATATCACTATTTTACATGGAGCGACTGTTTATCTGATCTCCACAACCCAGTTAGTACTGGATTATACGATGCAAGGTAAGACCGAAACTAGGTATATAATGGTCACCCATCCACGGATCAACCTAGGCAAGTGCAGCTTAACCTGAAGATCGACCCCGAGCGGCTGTTATTATTTAGCCACGAGCTTCTCTAAAGTTTAATATCATATAATTTGTCCTTTAACGTTGTCATTGATAGAATGTCACCTTGTCTCCGCCCTCTAATACCTACATCACCTCAATTAAATACTCTTCAATTTCCAAGAAACCATCTCAAAAGTTCTATTATTCCTAAGAATATCAAACCGACTCTAAAAAAAAAGAAAGAAAACAAAACCATTAAAAAAATTAAAGATAACAAAAATTCTTTCTAAGATATCAACGGTCTTGTAGCAGCCGTTCCTCTATTTCTTCGTTCCTCGACTCCTCGGTTCCTCCGTTCCTCAATTTCTCCATTCCTAGTGCATCCGAGATTAATTTTCCGAATCATTGGTCAGTTTCACACTACACTGGCCCTCTAGAAGATGTTTCCATTACACCGTTACAACTTTGCAATTCTAATTTGCTTGCACCGTCGTCTGCCTTTAAAAATGTATCCGTTTCGTTTGATAGAGAGATATTTAAGACTTCATTGCGTTTGAAGTTGGGAATTATAGTTCTGAAGATGTTAGAAAGTATTGCGAATGAAGTTTAATATTTTCCTGTGTTTGCTTGCGTGGAATGAATGACATGGAGATGTGAGAGAAGAAACAGATTTGTGTTAAGACTGATTTTTCGGGAGTACCTCGTTGGTCTCGTAGTCCCAAGCAATACTGCTGAACATGAGGTATTGGGTTTGATTTTGCATATAATTGTTTGTTTTTCATCAGGAATTGCTTAGTAGCAGGCACGAAGTCTGGATTTGTACCCTGTTAATGGTACCCCTATTACATGGGACTTGGGTAGAGATGTACATACATCTCTGCCTAGCCTTCGGAGATTAAAGACGTGATGTTATATTATACACTCCAAAATTATACAAAAGCACCAAAAAATAATATCTTCTTTTAAGAGCTACAACAATTAGTTCCAATGTGATGTAAATTGGGACTGCTTAAGCCGCGCCTCAGCGTAATGTATTCCGAATAATTTACGTAATCAGATGTACTCGTATTATTGCACAGGCTGGGTCGGAATATTGCCGCACAGATATTGACTGTGCTAGAAAAAATGTTGAAAACAAGTTATTTTGAGCTTTATTATGATATGACATAGCCTGTGCTTCCTGTTTGCCTGACCTGGATGTCTTTAAATACACTCCGGACACAGGTGAGGTAAGTAAACCTGTTCAGGTGGACATTCATAGAGGACTCTGCCCTGGAGTGTAGGATGTGGTGTTGTTCTCCAAGCGATGGTACCTGCAAGTGATAACCTGTAATGCTTATTGAAAATTACAGGAGTAATACGCTACTGAAAGTGTTAACTAAATTCACCAATTTAATGAATTTAGATTGCCATCGGCATGCTACGTTGAAAAATATTGTAATTCTTTGATGCAGCTCAGGGCATAAATAGAAAAATAATGAGCACTGTTGTCATGTTTACTAATACTCTACTCTATACTCCTTGTATAGCTATACCGAAAACTTTAAGTTTCGATTCAACACAATGATGGAGTAATGATTTGGAATAATAAAAAAAACACAAGAGGGATCATGGGACCCAGAAACTGGATTATATCTGATAACGGACAAACAGAATTGTTCATTGTATAATATTTAGCTCTGCATCGGTTACACTGTAAAGCCTACTTCCTGCCGGGGTTGCGGGACTGTTCGAAAGAGATACCGTGACCCTGGAACACAAAGGGCGATGAAGGAACATGGATGGGTTTTAGTCAGGAAAAATCTGACACTCCCTCCTGCTCCGCCCAGAGCGGAAGGAGTCATTTGATGATTTCCCATCCGAAAAAAAAAGCCTACTTCAACATAGTCGGGAAAAGGCTTAGCCGATGATGTTGATACGAAAAGTCTTTTAAAAATGTCAATAAACCATCTTCTAGTATTATAAAACACATCAAGAGATACACTTTCTAAAATCAAACACATTTCCAATTATTAACTTACTTACAAATAATTCCTTCTAAAAGGCGCCCTACACTTTTCATTCACCCTCAATCATTTCAAAATGAAAATGAAACCATAATTCAGGAATTTTTTTCACTACCGTATAAATTGACTATATAATTTGAAATTCACATATCGTATTATTTCTCGTCGGAACCCAGCCTGTATTAATTTTCGAGGAACACACTGTATTATGCGCAGGGCCTGTGCTTAACGATTACATACATATTGATGTAGCTTTATAAATATTTATGGAGAGGTGTCGCCCGTGATCAGTTTCATGCGGTTTTAGTTTGTTATAATCGGTATTATTATAAGCTTTAGAGGTGATACTTGCTTAATTTGTTGGGTTAATTTTGTTTGGTTAGGGTTTTGAAAAAAGTGAATAGCCATTATATCGAGCTTTAGTCAGATCATAATGGATTTGTTATTGTGGATTGTTTTTATTAGTAAATAGGTAATTCCGTTTTGTGTTTATAAAGTATTTGCCCGAATAAAGACACTCGTCGATCTTCAGGTTAACCCGCGCTTGCCTGGGTTGGTCCGTGGATGGGTGACCACCCGTAACTTACTCGTCTCCTTCGTGCCTCGGAAAACACGTTATGCTATTGGTCCCGGCTGTCAATTATTGTTTTTTTTAATTTTTATTTATTTATTTAAACGACACATACAGCTATTATCACAGGTTTAGGTACCTAATACAATAGCATAGTTATATTTAAAGTTACATCAGTTTACCAAGACTAGAATTAATTATTTTGACAATCAAGAGTAATTATTGCAGAATGCGGCCCGTGTGAATTCACTCAGTGTACAATTGAAGCAGTCAAACTGTTGTGACACCATATTGAGTTTACGCAGCGCAGCACACATGCTGCAGCATGTTGGTGCGAGCGGGCGGCACCTACAGCAGCGGCGGCCGCCTCCGTCGCCCCACGTACCCATCAGATACACACAATCCAACCGTGCTTAGAACGCCTGGGTTGTGTCAAACTTGTTCTGGATCCGTTCTAGCATTAGTTTGTACTTGTGTAAGCAATTTTAAGTTAATTCTATTTATTTGTACAAATTCAATCAATTTACAACTTATTTTTATTGTTAAAAGTATATTTTTAATAGTTTGTAAAAGAAACCTAAAACGATCATTGGACAACCAACTTCACACCTATCAAAGAAGGGGGATGTGACGTCACGTCCGGAGTAGTGTTAGAATATTCACCATTGTTGATCACTAGTCAATTGTCAAATGGTCGTCGAGCAAGCAAGTCGTGCTGCTCCATCGCGAGTGTTAATTATTGTCGCTTATCGCTATTTTGTTGTAAAGTGCTAATTAAGGTTTTTGAAATCTGAAATAATCGACTTTTCTTTTGTGAAACGCTCCTGCAACACGAGGAGGATAACACTTGGCTTCATGTGGCGACCATAGGACAGCATTGCATTTCAAATGACTTTTTACAAGAGCTTCGTACAACCATCTCAGAGCACTGATGTCCGTGAACTGGTTTCCTAGCCGTAAGACAAACCATAAATTGCGGTATACTTTTTACAAACATCCGTGGGATGCTTACGGAAATTTAAATCAGTTGTAAAGCGCACGCCCAAGTCTTTAAACCTCTGAAACACGTTGAAGTCGGATTCCATCCATGCAATATTGATAATGACTAGGGTCGCGGTCACGGGAAAATGATACCACCGAACATTTGGCCACATTTAAATACAATTTATTACTACGGCTCCAGTCTACTACCCTATCAATATAATGCTGCAGTATATTGTGATCAGTATCCTGCTTTATTTCAAGAACAAATTGCAAGTCATCCGCGAATAACAATGGTTTGGACTTATAGATCTTTAACAGTCGATAGAGGTTGTCAGTGGCTTGACAGTCTGAAACCAGTCTTACCAAGGGGTATCGTATTACCTAGTATTAAATGGGTTGTGGAGGTCAGATAGGCAGTTGCTCTATATTAAATACTGGTACTTATCTGTATCCGGGTAGACTGGAAGCCAATCCCAACATAGTTGGGAAAAGGTTATAGGCAGATAATAATTAATGTGTTGGGGTAGTATCAGAAATAATATTTCAAGGGTTTCAATATTCAGGACGTACTATCGTGGTCTTTTCCGCCTGACCAGTTTATTTTTTTTTCGCTTAAATCATGCGGAGGCGCCGACCCACGCCACCTTAAGTTTCTTCTTCTTTCTTCTTCTTAAAGTTTGGGCCTATTAGGAAAGCGTCAACTTTGGCGCGCAAAATAACAATAACTCTCGTTTCGCTTGCGTCGTCAGTGCGCTCGGCCGATTCGGTATCTTTTCATTCATTATTTCTAAACAAAGTCAACGGGGCGGGGCTAGAGAGCGTTTCCATGTTGCGAGTGCAAGCAAAAATGAGCTTAGTGGTGATCAGGCGGGAGTGTCCTCGATAGTACCTTATATAAGCATCTTTTGCTATGCTTCTATTATTTGTAAGTATATCGTTGTTTCTACTGTAACGTGTTAACATACACGATCGAGTTTCGATCGCATCATCATCTGCCTAGCCTTTTCCCAACTATGTTAGGGTCCATGTCCATGGTCTATTCGGGGTCAGCTTCCAGTCTAACCGGATGCAGCTGAATACCAGTATTTTACATGAAGCGACTGCCTATCTGACCTCCACAACCCAGCTAGTTCTGAGTAAAACGATACCCCTTGGTAACACTGATTGTCAGACATTCGGGCCACTGACTCTCCCTGTAACGACTCAAAGATCAACAAATGACAGCCGGGACCAACGGCTTAACGTACTTACCGAGACACGGAGGAAACTCATTATGTAATGGGTGGTCACCCATCCACGGACCAACCTAGGCAAGCACGGTTTAACCTGTAGATCGACCTGAGTGGCTGTTATTATTTAGCCACGAGCTCCTCGAGTTTTCGATCGATTGATATTTAACTACTTTACTCTACTCTTCTCTCTTCTCTCTCTTTTTCTTTTCTACTTACTTTTTTTACTTCATCATCATCATCAACAGCCCGGCTTCATCCACTGTCGGGGATAGGCTTCTCTTTGCTAGTGCAAAGCTCCACGTTCTTGTGCCAGCTTCATTAAGGATAAACCCGCCATGGCAACAATTTCGTCTACCCATCTGTTCAAAATAATTTAACGCCTATAATCCCCGAGAAGAGTACCTGGAAGAATAAGGGGGAGGCCTTTGCCTAGCAGTAGGACATTCAGGGCTACTTAAAAAAAAACCTGATGGCTTACATTTGGATCATTCCCAAAAGAAAAGAAAGAAAAATGTTTATTTGACATCAGTACATAAAGCACACTCACCCACTATTCCTACTAAGTTACACAGTTCTAAGATTTCAGGTGGTACAAATCGTAGAGAACTGTTGGAACAAAAAGTCCCATTAGTTCTACTGTTCTGTTACACAATTTTACGGTAGAATTAATTGGAATTTTTGTTCCCACTAGTCCTACTATGTAACGTGTTACAAAATCGAAGAACTATGTGGACCAACATTTACCAATTAGCCAGTTACATTTTGAAGTCACATGTAATAGGGGCCGAGCCTATTGCCATCAACAAAAACTACAGAATATTGAAAATTATTTCTAATATCAAATCACAAAAACCTGCACAGCAAAAAAAGAAAAAAAAAACTAATATCTTTCCATTATTATCTACATGAAGTTACACCATAAATGTACCATCCCACGGTATAGAAACTGATCCTTTGGTCGAGGTACTATCGAATACTGAATTCACTGATGGTCTGCCACTTTCACCTTTATAACCTAAGTGATAAGGTTGAAAAGTAAAATTGGTAGTACTTTCAGCATTGCTTTTTAGTAATGTGAATATAATAGAAGCGAACGTGAGGGACCAACACATAAAGTGTCAAGTTTGTGGTCGTGTGCCCGACACTAAGTGAAACAAGAATGGTGTGTTTTTTTTCCAAAGTATTTTATCTGACGTCGCTAAAATAGTGCTCCATGGACTGGAGATATCGATCGGATGATGAGGAAATAGTTATGGTGTCTTCATATTAGAGTAAATGAAATGATTTGAGACTGATCGAGTACAACTGAGCAATTCTTGTCCAAATGTGGGTTTGGAAAACAAAGCTAATTAAAAAAAAATACTGCTTGAGAGTGCAAATTTTATACGAATACGTATCAATTTATAATTAGTTAATTCTGTATTACTGCACTGCACTGTACTTCTGAATGCTTCGTTGGTCTAATGCTTGCAAGCGCGATTGCTGAGAATAAGGTCCTGGGTTCGATATTTCCAAGTCGGGCAAAGTGTTATTGGGTTTTTCCGTCAGGAATTTCTCAGTAGCAGCCGCGGAGTCTGGATTTTTAGATCTAGTCTTGGATTCGAACTCGTGACTAGGCAGTCCATCGGTCACAACACTAGGCTAACACTGCTTTTCTATGTCTAACCAAGACCAAAACAAATAAAACCTATCCAAAGAAAATTCTCCCCATGTTTACAAAAATATTTCTCCACAACCAATACTTGTTCAAGCTCAACTAAATCTACCACTAAATATACTAAGTCACGTCCCAAACATATTTACAACGACTATCGTAGCAAGTTCTCAGTTTTAGTACTCTAACTTGTGTGCTAACTCGACATAACTTCTAAACTGATTTAGAAGGAAAAGGAAGTTATGTTGTAAGTGTGACTCGGAAGAATTGACTGTCAAAGAAAGGTATTCAAAAGACCGTGAACTGCACAGTGACCTTTTTGAAAGCGCAGCAGTAAAATGCCGCTGTACTCATAATCTGGTGAAATGGGGTATAAACGATTCGTCCAGCATCAGGTGCCAATGCAGTGACCCTGATCAGACTATGTCCTACTCATACAGCCTCCCAAGTGTCTGTTCACCTACATCCTTGACCACCTAAATAACGCCTCTGACGCCGCAATAAACACGGCCCGTTACTGAGCCCAAACTGTAAAATGTTATGGACTAGATTTTGCTAAAGGCTTCGCTCCCGTTATGTACAGAATGTACTCAGGGGAACGTTTTAAATGTAGCCTCTGACACTCGGGAATGTAGCTTCCAGTTAGTTGAAGAATTTTTGGAACCGGATCAGTAGTTCCGAAGGATACCCCTTACGAACAAAATTGCAAACAAATTTTACAATGTAACGTTGATACGAAAAGCAGAAGATTCAAAAGATATCTCAAGGGACATAGTCCACTGGGAACTGGTGATAGCAACAGTTATCCTGTTTCTCAAATACAAATCGATGAATAAAACATGTAATCGTCCCAGAAGACTCATCCAAAATTTGCTTCATTATTCCAAATTAAACCTAATTACCTAGGTAAAGAGACATGTTTGTGATACAACTAAATCATATCTCATCACAAAATGTATTTATTCGTCAAGTGAACAAGAGCCTAACCCCTTTTAACCATAGCAGAAATATTAAACAGTAAGTCAACTACAATCTTTGTGATATGTTTCACAACTTTATGTTTCCTAATACGTTCCAGCTACTGAATGCTGAAACTACTTATGCTAAAGCGTAGCCTCTTTTTTATTAGAGGAAGTGGACCAACAATTATACATGCGGGCCCAATGCGGGAAGATGAACGTCACACTCAAATTCATGGCCATGTTTTTCTTCACAGTTTTGAGAGCAGTGGTGATAAAATTCCAGAAGGCAATGTACCTGCTTGAGTTCTATCTAGCCTAACTTCGGCTGTTACCAGTACACCAATTTTGTACTCGCAACAAAACATTGTCATTATCGAAGAGGTCTAATCCTACTGAAATAGGTAGGTACTTACTTACGTGTTCTTTATTCTACATAACATCACGCCTGTATACCCCGAAGAATTAGGCATAGGTGTACTTAATAGTACACACATTTTGTCAGTTACGTTTAAGTCCCATGTAATAGGGGGCAAGCCCATTACCATCAACCTTCCCACCATCACTTTGCCTGACCTGGAAATCGAACTCAGGACCTAATGCTCATGTATTTCTGTTTGAGCCCGTCAATTTCGCAGATTGTTTCTAGTTGCTCTACTGGCTACTGTATGCACTGTGGTTTAGGCCTGAGGCCGTTCTAAGAACATCGATCCCGGCTGTCCCCTATTTCATACTATCTGAGGGTATGTTACTTTGCTTTGAAGGTTTATCTAGAACTCCAATGCTAACTCGGTTTTATCTTAGGTTTTGTGAATGTCTTCCTTTTTGTACATTTCTGGAGGGTACATTTTTAGTATGATGATTTGGTTTAGTGTGTTTCTTGTTTGATTTGTTTAAAATAAAACTTTTTTTCACACATAATGTTGTTCCAAGGTAGGAATATTGTAAGAAAGATCAATACTAAAGTTATCGTTACCATGTCTCAATATTAGACAAAATTAAATATTTGTCTGAGTTTTGGTAAGTTGACCCATTTTTTTAATTTTTTTTTTCGTATGGGATTTCATCAAATGGCTCCTTCCACTCTGGGCGGAGCAGGACCTGACTAAAACCCATCCACGTCGCCCCCGACGCCCGGGATGACTCCCGCGGCGGCCGGGACGTGAGGTTCTCTTGGTAAGTTGACCCTTATTTAAACTTTTATGTGGATGACAAGTCCTAGACTTACAAACTGTATATCGAGGATTAAAACCATGTTCAAACCCCAAATTGGTAAAAGAAAATATCCTGTATGAGGAAACCAGCATGTCCTAGAACCAAATGTTCTACCAACCGGTTCTAGGCCCGCGTGCGGGATTACATCCACTCTTTCCCATAAAGAAGTAGTCTGTGTCCCAGCAGTGCAAGCAAGCTCTTCATACTATGTCCTATGAAGATACAGAGAAGTTATTACTTGTGCTAAAGTAAATATTGTCCATATTATTGTTTTTTTTTTTATATTAGCTTAGTTAAAATAGTATAATTTTATAAACCTTTTTACATTGGTACCAATAATATTAATATGATTTATGATTATTTAATAAATTAATGTTACCTCAAAGCGCCTGAAACACAGGATTACCTAGTTCAGGCTCAAAGCATGGGTGAACTTGTCATAGCTCATATATTTTTGAATAAAATTTTATTTATTTATTTATTATTTAGTGGGAACAGTAGAGCCTGATTATACTATGCTCATGCATGTATGAGGATACCTACGTACAACTCTAGACGATTTTCTGTGTATAAATTTATTCCCGTATATTATTTGACATCTTATTTCTTTACAATTGAGGATGTTTGTAGCTGCGGGCCTGTGGACGTGTGAGCTATGGGCTAGCTCGCCGTCCGTCCGTCTCATGATGACAGGCCGTGTCGACGACGCGTTCGTGTTCCACGCGCTCCTCAAAGAGAGTCAGCAAAAGGAAGGGGTCCGCAAGGCCGATGCCTACCGGGGTTGCGGGACTGTTCGAAAGAGATACCGTGGCCCCGGAACACAAAGGGCGATGAAGGAACATGGATGGGTTTTAGTCAGTAAAAGTCTGACACTCCCTCCTGCTCCGCCCAGAGCGGGAGGCGTCATTTGATGACTGCAAAAAAAAACGATGTTTGTAGCTCTTTCGCGCAAAAGCGACAAAACGCATTGGGATGAAATTTGGCACACTGATAGTTAACAAAACAAATAGGACTTTTTTCAGTTTATCCCGGTATTGATATCCCGTGTGACAATCGGCGGGTATAAGCTAGCCTTATATATATACCTGCGACACAAACTAAACGATGACCACAACAAACAGGATCAATTATTCATAAACCTAGCAACATTACCAAGACCCATCTAAGTATCATTTCAGACAGCTATCCCAGTAAATTCCTAAGTGACTACGTCACGAAAGCCTACACTTAGCTAGACATGATTCGAGATCTTTTAGTCTTAAGCCCGTATTCACGAACACAAGGAATGATCTAAATGGATGCCTAAATAAAAGCTTGCTGCTGGAAATTCAACTTTCGTCGCTGAGAGGAGATTACAAAATTCAATAGCGTGCTTTTGTATACGCATTCATATAAGTGTCTCCATAGATGTAACAGTCTAGGTTTATACATAGGGTATCAAGTAACAAATCGTAAGCCATTTGTCTTTGAAACCTACATTACTCCGTTCCAATTGAATTTCTTGATTTAGGTGCTCTAGGGGTCCCAGTGTATAAGATCAGTATGCGTGTACCCTACCTTTATCCATTATCTGACTTATACATTTACCCTCCTTGCTCACTTTAATCGCTAAAATGAACGAAATTTTAAATATTCTTCACAAGAAATACTAAAAATATCGTGTGCCTATACAGAAATAAGTAGTTTGTGTTATTGTCGACGCCTTTAGTGCCTCAAACCTCATACTCATCTTTGAATTTTATGTGTATGATTTTGATTTAGTGTCATGTTGAGTTGATGAGTAAAGGCAGCTGTTGGAAGGATGATATGGCTAGAAAGGAGTTGGCTACTGAGATGAAGAGTAATAGAGACGTATGGAAGAAAAAGACATGCTGCGCCGATCCCGAATAAATTGGGATAAGAGCAGGGAAATGGTGATACAGAGAAGAGGCACTATCAATGTCCAGAAATTGTGAAAAGATGGAAGCGGTTTCTAGATTGAGAAAAAACCTAATTGAATGGTATTATAGTCTACGGAAATACGAAGACGATTAAGAGCGTCACACGGAAAAGACACTTGACTTGATCTGCCAGTAGGAACCTTTTAAAGGAATTTTGCATATTTTTTTAAGAAAAATATTATACCATAATTTTTATTTTATATGACATGAAACATCTCAAAACAAATCCAACTCAGATGTCACAAACAAAATTAATATACCAAAATAAACCATAACAAAACGAATACTCGTCAGCAAGCCTGCTGCACACGTAACCCCGATACGTCGCGCGTTTACATAATTATTAACGTATTACCCCGCCTCGTTTGTCACCCGCCTAATCCGACCTTAGCCGCACCTGTGCTCAGACAGCTTGGATAAGTCAAAAACAATTTTGTTTTAATGCCAACGTCATGAGGGGATCGATGATGTACTTAATGGTAGGTACAAGATAATGATTTGTAGGTTATGGATGGATTCGACTATCGGTATATCTATATCTTCGACCAACCTCTCATAGGATTTTGATTACTCGGTACCTATTTTGAGGAGCTCGTGGCTAAATAATAACAGACACTCGGGTCGATCTTCTGGTTAAGCCGCACTTGCCTAGGTTAGTCCGTGGATGCGAAACCACCCATTACTTACCGAGCACGTTAAGCAGTTGACCCCGGCTGTCATTTGTAGGAATCACTTTAGTTCACAAACAAACAAACAAAGTTCGCAAACAAAGCCACAACAAAATAGGTACAAAATCATCTGCCTAGCCTTTTCCCAACTATGTTAGGGTTGGCTTCTTGACTAACCGGATTCAGGTGAATACCTGTATTTTACATGGAGCAACCGTCTATCTCACCTCTGCAACCCAGTTAGCACTGGGTAATACGATCATTGCTCATGTACCAAAACAAATAACAACCAACTCTTCACAATTACACACCAGTCGGTTACATATTCACATAAAACGGTTAACCATGATATGTGTATGGGATATTGATATTAAGTAGGGTACATATTAATTGATGTAGGTACGGTTGTTTACGTTGTTTCCATGAAATGGCAACCCTACATCTATACATGACATTGAACTGTATCTTTGTTATTTCAAAATAATAAGGTTTTTACTGAATGCACATGAAAGTATATACGGTACTTGTAGTTTTTTTTAGCCTAGAATAGCACATAGGCTACTTTTTTCTAACACATAAACATCTAAATTTCCAAGCGAACGAAGTCGAGGGAAGCGGCTAGTTTCGACCGGAGGACACGGTGGAGCACACGGTGGTGTGCCCCGCGTGGGCAGAGCACCGCCGTGTCCTCGAAGCGGCGATTGGCGGCGACGACCTCTCGCGTCCGGCCCTGGTTCAATCCATGGTTCGGAGCGAGACGGAATGGGACGCCGTCACCTCCTTCTGCGAAGCAGTAATGCTAGAGAAGAAGGTGGCGGAACGTGAGAGGGAAAGAACCTCACAGCGTCCCGGCCGCCGCGGGAGACGTGGCCCTCGGCCACCGTAGGCGTGGGGGGCCTGTGGACGGTGGGCTATGGGCTAGGTAGCCGTCCGTCCGTCTCATGACGACAGGCCGTGTCGACGGCGCGTTCGTGTTCCACGCGCGCCTCAAAGAGAGTCAGCAATAGGAAGGAGTCCGCAAGGACCGATGCCTGCTGGCGGTTGCGGGACTGTTCGAAAGAGATACCGTGACCCCGGAACACAAAGAGCGATGAAGAAACATGGATGGGTTTTAGTCAGTAAAAGTCCGACACTTCCTCCTGCTCCGCCCAGAGCGGGAGAAGTCATTTGATGATTTCCCACTCAAAAAAAAAAAAAATGGAAGCGGTTAGTTTCTTCCTATTCTTGATGACCTGATTCCTGTAACACATTGTAAATTATTCCCTCTTTACTGGCTTCTTTTCTTCTACTTGGTTAGGTTTTGTCTCTTCCCAATGTTTCAAATCCCTCTACAGTATCCCAGTTGCGTCCAATTTCAGTACTTCCAGTTCTATCCTATATCCTTGACAGTCATCATCATCATCTGCCTATGCTTTTTCCCAACTTTATTGGCGTCGGCTTCCATTGTCGAGAGTGTTGTTAATAATAAAAGTCTGCTTAGTCCTTAGCAGTCTGGATTACCTACTTAAAATAACTAACGACAACCGATTGGCTATATGGAAAACCGACTCCTTACGGTGTTGGTTCTATTGGACCATAGCAGTGCTTTTAATTCAGGAGATTTTGACATTCTCTTAGGTATATTTTCCTTTTATACATATATCCCCCTGTGACTGCTTGGTTTGATTCATATAGCAGCTTGCACTAAGCAGAGCAAGCTGCATTGATGTGTACCAAACACTTCAACCTAGCTGGCTCTGATTGATGCGATATTTCTGCGGGTGTTCCTCAGGGTGACGTCCTTTCTCCTCTCCTTTTCTCCGTTTTCATTACCACTGTCACCAAGGTAAACTTCACATTATCATCTCTGTGCCATAACCATAAAGGTTTACGTCTCTTACAGTACCTACACAATCAATGTATTTTCACAATATCTTAATCCTTATTAGGTACCTACTCATAAATTAAACAATCAATTCCAAAACTCTTACTTATTTCTTAGTTAATTAATCCAACAAATTGTAAGCAGCAATTAACGTTAACGAACTCTGATATGTTTGAGATAAGTTAAGGATCTATTACAGCTTAAGTTAGTAATCTTAACTGTAACTTAGTTTCACAATCTGAGTTTCGTTCGAGGAGTATTTATCACGTGGATTTCATTAACTAAGCGAGTAAGTACTTTATTGTTATAATATATTTTGCAGTTTAAGTATTTCGGGAGCCAATGGATTATAAAGAGTGACATTAATATTATTACTTGATAACAGCGATACACCTCTGCTTTGCTCACTTGTATAACTTGTCGATTACTCAAGATTTCAACATTTAGATGGTGAAAACCGCCCCGGTACACAGAAAAGCGACTTAAAGTTATAAAATGCTTAGATTTAATTTTAAGTTTTGAAATTGACATGGACACTAACACTATCATAACCATTATAAATAAGTTCTCCATATTATGGCACTGTTACAAGCACCAACAATAACAACAGTCGATGGCGTGTTGTGTTGTTGCGCTAATTCAGATAGATTTAATTTTGCTAAATCTGACCCAGGTTTTCAAACGCAGTAATAATTTTAAAAGCATTTACGGCCATTTTCAATAACTTACCGTTCGGTTTCAGTAGGTTGCTATCTCTGTCTGTTTGACATTTTGCTTACAGACGGTTGGAAACAAAACGTCACAGAAAACAGAAAATCTTTCTTTGATTTTTCTAGAAATCAAGTAAGTCGTGGCGTATTTACTGATAGATATACGTATGCAAGTTTTAGAAAAAGGGCCTTAAAGGGCTATATTAGTAACGATACTCATGTAGGTATACATAATATGTCTATATTAAACTAGGGCAGTCAGTTACAAACCCTGCTGACAGGTTAACCTTTTCACTACGACGTGCAACGTAAACCATTTACATGTAACTTATGCTGACATGAAAGTACTACCTACCTACAAATCCTACACCGAGTAGCTATTACAGATAACCTACTTACAGAAGCGCTTCTTCAATAAAAGTATAGAAGAAAAAGACTATGCTACGCCGACTTCAAATAAATTAGGATAAAGGTATAATTTACAACCTGGAGAAGCTGGTCGTGCCCGGCAAGGTGGATGGGAAAAGACCTCGTGGACGCAGCCCATTACGATGGTCTGACCAGATCCGCACCGCCCTTGACTCCATAGTTCACAGCGCCCTTCATCCGAAAGAATGTGATGCAGAAGGGAGGTCACGACTGTCGTATTCCTCAATGTCCTCAATGTTGAGGACATTGAGGAATACGACGCAAGGAGGATAAATTACAATGAAAATCACATTGAATTTCACATAACATAACATCACGCCTGGAATCCCGAAGGGTTAGGTTATGTTTTAGTCCCATGTCAAAGGGGGCGAGCTTATTGCTATCTGCTAACACTTTGCCCGACCTGGGAATCAAACCCAGTGCCTCATGCTCAGCAGTCACGCTTGAGATCACTAGACCAACGAGGCGGTCGAGGCAATTGATTTTAAGCCGCATTAAAATCAAAACAACGCGCCATCATAAAACATTTTATACGGAATCAGCATCGGGAAATACAGAATTTTATACAAAGAGGCCTTGCACGAGTGAGTCCGATTTCCCAAATCTATTGGACAATCCGATATTTTAATCGGACAGTTCGTTTATTCGATACCGTTCAAATCGCGTTGGGGTTCGAAAATAAAATAAAATTAATTGGCTACGTCCGATTGAAATTAAAATGACATTTTAAGTTTTTTTTTGTCTATTCGATTGAACACTATGTGTTTGTTTGTCAATAAAACTATGGCTGTCGGTAACAAGTAAATTACTGGTTCTGTATGCATTTCATTTATTACATATTTTCTTACTTCGCCCGCGTGGCGTTCGATAATTGTCCCACGGGATCATACTACCGGGATAAAAAGTATCTTATGTGTTAATCCAGGTTATGAACTATCTGTGTGCTAAATTTTATCCAAATCCGTTCAGTACTTTTCATCATCAGCCTATAATGTTCCCACTGCTGGGACACGGCCTCCTCTCAATGAGAGTGAATGGGCTATAAATCCACCACGCGGGCCCAGTGCGGGTTGGTAGATGTCACATGTCTTCGAATTTTTGGTTCTAGAACATGCCGGTTTCCTCACGATGTTTTCCTTCACCGTTTTGAGAGCAGTGGTGATGAAATAAATTACACAAAGTAATGCACGACTTATTGTTTGTAAGTCGGGGCCGCCACCACTGGGCCACCGCTGCTCTCAGTACTTTTTGCGTAACAAATATCGATCCGATTAGTAAGACAGGATAGTAGGAAGTAGGATTAGCTTTGTTCGGAGCTTCGTTCGAGTGAATGTTAACATTATTCCACGGGGACATACCACTACAGATGAAAAGACCTATCTATACCGGTCATAGTCACTTTATCCTTGTGCTGCAACCAAATTCGTATTATTAAAATAAATGCTTTAAGTTTGAGTTGAGTTCAGTAGATAGTGTAACAAACTTACAACCTACCTGTTATAAACGAAATACTTGAACAAAAACACACACGCTCGCTGAAAACCGCTGAAAATTTTATACGGACGAGTTATTTACTAAATAAGAAGTGTGCAAACGCTTTTATAATTTCACGAGTCAACACTAGAACACATAATACTTAAATTTTCATACCAATTAAACGGGCCCGAGGTTCCGCACAAAATGAAATTTGGCAGAACGATCCGCGTGTCGGAACGAGATCGACCTGCCGTGTAAATTTATGAGATAAGTTTGGATTTTGTGACCCCTTTCAACCGCCCCTACCCCCGCCCGTTGCCATGGCGACCCCTCCAGGGAACCCACCAGTTTTACGGCGATTGGATTGTCCTCCCGCGAAATACGAAACCAAACTTTTTTCACATTCCCATCCATCTTTCGTACTATTTATTACCGAATATATCTCTAAAATTCAATTTAACCTCAAGATTCTGCAGGAAATGTGGGAAATTAGAATTTTTATGATGCATACCCGAAACAAGGTACCTACCTAAAAATGAGTTTTAATATTAATCTTACGGCCGTAGTTTTTACAGACCGTAATAAAGGCAAGCTCATATCGTGAGTGACACTTAAGCCGAAGCCCAGGATTTTATTAAAACTCCTAACGGGACCCACCTTTATTCATCCAGAATTCCTTAAAAAAAGTGGAGCGAAAGGAACGTTATAAACGTCTGCTTATTGGCGTTACTTGTGAGAATGAAAATGGCGGACTAAAATCGGAATTAAAAAATAAAATTCTTGCCAGTCAGTCTTTTTATATAATTTCGTTCGTGGGAACAGAACGCAACTAATTTAAACGTTTCGAATTTTGAATGTAATGTCAAGGAACCGATGTTTTCTCAAAGACTAAAGAATGCACCCCTGTAATCTACAGTTTGATTTAAATATATTATTTACTACATAAGCATGTTTACCTTATGTCGTATGAGTCAATCTATAAATAACATGAACATAACATAAATTGATACCGCTTCAAGTAAAAGCCACAAATGGGTTATTGTACATTCGTCACAAGGTTAATTCGTCACATTTATCATGGCGTGTGTCTTGTAACAAGTTTCGTAGTCCCGTAGCAAGTTTCGTAGCTTCGTAGCCAGTTTCGTAGTAGCACATTCCTGACTTGGAAGCGTTGGTACAGGTTGGCTCATTATCATAATAATTATAACCAGATGATCATTTGAACATCAGAACTGAGCTTCCTAGGAATTTTCCTAGGAAGCTCAGTTCTGATGAATAATGTTAATTTGAAACGAATATTTATTCGTTTCAAATTAACATTATTTTGTTGTAGTTTTTAGTTTCATTTTGAACTTAATCTGAAGATTCATCAACATCATCATTTCAGCCGAAATACGTCCACTGCTGGACATAGGCCGCCTCCAAGTGTCGCCACATTGACCGGTCCCGTGCTACTCACATCCAGCAGTTTCCCGCAACCTTCACCAGGTCATCGGTCCACCTAGTGGAAGGCCTTCCAACGCATCGTCTTCCGGTTCGCGGTCGCCACTCCAAAACTTTTCGGCCCCATCGGCCATCCGTTCTGCGAGCAATGTGCCCTGCCCACTGCCACTTAAGTACAATATAATCTAAAGTTTTTTTTTTTTTTATTCTATCTTGTTGGTTGCTATTAAAAGTGGTAGCTCATAGGAATCGCAACAATTTAATATTTTATTTTTTATTTAATATACTAATGTACGTGTGTAGGTTTAATAAAAAACAAAGATCAGAAATAGGATATGTTTCCTTTAACATAAAAATTACTAAAACAGATACACCAATATGGCGTAATTCAAATCAGTTTACCAACAAAACCAACAATCTTAAATTCACAATAACTATTCCACAATACACTCGACTCGTCTTGCAAGAATATTCAACGAAAATGGACAAAAAAATCCACCACGGACGGGTAGCCTGCAATGCATGATTACTTAGAATGGAATAGAATGGAAAGAAATGCAAATATCCAGCCGTTCGGAAAATATCTGTTTACGTACAAACACGAACGTTTTCTATGAGAAAATATTTCAATTTCTCTTTTATGTCATCTGAAGCGTTTAAAGAGTTTGTTAATAGCGTTGAAATAACGTTTATTTATTAAGTGTTTGGTGAAAATGGTTTTGTTAGTTGTATGAAACAAAGAAAAAAGGTTTATTTGACTTAAAAGCTCAAACCTAAACACAAAATGAAAAAGAATATTATTGTGTGTCTCACGGCTGCGCCAAATGGGCTCGGTTCAGCAAAATGGGCAAAGGCAACTCGTTCCCGATGCTGGTTTTTAACTAGACCTGAGATGTGATGTGTCGGACGTAAAACACTTTCATACTGTATGGGGGACCAATGAATACCGAGTTTATGCTAACGGATACTCCAATTGAAAAATGTGACTCATTGTTTGTTTATTCAAAATTAGTCATTTTGAGCGTGTACCCATAATTCCAATTGACAATTTTACATTCATAGTTTTTTTGCCATAATGCCTTGTTTTATGGACCTGCCACAAAACCTTTTTCCTTGCATTCTCTCCTGTCAACTGTCAAGGTCTCATTCACTCTCTTTTCATTCCATGGGCCATCATTCCTATTAATTCGTCAAACTTCGCCCGACTTCGGTTTTCTTCGGTATTTTTCCTCATGAATTTTTCAAAGGGTTTTTAATTACAAGACGTCTGACAACTGTGTTAGCAATTAACTTTTTTACCGTCGCTATGTTAAGGGATCGTTTTACGTAGCAGCTACTCTGAGAGATGCATAATTTTTATTCGTTTTCTCACGGGAGATTTTGAAGATGGTGTCTTTGATCCTGAGGGTCATGTGCAAATAATAATTTGAAGATATGTAAAACAATATTATTTTCATTTAAACTAATATTGTAAAGAGCTAAAATTTCTTTGTAATTTTGTGTTTAGGGTGTAATCTCCGGAACTTATCTAATTCAAAAAAAAAAACTCAGGTAGAAAGCTACATTTTTCGTAGGTGTTATCGGCTTAAATGATATTAATATCATGTATATTAGCCGAACTATCACAATTTTGAAGATGATTTCGGGGGCGAATTACTAGCTACATCACAAAGTAGCCACAATATGTCTAGTACACCCACAGAGATAGTCTAAAATTCTTCATTTTAACATTATAAAATATGAAAGTAATTCCTGACCTTTTCACGTCAGGACGGCTAAACAAATTTGAATGTACCATGCATTTGGAGATAAGGTACTTTTTATATCCACAGTACAGTATCTACATCCCTTGTGATAGTTTCAGACCTCCACGCGGGCGAAATCGTCAGCAAAAGCTAGTGAACTCATAAATTCAAAACATTGACTTACTCGTATTCCTCAAACTTTTCATTTGTCCGGGAACTCGGCCTACACATTCCGATTAATGTGGACTGAAGTCATCTCAAGTGCCTGAAGTAAGGCCAGAGGGCATACCATCACCTCTAATAGCAGTATTATTTTAATCCTAATTCAATGCTTAAAAGAGATGGCACTAGACGTCTTGTAGAGCTCTGTCTCTTTCTCTTAAGCGGTGGTACAGTTCCAGGCCCAAATGTCAGAAGTGTCAAGAGCCAATTACAGAAAACGTTTATACCGTCACGGTAAATTTGTTTTTATCTTTATTCCGACTTTTGCCAATTTGGACGGAATTAGAATGCCGACTTGTTTTTTACTGTTGAGTTTTGAGTCTGAAAGGGAGTGCAAAATTGGTTTCAAGTGCAGATTATGCGATGGAGTAAACAACGGAAAATACTTGGTTTTATACATTTTGATTTATTTTTTACATGCCTAATGTTTATGACCTCTGCTGAGCTCTCATAGGATCTCTAGGAGGAGAATATAATTATTAGTTTTAGATAAAATTACTGAAAAACTGTTAGATAAGTGATGTTAGATTATAAACACAGAAATTACCTAGCGACAAATAGTAATAAAAAAAAGTAAAGTAATAGAACAGTCACTGGCAAAAAATACTAAAAGAACAATTCTAACAGAGCTTAATTTCAACAAGCTTCCCAAGATTAACACAGAAATGAATACTGTTTAAAACTCTAATTACCTTTGCAAATCATACAAGAATCTTGTAGAAGAGACTTAAATCCAGTCATAAAACGCTCACTTGGAACCGCCGTAAACTGGTTACGTACCGGTATAAACCGGATCAAACCGGTATTCTGCCCGCAGACGGGAAAATATGAAGATGTCGCTAGGAATATGAACGCCTACGTCACAGCTTGAGTGAGTAAATGTTTGATGAGTGGTGACGGAGATATTGCTGTTATGGTAGGGAAAGGTATACTTATTGGCTCATACTTTCGTATTCAACAGCAGTGTTTTGATGACTACGGATAATAGTTTGTATGTATATCTGACAACAAAAATCTTTAATTCGCTGAATTATCATACATCGTACAGCATGAATAGCGAAGTCTAGAATATTGTAATTTTGCACAAAGGGCAAACATACGCCAAGGCATACTCAAGGACATACTAGCTGCGTACCAGGTAAATAAATAAATAATAAACATAAAATTAATAATAATATATATTTTTTTTTTTTTTATTAATATAGGTAAATGCCTGGCCTGTCTACGAAAGAAAAAGACATATTACGCCGACCCCAAATTAATTAGGATATGATTATCTCAGTGATGAAGATGACTTTGAAAATTCATTTTATCATTTTTGCCTATGGAAAATCCAGGCGCACAATTTTCGCTATAACAAAAATAAAACACGTCTTCCGGAAGAACTAGATCCACAGATATTGGACAACTTTGGGATTGATTTCCCAGAAACAACAGCATCATGAACAGAGATGGAAATCCTGATACTCGAAAAACCACCAGATATCAACAAATATTTCTAGCGACTCTTTCAATTTACAAAAAGGCTAGCCTACAAAAAGTAAAAATTCTAGTGCAGCTATATTCCCAGCCGCAGAGCACCGACGTTCCCGCCAAATAGATCTACCCACGATTGCTTACCACCCAGTAAATAGAACAAAAATATTTTTGTTAGTTTTTCCCCGTCGAGGTCGCCTCTAGAAATTTGATTCGTGGACGGCACTAGAATATAGAATTTCCTTTGAACAAGTTACCTTTTTGCTGAAGAAAAATGGTTTTAAAATTAACGTCGAGAATACGAGACAGTTTTCTCCTTTTTTTCTTTTCTGTCGTTCGGTTGTCAAATAGACTGCACGGTAACGGTGATTTTCTTTTTTTTTCGGTTTAGAGTTATATCAGTGTTGCAAATGTATTTTTTGATAGTTTTGTTTTGTTTGTGGTTAAAGTATTTTGTTGTGTTACCTGTGTTTAAAAAGTTCGTGTGTTTTCATTGCTTTGTGGAAATTATATTTATTGTAGACTTAAAAAGCACAGATTATAATATGATCTTTTAATACAAGTAAGTCTTTTTATACGACGACGTCATCTTACGTTTTTCCAAGTCACAATTATATTTCAAAATACCCTTTTTATTTTATGAAAGAAAAAATTCGGCCCTGAGTTGCCAGCTCATTGCTTACGACCCTACCCATTCATCCTTTTAAGTCTTTTACGAAAGATAAGCAGACTACACACAAGTAAAATATTAAAGCGAATACATAGTTATTGGTCATCCTATTTTACGATTCAGCCCCTAAATGGTGCGTAAGGATAAAACCGTACGATCGTAAAATAGTGTTTAAAGATTGCTCTTTATTGTGTTTGTGTAGTGTACATTATAGTCTATATATATATATATATCTAAGTAAAACGTGACTATTTTACTTGAATTCGCTGAATCGAGCGTCTGAAAGTCATAAAAAGTTTGTTTTATGTTTTCAAGTGTCCTCGAGAGCAGACTAGGACGTTCTGGGTCGCGTGTTTAGACAATAGTTTTTAGATGGTCAGCGAAATGTATGCGACATTTTAATCAATCATTTCAAGCGCAATCTGCTGACGACACATATTATTATGATCTTATTCGATGTCACACAGATTTGTTTTATTTTCGTTGAAAATGTATAATTACGTAAGTGTAACGAAAGGACGAATGGAGGAGCTCGTGACTAAATAATTACAGTCGCGTTTGCCTAGGTCGGTCTGGGGATGGGTGACCACTCTTACTTATTACATACCGAATTTCCCCCGTGCATCGGAAATCACGATAAGCCGCTGGTACCGGCTGACATTTGTAGATCTTTGGCAGTCGTTACAGTGGCTCGAAAGTCTGACACCCAGTCCCTACCAAGGGGTCTCGTATTACCCAGTACTAACTGGGTTGTGGAGGTCAGATAGGCAGTCGCACCATGTAAAATACTGGTGTTTGAGCTGTTCCGGTCAGACTGGATGTCGACCCCAACATACTTGGAAATAGGATGTACCTAATATGTTTGTGTAATGAAAGTCAAAAGTTTTTCTGATTTTAAAATCTACAATAATTAAAAACTGTAATAGAGAACTCAATAATTCTTACACAATAAGTATAAATAAAAACATGTAAATATGAAAACACAGACAAAAAATTAATTTAGCATCTGTATTGTGGTCCCTTGGGCTAAGGAAACAGAGCTACGGTGCCAAAGTATAATTTTATTATCATTTTATGCTAAAATGCACGGCTGCTCTCAGATGTTGGAGAATTTTATAGGATATTTCTTTACCACAAAATTATTTCGGTGACTTCTGCATTTCATAATATAAATGGTCGATACGCATGGTGGTTTTATTACTGTGTTCTTGAAGGGTTCAAATTTAATTTTATTTGACGGGTGCAGAGAAAACATATTTTCTTAACCAAAAATATTATGTTTTTTTTGGAAAATTTGTTAATCATTGCGTTGGGCAATTCTGTTACATGATAACTAAACTTACAATGTCACTTACTATATCATCCGTGATTGTCAACGATCGTATCATTTCGCGATGATGGCGCTTACAACAACGGCGAAATATCAGGAGTTCACAATAAAAGGGTATTTGCACGATCTTTTTTTATCACTCCATATAAAGCGTATTAACATCAAAATTAAGAAAGTTAAATATATTTTTATAAATCTATAAAAAATACTAAGCTATAAGCATTTGAAACTGCTAAATAGACAGAGAGATCCGATACAGCGAATGACGTCAATTGCTGCATCGACGTACAAAATCCATACTAAATTCCGTTTATCTAGAAAGAGATAGAAACAAAATTTTAAATGGTTTTAACTTTTGTGTTGTTTGGCCGATTTATGTCTTATTTTCGCTTTTTGTCATTATTTTTATTGTACTATAACATTCCGTATCGAAATAAAAAAAAGAAAATGTATGCATATTCCTTAATGAAAATCACGGAAGATCTATATATGTAAGTTTAGTTATACGACGACCCGAATGGCGCTGCGGTAGTGAGGCTGCCTTACGTTCTTAGGGTCTCTGATTCGAATCCTGGTAGGAGCAAATGTTTGTGTGATAAGCATGAACATTTGTTTCCTAGTCATGGATGTTCATAAATGTATAATAAGTATGTATTTACAAACAAAAAGTATCTATGTAGTTTATCAACACAAGCCTCGTTGCTTAGTGTGGCAATAGATGGCACTGTGTGTGTGTGCGATACTTATTTATTTATTTAGTTATACACGGTGAAACTTTAAAATATTGCATGATGTTTGTACAGCATGTAAATAGGTATACTAATATTTATCATAACCATCTCCCTGCCTTTGTCTCATGTTACTTGGGGTCGGCGTAACACGTTTTGATAATAATACCGAGCAAGATCATAAGAAATATGTCGGCCGGTAGGGTCTTCCACCTGGCGCTGAGAAATTCGAAAAAAGGTCCAACAATGGCTAGTGATATTATGATAAATTAAATAACAATAGTGCCCCGACTTACGAACAGTAAGTCATGGGTTCGAACCCAGACAGGCGCATTACTTTGTGTAATTTATTTCATCACCACTGCTCTCAAAACAGGAGAAGGAAAACATCGTGAGGAAACCGGCATGTCCTAGAACCAAAAATTCGAAAACATGTGACATCTACCAATCCGCACTGGACCCGCGTGGTGGATTATAGCCCATTTCCTCTTATTGAGAGGAGGCCGTGTCCCAGCAGTGGGAACATTATAGGCTGATGATGATGATGATGATGAGATTACCCAGTACTTTATTTTGGGGGAGTCTTTTATACAGCAATGGGATGATGCAGGCTGACAGTTATAACCAACCGGCAATGGACTCGCGTGGTGAATTGCAGACTTCCTCTCACAAAGAGAAAAGTGTATCAAAATATTGGGAAAGTCATAAACCGATCATGTTAACATTAATCAGTACCTAACTAGTCATTAGTTATGGCTTGCACTGGCTGAACAGAACCCCTCAAACCTGTACGGTTCTTTTTTCAAAAGACCATCTCAGACACTTATGTGCATAGTCCTCATGTGAGTTGACCAAAGTTAGGTCTGACTTAAAAGAGACTATGACCTCTGAGTTTGTTTCGGCTGTTTCTTCTCAGAGTAGTCAGGTAAGAAACATCGGCCCAATTTAGTTTAAAAAAAAGACAACGTGAAAAAGTGTTTGTGAAAAACTATTTGCAAAATAAAGATCATTTAACATTTAGAAGTCTTACTAACAAGACTATAGAAACAGCATTTCCATATTAATAGAAACCCAATAGGCTCTTTAATATTAAACTCAGAGCTTAATTTATCTGAATGAGCCATAATTTTCAAAGATTCTGATTCTGAATCTGATTCTCATTTATGAGTAGAGTACTTAACACGTCGCCGATAGACAAGGGGCTCCATGAAGTGCTCTCTAGTCTAAGAACAATTTACCCTTTAAGAGCGCAGAAGCAAGATTTTTCAAAGAAGGTATACACACACACTGAATGTACAAGTACATACTGAATTAGTTAACCAACGAAAATAAAAGGATGTTCTCAATTCGAAGCGTTTCTATTTTTTTTATTAAGGGGCTCCCCCATGCACACTAGCGCCACTTTAGTAAAAAAAATCAGAACTCGTTAAATACACAATTAATATAAAATCTGATTGACAAAATCAATGCTTTAGAGTTCTAGATTATTGACGTCTATTTAATTTATTAAAATATACTTCACTGTAGTTACAATTAGAAAAATTGCTAAAAACGGCCGTTTTTTTCCATTTTGTATCTGTAACAACAGCGAGCTATGTTTCAATGAGTTAAGCTGACGTAAATAATTTAGAAGACCAAATGATTGATTTTGACAATCAGATTTTATATTAATTGTGTATTTAACGAGTTCTGTTTTTTTTTTCCAAAGTGGCGCTAGTGTGCATGGATTTTAAGGATTTTTGTCGAGTTGACTTGCCTTTGTGTGATAGTAACTTAATAATTATGTTCCCTCTCATAGAGATGAGGCCTGTATCCCAGCAGTGGGAACATTAATAGGCTGATGATGATGATGATGAACATAATATGTTTCTACGAAATACTCATAAAGCTAGACTTGAAAACAAAGGTATTTTCTCAAACCCAGCTTTACAACGCTAAAATGCTACTTTTTTTTGTTTTATTTTGCCGCAGTGTGTTGAAAAGAAGTATCAATTACCACCCGTTGTGAGCACTTAAAACAATGGCACTTAGACATACTGAATGCTTTATTAATTGCCACAAAACTCGGTAAGAACATATAAACATATTGCTTTTTCTATCTGCATAGCCTAGTGGCTATGCAGATAGAATATATATGGTTATCTTGACAAGCTAACTTAGTAGTTAGCTTGTCAAGATGACCTACATCTAAACCATTGTCAACATCATCTGCCTAGCCTTTTCCCAACTATGTTGGGGTTGGCATTCAGTCTAACTGGATGCAGATGAATACCAATATTTTACACGGAACGACTGCTTATCTGACCTTCACAACCAAATTAGTACTGGGTAATATGATACCTCTTGGTAAGACTCATTGTCAGACTTTCAGACCACTGACTACTTTTACTATTACCAAAGACTATCAAAGATCTACAATAGACAGCCCGGACCAGCGCATTGACCTGCTTTCCGAGGCGCGGAGGAAGCTCGGTATGTAATGGGTGGTCACTCATCCACGGACCAACCTAGGCAATCGACCCGAGCGGCTGTTATTATTTAGCTACGAGCTCCTCCATTTAAACCAGTGTTTTTCAACCTTTTTCATGAACCCCATAGTATGAAAAAATATTTCGCGACCCCCGACCCTTCGCTTTTTTTCATGTATTTCATAATGTTACAAATATTCAATCCATACAACATTTTTATGCATTTGCATAATTAGGATTCGGATAAATACATAATCAACAATTTTTTTTAAATTTCAAAAACGATATAATTATGTCTGTGGCAAAAACGGATCCACGATGGGAGTAATGAGATAATGTAAAACAAGCGCAACCTAGGGTAGCTAGGGCTGCGCGTTCGTGTTCCACGCGCACCTCAAAGAGAGTCAGCAAAAAGGAAAGGGTCCGCAAGGGCTGATGCCTACCGCGAGGCGGCGTGCCTCCTTGCCAGATTGCCGCCATGGGATCTGGAGGCGATAGTCCTCGCGCGCCTGCATAAATGGCGCGCGAAGGCGCTTCGCCGGGGGGAAACTCCGCTGCCGCAAATTGTCGCTCAGCGGACAAACTTCCGGCGAGATCTCATGGCGACATGGAGAGAGCGACTGTCGCAACCCCGTGCAGGGCACGCCACGATAGTGGCGATAAGTCCCCTCTTTGAGGAGTGGCTGGAGAGACGTCACGGCGTCCTCACCTTCCGCCTGAGGCAGGTCCTCACCGGACACGGTGTTTTCGGGAGGTTCCTGCACCGAATCGGGCGGGAGGAAACGCACGGGTGTTTTCACTGCGAGGATCGACCGGAGGACACGGTGGAGCACACGGTGGAGGTGTGCCCCGCGTGGGCGGAGCACCGCCGTGTCCTCGAAGCGGCGATTGGCGGTGGCGACCTCTCGCGTCCGGCTCTGGTTCAAGCCATGGTCTGGAGCGAGACGGAATGGGACGCCGTCACCTCCTTCTGCGAAGCAGTAATGCTAGAGAAGTAGGTGGCGGAACGTGAGAGGGAGAGAACCTCACAGCGTCCCGGCCGCCGCGGGAGACGCCCCAGGCGTCGGGGGCCACCGTAGGCGCGGGCCTGTGGACGGTGGGCTATGGGCTAGCTCGCCGTCCGTCCGTCTCATGACGACAGGCCGTGTCGACGGCGCGTTCGTGTTCCACGCGCGCCCCAAAGAGAGTCAGCAAAAAGGAAGGGGTCCGCAAGGACCGATGCCTGCCGGGGTTGCGGGACTATTCGAAAGAGATACCGTGGCCCCGGAACACAAAGGGCGATGAAGGAACATGGATGGGTTTTAGTCAGTAAAAGTCTGACACTCCCTCCTGCTCCGCCCAGAGCGGGAGAAGTCATTTGATGATTTCCCATCCGAAAAAAAAAAAAATGTGGCTAGCGCTATAGGTTTTAATTTCGTACATACAAATGTTTATAATAATATCCTATAATTAAAATTTTCTTAACAAATCTATCTTTTTAAACTTTACTGTTTTTTTTAATGAGGCTTTTTTCGTGATCTCTTGCGACCCTCCCAAAGAGGCTCCGCGACCCACAGGTTAAAAAACACTGATCTAAACCATTCTCCACATGACTATGATTCCACCACACATGATTATTTCTTTCCAACACCTATCTCCATCCTTTTCTTACACCTTAACATATCAGAAACGGAAGATATTCTAACTAAAGATAACCATCGCCCTGCATATAATAATATACTTTTACAAAAGTGTGCCATAAGATCTCAGGGCTTCCTCGCTTCTCAACCTTTTTCGGCCCATTTCGTGTCATTTACTCCCTTTGATCAGAATACACTTGATTTACTCCTGAATATTATATTAGGGTTTATATACGTTTAGATTTTTGGGGTTTTTAGGAATGTGGTTCTTTTCAGAGCTTGCTTTTGTAGGTGGTAAGTACACGCGCATCACGAAGGGTGGTTCGAGGTGGCGCAACGGAAGAGTACCATCAAGGATATGAGGAGGCCTTTGCCCAACAGTGGGCAAAACAAGGCTACCAAAACAAAGAAGTACACAATAGGCGAGACGACAAAAAAAAACTAATTAGTCCGTCAGTTAGATTATCAGAAAATATTTCACCCGTGTTTTTTCTTTTGTTACGTAAATCAAAATTGACGAAGATATGACGCTTTTAAAATTCTCAATACGTCACGCCTAGGTATAATTTTTAGCTAGTTCTGACGTCACGAGCCCTCCCGAGTTTTGATGCGTTTTATCTTTGTCAATATTCATTGATTTACAAAAACAAAAAATACGTGTCCATTAATTTCCAATACTCTAACTGACGGACTAAACAGATTGCAATTTTTTGATACTGTCGTCATGCCTGTTCTGTCTGATTATAGGTGTGCTGTTATGTTATGTTGATTTGATAAGGTACTTTATACCTCAACATTCTCACCTCCACCACATGCAATCTTCTTTAGAATGGATTTTTAATTAATCCAGGCTCAAAAATTCAGTTTTCCCAATGTAAAAAAACCTACCTGCCAAGATCGTGCACAATTTTTTGCAAGTACATAAAAATATAATAATTGGTGCGGCATGGTAGGAGCGCTATTAGGCGGCGCTCCAAACTGCGGGTGAACTGTTATTACGTTACCGTTTATGCACACCCAGCCTTATTTTAAGCTCTACACTGTAGCCAAAGTGGTTCCTAGTAAGCAAGATTATTTTTCGTACACACTTCCTTTCTTATAAAATTCGACGTTTACTATGAAAAAAAAATACGACAAACCCGTCAACATAACATCACACCTGTAATACCCAAGGGCCTGACCCTTGGGTATTACAGGTGTAGCTAATAGTACACCCACATTTCGCCAGTTATGTTTAAGTCCCATGTAATAGGGGGTCGAGCCTATTGGCATCAACCGGGAATATCTAGACTCCGTGGCTACTACTAAGAAATTCCTGATGGTAAAACCCAATAACACTTTGCTTCACCTGGGAATCGAACCCAGAAACTCAAGCTCAGTAGTCGCGCTTGCAACCTCAAGACCAACGCGGCAGTCACGTCGAGTTAGTTTTAATGATCAATTGCATGGTTGCTTGCGGTTTTGCTCGTGTGGTGGTTGGTATAATTATTATAAAACAAAAAAACATCGGATCAGCGGTATCGACTATCTCTATCTCATGCTGCCACGTAAAGGCATCATTTGATGGAGCGAGAAATCCGGTCACAAGCATCCGCATTCATCCGCATTCATCCGCATCGGAAGCACTTCAACATGCGATTGGACCTCTCACTTCAGTGAGTTACAATCTAAGTGATAGAAAGGGAAAAAGATGCAAGAAAATGTTGATCTGTGCGTGCAAAAGTGATTTCATCCTAATATGAAAGTTGTGAAGGTTGCTTAGGAGTTTTAGGCCTACTTCACACTAGACTAGACTCATACTAATAACCACTTTATTCCACCAAATTGTACAACGAAACCAAATTGTACAACGAAATTGTATAACGTTACTTTCGGAAAAGTTGTGTATTTGGTAGGTTTTAGAGGAAGGCACAAACATACCCTTACCATAAAACATCCCAAAAGATACCCAATACGAAAAGAATGAATCAGAAGATTGATAACTCATAGATTAGGAGCATTGCACTCAATCGAGTCACGCAATACCAACATTACACACATCTAGTGGTTCGGGAATGATCGGAACACTTCGGGAATATACGGCACTATTTCGGCAAGCTTCGGCAATTTTCGGCAGCTGCTGATCGAATAACGTTCGACGATATTGGGACCGTAATGAGCTTTGACCCGTATTTTAATTACACTTCTTGCTGGAGTTTGAAGGCTTGATTTACTTGCTTATTTTTGTTTTGGTATATTTTCTGCACAAACGCACAAGTAGGTCACCTAATGCATTTTCTTTAAAATTGCAAATTATCTGAAACAAGAAAAAGTCGCCGTTGAGAGTTTCTATCGCCGTGTCTTTTTAGGGATAGACTGATACTAGAGGAGTATACTAGCCTAACGAGTATGCGAGCTAAGCTTGAAGTCTCTCTAAAGGATTGCATCCGGGACGAGGTGATCCGACAGAGAACCAGAGTTGTCGACATAGCACAGAGAAAGAGTAAACTGAAGTGGCAATTAATGGGCCGGCCATATTACCCTTAAAACCGATGACCGTTGGGATATACGTGTTCTTTAGTGGAGACCACAGGGTTGCTGGTAGCAACTGGATGAGACTTGCTGAGAGTCGAGGTGAGTGGCGAGCAATTGAGGAGGCTTATGTCTAGCAGAGGACTGATGATGATGAGATGAGTATACCATAGTCGGACATCTTTCGGCCAAAATCGTCGAATCATTCCCTCTATCTTGATTCCCTTTACGTCGACTCGTGAAACAAATCACATCTGTTTTAAAAAGTTTACGTTTGACCACGAGGTTGGAAAACTACACTTAGAACAAAAAATTAAACGCTTTATATTTATTTTACACAATTTATAAATTTACCATTCTATTATAGACAAGAAAAGGCTATTCTAAATTAATTTATCTAATTAATATCTAAAATGTATTGAATAAAATCGTCCTTTTGGCGACCGAAAGTACTAGGCTTGCATACATTCAAGGGAGTCTACTACATAATTGAAATAAAGGTATATAGGTAGAAATACCATGTTCAATTTGTGCAAGCTTAGAACTTCTTATCTGTTTACTGCACAGATCTTGTGGAAAACGTGCGCGGAAAAGAAAAAGAAATAATCTATTTAAAACACATGAAGTCCCTATAATAAGAAATAGTAAATTAATTTACTTCGGATTTACTATTTATTTATTTAATTTACTTCTTTAAATATGTCCACGACCCCATACTATTTAAGTATTCAATGTTTTCATCAGCACAATGTTTTGAGTATGTTACATTTAATTTTACCCTAAAAAAAAGTCGTTTCCCAGCAATATTTTTTCCGTAGACAAGTTTAGTTTGATTTACAGAATACTTGGTTGAGGGCTTCGTAAAGGGATATATTAAAGATGTTTTCTGTTCGCGACACGTTGTGCTTTATAAGTTCTGTACCTAACAAAAGTACTACATAATCAGCCTACAGTAGTCCACTACTGGACATAGGCCTCCTCGATTCTCGATACTCAGCAACTCTCATCCACTTGCTACCAGCCACCCTGCGAAGAACGCTCCACTGAGCCAGAAGGGGGGCCGCCTTACGCTTGCCGATTCGCGGTCTCTATTCAAGAACACGTCTACCCCAACTTACAACGGTTATATGGCCGCGCGTGGCCCATTGTCGACATCTCTGGTTCTCTGCGCTACGCTAAGTATAGCCCGTTCCATAGCTTGCTGAGTGACATTGAATTTATGGACCAGCCGTAACGTAAGTGTTCACGTTTTGGCGCCGTAAGTCATAACAGGTGGGATGCACTGGTTTAAGGCCTTAGTCTTTAGGATCTGTGAAATAAGTGACGAGAAGACCCGACGAAGTTTTCCAAATGCTGCCCAGTCCAGCTTGCAAAGTTGTTTTTACCAAACTGCAGAGTTTGCCCAAGGTAAACATAATAATAGGAGTGGCTTGAGACACGCCACGGCGTCCTCACCTTCCGCCTGACGCAGGTCCTCACCGGACACGGTTGCTTCGGGAGGTTTCTGCACCGAATCGGGCGCGAGGAAACGCCCGGGTGTTTCCACTGCGAGGATCGACCGGAGGACGCGGTGGAGATGTGCACCGCGTGGGCGAAACATGGCCGCGCGCCGTGTCCTCGAAGCGGCATTCGGCGGTGGCGACCTCTCGCGTCCGGCCCTGCATGGGCGTGCGCTACGAAGAGGCAATTAGACAAAGCCTACCCTACCAACTGGGGCAATTATTATAACTAATGAACTATGTAATAAAATAACACTTTGTACAAAATATTAAAAAAAGTTCAAACTCCTGTTCGAATACTTAGAGCAATTTTTCGCGCCCGTGTTACGTAACCAACACTGTACTGGAAGTTGCTACGAAGCTCGACGCTCACCCGCCGGACGCATCTTATAGGCAAATAGTCTGCTGGCCTTCAACCCATTGATAAATTTACGCACACAGCGGCAAATTGGTGCATATTTTCGTGTGTATGAACTGCACACATGTATAGATTGCAGCCATTTTTGGGCGGTAACTCCTGCGAGTGTAGCTGGGCTATGATTGGCTGCTACAACACAAGGCCAGGATTCAAGGTGAATGTTCTTTAGCCCGCGTAATTTAAATTTCCTTAGGTTTTTTGCAATTTGCAGGCCAGTGCTGGGTGTATGTTGATTAAAATAATGATTCCTGGGGGTATTGGCGCGTATTATTATTATAATAATTAATAATATTATTGATATTATATTTATCTTCATGGGTGTCGTTTTCGTGGTTTTTGAGTTGGTTATAATGAAAATGAGGTCAACATGAAAATCCAAGATGGCGCCGATGAAAATTTTCAGTTTTTTTTTCATAGGTGTCATTTTCGTGGTTTTTGTGGCCGCTGATGATGAAAATGAGGTCAAATTGAAAATCCAAGATGGCGCCGACGAAAATTTTCAGTGTTTTCTTCATGGGTGTCATTTTCGTGGTTTTTGTGGTCGCTGATGATGAAAATGAGGTCAAAATGAAAATCCAAGATGGCGCCGATGAAAATTTTCAGTTTTTTCTTCATGGGTGTCGTTTTCGAGGTTTTTGGGGTCGCTGATAATGAAAATGAAGTCAAAATGAAAATCCAAGATGGCGCCAACGAAAATTTTCAGCTTTTTCTTCATGGGTGTCATTTTCGTGGTTTTTGTGGTCGCTGATGATGAAAATGAGGTCAAAATGAAAATCCAAGATGGCGCCGACGAAAATTTTCAGTTTTTTCTTCATGGGTGTCATTTTCGTGGTTTTTGTGGTCGCTGATGATGAAAATGAGGTCAAAATGAAAATCCAAGATGGCGCCGATGAAAATTTTAAGTTTTTTCTTCATGGGTGTCGTTTTCGAGGTTTTTGGGGTCGCTGATAATAAAAATGAAGTCAAAATGAAAATCCAAAATGGCGCCGACGAAAATTTTCAGTTTTTTCTTCATGGGTGTCATTATCGTGGTTTTTGGGGTCGCTGATAATGAAAATGAGGTCAAAATAAATATCCAAAATAGCGCCGACGAAAATTTTCAGATTTTTCTTTATGGGTGTCGTTTTCGAAAATCAAGATGGCGCAGACGAAATTTTTTTTGCTATCATTATTTCGTGGCCTACCCTTCGTGGAATACCGCTGCACGCCACTGCGGCCCTGGTTCAAGCCATGGTCCGGAGCGAGTCGGAATGGGACGCCGTCACCTCCTTCTGCGAAGCAGTCATGCTAGAGAAGGAGGTGGCGGAACGTGAGAGGGAGAGAACCTCACGTCCCGGCAGCCGCGGGAGACGCCCCGGGCGTCGGGGGCATAGGCGCGGGTCTGTCGTCTCATGACGACAGGCCGTGTCAACGGCGCGTTCGTGTTCCATACGCGCATCAAAGAGAGTCAGCAATAGGAAGGGGTCCGAAAGGACCGATGCCTGCCGGGGTTGCGGGACTGTTCGAAAGAGATACCGTGACCCCGGAACACAAAGGGCGATGAAGGAACATGGATGGGTTTTAGTCAGTAAAAGTCTGACACTCCCCTCCTGCTCCGCCCAGAACGGGAGAAGTCATTTGATGATTTCCCATGCGAAAAAAAAAGGTAAACATAATAATCATTCTCGACCAACCCCAAAAGGACCGCCATTGATAACAATAGATCCTGGGGTGACTTGTTCGTTAACATAACCTGGGTTTTGTCTAAGTTCACCCTGAGACCAATGTGTATCGAATAATCAACTAGGCCATCCAGCATCTGCTACAATTCGTGCAACAATCCAGCCAACAAAAGTACTAAGCTAGCAAGAATTGAAGATGGTATTTCAACCACAGTTGACTATGTGACAATATTAAATAGTAAGTACCTATTCAGATACCCGGAATATAAAAATACACAACTCCTTGAAATTATGCTAGCCTAGTACTTTTTGGTGGGTTTTCAATGAATTATTTAAAATACGGATCACTGGATGAACAAACTAACTTTATTAATGATTAAAAATCCGTATTTCGTTTTTAATGTGACTGTACTCTGTGACAGCTATGTCGAGGCGAAACAAAAGACAGGAAAACACAGGACCAAGGAAACTCACGAGTTGACGTAAAGGAACTCGACACAGGGGGAATGATTCAAATCGTCTACTTGGATAAATTCAATAATATTGTTCATCCCACAAATGAACCAACGTGGGCTATCAAGTATCCGTAAAGGTTTGCGGGTCCACATTGTTTTCCTTGTTTACATTCGTCACCTCACAACTTCAGGTCCAGTTGAAAACCAGCGTCAGTGTTTAGCATTTTTTCTTAACTGGGCTTGTTTGGTGCAGCCGTATTGTACACATTCCTGTTTTTTTTTTACAACGGTTTCACTTTTTTTGATTTTGTTGTACCTTTTAGTCTGTGCTAAATAAATACCTATAGTATTTTATTCATTTCAAGCTGGGTTATCTTGTGTGATATGTGAGTTTACGTCGAAAAGAACATGTAGTTGTAAGTTCTACATGTTTTTTTGACATTGTCCCGGAATTTCTCCTGTATTATGGTCGCGTTTACAAACATTTAGATATTATTAGGAGAATTGAATTCACTTGGATCTACGCAAAAACTGGCTTAAAATAATCTTATCTTACTACTTTTGTAAATGCGAGGGATGAATGGGTATGCACGCAAAAACTTCAGAACGGATCCGAAAGAAATTTAGAACACAGATAGTTTGAAATGATGAAATGATGTTTATTTTTGCAAGTAGGTTCTTACAAACACTTTTACACGTAATTTTTTTTTAAAACAAGATGGGGCCGGTGTTTCGTACCTGACTATACTGAGAAGAAACAGCCGAAACAAACTCGTAAGTTTGTGACCTTGATTAAACATGGGATACTTTTTATCCCGGTAGTAAAATCGATGAGACTATTACCGAACTCCACGCGGGTGGAGCCGCGGGCTAGTAATATAATTATACATTTATGGCTCAAATACCGTGAAATATTGTGCGTGACTTTCCTAATCACGTTCTATACATTTTAATTACCCTTTGAATTTCAAATTTGAATCATTACACACAAAATTAGTGTCGACATACGAATCTGGCATACATTCATAATGTAGTTTGATTAATATGAATATTAACAGTTGGAGTTAGAGAGACATTCTATTTAAATTATTATTTTACCAGATAAAATAGAAGAAAATACCTGGCTTTCACCCAGGAGGCTCGGGTGCGATTCCCGGTACGGGACAGTACCGTTTGAGGAGCTCGTGGCTAAATAATAACAGCCGCTCGGGTCGATCGTTAGGTTAAGCCGTGCTTGCCTAGGTTGGTCTGTGGATGGGTGACCAACCCATTACATACCGAGTTTCCTCCGTGCCTCGGAAAGCACGTTAATCTATAATAATAATCTAGTACAACTGGAAGCTGACCCCAACATAGTTAGGAAAAGGCTAGGCAGATGATGATAAAATAGAAGAAAACATCTGATTCTGGTTCCAGGAATACAAGCAAAATCATAATAAAAACATAAGCTAAGTAAACCAACTGTTAAAGATGATGTTATACCATCCGAAAGAATACAAAAAAAAATACTAAACTATTTCTGTTTCAACTAGAACTTCTCATTTCCTCATACGTCAGCGAGAGAGAGTGGAATAAGACAAGACGTAATCTCACTCTTTCACAAAAGAACAAAGATGGTTTTAACAATTTCTCGGTAATAAACTTTGGTAGTTCAACGTGCTTCTGAAAGTCCTAACCGTTGGTGCCAGCTGTAATTTATAGATCTTTGACAGTCGTTACAGGTAGTCTGACAACCAGTCTTACCGAGGGGTATCGTATTACCCAGTACTAACTGGGTTGTGAAGGTCAGATAGGCAGCCGCTCCATGTAAAATATCAGTTGAATCCTGTAGGATTAGAAGCCAACACCAACATAGTTGTGAAAAGGTTGAGCAGATGATGAAGCCCTAGTTGTTTAGGAATAGCCTTGACCCTGTCCAGCTAAAAATCACAATTCAAACTTCATTACCCCCAAAAATAAACCAGCTAACCCGAAAAAATAAACTTTTTTAATCACACAAAATGAGAGGGACCATAAAAGTCGCTCACGCAAATGTAACATCGTTAGAGGCTTTTGCGAACTTTAGATTTTTTAATTAAAAGTCCAAGCTTTTATTATTAAAATGCTTACTTTTAGGTCTTCGATTTTGGTATTCGGATTATTATGTCTGAAGTACTGTGTGTAATTTTTTTTCTCCGGATTTTTACGTATTTTTGTTTGGTATGGCTTTGATTGTAATGATTGCAATACATGAGTGATTCTTTTTCTGCAATTTTAACATAATATTTCACCTTTTGTTGAAAATTCCAAATTGGTAGTCATTATTGAAATGGATTATGTTCTTTGTATGCTTTATTTGTTTATTATTTAAATGCACTTTTAGGCAATAAACCGAAAACATAGATTACTATGTTTTCGGTTTATTGCCTAAAAGTGCATTTAATAGAGCCATTAGGCTCTATTAATTTACACAACTGTATTTCATTACGAAGTAAGTACTGATGCTCTGGGTCAGATCTGATGGATTAACGAGCTTTGCAAGGAACAAGTTATTTATTTATTTATTTATCACAAACACTACTAACATTGCAGGAAAATCCTAATGCGTTAGCGAAGTCCTTAATTAAACTATCTTCTTAATAACTATTATAAATAACATAACACATACAACATAGTTTTAGTGAATTCATTCAGAGAGCAGGTAAATAGGTAAATAGTTCCCTAGTATCATTATTCCTACAATTTATTTGGGGTCAGCGCAGTAATTTCTTTATTCCAAACTTCTCTTTTACTCGTCATCTCATACGACACCTCCTTTCTTGCCAGGTCCCTGATAATAGGTGGATTAAATTAACCAGAGGAAATAAACTTGCTCGATGCTGAACTTGGTACTGCAATGCCTGCTCATATTTTTACAATTCCATAATTATCCTGTAACATCCACCACAGAAACACAGGCCCCTTTTTCAGGTTTGAAGAAAGAGTGGGGCATAATCCACCACACCACACGGACCTAGTTCGCACTGGGTCCGGGTAATTTTATCAATTTTACCTTTAAAATATTCTAATTTCTGAACAAAACACCAGTCTAACATCATAACACCAGACCATTTGTCACAGCAATAACAAATGATTGCTTATGACCAAAGCGATCTAAATGAATAACGCCTAGTGATTAATCGAGAAGAAAACTGTTTTAATTAAAAATAACTGCGATATCCAATCCCAGAGTTTTCATTAAAAGGAATGGAATTATTCTTCAAAAGTCGTGTTTCCTTCGGATTTAGGTGTTGTCTCCCTCGCACATCCATTTTGGGGGTTGATATAAATGATCGGACGGAGTTGGGATCGTCTTATGTGTATCTAAAGCGAGGATATCGGTGTTGGTCCAGTAATTGGGTTGTGGAGGTCAGATGGTGGTCGCTACAATGTAAATACTGATATTTGTCTGTTTTTGGTTGGATGTAAGTTGACCCCGTTATGATTGGGGACAGCGTAAAGTGCTAAAAGGTTGGCCAAACTTTTATTTTAGGGCTTATTCAAAAAATACTTATTTATGAAAGCTTACAATGTTAATAAACATTTTTAATGATCTAATAACTACATACTTTAAAAAATAGCAGCAGAACCGCCTTGGCCAAACGAATAAATACAAAAAATATGGTATACAAGCTAAGAAAAAAAAAGTTGCCTATGTGCTATTCCAGACTACACCTAATCTATTTCTGTACCAAATTTCATCCGGATCCGTTCTGGCGTAATGATTAACACCATCCAGTAGTAAGTTAATTAAAATATTTTTTAATTATCAGGACAGATTTTACTCTAACCGAGACCACATCCCGTGCAAAGAATATAACATGGCTACGTAAGCGGAAAAAGTAAAAAAAAATAATAATATTCCGGTCCAATGGCGGACTTAATTCCGGGCACCGCAACACTAATTACGGTAAAAGGGCGAATCTCCAAGGTAAGGATAATCCTTTCCTTGTACCTACTTCATTTTAATAAATGCTGCGTATTTTACGTATATTTTAATTAAACATTCTCACGTCGTAACCGTTGGGTGTTCGCACCTCGGGCTCGGAATGATAAAGTATTGTGAAGACGCACTTCTATATTAAGTTTTTTTTTCTGCGTATATTTTTTTGTTCTTGTTGAGTTCGGGATTCGTTTGGGTAATTAATTGAGTTGTGTTTTTTTGGAATTGGGAAAGTGTAACGTGGAGTTTTTACTGTGTTTTATGTTTTAATGGTGTGCGTAGGTTGTTACCAGTTTGTATATTATCTAATAGGTGGAAGTGAAAGTAAATCGCACATAAAGGCTGTTTCGCGGTGTTGCAAGATAAGTGTACCTGGAAGGAAATGGGGGAGGTCTTTGCCCAGCAGTGGGACTAAAAAAAATACGATTAAAATTCATATTCAATAACTTTGATTGGAAGCCAAGCATAACAAGTTTCATAAATAATTATTTTGTTTGTTTTCAAAAAGATTAAACTGTTACTTTTCTGTGTTTCATTAAAATGAACGTTGTTCATAATATGATTTCTGAGAATTAAAATACAGGAATTGCGATATTCCATGAAAAAGGCATTTTCATCCCATCGCATCAACTCGCCTTTTTCCGAACTGGGCAGAAATTGATCTTTAAAAACGGGATTAACACTTAGGATACTTTTTATCCCAGATGTACGATCCCGTGGGACAACCGAACCCTAAGCTGGCGAAGCCGCGAGCATAATAAGCTAGTTAATACTACAGAGCTACAGTTACAGTGGTTTCCAGTGACCTAATTAAGTCCGCCTCACAGGTCGGTGAGATTGTTATTGTGTTTTTCTGTTACTTGTTTCTTGGTATCAAGTACGGGCGCAATAAATGTCGATTTGCTTGCCTTAGTAGACGCGATTTGATTACATGGGAGTGGTAATATCCCAAAGGTTATTAGCTTTAGAGGCGTGATGGCATTATGATGTTTTGCAGCTCACTCTAAAACATATATTTTTTGCTACACACATAACATAACATTACGCCTGTAATCCCTGAAGGGTAGGCAGTAGTGCACCTAATAGGACACCCACACCAGTTATTTTTAGGTCCCATGTAATAGGGGGCGGGATCTCCGTGGCTGCTACTGGAAAATTCGAGATGGAAAAACCCAACAACACTTTGCCCGACCTAGGAATCTAGCCCAGAACCTCATGCTATATTCCTCATCCCTCGGCTGCCCTCTAAAGTACTCTGGTATAATCATGAACCACACGCCCGAGGCGTAAGTTATCCATAAATAATACCCTATCTGTATAAAAAAAGTTAGATGAATCCCTATCTTATCCCAAAATCAAACGTTGTTAGATTACCGATCCTTTACCGTCTTTATTCTATTCACCACATCATAAGAGCCTAGAGATACAGCCCCGGGCGGTATTTATTTGCCATTTTCGTATTGCTTGCCTTTCTACAGATCCACCTTTTTATATTCTGCCTGAGTTGACCTGAGTAAATAGAATGACACTTAACTGACATGTACCAGGTGTAATCGGACTCTTCACGAAGCCGTCAACCAAGCATTCTGTACATCAAACTGAGTAACTCTACGCAAAAATTATTGATGGGAAACACGTTTCACGGTAGAACACAATGTCACGTAATTAAAACATTGTCATAATAGATGTATTTAATAGACTGGAGGGGTCATAGAAGTATTAAAAGTAAAGTTATGAAATTTAAAACTGGTCTTAAAGTACTTACGGGATAATATCTGTGATTTTCTTTTTCTATGAGATCCCCGACCCCCGATCCTTTAAGTGCAGTGAAAAATCATGAAAGTCTAAAACAGTGCATTAAACTCCGTAACTTTTAGGTGTCCCAGCTATGCTTCACAACAAAAAAAATGGTCTTCCCATCAGGAATCTCTGAGTAGCAGCCACGGAGTCTGGATTCGTGCCTAGATTATAGGCTCGCCCCTATGACATGGGACTTAAACATAACTAGCGAAATGTGGTGTACTATTGATACACCTCTGCTTAACCCTACGGGGATTACAGGCGTGATGTTTGTTATGTAGGTATGTTATTCTTCTTTTCTTTATCGTGTGGTTAGTGCCTAATCTGGTGTCAGAGTTTTTTTAATGCTGCCCATGGGCCTCTGACTTGGCTATACATGCCATCGAGAAATATCTCTATCTTATAATACGTTATTAAGTTTTTTTATGTTAATTTAATTGTAGGTCTAATATTTAATTTGACCTTTGACCCAAATTAAAAATCATAGCTTTTATGCACGCTAGCTTAGATCTCCCTTAGTTCACTCAGCTAGATCTCAAATCTACCCACGCCTCGCCCCTTCACCGATGCGTTAACATTCAAACTTTGTAGGAATAACAACCTAATAAAACGTTATGTTTTTGTCTCAATAATTCTTGAGAAAACTTTCATTCATCTACCAAAAATTTACTGAAAATTCTAAAGGTCTCTTCAATTTTGTTGTAATATCTGAATGCGAGAAAATATTTTTATTATAATAAAAACTTATGCCTTTGGCTTCGCCCGCGTGAAGTTCGTTAACTGTCCCACGGGGTCATCTACCGGTATAAAAATTATACTATACTCGTATGTTAATACAGGTTATAACTATCAATCTGCCAAATTTCATACAAATCCGTTCTGTAGTTTTTGTATGAAATAGTAACAAACATCCATCCATCCCAGCCTCACAAGCTTTCGCATTTATAATATTAAGTAAGATGGAAGGAAGAAGCCTTTGCCCAGCGTAGCAGTGAGACAATAAAGGCTAATAAAACAATTCATAAACATAATGATACTGGCTGTCTTAGGAATTTCTTAAAAGCAAACCGGAGTCTGGCGAATGCCGAGTTCATGGCAATGGGCTAAACTCGCAAAATTTGTCTGTATTATAGATACACCTTAGTCTGCCTATCCCTGTCGGAGTAACTAATGGTAAAAACGTAAAGTGAGCATGTTCGTTTGTCGTGCCTTGGCGCCTTAAGGACTGTGCGGATTGTGATAAAATTTTGTACCACGACTAGGGTTGAGACATGAGCATGAATAGATTTTGTTGAAATTTGGTACAGAGGTTGTCCATGACCTGGGGTCTGGATTCTGATGGTATGTTCGAGTAGGGTATTTTTCGATCTCCACACGAGCAAAGCCGTGGACAACAGCAAGTGTATAAAATATTAAAGAAACTAAGTTATCCCGTAAAGAACGTTTTGCTGTCAACCAAGTGTAAGTAAACCGGGTTTTGTGTAAACATTAACATTTTAATTAATGTGTAAAACTAAGATGTTTATGTAGCTGAGTTACAGTGTTTATGTGCGTACACTCGCGTGTAGAAATGTTTATGAATGTTAAATATTTTATTAAAAGTTAAGGAAACATTTCGAATTCTGATTTTTAACCGACTTCCAAAAAGAGGAGGTTATCAATTCGCCTGGTTTTTTTTTTGTTTTTATGTTCAGCCTTTTTTTCGCCAATTGTGAACCGATGTCGATGATACTTTTTTGTTTGGAAGAAAATTACTTCGCGGTGGTCCCATTTAAATTTGGTGAAGATCTGATAGTGATCTTCGGAGATATGCAATGGAACTCTTCAATTATAGACAGCAAATCGGTCGTGATTGCTGCTATCGCTTGGATGTTTGTTGTTTTCACAAAATCATAACATAACATCACGCTTGTATGCTCTGAGGGGGTATGCTAGGGGGTAACTTTACTTTGAATAGGTATTCAAAGTAAAGTTGGATGAAGTGAAGTTGGATGTTGGTTGGTTGTTGGATGCATCCTATAACTGTAAAACGACATGTTTTACATCAAAAAAAGTCGTTTCCCCGCAATAATTATTGCGTAAAGTTACTTTTACGTAATTTGATGTTTGGTTGACGGCTTCGTGAAGGTTCCGTTAACACCTCATAGACACTGAATCAATCAGAATCAAAATTAATATCTCTGGTACAAAAATAGTTTTCAAGTTCAAGTTCAGGTTCAAACTCATGTGAAGTATTGTCAAAACTTAAAAAAAACTTAATTTTCTAAACTAAAACTAGACACATAACTCGTCTTTCTTAAACAAAAACTTCCAGCTATTCTAATAGAAGGCTGCGTTCAATTACTGGGCCAGAATGAAAGTCATGGCTTCGTAATATAAGTATATATTATTAGACCATGACTCAGTATGGCCATTACTCAGTAACCTTCCCGTGAGGGTCGGTCTTTTACTTGGTTTCAGAGTCTTGTGTCTTATTGTTTTGTGAGATTTTAGGAATTCTTGGAAATTAACTCAGGAATAACATATGTACCTAACCTGATTTTTTCAAAAGGTTTTGAATTATATGTATGATTTTTTATTAGATAGTTCTTAAAAACACAATTTTTTAAACTATAAGGGTGATAAAATTTTGTGTGGCCATGTAAAAATACGTACTGAGGTATATGAGGCCCAACCGACTCCAGGTTGAACCTGCCAGCACAATAAAGAAACCTTATTGACCTCGGACCAATTGTCTGAAATTACAACCCAAAACAGAGCAAATAGTCACTGCAAGGAGAAGCGAGAAAACCCGAGCTCAGATAATGGGAAATCTTCATAATTTTCTTTTCTCAAAGAAGATGGTTGTGTCTGACAATTTTTTCAGTCAATTACTATAAGTAATTGATATGGTCAGACCAATAAGTCACGACTTTTATTAAAAAGAAAGCATTTCTTCATACAAAATTTCTAATGTTACCAAACCACTTTTCCGCCCGACTGTACATTGCAACCAGTAGTTTACGTGCTAAGGCATTTGCCGTAAAACTTGCTCATAAGGCAACGGTTAATATACGGGTTAATGGAAATTAACCACTTTCGAGCTCCCTGTAAATTTTATGGGCAATATGTCATTGAAGTTAATAGTTCTAGAGTTAAGTGTTTGTTTTGACTTGATTTGTAGAAAGAAAACTAACTTTTTATTTACATGTTAAAGTCTTAAAATAAAATGTTTGTATTAAGAAGTAATTTTTCCAGTACTAAGTGGTTTATGGAGGTCAGTTAAGTTGTCGCTCCTAGTTAAATACTGGTATTCAACTGCATCCAGTTAGACTAGAAGCCGACCTCAACATGGTCGGGAAAAGGCTAGGCGGATAATGAAAATGAGGAGGAAGTAATTTTCAAAATTTATTTATTTTATTTAAACTTCATGTACAAAAGTGGTACATAGGCAGACTTAATACCACAAGGCATTCTCTACCAGTCAACCTTAGGGTTAAATAGGAAAACATAGTGATAGGGTACAAAATAATGTGCAAAAAAACAAACTTACACAAATTCATCAATTTATTGTCTTACTTCAATTTACTCGGCTCATGTCAGGTAAGAAACTTTTAGGAAATGTTTGTGCTAATAAGAATAACTTTGTGTAGGTGTAATCGACCTTGACATTTATTTACCACGCTAGGATTGAATGCCAGTTGAACATCATCATACGAGAAGATTCAATAGGCATGACGACAGTATCAAAAAATTGCAAATCTATTTAGTCCGTCAGTTAGAGTATTGGAAATTAATGGACGCGTATTTTTTGTTTTTGTAAATCAATGAATATTGACAAATATAAAACGCATCAAAACTTGTGAGTGGGGGCTCGTGACGTCAGAACTATCTAAAAATTATACCTAGGCGTGACGTATTGAGAATTTTAAAAGCGTCATATCTTCGTCTATTTTGATTTACGTAACAAAAGAAAATACACGGGTGAAATATTTTCTGATAATCTAACTGACGGACTAATTCGTTTTTTTTTGTCGTCTCGCCTATTGTCTGCAATACAAATGCATAACGCCTGTATTCGTCAAAGGAGTAGGCCGAGAAGAACCAAATAGTTCACCCAAATTTCGCCAGGTATTTTTTTAAGTCCCATGTTGGCGAGCCTATTGTCGCCAGCCGAGCACAAATCTGTGGCTGCTGCAGAGAAATTCTTAATGGAAAAACCCAATAACACTTTGCCTGACCCAGAAATCGAACCCGGGAGCTCAATCTCAGCAGTCGCGCTTGCAATTACTAGATCAACGAAACAATCGCGGCGGGTTAAAATTTTAGGGAAAAGACAATTTACTGGGAAATAAATTGTCTAAAAGGTAAAAGATGTAAAGTGATCACTAGGTAGACAATAGCTGGTGTAACACTAGCTACTACATCAAATAGAAACTTCGTGATCGCTGCGTATGTTGCTGAACAATAGAAAATATTTTACACACTCATGCGCTTTATAATGAACGTATCGGAGCGAAAGCGGCCCGGTAGTGACGCGACAATATTAATAAGCTGCGAATTGACACGCACACTCCACTAAGCACATAGTGAATATTCTATCACCCAATTAAGCCCTATACATATAATATACAAAATATATCAATACCTAATTGTTTTAGTTCCACTGCAAGATGAAAGGAATACTCAAACCAAAGGCCTGTTTCACTACTTACGATTAAATTCCGTTAACTTACATAATTGGCCGATAATTTCATACAAATTCTGTTCCAGTTTTGAATTTATTCGGTGAGTAGTGGCTATACAGACATCGTGAAATAGGCTCTAAGGCGAACACCTCGCAACAGCGCATTCATTGTTTTACGGCCATATTCAATAACTTACTGACAAGTATCGGTAGGTCGCTATATCTGTCTGTTTGACATTTAGCTTACGGATGGTTAGAAACAAAACGTTACAGAAAAGCTTTCTTTGATTTTTTTATGAATCAAATGAAAGGTAGGTGACGCGGATAGGATATTTGAAGCTAACTTTGTTTATAGAAACCCCGATAGCTACGAGACGTGGCATATTAACTGACAGTTATACATAAGTAAGTTATAGAAAGCGGCCGTTAATGACGAGGTATATAATAATAGTCGTGTTACTTACTATTTTTGCGATTCTGAACATCTCTAGTCAAATTAGAAACCACAATCGGTGCGATAGAATTTCGTATATTATATTAGTTTATTTTATCTGTAGTTTAGTAGGCACATACTTGTGTCCGAAACGTGGGAGCTCACAATGGGCCTCATCAGAAGGCTTAAAGTCACTCAAAGGGCAATGGAGAGGGCTATGCTCGGAATTTCCTTGCGTGATCGAATCAGTAATGAAGACATCCGCAAGAGAACCAAGGTTACCGACGTAGCCCGCAGAATTACCAAACTTAAGTGGCAGTGGGCAGGGCACATTGCTCGTAGAACGGATGGCCGATGGGGCCGAAAAAATCTGGAGTGGTGACCGGAAGACGTTGCGTTGGAAGCCACTATGTAGAACGATGACCTGGTGAAGGTTGCGGGAATCCGCTGGATGCGAGACGCACGGCATCGGTCAATGTGGCGACATTTGGGGGATGCCTATGTCCAGCAGTGGATGTCTTTCGGCTGAAATTATGATAATGATGATATTTGTGTCTATATCAATTTGTTAGCAAAATGGTATGTTTCTGTTTTTTTGTACTGTATCACAATTTGTATACCGTATTTAACCCAAAGGTTGACTGGTAGAGAATGCCTTCTAGCATTAAGTTCGCCCATGTAATCCAATAAATGAATAAATAATATTATTTCTAGCAAATTAATTTATCGGATCTACGTTACAGAATGTAAAGATCTAATTGAATTGTTAAGTACGTCTCGCTAATTACTAGACTGAGGTTATCTAAAAATATCAAGAGGAAATGTTAACAGAAAATGTGGGTACACAAAGCACAAAATTATATTAGATATAGGGAAAATATTTTACTATATTTTGACGAAGCGATTTGAATACTTTGTTATCATAAGAAGGAAGAATAAATCTCCCGGAAAGTTTCTATGAAAAAGTCCCGAAATAAGATTGATAAACTTAGGAAGATACCTAGGTATTTTAACTGGACAAAGACTTATTTTTTCTATTTTACATTTTTCTTTGACGTTAATAATTTCTTAGGTGAATTTTGTATGATAACTCTATATTGTTTTGGCATTATTATGACGAGAAATAATAGTAAAATAGTCTTTACTATTATAACCTGCATGACATAAAGTGTGTAAACCAATATTTTACATCGTGCGACCAACTCCGTGGCTAGTACTGAGAAATTCCTGATTGAAAAACCAATAATACTTTGCCCGACCCGGAAATCGCGCGCTTGCGACCATTTGACCAACGAAGCAACTTATGCTTTCCGTAGCTTAGCAATACGTTTTTGACTTTTCTTTACCATACATCATATACCTTTCAATTACCCTGAAGGAAATTGTCTGCTTAGCCGGACTTTCCTGCCAAATCTTGCAAATAAGGCCCCCAGCCAGAAATAACCGTTACTCGTGGAAGCTATTCCAAACCAAAAAAGATCTAAGACACAGGAAAACGTAAAAACATTTCCTGACTTTGACAACAGCTAATCTCTATAATACTGCTTAGTAGACAAAGTAAGTATAACAGATAATACAAAACAATACACCAAAGCATTTTTCCTCTACAAAATAATTACTTGGAAAAGATGAAGCACTCAACGGCTATTTTGCGAGGGCAACCATAATCGTTTCCACTTCCCGCTGTCATTATCTTCTGAGTAAATTGATGCTTAATGTCTATCATTTTGTGGAGATGTTAGGCTTGAATACGTACTATAAGTACCTGGGAAATTGATCTGGTTACGACGGCCTTGAGAAATAAATATGGGATGTAAATAGAAATTCGAGGTTAAGCCGTAGAATTGTAGCTCAGACATATATTTTTTATGCGTTATTATCTTCTTCTATAACGTGTGGTTAGTGCCTAACCTGGTGTCAGAGTTTCTATGCCGCCTATGGGCCTTTGACTTGATTTTACATGTCATCAAGAAATATCTCTAAGGCATGCTGGATTCCTTACGATGTTTTCCTTCACCGAAGCAAGTGATAATTTTATACGCACATCAATGTCGAGATCTACTTGTGACTTACAAGTCATAGATCTCGAGTTCAAACCCCAGGCCCGCGTCATTATGACTTAATGCTAAAGAAGAAGTAGTGTGAAGCAAAACAACGCTTTATTACATAATGTTTATCGAAAGCAAATCCCGAAGTTATTGCTAAGTACGTTACTCCCGTACCTACTTCTTACCACTTAGCTTCGTTGAAAGTTTAAGTCATAGATTTTTGGCAGCCTTCTTTTTGCTATTTATTACTTGAATCCTGCTGCCCGCTGCAGTAATGTACTATTTAAGACGAAGGATCGTCTTAAATGTAATAGTACATTACTGCAGCGGCCAGCAACAGAGGCATTGATGGACGAACGTAAAAATGTGGGCCGAGGCGAAGCCGAGGCAATAGGTAAGTCCATCAATGCCTAGTTGTGGCCAAGGCTTGTATAATACTTTTCTCAAATAATGCGAGGTAATTAATACAATTACTTTTCAAAATCAATGATACACACAAACAACAATCATTTTTCTCGCGTTGAAGAGTTCATTTGTTTTATTTTTCAATAAACCGATTTATTTCCAAACCAATTCGAAATTTAAATAAAACCTTTGATAAGTTACCTCCTTGGTTGCGTTTCAGAGTAAAAGATCGTTCAATTTTTAAATAACACGACAGATATGTGTTTACTATGTAATTTATTTGGCCGCTAAACACGACAGACATGGATTTTCATACAACTTTTGCCGGCCGCTGGTCGCATGTATCTGGCCAGTACAGCAATTTCGATTCATCTCGAAGAAGGTTGTCAAAATAATGCTCAAATTTCGAAGCATGTTTAAGAAAATTAACTTAGCCTCTAGTTGGTTGCGTTCAGTATCTCCATCAGTTGCTGTTATAAGCAAAAAACAGAAATCGCACAATATTAAATGTTCTATTTTTTGTAGAAATCCTGAATCCTTATCTTCCATGACTGTTTCTACCTTTAGGTATGATTTAGAATTATTTACTTTGCAATGGTTTCCTTTACCACATTTATTTCGGTAAACTTAAAGCACATCATAACATAATTAATTAATTAAGATCCCTCCAACAAACAAAATATTCCACGAAATTCATTAAGGGTCATCGCGTCCAAATGCGCTAGTTCAAAGGCTTTTGTTGCCGTAATTTAGGAGTAACTACAAAATAGTGGTTTAATTTCTGACCTCCCTTGAATAGGGGAGTGCTGGTGCTGAGTTTTGAATTAAAGCTAATAGTGCATAATGTTTTAGGAGCTTCCGCAAAGAATGAAAGCCTTGACGGGTTTATGGGCCGGGGGTGGAAAATTACCGGTCATAAGTTTCGTTATTGTGAATTAAGACATGGCTTTTGTCTGCTGGGTGTTTTTCATTTCATTAATTAATTTTTTTTTGGTGCTTTATCATCCTTTCTTAAAAATGGCTCTTATATTAACTACTAGCTTATGCTCGTGTAGTTCGGTAATTGTCCCACGGCATTGTACTACCGGGATAAAAATTATACTATGTATTAATCCAAGTTGTCAACTATCTGTGTGTCAAAAATCCAAATTCGGTCAGTAGTTTTTGCGTGAAAGAGTAACAAACATTCAGACATCCATTCTATTATAATACTAACTTATGCTTGTGAAGTTCGGTAACTGTCCCACGGGGTCATCTATCGGAATAAAAATATACTGTACTTATGTCTATCCAGGTTATAACTATCAATCTGCCAAATTTCATTCGAATCCGTTCAGCAGTTTCTTAGATTATCCAACGTCGATTTCATATCTATATTTATTTGCACAGATATGAGCATGCAGACGATATTTAGGTCCATATTATTAATGGCTGCACGAACGGTAGTAATTCGGATATACAATTTAATATTAATATATATAGCTTTATAACTACCATACACGGCAGTAATACCTTATTTCATAACAACCAATACCATTTTTATTGAATTACCGCTAAATCCTCCAAATAATACTTTCGTTACAATCCTCCGAGCCACAAAAAACCCTTAATATCTTCGGCCAATCGACGAAAAATTGTATTTCCTGCCGCGGATCGATGCCAGTCAAATTGACATTAGGAAAAGCCGGTTCTGTTCCGAATGTAATAAATAATACAGGAACATTCCCTCTAATTACACCTACAGAGTTACCCTTGAAAGTTTACTAAAAACACCAATTATTTATAAGTTAGCTTTGGGGTAATAATACCCTTTTTGACCTGCACATCGATCGCTTTAAAAATGTATAATAATTTGATGGCTTTTTATAACATCGAAAGTTTGAGTACGTTTGAATAACAAGGGCATTGATCAAGTAAAATGTTTTGTATTGAAATGTAATTATAATAATTATTTGGTTAGCAATTTGTTTCGTTATTGGCGCCTAGATGGGACAGCAATGTCTACTTAAATTTAACTACCCTCAAATGTGGCTTCTTCTAATTGTATGTTCAAAACATGTCATCAATACTTCAAGGCCGTATAATACACACATCAAAAATGTCTAGGGATCAAGCATTTTTATGCGGATTTCTTGAGATTGAGATGTGGCTTTGTAATAAATTTATGATTTTATAAATTTATATGGATCCTTTTTGGTGCATTTCATAATTTGAATCAGGAACTCTCAATCAAATTCGAGTAAAAGATGAAAATAAGCTGTCAATATTTTCCCTATAAAAACATACAACGCATTGAAGACATTATTAGTGCTACTGTTTCCCTACTACTGATTAAAACCAACGTTATTATGGAGCGGCGACGTCATTTAAGCAGGGAAGAAATGCTCAGAGCCGTGGGAATGATAGAAGCTGGTTCCCGGCAACGTACTGTAGCTTTAGCTCTGAATACAAGTCAGAGTGTTATCAGTCGACTTTGGACACGTTACCGAAGCACTGGTACCGTGGCTGAGCGCCATGGAGGACGGTATCGCTGCACCACACGGAGACAAGACCGATACATTCAAATCTTAACTCGAAGAGCTCCAACAATAACCGCCATGATGTTAGCCGTGAGGCTTCATCACTCTTCAGGGAACTTAATTAGCGACCAAACAGTCAGAAACCGCTTGCATGAAGTGAACCTTCATTCCCGAAGACCGCTACGGGTACCACCTATAGCAATGCACAATCGTAGGATTCGATATCAATGGGCTCTTGAACACAGAAATTGGGCAGAAGAACAATGGCGTTTCGTGTGCTTTTCTGATGAGTCTCGTTTTGGTATGAGACCGGATACAAGACGTATACGACACTGGAGAACCCCTGGACGCCAACAGCGATTAAAATCCTGCCAGGAAGTCCATCCTTATAGTGGTGGAACCATCATGGTATGGGCGGGTATTTGGATCGGCGGAAGAACTGAGTTGATTTGAATCAGAGGCAACCTCAACGCTCAAATTTATGCTGAGACGATTGTATCAGACGTCATCGTTCCTCTACAAGTGCAAATCGGTCCCTTATTTCAGTTAATGCATGATAATGCACGACCGCACACCGCAAGAGTTGTAAGACAGACTCTCGCCGCAGCTAACATCAATGTCCTGCCCTGGCCTGCTCAGTCGCCAGACTTGAACCCGATTGAGCATGCATGGGATATGCTACAGAGAAGAGCTCTGCCGAATATGGAGGGTATCCAGTCGCAAGAAGACCTTTTTTTGTTGTTGCAACGAACATGGGCGGCCATTCCACAGCGTGATTTGGATGAACTCATTTTGAGTATGCCAAACCGATGTTCTTGTGTTGTTAGTGTTCGCGGTAGAAACACGGATTATTAATTGTTTAAGTTACCCAATAAAATTTTAAAGAAAACTGTTATTTCAGTCTTTTTTTCGAACTTTAATGTTAGTGGTTCAAATGTCAAAAATCCCTTTATTAGGAAAATGGCAAATTTCTTTATTAATGCAAAGGTGACTTGGTTTATCGTTACTGTGACAAACGAAAACACTTTATTTGATGAATCCTTAAAGAAAATTTTAATTAATATCAATCAGGAGAAAAGTTATTGCAAAAATATATGTTGATCCCTAGATACTTTTGATGTGTGTACTTGAATGGTTGTAGGTTATTTATGTAGGAAGTTGTATTGATGGACTACAAAGTACCTTTTATGTATTTGTTACGAAACATTGTATTATGATTGCTTTTTAGCTGACTGCATTAGAAAGAGTGTTATACTTTACCAATCGGGATCTGTACCACGAGTAGAATGAAAAGCAAAAATATTTATTTGACGTCAGTTATTAACACACACAATAATATAAAAAAGATGCAAAATAAGGAGGAAAACATAGTATGTGCTGTGTGCCTCACGGCTGCGCCAAAAAGGTAGTAGAATAAATACTACCTTCAAAGGTTTATAATTTATACTGATCCCCCCATCAAGATAGCTGAAGTTATTGTGCTTCAATCGCTATTTATTGATCTACTAGAACACTTACTTGAAAAGCACGTGAAAGTCTACCACGTGAACGATAATATTTGTAGAGTAAACACCATAAATAAATACACATAGGTTAAGGTAGTGTCAACACAAACGATGAAGGTAAACTATCAATTAGTTACATAATGGTAACTGGGTTTTTGTGTTGACATGTTTGCTTATGTTCACACAATGTTAGGTTTATTCATTCGGTTGGCTTTTAAGTCAATTTGTAAACAATTTTTATGTTTTTATGCTAATACTAAACAGATTACTTTATTTAGTGATTTGGCAATTTTTTTTTCAGATTAACATTGTTTAGTTCATATTTGAGTAAATATTATTTGACTGCTTCATTGGTAGAGTGGTCCTGGGTTCGATTTCCAAGTTGGGAAATGTGTCATTGAGTTTTTCCATTAGAATTTTTTCAATAGCAGCCACGGAGTCTGGATTTGTGCTTGGTTGATGGCAGTAGGATCGCCCCCAATTACATGGGGCTTAAAACATAACTTGCGCCACATCAAGTGTAAAGTTCAAAGAGTAGGGTGTTGCTTGTCGAAGAAAATTTGGATCGGTATGTCAAACTTAGTACATTTACTTTAGTTCTGTATTTTCCTGAATGCACAGATAAGTTAAATGAAGTGAAGACTCTCTTGTATTTCTATAATTGAAACTCAAATATATGTGCATACACAATATAAACAAGAATTTATTCCGCCCTAGATCACATTTATATCACTACTGCGTTATGACGGGCTCAAAGAGAATATTTAATAGCGTTTGTCATAGTTTTAAGTTCTAAGATATGTCCTTACTTAGGGAATTGTAAGATCTACTTAGAAACTTAGAAGTTATATGTTTTAGACTTGACAAGACGTTATTATACAAGTTTGGATTACTTAGATAGGTCACTTTGGTGGGACAATGTTACCTAGGATGAAAATAATGTTAGTTGTGGTGCTCTTGAGAAACTTGTTCTTGAAGAAATTATCAAAACTCTTACTATTTTTACCCCCAATTTGTTCCGTTCCTATCCGTTCCGAGCTCGTTTTTTTATGAGAATCCATTTTCATACGAAAAATGGATTCTCATAAAAAAACGACACCTACCCGACGCGCCTTCGAGCGGATAAGACTTTAATTAAAATATTAGTGCAAATATTTTTTTTTTGTGGTAGTTGTTTCATAATAAATAATTAGTCGATTGTACCTATTACAGTGTACAATGCAACTTATATTTGAAGATTTATCTTTAAAAATTGTCGCACTGACAGAGTACAATATACGTTATGTTTATCATCATAAGGCAACATCAGAAGTTCACTGCTGGGCTACTCCTCAATCGCACTCAACTCGATTCTCGGCAACTCTCATCCAGTTGCTACCAGCCGCCCTTCGAAGATCGGAGCTCCACCGAGCCTGAGGCCATTTCACCTTATGCTTGCCTTGATGGGAAATCATCAAATGACTTCTCCCGCTCTGGGCGGAGCAGGAGGGAGTGTCAGACTTTTACTGACTAAAACCCATCCATGTTCCTTCATCGCCCTTTGTGTTCCGGGGTCACGGTATCTCTTTCGACCGTCCCGCAACCCCGGCAGGCATCGGTCCTTGCGGACTCCTTCCTATTGCTGACTCTCTTTGAGGCGCGCGTGGAACACGAACGCGCCGTCGACACGGCCTGTCGTCATGAGACGGACGGACGGCGAGCTAGCCCATAGCCCACCGTCCACAGGCCCGCGCCTACGGTGGCCGGGGGCCGCGGGGGGGCCTCCGACGCCCGGGGCGTCTCCTACGGCGGCCGGGACGCTGTGAGGTTCTCTCCCTCTCACGTTCCGCCACCTCCTTCTCTAGCATTACTGCTTCGCAGAAGGAGGTGACGGTGACGCTTGCCTTCGATACAGTTAAAAAACTTAAATAACTTGAAATAGTTATGGTAACATCTGAAATTAATAGGGAATATGCATAAATTTTCTTATTTTTATTTCGGTACGGAATGTTAAAGTACTATAAAAATAACGACAAAAAGCGAAAACAAGACATAAATCGGCCAAACAACACAAAAGTTATAACCATTTAAACTTTTGTTTCTATCTCTTTCTAGATAAACGGAATTTAGTATGGATTTTGTACGTCGATGCAGCGAATGACGTCATTAGCTGTATCGGATCTCTGTGTCTAATCAGCAGTTTCAAATGCTTATAACTTAGTATTTTATAGATATTAAAAAAATAATTTTACTTTGCTGTTTCTGATGTTAATACGCTTTGTTTAGAGTGATAAAAAAATCATGCATCCCTTATTGCCAAATTGTTGACGGGCACTGTCTATTCGATTTTGCTGGCCCGCTCTGCCAAATTATACCGAACTAAAGAATCCCTATCAAATATTGACTCTAATATCAGATCCAACATACACATTGTGACTGTCTGTCTCATGCCTTTAATTATTAAGCAAATATTTTAGTCTTGATTCTTATTTTAAAAACAACACACTTCTGCCACTTACAAATCCATTAAATTTCTATTTTATGGTTTGACGACGGGATAGGGTACCGTAATTAATAACGCAACGTTCCGTCCTCTTGTAAACACACTACAAGATACGAGCAAAAGAAATATTTCAAAGAATTCCTTAGAAACGTTAAAATATCCTATTTTTACGAGCGACTTACAATGGCGAAGCGACACGTGTTTGCAATATACTCTGGTTATGGGTTTTGCCGGACGGACCCTTAAAACAATTGAAAGATTCACAAAAAAGCATCAGCGAGCGAAGCGCGTGATTCTGGGAAATGGTTCAGGTTCAGGCGATAAGGGCTGAGAGCGTGGGAGCGTCGGTTAGAAGAAATCCCGAAGAAGGGTGGTGGGCTCGAGACAGTCGGTGTGACACCGCGGTAGAGACGAGACGATAAATAACTATGGTAGTTAAGTTAGGGGTGAGTTGGGCCAAAAGCCCTAGGCTTAGTATATGTGTGTGTTTGTTGGTTAGCGAAGAGGAGTCGGTTTAGCAACGCGGACGGGTCCGGACCTTGTGGCTAGTTGAGCTGAGTTAGGATAGCCGGGATACAGTCATTAAAGCACTAGGACGTCCTAGATTAGGCTCGTGAAGTTAGCATAGTCTTGGTACCAAGATGCACACGTCCTCGTGGTCTTTTAAAAGAGAGCGGTTAATATTTATAAGCTAAATATAATTAGTAGTAATAAGGCTAGTCAAAGTGAGTGAGAACGAGGCGTGAAGGGAGACGGCAGAGGTCGCGCGTTGGCGGAGGCGAAACTGGTAATGTGTGAAATATAGATTGACTATCTTCTATGAACACTTGGTAAGTGTTAATTATAATTAAATCCTAACTTAAATTGTCGTTTGACGGTAGCGCGGAAGGGCTGATAATAATCATCTATTTCAGCATGACGGAGAAGCCGCCTTACGTCATCAAAATGTATATTATTATCTCATGTGTTATTATGTGTCCACGTCCTATTCCATACCTGAGCAAATATTCAGAAGCTGCGTTTGATTTTAGGGCGACGGCGACAGCCGCCTGACACCTGACCAGTGACGAATATTGACTTGTATCTGACTCACTACATATGGGTGGCCGAACCGTAATATTCGCACTTCGATTAGAACAAACTCCATTGTTCAATGGTGTAGACAGCACTATAATATTCACAGACTGTCTAAAACAAATTACATTGTTCAGTATTATAATGCCAGCTTGTACTTGTGTTACAAATCAATCAAACGCTGCTGATGAATACTGCTTCCTGTAAAAGTCTAGCTCAGAAAATTGCGTTGAGATCTTTGGCGTCCACTTCTGGGAGTTTGGGTTAGGCTTCACCAAGTATCACAAACTGAATTGATAGCTACGTTCAAATGAACGCTAGGGACCGTGTCTCGTTAAAACCAAACCCGGCCACTGCTAGGCCTATTTCTGAATCGTCAATATTTATCGAGACACGCAAACTCGACATGGGGAAGATTAAAGAAGTGAGAAGTGACGAAACAATTACCACTTCAGCGTTCAACGATAACAATTGCAATATGTTCTGCCACAGACCGAGTCTACGGTACGCTTGTGCAAGTTGTGTTATGATATAGAAAATGGGGTAGACGGTCGTAAGGGTATTTATTAACGTGAGTACGTGTGTAAGTAGAGATACCGAAAACCTGTCTTCCTCAATGGTAAATGGCCTCACAACCCATTGCCTTAGTATTGTGAAAGACATGTAAATAGTGCTTAGGGAGCGTGTGTTATTAGAGTTCGTAGTATGGTCCTTAGTAGGATCATGCGCTTAGGTCTAATAGTACACGTACGTCGGGTAAACGTTGTAAAACGGCTTCATGTTAATGACATGGGTTTGTTTGCGTTTGCAAAGCGGCATCTAGTTTGGAATTAAGTAAAGTAACGTAACGAACTAATCAATAATAATTTCTTAAGCGCACGCGTAACGTTTCCCTTCCAACCTTTCATCATATATCATATATTTGCACCCTCTAGTCTTATTAGCTTCATACCTCTTTGATGTTTTGCCTTTTTAAGATTTGTTATTACTCAAGTATTTATGTCTAACTGTGTATTCCCAATATTAACTTCACCTTGAATTCCACCCCTGTCCATTTGCCTCAAAGGACGGGACAGGGCAGCCCCAAATTGGGAATCAGTCCTCTTGTCAGTGGGAGGCCGACCAGTCAGGGACGAAGCCTACAGGGTCGTGCGGATGGCGGGGCGCGACCTTTTCCCCTTCGGGGGAAACTGACCTTAATACTAATATATTAGCATGAATTAGGAAAAACGAAAATTTTATCAGCCTGGGGTAATTTAGGAACAGTCACAACATGAAGGTGAGATTAGTCGTAACGACTAATCTCACCTTCTAATTAACCCTAGTACAAACATGTCTAAACACAAATTTTAATTATTAATACGAAACATACTAACATGCTTCGCTGAGGTAAGGTAAGATGCTTGCTTTAATTTCCGGACTGAGTCCTGGCGTACTTTAATCTCGGCGCCATCTTGGATATTTCGTCTGTTTGTATTCGCAACAGTGTATTTACTAGTTTAGTTGTCTTGTTTGTTTTTCTTGTTGATTGGAAAGTTTTTTTAATCCACCATCCATCGCCATCTTTGAGTCCAATAAGTGTTAGAATTGTGGCTTGATGTAGTGCAATTAGCGGGGAAGAAGGGCTTTGTTTTTTGTTGATAGATTGACGCCCACTTCTGTATTATTTGTACCGTAAAAACTGCTGTGGTCATAGTATAAATAGTGATTGAGGTAAAAATAGAATAAATGTGGAAAATTCATTACCCACGCAAGCTTGGAAATATCTTTTATACTACACCTGCTTGGAAAGTACCTTGATACTTTATAAAATTTACGGTAGAAAGTACGTCATTGCATATCGCACAAATATGCGGGGAGAAAACGCATCTGAGCGGGAGAGAAAAGTGTATGAAAATCCATTTCTTACGTGGTTTTTCTTTTTTAATTTTGGGTAAGACTATGCGCCGGTAACCTAAATATCAAAAGCCAAAAAGTTTTTACAGTGAGTTTTTATCTCCAAGTTCGCAAAATGACACTGGCCACTAGCTGTGTGTTGGATGGTGTCGGGCTGGCAGTGCAACCCTGCGGCGGCAGGATAAACATTTTGAAAAAAGAACATGTGAAATTCCTCCTACATTGTCGCAAACATCTCAAACAAACATTAATGGAAAAAGTGTTACATTAAGCTTCACTAACTGCAACAATTTCAATATAAATTTCAATTAGTAAAGATTTCGTTTTTTATTTTCCTCGTAGGTGTAGTATAAAGCACTATGTATCACTCGAGAGAAAGTGCGATTCCCGATCTCGGGTGTTTTAAAGCCCTCGCCTACGGCTCGGGCTTCAAACGACACCCTCGACGGTAATCGGTCACTTTCTCCTCTCGGTGAACAATGTACTAAATTACCTATGTTATTTTTATTTTATACCTATGTCTTGTCATTTCATTTTCGCAAAAGTCAAATACTTCATCTTGTGACATTACACACAGGAAGATTTTGTATTAATAATCCAATTTGATGATGATGGTCTTTCACCTAGTTTAATTAACATAATGATGATATTATAGTTACGAGTCATGATGGAGTAATACATTGTAATTAAAGCAATAATCATGAGTATTGTTACAAAATAATGTGACACCAATCATGATCCGTGAAGTCAAGTCCAAAAGCCGATGAGTTTTGAAATTTCCTCAAATATAATTGTGGGAATGTAAGGTGAGTTAAGTGGCAACACTGATTGAATGAGGGAATGTGAGATGATGGAGTGACAACACTGTATGTCAAGGAAGGATGCGCAGAGCGCATTATTAGATGTACGACGGACGACGAATAAGAAAGATGGAAGACGTAATATTTTCAGAAGTGTATTATAGAAACTAAAGTTTGCTTGCTGTTTTATTTTGGAATCCCACAACACACACTACATAATACAGAAACACAAAGAATTTTAAAATATCCTAACTCGAAGTACCTGGAATTAGGATATTTTGAGATACACCACTCTCCACGCAACTCTACAACTCTAATCCCCTCGATAACTAAGCCACAAAGACCCAACAAACAGCACACAAAGGTAAATCTCAATCAAACGTAACAAAACAGGCTAAGTACACGGACAAAGAGCGGACTTGTAAAAAAATGAGCGTAAAAACATCGGCCCGCAGGCGTTTCATCTGAGCCTTTTGTTTGCGCAGCTAGCTTCTTCATTAAACGTCGGGGGTGACAATATTAGCTGGTTGTAGTACGGTGCTCGATATTACAAGCGTTTTGCTGTGTGAATTGCGAGCATAGTGAACTTCAAAGGGGTTTTTAAAGTTGAAAGGAATGACGTGGCAGTATGAGGATAAGATAAGATAATTATAAGTTTTAGTTGTTGCAACCTGTTTTTAAATAAATATTTCAATAGTTAATTAATTCCCATTTTGAAAAACTTAAATCAAAGCCTAAATGAAAACGTACTGTTGGATTTCCAAGGCTCGGGTTATCGCCCAGGCGATACCCCACTAGTTAAATAATCTCAGGTAAGTGGGGATTTTTGGAAAAAAATAGCAACAATCCCCACCAGATGTTGTTGTTTCTAAATTGTTAAACAATAAACCTTACGAACCGTATAACACAAAAAAAAACAAGCGCGAAAATTCAGAAATGCGCACCTAATTACCCTTCTTACTGTCTTGGCAAAGAAACCTCAAAGATTTAACCCGACGCAGGTAAACCACCAACACGTTTTAAGGACCGTTTCTCGACGAAATTAGAATTGAAACTGAGCATGGCCCAACCGAGTGTGTCTGAGCGTAACGTGGCATTGAAACGTAGAAATTATATCACCATCGTCCTTTAATTTTGCCGACAAAGGGTGTCATTATTTTTTAATTAAATTGGACGAGGTTTTGTGTGGTAATGGTGTGCTCCTTTTAGGTGGAAGTTGGATGTTTTGGTTTAGTATTTAACGTGTTTTGGTGTGGTAATTAGTAAGTAGCTGTTGGTAAGCACAGGTGTAAGCCAAATTTAGACGGAGAACGTGTCAATGCTCGCTGCAAATCCCAATTTAGCCTGTATGAGCTTTCTTCTGTATATTTCGATCAGTTAGTTCGTGTAAGCACGCACCTGTGATTTTTCGGATTTATGTGCGTATTGTTTAATTTTCACTTGCTTTGGTGATGAAAAACATCGTGAAGAATCCTGCATGCCTGAAAAATATTTCTCGACGGCATGTTAAAGCCAAGTCGGTGGCCCATGGGTTGCATAAAAACTTTGACACCAGGTTAGGAACTAACACCACGAAAAATATAAGTTAGTTGATGAACAGTTTTCATAAAAGTGTCCTTAAATGACACTTTGTGTTTTTATTTGGGCTGTAATTTAGTGGTACAGACGCCAGTAATAAATGCTTTTTCTTTCTTTCTTTCTTTCTTTTCTTTCCAGTACATCCAGCTACTAAAATCTGTCAATTTTTTTTATTAGATTTTCAACTTTATCGCTAAAGCATTAAGTTCAAGGATAATTGGGAAAATTTGTCAGTTTCAGGTGGCTTGATGCACTGGCTGTACTTAGGGTTGATGAAGACATACTCATTTAAGTATTTATAAGTGTTAATATTATTATTCTACTGGAATTACAACTCTGAAATGTAATAAATTCAACAGTATTCACTTTTATTCAGGAATTTACCTTGTTTTAATGAAAAGTAGTAATTAAGTGTGTCGGTTTTTCTTTGTTCTATTTTAAGTTTATATAGAGTCTGGTCATCTGGGAATTAGATAATTATATTTTTGAACACAATACTGTCCGTACAGGATGTTAACCATGCTCTGGATATGACGTTAGTAAGTTGTCTTATTTACCTTCCTCTCGTAGATAAAGAGGTTTTAGGTACAGTGCGCGTCATCTTACTAGAGCTTGCGCAGTGAGGTTTTAATTAAGCCTGTTTTGAAGTGGAGCAAACATAATATATATAAAAAACCGGCCAAGTGCGAGTATTTACATGGATGGGTTTTAGTCAGTAAAAGTCTGACACTCCTGACACTTTGTGTTCCGGGGCCACGGTATCTCATGGCTATGGATCATCTGCGAAAGCGATTTCAAAGAGCGACATAAAACCAGTAGAGTCATTGCTGTTTTATTTTTTGTGTGAATGTATTTTGTGTCCGTAGGTGTGACCGTGACCATCACAGTGGGCCCTATCAGAATACCAGCGCTGCGGTATGTTTTTCATCTATCGCAGCATCATGCTGAGATAGGAGCCTTTTTGGCCTCGCACAGGTCTTTTTTTATTTAGTTTTAGATTTATTTTTATTATTATTTTTGTAGTTCCTGTGCGTGTCCCAAATAAATGTATTTTTTGCTTTCTTTCTTCTTTCTTGTTTGTCATGGCGATTTGGGTGGCTTTGCTGTTGCGGATTGCAGTTGCGTTTGCGATCAAAATAACTGCTTAAATAACATCACGCCTGTAATCCCCGAAGGGTTAGGCAGAGGTGTACCTAATAGTACACCCACATTTCGCCAGTTATGTTTAAGTGCCATGTAAAAGGGGGCGAGCCTAATGATATTAGCCATACAACAACACTACTACTATCAACAATACTAGACTCGTGGCTGCCACTGAGAAATTCCTGATTTAAAAACCCAATAACACTTAGCCCGACATGGGAATCGAACCCAGGACCTCATGCTCAGTAGTCGCACTTGCAACTACTAGACCATCGAGGCAGTCTGCACTTTAATAGGTACCTAGTTATCACCACACCGCGGTTTTAGTAATTACCGTTAAAATATTTTCAGCTTCCTCAGAGCAAGCCTGTTTAATACCGTTGAATTTACGGTAGCACCTGCATTTGAATTGTGCAATTTTACCGTGGAATATTTTATGTGGTACCGTATCGGCGAATATAGCGGACAATAAAACGGGTAGTTAACATTGTGTCATCTGATTTGAATTTTAGAGACATTTGATTGGTGGATAGAATATTAATGAAGCTATTAGATTGGTTAATAATTAAATGTAACCGCAGCTTTTATTATCAAGCAGGATAGTAAACCTCTTCTCTAATGAAGAGGATTACATTGAGCAAAGGGCACAACTGCGTGTTTAGGTTTTTCAAATAATATCGTGGTTCTAGGATATGAAAGAAAGAAAAAAATATTTATTTGGGACAAGCACAGGAACTACAAAAATAATAATAATAAAAAAAAAAATCTTAAACTAAATAATAAAATGAAGACCTGTGCGAGGCCAAAAAGGCTCCTTTCTCAGCATGATGCTGCGATAAATGAAAAACAAATACTGCAGCGCTGGTATTGGTCACACCTACGGACACAAAATATTTTTTTGTGTAAATGACAATATGCTGGTTTCCTCGAGATGTTATGCTATGTGACATCCATCAACCTGCACAAAATCTGTGCAGTTGATTACGGCTCACTTCTTATCAATGAGGAGAGGCCAGCAGTGGGAACATAAAGAGCTAACCTCATCTAAGTCCTTCCTTCCGATGGAACTATGTCGTCTGCCCATCTCGCTGCCGGGTGATCCCACATATCTTTTTCCAGTTCTTGGACGCTGTTTGGTGACAGCCTTAGACCACCCATCATCACTGCGCCTTGCTAGGTGTCCCGCCCAACTCTATTTAAGTTCCAACGCGATTTTCAATATCGAAATTTTTTGTACGTCTTCGAATTTCGACGTTAGGAACTCGATCTACCAGTTTTATATCGAGCATGGAAGTTACGAGCAAGTTCACATAATTGTCAAAAACACAAAACTTTCCTCTGTTTATTTGTCATTAAATACCAAAACCAATTAACATCATGACCTTGTTCATATACATTTAAGTACGTATATTACACAAAGACTTCATACCGAAGTCCTTTGCTCAATAATTCAAAAGGCTCGGATATAACCTTCTGGTACACGTCGATACAATTATAGCTTTCTAATGTTGGGAATATTTACTTAAATTCTAATAAGGAAGTGTTTGGGAAAGTATGTGTTCGAAGTTTAATGAGTAGATTGTGTTATACATATTAGGGCCGTGGGAAATGGGTCAATGTCAAATGTTTTTACCCGAATTTGTATAGGGGGTGATTTTTTATGAGTTCGTGTTGATCTTTCTTTACCATAATTTATTTGCATGTCTTCTTCTTCCATACTTCTTTGTGACACTCTCTTTTGATCCACATTTTTTTTAAAATTTTGTTTTAAGAGAACGTTGCCCTCCCCCACACTTGGAATTTCTCCTGTATCGTGGTTGCGTTTAAACTCACATACTACATAAACAGCAAGACTCGGAAAAACTACCTGTAGGCTATACAAAAACATTAATTTTCACAGAATCTATAAATCCATACTTTCCTACTGACTTGTAAAATAAGATAGTGATAAGATATTTTTTTTTTTTTGTTACTCATTGATTAATAACAACCTAGTAAGTCAACTGCCTCGCTGGTCTAGTGGTCGCAATCGGGACTGCTGAGCAAGAGATCCTAAGTTTGATTGCCAGGTCGAGCAAATTGTTATTGACAGGATACAAACATAGTTCCAGAATTTATTAGAAATTAATCACTTTCTAATTCAATTTCCGAAATGAAAATAAGCTGGGCTTTTCTGAATTTTAAAATATCGCAACTCTAATCCATACTGACTGGAAACATTGGAATAACCGGCCCTGTTCCTAGAAAGTTGCATGCGCTAGAAATTTTTCCATTTTCCGTTAGTTTGAATAAAATCAAACAAAAACTTGCTACAGTTTGTTAGAGTTTTCAATAATGTCGTTTTTGTAAAGGTGTTTGTTTTTACTCTAGTTTTTGTTTGGCGACCTCAGATTAATTTTCTGAATGCTTTGTGCTTTGCGTGTTGTGAAAACGGAAATTGAATGTATTTTCAGTTTTGTACGTTATTTATCCATTTATTAAATCTTATGCAAATACATTAGTGATTTTTTTATTACTTTTATTGTTAAACAATTGCATTATTAATACAATTTGTTGGACCCCAAGATTTTAAATAATTTGATCAGATTTTAGCATCTCGTTAATGTTAAAATAATATATTTGTTCTGGGGCAAACCTGGGAACCTTGTAGTTACGGAGAAAGGTAATGATAGATGTATGTTGATAAATAAAAAAATAAAAAATAATTTGGAGATCCATTCCAACTTTTTCCCAATTTTTGTTTATTCAAGTTTATAACTTTTCAAGTTATAATTATTATATAAAATCAAGTTATAACTTTACTTTAAATACCTTCAAACTATGCAATGCATCCATCAGCACAATGTTTTGAGTGCGTTGCATAGAGTCCTACCGTAAAACGTGATTTTTCATCCAATAGAAAGTCCCTTACTAGCAATCATTTTTGCGTAAAGTTACTTAGTTTGATGTACAGTATGCTTGGTTGACAGCTTCGTGAATGGTCTGTTAACACCTTGTGGACACTGCAGGTCCTATCTTCATTTGTTCTCACAAATGAACATCAAGTTCGTTAAAGAGGACGGGAAGAGCCGATGACGGCTGATGACCCATTCTTAGATAAAACATGACACAACATCGCGCCTGTAGCCTCCGAAGGGTTAGTCAGAGGTATACCTAATAGTACACCCACATTTGGGCAGTTATGTTTATGTCACATGTAATAGGGGAGAGTCTATTGCAATCAACCGGGCTCAAATCCAGACTTGGTGGCTGCTACTGAGAATTTCCTGATGGAAAAACCCAATAACACTTTGCTCGAATCGGCAATCGAACCCAGGACTAGACCTACGAGGCAGCCCTAGATAAAAGTAAGTTTTTCATCCATCTAATCTATCCATTATACCATTCCATAATCCAGACGTTTTCTACCATCTCGCTTGCCCAACCTCTAAAATCTCTATTCAAACGTTCAACTTCTTATTTTACATAGATTGTTTTGAATCAAGTATTTAGCCAAAGAGAGAGGAAATTAAATTAATTTTATGTTCTTTGTTCTTTAACAACTTTCCTTTTGCCTCCTTTTCTTGTTATTTGATTTCAGAAATTTTATTATAGGTGCTCCAGTAATTCCGTAGCCGAGCATTTCAGATATTTTTTTATTGTAAATCTCACTCTTGTTTAGCAATGTTTTTGTTCCAGGTTATTGTGAATGTTTTTGCTGAATATTTCAGCTACGTTTATGGGTATACATTTGTGAAAATTCTCGTGAAATGTAAGCGTATGTTTGAGTATGAAATATAATTGTGTGAAAAAACAGATAAGATAATTATAGAGGCCCTGTGCCCAGCTGATGGCATTAGGCTCACCCTTAGGGCATGCTATAAGTCCAGTCACCTACATGGAAAGAAAGAAAAGAAAGAAAATTATGTTTATTTGGCACTAAAACACCTTAAAAAATTATACAAAATAACAACGGATACTACAACGGAACTTATAATTAATTTGGGAAATTATATATACACCCATGCTTGACCTTCCGGTGATAACACGTATGGCGTTATGTAACGTTATGTTATATTTTTTTTTTCATGATCACAATTTATGTTTAGTTCACTCTGAGCCAGCTTTTAATTTTCCTTGCTGGCCAGTTAATATTTAATTAGCGAAACGATCCAGTATCAACATGATTTTGAATTTGTTTTTCCGTTCACATGTGACTGTCCCTAAATTACCCCAGGCTGATAAAATTTTCGTTTTTCCTAATTCATGCTAATACTAGTATTAAAGTCAGTTTCCCCAAACCCTATTGCCATGGAGTTTATATAAAAATGGTGGTGGTGACAAAAATACTTAACAGAAGTAAACCCTCGTTAGGTATTTGTAAAACCACCACCATAATAAAATTATACAGAGCGGTTTTAAAATTTTAGATTACTATCCTCTTCACCGTGAACATTACGTGATGTTTGGACTGCCTCGGTGGTGCAGCGCGAGCGCCATGTTCGCAGCGGGCCGCGCGCCCGGCTGGCAGGCGCTGCTTCGGAGCCGCTCGGCCGCCACACGCACCGCCATGCTTCGATCGGCTAATTCCTTGGTGGCCGCGGTACGAGAATGGTAGTACAGTCCCCTACATATAAGGTGCCTGTTCTACCACACGCCGATTACGTAGTTCGTTACATTTGAGGCGCGTGTGTGTGTATATATTGTCGATGTGTCTCGTTAATTTTATGTGTCTGTTTGTTGTATGTGGATTGTTCTATCTGGTAAATTAAAATTTTCATTTCATATCATTACTTATTCTTTACTTCTTTAGACTTAGAGCAGCTTTCAAATGTGATTCAAAAGTGTGTGTCCTGCATGTTTAGTGGAAACTATAACTACACTATATTAACGTGCTCTGGGCAGTTAGGTCGCAAAATCGCAACGAACGGCGTAATTGTTGTCACACGCCTATAGTTCACGTTTATTGCACATTGAGCAAAGAAGAAAAGTACATACATTGATAATAAATTTAATCCTATAAGTACACGTACACGAATGTGCAGAGGCAGCCTTAATGCGACAGGCATTCTCTACCGGACAATCTTTGGACGATACAGAGACCATAAGCACTTCTTACCAAAGAAAAGAAAGATAAAAGTAAAAGATAAAAAAAAGCAGCAAAGATTCAGTAGTACATCAACTCAAAAATCACTTAACTTTACAAACCTTCTAAAAACAGTCTAACAAATCCATCCCCAAAAACCATGTTTCACAATTCCAATAAAAATGAACATTTTCACAAACAAACCACTGCTCTATCCAGGCGTAATATTGTTGAAAAAATTCATAGTAACCAATAAACAACTTGATGGCTGAAACACGTTTTCAACAAAAAGTTTCGGTACAGAAGGTGAGGTGTAAACACAACGAGCGAAAATTAATGTATGCACAGATAAAGACACCGTTCGGAGATCTCAAACCATGTCGTAGGATAAGCTAGATTAAACGAGAATTGAACCGGTACAAGAACTAGAACATTATTTTTTAAGTTTTGTTATTGTCTATGTACTGGCTGTTTTATTTTAGTTACTCATATACATAATTAGATACCACTGTATTGGCTTCCGTACGTTTTTCAAGGGTGACCACTGAAAACCAGCGCTGTGCTGTGGGCTCCCCATAGCACAGCATCATGCTGAGTGGTTTAACCTGTTTGTCGCACGCACGACGTGCTAGCTGTCAACTTCTTTCTTTTTTTCTTGTTTCTGTTCCGTTCTGTTGTATGTTAAACGTCTTATAAGCTTTGTACCTATGTTTTGCACGTCATGTGCCTGCGGCAAATAAATATTTTTTCTTTCGTTCTTTTCTTTTCTTATTTTCTTGATTGTTTTACATTTTAGAATGCACATATAAATTGGGTGCCCGGTGCACCCAATTTAAGAAACTAGTCTCTCTATTTCATCATCTGCCTAGTCTTTTTCCAACTATGTTGGGGTCGGCTTCCAGTCAAGCCGGATGCAGCTGAATATCAGTATTTAACATGGAGCGACTGCCAGTCTGACCTCTACAACCCAGTTAGTACTAGGTAGATAATCTAGTGTCTCTGTTCACACAATAATAATTTGGTGGAATACATACATCGCGCCTGTAATCTCCGTAGGGGTGGGTAGAGTTGTCCCTAATAATGAGTCCGCGGAACACTGGTCAGTTTCCCTCACTTGTCATTTTATTTAATTCGACACTTTCGTTGATTCGTCACTTTCACTGATTGGACAGTTGTGTGAATTCGAAACTTTCCATAATTTGCCAATTTCGTTGACTCGTCACTTAAGTACACTCGGAAGAAAAAAACTGACTTTAGATTAAATGTCAGTTTTGTGTGCGCTCGCTGTACGTAGACGCAACTATACACATTATTATCATCTGCTTGCTTAGCCTATTTCCAACCATGTTGAGGTCGGCTACCAGTCTAACTGGATGCAGCTGAATACTAGTATTTTACTTAGAGCGAATGCCTATCTGACCTCCACAACGCAGTTGGTACTAAGTAAACTCTTAGAAAGACTGGTTGTCGGGCCACTGACTACCTGTAACGACAGTCATGTATTCGCATCTACGAATGACAGCCGGGACGGACCCGTGTTTTCCGAGGCACGGAGAAAACTGGTCGTGATAGATGTTGTGATGGTCAGCCATCCACAGACCAAACTATGCAAGCGTGGCTTAACTTTAAAGATCAACATGTGCGGCTATTATTATTTAGCCACAAGCTCCTCAGACGCGAGTCTACACATGCGTGCGTTCGCTTGTGGGAGGTAATTAACCTTCTGTTCCTATCTATTTTGTCACGCTGCGGGACAAAAGTTTTGGGCACAGTCACGCCCTTTCCCTGTTTCGGTCAGGCAGCGTGACATCGTCTGTTATTGCAACGCTCAGCGAAACGTGTCCTGATTTCTAGTAATGTCCTTACAATTATTTTGTAATAATTATGATGAAAATAATGTAATATCATTTGCTTATTACTTAGGTTAATTTGTTAGTGTGTGCAATTTGTCTTTTTTTTTTCAGAAAAATCTAATTTCTATAAAAAAGGTATTCTGAGAATATACAAACTCTGTGTGCATAGATAAAAGCAAGTTATGTGTTTAAAAACATAATTAAATTGACCAATAACACATGCATTCGAAAGCAGCCATACATTTTTTGTTGCTCAAAAAGACATACAACATGCTTGCATACACACTCATTCAAAAAAAAAACACGACGCGTTGCAGAAAATTAAATTCCTTCCCTCCACCAACAGACCAAAGACCGTCAACTATAATTAGTTTCTCCACGCCACCACATAAACAACCTAGCACAAGAGCCAGAGCCTATTATGAAATATTAATAACTGGCTCTAGAAGCCATAGAGAGCCAATTTTTCTGTCCATTGTGCCTCAGATAGCGTTGATCGGGACAAAGCGAGTGAACAAAGCCTGCTGTACAATGCCGACACTGCAGAAATGAATGTTGTGGCCATTGACTTGGACGCTATTTTAACGGAGCTGTAATCGGCTCTGTTACTGTTTTAGTTCTACTTTTCAATAGAAATGGACTTGGGCAATGGGTTGAAAAAGAACTAGAAAATAATATATTTTTTTAGAAATTTTGTATCCATAAGGGCCGGACTCCACCGTAGTGGAAATTAGACGAGAGGAGATGTGTTGTAAACCACTAATAGAATTTCGTTATTTAAATATACCAGCGGATGCCACGCGGTTTCACCCGCGTAGTTCCCGTTCCCGTGGAAATACGGGTATAAAATATTGCCCATGTTTTTTTTTTTTTTTTTTTTATTTTTTTTTAAAGAAGGCTTACAGACTAACAAACCAATGAAATAAATAATGTAAAATTTAACAATTGCTAATAACAAGCCTCCACATATGGTTAACAAAATAAAGTCGATAAAAAAAGAAGAAAGTACATACAAGTTAATGATAAATTAACTGTCCTTGAAAAATGGCTGTGCCAATAGCCGTCTTAAGGTCGCCACACTAGTGCAGAACAAGTCGACATTAAGGTCCCTAGGAAGCCTATTGAAACTAAGTGCACTTCTTATTGAGAATACATTCCGCCTATAATTAGTCATTGCGAAAGGTACATTTAATATTGGCCGTTGACGTAATCCCATCAGATTCGTGCGTAATGACAGATTAGCAACGAGTTCAGGACAGTCGATGTGGCCATTTGCGATACCCAAAAGTAGACTCATGTCCCCAATATAACGTCTCATCTCCAGAGGAAGGAAGTGGTACCGTCTGCAGCGGTGCTCGTAGTTATCTGAGTATTGCTGAGCCCTATAATCTAGATAACGTAGAAATTTTCTTTGGACGCCTTCAATACGGGACTTATAAGTCTCATACTGCGGGTTCCAAACTTGAGACGCGTATTCTAAATGGCTGCGCACGAACGAACAATACAAGATCTTAACTGGTTTAAGGGATCGGAAACAAGCCGTGGTGCGTAGTATAAATCCCATAGCTTTTGATGCCTTTGCAACTATACTATTCACATGTTGATCGAACAGAAGCTTGCTGTCTATGATTACCCCTAAATCTCTTATGCTATTTTGCCTGCTAACGAACTGACCGTTCAAGGTGTAACCAAACTTTATTAAAGAAGTACAACGTGAAAATGTTAGGAGGAAGCATTTAGAAACATTTAATTGGAGTTTATTACGGATGCAATATATTTCAAACCTATGCAGGTCGTCTTGTAACTGGCATGCATCAGACATGTCTCGCACAACTTTATGAATCTTCATGTCATCAGCATAAAGTAAAATATACGAATGACGAAAACATTGTTTGATATCAGCAATGAACAATACAAATAACAGAGGACCCAAAATGGAGCCTTGAGGTACGCCTGAAGGGACAGAATTCCAACCAGAGGTGTAGCCCTGAAGCACGATAGCTTGTGTTCTGTTCTCTATATAGGAGGAGAACCACCGGTACAGGTCACCGTGTATACCGGCGAGAAACAGCTTCTTTAGCAACATGCAATGATCAATACGGTCAAAACACTTACTATAGTCGGTATAAATGACGTCAACTTGACGCTGTGCCATGCCGTTTGTAATAAACTCTTGTGACAGAAGTAAGTTCGAAGTGGTCGAGCGGTTCCTAACAAAACCGTGCTGCTCCTCACCAAGAATTGACTTGAGAGCCGCGTAGACATCAGTATAAACTATACGTTCAAGAATTTTAGAAAAAAGGCAAATCTTTGATATGGGGCGATAGTTTTCAATATTAGCTTTATCCCCCTTTTTAAAGACAGGAGTGACAAAAGCTGACTTCCAAATCTTCGGAACTTTACCCTCGGAAAGAGAGCGCTTGAATAGGATACAAATGGGTTCAACAAGACTATCAGCACAAGAGACTATGAATATAGGAGGAATTAGGTCAGGTCCACCTGATTTACTGAGGTCTAAAGATTTCAGCAGCTTCAATATACGTGAGTGGTTTATGTCAACTGTGCTGACAGACATTGCAGTATTACTACATTGATCACTAAGTTCATCATCAGCCGTTGAATCAGGTTCCAAAAAGGAGGACTGGAAATAGGTAGCAAAGAGGTTGCTAATATCCTGTCCTGTGTTCACAGAGGTCTCTCGGTAGAACATCTCATTAGGAAAGGAGCCAGCTCTTCGCTTACTTTTTACGAACGTCCAGAAAAATTTAGGATTTTTTACAATAGAAGCCTCAATGTTTGTTATATAATTGTCATAACAAGTTTTTTCCAGCTCAAAAACTCTGGTACGCAGTAATGAAAATGAGTGATAATCAGATAACCTACTATATCGTTTATATTTTTTATGATACTTATGTTTTTCTCTAATAATTTTAATTAGTGCTGGGGTATACCAAGGAGGATAAGAGGACTGTTTTACCGATTTTAATGGGATATGTTTATCCCTAAGCTCATATAGTTTACTATAAAAAATTGTGACGGCGTCTTCCAAGCTCGTTGACTGTAACAGCTGGGGCCAGTTAATTAGATCCAGTTCAGATTTAATAGCATCATAATTGCCCTTCGAGAAGATATAACATTGCTTAGGTTTGTCGACAAGTTTTTCAATTTCAATAAATTTTGTCTCAATAATTAAAGGTTTGTGATGAAGATCAATAGGCAGAGCAAGCGGGTCCGTACACCCCGAAACAGTCACAGTATCGTTACAGAATACAAGATCAAGTAATCTACAGTTAATGTTCCGCTCACCGTTATACTGTGACATGTTAAATGTTTGCATTGTATCGAAGAAATGAATCAAATGCTGAGAAGATATATTTTGCGGGATTAACTCACCATTGGCAACTATGTCAACATCACACCACTCGACATCATTACCGAAATTAAAATCACCCACCAACAAAAACTTGTCAAGTGGATGGGTCAAAATTAAGTTGTTGAGACTATCTGTGAAATTACGCAACTGAGTACTATAAGAATTACCTAGATTTTCCTTGCACAAGTAAAGTGCACATATATGCAAATTGTAAGTAACCTGAGGTTTGGACCTTTTAAGGATTAAAGATAGCCAAATATCCTCCGCAGAACTACGCCAATCCAACCTCTCAACTATTGTAAGATCATGTTTCACCGCTATCAGTACACCACCACCACGCAACTGACCGGTTCGGGAGTAGTCACGATCGCGTCTCCAAACGAGGTAACGTCCATCAAACAATTCACTGTTGTTAAAACTATCATCTAGCCATGTCTCCGAAAATATAATGATATCGTAGGAACTGAGACATACTCCGCGAAACACTATGTTTGTTTTCGTACGTAAACCACGCACGTTCTGGTAGTAGATTTTAAGCGTAGCCATTACTACATTTAACTACAATCAAATAACATAAGAATAGAAAAAAGATTGTCAAAAATAAATTAATTATTGCAGATAGAATAAAGTACCGGTCATTGTCGGAGCGTTTGTAATGACTAATGCGGGTAGCGGTTAAATAAAATAATAGACACAGCAATACACAGTGAGCAGTAGAAATAACATTATAAAAACAGTTCTTACAAAAGGAGACAAAAAGCGACGACCAGTAAAGAGATAAGAGCACCTCGGAGTTAATTGTCATAACTGGGGACGGTCCATAGAGGAAAATGTACCATATTGCACGACACAAAAGGTTTAAATTAGCATAATAAAAAGTGACATTGCAAAAATGATATTCAATAGGCTTACTTGGGCATACCGTGTAACGACACAAAACTAATTGGAAAACGCAACTAGCACACATAAGACTAAGATTCTCAAACAACTTTGCTTCACATCTAAAAAACACAGACTTAAATAAAAATAATATTCTAATAGCGGTTGAAATGTGTGTTAATCGCGAGTCATTTAAATAATTTTTTGCAGATCTTTCTCCGATTTGACAATCAGGGTTGGGGACGCAACATTTTTTCTTACGTGTATCTTCGCATGTTTGACCCAAACGTATTGGAAATCCTTTTCTGCTGAGATTTTCTTAGTTTTAGACAACAACATTTTGTTTATTATTGTAAGGTGATCATTTATGAAGATTTTATGGTTGCCACTCAATCCAATTTTATCTGGGGTCAAGGGTGAGGTCTTTAGTTCGTGCCTAGCAGCTGCTATGAAATCCTCTTTTACGTAACGTTGGCAAAAACAGACTATAATAGGTTTTATACGGTCTTTCTCGCTAGTAGGTACTCTTGTGATGAAGTTAATTTGATTTTTAGTGACAGGGTAATTGACTTTAGCGCCAATTTTAGCTATTATCTCAAATAAGTTCTCGCCACCTGTCTGAGGCACACCCTTAATTTCAGTATTATTCATACGCGACCATTGATCTTTATTATGATTGTCTTCTTCTAACTTATCCAAGCGGGCTTGCAGTTGTTCAACTTGGTCCTGGACTTTCTCAACCTTCACAATACGTAGCTCCATATCATTCAGTTTTCCAGAGACTTCTTTCATAACCTCGCTGTACTGGTTGGACAAGGTTGTTTTGAACTCGGCAAATTCATTCCTCAATGCGACGATTTCTTCTTTCATATTCTCCAGTGTGGCGAATTTCAAAGACAACGCTCGAATTTCCTGCAGGACAACCGACTCTGGTTCCAGCACTTGGGTGGGAGATACTGACAAGACAGGTTGTAGGCTATTGCCTGCCAGTCTGCATTTACTGCAACGCCACATTAGCTTACGATCCCCTAGCTTACGGTAGCCTGCTTCAGTGACGCCCCCACATTGGAAATGCATCATGATGTTACATGATTTGCAGTGTGCACCATCGGACATCGCGTCACTGCAGACACCGCACTTGTCTGAATCCATCTTAGATGTTATGGTAATTTCCAAATAACAAGCAAAATAATACGAAACTTTGAGAAATAGTGGAATTCTTTTTAAAATCGACAGTAATTTATACCAAACACAGTCGTATGTAACCGAGGTCAACGACGTACTGATGTGTTACTTGCTGATAATTTAGCTATCCATTGCTGAAAGAATTTTTCAAATCGGTCCAATAGTTTTTAAGTTTATTCGTTATGTTACGTACCGTTCTCCATAATATTAGGTATTACCTAGTGTACCTACCTATTTTAGTCTCAGGAATTTTGAATGGCTTTTGTTTCCCCCACAACTAGTACTCAAACCTTTGTATGTAGTAAAAGGGATGTGATTTGATTAATTTGTCGGCTTGCTCATCGCCTATTCGCTAAGCAATCCGATTGGTCTACAAAGGGCGACAGTGGCGCCGCACTTCCGCGTGGTACTGCACTTGTACCAATCGTGTCAACTCGTAAACTAACGTGCTCCGCGCAAGAAAAACTTTTCTTCTAATAAGAAGTGGTCCTTCAATGATTTTCTGCTACAACCCCATCCAAGACACGAACAATAACAATAACCAACACCTGTGGAAATAAATGTGAAGTGAGTTAGATTAGCTGGATTTAGGACGACTGTACACGCCGCCTAGCCCATGAGGTGCGCGAGGCAGTGGATGGGAGTACGCTGGTAAGTTTTTTCAAATTCACACCCACTAACTCCTACACATAACTGTTTGGCCCAGCGAGCCGGATTTGAGTGCTTGGTGTGGGGTTAATTTTCCTAGTGTTCTTAATTCTAAACTTCATAGTTCATTTTGCGTCGTTACGCGTCCAAAATGGCGGAGTTAGTTCAACAAGATATTTTCGAACGCGAGATCATTCTTGATGATCTCCAACGTACATTACAGTTCATAGATTCAGACGAACAACAGTTTAGGTCACGCTCAAAAGAGTTAACTTCGCAACAAAGAAAGTTCTTCAAACTTCAGGCAAAAATAGAAAAAGTTATGATGAAGTCCAATACTTTCGATAAGGAGGAACAACTACAGATTCGTAACAATTTTAATGACTGTTATTACGCAATTAGTGTTCACTTAGACAAACTAAAAGAAGAGGATAATGAGCGTAAACGAAGAATGTCGTCTAGTACGCCGATGAATAATTCAGCAGTTACACATGTTCCATTTAATTCTAATAATAATTGTACGAGTAGATTACCTATTCTTCCAATGCCTACCTTCTCAGGGGAGACCACGGATTGGCCCCCATTTTATGATTTATTTCGTTCATTAGTACACGGCAAAAATACTTACACGGATACAGAGAAGTTTCGGTATCTATTACTTTCATTAAATAATGAACCTTATAACCTTATTAAATCGATACCAATTACAGACGAAAACTATAGTGTTGCGTGGGATATTTTGGTTTCTCGGTATAACAACAAACGGGCTATCGCCACGAAACATCTCGAAAAAATATTAGAAATTGAACCTAGTACCGAGAGAATAACTCAAAGTCTAAGAAATTTACTCAATGTTTATCAAGAAAACATCAAGGCATTGCAGGCGATGCAGTTTCCGATAGATCAATGGAGTTTCATATTAGTGACGATTTTATTACGTAAAATTCCGTCTAGTATTCGAAAACGTTTCGAATTATCACTATTGAAACCATCTGATATACCCGACATAAATACATTGATAAATTTCTTGGAACGCGAGTTAGCCGCAAACGAATTCTCCTCTTACCCACAAAATAAAAATAATAATCATGAAAAGGTAGGTACTTCTCGAACTTCGGCGACGACACCATCGCGCGGTTACGAAGGCCAGCGTCGCGCGCTCGCAGCCAACGTCACGTCATCGAGTTCGAATATAACAGACTTACAGTCTAACAAACAAAATAATTTAAAAAATAATTGTTTATGTTGTGATGCTCAACATACGTTGACAAAATGTTCTAAATTCCTTAATTTATCTCCCCGTGATAGGTATGCTTTTATTCAAAACAAAAACGTTTGTTTCAATTGTTTACATGTCGGTCATGATTTAAAACAATGCAAATCCAACTTTGTGTGTCGTTCATGTCATAAACGACATCATTCTTTAATTCATTTCGAAAGGTCTCACAGTTTATCAGTTATTAATGAAGTCGGTTTTTGTGATAGTGCTATTTCGCTTCCTGTGAACGAAACGACCGAGACAGCGGTTCCCAGTACTTCGCAGGCCGCCGCATTGACTGCGGTAAATCATGCGTGGCACGGTCGCACGAACGATTCGCGAACCATTGCTCCGTCGGTTAGTGCGAGTACGGTGCTCTTATGTACGGCACTCATCAATGTTCATGTTGGCCCACAAAAACACACAGTTCGGTGTATTATTGACACAGGGAGTCAAGCGACTTTTATTACCGAGGCTTGTGTGCAGCGGTTAGGTTTACACCGTAGGCAAGCGCACGTTCCAGTGTTCGGTATCGGCGGGTCAGAAGTCTCAGCTGTTTTACCAAAGGGTGTAGTATCGTGTCATATCACTCCTACGCAAGGAGAGCAACCTTCAATTTCAGTTGATGCATTAATTTTGTCTAATCTGATTTCACGTATGCCATGTGTGACGTTGCCTTATACGGGATGGTCACACATACAGAATTTAAATTTAGCTGATCCTAAGTTTTATCTTCCACAATCTGTGGAAATGCTTCTAGGTGCGGATATACTATCCCAAGTCCTATTAGGTCACGTGATCAAGGGTCCACCCGGGTCACCGATGGCTATGAACAGTATCTTTGGTTATTTATTGATGGGTGATGTTTCTTGCAACCAAAATACACCTACTTCCCTTCAAGTGTGTCTCAGTAGTTTTAGCTCATCATACGATGACGGCATCAATCTGAGACGATTCTGGGAATTGGAGTCTCTTCCGGAAAAGAGAATCCTAAGTCCCGACGAAGCATTGTGTGAATCTATCTACGTAAATTCACATACTCGCGATGAAGCTGGGCGATATGTGGTTCCACTTCCTTTCAAACCTAATGCTCCCGCCCTCGGCGAATCACGGGATACGGCGGTCTCCAGGTTTAGAAAATTAGAGTATCGTTTAGAACATAATCCTCAGCTTAAGGTAGAGTATCATGCGTGCCTCCAGGAGTACTTGGAACTCGGTCACATGGAGCAAGTTGATATACCTACTTCGTTAGCTACTAGCTATTACATTCCGCACCACTGCGTAGTCAAGGAATCTAGTGAGACTACTCGCACTCGCGTCGTCTTTGACGCAGGTTGTAAAACTTCTAATGGAATATCACTTAATGATGTTCTACTAACTGGTCCGAAATTGCACCAGGATATAGTAGACGTTTTATTAGGTTTTCGTATTCATGCTATTGCTGTCACTGCCGACATCAAGCAGATGTACAGAAATATTAAATTACAACAATCCGATTGGGATTTTCAACGCATTGTGTGGCGTAAATCACCAACTGAGCCGTTGCTTGATTATCGATTGCGAACCGTCACCTTTGGTGTCAGTTCATCACCGTACTTAGCCCTTCGTACTATTCAACAGTTGGCTCAGGACGAAGCCGCTAACTTCTCGCTGGGTTCTAAGGTTCTCCAGGACCAGGTTTTTGTGGATGACATCGTCACTGGAGCAGGCGACGTAAAGGAGGCACTGGTTCTACAGCGTGAGTTAGCAGGGATTTGTTCGTCAGCTGGTTTCGAGCTACGGAAGTGGCAGAGCAATTCGCCAGCGTTACTCGCTGCTTTACAAACGTCAGTCTGTCAGGGCGAGCGGCCTGATAACGTTTCTTTCGCTCTGATGGAGAATGACAAACAAATAAAGGTTTTAGGACTTCAGTGGAATCCTAAATCTGATACTTTCACTTTCAGCGTTCAAGCAACTACTGGTAAAATTACAAAACGGTCTATATTATCACAAATAGCCAAAATTTATGACCCTATGGGATGGTTATCTCCTGTAACTATTTACGCGAAACATCTCATTCAGTTGTTATGGATGTCAGGGGTCGACTGGGATGAGTCACCTCCTGTAGATATCATAAATGCTTGGTCTAATTTTCTTAACGAGTTACCATTATTATCAAATTTTCAAATTCCACGTTTCGTTTTTGAAAACGTAAATGTCATTCAAATTCACGGGTTTTCAGATGCTTCCGAGCGGGCTTATGCCGCGTGTGTTTACGCCCGTATATCCGATAATAGTGATAACGTTAAAACATTTCTTCTTCTCGCAAAAACGCGTGTAGCACCTATAAAACCGGTTCTTTCGATCCCGCGACTGGAGTTGTGCGCGGCTGTCTTGCTATCACAGCTGATTGATAAAGTTAGAAGTGTCTATGATAAACACATAAACTGTGAACATGTGTATGCGTGGACCGATTCATCCATCGTGTTAGCGTGGCTTCGTTCTCCACCATACGAGTGGAAAACATTCGTTTCTAATCGCACTAGTGAAATCATATCCCGGCTTCCGGCCAATAGGTGGAGACATGTTCCATCTGCTGACAATCCAGCTGACGCACCTTCTCGAGGAATGCTTCCTACAAGTTTTATACAAAATGAGATGTGGCTCCGTGGGCCCTGGTGGGTCGCGCGTGATTCTAATTCTTGGCCAAGCCCCAAGAAAATACCAGAAGTCACTGAAGACAAACGTAATCTACCTTTGTCCATAGTATCAAACTCTTTTACCTCAGCCCAACCTGATGTGGTCGAGTATATTACAAGATTTTCTACTCTAGGCAAGCTTGTTCGAATAACAGCACTGTTATTCCGATTCTATAATAAATGCAAGAAGGTTCACATTTCCTATCCAAAATACATAACTGTGTCCGAGTTTAATTTTTGTTTAAATCGACTTATCCATTTAGTTCAACATTCATGTTTTTCCGAAGACATCAAAAATCTTTCACATGGAAAATATCCATCAATTAGATTACGTCGACTTAACCCTTTTATGGATAATAAAAATAATCTACGTGTAGGTGGGCGGATTCACAAATCACTTTTGCCATTTGTTTCCAAACACCAATTGATTCTGCCTAAGAAACATCATCTTACAAATTTAATCATTGATCATACACATATCACGCATCTACATGCTGGTCCCCAATCCGTGCAATACCTTCTACTTCAAAATTATTGGATAATGTCTAGTCGTGACGCAATACGTACGCGCATACATCGATGCGTTCGTTGTTTTCGTGCTCGCCCCGTGAATCCGCAACCATGCATGGGTCCGCTACCGGCCGTCAGAGTGCGCCCCGAGCGGCCATTTCTAAAAACATCTGTCGATTTCGCGGGTGCGTTCTACGTTCGGGCAAATAAAGTTCGAAATGCGAAAATTATTAAATGTTATGTAGCCGTCTTTGTGTGTATGTCCGTCAAGGCCATACATCTCGAACTCGTGTCCGAATTGTCAACTGAAGCATTTTTGGCAGCCTTGCGACGCTTCACGTCCCGTAGAGGTTTATGCACTGACATTTACTCTGATTGTGGAAGGAACTTTGTTGGTTGTAATAATTATTTACAAGAATTGTATACATTTTTACGTAATGATTCTGTTCAAGCCACTCTTAATGGTAAGGTTTTAGAACAAGGCATCACTTGGCATTTTCAACCTCCATATGCCTCACATTTTGGTGGCCTTTTCGAATCCGGTGTTAAAAGTTTCAAACATCATTTACATCGAGTTCTCGGTACGCAAACTCAAACTTATGATGAGATGCACACCCTTCTTTGTCAAATTGAAGCGGTACTAAATTCACGTCCACTTTGTTTATTAAGTGCAGACCCATTAGATCCGTTACCTTTAACTCCATCGCATTTTTTAATAGGAGGTCCGTTGACGACCCTACCAGATATTTCACTATACGAGAATGTTCCAAATCGACTCACTAGATGGCGTAGGGTACAACAATGTGTGCAACACTTTTGGAAACGTTGGAGTCGTGAATATTTACATGAAATTCAACAGCGTAATAAGTGGTTCCGAGATCGCGGCTCGCAACTCCGTGAAGGTATTATTGTCGTTGTACGTGATGATAATTTGCCACCCTTACAGTGGAGACTGGCTCGTGTCCATGCTCTTCATCCGGGTTCCGACAATGTTACCCGTGTCGTAACTTTACAAATGGGCAAAACTTTTGTGAAACGCTCAGTAGTAAAAATATGTCCTTTGCCCTTAGAATAATTTTCTTACTTTGTAAGTTTTACTTAATATTGTTACGAATCTTAGTTAAGGAATCTAGAGTAAGAGTAAATTTAATTTTTCATTTTTTTTTTTTGTGTTTCATGCTTTCGTAGCATTTTTCATTCCTCTTTTGAGGAAAACATTTTTATAATGTAACTTAAGGTTAAAAGAAATCCATTCTTTTAAGGCGAGCGGCATGTTACGTACCGTTCTCCATAATATTAGGTATTACCTAGTGTACCTACCTATTTTAGTCTCAGGAATTTTGAATGGCTTTTGTTTCCCCCACAACTAGTACTCAAACCTTTGTATGTAGTAAAAGGGATGTGATTTGATTAATTTGTCGGCTTGCTCATCGCCTATTCGCTAAGCAATCCGATTGGTCTACAAAGGGCGACAGTGGCGCCGCACTTCCGCGTGGTACTGCACTTGTACCAATCGTGTCAACTCGTAAACTAACGTGCTCCGCGCAAGAAAAACTTTTCTTCTAATAAGAAGTGGTCCTTCAATGATTTTCTGCTACAACCCCATCCAAGACACGAACAATAACAATAACCAACACCTGTGGAAATAAATGTGAAGTGAGTTAGATTAGCTGGATTTAGGACGACTGTACACGCCGCCTAGCCCATGAGGTGCGCGAGGCAGTGGATGGGAGTACGCTGGTAAGTTTTTTCAAATTCACACCCACTAACTCCTACACACGTTATGTATACAAAAATATAGCTTAACCTTTAGTGGAAACGGTTGAGCAGAGAAAACATTCATAGTTTTAATTGAGTAACTTATTTTGATCAGCTTTGTTGCATCGTTTGTTACTTAAGGACTATTCGAAAGAGATACCGTGGCCCCGGAACACAAAGGGCGATGAAGGAACATGGATGGGTTTTAGTCAGTAAAAGTCTGACACTCCCTCCTGCTCCGCCCAGAGCGGGAGAAGTCATTTGATGATTTCCCATCCGAAAAAAAAAAAAAAAAGGTACTCGTATAAGGGCGGCACAAGAAAAAAGAGGCATATACCCAACACTGGGTGAGAGACTGTGGAAGATGATGTCAAAGACTGAAACAGATATAATTGAAATACATTTGACAATCACTACAAAAAACTAAGTTAGTGATAACATGAAATATAAACATACTAAAATACATGGCAAAGAAATATGTTAAAGGCACCCTCAACTTGTGTTTTTTTCAGTAGTCTTGATTGTCACACTGCTGTGCAAAGATCTCCCCTATAATCCTTCCACGTGCTCTTCTCCTTCTCTTATTTTTTTCTTATTCTCTTAAAACAAATAATTATATTCTTCATTTACCGCTAAACCAGAGGAGTTGACAAACTACTTTACTTTCATTCAACTAATAACTCACAGCGACCACAGAAAATTCATGGCAGACCACATTAAACTTAGAGCCAAGCAATAACCAGACGTTTTTGAATTTCAAATCGAGTGTTTAACATTTTCGTGGCACGCGAAGGGTTAGCATTTGTTGAGCGAGACATAATAGGGTTAACTTTATTAAATACGACGCCTTTGTATGTGGTCTGTTGTTTTAGTCGGTTTATTTTAAGATTTTTTTTTTTGGGTAGATTTTGTTTCGTGTTTTCTGGAAGTTTAATCATAAATAGATAACGTGTGTGAAAATATCTGTGCTTGACGCTGCGCCCACATGAACGTGTATTCTAATAGTCTTCATCTGCCTAGCCTTTTCCCAACTATGTTGGGGTCGGCTTCCAGTCTAACCGGCTGCAGCTGAATACCAGTATTCTATATAGAGCGGCTGCCTATCTGACCTCCACAACCCAGTTAGTAACGGCAATACGAAACCCCTTGGTAAGACTGGTTGTCTATTCTAACATTATTATTATAATTTAATGGAAATCTCAGGCTTTATTATAGGTATATTTGTAGTACCCTGACCAAAATCAGTTGATTGTGTCGATTTTAACTAAAAGTTGCAAATAAAAATATAGTAGAAGATTCATAGACTGTGAAAAAGTTAAAAACCGTTTCAAAGCTCCTCATATTTTTTCATTCGGTCACTCATCCATGATTAAAGTTTGTGTCACAATGTTTCCACCATGTATACTGAACCATTTTCTGAACTCTAACGAACATTATGCTTACCGACAGACGACAGAGCTGCGCCTATATGAACTGCATAGATAGGTTGTTAGCATGATGTACATACCGATTAATAACTTAAAAATATTGTGTTCTATTTTTATGACCTATGATGAGCTGAATCAACGTTCCTAACAAACCTCTGTGGTTTTCTGGAACGCATATTTTGTCAATCGTAATGTTATTATGTGTCTTGATAATATCAATAAAAAAAAATTTTCATGAAGCCTCTTAAGACAAAATAATAATAGAATATAGTCGCATGCTAACTCAATAATCAATAGTAATAATCATTACCACTATCTCTAAAAGAATTAGCAACATAACCGTAGTGGACATTACGCAACTAACATATTAATGACTACCACATGGCAAGTAAGCGAAGATTATATTCATCCTTATGTAAGATATTGTTCATTCTCCCTAAGGGGTGTTACACACGAAGTTTGGTCGGTTTTATATATTAGACGCTCCTTAAAATGGAATAAATGTTGATACTAGTTGACCCGACAGACGTTGATCTGGATATCGACAACAGGGCCACCTTCGAGGTCTAACTAAGCAAAGAATCATCCAGGTGAACCCATAACCACAAAAATAAATAAATCAATCATGCCGAAAGGACGAGTAGAATTACGAACACACACACATCAGAATTTTAGATATAAAGAATGCAGGCGTTTGTTTAGGAGGAATGAAATCCATTTAACTTAAAGAGTTATGCATGTGAATGTTGATAGGTTGAAAATGAGATGAAAACCAAGTAAAATACGTGTGTATTGTCTGAGGAATAATATGAACGAAAGTCATCACTCTATCAATCACAAAAAATGGAAAATGGAGCAGCGGTGGCACTGTGGTGGCGGCCCCGACTTACGAGCAGTAAGTCATGGTTTCGAACCCAGGCAAACGCATTACTATATCTTATTTATATCATCACCACTCCTCTCAAAAGGGTGATAAAACCGGCATGTCCTAGAACAAAAAATTTCGAAGACATGTAGTGACATCTACTAACCCACACTGGTCCCGCGTGGCGGTTTATAACCCTCTCATAGAGAGGAGGCATGTGAACATTAAAGGCTGATTATGTCGTCTTACTTTGGGTCGATTGTTTTACTCAATAATGCCGAAACGAAAGTGCCCGAACATGCGTATAACACCCCAAACCCACTCACACAAGTAGTGTTATTACTGCCGCCGTATATCATATACCCTTCTTTATTTAACGTTAATTCTGAACAATAAATCTTAAGGGATTACCTTTCGCATGTGTATAGAGTTATCTCACGAAAAGGGTCTGTTTCGGTATCTTTACGCTTACTTTTTCCTGTTGCATGGTGAGCAGGAAATTATGTGATGTTGATGGTGTTGCTGCAAAAATGTGACTTTTTGTTAGTGCCAACATAAAATAACTGACTAACAGAGCATTAAATTCATCATGACGTGACCAAACGTGATTCCTATAACAATGGGGCTAGAATAATGATATACAGGTTGTTAAAGTAGTCGCGTGAAATAGCTTAGGGGGAAGTTCAGTATCGATAAAGGAACCCGTACAAAATAAAAATAAAAATCCAAAAAAAGTATTTCCTAAAAAAATATAAAAATACTTCTTCTACTTCAAATAGCAATATAAAATAATTTTAATTCTAAACGATTTTTGACGAAATTAGGTTGATCTTGCATTAATTTTTTTATGTTTTTTTGTTTATAATTATTTTTTTTTGATTTATTTTTTATTTTTTACGGCGTCCTTTATCGATACTGAACTCACCCCTAAGCTATGGCACGTGACTGCTTTAACACCCTGTATATCGAAAAAAATAGGCTATTAGGATAATCTCTAATTATTCAGAGTTACTGAAAAAAGGACGACTGAAAGAAGGATGCTGATAGAGATATAATGTAAGAAATGGACTTGCTGCGCCAAGTCCAAATAAATTAGAAATGATGGCAAACGAACTGGTGATTACAATCAGTGCGTTATTACAAAGACGTCAAAGGAAGCAGTCATCTTTGTAAAGCTTAATGTATATGTATAGGTACGTTATCAATGGTTGATAATACGAACCCTCCATTCACAAGAGTCACCATAAAACGCAGCAGAAAAGTTTTAACCCTCCTCCAAGATCAAAGTCAAAAATAAAACAATTATAAGACTTTCCTTCTTAAATTTTATACCAGCATAAAACTGAGGAAATTTCGTGTTCTTCCTACATGCCTTATTCGCTCATGAATTATAAATGTGTAAGCTTAATTTGTGTTAAATTATACTTTAAAAGAGTACCTTTTTCAGCCATTTTATATAAAAATTAGCATGATATTGTATAGAAAATTGTAATTCAACTTGCATGTTTTGTAATCTGAATAACATTAAGGCTTTTGTCGAGATGTTTATTTTGTTTCTTTAATATTTGCATGTATAATTAATTTGTAAAGTATTTTATTGTGAATGTCAACATTTTATGAACTTTATGAAGCTGGCAACATTGTTTTGTGGGAATTAAAATTTTCAATGGGCTTTGTCAGCTCGTGTGTTTCAATAATATTGGATTAAAAGTTTTAACATTTTTGTGAACGGGAATTTGGTTTTTTATTTTTGTGTGTTTTATGAGTTTTAAGAGGGAACAATGGGTTTAGAGCTGGATTTAAGCCTAGTGACAGATAGTGAATAATCAGTTGCTTTTTCAGTTTATTTTCTCCTAGCGACCTGCCTATACCTTTTCAAGACCATTACGATTTAAAAATTTATCGAGATTTATTTATTTAAGTTTTTCTAGCTCCGGAATAAATGATAGTGACAAGCAATAAAAAATGCCGATTTGCTAGTTTTTTCTTGTTGTGAAAATGTTACTTTTCTTGCTGACTGTCTTCATCTGCCTAGCCTTTTCCCAACTATGTTGGGGTCGGCTTCCAGTCTAACCGGATGCAGCTGAATATCTGTATTTTACATGGAGCGACTGCCTATCTGACCTCCACAACCAAGTTAATACTGGGTAATACGATACCCCTTGGTAAGACTGGTTGTCAGACTTTTGGGCCACTGACTACCTTTAACGACTGTTAAAGATCTACATATGACAGCCGGGAGCAACGCCTTAACGTACTTTCCGAGGCATGGAGTAAACTCGGAGTAAACATGTAAGTCACCCATCCACAGACCAACCTAGGCAAGCACGGCTTAACCTAACAATCGACCCGAGCGGCTGTTATTATTTAGCCACGAGCTCCTCACTTTTCTTGCTGACTGCATTTTTTTCAAAATCTGTAACTGAAAATCTAGATTTCTTAACCCTAGAGTACTAATATAAATTTATTACTGCTTAATACTAATTATCGCCTGGGAGGCTTCTTTTTTAAATAAACCAAAATTTTAGTACTAAACTTTTATTAAAATGTAACAAAATTTATAACAAAATAACAGGCATACCTCTGCCTTTATGAAATGCAAAAAAATATATATCTGAGAAACTCTTATTTGTCTTAAAATCAGCCTTACACATAATACTTAACTTTCTAACACAGCCATATGGGATATTTTAATTAAAAAAAAAATGTTGACATTGGACCACTGTTTTGGTATAAAAACTACAATATAATATATAAAGTATGAAAAACATAACAAAAAACTATTCTAATCATCACATAGCTTACTGCAGACTAAGTCGAACTCAGACTTCTATTTTCTGAAGTAGGTGATGTTTGTGGATTTGGTAAAGTGCTTCCGGATGATGACGGTATTGGGGAGCTTCGGTCTTGAGGATCAGGGTCATCTAGCACAATATTTTGTAACTCATTTTCGAGTCGGTATGGAACAAAAGTGGGATCAACCACACTGTCATCAGAATCGTAATCCGCGACTTCTAAATTATCCTCGGTCTCACTATCAGAGGTGTCATCTTCCAAGTAATTTGCTATCTGCTGCTCGTTGAGATCCATCTATGAAATAAAACATGTATTTTATATCTTTTATTAGTGAGTAAACAAAGAAAAAACTCAAACTCAAAATGTAAATTAAGTCAGTAGTAAAAAACCTACCTTTAATACTATTGATCGCCTCCCAGGCGATCACGTAGGCAATATCTCGGGAACGCTGTATCCCCGCCGAGCGCGCAAGCTCTCCCTGCCGCGTCGTGGGCTACACTGAGTTGGCGCGAAAGCACGGCGCGACACGTCCCCGCAATTTCAAAATAACCAGAAAAAACCGACCGCGGGCGGCCTCTCAGGCGATGATTAGTACTCTAGGGTTAAAAAATAAAAAATACCGACTTCAAAAAACACAAAACACAAAAAAGTCAAAAATAACTTCAGCTTCAGAAGTCGGTGACAAAAAAAAAATGAATCAAATACTGAATAGGTCACCGACTTTTTTAAGTCGGTTTTATTTTTTTTGCAAAAAGTTTTCTTTGTTTTTCCATTTTTAGTTGTAATATCCTATTTACAAATATTTGCTATGCATTTATTTTATGTCATGGTAATAGGCTTATCCCCAATAAATGGAACATAACATACCTAAACTGTCGAAATTTGGATGTATTGTACACATCTGCGTACCCCTCAGAGCATACAGGCGTGATGTTACGTCATGATCAATAAACATCCAAGCGATTGCAGCAATCACGACCGATTTACCGTCTAGTTTTGAAGAGTTCCATTGTATATCTCCGAAGATCAGCATCAGATCTTCACCAAATTTAAATGCGACCATCTCAGGAGTATACTCTTTTTGGTAGTCAAGAATTTTGAGAGTCGCTCCACAAATGGAGGAGAAATCAGTGAACATACATGAAATTATAACACACGACTTCAGTCGTGTGTTATAATTTCAAAATTTTAACAAAAATGTTGGGTTGTGAAAACTACTGGGCCAAATGGCAACTATTCCGCATCAAACTAAAGAAGAATCACGTAAATTGGATCATAAATCTCAGCGTAATCGGTGTACATGCATAAAAAAATACCAATCGCTGAAGAGCGAATGAGCTGAAAACCTCCTCCTTTTTGAAGTCGGTTAAAAAATAGAGGTAGGACTCCTGAGATTGTGACCGTACAACGGTTAAGATTCCAATGGGTACCTGCGCTTACAATCCCACCTCAAAATAATCACTCTGGAAAAATGATAGCCCGAAACACCGATTTTTTTTTTCAATAATATATTTGTTTCATGTTATTTCGTTCAGTCATTTAAATTGCAAATGCATGATCAATAAACGATTTTGTCTGAAAACAATAAAACACACTGTATTAATAACATCCCGTATGTGTACCATACATCGATGTATGTGAACCATAAAAAGTAAGTCACTCATAAAATCGGCAAAATTCCGACCGACTACCCACCCCTTCGTTGGTGACTAAATTTTATAAATTAAATTTTGTCCCTCAACAATGCAACGGCCAGATTTTATTTAGTTAATTACAAAAAAGTCTTTAAGGTTCGATCAAACAGTAGGCTGTCTTAAAAGTACGACCAAACACAAATTGCAGACAGTTACTGTCTTGTCAGTGTCCGCTTCGTACTGGTTTAATTGAACCTTACCTATAACCTTGCTTGGAATCGATTTTATCTATCAATCTTCAAAAAGATATAGGCTGTGTAGAAAAGCCATTGCTATATGAAAAATACCTACAGATATTTACTAAGACGGCACGAATACTTGCAACAAAACTGCTCCTTCTGTATAAACCAGATTGATCTCTCACGATGATTACCTGAAACCAAAGATTGAGAACGTTAGATTCACCATACCACGTAAAAAATCATCAATTTCTGTTTTGTTGACAGCAACATTTATTAGTTTTTATCTCGCTCGTTCCATGTATGTTAGGGATATGAGAGCTTAATCATTAAAAAGTTTTTTTTTCCTTAAACACACGACATTAGTACGGTAAGATGGGACTCAACGGAAGTATTCACTTGTAATGTAACAGATCAGATTAGAACATTACATCAGTGAGAGGTCACGAATACGACTGCTGATCATAAGGTCCTGGGTTCGATTACCGAGTCGGGAAAAGTGTTATCGGGTTTTTCCCATAGGAATTTCTCAGTAACAGCCATGGAGTCTGGATTTGTACCCGGTTGATGGCAATAGGCTCGCCCCCTATTACATGGGACTTAAACATACCTGACGAAATGTGGGTGTAATATCAAGTTCACCTTTGCCTCACCGTTCGGGCATTACTCGTATTGTATCAGTGAGTAAGCAGAACCGAATCTTGCAGTGCGCAACCTGTAGCGATACACTTTGTAACAATCACTTGTTTCTGTACATAATCAAATCTTGGAATGTTACATTACAGGCAAACGCTTCGGTGAGGTAGAGCGTCTTAATGATTTATCTTTCATCTTTTTTCTAAAATAGACATCCACAATTTAATTCCCACCGTAAAAAGCATGACAATCAACTTAGCCTCAAGTAAATCCGTGGGGTATCAAAGTACCCCAATGAAGCTGTCAAAAAATAATCATATTGAAACAATAATCCGGTCGTGTCAAGGGACCGATGTGGGGTACATTATCACGGATTTTATCGCAAAGTGGGCTACGATTTTTTTTTTTCATAATAATCGTTCGGTTGATCAAATAGATTGGCCGCACGCGAAGTAATGGAAGTAAGGGAATATAGGTGGGCAGTAATAGGGTTGAATAGTGAGGCTAACGATGTATCGATGATTTTTTTAATGTTTTGTTTGTTAAAAATGTTCGATGTTATTTGTTATTGTGCTTGTAAATGTTTGAATTAATTATGAGTTTATTCATTCACATTCAATTGGAATACGGAGATTGTTTACCTACTTATAAAATCTCTGGATTTTTTTGTAGATTTTATAAACTTACGTCGTTCTTTAACAATTATATTACAAGTTAAGCAACTGACCGAATATTCTTTAGAACATCAAAGGAGATCCCTAACTAAATATAAGTAGAAAGTCCAGCTAAACATAAGTACTAAATTTATGTAACCAGACTACCAAATTCATCAATTCAAATTGTTTCTAAGACGGTTTCTTCACGATGATTCCCTTAACCATTATGAAAGCAGTGGTGATGAAAACCTGCCTGACTGCCTAAACCTGCGACCTACAACCTTTTTGTAAAGGTTTGCTCAAACCTCTACGGTCAAACGAACATAAATTATGTCTCCATGTGTCAGTTTCCAATGTTGGGAGCCGCATCCCCAATTTTTTTGCTCCGGTTTGACAGAACCTTAAGTCGCGCAACTAACATACCACAAAACAGTAAACGAATAATGTTTAGCTAAAAGTAAAAATAAAACTAAAATACTCAATCAATCACGCTTATCTTGAAAATGCATGTGTCAAGTATAATAGTTCCAAATTGAACTCGCAGTTAAGTTGTTATCGTGATTCTTTTCAAGTTAGTAAAAGTGGTTCAACAATGGGTTTAACTGTACAAGTTTTAGAGTTCATTCACCTTTGAAACTTGAGTTTAGACTTTTAAAATCTTTATGACAAGTTTTGTATGATTAGATTAGGCTGGCTTTCTTGGAAATTGTAAGTAGGAGTTGAGAAAAAATGCCTTGAGGCATAGACAAAGTGGAATTTTAACTGCAGTCGCTCTTTCAAGATGTTGGAAAAGTTAAAAATATATTGGACTGGCATAAATTGCTCAAAAGCTTTTGAAACACGAATTGCTTTGAAAGTGATTGTCACATATCTAAGCTCAGCAAAGTGCAAAAAAATCTTAAGAAAATTATTATTCTATCGCGGGGTATTTCTGGTGGTTCCCTTTCTTCTTCTTCTTCTTCTTAAACACCCGATAATACACATCCTCTTTAAGTTCAAGAACCTGGGTAGGTTTCTGAACTTTCAGAGGATGTGCATAAACAATTTCAGAAACCGGGTGGTTTCTGAAATTGTACAGAAAACTGACATTATACAAGGTTCTTTCAAAATTCGCACTAACTTCCCACAATCTCCCAAGCATACGTAATCAACGAAGACAAGGTTCGAATTAAAATTCCTCAAACTGATTAATATTCGAGATATGAACGAACGTTTAAGTTAGGAGCAGCTGTCGCGAGCACAGTGCAAGTTTACTTTGCCAAACAAGTTTATTTTGCGAATAATTTCCTAAATACATAAAGTACACAATACGCTTTATTTAAAAACTATAAGAAGTACTTTAAATTCTGAATGTAACATAAAAAAATATGTACGTACACAAAAAAATGATGAAAATCAGTAAAGGGGAGGGAAAAATTCATCCACATCGTTGTCAATAGGAGTAGTGCCCGGAAGGCTGGCAGCATTGTCACTTTAGATGTCAATGCCGATTCTGACCAAAAAATAGACCAGCCCACTCCAGGTTACGAGAAAAGTCGATCAACCGCTTGGCGATGGCCCGAAAGACGTTTAAATGTGTCTTTATGTTAAAATCAAAGTCTTCATTCATTTAAATAGTTCAAAACGTGGACAATTCCAAATAAAACAATAAAAGAATTAAAGTCTAGTTCTTATAACAGAGTTTTGCTTAATAATATACCCACATTTCGCCAGTTATGTTTAAGTCCCATGTAATAGGGGTCGAGCCTATTGCCGTCAATCCAAACCCCGTGCTTACTACTTAGAATTTGCTTCATTTACATGCAATTTTAAACTGCCAAGGCGTCCTTTTCTCAGGTGGAAAGTTGAAACTAGTTCTCCGTTTCAAAACTCTTAAGAGTAAATCTGTATGGAGAAGAACGGACAAGAAACTCATAGAACGCTTTTGCATAAATATGTTGGGTACAACTCTTCTTGTTTCTTAAAAATAAAAACAAAGTTATATAAAACAATTCTGGGTTCAAAATACACACATCAAAAATGTCTAGGGATCAAGCATTTTTATGCGGATTTCTTGAGATTGAGATGTGGCTTTGTAATAAATTTATGATTTTATAAATTTATATGGATCCTTTTTGGTGCATTTCATAATTTGAATCAGGAACTCTCAATCAAATTCGAGTAAAAGATGAAAATAAGCTGTCAATATTTTCCCTATAAAAACATACAACGCATTGAAGACATTATTAGTGCTACTGTTTCCCTACTACTGATTAAAACCAACGTTATTATGGAGCGGCGACGTCATTTAAGCAGGGAAGAAATGCTCAGAGCCGTGGGAATGATAGAAGCTGGTTCCCGGCAACGTACTGTAGCTTTAGCTCTGAATACAAGTCAGAGTGTTATCAGTCGACTTTGGACACGTTACCGAAGCACTGGTACCGTGGCTGAGCGCCATGGAGGACGGTATCGCTGCACCACACGGAGACAAGACCGATACATTCAAATCTTAACTCGAAGAGCTCCAACAATAACCGCCATGATGTTAGCCGTGAGGCTTCATCACTCTTCAGGGAACTTAATTAGCGACCAAACAGTCAGAAACCGCTTGCATGAAGTGAACCTTCATTCCCGAAGACCGCTACGGGTACCACCTATAGCAATGCACAATCGTAGGATTCGATATCAATGGGCTCTTGAACACAGAAATTGGGCAGAAGAACAATGGCGTTTCGTGTGCTTTTCTGATGAGTCTCGTTTTGGTATGAGACCGGATACAAGACGTATACGACACTGGAGAACCCCTGGACGCCAACAGCGATTAAAATCCTGCCAGGAAGTCCATCCTTATAGTGGTGGAACCATCATGGTATGGGCGGGTATTTGGATCGGCGGAAGAACTGAGTTGATTTGGATCAGAGGCAACCTCAACGCTCAAATTTATGCTGAGACGATTGTATCAGACGTCATCGTTCCTCTACAAGTGCAAATCGGTCCCTTATTTCAGTTAATGCATGATAATGCACGACCGCACACCGCAAGAGTTGTAAGACAGACTCTCGCCGCAGCTAACATCAATGTCCTGCCCTGGCCTGCTCAGTCGCCAGACTTGAACCCGATTGAGCATGCATGGGATATGCTACAGAGAAGAGCTCTGCCGAATATGGAGGGTATCCAGTCGCAAGAAGACCTTTTTTTGTTGTTGCAACGAACATGGGCGGCCATTCCACAGCGTGATTTGGATGAACTCATTTTGAGTATGCCAAACCGATGTTCTTGTGTTGTTAGTGTTCGCGGTAGAAACACGGATTATTAATTGTTTAAGTTACCCAATAAAATTTTAAAGAAAACTGTTATTTCAGTCTTTTTTTCGAACTTTAATGTTAGTGGTTCAAATGTCAAAAATCCCTTTATTAGGAAAATGGCAAATTTCTTTATTAATGCAAAGGTGACTTGGTTTATCGTTACTGTGACAAACGAAAACACTTTATTTGATGAATCCTTAAAGAAAATTTTAATTAATATCAATCAGGAGAAAAGTTATTGCAAAAATATATGTTGATCCCTAGATACTTTTGATGTGTGTATGTACCAACAGCTAAAAAAAATAGTAGCTAAGCCTGAAAATAACTGGAAATGATAATGGATATAGATCCATCTCATCTAATCACATCAGTTTCCTTTTCTCTGCGTACCCTCATCATACATACCAAAGTTGACCCACATCTTCATTTGACATGCATGTATGTTTGTGTTCCCATAACTCCAGAATGGCAGAAACACCCACTGTGCATAAATTAAAACGCCAAGACAACATATTGTTTGAATAATTCATTCAATTATTGTTTATGCCTTATATTGAGTTAGCAAATTAAACCATCCTTGTTAGTGGAGTCAAATATTTGATTTGAAATTATTGTTGTTAAAAGCGAGTGTTTGTTGTGCGTCGCTGACTTTTGTGTGATGTTTGAAAGAGACGGGATTAATTATATAAGCTCGTCTCTTAATGAGCGTAGAAAATGTAAGGACTTATTTATTTATTACATAATTGGTTTATTTATATCTACTTGGTTCTGCTCAATCGATTACTGACAGCCCACACCCTATGTGTGCTGTATGAAATATAAGTAGTTAAGTGTCAGTAATATATGTAGTTACTCTTTTATCAGTCATACATTTTAATTAATTGAATTGGCTTTGATATTTAATGTAATTTAATTTACAATTGATTTTGAATACGTTATTCTTATAGGACAAGTCACATATCTTATCAAGACAAATCAAAAAGCAAATTTAGCAATCAGAATAGGTTTAGAACTTCAAAAATTAGAACATAACGGCAAAAAATCATACCTAAAGGATTAGATATGATTTTTTGCCGTTATGTTCTAATTTTTGAAGTTCTAAACCTATTCTGATTGCTAAATTTGTTGAGCTGTTTGTTTGCCGAGAGCGACAAACAAACAGCTCAACAGATTTTCAAAGGGATTCACGTAACCATCATAACTAGATCACGCTTCCGTGGTAGTTATATTGGCAAAGGAAAAGCACACTTTGTAAACAAGAAAATTAAAAACTAATAGGCAATATACTATAGAAAAATTTTCATCATCATCATCATCATCAGCCTATTAATGTTCCCACTGCTGGGACACAGGCCTCCTCTCTATGAGAGGGAATGGGCTATAATCCACCACGCGGGCCCAGTGCGGATTGGTAGATGTCACATGTCTTCCAATTTTTGGTTTTAGAACGTGCCGGTTTCCTCACGATGTTTTCGTTCACCGTTTTGAGAGCAGTGGTGATGAAATAAATTACACAAAGTAATGCGCCTGCCTGGGTTCGAACCCACGACTTACTGGGCCACCACTGCTCAAACTTTCACTTATCTGTAAAAACTCACCCCAAGCTGCTAACATTGCCCTTACAAAAGCAGATCAATTACAATGGTCATTCCATCTAAGAGTCTTAGATGATGTAAACTAATTTTTCGAACCACTAACAAACACACTGCGTACCAATTTTTTACCCACTCTACTAGGAGGCGATACCTTTGGAAGCTGACTTATTCTCTCTTCACAAAGGTGGTCCAGCAATATCCGCTCTATCAAAAATGACAAATATAAACTATGTATGTTCAAAAAAAAGGCTGTGCAGTCCTCTCAAATGCTCTGATTGAAAATACATATATGGACTTATCTCAACATCATAAATCCCTCAAAAATGCACAAAAAGAAAGCCGCAAAAAGAAATACTCTCTCAATGACGAACTCTTGGATACCGTCTTAGTCAAACTCTCTCCTATCAAGAGAAGAGCGATTGAACGTTAAATTTCTACGAAAATGAAAACTAAATCCTCCAGTTGGTTGCTACCATACCGGCTAAGAAAGACCATTTCGATCTGTCCCCATTAGAGTTTAGAGACGCACTTGCATTACGTTACCACAGAATGATTACCAGTCTCTATGCCAAAATCATGTGATGGCTGCGACTGTGATGAATTCAATGTCGATCGTGCTATATGTTGTAAAAAGGGTGGTCTAAAAACACGTCATCATAATGAAATTAGATATTTGTTCTGTGACTTGTCAACTTGCATGGGGAAACGTAGTCAAAGAACCTGTCAACTCCGAAAGAGATTGCGGACTACGTGGAGACCTTTCTTGCCGTGGCGTTTGGGATGCTCAGAGGGAGGCGTTATTCGAAATCCGTGTTGTAGACACGGGACGCTCCTCAATTGCTCAGACGCTCTAAAATCCACCAAAGACGAAAAAATAAGAAAATATTCAAACGCTTGTGAATGGCGACATGCTACATTCACCCCTCTTGTTACATCTGTTGACGGAGTCTTCGCTCCACAAATGTCTACTTTCGTAAAACATCTTGGAGCTGTAATCGCTGACCGCTGGAACAGGTCCTATAGCGTAGTGATGGGTTGGTTAAGATCAAGAATCATCATCTCAATAATCCGTGTCACTAGCATGTGCATTCGCGGCACAATACATAAATTTAAGCCATTAGCCAAGTTATTTGACTTCGGCAATGGAGCAGCCCTACCTAGACAAGACTAACGTGGATGCGGCCGACGAACCAAGAAGACGTCGATTGCAATAAATATTGCGATGGATAAATGAGCTTGTTTTATCTGATAATTAATCAAAAATTTAACAGTACTGTTATTTACATATTATTTAAAATAAACTAATGCATTAGAACATAACAGCATACTCCAAGTATATAAAAAACCCTTCATCATCTTCTTCTGTCTGCCTTTTCCCAGCTATGTTCGGGTCGGCTTCCAGTCTAACGGATGCAGCTGAATAACAGTATTTTACTTATAGCAACTGTCAATCTGACCTCCACATCCAGTTAGTACTAGATAAAAGATACTCCTTGGTAAGACTAGTTGTCTGATTTAGGGGCCACTGACTACCTGTAATGGCTTTCAAAGATCTACAAATGACAGCCGGGACTGACGACTTACCGTGCTTTCCGAGGCATGGAGGAAACTTGGTATGTAATGGGTGGTAACCTAACCACGGACCAATATGCGCAGCTTAACCTAACCCATCGTTAGTTTAAGCTGCGAGTGGCTGTTATTATTTAGCCACGAGTTCCTCCATATAAACCATTTTTTATATGAAAAAGCACCATCGTGTTGGAGTTTAATTACTTTCAGTATATATCAAGTCAAATACGCTATCCAGATTGTTAAAATGCAACGCGAAACTTTTTAATAACGTGAGTATGTTGTTGTTTATGTAAAAGTGTAGTAAACGCAGTCAGCCCAGCAGCTGGGTGGTAAATGGTCAACTTATTACTGTTATGTTAATTCTGTTATTTATGTGATAGTATTCCGATTATTTGAGTAAACATTTACTTAATTAACAAACTATAAACAAATTTCAAATAATAATAGAAATAAAGGGTGTACGACCCTTAACGAAGCCGAAAGGCACTTGTTTTCCCCGCCATTGCGATAATTTTTTTGATCTGGACCACACCTTGAAACTTACTAGTGAGGTCGAAATTCCAACTTTTTCACAAGTTTTTTTTAATACATGTTTTTAATGTAAGATTTTTACTTTAAACACCTTCAGGACACCCGTACTATTCAATCCATCCATTAGCACAATGTTTTGAGTGCGAAATATTGAGTTTTACTGTATAACGTGATGTTACACCCCAAAAAAAGTCGTTTCCCAGCGATAATTTTTGAGTAAAGTTACTTAGATTGATGCAAAAAAAAAAGCAAAGTTATCAAAGGAATAGCACCCAGGAGGCTGACAACACTGCGTGGTTGGATGGTAATGCAAAAAAAAATGGCCAGTCCTTTGATTACTAATAAAAGCCATACGAAGTAAGTACAGAGACCGTTTGTATTACAATGGTTTCCCAAAAGATAATTATGTTGTTAATACACGGTGATTGTTTAAACGTAGGCAATGCACTTGTGCCATGTATATGTAAAACTTTTGTATTCAGCTGTCCTGCAAAGCCCATAGACTTATATTGATCATCACTAAAACCCAAATCTGTGTGATCTCACAAAAGTTTATTGGCACAAGATTTGACCTAAATAACATTTGATAGCCCGTCAACGCCTTCAAATAGCCATCGAGCTATTTTCCTTGAATATATGCGTATTTAATTACTAACGAAACGAACTCAAGCAATTTATGGGTGACGTTAAAAGTTCTTTAAGCGCGACGTTTCTTGCCTTATGAAAGTAAAATGAATCTAGCTTTCATGCTGCGGTCGGAACGTAGCGTTTTGAACGCTGAGTCTGCTTATGTACTTTTTTCAGTTAAAACAAGTCCATCCTAAAATAATAAAAAATAACTAGTAAGTTAAACCTCGTTGCTTAGTGTGGCACTAGATGGCGCTGTGTGTATCCAGCGATATTTATTTATTTATTTAAGTTAACGAAAAGGCCGTATAAGGCGCATAGTGTTTACAAAAAAAAAAACAATAAGTTTACCTTCCTGCCCAGATTTACCATCCAAGTTTTGTAAGCTCCTTACTTTTCAACATGTAATGTAACACACCGAACCAAAAAACAAAACTGCAAGGATATTAGCTCCACCGGCTACGGGCTACGCCGTAGCTGCTACGGCGTAGCTGTTTGCTACGGCAATAACTCCGATAATTTAATCACGAAGGTCCCGTATCCAAAATAAGGGAAACACGAGAAAATAATATACCTGCTGTTAGTGATTGCTGGTGTTTTTTGCCTCATTTTTCTTGCTAGGAAATTTGGAAGGAAAAATCTGTGTTTACATGATAAATAAACTCGAAACCTGTCTGTATAGCTTACAGAGCACTTCTTTTTTTACTGTAGCCTGGATAAATGAAGTAGTTCTTAATTTATCCCTCTGTATTCACGCTGTACATTAATGGCATGATTCCTCTTCGCCTTTTTGGACGAAGTAAACAAATTCAATCTTTTATGGATTTAACTATGGAAAAGTCACTAACTACGTTTAACCTTAAACAGATTTATTGTTAAAACATAATTTTGACTCTATCATCTTCAAAGAATTATGAGAAACAAAACGTTTTTAAAATTCGTTTAGAATAAACCGTATTGTCTGGATGAATGTTTGTTACTCTTTTACGCAACTACTAAACGTAAATATTTGGTCAGGTACTCTATAAACTGGATTCATACCTAAGATTATTTTTATCCTGGTAGTGGGACAATCATAGAATTCCCCACAGGCAAAGCCGCGGACGTATTAAGCTAGATGGTCTGTGTCAATTCTAATCGAAATATAATTAAGTGATTAGTAAAATTTTCACCAGTATGTTTACAAATCTAACTAAGAACATCTGGTTCCCTAAAATCAATATTCAAAATCGTTGAACTGGCTCCGTCGCATATTTATCGACTGATTAGTATTGGGGGCCTGTCCCGGTGAAGGGTGAACACTCAATTGAAAAAAAGGACTGTTGCGGACTAATTTTGCCAGTCTCTAATGTGGAGTTAGTTGGTTCACGTTAATTTTGGGGTTGAATTGTCGGCTTAAGAAATTACTTCAATAATAATGACCTATTTTCTGTTCACTGCTGAATATGGGCTTCCGAAATTATCTGTAAAAGGAGATAATAACTTATTTACTACACTTACCTGAAAGTGGAAATTTACTCAAATGTACTGCATCTTTTCTATAGAAGCAATAAAAGACGATGCAGATTTTGTATATTTAAATTAGGTGTTAATCTTTAGCCCAGATTTGAACGAACTCACGTTTTGGCAGAAAGTTGTACCGAATGAGCTTCCACAAGTGGCAATATTTAAGTGCATTTGATACAACGAGCAATTGAAGATACAACTAAAATTGTTAAATGTTATACTTTCAACATGCCATGAGATTAATCACAACCATATCAACGCAAATAAGAAGCAAATAAACACTTAAGTACAGATCATACTATAATGATAAACATTCGACCGGACTCGATAATTGTCGCAAAATAAAACAAAATCAGTTCTGAGCTCACAGCGTTCAAACCGTCAAGTGCGAATTCCCGAAAATCCTGGTCCGTTCGGTTCGGTGTCCTCGCATATTCATCAGCTCATTATTATTGGTGGCCCGTTCTCCGTTGAAATATTCAATGCGGACGCCCCAATGACTTTGTTTATTAGCTTTTGTACCAAATAGCTGTTTGATAGTGGCTCTATGTGCGTGATTTGTTCTTTATAGGGGACAGAAGAGCTAATTTTCTAGTAGATTTTTTTTGTCAGAACTTTTTTCTGTGTGAGAGTATTTTTTTGACGGGTCAGTAGATGCTTTGTTGTCTAGAATATTTTGTGCTCCTTTGAGAGTAATACTTGTTCTAATATTCGGATAGTGATTTTGGCTAGGCTGTATGTATATTGAGTAACGGCTTACTGTTAAACAGGCTAATTTTTGATAACAATTACGAAAAACATTGTCACAAAACAACCAAGAAACCCAGTCTCATTTTATGAAAACAGTTATTTTACCACTGTACATTTTTCATTTTTTGACATTGATTGTCACTGAAGCCCGATTTACCTTGGTCAAGACGTGCTTGGCAAAGTATATTAAGTTGTTGTAAGGTTGTCATCACTGACAAGTTTGCCAAAATTATAGTGCACTCTATTTTTCTGACGATACGGTTCTTGTTTAACTGCAGCTGTCCAAACGCTGCAACCGTAAAAGGACTGTACATCCAAAACCTACGTCATCATTGCTTGCTTATACCAAGGCTTAACTTATGACGTCACTAGACCATCATTCTTCACTACCGCCCGTCCTTCCCTCTCCAACCCCTACCAGCTTATCCCATAACCTTATAATCCTAGCAGCTTATTGCAACCTTTTTTTGTTTTATTTGCGAGTCAGGGCTAGAACTTTTCAATACCTGTTTTCGACCACGAAAACTAAATCAGATTTTTTTCGCGTTTTATTTTCTTTGCGAGTTAAGCTGGTTATCAAGCGACTAACGATGCAGTGTAGTAAAACAACAAGAATATGCTTTTGTAAAAGCCGGATTTTTGTAAGAGATTGGGTCCTAGTTCTTTATGAAAGTATTGACGTAAGTTATATAAAAAAGGCCAGTATTGTTTTCGGGTATGTATTTGTATTGGTTACTTATTTGCGATTGTGTGACTGAAAGTAAACCTACCAAGCTTTGGACGACGCTGATATTGAGCGAGAAAGGAGGGCGCTGTCGGTGAGGGTGAATATGATTGCCCGCAGGTTTGCTCGTAGCTCCAAGGATGTAAAAATCACCTTGTTTCGAGCCTACTACACATCTTTTTATACGACTAGTCTGTGGGTGTCATATTTGCATAAATCCTACAGCGCTCTCCGCGTTCAATATAATAACGCGCTGAGAGCGCTGCTGCGGCTGCCTCGCTTCTGCAACGCATCGGGAATGTTCGCAAGCGTCCACATTGACTGTTTTTATGCCAGCATGCGCAAGAGGGCGACCTCGACAGCGAGTAGAGTGCGGGGCACCGGCAACAGCCTTCTTACCGCGGTTGCCAACAGGTTGGACGGACCTTTCATGCAGCACTGGCAGGCCTTACATGCACCCGTATATCGAGCCTAAGGCAGGTAAAAATGTAAATAATCACCACAGAATTTAAAATAGTTTATAATTTATTGTGATTTATTCATTTAGATTTTTTTTAATAGTAGAAGTTAGAATTGATTATGTATTGAATTTTAGCAAAATTTTATTTGACGGACTTAATGCCACAAGGCATTCTCTACCAGTCAATTATGGTTTGATTATTTATTGAAATTAACTTATTTATTTTGACATTTTATATTTTATTTGATAAAAAAATATTGTATTAATTTAAATTTTATTTTGTCCAGTTATATTCACATTTTATATTTTATTTCATAAAAAAATATTGTATAAATTTAAATTTTATTTTGTCTAGTTATATAATAGTACTAGCAGTTGCCCGCGGCTTCGCCCGCGTAAAGTTCGGTAACCGTCCCACTGGATCATATTAAAGGGATACTCAATACTCAATACTCAATACTCAATACTCAATACTTTATTGCATTCCACATGTAGGTACTTAGGTGGTAAAATTATAATTAGATCACATGGACCCTGTCGGGCACAGCAATGTAAGTTAGGAGAGAGGAAGCATTTGTAAATTCTCAAAAAATAACATTATAATTATTTCTTGGGTACTTTCTGGGATAAATTAATTAGTAGTATAAAATTATTATTAGTTATGTATGTCTAATGTATAATTATAATAGCAGCTTATTTATTAGCATAAAGCATATAATTATTAGCATAAATTATAAATTATCAGTATTAAATTATTATTAGATAATCGTAATTATTAATTATTCATAATATATTATTATAAAATATTAATTAATTGTTTATAATACATAAATCAATGGTATATAATATAGACAGGTATTTATTGAGAGGTTTATGAGTTAGTAAACCAAACAAAATTTTAAGAATAGTTATGACTTTATGAGTCTATCACTTAGATATTCATTTACCGAGTAGTAGCTTTTATTTAGCAAAAATTGTCTAAGTTTTTTTAAAAATGTGTTAATTTTTTCTTCTTTTTTAATTGATGCGGGTAGTTTATTATATATTTTAATGGACATTACGTAGGGACTTTTTGAGTGCATTTTTAATCGAGAACTTGGTAGGTTTAGTCTAGATCGGTGTCTGAGTAGATAGCGTGTCTGGATGTCTTCTCGTTTTGAATAAAATTCTTGGTATTTCCGCACAAATTTGCATGTTTCTAAAATATAAATACAGGGAAACGTTAAAATATTGTGTTTTCGAAAGAAAGGCTTGCAACTATCTGTTTGCTCAATGTTTACTAGTATTCTGACCAATTTCTTTTGTAGGGTGAAAAGTGTTTGTGCACCTGTGCTGTTTCCCCAAAGAGTGACACCATAGCTAAGCCATGCATAGGCATAAGCATAATAGGTGGAGAGAGCTGTTTGTAGATTGGTGGTCTTTTTTATTTCACGGAGGGCGTAAGAGAATTTAGAAATTTTCGAGTGAGTTTTCTCTATATGTGATTTCCAGTTTATGTGAGTGTCTATAACTTGTCCGAGTAAGGTAAATTCGTTAACAGTTTCTAATTTTGAGTCGTTAAAAACTAAATCTAAAGATAGAGGAGTTTTTTGGTAAGGGTGGAAAGTTATTAATTTGGTTTTGGAGTAGTTTATCTCGAGGTTATGTTCGTTCATCCAGTTGCATGTTTTAGTAAGTATGAAATTGAGAGTTTCTTCTATATTTACATTGTCTTGGCATGAAACCAATATGGATATATCGTCCGCGAATAAGACACATGGCCCTTCTATGGTAGGTCATTACATTACATTAGGTATGGTAGGTTAGGTAGGTCATTAATATATATTAAAAATAAGAGGCATCCTATGACGCTTCCTTGAGGAATTGAGGCGTTAATTGCTTTGCTGTTTGATCGAATTTTTTTAATTTCTTTATTTTCATGGTCAATGTATTCTATTTCTACTAATTGTTCTCTGTTCTTAAGATAAGATGTTAGCCATTCGTGAGCCTTTCCGCGTATACCTATTCCGTATAATTTGTTGAGCAATATCCTAAACTGTACTTTGTCGTAGGCTTTGGTCATGTCTAGCAATATTCCTATTGCATATTTTTTGTTATTAATAATATTAAGGGCTTCTTGGATATACTTATAGACTGCTAAGGTGGTGGAGCGGTTTTTTCGAAAGCCGTTCTGGCATTCATCAAATATATTGTATTTTTCGCAAAACTTATAAATGCGGTCACACATGGCTTTCTCAAAGATTTTTGAAGCTGTTGGTAAAAGAGCTATTGGACGATAGTTGTTTCGATAAATAGTGTAGGATAAATAGTATCCTACGTATTAATCCAGGTTATGAACTATCTATGTGCCAAATTTCATAATCATCACAATCACTATCACAACCACCATCACAATCATTATCACAATCACCATCACTATCAAATCACAATCACCATCACTATCACCATTATCATTATCATCGTAATCACAACCATTATCATCGTAATCACAATCATCATCATCACAATCTCCATCGTCGGTATCACAATCACAATCACTATCATAATCACTATCAAAGTCACAATCACTATCACCAGCACAACAACCATCACCATCCATCGCTATCACTACCAAAATCACCGCCACTATCACAATCACCCTTATCGTTATCATAATCTTAATCATCGTAATCATAATGATTATCATCGTAATCACAATCACTATCATCGTTATCACACTCATTATCATGGTAATCACAATCATTATCATCGTAATCACAATCATGATCATCATTATCACAATAACCATCACAATCAAAATCACCATCACATTCACCATCACTATCACTATCACAATCACCATTACAATCACAATCACCATCATCATTATCACAATCACTATTATCATTATCACAATCATTATCATCGTAATCACAACCATTATCATCGTAATCACAATCATCATTATCACAATATCCATCCTCGTTATCAAAATCATCATTATCGTTATCACACGCATCATCATCATTACCACAAACACCATCACTGTCATAATCACCATCACAATCACAATCACTATCAATATCACAGTCACAATCCCTATCACTATCACAATAACCATCACAATCACCGTCACTATCACAATCAAAATCACAATCACAATCACAATCACCATCATCGTTATCACAATCATCATCATCGTAATCAACCAATCATCATTATCACAAACACCATCACTGTCACAATCACTATCACAATCAACATCACCATCACTATCACAGTCACAATCACCATAACTATCACAATCACCATCACCATCGGTATCACCATCACAATCACCGTCACTATCGCTATCACAATCACCATCACCATCACCATCACAATCACAATCACCATCATCGTTATCACAATCATCATTATCGTTATCACAATCATCATCATCGTTATCATGATCACCATCACTGTTACAATCACAATCACTATCACAAACACTATCACCATTACAATAACCATCACCATCGCTATCACCATCACAATCACCGTCACTATCACTATCACAATCACCCATCACCATCACCATCACTATCACTATCACCATCACCATCACCATCACCATCACTATCGCAATCACTATCACGATCACCATATTATCACAATCATTATCACAATCATCTCAATAAATCAACAATAACCCTGTATAGAAGTTGAATCCGCCATCTTCTGGATCTCAAAATAAATGCCAGTTTCGTAATCTGCACCCCTGATAATCTCCATATCGACACCCATATTAATTTTTGACATTTCATCCCCATCGCACCCCAACAGGGAATGAAGGCATTTCAGGTCCGCCACATTAAATCTTAAAATCTTTGTTTTTGTGATACACCCGACCCGATACACCATACAAACAATACCGATGTTGATTTTCAGACTTTGTTACCCCATTTCCCCCTTTAGGGGTTGAATTCTGAAAAAACCTGAAACACAAATGTTAACTCATTTATCGATAGGAGTACTCCTGTGAAGTTTCGAATAAAACAGTCTTACCCAATCTTGTTTCCCCATACAAACTTTTGAAAAATCCTTTCTTATTGCACCCCTTAACCTCATGAGGAACGTTTGTGCCAAATTTGGAATCTCTAGACTCAGCGGTTTGGGCTGTGCAATGATTTTTTGACTTTGTTACCCCATTTTCCCCTCTTAGGGGTTGAATTCTGAAAAAACCTGAAACTCATGTCTACTCATTTATCAATAGGAGTACTCCTGTGAAGTTTTTAATAAAATAGCCTTGTCTTGTTTCCCCATACAAACTTTAGAGCCCCGTTTCACCCCCTTAGGGGGTGACTTTTAAAAAACCCTTTCTTAGTGTACCCTTAGATCACTTCAGGAACATATGTACCAAATTTGGGATCTCTAGACTCAGCGGTATAGGCTGTGCATTGATTTTTAGACTTTGTCACCCCATTTCCCCCTCTTACGGGTAGAATTCTGAAAAACCCTGAAACCCGTTTCTACTCATTTATCAAAAGGGCACTACTGTGAAGTTTCGAATAAAATAGTCTAACTAATCTTGTTTCCCCATACAAACTTTGGAGCCCCGTTTAACCCCCTTAGGGGGTGAATTTTGAAAAATCCTTTATTAGTGCACCCCTAAACCACTTAAGAAACCTACTTGCCAAATTTGGAATCTGTAGACCCAGAGGTTTGGACTGTGTGTTGATAGATGAGTCAGTCAGTCAGTTTCTCCTTTTATATATTTAGATTGTGTGGTGTGTATTTGTCTCTGATTATTTGATTTCCAAGTAACATTATTTTGAGTGTGTTTATTAACTAAGTTATGGATCTGATGCAAATAAATTATTATTATTATTATTTCCTTTATTCATTTCTGTAAAAATCCATTACATTTTTAAATATTAATTTAATAAAAAAAACATTATTATTATTAGATCATAGGATAAACTCACACTATCACTTACAGGATATCTAACGTAATTTTCAAATACAGAACTGTGTAAGTTTAGTTATAAACCGCGAAAGCATAAAGCAGTGTTCGAGCATAAAATAAAAAAAGATTTAAAATTTTTTATCTCAATATTTACACGACCTTCTTTTTAAACTTTCATATAACACTATTATTATTTATAAAAAGTAAGTAATAAGCAGGATTAACTTTAACAAGCATTTTTCAACTAAATAATGAACAGTATTAAACTTTCAACTTGACTTATCGAGTGTCACTGACCGCAAAAAATCTAGAACAAAAAAATAACCCGAAAACCGCACTCCACATTGTCGATACACCATCAGAGTACCATAATCACCCATATCATAACATCCGAACAAAGGAACGCCCTATATCCGGCCACCCACCCACAACATATTAATGTTGGCTCGAATGATATATTGCTCAGTCAATTAACAACAGACATTGAGTAATGTTAGTCAGCATAATGCTTTGAAAATAAAAAAAAACCGCAAAGTGCGAGTCGCATACGAAGGGTACCGTATAGACGAATTATTAAGATCGAGCAAAAAACGCCACGTTTCTTGTATGTTGTAAAAAAATTAAGCCGGTTCCCCGCTTTAATATTTATACACGAAGCAACTTTTAAAAGTTATTTTCTCTTACTCGTACTATATCAATTAATTAGTTCGTTTTCACGAACATATTACTTTGAAAGCCATTTCGAAATAGGTCTCATCTCAAACTAGAAAACATTATTTCACGAAAACATCGCTTTTGAATTTTACATATTAGAGTTTGTGATATTATACACATTGTATGAATAATTCAAATGGCTAGGTATGACGATTCAAAAGATACAGCAGTATGACAGACGGACAGACAGCGGAGCCTTAATAATAGGATTCCGTTGGCACCCTCTGAATACGGAACCCTAAAACGAATTATTTATCTTCATTCCAGAGAGGCTTGAATCTCTTTGAATCTCTGCGCTCCTGGTGACAGAAATTAAGCTCCACTGGATTTGACGGTGTTAAATTGTGTTACTGTGTCAATTATATGGAAAGTTAAAGATATTTCTGGTGTCCAATTTGAATATATTATTAAGGACGGTTTCGTAATGTCCGGGTAAGCAAAAATGGTGTAGAAGTTGTATGGAATTATGGGAAAGATAACTTAGCCTGAAGTTATACAGGAAGTTGTAAAACAATTAATGTAATTAACTTTTTTTAAACATACAGTGTAAACAAGCTCATCACGAAGCCGTCAACCAATCATTCTGTACATCAAACTAAGTAACTTTACGCAAAAATTATTGCTAGGAAACGACTTTTATTTTTGGGGTTAAGAATCATGTTTTGTGGTAAAACTCAATGTAACGCACTCAAAACATTGTGCTGATGGATGGATTGAATAATAAGGCGGTCGTGGAGATGTTTAAAGTAAAAAAATGACATTAAAAACTTGTGTTAAAAAAAACCTTGTCAAAAAGTTGGAACTTTGACCCCTAACATCTCCGTAACCAGAAAGTTTCCAGGTATGTTGTAGAACAAAAAAAAATTCGCAATGACGGGGAGAACAAGTGCCTTTCGGCTTCGTTAAGAGATTTTTTACACCTTTTACTATTAAAAAATTATTTTTATATTTTATAAAATAATAATTCAAAATATTAATTTTACATGGAGATGTAAAATTCTGATATTCAGCTGCATCCGATTATACCGGAAACTGACCACAGTATACAAATTCGAGAGTTAACATTTGAATGTGCAATGTTTTCGCAAGCTAAAATTATTATTTTAGGCACTCCTGCCTAGGTCATATAGGCAGTCATACTATATCTACGGGACATGATATCCAGTAGATAAGACCATTATTATCTCAAAACGGAGAAAAAACATAACACTGCGCTACTTTTCAAAGACGTAAGAATACAATTAAATTACACCATATAAACCAAGTAATCCACCAAAGACACCGATTGAAAATCAAAGTTACAATCGAGTCTCTCAACAATCGTAATTCACGCATTTTCTTACACTCGAAACGATTTTAATCGAATACCAATTCGTTAATCGATTGTTCGCTAATCGGTAGACGTTGTATGTTTAATTTGCGAGCTTACGTGGGCTTAAAGAGGTCGAAGCATTACTTAAGGTCGACGCACACTTATTCGTGTCACTGGCACGACATTACTATTAGACAAGCTTATGCCCGTGGCTTCGCTCGCGTTGAGTTTGGTTATTGTCCCACGAGATCAGGTTACAGGAATAAAAATTATTATAGTTGTTAATCCAGGTTACATACTAGCTGTCCGCTTTACATCCAAATCCGTTCAGTAGTTTTTGCGTGAATGAGTCACAAACATCCATCCATTCATACATCCATCCTCACAAACTTTCGCATTTATAATATTAGAAGGATTTTCTTGGCTTGGTTTAGCCGTGTGGTATCCGGCAGAGTAGAATAGAACCAACCCATTACACTCACGGGTGTCGTATAAGGCGACTAATGTCTGAGGCAGAACACCTTGCGCCTCCGTAGACCAGAGAATGGGCAGCAGCGTTTTCTGTTAGTCTTTCATCACTGCGATCTCCAATCCGCCTGCCAAGCGTGGAGATTACGGCAAATTCTTCCCATCATGGGAGAGGCTTATGTCCAGCAGTGGACGTTATGGGCTGTTGTAGTAGTTGTAGTTTCTTGGCTCAAAATTTCGCTACATCTGCATCGTCTTTGGCAGCGCAGGCGTTTCTATGGCTGAATGTTTTGAAGCTCAGAATAGGAGCTGGAACACAGTTTGAACCATAGCTTAGCGCCTGCAAATTGCTACTGTTTCTGATCGGCTTGCCGACGGGCTCGTCTAGGCCGGGATAGGTTCAGCATCGCCAAGGTGGCGCCGGTTGTAATCTTGTGGCAAATTAACGCCACGCATTCATTTACGGTTGGGTGAAAGTCATACCTACTCTAGTAACACCAGAGTTTACGCAAGCACCGCAAACGGAGCGACGTCTCACCGGGACTTATGGTGATAAGCTCACCAAGCCAAGGTCATTGATGTTTTTAAGTGTCGGGTGCAGTAGAGAGTTTCATCAAAAAAACAACAGTACAGCCGAGGCGATGCTGATCCTGTGCCGTGCATATAAGTGTGCGTAGACCTTAAGACTGTTCTTCGTTCATTTGTTACGTAATTCGGCCTAATTGTTAGCCGTTTCTTAAAGAAAATGTTTATTACGCAGAATGTGTCCCTTGAGATTTTTGTTAATTAGTTATCTTTAAGCTCGTTGCTTATTCTGGGGGGAATAGACTTACTAATTATATTTGGTTAACACGCTTGTGATTTAATCAAATACTGATTTATATTCAGAGGCTAATTAGGCTGGAAGCCTGTGTATATCTAATGCTGTGGGACTTGTCCACAACCAGTGCGGTTGCAGTGGCTGAGTTCAGTTCAAACTTTGTTTAGTTGAAGAAGAAGTGTATATCAAACTACTTACTAATATTATTTAAATGCGAAAGTTTGTAAGGATGGATGGATGTTTATTACTCTTCCACGCAAAAACGACTGAAGGGATGAAATTTAACAAACAGATTGTTTATAACCTGGATTAACATATGATTTTTTATCCTGGTAGAATGATCCGCTGGGAAAATTATCGAACTCCACGCGGGAGAAGCCACGGGTATAAGCTAGTCATAGATAATCGGTAAATGTTTTAAAATACTAAATTAATTTTAAAAGTCACATGAGCTGGTACATAGTCGCCTAAAAACTCTAGTTTCAGAAGCCAGTCCATAAACCATCAGCCCTTGACAACACAACGCTAAATCAAAGCAAAATGTCCATTGTTGTACTAGAATAATTCTCAAGTAACAAATCAGCCGAAACAAGATATTGTATTAAAGCACTCTTGAAAGGAAACTCGAAACTCAGCGGCAAGTTACAACTTCCTAAAATCACAATTCTGTAATTTTCTTAATTTATATTCACTCCTTGACTTGAAGAAAAGAATAACTTTGGCAACAACTGAAAGAAGAACACTAAAATATTATTCAAAAGAAGATATTTTACATATAACTAGATTTTGCCTGCGGCTTCGCTCGCCTAGATATTGCATGACTGAAGTTTAAAATACGTTTCGGACCTAAGTTCATCTCGCTGTTTTTTGGGGGTAGTCAGATCATTCATTCATTTTTGTGTGGTTTGTGCCTAATCTGGTGTTAGAGTTTTTATACCGCCCATGCGACAAAAATATCTCTCAGGCATGCTGGTTTGGTTTTATAACCATGTTTTCCTTCACCGAAGCAAGTGATAAATATACAATACACACATGAATGAAAAATCCTCCGCATTGGTTGGCCAAGGGTTGAAAAAAAAAGAAGAAGAAGAAGAGACACATGAATCTGAAAAATCAGAGGTGGGTGTGCGGGAACACGAGACCTATTTCTTGTGATAAACAGATAGGAAATGATGAACACATATAACCTATTTGGTAAAAACACTAACTCTTGGACACGGTTTCACCCGCGCTTATGTCAGCAATTATCCTACAGAAACAAACAACCGAAATAAAAATCTTTTCCTATGTCCTAAGTCTAACGACATATTCTAACTGTTCTCCTTTCATCGAGATTCATTCATCCGTTAAGAAGTGAAAAGGTGAGAGACAGAAGGACTTACTTTCGCATATTAAAATATTAGAATGGATTTCTGCCGATTGACATGGAACAGAGAGTTTAGGGAACTGATGTCTGAGTTAAATTAATTTGGTCTGTAAGCGGGAAGATGAATCAACTTGTGTTGTGGTTAGATTTGGGCGTGTTGGTTCAGTGTTTCGATCGGTATTAACAGATTCGCGGAGGATTATCTCAATTTCGAGTATATTGCTAGCGAGTTTAGTGTAGTTGATTCGAATCATTATCATTTTTGACATCGTTACTGTCTCCGCTGTTGATTTAAGATTTTCATATCGTTTTTTAAAAGTAACCAGGATTTCTTTTGTCTCTGATCAAGTACTGGTTCCATTTATTAGAAAAACGCTATTGAAACATAAAAATACCGAAAACAGGACCCTTTATTTGGGTTCTTACTTATGTATCTAACAAATTCATCCGCTTAACAATGTCAGTAACGCAAGAAATTTTCTTAAAATATTAATGCAATTACTCCGCGGTTTAAAAAGTAATCAAATATGAGTGTACGACTCATAGAAACGAAAACAGAACCTTGAATTGAAGTCTATTTAATGAATTTGTAATAGAAAAGTTATTTCACTACAAGTTTATTCAATAAAGAGTTATAGACATGTTTTTGCTCCCAGCTGAGAATTACTAGTTAGGTAGACACGTACTGGTTCAGTTTGAGGATCGAACTAATTCTGGCTATAGTTGCGAGCGTTGCCAAATTGTGTAGATACTTGTTACAATGCCAAATTAGGAGCAAAACTAATAACATTATCTGGACCTGCTGTTTCTAACAGATAATGTGTTCTTTGAACATAACGGCTGCATTCGACGACCCGAATGGCGTAGCGGTGGTGAGGATGCCTTACGTTCTTAGGGTCCCGGGTTCGAGTCCCGGTTGGAGCACATGTTTGTGTGATGAGCATGGACATTTGTTTCCGAGTCATGGATGTTTATATGTATAATAAGTATGTATTTACAACCAAAAAGTATCTATGTAGTATATCAACTATCTAGTGTCCACGACACAAGACCTCGTTGCTTACTGTGGCACTAGATGGCGCGGTGTGTTCATGTCCAGCGATATTTATTATTATTCGTATTTGAAACTTATGTTTGGACACAGACAGGTAAGCTTTTGTTATGGTACTAGGCTGCATAATTATACGGTCGAACAAGCTATTTGGTTTATAGTTTAACCAACAAAATGCATTGTAAAATGTTTGCATTATGAAATATATAAAAAACCCTATGAGTTAAGAGGGTTTTACTAGTGTAGAATAGTGCTAGCTAATAAATACACACTCAAAATCAAACAAAAAAAAAACCGGCCAAGAGCGAGTAGGACTCGCGCACCGAGGGTTCCTTAAAAACTTTTTAAAGGACAAACTTAACTTTGCTGTTTGATCCCCAGAAACGGCTATTGCACCAACCGCAAATAATATATAAGTGTGTAATAGTAAAGTCGCGTTTTTTTGTTGTTATTAAACTACATATTTACGGTTTTCAGATTCATCCCTTTACATGTGCTGTAAGACATTGCATCTCACCAAATTTCCTGATTCTAGGTAAACGGGAACTACCTTATAGGTTTTCGACCCAAAACCTATAGCGTACATCCGGTTGACCTAGAATTGTCAATTTTGGTTGAAAGCAAGGTACAAGTAAAGGGAAAATTATAAAAATTAAAAATGGTTGAAAATTAAGGAAAATTTTGGTACTTACAAGTTTCCGAAAAAATCTAAATTGGCCATATCTTTTTATTGTGTTGAATCAGGTTCTTGATTTTTATACACCTAATAGGGACTATAGACTTTGGTATCTGGTTTAAATTTCAACTTGCTAGGTCCACCCGTTCCTGAGAAAATCGGTGGTGACAGACAGACAGACAGACCGACAAGAAAGTGATCTAATAAGGGCCTATGACCTTTTTTAACCTTTTGAGGTACAGAACCCTAAAAAGTTGGTTTAGTCCATTCAAAGGTGGTCCGAAAAACATCGTTATCAGCGATAAGACCGCTGTGTACCCATATAATTTTCAATATTGTTAAATAACTATGTAATAAACTATTATAACTATTTTTATATAAAAAACCATTTTGGTGTACAATGAAGTATCTATCTATAGTTTGTTCATGTGAAATTTGTGTTTAGAGACGCTTCCGCGATTCGCTGAACCAATATTTTAACAGCAAATGAATGATTGCTATTGTTCTGCACAGTGCGTCAGTAGTAAGGCCTTGACATCTTCAAATAATTACATAAGATTCAAAATCGCTTACAAACCGTTTCTGACATTGACAAACGCAATTAATCCTTTGGTATGGGGCACTATGAGAACGGAGTAATTGTCCGAATCTTCAAGTTGGATCGATTCGTCATCCCAAGATGTCGACGGATTTAATTAATTTGGCTGTCATTGTCTAAAGGCCGGGGGTTCGGTGTTCGGTCCGTTTTTGTTGGGGATCGTGTTAGTTTTTGAAACTGTTTGGGTTGGGTATGTAAATTTGGGGTGAGATTGTTACTTATGGTACTTTTTGACCAATGGGCGTTTGCTTTTTTTTTTTTTTGAGTGCTGAATGCTGTTATTGTGGCTGAAATCTTAATCTTAATTATATCATCCTTATAATCATCGCATGTGTTGGAGTGTAGTCAATTGTTTTGACAGAATGATACTACTTAAATTACATAATATCACGCCTTTAAACAGCATAAGGTAAGGCAGAGGTGTGCCTGATAGACACATTTCGCCAGTTACATTTAATCCCATTAAATAGGGGGCGAGCACATTGCCATTAACCTGGCACATTGTAAACTTCGTGGCTGCTACTAACCAATAAAACTTTGTCTGACTTGGGAATCGAACCCAGGACCTCATGCTCAACTGTCGCACTTACCACCACTAGATCAACGAGCATTATACTAGTACAGATAAACTAGTACCTTCCTGTTTTTACTAACATTTTAGGTCTTAGGCTTTAGGTCTTGGCTTGTTCCGATAGACAGCTTGTTTATTATTGATTAATTACATCATTAAAATGATGACATAATATCACGCCTACTTTTCCCCACAGTTACAAGCAGAGGTGAGTTTAAAGTACACCCAGATACCACCGAGCTTCAGTCATCATCTCATCTTCCTAGCCTTTTCCAAACTATGTTGGGGTCGGCTTCCAGTCTAACTAGAAGCAGCTGACTACCAGTATTTTACATGGAGCGACTGCCTATCTGACCTCCACAACCCAGTTAGTACTGAGTAATACGATACCCCTTGGTTAGACTGGTTGTCACACTTTTTGGGCCAGTGACTACCTGTAACGACTGTCAAAGATCTACAAATGACAGCCGGGACCAACAGCTTAACGTGCTTTCCGAGGCACGGAGGAAACTCGGGACGTAAGGGTGGTCACTCATCCACAGACCAACCTAGGCAAGCACGGCTTAACCTAAATATCGACCCGAGCGGCTGTTATTATTTAGCCACGAGTTTTTCCGCCGAGCTTCAATACAGGCAATAAATAAACGTACCTATTTTTTCTCTCATCTATCTTTAGCCCTATGTATTATGGACTAGAATTTATTATTAGAACCTTCCCGATTGACTTCCCACACCTCAGATAGTGAGTCGGTAAGCGGTTTCCAAACTTACTGACTTGCTAACCTTTTCTCTGCGTCTATGAGCTAAACTTGCGAAGCTTGTGTCGACACATGATGAAGATGTAGATATTGCTGAAAGCACTGATTTGTTGCAAGTCTGACGTTCAAACTAGACATTGAAGTTTGATTATAAGTGCTATGAACAAACGCGAAGGTCCCATTTTACATATCAGATTCTATTCGCATTTATTGTCACTGAATTAGATTACAAAAGTGTTATGTCAAGTAGTGGTCTGCAATAGGCTGGTGTAACTTACTGAAAAGATCATAATTGTTAATTCCCTGATACTTAACACACAACCTAAGTCAGTGGATCTAGAAGCATTCAATGAACAAGGAAAATGTGCACTAAGGAAGGATTTTTTAAATGAGAGATTGTAATTTTTGCTGAAGAGAAATCCTATCGAGCACATGGCTTGTTAATTTTAACATTATTTGCCAGATAAGTAAACCAGAATATACATTCTGCGTCCTTCGTGTATACGAAGGATGCAGAATAGGCCATTAAACTAGTTCCAACTGTTCTACTAATTATTCCCTTCATAAATTGTGACATAGTTCCCCAACTCAATAACAATAAAATCGATTAATAGTCACAGTTGCACAAGCAATTGCAACTTTTAAACAATATAGCTTCCAAGTCTCCAAATTGGTTCCTGATGTCACCCAGAATTGTTTTCCCCCAAACGTTTGATGTCTCTTTGTCGCCTTCGGAAAATTAATTGAACAAAGTTAATTGGGCGACACTTCCTATTGTTTAAAGTGATATTTTATCATCCGGCGTAATCTTTAGATGTTTTCTTTTTACAACTTTTTCTTTGGACAAGGACTAATGGTGGAGATGGATTGTTTTTAAATTAATTTAGGTATTTTTTCAAAGGTTTTGGAAGCTCGGGTTGCTATTTTTGGATAGCAGGCAGGGGAAATTTTTCAATGAACTTTGACATATATAACTTTGAGAGGTACTGCTATTTATTAAAAGCTAGCATTTTGCCCGAGACTTGTTATAAAAATGACAAAAAATTGTGATATCTCGGCTAATATGCATGATACAAATATAGTGTTATAGCCTATTCAGCACCTACGAATAATGTAGCTTTTTGCCAGTGAAAGAGTTTTTAGAATTGAATCGTTAGTTTCGGAGATTACCCCTACATACAAACTTACAGACTTATAAACTTACAAACAAATTTTACCACATTACAATATATACTATTCACAAACTTACTGAAACGCAGCTTTGGAGCAATTTAGTTGAAATGATAAAATAACAATCAGCAGCTGTCCAAAATCACACGATTTTAAATATCTCGCGACCTTTTTAAAAGATTTGCCATAAGCCTTTGAAAGTTTTTGAAAGATATTTTGGGAATTTTAAATGTTTATAAATCCTTCCTTTGAAAACTTTTCCAACCAAAAATACCTTTCTAAACAATAACCACCTAATAACCTGCTCGAAAACCACAAAATAGTCCTTGTATTTCGGCAATAACTCTCGCAGTGCAAACATTTATATTTCAATAATATACCGAGCTTGGTACACATACACAGCGATACAGCAAATTGACCGAGCGCGGCTGCGACGCGTAGATAGTGAAGCGCAGTGTGAAATGGTGCGAGGGATGGGAGGTAAGCGGGTTTGAACGTAGAAAAGATAGGTTTGGAAATGTAAATGTAGAGGCTCGTCGATTTTAATGCGAAATTGGATGTTTGCTGAGCTTAACTGCAAAAGACTGTTTCGGGCTAAACTGGAAACTGAACCTAACATACACACATCAAAAATGTCTAGGGATCAAGCATTTTTATGCGGATTTCTTGAGATTGAGATGTGGCTTTGTAATAAATTTATGATTTTATAAATTTATATGGATCCTTTTTGGTGCATTTCATAATTTGAATCAGGAACTCTCAATCAAATTCGAGTAAAAGATGAAAATAAGCTGTCAATATTTTCCCTATAAAAACATACAACGCATTGAAGACATTATTAGTGCTACTGTTTCCCTACTACTGATTAAAACCAACGTTATTATGGAGCGGCGACGTCATTTAAGCAGGGAAGAAATGCTCAGAGCCGTGGGAATGATAGAAGCTGGTTCCCGGCAACGTACTGTAGCTTTAGCTCTGAATACAAGTCAGAGTGTTATCAGTCGACTTTGGACACGTTACCGAAGCACTGGTACCGTGGCTGAGCGCCATGGAGGACGGTATCGCTGCACCACACGGAGACAAGACCGATACATTCAAATCTTAACTCGAAGAGCTCCAACAATAACCGCCATGATGTTAGCCGTGAGGCTTCATCACTCTTCAGGGAACTTAATTAGCGACCAAACAGTCAGAAACCGCTTGCATGAAGTGAACCTTCATTCCCGAAGACCGCTACGGGTACCACCTATAGCAATGCACAATCGTAGGATTCGATATCAATGGGCTCTTGAACACAGAAATTGGGCAGAAGAACAATGGCGTTTCGTGTGCTTTTCTGATGAGTCTCGTTTTGGTATGAGACCGGATACAAGACGTATACGACACTGGAGAACCCCTGGACGCCAACAGCGATTAAAATCCTGCCAGGAAGTCCATCCTTATAGTGGTGGAACCATCATGGTATGGGCGGGTATTTGGATCGGCGGAAGAACTGAGTTGATTTGGATCAGAGGCAACCTCAACGCTCAAATTTATGCTGAGACGATTGTATCAGACGTCATCGTTCCTCTACAAGTGCAAATCGGTCCCTTATTTCAGTTAATGCATGATAATGCACGACCGCACACCGCAAGAGTTGTAAGACAGACTCTCGCCGCAGCTAACATCAATGTCCTGCCCTGGCCTGCTCAGTCGCCAGACTTGAACCCGATTGAGCATGCATGGGATATGCTACAGAGAAGAGCTCTGCCGAATATGGAGGGTATCCAGTCGCAAGAAGACCTTTTTTTGTTGTTGCAACGAACATGGGCGGCCATTCCACAGCGTGATTTGGATAAACTCATTTTGAGTATGCCAAACCGATGTTCTTGTGTTGTTAGTGTTCGCGGTAGAAACACGGATTATTAATTGTTTAAGTTACCCAATAAAATTTTAAAGAAAACTGTTATTTCAGTCTTTTTTTCGAACTTTAATGTTAGTGGTTCAAATGTCAAAAATCCCTTTATTAGGAAAATGGCAAATTTCTTTATTAATGCAAAGGTGACTTGGTTTATCGTTACTGTGACAAACGAAAACACTTTATTTGATGAATCCTTAAAGAAAATTTTAATTAATATCAATCAGGAGAAAAGTTATTGCAAAAATATATGTTGATCCCTAGATACTTTTGATGTGTGTAGTTAGAAAAAGGCTAGGTAACTATAGAGCTTGTATATAGTGAAAACGAGATAATTACCAATAATTTAAAAAATATCGGGAACTCGAAACAAATAGTGAACATGGTAAATATCCCGTTTTCAGAGTGAATGAAAATGCTAGTGACCATGTCGTTTAAAAACTGATATAGCTTGTAAACACTCCGTGTAGCTTGTGTATATTTGTTGTGTATAAATTCATTACTGTAAGGTAAGATTGACATTAATAAGAATCCTAGGCGCCCCATGTTGTTCTCCTCATCGCTGTCACTGTTGTGAAGTTGTCAGCCTCACAGCCTCGGACACCACGGCCTGTCATGCAGCGGAAGTGCATGAGGAGCGCGGGAGAGAGGGACTGAGGAGCGCGGCATGTGGCGCAGCGCGGCGCTGGCGCTGGCACGCGAATTTAAATGACATCATCCGTCGATCTCTTGTCACTGTCGGTGTTTCAGCTTTATTACCGGACGGCATGTCTTTGTTTCCATGGAAGATGGGTAGGCCTTTAGTGTGGGATGCTACATGTGCTCAAGTGGCGAAAATATAGTAACCTTATTGGTTCCTCAGAAGCAGTATAACTAAATCCAATATAAAAACATAAAAAACATACTGTATAACGAAGTTAAAGGATGACTACGCCAATATTGTATCTGGTTATTAGCAAACCATAAATGTGTGCCGTACCCAGCTATGTATGTATGTATCTATCTATTACTGTTTGTGGTAGTAGTACTAGTGCGACCAACCTATCTGTGCAGGCAGATAAAATCGGAACCAGCTCTAATGATCATTATGCTTAGCGACAGTCGACAGAGCCGCGCCGATGTGAACTGCATAGATAGGTTGGTAACACGATGTGCATACCGATCAATCACATAAAAAATATTGTCTTCTATTTTTATTACCTACCAGCTGAATCAACGTTCCTAACAAACCTCTGTGATTTTCTGGAACGTATATTTTGTCAATTATAATGTTATTATGTTTCTTGATAATATCAATAAAAATATATATTTTTTCGAGTCGTTTGGGGTTGAAACTCTTGGACCGTGGAGTCCGTGCGCTCACAGCCTTTTCAAGGAAATTTCAAAACGTTTAGTTGACACTTCCGTGACCCTAGGGTTGGGTTTTGCCTTGGCGAAAGGCTTAGCGTTGCCATACAGCGTGGTAACGCCGCCAGTCTCTTGGGGACATTACCAGTTGACAGTGTTGAGGAGGAGTTTTTTGACGCCAATATTTAAGTTTTAAGTGTAAGATTTGTAAATTGTAAATAATATACATACTGAATTCAATTAAAAAAAATTAGAGAAAAGTAAATCTAAACATGTTATGGTGGATTGTTTGAAAACAACGTGGTATCTGAAAAGAGACGTAAGTTATTAAAAAAAAAAATGTCATCCAACGGAGTATAGCTAGTGTGGATATCACGAGCTTAATTTGCCTTTAAAAGGCACCGACATACATCATCACATTATTTAGTTCAGTTATTTCAGTGGCAGGAAGTGAACGTTCTAAAAATAACAGAGGCATAATAGCATGATGATTAATTTGAGACAAACTGGAGAATACACAATACACACTTTAACGACACACTTTTTTTTTAAATTATTCATAAAAAAAAGAAAGCATTGGTTCTAAATTAATAATTCCTACCAATTAATTTCGAATGTGGTCTGGAACCTAACAAATTTGCCCCTTTTTTGTAAATATGTATTTAGTTTTAGTTATTCTATAAGTAGTTTTAATTTTTTATTTCTTTATTTATTATTTTTTATTTAAGACATTATTACTTTTATATTATTTTATTCGTGATATGTAAACACCACTTGACACGTATTAAGATGCTATTTGTAATAATTATGATTATTGTTAGCTTTTAAGCGTTTTGGTATAAAATGTTAGCTTAAAATGTATTTCTAAATAAATAAATAAATTGTAATGTATATAGTTTGGTTTAAAAGTTTAATAAATTAAAGTAACAGGATGTAAATAGAAGGATGGATGGATGTAGGTGTATCCTCTTCTGCAAATCTCGCCATCTTAATTAGGTTTGCTGTGAGAAAACCCAATTCTGGGTTGAGCTCGCCTTTGTACATAAGCTACATTATTGCATTTGTATGTATATTTGTTATTTTTTGTGTGTAAAACAATAAGAATTCATTTATTTACAATTAAGATTGAACTAACATTGAAATGAAGCCATTTTAAACCTCTTTATTACAAAAACTCTAATAGTTTTCTTATTTCAAAGGTGGTTTGATTATAAAGTAGATAATTTAAGATTGGACATCAGCAAAAAGATATACTATGTATGGATTAGATAGATAGTCAAACAGGAAATTGACTAGAAAGCTGCAATACGTTGATAGCAAAGCCCTTCAATGCGTGGTACAAGAGATAAGAAAATAGCGAGTTTTTCGCATGTTTTTAATAAACCACCATGCTTATGATTTGTACCACACTTAATGAAAAATGTTTGAGAACTTCTTTCTGTTAGATACACAAAGTTACTCTCAAAATATGAATGAAAACATTGAAAACTATAGTGATGGATTGCAAGAAACATAACATTACCGAATTTCACCTACCAGATTCCTATCCGCACCAGGATTGTGATTTTTATTTTATTGGAAATCAAATCAAAATCAAATCTAATCTAATTTATTCGTAAATTTAGGTTTTAAAATACAATAGGATGTTGTAATAAGATGGTCAGTTCGCTACATTTTACCCGAGAGCATCCAAATAATATTAAAGTTAGTGGTTTCGAAACAACAGACACACATCTAAAATGAAATAACTCAATTATTTACATACGTACTAAAACACAATTCCTTACGTACTAACACACTTACCAATGTCAAAAATAATAATAATCTAAATTTAATATTGTAACAGGCTAAGTGTATCTTTTGTTAAAACCTTCTAAAGTCATCACCTGCCTAGCCTTTTCTCTGGATGAGACTTCTTATGTATTTTACATACAAACAAAACACATACAATTATTTAAACAAAATCAGATTTAATATTATCTTGTCCTGCTGTACCTATATTCATTACAGAAACTGATGGACGCTACTGAAGGCGCTAAACTCGTGGCTTAGTTTTTAGCCGACACAAGATAAGATTGCCAGAAAAATAAGCACAATTAATTATCACAACCATCAACACCATACCCGCTTCCCTCCTAACACTTTTCCCACACAATTTGTGGGTAGTGTGGGGATGCGGGCTCTCTGTTACTCTACGATAGAGACGCGCTGGCACAGAAATGTAGCTCGCCTCTGATGTAGTATCCGCTTCCTTCATACACCCCTTATGTACCGTGATAAATAATTTTCGAGCTGTCGCTTTTGGTTTTCAATTTAAATTGCACTGAGAACAGTGTTCGCGTATTTGGTTTGTGTCGATTTTGGGTGATTTATGTTAGGGAGGAAACTGTATATTGCAAAATTTATTAGTATTGTATTTAAATACTACAAGTGGAGACTGAATTGACAGAAGATCGAACATAAGCAACTGCAGTATTGATATAGTAAAAGACTTTTCATGTGTGTGAATTTTTCATAATTTTTGAACAAGGTTAAGGTAATTTCTTATGAAATAAGCAGTGCTCTTCTGTGCTCCTTTAACTTAATGTAATGTCCTGTTAAGGCGATTACATGAGCTGAATAAGCAACTGTATTTGTGTTGGTTCAAACTTCGTTTGAAATACTGTTAGAATAAAGTTCTAATCAGCTTGCACGACAAAGTGGTTGTTACGTTAGTCACTGCGGCCGAATATTGCGAAATGAGTGGTTTTTAGCGATTTACAAAAAATCTATTGATTGGACTGAAAAAGTAAAACACTATGATACTAGTATTTTGCTTGTAGAATTATTTGCCAAAAAATTAGAATGATCGCATATATTTTAGTATGGTTTTTACTCGATAAAAGAAATTTTAAGAGATAAGTTCGTGATTTTTTTTATCGAATAAAATTTGTTGTATTATGTTTTCAAAACACTATCGTACTAGCATATATCCTGAAGAATAACATATATTTTTCTGGTTTTGTTTATTGCAGTGAATCATATGCTTTTTGCATTATAAAACTCGCGTTTAGCTCATGTAATCGCCTTAAGTACTTCGTGTACATAAATAAATAAATAAGGTTTTAGGCATTAGACGCATTTAACGATGGCCTAGACAAGTCTTGGCGAATACATTGTGCATTTGCAAGCCCTAGTTAAAAGTCAAATTCATTGTTCGCAATCCTAAATCAATAATGTATCCAAACAATTGCATTAGTAGATTTACAATGTAGCTTTTATGTGCTAACATTCTTCAAACCACATATTCGTGACGTTTTTTCTCTTATTTCTGTTCACTTTGTATGAAAAAACCTACACTGATCACAATAAAATTGACACATGATAAAAATACTACCACATTTCTAATATTATCAACCACAAAATAAAATACGACCTCTCCCGACATTTCACGACCGATCCTAGTTTTTATGTCTCCTAATACATTTCATTCCTTTCACCAGGATATATAATGTGTCTAAAATATAAGAAATCATACGTTTTATCTGCTTAAACAAGTGTTGAATTGACGAATGTACGTGAGAGTAATACTGAGGCTGTGTAAAGTATTCTCCCAGCGTTTCGATTAGACTAGGCAGAATTGTGCGCGATTCGCAATTTATATTCCGTCTGCTGACTGAATTGTTGAGCTATGTTCGATTGTGTTGAGTTTTATCAATGATATTGGCTCTGGTGGAGATACTTTCATTTTATGTTTGGTGTAATTTTAGGTTGGGTGGGAAACGCGTTATTCTTCGTTAGTGTTGAATAGGAATATTTAAGTATTAATTTAGATGGCTACAAAGCGCAAGCCACACCGCGAGGGAACCGAGTATACCTCTTTTTATACTTCGTTCGGCTCTTTCGGTAGTTCGTGATGTGAACCAAAGTTTGAAAAGAGTTGAAACGATGCCTCGCCCAGCTAGCTCGCTCGTTTGCTAGCTGGCGGTGTGGCCTGCGCGTTAGAGTAGAGGTAGATCAAAGAAACGATGGATGGTCTGTATAAAGGATGATATGCATATAAAGGAGATGACTGCTGAGATGACGATTCAAAATAAATTGGGATAAGAGCAGGAGAATGATGATGAGTGTGTGTGTGTGTGTGTGAGTGGGTGTGTGGTGTGTGTGTGTGTGTGAGTGGGTGTGTGTGTGGTGTGTTAGTGTATGTGTGTGATGAGTGTCGTTGATGTGTGTGATATTGATAGGATATCATTTTGATTCAAATTCAAGAGAAGTTTGTGTTTGGCCAACATCAAAACATTCCTGTTAATTTAGGTGTTCTCACAGTCAAGTAAAAATAACGTAGGGTCATCATAACACAATCCATTTACCATGAATTCTTTACATCATTTTAGACCCACCAGCACTTTAAGCGAAAATAAGTTTACGTACACCTACCGAATGGTAAAGAGAAGCTAAAAAGAACACGTTCAACCGACTTGAAGAATCTACGGCGACAGTGCTGGTTTTATTTTTAAAATAACAATTGAGGAGTTGAAGACGGCCATCGTAATCGAGGCAGGCTTAAGAAGACAAACGATGCATAAGTATGCTGTTCCACGTAGTTCTTAACACGTTACGCCTTTTTTTTTCGGATGGGAAATCTTCAAATGACCCTCCTCCCGCCCTAGGCGGAGCAGGAGGGAGTGTCAGACTTTTACTGACTAAAACCCATCCATGTTCCTTCATCGCCCTTTGTGTTCCGGGGCCACGGTATCTCTTTCGAACAGTCCCGCAACTTGTCACGTTATGCCTTGCACAATGTATATTTATTAAATACAAAGTAAAAGAGCATAAATTTTAATCGCATGTGTAAATTACTTACTAAAATTATTTACTATTGTTATTAGACGAAAGCATACTTAATTGACTGGAATTCCAACAGTTAGCATCCATCGATAAATACCTATGTTCAAATATAACGTATGCCCAATCATAGTTCTGACAAGATTGGATACATACTACCAACTACTGTAAGCACAGTATTGTTTTGTTGGACTTCGTAGTGTTTGTCTACGCGCTACGCCGTAGCACCGAAGCTCGTAGCACACATAGAATCACTATTGCTTATCTAAGCGTAACTAGTATGCAGCTGATAGTTGAAAACTTTTCAAACTAGAAAGTTTAAAGTAGATAACAAAGGGCCAGGAGTGTACTATCAATTTAATTTTCCTATCGTCTATATTACTTTGCTGGGAAAATATTCTGAATTGGTAATTTTATGGTAAGATTTCTTTGCAGTAAATCCAAATTATGATGTCTATCTGAAATTGAAAATTGTGGGAGGACGATAAATATATTTTCTTCATAAATACTACTCTTCTTTCTGGAAATAGTCGATAGAAGTTGTCGTTTCCTTCAAGCAATATTCCGACTGCTTATGCGAGCCAAATGAATATTATCCTTTATAGAAAAAAAGAGTTACCTCTACTTGAAAAATGTAGCCCAAATCAGTCCTGAGCAAAAGCTTAGGACTAAATTCAATGGAAAAAAAATCAATAGTTTTTTTTTTAAACCCGTTTCAGAGAGACTTAAAATTTGTCTTACACAAATAATTTATTGTCAAATATAAATTTTACTTTGTAACGAAAAGTCATTATGACTCATCGTGTCATTGACATAGACGAAGAAGTAAACATGAAAAAAGAACTGGCGGAATACATAACCTCCCTCTTTTTTGAAGTCGGTTAAAAAGACTAAAATTTTAAAATTTTTGGTTGATCCTTTTTCACAAAATTGAACAAGTGCAAAGTCCCCAACACACCGCTATAAGTAATGGATACAGCGGAACACATCATTAATCTCTTCGAATGCGGGTAAGTGCGTCTGAAATCTGTCAGACCCTATTAAACTTGTGGAGACTTCGACGGGAGATGTTATATTTATCTTAGTGTTTTTTCAGGGGTCGGATAATTGAAAGTGGGTCACCAATGGTTGGGAACGGTGGTTCATTTTCTATACTATTTCTTCGTTCTTTTTCATGTGGATATTACCTAACCTGATGCCGGAGTTTTTATGCCGCCCATAGGTACCGTGTAACTCAGTTACTAGTTAGTGGAGGTCAGATAGGAAGCTACAAGTAAGATGCTTGTATAGTAAAAAAAAGAGCTAGGTGTACGATAGGCTTTCAAACCCGTTTTCGTTATTTTCAGGTTCCGTATCTCCCGGGGTTGCGGGACTATTCGAAAGAGATACCGTAGCCCCGGAACACAAAGGGCGATGTAGAAACATGGATGGGTCTGTAAAAGTCTGACGAAAATGAATATAATGAAAAAATAATAATGAAAATTTGGCAAGAAGCAATGTCTTACAGCACATGTAAAGGAAAAAATCTAAGGATCGTAAATAATTATGTAGTAAAAAATACAAAAGCCAGAAAACTTACAAGTTTATAAGGAACCCTCGGTGCGCGAGTCCAACTCGCACTTGGCCAGTTGTCATCAGCAAAAACTATACACATGACCTACTGCCTAATTACTGTTTTCTTTCTCCAAAATCTCCAACTCAACCGAAATCAGTAGCTCTCGGTATTTGACTGGTACAAAACGAAGCCTCACTGTGTACGACGTCGACTCGAGCCGCGCCTAACGACGCGTTCACTAATTAATAACCGCACTTTGATATCTGATTCCTCGCGCTTGTTACCAAATTAGGGTAAACAGACTTTGTAGCTCCTGTTGGATTAAGGTTTCATAATTATTATTTAGGTAAATATTAAGGCATGTTAAATTAAGATAAGAAGCAGTCTAGTTTGTTGAGGTATACACAGGCATTATTAATATCTAAACAGGCATTAGAATAACATAGGTAGGTATTTTGCAGATAGGTAGGTAGTGACTGCCTCATTGGTTTAGTGGTCACAAGCGTGACTGCTGAGCATGGGGTCCTGGGTTCGATTCCCGGGACGGGCAAATTGTTTTTTGTTTTTCCATCAGGAATTTCTTAGTAGCAGTCCCAGAGTATAGATTTAGCTCATCTAACGCTCCTATTAACTTGGCAGGTACACATCTGCCTAATCCTTCGGGGATTACATGCGTGATGCTAGGTTTAAAATTTAAAAAAATAAAAATGTAATGTATGCAGCTGAATACCAGTATTTCACATAGACCCGCAGCCTATCTGACCTCTAAAACCCAGTCACGGGTAAATAATACGATACCCCTTGGTAAGTAAGTAAGTAAGTTTCTTATGCTTTACATATTTCAATAACCTTTGCCACAAAACACCTATAACACAAAAAACCACCCTCCCCCGCAATTGCGATTATTTAACGTAACTATATTGTTTACGGGCCGTTTACGGCTCTGGCTCATTAAGCGCGACGTAATTACGGCTTCCAAGTCATAAAAGTGTACAACAGTATAGTACCTAGCGCGTGGTGATCAAGCTTTAAGTTAGATTTGTTTGTGCTTAGTTGCTGTAAGTGTTGCTTAGTTATGAGCTTGGCGTATGCAGCTAGTTCCATTTCGTTGAAGAAGCAAATCTCCGTGTTTATTTCGTTTTGATATAAAGCAGACTGTGTTTTACTAAATTCTAATAAAAGATTTACTAAGACTGAGGAAACTTGACGAAGTTGCTAATTTGATTTCTAATTTCTAAGAAACGAAGGACACAAATTCAATCTAAACTGTGCCCATGTGGTGGACTTCAAACCACGCCAACGCCCGCCACGCCGTTTTTCAAAGAAAGCCTGAGAGCAAGCAAATAATTGCGTTACAGAGAAAGTACCTTACATTTAGTCACTTGGTAAATACTGTTCGTCGGAAGAGGCTCTGTCGATACCAGAAAGAAACATTTACCGATATAAGTACAATACTTCAAAAATAAATTAATCCAAGACCATCCACGACCAGTATCGACACTAAAATGTAAAGTAATGTACACATAAGTGGTTATTAGAACATGTGTTAATTAATTTTGTGCAAGGAGTATGTACAGACGGTAAAGACTCCTTAATTCACAAAAGTGAAGCTAAAGAAGTGAGGTATTTAAAGTAGAAACTATAAGTTGGTAGTTTTGAACTGTCTTTTTTTTGGAATGGCGTTAAGATTTAAATTTAATATTCGCTGTGTCTTTCGTGATGTTGTGTATGGAGGGGGTTATGCACGCTCATATAATTATTGTCGAGATGGTTTCGTGCCCATTACACTCACGGGTGTCGTATAAGGCGACTAATGTCTGAGGCAGAACACCTTGCGCCTCCGTAGACCAGAGAATGGGCAGCAGCGTTTTCTGTTAGTCTTTCATCACTGCGATCTCCAATCCGCCTGCCAAGCTTGGAGATTACGGCAAATTCCTCCCATCATGGGAGAGGCTTATGTCCAGCAGTGGACGTTATGGGCTGTTGTTGTTGTTGTTGTTGTTGTTTGGTATCGTGCCGTCTAACCATATTGGTGCTTTCACTCCTTTCTCTTTCAGATATATCATCATCTGCCTAGCCTTTTCCCAACTATGTTGGGGGTCGGCTTCCAGTTTTACCGGATGCAGCTGAATACCAGTGTTTTACATGGAGCGACTGCCTATCTGAGCTCCACAACCCAGTTAGTACCGGGTAATACGATACCCCTTGGTAAGACTGGTTGTCAGACTTTTTGGGCTTCTGACTACCTAACGACTGTCAAAGATCTAGAAATGACAGCCGGGATCAACGGCTTAACGTGCTTTCCGAGGCACGAAGGAAACTCGCTATGTAATGGGTGGTCACCCATCCACAGACCAACTTAGGCAAGCACGGCTTAACCTAACGATCGACCCGAGCGGCTGTTATTATTTAGCCACGAGCTCTCTCTTTCAGATATATCATTCCTTGAAAATGCTCTGTAGCAGCTATCTGCTACATCAGAAAGAAAGAAAGAAAGAAAGAAAAAACATTTATTAGCCCGCACAGGACAAAACACAAATTACAATGGTTAAATTAACAGTACAGCTAATAAAAAATAAAAAAAATAAACAAAGAGAAAAATGAAAAAAATAAAACATGAAATGAAATTGGTCCTGTACTAAGCCAAAATCCTATCTCAGCATGGTGCTGTAACATTAAAAAAAAAAACATCACAGCGCTGATATGCTGATAGCATCACGGTTATTTTCCCCGAAGGTGTTAGCAGAAGTGTGCCACTAATAATACACTCTCATTTTACCTGTTATGTTTAACTGTACCAACCTAATGCTGTCCACAAAGCCATACTCCGAGCTGATACTGAAAAAATCCTGAAAAATTTGGAGTCTCTATTTTTGCACGATTAAAGCATCAAAATACATATCTGCCCTCTCTTTTGGGCTTAATAAACTATTGCTATCAACAAAGTCATACTCCGAGCTGATACTGAAAAAATCCTGAAAAATTTGGAGTCTCTATTTTTGCACGATTAAAGCATCAAAATACATATCTGCCCTCTCTTTTGGGCTTAATAAACTATTGCTATCAACAAAGTCATACTCCGAGCTGCTACTGAGAAATATCTGATAAAAACCTAAAAATATTCCTGGTGAAAAACCAAAAATATTTGGAGTCTCGATTTGGGCACGGTTAAAAGTGTTCTGGCAACATCAAAATACATAATATCTACCCACTCCTTCGAGATTTACAGAATTCGTGTTATTTTTGTGATGCGTTCCATATAAATATAAACAAAATCGACCAGTAACGAAAATATAAAAGTAAAATCACACCGACAACATACACTGTGTGTACACACGTTTGCACGTAAAAATAGGTTAAGTTTTTTAACCTACAACGTGAGCCTAAACTGTTGGTTCAAGACACACAAACAACTTCACGCCTTTGCCCCCGAGTTTAGTCTGTAACTACGGAACGCCTCGTGCTTAGATTACATTCAAGAAATATTGTTTTTGGGCATACTAAGTACCAGGTACCAGATTCTAGCAGAGGGCCTCTAAATTTACAAAATAAATAAAGCTTTTATTTGATTCCTTACGCTTCATATTCATGCATTCATTAACTATTCAACACTCCTAATAAACATGCTATGCATTTTAAAGTTGCCAATTCATAAGAAATTTTTTTAAATTCATTATTAGGTAGTAGCATTAATATAAAAAAAAAAACACAATATAGTACATAATTCATTAAAACTATATTTTAAATGATTGTACCTAGGATTTATACGAGTGAGGGTTTTACCGAATGAAACTACCTTTTACATTTTAGTTTATCTTACTTAAACTAAACGTTATACTTTCTTGATTTTGCATTTTTCCCAATGTATTATAAATCTAATTGTTCACTTTCGACAAATCACGTATGAACCATAACCCTGTCTTTACTGCCGCGCAGTCGGGTAAACCAAAAACGTCCACACAAACATCTCCACTAGTCGCACCGCCTAAGTCTAAATTGTAATCCTCAAACATATTTCCAACACTCCCAAAAATCCGAGTTAAAAGCATCACACACCCCCCGCACCCCGCACCTTGCACAGCTTACCCTCCCGCCCCCCGCACCGCCTCCCGCATTAACATAAGAATATGAGCTGCTCCGTCATTTTTCTCGAACAGTTTTCGTCGTAACACCATCATTCAATTTCTGGTGGTAACATTGGAAAACCACTCTTATTGCCGCGACACGAAGGGGCTGTCATTGTCAAATTATAGCCATGAAGGTTGACTGTAAGAGGGTGTTAAATTTAAGTGGTTGGATGTAAATTGGTCGCGATTGATGAATTGGTAGCAGGTGGTTACAATGCGATAGCACTTAACCCGTTCTAATCAACAATTGAGAGTACAATTAAGAATGATTAATTTTATAGGTAGCTAGCTGTTGCCCGCGACTTTGTCAACGTGAAAAAATACTTCCCGGATTTTGATGACAAAATAGCGGGGTTTTATTTTTTTTGCACGGAACCCTATTTTTTTTTTTTTAATCAGCTACGTGGCAATAGAATAGTCTATTATATAGTAATAGTAAAGTCCTTTCAAAATCGGTACGGTACAGCCGTTTCGGAGATTAGCAGCAAGAAACAGACAGACAAACAAAATTAAATTCAATAAAACATTTTAGCAGCAACAAACAGACAGACAGACAAAATTAAATTCAATAAAGCATTTTTTTTTTATTTGTACTTAGGGAAGATGTTTAGATTAATGCATTGGTTACACTTTCAATTTGAGCTCGGCTTCTTGTTTATCCAGATAAAGCTGAATACCAGTATTTTCCATTTTACAGCAACCAGTCTGATACATTTTCTTGTCAGCTAATATAGACAATTTTATATAACCAACCGCTATGACTAGATACGTACGGAAAAATATTAGTCAGAAACGAGGAAAAAAGCTATAACTCTAACCACAAACGGAAAACAATAACAACTTACTATTCAAACCAATAACCGTTTATCTATAAGCAAAACAAAGAGATAAAGGCAGCTACACACATGTTCGGATCGGCAGCATTTCGTCTTCGATGTCTCTCCATTAGTTGTCATCACAGCAGGCACCCCCTTTCTAGACATAATCATCCTTCACAGTCCATCAACCGGTACTAGCTCCATGAAAGCCGAACATAATATTAAGTAGTAAATAGAAGTAATACGTCTGTGGTACCCAAGTAGGTACTTAAGCTGGCATTAACTGACACAGCCGGGCGGTAAAATCGAAAAAAATATGTAATTGCTTCGGGTCGGTATTTTGTTAAAAAAATACTGCAGAATCAAATGTGCGGCCCCGAATAAGTGTGTAGCCCTCCTAATACATTCGTCAGAACCTCAAAGGCACTTATAAATTTCCCGAAGACGCGTTTTCCCTTCGATAGGCAATAAACATGAGCGAACAGGAATCAATTCCGCCAAAGATTTGTTTTGCAATAGCTCTCGGAGACGAAAGCGGATCATAATATGAAATTGATTGAACAACGATAGGAAATATAGTATGAAGTTTGTTTGGAAACAAAAGTTTAGAAATAGCGAATTAATGTCTGTTTATTTGTGAAATGGAAACATAAAACATGTAGGGAAAGTTAAGATTTTAACCTTGAAATGAGAAAAATAGGGTTCTAAGCGGTTATTATACTATACGTTATCAATAGTATCACATAATATTGTTGAAGGAATAAGAATAAATAAAAAACCACCCATGTGCAAGTCAGACTCTCAAGAATAGTTCCGTAGTATCGTAGTAGGGGAGCCCCTTTTGATTTTATTTTTATTTATTCTTTGTTGTTGCAGCGGTAACAGAAATACATAGTCTGTGAAAATTTTATCTCTCTACCTATTACGGATCATGAGATACAGCCTGCTGACAGACAGACGGGTGGGCGGACAGCGGGGGCCTAGTACCAGGGTGCCGTTGGTTACCCTTCAGGTATGGAACACTAAAAACTGTGTCTTGAATTTAAATACCGCTAAAACATACGTTGCGCAGTTGAACTGCAAAAGTTCAAGTCGTTTACCTAATGAACACTGAAATATCACTACTCGTCGTAGCCTTTAAACCGAACTCACAAAATAATTTTAAATTACTCACTGAAAAGTATTAAAAAGGTACTAGACAACACAACATTACAAGTACTTATACAGGGTGCTGTCATAATTTATCATAGTAAGATGTTCTCAAAAGGAGTCTTTGTTTGTAATATTATCCACCTTGACAGCTTATCTCTAAACATTTCCCAGTATAAGGCATGCCACACACTACTTCGGGTCGGTACATTCGATAACAAAGCCGAATCGAAACGATTAATTCATACAGTATATTATTCGATTCATTGGTCTAGAGAACCTCACAGCGTCCCGGCCGCCGCGGGAGACGCCCCGGGCGTCGGGGGCCACCACGTGGCCCCCGGCCACCGTAGGCGCGGGCCTGTGGACGGTGGGCTATGGGCTAGCTCGCCGTCCGTCCGTCTCATGACGACAGGCCGTGTCGACGGCGCGTTCGTGTTCCACGCGCGCCTCAAAGAGAGTCAGCAAAAAGGAGAGGTCCGCAAGGACCGATGCCTGCCGGGGTTGCGGGACTGTTCGAAAGAGATACCGCGGCCCCGGAACACAAAGGGCGATGAAGGAACATGGATGGGTTTTAGTCAGTAAAAGTCTGACACTCCCTCCTGCTCCGCCCAGAGCGGGAGAAGTCATTTGATGATTTCCCATCCGAAAAAAAAAAAAAAAAAAAAAAAAAAAAAAACCAAATGTAACGATAAAATTTGTCCGATTTTACCGCACGACTGAGAAAACTAATACCGAGCTAAACAATTTACACACTAGTTCGGATAAGCCCGTTCTACACCAAAGTTGTTCGAACCAGTACACTCGATTCATCAGTAAGTATTTGTTGATCAATAAACAAAGGCGAAACAATTAATAAATGCCGAAACAAACAAGTTTGTAAAACACCCTTTCTGCACAATAATCTTATTCGGGTCGGCACGTTCATTTTGGTAGCATTTTACGAACTATAAAGCCGAGCCGAAGTAATTAATACATTTGTTGGCTTTACTGGCGCCCGTGACACTTTTATGCCACAGACGTTTTTACTATTGGGTACTTACGATAAACGGTGTCCCGTGATAAAAAGTATTTGCAAGAGCCAACTGGTTGCTATCGTTACAAGTATGACAAATGTCAAGTTTCTTCTGTTTGCCTCTAAGTAGTACGTATCTTAAACTTTTACCGTCGCGAGTAAGTGAGTAACACGCCTAACAGGTATAACAAAAATCATAGTGAAACCTGAAGAACCGAGAAGGTAATGAATTATTCATGTTCTTCTCTGAATTATTATGTACAAGCGTATGTACTGATGTGATTTTACAGAGATGTGACGCAGAGAACTCGGGTATTCTCCGTCGTGGGAATATACGGGTATGTTGGAGGTGCGGCCACGCGTGTGATTATGTATAGAGAAAAATAATATTCACGAAGTTTATACGAGTATTTTGCAACAGTATTAATAGTGGTAGCAGGTCTAAAGAAACAGTCTTATCAAGGGGTATCGTACTACCCAGTTAGACGGCTGAGAAAATCAGTGCCCCATTTACTGTACTGAATGAATACTGGTAAGTTTTTAAATGGGGGTACTGCTGACTTCCTTCCGGTGCGTCCGGGTAAACTGGAAGCTGACCTGGACCCAGTTGGGAATAGGCTAAGTAGATGATGATAATGTCATCACGAGCCTCTAAGTATTTTTGTAATGTTTTTAGGAAACTATGTATTACAAACCAAAACAGCTTGCCTTGACGCAGGTGCTAAATTCAGATTTATTATTAAAATTGCTACAAATAAACAAAGGTTGGGTGTGCCTGTAGTGTGTGGTTATAGTAAAGTCAATGTAAATCGTGGTTTTGGATGACGTTTACCCTTAAAAAAGTCGCAATCGCAAGACGTTTGTGCTATTATATCGACTTCCAACAAGATTGATATCAGTTTTTTTGGTAACTCATGTCGACCCTATACAGTTTTGACTTTCTACCATCATTATCAGCCGACAGTAGGCCACTGCTGGACATAGACCTTTTCAATTGCATGCTACTGAACTCGATCAGGAGACGTAGAGGCAGACAGAGAGGCGGAGATCGTAGCTCCACCTAGCCTATAAGGACCACTCTTGACCACGTCTTGAGTAAAGACCGGTCTTTACTCAAGATCACGTCTACCCCAATGGCATGTGGTTCCACGAATATGGCCACACCAATGCTTCAGCTTACTTCTGTGAGCTATAGCATTTTCGCTGATACAATATCAACTTGCCTACTTTTACAGGCCCTCTGGTCTTCATAACGTTATTAGCTCCGCAAACGTTTCCAAGGCACACGTCTCAACTCCTATCCCGTATGTCCCCACATTTTAGCACCCAAAAAAATATGGTTACGATGCAAATGAAGTCTCAATGTTTTTTGCAAAAGGACAGTAATGTAACAGCGAGCTTACATTTATGTAAATTGTGGCTGAAGCTGCTTTTTTTTTGTTTATTAATATGAAAATGTCGTTAGTGGAGCGGTAAAAAGTTCTCTCTGTTGTTGTCGCATTAGTTTTGTTAGTGTTTTACTAGGTTAGATGGAATTTTAGAATGCCTAAATAGTTATAATTTTAAAGTGAATTTGCTTGTGAGTTTTGAATACCAGTTTTAACTAAAAAAGGTGACATCTAAATAAATAATGAAATAAAAACATACTGTTGTTTTTTTAATCAGTGCAGACAGTTGAAATCACCACGCCTGTAATCCCCGAAGGGCTAGGCAGAATCAGACTCCGTGGCTGCTACTGACAAATTCCTGATGGAATATCCCAATACCAATTTGACCGACCCGGGAATCGAACCCAGGATCTCTGGCTCAGTAGTCGCGCTTGTGACCAGTAGACCAACGAGGCGGTTCAAAAAATATAGTATTTTAGAAAACATACAATTTAATACGAAAATCTTTAACGATGCAAACGTTAAGTGATGAAAGAATTACTTTTGAAGGTTCTAAACTATACAACGTATTTATCCTCGTAATTGTACAATCATACGACGTCAAAATCTACGCCAAACACACGCTGTATGCGAAGACACTCAAAACTATGTAATTAGTTTAAGTACATAGTACATAGTTGCTGTATATAACGACTATAAGTTTCATCTCGCTGCGCAATGTAGCCACTTAAAACGAACAAGAATAATTCCAACTTCATACATGAAACTAAAAGAACATTCTCTCATATTATTTTTCGTCTATTCAAAGTAATTTTATTTCTAAAGACTCCATCTCGGAACATTAAATATACAATGTTAAGGTATCGTTTAAAATGACTTCATATCCAAGGCACACTGCGCACTGTAATGTTTCTTATCTATTATGGAGGATCTGGCTCTGGCTGATCTTTAGGTTAAGCTGCGCTTACCTAGGTTGGTCCATGGATTGGTGACCACCCATTACATACCGAGTTTTCTCCGTGCCTCGGAAATCACGTTACGCCGTTAGTCCAGGCTGTCATTTGTAGATCTTTGACAGTCGTTCATCTAAACCGAGTTCAAGAAGGGCTATCAGTATTTCGTAACAATGAAAAAAGAGACTGACAGCTCTTGAACGCGGTTTAGATGGGTTGATCGAGATCAGTTTCAATTTTTTTTCAATTAGGACACTACAGACACTTTTGAATGTCAAAAAAACAAAAAAAAGTGAGCCGTTGTTCACATCTGCCACATCTTAAACAAAATAATTTACTAAAAATAATGTGCTAAAAAAAAGTCAATATTTTAAATAAACACATAAAATAAAAGCAAATAAAAACAAAATGACTTAATTCACAAAAAGAAAATCCTTAGGCTGGAATCGAACTCGAAGTCACGAGATTGTAACCCAGCGCTCTGTGCCCCGAAACCAGCTGACTTGTTGTAAACCGTGTCAACGTAGATGTGACGTGTCAATGTAGATCTTATGCTGCTTCAAACACGCGATTTTCATTTGTTTTTTGGTTTACCTGCGCCTATAGATGTTTCACATCAAAACGTGAAGCTACAGTCACAGTCACAGTGCATAATAACTTGTGAAGTATTGTAGTTGCCCATTCCAAAGCCCAGATCTCTATGGAGAAGAATGGGCAAGAAACTCGATGGATACTCTTTTTAATAAAAATATTGTTACAAATTCTGTTATGACTCAGTGCACGCAAACCTTTAGATGACTACACCAGACTGAAATGTAGTTGCCCAGACATTCGATGTATGACAAAGTTTTCATTAAACAAGATTACTCTAACTATGATGAAATAGTTCGTACCTGTAATTGCTGCGATTGAAACTTTGGAGCTGATCTACGTGTATCATGTCTGATCGCTTGTACTCATGTTTAGGCTGGTTAGATATTGATTAGAGCTTAATAATAGTATGAACAAGGCAGTTTAGGTTGCAGCTGTTATTTAATTTTTGAGATGCTAAGTTCTGCTTGCTTCACAAATCCACCACCACCACCTCAGCCGAAAGACGTCCACTACTGGACATGGGCCTCCCCCAAAGGGAGGGTTTTGCCATAATCGCCACGCTTGGCAGGCGGGTTGGCGATCGCGGTACGGTTGTTACAAAAGCACAGAGAACGCTGCTGCCCATTCTCTGGTAAGTCCCTTAGTCGCCTCTTACGACACGAACGGGAAGATATGGGATGGTGCTATTCTTTACGTCCAACACCATACAGACTAAACTTACAAACTTCGACTTCACAAATCACTAAGTGCATTTAACGTTAAGTATACTTAAACATCTTTCTGTGTTCTTTAGATTTTTCGAATTTTGTTTTTATTATGCTGGCTACATTTTAAAGTTTATTTTTATTTTTACTGGCAACATAGATAGAGAGGCTTTTGAGCTCTCACTCGGAATGATGGTCGAATAACGTTGGCTAGTTTATAAAAATGTGCATTCAAATTTGTATTACCATCTTATCGAATAAGGTGATTTTATAAGGGTTTCACAATACTCGTATAATTTTATTTATGTTTTCGCCACAAACATGTGTTATCTTCAAACGATTGTTTTGGATTTCGGTATCTGTCAAGGTGATGATAATTTAAATATGACTTTTGCGCTCCACGTGTCAGTGAGTGATGTTTGGTGTCAATGTGCCTTCATTTTTTAACCCTAAGGACTCATTTACGGAGACGCGGCGCGTCACGCGTCGCGTTTGGCGGCGCGGGCCGCTTAAAATTCAAACATAAGGCAATGTATGAGAGCGTTTACGGAGAAGCGTTTTTACGCGCGTTTGCTTGAGATGCACGCGGCGTTCAACGAGGCGTCCACCACGGCGGGCATAAACACATAAACACTATAGTCTGTTTTTTAATCTCGTAGACTAAATTGACACATGCAAATGTCAAATTTACAAATAATGTTGCCAGCTCTTTTGTGCAGTGTTGTACCTACGATACCGGTTTGTTGAATCGTAACTTTTTATCTATAATAGACGGATTTAATTTTCATTCAAAGTTTTATATTTAAAATTCACGTACGTACACACGGCTGCACGACGTCCTACAAACTGCCAGGGAAATCTGACCACGCAACGCCATGCGTAATCCGACCATGGCCTGCAGTCTCGACATAAGATAGCGATTCGATCGCAAACTGACAGTCGCTAAATATTAATGAACAAAATTGCTTACCAAAACGATGAAAACGACAAATGCAAGGCTTCATCTTATATTTTGTTATATTTTATAATTTTTATATTGTTCTTCAATAAGTACCTACACATTATTTCAGGATAAGTTATTGTAAAAAAAACGATACTTGATTTTATTAACGCTAAGTTTCGGTTGTGCCACATCACTATTTAAGAATTGCAATAAACTGACAACACTCGTAATGTCAGTTTAGTCTACGAGATTAAAAAACAGACTTTAGATAACAATGTTATTCGTAAGTTCCACTGACAGAAGTATTTATTCAATAAACTCATGCGAATTAGACTGGTATTTTAATTTATTCGTGAGAAGAAGAACACAAAGTGCTTATGGCTGTTTGACATCCGTGACGTGACATGATGACATAAAGCCACGTGCACCGCCGCGGGGAACGAGCCGCAGCAACGTCGTACTTTGCCATAATATGTTTGGGTTTGGGCGTGTGATAACGCGGGCTGCTGTCTGTATAAATAAAAATAAGAATAACAAAATGTCTTACTGTCATAAAATCTGTTAAAAACATTTGAACACAAGATGATTTGGAAGTTAATTTTCAACCAAATAAATATGAATAGTATTTACCCTCATCACATCACTCTTCAATTTAAATAACAAAACATGGCAACAAATTATTCTAAGCGTGTGATAAATGTTGCAATTACAAAAAATATAGAAATTATATTCTTTTGTGTTACCTTGTCTCATGAATTTCATGAATACAATATAAAGAAGAGCTGCCATGTAATTTACCTGTAACAAACAGTAATAATATTAAAATATTATAATTAATTCCTTTGTACCGAAGTAATCTTATTATTTAAGTTCTGAAATTCTTGCCCTAAATAAAAATATGATTTGAATGTATTACTATAATGTAAGATAAATAATCGAAAACAATTATTATAATAATGATATTTTTTAAAGTTCTCTTGAATAATTTAAATTGTTTTTCTAATGCTATTGAGGTACAAAGAGAATTGTTTTCGTTATTTACGAGGATTCGCCCGTGATAGTTTTCCATGCTAGTTTAAATGCCTAGGCTAGACAGACTAATTTAATAACTAAATTATTTATGTGGACAATAATATTTACATTGCTTACTAGAACATTAAGAAATTAATGTTATACTAATGGTAATTAAATCGGTTGGTTTTTGGTCACGCACTAAATCAGAGGCCCTAGAACGAGCTCGCGGTGTTAAAAAAGCCTAAATACCTACGTTAATTTTAAAATTAAAAATATTCGTTTTACATAAATTATATTTTCGTAATTTTAAGAATTTATTCATAATATCTATGTTTGATACTAACTGTGATTGTTTCAAACAATTTATCTATGCTATGCTATAAGATAGTTTTATTTTCGATTTAAAAATCGACCCATAATTACGCTATATTTAGACTGCGCGCTCAGGGCCTCAAGCAATAGATCCATGGAGCAATACGAACGCACGGAGTAGCTGTAAAGTAAATTCGAAAGATTTCATAATTAAATATCTCCTTTTACACGTAATTTTTACTTTGATTAAAGACTTTTATCATATTTATTCTCTGAGTTGTACTTATTGAAAAAAACACTCAAAGAGAGTGTTGTGTTTTCAGTTCAAACATCATTCCAATTTACATTACGTTTACGCCGTGCGTTCGAGCCACTCACGCCTCCCAACAAGATTTCCTACAAAATGTCCAATATATCTAGCTAGAACCACCAGCTGTTTATCGCTTCGTTCCCAGCGATAGGTTTAACACATCGCGGCTGGCAGATCAGCTGTTCCGACGGCGGAATTACCCTGAAACGCCGGATAACCGGCAGTAATACCGGCTAGCCGGGTAAACTACTGGATCACTTTATCGATAGCTTCAGTTTTGGATTAGTTAGGTATATTACGTGCTAACTTACTGGTGGAGCTATGCTTTGTTGCCGGCAGCACAGTTTATGTAGTCACTATCACTAGATATTATAGAACAAAGTCCCCCGCCGTGTCTGTCTGTCCCTATGTATGCTTAGATCTTTAAAACAACGCAACGGATTTTATGCGGGTTTTTTTAATAGATAGAGTGATTCAAGAGGAAGGTTTTAATATATAATTTGTCAAGCGGGCATCAGCTGCTAGTTATAGCATAAACGAGGTAAATTATACAGTGACCGTTTAACCATGACTGGTTTAATTAAAACATCAACTTAATAAAAATCTTAAATTCTTTCAATGATATACAAACGGAACCTAACCCGCTGGGTCTAGAAGCATGAATTTTTGCAAGAGTTCTTTATTACTAATCAAAAGTTAACGAAGGGATCAAATATTTGCGAATGGAAAATCCAACTCTTGTTAAAAAAGAAGACAGATGAGAGACGCCAAAAAGTAGAAGTAAATCTTTCTCCGTAGGCGTAAATAAAATTGTTAAGAAAATATTTCTTCAAGATAAACAAAATAAGCCAGCCAGTCTATACTAAAAATAAAATACCACTCTTAACAGCCAAATAAAAAATAATCCTGCCTTTCTTTCCAACATTATCACAGACGAGCAGACCAGGCAAACAGCTGCAGATTTTACAAAGGCATTCAAAACGCCTTCTAAGAGAATAAATCCAGCAACACATTGCCGCCAACGCGCAACGCGTCAACTTGGCATGAAATCTGCGACAGACGTTCTGCTTACACGTCTGGTTTAAAACCTTTTAGCACACCGTTAGATAAACGATGAGCAAACAAAATGATAATGTAAAAATTGTAAAGGTGTTTTATAGTACCATTTATTGTTTTAAGTCTAGGAAAAATACAAAGATCGAGGAGAAGAGAAAATAATTTTGATTTATCGGCCATCTTTGACGTGTTTTTGACATTAATTAGCATTGACAAATTGCGAATTTAAAACTTTTGCAAGTACAAACATTTTGCCCTTGACGTACGCCCAAATAAACATTGAATATCTAAACTAAATATGTGCGGAACCAAACTATTGGTCGTCAATTTACTGTATCAGAAAGAAAGAAAAAAAGTATTTGTCGTAGGGACAATATGACGTGCATACAAATTTACAAATTGACACTACTCTATACTCTACTGTACATCCCCTGTGTTCTCAACTATATAATAATAATAATAAAAACTTTATTGCATAAAATGTGTTGCAGTAAATACAATAAAAACAGTTGCACTTTACAAAATATGAACACTAGTATACAACATAAATGGTTGGGGTACTGTCCTCTTAGATAGGCTACATAATAGCCTGTAGTAAAGAGAAACAGTGCCGTATCCCTCAAGAATGGAGAAATCAATTGCTTAGTGTTTAAATTAAAAATCAATGTTACTAGTTAATAACGTAAAACAAACAAATATGAATATGCCTGAAAATATTAAAGTCTATATCAGACATGAGTAAGTGTGCTGTGTGGGTGTATGTGTGTGTGTGTGCGTTTGTGTTTTGAGTGTATGAGTGAAGCGTGTATACATGATAGTGCAAAAAGAGAATAAAAAAAAGGATTCAGTGTGGGTGAAAAGATTCACTTTCGTCATATGTTTTGTCTAGTAGAAAGGAGCGGACTGCTGATTTACATTCCTGAACGGATAAACAGTATACTGAGACATTTGCATTAATTTTAATCCAATATACTCTTTTATATTTTTTATGTTTACAAATTATTGATAGTGTTTTCTTAATAACAATTTGAACACCTTTTGAATGCTGCACTCAAAATTTACAGCCATAAAAGTCAATCTTACCGTCACGCATTCAAAAATCGCTTCGATCCGAATATTCATATGAATACACCCGTTCAAAAACGCGCCGCGTCACATTGCACGTTCGTGTCCGTGTGGACCAACCCTAAGTATAATTTCTGATGCTACGAGTACGTCGAAGTATGAATTCTTTTTTGATATTTATTTGAAGAACGGAGATGGAAGCAAATCCCTTCAGCGGGGATTACTTATCCTTAAAATACGAAGACGAATCCCGGTATCGGATAGTTCGATTAGGAACCGTATTATTTATTTAATACGTTTTGTTTTTACTAAATTGCTTCTGAGAATTTACGGTTTTGCGACGATTTAAGTGAGTTTTCTGGATGTTTATATAGATTCGATTGCAATTAGGTTTAGGTTTAAAACTCTTTAGAGTATGTTAATGTTTGTTGGGTTTAGCTGTTATTTCGATGTTCTTAGAATAAGTAAAAGAACTTTGTAACATTATTTAGTTTATACTTTTTTAATGCATCGAAGCCCAAAAAGATTGAAATGTTTTTCTTTTGCAATCGTCGTATTTATTCATCAGGTATGTTTTCAACCAAGGTTTTTTTTTTTTAATTTGGATGGTTTTTTTGCGTGATTGACAATAAAGTGGTTTATTTTCTTATCAGAAGCTGTACAAACTCCATACCTCCACAAACCAAACAATTGAAATGCAATAAATCCTTAATCAATTTCCCATTTTAAAATCTACTTCGATTGCAAAATTCTCGTCTAAAGTGAAACCCATGAAAGAACTGTTTAATGACTAGAACAAGTATTCTCAGATATCTAGTGCCCATATTGAGTGCCTATTTAACGACTGGTTAGGTAAACTTCGTTAAAGAAGCTCTGTTAAGTAAGATCGTCGTAAATAATACGCAGTTCGGATAGAATTCGCTGCAACTGGGAGAGTGCTTTTGACTGATTGAGAATGCTTTTAGTTTAGCAAGGATTCAAAGATAATTTTAATAATGCTGATAAATATAAAAATATGGACAGATGGAGAAGAAGACGGAGCAAAGATGACTGTGTGAGAAATTATATGAACGTAGGGGAGTGAATGATGGGGTGCGATGTCAGAAGTCCTCCACGTGTGTCTGGCGGTTGCTGGTCCCTCTCGATACGTCTGGAGGGAAGAGCAGCTGCTGGGCCGGTGCACCCTGGGCGCGGCAGTATCCTTCTCCGGGAAATGAGAGGAAATGAGAATTTCCTTTTATCCCTCGAGGAGAGTTACTGCCGCGGCTAATTATTCTGACATGGGTGGGGTCCTGCCAGGACCACCGGTGCGTTCCTCTGCGTGACCCTCTGTACAGCAGAGGGCATAGTAGAGGAGTGAGGGCGGGCTCGGTGTGCACTTACCCTGCCTCCGAGCAGACAGAGTAGGATGCGTCCTTCTTTGTCACCGTCAGTCTCGTAATCCCATTGTCGAAGTGCTGTGGATCACGTCTCGCGGCTTCGATAGGGACCGAGGGTCTTGGCTTAACCGCCCGGACTGCGAGGTAGAAAACCTCTATAAAAAGTTACCCCGAATCCCAAGCGGCGGCGCACCGCGAGGGGATATATGGCTGACGGGTGTTCCAATGGAACGAATCAGTCGCTAGTGCTCACCCTCGCCAGGGTACCTGCAGACCCCCTGGCGAGTAATAAATGCTAAAATCTGCTTATCTTGGGTACAGGGGTCTCTACCCAGATTGGCGTTTATTTCCCCCATACTCGTGGGTTCAAATATGGATGATTTAACCAAAACAAAAACCAACACCGCCGGCAACGGCAAAACAGAGGAGAGGAGGGATGCGGGGTCGGAGTCCGACGCCGCATCCAGCAATGTGAGTGCGAGAGGCTCGGAGAGCTCCCGCTGTGTGAGGGCCGGGACTGCAGCGGAGAACGGTAAGTTCTTACATGAAAAAGTAAGTTCTTACATGAAAAACACAAGGATTTTGGTATGAATAGTTATTAGAACGCATTCCTAATAAGACGATAACACTGCCAAGTTTATTACTGATACTGTTAGCCTGCTTCATCCCACTGCTGGGCAAAGGCCTCTCCCCATGATTTCCAGTTTTTTCTATCAAGTTTATTAATGACAGAAAAAAATCCTGACACATTTCACTTGCAATCCGATAAAAGCCTTTCAAATATCACTTTCATCAAATACCCGTTATGCAAGCTTCTCATAAAAGATAAGTAATAAAAAGATTTTACACAAAAGATACGCACTGAGGCAGATTTTCCTACGGCTTCCCGTTTGGTTGAGTGAGTTCCTGTCAAACCGCATCGGCGCGAGTTATGCAACCCTGCTCTCTTTAATATGATAAGTTGCATTACGTAACTGGTTAGCCCTGTGGGAGTTTTTGTTTTCTTTCGCGATAGAACACGAGGTTTAGAAGAACCTCTTAGCTGGAGACCTTTTTAGGGTTCCGTACGTAAAATCGGAACCCTTATAGGATCACTCGTGCGTCTGTCTGTACGTCCGTCTGTCACAGCCAATTTGCTCCGAATCTACTGGACCAAATCAGGTGAAATTCGGTATATAGGTAAGTATAATCTTATGATCCAAAACAGATGTGTAAAGTAAATAATCTTTTTTTTTAAATATAGGTGTGATAAATTAGGAAATTAAAAAAAAGTTTTGCAAACCTTGCTGTGTCACATATCAAATAAAAGGGCTTGATAAGAGGATCTCAAATATATTTCTTTTACTATTGTAAAATAAATACTTTTGAATTTATTTATGAAAGAAGACGAAAATTGGACATTCGCCCCCCCCCCTGATCTCCGAAACTATTGAGCCTAAAATTATGAAAAAGTACAAAATATAGTTCATTGCTTGTAGATTACAGGAAAACCTTAAAGAGTTCTATCAATTGAAAAGAAAGTGGTAAACTCAATATAATACGTCACTTACGGAAAATTTGACTTTGCCATTGTACGGAACCCTCTCCTCACGAGTTCAACTCGCACTTGCCCGGTTTTTTGAATTTCGAATCAAGAGTGAAGGAAAACATTGTGACGTAGCCTATGCTCTAGAACCAAAACGTTGAAAGGGAGGCCCAGTTGGTGTCACAAGGACTCCGTGGTCGATCATGCCCTACTTCCTTTCACTGCGAAGAGGCCTGCGTCCCAATAGTGGGGACGTTGTAGCCTGATGAAAAGTTGACTTTCATACATTGGGTACGGAACCCAAAAAATGGCCAAATAATAAAGGCTAACAATACGGTCGACTTATATTAATATTTCCATTAAACCAAAAACAAGTGGAAAAAAACCAAAATACGAATGAATGAATAAGGTCTAGAAGTAGAAAAAGAATATGACTCACAAGTCATTGTCTTGTATTATCTTTGATGCTCTTACATGCAATGCAATATACCTAATAACTGCGCCATTGTTTTCCAGTCCCATTGTTATAACTATTTCAATACTGAGAATTAATTCAGTCACCAATTTCGAACAAGTTTTAGTTGTGTTTTCTTATTTATTCAAGCGAAAAAAATAATTAATGAGAAGAAGTTACCGATCATAAGTCGCAATTTGGAAATGTCGATCACGAAAATCTGTCAATTTATTAAATAAGTTGATGTCTTGGCAGCCATCCTAATCTACACCCCATAAATAACATCAACAGCTGATAATCTAGACGAGGCACGCGAAGCAGATCACCTAACGCTCAATAAAATCGTAATAAAAACCCTGAAAGAAAGAGCCACTAAACAAATATTAATAGCTGACATAAACTACTCAAAGCGTTTGCAAACGTCTGTCCTGCTCTTTCAACGGGGGTCAGATAAGGACGGTGCGAAATACCGACAGAGCTACGACCCACCACAAAGAGATATCCCGACTAGATCGTTACAAGAAACGTCTAGGGTATAATACTGTACTCCAATCGAGCCATGAAAATGGCGAACGAAAAACGACGTAAGAATTGAGATTTATTACTCTTGAAATAAAATTGGTTTGTTTCGAACGAGGATTGAAATTTATGTTGAAAGTAATTTGGAATTTAAGTACCTGTAGTAGAAGTTAGTTATTGTTGTCTTTGTTTTTACTATTTATGGAATGTTTTAGACTGTAATGTGTTTTATTTCATGTCGTTATTTATGTAAAAGCAATTTCAAAACCTTGTCAGAGAGAACTCCTTTTATTGAACACAACACACACAATCAACACAAAAGAAACAAAAATACGTCTCATGTTATCAGGCAAAAATCGAGGAAAACCATTCCATTAGAAAATTGCATGTATCAAGGATTCCAATGCGTCTTCTCAAAAGTCGTATGAAATCTTACATCAACCATAGAATCACCATAAATCTTTTTCGTTCTATAAATCCTCCACATCATACGAAAATTGGACTAGGCTTTTTACCACCGTATGGCTTGTTGTTACCATACGTCAATGGTAAACCAGTATAAGCTGACCTCTTATTCTATTGAAAATCCATACTACTGCTAGGCCGTTCCACTGACGTGCAAAATAAACAAGATACTACACTCTATTTTCACACCATCAAATCTTCCCCATTCAAGTTCATTCCATCAAAAAGTCCTTGCCACCGCTGTTCGCCTAGCCCCACGCTAGAGACTCCATAGCCGGCCGGAGGCATTTGTTTTCCATCACCCCGTATTTTCCCCTTCCATTAAGCTATATTAAAGGACACGAGAGTATATCGACCCAGGTTTTTCATCACTTTTTCACACGGTGTCACACTGTGTCGCAAATGATTTGCCGTTGAGTTCAGCTCGGATTTTAGTTTTGATATTGGGTTCAGAGATTGCGTTATCTTTGGCGTGGTATCATTCTGTCTATGTGCTTGTGTGTATGCATGTTTGTGTGATGTTTTAGTACTGTCGTAAAACACAAAATGTAAACAGACTCTTCACGAAGCCGTCAGTCAACCAAGCATTCTGTACATCAAACTAAGTAACTCTACGCAAAAAATATTGCTGGGAAATGACTTTTTTTTTTGGGGTGAAAAATCACGTTTCACGGTAAAACTCAATGTAACGAACTCAAAACATTGTGCTGGTGGATGGATTGAATAGTGTTGGAGTCGTGAAGGCGTTTAAAGTAAAGTTATTACATTAAAAACAAGTATTTTAAAAAAAAAACTTGAGAAAAATTATGAAAAAACTTTGACCCCCAAAATCTCCGTAACTAGAAGGTTCCCAGGTATGGTCTAGCTAGAACAAAAAACTAGAAGAACAAGTGCCTTTCGGCTTCGTTAAGAGTCTTTTTACACCCTTTATATGGACCTGTGTTGAAGGATCTTGGATCGAACAAGCACAGCCAAAACACATGCAAGGCATTAATGTTACGTCCGGTGTTACGATCTCGCCAGTCCTAAGAGTAACAGGATCAGATTTGAAACGCATCAAAATGGATTTATATTAATATATCTATTAGGCTGTGTCGATTATATTACTAGGTATTGTTCATGTTGTTATTTAAATTGAGTCTGTTTACACCCTCACAAAGAATGGAAAAGCTTTTCATGAAGATAAGTAAGGAGCTAGATACTACAGCTTCTACTATCTTTTTGCTTGTACATGTTCGATTTATTTCGCTGATGGAAAACATCGTGAGGAAACTCAAATGTCCTAGACTAGAACCAAAAAATCCAAGACATGAGGCGTCTACCATTCAGCACTGGGTCCTCTCGGTGACTTACAGCCAAGTTCTCGTGGTTAGTGTGGTCAGTAGTTGGTATATTTTAGACTGATTTTGCATTTGCTATGCTGAAGGATGAAATAATTACCTAATATGTGAGTTGGGAATACTAGTTCATGATTGGTCCGTTCAATGCTTTAACACTGCGGCAATCTGTTCACCTCTAAGGGTATAGAGGTGAACAGAAACTATAAAATGTCGAAATGATAAGATTTTTTTGTTTCGTTCACGTTCAATTACGATCACCGTTGTTTAAAGACTTTCATTCTGATATTTAAATATTTAGTAAAAATGTTTAGCTTCGTCAAAGTAAAATTAATAATTTTCGTGCTTATTGTTCAATGACCGTGAAGAAAATCTTCGACTCTGCTCTCCGATTTTGTTACGCAACATTAAACACTGAGATTAAAAATCTAGACAATGTTGAACTTAAGCATTGATGCCTCAAAAAGTGAAAATATTTTATTTCTAAAATTTTTTTTCTTTACAGGAACTGCTAGCGCAATGGGTGCAGTTAGTGGCGGTTCCGCAATGTTAAAGCATTGAACGGACCAATCATGTACTAGTATTCCCAACTCATAAATTTCAAATTTGGTACGTGAGCATACCTCCCGCCACTTCCGATCAACACATGCCATCGGCAGCGATTGCCAAGATCCAACGTTTCACGAATTTCGTATTTCGAATGTACCAACCGGACGTCGTCGGACCGACGCCCGGCGGAAACACCCGAACGGACACGCTACGCCAGTTGCCGGTAACAGCTGATTTGGAAGGAACGGTGTGTTCCGTTTTCGAAATTTATATAGCGGCATTGTGCTGCCTTTTGAGAGCGGTTTTACAGATTTTTAAAACTGTCCTTTTGAGCACGGGGTTTCTGGATGTCAAAATTAGCACATCTCTTTGTTTGGGCTGAATTTCAATGAGTTTACCGACTACTACAAAACTACCAAATGCTTATTAATCACTGCGTATTACTTTTGCCAGATAAAAATTAACGCTTGCGAGAAAATATGTGTTCAAAAGCTTCAACAAAAAAAAAATGTGGTAGACTAGATATCTGATCCAGGCTTTTTCACCAATTTACACACTTCTATACCAAACCGTGCCTGAATGAAAAAGTTGTGTTCCATTTAGCTATAATCCTCCCAGATAGCACTTTGAAGAGTTAGCGACCGTCAGAGATGCTGACTGAAAGATTAGCCCACCCCACCAGCACAAACTCAAACAAATTCAGACCCTCTCACTTAAAAATACAGTCTCTTTTTCCTTGACATCCGGCGCTTTTCGGAAGCGATGGCCACGCATATTCTTTCGCGAGCTATTCTACACGCATTGTACGTCAAATAAAAAGTCAACTTTAGCACTATTGTTTAAGGTGCATTTTTCCTTGTTTTATGCTGCATATTTGAGGAGTTATGGCCCACGAATAAGTTTAGGTGCGGTAATGGAAAGGCTTCGCTTAAAATGTGAGCTGAAAATGCTTTTATAAAAGTTTTGGGGTACCAAACAAAAAGTTATATGTGCGTTTTGAATAGTTTGTGTGAGCTTTTTCTGAGTTCTCATTTGTTGAATGTGACCAAGGTCGCTTGTTAGAAGCTGAAGTATTAACCTATTTTTTTTTAACTTTGATTTAACTTAGAAATTACTTTTAATTTGTTTCGTTCCAGTATTTTTTTGTAACACTTATACACACACGCACATGTTTACATTTAAGTTTTAATTTTTAGGCTTTCTTTCTCATCTTCATTCATTAAAGGATTTATTCACAGTTTTTCCTCGATTTCTTTTGTGTCAAGACACCTCATTTGAGAAACTAACTTACTTAAGTACCAAATCAGTAAACCTATAAAACTCTTCCACATTCGTATGAAAATTCATTACGTCTTTTCTAAATTTTCCACATAATACAACTACAGTTTCCATTAAATTTTCCTTGAAACAGAAATAAACACAACACTAAACCACACACGGTATTACTATTACCCACCGATTAATTTTGTAGCTCTTTACAGTTTGAATGAACTAGTTTGAACTGGATGGAACTAGATGAAACTGGTTACAAATGCTAAGACTTTGGATTGAACGCAAATCGTTCCTAAATGTGCTTCAAGTTAACTTAGATTACTCTGTATTGGCTTGCCTTGTAATCAAGGTTTGGTAAATGGTTGAAATAATAGTATCGGGAACTAGACATGGGGTTCAGTTAGAAAGACGTTAACAGATGCCATACGGTTATGTTACCGACGACAACAAAATAAAGGCACGCACTCTGATTTTTTAGGATTCATGTATAAATATCACTAACCCAATGAAGGAAAACATCGTGACGAAACTAGCATACCTGAGAGATATTTCTCGACGGTATGTTAAGCCAAGTCAGAGGCCCATGGGTGGCATAAAAGCTCTGACACCAGGTTAGGCCCTAGCCAAATGATAAAGAAAGAAGATCGACTCGAAGATTTCATAGAGGAGTATGGAGACGTGCTGCGTCGACCCCAAATAAATTGCTACGAGGAGAATGATGATATTCGCTGTATTTAGAGACTGATATTGTTAATGGTTTTTCGATGTTTATATGCTGGATTATGTGTCATATGTCTGTTATTACCCTGTTTACTTCCAAAGTTAATTTAACGCTGTATAATGTGGTTAAGCCTAGATATAAATCAACCAACAGATACACTAGAAAATATTGCATTTCTTGCTGTTTTTATTTTAAAAATTGATATTTTACACAAATGGAGGAACTGGCCTAAACTACTTAAGCCCATAACTACCATTTTACGAGAAACATTTTAAAACTTGTCCACAAAAATACTGCCGAACAACTTCAAGAAACACAGCAAAAAACAGGAGGCGGCTTCGCGTCAAACCAAGCAAAGTCCGAAATCTAGGTCAACGCCCTGTTGACACCTTTTAGAGGCGCCTACCCATCAGAGTAAATTAGGGTAAAAGCACAGGTTTTCACACCAGACGCGTCTAAAGCTACAACACAGTGGACCAAATTCCTTTCTACCGTAATAAAACACCTACACTACCCTCGGCCGTTGACTCAAAACCGTATATCATATATCGTAAAATGTGAAAAGTTTTTTGATGTCCTCAAGGGTTTTATTACCCCCTCTTTATTGCATATTTTTATGTGAGGTACGAATTACTTGTGTACCTTTATTTACCACTCGAGTGCCATAAATTTCTTGTTTTACTAATCTTAATATGGGTTTCTATGTAGGTCGGAGTCGAATGGGTCAGTTGGGTAGGTCTTGTTCGAATTTAGGTTATGTTGTGGTTATTTTAGTGCCGGGAATTGTAAGTACTCTGATAATAATAATGGCTGCAATTCTGTTGACCACCAGCTTATACAAACTTGGAATATTGCTATCCTTTGCTAACATCAAGAACACGAAAGAGATGGAAGGTGTACTAGTGCTAGATGAAACGTTTTTACACATTGAGTCGGAATGAGCATTGAGCATTCATCTCCACGCTTACTCTGGCAATTGGAGTGTTAAATCCTGCACCCTACTTGCGTAGCCATGGCAGGCATTATTAGTATTGTTGGTGGACAATAACTTGAAAGAGGATTTATAAATCTATTGTGTCATGTTTCAATACTTTATTAATATTGTTAAATTGACAAAATCAAAGAGATGTGTTTGTGAGTGGGTTACACAATTAAGTTGCTGGTTTTCTCACACCGCATTTATGCTCTGGGTGTCTAAAATAGCCGCTTTAGCAGAATCATAATAGGATAACAATATGAATCATGTAAACATTCTTAAATTAATGGTCTCAGAATGCAGTTAATATTATATTATGAATTGTCACTTTGTGACCATTATATGAATTGTAATTTAATTCAAAATAACTATCCTAGTATGATTCTGCTTAGGCAACCATTTTAGACGCCCTGATGTAAAAACATGCAGACATGTTATTTTGCACTGTTTCAAGTTGCAAAGACTAGTTAAATACAAAACTTGTCCAAAATGTCACACAGGAGACTAAAATAGCAATCGAGACATTCAGGAACGATGAGACTATGTTAGTAGTGTTCTCACAAAGAGTAACATAGAAATAAATGCTAGATTCTGAATCTTGGTGCTTAATTAGAGGGCCCGTAAACTTCGAGATAACGACCTTCCCAAACGTTCTAGGCACTCGAGTTACGCACTAATGTATACTTTTATTTACCGAAATAACCTAAAGGATGTAATGAATTATTTTGAGTTTGGCCTTTGTATACGACGTCTGTTATCTTTCAACGTTCGTTTTGTCAGTAAATAGACAGGGATAAATAGTTATTTGGGGTAAAGGTTAAGGTTTTATCATTAGTTATATTGTGATGATGATTTTTGTTACAAAGCCAGTTTCAAACAATAATTTATTATCATCGCCTTTGACATTCAATTTTAAATTTTTGTTTTTCTTGGGGAACAATTTCACTTTTCATTACCTACGATTAAAATTGTTACTATGGCGTTTATTGTTCGCTCATAAAATAAACCGAATGTTATTGGGTTTTTTTATCTCGAATTTCTCAATAGCAGTCACGGAGTCTGGATTTGTGCACGGTCGATGGCAATAGGCAAAAACAAAACTAGACAAATGTGTGTGTTCTATTAGGTAGACTTCTGCCCTTCGGGGATTACAGACCTGATATTACGTTATGGTAGTCAAAAGTTTAGCCTATTATCTGTCTTAGTAAACTGAAACGATGTACCTACGTCTTGTTAAGGCTTTTTAATGGACCCTACAATCACCTGCAGCTGACCTATTAGAACACCCCGATCCCACGCTAGCGATGCGCATGATAATTACATTCACGTTCCATCCGTGATTGCGTTTGCACCGTAACCGGAGTAACAGCATATTTCCGATTTCCGTGCGTCCCGACAGTTTCCTGTGTTTATTACCACAAAAATCGTTCCGTGTTTGGACTCCATAAATCCTGCAATTTGTACCTCTTTGGTGCAACCTTTTTGGTAATTAAGTACCCGTTTTTGTTTGTGTATGTTTTCTTGTCATAATTATGGTAATCTTGTTATGTTTGTAATTGGTTGGGGTTGGTGTTTGTACATAATCATGTGTATCATTAAATATAAGGTTTTTTTTAATTATAATTATACACATTGGTGATATTTTTCAGAAAGGACTGATGCGTAGTACTCGTAACCGGTACGTGTAGGACCAGATCGGCTCGGTGGACTTTTTGTCTACCCCAGTTTTCGTTCGTATGTTTTTGATTTTACTTTGACTCTAATCTTTAAGCAACTGTTTACTCGTATATTCTTTATTTGCCTTTTATAAAATATGAGTACGTATATTCTTAATTAACTGAAATAATTCTCGCACAAAAAAACCCTTCAGATCCTCAAAAAAGAAAATGTACCTAATCAATAAACATCTCAAACGCCCAATTTGTTGTAAACGCAAAAAGCTAAACGAGCAACTACACAACAAAGGCCCAATCCCCTAAAAGGTATCGTTGAACGAAAAAACTAATTAATTACCGAAGATTCGATCAAGTTGCCGAAGACGTATGGTCGGGTCGGGCCGCCCGATCGGACGAATCATCCAACCTGTTGGCAAATACATTTGTCTTCCTCGATTCGTCAATCAGACTAGTTTATTTAGGTCAAAGGTATTGTTTGCAATGTGAGAACACATTGACTGATAAAATAAATAAATTATAGACTTTTTTTTGAGTCAGGAGATTGCAAAAAAGGTTTTATAAGTAAGACGGCTAGCCAATTTACAAGGGTCAATGGTATATTTGTGTAGGTATATAACGCCATTTTCTTTCTCGAAAAGAGGCAAAAAGGGATATCGATAGGAGGTATGTTATGTTTGAAATTGGTATTTTTGCTCGCGATATTTTCCTTTTACTTAGTGAGAAAGGTCGATTTCATATGAATGGTTACCTATACAGAAGAGCAGCGGTGGCCCAGTGGTGGCAGCCCCGACTTACGAACAGTAAGTCGTGGGTTCGAACCCAGACAGGCGCATTACTTTGTGTAATTTATTTCATCACCACTGCTCTCAAAACGGTGAAGGAAAACATCGCGAGGAAACCAGCATGTCCTAGAACCAAAAATTCGAAGACATGTGACATCTACCAACCCGCACTGGGCCCGCGTGGTGGATTCCCATGATGGCCCATTCCCTCTCATTGTGAGGAGGCCGTGTCCCACCAGTGGGAGCATTATAGGCTGATGATGATGGTTACCTATAGGTTTTACGTGGAAGGCGTCCTATGATTTTATATTTACACTTACTTATATTTTTAGAAATGAAAAGCTTACTCGCTTTTTAGAATTCCGTAGTCAAACAAAGAGACCTTTATAATTTCTCTGTATTCATCTGTGCGAAGATTATTTACATTCTTTGATGCCGTATATTGATGAAAATTGGTAACATGATGTTTTCTGCACAGGATGATTAAGTTAAATTACGCACATTTTATTTTTGCAACCTTTAATATTAAGACTGTGCATGCGTAAATAGTTATCCAGATAAGAAAGTCCTTCACCGTGCGTGGTTTTTGATAATGGGTGACCTCATAAATGTGCCTTCTCATATTACAATTTTCCTGAATAATGTATACAAAATTGGACACATAACTGTAAAATAATAAAGCCAGATATCGAGCTCGAATATCATAGTTGGCAACGAATAATTTGATTTGATGAATTCCGTTTGAAACAGACTGCAATAGTACAGCAATGTAAGCATAAATTTACATAAAATCCAACTGTTAGTAATTTGATTTGCAACGTTTTAGTCTGAGATAGATACTGCTGTATTTCACTGAGGACAGTTATTAAGTAAGTTTCTTGACTTTGAAGACCATTTGAAGGTTGTAAATTAGTGTTCTAAGGCTGACTATGACATACTTATTCTAAACAAAAACTGAGAACCACTCAGGGTGATTGCTAATTGACACATAAAATGCATTCCTTGAAATGGATAAAACTAAACTGAATATGTAACAATTTTGACCCTGAAAGCTTGGGGTCCAAACAAGGGAAGATTCAAAACATGACCTTTATGGCGCATAATTGCCAAAGGCAGTTGTATTTTTTTGACAAATTGATTTTCAAAGGATTCATTCGTTTATGTATCACTTTATCATCCTGAACGGCGTAGATTTCTCACAATCAACGATTGGTGTCTTAATCTATTCTGTGTCGGCCCAATGAGTTTTCCGCTATCCCTGGCGTTCATCAACTTCAGTAGTGCTCAGACATGAGGGCACTTAGGACACAAATTCATGTGTCATTAAACACAGGTACTTTAATTCTGAGTTTGATCGAGGTTATTTAAACGAATGTTTGCACGTAGGAAACTAATATGTCTTGGTGAAAATATCTAGACACAACCATTTTTCTTTTTGTTAGCAAGTGCCAGCGAACTAACTTAAACTACGCCCAAGGAACACTAATTTCACCGACTCCAAATCGTTGTCTAACAAATAACAGCAACGCTGAACCGCCATACATCTTAGCTAAAACAATAAACGGTCTAAACACTTGGCCTGGCCTCCTCTCACTCAATACATCAGCCGGTCTATGGCGGCCGACGAGACCAAAAGGAAATGTTCCACTTGGCTGCTTGGCAATAGGACCAGACAAGTCTTGAATAGATTTTTTCTACTTAAATAAATATTGACTAGAATAACTTACTTACCATACCAAGACAGTCGATAAAAAAAAATGCTATAATATCTACATAGATATTAAAGCATTTTTTCTATCGACTGTCTTGGTATTTACAAGTGATGAGAAGGAACGAATCGTATGTGACTAAAAGTGTGATGAATATAAATGCTGATGGATGGAGAGGGAGAGGAAGACCAGGAAACGAAGGATGGATTACGCGATATGAAAAAAAGGAGTAAATTATAGCGTGACGGTTGACAGAGGAGAATGGAAGAAAAAAAGTGTTTCGCCGGCCCCAAGTTACTTTTCTTTGTATTTGTTTAAATTTTTGTAAACTAAATTTCGAACGTGGTTTAAATAGGATTCCTGGTATCCGAGACAGTTTTGTTGCCATTTTATGAGCCAACGTTAATAAAGCAGAAAACTGGTTCAGTTTGATATGGTCGTTAGGGAAGTTTTGGAAGACTTTGAAGAACTAGTATGGTAGCCAAACAGATGAAGTCCCAAGTGTATTTTTAGGGAATCGCATGTCTCTTTGATTTTTGTTTATATTTCTTTAGTCAACCCCTACCCCTTGGTAAGACTGTTTGTCAGACTCTTCTTTAAAAACACTAAACAAAATGAATACAAAGAATTCAAGATAACTTGATTTCAATAACACATAAAATAAATAAATTACCTATCTGAATCTCCCAAAAACCAAGACATCGAATCACTAGATACGAAAATTTTGGTTCTCCGCTCCCCAAGCCACTTCCAGTCAATATCAGAACCAGTATATCTAAAAAGAAATAAAGTTAAAGAAACAGCAGTGCGGTGCAGTCGACTTGCAATTTATTGTTCCGCCTGAACGGGCGAGGAATTGTTGAGTTCAACAATTTGCTATGTTTCCGTAGGAAGTAAGCCTACCGCAGTATATTTAATTTTACGAGACTTTTCTGTTTGGGTGCTGTTTTTAAAGTAATGGTGTTCTTGTAGGATAATGTTTTCAATTGGTGAAAATAAATGTAGTATTACTCTACTTAGATTTACGTACTTCGTGGAATTGCATTTGAAATTTTTTGGGATGAAAAAAAAACTCACTACAAACATTGTGCCTATGAATACTTTGAAAAGTAAACGGGCCATGTTCCCAGGTATGGTCCAGAACAAAAAAAAATCGCAATGACAGGGAGAAGCGCCTTTCGGTTTCGTTAAGTGCCTTTTTGCACACCCTTTACATAGCTACGGGCAATACTCTTTAGTATTGCCTGTAGCTATGTAAAGGGTGTGGGTGTGTGTGTGGTGTGTGTGAGTGTGTGTGTGGTATATTGTGGTTCTTTAACCACAATATTATTATTAACACAAAACGCATTTATTTTCAGTAGGTACGCAAACGAAAAAAAAAGTTCTAGAAACCTCAAACAGGCAAGCGTTAATACCTCACAAGAAAATAATACACGAACATAACACCACATTCTCACAAAAACAAAATCATCAAAGAGAGAACCCAACAAAGAAACCCTTGTAAGACTTAAAAGCAAATATAATACGGTGTAAAATTCTCCCTCTAACGCCAAAATTCAATAACTTCCACGTCTTTACTGAAAAATACATGAGCAATAATTGCGTTTTCGAGTCGTGCCTTCTGTGAGGTTAAAATTAAATAAACCACGTTGGTGTTGTTGTTGTGTAGATTTCAATTATTTTTAGTGTGTTATTTTAGTGAAGAGTTGTGTATGTGTAGGATGGACGTTTCTTGTGTCTGCGGGTCAGACTGCGTGAAAAAAGACTCTTTATGTCGTTGTTTGTAAAGTAATCTACATCGTAAGTAGCTATCTATTCAATAGCAAATCATACACACTTTAGTTCTGTTAAACAGGCAATTCCAGGTAATTCCAGAAGAACAAGCAGGTTTTGTTAAAGGCAAAGGCACGTGGGAACAAATCCTGAATGTTCGTCAAGTTATTGAGAATAGCCGGGAATTTAACAGCCCTGTATTGTTGTGTTTTATAGATTACACCAAAGCCTTTGATTGTGTGGAGTGGGACAAGCTGTGGGAGGTTCTAAAAGACATGGGAAAGCCACAACATCTTATAGACCTAGTCCGATGCCTCTACATCAACAACCGCTCTTTCTTAAAAATAGACACCGACTGTTCAAATGTGTTCTCCATCAAGAAAGGCGTTAGGCAGGGATGCATCCTCTCACCTCTGCTCTTCAATGTGTTCGCAAAACTCTTGAGGGTTGAGACAAATGGTTTGCTGTTGGTGGAAAGCGCATTTCCAATCTCAGGTACGCTGACGACACCGTTCTCCTTGCTACAACATTTGGCGACATGAAAGAGATACTGCACAGATTGGAGGTGGAAAGTGGCAAATTAGGGCTTGCAATTAATAGGCAGAAAACCAAGCTTATGGTGATAGATCGTGCGGGAAAGCTATCGGGCGCCTATAACATCCAAGGCATCGATACTGTGGACAGTTTCGTTTATCTGGGCTCTAATATAAGTAATGCAGGTAGCTGCGTTCCAGAAATAAAACGGCGGATAGCCATGGCTAAAGATGCTATGACACCCCTCCAGGACATCTGGAAAAATCGTGGTATAAGTTTTAAAACGAAGGCCCGTTTGGTCAGAGCACTAGTTTTCCCGATTTTCCTCTATGGAGTTGAGACGTGGACGATCCAAACAAGAGAAAGCCAGAGGATAGACGCATTCGAAATGTGGTGCTGGAGGCGGATGCTCTGAATTCCATGGACAGCCAAACGCACAAATGTGTCTATCCTTTCCCAACTTGGTATCAAGACCCGATTGTCTACAGTCTGCCTTCAGCGTTTTTTGACCTACTTCAGCCACAAAATGCGATGAGGAGATAGCAGCCCTGAAAAGCTGGTCATTGTTGGTAATACCGAAGGCAAGAGAGCGCGAGGCCGGTCGCCAACACGATGGTCCGACCAAGTAAAAGAGGGTATGTCGTTAAGCAAATTTCAGCAGGTGGTGATGACAACTTTGGACCGGAGTAGATGGAGGCAGATTGTCCGTCTAAAGGGGTCCAGTGACCATGGTCCTCAGTAATGTTAATGAATGTATATGTAATGTCAATTTTTTTTACCTTTTTATAACATAAGTATAGATTATACAATAACAATAAGGTCATGACTTCATGAAAACACCGTGGCAACATTTGTCACTGAAATTGGTGTTACCTTTCGCAATGTCAACGTTAGTTCGTTCTTTCGCAATGTGTTGACATTGCAAAAGAGTTAGTTCAGTCTTTTTGTTATATAAACTTTTCATTCATTTTAAACTCATGTCCAAAGACAAAATCTTCAATTTTCGAACCTACAAAAGCACCATCCCACTTACTGTCTATCCAATTTTTAAATCCCAATCCAATAACTTAAAAATAACAGAAATATTAAAACTAAAATAACTGCTAACCCTAAGCCACCAGTTATGAGAAAAAGATACGTGAGGTTAAGACAAATGAAAGTTTTTGAGCACAGACGGGTTATTGCGATGTTCACCGTGCACCGTACAATGCACACTTGTGCAGTTGCGAGCCTGTCTGTGTGGACTATGATTAACTCAATTTCGAAGTGCAGACAGAACGTAGTGAACGTTATTATGTTTGCTGTATCTTGACTGTACTAAGAAACTATACGTAGTCATACAAGTGGGTATAATAGGACAAGATTTATTTTATGGCAAACAAATTTTTGCTCTCGTGAAAGTCAGAAATTATTGTAGGGCAATAAAACCTTTCTCTTAAACACAGGTTACCTGTGTAGCAAATATTATTCAAATTTGTACACCCATTAAGGCGTGAAATGTAGCAGATAGAACAGACATAGCCACTTTTGATTTTATTTATGTATGTATTAAAATACGAGTACTAAGAAGAACCAATTATATGTAACTTAGCAGACAAGAAGGTATCACAGGACCAGATAAAAGATTGACTTCATTCAAACTTTTGTAATTCCATTGGCGCAGTGACTGAGTAATTGTGTCGCGGGTTCTATTGCTGTGCAGCACAAATATTTGTATAGCCTAAAGATAGCTGTTTCGGGCCTGGCTATTTGTGTAGGTGAGTTTAAATGTTTAGAAACGCACGGTACAGGAGAAATTCCTAGTGTGAAGCAACTTTATTTTAACCAAAGAAATAAATTCGTTGTCTATGAGAGCGAAGTCGCAGACCACAGCTTATTTGCTTATTAAACGTATTCATTTTATGTTTATTTGATACAACACATTCAGCTCTAACATTCCATTTAAAACATGACAAGACTTTAAAACATAACATGACAGCCTCTTAGTTGTAACGTCACAAAAGTTTTCAAAATGGCCGCACAGATTCTGACATCAAAATAACTTTGTAGACATTGTTGAACTTTCCAACGATTCTGAATTAGAATTTAAATAAAGGGTGGCAGTGATTTCATGTTTCGAAGAGCTTAGAACTATTTAAATGCTTGTATTTTAAATTATTCATAAACGTTCGATATTCTTGATTTGTTTTTTTTTTTCTGTTTTTTGAAGTCGGTTTTATTTTTTGCAAAAAAGTTTTAGTTACATGCATAACATCCATTCTTATTGAAAATACTTTCCCAAGTAAAAATTAAATCCTGAGAATGAGCTATCAGGTATAAAATCTCAACAGTGGTAGTGACAGCTTGCTGGCTGGCATATTGCCTTTATATTCAGCCATTCATTTTTCTTCATAGAAACAAGTGAATTTTACAAATTGTTCGTTTAGTTAACTGAGAATTTTCAAGACATAACTTGAATTAATCGAAGGAGGCTGTTTGTTTGTTTGTTTTGAAAAATTCTTTATTTAACATAAAAATATACAGAGCTGTAGAACTTAAAAATAAAGCAACAGTTACACCAATATTAATAACAAACACTTTTGCAGGCTAGGAGCACCTTTATAAGTATATAGTAGTAATGTTTATTATCTTATCACAACATGAGGCATTTATTAATTAAATATTTAACATTATCATATGAAGTTATTGTAATAACTTCATTTATAAAATTGAGGGGGTAGCAGCAAAAACTTTACTACGCCTTTAGCGTAAGTGCGACCGGTGCAAACGGCCGGTCAGGTGATCGCGCGTGACCACCAGCGGCGCACGAGCTACCGCGCCTCCCGCGCGCTTACCTGTATACGGTGAGAGCGGGGGAGCGCTGGCACATCGTACGGGCCCAGCTACGACGCGTTATCAGTATTGTGTGCGAACAACACGTAGTGATGGGGAAGCTTGTATGTACCGTATCCATCGATATGTCGCAAGTCTTTCAATTTAATTTGACCTATGTTAGCAATTAATGTATTAGGATGACATTTATTTTTGTTGTAGAATTTACGAGTTAATTTTAAAATGAATTTTGTAATACTAGGTAACTTAATATTTCTGTGTAGTGATTTAAGGTTAGTTTTAAAAGGAGTGTTATAGGCAATTTTAACTGCTTTATTTTGAATTGTTTGTAACAGGTTATAATTAGATTGACAGGTGCTACTCCATACCGGACATGAGTAGGTGATGCAAGGTCTAATTAGAGTGGTGTATAACCTAAGTTTGGTGTTTGCGCTGAGCTTACTTTTGCGATTAAGTATGGGATTGAGAGAACCGAGTGCTTGAGCTCCTTTAACGCGTAGTTTATTAACATGTTTTGTCCAATTAAGCTTTTTATCCAAAGTAACTCCTAGATAGCGAACTTCTGTGGACCACGGAATCAATTGCCCAGCAATTTTTAATTTTCTTTTTGGGGTGGTACGTTTGCGTGTGAAGAGTATAGCTTCAGTCTTGGATTCATTCAACTTTAGCTTCCACTTGTTGAAATAAGATTGAAGTAGTTCAAGCGATAACTGAAGTCTACTTATGATAATGTCGATGTCATCATCGCTTGTATACGATGCTGTATCGTCGGCAAAACAAGCCAGATGAGTACGGACCTGCACAGGAACGTCACTCACAAATAGGATGAAGAGGTAGGGACCGAGCACCGAGCCTTGAGGAACTCCTGCCGACACCGTCCGGGGCGAGGACCTGTCAGTACCAATATGGACCACAAACTTACGGTTATTGAGGTAAGATTGGATAAGTTTTACTAACTCAATTGGAATTCCGTAACTGATGAGCTTGTATAACAGGCCCTCGTGCCAGACGGTATCGAAGGCTTTTTCAATGTCCAGCAGGAACATACCGGTAGACTGCTTAAGGTTAAGGTGGTAGGAAATGTGTTCAGAGACTCGAGCCAATTGCTGTACTGTGGAGTGAGAGGAACGAAAACCAAACTGCTCGTTCATAATGAGCTGGTCGGAGCAATGTAGTAAGCGATTATATATCATAACCTCAAACAGCTCACCTAAAACCGGAAGAAGGCTGATAGGCCTGTAACTAACTGGTAAGGAGGTGTCTTTTCCAGGTTTTTTAAGTGGAATAACCTTTGCAGTTTTCCACTTATTGGGAAAATATCCTAATTTTAGGCAGCCGTTGAAAATTTTTGTGATAAACACAACCGATTTTTGCGACAGATTTTTCAGCATAATGTTGTGTATACCGTCATCACCTGGAGCCTTCCTAGTCTTAAGTTTACGTATGACTTCCCAGACTTCGGTTGGCCGCACAGGCAGATGCAGTTCATTTATATCATGATCATTTAAATCACTTATGGCTGACTGAACGTCCTTGTCTACACTATCGCTCATCCAGCCACGAGTGAGATTTATGTTCAGCTCGAAAGCATCTGCCAGTGCATCACATTTTTCGGGGATGTTTGTAGTGAAAGTTCCCTCAGGTGTTTTAAGTGGAGGTATTGAGTCTGATCTGGGTTTTAATGACTTTGCCAGTCGCCAAATATCATTGCTAGGATTGTCAACTCTTGAAAGTTTAGTATTCCATATTTTATCTTGATGTTTCGTTATAGCCAAATTAATCAAGTGTTGCAGTTTGTTAATAGCCGATCGTAACAGTCTTTTTTCCGCAAGTGAAACTTTTTGTTCTTTACGACGAAGATAATTTTTGTACTTGATCATTTTTGAGATGTAATTTGGTAGTTTTATGCAAGTGTTTACGTGTACCTTACTTGGAATAAATTTGTCTCTAGCATCAGTAAGGCACTGATGTAGGTAGTTTACGGCGTAGTCGATTTCATGTTCAGATTTAAGTACCTTCGAGTCAAGCGAGATCTTTTGGTCAAGAAAGGACCGGTATTTATCCCAGTCAGCGTCACAATATTGGAAGTGTTTGGTATTAGGTTTGCGAGAGCATTGACCATTCACTGTTAGAAGTATGGGAAAGTGGTTTGATGAAAGGGCAGGTATTGCACAAACCTCATGTATATTATTTACATTAAGCGCAAGAATCAGATCAGGATTAGTAGGGGTAAGATCAGGTCTATAGTTTACCTGTGTAGGTGAGTCAGGGTAGTGTATTACATAATCGTGTTCAAGCATGTGACGACAGTGGTAGTGACAGCTTGCTGGCTGGCATATTGCCTTTATATTCAGCCATTCATTTTTCTTCATAGAAACAAGTGAATTTTACAAATTGTTCGTTTAGTTAACTGAGAATTTTCAAGACATAACTTGAATTAATCGAAGGAGGCTGTTAACGTGCAGTATAAAGGGTGTAAAACACCTCTTAACGAAGCCGAAACACACTTGTTCTCCTCGTCATTGCGATATTTTTTTTGTTCTACACCAACATACTTGCTAATAATCATACTTGCCAACCTTCTAGTTACGGAGATATTAGGGGTCAAAGTTCCAACTTTTTTTTTAAACCAAGTTTTTTTTTAGATACAAGTTTTTAATGTAAGATTTTTACCTTAAACACCTCCACGACCCTACTAATTCTACTAATTTAAATCCATCCATCAGCACAATGTTTTGAGTGCGTTACATTGAGTTCTACCATAAAACATGATTTTTCACCCCAAAAAAAAAAGTCGTTTCCCAGCAATAATTTTTGCGTAAAGTTACTTAGTTTGATGTACAGAATGCTTGGCTGACGGCTTCGTGATGAGGTCTTTTACACCCTGTATTAATTATTTATTTATTAAAATAGTTTGGCCAACTTACAGTACATATTTTTTACATTCCACAATAAAAGTATATAGGTAAGGGTTCTTATGTAGGTACCTACCAATTACGTTGTTAGTTAGTTATTCCTATTCTATAGTTTTAATCGGTACATTATCGTTTACTAAGAACCAATCAAATAACTGAGGAATTCATCAACTCGTCCCACTACAGAATCAAAATAATATACTTTATATTTTTCTGATTTACTATACTAATTATTTTATTCTAAATCTGCGGTACCTACTGAGTGCGTGCAAAATTAAACATCCATTTTTCAGAAATAAAAAAAAAAACCGATTCATTAAGGAAACATTTTTGCAAAATGATTTAAAATTCTTGAGTAAGTTTTTAATAAGTTTATGATGAATAAATCCAAGAGAAATTTCCTACTTCATCGTTAACTGATAAAATTCTCCTATTCAAAGTAATTTAAAATGAAAACCGTCCATAACAAAGAAATATAATATTATACTATAACGCATTTTATCTAGACAACATACTTTTAATTTGCACAAGCACACAAAGTATAGTATTTAATACTTCCAAAACAGTTTCATAAAATCCAATAAAAGCATGTTTCCACACCACATTACTTTAAATAAAATTCCCGTCTCTATTTTTCTGCTAATATTTTATTTCGTGTCTGAATCTAATTCGGCATTCGATCAACAAAATCGTAGAAGGAACGAATAAGATGCAAAATATCTAAATGAAATCAACATTCGATTCATTCGATGTTTCGATTCATAAGACGATTGGCATAGCGATTCGATCCGCCGCGTCGGTTCGCAGTCCATGGGACGTGAATTTGTCAGGCGGGGCACGGAAATGGGGGAACCAGATATTTTTGTTACTTTCTGAGACTGTTTTGTTTTTATTCTGTAAAGGATTTTTAGAGATAAAGTAACTAAGGTAGAAACCTAGCGTATTTTATCACATACGAGCCACACATATCTGTGAGGCTCTTTCTCCTTCTAAAGATACCGTGACCACTAAACCCCGGGAAACCCCAACCTCATTTAGATAGGGACAGAATACATATGTTTGATGTGTGATGTGACCAGCTAAGTGTTTGTACCTTACTGTGTAGCGATCATGTGCACGAAGACAACTAGGTACAGTTTCATGATTCCTTTTCTTGCTATGATAGAAAACAAAAATATGCAAAAAAAGTATTGCAATTACACCAAGCCTTTCAACCAATGTTTCGAACACTATTTAGCTTAATTTCTGAAAATCGAGGCAAAACAGAAAAAGAAGAAAAAACAAAAGACAATTTCAAAAACAGAATCCATGTTTTCTAAAACAGCCAGCACTTAGTAGACGTTTTCAATCACTCCCTCTCGGTACAAATCAATGCGGGGGACATTCTCGGTATGTACGCAGATCGGAACGAATGAACCAATTCCTTCAGTATTGCTATTCAAAACGAGTTTGTGGCTCTTATAGCCCGAGGATTGGGAACGAATGAGTTTCGAAGGATTAGAAAAGTTTATTGTGTTCTATTTTTAAAGGTGGCTTTGTGTTTGAATTAGTTTTTGTATTCTTCATTTATATGTGAGTGGGTTAATGATGTAAGTTTGTCCTTTTTTCTTAGTGATGTCTCGGTTTTAGGTCCAACGCGGTTAAATTCGGCTTTTAATAGAAGTGTGAAGTCTTTCTAGGTATAAATAAAAAGTTTTCCCTTTTTAATTTCATTAAACAGTTTAAAGATCACGCTATATCACGTATTAACACCGGGTTGCACAAAAATCTTTATATTTTTTAATTGATTATGCTGTTGATATTTCCATTATCAAATCCAACAATAATTGCTCTGCATCATTATCACAATGGCAGCACCACCCTACAAACTAATCGCGAGTAATCAAACGTATTTTAGCTATTGACAGGCTAACGTCTCGCCATAACTTATGCTCATGCAATCACGCTCCATACGTCTTGCTATATCATGCATTAACACCGGATTGCAGACGCCGAGAACACGAATATTGCATCGGGGATACGGATAAAATATTTTTATGGCCTACGGATATGGAGTGGATATCAAACTGGTGCTTTCTGTGGAAACTGGAAAGTAGATCATAAGAATGTTGCTCTTAAGTGTGCTATTTCTATACACATACAAATACATCAAGATATCTAGTATATTGAACCGTTACTAAGTTGATGGCGGAACAATAACGGTGGCCATTTTGCTTGCAGTTCGAACTAGTGGTAAAAATAACAGTATTCATGAAACATTGCTTTAATTTTAGGTAACAAGAGGTGTTTTTCTTCCATCAAAATTATTACTATCAGTATCGCGCTACTACCTCAAATCCATTTATTCGGTGATAAATAAACGCACAACCGACATCGCTAGGGGTAAATGAAATATAGTCCAAGAGTTAGAAAAACTGCATGGATATTTAGAAAATCATAGCTTAAAAGGGTTAACATGGGAAAGAAGATTTGCTTTGTACTGCTGTAATTTTTCCGATAAGTAATCCCATCGGTCACATGGCCTGTACCTATTATAAATCGCAACGTTTGTCTGTCCGTCAGTAAAGCGTGAGAAGGGTCGTAAACTCAGATCATTAAAAAATTGCTGACCCCGAGTTTTACACGACGTCCCGTCTGAGAGGCTGTCACGCGAAACTCGTCTTTAATTACAAGGAAAACTGTCTGTTACTTCACAATGATGGTGAGTCTATAAGAGCGAATTTCACCAATAAAACTCAATGGATCAGCACAACAAAACTGCGTTAGAGAGCTGACTGTCTCAATATTCTATAGGTATAGGGTCATTGTAAGGAAAATCACGGAAAGAGATGGAGTGGAACGTCTCAATTTATTTAGACGGTATATAATGTACAATGTATGTGTGTGTTTCTACATACAGTTTCCATCCTTCTCCTAGTAACCAAGTCTTTCACAGAATTCATCCATAGTTTTGGTAATTTTTTTTCCGGTACTACTTTAAAATATCTTCAGTCTCTCTAACAAGATAAAAGTACAAAACACAGGTAAAAATCCAGTTTCCCTGTAATATAGGATACAGTATAAAATGGAAGAGCCACCAACTCGGGTATTACGTAATTCTGTATTCATGTTTCCTAGGGGAATGAATACAGGGCTGTAAGAGGGCTAATTCTTTACTCCAGGCTTTTGATAGCGTTTTAGTACAGTCCATTTTATGTAAGTAAGGCATTTTAAGTTCTAGGGATCCGTATGAGATAATCGGAAACTTAATATTTTCACTTTTTCATACATCAATGTACTACCTGTATGTATTTACAAACAAAAAAGTATCTATGTAGTATATCAACTATCTGGTGTCCACGACAGAAGCCTCGTGGCTTAGTGTGGCACTTGATGGCGCTGTGTGTAATGTCCAGCGATATATTTATAGTTATACCTAGGATACATAAGCTATTTTTTATCCTGGATATGTCAAGGAAAAATTATAACATAGGTACATACAAGCACAAGAAGTCGCGAGCAATAGAACAATTACAAACCAGTCTTAGCTAGTTGATGTTGATATTATGATAATAATTAAATAAACTAAAATAACTAAACAATTAACGGGCATCAAAAAAAATCTCCTCAACGTTGTCAGCAGGTAATGTGCCAAAGAGACTGGCGGCATTGCCACGTTGCATGGCAATACAACTTAGCCTCTGATCAAGATAAAAGCCAGCCTTTAGGTCACGGGAAGCGTGATAAATATGATGATATAGCTTATAATAAAATCACAATATTATTAGCCCACAATACATAAACAACAAAATATAAATCTTCTTAAAGAAAGCTCTACAATTATTATCTCGGGAATACTGACCTAACAGAGATATTATGTTGTTATTACCGTTAAAAGAAAATCTTGCTTCATTTTCTTGCCATAATCTCAAAGCTTTTTATCGTATTCACTCAAGGAATTGCCCTTTACTAAGCCGAGACCACTACTGCGAATTATATTGCTTTGACCTACATAATAACATGAGTTGGGAACCACAACATATAAAAAATTACATCAGTTATTCTCCCAATCCAATTTCCGAATTAAATTTTATAACTCTTGCATGAATAAATAAAAAAACATAAAATACGGAACCATTTGCACATAACAGATAAATATAGAAGGTAAACTCCATGCTACAAACAAAAACGCAAGCACACATAGACATGCGCGAACAAGGAGTGCAGACGCACTCGCAACTGTCATTTGTTTGAGATCGCCGTATTTACGCGTCTATGTGTGTGTGCCTGTTTTTATTCGTTAACCTTCTGTTTCTATAATATATTTTGCCATCTATGTCCATCCAGACCCGCGACCTATAAGGCAGCGTTCACATCGGACATTTTACGACGTCACTATTGAGCGACAAAAGATTTTATGATCGCATAAATTAAATGTGGAACTATCAATGTAAAGCTTAGTTTATTGCGACTGCGACTAAGTAATAGTTTTCTATAATATTACGACTATAAAAGTAATGTAGGTAAGGTACCTTATTTTATGAAGTACGTTGCATTTTGCAAGAAGGTAATTTGCAGGGAGTGTAATTTTTAATGGGGTTAAGTTGTTGGGGTTTTTCTTGTGTGGAGAAATTATGGACTTGTGCGATAATGAATTTGAACACGAAGGCTGCATGCTTTTAAATAGATTATAGCATTGTAAAAGAAGTAGTTAACGTTACTTTAGAATTGCAATTTTAATTTTCAGATAAATCCTTTGAAGACCATTCTTCTAATGATTTTAAAGTCTAAAGAGGCATGAACATTCATCGCTTCATTTGTGAGACTACAAAATAAATAAAAACACATTACTTAGTGGAGCTATTTTTCTAGAAGTTTCTTACCTGTTTTTAACACAATTAAAAGGATTGCTGTAGTCGTAAAATTAATATACCAGAAACCGCGTATTAACAAAAACTGACCTAAACAAATCATACTTTTACAGCTCTAAAGCTGTTAACCTACACATTTTCACTTCATAATTTTACGATCCTACTTAATTACACCATTCAAACCCAGGCAAATCTCACGCGACACCAAAACGTGTAAAACCAGCAAACACAGCTAGGAAACGAACGCAAACCGTTAACTAGCCGTCACTCATAAAAACTCAACATAAAAATATGCGACGTCATTAAAATAACCGTGAAACCCCATTAAAGCTGCGACTGAAATTCGCGGCGCCTATCACACAACGTCATATTAATCGCAGACAGGCTTTCCAATTAGCGCAGCTTTGCCCGTCACTCATTACTGGTATAAGCCCACGAAATCCCCCAGTGTGACACAACAATTAGGACCTCATTCCGTTCACGCGAATGCTTGATATTTTTTTAATCAAGGACCTAGCCAAAGGAAGGGAAAGTTTTTGATGTAGATTCATTTGTCACCAACATGTCAAGCGTATGACACTTGCGGATGACGTATAGTGTGCATGGAGCCTAACAAACGGCTTTGTGCCGCCATTTGGATTCTGATTTTAAATCACAGACATTGTTTTGACAGTAAAAAGAATTCGATTCTATCAAATGTTTTGATAATTCGAACGTTAAAACGAAAATTTTATTCAAACATTGTAACGCAATAGGCAATATTTACATGAAATTATTAAAGACATCAGTCGCAGGCTGCGCATAGAATTTAATGTTCCAAATGTAAAATCAAATTTTAACGTTTATTATACATTTAAAGCGCCGAGCTGGCGCGCAAATGAACTGGCAGCTTTAGCACTTATTGGTCGAAATCAAATTGAAATAAAACTTAATTGGCGCGAATTAATTCAAATCCTATAATATCGTCGTGCTGTTAATTCACAGAGTTTATTATGGCTTGTTTAATAGCAGTCGGATAGTTTAAAGTTATATTGCTGAATTGCCTTTTGTGAGGCGATTTCATTACATTGTACTTACATAGTGAGTACTATGGAAGAATGTGACGAAAGTTTTCAGTATGATTGTGGATGGGTATTAAAATGGCGGAAGAAACTTTGAATTGACTGTGTAATATGTTGGTTGTGTAAGGCTGGTAGAAGGTGACTTCTAAAAATACGACAAATAGAGAAGTATGGAAGATGAGACATGCTGCGCCGACCGCAAATAAATTGAGATAAGGTCAGGAGAGTGATGACGACGACATAGTGCTACGATCGATGTTTGTATTGCTTTAAAAGTTTTCACTGAAAGGACTCTACTTAATATTTTTATAGCTTTATATTATACTTGAACAGATTTTAATGATATTACAAATAGAGCTGACTAAACTCGCTCGGAAAAGTATAAAATTACCTAGGTTCCAGAAAAAAATAACTCAGAAAATTTTATCTCAAACAAATCAAAGTACTATCACTGCCTACACCCAACCACGAGCCGTAAAGCATCTCATAAGATGAGCCCGATACGTAACCCGGCTGTGCTATGTACCTACATGTATATAATATACTTAGGAAGCATACAACTACATCGTATATACAGCTGTCTCGTGCAGTTGTCAGCTATCCTGTGGGATATGTATAGTTGGAGATATTTTGTTGCAACTTGTAAGGTATAAGATGATTTGACGCGTTGACGACCCAAATGGCGCAGCGGTAGTGAGGCTGCCTTACGTTCTTAGGGTCCCGAGTTCGAATCCCGGTAGGAGCAAATGTTTGTGTGATGAGCATGGACATTTGTTTTAAGTATATATTTACAAACAAAAAAGTATATATGTAGTATATCAACTATCTGGTGACCAAGACACAAGCCTCGTTGCTTAGTGTGGCACTAGACGGCGCTGTGTTTAATGTCCAGCGGTGTTAATTATTATTATTTATTATTATTATTTGAAGAGGGATTGTAGAATTCTATCTGTCTAAGTCTAGTCTTAAAACAGCGTTTTCATAGTCATGGAAAGCAGCCGTGTCGCTGTGATCTGTCTTAGAGATTGGACAGTTTTGCCGGTTGCCTCCGGAATTGTTCATGTATAAATTTCTCAGTCACAGTCTCGACGCCTATTATGGTTGGTGTAAGGCTTAAGGCCTTTCACGTGGGTCTCAAACATAACTGTCGTTTTTCCACTGTACTCATGCAGGGGTAGCCATATTGTTTGTGTACAACAGCTTCCAAGTACACGGTATATTATACTTCAGTAGAAACATGAATTGGGTACGGTAGATACACTGGACACTTTATTTAAGTATCAGTTGTCAGTATAAGTTGACTGGCTGATCTTTACACTATGACTCAATGTTTTAAATTAAAACAAACCATCTGCCATAACTGGTCACAAATACTTTAGATTGTCAAAAAGTCACGTAGAACAGACAAGTAACTCCATGACTAACATTCAACACTCCGAATTGGAATCAGAATTTTGATGACATCGTTCTTCTTCGTGTCGATGATTCCCAAAGTTAATAATGTAATAATAATAGTACCAGCCTGTTACTGTCCCACTGCTGGGCAAAGGCCTCTTCTCACACAGAGAAGGCACGTGCATTGATTACCACGCTTGCTCAAGACGGGTTGGCGATTTCAGACTTATATACATTGTGAGTCCAGGTTTCCTCACGATGTTTTCTTTCACCGATGTCTGAGATGTCCAAGATAAACTAAGAAAGTACATATGAATTGAAAAAGTCATATTGGTATTTGCCAGTTTTTGAACCCACAACCTCATGCATGAGAGGCGAGATCTTAACCTCTGGGCCAACACGACACTCCCAAAATTATTTAATTAAATTTCGTTTCGACCAGAACTCAGCCACATCGATGGCGTTGGTAGTGGTTTCAGACCTAGACCCTTAAAATGCAGGTGGAGTTGCACAAAGAGCAGGTCAGGAGGTGTGCCATGGTTTGGGATGAGACTCCACAGACACACTCTGATTCCGAACCAAGTTGTGCCTGCAGTCGGGGCGCCTCGCTTCGAAGTCGGTTTAGAGTTTTCCAAGTGAGCTATAGCAGTTGTTAGCTTGCTGGGAGCTTTTCTACAGGCTCAAAATAGTGAGCCGGAAGGTGATATCTGATTACATAATTGAAACTATTAAGAGAGTCTGTCAGAGGAGAGACATGGGAAAAATAACTTTGAAATTCGAATCAAATCTACCAAATATTCACCTACAAAATATTTAAATCACCTACTAGACATAGCACGAACACTAAATGTTATATACCTACCGTCCTACCCACCAGCCATACACATAACTGCCATTTCAAAGCCATTTTACAACTACAACTATGTACCCAAAATTTCAGCTAACACAGTCCGACAATGTCGCTTAGTGCGAACGCAGCCTGATAACACTTTAATTGCGCACAGAATTAGCTGCACGCGGTATTATAATGCGCAGGTGTAATAATACGCGCGTGTAATTGTGCGCACATGTTGATAATATTGTGTGGCACTGTAAACACGTTCTTCATTAGTGTGTTCATGTGTATGCAAGGTATTTAGACTGGAATATTGTGGTGATTGAATTTTGGTAATGTAGAAAAGCAATAAAAACTTACTAATGGGTCAGTTATGGTACAATTTTCAGGAAAAAACCGACCGTGCGAGTTGGGCTTGCGCACCGAAGGTTCCGTATAAACTTGTAGGTATTTTGTTATCAAATTACATATTTATAGTTTTCAGTATGCTGTAAGAAGACATTGCTTCTTGTCAATTTTTATGGTTCTAGGATAACAGGAAGTTCCCTATTGGTTTTGATTCCCTTGTGAAATCGCAAAATATGCGACATAATCGGTCATATCTTTTGATTGCATTGACTTACAAGTTTGATGGGGTAGAAGACCTGAGTATTTGATATTAAATTCAGCTTGATACCTCCACGCGTTCCTGAGAAAAAGAAAAAGGGTCTTGACAGACGGACTACAAAGTGATCCTATGAGGGTTCTATTTTTGCCGACTGAGCTAAGGAACCCTAAAAACGGTATTTCACTACCCAGATTTTTTGGAAAATAAAAGAAGCCTTTCTGTTTGTTTTCATATGACTCTAGAGATCTTACTAATTGAAATCTTAGATTTTCTCCCGACCTTTTGTTTAAACCGTGCCTTGTTGCCTATGACCTAGATTGGGCTTCTAGGGTTAAATAAAAGATTCGAGTAATAGTTTTATTTCAGTTCTTGTACATATTTTAAATAATCTGTCCAACTGTTTTTCTAATTATCTCTTCATGAACCCAAAAAAGTACCTCACAAGAAATAAACCTTTGTTTGAAATAAAAGGTTTTATTTAGTAAAATAATTTATTTTAATTCCGCGTTATACAACGAGGCTTGCGTCTGCAGCGAAAGGGTTAGTGACCCGGCTATAATGTATATACTGCCAGTACCGTCACGCTTGCTACGAGCTACTTCTCCTGCTATTACATATTATTTTTAGGGATAAGTAAGGGGGAGTAATATACTGAATATTATTCGCATTTCTCGTGTTTTATTTAGTTATTTTAGTAAAAGTTGTTTTTTTTTCAAGGAAATCTGTTTATTAATTTACGTTACTGTAACGTAATCTTTTCTCTTATTTTCTTGATGTGAAATTTGAAATTATTTCATGCTTTAGTAAGCCCGAGATCTATAAGCGTTCCTCAATGCGTTTTTTGGCTTAAGGTAATAATCACTGTCGCAACAACATCTACCAAATTCAAGTGCAACAAGCAAGAGGAGCAACTGCCTATCTGATCCAAAAAACCCAGTTACTGGGTAATACAATACCTCCTAGATAAGACTGGCTGTCTGTTGTTATGTATGTTAAGTAAATAACGCAAAAAGTTTAAATATTATTACGAAAACCAGCTTCCTTATAGGAGCCCGTTTCCCTTATCCCTTATCCTCTCTATAAACTCTTCGCACAAAATTTGATGTGTATTACGAAAAACATATTCCCCCCTTTTAACAACATCTTCCCCCACTACTTTATTTTTATAATCCGCATTAATTCACAAAATTTAAGCGAAAGAACACTTTTTTTCTCGTTGTAGGTAACCGAGTACAGTCTTATACACAAAAGTGTACCTTTGTATAGAAAATTCGTTAGATTGAAAAATCTGCCTCGGTTGTCTAATGGTCGCAATCACGACTGCTGAACATGAGGTGCTGGGTTCGATTTCCTGGTTGGGCAAATTGTTTTTGGGTTTTTCAATCAGAAATTTCTCAGTAGCAGCCGCGGAGTCAGGATTTGTACTCGATTGACGGAAATAGTCTCGACCCCTATGACATTGCTAAGACTGGAAAATGTGGGTGTGCTATTAGTTACACCTCTGCCTAATCCTTTGGGGATTACAGGCGTGATGTTGTCTTATGTTTCTTTTTTTACTTTTAATTACCTCTTTTTGTTCTTCAAATACTAGGCTTTTCCCTACTCAACATTAGTGTGTGTAGGTACAATTATGATTGTTTTATAACGTTGTCTTACTTGTGTAGAATAATCAACTGTTCTTTCTTTCTTAACTCCATTTGATTGTCAAGAAATTCAGTTGGCACACACAAAAATAATTGGCTTCTTTACCCAAATCTGAGCTGTTGACTGTACCCTGCCAACTTTGTCCAACTTTTCACTTACAAAGTTTACTTTATTGTTTCGATACAATGTTCCCTTTTATATAATACAGTTTCTTTCACTGTTTGTGTAATAAAAACTTATGTAATTGTATTAGCATAATATTTGCGTGGTGAAGGCGCGTGCGGTGCGTTTGCTGAATGTTTCGGTGTTTAGTTTGCATAACGTTGTTCAGCGTGTGTTGTGTGTTTAATAAATAAGTTTGGCATGTCGTGGGTGTAGCTATTTTTGGTGATTGTTGTGAATGTGAAAGAATTTATCGCTTACTCCTGGTTTGTTTCAGGAGCAGTCATGGTGGCCTATCGTTTACAATGATTAACGTGTCTGACAGGCCCTTTGTTTTGTTTAGTTTATTTTCCTACGACTGCTCTCAAAACGGTAAAGCACAACATTATGAGGTTGCCGGGCATGTCCTGAAATGAAAACTTTGTAGACATGTGACATCCCACCACCAGCACTGGGCTTGCGTGGTGGATAGCCCACTCCTTCTCATAGAGAGGAGGCATGTGTCCCAGCTGTCAGAACTTTACAGGGTATTTATGCTTCTGTGATCATTCTTATCATCTGCCTAGCTTTTTCTCAACTTTGTTGGTGTCGGTTTCCAGTCTAACCAGATTCACTTTGAATACCAATATTTTACATGGAGTGATGGCCTATCTGATCTCCACTACGAAGTTAGTAGGTTCTGAGTAATACGATACCCCTTGGCAAGACTTATAGTCAGACTTTCGGGCCACGACACGACAGTCCTCAAGAACAAGCATAATTATAATTTTTATGTTAACGTAATTCTGATCGACAGCACATAAATTAAACTGCATTTAACACAGTCATAAAATACCCAGGCCTGATCAACATCACAGCCCAACAGTTCTACAATTAATTCGAAACCACACAAATTAACATTCACAGGTACAAACACACACACACTGCTCAGAGTAGCGAGAGGAGGCCACAATGCACCCACAAACGCTCGGCCTACTAAAACTCCTGTCAGACTAAAAGGGTGACTGTTGTACAACGCATGCTAGCTCCTGGTGCAAGTTATAGGAGGTTGTGCATTAGGAATATTTTGGTGGTATTTAGAAGTTTGGACAGTCGAAAACAGTTTTTATCTCGCAAATCGATACGAAGTTACGCAAAAAGCTATATTGGCAATAATGGTTGACAATTGAGTCGCTGAACTTCAGGCCATGAGGTAAGGGTGACTTAGGAGTTGATGTAGAAGGTTCGACTCAAATAGGCGCTTTACTTTATATTACTTATTATTGCATTACCACTACTCTCAAAACGGTGGTGGAAAACATCGTCACGAAACGGGATGGAACAAGACATATATGGTGACATCTATGTATCCACACTAGACCCGCGTGATGGATCTAGGCCACTTCCTATAACAGGGAATATACCTGTAACCTAGCAGTCGCAACGACATAGGCTCATTACCTATATGTAACTGGTCTCCACTACTGTGATTCTATAAGTCCGTAACAATTTATCCCCACCTAATAACGCAATATCCCACTACAAAGTTTCCCCTTCATGTAGCTCGTGACAGTGCAGTTTAAAAGTGGGCAACTAGCCAATATATCGGAAAGTCCATACGTTTAGATTTCCATAATTCTCCACTAGAATAATGTAGCTTGCCCTGTAACAGGTAATAACTCTTTTATTTAATGTGAAAGCACCAGGGAGCCCGCGGAATTCAATTTTTCTTACGGTTTTTGCAATTTGCAGGTTAATGTCAGGTGTGTATGTTGATTAAAATATGATTTGTGACCGTAACACGTATGTATTAACAGTATACAATTAAAAAATCATCAAAACAACCCTCTAAGTTCTTTTTATCCCATTGAATGACTATAGTTCATAAAAAAGTCAACATACAAACACACACACTGACCCGCAAATCGCAAAAAAAAGTAAGAAAAATAGATTATCGCGGGCTACCATTGCGCTTCCACCATAAGGAAACGTTGTTTTTATCACGTTTTGAAGGAATATCTTAATAACATTGTATGTTATGTAACATATTACCATTTGACGACCCGAACGTCGCAGCGGTAGTGAGGGTGCCTTACGTTCTTAGGGTCCCGGGTTCGAATCCCGGTAGGAGCAAATGTTTGTGTGATGAGCATGGACATTTTGTTTCCGAGACATGGATGTTTAAATGTATACTAAGTATATGGATTTACAAACAAAAAATATCTACGTATTATATCAACTATCTTGTGTCCACAACACAAGCCTCGTAGCTTAGTGTGGCACTAGATGGCGCTGTGTGTAATGTCCAGCGATATTTATTTATTTATACCTAATTGTTACAAATTATAGCACAATTATGATATTCTAATGTATAAACTGTGTTACTTTTAAGTTTCATAAAAATCTGTTCAATAGTTTCTGCACGAAAGAGTAACAAGCAAACATTCATCCTCACAAAATTTCACATTTACATATTATTAGTAATAAGATGTGTTCCAGAGGTACACTTTAACTTAGCTCACTACAACCATGCTAAAAATTAATCATCAACTTTTAACTCTAAAACTAAATACGCTCATCAGAGATACCACACTGGGTGATATAGGTCACATGCTCACTAAATGAGCACCGCCTAATGAACGCGAATCTTAGAGTGGGCCATACAGGGTGTTCTCTCTGCTAGACAGGTTGTGCGCATAATTTGATTGAGTTACAACTTTGCAAGTTACAAGTTTGATGAAACTCGATTAATAATTTTGTAGCAACAATGTGTTGGTCTAACCGGGTAAAGTGTTGGACGAGACAGCAGGAAAACTTGGGGGCTAAAACTGCTTGAACATAGGTAATGTAGGGTTACTTTTTGAGTATTTTCGGTTAGGTTTACCTTTAAGACTGAAATCTTTGAGTACTAACTAGTGATTCAACTAAAAGTAATTTTCGATGGTTAAATTTCAATATTGTGGATGCTAACTTTTGTCACAATTTTTTTCACAATAATTAACAAAAAACGAACAGCTTCAAAAATGATTTCAATCTATTTAGACGACAAAAAAACTTCTTTACACTTAAGAGGGCCCTTCCCGGCCCGTCTATCGTCAACGCGAGCATGGTCGAAAAACTTGTTGTTTCATCCAGAGCCATCGCGGTGATATTTTTTCAACTGCCCTGTCTTACCTAGCCCCGACCCCGCACTACTCGTCACCCGCGCACCTCATACCGACTAACGCGAGGACATTGAACGAAAATTTGTGTTCCTAGGAAATACGTGTTTTTGAATAAGTCTTACAAGTTTGTGAAATAAATATTTGTTATTTAGAATCTCCAATACATTTGCAAGGTTTCTATCAGGATATTTTCTTTACTTTTTCAATTTATGAGTACATTGTGAACGGCCAAAGTTGAGGTAAACATTTTTTGGAGGCTTATACTGAATTTGTTCCTACAAATTTTTATTTTTTGCTTTGATAGATGCCTAGATATAGTGCACAAGATACCTATCAGTTCAAAAAGTTTAAAGATATTATGTGTAACAACGGCATAATCACGCACGAGCGTTTGTCAAAATTCTCGCGAAAAGTATTTGGTTGGCCGCTCTTAAGTTAATTTCGTTGTCATTTTCAATATTGCCGATTATGTGAATAATCTTGCAATAACAAAATGTTTTCCTATACATAATAGCCAAATATTGTTCAAAAATTTTCGAAAAAACCAAACATATTCCAGAAAATTCTCAGAAAACGGAACAAGATTCTAAGTTGAACAACAATGTCTCAATTCCGGGAAGTGGCTTCACCAAGCTCGTTTTCAAAGAAAATAAATTAATATTACTTTCCTCTTGGTAGGTACTTTGGCTACTTACAATGTTCAACATAAAGTAAACTTGAATAATCTCGATGATTTTAACAAGCTGTATTTCAAGTACTTATTTTGTTTGACCGTTACCCCACTTTGCGATATAAATCACTTGATGACATGATTCCTTGATTGGAGTCACTCAGATTATTTGGGAACCGAATACTTCCAGCTATCTCCAACGAGCGGTAGATTTCCTCTCGAATATCAATATGAACTCATTCCCAACTATGTCGGGGCCAATTTACTACACAACCGAAAGCAGTACACATGGAGTAATTGACTATCTCGACCCCAAAACACAGTCTTATTGTATAAGATTCTGTAATCTCTTAGGAGAGGGCACTGGATCCTGCAACACAGGTCTATCACCTAGCACAGGAGTCAGGGACTTCACACAATTTTGTAACCACTTTCTTGAATAAAGATTTGGTAACATCTTACGAACGCAAATCACCAAACACCAGTAGCCAGAATGTTACAGCGCTTACAGTAATTTAGTGATAAACGTTCATGTAGAAACTAAGCAGGAACTATTAAATCACGTGTTATTTAGAGATCACCTCGAAGGTCGTTATCCTACTTACCTTGTATTGATGAAGTCATAATCAAATTTCTTATCAGGGTCACCAGACAAAAGCACAAGAATACGGGAGTTATCGGCACGACGAAGAAGAATATTTATAAAAATGTGGATTGAGAGTGTGTCTGTTGTGTATCGTTGACGATGCATTACTCTTTTAATGCATAACTTCACGCCTATAATCCCCGAAGGGTGGAGGGAGGAGAGAGAGGTGTACCTAATAGTAAACCCACATTTTCTAAACTCACAGGCCAGTTGTGTTTAAGTAACACGTAACAGGGGCGCGATGGATGCAAGTCGCACGGGACCGACACTTGGGGGAGGCTTATGTCCAGCAGTGGACATCTTGCGGCTGAAATGATGATGAATAGGGACCCAGAACTGAGCTACTAGTTAAGCGCTTTCAGAAGCCTCCATCAGTTCCTGTAGTGAACAAACAAAAGGACAAGCAGGATATTAAGTGCCCCATCGTTTGACACAATTTAGATTGCCATCGACACGCTAAGAAGAAGATGTAATAGTGGGCAAGCCTATTGCCATCAACCGTGACAGAAAGGAAGATAGACTCCGTGGCTGCTACTGAAAAATTCCCTGAAAAACCCAATAACACTTCGACCGACCCGTGAATCGAGCCCAGGGCCTCATGCTCGGCAGTCATGCTTGCAACCACTCGACCAACGCAGTCAACGAGGCAATCTTTTAATGCATCGCAATATAATTATACTTAAGCCCATACCAGCATACACCACACTAATCTCCCCACTATAAAATTTAAATCCAACCTCATTTAACCTGTTTACTATCAAAACATCGCCACTATCAAGTACCAATAACATTTTATGGACTCTAAAAACCGTTTAATACGTCGTTCACGTTTGGTTACTGGGAGCAAGTCATCCGGCCCTGGAGTCGAGCCAAACTCATCCGCACTCTGAGAACTACTTAGTATGGTTTATATATCATGGGAAAGAATTGTGGAGGCGAAATATTATAGGAATTATTGTCGTGCATTTTTTTTCACTTTGCCTCTCACTAGATATTTCTCGTGTACCGTGGATGCGTTTACAAACATATAATGTCACATACAAAAACAGTTCTAACTGTTTACCCCGGTCACAGGTGTATACCGGAACAACTATCTTCACATCATACAAATATTTGATCCCATGCGGGGATCGAACTCGCAACACACACCGCAGCAGCCAATCACTTAGTCACTGCGCCAACCGCTAAAAGTGTTGGAAAAACAAGTGGCTACTTTTGAGGACTAAGGGACTGTTCGAAAGAGATACCGTGACCCCGGAACACAAAGGGCGATGAAGGAACATGGATGGGTTTTAGTCAGTAAAAGTCTGACACTCCCTCCTGCTCCGCCCAGAGCGGGAGAAGTCATTTGATGATTTCCCATCCGAAAAAAAAGGTATACTGTCAATTAGTAAAGTGAAAACAATTATTTTAAAATAGATGTTACTTGTAAAGCTTGTAGTGGAAACCAGCTGTTTCTACTGATATAAACTTAGGTGTCTTGATAATAAACTTACAAACAGGGTATTATGGCGCATAGGATAGGCCTATGTCTAGCATATATTCTGAGTTGATTGATTGAACAACAATAAGGTTCCTGCTACTAGCTGGGTTGAGTGGATCAGGTCGACAGTCGCTCCATGTAAGATATTGGTACTCATCTGCATGCGGTTAGACTGAAAGCCAACTCCGACATAGTTGGGAAAAAGCTAGGCATGTGTGGACAACGTGCATGCCAATATAATGGTGGCGATGGAATAAAACCAACGTTGGATGACAGATAGGAGTTTATTCTCTTTACTTCAACACTTTACAGATTTTAGCAAACAAAGTTAGACTAAGGTTAGACCTATTAGTGGACCTAGGGATGGACTGCGGGGCTATCCTATCCCTTCACCTCCTAGCTAGGCTATTCATGAGGGCGACGGGGCCTCCGCTCAGGTCAAGCTTATGACAACAGTGGTGACTGCGGGGCTATCGACCACTGTGCCATCTAAGCAACGAGTGACTAGTTCCTCGGTGGTGCGGGTTTATATAGGCGGTTTGACAGATGACAGTGTGTGTCTTCATCATCTCATGCTTGTATGTGGTTGTAACCTTCGTTGCCATCACGGAGACTTCTCACGACGAATGTGAGATGTCGCTAGTAGTCTGTAGATACTGTTGATGTTATCGTCTTATCGATGATTGTTCTTGTGTGCGATCTACTCGAGTGGCGTAGTGTTGAGCACAAAATAAAATATGATGAAAATAAAATATGAGCTAAAAACTTTAAAAATTACATTATTGAAATCATTGCAGTTGCCTCACGGTTGGAAAAAACAAAGGTCTCCTCTCTGGGAGTGTACCATAATCCACCAGGCAAGCTGTATGAGGGTTGTGGACCCTCTAAATTTATTAAATATTTCCCATCTTCTATACAGATTTAACTGTCGTCACATTGCTGCTATTTGCCATATACGTCACACTCTGCAGATTATTGGTTATCGCACAATATTATTTCAAGCGCATATAACTTTACGATGCTACTGCTTTCTTGACTTTATTGTGTTTTGGTAGATTTTACTGTCGTGTTACAGTTCGATTCATCCGAATCTTTTCAGCAGCACAAACATGCAACAAATAACCAAACGAATTTCGCTCTAAAAGCATAAAAACAAACTTTTAAAATACACTTTAAAACCTAACATCAAAGTGTTTTAATAACAAAAAAAACCTTTATAAGTACGCTAAACAAAGGCGCAAAATAGCGTAGCAAAAAAAAAAAACTGGATACTGTTTTTTAGCACGTTCCACCGGAGTGACTAAGCTCTATTTTTTTCCTTGTATTTTCACAGTTGTTGGAGTTTTCTCTGTTTTTATTACCTCCAGGTGCAGACAACCTTAGTCTTTTAGTTTTAAAGAGGGGATCTGTGTTTTTTCTGTTAATACTGAATTCTAATTTGTTAAAGCTATGCTGTAATTGCATTTGGGGATTGAGATATCACGAGATTTATTTTTAATTGTGATGTGAAAAGTAGTTGTTTGTGTAATGTGAAAGCCGGGTTTATTTACTGTGAAATAAATTGGAGTGAGTTTTTTAGTGTTGCGTACCCTTTCATGGTCCTTCGCAGAGGTACGCTTCGTATGTAGTTTTCTTTAGTGCTAGTGGTGGTATTAAAGTTTAGTACCTGCTTTATGTACGCGGTCTAGTGATTTAAGAACTCTGTTTTTTTAAGCCCGACAGTAGGGACGTATCAAGATGGAGTGAGATTGGTTGCAATTTACTTTAGGTATCATGATAATTCGATGCCCGTTGTTTAGATTTGCGGGTTTCTATGTAACCACATCATCAAGCGTGAAATTTGAATTCAATATTGTTAAATTATTTTGTAAATGCATGGAAATAAACGGCATTTTATTTTTATTTTTTTATTATGTAACCACCACAACTGTTAAATGTCTTTGATCGAACAAAGCAAAAAGAAAGCGACAACGCAACGGTCTAATGTAATTTTTGACACACATCGGAGGTCTCAAAATACGTACGTTCATATTTGGATCCAATTCACATTATTTTTATATCTAGCACTTTAATTTATTTTTGCAAAGTGTTCATTTTATCGAATAACCAACATTTGATTTTATTTATTTATTTAACACTTCAAGCACAAAGTACAGAGGCGGACTTAATGCCATAGGATTTATGTTACACCTCTAAAAACAAACATTTACCATTTGTACCATATCATCATCATCTGCCTAGCCGTTTCCTTACTATGTTGGGGTCGGCTTCCAGTCTAACCGGATGCTGCTGAATACCTGTATTTTACCTGGAGCGACTGCCTATCTGACCACCACAAACCATTTGTACCATATCAATCATAAAAAAAGAGCAGAGTACATTTAAAAATAAACCCATTTAAACCGACCTCGTTACACAATTTCACTCCTATTTTCAGGCTTTTCTGGCTGTTCCAACAGAATATGTTAAAAATATAGTACGAGCACTACGCCATGACAGTGTGTGTTTAATATTAAATATACGCATTGCACAGCGCTGTTTCTGATACATCGTAAAAATTCACGAAACGTCGGTCATTCGGTTTTACGGTCGGCATGAGGCCGTGTTCAGATGGGACGAGGCAGGCAACTGTCAGCGAGTTGTCCTGAGTTATAGAGACACTTTTTTGTTGGTTCTCCGTGGCACGTGCGCTACGGAAGGTTTTTGTTGTTTTATTATTTAGAGGTCTAGTCTTTTTGGGTAGTTTATTGTGGTCCGTTTTGTATTGTGGAGCTGATCTTAGCTAGTGAACAGAACCACTACATAGGTACTTAAGAATGATGGTCGGTTTTGCTTAAACTGAATGATTGCTGTTTATTTTTTTAACTAAACATTGAGATATCTGATCTTCTGCAGTTACATCTTATACGGACTTGTGTTGAATTGGATTGATATTGAGTTTGACTAATATTATGGCCCAGTGGTGACGGCCCCGACTTACGAACACTAAGTCGTGGGTTCGAACCCAGACAGGCGCATTACTTTGTGTAATTTATTTCATCACCACTGCTCTCAAAACGGTGAAGAAAAACATCGTGAGGAAACCGGCATGTCCTAGAACCATAAAATTCGAAGACATGTGATATCTACCAATCCGCACTGGGCCCGCGTGGTGGCCCATTCCGTCTCATTGAGAGGAGGCCGTGTCCCAGCGGTGGGAACATTATAGGCTGATGATGAATATTATTTTTTTTAAAAATGTATTTAACTGTTGAAATATCTAAATTGTCATTGTTTTCATGACATAAAAGCAGTATGATCTTTTAACTCGACAAAATTCTCTTATTACTTCAGTAAAAATAACCCTAAGATTTATTAAAATAAAAATAAAATATAACAGAAGCTCTATCTTAAAGTTGAAACTAAAGGATCGCTCGCAACATCTGAAACCACCATTACAAGTCGTAGAGATGTGCTGAATTTTTGACTGACTCACGTGTTTTTTGTACATTTTACGATCGTGTAGTGGGTACGTTTATGTTTTATGACCACCACTACTCCGGGTTACCGTGTTGGAGCTGTTTCCTTTTGAACTTTTAATTGAGTTAAGAGTTCCGACGGGTAGAGGCGTGAAGAGTTTTTCGAAGTGTGATGGGTGTTCCAGTTTCGATAGCCTCGTTCCCATGTGTGCTTATATCGCTTTTTTATTAGGCTCCGTACAGGATATTTGTAAGTGACTCGATATAGAGGAAGTTTCTTTTTTTGTTTTTTACTTTTTTTTTGTTTTGTGCCTGCGGTATTGGATGAGCTTCTAGATATAAATAAAACATGTATGTTCTTTGTGTGAGGTTTTTTCGAGTTTTTTTTTATAAAAGTCAAGAGTGCTAATTTAATTTTGAAAGTCGTCATCTGCTTAGCCTTTTCCCAACTGTTGGGATCGGTTTCCAGTCTAACAGGATGCAGCTGAATACCACTATTTTATTGGGAGCGACTGCTTATCCGACCTCCCTAATCCAGTTAGTACTGAGTAATACGATACCCCTAGGTAAGACTGGTTGTCAGAATTTTCGGCTACTGAGTAACCACTGTCAAAGATTTACTAACGACAGCCGGGACCAACGGCTTAACGTGCTTTCCGAGACACAGAGGAAACTCGGTATGTAATGGGCGGTCATCCGTCTACGCACCAACTTAGGCAAGCGGGCTTAACTTGAAGATTGATCCGAAAGGCTGTTATTATTAAAATAAAAAAGAAACCCAACCCTATCAGATTAAAACACACATAAATCATTATTCTAAACTTTACAAGCCACTAAATCTTCCTACAATCTGCCATATACTCGCATACGTCCGAAGTTGACTACTAAAGAAAACTGTTCACGTGAACGCAGACTAAGTTCTGCGCTGAATCGGACGAATTGCGAAGTCCCGATCTCTGGTGATTTTCAATAGAGAAGTAATTCAAAGTTTGAAAGCGACATACGGAATTTATTACGACATGTTTGAGTTATTTCGCTTGTTGATGTTACAGTAAAAGGGGATATCTTCCCAAGTTTAGACTTGTTCGTATTAGGATTGTTATTTGAATTCTGGAATGTGTTTTTGATTTGATAGGTAGGTTTGTAAAGTAATATGACATTTGTAGAATAACAAACTAATGGTTAAAGAAGCTCGTGGCTAAATAATGACAGCCGCTCAGGTCGATTGGCCTAGATCCATGGATGGGTGACCCCCCATTACATACAATTTCCTCCGTGCCTCAGAAAGCACGTTACGCCGTTGGTCACGGCTGTCATTTGTAGTTTTAAGAAACGAATTATTTAGCCACGAGCTCCCCCTGCATATTGTCCACACCTTGCATTAAATTACATCAAGTAGTCGTAGTCAGTCGTGTCTAAATGGACACGTACTACTAAAAATCCAACGAGCCACTTTTCAAGTTAGATTCAGTTATTAAATTAATTTCAACCTCACAACAACAGTTTCAAAGAACGCCTCGTAAATTCCACATTAATGTCTGAGATTTTAAAAACGGTGTCTGTTTAATGGAGCCTTCGCGTGTTGTTGCCAGTAATGCCAGTAATGCCAGTGTTGCCAGCTGCTACTAGGCAAGACGAACAGCCCACCGGAGACGTTTTACACAATACTCTATCTCGTTATCTGCGGTAAATTTTACAATTTTACTGTGTACTTTAATTTATTGGGGAGAAAAATTAATGGAGTTTTTTTAATAAAACATTACATTAACTGTCTTCCCTAAGGCTTCGGCAGAAGTGAAATATATAATTGTAGTAGCGCTAAAAAGTGGGGTTAGTATTTTTAGACTTGTAAGAAACTTTTTTAAGATTGGAAAATGCTATCTAAATTATCTGTTGTAAACAGTGATAGCCTACTGGTCTGACCGTCGGACTGCTAAGTCATAGGTCTCGAGTTCAAACACAGAGCTCTGATTTTTCGGATTCATGTGCGTATTGTATTGTATTATCGCTTCGGTGAAGGAAAATATCGTGAGGAAACCAAACCAGCATGACTGAGAGATATTTTTCGGCGGCATGTAAGGCCAAGTCAGAGATCGATGGGCGGCATAAAAACTCTGACACCAGGTTAGGCACTAACCTCACGATAAAGAAGAAGAATTATTATCTGTTTTGAAGAAAGGGTTTACTTGTGGAAGGTTATAAGCATACTGAAGGAGGACCAAAACTGCCACTGGGGTGACACTGTCTACTAATAAAATAAAAAAATATTTATTTTTTCAGATTACAATCCCGCTTAGAGTACTACCCGCTGACGGAGATTAGATGAGAAGCAAAGCCTCAATATTTTTTAATGAAACTTGACAAAGAAAAGCAAAAGCCACACTGATTATTTCACATACAATTCCAAAAATAAAACAAGCAATTACACAATACCAACACAACAATAATAATATTAACACCCCATTAAAATCCCTGTACATGTTATCCCATGAAGGATCAAGACGAACCTTGCTAACAACCCCTTCGGCTCCGGGGGGTATAACCCTTACGTACTGGGAAAACAATGGAAGGAGTAAGGTACACAATGCATTCATTGAGGACATCTCCAGCGAACCGTGTACCTCCTATATTATGAACACAAACATGCGATGTTGTGAGGAAAAACAGCTGGAGATCTGATTGTGAGATTTGTTTTTTAATAAAATATTATTATGGAGTTTATATTTTAATTTATTGCTTGTTAATATGGGATTTTTATCAATTTGTAATCGTTAATGTGAGCTATACGTAAAAGAGGAGTAACTAGATCAGCATTGTTTGGCCTCAAATGGTATATTATTCTAAAACTGTCAGCCTGCGTCATCCCACTGTTGGGCAAAGGCCTCTCTCCATGACTTCCAGTGAATTTTATCCAGGAATAATGTGGACCAATGGTCGTTAGTTTTGTCCAGGTCATCCCGCCATCTTCTACGAGGTCTGCCGCGATGCCTTCTGGCTGTTTCAGATATTATAGTGAGAAAATATCAGAGACTACGTAGGCTAACGTGTCATACTTGGCTTACATGTGATTTTGCCTAATTACTTGATTAAGGATCACAGATCTGCTCTAGGACATTTCTTCTGATAGCCTCTCTAGTATTAGAAGTCTTTTTGTAGACGATAAACAAAAGCGAGCTTGTAAACACAAAGTCATCTAAAGAAAACAAACACAGAATTTAAAACACAAAAACAAAATTTAATTTAGAACCTAACCTATTGCGACTGTTAAAAGCCGCTTTAAGGGCTACGTTCACCAACAGTAAAATAACCGACTGTTTCGTAATCGGCCCGCTAATCGTAAACAGTTGTTTAAACATGACGTGGGAATTTTGGTGTTCACCACAACTTATTCTAGCTCGGTTATGTAAACAAGCGTTTTAGGAATGAAAGACCGAATGATTTTAATACAGTCAAATATGGTGGGTAACTTAACACGTAAAAACCGTACAAATGCGAAACATCTTAAAATGGTTGCGTTATACCCATAGATAATACATTATACCTGAGATGACTTGATGAGTTCTTTAACCATCAAATTATTTGTTGTTTGAAGTTTTGTTTATTTTCGTTTGTAATAGTTTTTAAATTAAATACAATGGATAAGAAGTGCAATGCTAATTTTACGAATGACGAAAAGGAAATTGTCATTAGTTTAGTGTGAAGTAGTGTCGTCTGGTGGAATACAAACGAGGAGTTCGCAAAAGTCTTTTAACGGTTTCAAACTCGGCCAAAACGTCATTCTCTTCCAAAATATAATTCAAAGCAGACTGTATGTTAAATTCTCACAATAATATCTGGATGTAACCTTAAAATGAAGCAATATTTGCAGTTTACAAACGTCAAAATACACCGATTAACTACTAACCGGGACTTTAAACAACCTCTCCGAGGTGGGTTAGAGAAAACAGATGATTAGCGAGTTTAATCAGTTGATTTGCTTTGGTGAACATGAAAATGTGCTTTAAACAGCTGTTTTTAGATAATCAGACTGTTATCTTTTCGGTGAACTTCGCCCTAAGTTAAGCAAAGTTAAGGTTATTCAACCTAGAAATTATTAATCTAGAGAAAATAATTAAACGCCCACACAAAGCTTCAAACGTGCAAAGAGAACCAACCCTACGTAATCCGAGTACATACCGAATGCTTCTAGAGAAGCAAAAAAAAAAGTAAATTGACATTTATGAAAAAATACCCTAAAACTAGATGGAATAGACGGGGGAACCTCATGGCTAAATAATAACAGCCGTTGGGGTCGACTTTTAAGGTTAAAGCAACGCTTGCCTAGGTCAGTGATTGGATGGGTAACCATCCATTGCATACCGAGTTTCCTTCGTGCCTTGGAAAACACGTTAAGCCGTTTGTCCCAGCTGTCATTTGCAGATCTTTGACAGTCGTTACGTAAAGCCACTGGCCCGAAAGTCTGACAACCATTACTAACTGGGTAGTTGAGGTCAGATTGCAGCCACTCCATGTCAAATACTGGTATTCAGCTTTATCCAGTTAGACTGACAGCCGACTCTAGAACTAGTTTGACACTTCTAAGTTGTTAACGATTTCGTTCGCGTTAATATGTCTATCAAAAGTACATCTAAAATTGAGGAAACACAAGGGCCGTTTTTCCATACAAACGTAGTCCCCTGTTTCCTCCCTGGATAGTGCCAATAGAGCAATATTTTCATTCCAAAAAATCTATGGCACTCTTGGCATGTCCCTATGTTTAGCTTTTTTTCATAAATTTATTATTAAAAGAAATAATATGAACCTTTAAAAACCGAAAAAATTTGCCAAATTTCCACTGTGTTCAAAGATCCAGAAAATTTTCACTTGATTAATATATAAAAAAGGAAAAAATAGGAACACGGCCAAAATTTTTTTTTAATTTTTCTTGAAAAAAGTATATAAATCGGTCCAGTATTGGAGAAGTAATCAAGGGACTACGAAACGTTGATTTTGTGTACTTTTAATTGGTATTGTTACGTCGTTCGAGAACATTCTAGATTACGAGCGAGTATCGAATGTCCTACTATGGAACTGTATACATAAACGATTCAAGTCTAGAATGTTCTACTATAGAAATGTCTGCAACTTTCTCGAAGAACAATGATTCACTATGGAACTGTCTAGAACATTCGAGTAAGTTCTGGAACCTTCTCAAAGGATCGTGGTAAATTGGGACTGTGAAGAAGGTTCGAGAAAGTCCTGGATCGACCTTCAGTCGCCATATAAATAGCCGACCTGTTTGCTCGAGCAGGCAGTCTGATTTTGACTACACAACGAAGCGCATCGAAGAGAACGAGAAATGCGATATCTAATTGAATAGTGATCAGTAGGTATTTGTGATTAAGTTTTAAGTGTTTTGAGATTATTAAAGTTTTTTATTTAATCGGTAGTATTCAATTTATCCCATACCCAGCTCGTAACAGTATTTTCAGTCCATGCTGCAGTTATCTCTTTCACGCTCTGCGCGCGGTTGTTCGTGCAATGCGCGACAGCAATACATTTTACAAATACCTATTTTTCAATTCTCTCAGTGTTTCCTCTTAATGCTGAAAATCTCCCAGCTAGACACGATTTGCCGTAGCCGGCCTAGAAGGCTTTAAATAGACTCCGGACGCAGGTTGGCCGTAGCAAGTAAAACCTGCTAAGGTGGACATTCATGACTCTGCCTTGGGATGTAAATCATGTGGTGTAGTGATGATGTGGCACTTGATATCGTGTTCTGCCTGTCCTGTTGCTTGCACATCAAAGGAGCTGATGGATGCTACTGAAAGTACCAAACTTGTCGCCGAATTTTGGACTGACTCAATAGGCTAGTTTCCACCAACAATAAATTGCAAACCTATTTAGTCCGTCAGTTAGAGTATTGAAAAATAATAGACACGTATTTTTTGTTTTTATAAATCAATGAATATTGTCAAATATAAAATGTATCAAAACTCGGGAGTGGGGCTCGTGATGTCACAACGCACTAAAAATTATAGCACGGCGTGACGTATTGAGAATTTTAAAAGCGTCGTATCTTCGTCAATTTTGGTTTACGTAACAAAATAAAAAATACATGAAAAATACATTAGATTAACAAATATTTTTTGTTAATCTAACTAACGGACTAATTAGATTTTTTCAGATACAATATAAGAAAAAGATATCTCAATGTCTTCCACTACCTATAAAAATTTTCAGATGAGACGTCCTATTTATCAGATCACCAAAGCCACTCATGTATAAGGCAAAGCAAGGCTGCCTTTAATAAACATGTTTATTCAAAACTTTTCTAGGACCCAGGTATTGTTGAAAATTTGATCATAAGCAATAAAACATTTCTATTTGAACAGTCCTAGACTTTTTGTGTAAAATTACAATGAAATATTAGGTACTAAAACTTTTTTGTATTTTAGAAAATGTTTTTCTGAATATTCCTGTAGAGCGCAAGCTAAATTAGATTAAAGTCATTGTAATATGAAAGAAGAAAGAAAATATCAATTTATTTGGATGAAAATAGGCCTTTTAAGATACAAAACATGCCCTTTATAGACACGCTGACGACACTAGGGTATATAAATTGACAATAGTTAAATCTTCTGTCTGGACCTGATTATGCTTGTTATCAGTAGCGAAGGGTAAATTTTTGTAACAGGTAAGCCGGTCCGGTGCATATTTTTAATAATGTTTGAAACAACCATACATCGAACCATTTGTAGTTTTAGTCATGTTTGGGCAATCACGTCATAACTGAATTACCTACGTTGTTTTAATTTCGGAAATAGTAGACTCCAGTACAGTGGTTGTTCCGAAGGAAAGCCGGTAGGTTTCGAGTTGTATGAACCCCTTGCTACTGCTTGTTATTATAAGACAACGATCTTCGGCTTATTAAAGATCTTAAGTTTACTCTCTGACAACACACAGCCTTAATTGTTAGATTAAGGGACATGAAAATTTGATTGTAACTATTTTTGTGCATTCTTTTTGGGAAACTTTTGATCATTTCGGAGGAAAAATCACCGCCAGAGTTAGTTATATCTTGTGGTGAAATATCCCATAGGGCACAGAGCTTATATTACATGTACGAACTATCATAAATAATTTGTTGTATTCGAATCATGTGAAATGGAAACGGAGGATGCAAACAAAACCAATTTACTTGAGATAATTTTAATTATGTAATAATTACAATATTTAATACAATCTAAAGTAATGATAATTGGTCGATGTCTGTTTGGTACAGAAACCATATTTTTATAAACCTAATGAATAGGGTATATGCAAAGTTGAATTAAAGATTTATTAAACACAGACTAATAATATTTACATTATTTACACACTAACTCTATAAAAAGAAATAAAAATTTTTACAAATAAAAAAAAACGTTACAGGGCGTCGAAAAATTCGTCCACATCGCTGTCAACAGGAAAAGTGCCCAGAAGGCTGGCAGCATTGCCACGTTGGATGGCAATGCTGATTCTTTGGCCAAAAAATAGGCCCGCCCTCTGGTCACATGAAGAGTCGACCAACCGTTTGGCGATTTCCCGAAATACTAGGTGGGCACTTGGACCCCATGGCCCTAGTGTTTCAACCCCAAACGGCTCAAACACATAATTACCAATTAAATTATTGTATTTGCGCCGTTTGAGGTTTTCAGCACCTGCAGCAGCCGCCCCAACGCAGCACACTGTGCTAGGAAGATGGGATGGCGCAAGGGTGTCGACGCAAGTTGCGTCCCACACCAAAGGCCTACCCAACTTCCATGGCATTATGGTCATACCATCTGGTCTCTTGCCATCGACGCGTGCCAAGCCAGTGGGTTCTAATACAGATGGCACCCCGGCGGTGGCAAGAGCACGACGGATGAGATCATTAATGCTAGCGTGCCGCGCTATCCGACCTGCACTCTTACTGCAAGAAAGGCCATGGTGTCCGAGGCAGTCGACTGCTTCACCACATTGACAGCGATGTGGAGCCCCACAAGGAGCACCCAAACGCAAACATGTAGCGAGCCGGAAGGTTGTGTCACCTAACATAGTGCCTATATTAGGTGACGGTAGTGCCTGAAGCCAGAGGCCCGACTCCCATTCACCCACAGCCAGCAGGCGGGCACGCTCAGCAGTATTGGTAGACGTATCAATAAGTTTATTCCGTACCAACCTGCAGAGCGGCTCATCCCACTGTCTCTGGGAAAATGGGTTCTCGGGCCGATCCGTGTCCGGGCAAGTCACTTTCCAGGCGTCTTCTGCGTCGGTCAAGCACGGCACTTCCGAGCTAACCAGGGAGAGAGTTAAAATTTTCCTGGTTAACTTAGTGCTGTGGACAGAAGACAGGAATGCCGGTAAGCTAACACTAGAAATTTTGCGGACGCCAAGGCCACCTAAACGAATTGGTAGGGTGGCTTGCAGCCACGCTCGGTCGTCCAGGGCCACATTAAGAATGGATGTTAATGTATTGCGAATTATTTGGTCAATTTTGTCCAAAAGTTGTGGTTTCTTCCAAAGAGGAGAACAACGGAGAAAATACATAAAATTTGGACCAAAACAGCAATATCTGATAATGGTGAATGCCGAATGTAAATTAATTTTGGAGAGTCTATCTGAAATATCATTGAAATGTTTAATTTTGTCGTCGATGAAAGATGAAAAACTTTCTTCTAAAATAGGGGAACCTAGGAGGTGCAGGGAACGTTTTTCTAAAATTTTAATTTGTGGGGCTATTGCATTAAATTTATCTATAGTCGATTGTCTGTCGGTAACGTCAGAGAGGTAAATTTCGCACTTTGAGGGGTTAAGGTCAAGGCCAATAGATTTAAATTGATTTTTGAGTAGTTGTAGGTCAGCCAAAACCGTGTTAACATTACCTCCTAACGTTCCATCATCTAAATACCACACATTGAATTTTGAATTTAGTTGTTGAATTATGGGATGAATAGCCAAACTGAAAATGACAGGCCCGAGAGGGTCACCTTGTTGGCAACCAACTGCAGATTCCAAAACGTTGTCCTTGTAAAGTAATTTTGAAGGGTGTCTGTAACATTGCCACAAAAAACCATAAATTTCGGGTAGTACTTTTTTGACTTCAGCCAACAAAGTGTCCCTATTCACAGAGTTGAAGGCATTTTTGACGTCAACCTTGAGGATGACCTCACCTTTCTTTGAGTGTAGAAAAGACGTTAAGGCATGTACGGCTGCCTCACAGCCCCCTCTGGAACCAAAACCAAGTTGAAGGGGCTGGAACTTAGTTGCAAGCGTCTCACTGTATAGCTTGCAACATATTTTGGCAGCCATACGCCTGTAGGTGCAACCGACGGCAATTGGACGAATGCCGCCGTCCTTCTTGCGCAGGGCACACAGGTTAGCTCCATACAAGACATCGACGACGGCATCGTTCACGCCGCCGGAGAGCATTAAGTTGATCAGAACCGCAAGCTCCTTCAAGAGCGACTCACCAGCTTCCCCGGCGCCTGAACTCAACAAATCTTTCAAATGCTGTGGAGTCAGGCCGTCGAGGCCGCCGGCAGAACCACTCCGAAAGGAGCTCACGGCTGCGATCAACTGCAGGGCTGTAATTTTAAAAAAAGGTGAGTCCTGAATGAGGGGGTCGGGGTGGACGGGCGGGTCGGGGAAGGTGAGACCATCCGCAGGCGATGGATGTTTACTCTCCAGGGCTGAAAGAGTATCTGGAGAGTAAGGCGCCACCACATCACTGCTGAACAGTATTCTGGCTGCCCCCCTAATGTCTCCGTCACTTAGCTTGGATTCCACATGATCACAAATGTCTTTCTGTTTATTAAAAAAAGGTAATTTGGAATCTAAAATACGGGCCGAATTGTTGCAATTATCTTTAATTTGGTTTGTTAAAGATTTTTGAGTAGCCAAATTTCTTTGGACATGCAGAATCCTGTACGGGAAGGTGAGTAACTGCTCCCAGGCACGGTGCGAGTTCTCCTGGGTCGCGAGACAGACACATCGCGCTAAACTCAGCGCAACAGAATGTCTCGCGCCCCGGGGAACTCGTTTTAGGACTGGAGTGGAATTTTTGAATTTGGACAATGTTATCCACAAATTTAGTTCAAAAGGTGTTGATGTCGGGGATGTGGCTGGGGGGGACAAAGGTACACTATGAGGTTTGTGGACCTTGCCATAGTGTATTTTAAGCCCCCGTTCGCCTTTAAAAAAACGAGCCTGGGAGCAGTGAGGGCATCGTACCAGTTGTACATCCAGTGATGTGGCAGGTTGACTGGCACTAACTATTCCGGCGTCGCTACAATTGGCGCCGAACATAAAATAATTAACTTACCAATAAACAATAAATAAATATAAACTATTAAAAACACTTAAAAAGAAAACACATAGGTACATTTTAAATGTCACTTAGCACTGACGCCACTGACAGAAGCTGCGCGCAGTTGCGCTGACGGCCTGGGGCGCTGCCGCGCCGACCGCGCTGGCATTTGGCGCAGCCCCAGCAACTGTTGCCGGGAGACGAGCGTCGCGTTGTGTCTTCTTATTACTTCACTCGCTCTTGCAGCCTAGCTTCTCTTTAATCTTAACTGAGTCTATAAGTCGCCCAGATAACTCCGGTAGGTCGAATTGTTTTGCTGTTCTCTGAAACGGCTGGACCGATTTTGGCTAGTCTTTTACTGGCATATAGCTGATGTTATAAGGAGTAAATGGTCATCTCTTAGCTGCTACGGTTAATTTTAATCACCTTATTTTTTAATTGGCGATCTAATCTTTTACTCTGGACGCTCTTAATGTGCACGTCATATAATGGTTTTAAATAATATACAAGCGATTGCAGCAATCACCACAGATTTACTGTCTATTATTCAATTATTATAAAAAGTCAACTTGAAAAATAATTTCACTTCGACCCCGCCTGTCTTTTGGCTTTTAAAGTTGAATAAATAAATTAATAATTATGAACCGAACTCTGCACTTTTTTATTGTTGAATAACTATTGCCTGCGACCTTCGTTCGCGTGAAATGATTCATCCAAAAATACTAGCTGACACATACATATCAAAAATCATAAAAATCGGTCGAGCCATCATAGGGTATATGCATGATTTTTTTTAAGCAAAGTGTATTAACGTCAGAAATAGCAAAGTGAAATTATTTTTTTAATATCTATAAAAATACTAAGTTATAAGCATTTGAAACTGCTGATGAGACAGAGAGATGAGAGCGAATGACGTCATTCGCTGCATCGACGTACAAAATCCAAACTAATTTCCGTTTATCTAGAAAGAGATAGAAACAAAAGTTTAAATGGTTATAACTTTTGTGTTGTTTGGCCGATTTCTGTCTTGTTTTCGCTTTTTGTCATTATTTTTATAGTACTTTAACATTCCGTATCGAAATAAAAAAAAGACAATTTATGCATATTCCCTATTACGAAGTTACAAAACAATATTGTGGAATTAAAGTGGCGTGTTAGTGACGTATTCGCTGAGTCGACGCCTCGTGTCGACCGCGGTTGCGATGCGCAGTATGGTGACAGTTGAAGTCAGCATTCCTTCTATTACACCGATGCGCTGTAAACGATCCTCCGTTACACCGATACGTAACACGTGCTAAACAGAATTGCTGTCAAACATTTATTTCATTACCCCAAGTAATAGACCCACCCATAATTTTCTCAACGGTGTACACGTGACTGCCCACTGTAAGCCTAGCGTACCCGATTTTGTCCTAACTTAATAAACAATAATTATAGAACGGCAAAGGGGCATTGTGCGGCAAGAACTTGCCACCAAAGGTAATCTTCGTCAAGTTTAAACTAAGTTTAATGTAAACTGTCGAGGTTTCACGGATTAGTGGTTAACAGTCGCTAAACCCTATCAGGGCCGAAGGCACAAAGTAGGACGATAAACAGTGGACTAAGGTGGGTTTAAAACTAGTTTAGCCTACGCAAGAAAGTACTTATGACTCGAAAAACTCGCATACATCCTTACCTACATAGTAACTAGAAAATATTAGCACATCATCCACATCATCATTCATCACTCATTCATTAATTTTTTCTTCATTTCATTTCATGTTTTTTTTTCTTTTTTCTCTTTGTTTAATTTTGTTTTTATTAGTTGTACTGTTAATTTAACCATTTTAATTTGTGTTTTTCCTGTGCGGGCTAATAAATGCTTTTTCTTTCTTTCTTTCACATAGACGAAGAAGAAGGAATGCACGTTATAGAGGATGATATAACTAATAAAGTAACTAAGTAAAGTTAGTAAAATATGAAACCACTGCGCGAGCTTCCTCTAGTAAATCATGAACTGTCCACCCGACCGATTCGGTCCGCCATTGTTTAACTATTGTGTCTACTTCGTGGACAGATCAAGGGTTAAATGGAAAAGAAGAATCACTTAAATTGTACCAGTAATCAAAGAGAAATCAGAGAACACACATGAAAAAAGAAGATGCTGGGGTAATCCATAACTACCACCTTTTTTTGAAGTCGGTTATAAATACTTAGTTACTTGGTAACGCAATAAGGTCAAAGGCGAATTTCTCAGAAAGATTCTCTTTCAATAATGAAATAAATAATTGAATTACTTGTTTATTCTTATTGGCTCGTATTTCTCTTTCATTGTTTCTCCGAATAAAAAAACGGTGTCTTGGAAACTCACTTATGGAATGTGTTTCAAGTGTTATTGAAACACATTTTATAAGTAAATACATTTTTAGACAAGAAAAGAATAATAACTCAACATATTTTTCGTGTATTTATTGGCTACCTGTTTAAATGTATGAATATTCCTCTAAAATTCTTATATCATGTCTTACTGAAAAGATACATAATTATGAACATTCGTGGAAGCAACATATGATTCAACCACTTCAATGTATTTAATTTTAGGGCACTTGCTATATACGATTAAATAAATTAAAATGACACTAGCAAAAACATATAAAAGTGAAGTTATTATGCCTCTATAACGTTTGTTGTCAACATTTTTTTTTTCTGATGGGAAATCATCAAATGACTTCTCCCGCTCTGGGCAGAGCAGGAGGGAGTGTCAGACTTTTACTGACTAAAACCCATCCATGTTCCTTCATCGCCCTTTGTGTTCCGGGGCCACAGTATCTCTTTCGAACAGTCCCGCAACCCCGGATGTAATGTAGTACCTTGAAGACTGATCTCTGCTTGGGTGAAAATAGAGAAAGCAAGTCTTCCCGGATATGAGTTCTCTAACTAAATCGATCTTTCTCCCGTAAACCCCTACATTGCAAGTTTCACCGAAATCGTTAGATCTACTGTTCTTTTTACACTATGGCAGACTAGTTTATTCTGCTCCTAAATCCGCTTCGAAAACGCAAGCACGATACACAGGTACCGAGATTAGGAACGTCCTAAGGGTATTACTGTTGTTTGTTATTATCGGAATTAGTTCACTGGCTTTATTGTTCAGCGGCTGGTTTGGACAGTGGGACTATGGCAAAGACTGATACTTATTTGATATGAGTAGATAGACTCTCCTAATATTAGAAAGGCGTAAGTTTGTGTGTGTATGTGAGTATTTGTGTATGTTTGTTACTCTTTCTGAACAAATTTGGATGAAATTTAACACACAGATAGTTTATGACCTGGATTAACACACAGGATATATACTTTTGATCCCGTTGGTATGATCCCGTGGGACAGTTATCAAACTCCACGCGGGTGAAGCTGCTGGTCTTAGCTAGTAAGGTATAATTCTCTGGGAATCAATTTTATAGGAGATCTCCTCGAAGAGCTGGACAAGAACAACGAACAGTGGTTCACATTGGTCTTGGATCGACAAAACTAGAAGATACAGGGAGAAACTAAGTTGTGTAATCTAAACTACTAAACTAATATTTTATAGAGGAAAGATTTGATTTTTTGTTTGATTGTTAGTTACGATTTAACTCAAGAACTACTTCTTTCACCGATAGAAAGCTACAACTTCACCGAGTAACATAGGAATCATTTAGTTATCACAGTTTTCGCGGACGAAGTCGCGGGCGAAGTACTAGTGATTAATAATGTTGTGACACCAAGTTACCGTGTTTAGAATACCACTGTTAAACCCACGATGGTTTGTGTGGTATGTTAACGTTTTGTTAAATTGTTGTAACAGTGTTCTTTATAAATAAATATCGCTGGAATAATAAAAGATTTAAAAAAAGATCTACGCAGCAATGGGATGACAAATGCTAACTGTGTCAGAAAACTTTCTCAAAAACAAAATAACATAACATGACGCCTGTTATCCCCAAAGGGTTAGGCAGAGGTGTACCTAATTGTACACCCACTTATAAATAAAATGTAAATGATAGTAATAATCGTAAATTTGCCAAGTGGAAACTTAAATAATCAGTTAATTGTTCGTAACGTAAAACGTGAAAAGCGGTATTAACAGAAAGTGGTAACGCGGTAGTAGTCATTGAATATTATCCAGAATTGAAATAGTATTCATTTTACGCAGTTGTTGAGTAAGATTCGATCGTTTTGGACTCGACTAAGAAGAAGACTCTAGTTAGCTAGTAATAATAATAATATAATATAATAATCTTTATTTATCCAAAACACATACAGAGTTTGAAAGTAGATGAGTAGTAGGAACCGTTGTTTACCATGGAGGCCAAAACAAAGATAGTTTAAAAAAAAAAAACAATTTCGGAAAATGTTTCCCAGAAGCAATCACTAGGCTCATTCAATCTGATAGAAAACGTTCTCCAACCAAAAAACCTAAAAGGGTCATAGAAAAAAAAACTTATTTTCATTAGACGCATTTATCGGAGTTCCAAAGTAATGTCATTAGAAGTTTTTAAGTGTCATCGTTTAAAAGGCAGATCGAACAGATAGTACTTTTTTTTAAAAGCTATTAAAATAAGTTTTCCTTTTTTGGAATCAGCTGTCTCTCGGTATATCTGTCACAGTTTTTGACATGGAGCTCGGGCTGAAAATTCAAGATTAAAATAAAACTAGGAGATATTTTAAAACGTGGATGGAACTCAATTAGATATGAAATTGCGTAAAAATGTTATTTGAAATTTTAACTTTTTTAAACAGACAAGAACTTAAATAAATAATTAAAACATTTTTAAGATTTAATGTGTATTAACGATGACAAGTTGTCAATCCGTCTTCGATTCCAATTATTTTAAAAGCCTCAAATGACCTGCAATTAGTTCAATATCACAAGAAATTAATGTTTTTTTACTAATGGTGCTGTCAAACCTAAATCAGAGTGAACATTTATAAATAGGTACATATAAATGTTCACTCTGCCAGTATTGTAAAGGTCGAAAATCAAAATAGCTTTTATTTGCTCAGAGGGAGATTTATGACGATTTCTAGTAAATTGATAGCAGTACCAATTATGAATCAATTCGTATTAATGACAACACTAAGTCACTTCATGTAACACAACGTAACGTAAAAAGAAAATCAAACAGATTTGATTTTCGTTGAACATCGTCATTATCTTCAGTAACCGTTGAACCATTTTTAGGGTTCCGTACCTCAAAAGGAAAAAAACGGAACCCATTATAAGATCACTTTCTTGTCCGTCTGTCTGTCCGTCTGTCACCAACAATTTCCTCAGGAACGGGTGGACCTAGCAAGTTGAAATTTATACCAGATACTGAGGTCTATAGTCCCTATTAGGTGTATAAATCAAGGTCCTGAGTTAACAAGATAAAAAGATATGGGCAAATTTAGATTTTCGCCGAAAACTTGAAAGTATCAAATTTTTTAAGTTTCGGAATTTTCCCTTTACTTGTGCTGTAAGTAGACTTTGCTTTTAACCAAAATTGACAATTCTAGGTCAACCGGAAGTACCTTATAGGTTTTGGGTCGAAAACCTATATAATATGATAGTTCCCGTTGACCTAGAATCACAAAATTTGGCGAGAAGCAAGTCTTACAGCACATGTAAAGGGAAAAATCTGAAAACCGTAAATATGTAGTTTAATAACAAAAAAGCGATGTTACTATTATAAACTTATTATTTGCGGTTGGTGCAAAAGCCGTTTCATGTGATCGAACAGCAAAGTTAAGTTTGTCTTTTCAAAAGTTAGTTTGGAGTTAGTTTGGCACCAAGGGTGACCAACCCTTGGTGCGCGAGTCCGACTCGCTCTTAGCCGGTTTTTTTAGTTGGATTTGGTGCCCATCAAACGACTTTTGCCTCTGTATATACAAGTTCACATTCTCAGACACACGCTACCAGTGCAAACGTTTCGACGAATCCAAAACGTAACAGCTTGAATACAAAACACGTTCCCAGCTTTCAATAGAACCCCCAACAAAAACATTTCAGCGAAACCTGAACAATTCTAACGCGCACGAAAACATTGAAAAACAAATTGGAATCGCAACAAACTACAACAGAATCAAATACACTGAAACTCTCGCCTTTAAAGTGACTGCAGCCATTTTAATTTGGAGAGAAAATTCACGAAAACAATGCCAACCAAAATGTAAAGCAGTGTTTGCCAAAAGATCAGGACGAATCATTTTGTTGGACAACTTTTGCTTTTCACTAGAAAATTTCTTCACTGAGTTTGGAACAAATATCTTCGACGGAGCTGATTCATTATACGTCTTTCAGTCGGGCAAAAGTAATTCAAAGTTGCTTCCATCGAACATTCGACGGAGAGACGAACTTTTCCTTCATTCTCTGGGAACAGTTTCAAGGTACATCGAGTCACGATTAACTTGCCCTGGATTTAGAACTAATCTGGATGTAGATTCGTTTTTCGATCATTTTCAGATTTTGTTTTATTGGTTTACTGAAACTATTCTAGCACAGTACCTGGTACCTACTGTTTTTCTTTCCCCATCCTAATTCTATTTGGATCGGTTTCTGAAAATTCTAACTTGGCACGTGTAGAGCGGATTCTTAGAATAACTTTGAAAGTTTGGAAGCTCCTTGAGGAACTTTTATTTAGTGACTTTAATAGAATTGTTATTAACCTGACAAGTACATTCTCGTTCTTGATAATGTGTGTGTCACTCACCTTTACTCTGGGGTATTTGAGAGTATGATATAAGGATGTGTTTTATCATTCCTAAGCGAAGACCAGTTAAGTGTGCATTTGTCACAATTGACGTTCGTTTAGATATAGGTACTCGTGCAGATTCTGCGAAATTGTAAAGAATGGTCTATCCAAATTATTTTTTTATTTCTAATACTGTATTGTGCCCCACTACTGGGCAAAGGACTCCCCTTTCTCCCTATAAACCCCTCAGTTTTGTTCTATTTCTGGCTACGCTTGCCCCACGAACATTACCGCGGTCGACCTCGTCGGCGATGTCCACCCTCAGGCGTGCAGTGAGTGGCGAATTACATTGTGTAAATAACAGACGTGATTAAAACTACACCAATAATTGATATCTCTATAAAGTCAACCTATTTAAATGAAAGCAAAATCCAGCAAATTTTTGTGAATTCTACACAAAAATACTGCCACAGTTTTCGTTCCAAAGTCATAACTCCAACATACTCTTTAAACTCCCATAAAAAGATACTGGCACACAACCCATCGGGACAATGCCAAAAGATTTATCGGTAGAGTACGAGTACCCCAGACCCCACATATAAAAGTATTAACATTCACGCCATGTCAACACAGGCTTATGTGAGAAGTTCGGTCTAAATAGCACCTGCCACATATCACTTAGTTTGAAAATTGTCAAAAGTTTTCGACGCTTGTACCTACTCGGGAAGTTTTCGCGTACGCTCTAAAAGCGACTCGGAGTTCGACGGCGTAACTAATGTGGTGCTAGCTGATGTATTGAGTGGGTGTTTATTTGTTTGAGTAAACTAATTTTTTGTTAGTGGACTGGTCTCCGAGCGAGTGACCAACTATTACCTAGATTAGGGTATCAGTTACACCAACAGCGGTTACTTGCAGACTATTTGTTACGATTGACTAATAAGCATGGAACAATGCGTTTTATCTGCTAAGCAGTTATAACCTACTGATGTGACCGTCGGAAGACACGCACCTCTGATTTTTCGGATCCAAGTGCATATTGTATAATTATCTCTGTTAAGGATAACATCGTGAAACCAGCATTTCTGAGAGATAATATAACTCGACGGCTAGTAAACTTAAAGCCAAGTCAGAGGCCCATGAGCGGCATAAAACTCTGTCACCAGGTTCGGCACTAACAACAGAAGAAGAAGAATCTGCTAAGCATGGTGGTTTATAGCATATTCATGTTTGATCATTTATTACCGTGATCATTAGAAGCCTCACCATTGAATATTTTATAAACTTCTTAATTACATCCATGACATCGTCATCGGTTTGTAGACTACTCGTTTTAAAAAGCACACTCCAATGTTTAGAACTAGATAACAACATAATGAAACGTATCAAAATAATTTTAGAACACACACAATCATACATACCGATTACCCGAAGCCATTTAACATAAAATATTTCTATCCAGACCAGATTCCGTGTAAACACATTCCGTTCATGCTCTAATTTGGCCAAAGACAATAAATCCATTACAGCCATTTGTCAAAGTAAGCCACTGGTCAAAACGCTGCCTCACCATAAGTTGTAAGTCAAAATAATGGCCGGCCACGTCGGCCACCAAGGCCGGTTACCCAGAATGGCCACATTACTCAATTTTAACTGTTAATGTAGATATCCACCAACCAAGTCTTTAGTGGTGGCGACCACTTAAGGCGATTGCAAGTTCTGCAACAATGTTTGAACGTAAATTTTGAAAAGTCATAAATATTTTGAAGTTTTATTGTCTCATACAACAGAAAAGTTTTATGTTTTGTTTTATTTCTAAACTATAAGCGCTTGAAATTAAGTCAAGAGTAAAACGCTTTTGGAACTTACAATACATATTATCCTCAAAAATCATACAAGGGCGAAAGTAACTTGGTCTAAATGTAGGGTAGGGTGGTCTGAGACTGCGTGGTCGAAAAGATTTCATAATGACTAAGTGCTCATTTACGGAGACGCGTTTACGGGGAAGCGATTTTATGGGCGTCTGCTTGAAATGCAGCGTCACCCGCCGCGTTGGACGCGGTGGTGCACGCGGCGTCTAACGCGGCGGGCGACGCAGCGTACAAATAAAGTTCGTTTTTGTAATATAACCTGTAGCGGTCCAGTCTTAGACCACCTACCCTATATTCTCTCAGTTTGTCTGTTACTATTTCACAATCTCCACTTAAACGATCCTTATGAAATGTGACAGATAGGTAAATAAAATAAGATAAAATAAAAAATAAAAAATCGCTGGACATTGCACACAGCGCCATCTAGTGCCACACTAAGCAACGAGGCTTGTGTCGTGGACATCAGATAGTTGATATACTACATAGATACTTTTTTGTTTGTAAATACATACTTATTATACATATAAACTCCATCCAATCCATGACTCGGAAACTAATGTCCATGCTCATCACACAAACATTTGCTTCTACCGGGATTCGAACCCGGGACCCTAAGAACGTAAGGCAGCCTCACTACCGCTGCGCCATTCGGGTCGTAGCCTTGGACCTGACAAAGGGTATAAGGACTTTTCGATGACATAGGTCACGTCATCAAAATAAACACTGTCTTTCTTGTTTCTTGGTGATGACCTAATTGACAAGTTGGTAGGATCTATTAGCTCAGAACAAGAACATTTGTGGTACACTACAACTAAGAAAACCGACAACTGAAAAATCACGCTCTAATTAAATTCTGGGTTTACAAGGTAAAATTGAATCCTCCTATTGTTGAAATCGTTTAAAATGTAGCTTATGTTACTTGGGCTATAATAACAAATCGATTGACATCTTAATTGTCAAAATCGGATGAATTGTTTAGGCGCTACGGAGGAACATACGTAAATACAAACACACATACATAGACTGCTAAAATCATAACCCTTCCTTTAGGCTCCGCTGTATTCGGATTAAAAGATGTTACGCAATTCTATTCTACGTTTAATATTAATAATAATATATTTATTCAAAATTATATAAGGTAAACGTTTAGAGTTTTTCTTAAATCTATGTCAAGTTCACCCATGCTTTGAGCCTGAACTAGGTATTCTTGTGTTTTAGGCGATTTGAGGTAACATTAATTGATTAAATAATCACATACATATTAATATTATTGGTACCAATGTAAAAAGGTAAATAAAAATATATCTATCTTAACTTAGATAACTAATAAAAAAAAAAAAAAAACAATAATATGAACAATATTTACTTATTTTTTTTTTTAGTAAATTCAGTGCTGTATGAAAGTGCTGCGTGTTGTTTTAGTACAGTGCTCATAATAAATAACTGTCGAACTGTTAGTACTTCACAAGATTTATACAGGAGGTTAGTGGGGAAAAGGAAAGGGCGGCAAGTAGCCACCTTGAGAATAGCTCTTTGAGCTCTTTCAATGGGCAATAACAGAGTTTTACTCGTCCCACCCCATGAAGTAATGCAGTGAGTCAGAATCGACTGACAAAGGGCAAAATATACTTGCTGGAGTATTTTTGAATACCAATATCAGCTTACGAATTCTATTATTTAGAGCTTCCATATGTTGTTTGAAGGAAAGGGTTTCATCTATTATAATACCCAGGTATTTTATTTTATCAGTCTTCTTAATATTGGGACATTTACACTGGCTATCTTGTAACGTTGTTAATTATTTCAATCTGCAGGGACTGGGCAACAATGAGCATGTAACGCAATATTGGATATATGCTTACGCATCGAAAACTTAGTGTCATTTGTCTTCTCTGCATTTAGAGTTATTGAGTTATTTTGTAGCGTGTGTTGCACACTTCATTTTCTGAGTCAGCCGAAAAAAGTAAAGCAGTGTCATCAGCGTAAGTTATGATAGTACCATGCTCTAGCTTTAGATTGCAAAGGTCATTTATGTAGATCAGAAATAGGATGGGCCATAAGATACTTCCTTAGGGAACACCAAAAAAGTGTTTTTTTTGAACATCGCTGAGAACATCGCCAATCTTTACGCACTGGGAACGATCTTCTAAATAACTTTTGAATATTTTCAGTTGGGTTGGGTTTCAATTATCTTCTCGAAAACACGCCAAACACAAAAATAAACGATTCGAGATCAAACAAAAAATATGTTGTCATCTCAACTCCTCGCAGAAAACATTTAAAAGTCTAACAAGGTACATAATAAAATTGCAGAAAACAACTCTAAAACAACAACAATAAAGTATAAAATTTAATTTTCTCCACGTTCACGTTTGTAAAAATTGTGATCCTAGCCCCGCCTTGCGAACAAAATGAATATTTGATATGCCTTTCCTCCTTCTTTATGTTTTAGCTTGGAACAGATAACTATTATTTTTAAATAATATAAACAACAGATGGTGCTGCATTTACGCTGTATTTTAGAAGTATTAGTAGGGTTGTATTTTTCTGCAGACAGATTTATTGAGGTGAAAAGGAATAAGATGAAATTACTGAGTCAGAGATTTAATTTTAACTTTTACCTGATGCAATAAATCTGTTACCTTTTAGATCTTTATATTTTCTATATCGTGTGGTAGCCAGGAGGTCTACTCTCAAAGCACGAAATCCGTAGTTTCGCCCGAAATGACGGTCGTTTCATAATCCGTTTTACTTACGGACATAAGATTCGTAAAAGGCCCGAACTAAAAATGAATGACAACACCATTGGTCTCTGTCCTTACTACCGATGTGTTTTTAAAACTCATGAATTCAAAAATATTAGGGAGTAGGGTTTATTTCAAAGTATAAGCTACTTTCGGACGGGGTTCTTCGTTGGCGGACTTAGAGAGCAGACCCCCTGGTGTTAGAGTTTTTATGCTGCCCACGGGCTTTTGATTTGACTTTACGCACGTAAAGCCGTCGAGGAATATCTCTCAGGCATGTTGGTTTTCTGGCGATGTTTTCCTTCACCGAAGCAAGTGATAATTATACAATACGCGGTTGACTCCGAAAAATCACAGGTGCCTTAGGTTCGAACTCGAGACCTATGACCTACCTTTTAGATGTTACCTTTAAATTAGATACCATACGTTATTTATTGCCTGATAAAGTTAGGTTATATAAGAAGCCACAGAGACAAGAGGGAATCAATTTCAAAGTGTTTCACAATTCCAGAACAAGTTTCAACAGGATTGTTTACTTATGTAAATCCGATACATTGATGGATTTTCTATCATCTTTATCGCTTGGGTTTTTCCATCAAGATATTCTCAGTATCAGCCACTGAATCTGGATTTGTACCCAGTTGATGGCAATAGGCTCGCCCCCTATTACATCATCGGCCTTAAAACATAACTGGCGAAATGTGAGTCCTCTGTTGGCAACTCTGCCTAACCCTTCAGGGATTACAGGCGTGATTTTATATTATAAATCTTCTGTATTCAAAATATAAAAAAATACCTACAGTTTTTCTAAAACACTCAACATACCCCATAAAGTGTCACAGCAATCCCATTTTAAACCCGTATCTTTATTACGTGACAACAGAGAATATGATAAAATTATTCTCGACGAATCAGATGGTTTCCCATGAGGACGGTAAACGCTGCAGACGGGAGTCGAATCCGCAATGAATTACTATGCCAAAGCGATGCAAACACAGAATCTCTTACCTTTCCATTACGATGCAGATCACGAAAATTGCTCCAAATGGTAGACTAATTGGCGACCAGAAGCTTCGTCCTTGAAAGATAATTTTACCTTAAATATTTTAAGAGCAATCTATTTTTAGAGCAGTCTGTCAGATTTAGAATACGTACGATAGATTTATCTCATCAAAATTGCAAGAGGTTAAAACGATCAAGCGGCAATATTCGATTTAATCGAGACTACTTTTAAACCCGAGGGAAAACTCGTGAACACAACATATTAAATATTCACCTGAATACTAAAGAAATCCAATTAACTCGGCAGATTCAATTCACGAAATAAGCGCCCAAAGCACTCCACATTATTTTTATTTCACTCCCAAAACTTCATTCTCTTATTCCCCGGGGCATGGTACACCGAAAATTCAAAGAAACATAAACAATTTGAAATATCCAAGAGAATTTCTATAGAGAAAAACTCGTAAAGTTACTGGGCCATAAAACACAGTGCAGCAGTCTGTGGAATAATCTAGATTTTCTGAGAGAAAATAAGGTCCCAATTTTCGGGTGCTATTTCCAGATGTATTACAGACGTTAGGCCGGAGTTACACGGGGATAGTTTTTTCAGCTAAGAGAACAAAATGGAGCTGGTTAGCTAGATATTCTGAAATTATGTGTACTAAACTATTCTTATCTTTAGACTAATAAATATGTGAGTAAGACATTATGGAATCATCCATAATAGTTTAATAGGATTGAGTTCTATTTTTGAGCTAGCTAGTGCTCCTTGACTAGCGTGCTAGACTCGTGTAGCCGGCGAAGCTAGTATAAACATAGCAGTAGTACGTAGTGGTCAGTAAAAGAGAGACATATTAAGTCAGAATTAGTTGATCGCTGACTGTTCACACTGCCGGAAAGAATTATCTCTGTCCACTAGTTTGTTGCATAAAAACTATAAAACAGACTCGCTCAGCGAAGCTCCGTTAGCGGGTAGAATGTATTCCTCGAGAGACTCACGCTTTATAAAAAACGCATACCAGCATTCCAGCATGTGATTGGGCGAGTACTCGGACACTGCAGGAGCTCGTGGCTAAATAATGACGGGCGCACGGATCGACTTTAAAGGTTAAACAGCGCTTGCTAAGGTCGATCCGTGGATGAGTGACCATCCATTACATGCCGAGTATTAAGCGAGCTCAGCCGTTGGTCTAGGCTGTCGTTTGTAGATCTTTGACAGTCGTCAGCTACCCTCAACATAGCTGGGAAAAGGCTTGGCAGAATACAAACAATCGGATAATGATCATAGCCCAGAGACAAAACTATTTAAACCTCACTCATTCCTAGTTTCTCTACTCGCTTATCGCTGATAGGGAGACAGGGGCCCTAGGGCAGTCAGACGTTTTGAGGACGTTAGTTTTTTGGTACATCGATAAAGTACTAAGTGAACCTCGTTGCGGTTTGTTCAATGTGTGATCATTTCGTTTTTATACGGTTGAACTAAAAGGAATGTAGTTTTTACGGGCAGTCGTTTAGAGACTAACCATCTCATATGAGGCTAATGGACTGAAGATGGGGAGAAAATGAAATCGTTATTGGAGAAACAGGTAGGTAAGATTGGCAAGAAAATATTATGCTTTCTTCATGATTGGAAATAATGAAAATGGTGACTCTATTTGATAAAAAATGTATTGATGAAACAAAACGGCAGAACTCGTAGAAGATGGCCATGATCAGCGACCAGTGGTCCACATTCACCCTGGATCGAAATAACTGAAAGTCATAAGGAGAGGTCTTTGTCCAGGATTTTTGAGATGATGCAGGCTAACAGTATCAGTAACAAAAATAAAATACACTCTTGCCTAATTGAATTAATTTGATTTCAGAAACAAAAGATCAGTAGAGTGTTAGTAACTTAATATTACTGCTGTAAGTTCTTTATTATCGACGTAAAATGCACTTGACTCAATCAAGCTAATTGTATTCAAACCTAGTATAAACTGACGCATTTTTTTCCATGGGCTTATGCAAAACCACATAACACCATCTGCTACCATCCTTATATTCTCCTTAAGCCTCTTTTACGTTCATACATTCACTTGACCTTTCTGAAGAACCTCACCAATAAGGTCAGTGTATGTCCTTCTAAGAGAGCAGCGGGGCCCAGTGGTGGCGGCCCACACAGGCGCATTACTTTGTGTAATTTATTTGATCACCACTGCTCTCAAAACGGTGAAGGAAAACATCGTGAGGAAACCGGCATGTCCTAGAACCAAAAAATTCGAAGACATGTGACATCTACCAATACGCACTGGGCCCGCGTGGTGGATTATAGCCCATTCCCTCTCATAGAGAGGAGGCCTGTGTCCCAGCAGTGGGAACATTAATAGGATGATGATGATGATGTCCTTCTAATACCATTAAGTATCTACCTTTAGAGCTTTTAGTACATCCACCCAAAAATCTCCTATTACCACTATATTATGATAGATTTTTCCCCAAAAATAGCAACAAAATAAATGTTATGATCGCGAATAAACTTGTATACTAAAAAGGCTACAGAGCTTCTATTGAATTCGCATCCACAAAGCGAACTAGACCCACTCCATATGAATCATTCAGCAGTTTGCGTTGCATCTGCAGTATAAACCGTCATAGCACAAATCCGGTCCCGTATACCTTCAAGCATTATTCGTAAAACGTTGAAAACAGCTTATTTCATAACATTTAAACTCATAGCACCGTATTAACAATTCTTGCTGCCTCGAAAAGCAATATTTTCGGGGTCGGGAGCCCTGTTACAGATTAAGTGCGTATATAATGGCATGACTCTTCCTCTGCAACCTGCTTGCGACGAAAAAACATGATACATCTTTACCAAATTAGCCTGCCACGCCTGAAAATCTAAGCGCATTCAAAATTCGACCTTTTTGCCCTTGAAAAAAGATATCCCAAAATTTTTCGGCGGTAAATGCGTCATTGTATAACATAAAGGGGAGATTCTCAAAGTTCCTTTGGAAGCAAGCGATCAATATAATCGAGAGTGCTTGTCAAATGATAAGCATGTTCGTTCATAGAGGTTTAAAATTCTTAAGGTTCTTATACAGTTCATAAACATTTGGGAGATTGTAATGGGGATCATTTGGAGTGATTTTAAGGCACTTTGTTGACATAATAATGTGTTTTTGCGTTGGTTGCTTATCATTTGTAACGTGATATTATCGCGTACCGTACGCGTTTCACCTCCTCTCGTTTTTGTAAGGCCGTGCTGATCCGGAAAATTTTTGATCGACTTTTATGCTCCAAGGTCAACTAAAACGTATTACAGATCTCCGTGTTGAAAGTCCTATATTGTCGATTAATAGTGAGTTCCCATTTGACGTCCGAATTTGTCGGAGCTCGCGCAAGATCGCGTAAGGGCAGTTTTATAAATAACAGACGATATAATGGTAGTTTGACCTATCCATGCAATTCAGTAATTATACACACACACACACACACTAAACGAGGTTTTTCGATTTGTCTTTTTAGTTCGAGTGAATAGGTTTCTTCTAGGCAAGCGTGCTCTAGGTGTCTAGGTCGCATCATCGTTTAACAGCAGGCGAGTTGCGGCCAAACGACAGCCTATTTAGTACTGATAATAAATATGCGTCATCCCACTGCTGGGCAAAGGCATGACTCCAGTCCATGACTTCCAGTTTTTTCTATCCAGGGCTAACGTGGCCCACTGGTCGTTGCTTTTGTTTGCTCGTCCCGCCATCTTCTACGAGGTCTGCCGCGACGCCTTCTGGCTGTGTCAGGGCTCCAGAAAGTAGCTATTTTTGCCCACAGGTCATTGGGCATGCGGCAGACGTAGCCAGTCCAGTCCCACTTCAGCTTAGCGGCTTTTTGAGCAACATCAGTAATTTGTGTTTTGGAGCGCAGTGTGGTGTTGCGTATTATTGAAAAAAAAATATTTATGAGTACACTTTACATTTTTCATAAAACCATAAAAAACACAATCCCACTGTTCCAAATCTTAACGTTGTATTTTTGACTAGTACACCGCCTGGCTATAGTAACGTTTATCCTAAGCTACCAAACTACAACGTTGGTCGATTAACATCATTGAATTACGGTCACCCTTCCATTATTAACTACTCTGATAGACCAAGAACACATACATATGTATGGGAATGTATGCATATATGTGAGAAGCTATGTATAGGTTTGTTTATGTGGAGCTATTGAAGCAATTCTCTACATGTTGGCTTGCGTCACGGTCTGATGGTCTTGGCAGTAATAGTGTAGCATTTGTGGAGATTAATCCGTATTATTTTCAATTTACGTGATTTTATCGCAGAGAGTGAGTTCGGTTCGACGATATTAAGATGGGTAGATATACATATATGAATGAAAACTGAGGCCTTTCTTTGATGCAAAAAATAGAGCTAAACATTCTACCTTTTACTTTTACGAAGAGACCAACCCCTTTCGTTCGCTTAAGAGACAGTTGTTTTTTGTGATTTCGGGGTTCATCCTTCAGTAAACGTCGCTCATAGTACTGACATCTTAGTTTTCAGATCAATTACACCTAAAAACGCTATTATATTGCAACAACCGTAAATTCATTCAGAGATACTAAATTTCGTTAGATGAATATAATTTATTGTACACCAAATTTTAACCATTAATGCTCGTTTGAAACTACGACAATAAAGTCAGTTACTGCTCTACTTTGTTCTCAGTTCAGTGTCTTCCACAAAAAAAAAAAAAAACAATGTCCATCAATATTAATCAACCGATCATTTAGAAGCTCAAAGCTTTAAACATCACGCATAGCAAGTCAATACAATAAATAAATAAATATCGCTGGACATGAACACACAGCGCCATCTAGTGCCACACTAAGCAACGAGGCTTGTGCCTTGGACACCAGATAGTTGATATACTACATAGATACTATATATACAATGACAATGATGTCCAAAGCAAAGTCATCATTATTCTTCTGTCTTATCCCAATTTTTCTGGGGTTGGCACAGCGTATCTTCTTCTTCCATATTACTCTATTACCCGTCATCTCACTAGACTTTGTTAAGGGTGATACGACTAGTAAGGAGGTGACCTTTCTAGACATATCACCCTTCACACAATCCATCCATAGTTTTTTTGGTCTTCCTCTACTCTTATAAAAAATAGCCAACCACACCAAAACAAAAATAATAGCCATCAAAAAAAAAAAGAGCCATCTTCATTCATACTCAAAATTGCCCTCAGTGCATTTTCCTTATCACATGACCATACCAAAATAACCGATTACCACTAAGAAAGACGAAGCAAAGTAGTTTACCAAAATAAACACAAATATTCATTAATTTTAAGTCAAAACTTTTACACAATGACGTACAACATTCGAAAGAGTATATTATCAAAAGAAAGCAGACAATATTCTTCTCACACTTGGTCATTTTTTGTTGCACAAGAGAAACTGGGTCCTTACAAAAATATATGTCCTGGCAACTTGCCCAGATTTCTGGAGAAATCCCAGTAACTGGAATTGGCGTTTTGCTCAAATAACAAGAAATCGTGGTAACATAGTCCTTCCAAGTCTAATATTTAATTTTCTTTTGTAATTGTGTCTTTAATTAGTTTTTTTGTTGTCCTACTTTGTTTGTTGAATAAATAAATAGGTTTTTATTCTAAGAATACCGTTTTTTTTCTAAATGAGGGAAACGAATTCTTAGAAGTGGTTTCAAAGAGCGTCTGTGTACAGATCTTTCGAAGAATCTCATTCTTTTTGTACACAACATTACTCCAAGATAATCAGTCAACATTTTTCCTATTGCGGGGACGCAGACCTCCTATTTATGAGTGGGAGTATTTCTAAATACACCATACCATCACTGTGCGCGTTTGTGGATGTCATAATATATCCTCTAGGTTTCAAGACGTACGAGTTTCCTAAACAATATTTTCCTTTATCGTTCTGAGAATAGAGGTGACGAAATAAATTACACAAGGATTTTTTTTTGTTAACAAAAAGGAGTTTGTAAAAAATCTTTCTGAAAAATCACGTTTTACGGTAGGACTCAATGTAACGTATTTAATATATTGTGCTGATGGACGCACTAAATAGTATGGGGTTTTGCGGGTATTTAAATTTAAGTTTTAAGAAAAAGTTGGAACTTTGAACCCTTAACATCTGCGTAACTAAAAGGTTCAGGGATGGTCCAGATATAATAAAAAATATCGTAATGAACAAGGTGCCTTTTGTTAAGGGTACGTTTACACTCATTTTCTATAGCTTCAGATAATGCTATAGACAAGCACGATCGCTGTGTTCCGGTTGGCATGGCAAAGATAACTTTAAATTACTTAAACAATCGAAGATCACGTTTCAACTGTACGTTTTAAAAGATGTGTTTTAATTTTTTTTATGTTAAAGAGACTGATGCAAGACGGTGGGGCTATGCAAATAAAAAATTCATAACGCATGGACAGTTATTAAAATCATTACTAACCTAATAATAGGCCTGTGTAAAAAAAGTACTTTACAGAGTCGATATTTGTGAAGCTAGAATTATTGCAATCCCAAATCGGTAGGATCTAATATCTCCATATTTATGAATCAAATATAAGAATATTTGATTCTGCCGCCTGAGGGATATTAAAACACATCAAGCATTCCTTTCTCCCATATAACAGTCGATAATCTGAGAGGGGTTAGGTCTAGGCCTATTCTATCCAGATGGAATTATATGCGTGCTGAAATATAAAACGTTTAAAAACCGATAGTCATTTGTCAAGCCCTCAGAAAATAGAAACCGTTTCGTTTATTTGGCTGACCAAAGTAATAACAACCAATAAGACCATAAGACCAAACTATTTGCCAAAATAGCAGGAAACTGATGCCCTGACACAGTGAGGCGGGGTCGTGGCTGGCCATGAAGGAGATCACGGGACGAACTTAACAGGATCCGTCAGAACTGGAAGGAGGACGCGCGCGTTCGCGAGAAATGGAAAGAGTTAAGGAATGGCTCTGCCCAGGAGTGGGACAAAGCAGAATAGGAAAAAAACAAGTATAAGAGACAAGACAGCCTGAATTTGAGATTAAATTGGCTTTCACAATCCTGTAGACGCCTACAGAAAACAACAAAGAAAATGCTTCCATAACTTAAGATAGCCACAGCACTTAATTCCGAGCAAAATGGCGCCTTTTAAAAACAAAAAGAAACGTCTTAAAAGGCATCCATTATGGAAATTAATCTAAATTATAATACCATTAAGTAAAACAAATTAGGTACTGTCGTGTCGTGTCGAAATGATAAAAAAGATACCTTCGCGTTATGATACATGGGATACTTAATTTCAAGTGCTCCGACGCACATAAAGAGCGAATTTAATCAAGCCGGATTAAGGTAGGGTTTCGGTTGTAGCGAGCTTGAAAACTTTGTATTTTTAATGAACTGAAAGAGGTCTGGAAGACTATGGCGAGATTGCTTGGATATATAATGAACCAGAAGGCAATAAAAACTAAGACGTTATTTGCCATGGCAAAAAACATGGTCTGAATTTTGTTCAGTAAACTGGGCCTGTTTCATTTGTTGTGTCAAATATTTAAATTTGGATGAAGAACATATGCTGCGAAGACTCCAAATAACAATAGTGTGTTTGATTATATTATCTTTTTTAATTTCTCTTATCAAAGATTTGAATTAGAGAAGTTGGGCAAAAAGTTTGACATCCAGCAAGATTTGGAGTTCCTTTTAATAGTAAATGAACTTCATCAATAGACCAGAACGTGATCAGCACTCTCCCCATGACTTCTAGTTGTGGACCACTGGTCGCTGGTCTAGTCCAGCTGGTCCCGCCATCTTTTACATATGAAAAAAAACAAAGCCCAACATCCCGCTTCAATTCTCAACTGGAGCCATACACAAACCCGTTAGAACTGCGCCTGCTAGTCGAATTCCAAATTGGGCCCGTCCCGACATACGCCATTTTATTGTTTTCCCGCTTTTTCCATGCGGGCGCCATGTTTTGTTCCACGTTCGTTTTTAGCCATTTTAATTACGTCACTACAAGGGTTTCTAAATTAAAAGTTCTTTTGGCGTGCCAAAGAGTTTTTATCAAAGAAATATGGAGCTGATATTAATTTTACATCCAACGTATAAGAGTAGAGCAAACAAGGCTGGACTGTGTAAAGAATGTTATGGTAAAAAAAGGAGGTGTCTGATGAGACGCTACTGGAGGCGCCAAACTAGTGGCTCAGTTCTGGGCCGACACAATTTAGATTACCATCGACACACTAAGAAGAACAACAAGGAATATCATTCCATATCTTACTACGCCATAAAGCACTGTTCCAGTTAAACACCACTCATCTAAACCTAAAATAAACACTTGAATATAACCCTAAACATTATCCGATTGGTAAAAGTAGTGGGCCAAAGCTATTTACTTCATTATTCATACAATTTTGACAACGTCATCGTCCACTTTCCCTTGCTCCAATTCAACTGACAGCTGTCAAAAAAAGGTAACACTTATTCCCCCACCGTTTACCCTGTCCATCACCATTAAGGCCTAGTAGTTACACGTAACATAAAACTACGCTGTAATGCATCACTCTAACAAAAAACAAGTCCCGCAAACTTTACTGATCTATTTTGTTCAATGCTCGAAGTCACTTTGACAGATACTAAAGAGAACTTCTGTCGTAAATTTCGAGTTTCTACTACAAAAGTGTCAGTTAGTTTCTATGAAAAGAATAAGTTTTATTTGTATCGTCTGTGGGTGTATTTTAATGTGTTGTGATGGATCGTGTCTGCTGTGCTTTGGAAAGCACTCTAAAGTCTTACCACGCGGTAACGTATTACCCAGTACTAACTGGCCTGTGGAGGAATTACAATATTGCTAATTCTGTGAGTACAACGACGGTCTTATCGCTGATAGTAGTCATGTCTTCCAGAAAACGTTTGGATGGACTTACTCGTATCACTAAACGAAAGTTCGTTTCATTTATTGCACAACTATGCACTACAAATAAATTCACAATACATGTGCAATAATATCGAGTAATATTCACAATACAATAATATCAAGTACGCGCGTACAATATAAATACGCACGTACTTACAATATAAATACAAAACATAAACAAGTCGAATTAATATAAAGCATTCTTCAACCGACTTTCATATCAAAAGGACTGCTAAAGATATCGCGAGTGATACACAAACTCAAAGTAAATATCACACATGATATTTCAATATCTAATTATGCCAATCCTATTACTCTGCTAATTGGGTAGTTGACGACTTAAATATGGGTTATGTTCTTATGTCATGAATCGTGTTTTCTTGAAATTGATTCAGTAAAGCGGATTGATAAGATTGTGGTATGTCTCAAGTGAAATCGAGTTAATATTTAGTTGGATGGTAGGGATGAAATTAATGTAAAGTTTTGATTGTCATTTGAGTTATTTGTGTAAATTTATCATGTTCTGAAATGTTCAATGGAATTTAAATTAATTTTACATTGTTATACAGTAACTGTGTTCTTTTAATCATCATTATTCAGGTCAGCTTCCAGTCTAACCGGGTGCAGCTGAGGCCATCTTTCAAAAAAAGAGTTTTTTTTTTTCTAAATACCAGTATTTCTCTTATAGTAACTACATTCTTTGAAATCATCTTTATCAAAATACTCATACGTTTAATTACATTAGAACTACTGAAAACCACCACTATAAACTACTTTAACTTGTGTTCACAAGTAAATTTGTTCTGCTGATCCCACAACAGCAAAGAAACTCACAGACAAATAATAGCAAGCGCCATTACACAAATCATATGAAAAGACAATCAAAGACCGTTTAATTTCCTTGCCGACCTCTCGGCAATTTAATACTAAAGATATAAGAATAGGTGTAGGAAAAAGAAAGGCAGACACATGAATAATGATTGTGTTTTTGTCTCCGCAATTTTCGGAAGGACCCGACCATAATCGTATATCGTATGGTCCCCAACATTCTTGAGTTATGGTCGCCGCAGGAAAACATTTTGTTGAAGACCAGTGCGTGGTTAGGCAGGCAGCACACGAGAGCAGCTTAAAGTGTGAGTCTTCATAATGTGCATATCGAAATGAGGGCAACTATGCTTGTTCTTTGCGTGTCGAAACTACGCTCAACTTTTTCGACAGAAAAAAAAATTGACAGCAATAACGTTTTAATGTGGTTTGATTTTTTTAAGGTTTGCTTGGTTGTATTCTGTTCGCTTGTTTCCTGACATGTAACATGCTCCAAGAGATTACTTTCTTTTGTTTCCTGCTGAAGACGCATGTCGCTTGAACGTGAAGCTTGTGGCCAAGGGGTGGAAAAATAATGTTACTATATCCTTACTTTCTGGTTAAGAAGAATACGATATTGTGTATTCTGCATTGAACGTACTTCGACGAATCTATGGAATTTACCAGAACAAATGCCTCTTCTTAAAAATATAATGGAGGGCAAATTTGTTATAAAACTATCAATTAGTTCTATTGAAAGTTCAGCAATCTAATAAAACAAACATGTGTCGTTTGATTCATTGAAAAAGTATTGAATTTACCATATTGAGATCATTAATTGTTTCTAAAATACAGTTCACGCATGAACAGGTTTTAATTTATATTTTGTGACGCATGATGGATTTACAATAGTTTCAATTAACTATATTGAAAATATTCAAACAATAAATTGCAAACTTATCAAAAACGAACAAACAGCTTGAAGCTATATTGTTATTTGGCTCAACTATTACCTAAATATTGTAGAAAATGTTTGTAATTTTTGCGAAACTAAAGTTGTGGGTGAAAAGTATTCAAACAAAATGGAGTACAATATGTTGGCCAGAGATAGTTTGTCGCTATGAAAAAGTAAAGAGCTCCCGGGGACCAAGACTAAGCAATCAGAGGCAAATAGAATGTGTAACTTACTCAGAACTTTACAAAGATGGTGCACTGCTACCAACTTTTAAAGTGGAAGAAGCAACGGAAATGCTTTGCACTTATAATTGTATTCATGAGAAAGTTATGTCATAAAAGTTACAAAACGACATAAAAGGAATGTTAGTTGCAAGTAATTGTTTGTCCCTATTAATTGCTATCGTGGAAAGATAATTATAATTTAAACTGGAATCGGAGTTTTCAAAAACATGTTTGATAGAGTACTAGAATCAAAAACGCTTCTGAGAAACGCAATTCTTCATTGCAATTCTATTACTAAATAGTTCTGGTAATTTCACTAATGTTTAAAGTTATTTTTCAACCACTATATTTTATGGTTTTGTGTTTTGCATATAATAATAATAAATAGTTTGATACTTTCTGAGGATTATCAGCTGCCTAATTAAGAAGGAATATTCTGGCAGCAAGTCGATATCAAGAGCATTTATTCCAAGAAATAAATAGGCGGTACATATAAAAATTTCAAGTAATTCCCGGAACCACCCTCAATAGAGGATGTAGGCACATATTTCTCCCATTTAAACTTCAAACCAAGCAAAAAAAAATAATAACACTCTTCACGCCAGCATTTAGACAGAATTAAAGACAATTACTCACTCAGCCACCCTTGCTTAACAAGGCTACCGCAAGGTTCGCGTTAATTTTAGCAGCGTCCCTCCCCATCGATCGTGGGTAGCCGCTTTAATCCCGGCTTAAGTCGTGCGTCGCTGCGATGTGTTGCCTCGTGTGAGGACGGCCTTATCCGCTGTCCATAAATATTTTATTGTGACGAAAATTCTGGAAGTAATTGAAGTTTGTGGAGTATTGTGCGTTGTTTAATAGTGTCGATAAAAATAACCTTTCATAAACCGTATTTCATTCTGGGTTGATATTGTACTATTTTTTGATGATTGGTGTCAATGGACCATTGGACCATAACAGTAACGATTTACGTATCTAAGTTCGTGGGTTCTGTTATTTTGAGGAATTTATTTTATCAGTCAGTGCTTTGAAAATGGTGAAAGAATAACATAATTAGGAAACTGGCATCTCCTAGATACAAAAAATCTAAGTAATGACATCCGCCAACGCGTTATGGGCCCACGTGGTATATGACGGCCTCTGACAGAGAAGGGGTCTGTGTCCCAGCAGTGGAAAGCTTGTAGGCAGATAATTCTTATGCTACGTCAAGTTTTTTAAATCGCATAGTTACTTAACCCTTTGTTGAATATTGATACTAGCACAATGTCGACCCACGCAACTGAAAAAGACTTTCTCAAGCTGAAAAACACTTCTAACCAAAGTTGCGTTAGTACTTAACGTACAAGAACCCTTGACCCTGTTTTTGTCTAGAACAGAGCAAAGCAACTAAAATCCTTTTCTTTTACTAGCAAAACTTTGCCGCGCTGGGTGCTAACGCTTTATTTCTATTTTCCTTCCACCCCCAATTATTTTGCGATTCTATCATTACAAGGAAATGGGAGATCAGAAAAATAAAGAGCATACTTTGTGTGGCTTTGACAGTTCGAATAACAGTGAGCTTAGGAGTGACCTCAATATTATATAACTGCTTTGATATTACTGGGAATGAGGATACAGAATTTCCACTATGTGAACATTCATTGGCCAATAAAAAATGGTCAAGTTGTTAAACAATTGTTCAAAAAAAATGTTTATCCAAAATTGTTTTTCTATAAAATGCAATGACCCCCTTTTCAGAGAATTTATGGGAGGTTCGTCAGTGAAGCTACCAACCAGATTAATGATAAATGATTAATGATTGATGATTTATAGTATTTATATATATTTATAGTATTTTATATATCCTTGTAGTTTACCTTAGTATTCACTAAATTATTTTCAGATGTACACCTACCACTGCTTGTCTCTGCATCACCCAAAGGTTGACTGGTAAAAAATGCCTATGGCATTAAGTCCGCCTCTGTACTTTGTGCTTGAAGTGTTAAATAAATAAATAAATAATGTTTTTTTTAATACGACATTATCTCAAAGGTCAAACTGGAAGGTTAAGCAGCGCTTGTCTGGAACTGTCCGTGAATGGATGACAATTCGTTACGGAAAGCACGTTAAACCGTAGTTACCGGCTGTCATTATAGATCTTTGACAGTCGTTGCAGCTAGTCAGTGGCCCGAAAGTCTGACAACCAGTTTTACAAAGGGGTATCGTAGTGTAGTCGTACTAATGGGTTAGTAGATGTCAAATACTCAGACTCTCCATGTAACACAGACGAAGATAGAACACATGAAACATACATGAAAGATTTCCTTCCGGCATATATTTTGGCTGCATAATTATTATGCTTCTTCAAACAAAAAAAATAAAATACAAACCAAGCGCCAAAAATATCTGTCCTTGCTTCCATTTCCATAATTCCGATAAAGTGAACCTTTTGCACCTATCTATTGTCTCATTGAATATTACTCCTGATACTACTTGTAAGAGGGACCCTCTTTCCCTTCGACAGGTACCTTCAGGCAATAAGAGAATTTTGGACTTTATCAACGTAATAAATAGGATGGCTTTGTCGAAGTCAGAGTGTTGACATTTTGCCGAGTTGTTGTAATAAAGCAAGATATTTTTGGGAAGTTTTTACTTTGTTTTAGTTGCTGAATTGATGTTAGTTACTTAAGTGATTGATGTCCACGTGTATTTCGTTATTTGTTGGGTAACAGTTTTCTTTTTCCCGAAATTCAAGGTCTTGGAGAAGAAAATTCAAGAGACCTTGGCGCGACGATTTGAGCGGTGAGTGCTCTATTTTGGGACATCCAGGCTAGTTTTTTTTTTTTTATAAAACTAGGGAGAAGTAGTATAAGATGCATTTTGGAGTACTGTATAAAATTAATTTTAGATTTTTAGAGAGTGCTATTAGTCCGCCTGCTTTATGAAATGATGTTTATTTTTGCAAGTAGGTTCTTACAAACACTTTTACACGTAATTTTTTTAAAACTAGATGGGGCCGGTGTTTCATACCTGACCACTCTGAGAAGAAACAGCCAAAACAAACTCAGAGGTCATAGTCTATTTTGAAGTCCAGACATAATCTTGTTCAATTCAGATGAGGACTATGCAGATTATTGTCTGAGATGGTCTTTTGAAGAAAGAACCACACAGATTTGAGTGGACCTGTCCGGTCCTGTTAAATACATTACTGTTAATTGATTGAAGTTTTCCATAAAAAGAAGAAGAATATAACAAAATTATAATTGCTTTGTTAGTCGAGTGTTCGTAAGCACGACCGCTGAGCATGAGGTTCTGGGTTCGATTCCCAGGTCGGGCAGAGTGTTATTGGGTTTTTCCATCAGGAATTTCTCAGTAGCAGCCACGAAGTCTGGATTTGTGCCTGGTTGACGACAATAGGCTCGACTCCTGTTACATGGGACTCAAAACATAACTGGTGTTCTATTAGGTGCACCACTGCCTAAAAAATTAGTTATGTAAAAGAATAATTTTCTCCTCTTACATTTAATATAATTCGTCTTAAGTTCAGGAGTCAACCTTTATGAACTAGTATTGTACATAAGTCTATACATACCTTCGGGAAATATACATACAAACAATCAAGTCAACATTCCCATAGAATTAAGCCTCTATTATGAGAAATTTCACCAACTACACAGTCCAATTTCCTTTCAAAGGACTTATTATCTTACCCCAAGGTCAGAGGGTCTCAGTTGACCAATTCTCATTCCCCGGTCTCTTCGCTCCCAATTCGAAGCTTCCGGCGGCCATTCTTATAAAAAGGTAGCGAGGTCATTCCGCCATATCCTTTTCCAGGAAGATTTGTTATGTTTATTTATTTACGTATCATTTGGCTTATTTTTTGCTCCATTTGTTTTGGGGAAGATTCTGCAGGGTTGGAGTTTTTTAAGTGGGAATGTAAGATGTTGTTTGTTTCTAGGTCTAAGACAAGTTTATAATCATAGCCTTTTCCCAAATATGTAGGGGTTGGCTACCAGTTTAATCGGATTTAGCTGAATACCAGTACTTTACATGGAGCGACTGCCTATTTGACCTCCACAACCCAGCAGTTAGTACCGGGTAATACGATTCCCCGTGATGAGATGTAAGACAAGTTGCGCCTGATATATTGTCACTTCACAATGAATAATGTTCTCACTGTTAAGACACAAGACTCCTCTACGTGTGAGAAGACCATAATGCACCATGTGTGCCGAGTGCTGGTTGGCGTATCCGCCACATATCTTCGAATTATTTATTTATTAATTTTACAATATTAGTGTCGGTTTTCGTACATAAACCCTGTCAGGGCACTGCAAAGCACAATGCTGGTTTGCTTTTGAGTTTTTGAACATTAAATTAATATATAAATAAATTGAGTCAAAACTTATCAGAACACAATACAATATACATTTCATTTAGAAATATGTCTAAAAGTCGTTATGATGTCCAGTTAACATAAACAATAAACAATAATACACATAAGGTCATATTTAAGTCAGGTTAAATAGAATAAAATAATAACAATAATAATTAAAAGGTATTAATTACAATCATGACATGTCGATATCGTAATTTATGGTTCTAAATTATGCCGATTTTCCGACGACGACCAAACTTTTTCCTCGCTGTTTCGAGAGCGAGATTAACGTTTATTTTAGTAAAAACAATATTTTATTTGCTTTTACTTCAGCATATTTCCTTACCATATTAAAATAAGTTCCTAGACAAATTACTCCTCTGGGGCACATCTGTCAAAATGTCTTAGTCTCTTTTTTTGTAGTAAATTGCCGCTCTTACCAAGCTTTTTCAATTTCTTAAAGGCACTAGAAATGTTAAGGATCCCATCTTAATACTATTTAGGTTTCATGACCCAAAGAAGTTAAACCAACTTGCGTGTAATTTACGACTACGTACTGCACTGGTGCAATCGTTGGACGCGGTACGACACTTACAAGTACCATTCTGGGTCGTCCGTATTCCATAAAGGACAATACATCGTAAAAGGGGCCATGCCATGAAGTGTTATGGCTGGTCGTTGGGACGAGAAATGGTGCACACACCTTGCATACCCTCTCGCCCGTACTTGTATTTACTTGTGAGAAAACTGTGAGAATCCTGTGATTTTGTGACAGTTTTGTATGATAAACCATGACGTAAATATTTTGTAAAAACACCGCAATATGGAGCTGAAAATCTACCATTTAATGATTTTTATGATTTTTATTTAAGTACATTTATTTTGAAAAGTACTTGTCATTAATTTTATTTGATTATTGTGAGGACCATGTGGGTCATATTTGTATTTTTTGTTTGTTTTTTTTTTCCACAACTGTCTGGCAGTTTGAGTACTATAAGCGACCTACCCAAATGTCCTTTCTTTGGTATTGTTCGTCGTTTCGTTGAGCTCCTTGAGTTCTAAGTCGAGCTACACGATAACTGACAAATGCTTGCACTGACTGGACAGGTCCACTGAAAACTGTGTGGTTTCTTCTTTAAAAGACCATTTCAGACACTAATCTGCATAGTCCACATGTGTATTGAGCACGATTATGTCTGGACTTCAAAAGAGACCTCTGGGTTTGTTTCTGCTGTTTCTTCTCACAGTAGTCAGGTACGAAACAGCGGCCCTATCTTAATTTAAAATAATGACGTGTAAAAGTGTTTGTAAAAACCTACTTGCAAAATAAACATCATTTATCATGGTATCTTCGTGATTAGAACGGTATCCGTGTTATTGATCGTATATCGAAGTATGTTACCAAAATGCAACACATGATATTGACGGCAACTTTTTCGTTGTATATTGCCAGTTTACTAAACAAAAAGTCAACAAGATACCCAAAAACTGTCTTAAAGGTATTTCATGAAGCATTCCAAATTCGAAAGTTGCCCAGTTAAAAACGAAAAATCAAACGATAATAGCCATAATAATTAAGACCTTTAAATCTAAAATATAGCATAATTTATACTGTTAACCGTCACCGTGTAAATTAATTACTTTAAACGTTGCATTTCACATATAAAATTAATAAGTACAGCACAATTATTTACATTTCTAGGTGAAACAAAAGCCTCCATTACATCCCACCTAGGCACAAATCTCAATACACCTTCCCACAATCTATCACGGCTGGAATACGAGAATATTCCTAGTCGGTCCGTTCTCAGTGGAAGTGTCAAGTCTCTCAGTAACAGATAGTAGTCTTCAGCTGAAAACTTTACTCATAAACATGTCGACTGCCTTTATAAAGTGCGCGCCTAAGTTCGGGCTGACTGTTACACCGGAGCGTGAGGTGTCGGTGAAGTGATGAGAGCGATGTTCGGTGTTAATGAGTGAGGTAAGGTTATATGATATGGCAAGTTTTATTCTGTGTGTTTATAAAATCAAATATTACATTGTGTTTTTTGAGCAAAAGTAAAGTCTTATTTAAAAGACTTAAAAAAAAACAAAACAAATTCTAAATTGTGTAACGTGATATTGAAGTCAGCTTGAATTAAATTCATTGTTGTTTAAATTTTCATCTAAATTCAGAAAAAATATTGTTATTATAATAATACAATATCAATCTGTTTGAGAATTTGAATTGACTTTTTTCTGAAGAAACTAAATTCAATTTTGTTGCTTTGTAATCATATTCTACTTTTTGAATAACAATCAACGATTTGCAAAAAATATATTGTGTTCAATCTGTTAGTCACCTAGCGTATTTAATATGTAGCTAATGTAGGCATAGAGTTATTTGACATTTTCTACTAAAACGAATCTTTGTAAAGTTTTACGTAACAATTTTATTCGGATTATTTGAATAAAAGATAGCAAGAGACTCACTTTTAATTGTTTTTTTTTTTGTTGATAATTCTAAAAATGTATTATTTTGCATAAACTATACCGAAAATACTGACCAGCACTAATATTGTTATTGACTCACGATACGGTGTAACAGCCAGCCAAATTCGGTCGTCTCTACAAAAGCCTTTAGTAGAGTTCAGCCGACACGTTGTACTAGAAAAGTTTTTGAGTAAATACGCATAAGTTTCTTATACAGCGGTTTTTACGATACAGTCTCATTTTATTGTCAATCCCTTTATGTTGCAAATTAATTTGTTGCTACCCTCGACGGAGTCCTGAACAAAGAGCCTTGACTTATCGAAACAGGAAAATAGGACGAAATTGGAGAACGTCCTTGGAACAAAATAAAAAAAAAACAGATGCAGAAAAAATAAAACGTGTTGTGCGAGAGTGATATACAACCTTCTAGAATGAGCTGTAGTTGCAGAATGTATGCATGTTTTTGTGTACAGTAATGAGGCGCTCGTGGCTAAATAATAACAGACGCTCGGGTCGATCTTTAGGTTAAGCCGAGCTTGCCTAAGTTGATTAAATTTGATTGAATTTGCTTTGTTGTAATTCTATAAATCTGTTGTAAAAGTGTTTGTAAAAACCTACTTGCAAAATAAACATCATTTATCATTTATCATTTATCATTTATAATTTAATTTGATTCTAGTTGATTGAGTCTGATTTTATTTTATTTTTTTGTAATTATGTTTTTATCTTTTATTATTTTTTATTTGGCCTTGGGTGTTATTTACCTGAAATAAATGGATTGATTTATTATTATTAAGCTGGTCTATGCCACCCATTACATACCAAGTTTCTTAAGTATCTTGGAAAACACGTTAAACCGTTGGCGACAGCTGTCATTTGTAGATCTTTGAATTCGTTAAGGTAGTCAGTGGCCCGAAAGTCGGACAACCAATCTTACCGAGGGGTGTCGTATTACCCAGTACTAACTGGGTTGTGGAGGTCAGATATCCAGTCGCTCCATGTAAAATACTGGTATTCAGGTAACTGAACTGACTGTTGGGAAAAGGCTAGGCAGATGATGTATAGTGTAGGTATATTAATATTTTGGTTTGATTTCTTCAGAATATTTACTAACGTACTTGTTTGAACGCTTACGAAGCAAAATGAGTATGTAAGAATCATTGTAGGTGCCGTCCTATAGTTACTACCAAGCTCTTCGGAGATTACAGGCATGATTTTATACTGCGTGTTGTCATACTATCCTTGAACAAGTTCTGTAGAATTACGTAATGTTGACAAAACAGAAGTTTGCTCTCGGAAACGAAGTAGAAGTTTCAGCAGATAATGAAGTTACGTTGCAAATATTTTTGCGAGATATTTACTTGTTACTGGGGAAGATGTACGGGGAAATTCCGGGAGGACAAAAACCTTATTGGTGATGTTTTTCAGAGGTCAGGTGCGTAGTACTCGCAACCGCGTGCGTATCAGACTCAGCTGCATCCGGTAAGACTAGAAGCCGACCCCAACATTGTTGGGAAAAGGCTAAGCAGATGATGATCCTAATATTTTTCTGAAAGACGACCCCAACATAGTTTGGAAATAGCTAGGTAGATGATGTTTATCCTATTATGATTCTGCTAAAGCGGTCATGTTAGGCCCCCAATAGTTTCTGTCTATCCCAATAGGAAAAAGGCGTTAATCTATGTAAAATGTAGGAACTTACTCGTGATACAACGTCTCGCCATTAACTTTGATGTTATATTGTCATAAATGTTTATTGGAGTAAGCAAAATATCCTCAACTCCGTGTATGATTCGTGAAATTAATGTTCAGGATTTTTTCTGTTTTCATTGCTCAGTGACAGAGCAGTTTTTGGAAACGTTCAGTACGTCTGCGCAATAAAAAGAAAATCCTTTTCAGTAAAACTAAAATAGTCATTGGTTTTTGGAATACCGTTTTGTGTACAATGTCAACTAAAAGTTATCAAATTCCTCTGATCTGGAATTGTCTAAATAAATATGAAAACCGAACCAAAATCCGAGAAGACGATTACCAGTTACTTAATTGAATGAAAAGTTACTTAATTCTATTAGTATGGGTAGATATAGAATTATGTCATTGTTAAGCTTTTTTATAAATTGAAAACCACCTTAAAAATACTATCACCACTTTTAAACGATGCTCAGCTTTGAATCATGATAAAGACTAAACACAAATATCAAACCTGTCATTTTAAAATTGAGATGCATGTTCTATTCAGTCCTAAGAAACCTTTTACAACTCCCTACGGATCTGGAACAGTACAAAGCTGAAAGCAAGAATACTAGATTTTCTTATGCCAGGACTGCTACATGCATGCATGGGTCGACACGATTCAACTTGGAGGTTCAATATCTTGAGCTATACGTTTGGGCATTAACCGGCACTAGGCTAGCGTGGTGGATTATGGTCTACTCTCTCTCATATAGAGGAGGCCTGTATCCCAGCGTTGGGACTAGGCTTGGATTGCACCGAGTCGACCTGAACATAATTCAGCGTTTATCGCGTGAATGAAAGCCGAACTGTCATCATCTGCCTAGATTTTTCCAGACTAGGTCGGGTTTTTATAGTATTTTACATGGAGCGACTGCCTATCTGACCTTTAAAGTCCAGTTAATACTGGGTAAAACGGGCTATCAGACTGTCGGCCCACTGACTGCCTGTAACGACTGTCAAAGATCTACAAATGATGGCCGGGACCAATGACTTGCTTTTTGAGACACGGAGGAAATTCGGATATGTCCTCGGTAATCCACGTACACGCCATCTGTGGAGAGATCCACGCAAGCGTGGTTTAACGTGAAGATCGACCCGAGCGGCTGTTATTATTTAGCCACGAGCTCCTCGAAAGCCGAATACGTGCAATGTATTAACAGATTCGGTCCGGATCTCAAACTCAAACTCAAAGCATTTATTTCAATTAGACCATTACGGCACTTTTGAATGTCAAAGTTACAAATAAAAACAAAGCTACAGTCCCAGTCACAAGGCATAATAACTTGAGAAAGTACTGTAGTTGCCCATTCCCTAGCGTAGATCTCTATGGAGAAGAACGGGCAAGAAACTCGGGAAGAAACATGGGAATCAATTCTTCTTCTTCTTCGTTGCGTGTCGATAGACCCAAATAATGTCCGACCAGTACAATCAATTAGTTTGCCCCTATGGTTGTGGAGCAGGACCAGCATTTAGCCAAGCATTTTTATCATCAAAGTCCCCAACTTATAATATGCTTGCCTACATAGTGTGCGTTTTATACAAGATTTAAATTTCGTCTCATTCAGTTGAAGAATGTGGGGAGGTATTTTATAGGATTTGTTATTTACCAACTACTGCAAAAACTATGTGCTTCGGCACATAGTTCAGCAAGAATCAGCATGTAGTAACACTCACCCATTCAAGCTCCTTCAAAAACAAAATCGTCCTCTACTGTTATCACCGTACTTAACAGAATGATATATACACACATCAAAAATGTCTAGGGATCAAGCATTTTTATGCGGATTTCTTGAGATTGAGATGTGGCTTTGTAATAAATTTATGATTTTATAAATTTATATGGATCCTTTTTGGTGCATTTCATAATTTGAATCAGGAACTCTCAATCAAATTCGAGTAAAAGATGAAAATAAGCTGTCAATATTTTCCCTATAAAAACATACAACGCATTGAAGACATTATTAGTGCTACTGTTTCCCTACTACTGATTAAAACCAACGTTATTATGGAGCGGCGACGTCATTTAAGCAGGGAAGAAATGCTCAGAGCCGTGGGAATGATAGAAGCTGGTTCCCGGCAACGTACTGTAGCTTTAGCTCTGAATACAAGTCAGAGTGTTATCAGTCGACTTTGGACACGTTACCGAAGCACTGGTACCGTGGCTGAGCGCCATGGAGGACGGTATCGCTGCACCACACGGAGACAAGACCGATACATTCAAATCTTAACTCGAAGAGCTCCAACAATAACCGCCATGATGTTAGCCGTGAGGCTTCATCACTCTTCAGGGAACTTAATTAGCGACCAAACAGTCAGAAACCGCTTGCATGAAGTGAACCTTCATTCCCGAAGACCGCTACGGGTACCACCTATAGCAATGCACAATCGTAGGATTCGATATCAATGGGCTCTTGAACACAGAAATTGGGCAGAAGAACAATGGCGTTTCGTGTGCTTTTCTGATGAGTCTCGTTTTGGTATGAGACCGGATACAAGACGTATACGACACTGGAGAACCCCTGGACGCCAACAGCGATTAAAATCCTGCCAGGAAGTCCATCCTTATAGTGGTGGAACCATCATGGTATGGGCGGGTATTTGGATCGGCGGAAGAACTGAGTTGATTTGGATCAGAGGCAACCTCAACGCTCAAATTTATGCTGAGACGATTGTATCAGACGTCATCGTTCCTCTACAAGTGCAAATCGGTCCCTTATTTCAGTTAATGCATGATAATGCACGACCGCACACCGCAAGAGTTGTAAGACAGACTCTCGCCGCAGCTAACATCAATGTCCTGCCCTGGCCTGCTCAGTCGCCAGACTTGAACCCGATTAAGCATGCATGGGATATGCTACAGAGAAGAGCTCTGCCGAATATGGAGGGTATCCAGTCGCAAGAAGACCTTTTTTTGTTGTTGCAACGAACATGGGCGGCCATTCCACAGCGTGATTTGGATGAACTCATTTTGAGTATGCCAAACCGATGTTCTTGTGTTGTTAGTGTTCGCGGTAGAAACACGGATTATTAATTGTTTAAGTTACCCAATAAAATTTTAAAGAAAACTGTTATTTCAGTCTTTTTTTCGAACTTTAATGTTAGTGGTTCAAATGTCAAAAATCCCTTTATTAGGAAAATGGCAAATTTCTTTATTAATGCAAAGGTGACTTGGTTTATCGTTACTGTGACAAACGAAAACACTTTATTTGATGAATCCTTAAAGAAAATTTTAATTAATATCAATCAGGAGAAAAGTTATTGCAAAAATATATGTTGATCCCTAGATACTTTTGATGTGTGTATTTTCCAATATGGCCGCTGCTGGCAAGCTCGTCTGGCTACTGGCAGATTTATTCGCCACAATCTTAGGATTTATATGATTATCCGAAATGAACATATTGAGTGCGACATGTGAAATTAATAGGAGGAATCGGTCTGTGAGTATTGGTAGCAGATTTTATGCGAATTGGAATTTATAGTGGAGTAAAGGATTGTCTATTATTTTATTCGATAGATACATTAAATATATTATTAGATTGCTATAAAAGTTAAAGTTTTTCACTATCACTACATATTATAAAAAACAAAGTCCCCCGCCGCGTGTCTGTCCCTATGTATGCTTAGATCTTTAAAACTCCACAACGGATTTTGATGCGGGTTTTTTAATAGATAGAGTCAAGAGGAAGGTATATAATTTGTCAAGCGGGCGAAGCTGCGGGCATCAGCTAGTACTAGTATAAAATATGAATGCGAAGGTAGAAATTATTATCAGATAACTTTTACGTAGTTCGACGGCTCACCTTCGCTGCCATCACTGGCAGAATAGTCAAAATCTGTTGCCAAAAACAAAAAAAAAACCTACGAAACCAGTGGTCCCGTTGTAAGAACACGAAACACGTCGAGAGTGATTGCCACTTTGTCCTCAGAATTAACGTTGTGAATTTTCAAAGAGTGGCTTGATTCCCACCAGTGGGAATATCAAAGGCTGATTTTGTCAACTTCAAGTTTCCCCCCGAGGCGTCTACCTAACACATGTCAACGAAACTCCCCACATATTGATATCCACTAACAAGCTCAACTTCAGAACTACAACTAACAGAACATCATTACACTGTTGTATAACTTTTAACTAAGCACTTGATCTGAGTGGCAACACTGTACAAGTTTTTCAACTGGGATAGTTCTAATAATGAAGATGGAACTAAGTAGTTTTGATACTTGTCAATTTGCTGGTTTGAGTGCTTTGTTTTTGAGAGGAAAGTGGTTTTAGTCTAACATCAGAAAATTTTGTAGGAAAATTTGGTATGCAGCAAGGAAAACCTGCTGAGGTGGAGACTCATTGATGATTCTGCCCTGGAGTGTAAATGTGGTGCTGTTCCATAAACGATGGGGCACTTAATATAGTGTCCTGCATGTCCTGTTGTTTGTTTGTAACAGGAGCTGATGCCTTCATCAGCTCCTGTTACAAACAAACAACAGGACACTACTAAAGCCACCAAAGTAGTGGCTCAGTTCTACGCCGACACAATTTCGATTGCCATCGACACGCTAAGAAGATGATGTAGGAATTTTCAATTTGTGTTATGAAATTTTTTTTATTAAAAGTCATCTTGAAAAAAATCGTAACCGATTGTAAGAATGTCTCACTCAGAATCATGTTATATCTGTAGCTGGTTAGAAATGAAACAAAATAAAAAAAACTAAACGGTAACAGTACCTAAATACTTATTTTAATCTATGTAGTTTGTAAGTAAAAAAATGTTATATAGCATGTAGAAAATAAAATTCTCTTTTCCTGGAACTAGATATACTATACATAAACCTTATATAAGTTTCTATCTTTTAAAAATGACTAAATTCTCTGCCGCTATTCAGCACAATTAAAAAAAGACTTAAGAGCCTCAAATTAGCAACTCTATATTTGGTAGTTCAAACTTCGTTTGAAATACTGTTAGAATAAAGTTCTAATCAGCTTGCACTACAAAGTGGTTGTTACGTCAGTCACTGCGGGCCGAATAGTGCGAAATTTGTTGTTTTTTGGGATTTACAAAAAATCTATTGTTTGGACTAAAAAAATAAATAATATAAGACCTGCTTATTCAGTTAGTTCAGTTAGTATAAAAAGTTTCATGATCTAATTTAAAGTATTTTATGATTGCCAGCGGTTTATTGTTCAGTTTAGAGGTAACTTTGGGATTTTTTTCTATCGAGAAAATTTTATGGAATCGTGTTTTCGCCAAATATAGGACTTAACATTAATCCTCAACTTTACCATATATTTATTTCAAAAATAAAACTGCAGTATTTTAGGCGTAACGGAGGATCATGCTAAGCCATTTAAGGTAGTATAGGCCCTTAAGTACACTCCTGTAAGGTCCTCTTACAATAACATTCAACATTTTAGTTGTAATATAAGTGGGAGCTACCCAACCATGTCTGAAGCACTTGGAAGTCAAAAGCCGGAATATTTTCTAGTGAGGACGCTCTCTCTGAATACGAACTGGTTTATGATCCGCCTTCAAAAAGGCCTAGTTTTTCTTACATATTCACTGAGAGAATTTACATGTTTTCTGTAAGGAATGTATAAAATGTTCTTGTACCTATTTCTTGTTATATTTCTCGAATTTCTAGGATTGTTTGTTGGTGAAAATTTTTATTTTGTTCGGTCTGAAAGGCTACCTTAAAAGCAGTAAAAGATAAAATCGTGTTACAAACCAAAAACAACAATTTATTGCCTTATATTTACGCTGTCTATGTTTTATTTCTAAGGTATCTATAGAAAAGCATTCCATTGGTCTTTATGTAAATCTGATAAACCTACTTAACGTGGTAGGAATTGCCTATACGAGTAGTATTCCCCTTCAATGATGAAGAGGGGGAGTGACTGAAAAGTGCAACCAGTCTGCCTTCAAAACAAGAGTGAAAGGCATATTTTACCCAAAAGATGCCTCGTTCCGTTATAGATGTCATGCATCGATCGAGGTAAAGATATTTTGCAAAAAAAAAAAAAAAAACTGCAGAAGTGAAGACATAAGGCCTTACGTCTTTATAAGACCAATCTTATTCCATCCTCTTTAATCCCAAAAACACAACAAACCTCTATAATTACACACCATTCCCTCACAAAAACTTCGCTTTCTCTAACAAATTGACACAATAAAGAGCTCACATACGCGACGACCGGTGACGTATTTTTTCGGCTCTGACGTCACTTCCGTCAGCCGACAGCTGATTGATGACGTAGGAGTCATACCGGAGGATTGATAAATGTTAACTGACGGGGTATTGGGTAGATAATGGTTTTTGATATGGATTGTGAGTTTGTGAGTAGACTGTGCATGGTAATTTTGAATTGTTAGTTGGTTGCAAGTACATACCAAGTCACCTCCGTGCCTTGGCAAGCACGTTACGCCATAGTCCCGGCTGTCATTTGTAGGTCGTTGGCAGTCGTGATGGCGTCAGTGGCCCGAAAGTTTGACAACCAGTCTTACTAAGGGGTGCCGTATTACCCAGTACTAACTGGGTTGTGGAGCTCAGATAGGCAGTCGCTCTATGTAAAATACTGATATTTAGCTGCATCCGGTTAGACGGCGAGCAGATGATGGTCGGTAGCCAGTAGATATTTTAACTATTCTCAGTTTTTAGGGTTCCTACGTTTAAGGATAAACGGGATCTATATAAGATGAAGCTTCTTGTTTGTCGGTCATCTAGATTACTAGTAACATTATAACGCAATTGTTTGTTATCCTGAATAAACAAAAATAAAATTACATAGTTTTTTTTTGAGCTCTATTTAATGGGCGAACTATTTTTTTTTTAATATTAATAGAACAACACATTGAGGCACAAACAGGCCGTCAGTTACGATAAAAGTAAGTTTTCTTTTAAAATATATTTTATATTTTTCTAAGCTACTTAGCTTGAACTTGGGCAAGATTACTAGTAATCTTGCTACTAAAACTAGTTCTTAGAAATAAACTTAACTCCAATAATCTATTAGAGTTAAGTTTCCCAGAAACTATTTTCTCATCATGCCCTTAATAAGCTTTGTAGTAATAAATTCGGAATGTCAAGATGATGATTAGTACTTGCCTTTCCACACTCTTTACACGCGAATTTAAAAGCAAAAGCAGAAAACAAAAATCTCCACTTGGCAACACTAAACGTCATTGTCAATATTTCAGAGCCCCCAAATAGGGAAAATTAATGTAATTACGGAAAATTAAATTAATTGAGGGAGGGCGGGATGTTCTATCTCGGACTAAGTACTTCATATAATCAGGATTGAACTTCACTTCAGGTAAGTTCGTTTAATCCTATCATTATATTCGTACTTAGTCCGAGATAACTGATGTAGATGTTCAGAGAAGAACATATCACTCAAAATTACAAAACATTTATTGATGATCACCTATCCAAGAGCCGACCCAGTTACTGGATAAAACCAAACCAAACTAAAAACTCCAGTATAATACCTATACAATATATACCTAAAACAATCCATTAACTACCACTCCATTGCAAAAAAGCTTAAGCTTTTCTACCCACATATATTACCACAAGATCTCCTTAGGGCTCATTTACGGAGACGCGGCGCGTCGCGTGTCGCGTCGGGAGGCGCGGGCCGCTTAAAATTCAAACATATGGCAATGTATGAGAGCGTTTACTGTGAAGCGTTTTTACGCGGGTTTGCTTGAGATGCAGCGTCGAACGCCGGCGCCGCGTCGGATGCGACGCCGCGTGCACCGCCGAATAACAATACTACCAGAGGGCAACGCGGCGGGCATAAACACATAAACACTAGATAACAATGTTATTCGTAAGTTGCACTGACAGAAGTATTTATTCAATAAACTTGTGCGAATTAGACTGATATTTTTATTTATTAGCGAGAAGAAGAACACAAAGAGCTAATGGCAGTTTGACATCTCGACGGATGTCAAACTGCCATTAGCTCTTTCGTGACATGATGACATACAACGCGCCGCACCACGCGCCTCGTCTCCATAACGACATCGTACTTTGCCATATATTTGTGTTTGGGCGTGTGATAACGCGGATCGCTGCACGCGCCGCCTCTCTGTAAACGGAAAAACGCATAACGCGTCGCGCGACGCGCCGCGTCTCCAGAAATGAGCACTTATAGAGAAAAACCTTAGGTACTTAACAGTAACTTACTTAACAGTAACTAAACACTTAGGTACTTACATACTTACGTAAGTAAGTACGAGTGAGTATCCATCTTTGATCTCGGGGTGAATGACCGACACCGATATCAATCGTGTTGCTGAATTAATATCAATACATACTTGCTTACTCTTTTATAAACGAGATTAGCTCGTGTTTGAGAAGTTTTTATGTACGATACGATTTATTTGTTTACTTTGCGAAGCGTTTTGTGTAAGGAGCTCAGGAAATGAGGTAATGAGGTTCGGGCGGTGTGCTTTTGTTTTTTTTTATTTTCTTGGTGCTGCTGTTCAGCCATCTTGAATTTTGGAACACTTGATCGCAGCACACAAACCATACGTTGATTGGAAATAATTTTTTTGTGGCATTATGTGTGTTATGTACGACAACTGTAAATAAATTTAAAAACAAATTCACACCATAGAATACTCGGTGCGCATCTAAATACTAGCAGTGAAAGCCAGTGGTGTGACCGTTGGATTGTCAAGTCTATAAGTCTCGAGTGATGTGAATTCAAGACACGCATGTTTGATTTTCGGATTCATGTGTGTATTGTGTAATTATCACTGGCTTCGGCGAAGGAAAACATCGTGAGGAAACCAAACCAGCATGCCTGAGAGATATTTCTTGACGGTATACAAAGTCAAATCAGAGTCCCATGGGCGGCATAAAAACTCTGACACCAGGTTAGGCACTAACCACACGAATAAGAAAGAAGATCCCATTACTGAATGATTTTATCAATTGGATGATTTAATCTGTGGGATCAAACAGTCATAACGGATCCTAAACTCAGAAGATAAACACTAGTGAACATAAAGCATTATCTCATTCATGTACAATTGAGTTCATCGTCATTAAATGGGCTGAAAGACTTTACTGTGCGTACACAGGCAAGCATTACCACGACACCCGGGTCTGCTCCACCTCTCTCACACACAAAACACGAATCTACAAAATCCTAAATCATTTCTAAATCCTCTTTCATTCATACTGGCCACACATTCCAAAACTAAATCCTTCCTGAAATATAACTTGGTTACAAAAAAATATTTTTCGTGCCCGACACCACTTTAATAACATGAGATTTGAGCGCATTACGTGCTGGGTCCTTGCCTCTTTGGGTAATTACCCGGGTCAGAACCCCGGGTATAATATGAAAGGCTTTTTGTAACAACCTTTTAGGGTAAAACACATGGACACGCGAGCCTTCGTAAAAACTGGTTCAAATAAAGTTGGGAAGTGTTAAATGTGTTGGTTGAACTTATTTTGTATGTTACACTTGTTATTTTTGGGTTTGTATAATTTTGTGGTGCTTGGTGTCAAATGTTTTGTGCTAGGAAGTGTACCTACCTACACTTACTAACTGTCCTGTATTTGACAGATACAACAGCAAGAACATTGGTGGCTCAGGTAACAGCCTGGAATTCCGTGTCGTAGGTCGTGTTTTCGTCGCATAAATATATACATATAATAACTGGCGAAATGTGGGTGTACTTTTCGGTTCACCTCTGCCTAATCCTACGGGAATTACAGGCGTGATGTTATTTTATGGTAGTAACTTCAGTATCAGCTGTTTCGCAAAAATGCTTTACGACAAAAACAACAGCATCCATTTATATTCAGGCATTTTTGGCCCATTGATAAATATCTTGCAGACTAACATACATAATGATAAAATACAATTTGTGTTAGTAAAATTGAACGTTAAAACTACGTTAGTAACACTTCACTAATGCACTATATCACTGTGTGTGTTTACATTTACATGCACTTAGCACTTGCACTTTAGGCTTAAAGGCCTACCCAAGCATTATAAATAAATAAATATCGCTGGACATTAACACACAGCGCCATCCAGTGCCACACTAAGCAACGAGGCTTGTGTCGTGATAGTTGTATACTACTACTACAGCCCATAACGTCCACTGCTGGACATAAGCCTCTCCATGATGGGAGGAATTTGCCGTAATCTCCACGCTTGGCAGGCGGATTGGAGATCGCAGTGATGAAAGACTAACAGAAAACGCTGCTGCCCATTCTCTGGTCTACGGAGGCGCAAGGTGTTCTGCCTCAGACATTATACGACACCCGTGACTGTAATGGGTTGGTTCTATTAGTTGTATACTACATAGATACGTTTTGTTTGTAAATACATACTTATTATACATAAAAACATCCATGACTCGGAAACTGTTTGTGTGATGAGCATGGACCTTCCATGCTCATCACACAAACATTTGCTCCAACCGGGATTCGAACCCGAAACCCTAAGAACGTAAGGCAGCCTCACTACCTGCGCCATTCGGGTCGTCAATTATTTCCAACAAAAACTCTGAAGTCATTATTCAGCTATTGGATAAATCAATCGATTCATCCTGCAGATAAAAAGGATTAACAAGAATGTATATAAGGCAAACAATATTCGCCTTCAACGGACAATGTAAAAGTCCATAAATTAATTACCAAACCATTTTTCTTTTCAATCTAAAACCACGCTAATTAATTATTTTCCAGGCCCATTCCTTCGATAATAACTTCATTTAATTTATCTTTATTATTATTTTTTATTATTGCTTCTGTATTGAATACCAATACATTGGTTCCCTTTCATCCCGAAGGCTTTTGTCCGTTGTTGTTCATTATTCCCTTCAGGCCTTCGATTCAAAGACACTGTTTGTTAAGAATTTTCCGGCATATTGTTTATTGGTATTAAAAAATGATTAGATTTTGTGCTGTAAATGATAAGCCGTTGGTCCCAGCTGTCATTTTTAGATCTTTGACAGTCATTACAGGTAGTCAGTGGCCTGAAAGTCTGACAACCAGTCTTACCAAGGGGTATCGTATTACCCAGTACTAACTGGGTTGTAGAGATCAGATAGGCAGTCGCTCTATGTAAAATACTATTCAGCTGCATTCGGTTAGACTAAAAGCCGACCCCAATACCTATAGTTGGGAAAAGGCTGAGCAGACAGGCGCATTACTTTGTGTAATTTATTTCACCACCACTGCTCTCAAAACGATGAAAAAAAACATCGTGAGGAAATTGGCATGTCCTAAAACCAAAAATGTGTGACATCTACCAATACGCACTGGGCCCGCGTGGTAGATTATAGTGGACTAGCTATAATCTAAAAAAATACGCACTTTGACGTGGAGTTGCGGACACCAGCCCGTTATACAATACACAAATACATCTAAGAATTAACCTGTAGTACTGTTTGATTATATAGCAAATACTGAATTTCTGCTTCTAGGCCATGCTATTCTCACGGTTGTTAAACTTACAAACACCCAAAGCGTTTTTGAAAAATGTATCTCCACTCACAATTTACTGAAAAACGAATAACCTAACGCAGTTATTTAACAATTTTCTTTTAAACTTTTCAGTGAATTACGGTACTATGACAATAGTACAGTCAACGGCGATAATTACGCCTGTCTCCGCGAGTACTTCGCCAAAGTTTTCCACTTTTGACGAGTTTTTTTTCTTTTTTTTTTCACTTAACGCGACCCACGGAAATGCTCAAGTTTCTTATGGGCGAGCCAAAAGATAACTTTTGTTAACTTGTATTGCGGGTGCCTGAGATAGTAAAGTACGTAGTACGTCGGTTTGTGTGATTATAAAAATGTTTTCAAGTGTGTCAAAATGAAGGTTTGTTCAAACCAGTACGGACAACATGTTGGACCGGCTGCAGACACTGAACACAGTGGACACTGACAGATAAACAGAAGTACGTTTTGTCTGCCAGAGTCAGGTGTCTTTTATTGTTGCCCTGTATTGTAGCTGTCAAATGTCTTCGTCCTGTTGTATTTATAAATATTTGTTATGCTTTGAACGTTTATTGTTGGTATTTATCATTTTTAATGTCCCCTGCGACAAATAAAACATTTTTTATTTATTTAATTTTTATCTTAATAATTTACTTACGTGTATATTTTGTGTTTAGTTACTTGCCATTAGTAAAATAACATTTGGAGAAATTAAATTTTTACTCCTTTCACTACAAAACGCATAACGTAAGTTGGTATCTATCAACATATTACGACAGACTAATAAAACGCCGCCATGTCACACACCTAAAACACCTTCCCAGCAACGCGAACAAACTCCTTATGACTTGTAAATTAAGTCCATTACCCCACTTATATGCTGATGAACGACGTCCGACCAACGTGTGCCGTCAATGTAAAACAAACTCCTAAAAACTTACGAGTACAGCCGCCATGTTGTTTTTGCGGCGTGCGAAATCATTCTATGGGGCCTAAATGTGCGAGAAAGAGATGGCGCTCTACAGGGCGTCTACCTCCGTCTCTTTCCGAAACTGAAGTAAAATTTAAGTAATTCTGCTATAAGAGGTGGTGTTCTTGCCACCCGCTGTCGGTTGTCAGTGTGGTCGCGCCTTAAGATAAGCTTTTTATGAAGTGTAAGAAAGTTTTGACTATATTGTTGGGCGTTGGTAGACTGTGGTGGTGTGTGTGGACAATGGCTGGCTGATTTAGGGGCGAACGAATTTGTATACTGTTGTTTGAAGCTTGATAATGGGTTTGTAAATAAAAGTTTAATTTTTATTAATTAACAAACCCATCATCGTGCCTGCAATTCTGAAGGGTTAGGCACAGATGTACCTAATAAAATACCCACATTTTGCCAGTTATGTTGAAGTACCACGTAATAGCGAGCGACTGCGTGGCTGCGTGGTTCGTGGCTGCTACTGATGGAAAAACCCAATAACACTTGCCCCGATCTGGGAATCAAACCCATGCTCAGCAGTCGCGTTTGTCACCATTAGACCAACGAGGCGATGTTTGCGAATTTATTAAAAAACATTATAACAGATTTATTTGTGACATGTATTGATTTGACATGAATACTATATGTTTATTTTTATCTTTTTGACATTCGTTTTGTAAATTATTGTTAATTTTATTTAATTATTGTGAATGTGAGGACCATGTGGGTCACATATTTTATTTTTTTCCCCACGACTGTCTGGCAGTTTGAGTACTATAAGCGACCTACCCAAATGTCCTTTCTTTGGTATTGTTCGTCGTTTCGTTGAGCTCCTTGAGTTATAACTTATCGTGTAGCTCGACTTATAAGTCGAGCTACACGATAACTGACAAATGCTTGCAGTGACTGGACAGGTCCACTCAAATCTGTGTGGTTCTTTCTTCAAAAGACCATCTCAGACACTAATCTGCATAGTCCTGATCTGAATTGAACAAGATTATGTCTGGACTTTAAAAGAGATTAAGACCTCTGAGTTTGTTTCGGCTGTTTCTTCTCACAGTAGTCAGGTACGAAACACCGGCCCCATCTAGTTTTAAAAAAATGACGTGTAAATGTGTTTGTAAGAAACTACTTGCAAAATAAACATCATTTCATTTCATTTTATTTCATTTCATTTCATTTAATCATATCATTTGGAAAGGTGAGGAAAAAATAATGAGGAAACAGTCATGTCTTAAAGCAAAAACTTCGAAAGACATGTGACTCCCAGCAAGTCTCATTGGGCCCGCGTAGTGGATACAGCCCACATACAGAAACGAGGCTTGTGTCCCAGTAGTGGGAATGTTATAACAAGATTATACTTAGGTAACAGGCACTACGTAGAGTGCCTTCTTCCCGAAGGGAAGCAGGCAGGAATCGGCTTGTTAAGTGCCTTCGCGCCTGATAGGTAAAAACGGTTTATACGAAGCCGAAAGGCACTTGTTTTCCTCGTCATTGTGGTCATTGTTTATTCTACGGAGATATTGGTAAATTGGTGTATTGGACATGTTTTTAATGTTTTTTTTTTTTACTTTAAACACCTCCACGACCCCCGTACTATTTAATCCATCCGTCAGCACAGTGTTTTGAGTGCGTTACATTGAGTTTTACCGTACGTCGTGATTTTTACCACAAAAAAAGTCGTTTTGCGTAAACTTACTTAGTTTGATGTACAGAATGCTTGGTTGAAGGCTTCGTGAAGGGTCTGTTTACACCTTGTATGATTTGAAGAGATAGTCTCAGTGTGTAAACAATGACCCATCCAAAGACAGTTCACATTATACGCCTATATACACGTAACCAATTCACGCGACAATAATTTAGCCAAACGCCCCACAAGCAACAATATTAGGAATTAATTTCAGTCAATACCTCTGATTACCACGCCGGGTAATAAACATAAACAATACAAACTAAACGATAGCATCAAATAGCCGAAATTCACGCTTATTCAGCACATTTGTAATTTATTCAAAAGTACACAACGATGCATTCAAATCCCTATCAAATGATCGTGGATATATAAATAACAGTAGTTTCAACAGTGTATTGTGAAACTTGATATACATACCTATCATAATTATGTTTATAAATATATAGAATACTCTTTACACCATACAAATCCCAGTTTTAAAAAGTAGGCATTGAATGATAAATGAAATCACCAATCCGTTTTGAGCATGCCTGGTGATCGATTCTCATACAGCGTAGTTTTTTCGTATCATTTAGACCTTAACGAGCGTATTGCGTTCTTAAGGAATAATAAGAATGTTGATTTAATTGTTTCTTTATACACGCCATCGTCGTCGCGAATGTTATGTGCAATATTATCTTAAGCCTAGCTAGTTACTGGTCTAAACAGACTATGAACTTGTAATGTTGTGCAGAAACTTTTGAAGTACGGTATTTTTGGGACGGAATATTCCATTATTTTGATGAATCACCCTTAGGTAGTCGTTTAAAATGCATTAAGAACACGTGACGAATTAAGCACTTATAAAAACATCAATCCAGGATTTTTTTCCTTTCATCAGCGAATTATATTTTGATTTCCGCAACAGGATCAAACGGTGTCAAAATACCTAAAAGTCTTGCTGACCCACAAAACGCACGCCAAACAAATAACAGTACAGTTATTAATGTAGCAAACTGAGCGTGGTACCGTGTCGCATTGCGGTCATGTGAATTTCCCACTTTTGCCAGGATTATATTTTTTATCCGGACACCCGGTTCGGTGTTCCATGTTTAAGGTATTTTTGTGGCTGACTGTACTTTTTTTAGTTTCGGTAATTCGGAAGCAGGCGCTTCAATTTAAAAAAATAATGTAAAAATGTTTTCTGCAAAAACACACGCCGAAGCACATTTCCACGCCACGTTGCCAAAAGCCACGTTGGTAAAATTCATCCCTTACAGAAAGAAAATTATGGACAAAAAACGAATACAATGCAATACAAAATTAATACATCGGTTCTTTTTTTACTTCGATATTTTATCGAACAAACGAAACACGTTACAACCACTCGTTTCTAGTTCATAAAACAAAAATTGCCATCTACAAACCCAATTAAATTAAAAACAAATAAACGCTCAATGCATCACCCAATGCACAAACGCGAATTTTACCATGCAAATGCAAGTTCAGGGCTTCATCGCTAGATAAGAAAGGGATGAGCACGGACGTCGCGGCAACCCCAAGGGGTGCAAGCGAAGGAATCAGCGGTAATAGTTGTATGCAAAGCAGCGCTTGAAACGCTGTTCGGTGACACGACACTCGTGAGACCAACAAGCTTTTTAAAACGGTGTTCTTTTTTTAATTCTGAAGAGAATTTTCAAATGGAAACGGTTACGTTCGATGGCCGTTGAATAATTTTTGAATTTGTGTGAATTGAAGATGAAATTGTGGGTTAGTGTCGATTTGAGAGTGTGGTGTAGCTCATTGTAAAGAAATCAATAGAAAAATCATTTGAGGAAACTCCTTGACATTAGAAATAGTCTGCATTAAATTTTCGGAATGATTACTTGTCAAGTTGCAAAGGGATGTGGCTTTAGTTTTACAGTCGGCCGCCTGCCTGACACTAAGCCTCCTTGGGAATGCTGTTGTTGGTGATTTACCCGTCACCATTCGGGAACCCAAGGTGCTTTATGGTATGCATTGGGTCTTATGCTCCCTTAGTCGCCTCCTACGACACCCACGGGATGAGATGGCCACATTCTTAATCCGGGAGGGAATACTTGTCAAAAGTGACAATATTTTTTATGAACATAATATCCTATGACGTGTTTTTAGGTTAGACTACGTAAGTTACTCCATATCTCAAAATCAACTATGTATAAAATGTTTGACTATAATAAAACAGAAATCGTTTTCATTAAAAAAAAAATGATAGACGTCGCTATATCAATTGTTTCAGTATTTTATTGTTGGTACTGAAACTTGGTTGTATCAATTTTTAGTCGAAACCAATTGTAGCCGTAAAATAAAACAGTTTTTTTTTTTTATATTTCAAATACTGAATTCCTATTGCAAATATATATTTTTTGTACAATATATTCTTTCTGTTTCGTGTGGTTAGTGCCTAAACTGGTGTCAGGATTTTATGCTAATATTTTTTATACTATTATGTATAAAAAAAAAAAAACAGTTTAGTGTGTGCCAGTATTATAACGTTTTAACCGTCAAAATAACGACACTTTAGCAATCAATGAAATGGGGTAAGTGCCAGTTCTATAAAACTGACTACATAACGAGACAAATACTCAAAAACTTTACCCTTTTAGCACAATTGGAAGTGCAAAAAAGTGAAATAAACTGCAAATATAATAGTCATTACTGAGTTCTTCCTTTGCGCAAAGTGGAGCTTGGGTAGAAGCCAAAAACGATATGGCGAAAAAGATTTTAAACACCCAACAGCTTATGCAGCTATAGGGTTTAAAGAGGTATGGAATTAAGGGCGAATTATATCACATTATATTAATAGAGCGCGGTTCTTATATGCGATCAGCATATAAGAACCGCGCTCGAAAGCACGCAGCAGCTGTCAGTGTCAATATTCCAAAACAAGTTGACTGATTGGATGACCTGCGGGTTAACTCTTGTTACCTTGTGTACGAAAATAATTAAATTGCAGGGTATTCGAAATTAAATTATATCAATGGCTAAATAATAAACTCCATAATATTAAGGATTTTTTTAACATAAATGCTAAAATGTTTGTTAATCAAATTTGGTTATTCGTTTATGTTTGCATACTTTAATTTTAAGCAAAACATTTATGATCTCATATTCTACAATAACACCTATGTATACCACACTAATACTGATACTGTTAGCCTGCGTCATCAATGGATGTAATGAATGGAGGCCTTTGCATAGCAATGGCTAGGCAAAGACCTCTCCCGTTTCTATCCAGGGCTAATGTGGACCACTGGTTTGGTTTGTCCAGCTCGTCCCGCCATCTTCTACGTATACCATGTTTGACGCGAATAATTTAGTATCTTACCTTATCTTCTATTAAACAGTTCTAGGGCAGAACTAATACGGTATCAAAGATTTATTTTTCAAAAAGAATACAATTCACTTAATATGAGAAATACTAGTTAATCTAAAACTAAATTATAATTTTTTTGACGATTTACAAACCTATGAAGCAATGCATTACAAATGTTCTTCTAATTCTTTTGGATTTCAATTAAAAGTGTGCAACGCAATAGGAGTCCTGATTGCGTTCAGTGTCAATGGATAAAGTAGTTAGGAATTCCCTTCATTTTTGGAACTTGCAAAATGGCTTCCCAAACTCAAGCGCTTTTATATTACACCTAGCATTTATAGGATATCCTTTGCCGCAGCTCAGAAAACTGACACGTCCCCGAATGACCACAACACCAAAAGCCAACTTTATCGAGAAACTATAAAACAAAAACCTTTTCATTTTGCAATCGCCATAACGCTTCGAGACGTAAACGTTGCAAATCCGAGAGCTGAATTAAAGAGCTCTCGAGCAACCGAGGTTTTATAGACGGGCAGAAAATTTTCACAACAACACCTCCATTGAAAATGTTACCTTATTTCAGAAATTGTAGAGTCCATTTTTGAATGGCTGTTAATTTTAGGGGTATCTATGTGTAATGAGTCACAAAACATCGGTTCCGTATGTCTGTTTATCGTCGGGACCATTAAGTGGGTGCTGCGAATGACGGCTGTATCTGGTTTTTGTCGGAGACTTGCCGGTGACAGGCTACAGTTTACGCTCGCATACATCTGATTGGGAGTAAGCGTGACGGAGAGTCTGCTATTGATTTGAATGATGGGATTGTCAATGAAGTCTGTGGCTGTTCAGTGGGATGAATTTGAATGGGAAGGAAGACGTTTAAGGAAGTAAGTATTAAATTGTTTATTCAATAAGTAGGTCACTTTTCCTGAATTTACAAGCATTTTTTATATTTTGAGTTATTATATATATGTCGGATCCGGTCATGAGTACAAGCGCACCAGGGCGAGGCGGACCTTCTGGGTCTGATCGCAGCGGAGTTGAGGCGTCTTGAAACTGTACCCGATTCATTGTGCCCACGACGGGTCCTACGTATACTGGTGTAACCCGCAAAACAGTGAAATACGTTTTTTTGCACCAAAAGCCTTAAAATTACCTCAACTTTATATCCTGTAAAAATTATATTAAATTATCAAGTAATTTCAAAGATACAAACTTGTAAACTAATATAAGTGACAACATTTTCCGCCACACGACCATCTACACTGATGTAATGTAAGTCACTTGCACCAGTGTAGGTAGTCGCGTGCGCCGCGACACGTCAGCACAAGTGTCATTCACTTCAGTATGCGCGCGGCGACGGAGTTGGGAGCACGTTAAACACTGGTATAACTGCGCTGCGTTTTAGTTTACGTATTCATTTGTTCAAAACTATTCCGATTTTGTTTGTTTTGAGCTAAAAAAGGTGCCAATGAAATAGCTAGTTGCATTTTCGATTTTATTGGTATGAAGGTGGAGCAAGGAGTCAAAACTTTTATATTCTGGTCGGATAATTGTGGAGGCCAAAATCGAAATAGGATCATATTCCTTATGTTTATGTATTGCGCTTGGAAGTTTAACGTGAACATAACCCATAGATTTCTTGTTGTTGGTCATACTCAAAATGAGGGTGACAGCATTCACTCAGTAATTGAAAGGAAAACCAGAAATATTTTAATTTATACTCCAGAACAGTGGATTCTAGCTTTTAAAATGGCGACAGCTAATGCAAAACCGTATATTGTTCGAGAAGTAACTCAATCTTTCGTTTTTGATTTTAAGTCTTGCCTGCCCTTTTTTGACAACTGGAAAAATAATTCCATGGGGGAACTTGTTATGTGGAGTAAGGTTTGCGAAGTTAATGTTTAAGCCAAAGATTTATTTATGCTTAAGAAGGGGCTTACAAAACTATTCAATGTTTGAGAAGTAATACACGTGCCAGTATACAAAGTGTTTCAAAAAAACTTTATAGATTAGATGTAGCGTACAAGAGTTTGTTACCAATTGACAAGAAAAAAATTTAAGATCTTCAAGATCTTTGCAAGTCCAATGTGATTCCTGAGCGGTACCATTCATTTTACAATAATTTGAAGATACGGACCGAAAACATTGAAGATATCTCTGACTAGGTTATATTTTTAAAAAGCCTAGTTGTCTTTTCCAACATGTTGTTTCTCTTTTATATTGGATTTTCTATACCATTATCTACTGTGATTATTGTTACAAAAAATAACAATGTTGCCAATGTCTGAAAGACTGATTAAGTAGTACTTACGTAAGACTGATTAGGAAGTACTAATGAAAATATAAATAAACAATTAATATAACGAAAGTTCCTGCTTAAGTTAAGAAAATTTCATTTTTTAGTTTTATTATTTTTAAGATGGCAAGGCCGTTGATTTTATTTTTCAGTATTAAGAGTGCTATAATATATTTACATCAAAATAAAAAACACCTATTAAGCATAGATCTGGAAAAGTCATTTATTTGAAAGAAAGTTTTATTTTGTATTTTCAATGTTTTTATTTAATTTCCTGCCACACGCAATCAAATATTTAAGGATAATAACAATACAGAAAACTGTTGCAAGTAGTTTTCCAGTACTGAGTAAACTGTTGTAAGTGTTTAAAAGTCCATAAAAGCAGATGTTATTGTTAATATTATAACATCATATTGATCAATAAATCGGAAATAGCATGTTAAAAGAGTAAAATCCTTCAGTTTTCCTTAATTGTAAATATAAGCAAGTACACCTTATACTGGTATAAGTAGCCACTTGTATCAGTTTACAGGTTCTACCATAGTAAAGAAAACAAGCTACATCAATGCAAGTGATGCTATTTTCCAAAGTATAAAAAAATAAGAAAAACCAATAATGCAGTCTTTTTTCTTAGATATTAAAATATAACATACCAAAATTTTAAGTATTTCCCTTGATTTATGACAAAATTACAAGCTTTAGAACCTATAAACCGCTCTCTTGAATAGTTGTATTTTTGCACTTGTACTAGTATACGTAGGACCCGTCGCCCAGTGTTATTGTGTGAAAGTGTAATGTCAAGTAATTTGTTAGTTTACTCAGTGTATCTGTTTGAAAAGAGTAACCATGGAGTTTCTTGCCGGTTCTTCTCCATGGAAACAACCAACCCGAACCGTGCAATGTAAAATAAAATAGTGTATCGCATCCAGTGTGTTTTCATAGCACGAAACCCGTCTTCTTAAAATTAAACCACCACACCACCATGTATATTTAAACAATATCAAAAAATCAAAAGTTAAAAGTAAAATGGTTGCAGTTTTGCAAATTAAAAGTAACAGTTTCGTTTGGAACCGATATTGTTGTGTTAGCGACTTGAGTGAGTATTCGCTGAGGTTTCGGCTTCCTTACTTGTGGAATGTGACGGGAGGATAGTGAAAGTAGGTGACTCAGCGGCGGTATTCATGACTCTAGCAGTAGACGGATGAGACCAAGGATCTGAGGTCTGTTTCAAGCTAATGGTCTCTACTATACGCTAACAGATTTTAGATTTATTTTTAAATAGCAGACTTGGTCACTCACTCTATTTATTTATTATTATTACTTTATTATTCATAATTTTATTGTACTTGCTAGCGTACGTTGACCTAATTATTGCTAGCGTAACAGAGAATAAAACAATAAAAATTTGAATCCCGCTATTTTCTTAAAATGCTTTCTGAAACTACACTCGCGGTACTCTGTCTCAATATTGAAGATTGTTAAAACTATTGTAATATTGAAGATTGTTAAATAAGTAAATACCTGATGAACTTCGTATTTTTTTTCTTTAGCATTCATAATCTTGATTTAATTACACAAAAATATAATTCGATTAATTGAAATATAACAATTTTTCATTTAAAACACGCGATTTATAATATTACGGTTGTCGATTTACTATATCGGTATCCGACCGTTTTATTGTTTGTTTCTTTTTTGGGTCTACTAGTTACGGAATTTAAAAATCGAGTTTCAAATCGACTTGTTTCTATCTCTCGCTTTTTTCTTATCAAAGTGAAAGTGACAAAACAAAGTGAAGTTGAAATTTTTCGAATTTTGTGAGTAGACTACACAGTTCTCGGTATTTAAAAAAAATAATTAAAAAAAAAATACTTTGTCTCACGCAAACAGCAGTAAACAGCAAAACCTGCTTGTTTGAGGTACTGAGGTGAAAATATTTTTTTAAATATGGTTCATTTTCGGGGGACAAAGTAGGAAAAAAAAAAAAAGTTTTGAAAACCTTACTGTGTCACTGTGTCATATCAAATGAAAGGACTCGCTATGAGGATCTCAAATATAGTTTTGTTACTATTGTAAAATAAATTGTTTTGATTTTATTCATGAAAGAAGCCGACAATTAACCATTTTTGTTACTATTGTAAAATAAATTGTTTTGATTTTATTCATGAAAGAAGCCGACAATTAACCATTCCCCCCCTGATCTCCGAAACAACTGAGCCTAAAATTTTGAAAAAAAAAAACAAAATGTAGTTCATTGCTTGTAGATTACAGGAAAACCTATAAGAATTCTGAATTTGACTATGGGATTGTACGGAAACCTGTCCACGCGAGTTCAACTCGCACTTGGCCGGTTTCTTCAAAAATTTATCGTCAAAAGTATTTATGCTGAGTAGCCTATGTATAGTCTACCCCTTAATTGCTGATGGATATGCACGTGAAACAACGGTTGGCCGGAAACACTGACTTTATTCACTGGTTTTATTAAACTTATGACAATGAAAAGACTTTTGAAAATGTATAAGTAGTAAAAATTCACTAAGGGCTGATTGTTCGACCTACGGAATAACGCTATTCGTCGAATAAAAAATGTCACTCCTTATATTTGACAAGCATAAAAAAAGATGGATTTTCATATTCATCAATTCATTTTATGAATAAATTTATCTGTAGATTAAAAATTAGACCTAAGGTGACTAAGGTTTATAGGTTTAAGGTTTATAGTGTAAGTAACATTCAACTTTAACGTGCCAAGTTAACTTTAGGTCGCGCTTTGACGGAACTGACAGTTTACGGTACCATTACACACTTCACGCGTCATTTGTTCTCGTTTCATCTTTCATTCATGTGTCGTGGGACCTCCCTAATCGATGCGCTCCTATCATACGTCAGGTTTCAAAACGATTGTCTTATCGCCTTTGAGGCCTTTGAGTGATTGTGAGGTATTTCATTGAATGAAATATAATGCGCTCTTGGAAGGAAGTTGATAATTATTTGTTTTTTTAGAACGGATTTCACTTTAAATTGAACGCGATCAGCAAATCAGAACGGCGAACAAAAGCTGACATTAACAGCTCTTGAACACAGTTTCGATAAACTGATCACGTTCACTTTCATTATTGAACATCGAGTCAAAAGTGCCTAGTTTTTATTCATTAATTTACCAAGAATCAAGTTCAGTTTGCTGTAGAAGTTTTACTTGTTGTAAACTTGGTATGTAGGATATTCCTCGAATAAAATGTGTTATTCAGGTAAAGAAAGTTTAAAAAATGTTGTGGTTTGGCTCTACAAAAATAAAATACCCGTGTGGAACGCAGTTTTTTCCTGCTCTTGCAAAGTTTTAACATTTTATAGGTAAAATAGAACAATTTTTAATTAACTCTTCTGATCTTCTAAAAACGGAAATAAACCAATTTAACTTTAAAATATCTTCAGTGGGGTGCTAAACTATCGGTTAGTACTATTTACCTGGACCTGTAGGAACACAGATAAATTTTAAATAACAATAAACCTTTATTTCATAAAAATCTCACCATTTTTAGCGGCCATAGCCAAGAACGTGGCGCCGAGAGCAGCCGCTGTGACCAGCAACCGACACAGCGCCGGCAGCATGATGACACTATCACATCAGACCATCACATCACATGACATCACCAACCACGGTGATCATCATACAACAATTAAACTAACAACTTTTACATAACAATTTACAAGTCGATTTTGATTGGTTGAACAACATCTGGAACAAAAGAAAAAGGGATTATTAGTTTATTTTTAATCAATCCAATTTTCAACTTTATTACCCAGTGCATAAGGGTAGCCTTATGCACTCGGTAATAAGGTTGAAAATTGATCATCAAGCGCGGTAGTACCTGTACAAGAATCGTTTGGAGACAAATTGGAACTAATGTCGCATCCTTCTTTGCTCAATACATTTCAAAATCATTTATAAAGGTACTTAATAGCTGACACGTAAACATCATCTTCTCTAGCGTTTCCTATACTATGTTAGGATCGGCTTCCAGACTAGCTGAATGCAGCTTAATTCCAGTACCTATTTATTTTATAAATGTTTGTCCGTTTTCTCTATGAAACACAAGGTTCACTTAGTAACATAAGTTTTGGTAAAGCCAAAATGTTTAGCCAAAATGCTTTACGATTATAAATTTTTTCAACGTCAAGGCCCGAGCACTAATCATTCAAACTGACAAATTCAGTCAAAGAGCACATCAAACATAACTCCAAACGATATACTAAACCTTATTAATGAGTATCAAGGTTCAAACTTCAATAAACCAATTCACCCACTGCAATTAAGGCTATGCGCAACCAAGTTATGAAAATCAATAGTCGGCAAGCAATTAGAGTTCTGTCTCTTTATCATTAGCTAAATTCCAAGTTCCTGAACTAAGTTCCGCAGGAACTATATAAGTGGGTCCGTACACGCGATTGATATTAATACTAACCAGTTACATCGTCCTTTACCAAACGAAAAGCATTCGTTGGGAACCATTACTTGAATTACCGAGAATTTGAAGTTTACTGCTGAGTTGAAAATTGACTTCACCATGATTTAATATATTGACTGATCGACTGTCTTATTATAAATTGTCAGTGTTTGGCAATAAAATATTAGCATAATTTAACAGGAATCGATGTAGATTGAGACTGCTGAAATATTTTGTAAGTGCCTGCTGCATTTTCCAACTATGTTGAGGCTTAACTAACATCCACAACCCAGTTAGTACTGGGTTATACGATACTCCTTGAGTAAGACGGGTTGTTGGACTGTCGGACTACTGACTACCTGTAACGCCTGCCAAAGATCTACAAATGACAACCGGGACCAACAGTCGAACATGTTTTGCGAGGCACGGAGGAGACTCGGTATGTAATGGGTGCTCACCCATCCACGGACCGACTTAAGATCGACCCGTGCGGCTGTAATTATTTAGCCACAAGTTTCTCTTAAAATATTTAGTATCCACAACATAATTTACTATCTGAAACTATTACTTTTTTTGGGACTACCCCACGTCTCAATTTGCCTAACCACTATACAGTGGACGCCAGGAAGAAACAAAGGTTCTATGGGAATCTTTAGTAGACTATTGTTGCCGTCCGTCCGTTTTATGACGACAGGCCGTGTCAACGACGCGTTCGTGTTCCACGCGCGCTTTAGAGAGATGTCAGCATATGTAAGGGGTCCGCAAGGCCCGATACCTGCCGGGGCTGCGGGACTGTTCAAAAGAGATACCGCGGCCCTGGAACACAAGGGGCTAAGAAGGAAAATTAATGGGTTTTAGTTAGTTAAAGTCTGAAACTCCATTCCGCTCCGCCCGGAAGCGGAAGCGGAAGCAGGAGGGGTTCATTAGATGATTTCCAATCAGAAAAAAAAAATTGTAGACTATTGATTGTTACTACAAACCTTCCCAGAGGACGAAAAAAAGTGAAATTCGCTTACAAAGCGTTTCGTTTTTCTTGACCTATAGGTAAGCTAGAAACTACAATAACTCAACCCGTACCCAGCAAAACAATAAAACTCGCCAAATCACAGGAAAACGAGCCAACTACCTTGGGACCCGTAAAGAAATTAATCAGAAAAGAGAATGTACGGCACAAATGTACGGCACGAGTATAAACAGGCGTATTACACACACGTGTATAAAACGGCATTATACACACGCGTTTATACTACGTGTCTACGTGTCATGTCAAGTCCACGCGTCCTCAGCTTTTTAATTTAAATCTCCACACCGCATCATATGACCAATAAGGCTTTTATAACACAATTTCTGCTCACAATCGGCTCATTGGTCGTTAAAAAAAACATGCGGACATGAAGCGACTTGCTAACGTGTTATTCAAGTTTATAATCAGTTGCGTGGTGAACGACTGTCTTACAAATATTCTAGTACTGAAAAAAACTAGTAATTATGATTGTTAATTTATTTATTTACCTTCCCATTAAATTATTTACAATACATTTCATTTAACAGTACATAAAACATTTCAGATAAAATAATTATATTTAAATTTAATCAAGCATGTGATGACATCCTGTATACATTTGCATTAAATTAAATAAAGATTGACTTCATAGCCTAATGACTTAGAGGAAACAATCAGTCAGTATTTTATAGTACACTTCAGCATAAATTACACGGGCATGTTAATTTCGAAAGTGGGCGTAATTGTAATTAACACCTACCTGATAACTTTAACAAACTCTGATTAATAAATCACTAACACCAACTCGTTCATCTGAACTTTTGACACCCAATACCGAATTTGTCAGCCATGTAATTGCAAATTAGCCACGTTTTCAATTAGGCGCTCGCTTTCCAATATATTTTGTTTTACAAACGGAGAGTACTGAGGAATGGAGAGCTGATACTTTATCAGTCCATTGTCAAATAGCTGTATGGCATTTGTGATTTTGGAGCCATAGACAAGACAAAACATGAAGCTTTTTGTTGTACTTGTACCCAACTGCCACGGAGCCCAAAAAGAGAGTAATGTTTCCTCTGTGTTCCCTCGATGTGAACTAATTTTAAGATGTGAATTATTCTTATTTAGTTTAAATGCGTCTATGAGATAGTTCATTGAATTAACCTGACTGAGACAGAGACGACAAAATATTTAAAAAACCATCCGTTTTGATGCCATAGAGTACACTACACCAAAAAGAAAGAATATCTGAACACTCCATTCTATAACATACAATAAGTTAAGTGTTATAGGGGGGGGGGGGGGTAGGTACCCATTTATGTGTTTTTAATTGGTGCTTGCAAAATGGTATTTTTCTTATTTATTTTTGTTGTACTCTATCACAATGCTATCCTATTTGACCCAAAGGTTGACTGGTAGAGAATGCCTTGTGGCATTAAGTCCGCCTATGTACCACCCTTGTACATGAAGTTTAAATAAATAAATAAGTTATGTACACAACAGACTAAACTGTCACCACTTGTTAATGATCATAATTAAACGACATTAGTGGTATCACTAAAACCAGTATCGTAATAGAAGTAATCGGGAACATCTGCCATCGAAAACAGGCTTATATAGATTGCCAGCGTAAATTTATATGAAGGGTATTGCCATAAATACGATGCTAAACAGGATTTGTGGTCGTTTATGAGGTTATTAGTGTATCGGCTCAATACTGTGGTTTGTGTTAATTATTAGGTATTATTTGAAAACGAATTATTTATGTTGCAAATGCGAAGATTGATAATAGATATGTTGGTGAAATATAGGAATTATACACAAGCGCGCGGTGCAAACGTAACGTAGATTTTTAAATCTAAAATACAAATTATCCTACAGCATTTTCGTTAGATAGTTTGCAACAAGCACACTCTGTATCATTCATAGATATGAATAAATTCTTAAAATTATGACAATAAATATATCTGTAAAACGAGTATAATTTTAGCCTCTAGAGTAACCGATATAGCTTGCAGATTAAGCAAGCTGAAGTGGAAGTAGACTTATCCGTCGAAAGAGCAGAGAAGTCCTGGAGTAAAAGCCGCGAAATGGCAAGCGCAGTGTTGGAGCTGCATGCCTTCGGAAAGGTGTACCGACGACCTTCCAAAGGTAGGAACCTGGATTAGACTGGACGTACAAAGCTTAATCCTCAGCATTCTCGTGCCCTTTTCTCAATTTATTTGGGCTCGGCGCAGCATGGCTTCTTCTTCTATTATTCTTCATCTGCTGAGGTGATTGCTGATTTACCTCATTTCTAACCATATCATCGTTCACACAGGCCGTCCATATTTTTTTATTACTATTTACTTATTAAATGATGATTGATATCATAAATGACGGATGATAATTACATTTTCAATCGCACCGTATAAATTGAAACTATATAATGTAGCCAACACCTTATAAAACTGTCAAACTAAATTTTCAAACGACAAACAAACTAACAAAGAGACATCAAAATATCACCCCCAGGCTGGCACATCCTCTGCCATCCCATCCCATCAATGGCCAACCCCCCTTCTAATTAATGGTGAATACACAATACAAAATTTATTTGCCAACTTGACACGCAGCAAAAGCTAACACAATGAGGCTTGTCGGCGTCATGGCCGAAAATTCGGATTTCAATTTTGGAATGTATCAGGGTTACCAAAATTCAAAAATAGCACTGTTTTTTTTTAAGTTGTGTTTCGTTAGTAGTATGAGAAGTACACACAGAAAAGGTTGGTTGTTGATTTTTATTTTTACTATAAATATTTCGATTTTAAGTTGTCTAAACAAACCAAATCAGTTTATTGCAAACATGTTGTACAGGGGTTTGAATAAGATTAATTAAAATTATGAATCTTGATTCATATTACATTTAATAGGCCTTAATGGAAAATAGATAGTTTTTTTTTTAATCACCCTATTAGTCACATTTTGATTGTCATTTGGGTCCATAATATTTTTTCCCGAAATCACATCGATACGTCTACTTATCACAAATTGGAATCCCTCCGTCCTATAATAATACCGTTACATCCCTCGGATTCCCGTATTGATTAACCGCTGATCGAGTATTGCGCGGAAATACAGATTTCGTCTCCGCAATCGACCTCTGTAAACGGGTGACCGTTAATTTTAACAAGTGGCAACCCTACGTACGTGCAGCGTTCGCCGCGTCAAATGAAATGCGGTTCGTGCTAGAATTCCAATTTCGAAATTTGAACCTCGAATCGTAGGTGCTTCGCTATTGGCCTGTGCTAATTTATTTTGCGTAGCTATGATATTCTTTATTCAAATCTATTATTTAAGTAAAACCAGCATTGCTTCGTTTGATTTTAACTTTGTGCGAATAGGTGTACCGTTCAAGATATTATAACATAGAGTGACTGCCATAGAAATTCAGGGAGACCAGATAAAGTTTTGAATGTTTAATATTTGAGTCTGACAACCAGTCTTACCAAAAGGGGCTTATCGTATTACCCTATTACTAGGTCGTGAAGATCAGATAGGCAGCCGCTCCAGGTATAATACGTCATGTATTAGACTGCATCCGATTAGACAGGGAGGCGACCCTAACATAGTTGGGAAAAGGCTAGACAGATGATGATAATGAGTTTAAGATTTCAGTAAGAAACGGGTTGTTTTCTAATTCAATCTAAATTTATTTCAAGCTAGATTTTAATTTTGATAAGAATAAAAAACTACCAGAAATTCAAAAGAATAAAAGATTTTTCGTCTCCATTTTTGCAAATATGTGTGTGAAGATCTCGAACTGTTCACATTCCTCGATTCTATTCCTTTTTCAATTCCCCTGTGGATGCGGAAATGAAAGAAAAATAGCTAGTTGATATAAGCTTTAATATGGAGCGGTCCGATATAGGCCAGTTCACCTTTTCCCGTCATTGTTATTTGAGAAGTTTGGTCCACTATGATAAAAAAATATTTGTATGGGTTTGTTATAGAATCTAGAAGGGGATGTTCATGTGGAATAAAAGATAAGAAGTTGTGTTAAGGCCAACATACTTAAGTACGTGTTGCTGAGGATTTTCTAACGCTATGCTTTTTCTTCCCAACTAAAACACTATGGTAAAATTGACTTTCAGGAAGTAGTGAATCTCAGCTTTATTTCAATAAATGCCTTCAATTAAAAAAATAAACAATAATAGAATTTCAGGCAGCTGAAGGTATCTTACGACTTTTAACATTGTTCTTTTTTTTTGTCAACTTTATGTCGTACTCCATCAATTTATATTAATATTCTTTAATTTTATATAACCTTAAACCATAAACCTTCATAAAAAAACAACCGAAACCAACAACTAAAAACGATTACCTATCACCCAAATTAATTTCCAACTACCCGCCTTTTAAACTAACTGAATAAACCAAAAAAACTATTTAAACGCTAGCGGTAAACTTTACACGATAACCGCACTTATGTACCTAGGTAAACGGTTTTATATCGTACCAAATTAAATTAAAATTTCTGGCCATTACATGCTAAAGTTTTACCGAAGTACTGCAGTCACATGTTAGTTTAATCTTGTATACGAGTAATATCTAGGAACGGTCCGTGTCCGATGCAGATGTTCTTTGTGAAAGAATGTTTGGGGTCAATGAACGATGTCGATAATGTTCGGAGGAGCATATTATTGGTGTAGGTCCACGTTCTAGTCAAAGTGATCATAGCTCGAATACTCGAGCGTTGCGTTAATTTTGTTAGGCGAACCCGGTTTTCCGGACAAATAACTGACATTAATGAACGCGACGATCGCGTATTCGCTCGATCGATAGCGTGGGTGGGCTTTGATTGGGACTTGGGGATAAGGTACATTGATATATCCTGTCTTCATTGCGTCAGTTATAAAAAAATTACAGCCATGCGTTGGAAAGTTGCACATAATGCTGGGCCATTCAAAAACATGCACATTAGTAAAAATCGTAAAGAATCAAGCAAAATAAAACAACCAATCCTGTTAACGCTAATTTGTTTATCAAAAAGGCGATACACAAAAACCTATTCACGATAGACAATCACAACGCCCCCATTATATCAAAATATAACCTCAAAATCCATTGTATTTGTTTTACATTCCCACTTCCCCCTTTTAATGGGGTGTCATAACTACTGAACTGCGTTAATGAATCATACCCAAAGGTCGGCTTTTATGGGCCACTAAATTATGGCCGTCGTTAGGCCATAACTCAACGGCTACCGGCAGATAGGCTAGTTTAGAGCCTTTAAAGGTTAATTGCTAGGTACGTGGATATATGCACAGTGAAAAATTGGCTGTGTCCGTTTTTTATAGGTGATCTTTTTAGTTGCTTCGGTAGTTTATGTCGACAATTGTTATTGGTAGTATCTTCTTTTAAATTTTTTTCTTCAGTATCCGGCTCGAAGGACCATGTTGAGTAACTTGAATAGGTGAACTATTATCCACCACCAAGTTCTTTCAGGAAGATGTTTGTCAAATGTGTAAAGCAATGGTATATACGAAAATGTAGGTACAAGGCGTAAAAATATGGACAACACCAGCGCGCAACATGCTAATCCATAAGCCCTACTTATCTTTCCTTTATCAAGAAAATTCAATGAAACACGTACCTTTCATGGAACTGAAAATCTAACTGGAATAAATAAAGTACAAAACAGCAAAAATAGATTAAAGAAGAAAAATAAATTCTAAAAAATTCTTATATTCTAGAAACAGAAAGAAACAGCATTACTGAAACATCACCCCATTACTCTGCAATTCGCATCAATGTTTAGGAGATGTCAAAAAATGTTAATATTACATTCCCTACTGAAATATGTTATAAATGTATTAAAAACTTTTCCCGCGAACGCTTCGATGAACGAAACGAAATGTAGGGTTGGGGGCTCAGAACCAGCGAGTAAAGACTCGTATAATATTTCTATTATACGAGTTATATACAAGCCTATGCCTATGGTAAAAAAAACATTTAAAAACCTTGTAAATATAGGTGTGACGTAATTTTTTTTCGTATTCTTCCTGGTAAGCTCTATTAATGGGTACCCGTATCATAAAAAATAACTAGTCCTTTTCTCTTTTTTTTTGTTTCGAAACATCTAAGTCCCGTGTTTTTTTTGCAGCCGATAAATGATGGCAGTTTTGTATCCTCACACACAATATACTCTTCATTAGTATGTTTTGAACCTGACTCTAGACAGGTTCAAAACCAGAAGACTACCATCTAAAAAAAGAAACCAAGTCAGAGGCCCATGAGCGGCATAAAAACTCTGAAGAACAGGATAAAGAAAAAAACCAACTAAGGAGAAGACTACTGACTTCTGAGAAATGCTTTTTCATGTTATGACATGCATCGTGAGACTCCGAGGAGTCATTTAATTCGACGACATTCAGCAAGCAAGTGCGATGATCAATATAAGGTCGTATATGGATTGAGAAGAGGGCTATAACTTGAAATGACGTAAGTATTTATTAATTAATTAAACATCAATTCAACCCAATTTAATTAATTAAACATCAATTCAACCCAATTTCAAATATTTGAATTATATAAATGTAATATCTCATAATAACTACTAAAATCCTATTATTTGAATTATATCAATGTAATAACGTTTAAACATTAATAACAAACACATTATACGTAGTGGAAATTAAACTTTACGTGTTAGTAAGCCTATATATAAATCAACTGAATACATATCCCTGTGTAAATAACATGGCTACGTGCCTGCAGAGTTATGATTTAATCTGATTTATGTTTGCAATATAACTAATGTTATATAATACATACTAGGGACGCTCCCCTGCTTCATATGGATTGAATGGCGACAATCATTCGAGGTTTCTGTCCTACAGGTCATCATCTGCCTTGCTTTTCCCAAATAGGTTGGGGTCGGCTTCCAATCTATCCGGATACCAACACCAACATAAATGTAGTTGAAACAAAGCCAGGCAGAGGGTAATGACTTCCGAAATAAATGCTCTAATGGTCCAAAATCTGCTAAAAATACATCGTTTAATTTAGAAAAACATCATACAGATATACACGAAACGGTCGGCTTTATAAATATACAGATACTGTACAAGTGTACAGATAGATATCTACATGCTATTATTACCTAATGGTATTCGAAATGGGCGCTAATGACATATTTAGGCAGTATTGTATTACGGGGCACGATTATATGTCTAAGATATTTCGGTGCTGAGAAAATAAGTGGCTATTAGTGTAAATATGGATCCTGGAATAACTAGGAAAATATTATCGAAACGTAAATAGATTCTATTACTGTAATAAACGTTTATGTATTGTAATTTGATATAAATAGACATACATTACGATTACACACACATGTCTTCGATATTTTCGTTCTGGAACGTGTCTGTTTCCTCGTAATGTTTTCCTTCACCTTACTTATTGCAAGCAGTGGTGATGAAATCATTTAAACGTGGTAAAGTGCCTCCAATTTATCATCATCTGCCTAGCCTTTTTCCCAACTTTGTTGGGATCGTCTTCCAGTCTAACCGGATGCAGCTGAATACTTGCATCTAAAATCAAAGCATTTATTTCAAGTAGGCCAGTTACAGGCACTTTTGAATTGTCGAAACAAAGATGAAAATTAAATGTAGCTACAGTCCCAGTCACAAAATATAAAAACTGTGAAAGTACTGTAGATGCCCATTCCCTAGATCCGTACATCTCTATGGAGAAGAACGGGCAAGAAACTCCATGGACACTCTTTTAAATCAGAATATTTGTACAAAACCTTGGTTACATCATTCATGTTGAGATGGTACATTATGTGAGAACAATGTAGCAAGATGTGCACGTTAAAAGTGTCCATAGTAAAAATATTAAAAAAAGCAATTCAAAAATAAAATTATTAATTCAAATAAGCTGTGGCAACCAAGAGCTGACCAGTCCCAACTGACAGCGCTCGTTCACGAACATGACGCATGTATCAGCACCATTAAACTCGACCATTTTGAAGGGAACAAAATGATCTGACACACGCGCCACCATCAGCGAGACATTTGAGTGAGCATGACATACTCTTACCCGCCAGGGCACATTCAAGTCAAGAAAAAACGTAGGTTTCCAGCATTCTAGTACATAGCACTCACACAATATGCGATATGCGGTTATATAATACTAAAGACATTGAATTTATACAATACAAGGATAGTTGTACAATCTTCAGCAGCTCCAACAATACAATTAGTGCTATCCATTTATGCACCACTGTCCTTGTGGAGCAGGACCGGTATTGAGCCAAGCATTTTTATCAGCGATATAATCGTACAATTTGTAATATGCTTGCTTACATAGTGTGCGTTTAATGCATGTTTTAAATTTTGTTTTATTCAGTTCAAGAATGCTTCATTTTACATTGAACGACTGTCTGTAACTATTGGGAGGAGTGCCTGTGACTATCAGTATAAATTATATTATTAAACATAGGCCTTTGCCCAGCTGTGGGATGTCGCAGCCTAACAGTATCAGTAGTATTCAATCATAGAGTTAGTTTTTTTGGCACAATCCAAGTTTTTTTTTCAGTACTCACCAATAATCACAGAAGACAAAATAAGTAATTAGCCTCATTTTTCATATTATTTAATTATTTATTAAAACTTTATGCACATAATGTACAAAGGCGAACTTAATGCCTTGGGCATTTTCTATTAGTCTACCTTAGGGTGATGCAGAGACAAAACAGTGCACACAACAGTGCAATAGTACAGAAAATGTTGAAGAATAAAATATAATACAACAAACACCAATACATACATACAACAAAATAAACAAAGTGAGGAAAGATAAAAATAAAAAAAACAGATGATTAAAAACAACAAATTAATTGTGGGACAATAGTCTGGCAACTTCATACATGTTCGTGAGCTTTAACTTTAAATGTGATGAATGTTATCGATATGAAAGAAACATTTGTCACGTCTTACCTCTTCGCACCTCTTCTCGCTTTTCGCGCCTTCTATGGCCCGTACCGCGCGTGACAAATGCATGCACTATTCCAATATATTCGCGTTTCTCCTAAGAAAGAGTTTTCGCTCTCGCCCCGATGTATTTATTCAATATTGAATTTGAAATCTAACTGTTTTTTCGTGTTTACTAGAAAACTTATAGGAGCTACGTGCAACTGTAGAAAACGTTTTATTTTACAAAATTGAATTTGCTGCAAGTACAACTTTCTCCGTTGGGGGTATACCGATGAAGCTGAGTGCGACTGTGGAGTGCCATTCCGAACCATGGCCCACCTTCTGACCTGCTCATTGTGCAATCTGTACTTTAAGGGACCTATCCGAAGCCACTACCAACGTCGTCGCCGTCGTCGATGTGGCTGAGTTTTAGTCGAAATAAATTTAAATTTATAACTATTGGAATCATATCGACACAACAAAGGAGAATTCTTCTATAACTGAATTCGTTTTCACAAAGGTTATGCTACCTTAGTAGACAAATAGATAGTGTTATAAAATAACACAATATCATTCTAATACCCCTTGAGTTATAAGTCGAGCTACACGATAACTGACAAATGCTTGCACTGACTGGACAGGTCCACTCAAATCTTGTGGTTCTTTCTTCAAAAGACCATCTCAGACACTAATCTGCACAGTCCTCATGTGAGTTGAGCAAGATTATGTCTGGAATTCAAAAGACATCCATCATCTGAGTTTGTATCGGCTGTTTCTTCTTAGAGTAGTCAGGTACAAAACACCGGCCCCATCTAGTTTAAAAAAATACGTGTAAAAGTGTTTGTAAATACCTACTTGGAAAAAAAAAAAATTATCGTCATCACTGGTTTGTATGTACACCTAGATTTCATCACATATATCTTATAAACTTATGAACTAGAATAACATACTGAAGAGATTTTGACTAGTCTATTTAATTACGTAAAGCTCCTCATGGACGTGTGTTTAGTAAACTGGTCCCACACAGGTGGATCCCGCGGGATCAGTCGACCTCATGAATTTTTGAATTGTTGAACAGATCCCGTTGACCAATTTTATAATTGGTACAGTCAAGTAGAAAAGCTTCTTGATATTATTTTTAAATGGTGATTGCCGTTGGACCATCGCCCGTGTCTACACTGGTGGGGCGGGGGTGGGTTTATTTTTATATTTTATTTATTTATTACCACCACTGCTGGCATAAACATGACGTTTGTAAGATTAGCTTCTTTGTGGTTGTTAAGGAACTTAGGGGAAAACTGGTCTCTGGTCAGCTGCCCAGTTTACACGGAGTAGGAACAGTAGTGGAAAAGTCGGCCGGGAAAAAAGTATCGTAGTTAAATCGACCCATTGGGATTTAATTTTATTAAAATGATAAAAAGGTACAAAATAAAACGTAAGTATCAGAATATGTCTTTATTATAATTATAATATACACCATTATTATCAGATCGTTCTGGAGCCAAAAGCCTTAAACTCGATCATCGAACTCGAATTTTTTTTAAATAAAAATCGCAGATTTTTTTTTTTTTTTTTTTTAATCACGCATTTTTTTTTTTTTTCAATAACGAAAATTTTTAATAATTTTATTTTTGTTATTTATTCCGTGGCTGCTACTGAACAAATCCTAATGGAAAACCACAATAACAGTTTGCCCCACCTGAGAATCGAACCCAGGACCTGATACTCAGCAGTCGCACTTTCGACCACTAGACCGACAAGGCAGTCAATAATAGAGTTATTATAAAAATCTATTTTCACAACACGAGAGCAATAATTCGTGTTGCTGCTAAATGGCGTGTCTATAATGCAATTACGCGTGTTAAAACATAAATAAATGTGTTCGGAAATATCCGAATGTCAGTGGAATCGGCTTTGGGTTAACATTAAATAAATGCATAGTTTTGAGCTGTCATGGTGGTTTTGTATATGGTTTGTGATCTATGTTACATATTTTCATATGCTCCATTGTTCATTATCCATTATTGTTATTAACTAGTAAAGGTTTATTTTCTCAAGAAGAAGTTTAATTACAAAATGCATTCAGAGTGTTTTTATTCAGAGATCTAACAAAATGCATCCAAATTGCTGAGGAAACAGTTTTCAAGACTGAACATCTTCCCAAATTACTGTTACTATCTTAGGAACAGGAACGAATTTTTTTTTCGCTTACCCTGCAGATGATCTTCTGTTTCGTGGGTGCGTTTACAAACATTACATTAACAAACATTATACAAACAGCCAGACTCGGAACAACCATCTCTAGACTACACAAATGCTTGTTTTGTGCTCGAATCGACCTTGAGACACGCAGCACAACAGTCAATCGCTCAGCTACTGCGCCAACCGTGGCGTAAAATATTGTTGATGCCTACAAAAACAGCACAGTTCAAAAAACAAGATAAAAGTGCAGAATTCATATTATGAACATAGCACCATTGACTGAGAGCAGCGGTGGCCCAGTGGTGGCGGCCCCGACTTACAAACAGTAAGTCGTGGGTTCGAACCCAGACAGGCGCATTACTTTGTGTAATTTATTTCATCACCACTGCTCTCAAAACGGTGAAGGAAAACATCGTGACCCCTAAAACAAAATAAATGAAAGAGCAAAACCAAACTACTTAACTACCAAATAAGCACAATATCTGTAGAAAAAAACCTCCGGTAACTAGATAAGTTGAGCTTATTCCTGCAAGTTATCTGACAGATCCGGGTCGCCATGACACTGAGGGAGTAGGCCAAGGGTTGTCACTTGGCCGCTGTGTCATCCCGGGGCGTAGTTTCGCCAACTTGTATAAGTATATGTGGATGAGAGTAATTGGGCGTATTTGGTATGAGGTTGTTTTTGTAGTATTTTTTTCTTAGAATTAACAATTATTAACGGATATGTAAGTTTTTTTATAGGAATTTGTGGCTAAATCATAACAGTCGCTCAAATAATTTCAGGTTATTACAAACAGAGGTTACTCCGTGCCTCGGAAAGCACGTTCAGCCGTTGGTCTTGGCTGTTATTTGTAAATCTTTGACAGTCGTTACAAATGCCTGCTTAAAGTATTGGTTAACAATGGATATCGTATTACCAAATGGTGTCGTGTATCCCAGTAACTCTCAACTCAGCACTGTATGTAGTGAACCCCCAGACTTTCAGGAAATGTCAACATCTCATCTATTGCCTATAAAGTACGTTTGCATTCAAGTTGACTAGCCACATAAGGCAAAGGCTGGATTATCAAGAAATCGAGACGTTTCTCACAAATTCAAACAGACTGTCCAACTGGAAAATACTTGCAGGCCTAAATTCCAAATCCGTTGAAAATAGTATTCCTATTCTTGTACTTTATTCTACACATAAATGCAAAGGACTGACTGGTTCGTTGGTCTAGTGGTTGCAAGCGCGACTGCTGAGCAATGAGATCCTGGGTTCGATTCCCAGGTTGGGTAAAGTGTTATTGGATTTTTCCATCAAGAATTTCTCAGTAGCAGCCAGTCTAGATTTGTACCCGATTGATGGCAATAGGCTCGCCCCCTTTATAAAAAACTCAAACATAACTGGCAAAATGTGGGTGTACTGTTAGGTACATCTTTGCCGATCCCTTCGGAAATTACAGGCATAATGTTATGTTTTGTAAATACAGAGAAAATATATTAGCGTGTGTACAAAGGCGAGCCTAACCCAGAATCGGTTTTGCAACAAGCTCTTTTTATAGCTACCTAGCCGTAATTAAAGACTTATCAAGACTATTAGATACAAAAAATAATGACCAACATAAATCACACCCAGGACATTTCACCTCTACGCTAGCAAATCGACCCAACCTTACATACCCTAACAAAAATACGAATCATTTCTCGCCAGAAATCGAACGAAACAGAAAACCCTATTCTTCTATACCGAAAATTAATAACAAAAGTGTGCTAACCTCTAAGCAATAAGGGTGAAATTGCCATGTAATCAGTTGAAAATCGTCACCATCTGCAAAATGGTTGGAAATGTTGAGAAATTGTACGTTTTCGGTTCGTTAGTCAGGAATATTGGTTCATTGCTGGTGGGGCGAGATTCATTACTTCGAGTTTGGGATCGCTACAGGCATTAAGTGTTTACTTGTTACGAGACTATGGCGTGGAAGGAAGAAATAGTTGCGGTGTTCAAGACATAATATAACTTATGTACGTGGGTGGTTATTTGGTTTAACTCAGCTTATTTATTTTTCTAGAGAAATCCCTAGTGAAATGGTGCAAATAAGATTAGCAAACTACTGCTATGCTTATTCTACGCTTTTGCTACACCTTAGCTAATGCTACGCTTGCTACGAAACCGAATCCGCTCAGCGAGGTATCGTTATATTAAGTACTGATTTTCTTACTAAAAGTAGATCAATTTTATGGTTCCAGAGTTCATTAACCCCTCTCTAAAGAAAGAACATCGTATACTCCTTTGAACCCCAAACTCAATGGTACTTGACACACGTACCGCAACATTCTGACAACCCGATTAAAAATATTTAATCAGACGGTGTCAGCGCGTGTACCGCGGTAAATTTAATTACGACGAGTCGTGATCCCACTTCGTTTGACAAACTAAAAACATCCAGAACTTTTGTTTAGCGCTAGGTTTAAGTTGGTTTGTTTTGTTAGTGTTTCTTTTTGTGTGGGAGTTACACAAGCTGATTTTTTAGACACGTGTAACAGTGATTGCCTTCGTACTACGACGTGGTTGGCGCAGTGGCTGAGCGATTGGCTGCTGCGTTGCTTGTCGCGGGTTCGATCCCCGCACGTAACAAACATTTGTATGAGGACGAGGAAGTAATTCCAGGTCTGATCTGGTTGTTTGTGTATATGAGATTAAATACTGTAAAAACTATAATAGATAGAGCAACAATTCCTAATCTTTTAAGAGCCATTTGGCAATAACAAAATCGCTCCAATTTCATAATCTCTCGATTAGAATAACTTATTATTCCAATCATTATTAATTTAAACATAATATAGCACTTTATATCTGTAGGCTAGCCATATCTGTGGCCTGACGGCCAATGGAGCCAACGAGTTCTGGAGTGGAGATCACGTAAAATAAAATCGGGCTAAGCTGATTGATTGCCAAACTTAAGTGGCAGTGGGCAGGGCACATTGCTCGCAGAACGGATGGCCGATGGGGCCGAAAAGTTCTGGAGTGGCGACCGCGAACCGGAAGACGTTGCGTTGGAAGGCGGCCACTAGGTGGACCGATGGCCTGGTGAAGTTTGTAGGAATCCGCTGGATGGACGCTAAGTAATTATAACAAAAAATTATCTCATCCAGAAATATTTAATACTAAAATAGGAAACAAACAAACAAACAAACACATCTAAGAGAAATAAATTAATAAGTAGGGTTGTACAGAAGGTATACAGACAATCACCACACACACACACACCGTTATAACATACTCACACACCCACTTTAACTCCAGAGGCACACACACTCTCACACGCTGTATTCTTAGCTATGTATAGATGTTAAATTGTAAATCCTTATTTGGCTGTATGATTAGTTAAAATAGTTTAGGTTAAGATTGTAAAGAGCTGTGGATTTTGTAATAAATAAATAAATGCGAGTCGCACGGAACCGGTCAATGTAGCGACACTTGGGGGAGGCCTATGTCCAGCAGTGGACGTCTTTTGGCTAAAATGATGACGAAGCTGATTGATTAATTATACTTCGTCAGTAAGACCAAGAATTCAATTACACACCAAATTTGCATCAAAGATTCAGTAGGTACAGGATACAATATCACTCTGATCGCTTAAGGTCCAATCTAGACCAACCCTTAATCCTTCTGTCAATACTACGACTAAGCCTGGCCTGCAAGGGATATTTAGGTCAGCTAAATAATGTACAGACCTTCGAGCAATTCATTTGCTTCTTGAATTATTCAGGCAGTATCTATGATTGATATTTGTACATGGAAATTTAATTAAAGTTGGCACTTTGGTGAGTTTTAAGTGGTGTTAAAATATTCAGTTTGTGGTATGTTATAGTTGTACAGGAGGTTTCATGGTGTTAAGCAGGGTTTAAGCTCTAAGCCGTCGAGCATAAAGTACAATTAGGGCTCATTTACAGAGACGCAGCGCGTCGCGTCAGGCGGCGCGGGCCGCTTAAAATTCAAACATATGGCAATGTATCAGTGCGCTTATGGAGAAATGTTTTTACGCGCGTTTGCTTGAGATTCAGCGTCGAACGGTGCACGCGGCATCCAACGCGGCGTCCACCACAGCGGGCAACGCGGCGGGCATAAACACATAAACACTAGATAACAATGTTACTCGTAAGTTGCACTGTCAGAAGTATTTATTCAATAAACTTATGCGAATTAGACTGGTATTTTTATTTATTCGCGAGAAGAAGAACACAAAGAGCGTATGGCTGTTTGACATCCGTCATGACGTGACATGATGACATAACGCCGCGGGCAACGCGCCGCTACCCGCGACGCCTCTCCGTAAACAACATCGTACTTTGCCATATGTTTGTGTTTGGGCGTGTGATAACGCGGACCGCTGCACGCGCCGCCTCTCCGTAAACGAAAAAAAACGCACAACGCGTCGCACAACGCGCCGCCCGTCGCGGTGCGTCTCCAGAAATGAGCACTTAGTCTATAAGCTCATACTAATAGACACAGTTTCTGTGAGAACTTTTTCTAGTAACACACAGGCTCATATGCGGTTTGGGAAATGTCACACAATGTTACACGTCTTCGATTTTCTGTTTCCAGGATATGACTCTCGTGATGTTTATGTTTTCTTTTATCGGTTTGGGGAGAGGCCTTTGACCAGCAGTGGGATGACGCAGGCTAACAGTATCAGTGCTTTGAGGTGGTGATGAAATAAACTACACAAAATAAAGTCCCTGCTAGGGTTTGAACGGAAGAACCCCAAATGGTTAATTGGGGCGAGTACCACTACTAGACCACTATTTTTGACAATATTAACTGCCACATACAAAATATAATGTTCAATATTCAACCAACAGTATGTCCGCTACAAATTGGCCTAAGCTACAAATACATAATACTCGCATCGAAATATCGTTACATAGTTTCGAATATCAGTTTGTATTTCATACCGACGCTCTAACATGTATAAATGAAAAAAAACAATGTATCCATTTTGTTTAAAAAAGTCGTTTTCCGAATACATGTTGCAAACAATACCTCTCCCACGCGAATCTCAATTTATTCACAAAATATGATACTCAAATTGGGTTACGAAATTTCACTAACAAATTCAATCAAGCTGTACTATAGTCAATTTTACGGCGTAAGAGACCTAAAATGATGTATTTTGGAAACCACAGAACTGGATACATTAACTAATCACAATAAACGGGCCTGTGGTCCACTCGGACTTAATTTGCATCGGTACCAAATAACGATACCGGAAAATACCGAGTTTTGGTACTGGTACCGGAAATTGGGTTGCCGTTCGCACGGATGACAATGTTGTCGTATATGGCTGCGTTTGAAATTGTTTTTTGACGGCACTCATACATTGGGAATTATTTTCCGAGTTTACCTTTAGTAGATTGGAAAGTTAACGTTTCTTCCTTCCCTTAGTATCGTTTTGTGCTTTAATATTCTTCTATTAAAAAGGGAATAGAATTTCAAGGCTTTGTCAGCTTGTCAGCTTGTTAGTCTCTAAAGGCGCTTAAATACATTTATTTTTTCAATAATATAAGCTTCTTCTAATAACATAATAATTACTCAGCATTATGACTTAAGGCTCATTTACGGAGACGCGGCGAGTCGCGCGTCGCGAGACGATGATACTGTTTACGGAGAAGCGTTTTTACGCGCGTTTACTTGAGATGCAGCGTCGAACGCCGCGTCGGACGCAGCGGTGCACGCGGCGTCCAACGAGGCGTCCACTGCGTCAGGCAACGCGGCGGGCATAAACATAAACACTAGATAACAATGTTATTCGTAAGTTGCCCTGGCAGAAGTATTTATTCAATAAACTTCTGCGAATTAGACTGGTATTTTTATTTATTCGCGAGAAGAACACAAAGAGCTTATGGCTGTTTGATGACGGATGCGTCATGACGTGACATGATGATATAACACGACGTTCGTAAACAACATCGTACTTTGCCATAATTATGTTTGTGTTTAGCCGTGTTGTAACGCGGACCGCTGCACGCGCCACCTCTCCGTAAACGGGTAAACGCACAACGCGTCGCGCAACAAGCCGCGCAACGCACCGCCCGACGCGCCGCGTCTCCAGAAATGAGCACTTAGTCCACCTATCTTGACCACAGCTGAGGCCGGCACAAGACCGTAGAGATTGGCACAAGAGTGGGTGAATTCAGGCTATGGATGATGATAACTTAGCTAAAACACATATACACACACACGCGCACCCTATACACACCATTCATTCGCTCATTGAAACAACTAGCAGTAAACTCAGAGCAATAAACAAAACAACGTCACAAAACTATCTCTCATTACAACCCACACTTGACATTTCCACAAAAAAACACACAACTACCCACTCCATCCCTCCCGATCAGAGAGGACATAAATTAAACTCCGTTCATTCGTTCACTCGTTCACTATAACCTTCACACGTGCCCAACGCAATTCCGCTTTCAAATTGAATGCGCAACGAAGAATACGAATACAAAGTGTGTTTTACAACTCTCGTAGTACGAGAACTACGATCGGTACGCGATAAACTTGCAGTACGCCGTAAACTGCGACTGGACATTGTGAAGCATGTGTGGCGTATCGAGGACTTTAGTGCTTTTTGAAAGCTTGTCATATACTCATATTTACGTGAGGGATTTGTCAGTCAGTAAGATTATTGCCTGTGACTATTTGAAAGCGGCAGCTGTGTGACCCCGGACGTTTTATTTGTGAAGCTGACGTCTCGCGAGTTTGACGATCAAACTAAATCGATTTTCTACTTTCGAGTGTTGACATTGTAGAATGGTTGTTTGAGGTTGTCGATCAGTAATATCGTTAATTCAATTCTGATTAATGAAAATGTTTTACCAACTATACAAATAGTAACCAAATTTCGTGTTGTTCGTCGATCTCTCTGTATTGTTTTTTGCATAAGATGTCATTGTGTAGTTACTCTCAAGCACTTGGAATAATGACTGCAGACGGTTCAACTGACGTCACTGCTACATGATGGCCTTAATTTCGAAATTAAGTCTGCTTTGGACGTGGCGAGCAATCGTGAGGCAAATCATTTCTGTCCTTACAGAAGTTGCTAAGCGATGAACACGGCCGCTCTGCTAGAAATGTAACGGAGAAAATAAAGAACCACGACTTTGTTTGTTAGCCTCTCATGTGTCCCACTGCTGGGCAAGGGACTCCCTGTTCTGCATCCAAACCTCTCTATCTTGTGCGATACCTGGCCTTATCACCCCGCAAACATGATCAGATCATCACATCACCTTCGCCGCGGTCTACCTCGACAGTTATTTCCTCCGTAAGGAGTCATATTTCAAACACTATACAACGCTACCTGTCCTTTAAAGTTGCGCATTACCTTGACCGACTCATCCCTGGCGTCCCATAAAAGTTGAGTAAAGCACCTCTTATAACAGATTCTACAGGAAAACTGACAGTTAATGCGTAAAACAGGCCACCTGCAATGCAGAGGACAGACACAGCCGGTACCCGTTTTACTTAACATGAAGCCTGCCATATCATGAATAAAGGAACTATCGCGCTAATTAGCACATGACCTGTTTTATTTAATCAAGGATGGCGGCGATGTCGACCGCGGAGGTTTGTAATAAAGATCATGGTAGTTTTTTTTTCTCTGCATCTGTAGAGTGGTGTCAAAGTTGGCAAAGATGTGATTAAATAAAAGATAGATAGATTAGGCTTTTAGATAGCACTTAAACATGACAGGTGTAAAATGGGTATTGTACTATATGTACACCTATAACTAAAAAGAAATTGTTATCATAATCATCTGCCTAGCCTTTCCCATAACTTAAAACTGACAAACTGACGAACTAACTTTGTTAACGGCAACTGAAATTATTGAAATGTCCAGATATTCCTATTCCATAATTGGCGTTCGCAGTAGGTTGTTATTTATCTCTGCTTCAATAACATGCTCTTTCCTTTTCTCTTAAAGTTTGGATTCAATGTTTATCCTGAAGTTCAATTCACAAAACAAAGTAATTTACTGTTCTACTGTCTCTCATCGTGATCATCTTCCTGTCCTTGTCTCATGTTACTTGGGGTCGGCGCAACACGTTTTTTTTAATTCTATTCTGTCAACCGTCACGCTAATATTTACTTTTTTTTCTTTCCTAACATTCCTCACACCATCTATCTATCGTTTTCTTGGTCTTTTTCTCCCTTTCTATCCATCAACATTTATGTTCGTCACATACGGTTTGTCCCTCCGCATCACATTCTACTAAGACAGTCGATTCCCTTTTAACTTTTCTGTAACTGGCGCAAATTTCTCACATTTGTCCGATAAAATATTGAACCATAAAAAAAAAAGATTATACAAGCAAACATAAGCATCGCTCAAAACACTCAAACTCATCCGTCTTTAACAATAAATAAAATAAAAACACCAGCACAACATACTCGATACTCAAAAGTTACAAGAAACTAACGTTTAACGTTAAGGCGATTACATGAGCTAAACGCAAGTTTTATAATGCAAAAAAGCATATGATTCACTGCAATAAACAAAACCAGAAAAATATATGATATTCTTCAGGATATATGCTAGTACAATAGTGTTTTGAAAACATAATACAACAAATTTTATTCGATAGAAAAAAATCACGAACTTATCTCTATAAATTTATTTTAACGAGTAAAAACCATACTAAAATATATGCGATCATTCTGTTTTTTTGGCAAATAATTCTACAAGCAAAATACTAGTATCATAGTGTTTTACTTTTTTAGTCCAATCAATAGATTTTTTGTAAATCGCAAAAAAACACTCATTTTGCACTATTCGGCCGCAGTGACTGACGTAACAACCACTTTGTCGTGCAAGCTGATTAGAACTTTATTCTAACAGTATTTCAAACGAAGTTTGAACCAACACAAATACAGTTGCTTATTTAGCTCTTGTAATCGCCTTAAGCAGTGCAGATGCTTCAAGTATTCATCCAGTTTAGTGCTCGCAATAGTATGTGATGATAAATAAGCATACGTGAGAAGTTCTCTGTTATATCTCTGTGTTTTATAACAAAAAGCAACGCTATGTTTTTCTTGAAAACTATATTGTGAGGATTTTCTGCTGTGTTTTCACTGAGAACTTCTGTATTTATCAATAAAAGAGATAAGTAAAATAGCTAATTCTCACTATTTTAAACAATCTGTTTATTCTCAGTATTAAACTCTTTGGGATTGTTGGTCTGAACGAAAAATATTGTTGTGTTGAGTTGGTCAACAGACAACTATAGAACTGCAGATAGGCAGCCTTTGAGTATTTCCTTAGGTCATAACTAGACAGTCAACTTCACCGCCAGTTTTTCCGATCACCAATCTTTTAACCAAGAGAATATATTCTACCGACGATATTACATGTTGCAAAAATAAGAGGTCATCCTCCAAGATGCTATTAAAAAGTAATGTTTCAATGCCGATCTGAAACGACATAACCAATCACAAACTAGTTAGTAACGCATTAGTAGGTGGTGAATATATTACACCCTTGTGATTTGAATTTGCTACTTTTGACCAACGTCGGCGTCGTGAGCAGTGGACATTAAAAATATTGAATTTCCCGAACAAATGACAGTGCAGTTATAGGAATGTACAGACGCCAGCACATCAACCTACCCAAAACTGTCAAAATTTCCCAATTAACTAAAGCTTTAGCAACAAAGTTGAAAATCTACTAAAGAAATTTGACAGATTGTAGAAGCTTGCTATGTTGGCGTCTGTACATTATTACATCAGAGTACTTAATAAAAGAACATTTCCAAGACACTCAAGAAGCAAATTGCTAAAGGACAGTCTAAATATGCAAGAAATAAAAACATACGCGCGCGTCAGTAGCACATGTGACTTGACGGGACACATACACAAAGCGACTAAATTGGAAACGTCGCAGCGACACGCAGACGTGTTATTTGTTACCTCAGTTGTGGTGTAAAGTGGAAGCGGAAGCGGGTTTAAGAAAGTGATGATGTCTGAGATTTAGTGGCAATTTCACAAACGAATTTTTTTGAACGATTTATTTTTTCAAATTTCTTTATGTAAATGACGTTCAAGAGCTGTCAGTTTTATAATTTTATGTTAATGTATACTGTCAGCTGTGAAGCTACCTTTCATAAAATAAATAATTGCTACAGAATATTGGCGGCGAAATTCACTCTTATTATGCAATATTGCCTTTAAATCTTACAACTTTTACCACACAAAGTGACTCCCATATCCAAGTATCACGTAGAAGGCATTTTAATTGACATTTGGATGTCCCGAAACACTGGACCAACAATTATTTAACCTTAATCATTTCGGTCTAGATAGCATTCTAACAGAGAAACAAAAATGCTTGTGTGATTTCAGACAATTTCATCTTATAGAAATGCCTCCATTGAGTGTGTGTCATCATTCTCCTGGTTGCCCTGATCCCAATTTATTTGTGGTCGGCAGCAGCATGTCTTCTTCTTCCATACTTCTCTATTACTCGTCATCGCAGCAGTCACATCCTTTTTAACCATATTATCTTTCTTTACACAGTCCATCCATCGTTTCTTTTTTCTTCCTCTACTCATATGGCCATCGAAATTCATACTCAACATTTCCCTCTCTACAGCTTCCAATATTGACATGTTCAAACAAAAAGGTGCAATTTGTTCGTACATACTCTCATATTGCAAGTTCATTAACCCGCAACCTTGTACTCAAGCAGAAAGTCCTTTAAACGAACCCGCGTCCGCTTATGCCTCACCCCACACACAAGAAGCATTGCCGCTGCTCTCAAACTAGGAACTGGTACAAGTGAAAAATGTCCCGTCGCAGCGCTCCCCCGACAATGGAAATAGAAGTGTTTGTTACACACATAGGTCTTACGTAAACAGCTGCTTAAATATTCATTTACAGAGCATGCAGCAATGTATGATGAACATTGGCAGAATGTTGAACAGGGTGTTTGGTAGTTAGTGATTACTGGGAGAGAGGGTTTTACAACTTTCCACAAAATTTTTGGAAGATATTTAGAAATCTAACCCGTTTGCGATTGCCTACAATTATTATTCGAGTTGCAATCATTATATTATTTAACTGTGGTTTCGAGTACATTTTCTTACGTATTATCGTCTGTTAATACGCCATATGTCGGGTTAAATAAGTGGAATTTTAAAAGAAAACTTAATATTTTTTTTGCGATAGTAAGAATACCACGAAAAGAACACAATACGAATTAATATTTAATTGACAATGATAGATATCTAAGTTTACGATATTATTATTTTCAACCTTGACAACAAGGCGTATGAGTTAAAAGAAACCTTTGATTTAACATAAAAATACTGGTCCCGATCCATTAACAAAAAAATACACCACCCACAGCACCCACATATTCTTATACGTCAATTGAATACAAAATATAACAAAATTAATGAAAGAAAATGCTAATATTGACTGCGTAGGAAAACAAATGAATTATCACAGAATTAGATCTGAAATCTAAATCTAACCACCTATATATACTACGCCTAGCCTAGCTTTGCCCACAACCCTATTTAACTAATAGAATATTCAAAAACAAAACGAAATAATTGAATACATAACAGAAACAACAACCGCTTCATTTTATTCATTAATGTCACTTCTCAAAACCAATTTCGATTCATTGAATTAAACTACCGCAAATGAATTCAACCAGAATGGTGTCATTTTGTTTCATTTTAATTTTAATTTGGTGCAATAACATTTCTATACTCAACTCGACTATTACAATACATTTAATAGGTATTTTGAAAGTGGGGTTGGGTGAGGCTTGGCAAAAATTAATTAAAAAAGGTGTAAAAGATTTTGGTGTTTTAATGCGTAATACCTACTTAGTTATGGGTAAACCCAATTAATACAGGAGTGAACATAAAAAAGTGTTTTAACAAAGGGCACTTCTGTATATCCCAGCCCAGGTGGATAAAATACTAGCAGCAGGAAAGTGAGATAGACTGAGACATATCGTGGCTAAATAATAACATCCGCCCCGGTCAATCTTCAGGTTAAGCCGCGCTTGCCAAGGTTGGTTCCTGGATGGGTGAAGTCCCATTACATGCCAAGTTTCCTCCGCGCCTCGGAAAGCACGTTAAACTGTTGGTCCCGGCGGTCACATCTTTGACAGCTAGTCAGTGGCCCGAAAGTCTGACAACCAGTCTTATCAATCGTATTACCCAGTACTCACTGGGTTGTGGAGGTAAGATAGAAAGTCGCTCCATGTAAAATACTAGTATTCAACTGCATCCGGTGAGACTGGAAGCCGATCCCAACATAGTTGGTAAAAGGCTAGGTAGAAGATAATGGATTGATTTAGAAATTGTTGCCTATACACAATAAAGCAGAACTGTCTATTTCATGTTGCCACAAAGAGTTTTGTGTGATAACCCTGTTCACGCTTCAGGCTAGTTTTTCCTAGCCAATCGGAAAGCAGTTAGGGCCACATGTGCCGAAAATGTAGGAAATATAGCGGTGTAGCACTAACGAGCTGGATCACAGTCATAGTACTTACTTATTAGTACCGGGATGTTGGTACCAGTTTTAAAACGGGTTTAATTCCGTTTCAGTTGTCTAAATAGTGTATTCACCGACGAGTTCAGTGTGGCTTTATGCTATCAAGGGTTGGCTTTAAGTCATTACCTCTTCTTGTTGATAATGGACTCTCAAACGTAAGACATTTCGAATTACGCTGCATCGTAAGAAGTAGAGTTCTACAAATTCTGAACTCATAGGTCAATTGATAAATAGATAATTCTTCGAATACTGTTTGTCGGAAATAAATTAATATATCGATAATTCCATAAATGTACCAATTCCAATTAAATGTAATTCCTACATTATACCTAGTAACCAGAAATGCCAATAAATTACACACCCACCAACCCAGACCACTATTACAATTGAAATAGAAAATAATAACCATTTATACAACTCATTACATTTTTTCCCTTGCCTCTGAAATGTACGGTCGGACAAGCTATTTGGTTTACAGTTTAACCCACAAATTACATTGTAAAATGTAAACCAAATAGCTTGTTCGACCATACTATTGATGACTAGTAAAATATTATCATGTTTGTGATTTCAGTCTTAGTTTAGTTAAGATTTTCCCACGACATCTTCTCCGACTATAAATTAAAATAGATGAGGGCTAACAAAAATAAAGGTCTAAGACTACGAAATCTGATCCTCCCCAGGACAAAAGCCGGGTAGAAGATTCCCCTGTAGGGTAGTTTATTTAATACGCTATTCTAAAGCTATGTGTGATAACACGCTCGTTCCAAGATGGCGGTAAGAACGGTGAGTCAGTTTGCATAATACGTCTAAATGCGGGAAATATGGACCGTCTAAACAGAGCCTAACGAACCTGTTCGTATTCATAGTGGGTTGTTAAAATTTTGCGGTTGGTGTGATTGAAGCATGTTTTTGTGGGTGGGTGGGTGTGGGTAAGGTTTTGATTTCTTTCTTGTGTACTAGATATTTGCTTAAGCTCGAGCAACTTTTGTAATCAAGAGATTCTAAACAGAACTAGCCCCTAGAACAAGAAGCAACGACTTTCAAAGCAGTTCATATTACAACAACCTAAAATCATATTTTTTTCTGTAAATTGGTTTTATACGCTACATCATGTTATGTTTTAAAACTATTTGGGGCCGGTGTTTCGTACCTAACTACTCTGAGAAAAAACAGCCGAAAAAAATGCAGAGGTCACTGTCTTTTCTAAAGTCGGTGACATAGGTCAAGTAAATATTTATCATGGCTCAATGTTCGAAGCAATTATTTGAAAAAAAGAAGACATTTCAAAATATTTCAGTAGACAGTTCATACTTACAAAAGTCTTAGTTCCTAATCACCTGTTTTTGCAGTCTAACCCGAAACCCGATATAAATACCTTGGACTCACTAAGAAATATCGTATTTCAGGAAAACCGTAAACACTAATTGCTACACCATTTTACGCCTTCCATTACATAGCAATACGGACATTGTTACCTATTGTTATTCAGTACTTATTTAGCACTTACGTCGGTATACAGTTTACTGCCTGTTAAAGAGACATTGTCTGTTTATGATTGGGGTTGTTTCAGGACACATTGTTTTAAGACCTGTGCCTGAGTTGTGAGCTAAACGATGAGGCGTCGACGTCGCTTTAGATAGTAACATAACATTGGGAAATGTGTTACTCTGTATGTTTAGTCTGTTATGAAATAGCAAATTGACTGTGACTTAGTTACCACCCTTTTAACCGATCGTTGAGACTGGCGGTCCTTGAAACCGATCATTCGTTCATCGTGGAATCGGTGTACAGACATCTCGCGTTCGCACGTCCTGACACGAACACACTGATCAATACATCAAACTTTTTTGCAAAAAATATACCCGACTTAGCTTCAGAAGTCGGTGACCTTTGTGTGATTGATTTAATTTTTTTGTCACCGACTTCTGAAGCTAAAGTTATTTTTCATGTTTTTTGTTTTTTTTTGAAGTCGGAAGTTTTTTAATTTTTCCATTTTTAGTTGTAATGTATCCTATACAAAATCAATTTGAAGTAATCCCAACAAAAGGTAACTGCTGTAAATCGTTGAGGAATTCCGTCGACTGTCTATGGTCTTCATCATCAGACCTGTAATGGCACTTATAACCCATATGGGTGCAAAGTTCTCATCAATAGAAATGAATTAAGTCTAAACAAGGTAAAACAAGGTAGCTCTGTAAAACGTTGAGAAGTTCCCTTGACTGTCCTTCGTCTTCATCATCAGACCCTGGTTTCCTTCATATCTACTTTCTAAAAAAAAAAGAATAATCTTAATCGGTTCATAAACGACGAAGTTTTCCGCGAACACTCATAAAAATATATATATAATTATATATACGGTCGAATTGAGAAACCTTCTTTTTTAGAAGACGGTTAAAAATTCCCAAGGAAACGATAAAAAGATTTGTACCTACCTAAAAACACATAAAAAGCCTGAAACCATCTTACCTACAGTGGTACCTTTGTGCTCTTTTGTCTGTAAAATTGTTCCTGTATAACTATGTTTGTGTGTTCATAAACAAATTGCACACACACATGGGACATGTATTACATGGGACTTAAACATAACTGGCGAAATGTGGGTTTACTATTAGGTACAGCTCTGCCTAACCCTTCGGGGATTACAGGCGTGATGATATGTAATAAATAAATAAATATCTTAATAGAAAACAGTCTGCGAACCTCAATCCCACAATAAAAACAATAGACAGTCAACCGACCATTATTTTATCAAATCATTATTTCCAAAACCGCTATGTGTGCACTCAGTCGCAACAGCACTTATCTCACGATTTTCCTCAATCAATAATCTCAAAATAAAATGTTCCTTCGAACAGTTCATTTTTCTCTCAAAACCTTCATATAACAGGACGTATCGACAGTGAAATAAAGCTGGAAACACACTACTGTGTCGTGTTGTACCGTGTCGTGTCAGAATCATATCGGTTTCATACAAGGTTACAAACACATTACAGAGTGCTGTGTGTGTGTATGTGTTTCTTAAAATGAAGGCTGAAATCACATTTACACGCACAGAATAGCATTTTCTTGCATCTTTTTCCCTTTCTGATACTTAGAATTGCATCTCACTGAAGTGAAAGGTCCGATCGCACGTTAAAGTGCTTTCGATGCGAATGAATGCTTTCGACCAGACTACTCGCTCCACCAATGACGCCTTAACGTGACAGAAAGAGAAAGAGATTATCGACAACGCTGATCCGTGCTTGCAAATGTGATTTCAACCTTAATGTATAAGTTAACTGTATTAAACCTACCTCAGCCTAGCCTTGCCTAGGTTGGTCTGTGGATGGGTGACCCATAACATACCGAGTTTCCTCCGTGACTCGGAAAACACGTTAAACAGTTGGTCCCGGCTGTCATCTGTAGATCTTTGACAGTCGTTACAGGTAATCAGTGGCCCGAAAGTCTGACAACCAGTCTTACCAAGGGGTATCGTATTACCCAGTACTAAACTGGGTTGTGGATGTCAGATGGTCAGTCGCTCCATGTAAAATATTTATTAAGTATTCAGTTGTATCCGGTTAGACTGGAAGCCGACCCCAACATAGTTGGGAAAAGGCTAGGCAGATGGTGATGATATTACAGTGTGTTATGCGTGTGTATAATGTGTTTCTAGCGATATGCCACTGATGCGACACGACACAGTAGTGTGTTTCTACCTTAAAATGGTGTATGTTCGTAGCTGCCCCTACCAGCCTGACTCAGTTAATACAACTTCGATAATTTATCGTCCGCTCAGCGAAACTGTTCGTGAAATATTTCTTCACCCGTTTGTGATAGGGTTACCGAGCGTTGTAATTGGAAGTTATATATATAGGATGTAAACAACCTCATCACGTAGCCGTCAACCAAGCATTCTGTACATCAAACTAAGTAACTTTACGCAAAAATTATTGCTGGGTAACGACTTTTTTTTTGGGGTGAAAAATCATGTTTTGTGGTAGAACTCAATGTAACGCACTCAAAACATTGTGCTGATCGATGGATTGAATAGTGCGGGGGTCGTGGAGGTGTTTAAGTTAAAAATCTTACATTAAAAACTTGTTAAAAAGTTGGAACTTTGACCCCCAATATCTCCGTAACTAGAAGGTTCCCAGGTATGGTGTAGAACAAAAAAAATATAAACATGTGCCTTTCGGCTTGGTTAAGAGGTTTTTTATACCCTTTATTATGTGTGTGTGTTTGTGTGTGACTAAAAGTATGTTTGTTTAAGACATACTTTTTGTTTGGGTTTCTGAAAGAGCTACGTCAATAAAGGTCTGCGAAAATTATAGCTGATTTTGTTTCGTAAGATCTGTTGGAAAGTAACTAGCGATTACAATGATAAAATAATTGTGCTGTTATAAAATTATTTTGTTTTTTTGTAGGGAGAGAGTATTGGCTCAGAATCTGTGTTCACAGTTGAACACAGATTCTGAGCCAATTCTCTCGTCAGGATTCACATAAAATATTTTTATCTTTTCTCTTTTCTGTTACCAGTATAGGGATTGTAACATGTGTGTCCTACTTGTGTTTGTTAACGCTGAATGAGCCCCGAAAAATATCTCCTATAACAAAAAAAAATTAAAGGAGAAATATTGGATTATACATCAGGTTATATTTAAAAACACTTAAGTGTCTGACAACCAAAACTTGTGGAACAATAAGTAAGATCAAAAATCATCTTGAAAAAGATGAAACTTTCTCATTACTTTCACAAAATAAAAAGTGTTGCAAAAGTAATGTAGTCCCACCAAGCGTCGGTAAATACAACTTCGATAATTTATTGGTCGCTCTGCAGAATTGAACGAGAAATATTTTTTCTCTATTCGTTCGTTCCTAGGGCTTACAACCAAACTTAGCTACTTTCAGATTTAATAACACACTATCTTCTACTCGCGACTTTGAGTGTGAAAAACACATTATATAGCACTCAGCAAAAATGTAACTTTCCATAGGAAAAAGCATTGTTGAAATTGGATGAGTTTTACCAGAGATTACCTCATACATCTAAACTTACAAAAAAATTGACCTCTCTAATTTATACTAGTAGAAAAATATTGTTTATCGTGAAAGTCAAATATTTTAAGACCCGAGACCCTAAAGGTGGGTACTGGCCGGCGTTACGGGGCGTAATGTAACGTGTTACACAGCGAGACGAACGCTCGCTGTGTAAAGTAAATACGACGATTTTTGAATCGAAAATAATTATCCTAGAGCATTTTTGTTCAATAAAAATTTTTGTTGCAAGCACAATGAGTGTTATTCATAGATACTAATAAGTTTTTAAAAGTGTGAAAATAGTATCTGTGAAAAGAATATTTTTTAAATTTAAAATCGACGTATTTACGTTACGTTTAGACCGCGCGCTCGTGCTAGGGCCTCCGTTTCTTTAAAGGTCAGAACCTTGCAAGACACAATGTGACTTTAAAATGTCATAATATCAATAACGTATGCCTCACGTAGCGATGATAAATTATCGCTTCTTTAAAAAAAATGTTGAGATGCTGCAGTGTGATAAATTACAGTGTGTATATTAGAGTGCTATTAAGGTCAATGTTTTAAGGTCTCGTTATTTTAACATTAAAATAGTACAACAAGTTGACAAGATAATAAATCAACATTCATAAACACTAAGTGATGGTACTAGTTTTCTCAAAACACAGTAACCTAAGATACATTTTCGAACACTTTTCATAGTTTTGAAACTCCTAACCACAAAATGTAGTTCCATAATAAAAAATTAAAAAAGCGGGGAGCTCGTGGCTAAATAATAACAGCCGCTCGGGTCAATCGTTAGGTTAAGCCGTGCTTGCCTAGGTTGGTCTGTGGATGGGTGACCACCCTTACATACTGAGTTTCCTCCGTGCCTCGGTAATCACGTTAAGCCGTTGGTCCCGGCTGTCATTTTGTAGATCTTTGACAGTCGTTACAGGTAGTCAGTGACCCGAAAGTCTGACAACCAGTCTTACCAATGGGTATCGCATTACCCAGTATTAACTGGGTTGTGGAGGTCAGATAGGCAGTTGCTCCATGTAAAATACTGGTATTCAGCTGTATCCGGTTGGACTGGAAACCGACCCCAACATAGTTGGGAAAAGGCTAGGCAGATGATGATGAATTAAATTAAATAAAATAAAAAAACATTATTAAATTTAATATGTTCCATTTAAAAATCTATCCGTAACTCATTTAAAGGTAATACTTTCTTTGGGCTTCGCCACAGTCGGATAAAAAAAAAACAATCTGTTTCCATTGACTGGCAACCCTACACCGAACTCATTTTCTTTCTGGCGGAAGGAATTAATTTACTATAATGTTACAACTTCAGTTCGGGCGCGTCGTGACCATTGGCGAATTCAAATGAGAGGCGAATCTAATGGCCGTCGTCTTATCTGTGGCAGCTGTTATTGTAAAACGGTTAGTGGGAAATGATTGCGCGCGAACGGTATTTTATTGATTTTTAGCATTCTGAAGTGATAATAAAAATAAAATTTAGTACTGTAGCTTATTGTGGAAGCTTTTGTGTCAAATTTTCTCGTGTTACTCGACTGCGACAAGGCCTAAAAGAAGCGTGGTGTTTTTTTTATCTTAGTTTTTAAGCAGTAGTTTTCAGTTTTTTTAAGTTGGGTTAGGAGCTCACGACTCATGCAAAAAAACCTTTTCCGCTAAACTACCAACTATACTTAAAACCTAAATATCACATTCTACTCCACTACCACCCCAGAGTAACAGAAAATGTATCACGTTTCTCTCAACCAACCAACGTAGAAGTTATTCAGAAAAAAAATATCATCGGAGCTCGCAGGAATATTATGTTTAATGTATGCCTCGTGCGACGCCATACGTGCCTTAGGACGCAAGAACGCGTGTGAAGTAAGCTGAATCAGCCTATTAATATACCACTACATTGCAGAAGGCTTTCTCGAAGTTATCAGCGTCTGCGAATAGTTTATGCAGCTGGTGTAGTCTGTATTTTATGTAGTCGTGCTATACCTACAGTGTTGAAATATAATTTTTTATTCTTTTTTACATAAAAGTGTCAAATAAAAAAAAATACTAGGTAAAGGTTATGGCACATTGGGCATCCAAAAATTGCTATCAGTAGAAAAAATACTAAGTGTAGGAATGAACATTAAATATAAACTAAACATAGACATTTTTCTAAGTTAATAAGTCATTAGGTCACTAAGGATTTAAAACAGTTCATCAACATTATATAACCATTTAAACTAGGTACTAGTTATGTTAGAGTAAAAGTTTGTATGGGATCATTGAAAAAATCAAATTTGCATTTTGCAACTGGCATAAAACGAAAATAGTACTTACTGTGAATCGGACGTTTGTGGGATTAAAACTCATTTAGAATTTGTTATGATAGTATCCATTATTCTAGACTACAGACTACATATTTATCACCACAACCTCACGCCTTTTCCCATAGGGGTAGGCAGAAACCCCACACAGAACGACCGCGCCAAATACGATCCTTACTTAGTCCTTGGTACAAATCCTAGGTATAAATTATATTCCCCAGGGATGTGCCCTAACAGGCGTTGCACAGATGTGGCAACGTGGAAACGGGGCCTCCTCACATGAACCAAAAACCAAAAAAAAAGTTATGAAAACATTGATGAAACTTCGTTTAAGTCCCCGCACTTAAATCAATAAGGAAAATAAATGAATAGACACATTTATAATTATAAAAATAAATATCATCCATCAATGTCACTTTCAAGGGCAAGGTGTTTTGTCATTGGTTTTCCTATATTGATTTGTGATTCTTCACAACTAGTTCCTTTTTTTTTCGGTATGTTGTTATGGAAATCATATTGATACAAGTCTTTCGTGATTGGAAAATTTACTCAGTAAACAGAAGAAAGAAAAAACCGACAAAGTATTTATTAACCTCGTACAGGACAAAACAAAAAAAAAAGTTAAATTAAAAATAACGAAATTTCATAAAAAAGTAAACAAAAAAACGATAAAATTAACGAAATTGGTCCTGGGCGGTCTCGCAGATCGTATCGGCAGAAACGCATCTTGGATGTAGAGACTTGCTTTACTCGAAAGCATTATTATTGCAACCCAATTTATTAGTTAGTAATTAGCAATTAAAAGTTAGTGATTTTGTCGTTATCTCTGTCGAGACTGCCGGCCGGCCCTGTACGAGGCCAAAAGGCCTATAATTATCTTCTAAAGCATGGTGTTGTAACATTTAAAAAAAAAAGTTACAGCGTTGGCTAACCAGGCTAAACCGCTACTTAAAGAAGCATAAAATTATACATAAGAGTTTCTTATATAACGAAGATTTGCTTAGGAAGGATTTTTACCAAACATAAAGGTTTTAAATGGGAAATAAAAATTGGTACGAAGGTTCATCAATTAAAATAAAACAAAAATCCCAACGAACACGTACGTCCTTTGTGTTGTGAAGTCACTTAAACTAATTTTGTTTTTAAATAACTTGCGTAGAACACTGACAACCCATCTTACCAATAGGTATCGAAATACCCAGTACCTACTGGGTTGTGGAGACTAGAGATCAGATAGGCAGTCGCTCCACGCAAAATACTGGTATTCAGATGCATCCGGTTAGACTGGAAGCCGACCCCAACATAGTTGGGAATAGCTCGGCAGATGATAATGCGTAGAACATTGAAGTTCCATCCATACACGTCCATATGAACAAACAAAAACATTGTACCCAACAAATAATCATGTTTCAATACCATAATGACAGGAATAATGTCATTGCTTGCTATTCAATTGAAATTCGAAATCAACTCTCCAAGCTAATCAACCCGCGTTTGTGTCATAATTTGAACTGATCAACTATGAATACGGCTCATGTTTTCATTTACGAGGTATGATATTTTGAGGGTGTGTCTCATCGAGTATATAGGTTATTTGCTCGATGGTGTGACTAGACTACACATACGTAGATGGCTTAAAGGACATATAACTTAACAAAAAGTATTACCAGCAGTTGCCAAGCCGCTATTAAAGAGACCGTGTGTAAGATCTAGATTTTATGTAGGTACTTGTCTTCCTACGTCTGTATAGGTTCTATGATAAAATACAGTAAGCAGACAAAAAACAATCATCCAAAAAAAAAAACAAAACAAAAACGTAAACGTTATTTAACTTACGTAAAAAAAGCTAAAAGCAAGCAAGGAAGTAAGCTTTAAAGGATTTGCTATTAAAAGCCTGGTTTCTTTGTCTTTAGTCAACAGTGTTATTAAGATGATAAAACTAAGTAAGAACATAAAACTTTGGACTTATGCAAGCCCTAAAATTGCTATCATAAAATGTCTAATCATCATTTCAGCCAGTTTTATAATCGTGACAGATCATTGTGTTTACTTCTGAGGACAGGTCATCTAAAATGACCATTACAGTGAGTAAAATACAAGCTATACAAAACTATACTTTTCAAAAATGTACAACGATTGTCTATTATCCTGTTAAACATTTAGGTTAACGGTTAGGCAGAGGTGTACCTAATAGTACACCAGCATTTAGCCAGTTATGTTTTAAGTTCCATGTAATAGGGGCCGAGCCTATTACCATCAACCGGGCACAAATCCAGACTGGCTGTTACTGGGAAATTCCAAATGAAAAAACTTAGTCTTGTTAAAATACTTTCAAAATCACCTATTTATTACCACAACCGGACCATTTTTTATTAATTTTTCAAAACTACTCAAAATGACATGAAATTAAAAACACTAAAATCATTCTCTACTACTACTACTACAACAGCCCATAACGCCCACTGCTGGACATAAGCCTCTCCCATGATGGGAGGAATTTGCCGTAATCTCCACGCTTGGCAGGCGGATTGGAGATCGCAGTGATGAAAGACTAACAGAAAACGCTGCTGCCCATTCTCTGGTCTACGGAGGCGCAAGGTGTTCTGCCTCAGACATTAGTCGCCTTATACGACACCCGTGAAATCATTCTCAGACCACACTAATGACTAACAATAAAAAACAACTTAACCAGTAATCCAAACTTTAGTGAAACTTAGCAGGGTTCTAACCGAAGCTGTCGACTTATACCAGAACTGGTCAGCTGATATTTTTCACTTCATTTAACTAAATCGATGGTCCCCAAACTCGTAGGACCTCATTTAGGGACCTCTTTTTCAGGTTAAATATAGATTCCTTTTGTGATCCTATTTTTTATTCGCAAGTTTTTTTTAGTACGAATATTTTTGTCATCCAGAAGTTATTTTTTGTCATTTTCACGCTTGAAATATTTTAGCAAATATTTTTCGTGATTTATAGAGACTCACGGTTAATTTAGTTGATGGGCTTTTCTGTTAGGGTTTAGGTTAAGGAGAATGTTTGCAAGTACTCATAAATGTCGTTGGGAGAGATATAATTTACGGCGGCACATACAAATACTCATTTTTGTTAATGAGTCATAAACTTACGAATGCTTTGGTCTCATTGGCGTAAAACTTGTTTTCTCCAGTCATTCCTTAAAGCTCCACGTTTGAAAATCTTAATTCTTTTTTAATTACCTCTAAAACGTTATTTAGCAACCTCACTGCAAAAATATCCGAATGAGTATCCGTTCCAGAGCTAAAACTATCCGGATATCTTTCTAAAAGCAATCACATTAAATAGATCAAGCGTTTACCGGCTCAATCAAACTTGAAGCCGTACTACAGGGAAATCAGTGGGACTTGATTATGAATGGCACAATTTAAAGACGATGGCTGTTTGCTAAACTTTGTCTACCACTGATAGTACCTACGGATCTATCTGTAGATATGGTTCTATCAGGCCGTGGTTTAAGGTCTCAAGAGTTATCGCCTAGACTCATTTGAGCTGGCTGGTAACTCTATCTGGGGCAATGTCGTTATGGTACATAGTATTGGCCAGCGCACACAGAAGACGGCAAGGCAGAGTTTTTATTTTTACCATACGCAAATTCATACATAGCTAGTGGTATTAAGATATAGATTCCAATGTTCAATGCCGCGAAGGGAAATCCCATTTGACGCGTTGGGGTCGATCTCTAAACGTTTCAATCTGTGTCTTATTACCACTAGCTATGTATGAATTTACGATGGGCAAAGATAAAATATGTATATACCTCGACCAGATATTTCATACTTGTGTATCAGTATGGAATTTCTGACGCGGTCAGATGTCAGTGGATACCAAGTAGCAGGAAACGACAACGCGGCAGGCCCAAAAGGAGATGGCGGGATGAGCTAGACTCTTTCCAAAAGGATTGGCCTACAATTGCACTAGATCGTGAAATGTGAAAGGAGGGAAGGGAGGCCTTTGCCCTGCAGTGGGACGATATAGGCTTATAATAATAAATATAAAATGCTCTACCCAGCTGTCTTCTATGTGCGCTGGCCTTAAGTGTGCGTTGCAGTATGGATTTTCAAAGAAAGAATCTCGAAATGCTTGAGTTGAAGCGATGCTGTTCCCGAGCAGTGCTTATAACTATGCATTGACCTTTTTGTTTTGTCAACATCGATTCGATATTGGAACGATATTTTTTTAAAGCAAGATAATAACTTAAAAAGTTTTATTTTATTTTCGTAAGACAAAGATGTAACAACTAAATAACTTCCAGCCATTATTAAAAGACGTACCTAGATAATTTTGTAAACATAATATTTTAAAGGTAAAAAACACGCTTAAGTTTTCCAAGAAATAATAATATGAAACTAACTATCAAATTCCTTTTTCAATATTTTTTTTTCTGAAAAACACTAAAATAAATGTTTAAATATAAATGAAAAAACAATTTTATGTTTAATGAGACTTTTTAATTATGCATCCAATGGCAGTCTTTCATTTTAATTTATTTCATTCATTCATCATTTATTTTATCATTAGTGCTTTGGTTAATTATCTAACAAAGCAACTGCTCTGTCTTTGTGCTATTTTTTTTTCTATTATAATAAAAGAGCATTCCTAAGGGCAGACTTACGACCTTTTTTAGAGGTATAAAGGGTGTAGGACCGAGGTGTAAGAAAGACTCTTAACGAAGCCAGACGGCACTTTTTCTTCCCGTCATTGCGATCATTTTTTGTTCTACACCATACCTGGTAGATAGGCCCAGATATTAAATAAAAGAGTGTACTGTATGATTTAAAAAGGTATAATAAAATCTAATAGGAGAATTAACAAATAAGTTGCGTGCGATCGCGGTTGAGGTGTAAGTTGGTAATGGCGCGCGAGCTCTTGTCTTCACGCCCGCGCCGCCCGCGCCCGGTCCCCTCGTCGCGCTGGTGTGTGTAGTGTTGACGCTGTGTGCGTTGACACCTGGGAACCTTCTAGTTTACGGAGATATTGGGAGTCAAAGTTCCAACTTCTTTTTTTTTTTGTAAATACAAGTTTTTAATGTAAGATTTTTTTTTCTCTATAAACCTCCGCCGTGCGCCGCGTGCTATCGCGTGCTATTCATCTATCCGTCAGCACTATGTTTTGAGTGCGTTACATTGAAATCTACCACAAAACATGATTTTTCACCCCAAAAAATAGTCGTTTCCCAGCAAAAAATTTTGCGTGTAAAGTTTCTTAGTATGATGACTGCTTGGTTGACGGCTTCGTGATGAGTCTTTTTACACCCTGTATAGTACTACGGCAATTCGAATTAAGTAATTCCTTTCCACTGTTGCTTAGAGCCAGTGAGATGATCAACATAACGTCGACCTAGGTTGATGACGGCATGGAAAACGTTTTGTCCCGGTGACGATTTTGTAACTTTTTATTTAAGGCTGGGGTATCTGCTAAATTAGTAACTCTATTTGTGGTGGTTCAAACTTGGTTTGAAATACTGTTAGAATAAAGTTCTAATCAGCTTGCATTACAAAGTGGTTGTTACGTCAGTGTCTGCGGGCCGAATAGTGCGAAATTAGTGGTTTTATTTAATTGTAGCCTAATAAATCAGTAGATCAAAATGCCAATTGTACATTTTATGAAGAAAAAAGTGATAAATATTTGTGTGAAAAATACTAAAACTTAATGCCGTTAGGAGTAGTTACGAAATTTCAAAGAAAAAATGCTTCACTTTGAATATTTTTTAGTAATAATAAAGTTAGAATTATTTCAATTGTACCAATTAAAGTTTAGAGTCTAATAAGCAACATATATTTTTTTTTACACTTATATTCACTCATCCAAGAGGAGTTACATGGAGAAAACCTCTCGTTAGCAGATACCATCCCCTTATGATCTCCAACAAAAGATATACACAATGGACAAAATAAAGTATTTCTTAAGTGTATTCTTTCAATTACAGGAGACCACTCCATTATCATTTGTCTGACCTTTTCCAAACTATGTTGGGGTCAGCTTCCAGTCTAGCCGGATGCAGCTGAATACCAGTATTTTACATGGAGCAATCGCCTATCTGACTTCCACAACACAGTTAGTACTGGGTACTACGAAACCCCTTGGTAAGACCAAGAAGAAAGGTAACAAACTCAGAAGACCAAAAGCTAGCCAACTATAATTGATTCTTTGGAGAGGATTCAGGCAGTCAAGTACCTTTCTAGCAAAAACCATTAAATGCACTCTGAAAATAATCTCTTGGGAATAGATAGTATTTTTCTTATCGTTGGAATTTTATTTAAAAAACACAACACCATTTTCTCCGAGTCTCGTAACTATTACAACAGAAACCATCGATTGGAAACCAAAGCGTCGAATGCATTTTATGATTTAACATTACTTTCAAATGCCACGAACAAAACCTCGCAACCTACACAAACGAAATATTCCGACATAAAACCGAATAAAAAAAGAAACTATCCAAAATCACGATCCGTTTCCCATCCCTTATTTGCCGTGGTACCGATAAAAACTACCACTTTTTTATCGTAGAAGATCGTCACGGACCACAACGTATTAAAACAAACGAAGTTTATTTGCAAAAATCGAGAGCCACCATTCTTGCACGAATCGATACTAGGTACCGAGACTAGAATTTCGATACAATCAATGTTTGTATCGGTACGGTGGACACGTGACGGGAAATTTTGGAGTTTAGCTTTTGACGGACTTCTAAACTCGGTGTATCGGTTTCACCCGACGTTTTTTTGCTGACAAATAAAACTCGAGATCCGATTTCAACGATTTATTTGGAATGGTTTGTCTATTCGTTATTTGTTCTACTTTTTTTGTTGGGGGATTTTTCCATTCGCCCTGTGTTGGATTAATTTCCCTTTGTTGTTGTCGGAGAGATTAAATATTTGGTTCAAGTATTTTTTACTAATGTGCCGTGTTTTTTATTATCTCCAAAACAAAATTGGAGGATTGACAACTGCGGTACGCTATAGATACTCAACATCAGACGCGTATCAAAACATACGATGCGATGAACAAAGAATTATGAAATCTTTTATAATAGACACTTTTTAGTTTTAAGTTAAAGCCAAAATAAATAAACATAACTAAAAAAAATGAAGCAACAGGGATATGTAAGGATCGTAGCAGGATTTCTGTAGTTTCTGCTTACCCCCACGGAAAAAAGGCGTGAGTTTATGTACTGTGGGCTGCATCAATTCTGTACCCCAGTTGGATATCCCAGTACCCCGAGTACGGACGTAGGTGCTTTCAAGAGGGGTACCACATCGTGAAGCTGGTTGTACGTATATCAATAAAAAATATGTGACTTTAACTACAAAATAACTTTACCTAAATAGCTGAAGACTTGATATAATAAATACGTTCCCCATACATTAACCTAATTTATTATTAAAAACATGTATCGACTTCAGTGAAAACAGTCTTTAAAATGGACTTTGAAAATAGCAATCACTTTCATTTAATGGATAAGGAGAACGCCCACCGGGTAGCTTGTAGGCTGTAGGCTACATATCATGCGATTTAAAAGTTAATCATTTTCTTTTAAAACTGATATGGTTTTTTTTTTTTATTTAAAGTTCGGTATCAATCACGCATAGATGTGTTTTATGTCCTGGTTTAGGTGTGTACTTATAGAAGTATAGCACAATTGTTAAATTATGATTGAAGTAAGTGTACTTTAATTTTGGAAATCCGATAGAAAAAAAGCCGTTGCTTGAGGACATCCATCCACAAAACTACGCAATTATAAAAAAAAACAAGAAATGCGTATTTTTATAATAATTATGTGCTTTTCCTCCAACTGTAGCCTATTGGCCCAGTTCTTTAGATAATTGTGACCAATTTTCTGGGACACAAAAGGTTCATAATATATTTTTTTTTTTTTAATTTAGGGAGCAGATGGATTTTGCAGTTTAAAAAAATTATGCACATCGTTTGAAGAAAGAGTTATTAAACCCGTAATACTACGAAATAGAACCCACGTTGTTTAACGTATTACAATAAAAACATAGACCAAAAATACATCCCATATACAACAGAAAAATACACCAACAAATTTAATCTTCAACGTCACAAAATTCAATTGGAATCGACAGCATCCCATTTGCCTTTCAGAAACTTCTGTTCATCTGCTACAAGCATCTCTTAAACAAAGCAAATTAAAAAAGTTGATGCAAAACTTTTAATAAAAAAAGGGTTCAATAGGGTTCAACGAGAATGCATTTTGTCGACGTCTGTACAGTATGCCCTAGTATGTGTAGGTACACTTAGCGAAATTCGAAAGCGATTTTTTCGTAGAATAACAATTGCAGCTTTCAGATAAGACTTCTTTAATAAAAATTAAGTCTTTAAAATACTACGTTTATAACAAAATAACATTGCAATCAGTAGAAAAAAATCGCTTATGAAAGTTGCTAAGTGTGTAGATATTGGTGGTCGTGACTGTACTCTTACAATATAGGTATGTTTGGCATACCGTTAGTGCGCGTCTTGGAATTTGTTTAATTTTGGGCAATTTGACGATGTAATTCATATTTAGGGCTTTTAGTGAGAACAAAGATGTTTATTCAAGACAAAACAACAACACAACATTAACATTTTTTTTTGTGTTTAGTGGTAAACTTAGTTGATTTTGAAGGAAAACATCGTGAGGAAATCGGTTTATGCTAGAACTAAAAATTCGAAGACATGTGGCATTTACCAACCCGCACTGGGCCCGCTTGGTGGATTAGTGGATTATAGCCCATATCCTGAGGAGGCCTGTGTCCCAACAATGGGAACATTATAGGCTGTTCTGCTTATGCTAGTTGATTTTGAACTGCAGAAATTATGCTTACGCTTTTTTTTTTTTTTTTCGGATGGGAAATCATCAAATTACTTCTCCCGCTCTGGGCGGAGCAGGAGGGAGTGACTAAAACCCATCCATGTTCCTTCATCGCCCTTTGTGTTCCGGGGTCACGGTATCTCTTTGAAACAGTCCCGCAACCCCGGAACTATGCTTACGCTTATAATAACTCGTCGTATCACTGACTATAAGGTACTAATTGAGCAATACTTGTTTTAATTAATACACAATCACAAGAGACACAGACCCTAAGCCTGTCTTCGAGACCTAAGCACTAATGCCTGTTTCAGTCCCACCCGACCCTAATCATTTTTCAATAGCCCCATAACTCCTCGGACCAGCTCAGTAAAATTACGACCAATTACAACAGAGACTATCTTCTAAGTTCCAAAGATACTAAGAACATAATACAAATCACAAGAGCAAACTTCTTGGGCTTGTTTAACATCTGTATCTAACAGCTCTCCCTATCATTGAACTTAACCATATCTATAATCGTTTAGAACTTCCCAAGTCCAAACAGTTATTGCTTTTACACACCTATTAGACCCTATCTTTGCCACTATAAAGTTCAATTTCAATTGTCCCATCTACTATAGTAAGTTTGTAATAGCTGTCGAGGGCCTAATGTCAATTACATTGTCAGTCGAACGCTCGATGTAAAGCGTTGTATGATCGAGTCAACGTATACCGATAATCGATTACAGGATAGCGATGTTTAATCGAAATATGTGAATCTCGATAGCATTAGTGGTTTACGAATAGAGGCTTTTCAGTGCTCGAGCTTCGTTGAGAGATTATTCAGCTCTATTTTTATTGAAAAAAGTGCTTTCATAAGTAATGTTGAGTTTTGTAAAGTATGAAAATGTTTTTCATCTGAATAGAATTTTGATTAAAATAAAAATGAAACTTAATATTTTTGAACATTAAAAGGCAATCTGAGCAATTTTCGTTGACTTATAAATGGAATCAAAACATTACTAACAAAGTAAGTACTTAAGTAAAGTACATAACCTATTAAGGGCTAAATAGACAGGTTTACTGAGAGCACATTTGCGTAAATTGGCTGTCAGTTATAGTGATTGCTTGACATTCGATATTATCTAATAGTTTGTAAATTTATTAATATTACTTACCTTCACCGTAATTTGATTATGTGTGTTCGGTTATACTTGGTACTTAGGTAATGTGGGCAGCAAGTTTTCCTTCTAGATTGCTTTTGATGTTTTATTATTTCTTTTCTTATTCCATGTGGTGTTTACCATTAAGTAATTGTTACACTGTGTAGATTTTAAACGCATGTTTATTTTTTTTTGTTAGTGTAAACAATTGTTGGTAGACCTAATAAGTAAAATAAAAAAAAAAAAAAAAATTCCCCTTGAAGCCATTAAATATCAATATCAATATATATATTTATATATTCTAAAATAGAATAGGCACATTAAATACAATTTAAATCTTAGAAATAATGTTGGTATAACAAACTACGATGCCTGTACTAGGTAAAACCTGTATCAAATTGAATAACAGGAAATTATTTTTCCTCTATTATCTTATGTACAACTTAATTAAGGTCTATATATATTTCCTTCAAATTGTATTGTTAAAATGTTTTTGGGAAAATATGGGTAATTTTATTTTTTCTTGTTAATAAAAATAACATAACATCACGCCTGTAATCGCCGAAGGGGTGGGAAAGGGAAAGGTTAGACAGAGGTGTACCCATTACACGGTGGTCGCAATCGCGACTGCTGAACAAGGTCCTGCGTTCGATTCCCGGGTCGGGCAAAGCGGTAGTGGGTTTTTCCATCACGAATTTCTCAGTAGGTAACAGCCATGGAGTCTGGATTTTTGCCCGGTTGATAGCAATAGGCTTACCCTACATGGGACTTTAACATAACTGGCGAAATGTGGGTGTACTATTAGGTACACTTCTGCCTAACCCTTTGGGGTTTACAGGCGTGATGTTACATATATATGTATGTCCTTTCGCTTCGTCTGCTTTCTGGAGAACATCACTAATAAGACCAGTAGGTATATGCTCTCATAAGGCGTCCACTCCCGGCGCTAATCACCCACCTATGTATAACTAAGAACGGTAATCAAAACCATCCCATCATCGATACTAAATCTATCGCATCAGCGCTTCCTCCCCCCTTACCCCCGGCTGATCGATTCCAGAAAGAAATGAAATTATTTATCAACGTCCAAGAAAATGGCGGCAAAGATGGCCGTTATGATGACGTCGCCGTATAAATTGGAGCAAATTATTCGGGTCTTGACCGATGATGCCTTTAAGGGTGTGTTTCCAATTCAAACGTAGATGTTTTAGGTAGCTAAGCGGTGTGGTTCGGTTTGGCAGTATTTGTTAAATAACAAAGCCTACCTAAAGTAATCACTACACCTAAGTATTTGATTTTTGTTCAGACCGGCAATCTCAGTTATGCTTCTCTCAATCAAATTCGAGTTAGCTCGGTACAATCCAAACTATTTAAGGCTTTTTCCTGAAGTTTTTCATCATTTTAGCCGAAAGGCGTCCACTGATGGACATAGGCCTCTCCCAAGTGTCGACTCGAATCCAGTGGATTCCCGCAACCTTCACCAGGTCATCGGTCCACCTAATGAGAGGCCGCGCAACGCAACGTCTTCCAGTTCGCGGTCGCCACCCCAGAACTTTTCGGCCCCATCGGCCACCCGTTCTGCGAGCAATGTGCCCTGCCCACTGCCACTTAAGTTTGGCAATTTTTCGGACTACGTCAGCCTATAATATACAGATATAGTTGAACGTATAATATTATATTATGTATGTAATTACTGCATTAAAAACTGATTTAAAGCCTAATTTAAATAAATAGCTTGATTATGGCATGTCTCAAAGAGTTAACATCTAGATTTCTGTTCTTTATAGAATATTCATGTTTTAAACACACAAACCGTCTAGATGGCCAGTAATTAATATCTCTCCGCAAAGCTAAAATTATTACCACGGAATTCTAGAACACACTAATGTAGATTACTAAGCCAACCTCAAACACAATTTAATCACTGCAAAGTTCTGCGCATTCAATGAAACGATTGATCAATCAATTAATTGATAGGGTTACTAGGAGAGCTTGGTTAATAGTGTGAAATTACGCAGCGTAAATTCATTTTAAGCAAATATTCTCACCATCATCTGCCTAGCCTTTTCCCAACTATGTTGGGGTCGGCTTCCAGTCTAACTTCACCAGTATTTTACATGGAGCGACTGCCTATCTGACCTCCGAAACCCAGTAATACGATACCCCTTGGTAAGATTGGTTGTCAGACTTTTTGGTCCTCTGAACCAACTGCTTATCGCGCTTTCCGAGGTACGGAGGAAACTCGGTATGGAATGGAGTTTTCACCCATCCACAGACCAACCTAGGCAAGCACGGCTTAACCAAAAGATCGATCCGCGCGGCTGTTATTATTTAACCACGAGCTCTTCCATAAAAGCCAATATGCTATGGTATCGAATTGAGTGCAAGTATGTACATTCATACCGAGAAGTAATTCCAGACATTGATTGAATTCAATGAATTCATTTACAATTGTAATTTATTACAATGAACCCATTATATTTCGTGGTGGGAGGATGAATAAATGAGTGCGGTATCTGCTTATCCTTGTGTGTGGTTCAATCAATACGGGCCATGGGATTTTGTGTTTACAATTGCTGTATTTATAGCTGAAAATCCTTTGTTCTTAGCTGTTTTTTTTATTTATTATTATGCTCAGCCGGTACACCAGTAAATATAAAACCTACTTTCATAATCACCATAGCGTGATAACCAAAATAATCACGATAAAGTAGAAACATGGAAGTAAAAAAATGAGGTCTTATTCGTCAAAGGTGGTAGCCGTAAGGCTGGCCCGTGGCTACCGCATGATCTCCCGCGAGGCGGCGAGCCTCCTTGCTGGATTGCTGCCATGGGATCTGGAGGCGATAGTCCTCGCCGCCTGCATGAATGGCGCGCGGAGATACGCCGGGGGGAAACTCAGCTTCCGCGGCAAATTGTCGCTTAGCGGACATACTTCCGGCGCGATCTCATGGCGACATGGAAAGAGCGACTGTCGCAACCTCGTGCAGGGCACGCCACAATAGTGGCGATAAGTCCCCTCTTTGAGGAGTGGCTTGAGAGACGCCACAGCATCCTCACCTTCCGCCTGACGCAGGTTCTCACCGGGCACGGTTGTTTCGGGAGGTTCTACTATTGTGAAGATCGACCGGAGGACATTGTGGAGCACACGGTGGAGGTCTCCCCCGCGTGGGCGAGGATACGGCGGTGCTCCCGCCGTGTCCTCGTAGCGGCGATCGGCGGCGGCGACGGCGACCTCTCGCATCCGAGCCTGGTTCAATCCATGGTCCGGAGCGAGACGGAATGGGACGCCGTCACCTCCTTCTATGAAGCAGTCATGCTAGAGAAGGAGGTGGCGGAACATGAGAGGGAGAGAATTTTACGTTCCAGCCGCCGCGGGAGACGCCCCGGGCATCGGGGGCCACCCGTAGGCGCGGGCCTGTGGACGGTGTGCTATGGGCTAGCTCGCCGTCCGTCCGTCTCATGACGACAGGCCGTGTCGACTGCGCGTTCGTGTTCCACGCGCGCCTCAAAGAGATGTCAGCAAAAGGAAGGGGTCCGCAAGGGCCGATGCCTGCCGGGGTTGCGGGACTGTTCGAAAGAGATACCGTGGCCCCGGAACACAAAGGGCAATGGAGGAACATGGATGGGTTTTAGTCAGTAAAAGTCTGTCCCATACACATACAGATTAATCATCCGAGAAAAAAAAAACAAAAATAAAATGGCTTATTCGTCAATGGCGACTGTGAAACTCTTTTCAGTTGGCACATTCTTTTTTAGGGTTCTGTACAAAAAATGAAAAAAAAGGAACCCTTATAGGATCACTCGTGCGTCTGTCTGTCTGTACGTCTGTCTGTCACAGCCAATTTGCTCCGAATCTACATCTATCTATCCAAATCTGGTGAAATTTAGTACGACATTTTATAAGAAACTATTGTAGCTGACTGCACATCTGAAGTATTTTACGTCAGATTTTCAAGATCGAGCGAGTCGACAAAAACATAAATTAAAATCGGAAGGTGCCAACTCGAGCGTGGGCACCTTCCGATTTTAATTTCAACTGGCGAGTGAGAAACTGGTGAGTGCTTACCAGTTTCTCACTCGCCAGTTGACGAATAAGCCAAAATCAGACCATGCTCCTACTATTGGAATACCAGCCTCTTTTCTGACAGTTGTGTGTTGTATGTGGTGTGTTGTGTGTGTTGGTGTATGTCCCTTTTGTTCAAATGTTTTTTACAATATTTCCCACTGTTTTGAGAGCAGTGATGGTACCTGGATTCGACCCATGGGCGTGCGCTACGAAGAGGCAATTAGACAAAGCGTACCCTACCAACTGGAGCAATTATTATAACTAATGAACTATGTAATAAAATAACACTTTGTACAAAATATTTAAAAAAAATTCAAACTCCTGTTCGAATACTTAGAGCAATTTTTCGCGCCCGTGTTACGTAACCAACACTGTACTGGAAGTTGCTACGAAGCTCGACGCGAAAATTTAAAGTTTTTTTTTATGGGTGTCATTATCGTGGTTTTTGGGGTCGCTGATAATGAAAATGAGGTCAAAATAAATATCCAAAATGGCGCCGACGAAAATTTTCGGTTTTTTCTTCATGGGTGTCGTTTTCGAAAATCCAAGATGGCGCAGACGAAATTATTTTTGCTATCATTATTTCGTGGCCTACCCTTCGTGGAATACCACTGCACGCCACTGATTCGACCTAAGACCTACACAGGGCGGAATGGTCAATACATACAAATATATTTAAAAAAAAACCCATGGAATTGAGAACCTCCTCCTGTTTTCTCGTCGGTTAAATTTGCTAAAGTTACACTGTTACTGTTTAGCCGTTAAGGCTTTAGATAATACTTAAAGAAGTAGTGAGCTGCTCACGTAGCGCGCAGGCACTCGGAGAGGTGGGCAAAGATCGTCACTCACGGACGCCTGACGGAGGAAATCGGAAATCGCCGTCGAGGTAGACCGCGGCAAAGGTGGTGTGACGATCCGAAGTTGTTTGTGGAGCGAACATGGCCAGAAACCGCTCAAAATAGACAGATAGGTTTGGAAGGAGAAAAAAGGAGGCCTTAAGAAAAAAATGAACTTAACTTACATGTGATAATTATCGACAGCCATGCGTGCGAAAACGTAGGTAGAACCTAACCAAAAAGTATTAATAGTAGTGGTTAAATATATCAGAACGTATGAAAATACTCATAATATATTAAATGTCTGACCCAAATTAAATGATGTAATAACTTCAAAGACTTCATATTTGAACGAAATTCATCACAATTCCAATGAAATATCACTGTTCATAAAACTCAAATGGAGTACATTATTTATTAAACGGTTTTCGACTTTTATGGCGCGTTATTTCGCAGATTAAAGTTTGAAAACCATCTCATTATCGATATAATTACTGAATCAATCAAGTTTAACACAATTGACTTTCGAATGAATAACTGAACGTTTCATGGTTCAATTATAAAAGCTTAATCGATTTCTGGCCGGCCTGGCACTACCGTCGATTCATATGAATTATTAGTAAGTGGAATTTGTGAGATAATCGACTTATTACGTTTGATTTATTAATAATGTTGTAATATTGATAAATAATTATTGTAGTATACGTCAGAGCAGTGGGTACGATATGAGTCACGGGTAATAAAAGCAATAGGCTTGTCAACTGAAAAAATCTAATTAGTCCGTCAGTTAGATTATCAAAAAATATTTGACCCGTATTTTTTTTTTATGTTACGTGAACCAAAATTGAAGAAGATACGACGGTTCTAAAATTCTTAATACGTCACGCCGTGGTATAATTTTTAGTGCGTTCTGACACTTCTGACGTCACGAGCACGTCACTCCCAAGTTTTGATGCGTTTAGTAATCTTTGTCAATATTCATTGATTTACAAAAACAAAAAATAAGTGCCCATCATTTTCAAATGCTCTAACTGACGGCTATGGCTCCGAAAATGTTCAATAAAATACCAAATGACATTAAAGATTTAAACTTGACAGAATTTAAACGGAAACTAAATAAAATTTTAATTGAAAAATGTTACTATACCATTGACGAATTCCTTCTTGACAAAATTTAATAAGCTAGGCTGATTTGTTTTATTACCTATTTTGACATTATACTCTGACATTACTTATCAATTGGTCTTATCTCTTAATTTATGACATTGCATTTTTATAAAGTATTCATTTGAATTTATGATACTGTATAATGTGTATTCTAAAGGTTTATTATTATACTTTTTGTATTTATGATTTAGTTTTCTTTTCTTTCTTGTTTTTTTTTTTTATTTATTTCAACAAAAAGTTACTTAAGAGTATTTCACAAATCTTCTGCCAAACTGCAGGACAGTTTGTCGGCAGTGTTCTCGTAGACACAGCTCTTCGTTTATTAACAATATTACATAATTATAAAAGGTAAAAAAAAGGTAAGGGAACACATACTTAATTTTATTACACAGACGTACGCATCGCACCACGCCTACTGCACACATACTCGAGCAGCCCAGTGTTTAATTAAAAAAATATAATGTAATAATCAAATTGTTAATTGAATGTAATATCAATTTTAAATTCTTATAATGTTAAATAGTGTATGCCCTAATGGGTAGTTTTTTGAGTTACTATAACCTAACTGTAAGACCAACTATCACCAAAAACCACACTAAATAAATACTTTGACGGGCTAAATAGATTTGCAATTTATTAATGGTGAACTAGTTTCCAGGCTATAGGCTAATGCCTATTTACGGTAGGACTCAATGTAACGCATTTAAAACACTGTGCTGATTGATTCAATGAACAGTACGGGGGTCGTGGAGTTATTATTAGATGTAAAGTTATACTCGTATACAGGTAACATCAAACATTTATATTAAAAAAAAAACTAGAAAAGTTGGAACTTTTGACACCCAATATCTCCGGTATGGTCCAAAACAAAAAAAAACAAAATGACGGTGAAAGCAAGTGCATTTTGGCTTCGTTAAGGTACTTTTACACCCATTATTAATACTAATACTGAATGTTTTATCATGCATGATAATACTAATACAGTAAAATGGTTATTAATACGTATTAGTAGAACAAAAACTAATCAAACAGTTGACCAACACAGCGATAACTGGCAATATTACCAACATAATGAAACTATGTCCATTGCATAAATCACTTGAATTATTATTAAAGCCAACTTCTACAGTCGTGACCAGCCGATAACGTGAATTATTACTAATATTATTGTACTTTATTATTAACTAGTTTTACTATTGTGGGCTTAATGATAGGTCGTGTTTCTATTCCTGTGGGGGTTGAGCTACGTGTCCCTATTTCTTAAGGTTTGGCAAATTTTAAAAAATTAAGTCTTTTGAATGACAAAGTTGGTCCTATAGAAGGACCCTAGGTTTGTCAATACGAGTAATAACGTTTACAATCGTTCACAGATATTACCATCTGTAATTAAAAAGAGTATTACTGCCTCGTTGATCCAGTGGTCTTAGCCGTGTGGTATCCGGCAGAGTAGAAAAGAACCAACCCATTACACTCACGGGTGTCGTATAAGGCGACTAATGTCTGAAGCAGAACACCTTGCGCCTCCGTAGACCAGAGAATGGGCAGCAGCGTTTTCTGTAAGTCTTTCATTACTGCGATCTCCAATCCGCCTGCCAAGCGTGGAGATTACGGCAAATTCCTCCCATCAAGGGAGAGGCTTATGTCCAGCAGTGGACGTTATGGGCTGATGTTGTTGTTGTTGATCCAGTAGTCGCAATCGCGTCTGCTGAGCATGAGGTACTGGGTTCGATTCCCGGGTCGGGCAAATTGTTATTGGGTTTTTCCATCAGAAATGTCGCAGTAGCAGCCACAGTCTGGATTTGTGCCCTGGCTGTGTCAATAATTCCGCTGGATTTTTCAAGTATAGGACTGGCAAATACGTAGCGATGTTTGGTGAAGGCCTATGCCTAGGAATTCATGGCCTTTAAGAGTATAATAAGCCTCTAGTACGCCATAATATTCTTCCCACTATAAAATCTACATTTACAAAATCACACCACACATTTCCTAAAACCAAAATCAAATATCAGGTTACTGCGCCCTTTTAACATTATTAAGTACTATAATTACATATTGTAATTCAATTTACGTGAACTTTCGGTAGAAGGCGAAGTGTAAAATGTTTTGTAGCCGGATATCGAATTACCGACTGGTTTTGGTCACAGCGTAATATATTATAGGTGAATTTATTTTATGTGTTCACACACAAAATAAATTCACCTCGGGTCCTCTAACGGATATTATTTGCAGGTTTTTTTTTTGTTTGTAGAGGGATTTTTTATGTTCGCTTTTTTAATTGGGTAGCTATGCCTGTAGACTGGTAATTTGCGAACGTCAGAAGCCTAGAGAAAAATAATGCACAAAAGCGTGTTGGGTATTGGTGGATCCCGTAATTGAAAAGCAATGAATTTTCTAAGTGACTTTGCATTTCATAATGTTCTTCGTGTTTTTTTAGTAAGACTGAAATGTCCCACTTCTGGGAAAAGGCCTACCCATCCCTTCCGCTTCTTTTGACGGAGTGCTTCTTCTCGCCCATTCACAAGGAAACCACCAATTTTTTTTCATGGTTTTATCTAAAAACACTATAAATTACTCCACTTTAAAGTATTGCTCTATCAAACGGGCACAAATCTAGACCCCGCGGCTGCTACTGAGAATCTCCTAATGGAAAACCCTAACAACATTCTCCCCAACTTCGGCTTCCTATGAATTAAATATAACTTAATTAATATAAGTTAATAACGTCCATAACAACCTTCACTCTCCACCCGAATTTCAAATATCGAGTACCGCACCGGATGACATGACGCGACGGATGTTTCCCGATATTTGCGCAAAATGCACAAATCTGTATTCCTTCGTCCATGAATCAGTTTCTGGTCAAACTAGAATTCGGCCGAGCGTTAAGGAAACTAGATTTTAGTCATATGAAACTACCAGTGACTGGCTGGGGATGTCGATTTACCTTTTAAATTCTGTGTGTTCTGAAAGTTGGCAACGTCGCAGATACGAGTAGCTATCAAAGGTTTTGATTATTTAAGGTGGAAACGCCAGGATAGCTCTCAACGTTACGTTTCTTGCAATTTGCCAGTAAGTGTCAGTCAGTGTCTGTATGTTGAACAAAATATGATTTGCGATCGTAAAAAATATGGCTTACTGAGTAATATTAATACAACCCACTAAGCACACAGCACACACAAGGCAATCTAGACTCCGTTGCTGCTACTGAGAAATTGCTGATGGAAAAATCCAAACACGCCTCGGGAATCGAACTCAGGACCTGGCAGACGAGGCAGTTATTATAATTCATCATGTTTTGATGAATTATAATAAAATATTAATGTAATAAATATATAATATTAATATTACGGATAATGAATTATTCGCGACGTACCCACTACCGTAATTTCTCAACTGTAAAAACAGATAAAATAACATCATACCTGTTTTTGTTAAAAAGCTGGACAGAGGACGAGTACAACGCCCACATGTCACCAGTTTGAATTTCCTTTGACGTCGTATCACTTAAAATAAATTATATTTCAAAGAAATTACATTGACCCGTTATTTTTTGGAATGGACTTAGGTAAAATATATCTAGATGGTGATGATGGTGATGTTTAGGGTCAATTCACACCAAAAGAGCGGCGAAGGGCAGCGCAGTTTCAGTTTCATATGAATTTTAACTTTATTATCATTACCATAATACTTATTATCGCATGAGAAACTCGTTTATCGGTGCGGCGGAGCGGCGCCGCGGGCATCCGCGCGACTCGTTCGAGTTTCTCATGCGATCATGCGATAATAAGTATTATGGTAATGATAATAAAGTTAAAATTCATATGAAACTGAAACTGCCCTGCCCTTTGCCGCTCTTTCGGTGTGAATTGACCCTTAGGAGTAGACTACGTAAATTTTTGACAGATAAAGTGTACTATAGCATAAATGAGTTTCTGACAGAGAAAAATATATTTTATGATTAATTTGAATAATAATGATATTTTATTAATTGAATAAATTGTAACAAAAAATATAATTTTGTAATTTAATGATAATTGTAATAAAATGATAATTTATTAATTGAATGATAATTGTAATGAAAATGATAATTAATTTATTAGCTGATCTATTGAATGATAATTGTAATAATAATAATATAATCTGATCTCTAACATATTAGTACATGTTTCATAAATAATGTAAATGTTTGCATGCCGAATGGTAAAATATGGCTGAACTTTGATAAGTCATAATAACTATATTGTATTACCCATATTTGCAAAATAACAATTCTATTCTATACTATTCTAGAGTATAATGAAATTATTATCTCAGATAAAAACAAAAAAAATACCCAGGTTGGTCCTTGATCCATCACATATTTATGTCCCACATCCTGCCCTGCATCACTTGCACCTTTCAGAATTTATTCGAAGCAAATATTAGAGCTGTGCAGTTGCTACATAGGTACTGGTCTAACACAGTTTCATCGACACGTAAAGAATATGACACTCTGGACTTGACCGGACTGCGGACTGGCTGTGGACAACAAAGCTTAAGAGATACTCCAGTATATTATTTGTTCAGTCGGTTTGACCAAACCATCAAGATTCTCAATAGTTCTTAACAAATTAGATCGTCTTCTGAACAATAGGCTAGTTTCCACCATCAATAAATTGCAAATCTATTTAGTCCGTCAGTTAGAGTATTGAAAAATAATGGACACCTATTTTTTGTTTTTATAAATCAATTAATATTGACAAAGATAAAACGCATCAAAATTCGAGAGTGAGGGCTCGTGACGTCAGAACGCACTAATATTATACCACGGCGCGGCGTGACGTATTGAGAATTTTAAAAGTCCGTCAATTTTGGTTTACGTAACAAAAGAAAAAATACCTGTCAAATATTTTTTGATAATCTAACTGACGGACTAATTAGATTTTTTCAGGACACAAGCCTATTGCATTTATTTAATTTTTGGCCTTCGTAAATACGATCACATCTCTTCGTACCGTTCTCAGCTTAAATGCCTGCCTATCAGACTCAGGAGGTCCCTCAGATCTCTCTGCATGCTTTTCATCATTATGAACGATCCATGTGCTCCCGAGTACCTAAAAACTTTTTTCAAGGTGTTGGGCAGTTCTCACAGTCGCAACCTTCGAGCTTCCATAAACCAAATCCTTCAAATTCCCTCTCACCGTACTGGTTTCATGTCCTCTTCTTATGCTATCTCCACTATAAAGCTCTGGAACGCGCTACCCCTTGACATTAATTAGTTCTATTTAAAGTCAGACTAAATTGTTTACTTTCTAGTCATTATTAGTGTCGTAGTAATTATTATAAGGTTTCTCGTATTTCGGACTTTTAATATATATTTGTATATTTTATATGCATATATTTAATATATTAGTATGTAGGTACCCATTTAGTTTTTTAATGTATGCTTACACTCTTGTACATACATGAACTTCAAATAAACAAATAGTTTTTATCTCTGTTTCAAGCCGGATATAAAAAACCATCTCGCAAAGTAAAAGATTAGAATTAAATTACTTCACTCGTAAATGATATAACTTTATCGTCACTTCGAAGAATACAGCCTCCACGACAATAGGCTACGCCAATAAGGTGCTACGATGCTATTGTAGCAATGTCTACGGCGTAGCTCTGACTACGGCGTAGCCAACATTGTTTGTAAGACTGCTCAGTATTCTAAAGCGATGGAGCCGCTTTCAGTATATAATTATTTGAGAACGTTAACTAAATAGTTAAATAATTTATTATTCATGTACTCTTTGATGGATCTAGAAAATGATTCCGTTGCCGTTAATGAAAGAAGGTTGTAGGAGTGTTTTCTTTGTTATTTTTTTTATTTTAATGGAAAGTTATTTAGTTGAAACAAAAGTGAGTTAGAATTTCTGTTTTGACTTGCAAATTATGATCTTATTATAAGATCTAGAATGAATAGTGTTCAAAATATTGTATCGCATTAAAAACATGAAACGAATTAAGTTGCTTGTACACAATTAATCAGATGTCTTCTACATACAGTTTTATTTCTGTCCCTACTTTTGATTTAACACTAGTCAATAAAAACTTCTGATACAAATCGTGTCAACTTTTACCAGCACAAGGATTCCACTAACTCATACCACCCAAAAATAGATCAGAACTGACAAGGCTATGCTAGTTTTATCTTTAGACACAACATTATAATTGAATTCCTTTAAATTATGTCATTATAAAAGACGCTATACTATCAACACTACATATCATCATTTTTCTGCCCTTATGCCAATTTATTTGGCGTCGGCGCAGCATGTCTTCTTCTTCCATACTTCTCTATTACTCGTCATCTCATCAGACACTTCTTTTCGTTGCCATATTATCATTCTTCACACAGTCCATCCATCGTTTCTTTGATCTTCCTCTACCTCTATACTCTTATACCCCATCAACATAAATAATTGCAGTTGTATCGTAAAATAGCTCTTATTTGGCCGTGAAAATTGATCATTTATATTAATGCGGATGACAGGACAAAAACAAAACTAAATTACCAAAAAAAAAAACTTTACAGACGGCCCAGTTTACGATAAAACTAGAAGAGAAATAGTCTCAAAACCTGTTAGAAAACTTTCCAAAACTAAGCCAGAACAATCCGTGGATCGGTCAACAGAATCGCACTAAGACTACAACCGAAAAACTCGATTCGCCTCACGTAACATGAAAACGTTTAGGTCTCCAACCCGTCTACGTCGTCACGTTTAGGTCTAGAATTTCTCAATATTCTGAATAAGCCCGTATATCTATCTATAGGGGTACAAATGTACGCCCGCTGGATAAGCGGTGAAATGGGAATTTTTCGAATTTTATAAGCGATTTCGTCGGGTGCATTTCAATTTTATTGAACGTTCAAAGGTTTGTGGTACTCAGTATTTTAAATTGGTTTTATGATATTATGGGATGTGTACTAAGTTCATGTTCTAATGGGTTTTTGGGTAAGCAATAACAGTCGCACGGGTTGATCTTCAGGCTTTTAACAAGGCTTGCCGAGGACAGTCCGTGGATGGGTGACCGTTCATTAGATAGACACCTCGTGTCTCGGAAAGCAAGTTTAGACGTTAGTCCCAGCTGACACTGTACAGTAACGTTTCAAAGGTTTTTATTATCTAATACCCTAAAAATTTGAATACATTTAAAACCTTGTATATTTCAACAAAATTATGTTTGTTTTGAGTAGTAACAGTAAATTCGTTTACCTCGTCAAAAGCACAATTATGTAGTACTTAGGTACCTGAGTCATCGTCAGGCAATTTGACTAAAAGCATTAGTTATTTTAATTCGTTTTCGATAATAATGATTGTTAATGTTAATTGTTGATTTATTTAGATCATTAAACTTTGTATTTTATTTTACTTTTTTTTATTTTTTGAAATCTTATGGTCTTTCGACCTAATTTGTACACCAGCCATGGTCAAACATGCTATGCCAAAGAATATCTTCTAACACCATGCCATCATGCCATGTATATTATCTACACATGTTTTTGCAAATAAATGAATCTTTATCTTTATCTCTACGTTTTAGATAAAATCAGGAAAAATTGAAGAAATTATCTTACTTTAGAATAGTTTAAATGGAATATTTATGCAATTACGCAAATACCAACAAGGCTAAGTTTTATTGGGATTTTTCAAAATCAAAAATCAAAATCAAAGCATTTATTTCAAGTAAGCCAGTTACAGGCACTTTTGAATTGTTGAAACAAAGATGAAAATTAAATGTTGCTACAGTCCCAGTCACAAGACATAAAAACTGTGAAAGTACTGTAGTTGCCCTTTCCCTAGCGTAGATCTCTATGGAGAAGAACGGGCAAGAAACTCCATGGACACTCTTTTAAATCAGATTATTGTTACAAAATCTTGATGTCATCATTCATGTTGAGATGGTATATTATGTGAGAACAATGTAGCAAGATGTGCACGTTAAAAGTGTCCACAGTAAAAACACAAAAGGGGTGTTTTCAAAAGGAGTGTTTCAGTAATGTAGTTGTGTCGTAGTATTTTGATTCCAATTGTGCCTAGTTAATGGGATTAGGTCGGACCTTTTAAATGGGACTTACACATCATCATCTCCCTGCTCTTGTCCCATGTTACTTGTGGTCGGTGCAACACGTTATTCTCTTCCATTCTCCTCTGTCAATCGCCACGCTATTATTTACTCATTTTTCCTTCATCTCATTCCTCATACAATCCATCTATCTTTTCTTTGGGACATAGCTGCTAAAATGTGGGTGTACCTCTGCCTACCCTTTTCGAAATCGTAGCGTGAAGTTTTAATGTTCTGTAGATAAAACAAAAGAAAGAACACCTTTTAAACTAAAATCCACCCAGATTTACACCAAAACACAGAAACACTCGCGGTCAAAAACTTTGTAGCATGACAAATGTTTGTAATTTACTGTCCATTATTAAAATTTCTTGGCTCAACATAATGTTTTCTCTTGCAAGTAAAACTCAACAAGGTACTTAAGCATACTTTAAAGTTATGTACACCAACATTTAACTTAAACTTAGTATTATAAATAGTGTGAGGCGGGCGTTCTACTGACCCCGTTACAGTCAGACGGCTCGGAGAGTTAGCGCTAAGATAAGGAGTTGGTTTTATAAATATATTACTGTTAGCACTTTGTAGAAACTAGTGCTTATCAGAGGGCTATGCGTTCTCATATTAGAAGAGTTTGATGATTATATTAATGGCACTATTTTTCGCCTTCATCCTTAATATTCTATGTTCTATTATTAATATAAAAATACTTAAGTTTACATCGATTCCCTAGGAATATCGAATCGTCAAAATCGCATTTCTCTGCAAAAGAATGAATGAATGACTTGAGAACTTCCTTCTTTTTTATAGTTAAAAATGGAAGTTGCCTACTTCTATTCAACCGTAGAGAAAGTTAATCAGAGCCAAATACAACTTTTGTTTACCTCCAAGCAACGTAACTATGTCCCAGTATAAAGGGCACGTATGCTGGTGAAATTACAGGCGTATGAGACTTTGTCTTTTGAGTGACGGGCGCAATGCACCGACACGTAATTAGGGCACGTCCTACGTGGACGTGACATACGAGTTGCAACTCTGCAGCACACGAAATAATGAAGCCTTGTACCGGGCATTACTTTCTAAATTGAGTTAGGATTATCCACAAAGTATAGGTTTCTAGGAAAGTAACTTTTGTTGCTATTATTGTCGCTAATAGAGGGATTCAATGACTTTTTGGCGCTCGAATGAGGGTGACAGGGGGCCGATGTTGGTAAACATTTGTGAACTGTTTTGAAAATCCAATATGGCAGCGTTGGTTCTGATTTTAACAGCGCTTAAAGTTCCTCGACTTTGTTCTAGTTTTGAAGTGATGTTTAGAGATCACTTTGAAATTGGAACGCTGTGACACAGGCTGGTTTACTTTGAAAACAGAAGAGTTCAATTTCGAATTTCCACCATAAATAAATGGCAAATCTATTTAGTCCGTCAGGTAGAGCATTGAAAAGGATACGTATTTTTTTGTTTTTGTAAATCAATGAATTTTGACAAAGATAAAACGCATCAAAACTCGGGAGTGGGGGCTCTTGAAGTCAGAACACACTAAAAATTTGACCACGGCGTGACGTATTGAGGATTTTAAAAGCGTCGTACGTTCGTCAATTTTGGTTTACGTAACAAAAGAAAAAATACGGGTCCAATATTTTTTGATTATCTAACTGACAGAATAATTAGATTTTTTCAGTACTAATACACTACACATAAGCCTATTGAGTGCTGTAATTTGAGCGAGGTTTGAAATGCTCTCTACAGAATAAAGCGATTATTAATAGTTTATTTCCACAAAACGGAAAATTATCTCGTTGAATCGAAGACAACCTGATAGATTAATGTAAAATGATACTCGAAAAACATGACCCAAAATACAAATATTGACATTTAAAAATCTCACATATTTATTTCATACGTTGAGAAATGAATGTATTGTACCTAACCTGAAATATATTTGAGATAAGCCGAAAAAGAAACGAATATCACCTCGATGATTGATGTTAATTTACGTCAAAAAGAGAACATGCTGTATAAAAGTGGCTCCCAATTATTTTATTTACACTTGCATAAAGCTACGTTTTTTTCCGAAATGAACAAAATAAAATGTATATTTCATATTTTATTTTAACTTTATCCTATTAACGCTTCAACATTTATTATCATTTTTATGAAATAAAGGTAAATTGCCTCCATAAAGTAAAATGTTGTCTCCCTAGACAGCTTGTCAAATTTAAAACAAGAATACAATAAAATTTATGTTTTTATCTTTATTTTGAGTCATTCAGAACTTATTTCTTGACAACTACTATTTCCTTCTGTAGTTTACACATTGCCATTAGAAGTGATATTATTTACTTTATTTTACCTGTATACTATATTACTTTAAAATAGTAACCGCAAATAGGTCATAGGTCTCGAGATCGTACCCAAGATCGCATCTCTGATTTTTCAGATTCATGTGCGTATTTTTATTTTTATGAAATGCAAAGTAACGAAACCAGCATGCCTGAGATATTTCTCGACGGCATGTAAAGCCGAGTCAGAGGCCCATGGGTGGCTTAAAAACTCTGACACCAGGTTAGGCACTAACCACACGATACAAGAAAGAAGAGTAACAGTAAAAGAAAACATATTTAACTTGATAACAGTTCAAAGAAACCCCATGACTGCCCGTGTTTTGTCTCATCGTCCAACATCTTACTGCATACCGTATAGAAGCATTTATGATTAACAGTACACCTAATCCGACTAACATTATAAATGCGAAAATTTGTCAGGATGGATGGATGGATGTTTATGTTACTCTTTCACGCAAGAAACTACTGAAAGAATTTGGATGAAATTTAGCACACAGATAGTTTATAACCTAGATTAACATGTAGAAAACCTTTTATATTATTTTTGGTATTTAGTTTTGTAATGTCCTAATCCCGTGGGACATTACAAAACTCTACCCGGACAAGCACATAAGCACATAAGCTTGCCATTGTACCTTATAATCCATATTCAAAATCAAACGATAAAACCGGCTAATAACCCCTAACCACCAGTCTACCTGTCCCCTTTATCCTAAACTTTTAACCCTCCCCAGATCGGCCCAATTTTTCACATTTTTGCCCCGAAATTTCAGGTCCAGTATCCATCAAAGGAGAATGGACACATTCGGTATTAATCATTTTTATTGGACAAGAGGTCCCTTTATTGATTGTCGTGATGATAAAAACACCATTAACTCAGTTTCTGTGTCGTTATTTCGCATCGTAATGTTTCGAGTTTGATGCGCTGGAATTTTTTTTTTGGCCCAATATTAACGATGGCTGTTATAGGGTTGGCCGTTGATTAGTCAACGGGTGATCGCGTTGATTGGTTTATATGTGAGAGGGATGCTGGGGTTTTAATTGATATTGATTATTTTAATTGCACTTTGCTGTATGCGGCCGGTTTACGTCGTAAAGGCGAAAGATGGAGTCATTAATCAAACACGGTCTAATTCATGGAATGAATGCTAGTTAATGACTTATACGACTCCTAAAAACTTGCCGATGAGCCAAAAAAAGACTGTTCAAAGTGTCTCCTGCAATTATAATCGATTTTTGTACATTTCGAGTAGATTTTTCTATCCCAGGTAGCTTAAGCTTAAGATGCCGGCGATGGATGCGTAGTTCATACAAACGTAATACCAAAATAATTTGTAAATCAAAGATATTCTTAAGGTAGTGTGTATTTATTTCGATTGGATTACAGAATATCTATGTTCTCAAATATATATTTTGAAAGGACAATAATTTAAACAAGAGTTATGAGAAAAATAAGTTTTCTATAGAAATGACAATGACAGAAAATCATTTTATATGATTGTTTGTCATTGTCATTTCGGGAATTAAAAATTTTTATAGAAAACAATTTTTTCTCGTAACTCTTGTTTAAATCAGTGTCGATTCAAAATATATATTTGGGAACCTAGATATTCTGAGTTCTAGTCGGAATAAAGACACATTAATTTATGAATATGTTTGATTTACAAATTATTTTGGTATTACGTTTGTATGAACTACATATGCTATGCCGCCGGCCCCTTAATCAGCCCATAATTCCTTTAGTCCCAGCCTTCCCATGGCTGGGGTCAAAGAGTTTTAAAAGAATTATAGAGTGGACATCGGGAAATATTGACGTAGAATAATTTTCATACCGAACATTTTCGATTTTAAGACACAAATGCTACCTGACAATCAGACCAACTTGTTACAAAGTAGTAACAAGTATACGACGATACGTTACGATTTTATTCGTCTCACCCCGTCCATCGCTCGTAAATATTTGAATGTCTCTGACTGGGACACACAACCTCTCTGTGCGAGACAAATCCTCACGATTATGTCCTTCACCATTTTAAGAGCAGTAGTGATGATATAAATTCCTCAACGTGCCCCATAACTGGGTCGCCACTCTTTCAGACCCAGCCTAAAAAGACCTTTTTAAATCTTTCCTCCCAAAATCTGTGTAATAGAAAAAAAAAACGAACATTTGACAAGTTATTCGTTCAATCTGTAGTAATTTATTGCCTGTAGAGAATGCTGAAGCGATTTACGGTCGTTCAGCAAAGATTATTAGGAATCCCAAAAGGTGAGCGTTATCGCAAAAAGGTGCTAAAGTAAACTATCGACGGTCAAGCCCCTGGTGAGATACGACCTGCTGATTTTATCGTGTTATTAATATTTGACTAATATTGGTGAAATAGTGTAAGAGCAGCTCGTGGCTGAATATGGTCGATCATCAGGTTAAGTCGCGCTTGACTAGGTTGGTCTGTGGATGTGACGACTCATTGCATACCAAGTTTCCTGCCTCGGAAAGCAGAGGTAAACCAGAGGTAAGGTAATAGTATTCCCCACATTTCGCCAATTATGTTTAAGTCCCATGTAATAGGGGGCGAGCCTATTGTAATCAACCGAGCACAAATCCAGACTCCGTGGCTGCTACTGAGATATTCCTGATGGAAAAACTCACTTTGCCCGACCCGGGAATCGAAGTCTGGACCTCACGCTCAGCATTCGCGCTTGCAACCACTCGACCAACGAGGCAGTCCCTTAATATAAAATATTTGTATTGCAGGCAATACCCCATTCTAACCCAAAAGAAAAAGGACTCATAGTAAAAGCCTGTGGTTGCCATTACAACCACCTATTTACATAACAATATCCCGCCAATTTCGCCCACCATAACTAACCAACTTTTTTTCTAAAATTACGGCACAGGAAATCTCGTTAATCCAAGCCCTTATCGGTTCAAGCCCCAATAAATAATAACTTTGATCCCTTCCACAAATTGAGGCGCTGTCAAACGGGTACGTTTACTTTTATCTTCTTATTCTACCATTTTTTACGTAATAAGTTCTTGAAGATGATAATCAGATTTTTTTGGAGATATTTCTGTTAAGTATAGCTTGTTTATGGGATTTTAGAAAAATGGTTGGTTGTTTTTAGCTTGGATACGTTTAGTTAACTTTGACAATATAAATAATATTACTTACCTTCAAATTAAGTTGTTGATGAGCTCGTGGCTAAATAACATCAGCCGCTCGGATCAATCTTCTGGTTAAGCCGTGCTTGACCGAGCTGGTCCGTGTATGGACAACCATCTTTTAAATACCGAGTTTCATCTGTCCCTCGGAAAGCACGTTAAGCTGTCATTTGTACATCTTTGACAGTTGTAACAGATAGTCAGTGGCACGAAAGTCTGACAACCAGTCTTACCAAGGGGTGTCGTATTACCCTGTACGAACTGGGTTGTGGAAGTCAGATAGGAAGTCGCTCCATGTAAAATACTGGTATTCAGCTGCATCTGGCTAGATTGGAAGCCGACCCCAACATAGTTGGGAAAAGGCTAAGCAGATGATAAGCATGATGACTTTCATTTTAGTTGTTACCACTATTCTGTTTCATTTAGGTATAAAACTTGAGGGCCTAAACAAGAGTCAGTCTAGACTTGTCTACAGTCTCTCGTTTACACAAACACAAAAGGCTTCGTTTGCTGTTATAACTCTACAATAACTAACTAACTAACTATGGAATTTTTCGGTTTTTTTTTCTACAATCTTATTTACTACCTTACCCAACTCCAAAAATCACCTCAACATTATCGGGCATGCTTACCTGCAACAAAAATATAACGTTAAGAAAAAAACACTAAATTATGCACCCTTTAACGTGCCTAGTCATAAAAGGCACCTCAAGGGGCTCCACAATCCACAAGTGACAGTACTTGAGTACGTCCGACGTCCCCTGTGCATTCAGCCCCGTTACGATCGCTGATTGGTTAATCTTTTCATCACGTCATGAGGTATTCTTATCACATCGTACGGAGGGGAGATAGTAGCATCGTTATCGTTGGAATGTGGATCTCTCGGAAAAGTTATTTACACAATAATCATAAGCGGACACCGAAGTATCTATCTTTTAGATTTATGTGCGTATTGTATAATCATCACTTGGTCCATTGAAGGATAATGTCGTGAGGAAACCAAACCAGCATACCTGTGAGATATTTCTCGATAGCATGTAAAGCCAAGTCACGGGCCCATGGGCGGCATAAAAACTCTGACATCAGGTGAGGCACTAACCACACGCTAAAGAGAGAAAGAAAGAGTAGGTACCCAGTGTCATAACCACAGTGATCGGTCGCATGATTATCTAATCGATGCGTTAATTTATGTCTGTCTGTGAGACCACACCTCCGGGTTAGCCGAACAAATACAAACGCGATCATCGCTTTCGTTAGGACGCAAACTAAAATCGTTTTTCTGAACTCTGTATGAGAATTGACATATCGAAAAAAGCACCAGGTTTTTTCAAAAATGTATAAATTAAGTAAATACAGACACATTTTTCTACTAACTCAATAAAAACATAGACTCACAGACACGCGTGGCATATATTTCCAATTTCGGACCCAAACTCTCAGTCCGTTTCTTCTACTGGCACAGTAAAGGCATAAAGTATACCTAAGTAAATAAGTAAGGAGCAGAGTAACAAGTATCTGTGAGCAATAAATAATGATATTATCTGTACATTTTACGTTTTGTCCGTTATCTCTGGACGGGGGATAGCTTCGAATGTCTGGGGTCATTGAACTTCGGTATTTATGTTGGAATATTTTAATGTTTTTGTCTGAACTAGGGCTGAAACAAAGCTTGTGTATTTTTTGTATGATTTTCAGGTTGAAACAAAAATACTGTAAAGGTTTCGTCTAGTCCGGGCCTATTGTCTTTTGAAAGAAAAATAAAAGACGAAAAGACTTATCAGACATCTGAGTTTGATAATTATAATTATTATTTTGGACGCCCCCAGCCAACATGGATAAGACGACCTTAACCAATGGTTGGGGTACACAGTAAGTTAAAGGTGAACGGTAAAGCGATGTGGCACAACTGGAGGGGCCAATGGCCAGTCACTGCTGATAGAAATTCGACATTATTTAATGGGAATTCTCCAAAACTAGTTTAAATTTATATTTAATTTTAAAGTTTTAGGGCTGATGACGTCATCTCAGGAAAAGATTGCTGTGACCATTCAACGGGTGAGTGTCACTCTAATGACAGTTTGTTTTTTAATAGCATCCACAACGCCAAGTGCTCATGCAGACACGCGGGAACCGCGCGATTGCCATATCTATATCTGAACGCAGGCTTAAGCGTAAGTCACGATATTCTTTCTTGAAATAACGTCATTGAAGGTCAAGTACAGGTTACCCACATTTCTTCAAAAATACAAATGAAAATTAAGTTTTTTTATTTTTCATTTTAACGAGAAATAAAATATTTGAGACCTTATTCTTTGAAATGGTATAGCGATTAGCACAATTTTTGAAAACTGAAGAATCTCCATTATCATTAATTTTTGTAAAGTATTAGAAGTTATAATAAAACAAATCAAATTCCTTTAAAAAACTTCCTTCAAACAAGCCCAACTAAATCAATCTCCAACAATATAACTATTACCTGTGTTGGAGACAAAACGTAGCACCGTGCACCGTGAGCCACTGCGACCGGAGGGCGACAGCGGGGAGCGGGGAGCGGGGGACGAGGCACCGAGAGCCGCCGCCGCCGCCGCCGCACCAGCATTGACACATACGACACGGACCAGAGGCGCGCGTTCTTTTTATCAATATACGAACCTACCTATATTTTTACAGTCCGCTATTTTATTTCAAACACCTCTGAGAATCACCATCATATGGTCCTCTCACCGTGGAAAAGGAAACTAAGGACGTCTTGAAGCTTATTTGGAGATTATTCCGTGTAAAAATCAAGAAACTTTGGCGAGTCGTACGCGCCGGCCATTAAGCGACGACTTTCGAGAAGGTCAAGGAAGGACATTTGATGGACGAACAAACCGTCTCGTCACTGGGCAAAGGATAAGACATCTTGTGAGTTCGTTCCTATTTATTCCTCTTATTCCATCTTCTTTTTGCTAGCCAAATTCAAACACATTTTGCTAAAACTTGAGTCAGTGCTTTGTGCATTCTTCATACGTTACTATTCATAGAATATTACCTGAGCTGTTGTCTATAATATTTTAGTTTAGACAAATTATTTATTCGAGACTTTTCGCTAATTGCAGTCGTAAAACCCGAGCGTTGAATGCCTATCGCATGAATCATCTTGTTTACTTCAATCGATGCGCACAGTCATTGAGCTTAGCTACCTGGTTATAATTTTATAGTTGCTTACAATATCTTTATTACGTGTAACGGTGCTTCAAGTAACTTGTTATTTTAAATCAGCTGCTGCCATTACCACGATTTGAGGTTTGCTTGTGATCATGTCTGAACTTAAAAGTTTAATTAAAAAACGCTCAGCTATAAAATCAAAGCTTACTATTTTTGGTAATCATATTAAATTGATTGAAACTTCTAAAACCTTATCGCAGTTACAAATCATAGATTTAGAATGTCGCTTACGAAAATTTGAGCCCTTATGCGAGGAATTCGACACGTTACAGACTGATATCGAGATCCTATCTGACGAGCCACCAACCGAAGAAGTTCCCGCGGAGCGTGTGCAGTTTGACAACGACTACTACCCGCTGGTGGCCAGGGCTAAGAGCCTGCTTGCTTCCGGAGGAAAGGGCAGCGGATCTGTGGCGGAGTTCAGCGATGCAGAATCAGGTGGGCGAGTGAGAAATTTGGTTAGGCTACCGAAAATTGACTTACCACATTTCAGCGGTGGCTATCAAGACTGGCTCGAATTTAAAGACACATTCCTTTCTCTTATACATAACAGTGATTGCATAGATAACATTAATAAATTCCACTATTTACGGGCTACTCTTAAAGGAAATGCCGCTTTTATTATTAAAAACATCGATTTTAAAGGTGACAACTACAAAATTGCATGGGACTTATTGTGCGAGCGATTTGATAACAGTCGCTTACTGATTAATAATCACTTACACGCTTTGTTTAACGTAGAACCTATTCGATCAGAATCATGTAAGTCGATTCAAAATCTTATTGACGTAACTAACAAGAACATCAGGGCTCTCACATCATTGAAAGAACCCGTTTGGGACACGATCGTAATTTATATGATGTCAACTAAACTTGATAGTGTGACGGGTCGAGAGTGGGAAGAACATAGAAATACATTGAATTCATCCCCAACCCTATCACAGTTCATAACATTTTTAAGTAAAAGAGCCGAAATAATAGAAACTTTAGAAGAGAATAATAAAAATAATAAAACAAAATCAGAACCCGTAAAAGCGAAAAGTTTAGTAATAAATAATAATAATAGCACTAATAGCCAAAATAAAGATACAAAATTCAAACGTAAATCATGTCCATTGTGTGACGATGAGTCGCATCAGCTGTTCAATTGCGAATCGTTTAGAAGTCTTCCTGTAGAATCACGGATTTCAAAAGTAAAAGAGTTCAAGGTTTGCTTAAACTGTTTGCGCTTCGGTCACGTAGCAAAGAAATGTTTTTTGTCACACTGCAAATATTGCAACGAAAAGCACAACACTCTTTTGCACTTGGAAAAATCTGAGCAATCTGTTTCTCGTGATTCATCATCTTCGTCTTCAAAAGATATTGTATTGACAACTGATGTTCTACCGGTTACTACTCCGACGCGTGTTTTCCTTTCCACAGCGTTGGTGAAAGTGGTTGACGGCAAGGGCAACAAACACACCGCCAGGGTGATCTTGGACAACGGTAGCGGAATAAATATCGTTTCCGAAGCTTTCTGCAGTAAGCTGGGTCTGCCGAGGCGGGACGTGAGCTCCACGGTATCAGGTTTTAATAATCATGTATCCCATAGTACACAGTCTTGCAATCTCACAATTGAGTCATTAAATTCTAGCTATAGGAATAACATTGATTGTTATGTGTTTACCAACGTCACCACAGCAGTGCCAATTACATACATTGATACACGACATATTCAAATCCCAGCAGGCTTATGTCTATCTGACCCCACATATAATATTCCTTCTAAGGTCGATCTACTTATCGGGGCAGACATCTTCTGGGATATTCTGGGTAACAAAAAGATTAGCTTAGGCAAGCATCTACCCATGCTACGTAGTTCGGAGTTCGGATGGATAGTCACTGGTCACATCTCAAGTCCGAAAAGTACATTTAGTCAATGTCTTTTTACTCAAGGTCAACTTGATATTGATCTCACTCGTTTTTGGGAAGTAGATAGTGTTTCTCATGAGCATTCTCAATCCGCAGAGGAACGTGCGTGTGAGAATAGTTTTACTGTCAACACAACTCGTAATGACGACGGTCGCTTTGTCGTCACCATTCCTCTAAAACAAGACCCCCTGCTCTTAGGGGATTCTTTTGACATGGCTAAGCGACGTTTTTTATCGCTTGAGCGAAAATTCGAACGAGAACCAATATTCAAGGAGAAATATTTAAACTTCATGAAAGAATACGAGCAGTTAGGTCATATGACTGAAAATAAAGTTCTTTTTCCATACAGTGACAATGCCAACTACTACCTTCCTCATCATGGCGTACTTCGGGAGTCCAGTACAACAACAAAGTTGCGTACAGTCTTTGACGCTTCTGCCATCACCACTTCAGGAATTTCCTTCAATGAGATTCAGATGGTCGGTCCTACAGTCCAAGACGATCTCTTATCGATTCTCCTCAGATTCCGCCAGCATAAATTTGTAGTATCGGCAGACATTGAAAAAATGTTTAGATCTATTGACATTGTACCTAGTCAACGCTCGTTACAGCAAATTGTATTTAGGTATGATTCATCGCATCGCTTAAAAACCTATACACTTAATACAGTTTGTCAGGGGACTGCATCAGCGCCATATCTCGCGACAAAATGTTTGAGTAGCCTGGCATCCACAGTCAGCGATAATAACGTCAAATATAGTATAGCTCACGACTTTTATTGTGACGATTTATTAAGCGGGGCTTGTACTGTAAGCAAAGCTATAGAGTTATGTAAGGGAATTATTTCCACCTTAAACTTAGCAAAATTCAATATTCGCAAATGGAAATCGAATAACGCATTCATTCTTAGCGAGCTGCTCTCAGGTCAAATTATTGATTCAAATACAGTTTTAGATCTATCAAATAACAACATAAATGCAGCATCAAAAACATTAGGATTATATTGGCTTTGTCAGCAGGATACCTTATCTTTCTCAATTAACATTGAACTTCACGAGAAGGTTACCAAACGTCATATTCTTTCCGTTATAAGCCAAATATTCGACCCATTAGGCCTTGTAGGGCCATGCGTGGTCGAAGCTAAGTTGATTATGCAGAAATTATGGGTCAATAAATGCTCTTGGGACGAAGAAGTTTCGTCAGAGATATTATATCTCTGGTCTTCATTTGCTAACACATTACCCTGTCTTAATAAGTTACAAATTCCTCGTTGGGTTCTTAGTGATCTTTGTGTAAAGATTGAAATCCATGTATTCACAGATGCTTCTCAAAGTGCGTATGGGGCATGCGTCTACATTCGGTCTGTGTGTAACTCGGGGATTGTACGTGTTCAGCTCTTAGTCTCGAAAAACAAGGTTGCACCGATCAAACCCACAACTATCCCACGTCTTGAGCTGTGTGGAGCCTTATTAGGTGCAAGATTGTGTACTAAGGTACAAAATTCACTTACTTTAAACATTAACATGTGTCGCTTTTGGTGCGATTCTACGATCGTATTAGGGTGGTTATCCACCCCTTCAAATCAACTTAATCAATTCGTACGTAATCGTGTTAATGAAGTCAAGGAAAGCACCAGCGGTCACACGTGGAGCTACGTGCCGTCCAAGGAGAACCCGGCAGATCTCGTTTCTCGCGGGGTGAAGGCTGATATTATCAGCGACGCCTCGTTGTGGTGGTCGGGCCCCTCGTTTTTGCTCGAATCGGAGCGTTGTTGGCCACAAATGCCCAATGAAACCCAGAAACGGGACCTACCGGATCTCCAACCTTGTCTTGTTATAAATAATGACGTTAGCAAGAACGATGACGATAAACTATTTACAAAACTTATTCTTAAATATTCACAATTTACACGTTTAAAAAGAGTTGTAGCCTATATATACAGATTTATTCATAACTGTAAAAACAAAACAAACAGATTCTACGATCATCTTTCTTGTGAAGAATTGCAAAATTCATTTAATTTTATTATACACATTGCTCAGTTAGAAATGTTCCCAAATGAATATCTTATCTTAAAATCAGGTCACGCATTACCAAAGAAAAATAAATTAATATCATTGACCCCATTCTTAGATTCAAATGATATCTTGAGAGTAGGCGGTAGACTTGATAATTCACCTTATAGCTATGACACAAAGCATCCTATATTATTATGTAGCAAACATCATTTAACGAAAATCTTATTTCACATGCATCACTTGAAACTTTTACATGCTGGACCTCAGCTATTGTTGTCCAGTATTCGACAAACTTTTTGGCCTTTAGGAGGAAGGAATCTGTCTAAGTCCATAGCGAAAGGTTGCATAAAATGTTTCAGATTTAAAGCCAGCAATGTTCAGCCCATTATGGGGCAGTTACCTGAGTCCAGAACTACACTGGAATTCCCTTTTTTACATTGTTCGGTGGATTATGCAGGCCCAGTTAAGATAGCTAACCGTAAAGGTCGAGGTTGCCAACTGATTAAATCTTACTTGTCCATTTTTGTCTGTTTAGCTACAAAAGCCGTGCATCTAGAACTCGTCACAGATCTTACTAAAGAGGGATACATGGCCGCTTTAAACCGGTTTGTGGCTCGTCGAGGGAAGCCTCAAAGTATAACTTCGGACAATGGAACTAATTTTGTAGGTACATGTAACGAGTTACATCGCTTCTTACAGGAATCAAGTTCCCAAATTAGTTATGAAGTCGCCCAAGAGGGTATAGACTTCCTCTTCATTCCGAGCTACACCCCCCATTTCAATGGTATGGCTGAATCTGCAGTCCGTTCCACTAAATATCATCTTCGTAGGCTTCTCCAACTTACGCATTTCACGTATGAAGAAATGCACACTTGTCTGACTCAAGTGGAAGCCATCCTTAATTCTCGTCCTTTAACCGCCTTAAACTCTGATCCTACAGACTTCACACCTTTAACACCCGCTCACTTCCTAATAGGACGATCACTTGTGTCAGTTCCACATCCACAGCTGACAGAAAGAATAACAAGTCTTGAGCGATACAAACGAATCGAGTTCGTCAAACAACACTTCTGGAAACGATTCTCCAACGAGTACGTCACCACTCTGCAGCAAAAGACGAAGTGGCCTACTGCATCAAGCGAGATCAAATTGGGTTCCTTAGTCCTTATAAAGGACAAAGCGCTACCTCCCTTACGTTGGGCCCTGGGTCGCTGTGTGGCCGTTTTCCCAGGAGCTCAGGATCAAGTCGCTCGAGTCGCCGATATAAGGATCAAAGGAGGAACCATTATTCGAAGGGCGTTTAATAACATTTGTCCCCTTCCAGAACCTGCTTGTTGAATCAGCAGACTACCTGCCTACTTCAACCCGGGGAGTATGTTGGAGACAAAACGTAGCACCGTGCACCGTGAGCCACTGCGACCGGAGGGCGACAGCGGGGAGCGGGGAGCGGGGGACGAGGCACCGAGAGCCGCCGCCGCCGCCGCCGCACCAGCATTGACACATACGACACGGACCAGAGGCGCGCGTTCTTTTTATCAATATACGAACCTACCTATATTTTTACAGTCCGCTATTTTATTTCAAACACCTCTGAGAATCACCATCACCTGGTTTACCCAACTATCAAACTCTATTTACACCTCCAGCTTTTCCGACATATAATAATAATAAAGAATCCTACCTCCAAGCTAACTTGCCCCATTGTGCCCTCACTATTGTTGACTGACAATGGGAGGTTGACAGGTCTTGTCACACTGGTTGACTTGGCTATCAATCACGGTTTAGTGGCAGCTTGTCAGACAATAATGATGCATGGTGTACACGTTTAATAAATAGTAGACAGTTATTGTAGATAATTGAGTGGTAAGTGCAGTGTGTTGATCAGATAATTTGTTTTTAATAACATAACATAACAACCATTTATTTTCAGGCAACTTTGACTCATACATTATATACCTAACAGACAAACATACAGATACAATACAAATCGTCAGAGTATTGGAAAATAATGGACACCTATTTTTTGTTTTTGTAAATCAATAAATATTGACTACGATAAAACGCATCAAAACTCGTGACGTCAGAAGGCACTAAAATTATACCACGGCGCGGCGTGACGTATTGAGAATTTTAAAAGTCCGTCAATTTTGGTTTACGTTACAAAAGAAAAAATACGGGCCAAATATTTTTTGCTAATATAATTGGCGGACTAATTAGATTTTTTCAGTTGACAAGCCTAAAGTGTTTTATGTAAAATGGTGCTTGTTTTTCCAAACCGCACTAGGCTGAATACATAACATCACGCCTGTAATCTGCGAAGGGAAGGCAGAGGTGTATCTAATAGTACACCCACATTTCAGCAGTTATGTTTTAAGTCCCATGTTATAGGGGGCGAGCCTATTGCCATCAACTGTGGCTGCTTCTGAGAAATTTTTGACACTTTGCTAACGCTGTCGCTAAAATAAAATAGTTGGAAAAGGCTAGGCAGATGATGGTACTGTCTAACTTCATGTTAACTTAGACATTTCAAACAACAGTGGAATCACGTGTGATGTAAGCCGTAGTGATTAACAAAAATAAACATACAGGGTGTAAAAACGAAACCATCACGAAGCCGTCAACCAAGCATTCTGTACATCAAACTATGTAACTTTACGCAAAAATTATTGCTGGGAAACTTCTTTTTTTTTTGGGGTGAAAAATCATGTTTTGTGGTAGAACTCAATGTAATACACTCAAAACATTGTGCTGATGGATGGATTGAATAGTACGGGGGTCGTGTAGGTGTTAACAGTAAAAATTCTACATTAATATGTATTTAAAAAAAAACTTGTCAAAAAGTTGGAACTTTGACCCCCAATATCTCCGTAACTAGAAGGTTCCCAGGTATGGTGTAGAACAAAAAAATGATCGCAATGACGGGGAGAACAAGTGCCTTTCGGCTTCGTTAGGAGGTGTTTTACACCCTATATTTACTGTTGTTATTATAGACCCAACAGTAGCGTTTATAAAACATCGGTTTGCAGAAAACTTGGATCGATTAGTTAAAAATTACTTTAAAAAGTAATCTTTAAGTATGAAATTAAATAATAAATTACCACACCAGTGAACATTCCTCGTGTTTCTTAGAATAATCCTGTTTAACTTTTGCCACGTGCCATATTCCCATTTTTGATCAGAACTTTACTATTGTCTAATTTCTATAATTTTATTCTGATTTAACAATCTGTTAGTAAATGTCAACTGCAGACACACCACTTAATGCCACTTATATACAAGTGACGTTACGTGAACGCATTCCAAAATCTAATTATAAGTGAGGAAACAAGCGTGCCTGAGAGATATTTTTCGACAGCGTGTAAAGCTAAATAAGAGGCCTTTTTTTTTTTTTTCGGATGGGAAATCATCAGATGACTTCTCCCGCTCTGGGCGGAGCAGGAGAGAGTGTCAGACTTTTACTGACTTAAACCCATCCATGTTCCTTCATCGCACTTTGTGTTCCGGGGTCACGGTATCTCTTTCGAACAGTCCCGCAACCCCGGCAGGAAGTCAAAGGCCTATGGGCGGCATGTAGTTAGGTACTAACCAGACATTAAAGAAATAATGATTCTAAGTTTTCTAATGTAATAGTCAGTAATTTTTGTGGCGTAAATAATAAAGAGTATCCTATCTATCTATGTATCTACAACATCGAGTCCACTGCGCCTGACAGGACTCGTCTGCATCGTTACTCAGCCAGGTCTCAAGCAGAGGACGCACAAAGGTGATCGGATGTCAAACGCAACGGAACCTGTTTCAAATGATATAGGTACTTTATTTTGATAACACTATTACTTAGTTTGAAACATGTTTTTGATTGATTTGCAGGATAGAAGAAAAGATGTGTTTTTATATTTGGCGACCCGCGTCTGCTTCGCATTGACAAAATATTGGAACTCCTTTAATGTACCACCGAGTTCACTGACAGTCGAACTGTTTTCATCTTTATACCTAGAGTAAATAGGGCTGAAAAGTGTTCGATCAGTGAGCGCGATAGTACAGACGCCAGCACATCAAACTAAAAGTTCAAATTCCACCCTTCATGTTATCTTTGACTACCATGTAACAGGGCTCTTCTAACTAGCATTCCCATAGTAAAACACCATTTTTTATTTTATTTATATTTGCATAACCAAATAGCCAAAGACAGAAAAATGGAAAGAAGGAAGGGAGGTCTTTGCCCTGCAGTGGGACATCACGCTCATAATAAATTATATTGACCATATTTTTACATAATGTTAATATTCCCGATCATCTTTTACCCCAAAAACCTATAAAAAACTGCAAACTCGTACCCCAAAGCGGAGTGGTCGGGCAATAAATAAATAAAGCACACATACATTACGAAGGCATTGTGCCAACCGCGCCAAGTGTGAAAAAATATAAGTTCTACACTGAATATATGTGGGGATTATATAAAATATGTATTTAATCTTCCTGCTCTATATCATTCCCATTTTTACAATTTTTTTTAGTATGATTGTGGTGTTTTAGTTTTAGCTGGCTGTAGGGTTAGTAATGAATAACACTTGAAGGGTTAGGGGTCGAAATGATATCCTATCTAATATCTGCAGGCTTTCCCCAATTTGCCCAGTCTAACGTAAAATCTAATTTTCCAAGCTGCCTGGGGAGCCACTCAACGACTAATTTATTTGCTGACAAAATGAACACACTACGTACTTTCTATAAAATAAATCCTGTCATGTTATTACAGCCTCTATTGTCCATTTTTTTATCAACACTTTTTTTTTAAATGAACCTGTTCTGTCCCACTGCTGGGCAAACCCCATCGGCTTTCTAATTTTGTTTATAATTTTCCTTCTTCGACCAATTCGTTGAAGAATGAGTCCAGATCATCACGCCAGCGTTTCTTGCCTATCAACATTCAATATTTAAAACCGCCAAAAAACTGAAACGCAGTTTAGGATACTCTGATCCTTAACCGAACCCCTTTTTTAATCAGCCTTAACAAAAACACTATCATTAAAGTTTCTCCAACCACAAAACCCGCACTCTAACCATCTTTAAACCGACAATTCTAAATTAGAACAATACCCACCTTTTAACGGGAACCCCCGCCCTCCACACACACACACACACACACATGGGCCCCTACCGTTATATATCACAGGCGACATGTTCGTGTCGCGACAATCTCCCATCGATTAGACGATGATACTAATTAAAGCTAGTCAGACACCTGCTCACTAATAACTACACAGAGCGACACATTCGTGTGTAATGCCGTGAGGTATATGCTGAGTTTGTTGGTGTATTAATATGATTAAACATAATTTGACTAATTCAAATCATTTCATCATATTCTTATTGTTTATTGCACACAAAATTAAAATATATACACATAAAATTAAAAGATATACACACAAAATTACAATATATTAAGTATGACTTACTAGCTGAGCCCGCGTTTTCGTTCGTGTGGAAATTTTGATGAATAAATCTATTTCCTTGCTAAATTTCATTACGATCCGATCAGCTGTTTAATCGTAAAACGGTAACAAACAAACAGAGTTACTTTAGCATTTATAATATTACTAGCTGATGCCCGCGGCTTCGCCCGCCCGCAAATTATATATTAAAACCTTTCTCTTGAATCACTCTATCTATTAAAAAAAACATCAAAATCCGTTGCTACTGCGTTTAGTTTTAAAGATCTAAGCATACATAGGGACAGACGCGGCGGGCGACTTTGTTTTTATTTGTTTTGTTTGCTTTTCTTTGTTTTATTGTTGTTATTTACATATTAATGTAGTGATTATAACCCAGAAATAGGTTTTCTTACAGCACACCTTACGATTGTGATATAAATGGAACTGGGCAAGAGGTTCCATTAAAAGCGAAAGGGTGAAGAGCATAATCACAAAAAAAAAAAATAGGGGTGAATTCAGGGTTGAGACTGAGCAGAATAAAATAACATTGCTGATGTAATCTCCAGCAAACGTATTATCCTACTAATCTTTCATCCACGACATAAAATATTTTTTGTGTTTCAGCCTCTCCACAAACTTTGTTTTAACAAACTTCAGTAATGAACCCTTTTCAACAATATTTCGTTGCTCCATCTCACGATACCTAAGTCACATCTAAGTGCCTAAGTTATTCCGACAGCCAACAACTTACCTATTAGATGAGCCGGAAAATTGTGTTACTTAACTTAACTTTGCTAATGTTGTTTAAGTGATGTTTACTTGCTTAATTTAAATGAACATGTGTGTAACCCTTGTGAAAGTGTCAGAGAGCTGAGTAAACTAACGACAGGAAAGTCGATGTTAATTTCGGTAAAAAGCATCTAGTGAAGTACTACTGTCATTCGTTTTCTGTCTTTTTGTGTTTTGTCTGGGCCTAAGAAAACTTTACACTAAAATATAACGAGGAATAGTTTGAAGAAGACTGCCTCATTGGTCTAGCAGTCGCAAGCGCGGCTGCTGAACGAGAGTTCCTGTGTTCGATTCCCGGGTCGGGCAAATTGGCATTGGATTTTCCCATTAGGAATTTCCTTGTAGCAGCCACGGAGTCTGCGCCCAGTTGATGGCAATAGGCTAGTTCTCTATTACATGAGACTTTAACATAACTGGCAAAATGTGGGTGTACTATCAGGTACTCCTCTGCCTAACCCTTGGGGATTACAGGTGTGATGTTATGTTATATAAACTCTCCGTAACTAGAAAGTTCCCAGGTATGGTCTAGAACAAGTGTCTTTCGGCTTCGTTAAGAGTCTGTTTACACCCTGTAGTTGGTAGATTTCTCCACTTCGCTCCATTTGCCGCTTTTCCGAACCTGAACTTTCAAAATCAAATTAGAACAGAACAATTAATGACATTTAAATACTTCTTCCAAAATTTTCAAGACTATCCTTCTCATACCAGCCAACTCCAAATCTCTTATCTCTTCCATAGCCCGTTTAAATATGTCCGGAATCAGACCTAAATCTCAGATGGCGTCCAATAAATCCATGGAAAGAGTTAACAACTTCAGTCGTTTCTTCTCGGCTTGTTTTGGCCTGTTCTGGAGGTAATTTACGCGAAAACTTCAAAGGTAACACTATGTTGGATTTTTTGCTGGAGTTATGGTCAAAAGTTGGTGGTGTGTTATGGTTCGAAATGAGGCCGATTTAGAGGTAGGTAGGTTGGTATCTTTTTTTTTTACTTTACTCAGCAAAACAGTGGTATGAGTAGGTTCTAGGCCTTAACCTTTGTGGTAATGTAGGAAGTAACTCTGGCACGTTGTAAAGAAAAAGGAAATAAACAATAAAGTCGAAATTAGAACAAAAAAAGTTCTCACAGTTTAGGCGTCCATCAAAGAGTGGCATTGTAAATTTCTCTCTAAAGTCATTCAAATATTTACCTAATTCTTTTAAATCTCTTTGTTTCTCGCCAATATTGTCTGAATCCAACTTTCGCTTTTTATATATTACCCTCAATATACGAGTCACTACATACACAGCCGATCCCTATAGTACCTATGCTTGTATTTTGTTAGTGTCTATCATTGAGTTAATTATATATCTATGGTGTCTATTAAGTTTCTTACCCACTCTTCTCCATCCGGAACAACAATTTGGAAGAGACAGCAACTCGATTTGAAAATTAAATACTAGCAAGTGGATGGGATTTTGTTGTTGGAATTTTAAGGTGGTGTGATGTGATACAATTTTTTCGGAAATGAAACAAAAATAAAACTATTTCAAAACTCAGTTTGAAATAATAAAATCATCATCATTTGCCCAGTCTTTTTCTAACTATGGGGTCGGCTTCCAAATAAATAATATAGCTAATACAATTCTTCCAGTATTTTACCAAGTACCTACCTAATATCTCACATAAAAAGACGACTGATCAAATTGAATCATTTATCACTACGCTTGCTCACAGAATCCCCAAATCTCTTTAACACCCACGTCTTCGTATACATCGGGATTAAAATATAAAGATACTTGAAGAATCGTTGCTACACCTGCCGCATTATTTACGCTGTATTTAATCTATAAGTAACGAGGCATTCCGTTGAGAGCATCGATTTGAATATCTTCGTGGTATTCCATATTGCCAAGCCACGGTAATAGAAATAGCTAAAGAGAGACATGCAATATTGTATAAAAAAGCAATTCTTTGTTGTTTAGTGTAGGAATTCTCGTATTTCGTGATGTATTCTATACTATTAAATGACCAATATTTGTTATCACGTTCTCGAAAACGGCTCTAGCGATTACGATTAAACTTACAATATAGGGGTTTACAGGGACGAAAAATCGATAGGTCTCATATCTGTGAAAATTCGTTTTCTCTGTTTTCACCTGAGCAGAGCTGGATATATATTTATATATCCAGCTCTGCTCAGGTGAGATTTATATATCCAGCTCGTTGTCCTGTAGTCGCAAGGGCTGAGCATGACCTGGGTTCGATTTCCGAGTCACACAAAGTGTTATTGGATTTTTCCACAAGGAATTTCTCAGTAACAAACTGGATTTGGGATTTGTTGACAGACTGATGACAAAAGGTGCACCCTCTATTAAATTGGATTTCAATATATCTGTGTACTATAAAGTACACCGTAATGGTACATCAGTAATGTTACATTTTTGTTTTCTTGTTTGGATGTTATTCGCAAAGGTGCCCTAAATGAAATATCTTCAGGTAACGTTCCGTTTACACCTGCGAAGAATTATTTAATAACGGATCGTACATGAGACACGCGGAATTAGGAACGCGTGAAGCGAGACAATTGATTAATGTGTGCGGTAGTTGATAAATTGTGTGATGTGTGTTTGAATGTTGAGAAGATTTTAGTCCGAGGTATTGTGTGTATGTGTGCTTCTGTGAGAGCAGTGGTGGCCCAGTCACGCCTTGATATTATATATATTAACTAGTCATAATTCATGAGTTCATTACATTAAAATAAAACTAGATACTTTAAGAAACCGAACTAAAATTACTGAAGTTACTTGCTGTACTGTATTAAGAAACTTAAATGGACTGGTTTGGAGAAAAAAGGATGAATGGTCTAAGAAATACCAAAGTGGTGCCCAAGACGATACAAAAGAAAGAAAGGGAGAGAGCGTCGTAGATGAGAGGATGATGTTTTAAGAACAGCGGGTGCTACTTGGATGAGACAAGCGCAGAACCGTATACAGTTGAAAGCTCTGGGGGAGGCCTATGCCGGAAATCAAGACAATCTTTTGTAACCGATGACAAAATAACTAAATAGAAACCTATTGTGTTGTTAAGTAAAATTATTAAAAAAAACACAGGTTTTCTAGTTTTGATCTATATCTAGAGTCCAATTATTTAAATGAAGGGTGTAAAAAACCTCTTAACGAAGCCGAAAGGCACTTGTTCTCCCCGTTATTGCGATCATTTTTTTGTTGTACACCATACCTTCTAGAACCTTCTAGTTACGGAGATATTGGGGGTCAAAGTTCCAACTTTTTTTTTTTAATGTAAGATTTTTACTTTAAACTCCTCCACGATCCCCGTACTATTCAATACATCCACCAGCACAATGTTTTGAGTGCGTTACATTGAGTTCTACCACAAAACATGATTTTTCACACCAAAAAAAAAGTCGTTTCACAGCAATAATTTTTGCGTAGTTACTTAGTTTGATGTACAGAATGCTTGGTTGACGGCTTCGTGTTGAGGTTGTTTACACCTTGTATAGTGTTATCAACATCATGAAACTTCTTCATTATGCTATGCTTCTGCTTTATTAAATTTAAAAAACCAAAAAAAAAAAAAAAAACAAAAAAACTTAATCTATTACAGTTTGGTTTTAGCCACACTTCGAAAACCTCTCAGGGCTTATCTGTGTGCTGGCGAGCCGTTCGTTTAAATTTTACAAAATGTTTCAACTACAATGATAGGTACAATAAAACTTACTTTTAAATGATGGTGATAATAATTTATAGGTACATACATACTTTAGGAGAAGTTTTGTATAAGGAAACGTTTTAATTTATATTTGGGCTTTGGTTTGCCTAAGTTTATAATTAAATTACACGCTCAAAGTCCCATACATCATTAAAACTTTCCACCGTCATTGATATTTTTTTAGATTGATTTTACCTAATAATGTCCTAAAATATATTTCTTCACAGACAGGTAGTTAAGTAAAGGTGTAACACATAGGTATGTAATTATTTTGAATTCAAACGATTGTGATGATTAATATTATCAACTACCACATAAAGCTGAAACCACACCAGCGGCAACGTTCCACAAAGCCGTGAACCCACCTGCTAAACCCAATAATTGTAATTACATGTACAAAGCCCCGCCTTGCATCTGATGAAGTTCCTTCATTACCTACAGTGTGTTACAGAAGATTTATTACGTGTTACACATACCTACATGTCTGTACACATGTGTGTGTGCTGGGGTTTAAAGCTGGGGTTATACCGGGGGAAGTATTGGTCGGGTAAACTAATAGGTGTGTACCTGCCTAGTCGTGATGTTTATGTTCGGGTGATATGTTGCAAGCTGGCAAAGTAAACAACACCACGTCATCATTTTTCTGCCGTTATCCCTTGCATTACTACTACGTATATAGAAGACACCGCCATCACTCAGTGCTCCGTTCAACTGCGGTCGGCCGGCTGCAGTTCACTCAGTCGCTTGCTCGCCACAGCATCTATAAAGGGTGTAAAACATCTCTTAACGAAGCAAAAAGGCACTAGTTTTCCCCGTCATTGCGATCATTTTTTTGTTCTACACCATACCTGGGAACCTTCTAGTTACGGAGATATTGGGGGCCAAAGTTCCAACTTTTTGACAAGTTTTTTTTTAATACAAATTTTTAATGTAGGATTTTTACTGTAAACACCTCCACGACCCCCATACTATTCCATCCATCCATCAGCACAATGTTTTGAGTGCGTTACATTGAGTTCTACCACAAAACATAAGTTTTCACCCCAAAAAAAAAAGTCGTTTCCCAGCGAAAATTTTTGCGTAAAGTTACTTAGTTTGATCGCCCCACACTGCGCACAGATTTTATTCGCGCTATCTTCTTAGTAGTAATAGCTCAATGCGTTATCCCATTATATTTTGAGCAGCATGAGTTTTTCAGACTGCCTCGTTGGTGTACTGGTCGCAAGCACTGCTGAGCCTGGGGTCGATTCCTGGGTCGGGCAAAGTGTTAATGGGTTATTCCATCAGGAATTTCTCAGTAGCAGCCACGGAATCTGGATTTGTGCCCGGTTTATGGCATTAGGCTCGCTCACGTGGAACTTCAACATAACTGGTGAAATGTGGGTGTACTAATAAGTACACTTCTGCTTAACCCTTCAGGGATTACAGGCGTGATGTTATGATGGTATTTAGTTAAAACAGTTTTTCTTAAATTTTTCTATGCCCTACAAAACAGCTTTCACGGTTTGTCTTTGGTAGCCAATGATTTTACAAGTTTTTACTTGTAATATCATTGGTGGTAACGGAACAAACCGTGGATTACTAATGTTCACAAAGACTGTTATAATCTAGAATTGATTGCTAAAGAGAAGCTACTAATCACAGTGTTTGTGCTCGCTCGTGTGGACTCAGCTTTACAGGCGTAGGCGGCACTAATTAATAGCCTTGTTGAGAGTCCCGCCTGATGGTTCGTCTTGATAATTATAGTACGTACATAATGTATGTGTGCGTAGTGTCAAGTGTAAACTTAGTGTGGGATACATAGGTGGGGTAGAAGTAGATGTTTTATCTAGTAATTCGTCGAGTATGACTTGGTAGGATGTCTAACTGCATTGACAGTGTGAAAAAGAAACATGTTTTTTTTTAAACTAGAAGTTGAACATGACTTCAGCTGTTTAAATTTAGCATTATGTAATTTTTTATACACCACCACCACCACCTCAGCCGAAAGACGTCCACTGCTGGACATGGGCCTCCCCCAAAGGGGGGGGTTTTGCCATAATCGCCACGCTTGGCAGGCGGGTTGGCGATCACAGTACGGTTGTTATAAAAGCACAGAGAACGCTGCTGCCCATTCTCTGGTAAGTCCCTTAGTCGCCTCTTACAACACCCACGGGAAGATATGGGATATGATTTTCTTATTTTTTATACACATTTTTTTCGCGATTTCAGGTTTGGTCCCTTATTAAAAGTTGTTTGTTTTCATGAGTACAATCACGTGTTTAGGTATCGGTCACTAATTACCAGTCATGCTATACGTATATTATATTTTACTTTAGTCAATTGCTTGACTTACATAAACAAAATAGGCGAGACGACAAAAAAAAACTAATTAGTCCGTCAGTTAGATTATCAAAAAAATATTTGACCCGTGTTTTTTCTTTTGTTACGTCAACCGAAATTGACGAAGATATGACGCTTTTAAAATTCTCAATACGTCACGCCTTGGTATAATTTTTAGCTAGTTCTGACGTCACGAGCCCACTCCCGAGTTTTGATGCGTTTTATCTTTGTCAATTTTCATTGATTCACAAAAACAAAAAATACAAGTGTCCATTAATTTCCAATACTCTAACTGACGGATTAAATAGATTTGCAACTTTTTGATACTGTCGTCATGCCTATTGATGAACAAACAAAAAATATTCCTGCTTTCACAAACCTGTTCGAAGAAAAGCCCCAGTGATAAATACAATTTATTACTACCCCTGGTAGATGTCAAGTTTTTATGAAAAGAGAAGTTACAAGTTAAACTTGAGTGACAGTTTCCTTTCATGACAACTTGGCTCCACCCTTCCGAAGAGAACATACGCGGGTATGACTTACATTCGCTATTCCCTTTATCGCTTGCGACACGCTTCGCTCCGCACTCTTACTACTGGGTTATCATACAGTGTGAAATCAGAAGGCTCTTCTTTGGTATGGTCATGTTAAAATATTACAATGAATTTGTATGTACCTAGAAGAATGAATTTGAATTTTAATTGTGGTTATGATTTTTTATTTAAAACTAATTGTTATTGAACATTGTGGTTATTTATTATTTTTTATGACATGTTTTTTTATGGATTTTATGTATTAATTATGATTTTAATTTTTGATTAAGTTTTTGGTGACATTTTTTAATATTTTTATGGTTTTTACATTTTTATGTTGAAATTGTTTATAATTGTGATTTTTATTCATTTAATTTGGTTTAGTGATGGTATATTTTTTTTCTGTTTGTTTAACCTATTTATGTAACGCATTCAGACACAATTGTTATTGAATAAATGAAATGAAATGAAATGAAATGCTCACTCTATTCTCTACTTTGTCTTAGCTATAATACACACCTGTCACACACTGACTGGATATCCGGTTAGTTTGGAACAAGCTACATTTAAGTTTAAATACTGACGTAAATATGAAGGTTTTCTGTATTTACTAACATTTAGAATTAATTTTGTGAACGTGAAAAAATGTGAATGTATCTAATTGGATCTTGTGATATCTAAACGAAATCAAATGAATTTATTTATTTATAAATTAGCCCGAAATCTGGATTAGTATGCCAATTGAGGGCATTAGGCTCACAGTCCTGGTACTTAAACTTATCTAACGACATGTAGGCGTGTTATCAGTACCCGTCTGCCTAATCCTTTGGGGATTACAGGTAGCATGTTTTATTATTTTCTACTTCTCTTTCAAGAAAAACAATTTTTTTCTCGTCATGATCTTATCTTTAGATTCCTCAAGTCCCAAACCGTGATTAAAACAGTAAACATACTTATTACATCACATAAAAAATAAGCCTCGAATGCATATAACTTCTTCAAAAAAAATCCATGTTGATTATAAATCTGTATAAGAATAGTTTCTCTATTTTCTGCCTTGATGAGTCATTAAAAATATTTAGGACAACTTACTGATATTTTTTATTTTTTTTTCACATGCGTATCTCGTGATAATAGGAGTAGATTTTCTGAACTTCTCTTCACAATATCTTGTGACAATGACAAAGTTAGGTCACGACAAATACAGGTACCGGAATAACGGATGTTGTGCCCGAATCAAACCATATATTTTCATATAGGGTGGGAGAAATTTACACCCTTACATTAATAATTTTGCTTAAACGAATCACCCTCCAGTTTGATTTTACGCGAGTTGTGTTAATAAAAGGTAAAAGGGATACGCTCTAGTGATGTCCGATTCTCGTATCTGAAAAAAATATACGCAAATAAATCCGCATGAAATCGAATTTGATTAACGATTTCATTTGCATATTAACTGGATGTTTCTTTAAGCATTTTATTTGGGAATGCGTTGGGATATCTATATTTTCAATTTGGTATCGGTCACTTTAAATTGAAATGGAATATGGATTTTGGGATGAAAAACAATAAACTCAATGTTCAACGTTCCAAAGTTCTTTTTTGTTAAATTTACCTAATTCAGATTGTTGGTTATATTCATAATTTGACCTTAGAATCAAAGGCTTCTGAATTAATGTATTTATTAATAAAACACTATATTCGAAGTAAGAACTATTTACAAAAAAAAACCATCAACAAAGTCCATATTTGAAAAAATATCCGCGTAATATCCGTATATCCGAAAGCTATGTCCCATCACTATCCCCGTAAGAGGTAATTTTTCCTCCTAGTAGCACACTCCTTTAACGTCAGCCTTGATACATGTTGCTTATGTTATTATTAAGTATTATTCAAATACACGGTGAAATATGTGTTTTGCTCGACTGTACGTGACTCCTATAAGTAGGCGTTTTGCTGTATCCACTTTGCTTTTTTATATTTCTCTTATTTCGATTACTTTAGCCTAATATGGATTCATGGTGTGTCGGTTTAGTGGTTTCGTTGAATAAAGTTGTGTTTTATTTGTTTCTGATTGGTTTAGGTTTTTAAAGTAAGAAAAACAAAAAGATTACGGAGGCTCTAGTACGAGCGCGCGGGTTACAGCACTGCATACCGGCCCCGCAACTGCACAGCTGCAGCACGGCGTCACCTCGAATTAAGGCTACAGCTAGCCGCCAGCGCGCTAACTACGCGGCGTCCGCGAGGTGCATGCTCGCGGTCCGCGCACCGGCCGCGAGGTGTAAGCGTGCTGTCACCGCGAACACAATTGTAATATGGCATTTTTGATCGTCGTTGTTTCGCTGGCGACTCGGAGTCGGCGCGCTATAAGCACGCTGTCAGCGCACTGCAAGCATGCGGTTCTCTCGCTTGCAGCGCGCGGGCTGCGAGTCGAGTCGGCGAGTGTATGGTAGCGGCAAGCACGCTGACTGCTCGCCGTGGTCTTTTTCATATTTACATTATGAAATATATTATACGATACACGAATGCTCTAATTTGAATGGCAAGTTAATTGCTAGGTTAGAGCCGGTATAGTGTGCCATGACCTTAAACGTAACGTAAATACGTCGATTTCAAAATTAAAAATACTCGTTTTACAAATAATATTTTCATAATATTAAGAGTTTATTCATATTTATGGATGACACCAATTGTGCTTGTTGCAAACAATTTAACTAAAATTACATAGGATAGTAATTGTATTTTCGATTAAAAAATCGACGTATTTACGTTACGTTTACCTCGCGCCGGTCGTGCTAGGACCACGGATCGTAGCAGGTTGGGTTTTATAGTTACTGCCTACCCCATAGATAAAAAAGGTGTGAGCGTAAGTTTGTTTTTTTTTTTTCTTTTTATATAGGTGTCCCTATATAAAAAGAAAAAAAAAAAAAAAAACCAACAAAGCATACACCAAAAATACATGTTTAGGAACTCAAGTTGAATTTAACATTTTATAGTGTAGCCTTAATTAAAGGCTGCCACGGCATGCATTAAACATTGGAGAAAGAAAATGCAGTTACAAAACAGATCCTAAGCATTTAGATCTATCCAATATGGCAGCCTTTAATGTTGATAAGTAAAATCCGCTTTGCGCTGCTTTATCTGCCTGTTTCTGTGTTTATTAACTGTATTTATACACCAATCTATTGGTATATAAATACAGCTTGTTGTAACATAAATCTGACATACAAATATTTATGAGAAACTTACATAATCAATTTTTGTTCGACGTTGTGCCAACCAGAAAAAAGAAAAAAATATAAACACTTTCTCAATCATAAAATAAAGTAAAGTACATTTCTTTACAATCTTTCACGACAAAGCCGTACGCAAGCCAGACTTGAATTTAAATTAAGAAGCGTTGATTGTTGGTACTTACGTAACTTATATTTTTGTACTGTAGGTAGGTACAATTTTCAAAGTAGGTTTTAATGAAACCATTATGTCACAATAGGCCCACAAATGAAATGACTCCTACACATAAAGATAATGCTTCACTAAATAAAGGTAAACGGTTAAAATACGCTATATTTAGCTTAATCCTTGTATCCAAATCACAGTGTAAATGAACCGTTACAATACCCATACGATTTAATATAACCCTTCACGGGCCGGTAATTTTTCCATAAAACAGGGGAATGATAAAATATTTTAAACCGGATCTCATTACTATGTTTCCCCTGGAACGTCAGCGCAGAAATCGACAGGAGATTAATGTGGGCCCAGGGGATGATCGTAATTGATTTTTTTGCCAACCCTCATATCCGAACGGTATTAACCTTTTAGTTGATAACGCTACCCATGTTTCGATGTTCAAAATAATTTTTCATTTCAAATATTTTTGTACTTCATATTTTGAAATTAGGATTTTAATTTTGACAGGTATTAGGAGAGTTATTGCTGTTTGGAATGTGTGAGGATTTTTGGTTAGTGAGTTCGGGTTTTTAACTTAAATTGTAGAGTTTAAATAAATGGTGTTCTGTAACTTTAATATAAAGAGTATGGATTGTTTATTTTTTTGCTAACAATCGTAGCTGTTTGTGTTAACTTCAGAATCCAATTTTTAGCACTCATGCAGAAAATTACCTGGATTAGAATAAAATAATGTTTTTTATCCGGGTTCCCGTGGAATAATTTCCAACATCAACGCGAGAAAAACCAATGACAGAAGCTTGTAATTATAACACAAAATTCACAACAGCGTATTACCGGGAAAAGCAGGAGTTAGCACACACAAAGTGTTAAAGATTAGGTACTATGTACATACATACATGTCCAAAAAATAATATTTTAATTCCGAGATAATTAAAAAATGTTACTCATACATGAGAGTACTCGTTCTTAATTAAATTTCTGGGTCTGCGTAAGGCAGCGTTTACATTGGTACAGTTAGTAGACTAATAAAAACGGGTGAGTAGAGAAAATAATATCTTTAGCTCAACGTAAGCAGTGATAGTCTAGTTGTGTGACCATTGGACTGCCAAGTCATAGGTCTCGAGGTCGAACCCAAGACACGCACCTTTGATTTTTTGGATTCATGTGCGTATTGTATAATTATAACTTCCTTCGGTAAAGGAAAACATCGTGATGAAACCAATATGCCTGAGAGATATTTCTCTTTCTCGACGGCATGTAAAGCCAAGTCAGAGACCCATGGGCGGCCTAAAAACTCTGACACCAGGTTAGGCACTAACCACAAGATTAAGAAAAAAGAAGATCACCGTAGTTAGTCAGAAGAGTGACAATTTGATCACCACTTTGGTCACATAAGAAGCGAGTCTTGGATGTCTTCCTTATAGGAGTTGGTGAGAGTGGGCTCAGAACTGGGACCGATATAATTATTAGAAGGACGATTTTCCCCAGCAGTAGGGCAGTGCAGGCTAGCTATAATTTCTGCAGTGAGATGGCCGCTGTTACACACACCTTTTAAGCAAACGATTGAAAAGTGTTTTTAAACGTTAAGTCCCCAGGCTAGACCGCAATTGCGCACAGATTTGCGACGCATTAAAAATGCGTAAAAGGCCTCACACTGCCTCGCAACATGTGGCATAAACTCAGCTCCACTTAACTAAATGTAAAAGCAGCATAAGGGTGAAAGTGTTGGTATACCATAACGCTAATATATCTCCCTTGAGGTTAAGCAGAGGAATCGCAGTGACTATGTAACCTGCGACCAATAATGAAGGCTCAAGGATAAGAAGTTTTAAAGTTTGTTACCTTGTGTTGGTTGGAGTAGCATCGGGTTACGTGAGAGACACATTGGATGAAACATTGATATATCTGACACCTTTAGATTTTTCCGTAGGTAGCTTTAGAGGAAATAAATCTTCGATATTTGTGTTTTTTTTTTGTATTTTGGCATTTTCAATGTGTTTTTTTTGATCTGGATTTGTGTACGGTGGCTGGCTATAGGCTTGCCCCCTATTACATGGGACTTAAAAATAACTAGCGAAATGTGTGTGTACTATAAGGGCCACCTCTGCCAGGGATCGGCTGCACGGGGATAACAGGCGTGAGGTTATACAATATTATGTAATATCTGTTTCTCACCCTTCTAATCTTATTACAGCCACTTTGAAACATACAAACCTTGAGTAAGTTAACGTGACCATGCAAATACCGTCAGTAATTTGACCTTATTGGAATTAAAAGTCTAACTAATCCATTATACGATAGGGATCAATCCGACATAAAAAGTATTGAGTTCAAAACCCACTTTAATTTATTTTTAATGCTTCAAAAATCAATAGAGAAACCCATCAAAGGCTAATCTCATTTAACCTTACCTAAAAACTATTCAGCGAACAAAACCACGACGTGTGAACATCCTGACTATTATCCCTGACGTTACGCATGAATGGAATTAAATTAAATTTCAACAAGATACATCTCAGTTTGGTCCATTCTGCTGCCAAGCTCCGGAGGTGAACCGACGATTTATATTGTTAGGCTCCCCTGTATTTGAACCTTTTAAATTTATGTTGTGTTGTTAAAACAGCCAATGCCAGGGGACAGGGGAGGTGACGCCAATTCTTTTTTATTGTTTTCATAAAGGTTTAATTTGTGAGCTGGGAATTGGGAGTGGCTGTTTTGTGTGTGAGAGAGATACTGGCACTAGGTTTTTTGGTGGATTTTTTACTTTAGTGTAGGTACTAATATTATAAATGTGAAAGTAGGTTTGCCTGTGACTTTTCAGACCTAAATGGCTAAAAAAAAATCGATGAAATTAGGCTCAAACGTAGACCATGACATCACATACTTTTTTTTCCAGCATACGGATGCGGGATATATACGTATATGTATGCGGGAAATTTTCTGATGTCTATGCAGACAACGCCGCGAGTAAAAGCTAATTTTTATTAATTAATTAAACGGAGAATATGGACATTTTAAGAAGCCAACATTTTGCTTATAAAAGAAATTCCATGCTTTCACAATTTTATATTTCAATGGGTCCCACCTGCTTCCAAATGCGCTTGTTTTTAGTCTTGTTTTTTTTTTATAAAATAACTTTTTTTATTTTCAGGTTTTCAGTTTAATAATCCCTCTGTCGGGTAAAAAACAGCGAATACCCCTCATCTAATTTCAAAACATGGTTTAATTAAAATTATTCTTTAGTCCAAAATTATAAGCTAGCAAATTTACTTCACATATTACTAGTATGACGTCACAATTTGCATCACAATGGCTGCTCCCGATCGTTCAGCTTATAATATATGTATTATCTGTGTAAGACAGAGCTGAATCGGCCGATAGCTGAACTGTCAATATTCAATCAAACATTGCAATAGATTGAATATCGACATTTTGCTTCACTAACAACGTTCAAAGTTACAAGGATCGTTTTACGGTTGAATAACATTAATATGCACCGTTTTTGAACCGTAACTGATCGATGAGTTTATAAAATATCATTTGGATTTATGCCCGCTTGATGGATAGGATCGCCCCCTATACAAGGCAAACGTAAGTGAACTTTATCTTTATTATAAACACTCTCGTTGATCTATTGATTCAGCTGAAGACCCATGGTTCAATTCCCCGGTCAAGAAAAATATTCTTAGATTATTCCATTGAATTTCTCAATAACAGCCTAGAATATAGGTTCGTGCCCTATAATGGCAATATGCTTGCTCCTGATGCCTGTTCTAACTCAGTCTACCTCTTATTCCGAAAACTGGCGTTATTATTATCTACTTTACATTCAATTGCTCAATCAATCTGTACAGAAAATTCACGCACGACAAATTCAATTTCCATTTAAAAGAGCCTCCGAAAAATCTAGTCCAACAATTTAAAACTTTCTATGAACAGCCCAAAGCTTAAAATTAATTTCACGCTGAAAAATTCGGAAACTATTTTCAGCGGATTATTCTACAGTTTCAATAAAACTCTGAAAGAATCGGCCGGCTTCATTGATAAACAACAGTTTAGTTTTTTGTAGTTTTTTTTTTCAATAAAAATTGTCAACGCTTTTGAGTACACATTTTCAAAGACTGCCTTTTTGTTCTCAAGCGCTGTTTCTGTTTTTTTTCTCGATAGCTGTATGTGTGTCCGTTTTATTGATATGACTTTATATGTACGAAATGTGAGTGAACTTTTTTTTTTTGTCGTATGGGAAATCATCAAATTACTTCTCCCGCTCTTGGCGGAGCAGGAGGGAGCAGACTTTTACTGACTAAAACCCATCCATGTTCCTTCATCGCCCTTGATGTTCCGTGGCCACGGTATCTCTTTCGAACAGTCCCGCAACCCCGGCAGGCATCGGCCCTTGCTGACTCTCTTTGAGGCGCACGTGGAACACGAACGCACCGTCGACACCTACCTGCATACTGTAAAGATGGCCCTGTGTCAACCTCCGTGAAAATTTAATAAGTGAATGGCATAGTTTGAACATTAACACTAATTGTAATGGTGTAATAATTCTAATGTTCTCGTGGAGCGCGCTCGTGAGTGGACGTGTGAGCGATACGCTGTATACTTAATTATTACCGTCGCGTTATTTGTTATTCGCCGTCGTGATATTAAATATGCAGAAAACACCAACCAAGCACGGATCGGATCCAAACTTAGCGTCGACGAAAGAGAAGGAGTGGGTTACGGCGAGGCACGGCAATAAGAAAAGAGAATATGAATCGGACATCGACTCCACACTAATGTCGCAGGATAGTAGGAGATTCAAGCCTTGCTGTTCAACAGGTGCTCTGAACGAAACACTTAACGCATTCCGCGAAGAAATGAAAGTCATGCATACCTTGTTGACCACCATGAAACAGCAACAGGATGAGAAATACGCTACTATTCAGTCCGACATTACGGAGATTAAAAAGGAGGTAGTGGATATAAAAACAAAGAACTTGGACACGGATAATGTTATCAAGAACTTAGAGGGTAAACACAAGGAATTAGATCAGGTGCACCTAAAACTAGTTGATTCAAACTATAAAAATGAAAATAGGATGAAGGACCTGATACAACGGGGTATATTTCTAGAAAAATATAACAAGTCACTTGAGGATCGAATAGGGCGGGAGCACAAGGAATTGAAATTTAATATTGAGCTAATTAATGTACGTAAACAAGAAGGAGAAAACATTACAGAAGTAGTAGAGAAGGTTGCGAAAGAATTGAAACTGAGGGTAGACGGCATAGAAAAAGTATGGAGAGTCAGAGGTGAAGGAAGTGGCATGCCAGTTATTGTAAGAATGAGTAACGCGGAAACGCGCAATCAATGGCTAAAAAGCAAGAAACAACAGCTGACGAACCATTCCATCTACAACAACAATGATGATACCCGCATCTATATTAATGAAAATCTTACTCGCCAAATGCGCCAATTACTCTGGACAACGAAACAAAAACTAAAGGATGAGTTCAAGTTTATATGGATACAAGATGGAAAAATTTTAATTAAAAAAAGTGAGGTTGAGAAGAAAGTACATAATATCTGCTGTGAAAGCGACATAAATAAATACATTTCTATTAATAGCGAGAACGGAGAGTAAATATCTAGACAGAACTTACTGTAGAATAGAATCTCCTAATTTAAACTTTCTAAATACAAATATGAACTCTGAAGACCTACAGGATATTACATACTCAAAATATGATTCAACAAAGCATTGGATAAATTATATTGTAACACATACTGAAAATAAATTAAACATCACACACATGAATATCTGTTCTTTAAGGAAGCATTTTAATGAATTTATAGTATTAATAAAAGACTGTTTACCTAAACTGGACCTAATATGTCTAACAGAAATAAATATAAAAGAGGAAGAAGTCTATAATTATGAAATAAGTGGTTACTGTTCATATTACTTAACTAGAACGGAAAAAAGGGGAGGGGGTATAATTATCTATGTACAGGAAAATAAGGAGTTTGAAATTATAAAGAAATATAACCGAAGCTGTGAACTAATACATGGTCAAATTCTCACGAAACACAAAAAAAATGACATAATAACTACTTACCGGCCTCCGCAAATGAACAAATCACATTTTATAAATGAACTCAAGAAATTAATACAAGATATACCTATTGGAAATGATTTAGTCTTATTGGGAGACTGCAACATAAACATATTGCAAGGGGAAACCGACTCACGCGCCAACGAATACCTAAACACCCTGAGTGAGTAAGGCATGGAATGCTGCATCCAAGATATTACGCGGGAGGTAATCCTGTCAGAGCGACGAGTGACATCATGCATCGATCATATTTTTGTGCGAAGTGCGCGACCGGCCGCCGAGCTTCACGCCTACGTACTAACGACCACTGTTTCTGATCACTACTTAACGGGACTCTCGATCGAAGTAAATAAACAGCTGATGCCTCCTTGTTATCGCACGACACTTAATAATGAAGCGGTTAAAACTAAGTTATGTAAGGTAAAATGGACTAATCTCATGTGTATTGAAGACCCTTTAGAGCTGTATAAGCAAATGTGTAATATTTTTAGCAACATTTACAGTACGTCGGAAACAACAAAGCTAGTTAAACAGAGGGAATCGAACATCTGGGTTGATAGAAAATTGCAAAAAATATTAGAAACTAAAGACGCATTGTTTAGAAAATGGAAAGCAAATCCTAAAAATATGTCACTTCGATTTCACTTCGAGTACAGGATTTAAAAACTATTAAGTTTCCTATCAGCCAAGTTCTTGCACATTTCATTAATAAGTGTATAGAACGACAGGTATACCCTAATGAGTTAAAGACATCAATTATTAGACCAATTTTCAAGGGGGGGAAATACAAAGAGTACACAAATTATAGGCCCGTCGCGATATTGAGTGTAATTAATAAAATATTTGAAAAAGTAATTATCGGACAAATCACAAAGTTTTTAGAAAATAATAATATATTAACAGATATTCAGCACGGTTTTAGGCCAAATAGAAGCACAGCAACGGCATTAAGTAAGTTTACAGATGACATAAACACCTCACTGAATAAAAAAGAGGTGGTTCTATTGACCTTTATTGATTTTAAAAAAGCCTTCGATACTTTGGAGCATGAGGGCTTGCTGCAGGCCATGGACGAGTGTGGGATACGGGGCCCTGTAAAAGGGTGGTTCAGGCAGTATTTAGATAATAGATATCTTAAAGTTAGGGTTAAAGGAGTAGACAGTAACCTCGGTAAAGTCGATTACGGAGTGCCGACCGGGTCAGTTTATGGACCGATAGGGTATATCATGCACGTCAACAGCATGGTCAATGTTATTAAAAATTGTAACACATACATGTATGCAGACGATACGTGCTTGACATACAGCGGTCGGGACTGTGAATTGATCCGGTCGGCAATGCAAGAAGATTTAGATAATGTGGTCAAATGGGCACACGATAATGGTATCCTTATTAATATAAATAAAACCAATTGTATGTTGATATCGTCCCCGTATAACCACATAGCTAAAAGTGCCTGTGTCTCGATAAAAGGCCACTCGTATGAATGCCTTCACGATAACAATGCAAACTGCCAATGTGTGTGTATTGAGCGTGTGGCGAAATACAAATACCTAGGATTATTAATTGATGAACGATTCACTTGGGACGCACACGTAGACACGGTATGTAACAGACTACGCTCCGTACTAGGGAAACTTAATAATTTAAAATATATAGTTAGTAGGCGTGTACTGTACATTCTTTACCATGCACTTGCAGAGGCAACAATAAACTACGGTTTGGGTGGTTATGGACTAACGTTTCCGGTACATCTAAATAAAATTAAACTATTGCAAATTCGATTATTAAAATTACTAGTAAACAAGGCAACTAAAGATAGCATTAATAAGGAGTACGAAAAATTATTTAAAATTTGTAGAATATTACCCATAAAGAATAAAGTAAAGACAACTATAATTTTAGAACAGCACAACAAAAACGAACACAAAATAAAGAAAGTGTATAACCGACCAACCCGTAAAGCGACACAGAGAAACAAATACTCGGTCCCCAAGGTGAGGAATTATTTTGGTCAACGGACGCGGCAATGGCTAGTTCCAACATTGTTAAACGAATTACCTAAGGAAATGTCTACCGAAACTGTATCTAAAAATGCCTTAAAAAATATCCTGCGTAAGCACTATTTGGGTCTGTGTCCGTAGCGCTGGAACCTAAATTGTTAAGGAGTCGCTTCAGTTGGCGTATTTGTCCGGAGATTCGCGTTACTTGCTTAATGGAAAGTATAGCTTATAAATTTCGAAATAAAGTTCATTTTTACGCGGCGAATGTCTGTCCGGGTACGTCGGGTGAAGTGTAGGTAAGTACATATTGTGTACATAACGCGAGAATGGGTCGGCCATGCGCTAGCATGCTAATGCGCGCGCGTCGTGCCGCTGGCGGTCGGGCGGCCGCTGTGGTGTCTCATGCTCATCTCAGTCGCGCTGGGTAGCTCGTCTCCCATCGGGGGGGGGGGGGGGCTGCAGCGGTGGTCGGGACGCTAGGGGCATGTGCTTTCGTCGCGCGTGGTGGGTGGCCGTGGTGGGCATGTCGAAATGAGCTGATGTATATGCACGGATACTCGAGATGTAGATCAGTATAATTATGTATCTATCTACGTCTTTTTTTAATTAAACACTGGGCTGCTCGAGTATGTGTGCAGTAGGCGCGGTGCGATGCGTACGTCTGTGTAACAAAATTAAGTATGTGTTCCCTTACCTTTTTTTACCTTTTATAATTATAATTATGTACTATTGTTAGTGAACGAAGAGCTGTGTCCACGAGAACACTGCCGACAAACTGTCCTGCAGTTTGGCAGATGATTTGTGAATTACTCTTAAGTAACTTTTTGTTGAAAAAAATTAAAAAAAAAAAAAAAAAAAAAATTGTATTTGCAATAGGTGGACAGCCAACGCCGACAGATGACAGCGGTTTATTTAGATAAAAAAATTGTCAAAATTAAATAATAATCTTCGTATCGTAGTAGTGATGACTATGAATGTTGACGGATGGAGAGGGAGAGGAAGACCAAGAAAACGATGGATGGATTGTGTGAGGAATGATTGAATGAATGAGTAAATGATAGCGTGACGGTTGACAGAGAAGAATGGGAGACAAAAACGTTTTGCGACGACCACAAGTAACATGGGACAAGGGCAGGGAGATGATGATTCTAGAACCTAGCTTAGTGCTCCAAGACTCCTCAAGTTTCCTTAAGAACACACTCCTACATCTCTGCCTACCTATCCACAGAATACAAGCGTGATGTGCGTAAAATTGTCAACGGGTGTTTCTGAATAAATAGTTCCGAAAGTTAAATTCGATTTGGACTCTCGAACAGTTCGGAGCATATGGGACAGGGTTATAAAACTGAAACTTTTGTATCTTCAGACGGCGAATAGCTGTTTAGGGTACTGTTACGAAAATACTGATTAGTTTTGATAGAAAGCGAGTTTATCGAGCGTGTGACGATTTAGTTGATTGCGTAGGTACGTCTGTTAGTTTGTTTGTTGCTTTATGTTCCCCTGAAGGGTTGGTAGATGATTTTACTTTTATGCATTGTGTGCAAGTCAATCTAACGTTAGATGTGACATTACTAATAGTGCAGCTTTGTTCTGTTGGTGCTTAAATAACATTATTGAGAGGGCGCCGTTCGTGAATATTTTGTGAAGTTCTCTGTGAAAATTATGGTTAAAAACTATGCCCACGTCACAAAAGAATCATGCCGCGCTATTTTAGGGGTTAACCTTACTTATCAGAAACTGAAGATAAAAATGTTGTCTCCTTGGATGAAATATATGTTATTGTTGAACAAATTGTTGGGAGCAGCGGTGGCCCAGTGGTGGCGGCCCCGACTTACGAACAGTAAGTCGTGGGTTCGAACCCAGACAGGCGCATTACTTTGTGTAATTTATTTAATCACCACTGCTCTCAAAACGGTGAAGGAAAACATCTTGAGGAAACCGGCATGTCCTAGAACCAAAAATTCAAAGACATGTGACATCTACCAATCCGCACTCGGCCCGCGTGGTGTATTATAGCCCATTCCGTCTCATTGAGAGGAGGCCGTGTCCCAGCAGTGGGAACATTATAGGCTGATGATGATTGTTGAACAGAGGACGATGAGATAATTACCTGTAACAATAAAGAATGTTATGTTAATCCACAATTAAAACAAAAATGGAAGTCAATTATGGGACACATTCATAATTATGTACTTCAGTCTCAACTGCTTACGTCTCATAATCATTTTCCTACCATTATTCAGTTACTTGGGGCACGTTTTTTCTTCCATTTCCCTCAGTCAGCCGTCATGGTATCCTTTGCCTATACATGTCTATCTAACTGATCTAACTGATTAGACAATCCCTCGTTCCCTAATCCATGGCCGCCACCACGCCACGCCACCACGCCACCACGCCGTTTACACCACTGACCATTAAAGCCCATCCTACCGCTTGGTTTATTTCCGAATTCCTCGGAGACCGCGCCCGTTATCTAATAACCAGTATTAGCAAATCGATCACTCAGCAACGGTAGCCGCTGCAATTAAGGGTAATAAAACCGGCCGAATTTACCCTCGGCGGTTGCAAATGACCTTTGGTACAGTTGTCGACAGAAGTGGACCAGAGGGACTTTTTAGAACCCTCTTTTGATTTCATTTCTATATTTGAACTGTCAGTTGTCAGTCAAAAGTATTCGCGCGTATTATAGGAGAGGGTACACGCTTATATGAGCCTATAAGCGCGTCGACGATGGTACGAGTCACGCATAAAACAAAAAAGCGCAAGTTACGTGCGTAAACGCGCTTCCAAAAACTAGCTTATAAGCACCGAAAGTACGCTGATTTGAAACCGTCCTTAATAGTACATTTTGAAACAAGTAAAGAAAGTTTGTTATTGCATCTGAGGCAGAATAAACTCCCGAGCCGTAGGCGAGGGTGTTTCTGAGCCGAGAACTCGCTAGGTTGAAGGAGAAGCAAAAGTATGAAGCCACTAAACAGCGTAATTAAAAAAATAGTTGTTTTTTTATATTTTAGAATTTAGAACATAAATAAAAGTTAATTTGTTTATAAAAGTAAATATTAGTTTTAAATAATCATGTTTATCTTTGATATTTTATTTATAAACACAATTAGAATATTGAAAAAATATTTACGCCGTAAAGACACATTATTGCTTTGCCGACATTATAAAAAAAAACATTCTTCTCAGACTATAGGCATTGAACCAATTTGGACTAAGTATAGGTATGGTAGGTAAGTGTAGGTCTGTGGCAATTTTCATTCCAGCACACGTGTTGGAAAATGAAAAAAATCGCACGCGTGTGATATAAATTGCATAATGAACCTAATCGTAGTGCGTTAGGATCCAGTTTTCGAGGAAGTGTATTGAAAAATATTGTGCAAAATAAATTATCGTTTCGTATGATTTGTTAAGTCAAATAAAGTGAAACGAAAGCAATAATATTCTGTAAAATAAAATTAAAACATATTACAGCTTTTGGTTTTAAAATTTAAAATATACCTAATCTTCAAGGTAGTAATAGAATACACGTGGATAAAACGACCTTCCAAAATTATTTATCGCACTAGTTTACTTCGTTTTCTTTGGTTGGCTATTCCTATAAAACCGCTGGGCAAAGACCTCCCCCAATTCCTTCCAGGAACTATTTTCCCATGCCACATCGAACGTAAAATAAGCAAAATACGAGAGTAAACACAATTTTAGAGTGAGGTATTATTCCGATCACTAATTGAACACTCTTCCAACCTAGTCTACATATAGCAAAGTCCCACTAAAATAATTCACCAAAATTAATACGATAACGCCGTCGAGTGTACACGACCGCGCCCGGACACGGCGGAAATGATAGCTAATGGATTCGAACCCTGGCAATATCGGTGCATAATTGCATCAAGCGTGACGCTAGCGCATCAAATTTTAATATCGTTTCCATGTAAAATCAGAAATTTGCGATCATACGACCCAGGGTTGTATTTATTTATTCGTCCAATTATGAGATGTGGTCCCGGGGTGTTGGGGTGATACACATTTTCTGACATGACTGTACTTAATTTTTTAATGGTTTTGTTATGTTTTTTGGCAGTAATACATTTTTAGATATTGCATGAAATGTGCTTGTTTATTTTTGACTAGCGGTTTTACTCGTGTATTCTCGGGGAAGTTCAGAATTCTTATGGCATAAAAATTATCCTATAAGTAGGTGGACATCAGTTTTCATATTTTTAGAGAGATTAAACTTACCAATAGGTGGGTGATTTGTGCTCGGTTTATGGCAATAGGGACATAAACATAATTGGCAAAATGTGTACAGCCAATAGGTATTGGTCTGCCAAACCCTCCAATCCCACACCCAATCTACCAACATACAGGTAACGTGTGTAATAAAATCAATCACCCAATATACAGGTAACGTGTGTATTAAAAGAAGAACCGGCAAGAAACTCCATGGTTACTCTTTCCAAATTATTTGGTATTACACAATTCTAGATTACTTCACGTTTTATACAAAAATGCAATAATTACAACACTTATCAGTTATCGGACATAGATTCGACTATTAGTCTTAACACCACAATTTCTTCCAATGAACAGCCCTCTCTCGGCCGAGTGCCATGCTGTATAAACTACCCCTTCCCGCCACAACATTGACAGTTAGGCAGTGTTGTCATTTCTCAAATATAAAAGGAATTATTAAAATCTTTAAAACCCTACATAATATTAGTTTAGATAGATCACAACAGATCAGAGCAGATCAGATTAAATACATATTTGAAAATCATGACACGTGTGATGATAATAAAGGGTTCTCCCCGTCATTGCAATCACTTTTTTGTTCTAGGCCAACCCTGGGACCTTCTAGCTACGGAGATATTGGGGGTCAAAGTTCCAACTTTTTCGCAAGCTTTTTTTTAAATATGTGTTTTTAATGTAAGATTTTTACTTATAACACCTCCACGACCCCCGCACTATTCAATGCATCCATCAGCACAATGTTTTGAGTGCGTTACATTGAGTTTTACCGTAAAACGTGATTTTTCACTCCAAAAGAAGAAGTTGTTTCCCAGCAATAATTTTTGCGTAAAGTTACTTAGTTTGATGTACAGAATGATTGGTTGTTGGCTTCGCGAAGGGTCTGTTTACACCCTGTATGATGTTTTCTGTAGTGGGTGGAAATTTAATTTAAATATACCAAGAGGAGTATCTAACTCGTATATTTTGTAAGTTCTAAACAACATAATTATTATGTATAGAACATTATTGGTACCTATGTTTACATTTCAGTTAGTACGTTAACGGCAAGCCAACCATATAATTTCGACAGCAAATGTTATATCTAATAACATTTAGACTAGAACGTGAATTACCATAATAATATACCCATATGAAACTTAAAACATAACATAACATCACGCCTGTAATCATCGAAGGGTTAGGCAGAGGTGTACCTAATACTTCACCTACATTTCACCAGTTATGTTTAAGTCCCATGCAATAGGGGGCTCCGGAAATACCGAATTACACATACCCAACCCGGGAATCGTCTCAGGACCTCACGCTCAGCAGTTGCGTTCGACCACTCGACCAACGAGGCAAACAAAGCGATGTTAAAACTTAGCACTAATTACGTAATAATGAGGCAGCGGCCAGGGGACAACGTAAGAAAACAAATGTCGAATCCAGGACTACATGTTCAGCGGTAGCGCTTCATCATCAGCCTATAATGTTCCCAATGCTGGGTCACGGCCTCCTCTCAATTAGAGGGAATGGGCTATAATCCACCACGCGGGCCCAGTGCGGGTTAGAACATGCCAGTTTCCTCACGATGTTTTCCAGCAGTAGCGCTTACAACAACTAAACTCTGAAATGAAGCCTGAAAAAACCTGTTACTCAATAATTTCTTTGATAGCAATTTTTAAGAATCTAGTGGAAAATGATGGCATTCCAGCACAAGATACATAAAACTGCGAACGATTGGGAATCAAACGAATGGATATAGGTAAGTAATGAATTGTGTTTTCTTTATTGGTGATACAAATCGGTTTATATCTGACTATCATAGGTAGTAATTAGATGATTGTCTTGATTTTTACCCAGCTATGAGCAATACTAAAAAAAGGATTATGGCTCTTGCAGGTAAGAGTTTGTGAGATATTTTGATTATTTTGAATACTGCATAGAAAGTGTTGTACTGTTTACAGGTACTGACAGTTACTTCGGTGATCCTCGAAATACACTAAAAATAAACGTATCAATTGTAAATTGGTTATAAAATATACCCAAGTTGGGTAGGCCTTTGGTGTGGGACGCAACTTGCGTCGACACCCTTGCGCCATCCCATCTTCCTAGCACAGTGTGCTGCGCTGGGGCGGCTGCTGCAGGTGCTGAAAACCTCAAACGGCGCAAATACAATAATTTAATTGGTAATTATGTGTTTGAGCCGTTTAGGGTTGAAACACTAGGGCCATGGGGTCCGAGTGCCCACCTAGTATTTCGGGAAATCGCCAAACGGTTGGTCGACTCTTAAAGTGACCAGAGGGCGGGCCTATTTTTTGGCCAAAGAATCAGCATTGCCATCCAACGTGGCAATGCTGCCAGCCATCTGGGCACTTTTCCTGTTGACAGCGATGTGGACGAATTTTTCGACGCCCTGTAACCTTTTTTTTGATATTTGTATAATATTTTTATTTCTTTTTATAGAGTTAGTGTGTAAATAATGTAAATATTATTAGTCTGTGTTTAATAAATGTAAAATTGTAAATTTACATTTTTTTTTTTAATGCGCAACACCATGCTGTTATGATATGCTGGGCTTTTGGCCTCGTACAGTACCTATAATTTTATGTTATAGTTCTAAATTTTGTTAGGTTGTCTAGTTTTTAAATTTCAATTTTGTTTACTTCGTTTTATTTTTTTATTGTTTTTCCTGTGTGAGTCCAATAAATATTTTTTTATTCTTTCTATAACTCAATACACTGGACCAATGCAGGTTGATGGCACATGGTTCGAATTTTTGGAGGACATAGTGGTTTCCCATCGAGAACAATGGAGATGAATTAAATGACACAAATTAAAGTACGTGCCTGTGTTCGAACCCACTAGTTACAACTCGTAAGCAGGAGCCTTTACCACTCGCCACCACTTCTCAAACTGCCGAAACTTGGGCTAAGCACTAATTGCGCGGGCACAAATGTTATTAGTTATGGCGTCTCTAATTGCTGACAGCGTAATGCTCTGTGGCAAATACTCCATTTCGCTGTAAACTCCACGACTATAATTAAAACAAAATACATATTACATTCACCCACAAAGAGCCAAACAGTTCTTCATTAAACTTAAACTAATTATTACCATCATAAAATTAAATAAAACAATGGGCGACGTAATAAAATTACGTATACACAAAATGGCTGACTTAATACAATCATACAGACAAACAAACATCAAGAAACAGAGAAATAAAATGTATTAAAACTTTTGCTCGCCTCCAAAGTAATTGTGGTCGTGTTTCTAGCGCGACGCCATTTTAATTACACGTCTTAGTAATGACATAGAATAGAGAAATACAGAAGGGTCAATGCAACAAGGGAGAACTGGCGCACGCACACAGACGCATAACGTTCGGCAAACTCAAACAAATTAATGCCAGTCGCGAGTGCACCTGCACTAGTTGCAATCGCAGTACGTGATGCCTGTGTGTGCGTGCTGCGTGCGTCTACGTTCATTGTATGAAAACAGTATCATTGTCATCATCATTTCAGCCGAAAAACGTCCACTGCTGGACATAGGCCTCTCCCAAGTGTCGCCACATTGACCGGTCCCGTGTGACTCCCATCCAGCGGATTCCCGTATGAAAACAGTATAAGGAGTACTGATAATATACATCATAATTATATGTAATGTATATTTACATTATCAACAATCTAATAAAACAATTAGCAGCTCTTTGAGGAATTAAACGTACCCTGTTAGAATTGTCAACTAAACTTTTGTTATGTTGCACTACACACATAAAACTTACCCACTTCTCTCGAAGTGACAACTCCTACTCACACACTTGTAAAACATGCTTAGGAATAGGATGTATTAATGCTTTGCATGTGTGTGTGACCATTTCTTCTTAGACAGTAGGTTGATGCCTACTGTGCACGCGATTTCAAATGAATGCCAGTCGTGATTGCGCTTACACTAACCGTACGTGAAACGTGTCTATGTGTGCCTGGTCTCAAAAAAATTACAGTCGCAAGTGCGATTGCACTCGCTATACGTGGAACGCGTCTATGTGTGCGTGCATTTTTGCTTGTTGTATAGAGCTGACCTTCTGTTTCTGTCTATACTGTCGCAACTCTGTTCACGGGCGGTCACAACAAAAAGTCGCGCAAAAGTTTCAACGATGTTAATTACGTTTTATTGTGTCACTGCGATGTTTTAAGATTTTAAATTTTTATTAATATTTTTGATTAATGATGGTGCATTAAGTAATGTAATTGTGTGTTTAATAGAAAAGCTAAGTAGATCATCTACTTAGCCTTTTCCTAACTATGTTGGGACCAGTCTAACCGAAGCAACTAAATTCCAATATATTCCATGGAGCGATTGCTTATCTCGCCTCCTCCATCAGGTTTAATATATAGTTGTACTATTTCACAGAAATCCTGCCTTATCCGAAAACACAATATTTTATCACACACGTTTGCTGACGAAAATCCGTTTCTGTCAGCAAAACTATTGGAAAATGATAGAGATAAGTGTAAAACCTTATGTTGAACGATAAAATACCAAACAATGTTATCAAATCGAAACTTAAACCTCACATATGACACTATCTTCCCACCTAGCAAAGATATTAAGAGACAATATAGGCTGAAAAGTCCAGAAAATTTAGTTTTCTTAAGACAGGCAAGACGAAAAAATACCTTCATTTATTCTATCAAGTTCTATACGTACAGGTACAAGTACAAAGCTAACATATTTACTGGCATACTCACATATGTACATACAAATGTAAATGCGATTCAAAAGGAAAGTTAAAAGATACGGCTCCGCCAAAGTTTGCGATTCGGCAAAAACGCATTACCATAATAAATTATTCTATATCAAAGCGATCGGACCGTGAATAGGTCGCTTTAAGCATCCTCTGGAAGTTATAGAGCGACCTCGAGGCTTGATGTAATGAGTTACTCGTTACACGGGTGCTGTATTATATGTATCTTACTTTGGTGGTTTTAACAACTCTGTAATGATATGTCGGACTTGAAAACAAGATGCCAGAGTGCTGTCATAATTATAGCTTTGATGTCAGTTACTTCAACTTTTCTCTTTAATATCGGAGTTCATACCTACCGACTTTTTATAAGAACTTAAACTGCTATGCGACAGTTGATAGTCGACTTATTTATGGCAATCGAACATGACTTTTTCAACATTGATCCCGTAGATTTTATGTTCATGTTTATCTTTAGAATTTCAGCATTCGAGATCCGTTTATTTAATGGAAGGCTCATTTGACAAATTAATAAAATGTTACAAGCACACAAATGCAGTACACAGGGCACATTCTTCCAGTCAACTTTTCTATCTTCAGTAGTCTTTGTATGGGGCACACATTCCAAGAGTAACGCGAATCGGTTATTCGTTTAAAGGAGGCCTTAGAAGACTTATCTAGAGTTTTATGTACTAACCCTAGTTAAACCTTTAATTTATTTATGTGATAGTCTAGCCAGACTTTATTTTAACTTTATAATTTTCAAACTAGTTTTCAAAGTGGGTTTGTAAACACAAATATTAAAGGGAGGCCTAGCAAATGAACTAGAAACTGAAGCATTTAAGTATTATTAAAACTTTACGGTTAGGCAGTTCTTACATCAAAAATAAATTGTTTATCTTGCCAAAAGTGTACCAGGTCAGACCTGGTGGAATCACACTTATATTTTTAAAGATGTACCAGATGTATGCACCTGTATCACACTCACATTTCGCTAGTTACGAGTATGGTAAGTACCATGTCATAGAGTTGGGCTGTTGCCATCAACCGGATAAAAATCCAAATTGTAACCTACTCCTAATAATCTTGTCTCAAAAACCGCAATAACACTTTGCCAAACCTGGAATTCGCCAAAAGTGGAGAGATTTGAAAGAGACCTACACTCAGCATTGGAAGATGAAGAAACTTGGAATTCAAACCCAAAAACTCTCTCTCAGTGTTCGTGCGCCGGCCGCAAATTCAACAGCGTAGTCGCTTAGAGTTCGTTATCCAGGACTTTGATTGGATTTAGAAATACCCGGGGGTTCTTTTAAAAAATATGTGGGATGTCTATAAATGAAAGCACCACCAAACCCACCCATATGTATTATTACCCACACATCGGCCTAACCCTTCGGCACTTACAGGCGTAGCGTTAGCGGTCTCAATGGTTGGTAAGGTAACCCTATTTAAAAAACACCGAAGTCATGACAAAACTCAAAGCTATTTAATTGTAAGCGACAAACAAAAACAAAAATTAAATGTTTATGTTTATGTTTTTGTCTATTAAATGTTTCAGCATAACTGACAAACAAAAATAAACAAATATGAATAATATTATAAAAATTAATGATAATATTATATGTGTGTGATTAACAAATATTAGTTGTCCTTAGCCCAGCAACACATATAGACATACATAATTATTTGTTTCTGGGCAATTTGTTCCACCACTCCTTTTTGGCAACTAAAACCAAAAGAAGCTTAAAAAGTATAAAAAAGTAAAGTAAGAAAAAGTTAGTAAATTTCAAATAAATAAGTTTTTGTAAGATTGTCATGTAATTTTTGACGTTAAAAAAGTGCTGATTCTAAAAATAAGCTGAGTTTGAATTAATTACTTTTGATTTTGAATCAGAAATTATCAACACACATTGCTAATGCCCCGTCATTTTAAATACACCTCCGCACAAACTCCGCACACGTTTGTGAGCAAAAGGTTAAAGATATGGACTTAAAAAAAAGCAAAAATAGCTTCCTAAGGTTCTTACCCAATCAAAGGGCCGCCCTCGAGCTAATAGAAACTTTATCCCTTCAATATTTTCTTTTGATTAAATTCGTCTGCTGTAGGCGGATGAGAAATGTTTTTATTTCCATATTTTTTATCAAAAACACTGAAATTAAGATTGCGATCTTTTAAAGATATTGGCAAAAAATATGTTTATACGTAAGGAATTGATTATATTCTACATAATTTCCATACGTTTTAACGCGATAGTAATTCTGTACGTTTTTACAGTTGAATGGATTTCAGTATTTACATAACACTACATCACGCCCGTAATTTACGTGTTTAGATAGATAGATAGATAAACCATTTATTTAGTGCACACAAAAGACATGGCACAACACACAGAAGTACAATTTACATGATTATAAAAAACAAGGTGCCAATTTACAAAAAGAAAAACATATTTACGAAATTTGTATAGTAACACCATGACATACTTCAATTAAACTAAAATAACAAGTTACAAGGTGCGGTGTGCGTCTCAAGGTTGCACCAAATGGGAGTCCAGCTCAGCATGTGTCAGGCACCATGTGTGCACCTGACGCTGATATTCTGCTGGATCCCTGTAGTGACATACGGACGTCGAGCAGACGAGATAAATTGGTGTTGTGACAAAGTGTTATTCATGCGCGGAGTGAAATTATGTAAGTATACCAACCCTCAACTTAAATTAAGTGTTTTACAGAAAGTTTTCGTCACGTTACTTTCTTGTTCGTTGATGTGTGTTTAGACAGAGGTGTACCTACTAGTACACAATTTTAGTTGCCAATTATGTTTAAGTCCGATGTAATAGAGGGCGACCCGATTGACCGCCTATTCCGTGGCTGCTACTGAGATATTCTTCATGGAAGAACCCAACAACACTTTGCCCGACCTAGGAATAGAACCCGAGACCTCATGCTCAGCGTCTACAGTACTAATTACACTTTTCTTTCTGGTAGTATGTTCTTGTGGCATAATTTCCTACCTCAAAGCGAAGAAAAAGGTAGTTACAATGTAAAGTTTCTTGCGTAGCAGCTACGGCGTAGCTCTGACGTCATGGCTACGCTTACTCGTAGCATATTGGTTGCGGCTACGCGGAAATAGTTGTTTAAACCCTTCCCTTTGAGTCGGCCTTGTATAAATTTTATATTAGTTCTAACTTTCTAAGGAAGCAATATTTGAAAATTGCCTTTTAAATAATTTAAACAAGGCCATTATTTATGTTGGATTTTATTGTTGTTGGCATCAGAACGGCATGTAATTTTACTTATTCAGTAACCTTAAAAAAATCAACATTATTTTCTGTTTCTTTTTTTTAATCAAGGCAATAATTTATGAGGAGTGAGTACCTACTGTTAGAGGTGGTGTCTGAATAGCTTTGTCAGCCGACTTACACGAAAGTTTATTTTATGATAATGGAAAATTTCAGAGATACACACTATTTTATATCTGTAGAAAAGGAAATAAATAGTAAATAAATATCGCTGGACATTACACACAGCGCCATCTAGTGCCACACTAAGCAACGAGGCTTGTGTCGTGGACACCAGATAGTTGATATACTACATAGATACTTTTTGTTTGTAAATACTTACTTATTATACATATAAACATCCATGACTCGGAAACTACTGTCCATGCTCATCACACAAACATTTGCTTCTACCGGGATTCGAACCCGGGACCCTAAGAACGTAAGGCAGCCTCAGCGGGTCGTCAAAAAAGGAAAGAACACAGAGTCAAATGAAAGCTGACAGCATCCATCGGCATGTCATAATCTAGATGGGAATATTTTAATGATAGGAATATATTCTATTTTAAAATCAGAGCTAACAGCATCAGTACCTACATCTATTTTACTGTACATATTTCAAAATCAAAAATGCCTGTTTTTGTCCCAAGAGTCAAAGCTCGGACAAATTGAGCAGTACCTTTTGATGCTTTTTTTTCAAAGCTGGCTTTCTTTTCGCGTAGTATTCGTAACTGGCGTGCCAGATGATCAGATGTATGAACGTGGAGGAGGCAAAAGAAGTCTGTAAGAATCGTAGCAGTTAACGTTCTAAAACCATTCTGCCTACCCCCATGGGAAAAGGGCGTAAGTTTATGCATGTATGTATGGCCATCTTTTTTGTACAACTCATCAAAACAGCTCAACAATACAAACCTCACATAACTCAACCACAAAGACGTAACGACTCACCACTCGTACTAAGACCCCACAATAAGTATAGAAGTTTGTTAAATTGTTACCAAGAAACAATAAGTTAAGTTGTGTTTAACAGGGGCCAACCGCAAGCATTGCCGGCCAAGCGAGCTCAACGTTTCGACAAGATTTACTTGCTAACTTGTTGGTACCGTCGACTTCGTAATTGCTTTACCACCCTCTAAGCTTTTGCTTTTAAAATGAAATAAAATACATGAAAATCTTCTAACTGCTGCAGGGCATAAGCTTTCCTTACGCGATTGATTGTTTTTTTCATTAAGGACACAAAGTAGTGGCATGATAAGAAAGATCATGAACATGTAACCCACACCATTGTCCACATACAAATAAAGAATAAAAAGAAGAGAAGTACTGTGGTTTGTTTTAATCCTCTCTACCTTCAATTCTTGAACTAAAGAGAACAGATCCTGCCTGAAAACATCAAGCTCGTCCCGCCATCTTGGCTTGTGTCTGCCGCGATATGACTGGACGTTTTCCGGTACCACCAATATGATTGATTTAGCCTATGATGCGTTTGATACGCATATGATACGCAGACATTCTTTGCTAAACAAAAAACAACAATGTCTATTTTTGCTTGAAGAACAATGTAATAGTTAGATAGTTTCAACCTTGTGACTGGACTTTAGAAGTCACTCATGAGATGACGACCAAGGCGGAAAAAGAAGACTTGCTGTGCCAACCCCTAACAAATTACGAATAAGGCGGGAGAATGATAAGATATTTCCAATCCTTATGAAGTTTTAACTTGCACGACATTTTGGTAAAGGTGGTAACATAAATACTAGGTTGACTTTACTACGACGGAACTCGAATTGTGCTCCTGACAGCTGTTCAAGTTTTTCAAATTAGGGTGTGCGTGTGTACTCGTAAAGGCTTGGGGGCTTGGATGTTGTTGCAAATTGTAGGGTTAAAAGTTGAGTTTTTTTCTTTTAATTGTGGTTTGAGGAAACACCTTTTTATACAAACACTGGTCACTCAGGATGAAAGTTAAAAAAGGTAAAACAAAGTGATTACTAGTATGTTCTACAATACCGTGATTGTATAACTGTCGAAGTTCAGGATGACACTCTCAAAAAATACCTACTGTCCCACACACAAAAAACAGATGTAATTTGTGTGAACAATAGTAAAACGAATAAAGCCATGATATTATTCGTACAAACTTCTCAGATACTAATGAAATTCGTGAAAAATCCAATTCGACTACGACCTCAAGCAATCCTTTGTAACTCTTTAAAAGTGACCTCTACAGTAAATTCTTACAATAACATGCTTAATAAAAAACCCAGTCAAACAAATATGAAAACATATTCAACATAATGTTGGCAACATAAAAACAACACGAATAACTTGAATTACACTAAGACATAAGTTTGGAATCAAGTCACAAACTCATAACATATTATTTTAAGGCCGTGTTCAGACTATCGCTGTTGACGCGGTTACACTTACACCAAAACAGTATCAAAGTCAAAAATCTACTGAACACAATGCGAGTTAGAAGCCCCATCACAGGATATGCCACATCTTCTCTCCTGCCCATCGAGCACAACTAATTGCAACCTCCAGGACTTGAATGAGACAAACGACTGAGCTGGTCAAGCCGCTCCTTACTTATGATACGTTGATGGCAAAAAGCTCGCCCCGTATTACATGGGACTTATGACTGGATTACTGAACTCCGAACTATAGAACACTGAAACATTACTGGAGAGATGTGGGTGTATACTATTAGGTACACCTCTGCCTAACGCTTCGGGAATTACAGGCGTGATGTTGTGTTATGTTCCTTATATCTGCGTAAAAGCTGCGACGATCAAAACTGTGTCGTCTCCAGTGTGCGCACTGTCTTAAAACATATTTTATCAAAAAGTAATTTCAACTTTATTATGACGTGTGTCTTACGTCTTGTTTTTAGGTTCAAATATAATGTTAGAAGCCTTCATTACCAGTTTAATAACGAGATCTTTATCGGAGACAAACAAATTTCTAACATGTGATACAGAGCTTATTTTACCTTTTGTAAATAGTTTGAGCTCTTGCGAACGACTCAACGCAGTATGTATTATATTGTAATAATCATCAGATAGCAAATTAAACCATCTCTCTTTTAATCTAACTAATGTTGTAAATGCGAAAGTTTGTGAGGATGAATGGATGGATGTCTGTAACTCTTTTACGCAAAAACTACAAAACGGATTTGAATGAAATTTTGGACACAGATAGTTTAAAACCTGGATTAACACATAGAATACTTTATATCCCGGAATTATGATTCCGTGGGAATATTATCGAGCTAAACGCGGTTGAACCCACGGGCATGAGTAGTAGGCTAATAGACTTTAATTTATTGTCACTTTATAAGCTCTTTTATCATGTTATTCATCATAATTTTCCATCTTCCTGCCTCTGGATGTTACTTGGTTTCGGCGCAAAATGTTTTCTTGTTCTGTTCTCTTCTGTCAACCGACACGTCATCATTAATCATGTTTTTATTATGACTTAATGATTTTCAATATGGAGTAACATCTACGTAGAGCAGCGGTGGCCCAGTGGTGGGTGGCGGCCCCGACTTAGGCCACCTTGCACATCTCCTTTCCGCTCTGCTTCTCTCCGCTTTGGTGGAAACCGGGCCTTACTACGGTTCGAACCCAGAAATGCGCATTACTTTGTGTAATTTATTTCATCGCCGCTGCTCTCAAAACGGTGAAGGAAAACATCGTAAGGAAACCGGCTATCCTAGAACCAAAAATTCGAAGACATGTGACATCTACAAATCCGCACTGGCCCTGCGTGGTGGATTACAGCCCATTCCCTCTCATTGAGAGGAGGCCGAGTCCCAGCAGTGGGAACATTATAGGCTGATGATGAACATCTACGTAAAATCACTTCAGAAGGTTTGCTACACAACTGTACATGACAGACACCCTAACAAAAACATGTTAATTTTCATAATGTGCCTGTAATTTTACAGATACCTGATTGCAAAATTTTGGTATTTCAGTTGTGGTCATGACACAAAATCGCTAGAAGTCGAAAAATTTGGATGACAGCAATACTCAAGCATTGGGTGACCAAGGGTCGAAGAAGAAGATGCAGTAGTTTCTCATACAGAGTTTTTCTCAAGGTACCTTATTTATTTTACTCTTCTTTTCACCACTTGAGAGACAAAAATGTGAATAGCCTTCGGCATCATGTTTATTTTTCATCTCACGAAAACCTCATAAAAACAGGTAAAGTATTTTGTATGTTAAATTATGAATCCCAGTCCGAACTTCAAAATTTATGAATAATTCCCTTAAATAACATCATTTAAAATTTTTGTGGGAAATGCAAAGTTGTCGCATGAATGTAATAAGATGCAGAATGAGTCAAACTTTGTGTTTTTACAAAAAGTTTCGTGTTGCCGGTTGAAATCTCTTTGCTGAACAGAAAGAGAAGAAAAAATGAATCAGCTGCTTTACCTTTTTTTAGTACCTCTTTGCTCTTGCTTTTAAAATAGCTCAATATGCTTGTTGCTAAGCTACATTATTTTTACAAACATAACACAACATCACGCTTGTAATCCCCGAAGGATTAGGCAGAGGTGTACCTAATAGTACACACGCATTTCGCCAGTTATGTTTTAAGTCCCATGTAATGGGGGCGAGCCTATTGCCGCCGACGGGGCGCATATCCAGACTCCGTGGCTGCTGCTTTCCGATGGAAAAAACCAATAAAACTTTACCCTACCCGGGAATCGAACTCAGGACCTCATTCTCAGCATTCGCGCTTGCAACAACTCGACCAACGAGACAGTCCTACACTATTTTGGTATGCTATATTAATGTTTTTTTGTGAATTAATATGGAAATAATCCAGTCCAAAGCCCGGTTCTCAGAGAAGCCTGAAATCCCCATTCCTCTGTAAATAGTTTAAAAATACAAGGAATTTCATTTTCCAAGTAAAATATATTTTTGGTAACAACATGAACTACGGAGAAGCATCAACTATGCATCCATAAAATAAAAACGAAGTTATCCGAAAAGTAGAGGTCAAGCTAGAGCTAGCTAGGTATAAGATGAGAAAAGTTTATTGGTTTTGCTCATTTTCGAATAAAATATAGGTAGGTATCCGAATTTTCGATCATCCGAATTCCGAAAACCCAAAACGGATTTACGAAGTATAATTACTGCCAAAATGCCAGAAAATCGCTCATAATTTTAGTTTGTAAGTTTAAATACAGAATTCTTTTACATATATACCTACTGCTTTTCTTGCTTGCTAGCTTCATAACTAAAGTGTGTTTAAATGTTGTGCATTTTCTTCCCCTGTGGCTGCGGTAATGAACATCAAGTCAACAATCAATTAATGAGTTATCGATAACGCATGGCTTTAAAAATCCCTAACAAAAGCACATAAAAATGGGTACGACCCGTTTGGTAAATTTACCATTTCGACAACTTTGATTGACTGTTAAAAAAAACCTTTGACCTTTTGAAACACAACATCGCAATATAACACCCGACTCACAACACCATTGGATCCAAATCGTATTTACATCAGCCCTTCTTCGAAGCAACATAAAAGCATTAAAATTGAATACATCACATTTATATTTATTAAAGAAAGTCGTGAACCCGGATCATAACTCGGAACACGATCCGTTTTATCTCCGAGTTCGTTACCGAGTTACATGGAACTAGGGATGTACACACGTCAAATACATGAACGGACTTTTTTGAGTCCGTTTTGAGCAATTTTTGTTTTCAATGTTAATATTTTGCAACCTACATTAATATCAACAGTGATGGTCTTCAGAAAAGTCAGGTGTGTAGTACTCGCGACCGGTGTGTGTCTATGACAAGATGTATGAACGAAGATGAATCAAAAGAAGTAGGTAAGGAACGTAACAGATCGCGTCCTGTAGTTACCATAATGAGAACAAGAATTAAAAAACCCGACTACGGAAAAACACCGCTCTAATTAAATTCCAGGTTTACAAGGAAAAATCGACTCCTTCTATTGTTGAATTCGGTTAAAATGTATCATAAGTTACCCGGGCCATAATAAAGAATCGATTGACACCTTATTCATCAAAATCGGATGAATAAGTTTAGGCGCTACGGAGGAACATACGTAAATACAAACCTACATACATACATACATAAATAAACTGCTAAAATCATAACCCTTCCTTTTGGCTTCGCCGTAGTCGGGTAAAAGGGAAGGTATTTTATGAGAAATACAAACATACACGTGAATATCAAAATACCTTCACACGTTATTACCTATGTGTTTTTTTATAATAGAAAACGCTATGCTCCAGCATATGATGATTGAAATGACAGATTTGTATGGCTTGCTAACCAATACCGCCTTTGATACAATCAAATGTTTTCCAGGAATAAATTACTTTTAGGTATGGTAGAGTTATTAGTATTGACAGAATGAAAATATATTATAGAGGCTTCCACTAGATTTATTAATAGAGATATCATTAATATGAATATCACAGTCATGATAAAGACAACTTCGAGCCAACTATGACCACAATTTGGAATTGTAAATGAGTTTTACTAAAACGTTGGTGTTCAATACATCCATTTCTATACATCCTTCTTCTATGTACCCTTATTTCAGTTTAAAACTCTTCTCTACCGATAATATTGCAACGTACGTCATCACTCTTTGCCAACCCTATCAAAGTGAGAAAGTGCAAAACACAAGTGTAACAAAATAATGGGCAAGCTGGTATCGCTGCACGCCGACGACGTGTCACGCCGTGACACAAACACGTAGCGAGCGTGACGGTGTATACTTGAAACATTGCCTAATGTTGCAGTGTGGTCCAAGGTGGGAGAATAAGAGAAGGAGGCGATTAGAAAACATAGGAAAAAACACGTGACATCGGCGTGAAAACCGGGTGACATGCTGATACAAGCGTGACGATATCAACAAACTCAAGTATAGCACGTTCTTTTGTTCAAAATTGTTCAATTTCAAAGTGAAGGGAGACCAAAAGGCGATAAATGGGTACCTATTCATTATTATTGTCTTTGTTTCTGTCATGACAGCTCAAAGACAGTGCGTTGTTTTAAACTGACGCAGGTGTTTTTTTAACCATGGTAGCAAATGCTCTAAGAAGAATAAGTAATAGAATCCCATACAAAATAGTGTTTAAGCAACAAGAAGCAGTATCCTAAGAACACAAAGTCCATTAACCGTTTTTGTTTTATTTTCGCTTCCTCTTACCGCTTGCACCAAATCCATGTAACAGGATACAAATAACTTTAAGAAACAGATAGCTTTAATAAACACACATTTGAACGTAGACTCGAGGCCACAACTGACGAGCAATTGGACAGGTGACGGGGTTAATTGATGACGACTGTACGTGCGTGCACTGTGAAATACCTACTCATGTGGGTACCAAGAGCAGCGAATACTACTTCAGGGGTAATGAGGTATGGGCAATAAAAATATCATACCGTTTCAACGTATAGCCTATGCAATACTTTATTTTAACCGTCTTCCAAAGAGGAGGAAAAATACTTTAGCTTCAGAAATCGGTGTCAAAAAAACTGAATCAAACCAAACCAAAGTATGACTTCTGAAGAGTTTTTTTTTTTTTTTTATTTCCAAAAAAGTGTTTTTTAGTACGCAAGTCTATTTTTAACAGTGGATATTGCCTTGTTCATGTGATCATTTGACGTTATACGTTATCTAACTACGAGTAAGTGCAGAAAAAGAATAAACCAAAAGCAATTTATTTAAATTACGCTAAAATTCAGTACTTTATACATAATTATGTCATATATCTCACAATAAAGCTTTGAACACGTCATAATAATATTCCTATATCTATCCGTTATCAGCCACAGCAGAATTTTGTACAATTGTATTTCTATTGTAAATAAACCTTCCGCATCAAACTCACCTTTCCGACGCGCTCTACAAACGAAACAATATAAATAAAACCTCCCCCAACCGTAACTTAACCAACCACCTTCTCAATGTAAAGCGATATCACCCATCAAATAACTTCTAGTAACATTTCTCAATTTACAACATTTTATACGCCGCCTCTCGCTTACAAATTAGAGTGGTGACAAGGAATTTAATTGGTGCTGAACGTACGCGCACCTCTAGTTTTCGATTGCTTGAGATATGTTTATTACTCAAGTGTTTAGTGCACCTCTAAAACTGTTTAATAAAGCTGGGTATACGCAGGGGTGGTGATGGTGGAGGGTATTATGTGGAGCTATTTGTATTTGCTTGTGGTTTAAGTGTTAAACGTAAATTTCTGGAATTACTTGTATTCTAGTTCTAGTTCTGTATTCTAGTGTCTAGTTTTATAGACCAATCGTTAGTTGATTGCTTTATAACCGTTTATTTCGGAAAAGACACAGTGGAAAAAAAATATATTTTTAAAACATTGTTTATGGAAAATGGGACAAGAATTTAGGAAAAAACATTACATCATACCTGCTTTTCCGCGAAAGATTGGGAGTAGGTGTTACTATACCTAGGTACATGCACATTTTGTCAGCAGTTTTAGAAGTATACTATGTGCTATTTATTTACAGTATTCACACCATTTCAGAGATATTCTAGGACGAAACACGGACGACACCAAAAACTAGTAACCCTTTCCTCAAAAAGATTGATAAAAACTTTCCATAGTTTATGTCAATGCGACACATATTTAACTCTCATTGTTGATAGAATGTAACTTTGGCCTTTTTTTATTAAGCGGTGGAAATTGCCTTACGCATAGTGCACCGTCCGGGGAGTCGGGGAGTTGGTTATGTGGGACCTGCACCCACTAAAAAACACCGCCGTGAGCCTACTGTCGCCTTTGCAGATGGGCTGCGAGAACTGTCTTTTGAAGATGTTTTAAAAACACTAACTTTTCAAATACGATTAACTTTTTCCAACAAGTTCAAGTGGCCGTACAAAGAATATTGCACACAATACTATCGATGCACACCGGTAACGTTCAAGCTTGTATGTAAAGTTACAAAGTTCCTCGGTCTATGTTATGTTGCGTCGGTTAAAAAGTTTCAACTACAAATAGAGTGTTGAGTTTGCATTTAGGTTATATTTCAACAATTTCCAAGTTATCTTAGAAAGTTTCATATTTTTGTTTCCGAAGATTGTGTCGGAAAGGTAAAAAGTTAAGCTGCATTCTTTAATAGCAAAAATACACACATACACAGTGGCACATGATGACAGTTGGCGCTAGCGATATTGTGCGGAATTAGCTTCAACTTAGCCACAGTTTAAAAATCCTCTTAGGATAACCTCCGTTCGCAAACCCGAGACGTTTCGTGAAAAGTAGGACTCCTCTATTTGAGCTCCTACTGTTACAAGTACAAGTGATGTAATCCACGGATAGGAAGACAAGAACACAAAACCTCATTCTTCGTTCGTCTGAAGGATTTACGACAGAGGTAACCTACGCATTCTGCTTTGAAATCCCCTGGTGACGTTTTCAATCCACACGATAGCTAACCACACCTTTGGAACTAGTACTTTTAATCGGAACACCAACTAAACTCTTTTGCAAAAAAAAACGGGCACTTTAGATTTTTTTCTCTACTTCAATGAAGAACAACAAGAAAGAGGTTTTATTAATTTGACGATGTATTTGGCATGTTATTTGAAGCATCCTGGCATGATTCTTTACGTTCCAAACTTAAATTTTGAAATTAACAAAAGAAAATTAATGGTTATTGTGGATTATTGTAAAATTGCTTTACTAATGGCGCGAATTGCTGAAACGATTTTTTACTGATTACTAATATTTTTAATTTTTTTGGGTATTTTATACAAATTAAACAATTTAATCTTTCTTTTTACATTAAATACTACTTTTTGATATGAGTGATAAAGCTATCCGGGCCGGTAAAATTATAGCCCTACTTGAAGAAGGTTGTTCACAAACGTGTCTCAGCGGCCAAATGTGAGTCGTTCTACTGTCCAGAGGGCAACGAAGGCAGAAGGACGGACGGGACGAAAACGATGCACAGAACCAAGAGATAACCGCTTTTTGGTGAGTCAGGCGTTGCGGAATCGTAAGGCTTCAAGTGTGGACCTAAAAAAGAGCCTTGAAGAAGTAAGAAGAGTAGAAGTTAGCTTGTGGACGGTCAGAAGGAGGCTTTTGGCTGCCAATATCAGGAGTTACCGCCCGGCTCGGGGCCCTAAATTACTCCGTGAGCACCATGTTGCTCGACTTCAGTTTGCTCGAAATTGTGCTTCATGGACTCTGGAGGACTGGAATAAAGTATTGTTTTCTGATGAAGCTAGAATCTCTTTGTGTGGAGAGGACCGACGCCGGCGAGTGCTGCGAAGACCACGGGAACGCTATGCGGAAGTTTGTTTTCAAAAAATCACTCCTTATGGCGGAGGCTCCGTTATGTTTTGGGCAGCAATGAATACGACGGAGCGTACGGAGTTAGTTTTCATAGAAAATGGAACATTAAATGCACACCGATACATAATGGGAGTCCTAATTAGTAAAAATGTCCTAAAAATGCACAACCCGCATTGACTGCACTTGGAGAAGATTCCATTTTTATGGACGACAATGCTTGCCCGCACCGTTCTGGTGACGTAGAAGCGTACATGCAAGAAGTTGAGATCCATCGTTTAGATTGGCCAGCTCGAAGTCCTGACCTCAATCCAATTGAGCATGTCTAAGATGTTCTAAAGAAACGGGTAAGATCAGTGCAACCTGCTCCAAAAAACATCAGGGAGCTATAAAGAGTCATTGCAGAAGAGTGGGAACGTATTTCTCAAAACGTTATTAAAAACATCGTGGCAAGCATGCCCAGAAGGATTCAAGCTGAAATTTTGGCAAGAGGAGGTCACACTCTATAATAGGTTTTTACATTTGTAACTTTATTCAATTAAACAAAAAGTAAAAAAATCTTATTGTCTTTATTGCCGACCACTTTATCGGTTTTGGTACATCGGTTTTAAAGAATTCATCGAAAATAAAAAAATAAATGCCAGAATTCACTTCACGCCTATTTATTTACACAATTACAAGTATACAGACAACGGCAAACAATTAAATTTTATTTAAATGACTCAAATCGACCTTATAACCAAAATTTCCTTAAGTGCCCGTTTTTGTTGCAAAAGAGTGTATATACCCTTTGTGTACCCTTTGTCTTGAGTAAACAACGAGTATATTACTTGCAGCTTGCAATGTTAGTAATGCAAGCAATAACTGGAGTCATTGCTTGCACAACTAACAGTGGGACCTAGTCACTGTTTTAGACCCACGAGTTACCACACATCACACCTTTATTTCCCGACGGCGTATGCAGATGTGAATAGCACCGGACGCATACACACACATTTCGTCCGGTATGTTTGAGTTCCAGGGTTGCGGGACTGTTCGAAAGAGATACCGTGGCCTCGGAACAAAAAGGGCGATGAAGGAACATGGATGGGTTTTAGTCAGTAAAAAGTCTGACACTCCTTTTTTTTTTCGGATGGGAAATCATCAAATGAATCCTCCTTATCTGGGCGGAGCAGGAGGATTCATTTGATGATTTCCCATCCGAAAAAAAAAAGGTATGTTTGAGTTCCAAGAAATGGGAGGCAGGCCTCATTGGTCGACTGATGGCAAGCGCGACTGATGAGCGTAAGGTCCTGGGTTCGATTCCCGGATCAAGCAAAGTGTTATTGGGTTTTTGCATCAGGAATTTTTCAGTAGCAGCCACGGAGTTTGGATTTGTGCCCAGTTGATAGCACTAGGATCGCCCCCTGTTATATGGGACTTATAATAATCATAATAATTTATTCATTTGTTATACATAACTGCTGAAATGTGGGTTCTGGTGAATTGGGCTCTGCCCAACCCTTCGGGGATTACAGACGTGATGTTATGTTATGTAATTGGAAGGTGCCTATAACCACATACGTAACGAGAGTTATAGTAAGATATTTTTTTACTTTGAAATATTTAATATAAACGATTTCTCTACCAGTAATTATGTACATAATTATCTGAATCAACAAAAATTGTACCTAGCTTTGAGTTTTCCTAAATGAAGTAACAGGTTCAATGAGCTCCAAGGGAGTTATAAATATTTTGATTTACATAAGGTCTAATTAAGGGATAGAATTTTACATCTCTTACTTCAAACAGCCTTTCAAGTGGCTAGCCTCACAATTTATGTAAAAGAGATGGCAATATTTTAATTTTTAGTTTATGTTTGTACATTTATATTATACAGGGTTAGTTTTCAAAGACAGACAACATTTAAAATTAACATCTTGATATCAAACAAAAAGTGCATTTTAAATATTATTGTCGAAAAACGTAAAATAAAATAACAGCATTCATTTGAAAATGTCCTAAAAATTGCCTAAATCATAAACCTAGTGGGAATTAACGCACTTGTGTGCGTCATGCACCGCCAAATTTATGTGTGTGCTAACTGCTACCTATCTAGGTTGTCAAACTAAATTGTGCTGTTGCAATATCCATACATTCGCTTTTTATTGGTGGACAGGAATGTTTATTTAAAAAAATGTTGTTTTTTTTTTTCATTATTTCGAACATATTATAGAGTGTTGTTATTTAGGAGCCCGTGGCTAAATAATAACAGCCGCTCGGGTCGATCTTTAGGTTAAGCCGTGCCATTACATACCGGGTTTCCTCCGTGCCTCGGAAAGCACGTTAAGCCGTTGGTCCCGGCTGTCATTTGCAGATCTTTGACAGTCGTTACAGGTAGTCAGTGACCCAAAAAGTCTGACAACCAGTCTTAAAAAGGGGTATCGTATTACCTAGTACTAACTGGGTTGTGGAGGTCAGACTGGCAGTCGCTCCATGTAAAATTCAGCTGCATCCGGTTAGACTGGAAGCCGACCCCAACATAGTTGGGAAAAGGCTAGGCAAATGATGATGATATCGAAATATTATCGATTCTAAACCATCTTTGAAAATTTGGCCGGTCATTGACAACTAACCCTGTATACTCACTTCACTAAAACACGAGTACATAAGTACTTGTATAAAATATACAGGTCTTTTAAAATAAAATATGAAAGTAGCTAGGTACAGGTTTAACCATTTAGGAATGGCGTACAAAAAATGTTTGGCTTAGACAATAGGGTAAACTAAATAAATATTTAAAAAATACGTTGTTACCTAAATATATTAAAATTACAAGAAATGTCGTGTAATTAAATGGCCGATGCATTCGTTTTGGACTTGTTTAAAAGTCCCGATGGGCCTACTGTACTGTAGGTACAGCTGAATACTAGTATTTTACATGGAGTGACTGCCTATCTGACCTCTTCTGGAAACACGATATCCCTTGGTAATACTATTTGATAGAATTTCAGGCTATCCGTAACGAGTCGTAGTAGTCAAAGATCTACAGACGAGAGCCATAACCAATAGCTCAACGTGCTTTTCAAGGCAAGAAGAGAACAAAACACAGTGTATACCAGAAAAGTGTAGCCATATTTCAGACCATCAAACTAAACAACTTTCTCTAAATATCAATATTATCTACAATTTCAGTAAGATCAGTTAGACTCGGTAAGTTCTCGAAAGTTGATTTAATCCGTCCTACAAAAAAATATTACAAATCCCCGATTTTTTCTTGGAACAAAAATACTAAAACTGATTTCTTCCAAAAAACACAATCCTTTACAATTCTAAAAACAGATTTAATTCTAAAATTCCTGAATCGAAAATCTCGATTTGTGTACACAAAAACTTTCAAGATGCTTTCAAGAATCCTGAACAACGTACAATTACACCAACTATTTTTACCAGAAAACAGAATAAAATTTCTAAGATAAGCTGAATTCTATATAACGAAGCTATTATTATAGTACAATGGTGCCTGTCACATACAGACGTAAAGATCTCAGGAGAGCTCTTATTTGTTGTGGAAATAGAGAAGGAACAAATATAGGACAACGAGGTATTATTTAAGTTGGTCCTCCTTTGAGAACCCGAATTAGGTATATACCTGTGTTTGAAATCTAATTGGCGTACAAAGTATTCTGTGGTAAGATTTCTATAATACAAAAGATGTGTTGTTCTTATATGATCGCTGGGGATTTTGTTTGTACTCAAAGACTTATAAATATACTTACAAATTACGATAGACAACGCAAAAAAAACTTCTTCTTCAATCTACTTGCATGCTACTGTGGTAACATTTCGCTATAAGGATCACATTTCTGTAGTATTTTTTCTCAAGAAGATAATTTTAGGGTGAACACATACAAATACAAAACAAACCTCATACAGACAAATACTCATCATCTGTGATCTGCCTAGCCTTTTTCCAACTATGTTGGGGTCAGCTTCCAGTCTAACCGGGTGTAGCTGAATACGAGTATTTTCCATTTTTTATATTTCTGAAAGCTTAGATTCGTTTCTTCCGAAAAGCTCTCTCTACTTCACTTCCTAGTGTTTTACCTTAGTAGAAGAAGTCCATATTGTGTTAAGTTAGAAGTTCTACCTATAAATAAGAATATGCAAAATCAATCACCACAACTGTATATTCTGTTTGTTATTTTAATGAAAACGTTTCTTCCCAAGTCTCCTTTGAAGATATTCGCAACACCATGCCATAGTGAATGCCTCTGACGTGACAAAACGTTCTAGTACATGGCAATCTGTTAATGGACACCAGCGATTTAAACATGAGGGATGCGGCAAAAATACCCGGGGGAAATGTAGAAAATATATATTTTTTATTATAGAAAACTTATGGTGAGGAGCTCGTGACTAAATAATAACAGTCACTCGGTTTGATCTTTAGGTTAAGCCGTGCTTGCCTAGGTTGGTCTGTGGATGGGTGACCACTACATACCGAGTTTCTTCCGTGGCTCGGAAAGCACGTTAAGCAGTTGGTCCCGGCTGTCATTCGTGATCTTTGACAGTCGCTACAGGTAGTCACTGGCCCAAAAAGTCTAACAACCAGTCTTACTAAGGGGTATCATATTACCCGGTACTAACTGGGTTGTGGAAGTCAGATAGGCAGTCGCTCCATGTAAAATACTGATTCATGATGATAGAAAACTTATGGTGTTAAAAAAAAAATATTCTTGAAGAAATGATGTGTAAAGGAAGTTTGTGTGTTCAGTGTACTTCGAACATTCCAGCATTATTTATTTATTTAACACTTGAAGCACAAAGTACAGTGGCGGACTTAATGCCATAGGTATTTTCTACTAATCAATGATTACTGTGGTATGAAATGATCATTTCATGCATACAACAGCTGTCGAAGAACAACAGTAGTGTGTGATTACAATTACAATTCAAGGATTTTTTAAGCGGAAATCCCATTTGCTAACCAGGTTGTACATAAAATACAGGTATTCAGATGCAATTGCTGGTAAGACTGGAATTCTACCTCAACATAGTTGGGAAAAGGCTTGGCGGATGATGATTATTTTTGCTTTTTCGAATTTCCCTGGTGTTCAATACAGAACATGAAAATGTAACTCATGTGAGAATATCAGTGTTGCATTCTGCTTTTTTGGTATGACAACACTAGGTGTCATGTTTTTTTTATTGGAACATGCTTTCATTACATTCTTTAGAGTTTCTGCAGTAGCTCGCTCTAATTTTAATAATTTCATGTTGTGGGCAAATAAATGGTAAAAGCCATATTTTACTTTCTCTTTTATTTGATGTCCACGACACCTGGCTTTGCTGGTTCCCAATTTTTTTAAACTTGTATCTTCGTTCATTTTAATTCTTCGCTAAAACTTATTCGCTCCTTTTCTCTTAAAACCGTCTGAAACTATCCCAAAGTTCAAGGTCCCTTTATTGGAGCCATTTCTCCAGAGTGGCCTTTTAAGGAAGAGCCATACAGATTTGAGTGAACCCGTCCGGACGGTGGGTAGGCATGAATTACTCATCGTGAGGCTCAACCCTATCTTAGGGAGTTCAATGACTCGACACGACATTTTACCACATTTTATATTCATTTTCTTAACAGACTGGGACAAAAAACTTGGGTATTCATTAGGAATTCAGAGAAAAAGGTGCAAAAACACTTTTTACTAAAGTTTTATCAGAAATCTATGTTTACGGTCAAAGTCTCCTGCTTATATCAGGACTGCAAGTTGTTGATTTTAATAGAGACGTTATGCATGATGCAATGTAGCAACGCAGTCACAAAGTTGAACTCTGTACTCGCTTTTATCGGAAGTATCTGATTAATTTCGGACTCGAACTAAACACACAAAAACATGGACAGTCAAAAACGGGCATTCATAACATAACATCTAGGCTGTTTTCCTGAGGAGTTAGGCAGAAGTATACCTGTATTTACATTCCACGTGCTGTATTACAAGATCATGCAATAGAAGGCGAGCCTAATTGTCATCAACCGAGTACGAATCCAGAAATTCCGGCTACATAGAAGTTCCAGATGGAAAATCCAACACACAACATAACATCACGCCTTGTAATCCCCGAAGGGTTATGCAGAGGTGTACCTAACAAGTACACCTACATTTCGCAAGTTATATTTTAAGTCCCATGTACTAGGGGGCGAGCCAAATGCCATCAACCGCGCACAAATTCGTGGTGGAAAACCCCGATAACCCTTGGCTCGACCCGGGAATCGAACCCAGGGCTCAGCAGTCACGCTGGCGATCATTAGAAACCTAGACCACGTAAGAAATAAAAAATAGAACTATTTAAAAACACAGTTCTCCACTAACCGTTTCTGTTTAACTTAGCACTTTATCACAGTAAGTGGAGTACCAAACGGGTCCCAGTGCAGTGCCGCCTCAACTATTTATGGCGTCGATTTAGAGATCGTAACACTGACAAGGCGCTTGTGAATTACGATACTACAACAATAGTCTTTTACAAAGAAATCTAGTGTTCTGTTGGGCTGACTTCATGGGTTATGTATGGTAGAAATGTATTAACTGATCCAGTGGATGCTTTCTTAAACGACTTGTGATAGTTTTTTATAGGTCAAGTGTAACATGTCTGAACAATATTTTTGCTACACTAGCGGGCAAAATTGATAGACCATTTATCAGGCACTGGACGGTAGACAACGCAATCGTCCATGTTGCCAATTAAAAGTATTGTTTACTTACTGTAATTTAGTCATTTAGTAACAATAGGTTAAGATTATACTAAGAGGGGAGCTCGTGGCTAAATAATAACAGCCGCTCGGGTCGATATTTAGGTTAAGCCGTGCTTGCCTAGGTTGGTCTGTGGATGGGTGACCACCCATTACATACCGAGTTTCCTCCATGCCTCGGAAAGCACGTTAAGCTGTTGGTCCCAGCTGTCATTTGTGATCTTTGACAGTCGTTACAGGTAGTCAGTGGCCCAAAAAGTCGGACAACCAGTCTTACCAGGGGTTTATCGTATTACCCAGTACTAACTGGGTTGTGGAGGTCAGAAAGGCAGTCGCTCCAAGTAAAATACTGGTATTCAGCTGCATCCGGTTAGACTGGAAGCCGACCCCAACATAGTTGGGAAAGGCTAGGCAGTTGATGAGGTTAAGATTATACTAACACTCTATGGACGGAATAAACTAAATTAAATTGACGTTGTTTCAGACAAGTTTTGATAATAATATTGTTAAAACATAATTGTTAACAAAAATAACGAGTGTGTATTATGGTGTACCTCTGCCTATCCCTTCGGGAAAAAGCAGATGTGATTTTACTGTCAGTTTTTTGTAAAACCCTATAAAACCTGCTTTTGTAAAACTGCTTATTTTCGGTCTAACCGATAAACAAAACTATTAGACATGACAAGTAAAATAAGTACACGCAAAACGGTATAATTTGAGTCTAATCTGTCCTCCAAAATCACAAAAAGTTAATCACTATCCGATTTACTCTACACCTGTGCCTACCCCATCTGAGAAGAACACACAGGAGTCTACAAAACACAGCTCAACTAGACATTCAAGCCAAGCTGCATTTCAACAATACCCTCACCACTAACACAAACGAGGACAGTCGTGAACCAAGTCTGAAGTAAAGTCCAGAAATAGTTGCAAGCTTTCGGGGCAGCCGCCAGCCCGCTACGCAAACACGAAGGAGTGAATACTAACTCTGTATAAACACATTACTTCTAGTTTGACACTTACAAATTAGGTGGAGTAGTTGCTAATGCTCTCTATTTGTCTTGTCGACGTTATATACACCTAAGAATTTGGAGGTGTAAGCAACGGTACTTTTAGCAGAGATCGTGTTGCTGTTTTGAAAATTTTGTGTGAGAATTGGATGTTGCTGGTGTCATGTGATGTGGAGGAATGAGGATTGTGTGGTGAGGATAGTTTTGAGTATGACATGACATCACGCCTGTAATCCCCGATGGGTTAGGCAAAGGTGTACCCAATAGTACACCAACATTTCGCCAGTAATGTAATAGTCCCATGTAATAAGGGGTGAGCCTATTGCCATCAACTGAGCAGAAATCCAAACTCCATGACTGATACTGAGAAATTCCTAATGGAAAAAAACCTAATAACCCTTGGCCCGACCCGGGAATCGAACCCAGGACCTCATGCTCAGTAGTCGCGCTGGTGAGCACTCGACCAACGGAGCTGTCTGCGAGGAGTTTTGAGTATGAATGATAATATTAATCTGATAGCTATAAGAGTAGAGGAAGCCAAAAATTACTTCACTGTGGGACGAATACTATGGCTTGTAGTGTGTCTACTGGGTTGACTGGTCATTCAAGAAAAGTGTAAAACAAAAAGACATACGGCACGACAATTTTGCGTTGCTGTTTTGCCAATTACCGACACATCAAAAACAAATCTAGTTTGACCAAATTAGTCTAACAATACATGATATTTGCTTTGTAATTAGCTCAAATTACAACCAAACATGTAAACATTTTAATAACCGCACATAATTATCCATCGTTAATTTATAATTCGTCAGTATTGACACGGAATACAAAGGGTTGTAAAGCCTAAATATCAACAGGAAACAATTTACGGTAACGTCCTTCATGGAAAACAATACACGTGCCTTTAAAACAAAAAACTCAGAACTCCCTGAAATCCGTCAAAACAAAATCATAGCCAAAAAACTCAAAAATACCCGTCTAACTTCGAACCCTCCCTCGGCAGCTCTAAGAAACGTCATAAAATGCTGCATTCATAATCCCAGCATTCCTAAGAGAGAAAAACGAAGTTGTTTACGAGTTACAGAAGAAAAGGAACCGACGCACTTAGAATTAACTGAATTATGAATGAGTTAGCCCTTGATTTTTTATTCCGTTACATCTTTAGGGACTGATATTGAATAATGTTCAACCGTTTTACCTATTGAGTTTGAACAAAGGCGGTGACTTGTCAGGAATAGGTGCTTTTAGAAATTGGTTAAATCTCATGGACCGATCTCAATGCTCGAGTCGAAGGTATATCAGAAGAGGGTTAGTTTTGTAAGCAACAACAACAACAGCCCATAACGTCCACTGCTGGACATACGCCTCTCCCATGATGGGAGGAATTTGCCGTAATCTCCACGCTTAGCAGGCGCATTGGAGATCGCAGTGATGAAAGACTAACAGAAAACGCTGCTGCCCATTCTCTGGTCTACGGAGGCGCAAGGTGTTCTGCCTCAGACATTAGTCGCCTTATACGACACCCGTGAGTGTAATGGGTTGGTTCTATTCTACTCTGCCGGATACCACACGGCTTAACGGGTTTTTGTAAGCACCAGCTTTGAATTATTTCTAACTAGTTGATGCCCGCGGCTTCGCCCGCCCGCAAATTATATACTAAAACCTACTTCTTGAATCACTCTGTCAGTTAAAAAATCCCGCATCAAAATCCGTTGCGTAGTTTTAAAGATCTAAGCATACATAGGGACAGATAGACAGACGCTGCGGGGGACTTTGTTTTAAAATATGTAGTGATAGTGACTACCTGTGCAGTGAAGTGTTTTTGGTCGTTCGGGAGGAAAATACCCTAAGATTCTATGTCAAATTCTTCACTAGCTTTCAAAAGGTCTGCATCTGCCTAGCTTTCAGCCTTTTCGGGTAATACGAGTACGTGCCAGTATTATACACGGAGCGACTGTTTATGTGACCTACTCCCGTATTTACTAACGCTTAGATTCGATTTCAATTCGGGAAGTCGGAAAGATAATAATAAACGTACGACTTCTCGAATAGAAGCGTTTGTGAATACGGGGGCATACGAAACCTAAAATACAATACCTCTTGGTAAGACTGAGTGTCAAACTATCAGGCGACTGATTACAAACCTGTAACGAATGACTAGCCCTCAAAACTCACCAGTACCAGGTCTAAATACTGTATTTTTGTTCCTGGTACCTAATTTCTGTCCATTTGGCAGAAATTACCTATTTATTAAAATAGTGTTACGCAAAATTGTGCCAAGAACACAGGTAGGGAGTACTTTGTATGTTACTCGTTACAATAACAATATCTACTTACAACCTAAAGGAGAATTTAATAAGAAACCCGGTTGCTTAAAGATCGAGTATTTTTTTTTTTGGGACAAGCCCGCCACACTGTTCCCAAACCACTGTAACTCCTGAAAGCCAGAATCAACAGTGGCGACCACCAGAAAAGCGCCGAGACAATGAAGCTCGACGAAGTCCCAGAGAATGAATTTAACTGTCTTGGATCCCGCAACGAAATTAATCAGAAAAGTATAGTGGAGGAGTAGGAAAAAACCGTAATTTCCACTTCCCTCCATTTCAGCAGGAGACAGAACGAAACAAGGCCAATAGGCACAAAGGGACGTTTACAACTGGGATAGGCCCAGTTGCCTAGCACCACGGATAAATATTAACATTAATGGGTCCTAAGTTGTGAGCTGTTATATTTGATTCCAATAATAGGTATGGCAAAAACGCTTGAACGCACGGAAATTTGTTCTAGTTTCCACAAGGTCTGTATAGTAAATAACTCCGGATGTAACCTGTACACTATCCAACATAATGTTGCGTTCATTCTGCCAAAGACTGCACTCCCATAAAATGTGATGTGCTGATTGTTCATATTCGCAGTCAGATGTGGAACATTGACAAAAAGGCGAGTCAACAAGCTTGAAGGAAAATAATTTACTCTTAAAGTTACCATGACCGGTGAGAAATTGGGCAACACAGTGATCAACATCCAACCATGTCCTGGCCAGCCGCTCACGAACGGATGGAAAGAACTGGTGGAGGTGTCGGCCCTTGATGGAATTATCCCACCTACCTTGCCATTCAGACAAAAGTTCCTCCCAGACGTCGGTCTGTGGTTTGAATAATCTAGCAATCTTAACACGGTCACGTAGGGTTAAAAAGTCTGCGTCCGCGGTCTCACGTGCGTTATAGTACATTGCAGCCCGTCGCTGCACTTCAAGATCAACTGGAAGTACACCTGCAAGTACCGGTAAGGCTTCAGTACTAACCGTCCTATACGCTTTGCATAAGAATATCAAAGCCAAACGCTGGCTTTGAAGCAATTTACGTCGTGCCGCTCCTATGGTGGCCCTATCGGCCCAGACAGGTGCCCCGTAGCACATACACCCCAAGTAAGTAGCCCCATAAATGGTCTTTAAAGTTATAAATGACAGACCCCACGTAGATTTTGATATTCTCGTTAAGGCATAAAAGTTCTTTTTAGCTTTTTCACCGACAGTTTTTATATGATCTATGAATGAAAAATTTCTCTCTAAGACCAAACCAAGGTAGCACACGGATTGCTTTCTTTTCACGGGAACGTTATTAAATTTAATACTAGGCCACGATTTAAGATTACCTTTTAAAATTAGTTGATAAGTTTTTTGCGGTGCAAAGGTCAGACGGTTTCGATCGCCCCACTGAGATATTAATCGTAGGCAAGTATCAGCTAAATTCTCGAGACCAGCCCGAGTACTCGACTGAATGAGCAGCAGGCCGTCGTCCGCGTAACCGGTTAATGAACAGCCGGGAGGAAGGGGAATCGCGAGAAAATCATCAAAACCTAAATTCCATACATACGGAGCGATTACCGACCCCTGAGGACATCCCATGGTAAGGGACTTTGACATAGAATAATGACCGAGTTTGAGTTTCGCGGAACCATTTAAAAAGTAAGAATAAACAAGATTATATATGTTTTTATAGCAGCCACGATTCTTCAGTTTAAGTAGTAGCATCGGCCACCATGCGTTATCAAAGGCCCCGGAAATATCTAAAAAGATTCCAACCACGTACTTGTGTTCCGAGTTATTAACAATTTTTCTAACAGAAAGTGCCGCGTCTACGGTAGATTTTCCCACGGTGAAACCGAATTGGTTGTTATGAAACTTTGGCCCGTCTGGCAGCAAACGTGGAACGATAAGGCGCTCCAGGAGTTTTCCTAAAGATGGCAGTAGGGTTATGGGCCTGTACGACTTAGGGTCGTCCGGTGGCTTATCACCACTTTTTGGAATTATTCGTATAAAGCCACGTCGCCATACGCGAGGGAAAACGCCGTCCGCAATACATCGGTTGAAAACAGATAGAATGGCGTCGCCCGCTGTTTTACACGCTTCTATTATCATCCGATTAGATATTTTATCTTCACCTGATGATTTGTTAAGAGGCAGTTTCCTGACAACATTAATGAATTCGTCAATGGATGGAAGGTCTGACGCTGGTGATTCAGGTGGCACAGCAGCCCACGCTCTGATCTGTTGATGGTAGTCATTGTCATTTACCGGCGAATCATCAGGTATCAGACTATTTAATAGAACTTCGGTTGTTTCCTCAATACCGGTGGTGTGTTTATTATTGACTTTAATGTTCTGGACAAACGCCAGGTCGACTGATCGATTAGCTTTGAATTCGTGATACAAAGGAGACCACGGACCTTCTTTATCTAATTTTTCTACTATTTTTCGCAGTAAATTACCCTTGGATTTTTCCACCGATGCTCTGTAGCGGGACTTGGCAACTCTAAACGCATTTAAAGCAAAGTTGAGTGGGTCTCCGGTGACCTTTTGTTTTTTAAGCTTGTTTAAATGCCTACGCGCTCGGCGATAGCTTTTACGTTGTTCAATTAAGTAGTCACACCACCAATCACATCTATGGATGTTGGTCATAGATGCGCGACCAATGGCGATGTCAGCACAGTAAGTGAAGGTGTCTGACATAATTTCAGCACTTTCTTCAGCTGACAGCCCATCACGAGTGAAGTCTTTGGCGTGACACGCAAAAAGCGAGCTAAAGAATTCCCAATTCGCGCCTTTACTTTTATATCTAAAATTACCAGTGATATGAGATGGACCTTGAGAAGACACCGGAACAAATTCGTACACGATCAGGCGATGATCACTACAAGACGCATCTGGTAGGACACGCCACCTATCCAAGCGTACGTCTGCACTAGAAAGTGTGACGTCAATACAAGATTCGCCCATTGGGCTGCAAAAAGTAGGTGGTGCATCTGGGGTATTATGAATTGATAAGTTCATTTCAGCTATAAAATCTTCAACAGCACAACGTCGGTCGAAATCCGTAGACCTAACCTTGCCATACCACAGAGACGATGACGCGTTAACATCAGCGCCAACGATAACTTTACAGCCCGCGAGTGACTGTAAGACATGACGGAGGTTATGTATATGAGGAGCAACAGGGTCTGAGTATTGAAAGTAACAGCTCACAACGTAAACTTTAAAAGAAGCTGATGAGACTTCCGCAACGGCACAGTGGGGCGTCATGAGGTTACGCAAAGACGTTACTGTAAAGTTAGAAGAACGCGCCACGTAAATTCCGGCTCGTGCTTTGCTGTCCAGCTGAACTACTTTGTGACGTAAGCGAGCGTTCTGGTATTGTTCTTGAACAAGTACTATGTCTAAGTTATAATCGATAATTAATTTGTCTAATTCAGAGGTCGCCACCCTATCGTTGTGGAGATTTAATTGTCCTATAGTTAAACTATCCATTATTTTAGTAGTTGGTGTTGAGGATTAACTGTTCGAGCTTAAGTTTGTACGTGGTACACTCGGGAGACCCGCAACGATGGTCAAACGGTTTTTTAAAACGTTTACACGCCACGCAAGTCGGTATAAAATTTAAATTATCCTTGTGCGGGCAGTTATTTGTTTCATGTGCTTCGGAGCAGTTGGCACAGGTAGGTGATTTATTAACGCAGTGTTTCTTAACGTGACCAAACTGTTGGCAATGTAAACAACGAACTACTTCGACAACATCGATGAAACGGCAAGTCGCCCAATCAATAAATAATTTATCTTTGGTGGACACTAAATGTTTACGAACTGTGGACTCGATTTCAATGCCTATCCACTTGCGACCATTATCTAAGGAACGCCTACGAATAATTTTAGTAGACTTAATAAAATCATCCTCATTTATTGGCACCTCGTCTTTAATGTTTTGACGGTATAGCGCGTGTAGAAAAGCATTGTCTTCCATTGAGGATGGGACGTCCTTAACTAATATACGAGGCCTTCGGCCTTTCGGTTTTTCAAGTCTTAAGCCGGCGGACCTAATAGCATCGACCGATTGCAACTTTTTTATTTGGTTGTCATTAGCGACACGTAATACAACGCCAGATTTCGCGGTTTTCTTAACGCCTACTATTTGAAATCCGTCATCACTAGGCTTAATCGCTTTCATTAGCGCTTGTTTAGTCGCGGACGATGACGAGTAATCGGCTAACCGCTCAGCGGTAGGGTAGGCGACGACGCACGGAAGGGGGGCGCGCGACTCAACAGCTGGCCCAACTTTAGGTAGACGAAGTTTCAAAGAATCCGCATACGAAGATTTGTTATAATCACTAGTATTGACGTTAGTAGGATTTAATTTAATTTTATCCAATTCGCGTTTCGCATTGGCTAATTTGGTTTCGTTGGAGGATGATTTTATGGCTAACAAAGAAACAATGGCCGTTACGCGCTGAGTCATGTCCATGATGGCTGATTTATTTGCGACATTAATGCGGGACCCTTGATCATTAACAAGGTCGTTAATTTTTGAGAGATATGCAGACGCCGATGAAACTAAATCGCAATAGTTGTCATTGCTCGCAGTACTGGCGTTTAAAATTGGCGAAGGCTTCTCAATTGAGTTGGATGTGTGTAGCCGTTTTGACCTATCCTCGGGCGAGATGTACGAAGGAGACATTTCGCGAAACAAACGTTTTGTTGAGCTAGCGGAGGTCGTCGGCGACCCGGGTGTATGGAATGCATCTCTGCCACGGTCAGGCGGGTCATCATTAATGGACAACATATTATAAATTATGAAATTCAAATAAACTATTAGAACGTAAGCAAAGTAACAGAATTAACGGACGATAAAATTATTTAGAGGTACCCACACACCAAAGAAAGTAAATGTACTCACCGAAAGTAAACGAAATTAACTAAAATACCAGTAAAACCGACGTAAAAACACTAAAAAACTTACGATACCAGCACTTAGCACAATAGCACACAACTAGTAACAACTCACGAGCCGGGAATCGATCACGGAACACGAAAATCGTAATTAAAATCAACAGCGAAATAGATTGCATCCAACCCGAGCGAGTGCGCGGAGGGAAGTCTGAGTCCGAAAGATCGAGTATATAAACGAATATCCCTACACTGAGAAAAATAAAACCAGACATCTTAACACTTGGACCAAACCAATAGTAAAATTAAACCACGGACCCGACCATGTAACTAAAGTAACTTTAAATGTACAGTCAAACAATTGTAGATCAGTAAAATTGAAAAGATTCAGTTAGACGCACCTGGGGCCAAGTCTAGGTTTCTAGATTAGTCTAGACAAATAGAGAAGCTGGGGCAATCAGGAAAGCTTTTATACGATACGGTACGTAATCATGGCACAATTTGTCTATTAGTTAACATTGGGGAGACTGTGGGAGATCTATTTTGTTATTATAGACAGATAGATTCTTTATTGCACTCCAAAAATTGATACACAGCTGTTTCACAATATTGATAATTCTATGGGTACAACGGCGCTCTTATTGCTAAAAGCGATATCTTCCAGGCAACCTTATTTATTGTAGTTGTAATACTACCTAGAAAACTTCACATGATGAAATCATAAAACTTGCAAGATTGATAGACAGATAAATTAACAAAACGAAAATTAAATAACAAAATCCTAAACAATATTATTAAATATATGAGGTCTTATCGCTGAGATGCAAGACTGGTTTTACTGTCTCAATAGCATGTGTGCATAATATTCGTAGATTGTTTGAAGAAAATAAGTTACATCGCATTTCACTTTCCCCGCCACATTCCTATACACGAATGTAAAAACCCAATATCACTTTGCCTGACCTTGGAATCGAACCCAGGACATAATGCTCATCATGACCACCTCGTTGGTCAGTCAAGAAAAAGAAAACATCAAAATTAGACAAGCTTCAAGAAATAAGTCTCGAGATTCTATTTGAACGTCCATCTAAAAACAATAAACTCTTAATTACGGGGCAAATGGTGTGACGTCACCACCCACGACTACTTGACTGGTGTCAAATACCACAAAGAGAATGAACAGAAGGCTTGTTACATACTGGGTGGTCCAAATAGTGACGTCCTAAAAAATAAATTGATTCCTCACGCCCGGGGGCTATTCGAAAATACCCCATGTATGCGCGATTCTTGGTACTTTTCGAGTTATAGATTCTTGAAATTTGTATGGGAACCGCTTTAAATAAATTGTATCTTTATTTTTACACGGCTTTTTAATAGTCTTTTACGTTAAATAGAGGCATTTTTTAACCCCATTCGTATCAAGAATAACAAAAAGCCCTGTAAAATAAAGATCGTTTTTTAAAGCGGTTACTTATGTCTTATGTATGTGTTTAAGTCTTGTGTGTGTATTATGCCTTAAATGTTTGTGTGTTTGCTACTTATGTTGTGTGTTTTCATATCGTCTCGTGAGTGTACGAGAACTGTGTCTATGTGTGCTAGCGCTTTCGCTCGTTACATAGACCCGACCTTCTGTCCTATTTATTTGGTGTTAAATACCTCGCCACTTAAGGTTAACTATTGAGTTAAGTGCTTTCTTATGTCTCTCAGTAATTCAGGAAAGAATTTACTATTTTTGGTACTTTGTATTATTAGAAATGTTGATGAAAAGAAAACAGAAGTTTTTGTTCGGATAAAGTTTAGTAATAGTTTATTGACTTTTCTGTTCTTGACCGTAAATTCTGACATAGTTTTTAAGTTTCGCAAACTCTGATCCAATCTGTCTTCTATTAAAACCTATGTGTAAATATTGTATATGTAGTCATTCTGATCAACTTTCTGACTATAAAGATGTGGTTATTCTATCTCATAAGTTTAACTCAGTTATTTCTCAGTAACAGCCGCGGAGTCTGATTGATGGCAATAGACTCGCTTCCTATTACATAAGACTTTAACACAACGAGCGATACGTTGGTATAACTATATTAAGTACACCACTGCCTTACCCTTCGGGAATTATAAGGTATGTATATTCAACACCCACTAACTTCTACCACATCTATATATTTATACTAATATTGTAAAGAGGAAATAATTGTATTTTTGTATGTAACGAATAAACTTAAAACTACTGGACCAATTTGAAAAGTTCTTTCAGCAATGGATAGCTACATTATCAGCGAGTAACATAGGCTATATTTTATCCCTGTACTCCTAAGGGAACGGGGACTACGCGGGTGAAACCGCGTGACGTCCGCTAGTACTAAATAAGTAAACCAAATCCAGCTTTCCGAGAAATTCTCTCACTCATCTGTTCACTATTAACGTCCTCTAAGAACCAAATCCAAATACACTTTACACAACCAATCTCCCACATACTCTCTACTCCTCATAGAGTGTCCTATAGGACACGAACTAATAACAATTACTGGAAAGCTGGTAACACAGAGATGCGACCACTAACAGAGCATCAGGCTTTGGACTATCTTGTATGTTGTTCATGTTTGTTGTACGGCCGATAACCACAGGTGAGGCAGAGAAAGGTAGAAGGTTCACTTTATAATATACATTTTAATGACGCTTCGAAATCATCACTAAAACTACTTTTAAAAAGGAAAAGAAGAAACACATTTCAGTTTATTGAACCGAGCAGTAACTTTTGCCAATCATGGGGCAATTTTATGTTGCTTGGTGTCTTCTGGACCACTCATGGGTCCCTCATTAAGGTGAATGCGCCAACCAGCCCGCAAATTTTCTTAAGTTTTTTGCAATTTGCAGGCCAGTGCTACTTTGTATGTTGATTAAAATATTGTTCGCGACTGTAAGACGTATGTAGTTACAGAATTATAATCATCAAAATCATCAATACAACCCTCCAAGTTCATGTAACTCGATTGAATGAATATTTCAGAAAAAGTCATTCAATCGAGTTACATGAACTTGGAGGGTTGTATTGATGATTTTGATGATTATATTTCTGTAACTACATACGTCTTTCAACCGCGAATAATATTTTAATCAACATAAAACTTAGCACTGGCCTGGAAATTGCAAAAAACTTAAGAAAATTTGAATTTCGCGGGCTACCCTGGAGCATCAGCTTTAATAAGAAACACTCCTCACGAAATTTTAAAGAACAGTCGCTGGCGCATCAAGTTACCACAAACTGACAAATTTTCTCATTCGATTTTGAACTTAAATTTCAACAATTGGATAAATTCGACAGTTTGTGGTAATTTGATGTGCTGGCGACTGTAGATATGGCGCATCTAGGGCAACCAGCTCCCATAAAACCTTCGCGAGTAGCTACCACGGCATGTTCTTTTTTCGAATCTTATAAAACGTCATGCAGACACAAAAAAAGACTGCAATATTTGTCTCGTTTACCCCTTAACCAGTACATGTAACGTTAACCTTCTGTCATAATTCGTTCAGTTTAAAACCAGTGGGCAGCCCTGACATCAGTGTGTACCTTACGTGACGCTCTCAAGATAAATTGAGGGGACAGTTCGTGAAGCGTGAAGTCTTTGGTTATTTGGTCATCAAGACTAGGTTGAGTTCAGGTTGGTACATTTGCTCAGCAACGAACCAGAGGCCCTACTCTCTAACGTTTTGTCCGTATATTCGGATCTATGCGTCTCTCTCGCGCACACCTGCAGATGAGTGCGCTATTGAATTCGATTCAGTGAACGTTTGATGATAATTGATATTTCTTTCAGTAAGTTTACACAAACAGATTTACACGTCAATAATTGTTTCTAGTTTTTGCCCGCGGGTTCTGTTGCGTTAATTTAGAATTTGACAATTATTCGGGTTGTACTCTGCTTTTAATAATATAATTCAATCATGATTCGAAAGACACGAGGCGCCATCTATTATCGTAAGAATGTTATTGTTGTTTTCCTCGGGAATAGTACTTTTTATCGGGATGAAAGGTACCCTATGTCCGTTTGTGTACACCTGACAACGTTTATGCTAAATTTCAGGATGATCGGTTCAGTGGTTTAGACCTAGTTTCACTATACCTTGTTAGTTAGTTTAATCTCCTGTTAAAATGTTAACGGGACATTAAGAGTAGCGAGTGTTTCACCATGCGCTAATCCATGATTAAATTAAGTCTTAATCAGGCATTAAATTTAATTGCTGCCTTATTAACAGGCATTTAGTCAGTTGTCAAAATCATCAAAATGGAAGCAGCGTACGACTATATTGTCGAAGATCAAAATGATTTGGAAATTTTGGACGACTTGGACGATTTAATATGACGTTCTAAAATTTATAAAGAACGGCAGCACTATTTTGAAGTGTACGATGAAGTGGATTTTCGCACAAGATTTCGCTTATCGAAACAATCTGCCTTGGATGTGTTGAATTTTATTGAAAATAAACTTGATTATGCTTTGAAATTAAAGTAATTAAACATTTCTTTCTCAATTGATGAGAAATTAGGGCCCCGTTTACGCGTTCTCTTACAGGACATTATTATTGTTTCAATTTAAAACACTTTCAATATAAAATACCTCGAACACCACGAAACGTTAGAATAACAAAATTTGAAAATAGTAATGATATATGTACCGACAAAGTAAAATGTTGCAAGAACACACTTAAACTGTATTACACAACTGACATTATAATTTAGTTGTATTATTTAACGCGAGTCTTTATGATACGACAAGCTAAAATGATGCACTGTCAGTGAACATTGACATGCGACATTGCGACTTTTTATTTTGGTTGGTTTGACAACTGACCGATCTATGAGTGCAGAATACATGACTCATTCACTTAACACCGAGTTTTATAATGTGGTGTTATGCTTTTCTGGAGGAACGTAAATACCAATAACATCGACATTTATTTTAATGGCTGATTGATTAATGTCCGATTATGAACAGTTTGGTGAAATTGCCCTTAGTCGTGAAAAGGTAACAAACAAACTTACTTTCATTTCTAATATAAGTTAGGATTAGGATAACTACATGACGTAGTTTATTTCTATCTGACTACCCTGAGAAACTCCAAACCAAACGAAGCGGACACAATCAGTTTTAATGCACAGAGTTACAGACATTGTATTTGTTAGATCACATTGTGAGTCTGCTAAGCAGTGAATCCGATTAAGTTCAAACGTCCGTCCAGCAGTGGACACGATTAAGTACAAATAGGTGACTATGTTTGGGAACATGGTTCGACGAAAATACTGAGAATTCTATCCGGGGTGTACTGAATTTGTATAGTGTGTATTTGTCGAGGTTACTGTGACTAATTAGTTTCCAAGAAATAAGTTGTTGTTACAAGCGCTTATTAAGTCTATGTCACGTCCTTGTTTCCCTGGGGGGTAAGCAGAGGAAGAACAAATTCAACTCCAACTTGATTCTGAGAAATACGTGATCGAAAACCCCAATATCCCATCTCCCGATATATAAATCGAACCCAAACCCTCATGTTAAGCTGTAGCTCTAGCGACCACTACACTAACGAAGCAGGCTTTCTATAAATGAATCCTTGTTCAGAAATCCCACAAAAATGACATTATGTTACCTTTTCTAGAAAAGTTCACCCCATTCATTCTACCTACTTTGTAGAAAAACAAAATATTCATGAAGTAGAAACTATGAGAGATCTAGGAGTGTTGTTCGACAAGAAAGTTACTTTTATTCCCCACACTGAAAATATTATCAAAAAAGCTTCCAAAATGTTGGGATTTGTACTACGCAATACCAAGGGTCTCAAACAGGTCAGCACGAAAATATTGCTGTATAATAGCCTTGTCCGGAGCATACTGGAGTATTGTAGTGTCGTATGGAGACCACATTACGCTACTCATAAACTTCTCTTAGAAAGGGTCCAGAAACGATTTTTATGGCACCTTTTTCCAAAGGAAAAAGCAAGCAGCTGACTCGAAGAGAAGTTATGGATGCCCTGTTTCTATACAAACTACTCAGAGAGCAGATAGACTGTTCACAGTTACTGGGTCTCCTCAAGTTTCGTGTCCCAGCCCGCTATCCCAGAAATCCCATCACTCCGCTTTACCCGCCATTGCGTAGAACTGTCCTGGGTGCTAACTCACCAATACCGCGAATGTGTAAAATCCTAAACAGCTGCAGTGACCTGATTGACGTTCACCACAACAGCAGAGGAAAATTTTGTAAAATAATTATTGAATGCTGTTCGCATAACTATAGGATTTGAATTTGAATTGCCAATTTTATAATTAATTACCTGTTTAACGTTAATTTAATTTAAAATAATGTATTAATTTATTGACCAAAAATGTAGTCTTAGTTTAATTTAATTATTTATCTGTTATTTTGTTTTTATTTCTATCAATATATTTAATTTAATTTGATCTTGATTTGTTTGTTAAGTCTCTAGATCTATTTTGTTTTACACTAGTTTTATCATTCATAGTTCACAATTAATTGTAATAATATTTAATGTTTATTGTAATTTTAATAAAATAGTGCATGTGGTGTTAGCCTGTAAATAATTGTTACACTTAAAAATGTATATCGTGTACTTTTAAATGAAATGTAATGTGTAAACAATTGTAGGCTAACCTTATTAAATAAATAAATAAATAAATAAATAAAATGTTACTGAAAGTTACCTGTCCCAGTCCACCAGGGTGTCGTAAAAACATCCCTGGCAAACATTGCACCTGTTATCCCGGAAGTGTTAATCAGAGGTGTACCTAAAAGCACACCCACATGTCACCAGTTGTCTCGCTCGACCAGTCACAAACACTTTTATAAATATAAACACCTAAAATCTTCCCTTTATTCCCTCCATTCCTAAAAACAGTAATAAACTCGACACAATATCTAAACTACAAACTAACACTATATCTCTCAGTATTCATAACCATCGGAACTAAATTCACAGCCCATAGTTTTGCACAATCCGCTCATAATAGATATGATTTATAATAGCCAGGGACGTTTTTACGACGCCCCGGTGAACGGGGACAGGTAAGTTTCAGTAACATTGTGGATAGTACTTTGTTTCTAGTTTCTGGTGTCATTTTTAGATGGCTTTTAAGTGTTCAGTGTGTTATGTTCTAGGTAGGTGGTCAAGAATTTGTTATCTAGCGACTGGCGCATAAAACTGGCGACCTAACTAAAACCGACAGACCAACGAATTGAAACTGTCAGGTTTCGAACTAATCTTACGTCTCCACATAAATCTAGAATCAAACTTGAAAAACCATTCTAGAAACAGACACATCACTAACACTATTAGTACACACTTAACTAGAACGAGCTGTTTTAAACTCTATTCACAATTATTTACGGTTTAAATTCACTGTGTTGGTTTTAAAATATACTACATAGACCTTAACCTTTGTGGTCATTTAAGAATTACCTCTGAGAAAAAGGAAATAAACAATAAGGTCACAAAAATTAAAATAAATCAAAGTACGGACGCATAAGCTATGGAGGATTCCATAGCTTATGCGTCCGTCAAAGTGTGAGAATAATTTTCTTCACAATAATGATTTCAATCAATCGTATAAACGCCATTAATTAAAAGTAGTAGTATTCTGACATTCGGTTCTGATATTCTGGTAGAGAATGCCTTGTGGCATTAAGTCGTCCTATGTACTACTATTGTACAAGAAGTTTAAATAAATAAATTATATTCTACAATACAGTGTAACTTAGAAGACAAAGAACAACATAATTTCCACCTACATCTCAGAAGCAAAACCATAAACTAACACTAATGATACAGAAACTTATTCAGATAAAACTTATCCACGATAAGCTAAAGCCGACCTCCTTACACCCCACTACCACAGACAATAGACCAGGTATCAGTTCAATTACCTTTAACCACCAGAGACACAACTTTAGATGTAAACTTAATCATAAGCTATCAACGCGGTAAAATCTCTAAGGCATGAAGATAGCTGGAAATATGAACTTTAATGTATATGGAAATAACGGCTTTAATCGCATTAATAGGCTTCGGTATGTAAGCTTGTATTTCAACGTAAGTAAATCAACAAAGAGTTTCGTATTAGTGTTGGTTGAAAGAGATGGATAGATAAAGATAACTGTTGGAATAAATTAGCTGTTTCATGGAATTATGAGTAGGTATGGGTTAGAAGGATTATGACATAACATATTTTAACATCACGCCTGTAATCCCCGAAGGGTTAGGCAGAGGTGTACCGAATAGCACACACACATTTCGCCAGTTAAATTTTAAGTCTCATGTAATAGGGTCCAGTCTATTGCCATCATCCGGGCACAAATCCAGTCTCTGTAGCTGCTACTAAAAAATTCCAGATGGAAAAACCCAATAACACTTTGCCCGACCCGGGAATTGAACCCAAGACCTCATACTCAGCAGTCTCTCGATCAATGAGGCAGTGAAGGCCGGTGAGGAGAAAGAATACGAGTTAAGCAATATGTCAGTGGCGCCATCTACGACACCATTTTCAAACCAAACTCAAAGCATTTATTAAACAAAACCGTTACAGGCATTTTTGAATAGTCAAAAACCAGCTACCTTCAGTCCAGCTACAGAGATCCAGTCCAGTATAATCATGGAGAAAAATGTGCAAGAAACTCCAGAGATACTCTTTTTTAAATAAAGTTAGGTATTACAATGAACTAAGATATTAAGTTAGTGTAAAGGATAATACGGCTAGGAAAGAAGTGTCTGATGAGAAGTATGGAAGAAGAAGACATGCTGCGCCGACCTCAAATAAATTGGGAAAAGGGCAGATAAAGGTTACCAAATCGCAAACATACAACAGCTAGACAAAAACCATCGAGCTGTTAGTAGCTCACCAGACACAATACCCTTTTAAAGGATGGAGTTTCTCATGCCTGTATTAAGTCATGCTAATCAAATCAGATGTAACTGGGAAGTTACATTTTACACGTCCACACACTATTGGTTTCAAACCTTGGTCAGCGCGCATAGCAAGGCTACCGAAAGGTAAAGACACCACTTCTAAGATGACGTTCATAACATATAATAACATTATTAACATATACGAGTACTTTTACAAGGCTAACATAGCATACGCTTTCATACCAACTTGGATTGTTACAGTTAATTCTAAATATAGTAACTCAGATCTTACTCGTGTTTAATATACAATTTACTTCTTTACCGTTATAAGTGTATCATTCCGCTACCCACGTTACGATGTTTTCGTATGTCGTGGGTGGATTATCCAGAATTATAAAATTACTAGTGACATTTCCTCGCAAGGTTTTCACTACTTGACAAAACAATATTAGTTTTTCCTTAAACACGTAAAATATGAATGTGTTACACCTACGCATAAACCATGAGGAGTAAAAAACCATCAAAAAGACATGAAAAAAATTATCTAAATAAGTCTTCTAGAACTTGTGGTTCAATTTAAACTTTAATATCTAACTGCTCTAAGCATCAAATTCCATTCTCTAGAATTTCATGAATGAAAATGCTTTGTCTAAAGCAAGGATGGACTGGAACGGATCGCTCTTAATGGTAATAGGATTATTTCGTGCAATGTCCATGCTTTTAGCAAATAGGCAAAGGACCACAGACGCTTTCAAATGTGCACAGATCATAAACTAAAGGCACTTATTTGGTGCAAATATTCCAGAAATTTGTGATAGTGGACATCTAGAAGATAATGTTTTGAGTATTAGTGCTTTAAGGTACACATAAATTCAATGATTTCTGCAGACTTAATACTCTTAATTCCTTCACCAAAAATAGTGATACTGAGCCTGCGTTATCTTCAAAGGCCGCTCGCCATGACTTCCAGTTGTTTCGAACCAGGGCTAATGTGAACCACTGGTCATTAGTTTGTCCACCAAAAAAAGTGAACTTAACAGAAAATTAAATGAAGGATCTTTTAAGAACCAATTTAAAATGGTGATGAATCGGGAATGTGAATATCAGATAGAAAATCATTTGAACTAATCTGGATTTCTTATGTGACGTCAAATTTTGGTGTCCAATCGGGATAGTGACGAGTCAGGCATAACTCAAACAAAACTGGGCATACTGGTTTGTTTTACAAAGAGATACATACTCTGCATGTTACCTAAAGCTTCAACTAAAAACCTCAACTTTTAGTAATGCTTTCTATTACAAAGCATATATCAAAACTACCCACGCACTCCATCCTTTGTTATCTACCCACTATCTACTTAAAACAAACAAAACTTAATCAAGACAACAAATTCTTAGAAAACGCCATAACTAACGAAATTAAATTCTCTTGTATTAAATTTCCTTGAGTTTGTTATCCTACTAATATTATAAATACGTAAGTTTGTGACTATGGATGTATGAATGTTTGTTACTCTTTCAAAACTACTGAACTGATTTGGATGAAAATGGCACACAGATAGTTTATAACCTAGATCTTCTGGATCTTCTTATCGTAAGATCCCATGATACACTATCAAACAACAATTACCAAACTTCACGCGGGCGAAGCCGCTGGCAGAAGCTAGTCTAGAAATATATAATAGAAACTTATTATAGCATTTTCAATTTTAATTAAATAAATTTAACACATTTTGTCTTTATGTATATAGCCCCCGCCCAAATTCTATGGGATTTAAATGGAGAAATGTGGATGTAACGTACCATTGCCTACCCCTTGGGGTATTATAGTCGTGATATTATGAAATGTCAATTTAACTTTGACTATAGAGAACGTTATAATCATGACGATTATTAATTTCTTGAGACTTGTCTCATTAAATCTCTTAACGATAATTTTGTAAGGACTAAATGATAAGAAACTAACCGTTTTTAGATATAAGCAATTACAAAAAGTAACGTGGTTTTCAGGCCTTTAGGTATGCTTTTTACTCGAAAACTGAGAATTCAATTTACAGTGTTTTTACCCAAAATAAATGTTTTATGGATAGGTTGCACAGTTTCACAAAATATCAATCAGAACGGATTTAGGGGCCTATTTATAATCATTAATAATCTCTTCAATCGTATTAAATTAGTAAACTCTCTATATACCGAGAATTGAAAAATTATCTAAGTCCAAATTGACGTATCTTATCACGATTTAAACGAAAGAAAATCGACAATATATAACAAAATTACAATATATAAAGAGCCTAATCCACTTGAATCTTTCTTCTTTATTTCCTTGTATTGTCACAAGGAAAAAAGTATCTGCAATATTATAAATCTGTAGAGGTTTTCTTATACTGTAGGTGTGTACACGCTTCCTTATTGAGCCAGAAAATGTATACAGAAATCTGGCTCGAGAAATATTAGGGCGCGGGGAAATTGTATTATATCGAAATGTATTGATTGGAGATTTATTGTGATTGGAGAATTTAATAGAAAATGTATTAATTTGAGCAACGTGAACAATTTAATGAATAAACACTGGACGATTGAATCGTTTTAATATTTAATCTCATCAAGAAATTTCCTCAAAATAACGCTTGCCACACAAAAAGGCGGACTGAGAGAAATACCGCCAACACCACAAAGACACAATACATCACACTTTTAATTACAAATTTATACGTCTCATCATAAAATCTCGTCCCCAATACGTAGACCTACTATGTAGAAAGAATTTTCCTTATATCAGAATAGTAAATATCTGTTATTTACCTCAAAAGATTTCATCCGCACTCACACAACACTAGTTCACAATCACATCACTATTTGTGCGTTTATATTTATACACACATACACACAACAGTATTACAATGATACCCACACTTATTACATGTAATAATGCGTAATTTTTATTCAACAGAATTGTAATTCGTGCGGCGAGGGAGCGGCGTAGCGTGTGCTACGAGCTACGCGTCGGCTACGACTGGCGTAGACCCCACCCCGCACCGCGCTACGTCCCGTAGGCGCTACGAATCGCTGGGGATTATTTTGATATTTTTTTTTGTTTCGAATTGTTTTGCTGATAAAAATTCGGATCCATTTAATTGTTTGTCTGAATGTGATTTTGTATTTTAAATTGTTCTAAAATAGAATTTTGTTACATAAACAAGCTTGTATCTGGGAGTCAATACATTTGTTCGCGGGCTGGGACTAATTTGAAATGATAAGGATAAAACTCTGCAATTTCAAAGATTTCAATGTTGTCAAGGTTATACAGGATTCCTTTGAGCTAATTATACCTCCTATACTATTCATATCCTTGTATTATTCACACATTTCCAAACGTACTCTCCCAAGAGTCTCAGATCATTAATGCTGTATTGTTTAGCGACAGGTTATTGACCGATCGTTTATAAGTCATAAACTCGCCTTTCTATTCTTTTACGACATTGTCAACGATGAATGGGAATTTATATCAAAAGATGGAATCAATTATTTGAAGAGTATACTTCCAAATACAAAAAAAAAAAGAATATTGTGCTGATTTCAGAATTGGAAATCCAAGTGTGCTTGTTTAGACATTACACTATACTGTCGTGGTATCCGTGTCTTAGTGAAAACGGTTATAATTGATGATGATGATGATGATGAAGATAACCATAGTTATGATGTTACATCACGCCTGTAAACCCCGAAGGGTTAGGCAGAGGTATAGCTAATAGTACACTCACATTTCGCAAGTTATCAATCAGTAACAAATTCAGACTCCGTGACTGCTACTGAGAAATTCCTCATGGAAAAACCCGATAACACTTTGCCCGAACTGAGAATCGTACCCTCGACTCGACCAACGAGATTTAGAACTAATATCCATTCATCGGTTTTTAGAAGCTTTCTCAAGCAAATCAGTACGCTGTCCTTTCGCGATCTGTCCGTCCGCTGTTACACGCTATGTCACCTGGGAATTGAACCCAGGAACTCAATCTAAGCAGTCGCACTATTGCAGTTTAGGTGAGACATTCTTATGTTATTTTAGCAGGCGTCAAACTTATTTCAATAAATAATTTATAACTTTAAAAACAAAGTTCTCTTCCTATAAAGAAGAAATAAAAACATCAAACTATCTTACTGAGCAAGTTATCGCTGGCCTTGTAATAAAATTGAAGCATAATTACCCAAACCATGACAATGACACATCGATTGTATCTGACAGCTGTCAACATGCTGAGCTAACCTTCGTCATAAAAATGAACGGTACAAACAAATGACAAGAACGGTCAGAACACTGAAAAAATGACATAGACCTGTTACTGGGCCACTTTGTCCAATACAATTTATTGTTGATTTGACAATCTAGAAGGATCGGTAAGCATTGATAGCCGATAGGTGTTACCGTCGGACTGCCGAGTCAAAGGTCTCAAGTTCGAACCCAAGACACAAACCTCTGATTATTCAGATCCATGTGCGAATTGTAATATTATCACTTGCTTCGATGAAGGAAAACATCGTGAGGAAACCAGCATGCCTGAGAAATATTTCTCGACGTCATGTAGAGCCAAGTCAGAGGCCCATGCGCGGCAGAAAGATTAGGCACTAACCAAACGATATAGAAGACGAAGTAGGATCTGTGGTAGCCAAGTAGTATCGGCCCCGTCGTAGGTTCGATCCCAGTCAGGCACTTCAATCTAGAATCAATATCCATTCACCAATTCACTCACCAGTTTTTAGAAGCTTACTCAAGCAAATCAGTGCGCTGTCCGTTGGCGATAAGACCGGCCATTGTTTCAAGCTAAGTAACTTACTAAATCCCTTATAATATTGAAATTAATATGGTGTACGCATTATGCTTACACTATTAGTTTGTCAAATCTCTGACATTATTTTCATTATATTCATATTACTAATTGATGAAATCTAGAATGATGACTGCCTCGTTGGTCGAGTAGCAAGCGCGACTGCTGTTCCCTGGTCAGACAAAGTGCTATTAGTTTTTGCGTCAGGAATTTCTCGGGAGTCTGTTTATACAAACAGACTCCGTGAGAATCTTAGTACTAATAAATGTGAAATTTTATGAGGATGGGTGGATGTTTGCTATTCTCTCACGACAAAACTCCTGAACGTTAAAAGTATAAAGATAGTTTATAAACTGGATCACCACGTAAAATAAATTTATATCGGTAGGACGATCCGAACGAACCCCACTACGACAAAACCACGAGCATACGCTAGTCAATAATAAAACAACACAATCTTCAACACTTAAAGTTATCTTCCATACTTTCCATCACTCGTTACGAACAGCATCACCCGCGCGCTGTAAACAGTTAACTTGAAACACTTCCCCCATGACAGTCTATAAAGTATTATATTAGAAACAAACACGGCCATGTACTACCAACATAAACTCAATGTCTACTTGTTTTCCGATCAGACATTTTACACAAAACCCAACTTCGATCAACATTGAACTTTGTCTTGCAGACTAGAAGATTGAAGTTTGAACGGGTTGTCTGCTCTTTGTGCCCTCAGCTTATACGCAATTATATTTAGTATAAGTATCAAAACTATAGGAACGTTGAAATTTTATGAGTGTTTGGAAATTACAGAATGGGAAGTGCTTGGGAATAGTTTTATTGATAGATAATCATTCTGTTTTCTATTACAAAGTTCCAAGATGGTTTGTGACACTTTGTATCAGTATCTTTTTGTATCAAAGAGAAAACAAGTCTGTCTAAATTACATCGAACTTTATTCACATTATTATGTTGGGACAACAAACTCGACTGACTTTCCAGTCAAAGTCAGTAAAAATTAGAGTGTTCGTTGTTCAGTTTTCAATAAGTTTTCTGCTGTCAGAGGTAAAAATAAGTGTGGAAAGACTATATAGTCATGAGCACCAATTCGTAAACACTTAAGAACTATTAAAACTGTTTTTCTCCTACTGTTCTGATTAAAATTACATGTTGTTATGAACATAGTGTTCTGGAACTATTTTTTTTATGAAAAAGATTCTATTTCAAAGTTACAATCGTTATTTCTCGTGAAAATTGCATTTAAATTTAGGTAAGTGTATTGATATTTTTGCTTGTGAGAGTACATATAAATGTTGATGAACATTTGAATGTGAGCGTCTATTGTTTTGCAAACTAAATCATAATGATTCAAATGGGCGGTGTTCATTGGAATGTTCTCACCCAAAAAAAAAAAGCTCGTAGTTTTGTAATGCTCGACAAAACGTGCTCACTGCTCAAATTCTCATTATGCACGAATGCTCATCCGCAGTGTAGAGACACTTCTCTTTTCCAAAAAGTATGACACAAAAATATATTCGTTTGTCTGTATATCCGCCTAGCACTTTCCGATTGATTTTGATACGGGGTTTTTTTTATTGCACGTTTACGATTGTGACGTAAATTGACTAGACTTCAACCAACTTATTTGTGCAGGCGGGAAAACACCCAACTATGATAAACTAGCCTATGCCCCCCGTTCGATAATTGTCCCACGGGATCATACTACCGGAATAAAAATTAACCTATGTGTTAATCCAGGTTATAAGCTATCGGTATGCTAATTTTCATACAAATCCGTTCAGTAGTTTTTGCTTGAAAGAGTAACAAATATCCACTTATTCATCCTTACAATCTTTCGGATTTATATTATTAGTAGGATTAACCAATAATATTATTATATTATTAGTAGGATTAACCAATAATATTATTATATTATTAGTAGGATTAACCAATAATATTATTATATTATTTTTTTCTTGACAAGCATCACCACCTTGAACTGCAAGCTGTTTAGCCACGAGCTCCTCATACACACATGCTGTATAACTATAGATATTTTTCCAACTAATAAACTTGGTATCCTAAACTAAACGTTTCGGAACGTGAACGTGCAGCGATAGCGTGCTAACGACTCGGTTAATGCAACGTGTTAAGTTTAAACATCGGAATTTGTAACTACTTTATGTATATTCGAACCTGCTATGCGGTATAGGTACAGGCAGCGTAATTGTATTTTATTTTTTATTTTACGTATTTACAAACAAAAAGTATCTATGTAGTATATCAACTATCTGGTGTCCACAACACAAGCCTCGTTGCTTAGTGTGGCACTAGATGGCACTGTTTGTAATGTCCAGCGATATTTTTATTTATTTTTTACTGTGTAATGGATGATATGGCAAGAAAGGAGGTGTCTGATGAGATGACCAGTAATAGATGGTAGAGAGAGTGGTGGATGGTATAGATGTAATAGTATGGAAGAAGAAGACATGCTGCGCCGACCCCAAATGAATTAGGATAGTGGCAAGAGAATGATGATCATATTCTAAACTACGCAATAGGCATGACGACAGTATCAAAAAAATGCAAATCTATTTAGTCCGTCAGTTAGAGTATTGAAAATTAATGGACACGTATTTTTTGTTTTTGTAAATCAATGAATATTGACAAAGATAAAACGCATCAAAACTCGGGATTGGGGGCCCGTGACGTCAGAACTAGCTAAAAATTATACCTAGGCGTGACGTATTGAGAATTTTAAAAGCGCCATTTCTTCGTCAATTTTGATTTATGTAACAAAAGAAAAAACACGGTTCAAATATTTTCTGTTATTCTAACTGACGGACTAATTAGTTTTTTTTTTGTCGTCTCGCCTATTAAAGTTGAAGTAGATAATCTAGCAATAGTAGCAATAATAGTTCCTTCTAACACTTAGCAACTGTTAGAAGGAATTGGTTCCTACTGCATTAATTGTTGATGTGCGTGTATGTACAATTTATAATTTCCATTGGTTTACTAACATAGTATTTTGGAACATCTTCTAATATGAAATAGATCTTAACTCATATAGTTACATTCGTTTTTCCGTGAAGAAATCAGTACCGAATTAAAAAAAATAAAAAATATTATCTAGGTACATATTTATGCACCTGATTGTACCTACGTACCGACGCTAAAGCGGGTAATATTGAGCCACTTGATGTAGTACTAATTATAATATCGAGCAATTTGTTGTTCCGCGATGCTTTATTGTCTGGATCTACGAACTATTAAAGGTTCAGCTTGCAGGTTCAGAGCTTAACGGAAAATAAAAGGGGAAATCGATAACTGATAAAATATTTACTTAAAGCAAAGAATAAAATAATACAAAGTGAGATTTTTATTGGGAAACTTCAGTTTTGATATCTTAACATGATAAAGCAAAACAAAATGAATTCATGATTATTTTATGTTAGGGTACTTATCGAGAATTTCGTGGCTAAATAATAACAGCCGCTCGGGTCGATCTTTAGGTTAAGCCGTGCTTGCCTAGATTGGTCTGCGTGTTGCTCTCTGTGCCTCGGAAAGCACATTAAGCAGTTGGTCCCGGCTGTCATTTGAAGATGTTTGACAGTCGTTAGAAGTAGTCAGTGGCCCAAAAAGTCCGACAACCAGTCTTACCAAGGGGTATCGTATTACCCAATACTAACTGGGTTGTGGAGGTCAGATAAGCAGTCGCTCCATGTAAAATACTGGTATTCGGCTGCATCCGGATAGACTGGAAGCCGACCCCAACATAGTTGAGAAAAGGCTAGGCAGACGATGAGGGTACTTATTGTATTACTTGAAGTTGAAAAAACTGTTTTATTTTCTGTTTTGTTTTAGAAATAAATAAAAAAAAAAAACAAAACTCATACTTATAAGTATCTAGTATGCCGTCGATGACATTGTCGTGGTACTTGCTAGAATGTTTTTCAGAAACTTCAGACAGCCGTCTGCTACTTATACCATTCATATCTACTATCTCTGTCATGGAAACACAAAACACACAATAACACACACACACACACACATAATATATATTATGTAGTTCGTATATTAATATGCGTCGATGTTATAGCTGTTATAATGTTGAGCAATAACTGCAAGTATTGCCGTCTCGCTCCCGCTCAAAGTTCACACGGTCCTACCACCCTTGACGCGTGGTATAAAGTAAAAGTTGTAACGCTTCGTGATTTTTGTGATATTGAGTTTTTCACAATACTAATTTTCTTTGCTCAAATAACTTCCTACTTAGAAAATTGTACTTCATTCTAAAATAAAGTCATCAGGCCTAGGCCTAATCAAATTGGTCATCCCGTTAACACATGACAAATTAACGTGATAAAAGCAGATTCATGCCGCCGATTACTTTGGATCAATGCCAAGTATTACTCAAAGTAACTGCATTGCTACAATCCCGATTTATTACATGTTGAGCATTATTTTTTTGTTAGCCTGTGTTGTCCCACTGCTGAGCAAAGGCCTCTCCCAATTCCTTCCATGTGCTCTTTTCTCGTGCCTCCTTGAACCAACCCTCGCGGTATGCGTCACCTTTTTGTCCTTGACTCCAATTATTACATTGTTATTATTTATTTATTTGCAATGATTTGAAAATTAATAACTAGAACGATGTTGCTACTTAAGCGATCATAGCTTGTCACTTCTTGATATGAGAAAAAGCTTTTCTCATTTTGGAAATTATACAAGGTGGTATGAAATCAACGCAATGAATTTGGACGAAATGCCATTAGCATTTGTGCTAAAAGTTCGTTACCTCCTAAATTCATAATGACGTGTCTGTTGTCAAAAGCAAAATGTCAAATTCATAGAAGGTTACGATAAAACAATTATTCCAATGGATTAGCATAGCAAAACGGAGGAATAATATGGTGTCAATGATCGTCTACTCCAACATATGCATTAGTAGACTTAGCTCCCTGTTGGTCCTACAAAGTAAGATAACTATAATACAATAATCAACTACTACTACTACTACAACAGCCCATAACGTCCACTGCTGGACATACGCCTCTCCCATGATGGGAGGAATTTGCCGTAACCTCCACGCTTGGCAGGCGGATTGGAGATCGCAGTGATGAAAGACTAACAGAAAACGCTGCTGCCCATTCTCTGGTCTACGGAGGCGCAAGGTGTTCTCCCTCAGACATTAGTCGCCTTATACGACACCCGTGAGTGTAATGGGTTGGTTCTATTCTTCTCTGCCGGATACCACACGGCTAACACGGCTATACAATAATCTATATACTTAATATTATTATAAATAAAGAGACAAGATTTGTATTTTTGTATGTAACGAATAAACTTAAAAACTACTGGACCGATTTGAAAAATTCTTTTAGCAATGGATAGCTACATTATTAGCGAGTAACATAAGTTATATTTTATCCCCGTACTCCCACGGGAACGGGAACTACGTGGTTGAAACCGCGTGACCTCCACTAGTAATACAATAAAGCAAAATTAAAACAGTAATTTAGCTCCCCTCTCAAACCTTGGACCACAGCCCCCCGGTGCTGCGTAACGCAGGCGCACTGCCTACGCCCCGGATAAAACCCCTGACTTGCGTATTCAACATTTTTTATAATAGTTAATTACTAACAAAGTTCATGTTCTTTATGTGTGGAGTTCATTGCCGCTGTTATTATGAGTTCGTGATTAAACTGAATATGTTTTAAAAAGATGGTTGATTTTAATCAAATTGAGGTGTTTTTTTGATATTTTTTCATCTCTTTAGGAACTACTTTACTTTGTGTTTCTTACTCTAAATCTGCCATATATCCGGAGGCCTAGACTTAAAGGTAATGACAAGCGTTGGTATTTCTTTAAAGACTTTCCTTAAGATTGACGTACGCTTTCGGTAGCTTTCGGCAGCTTCCGGTAGCTTTCGTCAATGGCAACAGCGTTCACACGCTTAACGAGTGATCAGGAAATGAAATGAACTGAGCAGATGAACAATCATTCCTGTGTGATTTTGTAGATGTCGTATGAACGTGAAATGAACCAAAACTGAACATTCATTTGTTTATTTGAAACAAAAGACAATGTGATACATGGCCGAGTATTGCCTCTTGGAATAATTGTCGGTTGTTTAGACTTTCAATTCGAACAGCTTGAATAGAATGTTTAGCTACACCATTAGCATCAGGCACAGGATTTGTGTGTCTAGTTGAACATTGTTTTTGATCCATAATGTGGAATTGAACCTTCACGTAAAGCGGCTAATGCGAATAAATCCTTACCAAAAAGTATCGTGTTTCTGAGTAAAGGTCATGGCACGCTATACCGGCACCGCACCAGCATAGCTGCAGCCCGGCGTTGCCTCCAATTTAGGCTACGGCTAGCCGCCAACGCGCTAACTACGCTTTGTCAGCGAGGCTTAAGCTCGCAGTCCGCGCGCTTCGTACTTTCTCTATTAGTTTTTCTTTATTCATGTTAGAGCCGTAGCCAACGTTATTTTGCGGGCAACTCGGATTCGGCGGGCTGCAAGCATGCGGTCAGCGCGCAGCAAGCATGCGGTCGGCGTGCTGTAAGCACGCTGTCCGCTCGTTTGCAGTTGAGTTGTATGGTAGCGGCAAGCGTGCTGACTGCTCGCCGTAAGCTTTTTCATAGAGACATTATGAAATATATTATACGACACAAGATTTAATGCTGCAAGCAAGCGGCAAGTTAATTGCTGGGTTGGAGCGGTGCCGGTGCGGTAGCGGTATAGTGTGCCATGACCATTAGTGTGATTAGAAGTCGGAAAGGCTGTCTGCTTCATGCTATACGAGTATAATTGCCTTTTACACCGATCATTTAATTAATTGAAAATAAAGTAGCAAAACAAGTAAACTAGTTTCGACCTACGGCACCATGTAAATCCGTTGTTTTGGAACAACTGTCTGTTTGTTTCGGAGTCATTCCAATCTGAAAGTTTTTCAATCGGTTGGTTTTGACTTTGGATCGATTGGAACTAACTACTAATTGGGAAAATCTTTTGTGTTTTTAAAAAGAGTTATTTAAATTAGTTAGTTTATGAAATCGGTTTTATAAATAAATAAAAAAAGATTGGATAATAAAATAATAAAGTGGACAGACGATCTTACTAAAGTGGCCGGAAGAAATTGGATAGCCATGACACACAAAAACCGCCAAAAGTGGAGAGATTTGGAAGAGACCTACACTCAGCATAGGGTGGCCAAAGGTTGAAAAAGAAGAAGAAAAAAGAAGATAAATACTAACCCACTTTTGGGAAAGATATCTATGTTGAGGTCAGCTTCAAGTCTATCCGGATGCAGCTGAATATGCAGTGTTTTACAAGGAGCGACTTACTATCTGACCACCACCCATAACCCAGGTAATACGAAACCCCTTGATTGCCACCCAATAAGTAAAACGACCTCTAGACAAGCTGTTAAAGCTAGGGAAAGGGATAACCTACTTCAGCCTTTCCCATAGTAGGTGATAACGCCCCCTTGTGGGCGCTGCTGGCCTAAAGGGGGGCAGTAAGAGACCCAGAAAAAAAATAGGGGCGTTGTGTAGAGGCTTAGGGGGCGATTTGTAATTTCATATAAGAGGACTCTTAGACACCGACTGAGCTCTCGACTCTCGACTACAACTTGTGAACATCAACTAATATTACTTAATTAAGAGATCGAGATCGAGAGAAGAATCGATTGTTTGTTTTATTTTGAATCAAAGATACTCCTTCTGAATACTATAAAGTTGCGTTTCGATAATCATTGTCACTGGCAGGTGTAGCCCATAAGAGTTAACTTGAGACCTGAGCGCTGTTGTGTACTACCTACTGCGCTCAGGTCTCAAGCTAACTCTTGCGGGTTATAGTAAAAGTCTCGTTTAGAATGAATGTTTAATCTCCTCTATTAATAGCTCACAATCATTAATTTAATTTGAAGAGTGGTTTTTAAGTAGGTGAAAAAATGGGGGCGCTAAAAAATAATTTATTCTCAGAGTTTCCAAACTTATTTTGTCAACTGCCCAATAGACAAAATAAGTTTGGAAACCCTTGGCCTACTTCGTACAAGAGTTGTCCTGAACATATGTGTCAGTATCGGTGCATAAATGTGGGATATGGTCGTACCAACCCTATCGTTCAGTCGTCGTTTACCGATACAGGAAGTGTTTCCCTTTCAAACGCCAGCTTATCGCCGATTATCCAACACAATGGCTGTTTGAACTTGTAGTGGGTATAGGGTTACATGTGTTAGTGGAAAAAATGATATTGTCGGTGAAATCTGGTTTTTTGATAAGGTTACTAGATTGTTTGGACCTTTTTTATGATATAAGGTCACGCTTGTTTGCACTGATGTGGTAGGCAGGGCTGTATAGTACATAGATGTTCTACTACTGCCTCGCTGTTCGAATAGTCGCAAGCACGTCTGCTGAGCTTGAGGTCCAGGTTTCGATTCCCGGGTCGGGCAAAGTGGTTTTCCCATCTGGAATTTCTCAGTAGCAGCCACGGCGTCGCGATTCGTGCCCGGTTGATGGTAATAGGCTCACCCCCTATTACATGGGCCTTAAATGTGCCTGGCTAAATTTGGGTCTACCTTATTGTAACAGGCGTGATGATATGTTATGTGTTCTTCTAATAACTGATCATATCTGAATACATACATTTTGCAAGTTATTTTTACTCCATGCAATGAAAATCAAACCTGCTGTCACTTAGCGGACTCAAGTGCGATATTTAACGAGCAAGAAAAGACCAAATTTTTTAACTATAGGGTGTAAACAACCTCATCACGAACCCGTCAACCAAGTATTCTGTACATCAAACTAAGTAACTTTACGCAAAAAATTATTGCTGGGAAAAGACTTTTTTTTGGCGTGAAAAATCATGTTTGGTGGTAGAACTCAATGTAACGCACTGAAAACATTGTGCTGATGGATGGATTGAATAGAACGGGGGTTGTGGAGGTGTTTAAAGTGTTTAAAAATCTTACAATAAAAACTTGTTAAAAAAAAACTTGTCAAAAAGTTAGAACTTTGATCCCCAATATCTCGGTAACTAGAAGGTTCCTAGGTATGGCGTAGAACAAAAAAAATATCGCAATGACGGGGAGAACAAGTGCCTTTTGGCTTCGTTAAGAGGTTTTTCACACCCTTTATATGAGGGGCATTCACATTCAGGCTAAATTATTTTTCTACAAAGCTGCACGTCTTTTATCTCCAGACAGTAAACAATAAACAAGAATCAACACAGACAAGAAAAAACAAACATAAAAAAGAAAATTAAAACTCTTATCTTTTCCCAAAATAAATAATTTTATTAACAAATTGTTACTCGAAAAACACTTAAACGAACTTATTAACCTGCAACAGAAAAAAAAAACAAAACGCAACGGAGCAATTTATCAAAATTTTACTTAATTTCTTTGACAAACTTCAAAAGACACAATGAACGGGAGAAACAAACAACTTTTTTTTTCCTTTAAAAAAAAAAATCTTTGAAAAAAATCTCGCCGGAATTTATGCTTGGTAGTTTCTTTTTCAATTTGCGTAGAGGGGCTGTTCGTTAAAAATTCAGAGGACAGCCCGGGAGGATATAGATTGTTCGGCCCTCTCTGCTAGTGCCTTTTTTTTCCTTTTGTAAACGCTTTTTGTCTGTGAAATGTTTTGATTTCCATTTGGATACTAAGTTTAGCAACATTGTGTGCATGCATTATTTGTTAGGCACTGAGATTTCTGGCTAGAAATTGGCTACCTTTCTTTATTTAGGTACGAGAGGGTGTGTTTGGGTGGGGTGTAGTGAAAGTCGAAAAAGGCTAAGAAAATAGTCAGAGATAGATGGAGAAATTATCATACATTCGTACCTAAACATATATGTACAAGATATTATGACCAGAATTATGTATGAAACCAGGCGAGTGAATGCAGGTGGCTTTCTTTAGCTTCTGCTTACCCCATTTATGTATTATCGTTATTAAGGTAATTGGCAACTTCCAGTAGTTACATTCTGCTATTACTCAACCAAGCACAATGGTTCCCCATGAACTTTTGAGAAGTTTTTAATAGAAAACAAAAACTCGCGTTGCTAGTCTAGTTGCATTTAAAACCGCGAAACCAACTGTACAGTTTGTGGAAGATATCAAAAGAGAGCAGCGGCCGAGTGATAGCAGCCTTGACTTACGACTTGTGAGTGCTAGTACCCAGACATGCTCGTTCAGCAGTTTTGTGGGGCAATGTAACTAGCGTTAAGAAATTTTAAGTGAATAAATCAATCATTCATTAATTCATCATCATCCATAGCCCGGCTTCACCCAATGCTGGGTAAGGGCTACGCTTTGGTTGTGCCAAGCTACACGTTCTTGTGCCAGCCTCATCCAGGATATTCTCGCAATGACAACAATATCGTCTGCCTATCTCGCCGCCGGACGACCAACAATTCTCTTTAGATTCCTTGGACGCCACTTGGTCACAGCTTCACTCCACCTGCCATTACTGCGCCTTGTGTGCATAGGCGCAGTGCTGATGAAATAAATTACTCAAAGTAATGGAGTAATTTATTTCAACAGCACGGTGATGGAAAACATAATTCAAGAGGCATCATCTGCCTAGCCTTTTCCCAACTATGTTGGGGTCGGCTTCAAGTCTAACCGGATGCATCTGAATACCAGTATTTAATGAAGCGACTGCCTATCTGACCTGCACAACCCAGTTAGTACAGGGTAATACGATACCCCTTGGTAAGACTGGTTGTCAGACTTTCGGGCCACTGACTACCTGTAACGACTGTCAAAGATCTACAGACAGCCGGGACCAACGGCTTAACGTGCTTTCGGACAGACACAAGTGTGTGTATGTAATGGGTGGCCACCGATCCACAGACCAACCTAGGCAAGCGCGGCTTAACCTGAAGATTGATCCGAACGGCAGTTATTATTTATATCTACGAGCTCGAGAGCTACGAGAGTCATACAAAAATATTTTTGCTTGCAACCCTTTACCGTACGTACCTGTCACTGATCTTTATCATTTTTCTGCCTAAATCCAGTGCATGCTATCGTTACATTCAATCAGTACAATCCTGCTGTCCCCGTCGATCTACCAGCGTGATAAATTACAGCTAACTGACGCTTCTGAAGTATTTATAGCTCTTTTTATTTGAACGCAACATTTGTTTGGAAGTTTATGGATAAAACAATGGTTTCTATTTGTTTATGAAAAAATATAAACGGGAAGTTTATTTATGAAGATGTGTTATTTGAATCTGTGTCACAGATAGCTTGTTTTATCAGATAGTTAACTATCTCGTCATTCCGTCGTGATAATAAGACAAAAAAGTTTGCTTCGCGACAACACTAATTATTATTTGGGTAAAATCCAGAGGTCACAAATTAATAGTAAACCAGTTCAATTAATATTCTAGAAGGAACCTAACTTACAAAGAGGTTTAAAATACACACTGATATGCAGGTAGACCTGGCCCATGTTGGGTCATGGGATATTTTTTATCCCGATAGCACTACCTATCCATGAGACGCGTGCAAACCGTGGGCATACGCCGGGCATCTACAAATTAATATTATTTACTCTATATATTCATATATTTGAAAGTAAACCAAACATTTCATGGAAAATTTCTTCAGGACACAAAATCAAAGGAGGTCCCAAGTCCCAAAACACGGTAGGATTGCTTAATTCTTGGTGTGACAGGCAGTTCTCACAAGGGACGGTATCTATCTTGTTTTACTGATTCCATTTGACATAATTCCGTCCACGTGACCCAGGAGAGACGTGCGTGTATCGTGGTTTTAAATAGATTTGGTCAATTTGGAGTGATTATGTCTGTTTGATAATTGTGTCCTGACAGTTATAGAATAACAAGGTATGTGGCAATGGGATTTCAAATCGATAAAAATGACGATTTAACCTTATAACCCTTGATCTGTCCACGAAGTAGACACGATAGTCAAACAATGGCGTCCCGACCGAATCGGTCGAGTGGACTTTTCATGATTTTAGGTGGAATGCTCGCGGCTGTAAGACGTATGTAGTTACAGAATAATATTCCAAGTTGATAAAGGTGCAGGAATGACTTTGACCCCGAAAAAGTCATTTTTCCACCTTTATGAACTTGGAGGTTGTTGTACATACATCTTACAGCCGCGAATAATATTTTAATCAAAATACAACCTAGCACTGGCTTGCAAATCGCAATAAACTTAAGAAAATTTGAAGTTCGCGGACTTCCCCAGAGCATTCACCTTATGGCGAAACATATTCCGAAAACATTTCTTACTGCGCTGCTTCCCTGCTCTGTTTCTTTTTATAACTTAGGTAACTAAATAAAAAAAATCTAGTGAAAAGTTATATGCTTCTAAATCCAGCGGTTCAGACCGTGCAATGGCTATCAATGAATTTGAGATTTGTATGAACGGTGGCTTTATGTACTTGGGCCCTATTTTTTTTTAATATTACAACACCAGACCAATTTCGTTTGTTTTATCTTTTTCTTATGTTTACTTTTTATATAATTTTGTTGTAATGTTTTACCATTTTTGTTTTGTCCTGTGCGAAATTAATTAACTTTCTATTTCTTCCCTTCTTTCTAAATGCTCTCATATTAGAAATCAAAATGCAGATGAAATAGCGTTGATAAAAAAGAATACAAGCCAAAACCAGTGCTCTACTCCACACTGGGATAAATAACACTAACGTTCTTGATAAGTTAATTCACCAATGAGTTTGAAACAGTCTCTAAAACCACGAACTAAACAGCACTTTCTAACACAGGTACCAGAGGACTATCCTCACGGTCTGAACCCAAGCTAATTGCCACAGCGACAGACAACCGACCCCTGAGACCTAAATCTATTCCAACAGAACCTATGTACTACCGCGCTACGAATACATTTTTAGTGGAATTTCAATCGCAAACGGACTACAACAAAAATGTTGATTCCCTGAAGGTTTTGTGGGTCAGATAGTAATCTATCTATTGGAAATGTGGGGTTTTGAAAATTGATGTAGGCTGGCTATGAAAATAGGAACTTAGTGTGTTTTCGCATGCATTGTCCAATCTTGGTTGTACGTTGCCTAATTTAAATAGTATTTGCAGTAAGTTTAGTTTAAGCTGTGATTGTCCTAGTGGTGTGACCGTTGGACTGCCAAGTCATAGGTCTCGAGTTCGAACCCAAAACACACATCATTGATTTTCGGATAGATTTGCGTATTTTATAATTATCACTCGCTTCGGTGAAGGCAAACATCTTGAGAAAACAAGCATGCCTGAGAGATATTCCTCGACGGCATATAAAGCCAAGTCAGAGGCCTATGGGTGGCATAAAAACTCTGACACCAGGTTAGGCACTAACTACTCGATAAAGAAAGACATGGAGGAACTGCCTATCTGACCTCCACAGCCCAATGAGGACTGGGTAGTACGATACCCCTTGGAGTGACTAAATGTCATACTTTCAGACCTGTAACGACTGTCAAAGGCCTACAAATGACAGTTAAAGACTTTTTGACCTACACCTCAAACGATATTTGAATAGCTTGCTGTTTACGAAGCTCTCAGTCACTAAACTAGGAGATATTAAAGAAATTAACCGTTACATCCTCTACGATATATCCTCACGACGACTAATTGGTGAGGCGACAGACAGCCGGCCCGGGGGAGTGTGTGTTACGTAGTCGTGACGTCAAATGCAGCGACACGAGCTGCGGGAGTGCAACAAGGCGTACTATAGAACTAGATAATGAATTAAGGGTGTACAGATTTAAACTAGTTATGTGAACCGGTTAAGATTTAATATGACAAATAAATAGAATAATATCTAATTATTATGGGTTATTTGAATACTGTATAAATTAGCCAAACCCTTTTTAGCCCGTAAGTGGCAATATAAGTTTAGTTTTAAACCGTAAAGGCTTAAACCGGGTTTAAATTAGCCAAGTTTCAGAAGCTCTCTCGTACAGCATCAGTAGTGTGACAAAAAGAATCAAAATAATTTAAAATAAATAAATAAATAAATAAATTGTTTATTGATCACGAAAGTACAGATGGTTCGAGACAAACTTATACTAGTTACAAACAAGATATTATACAAAGTTATGTAACTACATTAGAAGGTAGAACATGTTGATGTAAGTACATGGTACATCTGTTGACAATTTACTTTACCCTGTCTCTTAAACTAGGGTATACCTGTATCTTAAGAGACAGTGGACGGCCATAAGTTTATGGTTTTATATACCTATTTACTAGGTGAGGACCCTGTCGATCTACCCACAGTTAAACAACTATTAGAAAAGAAAACAAACAATAATAAGTAGAATTAAATTAAATTATGAACTTAATTCTAGTGAGTGTGTATGTGGATGTGTGGGGGTGTGTGTATGGGTGTGAGTGAGTGAATGGGGGGGGTGTTTGTGTGTGTATGTATGTGCGTGTGTGCATGGGTGTGCATGTGCTAGGTTATGTAGGTTAATATTGATTCTGTGTGATCATAGTCTTGTTGAAGTAGCCACTCTGTAAGTTTCTGTTTAATTCCCCATTTTGTCAGATCAAGGATGTTTAGGTGTTTATGAATTTTTCTGTAAATGAAAGAGCTGAGAATATGATACTGATGTTTGGCAAAGGCTGTTCTATGAGGAGTACTTGGAGGGATAAAGGTGCGTTTTTTTCGGTTGGAAGGGGGTAGGGAAAACATAAGGGTCAATTCACACTGAGACGCGACGCTACGCGACGACGCTTCGCGCATATATTAATAGAGCGACTTTTGAGTCGCTATATAACTTGATTTACTACACGAAAAGATACACATTTTTCATTGCGAAGCGTCTCGCGTCAAATCCCTGGCCCCTTTCAATACCGTCGCGCCGCGTCGCGTCGCGTCGCGTCTCGTTGTGAACTGACGCTTAGTAAGAAAACAAAAAGTAAACGAATAAAAAAAGGAAGTAAATGAAAAAAGTAAAGGAATAGGAAAACAACACGGTCGCAAAATATATAGGTTTTTATCAGAACATCACGCCTGTAATCCCCGAAGGGTTAGGCAGAGGTGTAAGTAATAGTACACTCGCATTTCACCAGTTATGTTTATGTTTAAGTCCCATGTAGTAGGAGGCGAGTTTATTGCCATAAACCGGGTACAAACCTAGACTCCGTGGTTGCTACTGAGAAATTACTGATGAAAAATCCCCATTAACATTTTGCCCGACCTGGGAATCAAACCCAGGACCTCATGCTCAGCCGTCGTGCTTGCGACCACTAGATCAACGAGTCATAATAACCAGATACTAAATAAAAAACTCTTTTAGCGAACTTTCTAGCAATAAACTAAATAGTTTGGATTGAAACAGCCATCCCAATAACTACTAACCTGCAACAACACTAACTGATCTACATTTCAAACACTGACACCCACCAACTATTCCATAAACGAATAAAATTGATTTTTAAAGCTGGCAACGCAAAAAAAATCTGGGTATAATGGACGCATGGACGATCCAGCTAATCATGATGGATGACCATCACTGGTGGACGAGGCAGATTGATAGCTACACATCGAAACCATCCAGACTATAGATACGACCATAAAATATGGTATTGGGGACAAGGCTATGAATATCACCGGGGATCACTTTATGATTCGTGCATGTGAATAGTATTAAGTTGTAACAATGATGTAATAAGAGTTATTTCTGTGTTCGGATAGAAACATAACATTCGGGGCAAGCTAAGGCAACGTTTTTTTTTTTTTTTGTAACGTTCCAACGGTTCCAAAAAAAAAAAAAAACTTTGCCTTAGCTTGCAACAACTCGCAACTGCGTGTTGAAGTACGGCCCAGTATTTCTTGCAAAGTGGTCTAAGAACCAACAGTTTAAATACAATAAAGACGACGACGACGTATTTACGTTACATTTCCAAGCGCTCGTGCAAGGGCCTCTAAACACTGATGTGTATCAAACCAAATCATTTTTGTAACTAACTATATCGAACTTATTCTCCTAAGCGTGTTGGTGAAAATTAAAATTGAGTGAGTCCAAAATTAGGCGACAACTTTGGCACTTTCAGTAGCGTCCATTAACATCATATTGCATATTGACTTTATCAGAGAAGGTTATTAGAAGGTAATGCCTAAAATCAATCTCATCAGTCACATGATGCATTATTAATTAATATTGCAACACAAAAAATATGTCAATCAAGGATTTCAATTGCAACAATTTCTTACTACACATAAAAGTTTTCTATAACAGTAACAAGCCAGATAAAAACGTCAAAGTATGAGTTGTCACAGTTCAGATCGAGCTTATCTACCGGATCGAACCGGGCCGGGCCTGTCAGGACCGGTTTCGACCGGAACGAACCGGATCTAACGGTCTGCTTTGATTGATAGCTTTTAATTTGATAGCTATCGTTTATCGACTGTGAGCGATGAAAAACGGTCGGTTTAGATATTTTGTAGTTTATTTTGATTTTGGGTAAATGGAGTAAGGTTAGTGAAAAACTATTCGAAATAAAATTGTAGAGGACGTTGATCAATAATTTTATACTATTAAATTAATGTGTGTAGGGGTTTTTTGTTCCTAATTACTCTTATAACGGGTGTAAAGACTCTTAACGAAGCTGAAAGGCACTTTGTTCTCCCCGTCATTTTTTTAGGCCTGGTTCTTGTTAAGGAGATATTGGGGTCAAAGTTTCAACTTTTTGACAAGTTTTTTATTTAATGTATGGATTTTACTTTAAACACCTCCATACTATTCCATCCATCTATCAGCACAATGTTTGAGTGCGTTACATTGAGTTCTACCACAAAACGTGATTTTCCACCAAAAAAAAAAAAGTAGTTTTCCAGCGTAATTTTTGCGTAAAGTTACTTAGTTTGTATATAGAATACTTGGTTGACGGCTTCGTGAAGTGTCTGTCACCCAGTATGGTTGAACCGGTTTGCATTTTCCATCTTCTTCTTCGAATCAATGAATCAGATTATGTCCAACGAATACGTAGCAACCTGGACAGCTCTTCGTTTGCCTCATTCAAGTCCTGGAGGGTGAAATTAGTTGTGCACGACGGACAGGAGAGAAGATGTGGCATATCCTGTGTTGTTTCTTTGTTGTATTGTGACCGGGATGGGTTGAATTTTCCATAAAGACAGACTATATAGGAAAAAAGAAAGAAACATATATTATTGTGCACAAATGTAACAAACGTTCAAAAAAAATTTCACTGTAATACTAAAGCCAAAAAGCCTAGTATATAAAACAAAAAAAAAAAAACACTCCTTGTTTTGGACACTCGTGTAGAAAAAGCACTATCCTAAACAAACAATTGATAAAAAATCTTTAAACTTAATGTTACTCATGAAATATTTTGTAGAATACAAGTAAGCTCTCAGTGGCTCCCAATTCGACTTCGCAGGAACTCTCGGATATTGTGTCTGCTATTTAACATCCTTCACAACCCTAAAACGCTACTCTCGTCCCTCTGATGCACCTTGCAGGACGCGTCTTAGGAACCTCCTCAAATCCCCTCCACACTCTACCGACTTCTACTCCTACTCCTTCACTGTCCACGCCGTGCGGTTGTGGAATTCACTTCCGCCTGACATTAGGGACTGCCAAACTGTTGCAGTTTTCAAGAAAAGAGTAAAAGAACATTACCTATCCTTTTCTTCATAATTGCATAAGTATTTATTATTAGTTATTGTATTGTATTTATAGTATTGTTATATGTTTTTCTTTGTATTTATGTGTAGTTATGTATGTATTGTATATTATATATAAAATTGATATCTGTGTTATGTATTCCATTTTCTTTTCTTTTTATTAACACACTATGTCTACATCTCTTTTTTAGTATCTCCTTTCGCAGGTATGCTGGAAGAGATTTCTTTAGAAATAAGCATCACTTTTGTACTATTTTCTGTTCCTTTCTACTTTTCTTTATATTTAGTGTGTACATAAATTGTTAAATAAATAAATACGTAAAATCAAGAGCAAAATGTTGGTCTCCTAAAGAATCTTCCCATCAATTTCACCCCAACTACCTTCATAAAAAGCCAAATCTTTTTACGCCCCGCACATTCCAGCTATCTATTACCTGCCCCATAGATATTCAGTAGTCCCCTGTCCCTTAACGCACCATCACAACCCCATTACTCCTCCCCTGGTACACAATGTGTGACGTCACACTAACAGGATAGCCCGCCCCATGGGCAGGCTGTCTGTCAACCTACAAATTAGCTGGGAGGATGAAGTTCTATAGTTTCAGTAATTGGGTAAAATTAATTAATTAAATATGCATGGAATGTTTGGTGGTGCAACGTATTACCCAGTACTAACTGGGTTGTGGAGATCAGAGAGGCAGCCGCTCCATGTAAAATACTGGTATTCAGCTGCATCCGGTTAGACTGGAAGCCGACCCCAACGTAGTTGGGAAAAGGCTAGGCAGATGATGATGTTTGGTAGTGCAACAAAAATTAATAATAATATTAGTTAGTAAAAACGAATAATGTCAGTCAGTATATTTGTCACAAAAATAATGTTTCTTCCTACCCACGCTCATGGGAAAAATTCGTGAGTATACGTATGTATCTGGATTCACGTAAATTAACCGATTTAGGCCGACCAAAAATAATACAATTCAAGATCATTCATCGCAATCTGCAAGTGGTTAATTTTACGGACATAATCTCTCCACCACTGCAATCTTTGTATTAAGTACAAACTTTACAAATCTTTTATAGCATATTCAGTCTTTAACATTCTCACTGCTGGGACATAGGTCTCCTCTCTATGAAAGGGAGTGGTCCATAATCATCACCATCATCCCAACTCATTTGTGGTCGGCGCAGCATGTCTTCTTCTTCCATACTTCTCTACTACTCGAGAGGTTATTGACGATCATTATAATGCTTTTGCAATAGGCTCTATCTAGGCCCCCTATTACATGGGAATGGGACTTAAACATAACTGTCAAAATGAGGGTGTAGGTACTATTAGGTACACCTCTGCTTAACCCTTCGTGGATTACAGGCAAGATGTTATATAATGCTTTTACTGGCTCAAGCCGATTTCGGGTCGATAAATATGGTCACTCTCTAATTCACCACACGGCCCAGTGCATATTGATAAATGCCACAAGTTTTGGGATTGTTTGTATGATTGCTATATCCTTAAAAATCTAAATCATTTCCTCAACATTAATAAAGCATGTCCTTTTTAAGATTACAATAACTTGGTTTTCCCCTATTTGTCTGGAAATGCTCGGCGACCACCTCAAAGGCTGCACTATTCCTTTGAGTACCAACGGACCACAGGACTAGCAAGAACTCCGTCATAATAACGTATTGCCTTTGAGTGGAGCACTAAAACCAATGCATTTACTGCCAAATATCCGGCACGTTCTTGATTCCAGGGACGACTGAGATTGTAGATACTATTGCGTATCTTGTAGATAGACATACAACGTGTAAACTGACTCTTCACAAAGCCGTCAACCAAGCATTCTGCACATCAAACTAAGTAACTACGCAAAAAATATTGCTGGGAAACGACTTTTTATTTTGGAGTGAAAAATCACGTTTCCTGTAGGACTCAATGTAACGCACACAAAACATTGTTCTGAGTGAATTTCAACAACTATGATTTTTTACCTAATTTTGGTGGAAAAGTTTGTTTCTGGTTTTTTTAGTAATCTAAGATGTTGCTAAACAAGAGATACGTATTCAGGTACATAAAATGTGAGAGAAATTTATTTATTCCTGAAAGCTTCTAATATATTGTCGACACCAGAATTATAACGACACCAAAATTGATATCGGTCACCAAAATTAGAAAGTCATGACACCAATTTTTTTTTTACTGAACCAAATATAAATAAAATAACAATAAAAATCTTATTTATAGTGAATAAATGTTTTAATAAAAATAAAATAATGAGATCAATAAAAAACAATCAACAGATACAACTTTCTTATTTTTCTGTCTTGTTAAAATTTTACAGTTTTTAATATAAATGAATTGCAATCACCTCCTCTATCATCATCATGATAATTTTTAATTTTTATAAGTAATTTTTCAACATGTTACATGTAACATGTCCCGGGGTGGGGTTGTCTAGGCTGTGTTTCTCGACATCGCCAACGCCTTCAACACCATGCCCTGGAGCTGCATTAGTGGGGCACTGCGGAATCACCGGGTGCCGACCTACCTCCGTTGTGTGATCGGGGACAACTTGACGGACAGGGCCGTCATCTACCCCGGTCCCAGCGGAGAGTGGAACTGGCGAGAGATGTCGTGCGGTGTTCCGCAGGAATCAGTGCAACGGCCACCTCTGTGGAACATCGATCGCCTGGGTGCTGTGCGCCGACCTTCCTAGTGGCGTCAGTGTGGTTTGCTACGCTGACGACACACACGGGAGGTCGCACGAGGCGGCGGCCGGAACCACAACACGCAGGGTAGCGATAAGTTGTCGAGAGGATTCGACAATTGGGTCTGGAGGTGGCATTCCGTCAGAGGCCATGATGTGCTTTCATGGGCCTTGGAATGCGCCACCGTCAGGATCCCTACTAACGGTTGGAGGGATATTTCCATGGGCGTCGAGTCGACATTGAAGTACCTAGGACTCGTCCTCGACAGCCGGTGGAACTTCGTGGAACATTTCCGACGTTTGGCTCCTAAACTGGAACGGGCCGGTGCTGCGTTCAGGCAGCTCCTGCCAAACCTGGGGGATCCAAACTCCTACCGCCGGAGGCTCTACGCGGGGGTCGTGCTGTCTATGGCTCTTTACGGGGCCCCGGTGTGGGCGCGCTCCTTAAGGTGGTGAGCCGCCCATTATCTGAACGCACCCCAAAAGGTGGTAGCCGTAAGGCTAGTCCATGGTTACCGCACGATCTCCGGCGAGGCGCCGAGCCTCCTTGCCAGATTGCCGCCATGGGATCTGGAGGCGATAGTCCTCGCGCGCCTACACCGGGGAGAAACTCCGCTGCCGCGGTAAATCGCCGCTCAGCGGACTGACCTCCGGCGTGACCTCATTGCTACATGGAGAGAGCGACTGTCGCAACCTCGTGGGCGTTCAGAGCATGCCACAATAGTGGCGATAAGTCCCCTCTTTGAGGAGTGGCTTGAGAGACGCCACGGTGCCCTCACCTTCCGCCTGACGCAGTTCCTCACCGGACACGGTTGTTTCGGGAGGTGCCTACACCGATTGGGGCGGGAGGAAACGCCCAGGGGTTACCATTGCGAGGATCGACCGGAGGACACGGTGGAGAACACTGTGGAGGTGTGCCCCGCTTGGGCGGAGTATCGCCGTGTATTCGTAGCGGCGATCGGCGGCGGCGACCTCTCGCGTCCAGCCCTGGTTCAATCCATGGTTTGGAGCGAGAGGGAATGGGCAGCTTTCACCTCCTTCTGCGAAGCAGTCATGCTAGCGGAGGAGGTGGCGGAACGTAAGAGGGAGAGAACCTCACGTCCCAGCCGCCGCGGGAGACGCACCGGGCGTCCGTCTTATGACGACAGGCCGTGTCGACGGCGCGTTCGTGTTCCGCACGCGCCTCAAAGAGATGTTAGCAAAAGGGAAGGAGTCCGCAAGGGCCGATGCCTGCCGGGGCTGCGGGACTGTTCGAAAGAGATACCGCGGCCCTGGAACACAAAGGGCTAAGAAGGAACATGGATGGGTTTTAGTCAGTAAAAGTCTGTCACTCCCTTCCGCTCCGCCCATAATGGGAGGGGTCATTTAATGATTTCCCAACCAAAAACAATAAAAGTCTTTGAGGTACGTAACTCTAAAAACTAAGTTTGGTGTAACTAAGCAATTTTGGTGATTGGTAAAATACCACCAAAACCACCAAAATTGCACCACCAAAATTAGAATCTTGTCGAATATGTTTATTAAAAAAAAACTACTAAGAATATACTATTTATATTTGTATAATTTTGAAAGCATACCAAACCTTTTTATTATACATTTTAATTACAACACCGACTTATTCATAAAACGTTTTTAAAACATTACACCAAAATTGCAGGTTTTTTGTCCGATTACTACGAAAAGACTTATTTACGTTTTTAGCGGGAAATCACAACGGAATGGCACAAGTCTGTCACTGCTGCGCGTGAGTGCCTGAACAAAAGAAGTGATCGTTGGTTGCGTCGTCCATCTAGGTTCATTCTATACGAGTCACTTAATGATTAGATTATTCCCACCAAAATTTAAAATTTCACGAGGACAGTCCTTTTAGATTTTCACTAGGATAATATATTATTAATTAATGATTTAATGATTATTACTAATTAATGATTTTATATATTTAGGGCAATAGCCCTAAATATATAAAAAAAACTGTCATTAGATAGAAAAACTAATACTGAATACAAATAAAATTAGTAATTTCTAGTAAACTAGTGTAGTTTCGTTTAAGTGGTGGTCATCCCCAGAAAAGCAGATTGTGGACACGCCACCAAACTTAGATTTATGCTAAATAACATTTTTTTTTCCCTACCAAAATGTTATCTACTAAAATATTGACGGCCTGATCAAGATAAATACGCCTTCTTTCTTTAGAAAAAATAACTATATTGTACGTTTAGTTTAAGATATGATTTTCAGCCGCGCTGCCTAAATATTTTGCTTGAGAAAATCACTCTTCTCATGGATGCATTGTACTTAAAAAAAATCGTTTCCCAGCAATATTTTTTGAGCACAGTTTTTTGAGTGCGTTACATTGAGTTTTACCACAAAACATGATTTTTCACCCCAAAAAAAAAGTTGTTTCCCAGCAATAATTTTTGCGTAAAGTTACTTATTTTGATGTACAGAATGCTTGGTTGACGGCTTCGTGATGAGGTCTTTTACATCCTGTATACACAAAGTCGTCAACCAAGCATTCTGTACATCACTCAATGTAACGCACTCAAAACATTGTGCTTATCGATGGATTGAATAGTACGAGGATTGTGGAGGTGTTTAAAGTAAAAATATTAAATTAAAAACTTGTATTTGTAAAAAAAATGTCGAAAAGTTGGAACTTTGTCCCCCAATATCTCCGTAACTAGAAGGTATGGTGTAGAACAAAAAAGTGATCGCAATGACGGGGAGAACAAGTGCCTTTCAGTTTCGTTAAGAGGTGTTTTACACCCTTTATATTAAAAGATCTTCCAAAATCCCATCTACAATTTCAGTTTCATTTCAAATTTTAGTTTCCTATCACAAATGCATAGTGTTTGTTAAATGGTGAAAAGCATATTTATTGGAAATGTCTTAGGCACACGACAGTTTGGGTGGCGACGTCGGTAGTCGGTAGTTCACGCCGATCGGCTAGTAATTTTTGCCTCTGTTAGGTTTGTTTGGGGATGAAACACAGTAGCTGGCATTTACGAAAAGCTTATATCTATTCCACGCCCCTAGTTTTTTTTTAATAATGGTTCAAATGTGGCTAAGTAAATAATTCTGAGCAATGCTCAGAGATATTCTAAGGTTTTTCTGTGAGACTAGTTTTCTTTGAGACTTCTAGTTCTTTTTTTAACTCTTCTCAATTTTGTATGACATTATCTTTAAATGAATATTCCAAGGTACGCAAAGACCACATCTAATAGATTTGGTTAATTTTATAAGGGTTTTGGATAGGACAAAAAAACTAACCGACTACCAAAAAACATTAAAAAGTACTTTCGGAAGTCGTGACGTGTTTGTTTAATTGACTTTATTGCCACTAACTTCCAACAGTAAAGTTAGTTTTCACTTTTTTGTGCTTTTTGATGCTGGTGAAACACATAACGTCCTCCTTTTTAGAAATCGGTTAAAAATATCTCTTCTCACACAAAGAGGAAACGACTAATGATCACACCCCAATAATAAACCATTACGTGTTAATTTACTTATCAAACCTTCCCAAATTACTTTTGGTTTTCCCTACTAATGTATTATATTACTTTATGACGTCAATTACAAGCCCGGTATTACGTAAAATTAGATTGTCAATACTTACATGGTAGAAACTCGCGTCTTTCTCGGCTTATCCATTCCTTTCATCTCCGTATATTAATAATGTAAATATCTGCATGCTTACCTTCCCTTTTGTGGTAAGCAGAAATATTTAATTGAGTGTTTAAATTATACGTTCACTTCGGGAGCGAATACTTGACATTTTGATGGGTATGCCAAACATCAGATTCGACAATAGTAGGTATCGCTAATTGTAAGGGGTTAAGTTTGATGTAACTTGTTTATATAAAAATGTCACGGGAAATTTTTAAGTAATGATTCGTTATTGGTGTGTAATAGACGAATAGGTAATAATTATTTGTTGTTATTTAGAGACCCGATCCTGAAAAGATACTTATTCGTTTTATACTAACAGTGTAGTATAATGTTCTCTATCCAACGATAATTAAAAAGAAAGAAAAGCTGCTTATTCTGTACAAATAAAACGAACCCACCTAACAAAATAAACATAGGTATAGTTCACATTAATATTATTCCATTAAAAAAAAACACCTTTTATAAGACAGAAATAGTATTTTAATCTATCACTATAGTAGAAAACCCAATCCGTAACAACTTACAAAAACAATCAACAAAACACTACAAAACTAGTCATTTACCATATCCTAATCCACACGAATCACCCAAAATGTACTGGCGCGAACAAAGCAGTTTGTTAGTGCAGTACTTTTGCCTTACACCGCGCCTCTCAAAACGTCGAGTGCTTTTTCATTTCCTGCCGCCAGGGGGCGACGGCGGTGTTTATTTTATTTTCGCTAATGCCCTCCAACCGGTGTTATACAATTAAATTGTTTTGGTATGCTATGTTTTTTTTTGTCTGCTACCGTGTTTTGGTTTTGAGCAATGTTTTTGTGATTTGGATGAGGAAGTTGGATTTAGGAGTCAATGTACCTGTTTTAATGGTTTTATAATTTAAGTGTAAGCCGTACGTTTTTTCACGGGTAACCACTGAAAACCAGCGATCTGCTGTGGGCCCTCACTTTTTTTTATTCCGTCCTGTTGTATTTATAAACATGTGTTATGCGTTGTATGTTTGTTGTTTTTTTTTTTTTTTGTATGTACGTCATGTCCCTGCGACAAATAAATATTTTTTCTTTTTTTTTTGGAATAGACCAACTGGTTTCAGGTGCGGTTAAGACGGCTGCAGATGGTGATACCAATTCTCTAGTGACTGCAGTGAGCTCCTAGCAGTAACTTATTAAACTTTGCAGGACGGGTAAAACAGAACTAACAGTATTTGAAGCCAAGATCGAAGCGCTTGCTTCCACTTAGATATGTCTTTGCCTTAGGTATATACATATGTAAATGAAGCTCTCTTAAGCTTCATTTAATTTGAATTTCCCGCGCATTAACTGCATACGATATCTGTGGTGACGGCAGGCTTGCACTATGTTCGTTCTACGATTGGAAAAACTCTCTTTGGATTGATATTTTTTATTTATTATATCTCTTACACAAAAACAAGTTATTTTTTACAGTTTTTTACTCGCCAAACTTTACAGTTTGATGGCGAGAAGCGCTCGTTTATCATACATAATTCAAAATTATAAACTTAACCTAAAATCGAATATATAAAACTTACTGCTACATCTGTCTCGTGAATTTTATTTTTCGACAACGACAGACCGACACCAACATACAACACAATGAATTCCAAACCGTGGTGATCACTGCTGGCCACTCCGGTCTAGAACCCACCGCCTATCAGTCCGACGACGTGTCCGCGTGTCCAGAAATAAATTCCTTAGTTTTGCCTTTAACACACCTTTGCTAAGGTTAGAGTTATTCCTTAATAATTCTATTTTATTAAATACTTTATAGAAAAATATATGAACACGTTTTGGAGATATTTTTCAAATTATAAAAAGACTATTGAAGCAATAGCTTTTAATGTTGTTTCTGCTTACAGGTTAGTAATTAGTAACAGTGATTTATACTATAATGTAGAATTAAGTTGTGTTAATAAAAGTACGTACGGTACACACTTTGTAAAATGTTTTCTTTAAATTAAATTTCTCCTTAAAGCAATAACCTAATGCAGTTGTTTCAATAAATAACATATTAGACATATACAATGCCGAGGGACGAAGTCTAAAACTTTGAGAACTTAATCTTACCTTTAAAAATGTAACACAGTTAATTGAATACCTACCTACTTACATTTCGGTAACGATAAAAAATATGATCGCAGTTTATCACCCTCTTACTGATGCTCTGGCACAATGTACCAGTACTCGATTTACCTACTAACCTACTAGGAATAAAGCCATAACCACACCTAAGACTAAAGCGATCAAATTAACGTCCGCCATAAATTAGTATTATCTCTATAATGATAATAAAATCGCGCATAAACTGAGGTCCGAAAACAAAGGGAAGTTATTCCTTTGTGTAGGTCTTGTGCACATGTGCGCAATATTGCGGTAATTTGATCGTGTGTACCTACTGGGTCTTTAAATACTGGAAGTGGCCACAGGTGGCTTCGTATACTTTGTAAGTACAGTATGCAGGTGATAGTAACTACACATTGTATAGGCTTGTCGACTAAAAAATTCGAATTAGTGAGACCGTTAAAAAAAAAAATTTTTACCCGTATTTTTTCTTTTGTTACGTAAACCAAAATTGAAGAAGATACGACGCTTTTAAAATTCTCAATACGTCACAAGCCCCCGTACGTGACGTCACAACGCACAAAAAATTATACCACAGCGTGACGTATTGACTTTACGTATTACTTGACGTATTAACTCGGGAGTGGGGACTCCCGAGTTTTGATGCGTTTTATCTTTGTCAATATTCATTGATTTACAAAAACAAAAAATCATCATCATCATCATTTCAGCCGAAAGACGTCCACTGCTGGACATAGGCCTCCCCCAATACTCTAACTGACGGACTAAATGGATTTGCAATTTTTTGATACTGTCGAAATATTGTTATTGATGAAATTAGAACAAAATTATTGCCGCACCGCCATCGCCAGTCACTGCACACAAAAGGTATATTATTTTTAATATTTTTTGTTAATGCATGCTAGTTCGTATCTTATTAACATGCATGTTATTATAAAGTTTAATTTATTTATTTAAAGACTTTGGAAGACTTACAGTTAGATACAATACTGTTAAATAACAGTATGTTGATCTGACAGCCAATAACAAGTCTTCACGTCTAGAGCTTGTCAGGTATAAACATAATGTGGAACAAAATATACACACTGTCAAATAATGCAAAAATATATATATAAAAAAACATGCAAATAATTAATATAATTGCGACAGGTTATTTACCATGAGAACCAAGATGTTAAAATTCAATTAAAAAAAATATGATTACCAAAGTCTAAAGAAATTTAGGGTTTAAAGAAATTCATTGTTAAACACTTTTTTGTCGAATGGTGGATTGAACCGTTTGACTTTAGTTTAAGTTAGTTGCTTAAAAAGTGGCACCGCATGCGACGTTGAATTAAACCAAAAGAACTTTAATTGAGGTGTTTAAACACCTAAACTAAAGTCATTTTCTTGTTAACACGACACTTCCGAAATTGGCAGTAAAATAACGCGGCTGCAATAAATACACGATGCCAGTGATTTGCGGCATCAATTCGCTAAACAGAGTAGGGAATATTATATTACTGACCAAATACTTCAGACAGTTACGAGTATATGTTGAACTAGCTGCGCCCTGCGGTTTCACCCGCGTAAGTTTCGATAAATTATAGCCTATGTTTACTTCCTGATAATTTAGCTTTCTATTGGTGAAAGAATAGTCAAAATCGGTCCAGTAGTTTCGGAGCTTACTCGGTACACACAAACAAAGAAAAAATTGATTACCAATAATAAAAACAAAAAATACCGCTCAATATTTAAAACCACCACTTCTGAAAAGAATTACAAACATTGACACATCTAAGTCTAGCCACTACCATACATCTGTGTACGACAATTCATTGGGACTATAATTTCTTGAGCGCTAATAGTGCCGCCATCAATTTTCAATGAGCCTCACTGAAAACGAGCCAGGATGCGGCTTGAAAATTATAATTACGATTGATTTTCACTGACAACCCAATGTACTGAAAACCCAGAACGTATTCGAGATCTCAATATCCTTGAAATGGGTAGAGAATCTAGTTTACAACCACATTCAATTCTAACATTTCATTCAATCTAAAATCATACATAATTCTAGTACTAAAGAACCCAGATAATCCAGCCCGCTCTATATATCTAATTGAATCGTATTCTTGCAGGGATTTCTCACAGTGGCAACGTGTTTGTGAACGTCACCTCGGAGGCTAATAGTAGCCGCATTTGTTCTGCATGAGACTAGACCGGCCTGGCTTCTAGGAGTAGAAAATGGTGGACGAGGTATTGAAAAAGGCAACAATATTTATCATTATAATCTAGATCTCTTCAAAGTTCAAGTGTTAGAGTTTCTTCCCTTTTTTTATGTTTTTTTTTCGGTTGTGAAATCATCAAATGACTCTTGCTCTGGGCGGAGCAGGAGGACAGACTTCTTACTTCATCACTTCATCGTTCTTCAGACTTTTACTGACTAAAACCCATCCAAGTTCCTTCATCGCCTTTTGTGTTCCGGGGCCACGGTATCTCTTTCGAACAGTCCCGCAACCCCGGCAGGAACTCGGTTTCTTCCCCTCGTTAGAATTGCGAAAGGTGAATTTCCTCCGTGCCTCGGAAAGCACGTTAAGCAGTTGGTCCCGGCTATCATTTGTAGATCTTTGACAGTCGTTACAGGTAGTCAATAGCCCGAAAGTTTGACAACCAGTCTTATCAAGGGCTATCGTTTTACCCACTAACTAGGTTTCGGAGGTCAGATAGGCAGTCGCTCTATGTAAAATACTGGTATTCAGCTGCATCCGTTTAGACTGGAAGCCGACCTCAAACATAGTTAGGAAAAGGCTAGGCAGATGATGATAAAGTGACGAAACAGACAAATAAAAGAAACAAAAAACCAAATTAAAATTTACCTCACCAGGGGGTCGAACCCACTGCTTCTAGCAGTCACGCTTGTCACTACGACCGTATATCAAATATTCAGCAAGGAGTAGAAGATCGAACATCTTCGTAGCTCTGCACAAGTGATGTTTTATGTATGTAGTACCGAACGCGAGCAACCTTTGTTAAAAATAAAACATTCCTGCGGTCCGGGACTTATGTAATTCTATTATGAAGACGTGCCTCCTTATTAAACTTTCAGACACACGATATCTCTTGTAAACAATACTTGTTTTGTATGTACTTATTAGTTTTTTGGAAAACTTGTAGCTGAATAACCATAAACGTACAATTTTGCAGCTGCAATGCCAACCAACAGCAAAAGAAACCGCTGGTTTATACATAGGTTACCATCATCCGCCAAGTTTTTTCTCAACCACGGTGGGGTCGGCTTCCAGTCTTGCAAGTTGCAGCTGAATATCAGTATTTTACATGGAGCGACTGCCTATCTGACCTCCACAACCCAGTTAGTACTGGGTAATACATACCCCTTGGTTGTACATACTGGTTGTCAGACTTTTTGGGCCACTGTGTACCTGTAACGACTGTCAAAGATCTAGAAATGACATCCGGGACAAACAGCTTAACGTGCTTTCCGAGGCATGGAGGAAACTCGGTATTTAAGGGTGGTCACCCACCCACAGACCAACCTAGGCAAGCACGGCTTAACCTAAAGATCGACCCGAACGACTGTTATAATTTAACCACAAGCTAAACAGTCCAGTTCCAGTATAACCAGTTGCAGCTGAATATCAGTATTTTACATGGAGCGATTGCCTATCTGACCTCTTCGACTCAGTAAACGGGAAATACGATAGCCCTTGGTAAGAATTATTTCTATGTAGATAAATAACATAATATCACGCTCGGTAATTCCCGAAGGGTAAGTCAGAAGTGTACCTAACGGTACACTCACGTTCGCCAGTTACAATTGGGTACAAATCTAGACTCCGTGGCTGCTACTGAGAAATTCCTGATGGAAAAATGAAGGTAGGTGTATAAAAAAAATGTTTAAGGGGGTGGTATCTGCTAACGAGAGGTTTTCTCCATGTAACTCCTCCTTGATGAGTGAATATAATGTGCAAAAAAAAATATATGATGCTTATTAGACTCTAAACTTTAATTGGTACAATTGAAATAATTCTATCTTTATAATTACTATATGAAAAAAATATTTAAAGTGAAGCATTTTTGCTTTGAAATTTCGTAACTACTCCTAAACGGCATTAAGTTTTGTATATTTTTTTCACACAAATATTTCTCACTTTTTTCTTCACAAAGTGTACAATTGGCATTTTGATCTGATGATTTATTAGTCTACAATTAAATAAAAACCACTCATTTCGCACTATTCGGCCCGCAGTGACCGACATAACAACCACTTAGTATTGCAAGCTGATTAGAACTTTATTCTAACAGTATTTCAAACGAAGTTTGAACCACCACAAATAGAGTTGCTAAATAAGCAGATACCACAGCCTTAATAAGAGCAAGTAGGCGCGGAGCCGAGCCGTGTTACTGATATCAATTGCTTGGACAATTAATGGATAGCTTTGAACCCATTCTTTCAGCAGGCGGGCTTGTAACCCTACACCAAACAAATACTCTTACATATAAACATCAATTGTCCCTTTGCAAGGCAATGATCTGTTTATTATTTTAGAATAACGGCTTTTTACTGAATGCTTAAGAGATTATATACCGTATATACTCTCATATACTGTCTTATGTCAAAAAAACTTTTTTTTGGCTGTCTGTCGGTATGTCTGTTTGTTCGGCTAATCTTCAAAACGGCTGGACTCGTCTTGACGCGACTTTCACAGGCAGATAGCTGATGTTATAAAGATAAGTTATTCCTTATAACATCAGCTATCTGCTACATTTATATAAAAAAAAGAATTAGTGTTCCGTGCAAAAAAATTAAAACCCTTGAAATTGTAAGGTTAGTAATATTTTTATTATTATTTGTCGCGGGTAACAGTTAGCACAAAATAAAATTTTCATCTCTACCTTGACTAGTAATTCTCAAGACACGAGCTGGAATTTCCAAGAAAGTCTCAAGGTTTCGTCCATAGCAACATGGTATTTTAATAAACTAATATTGGAAAAACAATATAATTGAAAAGCTTGTAGGTACAAACAAATTGATTCTGCCTGAAATTGTCGAACAATGTTTCGATTAAAGTTTAATTTCGTCAGCAAACCGTCTCTTGTTTTACAACGTAACTTGATTAATTTCAAGATTAGATTTAATTAGATTCTTATAATTTAATAAACATAGGTTAGCCGATGGGAGATTGTAATTTTTAATAAAAAAATAAATGTTAGATTAAGTTTCAGGGTTATTTTATCGTTTCGAAAGAAGTCGTTTAGCCATATCACTACGGTATTGTTTGTTTTAACTAAGTTAGCTCTTACCTATGTTATAGCTGATGAACTCAAATCTTGTCTAAAAAAATGGCCAATAGCAGCAATGGATAGAGATAAGTGGAAGCAATTAATAGAGGAGGTGTCCACCAGCTCACGACTTCGTGAAGCCCTAAGAACACCTTTGACCCGGACATAAACAAAACTGGCCTATTTGGAAAGCTTTGAATCGATTGCGTACCCAAGTAAGCCGCTGGAAACATAATCTGGTCGAATTGGGTAATAATAGTCCCTCCAACACCGAGTGCAAGTGCAGAGCTCCGGATCAAACTATGTCCCACCTGCTGGAGTATCCCAGGTGTCCGTTTACCTCTCGACGATTTGAATAACGCTGCAATAAACGTGGCTAAAACTGTACAATATGAAAGTAACATCGATACTTAGAGAAGACAGACTCTGTCCGACAAAAACATCAATTATTCCTCTCTCTAGCTGAAAAACAACAAGATAACAAGAAACAGACGTCAGCATCCATGGCAGCAAGCCTTCATCTCGACATCAGCGTTAAAACAGAACGACCCTAATCTTGACTAAACCTAATCCCGAAATAAATCTTCTTTCTTAAGATTCCGTGCACAGTAACTGCCGTACTCTGAGACGTTACTTTATAATAACATAAACATCACGGCTGTAAGTCCAAAGGGTTATGCAGAAGCGAAGAGCGGGCTTTTTAGGAGACTGTCTTGAGTAATTGACGTTCAAAAAGGGCGATCCTCAGCCTAATTCGAATATCTGACTTTTGATTTGATTTTGAAAAAGAGCTATAGGACACCCACTTTTTGTTTGACTGCCATGTAATAAGGGGCGAGCCTATTGCCATCAACCGGGCACAGACTTTGCCTTAGGCAGTCGCTCCATGTAAAGTGATGGTATTCAGGTACATTCTGATAGACCAGAAGCTAACCCTTGTTGAAAGGGTTAGGACCTGATGATAGACGGCATAATTATCCTAAAACACGTCAAACGAAATCGAAATGCTCTCAATCCATACTAATATAAGGTAAAAGTGGTTCTGTCTGTTGGACAGTCTGTTTTTCTGCTTTTTACCTTTTTGCGTCCAGCTGAACTCTAATTCTAATTTCTCAATGAAATTTGGCACAAGGATAAACTATAAACTAAGTTACGGTTCAAGGATACTTATTGTCCTAATAGCACGTTTCAGTGGGATCATTTACGACCTCCACGCAGGCGAAGCCGCATGCAAAAGCTAGTCAAACATATTTTTCAGCTGCAGCATACCTAATATAGACTGGTATATATAAGTTCACCATTGACTATATTCTTAAACGACATCTCAGAGTGCGGCAGTGAGTCAGATATGACGCCAAGAATATAATTTAACGCCGAAAGTCGTTTTGCTGAGTTCGCCGAAGCATGGCGGTGTCGCCGAAAAACAGTGAGTATCGCGAAGTTTGTCTGAATTAATTAATTTCGGTTGAGGATGGTGCAGCATTCTGATAGTGAAGGAGAAAGGACATAGATTAAGGATAAATAGATGAAGATGTGACTTTCATTTGAATCTGTTGGTTATTGTTTTACTGCCAACCGGTATTTTTTAGAGGAGCTGAAAAAAGGACGCAGTGACAATTGAATAAAGCACTTTATTATGATAAGATGATTTGGTCATGTTGATAGGGTCAACAATAAAAGGTCAAATGTGGGCGGAAACGCTAGAGTGGGCTAAAATTGATTGATAATATTCTTTGGGAAATTCAGGTTTTAGTACGGACGTGTATGAGTAAGGATCGTAGTATGTAGCCTTCGATAGTTTCTGCCTGCCATAGAATTTGTCATAGGAAAAAGGCTCAAGTTCATATGTATCCACGGTTTCCCTTTTTGGCGTGTTTGCATTTACTACACTACTACACTACAACAGCCCATAACGTCCACTGCTGGACATAAGCCTCTCCCATGATGGGAGGAATTTGCCGTAATCTCCACGCTTGGCAGGCGGATTGGAGATCGCAGTGATGAAAGACTAACAGAAAACGCTGCTGCCCATTCTCTGGTCTACGGAGGTGCAAGGTGTTCTGCCTCAAACATTTGTAATTACACACATTTGTACATTTGTTTGCATTTAACCAGTAAATAATTATGAAGGCGCTATGGTTATTTTTTAATGAACCATTAAATATAATGACTAAACAATAAAAGAAGGCAAATGTTTCGTTAAATAAACATTTTAAACCACAGAAGAATTGGACAGAATAAATACCTAATTATTACATTTAGACAATCTTTTTTTACAACCATACACTCACGCACACACAACACTCTTCCACCACATGCACACTTACACACAAACACTCATCAACTCACACACTTTCACACTCAGACATACAAACACAAGTAATCCTTTAAAAAAATTTTTTTTTATTTTTAACTTTGCTTTTAATTTTATAACATATAATCATAATTGTAATTCCTTTAGTTATTTTTTACTAAGTAATATGTGTTACCAAACGGCAATAACTTTGGCTGTCAACTTTGTAGCGACACTCTCAATCTTGTTTAGAGAATCTATGGCTGAACGCCTAAAATACAGGTCCAGGCCTAGTTTGGGGGTTAGGATCAGATTTGTGGAAATAAACTCGTGTGCTTTCTTATTGTGACTAGCTTGTAACATGTATTTTTAAAGTGTCAAATAAATGTTTTTATTTTATTTTATTTTTATTTTTAGGTATTATATCATTAAGTTCATTTTGCAACCAAGTGCACACACAGCACAAATAATTGATTTTCTCGCAATGAGTTTCTTACAATTTATCGCAAATGATTCAAGTAGCAATATTGGGTACCTGTTTGTACTATTCCTGTAAACACTAAATATATATAGATTCCTTGAATTGAGTTATCGTCAAAATAGACTCTTATATTAATTTAAAAGGGTCTACTCATTTCATAGTACTAATACGGCCAGGACTTTCATAAAAAAACCACAAACTAGATTTCATTGAAAAAACCATTAATTCTGCAAAAGCTTTTTAAATTGGTCAACAAGCCTTTTATTAGGTACAAAGATTTATAATTACAGAGAACATTAAACTTAATGGAGAACCTTTTCGAATAATTTAACACTAAAATACTAAAAAGTATACTTTGAATAAAAGAGTAAATTAGCGGACCTGAATAATTTAAAACTTCAAATAAAACACTGATCCAAACGAATAATATTTTTTTTATCATAGATAGGCTAAAGTGTAATACCCGCGTTACCCCGTGTTATTTAATACCCGCGTTACCCCGTGTTATTTAATACCCGCGTTACCCCGTGTTATTTCTTTGTTTCTAATGCTCGTTTCCACTAAACCTAGGCATCTAAGTAAATGCCTACATAAAATCGCACATTTAGCTGTGCTCTGCTCTGTCTGCTCTTATGTGTTATTGAAAACTTGTCGGTATTTATTACTATTTCAAGTCACAGCGGTAATTATGTGTGATGCTCGTTTTATCATCTTTTATTTTGTGTCATGAAAGACCAGACCAATGCAAATAATTGCGTTTAGATTTGTTCAGATTTAGTAAAATATTTGTGTCTTATTTTATTATTTTGTACCGTATATAGACATTTCGCCAATGACCTTTGCCATTCCTAGGCAAAGGCGTCCCCCCATTCATTCCACTGCTCCTAATGTTGTGCTTTTTCTCGCCACATCAAAAGCAACATTCTCCAAGAACCAAAAGAAAATTAGGCACAATATTCACCACGGCGTTGACAACTCTGTGCTAATGCTAAGCCACTGCAAAGTGTCCACATTACTCTTTAAGTGAACCCGTAAGGATAAGTGCTCAACATTCACTATTCAGCAAATAAAAGAGCCATTCTCCTTGGATCTGACCGGGTAATGGAAAAACAGAGGACGGTGATCCGATGCGAAAACTGTGGACTGTGATTTTGTTTGATAGTATTTGTTTGTTTGTCTATACGCACAATTTGCCAACGTATAATGTGCTCGTAGATTAGATGCTTTATTCAAAATTTATTTGATATTTAAATTGATAGTATTCTACCTAGATAGAATGTACGCATGGACTTAAAAACGTCTAAACATGTTCATCATTATTAGGTAACAGGTAACAACATGAGAAAAAATTGCAAAAACTTATGTTATGTTCTAACCATTAACTCAAGACTCATTAAAGTTGATAGAGATAGCTAGTGATACTGATAGCTTCAGAGCGCCCTGTGTGCGATGGACTTCGATAGGTTAAGTTTATGAAACCATTACCTCCTCAAGTTGCTAAAACCAAACTCCGAATCACCACAACAAATTATGCCGTCTTTTCAAACAAAAATTTACTAAAACAAAATTGCGCCAAGTCCATACACACACTGGTCTCGGATCCCCGCTTCGAGTGTTCGCCGGAGATAAATGTGGTTAGACGTATAATTTGTACTATTTATCCAGCAGTTAACAATTATTCGGTCAGTCGGCTTAATTTATTCCAGTCTGAGACCACTATTTATACGTACCACCTTTTTTTTGTACACCCATCGCGGTTGAGGGTTGGCCAATTATCTTTTTTTCTGGTTATTCACTTCTAGGGGAAAATCTGATAAGGGTTTTAATTTTGCATGATAAAAGAATAAAGTATTGTTGTAAATAGTAACTTTTTATGGACGCTTTTATTTATTTTAATTCGAAATATGTAGATAAGTAAAAAAAAATATTCGTGATGTAGTTTAATTATTGTATTTTTTTACAATAATACGTAACATTAAATCCTCTTTTAATACACGGACACAGATACAGCAGATGCACAGTCCAAGTGACAGGGTCTAGAAGGATGATTGAGCTAGTTTTACATTGAAAAGTCACGTATAATCAGCCTAGATAATGTTCCCACTGCTGGAACACAAGCCTCCACTCTATGAGAGGGAAGGAAGGTGATTTATAATCCACCACGCGGGCCCAGTGCGGATTGGTAGATGTCACATTTCTTCGAATTTTTGCTTCTAGGACTTGCCGGTTTCCTCGTGATGTTTTCCTTTACCGTTTTGAGAGCAGTAGGTAGTGATGAAATAAATTACACAAAGCAATGCGCCTGCTTGGTTTTAAACCCACGACTAATTACAGCTCGTAAGTCGGGGCACATCACATCCACTGGGCCACCGCTGCTCTTGGGGTTAAATAGGGAAGTAAAATTTGTATAGAGATCCCATGGGATATTAAAATAAAATTTATATAATCACACTATGATAATATAAAAAACGATCACAATTTTATGAGTCCGAGTCCCAATAACAACAAAAGCTGACATAACAATAGAGTACTGACATAACAATAGAGTACATGAAGTACAATTCTTCAGATTTTTAATAACGTCCCATGCATATTCCCATGACCCAAACAAAATCTCAATGAGCTTGTTATCGGGCCTTTTCACAGATTCCCCGCCCACCTTCGGAATCACAAAGTAAAAAAAAGGTACAGAAGTTTCGGCAAGTTAGAGCAGTGGCACATGAGTCACAACATTGCGATGGCCATTTTATGTGTGACGTAAATATTTCCCCATATTTGTTTTTTTGTTAGTCTTTACAGGGCCTGAAAGTCTGTGCCACATTTTTAATGCGAACTGCTAGCCCGAGGAATTCATGGTGAAATGAAATGATGTTTATTTTTGCAAGTAGATTTTTACAAATACCTTTACACGCCATTTTTTTTTAACTAGATGGGGCCGGTGTTTCGTAACAAACTCAGTCTCTTTTGAAGTCCAGTCATAATCTTGTTCAATTCACATGAGGACTATGCAGATTAGTGTCTGAGATGGTCTTTTGAAGAAAGAACCACACAGATTTGAGTGGACCTGTCCAGTCAGTGCAAGCATTTGTCAGTTATCGTGTAGCTCGACTTATAACTTAAGGAGCTCAACGAAACGACGTACAATACCAAATAAAGGACATTTGGGTAGGTCGCTTATAGTACTCAAACTGCCAGACAGTCGTGGGGAAAAAATAAAATAGAATATGTGACCCACATCAATGGTCCTCACATTCACAATAATTAAATAAAATTAACAATAATTTACAAAACGAATGTCAATAAAAAATTTAAAAAAAAAATTAAATGTCACAACAATAATACAAAAAAGTAAAATAATATAAAGTAAAAAATTATAAAATACTGAACTAAGTATTCATGGCCGGCTTCTTTTTTTCTCCATCCTAGTACTAACTGGGGTCAGAGAGGCAGTCACTCCATGTAAAGTACTGGTATTCAACTGCATCTGGAAAGGCTAGGCAGATAATGGTAAATAGTTTTGGTTTTAGATTTTATGTACCATGTTAGGAGCGAACAAACTTCCTCTAGTTTATTTTACTCTCAACTGGTATATCATTTCAAAGAGGTGCGTGGTGCGTGCGTCTGTTCTGTAGATCATTCCTTCTGTATTTTCCTATTTAATGTTCGAACGGCCTTTAGAGAACAATGTTTGGCCCGTCGAAAAAATGCCGAAGTAAGCTCGGCCCCTTCTATTAAAAATAAAAACGTTGGGCCAATTTGCCTGCTAATCAAAAGGAACTGAGCGAGCTGAGCGAGCGATCTTGCGATAGCTACTGTTTGTGTAGCGCGGAGGATGCTTCAGAATTGTGACGTCATATATTGAGAGGTTATATTATAGTGTGAAGTTATTTGAATAATACTGTTTACGGTGTCATGTATACGAAATAAACGTGGAATAAGCAAAAGATGTTTGTGTAAGAAATAGACTGCTCTCAATCACTGTATATAATTTATTTTCTGGTTCACAACTACTAGATTGTAACTCGAGACAAACTTCGACGTCCGACGTATCCGCAAAAGTAATGACCGTTGCAACAAATATTTTTTACCAACTGTCATAACGGTGTTGCCACCTTAAAACGAACGAATGATTTACTAAATAATTAAGTATTCGATTATTGTCTATGATGTTATGGTATTAATGAATCGATAATTAGTTATGCTAACATTTGGAAGGATCGTAGTAAGTGGCATTCTGTAGTGTTCCCCATGGGAAAAAAGCGTGAGTTTGTTTCGATAGATCGAGATCGGTTCGATTCCCAGGTCGGGCAAAGTGTTATTGAGTTTTTCCATCAAGAATCTCTTAGTAGCAGCCACGGAGACTGGATTTGTGGCCGGTTGTTGACAATAGGCTGGTCCCCAATTCCATGAACTTACAAATAACTAATAACTTACGAAATGTGGGTGTATTATAAGCTACACCTGTGCCTAATCCTTCGGGGATTACATGCGTTATGATATATTTGTTATGTCCTGAGTCTTCACTATTCAAATCAAAATTTACTCAATAATCCATTGATCAGAACACTTAAACTTCACTACCAAAAAACAATAAACAAGAAGGTTCGCTTAAAAATATATCCTTACAAAACACATTGGAACTCAAAGTTTATAATATACAGGGCGAGTGAAATGGCTCGATACTGAAGAGGCCTCCAGAGTGCTCCATGGTCCTCCACAGTCCTCCAAGGTCCTCGGCCTCTGCTCAGCTGAAGGACCATCGATGTTGCGCCACGATTAGCGATAAGTGAATGCTGCTGTTCGTCTTGTGTGCCTAAGATTTGAATGGAGGGTGAATATGTATGGGGTACTGTTTTGTGGGGGGTTAAGTGGCCGTATTAGGTGCTTGGTGCCGTATTAGGAGGGTTATAGGCATTTTCTGAGTGTGATCTTATGACGCGAATGCAGTGTGGTGAGATTGGTGTCATAAAGACAAATAAAGGTGGTGAGATTAGTGTTATAAAGACAAATAAAGGTTGTACATTATGCACTAAACCCGATTTAAAATACAACTTGTCACTGTTACCCCATTTTGTATACGACCCGCGTATACGGTAGTGTTGCAATTGTAGATGAAATGTTGCAATAATCCTGTACACTTACGGCCATTTTCAATAACTTACTGTTCGGTTTCGGTAGGTTGCTATCTCTGTCTATACAAATACACAAAAATGTTTTATTCAATAAATTTGTTACAAGAATGGGTGGTTGTGTTTGGGGACTCCTTTTAAGCAATTTTTGCCTGTGTTAGGAGAGCCCGCTCTTCCATAGCAAAATACAACAGTAACAAATATGTGGGTAATTAAACTTATACTTAACTACTTATTTCTAATTCTTACTTATTTTTAATTTAAAAAAGAGTAAACATAAAAGCGTGATAATAGCAAAAACAAGAAAAATAGTGTAAAAGTGAGTGTGTGATGAGTGTGTGTGTGTGTAAGTTTGTGAGTGTGCGTGTGTGTGTATATGTTTTTATTTGATTTTTAAGTGCCAGTTTTTGAGAGGTTTACAGTTACAAACAAAACGTTACACATTTCAAGCTTACTTTGCTTATAGAAACACCGATAGCTACGAAACGTGGCATATTAACTGACAGTTATACGTAAGTAAGTTACAGAAAACGGGCCTTAGTCTGTCCTCAGTTAGATTAGTTACTATGTGTAATTTTTCAGTCTTTCCAAACAGTATCTTGTTACCTAGCAATTCGGTAGCAGAAGTCGCATAAACAGCCGCTCCAAGTAAAATACAGTATTCAGCTGCATCCAATTAGACTGGAAACCGACCGCAACATAGCAAAAAGGCTAGGCACATGGACTATTATGAAAATTGTTATCGTCAATATCTACAGTTTGCGAAATCCTTTGATCACCCAAAAAGTCTTTGATCTGTTAATTATTCAGTCAAAAAATATACCCATTGGGTATTACATAATGAGTAAACCAAAACTATTGTATTGACGTAACATTCAACAACACAAAATCGAATAGACCTCTTAAAATCAAAAACAGATTTCGTTAAAACAATACCCACTCCGTAGAGATTATTATTTTAAAGGATTCTTTACTAAAATATTCGGGTAGAAACTTCAGTTGACCTATCAACCTTCGTGTTTAATTTTCTTACAAAAACCGACGGCTAGTCGAAAGGTCAGAACGGAATCAAACGAGCTAATTCACTTACCGCGGCACAACGCTCATACACACGTCACCATATGTATAACAATATCTATATATAAATGTGAAAATAACTCTGTATGTTACGTTTAAACGCCTTACCACCTGTACGGATGTGAATTATGAGATCACGGATAGAAAATGACTTGGGTTAGTCTATCGTCGTCGCAATGCACCGCCCTCATGTGTGGTGGCGATGACTCAGGTGAGCCCGGTCATCGCCAAAGGAGTTTGACGCCTGGGAGCGGGCTGTGCTGAATAGGTCGCGGTCGTCGGTAGGCGTCGGTCATCTACCAAGGCGACAGTAGTCGAACCGCGGGGTTTTCTTTTAGTGCAAGCCCCACATAACCAAACCGTCGCCCCGGATAGTGCGGTATGCGTCAGGCATTTTTTACCGCTGAATAAAAATAAATAAAAAAAAGATATCATCATCATTAATGGTAACCGTATTCAACCTACCGCTGAGACCTCCTCTCTTTTTGTGCTACCTTGGTCTGCACGAATCTCAACCAGTTCTTACCTGCGATCTTCTGAACGTCATCTACCCGTCTGCTACCATGGTTAGGCAAAAAACATTATTTTTATCCCGGCAGGACATTTCCTTGAGTTAGATTCCGAAGTCCACGCAGGCGAAGCCACGGTGGAAAGCTAGTGGAGAATAAACGATGGGAATCCGATTTAATTGCACGTTATTGTAAAAGCTACACGCCCAACCACTTCTTAGACTAAATAAAATTGTGCCTGATGAATGTTTGGGTACAATGCCTTGTGCTTTTTGAAGGTCGAACTTTTTCTGTTTCTAATAAAGGCTTCGATGGATGCAAACGAGGGACAGAATTCGTGGGCGAAAGTATACAACTCGTCCCCTCCTTTATCATGTGGCTAGTGCCTAACCTGGTGTCAGAGTTGTTGTGCCGCCCATGGGCCTCTGACCTGGCTTTACATGCCATCGAGAATCTCTCAGGCATGGTTTGCTCACGATGTTTTCCTTCACACAAGTGATAATTTTGTAATACGCACATGAATCTGAAAAATCAGAGGTGCGTCGGGTTCGAACTTGAGACCTATGACTTGACAGTCTGACGGTCACACCACTAGGCATCACTGCTTACACAACAACAGCACCACACAGATACAACAACATACAACAACTAGAGACAACATTGCGATTGTTTCGCGGCCGTTTCGCGTTAGTATCGCTGCGCTGCAAAACATTGCGGTGGGTGAGGACTCTGAGCGGTAATAGAGTGCAATATCGCATGGATTTATTTGCTTACCTTAGCATTTCATTACTTTTATTACATGCTGCACAACATAAAAAGATAGTGTTTTATTTTGATTGCGTATTTCAATATGGCACCAATTTATTTTAACAACACATATTTATATTTAATATTAAAATATTATAAATACGAAAGCTTATGACGATGGGTGTTTGACACTACTGAACGGATTTAAATGAAATTTGGCATACATAGCTTGTAACCTGGATTAATACATCGAACCCTTGTGATCCCAGTAGCATGGTATCGTGGGACAATTACCGAACTTCACAGAAGTCAAGGGCATATGCTGGTGTGGGGGTTAATGCAAGACAAAGTAGTAAATGAAGTGTGACGGTTGACAGGGAACAATAAAAGAAAAAAACGTGTTGCCCCGACCCCAAGTAACATGAGACAAGGCCAGGAAGATGAAGATGGCAGAGTGTAGGGTTCGTGGATTAATAATATCAACCGCTCGAGCCTACAAAGTCATGCAACGCTTGCTGAGGTCGTTATACGGATAGGTGACTATCTCTAACACACTGAGACTCGAAAAGAACGTTTAGTGTTAGTTCCCAGTTTACGTATATCTTTGGCAATCAATTAGCCTGGGTTACTTCTGAATCTTACCAAGGCTGTTGCTCCACGTAAAATATTCGTATTAAATTGCATCTAGTTGGTTTCGAATCCGAATTTACTTTTTTACGCCTTCTTCAAACTATGTTGGTTTGGCCTTCAAGACTATATCGCGTAATCCAACATTGTATTTTTTTATCATAAAAGAAAAGCCAACGATAACATTCACATCTAGTCCAATATGGAGCAGGCTATGAAAGAAACGCGAGTTGTAGGAATCTAATGTAATTATACTGTGTGGGTCTCATTAAGCGAGCGTTACTTTGAGAGCTACACGCCCAAACACTTTCGCGTGGCGAATAAAAATCTATTTGGTATTGGAGTACACAGTGCTAATTAGTAAGTACTTTTTTGGATCAGGGTAGTGTTGAGGCAGTAACAGTCTTTAGGCAGAGAGCATTATTATTCTTCAGCCCCTATTCCAATTTATTTGGGGTGGGCACAGTATGTCTTATTTTTCCATACTTTTTAATTACTCGTCATCTCATCAGACACCTCCTTTCTTGCCATATCATCCTTCACACAGTCCATTCATCGTTTCTCTCGTCTTCCTCTACTCTTACACCCATCGACATTCATACTCAAAACTATCCTCACGATATTTTTCTCAATTCTCCGCCTAACAAGCCTGTACCAAAGTAACTTCCGAAACACGCCAGGTATTCCATGTACAAATCTAGATTTATATTGTTAAGTAATGTGAATTCTTTGTGTGTTCCATCCTTTGAACACGGCATTAGCTCTCCTCGCAGACATAAATAGATAAGGTATCAAACTAATTTAAAAAAAAACTAAACACTACTTTTTTGAGTAAAGAGTATGAATTTTTTTTTTCTAGTGAGTTCCTTTTTTATTATTCGTTTTCTTAGCCAAAAACCTTTCTCCAAAATCTTGAAACCAGTAAAGCTTATCATAACAAGGCTGCCCAAGATAGGCTGACGTGCAAACAACGTATTTGCGTTCGGCCTACACTCAATAGGCTTCGGCGTTAGTCGGCAATCTTCGGCAGTAATCGGCTCTTTCCGTTTCACGAGCGGTCTAAGTAACTACCCTCGTTTTGTTGTGTTATGAGGTTAGGTTAGGTTTATCGTGGAAAAATTCTAGGCTTAGCTGCTTATGTACTGTGTGAAACTTAAACATAGGTACTTGACCTTTTGAAAGAGCTCAGATACCAAAAGTATGTTTTTGAAATAGATTGATCAAATCTTTGTGTGATAAAAAGTACATTAATGTTCTATTTTGAGTTTCAGAATACTTTTAACGAGGTACCAAAGTTGTTTTGATGTGACAAAGACACAAAATCTCACTGCATTTATGATATTAATTCATGTTTAATTATATTGTTTAATGAATGTTTGTCTAATGAAAATATGAATGTAATAATTAATGGAATAAATCCGTAGAACGTAATTATTATTAATTTCATGATAAAAACTTCATGGAATTATGTAAGTATGTATGTGTGTGTGTGTGTGTGTGTATGTGTGTGTATGTGTGTATGTGTGTGTGTGTGTGTGTTGCTGAAATGTTCGTGGATTGACGAGTTAACTATTAAGCAGTTAATCGATGGGGTTGATTACTACAGTTCTATTTTAGACAGTCAATCGCAAGAACAATTAATTACGTTTGTAATGAAAAGTCGATTGTCTCAGGCAGCAAAATTGAAGTTAGCTTCAAATTATGACACAGTTAAGGATCTGTTACACGATATGAGGGTTCAACTATTGCCAACAAAGTCAGCTACGGCAATACAGAGCAAATTACATTCTTTCTGCCAAAAACAAATGACAATAGACGAGTACGGAAAAGCTATTACTGAAATGTTCGTGGATTTGACGATAGCGCAATCCCAAGGGAAACCCAGTAATTATCAGGTATTGAAACCGCTTAATGAAAAACAAGCTATCAAACGGTTTGCCGACGGATTGCGAAACCGTCGATTAAGCACTATCATAGCAGCCAGAAATTATGAATCCCTTAAAGATGCAGTTCAAGCAGCAGTGGATGAGGAAACTACGACGGCTTCGACTTCATCAGGTGAGATTATGGCATTTAATCAAAACAATCGTTATAATTACAGGCGCGCTACAAATAATAATTTTAGAGGTCAGCATGGACGAGCGTTCAGAGGACGACCTAACCAGGGTCACATGCGAGGAGGTGACCATACTGAGACAAACCAGGACGCAGGGCGTGGCCGTACACATCGTGGATCGGGGCGAAATTCAAGAAGATCGAATCGAGGTAGGTTTTTTTTTTCATAATAACCGAAACAGGTGGACACGTAATCCGGAAACAGTGCAAGTTATGACCGAGGAAACACCAAAAAATGATGAATCCAAAAATCAGTTTTTTCGTGCCTAAAAATTTTATTATGTCATGTGATAATAACATGATTGTCGAACTTTCTGTAAACGGTAGTCAATTCCAATGGTTACTTGACTCGGGTGCATCAGTTTCAGCCATCAAATATAAACATCTTGTCGAACAAAATATTCCATGCCATTTTGAGAGTATTGAGATTAATGGACTTGGGGGCAAAGTTCAATCGCTAGGTTACGTTTATTTAGACTTAGTAACAGACGACGTACCGTTTAAGCATAAGTTTATTGTTTTTAATTCCTTGCCATGTAAGGCGCATGGAATCATCGGCGACGACTTCTTACGAAAACATAAAGCGTTATTAGATTACAAGAATAATAGTTTATCTTTGCAAACTTTAAATGGTAATCCTATTAAGTTGCCAACTAAGATATCTGATAGTAAAAATAATATGTTTATTATACCACCCAGGTCGGAGTCGATCCACTTTATACAAACTAATATGGAAAAAGAATGTGTTGTTTGTGCTTCTGAATGTAGCGAAGGTGTGTTTATAGCTAGCACTTTAGTAAAACCCACTAGTGGAAAAATACCAGTACGAATACTTAACACAACTGAAAATGAGTTAACTTTAGATAAACTAGACCCGATTATACACAGCGCTTCCGATTACAATATTTGCAGTTTTGATAAATGCGACAAAAATGCGGCCCGTGTTAAAAAAAATGTTTTCAATGCTGAATACAAAACATTTAAATAAAGAAGAGCAGATATCAATTGAAGAAGTATGCGCCAAATATGCTGATATATTCTTTTTACCGGGGGATAAACTAACAACTACACATATTTATCAACATTCTATCCGCGTAAAGCCGAATGTAGAACCCGTGTTTACTAAACCGTATAGGTTACCCCATTCTCAGAAAGACGAGGTACATAAACAACTTCAAAATATGTTAGCTGACGGCATTATAGAGCCATGCATAAGTGATTGGTCTAGTCCAATTTTGCTGGTACCCAAGAAATTAGACGCAAATGGACAAAAGAGGTGGAGATTAGTTATCGACTACCGCAAACTGAATAATAATATTGAAAATGATAATTTCCCTCTTCCTAACATAACAGAAATTTTAGACTCGTTGTCGGGATGCATCTACTTCTCACACTTAGATCTTCATCAAGCTTATTATAATGTAGGTTTAGACCCAAATAGTAGGAAATATACTGCCTTTGGTTCTGGGCAATATCAAATGACTAGGATGCCCATGGGGCTTAAAACAAGTTCTAGCTCATTTTCAAGGATGATGACTATGGCTATGGCAGGTCTTAACTTTGAAAAATGCCTCGTCTATCAAGACGATTTAATTGTGTATGGAAATTGTCTCAGTCAACACACAAAAAATTTAATGGACGTTTTTGAAAGACTACGGAAAGTGAATCTTAAATTGAATCCGTCGAAATGTGAATTTTTGAAAAAGAATATGTTATATTTAGGACATGTAGTCACTAGTAACGGTGTTTTACCAGACCCTGACAAAATTAGTGCCATGAAAAATTATCCCATTCCAAAAACGGCAGATGAGGTAAAACGCTTCGTAGCGTTTGCCAATTACTACAGGAAATTTATAAAAAACTTTGCTGATATAGTTCATCCTTTGAATAACTTGAGTAAAAAAAATGTAACATTTAAATGGGATAAAGATTGCCAGGTCGGCTTTAATACATTAAAACAGCGCTTGATATCTGCCCCGGTATTGCAATACCCATGTTTTTCTAGTGACAATATATTCAACCTACAAACAGATGCATCAGGATACGCGTTAGGCGCCGTATTGTCTAATCAGAATGGAAGGCCAATTGCTTATGCAAGCAGAAGTTTAAATAAAGCTGAACGAAACTATCCCACTATAGAAAAAGAATTATTGGCTATAGTGTGGAGTATTAAACATTTTCGTCCATATTTGTATGGTCGCAAATTTAAGATCTATACAGACCATAAACCTCTAATTTATTTATTTAATTTAAAGGATCCTTCTAGCAGATTATTAAAGTTTAGATTGGTTTTGGATGAGTACGATTTTGATATTGAATATGTGCCAGGTAAAAATAATGTGGCTGCAGACGCATTATCGAGAGTGAGTGTGTCATCGAAGGAACTAAAAGAGATGCATGAGTGTGTTGTAAACGTAATGACGAGAGGACAAAAGCAGAAGTTATTGGAGAGCAGTTCTTCGGAAGATATGGTTAACACTGACATTTGGCCTGATCAACCAAAAGTTGTGGAAACTCATAGTAAACCGAAGGACTCGGTTGAGATGAGATTTGTGGATAGTAGTAATTGGGAAAAATTAAGAGACGAAAATAAAACTGTAAAGTTAAGTAGTCAGAGTACATTGTGTTATGTGCCGTCTCGGATGACGTTGTTTATTAACCCAGCGTCCCGATCGCAGATGACGCCAGCCGCATTTGCGAGGGAGTTCGGGGAATATTGTAATATTAATGATATAGAAGAGATATATTTCATTAAAAATGGCACAAACAATCAGTTTATTGAAAAGTTGATATCCGAGATAAAGAAAAATGCAAAATGGTCCGGACCACGGTTATGTGTATTAAAAGACATAGAAAGTGTAGGAGACAAGGATGACAGAAGAGTCATAATTAACGACTTCCATCTTTTACCCACGAGTGGCCACGCGGGTATTAGACGAATGTTAAATAATATTCGTAAATATTATTTCTGGCCTAGTATGGAACGAGATATCCATGAGTTTGTAAAGAGATGTCATAAATGCCAGACACAAAAACATAGCATATACAATAAAGAGCCAATGGTAGTGACGACTACTGCTCATACAGCCTTTCAGAAGGTATATTTAGATATAGTAGGGCCCTTAGATAAGGATAGGTATAATTTTTCCTATATTTTAACCACACAATGTGAATTATCCAAATATATTATCGCTTGTCCACTTGTTTCTAAAAAATCAGACGAGGTTGCAAAAGCCTTTGTAGAAAATGTTATTCTAAAGCATGGTATTCCAAACACTATAGCGACCGATCGAGGAGCAGAGTTTATCAGCGCAACAATGACGGAGGTATGTAAATTACTAGAAATAAAAAAGCTTAACTCCACGGCGTACCATCACGAAAGTATAGGTGCGTTGGAGAATGCTCATAAACACCTAGGAGCATTCTTGAGAATCCAGACGGATAATCATCCAGAAACATGGAGTACATGGTTACCCTATTGGTGCTTCTCATATAACACTTCCGTGCATAGTGCAACAAATCATACTCCATTTGAATTGGTTTACGGGAAAAAATGTAATTTGCCAAATAATTTATCAAAGTCAGTTGAACCACTTTATAATCATGAGAGTTACCCGCTTGAGTTGAAATATAGATTACAGGTGTCACAGTCTGAAGCACGAAATAACTTGATACAACAGAAAACCATGCGCAAGCAACAGTATGATTCTAATAAGAGATCTATCATTTACAAACCAAACGATCAAATTCTTTTAAAAATAGAAACTGGAAACAAGTTCAGTCCCATTTATTCTGGACCATACGTAGTTGTAAGAGACTTAGCACCAAACGTAGAAATAATAAGAAAAGGTAAAATTGATATAGTGCATAAGAATAGAACTAAGTTATATTGTACGTAGTAGATATTATTATTTTTAGTCATATTGTAACTGTATACCTAGTTTAGATCATTTATAGTGAGTGAATAAAAAAAAAAAAACCCCAATGTAAGATATTTTTTTTTTTTTTATTTATTATGTGGGAGGTGTAGTGTGGGCCTCATGCCTGTGTGTATGTGTAAGTAGCCTAAGTCTATATATTGAATGGTTTGTTAATAAATATCAGTATTATACATCAAGTCGTCTACTCAATTACACCTATCCCTACAAGTACATTGTTATTTTCGGAAATACCTAAAGGCTTTATTTATGTAATTAATGTCTAAATGTATTGTAATAATTAATATATGTAATTTTGGGTAATGCTGCCAACATAAAACAGGTATAAAATAAACAATAAATAACATAATACTTATTTAAGTAAAACGAAAATTCTTTTCCATCTAAATTAACCACATAATACTAAAACATACATAGTTAGAGCATACACCATTTATCTTTGAACCTAACATTCCGAAAGAGAAATTTATACTTCTTCTGCATAAAACTCATCCTAACTATTGTTATAAATGCAAAACTAAGTTTGCTTGTTTGTTACCTTTTAACGCCTAAACCACTGAACCGATAATCCTGAAATTTTGCATAATTATACTTGTCAGATGTAACTTGTGACATGGGTACCTTTCATCCCGAAAAAAAAATCCTGTTCCTGGGGAAAACAACAATAACGTTCTTATGATAATAGAAGACGACATGTGTCTTTCGAATCACAATTGAATTGTATTATTTTTATTACAAGCAGAGTACAACCCGCATTGATTGTCAAAATCTAAATGAATGCGAGCAAAGCCACCGGCATAAGCTTATTAAGCATAATTAACCACATACTTAATACTAAAACATAGCTGGAATACATACCATTTTCTTTGAATTTAAAATTCCCAGTAATTAATTCTTCTTCATAAAACTCATAATGCCATAAAGAGACGATTCGTTGCTTCAACATTTAATTAACTAAGTATGAATTACAGCCGGCCCCCAAAATATGTGGGTCATAGCTTGAAGAATGGGGGAATCGAGTTGACAGGAAATATGTTCTGGTTTTCATGATGTGGTGTATTTCTTTGTAGACGAAAATACTTCAGTTGATCGATATAATAGTGTGAATGAACAAGTCAATAACGAAAAATGTTGAAGTCGGCTTCTAGTCTAACCGGATGCAGCTGAATACCAGTATTTTACATGGAGCAACTGCCTATTTGACCTCCACAACCCAGTTAGTATGCATGATATCACATGGGACTTAAAACATATCTGAATCGAAATGTGCGTGTAGTATTAAGTACGTCTGCCTAACCTTTGAAGGATTCAGACGTGATGTTATGTGTTGCATTGACAAATTCTTTAGGAGAAAATCGCTTATGAATTCTGCATATATCTGTAAGGTCCTTTTATCGAGAATGTATTATCTTAATACGTTATTCGTTCGAACCATGTAGGTACAGATGATGATAATAAGGTTCCATAACACCGCACCGAGTGGACCCCACATGCTGCTGCGTCCTGCTGTACCTACGACGCAGCTGTACATTTCACGTCTGCATCACTCCACTACAACTGAGGAAGTGGTGCAGTATTTGAAACTGAAGACCAACTGGACTCTGAGGGTCGAAAGGTCGCCACAACATCAACTTTAAGTCATTCGTGGTACGAGTTCCAACCCACCATCTGCAGACCTGCATGAAGGAGGACTTTTGGCCGAAGGGTGTCGTATATCGACGTTTCCGAGGGCGGTTACGCGACACCACGCAGCGAAACACGATGCCGACCACTTTGCGTGTATAGTTTTAGTCACCTATAGTTTAAAATATGTATTAGTATTATTACTTGTTAATTATTCTTTTGTGTATTTTATCTAAGGGCCTTAGTTGCCTGACAATAAAATGATTATTATTATTATAACACAGAAGATACTCCTGTGAGTCTTCTATCAATCAACCCGCCCCGTAGCAGAGTTCTGATTGAAGGTATCCCCCAGTCGACAGTTGCCATAACGCTTCGCATGTAAGAGGGTGAATTTCATTATAATGCATTGTCTTTTCCACACCTGAATTTAAAAATGTTTATGTAATAATAATAAAATCTGAACATTTGAATAAATGTTCAGATTTAACGTGATTTTCTCCTAGTGTTGACAAATAGTGCATAGACATTAGACAAGTGTTTTTCGGTTTTTGCATTACAAATTTCTCAGTGGCAGCCACGGAGTTTGGATTTGTGCCCGGTTGATGGCAATAGGTTCGCCCCTATTCAGGGGCCCTAGGTCATTTATTCATATCAAACAAAATCATCATCGTCATTGTCTTGCTCTTCCTCTACTCTTATACCAAACAAAATATACCCCTCAAATTCCTCTTTTTAAAAAGTCGGCTAAAAACATCAATCCGTCTACAAAGTCCGCCTCAAAAACATAAAACATAAACGACAAACGACTTAACCGTCAAATCAGGCGTTAATCAACGACATAAAACGATACGCAACAAAACGTAGTACTTATTACGAGCTCCAAACGCAGCTCAGAATGCCGTATAAGGGCCGGATTCCACCGAAGCGGAGACGAGTCGAGAGGAGAGGTGATGTCTCGTAAATTGTTAAGACCAGCCTCTGCACTCAGCGCACAGCAGAGACGAAAAGGCGTGCGGTGAGCGGTGTACATCCTCTCTCCGGTTTGCACATCTCTGCACAGCTTCGGTGGATCCACCCTAGCTCTTCACATCTCCACTCCTCTTTACTTCGTACATCTCCTCTCATCTCTGCTTTGGTGGAGTCCGGGCCTAAAGGCGCTTTCCACAGCTGGCTACGGCTTAGCTCACGTGTATTTTGACGACGATTACACTTCAGTCCTTTCACAGATATTTTATCTTTAAAATTAGCCGCCCAACAACAATCTTATTCACTGTTTTAAGCTCATAATAAAACAAAAATAAACAACAAACAAATAAAAACAATAAACAGTACGAGTAATCACGGAAGATACATTGACAAGTAAGTGATATTTTAAATATAGTTTAGCAATCTTACCCGGAGAATAAAGATCACTGTATAAACAGAATTGGCAGTGGCAGCTACTCAACAGCTGCACGATACAAGCTGTGCCTAGTTTGTATCTGACCGAATATCGCATTAATTTGTACTGTTACTTTTTGATTAATAAACTTTTTTATAATAAGAATAAAGCTTTGAGTATGAATGTAGATGGCTATAAGAATAAAGGAAGCCAAACAAACGATGAATGGACTGTGTGAAGGGTGATATGGCTAGAAAGAAGGTGACAGCTGAGATGACGAGTAATAGAGAAGGATCAAGAAGAAGACATGCTGCGTCGACGACAAATAAAATGGGATAAGGGCAGGAGAATGATGATAAATAAATATCGATATGATTGTAGAATCGGTCAAACATAGAATCTGTCGATTGTAGAATCTGTCAAACATGGAATCTATCAAACAAAGAATCTGTCGATTGTAGAATCTGTCGATTGTAGAGTCTGTCAAATGTAGAATCTGTCAAATGTAGGATATGATGTCAAAAGTAGAATCTGACAAATGTAGACTAAACGGAACTTAATACCAATAATAAAGGTAAGTGTGCTGTAAAATCAAGGAAAACTACGATAAAAAAACAATACGCACGTAAATGTTGCTGATAAACAAATGAATCGCGCCGCTAACGTGACAAACCTCTCCGCGCAAATTCTTCCACAGTGGACGGCCAACTTAAACCACTGGGGGATTATTTTTAAAACCGCTCCTCAAATACATTAGGGAGGGGAAACAGTAACTTTCGCTCAGTTGACTTCGCTAGAGATGTACGGCCGAGAATACTGTGTTAAATTGATTTTTAAAATATTGCTCAAACTTGCCTCAGCTCGGTGCTTACTGGAAAGTTGTTATGGGAAATTGTGCGCCTAACGTTTTAAAATGTAGTGTGGGCAGGGAGGGCTTGCAGTGAAGAAAGTTTGAAATATGTATAGTGACATTGTAGTGTGGTAAAGGATAGAAAAGAGTCCATTTTCCGCTTGGAATAACTAGTTGGGTTTGTGTTAGGTGATAAATTTCAACTGGACTGGACGAGTGAACAATAAATACGTGAACTGTAAACGCAGTCTGCGCTTTGACCCTGAGCAGTATAGTATTTGGAGCTAAACGACCAACCCCGAGACCCTGTAGGCTTCAAGTAGGGAGCTTCTTCTACTCGCATCCATAGATTGACAGGAGTGTCACGTGATAAAAATACCTCTAAAAAAACAAGATAGCTCCCTAAAATTATACATTTTGAACGTACATTCGGCACATTTCCCGAATAAAGAAAGAAAGAAAGAAAGAAAAAATATTTATTTGACGTCAGCTATTATAGCACACATACAATAATATAAAAAGATACAAATTAAGGAGGAAAACATAATATGAGCTGTGTGCCTCACGGCTGCGCCAAAAAGGTCCATTTCAGCATTCATGCCAGACAGGTGATGCTGTCTGACGCTGGTCTTCCAATGAACCTTGAGGGGAAGTGAATGAAAAACAGTTTCAAACATAATTTATAAATAAATGGTTACAAATAAATAGATAACGAGTAAATTTATTAAATGTATATTTACGAGTTCGGATAAATAAAAATGTAGGTAAGTAAGTTAGAAGTATTTTTGTGTTCGAACATAACACTGGTACTTAACAAAAAATAAATATAGAGATAAGCCAAGACAGCCGCAATGACGCCGAATAAGCCAGGTGACGGAGTTAACTGATGACGACTGTACGTCCGTGTACTGTATAAAAGTCGTAGCACATGTATCAACTCGGAAAGGGTTCGTCACCGCCTCGCCTTTCCCCTTGGCGTCATACAGGCGTCCATGTAATGTAAAGCGGATCAGAAGCACCGGCACGTCGACTAAGCTACAGCTACGCAACGCCGCGCTTACGGCTCGCCGACCGCTGGTTGACGGCTAGGCGGCACTAGTTCAATCATTTTGAATCCGAACGTTAAGTGTAGAACGTAGAGACGTAAGCTAGGGTTCGGAGAGCCGTAAGCGCGGGAACTGCAAGTCCACCACGCACCGCACCGCGGTTCGTGAGCATGTCCCGAGGCGTTACGATTCCGATTAGTGTGCGTTGCAGTAGGGAGTTTCATACAAATAATACTGAACGGCTCGAGTTGATACGCTGACGATCCCTTTCCGAATTGATACGTGTGCTACGACCTTAAGAAAACGGCAACAGATGTCAATGTTGGCATCTACAAAACTCAAACTCAAAGCATTTATTTCAATTAGACCATTACACATTAGACGCATTTTCATAGTTACATACAAACCGGACGTGACATTGCGGTCTGTTGTTGCGATTGGCCGGCTTTGTCATTGCTGTCGGGTTCAGAATTGTATATTTATAAGGAGTTCAGATGGGCCGCACATAGGTATGTATAGTTCTTAATATTTCAATCAATAAAAGAATATAAAGAATGACTGTCTGGATGATCTAGTGGTCAACTGCTGAGCAGGAGGATCGATTCCCGGGTGGGGCAAATGGTAATTTTGTTATACTATCAGGAATTTTTCAGTAGCAACCACGGAGTCTGGAATTATGCCCGGTTGATGGCAATAGACTCGCCCTAAATATATCCATGCTATTACATCATCATCTGCCCAGCCTTTTCCCAACTATGTTGGGGTTGGCTTCCAGTCTAACCGAATGCAGCTGACTAAAATATAACTGGCGAAATGTGATTGTTCCTACTATCAGGTACACCTCTGCCTATCCCTTTAGGGATGACAGGAATGATAAAGTCTATTTTGCTCATACCCCTAGACAATAGGGAATATTCATGAAATACAAAACTCTTTTTATTTATGAAAAAGGCCTTGTATTGGCGCATAAAAACATTGTGGTACACTTGTTTAAGTTTCTAATACATCACTTATTTTACAATTGACTGTTTTATGTAGCATGTTTTTGGTGAAACGGAACGCACTCTCAAAACGCATCGTCCTCGATAGCGCCGTATTGACGTCAAAGTTCACTGTGTCAAAAAAACACTTTTGTTTGAAAAGTGCTTAAAGTTTCACTAAAATTTTATTATAATATTGTTATTGCAATTTTTTTCTTGATTAGAGCACATACAATTAATAAAATTATTTTATTAAGGCCAAAATAAATTACGTAAATAATTCATAATTCATTTATTTATTGTTTGTCACAGGTGAAGAAGATCTTACAATTATTAGTATTATTGTATCACTGTAACATACCCATGGGGTGTACAATATTTACATTATGCATGTCAATAAGATTTTGAAATTTTCAATTTGATTGTTTAGGTTAAAAAATATTACATTAAACATTCAATCTTACACAGTTATTGGACATACAAAGACACACGTTTAAATAAGTCAAAAGATAGTCAAAAAATATAATAAAAAATAAGTTTAACATATCAATTTTTGTCAACCTCATCAAACATTTATTGATAGACATAATTATTTCGGTCATGCGATTTACATTAGCATTAGTACAAAAAATAAAAATAAGTTGCTGAGATATTCTTGATACAGTTTGGGAGCTTGTTATAGATTTTAACTCCTATACCAAATACACTCGATTAAATTTTACTGTTCTACATTTGATGCCTTTAAGTTCAGTTTTGTGTCTCGCACTTCTCAACATTTCATACTTATCTATATCGCGTTTTATCATCATTGCCGCTTCAAATATGTATAATGAAGGTAGAGTTAAGATTTTCAACCTTTTGAAAGCTGGTCTGCATGAATCAGTCTGTCTTAGTCCGCATATACTTCTGATGCACTTTTTTTGTGCTTTTAGAGCACACTCTCTGTTCGGTGAATTACCCCAGAATAGGATACCGTATTTTAGTATTGAGCCTACATATGCATGATAAACAGTTAGTACAATAGTCTCATTTGTGACTTTTCTTAACATATAAAGGGCATATGAGAACTGATTTAGTTTTTTGCAAACATGGTCAATCTGCATTTTCCAGTATAATGCAGCGTCAATATGTATGCCAAGAAATTTGGTTGTTTTTACTTCTTTATAGTTTCACCTTTGTATTTTACGTTTAGGTTCTTTAGTTTTTTATTTACATTAGCAAACGAAATATAGCATGTTTTTTCTAAGTTAATTTTAAGATTGTAAACATTTAACCAATTTATGATGCATTCAAGGGAATTATTTACATTAATTTCATATTTATCTTGATCCTCGTCAGTGAAAATAGCTGTACTGTCATCTGCAAATAATATCATGTCATGGATAATAATCGCTTTTGGGGGGTCATTTATATATATTATGAACAAAAGTGGACCAAGAATAAGTATAAGTAAACAAGGCAGATTGTGGATAATGACGTCACATCATGGCCGCGACAGCTACGGACGTTTGAACTGTCGTAGAAAATTGCAGGAGTTTAATATTAATTTTGTGCGACATGCAGTAGTTGAACTTAACTTTTAATACTTTTCTTGAGTTGATAGTAAGTACTGTATTTTATTGATTTAAGTGAAGATAAAAGAAGTGAAGAGAAAAGAAAAGTTCGTAACTACTATTTAAGGCAGAATAGATAGCTCTCAATTTGAAGTCGTCATAATAATTATTTTTAGGTTTCTTGATATTGTCTTTTTAATTTTTGGTATTTGTTAAAATATCTATTAGTTTATTTTATCTGTATATGTGTATTAGTATCAATCTAAATCTGAACTCTCGATAGTGTAAAGTTTTTTTTTTTAGACATTACTTTGTACCCTATCACTATGTTTTCCTATTTAACCCAAAGGTTGACTGGTAGAGAATGCCTTGTGGCATTAAGACCGCCTATGTACCACTATTTGACATGAAGTTTAAATAAATAAAAATTACGTGCATATTCCCTATTCTGCCTTCCTTTTATATTTCAGTTGTTATTACAAAAAAACTGAAAAGGTAATTACATTACTTTATTAATATCGTGTACGCGAATGAACATGTTTTTATTGTGTCGTGTGATAGAATATATTTTAAACAAATTAACCGCTCGAAGCTTCAACGATAAATCTTCACGTACAATGTTCCAGTTTTACCTTTTTACGTATTTTTGTATTTATAGCCACCGGTGTTGTTGTATTGAAAATGGTGGGTTCCGTTGGAGTTGGAAAACTGGTATTGAAAACCTGACAATGCTTATAGCATTTATTAAGTAGCATCGTTGATGCCATTTTCAATATTCCAAACCGTCACTGACATTAAAGGCACTACCACGAACGCGCGGAACAACGAAACGTTATCAAAAACGTCGATTTTTTTATCGAAAATACAATTATCCTATAGGATTTTAGTAATTTTTTTTGCAACAATCAGAATCAGTATCATCCATAGATTAGAACAAATTTTACGTTAGTTTTACGTTCACCTGCATCCGGTTAGACTGGAAGCCTACTCTGAACACCGAATCAAAGAAAGTCCGAAGACGATGATGTATTAGCACAGTTGTTTTAGGTAGTCAACGTTTGCCATTTGTTACTAACTATAGTTTTCGCCAGATAAGTAAGAATTAAAGGTCATTAACTCGCCCGAAAACAAAAATAATGATATAAACTTGTCCCGAAACGACCTTTATCGTGATCCTTGACTTTTTCTAGTAATAAAAAACGATTCATAATGTATTGAAATGAAATGAAATGAAATGATGTTTATTTTTGCAAGTAGGTTCTTACAAACACTTTTACACGTAATTTTTTTAAAACTAGATGGGGCCGTTGTTTCGTACCTGACTACTCTGAGAAGAAACAGCCGAAACAAACTCAGAGGTCATAGTCTGTTTTGAAGTCCAGACATAATCTTGTTCAATTCAGATGAGGACTATGCAGATTAGTGTCTGAGATGGTCTTTTGAAGAAAGAACCATACAGATTTGAGTTGACCTGTCCAGTCAGTGCAAGCTATCGTGTAGCTCGACTTATAACTCAAGGAGCTCAATGATATTGTTGGGGTACGCAGAGAAAAACAGGAAAGAGCTATGACCTTTATTTCTCACTCATCTGGCGGAAACTATAGGATGTTACCAACAATAACAATGTTACAGCCTCTATGAACACTAGAACTCTCCAGAACACTATGACATTACACCAATTTATAAAGTGAAGACCAGTATTTGCCATTTACTAACAAAAAAAAACCTGCAGAACCACAAAAATAAAAATAAAAACCCACCAGAAAAATCGCGTTTTATTGAAAGAGTATGCTTTTACCGCTATTGGCATGCCTCTACATATTATTCCGCGCGGACGAACGGTTTTTTTTGCTGACGGTACTCGTTCGTGCGGCCACTGGACATTTTTTTGTATAATTATTATGGTTTCCAGGTGTTTAAGCACTTCATAAAAGTCATATAAAAAAGCTTTAGTAATTAGTCGGTGGTTTAATGCGAATGTTGTTCGTAGCGTTGTTTTATGGGTTCGGGTCGAATGTGAAAAGGGTTTTTGTTGTATGAATATGTAATTAAATTACTATCGGCTTTGTGGTTTTAAAAAAAAAACAATCTTTCTTGCTAAGCTGTTATAAACTTGCGAAATCAAAATCATTATCTTCATCTCCCTCCCCTTGTCCCATGTTACTTGTGGTCGTCGCAACACGTTTTGTCTTCCATTCTCCTCTGTCAACCCTCACGCTATCATTTACTCATAATCATTTTAATTAAGTATCATTTTTTTTTTCTTTCTTATCACGAAATCAAAATCAATAGTCATCTACTCAGAGGCATTATTGGATTCTGGGTTCACGGGTTTACAATGAAGTCAATGCTGTTCTAAATATTTGCCTTCTCACCCGACACCATTGTAAGAATTCTGTAAGTGATTGGCTAAACGGTCTCACCTATGAAGAGTCTGAGAGACAATTAGCGGGTTGACTAAGTAACACGTAAGGACACACACTGCCCCACACACATGTACACATACATACGCACACACACAAACATACTCACTCACACAAACCACAGCACACAGCACGAACATACGTGAATTATCTTCTTTTTTTTTTCTCAAAATTAAATTATATAAACAACTACTTAGCAGGACGTCCGGAGGAAGGTGATAGCATTCGTGATACAGGGTAATCCTAGTACGAGTGCCAAAGCACTCCTTTGTCACTTAAGTGCACATAGTATTTAACAAAATTAATACATAGACATTTAAGGAGATTTACTGTACCTTTTTTACTTGCAATAAAGATTTTTATATATTTTTTTTAAATAATAACGGACAGTCCTCCAAACGCCCATCCTCCACCATTATTTTTAATTCAGTGGTACTACTCTTGACCTCAATCATGTCCTAAAGACAGAGATGAGGTATCCTAGTGTTTCAATACCCGTGTTTCAGCTGATGATAGTACAGTGATAGCCTAGTGGTGTGAACATCGGACTGCCAAGTCATAGGTCTCGAGTTCGAGCCCCAGGCATTCGTACCTCTGATTTTTTCGGATTCGTGTGCTGATTGTATCACTTGCTTAGGTGAAGGAAAACATCGTGAGGAAACCAGCATACTGAGAGATATTTCTCACCGTCAATGGGTACGTCCCATCTCGTAACTTTCCCATTTCGACAACTAAACAAAAGACGTGCAAAACAAGTAAAAAAGTGTCCCAATTGGTAACTATTTTAATATTCATTCATTGAATTTGCAAAGCCAATTCAGCGGCCCGTGGGCGGCATAAAAACTCTGACACCAGGATAAGCACACTAACCACACGAAAAAGAAGAAGAAGCTGATGGTGATAAAAAATAGCGGCATAAACTCCCCAGCAATACATCTGTCTGTTGAGTTAGACATACAGGACACACAAGTCACGCCTTTCCAAAATACGCTTCTTAACGTTTTCGTCCTTATTATCAGCTGGACTTAATTAAAAATATAATTCTACCTGTGTTAATTAGGGCCTAGCCTTAATCTGTTAGCTAATGTACTTTTTCATGCCGTTCCGCCTCGCTCCTAGGAAAAGTTTGGTCGTATCAGATTTACTGAGGCTTTGCCGGGAAATATTATTTTTAATATGCTTCAGAAAAAGGAATTAACGTCTTTAGCTAGCCAGTTTCTTAATTAGTGTTTTAATGTTGCATAAAACTATACACAAAAACCAGGCGTGTAGGAATGAAAATTAAAAAGTTGTATCATGGAACTCATCTGCTTTTTATGATGTCTTTGGTTGAAACCATCCTAAGACATTCAAATATTTACGAGAGTTGAATTCATCTGCCTAGCCTTTTCCCAACTATGTTAGGGTCGGCTTCCAGTTTTACCGGATGCCGCTGAATACTAGTATTTTACATGGAGCGACTGCCTATCTGACCTCCACAACCCAGTTAGTACCGGGTAATACGATACCCCTTGGTAAGACTGGTTGTCAGAATTTTTGGGCCTCTGACTACCTAACGACTGTCAAAGATCTACAAATGACAGCCGGGACCAACGGCTTAACGTGCTTTCTGAGGCACGGAGGAAACTCGGTATGTAATGGGTGGTCACCCATCCACAGACCAACCTAGGCAAGCACGGCTGAACCTAACGATCGACCCGAGCGGCTGTTTTTGTTTAGCCATAGCATATTATAAGCATATTAAATGAGGAGCTCGTGGCTATAGCCACAAGCTCCTCATTGAATATGCTTACGATTACTTATATATTAACGAGAGTTGAATTAATTCATTTAAATCCCTTTAGTTTCAACCCATACGATTCAAGTGTTCAAATTTGGGTGATAGTGTTATTTACAACTCTACGTAACCCTATAGGGAAGACCGGCTTGATGATAACTTTACATGAGGTTAATGCTTTGTAAAATTTTCCTAACATTACGATATGACCTGTCACAAACTACGAAAATATTTTTGCGAAAGTTAAATAAAGTACCTACCTAATGGAAAATTGTTCTGAAAAATCACCCCTTATTACACTTACTTCAAGAGCAGACCACAAAGACACTCAGTCTCAACCAGAATACAGAAGAAAAATCGTCTCCAATCAAGTGTTCCAACAGAAATCGAGTAATCGTAACTCAACTTATTTCTCGAACATCGGACCGAAAAAAAAACATTTCCTAAAATCATCGAGGCCCAGTGAAAATGTATCGCGCAAAGGAAATAAAAAACACATGGGCAATAGGGTTGGCTGGCGAAATTATAAATCATACTGTTCCGAAAACCTAAACATGTCCAGTTGACAAAAAGGGTGATTTCTCAAAATTTATGGGCAGCCCTGGCTACGTCGGGACGTGGGTACATTGAGAGTTATACTGCGACGTTGACGTTTGTTTGCCCACGGGGGGTCAGCAGATATGTAGCTAGGCGGGTTATGAATTTGGTTTGAGTTTTAAAATATTACACCTGCAATGGCTGAGAGCCTAATTTGTTAACTTAATCTGTTCTGCAGTTGACAAATTCATACTTGAAGCATAATTTGCGATTTGTGTTTATTTTTGACAACTCCTCTACCCATCCTTTGGTTGGTTGCCAATGACCTGCTCTGGTTTACTCAGAGCAACATCCCTGAGTCAAACACCCCTATAGTGCTATCGGCATGCAGCAGGCATGCCAATTTCATTTAAGCTGAAAACCCTTTAGGCCATTCTGGCGCAATTTATAACGTATGTAAGTTAATAAATAATAATAAATAAATATCGCTGGACATTAAACACAGCGCCATCTAGTGCTACACTAAGCAACGAGACTTGTGTCTTGGAGACCAGAGGGCTTATTCACGTAATTGTATGACACACCGATGAAGTTGTAGTGCAGTTGTAGTTAAGTTCAAGTTCGAGCGATAAACGGTATTCTTGTAATCTTTGAACTGCGCGTAAGCTGCGCGTGAACTGCACGTCAACTATACGTCAACCAAACTCTTCCAAACTTGCTTTTGGTGTGGCTATATGAGAGAAAAAATATTACTCACTAAATAATCGAATAGAATCGATTACATTTCAATGAATACTCGTATGACATTTTATTAAAATATTGAAATAATACCCCAGCACAGATTTTAGTGTTTTTTCTTACTTAGTAGAATACCGATCATGTTGCGTTCCGAAGCACGCACCAAAGACGCGCAACAGTAGAATGCCGTTATTGCGCTCGCGTGACGCGAACTTGACGCGAGCGTGTCTGACAGCGGTAGAGAATACGAAAAGCGTTGTTTTGATCGAAACTTAACTGCAACTGCACTGCAACAGCACTTCTTTAGTTACGTGAATTAGCCTACAGATAGTTGGTATACTACATAGATACTTTTTGTTTGTAAATACATATTTATTATACATACAGGGTGTAAAAGACCTCATCACGAAGCCTTCAACCAAGCATTCTGTACATCAAACTAAGTAACTTTACGCAAAAAAAAATTCGGGGAAACACCTTTTTTTTTGGGGTGAAAAGTCATGTTTTGTGGTAGAACTCAATCTAACGCACTCAAAATATTGTGCTGATGGATGGATTGAATAGTACGGGGGTCGTGGAGATGTTTAATGTAAAAATCAGACATTAAAAACTTTTATTTAAAAAAAAACTTGTCAAAATGTTGGAACTTTGACCCCCAATATCTCCGTAACTAAAAGGTTCCCAGGTATGGTGTAGAACAAACAAATGATCGCCATGACGGGGAGAACAAGTGCCTTTCGGCTTCGTTAAGAGATGTTTTACACCCTATATAAACATCCATGACTCGAAAACAAATGTCCATGCTCATCACACAAACATTTGCTCCAACTGGGATTTGAACCCGGGACCCTAAGAACGTAAGGCAGCCTCACTACCGCTGCGCCATTCGGGTCGTCAAAATATTAATGCCTTATCAGCATTGGAACAACATGAGGTACCTCTTTATGCCAGTGGTTGCAAATGCTACTACTGTGGTTACGGTCCTGACTCCTGAGTTCGATTCCCAGATCGGGAAAATATACAATACAAAAAAAAATAGTTTTCGCGTAAGCCAAAATACTTGTAAAACGTCAAAAAATAGATGCAAGGTTCCGATTAGTTGTTTCCTATGAGGAAGAACCGGCAAGAAAATCCTTGGTTACTCTTTTAAATTAAGTGGAAAAATACAGGCAAATTCTAACAAGAATTTTTCATTGAGTGGTTTTTAAAAACAATAGAAACAATGGATATCGAACAATAAGACTGTAGAATTTTTTTTCGTTAAAAAGCTAGACAGCATATTTTGAGTCTCTATTTTTTCAAGAAATAAATTGAATCTGGATTCGTTTTTCAAGAAAAGCAGTATTTCAGATAAACACAGCAAAGCTGCGTTCTCCATCGACAGCACTGCAATCAGTTGATGAATGCATCAAAATCATGTGCTATATGCAAAACGACCCGCCTTGTGCCCGCTGCATGAAACTTCAGGAAACAAGCTTTGTCTTAGCTGATCTCATTCCGTTTTCATATCGGATCTACACGTAAAGTCTTCTATCAAATTAGGATGGATAGAGCGGGGTCGATTTCGTGTTTTTACGACTGTCTCGTTGGTCTAATATTTGCCATCGCGACTGCTGAGTTTAAGGTCCTGGGTTCGATTTCCTGGTTGGGCAGTGGTATTGGGTTTTTCTAGGAATGTCTCAGTAGCAGCCACGGAGTCTGGATTTGAGCCCAGCTGGTGTCAATAGGTTCGCCCCCTATTACATTTGACGTAAACATAACTGGCCAAATGTGGGTATACTATCAGATGCACCTCTGCCTAACGATGTTATGTTATTTCAGTTTCAGCTAATGACTTCTTCTTCAATCGGTCCCTCCTTACTGGAAATCGTGGTCACTGGACACCTTGAAACGGACAATCTACCTCCATCTACTCCGGTCCAAAGTTGCCATCAACAACAACAACAACAACAACAGCCCATAACGTCCACTGGTGGACATAAGCCTTTCCCATGATGGGAAGAATTTGCCGTAATCTCCACGCTTGGCAGGCGGATTGGAGATCGCAGTGATGAAAGACTAACAGAAAACGCTGCTGCCCATTCTCTGGTCTACGGAGGCGCAAGGTGTTCTGCCTCAGACATAAGTCGCCTTATACGACACCCGTGAGTGTTATGGGTTGGTTCTATTCTACTCTGCCGGATACCACACGGCTTCACCATCACCGACTAAAATTTACTTGAGGACATAGCTTTTTTTACTTGGTCGGACCATCGTGTTGACGACCGGCTTCTCTTTCCTACGGTATTGCCAAAAATGACCGGCTATTCAAGCTTTTCATCTAATAAGGTAGATATCAAAAGAATGAAATTAATGATCAAAGCCTAACAAGAGATTTAAATCTTTAGACTTACCCTCACGGAATCTATGTCACACGAAAAGTGTCAATACTGAAAATAATCATACATCCCGGACATCGTGTTTCCATCTTCTTAGCGTATCGATGGCATCGATGGTATCGAATGTTCAAATGTTTTTGGCGCAAAAACAGATAAGTTAACTCCGCTCACTTAGGCAGTAAATAGATCCTCAAATGCGCAGTGTTCATTGTGTGTGTCAAAACAAAACAGAAATCTTGGTGTAAATCGATTTTAATCTTCAGCATAAACTAGATTTTACAATATTATTACCTAATATATATAATACCTACCTTGAAGAGAAGACATCCAAAAACCACTACTAATTTTCCTCCAAGATAATAGAGAATTATTACCAAATAACACATAATATAATTAACATAGCTAGAAACCGTACACATATAATATACACCGAACATACATACTCACACATACGGCTTCGCTTGAGTAACGAGTCCCTAATTATATCGCAACCTGATTAATACGAACATCAATTATTCAGAGGCCTCGCTGAGAGGCCGATGAGTGACCTAGAAAATATTTCAAGTAATAAGTTTCATTGATATTTCGCTTATTTATGTGAAAAAAATTTACAAATAAGTGTTTCTACGTAACAGGCCGGAGACTGGATTTTATGTGCTTGATAGCAATAGGCTTAAGGTAATGTTGTCTACCTTCCAATCAACCTTCAATTATATTATTATTATATACCTTATATTTATTATTTGGTATTTTTCTTATTTATTTTTGTTGTACTCTATCACAATGCTATCCTATTTGACCGAAAGGTTGTCTGGTAGTGAATGCCTTGTGGCATTAAGTCCGCCTATGTACCACACTTGTACATGAAGTTTAAATAAATAAATAAATTACGCAGGCTGGTTATATTATAGAACTGGTCACATTCTCAGCTCAAAGATTTAATTTTTAAACAGTTTATTCAGATAATAGACAATGTGCAGTTGTTTTTATGTGATCTCAGTTCAGTCTAAGAAATTATAAGTCCGTGCTTTACAGGGGAATCGAAAGGTTAGGTTTTTTGCAATTTGCAAGTGAATGACTTTTTCATGAAATCGAATACCTTTAAACGAGTAATTGTATACGTATTGTATAATATGTTACCGGAAATGTATGAAATCTAGGAATTGTACAATTCATAGGAAATGCATACAATTCCGAGCCTACTTAGGAAATGTGTAAAATAATGTTTCAAAGATTCTTTAATACACACATTTCCTGGGACATGAATTTTTTTTAATACACACATTTCCTAGTATCATTTCGGAATTACATACAATTCCTAGGAAATTCCTAGGAATTGTATGTAATTCCGAAATGATACTAGGAAATGTATAAAAACGAATGCTCTTTGTGAATAAAATAAATAAAACACGTTTGAGAACTGAAATCTGAATTTTTATTAAGATGGTTTACACTATAACTGTTTCGAAATTTGAATTTGGGTTGGTTTTTGTTTGTTTGAGGTTAATAAAACAATAAAAAAAATTGAAAGCTAAACATTTTAAAGTGTGAATCAAGAATGTAACACATTTCCGATCGCTCTTTAGGAAATGTATAGATATCCTAGGAAAAATGCATATTATATATTATAAAATATATCACACATTTCCTATCTACACACATTTCCGGTGACATATATCTATATAATCTGAATGTCGGAAACGGCTCCAAGGATATTCAACAACAACAGCCCATAACGTCCACTGCTGGACATAAGCCTCTCCCATGATGGGAGGAATTTGCCGTAATCTCCACGCTTGGCAGGCGGATTAGAGATCGCAGTGATGAAAGACTAACAGAAAACGCTGCTGCCCATTCTCTGGTCTACGGAGGCGCAAGGTGTTCTGCCTCAGACATTAGTCGCCTTATACGACACCCGTGAGTGTAATGGGTTGGTTCTATTCTACTCTGCCGGATACCACACGGCTAAGGCAAGGATATTCATGATATTTAATATGCAGGGGGTTAGAGGGCAGGGCACGCCACAATAGTGGCGGTAAGTCCCCTCTTTGAGGAGTGGCTTGAGAGACGCCACGGCGTCCTCACCTTCCGCCTGACGCAGGTCCTCACCGGACACGGTTGTTTCGGGAGGTTCCTGCACCGAATCGGGCGGGAGGAAACGCCCGGGTGTTTCTATTGCGAGGATCGACCGGAGGACACGGTGGAGCACACGGTGGAGGTGTGCCCCGCGTGGGCGGAGCACCGCCGTGTCCTCGAAGCGGCGATTGGCGGCGGCGACCTCTCGCGTCCGGCCCTGGTGCAAGCCATGGTCCGGAGCGAGACGGAATGGGACGCCGTCACATCCTTGTTTTTTTGGGACAAGCCCGCCACACTGTTCCCAAACCACTGTAACTCCTGAAAGCCAGAATCAACAGTGGCGACCACCAGAAAAGCGCCGAGACAATGAAGCTCGACGAAGTCCCAGAGAATGAATTTAACTGTCTTGGATCCCGCAACGAAATTAATCAGAAAAGTATAGTGGAGGAGTAGGAAAAAACCGTAATTTCCACTTCCCTCCATTTCAGCAGGAGACAGAACGAAACAAGGCCAATAGGCACAAAGGGACGTTTACAACTGGGATAGGCCCAGTTGCCTAGCACCACGGATAAATATTAACATTAATGGGTCCTAAGTTGTGAGCTGTTATATTTGATTCCAATAATAGGTATGGCAAAAACGCTTGAACGCACGGAAATTTGTTCTAGTTTCCACAAGGTCTGTATAGTAAATAACTCCGGATGTAACCTGTACACTATCCAACATAATGTTGCGTTCATTCTGCCAAAGACTGCACTCCCATAAAATGTGATGTGCTGATTGTTCATATTCGCAGTCAGATGTGGTACATTGACAAAAAGGCGAGTCAACAAGCTTGAAGGAAAATAATTTACTCTTAAAGTTACCATGACCGGTGAGAAATTGGGCAACACAGTGATCAACATCCAACCATGTCCTGGCCAGCCGCTCACGAACGGATGGAAAGAACTGGTGGAGGTGTCGGCCCTTGATGGAATTATCCCACCTACCTTGCCATTCAGACAAAAGTTCCTCCCAGACGTCGGTCTGTGGTTTAAATAATCTAGCAATCTTAACACGGTCACGCAGGGTTAAAAAGTCTGCGTCCGCCGTCACATCCTTCTGCGAAGCAGTAATGCTAGAGAAGGAGGTGGCGGAACGTGAGAGGGAGAGAACCTCACAGCGTCCCGGCCGCCGCGGGAGACGCCCCGGGCGTCGGGGGCCACCACGTGGCCCCCGGCCACCGTAGGCGCGAGCCTGTGGACGGTGGGCTATGGGCTAGCTCGCCGTCCGTCCGTCTCATGACGACAGGCCGTGTCGACGGCGCGTTCGTGTTCCACGCGCGCCTCAAAGAGAGTCAACAAAAAGGAAGGGGTCCGCAAGGACCGATGCCTGCCGGGGTTGCGGGACTGTTCGAAAGAGATACCGTGGCCCCGGAACACAAAGGGCGATGAAGGAATCATGGATGGGTTTTAGTCAGTAAAAGTCTGACACTCCCTCCTGCTCCGCCCAGAGCGGGAGAAGTCATTTGATGATTTCCCATCCGAAAAAAAAAAACAAAAAAAAAAAAGGGGGTTAGAGGGCGATAAATAGTAATAAATCTAGGTTTGATATTTAGAAAAAAAAACTGGTCATCCAGATATTAGTCATTATATGGGATTCAATGAATTTAGAGAGTTATATTTATGATTTAAATTATTTCCTATATATTCAACCTAATGCATATCATTCCCCAATTCATATCTGAGCTGAAGGCATCAGTAAACAAATTCCTGCAGTCCTGTCTATCTGCCAATACAGCAGCGTTGTCAACTCAATCAGATTAGGAACGCATCAAGTCGGCACTAAGACCCGATTAATATCTAACTTAAGCTGCGTGTATAGCATAGATGAACATAGAGTAATGTGTGAATGGATGGATAATTGTGTTACCGAAAAAACTTGTGTATCATGTCCACGGCTTAATTGCATCGTTTAATAACAGAGTTAACTTTCTGCTCGTGCTTTAGCATTAAAATAGGTGAGACTATATTATAGTTCTGTGCTTGCAAGCCACTATTGGACTGACTTTTTCGATTGGGATTACAACTTTTAAACTCTGAAAGAGACAAGCACCACGTAAGGTAAATTGCACTATTTCGTTCCTCCCTATCTGACACATAAACGTGAGTGCACAAATGAGCACTCCATTTACTGATTACTCACTGGCAGACCACATATAACAAGCGAGCTCCGTCAATTAGTGACCAATGCACCGGTTCATCTGTATTTATGAGTGAAAACTAGGCCGTTTCAAAGCACTATAAACCACTAATGTGTTTGCTCTTGAATGTGAGATAACTATGTATTTTCAGCTACCAGAAATATTACCCTCTACTGAAAACGGAGTGCCTTTTTTCATGGTAAAAAATAAAGAATGCAGAATCTTCTAATCTAATGCATTAATAATTATCTCCAAAAATGAGGAAAACAATTACTAATCGAACAGACTCGGATGTACGGTCGAACAAGCTATTAGGTTTACAGTTTAACCCACAAATTACATTGTAAAATGTAAGCCAAATAGCTTGTTCGACCGTACATCCGAGTCTGTTCGACCAGTGATTGTGTGGTTGTGTGTGATTGTGTTTTTGTGATTGTGTTGTTTACCTTATTTTTGGAGATAATTATAAATGCATTAGATTAGAAGATTCTGCATTCTTTCTTTATTTTTTACCATGAAAAAAGGCACTCCGTTTTCAGTAGAGGATAATATTTCGGGTAGCTGAAAATACCGACCTAAACTTTTTTGTGGAAAAAGGACAAAAAAGTAGTTGTCAAATAGAAATGTGTGCATATTTTATAATATGCACACGTGAAAATGGTAGTTTTAGGCAAAGGCAAGGTGAATGTCCAGCCGTGTGGTATCCGAACCAACCCATTACACTCACGGGTGTCGTATAAGGCGACTATGTCTGAGGCAGAACACCTTGCGCCTCCGTAGAACAGAGAATGGGCAGCAGCGTTTTCTGTTCGTCTTTCATCACTGCGATCTCCAATCCACCTGCCAAGCGTGGAGATTACGGCAAATTCCTCCCATCATGGGAGAGGCTTATGTCCAGCAGTGGACGTTATGGGCTGTTGTTGTTGTTGTTGTTGTCCACCTATTCTTTCGGACTTTTGACTTGGCCAGAGGGCTAGCCTTTTTTGCCGTCTAACGTGCAATGCTGCCAGCCATATAGCACTTTCCTGTTCACAGCGACGAGACGATTTTTTTGACGCAGTCACTCTTTTCCCCTTTAGATACTTGTATTTACTCATATTTTTATTATTATTTTTAAAGTAGTAAATGATGTACAGACGCCTGCACATCAAGCTACCCGAAACATTCAAATTTTCCCAATCAACCTTGAACCTAACGCTTTACCGATAAAGTTGAAAATCTATTAAAGTTTGACAGATTGTAGTAGTTTAATGTGCTGGCGTCCGTACATACGAGTACTATTATCAGAAAAATAGAATGGTAGTCTTAAAAATACCTAACAAATAGATACCTACTACTTTTGGTTGAACAAGTTCGAAAAGTACATTAACCGAAACACATCCAATCCAAATATCACAGAGACATGTATCCAAATAATTACACTCATTGTACAAATGTGAAATTGCCTATTTCGTATCAGATCGTCTGTCACATATGTTAGGGTTGTCACTGCACTGATAAATTATTGTTCGTGGTTTGTTTTTGAGTCGTAAAATAAATATGAACGTTTTTAGGCACGAATTGTGGCGTGCTGATTCGGATTTGCAGGATATGTTTTGTTTGTTATCTGTGCGTGATAATTTTGTGGAGATGGTTAATTTAGAGTGGTAAGTTAGTTTAGGCACTAATTAGTTTGGATTAGATTGCTTTTAATTAAATTGAGTGTCATTTTAATAATTGGTAGTGAGATTTAACACCTTTATAGAAGAATTTTGGGCCACAGAAGTGATGAATAAAAAGCAACTTCATGTGGCTGGGATGAGCATGCTAAAACACACATCCCGTGTGGTGAAACGCGAATGGATAAAACAAGGAACGAGTACATAAGAGAACGTCTAAAAGTGGCGCCAGTAACTGAAAAGTTGTGTGGTAATCGGTTAACTTGGTATGGGAATTAGATGCGGAGGAATGAAAAAAATGTAGCAAGGAAAATAGTTAGATCGCTATAAGATTAAAAGAAGATCAAAGAAACGATGGATGGACTGTGTGAAGAAAGATATGGCTAGAAAGGAGGTGACTTCTGAGATGACGAGTAATAGAGAAGTATGGAAGAAGATGACATGCTGCACCGACCCCTGGGATAATGGCAAAAGAATATTATATTGACAGTCTAAATAAACCAAAATGACATAATAGGGTAGATGATAAAAATAAACTAATTAGTCCGTCAGGTAGATTTCTAAAAAATATTGGACACATTTTCTTTTTTCAAGTAAACAAAAAATGAAGACGGAACAGTGCGTCGGAAAACTCGTGTGAAGTCACATTTGAATACATTTTTTGATCGAATGTAACGTCACAAACACTCATGATTTTTGACACATTTTATCTTCGTCAATTTTATTAATTTTATAAAACAAAAAACACGTATCCAATATTTTTCGATAACCTAACTGACGGACTAAACAGACCCATATTTTTTTTAGTCAGTTATCATCCCTATTGCCAGGTTTCACACGTCGCTCCTTCAACCAACTTACTCGTAGCTATGCATGAACTGCACACTTAAAGTGGTCATACTGTATCTACCGACAGAGACCAGTAGGTTCTTGTTAGTAGATTACGATTTTGTTCCCGAAGTACGGCCTATCGTTAGTATATAAGATGTATCTATTCATACACGAAATCTCTTAATCTCTCATTGTACTCTTCATTATGAACAACTTTTACTATGGGACCAAACCCTGAATCGCGAAAAAAAATATCTGCTGTTCCATTAATTTTTGACGAGTTAATGCGAACATATTGTAGGGAACAGCTGTTTTTTTTTCGCAATTCAGGTTTTGGTCCCATAGTAAAAGTTGTTCATAATGATGAGTACAATGCCCTCTTAAGAGATTTCGTGTATGAATAGATACACCTTATTGTTGAACGTTTTGAAGCAAGACTGTGGTCGTTAGTCTAGTGTTCGCAAGACACACTGCTGAGCATGAGGTCCTGGGTTCGATTCCCAGGTCGGGCAAAGTGTTATTGGGTTTTTACATCAGGAATTTCTCAGAAGTAGCCACGAAGTCTGGGTTTGTCTCCCATTGATGGCAATTAGGCTCGCCGTTACATAGGACTTAAACGTAACTGGTGAAATGTGGGTGTTACTACTGGTACTCCTCTGTCTACTCCTTTGGGGATTAGAGGCGTGATGTGATGTTTTCAAGCAAAATGACAATGTCAAGTGTATGGCCCTAAAAATATCCAACATCGTATTTTTAAAGATGTTTCAGAAACCAAAAATCGATTCCTTCATATTTTCCTTCCTAAAAATACAACTACATGAGCATCTTGAGAAAATCACTATTTCAATATTGCCCCGAAAATATACAGGGTCGAACGAGAGTGACCTTAGGTAAATAAATAGTTCAAATACGTGTTTATTTGTTTTATTCGAAAACTTTAGCAATCTGCTCTAATTACACAGCGGTCAGAAATTTAGATTTGTTAGTTTTAGCTGTGCACTAAAGCTATTTTATCACCCACAAATATTTCAGTAAAACACAGTAGGTACACAGTACATGTAGATACATACTATTTACATTCCACTATTTATATTGAGGGTAGATTTCACCAAAGACTTAATTGAACGCGATCAGCACTTCTAACCCACGCTCAAGAGCGGTCAGTGTAGTAATTACTATGGATTATTGACACTGACAGTTCTTACGCTGCCCTTCTTCTTTATCTTGTGGTTAGTACCTAACCTGATGTCAGAGTTTTTATGCCGCGGCCTCTGACTTTGCTATACATGCCGTCGAGAAATATCTCTCAAGCATGCTGGTTTTGTCACGATTTTTTCCTTTACTGAAGCAAGTGAAAATTATCACACCTGTGATTTTTCGTTTCATGTGTTAGACACACGCACCAGTCACCTCTCCGCGTCTTGGGTGCAGAAGATTTTTTTTTTTAGCCTCGAATGTCCCATTGTTGGGCAAAGTAAGTAAACTACTTTAAAAATTATAGGTACAACTTCACAGTTACATCTTTTTGAATTACACCTTAATAACGACTGAACGGATAACAAAGAGAAACCGGCACACAGGTAGACCATAAACCTAGTACATTCCCGTGGGATAATGTCCGACCTGATACGTGGGCAGATATTTTATATTACCAACGTTTTTAGATTTTTATAATTTTTTTAATTCTTGATGTCGTGTCGTCAACGTGGCATCTAATTAATTAATTTAATTACACAAGTATTTCAACGACATTTGACTTCAAACAATCAATCAATAAACGCGTAATTAAACGAAATTTAGGTGGTGTTCTACATTTCGGGCTGTTTTGGTCAGACATATTTCATAACATAATATCACACCTGTAATCCCTTCTGGGAATACAGGTGTGATGACGATGAGACCCACAATTCGCCAGTTACGTTTTTAAATCCCATGTAACAGGGAGCGAAACTATTGCCATCAACCGGGTACAAATCTAGACTCCGTGGCTGCTACTGAGAAATTTATGATGGAAATACCCAATAACACGTTGCACGACCCGGGATCGAACACAGGACCTCGTGCTCAGCAGTCGCGCTTGCGACCACACGAGCAACGAGACAGTCAGTGTGTTTCTTGGCCCCTATTCTCGTTCAATTACTACTACAATGCAATTGGTAATATAAACAAACATCACCAGCCAATCAGACGCCGATCCTTTGTGTCACATACAACTCAGCATCTCTACCCACCCCAATACACTTAACAGAGCGTAAAGGTAAGGAAGGAAGGAGCAATATTTCATGTAAACATGGCCCCGTCTCTCTTGCCTGCAAAAACTTTACGGGATATGCTCTGAGGGGTGAAGAGGGGGAGTGGGGAGTGGGGAAGTGGGGGGCAAACAATACCCATCATCACTTTTTACATGTTAATAGCGGAAGGCCCTAATGTCCTTTTGCGGGTCCCTGATTTATTTAAGAAGTATTTGTATGTTGCATGCCTGCTGTCTTGTATGAGCATGTTGGGCCACAAAAGGGATGGTTGAAATGCGATCTGGGGAGGGGCCACCAAGACCAAATTTCTAGACCTAAAAAGGCTCAAAGGTCAATCATCAAAGTTATGTACTTTAAGCCGTTTCGTTACTCTACAGACAACCTTTTTATGGTAAGTAAGCTACTGTCTGTAAGGAAATTATTTGTATTGAACATAACCATACATCTGAACAAGACTGTTTCATTTGATTCATCTAAGCTAGATAAAAGACGTAATGACATTGTGGCTCACTCCCCTCGGGTCCGTACGGTTTTTGCCAGGCGTCAGTTTAACACTCAATCTACTTTTATTTATAATAAATTGAACCTCATATTGAATATTTACCACATGTTGCTGTCTCAATTCGATTGGTATTTTTTTTTACTTTAAATACCTCCAAGACCCCCGTACTATTTAATGCAGCCATCAGCTCAATGTTTTGAGTGCGTTACATTGAGTCCTAAAACGTGATTTTTCACCCAAAAAAAAGTCGTTTCACAGCAATAATTTTTGCGTAGAGTTACTTAGTTTGAGGTACAGAATGCTTGGTTGATGGCTTCGTGAAGGATCTGTTTACACCTTGTATAAATAATCGCTACCTTGGAACCAGCACATACGTAGGTGCCCTTGCTTTCTATGAAAACACATCTAAAGCCAAGGTAACTTATTATAATACCACATAAACTGAGTACATATGTTCTACCTACTCTTTACATGTATTCGCAGAAACCATCTATTGCTAATAATGCGAATAGAACGGAATCAGTACTATTCAGTCAGAGGAACATACTTGGAAGTCTTTTCAGGCATTCTGAATTGCAATCATTCTGAACAAAAAGGCTATATTTTCCAAAATATTTAGATTTCACAACTATGTTGCAGTAAGCGAGATAATGGCATATTTTATTAAGCTATAATAATACAGTTAAAAGCCGTATATAAATAATATCTTTATTTTTGAAATGACCACATTGTTTGCATAAATCTGGAACCCACATGAAATTCAGGTCATTGCACCCTTTCCATGAAAATCATTTTAATATAATAAAACGCCGACTTCCGACATTTGTGTTTTACCAACATGAACAACGCAGTTAGTTTATTTTAAATATAAAATATTTATTTTAAATTCGGATGTTGGTTTATTTAAAAAGTACAGACTTGATTTCACGTTCATAATAATTATGATTAAATGTGAATTTGGTATGACTTTGTGTGTTGATGTTGTATTTAATATTGAATAATTTAAAAAAAAAACATCATTGTAATATTTTCTTTGTTCTGCACCATACCTGGAAACCCTCTAGTTACGGAGATATTAAAAAGGTTAAAATACCAAATTTTTAAATGTTTAAATGGTTTTAAAGTTTAAAATGTTAAATTTTACTTTAAATACCTTTTAATACCCAGCACAATGCATCTATACCAGCACAAGGTTTTGAATGCGCTACATTAAGTTCAAACGAAAACCGTGATATTTCACTCCAAAAAAAAAGTCCTTTCCCAGCAATAATTTTTGCAGAGTTTACTTAGTTTGATGTACAGAATGCTTGGTTGACGGGTTCGTGAAGGATCTGTTTATACCATGTATACTCATCATATTGTATTGTTGTATGTGAACAAACAGTCTGATCCACGCTAATTCAAACGAATACAACAATGACGCACACTAAACTGCAAACCACCCTGAATTTCAACTATTTAATCATTGCGTCGAAATTGTGTGTCTAAACGCCCATAACAGGGTAGAGGTGTGGGCTCAGTGACAGTGAGGCGAATTGTTGTGTTTGATTCCTTATACAAAAAATGCTTAAGGGTTAATGAATAACCTCCTATATGAATGGTAATATGAACCCCGAACGATGTTTTAACCCAGACCTTGTTTTCACTAATACAGGGTGTAAGCAACTTCATCACGAAGCCGTCAACCGAGCATTCGGTACATGAAACTAAATAACTTTACGCAAAAATTATTGCTGGGAATCGACTTTTTTTTTGGGGTAAAAAATAATGTTTTTTGGTAGAACTCAATGTATCGCACTCAAAACATTGTGTTGATGGATGGATTTAATAGTACGGGGGTCGTAGAGGTGTTTAAAGTGAAATTCTTACAATTAAAACTTATATTTAAAAAAAAAACTTGTGACAAAGTTGGAACTTTGACCCCCAATATCTCCGTAACTAGAAGGTCCCCAGGTATGGTGTAGAATAGTACATTTTGATACAAGTGGAGAAAGTTTGTTATCGCGTACGAGGCGGAATTAACTCCCGAGCCGTAGGCGAGGGTGTTTTTGAGCCGAGAACTGCAATAACAAATGTCTACGTATATCAAACGACGTTTTTCAATATACTTTTGAATAAATAAATTATAAGAACGAAAAATATTTGTCATGAATTACTATGAAACTATGATTTTAATTTTCTTTTTTTCCGCGCTTTACTTTCGCCAGGTGAAGGAGAAGCAAAGGTATGAAGCTGCTAAACAGCCTAATTTTATATTTTTGAACTATTCGTTTTTAATAATCATGTTTATAATGATATTCTATTTATAAACACAATTTGAATATTCAAAAAATATTTATACCGTTAAGACGCTTAGGGCATTGCCGAAATTAGAAAAAAAAAACATTCACCTCAGACTATAGGCATTGAACCAATTTGGACTAAGTATGGTTATCTGTAGCAATTTTCATTCATGGAATTAAAACGCACGCGTGTGAAATACATTGCATGTTGTACTTAATCGTAGTGCGTTATGGACGAGTTTTCGAGGAAGTGTATTGAAAAAAAAAATGATCGCAATGATGGGGAGAACAAGTGCCTTTCGGCTTCGTTAAGAGGTTGTTTACACCCTATAAATCTATTAAATAATTATAATTATATTATATCTATTAATTGATAAAAGTTAGATCAGTTCCTGAAAGGCATCTACCCACTTTTCTTCTTTATTCATATAAGGTAACATAACATGACGCCTGTAATCCCCGAAACGTTAGGTAGAGCCGTACCTAACACATACACCCATATTACACCCACATTTCTTTCAGTTTAAGTTCCATGTTATAGGGGGCTAGCTTATTGACATCAACTGGGCGTAAATCCAAACTTTGTGGCAGCTACTGAGAAATTCCAGATAAAAATCTAATAACACTTTGCCCGACCTGGAAATCGAAACCGGGACCACATGCTCAGCAGTCGCACTTGCATCCACTACACCGACGAGGCATTTAAAAACATATGGAAACGGGTTTTTTATCGCAAATTTTACCTTTAATATAAGCTCGACGTTTCGACCGGATTGCACCAGCCGTGGTCGCGGGAAGACTGAAGTATTGGAGGTAAAATAAAAAAAAGTTAAAGGTAAAAAATCGCGATAAATACCCGTTTCTATATGTTTTATAATGTGTTCTGATCGTGAATGTTTAAAAAAAAAGGCTCCAGCACATCTCGTAACTTTCCCATTTCGACAACTAAACAAAAGACGTGCAAAAAGAAGTGAAAAAGTGTGCCAACTCGTAACTATTTTAATCTTCATATATTGAATCCCATTTCGTCAACCATAAATTCCAACTGTTTTGTACAGTACAGTCTCTGTCACACTAAGGTTCGTTACGAGAGAACTCAATTTTAAATTTGAACAGAAAGTACTAGGAGAACAGAATCAAGAAGATGTTGGTGCGTCTTTTTAGTGAATACCCAACATTAAGTACCAGAAGAACAAAATCGTGAAGAAGATGCTAGTTCCGCCGTTTACAATACTACCAGTCTACTACTACCGACTACCAGACTTACAAAAGGGGATCGGGATATCATGTTACCCAGTTACTGGATTATTGTGGAGATCAGTTAAGCCGACTCTCCAAGTAAAAAACTGGTATTCTGTGGAATCAAATTAGACAAAATGATGACGCTGCGGTAACTTTACTATCAAGTAGGTAAATTAGCTTTTAGCAAATCTTCTTTAATCTATTTTTAATGTTATTATTTTTTTAAAGTGTAGTTTTTATTAAGTATTATTGGAACTATTTGTTTCCTTAGTTATAAGTTTATTTACTTTTTTTCTCATAGCAGGAAGGTTTATTTTTGTGTAATACATTGCTTTAGTATTTACGATAAGTTAGAAAGAAATAAATAATACCCAACAATAATTGTTATTTTTCTTAGTAGTAATCCTGAGTGCTAACTGTACTTGCCGAATAAAAAGTTTACTAAATGGGATTCAATGTATGAAGATCAAAATAGTTACGAAATGGGATTCAATGTATCAAAATAGTTACGAAATGGGACTTTTGTGATGCTATTTTGTTTATTTGTCGAAATGGGAAAGTTACGAGATGGGCCGGAGCCATAAAACCAACGAGGCAATGTGTATTTATTCAATTAACCTAGTATTTACACCAGTAGATAGTAACCATGTGCCAACACCCTTTCATCTTACGCGCTGTCACTGGCACCCCACCCCAGCTCCAGTCAAAGAGACCATCTCAAAGCAACCGGATGCAACCAAAATTCATAATCACAAGATACCGGCACTGCAATGAAATTCTGCTCACTATTTAAATATAAACAGTAGAGTTACGGAATCTTCTCGTTCATATTCATATTCATTTTATTCTGCGTATCATGACTTTGAAAAGATGTTACAATGGTTACGTTCATGCAGTTAGGTTGTTAGGATTTTATCTTCATCTTTTTCATAATCAGCCTATATCATTCCCAACCGTTTTATGATAGGGTTTTGGTTTCCGCACTTAGTCCTTAAAGTGGACCAGTTTTTTTTAATGTTAGATAATGAACTTGATTTGATTGTACTTTGATGAAATTCAGATTGGAATTTTTGAAAACATATTTTCTAAATACCGTGCGTCGAAATAACGTCATTCGATATAGCGGTTTTAGTGTTTTCGAACTGGCGTACCGCACTTGTATTTTTTTTCGAAATACGAGTAGCTTGCGTCGGAATTACGTAATTCAAATTTTCATATCACTCCCCCTTCCAGAAGCAGATCAATCTTCCCGGTCTTCTCAGGACATCTGCAAGGGATCGTGGTGTTCCAAGAGTTTCCTTGCGCTTTCACACCTTAGGTATCACTGACACCGGGGTTGCGGGACTGTTCGAAAGAGATACCGTGGCCCCGGAACACAAAGGGCGATGAAGGAACATGGATGGGTTTTAGTCAGTATAAGTCTGACACTCCCTCCCGCTCCGCCCAGAGCGGGAGAAGTCATTTGATGATTTCCCATCCGAAAAAAAAAAAAAAAAAAAAAAAAAAGGTATCACTGACAGTCCCCTGTGCAAAGCGTGCATGAGGGCGGAGAAAACGTTAGCGCATGTACCCCGACCCTTATTTTTAAATGTGATGAGTTTGGGGTACAAGCCGGTGGGTGGTTGCAGCTGTTCATTGAAGATTTTTGACAGTCGTCGGGTATCGTTTTACCTAGCTGGGTGCTGAAGATCAGATAGGTTACTTACTCCATATAGGCATGACGACAGCATCAAAAAATTGCAAATCTATTTAGTCCGTCAGTTAGAGTATTGGAAATTAATAGACACGTTTTTTTTTGTTTTTGTAAATCAATGAATATTGACAAAGACAAAACGCATCAAAATCGGGAGTGGGGGCTCGTTACTTCAGAACTAGCTAAAAATTATACCAAGGCGTGATGTATTGAGAATTTTAAAAGCGTCATTATTTTCGTCAATTTTGGTTCACGTCACAAAGAAAAATCACGGGTCAAATATTTTTTGATAATCTAACTGACGGACTAATTCGATTTTTTGTCGTTTCGCCTATACTGCTATTTAGCTGCATCCGAACTGACTGCCAGTACTTTAGCTGCTAAGATTAGAAGCCAACCCAAAGATACTCGTAGTTGCAAAAGGCTAGACAGAAGAAGATTAGTTAACGGCCTATAGGCCTTAAACAAGACTTAGTTTTTTTCTGTTAGTAGTTTCTTGTGCGAGGAGCTCGTGGCTTTTTTTTGGGACAAGCCCGCCACACTATTGCCAAACCACTGTAACTCATGAAAGCCAGAAACAACAGTGGCGACCACCAGAAAAGCGCCGAGACAATGAAGCTCGACGAAGTTCCAGAGAATTAATTTAACTGTCTTGGATCCCGCAACGAAATTAATCAGAAAAGTATAGCGGAGGAGTAGGAGCTCATGGCTAGATAATAACAGCCAATAGGGTCAATCTTTAGGTTGAGCAGCACTTGCCTGGATTGGTCTGTGGATGAGGGACAATCCATTACTACCGAGTTTTGTCTAAAACACCTTTGACAGTCGTTACAAGTAGTCAGTAACTTCTTTTGCGAGCCATTCATTTTTTTTTCTTTCTTCTTTAAATAGTTCGTGTCGATAAGATACAAAACGAAGAACGATATCTACACAATAACAACCACAAACTATAACAGCTACATATCAATAATATCAGTCTCAGAGATCCGATGCCTTGTAATTACCGGCGGGTATCCAGGTAACCAGCTCGTGTTAAATCTTAATTAATGGCGCACTAATAACCGCGCGAATGCAACACGGAGCAATCGCACGGATTTGACTAATTGTTGGAGATATGGGTATTTAATCAGATACGATGTTATAAGATCTTTGAATGCATGTTTTGATACAATAAAAATGGTAGAGAATAAAACAAAGAACTACACAATATATACCTTAATAAATTTGAAGTAACTGTTTTTAATTATATCCACAATAAGTTCCCTGAGACCAAACGCAGGTTGGGATGGCATATCACCTTTAATACTAAAGAAATTTTCCACCACTCTGGCGCCTGTTTTATGCCATTTATTCAATATTTGTTTTGAAACAGCTGTTTTTCCAACTTCTTTTAAAAAGGCAATAATTTATCCAATCTTCAAGAAGGTGACGGAACTTTGCCGAATAACTATCATCCTATAGCTGTTCTAAGTGCTTTATCCAAGGTAATTGAACGGTTGATAAACAAAAGATTGGTTAGATATCTGGAGCATAGTAAGATAATTTCACAACAACAATATGGCTTTCGCAAAAATAAGTCAACCTGCGATGCAGTTCATGACCTAACCAGTTTTGTCATAGATAATATCAATAAAAATAAAAAGGTCCTTACAATATTCCTAGATCTCGCGAAAGCGTTCGACACTGTTCCCGTTGCCACACTCTTAATCAAACTTGAGAAAATAGGCATCAGGGGGCCACAACTGGACCTTTTCCGAAGTTACCTCTCAAATCGTTCGCAATGAGTCAGGATCGATGGCCATAACCGCGATGAGCTTCCTATTCACTATGGGGTACCACAAGGAAGCATCTTGGGCCCCACTCTTTTCTTAATCTTCATTAATGACCTGTGTGATCTCAATATCGTTAATGCCAAGGTAATATAATTTGCAGATGACACCGCAATAATCTTCATCGCAGATTCTTGGTCCCAACTAGAGCATCAAGCTCAGATTGGCTTTGGAGTTGCGCTAAATTGGCTTAATTGCCACACTCTAATCCTTAATACCTCCAAAACCGAATTTCTAACTTACTCTAACAGCACGGTCTCTCAACCACAGACTCCAATTTTGCTTAAAGCTCACACTTGACATGCACAAACACAGGGTTCAAATTGTCAATTTCCTCTTTTAACCTCTGTTGAAAACATCAGATACCTGGGAGTAATCTTGGATAGGAATCTCAATTTCAAGTCTTATATCGCTTTATTAACTGGACGGGTTTGCAAACTGATGACATATTTAAAACTCTTCGGTATATTGCCAATCCCTCTGTAATACGTAATGTCTATTTCGCACTTTGCTCTGTCAATCGTAACATATTGCATTTCCTGTTGGGGCGGCGCAGCTAACACCACCCTCAAGCCGCTTGAAGTAGCACATAGGGCTATTTTAAAAGTGTCCACTTGTCGTCCTATTCTGTTTACAACCGATCAACTATACAACGACTGCAAAGTTCTAAATGTTCGGCAACACTTTATACTACAAACAGTCATTCTGCAACACCGCAAAACCCCATACGGAATTATAGAAAATAAAAAACGTAGTAAACGCCGAAAAGATGGAATATGCACCTTGCCGCAAGTACGATCAACTTTTGTCAAGAGATTTTTTCATTTTCTTGGTCCGTTCCTGTATAACAAAATAAACGAAGAGTATCGCATCTACGGACTACCGTACTACAAATGTAAAAAGATTGTGCAATCGTACCTCCAAAACAAGTCATATGACGAAACTGAAAGAATCTTAATATAAGTGGTGAACACATAGACACACACACACACACATAGATCCGCCCGCACACAAACACACAAACACACACACTTTTTACCTTAAAATTATTTCATATTTTAATAAAACGTACATAATACCAAACTTGTCAAACTCAATACTCCGAAATTGCAGCAGTAACATCGGAAGCACTATGTAACCTACATCATTAGACCTTAGGGGACCGGACTGCTTCTCCTTAACACAGGTTTTCATAACCTAGCTAGGAGAGCAGTGCTCACCCACACGTTTGTATATAGATATAGTACTTTTTTGTAAAACTGTATTTTTAACTATACCTTGTTTTGAGTAAATAAATAAATTTATTATTATTGTTATAATTTAAAAATAACAATTCTTTTTCTGTCTGTTTGTCTGTATGTTCCGGACTACCAGCTAATCTCCGAAACTGCTGGACCTATTTTGACATGACTTACTGGCAAATGGCTTCTGTTATAAGGAGTACCTTTTTTAATTTTAGCTAGCCTTTTCTGTCCCACAGCTGGACAAAGGCCTCCCCCATTTCTCCCCAACTATCGGTCCCGGTGTTTTGCCTTTTTTTTAAGGAGTAGCTTACTTAGCGGTACTTTTATTTTTTCCGCAAGGGTTGTTGAGCTTTTTCAGTGTAGCTCTTTCAATGAAAGCTAATTCTGTAAATTGTAAACGAATATGGTGAAAGATTAAGGCTTGGCTGCTAACATATTATGGAAGTTCAGCAGCAGCGTGAAACCGTGTAATATTCCCGTGAATAAACACAATTTACGTTACAAATTTACCGCTACATACCTAGTCCAGTATTACATAGAATTACCAAAGTGATGCGCAGCGCAAGCTAACCGCTGCACGACAGCACCAACCTGTGGTCTGCCGCTAAATGTCAGCGAAATTAACGTCTCACTTGAGAAGCTACAGCGCTGCATCAAGCGGCTTCATATTGCGATCATAACTCAGCATAATGTTGTGCGGTGAAAAATGAAGCGCTTTCACGATGTATGTTTTCGAATTGTGAATGCGTTCGAAAAGAAAGTTGGTCGATTTTTGAATAATGTGGATTCAATTTGAATGATGCGTTCGGAAAACGAACAAGTTTAAAATGGAACAGCGTTTTATTTTTTCCTTTTTTAGAAGGAATGACTTCGCTTTCATTTGTTTTTCGAAGCGTTCGTTGGTATGTGACAACGTACCATAGTTGGTACTAAGGCAGCCATCTTGTTTTTGAATACTATATCTATGCAATTTCACAAAATGTTTTTCCCTTCCTTATCTTTGCACACTATCTGTTATGATTTGATTACAGTATTATTTTTTGATTTCTCGACTTCGCTGACTTATTGTTCCAAACAATCCAAACAAATTTAACAAATCACAGATTATTAAGTAATATGTCTGCGCCCGCGTCCCTGTTCGTCAGTGTTACCTGTGAAAGTCATGGTGGTTACGTGGGGTATAGATGTAATTATTATTTTCTTCGTATTTATTCTTCACATATTTGTATTGTTTTTCGTTTACACTTTATTTTTATTTTATCCGTATCTGACCGTGGCATTACTCTGCTCTGGGCCCTATCAGAATACCAGTGCTGTAACGTTTTTTCAATGTTACAGCACCATTAGTTGTAAGTACTGTTAATGTCACTTGTTTTAATTTGTGTGTTTTGTCCTATGCGGGCTAATAAATGCTTTTTCTTTCTTTCCCTCTTGCCAATTTCATTCACACGCCAAAAGAAACATGCCACTAAAACTGCATTGCTAACCTATTTTCCACATTAATTAGTACAAAACAAGACGGTAAAAACCACCAACCAATACATTTTCCCCCACCCACAGCCAGGAAACATCTTTAACAAACGGCCCAGCGAATTCCCGCTAATTCCCGTGGTCAACGCTTAACGCAAAACGCTAAAGTAATTTACGTTTACAAATGAAACTTTTAGCGTGCTCGTAAATTTTAAAAAAGAGGGTCTCATAAAAAAAACAACTCGCTATCTTAGTAACTGCGGGCGGGGACTTCTTAACGTTATCTTGTTAAGATTTAATATTGTGAGAAAAGTAATGAAATGACTCTTACACGTAACTTACTAGGTAAACAGAAAAGCATTAAAATACTGTGAAGATTCTGCTTGCATGGACTTGTGAAGCAACTTCCACGATATATATCTATCTAACTAGGTATTCTCAATCTCATTTTTTCTGTTTCTTTCCATTCAGATTTTTACAATAGTTTTCAAATCATTTTTTTTTTCTTTTTTTTGCTCAGAATAAAACTACAGCACTGATGACAATATTTTGTGTCACTTGTTTAGTTTTATTTTTACTTATTTTTATACAATATTTTCTTACCTTTGTATAGATTCCTTTTTTACCTATTAATTGTGAATGTTTGAACATTGTAGGCTTTGTAGATTCCCAGATGCTTGTTAATTTCTGTTATATTTATCTTGTTTTACGTTTTTTGTATAGTAAGCAACGACCTATTGTCGGGCCTACGCTGTCCCTCCATACTTAATTGCTGTAACACATTAATATTGTAATACCAAATTATTTAAAAAGAGTAACCATGGAGTTTCCTGCCGGTTCTTCTCCATGGAAACGACCAACCCGAACCGTGCACCTTTTTCTCGAGGTTTTATAAGTGCCCATGTAGGCCTATGTGAAATAGAATATTTTGATTTTGATATCATAAATCATTGGCACGTATGACGAGGTAAACCCTAATTAATATTTAATTTTAGGATCAACTACCTGGTTTATGTTAACAGGGTCGCCCCGTATTACATGGGACTTAAATATAATTGGCGAAATGTAGGTGTACTATTGGGTACACCTCTGCATAACCCTTTGAAGATTACTGGTGTGATGTTATGTTTTAGGATAGGAAAAGACAGTACCAACACCAATGATATTCTAATAAACAGATTTACACCTACAAACCACCGAAAAAAGCGTGCCGCGCCTGTTCCCCATGCCATTCTGTTTATAAACACAATTTGAATATTCAGAAAATATTTACGCCGTAAAGGCGCATTGATTCTTTGCCGGAATTAAAAAAAAAAAAACATTCACCTCCGACTATAGACATTAAACTAATTTGTACTAAGTATTCTCTCTCGGCATTTTTCACTCCCGCACACGTGTTGGAAAATGAAATAAATCGCACGCGTGTGTGTACATTGCACGTTAAACCTATTCCTATTGCGAAAAGAACCAATGTTCGAGGAAGTGTATAGAAAAATATTGAACTCAAACTCAAACTCTTTATTGCATTCATGGGTACATTTATATATTTTTATTACCTATTTTATATTTATTTTTTGACGATCTAGTTGTAATAAAGATCAGTAAGTTTTCGTCTGTCTTGGTATGGACATGTGATGAGGACGGATGAATCGCAGGTGATGAATATAAATGTTTTTTTTTATTTATTTCTTTAGGGACATTTATGATCAGTCAGTCCACTCCGTCCGTCTAAATACACTTTGCTTACATCTGGGCCTAAACCTGAACAGACTCTTCGCATCATAGCCATTCGGTTGAGACAGGATTTTATGGAATGTGCCTACTTCAAGTCGGTTCGGCCTCAAGATCCAGATCATTTCTCTGAGGCTCATACAGAACACAAACGATCAATAAGTGGTGGAATATAAATATATGTAGATGGATGGACTGGGAGAGGAAGACCAAAGAAACGATGGATGGATGGTGTGAGGAATGATATTAAAGAAAGAGGAGTAAATGTTAGCGAGACAGTTGACAGGGGAGAATCAAAGAAAAAAGCGTGTTGTATCGACCCCAAGTAACTTGGAAGACAAGAAGATGATACCGAAAGTAATGTTTCATGATAAATGATAAATAATGTTTATTTTGCCAGTAGGTTTTTACAAACACTTTTACACGTCATTTTTTAAAACTAGATGGGGCCGGTGTTTCGTACCTGACTACTCTGAGAAGAAACAGCCGAAACAAACTCAGAGGTCATAGTCTCTTTTGAAGTCCAGACATAATCTTGCTCAATTCACATGAGGACTATGCAGATTAGTGTCTGAGGTGGTCTTTTGAAGAAAGAAACACAGATTTCAGTGGACCTGTCAGTGCAAGCATTTGTCAGTTAATAAATAAATAATAATAATAATAAATATCGCTGGACATTGCACACAGCGCCATCTAGTGCCACACTAAGAAACGAGGCTTGTATCGTGGACACCAGATAGTTGATATACTACATAGATACTTTTTTGTTTGTAAATACATACTTATTATACGTATAAACAACAGTTATCGTGTAGCTCGACTTATAACTCAAGGAAATCAACGAAACGACAAACAATACCAAAGAAAGGACATTTGGGTAGGTCGCTTAATAGTACTCAAACTGCCAGAACGTTGTGGGAAAAAAACAAACAAAAAATAAAAATGTGATGTGTCTTCACATTCACAATAATCAAATAAAATGTATAACAAGTACTGTTTACAAGTACGTGTTTATACCTAAGTATCTATCACTAACATGTTCTATATAGGTACTTTAAAACATCTTAAACTCATTGCAGACAACGAGCAGTCTGAACTGTTGGGACTGAGGATGAATTAAAAAAAATCTTCCTTAGCGTCGCGTCGAACGAAATCTTCCTAAGAGGAAAATTTATAATTTTGCCGACACGATCTCCCAAAAGGCACACGGTTTTTCATCAATTTGTAATCACAAATTATCCATGATAAAATAAAACAATAACCTTTTGCATTTTAATATAATTATTGCAGAACATGAGAGTCTAGTATTCATGTGGTACATTCAGTAAACCGACCCGATACGAGCGGTGCCTACAACGTGAAACCTACGAAGAGCCAACTATGCAAAATTGGATATTGTGTACATGAGTCTATTTCCATGCTCATAATAAATGGTTATGTACACGCACACGTGCAAGCACACGTGTAATAAACTTTGGTTGGATAGATACTAAGTTTTGTGATCGCGAAATTCCATTACTACCAGGTGGCCTATCATGCCAATTCCAGGCCTCTAAGCATAATCACTCCCTAACAATGGTCGCTTCCCTGGCTGGAGGCCTTACAATTAAGGCACCCACACGATTGTCCGGTTACGCAGAAAACAATCTCAAAGGTTGACTTGCGAAATGCCATTTAGAAAAAAGAACAGGAACAAAATGTAGTAGTACTAAACTGACAGATGTCAAATGTGGTCTATTAAATTGGCCCTACTGTAGTTAAGTACGTAATAAAACACGGTCAAAGCGACAACTGGTGGCCTACCATGACGTCTTAAAGCAGGATCGTTTTAATCTTGTTCCAGTGTGGGTAAGAGACGGAGCTATAGAGGACGTCTAGCGCCATCTCTTTCCCACACTGGAACAAGATAAAAACGATCCTGCTATAAGACGTCATGGTAGGCCACCTGATAACTAATTAACAATAATAATATCTTGTGTTTGGTTTCAATTATTCACTAAACCAAATCTAACAATGTATGCGATAAACATGGCTTTCAGAGGTGACTGAATTATTGAGACCAGGGTATCAGGATATTGGTTACAAGCTACTCCATTACCTTCAGGACACCAAATTTAAACGGGCAGCAGCTGATAGAGTATGATGCCCCACAGTGAAAATGTTATGTTTTTATAGTATTATGCTATACTTACACTTTATATTCATCATTTATAATACTATTTATCATCCTTTTTATTTGTTTAAATGTTTTACACTCAGCAATCGATCTTATTCGATTTATTAACTTTGAAATAGCTGAAATAAAATATTAACTCATAATTTTCATGTTGTGACACTTACGTCAAATTGTCAAACTGTCAGTTTTTTTTTTATTTATCTTTCTGCTTAGTCTATGGATGGTTACTTTTTTGTTTATAATGGTAGACTTGTAAGGTATGTTATAAACATTAGAAGACGAGTGGTTCCCTTGATGGATTTATTGGTACTGAAAAGAAATGCACACTCAAACAATATCTAATGAGTAAGACGTACAACCTACACAAAAGTCAATGTACAGCGTAGCTCGTACAACACCTTTATTTCAAACAACTAAATAGTCTTCTTTGTTCTCTAAAAACTTATTATATAAGCTAACAACCATGATTGTGCTCGACAAACTACCAGTCAGACACGTCAACCTGTTCCTCATCCTAGTACGGCGTTATCATCACTCTATAATTAATGGGAGGGACCCACAGAGAGGCCCTGTTCGCGCCCTGCCTGCACCGTCTAAACAAAAGGGGCATAGCTGTGAGGAAAACAAAAGACGTTCACAACGTCTTAGCACGATTATGTCTACATATTTGTACATTTTGTACTAGGCACGCACTTTAAGTGAGTGCACGTACTTTCTTGAGCACTGAGTTGTTTACAATTTTAAATTATTTTTTAAGAATATATTTTAGGCTTACTTTGTGAATCTAATATTCTAGTAAAGTGGACTTTTCCCAACTATGTTGGAGTCGGCTTCCAGTCTTACCAGATGCATCTAAATACCAGTATGTTACATGGAGCGACTGCCTATCTGACCTCTACAACCTAGTTGGTACTCAGCAATACGATTCCTCTTGGTAAGACTGGTCGTCAGACTATCGGACCACTGACTACCTGTAACGACTGTCAAAGATCAACAAATGATAGCCTGAACCAACAGCATACCGTGCTTTCCGAGGCACGAAGGAAACTCGGTATGTAATGGGTGGTCACCCATTCTCGGACCAATCTAGGCAAGCGAGGTTTAACCTGAAGATTGACCGAAGTGGCTATTATTATTTAGCCACTAGCTCTTTCTAAGTACACAGAAAGTGTCTTTTCTAAATGATTCCGCCAAAAAACAAGCAACAAAAACAAAAAGATTTTTTACACAAAATGAAGATCAGAAGGTCCTCTTTCTCCACACATTTCGTTCACCCCAGCACATTGACATAACGTCTAGAATAGTCTAGATCTAGTTTTCAATAACAAACAGCTCGTACCTCGTCGACTGGTATAAGATTTGTTGTCACAACGGATAGCGCGCAGTCCACGTACTGAACTCTGTTGCACATTATTATTAGTGTGCGACGACATGCCGGCAAAGATTATGTGGGTAGGCAGAAGGGTTGGTTGGAGTTAGTTTTGTCATATTTACGGAAGTCTTCGGGGAAAATAGGCGTGGTGGTAGTTGGTGTAGTGGTCATGAGTTCCCAATTCCCCATGTAGGGCAAAGTGTAACTGGGTTTTTCCGTCAGGATTTCTTAGTTACAGTCACGGAGTCTGGCTTTGTGCCCAGAAGCAATAGGCTCGACCCCTATTACATGGGACTTAAACATAACTGGCGAAATGTGGGTGTACTATTAGGTACACCTCTGCCTAACCCTTCTGGGATTACAGGCGTGAGGATGATGATGTTATAGTAAGAAAATACTGTAAGAAAGAAAGAAAAAGTATTATTTTCAGCTCCAAACTTTATAATGCCATAAATATAAAAAATAAAATAAACCCTATGACTAGGAATGAACTGAAGAGAAATGTGACCAACTGGCTTAAGTGCTTGTCCTATGATGAGACTGAGAAACTTATGGTGTCATAAACGCGGTAGAAACACACACACATACACACCCACACACAAATACACACCTCATCCCCACCTCCACTCTACATTATACAACATAGTGTTCTTTATATTTTTTCTTTTTTTTTGTTATATTTTAATTTATTTTTGTCATTCTTAATTTAACTTCTTTTAGGTTAATCTAGGACAATGTCTATGATTGTATGTATTTTGAATTGGGCGTTGATAGCTGCGCCACAGTACTTTACTTTTGTATCTATATACAGGACAAAACGAAAAAATAATGCTTGAATTAAAATGAAACAAAATTGTAAAAAAAAAGTTAACATAAGAAAAAGATAAAACAAATGAAATTGGTCCTGTAGGAGGCCAAAAGGGCCAAAGTGATGTCACGGTCAGATACGAATACAAAATTTACGATACAAAATAAAGTGTACAACGAATAAATATAATATGTAACCTCAACAAAAATCACCCACACTCACAGACACTCTCCACGTTAGGCAAAAACCAGCTGCACAAAACATTCTCTCTATATTTTCCTCTATGGGATTTAGTTATGAATTTTTCATGGTGCGGCCGGGCGCCCATGTGTTCGGCGCGGTAATGCCGACAGTGTTACGTATACCGACTACGTTCGCCTCTGCATTCGATGCCAGGCGGCGAGGCTGCTACCTGACTATTTCCAGGCGGGTTTTTGGATTGGAAAGATGTCTTACTTTTTTGTCTATATATATATAAGTGTCCCTGTTTGCTTGTTTAGCTACTGTTGTTGGCCTTTTTCAAGTAAAGTCTTATTAAGGTGGATGCTCCAGACAGCCCGCGAAATTCAAATTTTCTTACGTTTTTTGCAATTTGCAGGCCAGTGCTAGGTTGTATATTTATTAAAATATTGTTTGCGACTGTAAGACGTATGTAGTTATAGAATTATAATTATCAAAGTCATCAATACAACCCTCCAAGCTCATAAAGGTGCAGGAATTACTTTTTCAAGGTCAAAGTCATTATAACACTGGCCTGCAAATTGCAAAAAACGTAAGAGAATTTGAATTTCGCCTTAGTTATATATAGTAAGGCGAAATTCAAATTTTCAAAAATAGAAAAGAAAGAAAGAAAAATATTTATTTGGGACAAGCACAGGAACTACAAAAAAATAATAAAAATAAAGAATCTAAAACTAAATACACCCCCACGCAATAATACATCACGCCTGCAGTCCCCGAAGGGTTATGCAGAGGTGTACCTACTGTACCTAATAGTACGCCCCATATCGCCAGTTATGTTTAAGTCCCATGTAAACGGGGGGCGAGCCTATTTCCATCAAACGGGTACAAATCCAGACTCCGTGGTTGCTACTGAAAAATCCCTCATGAAAAACCCCATTAACACTTTGCCCGACCCGGGAATCGAACCCAAGACCCCATGCTTAACAGTCGCGCTTGCGATCGAACATCGAGTCAGTCACTACTTACTAAAACTACTAAACGGATTTGGTTGAAATGTGGCACACAGATAGTTTATAACTTGGATCAACACATAGAATTTTGACTTTTTGTTCCGGTAGTATGATTCCGTAGGGCAGTTAGCGCGCGACGCGAGCGAAGCCGCGAGCATAAACTAGTTACTGAATAAACCTTAAACAAATAGGTACTATCGATATTCTTCAATATCGCAGCTCAAAGAGACATAAGCTTCATCTTGAAATATTTCAATAGTTACTATGAATAGACTGAAAGACTTTCGCTTCTATGAACGGGAAAGTCTAGACTCCGCACTTCTAAAAAGGATTTATTTATCGGAATATAGCTATACTAAACTCAAGTCGAGCATCGAACTCGGGACCACGCTCAACAGTCACGCTGCTAAACACTAGTCCATAATCCATGGCCAACTTCCTCCGTTTCCTTTCTCATGCTTTTTGTTACTAGCCTTTGTAAAGCAACAATGTACACCCATCATCTGCCTATCCTTTTCCCAATTATGTTGGGGTCGGCTTCCAGTCTGACCGTATGCAGCTGATTACCCGTTTTTTACGTGGAGCGACTAGCTATCTGAACTCAAATACGATACCCCGCTGTAAGACTGGTAGTCAGACTTTCAGGCCACTGACCATCTGTACCTAACGACTGTCATAGATCTACAAATGACAGCCGGGACAACATGCTTTCCGAGTCACGGAGGAAACTCGGTATGTAATAGGTGATCAGCCTAGGTAAGCACGGCTTAACCTAAAGATCGACTCGAAGGGTTGTTATTATTTATCCACGAGATCTTTGCAACAATGTACACCACAGTAAATAAAGGCACTTGCTTGATTCTAGTAAACCTATATAAAAGTTGGCAAAAGCTTCCGAATGAGAACTGATATAATAAACAGGCTTCTTCACGGCCTCCGTACAATATAGCACTTAGCGACACATAATAACTACACAATATAGGAACATAGGAGTGCAATGAGTCTAGAAACAAAGAAGATATGGCATTGTATATCTACAAAAGGGTCAAGTTCTGTTGTAAGTCTACTTTAAAATACATACATACATAAATTCACATCTTTTTCCCATGGGGGTAGGCAGGTACCAAAGAACGCCAAATCCTTAATACTTTCTTTTGTCTCGACCACGTTAGTACATCTGGTCTCTTTAAAATAATGAATGGATCAGATTTTTTTCTGGTGTTTGATCCGCCAATTTAAGAAAAGACATAAGTCAGTTTCAAATCTAACATCGAAATCGTTACGCTTAATGCTGGAGGTTCTTAATGATGTACTAAATCCACGGTAAGGGAATGACATCATCAAAATAAGCTTTATTTATTTATTAAAGATTTTGGAAGACTTACAGCTAGATACAATACAAGTCTTCACGAGTTATGTCGACCAAATGCTGGGCTCAAGCCGATTCCAGGCCTCTAAGCATAATCACTCCCTAACAATGGTCGCTTCCCTGGCTGGAGGCTTTACAATTAAGGCACCCACACGATTGTCCGGTTACGCAGAAAACAATCTCAAAGGTTGACTTACGAAATGCCATTTAGAAAAAAGAACAGGTGGCCTACCATGACGTCTTAAAGCAGGATCGTTTTAATTTTGTTCCAGTGTGGGTAAGAGACGGAGCTATAGAGGACGTCTAGCGCCATCTCTTTCCCACACTGGAACAAGATTAAAACGATCCTGCTTTAAGACGTCATGGTAGGCCACCAGTTGTCGCTTTGACCGTGTTTTATTACGTACCTATCTACAGTAGGGCTAATTTAATAGACCACATTTGACATCTGTCAGTTTAGTACCACTACATTTTAAAGTTAACATATTTTGTCATTATTACAATAAATGTGTAGGTAATCGTAATTGAATAAAGTTAAGCAATTGTGCAGTTCTAACTTCGAAGAAATAAATAATATTTTATGCCAGCCGTTAAAAGGTTACCAACGTTGTATTTTGATGAAATGTCAATATATGTTATATATAATATATAAGGTCTATTAAATTGGCCCTACTTGTAGTTCCACTTTGGGCATAGTACTAAGGCGTCAATACTCAAAACTCTTTGTTCCTACCTCATTTCTCCGCTCCGAAACTCAGACATAGGTACAACGTAAGACCTAAATATAACTAAGAAAGGCTTCGCCGTGACGCAGCAGCCATTTTCACTAGGATAATAAGCCGCACTTCCCTTCCACCTGTACAAGCAGAGCATTAATCTTCTTTGCAAGTCGGGTAAAAAATGACAGTTTCAAGTTAAAAGGAGTTTTCTTTCTGCATAATGATTGGACGGATATTCCTGATGGGTAGTTTAAAAACTATGAAAGAAAAATAGATTTTTATTAGACGTTTTTTGTTTTTATTAATCTATAGTTCGATGGCGAGTTTAAAATGTTAGCCGTTATACTTACTATCGTTTACCATTGTGACATAAAATAATATCACACCGGCAATTCGCGAAGGGTAAGGCAGAGGTGTACCTAATAGTACCTACACTAACATTTCGCCGGTTGTGTTTTAAGTCGCATGTAATGGTCAAGCTTATTGCCATCAATCGAGCGCATACCCAGACTCCGTGTCAGGTACTTACTGAACAAATCCAGATAAAAAAAACCCTATAACACAATGTCTGACCTGAGAATTGAACCCAGGACCTCATGCTCCGAACCGCAGTAACACTCTTTTATATCCCAAAATCTGGCAAAAAATAAGAAGCAAACGAAATTTTTTCAATAAAAATGAAATGTTAATCGCAATATAACATGAAACTTACTGCAGAGCAACAAGATACACCTTTACTTCCGAAGCCACACAAACGAAGATAAGCATTAATAAATAAAAATAAAAATAATTTCGGATCAAACCTTGTTGTTCGGGAACGTTCCGGAGATCTGCTGCAGTCTTATTTAAAACCTAGCTTATACCCCCGGCTTCGCCCGCGTGGAGTTCGATAATTGACCCACAAGATCATACTACCGGTATTAAAAGCCTATGTGTTAATCCAGAATATAAACTATCTTGATGAGCGTGAAGGAGTAACAAACATACACACAAACACACATACAAACTTTCGCCTCATAATATTAGTGTGATACCGTTTGCTTAAAAAAAGCATTAAAATAATAAGACACAAAAATTTAAGGTCTTACTGTTTCTGTCCCACTGCTGGGCAAAGGTCCCTCCTACTGACTTCCAGTTCTTTTGATCCAGGGCTAACGTGGGCCACAGGTGGTTAGTTTTGTCCAGCTCGTTCTACCATTAGGGTTTTTCTATCAGGAATCTCTCTGTTTGGAGTCTGGATTTGTACCCCTATTACATAGGACTTTATAAAACATTACGAAATGTGGTAGGTACACCTCTGCCTAGCCTTTCGGGGATGACAAGCGTGATGTTATGTTTTTATGAACGTGCCAACACGAGTTGAAGTTAGAAGTCAACATAAGCAAAGAAAATTTCATTAACTCGGTGTTTTGATTTATCACTAAGTGTTTCAGTAGATTTAACAACAAAGTTGTACTTAAATTCATTGCCTTAATTGACTTTTTAATTAGGCTAAAAGTTACGAAACGCCGTCGCTCGCTCCGGTCCGGTCTAGCTTAATTTATGAATATCAGATTTTTTCACAAACGCCTGGATTAAAATGAAGTCCGAGGAGAAAATGTATTTGAAATAAGCTTCTTTGGAATCTTCGAAAAAAAAAAGTAGAGTGACAAAGGAGTACTCTTCAATATACCCACATATCGCCAGTTATGTATAATCGCATGTAAAGGGAGTGAGTATTGCCTTCAGCCGGGCATGAATAAACTTTGCCCGACCTGGGAATCGAGTTAGCTTTACTACACCAACGAGTCAATCCTAACTATACAACCTGTTTTTTTTGATATCCCATAACTCTATGGTATTATTGAGACCATATCAAAGAATCAACTGGCATATGAATTATGTTTCAATCATCCTTTTTTTTTTTCATTTTTCATACAAAATAATTCGGCAAAGTCACGATTATTAACGTAAAACACCCTTACGTGAAATATGTCAACGTCGCATTTTCTTAGCTTTAAATACCAGAATGTCCCCAGCCGTTCCCGAAAGGGAACAGAACATTGTTATTTTAATTGTGTCTGTAATTGCGGGTAAATACAAGTTAAGAATGACTGGTTTGAAAACTTAGACATATGTCGAGAATATCACGCCGCGCGGACGCCGCCGGGCGACCGCGGGCGGGGAGCTGAGGCCGCGGAGGGGGCGCTCGAGCTGCGAGCCCGCGCCGGCCGGCACAGCACTGCGTCATCGTCCACCGAGCGATTCGTTACTCCTATTTTCTCGCCTAATTAATTTAACCGTTTTGTTTTCCTTTGTTACAATCTTATTATTATACAGTCCACTATATAGCAAGTCACCGCGTTTTAGTCCTCTTAACACCCTGAGGATATCACCCATTCCTTTCTATGGTCCTTCTACGTGTTATTGACCAGTTACTGGGAGTGACAAGCGGTTTTGCAAAATTTTGAAAACGGCCGTTGGAAAATTGGACTTCGAGATCAAGACGACTTCTCGCCCCTTCGTGCGAATCTGGTTCCAGTCTTCGGTCATCATCTACGGCGCCTTGAGAAGAGGCGTATTTGGTGGAGCAAGCAGTTCTTCAGTGGTCATCGTAGCTGGGTCATCGCAGCGTAGCAGCCCAAGCAGTGCCCAAGAACTTCGCAATCCATTTGAAGCAAGAAAACGTTTGGTTTGGACAAGCAGTCAACGGATTTCGTGAGATCTTTCCATATTCTTACTAACATTTGTACATAACTCAACTAACTTTCATTCCACTAGAGTATTAGTTAGTGCATTAGACCAGTGAATCATACATTAGTAGTACCTTTTCGTCCTAGTGAGTATTACCCATCACATACTATTAGTTATTTACTTGTTTAACTTGTAGAATTCATCATACACTTTCAGTCCGTATTGATTTTTTCCTTGTAGTTTAGTGTCATATTTCAAGCCATTCAAGTAGATTTGACCCATAAAAGTAGAATAACACCCATTAATAATTAGTAATAAGTGCTTATTAATCTAGCTTATCATTAGATTGTAAGATAGTGCCATAAGTTCACCTTCACCGTTTTTTTTTCTCTTCACAGTTTGACAGTTAGAATTCAAACATTTTTCTTTCCAACCGCCTACTGGTTTTGAATAGCAGCTTTCTTCAATCAGCTGTTTGCTCTTTGTTGTTCTACAGGCGCATTATAGCGTATATTTCAGTGCTTTTGGCATCTATTCTTAAATTAAATTCCATTTTCAAGTTTTTCTTGCCAACTTGCTATCCTCTGACGCTAACCGCTACCTACTTATTTAGCCATGGCTGAAGAAATGAAGATTAAAGAGCTTTCAAAAAAACGTGCCTCAGTAAAATCGCAGCTTACTCAATTCACAACTTTTATAACTACCACTAAGTCTTGCGAACAGCTTAGCGAGGAACAACTTGTCGAGTTAGAGATAAGAATTGAGAAAATAGTTTCCTTATATGCCACCTATGATCAGTTACAGAGTCAATTGGAGTACCTGTCTGCACAACCCGACGAGCAATTTTCCGAACGAGAGAAATTCGAGTGCAACTACTACAAGCAACTTGCATCTGCTCGCGCGCTTCTGTCACAGCATCGCGCTCAACTGGCATCTAAGGTAAGCTCCAAAGAACAACTTTCGATGGTTACTAGACATAATAATGTAAGACTTCCTAAAATAAATCTACCTCACTTTAGCGGCGGCTATAAGGATTGGTTGGAGTTTAAAGATATTTATATGTCATTGATTCATGAAGAGAAAAGTATAGATAACATCAACAAATTTCACTACTTACGTTCGTCACTTAATGGCAGCGCAGCACTAGTTATTAAAAGTTTAGATTTCAGAGGGGACAACTATGACAATGCTTGGCAATTGTTATGTGAAAGGTACGATAATAAGCAATTATTAATAAATAATCATCTTCAAGCTTTATTTAATGTGGAACCACTTCAAAAAGAAAGTAGCCAGGGTTTACGTCAGATCGTTGATGTAACCAACAAAAACCTGCGGTCACTGGCAACGCTAGGGCGGTTCGTACAGCATTGGGGTGACATGGTCATACATTTAATGGCATCAAAGTTAGACCCGGTTTCTAGCAGACAGTGGGAAGAGTATAGGAACACTCTGACTGAGTATCCATCCTTAGATATGTTCACAAAATTTATATCTAACCGCTGCAATCTTTTAGAAACGCTTGAGGAGGCACAGAGTTTAAAATCGAAACCAGAGTCATCGCACAGTAAGCCAAAAAGTTTTTCTGTCACAACAAGTAAGGGAAAATTTAATATTTCATGTCCCCTATGTAAACAAAGTCACTACATATTTAGTTGTGATCAATTTAAGGCGCTCTCAGTCGCTGCACGCCTATCAAAGGTGAAAGACTTTAAACTTTGTTTAAATTGTTTACGACCAGGTCATTTGGAGGTTACTTGTCCACTTGGTCACTGCAAGTACTGCACAAAAAGGCATAATACAATGTTGCATTCTCATGATGATGATCCTAGCTCTAGTAAGGAGCATATAACTTTAACTGGTACTAATCAAGAATTTTCATCTCGTCATGTATTGCTTTCCACAGCTTTGGTCAGAGTCACGGACCATTCCGGGAAGCCGCATAGCGCCAGAGTCTTACTTGACAATGGAAGCACGGCAAACTTTGTTACCAAGGACCTTTGTGGTAAGCTACATTTACCTATTCGTAGTGTAAACTCACACGTCGCAGGCATAAACAGTCAAGTGTCTACCATTACGCAATCTTGTTCTTTACATTTACAATCGTGCGATGGGTCATATCACATTAACATTGATTGTTTTGTCTTGCCCAATATAACCACTCATATACCTCATACATACATAGACTTAACTGACTTGCAGCTACCAGCAGGCGTAAGTCTGGCTGATCCATCTTTCAATGTCCCTTCTTCCATCGACATACTTGTTGGAGCCGACATCTTTTGGGGTGTGATTGGTCGTAATCGTATACAGCTAGGTAGACATATGCCAACGCTCTTCGATACCAAGCTCGGATGGCTCATATCAGGCACTATGCCTCAACCTAACATAGCTCATTCATCAGTGTGCATGTTCTCGCAGGACAAGCACACACACGTACAGGAGCCCATGGATCTGTCAAGATTCTGGGAACTTGACTCTATCCCACCTAAGTTCAATTTCACAGCCGAAGAGCGAGCATGTGAAGAGAACTACATAAAAACTACTAGGCGTGATGCAGATGGTCGTTTCATAGTCACCATACCCTTAAAGCAACCTCTTGAAGCATTAGGTAACTCGTTTGAGATGGCTAAACGTCGCTTTCTGTCGTTAGAGCGTAGACTTGAGAGAGATCCAATACTTAAGCATCGCTACGTAGAATTCTTGCAGGAGTATGAAGCATTAGGTCACATGAGCGAAGTAACTCAGCCTTCTTCATCTCACGCATATTACCTTCCACATCATGGTGTTTTCAGAGAGTCCAGTACAACGACCAAGCTTCGAGTTGTCTTCGACGCATCAGCCGTCACAACTTCTGGTAAGTCGTTCAACGACATTCAAGGTATAGGACCCACAGTACAGGATGACTTAATATCCATATTGTTGAGGTTTCGGCAGCATAAATACGTCATATCGTCAGACATCGAAAAGTTCTTTCGTCAAATCGTAGTTGAGGAATCGCAGCGACATCTACAGCAGATATTGTGGCGCTCTGATCCATCATTACCAATTAAAACCTACACATTAAACACCGTTACTTACGGGACAGCATCAGCTCCGTTCATTAGTACACGATGTTTGTCTCAACTGGCAAAGGAAGCAATCAACACACACACACAACAGTCAATACAACACGATTTTTACGTCGACGATTATCTGTCTGGAAGTGACTCTATAGAGAGCACTATTGCGCTTTGTAGAGATGTCACGAGCATACTTAAGACTGCACAACTCAATCTTCGCAAGTGGCAGTCTAACAATACACAAATACTTCAGGCAGTCACTACTAACACACTTGATTCATCCACTCATACCACATCCACACCAACACACACAGACTCACATAACACAGTCAGCTTGAGCATTGACGAACCAAGCAAAACCCTCGGTCTTAATTGGCGTTGTCAAACTGACTGTCTTACATTCTCCATTCACATACCTGAACATACAGATGCTATTATCACAAAACGACACATACTTTCCACAATAGCGCAAGTATTCGATCCTCTAGGTCTTGTCTGTCCGTGTATCATCGAGGTCAAGGTCATAATGCAGAGATTATGGATAGACAAGTGTGCATGGGACGACGAGGTTAATGTGGATATTAAAAAGTTATGGCTGAAGTTCACACAGACTTTACCACAGCTTAATCTTCTCACCATACCACGCTGGGTGGTATGTGATAGCCCTTTATCTGTGGAAATCCACATTTTTACAGATGCGTCGGAAAAAGCATACGGAGCTTGCATCTACATTCGTTCCGTAGCTAGTAGTGGCACCGTTCATGTTCATCTGCTCACGTCCAAAAGTAAGGTTGCACCGATAAAGTCGACCACAATCCCAAGGCTAGAGCTTTGCGGAGCCTTATTAGGGACAAGGTTGTGTGCAAAAGTACTAGAGTCGTTAACACTTAAACCTAACAAATGCATATTCTGGTGTGATTCGATGATTGTCTTAGGTTGGCTGTCTGCTTCACCTGGCACGCTCAAGCCGTTTGTCAGGAATCGAGTTTCGGAGATACGGGAAGGCTTTGGTGGTTATACCTGGCGCTATGTGCCCTCCAAGGACAACCCTGCAGATCTTGTCTCCCGTGGTCTGAGCGCTGATCTTATAGGTCAATCTTCCATGTGGTGGTCAGGGCCTTCATTCTTACTTACAGACCCATCTCTTTGGCCTTCGATGCCTAACACAGACGTGAACACAATCCTACCAGAACTATTAAAATCACAATCCATTACCATTAATAATCAATCATTACCTATCACTAATCCTACTATACACAATAATTTATTTCAAACTTTGATCAATAATTCATCTAATTACTCACATTTACAACGCCTATTAGCATACGTATTTAGATTCATTAATCGTGCTAAAGGAGTACATACTCATAGTCTTACCCTTACTAATTCAGAGTTGTCCTACAGCGCTGATTTCATAATGAAAACAGTACAAAGGGAAATGTTTCCTGAAGAGTACGAACTACTTTCATCAGGTAAACCATTACCCAATAAAAATCGCCTTAAGAAATTATCTCCTTTTATCGAGTCTGGTATTATACGAGTTGGAGGCAGATTAGATAATTTTTGCTACGATTATAATGTCAGGCACCCAATCATTATTTGCAGCAAACATAACTTAACTAAGCTTATTTTTAGTACCTATCACTTACGCCTATTCCATGCTGGTCCACAGTTACTCTTAGCCACAATAAGACATGAGTATTGGCCTTTGGGTGGTAGAAACCTTGCCAAATCAACCGTTCATAAGTGCGTAAAGTGCCAGAGATTCAATGGTAGAACTGTTCAACCCATCATGGGTAACTTGCCTAAGGAACGAGTTCAACTAGAGTTTCCCTTCCTAGAGACTGGCACAGACTATGCCGGACCCATCCTCCTAGCTGACCGCAAAGGTAGAGGATGTATATTAGTAAAATCATACATATGTGTTTTTGTTTGTCTAGCCACCAGGGCGGTTCATCTGGAGCTTGTCTCAGACCTAACGAAACATGCCTTTATTGCAGCACTGAATAGGTTTATTGCTCGTCGTGGTAAACCAAAGACCATCTACTCAGACAATGGTACAACCTTTATTGGCACTTGTAACGAAATAGCTGCCATATTACAACAGGACTTTTCTTCAGAAATGGCAGAAGCAGGTATTAATTTTCACTTTATTCCGGCATACACCCCACACTTCGGTGGCTTATGGGAATCTGCCGTGAAATCAGTAAAACATCACCTTAGGCGTATATTAGGCCTCGCACATCTCACTTACGAAGAGATGTCTACGTGTCTGATTCAGGTTGAGGCAATTCTAAACTCTCGTCCTCTCACTCCTCTTTCCACTGATCCATCAGACCTATACCCCTTAACTCCTGCCCATTTCCTTATTGGGAGATCTCTCACATCCCTGCCGCATCCGCAAGTCACCAACCACAACATCTCCAGCCTGAAACGTTTCCAGCGTATTGAGCACCTGAAGCAACAGTTCTGGAATAGATTCTCTAACGAGTATATCTTTTACCTCCAACAGAGAACCAAATGGACGGACTCCGATGGGGTGCTTGAAGAGGGAGCCATGGTGGTGCTCAAAGAGCAACAATCACCACCACTGATGTGGCCACTCGGTCGTATCGTACGTCTCATACCTGGGAGGGACGGAATAAGCAGAGTCGCAGACGTAAGAACGAAGAAGGGGATAGTCCGACGTGCTTACAACACCATCTGTCCTCTTCCAGTCTAACCATTGAAGACAAGTCTTCAACGCCGGGAGCATGTCGAGAATATCACGCCGCGCGGACGCCGCCGGGCGACCGCGGGCGGGGAGCTGAGGCCGCGGAGGGGGCGCTCGAGCTGCGAGCCCGCGCCGGCCGGCACAGCACTGCGTCATCGTCCACCGAGCGATTCGTTACTCCTATTTTCTCGCCTAATTAATTTAACCGTTTTGTTTTCCTTTGTTACAATCTTATTATTATACAGTCCACTATATAGCAAGTCACCGCGTTTTAGTCCTCTTAACACCCTGAGGATATCACCCATTCCTTTCTACATATTTTATAATTATGATTGATGATATCTCCGAAACTATGCATTTTTGGACCCCCTTTCCTAGGAGTTTTAGTATTACTTTTACCTACAGAATATAACCCTAGAGTTATGGGATATAAAACAAAACAGGTTGTATTTATACCGATGTTGTGGTACCGTAATATTGTAAAAAACTGTTACAATTTTGATGTACTCACTGACGATTTTTCACCATTATGCCCTGTATAAAAGGCTGATCAGTGAGCGCGGTAGTACTCAATAGTATATTCTATCTATCTATGTATAACGAGCCTAGCCTCATAATAATATGCATAATTGAAATCATTAAAGAAATATTGGCATACAGTAATGGATGGTTGCAATGACATGACGTGGTCTACACGTAATGACAGATGTTTACCTGTTATCTGAGAGGTCAAACTCAAAATCAAAGCATTATTTCATTACTTACAGGCACTTTTGAATGTCAAAAACAAAAGGATTAAGCTACAGTCCCAGTCACAAGGCATAATAACTTGTGAAAATACTGTAGCCCATTTGCCCATTCCAAAGCGTGGATCTGTGTGGAGAAGAATGTGCAAGAAACTCCATGGATACCCTTTTAAATCAAAATATTTTTACAAGATCTTAGTTACATCTTGTGCTAGAAGTACAGACGTGCACACAAGAACTTGCACATGTGTTCATTGATCTGGAGAAAACGTATGATAGGTAGGGTTGCCAACATTTCTTAGACAAAATATAGTATTTTTCAAAATAAGCTATAAAAATATAGTACAATTAAAAAAAATAGTCAAAGATTATTTGATAATTATTTATTTTTATAAAAACTATATTTTGTGGAGAAGTATGGAAGAAGAAGACATGCTACGCTGACCTCAAAGGAATTGGGATAAAGACATTCATGTTGAGATAATAATTGTGAGGACAATGTACAAACACGTGCACATTAAGAGCGTCCAGAGTAAACAGCAATACCGATACAGTTCTTTATTCAAAGACATCAAAAAACCGCCCAAGTGCGAGTCGGACTTGCGCATGGATACCTACCATCGTAGTAGGGTCGTCCCTTTAATTTTTGATTAATTTGTATTTGTGTATTTGTTTTTATAGCGGCAACCGAAATAGACATTCTGTGAAAATTTCAACTGTCTACCGATCTATTACGGATCATGGGACACAGCCCGCTGACAAACAGACGGACGGACGGACGGACGGACGGACAGCGGAAGCTTACTAATAGGGTCCCGTTGGTTACCCCTTGGGTACGGATCCCTAAAAAGTGCGCTAGGATTTTTCTACTTGGTGGAAACGGACTCTTTGACAGCAAGTGTGACGTAAGCATCTCTTAGTCTAGTTAGAAATAATAGATTCCTAATATTTCACATTAGCGCCTGCTTTTAATCCACAAGAGCACAATTTTTTATTTTTTTATTTACCAATTAAATATACATTACTATTACACATTATATTATTATACATTAATATTAATTACATTTGTTTTTGCATAGCATTTTTAAACCACTAAGGGTTGTGCTTAATGCTACATGTAATTCTTCATCATAATAAAAACAAAGACAAGGTAAACAATAAAATACAACATAATAATATAATTATTTATTTATTTATTTAATTTAATGCACAATGTACACAACCAATTTTAACACGTTAAGCTTAAACTAGTGAGTACATGACCCTGTTAGGTCGCAGCAAGATAACTTAAAACTAATATTGAGAATAGGGTATCTATCTAGATTTATCCAATATCACTTACATATCATTAGGAATTAAATATTATATTAATTAAATTTATATCTAACACACACACACATTATGTACCTTAATTCGAAATTTGGTAACTTCATCTCTGTTTATATACTAGTTACTACGATTTTTGATTCCGCAGAATAAAATACAACCGCTAAAGCCCATCAAAGAATGTCGTTAAGGCTATCCAATCAATATAAAAATGTTAATGTAACACTCCATAACGGTTTCCGGACAAAATTAATATTTTGTGAAACAATGTCCCCGATATTAAAACCAGCTGTTTAATACTAACAAAATATTCTCCAAAGAATTTAAGGTTTAGCTTTATTACAATGAAGGGACATAAAAATTACCATTTTTATGCTTATAGGTAAATTTTAGAGACGTACGTGATTACGGGAAATTAAATAGTGTGGGGAAAGTATCGACTATTTACTTATTGGGTTTTTTTTCATCAGGAATTTCTCAGTAGCAGCCACAGAGTCAGAATTTGTGCCCGGTTGATGGCAATAAGCTCGCTACCTAATACACGGGGACGCAAACGCAAATGGCGAAGTGTAGGTGTACTATTAGGTACACTCCTGCCTTACCCTTTGGGGATTAAAGTTGCGATGATATTTTATGTTAAAGTACAGACTATCGATTTACGATTAGTCAACTATTTTGAAACGTTATAATTATTTTGTGTTCGAAGCTTCTGGCTTGGTACTGACCTAGTTTAAAATGTTTCTCGATATTATTTATTCAAAATTGTAATTGGTATTCTATGCCTTGAACTTGACATTTGTTGTGTAACTATGGATTTATGAAATAGCAAACAATAATTGCTTCAGAACTTTTAACAAATAGCTATGCAACAATTTTGGTAATCTTTCTCTTAGCTTCCTTTTTATTTGGCATCAATGAATTTCTTACAGAACATTTTTTATTAAAATAATTATTCAGTCCATAAGGCCAACAGGAACGAACTTCGATTAATAATCGATCGAAGGGAACGAAATCAATCTGAACGGAATCACTAATACAGATAATACTAGATGTCTCGTTACAATGTAAATGGGGTGCTGTTCCATAAACGACAGTATATACTTAACATCGTGTTCTGCAAATCCTGTTGTTTACTAGTTACAAAACCTGATGACCACCAGAGAAGGCATCTAACTCCTAACTCAATTCTAGTCCGGCTCAATGGGGGCTATCGTTTTTGAGCTCACCAGATGGCGCACTGTCGAGTAAGGTCCTGTCAGTTATTATATTTAATACTGCATCAATAACTTCATAAAAAAGTTTATTTTATTACGTATAACAACATAGTGTAAGCTTTAGATATATATTTACAATATTCTTCCTAAAATTAGCAAGCATGAAACATTTAAAAATTATTCTACTTCCAAGTACTAACAATATTATTATTCTAAGTTGCTACTTAACATCTTCAAGTCATAATTAATCAGGAATGGCTCAATCTAGAACATAATCGTGAGTATTAGTATAAATACGTGATAAAAAAGCACGCAACGCGTGAACACTATGACATCTGACATTTTGGAGGACCTTAGTCTTCACAAGCGCCTCTAGCGGCATTGATAGATTGCTATCGACACACTCACAAGAAGATGGTCTAGTTTCATCGACTCCGGATAGTATCGGCGAGGTGCCGAGGTCGGTTTTATATCTGTCGCAGGTATATTGTCAAAGCCGTGATATTACAATTACACTAGTGATATTTTATTTAAACGGTAGATTAACTATTGACTTCATCTAGCCTTTTCCCAACTATGTTGGGGTCGGCTTTCAGTCTAACCGGATGCAGCTGAATACCAGTGTTTTACATGGAGCGACTGCCTATCTGACCTCCACAACCCAGTTAGTACCTACGGGTAATACGATACCCCTTGTTAAGACTGGTTGTCAGGCTTTTTAGGCCACTGGCCTGGCTACCTGTAAAGACTGTCAAAGATCTACAAATGACAGCCGGGACCAACAGCTTAACGTGCTATTCGAGGCACGGAGGAAACTCGGTCTGCAATGGGTGGTCACTGTCCAAAGACCAACCTAGGCAAGCACGGCTTAACCTAAAGATTCACCAGAGCGGCTGTTATTGTTTAGCCACGAGCTCCTCAACAATTGACTTAATTTCTTACAATTTAACGGCCTGGTTTTAGTGTCATAGTATCGACTAACCACCACCTCAGCAAAATACATCACTACTAAAAAACCGTCTGATTTAGGTGGTGATTTATGTACAATAAGGGGCAACTTTTAATTTCGTAAAGCAGCTATGTCTAAGCTATTTGTTTGAGGCTGGTTATAAAACTGTCTACTCCCCGTGTTTTATTGTTTTGGACGTGACTCCGTAACTGTGTGCTTGTTGCCTAATTTGTAGGACGATTTATAATTTTTTGAACATTTAGGGTTACTGGAGAAAAATCTTTTGTGTGAAATGTAGAAATCAACTGGGAATCAAGGATCATTTACTTAACTCCATTAATAATTAAGTATTTCATGAAAGTCATTAAATGGAATTAAATGAACTTAGAGGGGTAGTATTGATCCTGCCGGTGTTGCGGGACTATTCGAAAGAGATACCGTGGCCCCGGAACACAAAGGGCGATGAAGGAACATGGATGGGTTTTAGTCAGTAAAAGTCTGACACTCCCTCCTGCTCCGCCCAGAGCGGGAGAAGTCATTTGATGATTTCCCATCCGAAAAAAAAAAAAAAAAAAAAAAAAAAAAAAAGGGGTAGTATCCATAATTTTAATGATTATTATTATAACTAAGAAACTTTGAATTTCGCTATAAGTATATAATTATTTATATATAGCGAAAAAAATTAAGCTTTTTTTTCTATGTATTTTTTCATTTTTTACGATTCATTTATTTCGCAGAGTTGCCACTTTATGCACATGTTCATAGCATCAAATGATAGTAGACTAGACAAGGTATAAGAAAAATAAAGTTGCAAAGCGGGATCACGCGGTACTTAGCAGGAATTTAATTTAAATTGATCTGCTCCATACAAAAAAATAACACATTTTTAAGCCCAAAGCATAAAGTTTAAAAAAAAAACATAGGGGCAATTATTATTGAGATTAATGACCTCTATCCATCCACATCAAGAAACAAGTAAAAAAACAAAGTTGGTCCCTAAGTCACTGAAATCATAATTTCGACCCACTGTGCGACGCCTTCTTCCTCATCAATAAGTATACAGTCAGCGGATGTTGTACAGGAGACAAATTTTGTCGACGAAACTGTACCCCCCGCTAAAGCTGCAACAAGTCGTAGGAAATGGAGCATTGAAATGAATAAATTCATCCTACGTACCTATCTTCACCTTACTAGTATGGAAACAGACAAAAATGCATACTTACCACCGCTTCACACTAAGTTCTTAGAAAAATACCTGGCTATGCAAGTCAGCCGACAAAGAATAGGTGACCGGCGTAGAGCCTTAATACAGAAGAAATTATTACTACAAGACACAATAGATCAGATTTATGAGGAAGTCAGAGCCGAACTACAAATGTTACATACTCAAATACAGCAACACTCCAAACAAGTTAGTACACAATCCGGCCAACGCATGAGATGGACGAACGAATACATACATTAGAATATACATACATTACAATACATTAGAATATACTTCACTGCCACACAGTTAGAAACAAATAAAACAGCCTATAGAAAAAAGTTACTTGAGGAATTCATAAATAAATATCCATAATTAGAGCATATAACATGTCTGATCAAGTAAGAGCGATTATAAATAACAAATATATACATGACAACAGATTAAAAGAAATTAAAACCCAGGTAGCTTCAGAACTAAGCAAAAGTAACAAAAACACACAAAATATTGAAGACATAAATCATGATCACTGGAATACACAAACCCATGACGACTCAGCCTACCCACCTACCCCAAACCTACCACAACCCCCTACAAATACCTACCCCACCTACCTACCAACCTACTACAAATACTAACTTCTCTGATACACCTAATAATACTCTTACGACAAATATAATCTTAAACAATAGCACAGACTATAACATCGTATCTCAGGCTGTCATAAATATACAATTTTTGTTTGCACAATATAGATGTTGGTCAATTTGGACCTACGCAAATTAATTTTGATACTACTCCAGAAACCAACCCAGAAATTGAATCCAGATTTCATCAAGCTCAAATAAATTTTAATTGCACACATCCCACTAATAGACCATACATCCCCAAGCAGAAGACTTCTCGCAAGTTTTTTGCCATTGTTTCTTACATAAATACTGTCATTCTTCCTAAGTATGTAAATGCCGACACCGAATTCACCAAATTGCAGACCATAATCTACTGTGCAGGATGGACGGCAGCTACATGCAACGGGGCTAAAATATCAGACCCTATCCAAAATGAGCGCCGCCCACAGAGAAAACCGAAATGGCAAATCAGATTAGAAAAGAAGATTGAAAATCTAAGAGCAAACATAGGTAGGCTGACACATTTCATTAATGGTTGGTAAAAATTAATAGCTTAATAGCTGCAGTAGAAGAAATAAAGATAAATATCAACTATACGCACAACACGAAAACCCAAACACAGAATTAGGACACTTTTTGGACACTCTTAAACAAAAATTAAGCGCTGCATCGAGTAGACTTAAAAGGTACATAACATGCACAAATTGCAAAGTCGAAAACACAAAATTTATCAACAACGAAAAAATATTTTAAATTTTTAATCTAACATCTAATAACAAAGACACTACTAACCAAAGTCTAGAGACACCTACATCCGAAACACTACGAGAATTTTGGGCTAACATTTGGACAAATCCAGTACATCATGATAACCACGCAGACTGGGTTAAAGAAGCTACACCAGAAATTCCAGAAATGGAATTTGAATTTATACCAATAGAAACATTTAAAGACGTCATCAAACACACACACAACTGGAAATCGCCTGGCACTGACGACATCCAAAACTACTGGTATAAGAAATTCTCAAGCATACACCCCTTCCTATTGTATAACCATTTAAATACATTCATCCAATCACTACATTTACTTCCTCAATACATAACACACGGAGTTACTTACATGATACCTAAAGACACGAATGACACCAAAAACCCTGCGAAATACCGGCCAATCACTTGCCTACAAACCTTGTACAAAATTCTCAGCCTGCGTAAGCGAAATAGTATTCGAGCATTTAACTAAAAATAACATTCTAGCAGAACAGCAAAAGGGTTGTCGTAAGAATAGCCAAGGATGTTAAGAGCAACTAACCATTGACGCCATTGCTATGAACAGCGCTGTGAAAAGCAGAAAGGATATTCACACAATATTTAAAGACTATTAAAAGGCCTTTGATTCAGTTCCGCACAGCTGGTTGCTATACACGTATTAAATCTTCATAAAATTCACTCTACACTTAAATAATTTTTAGGAACTTCCATGCAGAATTGGCAAACGGTTCTTAAAATCAATTCTTCCTCCTCAATCAACTGTAGCTACCGAACCAATCTGTATAAGACGTGGAATTTTTCAAGGAGATGCTCTAAGTCTTCTGTGGTTTTGCATGGCATTCAATCCACTCTCACACTTGTTAGACCAAAACAGGCACGGGATTCACGCTGGACAGCAATAACACACAATACACGTTAACACACCTTATGTACATGGATGACATAAAGTTATATGCAGCGGATAAAGAAGCGCTTTATCAACTAGCTGATGCCACACAACAATATTCTGATGATATTTGTATGTCATTTGGAGTTGATAAATGTAAAATTTTATCCATTGTAAAAGGAAAATTTCAAAATAATAGATACACACTTCTGTCAGGACCATCGATCGAGCCAATGGATGAACAGAGTACATACAAATAGTTTCAAACAGTCCAGACAAATACAACAAAAGATGTCAAAACAAGAACTGCTCAAAAAAATCACACACCGCTTCAACCTTATCTTAAAAAGCACCTTAATTCAAGAAATACAATTAAAGCTACTAACACCTTTGCAATACCCATTCTCACATACTCTTTCGGAATTAGACGATGGTCAAAGACATAAAAAAAACTACAGCGCACTATCCATACACTCCTAACCAAACATAGAAAACACCATCCAAAATCATGCATAGGTACAACGACTTACACTACCACGCCAAGGAGGGAGAGGATTAATAGACATACCTACGCAATTTACACAACAAACATATACTTTCACTTCGAGCGTACTTTCATAACAAATCAGAAACCTCATCAGTAGCAAGTAACGGAGACCGATAACAAACTAACACCACTAAACCTACAAAACCGAAACACACAAATAAATTAACACATTGTAAGTACACAACAAAAAATAGCAGTATGGTCTAAAAAAGCCCTACACGGAAGACATTGAACCTGCCTGAGCCGTCGATAAAATAAAGTCGAACGAATGGCTCAAACGGGGCGAATTGTTTCCCGAGACCGAGGGTTTTATGCTGGCCATACAAGATCAAATAATAGCTCCCTGTAATTACAGAAAATACATCATAACTGACACAAACCAGCCGACTGACTTGTGCAGACATTGCAACAATGCCTCCGAAACTATACAACAACCGATTACAAACACCGCTATGACCAAGTGGCTGCAATCATACACCAACAGATAGATTGAAATATAAATTAGTTTCTGAAATGATACCGTATTATAAATATAATATTATAAATAAATATAAAGAAGTAGCCTTAGAGAATAAGGATCAAAAAATTTACTGGGACAAAACAATAATAACCGATAAAACCATTAATTACAATAGACTCGACATTACCGTTCACGACAAAACCAAAAAAACAGTTTAATTATTTATTTATTAAAACTTTATGCACATAATGTACAAAGGCAAAGTTTGATATATATTTATAGTATTTTATAGATCCTTGTAGTTTACCTAGTATTAATTAAATTATTTTCATATGTACACCTACCACTGCTTGTCTCTGCGTCACCCAAAGGTTGACTGGTAGAAAATGCCTATGGCATTAAGTCCACCTCTGTACTTTGTGCTTGAAGTGTTAAGTAAATAAATAAAGGCGGACTGACCGACCTGACCTGACTGATCAGATAGACATAGCTATACCTAACTCGCATAATATTCAAGCCACAATATCCGAAAAGCTCAGTAAATACCAAGATCTTGCCATTGAAATTAAAACCCAATGGAAAGTACAAACTGTTCATATAGTCCCCATTGTTCTCTCATCTACTGGTATTGCAAAACAGGATATTATACATATGTGCAAGGATACTTTCAAATGTCGCAGTAAATGCCATAATAACCTTAACCGTTGCAGCTACACAAAAATGATCAGTTTAAGGAAATTAATATAAAATCAAGAATATTTTATTTTGATTTAAACAAACTATTAAGGGTATAAATCAGTGATTCCCAAAGTGAACCAGGAAGACCCCCAGGGGTCCACGGAAGACCCCCAGGGGTCCACAGAAGACCAGTCGGGGGTCGTCGTTGGCGTGAAAAAAATATTGAGACTTTAATAAAAGCATTTCGAAACTATAAGATTCTAACTTTCAGATTTTTTTCCAAAAAAAAACTTACTTTGGACACCACCACCACCACCTAACAGATAGTGCGAAAAAATAATAGTGCAAACCTGCTTTTCTTTTTTGGGCTTGAAAAAATTGCAGCGGGTGTCCACCAAAATCAGAAAATTTTGAAAGTGGTTTATCTGAAAAAAAAACTTGGGAGCCTCGGGCATAAATACTGCTTTAACTTTCTATATGCCAGAGACTGTTTTAATCTTAATATATCCCCTTCCAAAAATCTATAACATATAGTTTGTAAAAGATCAGGTTCACCATATAATAAAATCCTGTTTTCTTGAAGATCGTTGTTAATATGATTAGGACTAAAACCCTGATGAAAGAAAAATTGCTTTTCTTATCACATTAAGTCCCAAATTCTCGAGAATATGGAACATAATGTGTGAGTGCTCCTCTTCATATTTCCTGATCTTCGTTCCCTTTATAATATATATTTCTAAATTCTGATACTCCATGACACTATAAACATACAATGACACATCTCCAAAATGACCTTCAGTGGATGATCGATGCATAAAATTGAACTCATCTAAGCATTTCATCATTACATCATCAATGACTGTATCAATGCATAAAAACTGATTTTTTTTTTCATAATGGCGCACATATCCCGTTATGTATGATGCATACAAGCCTATAAATGCACCATGTAATCCAGTTCTCTCCAAAAGATGACATATTTCAGGTTGATCAGTCCGCACTTTAGTTATCATACTTTGATCTAACTTTAGATATGATTTGGAAGGTCTGGACATCAAAAAATATTTGCCAATACAGAACATTTTCAATGTTTCAGTAAATCAATTGATGATGGTGATGATTCACAATATGGCTGGAACTGTACAGCATCTGTGCACAAACTATGAGATATATATTGTAATCTTTATCAGCATGTTCGCTAGATATTGATGAGTGCGTGAACACAATTTTTTTATTTGAGAGCTCTTATTTATTTTTAATTACACTAAAACTTTGGATTATCTTTGAATGCACTCACTTTACTTATAAATTCTCCACTTCCTCTAATCTGTCCTGAAGAAACTCAATGTCGAAAACCTATAAGCCAAGCTGCCAAAATTGATGTTGGCGGCTGGTTTCAGTGAAATTTACCATATGGGTGGATACTTATGATGAAGAGGAGTTGAGGAATGTCAGCAGTAATGAAGTCTCAGACAAGACGATAGCCACTCTCCAGTTTCTATTTCATGGATGTGCTGAGTGTGGGCTTAGACCAGCATGAAATAGCATAGCAGGCTGTCCTAACATTGACAGATACAATGAAGATCGCAAACGTCTCCTCTTCGGACATCACATGCTATCGCTTGGGGGTCAATTCTGCCACGCTGCGTCCTCTTTTTAGTTGGTTAAATTGTTACAATTTGCGCAGTCAGGTAAGGCACAACAAGACACCGCTTAAGGGTTCTGGTCTGGTCTTTAAGGTGTTTGCTATAATATGGCTAACCAAGGCTCAGGCTCAAGCTAGTCTCTAGGGTTTTTCACCTAACCTTACAAGATAACCCGATGAAAACCTCTGTTCGGGTAACCGTTTCGGTCCCTGCAGATTCGCTCAATACGGCACGGACGCAGGTCCGGACTCGGACGCACCAATACAAATACTTCTGAAGTACCTATCTGTCAGTATCCGCAACTTGACCGTCCAGTTTGACCGATAGATGACCACAACCACTGACTAACAGATGGGCTTTCAACCAGTCTGCAAACCTATTTGAACAACCAATTCCGATGACCAGTCCATTTGCTAAGCTCTGTAATTGTTACACTGTCACCATTATAGACCGTTTATTAAAGCATTCAACTGGTAGAACCCGATTCGTTGGAGTGTAGCCTTAAGGGCGCTACGCCGCGGGGACTTAGAAATATTTAGCGAAAAAAGTGTTATTTTCGCAAATCGTTTATTTTAAATCCTAACTTTAAAACTGACGGACTTTCATACAAACTTTCATCCCCTATTTAACTCCTTTAGACCTCTAAGGGAGTTAAAAATGTTGAAAATCCTTATTCCTTGTCTACATTATAAATGGAACCTCTGTGCAAAATTTCAGTTTTCTAGGTCCAAGGGTTTGGGCTGAGCGTTGATGAGTCATGCGAAACGTGACTGGCGCGCGGAACGGTGTGACACTTTTTCGTGCGTGCTGCCGGTGTTCATCGATTTATGCGACGTTATCACGTCAAAAACGAACCACAGATTCATTTATACTACCTATATCTATCATCTTATACGCAATATTATATTATATACCAGCCGGTTGAATGAACGTAGATTTTTCCGCGAATTTCCTCTAGGTATATCCATCAGGTATGTATTATTAAGAACCCTCTCCTTCTCATATGTCGTATTCCATAAGGAAGCAATGCTCATATGAAATGCCTGTTGAATTATTTGGCGAGCTCTTTGTTACAGTGGCATTACACTCGCTCTTTGTTGTCGGTTAAGTATTCAATCTCTTGACGCGCGTTTTAATTTGAATGTTTTGTGCTATGTGTTGTTTTTTTTTTTGTGAGTAAGGAGGTTTTTTGAGGTTATGAGCAGAGTGGAATGGAATGTGGAGTTTTAATTTATGTTATTGTCATCTCCTTTACTCTTCCGTCAGGGGTTGTCTGTGAAAAGAAAAGAAAGAAAAAATCTTTATTCATTACAGGGACATGACGTGCATACAAAATTTGAAAACAGAAACAATAAACAAAACAAACATTTAGAGTATGTCGGGTTTGTCAGGACATATTTCGCTAGGGTCGAGCATTTTGTGGGCAGAAGACAGGTTTCGAGCTATGAAAACACACTGGATGCGATACACTATTTTATTTCACATTGCACGGTTCGGGTTGGTAGTTTCCATGGAGAAGAACCGGCAAGAAACTCCATGGTTACTCTTTTCAAACAGATACACTGAGTCTAACAAATTACTTGACACTACACTTTGACACATTAACACTGGGCACAATGAATCGGGTACAGTTTCAAGACGTCTTAACTCCACTGCGATCAGACACAGAGTGTCCGCCTCGCCGCCTATTGTTATAATAACATGAGGACTCTGTAGAAGCCGCCATGGTGGGGTAGATTGGTAAGTAAGTCGCGTGAAGTCACCACTGGCGCGCTTTCGATACATTCGCCCGTCTGCACTCATGACCGGATCCGACAAGTATTACAAAACAGAACATACACAAAAAGTAAATTTAAAAAAATAATTCACAGCTTGCACGTCGTGTGTGCGATAAATAGGTTAACACTCAGCATGATGCTGTGCTATGGGGGGCCCACAGCACACAGCGCAGCGCACAGCGCTGGTTTTCAGTGGTCACGGACGGATGACGGCTTCCCCCTTTTACATGGTACTTATTTTATAACACACTAGATGTGCCCCGCGGTTTTACCCGCCGCTTCTGTCTTGTTTTTTTTTGCTCGGCTCCTATTGTTGATGTTAAATAGCCTTCTTCGAAAAATGTCCAATCCAACACTAAAATAATTTCAATTCGAACCAGTAGTTCCTGAGATTAGTGCGTTCAACCAAACAAACAAACTCTTCAGCTTTATAATATTAGTATAGATTTTGCTAGTTATATTTAAACCCCTTGCAAATCTTGCAATACAACTAAGCATGCATTCGAGCACAAAGCCAGACGCCGAGCAGTTACTGAAAAAACTGCCCAAGTGAGAGTTAAACTCGCGTGGAGAGGGTTCCGTAGGTACAATGCCAGTCTTATATTGAGTTGATCTTATAGGTTTTCCTGTATTCTACAAGCAATGAACTATGTTTCATATTTTTTACAAAATTTTAGGCTCAGTATTTTCGGAGATCAGGAGGGGAGAATGGTCAATTTTCGTCTTCTTTAATGAGTAAAATCAAAACTATTTATTTTACAATAATAACAAAAGTATATTTGAGATCCTCGTAACGACGCCTTTCATTTGACATGTGACACAGTAAGGTATGCAAAACTTTTTTTTAATTTCCTAATTTGTCTAACTAAAATCAGGGGTTAATTAAAAAAATTAAAAAATACTTAGTACATCTGTGTTTGGGTCATGGGAATACACCATCCTACCAATTTTCACCTGATTTGATCCAGTAGATTCGGAGCAAATTAGCTGTGACAGACAGACGTCACCACCTCAGCCGAAAGACGTCCACTGCTGGACATGGGCCTCCCCCAAAGGGGGGGGTTTTGCCATAACCGCCACGCTTGGCAAACGGGTTGGCGATCGCAGTACGGTTGTTACAAAAGCACAGAGAACGCTGCTGCCCATTCTCTGGTAAGTCCCTTAGTCGCCTCTTACGACACCCACGGAAAGTTATGGGATGGTGCTATTCTTTACGTCCGACACCATACAGACAGACGTACAGACAGACAAACGCACGAGGGATCCTATAAGGGCTCCGTTTTTTTTTATTTTTTTGTACGGAACCCTAAAAATCGTGATGAAAAAATCCAATAAGGTACGAAAATTGAATGCAGTAAGAACTTAGCTCAGCTCTTGTTCAGCATCTGTAGCTCTTGCAACTACAAGACTACCGCCCCGGTCAACACAGTTCACCTTCTTCTTTCTTGTCGATGATGGGTAACACTTGATTAAATTCCCTGAGCCTAGTGTGTTGCCACGTTAATAGGGTAACATATCGACGGCGAAATGCCAATAACACCTAACTGACTTTTAAAAAACTGCTTTTTAAAGTTAGTTAGAAGGTAATGCCATAAAATAAAAACGTTGGTATAGTCGAGAGGTATTTCCACGTATACACTTAGGAGATTTCACTAAAACATGCGAAAAACGCCTTTAAATTCAAAACGATAAAAAAGTGAATTTCTCGAAAAATGTCAGTTAGGAGGAATTGGCAATTCACCGTCGATATTATGCATGATTTTTTTTATCACTCTAAACAAAGCGTATTAATTAACATCAGAAATAGCAAAGTGTTTTTTTTTTAATATCTACAAAAAATACTAAGTTATAAGCATTTGAAACTGCTGATTAGACAGAGAGATCCGATACAGCGAATGACGTCATTCGCTGCATCGACATACAAAATCCATACTAAATTCCGTTTACCTAGAAAGAGATAGATACAAAAGTTTAAATGGTTATAACTTTTTCAATACACTTCCTCGAAAACTGGTTATTTTCGCACTACGATTAGGTTCAACATGCAATGTATTTCACACGCGTGCGTTTTTTCTCATTTTCCAACACGTGTGCGGGAATGAAAATTGCCACAGATAACGATACCTATACTTAGTTTAAATTGGTTCAATGCCTATAGTCGGCGGTGATTGTTTTTTTTTTAATCTCGGCAGAGTTAAGCGTCTTTACGGCGTTAATGTTTTTTGAATATTTAATAATGTTTATTAATAGAATATCATCAAAAACCTTTACCTTTTCTTATCTATCTTTAACCATTATTAAAATAAAATAAACGTTTATGAACAAATTAACATTTATTTGTGTTCTAAACTTATATTAGGTTGTTTGGCGGCTTTATACCTTTGCTTCAACCTAGCGAAAGCAAAGCGCGGAAAAAAAAGAAAATTTAAATTATAGTTTCCTAATAATTTATGACAAAAATATTTGTCGTTTTTTTATTTTATTTCTTCAAAAGTGTATTGAAAAATGTCGTTTGATACATTTGGACATTTTTTATTGCAGTTCTCTGCTCAATAACAAGCCTCGCCTGCGGCTCGGGTGTTAATTCCGCCTCGAATACAATAACAAACTTTCTCCACTTGCATCAAAATGTACTATTGTGTTGTTTGGCCGATTTATGTCTTGTTTTCGCTTTTTGTAATTTTTTATAGTACTTTAACATTCCGTATCGAAATAAAAATAGAAAATTTATGGGTTTTTAAGTTTTAGGTCTTCTAAAGTAGTTACAGGTGTTGTTCAGACACTCCAGCAAGTGTGACATCGCCTGTTGGGAGCACCACAATCACACCGTGTGTCGGAAGGATCTTAAATTCCCCATTTTGCCAAATTGTGTTTACAGATAGTAGCTTTACTTTCATACAAGCCTGCAACTACGAGCTTGGCTTGTGCAACCTACTATTCTCCATGGTGTTGGGTTTCTGAAAAGTCTGCTTACCATATATATGGGCTAATCGTATATTTGGCCTCCGGGGCACGCCACTGTTTACAGCGGCCTTTTGGTTGCACAATCACAAGGCATTTTCTCTATGATCAAAAACGATATCCAATCTCCTACGAACAGATTTAACCTACAAACAGACAGTGCCAAAATCACTGAAAGCATACAAAGACGCGTATAACGAAGTGAACACAATTCAATTAGGTAACGTCACTATGTAAATTAGTTGTGTTGATATCCCGGCGTTTCCCGTCAAGATACAATAAAGGCGTTATCTGCGCAGCACACCCTCGTTGCTCCGAACAATAGGAGGACAGTACGTATAGCGTTATAGTTCGCTGCGTGGATTAGGGAGGTCTGGATATGGACGAGACAAAGTACTGCAGTGGAAACGCTTCAGAGAAGAATCTAATATTGTCTAAAGTGTATCGTAAGTTCTTTCTCTCAACGAAACGTCTGCGTTTGTGATTTGAAACAACTCGCTAATACGAGACAGGCAAATGCCATTTCCGACGAGGAATATTAAATAATAAGTAGTGCTTTTCTCATAAGAATGCAGGGAAATAAAACGTACTTTTTAAACTTATTACAAATTTAATCTTATTATATTTAATGTTACATTAGTCATATTGGGGCAATTACTAAAATTTATATTTATTAAGTATGTAAATAAATCAAATACCAAATCAAGTCGAATTTTCAGCTTCGCCGCCAATTTTCTATTTACCATATATGCCGACGCGATATAAGACAAACGCATTTATGGCTATACAGCCACGTGAACGCAATTCGTACTAAACAAAGAGACTTATTTTGGTATGCCAAGAATGTTAAAAGAGATCCAATAAAAGAGTATTTAATAACCCCAGCACGCCGATTCATAGGTACAACATTGCTGGAGCGTTGTAATATTCCAAATTAAAAAAACGCTCCTGCAATCTATTTGATTTTCTTTGCCCGTAAATTCGATACTTCGCGTGTTCTTTTTTCGAAAATAATGATAATATTTTTTTTGTCAATGTTTGAGAAATTGACCGACATACTTATTATTAGTACATTACTGCAGCGGCCAGCAACAAAGGCATTGATGGACGAACGTGTAAATGTGGGCCGAGGCGAAGCCGAGGCACACATACATAAGTCTATTAATGCCTAGTTGTGGCCAAGGCTTGTATAGTACTTTTCTCAAATAATGCGAGTAAATGAAAATACAATTACTTTTCAAAATCAATGATGCACACAAACAACAATATTTTTTCTCGCGTTAAAGAGTTTATTTGTTTTTTTTTTTCAATTAACCACTTTCTATTTGCAAGCCAATTCGAAATTTAAATAAAACCTTTAATAAGTTACCTCCTTGGTAGCCATTTTTCAGAGTAAAAGATCGTTCCATTTTTAAATAACACGACAGATATGAGTTTACTATGTAATTTATTTGGCCGATAAACACGACAGATATGGATTTTCATACAACTTTTGCCCGGCCTCTGGTCGCATGTATCTGGCCAGTACAGCAATTTCGATTAATCTCGAAGAAGGTTGTAAAAATAATTTCCAAGTATGTTTGAGGAAAAAAAAATCCTCTACAAACTCGGCAACATCGATGGTTCAAGTTAGTTTTTACAATATGACGATAATTACAAACTCAATTTTAGCAAAATTGTATTTAAAATGTAATTATGTCCAAAGGTTTTCTTGAAAATATCGCTTTTAGCGATAATACCGCCCATTGTGCTTCCTTTAATTAATGTTACTTATAGGGTGTACAATTGTACATAATAAAGTATATGTTATTTTATTCTATTGTGTAATTGTGTTATCAATAACCCCAGCAATGTTATATTAAAAAAAAAAACTGTTAAAAAGTTATACAAACAAACCCCCTCTGCCGTACAAGGGGATAAAAAACATTTTAGTAAGGTATCTATTCTTTAACCACATTTATACAGAAAAAAAACCCAAAGGTTTATCAACACAACTTCAATCGTTTCAAGAAATAGTGCCGAATTTCTTATCCACAATTCTCTACTCTAAATTCTTCCATGGAGAACAGAGCAACAACGGGGTGAGCGATAAGTGTTGATGCCAAGGGTTACGTTTCATACAACATGGCGTTATGGTGCCCCGTCACGGCTTTATAGCCGCCAAGTTATGACTAAAGTTGTCGCCTTTTTACCCATGAACGGGCGGAAACCCTAAGATTTGCAGATAAGGTATTTTTATGACGGTTACCCATGATATCCGTTTAAACAGGTGGTAGGAAACTGTTTGGTAATGGGTAAATAGTGAGGCCTTTAGTTTTTAGAAGGGGCAAGTAAACTGCTCTATTCTGCAGACAGAATTTTAATAAAAAAATAATTTGGTTTTCTACTAGCAACCCGACCCGGCTTCGCACGGCTTTTACTCTTTGAGAAGTTGATAGTGTTGTATAATTTGATATTTTTCTGTATAATCTTTCAAGCCATGTTCGGCGTTGTCCTTCCTCAAACGTCTAGTGTGTGACGATCTGATCATGTTTGCGGGGCTAATATGGCCGGAGATCATACAGGATAGAGAGGTATGGAAGGAGAAATTGGTAGCCTTTGCCCAGCAGTGGGACACGATGTAAGTTAGTGAACAAAAAAAAACTTTCAAGACCAAATAAACCCAGCTACGGTTTGTCCTGGAAGACTAGAAGAGATAAAGATACGTAATGATTTCTGTGTGTCAAAACAGAAGATGACTTCAACATCATAATCTGCCTAGCTTTTTCCCAACTATGTTGGGGTCGGCTTCCAGTCTAACCGGATGTAGCTGAGTACCAGTATTTTACATGGAGCGACTGCCTGTCTGACCTCCACAACCCAGTTAGTACTGGCCGTACTGGGTAATACGAAACCCCTTGGTAAGACTGCAGGTGGGTAGGAAGACCATAGATGGTCACTAAAATTATGATTATAGAATAATTTTGTTGTTTGACCGTCCTTATTGCAGGCTACGCTATTATGTGCGAAATTTTGCGGCTTAGTCAGTGGAGTGGAACTCTTGCTAGTCTCAGACCAAATAAAAAACCAAAACAAAGCGCTGCGAACAATAAAGTGAGGCCAGCGCAAAATTACGCCTCGCTCTGTGCATACACGCTCACATTTAAATCAAACTACAATTAAATTACGTCTCAATAAATGCACACATGTTTACGGAACCGGCCCTCACTTCTCTGTTCGCAGAGTTCCGTCTTAACTTTTTTGTTTGGTCTGAGTTGTAACTAGTCAGCTGAAATTCATGCTGCATGCTGTAACGAGTTTCATGCTAGAATGTTACTTGTAGGTTTAAAACTACTATGAGTAAGTAACGAAAAGTAATATTAAGCTTATTATTAGATTTAAAAAGGTACTAAGAGTCTAACCCACAACCAAAAACAAATATGGAATTTGAGACCGCACCATTTTGGTTCCGGCTGTCATTCTAAGATCTTTGACAGACGTTACATGTGTAGTCAGTGGTCCGAAAGCCTGACAACCAGTCTAACCAAGGGTGTAGATAGTCAGTCGCTCCATATAAAATACTGGTATTCAGCTGCATCCGGTTTGACTGGAAGCCTACCCCAAAATAGTTGGAAAACCTTGGCTAGGCAGATGATGGCACATTGACTATTGACATTTGAGACCACAGGACCACTTAACCTTCCTGTGTAAGCTTGCATTTTTCTTTGTATTGAATTTCAACCCTAAACCCTCTGGGTCTCAGTAGCAGCATAATTGTAGACTAATTCACACTGCAATAATTATTTCTGTGCAAAAATAAAACTACATTGAACGGATAAGATTATGTTCATTTTAAAAACATCAAAACATACATAAAAACATATTTTTACATTCATAAAAATAACACCCCCGTATTCGCCGAATGCGTAGGTAGGTAATAATACACCCACACTTTATTAAATATGATGTAAAATGTAAACAAGACCGGACTGGATAGTGGACGACATATTGCAATTCTTTTAAATTCAATAGGGTATATGCTTGATTTTTTTTATCACTCTAAACAAAGCGTATTAACATCAGAAATAGCAAAGTGAAATATTTTTTTAAATATATATAAAAAATACTAAGTTATAAGCATTTGAAACTGCTGATTAGACAGAGAGATCCGATACAGCGAATGACGAATGACGTCATTCGCTGCATCGACGTACAAAATCCATACTAAATTCCGTTAAAAGTTTAAATGATTATAACTTTTGTGTTGTTTGGCCGATTTATGTCTTGTTTTCGCTTTTTGTCATTATTTTCATAGTACTTTAACATTCCGTATCGAAATAAAAAATTAACAGAGTAACACCTAGAATTAACGACTGGCTCTTTTGTCTAGTGGTCGCAATCGTGACTGCTGAGCAGGAAGTCCTGGGCTCGATTCCCGACTCGGGTAAATTGTTATTTGGTTTTGCGTTTTTCCATCGGGAATTCCTCAGAAGCAGCCACGAAGTCTAGATTTGCGCCCGGTTGATGGCAATTATAGGCTCGCCCCCATAACATACGACTTAACTAGCGAAATGTGGATGTACTATTAGGTATACCTCAGCCTACGCCTTCTGGTTGGGATTACTGGTGTAATGTTATGTTACGTAATGATGTTATGTTACGTGGAAGTAATAGTATGTAACCTTTGGTTGTAAGCATCCATAATACCCTTATGTATGCTATCGATGTTGCTCTTTACTAAATATTTCAGAATCCGCTTGCTTTCAAACCGAATTGACTTGATATCAGCATTCGACACGTTGGATGAATACCGCCTGACCTGCGCAACCCAATTTGTGAGCGACACCGAAATTCAAACGTTAAGCCTTTTAAACACGCAGAGGGCAATCGAATAGATACACCTCTGTGTCAAAATGTGCTGACTGGACTGACCGAATGAGAGCACATGCATATACACGAACGAACTGTCAACATCATTCTCTTGCCGTATCCTAATTTATTTGGGGTCGACGCAGCTTGTCTTCTTCTTCCATACTTTTCTATTACTCATCAGACACCTCCTTTCTTGCCATATCATCCTTTACACAGCCCACCCATAGTTTTTTTATCTTCCTCTACTCTTATACTCATCCACATTCATTCACGAACGATCTGTCTCATCTCAATTCAAAATTTGATAGTAGTTTTAAACAGTATTCTGCAAAGGATCGTCCACACACGTTACGATTTCATCATAAGCTTTAACATTACTATTCGATTTGATTGTAAGGTCGGGCAAAGTGTTTTTGGGATTTTTCATCAGGAATTTTTCAGTAGCAGCCACGGAGTCTGGATTTCCTCCCTCGCCCCCTATTTCATAGGACTTAAAACATAACTGGCGAAATGTGTGTGTACTAATACACACCTCTGCCTAACCCTTCGGGGATTACAATTACAAGCGTGATGTTATTGTTAGATATAAACAAATCTTAAATAAATAAATAAATACAAATACAAAATAGTTTATTGTGTTATTAGATATTACATTACATGTTAATGTGTAAAATAAAATAAAAATATCGCTGGACATTACACACAGCGCCATCTAGTGCCACACTAAGCAACGAGGCTTGTGTCGTACTTTTTGTTTGTAAATATATACGTATTATACATATAAACATCCATGACTCGGAAACAAATGTCTATGCTCATCACACACATTTGCTTCCACCGGGATTCGAACCCGGAACCCTAAGCATATAAGGCAGCCTCAGTACGCTGCGCCATTCGGGTCGTCTAAAATTAAAGTAAATTAAGTGCAAAATGATAGTTTTCACTACGTTCAAGTCACTCTCTTGCCAAGAATAACATACAGTGCAACGTACCCACATACTCCAAGGCAATGTAAAGTAATATAAACATTGAATAAGCTAACCCGTTCTTTATCTGGTCTTAACTGTTGTGGAATTTACTTAACGCAGTAATTCCCAAGTAAACCCTTTATAGTGGTCTCTAACCCGTACGTAGTGTTGTGCACTGTCTTGATAATCCCGGGGTGCGGGGATCTCCGCTTCCCGATGTTCTGCATTCTACGACTGATCCCGGATTTTGTGTGGCTATTTCTGTTGTGTATTTTGAATTATGTTTCCGTTTGTTAGTAAGGATTGCAACTTGTTCGGGTTTCGTTGATATAAAAATGGATAAAAAAATGCATTTGTTATGAAACATGAAGATATCAATAATAATATAAACAATAATATAAGATATCAATATAATCTACTTAGAGTAAATAAAAAACCACCACATAGCACTGCGAACAATAAAGTGAAGCCAGCGCAAAACTAAGCTCCACTCTGTGCATACACGCTACACGCGCACATTTACATCAAACTACAATTAAACTACGCTAAAAAAAAAACACACATGTTTACGAAACTGGCATCACTTTATTGTTTGTGTTATGTCTTGGTTTTTTATTTGGTCTGAGATGATCTAGCTGAAATTGACTCTATTTTAGCAGGACATAGCATGAACCAAAATTTATTTATATATTATTATCATCTGCATATTTTTACTTTATGTTCACAAAATGAATAAGTTAATTTGAACTTGAAATACTGGTATTTTACCATTTTTTCTTTGTAGCTTTCAATTAATCATAGTACAGTCACGAGCACCACTATAATAGGGTACGTATCAAAATCCCGAAAGTTCATAATACCTATGATTGAAATACCGACGTCCAAAACACCGAAATTCAAAATACCGAAAGTTTAAAATGCCGATAGTCGTTATATCGAAACACAAAATACCGGTGTTCAAATGCCCGAAAGGACGAAATCCCGAATGGACGAAATCCCGAATGGACGAAATACCGATGGATGAAATCCCAAAGAGCAGCGACGTAGTTCCCGCGATTACTCATAGATGGCACTGCAACACAGTTATGAAGGGTCAGGTTCATCATAAAGATGAACTTTCTGTTTAAGGCCCATGTCGAAATATTCTTTTTTTCCTAATTATACGTATGATTATCATTTAAACTTTTGTTTTAACTTATGATATATACCTATTATGTTAAGCTCCTTTTTTGTCATTGTCTTAGAGATTTTAGTCTTTGGATCAGCGAGTGAAGCGATCTCGGGACCTTAAGGCACTCCGACACGGACAGGTTAGGTTAGAAGGGTGTGGCGCCACACCCTTCGTGGTTATTTTTTTGTAAACCCTAGAGCCCTAGTAGGCTCCGACTACGCTTTTTTGGCAACTTTTAAGTGTTTTGACCTAACCTGGTTTACAAAAAATCGTTTTTCTCGGAAACGGTGGCAATTTCGGGATTTTGTACTTCGGGATTTTAAACTTCGGGATTTTAAACTTTCGGGCAAATGAACTTTCGGGATTTAAAACTTTCGACCAAACAACCATTCGGCGTTTCAATTATCGGGATTTCGTCTATCGGTATTTTAAAATTCGGTCTATTAAAATTCGGGATTTTGATACGTACCCCTATAATACACACTTAATAACTTTTAAAAGTGATTTTCACCAACTGTTCTGATTAAAATTTCATGTTGTTACGAACATAGTATTTTAAAACTCATATTTTTTATGAAAAAAATTCTATCCCTGAATTACAATCGTTTTTTCTCGCGAAAATTGCTTAAATATAATTATGAAAATGTATTACAAATTGGTGCTCGTAAGAGTACTTATCTGTTTCGTCATTTTTTTAAATTACATAACCATAAAGATAAATACCTACCATGTAAATCAATGGATAAAAGACGCGAACGAGTAATTCCTCTATTAAAATTTATAAATCCCGGATATAAGGATTTCCTTCGAACACTTCATATCCCGGGCCCGTGTCCCGTTTAATAACAACACTAATCCCGGCGTGTGTGGGATCAGTGAGGTGTTGCCTTATTATAATATCGTAAATCCTGACAGTTAGTGGTTACTGTTACTGTCAAGTATGCAGGTTCGATGCTCGGTCGTATTAATGTTTGAATCGTAACGCACGTGTTTGTGGTATGATCTGGGATAGAGTTAAATAAGTATTTGTAGATACGATATGGTTAATGTTAAGTTTGGTGAAATATGAAAGAATCATGTATATTCTATTATTTATGATATGCAGACGACTTTGAGTTATTGGCTATTTAACTTATTGTATCCCAGTTAATGCTCATTCATAAACTATAGCTCCTTTTTCCTTAAGTGGAAGGCAGAAACTACACAACGCCAACCCACCTGCATGGGTCTTTACATACGCCTTTTTACTTCGTCTACGTTAATCTGACTTTCAGTCAGTGTGTGTCCTTCAAGCTGTATTCCCAGCGGTACCTTCTAAATTTAGTTCTTCCTTGTAAATGTTCTACTTCATCACCATTTCAGCCGAAAGACGTCTACTGCTGAACATAGGCCTCCCCAAGTGTCGCCACATTGACCGGTCCCGTGCGACTCGCATCCAGCGGATCCTCGCAACCTTCACGAGGACATCGGTCCACCTAGTGGGAGGCTTTTCAACGCAACGTCTTCTGGTTCAAAATTTTCAATTTAATTGCTAAATATTATTTTGCTGAGAGTAGGTACCTATATATCTATTTATAATAATATGAAGATCAAGCTCAAGACAAACACTAGGCTTTGTCGCTTTAAATGTCATAAACACAGTACCACCATTAAATAAAGAAAACAGATAAAAGGGCACATTTCCGCGTCCGCCCATAAAGCATAAGACACAATACATTTGGCAGGGCACATAAATCGGGCGGCCATGTTAAATATTCGTTAAGTCGGCCCTCGGTTCGACGCGCCATCCGTTGTAATATCGGATACATTTGCCGTTTGTTCAAATAAACGTTTTACACTTACATAGGGACGAGCGTTTGGAAGTTCGCAGTTCAATACGTTACCAAGTGCTAAAAACCTGAAGAAAGTAGAGATCTCTCCAATTTTTTGGGTTCCGTACCCGAAGTATAACCAACGGGACCCGGATTACTCATCCTCTTTTGTTCTTCCGTCTATCTGTCAGCGTGCTGTATCTCATGATCCGTAATAAGAAGACAGTTAAAATGTTTACAGAATGTGTATACCGCTATAAAAAAAATACCTAATAAATTAAAGGGGACTCCACAACTACGATGGTACCTTTCATGTGCGAGTCCGACTCGCACTTGACCGATTGTTTTTGAGCCCTCTGGTAAAAAACAATTGCGTACCAAACAAGAGGAAAGCATTACATTCATGATTGATATCGTCCTAGCATCTAAACCCTTGAAGTTTCAGTCGGAAGACACCAATTCTGCTGTTCGGAAATAAGTAGGTAGGAAAATTAGCAAGGAGCTATGCTTTCCACAATTATTACATAACATTTCGCCATTTTTAATTAATGTCTAGTGCGCTTGCTTTGAATCCTAATCCAAGTAGACATACGTGACCATTGTTGGAATTCAGGAACATGGACCCTAATTTATTCAGTTTAGAACAGTAAGACTGTTACCTGAGCCAGATTGTCTGATGTGTCGGAGTAATACTGGGGTTTGAACTCAGATACGTCAAATCAAATCAAAATATTTTATTTCATATAGGCCTACATTGGTCACATAAAACGTCGAGAAAGGTGCATGATTCGGGTTGGTCGTTTCCTATGGAGAAGAACTGCCAAGAAACTCCCTGGTTACTCTTATAAAGTTGTGGTATTATGTTACAGTGTTAGTATAGTATGTATGGAAGGACAGCGTAAGCCCGACAATAAGTCGTTGCTTACTAATTCACAAAAACATTATACAAGATAAAAACCATTAACAAGCATCTAGGAAACTACAGGACCTACAACACTGAACACATAGAGAACTAGATATGTTACCAAACTACTACCAATCATTAAACAAAAATGATACCTTATATTTACCCAAGCTTCAACAGTACTTCTTTTTTAACTCAAAAAATATATACGAGTAATGGCAAATGATGTACTGTGGGAACAAGTATAGGGAATTGTATATTTTAGGCGTATTTTACGGCAAGAATAATAAAAGAAGGTAAAGTAAGCATTTCTATTCCATTCGAAATTTGCAAGCTCTAAAACCAAGTTATTGCTCCTCTTCTGAAACAGGTAAGGCATAAAATAATACTACTTACATAATATTTTTATCTGCCTACTATTGATAGTGTATTACCATTCTGTAGGGGTCCATGTTTTAATATTGGGTATTTTTGGCATACGAAGACGTACGAAGGTCGATATTGGAATTTGCGGTCCGGAGCTCAAGTAGTGTTGGGCAGGACACCTGACAAGGCACGGTGATAGTAGGCAGAGTAAAATGTGACCGAATGGTGGCCAAGGAATTGTAACGGAAGTATTGGTCGTCCGGCAGCGAGATGGGAAGACGATATTGTTGGAAACGCGTGTAAAACCTGCATGAGGCTGGCACGAAAAATGGCACAAACAAAGAACTGGTTGTCAGACTTTCGGGTCACTGACTAACTCTAACGACTGTCAAAGATCTAAAAATGACAGCCGGGACCAACGGCTTAACGTGCTTTCCGATGCACGGAGGAGACTCGGTATGTGTAATGGATGGTCTTGTGGTGTGATAACACGCACGTCACGTTTAGCGCATAAGTTGTTACAGATAAGATGTGTTCGTAGTTTTATTAGAATAGTATTACGCACGCACCATGTATATAAACAGTGTTTTAACCATTAAAGGCGTGATTAGTTGATTTATAGAAGCAAGCATCACAGTGTTTTATTTTATTTTATTAATTTTAAGAAAACTTACAGCTAATACATTCGAGTAGTCAGAAGTAATACGTAGAAGAAAGCCAATTACAAGTTTCCACTTATATAAACTTATGTATAAATTTTACTCAACCCTTCTCCCCTCATCACATTCTCAAATCTACGGGCCAACCTTGGCAAACGCTGCTTAATCCTGAAGATCAACTAAAAGGCGCTCCCTCAACGGAGCATTAACAGTTCAGTTGCGAGCATTTCAGCAGTGAGTGAAGAGAACAGTGCGCAACCTGTGATACAAACTGCAACAGTCACTTGTGTCTGAACAAATTCGAATCTTGAATTTGTTACATTACATGGGGCTCCTAAACATTCGCCAGCTCGCTTCGATCAAAACTTCCTCTCCATATTAAGTGGTCATAAATCGTTTGTGTCGCAGATGACTCGCGCCGTTTCACTTTTAGCCTTTTTCTCGTATTATTTTTACATTTTAGCGTCTTCTAAACGCGTGTTACGATACGGTAGGGTATCGAATATAACCTTGTACATTTAGGTCTGGAAAAAAAGGTCGTTGTAACCTTCGGCGAGAAAAGATGGATTGCGGAAAAAAATTGCGGATGATAGTTGACAGTTTCACAGTGTAAGACTGATAATTATTTTATTGTTCAATCGATCAGTTATCCATCATAAGTATTGCGATAAGCTATTTCCGTTACTTCGTGTCTTTTCTTTTAGTACTCGGTCATAGACGAAGTCTTTTCAAATTAGAGTGTCATTAAATTCACGCCTTGCAAAAAAAAATGGTGGTCGTATATTTCTTATAGTCATTTCGGAAGATACTTTTTACTACTCATATTATGACTAATTGCATTGAACAATACAATAAAGCCCTATTAAAAAGATAATAAATACACAATAAAACATGAAACACATCTTTAGCTAATAATAAAACATTATCATTACACACCGTCCGTCTCGTCATAACATTTCCCTACTCACCTCGCTACTAAACCAGTGACACAGTTCGCAACATCCTGTATATTCAGATCACGTATACAGGGTGCGTGCACTTACCCCCTCTCACGTTAACCCCTTCACTGGATACATTGTCAAGTAATAAATTAAGTTTTCCTTATGCGGTGTTGTCGCGATCGTATTTTGTTTTACGTTCCTTTTTTTTTTGTTCGCTGCTTCTGTTTTTTGCTGGTTCTTGATGGTTTCTGTAACTACCTTTTTGGTCTGACGGTCGTAAACTAGTCAATCGTGAATTACTTTAGTTTTGGCCTGTAGCTGTAACACTAGGCCAGCTCAAGGTCAAAGGTCAAGGCCAGTTCAAAGTTCAGGTACTAACACATCGACGTGTGGCTTGAATACGTATATTTTATTTTGTTATGATATCTGATGTATAGTCTAGTGCAGCAACCGCCAAAATAACCATTGTTTTGGCGGTTGAATGACATTGTCACACTCAAGAGGGCGCCGTTGGCGTTGGTCAACATCAATATGGCAGCTTTAGTTCCGAAAATATTTAGATAATCCTTGCAGCACTGTACCTACCTATTTAATTTAGACACTTTCAAGACAAGTTTTTTTTTGAACACTAAATAGGCTTGAGTTTGGCCACAACTCGGGTGGAACACGCTTACCTAGATGAAACGAATTCACTCGAATTTGGTAGAGCTCCAGATTATAATGATGAACGGGTGACAGAGAAGCCTCTAGTGAATTCCCCAGACGCGAGAAGGTTCGCAGAATAAATGTGGAAGCAAAGCGCTTTGTTCGGGTCCGTGGGACTTAAACAATATAACGGAGACGATTCGCCTTATCTCTGATCGTCCGATGATAGAATGGGTATGGTGGAATTAAATAGTGTAATCTCCAAGCACACTGTCCGAAATGCAACCGGTAAAAATCGATAGGATGGTAACTTTGCGGCAATGGTCAAGACTTAGGTTTAGGCGAAGTTTCTTGTTTGGAATACAACTTTGACGACCAAACGTTTATAAAAAGCGCCATTTTTTGTCTACTACCTATCAATAATTTTATAACGGCCCCAGTTTAGCCTTCCCGTAGCCATTAAAGGCGTAGCCTCCATAAAGCGGAGGTTACATCGATCAAGCTATTCCGCAGCGCAGTCGGTTAGACCAGTAAATCAAAAATAGCCCACCTGGCCGATGACAAACATTTCCGAAGCTAAACAAGAGCTATTAATCCAGAAACGTTTTGAGAGCGCAGTTGAAAACGAGCCTTAAAATGACGCTTTATGAAGCAACTTGTAACTTTAGTTGTGTGAGTAAGTTCACGGCAGCCATTTTAGTTTAGAGTGGTAATGTAAATGAGATGCTTTAAATGAAACTTTTTATTCATGTTTTTCGTTTTTTTCACGTGCATATTCTGACTATTTGCGATAGTTTGCCTTCATTTTACTTATATAGTAACTGATTTTGGCCGACTTCTATTACTTATGAGATGACTAGCATCTAAACAGTATGGAAGAATTGACTGTCTTGTTGGTCGCAAGCGCGACTGCTGAGCATGTGATCCTGGGTTCGATTCCCGGGTCGCGCAAAATGTTATTGGGTTTTCCCATCAATAATTTCTTAATAGCAGCCACGGAGTCTGGATTTGTGCCCAGTTGATAGCAAGAAATTAAAAATAAAACTAGGCCTGTCACTAATTGACATTACAAACGTAAACAAAGATTCAAGAGAGATAAAAATTTACAGAAAAACCTTGAATAAATTTCAGCGTATTAGTAGTATGCTGAATCTCCAGGTAATGACCATGCAGCTACCTGGAGAAGACGAATGCTTAAATTTCAGGTTAATGTTATCAAAAATGTAAGTATAAAACCCATGTAAAAAACAACACTACAACAAACAACACTAGTATGGAAGAATGCTGCGCCAACCTAGAGTAAATTGGCCTGTCTGTCTTTTTGCAAGGTCTTTTACATAATATGTTATAATACCCGTTACTACATATAATCCTAAGCCTTCAATTTAATTTTAAGTCAATTGCATCGCAACTCAACGTAACAAGGAATTCTTGATAAAAAGTAATTTTAACGATGCAGAGATTTTTAGTGCAAAAATTTTACAACCGGGACTTTGATTGGCCTTTTACGGAGATTGTTTTTAATGATTGGAATTCAAAGTGCAGTGAATTTTTCAACGTGGATATAAGCTTTTGTCATTTTTCATGAAATTTTCATCTCTTCATTATTCTACGTGTTACTACTACCAAAATGAGTACTATTATTTATTTATTTATTTTCATCTATCAATCAAATCCGCGTATCGCAGTATACTGCTGGGCATAAATAAGCCACACTCATGTTGCGCCAAAACCTTCGTAGTCAAAGACAATTTACTAAAAAAAGTCCTAATGAAAGCAGCATTTTAGCCGTCTAATATTTCACTTGTCACGGTCCGGGGCACCTAAAACGCCACTCAGTTTTCAACAGCCAAAAGACACTCAGGCAGTATTCTTGAAAAGATTCCTTTTCGCACAAGTGCAATGGACAATCATTAACGTCGAGGTTTTCTGAGATTTTTCGCAGGTAATGGCTTTTATATTTGACATTTGACCCCTAAATGGGCCAGGAAAACGGTTCAGTAGATTGAGTGGAACGGTGTCTGGTCGCTCGTTTATGTACAATCGGTTTTACTTTGATTTTAAAGGGAGTTTGTGACGATGATTGGCGTCTGTCAAGCATGTGGAAAGAGCTTGACTTCAGGTTGAGCGTATGTCCAATATACCACTTAAGTGTGCAGTTCAAGGTAGCGCTGCTTATCAAGAAAAACAGCATTGATATGTCAAACTTGATGCATTTATTTTAGTTCTGTGTTTTTCTATGTTTCGGTGCGTATTTTGATAACTGACGCGTGAGGTAAATGTGATTATCACATAAATGCCTCGGACTTTTGGGTGCATTGAAGAGCAAATGTCATCGGATAGTTTAGAGTATGTCCAGCGTACCCAGAACAGTAGTGGCCGAGTGGTGACCGTGTGGTAACAGCCACGGCTTATGAGTTGTGGATCGTCGGTTCGAACCCCGGCAGGCATTTTATTTGTGTAATCAAAACCTCACCACTGGTATCAGTGTTAAAAACACATCGTGAATAAAACCGGCATGCCCGCGTTGCCCGGTTCGCGTCCTAGCAGTTCAAAGATTTTAGGCTGAAACAACGTAAACCTCTTCAGGTGGGGCTTCATTGGCTCTGCCCTGGAGTGGAAATGTAGTGTTGCCCCACAAACGATGAGACACTTCATATCGTGTCCTGCCTGTCCTGTTGTTTGCACATCACAGGAGCTGATTGACGCTACTGAAACTGCCAAACTCGACGCTAAATAGTCGCTAACTAAATTTAAATTGTCATCGACACGCTAAGAAATTAGTGTGATTATGCTTTATGATCACGCCAGCGCACCCTAGGTAGACCCTAAGCATTGCTATCAAACGTACTGACTAGGTAGTCTAAAAAAAATGCGTTAATTTCCTACATTTCCCCGTGATCCAGGAATCGTAATAAATAATATGTTAAACCTCTCTGTTAGCCTCTAATATCATTACTTGTCTAATTTATATCCGTGGCTACCATTTCCTAAACCTGAGCAGTTAGACTGGGTTAGACTGCCTTCAATAAATTAAGAACATGATACCGTGGAGTCACGCGACTGAATATATGATGGGAAGTTTAGTCTTCCTGAATGGACAAATTGAATGTTTGCAGTTTGTATATAGAGTGCCTTGATTATTGCCATGGTATGGGTATTTTCTTCCATCGCTTTATTGCAGGTTTTTGAGAAAATGCTGGTGATGAGCTATTCCATAAATCCTTCCATTTATATGTTGGAAGAAGTGAAAGCTTGGCAAGTCTGTAAAAAATATAATTCATGGGCACTTATGAAACGCGAGGAACTCGTGGCTAAATAATAACAGCCGCACGGGTCGATCTTCAGTAGTCAAGCTTGTCTGGTCCGTGGATGGGTTAACACCTATTACATACCGAGTTTCCTCCGTGTCTCGGAAATCAATTGCAAAGCAATCCCGGCTGTCAATTGTATATCTTTGACAGTCGTTAAGTAGTCAGTGGCCCGGAAGTCTGACAGTCTTACCAAGGGGCATCGTTTTACCTACTGTAACTGGGTTGTGGAGGCCAGATAGGCCGTCGCTCCATGTAAAATACTGGTATTCAGCTGCATTCGGTTAGACTGGAAGCCGGCCTCAACATAGTTGGGAAAAGGCTAGGCAGATGATGAGGGGCACTTAAAAGGACATAAACTAGGTGCACAGATTTTTTGTCTATGGAGAGGAACAGACAAGTAACTCCATGGTTACTTTTGTATTTGATCTTACATGTTACCTCCTTTAATTTCCATTGCCACAACAAGTACCCCAGTACTACCAGCAAATATTTGTTAAAGTTATTACCGACCACTTATACTTAAGGATAAGCCTCTGTCGAGCTATTAATCCATGGCTGAGGCGACTGAGCCCAAGTGTTTGTGTTTCGTACTATTTAGATACAAACGGCTTATAGCCGGGGTTAGAACGTGATAAATTGGCTGAGAACAGGTCCTTTTTCTAGAGTTTATGAGGCTATTTTGTGGGCTGGGAAGTTAGGTTTTGTTTAGTTGATTTCGTGAGAAGCCTCTCACGAGCAGCCGCTCATAAGGACTTCGAACTAAGTAACATAACATGCTTGTGCTTCTCGGTGAGAGGGACCACTCCCTCTCACCTTTTATTCACTACGCGGACCCGGTGTACATTGGGTGTCATCCAATTTTTCACTCTAGCACACATGGTTTTACCGTTTCTTTGTTTAAGCCTGGCCCCATACTACGAACTTCTCCTGTATCGTGGGTGCGTTTACAAACACACATACACAAACAGACAGACCCGGAGCAACTATTTATAGGTCGATTGGGGATCAAGTCCGCGACACGCAACGCAGAAGTCAATCGCTCAGCCACTGCGCCAACCGTGCCATCAAATTTTTTCCGTTTTGAGAGCAATGTTGATATAAATTGCACAAAAAGTGTCTAAACAGGGTTTTGACCTACAACCTATAACTCGTACTAAAGTCAGGGTCATTACAACTAGACCACCACCCTTCTCAAGTTCATACCAGGACGGGGAATGTAATTCACATACCACCAGTCACCAGTTTTGACCCATTCATCCGTTTCACTAATTGACTGAAGGCTCATTTGTAGGTTCTCAAAATGTATCTGCCATAGGTCCCAGATGACTTGAAGAGGAAGTTGAGGAAGACCAAAGAAACGATGGATGGACTGTGTTAAGGATGATATGGCAAGAAAGGAGGTATCTGATGGGATGACAAGTAACAGAGAAGAGTGGTAGAATAAGACAAGCTGCACTGACCCCAAATAAATTAGGATAGGGAAAGAAAATTATGAGTCCCAGTTGACTTGAAAAAACAATGTAAGATTTTCTAAAAGTTGTGATTCCATTTTTGAGAATAGATGGTTTAATCCCGAATTAACAATTTTTTTCTTTTTTCGAACGCCTTTTTTTACAAACGGCCAGCATAAATCACTGCGCTGAAAAGAATAGCAAATAAAGAATAAAATAAAAGCGTTGCTTACTATGCATAGGTTGCGTGCAAACGTGTTGCGGTGCTATGAGAATTGTGATAGGTGCTATCTGTCACGTATACGACACTGGAGCTAGTATTGGTTTGTTTGGTAGGTAGAACTATCTCACTTATGAAGCAACTAGCTTCTGCCAGCGGCTTCACCCGCGTGAAGTTTGATAATTGTTCCATGGGATCTTACTACCGGGATAAAAAGTATTATCATCTGCCTAGCCTTTTCCCAACTATTTTGGAGTCGGCTTCCAGTCTAACCGGATGCAGCTGAGTACCAGTATTTTACATGGAGCGACTGCCTATCTGACCTCCACAACCCAGTTCATACTGGGTAATACGATACCTACCACTTTGGTAAGACTGGTTGTCCGACTTTTTGGGCCACTAACTACCTGTAACGACTGTCAAAGATGGACAAATGACAGCCGGGACCAACAGCTTAACGTGCTTTCCGAGGCACGGAGGAAACTCGTTATGTAAGGGTGGTCACTCATCCACAGAGCAACCTAGGAAAGCACGGCTTAACCTAAAGATCGACCCGAGCAGCTCTTATTATTTAGCCACGAGTTCCTCGTGCTCCTCCTCGACACCGGGATAAAAAGTATCATATGTGTAAATCGAGAGCAGCGGTGGCCCAGTGGTGGCGGCCCCGACTTACGAACAGTACGTCGTGGGTTCGAACCCAGACAGGCGCATTACTTTTTGTAATTTATTTCATCACCACTGCTCTCAAAAACGGTGAAGAACAACATCGTGAGGAAACCGGCATGTCCTAGAACCAAAAATTCGAAGACATTTGACATCTACCAATCCGCACTGGGCCCGCGTGGTGGATTTATAGCCCATTCCCTCTCATTGAGAGGAGACCGTGTCCCAGCAGTGGGAACATTATAGGCCGACGATGATGATGATGATGATGTGTAAATCCAGGTTATAACCTATCTGTGTGGAAAATTTCATCCAAATCCGTTTCAGTAGTTTTTGCGTGAAAGAGTAACAAACATCCATCCATCCATACTCACAAACTTACGCATTTATAATACTAGTTGTTAGCTCTTCGATACCCGCAATTACAGACAATTAAAATAACAATGCACCGTATCCATTCGGGTACGGCTGGGGACATAAAAATAGCCTTGTCATTATTATTTTCTTTCCAAAACAGGTACACGTCTGCTTGAAGTTCAAAAAGACCCATCATTTTTTTTCTGGTACAAGTAGACAGACGCCTGCGTTAATGAGTACCTCTTACTCATGTTTAAACTTCATTAGCAATAGGAAAGGTAATCACTTAATGCGCCCCTCTATCGCACAATATGCTCGCATGCTGCGCTGTATATTTAAAACGAACGTAACATTACATCTGTAATACCTGAAGGGATTGACAGAGGTGTATCAAATAGGACACCTATGTTTAAGTCTTATGTAACAGGAGGAGAGCCTATTGCCATGAACTGAGCACAAATCCAGACTCCGTGACTGCTACCAAGATATTCATGATGGAACTCTCAACAACACTTCGCCCGTAACATGAGTAATTCAATTCTCCAGATTAACAGCAGCGTCCGACAGGCAAAACATAATAAGCAAAATAGTTTTGCTATTTACAATAATATATCTTGACAAAAATGTTTAACTTCAACATAACTAACTTTCGTTGGCGTATTGATTGACATTCAACATATTGAGAATTTGTAAAAGTTACTTTAATGCAATTTATCACCCAAATGCTTAAACCCTTACCCTTGATAACCTTCGCAAATCTAATATTTCATGTGTTAAACAAAATGAGTGTCACACATTTGAGAGTTGTCTCCTGCATTTGTAATGTTGGCCATCCCAGCTATCGGCCGGTCTGTCCCGCACAGCTATAAATTGTAGACTCACTGTTAAGACACTGTGTAGGCTGATACAGAAGTTCCACTTGGGACGAGATAAGTCCGAAATTCACTAGTTGTTCTTTCATCGTGCGGTAGAAGAAGCCTTTTTTTTAATTTATTTATTCAAAATCTGCATAACAATAACGTAATAAAAAGTCTGCCAAACTGCAAAACACTTTGTGGGCAGTTGTTCTCGTTTCACAATATCATTTTTCAAATTTCGATTTTTATTATATAATAAAATACAGGGTGTAACCTCGTCACGATACCGTCAACCAATCATTCTGTAAATCAAACTAAGTAACTTTACGCAAAAAATATTGCTGGGAAACGACATTTTTTTTTTTGGGGTGCAAAATCATGTTTTGTGGTAGAACTCAATGTAATGCACTCAAAACATTGTGCTGATGGATGGATTGAATAGTACGGGGGTAAAAATCTTACAGTAAAACCTTGCATTTAAAAAAAAAAATTGTCAAAAAGTTGGAACCATGACCCCCAATATCTCCGTAACCAGAAGGTTCCCAGGTATGGTGTAGAACAAAAAAAAGATCGCAATGACGGGGAGAACAAGTGCCTTTCGGCTTCGTTAAGAGGTTTTTTACACCCTTTATAAAAAAGGGGAAGTGAGTTTACAGAAAGAAACACATTTTACACTTATGAACATAATTCTATTGTCCATAGATACAAAATTAGATATGGACACAATAAGGGGTGATGTTTTAAAGAACATTTAAATGCTGGTTTTTAGATTTAACATGTGAGAGTGATAGAAGAAGCCTATATATAAAGTTTAGTGTCTTAACGATTGGGCGGGCCATGTCTGTAGCATGCATTAGGACTGATGGGCCAGAATCGTCACCCAGCGGGGCCAGAAGACGTGTGTCGTCGCCGAGGGAGGCCTGGAAAATGCTGGCGTAACAACCTAGAGGCGTTAGTGAGAGATCGGCCGGAGAAAACCGCACGGAGTGAAGAGTGGAAGGCTATGGAGGTTGCCTTTGTTTAGCAGTCTTTATTATTGCAGATTTTCATAGGTCCTTCAAGGTCTGTCGGACTCTAGCCGACTAAAAACCACCCCGGTGTTCCCTTCCCACACTCACACCGGGGATCATGGGAACTAGTGCACCTTCCACGATCCCCAGCTAGTGCCCGGCCCGCATCTGCGGGGCGTATTTGGAATCTATACCTTCACACAACGCTCATGACGTCAGTGACCGTGTTGCCGGATCCAGAAATCGAGAATTATTAAATTAAAATGTACCAATAACTAACATTTGAGACGTCACCGGCTGGGTTGACATCGGGTATACTTTCAGGTATAGGATTTCGTGCGTAGGTATTTTAAAACATACCCGGCCGCAACGAAACCACAACTAGCACACTAGTGGAAATAGCACCCTATTTTGCAACTTTTAGCTGTACAGTAGCGCTTTAGGGGTTCAGAAAGTGGTTTTAAGTTCTACTATTGCTTCCGTAACTGCTCGTAGCTGTAAATATCACTACAGGTAGCAGAAACTGAACCAAATGCCACTCTAAGCTTTATAAGAGTTCATGTTACAACCCATTTGCCGTCTATAACTTTAAAAGAGAATAAAAACATTTATGTTGAAGCTTAAAGCTGCTAAAAATCCGCTATTGCCGCTGCTGTACGCTTCAGAACTGCGCAAAGACTTTAATTGCGGACTTTTTAACGGAACTGTATAAAAGATATATTTAACACTGTTCTGCCACTGAAAGTTTCATTGCAGAAATGATTTGTACTTTTGCGCAAATTTAAGTAGCAATTTGATCGACTGTTTTACTAATAGCGACATTAAGGCTTCACAATAGATCGCAGGCCTGTGGACGGTGGGCTATGGGCTAGCTCGCCGTCCGTCCGTCTCATGACGACAGGCCGTGTCGACGCGCGCCTCAAAGAGAGTCAGCAATAGGAAGGGGTCCGCAAGGACCGATGCCTGCCGGGGTTGCGGGACTGTTGGAAAGTGATACCGTGACCCCGGAACACAAAGGGCGATGAAGGAACATGGATGGGTTTTAGTCAATAAAAGTCTGACACTCCCTCCTGCTCCGCCCAGAGCGGGAGAAGTCATTTGATGATTTCCCATCCGAAAAAAAAAAAAAGGCTTCACAATAGATAGAAGTAGGAGCGTAATGGACATTGCCTTCTCATTTGGATACATTCTGCTATTTTTATTTAAAAAAATCATCAAAAATCTTACAGTAAAACCTTGCATTTAAAAAAAAAATTGTCAAAAAGTTGGAACCATGACCCCCAATATCTCCGTAACCAGAAGGTTCCCAGGTATGGTGTAGAACAAAAAAAAGATCGCAATGACAGGGAGAACAAGTGCCTTTCGGCTTCGTTAAGAGGTTTTTTACACCCTTTATAAAAAAGGGGAAGTGAGTTTACAGAAAGAAACACATTTTACACTTATGAAAATAATTCTAAACTCAAACTCAAACTCAAAGCATTTATTTCAATTAGACCATTACGGCACTTTTGAATGTCAAAAATACAAAAAAGAAAATCAAAGCTACAGTCCCAGTCACAAGGCATAATAACTTGAGAAAGTACTGTAGTTGCCCATTCCCTAGCGTAGATCTCTATGGAGAAGAACGGGCAAGAAACTCCATGGACACTCTTTTAAAAACAAAATATTGTTACAAAATCTTGGTTACATCTTTAATTTTGAGATTATACATATATGTGAGAACGATGTAGAAAGACGTGCACACTAAGAGCGTCCAGAGTAAAAGATTAGATCAACAGTTTACGAATAAAGTAATTAAAATGAACCTTGGCAGCTAAGAGATGACCAGTCCCAACTGACAGCGCCCGTTCACGAACATGACGCATGTACCGGCGCCATTCAACTCAACCATATTGAAGGAAACTAAATGACCCGACACACCCGCCACCATCAGCGAGAAATTTAAGTGAGCATGACATTCTCTCAGCCACCAAGGCATATTCAAGTCAAGTCTATTGTCCATAGATACAAAATTAGATATGGACACAATAAGGGGTGATGTTTTAAAGAACATTTAAATGCTGGTTTTTAGATTTAACATGTGAGAGTGATAGAAGAAGCCTATATATAAAGTTTAGTTTCTTAACGATTGGGCGGGCCATGTCTGTAGCATGCATTAGGACTGATGGGCCAGAGTCGTCACCCAGCGGGGCCAGAAGACGTGTGTCGTCGCCGAGGGAGGCCTGGAAAATGCTGGCGTAACAACCTAGAGGCGTTAGTGAGAGATCGGCCGGAGAAAACCGCACGGAGTGAAGAGTGGAAGGCTATGGAGGTTGCCTTTGTTTAGCAGTCTTTATTAATGCAGATTTTCATAGGTCCTTCAAGGTCTGTCGGACTCTAGCCGACTAAAAACCACCCCGGTGTTCCCTTCCCACACTCACACCGGGGATCATGGGAACTAGTGCGCCTTCCACGATCCCCAGCTAGTGCCCGGCCCGCATCTGCGGGGCGTATTTGGAATCTATACCTTCACACAACGCTCATGACGTCAGTGACCGTGTTGCCGGATCCAGAAATCGAGAATTATTAAATTAAAATGTACCAATAACTAACATTTGAGACGTCACCGGCTGGGTTGACATCGGGTATACTTTCAGGTATAGGATTTCGTGCGTAGGTATTTTAAAACATACCCGGCCGCAACGAAACCACAACTAGCACACTAGTGGAAATAGCACCCTATTTTGCAACTTTTAGCTGTACAGTAGCGCTTTAGGGGTTCAGAAAGTGGTTTTAAGTTCTACTATTGCTTCCGTAACTGCTCGTAGCTGTAAATATCACTACAGGTAGCAGAAACTGAACCAAATGCCACTCTAAGCTTTATAAGAGTTCATGTTACAACCCATTTGCCGTCTATAACTTTAAAAGAGAATAAAAACATTTATGTTGAAGCTTAAAGCTGCTAAAAATCCGCTATTGCCGCTGCTGTACGCTTCAGAACTGCGCAAAGACTTTAATTGCGGACTTTTTAACGGAACTGTATAAAAGATATATTTAACACTGTTCTGCCACTGAAAGTTTCATTGCAGAAATGATTTGTACTTTTGCGCAAATTTAAGTAGCAATTTGATCGACTGTTTTACTAATAGCGACATTAAGGCTTCACAATAGATCGCAGGCCTGTGGACGGTGGGCTATGGGCTAGCTCGCCGTCCGTCCGTCTCATGACGACAGGCCGTGTCGACGCGCGCCTCAAAGAGAGTCAGCAATAGGAAGGGGTCCGCAAGGACCGATGCCTGCCGGGGTTGCGGGACTGTTGGAAAGTGATACCGTGACCCCGGAACACAAAGGGCGATGAAGGAACATGGATGGGTTTTAGTCAATAAAAGTCTGACACTCCCTCCTGCTCCGCCCAGAGCGGGAGAAGTCATTTGATGATTTCCCATCCGAAAAAAAAAAAAAGGCTTCACAATAGATAGAAGTAGGAGCGTAATGGACATTGCCTTCTCATTTGGATACATTCTGCTATTTTTATTTAAAAAAATCATCAAAAATCTTACAGTAAAACCTTGCATTTAAAAAAAAAATTGTCAAAAAGTTGGAACCATGACCCCCAATATCTCCGTAACCAGAAGGTTCCCAGGTATGGTGTAGAACAAAAAAAAGATCGCAATGACAGGGAGAACAAGTGCCTTTCGGCTTCGTTAAGAGGTTTTTTACACCCTTTATAAAAAAGGGGAAGTGAGTTTACAGAAAGAAACACATTTTACACTTATGAAAATAATTCTAAACTCAAACTCAAACTCAAAGCATTTATTTCAATTAGACCATTACGGCACTTTTGAATGTCAAAAATACAAAAAAGAAAATCAAAGCTACAGTCCCAGTCACAAGGCATAATAACTTGAGAAAGTACTGTAGTTGCCCATTCCCTAGCGTAGATCTCTATGGAGAAGAACGGGCAAGAAACTCCATGGACACTCTTTTAAAAACAAAATATTGTTACAAAATCTTGGTTACATCTTTAATTTTGAGATTATACATATATGTGAGAACGATGTAGAAAGACGTGCACACTAAGAGCGTCCAGAGTAAAAGATTAGATCAACAGTTTACGAATAAAGTAATTAAAATGAACCTTGGCAGCTAAGAGATGACCAGTCCCAACTGACAGCGCCCGTTCACGAACATGACGCATGTACCGGCGCCATTCAACTCAACCATATTGAAGGGAACTAAATGACCCGACACACCCGCCACCATCAGCGAGACATTTAAGTGAGCATGACATTCTCTCAGCCACCAAGGCATATTCAAGTCAAGTCTATTGTCCATACATACAAAATTAGATATGGACACAATAAGGGGTGATGTTTTAAAGAACATTTAAATGCTGGTTTTTAGATTTAACATGTGAGAGTGATAGAAGAAGCCTATATATAAAGTTTAGTTTCTTAACGATTGGGCGGGCCATGTCTGTAGCATGCATTAGGACTGATGGGCCAGAGTCGTCACCCAGCGGGGCCAGAAGACGTGTGTCGTCGCCGAGGGAGGCCTGGAAAATGCTGGCGTAACAACCTAGAGGCGTTAGTGAGAGATCGGCCGGAGAAAACCGCACGGAGTGAAGAGTGGAAGGCTATGGAGGTTGCCTTTGTTTAGCAGTCTTTATTAATGCAGATTTTCATAGGTCCTTCAAGGTCTGTCGGACTCTAGCCGACTAAAAACCACCCCGGTGTTCCCTTCCCACACTCACACCGGGGATCATGGGAACTAGTGCGCCTTCCACGATCCCCAGCTAGTGCCCGGCCCGCATCTGCGGGGCGTATTTGGAATCTATACCTTCACACAACGCTCATGACGTCAGTGACCGTGTTGCCGGATCCAGAAATCGAGAATTATTAAATTAAAATGTACCAATAACTAACATTTGAGACGTCACCGGCTGGGTTGACATCGGGTATACTTTCAGGTATAGGATTTCGTGCGTAGGTATTTTAAAACATACCCGGCCGCAACGAAACCACAACTAGCACACTAGTGGAAATAGCACCCTATTTTGCAACTTTTAGCTGTACAGTAGCGCTTTAGGGGTGCAGAAAGTGGTTTTAAGTTCTACTATTGCTTCCGTAACTGCTCGTAGCTGTAAATATCACTACAGGTAGCAGAAAGTGAACCAAATGCCACTCTAAGCTTTATAAGAGTTCATGTTACAACCCATTTGCCGTCTATAACTTTAAAAGAGAATAAAAACATTTATGTTGAAGCTTAAAGCTGCTAAAAATCCGCTATTGCCGCTGCTGTACGCTTCAGAACTGCGCAAAGACTTTAATTGCGGACTTTTTAACGGAACTGTATAAAAGATATATTTAACACTGTTCTGCCACTGAAAGTTTCATTGCAGAAATGATTTGTACTTTTGCGCAAATTTAAGTAGCAATTTGATCGACTGTTTTACTAATAGCGACATTAAGGCTTCACAATAGATCGCAGGCCTGTGGACGGTGGGCTATGGGCTAGCTCGCCGTCCGTCCGTCTCATGACGACAGGCCGTGTCGACGCGCGCCTCAAAGAGAGTCAGCAATAGGAAGGGGTCCGCAAGGACCGATGCCTGCCGGGGTTGCGGGACTGTTGGAAAGTGATACCGTGACCCCGGAACACAAAGGGCGATGAAGGAACATGGATGGGTTTTAGTCAGTAAAAGTCTGACACTCCCTCCTGCTCCGCCCAGAGCGGGAGAAGTCATTTGATGATTTCCCATCCGAAAAAAAAAAAGGCTTTACAATAGATAGAAGTAGGAGCGTAATGGACATTGCCTTCTCATTTGGATACATTCTGCTATTTTTATTTAAAAAATCATCAGGGTTCTGTGGCTTCTGGTTCTGTTGTCGAACCATCTAACATTTCTGTCAACTGCTTGTTAGCAATTTCGTACGACATAATATTGTTCCTTTTAACAATGCAGTTTATTTTAGTCCAGTTTGGTTGTGGAGTTGAATCTTCTATTTTACATTTTTTTTTTCTGCCTGTGTGACACTCCATGTTTTTCCCACGTTAATGGACAGATGCAAAGTTCTTGTTGATTTTGATGTTCATTATAAGTTTGAATGATTTTGAAAGGCATTCTGAAAACATGGTAACACATAATAAGTGTTAAACAATTGAAAGGGCGAAAAATATAGAAACAACTACAAACGATCATCGTATTTTAGGGTTTTCAACGAGTTCTACGGATCTCTAAACAAATAACCATTCGTGTGGTTCGATACCTACAGTAAGTACGAAATAAAAGTGATTGTATAGACTTGAACTGCATTAGTGGCAGAGGTATTACTTGGACCTTCAGAAGAGTTAAAATTAACGCTTTGACTCAGAGAGGAAGTATTAAGGTTGAAGTTGCAATTTAAAGCTGCTTCTCATAGACGCCATGCTTACAAGACAATTATTTATCATTACTTGAGAAATTTATAGATTTTTATCACATGTTCTAGTAAAATATACCTAACTAAATATAGAACCAACAACTTACTAAATACAAATGTAGTCAAGTATGTAATTTCAATATCGCGTACCTACGCGATATTGAAATTACATACTTGACTAAAAAAAAAACAAACTTGACTATAAATATTATTATGTAAATAATATTATATCACATACCTATGTGATATAATATTATTTATATAATAATATTTTACGATATTCTGAGGTAATTATTGAGGCGCGTTAAAAATACTCCAATAATATTGATATTATTGGAGTTTTTTTTCTTGCAGATAATACAAAATATATAAAATAAGAGGGTTATTTAGTATGCGAGCGGAGCGAGCGCGGGATCACGAACCCTATATTTTTGTCACTTAAAACTTTAATTTCTCTCGTTTAAATAAGGGGGGAAAATATAATGACCACCAAAAATAACTTTGTGACCACTAACATCTATCACCTAAAATATCAATTGATCACCAAATTTAGTTAATTGAGCACCAAATTTTAATGAGGTGGTTGATGACAAATTGGTTTTGTCAAAAAAAAAAAATTGGGTTTGCCTAGGCCGACTCCCTAGTCGGCGGACCTAACCTATCCGTGTCGGGGTGCCCCTGCACCCCAACACGGATAGGCAGGGACCCTTCGTGGTTATTTTTTTTATAAACCATTCAGAAGTAGGAGCCCCGTGAAGCGAGGCTCCGTCGACCGGGTCTCCCTCGACTCGGATGTAAGAGTATAACAGTTCAATTTCTGGTGGTCATTAACTAAAAAAATGATTTTTTAGTTCTAATTACACGATGAAATGTGGATTAATTTTGGTGATCATTTACTAATTTTGGTGATCAAAAGTGTTTTTTTGCCGTTACATTTTGCTAAATCTGGTGGTTCGTTAATTTAATGCCTTTAAAAACTACCCAATTAAAAGTAGAGAGACAGTCAAACGGGTATACATTACAGTATAGCAAAATGGAGCATGCTACATGAAAGTATACCCCAGAAAAAGAAAAATGTTGCGGTCGGGTATATTTTGAAATCCCTAGCACGAGCGTATACATTTTTACTGTATACCCGAACTCAACACTATAGAGCGTTGGCTGAAGGTATAGATTCCAAATACGCGTCTGCGGGCCTCCTCAAGTCTGCGGGGGGAGTGAGGTGTAAATAGGGGCGCGCGCGGATCACTACGGGCCACCGCCTCGGGTCCAGTTATTCGGGGGGGCGGTGGAAGTCCAGAGGGACGGCGGACTTGGCCGTCCCTCTGGACTTGGCCTACTAACAACCTAACCTAACCTTCTGAGTTCTCTTCTTGTAAACGCAAAATAAAACATAATTTCAAAGGTATATTCTCTGTCACGCGGTTACACCTGTCCACTTTCAGCTCGCAATTTTTAAATACAGCAGCATTTTTCGGAATGTTTAAAGCCGTCCATCGCATCGTCCAAATCAGAACAAAATATACGAGTATATTCGATCGTGCGAAATATTTTTTAAAAACTTTAGTCAAAATTGATGTTCAGAATTTTGGACGACAAATATTTAATACCTTACGAGTTTTAAAGTATTTGTTAACAAAAAAAGGATTTTTTTAAATGGCTTTGTTCGGCCAAATTATGAATGCTTTTTTAAATTTTGTTCTATAATAGAGGAGATTCATAATGACTCCGAGTTGACACAGGTCAACTCGGTGTGGTTTCAGAAACAATGACACACTCTTAATATTACCTCCTGTCTGTCCTGTACTCCTGTCCGTACTCGCCACCAAATTTTCTTCAACACTAAGAAAAAGAATCCAGTCCTTGGAAGTAATGCCTAAATAGTACTCTCAAGTTCGTAAGTAATATAAAAACACTATTCTTATTCTAGTCTTTTTTTGTAAACGTAAAGACGGCATAAACACATGTTTACCTCTATCTAAACAACATTATTCGAAACACGTCTCTAATACTTGCAAATAGGTAACTATATACCCATACCCCTATGTACACACGAGCATATAAGTGTTACACTTAAATGTAATCGTTCTAGCTCCATTAAAGGTATTGGTATCTCGAAAAAGTTGATAAATAGTGTTATTTATAATGCTTAATGTATTAGCTTGTGATAAATGATGCGTCTGAAGCTTGGGCATAAGCTAAGGGCCATGTGGTAGGCTTGACAGTTGACAGAATACCGCTTCTCGTAATCTCCAGTAATAACGAAAAAAGGGACTTATTACTAGGTCAGCAAGTCAAATAGCGGGGTATATGCTTAACACACTTACAATTGCAATCATCACCTTTAATTTTGACTTAAACACTCCTTGCGTTATTTACGTGGCTGACCAGACGACTTTATCAAATTATGAATCAATAAATTAGGAACGAGGAGGATTTTTAATATGATTTAAAACTAATGACCAAAATTGTGAAACCCATTAGAAAGTTATTATTGAAATCATTATTATCACTCTGCCAGAGAAACGTTATCAGAATTAATTGAGTGATCAATTAAAAACCTATCAAAAAGAACTCTTGATATTATTAGATAAGAAACGAATATAAAATGTCTTGTTTCGGAGAAAAATAATCATTAAAATCCAAACAAATTACTAATAACATCTAAATTCTACTGAGTTTTAAACTTCACAAAGACCTACTGTTCGATAAAATGTTTATTATTTTATGCATATTTGCTATAGTTATCCATGGTGTCATCTCGATCACACCATGCACAGACGGCGTAGAAATCATAACGCAAGAAACCAAGAACCCTGAAGATCTTCTTGGAAACTGGACCTACGTGTACCACTGGGACCCTAAAGTAAAATTTGAGAAAGAATTCATTGACAGTTCTGACCTCGAGTGCCCTCAACTACATTTTGAAGTAGCCACTCCAGAGTTTATAAGGACTAAGAAAGCTGAATGCACAGAAGAACTTAAGCCTGTACCTTTCAACTGGGATGATGTTAAACTAAGAGTAGACGCTCCCGTTTTGAAAATGGAGGGAGGTATGGTCGTAATAGGAGAAAAGGAAAACTGGATGGCTGTAGACTGTAAAACGATGGTACGACTTGTGATAAAGAAGTGGTCTGATAATTACATAGCCATGGCTAGTCCTGATAAGAATGAAGAAGCTGAACTGCTTGTCCGAGAGGCCCCGTCCTTAGACGAACTTAAATGTGTCGCGCATAACGTGGATGTTCGCCAAGGTATGTCGGGAATTGGACTTTGTTACAAGAAATAAAGAGAACTGAATTGAATGTCTAATAAATAAAAAAATGAGAAAGACAAATGTGATTTGATTTTTGATGCTTGTTTCCGTACTCAAACGTGTGATTGCACTTAAAGGCTGCTGTGCCCGTTTTCCCAAACAATGTTTTTGGATAGACCAACAGTAACAACATTTTAACAGTGATTTGTATATTTTATTCTAATTTCTTAACAAACTAGTTTATGAAACGGTTCTATTGATATTAATTCTAGAGTCACATCAGTTTTCGATGGGTTATTAACAAAATCATATAAAACTCTTGATAGAAATTGAAAATTAAAGTGATTACGCTTATTTAATTCACAACACAAGGTATTTCTTCATAGAAACTTAATGGTCAAATCACAAGAAACATTAGCAAGTTATAAGTTATCATTATGCAAAATTGATTTTGAAGAAACCAATTAAATATAATTAGCAGAATATTTGCGATTGAGGTTTTCTGAGGACAGAATACATTTCAAACCAATCCGTTCTAGTCAATTTTTTTTTACCATAATGCAGCATAATTATTCTAAGCAAACATTTTTTAATTATATAAAAATCTGGCGGAAAATATATCTACGTCATCTAATAACGCACATAATACCGTCAAGCAAGAGGTCGCACAATCCATGGTTCTTTTACCCACTGATGACGATGAAGTTGCCAAACTGATAATGTCCCTTCGTAACGACACTGCGGCGGGGTGGGACAGAATATCAAGCGGTCTACTTAAAAACACATAGACATTGTTGCACCACCTCTCACGTATGTCTGCAACCTTGTACTTTCATCTGGCCTATTTCCCAAACTTTTCAAAAAAGCTATAATACATCCAATCTTTAAGGGTGGGGATAGAGGTCTTGTCAACAACTACAGACCTATAGCAGTACTTCCTATTCTATCCAAAATACTGGAGAGGATCATGAACAATAGGCTTGTGGATTACTTGGAAAAATTGTAAATCCTGTCAACTTCGCAATATGGGTTCAGGGCGGGCAAATCCACGACCGATGCTGTTCATGATCTGACCAATTATGTCATCACAAAGTTGGATGATGGACAGAAAGTCTTGGACATTATCTTAGATCTTGCGAAAGCTTTTGACATGGTGTCTATCCCTACTCTGATTTGTAAGATGGAAAGCATAGGAAACAGGGATGTCCAGCTCAAACTCTTTGAGGACTATCTGAGTGAGCCTACCCAGTGCGTTAAGATAGGGGATGCTATCAGTGATGAACGTGCGGTCACCTACGGCGTACCACAGGGCAGCGTATTAGCCCCGACACTCTACTTAATATATATTAATGAGCTGGGTATGCTCACTCTTCCCAACGGCAAAATCATAACCTTCGCAGACGACACCGCCCTTCTATTCAGCGCTAGTACATGGCACGATGTATACATGCCAGCTCAAGCAGGTTTCGATGTCGTGATGGAGTGGTTGCGTAATAATGTTCTCACTCTTAACGCGGAAAGAAAAGTATCCATGCCCTTCTTTTTGAAAAATAATGCGTCAACCACTTATATATGTCTTCAAGACCCTAAGACAAATGACAGACGAGAAGCTTAGAAAATCGGTTTACTTTGCTCTTGCCCAGTCCCCACTAACCTGCATAACGTCCTGGGGTGGTGCTACAAAATCTTCTATGTTAGAGCTTGAACATGCCATTCTGAAGGTATCTTGATTCCGACCTTTCCGATACCCAACGGTAATGTTGTTTAGGAAGCAAAGGTATTAACTGTTCGCCAACTGTTCATTTTGCAAACGGTTATAAAACAGCATGGCCTCACCACCTTCAACCACTCACTCTCCCACAGAAGTAGACGATTCGATGCCATTGTTCACCATCACATCCGGCTCTCGACTACTTCCTCCCACCGCTTCTTTTGCTACCTTGGTTGCTTTCTTTATAATAAGATAAATAGGATGCTCCCAATATATAACCTCTCGAAAATCAAATGCAAAATTAAACTAAGAGATTGGCTCTGGGAGCTAAATTATGAAGAAACAGAAAAACTACTTGCTGTCCCAAAATAACCAAATGCACATCCTGTTCCCCTACCCCAACACTCACTGCCCCTACACTTACACCCACACAATCACCTTACTCACTCACAGATACACAACCTTACAAATACCTACTACACATACTAACACCTTGCACCAATAATTATTGTAACTATTTTCGTTTTCTTTTTAGTTTTATCTCTAATTTTAAAAAACTTATACTTTTTGTTAATTCTTATCGCATTGATTATTGTACATAACATTACCCAAGGGGTGGAGACCTGGTGTCCTGATAGGCGCGGAGGGGTGAGGCGGCCCGCGAGCTGAGGAGCAGGTGGTTTGATGGCTCAGGTGAGCACTAAAACCATCTGCGACAATAAGCTTGCGTGGGGCCACCCAAACCCCGCAGCGCCAGAGCCGTGACAGAAAAAATGCTTGCTGCATGTCACATGCCTGCTTGCATGCTTGTTTGCACGTGCAAGTGGTATAATAAATGTTCGGAAACATAATACTTCGAACAAATGTTATTTCGGATAAGTGTAACTTCGGTAATTTTTTTTCGACCAAGTGAAACTTCGGAGTAACAAAAACCAATAACTTGATAATAGGTCAACTGAAACAGTGGCAGACGCGACTTGGATAAAGTGAAAAAAAACACGAAACGATAATAGTTGAAAAGTTTTAGGTGAAATGAATTTCGGTCAAATATTTTTTTTATATTAAGTAACCATTGGAATAGAATGTTATTATTGAAATCGGTATTGTCACTCTGACAGTAAAACGTTAATAGAATTAATTGAGGGATCAATTAAAAACCAATCAAAAAAATCTTGTAATTATCAGATAAGAAGCAAATATAAAATGACTTGATTCGACGGAAAATAAAACAGTAAAATCCAAACAAATTACTTATAAATAACACCTAAATTCTACTGAGTTTTAAATTATACGATAAAATGTTTAATATATTATACATATTTGCTATAGTTATCCACGGTGTCATCTCGATCACACCATGCATAGACGGCGTAGAAATCGTAACGCAAGAAACGAAGAACCCTGAAGATCTTCTCGGAAACTGGACATACGCGTACCTTTGGGACCCTAAAGCAAAATCTGAGACAGATTTAATTGACAATTCTGGCTTCGAGTGCCCTCAACTACATTTTGAAGTGGCCACCCCAGAGTTCAAAAAGGCTAAGGAAGCTGAATGCACAGAAAAAATGAACTCTTTACCTTCTTTCAAACGATATCTATTCAACTGGGATGATATTAAACTAAGAGTAGATTCCCCCTCTTTTAAAATAGAGGGAGCTATGGTCATAATAGGAGAAAAGGGAAACTGGATGGCACAAGACTGTCTCACGATGGTCAGACTTGTGATAAAGAAGTTGTCTGATAATTACCTAGCCTTGGCATACTCACATAGTCCTGATAAGAATGAAGGAGGTGAACTGCTTGTCCGAGAGTTTCCGTCCTTAGACGAACTCAAATGTGTCGTGCATAACATGGATGTTCGCCAAGGTATGTCAGGATTTGGGCTTTGTTACAAGAAATAAAGAGATTATATGTTTAATAAATAAAAATATGAGAACAGAAATGTAATTTGATTTTTGATGTTTGATTCCTTTTTTTTTCTGATGGGAAATCGTCAAATGACTCCTCCAGCTCTGGGCGGAGCAGGAGGGAGTGTCAGACTTTTACTGACTAAAACCCATCCATGTTCCTTCATCGCCCTCTATGTTCCGGGGCCAAGGTATCTCTTTCGAAGTCCCGCAACCCCTGATGTTTGTTTCCTTACTCAAAGATGTGAATGCCATTGATTTATGAGCTGCTGTTGTACGTTTTATATTTTTTTTTATTTTTTTTCAATAGTTTTTATTTCATATTATTACTAATTATCGTAAGTAGAAATTCTCGTCCAGAAATCAGTATGTCATTTTGTTTCAAACTAGTCAGTAACAAGACACTTGGCACTTTTTTTTCGGATTCGCAAAAAAGAAGATTTTTTTCTTCTGATAACTACTAAGTTGTTTTCTGTTATTGCACCTACTGTATTGTCTCTGCATCACCCTAAGGTAGTCTGGTAGACAATGCCCAAGGCATTCAGTCCGCCTTTGTACAGTTTTAATAAATAAAGTAATCGAAATCATCAACAACATGTTTATTCTTTATAACTTGGTTTTCTTGGCAAATTGAATTTCAATCGGCCTTTCAGTTGGTGAAGTTTTCACATTTCTAACGGTTTTCGCAGTACCCCTTACGTAGCCTACACCACGGTTATGGTGATATTCGCATCACTTTTAATTTTAACGCTTTTTTTGTTTGCTCATTTTTTGAAATATTCGATCACTTTGATGACGACCCGAATGGCGCAGCGGTAGTGAGGCTGCCTTACGTTCTTAGGGTCCCGGGTTCGAATCCCGGTCGGAGCAAATTATTGTATGATGAGCATGGGCATTTGTTTCCGAGTTATGGATGTTTATATATATAATAAATATTTATTTACAAACAAAAAGTATCTATGTAGTATATCACTGGTGTCCACGACACAAGCCTCGTTGCTTAGTGTGGCACTAGATGGCGCTGTGTTCAATGTCCAGCGATATTTATTTATAAACTTTAAAAATGACGGTCTTGTTATCACGAGATAACTCATAATGGTTAAAACATAATGGTTTCTATTCCAGATTCATCATATCAGTTTTTAATAGGTAGGTAATTATCAATATTTCTAATGGCTTTTATATTATTTAACTAGCTGTGCCTGGCATGGCTTCTAATGCACTTTTCCTACCTACCCTACTTACCTAAGAACCTCGATTATAACAAACACAACAAAAAAAGAATTAGCGAAGTCGGTCCAGCCGTTCACGCGTGAGGCCGTGACCAACGGAAATAGGGATTCATTTTTAGATTACGGTATGTAATTATAAAAAGCCATTCGAGAAATTCATAAAGTTATGACGCATATTTAGTTCACAACGCAAGGTACCTACTTCTTCATAGAAACTTAACTATCAAATCACAAAAAACATTAGCAAATTATAAGTGACGACATTGACGTTAGACCATATTTAAGTAATCATCAATCAATTAAATATAATTAGACAGAATATTTACATAAAAGGTTGTCTTTGACAAGCGAAAGCATTACTAAACTGATCTTCGACACAGTCATAACTGCACATAGTAAAGTAACAGAAAAAAGCCAACATGTTTCCTCTATACATATTGGCCTTGCTCATCCACGTTGCGTATTCCACCACGCCTTGTCAAGATGGAGTTGAAATCGTTTCGAAGGAGACCAAGAACTCTCAAGATCTAATTGGAAACTGGACCTACGTATACCATTGGGACAGCCTAAACAAATTCGACCGGGAATTCGCTTTCGATGACATCAAAGCTGACCACGAGATGCAATGCCCAGGAATTTCTATTGAAGCTATTACTCCAGAATATGTCAAAGCGAAAGAAGCTGAATGTGGAGACTCTGATACACCACTCAAGTGGTCTGATGCGAAATTGAAGTTGGATGCTCCTCTGATGAAGATGAAAGGAGGCATCCTCTTCATTGGAGACGAGGAGAATTGGATGATGTTGGAGTGCAAGAAGATGGTGCGCGTTGTGATGAAGAAGGTGTCTGATGATTACATTGTGATGATAAACCCGGAGATGGCTCATATCTCTGAAATGCTTGCCAGGAGGACCCCTTCTATGGAGGAGTTAAAATGTGTTGCCCATAACGTAGATGTGGGCAAAGGTATGTCCGGATTTGGACTTTGTGCTTGATTTGACATAATGTATTCTAAATAAATCTTTTTTTTGTTTTATAAACAATTTCTGTACTTAAACCGTCTGTAATTTATTCAAAAAATATTTTAAGTGATCTGATAGCGTAGTTGAAGACAACTACGCTATCAGATCACTTAAAATATTTTTTCAGTGGTGATTTTTATTTTTTGAATGGGTGACCCGTTACATACCGAGTTTCCTCCGTGCCTCTTCCCACTGTCATTTGCAGATCTTTGACAGTCGTTAAAGGTAGTCAGTGGCCCAAAAAAAAGTCTGACAACCAGTCTTACCCACTGGGTTGGGTAACTAACTCCATGTAAAATGCTGGTATGCTGGTAACATAGTTGGGAAAAGGATAAGCAGGTGATGATAGCGTAGTCCATCATCAACATCATCATCAGGTTTAAATATGTTAAAAAAAACTGTTCACTTACAGTTTGGCCGCTGAGAGAATGCGTTCCTGACGTCTGTCAGTTGGTACATAAATTTATTGTTACTTGATTCAATGATATCGTTTTTAATAATATTATTTGTTAATAGGGCAAAAAGGGTTATAATAGGTACCTAAGCTAAATAAGCTATAGGTTAAATAACATCACCAATAATACTAATACTGGCGACCTGTCAGGAACGCAATCTCTCAGCGGCTAAACTGTAACATGAAATCTTAAAATCTTTTATGTGAAATTCACCATAAAATCAAAAAATAATTAAAGTTATAAACTAAATTAACGTCATCATTTTAAAATGATAATTTTATCACTTCACAAGAATCAATCATGGTTTTATTAAGAACAATTAATAAATTAACGATGTTTTAATGTCGAAAATAAAAGACTGAGATGATGGATAGTTTGTGTGAGGAATAATATGAAAGAAAAAGGTGTAAATGATAGGAAGGCGTAGCGGTTGATAGAGAAGAATGTAAGAAAAACGTGTTGGTCTGATCACAAGTAAGGGAGATATTGATTATGATGAATTTAACTGTCATATTTCTCAAATTAACTCGGAAGAAACTAACAATGAATAGCTACAAAAGAAAGTAGGCTACTACCAACCTTATACAACATCATAAATAATCAAATTAAGTACTGGAAACATAGACAACTGATAATAATGAGTCATTATACCGTTATTTGGAGAGCAGCGGTGGCCCAGTACGTCGTGGGTTCGAACCCAGACAGGCGCATTACTTTGTGTAATTTATTTCATCACCACCGCTCTCAAAAACGGTGAAGGAAAACATCGTGAGGAAACCGGCATGTCCTTTTTTTTCTTTTCGTATGGGAAATCATCAAATGACTTCTTCCGCTCTGGGCGGAGCAGGAGGGAGTGTCAGACTTTTACTGACTAAAACCCATCCATGTTCCTTCATCGCCCTTTTTGTTCCGGGGCCACGGTATCTCTTTCGAACAGTCCCGCAACCCCGGCAGGCATCGGTCCTTGCGGACCCCTTCCTTTTGCTGACTCTCTTTGAGGCGCGCGTGGAACACGAACGCGCCGTCGACACGGCCTGTCGTCATGAGACGGACGGACGGCGAGCTAGCCCATAGCCCACCGTCCACAGGCCCGCGCCTACGGTGGCCGGGGGCGTCTCCCGCGGCGGCCGGGACGCTGTGAGGTTCTCTCCCTCTCACGTTCTGCCACCTCCTTCTCTAGCATTACTGCTTCGCAGAAGGAGGTGACGGCGTCCCATTCCGTCTCGCTCCGGACCATAGCTTGCACCAGGGCCGGACGCGAGAGGTCGCCGCCACCAATCGCCGCTTCGAGGACACGGCGGTGCTCCGCCCACGCGGGGCACACCTCCACCGTGTGCTCCACCGTGTCCTCCTGGTCGATCCTCGCAATGAAAACACCCGGGCGTTTCATCCCGCCCGATTCGGTGCAGGAACCTCCCGAAAAACCGGCATGTCCTAGAACCAAAAATTCGAAGACATATGGCCTAGACATATCTACCAATCCGCACTGGGCCCGCGTGGTGGATTATAGCCCATTCCCTCTCATTGAGAGGAGACCGTGTCCCACCAGTGGGAACATTATAGGCTGGTGATAATGATGACCGTTATTTGATGTACCATATTTAATTTATAAATTATGCAAAAATCAATTAATAAACCACTTAAAACACCACTAATATAATTAGACGAAACATTTATATAAAAGGTGGTGTCTTTAACAAATGAAGTCATTACCAAACAAGTCTTCGTTATAACGGTATCCAGTTTTAATAATAGTCTAGCTGTCAAAAGATAAGCCCATCATGTTACTTCTATACATATTGCTTTTCTTCATCCATACTGCGTATTCGGTTATACCTTGCCATTATGGAGTCGAAATCATTTCAAAAGAGACAGAGAACCCTCAAGATCTCATTGGAAACTGGACCTACGTGTACCACTGGGACAATATGAACAAATTCGACCGGGATCTCATTTATGACAGGGCTGATTACATGATGCCATGCCCAACTATTTCGATTGAACCTATTACCCCAGAAGAGATCAAAGCGAAGGAAGCTGAATGTTCTGACTACGATATTCCATTCAATTGGGCTGATGCCAAATTGAAACTAGATGCTCCTCATCCGATGATGAAAGGCAGCATCCTTGTCATTGGAGGGATCGAAAATTGGATGATGTTTGAATGCAGTGTGATTGCTCGCGTTGTGCTAAAGAAGGTGCCTGGAGATTATATTGTGATGGTCTACCCGGAGATGGCTTATATCACTGAAATGATTGCTAGGAAGGTCCCGACTTTGGAGGAATTGAAATGTGTTGCCCATAATGTGGATGTGGGAAAAGATGTGCGGGACGGTTATGAACTTTGTGTAAATACGGTTTAAAGTATTCAAAAAAAGGCCCGTTTTGACATTTGTTAGCGTAATCGTAATAAAGATCAATTTCGATAGCGGTGTCAATTTACTATGAATTTGACGGCTGTCAAAACGGATTTCTTAGATTTCACACTTTTCTATGTCGAATAAACAATTTTATTGAGATTGTGTTTCATTTTCCAAAAATTTTTTTTTTTGTTATTCCATTTTTCTGTTTTGCTGTCACTGCAAATTATTACATACTGCAGCAATAGTATGCTAGACCCTGATTTTTCTATCATATTTTTGGAACCCGCCAGTTCCATTTTACGTCAGCCGCATGCACGCTGACCGCTGAGCAACAGACTCCACACGATGAGTGGCCGGGAGATGGACAGCGGCGCCGAGGTCGGCCCAGAAAGAGGTGGCAAGACGTTCTGGACGCGTGCCACGAGGGCTGGTTCGAGGAGGCTTGGGAAAAGAGCACACAGAAGGAATTGGGGGAGGCCTTTGCCGGGCAGTGGGACAGTTAGAGAGAAATTTGGAACGATGCATTAGGTGAAACTTTCATTACACTGATTCATAAACGTTAATGTCAGGTGTTATCAAAGAGATACCCACTAATTCAATAAATAAACAGAATAGAGTTCTGCGAAAATATTGAAAAATCTAAGTTTGAAAAAGTATACTGGTCACAGTTAAACCCACGTGGATCCACAAAGTAAAGCTATAGGCGTTCAAGTCGAACGCGAACATGCAGCAGACGATAAACGCAGTTATATTAAGAAAGTTACTCCGTACTTATAGTTTAAAATCTCGATATTCACCACTAAAGTAGAACTTTAGAACTTTATCTGCGGAGATTCCGCGCAATATGGGAAGCGTGTAGTGACTGCGTGTCTGTATCTTATTACAGACTTAGATTTTGTTGGAAAATGGGAAAAACCGGCCAAGTGCGAATCGGACTCGCACACGAAGGGTTCCGTACCCATTATCTATACAACATTTGACTAAACGAAAAAAAAAAATACGTTTGTTGTATGGGAGGCCCCCTTAAATATTTATTTTATTTGAATTTAATTGTTTATTTTTAAAGTGAATATACAACTAAATATTCTGTGAATATTTCAAGCGTCTACCTGTTGCCGTTATTAACATCGAGCTAAAAACGGCAAAAATCATGTTTAGTGTATGGGAGCCCCCTTTTTTTTTTTTTTTTTTTTTTTCGGATGGGAAATCATCAAATGACGTCTCCCGCTCTGGGCGGAGCGGGAGGGAGTGTCAGACTTTTACTGACTAAAACCCATCCATGTTCCTTCATCGCCCTTTGTGTTCCGGGGCCACGGTATCTCTTTCGAACAGTCCCGCAACCCCGGCAGGCATCGGTCCTTGCGGACCCCTTCCTTTTTGCTGACTCTCTTTGAGGCGCGCGTGGAACACGAACGCGCCGTCGACACGGCCTGTCGTCATGAGACGGACGGACGGCGAGTTAGCCCATAGCCCACCGTCCACAGGCCCGCGCCTACGGTGGCCGGGGGCCACGTGGTGGCCCCCGACGCCCGGGGCGTCTCCCGCGGCGGCCAGGACGCTGTGAGGTTCTCTCCCTCTCACGTTCCGCCACCTCCTTCTCTAGCATTACTGCTTCGCAGAAGGAGGTGACGGCGTCCCATTCCGTCTCGCTCCGGACCATGGCTTGCACCAGGGCCGGACGCGAGAGGTCGCCGCCGCCAATCGCCACTTCGAGGACACGGCGGTGCTCCGCCCACGCGGGGCACACCTCCACCGTGTGCTCCACCGTGTCCTCCGGTCGATCCTCGCAATGGAAACACCCGGGCGTTTCCTCCCGCCCGATTCGGTGCAGGAACCTCCCGAAACAACCGTGTCCGGTGAGGACCTGCGTCAGGCGGAAGGTGAGGACGCCGTGGCGTCTCTCAAGCCACTCCTCAAAGAGGGGACTTACCGCCACTATCGTGGCGTGCCCTGCACGGGGTTGCGACAGTCGCTCTCTCCATGTCGCCATGAGATCATGCCGGAAGTCTGTCCGCTGCGCGACAATTTGCCGCGGCAGCGGAGTTTCCCCCCGGCGTAGCACCTCCGCGCGCCACGCACGAGGCACGCCGCCTCGCGGGCGATCGTGCGGTACCCACGGGCCAGCCTTACGGCTACCACCTTTTGGGGCGCGTTCAGGTAGTGGGCTGCACGCAGCCTCAAGGAACGCGCCCACACCGGGGCCCCGTAAAGGGCCATGGACCGCACGACTCCCGCGTAGAGCCTCCGGCAGGAGGCGTTTGGCCCCCCAAGGTTGGGCAGGAGCCGCCTGAAGGCAGCCCCGGTCCGTTCCAGTTTGGGGGCCAAACGTCGGAAATGCTCCACGAAGTTCCATCGGCTGTCGAGGACGAGTCCCAGGTACTTCAGCGTCGACTCGACGCCGATGGATACCCCTCCTACCGTCAGTGAGGATCCCGGAGGTGGCGCATTCCGAGGCCCATGAAAGCACATGGCCTCGGACTTGTGCAATGCCACCTCGAGACCCAGTTGCCGGATCCTCTCGACGACTATCGCAACCCCGCGTGTCATTATTTCGGCCGCCGCCTCGTGCGACCCCCCTTGTGCCAGCACCAGCGTGTCGTCCGCATAGCAGACCACGCTGACGCCGCTAGGGAGGTCGGCGCGCAGCACCCAGTCGTAGCCGATGTTCCACAAGGAAGGCCCTAGGACCGATCCCTGTGGAACACCGCACGACATCTCTCGCCGGTTCCATTCTCCGCTGCGACCGGGGTAGATAACAGCTCTATCCGTTAGGTAGTCCCCGACCACACGACGAAGGTAGGTCGGCACCCGGTGATACCGTAGTGCCTCCCTAATGCAGCTCCAGGGCATGGAGTTGAAGGCGTTGGCGATGTCAAGAGACACCGCCAAGACTACCCCCCTCCGGGATACTGCATCATGGGAGCCCCCTTAAATATTTATTTTACTCTGTTTTTTAGTATTTGTTTTTATAGCGGCTACGAAAATACATCATCTGTGAAAATTTCAACTGTCTAGCTATCACGGTTCATGAGATACAGCCTGATGACAGACAGATGGACAGACGGACAGTGGAGTCTTAGTAACAGGGTCCCGTTTTTACCCTTTGGATACGGAACCCTAATAATGGTGAAGTGGGAGTTTATGAGCAGTTTCGGTCGCAAGTGCAACTGCTAAACACGACGTCCTGGGTTCGTTATTGGGTTTTCCCACTAGGAATTTCTCTGAATCGGCCACGGTGTTTCGATTCGTGCCCTATTGATGGCAATAGGCTCGCCCCCTATTCCATGGGACTTAAACATAACCGGCGAAATGTGATTGTAATATTAGATACACCTCTGCCTAACCCATTGGGAATAACAGGCGTGACGATATATGTATTTTGTAATTAAGTTTTCCTGAAATCCCATAACTCTCATACAAAATATCCGAAAACAAACACAAATATTATAATAAAAGGCATGATAACCGGAAAACACTTGAACTATTGGCCCCGCAATAACTTGAAGTACACTCGAGCACATAAGTCGTTGCGTAAGGACTTGCAAAATTGTTATTAGCTTTGTTGTTACCAACGACGCGGACGCGGTAACTCGCGTTCTCCTCTGATTTTGCCGATATGCATCACTTGATGTCGTTGATGTTGTAAGTTTTGCTGCTTTCCTTGTTTTTACGATGGTGTATGCTTTTAGGGCTGTCCATAAATATTTTGTTATTGCCAATCATTGATGTAACTTTGCAGTAACATTAAACGTATTTAACACCGAAAAATCACATGTTTACAACAATTGTCTGGATTTAATTTGAAGAGTATTGAGTACCTACTTAGAAGTATTTTTAAAATGCGAATAAAATGCATGTAAAGTTTTTATTTTCCATTTTAATACAACAACGAAACAACCCACATATAAAAAAAAAACAGTATTTTCCACCAAAAAAAAACTAAAAAAGAATCCGTACAGTCAGCATACGCGTGATTCTCGTCACGACCATGACACGGGTCGGGTACGGTCAGCACAATTTGTCTCTTGACCGCAATACATCCATCAATTACCCGCTGCAGATATCGTCGAAGCGGGAGCGAGAAATGTGAACATACCCTTACTGATTTTCTGTGATGTATATTTGAAACAATTTTATTTGGCGGGCGTTACGTTCACTCTTGGATCGGGAGTGGAGCGAAATATGTGTACGTGCCCTAAATATTTTTTTGGGGATTGACGGCATTCTTTAGAGAAATACTTTTGCGGCAAATAAATACTTTTTTCTTTTATTAGCTGCTGGTTTCAAGGTGCTGTTATATTGATAGAGGAAAAACTACAGACATTAAATAATGTATTAACTCAGAGTCTAGATCTGCGCTCGGTTAACGGCAATAGGCTCATATAGGTAGGGAAACCAGCAATCCGCACTGGGCCCGCGTGGAGATTGTGGCCCATTCCCTCTCATTGAGAGGAGGCCGTGTCCCAGCAGTGGGAACATTATAGGCTGATGATGATGAGGTAGGGAAACTACAGCGTGAAAACAGGTGTGAATAATAGAGTGCGCATCAACATTGTAACACAGCTCATAGATATTTTTTAATCCCATCATCATCTGCTTAGCCTTTTCCCAACTATGCGTATACAGTAATGTCTAAACGGATCCAGCTGAATACCAGTATTTTACATGGAGCGACTGCCTATCTAACCTCCACAAACTAGTTAGTACTACGTAATACGATATCCCTTGTTAAGGCTGGTTGACTTGCCATCCCATAAAATTAAAAAACAAGGCAGTGCCACGAAGAACAGTCCCCCCTAAGCAGTTTTTATTCCTTAACAAAAACAAACAGAACAGCTACAGACCCCCATTCGTCTCAAGGTAAATGATAAAAACACACCCTTTCACAGATTTTTCTCAGAAAGATGTTAAGGATTATTTAATTTGCCGACTTTGCGGAAAGGGGTGCGTCTGAGAGAAAGGGTGCCAAAATAATTATAAAAAGAAATGGTCCAGTGTATTTATTTTGGGCAGTTTGTTTGAAGTATAAAGAATCGTTGAAGGTTGAATGAGTGGGTTTTCTTGCAAAGAGAACCTTCTCAAAACGTGTTAAGAAAGATGAGAGCTGGATAGCCTTGTTCTAAGGTAAAACTTATGATGGATCGCTTGGCTGGACAATTAAATAACTTATGCAGGCTGCAAATTTTCAATTTTCAAGGTTATTAAAATGTTTATCACATACACATCATCACGACTGTAATCCAGGGTTATGCAAGGTTAGGGCACGCCACAATAGTGGCGGTAAGTCCCCTCTTTGAGGAGTGGCTTGAGTGACGCCACGGCGTCCTCACCTTCCGCCTGACGCAGGTCCTCACCGGACACGGTTGTTTCGGGAGGTTCCTGCACCGAATCGGGCGGGAGGAAACGCCCGGGTGTTTCCATTGCGAGGATCGACCGGAGGACACGGTGAAGCACACGGTGGAGGTGTGCCCCGCGTGGGTGGAGCACCGCCGTGTCCTCGCGTCCGGCCCTGGTGCAAGCCATGGTCCGGAGCGAGACGGAATGGGACGCCGTCACCTCCTTCTGCGAAGCAGTAATGCTAGAGAAGGAGGTGGCGGAACGTGAGAGGGAGAGAACCTCACAGCGTCCTGGCCGCCGCGGGAGAAGCCCCGGGCGTCGGGGGCCACCACGTGGCCCCCGGCCACCGTAGGCGCGGGCCTGTGGACGGTGGGCTATGGGCTATTGGTCCGCAAGGACCGATGCCTGCCAGGGTTGCGGGACTGTTCGAAAGAGATACCGTGGCCCCGGAACACAAAGGGCGATGAAGGAACATGGATGGGTTTTAGTCAGTAAAAGTCTGACACTCCCTCCTGCTCCGCCCAGAGCAGGTGAAGTCATTTGATGATTTCCCATCCGAAAAAAAAAAAAAAAGGGTTATGCAAGGTTTACCTAATAGTAAATTTCTCCAATTGTAATGGAGGGCAAGCCTATTGCTATCAACCGGGCACAAATCCTGCTGCTGAGAAATTCCTGAGGGAAAAACCCAAAAACACTGCCCGACCTGGGAATCGAACCTAGGACCTCGTTCTCAGCAGTCGCGACAGAGACCATTAGACCAATGAGACAGACAAAATAATAAAATGGTAAAAAAAAAACAAACAATACGATCCATGAAAGTGTGTGAAAAAACAAGTTTTTGAATCCTCTCTGAACAGAATGCTTCCCAAATGTATACAGGAAACGAAGATAAAGTCAATTCACACTTTACAGTTTTTTTAATACCCGTAGTTCAACGTTCAAATATTCCGAGCCCCTTACGAAAGCGTAACACTTGTTTATAGCCGTTTAAAAAGTTTTAACTGAACACTAAAACTGCATTTAGATCACAGCATAGAAATTCGAACTCTATTCCCCACGAGAAAAAGTTTAAAGTTTGTTTATATCAAGTACTTGAGAAGGATTAAGTCGTCTTCTGTTTGAGTACGAAAATGAAAAACCTCTTTCCTGCACTAGGAACGCAATTGGTATATTATTAAAAATATCGTACAGTTCCTTTATTTGTGGGAAATAATTAGTTTCTGCAGTAAAGTTTTAGCACCCATTTCCTCGAAGAGCTTAGATGAAATTTTCAAAAGTTTTATGTCTCTCAATGTCTACACGCTCTATTTAAAAACTTACTTAATTGCACGTCACCCATGCATAGCTTTTATAGCGAAGATAAGTATGACTTCAGACTTTTCTCAACGAGTTAAAGATACCTTTCCAATTACTACTAAATAAGTAATTTTAAGGATACCTTTTATAAGGAAATTTCTTGCAGGGTGATTAACAAAGTAATTGATAACATGCCTTACTACCCGCAAGATGGAACAGCTAAACTTAAACCTCTTAGTTGAGAAACAATGATTGGTTTCACACAAACCCAGAATTGTATCTCAAAAAGATGGCGTATCAAAAATATGCAAGCCTAAGGTACAGCAACGATCACATACACCATTTAAACAGCCCAGAGAGTCACATCATAATCATACGGTATTGCCCTCATCAACCACCATGCATTACACAGATAATCCCTCTTAAAAAAAAACACAATAATACCGTCACGAACCACGAAAACTGCTGAGCAAAAACCGACCGAATCCTTCCCCGAAAAAACCGACAATATTGTGTTACACCCGGCATTGAATGACGGGCACAATCGAGACGCGCTCGGTAATTTTCCTGCTGTTTTTATCTGAAGAACAATAGAACTCATTTTTGGTCACAATGAATTTCATTTTGGTGCCGAAAATACATTGTCATTAAAATCCTCGTTACCTTAGTGTTCTGGGTCTGTAGCAATTACCATCGCATTCGTGGGTAGTTTGGGTTTATCGCGATGTGGGAGGCCGGGTCAGTTTCTATTAGTTGTAGTACTTGTAATTAAATGTGAGGGTGAAGATCTAGACTAATCTAGATGGACTAAAATCAATGAAGTGATTCTGTTTTGTTTTTATAAGATCACAGTTTTCCAGTGTTTTGTTTGGTCTTTATTTTTAAATACTTTTAGTTTGGTTTAACTCACCGGGGGCTTTGACAAGTTTAGGAAGAATACCCATTTCAGTTTCTGTGCGTTAGAAAAACTACAATATTGCTGGGTCAGACCTGACTACTGTAGGTACTACTTCTAACCTAGTTTGGACTCCTAAGACTCGGAGAAGAAAACAAATTCGAAGCAGATCAAAGATTTATCATCACCATAGGCCTTTTCCAACTATGTTATGCTCGGCTTCCTGACTGCCAGTATAACTCGATGCAGTATTTTACATATAGACACTGACTATTTGCATTTTTTTGCAACACAGTATTATGTTTGTTAACAGGTACAGCCAAAAAAAACAGGGCCATCCTGAAACTCGTTAGGTTGACGATATCGTCGAAGTCGCGGAAAACCCCTGGATAAGGGACGCACAGAAACGGGAAGTGTGGCAAAAAAAATAAGGAAGAACCTATGCCCAGCAGTGAGTGATTCCGGGCTGATATGATGATGATGAACAGCTACTTGATTGTGATCTATGAAGACAACTTTAAAAAAGAACTCATAGGAATGAATTAAATTATACCTGCCTGCCGTCAACAATATGGCTATATAACTTTGTGCCATCTAGATAAAGCTATAAGGTCATCCCAGACTTCCGGCTGAAGGGACTACCCACATCACAATATCTAGACTAAAACGAACTTGTCTCGACCGGGGCTCGAACCCGGAAATGTTTCATTACATATGGGTCGTCTAGACGGAAAACTGACTTTGTTAGGACATAAAAAATATTTTTCAGCAGAAAACTTCTAAACAAGCTGTCAACCAAAAAGTTTATATCAAAAGAATAGATAGGTTCTAGGAACTAAGAGTAATTAAACTTATTGTAATGGGACTTTCAAGAGAAATATTATTTCTGTCTTAATCAGGAAGTTGATTTGAAGTTTGAATAAGAAAACTGTATAATTATATCATTATCTACTGCTGGGTATAAGCCAACTTCATCCAGGTTTTTTCCCCGATGGCAACTATGTCGTCTGCCCATCTCGCCGCCGGACGACCCACATTTCTTTTCCCCGTTCTAACTTCTAACGTTATAATGTACACCATAAGAAAGATAACCATTTAAAAACCCATCACATTTTGCCACCATTTTAATCCTTTCATCTCTTCCATTCCCTCACCAGAACCCTTAAACATCCCATAGAATAAAACAGCACAACATAAAGAACCCCATTTGAATAAACCATTCTAAATTCTACATTAACTGCTAGACTATTAGTTGAGGCATTTCTCACCGCGTTCCTATTCCAGCCACGTAGCAATTAGGAGCCGTTAGTATAATCCGGTCGAAACCGGCCCGGTCCAGTTACAACCAGTTTTAGCCGGTTTTCATCGAACATTCGTCGGATTTGTTGCGTGTAGATTGTTTTTGTTGGCGCCCAACGTGGGACGAATCTTAAGAGGCACTAATGTCTACAGACTAAGTCGATATTGTGGCTGTTTGTGTAAAACATGGAACTGTTTGGATGTTGTTTATAAGGGATGCTGTTATGGATGTTTGGATGTGGCGGATAATCTGGGTAGATAAACAATGTATCGGGTCGCTTGTGCTTATTTAAGCTGTGATACAAAAGGGGTGTTGCGGATGTTAATTTTGTACGAAAATACGGATTTGAATAAAATAAACCAACACGCCTGTAATTCCTGAAGGCACAAATCCAAACTCCGTGGCAGCTACTGATAAATTCCTGATGTAATAACCCAATAACACTTTGCCCAACCCGGGAATTGAACCCAGAACCTATGCTCAGCGGTCGAGCTTGCGACCACTCGACCAACGAGGCAGTCGAATAAACTCGTTATATGTTACCTGTTAGTTATGTTGCATTTCTATAACCTTCATTAGAATTATTACAACCATTTCAAAGCCTAACAAAATGTCCTGGAACATAAAGTAACTATTTAGGGTTCCGTACCCTAAGGGTAACTAACTGAACCCTATAACTATAACTAAGCCTCCGCTGTCCATCCGTCCATTTGTCTGTTAGCGGGCTGTATTTCATGATCCGTAATAGGTAGACGTAGACGTAGAGAGAGAGAGAATGTGTAATTCTGTTGCCGCTATAACAACAAATAATAAATTAAAAATTATAGGGGGCTCCCCTACTACGATGGTACGGAACCCTTCATCGCGAGTCTGACTCGCACTTGGCCGGATTTTAAGGACCTTCTAACCCTAAAATTAGCAACTCTATTTGTGGTGGTTAAAAGTTCGTTTGAAAAACTGTTAGAATAAAGTTCTAATCAGCTTGCACTATAAAGCGGTTGTTACGTCAGTCACTGCGGACGAATAGTGCGAAATGAGTGGTTTTTTGCGATTTACAAAAAATCTATTGATTGGACTAAAAAAGTAAAACACATAAGACCTGCTTTATAGTTAGTTCAGTTAGTATACAAAGTTTCATTTTCGAGCAGCGGTGGCCCAGTGGTGGCGGCCCCGACTTACTAACAGTAAGTCGTGGGTTCGAACCTAGACAGGCGCATTACTTTGTGTAATTTATTTCATCACCACTGCTCTCAAAACGGTGAAGGAAAACATCGTGAGGAAACCGGCAGGTCCTAGAACCAAAAATTCGAAGACATGTAACATCTACCAATCCGCACTGGGCCCGCGTGGTGGATTATAGCCCATTCCCTCTCATTGAGAGGAGGCCGTGTCCCAGCAGTGGGAACATTATAGGCTGAAGATGATGAGATGATGACAAAGTTTCATGATCTAATTTGCAGTGCTTTTTGAATAACAGCGGTTTATTGTTCGATTTGGAGATAACTTTGGAATTTTTTTCTATCGAGAAAAGTTTATGGAATCGTATTTTCATCACACAAAGGACTTAGCATTAATCCTCAACTTTACCATATATTTATTTCAAAATTAATGCTGCAGTATTTTAGGCGTAACGGAGGATCATGCTAAGCCATTTGAGGAGGTATAGGCCCTTAAATCAAATAAAACTTCAACAATCGCAAACACCGCACCCACAACCCATTTACAATCTATTTCCGCCTCTCAAACAACTTGGTCAGCCTTTCGTAATACTTTCTACCGATCAAAATGAAAAGAAAAGACAAGAATAACATCGAAGATGTAGCAATCATTATCGCAAACTTTTCCTTCGCCCACAATTTTTCTTTCGCCATAAAACCCTGAACCGTCAGGCGTCCGTTAAATCTTTACGGTTTCCACTTCCCGCCTTGCAGCCGGGTCTTATCCGGGTTACCCGGCTCCGACAACCGGGTGCACACGATATTCACGATTGTATAACAGGATACCGGGTAGTGGTTGCATATATTTTGCTGATTTGCGAGTGAGCGGATGATTTTATGCATCAGGCACTGATAGCCGAAATACAGGTTTTTGCCTAGTTCGGCTACAGATGTTAAATTCTTTTGCGTTGTGAAAAATATAGCCTAAAAGATATTTGTAAAATTCTGTGACATTTTCTTGAATAAAACATATTATTATTATTATCTTTCGATGTGCTTGATATGGTCTCGATTATATTTTTACACTTGTATAGTAGAATTCAGTTTTTTCAACGCTGTAATATAAAAATCTAGTTAAGGAGATCAGAAATATTATGCAGATAGTAAAACTATTCTGAATGGATGCATTTTTTCTACTATTCGTTACCATGTAAATTATTTACAAACTGCAAGTAGATATAAAGGACGTAAAAGGCATTTATTTTCCTCGTCGCGTCGTTGCGATCAATTTTTTGTTAGGAGATATTAGGGGTCCAAGCCAAGTTCCATCTTTTTCACAAGTTTTTTTTAAATACATGTTTTTATGTAGGATTTTTATTTTAAACTCCTTTACGACCCCCGTACTATTCAATCCACCCATCAACACAATGTTTTAAGTGCGATACATTGAGTCCTAACGAAAATGAGACTTAAAAAAATAAAAAACCTATCAAAAAAAAATCCGTTAGTTTGATATACAGAATGCTTGGTTGACGGCTTCGTGAAGAGTCTGTTTACACCTTGTATAATTATATCAATTGCTTCACGAGGCTTTTAAGTTGTCTTCTGGATCTTCTGCGATGTGTGACACGAAGTCAATCTTCTGGCCGAAGGTTCGTGTCTGATATTATAATAAAAATATGTGCAAGTATCAAAATGAGAAAAGAATTACAGGGCGTAAAAATATTCGTCTACATCGCTGTCAATAGGAAAATTACCCAGATGGCTGGCAGCATTGTCACGTTGGATTACAATGCTTATTTTTCGTCCAAAAAAAGGCCAGCTCTCTCGTCACGAGAAGAGTCGCCAGCCGCTTGAAATGAATTAGCATTAAAATTAATATTTGCAAAGTAACGCCTGAATCCATGACTAAACATGAGCGAAATCATTTGAAACGAATGTACTATGTCTCCTTTCGGAGGACATAACGTAACTTCACACTTGTTTTTCCGCCAACTGCTGCCACTAACAGACGGCGCCATCTTATTCTATCGAAATTTTAAAACCGATGCCATACAAGCGGCTAAAAATTCATAATAGTAGGACTGGGTACCCAGAATTTAAAACAAAAATCTCCTTGGTCAGAACTCAATAAAAACTGGAAACGTATTTTTTTTCATGTCCCTAATGTCAAAAAATATGACACAAACAGACAAAAAATGTTTGGGCCAGAAAATTATTAAAACATACAAAATTAAAACAATAATCCAAATGGAAAACACGAAGTTCAAAAATGTAGAAGTATAGTGTAAGAAAAATTTGGTGAGTTGAAAGTTTGGTGACCTTGCTGTAGAATTAAATAGAGCGCTGTATTTTATACTAGCTGTGTCCCGCCGTTTCTCCTTTTGCTCTGCTCCTAAAGGTCGTAGCGTGATGTTAAGCCTAACCATAACCTTCCTCAATATTGATTTTTCAAAAGCAAAAAGATTTTTTCAAATCTGACTGTTAACTGCAGAGATTCCCTCGTTTAAACCAACTCTTCAGCTTTATTATATTAAGTACATAGATATATTTAGTCTCAAATCTTGTGTGTCCGTATTTCTTTGAGTTAGCCTCATACATAACCAACTTGCTGTTAATCCGTATGGTTTGGACCACTAGAAACGCAACAGTCAAAATATCGTAGACACAAAGCCGCCTAATTGCTACGACAGATATTTCTATGAAACGACACGAACTTCACCGCCTACAAGCGTTTACGATCCCCTTTCGAATTGTACCTCTAACAAAAATAACAGAGTAATGCTATATTATCAGCTGTAATGGAACTAGAAGCTATCTTGAAAAATCTATGACCTACGCCGGCAAATTCTTCACGAACAGTCAGATTTTAACGGACTGCTTAAGGTGAAACCCCCAGGGTATCCCGCGAAATTCAAATTTTCTTACGTTTTTTGCCGGTCAGTATCAGGCTGTATGTTGAACAAAGTACGATTCGCGGCCGTAATACGTATGTATTTACAGAATTACAGTAAAGCCATATTTGTAACAGCCACGAATCATATTTCAATTAACTAAAACCTGAAACTAACCTGCAAATTACAAAAAAAAAAAAACGTAAGAAAATTTGAATTTCGTGAGCACTCTAACGCATTCACCTATAACCATACATAGTAAAACAATATCTTAAAAGGTATAAGCTTAGTAATATAGTAATAAATGTCTGCTAACATGTCTGTAGCTGAAGACACGTCTGCATTGAAGGATGTGCTGAGTCAATACTGCGATGATCTCACCTGGCGGGTCGACGGATAGTGTACTGGTACTTTGGTTATTCCAATCTCCTTATTATAAATGTTAAGCCGTGTGGTATCCGGCAGAGTAGAATAGAACCAACCCATTACACTCACGGGTGTCGTATAAGGCGACTAATGTCTGAGGCAGAACACCTTGCGCCTCCGTAGACCAGAGAATGGGCAGCAGCGTTTTCTGTTAGTCTTTCATCACTGCGATCTCCAATCCGCCTGCCAAGCGTGGAGATTACGGCAAATTCCTCCCATCATGGGAGAGGCTTATGTCCAGCAGTGGACGTTATGGGCTGTTGTTGTTGTTTGTTGTTATTATAAATGTTAAATTATTAAATCACAAAACGTACGGCATAGCTGCTGGATCTAGAAGCATGAAATTTTGCAAAAGAGTTCTATTACTTTTTTAACGAAGATGAGACATAGGAAAGATTTTTGAAAATTAATCCCAGTCATCCATTCTTTTTCTCCTTGACTCGATATTATTTTGAAAATTTGGGCCTTTAAACGTAGAAATTGAAGGGGGCTCCAATATACATTGTATATAATAAGGTGTGGTTTGTGTGTCCCACAGAAACGTCAAAATACTGTGGAATGGTGGTACCTCGCTCCTATCGTCTTGGCCATTTTTATGTTTCTGGTGGTGGGCACTCTCTTTGAGCGCAGAATAGAAGCTTTATACCATAGCATTGGTAAGTATACCGTACTGGTAAATAAATAATATAAGCATCCAGTTTCACTTACAAAAACAGTTCAAATATTAACTCTAAATACAATGCTGTAATAGATAACATTGAAATAGCGCCAAATCTTTACGAGACCATTAAATTCTTAGTGCGTATCAATAATTTCAAAATTGTTTATTTGTTCAAGTGGCAAACTAGGAGAGTGCGCAGAGATTGTGGCAAAAAAAAAAACAATATAAATTACCGAGGTGATTATATCAATATCTCCTTTGCCAGTATTTGTTTTAGAGGTTACTAGATTCCGGGCTTTGGAGCTGAAGAATCTATGCCCAGTAATGGGAGAATACAGGCTAAAACTAATAATACTTATCAGGACAACCCTTGACAGATTACACTACAAGTTCTAACCACTTGCCTCCCTCCAATTTTATGCCCTTAATCGCGAAATATTCGCGAATATTCGCATTTAATTAAACACCTTAGATAAAAACACTTGACGATCGCAAACTACAAGAGTTACAGCTAAATAAATTTACAGTAAATAGCTGAATAGATAAGGAATCAATTTAACCAAAAATTAGGATTTAATATTTCCCAAATAAACCCTAATGATATTTATTACAGTCGAACGCCGTCAAGCAAATCTATCTGAACAAGCTGAAGTTCAACAAGAGGTCATAGTCCCAGCAACCTGTACGTCATTGCACACAGTCAAAACCCCTTCGCAGAAGAGCGTCAGCATCAAAATCGCGACCGAAAAAAGCGAGACTATAATAGAAGCAGGAAAAGAAAACATCAAGGTCTAATGTATACTTTATCGAAAAAGATGATTCCGAAAATACTATACTTCATAGGAGAAGCTCCACAGCCCCATTTATTCAAGTATCAGAGCATGCTGACAACTATTCTGTGTGTAAACAATGTCTGGGTACATTACCAAGAAGTCCAAAATACTTTTTTCAAAAAATGTGATGTTATCGCCAATAAATTTAATGAAGTAGCAGACCAACTGCCAGAAATGTAGATTAAAAACGTTTATTCAAAAAACCCTGAGACGATAGCGGCTGGTGGAACTAAATGCCACACGAATTTCACAGTATTTTTTTTGACGACATTAAATTTTTTTTATCACGTTATGAATGAAAATAAAAGGACGAAAGCGCTACACCACTGAATTACAAATAACTAAATACAGCACTGATACTCGAACTAAGTTCACATGATCTTCTCAATTTGTGAATATTCAAAATACAAGTCACACAAAGTAGAGTTTACCATTTAATTTTTCAACTGATATAAACTTACAACAGAATGAGTAGTATGCCAGAATTTTTGGCCGGCTTCTTGCACATGCAACGGGACACCATGTACTGTGAGAACGCTCACGGTTGGTCCAACTGTCCGGCTGCCCCGGAACGACCAGAATACGAGGTCTTACACAATTATATCGCAAATATACGGAGTTATGCTTTTGGCTCTATGCACATTCAGCAGTTTGCTACTGAATGCTTGAGCATGCGGGATAACTCACCGTCCTTTATGGGCATCGAGCAGTATGATTGCATGCATCCAAACACCCTGCTGATACTGAGTGCCGCACGCCGTACGCGTATACTGGACTACGTAACATCGCTTCAACAGGCGACCACAGATTACATGAACATACGCAAACCGCGCTCGACTAAAAGCGCACCCACCAGGCTTGTTGTGAGTGCGTGAGCATGTGAGAGAATATGCCCGTGTCCTTGTGTATTCAGCAGACTGCCACAGAACGCATAAGCATGCATGAGAATGCACTCGGCTCATTATGTATCCGTCAATCTGCCTGCCACAGAATATGTGAGAATGCACGGCTCATTGTGCATCTGAGAAACTGCTTGTCACAGAATACTTGAGCATGCACGAGAATGCACTTGGCTCATTGTGTATCCGACAAACTGCTTGTCACAGAATACGTGAGCATGCACGAGAATGCACTTGGCTCATTGTGCATCCGACAAACTGCTTGTCACAGAATACTTGAGCATGCACGAGAATGCACTTGGCTCATTGTGCATCCGCATCCGACAAACTGCTTGTCACAGAATACTTGAGCATGCACGAGAATGCACTTGGCTCATTGTGCATCCGACAAACTGCTTGTCACAGAATACGTGAGCATGCACGAGAATGCACTTGGCTCATTGTGTATCCGTCAGTCTGCCTGCACAGAATGCGTGAGCATGAATGCATTCGGCTCTATACACATACCAAAAGCTGTTACTGATTGCGTGAGCATTTGAAAGAATGCGTCCGGTTCCATGCAAATTGGACACCCTCTCACTGAGTGGGTTTGGATAAGCTTATGCGAAAATTCGCCCGACTCCAAACTCATTCTATATACTGCCACTGAGTTTGTGACCATATGCGGGAATACACCCGGTTTTATGCACATTTCACAGGCTGTCACTGGGCTGTGATCCCGGGCCACCAACAAAATTTTTAAAAAATATGAAATTGCTTATTTTCTGAATAACAATAAGTGTGGTAGTATGACATCGAATAGTGTTAGTACCAGTTACTGTGAACGTATGCATACCTGCTAACTTGTGTCAACGGACAATTTTAAGACATCAGGTGCTAAAATAATAATATTTTTTCTTAAAACGCTAATTGAATTTAAGTGCTAATTTTTAAACATGTTGCAGGAAATATTGTTCGAAATTAATAATCAATACAGCATGACACTTCCTGTTGACAGAAATTTTGCCAGACGCTTTAAATCTCGGGAAAAAAACGTGTCCTGCTTGTAGTGCATCCAGCTTGTAGTACATCCAGCTTGTAGTGCATCCGTCAATCTGCCTGCCACAGAATACACAAAAATGCGCTAGGCTGATTGTGCATCCGTCGGGAGGGCTGTCATAGAGCGTGTGAGTTTGGATAACTCAGTGGTGTCTGCGAATTCGTGGTTTTCCCAAAAACTATAGGACCTAATTGTATGAAAATATTGTACAATCTGTCACCGACGACTTTAGATGCGTTTGTGACAGATTAGTCAGAGTAATCATTCAAGAGTAATTTCTAATAGGTTACAATGGAGAATCAACCACACATCAGCGGCGCACTACAAAATTCAGTCAATGACGAATTTTATTGTCATCGCCGATGTGCAGTAAGCCTGTACGACAGATAGCCGCGGTTATAGTCCAAGATCCCAGGGCCGCCAGGCCTTACTTTTTTTCTCATTAAAAAAATGTGTGGAATCGAGCATTTTTAATAAGTATTAAGAACGTATGCAAACCTGCAAACTTGTGCCGACAGCCAATTGTTAGATATTAGGTGCTAAAGTTGCGTAAAAATAATACATTTCTTTTATAAAGCCTGAATGTTGTTTTTTTTTATGTGTTATAGAGATTATTGTTGTGCCCGTTGACGAAAATTTCTGCCAGACGCTTTATACGTGGAAAAAAAAAGTGAAATATCACGTCAGTCTATTTTCTTTTTTATAATATTTGATACTAAGAGAGTATTTTTAACAGACATTGTAAGCAGTCAGAACAAATGTAGGGTCGCAATTAATCATATTTGTATGGGTTCAATAAACCAACGCATCAATCATGTATGTCCCAACTATGATTGGTCTGACTCAAAATAGGTACTGAAATGATTTCCTGAGTATCAAATATAAAAATTAAGTCTCAGGCTATCGGTAAAATCACATATATTTTTTCCGTGCTTCGAAGTGTCTGGCAGAAATTTCTGTCGACCTGAACCATGGGGCAGTGTCAATAATAAATTTTGAACACACTTTTATACAACACAATTATTAAAAAAAAACAACATTCGGGCTTTAAGAAAAATGAGTATTATTTTTAAGGCGACGCAATGGTTCTACAACCGGGCAGGCGCGCCCCGGGACTAAGCGGGGGGACAGAGCGTCTGAGCGAGGCGAGGATTGCTAGCTTATAACTAAAGGACGTAAACGACAAAATGGTTTTTGTTATATAATTTAGTTGGAAACGATAATTTGAGAAATTCCTTCTACAATTTTAAAGAGTATGTATAGACTCATCTACGGAGAAAGTTAAGAGGCTTAAATCGGTCCCGTTTGCCCATAATATGATAATCTCTTTTTAAAAAGAGGTATGTTTGATATTTTTTTCTCTGTTACAAAAGTTACCTAATCATGTATTGAAAACTAACAAAATAAGGTTTTTATCATGAATTATCAGGTCACCAACATATATTTTCATTCGTTTTGTAATTACTGACAAAAATTGAGATCATTGACTCCAAAACTTCCAATGCGTCCTCTTAAGCAACTTTAGCACCTCATCACCGTACACAGTACTCACTAACACTACTTGATGCCACACATTTTGTTAATGAGAAAATAAGTAAGGTCTGGCGGCCCTGGGATATTGTTCTACTAGTTTGGTTCTGAAAAAGAAAAAAAAACCTTAAATTATAAAAATAGTCGCCTACCTAGGATGTCCAAAAGGACCTAGGACCTAGATCTAAAGCTTTGAAGGTAGTTTTGGAAAATAATAAATATTCTCTTTACTCAGAATCCATTGATAACTTAAACTGATGAACTTAATTAAGTAACTGAGCTTTTAATGGAGTCAAAGCAAATAAGCGTTTCAAGCGCACTACTTCTTTACAAATATTTAATAAAGGTAGAACAGAATTCCTAAAACACGTCTTTTAATATGTAAATCACGTTTATCACCTTGTCTGTGTCTGTCCTTATTCTCCTTGCTATCATTCAATGTATTCAAGAGGTTATTCTTAGTGTCTATAGTTATGGTTATATCTTACTTAAGATAATGAATCGAATAATTATATTAGTACGCGAATTCAAAATTAATGACTGTGTCTCTGCTAAAATTCGCGCGGGTGCACGCTCGCGTGTCGGAAAGGCGGGTGCGTGTGGCATGTTTTCTAAGGATATCTTGACAGCGAGTCCGCGCCGTGCACCCGCGCGAGTTTGGCCGTCCTAAAAGTCGTTAATTTAAAAAAACAGGCTTGTCGAGTCGTTATTTTTAGACAGAAAGACCTGACTCTGAAACTTCACGACTTATATTCTTAACGCGACTTAGAAACTAATATTTTAATTCGCAAGCCTTTTTCTTAAACATACATTTTGTCAATGGGTCAATTAATTTATTTTATGGAACCGGCAAGAATGCATGCATGGTGAAAGTTTCAGGATACCTAGATTTGTTTTTGCCCCGGAGTCAAATCAGTGACACGGCAACCAATACTTTACCATCAGCTGAGTCTTGGTAAATAAGATATTCATCATTTTATAACCTGACTTGTCCAAGCGAAATAGAAGTGCTTACTGTATCATTGATGGCCAATAATATTCCTACTTCATTCACAAGCCTGCTCAACGTATTTAAAATGTCGGCTCATCGGCAGGCAGAGCTAGAATGTTGTTTTAAATACTTTTATCGCAGCATTAACCTTTGGTATGAATGTGGATCCGCACAATCTCGTTTACTGCCAGAACGCGAATCCACGACAAAACGACATCACGCGTTTTTTTCAGATAACTTTAGTTTACATACCAGAGGTGTAGTGCGAGTGCTACAAGCAGGCCTTAGAGCTCTTCATCCAAAGAGCAAAGTCCAAAAAAATACCACAAACACTTCCCCACATCATTAACCCAATCCCAAAAATCCTTTCGCCTAAGCTCCTCCCGACGCGGCGACGCCTAAGGAGCCCCAGAGACACCTATCCTTGATAACTTGGCCTACATGAGAAATAATTCGTCACACGTCTTGGAGGCTTATTTAAAATTAATCCCAGGCCTTTGGAGAGCTGTTTTGTTGTCAAACTTGTTGCTGTACTGATTTAAAGGGAGGGTGTACTTGGTTTTAGGAATATTTAAAACCCTATCGTTATATACCTTACTTAAAACAAAACCATGACCGGGTGTCTGGTAAGGAGCGCGGGAATCCATACTATATAAACCATAGGACCATAAGAACCATAGGGCAGGCCTAGACGTCTTTCGGCGTTTTTTATACTCGTTATAATCGATTCTGTTCCCGACACACGAAACTCACTGTGTCCGCTTGCGAAATTTTGATACTTTTTCAGTTTTTACACAGTTGAACCACTGGATTCCAGGCTCTCGCGGTTGAAACCCATCCTCCCGGTTAAAGCTCCTATTTTTGGCTTTCCTTACCACCGCAGCGCCAAAATATCGGGAACTTAAAACAAACAGTAAACATGGAAAATATCCCGTTTTAGTGTTAATAATGATAGCATTGAGTTTGTTTAGACACTGGCGTTTACAATTTTTAATAAAATTAACTCAAAAAACTTTAAGGCTCTACCACACAACTACGTTCCACACAACTGCGTTCCACACAACTGCCATTTTATCGTCCGATAATTCTATTTCGTATTGTTATATTTGGCAGGTTTTTACCTAACGTTGGGTAGATTCGCCATTTTTTAATATCGCAGGACGCAGAAACGCAAGCGTCTTACTTCTATTGCGTTGTTATTATCGCAGCAGTGTGTAACTTCCTAGCCGTCCTAATACATAATGTTCTAAAACCATAATGTGCACACAGCTCTTGTTATCAGTTTGCTGACGATACCCGATACCTTTCTAAACTTCAAACCGACTTCGATAACCTTAACAAATGGTGTCACGACTCTGGACATGTCCTAAACGCCCAAAGGACAAAACTTGTCTTAATCAGCAGTCCTTATATTAAAAGAAAACCCCATAATGCCCTCATCGCTCACTGCCATTCCTGTATGCACGCTCACAGCACAACTATTACAAAAACATGCAAATAAAATAAATAATAAATAAATTTAACTTTATTTCAGACTGTAGTCCATAGTTTTGTTAGTATTGTAGTATTAGTAACAATGATGCTTAAGATTAGGTTAATATTGTTAGTATCTTAATAATAATCAACAATTTAACTTAGAAATGTATTTGTTAGTAACAATGAAAACTTATAAACTATGTTAGTAATATTTACTCTAAGCTGTGCCCACCCATTGAAATTGTTGTTTAATTGGTATCCCCATATAAATCGAGTCTGCGACAAACTAAGAGCGTTTTTGGCAAATATGAAAATTATTAGAAACCAAAGACAATCAAATATATTACTAGCTTTAGACGGGACAAGACAAAGAAACTGACATTCCAACAACTTGTTACAACTTAGTAGCAAATTGATCAGTCTAGTGCGATACGTCCGCTTGACAGGTCGCATTCATAATTATGACATAACATTGAATAGAAGAAAATATATTGTAAAAAAATATGCCCTGTTGCGCTTTGCGTTATTGCAAATCTCGATATGGAAAAACAAGTGGACCTGAATTTAGTTAATTTTAGTTAGAATTTTCTTTATTTACCCAGCATTTGGGATATAAAAAATATTTTATATCCCAAATTTTATGAAAAAAAAATTGTCTTTTATTTTATTACCTATCAGCTGAATCAGCGTTCCTAACAAACTTCTGTGATTTTCTGGAACGTATATTTTGTCAATTATTATGTTTCTTGATAACATCAATAAAAAAAAAACAGATATCGTAATAACGCATGCGATATTATCGACCGATAATAACGCGCCTGTGTGGTAGAGCCTTTATTTAAAAAAAGCGATAGTATTTCTGCCAAGGCTAGACAAAGGTGTGTGTGTGAGACTGTGTCCCAATACAACAAAATCTCGATCCCAATATCGAAGTCTATTTATAAATAGGGTCTAAGAATTAAAAAGTCTAGCCGTTTAAAAAATACGCGTTACTCAGAAACACGTTGTTATTGCCAGCTTTTTTACATTTATTTTTTTATTACTATTTGTATAGAATCTATCTCTTTGTCTAGCCCTAACCTTTTTATTTGGGATCGGTACACTCTACGTCATGCTTCGCCAGACCCACTGGATCGTCGAGACATCTAGTTCTGCTTTTTATACGAGTACGTGTGGTTGTAGACGTTGGACACCAATGTAATGGCGGTCACCCGCACTTTCTTGGACCAGTGTTGATCGTTAATACTTGTCCAATCATGTATTTTGGACGACCCGAATGGCGTAGCGGTGGTGAGGCTGCCTTACGTTCTTAGGGTCCCGGGTTCGAGTCCCGGTTGGAGCACATGTTTGTGTGATGAGCATGGACATTTGTTTCCGAATCATAGATGTTTATATGTATAATAAGTATGTATTTACAAACAAAAAAATATCTATGTAGTATATCAACTATCTGGTGTCCACGACACAAGCCTCGTTGCTTACTGTGGCACTAGATGGCGCTGTGTGTTCATGTCCAGCGATATTTATTTATTTATTTATTTATTTTTCAAGTCTTCTTATCATGTTTCTCAGGCGTATTTCGAAAAGATTTTTCTTCATTTGACCAAGTCTTCTGAGTAATAGATTTGCCTGAATTACTTTTAGATTTAGAAACCGGGTACAGTTGTCTCAAAAATACAAAATTTTATCTACGAAAACTCGCAACTTGTCCCAACTTCACGCTAGTCATCGAAGCGAGAAGAACAAGTATCCATCTATCCAACTTCCGACTTTAAATATTTTAAATTTGAGCAGGTAAGAGACAAAGATTGTCTTCTGCCATAAAAATTAGAACCTATTTGTATGCCAAGCTACCAGGACTTCGTAGAACCACGAACCTTCATAATCCACCTCCGCCACAAGACATTGAACATCAAACACGGTTTTAAGTTTTCACGGTTTGAAACTAAACTTTTATTGTCACTTACGGGAATATCGGGAGCTCAGAACAAATAGTAATCACGGAAGATATCCCGTCAGTGACAATATAAGTTTACATTGAACATCGTCCCAATGATGTTTTTTGTTCTCATGTATCCACGTAACAGCAAGGCCCTACCTTCGACCTTGTCACGACATGTTACCGGTTGATACTCCGCCACACTCCGCGTACCCCTGCCCAGGGTAATTTCCCTAGCGGCTGCGATTTTGGGAGCGTTCAGTTGGAAGAATACTGGTGGACTCTCCACCAGTATTCTTCCAACTGAACGCTTTTTTCTTCTTCTTAGCGCAAAAAGTTCAAATGTGTTTAGCCCAAAACTCAGCCACACGAACCCTGCTCACTGATGCAGTAAATAGGTCATCACCGGCGCAGGTGATAGGGCATTCGGTGCAAGATGGAGAGTATTTAGTAGCGCTTAAAGGGGTAATGCAGTTTTTTTATTAGGGTAACTGAGTTCTACCTGGTATAGCTGTGGATGGTAAAAGGTGTGTGGGAGTAGTAAATGATGACTGTTCGTAATTCGTATTCAATTTCTAGAAATTTATCTTTTGGCCGTACTGAATTGAGAATGTCCGAAATTGATAGTAAATATCGAATTAGAGCAAACGTTGGAGCGTAATACTTTGTCGATTGGTAGGTACAGCAGTATTGTTTCGATGTTTCCGTTTCAAGTAAGTGCGTCTTCACACTTGCTGTAAATTATGAAATTGTCTTCATTATTATTTTGTAACCCATTCCTTACTCGCCCACACAACTTGCCTGTACAGTGAAGTACTCTCTCAGTTCAAACGCTCGGTAACAGCGCATAGTATTTGCCCACAATGCTCGGGTTAAACGGGCAGATTTTATTATTTTAAGCTCGGCCCGTTATCTGCGCTATTTGTACTGATACTATGCTAGCAAGGATTTCATGCGATTATACTAGTATTCGTGCCTTTTGCTCTGGCTAGTAGTTTTATTGAGACTTTGGTCGTGTAAGTAGGTTATTAATGGAAAGTTAGTTTTAGGGGGGAGGCGCTAGGTTAACCCGCGAATCCCATTGGATGACTATTTCATGAAAAAGTCATTCAAGAAGGATAAAATTAACTTAGAGAATTGTATTGATGATTTTAACTCGACCGGGTACAAATTCAGATTCGGGGTTGCTACTGAGAAATTATAAATGGCAAAACTGCATAGCTATTCACAAACGCTTCGATTCGATTTCGATTCGACAAGACGTATGTCTGTCTTTTTTTGGCATTACGAAAGCGAGCGAGATAGACATACGACTTTCCGAATCAAAATCGAATCGAAGCGTTGTGAAACTTGTGAAAAAACTTGTAAATTGAACTAGGACCAGCACACTGGCACCAACAAAGCAGTGAAGTGATTGAAAATAATCTAATAAGTCAGTGCTATTCCTTTGTGAGCAAGAATAAGCACTTCAGAAGTAACAAACCCACTCATAAAACGAGAAGTTCAACGATCACTTTGTATATTAACACTGTCGATTTTCCTGGAGACTTCATCTCAATAGACTACCTATCCGCTAACCATGAAGAGCTTGAGGCACTTTTAGTCTAAATCAAAAGGAGTACAGAGATGATAAAAATAAATTTGACTGTACGTACCTCAACACATATAATAGCAATAAATCAACAAGGTATTATTAGCTTCAAAGGTTAAACCTGCACCCCAAACTTAATTAAAACAATCAAGAATTAGCGAAAGTCTGCGACTTATTCCGAACTTGTACTACGCAACTAGGGTTGCCAACACTTCTATATAATTATTGAGTCCTACCACATTATGAATCAAACTTAATAACTAACTACTAAATTTTCGTCTTTTCTTTCCGGAAATCTTTTAGGACGTACCTATTACAGTGTGTTTTGTTCACGGATATCGATATTATATACTATGTCGGCATATTATATACTCTTTTTATCGACAAATACCCGTTTATAAATACTCCTAGCTTCACACCCTGCGAATGGCAGCCATTTGTTTTTTTTAATCGGCTGATCTGGGTATGTTCAATGAAATGCTAATATATAATACTAATGCTAATAACTTTGAATCTAAGAGACCCGAGACGTGAAAACGATTTTATTGCAAGAGTAAACGCCGAGGTTACCAAATTATTAAATCAATTTTCCTGAAAAAATAAGCAAAAAGAGCTCGCAGGTTTGCACTTTAATGGGCAAAATTGCAAATGTATTTTATTAGGTTGACAACCCTACAAACAGTTGAAGGGCAACTAAAAATCCAGTGAAATTAATTTCTCGGGACTAGTAGCGACCTTTGAGTCACCGTTGGTTAAACCTGTGACAAAAAACAAGTTTATACTACAAACAACTTTACCAAAGAAATTAGAATTTACTTTATGCTAGTGCTTTAGAAATAATTTGATTTATTTGAGAATATATTGGATTTACTTTTGGAATTACAATTACTTGCCTGTGGAATCAGAGTTTGGTTTGGAGGTGTAATTAGTTTAGGCACAGTCGAACGCTACATCCACATATAACCAGGTATGTTTCTGTCTTGTTGTGTGATCAAGTGGTCCTGGGTTAGATTCCCGGGTCAGGCAAAGTGTTATTGGGTTTTTCCATCACGAATTTCTCAGTAGCAGCCACGGTTGATGTCAATAGGCTCGCCCCGTATAAGACGGGACTTAAACATAACTGGCGAAATCTGGGTGTACTTATAAGGACCTATACCAAAGCCTCACGTATCGGGGACTTCAAGCTCGATGCTGTGTTTTGTTAAAAAAGCGACAACTACACTACACTCAAATAAAATCATTCCGCCAGTTCGGAGAAAGTTCATGTGTAATACGGTCCGGTCCTATTAGCCGTAAAAGGACCAAATACGGAAGCACTACCAACATAACATAATTACGGGCGAAACAGACCACCCAACTTCTGAGAATCGTCCATTTCAGATATTTTTTTCTTATCACAATTCGATTTCACATCGATATCTCTTGTAGTGGCTGTACACTCTACCCGAGATATTCTAAGGCAGGACTATTGCGAAGGCGGGTTTAGTCTTGGTGTTCCCGTGTCGGTTTTCAGGGTTCCGTACCCGAAGGGTAACCAACGGGACCCTATTACTAACCTCTGCTGATGCTATCCGTCCGTCTGTCAGTGTGTCGGCGGGCTGTATCTAATTATCCGTAATAGGTAGACAGTCAAATTTTCACAAAATGTGTTTTGCTGTTGCCGTTATAACAACAAATACTTAATAAAAAAAAAAGTTGGCCGGTATTTTGGGAGACGTCTCGGTAGAGACAGTGAGAGCTCTCGGGCGAAAGTGTACAATCGCCATAATGGTCGGGTTCCGACCGCGAAAATATCGAAAAGTAAATTAGGCCGAGACACACTGTCACACATTAATGAAATCCATAAATTCATGAGCATGGCACAGTGGATGTGCCATCAAATATTCAACGCCGGGTGCGCTCGTGTGTAATCAGAATATTAAAAATGTTTTCTTTTCGTATGTAATGTAATGATTTTTATTCGCAATGAAAGTCTTTCTAATATCGATGAGGTTTACTTCTGGTATTCGCGTGGGTTGTTACTAGGTTGCCTCGTATAAATAAAGCTGATTCTTCTCCGGAAAAATTTTTTTTTTTTTCAATTCTCTTCTGTTGATATAAAAGAATGAATTTATCATTTTTCCTGCAGAGTTGAAAGACCTTTGTTTTATGAAATAGACTGTGGAAGTGTGACGTCACAAAATGGCGGATTTTGACGTTTGGGTATAAACAAACAAGTTTTGCTTAGGGATTTTTCAGATTTTTGTTATTTACAGTTGCTTTAGAGGTTTTTAGTCTCAATTACAAGTTCTGAGCTTGAGTGCAATCGTAGAACAATTTAAAGAAGAAATCTAAAAAACCTGCAGGTTTCTCCTCTGGAGACATGGTTACCAACCGGGAGCAACACAATAAGGCATTATATACCTTGCAAATACTCGATAATTTATTCAAAATGTAAATCAGCTGAAATAACCATACGTTTTTGTTTGTTTTTTTATCCAAATGTCAAAATCCGCCATTTTGTGACGTCAGAGCTTCCACAGTCTATTAAAAATACAATCGGCATTTATGAACTATGATTACAGTTAGGTATACATTATAAGGGTATTTCGGCGCGTAGTCTTCATGGGAAGTAAAGTCGCCATCTTGCTTTTTCGACCGCTGAGCACGAGGTCATGAGTTCGATTCTCGGGTTGGGAAAATTGTTATTAGATTTTTCTATTAGGAATTTCTCAGTAGCAGCCATGGTCGTTCACTGGTTTTTTGCCCGGTTGATGGCAATAGGCTCGCCCCCTATTACATGGGACTTAAACATAACTGGCGATATGTTGGTGTACTATTAAGGACAGCTCTGCTTAACCATTTGTGGATTACAGGCGTGATGTTATGTTATGTTTACTAATAGTGCCCTCCTGTCAATGTCAATCAAGGGCCAAAATAATCTTGCAGCAGTGTCTGTTATTAAGGCGAATGCTCCAACCAGCCCGCGAAATTCAAATTTTCTTACGTATTTTGCAATTGACAGGCCATGCAGTGCTAGGTTGTATGTTGATTAGAATAAATATTATTCACGGCTCTACGACGCATGTAGTTACAGAATTATAATCATCAAAATAATTAATACAACCCTCCAAGTTCATAAAGGTGCAGCTTTGACCTTGAAAAAGTATTTTTTCCACCTTTATGAACTTGGAGGGTTGTATTAATTATTTTGATGATTATAATTCTGTAACTACATACGTATACGTACTGGAGCATTCACCTTAAGTAGATAGTTACGTAACGTAACTTAAACAGTGTTCCATATTGTATTAGAAATATCTATTTTAGTCGCTGAGATTAAGTCAAAGGCCAATTGATAGCCATTTGAGTACATCAAAAGATAATCTGAATGCGTCCTGAGCCACTTTGATTGAGGGCATCTCCTTTGATGGTTGAAACGATGGCTTTCACAATATATACATCCAATATTTCTAAAACGATCAGGCATTTGGGTCGCCACTGATGTTCGTGAGATTCAATCAAAATAATGATTTATGGGATTCCATTAATACTAATAAACACCTGAATGAATGCCTAATTTCATTATTGTGCTGTTTCATTTTTATGCTGTTTCATTATTATGCTGTGCTAAGCATTGAAAAACCATTAGTGTACTTTTGTTTAGGCCTCCATTCACATGGAGCCTAGAGGAAAGGAACTTGGGCATTAATTGATCAAAATAGCCACTTTGTGGAGCCCTGATATAGCCAAAAAGCGTTGCCGCAGACCTCGTAGAAGATGACGGGAAGACCTGGACAAAAACAACAAGCAAATTTATGTGAAATATGTGGACGATGAGCTATGGGATAGCTCGCCGCCCGTTCGTCTCATGACGACAGGCCGTGTCGACGGCGCATTCGTGTTCCACGCGCGCCTCAAAGAGATGTCAGCAAAAGGAAAGGCAAGAGCCGATGCCTGCCGGGGCTGCAGGACTGTTCCGTGTTTGAAAGAGATACCGCGGCCCTGGAACACAAAGGGCAATGAAGGAACATGGATGGGTTTTAGTCAGTAAAAGTCTGACACTCCCTTCCGCTCCGCCCAGAGCGGCGGTCATTTGATGATTTCTCATCCTAAAAAAAAAAGAAGGTGATATTATAGACTGATATTGCTAAAACAAAATTGATAAGAGCCAAAATTAAATCGAACAAGCTAATAGTAACTTACCGACCCACGCAGCAAAGTAACTTACCCAACACTTCCAAGAGTCCGTTTCTCAGCCACGCAATTTCAATACAACAAAGTTGCCATTTCCAATAACAGTGTTAAGTTAAACACAAGTATCGAATAAACACAGTCCACGTAAACTCGAACTAGCCAGAAAGGAAAACAAGAAATCCATTACGTATTCCAAACAACTTTTTTTTTATTGGCAACATGTTAAATACGACTCAAGGAAGTGGCCTGCGTTTGTATAGGACTACTCAAATAACCTAGAACCACAAATTTACACCTTACACATCCCAAAACCCCCTAAACTACACCATAGTCCTTATGACATTTGAAATAAGGAGAGATTTTTCCTTGTGGTTAGTTTGGGAGGTAGTGTGACTAAGTTGGTGGGTAAGTCAAGACTTGATAGAATTAAAATATAAGTAGCAAATGTTAGCGTATCTATTTGAGACGTGTTTGTCTTATTTGTGGATGCTTTCAGTGTGGTATTGGCTTTATATGGTGTCGGGTATCGTCTCGTATTGTCTGGGAGGTATGGTAATCTTGGGATATGGATAGAAAGAGACGCTGGAATATGGATTTTAGGTTGTTAGAAGAGAGAAGCTTAGCGCTCGTCCAAGTAGACCTAGCGTCATTAGGTAACATATACCTACAAAGCAATATCATAGACAACAACATTCCCGCCGCATTTTGCCTGTAATCCTGTTAGGCAAAGGTGTACCTAATAAATAGTACAACCATATTTTGTCAGTTACGTTTACTCCCCATGTAATTAGAGGCAAGCCTATTACCATCAACTGTGCGCAAACCAGACTTTAGAAGAAATCTTCTTTTAGAAGAAAGTTCAAATAGCAGTCGGTTATTAAATCTTTTTAAGTCATTTGACTTGACCAACACTTTTATAGAACCCACTCCATCTTCTGCTACTTGCATATATAATGTTTTCTGCGATTGTGATTACTTAGATAAAGCTATAGTTAATTGTCTGCCGTCTGACCATAGCGGACAAACTGTAAATACCACCTCAGCCGAAAGACGTCCACTGCTGGACATAGGCCTCCCCCAAAGGGGAGGTTTTACCATAATGCCCACGCTTGGCAGGCGGGTTGGCGATCGCAGTACGGTTGTTACAAAAGCACAGAGAACGCTGCTGCCCATTCTCTGGTAAGTCCCTTAGTCGCCTCTTACGACACCCACGGGAAGATATGGGATGGTGGTATTTTTTACGTCCGACACCATACAGACAAATTATTAAATTACGGTTATTAAATCTTTTTAAGTCATTTGACTTGACCAACACTTTTATAGAACCTACTAGAGTCACTCCATCTTCTGCTACTTGCATATATAATGTTTTTTGCGATTGTGATTACTTAGATAAAGCTATAGTTAATTGTCTACCGTCTGACCATAGCGGACAAACTGTAAATACACCCCCATTTAAAAAAGTTCAGATTAAATTTAGACCTATAACTTCTAGCAAATTAAATAGGTATAATATTTCGGTTTTCGCTACAGAACAAGTGTTATGAGCCTTGGCGACATTAATATAAATCAATTGTATGATCGTTTTTTGTCTAAGTAATGACATAACACTAGAGACCTCACGTGGTCTCGTGAAATCTATAATAATGAAGTTACTCAAGAATTTGTAAATTTCTTTACCAGTATCCCACTTAAAACTACAGAAATCTTAAATTCCTCTCCGTTGCTCTGTATTGATTTATTGAAAGCGAACATTCCAGCCTATTCAAATGAATTTAAATTTCAGCATATAAACCCCATAACAATCCTAAAAGATTTTAAGCAAATCAAGATTAAATTAACCGAAGATCTATGGGGTATGTCTATCAAAGGTAGTACCTCAATTATTGAGACTGTAGCACCGTATTCTCACCGTAGGCTCGATATTTAATTTGTGCGTGGATCAAGGGGTCTTCCCGGATCTAATGAAATTTAGTAAGGTAATACCTCTTTTTAAATTCGGGGACAGTAAAGATACCAATAACTATAGGCCCGTATCCGTGTTTCCGGTTTTCCGCAAGGTGTTTGAAAAGATAAATGCTTTACCATTTTAACACCAATCAAATCTTACACGAGCAACTGCAGAACGGTTTCACCACCAAAGGACGTTGTACGACTGACGCCGGTGTCACTTTATTAAAACACATATTTACTGCGTGGGAAGAGGCACAAGATGCCATAGGAATCTTCTGTGACCATTCGAAGGCATTTGATTGCGTAAATCTCGAAACCCTGATCTTGAAACTTGAGCATTACGGTTTAGGTAAACTTGCGCTCAGTTTAGTAAAATCGTATTAAAATGATAGACAGCAGCATGTACAAGTAAATGGTGTAAATTGGGTAAAATGGGTTTAAAAGTAAAAATGCCTCTTTTTAGTGTACATATATGACCTACCCCATTTATTTAACAACCAGTCGCAATTGGTGTTGTTTGCTGACGATACTTCTTTAATATTTAGGATTAACAGACGTGCCACAAATTTTGACGACGTAAATAATGCCCCACTGCAAGTTCATAATTGGTTTACCGCGAATAATTTAGTACTAAATGGGAAAAAAAACAAAGTGTATTAGATTTGCTTTACTAAAATAATGAGAAAGTTAAATTCGTAGATAAAACGGTTTTCCTGGGGATTACGCTTGATTCAAGGCTACAATGGGGTTCTCATTTAACATTTCTTGCGGGGCGGCTAAGTTCAGCAGCATATGTCCTTAGAAAAATCCGTCAATATACTGATGTAGATACCGCTAGACTGGTCTAGTTTAGTTTTTTTCATAGTATAATGTCTTATGGCATTTTACTATGGGGACGGGCTGCAGATATTGATTCTATATTTATTCTGCAGAAAAGGGCCATCAGAGCCATATATAATCTTCGTAAGCGCGATTCTCTAAGGGATCTGTTTAAGGATATTGGCATCATGACGGTACATTGTCAATACATCTACGAAAATATAATGTACGTCAGAAAAAATCGGCACCTTTTTGGTAAAAGAAGTGACAGACATAATTACAGTACTAGAAATAGGGACCAACTAGTTCAGCCAGGCTTTAGACTCGCTAAAGTAGACTCATCTTTCATGGGGGTTTGAGATGCTATAATAAAATTCCACAAAGTATTCTTAAACTGAATGAGACGAAATTTAAAACATGCATTAAACGCACACTATGTAAGCAAGCATATTACAAGTTAAGCGATTATGTCGCTGATAAAAATGCTTGGCTCAATGCTGGTCCTGCTCCACAAGGACAGGGGCGCATAAATTGATAGCATTAAATGGTATTGTTGGAGCTGCTGAAGATTGTACAACTATCTTTGCATTGTATAGATTCAATCTTTTTAGTTTTATATAATCGCATAGCCCATATTGTGTGATTACTATGTACTAGAAAGCTATAATTATTCACTGGAAACCTACGTCTTTTCTTGACTTGAATGTGCCCTGGCGGTTAAGAGTATGTCATGCTCACTCTAATCGGCATAAAATCTCTGACATTTAAAAGAAAGAAGAAGAAGCAAAGATTACAGCGTCTGACATTTTCTCGTCTTTCACGCAAGCGTCAATCATACATATATTCGACCAGCGCGGCAGCGAGAAATCTATAATAAGGCCTGGATTCCTGCTACGCTGATTTCGGTCGCATACGTCGGTCGCGCGTACGTGTTAACATTGTTTTTTATATAGCACCATACTGCGATGCTAACTTCAGCGGCGCGTATGTTGCTACATATTACTTGCTAAAGAAAGAAAGAAAGAAAAAACATTTATTAGCCCGCACAGGACAAAACACAAATTAAAATGGTTAAAATAACAGTACAGCTAATAAAAATAAAAAAAAAAATTAACAGAAAAACGAGAAGAAAAAAAAAAAACATGAAATTAAATTGGTCCTGTACTAAGCCAAAAAAGCCTCAGCATGGTGATGTAACATTAAAAAAAAAAAAACGTCACAGCGCTGGTATTCTGATAGGGCCCAGAGTGATGCCACGGTCAGGCACGGATAATATAATAAATACATAAAGTGTGAACGAAAGAAAAATAATACAAATATGGGTAGAATAAATAGAGAAAATAATAATTACATCTACACCCCACGTAACCACTACTTTGTGTTGACTTTCACAGGCAACACCGACGAACAGAGACGCGGGCGCAGACATACATATTAATATATAATCTGTGATTTGTTAGAGAGTATAATTATATAAGCTCAATGGTAACATTTCTCGGGAACTCTTTCGCTAGTAAAAAGGTAGCTTGAGTGCCTATAAAATAACAAAATATTGTGCATTTTTTCATTAAATTCCAAGATACAATCATATTTTCATGTTTAAATGTAAATAAGAAGATACAATTATTCATGTCTCTGGCTGAGAACTTAGCAAGGCAAACAAATCATATCATTTGAAATTGTAATTGTCTGGCAGTCTGGGTATACGTAATTGGTTGCATCGATAGTATTCCCATCTGTTTTCAGCAGTAAATTGCTGTAGAATTATTTCGTTTTTAGTCATTAAATCTATGTATAAAAATATTTGTAGCAACACCAAAAATCCGAGTGTCTTGGTCCTAAGTTCCGAATGTAGGTAAACCAATTTTTTTAAGTCACTTGATGCAGACCTACCTTCCGCCTGTATAGTCTATAAAATTATCTACTGCTTATGGCATAATGATGATGTAGATAAAAATGTCTTCATGTAAAAATCTGTTGATCGCCGAAAGGCATCTATAGTTGCTGCCAGTTAAGATCGCAATAGCGGTCATTGCCCTTTCCCTAATATCTCTTCGTACGAACCAAAACAAATGAACAAATTTTATCGTTTTACATTAGAAAAAAACCGGCCAAGAGCGTGTCGGGCCACGCTCAGTGTAGGGTTCCGTAGTTTCCCGTCCGTCACAATAAGTGTTCCCACTTATGAGTTTAAAGGTGACTTAAAAAAGGCTATTTGTTACGGAACTCTAATAATTACGGGACACTAAAAACGGGCCCACAAAGAACGGTGATAACTAAAATAATTACGGGATACTAAAAACGGGCCCACAAAGGACGGTGATAACTAAAAAAACTTATTCCAGAAATTATTTTGTACAACTTTTTGTCTTTTTTGTACGAAAACTGTTGTTTCCATCAAGTTCAAAATGATTTTCCTAGAAAGTCCTTATAAAGTTCTACTTTTCAGTTTTTTTTCATATTTTCTAAACTTATGGTTCAAAAGTTAGAGGGGGGGGACACATTGTTTTTTACTTTTGGAGCGATTATTTCCGAAATTTTTGACATTATCAAAAAATGATTTTAGGAAACCCCTATTCATTTTTAAATACCGATCCAACAATATATCACACGTTAGGGTTGAAATTAAAAAAAAAAAACACTTCCCACTTTACATATAGGGGGGCTACCCTAATAAAACATTTTTTTCCAATTTTTATTAATATTACCACTTTGTCGGCGTGATTGATATACATATTGGTACCAAATTTCAGCTTTCTAGTGCTAACGGTCACAGAGATTAAGCGAGGACGGACAGACGGACGGACAGACATGGCGAAACTATAAGGGTTCCTAGTTGACTACGGAACCCTAAAAATGAAAAAAGATTACGATAGATGACGATTCAAGACTTGAACAGGCTTATTTTTGGTTTTCAAAGTTAAGAACTTTAATAAATGTAGGTGGGTCAATGACCGCTATTGCGATCTTAACTAGCAGCAACTATACAATTCTATACAGGTTGGCAAATTAGTTAGGTACCTGTATCCTTCAAGGAGGTGAGCTTAACTGTGTTTCACGAACGTTAGTTTTTTACGAATCGGATATAAGCTTCTTTGGGAAAGTTGTTTACTTAATAAGAAGGGTAGAAGATTTACCTACCTCCTTGAAGGTAACTAAATCGCATCGCCAACCTGTATGTGACCCCTCCAAAGCAATAAAAATACTGTTTCTCTGTCCCTCAAATAAATCTCACGTTGATTCATCAGGTCTTCGAAACATCAGACTAATCATTCGATTTAAATAAACCCAGCTGAGTATTCGACCACCTCGTGACGTCACACTCGCACATATAGGAAAGTGACATCTATATAAACCGCCGAGAACTGGTTTGACGGAACAGCAATGCTCTTCGTTCCAACTTTAGCCGGTAGAGGGTAGAGCAGACATGAGACAATCTAGGCTCCACACTCAGAGGCTCCTCCTAAGTAAGTATCAAAAAGTATTTTCATGAGGTCTACTATAATACTTCACCCAAATTATACTATACTAGAAATAATACGTAAAAAGGTATTTTCGTCTTGTTGGCACCTTGTTAATTTTTGCCCACAAAGCTTTTAGTTTATAATTTTTAATCAATATAAAAGCAATAATGTCCATACAGAAATTAAGTGAGGCAAAACAGCGTCCTACCCAAACGAATTTCTACAAACAATTTAAATTCGAAAACCCGTGAAATATGCTGTGTGGTCTAAAATGTAAGAGTTAAACTAAACTCCCACAATACAGGGTGAAAGCTTCTTCTCTTCGGGAATGATTGACTACCACATTATCAGTAGGTAAACTCCAACAGAATACTCGCGGTGTTTTCCTTCACCATCAAAACAATGTGATTTTCTAAATCGGCTAAGCAACTATCGCTACAGATAGAAGTTACCTTCATAAATATTATAGTCTATACTTACTTTATGTCCCACATAATATATAGTTTCCACGAGTAGATAGTAATATTAAGTTACTCCAGCAGAGCTTGATCCGTCAATCCGACGTTATTACCTTAAAATGTAGAGACCCAGCAAACTACTATACTCTGTATTAATAGATTTTCAACTTTATTTTTAAAGCATTAGGTTCAAAGTTAATTAGGAAAAATTTACAGTTTCGGGTAGCCTGCTGGGACACCGGGCCATTCTCTCCCTCACAGCCTACGGAAAAAGTATTTTTTCGTCGGTATAATATACATATTTCTGGAAGTTTTCTTGAGAAGGGAAACCGCCTTGTAGTATGAAAAGATAGGCAAGCGTAGTACAGCGAAGTTTTAAATGAACCAACAATCTCTCTTGACTTGTACCACTACCAGCAGATGCAGAGAGGCATAATCCTTGAACATATGACGGCTGGGGGCTCGGCAGCGACCATTTACTACTTATCACAGCTTGCAAATATTCCACACATCTTTATTGAGGATTGTCGTGATTTAACACTGCGTTGTAGGACTGAGTTCACTCTTGTATACCATTTAGTATGTGACTTGTAAGAAATTAGTATGTAGTGAGGGTTTCTGAACGTGGAGAAAAGATGAAGCGTATGTGACTGAAAGAGTGAGGAATACAAATGTTTATGGTAGGAGAGGAAGAGGTCCAAAGAAAGGATGAATAGATTATGACGAAGGACTTGAAAGATAAATGTTGACAATCATCATCATTTCAGCCGAAAGACGTTCGCTGCTGACTGGACATAGGCCTCCCCCAAGTGTCGCCACATTGACCGGCCCCGTGCGACTCGCATCCAGCGGATTCCCGCAACCTTCACCAGGTCATCGGTCCACCTAGCGGTAGAGAATGCCTTGTGGCATTAAGTCCGCCTATGTGCCACTATTGTACGGTCGAACAAGCTATTTGGTTTACATTTTACAATGTAATTTGTGGGTTAAACTGTAAACCAAATAGCTTGTTCGACCGTACATGCCGTTTAAATAAATAAATAAAGGAGTAAATGATAGCGTGACGGCTAACAAGAAAGAATGGAAAAAAAAACGTGTTGCGCTGACCCCAAGTAATATCAAATAAGGATAAGAAGATACTGAGAAGCGTACAGTAAAATCAACATTTTTATGAGGTATATATATTAAATAAGATGTACTGCTATCTACTAGTGCTCAAGAATAGGAATGGGTGGCTATGTTAAAGAGAAAAGCGAAAGGACATAAACAAAGGGATTTGACGTCCGTTTGACTCACGACTGTCTCCATACTGCCAAGTGTGGGGCATTCGTAATAATGTGACATTAGCAACGTTATGTAATAGCAACGTTATGTAATGGCGCAATTCAATCATAGGTCAAGAAGAGGATGCATTTCAATGGTAGAACTTTGAGCTCTAAGTACAGACGCCAAATGGAACCGGCGAGAGATGTCGTGCGGTGTTCCACAGGGATCGGTTCTAGGGCCTTCCTTGTGGAACATCGGGTACGACTGGCTGCTGCGCGCCGACCTCCCTAGCAGCGTCAGCGTGGTCTGCTATGCAGACGACACACTGGCCAGCACATCAGGCTACCCAAAACCTTGAACTCAATGCTTTAGCGATAAAGTTGAAAATCTATTACAGAAATGTGTGTCTGTACCTCCTATTTGTAAAAAGCTCCATAAACTTCACCATCAATACCTTTTTTATTTTAAGAAATTTAACTCAGAGAAGCCGTGTTTAATCATTGTCTTCAATATATATCTTAGCCCGTTCCACCAGAACCGAAAACTATGTAGAAAAGTTTTACTCATAATGCGAAGTGAACTATGCAAACGACGAAATAAGTGGGTAAAGTAAAGCTAGACAATAGCGGATCATTACCGCGGCCTGTGTCAATCTGTCAACAGTTAAACACATTATCGTCACTCTAACCCGCTTTCACTGGTCATTTATCCTTAACGTTATGTATGTGTTTAAAGCTTTGAAGCTACTTAGTTTTAAAGGTTTTTTACCTTGTTGAAGGATGGCTGATACCTCCATAATAGTAACTTAGGTTTACTTTACTAGTAACTTAAAAAAAAAACTTTTTTGCAAAAAAAAACCGACTTCAAAAACACAACAAAGTGAAAAATAACTTTAGCTTCAGAAGTCGGTGACTTGTGTGTTTGATTCAGTTTTTTTGCAAAAAAGTTTTTTATTTTTACCCGACTGCGTCAGAAGGAGGGTTATGTTTTTCGAGCGTATGTATGTATGTATAACTGTTTGGCACGCTCTGTGGCCTGAACGGCTCGATGGATTTTAGCTTGAGAGGTGTCGTTAGATTCGTATTTACTGGGAGTGACACTGGGTATAACAAAATAAAAAAAAAACAAAAATGGCGAATTTTTGGCGCCAAATTCATGTTTGACACGCTCTGCAGCCTGAACGGCTTGATCAAGAGCTCATCATGAGGATTTTAAAATGGTATATCTGAGTAACTAAAAAGTGTAAAATAAAAATAATAATTTAAAAAATTAAAAAAACCCGACTGCGTAAAAAATAACCGGACCCATTAAATAATCTAGGCAAAAATCAATATGGGTCCCGACTGTTGCAGTCAATATGTCCTGTCTCCTGAACTTGTTTTAATCTTTTCAGTTATTATTTAAAATTATTAGTTATTTTTTACGCAGTCGGGTTTTTTTTCCATTTTTAGCTGTAATATCCTATACAAATATTAGCTATACATTTATTTTAACATAACATCACGCCTGTAATCCCCGAAGAGTTGGGCTGTGTACCCAATAGTACCTACACCCACATTTCGCCAGTTATGTTTAAGTCCCATGTAATAGGGGGCAAGCGCTGGCGCAAATCCAGACTCCGTGGCTGCTACTGAGAAATTGCTGATGGAAAAACCCAATAACACTTTGCCCGACCAGGGAATCGAACCCAGGCCTTCATGCTGAGTTGTCGCCACCACTAGACCAACAAGGCAGTCATTTATTAACATGTCATCGTAATAGACTTATCCCCAATAAAATGGAACCTAACAACTGTCGAAATGTGGGTGTACTGTACACATCTGCATACCCGCAGAGCATACAGGCGTGATGATATGTTATGATGTTGTGAAAACAAAAAACATCCAAGCGATTGCAGCAATTACGACCGATTTGCTGTCTATAATTGAAGAGTTCCAATGTATTTCTCCGAAAATCACCATCAGATCTTCACCAAATTTAAACGCGACCACCGCGATGTAATTTTCTTCCAAACAAAAAAAAATCATCGAAATCGGTTCACAATTGGCGAAAAAAAGGCTGAACATACCTCCTCTTTTTGGAAGTCGGTTAAAAATACTGCTTCATTGGTCTAGTGGTCGCAATCGTGACTACGAAGCATGAGGTCCGGGGTTTGATTCCCGAGTCAACCAAATTGTTCTTGGGTTTTTCCGTCAGGAATTTCTGAGTTCCACGGAATCTGGATTTGTGGACGATTGACGACAATATGCTCGCCTGCTATTACATGGCACTTAAACATAACTGGCGAAATATGGGTGTACATTAGGTACACCAATCCTTCGGGGATTACTGGCGTCATGTTACGTTATGTAGATATTATTACCATTAGGTATAAATTACCTATCTAACCCAAACTTCATCAATTAAAATAATTGGAATTAATGATCATATTTTAAACACTCCTGCGACCTATATCCCCCTTTTTTTCTATTTTTTTTCAGATGGGATATCATCAAATGACCGCCGCTCTGGGCGGAGCAGGAGGGAGAGTCAGATTTTTACTGACTAAAACCCATCCATGTTCGTTCATCGCCCTTTGTGTTCTGGGGCCACGGTATCTCTTTCGAACAGTCCCGCAGCTCCGGCAGGCATCGGCCTTTGCAGATCGGCCCTTCCATTTGCTGACATCTCTTTGAGGCGCGTGTGGAACACGAACGCGCCGTCGACACGGCCTGTCGTCATAAGACGGACGGAAGGAGGTGGCGGAACGTGAGAGGGAGAGAATCTCACGTCCCGGGTGCCGCGGGAGACGCCCCGGGCGTCGGGGGCCACGTGGTGGCCCCCGGCCACAGTGGCCACAGTAGGCGCGGGCCTGTGGACGATGAGCTATGGGCTAATCCTCTCCTTCGCTAGTATGACTGCTTCACAGAAGGAGGTGACGGCGTCCCATTCCGTCTCGCTCCGGACCAGGGATTGAACCAAGGCTGGACGCGAGAGGTCGCCGCCGCCGATCGCCGCTACGAGGACACGGCGGTGCTCCGCCCACGCGGGGCACACCTCCACCGTGTGCTCCACCGTGTCCTCCGGTCGATCCTCACAATAGTAACACCCGGGCGTTTCCTCACGCCCGATTCGGTGCAGGAACCTCCCGAAACAACCGTGTCCGGTGAGGACCTGCGTCAGGCGGAAAGTGAGGACGCCGTGGCGCCTCTCTAGCCACTCCTCAAAGAGGGGACTTATCGCCACTATTGAGGCGTGCCCTGCACAGGGTTGCGACAGTCGCTCTTTCCATGTCGCCATGAGATTACGGCATATATCCCCCTAACAAACTCGCTAAACATTGAGAACAATCAGATTATCTAGTAGATTTTCTACAAAACTAATTACTACTGTTCAAATTACAATAACTATACCAACAATTATACATTCTCATTGAGAGGAGGCCGTGTCCCAGCAGTGGGAACATTATAGGCTGATGATGATGATACCAACAATGCGCGTAAAATAAAAAGTGAAAACATTCTTCGCGCACAGATATAACAAAGTATACGTACGTAAAGTATGCATTATCAAGTCAATACGAATGGTAGGGTGACCGCAATGAAATGAAGAGAATGTTGTATCTACATTTTGTACCGACGCATGCCCATCATCTCCCTAGCCTTTTCCCAACTAGGCACTTATGTTTGGGGCCGGCTTCCAGTTTAATTGGATGAAGGCGAATACAAGGACACCTGAAGTCTAAACTTGTACTACTTACTAAAGAAGTAAGCTAAACTGCTTATGACTAAAATTCAACGGGCCTTTGAGTACTTACACGTATTTTATTAATAAAGTCACCAATCAAATTACTTATAAAATCTTCCTTGCTGAAAACTCAGGAGTACAAATAGGAACAAAATCAATGTTAAGTGTGGTCTTTGTGTGGCCCGATATTATGTTCTCATTTTTTAAATCAAAGGCCGGAAGATGTCTGTGTCCCAGAACAGGGAACGTTATAAGTATAGGCTGATCATGCGTATGCTAAATCAAAAGCTTGTCTCAACGTTTCTTACATATTCATGAGATGCATACCGTGCATATCTTCAAAACAGGTTTATCCTACACGCAGCAGAACGCATGGCCACAAAATTGGACAAAGTACGTTTTGCAATCTTGAGAGTGAAAGCTTTGACCGTCTGACTGAGCCACTGTGAGTCTGCCAACGTAACTTGACACACGACATTATGGTAAGTTATCTTAAGTTACGTACATTACCTCGTTTCACTGCATTAAAAAAATGAGAAATGTCTATTCGTAAAGCGTGTTAAAAAAAAAGTAAAGTTTTGAATTTGGAAGCCCTGATTTCGTTAGTATTTCGTAGAAAATGGCGGGAGTGAAAATAGAGTTACGTTCGCGTGATTTTCTTTGTCGTAGTGAGTTAGCAATGTGAATGTTAAGAAAAATGTTGCTAATTAAATAAACTAAGAGGCTAAATGGCAATTGTGAGCAATTTACATACATTTTGACTAAAAACATAGGAGAAGTTCTTACAAAAATCTCTTTGTGTGAATTGTTTCTACATTTCCATCAAAACCTTTCAGCAAATGAAAAACCAAAATACGCACTTACCGATTTTCTCTCATAAAATGTCGAATTTAATATAAATACGTGGTAGAAAAACAAACAAATATTCCATCGGAGTTTCCAGACTTTGTATCAATGTATTTATTAGTCAAATTATTGTAAATATTTATAATAACGCTACTTATTTACTAACGTTCATTAAATACTCTCAAAAGATATCTACAAAATATTATGTAAATAATGCTTCATCAATAATGTTTAGATTTATAACGAGTTTGAAATTCATACAACTAACTCAAAAACTGAAATTAAAATAGAAAATATAAACTAAATACAGTTTTAATGATAACTGTGCCTTTGATGTGTAATTTTATTGAAATTACTAGAACCAGAGAATGGGGTTCGATTATATTTTATTAGAAAACTAACTGCTATGGCGACCGTATTATATATAAACCACTGCCGCATGACACTAAACACTAATTATATCACTTATGAAACAAAGTGTGCGACGCGCGTGTTGTCATCAGCATTTACGACCACGAGACACTATTAATTTACATCATATCATCACATCACGCCTGTAGTACCTAAATCTAATGCTCATTCAATCATTTTATAAGAGTAACCATGGAGTTTCTTGCCGCTTCTTCTCCATAGGTAACGACCAACCTGAACCGTGCACCTTTTCTCGACGTTTTATACAGGGTGTAAAAGACCTCATCACGAATCCGTCAACCAAGCATTCTGTACATCAAACTAAATAACTTTAGGTACGCAAAAAATATTGCACGACTTTTTTTTTTGGGGTGAAAAATCATGTTTTGTGGTAGAACTCAATGTAACGCACTCAAAACATTGTGCTGATGGATGGATTGAATAATACGGGGTTGTGGAGGTGTTTAAAGTTAAAATCTTACATTAAAAACTTGTATTTAAAAAAAAGCTTTTCAATAAGTTGGAACTTTGACCCCCAATATCTCCGTAACTAGAAGGTTCCCAGGTATGGCGTAAAACAAAAAAATGATCGCAATGACGAGGAAAACAAGTGCCTTTCGGCTTCGTTAAGAGGTGTTTTACACCCTTTATAAGTGCCCCGCCCGTATGTAGGCCTATGTGAAATGAAATATTTTGATTTTGAATCCCCGAAAGGCTTGGCAGGTGTGGGAAAGCACAGTAACTTCCATTACTGCTTAGCAATATACTCATATACTTTCTCACCATAAATTTCAGGGAGCGTCACACAGCGAGCACACTCCAAAAGCAAAGGCAGAGAAAGCAGACCTGGTCAGCAAGATCAAGGCTCGGCTGGCGTCCGTGGACCCTAACAAGGCGAGGGAGCTAGGGGGCGTGTTCCTCTTCAATATTATTAAGGGGACCAGCGTTTATTCTTGGAGTAAGTTTTCAATATTATTGTATACCTAAGCTTGAGTTTGAAGAGCGTTATAGTATTAATCTTACTGTATCACTACACCTGGGCCTGCGTGGTGGATTATAGCCCATTCCCTCTCATAGAGAGGAGGCCTGTGTTCCAGCAGTGGGAACATTAATAGGCTGGTGATGATGATGATGATGATGATCACTACACCTGATTACCATTCCAATCGTCTCGTGCAGGCAGCGCTTCATTTACAATATTCACCCTTGTTCGTGGTGACTGACAGATGATATTAGTGACAGGTATTAGAGACATAATCATCATCATAATGATGATGATGATGATCACTACACCTGATTACCATTCCAATCATCTCGTGCAGGCAGCGCTTCATTTACAATATTCACCCTTGTTCGTGGTGACTGACAGATGATATTAGTGACAGGTATTAGAGACATAATCATCATCATAATGATGATGATGATGATGATGATCACTACACCTGATTACCATTCCAATCATCTCGTGCAGGCAGCGCTTCATTTACAATATTCACCCTTGTTCGTGGTGACTGACAGATGATATTAGTGACAGGTATTAGAGACATAATCATCATCATAATGATGATGATGATGCTTCGATGATGCCATCTAGCCGATTTCGGCCACAGCAACTGCATTCGATTTCGATGGCTTTTTAGGGTGGTTGTCGAGAGCTTTGGTGTACCTAATCTCAAGTGGCTAGCATGTCCAACTTTCTACTAAATCATCTTCATCATCATTTCAGCCGAAAGACGTCCACTGCTGGACATAGGCCTCCCCCAAGTGTCGCTGTCGTGTTGTGTGTAGTGTTCTTATACGTAGATATAAAACAGCAACGGTATAAAATTTAAAAATGTAATAGATTGGTACGAGTATGCTCCCATAGAGCTTACATCTAGCTGATGAAATTAATAATTGTAGAATAGGTTTTAAAACGACTGCGTCTTGTCTACTGTCTAGTATAAATTATGGGTTCCACTCTTCCAAAGTGAAATTTTAAAAACCTTTCGATTTAAAGATTTTTTTTTTTCCGAGCAAGGGTATGAAAGTTTTTTATTCCCAGTTTGTAAATAAACTTTTGCTCTGCTAGACAGTTAAAAGCAAATTATTACGTACATTTGATAACCGTAATCCGTCATAATAAATCAGATTAAACGACTTTTAGACTAAGACAAGCCAGGCCTGCCTTGTATTCAACATCATTAACTATTTCATTCAATTACCTAACGTTAGGTTCCATATAGTCCTAAAGGCCTAATAGACCAAAAAACCGCCCAAGTGTATTCGTCTCCCAGACAAGTAGACATTAGCCTTTAACTCGCGCCAGTGGCTATGCCAGTGGACCGGCTCACTTATCGTAAAACACACTTTACACACTCGTGGCTTTCTTATGATTTATACACACATCAAAAGTATCTAGGGATCAACATATATTTTTGCAATAACTTTTCTCCTGATTGATATTAATTAAAATTTTCTTTAAGGATTCATCAAATAAAGTGTTTTCGTTTGTCACAGTAACGATAAACCAAGTCACCTTTGCATTAATAAAGAAATTTGCCATTTTCCTAATAAAGGGATTTTTGACATTTGAACCACTAACATTAAAGTTCGAAAAAAAGACTGAAATAACAGCTTTCTTTAAAATTTTATTGGGTAACTTAAACAATTAATAATCCGTGTTTCTACCGCGAACACTAACAACACAAGAACATCGGTTTGGCATACTCAAAATGAGTTCATCCAAATCACGCTGTGGAATGGCCGCCCATGTTCGTTGCAACAACAAAAAAAGGTCTTCTTGCGACTGGATACCCTCCATATTCGGCAGAGCTCTTCTCTGTAGCATATCCCATGCATGCTCAATCGGGTTCAAGTCTGGCGACTGAGCAGGCCAGGGCAGGACATTGATGTTAGCTGCGGCGAGAGTCTGTCTTACAACTCTTGCGGTGTGCGGTCGTGCATTATCATGCATTAACTGAAATAAGGGACCGATTTGCACTTGTAGAGGAACGATGACGTCTGATACAATCGTCTCAGCATAAATTTGAGCGTTGAGGTTGCCTCTGATCCAAATCAACTCAGTTCTTCCGCCGATCCAAATACCCGCCCATACCATGATGGTTCCACCACTATAAGGATGGACTTCCTGGCAGGATTTTAATCGCTGTTGGCGTCCAGGGGTTCTCCAGTGTCGTATACGTCTTGTATCCGGTCTCATACCAAAACGAGACTCATCAGAAAAGCACACGAAACGCCATTGTTCTTCTGCCCAATTTCTGTGTTCAAGAGCCCATTGATATCGAATCCTACGATTGTGCATTGCTATAGGTGGTACCCGTAGCGGTCTTCGGGAATGAAGGTTCACTTCATGCAAGCGGTTTCTGACTGTTTGGTCGCTAATTAAGTTCCCTGAAGAGTGATGAAGCCTCACGGCTAACATCATGGCGGTTATTGTTGGAGCTCTTCGAGTTAAGATTTGAATGTATCGGTCTTGTCTCCGTGTGGTGCAGCGATACCGTCCTCCATGGCGCTCAGCCACGGTACCAGTGCTTCGGTAACGTGTCCAAAGTCGACTGATAACACTCTGACTTGTATTCAGAGCTAAAGCTACAGTACGTTGCCGGGAACCAGCTTCTATCATTCCCACGGCTCTGAGCATTTCTTCCCTGCTTAAATGACGTCGCCGCTCCATAATAACGTTGGTTTGAATCAGTAGTAGGGAAACAGTAGCACTAATAATGTCTTCAATGCGTTGTATGTTTTTATAGGGAAAATATTGACAGCTTATTTTCATCTTTTACTCGAATTTGATTGAGAGTTCCTGATTCAAATTATGAAATGCACCAAAAAGGATCCATATAAATTTATAAAATCATAAATTTATTACAAAGCCACATCTCAATCTCAAGAAATCCGCATAAAAATGCTTGATCCCTAGACATTTTTGATGTGTGTATTTTGCAGAATTTGTTGCAACTTTATGTTATATTACGGAGTTGTTGTATGTGAGTATGATTAGAATTTCTTCAGTATTAGATACCTTGTTTTCGGGTGGGAAATCACCAAATGACTCCTCCCGCTCTGGGCGGAGCAGGAGGGAAAGTCAGACGTTTACTGACTAAAACCCATCCATGTTCCTTCATCGCCCTTTGTGTTCCGGAGCCACGGTATCTCTTTCGAACAGTCCCGCAGCCCGGCAGGCATCGGCCCTTGTGGACCCCTTCCTTTTGCTGACATCTCTTTGAGGAGCGCGTGGAACATGAACGCGCCGTCGACACGGCCTGTCGTCCAGCTAAGGGGCGGCACGTGGCCCTCGACGCCTGGGGCATCTCCCTCTCACGTTCCGCCACCTCCTTCTCTAGCATGACTGCTTCACAGAAGGTGACGGCGTCCCATTCCGTCTCGCTCCGGACCATGGATTGAACCAGGGCTGAACGCGGCGAGGTCGCCGCCGCCGATCGCCGCTACGAGGACACGGCGGTGCTCCGCCCACGCGGGGCACACCTCCACCGTGTCCTCCGGTCGATCCTCACTATGGTAACACCCGGGCGTTTCCTTCCGCCCGATTCGGTGCAGGAACCTCCCGAATCAACCGTGTCCGGTGAGGACCTGCGTCAGGCGGAAGGTGAGGATGCCGTGGCGTCTCTCAAGCAACTCCTCAAAGAGGGGACTTATCGCCACTATTGTGGCGTGCCCTGCACGGGGTTGCGACAGTCGCTCTCTCCATGTCGCCATGAGATTATTACATACCTATGTATCATTGAAGTGGGTGGTTACATTTTAAGCGGACTTTGTTTTATAGGAACATAAGATATATAAAGTTTATGTGTTCTGAGAAACAGTCTAAATATAAATACCTGAAAATTATTTAGTGATTTTTCTAGTTTATTAAAAGGGTAATAATTAATTTAAGCAGGATTATGTTTCTTGTAACATTAAATATTTATCTATCTATAATTCTATATCATTCAAATGTAAGTTTTATGGACATCATAAAGGTCTTTTTCCAAGCGAGCTCTAGAACTTATGGAGGCATAAAATAAACCGAACAAGTTTCATTAAAATGCGTGCAGCCTGCATCACTCTCTATAAACCCGTTTACAACTATGTATGTATGAATTGGTCCACCAATCCTTTTTTAGCAAGCGATGTGCTCAATGCTCAGGCCTTCTCTGAATTAGAAAACGCAAAGACGTCTTCAGGCGATACTTCACTATAAAATAAATCCAACTTTTCACCACTGCTTCACCACAAATTAACAACATAACCCACATCACTCATCAGATGGCTTCCAGTCTAACCAGATGCAGTTGAATACCAATATTTTTAATTGACCAGCTACCTGTCTGACCTTCACAACTCACTTAAGGGAACACGATAACCCTTGGAAAATTGGCAGGCCATAATCCACCACGCGGGCCCAGTATGGGTTGATAGATGTCACATGTCTTCGAATTTTTCGTTCTAGGACATGCCGGTTTCCTCACGGTGGCAACTGAAGCTCTAAATCACGATAGTGCGACAAATGATAGTGCGACACTACCCAAGTCCGCGTGTAGTGTGTCAAGCGTGATGTCAAGCTTCAGTTTGTCGCACAAGTGTGATTTGGAGCTTCAGTTTGTCGCACTTGCGTGCATTCGAACTATGGTGAGTTGCAGTACCTACAGTTTTGTCGCACAAGCGTTAATCGCACATCCGTTTGTCTACCTTACGTAGTGCACTCGTTTTTCGAGTGCATTTGTGATGGGATGACTTACATGAAAGTAATGTACCTTGTTTTCGGTTCCACGACACATGAATCAGAGCTTCCCAATAGATCACCACCATTCTAAACCTATCTACTACTTACCTACCTATCTACAAAAGTACTAAATATCATTTTCTCCCTCTATCTGCAGCTCTAGACCTTAACCAAGTGACAGTCTACGAAGGAGAACCAGAAGAGGACCCAGACACCACCTTCACTCTCAACGAGCATTACTTCAAGCAGCTGGTGACCGGTCGGGAGGATCCCAGGGTGATTATGCAAGCCGGACGCTGTTCCGTCACAGGAGACATCATGAGAGCGATGCAGCTTGAACCTTATATTAAGTTGGAGTAGAGTTCAGTTTAGTTTATTGTGTAAGTTATTTTAATAGGAATTTTTTCGTCGTCTACATAGGCTGTATTGTTTTGAAGTGGGATGACGTAATATTGTTAAATAGTTTGGTGGCAATTCACAACATCATCATTTTAATCATAATTTAGCGTCATTAGAATGTTTCCTTCAACCATTGCATCCTGTTACATCAAACGATGGTCATTCTTCAAATAAACAAAATCTCAAACGTGTATGATCTTCTTCAGAAATTAGCTTCGCCTTTACACATTCACCATTAGAATATATGATCATCCATCCACCATTTTGATCATTCGTGAACCTAGGCTGCCCCTATCCCAATTCATTTGGGGTTGGCGCAGCTTCTTCCACACTTCTCTATAACTCGTCATCTCATCAGACACCTCCTTTCTTGCCATATCATCTTTCACACAGTCCATCCATCGTTTCTTAGGTCTTCCTCTACTCTTATACCCATCCACATTCATACTAAAACTTTCCTAAAAACATTTTCCTCATTCAATTAAATGTGACTATTATTATAATTATATCAACAATTTATTCAGAACGACAGCTCCGGAAACCCGACCTTATTACTGTTTTTGGTTATAATTAGAGACCGAATCATATGCAAATGTATAGGTACACTATACATACTTGCATAATTATGCATTTGTATATCGTGGTGTTTTTTGAAGATAATGCATGCATATTTTAGCTATAATCGGGATATCTTGCATATTTGGTTTGTTTCCTTTAATTTTATCTGCTCCTAACTGAAATGCAAAACAGCACCTAAATTCAAATAGTAATGAAGTAGATCGAATGGTTTCAAGTTATTAAAATATTTTAATTTAAAAGAGGGCTTAATCGTACCTACTACAAATAATTAGGAACCGAATTCGGTTTTTATTAAAAAAATCTAGTCGAAAATGCAGGAGTAGGTAAATTGTATAAAAAAAAATATTTTGGAGTAGGTAAATATTTTAATTTTATGTTGCAGATTGTAGCACTTTTGTTGCACATTTTGAGCATTTATGGTGCATTTGCATGCATATTTCGACGATTTTATGTTATGTTGCATATAATCTGGTCTCTAGTTATACCGGATGACTTTTTTATCACTTTCCAAAAAAAATGGGTATATTATGTGAACGGAGTAGAAGCATATGGCATACGTAGTAAAGTTTTTCTTTTTTCCACAGCTTAGAAAAAAATTGATCTATCATCAAAAAACGCTACAAATTTCAAATAAGCTTTTCATATTTAGAACAAAGAAAGAGAAATTATGAAAAAAAAAATTAAAAATATCGAATTTTAAATCATACGCAATACGCGTATGGTTTGAATTTCGAATTATTTTGATTAATTTTTTTCCGAAAAAAAATAATAATAATAATATGCCTTTTGCTTCTACTCCGTTCACCTATTATACCCATTTTTTTTGGAAAGTGATAAAAAAGTCACCTGTATAATTAGTCTTAATTCTCAAGTAGTTAGAGTCGATAAGGCCATAAGTTACCTTAGACATAAGCTATTCCTACAAGATAATCTTCGTTTGTTAAGCTTTAAATTAATAAAATAAGTAGAAATTATAAAGTCATATTAATTCACATCCACAAATACCAACCCATCCTGATTAAAATGATCTGGAGATTCGCACCCAAAAGTCACGCAAGACACACAACTTACGACTTAGGTAGTATAAAAACTTCCGGTCAATGCGGTTTGAAGTAGATACTTCAAACCGCATTGACAGATATTCCTAGAAATCGGGACTGCGGGACTGTTCGAAAGAGATACCGTGGCCCCGGAACACAAAGGGCGATGAAGGAACATTGATGGGTTTTAGTCAGTAAAAGTCTGACACTCGCTCCTGCTCCGCCCAGAGCGGGAGGAGTCATTTGATGATTTCGCATCGAAAAAAAAAAAATATGTTCCTAGAAATGAACATCGCACTTGGCAGATGGTTTGTACAGTTATTTACATCATAGATGCCCTTTAAAGGAGTTGTCGCGCCTTTAACTGTGTTTCTGCATTTACAGACTTCATGATCGTCAAAATTCTCAAAAGCAAAATAGTTGTGATATCCCAAGCCCCTCACTATTATAGCAATTAATTTCTGGCTGGTATAGTGAAACAGGGTTCTCTAAGACCGGTTCTGCAGACACTACGTACCAGTAAATGTTTATCAACAGCGCCCTTCGGACAGTGTCATTTTTCCCAAAAGCTGCTGCAGCACTATCTTTCTTTCTTTATCGTGGGGTTAGTGCCTAAACTGGTGTCAGTTTTTTTGCCACCCATGGGTCTCTGACTTAGCTTTACATGCTGATTTCCTGACGATGTTTTCTTTCACCGAAGCAAATGATAATATAAAACGCACATAAATCCCCAAAATCAATGGTGAGTGTCTTGGGTTCGAACTCGAGATCTTTAGACTTGTTAGTCCGACGGCTACACTATAATACCCACCTAATCCAAAGGCTCACAGTTATAGGTATCTATTCTACATCTACTTTCTTAATTATGTACTTACCAAACCTAATGGGGATGGCAATTGTGAAATTAATGGCGCCAAGCATCGTCATTGGTTGAAAATCTCGTAATGTCATACTATATTTCTAAATACCTTGACGTCATTGGTTAGATGAGACCCAGGTCCCATCTAGAATTACCTTATAACGGTCTTCCCAACTGCACCTTGTTTTGTAAACTCGGTCAAAACAAAAAGAGTAGACAAGCCCCATTTGACCCATTCCTAACATGGTATTAATAGTTTTAAACTTCGGTACTATTTTTTGTGGAAGTACCGTTAGCAACAACGGTATACGTGAGATAGTTTTTATTTAAAACTAACATGACTGACTGATGTGGGGCAAGAACTACTTTTACAATTTATTAGATGAATCAAGCCATCAAGCAAGCAATCTTAATTGTCTTAATTAAGATTGCTTGCTTGATGGATGAGGAAAAAACGGCTTTTATAGTGAATGCATTGAAGCGAGGACTAAGACAGTTGAATATTCTTATATTAAGTGTGTGTAGATACAGCTGGGATACAGATCAGAGAGGGAAAGTGTGGGAAAAAAACTGCTACTCTAATAATGTCCACTTGTAGAACCGAATTCCGTGGATTTTTTGCAGAATCAATTTGTCTATCTGGTTGTCACAGAAATATAAAAAAATATCTATGGTGGTTGTCGTGGCCGATTATTTTAGCAGGAGATAGATAGGAGACGAATTCATCAAGGCTGACATCAGACATGACTATGTGCGGAAAAACTGGGAAATACTTTGCCGTCAGTATTTTGTGGTTTGACAGAATCGAATAGACACCTCATAGGTAGACACTGCGCTAGCAAAAAGGTTGACCTCTACTTGCTCATAAGACTATAAAAGACCATCGTAAGATTCTACACAACGAATGAACTGCACGTCACAATCATCACCTCGCTCACACCTATCAGCCCCAACATTTTGTCGAACATGTAACAAGCCAATAAAATACGCTAAAACAAAGTATATCTCCACTCGGCAGACAGGTTTGCGAACGGTACCCGAAGTTCATCCGTAGGTCATGCACCTCTACTGGTACGACTCGAAATAAAGGCTACGTTAATAGGTTGAGGACGTATCTTATATGATAATATAGCTTATGCCCGCGGTTTCACCTGCTTGGCGTTCGGTATTGGTCACGCGAATTCGTACTACCGGGTAAAAAGTATCATTAACACATAGGATACTTTTTATTCAGGTTATATTATAAACTATCCGTGTGCCAAATTTCTTCTAAATCCGTTCATAGTTTTTGCGAAAAAAAGTAACAAACAGCCATCCTGAAAAAATTTTGCATTTTAAAAAAATTGAGATTACTCGTGAGCGCCGCGCCGCGCGCCGCCGCGTGCACTTTCGATTAGTCTCATCTGTTCTTGGCAATGATTTCTTCCGATGCGTTTTATTTGTACCGAGCACGATCTTTGTGATTGTTATCATAACCACTGTTCCACAGTGAGGATCCATTCTGAAAACATGAAGAAAACTTAAAGTATTAATGTCCTGAGTTTTTTAATAAAACTAAGTTGACAGGCATATTTTCCACACTCGTTCCATCATTTGCATGCTGAATTTTTGGCAACGGAATATGTAAATCAAGATTATTATATTCTATTCTATAACTTATCCATCGCTTCCCATCGGACGAAATACAGGCGAAGAGAGTCCTATCCTACAATAACAAACAAAGAGAAAACATGGAAGGTTTTCTTTCTGTCCACGGAATCCTAATCAAATGTTTTTATCATAAAACCTGTCGGTATGGAATTGCAGATGTCAAGTCCGGTTGTTAACTAGTAGATTATCTAGAAAACATATGAAGTTAGGTTGGAAATAAACTTATAAAAAAAAACGTAGCAAAATAACTTTGACTAACTTTAGTAGTAACTTATCTGTCCATAGTCTGTATTTGCGCATAGTTGATGGCAATAGGCTCATCCGCTATTAAATGGGACTTAATATTAACTGTAGGTGTATATAATATTGTTACACTTCTGCATAACCAGAAAACGTTTGATGTTTACTTATGTTTTGTACGGACTAATAAAGCTTACAATTACTGTCTTTAAGTAATTAACAACATTTTGATATAAGTGGGAAAACTTTGTTATTGCACTCGAGGCGGAGTTCGCACCCGAGCCGCAGGCGAGGTTGTTATGGAGCCTAGAACTAATGTAACAAAAGCCCACGTGTATCAAACTACGCTTCTCAATACACTTTGAAAGAAATCAAATTATTGAACGACAAGTATTTTATAAACTATGATTTAATTTGCGTTTTATTCTCGCTTTGTTTTCGCCAGGTTGAAAAAGAAGCCGCTAAACAGCCATAAAGCTTTAAAGATTAACAACTTCAATGCCTACCTATTTTATTTGTTGCATAGATCAGTCACTAAAACATAAACTTATGAACAAGTACTAAAATAAGTCCTTCTAGTGCCACAATATTTCCTTTCAATACATTGCCATTAGTCATAAAACCATCGCACAAGTTATCCAGTTCTACCGGTAACCTAACTAATTAACTTTTAGTTAGATAATCGTTAGAATGGCCCGGTGTTAAGGACAACTGCAAGACCCTTTGCAAGGAATAAATATGCACTTGATGTACCGGCGATAGTAGAAGTGTTTGGCAAGATTATTATTTGGTCGGTAAGTTTCTGTTACTGCTAGCCTGCACCATCCAATTGCTGGGCAAATGGCTCTTCCCATTCCATTCAGTTGTTCCGGCCCTAAGGCTTTGGATGACTGGTCGTTAATTTTGTACAGTTCGACATAATCTATGGTGGTTTCATGGCCAAAGTTAAACTATAAATGAAATGAAATGCTAAATAGAAAAAGCTAAACTGCCACTTAATGAAAGCATAATGACTCATTGCTTTGCAAACTATCAGAAAGAGATTGGAGTAATCCCTTAAGCGCTTATTACACTTCACTGAATTTAGTCGCCTTAATTCAGTCGTTACTGAATTTAGTCAAGTATCATTCAGCAAGCTATTTTACTTGAATAGACTTGACTAAATTCAGTAACGACTGAATTAAGACGACTTAATTCAGTGGAAGTGTAATAGGCGCTTTACCCAACACGTTTTCAGCAACAACAGCAAAGAAGTTTTTGTCATTAATTTGTGTTTAATTATGTTTGTTGTTTTCTTAAGCCTCAAAGAAACCATATTCTTCCACATACATGCTTAACACTAAAAAACTAAAATAACAGTTATGGATACGTCCCCAAAGTCTATTTTCGATAAACAAGTTCTCTGCAACCGACTTCGCATCTTGTATCTTGTTGCTCACCACTTTTGCGCTCGACTGCACCGGTAAATCCAGCTTCCTAAGCCGAAGTGGTTTACTTTATTATTTACACGACGCTCTTGAACGGCGATCGTGCCAAACATACGCATAAACACAAAAGTATACACTTTAATGTTAATATTTTATTTACCGTGAACGTACCTATATAAGTTTATTTGAAAATGTACAAAAAGGTTTTCTTTCTTATTTTCGCGGCGACACTGGCTATGAGCGATGGTAAGTTCTCGATTTTAATTCTTTTCTCGGTGTTCTAAATTCAAAACAAGAGACAGTATTTTTTACCTCAAAACGGCAGGGGGTATTTTAAATTCATAGATAAAAATTACGTAGATGTTGTTTTATCAAAGCATGTTTAAAAAAGTTAGAAAAATTATTAGAAAAAACCTGATTTTCCGTCTGAAATCGTAATTAACTAGGTGGAAAATTTAAGTTTTCTGTGACTGAACTTGACTTTAGTATTATTATTCTATTAGAAGTCTAAGAAGCCCTAGATAATCAAATCACAATTATATAAAATAAGGACAAAGAATTTGTTTTAACAAGGCTTTTTTTGTAAGCCTTTTTGTGTGTCCCACAGCTGGGCAAAGGCACAAATACTTACTTATAATAGATGTCTACTTAATTAAACATAGTGCGATCTCAATCAATAGGTGTTCAGCCCACGAATTACGAAATAAGCCGAAACCAGCTGGGCGGTAAGTTCTACCAATTTTACCACATAAATTTTGTCATAACCATCTACCAACTGACAAAGATTGGTCATTACCATGGTGGTCATATCATTGCCGTTCTTATTATTTGTCATGGGATTTCAAATTAATGGATTGGTCATCATTAATCAAATGGTTAGGGAGTAATCAAACTGCATGAATTCATTTGGTTTTCTGTCTTACCGGTCTTTACAGCCATTTTTTTTTTTTTTGATAAACCAAGCATTGGCAATGTTTACCTTACTACCCATCAGTGTTCGCTGTCGCAATCGAGGTAGGTAGACTAGGTAGATTATCAGATTTGCTAGTAGGTCGATACCGATATCTGAGATTTTGCCCCAGATTTAAGACTGAACTTGTTTCGTCATCTTTTCAATGACTTAAATATTTCTCTTGGGCACATTCCCAACTGACAGCGTTGAGGGGGAGTTTTTAGATGCCTTTTTATAGTTTCTTGTTAGTTTTATTTTTATTTTAATAGTTTTTAATTATAATAATGTATACAGGGTGGCACCGACAGTACGACAATACATGAAAATACGATTAATACTAGTTCATAGGAATATTTTTAACTATCTAATAAATCCTACATCGAAATTTAAAAAAAAATATGGTTTTCAAACAAACTAAGTAGCATCACCATTTTATAAATATTGGTTTAGTAACCTAGCTGACCTATAATTTGCACTAATTCGCGTCTGTAAATATTTAAGGAACAAACTAGGCAAAGGTTTTTGAACCCGCTAGGTACGGGTTGGAAACATGTACCGATGCTGGGGTCGTTACGGCTTGTACACATAAACACGATGTCTGATGGACTTTTAAAATGACTTAGGGGTTGCTGAAATTATTTTTCGATTAAATGCTCCATTTACGAAATATTAAACTTTAAAGTGTAAATTATTGTTCCAGTAAGGCTCCCCCCCCCCCTCTCTAAATGCTGAACTGCTGGCTTGAAAAATCTGGAAAAATTCATGATGATTTTATGAACTTTAAAGGAAAATTGTAGCAGTTAAGATAATTTTATTAGTTTAGCAGTAATAATCGTTGAACTTGGTTGTTAGATAATTTTGTACCAAATACAAAATCCTTAGAATAAATCCTTTAAAGTGACTAACATGAAGTAATTGCTTACAGAATCGTTCTTTATTGTGATAACGGGCTACTACGGAACCCTACACTGCGCGTGACCCGACACGCACTTGGCCGGTTTAATTATTAAATGAATCTTACTAAAAATAAAGTGATTAAGTGTTTGAAGCCGTCATTCGTTCCACTAAATTAATTTCAATTCGGGGAAATCTGTGCTTTACTTAGAAACCGTGAAAATAACTCAGAAAATGATATGATAGTAATTGCACATTACCGACCGCGACGTGGTGCAATTAAGTAGATGTGTGTATTTAAGTAAGACAAATGAAAAGATTCCAGCTAAATGTTTTGGGTGCCTATTTTTATTTTTTATTAAGCTACTATTTACCTACTTAGGTACCTACTACTTACCACACCTACGATGGACTAGTAGTGCAACTCCTCCTGAGGGTATCCTGGGTTCGAGTCCTAGATTTTCGCCCGTTTGAAGACAAACAGGCGTTCACTCAGACACGAGAATCAAATATATGTCTGAACATATTTTAATTGCCTTACTTCCCAGCGCTTCTATTTCTGCATTAAAAAACTATTTACCACTTAATTTACCAATTATTATGTTATGTAGGTAGGTACTTATTACTGTTTTACTCTAAAAAATGTAATGTGTCATCTTCACAATGTCAGCGTCACGCTAAACAGACGTTAATTAGGTACCCAGACTAATTACTAAAAAATAAGGAAACATTGCAAGGTCGTCAGTTTTGTTAATTTTTTAACGTTATTCAGATTCAACAGTTATTATCAAACGACGAATAGGTAATTCATTGTTTTTATAAAGATGCATATCTATTTTACATTAAGACATTATTATTTGTAATCATGTTATTATAACAGATTCGCTTCTGGTTGAGGGCGATTTGTGCTGTAAATGCATGTTAAATCAAGGATTTGTTACTTATTGCTATATTGTATTATGGGTCGTGTGAATGAACTGCGTTTGGAGGCTTTTAATTATTCTAATAACATCATAATCATAATTAAAGCAAACAAAACGTTATAGGTACAGGCATTTTTGATCAAATAAATGATAAACTATACCCACAGATATAGGTAGGTACGTACAATGGGGTAGATGACACACCAATCAATTGAGATACTTTTTAAGAGCTGTCAAAACGCGGCTCTCTCATAGATTTTGTATGGCAATAGCCAACTGTGACGTCACTGTTTTTTCAACTCAATGACTCAACTATTTATTGATTTCAAAGCAACTAAAAATCGAATTTGGCAATTAATTGAAAATAAATCGGGTTTTCAGGCCCAAGGTAAAGTGTTTTTTTAGAGATTGGTGTCTTGGAATTATTGTTTTATGGTGTCATTTACCTTATTACTTATGTAGTTATTTTGATACTTACCTACATAGGTACATACATAAGGCAAGTAGGTAGGTAGGTACCCATATTTTCATAATCTAGGCAGCTCTATACATAAACTTGAGCGGAGCGAAGTCATCTTGGCAAGTCTTAAACTTGTTTCTATAATCCACAAGGAATATTATACCAGCACTTTCTTATTAGGTTCCTACCTATTAAAGTTTCTTCAAAGCAGGCTTCAATCTTACAAGCAGGTAATCGAAAGCCTAACTACAAGCACCATGACACTCAATCACACTGAACAAACGTGTACCTATAGGCTGTTCATGGATCTTTTGGCGCGTGGTGTAAATCGGAACTACAATAACGCCTCTATCATGTTTTGTTATATTACTTTCGTAAAATGTACCAATAGTGGTACCTACCCTGTCAACGACATTCGAAGCCCCAAAAGATCCTTGTAACACATATCTACCACCACTTGCATACTATTGGGTTCACCCATGGTTCAACAATTCACGGGTCCATCCCATACGGTAACCTTCACGACTAACAATCATCATCACCTAACCATTCACCAACAGGTTTCGTGGTAAGAGACATACTGGACTTTTTGTTAGGAGGCAACTATGGGAACTACCCTTATCCTGTTGGACCGGGGCAGTATGGACAGGGGCAATATGGACAGGGGCCATATGGACAGGGGCAGTATGGACACGGGCACCAGGGCTACGATCCAAGTCACTACGGGCCACCTGGCCCGCCCGGCGCTCATCCTGGATGTCCCCTATGTGACTCTTCCGTGTACAGCTACTGCTCACATAAACAGGCTCATGATTCATGCTGTTGCAGTTCCGTTTGTGAGTATTCTATATCATTTTATTGTTAAAAAAAACGCAGGTACTCGTGTACCCTGTGGGAAACGGGACCCTTAGTCGCAGTAATAGCAAAACTTAGAGCACACTCGTCTCAATCTTAAATGACCAGGCGCCAAAATGAAGTTGCATTTTTTTATTATACCATTTTTAGCCAGCTAAAGCAATGTCTACCCACCTTTTCGAGTAATCTCAATTTCATGCTGGTTTAAAGTGTTCTTCGCATAATATATCCCACATTATGAGTGGTGTTGGTGGCTGAGCGCCTACTACTCATAATTTTTCAAACTTATCCAATTAACTAAGGCGCAGTATCTGAGCGATCGCCTGCTGCAGTGTCGCGGGTTCGATTCCCGCACGGAACAAATATTTGTATGGCCTACAGGTAGTACCAACACGCACGGGGCCCGAGTGGTGGATTATAAATTTATAGCCCATTCCGTCATGATAGGAAGCTGTGTGACCCAGCAGTTGGAACATTATAGGCATTATGCTACAGGTGGTTGTCCGGGTCTGGCTGTTTGTGTTTGTGAGTTTAAATGTTTGTAAACGCACCCACGATACAGGAAAATTCCTACAAGTGGGGCAACGTTTAAAAAAAACACTACTTACCTTTAATTTCTAGTCAACCCCTACAACTGTGGCAAGACTGACTGCAAGTTCCTGTACGCGAACTCCTGTGACGAGAACCAGCTGATCACGAACTGCTGTTGCGTGGACCTTTACAAGAACAACGCTAACGACGCGAATATTATACCCGTTGTCGTATAAACAACTCTATCGTTATTAGAATAAGATTTAGTTTATATGTAACCGCAAGGTTGTTCCTGATTGCATCAAACTGATGATCTAATATTATGAACTGGAATGTTTCGGTAGTTTTCTAATAAATTAGTAATTTTTGAAGAGGTTGTTGTTTATCGACCTATGACACATCAACCTGTGTTATGAAAAGACGGAAACACCCATATTGAACTTTTTAGTTCTAAAATTTAGTTTGATGCAACGGGTTCTACTTATTTTAAGAATAGTTTGTAATCCATACTCATACAATCATTGTAACATTAAATCAATTGTAATCATACTACTGCTTCGTTATTTCTATACCTATTACAAAACTGTTTTAATTTTTAAAAATTCATTTACAATATTATGGGTAACTGTAAAGAATGAACAATGAACATAGTGTTCAGTCTTCACTCCAACTCTCGAGTTGGGTACACTAGCAACATGGCAATTATAAGAGTACCTAAGTACATTAATTAGCCACATTAATTTTTGAGAAGCAGCGATGGCGCAGTGGTGGCGGCCCCGTCTTAAGAACACTAAGTCGTGGGTTCGAACCCAGGCAGGCGCATTCCTTTGTGTAATTTATTTCATCATCACTGCTCTCAAAACGGTGAAGGAAACATCGTGAGGAAACCGGCATGTCCTAGAACGAAAAAATTCGAAGACTTTTGATATCTACCAACCCGCATTGGGGCCCGCGTGGTGGATTATAGCCCACTACCTCATAAGAGAGGAGGCCTATGTCCCAGCAGTGGGAACATTAGCAGGCTGATGATGATGATTAATTGAGCCGCAGATTCGGACTGAGCTGATAAGAAAGAGTCCATGAAATAAAACCGAGTAGTTCGAGACGCAGTCGCATCGCGTCATCTGAACCGAAAAACGGCGAATGACGTCGTTTTTAGGGTTCCGTACCCGAAGTTAACCAACGTGACCTTATTACTGAGCCTCATCTGTCCGTCCGTCCGTCAGCGGGCTGTATCCCATGACAGTTGAAATTTATTAAATCTCGTACAATGGTGTTGACCAGTTTTTTACTTCTATTGGGTCCGTTTCCACGAAGCGGAAAAATTCTTGCGCACTTTTCGGATGTCACTGAAAGCTAAGTTGCCTTTCAAGTAGAAAATTTGAAACAGATAAAACGTCACGCGTGCGCTAGGATGCGCGTTCAGTGTCATCAAAAAAGTTCGCAAGGATGTTTCTGCTTGGTGGAAAAAAAAACGGACTCTAAGTCTCAATTCACACCGCGGAATTGAATGGAAGCGTCAATTTTCGCAACGTGAATTTACCTCCCCGTCCGCGCCACTTCCCGCGGATTCCACATTCCACGGCACCGACACTAGCTAGGGGAGAGTTCTCTCGAGAATGCGCGAGGATTCCCCGGAAGACGCGTGACCTTTTTTTGGCTCGTATTTAGTTTGTTCTTATTCAATTAACATAAAGTTCATTATGCTATGTACAATTGCATTGCAAAAAGTCGGTTCCATTCCATTCCGCGGCGGTGTAAATTTAGCCTAAGACCGTCAACATCCATAATTCAAATGCTACGACGTATACTGGATCGAGAACAGAAGAAAGGTACTTAGTAAAATAAAACAACAAGGTTGCTTATAGGTAGGTACTATTCATGAATGCACCACAAATATTCGTACACCATACATACAGTCGCTAAACCGTAGAAAATAGCTAACGCCACTGAGTGGCCGCATTGGCATCGGTGGTCGAGACATTCAACCTATGGCCCAGCGCACACCGCTGGAGGCGCAGCGCAGCGCATTTGAAGACAACAATTTAATATAAACCTTAACTACCTTGATATACGGTCGCGCGCATCCTCTTGTAGTAGCTTGAGGGCGCTCCGAGTACCGCGTGCGAATTTATTCTTATATTGACCGTATATCAAGGTAGTTAAGGTTTATATTAAATTGTTATCTTCAAATACGCTCCGCTGCGCTTCAGCGGTGTGCGCTGGGCCTTACGCTATTACATGAAGTGATCCGTACATCTAAACTTATTTGTTAATGGCAGTTTTAAACCAGCTTCTTAGCTATTGGAGCGATATGTTGAGCAATTTTGGACTATTATAAGTCTGTGCAAAAGATTGTCGCTATACTTAGTGGTAGATACAAATAACATTTACGATACTGGTTTTTTAATCAGATAACCCTCCGTCTGTTGAGCCCCGCCGAATCGCGCATGTTTAACTATTGTCTACTTTGCTAACAGATGAACTAATATTGAAACTCGGAATCTGATGTAGATACGCTGCCAAAGCAATCTTGCGGAGTCTCACTCGAGGGGTCACTTTTCAAAATATTATCACAAAACTGTCCAACAGACCAAATACCCTCAAATACTTTAAAATCGTTGCATTTATAAGCTCAGGAATCGCCAGTACAAAGATAATATGAAGTCTTGTCATGAAATGTTCTTATGAAATGGCTATTATACTAAACATGCATGTATTCCTAAATCTATAATCACTGGGATCACAGCTACCACACTCGAGCAGGTACAAACGAGTGTTATATTATTTTGTATTATTCAAAACTGCCATTAACACGTCATATCTCAATATAACAAGTATCTTAATACAGTGTTATGAAATTCTATATTAAATTCCCGTATCCGGGCTTAGCAGTTTCCTTTAGGCGGTCATACAAAAGTGAGATACCTAACCTAGCTCAAAAACATCGTCAAATGATCCCAACTCACTCTATTCAAGCCGTCAATTACATAAACAAAAATACTGAAAGGTATAATCGACTACTTATTACATACTTAGTCGATTCTTCATAGTATTCGTTCGTCAACCAAATGTGTCGACCATTTTATAGTAAGTAATGTTAACTTAATTTGTAAACCTCTGCATGACAAAAGTACAATTTTAGTAGAAAAACAACCATTCTAGCTCTACTCAATATTTTATTTAGATCTGATATCGCTCAACCATGCATCAATAAAACATATCAAGTTCCAAAACGTATCACACAGAAACAATTAAGTAATGGAAATAAACTAAACCGAATAAAGTGAGTCGAAATAACTTATTTTTTTAAGTAATTAAAAATTACGCAGCGACCTTTTTCTTAATAAAGTTGTTGTTACAAAATTCGTTACTAATTAATTACCAGCCTTCGGACATGTTTATAGTTGCCCTTATATACAAAGCGACAATATAATAAAATTCTTAAACATTGCATCCTTTGCTAACAATTATTGATTAAATGTAGATGAAAAATGAAACACAAATTTTTCTGCACAAACAAACAAATCCGAGTAAATAGTATACAAGTCTGTCAGAACGAATTGGCCTAACAACAATGATCACCTTTTTACCGCTGCGTCACTGAAATTACCAAAAGAAAAATCAATTGATGAGGTCAACTTCTTTAAAAAAAATATAAGAGACTAAATTGTAAAAATGCGAGGAAAATACTAGAGTTAGGCCAATCGGACGAACAGGCTAAGTACGAATACAATGTTTTATTGACAATCATAAGTAATTGTATGCAATTGCAAATTTCTCTAATTAATGATGTAGATAAACCAGCAACAAAGTCGCACCCTTACATATTTACCAAGACCGACTTAAAATTTCAGTACAGCTTGAAGCACAGTTTGCGTGTATTGGTGTATTACCAAATATGAGAACAGCATTTAAAACCGTTCTTACTATTACGAAATAAAGACACTGCTCATGCAGCACACGGTTTAGCTTTTTATTCGAGCTATATCTTTTTTGATACTAAATAGTATTGAAATCTGATACACAGTGAGACTTACACCCAAGAATTCATGACATTTGCACGTCATACAACTCCAAGATTTATGAACAATATGATCGTCTCACTGAAGCTCTAATTTACTGGGAGATTTAATCAAAAGTTATAATATTACGAGGTTGAATACAAAAGGGTATATTTAATCGCACATAGTTGGTTTTACCGATCAATGAATTTCCACGAACACAATAAACCTGCAGCAAGGATAACCGGAGCGTTATGGAGTAGTAACGGCGAAGGCTGGTACGGATGTAGTTCCCCGAGGACGAGGATATCAGCGCATCCTATAGTGATTCTTCTCCCGAACCTGGCACAGTTCGCCTTTGAAGTCGATCTCTATCTCGAAGTCGAGGTCACGGTTATTCCGCGCGTTCTGACGCATCGAGAACGTACCGGTGATCTCCTCGAACTTTTTTACCTGCAGTAATATTAAGTTTTGGTAAGTACATAGTTGGCGGATTAAATGTTTAGGGGCAGCACAAACGACAGACTTTGTGTGCGACAGGCAAAAAGTCTGCGACTAATTGACACAATTGTGTTTGACTACTTTTTTATATACTATAAGGCGATCAGTAGTCCTTTATTTTTTATCAGTAAATACTTATTATCGTGGACAAAAAAGTAGTCAATCACATCAATCACGCAAAATTTGTCGCGTTTTTGTCTGTAACAGACTTGTACACACAAAAAGTCTGTCCTCTGTGCTACTCCCTTGTGGAAAAAAAATGCGTCCTTTTTCTGTTAATAACAACGTGCAGAAAAAACGCCTAATAAGAGAGAACTTTATACAAAATTTGTAGACTTTAGATTTATAGTAACGCTGAGAACAGAACACTCCCGGTGACAAATCTGTCGAAAAACCCCTATCACAGTGAGGACGAAGGAGTCCCTACATTGGGAATATTGCAATCTGATTATGCATAGCTATGTTATCGAAATTGGGTTAATAGTTCAAGTTGTATACTTTAGCTGTTACAAGTCAATTATGTCATTGACACATTGCGCTATTTGATGTACAAAATTTGAAATGGGCGTAAGCATAAGTTAATAAATGTAACACTCACAGTCATGTAATCATCGAAGTAGAAGACGGTCTGCTTCCAGTGCGTGTAGGGCGCCTCGGGCGCGGTGCTGAACCCGAGCCGCTTGTGCGACTTCGTGAACTCCACGTTGAAGAACGTCACCAGAGCCTGGATGAAGTCGTTGCGGCGCACCTGTCGTAGTATAAAAGATCTTAAGTAAATGGTAAATCCAGGCACTCTGACGTGGTGTAATGGTCAAATTCATAGGAAAATACATGACAAAAAATACGAGAAATATGATTAGATATTGAAAAAATCTATTAACATCACAACTATTTTGGATACAAATCTCTCCCACACTCACACTATATTTGTCTGTTTACATGTAGCCTCACAATAAGAAGTCTATAATAGAATATTTAATAAATAAAAACGTGTCCTTACCTGAAGGTGGAACTTAGATTCGAAGTTAAGATCTTCCTTCTTAACTGTGTATAAGTCTATTTCTTTCAGTAAGCAGGAGTTGGTCACCACCTGAAAATAAATAAATAAAAAAAATAAAATAACATTACATCACAATGTCATGTCTGTATTGTTCGCAGATACAAACAGTGTGTAGCACTAGTGTTGGGCAATGATAATAATCCGGTTAAATATCGTTTGGCTAATAATCGATTAAAAGCAGTTAGTAGCCATAAATAGCAATTATGGATGATAACCCCGCTGTTAATGTTATTTTAGTGATTCCCTTATGGTTTTCAGGCTTAGGACTGTCAGATTAGACTTCACTTTCATCATCTTTCTTTGTAGTAAATAAATGTGCAATTTGAAACTAATCTGGCCCATTTAAAAAATTTTAATCAGCTATTTACATAGATTTTTGAAAATTAGTTTTTTTTTTTTTTTTTTAATTCTTATTCGGTCATGTATTTGGGATATTTTTTATTATTTCGTTTTTAGTTATTTTTGTTTGATGCTCAAAAATAATTTTCAGCCTAATTACTGCTAGAAACACATCCAGTGTTTTCTTCAAAATCTCCTAAGTTTGGTACATCGATTGGATGGGACGCTAATGGATCTATTTCTGGTGCATTAAGAAGTACAGGTTCATTACAGTCACAGGATATTTCATCGATTTCTGATGTTGGAGAGAAAGGTTCCGAATCCATGTAGAAATCACTTTCCGTATCTACTCAACTCAAAGCATTTATTTCAATTAGACCATTACGGCACTTTTGAATGTCAAAATTACAAATAAAAAACAAAGCTACAGTCCCAGTCACAAGGCATAATAACTTGAGAAAGTACTGTAGTTGCCCATTCCCTAGCATAGATCTCTATGGAGAAGAACGGGCAAGAAACTCCATGGACACTCTTTTGAATCAAAATATTGTTACAAAATCTTGGTTACATCATTAATTTTGAAATTATACATATATGTGAGAACGATGTAGAAAGACGTGCACATTAAGAGCGTCCAGAGTAGAAAAAGACAACAATTTAACAACAAACGAATTAAAATGAACCCTGGCAGCCAAGAGATGACCAGTCCCAACTGACAGCGCCCGCTCACGAACATGACTCGCGCATCGGCGCCATTTAACTCAACCATATTGAAGGGAATTAAATGACCTGACACACCCGCCACCATCAGCGAGACATTTGAGTGAGCATGACATTCTCTAAGCCACCAAGGCATATTCAAGTCAATGAAAGATAACTAAATGTAAATGGTGGCTGAACAATACAAAGTACTCACACATGTGCTATGCAATTATATAATACTAAGAACTGGAATCTACACAATGCAAGTAGGTATATTTTTACAATCTTCTGCAGCTTCCACAATACATCAACATGGGAATCAATTCTTCTTCTTCTTCTTTGCGTGTCGATAGACTCAAATAATGCCCGACCAGGCCCCTGATTCACAACGCTTCGATTCGATTTTCGATTCGGAAAGTCGTATGTCCATCTCGCTCGATTTCATAATGTCAAAAAAAGATAGACATACGACTTTCCGAATCGAAAATCGAATCGAAGAGTTGTGAATAAGGGGCCTGTACAATCAATTAGTTTGCCCCTATGGTTGTGCAGCAGGACCAGCATTTAGCCAAGCATTTTTATCATCAATGTAATCCCCCAATTTATAATATGCTTGCCTACATAGTGTGCGTTTTATACAAGATTTAAATTTCATCTCGTTCAGTTGAAGAATGTGGGGAGGTATTTTATTGTAACATTTCAAACAGTACCCCATGAAAGCCTGAAACCTGGCCGAACTAGTTGGTCCCTATTTCTAGTGTTATAGTGGTGTCTGTCACCTCTCTTACTGACTGAATAAATGCCGATTTTTCCTAACGCACATGATGTTTTCATAGATGTATTGACAAGGTACTGTCATGATATTAATTTCCTTAAACAGTTCTCTTAGAGAATCGCGTCTACGTAATTCATAAATGGCTCTGATGGCTCTTTTCTGCAGAATAAATATAGACTCGATGTTTGCAGCCCGTCCCCATAGTAAAATACCGTATGACATAATACTATGAAAATAACTAAAATAGACCATTTGATATATATATAGGTAAGTTATTTTTCCTGCTCGTTCAGTAGTTAGTTTATTTCTTTTTTTTGTATGTACATCAGGTTGAGTACTAAAGCTCCTTTCCGTAACTGCTGATGTGTAAGGAGCTGATAAAATAGAAACTGTAATTTTATGAAGTTTAGTAGAACTGCAAATATCCTTCCACCAGCTAAAGGCGTCTGTTTCTTCGACTTGAGACCAAATAAAGCGATCTTCCAAAACTTGTCTTTTGCTTTGTAATCGGCTTATTCTTTCATGACGTTTATTTTTAAATGTTTGCCCAGTTCTTATATATATATATATATTGCATTGCTTTTATATCTTCTTCTGGATCTTGTTCTATTCCATGTGAAGCAGGGTTGAGCAAATAAGCAGCTAAATATATTGGTTCAAAAGCCATTGCAGTCCGATTATCTTTTTCACATACAAAAAGTGAAAATAAATAAAAAGAATAACAATACATTGAATCACACTGCGTAGACGCACCCAATTTATGTTCACACCCACACATTTTACAATAAAACAAAAAAAAGCATTTATTTTTTTAACAATACAATAATAGCAGGGTTATCATCAATTGCAAGGCTATTAATGGACACTTATGGATTATAATCGATAATAACTCAAAGCATCCGGCTATTAACCCAACACTATGTAGCACCCACATTTATCCAGTTATGTTTAAATTCCTAACTAAATATCGCCGGGACTGGGGATTGAACCCATGACCCATACTCAACAGTCACAATAGTAACAACTAAACCAACAAGGCAGTCAGACAGGCAGTTTTTTGTGTACTAACAGGGTCACCTTGATGGTGCTAATAGCTATAGATGGCCTGATATGTGGCGCTGTCGTCGACATACGAAATACAAAGAGCCTCAGTAACATCAGAATGTGTTGAAGAAGTATCTTACCTGCTTAGCATCAACAACATCGACGAGCGGCTCGGAGATGGCAACCTTCCTGATAGAAGACATGTCAAAACCGTACACATCATCCCACCAGTTGATCTTCTCATCCTTGTATTGGCGGTCTTCAATGCCGCAGATGAATAACGTGCATCTGTCGAGTAACATACAATGTTACTTAAGTGGTAGGCAACTGTATTGTTAAGAAAGGTTTGAAGTCCGTCCGCTTAATGGTGAAAGAGCACCAGGGTACGCGCCAAATTTTCTTACGTTTTTTGAAATTTGTAGGTCGTTGTCAGGTTGTTGTATGTCGTTGAAAATATGATTCGCGCAAGTTACGTATGTAGTTACAGAGTTATAATCATTAAAATCGTCAATCCAACCCTTCAAGTTCATTTAACCCCATTGAATAACTTTTACATGAAATAGTTTTGAAAGGGGTTAAATGAACTTGAAAAAGTAAGAAAATTTGAATTTCGCTGTCTACCCTGGCGCTTCTACCTTAAACACGCAATGTGGGGTGTAGAAAGACCGATAAGATTCTGCTTGGGTAGCACCTGTGAACCGAGCATGTTATCGTGTAAGCGACAGCAAGAAAAAAACCTTGTCGCGTAGACCGCTTAGTCCGAAGCCCCGTTAATTAATTAATTAATATTAAGGTAAGAGCTCATTACGGCTACTGATTTTATTATTAGATTTTTTACAAATTGTTAGTTTATAAGTACTTTGCGTCGATATAGCTCGCTCATTTTATTGAGACCTACTTTACTTACTTACATTTTTCTTTAACCGAACTCGTTAATACACATTTAATTAATTTACTCGTTATCTATTTAATTGTAACCATTTATTTATATATTATGTTTGAAACAGTTTTTCCGTCAGTCGTCTTACCCCCCTCAAGGTTCATTGGAAGACCAGCGTCAGACTGTCTGGCATGAATGCTGAAATTGACCTTTTTGGCGCAGCCGTGAGACACAGCACATTTTATGTTTTTCTCCTTATTTTGTATCTTTTTTATATTATTTTGTGTGCTTAATGAACTGACATCAAATAAATATTTTTCTTTCTTTCTTTATTATACTGCATGTAGGATCTTCATTCCTAGCGTCGGAATAGTGTAGCCAATTAAACGTGAGTGCTATGATTGAATTCTAACGTTTGTCCGCTCGTTTTAGTCGAGCCTCTCCGGCCGACGTGTTTATTGTAGCGACTGCGACAATAAATGTGTGTTTTTAATTAAAAGTTTTGACATATACATTTGAACAAAGTTATTTCAGTTATTAGACCTTTTTTAAATAGCTAGCCATACATAACAGGAATTACTGTTTGGTATACAAGGTGCAACCGGACCAGGGTTGTTATGATTTAAATCAGTGATTTTAATCGCGATTAAAATCAAGTGATTTTTTTATAAAAATCAAAGATTTAAATCAATACTTTTGTACTGCAACAAAATCAGCCAAAATGTGTCAAGATACTTCCCCCGACCCACCCAGACTCCAAGATATTTTATTGAGTCCGTGCGCATAATTTCGGGACAGTCACAGGTGGCAGTCCTCGTTGTATGGCACGCATGAGCTGTCAGACGGAAGGGCGGGGCTGGCTGTGACGCTTTCCTTGGACTAAAAGTGACAAATCTGGTTTTATCCAAGTTGAGGGTGAGCAAATTCTGCTTTCAGCCATCTCAGTTACTGCCAGCAAGGCTGACTCTGCCTGAAGCCGAGTTTCATTGCAGTCACTGCCTCGAACCAGGATAACTGTCATCAGCGTAAGCAATTACTTTGGAGTTTCTTAGGTCAAGTTTACAGAGCTCGTTTATGTAAACCAAGAAAAGGGTAGGTCCTAAGACACTACCTTGCGGTACTCCATAGGTGAGGAATGCTTCCTTACTGGTGTGGTTTTTTATCCTGACGATTTGCGAGCGACCACTAAGGTAAACTCTTAAATAGATTAAGCGGTAAGCCTCTTATACCAATCTTTTCCAGTTTTTTGAGTAGAAGGGGGGCAGAGACAGTGTCAAAAGCTTTAGAAAGATCAAGGAAGATAGCGATACATTTATCCTTGCTGTTAAGGTTTTAAGCTACTGAACCTGTTAATTCTAATATGGCATCCTCTGTGTTTTTGCCTGACCTGAATCCATATTGGTTATTTGCGAGTATATTTTGTGAACTAAGGTAAAACGTCTGCTACGTTTATTAATTACTTTTTCGAGGAGCTTAGATAGAATTGATAATACAGTTATGGGTCTGTAGTTATTGACAGTCTCTGTCTCCACTCTTGTGAATAGGGTGCACAACAGCCTTTTTGAACACCGTTGGGAATATTCCAGATGTAAGGGCAAGGTTGAACACGTGACAGATAACTGGGACAAGTGTGTTTCTAGCACTATAGATTACAGTTGCGGGGATGCCATCCCAACCCGCAGCACTAGTTAGTCGTAGGCCACGAATAAGATAATCTATCTCTTCGTTGTCCGTGCTAAAAATAGCCAGCGAATTAGAGTGGACATCAAAACTGCCAGAGTCAGAAGTGTTGCTAGAGGTATAGATTGAGGATTTAAAAATTTTAGATGCCAGTTTTGTTCCCACATTTGCGAAATTATAATCAAGCAACTGTAATGTACAGTTGCTTCTCCCGCTGAGGTCGAAAGAATATTTTCGGCATTCAATTTGGTGCATAGCAAAATAAAAAAAAGATTAGGCACCGAGAACTCCCTTCTCGGTGCCTAATCTTTTTTTTATTTTGCCAAATTAGTCTTCCTTTTGAAAAAACTTAACAAATTATTTTCCTTGTTCATTAAAATTACAGTGTTTTTAATAAGTGATTTGTATTTATGTGAAAAAAATATATAGGTAAATAAATTGTGTTTTTATTTTTATTTAACTGATTTTTAAATTAAAAAAGATCATTATGTAAAAAAAAACAAAAGAATCCGATTTAAATCAAACTAATCCGATTTAAATCAAATAAATCCGATTTTTTGTACCGATTGCCAGTACTTTAAAAATGCAATCTATATGTATGGCTATTTTACCCGTACTAATAGCTGCTGACCCATACCATGAAAAATGCATTCTTTATGCAAGCACCTTAAGACATGCCAACCTCAGAATATTTAAAACACAAATCCGTCGACTATTTAAAACAAAAATCTAGTAATAATTATTACTAAATCCTACCTGTCAGGGAAAAGCATGCCATCTGGTTGCAGCCACTTGTCTCGAGCGTACAGCACGGTGTCCAACATGCTCTCATAGAACAGGCAGTAACCCATCCACTCCGATATGATGATGTCCACCTTCTCCACTGGAAGCTCCACTTCCTCAACCTGATGGGAAATGTTACTTTCAGAATCAAGAAGTAATGAGTAAAATGCAACATGTCATAGGGAGTGATTCTTAAGACATATTGGTCATTGAAGTTCTAACACCACATAATAGTAGATTATGCACAGAGGGGCTAAAGTTGTGTCACGGACGTCATATTGAATCTCGAGCGCAATGAAGGATTCGGGATTTAACTCACGAGCGAAGCGAGGGAGTTAAGAGTTTAACTCACGAGCAAAGCGAGGGAGTTAATACAAGAATCCTGAATGCAGCGAGGGATTCAAGCTAGCCCAAGGCAAAGACACCTTTAGCCCAGAGGAGGATACTCTACTTTTTACACCTACTGTGAGAAAATAATAGCCATAGTACGAAAAACAAAGTATTTATTAAATAAACAAACATTAAGAATAAACAAATTAAATAATGTTACAGCCAATTACTATTACGCTATTACGGCGCGGTACGGTATTTGTTATTATTAATGCCAGTTCTAATGTTGTTCCATTCCTTTTAAAAAATGGTTCGTAGTTATCTAATTATTCTTACAATATTATGTCTTCGAAAACATGGCAACGATATGAAGAAGCAGTCGTTATGATTTTGTAGGAAATCGAGAATATCATCCACGCGTAGTAAGGGTATCGAGAATAGCTTTCCTCTTTCTGGCACCAAAGGGTGTTTGTTAGTACTATACTGCCAATTTAGCTGAGCATGTGAGATTCCAAATTCAAATCACATTATTGACCAGCGGGTCATAATGAAATCCAGTACAACATTATTGACCGGCTGTAATGACTCACTTTAGGTTAAGGTTGCTTGACATATAATTCGACATTTTCGAGCAGGTGGTGTGAAAATAAATTTTTCATCCCTTCTATTCGAAAAGTGTCGTTTTGTTCCCCTTTAAGCGGGAGCAAAGTAGTTCTTTTCTCCACTAGACTTTTTAGCGGGCAGTAATGAGATTTGAATTTGGAACATGAATCGTTCAATGAAATCGAACGAAAATTGTGTAAATTACTGGCTGTAAGTGCGGGGTGCTGTACGGTGCGGGGGTCAGCACCCGCATTGTAGAAAATATTAAATTAAGAGCTCGCCCACACCATTGTCGCCAAGCCCGCGCACATATACTGACATTACAAACACTCAAAATACCGGATCACTTTTTTATCACTTTCCAAAAAAAAATGGGTATATTAGGTGAACGGAGTAGAAGCTTATGGCATACCTAGTTTTATTTTTCTTTTGTCCACAGCTTAGAAAAGAATTGATCCATCATCAAAAAACGCTACAAATTTCAAGTAAACTTTTCATATTAGAACAAAGAGAGAGAAATTAAAAAAATAAAAACTATAAAATATCGAATTTCAAATCATACGAAAAAAAAAATGCAAAGTATGCCATAAGTGATAAAAATGTCATCCTGTATAAATAAGTCCATAACTATATCAATCCCAAATGAAACACACACAGTGACAACAAATTTTCAAAATTTCGCCAGTGTATTAGATATAAATTTGTAATTGACCTTTTTTACATTCATGTCATTTTTTTAATTCAACTTATTCATTAATTACTTAAAAGTGTCTCTTATTTATTTTCTCATAGAACGAGATGAAAAGTAGAGTATATGATTCGAGAGCAAACATATTTTTCCCTCAGGCGATGTACTTTGAATCCCTCGCTACGCTCAGGATTCTATTTTAGAATCACTCGCTATGCTCGGGATTCTATTCTAGAATCCTTCGCTTCGCTCTGGATTCAAAATAGCGCCCTCGCCATAAAAATACTATTTTGCTCCCTTGTCATACAATCTACTATTTCACTTCTCATGCTCTTAAAGTACGCCAATATAGCCCTACGCAGCGGGCCTAAAGTGACCCTTTTAGGCCCTAGGGCGTAAAGTAAATCTCGTACTCGTGACTTGTTGAGCCACGAGTACCTCGACGTGCTCTCCCCCGGCCGCCGCGACCTGCTGATGCGTGATGCGCACATTTAGCTTCAAGTAAACAAATCTGACGTGATTTTTATTTTATTAAGTAATATTTAATAAATGTTTTTGTACTAAATTGACTATTTTTCTCACACTCAAAGTGAAAAGTACACTGACATACGGCGCTAAAATCCCATTATAACTCGGTTCCTTTCGGTTCCTCGGTTTACTACCTCGCTCGGTAAGCTCGGTAGTAAAACTACCTCATATATAATGGGTCATTTTAGCCCCTTGTATTACAATGTACTATTTGGCGTTTTTCAACAGACTGTCGCGTAAGGCCCAGCGCACACCGCTGGAGGCGCCGCGGAGCGTATTTGAACACAACAATTTAATATAAACCTTAACTACCTTGATACACGGTCAATATAAGAATAAATTCGCACGCGGTACTCGGAGCGCACTCAAGCTACTACAAGAGCATGCGCACGACCACAGTGATCAATCCTAAAGTTGTTTCTGTTCTTTACTTTTCTTAACTGACACATTCAATTATAGTGGAGAAACTTATTTACAAGGAACATCAAAACTCTAATGATTAGGCAGAGGTGTACCCATAAAACTTCCTTCTGTTTCTAAGACCCAAGTTATAGGTGGTGAGTCTATTGCAACTGATCATCAGTCATGGCTCTGGACTGCTAATGCTTCAGAATACACTATGTTCTATTTCTTACCTTTCCTTTAACAATCTCAATGACATCACTGAGTCTGTTAGCCTCTATGATCTTGCGAGCGTAGTCCACAATGTTGGAGCACTCGACCGCAATGACTTTAGTTGCGCCAGCCTTCGCTGCAAACATGGATAGGATGCCCGTGCCGCACCCAATATCTAGTACTGTCTGTTGAAGAGAAGAGAGTATTGTTTATATACATTTTGGCAACTTGTAATTTTTTGCCTTAAAATGGGTGTATGGTGTAAATAGAGTATCACTACATAGTATACAATCGAATTGAGAAACTCCTCTTTTTGCTTAAAAACAAAGTCGCTTCCCACTGTCTGTCCCTATTTATGCTTAGATCTTTATAACTACGCAACGGATTTTGATGCAGGTTTTTTTAATAGATAGAGGGATTCAAGAGGAAGGTTTATATCTACATTGCACCCGTGCGAAGCCAGCCAATGGAGTACTTGCTGGTAACATTTCATTTGAATTTTAGTGTGAAACTCCCTTTCAATGATTTGTCTTGATTTACCAGTCTCTATTCACCCTGTTTTAACCAGTGTGCACATTTTACTGCATGTTTGTCTTTGCCCAACAGAAAAAAATGCTACTTTAGTTATTCAATAATTGTCTGTGTATAGCAACTTACAAACTCTACACACCAAACCGACTCAATCACTGTTGTGTGTACGAAAGTCATCAGTATGACCACTGCTTTATAGAGTATGTTTAGGAAAGACATGTTTAGTACTTCAGTAGAATTATAACTTACATGAATTTCCAAAAATTTAACTATTCTGGTTAATGTTAGGTGAAGACTTGATTTTACTGTATAGACTATAGAGACTACGAAAAATTCTTTCAGATTACAAGCATTACAATATTTAGCAGGTATCAAAGATTGTAACAATAGGTATAAGGTTCATGCTCATGGCTTTTAGGCAACTTAAAATGGCGCCAAAAATTTGACACCATCAGAGCATTGTCTAACCAAACTGTATGTGCTAAAAATTGCAAAAACTCAGTGTGCATGTATTTATCAATATTGATAGATTGCAGAAATAAACAGTACAGTCATGAAAGTGTAAATAATGTGTGTTATAATTTTAGGTTATAAAAATTATTATCTGTAAAACATGAGTTGGTAACAAAGAGATTCTATGAACTAAGATTAGCCTTTCTTGAAAAAGTCACAAAGTTCAAAACCTATAATTTGCAACATTTTAGTGTATTAACAGGGGGCATACTTACTTTTCCTTTAAACAAGTGCTTATTGTGGTACATAGCATTTCTGTAGGTGAGTGTTCGTACTTCATCTTTCAGCATCTCCTCGTGAATGCCAAAGTGTGCGTAAGAGTCGAAGTAGTAGTCCCTGGAGGTCATTTCTTCCGCCGTAACATTCTTATCAGGTCCTACACGACAAAAGAACAGAAAAAAACTGAAAAAACCGAAGCACGTTTCCACACACCCAAGCCGTCGGCTAAGACAAAACATTGAAAACATCACTCACCATTTTCCCCCGCCGGCGTCGATGCCGCAGAAGTACCTTCTTGCGCTACGTCCATGCTCTCCATTACGATAATTTACAAGTAATTAATGAATCAAATCAAACTATTTTTCAATTTATCCTGCAACTTCGCAACGCCGAATCGATCTGTCAGTAATACACTAGCGAACTTATAGGTAATACCACTTTGGTTTGACGTTATTTATAATAACAGCTAGTTCTTATAACTAAATTATGAGATTAGATGAACAATTATCACAAAATTTAACAATAGTTTTACGCAAAATGCTCGAAATCGCTCAATACGATACAACGAGCTTTTTTACGAAAATTGAAAGACAATTTAAAGTTGCCAGTAAATTAACCAAACATTTTATAGAGTCATTGCTTACTGTATTGTTTATTTTAATAAAACATGCTTATTATTGTTTTTATATTTAAAACTATTGAGAATGTACTATAAATGATTTAATAGTGTAATTTTACAAAAGAAATGAAAACAAATCAATTTCCATTTTAATTTGACGAAAAGGTATTTTTTTGCTGCAGTAACACATATTTTGTATTGGTAGCACTGCGTAGAGCTGAACCACTCGTATGCCACACGAGGAATTATCGATTGAGAAAAACAAAGAAAATTATCAATTGGGAAAATGAAAAATATAATCGATTGTCAATAATATCAGTAAATGATTGTAGTTAAAACGCCGATAATATAGTATAATTATTACTTTTTACTGAAATTCAATCCACTGCGGCACTTGAAGAATTTATGATTCAACAGTTTGGGTCATAGTTACAAACAAAAATATTCAAAATAAACAAAAATATTTTTATTTCAAATTTCCTCTTCGACATTGGGTAAATTGGGTATCAATAACTAGATATAACATAATAAATGTCTAGAACTCTAGATCATTTTTATTTACTCACGTGTACTGCTTTGTGAACACGCTCAATGTAAATACAGATATAGGTACCACCAGAATACACATTTACTACAACATTTTAATTTAATCAGTATAAAATATAATAGTATAAGCCGGAGGTCGTCAGCCTTCCATCCATCCAATACAACTAGCAAGATGCTCTGTCTGTGCGTGCAACTCAGTCAGTGACTTTGTATCGGTGGTGAAGCACGTCCATTCGCGTAAATTTTGGCGGGAAACAGTTTCGACGAAAGTGATTGATATAAATTAAATATTAGGTGAGTAAACATTAATCACTATCATTAGAGCGAATATAATGATAAATAACGTTTATTATATACTGTTGTTCTAAGCATGCTAATTGAGGTGGCCGTGTTATGAATTGTAGAATTTAATTTAATAATTTATATAAGTATTCAAGTACAGTCCCATGCTCAGGTTAAATTATTGTGTAAATTAAATTATTAAGTTAATTTTATGAATAAAATATTGTATTGTTGAAGTTGATTTAGAAATAGGCAAAAATTGTAGTAGGTAGTATAAAAAGTCCAATAACTTGGATGGAGTGATAGGACCAACCTTCAAGATAAATAACGATTATACTTTTGTCTTTGTTTTTAATTTGTCAGACCAACTGGCGCAGTCAGTGTCAATCTTGGATCTACTTCGTTAGGGTCACGAGTTCAATTTATCATTGTTTTCGTCAAAAATGTAATTTGTCTGAATCATTGACTTGAATCATACACAATCTGTTTATATTTTGTACATTTCGGCATCTAACCGGAAAAGTAATGTAGGTTTTTCTGACAGTACCTTACTATACTACGATCCAAAACGAATGTCATTTGACTTTTATAAGGAAAATTCAACAGTTAGGTACCTACTTACTATTTGTTTTATTTTGGTCTCCCTGGCTGGTAGATAAGGATTATGGTTTTCAGATAATAGGACAACATTCTTTCAACTTCGCCCCTAAGATGACCTACTGACCTTATTTTTGTCCCAAACGCCTGGGTCAATGTGCTAATGGCAGAGTGAGGTAACACTGCAATAGTCGGTTGAAAATGCCTGACTATGACCTAGGTACCTAAATGATTCATTTAGCAAGTTACAGGTCTAGAACTCCTTTTTATTGTTCCGTACCCAAAGTGTAAAAACGGGACCCTATTACTAAGACTCCACTGTCCGTCTGTCCGTCTGTATGTCACCAGGCTGTATCTCATGAACCGTGATAGCTAGATAGTTGACATTTTCATAGATGATGTATTTCTGTTGCCACTATAACAACAAATACTAAAAACAGAATAAAATAAATATTTAAGGGGCGGTCCCATACATCAAACGATATTTTTTTGCAGTTTTGTCTAATGTTGTAAGTACCTACAGATAATGGTACGCAACCCTTCGTGCGTGCGCGATTCCGACTCGCACTTAGCCGGTTTTATTTCTGCATACTTAGGTACATTACAATGTCACCAAAGACCCAGGCAATTCGTGCACCCATCTTGGTTTTGGATACACCGGAAACCATAATTCTATAACCTAATTTTTTATCACGTTTCACGTGATAAAAAATTAGGTTATAGAATTAATTTGGTATCATTGATAAGATTTACAAAATCACGAATTCCATAAGGCCATGATTTTGAAATTACCTAACACATTATAATAATGTAATATTAAATAAAATGTTATAGATTTCAAAATAAGAGGCATGTGTAATGTGCGTTTGTGTAAAACATTGTGTACAGTGTTATAAAAACGGAAAGCCAGATACGTGAGTACCTGTTTTGATAAGAGCTTGTACAGTCAACAAAAGAGTTAGATATGCAGGCTAGCAATCTTCCTGCTAGTACTATCAATGCGAAAGGGTTTTATTCAATCTGTTTGCAATTTCATCCAAATCCGTAGTTTCTGCGTGAAAGAATAACAAAAATCGACCTTCACAAACTTTCGTATTTATAATATTGCTGGCCTGCATACCTAACTCTTTTGTTGACTATACATACGTGGAATGTAGGAAACTAACTATGAAAGATACAATAACACGATAAATAAAAATAGCTTCTCAATTTTAATAAGGTTACATAAATAAACTCACGCCTTTTTCCCCATGGGGGTAGGTAAAAACCACAGAACGTACTACGATCCTTACAAATACATGATACTTTTGCCTCGTCTCCGTTCCGTTCCGTTTGTTAGATAGGTTTTAAGCAATTTGTGGATTAAAGAGACCTTCACGAGTAAATATTATTTTTTCTGACTCAATTTTAGTAATTTCCATGTCGACTTTAGTACAGGTGCTTCTATTTTAACGATTTTTAATTTTTTTTTTCATGATTTTTAATGATTTTCTCATGATTTTAATGATATTTTAATTATTTCTTGACTGTTTTTATTATTTTATTTGTCTCAATTTACAATTTTTGTTGTAGGTGTATTAGTTTGCCTGAAATAGAACCCAATTTATTTATTTTTATTATTTAAAAAAGTGGTGTTATACGTTTAACGTTGTGTTAACGTAACGTTTTTTTTTTTTTTTTTTAACCCAAAGCTTGACTGGTAGAGAATGCCTTGTGGCATTAAGGCCGCCTATGTGTATGTATTGTACATGAAGTTTAAATAAATAAATTTACCCAATTGCAATGGTGACCTAAGTTCAACTCAGTACTTATGTAAATTTTCCCAATCAACTTTGAATTTAATGCTTTAGCGATTAAGTTGAAAATATGTTATAGATTGTAGTAGCGTGATGTGTGGCGTCTGTATCATCTCTGTCATCTCCCAAAGCAACCTATTAACGGTAATGATAAATAAATTAGAGAAATAATTTCACGTAGCAGGTAATCTTTCGATGTTGTATTGTCCGCAACTCCACGTCAAAGCGCGTATTTTGCGTATGGGCTATAATCCCCCACGCGGGCCCAGTGCGGATTGGTAGATCATGTCACATGTCTTCGAATTTTTGGTTCTAGGACATGCCGGTTTCCTCACGATGTTTTCCTTCACCGTTTTGAGAGCAGTGGTGATGAAATAAATTACACAAAGTAATGCGCCTGTCTAGGTTCGAACCCATGACTTACTGTTCGTAAGTCGGGGCCGCCACCACTGGGCCACCGCTGCTCTCAAAATCTTTCGATGTTAATTAAATAAAAGCGAGCCACTCATTATTACTAGAAATGCTTTCCATTTAATTGAAAATAGGTACCACGCACACAACTGCCTACCTCATTACTTTAGTTTAGCTTAACGTGTCATTACTTAATTAATTGAAGTTAACACTTGTTAACTTAACTAATTAAATGACCATTAAACAAATTAATTCTTTTAAAACGAGCTAAATAAAATTAGCTTGTTGTTTTTTTTTTGTTTTTTTTTTTTCGCGGTGTTATCACATCAGTCTATATAAGATTAGGTCGTGAGAAATACACTATAGATACGCCAGTGTGATAGACGTGGTGACCAAAGTCAGACGTGTTGGTACTAATGTACATTTGAGTAAACAGTGTTCACTTCGTGTCGTGACTGCCGTGCTGTCGTGGAAATTTAAATAAACCTTGGAGTGAGGTAATTTGTATTAAAATATTTGTATTTGTCAATAGATAAGTTTTAAGGAAAAAGTTGCGTTGTTTTTGTCAAAAAAATATTTGACAAAATAACGCGCGCGATTTTTTTTTTTGTTTTTAAATTTACTTATGTTTTTTTTTGTGGTTTGCGTTTATTTTATTACTGGCTTCATATAAAATATTGTTGTTTACTACGTAGTTAGGGTACCTACGTGTTCTGACACCTAGTGCCAGAATACTTATCTCTAAAGTAATAAATAATAAATAAATTTCGTAATTTTATGAATATAAAAATAAAGTATGTAAAAACAATAATAATATAATATATTGTCTAAATAAATAAAGTTTGTTATTTACTTTTTCTAGCCCGCTCTGTCTCACTTCGGGTCAAAGACCTATAGGTACCGTGGTTACTTTATATTTTTTTTATCTTAAATGAAAAAATGAAATGAAATATTTGAAAATTGAGCAATTTTCAAATATTTCATTTCAATATCTCGATTAACGTACCTGCATTAATATAATGTACACACGACAAACGTGCTGCATCTCTGATGCAAATGTGTAACATGCAGTATTTACTTAGTACGTTTCTTTATTTACCTATATTCTTACAAAGTAATGTTATGTAAGTAAACTTATGTCTTAGGATACGTCCGTCTTATCAGCCCCGTGCATCTATTCCTGTTTCGCTAACTCGATAATGATAAAATAATACCACAGACCTACTGATAAATGTCATTTTCATTTGGAAATGTAAAAGTGACATTTATGTAAAAATAATTCATACAGTAAGTCTTGTACTTATAATGTTTACAACAAAAAATAATAATTGGTCATAAATTAGTTACGATTTACGATGAATTGTTTCCAGTCGATGAGTTGTTATTTTTGAAGTCGATGATATTGCAGCTACATGGCAGAGTGTTAAATTATAAAATGTTCACATTGACTTACCATGTGGACATTTTATAATTTTAACACTTTTATTGTTCAGTCATGAATTCGTCATCATCACACATGATACTAAAATAAAAATATCATTGATGATAACTATGCATTTAATCAAAATTATGACTTCAAATCGATCTCAGACGGATTTAGCAGCTGTATATTTTTTTTCAACCCGATACGAGGTTGTCGTAGGTATTCTTATTTTCTATTTCCATATTTTTTTCTTTCTCTTTATTCCCATAAAGGAATACTTGCTGAACTCAGAAAATGATTACGAAGCCCCATAAGTATAACGGTTATTGTCTTTGTATGCTCAGTGTGACGTCAAATGCCATCGCGCAGGGATAGAATTCCAACAATAGACAATGTGTTATAGGACGTGCTCGGCTATGTAAATATAACTAGCCCGTGTATAAAAGGGATGATTGCTTAAATTACATGTAATTTTGAGATAATAGTTAGGTATAAGGGGTATCGTATTATCTAGTAACTAGGTTGTGGAGATCAGATAGGCAGTAGCTCCATGTAAAGTATTCAGCGGTATGTAGTGACTGTCAGCCAACCCCAACATAACTAAGTAGTTGGGAAAAGACTAAGCAAATGATTATCAGCTTAAACACATGTTCTTTTTTTATTTGAAAACTAGCGGACGTCACGCGGTTTCACCCGCGTAGTTCCCGTTCCCGTGGGAGTACGGGGATAAAATACAGCCTATGTTACTCGCTGATAATTGTAGCTATCCATTGCTGAAAGAATTTTTTAAATCGGTACATTAGTTTTAGAGTTAAATCGTAACAAACACACAAACAAACAAACAAAAAATCAAATCTCTCCTCTTTATAATATTATTATATATACTAGGAGACTATAGACTAGGTATCCAAAGAACACTCCCACAGTCCACAAACTATGTACTTATAAGCAAATGGCCAAATGACACTGTTGACCAAATGAAAAAAACTTTTTAACGGGATTGAAAATACTTACGCTGCTTAAACATTGTAAATTGTCAATCAAAATCTGAACTCAAATTAGTAAACAATTTTTTTTTTTTTTTTAGACATTACTTTGTACCCTATCACTATGTTTTCCTATTTAACCCAAAGGTTGACTGGTAGAGAATGCCTTGTGGCATTAAGTCCGCCTATGTACCACTATTGTACATGAAGTTTAAATAAATAAATAAATAAATAAATAAATTCACTTACTCATACTCTTCCGAAGGAAACATAACGAACACAGGGCAAACAATCACCATACTTGGACAAACATGATTGACGATCATTATTAGTTTGTGTATGCTGTCAAATGTCAATCGGAATCGCCAACCAAATGGCCAAACGAAACACATATTTGATCAAATGACAAAACCGTCCTAAATAAAGTGCCATGTAAACAAATAATACAGTGAAAGTTAAACATTACTAATAGTCACACATAGGCTTCCGAAGGGCAGAATAATAAGGAATGGAGGGCATAAAATCACCCGGGGTTGCGGGACTGTTCGAAAGAGATACCGTGGCCCCGGAATACAAAGGGCGATGAAGGAACATGGATGGGTTTTAGTCAGTAAAAGTCTGACACTCCCTCCTGCTCGAACGGGAGGAGTCATTTGATGATCCGAAAAAAAAAAAAGGCATAAAATCACCATGCTTTAGCCAAAAAATGACGATTAAAAGTGCCTAGTCTAGTATGCTGTCAAATGTCAATCGAAGTCGGCAACACAGTTATTTACCGTTTTCCAATGGAGCAGGCAAACAGAAAACCAAAATAAATAATATTATTATGTTGATACTTGATACTGGCCAAGGTTATGCGTAGGTGCGACTTGAAGCTCGGAGTTTATAGACTGCACCACGTGCGTGCATAGGAAGCAAATATATGTTGTCAATAAATATTCAAATCTTGGGACAATTCTCACACAGCGTGACACACCACGTGCATCTGTGAGTGTTTTAAGATTATTACTAAATCGTTTAGTTGTGTTTAAACATCATTTAGGTAACCTTTGAAACAGGGATTCTGGTTTTGAACGTTAGACTTACCTAATTAAAATTGTTCACTGAAACTAATCATCATCATCATGGGAGTAACGTGAATAATCAATGCTCTGTGTGCTGGAATAGGTGATTGGCAAAAGGACCTAGAACAAAATTTATTCTTCTATCTTGGTAGATTTTAGCTAGGTATTGATTGCCCATAAAAAGCTTGATCTCAAAAAAACAAATAACCGGTAGCCGTATTACCTAAGATACCGGATAGCAGGAGTTTTTCTTATTCTAAAATATGACATAATTTCTTACGAATTTTGTTTACGCATCACCTCACGCGACATGATTGTGTCTTGCGAGGCAGATACCCCTACCAGTGTGCTTGCTATCATTCCGCGTAATTATCAGACAAATTTATCGTAATTGTTACGCACTTATACTAAGTATCGATCTTTTATACTAATCACTTGTTGGCAACAATGAAATGATACGAATATTATTTTAGATGTGTCATTTTATCTTTGCTTTTAATTTGTTTAATCATGTTTTTCTTTTTACTTTAGAGATGCGTAACGGCCAATTACTGGATAGAAGATTGGCTGAGGTTTTGTGTTATTAAACTGCTTTCAAGTCGCGCTTCTTATTTTATTGGTACCGACCGTTATATTTTATTTAGCAGTTATAGGTAAACTCGTGAGTATTGTTGACTTTGCTCTGTGCGTGACTCGAACATTAAAGTTAATAGGTACCTGATACTATAAATAAAATATTGTTATTCAATGCGAAGAACTAAAATTAAATCTGCGCCAATAAAAGTATAAAACCCGTCTATCTCCACATCATCCCGATAAAAATGACTATACCCAGCCTTTATGTGCATTTAAAATACCTCACGCAATATTAAATAAAAATAATTAACAGGGAGGCCATCATTTATCTTTTTACTTATTCAGAAATGTCATGTAATAAATTACCATCCGAAAAAGAATTAACTTTCAAGCTTCGAGTTTCAAATTCGAAGAAGCGCAGTGCGCACTTGTGCAGTGGGTGTTGTAAATCAGTACTTGCAACAAAAAATACATGGAAGCAACGAAATAAATTCAGAGAAACTTTTCATTCTGCCTGCTTGCATAGGTACTGCGAGTGTCAGGTTGGATATTTGTGGTATAACCTGTTTGGACTTTTTGTGTACGATGCACCGTGCAATATAAATACAGTGCAGCGTATAACTCGATGCAGTCAGCCGCACATGAAAAGCATGCAAAACAAAGAAAATCCTCGTTTAAAAATAAAACATAATGCACACTGACATTTTATTTGACGCTAAATGCCTAAATGCAGGATGCAAGTGAAATGACAACAAAAATAAGCCAATTTACGTTATTCATGGATCGCAGAATCTCAGCTTTACAATGTGCGGTGTCGTTGCACTTTGGCGCGAGGGCAATAAATGTTCCAATTTTGTGAAATGTCTTTCGCGTTTTCAAGGGTACCGCGATCTTCTGCTACACAAAAACACTCTTTGTTATTAAATCGAATAACAATTTATGGGAATTTTTCTACATTTTGTTCATCACTTTGTATACCTACATAAAGGTTGGCTTATACCGCATAGAAGCAATTGGAAGTTTATTTCGCTGGACGTCCCACGCAAACTGTTAGACATAATTGCGGGAAACGACTAATAGGTTTTTCAATAACCTAGATGAAGATTTTATGTCAACATATAACTACTTAGGAAAAAATAAAACTTGGAAAAATAAAATTCTATTCATTTTTTGACTCCCTGTAGGTAACTGTTTTGATACTTGTAAATATTTTAAGTACTATTTTAGAGATGTAGTTTGTAAATGATGTAAATAATACATACTATTGTACTGTCTTGTAAATAAAAAAACATTTCTTAACTCGGTTATAAAATTAATCGATATAAAACGTAACGTGTTAAGAAATAAACTTGGATTGCCAGGCAAGGACAACCGCTTACTTGTCGGTTTCAAATGCAACAGCTGGGCCAATCTATATTATTTTCTATACTCTATGAGCTGGGCATTTGTGATTGTGAGTACGAGTAGCGACTACCGTTATTCTGTGTCGTAAGTGGTCGAAATTTTGATCGCTAACGATTGGTTTTGAATGGTTATGGTGTGATTATCGGGTGCAAGTACTCATCATTCTGTTATCATCACAAGTGGTAAAGTTACCTGATTTAAAATATCTACAAACATAACAATAAAACTAGAATAGGCGAGACGACAAAAAAAACTAATTAGTCCGTCAGTTAGATTTTCAGAAAATATTTGACCCGTGTTTTTTCTTTTGTTACGTAAATCAAAATTGACGACGATATGACGCTTTTAAAATTCACAATACGTCACGCTTAGGTATAATTTTTAGCTAGTTCTGACGTCACGAGCCCCCACTCCCGAGTTTTGATGCGTTTTATCTTGGTCAATATTCATTGATTTACAAAAACAAAAAATACGTGTCTATTAATTTCCAATCCTCTAACTGACGGACTAAATAGATTTGCAATTTTTTGATACTGTCGTCATGCCTATTAGTTGGCCGATTATTTCAATGGGTTCACGTGCTTATTAGCTAATAGGTTTTGTCAATTACCATAACCGTATTATTTAACCTGTTTCATTTTAACACACTAATTATTTCATAATCTTCATATTTGGTAAATGTCATTAATGTTGTGAAATGTCAATATCATTAAGTAATAGTGTCAGTCATTAACTCGCCCGTTACCATCTGAAAGAGTAGGTACTATAAAAAAACAGTAATGAAAGTCTCATTCAATTTAAACAATTACCTTAGTACCTAGGTATTGTTGTCATTTTATCCACGTTAATTTATTTTACTCATATTATAGATCATTTCTGATTCGATCACGCAAGGAAACTCCGAGCATAGCCCTCTCCATTGCCCTTTGGGTGACTTTAAGCCTTCTGATGAGGCCCATTGTGAGCGACCACGTTTCGGAATGAAGACATCCGCAAGAGAACCAGGGTCACCGACGTAGCCCGAAGAATTGCCAAACTTAAGTGGCAGTGGGCAGGGCGCATTGCTCGCAGAACGGATGGCCGATGGGGCCGAAAAGTTCTGGGGTGGCGACCGCGAACCGGAAGACGTTGCGTTGGAAGGCCTCCCACTAGGTGGACCGATGACCTGGTGAAGGTTGCGGGAATCCGCTGGATGCACGGGACCGGTCAATGTGGCGACACTTGGGGGAGGGCTATGTCCAGCAGTGGACGTCTTTCGGCTGAAATGATGATGATGATGATGGTATTATAGATCTACCTAACGCCCTTGAAAACGCACTTTTCACTTGGTTTTCTTTAAACATTTGCACGGGCGTAAAAATATTAATATACTTAAGTAGGTATTGATAATTTAAGTCCCATAAATGTACATAAACTGACAAGTTTTATTGGGGTCCGTAGGTTACGCCCCCGTGGTGGAAGCCCCCGATTTCGTTTTAGTACTATAATATTTATTAGTTAAATATTTTTATCAAAAGTACAGTCAGATAGCAAAGTGTAACCTATTATAAAAAATGTCTAAGTCATGGTTCATTATTAAAATCAAAATCATAGTTTATTATTATAAATCTTTATTAACAATGTCGGTGTAACAAACGTTTGCTTATCTAATAATAGGTACTAATGGGTAATAATAGGTAATACGTAGGTACTTAATATGTAATAAAAATTAAATTAAATGTCTAATAAATAATAATAGGTATCTACGTAAATACAACTTTGATAACAAATAAAACCAAACATTAAAATAAAGCAACAATAACATGCAAAATCACAGATACGAAATTAAAAATCACAGTTTAAAATTAGGATTATTTTAAGTACTTATATACTATTTACGTACTAAGTATATAGGTAGGCATCTACTTAAATATTTAGAAGATTGGTAACAGAATGTTCAAACACTAAAATATAATAAAAACAATTAACATTTAAAATCACAGATAACAAAAGTAACAAAAGAAGAAAAACATAGTAAAAATATTAGGATGATTTGAACTTTGTAATTAAATTATGTAATTTAAGTCATTTATATGCAGTGACTATGGAGGTTACAACATTGATATAGATATAAAATTAAAATGTAGTAATTATGTAACAATAAACATGCAAAATCATTATTTTTAAGCTAAGTAAGTAGGTGATTATTTTTGCTTGACTTGCACATACGGACGGATTTGTTCCAAAAACTCCATAATTGTAATTTGTTTCTTTTCATATTTGTCTGTCAGCTTAGCAATGAGTTTGTCATTGATTATTGAAGATTTTTTCCTTTTACATATAGGACTGTCATTTCTTCGTAATCTGAAAGTATAAGATAAAGATTATTTACTAAGAGTAAAAAAAATGAATTACTGATATATTAAGCGTTATGTAAGTAATCAGCATTTTACCTCACTTGACCTGTGCTATACGTAGAAATATCAGTTGTTATAATTTCCAAAAACGATAATAATGATGGTTTTCGGCCCAGATAGCACTGAAGCCGTTGATTCCAGGCCTCCACTAAATTTGTGGTTCTATGTCGTTCTTTATAGCAACACCACTTTGAGATCATCCCCGGAGGCTCAAGCCATTGTTCAACGAAATAATCGTTGAATTGGGTGACTTTTTCATCGGGAATACTGAAAACAAAAATTATGATATATATGACATGTCGTATATACCTAAGCATTATTTTTATTTTTGCGTACTTATAAAAACAATCTATGAGCTGTTAAAACTTTAAAATAAAATGAAAATTAAAATTACCTGTTTTCCATTACGGAAAGCCAACCATCTTCTATATCTTCTTTAGGAAGAAATGCTAGACAGGTGCACAGTTTCACATACAATGTTGTTTCTTCGTGTGCCAATAAACCTAAAGACTTCGCTTTTCTGTAAATGGCTCTTTGGAAGTGAACATTACAGCCATGTATTGTGACCGCTGGCAATACCTCTTTTATTGCCAGCATTGTAGCTAATTCAAAATCTACAGTGAATTTCATGGGGCTGAAGTCCGGCACAGCTTCTTTAATTTTTTTAAACATGACTTCATATGTACTTTTTTCTTTATTAACTAGTAGCACATAAAATATAGGCACAATATTGGTTGCTTGTGCATCACTTCCCATATCTCCATGAATGGTAAATATTTGGTAAAATGGACCTGGACAACAATCAAATGTACCATCCCCGAAGTAGTGTTGTATATTTTTGATGTGTTTTAAAGCCTGTGCTGATACGAATACTATAATTCTGTTGTCGTTCTCACAGTAATCAACTAATAGATATTTTTGAAAAATCTCAGGTATAATGACTTCAGCTGGATTACGAAACTGTGTCTTTTCTACATTTAAGGCTTTCTTTCGAGAGTTGTATAACTGTTGCTTGATATTATTGAATTTGGGTATGTATTCATCGAAGGCTGTGTCTGTGTTTTTTAACTCGGCAAATTTTGTTTCAAATTTTTGTTGTATAGAGCTCGAGAAACTCGTTTTCACTTCCTTTTTTAATTTTTCCATAACAACTCTAACTTCATTTTTCATTAAGTTAGGTTGACACTCAGCATTATGACACTTTTGGATTTGTACATTGTCACTTTCCTCACTTAATTTTATAGAACCACTACACTTGCCATGTCTTTTATTTACGCATGTCCACACACTCGATTTATTATTTTTCCTATGAAGATTATAAGCAAATCCGACATGTAGTAACGTTCTTCCACCTAGTTTATTTGAAATTATTTTGTAATTGGTTTGTGCTAAACCCCGTGAAGGACCTGGACTTGCCATTTTGAGTTAACATGACCGACTAAACTTTCTTATCAGTAACATATTGCAACTATGTGGGAAAGGGATAGAAATAGTGCCCATCGCTATGTTTGCTATTTTCACTGCCCGTCACCCTGGACTCTATTGTTTTCAACCCTATCTTTCCCTTTCTTTGACTACCTATCTCTTTCTTTTAGAATTCGATCTGGCTATTGTGTAAAACCAGTTTGGCCGGGCACGGGCGCCTCGTTTAGACAAAGTACAAAGTAGGTAATGCATCTAAAGTAAATAATTGTAATATAGTAATAAAGTGAATATCCTTGTAGCATGTTTATAGTATCCAATATTGTGTTAGTTAGAATACTTATTTAGTAAGTTTGTCTACGTATTTGGTTCCGAAACACTTTTTTCATCGTCTGTATCTAGTAAAAAATATTTTTATTTCGGCGAAATCAACTATAATAACTTAATTTAAAATCGGGGGCTTCCACCACGGGGGCAAAACACACCGGGGGCGTAACCCACGGACCCTTTTATTGTTTGCCGAGACAACATACACAAATAAAAATAAACGCAGCGAAAAGATTACTGTATTTACTTACATACTCAAGGATTTCGTCCACGAAACAGCCTTCAGCTTGCTTTGAGCCTTGTTGACAAATCTTAGTAAATTATACAACGAAATACGAATACCGGAGACGTAGATAGATGTAATTTGAGCATGCTACAATCACGAGTTTATACTAGTTTATTAAGTACCGTGACAGATAAAGTACATTTTATGTAGCAATGATCTATTAACAGTAAACGATATCTTACTAATCGGATGACGGGAACAATGTACTATCACCGGCTTATCTTTAGTGCAAACTGTAAGACTCAATTAAGGAGGTTATTGGATATCTTCATGCGCAACAGCAATCAGAGGTTAGCCAAAGCCATATTTGCGACAATAATTGCTAATGTGGAGAGTTTAAATGACATTGCAAGTCCATCGAGGTCGTAAACTGCGATAACCCGCTTCCTACAGCTGACACTATACTGTAAGTACAATGGCTCATGATCGAGGCAATTCAAAGTCGATCGTAACACTCCATTCGTAATTTGTACACAATGCGTTCATAAAAAAATACGTACTATTTCTGTGACAGAATTCCTGTCAGACAGGAACGTTCTCAAGTTGACCGGGTCGAAATTACCTGGGCTTGCATTGTGACGGGTGTCTGGCTCTAGTTTTTTCGGGCCGAGTTGTCGTATAATCGACGAGGTTCAGTCCCAGTCCAATTGCAATATTAACAGCAAAAAATATTTATTATTCACCAATAAATATTTTTTGGGTGAAAATATAAAAAACAACTAAAAACCAAAAAAACCAACCCAAACCAAAAATAACTTTGTGACCACTAACATCTATCACCTAAAATATCAATTGATCACCAAATTTAGTAAATTGAGCACCAAATTTTAATGAGGTGGTCAACCACCTCACTACCACCTACTAGTTTGTCATCAATGACAAACTAGTATTGCCTAGGCCGACTTGGGGCACCTACCCCAAGTTTTTTTCTAAACCATTCAGAAGTAGGAGCCCCGAAGTGGGGCTCCGTCGACCGGGTCTCCCTCGACTCAGATCCAAGAGCATAACAGTTCAATTTCTGGTGGTCATTAACTAAAAAAATAAATTTTAATAAATTTTTGGTTCTAATTTCACGATAAAATGGGGATTAATTTTAGTGATCATTTACTAATTTTGGCAATCAAAAGTGATTTTTTTACATTTTGCCGTTACATTTTGCTAAATCTGGTGGTTCGTTAGTTGTATCGTATGCCATATTTTTTACCTCATAGGAAATTGAGTGATTCAGGCCGAACAAAGCAATATCGATGTGCCATCTAATCCATATGGCTTTGAATCTTTGATTAATACTTATGAGATTAGTAATGGTATTTAGCGATAGTCAAACTCGATCAATTCGTTTCAGCACGAACCTTTTAGTAAGATTGACTTACCTAATGTCGAGTACGAGACGGACCCCCCAAAAACGTCATTCAGTATCTTAATGATGATACAATGCACGATCGGCTAACTGTATTTTATTTCGTGTTTCGCAAAGGCCAGTAAAGGACATTGTCTGTTTCAAAACAGACAATGTCCTTTACTGGAAATACTGTATTTTCAGTAAAGGAGATTGTCAGTTTTCATATTTGATGCGCATGTTTGAGGTGATGAGAGAGAGGTGATGTCAATGGATGATGGTTTTTCGAACCACGCTGGGTCATATTTAGGGCATAAAAGTCGTTTTTGATGTTACTTTGTTTTGTACATCCAATTCGCGAATTTTGCGTATGGTTATCACCTATTAGATACTCAATTACTGATAAAGCTGAATTAGTTTTTTGTAGGTAGCAAAAATGTAGGTAACGAGGCATATCAATATGTAGATAGGTAGGGTGAACTCATCTAACTTCGTGACAAAGGCATTTGAGTAATAAAATACCAATAAATTATTAATTAATTTAATTCAGTCTCAGCATGAGTTTTAATCAGTCTTTTATGAGGAATATTAGCACAAATAATCAGATTTTTTTCTAGAAACCTAAGTGTTATACCAAATTTACTAAACCAAGTCAACTTGCCTAATTCCGTGGTGACCTCTTTAAGTCCGTGATAGCTAATACTTTAATTCTGATATGACGGAATTAGGCAAGTTAACTTTATTTAAGTAGTACAATATTAATATTATAATAAAATTAACATAAACATAAAAAAAAACAAGATAAACATTTTAGTAACATTTAGTTTCTGTTCTTCTTGTTGGGGTCATCCATGATATATCTGAAAGTAAACAAGCAAATTAAAATAATAAATACGTACCTACCTGCTTAGATTTTAGCGTCTGCCCAAATTTGAGCTCATATTAATAAAAAAAGCTGCGAAATTTGGTAAATTACTCACGCAATTACGTGACAAGTCCGTGTCAAAAAGTGTCACCCAATTCCGTGATAGCAAAATATAATATTGGCTCAAAGTCGTCATTTTAATTAAGACCAGATAAAAGTAATAAAATGACATCAATCTTGTGTACTACACTCAAAATAAGTCAATAATTTCAGTTAAAACCACAAATATTTGTACATAACTACTATAATTCTGTGATAGCACAGAAACCACTCAACCGCTAAAACGCTAATATTTTTGACGAACAAAATAAGCTCTAACACGAAAAAGACGCAGAACTATGACGATTTTTTTACTGCCACATCAAGGGAATATCAATTACAATTTATTTTATTAGAAAGAAGCTAAAAAATCGGTTAAATACTTACATAAATACAGCAAAGTTCGCCACCAATTCACAAACACAGCCGAAACCGGCGAGATTCGCGCGCGAACTGACAAAACCGTTAGCTGTTTCTATCTCGCTCACTCGAGCATCCCCAAACTTTACAGACGAATTTGAACTTTATCACAGAGGCTTAAGGTTGTATTTCAAACCATTGATTTCACTCGTATAGCCCTATGATAGCGCTCAAACCAAATATCACCGAATTAGGCGAGTCACAGAATTAGATGAGTTCACCCTAATTCGTTTTTTTATTTTTTTTATCGTAAAACAAAGCCAGTGAAGGTCGATTTTTTATATTTATCAGAATAATATTACTTACAATATGTTCTGTTGGAGATAGCCGAGTTTATGTAAATAGAAAAGTAAGCTGAAAATAGGTTCTATTTTATGTACCTATAGCTTTACAGGTTTACTACTTTTATATACTTTTTAAAATAAACGGTTAGCATGTATGATAACCGTTTATTTTGAAAATAAATACCTAGGTATACTTACATGTTCGAGATTTTGTGAAAGACATTGTAAATGAAAAATTGTATGACCAGAACCTATGTCCTAATAAATTTTAACCAAAATGTATTTTCTTTTTTTTATGTATAGGTAGATTTTCGAGATAAAATTGTAGCTTATATAATACATAAGAAATTAATTAATTACTGTTACTGGTGTATAACCGTTGTAATTAATAAATTAATAAATGTATATTTTACTTTATTCAGTACTAGCACTACGCCCGCGACTTTGTCCTCGAAAATTGTGATAGCTGATTGGCTAATTTGCATGATATCAATATAATTTATACAAAATCGTCGCGGGCGCGACGAATTCGCTGCGCGCCTGCTCCGCTTTGAATCCGCTCGCAACTCGCTAGTGTGATAAAGCCCTAAAACCAACCCTCATTAGCTAAATCCTTTTCAAACGCTACAAGAGGATTTAAAGGGTATCTCAGATAAAAAGCCAAAAAAATTGCTAAAATGGTTATGTTCGATCAAATGACGCTATGTCCACTTATCAAACCAGACAAACGCGTCAGAGCTCTTGTCCCGACCTCATTTATCGCTTAATAAAAGGGTGTCGCTGTTGTTCCACGACCTTTATGAGTCAGTGTTAGTCTGAGTCATCCCTAACCCAAAAGGGCAGGAGAGAAAAAAAAATGGCAAAGAATATCGGTTACTAGGTTACATAAATAATAAAAGATGAGACCATTTCAAAGAAATATCAAAGTTGATCAGCAAAATAATGTCAATATCAAAAGTGAAGTGCAGCTCACACTACCCATTATTAATTAAATTCGTTCTCTCTTTGTCTTCCAAACATAAACGTTAGGTATTTTGCAGGATAACATTACTGAGTCATACGTATACATATACAGCTGCTTAAACGCAATACGCACCTTATCGGTCAAATAGAAATAATTACTGTTACGCTCACAATAAAGTGCCAATACATAGGTATTTAAAACCAGCCAGATTAAATAGAATAGAATTTATGCCCAGTTGATGGCAGTAGGTCCGCCCCCTATTCTACATATTACATGGGATTTCAACATAACTGGCGAAATGTGGGTGTACTGTAGGAGATCTCTCTGCCTAAGCCTTCGAGTATGACTGGCGTGATATTAATATTATGTTATAAAATCCCTTCCGTTGTTTCAACCAAATAAACATCGACCTGAGTTACCTATGCCTAAATACACTACCAACACAAATTAACATCAATAAGCATGCTACTACTCTATCTGTATACCTACCAATACCAACCAACCAAAATACAGTTTATCATTTTCATTTTCACACGATTTTGACGTGTTTTTTCCAACGGAAAACTAATCAAGTCTGGAGCCGATAAGACCGCAATCTTGTACAAAACAAAATGTTAATAATCTTTATCACTAAGTACTTACATGTTTCAGAAATTCAGGCACACTTTATGGCCCAACTTTACGACATTACCTACTCTAAGTAATTTACAAATTAATGTCAATGAAACCCTAATGTGTATTTAATTAATCTAATTACTAGAGATTACTATCATAATTATTATAAACTTTATTAGCGTAAATGCTATGTCAGCTTAAATAAAACAGAATTAATGTCACAGTTTCGATTTTCATTTAAATCCGACATTCGTTACCAATGATTAAATAATATTAATTTTACATTAAATAGTAGTTTTTTAAGTTAAGTAGTAGTTTTTTATCGGTCCGTCTGTCACCACCGATTTGCTCAGGAACGGGTGGACCTAGCAAGTTGAAATTTGTACCAGTTACTGAGGTCTATAGTCCCTATTAGGTGTATAAAAATCAAGGTCTTGAGTCGACACGATAAAAGATATGGGCTTTAGATTTTCGCGAAAACTTAGAAGTACCAAAACATGCCTTCATTTTAATTTTTTTTTCCGGACTTATCCCTTTACTTGTTCTGTAAGACCTTGCTTTTAACCAAAATTGACAATTCTAGGTCAACTGGAAGTACCCTATAGGTTTTGGGTCGGAAACCTATAAATTTCGTGATTCTTGGTCAACGGGAACTACCATATTATGGTAGTTCCCGTTGACCAAGAATCACGAAATTTGGCGAAACACAGCACATGTAAAGGAAAATATCTGAAAACCGTAAATATGTTGTTTAATATAACAAAAAAAAAGCGATTTTACTATTAAAACTTATTATTTGCGGTTGGTGGAATAACCGTTTCATGGGATCGAACAGCAAAGTTAAGTTAGTCCTTCAAAAAGTTTTTTTTAAATATTATTAATTTTATGACCCACCATGTGGGTCATTTTTACGATTGTTATTTTTTTTTTTCCCACGGTTGTCTGGTAGTTTGTGTAGTTTATGCGACCTTCCCAAATGTCCTTTATTTGGTATTGCTCGTCGTTTCGTTGAGCTCCTTGAGTTATAAGTCGAGCTACACGATAATTGACAAATGCTTGCTCTGACTGGACAGGTCCACTCAAGTCTGTGTGGTTCTTTCTTCAAAATACCATCTCAGACACTAATCTGCATAGTTCTCATGCACGTAAAAGAGACTATGACCTCTGAGTTTGTTCCGGCTGTTTCTTCTCAGAGTAGTCAGGTACGAAACACCAGCCCATCTAGTTAAAAAAAAAATTACATGTTTAAAGTGTTTGTAAAAACCTATTTGCAAAATAAACATAATTTACCATTTTATCAATGTTTTAATTTTTAATCTCTTTATTTTTTGGTCATCAAAACTATTTGTTTATATATATTATATTAATTAATCACTGTCATTAATTAATCGTTAAATGTAAGTTGAAATGACATCAAAGCCGGGACATTTATAGGTATCATAATTCTTTTTCCGTTTATTGCGTCGACGCCGACGCGCTCTGAAACGTAAAATAATTGTATTAAGAGAAAATAGTAATGTAGCTCTTATCGCCCAGTTGCAATAAGCTAGCAGATAACTTAGATAAGGCACATTTATTACTACACACAATAATAAGGAAAATGCATGAGAACCCACTATAAACTACAACACACGTACAAAGTTCATAAGTTCACATCTAGGTCTGAGACGATTAGAAATTAATTATGTCTACATCTGATTATACAGGGTGTAAAAGACCTCATCACGAACCCGTCAACCAAGCATTCTGTACATCGAACTAAATAACTTTACGCAAACATTTTTGCTGGGAAACAACGTTTTTTTTTGGGGTGAAAAATCATGTTTTGTGGTAGAACTCAATGTAACGCACTCAAAACATTGTGCTGATGGATGGATTGAATAGTACAGGGGTCGTGGAGATGTTTAAAGTAAAAATCTTACATTAAACTCTTGTATTTAAAAAAAAACTTGTCAAAAACTTGGAACTTTGACCCCCAATATCTCCGTAACTAAAAGGTTCCCAGGTATGGTGTAGAACAAAAAAATGATCGCAATGACGGGGAGAACAAGTGCCTTTCGGCTTCGTGTTTCACCCTTTATAATGCTGCAGAAACGGAAATAATGCAGATATCAAATATCATAGCCTACTTCAAAGAGTTCGTATAATCGGAAACATAATACCTAATTAAAGTGCTGTTACCATTATCTTCAAGTAACTTTCAGTTTTATTACAAAACGATTGATTCTAGGTTCTAATTGACAACTCGGTTGATAAAGGCTATAATCAACACTTGAAAGTTCGGTAGTTATCAGAAAATGAGCAGACAATAGTTTCTTATCAGTAATTTATCGTAGGTTGTGTAGTAATAACTGTCAATATCGACTGCATTGATGAATGAATAGCGACGGGAGATAATAATAAGTATATTTATTTAAACAAGCTGTTTTTGTGACAGGTTGATAATCTTTCGATAGTAAGTACCTACTTTGTAAATATTCTTGACTTCTTAAATTTAAATTGTATCTTGGCCCATTTGTTTTAAATGAAAAAAAAATCTCTTCATAAAAAACATCAAAATCGTACTAATAATGATAATTCACCTCTTTTCAAATTAAGTAAGTACACCTAACTACCAACATTGTTATGGTAAAGTGTGTAAAATCAACCAACGTAAAATACTTACTCATTGTTTTAACACGCATAGTTTTACTATCTACAATTATTTGATCTGAACAAAAAAAAAATATGCATGGAATATTATTTATGCCATTTCATTATAAATTCACAAACTATATTACGGTATATTATATTATAGTATGAAATATCATTCTCAATATTAAATTTTGATTTAATGTCATGATTCATGAAGACATTGCACCGTTAGGTAAACATTATTTTATGTACTTAAGTAAATAATTTTCAATGAAGAAATGTCATTACTTGGATATTTAATGTAAATATCAATGATGAAATATGTTTTTTCGTATTTGTTTGACCCCCGAAAAGATGTTCTGATTCGTCAAATAAATGTTGCACTACTATGACGGGCAGCCGAAACTCTATAAAATGAGATGTCGATTAACGAATTTGATCTGCCATACTCAGTCATAGCCAATGAATGTCACATTATCTTGATTGGTATAAGTGGGTTCACCGGTTTACCTTCCTTCATTCAGCGATGAGGTCAAAATGTTCCCATGCGACCTCTTGGGTATAATCCTTTACAAGGACCACGTCTGACTTGGTAGCCAAGTTCATTCACCACTGTTAACTCAATTACATCCTTACGACCATACACAATGGCACACCTTCACATACATCGAAGCTCATTACCCAGTTGAAATACAAACGGTTTTGCAAAGTAGCTAGTGAGCCAGCAATGGATATTTGACATTGGACGGTTTGTTCGTTGAACGAGACGTTTCGTCGGAATTCCTTTCAGCGAAGTAATTTATGTCTTACAAGTAGCTGGACCATTGTTACACATTGCTCACGAGTTTTTGTAGTCACCGATTGCTACAATGTACTGCGAATGGCTCTTACGACTTTATTATGCGGCGCTTAGCGGCAATCTTTTCTTGAATAGCCTAAAACACTACACTAGTCAATGCACTGAAATATGTTAGAAATGCGGTAGAAGTCAATGCACTGAAATATGTAAGAAATGCGGTAGAATTACCAGGCCCAATGGAGCGAACGGCCTTTTGTCCTTGACATACTGATACTAATGAACTAGTCATTTCCTTTTGTTTGTTCTGTAAATTAGCCATTAGAGTTTATTAACACAACTGAGACGCATTTCCGTTTTAGTCTAGCTGAAACGCTCAAAAGAAGAAACAAAGAAAAGTTAAAGATACGTCCACGGCAATTTGCACGAAACGCGTGGTACACCCACGTGCAGTCGTGCGTTATGCATTTTCCAAAGCTGGGCTTCAAGATACTGAACCCGCTCGAGCACATCGATATAAGTAACTAAACAGTCGATAATATACCAATTTATAAATAAATATAACAATGTATAATACTTCCATAGGTACATCATAACATGATAACGGCTGCGCATTTAAACGTTTTGTTTTATTGTTGAAGGTAAACGAAAATGACTGACAAAGAAGCGGAGCTGATTGAAAAGAGTGAGGCAGGAAATGGCATGGCAAAAGCGTGTGGAAGTGCTGTCAAACTGAAGAGGGAGCTAGGCCTGTTCTCAGCAGTCAACTTGATACTGGGGGTCATGATTGGTTCTGGTATCTTCGTGTCACCAGCTTCCGCGCTCGAACATTCTGGATCTGTTGGCCTTTGCCTGATAATATGGACAGTTTCTGGAATAATATCCTTATTAGGTGGGTGTAGGTAAGACGCCTATTGTTTTCCTTAATCAAAATACTGCTACTAGTGTTTCTTCGAGCTTCTTTCTTGTACTGAATGTTCCTATTTTTTCCAGGAGCATTATCTTTTGCTGAACTTGGAACTGTGGTCGGTAAATCCGGCGCTGAATACTCCTACTTTCAAGAAGCATTTGGAAATACACATAAGTTTTGGGGACCGTTGCCCGCATTTATATGTGCATGGATATATGTTGTTATTTTAAGACCAGCAGAAGTCGCTATAATCGTTATGACGTTTGCTGAATACGCAATTCAACCTTTTACGCCAGACATAGATCCAGATTATAAAGAAATAGCTATTAAACTAGCTTCTATAACAGCCTTATGTAAGTATTCTTTTAATTTAACTTTGTACATAAACGTCGTTTCAATTTACGTTTGTATATTTAAATCGATTAGTAACGTGAAATCGATTGGTTCTATCATACGTTTCCCAGCTGGCGCGCCCCACTAGTACGCCTTGTTTGAACTGTCAGTGTCACTGTTATGTCATTGTCATTTGTCAGTCAATAAAGTCAATTTCAAAATTCAAACGACATAGGACGCGGTGTTTGTGTTTTCGAAAATTTTGTGATTAAACTAAATAAACTTTTACTTGTGAATATCGAAATAGCAGCGTCTTAGTTGACTAAACAACTTATTGCAAGTAAGTAAAACCAGTTTATTTGTATAGAAGTTTGTAGTAATCAAGTTATTTGTGAATTAACAATGTAACTCCTTAAAACTTGTTTTTAGAATGTCATCTGACCGTATAAATGAAACGAGCGACGCTGTGAAACGCGAAATAAAAGAAATACACGCTCGTTGTAAGCACGAGTGTTATGTTATCGCTAATTCGCCGAAGGAAGCCCCATGTGCTACCTTGGAACAAATAAAAGATAAAGCTCTTTGCTACATCGAAGGCCTGGGAACACAGATTCAAAATTCAAATACCCCGATAACAGCGGATGATAACCTCCTTACCAGCCAGTTTCTCAAAGAAATAAAAGATAAAACAAACCAAGTGGAAGAGTATACTGCGTTTATGAGGGGTTCCATAAATGATATTAACGCTGAGATAAATAGGTAGGCTGAATGTTTTATTACGAATGATTCTGACTTATTGTTTGCCTATTATTTTGCAGCCAGTTAGATGGATATCAACCCCAATTTTGTAGGGAAAAAACTAGGCAGTTTGAATGATTGATTTACATTTTGTTTTTTGGTCTTCTACTTAGTTGTCAACTTTAATCTCTTTATTCTCGTTATTAAATCTGTTTTATTTAAGAGTTGCAACAATTAAGATAATATATCTCAAATAAAAAATATCTCACCATTTATAATAATATTTCAGATTAAAATCCCTAATGACTGTAACACAAGAAGCCAAGTCCAAACCAAAGTCAAACAAGTGTGAAGTTCAGCCAGAACACATTCATAGAGCTAAGGAGATGTTCCAGGTTATGAAGACTGAGCTACACGGTCTCATACAGTCACTGTTCCCCAATTCAGATGGCATCATCATTGAGATTATGGGGGTGAGTTGGATTATATCGTTTTTAAGGTTCCGTACCTCAAAAGGTAAAAAAAGGAACCCTTATAAGATCACTTTTTTGTCTGTCGGCCACCACTGATTTTCACACGATAAAAACGTTTATTCCCATCGACCACCCCGGTGGTAGATTTTTTTTTTGTTATTTTTTTTATGTTTGGTTAAGTTTTTGTCGATTTTCTGAAGTTATTTTAAACCCATCTTTAGATTGATGTAAAAGAAATGTAACTATTTTACCATTAAAGAAAGGGTAGTATTTATTGAGTGACTGTAAATTAATAAAGTTTTAAGTGGCAAAAATTATTAATTTAAGTCATAGTATTAGTAAGTGAGCAGTCAGTCTACTGCAAGTGACGAGAAATCAACAAAACAGCAACTTACAAACATTAATTTGAGTTACTTAAAATACAAAATGAATAGCTTCATAATATTTGTTTGAGTGTCAACACCTAATGTTTGCTTGAGTGTCAACGTGACATCCTGCAATTTTTTCAATATTTGGCAAATGATTTATTTATACTGAGCAGCATTTTATCTTAAAGGAAGTTTTCCAAATGTTCTAAAAATAGAAAACGTAGCGTCAAAGATAAAGGTTCGTAATCCCGCGCTCGCTTCGCTCGCATATTAAATAAGACTGACTTCTGTCCCTGAAGTACCGCGCCTCCGCCAGCCTCCTTCGTCGGCCTACGGCCCGGTGCCCATACCGCAAGTAAAGGATTTAAAAAAAAATTAAGAAAAATTGTCTCTATCTTAATATTGAAGTCACCCTCTATGTATTTCTAGTCGCTCACTTAGTAACTTAGTTGCACGGTTAAAATTTTAATATGAAATGATTGACTGAAATGGATTAATCACAACCCAATTTTTGTAAACTCTTTCTGGATTTTATTAATTATCAATGTGTGTGTTCGTCGTTAGTTTAGTTAATTTTTCGCTTACTCAAATTCATACCTCTCAAGTTAATATGAAAACAGTATCTCATCATCAGTCATTAAGTTTTTTTTATTCGCTCGTTTTATAATTCCCCTTAAAGAAATATACAAGTGATAATGTCCAGTACAACGGTAATGACAATCGACCACCGGGATGATAGATGGGAATAAACCGATAAAAAGATATGGGCAAAATTAGATTTTCGACAAAACTTGTAAGTACCAAAATTTACCTTATTTTTTTTTTTACTTTTCGGAAGTTTCCCTTTACTTGTGCTGTAAGACCTTGCTTACCAAAAGGTCAACCGGAAGTTCCGTAGTAGTTTTGGGTCGAAAACCTATAAGTAGTAGTAGTAGTTCTAGTAGTAGTAGTAGTTCTAGTAGTAGTAGTAGTCTGTAGTTCCCGTTGACCTAGAATCACGAAATTTGGCGAAAAGCAATGTCTTACAGCACATGTAAAGAGAAAAATCTGAAAACCGTAAATATGTAAGTAGTTTAATAACAAAAAAAAAGCGATTTTACTATTACTAACTTATTATTAGCGGTTGGTACAGTAGCCGTTTCATGGGAACGAACAGCAAAGCTAAGTTTGTCCTTTAAAAAGTTTATACGGAACCCTCTGTGCGCGAGTCCGACTCGCTCTTGGCCGGTTTTTATTTTTTGTTTTCATCATTATCATTATTTCTGACAATCGCCCACAGCTGGATGCAGACTTTCCTTTTCTTCTGCCATACATCTTGGTTCTCTGTTCTCTGCGTCTCTAATCTCTGGCCCTGGTTTTTTTTTGTCTTATTCATAATTTTCCTGCTCAAGATTCATTGTCCTGCCATATAACCCAATTTATTTTATGTTTTCTTCTTTTATTTTTTGCCTTTGCCAATTACACCAATTTATTTGAGGTTCCATACTTCTGTGTTTGAGACTATTGAATACAGATAGGGAACCATTTTTAGGTAGCATCAGCAAATTCAGCAATAAGTCTAAATGAAGGGCCTATGCCGAAATGTTTTCCTGGAGAAAATCTATTTACCTAGCTCAGTATATGTATTCTTAAAAAAATCTAAGAGTTGAGTAATGCAAATCTTGACAACGAAATATTTTTATTTCCAGCAACTTATGGCCGAACATCTAAATGAGACTTCCAACGGATTCATACCAGTCACATCAGAGACATACCAAATAATAGAAGTACTGAAAGACATGAAGATTGTTACTGTTAATCCTTATAACCATATGGAAGTTAAGTTGTCATATTGATAGTCAGGAGTTAGGGAACAGACATGCATTCCAGGCATCTCTAACTGGGTGTAGTTCTGCCATAATGTAACCCTCATTTTTCTAAGTGATTGTAATAATTTTAGATTGTAAAGCTGAGTAATTTTAAATCTATTCCAACCAAATGTTTCAGATGTACATTTATGAGACTGATTCAACAAAATTATTAGAGATTGTGTCTAAATAATAACAGCCGCTCGGGTCGAATAATAATAATTTGAGATATTTTGTCTCATTTCTTAAATGCAAGCAGTGTTAATGAATTTTGTCAAGATGACATGTTAATTTCTTGACTGGTACCAAACTTACAAGATTAACATAATAGTAGTATCAACACATAACTTTAATATTGTCAATTATTAGTGCCAATCTAAGCTAAAAATATAGAGGTACCTATATTTAAAGAATGATCAAACAAATGTTTAATATTAATTTAGTGTAAGTATTAAAAGTTGTTTAAGTTTTTAATTGTCTTTGTTTCATTTTCTACTGCCCCTCTTAGATAAAGATAGCTTGGAAAATTATTAAAAAGTGGAAAAATGCCTTTCAAGGACTGTAAAGGATGTAATTTTACCTCTAGTCAGCTAAAGCAGGGTAGTTGCTTAAGCTAAATCAGTGACCATATTTCAATGAGCCAGTATTATATATATGATGCTCTGTGCCAACGAGATAGAGATTTCTTTGACTATGACAGTTTTTATAAAATAAAATAAAATTTTAATATTATATAATTATTATTTTAATTTTAATTAAATGGGCCTACTCTTGACCTCAATCTAGCCCGGAGGACAGTAATGAGGTTGGCGATGGAACGAGTTAACCCAAAAGAAGCTAACTCGAGACTTAGATGCAAAATTAGAGATAAAAATAAAAAAACTGTGAGGAGTGAAATTCCCATTTGTGTAACCATTGCCTGCCTGTACATGCTTTCTGTGTGAGAAACTCGCGGAGTATTATACATATATGATTATCTGTGACTCATGGTCATTTGTGTGCAAGAAAGGTCTACAATAGATAGATAAACCCGTGTTTTTAATGTCAGTAGAAGAATGTAGATTTATACTATAAAATGTAAAAATAGCATGCAATATCATATTTACTATGAAGCATGTTGATGGCTAATTTAGTGTAGGCTCGGACAATTTGTTTCGTAATGTTATTATCTTAGCTAGCCTGTAGTGTCCCACTGCTGGCCAAAGGCAATATAGGATCTACTTTTTTCAGTTGTGATGACCTACATCAATATAACGAGCGTGAAGTTGTTCGTAAAAGTACAGAACATATTCGGAGTGTGTAAAGTCTTCGCTTGTCTTATCGTCATTGGAGGAGGGATCTATGAAATTGCAAAAGGTACTTATTTAACACTTTTAATTTTATTTTTAAACCCTAATAAGTACATAGGTAATATCACAAAGCCGTTTTTACAGTATGTGTGTCTTAAAATTACGATTATAACTGCATATAAAAAGCTAAATAACACGGCGACTTTTGCACGCGCAACGACGTAATTTTTTACCTTACTTATGTATTAACTAATGAATAGAAAGAAAAATACTTTTTAATCAACTGTGTCGGGCGGTCCCATTCAAACTCACGCATCTTTTGCACGGGTCAGACTACAAGTCATCAACATTGATTAAATCCGCTAAACAAGCATGATGGCCAATAAATGTCCTAATCTCATTTGAAAAACTCACAATGTTTTAAGTTGATTAATATTAGGTACAAGGAGTAATAAAATTTTGTAAGTTTTGATATAGGGGTTAATCTTCGGAACTACCGATCCGAATCCGAAAATTCTTTCACTATTACAAGAAGCTATACATTAACCCTCAAATATCACAGGCTTTACCCGTGGAATAATTTCCTACCATAACGCGAGCAAAAGCTTTATTAAGTACTTAATATAAAACTTTATTTCCAGGAAACACACAGCACCTAAACAAAGGCTTTGAAGGCAGTACCTTCAGTCCAGGAGGTATTGCCCTCGCGTTATATTCCGGGCTGTGGGCTTACGACGGATGGAACAGTGTGACTGTCGTCACTGAAGAGATTATTAACCCTGGAGTGTGAGTATCATTGAGGCAATGTTATTTTAATAAAAACCTATTTTTCATTCAGAAGCTGTTGTTCACCTTTTAACTGAGCACTCGATTTATAACGCTTTGCTCTGCTTCAGGAGTTGAAAATCCACTTAGGTACTAACGCGTGGTATTTTTCATCGCGCTCTTTAAGATTCTCGACGCTGCGAGTCGAATCTCCAGTGCACGGTAATATAACATACAGGCATGACGTCATCTCGCCTGTAATACCCGAAGGGTTAGGCAGAGGAGGTGCATCTAATAGTACACCCACATTTCGCCAGGTATCTTTAAGCCCCATGTGATAAGGGGCAAGCCTATTGCCATCAACCACACACACACACAAGGACACATCCAGACTCCGTGGCTGCTACAGAGAAATTCCTGATGGAATAACCCAATAACACTGCCCGACCCGGGAATCGAACCCAGGACCTCAGAAATACGCACGTTAATAAAGCCCCCGTGCCAACAACCGGTATATTAAAACATCACACCTTTAAGGGTGGGTAGGTAGATGTGTATTATGTAGGTAGGTACAGCCATATTTTGCTATTGTTATTACCATTATGAAAAATACGTCAGACATTGTGCGTATATCAGTAAAAGATACAAATCTCACATAAACAATCACTTTAGACCCGGAACTGGTATCTGTAACACTATATTTACGGCTTATAAATGATGCCCAGCACTGATAAACGGATTAGGGAGCGTTGATATTGTCATGACTATATTGCTGTCACTAACGTCTCCAAAAAGGCCCGTCTGATTGCAATAATAATAAGGGAGTATATTTCCAGCTTTCATAGGAATAATTTCTGAAGGTCATGTGAAGAGGTATTTTTTTAAATTCGGTTGAAAATTACACACTGCGCGACTCCTTTACTGACCTTCAGAAACAGAAAAGCCGTACATTTGCAAAACATCCGGACATTTAATTCTATGATAAAATCTCCAGTCCTGTCAAATTACAAGGCTGAACTTAGTCCGGACGTAGGGCCAAGACAAATATCCGGACGGATACGATATAGGTACCCACCCTTACACACAATCACACAACTGCCTTCTAAACTAATGATTTTTTTCTTTCAGTAACGTACCCCTCAGCATATCAATCGCTGTGCCCCTAATAACAGCGCTGTACGTGTTCATGAACGTGGCATACATGACAGTGCTGAGTTACAGCGAGATGACGTCAGTACCCGCGGTGGCCGTGGCCTTCGGTACACGGGTACTAGGACCGGCTAGCTTCTTGATACCGCTGGGCGTCGCTATAGCCACGTTTGGATGCGCTATGAGTGTGCAGTTTGGTGTTACCAGGTGAGATTATAAAAAATTGTTTAACTCGTCTTTCTGCCAAAGGTCAATTCTCAATTTTCAATTACAGTGCTGCGTGGTTTTTTGCAGGCGTGGCCATTATCGATACTAACACCACCATTTTTTTTTTTTTTTTCAATACAATTTCCCTATATAATTTTGCAAATGTGAAAGAAATAAAGAACCATGCTGCACCATATTTTACAGTGCTGTACAGTATGACCAACTTCAACGAGGCGCTGCTTGTCAAGAAAAATGTATCACTATGTCAAAATTGATACATTTGTTTTAGTTCTGTTTTTTCCCGCCTGCACAGAAAAGTTGGCTGAAGTGTATTCATGTTTTGGCGGTTGTCTATGGAATGCTGTTAAAAACAGCGCTTACGTTGGTGATAATGAGGAGTTTGGTCTCTACTTTCACAAGGTTTTGGGACTGTTAGACCGAATAGTGATGTATTTTTTTTTCAGGGTATGCTACACAGCCGCGCGAGGTGGGCACATGTTAGAAGTATTCTCTTACGTTAATTTAAAGAGGATGACTCCAGCACCTGCTGTTGCATTCCAAGTAAGTGAAGGAGTTTGAGTTGGTATTGTAGTCCAACGACTGCTTGTTATAATTTAGTTTGGAAGGCCTAAGCTACTGGTTGCAAGTGCAACTGCTAAGCTTCGGGTCCTGGGTGCGATACGCGTGTGGGATAGTGTTAGGATTATCCTATTAAAAAAATCTCAGTAGCAGCGGGTTGGTTGATGTCACATGGAGTTTTTGTTTCTAGGACGTGACGAACAATGATGACACAAATTATACTAAGTAAAGCGCCTACCTGGGTTCGAACCCACAACTTACTGTTCGTAATTCGGGGCCGCCACCACTGGGCCACCGCTGCTCATGTTAAACATATTTGAAATAAAGCAATAAACGTATCTTTTTTTTGTTTCAGGCATTACTAACAACAGTATTCATTTTAGTTGGCAACATTAAAACCCTAATAGAATTCGCTAGTTGGTTCCTCTGGTTCTTCTACGGGCTAGCCATGGTTGCTTTGTTAGTACTACGAAGAACACAAGCGACGAAACCACGGCCATATAGGGTACCAACATTGGTACCATGTTTTGTATTAGTAGTGGCAATATTCTTATCAATATTGCCAATAGTACACGACCCATCGCTGAAATACTTGATGGCTGTAGGCTTCATACTGATGGGCGTCACCGTGTACACCGTATTTGTATATTATAAGAAAACTCCGACTGCTATTTTAAGTAAGTATGAGTCTTTTAAAAGTCTTTGTTTACGGAAAAAGAGGTTTTAATATTTAGTGTTGACACTATAAAATAATTATTCGAGATCGAGAAAAAAAATACTCTGTGTTCACATCACTATTACTTACTATTTGTTGATCAGTGACTGACAAATCGACTACCTATTTCCACAATTCCAAATGTAAAATATTGTTTTCTTTTACAGGAAAATTTACATTCCTGACTCAAGTCCTGTTCGAAAGTGTGCCGCCAAGCGATCGTCAAGACTGATTTATCATTATTATAAAGTTATCAACTGTAAATATAGTACAAAAAATATACAATAATAAATATATAGATATAAGTTCGTCAACCTTCTTTTTTATTTAATAAACCTATTTAATTATGCTACGAAAATATACACATACAAAAATACAACATGCAGTATGGTGTTTTAATTACCACTTAGATGGCAACTTAGGCCAGATACTAGCCTGCCGTGGCCCCGAAACACAAAGGGCGATGAAGGAACATGGATGGGTTTTAGTCGTGTGGCTGACACTGGCAGAGCCACCATCAGGGATTTTAATTTTGATAACACAAAAATTTAAACGCTAATTAGTCGAAATTAGTCGCCAAATCGCAGATTTGGTCGGTCACTGGTTCAAAAGATATAAGGGTTTATAGGTGGCCCTTCTGGAGAGAGCCTACCCCAGCAGAGCCACATTAATAACTCAAAAACTAGGGCACCTAGCGAAGATCTGTTTTCTCCCATATTTACTCGCTATTTAGTCGAAATTAGTCGCCAAGTTACAGATTTAATCGGGTACTAGTTCAGAAGATATAATGAGTTCAATTATTAAGGTATAGTCCAAGAGCTAGATCGAAGAGTTCACGAAAAATTGCCATGAAAAAATATTTCTATTACTATGTGTATTACACTTCTAGTTTTATCGGTCTAAAGTCCTTAGAAATGACCGAGAGAGATAAATTCTCTATTAAATACATGTTTAATGTTTTTAATTATTAAGTTAGAGTGGCTTAAACTTCTTTGAAACCATTAAACCTTGCTCTTGGTCTATTTAATGTACAATGTTGAGCTCTAATTTACGTTAGAATAATAAATACGTTAAAATTATCGTATCTTTAGTAAAATGTAATACTTAAACGTTGAAAACGTATTGTAAGTATTAGCCCATTGCTTAAAATACACTACAAAAAAATACATACTTAACTTAGATCAAAGATGTAAATACTTACTTTACCTAATATGAGCATTAACGGCTCTAATTAAGGTTTAATAGGTAAGTTTATTTATTGTTCCTTAGAAATACAACATGTTGAACTGTAAATATATGCTGGAAATAATCTAAAAATCTAAATCAAATTATTTTATAAAAATGAATTTCCAAAAAGTTGGTTTGATGTGTGTATTTTGAGTTGATTGTCAGTGTTGCGTTATGGGTGTGTGTGTATTGTGTCGTGGTAGGTAGAGTTTGTATGGACGGGTTGAGTTTTTATTTTATCTATATTTAATTTATTGTAGATCTTGTTTTTAGGTAATGAATACTGCTTTCCTTTGGTGGGTTGAAGTTATAGAATTCCTCCAGACGTCGTAGATACACCTGTCTAAAAACCACTTTAAGTATTTTGTACTTGGTTGTACCACTGTATGGGGAAATTGAATTCTTTAATATCTTTTGAATGACACACCGACTGAACCTGTAACTTGGCGACTAACTTCGACTAATTAGCGAGTAAATATGGGAGAAAACAGATCATCGCTAGGTGCCCTAGTTTTTGAGATATTAATGTGGCTCTGCTGGGGTAAGCTCTCTCCAGAAGGGCCACCTATAAACCCTTATATCTTTTGAACCAGTGACCGACCAAATCTGATATTTGGCGACTAATTTCGACTAATTAGCGACAAAATTTTTGTGTTATCAAAATTAAAATCCCTGATAGTGGCTCTGCCAGTGTCAGCCACACGTTTTAGTCAGTAAAAGTCTGACACTCCCTCCTGCTCCGCCCAGAGCGGGAGAAGTAATTTGATGATTTCCCATCCAAAAAAAAAGGCCAAATACTAGACACTGATAATAGAATTGCAAATGTGAAAAATATTTCACACACAATATCATCATCATCCATAGATATAAATTACAGTAAAATTCGATTTTTCATTGTTTCAACTAACGATGACAATAGGTTCACTCCCTATAACTAGCTTGCTACATATTAGTAATCTGTGCCTATAACATGGGACTTAACAAAGTGGCAAAATGTGGGTGTACCAAGGAATTTACAGTAAAGCGGGTGTACTATGTATTGGATACAACTCTGCCTAACTTTTCGGGTATTACAGGCATAAAAATAATCATTAATTTACACACCAAAGATTTGTTTAATCATATGCTGTTCTTTTAAAACCGTGATTTAGTCGATTCTACAAAATAGACCATAACTCGATTCTCGGGCGTTCATATTCCACCCCATCTCATCACTCACTCAATCAAGTTGTGGTCTGTGCGACTGCCGGTGGACCCGCCGTATTCGTGAATTGTTTTCAGCAGTCAGAAATACAAAATAATAGTCTTGAATTGATGAAAATTGATGTGTACTTAGTGAAATATCATCATGGCTTACCACTACGTGGTTACTGCACAGAAACCGACCGCCGTGATATCATGTGTTACCGGTAAACGTCCATTTTCATCTGTGTTATTGTCACGTTGAGGTTAAAATGACTACAAATATTATTGCGCTCTGACTCGCACTATTTTCATTAACTCATGCCTTTTGATGATATTTAGAGGCAGATTATGCCTGCTCATTTTCATTTTTTCATGCTGCTCTCTGTATACTTCAACAACAATTACTTTTCGGACAGAGATTATAAATAGATCGCATTTGATGCACGCTTTTTACAAAAACAAATAAAAAACATACACTTTTTTATATGGTTGCGCCATAATACTTTAACAGTAAAAATTTTAGCAAACCCATCATATTGTTCAGTTTTAGCATGACTATGGCGTCTATCCAAGCTTAGAGGTTGAATATAGGTATACCTAGAGACAACTCAGGGTTATGGCTGTCGTGCGTAATCTAACTGCACTATCGATTAGACTGGGTGGTTTCCTGGCGGCAGCATCAATCTACCATAATGATAATCCTGCATGCCTATAGGTCTGTCCATATATTGCCAAAAAAGGGAACTGTTCTAATAAGATTTTGTTTCCTATCTCTGATATATTGATATTTATTTTAAACATCTTCCTATTGAATTAAATTAATACCTTTAGAAGTCACTGTAGTAATTGTTCTCTACCAAAAGCTATAAAATTAAATGATCCACTGTTATGTGGCTTTCACAGGTTTTGAATACAATGCAGCTTTTCTTAACCAGTACTGTTGTGTTCTGTTAATTTTTTGTTGTTAACAAGCAAACCACAGGTTGCTAGTTCTCCAATAAGTTAAATAAAAACATTCTTTAGGCAACTTCACTTCGCCAACCGACTTGAACCTTCTGGTGGCAAAGGTATCCCGTCTGGAGATGTACCTGGTGACTCCAGAGGGATTGCGTCCTATGAAGGAAGTGGGTCTCTACGGGCGAGTCGCCAAGATGAAGATGTTCAGGCCACCAGTGAGTAACTATGACTAAAAAGGTTCCATTCAAGAATTGTAACATACAATTTACCACACACTATCATGATCTATCTAGCCTTTTCCCAACTATGATGGGAAAATGTTGACGTCGGTACTAAGCTTCACGTAGTTAATGATGGGGTGGAAGAATGATGCAAGTTGAATGTTTCAACTGATTTAATACCAAGAAAAAATTTACAAAATCAACCAGTAGAAATACGTATGGCGGATTCAACGATCTGTCAGCGAATTACAGGATTTTAAAATTAGTAGTCTATGCAAGTGACGTGACAACTACATTTTGGTCCTTCGAGCCGGATTCTGTGATCTTTGGCACCGAGCGAGCCACGAGTGTGATAACAGGCATGCCTGGGTAGCTTCAAGTCAAACTGGATGTATTTGAATGCCATTATTTGGCTGGGAGCAATTTCCTATCAGTTCTCCACAACCCAGTTACTGTTTAATACAAAAGCCTTATATATACCAGACACTAGTTGTAATATGATTATTTGTGGAAGTTCATAATCTATAAACCTAAATGTTGTGATATTAAATGTTATACAATACACATTTTTTTATAAAATACTTATCCAGGTTTGAGCGACTTGCTGTGCTTTAACAGGACCATGTGCATAGTTTACCTTGTAACTGTGTACAATGTGCAATAAATGAACAGCCCTTACAACAAGTGAAGGCATCTTGGCACTTTTATTGTTAATTACCAATTTACTATGTACCACAAGCTCGGACGAAATCTGCTCATTTTTAAAACAAAATCCCGTGCACACGATCAGAAGAAAAACTATTATTGGTCTTATTTTTTTTTTTATTATTATTATTTTTTCTTTTGAACCTATTTCTTATTAGCAAAAACAAGGGATCGGATGCTGCGATGCTATTGATTGATGAGCTTAAATAAGCGCTTCAATTGCGGCCAAATGCTGCAAGCAAAAAGAGTCATGTTGTGGTGAGATTTCGTCCGAGCTCATGGTACCTTTAAATGCCTAGTGCCTACTATAAGTTACTAAACACAGATAACTACATAAATGGAGTGCTACACTGCTACATGGTTTATGTTTACATTATCAATTATTGTAAACGCAAGAACAGACTCCAGCGTATTTATATCTGCTGAGCCTAACATTGCTTGCAACTGCAAGAAAAGGTACTAGAAATAAATGTCACAAAGTCCCAACAAAACTCCTGTTAAAGACTACTCAACTTGAATGTACATACATAAAGTAAAAACAGCTCTCTTGTTTTTACTGTGACATATTGCAATAAAAAATACTCTTAACTCCTTTTCAGCATGAGAATAAGGACCTAGTGTTCATCTTAACAGCCCGCTACAATGCAATGATATTAGAATGGAGGACTGCAGCCAACGGAGAGCTGGAAGTAGTCACCAGGGCTCACGGTAATGTCTCAGACAGAATTGGAAAGCCAGCGGAGAATGGAATCCTAGCGGTGATTGATCCGCAAGCCCGAGTGATTGGTCTAAGACTGTACGACGGTCTGTTCAAGATCATACCGCTTGACAAAGATTCTACAGAGCTTAAAGCTGCTAGTTTAAGGTCAGTGTAGCTTTTTATATTGTTTTTATACTAGTGGCTGATGCAATGGCTGCAATAATTGGTAAGTAGTTGTTTGGTATTGTAATGGAAACAGACTGAGTAAGCTTTGTGAAATAACATGTGAAAATAAATGCATTGTATATTTTCTCAACGAATAAAATTCATAAAGACTAGATTATGCCCGCGGCTTCGCCCGTATAGAGTTCGGTAATGGTCCCACGGGATAAAAAAGTATCCTATGTGTTACCCCAGGCTATAAATTATTTGTATGCCCAATTTCATCCAAGTCCGATCAGTAGCTTTTTTGTGTTTTTCAGACTTGATGAGTTAAATGTGTTTGATGTTGAATTCTTACATGGCTGCTCGAATCCCACCATTATTTTAATACATCAAGATCTCAACGGTCGACATATTAAGGTAACATACAGATCAACAAAATACAATACAGGTTGTAGGTACTTGTATCTCAGAATAATAACTTCATTGTTATTTATTACAGACTCATGAAATAAACTTAAGGGAAAAAGAATTCATGAAAATACCATGGAAACAAGATAATGTAGAGACTGAAGCTTCAATTTTGATACCAGTGCCCAGCCCTCTCGGTAAGTGATCAAATATACCTAGTCAAATGAACCTCCTCAATTTTGGGCAGGTAAAATAACTAGCAATTTAATTTTATTAATTTATAAAATACAGTTACAGTAACAAAGTACGAGCTCCAGTGATCTTCGAGTTTCCAAATTAGTTATCAAGGGTATATGGGTGTAAAAAGACGCCGAAAGGGAACCTTTAGTTACAGAAATATTGGAGGTCAAAGTTCTAACTTTTTAACAAGTTTTTATTTTAGTGCGTTTCATTGAGTCCTAACGTAAACAGTGATTCCTCCCCCCCCCCCCCCCAAAGTCGCCGCGCGTTCGAATTTCCGAAGATAACAGATGATTCCCGAAGCCCATGTTTTTCCTTGGAAACCTGCATTTGAATATTCACAATGTACCCATGAATATTATACAGTATTCATTATAATTTTAAAATTGGTATAATATTTGCAGGTGGCGCCATAGTGATAGGTCAAGAATCAATAGTGTATCATGATGGACAGAACTATGTAGCTGTTGCTCCACCACAGATTAAGGTATGTAATTTGTAACATAATGAATCGACGGTGGAAATTTAACGTGACGTAACATTGGATATTCAACTTTCGACGCTCAGCCGAATGTTGCTAATCCTACAGCGCGGTCAATATCACGACATTTAAAACTTTCTCCGTCGAAATTTTACTATTGTACTTATGTACTTCTATGCTTTTGAATACCAAGAAATTAAGGAACTGCTGCACGCGTAGCATGACCACCGTAGAAACAGACAAAATGACAGATCAATAAATTAAATCTGTCATTTTGTCGATTCTTTCATCGACAAAACCCGTTTCTACGTCATCATTCGTCGGTCATGCTACGCGTGCAGGAAGACAACTAATAGAGACAGAAGACATCTCGGTAGTCTCGTATGCCAACTGACAAACCACCATCATACCACGCAATAATTGTATTAGTACTTAATTATATTATTACGAAGTCATCACACAGTCGATTTTTTTACACGACGATTCCCGCACTCAAATATTTACCCACGGCTCAGTTCCGACAGTTGAAAATACAACAGCCAGCTTTTTTGACGCGATGGGATGCGCTCTGACGGATTCTCAATGCTCAGCTCAATGCCTAGAGTTGAAAATACGCATGCGATAAAAAATAGGACAACGAAGGCTATTAACCCTAACTTTAACATCATGTGAATAAGGTCTAAATTTGAGTACACTTTCAGCTTACGCCAATAAACTGCTATTGCCGCGTAGACGGGCGTGGTCTACGGTACCTGCTAGGGGACATCGCTGGACGATTGTTCATGTTACTGCTGGAACTGCAGGAGAAAGCGGACGGCACACAGGCGGTTAAGGATCTCAAGGTGGAATTGTTGGGTAAGTCACTTACATTTTTATTAGATCAAGGTACAGACAATATGCAAAATGATTATGCAATAATTCAGTGAAAAAAATCTGTCTAAATGCATCGGTTATTCTTTAATATGCTGCGAAAACCGCTCATTGGCAGTTCAATAGGCACGATGACAGTGTCAAAAAATTGCAAATCTATTTAGTCCGTCAGTTAGAGTATTGGAAATTAATGGACACGTACCTATTTTTTGTTTTGTTTTTTGTAAATCAATGAATATTGACAAAGATAAAACGCATCAAAACTCGGGAGTGGAGGCTCGTGACGTCAGAACTAGGTAAAAATTATACCTAGGCGTGACGTATTGAGAATTTTAAAAGCGTCATATCTTCGTCAATTTTGGTTTGCGTAACAAAAGAAAAAACACGGGTCAAATATTTTTTGATAATCTAACTGACGGACTAATTAGTTTTTTTTTGTCGTCTCGCCTATTGCAAGTAAAATTTTCCTTTTGCATAACTTAATTTAAGTTTATACACCAAGCTGTAACTTAACGATACATCTCCACAATTGACGCGTCCTCATATAAAGCAGGTAAAAGAATACTCGCAAGATACATGCGGGTAAGGACTCATTAGTTTATTTGTAATTTAATTTAAAAAAAAAAACACCCTATTTGTAAAAATTATGCTCTTGTCAATGAATCTGGCTCCAACCAGTTTTTAATTCTATTATTGTGTCAGCTACATAAGACTATTAAGTATCGTTAACCAAAAAGTTTAGCCAGTCTTGGTCTAACTAAAGGCCGCTTTCTACACCTTACTTACGTATAACTGTCAGTTAATATGCCTACTCTCGGTAGCTATCGGTGTTTCTATAAACAAAGTTGAAATATAACAAACTTGAAATATCCTATCCGCGTCACCTACCTGCCACATGATTCATAGAAAATCAAAGAAAGCTTTTCTGTGACGTTTTGTTTCTATCGCTCCGTAAGGCTAAATGTCAAACAGACAGAGATAGCAACCTACCGATACCTGTTAGTAAGTTATTGAAAATGGCTGTAACTGGCCAGGTTGAATAATAAATAATGTCTGTAATATGTATGAATATGAAATGTAAGGAATCAAATAAAAGCCTTGTTTATTTATTTTGACTGCCCAAGATCACAGGATGACAATCCGAATTAAACAGCCGTTTCTTTGCAGGAGACATCCCAATCCCAGAATGTATGACATACCTTGACAACGGCGTCGTATTCGTTGGTTCACGTCTGGGAGACTCCGCGCTCGTGCGTCTGTCGGTCTCAAGAGACGAGGCCAGTCAGTACGTGCAGCCGATGGAGAGCTTCACCAGCCTGGCGCCCATCGTGGACATGTGTGTGGTGGACTTGGAGAGGCAGGGACAGAACCAGCTCATTACTTGCTCTGGTAAGTTTGGTTACGGTATTTACCATGAATAAACAAGAAACGAGAAGCAAACGCGAGCATTTGCTTCGCGACCGCGCGAAAGTTTTGTTACGCAACGAAAATTCGTCCACGAACACAACTTGATTAGATTTATAGGGATAATGACTGACTAAACAAAATATAATTCTGTTTAGTCAGTCAGTTAGATTATCGTTAAATATTGGATACGTGTTTTTTGTTTTATCAAATTAATAAAATATGAAAAAATTGATAAAACGAAGATAAAACGTCAAAGATCATGAGTGGGGCACGAGTTTTCGACGCACTGTATCATCTCCATTTTTTGTTTACGTCAAAAAGAAAAAAAAAAAATTTTTTGGAAATCTATATGACGGACTAATTAGTTTTTTTGTTGTCATCTACCCTATTAGAATTTGTTATTCGTATTTGGATTCACGAACTCCCAAACTATTCGTTTTACAAATTCGTTTCACATGTTCTTTGTTTACAAGGAACGGGTCAGTCCGTAAAAAAGTTTTAACAGTTCTTTCAGAGTATTTTACCTTTCTCAATGACCCAACAGCATAAAGCATTCACAATTTAATAGTTAAGCAAATTGATGTTTCGTATTAAAATTCTATGTTAAGTTCTAATATTTGTATAAACATGTTAAGTTCACAACCCTATTTAAATAAGACCTTAATGTACCATGTTTTTACACAAATATAATTATTCTATTCTATTCAAATAAACCAAGACCACTGTGCTGCAAAATCAGGCTCAAGATAAAAGTATAAAAATACTGTCCATTATCTCCATCAAATCCCAAGTACAATATAGCATTATCCCCCCAGGTGCCTTCAAGATGGGTTCCCTACGCATCATCCGCAACGGTATCGGAATCCAGGAACAGGCATCTATCGACCTGCCGGGTATCAAGGGCATGTGGGCACTCACTTTAGCAGAGAACCAGACGTACCATGATACACTTGTACTAGCTTTCGTAGGACAAACCAGGTATGGTTTCTTATTTATAGTATGTCATTGATGTATCGTGCCGTTCAGGTATGATTGACAGAGTCCACTTTCTGCAGAGCATATTCAAACTCAAGCATTTGTTTCAATTTTGAATCGTCAAGAGATCAGTCAGTCAGAAAAATAAAGCTAATTGCCCATTACAAAGTGGAGAAAAACAGTCAATAAATTTATTAAACGCTCAATTTAAACACACCCACACACACACACATTATATTCCACACACACACCCACACACACACACACCCACCCACCCACATTTTATTGCATTAACAATTGTAACGTTATGACCTATTCAACTTTCGTGTAATGAACGTTCGTATGTTTTGTGAACAGGGTATTAACGCTTAATGGCGAAGAAGTAGAGGAGACAGAAATCAAAGGTTTCGTCGCAGACCGACAGACGTTCTTCACAGGAAACGTCTGTCATAATCAACTTGTTCAAGTGAGTTCTAATGCATTTTTTAATGACGATTTCAACCCGTCTTACCTAAGAATATCTGTAGGTTATATATTTATACTGTAACATTTTAATCGTTTAAAACTTTGTATAAACTGTTGTTTACACAACAAAATAGACTTAGGGGCGCAGGCCCTAAGACTATTTTAGTCGCCAGACTATCCGTGACGCACTTTTTAGTCTGTGAAAATAGAACCTAAGCAGTTATATGCAGTAACGCATACGACGCACAAAAAGTCCGGCGGCCAAAAATTCCGTGTCATTCTGGCAGATCACGCCGCGCCAAAAGTGCGCGAAAAAAATAGAACGTTTGCTTCAACGCGCGCTTACGCAGTCGGCGCACACTTTTAGTATGCAATCTGCACTCGAATACAATGATCGAAGATGTGCGTCGTGTGCGTTGAGTCTGCGTAAAATATGCGACGGACTTTTTGTATGTCATGCAGACATTTTGTGCGCCACAGACTCACCCGCACAAAAAGTCTGTCGTCTGCGCAGGCCCTTAAGGTGACACTTGTCGACATTTTTTCCATAGAAATTTCGAGAGAGTATTACTCCACTGTGTGACACTGTACAGTCGTGGTCTTTTCCGCCTGATTGGTTAATTTTTTTTTCGCTTAAATCATGTGGAGGCGCCGAGCCACGCTCCCTTAAAGTTTAGGCCAATTAGGAAAGCTACAAGTTTGGCGCGAAAAATAACAGTAAGTACCTAACTCTCGTTTGGCGTGCGTCATCAGTGCACTCGGCCGATCGGTATCTTTTCATTCATTATTTCTATACAAACTCAACGGGGCGGGGCTCTAGAGAGTGTTTCTATGTTGTAAGGTGCAAGCAAAAATTTGCTTAGTGGTGATCAGGCGGGAGTGTTGTCTCATTATTAATTTTGTCTGTGCGGAAACAGAATAGTAAAATAAAAAGCCATTAAAAATATACGTGCTACCAAAGATTCGTTAAAATTGGGGCGTAAATTAGTAATAAAAGAAGTGTCAAATTTCCAAAACAAAGCACAATTATCGAAGAATTCTATCAATTTTATTTGTAATTGATTTATGCAGTGGTTTTTCAAAAAACTCCTTTTTCCAAAGGCCTTTTCGTATCGCGCGCTATTTACTATGAATTATCGTGCATCTCTCTGAATTCATTCTGTCGGGCATGATGCCAGGTGAGACAGCGTGCTTTTTGGCCACGCCAATGAGATCGAGCCCGCGACTAGTGTCACCTTAAGAGGGTGCGGTTGTTAGTAAATGCTGCTATAGTAGGAGCTCTGTTAGTTAAGTTAAAATAGGCTAAATCAAAAACATTTTGATTCCTTAGGTGACAGACGAGGGCATCCGTCTGATCGGGCGCAGTCCGTCGGGCTGGACGCTGTCGGCCGAGTGGAAGGTGTCAGGCGCGCGCGGCGTGTCTGTAGTCGCGTGCAGCAGTACGCGGGTCGTGGCCGCCGCCGGGCCCAGGCTCTACCTGGTCGGGATACAGGACGCCAAGCTGGAGCTCATGGCGTGAGTATACATATCGTGCAGCAGTACGCGGGTCGTGGCCGCCGCCGGGCCCAGGCTCTACCTGGTCGGGATACAGGACGCCAAGCTGGAGCTCATGGCGTGAGTATACATATCGTGCAGCAGTACGCGGGTCGTGGCCGCCGCCGGGCCCAGGCTCTACCTGGTCGGGATACAGGACGCCAAGCTGGAGCTCATGGCGTGAGTATACATATCGTGCAGCAGTACGCGGGTCGTGGCCGCCGCCGGGCCCAGGCTCTACCTGGTCGGGATACAGGACGCCAAGCTGGAGCTCATGGCGTGAGTATACATATCGTGCAGCAGTACGCGGGTCGTGGCCGCCGCCGGGCCCAGGCTCTACCTGGTCGGGATACAGGACGCCAAGCTGGAGCTCATGGCGTGAGTATACATATCGTGCAGCAGTACGCGGGTCGTGGCCGCCGCCGGGCCCAGGCTCTACCTGGTCGGGATACAGGACGCCAAGCTGGAGCTCATGGCGTGAGTATACATATCGTGCAGCAGTACGCGGGTCGTGGCCGCCGCCGGGCCCAGGCTCTACCTGGTCGGGATACAGGACGCCAAGCTGGAGCTCATGGCGTGAGTATACATATCGTGCAGCAGTACGCGGGTCGTGGCCGCCGCCGGGCCCAGGCTCTACCTGGTCGGGATACAGGACGCCAAGCTGGAGCTCATGGCGTGAGTATACATTACGAGTTACGATTATTTATGGACGAGGTAAAAAGATTGTAATGATCGTAGCAGTTGGTGTTCTCTAGATTCAGCCTGCTCCTGTTCTCGGAAAAAGGCGCGGTTATATGTATTTAGGATCAGCTGTTGCCTTCGACTTCTGACTTCGTTCCCGTAATGTGTTCCCGTGATTTTTTGATTTTATAGCAAAAAAATCACAATTGGATGACACGAGGTAAAGAAAGAAGCAATGCAACAAATTCTATATACTTCGACAATTAATAAATAAATTCCAAAAAAAAAAAACAAAATTGCGAAAAAATATTAAGTTTCCGAAAATATAATATCCTGCTAAAATTAACGTTTTCATAAGTTATTATTTTTATTTGTTAACACAACACAGCACAGGTACAATAACCCAGAAATAGGAGCAGACAGAAATAGGAGCCCTGCGTAGCGGGGCTACGTCGACTACGCCTTATTACAACATTTTGATGTTGATTTTATTTATGTTTAATTTATTTTTATTTATAAAAAAATAAAAAAAAAAATAAAAACGTTTATTTCAATTACAATAGGCATTTCGATACATATTATTGGAGATCACCTTTTAAGCAAGGAATTGCTTGTATTAGGAGACTCCGCACTTCCACTTGTCATTTTTATGCAATTGAAATGTAGACAGTGTAAACATGAAAGACTAAACAAAGATAAAAATTAACAATAAAAATAAATGATAAAAGGGTAACTTAGAAATTATACAAATAGCTCTGCAGATAAATAAATGAGCGTTATGTAGAAAAAGGTCAGATCGCGCGTGTACGTGTGGTATGTGTATCATGAGTGAGTGTGTAAGTGAGTGTAGGTGTGTGTGTGTAAGTGAGGTTGTGCGGTGTGTGAGATAATGAGCAATGCTTAGTTCTCTTTTCCCAATTAATATTCAGTCTGCTTGTTTATTAGTCACGCTTTCACATCTAGACGAAGTGTAGGACCAAATGTAGGTTGTCGTTTGTCGGCTAGCCCTGCGACACTGTCTTGGGATCGAAAGAAGCTAAATAAGTCTTCATTCACTAACCTGGCGCACAACAACTCAAAATGTATCTTGGTTAATGTAATTTGGTTATTGAGATGTAGATATAATCGACTCAACATCGTCGTAGGTTTTAGTTTTAAGCCAATCGGTTACAACTTTTTTACAGGCCCAGAGCTTCATGGAATATATTCCTAATTCTTTATTCAGCAAATTGTATAGATAAGATGATTGCCTTGAGTATTGCCTTTTAGCGAAAACAGATCTAACCTTGACCGTTGGAGCGACTAAGTAGCTCCTTCTACTTTTAGGCTTAGAGGGGTCATACGGAAGGGATGTGTGTTTCCTTAGTGTAAGTTGAAGCAAATAAAGCTTTCTTACAGACAAAAGGTCAGTTAATAGGTAGAGGCTGTGGGTGGGGTACCTATAGGGTTTAAAGAACATGACCTTAAGTAAGGTTCTCTGCGCCCTCTCAAGTTCCAAAAATTTTTGTTTTGTAGTCCCTCCCCAGCAAGACAGACAGTACATGAGGATAGATTGGGCCAGTGAAAAGTATACTTGCTTCAGAAGTTGCTTTGAAGCCACATGTCGCAGTGTTTTAAAAGTTCCTAACTCTTTTCATAACAAGTTTGGTGTGCATGTGCCAGGACAGGCGCTGGTCAATCATTACACCTAGATATTTGGTATGCTGTAACCTGTCAATTTTTAAGCAAGAGCAGCTGGGGGTGGGGGGTTTGGAACAGTTATGAATTTTATTTATATAAACTTCATGTACAATATTGGTACATAGGCGGACTTAATGCCACAGGGCATTTTTTTTTCTAGGTTAATTCTAAATTTATAACAGGTGAGTTACGATGATAATGACTGTAGTTTTCGGTAAAACGCAATTTAAGCTGGTAGAAAAATATTACGTTAGCAAATGTTCTATTGATTTTCGGAATTTTCAGTATTTTGTGTTATATAAGTTAGTAGTAGTGCAAGAATAGTTACGTAACTTTATTGTTCTCAGCGAGGTATGCATGGACGAAGAAGTAGCCTGCTTAGACCTGGGACCAGGCGAGGAGGAAGCGCTTTTAGGCGTCGGGTTGTGGACCGATATCTCTGTGAGGGTGCTCAAGTTGCCAGATCTCAGGCCATTGCACACTGAAAAACTGTCTGGAGGTGAGTACATAAAAGTATGCTCTTAGCTGCCAAGGTTCATTTTAATTACTTTATTCGTAAATTGTTGATCTAATCTTTTACTCTGGACGCTCTTAGTGTGCACGTCTTTCTACATCGTTCTCACATATATGTATAATCTCAAAATTAATGATGTAACCAAGATTTTGTAACAATATTTTGATTTTAAAAGAGTGTCCATGGAGTTTCTTGCCCGTTCTTCTGCATAGAGATCTACGCTAGGGAATGGGCAACTACAGTACTTTCCCAAGTTATTATGCCTTGTCACTGGGACTGTAGCTTTGATTTTCTTTTTTGTATTTTTGACATTCAAAAGTGCCGTAATGGTCTAATTGAAATAAATGCTTTGAGCTTGAGTTATGATTAATATTTTTTTTTTACAAAATACCGCGCCAATCGTAAGTAACAGCAGCGAGTTTCTAATGTTCTCTTTTCGTTTTGGGAAAAAACCACGGCACAGACGCGAAATAGCAACGCGGCATTGGGGAAAAATATAGTATCTGTGTTAGTACTTCCGAAGACGAGTTCCTTCACAAAAAGTTTAACCATTCCTGATGAACTTTGAAGCCAGTATGCAAAACGTGAAATTACCACAATTTCCATCTCTGAACTACGGTCTTTAAAACACTAACTTCATTCCAGAAATAATTCCCCGTTCGCTGTTGATCTGCGTACTGGAAGGCGTGTGCTACCTCCTGTGTGCTCTCGGAGACGGCTCCATGTTCTACTTCACGGTGGACCAGGATACTGGCGCACTCACTAACAAGAAGAAAGTCACGCTAGGAACACAGCCCACTGTGCTCAGGAGTTTCAGGTACTCTCTCACTGCTTATTTACTACTTACTTGGATTATCGGCCAAGGGTAAGTCGGAAATGATCTGGTAACATACTATCGGGACATATTTCTGTTCAAAAATTATGGCGGCTCGGAAGTTAGCTGCGAGTGACAGTTTCGTTTCAGAATGCTTGGTTGACGGCTTCGTGATGAGGTTGTTTACACCCTGTAGAGAATGGACTGAGCATTATCTGTATGAAATTGACCATACACTAGAAAGAGAGAAAACAGGTATAGTCCAAATATCAAATAATATATCATCATCAGCCTATTAACGTTCCTACTGCTGGGACACAGGCCTCCTCTCTATGAAAGGGAATGGGCTATAATCCACCACGCGGGGCCCAGTGCGGGTTGGTAGATGTTACATGTCTTCGAATGTTTGATTCTAGGACATGCCGGTTTCCTCACGATGTTTTCCTTCACCGTTTTGAGAGCAGGGGTGATGAAATAAATTACACAAAGTAATGCGCCTGCCTGGGTTCGAACTCACCCATCCACCCACCCACCCACCCATGTAAGTCGGGCCGCCACCACTGAGCCACCGCTGCTCTAAATAATATATAATCCAACTATCTCTTTACAGAAATAGACAATGACATAGAAAAAGCTTCTCTTCTCTTCTCTTCGCTTGTCTCTCTGACACTTCTGCCCGCTTATAATTGACATTGACAGTACTTATCAAAAATAGGGAGGGACGTAATCAATCGATTTATAACAGTATCGATTTTAAATGTCAAATTATTCGGTTGTTATTTAATTAAATTTCTTAATATTTTCTTTCACAGATCCCTCTCCACAACGAATATATTCGCGTGCTCAGACCGGCCCACAGTGATCTTCTCGTCGAACCACAAGCTGGTATTCTCTAACGTCAACCTCAAGGAGGTCACACACATGTGCTCGCTCAACGCACAAGCCTACCCTGACAGGTGAGTCTTGGTCTAACCACCCTTATCTTAAGATATCATTTTCATTGGAGAGTTTTTGATTCAAGTCCTTCGCAGTTGCGAGCAATAATAGCGCACTGGATTTTCGAATCTAGGTATTGGCTCTGAAACATTGAAAATCTAACAACCCATCCCAGCGCACACGATGGATTTTGTTCTCTCTGCTAAGCCGCGCCCAGTAAAAAAATCGTTCTGGCGAACGGTGGCTTAAAATGTACATACCTATCGATCGGTAGCAAAAAAAAACATGTGGTGCAGTCTTTGGGGACTGCCCATAGAAGTGAAAACTAAGTAAATCGTCGATCAATCCAAAATAAATGTTATCTTAATTGTATAAGGTTGATTTTTTCTATGAAAGTGTTCGGTGACGATGACGCGAGGAGTTCCATGATTTTTGTTCACCCAAAAAGTGATCAACGCGCCTAAAGAAGTTTTCACTTAAAAAACCGGTGTTTTTCGCGTTAATGTTAATTCGATTCCCGGTTGTAATAAGATAGATTGTCACGGGAGTATAGTGAAGGCCAGGTTGAAGTGTGAGTACGCAGGCCACGTGGCACGGATGCACCTGGACAGATGGGCAAAGATCGTCACTCACTGGACGCCTGAGGAAGGATAGCGCCGTCGAGGTCTACCGCGGTGAAGGTTGCGTGACGATCTGATCATGTTTGCGGGGCCAATATATCCAGAAATTGCACAGGATAGAGAAATATGGAAGGCATTTGCCCAGCAGTGGGGCACGATGAAGGCTAGAAAACAAATAGTGTAGGCACATCTAAATGCTCATCTCCGGTCCAGTTGGTTTGAATGCACCTTAACGACTTAAATATTTGCCGTATAAACCGTTATGATTAATTGGACTTGTTTGTTCTAGTTTGGCGTTAGCTACGGACAGCACAGTGACAATAGGCACCATAGACGAGATACAGAAGCTGCACATCCGCACTGTGCCGCTAGGAGAGACACCCAGGCGGATCGCCTATCAGGAGGCTTCACAGGCAAGTAACTATTTTACATGATTAGGGTGATACCTTCAATGCACTTTCCCATATATATCGCATCCCCGTCAAACCATACATCATAACATCCACGCCTATAATCCCCGAACGGCCAGGCAGAGGTGTACCTAGTAGTACACCCACGTTTCCCCAGTATGTTTTAAGTTCCATGTAATAGGAGCGTTGCTCCGACAAATCTCGATACATTAACGCTTTTTGTAGAATTAAAGAAACAACATTAAGTTGTTATGTTTTATTATTGCCGTTATCACTTTAAACCTATAGAAATAACAGTGTTTGAGGGATATCTTAAAAAAAAATGTATTAATATTTTACTGCACGGAGAAACGCCTCTACCGGCAACATGAAGAACCATCGAGACAGCAGTACCACTTGCAAAATTAAACTCGAATTATCTACTCGACGGCGTTGTATTAATTTCATGCGTTTTTGGCTTGACATCCGTCGCCGACATAGCGACGCTGACGGCGACGTTGCCACACCGCCGCCTAGGTACTGAGTGCACTGTTGCCCATTTGTGCCTTGAACAGGTTAGAATTGTTTCAAGCAACTGGTGTTGCCTGGGCCTCTTATAGACAAAGTTAAGTGAAGAAAAACTAGTAAACGAGCGAAGTGATCTCGAAATTTTTTACATCATTGCCTCAAATAATTATGCTTTAATTGCATAGGCCTCTGGGCAAGTTGCTCCTAATTTATTTCAAGCTCTGTCATACCGGTCGATCATGCAAAAATCCAATAGTAGTGGCAATCCAGAGGTAAAAAAAGGAGCCTTTTCGATAATTGTTTTTCCGCAGGGTTAAACAATATTTTAATTTGAGTGATTCCATTTTACGCTACAATTTATTACGTACAAGGAAATACAATGAAGTACGCAGGAAAAGCTATAACTTTTAACAATCCTGAGCCTCTAGGGGCAGCTGCCTCCTGGCGACGCCCATAACAAGACATACAACTAGAATATTTAGTTTCAATTCCGTCAAACTAGTTGAAGCTTGGCTAATGACGTATTTGGTCCGATTCAGGGGGGTAATTACACCCATTGCCTCTCCCCCTCCCCCTGTATCCGTGCCTGCCGGCCACGAAATTCATGCAAGCGCAGCGCGTTTGCTTGCGTGAATTCGATTGTTCAATATTTTACAATATGAAGTTAGTTCGAAATGAAAATCCATGAAAGCGTATTCGAAAATTTTCAAAAAGCTTAGAATTATTTGGCCTGCCTAACTTCCGCTATTTTATTTTCGAAATAGCGGCCACGCATTAGGCTGCCTGTCCATTGAAGCGGAGCGAGGCTGCGGAGCGGAGAAACGGAGAAATAGTAACCAATAGGATTGCATAAAATCTTTGCTCCACTCTAGTATGCCATCCTATTGGATCGCTCCGCTTCAATGGAGAGACAGCCTCAGACTGATATTCATCAATAGCTGGCATCAATACAAACAAGTTTTGAATGAGACCAGATTTTGGCAAGCGCCACGTTCTATAGTCATGTAGATATAAGCCATCAGTACAACATAGATGTGATTAGCCATTCATAAAACCTGCATTAATCAACAGCTGACATCAATACAAACAAGTATTGTATAAGCAAAAACCTTCTAAAGCGTCACATTTCCGAGGTATAAGTCATTAACTTATACCTCGGAAATGTGACGCTTTCGAAGATTTTGCTTCATACAAAACATGTTTATTTCGATACCAACTATAGATTAATGCAGGTTTTATACATGACCGCTATTTTGAATTAAAATAAAATGGTGGAAGTTAATACAAAAATCTTCATGGATGTGGTTTTCGGGGGCCCTATATTGAGGTCGAATTGAAAATCCAAGATGGCGGATGTTTCGCCATGTGTGATGTTTTCGGGGGCGCCTATAACGATATTGACTTCGAAATGAAAATCCAAGATGGCGGGGCGGATGTGGAAATTCTCATAATTTTGTTGTGGCGGTCGTTATCGAGGTTCTCATAGGTGCTGATGACGATACTGATTTTATTACGACGGGGTAGGTTAGGTTTTCAGACAAATAATGTCAGAGCTGCGAGATAGTAGACGGAATCGCCTTAAATAAACATTCAATTGAAGTCGTGCGTGGTTCAATTGAACCTGACTATAGTTGCTGCCAGTTAAGATCGTAATAGCGGTCATTAACCCACCTACATTTATTGAAGTTCTTAACTTTGAAATCCAAAAATAAGCCTGTTCAACTCTTAAATCGTCATCTATCGTGATCTTCAAAATTTTTTCAAATGAAAAACGATACATGGTTCATTTGTTTTGGTTCGTACGAAGATATATAAGGGAAAGGGCAATGACCGCTGTTGCGATATTAACTGGCAGCAACTATACCAAGGTGGTCCTTTGAAAACCTCCTTTGATGATCAAAAATTATTCATTTGGTGTACAATTCTAGTGTTTATAGACACTAGAATGTTGCGTTAAGACTTCATAAGCATTTTGTACCGTCTAGTCGTCGGTCGACATCTGACCAGTTAAGGCGGCACGGGCCGTGGTGCGATTAAATTCGTTAGTCTGTTTTGAACCGCTCTCGATGACAGCGGTACGGCCTCCTCAAGACGCCCGCCGGCAATGGTCCAATGTCATCCAGAGCTGTGAGTCTATAAATGCTAAGACGACATTGTTCTTTCCTAGACCTTCGGCGTAATAACAATGCGAGTAGACAAGCTAGAGTGGACGGCGGGCGGCGGCAGCGCGGCCGTGTCGGTGCGAGCGTCCGCGTCCACCGCCGCCGCCGCCACCTCCGGCGCGCCGCTCGCGCAGCCCAAGCACGCGCCCAACGCGCTGGACCTGGAGGTGCACAACCTGCTCATACTGGACAACCACACGTTCGAAGGTACGTACCCACTACCCGCATACCTACCAACATACAGTCGGGCGCGCCGCTCGCGCAGCCCAAGCACGCGCCCAACGCGCTGGACCTGGAGGTGCACAACCTGCTCATACTGGACAACCACACGTTCGAAGGTACGTACCCACTACCCGCATACCTACCAACATACAGTCGGGCGCGCCGCTCGCGCAGCCCAAGCACGCGCCCAACGCGCTGGACCTGGAGGTGCACAACCTGCTCATACTGGACAACCACACGTTCGAAGGTACGTACCCACTACCCGCATACCTACCAACATACAGTCGGGCGCGCCGCTCGCGCAGCCCAAGCACGCGCCCAACGCGCTGGACCTGGAGGTGCACAACCTGCTCATACTGGACAACCACACGTTCGAAGGTACGTACCCACTACCCGCATACCTACCAACATACAGTCGGGCGCGCCGCTCGCGCAGCCCAAGCACGCGCCCGACGCGCTGGACCTGGAGGTGCACAACCTGCTCATACTGGACAACCACACGTTCGAAGGTACGTACCCACTACCCGCATACCTACCAACATACAGTCGGGCGCGCCGCTCGCGCAGCCCAAGCACGCGCCCAACGCGCTGGACCTGGAGGTGCACAACCTGCTCATACTGGACAACCACACGTTCGAAGGTACGTACCCACTACCCGCATACCTACCAACATACAGTCGGGCGCGCCGCTCGCGCAGCCCAAGCACGCGCCCAACGCGCTGGACCTGGAGGTGCACAACCTGCTCATACTGGACAACCACACGTTCGAAGGTACGTACCCACTACCCGCATACCTACCAACATACAGTCCGGCGCGCCGCTCGCGCAGCCCAAGCACGCGCCCAACGCGCTGGACCTGGAGGTGCACAACCTGCTCATACTGGACAACCACACGTTCGAAGGTACGTACCCACTACCCGCATACCTACCAACATACAGTCGGGCGCGCCGCTCGCGCAGCCCAAGCACGCGCCCAACGCGCTGGACCTGGAGGTGCACAACCTGCTCATACTGGACAACCACACGTTCGAAGGTACGTGCCCACTACCCGCATACCTACCAACATACAGTCGGGCGCGCCGCTCGCGCAGCCCAAGCACGCGCCCAACGCGCTGGACCTGGAGGTGCACAACCTGCTCATACTGGACAACCACACGTTCGAAGGTACGTACCCACTACCCGCATACCTACCAACATACAGTCGGGCGCGCCGCTCGCGCAGCCCAAGCACGCGCCCAACGCGCTGGACCTGGAGGTGCACAACCTGCTCATACTGGACAACCACACGTTCGAAGGTACGTACCCACTACCCGCATACCTACCAACATACAGTCGGGCGCGCCGCTCGCGCAGCCCAAGCACGCGCCCAACGCGCTGGACCTGGAGGTGCACAACCTGCTCATACTGGACAACCACACGTTCGAAGGTACGTACCCACTACCCGCATACCTACCAACATACAGTCGGGCGCGCCGCTCGCGCAGCCCAAGCACGCGCCCAACGCGCTGGACCTGGAGGTGCACAACCTGCTCATACTGGACAACCACACGTTCGAAGGTACGTACCCACTACCCGCATACCTACCAACATACAGTCGGGCGCGCCGCTCGCGCAGCCCAAGCACGCGCCCAACGCGCTGGACCTGGAGGTGCACAACCTGCTCATACTGGACAACCACACGTTCGAAGGTACGTACCCACTACCCGCATACCTACCAACATACAGTCGGGCGCGCCGCTCGCGCAGCCCAAGCACGCGCCCAACGCGCTGGACCTGGAGGTGCACAACCTGCTCATACTGGACAACCACACGTTCGAAGGTACGTACCCACTACCCGCATACCTACCAACATACAGTCGGGCGCGCCGCTCGCGCAGCCCAAGCACGCGCCCAACGCGCTGGACCTGGAGGTGCACAACCTGCTCATACTGGACAACCACACGTTCGAAGGTACGTACCCACTACCCGCATACCTACCAACATACAGTCGGGCGCGCCGCTCGCGCAGCCCAAGCACGCGCCCAACGCGCTGGACCTGGAGGTGCACAACCTGCTCATACTGGACAACCACACGTTCGAAGGTACGTACCCACTACCCGCATACCTACCAACATACAGTCGGGCGCGCCGCTCGCGCAGCCCAAGCACGCGCCCAACGCGCTGGACCTGGAGGTGCACAACCTGCTCATACTGGACAACCACACGTTCGAAGGTACGTACCCACTACCCGCATACCTACCAACATACAGTCGGGCGCGCCGCTCGCGCAGCCCAAGCACGCGCCCAACGCGCTGGACCTGGAGGTGCACAACCTGCTCATACTGGACAACCACACGTTCGAAGGTACGTACCCACTACCCGCATACCTACCAACATACAGTCGGGCGCGCCGCTCGCGCAGCCCAAGCACGCGCCCAACGCGCTGGACCTGGAGGTGCACAACCTGCTCATACTGGACAACCACACGTTCGAAGGTACGTACCCACTACCCGCATACCTACCAACATACAGTCGGGCGCGCCGCTCGCGCAGCCCAAGCACGCGCCCGACGCGCTGGACCTGGAGGTGCACAACCTGCTCATACTGGACAACCACACGTTCGAAGGTACGTACCCACTACCCGCATACCTACCAACATACAGTCGGGCGCGCCGCTCGCGCAGCCCAAGCACGCGCCCAACGCGCTGGACCTGGAGGTGCACAACCTGCTCATACTGGACAACCACACGTTCGAAGGTACGTACCCACTACCCGCATACCTACCAACATACAGTCGGGCGCGCCGCTCGCGCAGCCCAAGCACGCGCCCAACGCGCTGGACCTGGAGGTGCACAACCTGCTCATACTGGACAACCACACGTTCGAAGGTACGTACCCACTACCCGCATACCTACCAACATACAGTCGGGCGCGCCGCTCGCGCAGCCCAAGCACGCGCCCAACGCGCTGGACCTGGAGGTGCACAACCTGCTCATACTGGACAACCACACGTTCGAAGGTACGTACCCACTACCCGCATACCTACCAACATACAGTCGGGCGCGCCGCTCGCGCAGCCCAAGCACGCGCCCAACGCGCTGGACCTGGAGGTGCACAACCTGCTCATACTGGACAACCACACGTTCGAAGGTACGTACCCACTACCCGCATACCTACCAACATACAGTCGGGCGCGCCGCTCGCGCAGCCCAAGCACGCGCCCAACGCGCTGGACCTGGAGGTGCACAACCTGCTCATACTGGACAACCACACGTTCGAAGGTACGTACCCACTACCCGCATACCTACCAACATACAGTCGGGCGCGCCGCTCGCGCAGCCCAAGCACGCGCCCAACGCGCTGGACCTGGAGGTGCACAACCTGCTCATACTGGACAACCACACGTTCGAAGGTACGTACCCACTACCCGCATACCTACCAACATACAGTCGGGCGCGCCGCTCGCGCAGCCCAAGCACGCGCCCAACGCGCTGGACCTGGAGGTGCACAACCTGCTCATACTGGACAACCACACGTTCGAAGGTACGTACCCACTACCCGCATACCTACCAACATACAGTCGGGCGCGCCGCTCGCGCAGCCCAAGCACGCGCCCAACGCGCTGGACCTGGAGGTGCACAACCTGCTCATACTGGACAACCACACGTTCGAAGGTACGTACCCACTACCCGCATACCTACCAACATACAGTCGGGCGCGCCGCTCGCGCAGCCCAAGCACGCGCCCAACGCGCTGGACCTGGAGGTGCACAACCTGCTCATACTGGACAACCACACGTTCGAAGGTACGTACCCACTACCCGCATACCTACCAACATACAGTCGGGCGCGCCGCTCGCGCAGCCCAAGCACGCGCCCAACGCGCTGGACCTGGAGGTGCACAACCTGCTCATACTGGACAACCACACGTTCGAAGGTACGTACCCACTACCCGCATACCTACCAACATACAGTCGGGCGCGCCGCTCGCGCAGCCCAAGCACGCGCCCAACGCGCTGGACCTGGAGGTGCACAACCTGCTCATACTGGACAACCACACGTTCGAAGGTACGTACCCACTACCCGCATACCTACCAACATACAGTCGGGCGCGCCGCTCGCGCAGCCCAAGCACGCGCCCAACGCGCTGGACCTGGAGGTGCACAACCTGCTCATACTGGACAACCACACGTTCGAAGGTACGTACCCACTACCCGCATACCTACCAACATACAGTCGGGCGCGCCGCTCGCGCAGCCCAAGCACGCGCCCAACGCGCTGGACCTGGAGGTGCACAACCTGCTCATACTGGACAACCACACGTTCGAAGGTACGTACCCACTACCCGCATACCTACCAACATACAGTCGGGCGCGCCGCTCGCGCAGCCCAAGCACGCGCCCAACGCGCTGGACCTGGAGGTGCACAACCTGCTCATACTGGACAACCACACGTTCGAAGGTACGTACCCACTACCCGCATACCTACCAACATACAGTCGGGCGCGCCGCTCGCGCAGCCCAAGCACGCGCCCAACGCGCTGGACCTGGAGGTGCACAACCTGCTCATACTGGACAACCACACGTTCGAAGGTACGTACCCACTACCCGCATACCTACCAACATACAGTCGGGCGCGCCGCTCGCGCAGCCCAAGCACGCGCCCAACGCGCTGGACCTGGAGGTGCACAACCTGCTCATACTGGACAACCACACGTTCGAAGGTACGTACCCACTACCCGCATACCTACCAACATACAGTCGGGCGCGCCGCTCGCGCAGCCCAAGCACGCGCCCAACGCGCTGGACCTGGAGGTGCACAACCTGCTCATACTGGACAACCACACGTTCGAAGGTACGTACCCACTACCCGCATACCTACCAACATACAGTCGGGCGCGCCGCTCGCGCAGCCCAAGCACGCGCCCAACGCGCTGGACCTGGAGGTGCACAACCTGCTCATACTGGACAACCACACGTTCGAAGGTACGTACCCACTACCCGCATACCTACCAACATACAGTCGGGCGCGCCGCTCGCGCAGCCCAAGCACGCGCCCGACGCGCTGGACCTGGAGGTGCACAACCTGCTCATACTGGACAACCACACGTTCGAAGGTACGTACCCACTACCCGCATACCTACCAACATACAGTCGGGCGCGCCGCTCGCGCAGCCCAAGCACGCGCCCAACGCGCTGGACCTGGAGGTGCACAACCTGCTCATACTGGACAACCACACGTTCGAAGGTACGTACCCACTACCCGCATACCTACCAACATACAGTCGGGCGCGCCGCTCGCGCAGCCCAAGCACGCGCCCGACGCGCTGGACCTGGAGGTGCACAACCTGCTCATACTGGACAACCACACGTTCGAAGGTACGTACCCACTACCCGCATACCTACCAACATACAGTCGGGCGCGCCGCTCGCGCAGCCCAAGCACGCGCCCAACGCGCTGGACCTGGAGGTGCACAACCTGCTCATACTGGACAACCACACGTTTGAAGGTACGTACCCACTACCCGCATAATCAATCGAAAAACCCACTACCCGCATAATCAATCGAAAATAAAAGTTAGTTATTCAACGTGGGCTAAAAATCTGTACTTTTTAAACCTGAAAATGACATATAACATTCCCCTAAATGCCACCACTTTCTATTGTTTTCACTTTCCATTCCGCAGTACTACACGCGCATCAGTTGATGACCAACGAGTACGCCATGTCTCTGGTCTCATGCAAGCTGGGCGACGATCCTAACTATTACTATGCCGTCGGCACCGCCATACTTAACCCGGAGGAGTCGGAACCTAAACAGGTATGTGATTGTTCTTACAAAGACATAGTTTTGAAAATAATATTAAAAAAAAAACTTTTTATTTTAGACATATTTGGTCCGACTTTCGTAACTGGAACGACTTAAAAAATTACGTTACATTTAAAAATTAATTAATTGAAGTATTTGCCTGGCTCTGGCACACGCACTTGTGCCGCCCTCTGGTGCAGCAGCGGTCCCGGCCCCACATACTGTAGTCTCTAGTACTGCGTGTAGATTTGACCCACAGATTGCAGGTGTACAAACTTTGGTGAACGAAGAAACAGACCAAATTGGCGTTTAATGTGATACACGCAGGTCACTATAATGCCATAATATGAATTCGTTGAATTTAAAGTTATTCATAAACGAAAAAAAAAAACAAAAACTGAGGAACTCAATAAAAAAAACCCATAAAAATCCGGCCACTATAAACTTCGTTCCATATTATTGTCTAATAGCACTCGACTACTATGCGAGTAAAGGAACAGAGTGCAGCTGCTGTGCCTGCGCACAATACAATACCTCTCGCACCGATGGTCCACCACCGCTGAGATTGCCAGTCGCGACCGAAAACGGTCAGGACGACTATTACTATATTCGTACCGGTTAGACTTTTTGACTTAATATTTTCTTTACTTTATATTTTGTCCCCTTTTCCCACAGGGCAGGATTCTATTGTTCCACTGGTCAGAAGGCAAGCTCGTTCAAATAGCAGAGAAGGAAATTAAAGGAGGCTGTTACACACTAGTCGAGTTCAACGGAAAACTCCTCGCTACGATCAACAGTACTGTAAGTTTCCCCGAACACATATTTTTGATTATAGATCTGCACACGAATCGCTTGACTACTTGCTTGCTACGCCGCTATCTTGTTTTTTCAAAGTAATTCAAAGGGAAAAAACCAGCCAAGTGCGAATTGAACTCGCGTGGAGAGGATTCCGTACAATGCCAAAGTCTTATATTGAATTTACCACTACAATAGAATTCGTTTTTCTTGTAATCTACAAGCAATGAACTAGACTTAGTATTTTTTTTTTTTTTCAAAATTTAAGGCTCAGTAGTTTCGGAGATCAGGGGGGAATGGTCAATTTTCGTCTTCTTTCATGTATATAAAATCAAAACTACTTTTTTTACAATAATAACAAAAATATATTTGTGATCCTCATAACGAGTCCTTGCATTTGATATATGGCACAGTAAGGTTTGCAAAACTTTTTTTTAATTTCCTAAATTGTCCCACGAAAATGACCCTTATTTAAAAAAAAAAAATATTTACCTTGCACATCTGTGTTTGGGTCATAGGACCATCCTACCAAGTTTTACCTGATTTGGTCCAGTAGATTTGCAGCAAATTGCAGCAAATTTGGTTCTGTTTTTTAATTTTTTGTACGGAACCCTAAAAATTTGTTGGAGACTGTGTATTACTTGTGTATTATTTGTGACTATGTATTATAAAATTTTAAATAATGATAAATTGGAGCGACTATCGCATTATATGAAGACTCAATCCGCCCCCCCTTTGTTCTAACAGTTGAAACTTGCGTTGGCTTTTTCCGTTAGGAATTTTACCCGTAGCAGGGTCTGGGATTTGTGCCCGGTTGCTACTACTACATGAGGCTTAAACATAACTAGTGTGTTTAATACTCATCAGCAGAACCCTTAAGTTTAAATCATACAAGGTCGATGTTATGTATTTAATTTAAATAAATTCCTTAGGTACGGCTCTTCGAATGGACATCTGAGAAAGAGTTGCGGCTCGAATGCAGTCACTTCAACAACATCGTAGCGTTGTACCTCAAAGTGAAGGGTGACTTCATATTGGTAGGCGATCTTATGCGGTCGCTGTCTCTTCTGCAGTATAAACAGGTGAGTCTTATGTTTTTCAAAAGTATATAAATATAACATTAGTTTGCGTAAACGAATTGTCATTTTATGTGCCCTGCCTAGACTATAAATGTATTCAACCATGTGTGCAAAGTGTCTTATTTTACACTTTATCAGCGGTCTCCCATAGCTGTAAACTGCTAGACAGGATGACAAAGGGCTTTGAATTATTTGGCCTGCCAAACTTCCGCAGTTTTATTTTATTTTTATAATTGAAACATTGAACCTGTACTAACCAATAGCTGGCATTAATACAAAAACATTTTATACGAGACAAAGACTTCTAAACCGTCACGTTTCTAAAATATAAGCTATCAAAGTTAGATTCGATTCTCTGATGACATAATCAGTAAAACTTTAACTTTAGTAGCCACGCATAAAACCTGTATAAATCAATAGTTTATACTCAGACAACTAAGCCCATAGAAAAGATTAGTAACAGAAATCTTATAAACTATGTTAGTACAAATAATAACAACGGGAATGGTTAGTAACAGAAATCTTCTAAACTATGTAAGTACAATAAAAATAAAAATTGGAATGGTTACAGAAGTTTCGTCAGACTTTTAACCTAATCATAGGTTAAAAGCCTACCTACATTAATAGATAACTAGGTAGACACCTATTACTATTAGGTACCAAATTATTATATGTGCGGGCCCGCCTTTATCAAATTTTTACACCATGTGGCCCTTGTCTGCCAAAAGGTTGCCGACCGCTGGTATAGGTTATCAAAGTTGGGTGGGTCTGCTGGCGAACATTGTAACTTTGATGGCTTATATCGCGGAAACGTGCTGCCTCCGAACATTTTGTCTCATACAATACAATACATTTTAGTGCATTACTGTCCAAAAAAAAATGTTGAGTTTTGATTTATTTCAAAAAAAGTATGTATTTACAAAAGAAGTATTTACGTAGTATATCTGGTGTCCACGACACCAGCCTCGTTGCTTAGTGTAGCACTAGATGGCGGTGTGTGTAATGTCCAGATATTTATTTATTTGTTTCTATAGATGGAGGGTAGTTTCGAAGAGATAGCTCGCGACTACAGCCCCAACTGGATGACGGCCGTCGAGATACTAGACGACGACACGTTCCTGGGCGCTGAGAATAGTTTCAACCTCTTTGTGTGCCAAAAGGACAGGTAAGCAAGGGTTTCCTAGCGTAGCGTAGCGAGGTAGTCAAAGGTGGGAGCGTCAGGGTAGCCCCCTGAAATTCTAATTCCTGTACGTTTTTTGTACTTTGCAGGTTGTATGTTGACGATTTATTGATTAGCGATCGTAAGAAAATCTTTAAAAAAAATGTATTTTTGGTAGGTAGGTATGAGAATAGGTCGTAATAGTAGATTGTTGCATCGACCGCAAAGTGAGTTATTAATGCACGAGTGTTATGTTGATGCCGCACGAGCGCAGACGAGGGCACTAAATTAACACGAGTGCACTAATTACTCACTTTAGCAAGGTGCGTAATCTACTTTTCTTTCAACTACCGATCTACCTACCGTGATAAAATATACCTACTCAAAAAAAAACTCAAGCTAATGAAAACAAAGTTTAATTCATCTTCTCAAACATTTAAAACTTACAATTATTAAATATGCAGGTGTTAAAAGTGAAATTTGCAATTTACTTGGAACTTTTATTCTATTCTGGAGTTGAATTCATATCGCTATCGCTGTCTATTTCCATTTTTAGGGTTCCGTACCTCAAAAGTAAAAAACAAACCCTTATAAGATCACTTTATTGTCCATTGATCCGACTGTCAGTCTGTCCGTCCGTCTGTCACCACCGATTTTCTCAGGAACGGGTGGACCTAGCAAGTTGAAATTTATACCAAATACTGAAGTCTATAATCTCTCTATTAGTAGTCCCTATTATTCAACATCATAAAAAGATAGCAAAGGCAAATTTAGATTTTCGCGAAAACTTGTAAGTACCAAAATTTACCTTAATTTTCAACTTTTTTATTTTTAGGACTTTTCTCTTCACTTGTTCTGTAAGACCTTGCTTTTAACCAAAATTGACAGTTCTAGGTCAACCGGAAGTACCCTATAGGTTTTGGGTCGAACACCTATGTGGTAGTTCCCGTTGACCTAGAATCACGAAATTCGGCGAGAAGCAATGTCTTACAGCACATATAAAGGGAAAAATCTGAAAACCGTAAATATGTGGTTTAATAACAAAAAAAAGCGATTTTACTATTACAAACCTATAATTTGCGGTAGGTGCAATAGCCGTTTTTAGGGATCAACAGCAAAGTTAAGTTTGTCCTTAAAAAACTTTGTACGGAACCCTCGGTGTGCGAGTCCGACCGACTCGCTCTTGACCGGTTTTTTTTTTACTTTTCTTGCTAAATATGAAGTATCAAAGTTTTACAATGGTACAAAATGCACGCCATTTGTTTTTTTTTTCACCAAGTCGGTTTTATTCAGCCGATTTGTATTTTCAGCCAGTATCTTTTTGATCCAATGCATACATTTTATATTAAAGGCTGATTTACATTGATCCAGTAGCTGGATCCAGTTTTACTGGATTCCAGCGTTGGATCGGCACTGGATTAATGTAAACATGTTAAAATCCAATACAGCGTCCAGTATCCAGCGCTGGATTGGATTAGACTACGTTCCTATTTTTCAATCCAATGTCCAATGCATTATTTTGACAACTTTTTTCGCGATAAATCGAAACTGCTATATTGGCCAGAAACATGTTGTATAAAAACCCATATAAGTCGTGTTTAGCGGCCAAATAAATTACATAGCAAACTCATATCTGTAGTGTTTTTTAAAAATGGAACGATATTTTACTCTGAAACATGGCAACCAAGGAGGTAACCTATCAAAGGTTTTTTTTAATTTCGAATTGGCTTATAAATAGAAAGCGGTTTATTGAAAAAAAAAAGCAAATGGACTCTTCAACGCGAGAAAAAATATTGTTATTTGTGAGCATCATTCATTTTGAAAAGTAATTGTATTAATTTCCTCGCATTATTTGAGAAAAGTACTAAACAAGCCTGCTAACTACTAAGCAAGCATGGATTACATGTGTGCCTCGGCTTCGCCTCGGCCTACATTTTTACGTTCGTCCGTCAATGCCTCTGTTGCTGGCCGTTGCAGTAATGTACTATTAACACCATAATTTATATGGCAGAACGTTTGCAGGGTCAGCTAGTGTATTTATATAATCATAATTTCTTAATTTTTCCTTAGGCAATACAACTAGTATTGGTAGTTCTTATGATTATAATTCTGTAAATATATATTTTTTGGAAACAAATAAACCATTAGAATAATACCTGAAACTGAACTGTAAATTGAAAATACCGTAAGCTCATATTTTAAGCGTCAAGTCGCGCGGCGTTTGTGCGGCGCGGTCCGCAATAAATTCAAACATATGGCGATGTGTGAAAGCGTTCACGAAGAAGCGAATTTACGCGCGTCTGCTTAAAATTCAATGAAATGCCCAAAGCCGCGCAAATTGACGCTTAAATGAGGTTCGTGTATATACAGAGGGTTCAATAACCTTTTTGTTCCCAGTGCGGCAACGACAGACGAGGAACGTCAACAGATGTCGTACATGGGGCAGTTTCACGTGGGCGACATGGTGAACGTGATGCGCTCGGGCTCGCTGGTGGGCCAGCACGCCGACACCGCCGCGCCCGTCACCAACCCCGTGCTGCTGGCTACCGTCACCGGCTCCATATGTAAGTCTACCCATACCTTATGGATGTAAAAATACAATTAACGAAGCCGAAAGACATTTGTTCTCCCCGTCATTGCGATTTTTTTTTTGTTTTAGACCATACCTGGGAAACTTCTAGTTACGGAGATATTGAAAGTTAAAGTTCCAACTGTTTTTAATGTTATTATCACTTTACATGTTTTGAGTGAGTTACATTGAGTCCTACCGTAAAAAATTAAAAACCCGACTGCGTAAAAAAAAAAACTAATATTACTATTTACCCAACATATGGGATATAAAGAATATTTTCTGATAATGTTCTAGAATATATACATAAATTGCAATAAGTGCTATCTGTTGCTTTCTTTCTACCTAGAATGCGGATCTGAGTGCACATTATTATGAATCAGAACTATTACTATAATTCTGATTCATATCTATCGGTATCATTGTGTCGGGAAGGGAACAAGTTAGTAGCACGTACAGTGTTGTATATATATAGCCGCTCCGAGTGAATGGAGCGAGTAATCGCCCGTCGCACTCGCACACTCGCTTATAGCCCAGCTACAAAACTATCGGAACTACAAACTCGCTTCCCGCTGCTCGCCAACGCGTTTCTAGTTTCCAGCTCTACTCGCTTCTCGCTCATCGTTGGCGGTGGGCAAACTGCCTAATGTCCCATGTAATAAGGGGCGAGCCTATTGCCATCAACCGGGCACAAATCCAGACTCCGTGGCTAATATTGAGAAATTCCTGATGAAAAAACCCAATAACACTTTACCCGACCTGATAATCGAACCCCATCATGCTCAGTAGTCGCATTTGCGGCCAATATAAAAACGAGGCAGTCTCAATATAATACAAATATTTAATTAATCTTAATCTTAATTAACCAAGCGTTATCGATAATTTGATGCCATCCTAAACTGTAGCACCCCTATCATAGGTGGTTACTAGTGCGATCTACCGTGTCATAGCTGAATAATTTAAAAAAAAATGTATATTTGTGTTTTTTTTTCTATTCATAGCTAGATAGCGCTACTGACGTACGACATCAAAATGTTTGTATGACATTAGTCCCAATGTCCGCTCTATGTATAAGTCTTTTTAAATCTCTTTGGTTGCAGTCAATATGTCCTGTTTCCTGAACTCGTTTTTTTTTCTTTTCAGTTTGTATTTAAAGTTATTAATAGTTATCTTTTTACGCAGTCGGGTTTTTGTTTTTTCAAACTCAAACTCAAACATAATATTTTTTTTTTATTTACCTGAGTCCTTTGTAAAGCCATTCAGGCTGCAGAGCGTGCCAAACATTTGAATTTGGCGGCAAAAAACCGCCATTTTGTTTTTTTTTTTTTTTTTCATTTTAATATACCCAGTGTCACTCTCTCAGTAAATACGAATCTACTAACGACACCTCTCAAGCTAAAATCAATCAAACCGTTTAGGCCACAGAGCGTACCAAACAATTATACATACATACTCTCGGAAACTTCCCAGAGAATGGGCAGCAGCGTTCTCTATGCTTTTGTAATAGCCGTACTGCGATCGCCAACCCGCCTGCCAAGCGTGGCGATTATGGCAAAACCCCCCAATGAATAGCGCATCAAAGAAATGGCCCCTAGTGCCCGGCAGCCCGTCTACCCTCGACTACGGCAGCGGTCGAGGCTACGGCGTGGCAAGGGGTGCGAAGAATCTCCGGAAGGGATCCGGCTGCCAATACCAACGACTGAACCTGGCAACATACAACACGCGCACACTCCGGACCGACGAGAAGATAACGGAACTCGAAGAGGAATTGAGCAGGCTGCGATGGAGTATTGTGGGATTATCTGAAGTCCGAAGAGAGGGGGAGGACACGATAATCCTGAAATCCGGCAACCTGCTCTATTTCTGTGAGGGTGACCGGCAGTCCCAGGGTGGTGTTGGGTTTATCGTCCACAAGTCCCTTGTGAACAACGTGGTGAAGATCGAGAGTGTGTCGACCAGGGTGGCGTACCTTATACTCAGAATATCCTCAAGATATTCGTTGAAGGTCATACAGGTCTACGCCCCGACCTCGGCACACCCCGACGACGAAGTGGAGACCATGTATGAGGATATTTCTAAAGCCATGCATAGTTCCAAAACTCAATTCACCGTTGTCATGGGGGACTTCAACGCGAAGCTGGGCAAACGAGACGGGGATGAGCTGCAGGTGGGGCAATTTGGAGTTGGACGTCGGAATCGCCGGGGCCACCAACTGGCTAGTTTTATGGAGAAGGAGGGCCTCTATATGATGAACTCCTTCTTCAGAAAGCGTGAGCACAGGAAGTGGACCTGGCAGAGCCCCGATGGTGCAACTAGAAATGAGATTGACTTCATCATGTCAACCAAGAAGCAAATGTTCAATGATGTCTCGATGATCCATTCGGTGAAAACCGGGAGCGATCACCGCATGGTAAGAGGCACATTGAACATCAATATCAAGCTTGAAAGGTATCGACTATTGAAGTCTACGCTCCGTCCAGCACAGATCCAAATCCAAAACCCCGAAAGCTTTCAGCTTGAACTCCAGAACCGTTTCGAATGCCTAGGAAGCTCAGTGTTCAGGTTATACAGAAGACCGAAGAGTATAACCTACCCTTCTGTTTAGCGTTTGTGGACTACGAGAAAGCCTTCGATTCGATCGAGACCTGGGCTGTACTGCAGTCTCTCCAACGGTGCCAAATCGACTATCGGTACATCGAGGTGTTGAAGTGTTTGTACAAAAATGCCACCATGTCAGTCCGACTTCAGGACCAAGCCTCGGAACCTATCCTCTTGCAGCGAGGTGTGAGACAGGGAGACGTCATATCTCCGAAACTGTTCACCGCTGCACTGGAGAATGTCTTCAAGGTTCTGGACTGGAGAGGGCTAGGCATTAACGTCAATGGCGAGTACATCACCCACCTTCGGTTTGCCGACGATATAGTGGTCATGGCTGAAACCATGGAGGACCTCAGTACAATGCTCGATGACCTCAGTAGTTTCCGGAAGAGTGGGTCTTAAAATGAACATGGACAAAACCAAAGTCATGTTGAATGCCCATGTCGCACCCATTTCTATCAAGATCGGAGACTCTACACTCGAAGTTGTAGACGATTATGTGTACCTGGGACAAACGGTCCAGTTAGGTAGGTCTAACTTCGAGAAAGAGGTCAATCGTCGAATCCGACTCGGCTGGGCAGCGTTCGGGAAGTTGCGCGGTATCTTCTCGTCCAACTTACCACAGTGTCTCAAGACGAAAGTCTATGACCAGTGTGTGTTGCCAGTGATTACATACGGGACCGAAACGTGGTCGCTCACAATGGGCCTCATCAGAAGGCTTAAAGTCACCCAAAGGGCAATGGAGAGGGCTATGCTCGGAGTTTCCTTGCGTCATCGAATCAGAAATGAAGATATCCGCAAGAGAACCAGGGTCACCGACGTAGCCCGAAGAATTTCCAAACTTAAGTGGCAGTGGGCAGGGCACATTGCTCGCAGAACGGATGGCCGATGGGGCCGAAAAGTTCTGGAGTGGCGACCGCGAACCGGAAGACGTTGCGTTGGAAGGCCTCCCACTAGGTGGACCGATGACCTGGTAAAGGTTGCGGGAATCCGCTGGATGCGAGTCGCACGGGACCGGTCAATGTGGCGACACTTGGGGGAGGCCTATGTCCAGCAGTGGACGTCTTTCGGCTGAAATGATGAATGATGATGATGACTCTCGCAAAACATAACCCTCCTTCTTAACATTATTTTACCGCTGAAAAGTCGTTTCCCAGCAGTAAAAATTTGCGTAGAAGGACCAAAATGAACAAATACTAAGCTGGTGAGGAGTTAAATAATATCACATTATAAAAACGTTTAACTTAGTACGTATATTTTCCATAAAAAACTGTCGCAGACTAAAAACATCTTGGGAACCATAGCAACATTATTTTTAATAAAGCACCATCTATTGATAAAAAATTAAACAAATACATATTTCCAACATACCGCCCACCAAGGAGCTATTTTACAATAGTCCTTTAAATACTAATCACATTAAAAAACATTATGATTACACAATACAAAAAATTAACATACAATAAACTATTTGTATCCTATAACCATTATGTGTTATGTAAATTACGTAATTTAGAAGTTGGCGTTTTTATTATAGCCCTTTGAGTGATCATAATGTTGTCCAGTCTTGGCTGACGACTTTCCTCCGGCCGTTTTTACAAATTCTTCGTACACAACCAGTTGCGAATCAAGAAAACTTTTTCCTTAACCGCAACATTAAACTATTTGTTAAATTTTCTTATTTCTTCACAAACTGGATCACGTAGGCCATCACGTATTGGTATCCAGAATTAATAAAATGTTTAGGTAACCGAGCAAGTCCAGAATACCTTGCGACGTGTCTTCTTTGGCCTTGTTTTAATTTGCAGGGCCTTAGCTTTTCTCCAGAGGATTTGGTTAAAATGGTAGTAACACCCTCAAAATATGATTTTTGGCAACATTTTCTTGATAGCTTGAATTGTAGTTAATTCGAAGTCCATAGTTATTTTTTCGAAACCGAAACCATTTGAAAAGTATACAAATTAACAAAATAGAGTGTCAGACAACGATGGTTGCGAATAAGGAAAACAAATTCTTTTAGCGTAACTGGTTACGAATCTTAATCATCAGGATGCTTAGGAAAAAAAACGACGGTTAAAGTAAAACTTTTCTTGATTCGCGAACAACAACTGGTTGCGAGCTAAAACGGCCGGAGGGGACGACTTCATGAAGAGTCCGTTTACACCTCTTGACTCCGAAATTTTTATTAGGCCCAAAACAACATGTGACAGAACCGCTCTTACTCCACTTTTTATAGGAAAAAATACTTTATACAATGATATTCAAATTAAATACTTCTCCCCAACAGGTCTAGTAGTCCAATTACCCCCAGACCTGTACGAGTTCCTGCACCAATTGGAAGAGAGGCTCACACATACGATCAAGTCCGTGGGCAAGATCCCGCACAACTTCTGGCGGTCGTTCAACACGGACATCAAGACGGAGCCCGCTGAGGGCTTCATCGATGGCGACCTCATCGAGAGCTTCCTAGATCTTAGCCGGGATATGCAAAAGGAGACGGTGCAAGGGTTACAGGTGCGTACATAGGTATTAAGTATTTGTAAAAATCAAGGTTTCTGCGTACGTGAGTTTTGTATGAAATTTCGTTTAAGTTTTTTTTGGGGCAACATTATTTTGCACAGCCGTGCTTATAGGTTCGGAAAAATACGCCCGAATTGAGTCTAGCCGGCTAGCCGACCCGTTTATAATTCAGCGACGGTAGTTGCTGACTCGAGTTTGTCCATATGCGAAATGTGGGTGTACTATTAGGTACACTTCTGTCTAACCCTTCGGGGATTACAGGCATGATGTTGTTAATTAAAAGTTTGTTTCAGATCGATGACGGCGGAGGTATGATGCGCGACGCGACCGTAGACGACCTCATCAAAGTGGTGGAGGACCTTACCAGGATACACTAAACTTGTGATTATGTTATAGTTCGTATTGCAGATTAATTAAATACTTTATGTACTTCACACTGTGTTTGTATTAATACATAAGATTTGAGAAATGTCGTAATCCTGACAATATTTTTAAGTCTTGGTATGGTAGGACCAGTACCTAAAATTAGGAGCTCTTTCGTTGGAGAACAGATTTTTTTTTTGCTCATCATTTTCAATATCGGTTCCTTGTCAATCTGATTGAGTAACACTGCTAATTCTAGCTTACAACATTTTCTAAGACAAATAGGCATAGAAAATTTAAAACCAAAGATTAAGAAAAAAGAAATAAATCCTATGCAGGATGCGGGAAGGTTAAAAAAAACCAGAATTCCGTTCCAAGATTTAATCACAGAAAGGCAATACAATCACAGTTATTATGTTCCAATTAATAATATTATCATAAAAGAATATGCCTGAAGCAAAAACACAAGATACCGAACCAGTATAAATAAATTATTTACAAGCAAATTGTGAATGGACACTTCTGTCTGACAATACAAATTGGTTTCATCTTGAACTAAAGCGTTTGAAGGTTCTTCAATCTTCCCTAGCTGAAATGTGATGTAAAATTACTAGATACTAAAGACTAAGGGCTGCTTGCACCACAAAACACTAGATATTTATACTTTAAACATAACAAGGTGTAAAAGAACCAATCACGAAACCAAGCATTCTTTACCTTTGTATACCGATATTTCAGCGCTGTGATGTCAGTCAGTGTAATGTCAGTTTAAAACTAAGATCACACATACATACACATACAGACATTGCGCAAAAATATTGCTTGAAAACTGCTTTTTTTGGTGTGAAAAGTAGAGCTCAATGTAATGTACTCCAAACTCAGATAAGGGTATTTTTACACCCGTTATGTAAGACATCGTTCTGTTTCTGTCAATCATTTGAGACGGAATTATGTTTTCAATATGTTTAAACAATAAACGCCGTGTTAAATATTTGTGGTGCAAGTGGACCTAACGATAGCTGCTTTGCGTGAGCTGTATTTCCTACACATACGAGTATACCATAATCTCATAAAAGAGCCTAAAAAATAAAATAATTATCTGTCTTTCAAAGTAAAATACCACGAATTTTTGTATGCAGAAAAGCATAATCTAATAGTTTGTAACCTCAACCGGACGTCAGTAGTATAAATTGATTTTGGATAAATTTGGCCCTTACTGCTTCTAAAAAGACGCATTCAAATAATTGCTATTGACGTTCGGATGAACGTACCAATGTTAAATAAATTGTAATTTCTTGTGATATAAAATTGAAAAGACCTACATCTTATCTTTTGGAAAATATCTAAGTATTCTAAGGTTCTTAATTACGTGAAAAAGGTGTTCCAAGCAATTTCATAGTGACAAAGTGCTTTTCAAGATACAATTTTCAGGGCTGTCTCGTACGGAGGTATTTGATCAGACATACATAGATCACAAGCCTATTTTATTGAGCACCATAGGTTTGAGCGACATAAGGTACAATTTTGAAGTCTTCTGCAATTGCAACACTGTCCATTCTGTATGACAAACCGCAGCAACACGAATAGGTTTTATGTAATTCTATTGAAACGCTTCCAGATCAAAATCTTTTTTTTTTCACTTATGGCCCTTCTAACCCTAAAATTAGCAACTCTGTTTGTGGTGGTTCAAACTTAGTTTGAAATACTGTTGTTAGAATAAAGTTTTAATCAGCTTGCACTACAAAGCGGTTGTTACGTCAGTCACTGCGGTCGAATAATGCGAAATGAGTGGCTTTTTGCGATCTACAAAAAATCTATTGATTGGACTAAAAAAATAAAACACATAAGACCTGCTTTATAGTTCAGTTAGTATGCAAAGTTTCATGATCTAATTTCAAGTAATTTTTGAATACCAGCGGTTTATTGTTCGATTTGGAGGTAACTTTGGATTCTTTTTCAATCGAGAAAAGTTTATGGAATCGTGTTTTCGTCACACATAGGACTTAGCATTAATCCTCAACTTTACCATATATTTATTTCAAAATTAATGCTGCAGTATTTTAGGAGTAACGGAGGATCATGCTAAGCCATTTCAGGGATATATTGCCCTTCCTACCTACCTGCATGGTTATTAAGTAACGTCTGGTTGGTCGTTTCTATGGAGAAGAACCGGCAAGAAACTCGATGGTTACTCTTTAAAAAAATGTGTTTTTAGATTACCTACAGGTGGCGACATTGCCGTTTTCATACATTAACATAAAAACCAGTTGTGCTACTGCGGTTTGGAATTACGATTTTTTTAGACTGATTCGACATTTAAGATTTATTATAAGAATCATGTTGCATAAATAATTAACAATAGAAGATATAATTTAATTCGACCTCAACGCCTTGGTTAAATGTCAAAGTATTTATTTCAATTGCACCTTTTACAAGCGCCTAGTCAAGGTTTAGAGGCTGTTATTACGTATACATTTTAACCAGTCAAACAGTTTTTAAGAAATTCGAATATAATTTTGATCCTGAGGGCTTGGACAAGCAGCAATCGCTTTTAAAACTGGCATTGCTTTTCGGAAGATTCTTTTTTTTTAGAATATTTTTACATTAATTTTTCAAGTCATAAATAATGCCACTTTGTCTAATACCCACATAAAAAAGTCTGAAATCAGTCCAAAAAAATCGATACGTTGTATTTTTTAATACAACTATACTTAAAAAAAAACACTATTTAAACTTACCAATTCTACTGGGAAACAACACTGATGTTTTCTAATAAAACTGCATAGAACCAATTCAACTATCAAGCTATTCGTTCTGCTAATTGAAATAGAATTAACTTGAAACAAGGGAGAGTTATTTGACTCTTATGAACATGGATATAAGATTCAAATAAAGTACTATAGTTTGCGCGCGCTTGTATGAGTCCCTGGGTTTAAGCGCAAAGAGCTCCAGTTACTGCTCCAAGTGCTCATTTACGGAGACACACGCGCAATCACAAACAAATGGCAGTGTACGATGCTGTTTACGAAGATGCGGGTAATCGCTACGTTTCACACGCCCCTGAACAGAGTATGCAAGACACTGGATGTCCGCAACGCTGAGTGCACCGCGTTTTCGCGATAAATACCGCGTAGCTGCGATGCCATCTACGGGCTCTGCCGCAGGTAACACTGCATTTCAAGCAAACGCATCGCTTCTGCATAAACGCTCTCATACCATCGTCATATTGTTTGAATTTTCTGTGGGCTGCGCCGCACAACACGAAACGCCATGCGCCACGTCTCCGTAAATGAGCTTAACACGTCTTCATTCAGGGCCTATGAGCAAGTACAGTCAACAAACCCAAAAAGTAACCAATTAAGTAAAGTGAGTCGAAATATAAATGGTGTAAAAAGACTTAACGAAGCCGAAGGGCACTTGTTCTTCCCATCATTGCGATTTTTTTTTCTTGAGCATACCTTCTAGTTACGGAGATATTGGGGGTCGGTTTTTTTTAATACATGTTTTTAATGTAAGAATTTTACTTTAAACACCTCCACGACCCCCATACTATTCAATCCATTCACCAGCACAATGTTTTGAGTGCGTTACATTAAGTTTTACCGTGGAACGTGATTTCTCACCCCAAAAAAAGTAATTTCCCAGCTATAATTTTTGCGTTAGGGTTACTTAGTTTGATGTACCTACTTACAGAATACTTGGTTAACGGCTCCATGAAGAGTCTGTTTACACCCTGTATAGGTGAAATTTGTTTAGAAACCGATGGATGTTTACGAATGAAATAAAGTTAAATTTATTGATAGAAATATTCTTTGTAAATGTAATTAAATTTCATCTAAAGACGTGAAATAGTTTCTAAAAAAACTGCAACGATATCTATGGCTACTTATTCATTTTGTTGACCGTACATGATAAAAAAATCAGTACCTATATTTTAAAAGATAATCAAATTCAATTCTATTTCAATTAAATCATAAATCGTTACTCAACGTGTTATCTAATAAGTAGGTACCTATATTAACTCAAAGCAATAATTTGTCTACGCAATTAATGCCATAATTAAGCGATAACCTGGTGACACTAGGTACATGGAAGAGTTCAGTCGATCTTGATACTAAACATGAATTCAGAATCAGGTTGGTCCGCGGATGGGTGACCACTCATTACATAGGTACCAAGTTTCCTCCGTGCCTTGTGGAGCACGTTAAGCCGTTGGTCCCGGCTGTCTGTAGATTTTGACAGTCGTTAACGCAGTCTGTGGCCCGAAAGTCTAACAACCAGTCTTATCAAGGGGTATCCAGTCGCTCCATGTAAAATACTGGTATTCAGCTGCATGCAGACTGGAATCCGGCCCCAACATAGTTGGGAAAAGGCTCGGCAGATGATGAACAGCTTGTCACGTTCGCTTAGACACAGAACTTTACTCTGTTCGAGGGAGTAGGCTATAATCGACCAGACAGGCCCCGAAAGAGGAATCCTGGATGTCATTTATCTTCGATTTTTTTTATTCTAGGTTTCCTCGCGATGATTCTCTTCAGAAAAAACGACTTACAGCCATTTTCAATAACTTACTAGCCGGTTTTGGTAGGTGGCCCATCTCTGTGTTTGACATTTTGCTTACTGGATGGTTAGAAACAAAACGTCACAGAAAAGCTTTCTTTGATTTTTCTATGAATCAAGTGACACGGATAGGGTATTCTTTGTTTATAGAAACACTGATAGCTACGGAAGAAGGGACATTAACCAACAGTTATACGTAAGTAAGTTATGGAACGGCCGTTAGACTACATGTCGCTAAAGGTAGATAGTTGAATAAGTAATGATCAAATATTCTGAATCCACAAGTAACATAGTACCAAGATTAACTAAACACCATTTACATGAACTGCATGATGACAGCATAATTGATGCGCTTTTTCATAACTAATCGTTATATTCTTAGAGCCTACATACGGTCGTCATAAAAATATTAAATAATTTGCATAGCAATGAAACTTTACCTTGCATGCTCATAACAATGAAACGAGAATTTCATAACCTTTTGAAACCTTGACACAATCATTGTCAAGGTAAAAATATAATAAACCTTGCAATGTCGTATTAGTCCGGTAAAAAGTTTTGTAAATATTTATAATGACGTAATAGTGATTCATAGCATACAAACATGAATCTATTTTAGTTATTACATTGTTATGGAGACTTGCTATACCTTTTTGGGTTTACAGATCCGAATGGGAAACGGAACTTTCATAGTTAAGGAACGTCTTTCTGTGGAAGCGAAAGGCAATTCCTTTGTAGTTTTTAATAATTACACTGGAAGTTTCATCAACTATTTTTATTACGACCGGTCACAAGCTACGCAAGTTAAAAATAATCAATTTACCTACAATAAGATAATGTGAAAAAAAATTACATACATCGAATGAAAAATCCTTCGTTTTCCACGACTTTGCATTCACCACAGTACCTCTCAAATGACCTGACTTGACAGAAAATAGACATTAACAAACAGGTAAATTTATATTTTATTGTAATACCGTAATAACATTAATTAATTGCAGAAATATTGGCGCTAATAAGTTTCAAATGGTTACAAAAATAATGTTTTATAAAAATAAATAGATGAGCACAATATACGAACCCAACTCCATGAATGAGCAAAAATAGAATTATGAAAAAAAATTGAAATTACAAAAATAAAATCTACTTAAGCTATAAGATTGCACCAAAAGAAAAATCCACAGTATTAGAAATCTAATAATAAAGGCACTTAAATTCTACAAAAATAGTTAACCAATTACTATAAAATCTATATACTTTAGACCTCCCCAAGGTGAACTCAAGACCTGTCCCATAATCTCAAACGCTTCGATGCGATTTTAATTCGAGAAGTCGTACTATGTTTTTGGCATTACGAAAGCGAGTGAGATATACATACAACTTTCCAAATCGAAGCGTTTGTGACTACGGGGGCTGCTGAAGATTGCGGAATACAGGATGCAAAGGACCGGTCGATATGACAGTATCTGGGGAAGGCCTACGTCCATTAGTGCAGACGTCTTACGGTACTAAAGTTATGAACGCCAATATTCTCAATATTAGACCGTATAGTTAGCAGCCGGGTATACACTGCAGTGTTTCAAACAAATTGACCTACTTTCTGTACTTATCCGCCTTGTTTCGTAAAAACCACATGAGAGCGAATAGACAAGATGGCGGGCTGTTTAGTGGTCCTGGACCGTATATCCATTTCTCTACTTCAGTTATTGATTTTTCTACCACTTCTATTATTTCATCTTCGACGCCGCCACCTGCGAATTAAAGTAAAAATTAATAATACAAAACTTACGCTGTCGCTAAAATGGAATGACGAAGGCCCGGACTCTACCAAAGCGGATACGAGCGAAGCAGAGAGGAAATGTGCAAGATTCGACCAATCAAAGGAGAGACGAGAGAAGTTATGCTGTTTTTTTTGTGATTCTGCACATCTCATCCCCTCTTTTCTCGTTAGGTACCTAATTAAATATTTTTCGTAGTCTATAAAGATTATTACAATATTATTTGTTAACTTTAAAGCATAAAGAAAGTACTACATAGGTTGAGTTTGCACTTGGTGTTGATGTCCTGGCGTTCCAATAAGGTGCATAAGCAACCGGGTTCGGGGTTACTCAAGTTTGCTGTGCCTATTCATACTGTACAAGAGAGAAGCAGGTCTAAAAAGTATTGCAATCAGACATACACTTCGATTGTGGGAGTTTTCCTGTTAAAGTCAGTAAACCTGCTGTCAAATTTTATACTGACTGCTGTGATTGTTAGTGCTTGTCATGATTTGACGGCAAAATTGTATGGGAAAGCGCGGGAATATCCTCTTGAGAGACGCCGGGCGTCTCCCGCGGCGGCCGGGACGCTGTGAGGTTCTCTCCCTCTCACGTTCCGCCACCTCCTCTAGCATTACTGCTTCGCAGAAGGAGGTGACAGCGTCCCATTCCGTCTCGCTCCGGACCATGGCTTGCACCAGCGCCGGACGCGAGAGGTCGCCGCCGCCAATCGCCGCTTCGAGGACACGACGGTGCTCCGCCCACGCGGGGCACACCTCCACCGTGTCCTCCAGTCGATCCTCGCAATGGAAACACGCGGGCGTTTCCTCCCGCCCGATTCGGTGCAGGAACCTCCCGAAACAACCGTGTCCGGTGAGGACCTGCGTCAGGCGGAAGATGAGGACGCCGTGGCGTCTCTCAAGCCACTTCTCAAAGAGGGGACTTACCGCCACTTTTGTGGCGTGCCCTAAAGGCGACCACCTACAATTGCGAACCTTACCAAAGATAACCTTCGCAAAGGTCCCTCGAAAAACTGCTAATCGCGATTTTTTGCAATAATTTGAATAGGTACTTAAAAGCGATATTTTCTCTGTATACAGTGCACCTAATCAATACCTGGAGGCCATCAAACAATTGAGATCGATATCGCGAGTAGATTCTTAGAAAGATAAGTGAGTGTGTTCCGTCAACATAACAAAGATACGGAAGTCCCAATGTCATCATAACGTACCTGCTGTCGTATTTCACGATACAACGTGTCGTATTTGTAGCGACGCGATGTTTTAGTTTACACTTTACAGGGACCGGCGTTAGGCCCGGACCCCACCAAAGCGGAGACGTGTGGAGATGTTGGAAACAGAGAGTAGAGGAGATGCGTAGGAGTTAGGGTTTAAGATGGCGAGACACACCCAATTTAGCGCGATCTAACACGTAAGACGCGCGCCGCACGACGCTCACGACTCTTTTCGTCTCCGCTGTGTGTTTCTGCCTGCTTGGCCGCCGAGTGTGGCCGCTGGCCTAAACAAATATGGGACATCTCCTCTCTGCTCAACCGACTCCATTAAAGCTAAGCGGAGACGAGCGTTTACAGCATCTCACCGCACCTCACATCTCGTCTCCGCTTCGGTCGAGTCCGGGATAAATTCGGCGTACTATATCCGCACATCACTGCGAGATGGGGACCTCAGGCTTCAATAATGTTACCTGAAGTGCCCGATTTATGCCAATAATATCCTTTCCAAGGGGCCGCCTTCACGAGCGAGAGAATCACGGCTATATTATCGTCCTTGCCACGTTTTTCTATACACTCTCTTTTGGGCTGTCGGATGGAGGCGGCCCCTAAGAAGTTTACTTAACTGTTTCGTCGACCCATCTAGATAGAAATGGTCGTGGTTAAATTCAATCTTATTTCCTCAAGATCGCAAATGACAGATTTGCTTATCGCACCACTTAAGTATAATACGGCAGCGAAACCATTAAAATTGTTATTACTGTAATCAGTTACTTTTCAAGTAGTTGCTTGAGTATGAATTGCTTACGTCCTAAAGAAGTTGTAAACGTTTTGGAATGTGTTATTTCATGGTCTATCGGGATTCTAACCAAACTAGGTACCACTTCTACGCAGTTGAAACATTAAAAGCTGATTATGATAGTAACAGAATTATACTGTGACTTATCAGAAAATCTAACTGAAGATTAGTTTTAAAGTTTAGCTTCTATTTTTGTGTTTTTAACCGTTAGTGAAACATTGCAATTATTACGAGTATGTGCCAGCGGCAGCGCCAGGCCCTATTAAACATATTACCAATTATTATAATAATAAGCATTTTTTTACCAATCTAGCCTTATTTATTTCTAAAACACTAACCATAGAATAATTAGGCCTTGTACGGTACTGAAAACATCCTTGAGAAAAGACTGTCAACAGTTTAATACTGGTACTACGAGAGATCCGTTAAAAGATACATGATGCAGTTATACACGATTCGCTTTCTTGATAAGTTTATTTATTACGAAATCCACAGACAGCTCTTTACAATCTTAACCTAAACTATTGTAACTAATCATACAGCCAATTAAGGATTTACAATTTAACATCTGTACATAGCTAAGAATACAGCGTGTGAGAGTTTGTGTGCCTGAGGAGTTAAACTGGGTGTGTGAGTATGTTATAACGGTGTGGGGGGTGTGTGTGGTGATTGTCTGTATACCTTCTGTACAACCCTACTTATTTATTTATTTCGTTTAGATGTGTTTGTCAGTTCGTCACATACTGACGTTATTAATTGTTTCCTAAATATACCTTTTTTAGTATTAACTATATCGAGATGAGAGAATCTTTTGTTATAATTACTTATCGTCCTACCAATGACTGAGTTAAGTGCGTAGTTTGTGGTAGAAACTACACTCAAAACTCTGCGATAGTTAATGTATTTAACAAATTTTATTTATTCAGTTTCACAAATACAGAGCCTGTACAAGGCAGTGGTGTTAAGTGTACACAGTTCTTTTTAATTAAATTAAACCCCATAATTATAACTTCTATGTAGGGAGCGGATATTCAGATTATGCATTGCATATTTACCCAAAGTTTCTTTTTCCCCGGCAAAGGGTACAAAAGTATGGAAGCGGCTTCTTTTAATGTAATGTTTCGTGTGTAAAAGTTCCTTTTTCCCCGGCAAAGGGTACAAAAGTATGGAAGCGGCTTCTTTTAATGTAATGTTTCGTGTGTAAAAGTTCCTTTTTCCCCGGCAAAGGGTACAAAAGTATGGAAGCGGTTTCTTTTAATGTAATGTTTCGTGTGTATAACATGTAGAGCTCAAAAGCAAATTAATATTGACAATCTATTTAAAAACTGGCAGGAAATTTGTTTAAAACAAGTAAAAAAATACTACAACTATTTGAATTCAAATTTTGCTACTGAAATATCGAATAGGACAAAATGGTATGACTGGGCATAATTCATTTAAATTAAAACAATAAAAAGAAAAAAAAAGCAACTATTTATTTATTTAAAACGCGCGCTCCATACTATTAACTGCATCCGAACATCCCATCTCTACTAATAAAGCACCGGTCCCTCCGCAGACGATTAGCGAGAATCAAGGAGAGCTAGCAACAAGAAACTTCTCTAGACAGCGGCGTGCAGTCGTCTACCAGGCTGGGTAGGCCACGAAATAATGATAGCAAAAAAAAAAACGCGCAACTCCACAACGTCCGTCGCTCTACATAATTATGATGGCCCTCAATCCTCAAAGTAGTCACATTTATTGATTTATAATATTTGAAAATAAGCCTGTAAAAACAAAAGTTATAAATGCAAGAATTCAAGAACTCACCTCATTATTCAAGGTTCAACTCACGATTTTCTAACGATGCAAACAGAAGAAAGATTCTGCCACCTCAAATATCTTAACCAAGTGAGTGGGTGATAGTTACAGAACACGTCACTTGCAAGATATCCGAAGCGGCCTTTGAAGGCCCTATTTCATTGTGATTCGCATGTATAAATATATTTAATAAGTTAACTATGGATTTGAAATCTGTAAAAAAATCAACTCATTTATAAATTAAATCTACTCGCCTATTCTTTTTCAAATATGATTTTAAGACCTCGTCATAAAAAGTAGGCTTGCGTCGTAGTTCGACCATTAATTCTTTTTCTATAGAAATTAAAGATAGATTTGTGAGTCGTTGCTGACTTTGTGTGTTTCGTAAATAGGTGTGGATACGTTTTAAGGACGAAAATGAACGTTCTGCCGATGCGCTGCTTGCTGGGATAGTAACAATAAACTTCGCCAAACGCAAAACTTCTGAAAAAACTTTATCTAAGTTACTTTTATACAAATTTTGAATGATATCATATATGCTACAATTCGCAAATTCAGCATTCAAAGTGAGTACATTATCAATAATTTCGTTAAAAATTCGCCGATAGTGTATTTTTATATTATCGACATTGCGCTTTCTTTTGGGTGGTCCGGTTATGAGGGCAGTTGCATCATAATTGTTCTCGAACTTGTCTCTGTAACGAGCTAAAAATGACTCGAATTGTTTTATCTTTTTAACACAATACGCGATGTCACAAGTTTTTTTCTGTATAATGTCGTATAAAACATCGGTTTCAGCAAAAATATCCGCGAAGGTTTTTAAAAAAAAATTGAATTCAAATTCTTTCATGTTAAATAAAAATGAAGTGACTTGTGACAATGTATCACCATCCCAGTGTTGTGTATTTTCATTCATTTCTTCAAACAACTGGAGGAGGTGTGTGGACTCGTTTTTAATTATATTTAACGTGCGCGAGTGATATGTCCACCTTGTTTCCGCGACACGAGGCAGCTTTTTCATAACGGCAAAGTCGTTATAATACGCCATTCGTTTCGTACTACTGTGAAAAAAAACCGCAATTGATTTTATTATACTAAAAAAGCGTTTGGTTTCAGGAACCCGTTCAAAAGATTTCGATAAAACTAAATTTAATACATGTGCGGAACACCAAACATACATAGCTTGCGGACATTTTTGCCTCACCAAAGCCTGTACGCCGTTAATTTGAGAGGATAAAACTGCTGCCCCGTCATAAGTTTGTGCAATTAATTTAGAATGACAATCTAAGTTTTCTAAAATTTCCAAAATTATAGAACTTAAAGCTACAGCGGTCCGATCCGCGCTGACATCTACGTATTTAATAAATCGATCCACTACTTCGGAATCACGAAAATATCTTAAAATCAGATCTAATTGTTCTCGGCCGCTTATGTCCGATGTTTCATCCACCATGACAGCAACATAATCGGACTGTTTAATTTCGTCTTTAATAATATCACTCATCACAGATGCAACGCTCGAGATCAAATCATTTTGCGTTCTGTTCGACATGCCCGTGAATGAGGTACTTGCATTTTGTAAGTGGGTTTCTAAAACTCCATCATACTTTGCTAATAAATCTACTGTTTCTAAATAATTACCTCTATTCATTGATGATAATGATTCATCGTGGCCGCGAAAAGCTAATTCTTGTTTTCCCAGAAAGCATACGACATCGATCAGTCTTTGAAAAATATTTCTATTCCTATCTACTTTAGAATTATGCCTTTCTATATCTAATCTTAACTGGCTGTTAATACTAGTTTCAATACGTGATTTACCAAATGTATTTAACTTTAAGCAAGCCTCTATATGTTTTTCTGATAGGTCATGCTTTTTGGCCGAGGAATGAAAATTATGCAAATCAATAAATCCCTCACTCCACTTACTGGAAGTATTAAACAAAATGCACGGAAAACAAAATAATTTATTTGTATGTATACAGCCACACAGCCAGGTAAATGTTGCATAATTTTGAGGATTGAAATGACGAGTACGCGCTGGATTACCATATTTTTGGATTAATTCTCGTAATTCGGGTACACATCTACCTTTAGACACAACTTGAAGCTTGTCATTATACGATAATAGAGAAAACTTATTGCCTTTAACTTCTAACAAACACACATTATCAGCACAAACTTCACAAGTAAACACCATTGTTAGGTGAATAAACAATTAATACACAACAAAATTAATATTTACACTACTGTTACTGTTAAATGTACGTTTTCTGTTTCAAAACAAATGTGTAAATAACTTAATATGTTAAAATTAAAACATTCAAGATCGCGATATAAATTGCTTGTCACAATGAAACAATAATGGCTTCCTTCAGAAAAATATAATTTCTAATTTGTCGATGGAAAAATACGACCAAATAAAATTGCATCATTTTCATATCGAGTTGGTTCACAACAGTGATAAACAAAATTTTGCAGGATAATACAAAATCCACTAAATTTATATTTAATTTGGAAAGGAACCGGAACCAACCCTGCTTAGTGCATTGCTGCACGGTAGCCCGCGAAATTCAAATTTCCTCACATTTTTTGCAATTTGCAGGCCAGTGCTAGGTTGTATGTTGATGATTATATGATTTGCGGCTGTAAGACGTATGTAGTCACATTTTAATCAACATACAACATAGCACTGGCCTGCAAATTGCAAAAAAACGTAAGAAAATTTGAATTTCGCGGGCTAAAGAACATCCACCTTGAATCCTGGCCTTGTGTTGTAGCAGCCAATCATAGCCCAGCTACACTCGCAGGAGTTACCGCCCACAAATGGCTGCAATCTATACAAGTGTGCGGTTCATACACACGAAAATATGCACCAATGTGCCGCTGTGTGCGTAAATTTATCAATGGGATTAAGGCAAGTGGATTGCTTGCCTATAAGCAGGCCCGGTCGAGTTTGTACGGCGAACTTGAGACATGCCTACTGGGGATACAAAAAATGTTACCCCAAAAAAAAAGAATTGTGAAAGACCTAAAAAGAGACCAAAAAATTATGTAATTTGGGTCTGTCATAATACTCTCTCTAAGGAACAGATTGCTAGTGTTACCAGTAATTAATGTGTTGAACCATTGGTAGTAAATAATAATCGACGATGATAGTATTTACAGATAATTACAGACTTTTATAAAATAATATCACTTACTTGAACCAATAATATCCAAAATTACTTCATGTAATTATTTACTTGTATATCAGTGGTTGATAATAAAATAATAAGTTTAAGGTTGGATTTTGTAGTAGTAACTTTATCAAATTCATGGGCAACCCAACAAAATATGGCGCACTGTTTGTGTTTATGCATGATCGTTTGTTGTTTGTTTAGCGTTTGGCTGGGCGGACGACTTCTTGGTTACGTGCGTTATTTGTATTAATGCCTCTTTGTGCTTTATGTGTTCTCCATTATTGTGTCGAATCGAGCTTTTGTTCTTCGTCGGTAGTGTCGAGATACATTTTATAGATAACGTAGTTTTAAGACTGAGACGTTGACTCTTCTTTCCTTTTTGTGGAAGTCACAAAATGACTGACAACTTGAAGCGAAAATGTGTAAAGTGTGGGTTATCACCAAATGCCGATGACCACAACATTAAATTACATCGTTTTCCTAAACCAGGATCAACAAATATGAGGCGGTAAGTCTGAATCCAAATAGAAACCAAGAATGTTAATTTCCTACATTATCAAGAATTCAATAACTCCAACGTCTTTATAAATCCACCTGACCAATTCAGTACTTAATGAAATGTCCAAGTGAGACTCCACCTGACAGCACCACCAAATTATGTTTCCTTCTTTTTCAGATGTGAAATGTGGGCCAAATATTGTTTTCCAGACAAGCTTTGGTCGTCTGTCGACTTCCAACGCAAATTATATGCTGAACATAGAATGTTATGCAACAAGCATTTTAAAGATTCAGAGTTTATTAATATTGAGGAAAAGAAATTATCCAAACATGCTGTTCCGGAAATGATTGATTTTGATGAGGTAAATAAATTTCAAATTTCCACTCAACATTTCAATGTTATCTATTAGTAATGTGTTGCATCGTTCAAAGTATTTTAACATACTTACATTATTTATTTCTTTTTTAGGAAATTGAAGCACAACCCATGACAAAACTGTGTAACGAAAACATTCAAGTTTCAAAGGTATGAATGAATTATGTTATGTTTATGCCATGAATAATACTATTATTATAATCACTGCAATGTACTCAATTCATAAGTTTTCTGTCACATTTTGTTATAGTTGGTAACTATAAATAAAGCTGATCAAAATGTGATGGGTACATGCACTACAAGATGGCAAAAACATGCATTCACTTGTAGTTATTTCTTTGAATCACAAAGTCATGCAAGTGAAAACCAACTATGGTAAACTTTAATACTAACATTTTTGTTTTAGCACCAAGATGTCTCTGAACTGAATACAACAAAATCTGTACCAGGGCCATCACGGGTTTTAATGGATATAACAAATGAAAACAATGAAAAGGTAAATTACGACGGTGAAGTGCCAATAACACCTAACTGACTTTTAAAAAACTGCTTTTTAAAGTTAGGTAATGCCATAAAATATACATGTTGGTATAGTTGGGAAGTATTTCCACATTTTAATTGAATGCTGTTGCAATTAAAATACACTTAGGAGATTTCACTAAAACATGCGAAATACGCCTTTAAATTCAAAATAATAAAAAATTAATTTCTCGAAAAATGTCAGTTAGGAGGTATTGGCACTTCACCGTCGATTAGTTTTGTATTTCTTACAATAGGTACTTACTTACCGACATTTTTGAAAATAACAAAATCAATTACACACCATAAAATGTTTATTTATTTTTTTAATTCTAGTTGGTTCCTGTTGCTAAAATGGGGTGTATTTTGACACCTAAACCAGGCTCATCACAATTATTTATTGACAGTAAAAGGGAGCATCAAAAGGTAACCAGTGTTAATTAAATCCTTCATGGAATATTAGATAATATTAGATGTTTTTTTAGGGTTCCGTACCCAAAGGGTAAAAACAGGACCCTCCACTGTCCGTCCGTCTGTCTGTCACCAGGCTGTATCTCATGAACCGTGATAGCTAGACAGTTGAAATTTTAACAGATGATTCTGATTTTGGTTGCCACTATTACAACAAATACTATAAACAGAATAAAATAAACAGTTGACGTGATTTTTTTGCCGTTTTGTCTAATGTTGTACAGATAATGGTACGGAACCCTTCGTGCGCGAGTCCGACTCGCACTTGCCTGGTTTTTTATACTGTTATCTAAATTATTTTTAACATTATGATTTATTTTCATTTCAGTTAGTTTCTCCAATGCCACCGAAGAAAATCCAGAAACTGAATGATACAGCCTTATATAAAAACTGTAGAAAACATATGAAACGAATTTGCTATTTGCGCAATAGAGTAAAACAATTAAAAGGAAAAGAGTTGTTGAATGTCTTGACTGAAAACGAATCTGTGCAATCTTTGATGAAGAAATTAAGTCCTTCATTTGCATTGATGTTGCAATCGCAATTAAGAAATGTAAAAAGGAAACACACTGGCAGAAGGTGGACATTGGAAGAAAAAATAATAGCATTGAGGCTGTATAAAAGATCTGCCACCTGCTATCGACTCCTTCCAAGACTCTGGTGTCTTCCTGCACCAAGCACTTTAAAATCGTTATTAAGCCAATTTAACCTAAATACAGGTATCAACAACAAAATTCTCAATGGCTTAAAGAATTACATTAAAAAACAAAATCCATCAGATAATGCGTTTGTTCTTATGTTTGATGAGATGGCCATTAGGAAACACCTGTGGTACAACAGCAAACTGGATAAAATTATAGGGTACCAAGACCATGGATTACAAGGTACAACCCAACAAGAGGCCACATATGCTCTTGTGTTTATGGTAGCTGGCATAAGAAAAAAAATAAAGCAACCCGTAGCATTTTATCTGTCAGGGTCTAATGTGACATCAGATAGATTGGCAGTCCTAATAAAAGAGGTTTGTGTATTTAGTTATTCTTAAAAATGCTTTACCTTTTTGTAAACTCAAGATCAAGATGCATATAATGCAGCAAACTTATCTGGCCCGGTCATGGCGGATTGGCGGCGCTATCGGAGAACAAAAAATTATAGATGCTGTCAATTGCTACAGTGATTTTGATAGTACCAATAGGGTAGATGACACCATAAAACAATAATTCCCAGACACCTATCTCTAAAAAAACACTTTATTTTGGGCCTGAAAACCCGATTTATTTTCAATTAATTGCCAAATTCTTAGTTGTTTTTAGTTTTTAGTTAATTTTTAGTTGCTTTGAAATCAATAAATAGTTGAGTCATTGAGTTAGAAAAACAGTGACGTCACAGTTGGCTATTGCCATACAAAATCTATGAGAGAACCGCGTTTGACAGCTGTTAAAAATTATCTCAATTGATTGGTGTGTCATCTACCCTATTATAACCACCGGATCAGATAAGTTTGCGGCACTATACAGTTTTGTCATACCATGCAAGCTTCAGATGTAGTTGATTTTCAACAGTTTACTAAATATATTTTTTTTTTAGGTATTGAATAAGTGCTTCGAAATAGGAATGATCATATCTGCAACTGTGTGTGATATGTATAGAGTTAACAGAAGAGCCCTAACAATTTTGGGTGCTTCCAAAAGTCAACCCTGTTTCAATATAGAAAACAATGAAGTGGTGGCTATTTTCGATCCTCCTCATTTATTAAAATGTTTCAGAAACTTATTTCTTAAATATAATATAAACTGTATTACAAATATTACATCTGGTAACATGAACGGCAAAGGTAATTATTGTTAATTATTAATCAGTTGTGTAAATATCGATGATGTTTGCCTGTACAGTACTAATATTGTTTGTAAAATTGATGAATTACTAATGTTAAATTTAGAGTTTCTAACTAGTGATGATATGACCTAAAGCCGTTTGAGCTACTATTGAGCTATAATATATCTTTCTGTTTGATCAATTGAACTTGAAATAAAATATACTGAGGAGTCATCTACAATATATATTTATATATATATATATATATATATAAGTAAAAAGTAATTCAAACAATCTTCTAACAATTTTTTATTTTATTTACAGGTATTGCATGTGGATTATAGCCCATACGCAAAATACGCGCTTTGACGTGGACTTGCGGACACCAGCCCGTTATACAATACAATACAATACAATACAGGTATTGCAAAATGGAGTCACATCCAAGACTTTTACGACCTCGACAACATGAACCCAAATTTCGTGTTTGCACCAGTGTTGAGAAATGACCATTTAGACCCTAACACTAAACAAAAAATGAAAGTAAATCTAGCTGCTCAAGTGCTAAGTCACTCTGTAGCAGCAGGGATGTTTGCCAAAATATCACAAGGTATGTATATTTTTATTTTCATAATGGTTTGACTGAAGGGCTAAACACCACGTAGTATGCACATTAAAAGGCCGCGAAAAGACATTGAGCAATGGTCAAGATGCACCATGCCATTATCTAATCACACTGCTCGCTTGTATTTATCCTGCTAGAGTTAAGAAGAATCAACTCCATTTTGCCCTGTTTTCATGATTTCGACCCATGAAACTATGTAGTTACATTTCATTCTTACCATAAAATATCTGTTTATGTATATAATTTTTTATTAATTTTCAGGAGAATTGTCTGCAGATGCAACAATAACAGCGGAAGTGATATCAAACATCGATAAATTGTTTGACGCCGTAAACAGTGATACGGCTGATCTCCGAAGAGGTAAACCGCACTCCACAAATATGACGTCAACGTCACCTCACATCAAACACTTTGAGGAAATCAAATCGTTTTTTCAAAATTTAGAATTTGTGGGGTGTCGGAGCTCACCGCCTTCGAAGGATGGATGGATCTGGACCATGAATGGCATTGTAAAAATATTTCATGCCCTTAAACAAAAACACAATATAAGATCACTGGCAACTCGACGTCTCCAGCAGGATCCTTTAGAGAATTTGTTTGGCGCTATTCGTGCAAATTGTGGTGCAAATTCCAACCCGACGTCTTCACAATTTATTGGTGGGCTAAAAACCACCATCATTTCAAACCTGGCCCATATACAATCAGGAAATAATTGTGAAGACGACAATTATAGTACAATTATGTCAAATTTTAAAGACCTGTTTGCCTCACCACAGACCACAAGCCAAGAAAATAGGGAAGATCCACATATTATATCCGACATGCTTGCTTCAGTGGACAACACATTTGAATCAAGTTTGTCGGACTCTGCGGAAATGCAAGCTTGTGCTTATGTATGTGGGTTTATCATAAAAAATCTCAAAGTTGCTTGTGGTGATTGTGAAAAAGTGCTTAAAGCCACAAACATTGAAAATTTTCATTCCTTTGTAGAATTTAAAGAGTATGATGACATCAAGAAGAGATTAATTTACGCGTCTAAAAATTTTATAACGTGCGTTGAAGAATGCGCCAAAATTTGTAATAGTTTTTTCTTGATGTCATCATCAAATCCAGATTAAAAAAAAACAATAATACAAAAAATGTATAGTGACGTAAATTTTAGTTTTTTAGATAATTGTGAGAAACATAGACAAAAAAATTTTCAGTTTATAAGTAATAGTGTTTTTCACATATGTGTAAAAAGATTTTGCACATTACAAAATCGAAAATATGTAGAGGCCGCCAGCAATCGATCTTTAAAAAAGAAAATAGACATTTTAAAACACAAGTGAGTTTCACTTGTTTTGAAAATGTCTATTTTCTTTTCTTTTGATACCGGTAGTCATTTTATAAACAGAAATATTTTGTAAAGAAAATAGACAGTCACAAACAAACGTATGTGAGTTTCACAAGTTCAAGTGACTTTCACCTACGTTATTATAATGTCTAGTTTCTAAAAATATTTGGTTATGTTCGTTATTTCCTTATTTTATTATAATAACAGTGTAATTACGTTCGCTAACTCCACACACTACTTTCTTATCTGTGGATAGATTACTTGTATTTTTAACCGACTTCAAAAAGGAGGAGGTTCTCAATTCGATTGTTTTTTTTTTAATGTATTTTGACCTTTTTTTTTTGTTATTTTCGTAAACTCAATTTTGCCTTGGGAATGCATTAGAAACGTTTCACTACAAAAATGTACCTAATTAGAAATTAGAGCATGGGTTAAAAGTTTATTTTGTCTTCCTATCTTTTTGATTTTAATATAATATTTCATTATTCTGTTATGTTATTCAGTATTACTGTAAAGAATCAGGAAATACTTATATAATCAGATTTTGTAGAATAATTGTGAAATAATGTCAATAAATATCAATAATTCCACTATCCTTAGTGTTATTTTTATAACCCATTTACTCTCGCGATTAATTTTAGGAAACTAGAAACGAATCTGCAATAATACTAAGGAAAAGTAGCGCATGTTACTTTTCCGTAGTAAAATTGCAGATTCGTTTCTAGTTTCCAATTAAAATTAATTCTGTAGGTCTAATCAGAAACCGCTTTCAAATCTTCCCGCTTTGAATAGTTTTATGGGACACAGTTAGATGGCAGCACAGTCGAATTCTGTCTTGTCTTTTTTTGTATGAAGTTGTCATTCTTACCGCTAGGTTATTAGTGTTCTGTGCCTATAAGATGCGTCCGGCGGGTGAGCGTCGAGCTTCGTAGCAACTTCCAGTACAGTGTTAGTTACGTAACACGGGCGCGAAAAATTGCTATAAGTATTCGAACAGGAGTTAGAACTTTTTTTTAATATTTTGTACAAAGTGTTAGTTTATTACATAGTTCATTAGTTATAATAATTCCCCCAGTTGGTAGGGTAGGCTTGGTCTAATTGCCTCTTCGTTGCGCTCGCCCATGTCTCTAGACCAACTAGAAACAACTAGACAGTTCGCGCCAGCGGTGTAAATAGACAGCGAGGAACTGATAGGATATATTCTATCTTTATCTATTGACCATTTCATAATGGAAAACCCAATCCTTAACACGATATAATATAGCACGCGATGTTTGCCATATTTTAGCCAGTAACAGTGTAACTAATGGATATTCGCTTATGATGTCAAGGTCAGGGATGGGCGTCCTCGATTAAATATGAATAACATCACCATCTGCCTAGCCTTTTCACAACTATGTTAGGGTCGGCTTCCAGTCTAACCGGATGCAGCTGAATACCAGTATTTTACATGGAGCGACTGCCTATCTGACCTCCACAACCCAGTTAGTTCAGTTAGTTAACCCTCTCACTGAGAGAGACGGATAGATCCGAATTACGGACGAAGCATTAGAGAGTAAAGCCCCTGGCATTATGCGTTTCTGACGTTAGTCGCCCAAACCGTCATGATTTCATGAATAATGAAAGACGAGCCCAGTTTGCACGCAGAATATGTTTTTATCAAACATATTCAGCATGAAAACTTGATAGGTGTGTTGGGCGAGATGAGAGAACGCTGAACCTTAACAATAAAAAAATCTGACAGGATCCGAGCCTTTCGGGCAGGGGCCCACTTTTAACTTTCAAAAAGGGCCAAAAACTAACAATGGGCTGTTCAGTTATGTTGATTTTTATCTCATCGTACGGGACCTGAACCAAAACGACTGGAAACAGGCAAAACTTCTCGAAAACATTGTGGCCTTTCACTAAAGATATTCATTCACACTAAACTATTGTTTACAAGTATCACCACTCTCACATGTTTCATACCACGTTGATATTATAATGTGTTTTGGTCAGTTACCACATAGGAATACCTACTTTATCAACCAGGCAACAAAAACCTATTGTCTGATAACAATTACTTACCTAACTATTAGCGATAGTATTATTATTATTATTATTTATTTATTTATTAATCAATATGGTAAGTAAAGTTATAAACTAAGCCCCACAAAACCGTTTTAATGGTTTGACTGTGGGGTCGGGTGTGGTGTCGTGAGTAGTATACCTACCTATAGTAAAATTGGGCGAATCATGCATCGCGAAAAAGCCCGTTTGTGAAAGACTGCACCCAACGTTAGTTTTAGTTAGGTTCCTTTAAAGCCTGCGGAAAGAAATAGGACCCCGGTCGGTGGAAAAACATTAAGTCAGCAAATTTTGTATTCATTTTCGGAATTTTCAGTATTTTATTCGGTCGTTTCTTCTTGCTGACAATAAAGCTAAACGTTGGACGCTGCTTTGTCGAACGTAACGCCACCACAATCCGGCTGAACGCGAAGACGCCGCATTATATAACTAACAGCGTTGTTTTTCAATCCGGCGCTCCTTTAAGTAATAGTAGCCGTATTATACGAATTGGCGCGTTATACGAATTGGCGCGTTATACGAATTGGCTGCGACATCTATACTAGTATAATATAAAGCTAAAGAGTTAGTTTGGTTGAACGCGCTAATCCCAGGACACGGTAATATTATAATACAGTAGTGTAACTCGGCCGCATGATAAAAATAAATGCCTACAGCCGCGCGGTACGTAAACATGCGTTAGGGCTGCCCGTCTCCAGCATTTTAATTACATTTGCCTACTTTCTGTTTCCTAAATACCCTTTTTATATAAATAAATGAAATACTTTGTATATTGAATAGGAAGTGTTCAATAAAAATGCGTGTTGTTTTTTGATTGGTAGATTTAATTAAAAACACATGTTACTCTATTCGCTTTATTTATTAATCCAAACACCATTTTTTTCGTGAGATAAAAGGAAATACTTATCCATTAAAAAGACACACATTATGTACCTACCTACTAGTAAGTAAAATTATTTTATAATCTTACCTTTCAGAGATTCCAAGTAATTTAAAAAAACTTATGTCTGGATGCGTTATTGACGAATTCATACAACCAAAAACAGCACAATATTTCCTACTCGCCATATTAACTGATTTTTAGAGAAAAAATCGCGCGGTTATTGTTAAAAAAATAACACACTGTCCGTTCGACACTGCGGTACAGCCGTGACCAAAGAGTATAATAATAATAAGGGAGAAGAGAGCCCTCTTGTGCCATTTTTATGCATCCAATTTGAAGCGCCATCTGGATTTCTTAACAAGAACTAAGGTTCTATAGGTAGCTAGAGGTAGATAGGAATGGATGTATACCTTCATATAGGTCAATATTTGTTTACATAAAGGTGATCATTCAAATTTTCTTGTTTTTTTTTGCAAATAGCAGCTGTTTTGTTTATGTCGTATGTTGATCATAATGAAATTTGCGAATTATAATATGAGCCATCTTTTTATTCGCGAATTGCATTTTGCTCAACTATACGATGTAAACAAGCTTCTATTTGCAAAAAACAAGAAAGAATTTCGCTGGCTACATTCATATTTGAATAGAATTGACAGTTACACAGAGAATTTGTAAATAATTAAACATAAGATGGACTAACGAAACACATTCAAGCGTAAGCGCAAGTTGCGGTGGCCATTATATGATGTTGCCAGTTTATGTTAGACAAAAAGGATTTCCGAGACAAGGTTGTGGTATAATTGATAATACGAAACAGTCATGAAATATAAAAACGTGATAATTTTGATGAAAAATGTAACAATTATTCTCATTAAATTAAAGAACTTAATTATTTGATTTTCATAATTGAACAGAGACATCTATCGTTAATTATGAAATACATAGTTTATTGGTTAAGTAAAGTAGATGGCGACTCTTTCTTCACTGAAGTTGTACATGTTCTAACTGTCTCCCCCCTGGCCGTGACTGTCTGCGCCCCGAGCGCCGCCCGAGATCGAGGCGCGTAGGTATAGCTCGCGTTTCGTCCGTTTGTATGAAGTTGGAGTACTGTATTATAATATTACCGTGCCCAGGAACTAGGTTCGACTTGAAAAAACATTTTAATGTTGGATAGGCCATTAATTTATCGAGGAAGACTATATCGCTATAAAACATCACGTTACGGCCAATAGGAGCGGAGCATCAATGAAAAATGTTGCAAAAACGGAGAAAATAGTAAAAACGGGCGAAGGTCGCGGGCAACAGCTGGGTTACAAATAAGTACCTATTTATTAATTTATTGGATCTCCAACATTAAATGCATATGTGCAGCAAATGTATGGTATACTTAGGTATTTTATTCATGAAACAATTAAGTACTTATCATGAAAAACAATAACCTTTTTTTTTTTTTTTTTTTTTTTCGGATGGGAAATCATCAAATGACTTCTCCCGCTCTGGGCGGAGCAGGAGGGAGTGTCAGACTTTTACTGACTAAAACCCATCCATGTTCCTTCATCACCCTTTGTGTTCCGGGGCCGCGGTATCTCTTTCGAACAGTCCCGCAACCCCGGCAGGCATCGGTCCTTGCGGACCCCTTCCTTTTTGCTGACTCTCTTTGAGGCGCGCGTGGAACACGAACGCGCCGTCGACACGGCCTGTCGTCATGAGACGGACGGACGGCGAGCTAGCCCATAGCCCACCGTCCACAGGCCCGCGCCTACGGTGGCCGGGGGCCACGTGGTGGCCCCCGACGCCCGGGGCGTCTCCCGCGGCGGCCGGGACGCTGTGAGGTTCTCTCCCTCTCACGTTCCGCCACCTCCTTCTCTAGCATTACTGCTTCGCAGAAGGAGGTGACGGCGTCCCATTCCGTCTCGCTCCGGACCATGGCTTGCACCAGGGCCGGACGCGAGAGGTCGCCGCCGCCAAATCCGCTTCGAGGACACGGCGGTGCTCCGCCCACGCGGGGCACACCTCCACCGTGTGCTCCACCGTGTCCTCCGGTCGATCCTCACAGTAAAAATAACAATTACCTAGATCAATATTTTATAATGTTATTCAATTTTAACATGACAAATAGATTGCTATTTGTAATAAGTCTGAAATCGCCAACCCGTCTTTAGCAAGTGTGGTGATCACTGCTCGTGCCTTCTCTGTATGAGAAGAGACCTTTGCCCAGCAGTGGGACAGTAATAGTCCGGTATTATTATTATAAATAGATTTCACACTTGTGTGCACTGAAATTGCGATGTTTTCATGCATGCCATTCAGGCGCGGGACATTTGCTCGTATATGTACTTAAATAAGTGTGGTTTACTGACCTGTCGATACTTTCATTTCATCGGTGACCTCGCAGTAGAACATCGTCTGTAACGCGCCCTGCACGCCCACTCCGGCCCTGCGTGCGGTCAAAAATAACGGTCAATCAGCCAATTTACATTACCTCCAATTAGTTTTACATATACTATTGTATTGTCAAATTCGTTACTATAATTTTGTTAATTATAATTTAGGTTAACAGATAGGTATCGTAATTATTCGTATAAGTACACACTTCAATTGAAATAAATGAATAAAAATACTAGTTTAATTGCTAATAATTAAAAAGGAAACCTGGACTTATAATTAATATAAGTCTGAAATCACCAACCCGTCTTGAGCAAGCGTGATGATCAATGCTCGTGCCTTCTCTGTGTGAGAAGAGCCCTTTGCCCAGCAGTGGGACAGTAATAGGCTGGTATATTATTATTTTTATATAATTTTTATTGCTTTTCAGAATCTAATTCACGTTAACAAGTTCAATGAAAGATAATGCAAAATGAAGTGGTACTTGATAGTTCGAATTTCATTCACACGATAAAAGGGTGATGCTATTTCTCTTGGTAATATAACTTTGACCCCTTCAGAACACTTATTAAATGTCTCTTACAGTAATATGTAAGTTAATCAATATAATTTATCAATCAATTTAGTTTTTATTTAAACGAAAAATAAAAAATAAGAGTCAATCTCAATAATCAAGGTAAAACTAATATGAAGATCAAAGATTAAAAAACTGACCTGTAAGATGCAATTTTTTGCAGGTCTGTGACCGGCACATCATACCCACATTCTTCCAGCACTTCTTCCTTGGCAATCTCGTGGAGAGACTTGTTCTTGTCGACAATGCCAGCACACATCTCTAAGGTAATGCCTAGCTGTGCTGGGTACTTTGTAGTGTCTATCACATTACTTTGACGGTCTTGTATTGGTATACTGTTGTAGTATATTGCTGGGGACAAAAAAAAAAGATTATGAACCTGGGATCAACAAAAGTGCTCTGCAGGAGCAGTTAATACAGCCATAAAACACAGGCGTAAAAATGGATCAATGTGATGTTGATAGTGCAGTGTCAATCACTCACCAGGTCTGAAATGTTGCGATAGCACAAACATTTTTCTCGTAACATTGTAGATCAGAACAATATAAGAGTCACGTTGTGCTAAAGAATCATGTGTCTCTTGATTACCATTCAGCTTAAAGAATATACGATATGGTTTAAGGTCAGGGGAGTATTGTATATCTGTCTTATATACTTGTCCAATAACTAGGTGATCCATTGCTTGTCTTATTAAATGGTTTTAACATTAATTTGAAAACTCATAAAACTTAAATTTAGATCTGAACCACTTGGAGAATTTTGTATTTATTATTTTCAAATATTACACTTTTGTTAGTTTTTATTTTTATCAAATTAATATTGACAGTGTCAGGCTGACAATTTTGAGTTACCAAATATGATCATCTTTCCATAGAGGGGATTGTAAAAAGTTTCCTTGAGAAGGAAACTTTTAGTGTAAACAAAAGGGAATATGCATAAATTTTCTTTTTTTTAATTTGATATGGAATGTTGAAGTACTATAAAAATATTGACAAAAAGCGAAAACAAGACATAAATCGGCCAAACAGCACAAAAGTTATAACCCTTTAAACTTTTGTTTCTCTAGATAAACGGAATTTAGTATGGATTTTGTACGTTGATGCAGGGCAAGACGTCATTCGCAGTTTCAAATGATTATAACTTACTATTTTTTACAGATATTAAAAAAATAATTTCACTTTGCTATTTCTGATGTTAATACGCTTTGTTTAGAGTGATAAAAAAAGATCATGCATAGGTATACCCTATTACAAACAGCTATAAAATGTGAACAAATTGGTTTTATATCTGATCTAGTAATGCTTATCAGCTCAAGTAATTAAAATCATTTACAATGTAGGCCAACTGAACATTTTTATCTCAATGTAGTTACATATAAATTTATTAAATAAAACAAAACATTTCCTAAATATGAGTATCATACAAGCAAAATCACTTGTCTATTGGAAGCTGTTTGAGATTACAGATAATTTTGCCAGTTTTTATGAAGTTATGAGTTTGTTTTAGTCTAGCTAGAGTCTACGAGTAGTCGAGTAGTTTTTAAAAAAGATTTTTATTTTGATGAGTAAAGTGTTTGTAAAAACCAATTAAAGCCGATAATGCAAAGCACAGCATTTGTAACTGTATTATGGAGCTTAGAAAGCCTGACATTCCATACAAAATACTGGTAATCAGCAAATCAGGATACTATACTTCTGAACTTGACAGCCTATGACGTTTTCAAATAATGGTAGCCTAGATTCTTCTGAAGATTGATTATAATCTGTATAGCTTAATTCTGCATATCACCATCCACTTCAAGGTGTACACCTTCTCATAATCGAGTCACAGCACTTTTTTGCTTTTGGGAACAAAAAAAAAACTCGCGTGTACTCACCGGGTCTGAATTGCTTCACAAATATTAACACATTCCTGGTCACATTGAAGACTATGATAGCGACGCTGTCGTGCACCTCTAGCATATCCCAGTTCTTCTCCTTGCCTCCCTGCGTGTAGTTGAAACGAAATGGCCTCACGTAGGGCGAATCTGGCAAGGGAGTCAGATACACATCCTTTAGGTCTTCCATCTTCGGAACTCTATACTATCGGTACGGCGGTATTATTAAATTAATGCTTTTAATTAATTGATGTACTGATTACAGAGATTGCTTATGCTATAATTTCAATGAATTCTAAATTATTAAACATCAAATTGCAACACTTTATTCCTTTATCGACGTTGCTGTCGAACTGAACTGAAAGTAAAGTACTGAACTGAAACTGATAACTGACGTTATTGATCTGTCTAAATTACTGTCAGCTAGTGACAGACGACAGTTGAGAGCAGTGTTGCCAACGGGCTATGGTTTTTTTTTTCTATCGGCCGAGCCGCAAGTTTAGGATCGATTTAATTAGATCAACATCATGGAACTAGTGCATGATTGGTAATCCTTTAAGGTAGACCAAGGAAAAAATATTCCTATCAAATCAGCCGTGCAAGTACGTAGGAATCGATTCGATAAATCTGACAGTCATTCTCGACAAAATGAGTTTATAACAAAGATAAAAACTCATTTTGTCGAGAATAACTGTCAGATTTATCGAATCGATTCCTACGTACTTGCACTGCAGTAGGTAAATATAACATAAAATGAAAAAAGTAAAAAAGATTAAAATACTGAACTAAGTATTCATGTCAAATCATTCAATGTCAGAGTGTATAGAAGAAAGGAATAAATAATAAACAAGCGAAGTCCGAAATTTCGACATTCACAGAGCAATTTCATTGGAGCACCTTAATCCCAAGCCTTTTTATCTTCGAGATAGTGACTAACACGATAGTAGGCTTTCAGGCACAGCTTCCGTTTTAAAAACGATTTGAATTTATTTAGGCTTAGTGCTTGAATTTGGCTCGGAAGTTTATTGTAAAAACGTATACATTGGCATCTTAAATTGCCCCCTATTTTTTGAGCCTCGTTGCAGGAATAACAAATTTGTGTTTGTTCCTCGTATTTATGTTGTGGAAATCACTGTATTTTTTAAACAAATTAATATTTTCGTGTGCGTACAAAAGGTTTTCTTAAATAAACTGAGAAGGCACAGTAAGAATATTAATCTCTTTTCTCTTTTCTTTATTTATCTCTGAGAGAGTATCTGGGACTTAATTTATAAATTAAACGAATTGCCCTTTTTTGCCTAACAAATATTGTCTGAATATCGGCGGCATTGCCCCACAAGAGAATACCGTACGACATCACGCTTTGAAAATAACTAAATTAAACTAAACAGGCTGTCTGTAAATCAGTTAACTCATGAATTCTTCTAACGCTATGCTGCAGAGCTAAGTTTTTTAGAAAATTTGTCTATATGCGGGCCCCACTGAAGCTTGGCATCCAAAGTTATGCCTAGGAACACTGTGCTATCTTCCGGTTTCAACTCTTCATCCTTAATTAGTACAGCGGTTTCCACTTGTCTTACATGGGGTATCGTAAACTTAATACATTTACTTTTTTTCTCATTTAGGAGTAAATTGTTAACATTAAACCAATTAACGACTTTTGCCAGGGCGCTACATCATCCGTAACTAACTGCTAACGTTTGAGTTTAAATAAAAGAGAAGTGTCATCTGCAACGAATACTATGTCATGATTATCCTTTATGAGGTAAGGCAAGTCATTTATGTAAATAAGAAACAAAAATGGACCAAGAATTGAGCCCTGGGGTACCCCCATTCTTACTACGGATCCGGGAGATCTTTTCCCGTTGACATCAACTCTCTGAATCCTATCACTCAAATATGAAATAAGAAGATCCAGAGAGGCGTTACGGATTCCGTAGTGGTGTAGTTTCCTGATTAATGTTTCATGAAGAACGCAATCAAAAGCTTTATATAAATCGCAAAAAATGCCCAAAGCATCGCATTTGTCCTCCCAGGCATTATAAATGTCTCTTAGAAGTTCAACACCGGCATTAGTAGTTGAACGACCCCTTGTGAAACCGAACTGTTTTTTATGTAATAACTTAAGTTTATTGAAAAAACTTTGCATTTGTGCCAAAACCTTTTTTTCAAAAATTTTACTATTGGTGGGTAGTACTGAAATGGGTCTAAAATTTGTGGGGTCTGATGTGCTACCCGATTTAAGGCCGGCTACGCCAAGCAAATAAGGTAATTAACGCTACCACCCTTTACGCGAAACGAGCCGTGCGCACGCTGCGCCGACTTGAACCCAAGCCGAGCAAAGTGTCACAGTATAGGTAAGCGTGTCGTGTAGGCAGTACGTCAACTTATTTTATTAAATTGTCAGCTTGATTTATTATAATAGGTAGTAATTGCGAAAACCTAACATTTAAATGTAATAAATTAATTTGAATAGATATTGTAAATGCAAAATGCTGCAAGTCGTAATTTATTCAATTATTTGACTAAGTTTCTTACATTGTTTTTATCTCACGAAGTGACACCCGCTTTATTTGTTGTATCTGTCACATGACTGACCAATCAGGGACAGGTTCACAATCTTTCGAGAGTTCACAATCTCGCGAGATAGATAATAATCTAACGGTATTTACAATTTTATGGTGTAAAAACACCCTGTGATTGTTTGCGTGAAGATGAGTAGCGTCATTACATGACACACACACACTTCCGACTTCTTGTCAGTTTTATTTTTTACAAAAAGTTTTTTTTTTATATTTCCTTTTTTAGTTGTAATATATTCTATACAAATATTTGCTAAGCATTTATTTTACATGATAATAAGAGTAAAAAAAAATATAAAATGGAACTTAACATACCTAACTGTCGAAATGTGGGTGTATCGTACACATCTACGTACCCGCTGAGAACATACAGGCGTGATGTTATGTTGTGTCAACAATAAACATACAAGTGATTGCTGCAATCGCGGTTAATTTGCCTGTCATTGTTTGAAGAGTTCCGTTGTCTGTCTCCGAAACTCATCATCAAATCCATATATATGAAGTTCCAACAAAAAATAATCATCAAAATCGGTTAATAAACGACGAAGTTATGTGCGACACATAAAAAATAAAATAAACGGTCGAATTGAGAAACCTCCTTTTTTAAGTCGGTTAAAAATGTATTTCTACCACATACTAACAAATGGCAAAAGCAACGACGATAAAATAACACTTCATACCTAGCTACTTGCTTGTTTTTATTTTTATTCCCCTTACTTCACAAACAAAAGAATAAAACTAATACCTAAAACTATTTTGCAAAAAATAAAACCGACTTCAAAAAAAGTTAAAAATATTTTTAGCTTCAGAAGTTGGTGATTTGTTTTGTTTGATTTTGCCACCATTTGTCACATTTTTAATTGTAATATCCTATACAAATATTTGCTATGCAAACATCAATCTTAATTAGGTATTATTTTTGTACGAACAGAACATTTTGGCATTAAGGAACCATTTGAAGGAAGCCCAACAAAAGGTAACTACTGCAAATCGTTGAGGAATTCCCTCGACTGTCTATGGTCTCCATCATCAGACCAATGGCACTTAATGCAACTAATGGCACTTATAACCCATATAGGCGCAAAGTTCTCATCAATAGAAATGAATAAAATCCAAACACAAGGTAGCTACTGTAAAACATTGAGGAGTTCCTTTGACTGTCATTCGTCTTTATCATCAGAGCCCTAATGATAGCCACAACCCATCTAGGTGTAAAGTTCTCATCAATACAAATTAATCAAGCCCAAACACCAGGTAATTGTTGTGAATCGTTGAGGAGTGCCCTCGACTGTCTTCGGGTTCCATTTTCAGATCGACTCCAGACTTTCTTTAAATAGTAGTGCTTTAAAATACTCAATGAAAAAAAAAAACGCACTAGTCGCACTACGATGTTCAAAGGTTCCCCCCCCCTCGAATTCTCTAGGATGCCGTCATCAGATCCTGGTTTCATGGTCATGGTACTACCCTTGGGATATCTTCCTACCAACAAAAAAAATATCATGATAATCGGTTCATAAACGACGAAGTTATCCTACGGTCAAATTGAGAAACCTCCTCCTTTTTTTAAGTCGGTTAAAAAAGATAATACTGTTATATTTACACTACGTCTACGTCCTATGAATAAATCGTTCGATAAATCGGCGGGACAGCCGTGCGCCAGCAAAAGGGACATAGGTCCTACCTCGTCAATGCCTGGCGGACGACTGAATCCACATACGCAAGCCGCTTTATTATATAATAATTTATTATTAAAAGGATTAAACTCTTTTGCAAAATGTAACCACAAATTATTGTTCTATATGTTATTTACTTTGCTTAGATATTTTTTTTTGGAAATAAAACTTTCATATTCTTCAAGAAAAATAAAGAAAACATAAAAAAATATCCGAATTAGGCTCCTGTTCGGATTTTTTTTTTATCGAGTGAAGTTTCCGATATCATGTTTTGAACCACAAATTATCAAAGTAGATATAGTCAACAATAATATCTATTTTTTTTTGGCTTTAAAAAAACACTATTTGTTTGTTTACTATTGAATGAAAGTTATTTAAAATTGGGAAAATTGGGACTACCTGCCCTTAAACAATGGTATTTTTACTATATTTTATTAGATCAGGAAACTCACCATGGTCAATACAATCGTTAAATATTACAGCTAATGAAGGAGCTACAATGTTTATAATGGATTTAGCAACGTCTACAGAATGACCCCATAGATCGGCGGTCTTTTTAACATTTAAGATGTGAAAAGTTTTAATTATATCTTCACAGGTGACCTAATGAAAATTAAATTCGGAATTACAGACTGAAACGTTTTCCCTTAGTAAAGACACGGCAGCAGCAGGTGACGAGTTTAGCGATTTAGTAGTCGATACGGGAATATCCGCAAAGAAATTTTCAAAGGCTGTGGCAACTTGAGTGTCTGAATTTAAAATATTATCACCAATGGCAAGGCTGTAGTCACTATTTCGATTGTGCGCAAGACCTTCCCGTTTCGCTATTTTAAATAATGTTCCATGTCATTTTAATTACTTACATTACTACTATTTTTAATTTTTGAACTCAAGTAACGTGACTTTGCTATGAAACAACCTTTTTTAAATAATTTAGAATAATTCTTAACATACAAATTAAATTCTACAGTGTATAGATAAGTCCGCTCTTCATACAGCTCATATAGTCGTTTTCGACTCTTATGAATACCAATGGTGGCCCAGTCGTTGAAAGAAGCGTTACTATTTACAGATATTGTCTTAGGGACAAATGTGTTTTCAAATTGTGTTCAACTGTACATACAAATTTTTTACAAATTCATTCTGTTATTAACCTAAATTTCAGGTGTCTGCAACGCTTAGTTTTAAAGATCTCTTTGGCCGCGAGGTTCTCTGCGTTTTGATGGCGCGGCTACGTCCAAACCCTTATAACTTTTTAATCATAACTTTGACAAATTTATGGTTTTGGGAATCAACTTTTACAAATTTTTACAAAATCTTGGCAGTTTTTTTTAAAAAAAAAAACGCCGTGGCCACGCGGTTGAAACGCACACGAATATTCTGGCAATGTCTTTGCATAAAGAAGCCGAGCGTCCACCTCTAATATGAACACTTCAGGATCTATAACCCACGACATCATACCGACCTTCTGATTGCGTAAAACAAACACGGAGACACGTCCGACCAGTGCGCAAGCGCGCGGTGGAGCTCTATGTGGTCTGTGCGCGGTGGACTGAATGCAACGCCGGAGTTTTTTAGCGCTCGTGTGAATACTAATGAGTTATATATGGTCTATTCGATTTAACGCCCAACGTCCAGCGCAGAAAATACAACACTGCTCGATAAAAACCGTCGCGTTTTAAAAGCGCTGACGTGTGAACATTTATACTTGGCAGTACATTTTTGTTTTATTTGAACGCTTTTTTTACGGACATTAAAAAAGCTTTCGTGCGTATGAGCCTATGAGGATGGTATGAGTGAGGCCTTATAGTTTTATGTCAGTCTATGTTATGAGAATTTGTGCTACGAAAGTGTTCGGTTCGCCTAGTGTAGACGCAGCTTAACATTTATAACTTTCACTTCACTTTACCCATGCTTCACTTTTTTTTTTGACATCTGGAACCTGTACGGGAAAATAAACAAATCACAATTTCATCGAAATCAAACTGGATGTAAAAAAGTACAAATTTGTAATTTACTTAAATTTATTATATGTGAATGGATATGCGACGAAAGGTCTATATATATTAGTATGGCACGGCAAGAAAAAGGCTCTAAATCGGGCTTTGTAATCAAGTTAAGTAACGAAACAGCGCAAAAATTGGCCGAAGAAGAACTACAAGCTAAAACTGAGTTAAAGGTAGCAGCAGCGCGTAAAACTGCGAGTTCGGATTCGGATAAATTAGATAAGTCAGTAAGTTCTGTGAGTAAGAGCAAAGGGAACACTTTGCCTGAACCCAATGAAAAGGATGCAAATTCTAAAAGTAAGGATACACGTGATGAATCGGCTAAAACGAACGTAGCTGCTAAAGATGCCATTATAGACGATTCAGCCTGGGGTGACTATGCACCATATGTTACTTATGAAGGTGAAGAAGCTATCTACACTGACCCTTCAAACTATCAAAAATATATATGGGACAAAGAATCCAATTCATGGACCTTGAAACCAGGCCAAGAGGTGATAGGAAGAGAATACAGTTATGAAGATGATACACATATTTACACAGAAGCTGATGGCTCCAAATTTTTCTGGGATGTTGAAAAGAAAGCTTGGATTCCTAAAGTTGATGATGATTTCTTAGCTTTATATCAAATGTCTTATGGATTTGTTGATAATACATCTGAAGAAAAAATCAAAGTAGAGGAAAAAAAGAAAGAACAGAAGAAAGCCGAGCTGGCTGCTGGTGTAAAACGGAAAGCTGAGCCTCAATGGTTCCAGCCTTCCGAGGAGACAAACACCAAGGTCTATGTATCCAATCTACCTCAAGACTTAACCGAAGAAGAATTTGTCAACTTCATGCAAAAATGTGGCCTTGTTGAGCGAGACCCCGCTAATCAGAAGATGAAAGTCAAACTGTATATGGATAAAGAACAAGATTGTTTCAAAGGTGATGCACTGTGTACTTATATCAAAATAGAATCTGTTGACTTGGCATTGAAACTTCTTGATGGCAGTGATTTAAAAGGAAATAAAATTAAAGTCGAAAGAGCATCCTTCCAAATGAAAGGTAATTACAATCCTGCTCTAAAACCAAAGAAGAAAAAGAAAAAGGAACTAGAGAAACTAAAGAAAATGCAGCAGAAGTTGTTTGATTGGAGACCAGAAAAGTTTATCGGAGAACGATCAAAACATGAAAGGATCGTTATAGTTAAAAACTTGTTCCATCCAACTGATTTTGATCAGGAGGTCCAACTGATTCTGGATTATCAGCAAGACTTGAGAGAGGAGTGCGGCAAGTGTGGGGAGGTACGAAAAGTGGTCATTTATGATAGACATCCTGAGGGAGTAGCCCAGATAACAATGAAAGATCCAGAAATGGCTGATGCAGTTGTTCAGCTCATCAATGGAAGGTGGTTTGGAAAGCGGCAGATCACAGCTGAAATATGGGATGGTAGAACAAAGTATAGGATTGCTGAAACTGATTCTGAAATAAGTAAGAGGATAAACAAATGGGATCAATTTCTAGATGGTAAAGAAGGTGAAGAAGCCAAGAAGAATAGCTCAACTGATTCAGCCGATGGCAAAAAAGAACAGAGTTCTGAAGAGGTTGTAAAAACAACACCATCAACAGTTGAAGACGCAGATGTTAAAACAGATGATTCAACAAAGGTTTCAGATGATGGTAACCCTGAAGTTGCTGATAAAAGTGATGAGGTTATGGATGTTGTTGAATCATGTGTGGACACAAAGTAAATTTTAATTTACAGTTTAGTATTGTAAACTTTACAAAAATCTAAGTAAGTGAAATTATAATAAATGAATAAAATCAAACATGTTTTTTAATTAAAAGAAAACATGCAAACACCCCAGGCATCAGACATCTGCCTTTAATTCAAAACCCTCAATCTGGATCACTTTTTTTTTCATTGGTGCCAAGAGTTGGACCTTACCTAATTGTAGCTCTCTGAAACAAGTCTACGATGCGGTTGCTGTAAGCATGTGAAATAAAAAACGCCATTTCATTGTAAATCTTAAACCTAACATGTCTCCCGAAGCTCCGAAACATAAAGTGCGTCATGGCCCAGTAATATGATGCTTTGCAGTCATGGCCTACTGTGAAACTGAAAATCTATAACTTTCAAAATAATGGACTTTTTTGGCTTTTTTGGCCTTCGACGTTGACATGACAACTGACAAGCTAAAATATCGTTTTATATAGACACATTGAAGGGCAAGGTCATGAATTTGGCAAGGAAACAGTTGGGTGCAAGGGAACGGGAATAGAAAGTTGTGGTCAAATGACAGATAGGTCATCTAAGTGGTGGTGTATGATGTGCGTTATGAAGGCGGTTGAACAGGCAGCTACTCAACAAAAAACAGTATAATAATCAGATGTTTGTTTTGGTTTGTTTGGTTTGTTTGTTTGTCCTATCTAAAATGTACTCTGTGCAGCTACCTTACTGCCAAGTGCCAACGCATTGCATACATACTACGGGCTACGGGGGGGCAAAGCTTCATTCGGACGGCTTCATCGGTGTAACCGAAGCTAGTGACAGACTGCATCGGTTATTCGGTAAATTTCGGTATCAGGCCTCGTCTCTGAATGGACAAACGACTTGATTTCTTGATAGATAAAACTGGATGAGAGTTTTTTGCAAATGCCGAGTCGTGTTTACATGTAGTAGTCTATGGGTCTCCGGCAGAATGGTAACAAGTCATTGCATCCTAACCAATCCTTATTTAAGAAAAAAAAAACATATTACCATAAACAACAAGCCGTCATGTTGTCTGTCTCACAGGTCTGTCTGACACCTGACTTTTTAGTTGCTTACAAATTTATCTAATTCGACGTTTTGTAATCAAAAACGTTCACATTAACGCTTGATATCCGAGAGGCAGATGAATTGAGTTTACAGCTGTGTATTGTTCTATAATGGGAATTGTGTACGAACGCTCGAATACGCGTCTTTACTTGGAGTGAGGTGTCACGTCTAATCGGGGCTTCTCTAGCTGCCGACTCCATGAATAATAACAGGATAATATGTTAACATGGCTGTGCAATCGGACTCTGGAGGGAAGGACGACGTGAAGACACAGTTCGTAACGCGAGAGGGCACATATCGCTTAATGACACTGTCGGAGTATTCGAGGCCTAATCGAGTTGGTTATACGAGTGGCTCCGGGTCTTCCCATGTGCGCGTGTCGCTGGTCAGCCTGCCGCCGGGGCTGGGGGGCGGAGCGCCCGGTTCCGACGGACAGGGCTCCGACGATAGGATATGCTTCAACCATGGCAAAGAACTCTATGTTTATGTGTACAGAGGTGTTAAAAAGGTAATGTAAAATAAACTTAAATTTTATCATAAACACTTATTATACACATCCAATTTGCATACTAAATAGGTTGAGGATGTGTAAAATATTGAGATATAAAGCTACTTGATTGACAGATACATTTTATCATTAGCTAATTAGATACTATTGTAATATTAAACTTATAACAATAATAAAAAAATAGAGTATAGAATATTTTAGAATTTCCAGTTTTCAAAAGTAATAGGACATTCAATTTGGTTACTTAACACATTCTGCAGCCATATTTTGCAACAGTATCATATCTAAAACAAACAGTCCATATCTAAAAATAGGATCTAGTTATAAATAACCTTAATTGGTCATTTTTATGTAGGTGTGTTTGTTTTATGACATAGCAACATACACTCCCGAGCTGAATACTTTTTGATTTCAATTTATGTTTTGATAGATGCAATGTTGTTTTATTAAATTCTTTTACCTACCTAGATAAAGATAATGAATCATAGGTACTTGTATATGGGATGAATGGTTATGAAAACCTGAAATCCAAATTACATACTGTTTGATATGCCTTTAATGCAATAATCCATTTTATGGAAATCGTCTCTTAGCCTGAAGTGTAGCAAGAATCTGTTCATAGTGTTAGTCTTTTAGTATAAGAATTTTATCTTATCCTAATCTTTCAGGGGTGCTAATAATTTTGATGCCTGACAAAATAAAATAAGTAGTATTCTATAGTTTCTGTTTACCCCTAAGAGTAAGATGCTAATCACATTGATTTGTTTGCTTTTTAATAACCATAAGTTAATCCTCTTAATGCACTGAACTCATACAATTTGTACGTCCGGCAGGGCATGTCACTATATTACACACTTCCTCGGCAGGCAGCAGATCTCACGAAGCCCGTTGACAAGAAGATGTACAAAGGAACGAACCCAACCTGTCACGACTTCAACACTGTCACGATGACACCGGACAGTGTGTCGCTAGTTATAGGATTTTCTACCGGCCAAATACAACTCATAGACCCTATTAAGAAAGAATTAAGTAAATTGTACAATGAAGAGGTGAGTAATGTTTGATTTTATCTTATCTTTATAAAAAAAACATGTTGTAAAAGGTGACTTTTTTACTAATGGTGGTGTGTCTGTAACCTCGAAGGATTAGGCATAGGCATACCTAATAGTAGTCACATTACGCCAGCTATATTTAAGTCCCATGTAATAGGGGGCAAGCCTATTGCAGTCAACTGGGTACAAATCCAGATTCCATGGCTCATAAGGTTCATTGCTTTTAAATGTGCAGCTACATTAAACTCTGAGATAACTTCTGAAGCTTAAATCTAATAAAAATCTTGAATTCTTTGACTAATAACACAGAGCCTAATCTGCAGAAGGATCTTCCTTGTTCTTTCGTGGAAATAGGGCATTATAGTCGTTATTGCCACTGGGAAATCCCTTTGCACAGGTCTTATAATTATAAAAGCCAGCGCCAGCAATCTCGACAGAGAACGACAAAATCGATAACTTTCGATTGCTAATTACTAACGAATAAATTCGGTTGCAATGATAATGCTTGCGAGAAACGCATCTTAGATGTAGATACTTGATTCGTTATCTCTGTCGAGACTGCCAGCCCAAGTAGCAAAAAAAAAGCAGCAAGCAGGTAGCAAAACAAAAGAGTTTTTGTAGGTAACAATCATAGGAGGAAGTAGCATTCTGTAAACTCAGCCTTTATCAATTTTCAAAAGGCGTGAGAGACAAATTAGCATAATCTCTAAGAACTCTCATAGAACTAATCTGCGTAAGTGCGTCTACCGTGCGACAGTTGCTCCTGGCCTTGATTCCCAGTTCTTGCTGAACCCCCCACACTATGATTTCCTCCATTAATGTGGATGTACTTCAGATTCAAATTATCTAATTCGTTTAAGCGGGCCTGAGCATGCTCACTTTTCTTACCTTACCAACCATATATAAAAAAAAAAACTTTCTTAGGGTGCTTAGATATTTTCGCGATACGGAGATCTACCATTGCACCAATCTCGGCAACACTGTGTTGCTGAAGTATGCTGTTAAAAAATCACGGACATACGGTAATTTTTTCAAATTAGGCTGATAATCAGCACTTTTTGAACGTCAAAGTTTACGAGAGACAGTCCCCCAAAACGAACACCCTTCGACACTTCCTAGTGGTCTTCCTTGTTCTAACCTAGCAGACCTGCCTCCCGTCCGTTAATAAATTTCCAGGAGATTTGTGTCAATTGTTTAACTATTGTGTCTACTAATTAGTCGTTTTTATGTTTAGGTTAGGTTAGTGAGGTTAGAAGAATTAGGTTCTATAAAATAGTGTGTAAGATAGATAATGTTACTGTCTACCTCTACACCATTAGAAAACACAGGCGCGTCGTATTTGTATAACACTACGTAAGATTTCTAGTACGGTCGAACAAGCTATTCGGTTTACAGTTTAACGCACAAATTACATTGTAAAATGTAAACAAATAGCTTGTTCGACCGTACATGGCCATTAAGCTGAAGTAAATACAACATAGCTTTACAAATTCCTACAATAGGCATTATTATATAAGCTTTGTTATGAAGATTAACTACTTACAAACGTAGCATATTATTTCCCTTTCTTAGAAGACCTTGAAGAATCGAAGATGTCAATAGTGTTGGTCAGTACCCAGTTTGTATGACGTAGATAGCGAAGTGACCGGTGCCCTTGTAGAATTAGGGGTTTACCATTGTCAGTCAGGGGTGCTACATATTTCTTCCATTCGGTAGTTCTTCGTTCGGCATCTGCCATCGCTCAATCGCTTCGGGTCGATTCGAAACAATCGTGCTAACCCGAGCATATTAAGTATTATTTTTCCTGAAGCACTCCTCAGTCTCAGATTATCATCCTCTTGCCTTTATTGCGGGGCAGTATTAACCATGCGGACCCAGTGCGGTTGGTGGCTCAACTAAATGTTGTCAATCAACTGACTCTTAAACCAATCACTTGAGAATCAGCTCTTGTTGAACGTCAACAATTAAAAAGCAGTCGGATAAAAAACAAATCAGTCCCACAAAATACCCGCCCTCATTATCACAATCCAGTGCTGGTCATCCTCTAAGTTCCGCAACCAAAAAAAATAATGCATATACATGCATGTTTTTTTTTATCACTCTAAACGAATCATATTAACATCAGAAATATTTTATATATCTATAAAAAGCAAGCATAAGCAAGCAAGCATTTGAAACTGCTGATTAGACAGAGAGATCCGATACAGCGAATGACGTCATTCGCTGCATCGACGTACAAAATCCATACCAAATTCCGTTTATCTAGAAAGAGATAGAAACAAAAGTTTAAATGGTTATAACTTTTGTGTTGTTTGGCCGATTTATGTCTTGTTTATAGTACTTTAACATTCCGTATCGAAATAAAAAAAAGAAAATGTATGCGTATTCCCTATTGTCATCCATCCGCATTCAATCTGTCCCCTAGCCGCCTATTGAATGATGTCACTAAGACCTACTTAAGTTAAAACAGACAACCTATAGCATATTAGGGTATATACGTATTTGATAGAGCGTGAAGTGCCTGCTTATTGCTATGCGCTGCATTATCGCTAGCCAGTTATCATAAGTATTGTATCCTATGTATTGTATTACATGATCTGATAGAAATATAATATTACGTATTGAATGGGGAATGTTGATAACTTACTAGAATTTACGTATATAGGCCCCCCCTTTTTTTTTCGGATTGGAAATCATCAAACGACTCCTCCCACTCTGGGCGTAGGAGGGAGAGAGTGTCAGATTTTTACTGACTAAAGGGTTTTAGTCAGTAAAAATCTGACACTCCACGGATGGGTATCCATGTTCCTTCATCGCCCTTTGTGTTCCGGGGCCACGGTATCTCTTTCGAACAGTCCCGCAGCCCTGGTGTATAAGACCCCTGGGATAAAATTGAAAATAAGCTTTCATCTTGTACTTAATATTTATTTAGTTTTAAGAATAGAGATGGATCATGGGATGATAATTTATCGTACTTGTCGAAAAATATTAAACACGAATGCGTTTCAAAAACCGGTCGAATTTACGTTAGATTTGCTCCTCGCGTTCGTACGGTCGAACAAGCTATTTGGTTTACAGTTTAACCCACAAATTACATTGTAAACTGTAAACCAAATAGCTTAGTTCGACCGTTCGACTATGGTCTCTAAGCAGTGGAGACCTAGTTGTAACGCCGCAATTTTTAGTTGTGGGCTCGAATCGAACTTAGGAATTAATAGGCCGATTATATGAACCTGATGATGTGGCAAAAGCTTTCTTAGTGCACTTTTACACCTAAGTAACTCATGTTCCATGTTTTGTTATTTTTCATTATTATTAGTAATATTTTCGTTGCGTTTTATGTTTTCCTTGGATACGTAACTTTTATCCATCCACATGATTTGTAATTGATCTAGATGGTGTAAGTTTGTCAAAAAATAATTAACAATCGGGTCATCAAACTCCTGCCTTTACCCCAATTTATTTGGGGTCACCACAGCATGTCTTCTTCCATACTTCTCTTTTAGGTACTCGTCATCTCATCAGACACCTCCTTTCTTGCCATATAATCCTTCACACAGTCCATCCATCGTTTTTTAGGTCTTCCTCTACTCTTATACCCATCCACATTCATACTCAAAACTTTCCTTACGACATTTTTCTATTTTTTCCTATTAACAAACTAGTGGTGTAACATAAAATTGTGTAGGTAATTTAATTGAAATACTTTTGGGTCGTGGGAACTGGTCGTTATGAACAATAGAAAGTTTTAATTATTACGGTGTGAGATTGAATTAACTGTATCTTTGCTACTGTAGCTAAGTACTACGGATTCAGAAAACAAAATGTCACCATAAGGTAACTGAAGGGTTTTTCTATTATAATACGTTATTTTATGGTAATTCCTACTCATTACGATACCTGCCTTATAGCAGTGATAGCCGTCGGACTGCCAAGTTATAGGTCTCAAGTTCGACCCCAAGAGCAAGACATGCACCTCATAATTATATCAATTGCTTCGGTGATTCAGCATGCCTGAGAGATATTTTTCGATAAAGAAAGAAAGAGAAGAATGAGACTGCATCTTGTGTTTGTCATCATCTGCCTAGCCTTTTCCCAAGTTTTATTGGGGTCGGCTTCCAGTCGGATGCATCTTGTGTTTGTATTTGCTTGAATGTGTTCTTTTAGTCGCATGTATCATAATCCTCGGTACCACGATATAATTTTCTAAATTATTGAAAGATTGTGAGGCAGTTATACGGCAAGGTTATACCAGACTTTTTCTAGGAATACTTTAATTTTCGAGAAATCATCCTTTATTATGCCGACTTTTCGAAACATTAAATTGCTTTGCGTGTCTAGGATATTCAGTAACTAAAACTTTCGACTAGTCTTTTAGCAATGTATTTTATGTGCTATTAACTTAAGAGCGGCCAACCCGCCATAGTTTCGCGAGAATTTTGACAAACGCTCGTGCGTGATTATGCCGTTGTTACACATAATTATATCTTTAATTTTTTTGCACTGATAGGTATCTTGTGCACTATCTAGGTACACATATCTAGGCTTCTATCGAAGCAAAAAATAAAAAATTGTAGAAATAAATTCAGTATAAGCCTCCAAAAATTGCTGTTTTGCACAAATTTTACCTCAACTTTGGCCTTTCATAAAGTACTCATAAATTGTAAAAGTAAAGAAAATATCCTGATAGAAGCCTTGCAAATGTATTGGAGATTTTAAATGACAAATATTTATTTCAAAAACTTCTAAGACTTATTCAAAATCACGTATTTCCTGGAACAAGTTTTATAAATTTTCGAACACTATTTTGCGTTCTATGTCCTCGTGTTAGGCGGTATGAGGTGCGCGGGTGACGAGTAGTCCGGGGTCGGGGCTAGGTAAGACAGGGGAGTTGAAAGAATACCACCGCTGTGGCTCTGGATGAAAGAACAAGCTTTTCGACCATGCTCGCGTTGACGATAGGCGAGCCGGGAAGGGCCCTCTTAAAAATGTAATCACGAATTAGCAATAGATACTGTAAAAGAGGTGTGTTATAATTTTGGTTTACAATAATGTAGTTTCTATCGATATTTTTCAGAGACTGATTGACAAAACGCGAGTGACGTGCATCCGGTGGGTGCCGGGCTCCAGCAACCTGTTCATGACGGCGCACGCGTCTGGGCAGCTGTACGTGTACAACGAGGAGCTGTCGTGCGGCACGGCGGCGCCGCACTACCAGCTGTTCAAGCAGGGCGACGGCTACTCCATCCACACGTGTCGCACCAAGTCCACGCGCAACCCGCTCTACCGCTGGCTCATCGGCGCCGACGGGAGCTGCATCAACGAGTTCGCCTTCTCGCCCTGCGGGACCAACCTCGCCGTCGTCTCGCAGGACGGCTTCCTCAGAGTGTTCCACTACGACACCATGGAGCTCATCGGCAGGGCGAGGTCTTACTTCGGCGGCTTCCTCTGCGTTTGCTGGTCCCCCGACGGCAAGTACGTTGTCGTCGGCGGAGAGGACGACCTAGTGACCGTCTGGTCCTTCAGCGAGAGGCGCGTCGTAGCGCGGGGTCAGGGACACCGGTCGTGGGTCTCCGTCGTCGCCTTCGACCCCTACGTCGTCAGCTTCAGCGAACCCGAGAGTGAAGAAGGCGTCGAAGACGACAGACAGAAAAGTGAAAGTGTGCAGTGTTATAGGTTAGGCAGTGTATCTCAGGACACACAGTTGTGCTTGTGGGACCTCACCGAGGACGTGCTGAAGCCCCCCGTCCGGGCGCGAGCCTCCGCGCATCTCTCACCCAATAGTCAAACGTTCTCCCCTAACGGGGTCCCCGGTATGAAAGTGCCAGCGCCTAAAGGAGCTAAAACTAATAAAATAGGACACAAACACGCCGAGCTGAGCGGGTCGAACGCGGCGGGCGAACCGTCCGGCACGAAGCAAACGAAAGCGAAAGTGAACAACGTCTCGACATTAAACATTAGTGTAGGGAAAGCGAAAGAGGAGACTTCGGGGTCCCTAGGGGTGAACTCGTTAACGCAGCGGTTGGCCGGGTTCTCCTTCGGGGAGCGGCGGTCGGAGCATCGGAGGAACTTCAGTCTGACGTCAAAGCCGGCCGAGCAGAAGTCTTCGGCGTCGAACAGCGTCGCGCTGAGGGGGAAGTCTGCGGGCGCGCAATCAAACGATTCCTACGACCCTCTGAAGTTGATCGGCACGCCGTCGTGTCCGCGGTTCGACGAGTGTCCGGTGCTGGAGCCGCTGGTGTGCAAGAAGATCGCGCACGAGCGGCTGACGGCGCTGCTGTTCCGCTCGGAGTACTTCGTGACGGCGTGCGCCGACGGCTGCGTCAACACGTGGGCGCGGCCGGCGCGCGGGCCCGACAGCCGGCCCGCGCGCCGCTCGGAGCGCATCGACCGAGTGGACTAGTCCGCGCCGCGAGGCCGACACCGCACGCACACCTTCACACTCTTGCTGCTACTGCTCCTAGTCTATACCGACCTTTTGGACACTCACATTTCGTCAACCTGGTGACGATAGTAATGGCACATACAGATAGGTTCAGAAGGCTGGATCCGTACGAGCGAACAAGCGTACGCACACGTAGACGCATACGGCGATATAAAAACAAAAATAAAGCCAGTCACGAATGCGTTTGCCTTCGTTAACTTATAAGAAGCATTTCGGAGTGTGCGTGCGTCTTCGCTCGATGTATAAAGCCGAAATTCCGTCCCTATCTATGTTGTGGTTACTGTCCTTGTACGTTTCCAAGAATCAAGAGTAAGTGATTAGTACAATATTATAGTTGAAAACATATTTCCTACTTTAGCAGCACTGAAGGTTGTAAGTAGTACGATAAATGCACGAAATAAGTGTTATTTCGTTGCGTCCCCAACAACACGTTATATTTGATGAAAAGTAGCAGTTACTTGATGATGTTGTTTCACAGCAAGGTTTTAAAATCGTGACGGTGTTCCATGACCTTTGGATAGACTAAGATGTTAAACGTTTGGTTGTTCGATATACTCTGGGTTGTCTGCAGCGGTGTCGCTGGTTGCTAGTTAAAGTTGTGAGTGGTGTTTGTGTGCTATTATTCCATGTTAGACACATTGTTCGGAATGCGTGTGAGTATACATGTCGTGTCCTGGAGCTCTCCTGTGTATGCCAATACCATTCATTATGTATTTTCATAAGTTCCCGGATTGCAGCCAAAGTTTAGGCATAGGAAACTTTTAAATATTTGCACTGATTTTTGACAAAATTGACACTTTCTGGTTTTTGGATATTGTATTTCTATGCGAATCTGGGAATTAAAATAGTAATAAATATTATAAATTTCCATTTTGTGAGGTTCGCACACCAAAGACAGCTACGTCAAACTCTCGACCATAATATAAATATTTAATTAAATCGTCTTCATCGTGTGTCAACCTTGTATGTTTTAAATAAGGTATGATTTCAAATACCGCACTCATAGAACCAGCAAAACTATGATTCACTACAAAATGAGCCTTACTATATTCTTGTTAGAACTGATTTAAGACAAATCTTTGGTTTCTTGTTTAATACTTGTTGGACCTTCCCTCGCTCTTAGGTGTTTACACGACACGTTACTAAACTAACACACATGAGTAAACTAACTAAATTGTGATACTCCCCTAAATCGTTGGTAATCTGTCCTAAAATTATAGCTGGGTAGACATAGCAACAGACCTAAATATTGTTAATACTTCCTTGATAGCTCTATCGACATGTTTTCAATTACTAATAGAATAGTCTAACGTGCGCATCGGCATTTTGTTCTCAAACTAAGTCAATACAGGAAAGTTCCAGCCGTGGTTTCCACTAAGCATTTTCTAGAGTTGTAATGATATACGATGAAAAAAAAACATTTTAGATAGCAATAGATATGAGATTCGTAACTATGTATAGACAAATGTATATTGTAATAAAATTAAGGAAAAATGTTTTTTTCTTGGCTCACATTTGTAAATATAGTTCGTAGGTCAAGCGATCTGATCGCTTCATATTCGCAAAACACTTGCGCTTTCATATTAAAGCTATTTATTACGATTTTTTTATCGATTTAAATGTTGTATCGATTGACGTGTCTGTAAGACTTGCAGTGTTTAATCGTTTAACTCTGTTTTTTTTTTTTATTATTGTGAGACTCTTATAAGTTGTTAATTATTTAGATATTAGTTGTTAGTATGTAGTTTAGTGAATTTATTTTATCATAGATCAATATTTGGTTCTGTAATTTTGCTCTCGTGTAGATAAATTCATCGAATAGCGCGGATTTGCTGGTCTTTGAAAAGGAGAGATATGTCCGAATTAATGTAAACGTTTCTAGTAAAATTAAATAAATGCTTTTTTAGAACATTCTTGGCGTGAATATTGACTATTGTCTTTGTTATGTTGTAATAAATAATCGACCAATTTTAGAACTTTTGGTGTACCTACCTATTTCTAAAGTCAATGATTACCACATAAGACGACAACAATAAGATTTATAAAAATCTATTTGATGCTAGTATTCGATCTTTAGGCCTTATTAGCACTTTCAAGTTAAATTTTTAAATTATAAAGCACTGTGAACGAGACTCCCTTTTAAATAAATTCCCCAAATAAATTGGGATAAGGGTTGGAGAATGATGACGAATGAGACTCCCTTTTCACAAATCCGCGCTTGAAATATTATTCCTAATCTATATTTAGATATTTTCACAATTTGTCCATTGCTAATTGCAAAATAATACTTTAGCAGCAATATAAAAACGGTAAAAAACTGTTAAACCAATGCAATAGCGTAGTAACGAAATAACAGAAGTCTTTTATTGTATTCGCCTAAGTTATTTGTTAAAATTATGTTTTATAGTCACTATTATTTATGTGTATAGCGTATAACGTTTTATTTTAATATTAAAAATCGACATTATAAATGAAATAACGTTATTTGTGGCACCGTTATAAGCCGTTACTTTTTGAAAATAGATGTTATGCATGTTGCAGAAGATTAAAAGAAAAAAAAAGGAATTTTGTGTCATTTTTTACTGAATTGTAAAGGAATGTTTTCTTTTTTGTGGCCTTATAAATGTTACTTATTATGAATCAGATAGAATGATATCAGGTGGCTGCAATTAAACTTGCCTTTCTTATTTATGTATGTCAGTTAATTTAAATAATTTTGTAATAAAGACAGTAGTTGTGATTCAGGGCTAAATATGGCCAACATTGGAGCCAACTTGCCACAAAGTTGATGATACATTCATAACGGATTGTTAGCCACTGGCTATTGATCCCAATGTTAAGAGCCAATGTGTCTCTTGCGCATCGTGATATTGCATTCTAATGTTTTAATTAAATACGATACTAGTCGTAATGTGCTATTATTGGTACAACTTGAGCCTTGGTAACGTTGTAAAGTTTTATAGTTATTTGTACAGAATAGAGTAACGTCTTCGATAAAATTAGGTTTAAGATAAAGACCTAATAAATGCAAAATACGTAACATCATGAAATTAAATGATCTCAAGCAAAATTAGCTTTTCACTATCGCTTTAAAATCGCGATGCGCATCCCATAAGAGACTTGTGAAAATCCTGAATATTTCTAAAAATATATTTATTTAATAAAAATCTTTGCAAATTCCTAACTTGCGTCGTTATCGATAATATTGTCTTTTGTGAGGTCAGCAGCTACTCTAATGTATCTGTTTACATTCAATGAGCCATTTATAAGTTTTAATTTCATACTTAAATACTAGGTTGTGCTCATAGTTATAATAAAAGCCTTTGAACAATCACTGTAACACTGTTTTGACTGTTTGCGAACAAGCAATATTTCAATAATTGCTTTATTTAAGGCATAACTTTATATTAACCGAGGCATACATTTCCGCCGAGGTACGCCTTACATCGACCGAGGCATATCTTCTTTCCAAATAATATTCTTTTATTATGTTGCCAATTGCTACCCCAGTCTTACTGCATTTAATTTAGTGTGATACTCTATTTAAAATGGTGGATAATTCCTATAGTTTGATAAAATTGACAAGACTGGTTCTATGGAAAATCAAGGAAATGGTTTTAAATGTGGATGGATAACTTAATGTGTTCGTTTACAGTCAGAACAGCGCTTGAAAATATTGTATTTATTATTTTATCTCAATGATGCAGTGGGCACAATGCAAAGTGTCTCAAGTCTTGTGAACATTTTAATGCCTCGGTAAAAGTTACTTTTTGTAAGGCAAGGCAAATGTAGTAAATCATTTATCGTTATAAATGAAGTTTACATATGGTTGAAAATCCAGTGATTGAGTATCTTTGTATTGTGTCATAGTAGAATTAAATAGCTCTCTGTTTTGAGCAAACATTATGGGACTTAGGTTTGCGAGACAGCCTTTCATACTTTGAATGTAGATATTGGACGTAAAAATGTACTTGCTACTTCTATAGTAGATAACTAGTGAAGTAATGCAAAGTTGCCATGAAATTTTTTTGATAGTTTTGATCTATTTTGAATTAAACCTAGAAATTATACACTGAAGTGAAGATAGATGTGAGTCCAGCCCTTACTTACGGCCCTTTTGTTTTTTGAGCAGCGGTTTTAGAACACCTATATAATCGTCCACATAAAAGCTCGTCGTCAACAGACTACACCCTGTACGGTCGAACAAGCTATTTGAATTACAGTTTAACCAACAAATTACATTGTAAAATGTAACTCAAATAGCTTGTTCGACCGAACAGTAGTGTACAGTGTACATTTATAGAATACCAGTGTTGTTTTAACATAAGACAAAATGCTAATAAAATATTAGGTCAGTCTAATAAACGTTAGTCCCATAAAAAGTTAACTATTTCGCCGACATTATGCAATTATAATGTTTAATATTTATTATTAATTTATTGGAGTTCTTTGTTCAATAATAGTGAGACACGAATTACAAGCCTATCAAGTTAATATTTAAATAGAGGATTCTCTTTATAATTGTTGCAGTTTTATTTATTTGAAAAATGTTTGGAAAAATATGTCCCTTGCCTCCGAAAGTATGATAGAAAAACCCGGCCAAACGCGAGTCGGCCTAACGCACAAAGGAGCATCAACCAATATTATAACAATATTTTTAACGCTTATTCATGATTTTCACTCAACAGCAAAGCTAGATTTGTTTTTCATAGTATGTCAATGAAAAATAATGGTACTGCTGCAGTTTTACGAAAAAGTCCCAAATCTCAAAAAATCTATATCAAATCTTATTCAAACCAATTTACGTTGAAACTGTTGAAAGTGCTGTTTACGTTCTACAACCACAAGTTTTTCTAAATATTCCTCCTCTTTAGAAATAATAGGGGAGGGGGGACAATTTCAGAACTAAATATCTTTATCAATGTTATCACTTGAAACACCTCCGTGACCCCCGTAATATTTAATGCATCACGACAATATTTTGAGTGCGTTACACTGAGTCTTTACGTAAAACATGATAACCGAAAACGTGAACAACCAAAAAAATAATTGTTTGGCATAAAGTGGCTTAATTTGTAGAGAATGCTTGTATTTTTCTGAGGATAGATATTATTGTTCCAGGATTGTCAAATAAAACACTAACGAACTATATAATCAATATATTAATACGTCTAAAAGCCGGGGTCCCACGAGGTAGTGTCGGCCGCGTCCACCATCTTGTAGCAGAGCACGGTGTCTCCCGGCTGCACGTCGAAGGGCTGCTCGAAGCGGAGCCCGCATTCCATGTCGCGCTTTATGGTAGGCACCTCGTCTTTTAGGTGCTTCATTGATGCTAGTTTACCTTGAGAAAAAGTATAGTATTATAAGCACGAAGGCAATAGATCGACAAGACAATATAAACCTTTAGAACGCCAGAGCATATTACGCACGCGCGTGCCCAAGCCACAATTTCACCTACCATTTTGTTATAAAGGGTGTAAAACACCTCTTAACGAAGCCGAAAGGCACTTGTTCTCTCCATCATTGCGATCATTTTTTTGTTCTACCTGGGAACCTTCTAGTTACGGTGATATTGGGGGTCAAAGTTCCTTCCAACTTTTTAACAAGTTTTTTTTTTTAATACAAGTTTTTAATGTAAGATTTTTATTTTCAACACCTCCACGACCCATGTACTATTCAATCCATCCATCAGCACAATTTTATGAGTGCGTTACATTGAGTACCACAAAACATGATTTTTCACCCAAAAAAAAAGATGTTTCCCAGGAATATTTTTTGCGTAATGTTACTTAGTTTGATGTACAGAATGCTTGGTTGACGGCTTCGTGATGAGGTCTTTTACACCTGCATATTTGTGTCGTTTGGCGTATAGGGCACGTGCTTTCTTGTCACGTATGTATGACTATGGCGGTCCAAAAGGTTAGTTATTCGCGAAAGACCATATAGAACAACCCATCAACAACTGTCTGGGAGTAGCCAACCATACAAAACACCCGAATCATCCCTTTTTTATTGGGGGTGAATAACTTAACACCCTACTCATAATATCTATGATAGCACTGTATTTATATTCAAGGGCGTGGCCTGTTGTTTTTCCATTACAGAAACTGATGGACCCTAATGAAAGTGCAAAACTTGTAGCTAAGTTCTGGACCAACTCAAGTCGATCAAGATGGTCACTAAGCACTGGGCGTGAGTAGCCTGCACATCTCTGCTCCTGGTCTAGCCAGTACGCACCTCCGCACAGCTTTGGTGGATCACCTTAGTTCCTAAGCATCTCTCCACTCCGCTTTGCATATCTCCACATGTCACCGCTTTGGTGGAGTTTCGGTCCTTAAGTTGGTTATGAGAAATCAGAACCAGCTGGCTTCAACGCAGACACTTTAATAGCTAGCGTAGAAACAAGTGACAACACACGCGTAACTAAAGACAAAACCAAATGGGTTGTCAGTTTAGCTGTAGACAAGTGTGATCTGTCTAGCCTTTTCACAACTATGTTGGGGTCGTCTTCCAGTCTAACCGGATGCAGCTGAATACCAGCATTTTGCCTATCTGACCTCCACAACCTAGTTAGTACTGTACAATACAATACCCCACCCATCCACAGACCAACCTAGGCAAGCACGGCTTAACCTAAAGATCGACCCGAGCATCTGTTATTATTTAGCTACGAGCTCCTCAGACGAAAGTGTACGTGTACTTTTTGGCTAACAGACTACAAACAAGTAGGACAATAAACTCACCTTCAAACACGACGTCCTGTCCTCTGATGACCCTATACAAGGCGTTCCTGGCGAGAGACCCCTTCACACACCTGCAGCCCGCTACGGGCACTTTCTTCTTGTTCTCAGTCACTATGAACTGCTGTAGCACGTTCGCTTCACCTTCAAACAATAATACTTATAGTATAGCTTGACTTTGCGCGCAAGGTTGTCGACATGTGGGATGTAAAAATGTGTGTGTGATGAGCATGGACATTTGTTTCCGAGTCATGGATATGTATAATAAGTATGTATTTACAGAAAAAAGGTATCTATGTAGTATATTAACTATCTGGTGTCCACGACACAAGCCTCGTTGCTTAGTGTGGCACTAGATGGCGGTGTGTCGTATCACCCAATGGCTAAATTGCCAAGAGCCTCTAATCAATACCTAAGTTCTTCTGCGAAGCAGTCATGTCAAGGAGGTGGCGGAACGTGAGAGGGAGAGAACCTCACAGCGTCCCGGCCGCCGCGGGAGACGCCCCGGCCACCGTAGGCGCGGGCCTGTGGACGGTGGGCTATGGGCTAGCGAGCCGTCCGGCCGGCTCATCACGACACAGGAGTGTTCCACGCGCGCCTCAAAGAGAGTCAGCATAAGTAAGGGGTCCACAAGGACCGATGCCTGCCGGGGTTGCGGGACTGTTCGAAAGAGATACCGTGACCCCGGAACACAGAGATGAAGGAACATGGATGGGTTTTAGTCAGTAAAAGTCTGACACTCCCTCCTGCTCCGCCCAGAGCGGGAGAAGTCATTTGATGATTTCCCATCCGAAAAAAAAAGAGGATCATCATCAGGTAGCTGGATCAAGGGATTGGTCCAGTGCGCGGTACTCCTGGACACGGGGAGTATTGTTGGGAGGTTCCTCTCTCTGGAGCCCTGACCGCCGGTAGCTTGGACCCTGTTCCCGATACCGGCGGGCTACATTTTTTTTTATTTTTAATAAATTAATATTCAAAAATGTAATCAATTTGTGAAAAGATGAATAGAGGGAATAAATACTTTTAGTAAAATATTACATACAGCCAGCCAACAAACCATTATGCTAACATGTGATTGGTTCAGAAAATTCAAAACATAGAAAAGAGTTATAATGTGGTTTCTGGAACGAAAATCACTAACAAATTGTCAAACGCGTGTCAAATGCTGTGATAGGTTGACTGAATTCATCTTGGTCTCTGCGCAAATGGAAACTCACAGTTTTTGACTTTATTTCAACACACATACGGTTCAAATTAGTTTGCAACTGAACCTACCCATAAACTTCTTAGGGCCTCGTTTTCTCTTTCGACTTTAATCCAAAGGGTACAAGGTTGAAATTTGAACCTACCTATTAATTCTTCTTCAATCCTGGTGGGTATCTTGATCTCCTCCTTCACATTAGTTGGTATAAGTAAGATGTTCTGCAGCTTCACTGGTATGTCTTTCATTTTGGTCTTCACATAAATTTGCTTTTTTTCGACTTTATTTCAACGTGTACAAAGTTGAAATTTGTGTGCAAGTGAACCTAGTTGCGAGTAAGTTTCAAAGGGAGCTCGATTTATTTTCGACTTTACCTCAAAGAGTACAAGGTTGAAATTAGAACCTACCTATTAACTCTTCCTCGGTCCTGGTGGGTATCTTGCTACTGATCTCCTCCTTCAGATCATCAACCAGTCGGTATATGATGTTGTGCAGCTTCACTGGTATGTTCTTCATCTTCGCTTCCGCCGCTATAGCGGACAAGCAGTCCACGTTGAACGCGTAGATTACGGCTTTGAAGGTTTCTGCTTGCTGGAAATGTATGGAAGGTGTTTAAAGAAAAAATAAAAGAAAATGCTGTTCTGTGCGTGAATGTGTTGGTTACATAGTCAGCATATCATAATCATCCTATAATGTTCCCACTGCTGGGACAAAGGCCTCCTCTCTATGAGAGGGACGGACCTAGTGTGGGTTGGTATTGTCGTCGGTTACGATATTTTCCTTCACCGTTTTGAGAGCAGTGGTGATGAAATAAAGTACACAAAGTATGCAGGCGCATACAGTCGCGGGTTCGAACCCAGGCCCCACGACTTACTGCTCGTAAGTCGAGGCCGCCACCACTGGGCCACATAGTCTGATGATTTTTTATTTTAAAGAAACTTATGCAACAAACATACTCCCAGGCGAACTAAATACCTTAAATATTCTCAATGGTGGTGAGAGAAATAATCATTATTTGCGATTGACGATGTTTTTTGATTGATTGTTTTTAGCTGTTGAGTTTTTCATGTTTTCGCAAGGAGTCGACTTGTTGTTACTTCTGTAGGTTGGCTGAAAATTCTGAACAACACTACTACAAAGACGCAAGGGCTGTGTATAATTAAAGTAGAGATAACTTACCTCCAAATCATTAGGAGTAACGGGTCCAACTCCGAAGTGCACCAGGTCGAGCCTCACTGTGTCATGCTCATCATACGTCTCCAAGATGTCCAGAATAGCCTCCACTGAGCCGTCCACGTCACCTACAGAGGAATATTAACGCAAATAAAAACAAACTCTTGATGAATGGCTCTAAGGTCCAATTTAACACAAACATTATGTTTGATAGTCTCCACGTAGCTAAATGATAACAGCCGCTCGGGTCGATCTCTAGGTTAAGCTGTGCTTGCTAAGGTTGGTCTGTGGATGGGTGACCACCCTTACATATCGAGTTTCCTCTGTGGTCCCGGTTGTTATTTGTAGATCTTTGACATTCGTTACAGGTATTTAGTGGTCCAAAAAGTCTGACAAGCCTTACGTATCGTATTATCCAGTACCATCTGTGTTGTGGAGACCGGATAGGTAGTCATGTAATATACTGGCATTCAGCTGCACCCGGTTAGACTGGAAGCCGACCTTAACATAGTTGGGAAAAGGCTAGACAGATGATGAGTCTACACTGAGCTACTAACGTCACCTAGTGGAGAAATATAGATACAACCTAGACACGTTCCGCAGGTTCTGGTTCAAGAAGGTTCAAGAAAAGAGCTCCTGGAAGAAATTGGGGGAGGCCCTTGCCCAGCATTGGGACAGTATAGGCTAACAATTTAAAAAAATACCTTTGACGATGACGCTGAGCGTGGGATGCGTGTCGTGCTGTATCATCTTCTGTCGCGGAGCCTCGGGCCTGAGCTTGTACCTGCCCAGCGCCCTCTTGCGGGCGAGGCGCGCGTGGTACTGTTCGTGATGTGCGGCCTCCTTGGCGGCGATGACTTCTTGGTCGGCGGCTTGTTTTTCCTTCATACGGAGGTTGTGACGCCAGCGCATTACTTCGGCGGCACGTTTCTGCGGGAAATATGTAAATAGTTGAGCTGGTTTCAAAGTATGAGGTACCAAAACTTTTCTTGGACAACAAAAAAAACTTTTGCGTGTTTAATCGCTCGGGAAAGTAAGCATTACCAGGACAGAACAGAACATGTGAATTTTGTAGTATTGGTTTAAGAAAAACTAAACCATATTAACCTCGTAAACGCAGGCGCATGCCCTCCACGCCAAGCCACAATCTCATCTACCATTTTGTCACATATTGGTGTCGTTTGGCGTATAGAGCACACGTCTATGTGTGACAATTCAAAAGGTAAATTATAAAAAGGGATGATAATAAAAAAAATCCGTACAAAGAAATATTTAGCTTCATCGACACTTCGCGGCCAACAGCTAGATTCTTTTAATCTCCTGCTCCTGCTAAGTTGATGAAATATCTCACCTCCGAGTTAACCTCTAGAACCTGGTCTCCTGCTGAAGGCAACTCTTTCCACCCGAGCACAGACACAGGCGTCGATGGCGGAGCCTCTTGTACGGATCTGCCTTCCGCTGAGTTCAGCACTCGGACCTGCGAATTTATAATTTTATCTTGTATACATTAAAAACCTTTTGAACGCCACGGTCGGGTTAAGCCGACAACTTTGTAAATGCTGTTTAATGATAGTATAATACGACAGACAAAGTGTCAAATTAAATAAAATACTAACCTAAGAGTGATGTTTTATTTCAAAAATAAAAGACGAAAAACAATGATTAATTGGGTATCGATAAGATGTTGGAATCCCTATTTTTTTTGGAGGTATGTGTGAATCGCGTAATTTGTATCTTGACGATATACAAGCCGTGTACGTTCTGCATCTTACCTTTGCCCAACCAGTGCCTGCCACGATGACGCTCCCCCGGCGTAGCGTACCGCGTTGTACTAATACTGTAGCTTGTTTTCTGAAGCAAATGAGTTATGTCAGTATTTAGAAGCAAATGATCACCTACCCTGCTACGCTATGTAATCGCAAGCAATCCTTTACCTGTAGGACTAAAGTACTCTATTTTGCAGAACCGATATTTGTAAGTCTCACAAATTGACAGAAACATATCGGAGCTATTGCTTCTATCACATAAAATCTGTATTCTCAGTTTAGGGTGGATGTTCCAGGGTAGCCCGCAAAATTCAAATTTTCTTACGTTTTTTTGCAATTTGCAGGTCAGTGCTAGGTTGTATGTTGATTAAAATATGATTCGCGGCTGTAAGACGTATGTAGTTACAGAATTATAATCATCAAAATCATCAATACAACCCTCCAAGTTCATGTAACTCGATCGAATGACTATTTCATGAAAAAGTCATTCAATTTCGCGGGCTACCCTGGAGCATCCACCTTAACAACTTTTTAGTGCAATCTAAATACGGTGAGGTCACATTTAAGTAATTAAATCTATGGTCAGCATTGACATCCTTTCCGGATCTGATAGAATTACGATAGAATTTTGTAAGAATGTTGTATTTTCAAAACTTTTTTCGTACCGTAAAGAATATTTTGGTTGTACTACATTTACAAGTGAGGACCTAACATAAATTCAACTTACCCAGTCCTGGGATCCAGTAGAGCTTCAATAACGACCCCCTCCACGTACCCTCCGGGGTCTGCCTTCAGTTCCATCAGCTGAGCTTGCAACGTCAGCGCCTCCACCAGGGTGTCGAGATTTTGTTTCTTTAGAGCTGACACTGGTATCGCTTGGATGTCACCGCCTAACGCTTCGCAGACGATGCCCTGGTTGGCCAGTGAATGCATTGTGCGGTCCTGTGGACGATTTGTGGGATGAGAATTTTGGTTTTTGTTAGATGAGAAGGTTGTAGCTGAGTAGTTCTGGCTATGAAAGTGCATGAGAGGTATTCGAACTTTCTAAAGCTAAGAAAAGAAGCGCGGGAAATTTTATCTTGTAGTGTGCAACTACAAGATTTTTATAAAATCATGGGTATCATGTGTTCAGTAAATAAAGTATGTGTGAATGAAACTGCGATCTTCTTAAATTGTAGGACAGTCATAGAGCTGGATATTCAATCATCATCTGCCTATACCCTTTTCCCAGCTAGGTTGGGGCCAGCTTCCAGTCCAACAGGATGCTGCTGAATACCAGTATTTTACATGGAGCGACTGCCTATATGACCTCCACAACCCAGTTAGTACTGGGTAATACCTGCAACGACTGACAAAATTCTATAAATGACAGCCGGGACAGACGACCAACGGCTTAACGTGCTTTCTGAGGCACGGTGAGGTGAATATTCAATAAGCATGTGTTTATTCTAAACATAATCTTCTTGATTCTGCATGGTGACTAAAGGTAAACATGGATAGGTGTTCATCTAAAGTAGATGCGCAAAGAGCATTGAAGTTATCCCCGAGATCTTTAATCGTAAAGCACGGTCGGAAGTTCATTTTATGTAACACGATAGGTTTCTATTGTAAATGTAACTATAAACTACAAGAAAAAGTTTCCTTATATGGCGATATTGTCGCCTGCTGCCGTTTTCAAAGAGTTTGCGGTCAGGGTCCACTTCACAATAGGACTTGAAGTATGGGCTAGCTTGTTTGATCACGCACGTTGATGGCTGACAGAATAATGAATGATTCACCATTTTCCTTCACTCGTATTCACGATGACGTGACAAATCCTAATGAGATTTTTCTTTTCTTAGCTATAGCGTAATTATGTATTAGTCATTATGTAAACGAATCATTACGATGCATATTAGGCATGGCGCGTGATTGTGATGCGCAAATGATATAAAGTATACAAGTATTACTTGAGGATGAAGCCGGTTAGATCAATAGCTAAGCTAAGTTGGTTTAGCTCGCATAGCTGAGGAAATCACAATCCATACTTTATTAAAATTGTTACGAGCTGGGTATGGGATAAATTAATAACTACCGAAGAAACAACAAATAACTTTATTAATCACAAAACACTTAAAACTTAATCACAAGTACACTACTGATCACTATTCGCTTAGATATCGCACTTTTAGTTCACTTCGTTTCGCTTCGTGGTGTAGCCAAAATCAGACTGAATGCTCCCGCAAACACGTCGACTATTTATATGGCGATCGAACGTTCGAGAAATATCCACGACTTCCTAGAATCTTCTAGACAATTCCATAGTGGGTCATTGTCCTTCGAGAAATTTCCACAACTTGTACAAAGGAAAGAAGTAGGTACTTTATGCCCTCGGCGTACGGTCGAAATTACAATGAGAATTCCTGATGTTCTTTTGTAGGTTGTTTGCGAATTTGTACCTACATCATTCGGGACTCGTTTTACCTACCTACTACTACCTACCTACCTACCTACTAGTAGGTACCTACTACCGTAATTGTAGGTAAGTACGGGTACGACGTAACAATATTATAAATACGAAAATAAGTTTGTTTGTTCCATTTTCACACCTAAACCACTAAACCGATCATCCTGAAATTGTCCGTATTACATCTGTATTTTGCATATACGTTGTCAGGTGTACAGAAACGGACATAGAGTACCTTTTATCCCGTAAAAAGTACTGTTCACGAGGAAAACAACAATAACATTCTAATGATAATAGATGGCACCAGCACGTGTCTTTCGAATTATGATTGATTTATATTATAACAAGCACAGTACAACCCGAATTGTAAATTAAATTTCTAAATTAACGCAAGCGAAGTCTGGGAAAAAGCTAGTACTACTATAAATGCAGACATGTTGACAGAAATGGGAGGAAGAATGTTGATTAAATTTAGTACAAGTATAAAAATTACATCAGCTATGCGAGTTAAGGTAAACTAACTTAGATTAGCTCTTGGTCTGCAATTTGCTTTATTGTAGTTGCGTTGGAATTTGCATACACGTGCGATGAATGAACTTGTAGTTTGAATCGTATGTAAATAAAACAATGGTTATCTAATAATAAGGTTGCATATTATTTTATACATGCAGATTAAAGCAGATATGTTTGTATGTATAATTGAATCGCATCAGGGATGCTACACACAAGCTTGGGTCTCATGTCAGACATCACGGCATCATTTAGTCCTTTAAATTCTCTTTCATATAATTCCTCACACAATCCCTCCATCTTTATTTTTTGGGCTTCCTCTCCCTCTCCATCCATCAACATTACAAATCAAAACAAACGACTTCCTTTCAATATTTCTGTAACAGGCGCCACTTTATACAATACTAGCACTTCGCCTGCTACTTTGTCCGCGAAAATTGTGATAGCTCGGATAATTTGCATGACATCAATATAATTTTTTTATGAATTACTTGGTAAAGATGCAGCTTTCTAATGGTGAAAGAATTTTTAAAATCGGTTGAGTATTTCTTGAGTTAAATCGTAACAAACACAAACAAAAAATCAAATCATTCCTCTTCATAATTTTAGTTTAGACATACTCATTCCTTACTTTGTTTTGGCACTAACGGGCGGCAAAATCGAGTAGATTCCGGGAACCTACGTCCCATACTGAGAGTGCAAGGCAATGCAAACGGGACCTAGCTGGATGCAAGAAGCGCAGGACCAGTCGAAGTAGTGACCACAAGCCTTACCGACCAGTCCCGTGCATGTCAGTGGACGTATTTCAGCTGATCATAGGGAATATGCATACATTTTTTTTTTTATTTCGATACGGAATGTTAAAGTACTATAAAAATAATGACAAAAAGCGAAAACAAGACATGATATAAATCGGCCAAACAACACAAAAGTTACAACCATTTATACTTTTCGATTTATTTCATCACCACTGCTCTCAAACCGGTGAAGGAAAACATCGTGACGAAACCGGCGTGTCCTAGAACCAAAAATTCGAAGACATGTGACATCTACTAATCCGCACTGGGCCCGCGTGGTGGATTATAGTATAGCCCATTCCCTCTCATTAAGAGGAAGCAGTGTCTCAGCTTTGGGAACATTATAGGCTGATGATAATGATAAAACTTTTGTTTCTATCTCTTTCTAGATAAACGGAATTTAGTATGGATTTTGTACGTCGATGCAGCGAATGACGTCATTCGCTGTGTCGGATCTCTCTGTCTAATCAGCAGTTTCAAATGCTTAAAACTTAGTATTTTTTCTAGATATTAAATAATTATATCACCTAGTGAAATTATTTTGATTCTGATATTAATACGCTTTGTTTAGTTAGAGTAATAAAAAAAATATACCCTATTTTGATGATGATATAAAAAGTGGAGATAAGCCACAGCGAATTTACATTAAGAACAAGAACAACATAGAAATATAAAAAGAGGCATACCTACAATGTTCACACCTGGCTTGTCGATTTTGTTGATCGCCACCAGTATTGGAACTGAAACAATTAATGCAAGTTAAAGAATTTATGTTTTACTTTTTAAGTTTTGGTACATGCAGTTTCCGATTTATACAGCTTTCTTTTGTGTGTAATTTGAATATGAGATACAGTGGACATTTTGATAGCTTTTTTTGCATACATAAATATTCCAGGTATTTCTGTGGATTTTTTTTTAGAAAATTTAGTAACAAGATCCAAGAGCAAGCTCACTGAAAAAGGCTACGACTTGCGAGTTTGTAGGTTGCAGGTATGAACCCAGACAGGCCCTAATAATTTACTACATGAAGGGAAAAATTGTGAGGAAACCGACATGCGGTATTCTAGAATCGAAAAATTCGAATACATTTACCAACCTGCGGAGCCCGCGTGGATTATGGCCCACTCCGTCTCAAAGACAGGAAGCTTGTGTCCCAGCGGTGGGAATGTTATTGTCTGTTTAAACTCACCGTTAGCCTCCCTGGCCATCCGGATAGACTCGACCGTCTGCTCCATGACGCCGTCGTCGGCCGCGACCACTAACACGACGATGTCAGTCGCGCGCGCACCGCGCGAGCGCATGGCCGTGAAGGCGGCGTGGCCCGGCGTGTCCAGGAATGTTACTTTGTCGCCTGACGGGAGTTGGACTGGGGAGAAAGGATGTTATTCATTATCTGGTTTACCATCTATACAAGGGAAGCACAGGATTTATATAATCGCATAGTGCTCGAATATATACGATTTTTTGCGGGCATGTTGCCCCATGACGTACTGTTTTGATTTTCCCTTGATGTACGAAGATAGTACATTTTGATAAAAGTGGAGAAAGTTTGTTTTTGTATTCGAGGCGGAATTAATAATGCATTAACAAATGTCTACGTGTATCAAACGACGTTTTTCAATACACTTTTGAAGAAATAAAATAAAAGAACGAAAAATATTTTTGCCATGAATTATTAGGAAACTATGATTTAATTTTTCTTTTTGTTTCCGCGCTTTGCTTTCGCCAGGTTCAATGAGAAGCAAAGGTCTAAAGCCGCTTAAACAGCCTAATATGAAAAACTGAAAATTCAAATATTTTTGAGTTTAGATCACAAATAAATGTTAATTTGTTCATAAACATCTTTTTTTAATTTTAATAATCATGGTTTTTCATGATACTCTATTTATAAACATTATTTAAATATTCAAAAAATATTAACGCCTTAGACGCATATCTCTTTGCCGAGATTAAAAAAAAAACAATCACCGCCGACTATCCAATTTGGACTAAGTATAGGTATTAGTTATCTATGGCAATTTTTATTCCCACACAGGGTTGTTGGAAAATAAAAAAATCCCACGGGTGTGAAATTTTCTTTTTTTTCGCGCTTTGCTTTCGCCAGGTTGAATGAGAAGCAAAGGTATATAAAGCCGCTAAAAAATATATTCCATTCCATCGAAGACGGTATAGAGAGACAAGCCTTATCATCCTAAGTAGGTAGTTTCACACCTTCAAAAGCGCCTATATGCTGCGTGATCCCACCAAACTCGTCATCAACCACAGCCGTGTCCCTCAGAGCGTCCAGCAGCGTGGTCTTCCCGTGGTCCACGTGCCCCATGACGCACACCACGGGCGGGCGCGGCCGGAGGGCCCCCTCCGGCGCCGGGGGAGCTGGCACTGCATCTTTGTTCTACAAACAGATTTTCATTCAATTTCATCCAAATCCGTTCAGTAGTTTTTGCGTGAAAGACTAACAAACATCCAGAAATCCATACATCGTCAAAAACATTCGCATGTATAATACTCGTATTAGTAGGATGCATTACTTTCATATTTTAAGTTAGAGCAAGAGAATCGCTGGCGGAGCGGCGGGGGGCGGGGATAGCTGTTACTGCATTGCATGTTTTCTAGACAGAAAGATGATAATAAGGGTTCTTAAGACGAGCGGCACGTTGCCAACGGCAGATAAACTACGACGCGCCGGGCGGCAGCCGCCGAAGCGTCGACGGGAGGCGACGCTTGCAGTTGTGGCATGCCGCGTAAAATATGTGTCGTCGACGCGCCGGCCGCAGCCGCCGACGTCACAACTGCAAGCGTCGACGGCAGCCGCCGACAGGTGGCGACGGCTGTAGTTTATCTGCAGTTGGCAACGTGCCGCTCGTCTGTAAGAACCCTAAGTCAAGTTAAGCTTCGGGATACAGGTTAATTGCAGCTTGAACCGCATTTCCATTACGTAGAGTTCAAAGTAGAGTGAGAGCAAGAAATACGGTGTGTAGGTAGAAAGATACGAGCTTAAACGCGTCGAAAATACGCTAGTCTGAAAAATTATTAAAGCCAAACCTCTGACTTACTTCTTCTTCTACCAACTCCTGATCAGGTCTAGGTATGATCTTGAACCTGCATCCAGATATCTTGACAATGTCCCTGATGATTTGCGGGTTGTGTATCACAGTCCTTTCCGTGTAGTCTACTTCCGAGTTCTTGTCAGCAAACTCTAGGGCTTTTAGTACATGATCTGAAACAAAAAGAAATTGTTTGTAACTTACTTAGCATAGACAAAGCATATTCAGCCTTTCATGTTCCCACTGCTGGGACTGTTAGTTTTCTTTTTTAAAACCAACATTTCCAAAAGAGGCCCACACTAGGAATTTCTCCTGTATTATGGGTGCGTTAACAAACATTTAACCTCTCATACAACAAAATCATTGCCTCTCCTTTTGGCTTCGCCATAGTCGGGTAAAAACAGTCTTATAAGCTCTAACTTACTTCTTGAATACAGGTTTTGAATGTGCTAATATATACACAACATTATTAAAATCTATTAACCTCTGACTATATTGAAGCCAGTGTGGTTTGTCCACCGGTTTCGCAACAATTTCGTTTTTTTAGAGGTCTATAAACTGGTGATAGTAGTGACTTCCTCCTAATAATTACAAAAAGTAACATGCGAGATACACCTGAAAGTGACCAGAGATTTATACAGATTTATAAGCATTGATCATTGATATAAAGTTCAAGTTATCACAACAGTGCCACGCTCATGAACGTTCCCTTAAAATGGAACGAACATAAAGATACCAAGTTTTAATTTAAATATACATCAGAAGATACCAACCCACATCTTTATTGAGGACAGTTGCAATTTCCTGAACAGTCATGTTCCTCCATATTCCGACAACCTCAGCACCTTTGGGAGAATACCTGATTGATTGCCTGCCATGACTCTCAGCCTCCTGTGCATGCAAAAAAAAGTAGCAAACTTGTAAAGAATATTAAACATGAATAGCACGAATCTAGATTATACTTTGAGTACAGCTCAGTTAACACTTAACTGAGCAATAAAATAATAGTACTTTTATCGTAATAATGTTTTTTTCCAGAATCAATCATAACGCATTCAATTTTTCAAGCAATTAAAATACAACATTAATGTTATATTTTAATCTGCTTAGGAAGTACTGTGGCTGAATTGCTACATTGAACTTTTAGTAATGATTGTTTTCTAGCAAATATCGGGTTTGAGATGTATTTATTTCCCATAAATTTCACTTACATGAGAAATATTAACTAGTTTAAAAAACATTATTGGTTTTACGTACAGTTTTGACAAAATTATTATACTTAAACATAGGTACAAAATATTCTAAAAGTGTAGGGTAATCGGTAAAAATGTAACTCAGCCAAAATGTAAACATACACGGAACGCACGCAACTGGATGTGGTATGAAATGTACTAAACTGAGGTAAATATCGTATTATATACCTTTTCATCATGCGCTCTCCTTTTCTTGCAGCACACATACGATATTGAAAGCTGTCTAGCCCATTGGTGACTATTGTTCAATGGAACTTTCTTAAGCCCATTGACTTGGGAAACAAATTCATTCTTAATTATCTTTAATGGTAATCTAGAAAACAAAAGTGTTCAATTTGTAAATTTGAAGTAATAGAGACATCTGTTGTAAGCATCAGTATAAACGTTGTGGTTATGTATTGTTTCTGACCCACAATGAATGATAGTATTCTTACCTTCTAAATAGAAAACTTTTGTACATTATTCCTATTAGAAAATATATGAGTTAAGTCATAAAGTAATCGATAGAAACGGTTTAAGTGGTACAAGTTATCAAAAAAAGGTTATGTCACAAAGTTTCAAGGTTATGAGGTAATAATTTTTATAGTGGCTTCTGAAACAGTTTATGTAATGTATTCATACCGCTTTGGTCTCAATATTTAAAAGTTAATGCTAAATGTAACAATTATCAGAAATTGCGAAACATAACATAACCTCTCCACATGACTTTGACAGAAGTCAAAAGACAAGAGATTTGCGTTTTGTTCGTGCAATGGCGTGCCCCGGCTATTGCCGGCCTCCTTGCCTGCTGGGTTGCTCAGCGTTTTGTTCAGTGTCCTCCGTACGTGATGTCAGAAGACAGGATATTTTTTTTGTAAAAATAAAAAATGATTGTGGCTCTACATAAGTTAAGTTTTAAAATGCGTATCGTACCAAAATAAATGATGTCCTAACCTAACAATATTCTTTACTTATTTCCATACACTGCAGAAGTATTCACCAAATCATTGCGTGTTATTTATTAAAAAGAAAAATTAATTGCTTGCCTCATTCGAGTGATTTAAATGAATTTTCAAAAAACATAGTGGAAGCACACCGCCAGTTTAATTAGAACGTGTTTTATTTGCTGAGGATTTGTTCCATCCAAGAATGAAATCCATAAACAATATTCAATAAAATTAATTTAAAAAGGTAAATCATAGACAATTACTATTTATGTCCGCCATTCATTCTTTTGAGTTGCTTTTTCGTTTTACGATTACCAAGAGCACGATTTGTCATCGAGATCTACGCAACACCATCGCGTAATTAATTAACCTACGTAAAAGCAGTTGAAACAATAAACTCCACGCGTTTACGCATCACAGCCACCAGTGTAGTGTATCAGCCATTTGACGTGATCATACCGTGAGATCGTATCTACCAGTGATGCTTTTGCTCGCCTTTTACGTTATCGGTTGCGACGTGCGTTCGAGTGCCTGATGGTGTGGAAACTATGTGCGATTAACTTAATAGTAAAAGAGGACTCAGTATGGGGGCGTTTTTGAATAAGCCCGTGACTAAGAAATACAACGAGAAAGGGGAAGGGAATGGTCTTCACTATGGCGTGGCCTCGATGCAGGGTTGGCGCGTTGAGATGGAGGATGCGCATCACGCGCAGCTTACTCTGAATGGTACTCTATCGGACTGGTCTTATTTCGCGGTGTTTGACGGGCATGCGGGAGCGCGGGTGTCGGCGCACTGCGCGGAGAATCTCCTCGAATGTATCCTGCAGACGGACGAGTTCCGGCGCGAGGAAGTAGCCGAGGCGATTCGCGCCGGCTTCCTGGACCTGGACAAGAAGATGCGAGAGCTGCCGGAGCTGTCCAACGGCGTGGAGAAGTCGGGCTCGACGGCCGTATGCGCGTTCGTGTCGCCCAAGCAGATCTACATCGCCAACTGTGGCGACTCACGCGCAGTGCTCGCTCGCAACGGCGTACCGATCTTTGCGACACGAGACCACAAGCCGGAGTTACCATCCGAGAAATCACGCATTGTTCAGGCTGGTGGTTCGGTTATGATTCAGCGTGTGAATGGGAGCCTGGCTGTGTCTAGGGCACTGGGCGATTATGAGTATAAGAAGGTGATGGACCGCGGGCCCTGCGAGCAGCTTGTATCCCCGGAGCCCGAGGTTTCTGTTCATGAGCGGAATGAGGTGGAGGATGAGTTCTTGGTGCTGGCCTGTGATGGTGTGTGGGATGTGATGAGCAATGAGGCACTATGTGCATACATTCACTCACTGCTCCAACTGACAGATGACCTTGTAGCCATCACCAACCAGGTCATCGACACCTGCCTTTATAAGGTATGTACAACATGGTAGAGTAGTCAGCTGTTATTTCAGCATGCTATTTTTGAACCACATCTTTAGACTGAATATTAATAGATCATAGGTAAGCACCTGTTATGAAAATAAAACAGGTGATCAGTTCCTTCATTTTGTTTTGTTTTTCTGAATGTTACTAATTTTATTTCATTTTGCCTAGCAACTGGCAAGAAAACCACAGACTATATGTGAGTAGATATCAAAACAATGTTTTTTCTGTTCACATAGTTGAACTGACAGAATGAGTGTTCAGTAGAATTATTTACAGAAATCAAATGATCTACAAAACATCCTGTTTTTATGAAGTCAAATGGTTTGTTTTTATTTTGAAGTTCGACAAGAGTAGTATCAGGTAAACATCAGCAGATCAATGGCCCCCACTGAAGGCCGGAACTGATGCAATCTTACTAAAATTGGGTCACCATAGGAAAGTTTCCCTAGTCAACTTTGTGCAGATTAAAAAGTAACCTAAAAAATAATTAAATTGTTTATTATTGTTTACTTGGCATAATCAGCCTATAGTCTTATCAAGGGGTATTGTATTACCCAGTACTAACTGGGTTGTGGAGGTTGGATAGGCAGTCGGTCCATGTAAAATACATTTGTATTCAGCTGAATCCGCTAATACTGGAAACCGACCCCAACATAGTTGGGAAATGACTGGGCAGATGATGAATCAGTCTATGATTTTCTCACTGTATGGGCAAGGCCTCCTCTGACAGATGGAGTGGAGTGGAATCCACCATGTGGTCTCATATCTGATTGGTGGATAAATATTTTGTTTAATTGGTTACAATTTTTTATTAATTTGCTTGGTGGGGGGTCTGAAATGTTTTTAAATGGAAAATAATTTATGTTTTTGTGATATAAAACAAACCATTATGGTCAAAGAATTTTGTTCATTTCAGTTAACTGATGTTTAGTTATTATTGTAACTGTTATTAAGTTTGAATCTTTTTCAAATTAGTCTGACTATGTTTAAAAAGTATGCCTACCTATTTGATATTTCACAAAATATTTGTGAATTATGAAATATTAAATATGTTAGTAAAAAGGAGCTTTGTCATCATTTTCCATCAATATTATTTTGCAAAAGTAAAGAATGATATAGTAGCAAGTTCTAAATTTCTTATCATTTTTAAAACACATAACATTGTTTAACATTTTATGTAATAATTTCTGTGCCATTGTTCATGGAAGTAGGAAAATTTTAATACATCTCAAAATGTTAATGGTTTCCTTAAACTATATATATATCTAATTTTAATCATGTGAAATGTCTTGTTTCCTCATGAATCAACATACTCTCTGCTGCCAATTTATTATATTTTCAGTTACTTGATCACATATTGGTTCAATTACATTAATTCTTTTTATTATACAGCACTGTAAATATGATTGCTTCTTGTTGAAAAATTAAGAGGAAATATGACCACTATACCTGATACAATTGTTGTTAGTTCCAACTACCAAATGGAATTGGTTGCCCAATCAGGATGCTTTCTATTTAAAAGAGCTACCTGAATTTTTAAGTTCAAAAATTATGTCAGAACCTAGACCTAAGTTGAGTGTTTAGAGCAAAGTTTTTTCACACAGGTTGCTCCCTTACAATATCAAATCAATACATACATACTTTGAAAATGTAAAAAAAAATGAAGGTGCAACTGATTTGTGGTATTTATGATGCTATTATAATCCAGATTAAACAAAACGCGACACTAGTTCCCATAGAGGCAGTTACCCCATAGAGCATGCTAGCCCAGCAAGTCATCCATCTCATACAATTCTCATTCCCGCTTCCCATTTACAGGGCAGCAAAGACAACATGAGCATCGTTCTGGTGACCTTCCCCTCGGCGCCGAAACCCAACGCCGAGGCCCAGCGCGCTGACCGGGAGCTGGACGCGACGCTGCGACAGAGGCTCACAGGTTGCTATCATTCACTACTGCATGCCTGCTCACATAAACACAGAGACAGACAAATGACTGACAATCATATTGACAGACAGAATGACTGTAGGAGCGAGTCGAGCGACGCTAGGGCGTAAGAGCTAAGTCAAGAGCTTGCAACAGCGCGGGGTTTAGCCATGATGATCTTACGCATAGCGTGACTAAAAACCCAGTAAGCTGATCTTATATCCTCTGGTTGGGAGTCATGACCTAATCAAGATGGTTATTACTTCATAGAATTATTTGTAAACACTCCAAATGTGGCAGTTATTGACTCACACTTTTATTGATTGAGTAAGAACTGAAAGCTTGAACGTCGTAACAAGACGCGTGGCAAAATCGAATGTATGTATTGCCGCCCCGTTGTGCCGAGTAGGCTGACCCTCAACATGGGTGTAGCACGCCTTACAAATTTTGAAGGGATAAAACAAAAATCGTAGCTTTTCCCTTAAATTCTTCACAAACCTGCGCTGTTGCAATGCAAGCTGGAGGTATATAGTCAATTGATATTTTTATAAATGAGATACGACATACTTAGAATGTGCTAAAAAGGGCCTTATTTGACAATTTGGTATGTTACTAAGACTAAAATTTGACATTTTTGGAATGAATTTAGGAATAAGATTACCTAATTGGTATTTTTACATATTATTATCAAATATTAGTATAAAATTAACCTTTTTTATTCTTAAAAAATTAACGTATTGCCATTTGCCATATCTGCCAAAATAAGTTAGTTATTTTAGCAAAATTGTAGCTTTATACGTAAAATTTTATTAGTACATTTTAGTAAGTTAATTTTATCGTAGGTATAAATTGTGATGTTATACGAAGACATTTTACATTTAAAAATGCACAATATTGTGTGCAAAAAAAGACATGTTCACATTTTAGAACAATTAATATTAGACCATTGAAATATTGAACAGACTAAAAAATCATCATGAATTTAGTACACTTCTCTATACTTATTGCTGCTTGTTCTGTACATAACATTATGTAAATATCTTTACATAGGTATATGCCTACATAACTTGCCAATGGAATTAAATCTCACCCTGAGTTCTTGTAGAATAGACCGACCTTCGAATACCGATCGCCGTTCCATCTTCGAGTCACATAAATACTACATTGCCGTGTTTTACCATTACTTAATCAATTTGTAATAACTTCTTCATCTAAGGCAAAGTAAAAAGTTATAATCATTGCGTAATTACTTTAATACAATGATCACACATAATGAATTTTTTTTTGAGAAAAGGGCAAAACACGATTTATTTATTTAGTTCATACAAAGAATATAAGTTGTAGATCATTGTACCGCATGGTAGTAATGTAATACGGTTGAATTAATAAGCCAGGATATATACAAATAAATAAAGGCACTGCAATTTTAAACTAAATCGGTAGTGTACTTGACTGTACGACAATTTAGAAAATAGAAAATTATTTATTATCCAGGTAATAGTTACATAAGCAGATACAATTATACACAATTTAGGACATGAATTCCTGAAAATTTTATGTTTTACAAATCAACCAAATGTATGAAATAAAATACAAAAGACTGATATATATGAACCGATCAATTAACGAATTCAAACATAATAATTATCATTAATCAATATGTACTAACACTTGTGCACACAGTATTCAAGAGTAGAGCTCGCGTTTTAATCATAATTCACATTAATGCATGCTAAAATAGCCCATTATTCTCTCTATTAGGCACATGCAATACCAACCGTTGAAGAGATTTACGTATAATTTAACCACATAAATATGTATTTTATAGAATAGTTGTCTCAGGATTGCCGCAGAACTAAAGAAGTGCATGGCAGTGCGGTTTTCAAATAAAGTTGAAATTTAATAATCTTCCAATAGTAGATGTAGTGCAAAAATACGTGTTGCGCCGACCTCAAGTAACATGGGATAAGAGCAGGAATATGATGATGAGTACCTACGCGAGAGCATGAATGCGGACAGAGAAAAAGTTGATCTAGTTTCGGCTTTATTGTAAGGACCACAAAGTTCATATTAGATTGCCAGTTAAATCTGCGCTGCGCTTCGTCGGGTCTCTCATTCAGACCTAAACCCCCTCGTCCAGAAAATCAAAATTGTCATAGAGGAGACTGTGGAACAGTCTTGCTAGGGCCGCCATCTCTAATTCTCTACAAGTCCATGGAACAGTTGGAATCCATGAATTTCTTTGCTCTATCATGGACGAGGCGACAGATAATGCAATATTTATGTTTTGTTTTATAGATTTACTTCCTAGAAAATGTATTAGTTTTAAAAGAATACAAGAATTACCTAGTTTAGTTCTTCCAATGCGAATGTAGTGGTACGAAGTTGGTAGATTGTTATCACAGGTATGATATCACAATCATAGTATATTCATTATCAAGGGATGACATCATTTCTTTAGGTTACTTGCTCACTGTAACAGTAATGTTTTCAAAATAATTTATCTTGCCTATCTTCTTCAGACATAATTTTCCTCCTTTCATTATCATGAAAACAGTACTTACCCATAATTTTAAGGAAAACAATTATTTCAATCAGCTCCTACTTATTTATTTCAAATCGTACTTTAATATAAAGGGCTCAAATACAGATGAAGTCATTCAAAATTAATGATTAAATCAACGAAATGATGATGAATCGGATGGTAATAAAATTGCTTCAATTCTTCGTTGAACCACCGGTTATTTTGAGCGTTGTTTGTCAATTGAGAAGCGAACGTAATGTCGTGGCAAACCATGAGACATTATACGGTGCACGTGTGCTTCCTAACGTGTTTAGATTTTAATTCCAACCGCAATTTGCAGCCGACCGCCTGAAAAACACTGCGTAATGTGTGCGCACCTTTACAATAATTTATTTATAAACAAAATAGTCTTCATTTGTGGAGGAAATTCCATGTGAATTTGAGCTTGTAATTGATGTTCTCTTTCTATTTTTATGTAATACCGAAGTTGGAAGTTATATCTCGCAATATTTAACGTAGCATATCATCACGCCTGTAATCTCCGAAGGGCTAGGCAGAGGCATACCTCTACTATTAACTATATAATAATACACCTACATTTCGCCAGTTATATTTAAGTCCCATGTAGCCCATTACCTCCGCAATATTTTGTTTCCTATATTTAATTTCAAGTACAAATATTTGTGATATTAAACTGAGTTTATAGCGTTGTTACCCCGAGAATATAATATTATTCTGATTTTATTCTGTTTCAATTTGGCACGCAACACATAAGTCGCTCACACATAGAGTACATGATCATTATTGTAAATTATGATTTCATAGTTCATGCGTCGATTAGATTGCCAAAGCTATTGCTTCCACGTTATTATGTTCGACATCACGAACAGAATGCTAATGAGCTATTATTATTATCAATACAAACAATAAAATCTAGGTAACTTGCGTGGACAAGGCCCCAGTAAGAACCAAACAAATTATTTTAGTTATTTTACATAAAAATGGCAAAAACCTTGCATTGAATTTACTTTCCTATTTAAAAGTTATAGTAAAAATGCTTAATTTTCTAGATTTTAGTCGTATCTGAAATAGCCTTTACTTGTTTTCACATCATTATCGCTTTGAGATAATGCGAAATGAACGTTCATTCTCTGACTCATACAGAAGATTTGATAAAGTAAACTTCCCTAGTAAAGACTGCGTAACAAATTTAAATGAACTTTCATCACTAGAATTAAAACATCCACCTGTTTACAAAATACCCAGTAATTAGTAAGCAAGACGGCAGTTGTTAGTCAAAAGTTTTAATATACGAGTGCTGGAAATCCTTTGCCTATTGCAGGAATATTAATAAAGTTAGGCATAGCACAGTTATCCTGTCCAGACGGCCTGTTGATTCTCTATGCCACGTGTCTAGCTCTGACGACACTTAAATATATAATGAGCATTACATGCGTATGAATAAACGACCAAGTTTTAATTATGGAACGTCCGACGGAGATTTTATTGGTGGTCGCTTTGTTGGTCATAACGACTTTTGACAGTTTATTTATTTAATTAATTATTAAGTTAACAGAGAATATTAGTTAGGACCAGCGCGCACTAGATTCTTTTAAGGCGTGTTTTACCTATGAAACGCTCAGGGACTCAGGGGGGCTAAAATGGTCGTTTCCATTGCTTTCCAGAGCTGTGAGTGTGACATTTGCTTTAGAATATTGACACTAACAGCTCTTGAACGCTCTTTGATGTGCTGATCGCGTTCCGCCATAATTTGGGGATTATATATTAGCTCGATTTTAACATTAAAATTAATTCGTGCTATTCAAACTATCTCTGTAAGATTGATGCCATTAAAAAAAGCTCCAGAGCGGTGGGGCTTAGTTTCCAATTTTGGCCATACGTTAAACGTTTGCATGAATTTCATAAATTTTCATAACATTCTTTTTACATTAAGAATATTCTATAGGTTTTTTTTTTGGATTTTTACAAGTCCTAAGCCTGACCTCATTGTAACATTATTATTATCCTAATAGTAATACAACCTACACCGATTTTATTATATTTAAGTAATTCAATTATATTCTTGCCATTATTATACTTTATTATTTAGTACTTAGCAAACAGGTATTATTTAGTACCTATTTAAAAGTAAGTTTTTCATCATTTAGATTAGCCAGAAATATTATTATTAGATCAAGTTTTGGTCTGTTTAGATATTGTTCCATTTGTATATTTTTTTTATTGGTAAAACCTATTTTTATCATTTAGTAAGTACAGTCATTTATTATAGTGGAAAGACATCAAGCGAGAGATAAAGCGATTTTCTTTCAAAGTGTAGAAAGAAATAAAACAAAGACCATCGAAATATTAATTTTTCTGTGTTTAAAACTACACTTTAGAATAAAATCTCTTTTGAATATTATACGGTATATAAACAAACAATTAAGTACAAGTGACACTGTCACTCCTTAGTAAAAAAATATATTATCAATTATTATCAATAATGGTACTCATAATATAATATATTAAACGCCTATCTTTACTGCGATAAATGTTACCAGTTTATGACTTTATTACACAAATTCTTTATATTTTTTGTTATTTTACTTAGAGTATTTATTATATTATTTATTTAACAAAAGGTCTATGTTATTGTATGTCAATACTCACAGATGCACTGCATCAGCAATGAAGGCTTTTCAAGAATAATTTTGCTTGAAATAATGACGTTTTTGCACCTCTTTATAAGACGATTTCTGTCCAAGGCCGACTTGCACCACAAATCAGTAAATTACTAAACGTAATTAAAACATCGTTCTATTTCTGTTAATCGTTTGAAGATGACGGAGACAGAACAATATTTTAAATTCATTAGACCTATTTGGTGCAAATAGGACTAAATTTTCCCATGTGTGCCTGTATTTTACTCTCGTGTGCCAAAACGCGATCTGTACTCCGATTTCACATGTTGTTTGGCCAGCCTAGTGAATAGTTTTCGACGCTCTAATGCTGACCAATTCGATTGACCTGTTGATGGGCCGATGGACACATTTCTCTAGACCTTGGCCTATATGGGGCAACAGACAAGTGAAGTTGACCAGGGTACTAAAGCGTCTGTATTTGCACCATTTAAATACTTACCGTTAAAGTTTTGAAAAGTCTTCAATTTATAGCTTAGCTTTTAAGTATTTTTTGTTGTACAAACTATTTAACTACAATGTACTTAATCGAATTTGTTATTTTCTTTCTATGTAAGTAAAAAAAAACTAACATTTGTGATATTAACATTTAACTCAAATCAAAATTATACTAAAAACTTTTTTACCTAATTAATCCTTTTTACAAAATTTTTACTAACTTGTATTGTGAGACTAAAAATCGCGCTAAAATTATATTGTCAAAAAAAATTGTTACCCTGTTTTCTAATATTAAAATATTTTTGAAAATATAACTGTTTAGTTTCATTGCTTTAGTCCTGACCCTGATCATGTCATTGTTCCATGAACTTTTTAATAAAGATTAAAGTTTTTTTTTTCAAATGGAAGGGTTAAAGCAATGAACTGCGTGCGCGTAGAATGGCGGCCTAGGCTCGTGTGACAGCTACAGTTTAAAGACAGTAGGTTTATAAGATTGGAAGCCATAATAGTGCACTTGTAATCTGTTCGGTCTTGTCTGTTATCGATTATGTAGTGCATGCTATAAATGTTCATGAAATAGTATAAATAGGCTTTCAATGACGAGATTGTGTGCGCAATAAAATTAAACTCGAGGGTTATTAAAAATACGATAACAGTTTACCAAGGAAACTTTTCAGGCATAGATAATTCGTAAATTATGTTTTCAATACTTTAAAATACATTTTTCACAAACCGAAATTCACAAATAAAAAAAGATCAAGTACCATCTAATATATAGGCATTATATTAGAAAATTCAACTATGCTCCAAAATCTGAAATTGTAGCTTTCAAATAAATATTGGGTTTAAATACAGTGTAGGTTGAAATGGAAACCCATAAGTTAGTAAGCACCACTTTCCATTTTCGATTTCGACGGGATAGTAACAATTCACAGATTTTCTTACAAACATAATAAACAGCTTCTCGTGAATATTTCAGATTGTCAGTAGGTACATCGTAAAGTATCGTTCTATTCACGTGAAGACGATTCGACCTCTATTGACATGCCAGGGTAAAGATATTGATTGGTCACCACTGATTTAGTTCATAAAATACATAGATTTGATATAAGCAAACAATTTTATCGAAGTCTGATTGTATTTGTTGATTTAAACCTTTGTAAGAGAGAAAATAGAGAGGAATCTTGGGTAAAGCTGAACTGGGCTGTTCTGGTGTGGTTTTCAGATCGAAGCTAGTTCTAGCCAATAAAAAAGGTAACATTTTCCAAGTTAGGGAACACTTAATAAAACAAGACTTCTTTTGAATTATCTTACTTAAATGGGAAAGTTTGGATGGATGGGTGTTTGTAACACAATCACGCCAGAACGGCTGATCAGATCTGGAAGAACTTTGGCACAGAGATAGATTATAGTCTGGAATATCACATACTTATCAAGATTTCGACGCGAACAAAGTTGCTGGAACAACTAGTAATTAATATGTACAGGGTTTAAAAAACCTCTTAACGAAGCCGAAAAGCACTTGTTCTCCCCGTCATTGGGATCATTTTTTTTTGTTCTGCACCATACCTGGGAACCTAGTTACGGAAATATTGGGGGTCAGAGTTCTAACTTGTTACCGAAGTTCAACTTTGCCACCTCGTATCTTTGCCGCTAGCGCCGCCATATTAGAAAAATGGCGACTAAAAGCAATTTTTTGAAATATCTCCGGTTCTGAATCATTTTACAATAAAAACATATAAATAAGTAAAGTAAAAACCGGCCAAGTGAGTGTCGGGCCACACGCAGTGTAGAGTTCCGTAGTAGCCCGTTGTCACAACATAGAACGAAATCGTTTAATACATGAAGATTGAATGACGTTATCCATGCTAAGCGGGGGAGGGGTGCTAGTTTTTATAAGCAGTTCCTATTATTTATGAATGTATAGATAGTAGCAAGTTATTACATAGTCATGCCATTATTGGATGAGTTGCAGTTTAACTGATAGTAAATAGAGATAGCTCTATTTAGCAACTTCAGACAAATACAGCAAATAGTTACTATATTACACAACATTTAAAAATGAAATTATTAATATTTATTAATTAAACACTAGTGTACACAGAACAAAAAAAAACAATCATAAAATAGATTTTTATACTAAACGTTATCTTTTTCTGAGGTCTTAATTTTATACTGCCCTTGACATTGCCTTTTCCAAAGAGTCAAGGTCTGTTGTCATGTCAACGTCAAAATGTACAGTCAAACAAAGAGATAGTACACAGGCAGATAACTTGTAACTCCATTTGAACAATGAGCTGAGTGTGCTAAGTTTTCCAAGTATTTAACCATTATTTTAACTGTGTAACAAGTTTGTTACACACACACAACAAAATTGATTAGTTAGATTCGTGGAAAAAAAACACCCATTCATGTTCCTTCATCGCCCTTTGTGTTCCGGGGCCACGGTATCTCTTTCGAACAGTCCCGCAACCCCGGCAGGCATCGGTTCTTGCGGACCCCTTCCTTTTTGCTGACTCTCTTTGAGGCGCGAAAAAAAAACCTTACTTACATTTTTGCCTTTATCCCAAACTCTTTGTTTAACTGTACTGTGAAATGTGTCTGCAGTGTTACGTTTTGGTTGCGTGTTCTGCGACTATATCCAAGATCATACACATTGGAAATAAAATGAGCAGCATTTTAGCATACCGTTAGTTTTGTCATAAAATACGTCGTGGTTGCGATGTCGCCTATGACCCTATAATACTCCTTTTGGGGGTATAGGGTAACCACAACAGCAGCGAAAAGTATTCTTGAAAAGTTTTATCAATGTTCAGTTTTCTTTGAATGTAGGTAAATTGGATTCAATGGTACTATGTGGCTTGTCACTTACCAGTTGCCATATTTTAAGCGATTTTGCTACCAAAAAGGAAGATAAGAACAACTTTCATAGTACTTGTTTGAAGAATTTCGTCTAGTAGCAACGAAATCAATTCTAAACGCTAAGTATAGCATTGGACAGTTTATTATCGAATAAAGGTCAAAGGGTAGGCCTAAACTATTCTTATCAGAGGTTAGACTGAATGCAGTTGACTCTAGCACGAGTTTAAGACTAACTTTTCAGTTTAATGATATTGTGTCTCGTGTTTTGCTACCAACATAAGTTTTATAGTTAGGTCAAACCAATGTCAGGGCTCTTAGACAGGAAATATAAAGTGCCAGCAAATGTTTTAATTAGCATTATATTTATTTATAAACAATAACAAAATGTGCATTTATTTAGAAAAATGAAGAGATTGTGTTAATGGTTTTGATGACCTAAGCATAGAGTCAAGTGTTTAGTTATGAACTTCCAGTGACTCCATCTACTCATAAGGCCTTAGTATGTATCTATAAAATTTTTGGTAAAAAATGTGTATAACATTCACGTCTATGATCCTCAAAGGGGTAAGCAGTCTATGTGTTAGTTCTAGACTTAAATAGGCCCACATTTCACCAACCGGGTTTACCACCAAAAATTAAAATAATTAAAAAATCATATTTCTGAAGGGCGGCTACTGGAACATCCTAATGCCCTATTCACTAACACGAGTAACACCATATTTATGTGAATGCCTAAATAAAAGCAAGCTTTTGTATCTTCGACTTTCGACGCCTAGCCGAGAGTTGAAAATCCAACAGCACTTTTTTAAAGCACTCTTTATTCGGCTGTTGCCAAATGTTATTTAAACGGACGTCACTGTTCCTTATTTCCATCACGTTTTCTAAATATATCTTGGTATTTGTTCGACAGCGTTGATCGAGCGCAGCAGCGCCGGTAATGAGGAGCGCGAGGACACGGCGAGTCACTTCTCGTGGGTGCTGAAACAGCTCGTACAGGAGAACATACAGGGCCTGCCGCCCGGTGGGGGGCTTGCTGCCAAGTAAGTGACACTCAGTTTATAATACCAGCGTCGCTGGGGATGTGTAGTAATGGATGAGTACTTTAGAAAAACAGCTAGTTCTTCTTAATAATTGAGGTTTATTTCTCACCAACAATTTCCCATCAAATCAATCAGGTAGCACGTTGTGTTGTCGACCTGTCGCGGCCCCATCCGTGAGGAAAGTGAACGAGTCATTCAAATAAAAATGGTTACCGCGAGCGCACACTAGTGATGTCCGTATCATTAAGTAAGAATTAGTGTTGGGAATTAAACAGTTACTCACAGTCACAGTAAGGCCCCGTTCCCACTATGTCGTGACGATTAATTTATCGTTGGTTTTTAGTTTGCAAAACTAGTGGAGCACCTCCATTTAAATACACAAGCCGCGACACTTAAAACTACACGATTATCTGTTGTCACGACATAGTGGGAACATAGTCGGCCGCCGACTTCGCAAATGTTTGAAAAACAAAAGCCATTCATTCGGCGGCCGACTGTTTGGTTTGAACACGGCCTAACCTGCAGGGTAAGGTACAGTACAAAAAAAAAACAATTCTAAAATGAAACTTCTTTCAATTCCAGGCAATCGTTACTGGACAAAATATACAGGGAGTTCTATCCGGACCACCCCGACAGTTCGGAGACCTTCGACTGTCAGACGGAAATTGCCGACGCGTTCAGCGCAAACTAACGCTATACATTACGTACTACACTAACACAACATACGGGACGCGATCGTACACTAGCTGTGCAAGCGTCGATGGAATGCAAACTAAGAGATACTAACGTGGAATATCCCATTCCACTCGTTTGAACAGTTTGGTAAGTAAATTTAGGAACGTTTCTTTTTTATACTAGTGACACTCACTAAATTAATTGTAATTTTGACATATCAAACCAAAGTTTTCAAATTAAAAGTATGGAAAATGTCTGGGAAGTGTTGTTTTCGGGTTCGGATTTTAAAAGTGTGTTCACGTTGCTAAGTGTGCGGTTTCGTCCCAGAATTAGCTGAATACATCATACTAGTACAAATCGAATGGAATTGCAGTTACATTACTTTGAAATTTTGAACGTTGGTAACATTTCATTTTGTACATAACTGTCTCGAAAGCGGACACGGTAATGTAGTTGGAATTTTGTTTGATTCACACAATAATTAATTGGTGCTTCGGCTGTGTTGATGCGTCGGTTTATTAACCCCTAAATTACCATGTGCAGTGTCTTTTTGATCGTATTGCCTTCTAGAGGGAACGCAATGCCTACCTCTGGTGGCATATATCTTCTAATTGTTCACCTTTAATAAATAATAATTTATTTGATTCCTTTCATGATCGTCATGGTGTAATATCCCAAATAAGTTCTAGTAAACTGACAACTCGACAGAGCCGAAGCGAATTGGAATCCTAAAATACATATAATGTAATACTCTAGGCTGTGGTATGGCCTTCAAAATAAATGTTTATTAGAAACCTATTTGGTTCAGCCTACACCACAGCCCCTCACTTGTATCACACGGCACAAATCCCCTTGTCTCCAGCCATGTTGAATGTAACCCTGCCGGATTGAAATGCCCATCCCTTTCGAACCTTTATTTGTATAGCAAACATTTTATTTTTGTCGCGTTACAATTTTATTTTTTGTAGCTTAGATATTTTTTGTTTCGTGTTAACATTGGCCATTCGTGAATGTCATAATATTAGATGTATAATATTAGATATTCGATTGGATGTAATAGAAAGTCTATGATAATATTTACTTGTGTGAGCGGTTAAATTCTATAGTTTGTTTCCGCGCTTAACATTTTTGTTAAGAACTTTTTATTCAGAAAGTTTACCTAAAATTGCTTAGTGTTTATAGGAATTAATTTGTCAGTAGCAAAATTTTCTTAATATGAGTGTTAAGCAAGCCATGTAATAGCAGATTCTAATGGCCAGTCGGATTTAGTGTAATCTTATGTTCCGTTTCACATGAAAGCCTAAGAAAATTGGAATAATGATTTCTCAATTCTATTAATAAATATCTAGTTTCCTTTTTGTACATATTTTTTTCTTGATTACAACATATATAGTCATTATCCAAAACGTCAAAGTAACATATTGATTAAAAAAATATAAACTAGCGTTATTAATCGGGAATTGGAATCTATGGGGTTAATATTAGTTAGTTTTTTATTTCTTAAAAATGATTGTACTTCGTTTCATGTTACAGAAAATATGAAATTAGATTTAATCGCTTTTTAAAAGTTACGCGTTATCGAAAGAAGTATTGGGTATGCTTTTAAATTTTTGCTTCGTACTTAGATGGAAAAAAAGTAACTAATCTGTTGACACGCGTAGTTATCTGTGGCCGTACAATATACCAATTAGACCGAATCCCACTTCGTCATAATTATAATGTTGTTACCAAATTCTATGTGTACTATTTCATTTCTGATATTCACCTCTTGTAAATAAAAGAGAATAGAAAAGATACTTTTGTACCTGTTTGTGCGGTTTAGCGTGTAACTAACTAATTGTGAGGAGTTTATCGTGACAGCATTCGTGGAAATACATACAAAATCTTCTGCTCTTACATTCATTATTTTAATCGTCTGTTTTTTCTCGTGAGGTCTCATAATTACGTATGTTTATTTTATAAATCGATTACAGATTTAAATAGTTGTGTATATCATTTTAGCAAAAACAATGATAGTTCTACATTAAAATAAAACATGATGTGTATGTATTTCCAGCGCCTGACACAATAATGTACTAAATATAGTTTTTACTGAACAAAAATATTTCAAAGGTTTTCAAATGTGACGTAGGAGGCATTGTTTTAGTACCTACATCTTACGATTGAAGTAATAACAATATATTAGTATAACATTATGTTTTAATTTACAAATGGAACTACAACAACCCTTAAAAACCCTTGATAACGCTTGACATTTTTGTAGTTGGGGCGGTAAAAAAAACTTGATTTCATTTGTAAATGCGAACGATCATATTGAAAATTCAAAGCATATCTAAGATAGTTTAATATATTTCGAAATAATACAAAAATACAGAACATGTTTCCTAGAAATATAAAATAAAAATTATCTATTTTATTGGTGGTAGCTAAGCTATTGCGACTATTATTTTTTATCTTGTGCAAGACAGCAAAATACGGATTAATTTTTTTCTTACTATAGTCGCACTTTGTCGATGTCTTAAGACGAAACACAAGGGCCGTTTGTCCATACAAACGTATACGTCCCGTGTTTCCTCCCTGGATAATGCCGTTAGAGCAATATTTTATTTTCCAAAAAATCTATGACCACTATTTTGGCATGTCCCTGTTTTCTTTTTTTTTTATAAATTATTGGCCAGATTTTCCGCTGTGTTCAATGTCAAACAAACTAACACTTCGCCCGCGACTTCGTCCGCGAAAATTGTGATAACTCGGCTAATATATATTTCATAGCCTATGTTACTCGATATAGATGTAGCTTTCTAGTGTCACAACTATGAATGAAGAACATAGGAACACGGCCAAAACCTTTGTTTAATTTTTAATGAAAAAAGTAGTAAATTGGTCAAGTTTTGGAGAAGTTATCAGGGGACTACGAAACGTTGTTTTTGTGTACTTTTAATTGGTATTTTTTGCTGTTGTCTCTTTTGCGCTCTGCTCGCGGTCATTTGGGCACTGCGCGACAGCAATATATTTTACAAATACCTATTTCTCAATTCTCTCGCCCTTTTTGTGTTCTCTTAATCCCGCATAATCAGACTATAATGTCCCTACTGCGGCACGGGCTTGCTCTTGGTAGGAGGGAGTGGAGTACCTAGCGGGCCTACTGCTAGTTACATGTTTTCTAGTGGTGGGTCGTTGTCGAATTGTTGACGGACGAAACGCAACCGTTTTCTGACGACGAAAACGGTTGCAGAAAACGGTCGTCGTTGCAACTGGTTTGAAGACGGTTTAAAGGACCTTATCCAACATGGAATAGAATTGCGTTTTCGTCGAGTAAAATAGTTGTAGTTTCTTGCAGCTATTGGGAAGGACTGTTTTGTAAACGAACGCGGAACCAAAGACTACAATATAACGCGGAACGTTAAGTACGACGACGCGACGAGTGACTAGTGAGAAAGATAGTAGAATCATTGCGTTCTCGACCGTATTTTCATAGGCGTAAAATAAAAAATCGCACCAAGTTTTTCAAAGACTGGTCTGTGCAACGAAGACTGTTTGAACCCACGTAAAACGGTTTCATCGTCCCAGAACTAAAAACGGTCTTTGAAAACGGCTCGTCGTCGCAACGCCCACCACTAATGTTTTCGAATTCGTTCTTGATATCACGTATTATGCTGCCTTGCATTAGTGATTCGCTATGACCCCAAAATTGTCAGTTTCAGTTGCTTCCATCTTATCATTTTCTAAATTTTTTACTCTAATCTTTTAATTACCCTTTTCAACCCATTGTCGAGGATATACGATGCGTTCTTCTTTTTACGTAGGTCATATAAGTTGTGTTATGTACTACTGTCTAGATTTGAATGCAAATTCGAAAAAGTGCCTTTGACGCTAGCTTATTGAATGTCTCGTCGAGATGTTCTTGTGTCAACAAGTCACAAATAGGTACACCATTAGGTTTAGGTTGTTCTGGAACCGAAAGCCATTATCTGGATCATCGAACTCTAAACGATTGAGACTATTTTTTTCATCAATCATCAATATGATTGCGATTAGAGTTCGATGATCCAGTTTATGGCTTTCGGTTCCAGAACAACCTAAAATTAACCGTGTATGTGACACTGGTGTCATAGGCCCCCTTCTGTCTTTATTATGTGAAGGTTGCGTTCGACTTGATTATCCATTAGACAGTGGGTTTTGAATTGGATTTGTTGTCCATCCGAGACATGTTGCCATGTTTCTTTTTTAAATTTTGCTTTCGGACGAAAGTCGACGTCTCACAAAGTGTGTCTCGTAATTATCTAGTAGACGCTTGAACAATAAATACCTGTACCTTGACGACATTTTTTATTTTTCTTTTATTATGGTTTTATTAGGTCCCGCTTTTGTAGTTTTAGCAGTGTGTAGCGTTTTGCGGTGTAAGTTGTTGATTGTCGGCTGTAGACTACGTTGTATTTTGAGATCTCGCCTAAGATCCACCTTCACCCATCTGTTTACCGAATGAAAAATATTTTTTTGAACTTCATCCATCTGTTTACCGAATGAAATATATTTTTTAGCAATCTTAATACAAGAATAAAATATATTATTATTGCGAATGGTCTGATGAAATGAAGTCAAGTCGTAACTTAAAAAAAAAAACTTTCAATTAAAAAGTTAAAAAAAAGGAAAATGATTGTTGTGTTGAAGTTGTGTTGTCAGTTATAAATAGGTCATCAACTGACCTATATATACCTGACAACACAACTTATTATTATGTATGTACACTTTGTTTTCTTATTGAAATATACATATACTTACTAAAACAGATTATTTTATTACAAACACGGCGGTATTAAGTAGTTGTCAAGTAAAATCGGTCAAGCAGGACTTCAGTTGTCGCACTTTCAACAGTATTGACTTATTAGGCTACCTATTCGTGTATGTATTAAAATTGCTAAAAAAAAATCATTAAGTAAGCAGATGAAAGGAATTGGGGAAGGCCTTTGCCCAGCATTGGGACAGTACAGGCTAAAAAAAGCCGGTGCTTTTTTTCCAGCCTAAGGCCTAAAGCCAACCTTCACTCTGTAGTGAAGGTTGGCCTTAGGCGGGATCTACATATTAGGAATTCAAAATACGTAATATAATTCTGAAAAGTAAATCTTCATATAAAGTCGCACTACCTGCAATTAACATCTAATCACCCTCGCAACTATTTTGGCAAAACATAATTTAGTATTTATTACGAGAATTATTATTTGGCATAGACAATACTTACAAAGCTTACTATTTGTGTACAGTAAGTCAACTCAAAGTGTAATTTGTATGATATTTAAGATTAGTGTCAATACGGGATATTTAAAAAAAAATCTAAACTATCTCCACATCCACACATTCGGAGGAGAGTAGTGATTAGGTTACATGAAAATAAAATAATGTGTGTGTTTGAAAACAGTTGTCAGTTTTATAGATCATTTCCAAATATCTTATAGAAATTACACAGAAAAACTATTTATTTGATTCGAGACTATAATTCGCGAAATGGTACATTTTTGGCACAAGCATCAAGACGATGCAAAATATTGTACGAGTATTCATGGAATGTGTGCTCATGTTCCATGACCAATGAAAATGAAACAACATGTGTTTACTAAAAAGCTATTTATTCTCAAAAAATTTCGTCAGCTTCTCAATTTTGAACATTCTGTATCAAAAAACGTAAAACAAATCCATAAAAGAAACCTCCTTTAACAAAATCGACATAAGAAAAAATAGTAAATATGTTAGTTGCTTTTGAAGTTGCAACCAATGCTGTTCTGCTCAAATATAGATCAACGATTTTTTCCGTCACAGAGAAGAATAAACAACAACAATAAAAATTATGTTAGCCAATTTGTCGATTTTAACTTGACGCTCACTGTAGATGTAGACTAAACGTGATGTGAACGCAGCCAATATTTGATAAAACTCACCCTGTATTTTTTACTTTAGCGAAATCACCCCACTGGTTTCAATTATTCGTAATACCCATACCCCAATGATCCAGCGAGCTGAAAATCGATGACGTGTACGTTCGCGCGTTCAACGAAATCATCGACATCTTCGGGCTTAGTTCTTGAAAACAGCTTGGCCTTCCATGCACGCCTTTCCTTGAGGGCTTTCTGTAATAACGTTTATAAGAAAAATGTTAAAAACAGTCGTTAACTACACACATCAACACGGTCTAGGGATATTTCATACTCAATTAAATAACTCGAAAAGTACTGGCCGCATTGGAATCTTTTAAACACCGATTTGTTTGTAATTTATCTCAGACTAATTCCAAATTCAAATATTTTGAAAATTCTTTTGTTTCGGTGGCATAAAAATGTCTTGATGTATAGGAGAGGGAATTTTCATTTGTGCGAAATTTAGAAAACAATACGAATTACGTTTAGTTACAGTTTTTTTTTCATTTTTAAACGAAAGATAAAGTTAAAATTGAGGTACCTATTGTAGCCATGCAACGCCGACATTTGACGAGGGCGGAGATGTTACGAGCTGTGGGAATGCTGGAAGCTGGATCTGTTCAGCGTAATGTTGCTGAGGCCATAGGGACCCATCAAAATGTAATTTCAAGATTGTGGACACGCTATCGTGCCACAGGTGAAGTAGCGGAGAGGCACCGGGGGCCAAGTCGCATCACTACCCCCAGACAAGACCGATTTTTGCAAATTACTGCGCGAGCACAACCAAATGCAACGGCGACTCAATTGGTCCAAAGGCTGCGAGTGGAACACCAAGTGCTTGTGAGTGACCAAACTGTAAGAAGGCGACTGCATGAAAGCAATCTACGCTCTCGTAGACCACTCCGGGTCCCACCTTTACGGAGAGGCAATCGTGGACGACGATTAGAATGGGTTCGGAACCACGTGGACTGGGGCCGTGACCAATGGTCCAATGTGCTGTTCACGGATGAATCCAGGTTCGGCTTCCATCCAGATTCACGAAGGACGCGTGTTTGGCGAGTTCCTGGACGATGGAGCCGTCTCCAGAACCCTCAGGAAGTTCACCCATACCAAGGAGGAACAATTATGGTTTGGGCAGGAATTCGTCTTGGAGGACGGACGGATCTCGTTTGGGTGCGGGGCAATATGACGGCAGAACGATACGTCCAACAGGTGCTGGGGCCCGTAATCTTGCCCCACAGAACACAAATGGGGCAAGATTTCCTGCTCATGCACGACAATGCCCGGGCACACACGGCGAGAACGGTAGCAGCTTGGTTACATACACATAATGTTAGGGCCTTAGACTGGCCTGCTCAATCGCCAGATCTAAATCCCATTGAGCATGCGTGGGATATGCTGCAAAGAAGAGCTCTGAAGGAAGTTCCTGAAAATCTGGCTACAGAAGATCAACTTTTTGCGCACCTCAGAAGGACATGGGACAATATTCCGCAGCAAGACATTGACAACCTTGTTCTGAGCATGCCGAATCGTTGCCGATGTGTTATGAACATCATGGGCGCTTTCTCAGACTACTAACTTCAAGTTTATAAACACAAATTAAATGATTTTTCTATTTTTTTCAGTTTTTACTCACAAATTAAAAGTTCATTCATATACGGTTTCCGTCTATGCTTCATTTTTTTTCCATAAAATCCTGAAATTTTAATCTATACCTTAACCATTATTAAAAAATGGTAGAATATTAAATAACGTATCTTTTAAATATATACATGTCACATAAATAATTAACACATTGATAGTAATTCGCTTTTTTTAAAATATCCCTAGACCGTGTTGATGTGTGTAAGTTAAATAAAGTTTCGTTCCTGTTAAACTTTACGTTCTTGTTTATATACGTGACAAGTTGTTGACTGCACAGATATGCGCGAAACAAATGTGTCTGACTGAGCGTGAAGGTATAACCGGCTTCTGAGTAGATCGGCGAAATCAAGTGGGAAAGAGATAGAATCATAATCAAATCTGCACGTTAGTTGTACAACGGACAAGTCATGGCGGAACTACTTCGATTTCACTCATGGTGTAATAGTAAGATTAGGAGTTCCTTCGGACTCCACCAAAGAGGAGACGCTTTGGTGGAGTCCGGAGCTCCAATCGGAGCGGAGACTTGCGGGAATCAACCAATCACATTTGTTAAACACCACATCGCATTTTTCGTCTCTTATATGATTGGTTGTACCTTGCTTGTATTACAATAAACTCACATCCTTGCGTTCCTTCATAATATCATTGCGATACTTCTTAGCGTTGTTCTTCATGTTTCGAAGGTCTTTATTGCTCGCCTCGAATCTATAACATACTTTTAAATTTAGTAATAACTCGAGATCATTAAAGAAAGTCATTCAGTGCCTCCGACACCTGCTGTTTTCTAGAACTTGTAGAAATATTTAAGAAATTAAGATGATTCATAATACCTACCTTACACCTTTTGCCTTCCTTTATTTATTTTATTTATTTATTTATTATAGGTCTACCAACAATTGTTCACACTCGATACAGCGACATAATTAATTCTTAAAATTAAATAACAGCGCAACAATTACTTAAAGGTAAACACCACATGCACAAAACAATAAATTCGGAAGATAAGCTAACTTAGTAATTACTAAGCGCCAACTTTCAATTAAATTAAATTAAACTTGAACAATAAAAACAGAATTATGACAAAATCGATTAATTTTTCAAAATGACAACATAAGTAAAAATATACTTACTAAAATTATATTGAATAGGTGAATTGATAAAATTTATATGTTAAAAATAAAGATCGACACAAAATTAACATTAAATTAGAATTCATTGAATAAAATTGAATAACATGGAATAATATTGAATACAATTGATAGATTGGTAAATTATTAAACATTAAAGAGAAAAAATTATAATAACAGTGGTAAAATTGATACAATGAAACAATTGATTACGGTAAAATTGGTAAAATTGACAGAATGGAATAATTATTGACTATGACTATGACTAGGAGTTGCTTGGTAAACGATTAAAGATGGCTTTTTGTGTAGCAAGAGAATCAAAGTGGAGATCAATAACATCACTGTAGCCGTTTACGACCTTACACATTCTTGCAACAGGCGAATTAGATCCCAAAACTGTTCTTCTAAATGGCGTACAAAGAGGTGTTATTGCACTACGCGGGATTCTAGAGGGTGCACGAAAACTAAAAAGGGCAAGTAAACTGGGACTGTCTATTTTATGCTTGAAAATTTTGTAAGCAAACATTGCATCCATTAAGTGTCTACGTCTGTCTAGTGAGGTCATGTTAAAATGCTTCAGTCTTTTATCGTAAGAATGTATTTTTTTGGCGATTCCATTTGAAAATGCGAGGTGCCAAGCAAAGCGTTTCTGGACACGTTCAAGTCGCAATGAATGTGTGGCGTAGTGAGGACGCCAAACCACACTGTTATATTCAAGAATGCTACGAATGAGACTGTTATACAGCAATATTTTGGTTCTGTTGTGACGAAAGGTTTTACAATTTCTTAGGACGAACCCTAACATTTTCGAAGCTCTTTTTATAATACTATCGAGGTGTGGCGTGAAAGTTAACTTCTTGTCGAACAGTACACCGAGGTCTTTTATTGTTTCAACTTCCATAATTTCAACTCCGGATATATGGTAACTACTGCGTATTGGGATGTTCCTTCTAGTGAATTTAACATGGTAACATTTTTTGGGATTCAGTTCCATTTTATTACTGTTGCACCATTGAACAAGACGATTGAGGTCATTTTGAAGTTGTAATGGATCATCTTCAGACTTAATAATTCTCAAAAACTTTAAGTCGTCAGCGTACATGAAAAAATCTGAGAGCAGAAAACACCGTGGAATATCGTTTATAAAATAGATAAATAAAATTGGCCCCAAGTGCGAGCCCTGAGGAACACCGGAAGACACGCATTGCAAAGTTGACTGATAACCGTTAACGACAACATAGAAAAATCTGCCCGTTAAATACGAACCTAGCCAATCCAAAAAGGATCCAAAGATGCCATAGGCGCGCAACTTAGTCATTAATATTTTGTGGGATACTTTGTCAAACGCTTTGCTGAAATCCGTATAAATAACGTCAGCTTGATAGCCTGCATCAATAGCTTTTATAAGAAGTTCTGTAAAAGGGACTAGGTTCGTACTAGTAGAACGGGTTCCAACAAATCCATGCTGATGGTCGCTTAAAAACATCTTTAAATGATCCTGAATATATGGGCATATCAATGACTCGAATACTTTGGCAAACGAAGACAATATTGAGATAGGCCTGTAATTGGTTACAACATCTTTGTCATCCGATTTGTGAACCGGAACCACTTTTGCGATTTTCCACCTTGAAGGAAATATACCAGTTGTCAAAGATTTATTATAAATTAACATCAGTGGATAAACCAACTCAGATGAACATGCAATAATGAATACTGGAGGTATTCCATCTGGCCCAGCCCCTTTTTTTGGATCTAAACTTTTTAGTTTTTTGAGGAGAGTTTCACAAGAAATAACGGGGGTAGTTAGACCCAAACTATTATTTTCTAAAAACTGCATAGATTCGGAATTGTATTCAGCACCATTACTATCATCAGGGCTGTAAACTGACGAGAAATAGCTTGCAAAAAGGTCACATACTTTTGACCCGTCAGAAGTAACGGCAATTCCATCGGTCATGGTTAAGGGGTAAGCACTTGAACCTCCTCGTTTAGCTTTTAGATAAGTCCAGAGTAACTTAGGGTTAGATGCCAATTCGTCTTCTAGATGTTTTTCGTAATCCTTGTAACAAATAGATGCAAGATTTTCACATCGTTTACTAATTAATTTGAGCTCTATTGCATCTATTGGGTTCTTATACTTCTTAAAACGCTTTCGAATCTTATTCTTTTCATTCAACATTTTAATAAGTTTGCGACTAAACCATGACGGGTATTTTCGGTTTTTAGGTTTACGTAATGGCAGAAGTTGTTGTATCGCAGCGCCAAGAGTATCATAGAATACCTCCAGCATCTCATTAACATCACTCTGTTCACCAAACAATGAATTCCAGTCCAACTCTTTTAAGAAACTTCGAATTGTATGATAATCCGCCCTATGGAAGTCAGGAGTTGCTTTTCTTATGTTGTACGGAAGACTTGCTACCCTATCAAATGAGATAACAATGTCTAGAGGGGGGTGATGTTGATCGACATTACTTAAAGGACACATGCTTTCATTTACAGAACATAGTGATATTGTCGAAAGCACAAGATCCAACATACGACCAGCGGCATTAGTAATAAAGTTACATTGTTTCAACATGTTAACACAAGTAAAATCCATCAAAAGTTCATTAATATTGTTCGGTCCAACACTATTTCCGGTGTCACCCACGCATTTCCAATCGATGCCACTCAAGTTAAAATCACCCACGAGACAAACGTCACAGTCAGTTAGTTGTTCAAAGACCGCACTACAAGAATCCACGAAATGCTCCAAAGTACAACGACGCACTGGTGGGGGTAAGTATACTGCGCAGAGAGCTATGCGACTGACTGTTCGTGTCCATGGTAGTTCTATAGAAACCCAAAGATCTTCACAAATACTTTCCCAGTCTTTTACGCGTTTGGACTTGATGTTATTCTTAACAGCTATAAGAACTCCTCCGCCCTCTTTTTTCCCGCAAGCTAAAGTACTTTCCCTGTCCCTTCTATAAACTACGTACCTGTCGTCGAACAGCTCGCTGCTCAGAACAGAACTATTAAGCCAAGTCTCTGACAATATAATTACATCAAAGTCGTTACAACATAGATTCCGATAGAAAACATGGGTCTTTGTTCGTAGGCCACGACTATTTTGATAATATATTTTTAAGCTTTTGAATTTAGTTTTTAAATTATTCTGTGTAGCATGCATAAAATCAAGTAGAAAAAGTTTTCAACATTACACAATCCTATTTAGAGTATCCAAATTCTTAATCAGAATATGTCCTTCGCCATCAGCCTTTCTCACAAAAATCCTGCCGTTTCTCACCCAGACATATTTATACCCCTTTTCTTTTGCCTTCAGCCTTGCGGCAGCATGAAGAGATTTATTCGATGAAGATAAGTGCTCCACAATATAAATCGGGGTCTTGTTCCCAGCAAGTCCAAAGTCTGTACTATTAAGCTTGTTGGTTTTATTTGTTTTGTTATAATCTATGACGGCAGCAAGTAGCTGATCCCGTATTCTTGGTGAGGCGAGCTGAACCACAACAGAACGAGGACGAGAACTATCGTTTTGGAGCTTAGCTGTGCGGGTACAGTGTAGAACATCGGTATCCTTCAGTTCACATTTGACTACAGAACCCAGCTGCTTAACAACAGTGTATAGGTTTTCCTGTTTATGTTCAGGAAAACACTGTATCTCAAGGTTGTTGGACCGCGCTTGCTGCTCCAGGTAGTTAAGACGCTGACACAGTTCTGAGTTAGAGCTTTTCAATTGTGTATTCTCTTCCTTCAATTCCGTAATAGTATTCTTTAAGGCGACATGCTCAGATTGGAAGTTCTCAAATTGCTGAGTATGGAAATTAAGTGATATGCTCAATTCTCTCACCTCATTCCCTATTGGCTCCAACTCTTTATTGACAATACTGACAATTGAGTTATTTAATTGTTGTAACATAGCAGCGAGCTCTCTTTTGATAACATCTTGCACTATTTCCCGCACATCATCGCTGGTCACCGACTTATTCTCGGGGGGGGAGTTCAGGGCAGGTCTTTTGTTACCCCTTGTGGAGGACACATTGCGAGCAGGCGTGCAATCTTTATTCGAAGGGTTAGGGACCAGATTAGTGCAACTCGAGCACATCCATTTACAATATTCATCGGAGATGGTAGGAATGTTCGGTAAAGATATGCAAACAAAATGATAATTCAAGTTACATCTCATGCAAGTAATAGACTGTTGGTTATCTTTTTTGTTCACATTGGTGCAGCACCCCCATGATGGTGGCGTAGCCATGACGATAAATTCACAACCCGAGGAACAACAATGTTTGTTTACTTTCTACACGTCGAAATATTAAAATAGTTCAATCCAACCTTTGCCGCCGCTGCACTGTACTGGAGCGTGCGAGCGCAAGCTCGCGAGAAGAAGGTCGTATGTTCGCCGTATTTGGCGTCGCTTACGCGTTTCTTTTAAACACTCTGGGCAAACAGTTAGTGACGGTAATTAGTTATTAAAAATTAACTAATATTGATCATTATTCAACGATAACACAATGTTTTAACTAAATCACTGCACTGTTCGATACTAGGAACTTATTGGATCGATAATGTCTATAATTCTGATTCAGATACACATTTTAAACACACTTAGTGAATAATTTTATGAAGAGCACTTTTACTTAGATGTTTACTGTACGGTAGCTCACAGATGATTGATGGAGGACTTTAGGACAGTTCTAGCGACCGAATTTTAGTAACAGCACGAATCACGAATTGTCGAAGCCTCGTGCGAAGCCATGGATAAAGGTATACAGGTTGACGCTGGTTATACGGATTTTAGCAAGGCGTTTGATAAGGCTTCGCATAAATTGCTTGTTAAAAAGCTAGCTACGTACGGCGTCACCGGCAGTCTTTTAAAGTGGTTTGGTTCTTATCTGGCTGGTCGGGAGTTTTATGTGGTTGTCAATAGGTTCCAGTCAGGCAGGTATGAAATTGCTTCGGGTGTCTCTCAAGGTTATCATCTGGGCCCAGTATTATTCATCATATATATAAACGACGTGACATCGTGCTTTCACAACACAAGCATATTCCTTTTTGCAGACGACTTGAAAATTTGAAAATTTCAAGGGCCATTAGGTCTAAACAGGACGTAAACCTAATGCAGGAGGATATCGACCGACTATCTGCATGGTGTTGTCATAATAAAATCTCGTAGAATAGTTCGAAATGTAGCCACATCAAATTCACCAGGAAAGTAAATAGGTATAGTGAATTCGGCGTACCAAATAAACGGAGTGACCTTATGCGAGGTGGATGTAGTACGAGATCTGGGAGTTATCTTGGACTCTAAACTCACATTTATACCACATATTGAGAACAAAACTAGTCGATCCCAACGTATGCTTGGAATTTGTTATTCGTAATGGAAAGGTATTTCAACGCCCACATATTAAATTAGTTCTCTACAATAGCTTTATAAGAAGCATCCTGGAATACTGCAGTGTGATATGGAGGCCTCACTACGCAACCCACTCGCTGCGGATAGAACGAGTCCAAAAAAGTTTATCCGATACCTAGGGTACTCAAAGGGAAGGCAATTTAAATATCAGCCCTACCTTGATAAACTAGACTGCTACAAAATGAGTACCCTGAAAGCTCGAAGGGAGCTTTTGGATTTGAGATTTGCACATAAACTGCTCAATAACACCATTGACTGCCCAAAATTGGTTAGTAAGTTCAATTTTAGAGTACCCCGTAGACCCCCTCGCAAACCTATAACACCCTTAGCTCCACCTCTTCGCCGTACAGTATTTGGTGCTAATTCTCCTATACCCCGCATGTGCAAACTCATAAACGAGCGCAGCGACCTGGTTGACGTCCACGTAGACTCAATATCGACGCTTGTCAGACGTAATTAGAATTTGTATTTAATATAGTTATCTAGAATCTAAGTACATCAAGCCTTTAAAATTAAATTTATAATTACAAAGAGCATTTTGCTTGTGGTGTTTGCCTGTAATTGGTTGTGCAGTTAGATTTAAGACACAATTACTTGTATGTTCCTATCTGTATAACATCTGTAACAACTGTTGGTGAACCTTAATTAAATAAATAAATCTTAACAGACTAGCCAAATACGTAGGAGATATGTATTATGGTGCACAAGTGTGGGCGTTAACACAGATAAAACAGATCTAGTCCGAGGGCACGGCAATCGGACAATACCCGGGAAAAGATCAAGTCCGGGACCAACTTCTTAACTCCGGGCTGCGACTGAGGTGTCAAATATTACTGAACCAGCGTTTTTCCTACAAGCTTGTGCCTCGCCTTTTTGTCAATGTTCTACATCTGACTGCGAATATGTACAATCCGCACATTCAGTCGTTCTCTCTCCTGCTGAAAGGGGGGGAAGTGGAAATTATGATTCTCCTACTCCCCCGCTATACTTTTCTGATTAATTTCGTTGCGGGATCTAAGACAGTTAAATTGTTTCTCTGGGAATTCGTCGAGTTTCATTGTAGGCGCTTTTTTGGTGGTCGCCACTGTTGATCCTGGCTTTCAGGAGTTACAGTGGTTTAGGAAAAGTGTGGCAGGCTTAAACCAGCGTGGCATATAATGCTGAATTAATTAGTTGGCACTTACTTGCGTCTAATAAGTAAGCGGGCCATGCTGTGTATGGGGTTCTTGGGCTGTTTCGTAGCTACTTCGTACAGCACTTCAGGCAATATCATACCAAAACATTCCCAAAGGTATTTCACAGATTCACGGTCAAGAGTTCCTGAAAACGTGACTTCAAACTCAAAGCATTTATTTCAATTAGACCGTTGCAGGCACTATTGAAGGTCAAAAACAAAAGGTTAAAGCTACAAAATAACTTGGGAAAGTACTGTAGATGCCTATCCCAAAGCTTAGATCTCTATAGAGAAAAATGGCCAACTCCCAAAAACTAACCAGTAATATCGAAGGGATCTTTCTTCGGCAGCATCACCTTGTCAGTCACGTCTTTAATCTCCTCCAAACGACAATCAGGGTTTGGATTTTCAGAATGGCCGCAGTCTTTAGAAATCTTTTTGAGCAGAAGATCCTCGCCCAAGTTATACTGGCTTGTGCAAGCCGCGACCTGGTATATCTTTTCGCCCTTTTCATCAAGCGTATATCGACCACAATCGTCGAAATAGTACGGCGTATCTGGTGGATTCTGATGAAACAAAGAACTTATAAATTTCGCCGGCCAGCCTCACTAGCGGCGGCGAGTGTTACAACCACCTGCTCCTCAACTCGCGGGCCGCTTCGCCCCTCCGCGCCTACGCGATTCTAAATTACACTCTAGGGGTAAGGCAGACAAGACTGCGTGGAGTCGGATTTACAGCGGATCGAATGCATTTTTCGCAAAAAAAAAATTAAGTTAGAGAACCTAGGTAGGTACTCAATTTGTGTAAATGAACGCAAAACATACAATTTTGTGAAACATAAGTAGGTAACCATTTCACGTACCTAGGTCATTCGTATGGAAAAACTTGAATACCGTGGAGATTCAGTTAACCTTACAAAAAAGCTAAGTACAAAACAATAGCTACTATGTTTTTGTGTTGCGGAAAATATGTTGGCAGCAAAAATTAATGTTGCTGATATAGTGCAACTTTTGTTTCCCATGATACAGGGCTTTATGGAGGTACGACAATAAACTACACTGACTATTTTAGAAGGAACTAATAGTAAACGTAATTCACCGACCTCTACAAAGTCGCCGTTACAGTTAACGTGGAAGTATTTCCAACCGTAATTTGTGATGTAGTTCTGATGGTTGAACTCGTCAATGTGGAAAGAACCGGCTATATCCGTGTACAATACACGATCCGTTCCTGTAATTAAAGCCTCGTAAGCATTAAGGGGTGCCCACACATCTAAGTGATGTCGGTTGAGTCTGCCCGTCCGTATAAAGACTTCATTCGCCTCATGTAAGTTCGAACAACATGGCTGGATATGGAACTAAATGCAACAGAGTTAATTACTTCGAGTTCGTTCGCACTTATAATATTAGTAAGTATGGATTTAATCATTTACCTCTGACAAAGAAGTAAGTAATAAGCGCTCTAGACGTTTCCAACTGTTTCTGTTGAAGGACCGAAATTCTCTCATCATAATTTTCGCCTATCTTTTCAAAACACACTGTTTTCTCTCCGGGTAATTCCATGCACCTTTAAAATTAATTTAGGTTTTAATTTCTCTCTATTAATCTATTAATATTTTGTACGCCAAGTGCCGATTCCCTTGTTTACAAACTAAACCAAATTTAAGTTCAGTGCATCTTTTTCTTTCTATTTCATTAAGAAAAGGACAGAAGATAAATTTTAGTTACGTTCTGTCAAATTAATCAGCGCCATACAACTTTTAGACGCGATTAAAAAGTTGACTACTAAAATTACATCAAATTACGTCAGGTGCTGACTAATTTGACAGGATTAAACTAATTTTATCTTCTGTCCTTTTCATAATGAAATAGAAAGAAATTTAGTTTAGTTTGTGAACAAGGGAATCGGCACCATTGTCACATACACGTGACAAGGAAGCGCCGAGCGCTTGTACGCCAAACGACACAAGTATGGAACAAAATTGTGGCTTGGCGTGGAGGACACGCGCTTGCTTTTATGCTCCTGGCGTTCCAAAAGGTTATGCGTGACTACCGCCGAAGTACCGAGCGAGAAGATCGATGTCCATAGTGGTTTTCCATTGGAGGGAGCAGACGAGTGTAAAGCAGGAAAGTATAGCGTTCGTCGCCCCCAGCTAAGTGGCCCGACTACCAAAAAGCGGCAGGAAGGGGTGCAGAACGCGGGAAACTGAGTCATCGGCTCAAGTTGTGAGAGGCCTAAGTCCAATGGTAGTAGGGTCACTACACGCTTGCATAATATGCTTGTTGTACGTGATCAAGACAGTTAGGTTACACACTTAAAATGTCACATACCTACGGGATATCTTCCGTGATTATTGTTTATTTTTGAGCTCCCGATATTTCGACGGTATAACATTTTAAGTATAGTTATGAACCGTGAAAGCATACAACAGATATGACATGACACAGTTTTGGTTTGTGTTAGGTATCATCGATCATCAACCTTCCTAGACGTGAAGGGAGACATTATTGAGTAATAATTAGATTCTTTTTTGTCCTATAAGGAAAGATCTTAGATAAGTTTTTTATCAAAACAATTTTTAGTTTTAGTTTTTTCGAAATAATTCTTTGAACCCAGTACCGAAATCACGACAGTTCCCGAACAAAAACGAGCGCGTGTGTGACGTCACAATGTTAACGTTTGCTCATCGTAGGTAACATACAGATACAGTCTTCTGACATGATTATCATCGATGAATTCTTGTTATTAATAATATTCTGATTATCAAATACCTACCATGAGTGTGCGTTAAGAGAGTTGGATAGAAGGATCATACGTCAACGCCATTAAAAGTTATATATTTATCGCGCAAGATAATTTACCTTAATAAAGTCGAAGTTTCGCGGCAATCTTGCGTGTTTACATTTTTATTTTTCACATTGTATCACACAGACTTGTTTAGATTCGATACCTAACAAATATGACAAATATCATTCCTTAGGTTATATAGGTACAACACGAAAATACCCAGGTCTTAGCCGTTGAGCTATTAATACTAGGTCTATAGAAGACACCGCGGACAAAATCTGTGCTCCGTTCAAATGCTGTCAGCTGGCTGCAATTCACCTAATCGCTTTTAGAGTTGATAATGGTGTCGATACTGTTGTGCACAAACTAAACTTAATTTAGGCTATTGCTATCTTTTACTAAAAGGCAGTGCGAGAAAAGGACGGCTATAGCTATGAACTAAGTTAGAGATGTCAAACTAGTTTATGCCTTGCGCTTCACCGTGTTTTTAGTCGACATGTTTTTACGTGCACCCTTCATTTGTATAGGAATATTAGTTCCAACTAAATTTGACAGCTCTAAATTACATCCGTCTCTTTCTCGTTTTATTAGAGAGAAAAAGATAGCAATAGCCTAAATTAAGTTTAGTTTGCGCACAAGAGAATCCAGCTGTCCAGTTACTATATTTTATGTTTGTAGTCATTTTCGCCACATTCATAAAGAATCATGTCTGATCATGTTTTACTAAATGTATGTAATGTAACTAACAATAGTCCTACCGTAGCTGGGGCGAAACCTAAGGTAGCTGCACGATGCGGGAGGGGTGTGTTGCGTGTCGCGAGAGTTGTTATTCCCTCTGATGGACCTCTACACCCGTCCTGCACCCCACAACCCCACCTCAGTTCATCAATGTCTATAATAACCTAACTTACGTAATACTCTTGTATTTTTTCCGGTTCGCCTCAAGGTTCTGAAGCTCAATTTTGATGTTGAAAAGCATGGTTGCGATCTCGTTGAATTCCCGTAGTCTCTTGTTCCAAAACCGAGTCTCCAGTTCCAGTCTAGCAAGTGTCTCTTCATTACCGCAGTGTTTTATCTTCTCTCTTAGCAAGTCCATGGTCCTATGCACCTAGATTAGGTGTATAGTAATATAGATCCAGTTTGGGACATAAGTAGGTACTTACACTACGTTGGTACAGAAATATCAGGTAGAATGAATTTTGGTACCCGCAAGTTGGTAGGGTATATTGTAATCTTGATCATACCATTTTCGATCAAACAATCGGCACGATTCGACTACGATCTTGAGTAATGCTCCTGTATCAAGGATACCAATAGCAGGCGTGGTCGCAGCCAAAGACTTTAGGGGGTCACACAGGCATGGGCGTACCCAGCTTCTGGCCTAGGGGGGGCAAGTCAGATTTTTTTAAGGTCATATCGTCCGCACTCCGCAGCTGTTTTGTCATACACACTACACAAAGACACCTACATGAAAAATTAGGTAAGTATATGTAGTGTAGTGTGAATGGCAAACAGCCGCAAATGATCCTGCTTCCAATTTAATTAAATAAATAAAAGTAAATTTGACTATGCATTTTTATTTTATTTTATTGTATTCGACTTCTACTTTGAAAGTAACATATAGGATCTTCAGCAAAACGGTTTATGACGTCTTCCGTGAAAGAACCGCCCATACTGTTTGCAAATTTAAAAAAAAAATGGAAAAAAAAATAACAAAGAAAAAACTTTTTTTTTTTTTTGTGGCAATTGCACCGTGCATTTTGCCAGTGTCTCGTGCATCATAATTCTTAACACTTTGATTAGTGATTAGGCGAGTTTCTGCGAGATTTCCAGGAGGGGGCAGCTGCCCTCCCCTGCCCCCCCGGGTACGCCCATGCAGACAGGATACACCATAGCCAGGAATTTGCTATTTTATTACGCTGCACTGGAGGATGTCTTCAAAGTTCTGGACTGGGTTCTGGCATCAACGTAAATGGCGAGTACATCCTCACCTTCGGTTTGCCAACGATTTATAGTCGTCCTGGTCATAGCTGAGACCATGGAGGACCTCGGTACAATGCTATATATTATGCAATCGTAAAATGAACATGGACAAAACCAAGGTCATACTGAATGCCCATGTAACACCCGTACTCCTATCAAGATCGGAGACTGCATTTGAAGTTGTAGACAATTATGTCTACCTGGGGCAAACGGTCCAGTTAACTTCGAGAAAGAGGTCAATCGTCAAATCTGACTCGGGTGGGCAGCGTTCGGGAATTTGCGCGGTATCTTTTCGTTCAACTTACCGCAGTGTCTCAAGACGAAATTTTATAATAATAATAATAATATGACAATAATATGATAAGTGAGTTGCCAGTGACTACATACTGGACCGAAACGTGGTCGCTCACAATGGGCCTCATCAGAAGGCCACCCAAAGGGCAATGGAGAGGGCGTTGATGTTGTTGCGTTGTTCGTTGGGGGGAGTCCTGTCTCCTGTAGCTATGTGAACTTCCCCCCCTAGCCTAAATCATGATGATAATGACCTAAACTACGAAATAATTCTTAAAAAAATTAATGATCAGGGGCTTGAGTGATTTTAAGAAGTATAGGAGAGTATCACTAACTTCCGCAGTATCGGCTGATCGGTTAAACAGCCGTCTATAAATTTCCAGGTGCTCCTTGTTTTTCTCGTACAGGTTTTGAATCAGCATTTTTTTCTTGTTATTACGTTCTTCTTTGCATTCATGCAGGTTCCACTTTAGACGGACCGCCGTCTCTTCCACACTTATACCTATTTCGTAAAGCTGTATAAAATTGTTAGAAGACATTATAACAACGATCCTTTGAAGGTGAATGGTCAGTGAGGCGGATCTGACGGAAGAAACTGATGGAACGTTAGTGCGTCGAGAAACACTGATTAGACCAGTGTTACCAGATGACTGTTTCGCGTTCTCCCCAAACCTTCCCCGAAATCCCCCCAAAATTGAGGTTTGAAGAACTAATCCCCCACAAATAACAAAATATTTTTTTATGAAATCTACATTCTATTTCAGCAATAGCTTCCATTACCTACAGAATCCGCATCTTCACTCGCGTCGTCTGCAGTTCCGTACACTTTTTCTGAAGTAGATCTCTTTATCTTAATAATTGAACTGGGTTCAGAAGATGGATTTGGCAGTGTGAATGGCTAATTTGTATCAAAGCTTGTCTTTAATAATTGCTACTTGGGAGCGTTAGAAAAACGCAACGACCAAATTCCTAATACCAATTTGCTAACAAAAACATCTTCAAATCCACATGTGCTCCACGAATCCCCCCAAAAATACTGTCCCTCCATTACTTTAAAAAGCTTCCAGATTTGGGGGGATTACCCTCAATCTCACACTACATGTCTAGTCCAGTGATGCCAGGATGCCATGACAGGTTCAAACACGAACAAACAGAGCAAGTGTCATTACGCCTTAAGGTGAATGCTCCGACCAGCCCGCGAAATTAAAATTTTCTTACGGTTTTTGAAATTTGCAGGCCAGTGCTAGGTTTTATGTTGATTAAAATATTGTTCGCGATTGTAAGACGTATGTAGTTACAGAATTATAATCATTAAAATCATCAAAACAATCCTCCAAGTTCTTAAAGGTCTAGCAATGACTTTGACCTTGAAAAAATCGTTCCTCTACAATGATCTCGATCTCGATACAATCTAGCACTGGCCTGCAAATTGCAAAAAACGTAAAAAAAACTGAATTTCGCGGGCTACCCTGGAGCATCAGCCTTAAGCTAACGCATGTTCCGTCCGATGGGCGTCCCCTCTAAAGGTCACGGCACAGTATACCGGCACCGCAACTGCACAGCTGCAGCCCGGCGTCGTCGGCTCGAATTTAGGCTACGGCTAGCCGCCAGCGCGCTAACTACGCGTTGGCGAGGTGCAAGCTCGCGGTCCGCGCGCCGCCCGCGCGGTGTAAGCGTGTCACCGCGAACACAATTGTTATAGGGCATTGATCGACGTTGTTTCGCTAGCCATTCGGAGATGCGGTTCGCTCGCTTGCAGCGCGCGGACTGCGAGTCGAGTTGTATGGTAGCGGCAACCACGCTGACTGCTCGCCGTGAGCTTTTTCATATTGACATTATGAAATATATTATTATACGCCACACGATTTAATGCTCTAAGTCTAATTTGAATGGCAAGTTAATTGCTGGGTTGGAGCGGTGCCGGTGCGGTGCCGTTATAGTGTGCCATGACCTTAAGTTGGTGAAACATAACGAACATGGTGGGCATGTACCCAAAATTCTTATTAAATTTTCTACTATTACTTATTTTGCTAAATTATAATAGTAAACCAGGATTGAAAAATATTTACCCGGTCTGCTAGCATCTTCGCAAGATAAGCATGGGTGAAGTTAAACACATCACTTATTTTCTGGATAGATGCTTCAAAAGTCTTCTTAACGAAAATGTCTAGCTTATCTTGTTTGAACTCCCAATGGTCTCTAATCTTCCCTAGTTCCGTCAAAAACTTGTCTTGCTCGTGAATAACTTGTTGACAGTTTTCTTTTTCCTTTTCTGAATTTAACGGCAGATATTGTTCTAAAAATAGCGCATGGTTTTCTTTGTATACCGCTACAGTGCTGTCAATTAGATTGACTAATTGTTCATTACTTAAAAAGTGAGTGTACTTATTGATTTTCTTGCCCGTTTCGTCTATTACAGTTGTAAAGTAGTTCATAAAAGCAGTAATTATGCTTTTTATTTCTCCGTAATAAGAAACTGCTATACCACAACTTGGTAGCTTTACTTGTTCTATGAGATGAACGAAAAATTTTAATTTAGGCGTAGGGTTCTCGCCTATCAAGACGCCAGGCCCTCCTTCGAGCATCTTCATTCTCAACTGATAGATGAAGTCCTTGAATATATGTAGCTTGGTCGCATCCTTGTGAGTACTATAATAGTTGAAGTTTGAAGCGGGGGTGAATTGGGGTTTCCTTCTCAACTGTTCGAAATTAAACGTTATGCAGGTTTTTACTTTTATTACTTTAATACTACTATATAAACTATATAAATACCTAAATTGGAATGTTTCAATAATGAAATACAGGTGGAAATTAGTTAGCTAGCGAAACTAGACTGCGCGTGATGGGCATCGTAAGTTGAATCAGGCAGGTAAGTTCAAGAATTATCTACCATGCAAAGTGACGTCACAAATGTTTACCACCCAATGGGGAAGGTTGGTCATAGCTGATTGTAGATGGCGTGTCCATAGCTTAGACCCAATCTGACCAATGAGGTCAAACGATTTTGAAATATAAAATGACATTGGTGTCGATTCTGTTGTGCACAAACTAAACTTAATTTAGGCTATTGCTATCTTTTACTAAAAGGCAGTGCAAGAAAAGGACGCCTCTAACTATGAACTAAGTTAGAGATGTCAAACTAGTTTATGCCTGGCGCTTCACCGTGTTTTTAGACGACATGTTTTTACGTGCACCCTTCATTTGTATAGAAATATTAGTTCTACCTAAATTTGACAGCTCTTAATTACGTCCGTCTCTTTCTCGTTTTATTAGAGAGAAAAAGATAGCAATAGCCTAAATTAAGTTTAGTTTGTGCACAACAGAATCGACACCATTAGCTCTAAAGCTGCTAGTCTGAAGTGGAACTGGGCTGGTCACGTCTGCCGCATGTCGGAGGAGCAATTACCACTCAGTGGATACCTAGTAGCAGGAAACGACAACGCGGCAGGCCCAGCAGGAGATGGCGGGAAGAGCTAGACTCTTTCGCAAAGGACTGGGCCTACAATCGCACTAGATCGTGAAATGTGGAAAGAGGGAAGGGACTAAGGGAGGTTTTTGCCCTGCAGTAGGACAATATAGGCTTTTAATAATAAAAATATCTGGGTTTTGAAGAGATTTAAACGCCAGTTTTTTGTTGAATATTGGTAGGTACTTAGCAAGGGCGTAGCCATTATATATATTTGGGGGAGGAGGGGATGAAGAGTGCCAGCCGGGGATTATGTAGCTAGCAAATAGCCGTTTTCAATTGCAGTAAAAGCGGTTATTGTGGAAGCGCCAGGGTAGCCCGCGAAATTCAAGTTTTCTTACTGTTTTTGTAATTTGCAGGTCATGTTTGGTGCGGGTGTTGTGGTGGATAAACTTTCTATTAATTGAACAACGATTTCAAAGTTCAATTTTTTTTGTAGGTAGTACACATAAATACGAAGCTATTTTCTAGAATCAATTTTCAAGAATCGGACGCCCACGGTTTACGAGATTTAATTCTTTAAAGTTTCTATACAAACTGGAAAATACCGCGCCATTTGCACAATTCTAGGTTGGATAAATTGTCATGGTAGACGTCAAAGTTGACATTTCACGTTCCGTTGACGGTAGAAGCGTATAATGTATTTGGTTTTTTAGATTTTTACATGTGCTATTTAATTTTATTTTATTTTTACGTATTCACATACTTTTAGTGTGTAATAAATGTGCACAATAATTGATTGCTATATTATGGAAATACATTGACTTTTTTACATAAAAATAAAGATTGTAATTAATATTTGTGGGACGGAACGTGATGCGACGCCAAAAAGCGCGCCAAAAAAAAGCCATATTCAGATTTTCAATACTTCGAATAAATTGCTAAAATTGTCCTAAAAGTCTTGCTAGCTGGCATGAGGAGCGTAGGCCAAAGGCCGGTGCGGCGGAGCGACGACGACACTTGTGACAGAAAGTGGGTTTGTAGTGTAAAATGCGAGCATAGCGAGCCCGCGTCATGGAGTTGTGGAGGTTCTAGAAATAGTCTTCTCCGTCGACTACTCTTTTTGCGAATTTAAAGTGTTTTGAGGTTAGGATACTATAATTTGTTTTTTTTCAAGAACGATGCATCGCGTCGCCTTTGCATGGGAGTGGTGCCAGGGCACAGAGGGCACCTGCCCCCTCCCATTTCCTGCCAAACGATACTAAACTTTTACTCCTTTTCATTCTAATAACTAAATAGCGCTATTCTAACCTCAAAACTTTAACCATGGATATCTCCATAACCATGGGGCTGGGAGGGGTGGGGTTGGTACAGGGGGATAACCCCTCCATCTCCCTCACCCCGCCCTTTAAATCGTTGTCCGCTAATGAAAAGTTTAACCTCAATGGACGCAAAACAAAAAAATAAAAATTTCGCGGGTTACCCTGGCGCTTCCAAGATACATACTGAACTAGCGCCTTCAAAAATAACGCAAGCAGGACGAGCCCTTGTCCCAGTGTACCGAGACGTATATGGCAGACCTAGTCTAGTTTAGCCACTGGTATAGGTACCTACCTACTATAAATTGAATATATTCTGAACAAACCTCTAACGTTGCCTCTCGTTGTAAACGTTGTATTAATTCTCCATAAGAATCGGTTGTTGGTTCGTTACTGTTACTGAAAATTGCAAACACAGCCATCTTTTTAATTTGCCGGGCGGGCTGATATTACAGTTCACAGCGCAGATTATAACAAAGAGTAGAATAGTTAAACTAAAAGGAATCAAGAAAGGAAATAATAATAATATTACAAAGGAAAAAGTGCAATTATTTGAGTAAAAATACTACCAAAGTTCACAGACAGATTGGTTTGGTTTTTTTTTAATATTCAATATCCGGTTCCACAGATAATAATATTATGATTAACTGTTAGAGTTTTGGTGGTGCGCATCACTGAATTGACTGAATGCGTCTTCCACAAAAAAATATTAATATTGCACTGTTCAAATCAACACTTTTCACCCGTACTATATCTTAATTTGTTCTTAGTTTTGACCAAAAACCATATTGAATGAAGTACACCTATCGAGAATACCCAACCCATGTGACAGAATAAAAGCGTTTCCGGTTATCGCTCTTGTTCTTTTTAATCTGTATTAAATCTGTAATACAAATGGGCTCTCGAATAATCTGTCAATAGTTAACAAAATTTTATCAAAACGGGCCTGAAAATATGAATGATAACATGTGTTTCGCGACTATTTCACGTAACTTACGGTCAAAATAGTCATCTTTGACCGTGTCGGTGGACGTGCAAGGATCCATCTAAGAATCTTATTCAAGAAAAAAGTTGGATCCGTCGGTCCTCCGGCTTATTGGTAAGTTTACTTTTAAAACGTTCTGTGTTATTAGTACGACTGATGTAGTAATATTGAGGCATGGTTTACTGCGTTCGTAATATGTTCCGTTACCGTTACACAAATTAGGGTAGGGACATGTGCCGCTCAGTGTCATTCTAATTTGTCCTTGTGTTCTGTATGTTGAATGGACGTTGTTTACTTCGTTATTTCATATACCTGCCTACGTACGTGATCATGGTCACAAAGGCTTGTGCGCGACGGCGGTTCGGTAAACCGCCCAACTTTAATACATTCATCTTGTGACCTACATTGATTATGTTTATGTAATCGGATACACGCGGGAGTTATGTTGTAAATAATTGTTTAGATTTATATAAGTAAATTAATTGTCCTCCCGTTCTTTTTCACAGAAAACACGAGCATGGTGTTGAGTTGAACTTGTCAGTTCATTGTTTACAATCATTCCAGTAAGAAAATATTGAAAAAAAAAAGTGTAAAAATGGCAAGATATTTTGAAAATACATCTACTTTTAACTTCAGTTGGGATCAGGTTGCTAGCGGATACTGGAAGAGGTACCCAAACCCACAGAGGTGAGTTAATTTTTGTTATTTCACTTAAAAACTTCGTAGTCAGTGTGGTGGTCAAAGGTCACTGTTGTATTTTGGATGAGAAGTATTCAAAATAAATAATGAATTATGACAGAATTCGAGTTATAAATGTGAATAGCAATTGTAAATACTTAATTACTATTTTCAATAGTTGATTTAGTTTTTCTGTCAATAAAGTACTACTCAGTTCACAACATGTACTTGATACAGTATAAAAAAATATAGAGAATAATAAAACAATCAGTAATAACAATGACCTTCTAGTATACATATAATAATCAATCCAAGGCTGAGAGGCTGTCTATCTAAGAATCCATTAATGTCATGGCAACAGACAGTGCCTCAAGTTTTGACCTTATAGTTTTGTTTTGTTTGAGGTTTCTATTTTTTCAACTAACAATGTTGCGTTTTAGCATGGAAATAGCTGTCATTGCCCTTTCCCTCATTTCAGTTTTCATTAACCATAGAACACAATACTTTTCCTTATTCTTTCCATATTTTGATTAGATAAGATGACCCGAATGGCGCAGCGGTAGTGAGACTGCCTTATGTTCTTAGAGTCCCGGGTTTGATTCCCGGTAGGAGCAAATGTTTTTGAGCCATTTGTTTTCGAGTCATGGATGTTTATAATTATGTATGTATGTATTTACAAACAAAAAGCATCTATGTAGTATATTAACTATCTGGTGTCCATGACACAAGCCTCGTTGCCTAGTGTGGCACTAGATCGCGCTGTGTGTAATGTTCAGCGATATTTATTTATTTACTTTAAAAATATTGAGGTATTTAGGCGATGTTTTAACTTTTGGTATGAAGAACCTTAATAAATTTATGTGGGTCAATGACCATAATTGCCTTGCTGAAAAGCAACAACTAAGTAATCATTAATAAAATTAAATATGAAAAGCTTGTTTAAACATCAGTGTGTATTACATATTATTCTAATCTCTATTTGAGTACCTAATTCAATTAGTATTCATGTCAAGTGTTGTTACAAGACAAGTACTCTAGTCCTGAGTAAGATTTTAATTACAAAGAATTACTCTCAGACATGTCTGGCACGAGTCATGAAGGTGTGACAAACACAAACAAACTAACTTTCATATTTATTATATTATTTATATTAACATATATATTAGTTGAGATGAAAATTACAAAATATTGGAGCTCATTTGCCATTTCTTCTTTTGAAGTTAAGTTTCTAAAAAAAAAATTTGCAGCAGATGTTAACAACATCCCGGGAAAAAAAAAAAAACAAGATATACAATTTTGTAAACATCTACATGAGCTCTTATGAAATGACAGACAGTGCACCATTTCAATTGGTTGTTTCCTGTCAATAAAAAAAGGGGGCTTATGAAGAGACTTCATTGCATCTATATGAGGCTCTCAATAGGAGGTTCGGAGAAGAGTAATGTATATAAAAATAATGATATTTTAATAGCATTGGAAAAACCAATATATCAGTAAAAAACTACTTGAGTGATTTATTGAATTATACAAGTAAAAAAACAGAGTATTTTACTCTGCCTGCAAATGTAAGCTTTCAAAGTTAACAGGGGGTCTAAAATGACCGCTTTAGCAGAATCGTAATATGAATCACGTTAAATATTTAAAATTCTTAAAATAGACTATGATTATGACCATAAAGTCCATTTTAAGAATTACATTTTTTTAACGTGATTCTTATTATGATTCTGCTAAAGCGCCCATTTTAGGCTCGCAGGCATCTTCTTGCATTGTTTGCATCATAGAACTCATCCATACATCGCTTTCTATTAGGAGAGATTGAGGTTGACTTCAATGTTGAAGAATGTGAAATATGCTTTATTACAAATACAATACTTAGTTTTAATGTTTTGCTTTCAGTACCCATGTTCTGTCGGAGGACACTTGGAGCAGAGAAGTGAAGGACGGATGCTTGTACACAAAGAGAGTTCTCACTAAGACAAATAGGGTACCTAAATGGGGAGAAAGGTATGTTTTTGAAGTATTTTACATCCATTCATCCATCCAAAAACCTTGTCCAGCTTGTTGCAGTTCATTATTAATCTCAGCACTAATTCCTCTATACAGGATGTTGTTCTCTAAATATATAGACAAAGTTGAGTGAAATTATCTGTTTCAAGTAACTACCATTATATACATGTTACATAATGGTTGGCTCGTAATTTACCGGTTTAAATCTAAATGCATTGTAACAACTGGTAAATAATTTTCATAATGCCTAATAATATCCTTGTTTACATTACAATTAAGGCAAGTCTTAAATCTAGAACAAAATGTGTAAAGTACAAGGTTTATTCAAATCACTTGACTTGTGACGTAGTTTAGCAAAAGTAATCGATTTAATCTATGATTATTATAAGACATAACTTCTACGTAATGTTGTTTTTTCGTGATAACACATCTTTATCTGTGATTCTTACCACACAATTTATAAGATAAAAATGTACTTTGTTTTTTTCTGGTGTTATGTAGGTTATTTACTTGGATGTAAGTACTGAACCAAGTTAACCGGAATTAGGTTAACTTTTATCTTTTGCTAGCTAAAGGAGTGGCCACACTTATCGACGTGAAATCGGTTTGAGTAAATCAAACAGCTTTCTGTCCTTGTAATAAAAGCGAAAAACACAAATGTAGGCAAACTGTTTCAGTAACAGAAAGATGGAGCTAGAAGTCCTGTATAGCTCTCTGTCTCCCACCCCGAAGTAATTCGCCGAATACCGCCAATGTGACCCTAACTTAAATGACATAAATTTTAGAACTTGTCACATTTCTAACTTTTGTTTTGTTAACAATACCTTTGCTTGGTAAGATCAATAAGATAACTAACTGATGAAAATACAAGTAAAATAATATACTGCTTTGTACCAAAAAGATATACCCAATATTTATTACAATCGTAGCATAGCATGTTATCCAATGAATGCACCAGACGCGCCAAAGGGTCTAAATATAAAAACGTCAGTCATCATTGCTGGTCAAGGTGGAATTAATAAACTCGTTCAATCTTGTTTATTATACTACAATATCAGTTACTCGGGGACAGACAGGTACTTCTTTTTGTTGGTAAAAAGGCATCTCTGTGTGATCTTTCTCTCAGAATAAACATATTTTAACGTCAAAATTACTTGAGTGCATGCAATATGCCCTTTACCACTTCCCGGTCCTGGGTTCGATTCCCGGGTCGGGTAGAGTTATTTTGTGTTTCCATTAGGAATTTCTCAATAGCCTGCAAGTTCTCGGTAGATGGCAATAGACTCGCCCCGTTTTACATGACTGCTGAAATGTGGGTGTACTATTGGTGCACCTCTGTCTAACACTTCGGGGATTACAAGCGTAACGTTATGTTATTTAAAGAAGAGAAATAAAATCCCATTAACACTGTGACCGTGACGTCTTCACGCGCATCGCCGTAAATGCTGATTATCACTTTGTATTGACGTCATAATACCTTTGAAGTAGGAATTAGGTAAACAATTGAAGCCAGATCAGCAGTTCCTTTGTATTATTAGACTTGAAACTTAAAATATTATTACTTGTTGCAAAATGTATGACACTTTTCTGTCTGCATAGTATGCATTAACCTTATTTGATTAACCTTAGATTTGCTCGCGGTTTTGCCCACAAGGGTGATTTGGCATCGGTAACTATTACCGGTATAAAACACAAATCTGTTCAGGCGTTAAGGCGTCAAAAACTCAAAAGATAACAGAGACAAGACATACGTGTAGACAGTTTACTTAAATAATGTATTTAGGTATAGAATCTATACAATAGACTCAAGCCTTTCCCAAAGTGGGCGATAACGCCCCCTTGTGGGCGCTGCTGGCCTAAAGGGGTGCAGTAAGAGAACCAGAAAAAAAATGGGGGCGTTGTATAGAGGTTTAGGGGGCGATTTGTAATTTCATATAAGAGGACTCTTAGACACCGACTGAGCTCTCGACTACAACTTGTGAACATCAACTAATATTACTTAATTAAGAGATCGAGATCGAGAGAAGAATAGATTGTTTGTTTTATTTTGAATAAAAGATACTCCTTCTGAATACTAAAAAGTTGTGTTTCAATAATCATTGTCACTGGCAGGTGTAGCCCATAAGAGTTAACTTGAGACCTGAGCGCTGTTGTGTACTACCTACTGCGCTCAGGTCTCAAGCTAACTCTTGCGGGTTATAGTAAAAGTCTCGTTTAGAATGAATGTTTAATCTCCGCTATTATAGCTCACAATCATTAATTTAATTTGAAGTTATAGTGGTACCTACTTAAAGTAGGTGAAAAATTGGGGGCGTTAAAAAATAATTTATTCTCAGAGTGGGCAGTAGACAAAATAAGTTTGGGAACTCCTGCTGAATAGACCATCTTTGGCTATGTGCTACCTAGGATAAGATTTGATGTGGTAGGGTAATTATAGTGAATTTGCGTTCGCATATTATTTTAGCAGGCAGCATGACGCTCTTATCTTCGCACTCACAGTATTCATTCTTCGCACTTTATCATCAGTTGTGAAAGATTTTACTACTAGCTTTGTAGGTCATCATCTGCCTAGCCTTTTCCCAACTATGTTGGGGTCGGCTTCCAGTCTAACCGGATGCAGCTGAATACCAGTATTTTACATGGAGCGACTGCCTATCTGACCTCCAGAACCCAGTTAGTACTGTGTAATACTGTACCTCTTGGTAAGACTGGTTGTCAGACTTTTTGGGCCACTACCTGTAACGACTGTCAAAGATCTACAAATGACAGCCGCCGGGACCAACTGTTTATCGTGCTTTCCGAGGCACGGAGGAAACTTGGTATGTAATGGGTGGTCACCCATCCACAGATCAACCTAAGCAAGCACGGCTTAACCTAAAGATCGACCCGAGCGGCTGTTATTATTTAGCCACGAGCTCCTCTGCTAGCTTTGTAGGTATTTCCTGTAATTTAATATTTACATTGATTTCTTGGCCTTTACCATGTACAACATACCAGAACAATATTTATAAAATATACTTATACCTAATGTAAAAATGTCTAGAAACTCATGCAAGTAGGTAAAAAAATCAGTAAACAAACATCGCGTATTGGTGTGATAAGTTATCTTGTGAATTCTTGGTAAAATTACGTGTAATCAGCAAGAAAAATGCCCCACCTAATCTAGAAACGTCAATATTTTGTTTCATCGTCTTGTTTTTATTATTTCCAGACAATTAATGTTTATTTACTTTAAAATAATAGGTAAATTATAACTTTATCACCAGCCTAATTGCCCAAGTACTCTTTTCGCTATAAAGCTATCTTAATGACCTCGTATAGACTTGAACAATAAGCGAAAATGCCGTGGTAAAATTATTTGCCACTCACTGCATAGACGTTTGACAATAAATCTTTGACACAAGTACATTCCATTCTACTTCCATAGATGCAATAATCTGAATACCACTACCAAAAATAAATTACACCTTTTACATTTCAAGCATGAATTGAATCTGAGAACTCCGAATACAGTGAGATCTGCTTGAAAGCAAAGTATTCAAATATTTATGCAAATCAGTTCTTAAATTAGTATAATTTAGGACTGTGGGTTACGTCGATGCATTTTTATTTTAGTGTTTCATTCCAGCTTTATGTTAGACATTCTTTTTTATTTATCCTTTCAATACTAATCATTTACATGGTACAGAATAAGCGCAATACGTTTTAGGTGGTGATTTAAACTGTCAAAATATCGCATCGGCTGACGCGATCAGTATAAATATTAAGAGTCGTTTTTTTATTCCTGTTCCTTAGAAAAGGCTGTCCAGTTTGATGGTCTGCATAACTACTCCCAGATAGACCCTGGTGATGAATGCAGAAGTAACTGTCTGTATGTTACCATTCACGCTTTCAAGGCTGAACAGATTTCGATGACGTTTAGCACACCGATGGACCATGCTTTGGGTTAGGAAATAGGATACTTTTATCCCGGTAATACGTTCCCGTGGAATAATTTTCGACCTACACTCGGGTGAAGTCGTGAACAAAACCTAGTCCATAATAATTTATCAGTTGTTATTGTTACCGGTGTAACCTTCATTTGTGACCTCTAAATATGTATGTATCGATAATGTTAGGAAGTAAACTACACGATTCTTTTGTGTTGGTTGAGCATTATTCACCGAAATTTAATTCTAAAGTGTTAATCATAAGATCAATATTTGTATGTGTTGAACACAGCAGTCTATCAAATTGTTTTTGTGCGAGATCTAACGTAGGAAAAACATTAAAATAAGCTAGTTTCCACCATCAATAAATTGCAAATTTATTTAGTCCGTCAGTTAGAGCATTAGAAAATAATGTATACGTATTTTTTGTTTTTGCAAATCAATGAATATTGACAAAGATAAAACGCATCAAAACTCGGGAGTGGGGGTTCGTGACGTCAGAACGCACTAAAAATTATACCACGGCCGCGGCGTGACGTATTGAGAATTTTAAAAGCGTCGTATCTTCGTCAATTCCGGTTTACGTAACATAATGAAAAATACGGGTCAAATATTTTTTGATAATCTAACTGACGGACTAATTAGTTTTTTTCAGTACACTAGCCTATTATTATAGAAGGTGTATAAATATTTAAACACGTTCAAAATATTTGAATTTTCAAATGTTTTCAAACTTTTGTAGATTCACTATTGAAAATAAACTATAAAATGCATAACAAAGATAAGGCCTAAATTCCTCAATAAAACACTCGGTACTTTACTTCGATATTATTCCCAAGTAGAATGGTAGAAGGGAAGGAAGATGGTGGTACTTTATTCGTTGATAACACCGGAATCAAACGACCCTGGCCATGCGAAACGGATGTTTCGCCACCAACAAATCGACGTAACACTGTTTGTAAACATGAACCTAGGAAACCAATCGACCGATACTAATATTACTTTCAATTCATTAATTTGTTTTTGTAAACATGCAAAAACATCTATGTAACTAACGTCAATATGTAAATAGATAATTATGACTAGCAATTATAAACTTAATGACAATGTAAGTTATATTCATTTTCCTACAACGAAAACTATTGAAATTACAATTTCAGTTAGAAAATATGAAACTTGAACTTGAACTTTATGTACTTGAATTTAGGTGTCGTTTAGAAGGTTACTGAAGTAAATATGTAATGCTCCTTGCGATAAAGAGAAAGTCATGCATATCAGATAATTAAAGTTATGTGACTTATGTAAGTTGTTATCTTCTTAATAATAGTGTAATATTAAATCTCCACTCCTATGTAGGTATAGACGACTTTATCTGTTTTTATATGATAACTGATAAGAGAAGATAAACCTACACACGGTTCATAAACTTCTTAAACCAACCTACCTTGATCTTATACCCTATCGAATCCCACTCCGCGGTAACAAACAGCCTATTGGCCAGTTCTTCTTTTCAAATTGATAATACAATAGTCTGTAACTAGATTATTTTGACCCAATGGTTAGCGTTCTTCTCGAGTAGGGAACTGAACACTTCTAACAAGTGGTCTATAGGCCCAGCGCACACCGCTGGAGGCGCAGCGGAGCGCATTTGAAGACAACAATTTAATATAAACCTTAACTACCTTGATATACGGTCAATATAAGAATAAATTCGCACGCGGTACTCGGAGCGCCCTCAAGCTACTACAAGAGGATGCGCGCGACCGTATATCAAGGTAGTTAAGGTTTATATTAAATTGTTGTCTTCAAATGCGCTCCGTTGCGGTCTCCAGCGGTGTGCGCTGGGCCATAGTCTGCTCAGGAGCACCACTGACTCTGGGTGTTGGAAGAACCGCCATTCCTGTTTTGAGTTGAGAAATGAATATAATTTACCCCTCTTATAGGACACTTTGTTACTTTAAACTTGGTAATTGAGATCTTATTCTTTGCAAAAAGTTATACTTAGTCATTATGGCATTACTACGGGAAATATTTCGATTAGGAGAAATGGCACAGTGCAGTTCTGAAGTCGATTATAAATAAATCACGATTTTCAATTGAAGCTCTTACTGTGATTAAATTTCTTACCTATATCTTCGTGTTAATTAAGGTCTAAAGTAATATAAATATTGTTGTTGCAGGTTTTTCAGTGCAAAATCAGTGAAAATCATTGAAGAGAGCATCGTGGATCCAGAGAAGAAAATATTGGTGACATACACGAGGAACCTAGGATTTACTAAAGTTATGGTAAGGAACTAATAAGTTTTTTTATTGTGACAACCTCCATACAATACATTTCTATTAAAACATATCATGCATACATAAACTCACGCATTTTTCTCTTGGAGGTAGGTGGAATGGATTCTGCATGGGGAAAAGCCACGACCCTAACATTACTCCTTTAGTAGAAGCCCGGAGGGAAGTTGGCGGTTAGATACCCCTCCGAGCCTCGGAAAGCACGTTAAGCCGTTGGTTCTACACCTGATCTCTCCGGTTGTGTCGGATTACCGTCCCATCGGATTATGAGAGAAATAGAAACAAAGAGTGCACCTGTGCCTGCGCACACACTTGTGCACTATTAATATCTCCCGCGCCGATGGCTAATCTTCGCTAAGATTGGCCGCCGTGATCGAAAACGGTCAGGAGGACTATTATTATTATTACTGCACCTTACAGCTATTAACTACGCTATAACGCTACTCTCACATAATGTCTTCTCGTCTCCTCCTCAGAGCGTGGTAGAACGCGTAGAGTACCGGTCGGCGGGCGCGGGACAGACGATAGCGCGCCGCTCCGCGTGGGTCGACTCGCAAGTGTTCGGCTTCTCGCGAGCCATCCGCGCCTTCGGGGTCGATAGGTTTAAGAAGAACGCCAATCAGATGGTGAGTGACTTTCAGACATTATAGTCGGCATTTACAGATCTCTACGAAAGAGTACGCGGTACGGGAATCATCGTATATATTCGGAAATACAAAATCTTGATGATGACATCTATTATAAGTTGTTACAACCATGCAAGTACTTGCCTATTTTAAAAATTAAAGATAACCAACTCTTGAGTTCGGAGTAGGTAGCCTGACAAAGAGAACATTTAAATAAAAAGTGCGATGATATTGCACTCATTGAAACATTGTGACACAAGGTTACCAAAGCGCATTCTTTTTTTGGATTAACTATACTTCCATCCTTGGCACAGTTTTTTAAAGGGATGTTCCACCTAAATTGAACTCCTTGCTTTTCAGCTAGAGGGGCTATTGAAACAAAATTTGTTGCATTTATATGAACCAAAGATTTATAGTTAAATCGATCAGTAAGCGGTAAAACCGTCAAAACAGTTTTACAATGAACTGCTTTCAAGCTGCACCTCCAAAACCAGCTTTAAAATTCCCTTACCTCTCAGGTAAGCGGCTTCAACCACGTGCTGCACAGCATGTTCCCGCGACAGGTGCCGTCCTCGCACAGCATGACGCACACGCTCAAGGAGATGCGCGAGGCGGCCGCCGCGGCCACGGACCGCGCCAAGCACAACGTCCTGTCCTCCGTCAACCGGACATAACACGAACCCGCCGCCGACTGACCCAGGACTTAGGGCTAAGTGAATGGACTTCCGTTTGCAGCGGCTCCTTTCTGCTCGCATGGAGTAGTGACGAAATGGAGTGCTTACTCTTAGCGGTTTAGATTGTATCAGCGTAGAATTTTGCAGTGTCAACTGACACTGCAAAATTCTACGCTGATACAATCTGTCTATCAAGTGTTCCGTAATAAGGTGGCGTGGCAAGGATTTGATGAAAAGTGTCTATTTTTTTGTATAAAAAGCAACAATATCGTGTACAGGAATGTTTTGGGAAAGTAAAGCGCCTTTTGGTGAGTTGTGGTTAAGATATTCGTTGGCATTTGTCATCTGTTGGACACGCTAGCGACTGATCTTGGTGCAGTTCAATTGCGCCATTATCGAATCTAGTGTTTTAATCAAAGCACATGTCATACCGCCCATGAGCACTCCATTTCTCAATAATCTGTGGTTAAGTGACGCCTAATTTAAAAGGAAAGCACAACAGAGGAGCATTACAAGTGCAGGACTGCTTTAGAAGTTTGTTGTAGTCTAGATACAAATATAAGGAATCGTATTTAATGATGAAAAGGTTCTAATCTATCTGTCACTCATGATATTTAGCACTGGCTTGTTGAGAATGAGATTTGTAATGGATTTACTTTTAACTGGCAATACTTTAATAATTTTTTTAGCAACAAAGCCTATACTACTAAAACTACGAACGTGGGGCAGTGAAGAAAGGGTTTTTGGCAATTCTTCCCTTAAAGTCTTCAAAACCGTTGTTATTTTAAGCAAAGTTTATGAGAAGTTATGCTTTCATTGAAAAAATTTTAAAACGATTTCCAGACTTCCACACATATCAATTCATGCCAAGTTAAAAGCAAGCCCATTACCTCTTATTAAAGCACAACTTTGTACTGTATTTTAATGTCACTGCCATTTTCGTCATTTACATACACCCAACGCTACTTGTACCTTCGCCACATTCCAGCCGTGTGGTATATAACTATTATCTATGTGTATATGTTTGAAAATTCTACTTGCACTGCCTAGAGAGAACGGCTAACTTAGGCGATAATAACCAAGGAATCTAAACGCAACCAATCCATCTAAATAGCTTTCAAGAGCTTTCAGTGTCATAATTGCAATTATTCATATTCCTGTTCAAATAAAGATATGAATAATTGCTATGGAATATTGACTGAGAGCTCTTGAACGCCATTTCGATAAGCTGATCGCGTTCACACACTCAAAGGCCCTGAAAAACTCATGCAATAATGTATTAACGCATATTAAATACGAAACGAAGGGTATGGATAACTGTATTCCCACCTATTAGGGTAATTAGTAACTACTAGAGACCGGATTATTATGCAAATGCAACAATTTTCTAGAGGTGAGTTCCGCAGAAATGCATCTAAATTCAAATAGTGGATTTTAAATTAAAACAAAATTTAATTAATTGGAAGGCTTAATTGTAATACTGACAAATAGGAACAGTACTCGGCTTTCAAGAAAAAATTATAATACCTTTGAAATTGTAGTGAATTAAAAATAATTAAACATTAGTTTGTAGTACTCATTTCAATTTTTAAGTTGCATATTTTGTATTTATAACATTAATGATGCATATTTCGACGATTTTAAGTTGCACATTTTGAACCTTTTGTTACTTATTTGCATGCTTATTTCGACGATTTTAAGTTGCACATTTTGAACCTTTTGTTACTTATTTGCATGCTTATTTCGACGATTTTAAGCTGCATACGTATAATCCGGTCTAGTAGTTACCCTTCGTACTTGCGCCTATAGAGCTTACTTTTGTCTCTAAGCCGTGCGTTCGACTGAGTTATTTTTTTGGTATATTATTTGGATAGAGTAAGGTTAGCGATTTTGTGAGCTGTCTGTATAGAAAAGGGAAATTAAAAACAATATTTTTCTTTGAAATTAAGATCAATGAATTTATTGATTAGAAAATTGCGGTTCATTGCTGGCCTTAGAACTTGCAAAAGTTATTTGGAAGATGTGTTTTAATTTATTTATTTGTGTGATGGTCCGGTATTTATGAACAAATTATTCAAGTATGATAACCAGCGTGATAAAGTAATCAATCATTTGATTTACTTCCATTCCAAGTCATGATGAGATGATCAAGGATAAGTCATGAATTCATGGCACCTTAACAAAACTTCGAAGGCAAACAGAAAAATCCATTATATCGAATGTAAGATTAGTAGATTTAAGACATCAATAATTTCATACTGGAATGTATTAACTAAAACTCTAGTTTTAATCAAACTAATTGTTATTTCAGAATATGTCAACTAGTTTGGTCATCCTAGAAAAAAATACTGTGTTCGAAACGTAAACATGAAATAGAATAATTGTTAAGGGTTAAGTAACATTGTCACAAATCGAAACAACTAACTAAAAAACAAACAATATTTAGATCTTTTCGGAACAAAAAAGTCTCCCGGATGAGCTTCTTACGGCTTCCGATGGCTTTTTCTCAAGAACAAATTGACGTTTGTAAGATGGTGTCAATGCTACTTGACTCAGTGTGGTGCCAAATAGGCTAGTATAGATTCAAAGGGGGAGGAGGGGTACAAGCTGGGTTTCCATTTTTGAAAAAAATATAGTTAAAATAGGGTAGATGGCCAAAAAAATCTAATTAGTCCGTGAGATAGATTTACAAAAAATATTGGACACGTATTTTTCTTTGTTCACGTAAACAAAAATTTAAGACTATACAGTTCGTCGAAAACTCTTAAGACGTCACATTTCGGTACACTTTTTACCGGAAAGTGACGTCACAAGCCCCCCATTCATGATCTTGCGTTTTATCTTGCGCCATTTTTTATTAATTTAATAAAACAATAAATACTCATCCAATATTTTTCGATAATCTAACTGACGGACTAAACAGAATATTTTTTTGTTTACTGAGGAGTCATCCCTATTTCAGGAATTTTATTTATTTTGGTCTTACGGCACCTACTTCACTTTTTATGTGATTCAAAGTTGTTACTTAATGGTTTGTCATGTATAAAAGCAGCTCCATTTCGCTAACTAATTAATGGTTTTTGTTCAATGTAAAATATTTATTTATTAATTGTCTATATATTTTGTTTAAATTCGAAAATGACGTATCAATTTTATTCCTTTCATCTGCTTTCTTATTATGTGGTGTGCTTGACAATATATTTGAAGGATTATGAATGTCCCTATCTCGAAGGCAGATAATTATAACAAATAAGAATGTTTTTAAAAGAAAAGAAGAGAAGAAAGAGAGAGAAAAAAAAGAATTAATCTCTTCTCTTTATTGTATTACTACCTAATCGTTCCAAATGGTTTATTTACTTTTGTACATACAATTAAATCTCGCCATAAATGTACATATGTTTGGTGTGCACTTGTTTGGGTCAGCAGGACTTCAGTCAGCAGGTCAGCAGGCAGTCGGCCAGCAAAATTGAATAGTTAGAGAAAAATCTACTGTGCTTAATATGTCAACGAGGGAAAATGCCGAACGAAGTTTGCCGATTAGTACGAGGTACCGTTCGGCAAGTTTCGTACCGTTATAGGGTACCGTTTTGGGTCGGCTTTTCTGTTTCACAAATATTGCCGAATTGAATATGACCTGACCAAATGACCCATAAGGCTTTTACACTATGAAAATGTACGGAGAAACACCTAATGTAAATAAAGGATTATATTATTATGACTCAAATAAAAAAAAAAACTATTTTGAATTTGAAAACCTTGCCATAAAATAATGTAAAATCAAACAAAAAAAAAAGGGAAAATATCAATGTATCAAATGTAAGAAATATATTTTATCATACGTTTAGTCTAGTCTTTTTGGGAAATCATAGTTTACTGTATCTGCCTATTGCATTTAGGTGTTTTAGCGACCACTAATAATTCTAGTGACTATGACTATTATTAATTGTTGGTGCCACTTTACATTATGAAGTGAAATTCGCGTACATTGTGCATAAAAATTGGATAATATATTTTATTAAGTGTGTCGTTTGTAACCCTCGTGCTGTACGTAGTTTATTGTAATCATTGTCTTCCTCTAGAAATAATATTAGATTACAATTGTCCAGTTCATGTTAGTATTGTATATTAGTCTTAGTTTAAACTAGCATCTCGATAAAATCAAAAACCGTAAATGCGGTATTTATTTTCTACGTAATGTAAAGTGGCTTTTTATGGAAGGTTTAAATGGTAACTTCACGGTTAGAACTACGTTAAAAAGGATACACATGTTATCTTAACACAAAGTTTGGACACGTTTGAACAGATCCATAGTGTAATAAAAATTAGTATTAGTTACCATTATCGATAATAAGATGATAATAAACGAGTCTATTTAATTTTTATGGTTTTATTTTACCCGTGTGTCTGGCCTCATCAGGATGTGTGCGTACGCGCAGCGGAATGTTGTTGAATTTAAAGATTTTAATTATGCAGATATTTAGTGTATGACGTCGTATAATTGTGTATGGTATAAAAAAAATTGTGCACGCAACCATTGTGGAGAAATTCACCAAAAACTGATTCCGCTGGGCGAACGTTGTCCTGGCGGAACTTTTTTTAATCCATAGACTTTAGAAGAAAAGAGATGTGTCCAAAAATTAGTGTGTATTTGTGTGTAATTGTGTATGTATGAATAAAACTAGTGCATGCATAAACTTCGGAGAAATTCAAGTTTCCGCTACGCGAACGTTTGGCCATTAGCTAATTTTCATATAAAGCGCTTACATAGAGAGCTGTAGATTTTTACATACGTTGTTTTGAATTTGTTTATATTTGTTTAAAAAACAGATTTAGAAAAAATCGTAGGGTTTAAAAGATAAAAATATAAACGTAAAATACGCTTATTAGGTCTTAGTTCTTAAAGTATGCACTTTGGGGTCTAGATTTTCACGTTTATACAAACCTTGTAAGTGTCTGCAACATGTTGCCAAGTATCAATGATGTTCCGTTAGTAACTAAAGAGTTAGAGGACAAATTTACCATGAACAGATCACTGTTTACAAAGCAGTCAAATATCACGACGTTCTGAAGGAATTGCATGGTAATATGTATGTCAATAATTAGTGTATTCATTCAACTATTCTTATGCAAAATTTCATGTCATTAAATTCAGTAATTAAAGAAAAACAATTATAATACTGACGAAGCATCGAAAACCTACATAACCCGACCAAGTTCGGATGGCTACCAAAAAGCGGCCGTGCCATATATCTAAGAAACGTTCTTAACCTTCCAATATAGTATTTATTAATATGGTACAGTTGCGTACACAAGCGTTAGGAAAAAATAAAACATTTCTTCAATAAGCATTTCTTGAATGAAAAATATTTTTTTAATAATAACGCCACTATCTACGATAAAAACAAATCTTCAATTACAAGTACTTCTCTATTTAAATATCCGCGTACAAAAATATTTTTAATTACATATAATACTTAATTATGTAATTATAATAACGTTAACAAACGCTTGCAATGACAGCAATAGACTTAAATGTGTTTTAACTAAAATAGATTATGAACTAGCTTTTGCCCGCGACTTCGTTCGCGTGGATGACGAAACTTAGGGTAAGTATAATATTTCGAGCTTCAATAAAAATTAAAATCACATCACATAACTAACCTATTCAGTTGTTTAGATTTGATCAACATTAAAAAAGTGCTTATAAACTAAAACATTGGTATAAAAAAGGAATTTTCAAGAAAATATTCTTAAATGAGTAGCAAATACTGTAAATAACCTCAACATTTCTAAGTAGGTATACCTAATATTTTCTAGTTTCAATAATAAAATCACAGATTAACAATCACAGATCACATAACTAGACTATTTAGTTGTTTAACGTGGGGTGCGGGGGAACACGCTCACATACATAAGAAAAAAAAATCGATTCAAGAAGTAGTTTTTTTTAAGTTATTAGATTGTTTGATCCACTAAAGTTGCAAAGGGGAACGCTCGTGCATGCCTAGTCTATTGGTTAAATAGTGTAATAAGCTACAATATGATAAATATTTACCTAAACAGTAGTACATACTTACATGTGGTAAATATTTAATTTCCCTAAGGGGTCTGTCGTTAGAATCCTGATCCGTGAAATCTTCAATAGAAATTAGCTGTATGAATTTTATTTGTCTTAAATAATATATTTAGATTATATCTCAAGTCTCAAGCGCATACTTAAATAAAGTACCTACGTAAATAGTACCTACTTTCTGTCATAGTCAAATACATTTAAAAAAGTAGGTGTACAAAAATAAATGACCTATAAATTATATCGAAACAACAATTGTGTTATCACCTATACCAATTCAATACCGGTATTATACTGTAAATTTTAGGATGTTACCTAAATATATTGCACGGCCGCTTTTTTGTAGCCATCCGAACTTGGTCGGGTTATGTAGGTTTTCGATGCTTCGTCAGTATTATGCTTGTTTTTCTTTAATTACTGAATTTAATGACATGAAATTTTGCATAAGAATAGTTGAATGAATACACTAATTATTGACATACATATTACCATGCAATTCCTTCAGAACGTCGTGATATTTGACTGCTTTGTAAACAGTGATCTGTTCATGGTAAATTTGTCCTATAACTCTTTAGTTACTAACGGAACATCATTGATACTTGGCAACATGTTGCAGACACTTACAAGGTTTGTATAAACGTGAAAATCTAGACCCCAAAGTGCATACTTTAAGAACTAAGACCTAATAAGCGTATTTTACGTTTATATTTTTATCTTTTAAACCCTACGATTTTTTCTAAATCTGTTTTTTAAACAAATATAAACAAATTCAAAACAACGTATGTAAAAATCTACAGCTCTCTATGTAAGCGCTTTATATGAAAATTAGCTAATGGCCAAACGTTCGCGTAGCGGAAACAGTTTTTGGTGAATTTCTCCACAATGGTTGCGTGCACAAATTTTTTTATACCATACACAATTATACGACGTCATACACTAAATATCTGCATAATTAAAATCTTTAAATTCAACAACATTCCGCTGCGCGTACGCACACCATCAGGATTGCTATCGCACGCGGCAGCACCGACGATGCGTTCGGCAGCATGTGTGTTTCTCGCTCTAGCAAAAGGACTGTTCTGAGCTACAGAAATGGAATAGGAACATGAAAGTTTGCGATTCCGTGCTGCTAGGTTAGAAGTGATACTAGGATCTTATGGTTCTTGTACTACATTGAGTTGTTGGTGAAAATTAGTATGCTATATGAAATTGCGTTGAAAAAAAAAACATGATGGCGGAGTTAGTGTCGATTTTGGCCACGCGCTAATGGAACCACGCAGCGCTGTATGTAGAAGTACCGGCAAAAACCGAGGTCATTCGGTACCTAGTAGAAAAAACCGACGCCATTACAGTATGTATTGCCATAATTTACACACATCAACACCGTGTTTTTTTTAATTCATGTATTTAAAAATGCTCGTGTCTGCCTGTTTCTTCCGGCTAATCTCTGAAACGGACTGATTTTGATGAGACTTTTATTTTATAAAATGGATTAGGGTTCCGTACAGAAAAAAACCCATGAAATTGTAAACAAAGCATCACCTTTGTACTGTTTGCTGTTCCTTTCTACTTTTTTATATTTAGTGTGTACATAAATTGTTAAATAAATATATATAATAAATAAATAAACAAAAATTCGATTCAAAAGGATGTAATATTTTTATAATTGCATGCGGACGAATACCGCGGGCAACAGCAAATTTTTTAATAAAACACTTAATCAGTCTAACATTTTGTAATAGAAACTACAATCCTTAAAAACAAATTGTATTTACAAATAATACAACCAAGTTTTGACTACACTATACAGTCTGACACTACAAAGCCATATGATACAAATTCATAATCTCATTTTATTTTAATGGCGGCTCGTAACCTAGCACTACGGCTTCTAGGATTCTTCTCCACTTCCTCATCACTTGGTACTTCAACATGCTTATTGATTGCTTCCCAAGGTGTGTCCAGGAACTGGTTGATGGTATCCTGATTCTGGACTAATGTCGGACTTAAATACTTTAATGGGACGGGGTTTGCAACCTCATTGATTAGGTTGCCAGCTATATGACGTTTGACTATTGTATCTTCTAATGAATGGAAGCAAATTGTTACTAATTTTCCATTGATTTTTAAGTAGTATCTTGATAGTAACATGCCATAGTTGAGTTCATTCAACTCATTGTTTACAAAGATGCGTAATGCTTGGAAGACCTTTGTAGCATTTGACTGTGGTCTCTTTAGTTTGTCCAATCTTTTCTCATCGGGACAGCATGAGTTCACAAGTTCTACTAATTCTTCTGTGGTCTCAATATTTTTGATCATGTATCTAGCTTGTATGATTGTTTGTGCTATTTTTGCAGCTTTCTTCTCTTCACCATATATTTTGAATATCTTGTAAAGTTCATGTTCATTTGCGGTTGCTAACACTTCTCTAGCTGTTATTTGATTTGGGTCCCTGCCAGCATCCATTCTCATGTCTAAGAAACCATTTTTGCTAATAGAAAATCCCCTTTCTCCTACATCTAATTGCATTGATGAACATCCAAAATCAAAAAGCATTCCATCTATTGTGGACTGTTTTATTTCTTTGGCTTTTAGGAGGGTAGGAAGTTCGCTAAACCTTCCTAACAATGGTATTACTCTATTTGGGTATTCTTCAGCTAACTTTTGGGCTTTTTCATATGCTACAGGATCTCTGTCTAAGGTTATGAGTTTACAATCAGCAGCTTCTAGTATTTTCTTTGAGTGTCCTCCAGCTCCAAATGTCATATCAATGTACAAATCATTGTCTTTAGGATTTAAGTGTTTTAGAGATTCATTCAACATTACTGGTGTGTGATCTCTGTACTGTGCTTGTTCTGTGGACAGTCTCCGTGCGAGTACCGCCCTGTGGAGTCGCTGAAACGGTCTAAGAATCATTTTTTATCTCTACCAAATATTTTGCTAAAGAAACCTTTGTTTTCTTCTTTTAAATATTCGAGAACTTCGTTAGAGAGAATGAGGTTGCACTCGTCAGTACTTAGGCCGGTCGCTGTACTGTTGTGTTTCCGTTTGTACTTGTTTTTGTAATGGTTGTCGGCTAGTTTATTAAGGGAATTGTACTGTCGGTTGCAGAGCTCAGAATTTAAGTTCTGTCTCTCTGATGACTCAAATGCAGCCTTGACTTTATCTCTGATAAATTTTCCGAGGTCTCTGTAAAGTTATTTAAAAGTAAATGAGTGTTGAATCGAACAGGATAAATTATTATGTCGCATAACCTCACTTTTTCCTACCTGTCGCCTTTAGTGGTGTCTACGGGCCATTTAGCTATGAGTTTAGTAAATTTCTTGTATTGAGTAGTCATAGCTAGTTACTTAGTATAGCATTTTATTATACGGGGCCTGTATTATGATAGCAAAATCTTATTTTCAAGAAAATACCAAGTAGGACCACTGCGGAACAGATATTATCTGTCAGAGTCACTGTCAGTGTCAACTGTCAAGTCAATTAGTCAAGATTCAAGCCATGGATTCAAGATAGTCAATTACTGTCACCATCGCAATGTCAATCACAACAAAATGTCACATTGAAACAAGATGTTTCGTTCAGAAATGGTTGCGTTCAATACCTTGCCCTTTTACCTTGTACCTTTCAATTGATATAACTTAAAAATTATATAGTTTATAATAATGACTATGGCCCAGCGCACACCGCTGGAGGGCAGCGGAGCGCATTTGAAGACAAAAAATTGATGGGGTTAATTGATAACATTGTAATGAAAATAAATTACTTTTATTGGAAATATTGCGATTGACAATATTCTTTTCACACGACAAATTGACACAACATATTTGTTCTAATCAGGGTCTCTGGTTTTAACCGACAGTGCGGTGGCCAGTACTCACACTCCTCTTCACGGCACTATCGTGTTCATTCGGAGACTCCTAGGCTGCTTCGCAGTCTCATCAGTCGCGGAAAGTCAGAAGGTCTGCTTCCATGTCTTCAGTTCGCAGATACATGATGTCTAATGCTCCTTCTTGGATACAGTTCCTGATGAAGTGCATTTTCAGATCAATATGCTTTGACTTGGAAGTCACCATCTGGTTCTTACTCAGCTTGATGGCTGCTTGATTGTCATTCAGAATGACTAAGCGTTCGTAGCTAGCGCCTATATAGATCTTTGTAGAGACTTTTCAAGTGTATAGCTTCTTTTGCTGCTACAGTCAGAGCTACATATTCTGCCTCAGCTGTCGACAACGCAATGCTTTTCTGTTTCTTTGACATCCAACTTATTGCCGTTCCAGCAAATTTGAAGCAATAGCCTGAAAAAGATTTTCTGTCAAGCTTGCAAGCGCCCCAATCTGCATCTGCCATTCCATACAGGTCTTGTCCTGTTTTATTGAATGTTAAGCCGATGTTTTTGGTGGCCTTCAGGTACCGTAGTTCTCTTTTGGCGCTCTTGATGTGTTCTTCAATAAAGCAGTCGTTAAACTGTGATAGATAGCTGATTGCAAACATTATGTCTGGGCGAGTTGCTACCGCCATGTACATTAGTGTTCTTATCAGGTTTTTGTATGGAAGATGCTGTGATTCATTTTTGTCTCCCTTTTCCAATTTGAGTCCAGGTTCCATAGGGGTAGACACTGTTTTGCAGTCCACCATCTTAAATTTTTTAAGAGTATCTTCGATGAACTTTTGTTGATGTAATTTTATTTCATCCCCATTGTAAGTTACATCCAAGCCTATGAGCCTTTTCGGTCTCCCCAAATCTTTGAGTTCAAATTTTGAATTTAGTAGGTCTTTAACTTCTTTCAATGCTTTTGGACACGAGTAGGCAATTAATAAATCGTCGACATAGATTGCAATAATAATCTTTACTCCTCTTTTCTCCAGGATGTATATACACGGGTCGGCTTCAGATGCTCGAAACCCTATGTTCTTCAATTCTTTGTCGAGTATTATATTCCATTGCCTCCCTGCCTGCTTGAGTCCGTACAATGCTTTAATAAGACAACACACTTTTTCTTTTTAAACACTCTTTATGTCTCTTAGCATGTCTCTGGTTTTATTGTAAATCGTTAAATCCTCTTTCGTACTTTCATCGACCATTATTTCCATCAAGTATTCTTCCAAATAGTCAGGGTATTTCATCATAATCTTTTCTTCTAGTACACCGTTTAGGTACGCAGTTGTTACGTCCATTTGGTTCAGTTTTAACCCTTCTTCTGCGGCAATACCAATAACAGATCTGATCGAGCTTAGCTTCGCTACGGGCGCGTAAGTTTCGTTAAAATCTATACCTAGTCGCTGCGTGAAACCGCGTGCTACAAGTCTGGTTTTTCTTATGATCTTGTCATCAGGTCCTATTTTATTTCTTAAAACCATCTTGTAGTCTATGACTTTTATGTCATTGCTTTTCTTTTCCTGTATTTTCCAGGTTCCATTTTTTACATGTGCTCTGATTTCAGCTTTGATGGCGTCATGCCAGGATTCATTGTTTTCGTTTTCAATTTCATCAGACAGGTAAGTCATATCCGTGAGTGAATGACTTTCTTCGAGATTGCATAATTCATAATCTTTAGTCCACACTGGTGGGTGCCTTTCTCTTTGGGGCCTCCAATTTTCAGGTGCTTCTAAGGACTCAGATACGTCATCGAATGAATCGATTTTATTTACTTCGTAATTTTGACTTTCAGTATTTTGTAAAGATTTTTTATTATTCTGTCCAGTGAATTCAATTTCTATTTTCTGTCTATCTTTGTGATGTCCTTTTTCTTTTACAAGGTTATCATAGCTCGTACATCTTGTCTGTGACTTTGATGTCCCTGCTCGTCACTACGTCGTCATCTTCAGGTATCTGAAGATGACGACTTCTTTAAGTCCCTATCCGCGGGCTTGTCCACAATATCTATAAAGTTATTTAAGTGTGTTAAGAAGAGGTTTGCAAACGTTAATCAGACTGGCTGGTATGGGAGATGACGGATGTTTGAATAGGTATATGTTGTTAGGAACATGGTCTGTCACTGCTGTTATATTTTCTGTGTTGTCAAGTTGTCAAGAAAAACCAAAATATAAATTTCTATGTGCATATCTACATTCCCTTTTAATAATCCACGAATAGCCAAGTCTCACCAGGTTATGGGCCCAGGCACGTAGTAAAGGTATTAGGGAAACGAAAAATGTTGTAAACACAACTACGGGTGGCGGACTAGAGAGATCGCAGCCGGCACGAGATACGGGTATGAGTTTAATGTCGATAGAGAAACTTGATGGAAACTCGAATTATAGTACATGGAAGTTTATGGTAGAGTTGTATTTAATCGATGATGATCTGTGGGAGTATACTCAGAAGACACCAGAGAATACAGATGTATTAGGCTTAAAGAGAGACCAAAAAGCGAGAGCCAGGATATGTATGATGATACAACCGCATTGCCTGATTCACGTGAGACATGCGAAAACGGCAAAGGAGGCGTGGGAGTCTTTGAGGTCAGCTTTTGAGGATAAAGGGCTACATAACCGATGCAGACTTTTGTCAAAGCTAGTAAGCCTAAAACTTGAGCAGTTCACATCTATGAGAGACTATGTGACTGCGCTAATGTCAGTAGCACAGCAGCTGAGGGATATCGGAAAAGAAGTTGACGATGAGCTGTTAGCAGCGCTAATGTTGCAAGGACTACCGGAGGAGTATAATCCGATGAGATTGGCGTTGGAGAACACCAATATTGAGCTGACAACAGACTATGTTAAAAGTAAACTATTGCAATTGGACCAAGGCACATCTTGCGCAAGTTCCAGTAATTCCACGAGTGCTGCACTTACAGCAAAGATGAAGAATCAGAATCAGAAAAAGTTTGTTCAGAGGAATAAAGACAAAGAAAAGAAAATAAGATGTTTCATTTGCGATGGATCCCATAAAGCTCGTGACTGTCCGGATAATCCGAAGCGAAAGGCGAAGGCGGTTAATATGGTAACTGCAACACCGACTACGACGGTGACGGAGACAGCAACGGCGACAGCGATAGCACTTGATACGAGAAGTCAAGAGAAGCAAGCAGATGATGCATGGGTTATTGATTCAGGAGCGTCGATGCATATGAGTAGCAGAAAAGACTGGATGAGCAAATTTGCGGAGGCAGGTCGTAAGGTTGAAGTGTCTTGTGCAAATGGAGGTAAGATGTATGGAGAGGGATATGGTAATGTAACAGATGAGTATCTGAACATTGAAAATGTGTTGTACGTACCAGGACTAACATCGAACCTACTAAGTGTTAGTAGTATTGTTAAAAAGGTAAGGTCGTTGTTTTTACCACCAGAGGTATTCAATGAGTGTACGTCGAGAGGACAACCATGTGTTACAGGTTTGCTTACTAAGGGTGTGTATAAAGTTAAATCTCCTTCTCAGCAGGTCTGTGCAATAGCGACTACAGCATCAATGGAGCTATGGCATAAGAGAATGGCACACTTGGGTATACAGAATTTGACACTATTGAGAAATAAAATGGCAACTGGGGTAAAGTTTGAACATAATACAAAATAGACTGTGTAGCTTGTCTGATGGGAAAACAAACGCGGCAACCGTTTGAGAGAAATAAAGCCACGCGAGCCAAAAGTTTATTAGAATTGGTACATTCGGATATCAGTGGACCAATGAGTGAGAATTCTTTTGGAGGTTTTAGATATTACATTACTTTTATTGATGATTTTTCGCGTAAAACTTTTGTATTCTTTATAAAGCAAAAGAGTGAAGCCTTTGAGAAGATGAAGGAGTTCAAGAGTCTTGCTGAGACACAAACAGGTAAGAAGCTGAAGGTTTTAAGAACCGACAATGGGCGCGAATATTGCAATAAAAGGTTTGATGAGTTCTTAAGAGAACACGGTGTTAAACACCAGCTTACGATTGCTTACACACCTCAACAAAATGGTGTGGCGGAGAGAGCCAATCGTACCATAGGGGAAAAAGCACGAACAATGCTTCAAGAAGCAGGTCTTCCCGTTCGATTCTGGGCTGAAGCTGTAAATACAGCGGTGTATTTGAAAAACAGGAGTCCTACCATCGCAGTGAAGAACAAGACACCCGAGGAGGTATGGAGTGACCATAAAATAGATTTGTCTAATCTTCGTGTGTTTGGTTGCAGAGCCTTTATGCATATCCCAGATGAAAAGAGAACCAAATGGGATGCGAGGAGTAAAGAGCTAGTGTTTGTAGGATACTGTGAAGAATCGAAAGGTTACAGATTAGTCAACCCTATGAATGGAGAGCTGCATAGAGCGAAAGATGTGGTATTTTTCGAAAACCAGATGAACCATAAATTGACTAAGACTGAAGAGGAAAGAAATACTGCAACAATTCATCTAGAGAATGATGAACAGAGACAAGTTGTTTATCAAGAAGAGACCTTCAACGTGATAGAGATCAAACAGATGATATTAGAGACGCTGAATTCATGGAAGAGGCAGATGAACGGTGAACATCATTTGAAGAAAGGCAAGAGGAAGAGCAACTTATTGAGACAATACCTGTAGTAGAAGAGAGAAGATATCCATTCAGGAACAGGAAGCCTGTGGAGTTTAAGGATCATATCACCTATGAGGCGATAGTGGAAGAAAGAGATCCACTAACAGTTGAAGAGGCACTGTCGAGAAAAGACACAAAACAGTGGAAAGTTGCTATTCAGGAGGAGCTGGATGCATTAAAGAAAAATCAAACCTGGGTATTGGTAGAGCCAAACCAAGCAAGCAACATTATTGATTCGAAATGGTTGTTCCGAATCAAAAAGGAGGCGGGAAATAAGACTCGGTATAAAGCTCGTTTGGTTGCAAGAGGCTTCAGACAGAGAAAAGGTATTGATTACGATGAGACGTTCTCCCCTGTTGTGCGTCATAGCTCTTTGAGGCTGTTAATAGCGCTAGCAGCGCAGATGAATCTGCAAATACACACACACACACACACACACAGCGTTTCTTAATGGGAATTTAAATGAAGAGGTCTCCATGCGTCAACCATTATATTTCAAAGAGAAAGGCAAGGAAGACCATGTATGCTTGTTAAAGAGATCTCTTTATGGATTGAAACAGTCGCCACGTTCATAGAATTCTAAATTTCATTCAGATCTAGAGAATCTGAATTTCCACCGTTGCAAGAATGAACCATGTGTCTACACCAGGCGAATTGAGAATGATATGATAATAGTTGCAGTTTATGTTGATGATATCCTAATCTTTTATAACAATGCAAGAGAAATGCAGAAGGTCAAGAAAGAACTTATGTCCAAATTCGAGATGAAAGATTTAGGAAAAGCTGAATTATTTTTAGGGATGCGGCTAAAGCAAGAGAATGGCCACATAAAGATTGACCAAGAAGAGTATATAGAGAAGCTTCTACGCAGATTTGGCATGGAGGACTGCAAGACAGTTGCCACACCTGCAGTACCTGGTCAACATTTCAAGAAGCCAGAGGGCTCACACACACCGAGTGACAAAATACCTTACAGAGAGTTGATAGGATCACTGATGTACTTGGCTGTGTGTACGCGGCCAGACATGGCACATGCTGTGAATATTATGAGTCAGTTCTGCAACTGCTATGAAGAGATTCATTGGAGTGCTGCCAAGAGGATTCTAAGGTACCTTAAAGGTACTAAGAACATGGGACTCGTGTACTCAAATGATACCTGCAGTACAGAGATACAAGGTTTCTCTGATGCTGATCATGGAGGGAATATAATAGATAGAAAGTCTTATTCCGGAAATGTTTTCACATTGGCAGGAGGAGCAGTGTCATGGCAGAGTGCTAAGCAGCGAAGTATAGCCACATCAACAGCAGAGGCTGAATATGTCAGCTTATCGGAAGCTGCTAAAGATGCCATATTTTTGAGAAGGTTCTTGGGGGAACTGGTGGCCACCCAAGAAAATGCTATCACTGTTTACACAGATAGTCAGTCAGCATAGGCCATAGCACAAAACCCAGTGCATCATCAGCAGACTAAACATATTGATTTGCGATATCATTTTGTTAGAGAGGTCTTAGAGAAGGAGATTATCAAATTGAAATATCTCGCAACAAATGTGATGGTCGCTGACATTATGACAAAACCTGTACCTAAGAGTAAGCATGAGTTTTGTCGTAAGGAGATGGGTGTGCAAGAGTGTTAAGAAGAGGTTTGCAAGCGTTAATCAGACTGGCTGGTATGGGAGATGACGGATGTTTGAATAGGTATATGTTGTTAGGAACATGGTATGTCACTGCTATTATATTTTCTGTGTTGTCAAGTTGTCAAGAAAAATCAAAATATAAATTTCTATGTGCATATCTACATTGCCTTTTAATAATCCACGAATAGCCAAGTCTCACCAAAGTGGTCGCGGATATCTTCCTGATGAGTCATGCGCTTTAAAACCAGTTGCTTTAATAAAGTTGTCTTTCTTGCGGGCCCAGTGCTCTGGTAAATGGCTTTTAACTTGTCCCAAATAGCTTTAGCTGACGTACAAATCTTTATTTGTTTTAACTCAGATGGTGACAAAAGAAAAAAAATTTCAGCCCTTGCCTTTAAGTCTTTCTTCTCGTACGCCGCTCTTTCCACCGCATCTGCCTTTGGCGATAATGTTTTTTCGCCGCTGACGATTTCCCAATAGTCATTTTTTATGAGGACGGCCTGGGCTTGTAAGCACCAGGTGTCATAATTGGATTTTGTCAGTGGTTCTATATTGCGGATGGATGCCATTTCGTAACTCATGGAAAAACAGAAAAACCACGCTCTGCTACCAATTGATGGGGTAATTTGATAAAAACATTGTAATGAAAATAAATTACTTTGATTAGAAATATTGCGATTCACAATATTCTTTTCACACGACAAATTGACACAACATATTTGTTCTAATCAGGGTCTCTGGTTTTAACCGACAGTGCGGTGGCCAGTACTCACAAAAAATAATAAAAACTGCAGCCGTCGGCACCTCTCGAGACGGCTGCCGTCGACGCGCCGGGCGGCAGTCACCGAAGCGTCGACGACTGCCCGTCGACGTGTGGCGACGCTTGCAGTTGTGGCATGCCGCGTGAATGTGTGTCGATGGCTGCCGTCGACACGCTGGCGGCAGCCGCCGACGCCACAACTGCAAGCGTCGACGGCAGTCGTCGATAGGTGGCGACGGCTGCAGTTTATCTGCCGTTGGCAACGTGCCGCTCGTCTGTAAGAACCCTTACCAAGCTACGCCTAGTAGTCAAAGCGTAAGTTAACATAAACAAACGATAAGGAATTTCAGATGGGTGGACAGTTAAATGTGCCCATGAGTGTATATTACCTATGAACTATGTTGAATAAAAAAAAATCAATTTTCAGAAATCTGAATTATCTACCTACCCTACTACTACGCAATCAAAGAAACACATCAAAAATAAAACACTTTTTAAACAAGCCTAATAATAATATTGAGGAAAACATTGGAAAATTAACTTTTCTATTTTTCTTTAAATTTCTTCCAAGGATACTACTAAAATCTCTTCCGCTTAAAACGGCAATATGGTGAACAGGTGTGCCAGTTTCCAATAGTCGTTAGAGGAAGAGGAAGTCCATTTTATTATTAGCTATTATGTAAGAATTGAGTGAGAAACCGTCACGTAGATATTATAAATAACAGGGCTACGGCTAACAGCAAATAATTGGGTAGCCAATGTAGCCAGCTGCGGTCTATGGGATGGGTAGAAGTGACGTTGGAATTGTAGATCTCTAGGACGGTATCCACTGAGTATTGGAATGTTTTTACTGCTGTAAGGTTGTAAAAAAGTTTTATTCGAAAATATGTGTTGGAATCGAGCACGACTGCTGAGCATGAGGTCCTGGGTTCGTATCCCGAGTCGGGCAAAGTGTTTTTGGGTCTTTCCATCAGGAATTTCTCAGTAGCAGCCACGGAGTCTGGATTTGTGCCCGGTTGATGGCATAGGCTCGCCCCCTATTACATGGGACTTTACAACATAAATGGCGAAATTTGAATGAACGGGGTGAATTAGGCATACTTCTGCCCAACTCTTCGGGGATTACAAGCGTGATGTTATGTTTATGATAAAGAAATTAATCTTAGTAGGTATAAGGTCAGCAACGAAAGTTGGATAGCTCGGTGACTTAATTATTATCTCACACACTGCGAAAGCATTGGGCAGCAGCATTGTAAATATAATGATAAGTAATCACTATAATACCCGAGTGGAAATATGACACTCTCCGACAATTTAAACAAACAATCCAAAATCCAAATTTCAAAAATCCAAATTGCTTTTCCAGTATCCATATTGACTGTTGCGCTGACAGACATTTCCTCTCCTAAAGTGGAAATTCATGTTGCCCAAATGCCCATGCTCCAATTGACTGGCTATAAACAAACAAAGGTATTCTCAACAAAGCAGTCTCGTTTTATTTCTTCCTCATACTTCATTGAGAAAACAATAAAAATTAAATCCATCCCAGTTTACGGAATATAATAGGATTAATAGGTCATAACTCACAAAATCTTTTAATAGTCAAGACGTTAAAAATGCAAGTCTCGGCTTCGTTTGCGTTGTGTCTGGATGTCTCGTCCCGAAATAGTGGATTAGTTCCCGAGTTCATGCACAAAGGGATTACCTATTGTTAGTTTGTTCCATTCTCATACTAAAACTTCATGATGTTTGATACAACGACTTACTTTACAAGAATTTTGATGGAATAAATTTCTAAATCGAATCCAGACATTCTCTATGCACTCGCCTAAAATAATGGTGTTCTAGCCTTTTGAATTATTCGTGCATCGGTGGTCTTGTAGTCGCAAAACGAGTTTTTCCAACTGGAATTTCTCAGTAGCAACCGAAGTCTGGATTTGTGTCCCATGTCTGATTGATGACACGCTCCTGAGAGTTGACCAAACCAAGTGCTATGCGGGTGAGCCATATTAGGTACCACTTCTGCTGCCTTACTGTTTCGAAGTTATAGGCATGGTATTAATTAGCTACACTTCTGCTTGTTAGTTCGGAAGTTATAGGCACGTTAAAGAGCTGTTCTTCTTCTGAGCGATGAGTTTGGCACTTGCAGTAGCTTCCATAAGCTATTGTGATGTGCAAGCAACAGGGACAGACAGGACACGAGGGTCCCATCGTTTGTAGAACAATACCACATTTATTGAAAGAACTGTTTATTGTAGATATAACGTCTACCTACAACAAGTCTTTTTGTAAACAGCCTAAAAGCTTGTCTTCACAACACTTGACAATAAATCCCTCCATTTACGGAGCACTACCTCATACCTCAACCAAATGACTCGAACTTGAGCCCAACGTGACGCGGGAGCTCCTGTCACGTGGTATTTGTCACATTTCCTTTATTATTACACCTAATATATCACGCCCAAGTGTTTACTAAAGCGTGGGTGTATACGAAAAGCATGTGTGCCCGAGTTAATGTGTCAAACATGAAAGGAAGTTAGAAACGATAACTACCGAGCCGCCACGGTTTCGCTTGGGAATTTTTAAGACTGTTTTGGTCAAAACTAACGAACGGTCCCTGTCTTGCGCAGCTTGACAAAACATCTAGGTACTAACAACTAACCTAACCTAACCATTTTTTTTTTTTTTTGTTGCCGGGGTGGAAAATCCACACGGATGTCCTCTGCCCTGGGGCGGGCGGAGGGGTCTGTCGGACTTTAACCGACTAAAAACCACCCCGGTGTTCCATTCCCACACTTGCACCGGGTACATGGGAACTAGTGCGCCTTCCACGACCCCCGGCTAGTGCTGGCCCGCCTCTGCGGGCCACCTCATGTCTGCGGGGGGAGCGAGGTGTACTCCCCTCGCAACGCCAATAAGGGCGCGCGCGGAACACTACGTGCCACCGCCTCGGGTCCAGTTATTCGGCGGGGCAGCGGACGTCCCCAAGTCCACCGTCCCTCTGAACCCGTTTAGGGGGGCCGGAAGAGGGCGTTGTCTGCCCTCCGCCGACGCTCGGGAGAGCGGTCTCAACCTCCCTAAACCTCTCCGCAGCCTCCTTCTGTGAGATGACCGTTTCACAGAAGAAGATCACCGCATCCCACGACTCTGCGCTCCCAACCATCGCGCGAGCGACGGCCGGCAGCGACAGGTCGGCTCCCACTTCTGTCACGAGGGCACGGCGCGGCTCCTCCCATGCGGCACACTCTGCCAGCGTATGCCGCACCGTGTCCTTCAGACAATGAACGCAGTGATGACACCGGGCGTCCGGCTCCCTGTTTATGCGACACAGGTACTTCCCGAAGCAACCGTGCCCCGAGAACACCTGCGTCGCCCGAAACGACAGGGAGCCATGCCTTCTCTCGAGCCATTCCTCGAGCACCGGTAACCTAATCTAATCTACCCAAATGTCCTTTCTTTAGTATAGTTCGTCGTTTCGTTGAGCTCCTTGAGTTATAAGTCGAGCTACACGATAACTGACAAATGCTTGCACTGACTGGACAGGTCCACTCAAATCTGTGTGGTTCTTTCTTCAAAAGACCATCTCAGACACTAATCTGCAAAGTCCTCATGTGAATTGAGCAAGATTGTCTGGACTTCAAAAGAGACTATGACCTCTGAGTTTGTTTCGGCTGTTTCTTTTCAGAGTAGTCAGGTACGAAACACCGGCGACAACTAGTTTTAAAAAACAATTACGTGTAAAAGTGTTTGTAAAAACCTACTTAAAATAAACATCATTTATCATTATCGTGAAGGGTCTGTTTACACCCTGTATAGTTTAAAACTAAGGTACAAGAATTTCCTCTCGCGTCCGGCCCTGGTGCAAGCCATGGTCCGGAGCGAGACGGAATGGGACGCCGTCACCTCCTTCTGCGAAGCAGTAATGCTAGAGAAGGAGGTGGCGGAACGTGAGAGGGAGAGAACCTCACAGCGTCCCGGCCGCCGCGGGAGACGCCCCGGGCGTCGGGGGCCACCACGTGGCCCCCGGCCACCGTAGGCGCGGGCCTGTGGACGGTGGGCTATGGGCTAGCTCGCCGTCCGTCCGTCTCATGACGACAGGCCGTGTCGACGGCGCGTTCGTGTTCCACGCGCGCCTCAAAGAGAGTCAGCAAAAAGGAAGGGGTCCGAAAGGACCGATGCCTGCCGGGGTTGCGGGACTATTCGAAAGAGATACCGTGGCCCCGGAACACAAAGGGCGATGAAGGAACATGGATGGGTTTTAGTCAGTAAAAGTCTGACACTCCCTCCTGCTCCGCCCAGAGCGGGAGAAGTCATTTGATGATTTCCCATCCGAAAAAAAAAAAAAAAAAAAAAAAAAGGTACAAGAATTTGTGAGGGACTGGTGTCTGCACTAGGTATACCTGTATAGCACAGCGGCCAAACAAGCTAAATAAAACCAGTGTATGCGGATCACTCATAGTATTGCAATTCTATACATAGCGAGGGCATTCTATACTGGAAATGTATAGCTTGAATTGTCGCCGTGTGTACGGTGGGCTGCATCAATAGGCGAACTAAAAAAAAAACTACTTAGTCCGTCAGTTAGATTATCAAATCAAATATTATTATGTATATATATATATATATATATATATTATTATTATTATATAAAATATTGGTCAATATTCATTGATTTACAAAAAAAAAATACGTGTCCATTAATTTCCAATACCTAAAAAGATTTGCAATTTTTTGATACCGTCGTCATGCCTATTGGGTACCCTAGCTTCGAACGTAGGTGCTTTCGTCAGCTTCACGATATGGGTAAGTACATCATAGACTTTGTTTATATAAATAGATAAACAAAAAAAAAACTTTTTTTTTAATTTTGGTCTGTCTGTCTGTCCTGTACCTTTTTCTGTTAAATGTAAATAAATATATATGTTGTGTACAGTTCAAATAATTTCAATTCGCTTTCACCAAGTTTTTCAAGTACAAGTTACAAAGTAATTTGAACAATTCCGAGAAAAGTATCTAGTGATACATTTTTGTGAAAAACATTATTAATATTTTCAATGTGTGTGGTTTTATGAAGGTGAACGGTGCGGGATGTGGTGTACAATTGTATAATAAAATTACAGGAAACTCGTATTAATTTATTATTTCTTGGAATCACGCGAAAGCCTTGTTTCGATTGATGTCCAAAAGGAAATATTATCTCTTACGGAAGTATTTTGTGAATAGGATACGAAAAATGAAGAATCATTTTTTTTTATTAAAGTCTACTAAATTCGTCTTTGAATTTATTGTATTCCCATGATACTTGCGTATTGGCCATGAAGATTGGCCTAGTTTCTTTTTATTCATGTTTAATAACACTCTTCCTTTCGTGTGGTGCTGCGCTGGTGCTGGTGGTGGTTTAGTGCTTTTGGTGTCGGACAATGTCAGAGTTTATATGCCACTCGCCTCTGACTTGGCTTTACATGTCGTCGAGAAATATATCTCAGGCATGCTGGTTTCCTAACGATGGTTTCCTTCACCGAAGCAAATGATAATTATACAATGCGCACATAAATCCGAAAAATCAGAGTTGCGTATCTTGGGTTCGAACTCAAGACCTATCTAGTCCGACAGTCACACCACGAGGCTAAGGCTATCACTGCTATAACACACATTGAAACTCTTGTACGTAGAGTTTGTATTGACCTTAGTACGTCAAACTTAAAACTTTGGTACACCTGTATACCATCTTACTACCGTCTTACTATCTTCACAAGTGATACGTAAAATCTTATTAACGGTACCTACCTGCCACTAAGAGTTTTGTCTTAGAAAAACCAATTATCAAAGCTATAACTAACACTTATAGAATTTTTTGTCAATCGAACTTGTACCAGAAAATCGAATCGAAAACATAACGTTCCACAGCCTTGCTTTAAACCACCAGACTACCAAATATAGTAATAAGCAAATAGCAATCTTTTTCGCTCTAATAAAAGGTCAAACATAAAATAATAGAAAATCCGTAAGCATTGATTTACTGATATTTACTTCACGCCCTATATCTTCACCTGAGGCTCGACTCAATATCTATATCTTCACCTGAGGCTCGACTCAATATCTATATCTTCATCTGAGGCTCGACTCAATATCTTATTGCACATGTGAATTCGAAGCTTCGTCTAAAATCAACATTTTTTCACGACGACTTGCCCTCTCCTCATCATTCATCATTTCAGCCGAAAGACGTCCACTGCTGGACATAGGCCTCCCCCAAGTGTCGCCACATTGACCGGTCCCGTGCGACTCGCATCCAGCGGATTCCCGCAACCTTCACCAGGTCATCGGTCCACCTAGTGGGAGGCCTTCCAACGCAACGTCTTCCGGTACGCGGTCGCCACTCCAGAACTTTTCGGCCCCATCGGCCATCCGTTCTGCGAGCAATGTGCCCTGCCCACTGCCACTTAAGTTTGGCAATTCTTCGGGCTACGTCGGTGACCCTGGTTCTCTTGCGGATGTCTTCATTTCTGATTCGATCACGCAAGGAAACTCCGAGCATAGCCCTCTCCATTGCCCTTTGGGTGACTTTAAGCCTTCTGATGAGGCCCATTGTGAGCGACCACGTTTCGGTCCCGTATGTAATCACTGGCAACACACACTGGTCATAGACTTTCGTCTTGAGACACTGTGGTAAGTTGGATGAGAAGATACCGCGCAACTTCCCGAACGCTGCCCAGCCGAGTCGGATTCGACGATTGACCTCTTTCTCGAAGTTAGACCTACCTAACTGGACCGTTTGTCCCAGGTACACATAATCGTCTACAACCTCGAGTGTAGAGTCTCCGATCTTGATAGGAATGGGTGTGACATGGGCATTCAACATGACTTTGGTTTTGTCCATGTTCATTCTAAGACCCACTCTTCCGGAAACTCTACTGAGGTCATCGAGCATTGTACTGAGGTCCTCCATGGTTTCAGCCATGACCACTATATCGTCGGCAAACCGAAGGTGGGTGATGTACTCGCCCTCTCCTACCGAAGAAATAATACTATAAGACTGTATCTAACTGTCTCAAATCCATTTCGGTTTTTGTTCAGTGGTTCAGGTTTTGTGGTAGAGTTTACGAGGCAGTGTATGACGTACATTTGCAGACGTTTTGATAAGTTGTGTCTTCGGTACGAGGTAACGCTGAACGTTACAAAGTGCGAGCCTTTTGTCTAGATTAGGGTGGTGTTCCGCTGTTGAGTTTAGTCGCAGATAAATTATTTAATGTTAATTACTTTTTATAACATAGATAAAGATTTTTGTTCAAATACTTTACTAACGTAGCCTACACGTCCAAATATCTTAATTAACGAATTTAATAAAAAAATATTTTAAAATTTGCATGGCGGAATGTGTGCTCTATAAAATTTTATGCGAATAAACTTACTTACTTACTTACAAATAAACAATTATTATGAACGAAGTTATCAACCAATAAAACACTTAATTTTAGCTAGCCAGCTTAATTAATTATCAAAAATCCCGTTTTAAGTACTTTCCTGATTTCATTATAGTGAAAATTGCAAACAAAATTCACTAGTATTAATGTAGCTAAAATCGAGCACCTATTTCCTGCATTGCCGACTGAATAGCCGATAAAGAGAAGAACAATAAAAATTAAATTGACTTCTCAAAAAGTGTATTTCGTGATCATCGTTATTGACCATCACACTTCTCCGCCTTGGGCGGTGATCAGTGAGAAAGTACAGCGTGGGAGTCTTATTCACTTCCGACGCAAAACAATCAAACCCGCCCGCCCAACGCAGCAGCGCGACCCCGCACTAACCCGAGGGCGGGCGGCGCGCGCACCCGGCCGCCATTTCTCTCTGCAGTCGTACCCCGCGCGGCCACCTCGCGCCATGCAATAGCCGAGCACATTACATAACAGAAGTCCACAAACAATCATCAACATCAGTGATCAGTGTTATATAACTAACATTAATAACATAACAATTAAACTTAAAATATTTCAAGTGCAAGTGTTATTTTTATTTAAATTGTGCAAACGGACGCTCAAGTTTGATCAGGTACGTCTACTATATACGTTTTCGTACACACGCTACGTTAAAGTACATGTAGTTTTATATTTACTGTGTATTTCTTATGTGTCGATGGTTTTTAGTGGTTATTTTATAAAGTTTTAATGTAATTTTCAAGATTAGTGTTATTTTTGTTAAGTTCTCGTAGTTCAATGTTTGGTTTATCGATTATTCTTCGAAACGGTGTTAATTTTGCCGCTTTTATGTTATTTTAACTGTACTTTATGATTTTTTTGATGGTTTTAATACAAAACAATATGTTTTTACATACAATTAGTGTAAAATACGTTTGTGCCCGGAATAATTGAATGAAAATACTTTAAGTGAGGTTAGGTTATTTTCAAGTTAAAAATAATAATCATTAAGTAGGTTTATTCCTAAATCAAAGTACTTAATCCAGTTTTAAAAACAGTCTATACATCATATTGAGTGTTTTCCCAGTCAGTTTTCAATGACCATGCTCTCTGGAAGGTATTGACCCCGTGTTTTTCGATAGCGTACCCTTATTGCTTAAAGATTATTTCGTTCAGCGGTTCCGTCGTTTTTTTTACGTGAAAGTTTTAAACTGTAACTAGAATAGTAGCGTTACTTTTAATACAGGGTTTAGTATTTCTATATTAGAATTAGGTAGTTACCTACATAATATATTTCTAATGAATAAATTTACGTTTTAACATGTAAGACTTCCTTGTTTTCAAGGAGTTGACCTTTTATAATCATTAAGAAACAGTTTAATTTGACTGCCTCGTAGGAGTCGTAGGTCGAGTGGTCGCAAGCGCAAATGCTGAGCATGAGGTTCTTGGTTCGATTCCCGGTTCGGGCAAAGTATTATTAAATAAAATAAAATAATAAATTAATATCGCTGGACATTACACACAGCGCCATCTAGTGCCACACTAAGCAACGAGGCTTGTGTCGTGGACACCATTTAGTTGATATACTACATGGATACTTTTTGTTTGTAAATACATACTTATTATTCATATTAGTATAGTAGCAGAGTCTAGATCAGTGACGGTTGATGGCAATAGCCTCGCCCCCTATAACATACACATAACTGCCGAAATGTGGGTGTATAGCACACCTTTGCCTAACCTCACGGGGATATACAGGCGTGATGTTATGTTAATGAACACTTTAATTTAATACTACCAATTCAACGCTACCCCAACCCTCAAGATAAAGAAGACATTATGAGGCTTGCCATAAGAATGAGTACCTAGTGAACAAAAGTTAGAGGTAAAAGGAGGTAGTTTGCAGTCGGACACTACCCAAGCTAGATAGATCTTATTGCATTCAATCCTACTAATTTTTATATGCGAAAGTTTGTGAGGATGTATGGATGGATGTTTCTTACTCTTTCCCGCAAAAACTGCTGAACGGATTTGGATGAAGTTTTGCACACAGATAGTTTATAACCTAAATTAAAACTTAGGATACTTTTTATCCCGGTATTATGATCCCGTGGGACAATTATCGAACTTGACGCGGGCGAAGCCGCGGCAGAAGCTATATAGTCATCTATAATTTTCAGCTCCATAAATTGGATATTTTCACCACAACAATTGTAATAGACGGCCTCGTTAGTCTAGTGGGCGCAAGTGTTACTACTGAACGTGGGGTCGTGTGTTCAATTTCCAGGTCAGAAAAAGTTTTTACATCAGGAATTCTCAATTGCTGCATTGGATTACAGCAATAGGTTCGCCCCTAGCTAACAAGCAAAAAACTAGATGAACGGCAACAGGAAAAACGCTGTAGAAGAAATCCATGCTCTATGCTATTGTAGCTCCAAAGCGCATGCAAATAAGGTCCACATCATGGGCAAATACAATAAGGGAGTTTTTGTGCCATTTAGGGATGCCGCAAAAAAAAGAGAGCGTTTTTCTAAGATATCTTTCTTCATGACAAGGTTGATTTGAACCGCTTGGGACGATACATCAATTACCTATACAGGGTGTAAACGAACCCTTCACGAAGCCGTCAACCAAGCATTCTGGACATCAAACTACGTACGTGCGTGCTCTACGTAAAATATATTGCTGGGAAATGACTTTTTTTTTGGGTGGAAAATCGCGTTTACCGTAGAACTCAATGTAACGCACTCCGTAACTAGAAAGTTCCCAGGTACGGTCTAGAACAAATAAATGATCGCAATGACGGGGAAAACAAGTGAATCTCGGCTTCGTTAAGGGTATTTTTACACCCTTTATATCATGTTTGATCCTAGATTGGACAAAGCAGAACCTACAAACAGTATTTTAAGCGAAAGGTCAGTATAGTGCCTACTACAGGTACACCTACTCAATTCAGTGAGTGGACTCACTTAGCCTTGTCATCCACTGCACGAACGTATCTAGTCTAACCTCTTAATTACGGCTGCCGTGCAAAGGTCTACCTGGATTAGCAAACTGTAGACTAGGAAAACTACACGATTTGGGTCGATAGCAGTCCAGCAGGCCTAGCCAAGTTACAAACGTTTTGTATCGATTCTCTTTCTACAATCGTAAACGCCTCGGCGTAAGCGATTGTAGAAAGCGCTAAATTGGTAGCCAAGTTGACACGACTGAGTCGATCGCTCGTTCTCTAATGTCTGTAGAAAAAACCTACACTTTAGTCTATGGTGAGCGTTCCTACCAAAGAGTTTAGCGATCAACATTGTAGAAACGATAACATTCTATTCTATCATTTTGAACGATGTAAACTTGTCTACTAATTTTCTATTCGTTTGTGTTGATCACGTGATTTAACGTTGAGATGATGTCATTCCCATTCATTTGAATAGTTTTCTACTAGCGTTAACGATTGTAGATTGTCAACTTGGCTACATAACATAACGCCCGTGTTGAATATCGTTGTAAAAATACGTTTTGAAAGCGATTGATTGGTAAACCTTGACGATAGCACACGTTTGCCTTGAAGTTACCTCTTTACTCTATATTCGAAGGGTTCTAGGATCCTCCTACTGCGCAGTCTTCTTCGATTAACAATGAATAAAAATATTGAAATGCACATGCAATGACATTTAAATAAAGAAACGATAGTTGGGATCATGCGAACATAATCGATATCTATCTATCGTTCTAGGCAAGCGTGCTGCACCCTAGGCCACATCATCGCTTCACATCAGGCTTGTTGCGGCCAAACGCAAACCTATTTAGTGTAAAAAAAGTAATCTACGTGCAAAAGTCAACTGATTACTGTCGATATAAGTATTCTGTTCAACTTGCATTATATTGTTACGTCGTACCCGTACTTACCTACAGTTACGGTAGTAGGTAACTAATAGTAGGTAGGTAGGTAATAGTAGGTAGGTAGGTAACACTAGTCCCGAATGATGTAGGTACAAATTCGCAAACTACCTACAAAAGAACATCGTTGTAATTTCGACCGTACGCCGAGGGCATAAAGTACCTACTTCTTTCCTCTGTACAAGTTGTGGAATTGTCTAGAAGATTCTAGGAAGTCGTGGATATTTCTCGAACGTTCGATCGCCATATAAATAGTCGACGTGTTTGCGGGAGCAGGCAGTCTGATTTTGGCTACACAACGAAGCGAATCGAAGTGAACTAGAAGTGCGATATCTAAGCGAATAGTGATCAGTAGTGTATTTGTGATTAAGTTTTAAGTGTTTTGTATTAAAGTTATTTGTTGTTTCTTCGGTAGTAATTAATTTATCCCATACCCAGCTCGTAACAATTTGGTGTCAGAAGTGAGGGATAAATTATGCCAATTCTACCAAAGGACGACACGGACGGTATCCGTACCAGGAGTCAGCGACAGCAGAACATGGACCAAAGGCGGTTTGGAGATTCTCCGACACAGACACCGGGTGGTGTCCAGCCTACGTCAGTGCCAGTCGCTGGCCCATCCGGAGTTACTCCAGCATCAGTGGCGCCAGACTTGTCAGCTTTAATGGCGCTGCTGCAGGAGCAGGCTCGCCGTCAAGAGGAGCAGGCTCGCCGTCAAGAGGAGCAGGCTCGCCGTCAAGAGGAGCAGGCTCGCCGTCAAGAGGACCAGGCTCGCCAGTTACAGGAGCAGTTGCAACAAGATAAGGAGGAGCAGGCTCGCCGTCAAGAGGAGCAGGCTCGCCGTCAAGAGGAGCAGGCTCGCCGTCAAGAGGAGCAGGCTCGCCGGTTGGAAGAGCAGTTGCAGCAAGATAAAGAGGAGCAGGCCCGCCGCCAGGATGAACAGATGCTCCTCATAAAGGATCTTCATGCAACTTTTGGCAAAGATCTGAAAGTGATGAAGGATCAGGTTCACCAGCACGAGAACCGTATCTCAGAGGCCGAAGTTCAGATCGCTGGGGTGAAAAAGGCTTTGGGAGAACTGAAGACTGGAGAAGTGACTGTGGCTTCAGTAGTTGCTGCACCCTCAGCGCGGGGCTTTAAGGTGCCTCCATTCGATGGAACATCTTCGTGGTCGGCTTATAAAATTCAATTTGAGGCCGTTATGAAGGCGAATGGATGGACAAAACCGCAAGCCATGACCGCGCTCACCTTGGGCCTTCGAGACCAGGCCTTAAACATTCTTGAGGCGCTCGGCAAGGATGTAACCTACGAGCAGCTGCTGGAGGCGTTAGAGTCCAGATACGGCGACGCGCACCTGGAGCACGTATTTCGTGCTAAGTTGAAGGATCGTGTTCAACGTAGTGCCGAGAACCTACAGCAGTGGGCCCTCGAAGTTGAAAAGCTGGTTCGAAAAGCATACCAGTCTGCCCCTGCACTTATCGATGGGAATCTGGTACAAGCGTTCATTGATGGAATACGTGACTTGGAAGTTAGAGCCGCTGTGAGACTTGGGCACCATGAGACGCTGAAAGACGCCTTGGCCCATGCCTTAGAAGTAGAGGCAGTGAGGCAGGACCACCGAACGCACCGCGTCAGGGAGGTTGTAGCAACACCTGTACGCGACCGCCCGCAAGGGTACAGTCTTAGGTGCTACACTTGTGGAGAAAGGGGTCATCTTCGGTCAAGCTGTCCTAAGCGCAGCACCCCGAGAGAAGATCAGCAGGGAAGGGTGGATGAAGTGACTGCCCAGCCACAGCAGGGAAACGAGTAAATGCCAGGACTGGGGGGCGAGTGCTGGCTGGTATTGAAAAAGCCCCGAGAATCTTGATCTCGCAAGCACATGACGGGAACAGCCTGACCATTAAAGGCGAAGTCAACGGAACACCTTGCAAACTGACGTTGGATACTGGAGCTTCTCACACGGTCGTCAATTCTCACCTAGCAAGTCGGTTTCTTGGGGACTACTTCGATAACCACGACCGTATACGATTACTAACAGCTACCGGTCAGCACATAATCGTCCGAGGCAAGAAGGAGGTGGAGTTAAAATTGGGTGACAGATTTTACAAGCACAATGTCATCGTGGCCGACATAGTGGACGATTGCATCTTGGGCTTGGATTTTATGCGGAAATATCGTTGTGAGATCGACGTTGAACAAGGAGTACTGAAATGTGGTTCAGAGGAAGTCTTCATGGAAGGTGCACCATCAGGGAAAGTATACTGCTTGAAGGAGATTGTTCTCCCTCGCAGATCAGAAACGATTGTGCCAATTAGTCTACCACGGAATTCTGGACAAAAAGATCGAAGTGTTCTGATAGAAAGAGTGAACAATGACTTTCCATGGAAGATGGCACGGACTCTGGTCAAGGCCACCAACGTCTCGGCAGTACGCATACTGAATCCAAGTGACAAGGAGCAAGTGATTAAGAAGGGCACCTTGATCGGCACTTGCGAGGAAGTAGCTTGGATGCGTCAATTGCAAAATCTGCCTACCGGAAATAAAAATCGTAGTCCAAAGTTTGACGTGACAACGCTTTTGGAAAACTGCGATTTAACTAAAGGAGAAATGGACAAGGCTAAGAAGATGTTACTTCAGTACGCCGACACTTTCTCTTCAAACGATGCTGACATAGGGAGAACTGGACTAGTTCAGCACAAGATTAATACAGGCAATGAGTTACCAATCCGTCAGCGACCAAGAAGACTGCCAGTTGCACGTGAAAAAGAGGTGGAAACCATGATTGAAGGAATGGTGAAGGACGGTGTTATAGAGCCTTCATCCAGTCCATGGTGTTCTCCTGTGGTCCTGGTAAAGAAAAAGGACGGCAGCATGCGCTTCTGTGTGGACTACCGACGACTGAACGATGTCACGAAAAAGGATAGCTACCCGCTGCCTAGGATCGATGACACACTGGATACGCTGACTGGTATGAAGTGGTTTACCACACTTGACCTGAAAAGTGGCTACTGGCAAGTAGAAATAGACCCCAAGGACAAGGAGAAGACTGCATTTTCAACAGGAAAAGGGTTGTGGCAGTTTAAAGTTATGCCATTCGGTTTGTGCAATGCTCCTGCGACGTTTGAAAGGCTGATGGAGCAAGTACTCGCCGGATTGATTGGAGACGCATGTCTTGTCTATCTAGACGACATAATCATCGTGGGCCGTACATTTGAAGATCACCTTAAAAACCTCAACCAAGTGCTGTCGAAAATCCAAACAGCAAATCTCAAGTTAAGTCCGAAAAAGTGCTCGTTTTTCAGACAAGAAGTGAACTTTTTGGGACACATAGTTTCGGGGGAAGGTGTTCAAACAGACCCAGAAAAAGTAGTCGCCGTCAAGGATTGGCCAGTTCCGAAAGACAAGACACAGGTCAGAGCATTTCTGGGTTTGTGCTCCTACTATAGAAGGTTTGTCAAGAATTTTGCCGACATTGCAAAACCTTTGCACAAACTCACTGAGGAAAAGCGGCAATTCTGTTGGGACGAGAACTGCGACGTCGCATTTCAGGAATTAAAGACACGTCTGTGCAATACGCCTATTTTGGGATATCCTGACACTGAAAATGACTTCATAGTTGACACAGATGCAAGTAATACTGGAATTGGGGGCGTGCTGTCTCAACGGAAAGGAAACCAAGAGGTTGTGATAGCTTACTTCAGCAAGTCTTTATCCAAACCAGAAAGAAATTACTGCGTTACAAGACGGGAGCTACTCGCCGTAGTAAAGACATTGCAGCACTTCAGTAAATATTTGTTGGGACGTAAATTCCAATTACGAACTGACCACGCTGCATTGAAGTGGCTATTACAGTTCAAGAATCCAGAGGGGCAAGTGGCGAGATGGATTGAACTACTGCAAGAATTTGACTTCGTAACTGAACATCGCAGTGGGAGAACTCACGGTAACGCAGACGCCTTGTCAAGAAGACCTTGTCCTGAAGACTGTAAGCACTGTGCCAGACAAGAGACTAAAGAAGTAGTGCCCGTGAGGATGCTTAGAACGGATCTCAGCGATGAATGGAAGGAAACACTACAGCAAAATGCCTCAGCAAAATGACTCGGACATCAAACCGATCTTCGAGTGGATCAAAGCTGGTGCTCCTAAACCTAAGTGGAGTGATGTGGCTGCGATGAGTTCCATCACGAAGAGTTATTGGGCGCAATGGAACAGCTTGGTGATCCAGGATGGAGTCTTGTGCCGTAAATGGGAAAATGCTCGAGGGGACAGCTGTCATCTACAAATGGTTGTCCCTAAAGCTAAGGTACCGGATGTTTTACGGCTCTACCATGATGGATGTTCAGGAGGACATATGGGGGTAAAAAGGACTCTACTAAGAATTCGAGAACGATTTTACTGGATCCACTGTCGAGATGATGTGGAGGACTGGTGTCGCAAATGTACCAGTTGTGCGGCCGTGAAAGGACCCCACACACGCAGTAGAGGTGCATTAAAAGTGTACAACGTTGGAGCCCCTTGGGAACGGATAGCACTAGATGTTGCGGGACCATTTCCAGAAAGTGAGAGCGGAAACAAGTACTTCCTGGTGGTCATGGATTACTTCACAAAGTGGCCAGAAGTCTTCGCTATTCCTAACCAAGAAGCTACAACTGTCGCAGATAAATTAGTTCAGGAAGTCTTCTGTCGTTTTGGAGTACCCTTAGAAATACATAGCGATCAAGGAAGGAATTTTGAATCGCAAGTATTTCAAGAGACTTGTCGATTGATGGGTACCCACAAAACCAGAACCACCTCTTACCACCCACAATCTGATGGAATGGTGGAACGATTTAACCAAACATTGGAGAGATATCTGGCAAAAGTCGTGGAAAGCAGACAAAGGGATTGGGACAAGCACATTCAGCCGTTTCTTCTGTCCTACCGCAGCGCAGTCCACGAAAGTACGACTGTGACGCCAGCCTTCGCGAACTTTGGAAGGGAATTACGGTTGCCTGCTGATTTAATCACTGGAACTCCCCCTGATGCTCCACGTAGTGTAACAGATTATGCGATTAACTTGCGTAACAAGTTGAATGATGTTTATGAGCATATCAGACAATCCGGCCAACAGATGTCTGAGAAGATGAAGACCCGTTATGACCGGAAGGCAAATAGTAGGGGTTTCGACGAAAGTTCACTGGTGTGGTTGCATAACCCAGTACGGAGCAAGGGGAAGTCTCCGAAATTGCAAGCAAAATGGGATGGACCATACCGAGTCGTGACTAGGATCAACGATGTCACCTACCGAATACAGAAGGGTCCACGAGGTGCGCCTAAGATTGTCCATGTAGACCGATTGGCGCGATACTACGGGGCTAATGATGCTCGGGACGAGCATGTCTAAGGAGGGGGCAGTGTTACGTCGTACCCGTACTTACCTACAGTTACGGTAGTAGGTAACTAATAGTAGGTAGGTAGGTAATAGTAGGTAGGTAGGTAACACTAGTCCCGAATGATGTAGGTACAAATTCGCAAACTACCTACAAAAGAACATCGTTGTAATTTCGACCGTACGCCGAGGGCATAAAGTACCTACTTCTTTCCTCTGTACAAGTTGTGGAATTGTCTAGAAGATTCTAGGAAGTCGTGGATATTTCTCGAACGTTCGATCGCCATATAAATAGTCGACGTGTTTGCGGGAGCAGGCAGTCTGATTTTGGCTACACAACGAAGCGAATCGAAGTGAACTAGAAGTGCGATATCTAAGCGAATAGTGATCAGTAGTGTATTTGTGATTAAGTTTTAAGTGTTTTGTATTAAAGTTATTTGTTGTTTCTTCGGTAGTAATTAATTTATCCCATACCCAGCTCGTAACAATATCACTAAGCCACCACTGAGGCATGGAATCACATTTATGTAAGTCTTCTGATAGTCTCTATAAGTACAACGTGATTTTTTTAAAATTCGATAACTCATTCTTTATGTAAAAAGTAATACATAAAGTCTGTATGTGTTCCAAAAAATGCTTAAATTCGAAGATTTCATCAATCATAATTAATCTCAGTTTCATTGATAAATACAAGTTATTAATTTTCATTCAAACCAATCATTAATTTTATGCTATTTTATTATTCATTCATTTCAAAGCTAATAATATGCGTACGTAAGGGTGTTTTTGTTAGGGCACGCCACAACAGTGGCGGTAAGTCCCCTCTTTGAGTAGTGGCTTGAGAGACGCCACAGCGTCCTTTTTTTTTTTTTTTTTTGGATGGTAAATCATCAAATGACTTCTCCCGCTCTGGGCGGAGCAGGAGGGAGTGTCAGACTTTTACTGACTAAAACCCATCCATGTTCCTTCATCGCCCTTTGTGTTCCGGGGCCACGGTATCTCGTTCGAATAGTCCCGCAACCCCGGCAGGCATCGGTCCCCACGGCCTCGGGGCCCACCACGTAGCCACCGGCCACCGTAGGCGCGGGCCTGTGGACGCTGGGCTATGGGCTAGCTCACCGTACGTCCGTCTCATGACGACAGGCCGTTTCGACGGCGCGTTCGTGTTCCACGCGCGCCGTCGTCAAGGACCGATACCTGCCGGGGTTGCGGGACTGTTCGAAAGAGATACCGTGACCCCGGAACACAAAGGGCGATGAAGGATCATGGATGGGTTTTAGTCAGTAAAAGTCTGCACTCCCTCCTGCTCCGCCCAGAGCGGGAGAAGTCATTTGATGATTTCCCATCCAAAAAAAAAAAGGGTGTTTTTGTTTTATAATCGTGACTTTGTCGAATTATTTAATTATTATGAAAAATTAAAACAAAAAAAATGTTAATTGAATAATAATTAAATTTTAAATTCATTCTTTGATATGGTCTCATCATACCCTAGACTCCCTAGAGTAATGGAATGGGGATACCAAAGATACTCCTTGTATAGTAGGAATTCTAAATCTCTTCGTGCACATAATTTCACATCGACGGCATCCATTGTTCTCGCAAGGGGTACCCAATTAATGCAGGCGCCTGTACCTTTATGAAGCAATTACCTAGAATTCGGCCTGGGGCAATGAGATAGGTCGAAACAGTCCGCTAGGGGTTACGTTGACCGCGTTGACGTGAATAGGGCAAATAATTGTGTTTTGGGTTTCGGGTCGTACGGCTCAAACTGACGGTCGATTTTTGGTTGCCCTCAAATGTATTACATTACAGATCAGAGAAAGATTACGTTTCGGTTCTATTGGGGGTTAAAATCAATGGAAGGGTAATTATAGGTATACAGAAATTGTGATATAGTGTTTTGGCTTAAATTGACTGCCTCATTGGTCAAGTGTTCGCAAGCACGACTGCATGAGCATGAGGTCCTGGATTTGATTCCCGGGTCGGGCAAAGTGGTATTGGGTTTTTCCATCAGGAATTTCTTAGTAGCAGCCTCGGAGTCTGGATTTGTGCCCGATTGATGGCAATAGGCTCGCCCCCTATTACTTTGGACTTAAACATAACTGACGAAATGTGGGTGTACTATTAGATACACCTCTGCCTAACCCTTGGGGGATTACAGGCGTTATGTTATCTTAAATTAGCCATAGGAAGTATTGCGGTTAATTTGATTGCTTGCGGTATCCGGTATATAGGTTAACGTTACGTTAACTATTTCGTGCCAAATAAACTTGCTAGAAAAATGTAGTAGTAATAATCGTTTAACCGTTTAGTTTAGGACCTTAATATTTTGTAATGGTAAGGTTTTCTGTACTCTTTGACCAAATTAAAAAGTCTTAAAATAGGGTAACTTCTACAATATTAAAAAAATATATATTCGCTTCATCAAGAGATCAGACTCAACACTGCACAAAAACATTACACCTACCGTAATATCGAAAAACATGCAGCATTCTAGTACACTTTAATCTCGATATTAATTGCCTTTTAAACTCATGGCGGGCGATACAGGCTATTTAAAGCCACAAGCCCACAGTTTTGCAGAAGGTGTATAAAGAGATTTAATGAAATGTCAATCACCACGAACGCTCGACTCCCGATGTAAAGCACCTATGGTTTATAGCTTACTTACATCAATGCCCGGGATTATTTCATGTCTTAGTCTGCTTGGAGTCTAGGAAATTGGATCTATTGTGTATTATGGGACATTTTCCGTGATTTTCAACTGTTGTGAGCTCCCGGTTTTTCGTTTTTCTGTTGCAAGCGCCATGATCGCGGGATTACGGGAGAATGCGGGTGGATGGTAAATGAATTATTGCAGACAAATCTGTCTACAATTACTTGCTTTCGTTTTCTCTGTAAAAAGAACTGAAAATTGTCTCAAGAGCAACAGTCATGTGGTCAGCAGCTCGGCACCTTACCAAAGTCTTTGTTATCTTGACTTTCTTCACAAATAAAAACGTTAGAAGTGACATTTATCAGAACTTAAAAATCTCGCGTTTTTTCCAATTTCACCTTCACTTCTCTGGTAGGTATCGGATTGATTCCTACTAGATAAAAAATGATAAAATATGAGAGTGGGGGAAGAGTGAGTGCACTATTGTTTGCGCATACACTAATGAACTCAAATATCTTCCACATCGATGGTTAGATGCGCTAATATTTGCCGCCACGACCAAATTTCGTTTAAGAAAACAATTTATATTGTCCAGTAATACTGTTACAGGTTTTCGGCTGTTTAGTCTAGACAAGACAAAGACAGCCTAACGGAGTTTGACTAACCTTACTAAACCCTCCAACATAACCCCATAGCCCTTACTTTTCCCTCAAGGAAGGAAGGCTTTTTTTCTAAACGTAATTTATGAGGAAAAACGATGCAAGAGAGAGGAATGGAACATGTTCTTGTATGGCTTTATAAAGGGGTGGAGGGATTAGCGGGGATCGGAGGGGCAATAGCATGTAACTCGTGTTACTGACTTACTTATTCACGGTTATTTACCTTTACAGGAGGTATCAGATGTACACTGCAGTGATGATAAGGAAGTGTTGTTTGTTTTGTTAGTAAAATGATAGCTATCGCGTGTTGTTTCTTGTGATCTTCTTCTTTTTCGAGTAGTTACCTAGTGTCAGAGTTTTTATGCTTCCATGGGCTTCTGACTTAGCTTTACTTGCCGTCGAGAAATATCTCTCCTTCACCGAAGCAAGTGATAAATTATACAATAATTACGCACATGAATCCGAAAAGTCAGAGGTGCGTGCCTTGAGTTCGAGCTCGATACCTACGACTTAGCAGTCCGACGATCACACCTCTGGGCTATTCTTGTTACACAAGCCTAGGAAGATATTTAAGAAAATGGTTTTTTTTTTCACGATGTGTACGTTAAGCCGTTGGTCCCGGCCGTCATCTTGTCGTTATTTTTTTACAGTCGTTACTGGAATTCAAATGCCCGAAAGTGTGGTTACCAATTTTACCAAGAGGTATTGTGTCAGCCTGGAATCCGACCCCAACATAGTTGGGAAAAGACTAAGCGGATGACGATGAGTGGTCTGACAACGGTGCACGCCTGCATCTGGTAATACTTAACGTATTTTAATTTTTCTGCCTCCCCAAAAAGAAAAGCCATGAGTTTATGTATGTATGTATCCCTGTGTTGTGGTTAGATCTCCTTATCTAATTATAGACCGTATGCCCGAATCAGGCTATTCAGTAATGAACGCTATTGTCTAAGACACAGGCGCTACCCTAGTTAATTATCTGACGGGATTGTGTGAGTCGTAATTAATGAGGAATCATCTAGGTGTGCCGCCTGTTGATTTCTCATTCACTTGGGATAAAAGGAACCTTTTTCATTGATGATTTTGTTGGTATATCAGTATTAGATGCGTCTTGGATACTGAAGCGATCTCTAAAATACCTGAGACGAAGTCGAGAGGCACTTGTTCTCCCCGTCATTGCGATCATTTTTTTTGTTTTAGACTATACCTGGGAACCTTCTAGTTACGGAGATATTGGGGGGTTAAAGTTCCCCTTTTTCACAAATTTTCCTAAACCTACCGTAAAACGTGATTTTTATCAAAAAAAAAGTCGTTTCCTTTCAATACTTTTTGCGTAGAGTTATTAGTTTGATGTTCAGAATACTTCGTGGAGGGTCCACCACGGACACCTAGTATAACTTTATCGTATAAAACTAAAGGTCGATACGTTTACTGTAGAAACTTTTGTAGATATGACTGTGTCCCACCAACATTGAGAAATTGTTCAACTAAACATTGTACTTGTAAACTGGACAGGAGCTGACATTTAGGTTTCTTTTTAGTCTGTCTTTTCCCTCAAAAACAGCTTTTTTGTGAGTTATTCATCCTTGGGACCCACCACATACATAGTGTGGTCCACTTTCCATTTTTGGTTTAAACCGCTCCGCTTAAATCCTTTTTCGCTTTTTCCGAAGCAAAGGAACAAACCGTAAAGTCCCATGTAATTTAAATGAGGTCAGAAGATGTCGCGAGTCGAGGTGGTGCTCGCGAAGCCTAAAATAAACCCTCGGAATATATTAACTGAGCCAGACTGTTACGTAGTCACCAGTCTGAATAACTGAGACTTTGTTAACCTTTGAATACCTACTTTTTCAGGGTCACTCATTTAGATGTAGGAAAATATTGTTGAATAAAAAGATGGCGCGCGATCTACGTTTTATAAGTTTTCTTCTTCTGAGATAAAATCTTTATCTGCGTAGCTTTTTTCTTGGGGTCGGCTTTCAATCTTACCGATGCAGGTAAATAATTATTATTTTACAAGGGTATGGCATGGGCTGGCCGCTTCTCTGACATTCACACCCCAGCTGTTCTGGGTAATCTTAAACAGGGTAAATAAATGTCTCACTGAGTAGGTACCCATTATAGTTCTTTTCAGGATAGTAAAAGGTTCTTACCCCAAAAAAAGTTTTTTCAAAACACTTTCTCGTAAACTGGCTCTTATCGCAATACAATTAGGTTCAACACGCAATGTATTTTACACTCGTGGATTTTTCTCTCTAAATAACTCCCTCGCCTACGGCTCGGCTGTGAATTCCATCTCAGCTGCAATGACAAAGTTTCCCCACTTGTATCAAAATGTACTCTTAACCCGTTCAAGGTCCTTAGAACCTTAACAAAAAAAACTTAGATTACAATCAAAGAACCACTTAATAAATAAATAAACCTTAATTTGCGGTAACCTCCCGAACAGTATTATCACTACTTAAACGAATGCCAAATTAAAAGAGCTTTGCTAGATTTACGACTCACAGCTAAGATTTTAGAGTTTAATTTCCAACAGTGAAATAATATCAAAGTAACCCCACTTTGATACGAAACGCGCATAACACTTACTTCGTAAACTACCATTAAAAGTAAGCCTAAAATATAGCAATAAATTAACTACGCTAGACCAGTCCAGTACGGGGTTTAATAGCTAACGTAGTTTACGTATAAACTACAAAGTTATGTACATGGCGTAGATTTTGTTGGGCAGTTATAACTGGACTTAGGCGAAAATAATGCGGTATTTTACTAGTCGATGAAAGAAAATGGAGTCACGAACCGGAGATACCCATCAAATTTTGTAGATCACCGTTCTGCATTGCCAGGCAGATAGATATAAATATATATATAATATGCTACACATACTAATTTAAAACAAAATAAAAAAGTCATACCAATTTAAAAAAAATAGGTCATTCAAATTCAGAACAAGAGCATTTTTATTATGGCGTACAATAGTTAATCCGGGGTAATTAGTTTGTCTCCATACAGGACAAATTCAACAAAATGATAGAGTACGCAATGACATAAGCGCTTACAAAAGGATTCAGTACATGTTTCACCAAAGTGCTTATTAAACAAAACATCTACGCGGTCAAAATGTAAGAAACAGTAGATTTGTTTTTTAAAATGGACGTAAAACTACGCTATGTCCTAGAATCATAAAGTGCAGAATTCGTGGAAACAGTTAGGGTCGATATTCTGAATAAAAAAAAAGGTAAATGGCCACGCTTTTAAAATAAACAAAAACTTTTTCGTTTTGGGAATTGACATCGTCGGGCCAATCGCTCAACATGCGACAGCAACTATCTATCATCATCTGTTACAATTAAAGATATTAAAAGATTACCTACCGAGTTCTTTCACTGATCCTTGTCTACGTAATAGAGCCAACTCTGTTTCAGTTAGTTAGATACAGTCGGCAACTAAAGTTTTTTAAACCTAACTGGTGCAGCTAAATAACCATTATTTTACATGGACTGGCTGCTTATCTGCCTTCCACAACAGAGGTGCTGTGTTATCTTACTTCACCTATAGTTAGTAGAATTCTGTTTAAAGTGAGATACAGTCGCCAACTAAAACTTTATTGAACGCTGTATTCAAACTTTTTCGGAATGGATCAATATCGCGAGTTCAGTATTGAATATTGTCTACATAAAATACTGAAAAGTTGTGTTTCGAATATTTAGTGTCAAGTAAGAAGATACTGTCAAAGCTGCTTTACTTTTTGTTCATAAAAGTTTTTCATTCAGCGCCTTTCGCTCAAAGTGATCTCAACACAAAATAAATAGAAGTGAACAATTCACTGTTAAAAAGATCCAACGCCGAAACACTACATGGGTATCGATTTTCGGCTCATATCACTCGCGCTAACAAAATAACTTGGAATTAAAGATTTAATTAAATTTTTGTTATACAAAATATAACATTTGCTCGAATTAAGCGTCTGAAAGCAGCTTACATTGCTGACCTTACATGCAAACCTAACGTATTATCCTTCATGGCTAAATAATTGAATTCAGTTAAGGACTAAACCAGTACAAAAGGCCTGCTGTAAGTACATATGACCGATTCTGAAGCGGGCCGTGATTTCCCTTGATATTTTACTACAGCGGAGCCGTTAGGTCTTAAAATTTAACAGTATCGCAACTTTATAGCCGGAGTAGGGTATACAACAGTACTAAGACCTAAAATCAAAATGAGTTTCGATGCTTTATCTGATCCTTCAGTTGCTTTTGAATAGTTAAAATAATAGTAAAGGCAATGAAACTCTACTTTCTGGGAGATTGTACCTCCCCTTAATTGTAGTGCTGTAGTAGGCATAAGTTTCTATTTAATATCAGTTTGTCATCCATACCAATCCTACTAATATTATCATTGCGAAAGTTTGTGAGGATGTATAGATGTTTGTTACCAAGTCACGCAAAAACTACTGAACGGATTTAGATGAAATTTGGCACATATACAGGGTGTAAAAGACCTCATCACGAAGCCGTCAACCAAGCATTCTGTACATCAAACTAAGTAACTTTACGCAAAAATTATTGCTGGGAAACAACTTTTTTTTTTGGGGTGAAAATTCATTTTTTGAGGTAGAACTCAATGTAACGCACTCAAAACATTGTGCTGATGGATGGATTTAATAGTATGGGGGTCGTGGAGGTGTGTAAAGTAAAAAATCTTACTTTAGAAACTTGTCTTTAAAAAAAAACTTGTCAAAAAGTTACCGTAACTAGAAGGTTCCCAGGTATGGTGTAGAACAAAAAAATGATCGCAATGACGGGGAGAACAAGTGCCTTTCGGCTTCGTTAAGAGGTGTTTTACACCCTTTATAGTTTAGGTATAACCTGGATTAACACACAGGATACTTTATCTTTTTATTTCGATAGTATGATCTCGTGGGACAATTATCGAACTACAGGCAGACGAAACTGCCAGCATAAGCTAGTATTTATTATAAATGTGGAAGTTTCTTTTCTCTTTCCACTGCTGGGACACAGGCCTCCTCTCTACGAGTGAGTGAGTCATAAAACACAACGCGATTCCAGTGCGGGTAAGTGATTGTCAGATATAGGGTCCCGTACGTTCGATTGAAGAACCGAAACCCTTACGTAGAATCACTAGACCCATTTTATTTTGGTTCTAGCACAAGCCGGTTTGTTAACAATTATTTCTTCAACGTAAATAAATTACACAAAGCAAAGTCTACCTGATTTTGAACTCCCGACTTGTAAGTCAGGCCCGATAATACTATTGGACCATCACTGCTCTTAGTTCATCATCTGCTTAGCCTTTTCCCAACTATGTTAGGGTCGGCTTCCAGTCTAACCGAATGCAGCTAAATACCAGTATTTTACATGGAGCGACTGCATATCTGACCTCCACAATCCAGTTAGTACGGGGTAATACGGTACCCCTTGGAAAGACTGGTTGGCAGACTTTACCAGTAACGATTTTGTTTTAATGGGACAAGTGTCTAGACACTTTTTTTTGTAAAGGGACAACGCACTATTCTCAGAACACTGCCACTTCTGAAAGCCACAATCAACAGTGGCGACCACCAGAAAAGCGCCGAGACAATAAAGCTCGACGAAGTCCCAGAGATCCAATTTAACTGTCTTGGATCCCGCAACGAAATTAATCAGAGAAGAACTTGCAACGACTGTCAAAGATCTAAAATGACAGCCGGGAACACCGAGACACATAGGAACTCGGGTATGTTATGATGGTCACCCATCCACAGACCGACCTAAGCAAGCGCAGCCACTGCTCTCACCTATTCTAGTTTAAAAGAGTATACAAAGTATTCCCAAACTCCTCCTCGATAAAATATCAACAGTATCTTCCAGGCGCCTATAGATACTACTTATACGCTCACGCTAGTGGAAAGACTAAAGTTTTAATAGCAATACTGGGTGCCTAAGTTTCATTCAGGCTTATGTAGCCGGCATGAATTCATTAGCACCGAAGTTAGGAACTTAGTCGCATTTTACTTGTGTTTAGTAACTAGGTGCTTTCTATGAGAGATGGAAACTCCTTTCATTTACTACTTAGTTTTGTTTAAGAGTTTGTTAAGGGACAATACAATTATAAGATTAGATTAAGATTATTGACGCTTCTGTTCCCGAAGGATTGCCAGGACTATGTCATCTGCCTATAGCCTTTTTCCAACTATGTTGGGGTCGGCTTCCAGTCTAACCGGATGCAGGTGAAAACTAGTATTTTACATGGAGCGACTACCTATCAGACCTCTACAACCCAGTACGGGGTAAAACGATATCCCTTGAAAAGACTGGTTATAAGAATTTCGGGTCAAGGACTAGGTACCTGTAACGACTGTCAAATATTTAAGAAATTACAGCCGAGACAGCTTAACGTGCTTTCCGAGGCACAGAGGAAGCTCGGTATGTAATGGGTCACCCATACACGGACCAACCCAGGCAAGCACGGCTTAACCTGAAGATCGAGCCAAGTCGCTGTTATTATTGTGCCACGAGCTCCTTATACGTTACACCCAAAGGGTAAAATTACAACCTTTGGGTGTAATGTCAAAATATGTGTAGGAACAAACAAAACCTAGTGCTCATTCTGCCGTCAAAACATTATCCTCCTATAAAATGTTTTACAAAGGACTTATTCACTTTTAGTAATTTCGTGTAGGTCGTAAACTTAGCCTTTAAAGGTCAGATTTACTTTGAAGAGTGTGTTAAAGTTCTTTATCTCTACAATGCAACGTGGGAAGTATGTGGGAGTCTTTAATAAGAAGTCAGTTGACTTAATACTACGAGTGTTTACAAGCTTTCGCAGGTACATGTTGGTTAAAATGAGATTAAGTTTAGAGGGATGCTCTTTTTGATTGTTTCGTAGCAAAACCACGAAGGCTTGCCGCAGCCCAGTCTTCTTCTTTTTCGTGTGGTTAGTGCCTAACCTGGTGTCAGCGTTTTTATGGGCCTTTACATGCCATCGAGAAATATCTGTCAGGCATGCTGGTTTGGTTTCATCACGATGTTTTCCTTCACCGAAGCAAGTGGTACGCACACAATACACATGCATCTGACAAATCTGTGTTGTGTGTATTTGGGTTCGAACTCGAAACTAATGACTTAGCAGTCCGACGGTCACAACGGTCATATCGCTGCTGATAACAGCTCACTGACACTTTTAACTGTCGTTTCTGTGTGAAGAGTGCACGTCGCCGTTACAAGTGCTACAACGATCTTTTGGCGCTTGAATGATATTGCCAGGTAGATGCTATTTTAATAACATTTGAGAAACTTAAAAACCTCATCGCAGAGTGAGCTCTGATTATAATCACGCGCCAAAACATCCCTGTACAACTTTAGAGGGCACTTACCTATGGATAAAAAAAGAAAATAAGTATTAACGCTTAAAATGGGCCTTCAGCTAAAATCATTTCTTTTTCAAATAAAATCTTTAAAACGGAACAAAGTGTAGGTAAAGTTTTCAACACAATAATTGACCAATTACAATCGTTCCAATTAAAAGGAAACCATTTATTTATTTATTTAAACTTCATGTACAAGTGTGGTACATAGGCGGACTTAATGCCACAAGGCATTCTCTACCAGTCAACCTTTGGGTCAAATAGGATAGCATTGTGATAGAGTACAACAAAAATAAATAAGAAAAATACCATTCCAAACCAACCCAAACCATGTTGTTGTAACTAGCCTGGACCGACCCCCAAGGACAGTAGACTTGTCAAATGCACACAACATTCATCAAGGCCAATCGATTGCAATAGTATTAAAGCTCATATCTAGATTAATAATTTAGCCTTCGCTAAATCGATCAGACAAATCGAAAATACAGGAAAGTTTTAACATTTCGATATTGAAACCTTGAACTCGAGACATAGTTTGACAAACACAATTTGCTATGTGGTAGAATTCATAGACGGTTGCGGGACGAACTGAAGCAAACGGCCAGTGGTCCACATAAGCCCTGGATTGAAAGAACTGTTAGTCATGAAGAGACGTCGAGTGCGATGATACAGGCCGTAAGTAAAAATGTACGCCTTAAATAATTTTAAGAGGCCGTTAAAACCTAAACCTAACCTAACACGAAGGGAATGGCGGGATCTTAGTTCACTCGCTCTACGAGTCCGAGTCAAAAAATTGGTTAGAGCAAGTGACACTTGCGCGTGTCGGCAGTCAAATTCGAGAATTAACTAAAAACTATTTGCCCTGGTAATTTTCCTGTAATTACCAAAGAACGTTCTCAACTATGCCCTCATCTAACAGCCCCTTTGTGTTGCGGATAAATTAAGACGATAGCAACCAAACGTTATAAATTAAACTTTAACAAACTTAAGTCAAGTAAAAAAAATATAAACACTTAAAGTTATCGTAAACTTGTAGAACGGCTTCACATTCGTCCTTGAGAAGAAGGTCGCGCGCTTTCATTGGTCAGTCCAAGGGCGCCAGTAGTGACGTGCCTCACTTAGTACAACTGTACTCTAGTTAGTATAGTGTGACGTGTGCCGGACGGGGGCACGGCAGGTTGGGGGCTAGACGGTTTGCTATTAATGTCTTAAGTAGAGCATCTACCGTTTTGGGGTCGTTTCAAAGCCATATCTGTTCCGTTGGGAAAAATTGAGTGGTGTTATAAGCGCTTTGTATAGCTTCTAGTGTCTCACTATATAAAGTAAGATTTAAATGTGACCAACCTTTCTTACACTAAAGGAAGATTTAAGGTCACAAGAGCTACTTCAGAGTATGAGTTCGATTCTCGGGTTGGGCAAAGTCTTGTTGCGATTTCCCAAATCCTTTTTCCCCGCAGCCTGGAATCTGGATTTGTGCCCGAATTAAAGTAACTGATGATATGCTTTTGTTTAGAATCGAACCCAAAAATCATGTAGAGGTTACATGTACTCGTATTAGGAAGAATTTCTTCATAAAAGGGGAAACTTATTAGCTACTGCCTCGTTTCTTCGTCATTACAATCAGTGGCAAATAGAAAACAATTATTATGATGGTGTCAATGCAGCTGAAAATGCTCTTGTCCGTCTCCTAACCTTTATCGTCTACTAAGACAACCCTTTTTTTTTTTTTTTTTTTTTCGGATGGGAAATCATCAAATGACTTCTCCCGCTCTGGGCGGAGCAGGAGGGAGTGTCAGACTTTTACTGACTAAAACCCATCCATGTTCCTTCATCGCCCTTTGTGTTCCGGGGCCACGGTATCTCTTTCGAATAGTCCCGCAACCCCGGCACTAAGACACCCCTAACAAATCAAAGTTATCCTGTTTTATTAGTCCTAATAACCATTTGCTCCCTGGTGTATCTCCAGGCCTGGCCTACTTGAGTAGCAAGTAACTCAATATAAACCAGGTTACGTTGTTCAAGGAGCTCACAAATCTCCTCCCCTGGTACTTCCTGTAACTTGCGTGGGAGAATAAGCAGATGTTTGGAACTTGTGATACTAAGGCAACATAAACTTGTTGGTTAACGCCGTGAACAGGCGGGTTGTAATAATTTGAAATTGTCTTGCGGATTTCGTGGCATGATATCTATTTGAAATCGGAATACAACATTTTATACAATTTAGTTTTTTGTTTCTGTGGTTTTGTACATATCTGCATGTCTTAATCTGCCTAGTCTTTTGCGAACTTAGTTAGGGTTAGCTTCCAGCGTAACTTCATGTGTCTGAATTCTAGTTATAATAGACGGAGTGGCTGCCTATCTAACCTCCAGTAACTGGCTAACACGTTATCCCTTGGTAAGACTGGTTATCAGACTCTCTATAGGGTTATTACTTTTAGGTCATTTTTATTATTATTATTATTTATTATTACTCATTTATTATCAGAATCAAAAAATATTCCATACATTGTTAGTAAATCATTTTAACGCCAGTTATTTTGCTTAGGCCCTTTTTTGTAAATTTCATCATACCTGGTTTCAATTTGCCGTACAAATAGTCTTCTCCGTAAACATAATGTGATGGGACATTATTTCTACTTTTTTAGTTTTAACGTTCGGGTTCAGATCCGTTTATTGTCAACGTCTTCTGAAGCATTTTCGACATCTTTTGTAATTACTGCCTTAAATTTAACACTATCTCTCTTATGTGTGGCGAAACTTTCTGTAGTTTCTACCTACCTCCATGAGAAAAAGCGTGAGTTTATGAATGTCATCATTCTCCTGCTCTTACCCCAATTTATTTCGGGTGCGCGCAGCATGTCTTCTTGTTCCATACTTATCTATTACTCGTCATCTCATCAGACACCTTATATGAATGTAACTCTCTTATAAAGGGTGTAAAAAGATCCTTAACGAAGCCGAAAGGCACTTGTTCTCCCCGTGTTTGCGATTTTTTTTTTGTCCTAGACCATACCTGCGAAATATAAGGACTTACGGAGATATTGGGGGTCAAAGTTCCAACTTTTCCACAAGTTTTTTTTGAAATACATGTTTTTATTATAAGATTTTTACTTTAAACAGGACCCCCGTACTATTCAATCCATTCATTAGCACATGTTTTGAGTGCAGTACATTGAATTTTACCGTAAAATGTGACATTTCACCCAAAAAAAAAGCCGTTTCACAGCAATAATTTTTACGTAAAGTTACTTAGTACTTATGATGCACAGAATGCTTGGTTGACGGCTTCGTGAAGGGTCAGTTTACATTATGTATTTATTCCCACAACCTCCGACAGTTATAAAACTGACCGTTTCCATTAAATATTCTTGGACAATCATCATTGATTTATCGTTCGGAACTCAGCGGGTATACAGGGCACCGTTTGGGCATTATTCCGTGAATTCCGTACCGCCGCGGAATTCGCAGCATCGTCGGAATCCGCGATTGCGGCGTGCGACTGCAATTGTGCAGTGAGGGTGGAATTCGCAATAATGTCTGTGGCACTTGTGTAAGTTATACTTATACGTGTTGTCCTGATAACGGTATTGGAATGCCAACGACAAATTGTTAAAAATTTAATAACAGTCAGAACATTTCGGAGATTGGTTAACTGACAGCAATTTTGTTATTGTAATGAAAATAAGTTATTTTGATAAACTTATCTATGATAACAACCCAACTGTAACCTTATTTTCGCGACAGTAAAGAACGCTGTTGACATACGCTGATGACATGATAACAGTCATTCAATGCCATACTTAAAAGACTGTGAAAACACGGTAGTTTAGACTAACGTTTCTTGATTAAATGGATTAGTAATAACTTAACTCTGATCTACTTATATACATCAGACCAGAAGATCAAACCGTATTCTCAAAAATCTGTTGAAATGTAGACGAAATTTCAGGTAGGAGCCCGACATTATCAGCTCAAGATCTTTCCTTGAGATAACTAATGATCGAGGCTCTGAACTGCCAGGAACATCTAAGATAAAATAAGATACTTAATTTGCGCAAAACTATTTTGAAACAAGGAACTATAAAGCATCGGATCACCAATTAGGATAATAAAAAAAGGTCTCAAAACCGACCCTATCCTGGTCGAAATATTATAAATGCATAACTACCTTTGGCTGTCTGTCTGTCTGTTACCGTTTCATGCCTCAAATGCTGAACGAATTCGGATGAGCACAAATTTAGGGGGGTTAGAGGGATGTGGGGCCCCATGCTGGATTGTCGTTCTTAATTTGCATCGTAGATGTAGTTGGCGTTATTTTGTCAACTTGAATATGATTATGTGTTCTACACAAGTATAGACCTACCTGGGTAAGAATTTAGAACTTTTTATGCCAGTATTATATTTTCTTTTCCCCACCGCGAGGTAGCTGCGTTCAAAAGCTAGTCTCAGACAAAAATCATCTTTAGGTAAGTAGAATCTAAAGATGTCAGGTGCTTAGTTACATCACAAAAAAGGAAACCTTCAGGTATCTAGTTACTTGTTCAAATACGAGAAGGTACGTGACCAATTAGTCTAGTTACGACTTTTAATAACGTTCCAGTCTTTGTCAGCCCTATCGCTGTCTAGATCAGAATTTGTATTCATTGTGCTACTCCTAGACTAGCGACGTTAGTGCGATGGCTGGAATTAAGCTAGCTCTTGGACTATTTGCTGAATTTTCGGGATTCGTTGTTCTGTGTGTTTTTGTTGATTGCGATGTGATGGTTGGTGGTTATGAATTGATGTTCCTATGTTTGTATGGTGTACGGAGCTATGAGCATTTTAATAATTCTAAATAAGAGGTACATTTACCTAACAGCTAACCCAACAAAAAGCAACAAAATGCGGTTTTCATTCGGCTCATGATGCGTGTTCATATAACTACATGGTATGTTCGATTTAGCCAACCCACTGTGCCAAATAATGTTCATAATGTGATCAGAACAAGTACGAAGCACCCCTAAACCCCAATTCTAAGCACAAGTTACAGAGCGACTTTAACTTTTTAATTAAAACCAAACCTTCGGTTTCTTTAGGCAGAATTCTTGGTTACTTAAATTAGTATTCAGACCTAGGTTACAACCCACAAATCCAGGACACGCAGGACCTCTAAAATCTGGAACGTTACTGTATATTTCGGTACATTCTACCGGAATATTTCCCCACACTATTGTCGCACAAACTTAGTCCCCAGAGCTAAGCGGCCGCTCATTGCGGTCTAAATTGTCGCTCATTATTTCCGACCATGTGCCGGAAATCCTTATATTTTTGTTATTACACGGACGGGGGATATTATTAAGGATTATCGTGTCATGGACACAGATGCAGCCACTTTTCTGTTGATGAAGGAAGCTGATTGATGAGGTTATACGAAACTGTCTCTTATTAGAGAATGGGATATGGTTGCAGGAAGAAAATACTTATTTATAGTGCAACAGAAAAATATATTTTTAGACTAACGTTGCTACGGTTGCTAGGACACCTTAAGCACTAGACAAGATGTATTTTATATTAAGCTTAAAGGTTTGTAACCTCTAACATCTTTATCCTGCCTTCATTCTCTATTAGCGGCAGTCCCTCCATGTAAAATACTGGTATTCAGGTGCATCTGGCTAGACTGGAAGCCGACTCCAACATAATTGGGAAAAGGCTTGGCAGATGATGATTCGGTCGGCGCTGCACGTCTTATTCTTCTATACTACAACAGCCCATAACGTCCACTGCTGGACATAAGCCTCTCCCATGATGGGAGGAATTTGCCGTAATCTCCACGCTTGGCAGGCGGATTGGAGATCGCAGTGATGAAAGACTAAAAGAAAACGCTGCTGCCCATTCTCTGGTCTACGGAGGCGCAAGGTGTTCTGCCTCAGACATTAGTCGCCTTATACGACACCCGTGAGTGTAATGGGTTGGTTCTATTCTACTCTGCCGGATACCACACGGCTTATTCTTCTATGCCTACATCTATTTCCCTGTCATCTCATTATTTAATTGTAACATCGTGATTTATTATTGCTTCTTTTCTCGTGTAGGAAATACTCAGGCTAAAAAAGTAGTTTTATGGTGGGTTACGTCGAAATAAGTTCTTTTAAGGTTAGAATCTAACCTAACAGACATAATATTTGTTGTTGGGGAGATTGTTCCGTTACTTCTTCGTCAAACGGCAGGCATTCTGGGGAATTGTCTCTTATTTGCTGATTTTCAGCCTAATATGAATAAATTACTTTTGATAATAAGTATTATTGTTTTAAGTAAAACATCGACCCCCTTTTTAGAAGTAAGGTAAAAATATTGAAATAAAACTCCGAGCGCCAGTTTCTACGAAATTACCTCCGTTGTCCTTCAAAAGAAAATTCTCCTGTGAGAAGTTTACGAGCGAGGAATGAAAAGATGTCTAAGTGTGCCCTATTTGATATGCTAATTAAATTATCATAGAACACGTTACAAAACTGATTGGAACGAAATTGCTTCGTATAAGCGTCTTATTCGTTTGCAAATTTGGTATCGTGTTGCGAAAACCTTGTTCTAGAAGTATTTAGGGATTTTGTCAGAATAATTAATTTTAAGATCCACCTGGATTTTAATTTCAGCGTTTTGGGACATAAATTGTATGCTTAGAATGGTACTTATGGTACTTTGTAGCTGGAGTATCTTTTAATTAACAGAACTTCAGTTATTTCTGATGTCAGATTTCTTTACAGGGTTATCGTTTTACTAAGGCCTGAATTCCTGCTACGCTAAAGTCGGTCGGGCGTACGTCGGTCGGGCGTACGAGTATACATTGTGATTGTGTTCTTTATAGCACCATACTGCGACGCTGACGTAAGCGGCGCGTATTTTGTTACTGTTTTTCTCGTTGACGTACGCGACCGACATCAGCGTAGCAAGAATTCAGGCCTAAGACTGTGTCTGAGGTAGCTGCGCGGTGCGGGAGGGGTGTTGGCACCCGTCAGCAGGTGAATGACTGAGCTCTCGCAATACACAGCCCTCTCGTACCACGCACTTATATCAAGCACTGTCTTAGTTGAGCAGTAGGCCTACAGCATCAGGAGTAAATAGTTGCATGGCCGTTAGTGCGGCTGTTGAACCAAATAGTCCTGGTTCTGAACCTCAGGTCAAAAAACTGTTCTGTTCTCAGTTCCGAATCTGGATTTGTGATTGGTTAATGCTTCGGCTCGTCCCTCTACCTACAGGGATAGGACTACAACAGACCTGGGCAAAATGTCGGTTTTAACCTCTGCCCAAGCGGGGACTACAGGAGTGACGTATGATGTGTAATTTGTGTGTATGTGTTATGTGTGACTTTGTACTCAGTCCCCAAACCATAGCTCAAATCGCTTCTCATTTAGAAAGTCGTTACAACCACCATAGCATTCCCCATTGGGACGAAAACGTGGATATTAACAAGGCGATGTAAATCACGCGTGGTCAAAGACCCCTCAGATACGATCTAGACGTCATAATGGTCGTTTGCTATAATATAGGGGGCGCCACGGTCGTTACGACCTGATATGACTGAATAATTTAGTTGTTAGGACGTTTGGCTGGCTCGAGGTAATAAGATTGTTTGACTGCCTCGTTGGTGTAGTAGACGCAAGCGCTACTGTTGAGCATGGGGTTCAGGGTTTGATTTCCAGGTCGGGCAAAATGTTGATGGGTTTTTCTACCAGAAATTGCTCAGTAGCAGGATTTGTGCCCAGTTGACAGCAACACAGTCGCCCCCTATTACATGGGACTTAAACATAACTAGCGAAATGGGGATAACAGGCGTGATGATATGTTCGGTAAGAGCCTTATCACAATAGCAGATTGCGAGCGGATTCAAAGCGGAGCGGGCGCGCAGCTAATTCGATGTGGGCGCGCAACGAATTCGCCGCGAATAGCAGCGTGAAAGTGCACTCAATTGTCAACGTTAGGATGCAAAGCCTAGCGTTGAAAATTAAGTTTGCATTGCGCGCCCGCTACGAACTCGCTGCGCGCCCGCTCCGATTTGAATCCGCTCGCAATCCGCTAGTGTGATAAGGCTCTAAGATTTGAATATTTCAGTGTTATTTGGTAGTAGTTCAATAAAATCGACCTGTAATTTGTCTTACCTCAGTGAGGGCAATAGCCTCTTGATATTTAGTTGCGTGTTGGTGGTTTCAGGTTTATTTCAAAAAGTCACCTTGGTGTCTTCAGTTAGTTTATTTATTAGGCCAACCTGATAAAATATTCCGTAAATAATTTTAAGTGATAAACGGTAAGTTAGAGATTTCTCCAAACCATGATCAAAAGAAATAAATATCAAATACAGCTGAAATTGATTACTTGGCTCCCAAGTAGTTCCTGTGACCTCTATGTTCCCCTGTCTCTCTTGTGTTCCTCTGACTGGTCAAGGTAAAAAAGTAGTTATTCTGGTTTTGTATCTAAAACTTTAGGCTACTAACTAAACTAGCTACATAAAAAAACGGATTAGTGGAAATAAGACCAGCAGCGTTTAAAACCTATGGCGTTGTACCTGTTTCTGCATTTGCTTATAGGTGTACGGTCATATCATGTTGTGGAGATCAGAAAGGCAGTTACTCCATGTAAAATACTGGTATTCAGCTACATTCAGTTAGGCTGGAAAGCGACCTCGATAAAGTAGGGAAAAGACTAGGCGATTTGTACACTCGTGTTAGGCACATGAGTGTGACAACGTTATAACGCGAAAGTTAATGCGGTGCTGGGTACACTTGCCAGCATATCAAGTTTGCCACAAACTGTCAAATTTCTCCAAATGATTTAAACCATAGAATGTTAGTGGTTAAGTTATCAAGTTATTAAGTGTCAAAATCGAATGAGAAAATTTTTCTTTTAGTAACTTGATCCTCTGGAGACTGTACTACAGAGAGGTTTTTATCTCTGCTACTCGCACGAGACTTGTCATGACCAATGCGACTGTGAGCCTGCGAGGCAGGTATTACAATAAACCAAACGTGCCTACGTAGAATGAAAAGTTAAAGCAAGTTGAGAGAATAAACCTCACAAATGTGTTAATACTATGGAATTCTCGAGTAAAAGCAAGTTGAGAGAATAAACTTTACAAATGTGTTATTACTATGGAATTCTCGAGTAAAAGCAAGTTGAGAGAATAAACTTCACAAATGCGTGTCAATACTATGGAATTCTCGACTAGGTAAAAGCAAGTTGAGCGAATTAACCTCACAAATGTGTACTATGGAATTCTCGAGTAAAAGCGAGTTGAGAGAATAAACTTCACAAATGTGTTATTACTATGGAATTATCGAGTAGGTAAAAGCAAGTTGAGAGAATTAACCTCACAAATTTGTTAATACTATGGAATTCTCGAGTAAAAGCAAGTTGAGAGAATAAACCTCACAAATGGGTTAATAATATGGAATTCTCGAGTAAAAGCAAGTTGAGAGAATAAACCTCACAAATGTGTTAATACTATGGAATTCTCGAGTAGGTAAAAGCAACTTAAGAGAATTAACCTCACAAATGTGTTAGTACTATGGAATTCTCGAGTAAAAGCAAGTTGAGAGAATAAACCTCACAAATGGGTTAATACTATGGAATTCTCGAGTAAAAGTAAGTTGAGAGAATAAACCTCACAAATGTGTTAATACTATGGAAATCTCGAGTAAAAGCAAGTTGAGAGAATAAACCTCACAAATGTGTTAATACTATGGAATGCTCGAGTAGCTAAAAGCAAGTTGAGAGAATAAACCTCACAAATGTGTTATTACTATGGAATTCTCGAGTAAAAGCAAGTTGAGAGAATAAACCTCACAAATGGTTTAATTCTATGGAATTCTCCAGTAAAAGTAAGTTGAGAGAATAAACCTCACAAATGTGTACATACTATGGAATTCTTTAATAAAAGCAAGTTGAGAGAATAAATGTGTTAATACTATGAAATTCTCGTTAACAACGTTCACTCATTGAAATAAAACTTACTTGTTAGATTTCACATTTTATATTTTAATGCTCCAAGCGTTTTATTCTCTGTGATCATTAGTGCTCAAAAAGGCTTTGAACGTGGTAAATTTTCAATATAAACGTCTATTGTTTTTAATATATTACTAAAATGTATATTTTAAACGTAACAAAGCTTCAGCGTCGTAAACACATGGTACCAATAAAACGTTTATTATTAAAGGGATTGTAAATAATGCTGAACAAGATTTTAATAAAGACAAAAAGGCAGTTTTTGTATGTGTGCAATGTATGACCATGTTGATAAGCAAGTTGATGTTTATTGTTTTAGATAAAAACAATTACCAAAATCTATTTTTTAGATAAGGTAATCTTAAACAAAGCTAACTCAGGTTTGATTCAAAGTTCTCACACATACACGGTGTACAGTCGTGGTCATTTCCGACTGATCAGTTAAAAAAAATTTCGCTTCAATCATGCGGAGGCGCTGAGCCACGCCCCCTTAAAGTTTAGGCCTATTAGGAAAGCGTCAACTTTGGCGCGCAAAATAACAATAACTCTCGTTTGGCGTGCGTCGTCAGTGTGCTCGGCCGATCGGTATCTTTTCATTCATTATTTCTATACAAAGTCAACCGGGCGGGGCTAGAGAGCGTTTCTATGTTGTAAGTGCAAGCAAAAATTAGCTTAGTGGTGATCAGGCGGGAGTGTTCTCGATAGTACATACTCACCAGCTAAATAAACAGAAACTTTCACAATTAAGTACCAACGTATTTTTTACCATCTCAAAGTTCAGATTAAAGTTACCAAACTTCGAATTTAATAGCAACACCATAGGAGTCAAACTTTAACAACGACCTTCCCAATCTTGTCCCCTCTGAGCATAGAGATGAATGAACCTGGAAGTTCTTCGAAGCCATTTGCAACGGACTCCTTTACTGTAATGGAACCTCTTCCGATCCATTCCTTGAGCTGCTTTATGGCGGCCTTCTGATCGTCCCAGTCCCATTGTGTGAAACTGAACGGTTCAACTTTTATTGTGGGGGGAAGCGCAATCATATTATTCATCTGCGTTGGATTTCCGTAAGAACTTAAAGAGCCACAAACAGCAACGCGGCCATTCTTCTTCATGCATCCCATGATCGCCAAAGACAATTCCCCTCCAACATTGTCGAAGTAGCAGTCGATCCCGTCCGATACAGAAAATATAGCCTTTTTGACATTCTTCACCGTTTTATAGTTGAACGCGACGTCGTATCGAAATTCTTCGGTCAAAATGCGTACTTTCTCATCAGAGCCAGCAAATCCAATGACTTTGCAGCCCTTCAGCTTAGCTATTTGGCCGGCTAGGGAGCCGACAGCGCCCGCCGCGCTTGACACGCACAATACCTCACCCGGTTTTGGCTTGCATATTTCCAAGAGGCCGAGGTAGGCCGTCATGCCGGGCATTCCTAACGCTCCCACCGCCATAGACAGGGGTAAGTCCCCAACTTGTGGGTCGTACGGTTTAATGTGAAATGTGTCGTCAGGTTCGCCGTCCAGAACTACGTAGTTGCGCCATCCGGAATGTGAAACTACGGTCGTTTTAACCGGGTATTCCGGGTTTTTGCTTTCCAGTACTTTACCTACTTGAAAGCCGAATTGTTCGTAAGGCGTCTGGTGCTTGTTCGCGAAGGACCTCAAGTAAGGATCGGTGCTGATGTACTCGGCTTTAACAAGAAACTGACCAAGTTTTAATTTTTGTTCAAATTTCTCAGACCTTATTTCAAAGTCTCCAGGATCCGGTAGGAAGCCTTTGAATGGTTTTTTCACAACGTATTTCTGTACCATCATTTTCTTAAATGATTTTAGAAAACGCATGAAGCTGTTGCCTTGTTCGACTATAGCATAAAAAACACTTGGGGATTTAGATAATGTTATACTTTTGTAGATATAAATTCCAATTAATTATTAATGAATTACATTTAAATAAACAACAGGTTTGAAAATATAATTTGAAAAGTGAACTGACGTCTCGCAACTGTCAGCGCTGAGAGCATACTGACAACTTGTAACTGTCAGCTGTCACTCCGTTTGAAATGACAGCACGTTTCGTTAATGCATTGGAAAAGCTTACGAGTCTCTTTTATGTACTGTTAATGTACCGTAATGATGTAAAAATGCTATTTGCTAAATATTCTTAGCAATTTGTACAGATTCTTTTTATAATAATGAATAGTCTGACTGTGATTTTTGAGCTAATTATACCAACATATTTATAACCGTTTAAAAAGTCAGGTTTTACTTAACATTCATGTAAAGAAGGAACTGTCTTCGCTAGAATTTGATATAAGATCCACTTAAAAAAAAAAATAGACTCTTTCTTATGAATTAATAAGAATTAATAATGTAAGATGTGATTGATATAAACAATATACAACCAAACACATCCAGAACTAACAAATAATATGTCAATCTTTCAATCGTCCCTTGTCAGTGTTCACGTAATGGATTCATCCACACCACATTATGAATATAACATTTTATAACGAGCAAATTGTGTCTACACGGAAATATAGGCTTACTACGAAAAGGTTGCAAGTGTATCAAAGCACGATAGTGACTCTGGTCCTTCTCGAATGATGGGTGTGAATGGGCTGGCCATCCGTGCCGGTTACTTCCAACTCGGTGCTCAGGGTATACGAATAACTATAATTCAACCACCAGGTGCCGCGAATTGATAAGTTTTCACGAGTTTTTGCACGATTTTTGCACGTTATTTCACTGTTTTAGGTGGTGAAGTTTAAATTTTACGATTTTGGCATCGTGCTAATACTGTTTTGGAGTCTAAAGGATTAAGCTGTTTCAGATTAAATCGTAACCAGTTTTTAAACGAGTTTTTCACAGCTTAGAATGGTGAATGAAGTTATGAAATAACTCCTTAGATTGTTAGTGCACCCTAAGTTGGACTAGGTCGCTTCTTCAGACATTGTTATGAGATTTTGTATCATATATCCTGGGTTTTCCTTTTTCTAATTATGGTTTACTAGTTGATCCAACCACTTTGTGAGTATAGATAAGATTTTGAGCTGCTGGTTGTTTTAAAGACGATCAAACTAATTTAAATCTTCAACTGTACTGAATGCACTTAGAAACTGTACTACACATTAGTTACTTACCAGTTCCTTGTGCTTAACAGATTAGAAATAAAAAGTCTTATTAAAAGCTTGATGGTTCTCCAAAGTTAATCTCGTTTTTATAATAAATCTTCACAATTTTTAACATCTGAGTAACCGAACAAAGCTCATCGCAAACTTACCTAATAAACTATGAAAATCTTTAAAGAGATATATTTACGATATAAGTTTGTAGTAACTTTATTATGCAGCTTATCTTGTTCGGCCAAGATTAAAGTTCTTAGTGAAAGAGTTCGTATAAACATCATAATTGTTTTTTTACATAGGTACGGTTATCAAGCATTGCCGAGTGCCGTTTCAAAGGTTATTTATTTATAGCTTTATTGCCTTAGGGGGCGAGGAGCTCGTGGCTGAATATTAACAGCTGCACGGGTCGACCTTCTTACCGACCGTTAAGCAGCACCCATCGAGGTCTATACCTCTCCGTGTCTCGGAAAGCATGTTAGGTTATCAATACTGTCCTAGGTGTCGTGCTACCCAATAACCAAGTTCAGAGGGCAGAGGTTCAGGTCAGATAGACAGTAAGTTCATGTCAAATAATGGTATTCAGCTGCGTCTGGTTAGACTGGAAACCGAAGATCGAAGATCAAAATGATCACGACAGTCGCGAGTTCGTGAGATGATCGCTTTGGTTAAAACACGGCCTTACGAGACTACCCGACAACCTCACCAAATACCATCAATAAAACCATGTACCCTAGTAACATTTGTACTAAGTATGTACTATGTTTGACCCACATCCGTATCCCCAACAGTATTACATAGAGGTGCTGTTACATAAATCATAACGCTTATGATATTAAGGGATAAAAAGAGGTCCTATGGGGTCGCACGTCGCCTCGGACTTGTAAAGTAATCTATATCCTATGATATTAGTCCTCAGGCCAGCGCCTCCCAAAGCTGTCGAATTGAAAACTATCGGCTCCAGGGAATGGTGTGAAAAAGTAGTTCTTGCTGCATGATAAATTGCAGTGTTAATAGAATTTAGGAGTCAGTAACATAACATCACGCCTGTAATCCCCGAAGGGTTAGGCAGAAGTGAACCAGTTATGTTTAAGTCCCATGTAATAGGAGGCGAGCCTATTGCCATCAAACGGGCACAAGGCCAGATTCCGTGGCTGCTACTGAGAAATTCCTGATGGGAAATCCCAATGACACTGCCCGACCCGGGAATCGAACCCAGGACCTCATGCTTAGCTGTCGTGCTTGGGCACCTAGACCAACGAGGCAGTCAACAAAGAAGAAGAAGAAGAACTTAGAAGCAAGTTTGTGAATTAAATTGGATGGAAGGTTGCTGTTTTACGTATGTTCCATCACCGCGTACGGGTCGCTCTCGATTTTTATTTTTGTATAATTGTGAATTCGGACTGTACAGTTATGGATTATGTGTTGAACTGAACATTTTGTGATAACTTAACGTTACAATATGGAGAAAAGTGTTGAATCGGTGGATTTCTAACGAAACAATAATTGGCGTGCTATAAAGTGCAGTGACAAAAACAATTCGCGGGTGGATTCGCGAAGTACGGAGTGGCGCATCGCGCTCTTTCACTCTTGAGCGGACTAGCTATCTCGGTCTCTGTCGCACTCTCGGTGTTATTGTTACGATATTAAGATGGATTGTGGGGTTTGTAATAGAGAAATGAATAAAGGAGAGACTATTGAATGTAATGCTTGCAAGAAGGGATACCATTATAGATGTGTGAATATAACCCCGGCGACGGCGGTTCAACTTAAGGCTACTTTTAAGTGTGCCTCCTGTTCTAACGTAACCCAGCGTATACGAGTAACAAATGACACACCGGTACGTGGTGGTCAGGCCACTGGTTTCATAGATCTAGTAAATCAGTCGTTTGAGGGGAATGTTGCTCAGGAGAAATCGCAGTTGTTGACATCGGATGAGATTGTAGATCAAATTAATAGTGTAATACTGGCTAAAATCAGTGCTTTTGAAGCAAATATTATAAAGGAGATTAAAGCCAGTGTGGCTGTCCTGGCGCTAGAAAATACTAAACTAAGACAGGAGTTAAAGGAAGCGAATATGAAATGTAGTTCTTATGAGCTGCAAATTAAAAGCTTAAAAACTGAAGGAAAAAAAGAAGATTGTGATATCGATACCAATGACCAGAGCCAACGATCAATACGGGTACCAGTACCTACAATAACGAAGTGTACTGCTGCCCGGGCTGCATCGTCTCAAACAAATGTCCTGGAACACGGAGTGCAAGCAACTACGCGTCCGCCGCTGCCGCCGACCCAGAGGCCCGTGGAGACTGATTACGCGGCGGTGGCTAGGAAAGCAGCGGATAGGAAAGTTGACGATACTGATAATAATGATTGGATAGAGGTTAAAAAAAGTAACAGACGAAGTAACGCAATAAGGAAAGGTGGTAATAGCTCAATTAATTCTTTAAAAGCAGTTGAGCGCAGAAAATTTTTACATGTTTGGAGGCTAAATAAGAGCACTACAGAAGACGATATAAAGGAGCATATCAAACAGACAATAGGAAAGGACTCGGAAGTTGTAATCGAAAAATTAAAACCTAAAACCGAGCGAGACTACGCTTCATTCAGGATTGGTGTTACATTAAGTAATTTTGAGAAACTTTGTGACCCTGAGATATGGCCAGTAAATGTAGAATATAGTGAATGGATTTGGTTTCGTTCCAATACTACCCCAAATCAACCGGAAACCAAGTAGTAATTTCAACATTTTATATCAAAACGTCAGAGGACTCAGAACTAAGACAACACAATTTTTAACACTACTGGAATCATCAGAAGCCGATTTATTTGCTATTACCGAATCGGGCCTTAATGTAGCGATTAAGAACGCGGAATTTGGGCTTCCTGGCTATCAAATACTACGATGCGATCGAGCGGATGGTCGCAAGCAAGGAGGCGTACTTTTAGTGGCCACACCGAGGTTCGAGTTGCGACGAGTGTCGGTGCCAGGTGACATTGATATAGATAGTCAAAAGGTTGAGCTATTATGTGCGGCTGTTTATAAACAAAACTGTTTTCTATTTACTTGTTGTGTCGTGTATATTCCACCAGGGGCTGGCGACAATGAATATTTGTCAATGTTTTGCATTTTAAAAAAAAAATAATTATATTAGGGGACTTTAATATGTACTCGTGTAACAACAACATTGCTAACTATTATGAACATTTCATGGCCTACTGTGAATTTGCTCAGTGCAACTCTGTACCTAACTGTAACAATAAGCAGTTGGACCTCGTGTTGAGTGTGCGCATTGGCGTGTCGGTGAGCGCGGCGGACGAGGGCCTGCAGCCCGTGGACGTATACCATCCTCCGCTGGCCGTTCGCATCGAGTGCGGAGCGCGCGCGCGCCCGCCTACACCGTCCCCCGCGCCGCGTACCTCTCCCGCATCGCCGCGTACGCGACACTCGCAATCTCAATCATTGATAAATCGTGCATGTTGGAATTTTAATAAAGCGGCCTTCAATTAAATGTATAGTTTGGTAGGTAAAATAGATTGGAGTGAGATTTACGGTTCAGATGATCCAGATATAATTTTAGATTTATTTTATAATAAGTTAAATGACGTTTTTGACAACTGTGTTCCCCCAAAAAGTAAACATATTAATTCATTAAATAGTAGATACGTTTATCCAGTTTGGTATACAGCTGACATTATTAAAGATATTAAAGTTAAATATTTATTACACAAAAAATATAAATTAAGTAAATCACGCAGTGATTATGTGGAATTCGCAAGATACAGGGCGAGAGTGAAAACCGAGATTGCTCTAGCGCATGATCAGTACCGCAACCGCGTGCAAGGGCACCTGGCAAAGGAACCACGAGCGTTTTGGGAGTATATTAGGTCTAGGAAAGGTGATTCGAATCAGCGGAAGTTAATTAAGGACGGACGGGTACTATCGGAATCCGAGTGTGCTATTGAGTTCTCTCGGTTTTTTCAGTCGGTATACAATCCGGAACCTCCTGAGCTGAGTGTGGCGGCAGCGAGTGCTGGCGAGGCGACGGACGCGCGGGTGCACCTAGCGAGCGTGGGCCCCGCGGACGTACGGGGCGCGCTCGCACGCTTGCCGCCGAAGCGCTCAGCTGGGCCGGATGGTATTCCGGCGTACATTTTTAGGGATTGCCGTGCGGTGTTGGTTAAGCCGTTGCTACACTTGTTCAACGTCTGTATCAAGACCGCAACTTTTCCTGCGCGCTGGAAACTTACCCGGGTTGTACCCGTGCCTAAAGGTAGTGGAGGTTCAGAACCCTGCGATTATAAACCTGTGGCGGTATTATGCACTCCAGCTAAAGTGTTCGAGTCGACCATTCACAGTAGCCTGTATCCACAGATTAGCGCTCTGTTGTCCGACGCACAGCATGGTTTCCGTCCTGGGCGGGGGACAACGGGCAACTTACTGGATCTTATGACACAAATAGTACCGGCGGTAGATGCGGGTCAACAGGTAGATGTGGCCTACTTCGATTTCAGGAAGGCTTTTGACACGGTAGATAACGACGTCCTTTTGGCTAAGTTAGCTGATGTAGGCTGTACTCCTCACACTTTAACATTTTTCGCCTGCTATTTACGAGACCGTCGTCAGTACGTCGACTGCAGTGGGCAGCTCTCCGAACCCTATTTTACGAGATCGGGAGTCAGTCAAGGCAGTAATTTAGGGCCTTTTCTCTTCATTTTAATAACTAACGACCTGCCGGGAGTGGTCAATAAACCCAAACCATTGCTATTCGCGGATGACTTGAAATTGGTTCTTGAAATAAAGCAGGGGACTGATCACGATATACTGCAGCAGGATATTGATGGGGTGGTAGAGTGGAGCCGTAGTAATAAATTGTATTTAAATGTGGCCAAATGTTCGGTGGTATCATTTTCCGACTTCAACGTGTTTCAGAGGTTAAGGACTTGGGCGTGCGCTTTACAACTGATTTAAATTTTCGTAAGCATACCACGGATGTCTGTAAAAAAAGCATACCGCAATTTAGGGTTGGTCTTACGGCTAGGAAACCAGTTCACGAACATCAGTGCTCTGAGATCGTTTTACGAAGCGCTTGTAAAAAGTCATTTGGAATGCAATGCTGTCGTATGGTGAAGCCAAGTACAAACAAATGCTAGAACGTATACAGAACAAGTTTGTGAGATTCCTGTACTTAAAGCTGTATGGTGTATATCCAGGGTATCCACTGCTATATCCTATTCTATTTGTGCTGGGCATGGTAGGCTATTATAAACTAGAAGTAAGAAGGGAAGTAGCTCTCGCCATTTACTTATTTAAGATTATGCGTGGTAAAATACACAACCCAGGCGTTTTATGCACGGTTGGGTTGTGTGTACCTGATGGGTACGTGGGACGACGGAGGCGGCCGCCGCTGCTGTGGGTGCCGCCCGTTCGCATTAAACATGCTGCAGCACGCGCCACTGACGCGCGCGCTGCGTACATTCAATATGGTGTCACAGCAAATTGACTGCTTCAATTGTACACTGAGTGAATTCACACGGGCCGCATTTTGCAAAATTACTATTGGTTGTCAAAATAATTAATTGTAGTCTTGGTAAACTGTTAACTAACTAATTGTAACTGTAAATATAACTACGCTATTGTATTAAGTACAATAACCTGTGATAATAGCTGTATGTGTGGTTTAAATAAATAAATAAATAAATGTTGTCCAAAGGGTCCAGACAAGAGGCAATTATCATTTTCAAAACGTTTCGTATTTCTACAAGGACTTTCGGTACCACGTTAATCCGTTGGTCCCTTCTGTCATTTGTTGATCTTTGACAGTCGTTACAGGTAGCCTGTGGCCCAGAATCTGAAAACCAGTCTTACTAAGGGGTATCGTATTACCCAGTACTAACAGGGTTGTGGAGGTCAGATAGGCAGTCGCTCCATGTAAAACACTGGTATTCAGCTGCGTCCGGTTAGACTGGAAGCCGACCCCAACATAGTTGGGAAAAGATTAGGCAGATGATGCTGATGACTTTCGGTAGCTAATATCAATTCAACACATTTCTTAATTTTTCGTCATCATCGACGCTGACAAATGTCAATATGGTGTGTGTGTGTCTGTCAATCTGTGCTAGGTGTTAATGTATTTTCATTCTTCTTTTTTTACTTTATCTAAAGCACTGTTGTCATCAATGTTTACCTCGATTGTAAAAGGTTTAAATCTATTATTGGTTTTGCCAGCGGCTTTGCTCGCATTAATTTAGAATTTGACAATTGAACTTTTAATACACTACTAAAGTTTCTGTAATAGTATAATTCAATGAACTCATACTCAAACTCAAAGTATTTATTTCAATTAGACCATTACGGCACTTTTGAATGTCAAAAATACCAAAAAAACAGTCCCAGACACAAGACATAATAACTTGAGAAAGTACTGTAGTTGCCTATTCCCTAGCGTAGATCTCTATGGAGAAGAACGAGCAAGAAACTCCATGGACACTCTTTTAAATCAAAACATTGTTACAAAATCTTGGTTACATCATTCATGTTAAGATTATACATATTATGTGAGAACGATGATGTAGAAAGACAATTTATTTATTTAACACTTCAAGCACAAAGTACAGAGGCGGACTTAATGCTATAGGCATTTTCTACCAGACACTCATGATTCGAAAGACACGTGGTGCCATCTATTATAATAAGAACGTTATTGTTGTTTTCTTTGGGAAGGCCCTATTCTCTAACGTTTCGTCCGAATATTCGGATCTATCCGTCTCTCTCACTCGCACTCATGGCCCTACTCTCTAACGTTTCGTCCGTTTATTCGGATCTATCCGTCTCTCTCACTCGCACTCATGGCCCTACTCTCTAACGTTTCGTCCGTATATTCGGATCTATCCGTCTATCTCGCGCACGTCTGAGTACTTTTTTTGGGATTAAAGGTTCCCTATGTCCGTTCCTGTACACCTGACATTTGAATGTTGTATGTACGTATACCTTCGATCAAATTAAACAAACTTACTTTCGCAATTATAATATTATTTAGGATATATAGGATATCAATGATCATAATTAATGATTGCTTGCTCTCTTGGAGACCCTACAGTATAAATTCTAGTGGTAGACTCAGATATATAAACGATGCTCCGTACATTTTTTGACTTAGTCATGTTCCTGCAGTTAATGAGGTAAAACTAGTCCAAGAAAATACCATCAAAACCCACATCCTCCACGTAACTTTATTCCTACAAAAGATCCTCCTCACTATCATCCCATAAGAAAACCGTATACAAGTATATAAACCGTTTGATTTACACTCGCGTGCGGGCGACGTTTACTGCGGGACCACTTGTCTGGAGATCCGTATACTCTGCCAGAAGGGTGCTTGGCTACTGGGTTAGAGAAAAAATGTTTAAGAATATGAGTAGTGGTTAGTTTCTTTGGAGTTAGTTGGGTGTCCATTTTGAGCAGTGGTGGCTCATTGGTAACGGCTCTGACGTGCAAGTCGTACCTTTATATTTTTAACATGCTTATTTTTATTAGCTTCACCTGTAACTATATAATAAAATCTTTAGATTTTGACACACTTCCCAGTTTCCGATTGACCTGAAACTTTGTATGCACGTTTAGTTTGGATGACAATGATGGTTAGGTAAGTGACGTCAATCTAAATCCAATATGGTGAACTCTCAAAGATGGCGGACTAGTTATTTTTTATGTACCCCCATGATATGGGTATCAAATGGAAGGATTTGCTGAGAAGAATGCGAGAAATAAAATAACGACACTCTAAAGTGTTTTTTAACTATAATATTATTCGTATTCACAAGACGTAATTAAACAAATGTAAAGTCAACTGTGTGAGACTTTGATTCACCGTTTTGAAATCTAGAACCAAAAAGTTCGAAGACATGTGACATTTACCAGCAAATGGAATATTGTGAGAGATTCCTATAACCCATAATTTTTGTTTAGATGATGATCTGTTCAAAGAATAATGCAATTGAGATATCTGAAAACACTTTATAATCATTACTGTAGCTACTCTTTTAATTACCCAAACAATTAATTAAAACGTGCCTACAAAAAAACTCAAAAGAAAATGAAAAAGGCAAGCTCAACAAATCGAGAAGTTTCGCACAAGAGCACGTCAAATCAGTCGTCGGGAGGGAAAATCGTCTCGAACCGAAAAAAACCGGTAAAAAACCGGCTGGTACCGGTAAAATCCGGGGTCGGTGCCAACTTTCCGCTCCAGCGGGATGACTGGGCGCTTCCCGCTCGGAATGACCCTCTCACTCAAGAAGTTTGGACGAGGCATAAATTAATAGCCTTTTTTTGGTGCTCGGATTTTTTAGGGACGTATTTAGTGCAGCGGGGCTTAAAAGGTCTTCAGCAGTACGTTTTTTTTTGTTAAGGCAAGAAAATAAATAAGTACTTATTTGCTAACGACCTTTCAGAATAAAGACAAAATTGGCAGGGTTTTACATTGGCTTTTAATACGCAAAAAACGCGATTTAAAACATGGAGTTGCGGACACCAGCCCATTATACAATACAATACATTGAGCTCATAACATTTTCATTTTCTCAGAGAATGCACACATACACTGTCGGCAGTACAGCTTTTAAAATATGATAGGTCAATCACACAATAGCACTACATACATAAATAAAGTCGTACTTTTTCCTTCCGTTTGCCAAATATTCCTGCTTCGTTCACGTTCAAACTTCTGGTCATAGTAGTCATACAAACACGCCAGTTGCTTGCAATTAAAAGCTCATAAAGCATAGCTTATGTTAATTTCCTCATTCCTAAAAAAAACCCAAGGAAAGCCCATCTGCTCGTTATATCCTAATTTTTTTGTTTAACTTCCAAAAACTTCCTCAAAATCTCCAAAAGTTTCTACTCTCAGAGTACTGCGAAAAAATTGCAAACGTAGTCATCAAGCGCAACAAAAAACTTTAAATACTATGCTTTTCTAAATATGAAAATTTCCTTACAGGAAAAGATATCTAGACATAAGCATACGAAATATATTTTCTTTTCTGAATAAAAAGGTCTAAGTCAGAGGAACACACGACTTTAATTTAAAAAAAAAAAAAAAAAAAAAAACTGGGTTGTGGAGGTCAGATAGGCAGTCGCTCCATGTAAAATACTGGTATACAGCTGCATCCGGTTAGGCTGGAAGCCGACCCTATTTCTCCATTACGATGCCTTCTCCAAACATTCTTGCATCGCATTTTCGTCGGCCTACTTTCTTCGCCAACTGCAGCTCTTTTGTACAACCAAGTGCCTTTTACCTGCGCAAGATAGTGTATCTTGGAGTCACATTTATTTTCTAGCATACTGTGCTTATGTTTTGTTATTGCAAGGAAGGTTTTCTATTCTGTGGTAGCGTGGTACTGAAGTTTATGTGCGTGATGGGATTACAATGTTGTAGTGGTTTTTTTTTCTGTTTTAACTTTGCGAAGATTATGTACTTCGTTGTGGTAGTTGGTGTTTAAGACTCAATTATTTGTAAAGTTTCCGGCATGCTCGATAGATGGCGTTGTAGTCGAAATAAAAGTCGATATGGTTTCGTTACCTCGATTAGTACATAAGCAAACAGTTTTAATTTTTTTATGAGAATAAAATCAGCTATCAACAGAGATCAGTACACAGTGGTTTTATTTACGATTCCGCTAGTGTACCTTCAGGTCAGCGTCCCCTAAATACCATCAGGTATTTAACAGTTAGTTTTAATAAGAATTTAATTTATTTAAATAAGAGAGGTAGCTTCTAAATACTTAAAATCTGACTAGTAAAACCATCTAGTTATATGTTTTGTTTATCAACGGATTCCTAGTTTAATGGCATGAATAAAAAAATAAAATGTTAAATCCACTGTATATTTACTTTTTTTGTTCACTGTAATATTTTTATACCTACAGCAAGTTCTATCCAACACTACGTAACTAATATGATATTTTGTTATTAAAGTACCTCAAATATTTCCTACTGCCCTAAACTATGACAGGATAGTTTAGAGTCCAGCTTATCCCCCTACGGATAGCAAGGGGTTGGTTACGGGAACCCTTTATATCCCAAGGGGCTCATATAAGGTGACTCAGGGATAATGTTACGGGGCGCAGTCAGCATCCCTTCCTGAACTAATGTATCATGCGACAACAAAAAATACTAGCGCAATGACGTAGAAATTTTAAAGGCAGTTATCTCGCGATCTTTCACTTCACCGATAACAGTGTTGACCAAGATAGGCTTTGAAAGTACTTCAGAATTTAAAAAAGTCACTTTGATACTAGCCCGGATTTGAAACCTGAAATTCATCTATTAGAAAGAAAAAAAAGAAAACATATTAATTCGGCACATGATATAATTGCACAAAACATCAAAATTAAAAAAAAAAAACAACTTAAATCTACATGATAAAAAAAAAATATATTAAAAAGCGAGGCTTTAACCACCGGGTCATCACGACTGGACTGGACATTCTAAAAGCACTAAATCCACCTTTAACAAGCGTGGTGATCAATACTCGTGCCTAATCTGTTTAAGAAAAGGCTTTTTCTCAGCAGTGGGACTTTATTGGGCTACGGGTAGTTTTATTACAGTCCCAAGTCTTAGGCCTGAATTCCTTCTACGCTGATGTCGGTCGCGTACGTCATCGAGAAACATATACAGCAGGAAATCAGCATCGCAGTATGGTGCTACATAGAACACAATGAATAATCGTATGCGCGACCGACATTAGCGCAAGAGGAATTCAGGCCTTAGGTACAGACTAGAACTAGTCCCATATTATAATAAACAAAAAAAACACCGTTCCAAAACAACAAAAAAACTATATTTAGATATAAAGAACCTTCATAATACGGTTGCTATGCTGCTGTCATTAGGGAATAATCGATGGACACTATCATTCATCAAAATTGATTCATACTTGTTTGATGTTATTAGAGATTTTGTGTACACATACTTATCCGTGGCCCCTGTGGTACCTTACCTACACGCTTATTATTATCATAATATTAAAATATTTTAAAACACTATTTGTGAAAGACATCTATGTGTATAATTATTGAAGTCATCCAAAAACTGTATGGAACTTTATAACTAATGTCCGTACTCTTTCAGAAGGTATTATGAAAATCCAAATTATTAAACGACTGCTAGAATACTCACCACGTACGTTCTCGATCTACATTTCAACCTGACAAAAAACATCACACTAATCTTTCCTCTCTTTGTTCCAGCCGCAAGAAATGAAACGCAGAAGGAGCCACACCTCGGGCGTGTTGTGACGTGTCGTCAGCCATGCCGTCGGACCTCGCCACGATGCGCTATATACTGTTCTGTCTCCTCTCACTATCCTTCAACAGAAACTTCGCATTCGTACTCGACAAACAAAACCCCTACTCTCAATTCCGCAAATGGAACGCCGGACTGAACGGCACACTCGAATTAGAATTCAAAACTGACCAGCCGAACGGTCTACTTTTGTACACGGATGACGGTGGCACTTACGATTTTTTTGAACTAAAGCTGGTTAATGGAGCGTTGCGATTGAGGTATAACTTGGGGGGAGGGGCGCAGATCATCACTGTTGGCAGCAACCTCAATGATGGACATTGGCATAAAGTTCAGGTGAGTAGATTCAATGACCTATTTTGTTAGGCTATTGGGAGTAACCAATTCAATGTAGAAAGTAGTAAAACATGTAGTTGTACGAACCATCACTTTTTGAATAGAATTTTACAGTTGGTTTTGATTTTATAAACTTAAAATAACTACACTGTGAAAAATACACGACAGTGAAACGGAAGGCGGTTCCGCGCATGTATAAACAGCGATCAAGGTGTATCAGTGCAATAATTGTCGTCGTATATCGACGCTGACATTTTTGATACAGATGTTCCAATCATATACTGTTTCATTTGTAAAATTCACCCTGAAAATTGGAAAGAGCGTCCAGAGATAAGTAGTCATTTCATCATCATTATCAGCCTATAATGTTCCCACTGCTGGGACACGGCCTCCTCTCAATGAGAGTGAATGGGCTTATAATCCATCACGCGGGCCCAGTGCGGCTTGGTAGATGTCACAAGTTTTGGTTCTAGGACATGCCGGTTTCCTCACGATGTTTTCCTTCACCGTTTTGAGAGCAGTGGTAATGAAATAAATTATACAAAGTAATGCGCCTGTTTGGGTTCGAACTCATGACTTAGTGCTACCGCTGCTCTCAGTCGGGGCCGCCACCACTGGGCCACCTGAAAACTGCAATACCAGCTGGTTTTTTTAATTACCGATGTAAAATTATATGTGAGGGGCTCAAAATTACGTACTGAATACGTCGTAGCTGTTATAGCGAGGGTGTCTCTTCCTCTTGTATATCTAGAATCACTACCAAAATTATCATAATTGAAAGCTGTTCCTTAAACTCCTACACCACGGGTACCATCGCGCGGGTATCATAAATGGCCACTAGGATTACCTCAGAACAAAGGCAGTTCGTCTGCGTACCTACTAATGACGTCACGTAGACATCACTAATCCCCTTTCGTTACCCGATGTACGACACGGTAATTAATTATAGTTCTAAAGACGTGAACACGAGAGGGCATGAACATCGATCAACGAATTTATATGAACGATGTCGTGTAAGGAATTTCTCAGTAGCAGCGCGAAGATTGGAAGTAGATGGTATGGTAACACATATATTAAAAATGATATAACTAAAATTCTCAAGGATCGGCAGCAGGCTCCATAGGTTTTACACAATGTAGGTATCATCGTTAATGGGGTAGGGACCTGTATGACACAGCACGCATTATTATTATTAAATTGTAATTTTCTTTTTGTTTTTGTATGTTATATCACTACATAGTATAAAACAAAGTCACTTCTCGCTGTCTGTCTGTCTGAATTTTGATGCGGGTTTTTTGAATAGATAGAGTGATTCAAGAGGAAGGTTTATATGTTGTATATAACATGCATAATATAGTAGAGAAACACTGATAATTTTAGAGGTTTCTAGTGTGATGTGTTTTTTTGCGCTTACATTGCAAACGCTGGCTGAAGCCTAAGAGATAGATCAAAATAATGTACTACAGTATTGTACACCTTAAAAAGGTCTACAAAAAAGTCCGCGATGGTATATGTCTATCTCTTAGGAATAATCCACAATAATCATTTTTTATCCTTTACTTTTTACGAGAAATAATGGCTTATTTACGAAGCGATTTTACCAATACAGTATTAATCCTTATCCAATTCAGTACCTTAAATACATTGTGCATTTAATATAGATCAATATGGCCCATTACAGTATATCATTTAAAAGAGTAATTTAGAAGATATCACAGAATTGATATTACGCTTGACTGAAAATATCATTCTCAGCGAAACAAATGGGGTCGCAGCAATGATATGGTCGCAGTGTGTGGTACCAGTTAGTCACTTTAACCATTTTCATCTTTTAAGTTTTGCGTAAAAAATAACGCATTATTTTAGAAGCTTATTTATGGTTATGGTGTAAATCTATATAGATTATCTTCAATATCTATTTAAGAACGTATTTACCCTAAACACTATTCAATTTAAATGAATATCTTAGGAGTTATCGCAACTGTAGCCAAGCAAGCTTGTGTGTCGCAAGTGTAGCCGTGTGGTATCCGGCAGAGTAGAATAGAACCAACCCATTACACTCACGGGTGTCGTATAAGGCGACTAATGTCTGAGGCAGAACACCTTGCGCCTCCGTAGACCTGAGAACGGGCAGCAGCGTTTTCTGTTAGTCTTTAATTACTGCGATCTCCAATCCGCCTGCCAAGCGTGAAGATTACGGCAAATTCCTCCCATCATGGGAGAGGCTTATGTCCAGCAGTGGACGTTATGGGCTGATGTTGTTGTTGTTGTTGTGGTTGTTATCGCAACTGCCGGGTCGCGGGACTGTCTAAACAGGGTGGGTACCGGGGCCAGGGAACCCAAGGCCAACCGAAAATACAGGGTGTCTTAGTCAGTAAGTCTGACAGTCCCATCCGCTCCACCCAGGGCGGGAGGACTCATTTAATGATTTTACCACCCAAAAAAAAAGTGGAATTATTGGAAAATAAAGGCACCCACCCGCATTACAAAATAATTTTACAGTAAGCGCACTTGTTTTTTTGTTCTAAATTGGTCCCGAACTTCTTTGTAATTAAGTTAGCCCTGTTAGATAACAGTTAATGTTTGCTAACAGTTTGTTTTTTTACATAACATGGTAATCTGTGGAAAATGTTGTGGGTAGTATATTTGTTAAGTTTAATTTTAAGACAACACTGTTTATGCTTAATATACTAGGTACTGTTTGTTTTCTTAAATTTAATAAATAAATTAATAACCCCGTGATCCGAAAACAGGTTAAACCGTGTTGGTCCTACGCTCTCTCTGGTCGTGTCAGATTGACATCCCATTGAGGGATCGGACTATAAGAGTGAAAGAAGAGAAAGTGCACCTTTGTTGCGTACCACTTGTGTGCACCATACAATTTTCTGAAAATGGCTGGCAGTAGATGAAGTAAAATAGTCGAGGATCAATTTAAATGTCGATTAGAGAGGCCAGTTGCAGTGTAAGAAAGTAACAGTAAAGAAAAAAATTACGTTGACGGAAGTCTGAAGACGAGCCAGACACTTACACGACGAATTTTGTTGCAACCCATTACAAATTACAAAGTTTTCCTGCTAGCGTACTAAGCCTTATTACAGGATATTTTAAGCACCTGCCTTCAATATTAATTATGTTCTTCCCAACCAGGTGGCGCGGCGCGATGAGCACACATCGTTGCAAGTAGATGGCAGCACTCAAAGTAAGACGTCGCGAGGCAAAGAGTTCGTCTTCGGGAAGTTTAATTCAAACTCTGATGTATTCGTCGGAGGGATCCCGCCATCGTGAGTCTTTTGTTTTTATATGTTAGGTATTTGAATTTGGAAATTGTCTCTTTTTTAGGTCAAGAAGAAAAGGATTGAAAGACCAGTATCAGAACTGTTTACGAAAATTGGTCCTTTGGTCCTGTTTGCTTTTTTTTACAAAGAAGAAGATACGAAATGTATTTATTTATCACAGAAACACGTGCTTACATAAGAAAACCCAGCTGTTCCTTAGAAGATTTCAATACTTAAGTACCCGATTCAAATGTATGGAACACTTGTTTTTTTCACGATTTTGGTGTTGGTCCCATAGATAAAGTTGTTTAGTTTGATGGTCTACTCTTAAATATCACCTATCTGATACTTATATTTAAAATGACTAATCAAGAACCAAAAATATTCGGCTGCTGATCGTCGTGGCTGGGACAAGAAGGCTTCCATTCTGTATCATTCTTTGATTTGGGAGGGCCTCTGGGCTTTTAATAAAAGTGTATTTTGCCACACTATGATCGATTACTTATGAATTTTCTTATTTATAACTCGATGGTTAAATCACATCTCGATTATTTAATCGAAGTATGGGGAAGTGCTGCCAAAACTCACCTTAAAAAGTTACAAACATCTCAAAATAAAATTATTAAAGCCCTATTCAATTATGATTACTTAACATCTTCTCAAAACATTTAAAAAGGAACAAAATTAATGAATATTGGACAAATTTATAAATGTAACACTTGCATACTTGTACGTAAAATAATGAATAAAGACATACACACACAAATAACATTTACAAAAAGAATACAAATTCAAAAGCGCATTACGAGGCAGGCTAACCATATACTTTTAAGAGCACCGAGGACAAACTACGGTCGAAATACTGTCGTATATGAGGGGGCTGAACTCTATAACTCTTTACCTAAAGTAATCAAGGAATCGAAATTACTTCCAACTTTTAAGAGACTATTAAAACACCACCTAAATAATTTATAAATTGTAAGTTTTGCCGTTTTAACTTAATTTTACTTTATTACCAAGCGAAATCGTCGGTTGTTGTTTCTTAATTATTATGTTTTTCCTCATAGAAGTGAATAATTGTATTCTTTTTGAGCGAAATAAATGTCTTAAACCGTAAACCGTATTTTCAGGTGTAAACATGATTCAGAACCAATTTAAACAATAGGTTTTAATGCCTAAACATGACGTCAACACACCAGAAAATCTAGATAACAATAGGTGCTTAATCAACACAAATTAAATTAGTGTTTCGGTGTAACATGATCACAGCAATGAGCTACAATTTATCAGACCTAATTAATTGTTGCTGCCTATGATATCAAAATGAAATTGTATTGTTAGTTCATTCATTTGGCAGCGAATACTCATTTATTTTGTGTTGCGTGCCGACGGAGAGACTACTGCCCGCTTTCAGTAACACTACGTGAGACTTAAATGCATGTCTAAATAAAAGCTTAGTATTGGATTTTCAACCCTCAGATCAACGCCAAGAGCGGTATATTGCTTGGGCAAAGTTCGTGCTAAGCAACGTTTGTAGGCCTACGTGATATATGTGTTATTAAAGTAGCTTACGTTGATACAATAAGAACTATGGGGTGACAAAATCTCAAGTGAGCTTAAGTTTTGTTCGATATCTATGTAACTTAAAAATAAATTAAGTTAAATTTTTTCTTTTATTTTTGTCGCTTCTTCCACTAAGTTCCCAATAGAAAATATTTGTAGTATAATTTTTAAAACATGAAAGTATACTTAGGTATATAGCAATAAAGCCTTGTATTAAAAAAAAACTTGGGAAAATGTTGGAACTCTGACCTCCAATTTCTCCATAACTAGACGGTTCCCAGGTATGGTCCAGAACTAAAAAATATCGCAATGACGGGGAGAACAAGAGCCTTTCGGCTTCGTGAAGGGACATTTACCCACAGCTTAAAACAATATCATAGCTATCCCACCACATAATTGCCAGTACACTAACCGCAACATATTCAAACCAATTACTCTACCGCCATAGGTAGCCATTACCTTTATTTATTTCACCTTACTTCTAATGAGACACTTTAATTAAACAAAGTTAAACAGTTCAATCTAAAGGCCCTTCAAACCCTAAAATTAGCAACTCTATTTGTGGTGGTTCGAACTTCGTTTGAAATACTGTTAGAATAAAGTTCTAATCAGCTTGCACTACAAAGCGGTTGTTACATCAGTCACTGCGGCCGAATAGTGCGAAATTAGTGTTTTTTTTCGATTTACTAAAAATCTATTGATTGGACTAAAAAAGTAAAACATATAAGACCTGCTTTATAGTTAGTTCAGTTAGTATGCAAAGTTTCATGATCTAATTTGAATAATTTTTTGAATACCAGCGGTTTATTGTTCGATTTGGAGGTAACTTTGGATTTTTTTCTATCGAGAAAAGTTTATGGAATCGTGTTTTCGTCACACATAGTACTTAGAATTAATCCTCAACTTTACCATATATTTATTTCAAAATTAATGCTGCAGTATTTTAGGAGTAACGGAGTATCATGCTAAGCCATTTGAGGGGGTCTAGGCCCTTAAGGGCATTTTCACACTGGCGAGTTCTAAGCGTGTTTCCAGAGAGGCGAATGTTTGGCATACTCGCTGTGTAGAACTCGCAACCTTATGAATAGATGTATGAACGCGGACTAAACAAATGAAGCATATAATTCTGCCTACCTCCATTGGAAAAAGGCGTTTACATATTTATCTCGTTGCGTGTACGTAGCGAGCACGCCGCGTGTGCGCAACGTCTTCGCCGTATTAGTGTGACGAGAGCGTTTGACGATAGTGTACAAGGCAAAGCGAAATAAGAGAATATTTGAATGTCATACTTACATAATCTTACGCTTTTTGGCAGTGAGGGTAGGCAGAAACCGAACGCCATCTGTTGTGATCCTTAAATACTCCTTTCGCCTAGTCCACTTTAATACATCTGGTCACACGCCCCGGTTGTAATACTACGCTCCTGACCTTTCTGAAGAACGTCACCGATAACCGAATATACAGTATCTTCTAACCCGCCGAGAGCACGTTCACAAAACGCCTCGCCAGAAACACGCAGGCAAATCGTCAGTGTGATAACGCTCTAACGGCTAACCGATTGTTACCTTAACAACGAATAGAGAGATTACATTCGCTTTTAGTTAATTGTAATGAGTTTAACCGGTGGTTTAGCGATGTATGTGGTTAAGTAATGTCTTGTGTGGATTGTGGTTTTTAGAGAAATAGAAGAACGAGAAATTATTGGTGTTAAGTGTGGTTATGTTAAATGATGTTTGTGAGGGTTAACTGATGGTTTATTAAACAGTGAATAGCGATTTAGGTTACGGTTTACTTAGTCTTCTCTACATTCATCATAAAATGAATTAGATTAATGTAATTTTAGGTACGCTTGCTCTACCAATCACGAAGTGTGTTTACTGTTTAGTGTTTAATGTATTTAAATGACATAATGTTGAGCGTTATCTGCATGTGTGAGTTTTGTTAAAAGTGGGCTTTTAAGGAATAAGTTCAGCGAAGATCTTAGGCCCTTGCATGAGCGCGCGGTGACATCGTCCCGTAAATACATCGATTTTAAAATTAAAAATACTCGTTTCAAATATATAATTTCCATAATTGATTTGTAGTATCTGTGGATGATACTTGTAGATTTCATTCCCGTGGCAATGATGCGGCGGAGGAACTCGCTAAAAGGGGATCGAGCATGGCAGCGGTGGGACCCGAACCTATCGTAACACTCCCTTTCGGATACCTACGCACACTGGTAAGGAACCGAACTAGTGAACAACACCATAAGCTATGGCTAGACCACGGCGAGTGCAAGCAGGTCAAGGAAGCACTTCCTACCATCGATGGCCACCTCACCAAACTCGCGCTTCGGTTGACCAAACCACAGCTGCGCACAGTTACAGCCGCTATTACCGGACACGGCTTTTTTAATAAACACCTCTTTGTCATAGGAGTCACAAACAGCCCCCTGTGCCGTGCCTGCATGGAGGAAGACGAAACAGCAGCCTACGTGCTCCTGCACTGCCCAGTGGTTGCAATATACAGGGGGGATATATTTCTCGGGGAGTTGGGGTGGATCGAGTGAATTTCCACCCGTACGCAAAATACGCGCTTTGACGTGGACTTGCGGACACCAGCCCGTTATACTAATACATAAATGATACTTGTGCTTGTTTGAAATGATTAAAATCAAATGCTATAGGATAATTGTATTTTCAAATCAATAATCGACATATTTACGTTATGTTTACACCGCACGCTCGTGCTAGAGCCTCTAGTACTATTTACGTACGAATATAAAGCTCAAAGACCAATGGACTTTAATGGATTGTGGATCATTGTCAGGACTCAAAGTGCTAGTACTCTCAAAAGCGTAAAGAACCACCTCATCCCAATCCCACAGGTTAGTAATCAACAAAATAGCAATCAGACAAACCATTACAGTTATGCCTCCTCTCACAACTCTCACAGATTTACCAATCGAACCTCGTATTTTTACTGATACGATCTTTTTCACTAAACAACCTCGCATTCAAACTAAAACCCTGAAATATACGTGTTAAAGTTCGAATTTCAATACAGATTTTAGAAATATGTCAGCACATTCAAATTCACGCTTTAAATTTTATGTGTTAAGGTTTATATTGCGACGGATATTTTAGAGCGAAATGCATTGGGGGAAGGGGGTGGCTGTTCAATTAATTGGTGTGTCGAAAACCGTTAGTATTTTCCGATTCGTAGCCCTCTGTGCATCATTGGAAATTTATTCCTGGGTGAATTTCTAAATGGTGTTCTGAACTTAGCTGATTGCTTTTACATTACCTCTTTAAATGATGTGTAAATGAAATACTCGGTTCTTGTAATAGAAAATGAAGCTTTTTCTTACGAAAGTAATTTTATTATTCTCATATAATTTTTACTATTCTTTAAATGCATTTTTGATCTGATAAGGTTCTGGGTTCGATTTTCATACCGGGCAAAGTGTTATTGAGATTTTTCATCAATAATTTCTCAGTAGCATTCACTGAGTCTGAATTAGTGCCCGGTTAGGCCGGTATGGGCTCGCCCCCATTCATCTTATCATCATCTCACATCAACCAAAAGACGTCCACAGCTGGACATAGTTATTATTCTAAAAAAGATCTCGATTTACAAGATACTAATAACAATACAATAATACAATCAGCCGTGTGGTATCCGGCAGAGTAGAATAGAACCAACCCATTACACTCACGGGTGTCGTATAAGGCGACTAATGTCTGAGGCAGAACACCTTGCGCCTCCGTAGACCAGAGAATGGGCAGCAGCGTTTTCTGTTAGTCTTTCATCACTGCGATCTCCAATCCGCCTGCCAAGCGTGGAGATTACGGCAAATTCCTCCCATCATGGCAGAGGCTTATGTCCAGCAGTGGACGTTATGGGCTGTTGTAGTAGTAGTGTAGTAATAACAATACAAGAACACTACGCGACGCAAAGGACCAAGTCGTCTATTCGTCTTACGAGTCCTAGTTGTAACCACTAACAGCTGGTAAGGTGAGCACCAGGTGCTTTAACTACGGTTGTAATTGAAAACAAACGCTTCGCTGAGTGGTCGTTAGTTACGAGATTAAATGCATTTACTTGGTATAATCCTTTGTGAGCATCACTTTTTACGACGCTTACTAAGAGCTAGGTGGACACAGGGAAAGTTTATGGAATAAGGATGCAAGACCGAAAGCTAAACAATACTTCTTTTTCGTGTCTAAAATATTGTCGTATGAGCAACAGTATTTCATGCCAGTATTTAACTTCGTCACTTTCTCGGCATCGTTGGTGGCAGCGCAGAGGTTACATGACAGCATGTTTCGAGGACTGAAAACAGGCTAAGAGCTGGAATTTAGTTTGCGATACAGCTCCACAGTTAACTCTGAAACAAAATGGCTGGATAACGGTTTCATAAAAGCATAATTTAGAATTTAGATAGAAAACATTGCCAAGAATTTTCGCGAAAAACTGATAATTAAATTACAATCAAGTCAGGCCCTAAAATAACAAATACAAACCCTAATTACTAAACGCCCACATCCAGCCTACACTTACCTTTTAGTCGTTGTTATTCAACCAATAACAATCACTTACGAATTCAACAACAGATTTACCAATAATGAAAATCTAAATTAGACTTATATACCAACTTCAATCTTCCATATCGCCCACACCTGTGCGTAAGGCCTATTTTATCAGTATTCGTCGCGACCAGCCTTTTGTTAGGCCTCAGAGAAGGACCTATTAGGCTTGGAGACGTGTCTCGACTCTAGATAGGGTTAGCTCCCAGCCATTGTGTGGATATTGGAATATTTTCTGGAAGGGACGTATTCGACCCGTATTGTTGGTAATTTGATGGACATTGGGCTTGTTTTCTTTGGGTTTTGTGGGTCAGGTAAAAAAGTATGTTTTGTATTCGATAGTTTAATTTTTTGGTTATCTCGTTATCCTTATCCTATATTTTCCGTTATCCTATTTTTAAAATTACTGTTTTTGTATTTTAGATTTTCTAAAACACAATAAATGTCAGATAGTTGTCGTTTTTTTTCAATCGATTTTTGTCTAATATATAAATATAGTTCGAAAACAAATGAATGAATGAATGATATATTTATTTGCAAGAATATAGGTAGGTAACATAAACAACAACACACACAAACTTACACATACACACACAACACACACATGTGGTGTTGTTACATTTGGTAACAAAATAAAAAAGCATGCATTAAAACAATTAGATTGATTAAATTTAAAAGGACCACTTTTCGTAAATTGAAAGTCCTAGAAGGACCAATATCAGTGACATTCAGAATAATTGCCCTGACTCAGGCGTATTAAATATTCAAAACTAGCAATCTACTATTCATTAGGAGAAAATGAAGCACTTTTAGCTTTATTTTGATTAAATCAGCTTTAGTTTCTTTCGTCTTGGGATTTTATAAATTATAGCAAAAATTATTTGAAATTTTAGAAATTAAATTATAATGTTCGGTGATCTATTTTTATTTAATTGCTGAACCTTCGAGGTTGATACCCTAATACCCTTTTTGACACCAAAACGTATTGCGCTGTAAAAGCGCTTTTTGGATTTTTAGCACTCGTCTCATCGAGACATGTAAGTGACAGTAGTGTTAGTGAAAATGGCTCATTAACATCATCCACTGCTGGGTATATCCCTAGCTCCACGCTCTTGTGCCAGCCTCATCCAGGATATTCCCGCAATGGCAACAATATCGTCTGCCCATCTCGCTGCCGCACGACCAACACTTCTCTTTTCAGTCTTTGGACGCCACTCGGTCATAGCTTTACTCCACAAGTGGAAAATGGTTATGGAAACATTATTTTGCAGTTACAAAGTTAGTTTTAAAATAACCACACGCGAATACAAAATGAACGTCAATTAATATAACATTAACAACATCAAAGAAGAACAATTTCCGAAACGAACTTGGTTTAAATTATTAATTCAGTTAAATTGATATAAAAGCCAAAAATTTAGAAGAAGATTACCCGTTGGCGTGTATTAACCGGGTGTCGATGCAATTCAATGTATTTGTTAATATTTATTAAATTGGAGGTATTTATCAATTCGTGAAAAGAGAAAATTTCGTTTAATTTTAGTAATTGATATTTTTACTGTTTGTTTTCGATATAATATTTGATGTCTAGGGCATGAGCGTCAAGCGTAAACACCTTTGCGGAAACTTATTGTTATGCACACTTAGCAGATCATAATGCAGAATTGTTTAAAAATAACAACGAACGCGAACCGGAAGACGTTGCGTTGGAGGACCTCCCACTAGGTGGACCGATGACCTGGTGAAGGTTGCGGGAATCCGTTGGGTGCGAGTCGCACGGGACCGGTCAATGTGGCGACACTTGGGGGAGGCCTATGTCCAGCAGTGGACGTCTTTCGGCTGAAATGATGATGATGATGATGAACAATACTCTACATGGGTCTGACATTTGCTCTAATTTAGTAAATAAAACGAAATATACATAAATTATTCACTGAATGAGTATGCGTGTGTGTGTGTGTGATCTGAGTGACTGGAAAGCTGAACCATTCTGATTTAAGTTTGTGACATTTTACTTTTGAGCATCATCATAAAAAACAGGCCTCAATGCATTCGATAAAAAGCAATAAAACTCCAACTCATAATACACGCCGATATTAAATCAATATCCAAACTCCAATTCACACTGTCACAACTTGCACCACACCCCAAAGCGTTGCATGCCCACAATACAGCTGAACAATCCATTGTGACGGCGACAAACTTACCGCCCCAAGTTAATAACTGCGGCGGGTGCTTTGCTGTTGTAAGCAATAATGCTTTGCGCTTTTAATTGTGAACACTTTTCTAATTGTTATGAATGATTTGTTTGTAGTTCAAAGAGAAATGTAGGTCTTAGTTGTTTATTTTATTTGATTGAGAGCGGTGCTGTTACGGTGCTATTTCTGCATTGTGGGCTGCATTACAATTGTGTATAATTAATAGGTTTGAACTGCTGTATCGTTGGTTAAAAATCAAGCTTTTAGGAATTGTTGGAAAAGGCAATAGCTTTTTCATGAGAGTTACTAATACCCTTTTTTTTTTTTTTTTTTTTTTCGGATGGGAAATCATCAAATGACTTCTCCCGCTCTGGGCGGAGCGGGAGGGAGTGTCAGACTTTTACTGACTAAAACCCATCCATGTTCCTTCATCGCCCTTTGTGTTCCGGGGCCACGGTATCTCTTTCGAACAGTCCCGCAACCCCGGCAGGCATCGGTCCTTGCGGACCCCTTCCTTTTTGCTGACTCTCTTTGAGGCGCGCGTGGAACACGAACGCGCCGTCGACACGGCCTGTCGTCATGAGACGGACGGACGGCGAGCTGGCCCATAGCCCACCGTCCACAGGCCCGCGCCTACGGTGGCCGGGGGCCACGTGGTGGACCCCGACGCCCGGGGCGTCTCCCGCGGCGGCCGGGACGCTGTGAGGTTCTCTCCCTCTCACGTTCCGCCACCTCCTTCTCTAGCATTACTGCTTCGCAGAAGGAGGTGACGGCGTCCCATTCCGTCTCGCTCCGGACCATGGCTTGCACCAGGGCCGGACGCGAGAGGTCGCCGCCGCCAATCGCCGCTTCGAGGACACGGCGGTGCTCCGCCCACGCGGGGCACATCTCCACCGTGTGCTCCACCGTGTCCTCCGGTCGATCCTCGCAATGGAAACACCCGGGCGTTTCCTCCCGCCCGATTCGGTGCAGGAACCTCCCGAAACAACCGTGTCCGGTGAGGACCTGCGTCAGGCGGAAGGTGAGGACGCCGTGGCGTCTGTCAAGCCACTCCTCAAAGAGGGGACTTACCGCCACTATTGTGGCGTGCCCTGCACGGGGTTGCGACAGTCGCTCTCTCCATGTCGCCATGAGATCATGCCGGAAGTCTGTCCGCTGCAAGACAATTTGTCGCGGCAGCGGAGTTTCCCCCCGGCGTAGCACCTCCGCGCGCCATTCGTGCAGGCGCGCGAGGACAATTGCCTCCAGATCCCATGGCGGCAATCCGGCAAGGAGGCACGCCGCCTCACGGGAGATCGTGCGGTACCCACGGGTCAGCCTTACGGCTACCACCTTTTGGGGCGCGTTCAGGTAGTGGGCGGCTCGCCGCCTCAATGAACGCGCCCACACCGGGGCCCCGTAAAGGGCCATGGACCGCACGACTCCCGCGTAGAGCTTCCGGCAGGAGGCGTTTGGCCCCCTCAGGTTGGGCAGAAGCCGCCTGAAGGCAGCCCCGGTCCGTTCCAGTTTGGGGGCCAAACGTCGGAAATGCTCCACGAAGTTCCATCGGCTGTCGAGGACGAGTCCCAGGTACTTCAAAGTCGACTCGACGCCGACGGATACCCCTCCTACCGTCAGTGAGGATCCCGGAGGTGGCGCATTCCGAGGCCCATGAAAGCACATGGCCTCGGACTTATGCAATGCCACCTCGAGACCCAGTTGCCGGATCCTCTCGACGACTATCGCAACCCCGCGTGTCATTATTTCAGCCGCCGCCTCGTGCGATCCCCCTTGTGCCAGCACCAGCGTGTCGTCTGCATAGCAGACCACGCTGACGCCGCTAGGGAGGTCGGCGCGCAGCACCCAGTCGTACCCGATGTTCCACAAGGAAGGCCCTAGAACCGATCCCTGTGGAACACCGCACGACATCTCTCGCCGTTTCCATTCTCCGCTGCGACCGGGGTAGATGACGGCTCTGTCCGTCAAGTAATCCCCGACCACACGACGGAGGTAGGTCGGCACCCGGTGATACCGGAGTGCCTCCCTAATGCAGCTCCAGGGCATGGAGTTGAAGGCGTTGGCGATGTCAAGAGACACCGCCAAGACAACCCCACCCCGGGACACCGCATCCCCCGTCGTGAGGGCTCTCACGCGCATGATGGCGTCCACCGTAGAGCGCCCCTTGCGGAAACCAAATTGGTGTTCCGCAAGATCCGGCCCCGTCCCCGCAAGGTGCTCGGCGAGGCGGTTTGCAATTACTCTTTCAAAGAGCTTGCCCACCTCGTCGAGCAACACTATGGGCCGGTATGCGGACGGAGAGTCCGCAGGGCGCCCCGGCTTCCGAATGAGGACCAGCTTCCCCGTCTTCCAACGAAGCGGGAACTGTCCCCTCTCCATGCATGCGCTTAGGAGCCCCTCCAGTCGGGGCCCGAGAGCCTCCGAGGCCAGGACCCAGGCTTTGCCAGGCAAGCCGTCGGGTCCTGGGGCGGTATTTTTGGCACTGAGCCTGCGTACCGCCACTCTCAGGTCTACCCCAGTCACTTCCGGAGTGTCGTCGTCGTCATCCTGGTGGTCCGCTTCCAGCACCGCAGGTGGCGGAGCCATAGGCGGGGGGGGATGTTCTCCCCGCGTAGGGAACAGAGTGCTCACCACGTTCTCCACGAGCTCAGGCCGGAGACTCTGCGTCAGTGGGGGGGCCCAGGTGCGGAGTTTATCCCGCACCATCTTATAAGGGCGCCCCCACGGATCTCTGTCGAGAGTCCCCAGCATCTCCTCGCGGGCCAGATCCCTGGCCCGCAGGACAGCCTCGCGGAGGGCGGTCTTCGCCGCTCTGTACCCGCCTCGATGGCTGCCGCATTCGGTGGACGAATGCGGAGCCTGCGATGCCTGGCGTACAGGTGTCGCGCAGCCACGCACGCCTCGCGCAGAGACGTCAGCTCTCGCGACCACCAGTACACCTGACGTCGGGCGCTTCCTGGCCGGACTCGGGGCATTGCCACGTCGCATATATCGGACATGGCCTCCTGGAACCACCCTGCCTCATTGTTAATGTCGGCAGGCCTGTCTGGTGATGTCACCCAGGCCTGCACGCTCTGTTACTAATACCCTAAGATCGAGTTGAGTGGAAAAAGGGAATGGAACGCCTTTGTCTTGCAGTGAGAAATTACAGATCGTTATTAATTAAGGATAATAAATAATTAGAAAGGTGTTTTTTTTTAAAGTAAAGTTAATGTTTTATTTGCCATAATTACTCCATCTCTTAAAAGTAGGCATTTGTCGCAGTCACTTTCGCCCTTAGCCGCATAAAAAAAAACGAAATTTTAATAAAAAAAAAAAAAAATTAAAAATTAAAAACTTTTTATTTCAAAAACATTACATACATTTAGGTTGAACTCACATCGCTTAATCTTAACCTTGAAAGATTATGTGCGAGTGAGGCTACAAACAATATCTTTTCATAAAAATCCAGACCCAAATCACGTGTGAAATAAAGCCAAAATTTTTTTAATATCAACATACCTTAAATCTCACAATATCACGCTCAGTCAAGCCTAAATCTAGCACAAAATAAAACCCAGCCTAGACTAGCCGTCAAGCCAAAATCTAGGACAAAATATACTACAAACTATTTGGTACCAACAATAGCTCGAAACACTCTGAGAAGGAAGGTCGCGGGTTTGAGCCTGACCCAGTTGGTCTATTGTTAACCACTTTGAAAATAGTTTGAGAGGTGAAAAGCTGAAATAGTTACATTAAGTGTTAAAGTGCTGAGTCAAAAGGCTTTATATTTGTAAATTAAATTCGTATCAGGGTAACATCTACTATCCGTAATCGATCAGCAGTTTAGGTTATTAGGGTCAAACTATTCTATGGTGGCGTGGTGAAAGGACTTTAGTAACTAAGTAGTAAGTAGTTACTATTCTAAGGTATTGTTGTGTTATGGTTTTATTGGACTAGGGCTATTTAGTCCATACTAATGTTTCGTGAAAGTAACTGTTTCGGTCTGTCGGTCTGTACTGTTCATCTAGGACTAGGACATCAGATATTTTTAATCTTAGTAGTATGCGCCCGTAGGATACTTTCCACGTGGGTGAAGCCGCGTGGAAAAGCCATTTTTTAGTTTACAATGTTCAAATGGCTTGAACACTGTATAGCCGTAGTTTTTTTAAACTGTCATAAGTTTAGTGATTACAGCAAATAAAAAAAAATAAGAAGAAAACATATTCATCACTAAAATAATATGAAAAATATGGGAGTGCAACAGTCCTGTCTAGTATCAAATATCGTACGTAATAATATTGTCTATCTTAGTTCACAATAACCACAAAACATCAAACAAGCCTAAAAAAACCAAGGAAATATTCACTATCGTCTACGCGCGTAGCAATCGTCGTAGCATACGTAACTACGCCGTAGCTGTCTACGCCGTAGCTATCGGGGTTATTGCTTCCGAATTGTGACGCTACGCTATGTGGATTTGCACATAATATTGGTACGTTATACCCGTTCAATATTAGGTACCTTATTTATGTAGTTGACTTTGATTTTGAAATGGAATTTCGTATAGCAGAGTAATAGTCGTAATCGTAAACGGTTTTGCCTTGATTCTGAATAGGTTTGAAATGGCTTGGATTAGTATGGTTTGTTACGTGCTCTAGTTTTATTGGCTCTTTGTGAAGTATTTGAATAAATTGAAGAAATATATTTTTGCTGTAACGGTTGTATAAGGTATCAAAAAATGAGAATGTATGATTTTGTGCTGTGTCGAGCAATACTCATTTGAATTTGAAAAGGTTTTGTCAAACCAATACGGACAAATTGCAGCCGTCGAGGACTGACAGAAACTTCAGTATTATATTTTGTCAAAATCCGGTGTCTGAAGCTGAAAAATCTAAAGAGACAGTATATTCGCATCAAAAAATGTTAACGTTTTATTTCGATGACAATGACATTTGAATAGGCTTGTTCACTCATTCTAAAGGCCGTTTGTAACGTTCCATGAAGGAAGAGTCATTCTTCTCAGTGTAATCTAAAAACATCGTAAAAAAAATATATTTAAAAAGAGTTTCCATGGAGTTTCGTGCTGGTTCTTCTTCTTAGGAAACGATCCAAACGAACCGTATCTTCTGACGTTTCATAAGTGCCCTTGTAGGGGTATGTGAAGTTTACTGTTTTGAATTTAAATCACTTTTGAATTCAAAACAGTAAACTTCACTACTATCTACAAAATTGTCTGGTTTTCTTCTATCAAACGCTAACGAACTAGTACAGACACATATACATCTAAATGGTAACATGTTGGAATTGACAATTGTTAGTAGTACCTGTCGTGTTCGGTATATATTGTCGACTTAACTAAGATACATCGACGTCAAACGATGCCGCTATCGACGTCGATTATACGCAGTATTTCATCGATAGCTATAGTTATGCAACATCACCTGTCAGTTGGATTTTTGAAATCAGAATCAGGAAACTCAAGAGATACACATGTTGATGAATGGAGAAGTAGAGGTAGACCAAAGAAAAGATTGATGGATTGATTACGAAATGATATGATCTAATTATGAAGAAATAGAAATCAATTATACCGTGACGGAGGACAGGGGAGAATAAAAAAAAATGTGTTGCGCCAACCCCAAACCCAAATAACGATGTAAAAGAGACTATTACTACTACTATAACAGCCCATAACGTCCACTGCTGGACATAAGCCTCTCCCATGATGGGAGGAATTTGCCGTAATATCCACGCTTGGCAGGCGGATTGAAGATCGCAGTTATGAAAGACTAACAGAAAACGCTGCAGCCCATTCTCTGGTCTACGGAGGCGCAAGGTGTTCTGCCTCAGACATTAGTCGCCTTATACGACACCCGTGAGTGTAATGGGTTGGTTCTATTCTACTCTGCCGGATACCACACGGCTTAAAGAGAGATGACGAGTAATAGAGAAGTATGAAAGAAAAAAGCATGCAGCGCCAGCCAGAAATAAATTGGGACAAGCAAGCAGTCAAGAGAATGTTGGAGATGATGATGATGAAGAGCAAAAAGATGATGTTGATCCGGGTGTTCAAAATGATTAAAGCCCAGTAACGGTTTTTTGCTAGGAATTAGGGCACTATTATAAACACACTATTATAAAACTATACTTCCAACACCATTTCGTCTCAAGAATTAGAAAGCTGTATTGAAACTACAAAGAAAGTGCAGAGAAAGGATACGACCTCGATTGGCTAGCAACTGGGCCAAGGAGGATACTGATGAGGCCATATCGAGATCAGTCCCCTTTCAAAGCGAGTTTATACAACGTACCATTTGGTCCTTGTATCCGGAGAGCATTCTGTTTTGGGGTCGAGTACGTTTGTACAGAACAGATAAGTAAACACGGGTTTTGAAATGTAAATTCAAAAACAATAATATGTTTTCTTGTTTGGTAAGGCTTTTGTCAAAATAACATAACATCACGGCTGTAAGCCATCCAAGGGTTTAGTTGAGTTGTATTCAAAATCAAAATATTTTATTTTACATAGGCCTAGATGGGCACTTATGAAACGGCGAAAAGGTGCACGGTTCGGGTTGGTCGTTTCCATGGAATAGAACCGGCAAGAAGCTCCCTGGTTACTCTTTTCAAGTCATTTGGTTTTACAATATTACCATGTTACAGCATTAGTACATTCAGTATGGGGGGACAGCGTAGGTCCGACAATATTCATAGTTCACCCAAATTTCGCTAGTTAACTTTAGGTCTCATGTAATAAGGAAGCCTATTTCCATTAACAGGCACCAATCTGTGCTGCTACTTGTACATGCCTAATAGAAAAACCCAATAACACCTTGTCCGACCTGAAAATTGGACCTTATAGTCAGCAGTAGACCACTAGTCCAACGAGGCGAGTTTATACTCTGCATAATTTTGTCCTTCAGGTCGAGATGGATTGTACAGAATAGGTAGTATTATCTTTATTAATTGGGTTTTCGAAATGTAAATTATAATACAATACAGTATGATTGGACATCTTGTTTGGGAAGAGGCCTTTGTCAATAAAGCAGTGAAGGACTTCTTAGATGAAAATGGTCCGCCTGCGGCTTCGATCTCGTTAATGTCAGAAATTATCCGTTATATTCGCATATCGGACAGACATAGAACACAAGTATCATATGTCCTAATCAATTTGATGAAATTAGGCACAAATTGACCTGTAATTTGTGCCTAATTTCATCGGAATCCGACAGACAGAGTTACTCTCGCATTTATAATACTAGCTTGTGCCTGCGGCTTCGCCCACGTGGTGTTCGGTACTGTCTCACGGGATCGTAGTGAATGATAATCCAGGTTATAAACTATCTGTGTGCTAAATTTAATCCAAATTCTTTCTGAAGTTTTTGCGCCAAATAATAATCATTGTAGTTCTCTGGTTGTTAAAGTTTCTTAAACCACTAGAATCTTTACCAACCGTTTGATCTTGAACCAGTTCCTCAAGTAGCGCTTCGCTTTTAAGGATACACAACAGATTTTACAAATCTTCAAACTTCAACAATTGCAAATCGAAGTCCGAAGGAAAGTTCCAAACCAATACAACAGCTGCAACTGGGTCGCAATTGTGTTGAAAGTCAGTTTGTTAGTTGCAGGTTCCAGAGACAACTAAATTTCTTGGAATAGAACAGCAGACTGTTAACGACACATAAGGCAATAGCTTGAGTAAAAATATTAATCTTACTTACATAAATGATAAATTGCACGGATAAATTCACAATGCTATCCCATTTGACCCAAAGGTTGACTGGTAGAGAATGCCTTGTGGCATTAAGTCCGCCTATGTACGACCCTTGTACATGAAGTTTAAATAAATAAATAAATTGTAAGGGTTGTATTAATTACCTACTTTAAGATCTGTATTACTATAATCTATGCACCTTTCTAACCATTTATATGCACTATCCTATGAAATATATCTCAGTATTATTCGAGCATTCGTTGGTTTCATTTCACCATCTACACCGCACCTTACATGGCGACCCTGCCAGAGGAAGCTATACGCGCTCCGCGAACTTGATATCATTCGATGTGTTACGAAAATATTAGTGAAAATGGGACAAGTACTGATTTTTTGGGCCTACGGACTAGACGTCAGCGGTACTGTACGAATCATTCACGAAAATGGGCATTTGCTACTTTTTCAGGTAAAAACTACTAAATGGATTTGGATGAGTTTATAACCTGTATTAACACATAGGATATTTTTTATTTCGCAACTACCGAGCTCCACGAGGGCGAAGCCACGATCAAAAACATTCATATATAATAAGTATTTTTTATTAATATGGTTTTTATTAGGATAAAAGTACATAGTACAAAATATACGAAAATAACATGTTTATCGTTTCATTTGTTAATAATTACGAACTTTTTGTTGTGTAAAGTTACTTTTTTGATTGGTTTAACAACATAATATTATTATCCAAATATGTGTTGAGTAAAATGTAAAATTTGCCTCTAGAGTTGCAAAATGTCGTTTCGGTTTATACTTGCATAAAATGTAAAATACTGCAACTATCGTATCTGTTTCAAAATGTGAACGTTATTTCAAATAGATCAGCAACAAAAATAAGTTATAGATGTGTGATTACGATGCATGTAACAGCAATAGTAAGTACCTCGCCTCACCACAATTCAACAAAATTGCATAAAATACAAAAATACATAATAATATTTCACTTTATGTACGGATAAAAGTTGATACGTTGCTTTTGCTGCGACGTTCAGCCAACGAAAGATATGGTTGCAGACTGCACCATTGATCCCAACTAGATTGTACCACACCTTATCAAAATGGCTCCGAAAATCCAATAAATCCTTCTGCAAGGATATCAGTTGATCCGTTGCCGTCATACGGGTTTAACCAGCGATAGACATTGGTACGGTCGACTAAGCTATTTGTTTTACATTGTAATTTGCATGTTAAAATGTAAACCAAATAGCTTGGTCGACCGTACATAGAGAATTGCTAAAAATAACGACTAGTCTTTACATACGTACACAAGCTATTGGAAAAAACATAACATGAAAAATCCGGCTTTAGCCATCAACGCAGTTTACTCACTGTGTTCTTGCAACAAAATTCGACTATATTATACAAAACTTGTCGAGTTTTCTCTTATGATGACAATGGATCAGTTACTAAATTATCGATAGTCAATATCACAATTCGACTGAACCATTCACTGTGAACCATCACATAAATTGCATCTACTTCTCGGTATATTAACGGCAAAATACGCGATTTCTTTCAGTCACTCTGTCCTTGCATCGAAATCCAACAATACACAAATCTCACTCCGACCTTTCTCGAAGGATAACATTTGATCCGCTGCCCTCGCTCCGCGGTTCAGCCCGCGATAGATATTGATTCAAAGTTGGCACTATGGTGCGCTGAGCTCGCTCATCAGTTACACTGAGCTGGATTTATTCGCACTAATCTTTGTGTTATATGAGGGTGAACAGAATGTCTCTTTTTATACGAAGAGTGATGACTGTTATTCGTTATTATTATATGTTAGAGAAGAGGTACATGCGCAAGTGACGCTTGCGACAGCGAGTACTAAGAAAACAAAGAAAATTTTATAAAAATGTGCAACGATTCACGTCGCGTCGTCACCACGTCTTTTGGTCGCAGAAGCTTCGACTGAAGAATGTTCGGGCACACGACTTGGAGTCCGACCGGTTTTGTTCAAGAGTGGCCGGTCATGCGACAGGTCGTGACCCCACGATACTCACGTAAAGAAAACTCCCGCTCATGTCGTTTGTCGCAAGTCGCATAGCTTAAAACTGTAAACGGGGCCTTATTTGCTGTCTAGATGAATTAAAGCTTGTGTTATTCTTAATTCATTACATTGTTAATTACGCTTTATGTGAGATGGCTATATATAAATGGGTAAAATAAATCTGCAGATTTATTTAATTTAATTAAGTTCGTTTTGTGTAAAATGAACCTGCTATAAAGTTTTAAATGTACGTCATCATCTTTGAGCCGTGAATCTTAGCATTCATTTGAAGAGACTTTTAGTTATTCTGTATTTAATAATAACAGTAGATATTATTATTATTATTAAAAACAGTAATTTATTGTAATTCTGATTAAAGTCAAATTTCACATAAGAGTTCAAAAGCAGTAAGTGTCATATTGCCATGAAACATTGACACTGACAGCTCTTGATCGTCGTTCACATGAGCTGATCACGTCAGTTTCACTGGTGAAATCTGCTCCAAGTGGTCACGTAATAACTATAACAAAGCTCTTCTATAGAATTTACATTACAATAAACAATTTCGGCCTCAAACTCCATTTGTCTCCTATACCCAACAAAAGATGAATCATTTATTGCCAGAATTGCGTACAAATAAATAGGAAGCGGTCCTTTGGTCATAAATAACTGTATTCCTGCGTCTACAACAAATGTGAGGTAATTTCCTACGCGATTTGTGGGGCATTATGAAGACAATGTGACAGGGAAACAACCGTAAAATTAGTTCGGTTTCCCCACGGACTTGGGAGCGTAAATCATAGTTTGGAACCCAAATTGGCCTTCGGAGTTTGGATTTGCGGGCAATGTTTGTGGTGCATTAGAATAAGTATGAATACAAATTGTGTAAAGTCTAAATTCCAAAATTTTACGAGAGCGATCCTGTTACGAGAAAAAAATTGTAAAATGTCAATTCCGTTAGGTCTTGTAGCTTAAGTATTTAATTGGTCCCATCCCATGTCCATAATCCCACTTAAATGTAGGTGGCCAGTATATTACTCTAACAATACCTAAGCAATGTCTGTAATAGCATTTTGTCAAGTAAAGAAAACTTTTTGTTTGGGATTCAAGAGTTTATTGTATAATTATCACTGGCTTCGGTGAAGGAAAACATCGTGGAGAAACCAGCATGCCGGGAGATTTTCTCGATGGCATGTAAAGCCAAGTCAGAGGCGGCATAAAAACTCTGACACCAGGTTAGGCACTAACCACACGATAAAGAAGAAATTACCTGTGCTCTCAAATTACAACTTTGACAGTTGTATGTTGTTAAAGGAGTGTAACACCGCAAATTGACGAAGGTTATCAACTTCATAAGCAATTAATTTCATGATTGTGGATCTGCGTGTTAAGACATGTGAGGACGGAAATGTCACAATATTTTCAGTTACATTTTGAAATATGTAGAACAGCTGTATCCAATTATTAATTCAAACCCCATAATGCCAGTTAGTACGCGTGTATCAATGAAAGCTGTCGCGTATCAATCAAATGTCAAAATGTAACCCTGCATTGACATTCAGTTATACGCAGTTTTGATTTGAGCGAACGTTCAGAATTTAACATTGGAACGGATTACATACAATTGTATGTTGTATGTTTAGTTTGGTTATTTTTGTATTGAATGTGACTGTCAATTGTTTTAGCGGTTAATTTATATTTTTTTGCTAAGCTATTTATGTATTGCGACACATTTTAAAACGTAGCATTGCAGTAGGCGTTTGTTTAAATATGAATGGCTGTACCAAATATGTATATTATGTAAGTATACTAGGCTTGTAATAATGTGCCGGGTAGGTGTTACGTGTGTGTCACACTCGGTAGTGAGGGGATGACGAAGAAGAAAAAGACCTTATTATGTAATCAGAAAATGTCGATTAGTTTTCTTAAAATTTGATTTATTTTTCATTCAAACATTGCCACTGCGAGACACAGGCCACCTCTCTTTGGGAAAAAGTTGGGTATACCTAATCCAAAACGCTGGCTCATCGCATGTTGGTGGATGTCACATGTGAATTTTTGGTTCGAGGACACGCCGCGCCGGGTCCCTCAAACAGTTTGCCATCATCGTTTTCAGAGCAATAAATTACACAAAGTAAAGGTCCTGTCTACGTTCGTACACACGTACACCCGTACTTAGTCTACTTCATATTGCCTATAATACTGCGTATCTTCTTAGGCATCCAGTTTCTATGATTCATAGTACCTACAGCTTAAAGGTCCTAACTATAAACACTTTATATGAAATATGACGGGCCACGCTTTAGACAATAACAATCTTACCCCAACAGCCAACGTTGGCGCCAAACTTTCTCCTATAAACAATGGAATCTCTCGAGTTTGGCGCATTGTTGGTCGTGATTTGTGGGCAAAAGACTGTGTGATTTGTTTTTGAGTTTAGTCATGCAACCAAGAAGCAGTAAATTTTGTCGAATCATAGTGCTGAACAAACAAACTGAAATTATAGAATTTTGATTTGTAACTTTGGGATTGAAGTTTACTTATATTCTAGCGTAGCTCTTAAAGACTTTGTGTTTATTTTAACTAGTATTTAGCTAAATCCGGCTTGACTGAGAGCTAACGTCAACATAGCTGGGAATAAATAGGCTAGGAACACAATCGTAACATCCTAACTAATATTATAAAAAAAGTGTCTTTGACATGTCTCTCCTCCTCAACGGCTAAGCAATTTTTTATGAAAATTGCCATTCGGGTGAACCATGACCGGGATACTTTTTATATCGGGAGGAAACTCTCGTGGAATTTACGACCGCGACGGTAGGCAAGGCTCCGGGCCCAATAATTGATGGTGTTATAGAAGTGAAAGAATTCGTAAAAAAAAACGTTTAAAAAAAATAGTTTAACACAATTCAACTGATTTGATTTTTATACCTAATCTTATTAAGGTATGGCCACAATTACACGCACTAACAAACTTGTACGGCCAACATTGGCATCAACTCATCCCGCGAACAAAGGCCTCTCGCGGATTCAACGCTTTGTTGCTCCATGATTTGTGGTCGGAAGGCTGTATGATTTGTTGTAAGTTAGGCCCTTACATCAAACAATAAACCCTTCTAAATCAATTTACTAGTTTTTGGGACCAACAACTATGTTGGTCCTTTTGAAACTGTTATATTTGGATTGGGAGTGAGTGTTCGGATTGAAGAATCATTTGAAAATGGATTTCACACCAACATTTCGCTAATTATGTTTAAGACCCAAGCCGGCCCCCACCAGGCACAAATCCATCCTAAAAAACAAGATGGAAAAACTCTATAAATTTTGCTTGACCTGGGAATCGAACCCAGGACCTCATGCTTAGCGGTCGCGCATTAGACGAACTAGGCAGCCTACTACTGTTTTAATACTATAATAATTTATGACATTCACTATTATTTTAATAAACTGAATTCACCCTAAACAATAATTATTTAATTCAATTTACCAGCATTACTCGTTTAAGGCCGCATTTATCACCATAGGTCTTACCACGAAACATTAAACAGAATTGGTAGCCGCCTTTAACAAAAGACAAGGCTTTCCTTTCTCACCGAATTTCAGTGCATTGTTGTGTCCGTGATTTGTGAGAGAAAAACAGGTTTTTGTTATAATGTTGGGTTACAGACGCCATAGAAACGGACCCTGTTGTTGTTTGCCATATTTTTTGGAACAAATAAAAATGCCGGAAGATGGTTTGTTGACCCAATTTAGAGTGATGCTTCATTGTTTTAGAAATGTTTTTAAGAGTATTAGTATTTTTTTTTGTGTAACCATTGGACTTGCAAATACTATATTGTTAAATAAAAAAAAACATACCTATTTAATGGATTATCTTTTGAGGATAGGGACTTACCTACACTGCTACCTAGCAGCATACTTTTGTCTTAATATACAAGGTAAACTGATCCTTCACGAAGCCGTAAACCAAGCATTCTGTACATCAAACCAAAAACTAACTACGCAAAACTCATTACTGAGAAACGACTTTTTTTGGGTGAAAAATCACGTTTTACGGTAAAATTCAATGCACTCAAAACATTGTGCCAATCCTTACAAAGTAGTATTAAAAAAAAACTTGTGAAAATGCTGGAACCTTGACCTCCAATATATCCGTAACTAGGTTTCTAGGTATGGACCAGAACAAAAAAATAAGATTAGTAATAATAAGACAGGAAGAACAAGGTGCCTTTCGGCTTCGTTTAGGGGTCTATTTACACCCTTTTGTGGTTTTGACGACCCAAAACATGTCTTGGACACGGACCCCAGAACAAAACCATAGATTGTTTTTTTTTAATTCTCATGTGCCTATTATGGTTTAATTTTCTTCTTTACCTATACCTTAATTTTTAACTCAAAATCTTAGAAACATTACCAACCACACGGCACAAAAAGCAAGGTTCTTCCCCCAATTTGAGGGCATTGTGGTCCATGATTTGTGACTACAACCCTGTATGATTTGTTACATCACAGTAATGACGGGTTCCTGTAACGAGCGGTTATCAACATGATTGGTCCTTACACATTATGTGCTTGTCATTCTATTTTATTGTGCGCTACGATTGGTCCTTGTGTTGCGTGTTTCGTTTCTGATTGGTCCTCGCTTCCTCTTTGGTGTTTTATTTTTTCTTTGATTTGTGTCTTTGTTTTTTCCTTGAAAGATGTTTGCGTTATTGAGTGAGGAACTTTCAGTAAGGCAATATTATGTCTAGAGTTACTAGTAATAGAGTTTATTTTAATTTGTTTATAGCTCAAAACATGACAGTTGATTGATGATTCGTTATGACGACCCAAATTCAGTAAAGAGGTTAGAGTGATTCCTGACAAAATCCATTTGGAAGGAGTATTCGTTCAAACACATTACGAAAAGATTGCGGTTGATGTACAGAACACAATGCTTAATCATCGTTGGCTTTGTAAAGCAGACTTATCAGATAGTATTATGAAATCCCTTTGTGTATTTTTTGACGTTTTTCCTGTTTATTCTCAAACATTTAATATAATATTCGTTTCGTCTCATTTTACCCGTCATCGATCTTGGTGGAGCATGGTTAACTTAATTTTCTGCTGTAAGTTGACGGGGTCCAGTAATAAAGATGGATTAGGAAGCTTGAAATAACAAGAGGTCCCGCCTTGGGCGAAATAGATTCGTCTGAAACTTTCAATCTTTTCTCTCTTTCACACATTTTTTCTTTCATCAATACGAGTACGTCACGCATTTCTGCTGTTGATTTTTAATTTTTCTATCACTGCCGTTTGTATTTATACTTTTCTTTTCCTGTGTACATAACCTTTTCTTATTTTACGGCGAGACCATTTGCTAGCATTTCACATTTTGTTTTTATTAAACACTTTATTGTACACCACATTAAAAAGGATTAACAATCATTTAAAACTAGTGTACAATAGGCAGTCTTATCGCGTAAGTCGATCTCTAACAGACAATCTTTGGATCAATTAAAGAAAGCAGAGATATTTTGACCTGTCTGGCGTGCACGCGTCCTGCTATGCCACGCTAGGAATACTTTTTGGGTCGCGTACCAGAAGGAATCTTCAAATTTAAAGACTCTTTAGATGCACACTATTTATTGCACAGCTTTGGGTACACAACCGTTGACACAATACTTAGTATCATAATATAAAAACTTTAATTTAACGAGAGGAAAAAAGAACGTGACAGTGCAAGTTAGTTGTAAGTTTGCTAAGGGAAGAGGAAGTGTGACAGTGTTGCCACAACAAAAATATTACAATATTAATGCCAAGTACTGATACTTAAATTATACCAAAACTTATTTTTATGTTGTTGCCAACACTGTCAGTGTACAAAAAGGCAGTTTTTTCTCATTTCGTTTTATTTCCAGTTTCACTATCTCTAAAATCAAAATAATCCCGTACATGACACATTAGACCTCTTTAAGCACCGAAAACACACTAGCATGTGTCGTCACGTACCCCGCATTACTCGGCCCCACCATATGGCGCCAGATTTAGTGGCAACCTCACTTAGCCGATGTTTATCGAATAATTTTATGAATTTTATACGCGAACAACCATTTCAATTTCTTTCTTTATCGGTAACGGTTGTGGTGTTTTTGTTGTCAATTGTACATATTTGATTGGTATGCGGTATTTGGGTTTCGTATTTTTTTTCTCGTTTTCTTATTTTTGTGCGTTTTCTGAGGTCAAGAGCCTTGACCTAGTTCAGAATGAAAATGACAGTGTGATTCTGTAAAATATATCGCGCTAGAAATTTCAATGTCTGTAATCCACAAAAGTTTAGGCAGACGTGTAACGTGCTTTCCGAGGCACGAAGGAAATTCGGTATGTGGTCGCCCATCCACAGACTAACCTAGGCAAGCGCGGCTTAACCTAAAGATTGATCCGAATGGCTGTTATTATTTAGATGTTAAAGTATAATAGAGAAAAAAATCCAAATGGGTACGAAAAATCCGACTGAGCCTTTACAATACATTAATTAGGAGTAAGTACGTAATAACCCTCCTTCTGGCGCAGTCGGGTAAAAACTTTGCAGTGTTTTCTTACGACGAACTTTCTACTTACCTCCTTTGACTAGGGTGTTGATTACGATCAAACCTTGTACAACAGTTTCTATCTATAACCGTTTATAAAGACACACTAAACGTTTAGCTCATTACGATACCAAAAACAGATACACAATATTATCGAAACAAAGCTTCGAAACTTCTAATACTCATATTCGAAACCACGCGAAGTGAGATGGTCCTTCGGTTCCTCAATATTCAGCTCCACATTAACCACACATGGCCTTGAGGAATGTGTGAAGCGAGCTCCGTATAACATATTTTATGCGTTCTCGACGATTTCAACTTCTATTTTTATTGGGTTTTGATGGCAGCTGCGATATTTTACGGTTGTAAGTGGATGACTATGGCTTCTAGAACGTTCGTTCTGTGATAACATTTTTATGGCGACGAGCAGTTTTCGCTGAAGTTTAGGGTTGTAATTCCGACATTAATATTATAATTAGAATTTTGAATGGGGTGATTCATTCAATTACAGTACTACATCAGAGTTTCTTGACAATATATCTTTAATTTAGACTAGGCTTTTGCCCGCGGCTTCGCTACCGTTATGGTAAATAATACGTCACTCGGGGTTTTCAATCAATGCGGCTTTCAATCGAGTAGTTCCGAAGATTACTGACTACAACTAAACGTACACAAACTTTACCTATTTACAATATAAGTGTACATATTCTAACCTAATTAATAAGCAAAAAAAAATTTTTTTTATTATCTGCTTTTTTCATATCATACAAGAACCATAAATAAGCCGTGAGCCTTGTACATAAAGTATAACAGTGAGAGCATTGCTTTATTTTACACCAAAAACTTTATAAAGGCACTTTGGGGTCCTGTTTGGGGTCGGCTATATTTTAGGGCCGCAAATGCACTGTGAAAGTGTGGCTTCGGTATTGTTTTATGTATTTTACAGAAGGCTGAGGTGTGTCAAATGTAAGTTAAAGAACATTTTTCTGCAAAATGCATTACATGTTCTCTAAAATGCATTTCAAATGTTGTTAGTAGGGTGTTAGTAACTTTACTTATTATTGTATATTGTTGGTATGGTTAGCTAGAAGTGTGTTATCCTACTCGAATTTTATCCGAACGCAATAAGGTAATCAAAACAACGTAATCAGGTTTCAATGGGGTAGATGACACACCAATCAATTGAGATACTTTTTAAGAGCTGTCAAAACGCGGTCCTCTTCTATATTTTCTATGGCAATAGCCTACTGTGACGTCACTGTTTTTTCAACTCAATGACTCAACTATTTATTGATTTCAAAGCAACTAAAAATCGAATTTGGCAATTAATTGAAAATAAAACGGGTTTTTTAGGCCCAAAATAAATTGTTTTTTTTTTTAGAGATTGGTATTATTGTTTTATGGTGTCAACTACCCTATTAACATGACAGTTAATCTCACGAACGAAAAAGGAAAATGTTCTGAAGTTTTGAGTATGAGTGTGGCATTATAAAAGTTTTAAATCAAAGAAATGACGGAGACTGTGTGAAAGATGATATGAAAATATGCAAGAAATGGCGCGGTGTGTTGACATTAGTTTGTTTATTTTTTTGACAACTTGTCGATGGAGTAGAGCTGTGATTTTTGGTACAGAGTTGAAGAATGTTATAGAGATGGGAAATAAAGCATTGACAACATCGACAGAGCACGTTTTAGTCGATTTTATAATTCAAATATTTTTAAACAGCGGTATGCAACACACGTGGCGAATCGCTTGTATTTGATGATATTCCGGTTTTGCATCGCTGACGAGAGATTAAAGTACATAGTGTTAAACACACATACAGAAATGAATATGAATGTGACTGTTGAAATTAATAACACTTACAACCAACTCAAAAAGTATCCAACATACACTCATAACATAGAATAATACACTGACTGATGTTAATGTTGCCATCCGTATTTACAAAGTCCTTGGTTATGTAAACGATTAAATTAAAATATTGTTTAAAAATGCAAATCACTTGGCCATAATCAATTAGGCCGGCATTAATTGTAACGTAGCTTACAAAATAGAGTCTAAACCAACGGAAACTCATTTAAATCACAATCGGCTAACCTGACTGGTTTTAAAATAACCTTTAATCTCACCAATTTATGTTCTTTATTTAAATTTATACAGTGGCAACATTTTAACCGTTTCAATTTTAAAAACGTTCCATTTCTATCTAATTTATTTGTCGTTAGATAAAACAACCTTTGCCACAGCTTAAAACATTAAAAATACATTTAAAAATATTTTTTTGCTGTGGCAACATCACAACATTTACAGTCGTGGAGGACAAACATCATAAATCTCTGAAGCGGGCCACTTACATTTTAATTTAAAAAAAGGTATATTTTTCCTGCTCCTATCTCTGTTTTGACGTAAAACTGTGGGTTACGACCTCTGGTACAAATGTACTGGCCGTTAAACTCCGGGGCAGTCGATTATCCTGTGTTTCCGAGTTTCCGAGTGAGGTCTGGTGGAACAGTAGTCTATTCCGTCCGCCATTACTGAAAGTAGAACTAATTATTAGTTTAGGTTGTATCGTATTTTGAAATGACCTAGTAGGGAAGTGAAATTGTTTTCTTTTACCTTGTCTATCTGTTTGGGGTAGTTCTGTAAAGTGGCAGAAGCAGCAGTCTGTTTTGTTGCGGATCTGATCATCGGGGACCATTTACTCTTATCAACTTAACTTTGGGGCTTATTAGCAACAACACCACACTAAACTAATTAGTTTTAATTAATTAATAATGTATAACCAGTGTATCTGTGTATTATACCTTTAAACGACTAATTAGTAGACACAATAGTTGAACAATTGACATAAATCGATTGATTTAGTAACGGACTGGAGGTGACTAAACTATTTTCAATTTTTTTTTTTACTTTGTAAGATTTTAATAAAGAGTTTCGATGATTTCTGTGCGGCTCCTGGACTAAACATCCGTAAGCACCTCCTTTTTTAGAAGTCGGTTAAAAAACAAGAACGTTATCTAAGTAACCACCTACCATAAGCCTAGTATACACCACCTTTCCACACTCCTCACATCAACGATTTACTCAAACGGTTCATGTATCATTCACTTCCAGTCTTGTTCCGAATTCCCGTCCATTTGCCTCAAAGAACGAACCATTATTTATTGTGCCAAATCGTTAGTCCACGAAAATACATAGTCTGTAAAGGGGTCAATGAAACATTTTGTCTGGAGGTTTAGGGTCAACTTAGGTAATCTAGATTACTTTTTTGGGTAAATGGGAGTTACTTTTACCCTATTTAGTTGGCAATTTATTGTCTCCTCTTTTGTAGTGGGTAAAAGGCATAAAAGAGATAATTTTAAGCGAAATTGTTTTCTTTAAGCGACTTTTTGTCTGCTGACAACATTTTGTGACAACTAACACTTATACTAAGCTTGAATATTAACACAATATTCCTAATAGCATACTTTGATATCCCCAATAGTATGAATATGGCTTCAGAACTCATAATTGCGATCCATGGAAAGCGCATGTGTAGCAGATGATATTAATGGGCTTACGCGATATTCCCATTTTCCTTTATTTTCTGAACATCCATATATTATTTAGATGTGTATGTGTGAGACTAAAAAATAGCCTACGACCTATTCTCAGAACTACCAAATATACACAAAAAAAAAAACAAATTGGTCAAGCCGTTTCGGAGGAGTCAGATAACAAACACTGTGACACGAGATTTTTATTGTCTATTAAAAATTTATAAAGAGGTAAAATTTGTTTGTAAGTATATATGTAGGAAAAATTGATTCGATTCCAAAAAATCTTTCACTAACGGGAAGCTACGTTATACCCGAGTGTCATAGGCTGCATTTAAAACGTTCCCATTGGTTAATTTCCGTACATAACGGAAGTGAAGCCGCGATCTAAAGTTAGTGTTAAATAATATGGAATATTGGCCTTCTTCTGTGTTTTTACAATAATGTTAACATATGTGTACAGAAAAAACATGCTATTATTCCTATCTATAAAGTTCATTTTGTACTGTAACTTATCATGACTATTTCAAGAGTATCTGCTAGTCATTTTAAAATCAACTTATTTTACACTTGTTTATAGTTGCTATTTATTTAATAGGAAATAACGTCTATTGAAAACACAGATTTGAATAGACTCTAATTTAATCTGGAATGAAAGACAGTCTCAATGCAAATCCTAAAGATCCAATCTCATCATCATCATCTGCCTAGCCTTTTCCCAAGTTTTTATCGGGGTCGGCTTCCAGTCTAACCGGATGCAGCTTAATACCAGCATTTTAGATGGAGCGACTGCTCTGATCTCCACAACCCAGTTAGTACTGGGTAATACGATACCCCTTGGTAAGACTGGTTGTCAGACTTTTTGGGCCACTGACTACCTGTAACGACTGTCAAAGATCACAAATGACAGCCGGGACCAACTGCTTAACGTGCTTTCCGAGGCACGGAGGAAACTCGGTATGTAGTGGGTGGTCACCCATCCACAGACTAACCTAGGCAAGCACGGCTTAACCTAAAGATCGACCCGAGCGGCTGTTATTATTTAGCCACGAGCCTCTATTCAGATCTTAATTAAGATCCAATCTATCCAAGAATAATTAAGATAGATAAACATGAATATGGACGCCATATCCTTCTGCATGAATAAATACGTCCTATCAAATAATATATTGCATATATACAAGTAAATTATACATATATACAGACAGACGGCTACTATGGCGTCCCAGTGACCTCGATATATATCCCAATTCAGCGAATCTGGAATGTCTCCAGTATATTAATGCTGAGTAACACAGCCGACATATCCCTTAAGCGAATTATGGTCTAACCTATTTGATATAGAAACCAGGATTTGATTTTGGCCAACGTTTGGAATTGTTCTTGAGTTTAGTATAAATAAGCCCGTTCGCTATTGCATAAATAGTCTATAATGTTCCCACTGCTGGGACACAGGCCTCCTCTCTATGATAGGGAATGTGCTATAATCCACCACGCGGGCCTAGTGCGGGTTGGTAGATGTCACATGTCTTCGAATTTTTGGTTCTAGGACATGCTGGTTTCCTCATGATGTTTTCCTTCACCGTTTTGCGAGCAGTGGTGATGAAATAAATTACACAAAGCAATGTGCCTGCCTGAGTTCGAACTCACATTTTAATTTTAGTCAGGGCCACCACCACACGCCCAGGGCGTCGGGCAGGCATCAGTCCTTGCGGACCCCTTCGTTCGTCCCTTCGGACGGCGAGGTAGCCCATAGCCCACCGTCCACAGGCCCGCGCCTACGGTGGCCGGGGGCCACGTGGTGGTCGTCTCCCGCGGCGGCCGGGACGTGAGGTTCTCTCCCTCTCACGTTCCGCCACCTCCTTCTCTAGCATGACTGCTTCGCAGAAGGAGGTGACGGCGTCCCATTCCGTCTCGCTCCGGACCATGGCTTGAACCAGGGCCGGACGTGAGAGGTCGCCGCCGCCGATCGCCGCTTCGAGGACATAGTTTCGTAATTAATTTTTTTTTCTTGCAAATAATTTACAAAATGAACGCTTGTTTCAAATAAAAGAGTTTTAAACAGAATCCGGGCGAGCTACAACAAAACCATCCCAGTAACAACGAAATATGATATTTTTGAAACAACCGCTTTGTTACAGTTTCTCTTACAACAAATTTAAATTATTTAAATTTATTACCAGCTGCGGGCCAACTTAGATTACTCTACGGGATTCTAAACTTTATAACAAAGTAATAAGGTTTAATGTTGCGTGGAATAGTTTTGTGTTTTGATGGTGGTAATGGTAATCTAAATGTGGATTGTGTTACATATTCTGGCGGTTTGGTGGTATCGATTTTGTGACAAAGTAATTTGTGGGAGTTTATTAGCCTCGTAATTATTATGGGGAAGAGCTAACATGAAATTGGTCCTTACGTCCGTGTTCGTAAGATTTGTCATATAATTACGAACAGGCGTTTGTAATTGCTGTGCTTAATTATAATAGCCTGGCGACGTCGTTGGGACTTCGAAATTCGAATATCTATTCAAATTCATATTTTTGACTTTTGTTAGCAGGATATACGAAGGACGGCAATTAAGGGAAGTCAAATTATTTTTAATTATGTTACGCGTATATTCTTCATTATTTATGTAAAGAAGAGTGTGATACTCACTAGGCGTATGTCCTGTACAGTAAATAAGTAGGACTTGTTGGTATAAACTAATTTAATCATCCTTCCATCTGTTTTTTTTTATCTGCAAGTTGTACTCAAGTTGAGTTAAGTTATCTTGACGTCAACTTGAGTAAAAAGTCAACGCTATGTCTAAGTGCTCTTGCTTATAAAATAATACTAACGATAAGATAATGATCTCATACTGTCACTATATTTTCTTTTAAACCGCAACGTTCTCGTATAACCTCATTCCGCAATGTATCATAAAAATATACTTAGGTATTATTTAATCAAATGTAATATTACAACTATTATGACATATTTCAATTTGATTGTCAAATTAAAACAAAAAAAAATTCACCAGGTATAATTACCAACATTTCCCAACAATCGAACAATTCAGGAAACACGCTGGAAACAATCACCGATCAGCCGTGACCTCCGACACTGAAAAAAAAACAACAAAATGATTAATCTGTCACTCTGACCGCAATAATCGAAACGCGAACAGTCGCCATACAAAATTAAACTTTATCAAAACGTACTTGGGCTTAAATCGACTCGTGTGACATTTGTAAATGATTTATGCTGTGCGTGAAATGCGAACAGTAATTGGCTGTATTAACTCGTTTGGATTACTTCTTAATTTAAATATATTTCGATGATGGCGTATAAAAAGGTCTAGAATCGCTGATAAGGGGAGGTGATGTATATTGCAACCGTCCGCGCTAATCTAGCAGACAGACACAAAATCAGAATTAATTGTGAATCATTTGCTAACATTAACAAAATTAACACCAGCAGCGAACGCGGAACGGCAGCGAATTAAATGTCGCGTGTGATTCGCTAGATCTTAGTTTAGCATGTTTTTGGATGAAGCATCGCGTCGGTGAGCTCAAAAAAAAAAACATGCTAGATAAAGATTCACTGTTCACAGTAGTTATTCGCAAGTCTCCCTACATGAAATATTCACTTTAGCTGCAACATAGAATATAAATAAAAAGATAAAGAAGAAAATAGATAAAGAAAATAAATAAATATAGAATTAGAAAAAAAAAACGTTACCACTCTATACAGGATGTAAACAACCTCATCACGAAGCCGTCAACCAAGCATTCTGTATTTATCAAACTGAGTAACTACGCAAAAATTATTGCTGGAAAACGTCTTTGTTTTTTGGGGTGAAAAATCATATTTTGTGGTAACACTCAATGTAACGCACTCAAAACATTGTGCTGATGGATGGACTGAATAGTATGGGGGTCGTGGAGGTGTTTAAAATAAAAATCTAACATTAAAAACTTGTATTTAAAAAAAAACTTGTCAAAAAGTTGGAACTTTGACCCCCAATCAATATCTCCGTAACTAGAAGAAGGTATGGTGTAGAACAAAAAAAAATGATCGCAATGACGGGGAGAACAAGTGCCTTTCGGCTTCGTTAAGACGTTTTTTACACTTTTTATAAGGTCTATCTGTTCATACACGAAAACTCTTAAGGGGTCATTGTAGGTACTCATCATTGTGAACAACATTTACAGTGGGACCAAACACCGAATCGTGAAAAAAAAACAGTTGTTCCATATATATTGACGAGTTAAGCGAACACATTGTATGGTATTGTGTGTCGGTGTGTATGGACAGACTGCAGAAAGGATTTCGAGCATCTGACTTTTACAGATAATGTACTGAAGTATCTGTCCATGTCTAGTGTCCGCCAGCTAGTCCGCAATCTGTTCGAACTGCTTATACTGGTTCTTCTTCTTTGTTGTCGTGCCCCCACCGGACCACGTTGTATCTGCAGCGACATACCTTTGACTATTACGTGAGCGGGCTCTAATGTCTCTCGGCTTTTTACTCCACCTATTAAATAAACAGACGGTTTTTATTCCAACACACACAATCCGAAACAAAATAAAAGCTCATTACAACATTACTATTCACAATAATAACTCACACGAACTTATCAAATGATTACGAAACAAAATCTCGTGTGGTTGCGTGACCCGTCATGGCCGCCGGCCGCCATATTGTTTCAGGGTTCGCGTGCAACCGTTTTTATTGACACACGAAACTTGCTGATCCGCCCGCTTTATAGACGGTTATCAATCAATTTATTATTAGTTTCATCTATATTCTAGATGTTTTAGGGCTAATTTTGGGGTTGTGGACTAGTTATGGAAGTTTTTTAGGTTATTTGTGTCGTAAGGTTAATATAATAAGGGACTTGGTTTTTATGCGTATAAATAAATAAATAATAAATAAATCAATATCGCTGGACATTAACACACAGCGCCATCTAGTGCCACACTAAGGTAATAATGTATAAACAGGTAATTATGTTTTTACTGTGCCTCAATACCATGTAAAAGTGTCCCCGAAATTTTTCATCATTTTTCTGTCTTGTAAATTGATTTGAATTACTTGTGTTTTTGTCTTTTGAACTATTACTTTGGATATAGTCAGTAAGCAAGATGATTAATGCTTGTTCCATTCTCGACATGAAAAGAGGCTTTTTGCGTAATTATCCCATAGCCTTCTCAGTGCTGGTACATAGACCTTCCCACTGTTAGAAGCAGTGGGCCCGAAAAAACGCCTTTGCTTTGTAATTATCCTGAGATCATACCTCTATTTAAGCCAACTCTATAAACTACTAATATTCTTCTAACTTTAAAATTGAAACAAAACCTCTTTCTTGGAATTTTAACTTTAATACCTCGTACATAACTAACAAGTTTCAGCGACCTATGACCTTGAACGGGGGCGCTTCGTAACACAGCGCTAAAGTATTCAATCAAATTGCAAACGACCTGGCCTTTTCGTATGCTGCCTCGCTGCAAGGTTACGCATAAGGTCTAAGTATAGAGACGTAAAGGGAGTCTTAGTTTATTTGTAGATGTAATTTTATTCAACTCTCTTTTACGATTGATTGTGAGAGTATCTTTTGTAAAATATTTTTCTTTGTGAGGTTTTCAGTGATAATGATTTAGTTCTTTATTTAGGGAGGGCTAGATTTATGTTGTGGTCTAAGGACTGTTCGCTTTTAAACACTCTTTTGTAGCATGAAACTTTTTCTTTTAATTTCTTTTCTCACTAGAGCTTTTTCTTAATATTACATACATAACTCACACCTGTTAATCAGTGTATACTAATGTATGTTTCTTTGTGACAATAAACTATTTTATTTATTATTATTTATTTACCTTTTTCCTGTGGGAGATGGCAGGAACTATATAGAATACCACCTGCAAAGATCCTTAAATACTATTTTCGCCTCATCCACGTTTATACATCTAGTCATACTCGCACGCCGGTTGCGAGTATGTATCAATAATCATATCACATAACATCACGCCTGTAATTCCCAAAAGATTAGGCAGAGATCTAACAGTACACCGCCATTTCGCCAGTTATTTTTAAGTCCCATGTAATTAGGGGCGACCTTATTGCCATCTACTGGGAACAAATACAGACTCCGAGGCCGATAAAAACCCAATATAACTTTGCCCGACCTGGGAAACAAACCCGTTTCCTCATGCTAGCAGTCGCGCCTGCGACCACGAGTCCAACGAGGTATCAATAGTTATCGGAAAAACAATAATCGTGATAATATAGTGTATATTTTAAAATGGAATTCTTTTTAAAACACAGCTGTTATTAATAGCAAAGAAAAGATTCTGTGAATAAAGATTTCCCAGGCGGGAATTCTCTAGCAATAGCACCTTTTAATCTTTTTACTTTACGTCAGCGAAAAGGTTTTAAGTTTCACTTTGTTTTTCAATTTTCTATTCAGATTCAAAATCATTTAACTATTTGCAAAGTTTAACTAATGCGACTATACTGTCTAAAATAAGCAAGAACTTGGTCTCTAGCAAGTATTTTGTATGGGACTAGGTTTTATGGTTGTTATATACATGAGACTAATCTCATGTATATAACAACCATAACAATAATATGCCTAAGCAGATAATGCCAGTTTTCACTTACAAAAAGTTGCGCTGTTAGATTTTCTATTTTCGGGGCCGAGCCGAGGGTTGAAAATAACATCCGGCACACTGCTTTAACTTTTTAGGCATCCATTTTGGCGATGTTTAGTGTTAGGTTATACGAGTGAAGATAGATAGATAAATGGGAACCTTCTTTATTATGTCATTTTCATCTGCCGAGCCTTTTCCCAACTATGTTGGGGTTGGCCTCCATGTTAACCGGATTCAGCTGAATACCAGTATTTTACATGGAGCAACTGCCTATCTGACCTCCATAAACTAGTTTGTTTTTTTTTGTTTTGGCAGCTGTGGGAAATCCCCGCGGACACCTCGACTATCCCACAGGAATTTCCCTGTGAGACAGTCGAGGTAGTGCCGGACGCGAACCGGCTAAAACCACACTCCTGCCCCGCCAGTGTCCCTCTGACATGATCAGAGACCTTGAATATCGGCGTTTTAGCTTGTTTACTTATAATTATGACGAGGCCGAAGAGACCACACTCTATACATTTTCTCTTCTCAGGTATTTTATTGGTATTAAGTGCGCTGTAATTTTGTTTATTTAATTTTACTTACTTTTGTACTGTGATATTAATATGTAAGAAAGAAAGAAAAAGCATTTATTAGCCCGCACGGGACATAACACACAAATAAAAATGGTTAAACTAACACTACAACTAATAAAAATTAGACAAAGACAAAAAAAAAAATTAAATGATATTTGTCCTGTACAAGCCCAAAGGCCCTATCTCAGCATGGTGCTGTAACATTAAAACGTCACAGCGCTGGTATTCTGATAGGGCCCAGAGTGATGCCACGGTCTCAGATACGGATAAAATAATAAATACATAAAGTGTTAAAGAAAAAATTATACAAATAAATGAAGAATAAATGAAGAAAATAATAATTACATCTACACCCCCACCATTACTTTCACAGGCAACACTGACGAACAGAGACGCGGGCGCAGACATACATATTTATTATGTTTGCTACATTATTCCTTAATTTTGCTGAATATATCTCTGTTAATTTTACCTAAAATAATTATGAACATCTCATTAATACTATTTATACTAACAACTGCAATTTTAATTCTATGTGATCTGTGTCCTTAATTTATTTTTACTATGACTATTCTATTTTTATGCCCTTTCTGCGACTGCTTTCTTTTACTTTCAAGTTTGTTTTAATTCGTCGTTTTAGTTGTGGTGTATGATATACGGACTGTATATTCAATATGTATTTTTTATATAATTTTGAATACGTCTTTTCTGACATAAGTCGACAGATTTTTGCAACCGTGACACAGTTTGACGTGTCCACTAGGATTGACTCATGGTCTAGTTTAACTCCAGTCACTTTCGCATGAAAGTGACTCCAGTTTTCGTTCTCCATAAAGCCAACCCTAGTGGTTCGCTCTATGCGTCCGTATTCCGGTTGTGTCAAGTTAACAAACCTTGTGTAAGTGGAAGTGGGTGCTCCGACAACCTTAGCAATACGCTATTGTTCCTCGTGCGTATGCGTCCCACTTCCTGCGCACCGGGCAATCACTGCTGAATGCATTGTGTCGGTGCTCCCCAGCTTGGCTCTGGTGCAGTTGCGCACGCCGCTGCTTCTCCAATCTGCTTGTCTGGGCAGTCCGCGCTGAGGTGCGGACTGCCGCAATGACTGCACAGATCGGCTGGCTCCGTGCACAGGCATTTCCGTGCCCGTATGCCAGGCAACGGGTGCACTGCACCGGAGGCGTCTGATCCTCGACGCGCACTCTTTGGAGTTCAATCCGCAGTTTGCCCCCTTCGAGTGACTTCTTCCAGATACCTGGGGTGACACTCAGCACAATGCTATTCACATGCGGGTTGCGAGATTTTTTTCTAAACTTAATAGCAATTTTATTTTCCTCGTCCCCGAGGCCGTGAAATATCTCCTGGTTCTGGTTCCTAAGTGCTCTGAGCACCTCCTCATCACTGTGAACCTGCAGCAGACCCAGATGTCGACGACAAGGTTCTCTCCGGCCTTCTCTAATCGCGCTTTTAGTTTTCTCTCCTCCGTTGTTGCGCACCCCATGATGACCTTTTAGTCCTTGGCCTTTCTCACCCGCTCTACGCGTACCCAGCCCTCCTTCGCGTCCACTGCTTTCCGCACTCGAGGATTTCGGCCCCCGTATCCATCTCCTGCGTCGAGGAAACAACCACGGAGTGCAACGTCGTACGCTCCAGGGCTGGCGCCCCGGTGTGGCACACTCATAACCTAGTTAGTACTGGGTAATACGATACCTCTTGGTAAGACTGGTTGTCAGTCTTTCGGGCCACTGATTAGCAGTAACGACTGTCAAACTGGGATCAACGGCTTAACTTGCTTTCCAATGCACGGTGGAAACTCGGTATGTTATGGGTCATCCATCCACGGACCAACCTAGGGATCGACCCGAGCTGTTGTTATTTAGCCACGATCTCCTCTTTTTATTATGTACACCATACAAATTAAATGTGACACGATAAATCTCATTCAAGCTTGATCTACTATGTCCTCTACGAATCTCACTTAACGATTGATTAAGATAACGAAATAAAACGTCAAACGAGACGTGTTACAGTTGTCAAAGTTTTACGATGTCTGTTGTGTTTAGGGTTACCACCCGCACGGGTTAGTCTGGACGTATTGTATTTATCCTGACGCTTGCGTAGTTCATGATCTCATGACTGCATCAGTGAGCGGAGTTTGTGCAGCTGAATTTGGGCCAAACAAATTAGAATTTTTTCCATCGAAACGCAAAATAAAAACACTTGCAAGGTAGCCAAATCCTTATTCATTAGCAACAAGATTAAATCAGCCGACAACAAAATAAAGACGGTTTGGAAAATTATCAACAATGAAACAAATAGAAATAAAAAACAAGGTAATGACTTCACACTAAAGACATCGCGTGGCCTTGTGAGCTCCAACAATGAAGTTGCTCAAGAATTTGTAAATTTCTTTACCAGTATCCCACTTAAAACTACAGAAACCTTAAATTCCTCTGCCTTGCTCTCTATTGATTTATTGAAAGCGAACGTTTCAGCCTGTCCAAATGAATTTAAATTTCAGCATATAAACCCCTTAACAGTCATAAAAGGTTTTAAGCAAATCAAGATCAAATTAACGGAAGATCTATGGGGTATGTCTATCAAAGCTTGTACCTCAATTATTGAGACTGTAGCGCCGTATTTAGCCTCAATATTTAATTTGTGCGTGGATCAAGGGGTCTTCCCAGATCTAATGAAATTCAGTAAGGTAATACCGCTTTTTAAATCCGGGGACAGTAAGGACACCAATAACTATAGGCCCGTATCCGTGTTGCCGGTTTTCAGCAAAGTGTTTGAAAAGATAATGCTCAATCAAATGCTTAACCATTTCAACACCAATAAAATATTACACGAGCAACAGTATGGTTTCACCAAAGGACGTTGTACAACTGACGCCGGTGTCACTTTATTAAAACACATATTTACTGCGTGGGAAGAGGCACAAGATGCCATAGGAATCTTCTGTGACCTTTCGAAGGCATTTGATTGTGTAAATCACGAAACCCTGATCTTGAAACTTGAGCATTACGGTTTAGGTAAACTTGCGCTCAGTTTAATAAAATCGTATTTGAATGATAGACAGCAGCAGGTACAAATAAATGGAGTCAACTCAATGGGTTTAAAAGTAAAAATGGGTGTACCACAAGGTTCGATATTGGGTCCCTTCCTCTTTTTAGTGTATATTAACGACCTACCCCATTTATTTAACAACCATCCGCATATGGTGTTGTTTGCTGACGATACTTCTTTAATATTTAGGATAAACAGACGTGCCACTAATCTTGACGACGTAAATAACGCCCTACTGCAGGTCCACAATTGGTTTACCGCCAATAATTTAGTACTAAATGGAAAAAAGACTAAGTGCATTAGATTTGCTCTACCAAATGTCAAAAGTAGTGATTGTGACATAATATTGAATCAAGAGAAACTAGAATTTGTCGATAAAACGGTTTTCTTGGGAATCACGCTCGATTCAAGGTTACAATGGGGTCCTCATTTAACATCTCTTGCAGGACGGCTGAGCTCAGCAGCATATGCTGTTAGAAAAATCCGTCAATTCACTGATATTGATACCGCGAGGCTAGTCTATTTTAGTTATTTTCATAGTATTATGTCATACGGTATTTTACTATGGGGACGGGCTGCAGACATCGAGTCTATATTTATTCTGCAGAAAAGAGCCATCAGAGCCATTTATGAATTACGTAGACGCGATTCTCTAAGAGAACTGTTTAAGGAAATTAATATCATGACAGTACCTTGTCAATACATCTATGAAAACATCATGTACGTTAGGAAAAATCGGCACTTATTCAGTAGAAGAGGTGACAGACACCACTATAACACTAGAAATAGGGACCAACTAGTTCAGCCAGGTTTCAGGATTGCTAAAGTAGATTCATCTTTCATGGGGTACTGTTTGAAATGTTACAATAAAATACCTCCTCACATTCTTCAACTGAACGAGACAAAATTTAAATCTTGTATAAAACGCACACTATGTAGGCAAGCATATTATAAGTTGGGGGATTACATTGATGATAAAAATGCTTGGCTAAATGCTGGTCCTGCTCCACAACCATAGGGGGGGGGGGGCAAATTAATTGATTGTTTGGGTCGGGCATTATTTGAGTCCATCGACACGTAAAGAAGAAGATGAAGAATTGATTCCCATGTTAATGTTTTGTGGAAGCTGCAGAAGATTGTAAAAATATACTTGCATTATATAGATTCCAGTTCTTAGTATTATATAATTGCATAGCACATGTGTGAGTACTTTGTACTGTTCAGCCACCATTTACATTTATTTATCTTTCATTGACTTGAATATGCCTTGGTGGCTGAGAGAATGTCATGCTCACTTAAATGTCTCGCTGATGGTGGCGGGTGTGTCGGGTCATTTAGTTCCCTTCAATATGGTTGAGTTGAATGGCGCCGGTATATGCGTCATGTTTGTGAACGGGCGCTGTCAGTTGGGACTGGTCATCTCTTAGCTGCCAAGGTTCATTTTAATTACTTTATTCGTAAACTGTTGATCTAATCTTTTACTCTGGACGCTCTTAGTGTGCACGTCTTTCTACATCGTTCTCACATATATGTATAATCTCAAAATTAAAGATGTAACCAAGATTTTGTAACAATATTTTGATTTTAAAAGAGTGTCCATGGAGTTTCTTGCCCGTTCTTCTCCATAGAGATCTACGCTAGGGAATGGGCAACTACAGTACTTTCTCAAGTTATTATGCCTTGTGACTGGGACTGTAGCTTTGATTTTCTTTTTTGTATTTTTGACATTCAAAAGTGCCGTAATGGTCTAATTGAAATAAATGCTTTGAGTTTGAGTTTGAGTTTGAATAGAAGCCCGAACATCATCATCATCATCATCAGCCTATAATGTTCCTACTGCTGGGACACGGCCTCTCAATGAGAGGGAATGGGCTATAATCCACCACGCGGGCCCAGTGCGGGTTAGTAGATGTCACATGTCTTCGAATTTTTGGTTCTAGAACATGCCGGTTTCCTCACGATGTTTTCCTTCACCGTTTTGAGAGCAGTGGATGAAATGAATTACACAAAGTAATGCGCCTGTCTGGGTTCGAACCCACGACTTACTGTTCGGAGCCGCCGCCACTGGGCCCGAACATGTCCGGTCTTTTCAAGTACGGAGGATTGATAATTATGAATATTGGATAAGAAAAAAAAAACAGTTATATATGTCCCATCTTATTTTGAAAAAGTTTGGCTTTTTGTCAGGACTTTTCATTTCAAAATGGTAACCCTCGTTTTGTGGTAACGTTTCTTTCGACGCAGTATCGTGTCAAATTTATTTGCTAAGTTTCTGGGTTTATTGTTACGACTGATCACAAAGATCGAGGCAAATGGAGATATGTGAGACCTATGTTTTAAGAGCTTGGTTAGTGGGATTTAATTAAAATAAGTAAATAAAAACATTTATTTGACACTTAAAAATACATGTTACATGCCAATCACAATAAGAAAGCACACAAGTGTATTTCCACACAAGTGTAGGACCTGTATTTTAGGGATTTGTGTATTGAAATAGGTATTAAGTATTAACATTGATTTAAAAGGCGTAGCTTTCAGAAAAAAATACTATTGCGATATCAGTGGGCTTGCAGTGGTTAAAATAAAGGGAGAAAAAAGTATAGCTTTCTTTATTCTTTAGGTTTTTTGCGGGGAATAATGGTCAAATACTCCAGACAAGTGATGAAGGTCATTGGAAAACGAATCTTTTAGTTATATGCTTAAGATATATTTTGTAATTCAGTTGAACCTTAAGTTTTACGGGTCCTTGTTGACCAAGTTGGTACTGATTTCCCTAACGTAAAGAGCAGATACTCGATTCGATACTAAACAGAAGATTTACAGTCTCTTTTATTCGTGAAAAACTAAATTTTGGTGGTCTCAACTCACCTTTATTGACAACTAGGATTTGCCTGGGGTTTCGCCCTTGTATGGGTCAGGAATTATGACAGAACCTATATAACCCAGGACACACTCCAACTGCATCCAATTGTAATCTGTTTATCCATTATGGCGGGTAAGTTAACGGACCAACAGACTCTCAGACACACAGACCATCCGTTTTGACTGAAAGCTGACCCCAACACAGTTGGGAAAAGGCTTGGCAGATGTGTGTGTAAAGTGTGAGACACGACGCAATAAGGACACTTTTCAATTTAGCACAAGTTTGCAGGACTCCTTCGCTGTACAAACTCGTATATTCCTATACAGATGTGCCTATATACGAGTGCCTATGTACACGTGTTTGTATATATGGCTACGTGATGTGTGCGTTGCGCCGGATAGGAGTTGGCACAGCAAACATCCTGAGCTGTGTATATTTAATTCGGAAATGAGATTTTTAGACTAATTTGTATTCTTAAGAATGTACACATGTTAATATTAATGAATAATGAAGCTGGCGTTACAAAGTTACTGTTTCGTGTTATGTTTACATTCAGGAACTAAAAATGCTATCTATTACAATAGAGTTTTGTTAGTCAGACATTCCTGGCGTTGAAGCCTAATTAAAAGCAATAGTAATGAGCAGATCATCATAATCTATCTCCTCTGTCTTTTAATCTCGGTTTACGACATCAAAAACCCAACTTTGAGTTCACATTTAAGGTTGGTTTTTGTTGAAACCTACTCATGAATTTTTGCTGACGACCTAAATGGCGCAGCGGTAGTTAGGCTGCCTTACGTTCTTTGGGTTCCGGGTTCGAATCCAAGTAGGAGCAAATGTTTGTGTGATGAGCATGGACTTTTGTTTCCGAGTCCTGGATGTTATATGTATAATAAGTATGTATTTACTTATTTAGTATCAACTATCTGGTGTCCACGACATAAGCCTCGTTGCTTAGTGTGGCACTAAATGGCACTTTGTGTAATGTCCAGCGATAAAAAAAGAAAAATTGCCAATTAATTATTTTAACAGCAAAGAACTGTCCCCATAACTATAAGCCAACCATCCTAATTTACCCCACCCACGTCCTCATAAAGTCTACAAAACATAGTTCAGACCAAAACTGAAACTTAAACGCAAGCCTTTTTCAATCTAGCCCAAGTTTGCAGGTCTCCGCCGTATATAAACTACTGCCATCCTTCGCAATGTGTGCGTAGTGCTGCTAGGATATGAGTGTGCATGACAAACATTGCCCCTCAGACGTTCTTAGGGTCTCCACACAAATGAGACTGGCTGCAATTTGTGTTGAAAGCTTCGCATTTGGGTTTGTTTAATCTTAAATAGTGTTTTGGGAGATTTCTTGTGATTTAAATCCTTGACTGCCTAGAAAATATGGGTATAAACTGTTTATTTATCTGCGAAGCAGACATAATATTCAAAATAGATTTGAATCACTTGTAAGTCATTAGATTGCTAGATTTGAAAGAGTGATGCCTTTTCTTTTACTCCACCTCCCAAAATCTGGCGAAACCCGATAGTAAAATGAATAGAACAGCCAGCCTGTAAGTTTTATTGAGCAGCTTAAAATAAAAAAATGGTCCTGTTAGACGCAGCTAAAGTAAGTATTTAACAGAAGACTACACCAATATAAACCATTCCCAATTAAAACAACTCTAAACAAACTTCCACTTACTTTTTAGTTCTACGTAAACAGATCGCTCCTACTTAAGCATGAAAATACAAAAAAAAACTTTTACAACCCCATGGCAGTCGCAAGAAAAAAAATACTCATCATCTGCTTAGCCTTTTCCCAACTATGTTGGGGTCGGCTTCCAGTCTAACCGGATGCAGCTGAGTACCAGTATTTTATATGAAGCGACTGCCTATCTGACCTCCACAACCCAGTTAGTACCGGGTAATACGATACCCCTTGGTAAGACTGGTTGTCAGACTTGGTTGGTTGCAAGAAAAAAGATACTATAGATAAAAAAATCAAAAGTAATGTCATAGAAAAACTACGTCAGTGAGTCTGTTATAAAAATTATATTACCACAAAGCTTGACACCTTTACAATACACGCTGTATTTCGCTGCCTTCAGTCGCAAGTGTACAGCCAGCCCACCTTTACCACTCAAACTGAGCGACGTCGCTTCCCCCACGAGTGATATTATATGTCCTATACATATATGCAGGAAGATGTACGTATACAATTATGACGGCCGCATGCATGCGACGTGATTAAAATCTGTATGTAAACATAGACGAACTTTGAAATTATATCGAATGTTGGACTAGTTGCTTCAGGCTTTCGAAGATTGGTTTAGATTTATGTTGTTAGTCTTTAGTTACACATAACATCACGCCTGTAATCCCCGAAGGGTTAGGCAGAGGTGTCCCTAATAGTACACCCACATTTTACCAGTTATGTTTAAGTCCCATGTAATAGGGGGCTAAGTATCAACCGGGCACAAATCCAGATTTCGTGGCTGATACTGTGAAATTTCTGATCGAAAAATCCAATAATATTTTGCCCGACCCAGGAATCGGACACAAGACCTCATCAACGCTGAGGGAAAACGTTATGAAGAACCCATTATATGAAAGATATGTGCCACCTCCATCAAACCGCACTAGGCAGGCGTGGTGGCTAAGAGTCGTAGAGGAATACAATTTCCCAGTAGTAAAATTATTGCTAATTTTTACTAGATTTAGGATTTAAATCTTATGTAAACCTAGCTAGATTGGTAATAATTTGAATTAAATGTTAAATAAAGACCCGTAATATAGCAGCCATAGAGGTCTTTATTAAAGACTGCATTCGAGAAGGGACAACCACTAAGTTTTAGCATGATTGTTAGCACTATTCCGGTTAGATCTAAATGGGTCCAGTGATTAAGGCCCATTCCGATCATACTTGACCGTCTGTCTCTCCAATCGTACTCGAGAGGTGTCCAGCACTATAATATATATGACGTGACAATTACATAGACATTCTTGTATCGTATGTGTGCAGTTACACTATATATTTATTCTTTCTTTTGTATCAGTATGGATAATAAGAGAAAAGACTGTGTTGGTATGGCATGGAAGAAAAAAAAAACGTGATCAGGCATCATGATCAAGATGATCCCATCCTGATCATGATACCTGATCACGTTTTTTTTGAAAGGCAGGAATATGAACTATGACAATTTAAACATCGTCACTCATCAAGGCTATTTTCGTGCACTGTGCAAGGAGACATTTGATTTTATATGTGCAGGAAGACCTTCCAATGCCTAATGAGTAAAGATGTATACAAAATATTCCAACCTCAGACGGCGCAAATACAATAACTTAATTAGTAGTTATGTGTTTGAGCCGTTTGCGTTGAAGCACTGGCCATTGGGTCCGAGTGCCCACCGTATTTCGGGATATCGCCAAGCGGTTAGTCGACTCTTCACGTAAACAGAGGGCTGGCCTTTTTTGCCCAAAGAATCATCGCATTGCTATTCAACGTGGCAATGCTGCCAGCCTTCTGGGCACTTTTCCTATTGGCAGAGTTGTGGACGATTTTTTTTGTGATTCTTTTTTCGTTTTGTTACTTACACACTTACTACAGTAGTTTTCATTTTAGTTTTCTGATTCCTGGCTATTTTTAAACGAACAAGCGATGAGAACAAACAACACTCTGCAACAACATTCAAAAATAATAGACACTTTTTTATGTTCTCTCGTCCTAGTTTCCCATATCGTACCTCAGTTTGCGATCAATATACGCGATTGTTGCGGTTATCTGTTTCTCTTTAATCGTCTCAGCTGCTGTGACGCTAGATGGCTGAACGTAGCGCTGACACATTTTTTATTGAGAATTATAGCTTTCGAGGAAACAGGAGTAAACGAATTGGTGCGGTGAGACGTGCAGCGCTTTAAGCGGCTTTATTTGTTACAGCTGATTAAGTTGTTGCAAGACGCGACTTATTCAGTGCCGTGTTGTGGAGATAAGTATGTTTTCGTGCAATACTTCTTAGTTGTGATTAATTATCAACTCGAGTCTTAACTACCAGTAGGCGGTATTTAAATTGCCTAATCAAAGAGATTCAAAAAACTTATAGAGCGGACACACGAATTTTGACAAACGAATGCTACCTGACAAAATTAAAGCCTTTTATTAGAATGTTGGAAGTCCAACAGTGTAGTATGTTCAGGCATTCATTTTGGGTGTCACTAGAAGCAGAAACTAGTACAAAACGGGGGTTCCTTTATATTTTTCTGTTCTCAAATCTCCAAAAAAACATTCCGAAGTTAGGAATATAGTTAACTTTTGAACTAGATAGAAAAAAGCAAAGTGAAGTCTACTTTATTTGCATAAACTATACAATAATCATATCTTAAACCAGTTACTTAGTTTGTTTGATTAACAATGAATCATAATACTACGAAATCATTCCAAGTTGCTCCACATTAACGTTCATGGAAAATGTCAATTTTTCAAGAAAATATAAGCTCGCTACTTTTATGTCTCTATTGTATAAACATAGATACTCGTGTTATGCTAGCACAGGAGACGTCACATGTCTAGACAAAACACAAACAAAGCTGGTGGAATGTGAGACGAGTAGCTACAATACGCATGACTCACTCGTAGCGTAATGGGGAGCAACAGAAGAGTTACTTGTTGACAATGCAAAGGAAAATGCTCATACACTACACTATTCACTCACAGTTCTAAGAATATTTAGATCTTTATACTCAAAATGTCACAATATTTGTAGACAATATACAAATATTGTGACATTTTAAAAGAGGATAATATTTGGAGTTTCTTGCCGTTCTTCTCTTCTTTTTTGCTCACGACACCTTCGTAAAGGCCACACTTCATCAATTCTATTTCCATTATATCGTATCCCATATGGCGTAATTGAAATAAAAGGTTTTGACTTTGATTTTGATAATCTTAGTTCCATGCTTAAGTTGTGTGTTCGTTATTTAATGGGGTTTTTGCAAATTAGGTATGGTGACCAAAGTGACTGGTTTATTCTTATAGTGAAAAGAATTTATTGAGATTTACAAAGATTGATAGATAAGCACACAGGACAGACTTCAGTTCTTTTGTGGTCGTGGCAGAGGAAAAAGTAGAAAGTGTTAAATCGAGCATAATTAATTAATTATAATCGGTTGAAAACATTCGACTTTGTTTCTAGACAAACATGTTTCTATTAAGTTTATCTACGTTATTTTTCTATATCGCATCTAGATTCTGCCATCACATCGAGCATTTGAATTAAAAGAAAAGTTCTAAAAACGCTCTTTTTCCTACAAATTCTTACTACCGCATTTGTTTGTTCGAACCTTCTGTCTTTCCACTTCCATTTGAAGCCACTTCAATTCGGCTACCAAGGATTACGACGCGTCTTCACAAAAAATACAATGTATCTTTTCTTCAAGTGTAGTACGTCTGTGGATCGATAAGCCTCTTTACTGATTAGTTGAGTTGTTATCAATGTCCTTTCTTGGGATGTTTTTATTTGTTTAAGTAGTACTCTGTTTCCTGATCCTATGATTGCGGGCATTTTGTTTGGGAATGGTATGTGTACAAAAGAATAAGCATTAGATTTATAGTACTGACGATACTTGAATTAACCCATATTGACGGCTTCGCCTCACTTTATCCTGTCCCTCTAGGCATCTGTAGCAACAAAGTATTAATTTCGTACTGCATAGATATTAATATTTTGTACAACAGTGAAGAAAATCTTCAAGGAGAAACCGCCGTGTCGTAATACAGAAAATTCGAAACAATTATAATCGCGCAGGGTCCACGGGCTGGGATACAGCATACCCCCTCAGACAGAGAAGAGACCTGTATCCCAGCTGTGGGGACGTTATTGGATGTCAATGATTTTCAAGAAATTAATGTTTTCAGTGGTTGTCAGTTAATAACTTTCATATTTCGAGAGGAGCTCGTGGCTAGATAATAACAGCCGCTCAGATCAATCTTCAGGTTAAGCCGCGCTTGCCTAGGTTGGTCTGTGGATGGGTGACCATCGATTACATACCGAGTTTCCTTCGTGCCTCGGAAAGGACGTTAAGCCGTTGGTCCCGACTGGCATTTCTAAATCTTTGACAGTCATAACAGGTAGTCCCAAGTGGCCCAAAAGTCTGACAACCAGTCATACCAAGGGGTATCGTATTACCCAGTACTAACTGGGTTTTGAAGGTCAGATAGGCAGTCGCTTCATGTAAAATACTGATATTTAGCTGCATCCGGTTAGACTGGAAGCCAACCCCAACATAGTTGGGGAAAGGCTAGGCAGATGATAAACATTTATATCTACTTAAAGAAAAACGAAAATATTCAAACGAAAACTATATTTTTTGAAACCAATGTAATCGCAGCACGCGCCGCCGGTTTGTGTGTGGCCATTTTTCTTAGCCAGCGTTACCCAAAGTTCACCGCATTAATATTAATGCCCGCTACATATTTATGGTTCCGTCCCGTGTTTTTATTTAATTCAATTACGAACGGTTTAGCTGACACAGCTTTTTCAGACGTTTTCCGCATTTTATTTTAGTCCTACACCTACTTTTTTACCGGTCTTGTGTATTACAAATGGTAAATTGATTTTACAGGGAGTTGGGAATAAAAATGCTTTACTTTGTACACCTTCTTTCATCACCACTGCTCTCAAACGGTGAAGAAATATACCGTGAAGAAACCGGCATGTTCTAGAACGGAAAATTTGAAACATGTGCCATCTACCAAACCCGTCCCTTCGTCGAAGAATTGTTCAAAAACAGAATAACAAGCCAAATATTATTTTGGACAACAATGGTGATGTTTATATCTATGTATGATCATAATCATTTTATAATTGTGGGAAATCGTAACGTTAAAAAGAAATGTTTAGTGAAAAAGAGTTTGATTGGCCATATTTATAACATTTTTACAGTAATACAAATTATGATGGACGTTGAAAGTAACTCACAATTGATTCATTTTAATAATAAAACGTTTTCCAAAATTGCTTTATGATAGTAAATAAAGCAAGGAAAGCAAGATAGAAAAAGATTTACATAAGACAATTACAAAAATAGAAAACGATACTAAAACTAGTGACGTAAGCAATGACGTAGACACGCCATGTAGGTTAATGGCGAACCATTCAGAGTGACACATTAAGTCCCAACAACAAGTTAGTGCTTTTACAACAGCGCCGATGCCAAGGGATGGCAATTAAAAGTTTGTACATAAACACGGATGTGCCTACCCACTTTGCGAATTCATGAATACATATGAATTTATTTTTACTGTTAATGATGTAAAGACTCCTAATCGATTTGGGGAAAAAACTGCTTAGTTACCAGCTCATTTCTCAGTTTAGAGATCCTTATGTTGAAACTGAGTTCGTTTTCTAGCGTGATCTTATATTTACCTGTACAAAGGTTTTTAGCACGTGGTTATAATCGGAACTAAAGGCGCCATCTTTTTTTTTTCATATCATTTCACAGACCAAGCTGTCAACGTAATTCGAGTGGCAAAATATCTTGGTAAATCTGTATCACTATTCGGATTAGAAATTATAACAAAAAACCTACTACTGCCTACCCCCTTGATGTTACATTGCCTTTAAAAACACACACATATCAGCGTTGACCTACTTTTCCCTTAATCCCCACAATTATTAACCCTTAACACTGTACAGACGATCGACTCAATTAAATTGTTTAGCCACCAAAATGTCAACGATATTGGTTATGTCAATAATATTGACATAACCAAAGAGCTCAGTTGACATCGTTCACTAAACGGATGTGTTATATCATTGGATTTGTTCACTGTCATTCTCATTGAACGATTTGAAAATCCAATATGGCGGCTGACATTTGAATTCTGTAAATTTGAATCGCAGATTTTATATTGACGATTTCTGTTTGATATTGTGGGACATTTTAGATTAATTTGTAGCTAGATTTACCGCGAGAGAAATAAAGCGACATAATACGTATTTAAATTTCTAACTTCTTTTCCATAATGTTAGTTTTATTACTACAGAACCATTATAATGATATGAACACGTTGACAACCGCACTTACAATTTGTTACAATACGCCATATTCCCATCAAATTGGGTCTAATTGTTTTAAGCTTTTAAAGAGTCCACGCAGAGCCCCTGATTTACCGAAGAGCCTCTAATTTAGTGGGGGTCACGCTAATTTAACCGGAAATATCCGGTTAGGCCGCGAAAAAAATACTGTTAGCTTAGGACCAGAGTTGGTCAAAGGTTTGTTCAAACATTGTGTGTGTAAGATACTACATTTAATGCGACATGTTTGGTAACAAGCCGGCTGAAATGTTACCCTTTTAGGTTAGTCCTTCGGGACTTACTTTATGATAATAATATCAGCCTGTAACTATCCTGGGGAGTTAGGACCTCTTCTCAAACAGAAGGGAGGTGGTTAGATAATCAAATTTGTTTATTGCGTGTGGTTGAGATAGGGAATTAAATAAAGTTTCATTTTCATGATTATTATTGGCTAAAGAACTGAGGCTGAAGCTGCTGGCTGCTGGAGCTGAGGCTAAAGAACTGAGGCACAGTACGTTGGGACAGTAAAACTCCCACCGTACTGTGCCTCAGTTCTTTCCACTATTCCCGGTTCTACTCTGGAGATATGCAAATCATCTCGCCATTTTCTTGGTAGTGTGCCTCGGCCCTGTCACGCTTCAGGGTATACCAATTCTATGTTTATCGAGCCAAGGTCAGCCGAGTGTCAGGAAACTAGTTGAACAACTGCAACAACTTAACTTTTAACTTCATCATAATGTATTCTCCATATCGTATAAAAACGTAGTTAAAAGCACGCACTATTACTAGCACAATCAATAAACCATTAACCGTTTCACCAAACCCATTTTCCAAGCATGAAAGTTCAGCATAAAAGTTAATCGAACACAAACTAATTAGTTAATACAAAATCAACATACCATTTAAAAGCCACATCAAGCCGTAGTAGAAGTAGTATTTTTTCATAAAATTACTGCAATAAAAGTGGGATACAGACGCCTTTGGAATTTTAATTGAGTTCTCCGTTTTTCGTGTGTGGTCCAAGTTACAAGAGGATCGAGGGTCGTTCTATTGTTAGATTTGAATGAAAAATGCCAGAGAGAAAGAGAAATCATAGACAAAGGTTCGTGGCATTACGTCGCTTCTTTGTGTGCGAGCCCACATTGCTTTTACTTTTTTATTTTTAATGCTGGCAACGAGTGGCGGGATTTAAATTTAGAAATAAAAATAGTCTGTGTATTCAAGAATTGCGTGTTTCATTTTGGCTGCTGTGAGTTCTCTAAAAGACATTTCGGTCACCAGATACATTTTTTTAAAGTGCATCGAATGCAATGGTGCACCAAATAATAGTTCAAGGTTACGAAGGAATAAGAATTTTAGTCAAGTTTATTTAGTTTTGTGTTGTAAAAGTTTAGTATTTTATTTTTTTATTCGTTTTTTTTGTATCGATCTTACTTCGTTTTACTGAACTGCAATTATTGTTTAATTGCTATAATTATTATTGTTGTTAACTTATACAAACAAAATTAAAAAGTGCACGCACTCCTTGCAGTTGCACGTGCACTTTTTAATTTTGTTTATAATTGCATTAGCGAACAGCAGTTACTTCTGCAAGTTAAATAAACTAATACAAACATATCTTCACGCCTACATTATCCTGAAGGGTTAGGCAGACATTAAGTCCCCCGTAATAGGCGAATTAAAACAATACTGTTTTGATCATAAAAATACTATAAATTAACAATTTCTTTCTTTCTTTCTTTATTCTTTGGATACCAAAGTTAATTGCAGTAATCCGGCATCATCTTATCACTTAAAACTAACCTGAGTAAAAGCTCCTGAAACAAGATGGGTCTCCACAAAATATGGCGCCATAAATACCAAAATTCCTTTCTTTTTCTTTTTAATCCTGACTAAAATAGGCTGATAAAATTTTTAGGTCAATAGGGATCGTTTAAAAGTTTGTGGTTAACCCTAGAAGCTGGTAGAAAGGGTACCGTAATAGCTAGGACGTGTAAGAAGCTGTTCACTAAATTATCTTGATGTCTGATCTTTAAGGAATTTCCTGTATAATAAATGATTCAGGTTATACTACACTATTGTTATTACGGTTCCAGCTTCGAGGTGTTAAGCAGAGGTGTACCTAATAGTACATACACATTTCGCCAGAGAGCAGCGGTGGCCCAGTGGTGGCGGCCCCGACTTACGAACAGCAGAGATGCAGAACAGTGGTGAAGAAATAAATTACACAAAGTAATCTTTGTATAATTTATTTCATCACCACTGCTCTCAAAACGGTGAAGGAAAACATCGTGATAAAACCGGCATGTCCTAGAACCAAAAATTCGAAGACATGTGACATCTACCAAACCGCACTGGGCCCGCGTGGTGGATTATAGCCTATTCTCACTCATAGAGAGGAGGCCGTGTCCCAGCAGTGGGAACATTAATAGGCTGATGATGATGATGATTTCGCCAGTTATGTTTAAGCCCCAAGTTTTAGGGGGCAAACCTATTGCCATCAACCGGGCACAAATCTAGACTCCGTGGCTGAGAAATTCTTGAACGAAAAACCCAATAACACTTTGGCCGACCTGGGAATTGAACCCAGGACCTCATGGTGAGTAACTTCAACTTCAAAAACTAATACAGAAACCAAAATTTCAAATAATTATCTCGCTGTTTATAGGTACTGAAAATTCATAAGACACCCTATAAAATCAAGCCAAGACAACCACTAAGAAGATTGAAATAACACAATTTATTCATATCAAAAACTTTTACTCAACAAAAACAGTGAGTTTTACGTAATAAAACCCCGTATCCGACCGAAACAAAACCGGTGTCACATCTGTAGTCCCTCCATATTCTTGTCCCGTATTCCTATTTTCTGTTTTAAGAGTTTTTTATGTGGATAAAATGGAAAACTGCTGACTATTTGACATATGGCGGCCGTGCTCTCTGACAAATGGTCCTGCCGTTGTTTTGAGGCCCGTTGCATTGTTGTGCCGTCGAAAATAGTATGCTTGGGCTGTTTTGCTATTTATCTTCGTTAGAGATAAGAAAACCTTGTTTCTGTGTAATTTTATTTGCATGTGTGATGTTGGAGCTTGAAATAATGATTAGAAAATACAAATAGTATTAGTTACTATTTGTATAAATCACTTAAATTATTTTCACATCCACTTAAATGTCGACGAAAATTAATGTTTGTAAAAATAATTTAATGGTCCTTGAAGTTCTAACACCAAGTCAATTTTGGGCGTTTTAGACATTGTGATTTTGTTGCCATTTGTTAGAGAATCGGAAGACGTGTTGTTTCAGACAATCACAGAAACAAGCACCGTCTCGTCTGGAGTGAACACTAATTATGCAGTTTTTTCACTCTCTTGTTAAGTTGTTATTTTTGACTTAGTGGTGTTAGAATTTCAATGACGTTATGAGACCTTTCGTGTAAGCAGATTTCAAAAATCAGGTTGTGAGGAAGTCTCCCAATTAGGATTATTGCTGCATTCTGTAGACCCAAGATGATAATTGATAGGGTTAGTTAGTTGTTCGGAAGAAATCAAGAGTCATAACATCATTCATGTTTTCATGCTCAAATTATACCTTAAGATTTTCTTGCAATTAGTATTTGGTCCTTCTGTTCCTTCTGTCTTATTCTGTACCACAGACAAAACAAATATCATGAATAATTATTAATTGACTACATCATCAGAGAACATTAATTACGTGAATTAAAAATTAATAACGATTCAATTAGTCGACTGTTTAGTATTAGATCTAGCAAATTGAACCAGAAAGCCACAAAGAGAAATTATAAGTGATTGTTGGTCCTTACATATTTACTTAATATTAATCTGGTTATATTTGGTCCTAGCTTCGGGAATGTATTTTTGTATTCTTTAAGTAATATGAATCGAAGTCATTAGTGCTGTCTTAAGACCTTTGTCGAAAATACAAAGAATAAAATAATTAGAAGAATCTTTACGACGATTTGATGTAACTTTTTGAGTTTTTTATAAATCTTTTATGAATTCTGAATTAAATTCTCTGAAGAAATAGTGAAAAGATTTTACAGTATTTTTAGTTAATCTAGGTATATATTAGAATCGTTATTAAGAAACTTTATAAAATTTTTCACAAGTTTAAAATACGAAATAAATCGCGGAAATCATTTTACCTAACAAATAACTAACCCTTAACAAAATAACGGTTGACAACGAAACCCTCTCACGCGCTATTATATACACAACACCGGCGCAATCCGGTTGGCGGCGGTAAATTCCGGTAAAAACTAGTTCCGAGCGGTAAAAACTAGTTTTCAAGTGTTAACTACACTTCTGCGTGACCCAGTTATAACCGGTTCCGGGTTTGGCTCGTTACTGGGGTGCAGAACCCGACTGCAGTCACGTTCCCGCTGTCTGTTTGTCTTTCTGCATCATTATGCGCTGACAATTAATTTGTAGCTTTTTCAAATAACAGCAAGTATTTTGAAGGAAGGTAAAAAGTGTTGTCTGTGGTTTTGTTTATTTTGGATTGGTTGGTTCTTAGTTTGAATTCTCTTTGGTGTATTGGTTCGAACTCGGCGAAGTAAACGTATGTACTTACGTGTCTTTCTTGCGTATTGTCACTTTTTCAGTCACGAATATTAATTAATTGTCTCTACAGTGTGCACAAAAAAAATGTTTGATTTAGGTACTAATATTAGTAAAACTCTCGTTGGTCTAGTGGTTGCAATCGTGACACCTGAGCATTTATGAGGTCCTGGGTTCGATTCCCGGGTCGGGACAAGTGTTATTGGGTTTTCCCATCAGGAATTTCTCAGTAGCAGCCACGGAGTCTGGATTTGTGTCTGGATGGTGGCAATAGGCTCGCCCCCTATTACATGGGACTTAAACATAACTATCGAAATGTGGGTGTACTATAAGGTTCACCTCTGCCTAACCCTCGGGGTTACAGGCGTGATGTTATGTATGTACATATGTATTAGTAAAACCTTCGACGAAAAAAGGGGTCTTTTCCGTGATTGTTCGATAAAGAAAGAAAATATATTTAACTTGTACAGACAAAAATGCACATGGAAAAACAAGGATGCACCTTAATTCCATCCGATTATAAGATTCACTGCTGAAATCTACAGCCATATTTCTTAAAGGTTTTGTAATGTGGCAAGATTCAGGTTTCAACATTTTCATTTACGATTATAAGATTCACTGCTGAAATCTACAGCCATATTTCTTAAAGTTTTTGTAATTTGGCAAGATTCAGGTTTCAACATTTTCATTTACCCGGAAACTAGCCTCCTTGTCGAATTGAATTACGCCTATGGCGTTGACCTTTTACCAACAGTTGTCAAACTAGTTCAAATGTATTAAAATTTACCGTGGTTTTAGCTTGTCAAATATTTGGAGGTTTTCTCTTAATGCGTGTATAAGCTTTGGTTTAATGTTTGTTTGCCGTTTCTTAGTGTGTTTGGCTGACTGGGAAAGAATGAATGCCATGCTCTGCTATGATGTAGGAAGACAGCAAGCAGTGTTACTATAACTCGGTCTCAGTTACAGATCAAATAAAAAAAAAAGTTCTATAACTTTATCAATTTAGTCATAGTTTAGTTTATATGTGGGTATACCCGTCAAAGAAACTAAAGCTAAGAATTCTAACTTTTGCCAGTTTTATCTTCAAGCGATTACTTAACTACAGGATAAAAATCGTATCATATATAATGACTTTTACTCAAGTACTTAATCGTTTTGACTTGTTTATACCTAGCTACACGGGTGTAAATGCACAAGACCATTCTAAGAACAAATTGATACCGCACCGTACCTACCTTTATCTGCCACCCTAGTCTACGAATAAACCATGCCATCTCCAGGATTAAAACTGATGTTCAAACATGGGGTTGCTTTGAGCTCCGAAAATACGGGCAATGTTCGGAAGTGTCCATGGAGTTTCAATTATTGTGCTCTTATTGTGGCTCAGTCTCGCATCGGTTTTCACCATTTACTTACGGTGCTTGTTGTGATTTTCAATGTTCCAAATGGTGATCATTTAATGATGTCACCGGGGTGTATTCTATTTTGCGATTTCACAAGGAAATCAAAAACATTAAGGTATTTTTCGTTTACCTCATCATGAAATTTGGCAAGAAGCAATGTCTTTCAGCACACGTAAATGAAAAAATCTGAAAACCGTTAATATGTAAATATGTAGTTAACAACAAAATACCTACAAGTTAATACGGAACCCTCGATGCGCGAGTCCAACTCGCACTTGGCCGGTTTTTTTTTACATTAAAAAGTATTTTCATTTCAGCGTCTCCAGCATAATAATTCCAGTTTGCAACAGACTGTTGACTTAAAAACCTGTCTCCTTCTACGGCACGATTTAATAACAGAGCAGTGAACAAACTAAAGTGTTAGTCGCCGTGTACTAGTAATATATCACGAGAGATCTTCTTTATCCGACCGCGGACGGGGTGCGAGAAAATGTGGGATTGTATAGAAAGTTTATGGAGATTTTTCGATTTGAAAATGAAGTTGGTTTTGTGATTTGGGACTTTAGATTTTAGATAGGAGCAATGCCAGTGATTTAGATTTAGAAGTGTTTAGCTTTTAGTTTCCCGTAATAACAGCCCACTTGGACAGGCAATCACTAAATCCGTTCTAAAAATAAATTGTTTAGAACAGGATAGTGTTTGATAATACATTGCAATTGAATTTGTAAAGTGTTTGTATCGGAAAAAGATTATTGTTAACAAAAGCGTGAACTCTCTGAAAATTGCATTAAATAATAAATAGCATCTCTACAGAATTATTAGTATTCCGTTTATTGGAAGAAAAAACACCACCCAGAAAACAATGAACATCGGTTCTCCATTGACTGAAATACGTATAAAAAATCTCCGTAACACAAATCCTTCAACTGTAAAATAATCAGCTAGCTACATAATTTTATAAAATCGGCTCCTATTTTCTCCGAAAGCCTAGCCACCCCACAAGGCTGTGACCCGATTCCGCGATATTTTCTCAGGACAAAGAAAATAGAAGCACAGCACTAGCGGGTAATTGTGACGTAATGCGCAGAATTTATACAGAAACTCTTTTAGCATAAAACGTATTTACGTATTTAGGAGTCGGACCGGGCAGGACTTTAATTAGTCATGTTTTTGCGAGAAGGGAAGATATTTGTGTACCTATTTTTTAGCGTTGGGTGAGTCTCGATTGAGAGTAAATAATATATGGTGAAAAGGCTTTATAATCTGATCACGAATGTTCAATACGTTTTGTTTCCAAATTTAGTGTTTATAGCATAGCGTTGGACTTTAAGGATAAGGACCAAATATCATTATCTACCTAGTCTTTTCCCAACTACGTTGGGGTCGCCTCCCGGTCTAACCGGATGCAGCTGAAGTATTTAACATGGAGCGACTGCCTATCTGACCTCCACAACCCAGTTAGTACTGGGTAATACGAACGATGCCCTTTGGTAAGACTGGTTGTCAGGCTTAAGGACCAAAAAATAACAATGGAAAATTTAGGTAGAATATCTATTTATTTATTTAGTGCATGGATAACTTAACTTACAGCTAATAAAAACAGACAAATATATCAATTTTTATACTGCATTTCATGTTTTTTTTTTAATATAAAGAAGGGACGAGCTATGGTCACCATGCTTGCGTGTTCGAAATGATTGGTCCTTTGTGTCAAAGTTATCTCTCGATACATTTCTTCGTGGTGTCCTCGATTTTATAACTTTAGATATAAGATTATCATAGATTACACAAAATCGTAACTATTGGAAATCCATTAGTTTTTATAGTTCCCAGTGGTGCTTTCGGTTTCGACTAGCCAGACAGCTTAGTCAGAACATAGATGTAACATTGAATGTCTAGACTAGCTTTCAGTCTAAACTTATTATCACCTAGGTAATGCCGCGTGGGTGTTAAAATTATCCCACGGGTAGATACGTAGTAATAATATAGTATTACATGCTATAACAATATTTTTTTTTATTTCTGTCTGTCTAACTGTTTGTTTTGACTAGTCTCCGAAACGGTTGGACCGAATTTGACGGGACTTTTGCTGGCAGATAGCTGATATTAAGAAAAAAGATTAGGATTCAGTGAAAAACCATTAAAAGCCTTGAAATTGTCAACAAAATCCAATTCAAAAATGGAAGTATTATTTTTTAATAATAATTTCAGGCCAACGAACGGCGAACAACTAGGTGTTAGTAAGACGACAAATAAAATTTAATGTCACTATAAACAACAAAACTTATTAAAATATTTCACAATAACTAATTGTTACCAGTTCTCAAAGTTTCAAACTTGTATCTGGTTTTAGTCCAGACTAATCTATAGATCGAACTTAGCCTGTAAGCCTGCGAAGCTTGTAAACTGAAACTTGTAAGACATTTAGCATTAAGTATTCATTGCTCTGTTCGAACTTAGTTATAAGTTGAGGAGCCTAATCTAGTGGGTGATGGAGATGGTTCATTGCCTTTTAGCGCGTTGTTGGAGGTAGTTTTAATTGTTTTGGTCGTGTTCTGTTGTTTGCCGTTTGGCTGTCAACGAATTTCAGTTCTGCCACAACTGTTACTGTCAAATAAGATAAGAATAGTAATGAAATGGAAGTAATTAATAAGTTTGAATTCGCAGGGTATTGGGTTCGTCGAGGCCTGTGGCCTAATTATTATTCTAGTATCAACCCATGGTGTCCCAGCTGACGAAGCATGCATTCTATTCAATTCAGGCGGCTGCCATATTCCAGGATTTCTTAAAGCGGTTTAATTCATCTCGCCATCTTCGCTTAGGTATTCCACGACATCGAAGTTTCTCACCTTTATAGCATCCATTTTCCATATACATTACTATACTCTTTGCATCCATTTCTTTGGCTGTCAAATTAAAAAAAACTTATGTTGCAATGATTAAAAACCAAAGACGATTACCGAAACATTTAATACTGGTTACTTTGGGCGATGAATTTAAAAAAAGTATTGTGAATTTTGAGTCCAGTTGAATATCTTAAATTATAGATTCTCTCCAAAAGCATTCTAAGATTCTCTATAGAATGAAAACATTGCAATAATACAAATTCAATCTGTCTATACATATATTGACTTTACAGTAGCTGTATTTGAAATAACGTTATTTCAGGATTGATGTAAAAGAAAGTTTTCTTTTCTCGTTAGGAATGTGAATTTGTTCTCGATCCACATGCGTGTTCAGAATAATACATGTATTGGTAGTACAGACGAATTGAGTGATGTAATGTCACCATTTCTTTTCTTTTCTGTATGAATAGGTAAGCATAAATTATATAAAAGGTGTAAAAACCTCTTAACGAAGCCGAAAGGCACTTGTTTTCCCCGTCATTACGATATTTTTTTTTGTTCTACACATACCTGGGAACCTTCTAGTTATGGAGATATTAGGGGCCAAAGTTCCAACTTTTTTACAAGTTTTTTTTTAAATACAAGTTTTTATTGTAAGATTTTTAAACATCTCCACGACCCCGGAACTATTCAATCCATCCATCAGCACAATGTTTTGAGTGCATTACATTGAGTTCTACGACGAAACATGATTTTTCACCCCAAAAAAAAGTCGTTTCCCAGCAATAATGTTTGTAGTCTACGAATAAACCATGCCATCTCCAGGATTAAAACTGATGTTCAAACATGGGGTTGCTTTGAGCTCCGAAAATACGGGCAATGTTCGGAAGTGTCCATGGAGTTTCAATTATTGTGCTCTTATTGTGGCTCAGTCTCGCATCGGTTTTCACCATTTACTTACGGTGCTTGTTGTGATTTTCAATGTTCCAAATGGTGATCATTTAATGATGTCACCGGGGTGTATTCTATTTTGCGATTTCACAAGGAAATCAAAAACATTAAGGTATTTTTCGTTTACCTCATCATGAAATTTGGCAAGAAGCAATGTCTTTCAGCACACGTAAATGAAAAAATCTGAAAACCGTTAATATGTAAATATGTAGTTAACAACAAAATACCTACAAGTTAATACGGAACCCTCGATGCGCGAATCCAACTCGCACTTGGCCGGTTTTTTTTTTACATTAAAAAGTATTTTCATTTCAGCGTCTCCAGCATAATAATTCCAGTTTGCAACAGACTGTTGACTTAAAAACCTGTCTCCTTCTACGGCACGATTTAATAACAGAGCAGTGAACAAACTAAAGTGTTAGTCGCCGTGTACTAGTAATATATCACGAGAGATCTTCTTTATCCGACCGCGGACGGGGTGCGAGAAAATGTGGGATTGTATAGAAAGTTTATGGAGATTTTTCGATTTGAAAATGAAGTTGGTTTTGTGATTTGGGACTTTAGATTTTAGATAGGAGCAATGCCAGTGATTTAGATTTAGAAGTGTTTAGCTTTTAGTTTCCCGTAATAACAGCCCACTTGGACAGGCAATCACTAAATCCGTTCTAAAAATAAATTGTTTAGAACAGGATAGTGTTTGATAATACATTGCAATTGAATTTGTAAAGTGTTTGTATCGGAAAAAGATTATTGTTAACAAAAGCGTGAACTCTCTGAAAATTGCATTAAATAATAAATAGCATCTCTACAGAATTATTAGTATTCCGTTTATTGGAAGAAAAAACACCACCCAGAAAACAATGAACATCGGTTCTCCATTGACTGAAATACGTATAAAAAATCTCCGTAACACAAATCCTTCAACTGTAAAATAATCAGCTAGCTACATAATTTTATAAAATCGGCTCCTATTTTCTCCGAAAGCCTAGCCACCCCACAAGGCTGTGACCCGATTCCGCGATATTTTCTCAGGACAAAGAAAATAGAAGCACAGCACTAGCGGGTAATTGTGACGTAATGCGCAGAATTTATACAGAAACTCTTTTAGCATAAAACGTATTTACGTATTTAGGAGTCGGACCGGGCAGGACTTTAATTAGTCATGTTTTTGCGAGAAGGGAAGATATTTGTGTACCTATTTTTTAGCGTTGGGTGAGTCTCGATTGAGAGTAAATAATATATGGTGAAAAGGCTTTATAATCTGATCACGAATGTTCAATACGTTTTGTTTCCAAATTTAGTGTTTATAGCATAGCGTTGGACTTTAAGGATAAGGACCAAATATCATTATCTACCTAGTCTTTTCCCAACTACGTTGGGGTCGCCTCCCGGTCTAACCGGATGCAGCTGAAGTATTTAACATGGAGCGACTGCCTATCTGACCTCCACAACCCAGTTAGTACTGGGTAATACGAACGATGCCCTTTGGTAAGACTGGTTGTCAGGCTTAAGGACCAAAAAATAACAATGGAAAATTTAGGTAGAATATCTATTTATTTATTTAGTGCATGGATAACTTAACTTACAGCTAATAAAAACAGACAAATATATCAATTTTTATACTGCATTTCATGTTTTTTTTTTAATATAAAGAAGGGACGAGCTATGGTCACCATGCTTGCGTGTTCGAAATGATTGGTCCTTTGTGTCAAAGTTATCTCTCGATACATTTCTTCGTGGTGTCCTCGATTTTATAACTTTAGATATAAGATTATCATAGATTACACAAAATCGTAACTATTGGAAATCCATTAGTTTTTATAGTTCCCAGTGGTGCTTTCGGTTTCGACTAGCCAGACAGCTTAGTCAGAACATAGATGTAACATTGAATGTCTAGACTAGCTTTCAGTCTAAACTTATTATCACCTAGGTAATGCCGCGTGGGTGTTAAAATTATCCCACGGGTAGATTCATAGTAATAATATAGTATTACATGCTATAACAATTTTTTTTTATTTCTGTCTGTCTATCTGTTTGTTTTGGCTAATCTCCGAAACGGTTGGACCGAATTTGACGGGACTTTTGCTGGCAGATAGCTGATATTAAGGAAAAAGATTAGGATTCAGTGAAAAACCATTAAAAGCCTTGAAATTGTCAACAAAATCCGATAAAAAAATGGAAGTATTATTTTTTAATAATAATTTCACGGCAACGAACGGCGAACAACTAGGTGTTAGTAAGACGACAAATAAAATTTAATGTCACTATAAACAACAAAACTTATTAAAATATTTCACAATAACTAATTGTTACCAGTTCTCAAAGTTTCAAACTTGTATCTGGTTTTAGTCCAGACTAATCTATAGATCGAACTTAGCCTCTAAGCCTGCGAAGCTTGTAAACTGAAACTTGTAAGACATTTAGCATTAAGTATACATTGCTCTGTTCGAACTTAGTTATAAGTTGAGAAGCCTAATCTAGTGGGTGATGGAGATGGTTCATTGCCTTTTAGCGCGTTGTTGGAGGTAGTTTTAATTGTTTTGGTCGTGTTCTGTTGTTTGCCGTTTGGCTGTCAACGAATTTCAGTTCTGCCACAACTGTTACTGTCAAATAAGATAAGAATAGTAATGAAATGGAAATTGGAAGTAATTAATAAGTTTGAATTCGCAGCGTATTGGGTTCGTCGAGGCCTATGGCCTAATTATTATTCTAATATCAACCCATGGTGTCCCAGAGCTGACGAGGCATGCATTCTATTCAATACAGACGGCTGCTATATTCCAGGATTTCTTAAAGCGGTTTAATTCATCTCGCCATCTTCGCTTAGGTATTCCACGACATCGAATTTTCTCACCTTTATAGCATCCATTTTCCATATACATTACTATACTCTTTGCATCCATTTCTTTGGCTGTCAGATTAAAAAAAACTTATGTTGCAATGATTAAAAACCAAAGACGATTACCGAAACATTTAATACTGGTTACTTTGGGCGATGAATTTAAAAAAAGTATTGTGAATTTTGAGTCCAGTTGAATATCTTAAATTATAGATTCTCTCCAAAAGCATTCTAAGATTCTCTATAGAATGAAAACATTGCAATAATACAAATTCAATCTGTCTATACATATATTGACTTTACAGTAGCTGTATTTGAAATAACGTTATTTCAGGATTGATGTAAAAGAAAGTTTTCTTTTCTCGTTAGGAATGTGAATTTGTTCTCGATCCACATGCATGTTCAGAATAATACATGTATTGGTAGTACAGATGAATTGAGTGATGTAATGTCACCATTTCTTTTCTTTTCCGTATAAATAGGTGAGCATAAATGATATAAAAGGTGTAAAAAACCTTTTAACGAAGCCGAAAGGCACTTGTTTTCCCCGTCAATACGATATTTTTTTTGTTCTACACATACCTGGGAACCTTCTAGTTATGGAGATATTAGGGGTCAAAGTTCCAACTTTTTTACAAGTTTTTTTTTTAAATACAAGTTTTTATTGTAAGATTTTTAAACATCTCCACGACCCCGGAACTATTCAATCCATCCATCAGCACAATGTTTTGAGTGCATTACATTGAGTTCTACGACGAAACATGATTTTTCACCCCAAAAAAAAAGTCGTTTCCCAGCAATAATGTTTGCGTAAAGTTACTTAGTGTGATATACAGAATACTTGGTTGACGGCTTCGTGATGAGGTTGTTTACACCCTGTATAGGTGAGCTTATATGAGTATAAATAGGTGACATTATAAATAAAAAAATGTAGTTGTACTTTTCTAAGAACAGCAGATTTAAAAAAAAACCGGTGAAAATTTCAATGTTTCGGGTTGATGGAGTCAGAATGATGTACTAATTCGCTGTCCCCTTTCGCCCTTCTAGATAGATGGGTTTTGGTGCCTAGTATTACATGATTCCTCATCATAGAAGAAGATGACAAGGCCAGGAGTTAGGTAACGCAAGGCACTGACTGTACCAAGTTCAAATTGTTAAGCTGGAATGATGTACCTATGCCACGATTCTCCGACGAATTCAATAATTTTCATCATCATCAGCTTATAATGTTCCCACTGCTGGGACACGGCCTCCTCTCAATGAGAGGGCATGGGCTGTAGTCCACCACGCGGGCCCAGTGCGGGTTGGTAGATCTCACATGTCTTCAAATAATTTTGCACATTTGAAATACTAATGACATCTTTCATGTCTTGTTTCCTACTTCCGTCCATTCGCACATTATTTATCCGTACCACCTTCATCATCATGAGAAATAAGATCATCTTAAAAAGCAGCTTTAATATCATTTCTTTTTATTACTTCGGATGTTCCCGTGAAAATTATCTGCAAAACTTACAAAATTCTGAAGGCAAAACTCCAGTGGGACGAGAATTTTTAAAAAGTAATAATTCTGCCGTCTTTTTCTAGGATGTTGAAGTAATTAAATTTGTTGGTGTTAAGTTCATTTTCTTTGCACTTAGTTGCTCTGTTCTCGGAGTACAAGTACAAGGTAACTGTGAAATAGTTGCTGCGGTTATTATGTGAGCTAGCTTACTTCGTAATTAGGAGTATGAACCTGTGTCGGCTTTTAGTTAAGATTGTGAGTGCATTGTGCGGTTTGCTTTGTGCAAGACTTTGTTGAAGCCGATAAAGGAAAAAGGATGAAGCGAGGTAACCTATATTATAAAGATTGCAATCACAATTTCGATCTCTATTTTACTTATTATCGTGCTTAAATATTAATAACTAGCTACTGCCCGAGACTTCGTTGGCGTGGAATATGTTTTTTCGTGTATGTCAAAAAAAAAGATAGCCTATCTCATTCCCCAGGATATAATCTGTCTCCTTGCCAAATTTCATTATGATCCGATCAGCCGATCCCCGAAAGAATTAGACAGATTTGACCTAATAGTGCACCGACAGACTGACCGACATTTTTGTTTGTTTAATTCCCATGTTACTCAAATGAATATCGATTATTTTCAATCGCTCATAAATCCTTAAACCTTAAGTAAGTTTACAAGTGAAAAGTTCATAAATACCATTTCCAATGTAAACAACGACAGAACGAGTTGTCCCGAAATTCCCGGTACCATAATAAAATAGAATACCCAAATTCGAGACCAAGGAAGTCGTAAGATATTTCCGGAAAACCTTCTTTTCTCCGAACTATTTCTCCTTGCGATTATTCTAGAAACAAAGGCACTGTAAATAAAGTAAAAGCAATTTTAAAGCAAGCTTCTAGCGACCATGTCACCCTGAAATATTGTTCTACGGTGCGCTGTAACAGAAAAGGACGGAAGATAAATTGTAGTTAGCCATCTCTGTCTACTAGTGACGAATGTTCTTTAAAAATGGGGATTTATTAAAAACATTTTAAACGTATACATCACTCCCGACGTGTGAACGAAATAGGTTTTAGTATTTTTATTTGACGTTATTGCACACGTCTCTTACTTGAGATAAATCCAATTACTTTAAAACTGAGGAAGAGAAAAGTATAATGGGATATGGTTGTGTTTTTCATCTTTTATACGTTTACTGCGTACTGGTCGTTTTTCAATCAATTTGGGAAATTGGTCTTTTGTTCTGTATTGGTTTCTTATTTCTGGTCCTTTGCTACTGGAAACTTCAGTCTCGCGTGACTTTTACGTGAAGATGATTTTGTGACAATGATTTTTATCCCCGTTTTTACTAACACTAGGCGACATCTATTTTAGCAAAATCTGGCTATTCCCGACTGCTGGATTACGAAGCAAATTTTAACATCATCTCATCTGCCTAGCCTTTTCCCAACTATGTTGGGGTCGGCTTCCAGTCTAACCGGATGCAGCTGAATACCAGTATTTTACATGGAGCGACTGCCTATCTGACCTCCACAACCCAGTTAGTACCGGGGGTAATACGATACCCCTTGGTAAGATTGGTTGTCAGACTTTTTGGGCCCCTGACTACCTAACGACTGTCAAAGATCTACAAATGACAGCCGCGAAAAACGGCTTAACGTGCTTTCCGAGGCACGGAGGAAACTCGGTATGTAATGGGCGGTCACCCATCCACAGACCAACCTAGGCAAGCACGGCTTAACCTAACGATCGACCCGAGCGGCTGTTATTATATAGCCACGAGCTCCTCGAAGCAAATTTTAACGTGTTATTTAATTACATAAATGTCGCCTAGTGCGAGTTAAAAGGGTAATTGGTCTTCTGTATTACCGATGTACGCCATTTCTTAAGGTTTAACCACATATTGCTAACTAAATGAATAATATAATTGACTAATACTAGTAATTTATTTTGTCCTAGGTACAACTCAAAGCTGACGACTCTCGCGCTACCTTCAGTGATATTCGAGCCTAAGTTCCGAGGATCGGTCCGAAACCTGGTATACTCCGACTTGCCTGGACAGCCACCGCGGAGGCAGGAGTTGAGACATTCGAGGGATTTAAAGGTAAGTTTAGTAAGTACTAAATACCGGAGCTCTTTGAGTTTTCTAAATCGTAGCCTAACTAAATGACTGAACTACGTACGACAACCAGGTAGTGGATTAAAAGGTGGTGGACTGACGTTTATTTTCAACAGCGGATACGTTATGTGCCATGTCTCTTTTAACTACTGAATTGACTAAATATTGTGTTAGAAACTATAAAAAGATACCAATTTTATTTTAGGTAGAGTTTTTTTGTTTCTTAATAATACTTTCAATCGGTTTCACGTCAGCAACTTTGAGTACAGTCATTACACCATGAGTAAAACAATTTTAGTTTTACACGAACTGATAACTTTAAAAAATAATTAGTACCAAGACAGTACCATCGCAAAAAGTCCGACAAAGTGTCTCCAAACAAACTTACAACAACAAACTTTGTTTGCGCCATCTCAACATTACTATTCAGCGTTTTCTTTGCGAAAAATCAAAGTTCAAATAAAAAACTAGGTTAAAAACAATCACAACTCCCCCTGGAGTCGACAAAAGGAACCTTATGAATAAATTCACTTGTGACGTCATTGTTTTATGCTAATCTTATTTACTTTGAGTACCGGCTAAATCAGCTGGGTTTAACAAACGCGACTGCTAATTCTCACGTTTTCACGCCTCTAGGTGTTATAAAACTTGGAAGCAGTAAGAGACTTATGTTTACCAGAGAAGAGTATATTTGGAGTTGCCGTGAACTGATCCCACTTGTGGGAGGAGTAAAGAAAAGAGTGGCAGTGGAAGTGTCTAACTGCCCATTCAAAGACAAAAAACTGGCTGTCTGTAAAGTCGTTTTACGGACGATAATTTTACGTGATAATGTAATTTTTCATGATATTAGTGATTTTAACCTAAAAACAAAATTTCAAACCCCTTTTTGGCCCCTTAAGGATTGAAATTCTAACAACACCGTTGCGTTAGTTGCCAACCATACGCCTATATAATAAATTTTATAATTTTAACTTCTAAAATCAAGGACTTTCCATACACAACTTTATCCCCTTTTTTAACTCTCTGGGGGTAGAATTATCAAAAACGCGGAGACACGTGTAAATTATCGTAACGTATAAATTATCGTCAGCCTAAACACAAAATTTAAAGATCCTAACTTTTAGACTAATGGACTTTCATATAAACTTTCATCCCCTATTTAACTCCCTTAGGGGTAGAATTTCGAAAAATCCTTCCTTACTCCTTGTCTAGATTATAAGGCAAAATTTCAGTTGGTTTTCTAGGTCCAAGAGTTTGGGCTGGGCGTTGATCGCTGCGCGCGGAACGGTGTGACACTTTTTCGTGCGTGCAGCCGGTGTTCATCGATTTATGCGACGTTATCACGTCAAAAATATGTTTTTTACATTGAAATATAAGTGCCTAATAAGACAAATGCCACCACTGTTAGAACACAGGCCTCTTCAAGAAGAGAGGGAGGGCCATACAAGGTGCACCACGTGGGCCCAGTGCAGATTCCCTGGCTGGAGGCCTTACACTTGAGGCACCCATAGAATAGCCCGGCTAAGCAGACGACAACCTCCTAGGCTGACCTGCGAGAGGCATTCACAAAAAAAAAAAAACTAGTGCGTATTAGTAGACGCAACATCTTTGAATGTTTTACGATATTTTTAAATTGTTTCACAAAATCACTTTATAAAACCTCATCATCAAATACAATCTCAGACACTAATATGCATTGTGTACTAGTCCTCATGTGAATGGAGCAGTCTGGACTTTAAAAGAGACGATGACCTCTGAGTTTTTCGGCTGTTTCTTCTCAGAGTAGTCAGGTACGAAACACCTGCCCCATCTAGTTTTTAAAAATAACTTGTAAAAGTGTTTGTAAAAACCTACTTGCAAAATAAACATCATTTAGTAAATTTTAAGTCCAATAACAAGATATATTTCATAAAAGACTGTCGCGTTACCTAATAGATACCTACATTACCTACAGATAATTTTCAAATACTCCGCATGCTTTCAACAAAATCATAAACATCGCAATTTGTAAGCCATTGTCATTTCTTAGAGACACAAGCCCGTGGGAATTTGAACTTTAAATCGTCAGAAAAGCGGTTGATTTTCCCAGTCTTGAATGGAAGGTTTTGCTAAGTTGGATTTAACAAAGAAATTCCATTGAGCGTTGGCTTAACCCTAGTCATGGTTTTGTTGTGTGTGGTACAAGTGCAGGGAGTGCGAGGCATTTTTTAGTAGTTCAGAAATATTCTTCTACTCTAGGTTCAGCAATGAACTAAAATTAAATACCATTAAATAACTTGCATATTCACTTCAAGCGAGTTGTGGCCAAACGCAAGCCTATATACTTAATATAAAAAAAAATCGAGTGGGGCTGTGTCGGTGCACACGGCCGGCCGTTGGTGGCGTGAACGTGAAACGATATCAGCGAGTCGCTTTTAGTGTAGATTGAAAGATTTTATTTTTATTTTTAACCCTTATTGGTTGTTTAAATCGATTGGTCTAAACAAACTCTGTAAATATACGACAGAATCACCGCGCTATCACGTGTGAGTCGTGAGTTATACTGAATAGAATCCAGCGAGATGCCCCTCCCCCGCCGCCCCGCCCGGCCCCGATGTAAACTCAAGATCTTAGCAGCAAGCTGACTATATACGCTAAATAATGACACTTAATTCATGTTTCTACAAGGAATAGTTTTGTAGTTATTAATGTCAAAGTATATGACGCAATTCGTTACGGTCCGGTTTTTTTACATGGTACCCCGTGTATGGTACTGTTTTTAAAGACGTTTCACGTCAAAATAAAATGAAAAAGTTTAAGCAGAGATGACGATAGGTCTCATGTAATAGAGCCTAGTGCTATCAAGCGGGAATATTTCCAGATTCCCGGATAGTACTGAGAAATTATTTACCTATATGGAAGCCCAATTAAACTTTGTCCTACCTAGGATCGAACCTTACCTACAAGACTTACTTATAATAGTAGCACTTGCAACCACTAGACCAACGGGGACAGTCTTGCATGTATCTTCCATATTCCAGTTTCTTTTTTACAAACAAATAATCTATGATCTATAATTTGACAATAATCTATTCCAATTTGACGAATATTATAAATGTGTTAGTTTGTGAGGATGGGTGTATGGATGTTTGTTACTCTTTCACGCAAAAACTACTGAACGGTTTTGATGAAATTTAGCACACAGATAGTTTATAACCTGGATTAACAGCTGGTTAAGATTACTTTTCATCCTGATAGTACGATCTCGTGCGATAATACTCGAACTTCAAGCGAGCGAAGCTACGGGCATAAGCTAGTATTCAATAAAATGCACAGTATCGTAAACAAATATTAATATTAAACGTACATAGTTCACATTGAAAACCAACCCAGTAATTCCATCAACATCATGTACCGTTCGAGTATTTAGACGTCCGATTGAAAGTGGGCGATCAATTGATATTAGATTTTTTGGCATTCGATATGGCATAGTACACCCAATACCGTCGTATTCCGATCACTATTACCGGCAGCGAGCTGATTATGGACCCCAACGGGATCGTTCGTTAAGGGCCGCATCACACTGGCGATTTACAAGTGCACGTGCTTCGTGCAACCGACGTGCGTGTATGAAATGGAGTATGGAATGATTGCTGGTGGTGTTCTTGTAGTGTCTACCTCCATGGGACAAATGCATTAGTTTATCTATACTAATATTATAAAGAGGTATTTGTTTGTAAAGTTTGTATGAAGGGATAATCATCGGAACTATCGATCCGATTCTGAAAAATCATTCACTAACGAGAAGCTACATTATTTTCGAGTTTTATAGGCTACATTTAAGCGTTCCTGTTGATTAATTTCTGTACATAAAGGGAGCGAAGCCGCGAGAAAAACTCAAGTATGTTTATATTTGTTCTCGTTGCGTAAGCGTAGCGAGCGTGCAACGTCTACGACGCGTTTGCGTGAGAGTAATTGATATGAGTGTATGAGATAGAGCGTAAGAAGTGAGTGTACACATCTGCCTAGCCTTTAGTATGCAACTGACTACTAGAATTTCACGTGGAACGACTACTTGACCGGTTTCCACAACTATGTTAATAGAAAACCCGGTAAGCCCTGGTAAGGCTGGTTGTCAGAATTTCAAGCCTTGATAAACGAGTATACAATAGTGCGAAATCGCGTAGTCGCAACTAGCTCCCTTTTTACCAACGGATTTCATTCACAAATTGGCTAGCTGGAAACAGCGCAAATCGTCTATGTGATAGCGCCCTAAAGCGGTTTATGCACATGGAGTACTCTGCATTAGCGTTCTATAGCAAGCAGTTGCTTGTTGGAATTAATTCTGATACTGGAGCAGCTTTATTTCAACATGTTTGAACTGTGTTGCTAGGAAATACAGATATGGAGAAATGGTGAGGTGTTTAGCAGATAATTTGGTACTGAGATGCAATTGTTTAGTGATGTCTAGTTTTAAGTTTACTATGAGTTATGTATGTGGTTATGTACTGTCGATCTAATGTTGGTGTTAATAAATTGGGCAGTTAGCAGGCCTAGCTTAGCGGACTTTAACATAAGAAAAGGCCAATTAATATATTACTTGTTTTGTTACCACAGACGTCCGGCCTGCAGTACAAAGCTAGATCAGGGACATTTAAATATATAAAGACAGTGGTGTCGATTCTGTTGTGCACAAACTAAACTTAATTTAGGCTATTGCTTTCTTTTACTAAAAGGCAGTGCGAGAAAAAGACGGCTATAGCTATGAACTAAGTTAGACATGTCAAACTATTGCCTTGCGCTTCACAGTGTTTTTAGTCGACATGTTTTTACGTGCACCCTTCATTTGTACAGAAATATTAGTCCCAACTAAATTTGACAGCTCTAAATTACGTCTGTCTCTTTCTCGTTTTATTAGAGAGAAAAAGATAGCAATAGCCTAAATTAAGTTTAGTTTGTGCACCACAGAATCGACACCATTATCTCAACTTCCACAAAGACGTCTGGTATTGATAGTTTATAGGCTCGTAGCACCAAAAAACACGGTATTTGGTGCTACGAGCCTATAAACTATCAATACCAGACGTCTTTGTGAAGTCTTTAGATACACATTCTTCATCTTTTACGCTAGCTCTTACGCTTAGACCACACTTAAATCGCGGTATTCCCGCTTAGCATAAATAAGACGCGACAGCTCGATAGCTTCATTTTTGTCTACAACACTACGAAGCTACGACACTACGTTAATTTCTACTACACCAAATTATTTATTATTTACTAGCTTTGGTTTCCAGTAGGCTGTGATCGATACATTTGTAGAACTGACCATTTTTCGACCAATATAATGTGATTTTTATAATGTCTGCTTGGACTTAGTTCTGAGTTTATTGACTGACTGAATGTTCATGAATCCTTCTTTACTCATTTCAGGAGTTTACCGTTCACACTTGACTGTTTTTTTTTCTACACTCTTTTATTTTCTTTGTACAAGTTGAGAAATCTGTAACGACTTTAACTTTACTAGAATTATTTCGTTTCTCATTTTCTTCTATGCGTTCAGAGCAAGATTAAGTCACAAAATACTTTCCTACTGGTTTTCCAAGCAGTTTATAACTTTAATAGACATGTATATCATGACATTTACCCGCCGCTCCCTAATAAATCAAGCTTGGTATAATGACATAGATATAAGATCCAATCTCCCCTGCGTGTCCTTGAGCTAGTTCCATCATTTGCTTGGCCGACCGCGGTAATCGCATCTTGCCTTCGTTAAACACTAATTGTGTAAACAGCATTTTTACTTTTTTGCAACCTTTTGCAAGGCAAAAGTCGGATATTAAGTTGTAGGCGGCATTTGTTTCGCGTAATTATTTAAAAGTCTCAAAAACATTTTCTAGTATAAAGGTAATACTTTTATATTTGAAGTATTATTTATTGTTTTCTTTGAATAATCTAATCAGGTAATATTAAACAAAAGCTCGATTTTTTTAAAATATCCATTTGCAAAATCAAATTCGGGGAGAGTAGGGAAAAAGCATCGCCTGACTATTTCGTGGCAACAATGAAAAACACAGTCAAAGGTCAAAACATACACGGAGGCTTATGTAAAACACAATATTTTAACGCAATAATTAATTAAAGTATTATCAAAAGCTTTTCACATAGCGCCGACCAATAATTAAAATTATAATACCTTTCGCCCACCATAATTACTGCCAATGATAAACACGGTAACAAATTAAACACGGTTTGCAAAATAAACCGCCTTAGGGTCGAATGTTAAAATTATTCACAGAAAGATTTTCAAGGACTGCCTGTTGGATACGACGACCCTTATTTATTTCATGTTTCTGTTATTTTCAAAATGATGATATTATGTTAATGTTGACGGTTCACTAATTGCAATAGATGGACGAATTTGGACGAAGTTACAAAAATATGACTTAAATTATACAATATACAATGTTTTTATATCAGTTTTCTGTCATGCTTAAATGTATGAAACTAGAACCATATTTATCTAGCACACTATAATGCACCCGGCGTGCGTAATTAAGTTTCGCTGCAAAAGGCAATGACCGAAGTTGTTACCTTTTTATGTTCCGGCGGCCTATTAACGAAACTTTATAGATGTAGAAAATGCTATCGCATACGGCATCATCGATTATGCGACTGCTTCGTTTCTCGCTCTAGCTAATTACGGTTCTGAGCGACAGAAAAGGATAGGAGCATTGAAAAGTGCTACCAGACACACCAGACAAACATATATCTAAGTTATAAATGTTTATAACTAGCTGATGCCCACGGCTTCGCCCGCGTGCAAAAGTGATGATTATGCTAACAATACTAACTTAGTACCTAAGCACCACTGTTACTAATACTTAATACTAACAAAAATAGGTACTTAGTCGGAAACTTAATCCATCGTATTATTGTATTGTTTATGTATGAGTGTCTAGAGACTGACCGACCCCACAGTCAAACCATTAAAACGGTTTTGTGGGGCTTAGTTTATAACTTTACTTACCATATTAAAAAAAAAAAAAAAAAAGACGAAGTTCAACCCTAAAACCCACCGTAGCACCACTGTCATAAAACCACTTCAACCAAAAAACAACAAAACTTCAAAAAACCAACCCTTCAAAGGTCGCCTGTCCAAATTATTCACAGTAAAGTTTTTAGCTGTAGGTACAATATTGTCTCTGGGTTAACCCTCAGATTTAATCTGTCTATACAGCCGAGGTTAGCGGGGTCAGCCGATGGAGTCAGCACCTCGGGGTCTTGTGTTACGTGTCGGCAAAAGGTTATTGTTATAAATAGAAGAATGTCAATCGATGTGATTAAGGTCTCGTGAATAGGAATGTGAAATTAAAATTTAAAGGTATTTTTTTACAAATAATTGATTTACTTGACTTTGTTAGTATTGTTTTAGCTTGTAAAATTTAACTTCTGGATATGGTTTTCCCAAAAGCCATTGCAATTAACGGTCAAACTGGAATAACCAGTTTACATTTCTTGGCAGATAAATTGTTTAAAGTGTTTTTGTCAGCAGAACGGGAAACACTGGCATTCACTTAACCCTCAGTGGACAACACTCATAAGCTAAGCGACCTATTCTTTGCTTTTATTTCTTTGTCTAAAACAGTTGAAGTACAAGCCTTATCAATCAGTTTATTTGTACTAATGACGCTGAAAACGACTGCATTTATTTTAACGAAGTTTTTTTCTTAGTGACAGTGTACATTAACGATCATGTACAAATACAAAAGCTCATATCGCTGTACCTTTTATACCCTTCACAAGATTGTAATTTAAAAACCTTTTCCCCGTATAATCGAATACTTGAACTATTGTCAAAGCATACTCCGGATGTCATTAAGCTATCTGCGGAACGTGCATAGCTTGGGTCGAAACCGTGCATAGTTTGGGACGAAAGCGTACATATCGTGGGACATAAAGAAGTGTTTCAATAATGCACAGCACTTTATCTATGCCGTGTCGTTTAGCGATAAGCGATGTCTCAGTTACTAAGTGTGGATATTTTGTATGAACGTGATGTGCATGCTGTAGTAACCGAGGATGTTTGAGTCGATATTTTCTATTTGTTGACGTTTACTGTACTGTTCTTATGAGTGTACTTGTAGTAGTTGAAGTAGTAGTATATTAAAATAGCCGTGTGGTATCCGGCAGAGTAGAATAGACCCATTACACTCACGGGTGTCGTATAAGGCGACTAATGTCTGAGGCAGAACACCTTGCGCCTCCGTAGACCAGAGAATGGGCAGCAGCGTTTTCTGTTAGTCTTTCATCACTGCGATCTCCAATCCGCCTGCCAAGCGTGGAGATTACGGCAAATCCCTCCCATCATGGGAGAGGCTTATGTCCAGCAGTGGACGTTATGGGCTGTAGTTGTTGTTGTTGTTGTTGAAATAGTTTTTTGACATCTGTTTCAGCATTGTAAATCAGGCAATTTTATCTGTGTCTTACCTACGCTTAAGCTGTGTTAATTAAAACTCATGTCGATTACAGCTTATTGAATAAACGCTAAATCCCGTCTTTCATTTCACGTATTTCATCGCATCACACAGGATCCCATTAATTATAAAACGCTGTTAAATATTAAACACAATTTCCACTCACTCTTTTAACGGAAAAATGTAAAAATCATCCGACGAAAAGGGTGTCTCATTAAAATATCCAATATTTTCCTTGTCAACGCTCTGAATATCGGCTTTTCGTCTAGAATGTTCCGTATAAAGGGCAGGGTAATTCAATAACTTGAAAGCAAATGAGATACGCAGGATGTTGGGTAAATCCACACATCTAAAAACATAAGATGGTTAACGAGAAGTAAGGGTGATGTAGGTAAGGCCAACCCGCCCTTAAATCTAGAGTAACTGATTATTTCTTTGTTTTCTTCACGCAAACCTCTTGGGGAGGGAAGATTGAAAGCTATTGTTCATGTTATGAATTCTAGTTTTGGGAAATATGCTTTTATGTGAGGTGAAATATGAAGGAGTTGAAGGAATGGAAATGTATCTTAATAAATAGGTTAGTGAGTCAAACAGCGTTTGAGAAAAGTGGGATATACGTAAACAGGTTTTTTTTAAATCATGATCAAAACGAAAAAATACTTTTGATTTACGACCAAAGTAAAGTATTAATAAAAGATGTATTTTATCACTTCTAGGACGAGTTTTTTATTTAATACGATCGTAAAATGTCCCCTACTTAACACGTCGCCCCCATAAACAATCATTTAACAACACTTCAACAATTTTATGAAGAAAATACAATTTCAAGTCACTCCTCTAAGAGTAAAACAAAACTAGTTACTGTACAAGAGCGTACTACATTATCAAGAAAATTCAATTTATCTTCATAAGTATTAGAGTAATATATAAACTGACAATGCACGCTCAAATATTCCTTTTGTAGTCAGAATTTAAATGTGAAAATGTGACTCGACACGATAAATAAAAGTTCAATGTGTTTTTTCACCCCGACCTCCCCTCGACCGTTAGATTCAAATATTTGACACTTGTTCATGTAAATGTCTTTGCAACTTGAATATTATTTTCTGTGAAATTGATGGTATAGTAATTTGATTTGAGTTTGTCTTTGAACTCTGTTGATTTTATTGACAAAATTTAATGTAAAAGGAAGAAAACGTATGTATAATATTTGCAATGATAATGTTAAGTTTATACGAAACTGCTGTCTTGTATGGATCAGAATGTTGGGTTGTGGCCAATTTACGAGATATGGACAATTCAACCCATTCCTTTTTTCAAATAGAATAGGAGATATAGAATATATCAACAAATCGGAGAAGGCAAACCGCTGCATAAGAGAACGGTCCCCCCCCCCGTCAGCACAGGCTTTGACTCGTAGTTTTAAGTACTCCTAGTTTTAAGTAACATCAGGTCTAGACCTGATGGGATCCTACATCCAATACTTCTCACACTTGTTTTATATGTGTAAAAAGAATTACATAATAGGTCGCAAAAGATCCCCCTCCGGACAAACTGCGCCAAATACACCTGTAATAATCCCTATTTGTAAGACATTAATCAAAAAAATTAAACATCTATTCTATTCTATTGGGTTGTGGCCACAAAAGGGATGAATGAAAGGCATTTGCGTGTCGCGGAGTTGAGGATGCTAATGGGGATGTGTGGTGTTGGATAAAGTAAGAAATGAGTATATAAGAGAAAGTCTGAAAGTGGTGCCGGGGACTGAAAAGTTGTGTGGTCATCGATTGTCGTGGTATGGGCATGTGATGCGGAGGGATGAGGATAATGTCGTGAAGAAAGTTTTGAGTATGAATGTGGATGGGTACATGAGTAGAGGAAGACCAAAGAAACGATGGATGGACTGTGTTAAGAATGATATGGCAAGAAAAGAAGTGTGTAATGAGATGACGAAAAATAGAGAAGTATAGAAGAAGAAGACATGCTGCGCCGACCACAAATGAATTGGGATTAGGGCAAGAGAATGATACGAAACTGCAAAATACGTCTAGTCTTTGAGCCATTTGCCCAGAACTTACATGTGAAACACAAAGACGGACCTTTTTCCTGCAATGCCTTGGAATCTTAAGTAATGGATATTCAGAATTTAGCATAAACTGAGCAAGATTAATAGACTCGAGGTTCTTATATTTATTGAAAACTGGTTTACTTTTGACTTGATTTAATATCGGATACTAGTAATGCATGTTCGTCTACCTACCTTATCAAAACTATGTACGGTCGAGCAAGCTATTTGGTTTACATTTTTACAATGTAATTTGTGGGTTAAACTGTAAACCAAATAGCTTGTTCGACCGTACGTGTACGTATTTTACATGACGCGACTGCTTATCTGACTTCCACAACCCAGTTTGTGGGTAACACGATACCCTTGGTAAGGCTGGCTGGCTGGCTAACCCACCCGTAATGACTGTCAAATATAGAAAATAAGAGACAAAGCGCGTTAAAAAATTCAAATCCGACCTTAGTTTTACACCAATAAAAACTTACATAATCACCCCTCATATTAACAGAAACGACTTTCTAACAAAAGTTAAGCTGTAAAAAAATAAAATAGAAATCTCAGCCAACATCAATCAATTCACAAAGACTACGGAAGCTGCGCTCAGAAATCGCGAGTCACTCTAAACGTTGACAATGCAAACGATGGCTGCTTTACATAGCCTGAGTGACTTCATAATTTTTAACAAGCAAGCAATGGATAATTGGACGTTTTATATTGTTGTTTGTGTATTCATCATTTTTTGACATTTTTAGAAAGTAAATGTAATTGAGGTGTTGTTTGTTACAAATGTTTCTCTCATTTTGCATTTTAGAAGTATTTTCTAACTTATTTGAATGAGTGATGTTGTTTTATTTGCAATACGAGTAATGCAATGCTTAATTAAGCGATTGGGTCTCTTTCCTCCTCAACCCAATTACGAAAAAAAAACATAACATAACATTTTTATTGCCCATAAGGTTCGACAGAGGCGGTCTATAATTATAAAAAGTGAGAAATTGCATTCAAAAATGCACAAAACAAACAAAAAATACATTAAAAAGAAAGACAAATAAAATAACGTTCTCCGAAAAACAGCTGACAAGTGCCAAATAAAATGACAAGCAACCAAATCAAAGCCACCTACTTCCGAAACTGTTTGACATAACACATAACATAATTTTCTCTTCAAACAGAAAACTCCTTGCCTTCATTATATCTACATTTATTTCTATAGGAAGAACATCGGATGTTATCAAAGCCATCAAAAGCAATAACGTAAAGGTTTATAGAGTCATGCTGGAAATTGTAATGGCACAGGAAATAACAAGCTGGCTCTTTGCCTATAGTAGCGAGAGAGTCGGTGCAGGGTGTTGTAGGTAGTTGTTCCTAGAACTGAGTTGGAGATGAAAATATGGTACCTACCGTCCGATTGATGTTTTTTGTATTTGAAACGTTGCCTTATTCTAGCTAAAATCGTTTATTTCTTCATATTTTTCATTCAATCCCATTGCTGGTGCATTTATTGACACAAATAAAAAACCTAGATCATAAATAGTTGGTCCGTGTGAGAATCTAAACGACTTTTAAAAATAGATTGGATAGGTAAGTACTTAGTATGTACTGTGAACGTATGCATACCTGCTAACTTGGGCCGACGCCCAATTTTTAGATAACAGGTGCTAAAGTTGCGTAAATAAATTCATTTTTTTCTTAAAGGCCGAGTGCTGATTTTTTAATATGTTGTAAAGAAGATTGTTAAAAAAATATTATCAACCCTTCCAAATGCTTCAGGTCGCCAGGAAATTTCTGCACTTCCGAGCACTTCGAAGCACGGAAAAAAATATGTGATTTTACCGATAGTCTGAGACTTATTTTCAAAATATAAAAAAAAAATAGATTCTGACGTGATGTTTCGCGTTATTTTTTTCCGCGCTTTATAGCGTCTGGCAGAAATTTCCGTCAACGGGCGCTGTCAGGCAGTGTTGGTTATTATTTTTAACAATATTCTCTGTAACATATATAAAAATCAGCACTCAGGCTATAAGAAAAAAAAAATATTATTTTTACGCAACTTTAGCAACTAATGGTGTCGATTCTGTTGTGCACAAACTAAACTTAATTTAGGCTATTGCTATCTTTTACTAAAAGGCAGTGCTAGAAAAGGACGGCTATAGCTATGAACTAAGTTAGAGATGTCAAACTAGTTTACCCGGTTAAGCCTTGCGTTTTACCGTGTTTTTAGTCGACATGTTGTTACGTGCACCCTTCATTTGTATAGAAATATTAGTTCCAACTAAATTTGGCAGCTCTAAATTACGTACGTTTCTTTCTCGTTTTATTAGAGAGAAAAATCCACTGCCACACATTTTGTTCATGAGAAAATAAGTAAGGTCTGTTGGCCCTGGGATCTTGGACCATAAAGGCACCTCTTTACTAGGATTCAACAAGACTTAAAAAAAAGTTGGATTGTCTATATTCACCGTTAACAAAACTTAAATACTATAAATATTATCTCAAAATCAGCCTACAAAACAAACCCAGAACTAGGCCAAAATGTCAACACCAGTTTTCTTTCAGAAAGTCTAGAGAAGTTAGACCTCGTTCAAAATAGGCTTTAAGGTCACAGCAACCCCGAGGTCCAAACTGGTCACTGGGACGCTAAAATTACCAACTTTGTGACCACGAGCGAGAGTCCAATTTCCTATTTACAAGTAAAGGTTTTTATTACTTTTTGTTACGAAATTATTTTACTTTGTAACACCGTTTTTGTTCAGTGATTCGGATCAGCTAATTTGGAGTGCAGCGGATATTATGCGGGCATTAGTAATAGCTGTGATTTAGGGTGGGCTGTAATTGTTACTCCTATTGCTGGTGAAGGCTATAGCCTAAATGGAGATGGCATTTTGAAACTGAAATGTTGGCATTGATAATGATAATAGCACTGTTAACTGCGGTGGCAGAATTACTGATATCAAATGGGCTAGTTAATTCTAGTACATGAATAGTATTCGGCTTCTTCCACTCTAATTCTTTTGAAATCTCTTTATAGGATATTTCTGTTGGCTAAGTGTCCATGGAGTTTCTTGCAAATTCTTCTCCAAAGAGATCTACTTCTTGGAATGGGCTACTACAGTACTTTCACAAGTTATTACGCCTTGTGGGCGGGACTGTAGCTTCGCCTTCTTTGTTTTTCTGACATTCAAAAGTGCATTTAATGGTCTAATTTAAATAAAAGGTTTGAGTGTCACAGTTTAAGGTAAAACGGCGAAGGAAAACATCGTGAGAAAATTGGTATGGGGACTTCTAGCCCAAGAAGTGGAAACATTGCTGGCTGATTACGCTGAGGTTAATTATATCCATAATCGATAATGCAAGGACGTTAATCAAATAGTCAGGTGATAGTAAGGTCAGGTGCGTATAGTACTCGCAACCGGCGTGCGTGTATGACCAGATGTATGAACGTGAACGAGGCAAAAGGAGTAGCATCGGAAAAAGGCGGGAGTTTATGAATGATATTATGTTTTTCTCAAACATGCTTGGAAATTTGAGCATTATTTTGACAACCTTCTTCGAGGTAAATCGAAATTGCTGTACTGGCCAGATACATGCGACCATCGGCCGGCAAAAGTTGTATGAAAATCCATATCTGTCGTGTTTAGCGGCCAAATAAATTACATAGTAAACTCATATCTGTTGTGTTATTTAAAAATGGAACGATCTTTTACTTTGAAACATGGCAACCAAGGAGGTAACTTATCAAAGATTTTATTTAAATTTCGAATTGGCTTGCAAATAAAAAGCGGTTTATTGAAAAAAAAAACAAATGTACTCTTCAACGTGAAAAAAAATATTGTTGTTTGTCCACAAACAACATTATTTTTTTTGAGGTATTCCTCAGAGCGCACCTATTTTTAAACGCAACCATCTGAGCGCAACTAAATTATTCCTCGGACCGCACCGTTGTGTGCATCATTGATTTCGAAAAGTAAATGTATTTCCTCGCATTATTTGAGAAAAGTACACTATACTAAACAAGCCTTGGCCACAACTAGACATTGATGGACTTACGTATGTGTTGACACGTTCGTCCATCAATGCCTCTGTTGCTGGCCACTGCAGTAATGTATTATATTAAAAACAGATCCCAAATGTTTCTACATGTTTTACTATTACTCGTCACTGTTCGAATTCCGCGAATAGTAGTTTCATAAGCACCAATATCGAACAGCAATTATTATAGTTGCTGCCAGTTAAGACGACAATAGCGGTCATTGACCCACCTACATTTGTTAAAGTTCTTAAGTTTGAAAACCAAAAATAAGTCGGTTCAAGCCTTGAATCGTTATCTATAACATTTTTCCTAATGAAAATACATGGTTCATTTGTTTTGGTTCGTACGAAGAGTTACTAGGGACAGGGCAATGACCGTTATATTGTCATCTTAACTGGCACCAACTATAGTTGAATCGGTTATTTTGAAAAGGGCACAAGTCACACCTTTTGCTGAAATTGAGTTAATTATGAGGAAGTATTTGTCTATGATCCCCGCACGTTTTCACATAAAACGGCACTAGTCCGTTGTTTCATTGCTGCATGACTGGTCATGTCAATTTTTGTTTATTTTGAAAAAGGCTTTAGTCCTGGACTTGTGCCCTTTTCATAACAAACGTCTAGTTGACATATAAATATAAATAAATAAATATTTTGTGTTTTATTGTTATTTACTAGTAAAATATTGGTCTTTTAACGGTAACTAAGTTCATTCGTTTATTTTTAGGTGCAAAAAGCAATGTTTCAATAAAACCAGTGAACATATTGATGGATTAGTGAAATATGACTTCAAACTGGCCTCCGGGCGAGAGAATGTATCAAGGCCAACTGAAAAAGCTTATAGGGATAGGTAAGGTGCCAATAAATATAAAAAAAATTGAGGACATAAAGAAAGTCATGAGGCACATTTCCTCAAACTTTATAGGTTTCTATAATGAAGTAACAAATAATTGGCCCACCAAGACTTCTGAAACAATTGAAGAAGTTGCTGAATAATTGCTAAAATAGTGTGTAGTAATTATTATTCATAATCTTTAACAAATGTTGTACTTACATTATTTAAACTTGGTAATTTCATTGACTTAATCCTGTATGTTTTGAAAAGGGCATAAGTCCAGGTCTAAAAATGAGCTTTATCTACACTTCCTGTATTATAATATATGACTTACTAATATAACAAAATAATAACTTTTAATAGGGCCTATTAAAGGACATATAACGTTTTTAACACTCCATAGAAAAAAATTGCAAGAGATTGTTTTTGTGTCTCCTGAAAAGTTCACAAAAGTGGACTCAAGCCCTTTTCAAAATAACCGATTCAGTTAGATCATTAGTGATTTAGAAAGTAAATGCAGGACATCAATTACAGACTTTCTCATAGCAGCCAAAATTTCACAGGAAAGATAATTTTCCACCTCCAAACGTTCTCAAATAGATATTATAGCAATTTAAAAGGAAGCTGACGTTATAGCCTCGTCGCACAATTTATGCGACGTTCGTGACTTGTCTGTTAAAAAGGTCTTAGGTCTCTGGAGTCATACCAGATCCGTACGAATATTCTTTGGTAGTTGGCGTATTTTTGAGAGGTTATGGTCGTCGGATATTCTAAAAGTATTATAACTTAGGGTAATATTCACGAGTGTTGTTGAGTGAGAGGAGTTCGTGACTAAATAACTAGTCCGCCATCTTTGGGAGACCGCCATATTGGTAGTCATTCTCACTGTCACACTTAGCTAGTCATGCATTGTCATCCAAACTAGACATATATAAAAAAATTCAGCTCAATCAATATCCGGGAAGTGGGTCAAATTCAACTTCTACGATTTTTTACATAGTTAGTTACAGATGAAGCCAATAACCCAATACATTTTTGACTTTCCATCATCATTATCGCTCTTAGAAAGTCACCTTGTCTAGGGCACCAGATTACCTCTGGTAATCATACAGTTAAGCTTAAGCAAGACAAAGCTAATATCATCTAACAAAAATGTTCAGGCGAATTATGTTCGGATCAAGAAAATTCACCAAGAGAAATATTTCAGACGGTAGGATTAATTTATTTGAGGAGAGCTGGGACCTTTTGACCGGCTCAGCGTCGTCTGAGGGGAGCAGAGAAAAAATGAGCATGCATTTATGTGCATTATGAGTACATGCATTGGGGAGGTAGGGGATAAATGGGCACGTTACAAATTTTAGCTAGGCAAATATTTCGTATTCTATTTTTGCTTTGAGAAAAAAATATTGGTAAATAGTCAAGTATATATGTGGTTTTCAAACTAATGTATTTGTATAAAAAAAATATACAGTTTTTTTTTTTATAATATAATAAAAATCCCTGATAGGCCTAGACAGTATTTAACTCAATAGAATATGTGATACATATTTAAAATATGTTATAGTGCCTATTATCTAAGCTTTACTCAAAAATAAAAACCAGTAAACTGACAAAGATTAGCGCCACACGTATTCCACACCATTCAATAACAGCTAATCTCACCCGTCAACTATAAAAAGCGCTAGATATCGGCTAGAGCGCGTAAATGGTACATCATTAAAAATCCATTACGCGGTGCATGCCCGATAGCTTTTTAATCTGAAGCGCTGCAACGCTGAAAGGTGGCGTGACGTGCTTACAACTAGACGAGAGATTTATCTGAAGGTGCTTCAAAATGAAGAGGGATTTTTTTATGCTGCGTTCAGCGGTGATTTTGGTGTTCGGTTTTAGTGTGAGTGTTTGGTTTTAAATACATACACAATAAAAGAACGATTTATATTATCCACATTTGAGATTTTTATGATGGTTCAAATCTTTTAAAACAATATTTATAATGCCTTAAATAACAAGTAATACTATCAAAACTTGTAATTTTTTATATGAAAAAAAAGACAACAATAACTACACAAAGTTATTTCAACGTAACCAAGCATTACGAAATTTTGTAATCAGTAAGTTTTTCTTAAAAATTATTCACATCTTAAGAAGATATACCAACATCATATATTTACAAGGCTGTCATTTTCAGAATCTGTGAGATTTACCTTTTAATTTAAAAATAACAGTAATTTATGTAAGATTAATTGGTGGGTTTGTAGGTTATTTGATTAGAAATATAAAAAAATTCTCTGTAAATAAATTTATTATTACTCATTTGTGCCAGTTTTTTTGGAAATAAGGATGTTTATCGTGACACAGAGAGGGAGACAGGTGGCTGTATGAAGCAAATATAATATTTTATATTTTATATTCTGAAAAAACAAATAAAAAAATACACTTTCAGAATTCAACGAATCATCTTTAGTTCGAGTTATTTCAAAGAAAAGTAATGTTACTGGGAATAATATTTTATATTTTCTTGTTATCTTGCTAAATGGTAGACGATTTTCCTAGTAATGTTGCTTACATTAGTACATTAGTTGAGGAGCTCGTGGCTAAATAATAACAGCCGCTCGGGTCGATCTTTAGGTTAAGCCGTGCTTGCCTAGGTTGGTCTGTGGATGGGTGACCACCCATTACATACCGAGTTTCCTCCGTGCCTCGGAAAGCACGTTAAGCAGTTGGTCCCGGCTGTCATTTGTGATCTTTGACAGTCGTTACAGGTAGTCAGTGGCCCAAGAAGTCTGACAACCAGTCTTACCAAGGGGTATCGTATTACCCAGTACCAACTGGGTTGTGGAGGTCAGATAGGCAGTCGCTCCATGTAAAATACTGGTATTCAGCTGCATCCGGTTAGACTGGAAGCCGACACCAATAAAACTTGGGAAAAGGCTAGGCAGATGATGTTACTTACATTAGTAGATAAATTATAAGTATTTTCTTGTTACCTTTGGTACAATATTTCAGTAAAAGCAATCTTTAAGTATTGTACTAGATTATCCATACGGTAATTAAGATTGTTAGATGATCATTAAATATTTTGCTGTTCACAGTCTGGCTTTGTGCCCGGTCGATAGCACTAGACTCGCCCCCTATTACATGGGACTTAAACATAACTGGCGAAATGTGGGTGTACTACCTCTGCCTAACCCTTCGGGGATTACAGGTGTGATGTTATATTTACCTTTATGTGATGATTATAAATATCTTAATTATACAAGAATATTTACGCGGACAGCTAAGAGTAAACTTCAAACCGATTTTTTCTAATACTTTTACAACGATTTTCTCTTCAGTTAATAAGATATCCACAGCCACAGCACACCATTGTTTTATTCGAAATATGGTTTTTATATTAACTAAAGATTTTCCAAATCACTCCAAATTATTAAACAATCGTCCATTGAACGCACAACTGTTAACCCTGAGCCTGAAATAAAAAAAATATGATTCATAATTTATGACATTTCTAATCTTCCTTTTTATGCTTATGGCGACAGGTAAAGCCATGAACACGTTAAAATAACGCGTTTCAGAAATAAAACGCCAAAAATTATAACATAAAGCGACCTCGGGTAAGTTGTAAAAATTTAATTGTTTCATTAATCTACAGAGAAATGCGATAAATTATTATTATTGCATTTTTTGAGGTGTAGGTAGAATGGGGAAAAATGACCGTGAGAGAATTTTGTGATGATTTAATTTAGGTGTGACTTATGAAATGTCCGTTTAAATAGATTTATTACGTGGCTATCATAGAGCCTTAATAATATTGTATTAAAGCAATACCCTTTCCCCCTCATAAAGAGGAGGCCGTGTGTCCCAGCAGTGGGAACATTATATACTGGTTATGCTAAAGCAAGAAAATGGTACGGATATAAGTAAACGATGATCAAAAATAGTAAAGAAGACGTCAAACACGTCGAAAACGTCAAGGTATAAAAAGGGGATGACATTGAATATTAAAAGTGGCAAACATTTGCGTGTAAAAGAAAAAATAACCTCATACTAGCCGTGGGTGACTTATGGCTTAAAATAAATGAATGCGAAACAAGGTACACATAATCCAACCTACCAAAATGTAGGTGCGAGTATACATGCAAAAAGGATCACTGATAATACCAAAATAATGTATTGTAAGTCCCGAAACTATCGAAAACTTTCCGTGCTCCGTACGGTGGCAGAATATTAATGGGGGAGGCGGCACCTTTAAGGACACACGACAAATTTATTGGAGGCAGACATATTTTGAAGTTTGGGTAGACAGCACCCCATTACTACGGTGAATAACTTGGTTTAATGTAATTCGCTGTCATTTTTTGTTTGACATCTTGTTTTTGTATGCGGATTTGAGTAATCGACTTGACATGGTATTATGCCCATTCATACGTATTGTTTAACGTAAAAATAAATAAAATAGTTGTCACTGAATAGTTTCTGTAATAAATGTAAAATATTCAATGAATGTTAAAAGATCTGATGGTTGAAGTGTGTAAAACATGATATGGCTAGAGAGGAAGTGACTGAAAGGACTAGTAATAGAAAAGTATAGAAAAAGACAACTGCCGGTCCAAAAAAGGACGTGTGGCGTGTACCAGCTTTCTCCTTAGGAACAGTACTTTATAATTCCCGCTGTAGATTACTGTCATTATCCTTAGACATCATTATCCTAATGATGTCTAAGGATAATGACAGTAAACTGACTGTTAAAAACATTACTAAAGGTGGCGTTACTAACGCCTTCTTACTAAGTAAAAGCTAAATAAATAAGGAAACATCACCTTGGCCTATTACAGGTGTGTGAAAGAGTGGGTGTTCAAATCCGAGTAGGTACCTATACTGTAGCAAACAGATGTAATCGTTCAAAGATCAGACTGTCTGGCCCGAAATAGACATGCGTGTGTGTGGGAGTCAATAATTTACTTATTATTTGCCAGACGTTCAATGTTATCTTATTACATTAAATATAACAAATCTACATCATGTCTTTATTCCCTGAAAACGAGAATGGTACATTCACGTGTACATAATGTAAGTAGGGTGTAAAAAGATGTCTCTTCGGTCTAATGGTTACAAGCACGAGCACAGACGCCTGGGTTGGATACCTGGGGCTTAGTGTACTTGGGTTTTTCAATAGCAGTTCGTAGTCCGAGCCCAATAGATGACAATAGCTCGCCCTGTATAACATGGCACTTAAAACTTAACTAGCCAAATGTGGGTGTCGATGTTTTACAGGCTCCTTTGGGGAAATCACGCGAGATGTTGTGTTCAATAAGGATCGAGACTATTCTTGAAGAAATTGCGTTATTGTTTTAATATAATGTCCTCCATTTTCAACCAACTCCAAATGGTAACAATTCGCGAACACTTAGACGCATTACCCCCAATAATTTTAACCCAATAAACTAATTAATTACGTCGATACCTGCAATTCCACATCCCAGTTAATGTCACACTTGACTCGAGACTCGTAATGAAATAGGGATGGCAGGTGAATGTTTTTGGAGTCAATATTCTATTACAGAACAGAATGAAATCGATTATCGTACTCACAAGTATTTAAATATATATTACTATATATATTACTTCGATGCAAGCAATATTTGTGAATAAATACAATCTAAGGTTTTGTTTACCCTAAATCTCTCAATGTACTCGTCAAACATCTTTTAGTAACTATAAGACAAATCACGAAAAACGTAATGAACCGACTAGGAGTTCTGTAACTCCTGGCTTCTTTCGTATTAAATAGTACTCCTTGAGTTTTCTTACTGTTTGAGTCTAAAATGACCTAAAAAGATACCATTACACCCACAATTCCCGTAACCACACAGTAAATACTCAATCGTACAAAAATAACAATACCAGAAACCAAAATCGCATTCATTCTCGCATCAGAATGTAAACGCAAACAGTTCACTCAATTTCCCGCGCTCAACGTAAACGTCTCTCAGCCCTATGACACGACGCCACTCGACGGTGATTGCGGCGGCCATGTTGCTACGTCACACCGTGACAGCCCGCGAGCGAATATTAAAGCGTGTTGATAGTGGAATAAACGTGTGTGACGTAACACCCCGACCTCCCCTCGCTTACTTAATTGGGGCTTATTTTAAGGGTTACAGTGACGACTGAATCTAGAACTTTTGCGGTATTTTTTAAGCGCTAAAATTAGGGTCTTTTGACTTTTTCGCTTTGAATTTTGCTTCTATTTTACGGAACACAGGTTTTTACTTTCGGAGTTTACCTATGTCATTTTTGGTGACAGTGACGTTTATAACATTCGCGGCCCGTGGCGTTGATTGAGGGTTATTTTAGGACGAGACGAGAACTGGGATATAGGTATGGTGGGTATGTAACAAGTTTGTATGTAGCCATTTTCAATTGCCTATTTTTATGGTACCTTTGTGCTTCAACTTTGATTTTGACCAGTCAATTCTAATTTATATAAGTTAAGTAGGTACCAAAAACAGCCAATTTTTATAATATTTTTTTTTAGTACAGGAAGATCCTGTAAATATTCAGATATTTTAGTAAATTTATTCGAAACTTTTTCTAACGAAAATATTAATGTTTGAACTGTTTAAAAGACTATTCACCTATTTTATACTAAGCATGATTTGGTGTCGCCATATTAGTATTTTACGAGGCTAATATTACATACTCGATAATTATATTTTGTAACTTTAATACAGAATCTAAAATTGCAGCGAACTCTCGAACAATGAAACTTTATGTATTGGGTTTCATAGTTAGATTGTATTTTAGTTCGAATTTTGCTGAAGTTAATTTGAACTTAAATTGCCTGCATGCATGGGTGTGTTGTTTAATTTTTGTTTTTTTTCCATCCCAAACATTGTGTTTAGAGTATAAACCCGGTTTAATGAATGAACGAATGAACTGTGTGAAAGTTGATATGGCTAGAAAGGGAGCCATGGCATGGTAACCAATAGAGAACTATGGAAGTATATGCAGTTACTACGCCGACACTAAACAAATTGGGGGCTGGGAAATGGTGTTGTTAATGAATGCAATACGTATTAGATATTCAAATAGAACAAATATCCCTATTATTAAAACGATTGTGATTAGATTCAGGTTTGGGCTTTCAGCTATCCGAGCTAACCGTCCAATCATTGCTCTTTTAAATATGAAAAACTGTTTATCTCGTCATACGCCAGTAATTGATTAATTATGCGTGACGTTTGGTTGGTATCGTCATCCAGATAACTGCATACGTCTTACGGTCGCGAACAATATTTTAATCAACATACTACCTAGCACTGACCTGCAAATTACAAAAAACTTAATAAAATTTGAATGTCGCGGGCTACCCTGTAGCATCCACCTTAATATCGTTTCACGTAGGTAATAGTGTGGCGTAAAACCTTAACCAGGATATTGTATTACCAATCGGTGACTTCAACATGCTCGTGCAATTAATTGACACTCATATAAAAGTACACAAAAAAAAAAAACGACAGTAGTAGGTACGAAAAATCTAAAAAAACACACGTGAGAGCGTGTCAAGCTATGTAATAACGTGTGACATAACGCCCCGGCCTCCTCGTGACGTTAATTGAAGCTTATTTGAAGGGGATGAAATATGTTAGCGCAGTTTTAATACTGCGACAGAATTCTAATATTAGGTAGCACATTTTTACCAACTTCCCCTTTATGGCTAGGCTGCATTTTTATTATTTTCGATCATGTGTTTTTTGTGTGACCTGAACCTGAAATACGATGGCTGAAAGACGAGAAAGAAGGCACGAAAAGAGTACCTGGAAGTATATGGGTGAGGCCTTTGCCCTGCTGTGGGACATTAACGGTTGATGAAAAATATAGAAAGAAAGAAAGAAAAACCATTTATTAGCCCTCACAGGACAATACACATAAAATAAAAAATGATGAAATTATCAGTAAACTACTTAATAAAATTAAACAGAAAAAAAAAAAAAACGAATTTACTTAGTCCTGTACGAGGCCAAAAGGCTCCTATCTCAGCATGGTGCTGTAACATTAAAAAACGTCACAGCGCTGGTATTCTGATAAGGCCCAAAGTGAAAGTGATGCCACGTCAGATACGGATAAGACTAAAAAAAATTAAAAATATAATAAGTGTAGACGAATAAACAATACATTTATGTGAAGTATAATAATTATAATAAATACGAAGAAATTAATAATTACATCTACACACCGCATAACCATACTGTTCGCCAATCTGTGCCATGACTTCTGGCAACACTGACGCGGGCAGACATAATTTGCCATTGTTTTGTTGTTTGGAACAGTAACTCAGCCAGAGAAGAGAAATTAAAATAATAATACTATAAACATAATCATAACAGATCCAATACACTCTTGACATTGGCAGAATAGTCGACATCGGCTTTGCTTGCCATATTAAAAAAATATAATAGAACCATAACAGATAGTGTGCAGTGATAGTGTAACATACTCGAATTAAACTGGGGCTGTGAACAGAGTTAAAACAAGAAACAATCATTACATTACACTAAGTATAAAAAGGAGAAAAGTGACAAGTGAAAAAAGTGCATCACGGTGCATCTCGGTGTCGAGGTGATGGGAATTCACAACCAGACACTAGAAAATTATGTATCATAGTAAAAATAAGGACGGCAAGATGTGTTTTTCTTTTGTTTTTGTCATACTCATCATTATAATAACATCACGCCTGTAATCCCCGTAGGTTTAGGCAGAGGTGTACCTAATAGTAAACCCACATTTCGCCAGTTTAACGGGGCGAACCTATTGCCATCAACCGGTTGGTGGTGGTTGTGGTTGTTTCCGTTACATGTTATAAGATTGTACAAAATAAAAAAAAAACAACGTTAAAATGGAAACCAAACAAAGTAAAGTTAAACCAAAACTATCACTTTCGTCGAAAAACCTCGATCCCAATACCAACTTAATAAGTTCACCGAAAAATATCGTTCGGAAATAGCTGAACATTTGTGGCAGCAATAAACGTCGCATGTTCGGCTCGGATTTAATATTGAGCGTCACTCGGAGATGTCAGGAGCAAGGAATATAAAGTACGTACGTGTAAAAGTTCTGGCGCCGAAATAGATAAGTGTGCTGTCAAACAAATATGTGCTTTACCACCCAATCATCTGCCTAGCCTTTTCCCAGCTACGTTAAGGTCGGCTTTCAGTCTTACCAGATTCAGCTGAATACCAGTATTTTACATTGAGCGATTGCCAATCTAACCTCCACAACCCAGTTAGTACTAGGTAATACGAAACCCCTTGGTAAGACTGGTTGTCAGACTTTCGGGCCACTGACTACCTGTAACGACTGCCAAAGATCTATAAAAGACAGCCGGGGCCAACGGCTTAACGTGCTTAAACTCTGTCTTCGGAGATTACAAGGCGTGTTGTTATGTTATGTTACTTCTATCCTCTCATCTCCGTCATTATGTTGGATAGTGTACAGGTTACATCCGGAGTTATTTACTATACAGACCTTGTGGAAACTAGAACAAATTTCCGTGCGTTCAAGCGTTTTTGCCATACCTATTATTGGAATCAAATATAACAGCTCACAACTTAGGACCCATTAATGTTAATATTTATCCGTGGTGCTAGGCAACTGGGCCTATCCCAGTTGTAAACGTCCCTTTGTGCCTATTGGCCTTGTTTCGTTCTGTCTCCTGCTGAAATGGAGGGAAGTGGAAATTACGGTTTTTTCCTACTCCTCCACTATACTTTTCTGATTAATTTCGTTGCGGGATCCAAGACAGTTAAATTCATTCTCTGGGACTTCGTCGAGCTTCATTGTCTCGGCGCTTTTCTGGTGGTCGCCACTGTTGATTCTGGCTTTCAGGAGTTACAGTTGTTTGGGAACAGTGTGGCGGGCTTGTCTCATTTCCGTCAATCAGTGATTTCTTAATTTATTAAGAAAGTATAATATGCAAAAGCAGGACAAGCTCGCCTACACACCAAGTATTTCTGCGATTTGTACTCACAGTAAAGTAGGTACGAAACATTTCATGGAAGTTCTATTCGGCAACAGTAAGGATTTTGACAAATGCCGTATATTAACATGCCCGCATAAGGGCGAGTCAAAGGCTTCTCGCTTTCAAATTACTTGTAGCAGTTTGTTGAGTAAAGTTGTAGATGTGTTTGTTGTGTACTGATACTATATTTTAAATACGTTTTAGATAGAAAGCAAACTCCTAGGCGAATTCTGGTCCGTTGTACCTATATTGCCGACACGCTATGAAGAATCATGACCAAGATTATGTCTGGACCTTTAAAGGGACTATGACCTCTGAGTTTGTTTCGGCTGTTTTTTTCTCAGAGTATAAGTCAGGTACGAAACAAACAACAAAAAAAATATTTTCAACTGTCTGCCTTTTAACAACTATGATATTATGAAATCGGCTTCCAGTCTAACCGGATGCAGCTGAATACCAGTATTTCAAATGGAACGACTGCCTATCTGACCTCCACAACCTAGGTAGTACTGGGTAATACGATACCCCTTGGCACAGCCCTTGGTAAGACTTTCGGGCCACTGACTTCCCGTAACGACTACATATAACAGCCGGGACCAACGGCTTAACGTGCTTTTCGAGGCACGGAGGAACCTCCATTTGTAAGGCTTTTTGAGGAGAACCAAGATTTAGATCTACCTTCAGCATATCAAGGGGTAGAGAGTACATACCTACGTGGTAACGGAGTTATGGGGGTCAGACAATGGCAAAATATACTGGTGTTTAGCTGCATTCTGGTAAACTGAAAGCCGACCCCATCATGGGTAAGCTAAGCTAATGAGTCTTTCTCATTTTGCGTGTATCCCTCGTAACTAAATCCCTATTTTCTCTCCAGGAGAGGAAACGAAGTGTAAATTCATGGAAACACATTTCATACAATATAAATCGCGTAGACACCCCTAAAAAGCCTAATGTCAGTAACATGACAAATTAAGGATGTAACACACCGTCACCATTTCTGTTTGTGTCTGTGAAACGTTGTTTAGTTACTTAGGTACTATGTTTTAGCCTGTTATATGCAAACGTATAGTCATATATGTGTAACTTACTCATATAATGTTACACAGTGAAAATTATACATGTTACTCATTTTTTGATTACTGTAGGCCCAGTACAACGGAATTCACTGACGGTCGACGAATTTTCATTCTTATGCTCTGAGTAATAAGGTACAAAAGTGGTGACAGTGAGTAAGCTGCATCAAGGTTTCAGTCGGCATTAATCGACTTAAATGAAGATTCAGGAAAAGCCGTTTACTTTGAAGTGTACCGACGTGACCCCAAAATACAGCGATGGTAGATGCTTAATTAAGAATGCCGATCGACCGAATATATAGTAATTAAAGCCGACTTTTTATCAAATGGGTATTGCCGAACCCAATGTGCCGACCGGAAAAGCGTAAGACCCATAAATATTTCGTTTCTGTTAAACTCACTCTGATCTAATGGTGAAATGTGAGTGCTCGACAGCTATCTACTCCCTGAGAGGGCTTTAAGCGTGATGTTATGTTTATGTGACTTTAAGTATTGACGTGAAAAGCCGTAATCAATCATTATGTTCATCAATCAACTTTGCTTATTGCGCTCTACAGGCAACAGGTCCCTTCAAAGTTTACATATAAGTAGTATATAGACACAACTTCCCTATATAATACATATTTTAAGGAATAAATTAGTTATTTGGGAATTAGTAGGCGCTGCTGATGAACATCAGGTTTTAGGTTCGATTATCAGGTTGGACAAAGTGTAATTTGTTTTTCCATCAAGAATCTCTTCCCGATTACATAAGATACATGGTAAGCGAAATGTGGTGTATCGGTATACCTCTGCCTAACTTCGCAGGAGTCACAGGCGTGATGAAAAGGGGGAAAATAAAAATCTGTAACGGTTTATTAAAACTCCCTAAAAAACCATACACAAAAAGTAATTTCCTAAGGTCTAAGTTACCCAATATTTCCCTTAATTACCTACATACTCCCCGTCTTTATACCAAAAAAAATATATTAATTTGATCACGTAAAATACCACAAGATTTTCTTCAAATTATTTTTCCAGAATCCTTAAATAAATCGAGGATTCCAGACATCCCATACTGAAATTAAATTCCTGAAACATATCAGATATCCCAAAAGCGTACGGAAAACGGTTGGGAAAGAAAATATTATTTTATCGTAAAATATGTAGCAATTAACGATTAATGAAAATGCGGGTAGTTCGCAAAAAGGTTCGTTGATGCCGTGTGGGTGGGTCACATACAGGACGCTTGAAAGTATGGGACGGTTACTTTATTTATTCATACTTGTCGGACTTAATGCCACAAGGCATTCTCTACCAGTCAACTTTTGGGTTAAAATAATACACATCATTGTGAAAAAGAAAAAAAAACAGGTTGTACAAAACAGTTTTTTACGTTAAAAAATATTTTCACCTAAGCGCTTTGGTAACTAAAATAATACCTTTTTTTAGATTTGGACCGGACCTCTTCTAAATTTGGGCTTTCGTGTATAATTGTGACAATAATAAATGTGAAGGGCAACATTGCTACAGACAAACGTGTCGTTTGTAGAAATCTTATGCCTTTATTATGCGCTAGGGAATGGGCAACTACAGTACTTTCACAGTTTTTATGTCTTGTGACTGGGACTGTAGCTACATTTAATTTTAATCTTTGTTTCGACAATTCAAAAGTGCCTGTAACTGGCCTACTTGAAATAAATGTTTTGATTTTGATTGATTTTTGATTATAGATCCAATATTACTTACAAGAGCATTTTTCCATCAGGAGTTTGTCAGTAGCAGCCACGGAGTCTAGATTTGTGCCAGGCAATAGACTCGCCCCCAATTACATAGGACTACAACAGAACGGGCCAGTCGTGGTTGTACTACATACTCAGGTACCACTAACTAATCCTCCAGAGATTGCAAGGCGTGATATTATGTTATCTTATGTAACCTACCCAAATCTGACAAAGAATGGATAACAGTGAGTGGCATAGAACTTTATTATGTCTACACGCAACAAAGTTATCACTACAAAAATGTTTACTACCAAAATTCCTTGCAGACTGAATTTCCTTAATAATAAAGCACCTCACCGTACAATTTCATTCATAAACCCAAATGTTTCATAGCAGCCAGTGCGTAGGCGTAGCTCCCCTGTACCATAGTATAATTATAAGCAGTACTGTGACTCGGACGTGTCCTTGAATTGAATGCCTATTGTAGATCAGAGTTGCTACTATCGGGTATACTGTGTGGTTTATCGTTATGAAAATGACGAGGCGCGCGCGAATATCAGTCTGTTCGCACCTTGAAGTATCCTTACGGGCGGGGGTAGGGGCGTTCGTTTAATTACGTCAGCGTTTCGGTCGTTTCTTTGAAGTCAACCTTCTGCTTATAATTTTACTGTGCCTGTACACACATCCCACTCACCGCCTACGCAGGCTAGTCCGTATTCCCGTCACGCGTAATTGGCGATCCGATATGAATACGGTGGATGCTTTCAATGATCATGAATACTTTTATGTTTTTCAATGAATTTTCATTTTATTTAAATGGGCTTGAAATGTTATTCATTCAGAGTTTAGTTTTGTTTGGTTATTTCGGAGTAATTACAAAGTATATGTTGCGTATGTGCTTGTAATAAAACAATAAATTAAATATAATTTACTGCTCAATAGAAACAGTACTTATGTATAGCCTAGTAGCATACACGTTTTTGTCGTTTTGATATTTTGAATTTCTCAGGTACAGCCCGAAGTCTGGATTTGTTCCCGGATGATGGCAATTGGCTCGCTCCATATAGCCATCAACCGGGCACAAATCCAGATAATAATTTACTCGACCCGGGAATCGAACCCAGGACCTCATGCTCAGCATTCGCGATTGCGACCACTAGGTAGTTTTGGTATATGTATTTAAGTATGTTTTACGTTTTACGTATAATAAAGGACTAAAACATACAAAACAACAGTTCAGGACATAATCAAGTCATCTAGCATTGTTAGCCCTCACTACTTCAGTACAACAAACTGTAACACTGTTGTTTTAAGTTTTCAACTAATGTTTGTTTGACAAATATCATACGCATTGTTTTCCCAGTGAAACGCGCGTGGGTGTAACAACGATCGGCCCACTCAACCTCGACAGCGACACTATGATTGTGTTTGATGTACTCTACATCAAAATTCATCATTCAGATCGCGACTTTTCCACCAGCACGCGTAGCATGACTTATTCTACCAATATTCTTCCAAGAACAGACAAAGCTCTTTCTATACAACTCGACATGTCTTCAGCCCGAGCATGGGGCGACCCGTAGACTCGAGTTTCTACGAAGACAACGACATAGAAATTCTTTCCATAGCAACGTGAAGTAAGTAAGTCTAGATTTGTGCCCTGTTGAAAACTGGCGCAATATGGAATTACCTACTACAGGTATACTACTTTTTCATTATCATGTGGTTGGTGCTTAACCTGGTGTCAGAGTTGTTATGCCGCCCATGGGCCTCTGACTTGGATTGATTGGATCCCTCAGGCATGCTGGTTTCCCCACAATGTTTTCCTCCAGCGAAGCAAGTGATAATTATACAATACAACCATTAGACTATCACTGCTGTTTTACCATTACCATTTTTTTTAGTATACCACTGCCCAACCCTTGGGAGAGCACAAGCGTGATGTTTTGTTCTTGTTCACCAAATGTACGCTACATTTATGCAACCTACCTATTTATTTTGATTATGATTATGTTGAAAAACGGTTCAAACCTAAACGGATACTCAACTATAATCCTTTATAAAATACCAACTAGGTCCTTAATTCAGAGTCGAGCGCCAAAAGTGACCTCGTTAGACCAAGTTAGTATCTAATATCGTTCCTATAAGACCCCCAAAGACGCGCACAAAGGACTTCGATATATTGTCCAAATAACCCCAACCGGTATCAGAAGCGGCAGCCATCAAAGCGCTTCCTGGGACCGGTGCGTTGGACGTTAGACAGTAGGAAGGGACACAGAGTAGATAGCCACAGAAGGTCGGGTCTGTACAACAAAAAAGCACGCACACATAACTCGCTTCACGTACAGCGAGTGCAAGCGCACTCACAATTGCCATTTGTTTGGGATCACCGTCACCAGGGCACGCCACAATAGTGGCGGTAAGTCGCCTCTTTGAGGAGTGGCTTGAGAGACGCCACGGGGCCACCACGTGGCCCCCGGCCACCGTAGGCGCGGGCCTGTGGACGGTGGGCTATGGGCTAGCTCGCCGTCCGTCCGTCGCATGACGACAGGCCGTGTCGACGGCGCGTTCGTGTTCCACGCGCGCCTCAAAGAGAGTCAGCAAAAAGGAAGGACCGATGCCTGCCGGGCTTGCGGGACTGTTCGAAAGAGATACCGTGGCCCCGGAACACAAAGGGCGATGAAGGAACATGGATGGGTTTTAGTCAGTAAAAGTCTGACACTCCCTCCTGCTCCGCCCAGAGCGGGAGAAGTCATTTGATGATTTACAAACGGAAAAAAAAAAAAAACCGTAACCGTATAGTTCTGTATACATATTTTTTTTGTTTCGTGACCACATTACAAAAATTCCACTCCCGAAGACTTCCAGTTGTTTCGATTCAGGTCCAATGTGGACCACTGGTGACCATAGTCGGAAATAACGACGCCATCTTATTTTTCAGTACGATTTCCACAGACAATAGCACAGATGTTCAAAACCAGTGCCCCCCTGACAAAGTCATTCAAGGGTCAAAAGAACCATACACTATAACCAACTTATCTGATCAGGCAGGAAAACACAGAACTCAAATAAATGTATCAAGTTTGACATATCGAGACAAATTTTCTTGACAAGCAGCTTCAACTTTTCAACTTGAACTGCACACATAAAGTGGCCATAATATACACGTCTATGACAGCGACTACAGTCACCGCGACGGATTTGCGGAGTAACTATACTCATGCGGAGAATACAAGTGAAGTAAGTGCGTGTTACTTTACGCAAGCCACGTTGCAACTTGCATCACCAAGGCCCTGAAAATAGCTTAAGCCTATATCTGCGGGCGCCTCACTCATTATATGAACCTAACCTTCTGTACGTTTTTAATCTGTGACCGGAAGATAGGACGGCGGGTCGGTGAATAAGTCCTGCGTTGTAAGCGGCGGAGATACGGCTCAGTGCGTGGGTTTGGTTAGGTAGCACATGCATGTCTTTGAGTGAGGAGTTCTTTAATCAAAGCAGGTTAGGGTTCATTTCAGAATAGGACTGATGTTTCTGACTGTGTATTTATTTTTGTTGTGCGGGGGTACTGCCATAGAGTTTCTACGGCTGAAACACAAACTTTTCTGCGAGAAGGAGTAGGCTATTTTCTTCATGATCTGCATCTGTTTGTTTTACTACAAAATAGGTAAATCAATACTTACATACAGTCAATTAAAAAAAAACTGAAGACCAATAGACTAGAGACGCGATGACCCGACTCGCCGTTGCTCGCAATATCATGGCGCTTGCAATTGCGTCGTAATGTCGGGAGCTCAATATAATTAATAACCGCGGAAGATATCCCGTAAGTGAACGTGAAAGCTTAAAGCTGTGTTTGCCAAGGGTTTTAAGAAAGTCTATGTGAGTTTTCGATGTAGAACTGTTAAATAAAATTTTACCTGTTTAAAAGGAGTTGCTGAATTGTGAGTAATTTAACTATTTACATTTCAGCAACTTCTATGTTATAACTTAAATTCTATTGAATTATTCATATTTCAATAGTTTCTGTCATAAATTATAACATTTTCACTAACAATAACAAAGGTTCTCGATCTAACAGTTATCTTTATGCAAATGAGTCCATTTCGATGACCTTTAACTCTCCCTTTGATCTGCCGCCCCTACCGTCAGTGTGTGGGCGGACTTTATTTGACCTTTCGAGTTTAAAAATATAAGTTACTGTTTTTGTTTCACAGATTGAAACCCATCTCTTATTGTTTTATTGGCCCTTTTCACTAGACCTTGTTACTAACAAACACCACCCGTAGTTACTAAGCGCAAAAAAACATGTCTAAACTTACGACACCTCACCCATTGTAGAATTGATGAGCCACTTGCCACTATTCGTATTTTAGCCGTGTTATACAAGCCGGGTTTAGTCGGTAATATACGTACTCGTGAATGTATAAACGTGCAAAATTGAAAAGTAGTGAAATTGGCTTATCAAAGTCGTCCTCGACTCTACACCCTTATTCACCGATGTGTCATGATACATCTCCAACAAGTTGTAAAAAAAATCTTTAAACAACTGTCCAAAAAGAGTCTGGTTCGCAGCCCGATTGATGGCAATAGGCCCGCCCTCTATTACATATTATGGGACTTAAAAATAATTAGTGAATGTGAGTCTACTGTTAGGTAGAGCATGATGTTATGTAAGAGTCCATAAATGGAAATTTTAAAGATTACTACTGTACATAGTTCCCTACTGAAAAACAAGTGATGAAAACGTACTTAAAATTGTTATTTGTTTAGCAAATAGACGTTGCTTCGCTATTATTAGTACGTATACATTTATTGTACGTCTGATATAAACCTTATTTAAACGAAAATAAAAGGCACTGTCCAGCAATAACAACAATCACAGGTAAAACAACAATCAAAGGAGAGTAAGGTAAAAATAAACACACATAAAACATTGAGGTCTAAGCCTTAAAGCTAACCGAATTTTAATCGTCCCTGAAATATCCCCGTAGAGAATGTTGGACCTACTACTAAACCATTGTGTGTACTTAATTTAACTTATGTAGATTAAAAATGAAACGTAGTCTGGTTTTCGTCCTACGCAGAATGTTAATCAGGAGTCAGACTGGATGTGGGCGTGCTACCGCCTTTAGGCCATTAACTTATCGTTTTCGTAATTTTGGTCGGATTTTTATAACTATTTTTAGGGTTTCGTACCCGAAGGGTGTCCAACGGGACTCTATTCCTACGCCTCCGCTGTCCATCCGTCCGTCTGTCTGTCAGTGGGCTATATCTCATGTTCCATAATAGGTAGACAGTTAAAATATTCACAGAATACCATGACGTACGGTACGATATCGAACGAAACCCTTTTTGCGCGATTCCGACTCGCACTTGACTGGGTTTTTTCTATTGGGCGTTAAATGCTAAAGTTTCGAAGTTGTGGAAATTTCTCTTGAATGAAGCACTGCAAATTAGAAATTCTAACATAGTTATTTTTTCGGTATAAACAAGTGTAAGTCAGAGACTATGATGGACCTTAATTAAGGAAACACGGCACGCCTTGTTTTGGCTCCTTACTCTGGGTTCTTATAATTTATTACAAGATTAATTGAGTCAAACACAGAACATTATGGAGAAAGATATGCAGCCTACTAATCCCCGAACGGTAGGCAGAGGTGTACCCGGCAAAAATACCCTGGTAATTTTCATCAGGGGATTTATTCCCAATTTGCTAGACATGGGGTTTAAACCCAAGATCTCTTGCTCACTAGTCTGTAGCGCTTACAACCACTAGACCAACGAGGCAGTCTAGATAATTATGCTCCAGGAAAACCACCCCTATATCATTATATTTGAATACGAATAACATTAATATCGCATAACGTTACGGGGAACCATTTAGATGAAAAATGAGCTCTTTGATTTAGCGAGTTACAACATTTTGTATTCGCATCACGTACATTGCGCAGTGTGTGAGAAATGAAAGAACCTTTCACGTACATACGCGACAAGGTATGACGCATAATGACATTTCATCTTTACTTCGGATAATAGTAATGGGAAAGCTGAAACATTGGTATATTTCAAACTAGAGTTATTGGTAAGGTTTTTAGGAAACTTGACTTCTTTCTGAATAGGAGCTTCACAAGTGATATTGAATGAGGTTTCTGATAAACCACTTGAGTGAGATACAAATAACATAACATCACGCCTGTAATCCCCAAAGGATTAGGCAGATGTGTACCTAGCAGAAAACCCACATTTCACCACTTTGTGTTTGGCCTAATAAGGGGCGAGCCTATTGCCATCAACCGGGCATAAATCCAGACTCCGTGACTGCTACTGAGAAATTCTGGATGGAAAAACCCTACAACACTTTGCCTGAACCGGGAATCGAAACTAGGACCTCATACTCAGCGGTCGCGATTAGACCAACGAGTCAGTTCTGAGTAAGATACATCTCATACAAACATGTTTTACCCTCCATCAAAGATAAAAAAAAAAACCGGCCAAAAGCAAGTCGGACTTTTTTCTAAAATCAGTTTTTTGGCCATAACTTTTTCTTTGGAAAATTTTTGTACCGTTTAACATTTATACCGTTTTATCATTCCGAGTAAGAATATGGACAACTTATAAATTTAAACTTTTTTGATGCAACTTGGGGAGGGGATTGAAATTTCCAAAATTTAAAAAAATAAACATATCTCCGAAACGGTAAATATTTTAGCATCGCAAATATTTTTTTTTTTAAACAAATAACTTAGTTTTCGAAATAAAAAATTATAACTGATAAATTGATGGCGTTTCCATACTAAACTCTTATGGGAGGATTTTAAAATTTATGATAACCATTAACGTTTAATTGTCAAACGTCAACAAAGTCGTTGCCATGACGACCCAGTCTTTTGGCAACTGACGTATTCATAAAGGAGGTACTTCTAAATAGTGTTTAGTCGAAACAAGGAGGCAGCCACGTGACAGGCCTCTTTGGTGTCCTGGAGAAACCTTCTTCGAAATCTACCTTTACATGTTCCCTTAACCATGTGCTGTAAAACATTGCTTCTCGCCAAATTTCGTGATTCTAGGTCAACGGGAACTACCATAATTATAGGTTTTCGGCCCAAAACCTAAAGGGTACTTCCGATTGACTTTGGTTAAAAGCAGTCTTACAGCACAAGTAAAGGGAAAATTCCGAAAAATAAAATAGTTGAAAATTAAGGTAAATTTTGGTACTTACAAGTTTTCGGAATAAAACTAAATTTGCCCATATCTTTTTATCGCGTTGACTCAGGACCTTGATTTATATAACTAATAGGGACTATAGACCTCAGTACCTGGTATAAATTTCAACTTGCTAGGTCCACCCGTTTCTGAGAAAATCGGTGGTGACAGACGGACAGACGGAGAAGAAAGTGATCTTACAAGGTTTCCTTTTTTTACCTTTTAAGGTACAAACAACAAAAAAACGAAGCTAAAAGATGTTGATTTTAGTCACTTTCGCCCCAAGCCCCTTTTTTTTCGGTTTGGAAATCATCAAATGACTTCTCCTGCTCTGGGCGGAGCAGGAAGGAGTGTCAGACTTTTACTGACTAAAACCCATCCATGTTCCTTCATCGCCCTTTGTGTTCCGGGGCCACGGTATCTCTTTCGAACAGTCCCGCAACCCTGGCAGGACTTCCGCAACCCCGGCAGGCGCCCCGACCCCCTAAGAGAGAGTTTTGACTTCTGATGCTGAACAACTTTCCGTATGAAACACAAAACATCCGATTACTTACGATCTTTTCTTTTTGTGGTTCTGAGAGTTCAGATTCTAGATGCTTAGAAAATGCTTAAACACTGGGAAAGATAGCAAAAACATATTTTTTCCTGCAGGAAAACGTACATAAAACCGACAATTTCATTTGTAGGCTTTAATACCACTTTTTTAACAAGATTTTACCAAGAAAAGCTTTCCAAATTCCTAGTAATACGTAAGCAGTACATTTGTCAACATCCATTCCTCAGGGAATCAAACGCGTACCGACTTAACGTCACATTTCATATCAATCATTTATTTTTACAGCACTATTCACTGTTTACAAGCGAAAAGGAAAAACAGGACCATTTCCATTACGTCTGGTAAATAGCACGAGTATATAGCAAATCCATTTACTATAGCAACTACCAAGTAACTCCCACTCAACTGTCACTTGAGGAAATTGGCCTGGATTCCTAGGAAATGCCTGTTTTGCGTGACATTTCGGTGGAGAATAAAAATAGAAGTGATTCTTGTAAATGGTTGTGACATAATAGAAAATAATGATGTGTGGGACTTGTAACTTGGGAAGTAGGTAATGCCATTATACCGATTTCTGCCACTATAAATAAAGCTCCACGATAAACGATAACTCGCGAAATTTTTGTAATTTGCAGGTCAGTATGTCCTGTCCTGTCCTTTTAGTATGTATATCCACCAGGATGCATTGAATACACGGGGGTCGTGGTGACCTAATACCTATTTAAATTAAAGTTCTATACATATACAAATTCTATACATTAACCGTGTTTTCCAGAAACACTCGCAGCTCTGGAGACCAAACACCCTGCCCCCGCGGATGGTCTTTCTTTTCCCGACCCTCCTGATTCGGACATTCACTCCCTCACCATTACAGGTCGAGAGGTGGCCGTTTGCTCCTTCCGAAGCGGCTCCGCCGGCGGCCTCGACAGCTTAAGTCCTCAGCACTTAAAGGACCTAATTTGTTCAGGCGCCGGGAGGCCGGTGAGTCGCTCTTGAAGGAGCTTACGGCTCTGATTAACCTTCTGCTCTCCGGCAAGGTGAAAGAAGCCGTCATCGACGTCTTATACGGGGCCAATTTATGTGCCCTGCGCAAGAGGGATGGCGGCATTCGTACCATTGCCGTGGGTACTACTTACCGTCGTATGGCAGCCAAGATTTGTTGTAAATTTTATGGTGAGGCTGTTTCAAATTTCAGCACCTGCATCTAGGTTAGGGTTCCAAAAGGCTGCCGTACACGCTTTGACGACCTACCTAAATTCTGGCAAAGGTGAGGTCATCCTGAAGTTTGATATTAAGAATGCCTTCAATTCAGTTAATAGGGACACCTTGTTAACAGAAATTAAAAAAGAATTACCTCAAATTTATAGTTTTCTTTGGCAGTACAGACACCCGTCTAAATTACTGTATCGTGACAACCTTTTGAAATCTGCTGTTGGCTGTCAACATGGTGACCCCCTCGGGCCAGTGATATTTAGTTCAGCTATTCACCCAATTGTTAGACAGCTAAATTCAAAATTTATCGTTTAGTATCTTGATGATGGAACCTTGGGTGGCGATGTATGTAGATACAGTTTTAAATGAATTATTTTCTTAAAAATAATCTTCACTTCATTGGCCTTGACCTAAACCTTGCAAAATGTGAACTGTATTTAGCAGACTGTATAATTTAAAATTTCTAGTATTAGTTTACCGGCTTATATATCCTCGGTCCACGGAAATAATCAGGAAAATCCTGGCTTCCACACTGATTGATTTTGATGTGCCGTGCTTCTCCGAGCCTATCAACGCTTGAAAACTCGCTTGCCCGAATTCTAAAGAACCCGACCACCCATTTTCCCAGAGACGGTGGGACGAGCCGCTCTGCAGAGTAGTTCAGATCAATCTACTGAACACGTCTGCTATTACTGCTGAGCGTGCGCGCCTGCTGGCTGCGGGTGAGTGGGAGTCGGGTCTTTGGCTTCACGCACTACCGTCGTCGAGCACTGGAAAGTTGCTCGACGACACTACTTATGTTCTCCTCATCGCTGTCACTGTGGTGAAGTTGTCAACAGCCTCGGACACCACGGCCTGTCATGCAGCCGAAGTGCTGGCCGTTTTTTTCGGCTAAAGTTGGATATGCTAACCACTTGAGAGCACATGAAAGAGCAGCACACCAAAGCTCTCTACAACCACCCTAGAAAGCCATCGAATGCAGTCGCTGTGGCCGAAATCGGCTAGATGGCATTATCATCAACTAGCAGGTTCCCAGGTATGGTCTAGAACAAAACAAATATCGCATTGACAGAGAGAACAAGTACCTTTCAGTTTCTTTAAGGGTATTTTAAACACCCATTATAAACAGAAGTTAGTTTATGTCATGGAAGACATAAACAATAAGGGACAATAATACTCAGCACACCTCTAGCCGTATTACACAAGCCATTCCTGCAACAAACTAATTCAGCAATTTCGTAATAAAACTCCGAAGTACGTGTAAAAACTTTAAATATTCGGTTTTCTTTTCAGCAATTAAAATTCAGCCATGTTTCAGGCCATTCGTGCTTCGAGAAAGTAGCCGGTGAAAAAAATCTTTACTAACACGGAAACCGTGTGGCTACGTTTACTTTGTGTAATTTTAATTACTTGGCAACATTATATGTGGCTTTGGCACGACTTTTGCTAAGGGTATGAGAATTTTGAAGGTTTTTTTTGAGGAAAGTTCAAGGAGCTAATTGATGATTGTGCTGAATTAATTAATTATAAATAGTTATCAATTATTTTTACACATGATACTAAGTTACAACGTAATGTAAAGCCTGTGATACCCAAGTAGGCGGTTTTCATTTCCATAGTTGTGTCAATTAATTAGTTTAGACCTGCTAGCTTGTATGGACCAGAATGTTGAGCTACAAAAGGGATGAATGAAAGGCATTTGCTTGTGGCTGACAAGAGAATGCTAAGGGGAATGGTTTGGTGGTGGTTTACACGAAAGGATTAAAATAAAAAATGAGTACATAAGAGGAAGTCTGAAAGTGGTACCGGTGACTGAAAAGTTTTATGGTAATCGGTTAGCATGGTATGGGCTATGATGCTTAGGAATGAGGAAATTGTCGTGAGGAAAGTTTTGAGTATGAATGTGGATGGGTATACGAGTAGAGGAAGACCAAAGAAACGATGGATGGACGATAAACGTCAACTGAATGCGTACGAAATTCGCCGACATGTCCAAGGGCTTTGATGCATAGGATAAATAAGATGGACTAGCCGGCCTGATTACCTCGTCTAGGATGTCTCCTGATCTTTGAAAACCTAATTGTATACGTTTTATGCTATGTTATACCTATATACCTACGTGTGTGAAAGACAACATAGATGAATTGATATCATCCATCTACCCCAGTTAAACTTTGACCTTTAAATGCATAGAGAGGAGTATATTCATTTATTATACAGGAGTAAATTTATTTATTTAATTTTAGTTCTACAAGCATAATTTATTTACACGGCAGTAAGGTTTAGTTTTGAATGTCCAAACTTTGGAATACCCAGGTAGTCTAAATAATACAATAAAATATCATATTTGTTAGTTCTACCGAGTTTCAATTATTTTCGATATCAATGTTGAAACTAAACAAATATTTTTTCCAATTTTTCTATGTTTAAAAAAAATGTTTTCTTTATGTAAACACTAATCACGCCTTCTATTTACAAAACAAATACATTTTCATAATAACTTAGAAAACAACTTTATTTTACAACAATAAACATTCATAAAAACATATTGCTTTCAACTGTAAAATGGGTTTTCTACTTTATGTTCTCATTTTCAAAGTATAATTTCCAATGGCACGTGACTGTTTCAAGCACATAAATATTTCAAAGAACTTTCTACTTTAATGTTTTGCTATCAAGGTGGAATTGGGAGTGACGTTGGAATATTTTTTGCTCGGTTAGTTGATTTCGTGATTGTATGTTATGATTTATGCAAGAGGTCGATAGGTGAACGCCTTGTAAAGGGTATTTGTTTCTGCTTCTTGCTTGCAAATGCTAAGTTGCTGAGCACGAAGTCCTGGGATCGATTTTCAGGCCAGGCAAAGTATTATAGGCTTTTTCTATTAGGCAACTCTCAGTAGCAGCCTGGGGCATAGATATGACTGTGCCTAGTTGATAGCAATAGGCTTGCCCCTATTAAAGATGTAATGTGAACCTGGATAAATGAATAAAAAATCAGCAACCCTACATTTTTGCTTAGTGTGGCACTGGATGGCGCTGTGTGTAATGTCCAGCGATATTTATTTATTTTTATTTTGTCTAGTTATGCGTACAAAAATGTATGGAGCAGTTAATTGTTTACCACGAATTCAGGTTTGGTCCCACAATGAAAGTTATTCATATTCAAGTTCTACACTGCCATAAAGTAAAATCATAATCATAATCATCGTTTGGGTGAATATCAGCAAAGTGCATTTTTTGTAAATGGCGAAATTTATTCTTCAGTTTTCGTGAAAAATACGGATCTGGTATAAAAAAATAAAATTTTACTTACTTACTAACTAAAAATAGAGTGTCCAAACTTAAAGAATCTTCAAGAGTCCCAAGAATATCTCGATAACTTTTTGTGATATTTAAGTTTAAAGTGTAGTGTGGCCACCAAAATTGATAATCGCCCACCAAAATCCAAAGTGCCCACCAAAATTTAAAATCAATGATTTATTGCATATAAGTAGTTTACAAATTGTTACAAAGTATATAGGTTTCATACACGAACCCTGCTATGGCACAGCAATATAAATAGTTTAAAGTGCTGCAGTGTCACAACAATAAACAAACCACTAAACCAAAATACTAATTTTAAAATGTCTAGCAGGTGTCCAAAATTAGTAATTTAAATAAGTAGGCTGTCATTATATAATAAACAGGGTAAGAACAATTTATTGGTCATTATATATGTTCACAAATTGAAATAAAATAAAAAAGCAAATAGCCATAATAATAATCATAAAATCATAACATAGGTAGGTCAAAGTATGCCCCTCATTTAACCAAACACCCTGTATAAATGACAAAATATCGCACGAACACTGTCGCATATATAATTGATATAAATACGATCCCATGACGACCAAAAATGGTTGTAACTTGTGACTGGCTAGCTAGTGCAACTTACGCAATTTGTTATTCAGATTCGTACTAATCGTAGTTTCGCGTAGAACTTCGTTTATACTGGTTCAGGATAACAGATATGTAGTAGTAGCGGGCATAATAGTTTTAAGTTAAATTGAAGATGTAACAGAGTTACTTTTTTATATTAATACGCATTGTTTTCTAAATATTACCTTCTGGGGGTTTAAAAGAGAAAGTGGCAGGAAGAGAACCTTGGGAGGGGCCTTGTCTCATATCATTTGGGGTCGGCGCAACACGTGTTTTTCTTCCATTCTCCCCTGTCAGTCATCACGCCATCAATTGCTTCTTTTTCCTTCATATCATTCCTCACACAATCCATACATCTTTTCTTTGGCCTTCCTCTCCCCCTTGATCCATTTTTTTTTTCGGATAGGAAATCATCAAATGACTCCTCCCACTACCACAGTCCCAAAATATACAGACCTAAAATAATAATAAAATTATGTACATGTATCAAAAGAACAAACGAATTAAAGGGCGTCAAAAATTCGTCCGCATCGCTGTCAACGGGGAAAGTGCCCGGCTGGCACCATTGCTACGTTGGATGGCAATGCTGATTCTTTGACCAAGAAATAGGCCAGACCTCTGGTCAAGAGAAGAGTCTATCAACCGTTTGATGATATTCCGAAATACTAGGTGTGTACTCGGACCCCATGGACCTAGTGTTGTAACCCCAAACGGCTCAAACACTTAACTACCAAATTAAGTTTTTGATTTTGCGTCGCTTGATGTTTTCAGCCCCTGCAGCCGCTGCGGCGCCTTCCCAGCACAGCCCGTTGTAACTAGATGTAACAAGATTTAATCATAACGAACTCGATCAGATTTTGTAAGTTAGAACAAGATACCTTCAAGTAAGTAGATGCACCCAAAGTATTTCTACAAAATTATACTCCCACTTAAAACTTTGTCTTCAATTTGCTTGGATTTAAACTTAAATTCCATCTCCCCAATACACGAATCCGCAATCTCTATTACCGCTGAGTAAACTTTAGATCTCTTACACAGGTTTAGGTGTTCCGAATAATCTGGGTGTCTGGACGTTCGAATAAGGAATTATTCGAACTATTCGAGTTACTCGAGTTCCCAGACACGATTAAATCCTTAAGAATCGGATTCAACCGTTGCAAGTTCATTCGGCGAACTTAAAAGGAATGTTGTCCCGATTTGAACGAGAGTTGGTAATTGAATTCGTTCTTTATTCATCATGAATGAATTTAGTGGTGATTGAATGGGATTGAGGAATAAATGATTGATTGTACAGTGGGAAGGGTTATTGTTTGGGACTGTGAGTCAATGTATCAATTAATCTTTGAAGAGTTATGTCAGTAGCGCGTAAATTTTTTGGAAGTTAACCGTAATTTTTTTTGCCCGCTTTATGGAAATATTTATCTGCAGAATTTTATAAAAGCGTAAAATAAATAGGAACACTGAGTTTGCCAATATTAATTTAGGTATGTCTACTTAATTTTCGTTTAATTCATTGGGAAAGCTTATTCAGTTTCTAAATAAAATTATGTAATTCGCATTTTCTGTTCGGGTTTACCAATTTAGAATAAGGCATTTCTTTATCTAAAGATTGGTAAACCACTTTTTCTAAGATTTGTACATAAAATAAATAACTTCATGCCTGTAATCCACGAAGGATTACGCAGAGAAGTACACCTACAATTCGTCAGTTATGTTAAAGTCCCATGAGCGCCTATTGCCACTAAACGGGCAGAGAATCGACGTGGCTGTTATTGAGAAATTCCTGATGGAAAAACCCATTAACACTTTGCCCGACCCGGGAATCGAACTCAGGACCTCTTGCTCAGCAGTCGCGCTTGCGACCACTACACTATCGAGACAGTCTGTACCTAAAAAAAATTCTAAATTTCTAAAAAAAATCTAAAATTTCTAAATTGTAAATTTCTAAATTTCTTGCCTGGAGGCTCAAACAAGTACTTTATCGTTGCCAAGGTCATAGCTTCTATTCTCGCCACTTGAAATTAATGTTATAATTCTAACATACAAATTATATAATCGTAGCCTTTGCTAACACGAGCTTTTAGCCCAGTTAGTGGCTTGATTCACGCGATGTCAGCTTGAAAAAAGAGTCTAGTGTTAAATGTAATGCTGATTACGAAAAACAAAGGGTTTACTGAGTAGACGGTTTTTGAAAGACTAGTGACTCTTTGCAGAGTAAGGTCGTATTAATTATCTCTTAATTTTTGTAAGCTTTTATTAAACTTTCATTGTTAGTTAGTGTGGTCAAATCTTGCAACTGAATTTCAAATCAGTTCCCCCCAATCGATTGAGCTGAAATTTTGCACAAGTGTTTGGTTCTGGTGACAATATATTTTTATGACAGATGTAGCTTGATCCTGCACCAGGTTTGCCTCCTCACGAGGGAACTCCTCAGCGGTTAATAGAACTGACAAGAAACGTTGTTACGTTGTTTACGCGATCAATGTTGATAGATAAACCAAATTTTCTTCTTATCATTTGATAAAAGCATGTTTAAAAATGTAAGTTCAAAGTTACATGTTACTGAAATGCTTTGAAAGTTTAGTTTATACTAGTTTAATTGAGACGTATAGCGAGATATTTTTTAATTGTGGAAGCTGGAAATACTGATTTGTATTAATTCATTATAATTACCCGATTTTGCTCTATTTCACTAGCTTTCAATAAAACACAAAAAAATACTTAAACAATGCAGTTACCTTACCAAAATCAAGTTTTATAATCTGTATCAAAACTAAGTGTTATTTTAAGAAGACCGCTTGTAAATTCGGGTCACCTATAACTAACAGATTATCTAGTAATTGGGTTTAGATCTAGACTTAGCTCAGATGTGCTGGTCTAGCGGCTTGATCTTAATATGCCAGGATAACTAGTACTGTCGTTAGTGTGGGGCTGTGAAGTCAGCGATGATTTGTAGGTAAGTTATTAACAAATTGTAAGCAGAAATTGTAAATGCATTTTTTTAATATTATTCATACCAGATAATGAGAGATTCTATTTCAACTTGTTTTCAAGAAAACATGATTTCATAAACTAAACAGTAAGAATTTTTTAGTCCTGTATGTAAAATAACGTTTCAATAGGAAATTCTTTTAACAAATCATACTAAAGAGTTTATTCAGTGCAGGAATCGAAACTATGCCTCGAAATGAAATCGCTTTATCAATGTAACAACTGTTTTTAGTCAGGTAACTATTTTGAAAAAACGATGAGATATCTAATAGGGTAGACGACAAAAAAAAACTAATTAGTCCGCCAGCCCGCGTAGCATGACTACTGTAGAAATGATTTCTTCGAAGAAAGAATCGACAAAATGACAGATTTCTTTTGTTCATCTATCATTTTGTCGATTCTTTCTTCGAAGAAACCCGTTCCTACGGTGGTCATGCTACGCGGGTAGATAGATTTCCGAAAAATATACGACTCATATTTTTTCTTTTTTCACGTAAACAAAAAATGAAGATGCAGTGCGTTGAAAACTCGTGTGACGTCACATTTAAGTACATTTTTTACCGGAAAGTGACGTCACAAGCCCCCACTCATGATCTTTGACGCGTTTTATCTTCGTCAATTTTTAATAATTTGATAAAACAAAAAACACGTAACCAATATTTTTCGATAATCTAACTGACGGAATACACAGAATCATATTTTTTTTAGTCAGGAATCATGCCAGGTAAACTTGTTACCAGTTACCAGACCGTTACCAAAAAACCTATAATTTATGTAGATAACGCTAATTTCAAGGCCTATTTTATAGCCAGCCCAGTTAATCTTGCGAACTGGCTAGACGCTAACTTTAATCTGATAATAGGCAGACACCGACACTAACTAGTTTCCTGCGGTTTGGCCCACAAGGCTTTTTGAAACTAATTCTGGCTCAGCAGTGGGCTTAATTGGTGGGCAAATATAGATTCCGAGGAAATATTTGCGTTTGTTTAGACGTTAGAGCAATTGATTGGAAATCTTCGAAATCGGCGATTAAAATATATATTCTGTTCTGTGAGTTTTGTAAATATTAATAAAATTTGTTCGCTGTTCTGTCGTCAAGTTAGATAATTAAAAGTGTTACTAGCAAAATCTTTACTTATTTAGTCTGTAATGTTGCCTCTGCTGAAAAACAGGTATGATCTCTAGAATTTTCGTCTTGCGGACCCAGTGCTAAAAGCTTCGACTTTTCGCCCTCACTATTATAAGAAGCAATGGTAATAAAATATCACAAGGTAACCAGAAAACGCTAATGTTCAGAATTCATCAATCCCAGTCTTTAATAAAAGTGGGATTTTAATATGAACTTATCACACGATTCCAGTCCACTAAATCAAAACTTCCTAAATAAACTTTCCTAAATAAATAAGCTCAGCGACCGAATTCGCAATACCACAATACGTTCAAAAACAGGAATCGCTGATGTGGGTAATAAGACTGCTGGTTGAAGTGGGAGTGGGTGGGCCATGTCTGTGGTAATGCATCCGGGCCGATGGGCCAGAGTCGTCACGCAGTGGGTGCCAGAAGACGAGCGTCGTCGCCGAGAAAGGCCTAGCAAACGCTGGAGTGACAACTTAGAGCCGTTTGCGAGAGATTGGACTGAGAAAGCCACACGTAGAGAAGAGTGGATAAATATGGGGTAGACTCAGCAGCGCGACAATATAGGCTAATAAAAAGATATAAAAAAATCTTTAAGTTAAAAAATAAATATAAATAATGTGTAAAAAATAGATACTTTTTACTGTCCAAACATTAAAACGAGAACCCACACACACATTCAGCACAAACCTTTAAATAATTATAACGATTAGACCAAGTTAATTGCTTCTTTATGACCGAACATACAAGTAACAGTAGGAAATTATAATAAGTAAGCTTACAGAGGTAATATTCAGAATAATCAAGTAGCCCTAAAACCGTGGGCCTACCGAAAGCGGATAGCGATTTAGCGAGCCAGCGCGATGTCAGCGGATCAAGAATATTACTAAGTACACAATTTGACTAACGATATTTAAACGTATTTTTGCTTACTTTACTTTACCTAAAATATATGAGCTCAAGTGGCAATTGGCCATATTAGCCGTAGAACCGATGACTGTTGGAGTAGACGTGTTCATGAGTGGAGACAGTCAAAAGTCTGCCTCAGGATCGGTAGAGCGACGATTTTCGCAGGGTGGCTGTGACTGACTGCTCTGCTAAGAATCGAATTAAGTGGCGTGCGATTGAAGAGGCAATGTCCAGCAGTGTTGTAGGCTGATGATGATGATGATTTTCACCTACAATAATGCAAATACGCGTTCATAATTCATTTCCCTCGTCCAAATTTATTTGGGGTTGGCAAAGCACGACTTTTTTTTCCAACCGTCTCTCATAGTGATCTTCTAAGAGAGGTCTAGCTAGCCATGTTATCTTTACACAGAGTTTATCTATCACTTCTTTGGTCTTTTCCTATCCCTATAGCCACCCACTTTAATACCGATAACTTTTCTCACAACATTTTACATTTTCATTTTATTCTTCTGCATAAGTCGGGTGTGATTATGTGCAAACACGCCACCAACACGCGTTCAGTGTGACAAAGGCCTAAACTGGTTAAAAGGACCTACAATGTTGAATTTATAATACCTATGTCGCGTCCCTAATTTTCTAATAAGGTTCGAGGGCTAGACTTTTTGGATATTAAGTAAATCTTCTATACCCTCATATACATACTTCGTGTATTTATAATATTGCTCGAATACTTCTCTCCTTAATTAATTGCTTAAGTCTTTGTAATTATGAGCTAGAAAGTCGTCAGACTATTTCCCCGTTTCTTAGTGGTCATACTGGCATGTCATATTAATATGACCAGTGAGAATCGATTTTGGTTGTCATACTTGTCATTGTCCCTCTAAATATAATAGTTTTCTTGTCCCCTGTAGATATAGTGGTATAGTCAGCTTTAAAAACATCTGCACACTATTATTTGGCAGTTGAATAACTCCTTAAGGAAAAGTTAAATTGTAGAAGTCGTTTTTTTTACAATAATTAAATATTTCTGTCAAGAAATAGCAACTAAATTTAATTAATACAAGATCCAGCTGGTCCCTGTAACACAAGTATTAACACCAGCCTATTACTGGCTCACTACAGGACAAGAAGGCATGATATACAAGGTGTAAACTGACCCATCACGAAGCCGTCAACCAAGCATTCTGTACAAAAAAAATGTTGATGGGAAACGTTTTGTATTTGGGGTGGAAAATCACGTTTAACGTTAGGACTCAATGTAACGCACTCAAAACTTTATGTTGATGACTGCTTCGAATCCTACTATTCAAAGCAGTCATCAACATAAAGTTTGGGTTTTTTACGGTGGTCGACAGGTATTTAAAGTAAAGTTAGAATATTAAAAACATTTTTTATTTTTAACCTGTTAATTTTTTTAATGTTTTATAGAATATCTCTGTAACTAGACCATTCTAGCTAACCTAGATAACCTAGTACCATCCGAAGTTCAAGTTTCTATCTTTAGCGGTTTGGGCTGTGGGAGAGTCCTACGAACAATCTAAGAGTTTGATAGTACATGTTTTCTCCATCACCGATGTCAGATAATATGTTGTCCAAGATGAACTTACAATATACAAATATTATCCATTGAAAAACGTTTCATTGATACTTTGAACCGCAATCTGGTACCTATGAGGCGAGCCCTTAACCACCGAGCCACTAACTAACTTAATCGAGGTAAATATGACAGACAGATAAATAAATAAAGAGAATTTACTTTATTGTACACCATAATTGTAACGCAGCTCATATACAATATCGTTTGTTTAAAGGGTACAATGGCGCCCTTATCTTGAGGATATAACGTCTTGGTATGACGAGGCTTACTCGGCATTACAACTGTAATAGCAGAGCTCACATTTTCGTAATGGTGCAAAATGGTGGGACGTTTTACAATTTACATACAAATTGTAAATAGATTTCTGTAGACTTAGTACGAACTTGTGGAGTAAACTTATCGTAAATTATTAATGTGTGCGGATTCGCGACCGCCTGAACAAGTAATACACAAAAATAAGTTGTAAATAAGTAACGATTTAATTTATTAAAATATCACACACACACACACACGACACAACACACACACACACACGACACGATACACTACACACACATCCACACACTTACATCATCCATTACACTTGACACGACTTAGATAAACGAGATCACGGCGAGCTTCGGCGAGTAAAAAATGATCGAGGTCAGAAAAGCACCTCGCACGCATGAAATTTTGAGCTCTTAGCAAAATAAATAATCGAAATGTTTTAGAATTATTATGTTTTTCAAAATTCGTTCTGTTGCATTTACGAAGCGCATTCGGGCAGGTACCTCCACAGTTTTAATCCTTTCCCAAATACGACTCTTTAAAATGTTTTTTTTTGTTTGAGGTTAACAAAGTTTGTGATGAAACGGTTTAAATTTTATAAAGTCCCTATAATTAACCGCTGACAATAAGTTGTTGTTGGTTCTGCTCGACTTTTGAGGTTTACTTTGTTTGCTTGTGTCATTTGCCATAGAGGTCGTCGACAGAGTAGGTACAGCAATGTACTGAAATTTACCGACTAGTAGAGCCATTAATTTCAAAACTTGTATCTATTTTCATTTCTTTGACGCCATTTTGTTGTTTTTATTTTAAGTTAGTTACTTTAGGTTATTCAGAACAAACTATTATAATGGCGAATCCTACTTTTGAAACAACTCATCCACAATTAATGGCCGTTGTAATGCGTATTTTGGCAACATTTTTTTTTACTTTACGTGGTAATGGGATTTGTTGCGTTTAGGAATTCTAACTGTTGCTTTAAATGTCGTTAAACATACTAAAATCTCTTTGGCACAAACACTTATTCAGCCGATAATAGATTATGCTGCTGCCTGCTACCTGGATGCTACTGAGGAGCTATTAAATAAGCTTGAACGTTTGCAAAATTTATGTATTCGCTTTATTTTTGGTCTCCGTAAATATGACCACGTTTCTCACCTTCGCAAAGAGCTCAAATGGCTCCCAATCCGCCTTCGCAGGAACACTAGGATCCTATGTCTCCTTTTCAATATCCTACACAACCCGTCCTATCCTTCTTACCTGCGAGCGTTTTTCTTATGCTCGCCCTACTGACGCACCGTGTAGATCGCACCTTCGATCCCTACTTAAATCCCATCCTCACAAATCCAGCTATTACTCTTATTCCTTCTCCGTCCATGCTGTAAGGTTGTGGAACGCACTGCCGCCTAGCATTCGTGATTTGAAGACCATTTCACTGTTTAAATCCAGAGTTAAGGAGCATTACCTTTCCTCTCAACCATGATTTATTATACTATACATATTTATATTTATTAGTCTATATATCTTAGCATTATGTATTTATATAAGTATATATTAATATTTACTTATATGTGTATTTATATAATATCTTAATAGGTTAAGTTAGGTAAGACACATAATCTCTATTCTCTTCCTTTTCTCACACACTATTGTCTACATTTCTTTTTCATTTCTCCTTTTGCAGGTCTGCTGGCAGAAATTTCTTAAGAAATAAGCAGTTCCTATGTACTCATATTTTTAATGTAATTTCCTGTGTTGTATACTGTGTGTACATAAATAGTAAAATAAATAAATACTTTTAATTAATACCAATATTAATTGGATATAATGTATTCGTCGATGGCGGGACATGCTTGAAACTTATTTTCGGTGAGGTCTGATTTTTGTGACGCTGAGTGTATTAGAAGACTACTTTGTATAGTCGATCTTATAACAGCCCTAAGAGTGACGCATTTTACATGTCATAAACAGATAGGAGAACTCGAAAAATTTTCTGGGAATTGTGGTGAAATTAAGCTTTACATAATATTCAAAGTAGTACATAACACCACGACGCCGCCGTTTTACAATTTACTTACAAATTATAAATAGATTTCTGTAGACCTAGAAAAAACTTGTGGAGTAAACTTATTGTTAATTAATGGCATGCCTGTAATCACATTTCGCCAGTTATGTGTAGTAGGGAGCGAGCCTATTGCCATCAACCAGACACAAATCCAGACTTAGTGGTTGTACTAAAAATTTCCAGATGGAAAAACCCAAAAACAGTTTGCCCAACCTGGAAATCGAACCCGGAACATTTCACAAACGTTAATCAAGCTTACACACTAGAAAGTACTAATTATTATTAATTAAACAAGTTAAAACCCGCCTGCCTTCAAAGCAAGAGTGAACAGGCATCTTCTGGGCACGCTCGTTCCATCATAGATCTCATCCATCGCTTTCCATCAGGCGTGAACGAGGTCAAGAGCAGGCCTATATTGTAATAAAAAAATAAATAAGAAGACGAAATGAATCACGCCTCCACACATCATTAGGAAATCCATATCAGACTGGAGTTTAAATTTATGCCCAGTTCAGGAACAAAATGTTTGCCTACTTACCTGTCGGGATGCTTGCAGGCATGTAGTTATACTATGTCATCTCTTGTTCCAGACCTCCCGGATCAGCAACGCGAGTGGAGACGCGTGTGAGCGGCGCGACCCCTGCCAACATGGCGGGGTCTGCATCAGCACTGATGATGGACCCATCTGTGAGTGTCGGGACGGAGACTACGAAGGGGCGTTCTGCGAGAGAGGTTAGTGCAACATTAAGTATTTTACGAAGACGAGAGAAAATGGTACTACCCCTTTATTTTAGCAGCTATAGATCCAGCTGGATTAATGGGCTTATGCTTATGGAAACTGAAGTAGATATAATAGCTAAAGTCCGAGTCTTATGGAGATTCTACGAGGCAACCAGGGAGGTTTAACTTACTTTAGCAGTGGGGAAGCTGATGTGACCCGGTTATTGTAAAATCATCAGAATCATTCGTCGACAAATAAAGTCATTTATCTACTGAATCGACAGTGTGCCCAAGAAACTATTTTAAATGTTAGCAAGAAAATAAAAGACATATTATAGCGCACATGAAATATACTTCCTCATTTGCTGTCTTTAGTTTTAAGGTACCAGAAAAACCACCGAGACGATGAAGCTCGACGAATTCCCAGAGAAATAATTTAACTGTCTTGGATCCAGCAACAAAATTAATCAGAAAAGTATAGCGGCGGAGTAGGAAAACCATAATTTGTGATAGTTGCTAACTTACTACACAAGTCTTTAATGAATTTATTTAATCATAAACTAACTTTGTACATAATTAATTAAAAACTATGAAATAAATTAAAATAAATTAACTAACAACAAACTATAAAGGGGCATTGAAAAACTTCTCCTCAACGCTGTCAGCTCGTAATATGCCCAAGAGACTTGTGGCGTTGCCACGTTGTATAAAATAAATATAAATAAATATTGCTGGACATTACACACAGCGCCATCTAGTGCCACACTAAGCAACGAGGCTTGTGTCGTGGACACCAGATAGTTGATATTCTACATAGATACTTTTTTGTTCGTAAATACATACTTATTATACATATAAACATCCATGACTCGGAAACAAATGTCCATGCTCATCACATAAACATTTGCTTCTACCGAGATTCGAACCTGGGACCCTAAGAACGTAAGGCAGCTTCAGTACCGCTGCGCCATTTGGGTCGTATAGGCAACACTAAGCCTTTAACTTGATTATTACTTATTAGCTATTTGCATAGTCCTTATTTAAAGTAAACTACTTAAATCCCACTTCATGAAACCAGAAACATTAGCGGCACATACCAGCACTACATCATCTTACTAACTTAACAATCGCGTGTTAATATTCACTCGCGTCTTAAACCGCGGTTAGTGAAATACGTCTTTGGTTTTAACTGAACAAGTTAAACCACAGAGCACGGAGGCGGCAAGAGAAACCATGGGTTGTATGAAGGGCTGCATGATTCTTTTAGAGTGCGGCTATGGTCTAAGAGCTAAAGCCATCATCTTGTTTTACAAAATGTTTACCAACAATGCCAATTGGGTCACCGAAAAACAGGCTGTGCCTAATAATTTGAGGCCCACGGCTACTTCTACTTTTATATTCTTTTAAGTTTGCTTTTTGTTTTTTGATTTTCTGTATATATGTTACCTAAGTTGTGTTTTAGTATACTTAATAAAATTTACTCACAATGTGACAATTAAGACGTAAATTAACTCTTCTTCTTCAAAAGCGCATTAATAGCAAAAAGTTCAGATACGTTTGTCCCAAAATTCAGTTACGCTAAATCCGCTAACTTATGCAGTCAAGGTCATCATATATGCAGTGGAAACACAGCATGCGGCGCTAGATGCAAGGTGAGCCATTGTCTTCGGAGAACCGCAGCATATGTACTTCAGGACTGAGCTATCCATGAATGCTGTGGAGATTGTGTTTGTCTTAATGTGTACAGCTGCCGCTTTAAATGATGGGTCCGCATATTCGGCCGCGAAGTTTTTTGGTCCTGCCGTGTTTTGAGTTCGATTCTGTGCTCTATGGCGTTAACCTAACCTCGGTTTGAACCTTAGCTAATGTTCCATTAGTTGAAATGTCAGCTCTTACTAGTGAGCGAGTGAACGAACGAGAACTAAATGCTGTGTTGGCACGCGAGCTACCGAAAATTTAGCTTTTTAGCTCAAATGAAGGAGCTAGAATGTTAAGTTTGATTTAAGAGTTTGCTTTTAAACTAGTTCTATCTGAGACAAGCCAACATTATGGTCTTTTTCACCAGCTTGAACATAGTAATTGGCTCTGAATTGAGTGTGCTTTACTGAAGGATGTCTTTAAAATAATAGTGTTGGCCCTTGAAGGACATTGTTCGAAGTAAATCGTTTAAGAAATTAATTAGGTCTTTCTTTCTTCGATAATTGTTTAAACACATTACATTGTGGAGTCTAGTCTACAAGATTGAACTTCGAACTTAGGTATGGTCATGTTTCAAGTGTGATTCAGACCATGAATTTGAACAACTTTCTCCATGTGACCAACATCGAAATCGTGAAAAAAACATCAGTTTTCTGGGACTAGTCTCAGTTTCTAAAGATGTCATCATCAGCCTACAGAAGTCCACTGCTAGACATAGGCCTCCTCAATCCTCCAATCCTCCTCAACTCAATGCAAGTCGCTCTAAATACAAAAGTAAAACTGGTAGAAAAAGCCATGAAAAAGCATTACATTTAGCTAACTTGCAACGTTTCCTTAGAAATAGGCTTTGTAATCGGTAGGACGAATAAGAAGAAATGGCATATTCAGTGACACGGAAATATAAATTGCGATTTTGTTTCTGCGCGGTCATCAAAAATATGATTAAAGAAAACCATCTAACGTAAAATGTTCCGATAAATCCAGAAACATCTGATACAAAAATTGGGTGGTTTTTGAAGAAACAGTTATTTTTAGACAGTTAACAGTTTTTTTTTGTGTTCTTATTTTCTCAGCGGTCTATTTTAGAATTCTCTGAGATGAAAAGATTGATCCTTTATATAATATAATTAGAACTACATTGCAATAGTCATGGAAAAGAAAGATTATTAAGATAACATTAAAAAGCACACAAAATATTCTTCAAAAATAAACAAAAAACTGAATAGGAAATACCGACTAAGGATAAAAATGTTAATTCCGGTTATAAACTATCTGTGTGCCAAATTTTATCCAAATCCGTTCAGTAGTTTTTGCGTGAAAGACAAACAAACAAACATCCACACAAACTTATTTATAATAATTGTAGTATCATTATTTCTTCATGGAGTTTCACTAACAAAAATTTTGTGTAAGAACGGCCACACATCTCCGCACCCGTGCAGTTGTCATTGCTTACTAACAGCCCATCTGTAAAATGACAAAAACCTTTTTTTTTAATCCTCTTTCAAGCAGCACTCAACCAAAACTATAATGGAGCCTTAAATATTAACATCATACATTACCTTTTTCCTCGCGCAATATGTAAAGGTCAGTTACTGTCAAACTTTTTGCCAGCGACACGTGTTGCGAGTAGTTTTGTTACGTCGGACCTAAAGTTGGAATGGTTCGTGTTGGGGTGGCAACTTTGTTTTTCTTTATTTAAACATTTTATTGTACACTAGCACTGTGCCTACGACCTCGTTCGCAAAAGTCGTGATAGCTCGGCTAGTGCATTATATAAATGTAATTTATAGTCTATATCACACGCGAATAATGTATCTGCTATCAGTGATAAAATGTTGGAATAGGGTATATGCATGATTTTTTTTTTATCACTCATAACAAAGCATGTTAACATCGGAAATAGAATAGTGAAATTATTTTTTAATATCTCTAAGTTATAAGCATTTGAAACTGCTGATTAGACAGAGAGATCCGATACAGCGAATGACGTCATTCACTGCATCGACGTTCAAAATCCATACTAAATTCCGTTCATGAAAGAGATAGAAACAAAAGTTTAAATGGTTATAACTTTTGTGTTGTTTGGCCGATTTATGTCTTGTTTTCGCTTTTTGACATTATTTTTACGGTATTTTAACATTCCGTATGGAAATAAAAAAAATAAAATGTATGCATATTCCCTATTGGATCATTCGCTCCGGAGATTATTACAATATTAGCATGGACTACATGAAACAAAAATTTATATGAAACGTCATGAATGAGTATGCAAGTGATCAAATAATGTTTAAAGGGACTACCATGATAAAATTGGTAATAGCAGCAGAATGTATTAACTTTGGCGTAATTTATATAAAGATGTGGGAATATATGTATATTGCCTAAATAAAAGTACGCTGTCGCTGAGTGATGAAAAACCAAATAACAATTTTGTTTCGACATTTGTCCCTGTGTTTCCCGAAATAAACCACTTCAATTACCGTGCCTACGCAATTTTTTTTCTTAACATCAACTAAAGTACTCGCGCGCAAAAACATACGATAACAAAGTCAGTACTGCGGTATCAAATAATAAATATAACCATTACACTCGCATATCAAAGGGCAGGGGTTGTCAAAGTTTTTGCCATCGACACGTGTGGAACTACTCGTAGTTCTGAAGTTCGCACAATCTGCGCAGGGCTGTCGAACTTCGGAACATATTGAGCGATTAATTATTATTATGAGTAAGCTGGACCGGTTCTGGTGCAAGTTATTGGTAGTTGTTGGGGGTAGGTGTTATTGATTAGGGCTGATTTTATTATTGTTATTTAACTAGACTGCTTCGTTGGTCTGGTGGTTGCGAGCGCGTTGAGCATGAGGTCCTGGGCTCGATTGCCAGGTCGGGCAAAGAGTTGTTAGGTTTTTCCATCAGGAATTTTTCAGTAGCAGCCACGGAGTCTGGATTTGGGCCCGGTTAATGGCAATAACCATCAAACATCAAGATTAACATCGTGAGGAAACCGGCATGTCCTAGAACTATAAAATTCGAAGACATGTGGCATCTACCAATCCGCACTGGGCCCGCGTGGTGGATTATAGCCCATTCCCTCTCATAGAGAGGAGGCGTGTGTCCCAGCAGTGGGAACATTAATAGGCAGATGATGATGATGAATGGCAATAGGCTCGCCCCCTATTACATGGGACTAAAACATAACTAGTGAAATGTATATTAATGCGGGTACACCTCTGCCTAACCCTTCGGGTCTTGCAGACGTGATGTCATGTTATTTAACTAGACTTTGGTCGTGCCGTCGCCTACGCTACGGCTGGGAATATCCCACGGAAACGTACTACAGGGGATAAAAGTATCGTATTTCCATTTGTTTTGCTTGTAGTTATTAGCAGGGCTTTAATTATTAACACAGGCAGAAGGGTTAACCTGAAAATTTGAGCACAGAAACATTATGTAATCAAATGCTAGCTAGTTTCATGAAAATAATTTATAGTGGTAATTTTACCTCAAGATTAATTTTCTAGTTACTGAAAATTAAAATGCAACATCGTTATTACCTAGTCGTGTTTTTAACGTTATTAAAATACAGTAATGTTGTCATTATGGCACGTTTTAACGTTAAAAAAACACGCTTTTACACGTAGTAACGTACCAGCCCTAATATAAGAGCGGAAATGCTGTCGTGAGTAGTTGGATCCAAAGTGTTTTGCCTCTATTATGTATTAGCGGACATTTTGTAGTACAACTACAACGTTATGGGTTGTGTTTGTACTTGATGTAAGATGAAAAGGTTGAATACCTCTGTCTTTCAGATGATGAGGGTATTTCGTCTGGCGAGGAAGTGGATACATATTATGACTAGGCTCCTTCATACAATCTGTCTAATAGGAATGTTTAGAACTGGTATCATGATCGACGGATTTGGAGATTAATATCTTTCCTAAACTTACACTTTCACTTACGGGATACCTTCCGTGGCTCTCAATTATTCTGAGCTCCCGATATTTCGATTGATAACCACGGAAGATATTGTTGTTTTCCTCGGGAACAGTACATTTTTCCAGGATGAAAGGGTACCCTGTGTCCGTTTCTGTACACCAACCTACTCGTATATGCAAAATTTCAGAATGATCGATTCATTGGTTTAGGCGTGAAAAGGTAACAAACAAACAAACTTTCTTTCGCATTTATAATTAAAAAAAAACAAAAAAACAAATCTTTCCTCTGTATAATATTACTTTAGATAGTTAGGATTAGTAGGATTTTACGCAGATCAATTCATTTTGAGTAAATTACACACCTACCTCTACTTTTTAGAAGTTAATCACAATAATTAATGTAATAATTAACCAACTTACTACTAAGTTGGCAACCCTAAAGGGCGGAAATGACATCGCCAACTACGACCGGCAACAAAGTGCTCTCAGTTTATTATTTACTTGTGGCAACACTGGCAACTTTGTTCAGAGCAGTGGTTGCACTGCTACAATTAACCTTTAATTGGACTTTATTATTTTAGGCTGTGGTTCGTATTTGGATACTAGGGTTTTAGTATTGAGTTTTGCCTCAGTTCTCAGTGTGGTATACTACAACTAAAAAACTCGACTACTAAAAGGCTTCAACTCAACAGAGAAGGCACAGCATTGATCACCACGCTTGCTCAAGACGGGTTGGCGATTTCAGACTTATATTAATTAATAAATGTAATATTATTTATCTTAATAAATGAATAGTTCACATACTATATAATGCTCTATGTTTTGTTTAATGATAAGCATAGAACTGCTGGCAAATTAATTTCAATATTTCACAAACAAAAAAAAACTTATTTTCCACAGACCAGTACAATCAATACCGTACAAACACAACACCTCAACTTCTGTTTACCCATTTACTTTAAAAAAAAAGCGTAATTAGAAACCCTTCCACCACATACTTCGTTTCCCGCCTCAAGTTCCGCGCTATAAAGAAATAATCTTCACAAGAAGTCGTATGAACTTACTTTCAATTGTTTTGAAGTGGAGTAACAATGAAGAGAGAGGAAAATGCACACATGCATGTGTCTACACACTGAAAGTTAAGCGTCAGGGTTTATTAGAGAAACGTTTTTGAAAAAAGCTTCAACTGAAGACAGTTGAAGCCTTTTTTGACATAGAAACCTATCTAGGCAATTAAAACCTGTAATCATCACCTGCCTTGCTTTTTTTCAACGATTTTTTCAACGGGGCGATGAATTGATGATACTAAAATAAAGGAACAATTGATTTTGATTTTGACAGCAGGCTTGGTTTTTGAAAACGCCTGAGCCGCGGGTGTTGTTTTTTTCTCAGAAAAGAAACACCATTTATTAGAGCGATAAATGTTATACTGTTGTTAATTAAAATCACTAGTGTAAATTAACATAATTCTTGTTAATTCAAAGGAAATAAATGAAAACTTAAAGCCTAAGAAGATGGGCCTATCATATTGTAAGTTTTTAAACTTAAATGAGCTACATTTCAAACACACAGAACATAATATCTTAACCACCGTAAAAATATGTCCAACTTTTCTTCCTAATTAGTGATATTAACATGCTCATAATTATCATAAATATTAAGTAGGTAAGTCTTAGGCTAATATTCATTTCCCAAAAAGACGGGTGATCCAATGAAGTTGGCAACATCGTGTTAAATTAGCTAATTCTGACAGTTACAATTTGATAAATTCGCGTTTATTACTGCTACGGATTACTTGAGAAGTTGCCCTAATTTTTAAAATAATTCTCATTGGGTTCTTACTATGGGTAGAAGTTTCGATGCCATATCGAAAGTGAGGGTTTTGTGACAAAAGTGAGAAAGTATACATGAAAAAATCTATGGTTAAAATATACACTTTGAGTCAATCAATCAACTCAGCTGCGTTATTTTGAGTGCCAAAAACAATTATCCAATTTTTTAATTTTTAATGATTATTTTCTGCGTTTTAACCAAGCTGCAATAAAACCAAATAAATTTGTTTAATTTCATGAATCGATATAATGGGCAATTATAATGCTAATCTCGTATGTTTTGAATAGGTTTTCATAAAACTCTTATATTGACTTAGTTTTTTTTTAAATCTTATTTATTGAATAACTACAGCCTATAACAGAAACTATAGTATCGTGATTTTTTATTAACTTTTATAAAAATATTTCTAAAATGTGCAGTGATTTCTTAGAAAAAATATGTCAAAACCATTTTACGAAAACAATAAAACTGTGCTATTTTAATATTGGCTCAGAGAATAATAATAGAAAACGCGCAGCTTTTATTTACTTTAAAAACAATTCTCGTCAAACGTAAAATTAAATAAGCCTTTGAAAAATGTTTCAACGAATATAAATACGACGATCAACTTGAATTAATGTTAGCTAGAAAACTGTTATTTTATTTGCTGTTCCAATCGAATAGTTTATGGGTCAAAAGTAAAGCAATTTCTTTTCAAATATTTTTTTTTTCTTTTCGTTTATAATACCAATATTATAAAGAGGTATTTGTTTTTAAGTTCGCATGTAGAGGGTGGGTTATCTCCGGAACTAATGATTCAATACAAAAAATTCTTTCAACGGCTGAAGGATACATTATTCGTATATTATACGTTCGTGGCTATCAATTACATTTATGTCATGAATATTAGCTTAGCTATCAAAACTTTTGTTGATGAAGTTGCGGGTGAAGTGCTGCGAGCAATATTTTTATAAAAGACTTTCGGTTCGACAGTCATAAGCCTGCTCTTCAGTAGCTTATGTTTATCCAATACATTTTTTAAACTTTCCATTATTTTCATCGCTGATACAATGGCACTTTGTCCAGTTCTTCTGGGTCCTTAAAACTCTTAAGTAAAACCGAAGTGATCGTTTTGTTCCAAAATTTCGATTGCTGCCAAGCTACGTACTCCATTTTATTTTTGTGTAAATTCCAATAATATGAAATAAATAAAGTAAGCATTTATAAATTACATAACAATGGAAAGAAGACCTGTCCAGGTCGCTACGTACTGGTCAGACGAAAACAAATCTGTGTCATCGATTCGAGAAGTAGAAAAAATAGAATTGAAAATAAAACTCTATCCATATTAAATTAAAATTCATGTTTAATGTATAAAACGCAGCTCCATCCAAGAGTTTATGACGAGGAGTTTTACGACGAATAAGCGACTCCGTATTAAATATTGAGGGTTTAAAATATTCGCTGTGTTACACATGTATATGGGGTGAGGTACGAGTATTTTTAGGCACAGTATCTTCAGTCTGATTTCCCTGGGGGATGAAACATTTTATTTGGTGGCCTACTAAGGTTGAGTGCGTAATAACGTTATGTATTTCCGAATTTCCTTTGACAATATATATTTTACTTGCAATAAGTGTATTGACCTCGTTGCACCACCCATGTAAAATCAACAAGAAAAAACCGGCCAAGGGCGAGTCGGGCTCGCACACCGAGGGTTCCGCACAAACTTTATTGAATGAAAGGTAAATTGCGGTTTACGATTTATGACGTATTAAAAAAAACTAATAAATAGATCTCGTTTAAAACAATTTTAATGTACATCATTTTTTTTTTTTAGTTTTATCATACTCTTATTTTAGAAGTTACAGGGGGGGGAGACATTAGACCACTTTGGAAGTGCCTCTTGCGCAAACTATTCAGTTTAAAAAAAATATATATTAGGAACCTCAATATCATTTTTGAAAACCTATCCATAGAAACCCCACTCGTATGGGTTTGACGAAAAAAAAGTTTTTGAGTTTTAGTTCTAAGTATGGGGAACCTCCAAAATTTATTGTTTTTTTTTTCTGTTTGTGTAAAAATCTTAATGCGGTTCACAGAATACATCTACTTACCAAGTTTCAGCAGCATAATTCTAATAGTTTCGGAAAAAGTGGCTGTGACATACGGACGGACAGACATGACGAATCCATAACGGTTCCGTTGTTTGCCATTTGGCTACGGAACCCTAAAAAAAGATATAATCAAACTCTTGGACTCTGTGTCTTTGAGCCATCATTATCATATCAGCCCGGAATGACCCACTGCTGGGGATAGGCTTCTTCTGCCCTTCCCTTTTTCTGCCACACTTGCCAGTGCGTCTCTTTCCAGGCTTGTCCAGGTGTTTCCCGCGGCGTTGACGATATCTTCAACCCAACGAGCTTAAGGACGGGCCTGGTTTCTTTTGCCTAACCTTGGCCACCACTTGGTGTACTTGAGTAATTTTTATCAAAAAGTACTCGTACATACTTCGTCGTTCTTTAAATTTTATTTTACTTCTGATTTGGCTGTACAATGAACTCTATAGTCGTTACTAGAAGGTTTATATCAGAAGTAAACGACTGTAGGTATAGGTTTTTTACTCAGAAAGACTGCAACTACAGACTGCCACTAACTGGTGTCTCAAAGAAGGTGTGCTTATCTGGCCAACTGATAACTAGCGTATCGCCCGTATTGCCTTTGTCTCAATTCGTTTATAGTTCAAGCGGTTATGATTTACTTCTTTGCCATTATTTTCAATGTCTGCCTGCGATAGAAATGTTTTCTTTAGACTGTTTCTTTTTTCATTCACAGTCATCTCATTCCTTATGTTTATAACAACTTATTTCTATCAAAGTTCTTCAGACATTATTCATATCATTCGCTGCCTTGTCGCAGTCGGGTTCCTTCATCGAGCACATACTCCAATAGAGCAGAAATGTTACTTATTTTGTTTGAATGCATTTCTGCTAACTCACAGCTACTCACAGCTGCGTTCACTACGCTCTGATTGACTGACCCATGGTCAAATAACACTCTCTCTCGCTCTCACTGTTTTAGTGAGAGCGAGCGTAATATTTATAAGTGACAAATCACTTATTAGTTGCGGAGGCGGATGGCCCGTCATTACCGCTCTATTGGGGTATGTGCTCGATGGGTTCCTTCTATCTGGCAGAATCTTGATGCTCCGAAATTAATTTGGCATAACACACTTGGCATAATCTTCTTTAAACAAATATTTTGAAGGCATACAAAATATTTAATATAGTTATTGTTCGGCCGAATGTTTGTATGTACGAATTTAAAATGGCAATACTTTTAAAATGGCAGAATTTTATTTGGAATAATATTATCTTTGGCAATGTTCAAGTTCCGCATAATTTCGTTTAGAATGACGTTTATTTAGAGCGACGATTATTTGGTACAATTTCAATTGGCATACGATGAAGATGGCAGAATTTCATTTGGAATAATTTCTGCATTCATGATGTATGCTTGCCTGATCAGAAATATGCAGCAATTAACATTTTTGTCGTATGGTTGTGGCGAAAAAAAAAATTTTTCAATCAATTTTATTATTATGGTAAGAAATACAAAATTATTCTAACTATGAATTTTCTGTAATGAAGATGAGGCTTTCCATTATTATGCGTTATGAAATGTATGCCAAAAGATGATTATAACTGTTAACTTTCTGCGATAAGATGGTTCTACATTCAATTCTTATGCATATGAAATTTATGCCTAAAGATAATTCTGACTTACATAATTATGAGGTTTGAATGCATGTTAAATGAGTGTCTGCCAAATGATTTTCTGCAAAATGAAGTATATGCTATCCGCTGTTATCCAAAATAATATTATGACATAAAGAGTTCTAAACAAAATGGCCGTCTTACATCATCATCATCATCATCATCCACAGCCCCACTTCACCCACTGCTCGGGTCTCTCTTTGCTTGTGTCAGGGTCCACGCTCTCGCGCCAACCTCATCCAGGATATTCCCACAATGGCAACAATATCGTCTGTCCATCTCGCTGCCGGACGACCAAAATTTCTCTTTCCATTCCTTGGACGTCACTCGGTCACAGCTTTACTCCACCTGCCATCACCGCGCCTTGCTAGGTGTCCTGCCCAACTCCATTTGAGTTCCATAACTCGATTTCCAATATCGAAGACCTTCGTACGTCTTCGGATTTCGACGTTTGGAACTTGGCCCTCTTACACTCATTCTTAATACTAGTCACACCACAAATCTGTCCAAGGCAGCTCACCATTCTCCTAAACCAAGTTTTATAGCCCGTAGTAGGGGAATACATCGACGAACATCCACAAAGTTGAATCGCTCGTCCCTGATAGAACAAGTTTCCGAATCTTGAAGTATGGCGAGAATATTTGCCTGAATTTTTCGGATCCCCCGTAAGTCTTAAAAGTTTCTTTTATGTGCCAAACTGTTCAAGATCCGGGGATTCCGAAGTAATTAAGGGTTCATTTGAAAATTGTGAATTATGGACTCTGTTTGTTATGGGTTTGTGTTGCTGGAGTTTTATTAGGAGATGTATTTTTTCTCAACTTTTGAGAACTTTAGACTCCGTAAAGGTATGATAAGTTATTGATCAAGGCTTGTTTATTTCTTATTTTACCAAGTATTTGTGGTATACATACAGAACATCATGCCTGTAATCCTCGAAGGGTTAATCAGAGGTGTACCTAATAGAACACCTACATTTTGGCCAGTTATGCTTAAGTCCCATGTATAGGGGGCGAGACTATTGCCACCAACCGGGCACAAATTCAGACTACGTGGCAGCTACTGAGAAAAAACCCAATAGCACTTTGCCCGACCAGGGAATCGAACCCAGGACTTCATGCTCAGTAGTCGCGCTTGCGCCCACTGGACCAACGAGGCAGTTTGGGGTATATTCCTCGAAAAGCCATACGGACTATTTTCAATACACTTAGTTTCTCCAAACCCGACTCTAATCCGACCCATGACACATTAAATCTTCGGGCCCAAACAGAAAAAAAATACATCCAGAATCTCGCACTTAGATCCAAATAAAACCGTATCATTATTCAGACTTAAAATTTTATTTCATTACTTCGAGTTGATGGACTATTTCACAGGAAGCCATAAAAATATTTTTATTGTTCAAGATAAAATGCTAAACGCGTTTTTTATTCAAGGTACAGCAGAATAAAAGAGCAATGGACTTAGAAGCATAATTTATTAATAAAAAAATTCTTGAAAAACCGATGTTTCTGTAAAAATCTTTCTTAATTAGTGGTAACACGGTGTTAGGGTAAGAAAAATGGGGTAACAAGGAATTTAATTTTACTTACCCTTCTCTCTTTTGTGGGTTTTTTGATGGTCCGTTGCGAAGATTCAATCAAAAGAAAAGTTATCGATAGCATTCCAACCAGTTCGTAAAATATTCTTTCGAGAAAAATGCTAGAATATAAAGCTAGAACCATACATAACTTCGACCACACAGTTTCTCCTTCAGTTCGCACAGTTTACCTTCTTGTTAAGCACAAAGTTTAAAACGCAGTGTAGCACAGCATAATATATGCATTGGACACATAGATTGCTTTATCATGTTTCACGGACGATTTGCCGGATCAAGCGCGCAGTTTAGGGTTAACTCCGTCGCGTTATTCTAAAAAGGGTTATTTTTATGCGTGAGGGATTTTTTCTCGTTTTTTGTTTGGAATTAAACGATTTACCTTAATTTACGGTAAATGTATGATATTGGTTTTTCCGCGTTTTTATTAGGGCTATTTTCCGGGCGATTTATTTCTCGATCGTTTTGCTTTGTTCCTATTGAGTACCGATCATTAGTGGTTCTTTCTAGTCGTGCTTTTTGGATGGCTTAAACTTCTGGTTCCGAAACCCATTATTAAAAAATTACATTTGCTGTGATTACCTTTTAATATTGCCGATATCTTTATTTTGTGTGTATTTTTACAAAAGTGACAAACTCCAACCCAGTTCAAAAGGAGGATTAAGTCAACGAATTCACGGGCAATGGACTGTAGCAAATAATCCCTCAGAGACAGTGTTTTGCCAGCAGTATTCCTGCATATCCTCTTACAGTTAACAAGCGTGGATATTGTGTATGTGTTTTCCTTGTTATTAATTTACTGTTTGGTCGTGTTGGAGCTTAACCCAATTATCTGGTGCTGTCAAGCATTAAGCTCGCATATCCTTGCATGCATACATGATTATAATGAATTGTAATTTTGTCAATCAATTTGTTTTCGTGTTGCTTGTTTATGTGATGTTTTAATAGAGTTGTTATAGTGTCGATGTGAAAAAAGAAAAATGCGATGAAAATTTATTTGTTGTAGATACAGATAATTATGTGCTTATTATTGATACGGGATTGTACTCATAATTATCTTAAGTATCTGTTACTGATCACCCGTCACCCTACAAACAACAACAGACAGACAGTCAACAAAGACGCTGCATTGAATACATACTAACATTATTATTAAAGAAGAAAGAAAAATACTTATTCGTCGCAAGGACATGACGTGCATACAATAGGTATTAGGAAAAACAAACAATAGACATACAACGCATTTAGACAAACACAAATATTAAGAATACAACAGAACCACATAATAATAAAATTGTAAGTCAGAACGGAATAAAAACAAAGAAAAACAAAAATAGAATTAAAGTTGCATGTCGTGAGTGCGACAAACAGGTTACCACTCAGCATGAATGCTGTGCTATGGGGAGCCCACAGCACAGTGCTGGTTTTTAGTGGTTACCCATGAAAATGCGTACAGGAGCCAATACAGCATAAATTCTATAATCACGTTAGGTAGTATCTTTTACTGTGTCCCACTCGCATTCCCAGGTCATGCAGTGTTATTGGGTTTTTTTCATTAGGAATTTCCCAGATTTGTGTCAGGTAGATGTCTCTAAATCGTCGAATAGGCTCGCCCATCATTACATGGTACTTAGACATAACTGGCGAAATGTGTGTATTATTAGATACACCTGTACCTATCCCTTCAGATGTAAGGTGTAACTTCTGCCTATATGTTACTATAGGCTAAATAGACTTCGATGGGTAGACTGGTAGACCAAATCCTGGGTCATACAGAACCGGTACCGGTTCAATAGTAACAACCGGAACCGGTTCTCTATTTTCTAGTCAGGACATAGGATGCTTTTATCCCTGCAGCACGTTAAAATAATTTCCGTCATCCCAGCGGTTGAAAACGCGAGCAAAATCTAGTCCGTCAATATATCACGGGTTGGTTTGATTAATTGGAATAACGACATAGACCGCTGCTCTCCCTCTCAGCTAGATAAAATGTAGGTTACTAAACCGAAGTTGAGTGACAATATTCGATGTCTTCGATCTTTTCGTTCGTTCGTTTCTCAGATATAGATTCTGAGGAGCTCGTGGCTAAATAATAACAGCCGCTCGGGTCGATCTTTAGATTAAGCCGTGCTTGCCTAGGTTGGTCTGTGGATAGGTGGCCACCCTTACATACCAAGTTTCCTCCTTGCCTCGGAAAGCACGTTAAGCTGTTGGTCCCGGCTATCATTTGTAGAGCTTGGATCGTAGCCCGTAGCAAAGTTAAGTTCGTCCTTTAAAAAGTTTGTACGAACCCTCGGTGCGCGAGTCCGACTCGCTCTTGGCCGGTTTTCTTCGTGTGGTTAGTGCTTCACCTGGTGTCAGAATTTTTATGCCGCTCATGGGTATCTTAATTGGCTTTACGCGTAGTCGAGAAATATCTCTCAGGCATGCTGGTCTCCTCACGTTTTTTTTCTTCACCGAAGCAACTGATAATCATACAATTCGCACATGAATCCGAAAAATAAGAGATGCGAAGACTTGCTATAGTCCCACGATCACACCACTAACTAGACTATCACTGCTACTGTACAGACACGCAGCCCAAACGTTAGGCTACGCTCTAGGCATAGCCACTGGGTCTAGAAGCATGCAATTTCTCAAAAGCATTATACAATAAAGATGAGAAATAAACCTTCGTCTGTGGAGCCGACCGATTCGGTCGGGACGCCATTGTTTAACTATTGTGTCTACTTCGCTAACAGATGAAGGGATAAGATAGGTTTTTGGAAAATTCAGCTCCTAAACGGGTTAATTAGGAGCTGAAACTTTGCATCGAAGTTCGCCTCTTTTGCCGATGTAAAATCTCATCGAATACGCGGCTGGCTTTGTTATTAAAAGGAAATTTGTGACGCAGATAAAAAACAAAAACCCAAACCAGCAAGGAGTATGTGGGCACACACCCGGTCCCAACTACTGCAAACTCATCACTATATCGCAACCAATCGAACTGAAGATGTATAGCCGTTTTCAATAACTCCCTTGTTCGTTCAAACACGGCGAGGTCCTAGTGTATAATCCCCCGGGAATTTAACATAGCCGGGAGGAGTAGTTGGGGGAGCAAGGGGAACTTACAGGAACTAGGGGAAGTCGGCACTGGCAGTTATTTGACGTGGAATTGTGTGCGGAAGTTGTACTTGCTATGTATGATGTGTTGCGGCGTTTTGTTAAGAATGTGCGGTATGTGTCTGAGGTTTGGGCAGAATGTGTGATAGTTTGGAAATGTTTTGAAGGTACATCAATGAAATGGGGTTTAAATCTTATTGGCGAAATGTATACAGGATGTAACAGGTCCCATCACGAAGCCGTCAACCAAGCATTCTGTACATCAAACTAAGTAACTCGACGCAAAAATAATTGCTGGGAAACGACTTCTTTTTTGGAGTGAAAAGCACGTTTTTAAAGGAAGGACGTATTAAAGGAAAGTTATAACATTAAAATTATTAAAAACTTGTAACTTTGACCTTCATTATCTCCGTAACCTAAAGGTATGGTCCAGAAGAAAAAAATATCGCAATGACGGGGACAACAAGTGCCTTTCGGCTTCGATAAGGGATTTGTATACCCATTATGTACTGTTAGTACAAGTCTAGCTAAAACTTCTTTGGTCAGGCTTGATGTTACGAGTAAGTTGTATAAGTACATCAGTTTTGAACATCATATTATGACAAAATCTGTGCCTATAGAAGTGTGGAAGACAGGAGTCTAAAAACGCAAAAGAACAATTAACGTTAATCTCTCTTGGTACCTACATAATATTGACACAGTAAAAAGATAAACCACTTTTAAAACAAAAAAAAGAACCGCTTCAGACTTTATTAAACACTTAAATAACTTAACTTTCTAACTTCCAACTATTTTGTTCGCTATCTCCGCTAAACTTAATTCAAGCTAAAGCTAGCTGTGGCTAATGAAAAATCCATTTCAGACTTTACGTTTTAAAAATAGAATGAACGAAGGAGGTAAAGGGAACTGATTCCCATTTGTTATCTTGGAAATCCCTCGGATAAGGCTGGGGGGGGGACATTCTTCTTACTTACTGCGCTTTTCTCTGAGGGGACTGTATTTTTAAGTATTGATGCTTTATACCAGTGTTAGTTCTGTGTTAGGACTGCACTTTTTAACCGACTTCAAAAAAGGAGGAGGTTCTATGTTCGGCTGTATGTATTTTTTTATGTATGTTCATTGATACTTTCGTCAATTATGGACCGATTTACAAGAAGTTAGCTTCTATAATAATACGTAGTTTTTCTTCTTCGTCTATGTTGATGAGTTCCCAATAGCATCTGGTTACAATGCAAAATGAACACATGTTAAGGATTTGTATGGAATACTTTAACTAAAAAGTATTTAAGAAAATAAAAACTTTTTGCAAAAAAAAGTGACTTCCAAAAAAGTTTTTTTTTTGCAAAAAACTCCACGTAAAGTTTATTCTTCTGCATTGGTTAGACTGGAAACCCACCTCAAGATAATTAAAGACTGGGCTAATGAGTAACAAATAGTTACCAAGTATCTGGAGATGAAATTTCTAATATCTTGAATAAAAATAGAGGAACTATATAAATGACAACTGCTAAAAACGAATGTTCAGAATTAAACAGAATTCAAAATTAAAAACGGGAACGGGTTTAATTCAGAATTAAAAACGGGAAGGTCTTGCAACCGAAATAGTGACTACAGCCTTGCTATTGGCGATAATATTTTAAATTCAGATACTCAAGTTGCCACAGCCTTTGAAAATTTCTTTGCGGATATTCCCGTATCGACTACTAAATCGCTAAACTCGTCACCTACTGCTGCTGAGTCTTTACTAAGGGAAAACGTTTCAGTCTGTGATTCCGAATTTAATTTTCAATATGTCACCTGTAAAGATATAATTAAAACTTTTCACACCATAAATGTTAAAAAGACCGCCGATCTATGGGGTCATTCTGTAGACGTTGCTAAATCCATTATAAACATTGTAGCTCCTTCATTAGCTGTAATATTTAACGATTGTATTGACCGTGGTGAGTTTCCTGATCTAATGAAATATAGTAAAATAATACCATTGTTTAAATCGGGTAGTACATTAGACCCCACTAATTATAGACCCATTTCAGTACTACCCACCTTTAGTAAAATTTTTGAAAAATTAATTTTGGCACAAATGCAAAGTTTTTTCAATAATCATAAGTTATTACATAAAAAACAGTTCGGTTTTACAAGGGGTCGTTCAACTACTGATGCCGGTGTTGAACTTTTAGGTCACATTTATAATGCCTGGGAGGACAAATGCGACGCTTTGGGCATTTTTTGCGATTTATCTAAAGCCTTCGATTGTGTTCTTCATGAAACATTAATCAGGAAACTACACCACTACGGAATCCGTAACGCCTCTCTGGATATTCTTATTTCATATTTGAGTGATAGGATTCAGAGAGTTGATGTTAACGGGAAAAGATCTCCCGGATCCGTAGTAAGAATGGGGGTACCCCAGGGCTCAATTCTTGGTCCTTTTTTGTTTCTTATTTATATAAATGACTTACCTTACCTCATAAAGGATAATCATGACATAGTATTGTTTGCAGACGACACTTCTCTTTTATTTAAACTCAAACGTCACCAGTTAGTTACGGATGATGTTAATAGCGCCCTGGCAAAAGTCGTTCATTGGTTTAATGTTAATAATCTACTTCTAAATGAGAAAAAAACAAAATGTATTAAGTTTACGATACCCCATGTAAGAAAAGTGGAAACTACTGTACTAATTAAGGATGAAGAGTTGAAACCGGAAGAGAGCACAGTGTTCTTAGGCATAACTTTGGATGCCAAGCTTCAGTGGGGCCCGCATATAGACAAATTGTCGAAGAAACTTAGCTCTGCAGCATACGCCGTTAGAAAAATTCGTGATTTAACTGATTTAGAGACAGCCCGTTTAGTTTACTTTAGTTATTTCCATAGCGTGATGTCGTACGGTATTCTCTTGTGGGGCAATGCCGCCGATATTCAGACAATATTTGTTTTGCAAAAAAGGGCAATTCGTTCAATTTATAAATTAAGACCCAGATACTCCCTCAGAGAAAAATTTAAAGAGATTAATATTCTTACTGTGCCCTCTCAGTATATTTATGAAAACCTTTTGTACGCACACAAAAATATTAATTTGTTTAAAAAATACAGTGATATCCACAACATAAATACGAGGAACAAACACAAATTTGTTGTTCCTGCAACGAGGCTCAAAAAAATAGGGGGTACGTTTAGATGCCAATGTATACGTTTTTACAATAAACTTCCGAGCCATATTCAAGCACTAAGTCTAAATAAATTCAAATCGTTCATAAAACGGAAGTTATGCCTGAAAGCTTACTATCATGTTAATCACTATCTCGAAGATAAAAAGGCTTGGGATTAAGCTGCTCCAATTAAATTTGCTCTGTGAATGGCGAAATTTCGGACTGTTTATTGTTGATTCCTTTCTTGTATACACTCTGACATTTTATGATTTGACATGTATTTTATTATTTTTTACTTTATTTTTTTATTATTTTATGTGACATTTACTGATTTGACATGAATACTTATTTCATTAAGTATTTTACTTTTTATTATCATTGTGACATTTAATGATTTTTGTGATTTTTATTTACATTCATTTTGAAAAGAACTTGTTATTAATTTTATTTGATTATTGTGAATGTGGGGACCATGTGGGTCACATTTGTATTTTTTGTTTATTTTTTTTCCCACAACTGTCTGGCAGTTTGAGTACTATAAGCGACCTACCCAAATGTCCTTTCTTTGGTATTGTTCGTCGTTTCGTTGAGCTCCTTGAGTTATAAGTCGAGCTACACGATAACTGACAAATGCTTGCAATGACTGGACAGGTCCACTCAAATCTGTGTGGTTCTTTCTTCAAAAGACCATCTCAGACACTAATCTGCATAGTCCTCATGTGAATTGAGCAAGATTATGTCTGGACTTCAAAAGAGACTATGACCTCTGAGTTTGTTTCGGCTGTTTCTTCTCAGAGTAGTCAGGTACGAAACACCGGCCCCATCTAGTTTTAAAAAGTGACGTGTAAAAGTGTTTGTAAAAACCTACTTGCAAAATAAACATCATTTTTCATTTATCATTTATCATTTATCATTTATCATTTATCAAACAAGTCCCCGAGATTCGGACATGGAAACATGACAGAAATTTTATGTCACAAAAATTTTAGATGGAAGTTTTATTCACACCCGGCTTTACGCGAGTAAAACAATTTTGCATCCGGTTTTCACGTCCATTTTTCAATACCAAAAACCTTTTACAGGCTTTCCGAATATTAGTTTTCATTCAAAAGCAGAACACAGTTTTAACTTTTCAAAAATATTGTCCAGTAAAAGTTCGACAAATCCAGTTAACGCGAGCCAATCACGTACCGGCAGTAGGCCGACATCCCCCGACGTCCTCCGAAGTCTCCCGAGCGTCCCCATACGAGGTCACTCTTGTCCAGAGCGTTTCCGGGGTCCGTCATCGTCCCCATTTCCTGTGACATGCGTCGTCCGCCATTATTCCAGCCGACGTGCGACGGAAATCGCCGAGCGCACCCGAAGGCGATCGTTCGGAAATTTGAATTAGGAACTATCTGAGTAGCAGTGGTGTAGGGTTGTCAAATGTGACATTAATGTATGATGTATGTTACAACGTGTGGCGTAATAGGTAGTAAAGTAACATTACATAATTAGATATTTTAGTGGTGGCATTAATGTTAATGGCCCTTACGCTAGTTACAATGCGTCGTTTTCCATGTTTTCCAGTAGTTGGTAACATTGTAACATTACGAATCTACGAAAGCACAACAAAATCAAAACAATTCTACCTGCATGCCACTATACCCGTCCCAAATCCTAGAACTCCTAAATATTTAATCAAATCCTCTCACTACATTTGACAACCCTACCCGCATGTGCCAAATTGGGTAGCAAAGGGTGCTATGCAGATTTACGGGACCTCGTACTGCGGCGGTGCGATATTGAGGTCCCGTCTCTCTCCTGATGAATTTGAATATTAGATCGGTTACCTAACCATTTGTGAGGTTATAACGCGTTGCTAGATTAGTAAATGGAGCGATGGGTAGATTATTATGGCCCGAAGTGTAATGTGGGAGTTGATGTTCAAGGGCGCACGGTTAAGGATGTACTGGTGTTGACAGATAGTTGGTTTTTTGAAGAAGGTCTTCAAACAATGCATTCACATAGACGAAGTGGATTAAGGCTGGCGTAGTTTTTAAAGAAATTCGTGGATTACTTTAGAAACCTCGACCCGAGCGGCTGTTATGAACTAGATTGATTCTGACTGATAATATAAATAACATATAGAAAAGTACGTTTGAATCCACGACCTTCAAACTAAGTAGTAACTACTGGGTTACTCCTGCGCTGGAAAATATAGCACTTGCAAAACATCGTGACATGACTTACTATTATGGTTGCCTTGTCAATATGGATAAAAATATATTGTTCGCTGTACCGCTATCAGATCGCACATCGATTTGTACAGTCTGACAGTTGCTGTGTGCAAGAAGCAAAATACATTCATCATTCGTACTTATTGGAAGTTATACCTAATCTGTATTGACCTAATCAAAGTTTTGTATTTCTTATTGTGGCTTAAAAACTTGTCGGTTTATCACGCTACTGCTGGCTTACATCAAATCATCATCAGCCTAATGATTTCAGGTAAAAGAAGACATCGTTTATCGTATCTGCAGGACGGTTCGGACCTACTTGATGTTTGCCAAGAATGTTGTCCAACATCTCAATACAACAGCCTCGTTGGTTTGGTCGCTAGCAGGACTGCTGAGCGAGTGAGGTTTTGAGTTCGATTCCTGAATAGGGCAAAGTCACTCGGTTTTTCAGTTCGGAATTTCTCAGTTATAGTTTGGATTTTCCCATTTAGTGGAACTTAAATATAACTATCGAAATTTATAAGGTTTATAAATAGATTCACCTCTGCCTAAACCATCAGGGGTTACAGGCGTGATGTTATGATGTGAATTTCAATTACATCACGTTTCAGTAAAACTAGTTATCTGAGCATAGAACTAAAAAATCCGACCAACCATTTCATTTTTACAATCAATTCGAAGTGTTAACGTTACGGATGCCTACTCCCTACATAGAAACAATTAAAAAGTCCTCTCCGTACCATATTGGAAACAATCCGCTTTCGTCACGGCTCCAAACATTCCATTTTCAATTAATCGAACGTTCGGTAGAGCAAACTTGTTCGTGATTTTACCATTCGTCCTTTCATCGCCTAGCATTTTCTCAATTTTTTAATTCTTTTATTAAAAAACGTTGCCCCACACTAGGAATTTCTCATGTGTCGTGGGTGCGTTTACAAACATTTAAACTCACATATACAAACAGCCAGACCCGTAAAAACTACCTGCAGGCCATACAAATATTAGTTCCGTGCGGGGATTGAACCCACGATACGCAGCGCAGCAGGTAATCGCTCAGCCACTGGGCCAAGCGCGCCATCAAAAATCTAACACTATAGTACTGTCAAATTATTGACCAATTTCAAAGGTTGGTTGGTTTATTTAATTTAATTGTTTATAACTTAAGCTAACTTGTAAAATAAACGGTTCAAGAGCAAGAAGGTGTCTTCTGTACAAAAAATGGATTTGCCAATAGTTTTCTTACTGTGCTTGCTTTGGTGCAGAAAAGACCAATACCGGGCTCACAAGAAACTTCGTTAAAACTGCGACTGGCTCTTGGAAAGTATGCATTACGCCTATAATTAGTGTTCGCAAAAGGCACATGTAAGAGTGGCCGTTGTCGCAGCCCCATCTGATTAGTGCGTAACTTTAGTTTTGAAACAAGTTCAGGACAGTCTATTGAACCATTTGCGATATTAAGCAAGTAGCATACATCTCCAATATGATGTCTTCGGTCAAGTGGTAGAAAATGGTACATCCTGCATCGGTGAGTATAATCAACAGACGATAATGATAGGTCAGTAGGACAGTCAGGAGTTTCACTACGTTTCGAATGCAACTCTTTTTTACACCTCTGGTTTTACATGCAGAATATTAAGGATGCGCCTGTCTAAAACGTAACAAAAAACTACCGGTACAATATTGGACACAATCCGCGCGTTCAAAATTGAATTTTCAATTAATCGGCGCGGCGTTCACATGGGAGTGTGCGCTTGAGCGTGAATTTCGACACTTATCTACACATCTAAATACATCATACATTTTACATGGAGCGACTGCCTATCTGACCTCCACAACCCAGTTAGTACTGGGTAATACGGTACCCCTTGGTAAGACTGGTTGACAGACTTTTTGGGCCACTGACTACCTGTAACGACTGTCAAAGATCTACAAATGACAGCCGGGACCAACAGCTTAACGTGCTTTCCGAGGCACGGAGGAAACTCGGTATGTAAGGGTTGGTCACCCATCCAACCAACGACCAACCTAGGTAAGCACGGCTTAACCTAAAGATCGACCCGAGCGGCTGTTATTATTTAGCCACGAGCTCCTCCCATTGTGTCCTTTACTATGTATATAGTATGAAAATAAAATATCGCTGGACATTAAACACAGCGCCATCTAGTGCCACACTAAGCAACGAGCCTTGTCTTGTGGACACCAGATAGTTGATATACTACATAGCTACTTTTTTTTTTAAATACATACTTGTTAACATATAAACATCCATGACTCGGAAACAAATGTCCATGCTCATCACACAAATATTTGCTCCTACCGGGATTCGAACCCAGGACCCTAAGGCAGCCTCAGTACCGCTGCGCCATTCGAGTCGTCAAAAATGACATCAACAGCACTTTTATCGAGAGGCAATAAGAGCGCTTTTCCAAGTTCCCAGTGTGGGCTGACTGTGTCTACGTAAAGTGTGTAGGTACTGCCCTATGAATATTATTATTATATTGGTATAAATCAGGTCGTGTGTAATCAGCTTTAGTGTGACCCAATAAAAATGAATTACGCTGTAGTTACGCGGAACTGTTATGACGGACGTAATTTCAGAAAAATATAGCCAGTGTTTAAACGAGCGTGTTAAGGGAAGTGGAATCATGAACTATTTGATTTGTAATAAGCATGTGTAGGTTTATAGGTATTCAAAGAAAACTCTACAAAAACTTCTCACGACAGTTTGATATGTAACCTAAACCCAGACAATGCGCCATAATCCACTACACGCGCCCAGTGTGGGTTGGATTTAAGCATTTCCGTGCCGGTGTGTCCATGCCGGTTTCCTCATGATGTTTTATGACAGCTTAAATGTTTCCAAAGAAAAAGTAAAAAAATATGCTGTTTATGATCAACTTCTGCATTTAAACAATCCATTTTTTTTCAGCTTGTCTCAGCTTTATACAATATTGTATTGTATTTATATTAAGGGGCTATATCATTACTTCGGTGATCAAATGGGCTCTAAAACCTAGACAGATTCTATTGCAGCTTGTGTTTACCAAACTTTGATCACTTTTCAATTTAACCCTTTTATAGACACATTTAACAATACCGACAACGAACCCAAATCAAATTCATCAGTCATTCAGTCCTAGGCTAATACCAAAAATAACCCAATCTATTCTATCTCTCTAAAAGCTCTAGAATACCCACATCACATAATAGAGTAGGAATCAATCAAATTGAGTCAGAAATAGAGAGAACACTCAAGTTAGAACGTCTTCGGTCGTATCGGGGGATTACAGTGCCGTCTGCAGATAGCCGGAACTCACGTTGTCAAAGTTTATAGACTGACTGGGTTTAAGGTGTTCATTTTGTGTCGTAACACAGACTCCTGCAATCTCTACACAATATGAATATGCATACAGTGTGATACACAGAGGTTTTTGCCACAATATAAACCACACACGTTTTCGAATAATATTGTGTGAAGAAAGACATGATAAAAGGAAGGATAAAACATCCCATACAAAAATAAAGCTTGTAAAGATAAATAAATAAATAAATATGATGGTGGTGAAACTAACAGAAAGTTTGTAATAATACCTCTCGAAAATCTTTTGTAACGGGAGGTTTTGTATTTATTGATATTTCTCAAGTTTACAACATAGGTACACGTAGATAGACGACGGTATATTTCTGTTCAAACTTAATGGCAGCTCGGAAGTTAGCTGCAAGTGACGGTCTGCACCTAAAATTGGTAAACTGGTACCTAAAATTGTGTTCTGCGCTACGTCAGATGTTCCGAGCTGCTAAAAGCTAATTGAACTGTTATACCTGCGCAGACCGTTACTATACACACTTTATTTTTTCTGAAACTGTTATGTCGCGCGTATTTAAATTCTGCAATGGATACCCATAATCATCCTTATCCATGTACAATGATAACCGAGTATTCCACTGCGCTGTAATTAAAATAAATAAGCACAGGGTCAAAAAATATTTTTGAGCACAATTCCCAAACAGCTCATTGAAACTTTTTCAAAAATATTTTTATTTTCGGCGAAAATTTTTGCTTCGCTCGTTGTGTCATTGTGTCAAGTTTTAAAGAGTCAATCGAGGAAAATTGGTTTTTGGCAAAGTTCCACAAACTGGTTTCCGGAATTACACGGTAGATAGGTCTATTGTGCAATTTTACGTAAAACAAGTTGAGGGAGACAAAAACAGGACAGGTGTTTAGTGCGTATATCTAGCTAATCTTTCGTAATATAAACCACGCCTGTAATCAGAAGGGTTTTGCAGAGATCATGCTGTAAAACACCCATTATTTTGCTAATGATGTACCAGTCCCAGCAATATGATGCAAGCCTATATTCATCAACCAGGGCATGAGCAATCCATACTACAGACTGCTACTAATGTTTCATCAACGAAGTTGAAGCAACATTAGTAGCAGTAGTGAAAAGGTTGTAAACAAAAGGCTCACAAACTTTCTGCAACATAATAAGATACTGTCAGAAGCCCAATTTGGCTTTAGGTCGGGAAAAAGCACTGAAGATGCTGTAAACCAACTGATAGATCGTTGACGTTACGCTAAAAATGGATCAAAAATAGAAATGCGTAATATTTCTCAATCTGACCAAAGCTTTCGACACCGTCATGATTTCTCTCCTTGTGGACAAGTTAGATAAGATTGGTATGCTCTAAACATTTTTAAGGATTTTCTCTGTGACCGTACGCAAAGAGTTAAAATAAAAGAATACGTTAGCTCTGATGCTAGGGTTATCTATGGCGTCCCACAAGGCAGTATTCTTGACCCAAGTCTCTTCTTGATGAACATAAATGACCTGTGTCAGCTGCCTGTGTGTCAACTGTCTTGTTAACGGCAAGATTGTTAACTATGCCGACGATACGGCATTAATATTCCATGGAGGGACCTGGGACGGAGTTTGACGAAGCGCCGAACTGGGACTGCATAGGGTAAGCCATTGGCTGAGATCTAACCGACTTACTTTGAACCTTTCCAATTCCACATTTCTCCTATTCTCTTTTTCTAAAATGAAACCTCCCAATTTAGATATTAGATTACATGACTGCAACTTGGCTTCTTCAACGTTATGTTCATGCTCTACTATCACTAAGTCTACAAAATGTAAAATACCTTGGTGTTTCTACTCTAGATTTCTATTCTAGATGAAAAACTTGGCTGGTGACTTAGCACATAGACCTCACCACAACGCGTATCAGAAAACTAATTTGGGCATTTAAAAAATTTCTTTATAATAAATTAAACAAAATACTGAACATAAATCCCCTTACGACTCGTAAAACAAAAACGAAGGTAAAAATCTGGCTACTGACACAGGACTACAACGCTACTGAAAATTTACTTCAATCAACATAAATATCTAAGACAAATAGGAGGAGGCTGGAGCCAGGGTCTCACATTTGTCTGTAACCTGTTTTTATGCTAATAAAGAAATTTATTATTATTTATTATTATCAACGAATTGTAATATGTACATGAATATGACTGCTCCAAATCTATCTATCTATCTAGCTATCTGTTATTGTTTTTCGTTATGATAAGAAATGTGTTTGTGATGAACTGCGTGTCATTTTTTTATTACTAAATAGGCTTGCGTTTGGTCGCAACTCGCCTAATATGAAACGATGACGCGGCCTGGGGTGATGGAAACGCTTGCTTAGAAAAAATCTTAAAGATTAAAATAATCGGAAAACACGGGGAAACAACGGGTTATCCTTATTGTCCTTATTGTGTTGACAATAGGGATAACCCGTTGTTTCCCCGAACATAACTTAAATTATCTTGTTCACAAGATAATTTATGTTAAACGTCTGATTTCAAACGGGTAAAATAGAAAGAAAGAATGAATTATGTTTATTTTACGTGATGTTGTCTGACGCTGGTCTTCCATCATCGTAAACATAATTTCGACCGTTCCTCATCCGTCAAAATTTCAAAGTCTACCTATTATATCATCATGTTGATATCTCCAGTTAGTCTAAGTCGTGATCGGTATCAGGGGAATAGCCTGTCACTCTACTCAAGCTAACCGGAAGATACGTCAGCTTGTCCAACTTTGCGAACAGATGGTGAATGCGATCGTTGTGGGGTTTCCTGTTATATGGGATGTTAGTTGCCATTTAGTTGTATATTGCAAAAGTTGGCTATAATGATCCAAGTATTTTATGTAGGTCATATATTTTATTTGAGATATAAAATATTGAACAAACGAGGTTTATGATACTGTTCTGCTATTCTCTCGAAAATTGCGTGTATATGCTCTTCTGGCTTATATTATCTGAATTACATGACATTGCCTACTATTTATATGTGGACCGAATATAGGTTCTTTAGAAACTGTTGATTATTTTTCCATGTTACTTAGCAACTTAGCTTTTCTAGCATTGAAAGTCGAAAATCGTCACGTCTGGTCTGTTTCTTCGTCAATAACGTTATATTTTATATATAAAGAGTCTTGTATGTTTGTCTACTTCTACTAGCTTCGGTCAGTCGGTCAAAGGCTATAGTAGTAACAGTAAACTTTTACGAGCGCTGCAAAGATAAGGAGCGAACATGTTATACTTTTATCAGCGCATACGTGGTAACAATGTGTTTCTATTGTCATTGTTTTTGCTATTCTTTGTTTGGAATAAATGTTTGTAGAAAATCTGTGGTTTTTAAATTGAAGAAGAGGAAGACATTACATAAAACGAGTACAAAAACCAAACAAATATTTTTATCAGATGAAAAGGATCACGAAATGCTTTCAACCCTGTAGTTAATCAAATGATTTAAATTTTTCTACTAAGAAACTTTGTCGTAAACTGCAATTCGAAAAAGTAGTATTCAAATTCGAAGGCGACCTAGTAACTTCAAGCCACGTTCACACATTCAGTGGGAACAGCTTTGAATTTCGTTCAGCCCGTTTAAGAAAATACTGCGCAGTCAACTTCCAACAATCCCGTATAATAGAATCTGCAACTGACAAAGAGAGCTATCTTGAAAACATCGCGACCCATTTACTGGAACGAGAATCTAAAATTGGGCTCGTTTTCAGTTTGGTAATAGGCTATTTAGCACCGCTCGGAATGGGAAAACCAGTAAAGGTGGCTGAAAATATAGTGCGTCCTAATACCACGAATCCTTCGCATTTAATTAGTGTAATAATTTTCGAAAGCAATTCGAATACAATCGAAAGCTATAGCAGTACAGTAACTCAATGTTATGATGCCTTAGGGTATTAGCATGCAGATTGTTACCGCTGTTCCGGTATGAAGCGGTTTGATGTGGTTCTAACTGGTTCGAACTGCTTCACGTCGGATCCTACTAATCCATGTTCCTCTATATCTATGCGTACAATCTAGAAATGATTTTGGGCATAATGTTCGGTATATTTTACGATGTTAGATAGAATTTTTTTGCGTGTGTTGGGCTATGAAATTGTTTGACATAAATGGTTCAGAAAATAAAGTAGGCATGCTACTGCTTTCGAAGGAAACGTACAATTGTTGTATGCGCATACATACTAGATTTTTAATAGCGTCGTATTTTTTTAAATATAAACTTCAAACTGAAACCTATCATGAAATGTTTTAACGATTTCTCGAAAAGAAAGTTTAAACAACCTCTTGTTGGATAAGCCTTTATAAGGTTAAATCTAGTATTATTGTTTTTTTTTTCTTGTATTAAAATAAGTTTAAAAATAGCATGTAAATGTTAGTACTGACTGTAATAACAAGCCAGTATTGTTAACTTCAGAGAGAGTGGTTTATTTATGAACATTGTTGTATTTGCGTAGGATGTTTAGCTTCAGACTTCTCTTAGTCTGGCTTCAGAGTTCTCTTAGTCCTCGGGATTAACCTAATTATAATCCCTGGTGAATACACCAGTACTAATTACTTAATAAAGTGGAGTTACACTTAGTGAGATAGTACCGCAGTCTGGATTGATATTGGTAAACACGATAAGAATTTAGATATTCATTCATTCATTCGAAGCCTGCATAACATTCTGAAGTTTCTTTTGTAAAACGTTTAAAAAACACAAATTACTTTCTACATTAGCAAAAGAGAAAAGAAAGAAAACTTTATTTTTAAGACAAGAAAGATTTCGCTTCCTCCATTTCTTTTTATACCGTATCCTTTTAACGAAGTCGAAAATGTAAACAAACAAAATTCTTCCCACCGAGAATCACGCTCTAATTACCATACTTAGAAACAACTTTCAGATGAAAACACATGAATAATTCCAACATGCCTAATACGTTTTCATCAAACTTAGCTACGTAATGAAAGGCAAAGGAACCAAAGACCAAAATGCGTGGTCCTTAGTTACGAACAACGTAAGGCTTGTACATATGAGCCAATTAGGAAACTTATACAATGATTTCAATAGTAATAAATTGCTGATCTGGGTTTAAATGTTTGTTAACTTAAGTTTAGTTAAAGCTAAGATTCTGCTCATGTAAGTGATACTTCATCATTGTAAGTCTTCTTAGTGGGTTGAATTTTGTTCGTGGGTATAGAATACTTTGCTTAGGCACTATTTTGTCTACGATCTAGTTTTAAGTTATTGGGTGTTTTACCAGCTTCTACTAAACTATAAAAGGGTAATCCCGCATTTTGTTGTTTCATAAAAACAAGAATATTAAAAAAGGTAAAAACCTAGTCAGACCTTTTAGGCAGCCTTAAATTTCATAATATACTAAATATATGGAGCTCGTAATTTTTCCTCGCAACAGTCTTTAAGAATATAACCAAAAACTAAACGAAGACGGGCCAGGCTTAATCAAGTATAAATAAAGGATTATAAGGGATGAAAGGGGTCGAAAAGGATAGTTCTAAAAATATGCTTAGCTTTGTAATCACTTCAAAAGATTTTGTTTCTATACCAGTGGTTTTGCATAAAACAAAAAGATAGAAACCAACTGACAGTTGAGTGAATTTATGGTCCTTTTTTGTATATGGCAATGATGAGGGTAACAATGACGTAGAGAGTCAGTTCCGTAAAAGATAGGCTTTGTATAGAAATCGTATCAAAGCTTATTGGGTTACAGATTTTCGCTTTAGGAAATATTCATTGGCTTCAAACAAGGTCAGTGTTAAAAGACCTTTTTGTTACTGCAATAATAAATTCTATCTTAACCACAACAAAAGTAAATGTTGTTTAAAAAGGTATTCAGTTTCAAAGTTCCATTAAAGTAGGGTACCGAAATTAGAATAAACCACGCGGAATAAAATTTGCATACAGTGCGGGTCGCGCTCTACCTTCAAAATTGAGTTTCCCCATGCCTATCCTGAAACCAATATGGCTTCCACCTTTCCGAAACTTACCCGTCCCTACCATGACGCGACAAACGACAAAACAAGGTAAACGATGGAACGTTTATACTCACACCTATCGTTTGCAACATCAGCATGCCACTCGAATCTGTATCAACATTATCGTCAATGTATAACAACATTGCGCGTTCTCCATTTCTGCATAGCACACAGTTGTAGGAGTTACGGCCCCATTCCAGAGATTGTTTTGTTTCTTGTGCAAATTTTCTTTGTTTGCTAAAATGGCTTAAATGTGTGTATTTAGTGGTTTAATAAAGGACCTTATTGTTAATGTTATAAGTTGTGTGGTTGTATGAACGTCAATTATATAAAACCGTTTCGACCATTCTGCTGAACCGACGCCGAGCAAACGGGGAGTTTGCTCATGTTCTAATATTAACATCATCAAAAACTTTTTAATGGAAACAGGAGAAAATAATATAATCCAAAGTTCCTTTGAAATAATTTGTCTTAAAGATTCTGCTATGTCTGTTATCTGAGATAAAAAATAATTGAATAACCTAGAACCACGTATAAAAGATAGAGAAATAATTTCCTTTGCTCGGCTTTTAATTCAATCTAAAATGTAAATTACCTGATGTAGTTTTCATCCTGTTGAGGCGATTAAGTTATTACACGAAGTAACGGCTTATGAAAATGTTTTAGTTTGCTAATTACAGGTTCCCGTAATTGCTATAATTTGGTTGGTGTATCAGGCTATAACGTAACATTAGCTTAATTTACATAGGTATTATGATAGATATTGTCTATGATAAATAAATTAAGTATCAGAATCCAGCGATTAAAGTAATTCAATTGACGATACCTACTACAAATCTGTATCTACAATTTTTGTACATAACGCACTCGTGGTACGAATACATTAGCTCTAATGGATAATGCATGTAAATCGATCAACACTTGAAACCATCCAAGATATTGAACGCTCCTTGCGACCATATTTTTTATGGAATGACGGGGAATTTGATGGCTTCTCTCGTATATGTCACCTCGAAAACATGCAAATACTTCCACAAACTTTAAATGCCTTTTTAAGGAAAACGCATCAATGTCATAATTTGGTACGAAGGGAAGATTTTCCCGTTTCCTTGACAAGGTAATTTTAATTTAATATTTATGGTTCTTCTCATCGAGATAAATTATGTTTTTTTTAAATGAAAATTGGAATTGACGTTGTTTGTGGTGTTCTTGGAACGAGGGACTTTTTGTTCTACGTGCTGCTTCGACTTGGGATTTATTGTTTGAAAGTATTCAATCAGAACTTTGGAAGACCTTTGAGAGGGACGTATTTGAGAAAATGGATATTACATATGAAGAACATAAATAAACCCAACATAAATTGAAAATAATTATGCATTAGTGGACTTAATGATGTGATTAAAAAAGTGATGATTATAAATGTTGATAGATGGAGATATACCGAATGACTTTTTTATCACTTTCCCAAAAGAAATGGTTATGTTAAGTGGACGGAGTAGAAGCTTATAGCATACCTAGTTTTTTTTTCTTTTTTCCACAACTTAGAAAAAAATAGATCCATCATCAAAAAACGCTACAAATTTCAAATAAACTTTTCATATTAGAACAAAGAAAGAGAAAATTTTAAAAAATAAATAAAAATGTATCGAATTTCAAATCATACGCAATACGCATATGATTTGAAATTCGATTTTTTTTGAGGTTCTTTTTTTTGAAAAAAAAACAAAAACTATCCATGCCGTTTGCTTCTACTTCGTTCACCCATTTTTTTTGGAAAGTGATAAAAAAGTCATCCAGAATAGAGATAAAAAACGTGTGGCACCGACCCCAAGTAATTTAATACAGGGGCAGAAAGATGATGGACTTGATGATGTGGTGATGCTTAGGAGAGTCTTTAAGGCCTATTCCCAGCAGGGAACGTCTCTTGGTTGAGACGATGAGACTCTGTGTAATTTAAAACAATATTAGTTAATAAAATAAAGTTATAAAACATTATTTATCAAACCATAACTTTTAATTACCGCACTGTAAAACTTAATTTAGTTTTCCAAAACGTATTTGACGCAGTTACACTCATGTTATACGGTCGTTACAACGCATTGCCAACATAAAACTAGTTACAAGTACACAAATAGACCATGAATAGTACTCCGGGGCGGAATTGTGACGGTTCCCTGAAAACGTCGAGAGTTGTAGGGGATAGTTAGTAGGGTGTGCCTCAGGGTACGTCGTTAGGACCTCTATTATTGGGCCACGAATTAGAAACCTTTCTATTAACCTAACTAGTTTAATGCGACTTGGAATTTACGGGTTCACGGGTAATTTAAGTAATTTATTACGGGTAAATTCTCCTCTATCTTACTTCTACGTTGTTATTGTATCATGCCCTAAAATGTTAAGCTTGAAGTTAACGTTGGTGCATACTGGCAGGTTATTAGGTAGAAGAAACATTAATCTATTGTTCTCAGGCGACTCCTACAGCGTGCACGGAATAATAAACAGTACATACAATTTCCTTTTATGACCCAAATTTATTAAGATGATGAATTTTGTTGTACTCACGCTAATAAAATATTCAGGTGCCTAAAGTTGTATCCCAAAATGCCTTCCACTTTATGAGTAGATATTTTACAAATAAATCAACTGGTAACAATTATCTTTCCGAACAATTTACTTGAAATACCATAACTTACCAACGTTATTTAGACTAATGATATTTTATGCGATTCAGAATATCAACAAGCTATTTTTCGTAATGAAACTTCACAGAAACTTGTATAAAACAGAAGTTACTTTATCGTATTTTCGGAGGAGTGAAACCTTAAAGTTTGTTCCGGTTTAAGGTCGATGGTTCGGTAACTTTTGTCTGTTGTTTTGTCAAATTTGAGATGACCAACTGTTGTGTTACGGTTCGTAAACTGATATTTTAAGGTAAATAGATTAGTTTGGGGTAAGGTGGAATAGTAGTAATTTTTAAATTGAATCCAGAGGTTGATTTTGGGAGTCTCAAGTGTTTAGTCGTTGATGTGAATAACCAAAACAAGAGTTAATTCTCATAAAATCACTAGATTCTTAATAAAACTCCATAGTTTATTTGTTTTAAACGTAAATAGTGAAATATTAACTTCATCTCTAGTAATAATGCGCGCTAGTGCGCTTGTAAATTGTAATGATGGCCTGTTTCCTTTTAAGATCAAGCTATGAAAAGCTTTTTAGCTTAGTGACTCGGACGGAAGAACAGTTTTGGTTTTTTATTTTTCAATTACTTTTAATGGCAAGCGGAGAACAAAGAGTTCATCATTTAAAGTATCTTTCTGTTCTATTTCAAGTAGTTTTGTATTGTTTGATTATTATATTGTTATGCAATTACTCACCATTGCCACTGTCAACGGTACTTGTTATAAAACGCATATTATTATCATAAAGCCGCGCTAGGGCTTAAGTCTTAACCTGATTAGCTGGGAACTCAAGCAAATAACGTTCATATGTCTAAAGCAAGCGCCGTTATGTTCTCTATATTATATGACTGTACCAACATTTTAGTGTTATGAACAATCCAGTTTATTAAAATGCTTTCATTATGTTCAGTCACGTTTGCTCCCTCTGTTATCCAAGTTAAAGAAACTTCACTGATTTTCAAATTCATGGTGTTTTCAACTTTGTAACTTTTTGTCTCCTGTGCTTTGAAATGTGAAAAATTAAGTTCATTCAAGTGAGTTTTGGGTAACAATCCTATTATATTTTCGAACGTTTCCTCTTGAATAAATTATTTTTAGGCCATTGGTCATTTTGATGTTTGTTGTCAAGCTTTTCGTTTAGAAAGATTATCAAAGTTAGCGTTTTTTATTGCTGTATTTTGTTTATGTTCTTCGAATTGATAGTTATGAAAATTTTATAGTTATAGCGATTCATATTCAAGAGCTAGACTAACACTCTAAGAAGTTATTTTCAAAGAAATTCATCTTTACTAAGAAACACGTTTTAGTTCTCAACAATATGCACATGAATATTAAAAAGTTGTTTATTTTGTGTAAGTGCTTTACCTTCAATACAATTTTCTCGGAAGATTTTTAAAACATTGCTATCTTTTTTATGATACTCTTTCTGTATACTTCAATTATTTCCATTGCAAACGTTACATTCCACGGTTTAATGTCCATCCCATTAAATCGAAGCGTCGTGGTTAGCATAGTTTAAAATTTTTACACCACTCCATAGGACCCAGGAGGGTAGTTGTAACTAATCTGACGTCAGTACTTCCCAGTTCAGCGTGTTTTGTAACAAGCAGAATTTTACGTTCATTTTTATTCCTGAAACTTGTCATGGTTATGATTTCTTTGAAAGTATGATACCTACAAGTTTTTATTGATGTCTCTGCAGTTTCAGAGGCGTTGGAATTTTAGTAGTCTTTTATTTGTAGGTCACGTTCCTCGTCTTTATAGGCATTGATCGTAACGTTGTGTTCGTAAAAAATATTAAAAGGCTTACTTGGAACGACAGCTTTAAAGATCACTAAAACTGTAGTTCTTTTATTGAATAACCATTTCTCATTGTGTAGAAAAAAACCTGAAACTTGTTAGTATTTTTCAGTAGAAGTTTATCAGAATGAATTCTTTGTTAATCTGTTAGTAAAAACATCTAACTTTATTTTGAAGATGAAGCTGCATCCTTCCCTTCTATAGTTATGCAAGGCATCTTACAACATAATAAATAAACCAAACATAAAAACTAAACACCCAATTCATTCCAAATCATCTCGTCATACCATCAACCACCGCCGCCTCCACGAACTATTTACTCCAACCAATAGTTACGTCAATTAGTTCTCCTATCGCATATTGTATCTCCGTTTTACCTCCGTGTTAATCTCGAGATTACTCGTCGACGTCAACCCTCTTAGTTATATTACGTCATTATGCTTCTCTACTTCTCAGTTATGTTGCGTCGTTATGCTTCTGTATTGCCAGGTGTTCAACCAACGTGGTACTAAGCGTTATTGTATTGGCTTCATGCACTGCATACTGTTATGTTACGGTAAGGATTTCCTATTTCTGTATATGTTTGAGGTTTTGTGGCTCTAAGGAGGTGCTTTTAGATTTGGAAATGGGGTATCTGCAATTTCGTTTTTTATATCTTCCACATGAAATGGGCTAGTATGGTTGTCGTTTTTTCACCTTTTCATATTAACAACCTCTCCTTTTGAACTAAAAGCTTTTTCTAAAAGGTTCTTTTAATTCATAAACATGTTCTCGCTCAGTAATCTGCTCAGCCCGAAAAAACCTTAGCATTGGAATTTCGTCCTTTCATAAAACTACGAATATTTATATTGTGTTTCAACCATAGTACTGCCATTTTCTTTCTCAAACAACTAATGAAGGCATAAAAAGAGAAGCAAGAAAAAAAAAAACTGCCAACCAGAAACTTAGGTTTAAAGATTCTTTATTTATTCTAAAAGAACATACATTGTTCGCTTATTGAATAAATACATAACTAGAGTAAAGTATAGTCCAGTAGTTAACAGTTTTGCTCTCTTAATGTAGGTAGGTCGACATTTATTATTGTGTGACAGACGTGTTTATATCGTTACTTTAGTAGTTTTGCGTTGTTTGTAACGTACTGTTTGAGCTTAGCTTTAAATAAGTTGAAAGAAGATGTGCTCCTAACATCTGCCGGTAGGTTGTTATAAAGTTGGACACCTTCGTAATTTATATTTTTCCTGCCATATTGCGTTCGCGGGGGGCGTGTCTGTATTTGGTTAGGGTTTCTTTGGCTGTATTTCGATGTTTTCATGTTGAAGGATAACTGTGTGTGTATGGTTTTGTTAAGAATTTTTCTAATGAGAACGCAGGAATTGAATGTGTAAAGTTGATGAATGCTCATTAGTTTGGTATGTTTGTATAGTTCGGATGTGGGTGTGTCATAATCGTAGTTGAATAGAAGTTTAACTATTTTATTCTGTGCTATTTGTAGATCTTTAATTGTAGATTGTGTGGCGCATCCCCAGATTTCGATTAGGTAATTTATGTGTGAGCGAATTAATGAGTTGTAAATGTTGTAGCGGATTTTTTTTGGGATGTTGTTTATGTACCCGCGCATTGATCCCATTAACGATGTTATTTTTGATTTTATGTAATCAATGTGTGCTTGCCAATTTAGTTTGTTGTCTAACCTAAGTCCGAGGTATTTTTCACAGTTACTTTTAATAATTTTAGTGTTGTTTATGTGTAAGTCTGGGTGGCTGGGGATTTTTTTATTTTTAGCCGAGAATATCATGTACGATGTTTTTGATGCGTTAATAGTAAGTAAATTGGAGCTAAACCAGTTATACAGCATGTCCAAGTCTTTTTGAGCGTCGGCTACAATGGTGTTTATGTTGTTACCGAAGTAGAAAAGACAAGTGTCATCGGCGTACAAAGTCAGATGTCCAATTAAGTTTAATTCTTTAATATTATTTATATAAATAGTAAATAAGAGGCTGGATAGCAGAGATCCCTGGGGAACACCGAATTCTATGGGAGATTCTCCACTCATCGCGTTCCCCATTTTAACTATTTGTTTCCTATTTTCTAGGTATGAGGAAAGAATATTATACATTTCTCCGGTGATTCCTATGCTTTTTAGCTTTAATAATAGGATTTTATGGGACACCGTATCGAACGCCTTTTTTAGGTCAATAAAAATCCCGAGTGCAATGTTTTTATTGTCAATATTTGTTCTAATGGTGGTGACTAAATCGATTGTGGCGCATAAGGTGTTAGACTTGGGTCGGAAACCGAACTGACGATCATAGATATAATTGATATCGTTTAGGTATTTTTCTAGTCTTGTGTAAATTAATCGCTCAAAAATTTTTGATAGTACCGGTAATACCGATATGGGTCGATAATTCCCGGGATCTGACTTTGTGCCGGATTTATATATAGGGTTGACTTTTGCGATTTTGAGGGTATCTGGGAATGTGCCACTCTTGAAACATTTATTGATACAGTTTGCTAGGTTGGGCGCTATTAAGTTTTTTATGCATTTAATAGTTTTAGTGGTGATACCATCAATTCCTGAACTACAGCATGGGTCTAGATTATCAATTATCTTCATGATTTCAGTACTAGTACAAGGCGTGAGGGTATCTAATTGATTTGAATTAGGGTTACTGTTTATTGTGGTGTATGTTAAATTATTGTGAAATTTCTGTGGTATTTGAGTGGCTAGGATCTTCCCCACGGACGCAAAGAAGTTGTTGAATGTTTCGCATACCTCGGTAGGGTCGTTAATGGTTTTGTTGTTTACGTTTAACTTAGGTATGTTGCAGGAGGTGACCGGATTATTATTAGACAAATAGTTAATTAAGGACCACATCTTCTTTGGATTTGATTTACATTTAGAAAATTTACTAAAGAAATATTGTCGTTTTTCCTGCTTCATAAAATGGTGCACTTCGTTTCTCTTTGTTATAAACTCGGTTTTAAAGTCGTTATTGTTTGGTTCATTTTTAAATTTTCTCCATAGTGTATTTCTCCTGTCAATTTCCCTTGCAATCTTTCTGTTGATCCAATCGTCTCTGGGTAGGTTTAGTATTTTTGATTTCTTTTTCGTGTTTGCCTTTACTTTATCCTGTATGAAGTTCTCTAAAGCATGGTAGTCGTCATTTGTTGTTATGTTGGTATTGGATACGTCTTTGTATAGCTTTGTATAGTCAATGGCTGCGTAGTGATGTATTTTCTTTGGTGGTCGTTTAAGTCTCTTAAGCTCCAGGTATATGTGGTTGTGGTCCGATAAGGATGATTCAATGACAGCCATATGAAAGTCGTCTTTGGAGAGGTTTGAGCAGACATGATCTAATATTGTATTGGTGGTGCCGGTAGTCCGAGTTGAGTATTTTTTGTTTGTTTTGTTTAGTATTTTGTATCCATTCTCTTTGATCATATTTGTGTAGGTTGTCGTAGTCCGGTCCGGTTTGAGTAAGTCAAGGTTGAAGTCGCCGAAAGTAATACATCGTCGTTTCTGTTGAAGTTGTGAAGAAAAGTATTCTATAAAGTTTTTGTTGTTCGTATCCGGAGGTTTGTAGACAATGCCGACGTTCAGCGCATACTTTTCCAGGTAGATCCAGAGATAATTGTTTCCATCTATGTAATTTTGTTGGATAACTTTGTGTTCAAGGTCATTGTGGACAAAAATTGATACTCCTCCGCCGCGCCGATCGGTGCGGTAATCGTAGTGATGGGTATAGTTTGGTATGTATAGTGAAGAACCTTCGGAGTGTGACTTAATCCATGTTTCGCTTAATAAAATCAGGTGAATTGCGTGTGGTACGCCTTTCAAAATGCATTGTAGTTCGTCCATTTTTCCTTGCTTTGATAGGCTTCGTATGTTGATATACAAGAATTTAAGGGCTTGCGCGTCGGTGTTCAGTTGAGAGTAGTTGTGTATCGCTTGGTACGTTGTTTTGTTTGGGTTTGGACCGGTTATTGTTGAGGTTGCGGTGGTTATTAGTTTTTTGAAGGTATATTGTTCACGATTTTAGGGAGTCCTTTAATATATTTTATGATAAGATTGGTGTCTCCATTTTCTTGGCGGCGTTGTAGTTCTGTTCTTAATTCATTTAGGTATTTTTGTTGGTTAGGTGTTTGGTCTGAGAATATTTTTATATTTGATTTAGTGAGCTTGTCCTTGTTACGTAGTATGTATTGAGCTATTTCATGGGATTCCAGGGTTATTTTGATGAGTCTATTTTTATCGGCATTATATTTACCGAGGCGCAAGCATTTGGTGATGTTAGGACAGTTACCGTCACCGTAAAGAGGTTTCAATAATTTTAGTATTTGTTGCTTTTCGAGATATTCTCGATCTGTTTTGCTTGTATCCTCTAGTTCCAAAACTCCCGCTATGACTATATTATTTTGTCGGTCGTGTCGTTCGCGCATTTCATAGAGTAGCTCTTCTTGTTTAAACGTGGATGTTGTTTCGGTTTTTAGGGACGACATTTGGGATTCGATTTGTTTCAGCTTTTGCTCGGTCGTGTCACTTTTACATGCTAGTTGTGATAAGCCGGACTTTAATATTTGTTGCTCTGTTGTTAGCTGGTCTGCACGTTGATTGATGCTCGATATGTCCGTTCTAAGGTCACTCAAGTTTTGCCGTATTTGTGACATATTGTCCGATTGAGTTTTTGAAAATGTTTCTAAGGAAGCAAAGATGTCTTTACGAAAGTTAGCTATTATTTCCGTAAATTGAGCATTCATGGTATTTATTTCCGTATGAATTTTGGTAATCTCCTCTTTGAATTCCTGGTCAAGCTCAGGTTTTTTTCTTTTGCGTAAGGTAATTGACTGTGACTCGTCATTCACGTCTATTTTACGTAAGTCCGGGTACGATGACGATGTAGTTGCAGCTACCGCCAAAGGTGTGTTCGGTTTTTCGTTAGGCGATCGCACCGACCTCATTATTATGAGTAGTAAAATTGGTGTGCTAAGGTTGAAAGTTACTTGCGTTTGTTGCTGCAGTGGTGTCACGGTGTGCGAGCGGGATCAAAAATATAGTTCGTCTCTTTTACCCGAGGGGGTGAGGGGAGCCGCTTGTTGGTCACGCACCTCGTCGCTGCGAGAACTATATGTGCTGGAGTAGTATACAAAAGTCCTTTTTGCACGTTAATTAGCACGATGATTAACACTGTCACTTGTAGATTTTAGGGTTCAAACTGGGACGACTGGTGTTTGTTATTAATAAACTATTTTCTTGGGAGTTCGACACACGTCTGGTCGCGCTGACTACTGGACGAATTGTCCAGCAGCGAATACGAATTGTACTTGCAGCGATTAATCAATTTCTAAGAGTCCAGGTGCTGCCAAGTTTCAGCATCGATTAAAGCTGCATAAAGCCATAACTAGGCAAGACTGTTTCATTATTAGTTCAGCGGCAGTATGAAACTACTGGGCTACTGGCGTTCTTTTAGGAGCTTATTTTATTAAAGAACTTGCGCTGGTATACTGGACTATATATTTTAGTTTTGATTTTAAGTTTGGCAACTTTTTGGAAAACGTCTTGGTGGTGTATTGCTTGTGGTAAATGTTAAATGTAAAACACCTGGATAAGGGACGCACAGAACTGGGAAGTGTGGCAGGAAATAAAAGGGGATGCCTGTTACCCAGCAGTTGGTGATTCCGGGCTGATGTGATGATGATGATGATCAAAATGTTGTAGTTTGTTCACTTCTTTGCCAAACTATGCTTCTTCTTCCTGCCCATCCCATGTTACTTGGGGATACTGCAGCACAATTTTTTTCTTCCATTCTTTCCCGTCAATCGTAAATGCTTTACCAAGTCATACATAATGAACAAAAATTGTCATCGTAACATAGTAATTGTAGTAAACTTTCGCATAATAGTTTGAATAATCTTACTTATTCCAGGATGGAATATCCACTGCTTTCGACGATATGATATGATGGATGACCGGAAAATATGATCATCAAATTGCCCCTTATTATCCTTAAATATCGCTAACGATATGAAAATAGCGCAAAGAAATTATAAAGGCATTCAAAATATAATAGTATCATAAGTCTGAATACCTTGACCCAATTGACCCCATCGACTTTGAAAGTGTACTTTGACAATACTGGTTCCCCATTTTACATGTTTTTTTTAATAAGTTAGGTGTTCCGTTTCCCTTCATAACCGTAAAACGTCTAACTAAGTTAGACTGTTGCTTTATTCGTTCAAAAACTTTAGTTCTGTTATAGGCTTTATCGACAGAGAAGATATTATTTATTGAGACTTAAGATACTCGTAAATAAGAATAGAAGACCTAGAACTTCTGAAGTGCGACAAAAAATAGTGTCATTCATACAAGAGATATTCGCAGTATCTAGCTAGTTATTCTTGTGATATCAAGTCTTAAGAGAAAAGAATATTCTCTAGCTTTCCTTGGTGGTAAGACTAAGTGTTCCTTTGGGAATGGCTGTACTATAATATGTGGCGTTTGCGGTATGCTAGGCCGAGGTTAGACCGTTATTGCCTTACGAAATTCCTTTGCGAAGGACAGTCCCGCGGGTATAGGGCAGTATGTAGTGAAGATTGAATGTATAACTATTTTATAAGTTTTTGTTTCTATCGATATCTTGTGTAATTTCCAAAGTATGTACGATTATTACATCAAGTCTAGTAAGAATTCTAGATTTCTTTATTTTCCTAACTAAATATTGTGTTTAATGCTTAATAAATCTTGTTTAACGGTATTCTAAAAGAATACTGTTTCTCACATGCATATGTTCGCAAAGTGAAGGGGAATCTGATTTCTTTTTTACAATTTCAAAGATAGTCTCATTGTAAGTAGGTTTATGATGATGAGCACAGTAACTGCTTTTCAGATAATTTAATTACACACAGACATTGACACACAAATCACTTTTAAATAGCACAAATACTTAGGTACATAACAGAGCAGTGTGTGCCTGATCCTTCATCACTCACATGTTATAAATCATTATACAAACAGACAATTTAAAACCACGACTGTGTAACAAACAATTCTTGCGTGCACCTTTTGAAGCACACTCCCTAAAACCACAAACTGAACCAATTAATTAATCAAACCTTTCTCCGCTGTACCAACAACGTGTATTTTCGCTGAAATTCATTACATCCCAATACAATTCAGTTATTTATCATCCAGTGCTGTTCTGAATTGATCATCGTTCGCTTGCACATCGTGAGGTAATTTATGAACTCCATCCATTGCATTACGCGCTTGTAATAATAAAGGTCCAATTTGGGAATGTTGGGATACGATATTTATTTGGTTATCTGGTTTTTGTTGAATTTGTTCATTGTCATCATCAATAGTGAATGCGTCGTTTTTGTTATTTGTATTTGAGAGAGTTTTGTTTTGAAAGTCATTGTTAACTTTAGGGTTATAATTTTTTTTGCTTATTTTCATAAATTATTTTATAATGAATTTACAGACTTCACGTCTGGTGTCCGGTTGAATATTGTTAGTAACATCATTATCGCCCACTGTTGGATCTCTTTTTATTTCTGCCAATCTCCATGTTGCTGTGCTAGCTTTATCTAGCTTTTGCTTTTGTTGGCAACAATGCCGTTTGACCATTACGCCGCCCGTGGCGGGTGACAAGCACTTGATTTTCCAGTCATTGGACGCCACTCGGTCGTACCTTTGCTTCATCCGTCATCGCAGTGTTCTGCGTTTCAGTTCCATTACGCAATATTTACCTTTGACCTTTGTATATTTTCAGATTTCTACGTGTATTGTTATATAGCACTTCATTATAATATAATATATACCTTTGACCTTTGTATATTTTCAGATTTCTACGTGTACTGTTATGTTAATAGCACATTCAGCAGATTATCTCTTAGGTAACGTCACTCAAAATTCAAGGTTTACTTAAAAATTTATTCCAGCCATTTGATTGGTAGGGTATATCAGTTTCATCGATCATCAATTTCGATCTCTCTGTTCTCTTATTATCTTTGTCTGTTCTTATTCAATCTAGTTATGTTTTCCACACCTACAAGTAATTATTTAGTATAGATCTCATCATTATCTGCCTAGTCTTTTCCCAACTATGTTGGGGTCGGTTTCCAGTCTAACCGGATGCAGCTGAATACCAGGGATATCTAGATCTCATCTGACACAGTTTTAGTTTCAAATTTTATTGTAGTAGGTCATCGAGGATCCAAAACTAATTATGTTTCTAATTACAATGTTGCGGTTTTGTGTATTGGGCAGCCTCATGATTAGTTCAATAACTTGGTTTCCACAGCAATTTCTGATGTGGTTTTCGATACTGGTAATTATGTTATTTCGTATTAAGGATTGTAATAAACGCAACACATATTATCACGCCTGTTATTCAGGAAGGGTAAAGAGAATCTATACAAGCCCGCCACACTGTTCCCAAACCACTGTAACTCCTGAAAGCCAGAATCAACAGTGGCGACCACCAGGAAAGCGCCGAGACAATGTAGCTCGACGAAGTCCCAGCCCAGAGAATGAATTTAACTGTCTTGGATCCCGCAACGAAATTAATCAGAAAAGTATAGTGGAGGGGTAGGAAAAAACCGTAAAGAGAATCTATAGTCATCATCATCTGACTAGCCTTTTCCCAACTATGTTGGGTCCGCTTTCAGTCTTACCGGATGCAGAGAATCTATAGTAGGTACTAGTAATACTTTGTCTGATCTCGAAATCGAACCCAGGACCTGCATGTACAGTTGTAGCAATTGCGACAACCAAACCAACAAGGCAATTACAATACCTATATTTTATTTCTGTGGCTAAAAAGGATCAAAAAAAAAAATACATTGAAGCGGAAAATTGGAAAGCGAGAAGAAAGTCCTTGCAGTGAAAAATTACGGGCTTGAAACAAAAAATGTAGAAAACAATATTGAATACTGAACAATAGAAATTATTCGCAAATAAGTAGTAAAAAAATATATCTACTAATTATAACAAAACTGGTATTTGTTTTGGCCTGAGATTTAGAACTAAGTTTACTTGCTCTAGGCGAACATAAATTACCTTAGGAGTTTATTATATTTTAAATAATTGAAGAAAAATAATGTTATAAAAGTCTTTTGTGTATTTAGTTTATTAGGTAAAATTTTTTTCTTTCAATAGAAAACACCATTTGGCATCATAGTAAGTGGGCTGTTATTTATTTTCTTGATTTCGTTTTTTTTTTTATGGTTCCGTACCTCAAAAGGTAAAAAAAGGAACGCTTATAAGATCACTTTCTTGTCCGACTGTCCGTCTGTCACCATCAATTTTCTCAGGAAGGGTGGACATAGCAAGTTGAAATGTATTCCAGATATTGAAGTCAATAGTCCTTACTAGGTGTATAAAAATCAAGGTCCTGAGTCAACACGATAAAAAGATATTATTATGGGCAAATTTAGATTTTCGCGAAAACTTGTAAGTACCAAAATTTACCTTAATTTTCAACTTGTTTTCGGAATTTTACCTTTACTTGTGCTGTAAGACCTTGCTTTTAAACAAAATTGAAAATTCTAGGTCAACCGGAAGTAAACTATAGGTTTTGGGTCGAAAACCTATAATACCGACCGATACCTAGAATCACGAAATTTGGCAAAAAGCAAGGTAGCTTACAGCACATGTAAAGAAAAAAATCTGAAAACCGTAAATATGTAGTTTAATAACAAAAAAAAAAAGAGCGATTTTACTATTACAAACTTATTATTTGCGGTTGGTGCAATTGCCGTTTCATGGGATCGAACAGCAAAGTTAACTTTGTCCTTTAAAAAGTTTGTACGGAACCCTCGGTGGGCGAGTCCGACTCGCTCTTGGTCGGTTTTTAACTATAAAGAAAAATAAATAAAGTCTTTAATTAGATTTAGGTAGAATTAGAATTAGGTAGGTTTTTGTTCTGATTTTGTAAAGTAACACGTGACACTGTGACATTAAAAAAAAAAGTCACAGCATTTTGCTGAGATAGGAGCCTTTTTGGCCTTGCACAGGACCATTTTGATTGTTTTTTTATTTTTCTCTTGTTTAATAATTTTGTCATGTCTATTCTATGTTTTTGTTTTTGTATGTCCTGTGTAAGTTCAATAAATACTTTTCTTTCTTTCTTTAACAATATTAGTCAAGAACCAACATTAGCAGCTGAAGCCTTAAGTGGTAACAATATGACAGTGCCGATGCACGGGCATTGTAGCAGTAAGGGCGGTTTTTGGTAGCGAGCTAGATACCACTGATTTGCGGTTCAGAACATCAACAAACTCCGAGGTCCTTGCATTTCTTCTTCCTTCAAATGATGAAACCATAACATAAAATCACGCCTGAAATCCTCAAAGGATGATCCATTAGGTACACCTCTGCCTAACGTAGAGGTGTATGTAATGGTTCATCCAAATTTCTCCAGTTATGTTTAAGAGTAATAGGGGCGAGTCTATTGCAATCAACTGGGCGCAAATCCAGACTCCGTGGCTGCTGAGAAATTCTGATGGAAAAACCCAATAATACTATGCCCGTGCTCTGCGGTCGCGTTTGCGACCACTAGACCAACAACGCAGTCCATGATAGTAACTATTTTTAGGAATTCTCTTTAAAAACCTTTTTATCATTTGTAAGTCGATTTATCAATGGCGGTGTAGATGTCGCCAAATGGTCTTCGAACTAAGATATTTTATACTTACTTAAATCTAATACAATTATCATCACTAATAGTAACTTTCTTTCCAGATAAGGCACCATCCGAGGCCACATTTCGCGGCGCAGAGTTCCTATCGTACGACCTGACGCAAACAGGCGGTGAGCCTATAGTCAGCACCCAAGATGCCATCTCACTGTACTTCAAGACCCGTCAGCCTAATGGACTGCTCTTTTACACTGGTGAGAATCGTTTCGCCTTTGTTGTAACTGTGGGGAGAGTAAAAGCCTTCCTTTTTATCTAAAATTCTTGTGACGTCATTTTGCGAGAGCAGTGGTAGTAGCACTGATTTATGTGTAGTGTGGGTTCGAATCCAGGTAAGCATTTCGTGTAATTTATTTCATCACCACTGTTTTCCAAACGCGCGGTGGAATAAAACATCGTGAGGAAAACATGTCCTAGAACCAAAAAAAACATTACTTTTTAAACGTACATTGTAATGAGGAAGTACACAAAAGCAGCGAAGTGATGCTAGTTCGGTTTCTTTAAGTTTCCCATTCCGAAAATTCTTTCACTGACGGAAAGCTACAGGGTGTAAACAACCTCATCACGAAGCCGTCAATCAAGCATTCTCTACATCAAACTAAAAAAACAAACTTTACGCAAAAATTATTGCTGGGAAACGACTTTTATTTTTGTGGTAGAACTCAATGTAATGCACTCAAAACATTATGCTGACGGATGGATTGAATAATACGGGTTTCGTGGAGGTGTTTAAAGTAAAAAGCTTACATTAAAAACTTGTATTAAAAAAAAACAAACTTGTCAAAAAGTTGGAACTTTGACCCCCAATATCTCCGTAACTAGAAGGTAAGGTATGGTGTAGAACAAAAAAAATATCGCAATGACGGGGAAAACAAGTGCCTTTCGACTTCGTCAAGAAGTTTTTTACACCCTTTATATTATCCCCCAAGTACAATACCTAGGTTACATTTAATACGTTCCCTTTGGATAATTTCCGTACATAACGCGAGCGAAGCCGCTAGCAAAAGCTAGTTTATAAAATAAACTAAGACTTTTAAGTCCTAATATACATTAAACATAGCGGTGTTCTAGACAGTCTCCTCAATTTAGCCACATAACTTCCTATTAAAGTCACTAAGATTCTCTTAGCCCAGAACACAGGCGAAGTAAATTCATGAAGATAATTTTCTTAACAAAGTCTTTTGCATTCAGGTCATGAAGCTGATTATCTCAACCTGGCTGTACGAGATGGAGGCGTGTCTCTTACTATGGGTCTTGGAAATGGAAAGCAAGAGATGCATATCAAACCAGCGAAGACCAGGTTCGATGATCATCAGTGGCATAAGCTGACGGTACATAGGAGGATACAGGAGGTAAGGATATTATTGGAAACTATCTCTCTAAATAGCACCATCCCATATCTTCCCGTGGGTGTCGTAAGAGTCGACTAAGGGACTTACCAGAGAATGGGCAGCAGCGTACTCTGTGCTTTTGTAACAACCGCACTGCGATCGCCAACCCGCCTGCCAAGCGTGGCGATTATGGCAAAACCCCCCGTTGGGGGAGGCCCATGTCCAGCAGTGGACGTCTTTCGGCTAAGATGATGATGATGATCTCTCTAACTCTCTAGGTACACTTTTTTTTTACTCTACGGAGACTTGTGTTTGACCGCAACTCGCATAATGTGAAGCAATAATGCGGGCTAGGGTTAAACACTTTTGTCTAGAAGAAACCGATTCACTTGAGCTTTGAAGAGATCCAGATTATAAAGATTGAGCAATAGATGCGGCACACATATGCACCACAAGCCCGAACTGATTTAAACTCTAAATGTAGTTGTTTACGGTTGAAATTTATTATGATGGTAGTAGTAGTAGAATGTAGAATTTAATAAAAAACTTAGTTTTAGTGATTTGTTGTAATATTATTGGGGTTAAAATGATGAACGGGGGATATCTTTAAACTGAAATGAAAATGATGTTGTGCCTTGATCGAAGATTTCTTCTAATTTGCTTCGTAAATTATTTTTGTGCAAGAATCATTGATACGTTATCCCCTTGATCTGTCCACGAAGCAGACACAATACTTAAACAATGGCGTACCGACCGAATCGGTCGGGTGGACAGTTCATGATGTATGAACATTCTATAATAATGATCGTATCTCCTTGTAAATATTTTACATAAAACATTATTATGTTTTATGTGATCCTATCATCCTCATATAACCAGCCATAATCAACGACCGTCGGTTGTACATACTTTCTTATTTATACGGCCCCCATGTTCCCAGATTTCATCAGCTGAATATAAAGCGCTTTCATCGCTGTACAAATATTTTATGACCTCAGGCCCGTATTGCAAACTCTATACCTTGAACCCAGATCGATAGCATACGACTTATGGCTCATTGGCGTGTTTAAGCCAAGATCCATCCATCATTGGAGTCATTACTTCAAAAAACCGAATCGATCCGTATCTGAGTAATTTGATTATTAAAGTCAAAACAATTTTTTGTTGAAAGGTGAATTTTTCCAAGTGTTTTGGCATTCTGAACGTAATTAGCTTGGGGATCGATTCTGGTACCTATGGCCTTTGTAATTGAAGCAATTTTGTGGCGATAAATTCGGTCGGTAGTGGGATTGGGTATATGTTTCCTGTATGCTCGGGTCGGCGTGTGGTGGAGTGTTTGAACGATGACCGTTCCACTGGCGCATAATTAATTTTATAAAATGTTTGCGTGGTTCTTTGAAAGATTTTGTTGTTATTGTTACTTTAGCCTTTGGTCTACTTTGTTGTGGATTGTAATATGATTGATGCTTTATACTACTTTGTTCTACTTACTAATGGTTTTGGTTCTTATTCTGTCTGGGATCGGTCGGACCCGAATGGAGCAGCGGTAGTAAGGCTGCCTTACGTTCTTAGGGTCCCGGGTTCGAATCCCGGTAGAATGTTTGTGTGATGAGCATGGACATTTGTTTCCGATTCATGGATGTTTATATGTATAATAAGTATGTATTTACAAACAAAAAAGTATCTATGTAGTATATCAACTATCTGGTGTCCACGATAAAAGCCTCGATGCTTAGTGTGGCACTAGATGGCGCTGTGTGCAATGTCCAGCGATACTTATTTATTTTATTGTTAACTAAATTTTATTTCTTAGTTTTAAAAATATAAATTGTTGTTAATATTTCCAACATCACGAGGGCCATAACCTTATTTCAATAGCGTTATCTCTCATTTCTCTTTCATTCCAATCAAGTTTTATTCCAACGTACTCGTACCTTGTCTCTACAATTCCAACTTCAATGAAAGTCCCTCGAATTAAAAAAAATTATAAACATTGCAACATTCGTCGACGTTGCATTTTATTTCTGTTTTGTTTTTAATTTTTATCCTCGAGCCTGTCATGATTACGTGTGCTCGGAGCGGCCTGAATGTCGGAAAACAAAATAGTACAATAAATGTGGAGTAATTTAATCGGTAGTTGGTTTTATATCTGCACTCAATGCTGATGAGAGGCAACGGAACGCCTTTTTAAAGCTTTACTTGCTAATGAAAGTTGGATGATCTACACAATTTTTCAGCACTGCACGTTCGATTCGACAATATTTATTGAACAACAAACTTGACCTGAAGCTTTAATTCGACTTCAAGCAGTGCCCGGCTCAACCGACTTACATCTACATACTGATCAACATTATGACATCATCCATGTACTAATCGTCCTGAACTTTCATGTTTCATTCCCGTCCTTCGATCTTGTGTTTAACTCTCTTGACAATGTGCCAGGCGTACGATCAGCCCAATTATGCATAATTTGTGACCTCCATAACTTTAGGCGTTCCAAATTCCCGCAGCATTAATACAACAAGGGAATTATGTAATATCCAGTCGCTTAATCTAACTTTCTAGTTTATAAAGACTCATTTATCTTAATGCCAAATAAAACTAACTTTTCATACGTTTTCCTTTTTATCTGAAATTACTTACCAGCAACACCATTCAAGTCAACTAGCCATATACAACGAGGCACAAACCGCTAGTAAATAGTTTATTTACGTACTGCGTGCGGGCCCGCTCCGTCCGTAGCTATTCCGTTATCGTTAATTATGTATTTATGTGGGGCTTTCTCATTCTTTGAGAATATTGGGGGCTTATCGAAACTGCCTATACTAGTGGCCTGGATTTGATGCGTAGATTTATGGACCTTACAGCTTTGTGATAGATTAGGTTGTTGTCCGGTTTGTAAGGTCAGAGTTCATTTGTTTTGGTCTTTCACTTTACCTTTGTGTTAGGGATTATACAGGCTGTAAACGGACCCTTCAAAAAGCCGTCAACCAAGCATTATGTTCATCAAAGTTACTTTTTACGCAAAAATTACTACTGGGAAACGACTTTTTTTTTGGGGTGAAAATTATTACGTTTTACGTTCACGTTTTGTGCTGATGGATGGTTTGAATAGTACGGAGTTCGCAGAGGTGTTTAAAGTAAAGTTCTTACATTAAAAACATGCATATAAAAAAAAAACATGTAATTAAGTTGGATCTTTGAACACCAATATCACCGTAACTAGGAGGTTCCAGAAGGTTCCCAGGTATGGTGTAGAACTAAAAAACGATCGCCAATGACGGGGAGAACAATAGTGCCTTTCGGCTTCGATAAGGGTCTTGTTACTCCCTTTATAGGTCCTGTTTGACCTGCAATGTACTGTGTTCACGTCCTTAATAATTGGGCGCTTTGTTAACTCCTGGTTTGCAAGTTTTTGATTAACGACAAAATTTTGTGTTACCTATATCTTTTTCTCACGGATATAATTTGACGCGGAGCGTTGCTTCGCATACTAATGAAGCTTATTATTGTTTCAGATCACGCCGTTTACGAGTTTCTGCAGGGTAAGTAATATTAATTAATGCTGTTACCTAATCCTCGTTAAGACTTCCGGTATCTTTGTCTTTGTTATCAAACATTGCGACTGATTTTTATTCTGTGTATGTATATTTCCAAGGTAATCCTATTTCTTAGAAATTAATTGTCTATACTTCCCCTACCTCTACTTGTTTCTCATAATTTTGTCATAAATTAAATGCGGAAAACGTAAATTTTCTATTTTTATCACCCGACTACGGTGAAGCCAAAAGGAAGGTTATGATTTTAGCAGTCTATGCATGTATGTATGTTTATTTGTATTTACTTATGTTCCGCCGTAACGCCTAAACTATTCATCTGATTTTGATGAATAAGGTGTCAATCTATTCGTTATTATGGCCCGGGTAACATTGGCTACATTTTAACTGACTTCAACAATAAGAGGAGTCGATTTTACCTTGTAAACCCCGAATTCAATTGGAGCGTGATTTTTCAGTGGTCGAGTTTTTTAGTTATGGTATACCACACAAATTCTTGTTAACATTAATAATTGCACCATTTTCTTGTTTCTACAATTCTCACAAATAAACCTAGTTTTAAATGACAATTTGCATAAGTAAAATAACCGTGAAAACTGTACCGCGTATTATATAATTGCTGCAGGACTTAGTTGGAATATGAATTCTCTAGAAGCCATTTCGCGACTGACAGCAATTTGTTTATATTCTGGAAAACTCACAGTGGAACTAGGTATTCATTTTACTAATGAGGAAAGCTATTTCAGTTGTCTATTGAAATTAATTAGGTTTGAAAAAGGAGATTATGACATAATGAGAATTTTCCAAGTAATGATGCTATTGTTTTGTGAATAATTCGGTAGCTGAAGAGGTAATTGTTGTGAATTACTTACCCTATTTCATTACAAAGCAGCTGCTAAGAATCTTTTAACTAAAGTTTGTCCGATTTCAACTTTAACTTGGTTGTAAAAGAACTGGTTCTTCTAATCTAACCGACAGATGTGTTGCTGGTGAATTAGTTCCGCCACTTCTTTTTCCCAGCTATAAAGCACTAGGAAGTGTCGAGGAGTGGGCGTTTTGAGAGACTGTCTCTGGTAAACTTTGCGTTCAAAAGGGCTGATTTATGAGCCTAATTACAATAAAAATTACTTTTGAAATTGATTTTGAACAATAACGCCTTGTAATCATTACTCCTTTGGGTTATGAGTCGAGTTACACGATAACTGACAAATGCTTGCACAGACTGGATAGGACCACTCAAATCTTTGTGTCTTGAAAATACCACCACAGTGCATGGTTCTCTTATGAATTGACCAAGGTTATATCTGGTCTTTAAAACAGGCCGTGACCTCTAAGTTGGTTTCGGCTCTTTCTTCTTTGAGTAGTCAGGTACGAAACACCGGCCTCTCCTAGTTTTAAAAAGATATTTATTCTGCGATACTGTATTATAGTACGATTGAAACATATTTGTAGATTTTTGACAGTCGTTACAGGTAGTCGGTACAGGTAGTGGCCCGAAAGTCTGACAACCAGTTTTTCCAAGTGGAATTACTCAGTACTAACTGGGCTGTGGAGGTCAGATAGACAGTCGCTCAATGTAAAATACTCGTATTAAGCTGCATCCGGTCCCAAAATAGTTGGGAAAAGGCTAGGCAGATGATGATAATGAAATAGTAAAAGATATTTGATATGTAAAAGTGTTTGCAAAAACATATATAAAATGCCAAACGAATTTAAAATACCTATATAATTTTGCTTCTGGCAATGGTTTAATTAGAATTCAGAGCAACATGCAAAAAACGAAAAGAGAACACTTATTACAATAGTTACTGAAAAACACTAAACCAAACAAAAGTGTTACACTAAATAGCTGTTAATATTAACAAAGAAAAATAGCTCGAAATCATAACTAGCACCGAATTAATAAAGACGAGAATGGCAAACGAAGTTCTGACGGCAGTTATTCTCGTAAAACTTATTAAACTTGCAACAATATGAATGGAATTTATCGGTCTTTATACACTAACCACACGATAAAGAAAGAAAGAAGTAGTGCAAAATTAAGAATTCAGAATTTGGAAATAGGTATACATGCAGGTTCAAGTGAGCTTTTGTTATTGTCTTACCCGAATTTCATAAATAGAAACTGCGACTGCGACTCATCCTACTCAGTCTCATCCTAACTAAACCATGGCGCGTCAGGAGGTGACGTGCTATCTGTGCAACTCTACTTGCACTTTAAGGAACCTGTCCGAAGCCGTTTCCAACGCCGTCGATGTGGCTTAATTTAAAAACTATGGGAATCATTGACACGTAAAAAAGACCAATAGAAATAAACGCGATCAGCGCAACTAGATTTGACATTAGACATTGCGTTACAAACTTGACATTACGTTACAAACTTGACACCTACAAACAACAACAAACTTTAAACAAACTTTCCCAAAGAAACTCATAACGGATTCATGAAAAAAGCAGCTTTTCATACATGCATCAAAACAGTCTGTCGACAATAATCGATGTTGGTATATATTTCTTTGAACGAATACAGCTAACTAAATTCCAATCCTGTTTAATGTTCGAAAATGGAAATGCATCATTAAATTCTCAACAATAAGGTGAATATACCCACTTAATTTCCTCTCCCTCAAAAGAATGAACCAGAAAATCAAATAAAACTTCCATAGATCTAAAAGCGAGACGGAAAAAGTTTAAAAATAGTTCCTGAATTAAAACTTTCTCTTTAAAAGAGTTGCTCAGTAATGGGGGCGCCACTGTCAATAGGGCCCTGACAATGGACCCACCACAATGATTCTGCAGTGAAATAGAAATGAATGTGTGAATGTTAATACTAAGCCTCATTATGAAACAGGTAACTGTTTCAGTTTGCATTTGGAAATGGATATTGTACAGTTTCACGAAATTAGTATAATTTGCTCAATTAATTATATTATCTGTTTATTCGGTTGTCATTTCTGATGTTAACGTGAATTAAGGAATTTAATTTGCGAGTTTGTTATTGTAAAATAATTATTTTAAAACGTTACAGCGTTATTTGGCAGGATTTAGATATATTTTAAATGTTTCCGTGCAAGTTTTAAGTTTGCTTTAGAATACTGTTATTAGGTTAAGTTGATCAAAATAAAGGCTATTATTATTATATGTTAAAAACAATTTTCAATCTACATTCTTCTCATTTTTGACTTGAATTGAAACGCACACAACTTTTGCAAATTACGAACGAGTGTATCGTTCTTTAATCATCAATACTTCTCCAGCAATATCTACAAACGAAAAGTAAAAAACTAAGTCGCTATTGCTGTCTGTCTCTATGACCGCTTAGTTCTTCTAGGCAACAATTGATTTAGATAGTTTTTTTCCCAAACTATTCATGTTTATATTCATTCAGCATTGCCATCCAACGTGGCAATGCTGCCAGCCAGAGCTGGGCACTATTACCACTATCAGCGATGCGAATGAATTTTCTGACACCCTTTCATTCTTTTCGTCTTTTCACTTGTAAACATTTTTATTATTATTTATAGTTCGTAAATTATGTGAATATTTATTCAAATAGAGTACCTATGTGTGTGTTATTTTTGCAACTTTTACATTTTACAAGGTAACAAAACATCGATGGTCTTGACATTATCTTACATTAGAAACTAGTCTTAAATACAATGTTTATGCACAATTTCAACATTTCAGTGAAAATCGACAATTTAGATGAAATTAAAGACAAGCCTTGCTAGACTTATTTATCTTTCTAATGACACGGTGCTTAATTACAATTCCTTCTCGCCATTTTCCATTATATCGGGGCAATTTCAAAACATGGTTCGATTAACAAAATAGAGTACCGATCAAGGTTTTCAATCATTCAACAAGTATTAATGGCTTCGATATTTGCTAGATTGTTTGGAAATTTTGATTTGGTTATTTGAATATTCATCATGTTTGGCTGCCCCTATTGTTGAAACCTTGATGGCTGTGAAAACCTTGATAGGAGTAAGTTAGATAAAACAAAATAGAGTTAAATAAGTTTCCAACTCGTTAATTTGGAGAGTGACGATAAGATATTTATTAGAGCACTGAAGCGTGGATATAGACACTAACAAAGAAGAAGCAGTAGACCATAGACTAAGTCTATAGCAATGATGATAAAGGAATAACAAAGACAATAATTGTTGGAATAATGTAAGCAATCATTCTTTTAAAACAAATTATTCAATCGTTGAGTTCTGTAAATTTTATATTGCACCAAAACACTAAAAACTTACAGGAAGACCAAAACATGATTGTTCAGCTACAGAATTAGAAAGAACTTTACACACTCGCATCTAATGAAAATAACGATTACTCTTACTTATTTATAAATCAATACATCTTTAACCACAAACAATACAATTACTCTCTAAGACCACGACGACAGCACAAGAATAAAACTACAAACAAATGAATATTTATCGGCGCATTTTTTAAAACCCAATAAACCGGCAGCTGGTGATGTTATGAATAAACTGGACCAATTAGTGAGGTGTTTAATTACCAGTTCCTTTTTCTTATGCAAACCAATGGAATTTTTTATAAGGGTGGACGCCTGGACGTGGTTTTTGATCATAAATCAGCTGTAATTGAAGTTGTGGGAAATACTAATTTTAATTGCCCTTAGAGATTTGTGTGGGTTTATGGCTTATAAGAATAAGAGGGTAAATAACAAAATGCGACATTTACCAATTTAAATAAATGTTATCCAGGCACTGCAGCTGTCTGGCTAGGGATCTAGAGGGAAACCTATAACCAAGTAGATACATTTTAATGTAGTTTTGACATTATGCAATATCAAAACTGACACGTGTTTCAAAGTCTGAATGAATGAAGAAAACAATAAAAGACAACCCGAATTCACCAACATATAAGAGTAAAAATAACGAAGAGAGAAAGATATAGAAGCCAATTTCAGAACCTGTTAAAGAGACAGCTAAAATGGCAGAACTGAAAACAAACAAAGACCCAGAACTAGAAATAACTGACAACACAACACCAGCAACAGCCCATACAGTAATTTAAGTATACAGGAAGACATATAATCGAAATGACAACCCTACAGAGTAATTGGTACTCGATATAACCGTCACGTTCGTAAACCATACGCCAGGTGACGTAGTTCCCAGGGCTGTTACACAATTTGAATTTATTATTGGACGCTCGTCACCGATCATCAAGGTTTTAAAGGGGATATTTTGAAATGGGTGAATTGAAATGTTGACAGTTTTGATGGTCGTGTTTTATCAGATCCTTTGTATTGTAGTGAAGGGTTGTGGTTTTACGTTCATTGTCAGTGCTTTCGGGTTAGCAAATTGTTTGTATTGGGTTATGGGTTTGGGTAAACATAACATAACATCATGCCAGTAATTCCCAAAGTGTTAGGCAGAGGGTTACAGGTACACATAAGTGCAACTAGTTATGTCCCATGTCCCAGCTGTTACGACTAGTGGTCCACATTAGCCCTGGATAGAAAAAATTGTAAGTCATGGGGAGAGGCCTTTGTCCAGCAGTGGGATGACAGTATCAGTATGTCCCAGGGATTTCGGTATTATTAGAGTTGTTTATTTTTTGTGCAAAAAACATTGCATGACTTGCAAACTTGCAAAATTTATTTAAGGAAACAATCAAGGAAGAAAGACTAACTTATAGTCTACTTCACTACAAAAGATACTTTTTGAATACGAGAAAAGGCATAAAGTATTTTTGTGATTCGCTAGAGAAAGACAATGCACGACTAGAGACTGTCTTCAAGATACTCTCTGAAATGTTTCATATTGCATCTCAAAACTAATATAACAATGAAAATACAGGTTCAAATAATGTTGTTCTGCAGACTCCGCTGAGCTTCTAAAACAAATATATAGGTCACTGGAAACTAGTAGCAATTCAATCTCAATTTATGAAGTGCACCATAACTGAACTAATTGGTAGCGAGCTTCTTACTAGTGTGGCTACTCCAATTTATTACATTGTATATTTTACTTAAGCCGAGTGCAAACTGAAGATAGATAAGGTTACTAGGACGATACAGATGATAAACATTAAACTGTTAGGTAATGAAAAGTCAATCAATGTAAAATAAATGTTCTTAATCAGCAAGCTTCCTAGTGAAAATATTAGCATCTGCGAAAATTTAAATGGTTTTGTTACATAACATAAAATACGTCTGTAATCCTCGAATACTTCCACATTTCACCAGCTATGTTTAAGCCCCATGTAACAGGGGCGAGCCTTTTGCCATCAACCTGATCTGATAGAAAACCGAATAACACTAAGCTTGACCCGGGCATCATTAGACATAAGTAGGTCCTTTTTATTTTATATAATTAGGATATCTAACAAAGGACGTACACAAACACACGAAATAAATAATCGACGACAAAAGTATCACGTAGTGTATTCCTTCACTTACAGGAGACCACAGCATGCATAATAAAATGTATAATTTAGCTAACAAAGTCAAGTAGCAATTAAAAAATTAAAATCAAGACACATTTGGTAAAAAAAAATCCCCTTCTAGTGCCCAAACATGTTAGTGTTTGGCACATACCGTTAGATTTATTGTAAAACAAAAAAAAAACTAAAGTAGAAAAACGATACCAAGTTTTTGAAAAGGGGAATAATTTTCTATTTCTTTTATCTATCTATTATTACATCTAAAGAAAACTTTAAAGTTACTAACAACTTTATGTCAATCTAGTAAAATATAAAAGTTGACGCAAATATTTCTGAAAACTTAGTTACTGCAGGACTTGTTAGTCTTTCATGATATTAAATCTTTTGCGCCAGACGAACGGATGAAGAGATCGGAGAGTTTCCACTTACTAGAAATATGAGAAAAGCGAAACAATTCTATATAAGGTTTAATGGAAAATGATGATCCGATAGTTGAGGAAGTTGCTTGTTCTTTTATAAGAATAGTCGGATTTATTTTCGAGAAATCCGATTGAAATAGTAAGGAAGCTTTTTGTGAAGATGTGGAAAAAAATACGGATTATTGGTAAAAGAATATTATGGGTATGGTTATGTATAAATTCCTCTCATAGAGAGGAGGCCTGTGTCCCAGCAGTGGGAACATTAATAGGCTGATAATGATGATAATTAATGGTGATGGGCAATAATTCAAACCTTAATTATAGATTTTATATTTTCATCCTTGCAAATAAAGTTCATAGATGGAGAGGGAGAGGAAGACCAAGGAATAAATGGATAAAAAACAAGGACCAAATGAAAGAGTGACAGGGGAAATGGAAGAAAACAAAATGTTTCATCAAACCCAAATAACGTGATTCAACGTGGCAACGCCGTCAGTCTCTTGGGCACAAGAGCTGACAGCGCTGAGGAGGAGTTTTTCGATGCCCTTTTATAGTTTGTTATTAGTTATTTCATAGTTTTTAATTAATAATGTATGTAGTTAGTTTACTTGACCAAATAAAATTAATTGTGAATCGCACAAAAAAAAAAAACTTAATACCGTGATACAAGATCAGGAAGATGATAATGAAACTCCCATTGTTTATTATGGAGTAAAGGTTTAACCAGCAGCTCGTATCTGAACTACTTACAAATCAAGTCCTATAATATGGAGATATGAATATTCTAACACAAAAACTCGATATTTACTAGAAGGTAGAGATAACACGATGAAAAAGAATCTAAAACTTTGTCTTAAATTAAAGTTATATAAATCTGGGACTACATTTTAGATTCATATCACACTCAGACTTTAATAGGTTTTCGTATTCCCCGAAGTTGTCTAACTATAAACTTAACTTTCAAGAGTTATAACAAATTCAGATTATTTTATGTTTGCCTGTCCTAAGCCTAATGCTGCATATCTACAACTTTCCTTTGACAAAAATTTGAATTCGTTAATGAAAACGTGAAATAGACTTTGAATAGGATACTTAATTAAATCTGGAAGTGTAGTAGTTGAAGGCTTTTAAGAGATTACTGGGACTACTTTGAGAATTACTTAAGAGTATTCCGTCCATCATCATCATCATCATCAGCCTATTAATGTTCCCACTGCTGGGACACAGGCCTCCTCTCTATGAGAGGGAATGGGCTATAATCCACCACACGGGCCCAGTGCGGATTGGTAGATGTCACATGTCTTCGAATTTTTTGGTTCTAGGACATGCCGGTTTCCTCACGATGTTTTCCTTCACCGTTTTGAGAGCAGTGGTGATGAAATAAATTACACAAAGTAATGCGCCTGTCTGGGTTCGAACCCACGACTTACTGTTCGTAAGTCGGGGCCGCCACCACTGGGCCACCGCTGCTCTCGGTGTATTCCGTCCGTATAAAAGAAATGTGGCTGATGGGCAAACGACATACTTGCCATCGGGGGAAAAGCCTGGACGACACACACAGGACTGCGGAAATCCGCACAAGAAAAAAACCGGCCAAGAGCGAGTCGGACTCGCACACCGAGGGTTCCGCACAAACTTTATTGAATGAAAGGTAAATTGCGGTTTACGATTTATGACGTGTTAAAAAAAACCTACTGACTAGATCTTGTTCAAACCAATTTTCGGTAGAAGTTTACATTGTAATGTACGGTCGAACAAGCTATTTGGTTTACATTTTACAATGTAATTTGTGGGTTAAACTGTAAACCAAATAACTTGTTCGACCGTACATCATATATTTTTTTAGTTTTATTATTCTTTTATTTTAGAAGTTACGGAGGGGGGGACACAAATTTTACCCCTTTGAAGTGTCTCTCGCGAAACTATTCAGATTAGAAAAAAATGAAATTAGAAACCTTAATATCAAATTTTGAAGATCTATCCATAGATTTGGGTTTATTAAATTTTTGAGTTTCAGTTCTAAGTATGGAGAACCCCAAAATTTATTGATTTTTTTTCTATTTTTGTGTGAAAATCTTAATGCGGTTCACAGAATACTACTTACCAAGTTTCAACAGCATAGTTCTTATAGTTGCGGAAAATGTGGCTGTGACATATGGACGGACAGACAGACAGACAGACATGACGAATCCATAAGGGTTCCGTTTTTTGCCATTTGGCTACGAAACCCTAAAAAGCGGCCTGTACTCAGCAGTGGGTGAATTGAGGCTGTAGCGGATGATGATTCCGATGAAACAAAATGTGACGGCGAAGCCAAATCTCAAACGATGTCTTACCTTATGTCCTGCTCTTTGTGTAACTCCAATCTATCTTAAGGTGGAGGCCGGGTCCACGGCGCGTTCGTGTTCCACGCGCGCCTCGAAGAGAGTCAGCAAAAGGAAGGGGTCCGAATGTCCGAAAGGCCGATGCCTGCCGCCGGGGCTGCGGGACTGTTCGAAAGAGATACCGTGGCCCCGGAACACAAAGGGCGATGAAGGAACATGGATGGCTTTTAGTCAGTAAAAGTTTGACACGTCCTCCTGCTCCGCCCAGAGCGGGAGGAGTCATTTGATGATTTTCCATGCGAAAAAAAAAAAAGTTGGAGGCTCCACGGTAGCCCGCGAAATTCAAATTATCTTAAGTTTAGGTCAGTGTCAGGTTGTTTGTTGATTAAAATATGATTTCCGGCTGTAACATGTATACAACCCTCCAAGTTCATGTAACCTAATTGAACGACTTTTTCATGAAATAGTCATTCAATGATGTTTTTAATGAATTATAATTCTGTAACTACATACTTGTTCCAGCCGCGAATCATATTTTGACATTGACAAATTTATATTTTCTAGCAGTAGAAATAGATAGAAATAATATGAGCATGATTCGGTAATCTTGAAAAAATATGAAGTTACTTGAACAATTTAAAAGAAAATATGGATTAAAACACTGCGTAGAAAGAGTAAATAAAACACTATTTATTTGCCTGGACTACTATACAATTTCGTCTTTTATTCAATATTAATCGCAATGATGCTTACGAAACCATTTAAAGACACGTAGTTTCTCTATAACTCCTTTACCACATTGACATAAGGTTCAAACTCCAAAGTTCCAAACAGCTTCTTGAAACGCGATGAAGCGACGGTAAACAGAAAATAGCATTCTATTTACACTGCCACGCTTTTCAGCCGGTCATGGTCAAAAGCTTACAGCCCTAGCATTTATAGCTATACGTTTGTCGTTAGTGACGTCATTACCTAAGCTAAAGGTCGGTATTCACAGGGAGCATTGGCGAGTAATTGCTGCTCAAATTCAGAAAAGTTGAAAGGGAGTTGTTTTTCTTAGGTTGGACATGTGATGCGAAGGGATGAAACGCAAGTGAATAAAAGAATAAAAACGTTGATGGTTGTCGAGGGATAGGAACTTCAAAAACAAAGATGGATTAAAGCAAGGGTATAATCAGAGGAAGTGGAATAAACTAATTTATCAGGGGAGACTGGAAGTAAAAAACGTGCTTCGCCAAGGATAGGAAGATAATGACGCTAACAGCTCGCATCTGGACCTTTCAGTGAAAACGTCAAGTCGAGCATTATACTGCTAGGTTCTGTAATGATACAACTTTGAACATTGCTATAGTTACTTTCGGAACTTTTGAGGCATGGACAATAGGCGTGACGACAAAAAAAAACTAATTAGTCCGTCAGTTAGATTATCAAAAATTATTTGACCCGTGTTTTTTTTTTGTTATGTAAACCAAAATTTACGAAGATATGACGCTTTTAAAATTCTCAATACGTCACGCCTAGATATAATTTTTACCTAGTTCTGACGTCACGAGCCCCCACTCCCGAGTTTTGATGCGTTTTATCTTTGTCAATATTCATTGATTTACAAAAACAAAAAATTCGTGTCCATTAATTTCCAATACTCTAACTGACGGACTAAATAGATTTGCAATTTTTTGATACTCTCGTCGTGCCTATTAGCACTAACGCTGCGTTCAAACATCACAAGATTCATGCAACTGAGCGTTGTGCGTAAAACTTTTGACATTCTGTATCCTGTCCATAAGTATTTGTAACAAGCGAATGTAGGTAATGTAGTGTTCGAAACAGATTTGTTCCAAAAGCGATTATTCAGTCGGTATTACACCTTTGCAATGCAATTGTTTGTTTACTTTTTCACCATAGTTCATCATCTTATCATCTGCCTAGTCTTTTCCCAACTATGTTGGGGTCGGCTTCCAGTCTAACCAGATGCAGCTGAATACCAGTATTTTACATGGAGCGACTGCATATCTGACCTTTATAAGACTGTTTGTCAGACTTTTCATCATCGTTATCGCTCTAAAACACTCTGTCTGAGGCCTCTGGTCAGTATACGCACCCTTACGGTAAGGACATCTGGCTCCTAGCAAAGTGTTTATCCAATATGTTTTACGAGTAATAACAAGTTGAAAGGCAACTTACATTAGAGCGTCTGCGGTTCGATATGAAAAAAGTTTTGTTTTTTACATTTATTAAGAAACTTCGAGAGCGTTTGATGCGTTGTGCAAGGTGCGTAAAGTTAATGAAAGTCTTTATTTTTTATTGGCTTAATAAATTGGGGTGTAACATCCATTGTGGTTTGGAGTACTTGGAACACGGTATTGATTTATCGTTTTATCGTAGGAGCATCAACTTTGGTAAAGTTTTACTTGTAATTTTTAATTGATGCAAGTTATTATATAACTTCGTCTATTCCAACTTAATCTTGATCGTGTCTACTATGATAAACTCAAGGGCCATTTCTGACTAATTTTTAATTAGATTCAGGTTACGATTAAGCAATAGTATCCCAATCTACTGATAGAAGCTAGAAAGTAAAAGAAAGAAAAAGTATTTAAGTGTCGCAGAGACATGACATGCATACAAAATGACAAAAAAAAAGATAAACAATAGACTTACAACACATTAAAAATATAAATGCAACGGTTCGGAACAAAACAAAAGTAGCCAACTTGCTCGTCGTGACTGCGAGAAACCTGTTACCACTCAGCACGATACTGTGTTATGGGGGCGCTGGTTTTTAGTGGTCACCTGAGAAAACACGTACGGAAGTCAAATGTACGGAACTAGTCAACTGCTTTATCTCCTAGATAGATCTTTCTGTATAGAAGGCTGCACGTGGTAAACTTTGAACTTAAGCTCGCCTAGTGTCATCCTGTCTTTCAGTAGAATAAGGGACTAGTTTACACTGGTTTCGTTACCATGGATGGCCTACCATAGCAAGCTGTGCTTTTAGATCTTATTTCTTCCAGAACCTTCTAACATCTTCCTTTTCTTCTCCACAGGTATCAGCAGTGGTAGACGATGTGTACTCGGACCACTCCCACGTGGCTGGGTCCTTTACCATGCTGGCGTCATCCAGGGCTCATGTTGGAGGTTCGCTCAACGCCAGGGCCTTACCTGGAGCAAGGGTTCATACCAACTTCATTGGGTGTTTGAAGAAGGTAAGATTTTTTTTTTATGAAGGTCTTTATTTGTAACGGCGTTTAAAAATTATCAATCAAAGTTCATATGCTGTAGTTCAGTAAAATCTTCAATATAAAAAAACAAACAGCTACTGGTTCTATTCTACTGGTACTATCCATTGAAAAGCGTAGGATTTCGCTCTTCGCTCTTCTTCTCGATATTGGCTCTCAACTTAACTGCGCCCTTATATTCAGATTTTTACAAAAATATTTATTATTATAAAACCTTGAGCAAATCAAAACAAACAAGAGTATCCTCGATAAAACTAGACCAAGGACAACGTTGCAGAAATGCATTCATTGCCTATTCAATATTCAGCTAAAAGTGGCGAACACAAAGGCGGTGGTATTTTTAAAGAAAACTTTGCATGAAACTTTATTTTGGAATAGCGGATTTTTGCTCTGAAACCGAAGTTCAATTTTAGTGGACAACAGATATTTTTGCAATAAGTAGTTCAAACGAAAGCAAAATAATTTTCTTCCAGAAAATAATAATAATAAAATGAAGAGCAGTTCTGCCGCCGTAAGTAAAAGGGGCCATCTGAGGAAGAGGAATACTCCTTTCTTGTTTAATAAGGTTTCTTTTTGTTAACGGCAGAATTATATTGTACACCTTGAAGATGACATGGGATAAATGATTCTCTTAAGGTGATCTGATACCTGAAATATTTAATGTCATTCGTCAGTCAATTAAAACATAGTGAATACAGGTGTTGTATTTATACTTAGGTGCAAATCGTTTAACTCGAAGCATGATATATTCGTATAAGTAATTGAAATAAAATCTTTGAAGCAAACACACGTTTTGTTAGAACAGTTTTGTGCCAATCTAAAGAGAACCTTATCCCGTTGATCAGATAGTAGGTATTCTGCGACTGCCTATGTGATATGCCTATATCCTTCGTAGCTTCAGAAAAATGCTTGGTTTGTACTTTTTCTGTCAAGTCAGTTTCGACAGCTTTTTAAGGTCGTCAAGCCATCAATGACATTGATATTAACATTTTCTATGTTACCAGGTGGAATTCTCAGCAGACACTCTTCGCCTGAACTTGATCGACCTGGCCCGTACTGGCAGCAAGCTGATCACCGTCACAGGCCGCCTGGAATACGCCTGCACAGCTACTGATTCTGCTGACCCCGTGACCTTTACCACCAGAGATGCGCATTTGGTAAGTGAAGCATTTAACAGGTGCTCTTCGGTTAACTGATCTCCTGATACTTTACTGTGCTGATCACCGTCACCGGTCGTCTGGAGAACGCCTGTACCGCCATGAATTCTGCTACCACGTCACCCTCACTACTAGAGCGGATTTGGTAAGTGAAGAAGTTTTATCAGAGATCCTCTTTAGCTCTCTCTGACTAATTTCCTGGTACTTTACTCTGCTGGTAATCGTCACTGGTCGTACTGTTATGGTCACTGACTCTATAGATCGCGTAACCGTTGCCAATAGAGCCGCGCATTTGATAAGTGAAGATGTTCCTTACCAGGTCTTTTTTGGCTGGCTGACCTCCTGGTATTCTAATCTGCTGATAACTGTCTCAGCTCGTACTGCCATAGCCACTGAGTCTATTTACCACGTCGCCTCGAATAATAAAGACGCAATTTTTTGAGGTAAAGATATTTCCCAACAGATGTTCTTCGAATGAATTTACTTTCAGAACCGGAATCTGTAAAGTTAGTCGAAAATTATGTCGATATACTTCAGAAAAAATCAATCAAGAACCATAAGAATCAAAATGATGAATGTCAATGTGTAACATTTTAATTACGTAAAACATAAACACTTCGTAGGTAAGAACAAAGCCACCTGGTTTATATCTTAAGCTTAGTTACCGGGAAATAAACTTACTCATCTCATTAATTTCCACGCACTCTTTTGTTACCGAGACAATCCAGGTTATCAACACTACTTGTCCCAGTAACAAAAGCTAGGTACTACCGACACTAAACTAATCTAGCCATAATTACATCTAAAGGCGTCTATTAGGAACATGAAGCAAAAGATCGATGCTGTGGAAGGTAATCTCTCTTGGAGGTTCACTGGGTTGGTTGTCGGTATCCGCAATTAATGACCTGGATTGCAACATTCAGATAGTCTTTAAGAAATACTGGAAACGCTCGTTTAAAGGGAAGAGAAAAAGGACATTAGGGATGTGTGTGTTTTAGAAATATAAAGTCCCTTTTAGAATTTCAATATGTATTTTTGAAAAACGAATGATCGAAGACGTCGAAACACACGCTACATAATATTATTTTAAAAGCTAACCTAGGAGTACATTGCAGTGCATTGCATTACCTGATCCCTTTAACAAAGGAGAAGAAGAGTAGAGGAGGTAATTCTGGGTACTATCGTAAACAGACTAATATCCTAATACTAAGTCTGTTTGCGATAAAAACAGACTAATATCCTAATATTAGTCTGTTTACGATAGTACCCAGAATTTTCGAACTTCAGCTACAAAAATAATGGAGTGTTTTATCCAGAAAATTATTGGAACTGGCAAAACAAACATCACACCCTGTTATCCCACTTACAGCTAAAAACAAACATTTGACACTCAAAACCAATATGGCGACCAGAACTCATATTTGCCGCCACAACACACAATACGGTTTGTTGCCACCAAAACAAACCGTAACCGAACGTTTTAATCAGCCAATACAACTTTCCGATACTAAACCGAGTTCACAAGTCCTCAATTCATTACAAACCCGTCCGTCTGTCGCAAAAACCAAGTAGCAATTAAAAACAATGGCAGTGCGGAAAAATCGTGTGGGAACCCGGACCGTTTAAGATGACCATTGGACGTTCGAGAGCACTTTAGAAAGCGGACCTCTTGAATTTAGTCGAGTGTTACCGGGAACCTGATTAGATCGAAGTGGTGGTTATTTGATTTGAGTTAGGGATGGGTTAGAATCTATTGATTGAATGGAACGTTTGGGTCGGCTGTTAAGTTCCGTGGTACATCGAAACGGAATGATTTATGATTTTCGGTGACAGGGTCGGGACATTTATGAGGAGTAATTATGGGAAATGGTGTTGCTGGGTAAGCAATCCGGATAATTTCGGAAACGCGTTATAATTTCAAGGCTTTGAAATGTAATCCTAATGACTGTCATCAAAGTGTAAGCACAATTTTATTGAACACAAAACTGATCTGTTTTTAAAGGCAGATGTGGATATGAGTGGCAACGCCGAGGCTCCTCGCGGGCAATAGCCCTATATTGCCCAACAGATGTATGAACGGTAACGTGCCGAAAGGAGTACGGTATAACGGGGTCAATTGAAACGTTGGGGTGAAACAAAACTCGACATAAAATATGGAAAGGGATTTTAACGTTAAAATATTAGGGTATGTAGCAAAGAAGCTCTCTTATTAAATCAGTGTAATTAAGAAATACTCTATGTATTTCTTGCCAACATAATTGTCATTTAAATTCAAAATCTCTTTCAAAGTTTTGCATAAATTCACCCCTGAGTTTATTTCTATTCACCTCGTTTTACCCAGTTTTGTAGCAGGTGGCTTTCTGTAGTTTGTGTCTACCCTCAAGCATCACTTTATAACTAACTGCCTCCATCAAAATATTCCTACCGTACAGTCAATATTGATTTGAGGTGAGGACGATAGACGTTGGATGAGGTTCAATGAACTTTTTAAATTGGGCGCCCGGCCGTACGCTTCAGGCATTATCATTGCTAAGAGTGTGAAAATATACTTTGAGCTGCCATCAATCATTTATATTGATACAAAAATTAATTATGTAAGTTTTTCTTCTATATTTGTACGTCAGATTTATGTTACAATTGGCTGTATTTATATACCAATAATTGGTGTATAAATACAGTTGATAGACAGAAACGGGCAGTTATGGCAGCGCAAAGCGGATTTTACTTATTTAGATAGATCTGAATGGGTAAGATCTGTCTTGTAAAACTGCATTTTCTTTCTCCAATGTTTAATGCATGCCGTGGCAGCCTTTAATTAAGGCTACACTATAAAATGTTAAATTCAACATGAGTTCTTAAATATGTATTTTTGGTGTATGCTTTGTTGGTTGTCCTTAAATAAATAAATATAAAATAGAGTTATATTTACTGATAGGTCAGCTAGAATCGAATTATTTATACAGAATTATCATCTGCCTAGCTTTTTCCCGACTATAGTGGCTTCCAGTTGCACCTGATGCAGCTAAATACTACTATTTTAAGTGCAATGGAGCCACTGCCTATCTACCCTCCACTACTCAGTACTTAACTTCACTGTGCATTACGATACATCATCGTCTTGGTATTAGGCTTTAGCCTAGCTACCCATAATATCTATCAGCCTGGCCCAGCCGTTTAAAGTGTTTCCCGTATCACGGAGAGGTCTCGGTATTTATTGAATCACCCATCCACGGACCGACCTCGCGAAGCGCAGCATGACCTTAGAACGATACGTGCAGCTGTTATTACTTCGCTGAGAATCCCTCTGTAATTTAATACAGAAATGAAAGAATCATAATCATTTCATTTTCAAAACGGCATGGAACTTAAGTTCCAACATGGGACTTAAACATAAACGGTGAAATGTGGGTGGACAACATATTAGGTAGACCTTTGCCTAACCCTTCGGGCATTACTGGCGTGAAGTTGTGTTTGTTTTGAACATAAGTTCAATTTCAAAATGCTCATACTGATTTTCAACCCTTTACGGGTATAAGTCATCGTTTAAATTGCCCCATTAAAAAGCCATTGCTACTTGGAACCAACACATCCAACTAACATGTAATTTCAACTTAATCAATGTCACCAAGGTTACCCATATTTCCACTTAATTCGGTTGAAACCACCTAATGTGTCTATACTAATTCTTAGTAAAGGACATTACGTATTCAGTGGTTTCCAAGTAAGTTCTTGATGGCGATTATGTGACCTTTCAGGAGTACCAACATGAACGTTGGTGATTGCATTCTGTGTGTACACGACCTTAATCAATTTCAAGTTCAGTGTTTTAATTTTTATTGAAACAATGGGTGGCTGTTTTATTTACATTTATTTATTTTTATTTATTTATTTATTATGGCACTTCAACGACTTACTCACTAAAACATACATAAATTTAAATCACATACAATTTTAGCTATAGTGAATTCGTCACTTATAGAAGTGCACAGCACTCGCAGAATATTATAAGGGCGAGTAACATTATTTATAACAGATTATATGGAATCTAATACAATAGGAAGAAAGTTACACATACATTTGAGGTTTATTAAATCTATACAAATAAATACAATTTAAGTGTCTGTTTGTATTTTCAAAATAACAGCTTTTTACTGAATGCTTAAGAAGGTATACACGTAAGTTAAAGCCAAAAATATTTTTTTTTCTTTCTATTTGTTCCGGCTAATCTCCGAACTGGACCGATTTGGACAGGACTTTTACTGGCAGATAGCTGATGTCGTGTGGAGTTACTTAGGCTTACTTTTATTTAAGAAAAAGGATTAGGGTTCACAGCTACTTCTGAATAAAAGTGATCGAATCAAAAAGGTACTATGATTTTTCTGCGTGGTTAATTTGTGGCTTCTAATTTCATTCTGTAATGAGAAGTTTAATCATCAATAACAAACATTAAAAAAAAGAAAAAAAACTGCTGAATCGAGAACCTCCTCCTTCTTAGAAGTTGGTTAAAAAAACAGTTACGCATATTGTAGGATTGCAACACTGTCCAATTGAATTGAGTATTTTGACTACATCTGACACTAATTTGGTGGTTGATCAAATCGTAGTTTTTCGATGATTTGAAGATATTGGCTGCATTTTGTAAGTTATCCATCCTAACTATGCCAATCTTAACTAATAATATAAATGTAAGTTGGTTTGTTACCTTTTCACATCTAAACCATTGAACCGATCCTCCTGAAATTTTGCAAATACATTGTCAGGTATACAGAAACGGACATAGGGTACCTTTCATCCCGAAAAAAAGTACTGTTCCCGAGAAAAACAACAATAACATTCTTATGATAATAGATGGCTTCACGTGTCTTTAGAATCGTGATTCAATTATAACACAAACAGGTTCAACCCGAATTGATTGTCAAATTCAAAATTAACGCAAGCGACGCCGCGGGCAAAAGTTCTCCAACTTCAATGAGCTCATAAATCAAATATTTAATGTTACAGATTATTAAAGCTAAAATGTAATATCCGAACGTTAACGAAGATCCAAAAGCACTTAATTACCTTCTAGGTCCTTTAGATCCCTTTGTCCTTACTAAATATGTTACTATACAATATATCGGTAGTTTTATTCAGCGCTGAATCTCTCCCAGGCGTCTCTCCGATATATATTCTGCTCTAAGTGGTGGCACTCAGGTAAATTTAGCAGGTTCACTCTTACAATGTGTTAACAACAGTAAAATATAACGGGTTTGAAATGACTGTCATTTGAAAATATGAACTTCTCTTCTCTTAACTGTGGAAGTATAAAACTCGAAGAATGTTCAAATCAAATCAAGTCATAATTTATTTGTTAACATTGGTAAAAAAAGTACAGATCGTATGTTTGATGAACAGAGCGCTATGCTTTGCCAGGAGGCGTACAAATATGGTGTGCAACGCTAGCTGAGTATTACAATTATTACTAAAAAATTTGAAAATCATGCAGTAAGATAAGGGGCTCCCATGCACACTAGCGCCACTTTAGTAAAAAAAATCAGAACTCGATAAATACATAATTAATATAAAATCTGATTGACAAAATCAATGCTTTAGAGTTCTAGATTATTGACGTCTATTTAATTCATTAAAATATACTTCAGTGTAGTTACAGTTAGAAAAATTGCTAAAAACGGCCGTTTTTTTCCATTTTGTATCTGTAACGACAGCGAGCTATGTTTCAATGAGTTAAGCAGACGTAAATAATTTAGAAGACCAAAAGATTGATTTTGTCAATGAGATTTTATATTAATTGTGTATTTAACGAGTTCTGATTTTTTTACTAAAGTGGCGCTAGTGTGCATGGGGGAGCCCCTTAAGGTAAAAAAACTATGTCAGAATAGTTTAAATGTCAAAGTTATTTAAATGTCATTAATATTTATCTCAAACCTCAATATTTGTAATTCTAAATTAATTCGTCATTTAAGTATTCGTCAATAGTGTAATAGCATTTATCAATCAAGAATAATTTCATTTTTTTCTTAAATTGTGTATAATTTAATTCTTCTATGGCGTCTGGAATTTTATTATAAATGCGTGAAGCCATACCAAGGACACTTTTTGATACTAATGCAGTTTTACATTTGCAATTACTCAAAGCATTTTTGTACTGACTACGAATTGGAACATTTCGTACCATTGTCATTTTTTCAAAAAGGTTGGTATCCTGGTCCTGGGTATGGATATAGGATACCTTTTGTCTGTTTACGTGTAGTACGTTCTACTGGAGTCGACTTCCACGGCAAAAGCTAGATAAAATAAGCGCTGGTGACAAAACAGAGTTTGATTCTAAAGGTACGAAAAATCTAAAGGTTTATCTGCACTAAAGTTCCACCATCATGTTAAAACCTCTGCACTTCATATTATAAAACAAAGTCCCCTATCGCGTCGGTCTGTCTGTCCCTATGTATGCTTAGGTCTTTAACTACCCAAAGGATTTTGATACGAGTTATTGTAATAGACAGAGTGATTCAAGAGGAAGGTTTTAGTAAATAAATTGCGGGCGGGCGAAGCCGCGGGCATCAGCTAGTCTTAAAATAAAAACAACTTAAGGAGGTTGTAAAACAAAGAAACTCGCTCTACATGGCTCTTCTGAACTCCAGTTCTTTCGTGCGATAACATACTGAGGGAAATACCGTTTTCCTGAGCAGCCCGATACTCGCCATTAAAGTAAATTATTATAACCCAAGTGGGCAGTTAGCTACGAGTAGCTCGCAGAGAACTAGCTTTACCTAGCTTGCTTCTAAACGATATCGTTGAGGAAACTAGTTAGATTTGTTGAAGAATATATGCTTTTAGTGAGACTGATCAGTGTCCAAATGGGCTGAGATTTATTTGTATGTGGCCGCTGTTTAAGGTTCAATTAATAAAGTGAAGAGTGAGTGAGTGATTTTCCATCAGGAATTTCTCAGTAGCCGTCATGAAGTCTGGATATGCGCCCAGTTGGTAACAATGGGCTCGCACATGGGTCTTAAACATAACTGGGGAAATGTGGGTGTACTGTTAAGTGCACCTCTGTCTAACCCTTCGGGGATTACAGGCGTGATGTTATGTTATGTAATAGTGTGAAGATTGTTTCAAAAGATCGACTCATGAGGAATATTTTGATTCTGACTGTTGAAGCTAATTTATTTCATCATACACCCATTCCAACTCTTTCCATCAGAAGTGATGGAAGTCACGAGCATGCAGAGCAAAATAGAATAGTACTCATGACAATAGTACTCAATCATGACCGAGAAATGGGCATCCGATTTAGATAGCCTAATAGCACTGCGTTCATCACATGGAAATTGTAAGTCTAATAAAGTTATTCATACGAGTAGGTTGACAAACAAAGCACCCAATGTTGTTCCTAAACAGAACCCACGATTTCCTCAAGAAGGGCATTATAATCTTTTGCTAAAGAAACAAACAAAAAAACGTCTCTAACCAAAGTAATGCAACTCAGCACATTTCCCGCTTAGCTCCGTCCCGTCTCGCTTTTGCTGAACCAACCCTTACGCTTCAGTTGTTGGGCTTAATGGAAATAACTGATTTTAATGTTAAGATAAGAGCGCGGGGAAATGTAAGTGCCATTGAGAACGGATCGGGGACTTCGTCGGCCCTTATGTTTCGATTTTTGGTTGGCACCGCGGTTCTTTACGACTAATATGAGGTGTATATTTGATCCCGAGTTAAGGTTAAGGCGAGTCCGGTTATGTGTAGGTGATCGTTTTGACTATGGCGAGCGCAGATTCGATGTCATAGAAGTCAACTACGAGTATTCTATGTTGATAGTTAATAATTATATGACGGCCTATATTTTGCCATTTCTTTGAAATTGCTAGCGTCTGTCTAAACAATTTTCGGATTTCGAATTTCTTAATCGCAAGTCATGAAAGGGACATGCCCAAGTTTCATAGGGATTTTGGCCTTGGGTGCACACTTATGAAATGATGTAATAAATGTAATACAAATCGTCAATATATTAAAACAAGTGCGTGTCGTCCCACGCGCAGTCTAGAGTACCGTAGTAGCCCGTTATCACAATATAGAACGAACCCGTTGGTACAGCGCCATCTAGCGGCAGGTTTGGGAAACGTTTGATAATTTATTATGTTATTTTATTTTAGATTTTCAATGCAAGTCTTTACCCGTTATAAACAAGCAACTACTTCATCTTAGTCACTTTATAGGATTTAGTTTTTGGTACAAAATTATCAAACACCCAAGTTCAATGACTATTACTGCTAAACTAATAAAGTTATCTTAACCGCTATGCTTTTCCTTGAAAGTTCATAAAATGCACTATCATCATGAATTTTTCCAGATTTCTCAAGCTAGCAGTTTAGCTTTTAGAGGGGGGGGGGGGCTACTGGAACAAAAATTTGCACTTTAAAGTTTAATATTTTGTAAATGGAGCGTTAAATCGAAAAGTAGTACTAGCAACCCCTAAGTCATTAAAATACTTATTTAACGATATCCCACACGATGGGGTAGACGGCGAACAAAAAATTTCCACTAAACTTCACAGCTACTCTAGAAAAAAATATTTTCCAAAATTTTATTTTACCACTTGTCGGCGTTATTTACACACCTCTACAAAAATACAGCTTACTAGTACTAACGGTCTATTAGCAAAACCTCGGACAGACAGACAGACGGACATGGCGAAGCTATAAATAAGTGTTCCTTGTCAGGACTACGGAACCCTAAAAAAAGTATTGGTTAAATAAAACTTCGGATTTCAAAGTAAAAAGTATCATCATAGCTCGTTATCGGGTCCATGTGAGGAGTTTTAGATGAAGCAGAAGCAGAATCCATATTCACGCCAAAGTCGTTAAGGTTAGAACAATCGAGGAGTCCATTTTAATTCCAATTCATTGGTTTTGTGTAAAATCCAGAATAATAATAATAACAATAAATCGTTTATTGGACTCAGTAAAATATAGCCTAATACAATGTCATCCATTAGGGGTTGTACAAAAAAGGCTGCAAAAAACTAAAAAGACGCCTGACTTCCAAACTAGGTAAAGTATTGCACACAATACATTTAAGACCCATCAAGATATAAGGAGGCGAACATAATCCTTATAGATTTAAACCAAAGCTTGCTTTTAACGGATTACGGAAGGTGTAATTACTGGCTAGGCTATTACAGTTACCTACATCAAAATATTTTACGAAACTCGCAGGTTTAACGAATATACAGACCAGGATATTGTACAAAATGTTTTTTGTAAAATTACTTGTTTTTTCCATGCATCAGTTTGGGACTCCATTCATTGTTGGCTTTTATTATTTCGTGCAATTTGTAAGTCTGATGAGAGTTGCAAGCAATGCTGGAATATTATATTAGTATGTAGTGTCGATAATAATACTGTGCCAATATTCTCTGATACGAGTAAACGTAAGGTTTTTTGCGAATATATTCGAAGTTACTGGGGTGAAAACATATTGATAAGGGAGCAATATTAAATCGGTTGAGTCGAATGGAATTCGCAGACGGTCTGCTACTTCAGTTATTGAAAAGGTTGTTTATCAATATAAAAGAATCCTTACTAACATTTTGAAATGCGAAAGTAACTCTTTCTGTTTGTCCGTCTGTCTATTACTTTTCCAAACCTTAAATGGTGAATTGACGACATACTACCTCGCTAATTCACTCACTGCAATACCATCAAGCAGAAGGTGCACATTCGCAACAGTCTCTTACTCTTACGTCAACAGACTAGTCTCCTCTAAGTGGGGTGCTTCGCCTCATGTCTTGCGGACTACTGCGCTGGCGCTATCTTTTTCAGCTGGCGAATTTGCGTGCCCCGTGTGGAGTCGTTCAGCCCATGCAAAGTTAGTGGATACAGCTCTGAATGAAACGTCGATCATCACTGCTTGCCTTAAACCGACCCCGGTACAGATGCTGTACCCACTGGCAGCAATAGCGCCACCAGAAGTTCGCAGGACAGTGGCAAGCTCTAGCGAAAGAGCCAAAATGGTTTCAGATACTATACACCCTTTACATCTGAATACCCTCGTGTCGCAAAGGCTGAAAAGCCAAAACAGCTTTCTGAAGTGTGTCACCCCTCTCAGTGGCGAGCGCTCCACGGAAAGACTAAAGCTGTGGCGAAGTAGTGCATCCTTACCAATCTCATTCGTTCCACCTGCTGAAAATCTCCCACCTGGACATGAGTTGCCATGGCTGACCTGGAAGTCTTTAAACAGACTCCGAACCCAGGTTTGCCTCAGCAAGGAAAACCTGCTCAGGTGGAGATTCATTAATGACTCTTCCCTGGAGTGTAAATGTGGTGCTGTTCCACAAATGATGGGGCACTCATTATCGTGTCCTGCGTGTCCTGCTGTTTGTTCACTACAGGAACTGATGGACGCTTCCGAAAGCGCCAAACTATTCGCTCAGTTCTGGGCCGACTCAATTTAGATTGCCATCAACACGCTAAGAAGAAGACACCTTACAGGACGTGGATCACCGTAGTTTCACCTTTTGACCGCCGTTGTCACAGATACGTGACAAGCAAGCTTGGGCCTTGTATGCCAAACGACATAAATATGTGACAGAATGGTAGGTGAAATGGTGGCTTGGCGTGGAAGACACGCACGTGCGTTTATGCTCTGGCGTTCAAAAGGTTAACACAGGTAGATCATTATCTGGCTTATGAAATAGAGTAAGTACTTTTTTATCATATTTGTTCGTTCCTGTAGAACCATTTCTGAACTTCAAGTGGGCTAAACCGCGGATAAAAACTAGTAAAATAAATATCATCACTTTCCAGTTCAAGTAAATAGAAAATTGATCAAAATCCTAACACACAATAGCCATTAATTCCAGGCCTTTCAGTTTGTAAAAGCCAATTTTATCGCACTTAGGATCTACAATGTTCACCTCTACGACCTTCGTACCCTCGTATGTATTCGTATTTGTTCGTGAACCTTCGTCATTTATTGTCCTAGCCTATGTACACAATTCGCAGTATTGTTTGCCTGTTTGAAGGTTCCTAGAATATTTTGTTGTAAAACATTGCTTTTTGATATTCGTGGAATGAATTGATTGTTGTCTATTAGTTGCGTTTTCTGCGTAAAAGGTGTGGTTTAAGATCCGCGGGAGACGCCCCGGGCGTCGGGGGTCACCACGTGGCCCCCGGCCACCGTAGGCGCGAGCCTGTGGACGGTGGGCTATGGGCTAGCTCGCCGTCCGTCCGTCTCATGACGACAGGCCGTGTCGACGGCGCGTTCGTGTTCCACGCGCGCCTCAAAGAAAGTCAGCAATAGGAAGGGGTCCGCAAGGACCGATGCCTGCCGGGGTTGCGGGACTGTTCGAAAGAGATACCGTGGCCCCGGAACACAAAGGGCGATGAAGGAACATGGATGGGTTTTAGTCAGTAAAAGTCTGACACTCCCTCCAGCTCCGCCCAGAGCGGGAGAAGTCATTTGATGATTTCCCATCCGGAACAAAAAAAAAAAAAGGTGTGGTTTAAGATTAGAATGATTTAGATTCAAAAAAATATTGTTTCATGGTATGAAAGCTTATTTTATTTGTTTAATCAATAACAAATAAATAAAATTTAGTTCACAAGCTATGTAAACCATAATTAACCAAAACACGTGTATGTAAACCACATACACGTCATACACGATCAAATCCTTTATGTACTAATATTTTTTAATATTTTGTCTTTTTTTAAATTTAAGTCGTAATAGCAATATTGTTTTTATAAATTATATTTCGTAAACTGAAGTAAGTCTTAGAAATTTACCGTTATAATTCATTTATAAAGTCACTATGCTTAATTTTTTTCTTATGTTATCACTTATTTTTGTGAATGCTGGTTAATCAGTAATTGGCGACTGTGTAAGTCCAAGAGTATAGTAGTTAGAGTTAGAGGATCACTGCGTTGAATTGGAAGAAGTCAGACATAAACTGCATTTCTTTCCATACGGACGATCTCCATTAACATTTTCCCACGTAATTGATAGCTGAATGTTTTCAGGAAAAGACGGATTTGGTAGACGTAAGACGCAGGCTCGGTTTTCAGTATTCTCATTTCAATTTAACATTTCATATTTAAATTGGACTTATTACGAAATCTTACTGATACGTAAATGCGAAAGTTTGTGAGGATGTTCGATCCTCTTTCACGCAAAAACGGTTGAACGGACAGGTGTAATTTGGGACACAGATACCTTATAACCTGGATTAATACATAAGGTACTTTTTATCCCGGTTGTAAGATCCGGTGGGATACTTAGTTACTGACGAGAAATCATCAATTTAATTTATATTGGTGGTAAATTGTTTTGCAATATCCACAATCATTGAATTCACATTACATTCTACACACTCTATGTCATTGAATTCACATTACATTCTACACACTCTATGATTTACAAACAATTTCATTAAACACAAATAAGCTGTGCAGTCCAAATTCTAGCTCCAATGAACATATTAGCCGTTATTACAGTTGGCGTTCTATTGTCATTAACTTCATTGTTCTCCCGGGGCGCATGATTTAACTAGTGGTACTGTAGCAGAACAATAACCTTACTGATTTTATTAGACCTCGATTAACTCGTTGCAGGCGGACTAGTTAAAAAAGAAGCTTGATTTGACTGGCGACCGGACCTTCTTTTATAGTCTACAGAAGAGAGATTCATTATCATCACCTACCTAGCCTTTTCCAACGATGTTAGGGTCGGCTTCCAGTGTAACCGGATGCAATAGGCATGACGACAGTATCAAAAAATTGCAAATCTACTTAGTCCGTCAGTTAGAGTATTGGAAATTAATGGACACGTAGGTATTTTTTGTTTTAGTAAATCAATGAATATTGACAAAGATAAAACGCATCAAAACTCGGGAGTGGGGGCTCGTGACGTCAGAGCTAGCTAAAAATTATACCTAGGCGTGACGTATTGAGAATTTTAAAAGCGTCATATTTTCGTCAATTTTGGATTACGTAACAAAAGAAAAAACACGGGTCAAATATTTTTTGATCTTAGTGACGGACTAATTAGTTTTTTTTTGTCGTCTCTCCTATTGAATACCTGTATTTTACATGGAGCGACTGCTTATCTGACCTCTGCAAACTAGTTAGTACTAGGTAATACGATAAGACCCCTTGGTAAGACTGGCTGTCAGTCTTTCGGGCCACTGACTTGTAATGACTGTCAAAGATCTACAAAAGACAGCCGGGACCAACGGCTGAACGTGCTTTCCGAGGCTCGGAGGAAACTCGGTATGCAATGGAAGACAATTGATGATTAAAATATCCTTTATTTATTTTAACTTCATTTACAATAGTGTTACCGTATTGATTTTATTAGAACACATTACTAATTTTGATGATAACAATGGTTAATTATGTAGAGCTGTAATGACGAACCGTGTGGTATCCGGCAGAGTAGAATAGAACCAACCCATTACACTCACGGGTGTCGTATAAGGCGACTAATGTCTGAGGCAGAAAACCTTGCGCCTCCGTAGACCAGAGAATGGGCAGCAGCGTTTTCTGTTAGTCTTTCATCACTGCAATCTCCAATCCGCCTGCCAAGCGTGGAGGTTACGGCAAATTCCTCCCATCACGGAAGAGGCTTATGTCCAGCAGTGGACGTTAATGGGCTGTTGTTGTTGTTGTTGTTGTAATAATGATAAGTAATTTGTGATGTGATGGATGTATTCATAAGCATTGTTGTGTTTTAAATAAAGTATATTATGTGCGTTCATTATCTATTGACTTCAGTAACCTGACATTCTTCACAAAATCTTCCGACAAAATGAAATTCTTCTAGTGATAACAATAACAAGAAGCCAAACATAATATTTGATTGTCATGAACTACCGAAAAGTTTGTGTCCTGTTGTAAGTAGTTGTAGAAATATGATAAAGTGTTCATCATATTTCTACAACTACTTTCAACAGATCTTTGATCTAGTATTATTCATATTGCAAGTTAAATAATGTTGTTATTCCAAGCAAAGAATATAACTTATAAATTCCAATCGTGTTATTTTTATGCAAAACTCGAACATGGGAGTTATGAATAAAAATAACACAATAATTTTCCAAACCATGTACTGTCATATTCCAAAGTTGTACATGCATAAACTTACGCCGTCTTCCCTTGGGATTACATAGAAATTACAGAACGCTACTTGAGTAGAAGGTAGGTACGTGCTACAATTCTCACTGTATACAAACTCCTTTTTGTATATAAAATTCTACACTTTTGGCTAATTTCACCTGTAGGTAATATCATAACACTACACCTGTTATTCCCGAAGGATTAAGCAGAGGTGCATCTAATAGTACCTACACCCACATTTCACCAGTTATGTTTAAGCCTCATGTATTGTCATCAATTTGGCACAAATCTAGACTCAATGAGCTCAGCCGCTCAGCAGTCGCAATGGCAACCACCAAGTGGTCTTGGTGGTTGCCATTGCGACTAAGCATGGGTGTAACTTACCGCGATCAAAATATCTAAACCAAGTCTAAGAACTATCTGTGCCATAATTGCTATGGAATACTGATATATGACAGCTTTTGAAAAGCAGAACTGTCGCTGTGAAACCCTTTCGAGGAATCCGGTACAGCGCTGTCCAGCAAAGCAAGAGTGTCATAGTTCAGAAGGAGAAGAAGAAGCCTACTTGTCGCAATCAAGCGGTGCTGGACTGTCAGGACCAAATATGCTGCTGCGTCCAGCGATACCAACGACGTTGCTGTATGTGTCCCGACTGCACGAAAGTTGAGGAGATCGTAGAGTACATGAACGTGAATACCAGCTGGACCTTGAGGGTCGAGAAGTTGGAGCCGCGTCACAACACCAACTTCAAGTCGGTTGTGGTGCGAGTTTCGACACAACATCTCGACAGATTTCTCAAGGAAGAGTTTTGACCGAAGGGTGTAGTCTACCGACGGTTTCGCAGCAGGCTACGTGTGCTAGCGTAACACGACGCCGCCACTTCATGTGTCATAGTTTTAGTTTAGTAGTTTAGGTCATAGTTTATAAGTTATATTTTGTATGTATTAGTGTATATATTTATGTTGTAATGTAATTTTGTGTATTTTATCTGTGGGCCCTAAGATTCCTGATAATAAAATGATAGATTGATTGATTTGAACGTCGTCTAAATTTGTTGATCGCATTTATTTAGATTGGTATAAATTCGCTCTTCTATATACAAAAGTCATGAACGATTCAATTGAAAACAAATTCACACTCATTTTCCAAACTCAGGTACAAGCAATATCCTCTAATTTCCGAATCCACCCGTGCTTAAGCTATAAATTTATTGATTCTACCCACAGTTTCAGTGGCTCTCAATAATTCACCAGCTAATGTACGGATAATGTTCAGAACTGATATATGTTATTGATTTAATTTATAGTAAGATTGAAGTTTGATTGTTTGTTGAATTTTGAATCGTATAATTTGGTCTTGTACAATAATGCTGTAATATACACCCGTATCTATAGTCAAGTTTAAATGTTTGCATAAGTAATTGCTTGCTTGAACTCATACTTATGCAAACATTTTTATGCAATAGACAAGAATTTAAACGAAGTAACAACCGTCTTCTTCTTCTTAGCGTGTCGATGGCAAATATTGATTAAATATGTTTGACCCAAAATTCAGTTACCGTCAAAGAAAGCAAAGATAAGATTTGTAACTTCAAGACTAAACTAAGTAATCAAAATCGTATCTTAAATAAAGCCTTTGTGACGATTTGGTCTCGTTTGCGGGGCAAACATGGCCAGATATCGCGCAGGACAGAGAGGTTTGGAAGGAGAAAGCACAGCAGTGGGACACTCAAACAGTCTAACAAAAAAAAAAATACCAGTTATTCTAGGTCAAGGCCTCATTAAGATGGTTATGGTCACTGTGGTGATTTATTTCTAATTACTTTTAACTTAAATTGCAAAATCAATGTCACAATATTATATGAATAGCTCATACTCAAAAGCGAGCTTAACCCAGAATTGGGTTCCTTAACATCAAACCTCAGTGCGATAGACGTTCATTAGTTCGATAAGTAAAAAGTAATGACAAAAATGTTTGATTTTGCATAAACGGTGAGATCTTTGGTTGAACCGATCAAATCCAACTTGACTTTCAAAATAATTTTGATAAACATACATCTGTTGAAGATTATTAAAAGACTCGACGCATAGGTCCAAATAAATTCAATGTTAATGAAGAGGGCCATAAAATCTGCTTCAAAAAGGAAAAAAAAAAACAAATAAGATAGCCAAATAAATAGGTTGGCTACTTGTTTTACTCTTACATTACCAACAATAGGGGTCTCTTGATCGCTGATAACGTTAAATGTATTCTCTTCAAAAGCTCAGAGAATTTAAGGCTCTCGCTGAATAGCGTGCATAACTTCAAACATTCCTTAATCAAGGCCTAAGAGTAACCCTGAATATATTTTTGTACTGAATGTCTAATAATGCTAAGTGTTTTCTCAATCAACAGCCGAAAACTTTTGTGTAATATTTTCGAGATTTTCCTTTATCAATAAATAAGTAAACCTCTAAGCTGCCCATTGGTCCTTCGATAAGGGTGAACGATTTTTCATGTCGAATATTATTTTTATGTTCAAACATTTCTATTTCAAAGCTTCTTGAGTGACTTTGAAATTATAAATCAACAGGACCTTCCAAAGAATTACGATTAAAGTTAAATAAATCTTGTTATTGTTAAAAAGTAATTTCATTTCTATGTTTAGAATTTCTGAAAAGGTCAATATATGATTATATTGACCTTTTCAGGAATTTAACCTTCCGAAAAAATTGTTTTACGTCAACTCATTCATTTCTATTTCACAGATTCTACCAAAATGGGAAGCAGTGAAGACTGGAACGATATCCTTCAAGTTTCGTACGAACGAACCCAATGGACTCGTACTCTTCAATATGGGCGCCAAGCCACCAAGGGTAGGTTGCACGGTAAGGGGTGGAGCTTTTGGGGTTAGACCAATCACTTAAGAGATAACCATCATCAGCATCAGTGAAGAGCCAATCACGATCATGATCATTGACGACGCTTCGTGGGGTATCGCATTTATTTTCTATTGTTCCTGACTTAGTTGTTTCTGATTCAATTGTGAGAAGTGTGGTGAAATTGATTTTGAAGTGTTTAGGAAATTATGGGTCTGTTACTTTTTATGGATGGATTGCTTGGGCTACTTTCAAATCATTATCATTGATATCGTCTTTAAATTCACTGTTGCCATCAGTTATGAATAGACAGTTAATAATTCTAGTTTCATTTACATTTTGACTATTTCCTATTCTATTAGTTTTCTATAACTTTTGATTAAAATAGTTTACAATGACGACATCAAACGGCCGCCCAAAAGTTAAATTTCAAACAATATTTAAATCCAATAACTGACTTGCGAGACCCCACCAACCTCAATGGATACGCAAATCTCTAAATTTAATAATAGCGGCAAAAATTCACGTGGGAGAATTAAGAAGTCCCTTTTATTAAACGTTTTATGTAATATGGACCGACTTATAATAAAATTTTGATTAAATCTCTTGAAGTATTTAATTTGATGAAATCATCGTTGTCCACTGAGGTGCTGCATGGTAGGACCAAGTTGAGGAGGTTAAAAAAGAAACTAAGAACACAGACATAGGGGAATTTGTGTATGGTACCTTATAAAGTTTCACCCACTTTGATGATGTGAATTTTTTATGTTTATCTGTCTGTAACCTGGTACGCACTGTAGACTCCGAAGCACAATTTGACTCCCCAGCACAACACAAAATGCTTTTAAGATTAACACTACTTGAACGAGATAAAACTGTTTTGTATTCCAATTGGTGTTTGAATTTTCAGTTAGATATTGTTGATGCTAGACCAATTATTGGAACCAACTAACGTACAGACTTAAGTAGCGAGGGCTTTATTAATACCTACACAAATTCGCACCATTTTTACCCTTAAATTCACATTTTTTCTGCTACAGATGATCTTGATTAGATACGATTTGAATTTGTTTCGCTTCTTTGTAATTAAATATTTTTAATAACTCCCACATTGAATATAAACTAAGTTACTGCGGGATAGTTGGTGCAAATTTAGTCGAATTTGCATGTCTGGTCCCGAATGTTAGTATTCAAATGGTTCGCGACTAGTTTGCATGTATTACGTGCAGTCAGATGTAACTGTTTTTTTATTTAGCTTTTATTTTTAGGTACACTTTTATTGATTTCTGCTGTACCAACGATATTCAGTTTTCGATAAGATTTAGTCTAGCTTTTTATATGTTTGATTTTTGTAGCTGATTTACGTCTGTCAATCTGTATACACCGTCTTAGAATCAACTTATACCAGCTTTCAGCTGCTTTTATATATTTTTTACCTCACTGCTTTGCGTATCTAAATATTTATTCAAGTAGACTATGTAGTATATAATATCATTATTATAGTTTTAGTAGCACACTACTTATAATTAATTATTATATCACAAGATTAAATCTAAATATTCTATGTATAGTAGATATGATTCTTAATTTATTACCACTTGTTTTTTAAATAACAAAATATTCTATTGTTTATATGTATATCACTCTTGTTTGATACACTACAGCGATATTATTGTTGTTGTCTATCGTGAACAGCACCTTCTACCACTTTAGATGTTGTAACAATCAGACCTGGATCAATAAGCGTTACTTACCACGTACTTTGGCATACCATTACATCTGTATCACCACCAGTCAAATTGAAAGCGCAATATAAACGCTTTCAGTTGACAATCTGTCGTGTGTTTAATTAAATTAGCTAGTGAAATTTCGCCGACGTGATGAGTTTATCGATAGGTACCAAGGCTAAGCAATATCGATATGTTTTTTTTTAGTGTTGTTTGTGTCTAACCTGGTGTCAGAGATTTTATACCGCCCATTGGCCTCTGACTTGGCTTTACATGCCGTCGATAAACATCAGGCATGTTTGGTTTCCTCTCGATGTTTACACTAAAATCTGGGTTGAACTCGAGACCTATGACTTGGCAGTCCAACGTTCACACCACTAGGCTATCACCGCTTTAATTCATCGATATTGGTATTGATATGGTTGTTTAGCTAACAACCGATTAAACAAATAACTAGAATACCAGTGGCCCTAAACCCAAAAAGAAAAGTCATAAAATCTTTTATTTTTGTTTTGTTTTTCGTGTTTTAAAAAAGACCGAATTTTGATAGCCAATTTAGTTTGACGGGAACATAATATTTTATGTAATCCAAAGCACACGCTAAGTAACGTTTATCAATCTCAGCCACACTGTTGTGAAGTACTCTTTGAATCCTTCAACAAATCTTCAGCAAATTCCTCATCAACATCACCATCGTTTTCAGGCCGATCTGTTCGCTGTTGAAATCCTCAACGGATATATATACGTGCACATAGACCTGGGATCTGGTGGAGTGAGGGTCAGGGCATCCAGGAGAAGAGTTGATGACTCCCACTGGCATGACTTCTTGCTCAGGAGGAGTGGGAGGGATGGAAGGGTGACAGTTGATGGAGCTAATGCGGAGTTTAAGACGCCTGGTAAGTTTTTTTTGGTTCTTTTAGTTTTTTTTAATGGGTTTTGGTCTCCAATTTTGTTCCCCGCCCCACTGGGAAGTGATGAAGGGGTTCGTTCGTTTTAACGTTGACGTTGTTAATTCAGTGTTGACGTCCAAAATTCTCCGCCTGATTTGAGAGAGCTTATTTTGTTACAATCGAAGCATTCTGCTAGTTGTTGGGAAAAGTGTAGCCTCATCATTTGGACACATTTTTGGGGCGTGTGTAAAAATGTGGTTATTCAAATTTTTCCTTTTGTTTTTCTGCCTCGTTGGTCTAGTGATTGCAAGCGCTACTGCCGAGCATGGCGTCCTTGGTTCGATTCCCGGGTCGGGCAAAGTGTAATTGGATTTTTCCATCAGATTTGAATGATTTGGGTATTTTTCAGTAGCTGCCATGAAATCTGGATTTATGTCCTTTTGTTTTTATCTTGATGCCACTCTTCATAATATAAATCTTATACAATGATAGGGTTCAACATGTTTACGATGATAAAAGACGTACGTAATAGCATCAGGTCATTAACGTTTTATCTCAAATTAATGGCTTTCAACTCAATTACCATTGAGTGGATTCAATTTATGTGAGTCACGATAATTAATATGCACGATAAAGCATTGTCAATTAATTTCTCATACATTTTGTAGATTATCAAAGCCATTTAAGTCTGTTCTGAATAATTATAATTATATAGATAAGAATCTCTATTCATGTATAATTACCAACACTAATTTATATTAATGCCCTCAAATGTCATAATTGTTGAAGTATTAGTATTATCTACCATCAAATGCATTGAATATTAGGGCACTTACTCAGCTAATGATTTTCCCATTGCTGGGACGCTCTGTATCCGCTTAACTTAGCTCAATTTCTTTTTTTTTTGTTTTTATGCCGCCCATGGGTGTGACTTGGCTTTACATGCTGCCGAGAAAATATTTCAGACATCGAAGCAAGTGATAATAGGCGTGACGACAGTAACAAAAAATAGCAAATCTATTTAGTCCGTCAGTTAGAGTATTGGAAATTAATGGACACGTATTTTTTTTTTTGTAAATCAATGAATATTGACAAAGATAAAACGCATCAAAACTCGGGAGTGGGGGCTCGTGGCGTCAGAACTAGCTAAAAATTGTACCTAGGCGTGACGTATTGAGAATTTTAAAAGCGTCATATCTTCGTAAATTTTGGTTTACGTAACAAAAGAAAAAACACGGGTCAAATATTTTTTGTTAATCTAACTGACGGACTAATTAGTTTTTTTTGGCGTCTCGTCTATTATACAATACGCACATGAATTCGAAAAATCAGAGGCGCGTGTCTTGGGTTCGAACTCGAGACCAATGATTTGGCAATCCGACGGTCACACCACTACTCTAGCACTACTGATACAGACACCCTCATGCGATACGTGTGTTGTAACAACGGCTGCAGAGGCCACATTTCAAAGAAGTTTGATTATTTAGTCTATTAGGAGTCACCGCGACGGGAACGATCACGTTTCCTTTAAAAGAAAGAAAGGACGCAAACGCGTGGCTTAAGACGCCAGTCGCATTTGAAGGTGTTCGTGAACGGGGAATAAATCATAGTGGGAGTGGGTCATAGTCCATCGTGTAGGCCTAGAGCCTGTTGATTATTTTGGCATTGTGTCTATTCATCTTTCTCTTCGCACCATTTCTAACAAACAATAAAACATGTTGCAGGGGAATCAAACCAGCTGGAACTAGACGGACCACTGTTTGTTGGTGGTCTTGGGTCAGAGTACTCAGCTTCAAGAACACCACCTGCTTTGTGGACAGCGGCCTTGAGGCAAGGGTTCGTGGGTTGCATCCGAGATCTAGTGCTGAATGGAAAACCTCAGGATCTAACTGCTTTTGCACGGCAGCAGGATTCGGGTAAGTTCGTAGTCGAATTTAAAGGTAATATATTATATATATTTTTGTGAGATAGGCTGTTATTTGACTGAAGTAGTTGTTGCTAATGTTATTGTTCAGTTGTTGTTATTGTTGCTTTCAATGTTCCTGAGAAAGCCCAGCTGGATTAATAAAAATATGAGTTTGACTTTGACGTTGTTGTTTCAGAATTAACAATAGATTACTTTGCATAAAACTAAGCCTTAACTAAACTAAACTAAACTATTTCACCTAAAGTAAAAAAAAAAGTCTATGCTTACTAAGCCATATACATAGTATAATTCAATGAATAAAAAATGTTAAATAAATAATAAAAATAATAAATAAATATCGCTGGACATTACACACTGCAACATTAAATATTAGAGGTATATTCATAATCACGTGTATTTGTTAATGGCTTTTACAGCAAATTGATGACCTCACTGTTTACCTTAGTACTACGGAATCAAAGCCTTAAATCTTATTTTTTGGTCTTTTCAGCATCAGTTCGACCAGCATGCCATGTCTTGATGAAGCAGTGCGTCAGCTCGCCGTGTCAGCATGGAGCCCCCTGCTCTGAAGGGTGGAACCGACCGCTTTGTGATTGCTCCATGACTAGTTTTGGAGGGCCTACTTGTGGCAGAGGTTGGTACTAAGATAATATCTTGACGACTCATTTTCTAACTTTTGGAGAATCTTTCAGTTAACTCAAGAGCAACGAATCCGAAGATCCAGTGGATAATGGATTTTGCAATTTTAGGTACCTCTTTTTCGAATCGTTAGTGCCCAACCTGGTGTCAGAGTTTTTATGTCACCCGTGGGCCTCTTTCTGAATCCCAGTTTCTCTTCAAGCTAGCCATCCGCCCGATGGGTATTTGCAAAAATTACAAAAAAATATGCAGACTTTCATTGGATATTTATTAACCCTTAGGGGGATGAATTAACTACTAACCTTTGTTATACTTCGCCTTCGTCATATAGAGAAACAACTCCTGCGCATGCTTCTAATAATTAAGGTTAAAAAGTTAAGCTGTACGCTTGTGGTTTGTCTAGTACTTAGAATATAAATACAAGATTTTTGTAAGTTAAAGTGACACAAATTCTCAACGTGTTGTTTATTTCCAGAAACGGCAACAATCTACCTAAACGGCAGCCAGCACCTCACAGCAGCATTAGGTGCTGAACACATAACGCAAACTGAGGAGCTGTTACTTCGGTTCAGAACAAACAGAGCTGGTCTTTTGCTCCGGACAGCTTCGGAACATTCTGCTGATAGGATCGAGTTGGCTGTGGCAGCTGGGAGAGTCAGGGCCAGTGTCAGACTTGGGGATAGAGAAAAGGTGGGTAGTAAGATATTAAAAAATTATAAATGATTAAAAGATCTCGTAGCACTAGGACTTGAAAATCCCAATACACAAAAGCTAAATATCTCGAGGTACAAAGACTAGGATTTCGGGGAATTTGTCTGTCGATGAGACAAAATATGAGTCCCAATTTAAATCTGAATTCAGATGACTAAGCTAAATAGGAGTTCGTATGAGAGTGAGCCCTGGATTCGATTTCTAGGTTTGGCAAAGTGCTATTAAGTTCAAACTGACTGGTTATGGTAACAGGTTCCCGCCTCTTCCCGATCGGGTAATACAAGTATGAGGTTTTGTTAAACTTATATTGTCACTTACGGGATATCGTGATTGTTAATAGTTTTGAGCTCCCGATATTTCGACGCTGTTGCAAGCGCCATGATCGCGGGTTGACTGGAGAGTGCGGGTGGATGGCAAAATAAATTGTTAGGAGCAGACAAATCTGTCTACCCTCTTTCTTTGTCTTTTGCTACGCGCACTATTGGAACTCGACACAAACAACCCGCAATCATGGCGCTTGCAACAGCGTCGAAATATCGGGAGCTCAAAACTATTAATAATCACGGAAGGCATCCCGTAAGTGACAATATAAGTTTTGTTTTAAACCGTGAAAGCTTAAAACAGTGTTTGAGGTTTTGTTAGTTATAATTTGTGATCCAAATTTAAGTTTACTAACAGTTCTGATGTTTTCTCCTTGTTGCCTTCCAGAACCTTCTAGCAGGCACGAACGTAGCCGACGACGCTTGGCACACCGTAAGGTTCTCGCGCCGCGCCTCCAACCTCAAGCTGCAGGTGGACGGCGCGCAACCCGTGCGCGGTATGTTATGTACGTATGCACGGGGCACCTCCCGCACACCTTTTGTTTTGACCCCTGAGTAGACGATGACAAGGTTGGTTTTGCTTTGGCTGCGTTGCTCGAGTTTTGTGAAGAGATGCAAAGAATTGCTGAACTGAATACACACATACATGAACTAATACAGCTTCTTCACACATTCTAAAACTATTGACTTAGATTGTTTAAGACAGAGATATTTATGTGGTAAAAAGGCCCGCAAGAAATATAATAATATCTCCAATTCAGTGAATTACAAAGTTAGTATCTAAAAATGTTTCCATAGATTTGAGATATGGAATTATTGATACTACTCATACTTAATTCTCGTCTAGTCCTTAACTTCACGCATTCACGCTCAAGTTACCAAGACGGAGCTATTTGATTAAACTACAATTGAACTACAACCACTGACATTGATCTTTTACTCCCTTAAGTTGACTGAAACTATAGAAATAAAATTTTCCATAAATCATTTGAATACCATTCAGGTATAATCACAGAAACATGAAAAGATAAACATGACATTTCACAACAAATGAATAACTAAAAAAATAGATTGAATTGAATAACTTATTAATTTATTAAAGGAGCCAACGCAGTCAAACCAAATATAGAACTTAAGACAAAAATTTGAATTAACTTGCTTCAAACCAAGCAAATTCAAGTTTGACACTTTTCGACTTCTTCTGGAAAGTGTATATCTGTTAGACGTCCTATTAGAGAGTAGTTAGCTGCTTTATTTCCGTTGTTTGATAGCTGGCACTGTGGTTCACCTTTCTGTTGATCGCTATTGTTTCTTACTTCATTTATATTCATTTCTTCTTGTAGTATCCTTTGTGTATGTGCTGATGTAGTTTTTAGAGCTGATAAATGCTGCTCAGGTTTAATGATATTCAAATTAGTTCTAGATTTATAATTGTCGTCAACAATTCTTAACTCTGGTTTCAATTATAGTATCGTTATTAATTTGATCCTTGGAGTCGAAAAAGCCGAAATGTTTGAGCAGCTTTTATTTAAATAAATGTGTAAGAAAAATTGAGTTTCAAAATTGTTTATTGATAATATAACTTATTGAGCACATTGCGTTATAAAATATGATTTGTATGAATGTTTTATGATGCAATGTCTGTACAAAATTGTAAATAATTATATTAAAGATAATGTCGTACATAATGAAACTTACTAAGTGTCGTGGCAATTGAATGATTATGAAAAGTAGTAAGACAATGCTGATAACTTCTGCTGGTTTATTTGCTCTAGATGATCTATTTATCACTGAGAGAGAACTCTTCAATGTTGTCGCTATGCATCTTCTAGCAACTGATTAACTGTCTGATCATGAACATCTATCTAAGCTTGTCCTTCACGTAATAGCAGATCTAAAATGTAAATAACTTCAAAATGGCTGCTACAAACAGTTCTATGAGAGTTTACTTTGCTAATTTATTTTTCGTTAACAGTCAATGTTGTGGTTAGGTGTGTTGCATTGTTAATGTTTTCTAGTTTTCATGATACTAAAACATTAGTTGGTTTTACAGCCGAGACGATTTTAGGGAAAGCATCAACGTTAGAAATATCGACGTTACATTTAGGAGGATTGTTCCACCCTGAAGAAGAAATCCAGATGACATCAACTTTACCTAACTTTGTTGGCTATCTACAGAAGTTTGTTTTCAACGGAATTAGATACATTGATATGGCGAAGACACTTGGAATTGGCACCAATGAAGAAACCAACAATATCTACGATACTTCAAACTTAATCTTTAATGGAAAATTCGTCAAACCTGATTCGCTAAATGTTTATAAATCTGTTACTTTCAAATCTAAGCACACATACGTTGGGTTGCCGCTATTGAAGGCGTATGCGAACACTTACTTGGACTTTTACTTCCGTACCACTGAAATGGACGGACTACTCTTTTATAATGGAGGAAAGAAACAGGATTTCATAGCCGTTGAGTTGGTGAATGGTCATATACACTGCGTGTTCAACCTGGGCGATGGAGTGGTGACTATGAAGGATAAATTGAAGAACTTCTTGAATGATAACCGGTGGCATACGGTTTCTGTAAGGAGACCGACGCCTAAGATTCATACGTTACAAGTTGATGAAGATTTGGAGATGCATACTACAAGTAAGTAGACGATTACGACAACTTCATTGTTATCATCACAGGCTTTGTTTACCCCACTTAGCTAGAGAATTTCAACTTAGGCTAAATTATAACTATCCGGTAGAAAGACAACAGCCTTTCTAATGATTGTAATGCTCAATCTTTTTGGAAGGTCTTTTCGAAAATCTGATTACATGGTCCGCAGTTACTGCAAAAAATCTAAGTTCTTAGATGAACTTTGTTGTTAACAAGACCTCTAGCCATTCTTTCTTTTATAGAAAACGTCTTTACGTAACAAATTTTTTGAATGCCATGTTTATTTTCCAGGTTCTAACCTCATGCTTGAGCTAGACAGCGTGCTATACGTGGGAGGTGTTCCTAAGGACATGTATACAGCGTTACCAGTGGGAGTCCTTTCCAGGCAAGGGTTTGAGGGATGCATGTCTAGTCTGGACCTCCCTGGAGAGTCACCGTCGTTGATGGAAGATGCTGTTGTTCCTAGCTCTTCATTAGGTTCGGGATGTGAAGGTAAGATTGATCAAGATGACGAACCGAATAACGTTTTTATTAAGAAAAAGACAAACCTTTTGATATCTGTTTTTTTGTGACTATCGTACATTCAGAAAAATACAATATTGAACAGAGTCAAACCCAGTGTATGTTTGACGTGCTAATATAATACGTTTGAGACTAACAAAAAATGACAGTAGCGATTGGAATGTTTTTCAAATTAATGGTCAATTTGTAAAGCTGTCCATTTGAATAGAATCTTTATTGCTATAGCTACAGAGCGGATATTGTCGCACTCTTGGTTGATATGGAAAGTAATGGCCATTTCTAGTATCGGCTGCCTATGCGTTTTCGTTCTTCATGCTCTGTAACTTCAGCAATGAGCATACTCCTAAAAACCAAATAAACCAGAACCACACTTCACCACTGAAGTTTTTAATGAAAAATTACCTCATAGTCTTAATTGCAGGACCAACGAAGTGTACGCACAATGCGTGCGCGAACAAAGGAGTGTGTGTGCAGCAATGGAACACCTACGTCTGTGATTGTGACTTGACGTCTTTTACTGGACCCACGTGTTACGATGGTATGTGAATGGTGGATATTTTAAACTTAATCTAATAATTATTTGTTTAGTCCGAAAGAACGAAACATTTCACCTTTCATAATTATTGCGCTAGTTTGCGAAAGAATGTGTATGAGCTGGAATCCTTCGAAAAAGATTGGTCCTAATGGCAAAGGCCGTTTAAAGCATATTGTAGATGGTGCAACCATTGCTATGTCTCATTCTGACCAATGACGTCAAACTATTTTGAAATATAAATACCAGATTTTTAACCTACCATGATGCTTGGAACCAGCTAAGCTAGAAAACCCTTACCCTGCAGTGGAAAGATTTTAGGTTAATAATAATAACCCCTTATTGCACGAATTATGAAGATGAATAAAAAAAATTAACTGAAAATATCTTTTGTTTCCTAAAACCTCTTCGGTATTAATTAGAAAAAAAAACACTTATTTTAGAAATAATTACACAAAGAAGCAGTATGCAATGTAGTTATATTTAACTACTACTACTTTACTACACTTTACTTTTTTGTACTTTTGTACGAATCCGTATATGGCTTCGTATGCAATAATTAGAAAATTAAATTAAATCTTATGAAAATCTTTAAAACAATTTCGTTAATCGTTCTATCACAAATAAACTTAAAATTTGCTACATTTCGTGAAAGCACGAAATTTTGTGCAGTTCTGACATATTTGACGATTTTTTTAGCACCTGGATGCATGCGAAGCCATAAATGGCCTATAGTGATTTTGATGAATACGCATACAAAGCCAAATAGTTTAAAAAAAATAACCATAAAATCTAAGAAAACAAGAAAAACACACACAAAAACGTTCAGATACCTACACGAATATGTCTGTTATCAAATCAACGTCATCTTTTTTTGAGAATTAAGATTATTCTAATTTATGAGAAAAAAAACGTTAAACTTTGACAAGCAGATATGGCGTTGTATGCGGTAAGGGGATAATATGTTTTCAAAAGTACTGACCATCCAAACTGTTCCTTCCTTTTATCCGCAATTTCATAAATCAACCAAGATTTGAATGGCAACAAACGAACGCAAAACCTAAGACACTAGAAGAGCTGCATATCTACGCATTTCACTCTGTTGCTTTATAGTCTTGGTGGACTAGTATAATTCTTTTTTTTAATATATAAAGCTTTCTACAAGACTCTCGATGAATTTATTACAGAATCGGTAGCTTACGAGTTCGGGCCCGGTCGAGGGATTATCACCTACACGTTCGCAACTGATTCTGTAGCAGACACAGAAACCGACAAGGTAGCTCTAGGCTTCGTCACCAGCAAAGCTGATGCTGTACTGCTGAGGATCGAGTCTTCGAACACACAGGATTATATGCAGATGGAGATTGTGAGTATTGGGGGGTTGAAAATCAATTGTTATTTTTGAAGGGGAAGATAATCTATCGTTAAAAATAAAAGATTAACTGACTCATTAGCTTAAAAATATTATTTTTACTAAGGAATTATTTGTACTAAAGTGACGTTTGGTAGCAGATGATCGGCTTTTGAGAAATTCAAGACGATACATGAATTTCACAGGCATCAAAATTAATTGAAACCTTCAAAAACCGCCCCTTTTTTGTAGGACCCTAAACTTCCAAGCTATATCAAAAGCTCTATCTTCCAAATCTAATCTTATCAAAATTGAGTACTATAAAAATATTGGATAAGACTTGAACCGATGACTACTATTATAAACACTTTTATGTGTCTTACGTGCAGATCCGCGGCAACCTGTTCATGGTGTACAACGTGGGCGGCGGGGACCAGCCGCTGGGCGACGAGGCGGCGCGCGTGGACGACGGCGCCTACCACGTCGCCAGGTTCACGAGGAACGGCTCCCGCGCAGAGCTGCAGCTCGACAACTATGCTGTTATCATTAGACATCCGCAAGGTGAGGCTGTAATATACGACTCACATGTGATTCATGAGAATTTTGAAATGATTGTGATAGCATAAAATGAAGACTCGTTATACTGATCGTCACTTAGCCCTCGGTGATATGTGTGGAATTGAGACTTGCACGGCACAATTTTAAAATTACATTCATAAAGTTGATTTGTCCCGGGACTAAATGCTACTACTTTTCTCGTTTTTCGTTTCGTTTCTTTTCTTTCGTTTCGTTTCGTTTTCCCGTGAATCTACTGTCATAACTTTAGACTTACGAAAGATTTTAAAGGGTTATCATTGTTATATTGCACCTGTTACGCGTTGCTAAAGTGACTAACGCATGTCTGAATCGCTGCAGCCTTTTTTCGCTTATGTCATCTCGATTTTTTACTCATACAAATCGTAATTTTAACAACCGATTCTTCATGCGTTTCCAGGAGGCCAACAATCAACAATCTTCAACGGCATGTCCACAATTGCCGTGGGTGGCGGAGCTGGTGGCTCTAGAACCTTCAGCGGCGTCATCGCGGGGATGGTGGTGGACGGAGTGAGGGTGCTGGATCTGGCGGCGGCGGGGGACCCATCGGTGTCCGTCAGAGGAGACGCCAGGAGAGCTCATACACCATTAGACAGAGATATTAATAGAATGCAGCAGGTTTGTTTTGAGTTCAAAACTATAAAAGGATACTCTTGAAACGTTCACTCCAGTTACTACTGTAATGGAATCTCTTATCCTGCCCTCTGTGTTTTAAAATACGCAGCTCGCAGTGATCTCTGTGCTGCCACTGACGTTGCCCTAAGAGCAAGTTACATTATAGAACTGGCTATATAGCAAGACTAACAAGACAAAGTAGAGAGCAGTGTGTTATTTCCACATTGATAACTCCAAACTGATTTTTCTCATAGGTCTCGTAGAATGTGATAAAGGGCGCAACAAGGCAAGACGTAGCATCTTGCTAGCCATGTCTTCTGCAGAAAAACTTTGGCCACTTAACGGTTTCACATGAGTGGTATTGAACTTCAATTCAGAAACTTCATCCCTTGTCTATTCTTATAATTCGTAAAGACCATGAGGCAAAAAATAACTTACTTATGTACTTATTTTTACTTTGACCTTCCAGACGCCACCTTCAGGATACGGAGGTCCAGGAGTGCTCGACGAGCTGGTATACTCCGGGGCGGGGTCAGGCTGCAGGGATGATGACGAGGACGCGTGCGTGCTGCCCGACGCGGGTTCTGGTGATGACCTCATCACGCCGGTGTATGTGCCGTCTACGAGGCGACCTCCGTCTAGGTTACACAAGGTAAGATGAACATTTTTAGTATCATTTCGTCTAAAAAAGCAGCTGATCTAATTAGCAAGTGGTCTAAAAAGTAGCTGTTCTAAGTAAAAACTGTTTTAAAATGCAACTGGCAGATGGTCTAAACGCTTCTCGTCTAAAACGCAATTGTCAAAGAATGATTGTTTAAAATGGTTATACGTGTTATAATACAACTTTACGTACATTTAATAGTCAATGTAGTGTACTCTGTCACGTTTGCTTCACTATGAAGTTGCCCAACTGTACATTTAATAGAAAAAAGTTTTATAAAAGTAATCCTGTGTACTTGATTTGTAACATAAGTCTGAATAGTAATCACTTGTCATGAAATACATCAATAATAAAATTAAGGTGAGCCAAGGATATAAGTTTTACCGTTTTGTATTAATAATGATTACTTTCAGGGTGACGCAAGTGGCAAGCTGATGAAGCCATGTGATGACGAAGATTGTATCGAAGGATCTGGCTCCAGTGTTGACGAAGTCACCGAACCTGACCATCCGATGACCACGTAAGTTTCTGATACTAAAATTAAAACCACTTTTTATTATATTTAGAGACTGCGATATCCATAAGATCTTGTAAAGGCGTTTGAAGTCACTTAAAAAGATGTGAATAAAGTCAATCGCTTAGTCCAGTTCCTTGGGGACAATTCATTCGATCTTTATTAGATTATGATGATCATGATGCGTGCACGCATCATCCATGCGGTATTACGTGCGAGTTCAGATACTCGGGGCGCCCCGTTGCGTTACATTCACAAGGCGTACATAATACGCCTCATTTAGATTTTCACTAGAGATGAAAAACGACTAACTCGAAATGTAGGAAATCTATTCAAGTGCAGCTTTCAATCCATACACAACACATAAATATTTAAATCCCTAATTCCAGATCCGGCGCAAGTAGTACCCACAGCATGACATCGCCAACAGTCATCATTGTGTCCACTGAACACGTGGACAAGACTCTGGAAGGTTCCACGGACGGATCCACTGGAGCCGGGGACACTACCAAGAGTAGCACAGCTGGGCAGCCAACGTTACCAGACCATGACAACATGCATGCTGGCACCGTTGATACTGCTACACCACCTGAGAGAAGAACTACTCCTACTGATGGTAAAAATATATCATTTTGTTGCTTGTTAAACATTTTTGTGATGGTTTTCTCCCTTGAGCGAAGTATGAGTGAAGTACCGAAAAAAAAATTTTGTTTCATCGAAGTCCATCATTTGAATAACATTTATTAGTGGTAAACCGATGAACTTGTGAAGACGCGGGAATCCACTGGATGCATAGACGCATAGAACCAGTCGATGGCTCTTGAAGGAGTCCTATTTCCGAAGTAACCGTGTTTCGGCTGAAATGAAATAAAATAAAAATGAAATGAAAAAGACGATATTTATTCGTATACAAGCTTGGCTAACAAAGTATAAAGTTTGTCGTACCACCGATACGAAGAAGAAGGAGATTGAATTTTGACCTTAAGATCTAATTCCTCTACGTAGATTCTTCCCATCATCGAAACGGTGAAGGAAAACATCGTGAGGAAACCGGCATGTTCTAGAACCAAAAATTCGAAGACATGTGACATCTACCAACCCGCACTGGGCCCGCGTGGTGGATTATAGCCCATTCCCTCTCATTGACAGGAGGCCGTGTCCCAGCAGTGGGAACATTATAGGCTGATGATGATGATGAATGAGATTCTTCCCAGTAAAATTAACGAATAAGTTACAAAAAATCTTTTATCTTTTACAGATCACTCCCACACGAGAACAAGCTATTTCACACCTACTCTAACAGGCAGACACATACCAGACGAATCAACGCACACTACAGAAGAAGACACAAACCATATACAAGAGTATGAAGACCGACGGGAGAACGAGATAGAAGCACGAACGCCTACGTATGAGACCGAGAGTGAGCAGGACAGAATGCCAGGCAGAGTTCATCCTGAATACAATGGATATGATGTCACGCCGAAGTGGTACCACCCGAAGACTACGGATAATAGGGTTGTACCGCCTGAATCAGAGTTCTTCGCTACTATTGTTGGTAAGTTCAAAAATGTATTGAAAAGGCACACAAAAAAAAAAAAAAAGGGACAATCAAACCGTGTTGCAATAGTAAGTAGTGGCAGATCAAAAAGTGTAATTGGAGTTTTTGCCACCTTTCAAACCGCCTTTCTTTAAATGAAAGTATTGAAAACGAATAGTATTTCAAGAACCAAGTCTATTTCAAGTTTGGATTTGTTTGTAACATCGATAACTTTTAGTTTGATAATACAGGGTGTAAAAGACCTCATCACGAAGCCGTCAACCAAGCATTCTGTACATCAAACTAAGTAACTTTACGCAAAAATTATTGCTGGGAAATGACTTTTTTTTTTGGGGTGAAAAATCATGTTTTGTGGTAGAACTCAATGTAACGCACTCAAAACATTGTGCTGGTGGATGGATTGAATAGTACGGGGGTCGTGGAGGTGTTTAAAGTAAAAATCTTTTATTAAAAACTTGTATTAAAAAAAAACTTGTCAAAAAATTGGAACTTTGACCCCCAATATCTCCGTAACTAGAAGGTTCCCAGGTATGGTGTAGAACAAAAAATGATCGCAATGACGAGGAGAATACCTTTCGTTTTCGTTAAGAGGTGTTTCACACCCTTTATAGTAATAAAAAAAATAACTCTTTTTCAGGTATAGTAGCGTCGGTGCTGATAGCAATAATTTTGATAGTGATCATAGTGCTCAAGTACATTGTGTTCAAGTTCGACCCCTCGTATAAGGTGACAGAGGACAAAAACTATCAGCAAGGAGCCAGTGCGGCACTTCTGGGCAACCAGGTAATTATCCACAATTTTATGTTCCAATTTGTTTCTTCTTTTCTTACTTTATTTCGATACCTTAATTAGGAGAAGACCAAAGCAACAATGGATGGACTGGGCGAATGACGGTAGATGACTCAAAAGAGAAGAATAGTCATCTTCCTAAGAAGGCATGCTGCTCCGATTCCAAATAAATCTGTATAAAGGCTGGAGAATGGTGATTTAAGTACCTCTTACCTACGTTAGGTGCTTTTGTATTCCTGCTATAGTGCCAACTAACAATCTTTTGCCTAGATATGAGTATAGGCTAATCCAGATTTTTCTTCTGGTCCATTAATTTTGTGTTATAACTTTGACTATTCTGAGTTTAACTTTGTATTTTTAACCGTTTGCGTTTATTTCATAGGCTCATTCGAGTTATCAAAGTGGAGCATCCAGTGCTCCAACGGGAGGAGCAGTACGGAACCTGCAACCTCTCCCTCTCAACAGAAACGGCAGCGCGCCCTCCGCGCCTCTCGCGCCCATACCGACACAACCTGTCAAACGAGACGGCATCAAAGAGTGGTACGTTTAAACCCAAGTGCGAACGAGACAACTATAGTTTTCTGTGTGTTGGACATATCAAGAACATAGTGAGTGGTTGTTAGACGCTTCGAATCGAACCTCGCCGGAACATTGGGCGTTTATGCTTTAAGATGATAAGACATACTGACTGATACGGAAGTGTTTTTAGTATTTTGTAAATATTAATTGATAATGTTAATAGATGGGTCACTTGTGTGTACGGATGCGATTGTTGAATCTTTTGTGTACTAGATTAGTAAACAGTGATCATCAAATCCTAGAACTAATATATTGTAAGAAGTTACCAATGTTACATGTTTTCTAAGATGAGATGAGAGTTCTTATGAAACTGGTACCTACAGTCTAGTATGCAAAAGATCGTGATAGTAAAACCTAGAGAATAATGGAATTGCATTTTACTATTGTATAGTTGGTTTCATTTGTTTTTGTTACTGATGTTTTATTGTTAAACCTTAGCTTTTCTGACCTGTACATTGCTATAATTCATGTATTTGCGACTTAACTTTTCTATCTACATTGCCTTTAATAGTTTAAATTAAACTAAGACTAACCTAACTATTGTATATTGGTTGTAGACATTAAATTTTTGGTGTATCATTATTGGATCAATTATTATTGTCATCTTTTCATACAATTTCGTCATTATTATCGTTTTACAAACCAAGAAATTTAAAAAATAATTATGTACATGCAAATCCGTTTATGAAAGAGTCATATTCTTAGCAGGAAGCTTTGTTAATTTAATTAACATATTGGTCCAATTTCGATACACAATCAAATCTTATTAATGCTCTACGACTTCGTAAGACATAAGGTGAAGATGCTATATTTGGAGCTGCCATCACGAAATTGAAGCATATCGTTCAATTGAAGACTACAGTACTTTTACGATTCTCAATAATCTTTCCTATATATATTAGATGTTATACAATATTTTTAAATAGGCAGGGCGAGACGAGTAGTATAGAAATGGAATCATAATCATCAAAGTATAAGATCTAAATTCGCTTGGAGTTAGAAATGAAAACAGGTATATTATTGTAGGACGCGTAACAAGTATGAGCTTGTAGATTTGGTATGGAATATAGATGTTCTGAGTTTTAACATATCCTCCATTTAGTATTCTGTATTTCTATTGGGACAAATTAGTTAGTTGTTCTATCACCGGTGCAACTCTTGGTAAGTTAAAATCTATGTTATTTTTAAAGGATTTTTCAAGATCGTGTCCCACAATAGTGTCAAGCGTATCTTTTGTAACCCAACCCCTTATTCTCTCCCCTAAAGGATTGATTTGCTCAACTTGTCCTCGATTACTTTGATGTCAGGCCTAATTGACTTATAGTGAGAAAGTTAATTAAATAATAAATATTCAGTCAATTTATCCTCAAATTAATCCCTGTGAAATGTAAGGATGATAAATACATGAAATGGGATGTTGAACATTTTGTGAAGAAAGTAGCAATAAAGTATGAAAAGGATATGGTTATTTGATAAGCGTTCGATACACTGCAGCAAGGGTTTGTGGCAGTCGGAGACCTACCATGCTCACTCATATTAACATTATAAGTCATCAAAATTCATAAAATATTTACCAAACGCTTTGTGCGAAGATAAAAGCTACGCAATGTTAAAAAACATATACATAAGTATTATTGGCGTACCACAGGGACCCAGTATTTGCCCGCTTATGTTTTTTGGTGTATGATCCTAAACAAAGCTAGCATTATTTTCATCATCACAATTGAACAAAATGTCAATGGCAGATAAAGGTAGTTAGTAAACCTGTAAACTACAATAATGTCTACTTAATTGGCAATGTCTCTTCAGTAATTTTAAGCTGCCTTCACTGATACTATTCTATAGCGTCAGGCAATTTTCTGGCTATCCTCCTGAAAATATTGCATGCAATTTCCTCTTCAAACCATAACTTATAAAAAAGCTGCTTATATTTTTACATCTAGTGTTGTATATTTGTACATCCACCGTCCCGTTTTCCTCTTTCCGATTAATAAAAACTTGAATTAGCTTTAAACTAAGACGAAAAAATAACATATTTATATAGATTGTTATAAAGCACAGGTTTTAGGTATTCGAAGTTGCATTTAATGTGTTGTTTGAGTGTGTAGAATAAAGTTACGTGATTGAAAATGGCGTCTACTGCACTTGTATCTAAATCATTGCATGTCACCATTATTTTCTAGCTAGAAAAAAAAATAGGATATAAAAACCATATCAAGTAAGAGCCAATTTTTTAAACGTTTACTTTATATGATCTCTTTAAATCGGTAAACTTTTATGACCGAATAAGCTATCAATTCCTTTCTTTCCGTCATTACTCGTTCGTCAGTCAATCGCTTATTTTTATTCTCTGCACCCAGACACAGCATTTATTGTAAATAGTTATTCAATAAATTACTGTAAACATAAGCGGTACTGTACGGTGTATGTCACACTCGTTTTACGGCACAAAATGTTAGTAAAAACAATTTGTTTATCTGTCAATTTTAGTCGTAATGTTTAGTGTGTTACTCATTTGTACCGTGATGTAATTATATTGTAATTGATTGTAGAGTTATCTGGAGGCACAATTTGAAATGGAAGCAAAAATAATTATAAATATTACCAGAATAGATAAAGTTAGAAGAGATAAAGATGAAAATGTTAAACACGAAAATGAAACAATGAAAAAATTAAAAACAACAAACGAAAGAGATAGATGAGAAACTAAGAACTGAATTTACACACAGTTAACAAATACATTCCGTTGATTCCGTGGTTAATTCTGATAAAATATTCAGTCAATTTTATATACCAGGCTTGCAATAACTCACGAAGTATTTGATTAACAATGTTTGCTCCGATATTGAAAATGTTGGAATTCGAGAAAGGTCTGGTATTTCATATTGTGCCTGTAGTTCAATGTGAAAATAAGTTTGTTCGTTACACCATGTTTAACTGATGTTGTTACTCACGATTCCGGTCGGACCAATTTCAGTTTCAATGTAAAAGCGACAGTTTTTAAAAATAATAATATATTATGTAAATTACATGGCGACGTTGTTTTATTCAAGAGAAGTATTTCCTTAGAAAAAGAAAGAAAGAAAGAAAAATATTTATTTGACATCAGTTATACACAATAAAAAAATATACAAAATAAAGAGGATAACATAGTATGTGCCGCCTCACGGCTGCGCCAAAAAGGACCATTTCAGCATTCATGCTAGACAGGTGATGCTGTCTGACGCTGGTCTTCCAATGAACCTTGAGGGGGTAGGTACTTAAGTGACGGAGAAACAGTTTCAAACATAATATATTAATAAATGGTTACAAATAAATAGATAGATAACGAGTAAATTAATTAAATGTGTATTTATGAGTTCGGATAAAGAAGAATGTAAGTAATAAGTAGGTATTTTATTGTGTTAGAAAGTAATAACACTGTTAACAATAAATAAATACAGAAATAAGCCAAGACAGCATAAATTTTTTTAAAAGAAAATAAAGTAGGATACAGTATTTTAGTTTAACTTATAACAACTACCTATATGAAGTCCCTAGAACCTAGTCTTCCTCTTAGCTTATCCATGGCCCAGAACTGACCCGGGAATTTGGCGCCTTCAGTTCACGCACATCGAACTTGTAAGAAACAAACAAGAAGGCAAGCAAAACATGATTTAAGTGCCCCATCGTTTGTGGAATAGCTACACATTTGTTTGCAATAATCTTTTGACATGGTAATAGGTATTAAAAGCAATCAAAAGGAATAAATGAACACAGCCAAGTTACTTAATAACGTCGATTGAACAGATCCTTTTGTGAACGTGAAGTCCAAAACTTTACTATAGTCAGTTATTGCTACTGATGTTCTAGAACATTATTGCACACAAGAAAGTTTATGATAAGAGTACTAAGTAATTAATGAACTCAGCCTGTCGCAGTCCACTACTGGATGTACTCGTATGCCACGCCCTTTTTAAGGGCGTTATACGGAACTCATTATGAGAATAACACTCGAGAATTGGTCGGATGGAATCACCATTGGAGGCCATAAAATTTCCAATTTGCGTTATGCAGACGACACCACCTTATTTGCCACTATTATTGACAATCTGGAATCCCTGCTGATTAAAATGGAACAAGTTAGCCTTGATATTGGTCTGAAGATAAACCGCAGCAAGACAAAGATCATGATTGTTGATCGAGTTATCAACAACTCGCCCGAAATAACTACAATTGCGAATTGTGACGTCATTCAGTCATACATCTACCTTAGGGCACTAATATCGAACAGCGGTGGATGCGTGGACGAGATCAAACGGCGCATGGCTATTACCAGGTCCTCCATGGATCGGCTTCCTTAATCCTTGGCATAACCTGGACACAGTTCCGAACCAACGTCTCAATCCTCCAGGAACTTCGAATCAAACAGCGTCTTTCTTCCATCGTCCAATGTCGTATCCTCACTTTCTTTGGACATATCACACATCAGTGGAGCGACTTGTAGTGCAGGGAAAGGTTGAAGGCACCGCTGTGTCCACGTAGCGGCGATTGGCGGCGGCGACCTCCCGTGTCTGGCTTTGGTTCAATCCATGGTCCGGAGCGAGACGGAATGGGACCCCGTCACCTCCTTCTGCGAAGCAGTCATGCTCGCGAAGGAGGTGGCGGAACGTGAGAGGGAGAGAACCTCACGTCCCAGCCGCCACGGGAGGTGGCCCCCGGCCACCGTAGGCGCGGGCCTGTGGACGGAGAGCTATGGGCTAGCTCGCCGTCCATCCGTCTCATGACGACAGGCCGTGTCGAAGGCGCGTTTATGTTTCACGCGCGCCTAAAAGAGAGTCAGCAAAAGGAAGGGGTCCGCAAAGGCCGATGCCTGCCGGGGCTGCGGGACTGTTCGAAAGAGATACCGTGGCCCCGGAACACAAAGGGCGATGAAGGAACATGAATGGGTTTTAGTCAGTAAAAGTCTGACACTCCCTCCTGCTCCGCCCAGAGCGGGAGGAGTCATTTGATTATTTCCCATCCGAAAAAAAAAAGGTCACTAATGCGTTGGACCGACCAAGTCAAAACTGCACTCAATAGTCCACTCCACGAATGCACAAGAAATGCCACAGTATGGGAGGAATTTCGACAGATAGTGAACTTGCCACCACCCCTGATGTGACGACCACGACCACTCTGCCAAGAGTGTGACGATGAAGAATAACAAAACAAAAATACTACAACAGTGCTGTCGACTTGTATGTAGCCCACAGGTCGGAGGAGCCTCCTTTTCTATTAAGTATTGGGCAACTTTAGCTGTAGCACTAACTTTACACCCTGGTCTTCATTATCCCTGTACTGGATCGGATGGATCGTCGGGGTCACCAGTACAGGAGTAATGAAGAACAGGATTTATTATAGAGAGAGTGCTTTTTGTAGTGCCGCTACTCTGTACATACTGCCTACAGTTCTGCTTAACGTGAGTTAAGTAACGACCACCTAATAATCTTCTTAATCTATACAAATAAATAAAATTGAAGTGTCTGTTTGTAACATCAAAAGAACAGTTTTTTACTGAATGCATATAAAAATATACATATACTTGCGGCACTTATATTATAACAAAAACCACTTTTTTTTTTCAAGTTTTGTCGGTCTTTCTGTCTGTCTGTTTGTTCTGGCTAATCTCCAAAATAGCTGGACCGATTTTGATGGGACTTTTACTGGCAGTTAGCTGTTGTTATAAGATCTAACTTAAGCTACATAAACTATGTTTCTTTAGCATTACAAAAAAATTTGAAGATCACGATAGATGACGATTCCAGACTTGAATAGGCTTGTTTTAGGTTTTCAAAGTTAAGAAGTTTAATAAATGTAGGTGGGTCAATGACCGCTAGTCTCATCTTAACTGGCACCAACTATAACAAGTATCCAAGCGAAAGAGTAAAGATTAGATTCCTTTACCGCAGTCAAAACCACACGTATAGAAATAAAGCATTTATCTTAACGTTGTAATCAGATTCGAACTCCAGAAAACTTTCGTTTTAACTTCGGTCACAAATCATGAACTGCGCACAAACTTTAGCCAAAAAGGGGCAAAGATCGTAACGATAAGCACATACATTACAAACGATTATGAAAGTAATCGATGGACCTTGAACTTGAAATTGATGGTTATTTCTTGTACACTCGAGGAAGGAAAGCTTTGAGCTTTAGAACTGTGTTTCCTTACCCAAGTCTTTGAAGAAAATGTTGGTAATATGGCTCATGTATAATTCGCGTAAAAACTGTCCTCAAAGTGCTCATTGCTCAGGTTTTTTTCCTCGTTGTAGGTACACGAAACTGAGGAATATGATTACTATAACAATTATGAAAAGTTCATGCCTTACCAGTCTCACCAAGGGTATTGTATTACCTAGTACTAACTAGGTTGTGGAGGTCAGATGAGCAGTCCCTCCATGTAAAAGACTGGTATTCCACTGCATCCGGTTAGACTGGAAGCCGATCCCAACATACTTGGGAAAAAGCTAGGCAGATGAATGGTAATACAATGTATCCCCTAGGTTTGCCATTTCATGACCAACGTTTGAAAGTAAAATATTTTAATACATTTTCATAAATACGGGGTTATCGATTATACCAAGGAAATAAAAATATATAGTTAATATTGAAAGTATGATTTCTCCGCATTATTTTTAACCTTTATTTTTTTTTTTTTTTTTTTTCGGATGGGAAATCATCAAATGCCTTCTCCCGCTCTGGGCGGAGCAGGAGGGAGTGTCAGACTTTTACTGACTAAAACCCATCCATGTTCCTTCATCGCCCTTTGTGTTCCAGGGTCACGGTATCTCTTTCGAACAGTCCCGCAACCCCGGCAGGCATCGGTCCTTGCGGACCCCTTCCTATTGCTGACTCTCTTTGAGGCGCGCGTGGAACACGAACGCGTTGTCGACACGGCCTGTCGTCATGAGACGGATGGACGGCGAGCTAGCCCATAGCCCACCGTCCACAGGCCCGCGCCTACGGTGGCCGGAGGCCACGTGGTGGCCCCCGACGCCCGGGGCGTCTCCCGCGGCATTATTTTTAACCTGTAGTTGCTATCGCGTGGAGCCGAACTTTGGATAATGATGATGAGTGAAAAGGTATTGTTAAGACACCAACAAGTCCCATCTTGAATTGGGACGCAACCAACGTTAAATTCAGAGCATCATCTTGGATTCTGTATAATTTTAGCAAAGGAAAGCAAAAAGCAAAGCTTAGTTTATCATCTCTTTTTTTTTCTTATCCAAAAAAGAATATGCAAATCGTAATTGCCATATTTTTTTATTTTTTTATTACAATATGGGCCTGCTGTTGACCTCGATCACGCCTGATGGAAAGCGATGGATGAGATCTATGATGGAACGAGCGTGCCCAGAAGACGCCTATTCACTCTTGCTTTGAAGGCAATCGGGTTAAATGTGGATGGGAACACAGACGCAGGCAGAGAGTTCCACACTTTGGCTGTGTACATAATAAAAGTGGAGAAGCGCTTACGACACGTCGGGATATCAACCAAGTGCGGATGGTAATTGGTACGGATCAGGTCGTGGAGCTCCTGCGCACACTCACCGAAGTACAGTCTGTAGAAGACCGACAGGCAGGCAACATTACGCCAATGAGCTAGGCTGTGAAGAGAAGCTACCAACGTCTCGTCGCCTATAAGCCTCTTAGCTCTGCGTTCCAAGTGCAGCAAGTCGGTATTTTGCTGAGCCATCTCACAAGTGACTGCAATACTCCATACAGGAACGGACTTGTGCTTTGTACAAACTTAAAAGCTGTCCAGATGTGAAGTATCGCCTCACCTTATTCAAGATGCCCAGCTTCTTAGCTGCGGTCTGAGCTTTAGACTCGATGGTTGCGCCAAAGTTGAGATCCGATGTCAACTGACATTGATTTTGTAAATTATTATTAATTTATTTGATTATTGTGAATGTGGGGACCATGAGGGTTTCATTTTTATATATTTTTTGTTTGTTTTCTTTTTTTTCCCACAACTGTCTGGCAGTTTGAGTACTATAAGCCACCCAAATGTCCTTTCCTTGGTATTGTTCGTCGTTTCGTTGAGCTCCTTGAGTTATAAGTCGAGCTACACGATAACTGACAAATGCTTGCACTGACTGGACAGGTCCACTCAAATCTGTGTGGTTCTTTCTTAAAAAGACCATCTCAGACACTAATCTGCATAGTCCTCATGTGAATTGAGCAAAATTATGTCTGGACTTCAAAAGAGTTTGTTTCGGCTGTTATTTCTCAGAGTAGTCAGGTACGAAAAACCGGCACCACCTACTTTAAAAAAAAAATTACGTGTAAAAGTGTTTGTAAAATAAACTACTTCTTGCAAAATAAACATCATTTATCATTTATCATTCAAACTCAAACTCAAACTCAAAGCATTTATTTCAATTAGACCATTACGGCACTTTTGAATGTCAAAAATACAAAAAAGAAAATCAAAGCTACAGTCCCAGTCACAAGACATAATAACTTGAGAAAGTACTGTAGTTGCCCATTCCCTAGCGTAGATCTCTATGGAGAAGAACGGGCAAGACTTTAACTCCATGCCCAAAAGCTGTAGGTGGTCAGTCATCAGTCGGTCAGTCATCTAAACGTTCAGGAGCGTTATATTAAGAGGTCGCAATATGAACACCCTAATTTTGCGAATTCACGGTCAAGGTCAACCAAATTATCCACGTATCAGAGCTTCTTCTTCCACAATGGGGGTTGTCTTCCAAGTCCTGTATCAGGGATGAGAGCCAAAAACTGAAAAGCAAGTTTTCTAATACTAAAATCATATCACAATATCGCCGTCCTTGAGATCCCACCTTCAAAAGGAAAAGCGAGCGATACATTATAAAACAATCACATAGCGATTAAACAAATTATGAAGATTGTTCTGAACTTCGATATTTTCATAAAAGCGTCGCGTGCTGAAATGTTGAGGTATAAAATATTTATTGTAATGGCTGCTATTTCGCATAATGTCACATATTGTGGAGAACCTTCATTATGATAAATGCTGAGTAGGAGCAGGAATCTCCAACAATTGTTCGCTTGAAGGATACTTTTCATTGTTTGTCTATTTATAAAAGACATGGACTTTGGTGGGTAGTAAGCAAGTATTTTGAATGGCGACCAGCTCTTTCCTCATTATCATCATCTGCCTAGCCTTTTCCTAACTGTGTTGGGGTCGGCTTCCAGTCTAACCGGATGCAGAAATCTGCAGAATACCATTATTATTATATTCCAGTATATGCATATATCAGTGCAGCAGATGCTAGCAGAAAAATCTTATCACCTGTTCTCTTTAGAAAGTCTTCATATCATAGGAATGTGTGTGAATTCATTTAAATACATCGTCATCGTCGTTTTTGTTTTTTAAATTCTTCAGAGAAATAATTTATGTAGGTACGTTTGATGTTATTAAAAGACTGCAAATATGAGTAATAGTTACTAATTATGTGTTTGCTTGTAGTGTAGGAAGATGTGTACCCATCAACAAAATAACAATGTGATAGGGTTGCCGACAGGAACTTAATAATTAATTTCATACTTAACAAGATCCTTCGGGAAACCGATAGTAACTTTGATCTTTAGATAATAGAAGTATAGAGGTATTGTATATGAGAATGTTGATACGATTGAAGAATGTTTCGTTTCAAATATTTCAAAAGTTATTAGAAGAGTTACATAAAACAAAGAAACATAAGACCATTTTAATTAAAATTAAGTTTGTAAGAAGATAATAGAAAAATGATAAAAAAACATTAAAGAAACCGTACACTGTTACATACCTCTGAGCTTTAAAGTTCAAAGTTTTTACCCCACAATGAATCAGTTCGCCATTAGTGCAGCCTTCACGAACATTAGCGGCCATCCAAGATGCTCGCCGTTCTTTCAACAGTTTTATTTTTCATACATTTTACTTCAACCATGAGTGAAAACCCACTACTAATGACAACTGGAAATTCTGGACAAATAACAAAAACAGCTGAGTGCGTTTTAAAACTCTCCGCTAAATATTTCGTCGAGAAAAAGGCTCTAAGTGGCAGCATCGTGATAATCAACATCAACTCTTATAAATCCACAACACAAGGACTATTATTGCAAACTGTACACAGCGGTATCAAATATTCTATTATGGTAAAAGATTCTTTTTACCCGCATGCAAACGCTTCACATTTCCCTGAGAAAGCGAAAAATTATATGTTGATTTTGGAAGAGAAATCTGAACTGGAGAGAAATATATTGCAATTGAACAAATTGCCAACTTGGAATCCTCTCGCGAAAGCTATAGTGTTTTATCAGTTGAAATATAACGATACTGCTGAGGAGACGGCGATGGAATTCATTAACGAACTTCGATATTACAAGTTGTTTAAAACAATTGTGTTAATTTACGATGAATATAATGATGTGGTTATATCTTACACTTGGAGGCCGTACAGTGACACTAATTGTGGGGGAATTTGTGACTCAGTATACATACTAGACCGATGTACGAATAATACAATATACGAGTTTCAAAAACAGCACGACTTGTTCCCTTCAGACATGAAGGGCTGTCCCTTGGTGGCTTACGCTGTCATAGCTGAGCCATACGTAATGCCTCCGGTAAGAAAGCTTACTAATACTTCGTTTGAAGACGCCCACGTGTTCGCAAAGGGCGGTGAAATAAACCTTGTCAAAATTATAAGCCAGTTCACAAACATGTCGTTAATAACTAGAACATCGGAGATTCAAGAAAATTGGGGCGAGGTGTACCAAAATGGAACCGCAACGGGAGCTTTTGAGGTGTTGAGAAATGAGTCGGCAGACCTAGTAATAGGAAACGTAGAAGTGACGAGAATACTTCGAAAGTGGTTCCATCCAACTGTGAACTATCTACAAGATGAGATGACCTTTTGCCTGCCGAGAGCTGGCCAAGCGCCAACCTGGGACAATTTGGTCATCATATTCCAGTGGACTACATGGGTAGCCACATTCTTCAGCCTTGTCATAATGGGGCTGATGTTCCATCTCTTCTACTACAGAGAGCACAGTAAGGCCACAAAATGGCCGACAAATTCTTTGCTGATGACGTTTAGTATGTTACTAGGTTGGGGAGCCACCTTTGAACCGAAAAGCTCCACGTTCCGAATCCTAATATTCGCTTGGCTCTGTTTCAGTATAAACATGGGGATATCATACGAATCGTTTCTCAGAAGTTTCCTAATGCATCCGCGATTTGAAAAGCAGATAAGTACCGAGGCGGATCTTATTCAGTCTGGAATTCCGCTGGGAGGTAGAGAGATTTATCGGTCTTATTTTGAGACTAATAACGCAAGTTCGTTTTATTTATATCGCAAGTACAATTCGACTACGTTTTCGGAGGGTGTAAGACGGGCAGCTTTGCAGAGAAACTTCGCCGTCGTTTCGTCGAGACGTCAAGCCGTCTACCAAGACCAGAAATTGGGTAAAGGGGCGCCATTAATTTACTGTTTCCCTGAGAGTAATAATATGTATAAGTACGGGGTAGCTATTCTGACGAGGCGTTGGTTTCCGATGTTGGAGAGGTTCAATAATATTATACGGAGTGTTTCGGAGAACGGGTTGATTGATAAATGGATGAATGAGCTTCTGATTCACTCTAGCAGTTCTGAAGAGTCTAGTACTATTGTGCCTCTTAGCATCCAGAACTTGCTAGGTGCTTTCATGTTCATCGGTTTCATGTATGCAGCCAGTATTGTTATTTTCTTAGGAGAAGTTGCTATAGGTGTTATCGAAAAAAGAAGACAAACCAAGAAGGCGTAAGCGTTCATATTAAATTTATAATTAGTAGAATAGTAATGTATTTAAATGATTTGTAGTGAAATAGAGCGGAGATATTCCGATGATTATTATTAAACTTAGTTTAATAATGTTACAATATGCAGGTTTGTGTTAGTACTAAGATAATATAATACTTCGTAGTACTAATGTGCAGTGATAGGTAAGTTCTATTTCTACTGTAATTTGTGTAGAAGTTTAATTAGTAGGTAGCTATTAAGTGCTATCGAATGTAAGACTTTATTACATAATATCACACCTGTAATGCCCGAAGGGTTAGGCAGATGTATAAGTGCGGTGTACCTATATATAGTTCCCCATATTTCACAAACATTGAGAGGAGGCCGTGTCCCAGCAGTGGGAACATTATAGGCTGATGATGATGATGATTTCACAAACAAAGTAATGTTCAAGCCAAGTGTAATAGAAGACGAGCATATTGTCATCAACCAGGCACTAATCAAGACCCCAGGCTGCTACTGAAAATTCTTGACGAAAAAAACCCCAAAACAATGCCCGAAAATCGGACACCGAGAGAGACCACACACTCAAAGTAGCTTAATAAATAATATCGAACCATTACATTTATAGGCTTCACAATATTTAATGAACTTCTAATGGCTTCCTACTTTCCATATTACTCACAATTAGGTTCTCTTGTAAATTACAAACATATTTCAACTAAATTAAACTCTAAATAAATAAACATCGCTGGACATTACACACAGAGCCATCTAGTGCCACACTAAGCAACGAGGCTTAAGTCGTGGACACCAGATAGTTGATATACTACATAGATACTTTTTGTTTGTAAATACATACTTATTATACATATAAACATCCATGACTCGGAAATAAATGCCCATGCTCATCACACAAACATTTGCTCCGACCGGGATTCGAACCCGGGACCCTAAGAACGTAAGGCAGCTTCACTACCGCTGCGCCATTCGGGTCATCAAATTGAAACAACCACTTTATTACATTTACTACTTATTAACACTCACTCAATGTAACACCAAACATTGTCAGTTTCTCATTTGTATCCCCCCAAAAAACTATTTACATTGGGATTTCAACCTTATCCATATACAATTTAGTGATTATGTGTTGTAAAATGTATGTTGGTTGTGCTATGAGAGAAAATGTTCAGAATTACCGCTGACAAGTGACGTCATAGATGCGGTTTGCACTTACGATCACTTTTTCACTCATCGATGAGATAAAAAGGCGGTCGTGTTTAAGGAACTGTGTCAGTGTTTAGAAAGTCAAAGATCATTGAACCGTCCTTACGAAAAAGTGGTGAATTCAAAGAAGATAGGTACCTGAAGTTCGTGATTTTGGATTGGATTGAGTTTTGAAGTTACAAAACGTCTTTACTTAGCTAACCATGCATCGTCACCCAAACTTAACATGTAGGTATGCAAAACTTCAGCTCAATCGGAAACCGGGAAGTGAGTCAAAAATTTCCAGGGTTTTTAACATAGTTATTTTATTAGTAAAGATAAAGCTAATAAAGCGTGTTATAAGAAATCAAATTACTTTTTTATGGTACTTATGCCTCTTCTCACTTTGTAACAGGTTTCCCTGGTCAGTGAAATCCTCATCGAAGCTTTAATTTCGTATAGAATGACCAATGCGTAGTAAAACAGTACAGCTGAGGAGTTGACTGCCTTTCACGAGTAATACTCAAAGTGGTAATAAAGAAAGAAAACATATTTATTCGGCACATGCCACAAGACCACACGAAAAAAAAGCTTAAATCTACACAATAAAAAACTTAATAAAAAAAGAGATAATATTGTGTGTCTCACTGCTGCGCCAGATAGGCCCAGTTCAGCAAACTGCCAAGCAGCTAGTGCCCGACGTTGGTTTACAACTGGACCTGAGATGGTCATGTGACGGACATACAACAGTTAACGTTCATCATCAGAAGTGAATATTGAATGCTTGTAATATTCCTATTATGTAGAGAGGCCTTAGCATCGCACTCTAACAATAACGTGTCATATAATTTTAACGAGAACCACGTGTAGCCCACATTCAGCTCCGTTTACCCCACAAGGGAAAACAAGCTTGAATATATTTCATAATAAGAACTTCTCAATGCACCATTTGTGTTCGTATCAGCTAATATCATGCATATAACGCTCATTTCATATTATATCGTGTATATTGTATCATTAGTCCAATGCCGCTGGTATATTGACGCTATGGGAAAGGTGCGGGTCGAGCTTGAATTTGGTTGTTTTGATTAAAATCCAAAGGAATAGAGATCGAAAGTCATTGGTTTGAATTAAACTGAGAATCAGAAGTTTTGAACTTCAAAATTACACACAGATTATAAACCGCTGTTAGGTACCGTACCGAACCCTGAGACTGGTACCCAGTATTTATCTAGGACCTTGTAAGTTGTTAGTGTGTATACTAGTTAGGTTGAAATAAAAGAACTGTATACTGATCTATAGTGTAAGGTATATTTCCAAAAAAAAAACACAGGACCCAACCAAATCGAGGTAACGTAACCATAGCGACTTCTAATTCGCCGACACCGCCATCTAGTTACGTCCCTGGCAACTTTAATCAAATAAGTATAATTTGTTTGACCTGATGAGCAGTTTGATTCTGAACAACCGCCAAAACGCAAACATAAAAAGGTCAAGTTAAATCAGAGAGGATTTGTTAGCTGGACAGATTCGCTTTACGCCAGATTCGCGTTAGGACAGATTCGCAGACAGAATATGTACAGACCGCAGCATAAAGTCCTTTGTTTTCATAAAACAATATTCATCGACTGTTCTACTTCTTCTTCCTCTGTAACCATAGTATTTATGGAGGCTGTGTCAGCTTTGTGTGACCAGGTCTGCCATTTGCCAGACTCTAGAGTTATTCAGGAGTTGCAGGATACTTTAATCTACCATCAATATTTCTTAGCCGGGGCTCAATTCTTCTTACCTATACGATGCGCCGCTTGCTCTCAACCTGAATTCTGTTACAGGCAGTATGTTTTAGCAGCATTCTGTCAATTATAATAATAATAATAATATAATATAATAATAATAATATTTTATTTCCATCAAGGTAGGTGCAAGAATTTCTTACTCTAGTAACAATTTAAATCTTACTTTGGGGGTTGTACGCTGTCACATAGAATTTTGGGATTCTCTAACTCCTAAACTAAGTCAAGCTTGTATTATAGGAGTTAGTGAGTTGTTGACTTAGACACAATCACAAAAAGAAAGAGAAAAAAAGTACAAAAAAAAATAATGTCAACGAATGAAGTTGTTATTGGACACAAAGTGCGTTTCAAACCTATGCTCTTTACGCAGATTCTTTTAATTTCAGTTTCTTTTAGTTTGTCAGCGCAGTATATTATAATAAAAGGCGCAGCGCAGTATATATAACAATAGGGAAATGTGTTTGACGACCCGAACGAGGCTGCCTTACGTTCTTAGGGTCCCGGGTTCGAATCCCGGTAGAAGCAAATGTTTGTGTGATGAGCATAAACAGTTGTTTCCGTGTCATGGATGTTTATATGTATAATAAGTATGTATTTACAAACAAAAAAGTATCTATGTAGTATATCTGGTCTCCACGACACAAGCCTCGTTGCTTAGTGTGGCACTAGATGGCGCTGTGTGCAATGTCCAGCGATATTGATTTATTTTGTTTTATTTTATATGTGAGTAATACTGTACCGACATAAAGAGGTTGAATCTTAGTAAGAACTTATTGCCAATAGCCAATCGAGTTGTCGTTTTCACTACATTTTTGCCATAGGTAAGTGATTATGTAGTAGTAAATTAAGATCATAATGTCTGGCGCTTTAAAAAAAGACTTAAGTGAAAGTTTACCAACAACATAAACATGTTTACGAAGCCCTACAGAGTTAAAGTGAAGCAAGATATGTCCCTATTAGGGTTACAAAATATAACGCCCATTCTCGGAAACGATCCCGTAGGGAAATGTGCAATATTCGAACTGAAAACGAATTTCAGACACGTCGCCCGTTTAGACGTAATTCTTAGTTGTCTACGTGTTTTATTGGGAACGCTGGAGGTAAATAATATAAGGTAACATGTTAAGGGGATGTTTACCCTTGTTTAGGTAATTGTGTTTGAAGTTTCTTTGGTGGCTTTGTTTCAGTGGGTGTTTTAAAAAAGCGATTGATTAATAATGTTACGAGGCGAACGAACAAAACTAAGTTCGCCTTTTTACAACTATGAAAGTAATATAACCGACCCGAATGGCGCAGCGGCAGTGAGGCTGCCTTACGTTCTTAGGGTCCCGGGTTCGAATCCCGGTCGGAGCATATGTTTGTGTGATGAGCATGGGCATTTGTTTCCGAGTCATGGATGTTTATATGTATAATAAGTATGTATTTACAAACAAAAAGTATCTATGTAGTATATCAACTATCTGGTGTCCACGACACAAGCCTCGTTGCTTAGTGTGGCACTGGATGGCGCTGTGTGTAATGTCCAGCGATATTTATTTGTTTATTTATAAGGTCCCATTAAAATAGATGGACAAATTTTAACACAGCGTTCAGTACCACCATTAAATTCTTAGCCATTTTTAACTTTAATTAATCTTCTAGGAGATCTAAAAGAGTATTGTATTTTTTGTAGGTATCCTATGTAATTCACACAGAACAACTATTAAAAGAATGTACCTAAAGTCTATTTTTTCAAAAGAAAACATTAAACAAAAAAGTTCTGAAACAAATTTTCTGAAGTATAAGCATTATATTATGATGGAAAAAGACATTTTGGATTTAGGACTTAAATCTTATCTATACACACGTATGATTTTAAAACTATAGTTTGGTTCTTTATTGCTGCGGTACTCCGTGAGTCGATTTACCTACACCATTCCCAAGTTTTAGAACTATTACCCATCCATCTAAAATGAAAAAAAAGAATCCGAGAAAAAAAAAACAGAAAAGTTCATATAGAGTCAATCTATGGCGATGTTTTCAATTGCGCTAAAGAAAACTTTCCGAGCTGGGAGTTGTTCATCAACTGATCCACATGCCTACAGCCTATTTAGTGCAGACCGCGTGTCGACAAGAGTACCGTGGAACGGCTCTTGATAGACCGAGGTCGTTGAGAGGGGTGGGTCAGACAACTTGGATGTAGAAAGCGGTGGACCAGCGTCATAGTGCACCGTGGGACAGGCCTATATCCAGCAGTGGACTGCGATAAGCTGAGATCACTGATTAAAAGATCACGTTTGAGTTATGGCGATTCTCACACGACACTGTCATCCGCGCGGCCGGGCGGAGGCAGCGATGATTTTGAGGCGGTGCGCTGATAAAAGAAGCGGTGAGCGCCGCTCGTTCGCGCGGTAGACAGTAAAAGTCTGACACTCCCTCCCTCCAGAGCGGGAGGAGTCATTTGATGATTTCCCATCCGACATCCGATATCCGATATGTTAGGTATCAACGGAATTCATATAGCGGATCTAACGCGTGAGATCCGCTACACCATGAGCCAAAGTCAGAAAGAATAATAAGCCAATCTTTCAATATCCACAAAATAATTGGATAACAAAATTAATCTAAACATAACTTTTATTTTTTATGCGTAGAACATAAACCCTGAAGGCAATTTTATTATGAAAGATGACAAGCCAATGAGCACGCTGTTAACAATCCTTAATAATGTAGGTATAGCGACAAAATACCAATAAGGACATTAATAGTCCGGGAAAGAAATAATGAATGCCCAGAAATAAATATTAATACAATTTATATTATGATAGCTCTATGTATCGATTCTGTTGTGCACAAACTAAACTTAATTTAGGCTATTGCTATCTTTTACTAAAAGGCAGAGCGAGAAAAGGACGGCTGTAGCTATGAACTAAGTTAGAGATGTCAAACTAGTTTATGCCTTGCGCTGCACCGTGTTTTTAGTCGACATGTTTTTACGTGCACCTTTCATTTGTATGGAATTATTAGTTCCAATTAAATTTGACAGCTCTAAATTACGTCCATCTCTTTCTCGTTTTATTAGAGAGAAAAAGATAGCAATAGCCTAATTAAGTTTAGTTTGTGCACAACAGAATCGACACCATAAGCTACCGGAAGGCTCGTGTCTATATTTTGAAATAAAATATTTTGAAAGCGATTCCCACTTGCCTACCCAATGTAGTCTTAAGTCGTTGTTTTAATAGAACATTGATAGGCACTAAAATTAGATTTTCAACATTATCAAGTTCAAAAAATGTACCTCCAATTTTGTTTGCCAAAAGGAATAGTTATATGTACCTAATTGATTCCCTTAACAACCACGAAACTTCCTGACTTTCTACGAAACATTAATTACACCCATGTTCTACAGGATATGATAGGAAGGGGAAGGACGATAGTAACGTGGATTGCACACATACAAACTCACACACAAGGAAGATAAGTTCCCACTAATGATGGGCCACACACCACGCCACTTAGTTGACAACTGTATCTCAGGGCTGGTGGCACGATGGTGTTGTTTAAACGGTGATTAAAATTAAGTGCGGTTTAAAAGTTTAAACTGCGCTTGTTGATTGTAAAAGTTCGATCAGTAGAAGGTGGTACAACTGCACGTCTGAGTAACACTCGAACAACGAAAACTGCGGTTAATGCTACGTTTTACGTGCTGTTCATGTCAAATTTTATTGTCACTTTTGAAAATTGGACGAATAGTCAACCGTACGTCCCACCAAACCAACTTTAATTAAACCTTTTTAATAAAATAGTATTCGAAAATCACGAAACATAAGGACATCCGTTTGCGGACGGCCATTTTAGAAATTATGCGGACAAGGTAATCTTTTAAAGACTGTTATTTGCTTCTTCTGAAATAAAAAAGGTGTCATAAAAACTAACTTTGAACAATGTTACACAAATCTAATACCAAAGCTATTCATTTCAATCCCTTAAACCCGATTCTATATCTCAGTCTCAACCCTTACTTTGATTCCCATCTAATCTAACTAACGCTAGTTAACCAACAGTGACACCTTGCTTTCTGTAACAATTCATCTCGGTGTTCGTTTGAAACTGACAAGTGCCTCCGAAGGGCCCACAGCCATTTGTTATAGCTAACCAACGATATATTCACGACTTTTTACGAACAGAGCCGAATGACATAATTTATGAGAGCATTAAAATTTGCTGCGTCATTTTTATGTTCGTCTTTGTGAGTTTTTGATTGAGTTGAATTTGCGTTTAAAAGAAGTTGATGCTAAGAGAAAAGCCTTCTACGTATCAACATGTACGGTCGAACAAGCTATTTGGTTTACATTTTACAATGTAATTTGCGGGTTAAACTGTAAACTTAATAGCTTGTTCGACCGTACGAAAAATCTATTGGGTCAACTCTAAAACAAAGAACTAGAAACAGAGATGGTCCAAAATTCAAAGACACTTGAGTGAAGATTGCAAATCCAATTTCATCCATCGAAAAAACGGATGACCGATCAAACATCCATCAAGCGTCCATGTCCAGTCATTAAACTTCAAAATGTCACGGCCCTAACACTTCTTCAAAAATCAAGAAACATCAGTTCGTCCATACATCCATTTGCCAGGCATGCAAAACCTAAAACAGGATGTCCCTGCATAGTTGGAAGTCTAAAATAAAAAATGGCACATGTGATATACGAACTAAGTAAAGCAACGTCAGTCAAAGACCACCTAGCGTGAGACAGTTGGGCTCAGCTATTCATCTTTATTCACTGAAACCCAACATTATAAATGCGGGTTTTACCAACTCTATTTTCGCGGCCATATGGTTAGTTTTTGCGTGTGTAGGAACTAAGGAACTTGGTGCCTTGGAGACGAGTAATTTATAGAGGGAAACAGAGCCTCGTAGCGAGCTTGTGTTGTCTGCTCATCCACCTTTTGTAAAAGGGATGAAGGTTCGTATATTTAGTGCGATGGTGTCTCAAATACACAGTACAGTGGTATCGTTTGATTTGCGGTTCTCTTGATTAATTTGCTTGAAGCGAAATGTATTTGAGTAATTATTTACTTTGTTGTGTGAATTTCTGGCATAGTTTGAGGGGGACTAAATATAGTTAATTAGTTTGTCGTCTTGTGTTTGTTGGATCGGGAAGGAAATGGTTATAGGGCTGCTCGCAAATTATAGGTTTATACAGTTGTATTCTACCTGTGAGACAGAGTTCATTGTTGGTTATGCGGGTAAGATTTTTTCTGTCTTTCTACGAACTCCTAATAGTACAATCATGTATAGATGTTTGTTTTGGAGATTTCGCTTAAGAATATAAAGGAACGTTTTAAAGATGTCTTTGTTAGGTCTCTTGGACCTGATGGAGATCTACTCATTCAGCACGGAACCCGTAGTTTGGGTCGAAGTTACAGGCGTTCCCTACTCTGTATCATTAACGGACATATGATTAGTTAGGAGGTTAGGGGCTCGACAATGCGATTGGACATTTGTCCCTACTCCCAATGTGTTGAATCTGGAAATAATCGACAGTTGAAAGTTTCGAGCTACTTTTGGACGGGCCTGTTTCTTCGTTGACGGACTTGAATAGTAGAATCCCTGACCTCGCTCTATCAGAACATTAATTTGGTTGGTTTAGAAACTTCACCAAAGTTGACCACCATCAACAGCTGCTGAAGTTTCTCGCCATCTGCAAAGCCAACAACATTATAAACGTTGCGTTTCTATACCAACCTACTCCTCCTAAACAGTGTTTTAGGAGATCATAAATACCTACCGTCGATAAAACTCTAATTTTCATAAATATAATATGGTAAGCTGTCGAGAACGCGTATATTATTTACAAGTTAATATCAAAATGTTATACAAAATATTTAGTTTTCATGACGCAAATAAGTTCCAGGCCTAGATGCAGGACGCAGAATACTACTCCTGCTCGCAAACATATTATAATATGTATGTGCAGAAAAAGCAATAACAATACGGAATATGCAAGAAATACAAAACTCTTTTTATTTATTAAAAATGCCTTGTCGATGGCGCATAAAAACATTGTGTAAGCTCGTTTAAGTTTCTAAAACATCACCTATTTACAATTTATTGTTAGTTACTATTATGTAGCATGTTTTTGGCGAAACGGAACGCACTCTCAAACGCACTCGCGTCGTCCTCGATAACGCCGGTAGTGACGTCAAAGTCTATGTGACAAAAGAACACTTTTATTTGAAAAGTAGTTAAAGTTTCACTAAGATTTTGTTATAACATTGCTATCGCAATTTTTGCACGAATAAACCACATACAATTAGTAAAAATACTATAATAAGGCCAAAAAATTAGATGTAAACAAGGCAAATTAAAGAAAATGACGTCATATCATGGCCGCGACAATCACGGACGTTTGAACTGTCATAGAAAAAAGCAGGAGTTTAATATTATTTTTGATCAACAAACAATAGTTGAACTTAAGGCTGATGCTCCAGGGTAGCCCGCGAAATTCAATTTTTCTTACGTTTTTTTGCAATTTACAGGCCAGTGCTAGGTTGTATGATGATTAAAATACTGTTCGCGATTGTAAGACGTATGTAGTTACAGAATTATAAGCATCAAAATCATCAATACAACCCTCTAAGTTCATAAAGGTCTAGCAATGACTTTGACCTTGAAAAAATTGTTTCTCGACCTTTATAAACTTGAATTTCGCGGGCTGGTTGGAGCATTCATTTTAACTTTTATTATTTTTCTTGGGTTGATAACACTGTATTTTATTGATTTAAGTGAAGAAAAAATTACATGCATATTCCCTATATTAGCATACCTACTTATTGTCATGGACTACAGGGTAAAATGTCACTACAGGGTAAAAGTCTTCCTTCGTCTATTTCACCCACGTTTGTGCTTCTATTCTATGCTAAAAGGCACTTACTTAGGTAGGAATCAAGCTGTTACCACCATCTTATCTTTTGTCTGCTGCGTCATCTAGGTACACTCTAGTCTCCGCCAGATAAGTAAGAATTAAAGGTCATTACTTCGCATACATTTATTCAATACCTACATAATTTCGAAAACAGAATAATGACATAAACTTGTCCCGAAACGACCTTTATCGTGATCTTTGACTTTTTCTAGTAATAAAAAACGATCCATAATGTATTGTCGGGGTACCTACGCAGAGAAATTAAGGAAAGAGCAATGACCTTTAATTCTTACTTATCTGGCGGAGACTATATTATATATACGACTTCAAGTCACCAAGTATTATCATCCTTCAAAAGATTCTTTTATTTATTTATTATATTTGGGAAAAAGTAAGTAGTTTTTTTTTTTTTTTTTTTTTAAATGACATGTTCACAAACACTTAAACAAAACACAAGCAAAGCACCCCTGGGGTCTGTCTTAGCATGCCATGGCCTGAGATTTGATCAACGCGCTAATAAAAGTTAAGTTATAATCGACTTGATATAATATTCTTTTAGCTTACGCTTTAAGTTTTTACTATTCATTGAGTCTCTGATGTCTACAGGTATTTGATTTAGTAAAGTGGGTATTGCGAAAGAGGCGGTACGCAGATAAGTAGTATATTACGCAAAACAGTGTTGTCTTAAAATTAAACTTAACAAATATATTATACTACCCACAACATTTACCACAGTATATTATAATTATAATAAAAACAAACTGTTACCAAACGTTAACTGTAGCGGGGCTACCTTAATGATGGTTTTCATTTACCTGCAAGGTGAACATTATAAACTTCACGTTTCTATACCAGCCTGCTGCTCCTAAACAGTGTATTAGGACAGAGATACCATAAAAACCGTCGATGACACGCTAATCGTCATAAATACGACGAGCACTCGGGAACGCGTGTATTATTCACGAGGAGACATTAACATAAATTGAGCTCAGTTAGGCGCGGTATACACTGCCGAAATATAGGATGGTTGTTAGGACATGGGACATGGAAGGTAGTGATGGTAGTAAGTTTTGTTGTTTAGTTAGTGAGAAAATATTACGTAAGGATGAAGTGTCAATTGGGAACTGTTTAATCTATGAAGACAGACACTTCATTTATTTAATTCTTAAAATATTTATTTAATAAAATAATTGTATATATATTATTACTATTATAAAATAATAACAAACTTTAAAAGGACATCAAAAACTTCTTAACGCTGCCAGCTGTAATGTGCTCAAAATACTGGCAGCGTTGCCACGTTGTATGGCAACACTTAGCCTCTATTAGCCGTGATCCAATCACGGGAACCGTCAACTAGGCGTTTAATTAATTCTTAAAACTAAATAGGCACGGTTTCTGATTGCTAAGCCAGGTACCCAGCAATCATTAGTCTTTTTGTTGTCTGGGTTCCAAAGCAATATCAGTTAAGTTGCTACTCGTTTGTTAGCAAACCTGTACCAGGTAAAACGGGTTGAGCAGGGAGACGAGGGGAATTGGGACAATTGAAAAAAATGTTCTTCTGTTGCCTTCCAGAAATTATATTTCACCAGTTAGTACCAGTTGAAATCCTTTTCAAAGTAGTTTTGTCCCGATTCACCCTGTTTTAAGCGGGCCACAAGATACACTGTATTTAAACTTGCTAGTAAAGCTCACAGCAGTTTAAAAAAAAACCCTAATATAATCCTTAATGACAAATAAACACAACACTGTTGCCACCTGAAACTGATGCAAGGTTCGCTGCCCAACTGCTCAGTAAAAGACCGAAAAGATAAAACCACACCATTTTATCTTTTCGACCAAGTTGCTCGCGCTAAAACACCGATATTCAGTTACAATAAAAAGTGCAGATAACCAGCGCACTAAGCTCGGTCTACACATATCCTTATGTAATATTCCGTTTCAAAATTTTACAGTTTGCAACGGTTTTGCGTTGTAAAATTTTACGGTTCGCCCGGGAACTCGATGTTTTACCCGATGTGTGGGAGAACTTTTATATTTTTCGGCCGATGTTGAAAATATCGGGAGCAGTTAAGAGTTCGACGGGTAGGTGTTATGGTTTATTAGTTTTATGAAGATTTTTGATGAGGAATGTTGTTTGGATTGATTTGATTGGTGATTTGTTTTTAAGATAATAAGTTTATCAAGAAGGAATGAGGAAAAAATTGCGCTTAAATATGTTAACCTAACACCTGTAAGTAAATAGGTACTTACCTATGTTTAACATATAAAGATTCTGATTCTGAAAATGTTAAGTAATATGAATGTAGTTGGCTACAAGAGTAGAGGAAGACCAATAGAGAAGTACCTATGGAAGAAGAAAACATGCTGCGCCGACCCCAAATGAATTGGAATAAGGGGAAGAGAATGATGTGTAACAAGAATGAGAATGGCCTAATCTGGTGTTCTTGTTGTTTTTTACAATGGAAAATAAGGAATTAAAAGAACTCATAAGAACCTAAAGTGGCGACGACTTAAGGGACATCTGTGTTTAGAAAAGAACAGCGAAAGGCTTTTGAAAGATAACTCAATGTAAATTTCGTTAAGAACAGAAAAGACAGAAAACTTTTTATGACACATAAAATAGATATGAAGTACACAATAATCGTTCTAACAACAATAAAATAATTACGATTTTTTGTCCTGGACACTTCTAAAATGGACAATTTGTATTGGTACAAATCATCAGCCCATAAATTCACAAAACCCGATACAATGTTACACCAACCGAAGATCAAACTCCACCACTATCATTTCACTTCCATAATCCCCCACCTCTAAAACCCAGGCTAGTTTCTGCTGGTATGAGGTTTCTGTCCCACTGTCTACGGTTAGCGAAAAGCGAGTAGGTCTAGGTACAGCTACAGTCAAATGCGAACTTAAGTATCATTAATTCGCATTATGCATGACGACAGTACCAAAAAAATTGCAAATCTATTTAGTACGTCAGTTAGAGTATTGGAAATTAATGGACATGTATTTTTTGTTTTTGTAAATCAATGAATATTGACAAAGATAAAACGCATCAAAACTCGGGAGTGGGGGCTCGTGACGTCAGAACTAGGTAAAAATTATACCTAGGCGTGACGTATTGAGAATTTTAAAAGCGTCATATCTTCGTCAATTTTGGTTTACGTATCAGAAAAAAAACACGGGTCAAATATTTTTTGATAATGTTCTGGAGTGGCGAAACCACGCACCGGAAGACGTTGCGTTGGAAGACCTCCCACTAGGTAGACCTGGTGAAGGTTGCGGGAATCTGCTGGATGTGAGTCGCACGGGACCGGTCAATGTGGCGACACTTGGGGGCGGCCTATGTCCAGCAGTGGACATCTTTTGGCTGAAATGATGAATGATAATTGCCATTTAATATTTCAAAATTGGTCAGATTTAGACCTAGCTATATGTCGCGCCATCTACAGCTAGCTTTCAATGGTCTTTTTCCATTGAGTTGCTTCTTCGACATCGGTGGGACTGGCGCCCTAAGTGGGCCCGTAAATTGCACACAACGTCACTACTTAGTGGCATTAGGGACCACATGGTAGCATGTTAAGTAATTTCCGATATCTTAGTAACTGGTTTACGGGTGACTTAACTAGGTAACCGGATTTCGGACAAGTTGACTTGCGGACTTATGGTGCGAGTTATGTTGTTATGGACTATAAACTGGCATAGATTATTAGGTCACAAATTGAATTTTGTATTGATACTGGATGACGAATTCAGTCAAGAGGTTATTTTGACAGCATCTCATATGTTTATTAACTTTAACAACATGCAATATTTTGATTAATTACAATAGTGCTATGAGAATATTGGCAGGCGTTTAAACTAATTAGTAAGCTTGACCTGCCTCTTATCGAGTGCATTCCAACCTTAGTAATTTACGACTGATTATGTACATAATCAGAGCAGAGGTGGCCCAGTAGTAGCTGCCCCGACTTACGAACAGTAAGTCGTGGGTTCGAACCCAGGAACCCAGACAGGCGCATTACGTTGTGTAATTAATTTCATCACCACTGCTCTCAAAACGGTAAAGGAAAACATCGTGAGGAAACCAGCATGTCCTAGAACCAAAAATTCGAAGACATGTGACATCTACCAATGCGCACTGGGCCCGCGTGGTGGCTTATAGCCCATTCCCTCTCATTGAGAGGAGGCCGTGTCCCAGCAGTGGGAACATTATATGCTGATGATGATGATGATGTACATAATAAAAATCTGTGACACCAAAACTTGGGTCACAATATATACCTAACTGACCAACTAAAAAAAAATTTCGTCAGGGTCAATTTATTGAAATCTACATTATAAGATAGAAACCTACTTACGTACCTATAATTATTGCAAATTTTGTTTCATGGATATGAATATGTTAAAAAAGCAGCAGGGAATACATTTTATTAAGTAATAACTAATAATTCTATTATCAACAAAAACATAATCGTGTTATCCTTCTACTTGCTTTAAATTACGTTGCGATAACCGCAATATCTAACAGCTGCGATTTATATGGCATTGAATAATAGACATTATAACCCGTTCAGTTAAAACTCGTTTTTGCGCGCTTGAATAGATGCGGCATGACGACACGAAGATGCTTCGAACGCGCTTACATCAGAAAATGAACGTTATGTCCGAGCGTTGGAGGTTGTTTTTGCGTGCCCGTCAGCGCGATGACAACGGCTGCGAACAACGCGACGCGACGCTTTGAACGCTCGTATACGCCCGAGCTGGCAACAACGCTCAATGTATTGACCTGCCCCGCGCTCGCCTCTCACTCCCCCTCGATCGCCCGTTCTCTCATACGCCGCGCATCGCTGCCAGTTAGTTCCGACATCGCGAGCAAATACGCGCGTGTTAAAATGAGGTTTAATACTGAACGTTTGATTAGTGAAGTAGAAGCCAGACCAAGTATATGGGATTGCAGGATAACGGCATATAGTGAGAGGGCTGTGAAGAAAGCAGCTTGGGAAGACCTGTGTGCTACATTCGTACCTGAGTACTATGAGTCGACCGACGCAGAAAGGCATGGCATAAGTAAGTGCCTATCCAATGTATTATTACTAGCTGTTTTTGTGACGCGGTGTCGAAGTATTCGCGCGTTAAACTTGTGACGTCAGCGGTTCCGCGAGAATTAATCTATGTAGGTACTTATGTACTTAGTCACTAATGGTAGATTCTCACGTTTTTCTTGTTAGTATGTTGTGTCGTGAAGACTTGACCAATACCTAGTGTTAGTCAAATGTATGGTTTTAGGCGCAACTGCGCAAGCTAGACAGAAAGGACGTAAGACGTAGATGGAGCGCGGACATGCATTGAGCTATTACTACTCGTACTACCTACCTCAATGCGGACATGGTAGGTATCTTTTAGATAAAGTCGATTTAAAAGACACCATATTATTGTGCCCAATGCGACACACCTCAGTACCTACACAGTGGCTTAAATAATAAAATGGCCAAGTACGAGTCGGACTCGCGCATGAAGGGTTCTGTACCATCGTAGTAGGGCCCTACTGTAATTTGTTTTTTTTTTTGTATTTTTTGTTATAGCGGCAACAGAAATAGGTAAAAATTTCAACTGTCTAGCTATCACGGTTCATGAGATACAGATGGTGACAGACAGAGAGTCGGACAGTGGAGTCTTAGTAATAGGGTCCCGGTTTTACCCTTTGGGTACCTACGTAACTCTAAAAACACAATTAGATTAGGTTATGGCCAAATCAAATTACAAATTAAACTACACACATCAAAAGTATCTAGGGATCAACATATATTTTTGCAATAACTTTTCTCCTGATTGATATTAATTAAAATTTTCTTTAAGGATTCATCAAATAAAGTGTTTTCGTTTGTCACAGTAACGATAAACCAAGTCACCTTTGCATTAATAAAGAAATTTGCCATTTTCCTAATAAAGGGATTTTTGACATTTGAACCACTAACATTAAAGTTCGAAAAAAAGACTGAAATAACAGTTTTCTTTAAAATTTTATTGGGTAACTTAAACAATTAATAATCCGTGTTTCTACCGCGAACACTAACAACACAAGAACATCGGTTTGGCATACTCAAAATGAGTTCATCCAAATCACGCTGTGGAATGGCCGCCCATGTTCGTTGCAACAACAAAAAAAGGTCTTCTTGCGACTGGATACCCTCCATATTCGGCAGAGCTCTTCTCTGTAGCATATCCCATGCATGCTCAATCGGGTTCAAGTCTGGCGACTGAGCAGGCCAGGGCAGGACATTGATGTTAGCTGCGGCGAGAGTCTGTCTTACAACTCTTGCGGTGTGCGGTCGTGCATTATCATGCATTAACTGAAATAAGGGACCGATTTGCACTTGTAGAGGAACGATGACGTCTGATACAATCGTCTCAGCATAAATTTGAGCGTTGAGGTTGCCTCTGATCCAAATCAACTCAGTTCTTCCGCCGATCCAAATACCCGCCCATACCATGATGGTTCCACCACTATAAGGATGGACTTCCTGGCAGGATTTTAATCGCTGTTGGCGTCCAGGGGTTCTCCAGTGTCGTATACGTCTTGTATCCGGTCTCATACCAAAACGAGACTCATCAGAAAAGCACACGAAACGCCATTGTTCTTCTGCCCAATTTCTGTGTTCAAGAGCCCATTGATATCGAATCCTACGATTGTGCATTGCTATAGGTGGTACCCGTAGCGGTCTTCGGGAATGAAGGTTCACTTCATGCAAGCGGTTTCTGACTGTTTGGTCGCTAATTAAGTTCCCTGAAGAGTGATGAAGCCTCACGGCTAACATCATGGCGGTTATTGTTGGAGCTCTTCGAGTTAAGATTTGAATGTATCGGTCTTGTCTCCGTGTGGTGCAGCGATACCGTCCTCCATGGCGCTCAGCCACGGTACCAGTGCTTCGGTAACGTGTCCAAAGTCGACTGATAACACTCTGACTTGTATTCAGAGCTAAAGCTACAGTACGTTGCCGGGAACCAGCTTCTATCATTCCCACGGCTCTGAGCATTTCTTCCCTGCTTAAATGACGTCGCCGCTCCATAATAACGTTGGTTTTAATCAGTAGTAGGGAAACAGTAGCACTAATAATGTCTTCAATGCGTTGTATGTTTTTATAGGGAAAATATTGACAGCTTATTTTCATCTTTTACTCGAATTTGATTGAGAGTTCCTGATTCAAATTATGAAATGCACCAAAAAGGATCCATATAAATTTATAAAATCATAAATTTATTACAAAGCCACATCTCAATCTCAAGAAATCCGCATAAAAATGCTTGATCCCTAGACATTTTTGATGTGTGTATAACAGTTCGTAACTCGAGTCAACATAACACCTCCGTGGTTTCACTCGCGGAACTCTTTTAAAACAAACTTTTTACAGACATAATATTGACAAACCCGGCACACACGGTGTGTCCGCGGTCCACAGCGAAAATGTGCTAGGTAAGCGCGTGCGCGCGCTTTACAGAATTCCATTTTGAAACAGTCAACTGTAGCCAGTAGTTTGATTGGAACAGCTGTATTACGCAGCAGTAAGGTCGGTTTTTGTGGTACAAGCCAGTGGAGTTGCCTATTCCTTGAATAAAATTTGAATTTGATAAAAAAACTGAATTGATTGATTGCTTTCGTGGGTATTTATTACCTACACAGACTGGCTCGTTTGTCTAGTGGTCGCAAGCACGAGTGCTGAGCATAAGGTCCTGGGTTCGATTCCCAGGTCAGGCAATATCTCAGTAGCAGTAACGGTATCTGGACTTGCGCCCGGTTGATGGCAATAGGCTCGCCCCCTATTACATGGGACTTAAACTTAACTAGCGAAATGTGGGTGCACTTCTGCCTTACCCTTCGGGGATTACAGGCGTGATGTTATGATATGTAAATACACAGGTAGATCATAACCTGGTTTTAAAATTAGATTTTTTTTATCTCGTTAACGCATCAATTTACTTCAAACTGTCAAATTTTCTCTTTCGATTTTGAACTTAATTCACAATATCTTAAGGTTTATAATCATTTGTAGAAATTTGACAGCATGTGGTAACTTGATGTGCTGGCGACTGTATGTTCTCGAACATTGTCGAAGAAGAAAATAGTGTAAGTAAGCCTCATCTCATGATCATCATCATCATCATCATCATCAGCCTATTAATGTTCCCACTGCTGGGACACGGCCTCCTCTCTATGAGAGGGAATGGGCTATAATCCACCACGCGGGCCCAGTGCGGGATGGTAAATGTCATAAAAATGTCTTTGAATTTGTTTGGTTCTAGGACTTGCCGGTTTCCTCACGATGTTTTCGGATACCTAGTTAGATAGTGTACTTAGGTACCGACTGTAAAAATTAAACTAATAAATATTATTTCTTATTTTTCAGTCGCAACCTTCCAGAAGAAATGGAAGGGTATGAGAGACGCGTTCTTACGAGAATTGAAGAAAAGTAACGCTGCATCTGCTTCTGGAATCGTGTTTTCATCAAAAAAGTACGCATACTTTGAAAATTTAATGTTTTTGAAACCTATTTATGAAGTAAGTGTAAGACCTAATAAAAATGATGATGACAGTAATAATGAAAGTTTGGCTGTTGATTACGAAAATAATGCAGACAGTGACATTGATAATGAGTCACAAAGTCCAGAAAATTTTAGCGAAAGTAAAGCAAATTCCTATAAAACAACACTTAAAAGAAGAAGAGCAGAAAAAGGAGACGATAGAGTGTATAACTTGCTAGAAGATCATTTAAGAAGAAAAAAAGAACGAGACGTACAGAACGAACCAGATCGACAGTTCTTACTGTCACTACTGCCTGACCTGCAAAGCATAGATCCGAGATTAAAGTTCGATTTGAAATTTGAAATAATGCGAGTTGTTAAAACCTATAAGGTTGAACATTTAAAGCTTGCTGCTAAACCACAAAAATAAATAGGTAATGTTTCTTTTGATAATGACAAACACTTCAGCAGATTCTGCACCAGTACTCCTTCGATTTAAGAATAATATTAAGGGGCTCCCCCATGCACACTAGCGCCACTTTAGTAAAAAAATCAGAACTCGTTAAATACACAATTAATATAAAAACTGATTGACAAAATCAATCATTTGGTCTTCTAAATTATTTACGTCTGCTTAACTCATTGAAACATAGCTCGCTGTCGTTACAGATACAAAATGGAAAAAAAACGGCCGTTTTTAGCAATTTTTCTAACTGTAACTACAGTGAAGTATATTTGAATGAATTAAATAGACGTCAATAATCTAGAACTCTAAAGCATTGATTTTGTCAATCAGATTTTATATTAATTGTGTATTTAACGAGTTCTGATTTTTTTACTAAAGTAGCGCTAGTGTGCCATGGGGGAGCCCCTTAAGGTGAAAGCTCCAGGGTAGCCCGCGAAATTCAAATTTACTTACGTTTTTTTTTTCAATTTGCAGGCCAGTGCTAGGTTGTATGTCGATTAAAATATAATTCGCGGCTGTTATACACGTATGTAGTTACATATAATCGTTAAAATCATTAATACAACCCTCTAAGTTCATGTAACTGTATTGAATGACTTTTTCATGAAATAGTTAGCCTAGGCCAGCACGCCCACGGCCCACGGCCCACGGCCTGCACGGCCTGCAAATTGCAAAAAACGTAAGAAAATTTGAATATCGCGGGCTACCCTGGAGCATCTACCTTAGGGCGACTACAGGAGATAAATTAGCAACTCTATTTGTGGTGGGTCAAACTTCATTTGAAATACTGTTAGAATAAAGTGGTTGTTACGTCAGTCACTGCGGGCCGAATAGTGCGAAATGTGGTTTTTTGTAATTTACAAAAAAACTATTGATTGAACTAAAAAAATAAAACACTATCATGCTAACATGTTGCTTGAAGAATTATTTGCCAAAAAATCAGAAGGATCGCATGTATTTTAGTATGGTTTTTACTCGTTAAAATATTTTTTTCAAGATATGTTCGTGATTTTTTTTTATCGAGTAAAATTACTTGTATTATGTTTTCAAAACACTATCATACTAGCATATATCCTGAAGAATATCATACATTTTTCTGGTTTTGTTTATTGTAGTGAATCATATGCTTTTTTGCATTATAGAACTCGCGTTTAGCTCCTGTAGTCCCCTTATGAAAGAATTCCGGAGACTTCTTGACGACTTGATTGTATTATTATGATATTTTTTTTAAATTATCACATAACCCCAGTGGTTTAAACCCCGTTCCCCATCCCATAACTTTTACCCGCAACTTCGTCCGCATCGAAGAAACATCCATATCCTATGGTAGTCCGTAATAATGTAGCTTCCCATCATTGTTATAAAATTTAGAATCGCCGAGTAGTTTCGGAGATTACCTGCTAAACACCAACCTAAAATGCTTAGGTACCTAGTCCTTATGATATGATAATTATGATGATGATTGTGTGATGATGATTAAAGATAATAGTCTTTTTAATTACAAAATATGACTTTCATTGACCTTATCCTTAGAGCCTACCCAAGTGGATATCAATGAAGCAATATTAGGGTAGCAAAATATGACTTTTATTGACCTTATCCTTAGAGCCTACCCAAGTGTATATCAATGAAGCAATAATAGGGTAGATGACAAAAAAAAAATCTAATTAATAGTCCAGATAGATTGCCAAAAAATATTGGACACAAATATTTTTTCTTTTTTCACGTAAAAAAAAAATGAAGACGATACAGTGCGTCGAAAACTCGTGTGACGTCACATTTGAGTACATTTTTTACTCATATCACAAGTCCCCTCTCATGATCTTTGACACATTTTATCTTCGTAATTTTTTATTAATTTGATGAAACAAAAAACGCGTATCCAATATTTTTCGATAATCTAAAAGCCGGACTAAACAGAATCATATTTTTTTTTAGTCAGTTCTCAACCCTATTATAAAGAACTATTATGGTACCCAGTTTCTGAAACTGTAATAAACAATCAACAATTCGCTTACATCAAGGTCGGACTGATCGATTTAACTGGACGTGATTTTTCAGCCAGCTAATTTCTACTGTTAAAGTTGTCCTACGAGTTATTTCCGACTAGTCACTGTTCCCATTGGTCACCAAATTTCTTTTCATATAGGGTGTCCCGATTCGTCATCATAATCATAGCAAACTTAACATAAAGGGTGTAAAAAGACTCGATCATTAGTTTGTTCTAGACCTGGGAACCTTCTAGTTACGAAGATATATTGGGGGTCAAAGTTCCAACTTTTTCACAAGTTTTTTTTTTAAATACTTGTTTTGAATGTAAGATTTTTACTTACACCTTCACGACCCCCGTACTATTAAATCCAACCACCATCACAATGTTTTAAGTGCGTTACATTGAGTCCTACAGAAAAACGTGATTTTTCACCCAAAAAAAAAGATATTTCCCAGTAAAAAAATTTGCATAAAGTTACTTAGTTTGATGTATAGAATGCTTGGTTGACGGCTTCTTGATGAGTCTCTTTACACCCTGTATTTATTTGAATTATAGTCTTGAAGTAGGTAGTTCAGAAATCTAATTGAGACTACTATTGACACAAAGCTTAATATATCCTCCTAGCCCACCCGTAGGCTTGTAGTTTCCCTGGAAATCATACGTTCCTATTTCCTATCTAGAAATACGCAATCAAGAAACTCCATGAACACTTTTTCAAATCGCAATCATCAAAAACTAAAACCCGACTACAGAAAATCACACTCTTCATCATCATTTCAGCCGCAAGACGTCCACTGCTGGACATAGGCCTCCCCAAAGTGTCGCCACATTGACCGGTCCCGTGCGACTCGCATCCAGAGGATTCCCACAACCTTCACCAGGTCATCGGTCCACCTATTGGGAGGCCTTCCAACGCAACGTCTTCCAGTTCGCGGTCGCCACTCCAGAACGCTTCACGCTCTTAAAAGTATTAAATTAAATATCATCCAGCCCTCCAACCCTTCTCCAAATTTATTTGGGGTCGGTGCAGCATGTCTTCTTCTTCCATACTTCACTATTACTCATCATCTCATCAGACACATCCTTCACACAGTCCATCCATCGTTTATTTGGTCTTCCTCTACTCGATACCTATTCATATTCGTACTCAAATCATTCGTTCGAGTTCGGAGGAGCTCGTGGCTAAATAATAACAGCCGCTCGGATCGATCGTTAGGTTATGCCGTGCTTGCCCAGGTTGGTCTCTGGATGGGTGACCACCCATTGCATACCGAGCTTCCTCCGTGCCTCGGAAAGCACGTTAAGCAGTTGGTCCCGGCTGTCATTTGTGATCTTTGACAGTCGTTACAGGTAGTCAGTGGCCCAAAAAGTCTGACAACCAGTCATAACAAGGGGTATCGTGTTACCCAGTACTAACTGGGTTGTGCAGGTCAGATAGGCAGTCGCTCCATGTAAAGTACTGGTATTCAGCTGCATCCGGTTAGACTGGAAGCCGACCCCAATAAAACTTGGGAAAAGGCTAGGCAGATGATGATTCATACTCAAAACATTCCTTACAACATTTCCTCAAGCAAATCGGAGAATGATAATGTCGAAATAATGAAGAAAACTTAAAATACCTACCAGAATATAATTTACCTTAAAATATCTATATTTTGTGAGTCTCTCTATGAATATTGTAAAATGTAATTGAAACAAAGTTAATACCAAACCAACTTGTTAGTAATGTAACTTATAACTTAAATAAACTTTGACTTTGCCTCAGACTTATCAGATTATTAAGTTGTCCAATATATTACTAGTCTTCTAACTGACATAACAAATAGTCCCTGAGACAGACACCTACTATTTGTTACAAGTCTCATTCTGAGCTTAGTAGTTGGTTCACCGCTTTCTGATGGAGTTTTAACTGCCAGACGCGTTACGTATGCAAGCGGCCGTTCACACGGCGCTGATGCATGACATTTAGTTTTATTGAACTGACATGTGATCCCAAAATTATAATACTGCAAAATAACGTAATACAGATGAACGCCACGTGACTGGGGATAAGGGCAAAAAGGTAGTGATAATAGAGGTGGTCCAAATTGGGATAAAAAACTGCGACTAAATCAGAAACAAAATCAGTCTAACCCCTCAATACTTCATGATTAGTAGACAAGTGCTGTTGGCAGTCTTCATAACTAAATAAAGAAGTAAAAACGGCTGTTATAGTCTGCGCCAGATAAGTCGGAAATAAAGGTTACTAACCCGCATACATTTATTCAAATGCACAGAAATAATGACATAAACTTGTCCCGAAACTACCTTTATCGTGATCTTTGACTTTTTCTAATAATAAAAAACGATTCATAATGTATTGTTGGGGTACCTACGCAGAGAAATTAAGGAAAGAGCCTTTAATTCCTACTTATCTGGCGCAGACTATAGAATATACATTTCTTCAGATATAATGAACTCCAATGACACTGTGGTCAAAAGAAGCGTCATTGACGTTAACAGGTTGGTATGTGGCGGGTGTTTCCGTTTTCATCCTACGTTTTCATCCCAGGAGTTAAAAATAATAATAATTATTCCGCTTTCAACCCGCAACAAAAATGGACTCCGTTTTCAACCCACGGCATAGTACATAACTGTTTAGTAACTTATGTAAGTAACGTTAGCAGACAAACAAACTTTGTTAGAAAAATCTTTATTCATAATTAACACAACTAAGTCTTTAGAATATTGATATCTAGAAAATCACAGATTCGTACTATTATCAATTCTACCAGATAAAAGACTATTCTAACAGATAAGAGAAACAAAGGGTATAACAGATTAGCAATATTCTTTAGAAATATTGCTTTCTCTTTCACTCCCTCTCCGGCTGAATGAAATAGACATAGTGTCTGTGCCTGTGTGTGTGTGTATGCGCGTCTGTGCCAAGGAAGTGACGTCGTAAATAAGTACCTATTCATCAAATTATAAGTATACAAAGTTTAAATAGTTTAAGATTATTTTTCTGTCTGTACAAAAAAACAATTATAAACTGCAGTGGGTAGAAACCGGAATATATTTTAGGTAGAATACGGAAAAAACAACTATTATTATGATTGTGGGTAGAACACGGACTAAGATTTGGGTAGAAAACGGAATAAAATATTCGTGGGATGAAAACTTGGGATGAAAACGGAAACACCCTATGTGGCGGCTACCTGTTAGAAAAGAAAAGTAGGCAATTGGAAAGAAGACGAATACTCATCAAATACCATGTTACCACGCCGTGATAAAAGTAATTGTCTTTGAGTGTTAAAGTGGGCCATTGTGCGTGCACATCCACCATCACATAGCACAGGAACTCATGCCATTTTAATGCAAACAAACCCCGGAGTCTTATCACCAAACGTCAAAACATAAATCCCGCAGAGCAGATAAAAGTTGCACCGAACTGTTATAGGTACGATTCCACTATAACGTCAAAGCGATTACGTTTCATAGTCCTCATAATTATCATATCTATACGTAGTGACACGTGCGCGGAGGATTAGGCAGAGGTTGCCTGTGGACACATGACGACAGGCCGTGTCGATGGCGCAGGAGTGTTCCACGCGCGCCTCAAGGACCGATGCCTGGGCGATGCGGGGCTGCGGGACTGTTCGAAAGAGATACCGTGGCCCTGGAACACAAAGGGCGATGAAGGAACATGGATGGGTTTTAGTCAGTAAATGTCTGACACTCCCTCCTGCTCCGCCCAGAGCGGGAGTCATTTGATGATTTCCCGTCCGAAAAAAAAGGGTTACGCAGAGTTGTAGTTATTAGCACCTATACCCAAATTTCACCAGTTATGTTTTTAAGTCCCATATAAAATTGGGTGAGTTAAAGTGGGTGTGGGTAAGTGATGGCCCAGAGGTTAAAGCATCGCCTCTCATGCATGAGGTCGTGGGTTCAAATCCGGGCAAGTACCAATGTGACTTTCCAATTTATACGTACGGTCGAACAAGCTATTTGGTTTACATTTTACAATGTAATTTGTGGGTTAAACTGTATACCAAATAGCTTGTTCGACCGTACCTACTTTCTAAGTTTATCTTGGACGTCACAGACATCGGTGAAGGAAAACATCGTGAGGAAACCTGGACTTATGATTAATATAAGTCTGAAATCGCCAACCTGTCTTGAGCAAGCGTGGTAATCAATGCTCGTGCCTTCTCTGTATGAGAAGAGGTCTTTGCCCAGCAGTGGGACAGTAATAGGCTGGTATTATTATTATTTATTTTATAATAGTGGGTGGAGGAGCTCGTGACTACCTATTACATACTGAGTTTCCTCCGTGCCTCGGAAAGCACGTTAAGCCATTGGTCCCGGCTGTCATTTACCAGTGGCCTGAAAGTAGTCCCAGTACTAACTGGGTTGTTGAGGTATGCAGATATGGCAGATAGGCAGTGGATCCATGTAAAATACTGGTATTCAGCTGCATCCAGTGAGATTGAGATTTGGAAACCGAGCCCGACATACATAGTTCGGAAAAGGCTAGGCCGATGTTATCACATAGGTCAAATCTCCATGGCTACCACTAAGAAATTCCTAATAAAAAAACCCAATAACAATATGCCTAACGCGGAAATCGAACCTAGGCCCGAAGTCGTTGTTTGCCATTCCATCACCAAACATAAAAACATAAATCCCGAAATGCAGATGAAAGTTGCAACCAAACTTTACGGTCCCGTTCTACTATCGCGCCAAACCGATTACGTTTCATAGTCCTCATATCACCATGCGTGGTTAGAAACACGTGCGGGACCTAATTATTATTTAACCATCGTCAGATGTCTTTAATGGCAGACGAGTAAGGCATGACCGCCATTAGGTAGGGTGGCTATGCTGTGGATGATTGTTAGGACATATCTTTGTAATTAAGTTGTTGGGACTAGATTTATTGTGAAAGGATTAAGATAGTATAGTTTTCTTTTTAGCTTGTGGATGGCTATATTTTAAAATTGAGTCACCGAGAACTTAACTTCAAGATTGGCACCTTTGGTAGCGTCGATCGCAGTTCTTATAATAAAATTAACAATCAACAGGATAGTAGGTCATGATATAAAATGCCCCATCTTTTGGGTTTTGATTGTTGTAGCTCTTATAGTTTTTTTTTTTTGTTGAAAGAAGCAAGTTTCTAAAAGTACTGCAAAAAGACTTGGTCTTGATTGGTACTAGTGCTAATTGATTGTGTGTTGACACTAACCTAAGCCGGAGCTTATGAAGTAATTGAGAAATTACATTTACACGAGGTGGTATCCATCGACGCACACTTTTTTGACCCGCTGCTTTTTTGACTAAGGAAACATGATCTAAACAAAGCGTATTAACATCAGAAGTAGCAGAATGAAATTTTTTTTTAATATCTATAACAAATACTAAGTTATAAACATTTGAAATTGCTGATTAGACAAAGAGATCCGATACAGCGAATGACGTCATTCGCTGCATCGACGTACAAAATCCATACTAAATTCCGTTTAACTAGAAAGAGATAAAAACAAAAGTTTAAATGGTTATAACTTTTGTGTTGTTTGGCCGATTTATGTCTTGTTTTCACTTTTTGTCATTATTTTTATAGTACTTTAACATTCCGTATCGAAATAATAAAAAGAAAATTTATGCACATGGGAATATGCATAAATATTTAAATAAAAAATACAGATTTTTGCAATAACAGATACTCGTTTTCAATCCCGTACACCCAGAAAAAATCCCAAAAATTACCAAAATCCATGTCCTACCTCACCACAACCGCATGGCAACAGTACTATTAACCCGCTCCATGCCTGTCGCATGCTTAAATACTAATGTTACTGTTATATCCCTATGTATTCGTAACCCCTGGCGCCTCCATATTTTGTATAAATTACCTAGCTGGACCCATCCGATATGATCTGGGGTAGCCACAAACGACAAATAGTTAACGAGAATAGGGGGGTGAAGGGGGAATTAAAACTAATTCAGCCATTAATGCAGTTGAGTTATGGGGTGAAGAAAGAATCGTTTGGTCGGAATTGGGGGATGCAACTCCTATAAGAGGAGGTAAATATGATTGCATGCCATGGTACCATTTTCTTTATGTCTACTAAAACCACTGAAATTTATGGTCTATCTATTCATACACGAAATATTTTAAGGGGTCATTGTACTCAACATTATGAACAACTTTTACTATGGGACCAAACCCTGAATCTCGAAAAAAAATCAGCTGTTTCATACACTTTGACGAGTTATGCGGACATATTGTAGGGAATTTTTCGCGATTCAGGGCTGCAAAAAAAGAAAAAAATTGATTAAAATGTTTCCTGTATGAATAGATAGACCTTATTTATATATTTTTTTTTAATACAAACCCTGCATGCAGTTTATGGACATATTTTTGACTATTACAAAAGTGAAGAGAGACATAGATTCTCGAGTAAGTATATATAAAGTAAGTATTGTACTATTTCTTATTTTTAACCGACTTCCAAAAGGAGGAGGTTACCAATAATTCGTCTGATTTTTTTTTCTGTGTATTTATTTAGTTATAAAAGAATGGTCAAAGTTTTTAAACACGTATTTCAAAGGTTATTTATACAAACTCTCCAGTTTCTGTTGAACCACATTTTAAAAAAAATAATATTTATAAAAGTTTATATAAATAATTCTAAAAGTCATAGAAGGTCGACACCTACAGATGTCAGTCGTAACTCCTCTAGAAATGATGATAATACCTCTATAATGTCTATTAAAATAAATATATTACGCACGAAGTTTTATTTATCTAAATGGTTTAAAAAACAAACATAAATCATTTTGGTGGAAGGCCAAAAGGCTTGGACAGTGGCAATCGCTTTCGACGCGTTTTGAATTTCGAATAGGGCTTTCAACAGGAATAACCTATGCTATAAGCTTGTTTGATCGCCGTTATTATCGGTAACTGGGGACCACGATAGATAGTCCTTGATTGCTAGAACCACATCGGCAGTACTCGCCGAGTCATCTCAAGACAAACATCACGCCTGTAGTCCCAGAAGAGTTTGGCAGACAAACAGGTAAGGTACACCACCTTAGTACATCCACATTTTGCCAGTTATGTTTAAGAGCGGGGCACAAATCCAGACACCGTGGCTGCTACTGAAAAAATCCTGATGGAAACACCTAATAACACTTTGCACGACACGGAAATTGAACCCTCATGCTCAGCAGTCGCGCTTGTGACCACTAGACCAATGAGGTAGTCAAGTTGAGATTCGATATCTATTTTAGAAACGTTGCTGGACTATTTTATTGGAAAATTACTGTGGGAGTACTAGCTCAGGTAATTTAGGTAAAGTAATCCCTAGATTCTACACTCGTTTGGCTAATTACCTACTTGTCCTAGAGCTCCTAATGGATTTAGGGTTACAGCCAGATATACGATTATAACGTGATCGCTGGTTATTTGAAATACCGAAATGTGGGAGAAATGAAGCGTGAATTTAACTAGAATAGGCGAGACGACAAAAAAAAACTAATTAGTCCGTCAGTTAGATTATCAGAAAATATTTGACCCATGTTTTTTCTTTTGTTACGTAAATCAAAATTGACGAAGATATGACGCTTTTAAAATTCTCAATACGTCACGCCTAGGTATAATTTTTAGCTAGTTTTGACGTCACGAGCCCCCACTCCCGAGTTTTGATGCGTTTTATCTTTGTCAATATTCATTGATTTACAAAAACAAAAAATACGTGTCCATTAATTTCCAATACTCTAACTGACGGACTAAACAGATTTGCAATTTTTTGATACTGTCGTCATGTCTATTGTTTGCAGAATATACAATAGAATTACATGTATTAATTTGAAATATTATGTTGCATAGTCTTGCAATATATCTTTGTGTCTGATAAAAGCAGCATGTCAAATAGCTGAGTTGAGTAGATCCAGTGGTCGCAAGTGCTGAACAAGAAGTTCAGAGTTCAATACCCACATCACCGACCCACCATGAGCAACCGTAGCGATCAACTTTATTTGAATGAGAAGAAGCTTTTGCACCGCAGCAGTACAGTAATAGGCTGGCATTATTATCTTATGGCAGGGGTGGTAGACTGCCTCCTTGGTCTAGTGGACTGCTGGCACAAGGTCTTGCGTTCGATTCCGAGGTCGGGCAAAGTGTTATTGCATTTTTCCATCAGGAATTTGATTAGGTAGATTTGTATTCTGTCGATTGCGTCGATTGCAGTAGGCTCGCTTCCTATTACATGGGTCATAAAACATAACTGATGAAATGTGAGTGTACTAGGTAGCTAGCACTTCTACCTAAGCCTTTGAAGAAAACAGAGGTGGATATTGATGATGTTATTCCAAAACGTATTGTATTAGAATTTACCTTGCTTTTCACCTAGGTATTATAACCTTTATTTGTTTTCATCATCATCATCATCATCAGTCTATAATGTTCCCACTGCTGGGACAAGGCCTCCTCTCAATGAGAGGGAATGGGCTATAATCTACCACGCGGGCCCAGTGCAGATTGGTAGATGTCACATGTCTTTGACTTTTTGGTTCTAGGACATGCCGGTTTCCTCACGATGTTTTCCTTCACCGTTTTGAGAGCAGTGGTGATGAAATAAATTACAAAAAAAATACGCCTGTCCGGGTTCGAACCCACGACTTACTGTTCATAAGTCGGGGCCGCCACCACTGGGCCACCGCTGCTCTCTGCGTTCTTTGTTTTAGGTGAACTCAATGAAATATTGATAAAACCATTACGACTAGACATTGTTTTCACCCAAAACCTAATCTAGAAATTAGTCCTAAGAAAATTACTTTGTTTAAAATCAAAATGACCCAGTTTACTATTCAATTACACCATAAACCAGCACCATGAAGAAGGGTCACGTCTCCAATTAATGCTGGAATTAAAGCGTTAATCCTCAGTCGTAAATCTAGCCTTAATATATTAGATTAAGATGCCAACTATGAGGGCTCCGGGTATACAGGTTTAAGAGTAACAGTGCTGCGGTGAGCAGGGTTTTGAGAAAATCTTCTCCGTTCTTCACGACTTTACAATTTAGGTGTATCACGGAAAGGTAATACGGAGTCTACGTCATTATTGTCTTTTCCCATTCCTACCATATCCACACATTACACACACAACATTTTACATCCATGTACGACATGGGTGTAACTAATGTTTCGTCGAAAGTCAGGAAGTTTTGTAGTTGTTATGGGAATCAAGGCTATTCTATTTTTGGCAAGCAAAATTAGAGAAATATAGGGAGATTAGAGGAAACAGTTTGGATCCCGATAATGTTATGAAAATCGAATACTTATTACACAAGACGACATTATATTATTACTTATAAAACAAGTGGCAAACGTTTTGAAAATGCTTTGTACCTTTTTAGGGTTTCGTAGCCAAATGGCAAAAAACGGAACCGGATACGGACGGACAGACAGACATGACGAATACATAAGTATTCGTCATGTCTGTCTGTCCGTTCGTATGTCACAGCCACTTTTTTCCGAAACTATAAGAACTATTCTGTTGAAACTTGGTAAGTAGATGTATTCTGTAAACCGCATTAAGATTTTCACACAAAAGAAACAATAAATTTTGAGGGTTCCCCATACTTAGAACTGAAACTCGAAAAATTTTTTTCATTAAATTCATATGTTTTGACGACTCGAATGGCATAGCGGTGGTGAGGCTGCCTTACGTTCTTAGGGTCCCGGGTTCGAATCCCGGTAGAAGCAAATGTTTGTGTGATGAGCATGGACATTTGTTTCCGAGTCATGGATGTTTATATGTATAATAAGTATGTATTTACAAACAAAAAGTATCTATGTAGTATATCAACTATCTGGTGTCCACGACACAAGCCTCGTTGCTTACTGTGGCACTAGATGGCGCTGTGTGTTCATGTCCAGCGATATTTATTTATTTATTTATGTGACACCTAAGAATGGAATGAAAATTTTTTTTCGAGTTTCAGTTAATTGAGGTTTGAGGAATAGTTTGCGCGAGAGACACTTTCAAAGTGGTAAAATGTGTCACCCCCTGTCCCCCCCCAACTTTTAAATTATGAGAATGATAAAACTAAAAAAAATAATGTGATGTACATTACCATGTAAACTTCCACCGAAAATAGGTTTGAACGAGATCTAGTAAGTAGTTTTTATTATTATTACTCACTTCGTGGCTGTTACTGGGTACCTATAACTAAATAATTCATATTTATTTCTGGGAATTCATTATTACTGTCTTTTCCGGACTATTTATTAATTTCCTTATTGGCATTTGTCGCTATATCTACATTATTAAAGTTTGTTTACAGCGTGCTCATTGGCTCGTCATATTTCGTGATAAAATTGCCTTTAGGACGTATCCTACGCATAAAAAGTAGAAGTTGTATTTAGATTCATTTTGTTATCCAATTATTTTGAGGATATTGAAAAATTTGGCTTATTATTATTTCTGACTTTGGTTCATAGTGAAGCGCATCTTACGTCGCATTGGCTTACATGGATTCCGTTTATACCTAACACACGTACATCGCCCGAACGCGCGGACGAGCGCGGCGCGGCGTACTGCCTCAAAATCTTCGCTGCCTCCGCATGATCGCGCGGACGAGCGGTGTCGTGTGAGAATCGCCAAAACATAAAGGAGATATTTTAATCAGTCATTTCAGCTTATCGCAGTTCACTACCTCACATAGGCCTGTTCCACACTGCGCTATGACGCTGGTCCACCGCTTTCAGCATCCAACTAGTTATCTCAGTCATTTTTCAAGGATGTCGGTCAATCTAGGGGCGTTTCACGCTACTCATGCCGATACTGCAGCACTTGGGAAAGTTATTTTTAGGGTAATAGAAAACGTCAGAATTCTCGAGAACATTTTAGATCGGTGGGTAATAGTTCTAAAACATGGGAATGGTTTAAGTCGACTCACGGATTAATATCCCACCAATAAAGAACCAAACTATGTTTTAAAATCATACGTGTGTAAAGATAAGTTTTCTCAATATTTTGTATCAAACCCACACGAATATTTCACGAAGATAAAAGTCTTAAGTCCAAAATGTCTCTTTTTCTTTTAAATTAATTATTTAGATTACAATACTCTTTTAAACCTCTTAGAACATTAATTAAAGTTAAAAATTATAAAGAAATATTGCCGAAATAATTGTAAAATGGCAAACTTAGTTTTGTTCGTATCTTATCAAAAATACCAGCCTCTTAATATTATTAATCAATCGTTTTTTTAAAACACCCACTGAAACAAAGCCACCAAATAAACTTCAAAGATATTTACATAAACAAGGGTAAACATCCCCTTAACATGTTACCTTATATTATTTACTTCCAGCGTTTCCAATAAAACACGTAGACAACTAAGAATTACGTCTAAACGGGCGACGTGTCTGAAATTCGTTTTCAGTTCGAATATTGCACATTTCCCTACGGGATCGTTTCCGAGAATGGGCGTTATATTTTGTAACCCTAATAGGGTTTATGTTGTTGGTAAACTTTCATTTGAGTCTTTTTTTAAAGACCCAGACATTATGATCTTAATAAATTTACTACTACATAATCACTCATGGCAAATGGAATAGAGAAATAAAATTTGTACTATGATTCAACCTCCCTTAAAGGGTCGTATAAAACTTATTTACGTATAGATGTTAGTTAATATGCCTACGTCTCGTAGCTATCGGTGTTTCTATAAGCAAAGCTATCTTGGAATATCCTATCCGCGTCACTCGGAGGACTGTGATTCATAAAAAAAACCGGCCAAGTGGGAGTTGGACTCGCGCACCGAGGGTTCCGTATAATCTTGTAGGTATTTTGTTATTAAACTACACATTTACGGTTTTCAGATTTTTTCCTTTACATGTGCTGTAAGACATTGCTTCTCGCCAAATTTCATGATTCTAGGTGAACCATACAGGGTGTAGAAGACCTCATCACGAAGCCGTTAACCAAGCATTCTGTACATCAAAGTAACTTGACGCAAAAATTATTGCTGGGAAATGACTTTTTTTTTTGGGGTGAAAAATCATGTTTTGTGGTAGAACTCAATGTAACGCACTCAAAACATTGTGCTGATGGATGGATTGAATAGTACGGGGGTCGTAGAGGTGTTTAAAGTAAAAATCTTACATTAAAAACTTGTATAAAAAAAAAACTTGTCAAAAAGTTGGAACTTTGACCTCCAATATTTCCGTAACTATAGTGTATTCACGGAGACGAGTTAGTAGAGCGCTATCTCACTCACACAATTTTTTAACTGCGATTGGTCAGTGATAAACGCTAAGGCGGTGTACACAGTACGATTACTTTTTAGTCTACTCATACTTCTCGTACTGCGCAGACGTGCTCTTACTTGTATGCTCAACTCGTGAACTGGTTTGTTTATTGGATTTTATGATTGATTGCTTTCCTGAGGACTTGGCGGCTTATGAAACGGACTTTTCAAAGAGAGTGATGAAATGAACTTGTATATTATAATATAATAAATTACCTAAATTTAATAATTAACTCTCAGTTTTATTGCTTTCCTTCAAATCTATCAAATATATTAAAAAATTACCTATAAAAAAAATTCTTACCGAATAAATGGCTCTCAAATACGACAGATGAAGCAGCAGGTATAAACTAAGCGAACTTTTAAGAAACGCAGTGTGAACGCGCATTTACATTTCTAAGGTATTGTTAACGCCCACTGACCCTAAAAAAGTTTTTTTTGTCTTTGTCATTTGTATGATAATGTGTGATAGAGAAGGCGCTATACTAACTCGTCTCCGTGAATACACTATAGAAGGTTCCCAGGTATAATGTCGAATAAAAAAAAATTCGCAATGACGGGGAAAACAAGTGCCTTTCGGCTTCGTTAAGAGGTGTTTTACACCCTTTATAGGTTTTCGACCCAAAAGCTAGGGTATTTCCGGTTGACCTAGAATTGTCAATTTTGGTTGAAAGCAAGGCACAAGTGAAGGGAAAATTCCGAAAAATAAAAAAAGTTGAAATTTAAGGTAAATTTTGGTACTTACAAGTTTTCGCGAAAATCAAAATTTGCCCATATCTTTTTATCGTGTTAACTCAGGACCTTGATTTTTATACACCTTATAGGGACTATTAAATAGACCTCGGTATCTGGCATAAATTTCTACTTGGTAGGTTATTTAGTGAAGGTTCCTTTTTTTTCCTTTTGAGGTACGGAACCCTAAAAACAAAGAAAGCTTCACTGATAAGTTTTGTTTCTAACAGTCCGTAAGCTAAATTTCAAAAGGTTAGAGATAGCAACCTTCCGTTACCTGTTATTAAGTTATTGAAATGGCCGTTAGTCGTACCCAATCACCTAATTATACTGCGCTAAAAGAAATTAAAAGAATCTACTTATAGAGACTTGAAACGCACTCTGTGACCAATAACAACTTGATTTGTTCGTCGACATTATAACTAACTGATGCCCTGCTAAAACATTGATGATACTGGCTGTAACAGAATCCAGTTTGAAAGCAAGCGACGCGTCGTATAAGAAGAAATAAGTCCCGGCTAAGAAATATTGATGGTGGATTAAAATAACAACTCCTGAACTATGCTTGAGTCTGGCTTAAGGCAGACCTGTAGGCCTATTACGTATCTTTCTGATATCCAGTGACTATCAAGCTTCGGTTGTACACCGAACTTTGATGACAACCGAGAATGTCATATATTGATATTACGTATCGCACTGAGTGGATATCACTTTACGGTGACTAACAGCCCGGGTACGGTGTAACGTCTTTCATGAAAGCCACTTCAAACTCAGTTGTCATCAATTTGTTGTCCACTACGCTTACATAATCGAAATAATATAAGCATTGATAAGAAAGCGTCTGTCAAAATGAGTTACGGTGACTATCAGCCACGATGACAACCAATGACGACATATTTGATCGCGACTGGTCATACATAATACGAAACTAACCTTTTGACAGTTAATTGATGGACCCTGAGCCCAGTTACTATCATTTCGAGCTGTCAACAGAGATATGTAATAGCCCTACTGGTCACACAAAGCTGACATTGCCTCCAAGAAATACTATGGTCATAGAGGAAGAAGAAGACCAGAACAACTGAAATATTCATAGATTATTTAGTTGTATAGTCACTTTAAAAATAAATAATTAAAATAAAATAAATATTTAAAGGCGGCTTCCATACAATAAACGTGATTTTTTGTCGTTTTGTCAAATGTTGTATAGATAATGGTACGACTTTTTTACATAAGATAAGTGCATCATTCATTAACTGTCGATGAATATTGTTTCAGGAACTCTCTAATTTAACTTGACCTTTTTACGTTTGCGTTTTGGCATAGCTTATATTCGTCTTAAGAAATTTTGACAATTTATAAGTTCTGATCTCAGTTTAATACAAACAAATTAATGACTTTGAATTTAAATTCCTTTCGATTTTTATTCAAAACAGCCAAATTCATACTCAACCCGCAACCTTCCCATAGCATCAATATACCAGCGGCATTGGACTAATGATACAATATACACGATATAATATGAAATGAGCGTTATATGCATGATATTAGCTGATACGAACACAAATGGTGCATTGAGGAGTTCTTATTATGAGATATAATCAAGCTTGTTTTCCCTTGTGGGGTAAACAGAGCTCGTTAAAATAATATGAACCATTATTGTTTGACTGCGATGCTACTAAGGCCTCTTCCCATAGAAGAATATTACAGGCACACACACGAACAAGATGAGTTTTGTATTTTTTTTTTCTACATTATAAAAATAATTGCCACACAAATTTATTCTATCTCTAAAATAACTGTCATCATCAACATCAAGAAAAATATGATTACCTCCATTTTTAATACCACTACACCCGGAGTGAAAACCAATTTTAATGGTTTATTAACCCTGCCTAGTACTTTGAGCACTGTGTTGACGTCAGTACATATTTCCAACAAAATGTTTCGTCTGTGTCGCGCATGCGTCATGAGCGTATATTGTTGTATCTCTAAAAGCAAGACACCGCGTCTGTCTTTTGATCTATAAAATTAAAGTTGTGCTTTGTGTTTGAGGCAAGTTATAAACTGTTGACTGATATGATTCGTCGTCGGATGAGAAACGGAAACACAATAATATCGTAGCGGCACTACAAAAAGTAATGCAGCAACATAATACAAAATGTACTACAGCGCCATCTATGACACAAATGAAGAACCAACATCAAAAACAAAACACGCAGTTAAAGTTTTATCCGAAAACAACTGTCGGGCTGCGGGCAGTAGCCCACCAGAGACACCACCCGTCTGGTCGGAGGATCCTCCCTTTTCTATGGGGGATAAAGAACTCGACTCTATGTTCTACTTTTCTATAATATTATAAGAATCGGAGATTCGATCAAGTAGTAGGTATGCCAGCGATAAAAAGTTACACTAAGCCCCTGCCTCATGTTATACTTCTCCCAGCCCCTCTGTCAACCAACACGTTTTCAATCTAGCCATTTTTTCTTTGGAACGATTTCCTATATCCATCACTCTTTTAGTTACATGCGTTTGATCCCACCTCATCACAAATAGCAAGCCTCACTATTCATCAACAACTTGTTTGTCACAGATGTCAACTTTCAAACTTCTTCTTTCAACCTATGTTTATCCCACCAGCCACCTTAAATAAATCATCATCACCATCATCATCAGCCTATTAATGTTCCCACTGCTGGAACTCAGGCCTCCTCTCTAAAAGAGCGGGAATGGGCTATAATCCACCACCGCGGGCCCAGTGCGGATTGGTAGATGTCACATGTCTTCGATTTTGTTCTAGGATTTCGATGTTTTCCTGCACAGTTTTGAGAGCAGTGGTGACAAAATAAATTTCACAAAGTAATGCGCCTGTCTGGGTTCGAACCCACGACTTACTGTGCGACTACTGACAAACTGAATATTTACAAAATAGGACTATATTATCGAAGGCTACATATTACAACGACGGGTTATATATTACAACGACGACAATATGACACTTATTCACCTACTCTTGGCCTAGTACGGGACAAATTTCATTTTTTTTCTCTTTGTCAAATTTTTATTAGTTGTAGTGTTAGTTTAACCATTTTTATTTGTGTGTTTTGTCCCGTGCGGGCTAATAAATGCTTTTTCTTTCTTTCTTTCTTACTCCTTCACATTGCTATCATCCGGAAACGTGCCCAGAAGACTGACAGCATTGCGACGTTCAATGGCAATGCTTAATTCTTAATGACCAAAGAAAGAGCCAGCCCTCAGATCATGCGAAGTGTCGACCAGTCGGCGAGAGATGATTTTGAATGTCTTAGTCTTAAAAATACTGCCGCGATCTTACCCGCTCCAGCCTATCTTTTACACCACAACCAAAAGACGTCACACGAAAATAAAATTTCCCACTCGACGTACGAGTAGGAACTGAGTGCCTTTGTGACGCTGCACTTTTCTGAGTCGTTGCTATGCCACCCACACTTGTAGCTATTACTTATTGTGATATCTGCTCCCCTAGACACATAGTCTTGGGACATGTTTGGCCTTTGATGGGGGAACTACGTTAGAATACTAACAAATAAAGAAACCCCAACAAAACTAGCTTTTAGGGTGAAAGAGCTAGAGAAAATCTAATTATCTTACGTTTTTTGCAATTTGCATGTCAGTGTCAGATTGTTTATTGATGAAAATAATGAATCGCGCAAGTAACACGTTGTAATTACCGAATTATAATTATTGAAATAACCAATACAGCCCTCTAAGTTCATTAAACCCCATTGAATGACTTTTTTATGAAATATTTAAAACTTGTTTGTAATTATGATTACAATCAGCCACTAATTACCACTCACCCGATATTACGGTGACTTTTATAACACAACGGCACAAAGAAAATCACTTCGAAGTTTTACTGCAAATGGGAATCTATATCACCATAGGTCTTAAATGTCCAGCTACGTATAATCACTTGATATACACACACTGTTATGAAAGTAATACACGGTATAAAGAGCTTGTAAATGACTTATTTCACTGCAGAAAGAAAATATAAACCTACTCAGTCGCACGAATGAATATTCCGGCGCTCAGTAAAAACGGTAATTTCAAGTAAAACTAGGAGCAGTGATATCCTATTGGTGTGACCGTCATAACGCCAAGTTCGAACCCGAGACACTCACCTCTGATTTTTCGAATTCATGTGCGTATTGTTTTATTAACACTTGATTCGGTGAAGGAAAACATCGTGAGGAAACCAGCATGGTTGAGAGATATTTCTCGATGGTATGTAAAGCTAAGTCAGAGGCCCATAAATAACAACGCCATAAATAAGACGCCCATAATGAGCGGCATAAAAACTCCAGGTTAGGCACTAGCCACACGATAAAGAAAGAAAAATTAATACCAGGAAGCTTATCAGTGAACACAGTGATATAAGATCTGTTATGAAATGTAGGAGGAGGTCCCATAAAAGTTTATTCTGACGGACTATGCCACAAATACACTTTCGTTCCAAAAATGTGGCCCGATAGTGTGCGGAAAGGAGTGTTCAAAGTCATATACACAAGTTTGTATTTACTTTATTTGTGTTTGTTGATATGGTATTATCTATGGGCCATTGTAGCCTGAAATAAATGATAAAAATAAATAAACCGTAGTTGGCAGGTATGACGGTTACCGTAACATTTATTTTAAAGCAAGTAGAAAGATAAAAATTGATCGTGTTTTTTATATTAATTGGTACATAGTAATACAAATTCTTTTATGCAACTTGATTAAAAGATCAAATTAATCAAACAAAATACAAGCTCTGATGATTAAATTACATTACGTTAGGAAACTTAATTGATTTTATTGTAAGTAATTGTTGTACCTATTTGTGACAATGAAAGAATGAAACACCAAGGTATTATACCGTATTTATGACTACCCCCTATATATCACCCCTTAAATAAAGTGAATAACTATAAACAAGCAAGGTTTAACTAACATAATGCAAATTAACATTTACAAAATTTACTCAGAAGAATTTACTCATCTCTAGGCGTGCTACGGTAACAATACCGTAACAATTAATTCATTGTTTAACACTGCCGAAGCAGAGTATTTCAAAACTACATAATTCCTTCCTCCGAAATCTATATCATCCACAGCTTGACTAGTGACTTCACCCATTGCTGGGTATATAGGCTACTCTAAACTCACCTTGATACTCCCAAGGTCCACGCTCTTGTGTCAGCCTTAAAAGCCTCCAGCGGAAAACTTTAGTGAAGGCGAAAGATTTGTGCGTTTTGAAGGGAAACCAGAGATAGCGGATATCTAATAAGTTGTCCGAACTGCGAGCGTATGGTCAGATACGCATTTCGCCAGAAACGTATCTCGTCAGATTTGCTAAACGACGATGAGAGATTTGAAAGATAACGAAATACTATTTTTGTCCTCTTGCATAACTGCGAGTAGTGCGATTGAGTGGACAGCAGACTGATGCGCATTTCGCCAGAAACGCATCACGTCAGATTTGCTACACGACGGTGAGACATTTTAAAGAAAACGAAACGAAGTGCTTATTTTTTTCTCTTGCATTTCAGACGAAACGTATCACGTCACGTCACGTCAGATTTGCTACACCAACGACGATGAAGAATGAGATATTTTAATTGTTTAAATATAACGACGTGTATCATCCTCGTGTCCGACAGGTCAGCATATAAGCTCAGTACAAGAGACCCAACCAAACGGCGGAGAATCTTAACACCGCGATTCAGAAACGTGACGTAAATGCACAACGCCATCTTTCGAAACAAGATGGAACTAAACTTGTACCAGGGGGAGATTATGTCGGCCTTTTTATAGGGTGCTCATTCTTCATATCAACAAAGAGAAGACCCATGCAATACCGAGGGTAGTAAGAAAAAAAAAATTAGGTTAGGTCGGAAATCGTCAACCTGCGGTGTCAAATGCTCGTGTATTCTCTAAGAAGATGCCTTTGCCCCACAGCCGGACAGTACTAGGCTGGTATCCAGGAAGAGTATGCTTTGCTGATCCTAAATAAAATTGGGAAAATAATAAATTGGTGCTCAACGAAAAATATTTTAATCTACATTAAAATTGCAGTTGGGTAAAACTACAATAAAATTAATAATGGTTAGATTCTATTCTAAACAATAAGCTCTTAAAAGTAGGTACATTTAATTTTAACTTCATAGGGGAAACAGTTGGTAGTGTGAACGAGGCATGTGGCGCTCCTGCCAGTGTTGCCAACTTTGCGAGACAAAAAGTTGGTGGAAAAAGTGTGGCGCGGACAGCGACGTAAAACTCGCCCTGATGGTCAGTGCGGACGGAGAGGTAGATAGTGTAGATGTGGCGTTAGGTAGAATAATTGGCGAAGCATTTGCTAATATCGTAAAGCCTATACACTGAGCAAACTTTGCACTAGTGTTAAATAGTCCTATAACATAACGCTAAACGTAAAGTAAAGTACAAAGTTATACTAAAAAACTTAAATATTTATATGTTACTTTGCGGATATTAATATTATTATTGTAAACATTTTTTAGCGTTAGGTTGCGTTTAAATTATCGCTTTGGTTATTATGATTCTTTTTGACATGACGGAATATAATCTATTAATGAAACTAGAGTTATTTTGAAACGATGTCGGTTAAAATACTGAATATAATATTTTGGTTTAATAGAGGGGAGGCTATCTTTCATCAGTAGACCTATTTTGGCTGACATGAAGGTAATGTATGAACTTAATTTATAGGCCCTTAGACTAAAAATAAGGTCAAGGTAAATATCTGTGCATCAATAAGTTAAATATCTTCCTCATAGATTCTCAAACAAAATAGGCATAAATCATCTCCTTTTGCTACCAACCCGAGACTCCCAACTCCTTGCCCCAAGCGTTCAGCTTATGCATGGCTGTAAAATTTAACGGTTTACAATAAAGTACTAGACCTAAGTCCGAGCGCGCACTGGCGGGTAATAACTTGACGACCATGTGCTCACACGCTTACGATAAAGTCGACCATCCACTGCTGTGAATAGTCCTCTAGGCCGTTTTTCAGTCATGGCAGTCAATTGCATCGGAGACTAGCCAACGACGCGGGAGATAATTATACTACACAAGTGTGGGCAAACACAGGTCCACTCTCTCTTCCCTCATTCTCATAGTGACATGGCACAGCAATCCGCTACGACGAGCGAGTAATAAGGCGCAAAAACAACGGTTTAAAAAGCATGAGAATATCACAACACCATCTTTGAAACCATCCTGACTCGTAAATTAAAGCCAGGACCTCACACTGCACACTGCACTAGCCACCACCGACTAATGGAGCAGTTTCTTCTATGTAAAATGTCCACGGTGAGATTTGCCACATTAGCATCACGATTCATTTATTTACCAGCCACGCTAGTGTGGCCGGGGATTTCAACATTTGAGTGAATCGGTGGCCAGTGGCTTTGGAGGTATGCCTAGACGACGGTTTCCACTAAAGCGGACATTCGCGGAGCAGAGACGAAACACACAGAAGGGAGAGACGAAGACGCGATGTGGATTTCGACCAACGCGGTTGGTCAATTCCGCGCCGCTCGTCTCTCTCTGGAAGCCGGGCTTTAAGAGTATGACCAGCTATAGGATTTTACTGGTGTCCTTTTTATTCCTGCTTTAACATTTAATACATTTCAGCGTAAGGGTTTCTTTCATTGGGCCTTGTTTGCGGTTTTCTTGCTGAGTTTAAGTTCACAAAGATAAAATTAGTGACTGTATTTTTTGTGATAGAAGGCTAGGTTTTATGCTGATTTAATAATGGAGACAATCTTAGGAAGTATTTCTGATCTAATTTAGTTTAGGTTAGCTAACATCGTGTTGGAGGTTTCATCAAAGTTGCGGGAAATACTTGTTTGAAGGACGTGCAGAAGTATGGCAGAGGAAAGGGGAAGCCTATACCCAGCAGTGGACAGTTCAGCTAATCACCATCGGCCTAGCCTTTTCCTAATTAGATTGGGGTCAGCTTTCAGTCTAACCGGATGCGGCTGAATATCGGAATTTTACATGGAGCGACTGATTATCTGACCTCCACAACCCATTTAGTACTCAATAATACCATACTACTTGGTAAGACTGGTTGTCACACTTTGGAGCCACTAACTACCCGTAACGACTGTCAAAGATCTACAAATGACAGCGGGCCCGCCGGCTTACCATGCTTTCCGGCACGGAGGAAACTCGGTATGTTATCGGTGGTCACCCATCCACGAACCAACAAGATATAATATCAAATAGTCTGTCTAGTGAAAACATAATCTTCAGTAATGATTAAACTCTTCAGTCTAGACAGAGATCTAGCTATAGCTGATCTTAATGCACTCCCCTTTTTCAAATTGACATTGCAAGGCAAATATGGGAGTAGCCATTCAATCAATATCGCAAACATTCAGAGGCTATTGCGCAATAGCTACTCTGATAAAAGGGGAAAGGGTTAGACATCAGACAAACAGACAGACATACGTACATTTATGTACAGACAGATCATACATTTATGGCACGGGGACCGGGGTTCGCAGGTGAGCTTTTGCTTGCAACTCCGTCCGTATGAAATGCGTGATCGGGTATTATCTCACGGGTAAACTGCCGAGTTAAGGAGCGTCCTATGTTCTAAGTTATACTTTATTCTTGTGCTAAACTTTATCAGTATTGGTTGAGTCTATGGCCCTTAGGTTGAGGGCTTATTCAAACGGACAGGTAGACGCAGAGTTATTTGGCGATAATATTTATATCGATATTTTTTTTACCGTTTAACTATTTTTATAGGGTATCGTATTACCCTGTACTAAATGGGCTGTGGAGGTCAGATAGGCAGTCGCTCCATGTAGAATACTGGTATTCAACTGCATCCGGTTAGACTGGGGAAAAGGCTAGGCAGATGATGAATGTGGCAGCTGATTCTCATGTCCAAAAACTACATAGATATAATGGAACGGAAATCGACGACACCAGTCTTCTCCCAATAGTGATTAAGGTTCCTACGAGCCAGATATTATGAGAAAACCAACGGAAAGGCAATACTGTAGGTACCTACTTATGTTCGTTTAATTAATTAGCAGCGAGAGATCAAATTGTTGGAGGTAATTAGGTAATTTTTCATTACTTAGCTGGGTTTCGCGAAAGCAGATTACTTGATATCTGATCGTTTTCAGCGCTGTTAAACCCTTATATTACGAGTTGTTTTTTGGTTTCGAATAAAAGATAATACAATATTTTTCCCCTAAAAATGCTTGTAGCTGCGTACTTATAGCTATCATGTGCCAAGTACAACTAACTAAAGTAACCAATAGGCAACTAGGTACAGACCTTTTTGGATTGTCGGTAGATACCTAAATCTTGTTACTGACTATTAAAAAGTGCTTGGAAATATCCTCTAGCAATCTGGCTAGAGATTTAAAGACACTTGCTCGAGTAGCATGTCATTGAATCGACAAAATGACAGATGAACAAAAGATTTGTCGATTCTCTTACGTTTCTACGGTGGTCATGCTAAGCGGACTGGGTGTAAACTTTAAATTTCTTTCATACAGTCGTCACTGGATCAGTGCTGTCCTATTTGTCACCTGAACCTTAGGAACCTTAGGGAACTTATCTATCCATTGTTCCAATGTAGTCATTGGAACAATGGAGCGATAAGTTCCCGCGATAATAAACTGCACACATAATTTGACAAAGCGCCACTATCATCATAGGGCCGTAACCCATTGAATGTCATTCTACAAATTCCTAATCTAACTATATTTCACCTTCAGCTTCATCAAACCACGACCACCATGACACTAACTCTCCAATGCTTCTGAATTTATTGGCAAAGTTGAGCATTTGACGCGCGAAGAATGCTCAAATATAGCAGCTGAGCACCGATATGAAGAATTTTGCACCGCGTACCTGCTTGATTAACCTTTGTTCATATAGTTAGTGAACTTCAAGTACCTATGAATTTTCTGAATAGTTTCCCCTTTATTCGGGTTCGCGTTGGGAGGATTAGGTGTTAAGAGATAGTGTAGTTGTAGTTTTCCACAATGTGATTGGGATTTATATAATTTGATGAATTTTCTTGAATTTATTGTGAAGGAATGTTTCATTTGGGCTATAAAATGAATGACGTTTAATATTTCATCGAAATCAAAATGAATTATAATTATATTTCATTGTATTTGAGAAAGGTACGCCTATTTGTATTGAATTTTATTTGTATCTAAATTTTAATGTTTTATTTTGTGTCTATATCGTGATAAATAGATGGGTGTAAATTACCTGAATAAATGAATTAATGACTACCAACGTCATTCCAGGATTCCACGAGGGTTAGACATGGGAGTCATGATGGCCCAGAGCTTATGGGTTTTCTAAACGAGGATGTGTGTGAATATCTGTAAGGCAAGTACCTACTAATGTGACTTTTTCAATTCATATGTACTTTCTTAGTTAATCTTGGACATCACTCTGATCAGTGAACGAATCGACATGAGGAAACCTAGTCTGAAATCACCGACCCATCATGAGCATCCATAGCGATCAACTTTATTTGAATGAGAAGAAGCTTTTGCACCGCAGCAGTACAGTAATAGGCTGGCATTATTATCTTATGGCAGGGGTGGTAGACTGCCTCCTTGGTCTAGTGGACTTCTTCGTTCGATTCCGAGGTCGGGCAAAGTGTAATTGGGTTTTTCCATCACGAATTTCTCAGTAGCAGCCATGGAGTCTGGATTTGAGCCTGCCTGGATGGCAATAGGCTCGCCCCCCATTACAAGCGACTTAAATATAATTGGTAAAATGTGTGTGAAGGTACCTACTAATAATGGGTACACCTCTGCCCAACCCTTAGGGGATTACAGGCGTGATGTTATGTTATGTGGAGGCACATTTGACCAATTAAGTTGCCAGTTATGCATATTCTACCTACCAAATGATTTAATTGCGTTGGTGCCAAAATATTATGTTTTCTTGAGAGCATTATTTAGGAAAACATGACAAATAGGCTTGCCTCTTATTACGCAATAGACTTGCACAGGGCAAGTCTCTTCATCACATGGGACTCATAACGATGTCATAAAATGTGGGAGCAGTATACGCCTCTGCTTACCTACTCCTTCGGGGATTAATGGCGTAATGTGTTGTTGCCCGTACAGGAATACTTACGTGATGCTTTCTGTTGTTTTCGTTAGGCCGGCTACCACTCGATGCATTGCTGATGTTAAGATCGTGCGACTGGTGATTTGGACGAAAACGCATTCAGAGGAATCAGGGATGATTCGTCGCCTATTAATTTTAAAAGGGTAACGTTTCATCCGCGGATGAAATATTTTGCGGATGAGTAGTCACCTAAGTCTGTGCGAATTGGAATCGCGCATGAAGGTTTCCGTACCATCGTAGTAGCCCCCTTTAATTTATAATTCATTTTTTGTTATTATAGCGCCAACAGAAATACACATTCTGTGAAAATTTTAATTGTCTACCTATTGCTGATAATGTGATACAGCTCGCTGACAGACAGAAGGACAGCGAAGGCTTAAAAGGATCCCGTTGGTTACAATTTGGGTACGGAACCTTAAAAAGTACCGGAGTTTTGCATGGATATTGCTTTTGCTTGGTGTATCTTTAAAACCAGTTACTGTAGCCTGTAGTGTTGTATTACGGCTGTTGCCTGAATTTCAGGCTACCAACTGACTGGCTACCATTCATCAAAATTAGAGACGCGACACGACCGAAACAAAGCAGAAATCTGCGTTCAGATCGCACCAACACGTCCCTATTGCGAAGACAACAATAAGGGCGTATTCACAGCACGCAGGGCGGTCGCGAGCAGAGCGTTAAATATTCAGACCGGGTTAGTGTGGTGCTGCCCTAATTTGGGGAATGACAATAGTGGTGTTGGATGAAATACTGGATTTGGTTTGCAGATTGTCATAATATTATGGCAAAAGGAAACAGTGCTTTAAGAATCTTTTGCTCATTATATAACATCACGCTTGTAATCCCCGAAGGATTAGGCAGAGGTGTACCTAATAGTACATCCAAATTTCGCCAGTTATGTTTAAGTCCCATGAAATAGGGGGCGAGCCTATTGCCATCAACCGCGCACAAATCCCGACTCCATAACTGCTACTGATAAATTCTTGATGGAAAAGCCCAATAACATTTTGTCCGAACTGGGAATCGAACCCAGGACCTCGTGCTCAGCAGTAAACCAGGTGGCGGCGTTCTCTATTTATCCACTCTTGGTAACATAACCGCTTTAGACTTATCCAGAAAGCGATGTTCAAATGATTTAAAAACTAACCTCCTAGTACGACGCACGACGATCAATCAAACTATGCAAAACAAGTATAAACGTCATTGTACGGGAAATCTATGCAAAGCGAGTCCATGTTATACTGGAATTGAATAGCTTGTTAGGTCGCCATATGTACAAAACAAATCATCTATTTCCTATACTGCTCTGACTAGTTCAGACTTCTCATTTGAATGAGTGAATAAGAAATAGCATTTTCTCTCTCTTGCTCACTCAGTACGCATGACGTCATTTGATGAAAATTGAAAATATTTCAATATTTTCACCCCTGCACTGTACCGTGTAGACAGCCAGGTCCCTTTTACCTAAGGGGAGTGTGATTCGATTGTCTATCTGTTTCATTTCCTGTGTGTTGATTGCGTGAAGCATAGTGTAAGGGGGCTGCTCTCTTGTTAATTGAGGAGTTTTGAATCGATGTGTCAGATTTTTAATGATTGTTAAAGTATCTACATGTTTTTTTTAACTTTGCCACATAGGAATTTCTCTGTATTGTGTGTGGTAAGGTTTTTTAGCAGATATGTTTTATATAATCAGATATAGATCTATATCAGATATAGATTTCTTCTTTGCATTTCAAAATTATACAAAAATCTACTCGTGTTTGTGTTTATTTAAGTTGAACTACATAATACCAATCTTAGTCAGGATTTGCAATAAAAAAAAACTGTTAAGTAATTAATCGTACAGACTTGCTTTTAAACGTGTTAATTCACAGCATTGTAATAAAAAATGTGCTCGTTTGATTAGGGCATAAAAATCACATAAAATGGTGCAAAATCTGGACCCACACACGATGACCCTGATGGCCACATGGTGAAAAACCACACCATTACCGATTGTCCTGTAATGGTCCACGGTTCAAATTAAATTTGGTCCCCATCATGTGTTTGAAGACATAAAACAGCCAAAACCGTTAACTTTTATTTTCACTATTTAATGCTTATCATTTTTATGCCTACACGTTTTAAGTAAAAGTTAACATTACATCACCATCATCAGCCTTAATGTTCCCACTGCTGGGACACGGCCTCGTCTCTATGAGAGGGAATGGGCTAAATCCACCACGCGGGCCCGGTGCGGGTTGCTAGATGTCTCATGTCTTCGAATTTTTTGGTTCTAGGACATGCCGGTTTCCTCACGATGTTTTCCTTCACCGTTTTCAGAGCAGTGGTGATGAAATAAATTACACAAAGTAAGGCGCCTGTCTGGGTTCGAACCCATGACTTACTGTTCGTAAGTCGGGGCCGCCACCACTGGGCCACCGCTGCTCCCAAAGTGATCATTATTTTCTTTCAATCAAAAAAATAATAATATTAAAACATACCATATTAATTAGTAAACTTGCACGGTCTGATTTTTAAACTTTGGACACCACTACTAGGAATTTCTCCTGTATCGCAAACGCACCCAGCGTTTACAAACATTTAAACTCAATACACAAGCAGGCTATACACATATTTGTAACATGCGGGAATCGAACCCGCGACACGCAACGCAGCAGCCATGCTAGCTTGCAAGCAAGCAGCATATTATGTTATGGTAACTGTCAATGTTTGGTAATTGTTTTGTTTTGTTGAAAAAAAAAACAGCGAACAATTTTTCAGGTCTTCCCATACCGAATATGAAATGATTAGACCAAGCAATTGCGTTTTGTTTAGAATTTCCGTTTGTTGGCAATAGGGTCGCCCCCTATTACATGGGACTTAAACATAACTGGCAAAATGTGGGCTATTAGGTGCCCACATTAAGCAAGGTATACCTCTGCCTAACCCTTAGGGGATTACAGGCGTGATGTTATGTAGACCAAGCAGAAACAATGGTTTGCTTACTCGCTGTCATTGTCCTGAAATTAAAGCCATATTTTCGGCTATCAAAAATAACCCTTTCCCACTACTCTTACCCACGGACACAAAAGGACAAAATTTCCTAACAGCCATTAACGACACATGGCGGCATCATGTCAGAGATTCACTCGTAACTCATTCTAGGAAGCCCTGCACTAAAAATTATATTAACCGTAAACCTAAGGACGGTTTACACTGTCACACTTCCTATAAAGTCAGCCGCCACAATCAGTGGGTGGCTGACGTCCAATTTTTGACATTTTTTACAGGTACAGGTATTTTTTAACGAAAGGTAGTCCGCTATCAATCACAGAACGCCACCTGCAACGATGTTTACATACTCCTTTTGTCTCGTCCACGTTCTTTAATTCATACACAAACGCTGGTTGCCATTTCAATAAAATTTCATGAGACCTTTTTTTACCAACTACGACAATCCTTGTGACACTGTAAATGCAACAAAAGTATTATGTACCCATGTTTGTGCAATACCTACCTAACCTAATTAAAAAGCCTTGGTGGCTGAGAGAATGTCATGCTCACTCAAATGTCTCGCTGATGGTGGCGGATGTGTCGGGTCATTTGATTCCCTTCAATATGGTTGAGTTGAATGGCGCCGATGCGCGCGTCATGTTCGTGAGCGGGCGCTGTCAGTTGGGACTGGTCATCTCTTGGCTGCCAAGGTTGATTTTAATTCGTTTGTTGTTAAATTGTTGTCTTTTTCTACTCTGGACGCTCTTAATGTGCACGTCTTTCTACATCGTTCTCACATATATGTATAATTTCAAAATTAATGATGTAACCAAGATTTTGTAACAATATTTTGATTCAAAAGAGTGTACATGGAGTTTCTTGCCCGTTCTTCTCCATAGAGATCTACGCTAGGGAATGGGCAACTACAGTACTTTCTCAAGTTATTATGCCTTGTGACTGGGACTGTAGCTTTGTTTTTTATTTGTAATTTTGACATTCAAAAGTGCCGTAATGGTCTAATTGAAATAAATGCTTTGAGTTTGAGTTTGAGTTTAAAAGAGTGTCCATGGAGTTTTTACCCCGTTCTTGTTATCTAGGCAACTAGCTGCAACTAGCAGACTGATTCCTTTACAATTTAAAAGTGCGTGTTAATTGAAATAAACGCAATTGAAAAAATTACATTTCACACTTTTACTTCAATTCAAAGGTACGTGTCAATTGTATAATGAACTAGCTCATGTCCGCGGTTTCGCCCGCGTGCAATTCGGTAAGTGTCCCACGAGTTCGTACTATCGGGATAAAATGTATCCTATGTGTAAATCCAGGTTATAAACTATCTGTGTAACGAATTTCATCTAAATCTGTGCGTGTTTGTGCGTGAAAGAGTAACAAATATCTAGACATCCATATACATCCTCACCTAAGTTGGATTAAATGCTTTAAGTTTTGGCTTTTCATAATATTTGCTTAAAGACGCTCACGTTCCTCTCGGCAGCTGACTATACGTTTAGTGTGAACCGTCCCTAACAGTTAACTTTCAGTTAAAAAGAAGACGTCGTTCCCACAATGTATGGTCCAAATATTTTTATAGATGTGTGTTGTGACGCGTTCTGATTGGTTGATCGTTTCTGATTGAGCGTGTTTGTTGAAGCTTTTGAGGCGGAAGATAGATAATGAATACATTTGACATTGATTGGACATTTTTTATAGGATTTGCAGGAGGTAAATGAACCTACGTCTTCTCTGTTGAGAGAGCAGCAGTGGCCCAGTGGCGGTTGACCCGACTTACAAGCAGTAAGTCGTGGGTTCGTACCCAGGTCGGTGCATTACATTGTGTAATTTATTTCATCACCACTGCTCTCAAAACGGTGAAGGAAAACATCGTGAAAAATTCGACGACATATTGTGACATCCACCAAACCGCTCTGGGCCCGCGTGCTGGATTATAGCCCATTACCTCTCATAGAGAGGAGGCCTGTGTCCCAGCAGTGGGAACATTATATGCTGATTGTGCTATGTTTATGCTTCTCTGTTGACTACCAAGGTTTAATTAATTGTATAATAGAAATGGTATGAGGAAACTTAAAACCTGCCCTGAGGGCCAATACGAATGGACATTCTATCAGCGGGAACGATTGAACTGTCTTCTTGGATTTTGGTCTTCAAACTTCAAGATAAGTTAAAAAAAATATCTAACAATATTATGAGAGCGGTAGAGACCCAGTTGTAACGGCACTAACTTACAAGTCATGGGTTCAAACCCAGACAGGTACTTTGGTGTGTTTAATTTTTATATAATCAACACAGCTTTCTCAAAAACTGTCAAAGAATCTTGAGGAAACCGTCATGTCCTAGAACCAAAAATTCGAAGACATGTGACATCTTTGGTGGCACCAGTTGATCAGACGGTTTGCGCCACAGAGAGGAGGCCTCTATTCCAAACAGTGATAAAGTCATCTAGTTCCGCAGTATTTAGTTTTGAATACAACAGCAACCTGCCTTTATTTTTAACAATCAATTCAAACACCGCGTATTTTAAATTCAATATCCCAGAGCTGATAATACAGCTTTCATAAAATCACACAGCGTTGGATCATGTGGTATTGAGCGCAGTACAGGAGTAGGCACACAGTATAAACGTAACCAGACTAAGTAGGCATATTTTGTGAAATTATTCGCGTGTGTTCACCAAAACTGTTTTTGTTATGTTGCACTACACACATACATATAATGCACCCATTCGTCTCGATTCCACAACTTCCGCGTGACCTGTTACCTAAAGCGTGCGTAGGATTCGTGTAAACGCACTGTGCATTTGTATGTAAGCCGTTTCTCACCATTTTGTTGTTAGTTGAAATACAGTACTGTACCCTCATTATTTGCCTAGCCTGTTCCCAACTATGTTGGGGTCGGCTTCCAGTCTAACTGGACGTAACTGAATACCAGTCTCTTATCAAATGCCCTGCTACTGGGTAATACGATACCTAAGTAGGACTGATTGTAAGACTTTCGGGCCGTACCGGTTATGCCTGTCAACGATCTTCAAATCACAGCCGGTACAGCCGTTTAACATGATTCAAGACACGGAAGAATCGGAATATGTAATGAATGGTCACCCATCTATGGACAGACTTCGGCAAGCTTAGCTTAACCTTAGAACTAGCGGTGTGGATGTTATTATTTACCCTCCTCGAGTTAAAATATTGTATGTTAATACTAATAATATGTCTGCTGTGGTAGAGACGAGGCTCAATGGAAACCTATTCGCAGACAAGTGCATCGGCACACCTGGGGCGTGCGATTATAGGCAGGGAGCTCGGTGCTAAAGATTTAGTGTTAGAGGTGTCTTTATCGTTAAAGTTGAGGCTCTTAGGGAGTTTGTGTTGTGGGGTGATATTGAAATAAAATGCATTTGAATGTTAGACCTGCATGTCCTTTGTTTTAGGTAAATGTTGTCTCCCTAAACGAGTGTTTCTTTGTGAGGGGACTGAAGTAAAAAAAAATGCTGAATGGAAGTGGATAATATTCAGCACACATGGAGACTACGAGCTATTTTATAGGGGTTCATGGAACATTTACCAAGAATTAACCTGCTTACGAAACTACAGCTATAGTAGTTTAATACACCAAATTCCAATGAGAATGATCATAGTAATGGCGTTCTGTAGTTTCAACCTTCCCCCATGGGTAAATATGTGACTTTATGTAGTCGTGCATGCTATGTATGCCAAATTCGAGATGCAACACTTCCACCATACGTTCCATCCGTAAACAAATCCGCTGTACAGCAACAAAACAAACTTAACGCCGCAGCCACACGCAATTCAAGCAAGCTTTGCGAACTCCACATTTTAGCCAAAGGGGCTTGCACAAATGTGCGGAGTTAAGGTTCAGTTAAACTGGTATGAGCGAATTGTGAATGCGGCTTCATTTATTATTATTATTATATCTAGCCTGTATTGTCCCACTGCTGGGCAAAGGCCTCTCTCCATTCTTTCCAACGGTCACGATTATGTGCTATTTCTTTCCAATTCTCATGGAAGTCATCCAGTTCGTCACGCCATCTCCTTCATGGTCTGCCGCGACCCCATGTGAAATATTTGTCAGTATCTGGCTGATATCCGCAGCCAGTTCGCAGTTTGCCCGTACCCGTCTGACAGATCCATAACCGTAACGTAAAGAAAATACTCATTTCGTACCTACTTAAAAATTACGTTCATCATCATCTGCCTAGCCTTTTCCCAACTATGTTGGGGTCGGCTTCCAGTCTAACCGGATGCAGCTGAATACCAGTATTTTTACATGGAGCGACTGCCTATCTGACCTCCACAACCCAGTTAGTACTGGGTAATACGATACCCCTTGGTAAGACTGGTTGTCAGACTTTTTGGGCCACTGACTACCTGTAACGACTGTCAAACATCTACAAATGACAGCCGGGACCAACAGCTTAACGTCTTTACCGAGGCACGGAAGAAACTCGGTATGTAAGGGTGGTCACCCATCCACAGACCAACCTAGGCAAGCTCGGCATAACCTAAAGATCGATCCGAGCGGCTGTTATTATTTAGCCACGAGCTCCTTCAAACTCGAACGAATGCTTTGAGTATGAATAGGTATCGAGTAGAGGAAGACCAAATAAACGATGGATGGACTACTGGAATTTGAAAATGGTATTTTCGACTGCTTTGTTGGTCTAGTGTAGGGTTACCATAGCAGCCCAAGTACTGACCGGGACATTACCAGTAAGTGACTGAAAATATCCATGTAATGTGTAAAAAAAAACACCTACTTGTTACCATTTTAACTTTACCTATTAATCAGGGTAAAATTCTTAAAAAATAAATTAGATATCTACAATGTAGATTCTACACATGAAACACTAATTGCTATGATATTTTTCAGATTTCTTCACCTTATCCAACAGGTCCGGTTTTCCCATAACATAGGTACTTATGAAATTGAACTCGCATTGAATTATGCTTTCGACAACCGCCCTGCGTCGCCGCCTCCTCACCGGTCTGCGCTGTACGCGTATTACACGTTACAATTGAAATACCGGGACATTTTGTAGATCAACCGGGACGACCGGGACAGAAGTTCCAAACCGGTGACATGTCCCGGTGTACCGGGACGGATGGCAACCCTAGTCTAGTGGTCGCAAATGTTGCGTAGCAGGTCGGATTTGTGCCCTGGTGCTGGCAATAGGCTCAACCCCTGTTATTTAACTGGCATAATGTGCGTGCATCTTTGCCTAGTGCTTTGGTAAATACAGGTGTGATGATATTATGATATGTTATTCTTTGTTCAAAAATCGTTTGTATTTAGAACGCCGCGCGTTCACACTCGTGCCTCGCGCCAATGTTTTTCACGGCAGAACACCGATCACCAGTAATCCTCCTGTTGCCTTCACAGCTCTCACGTGTAATCTGATCGTGACTTGTATAAAACAATTTGTTTAGAACCGGTTTCCAATTTGCCTTGGCATGATAGGTTTTTTAAACGGATTTTGTAACCCCGGTTTAGGTTTATAGATTGAAATTTAATCTGTAATAGATATCTGTGTTGATGGGATTTGGTTATTGTGGTTCGGGTGTCGCTTTGTTTGTAGAATATTTTTCATACAAACTTGGCTGAAAAAATTGCCTGTAGGTTAGGTAACTGTTAACGCGTACATGTGTTAATTCTGCACGGATACCATGTTCAAACGAACGATCCGGGATGGAACCTGGAGTCAGAGCTTTTGTAAGCAAAGCTATGTTTTATTTCAATAAAACGGCACGTATTATTAATATTATAACGGTATCGGAAGATATATTTGGGCAAAACCTGCCGAGATTTATCCAGAGGGCACTAATAATTAGTGAAAAAGGTGTTCAACTATGAACATTGTCGTGTTCAACTATAATAATAAATATTAGTAATAATAATATTTATTGTTCTGGGTAATCTTACTTATAATTGTGTGTTTTTCTATTTTATGTGTTTTTATTGTATGTTTTCTATATTGTATGTGTATGTTGTATGAGCATCGTATTGGATGAGTCTGTAATGATGCTATAATTGGTGGTAAATAAATAAATAAAAATAATAAATAATATTAGCTATAGTTTATGGCAAATGAGACTAACAAATTGAAAAGATTAGGAATCTTATTCTAAGTGTTCTGGCTAACTTTTAACTCAGCTAATTGTATTTTTTACGTTAAAATACAGCCAAAACACACAATCTCAGTACATACACTTATAAGATACAATACTAATTTAATCTAACTAAACCATAATTATACACAACATGATATACCTATTAATAAAGCTCCTAGCTCCCGAACATTACAAATTAGGTTTTTTTTTTTTGCGAAAATTAAACTAGTTTTCTTTATTTTCAACTTGTACCCGGAGAGGTGGGCAAAGATTGCCACTCGCTAAAGCTCCCTAGCTCCCGAACATGACACGGTACGTTTGACGTGTCATCGAGCGATTGTACACGCGCCTCGCTCCGTACCATCGTTTACCTTATATTTTTATAGTATACAGATCTTATGGCGTCTCTTGATGGTTTTCATTCGATATCGGGTTTATGGGAACTATTTTGCATGATAGTGAGGTGTCCTAACATGTTTTTATAGAATTAACTTTAAGATTTTGCATTTTATTAACATGTTCATTCGATTAGATACATCATATTATTATGCTTAGCTATTTCCCAAACTATGTTGGGTTCGGCTTCCAGTCTAACTGGATGCAGCCGAACAGCTGCAGTATTTTACATGAAGCGACTGCCTATCTGACCTCCACAATCCAGTAATTGGGTACTATGATACGCTTTGGTAAGACTGGATGTCAGCTTTTTGGCTTGTAACGACTGTCAAAGATCTACAAATGACAGCCAAGACCAATGGCTTAACGTGCTTTCAAGGCACGGAGGAAAATCGGTACAAAGCATTTTGGTACAACGAATCTTATTTACTATTCTTTGTCTGATCAAATAAATGGTCACAGTGATCTGGAGTTCGATTCCCAGTGTAGGTAAAGTGTTATTAGGTTTTCCCATGAATTTCTCAATGGATGAATGGATTGAACTGTTCCTATTTACATGGAACTCAAACTTAGACATAGGTAAGAAATATAATATTGTGGCGACTACTATGTCTTTTTTTTTTTTTTTTTTCGGATGGGAAATCATCAAATGACTTCTCTCGCTCTGGGCGGAGCAGGAGGGAGTGTCAGACTTTTACTGACTAAAACCCATCCATGTTCCTTCATCGCCCTTTGTGTTCCGGGGCCACGGTATCTCTTTCGAATAGTCCCGCAACCCCGGCAGCGACTACTATGTCTCACGTAACCATCTCTTGCGTAGTTGTTAAGAATGTAAATTTTTTCTAGAAATACTTATTGGAATTATTTTAGATTGTTTTAATTTTGTGTTTCCCCACGTTCCCACATTTGAAACGCAATAGGTACTATTGTCTTTTATGATTCTTTATCTTTAGTTAAGGTTCATTGTTCTGTTATTTTTAGTTATCTTCTATTGCATCTATTAAAGTACTTATTGGAATTATTTTAGATTGTTTTAATTTTGTGTTTCCCCACGTTCCCACATTTGAAACGCAATAGGTACTATTGTCTTTTATGATTCTTTATCTTTAGTTAAGGTTCATTGTTCTGTTATTTTTAGTTATCTTCTATTGCATCTATTAAAGTACTTATTGGAATTATTTTAGATTGTTTTAATTTTGTGTTTCCCCACGTTCCCACATTTGAAACGCAATAGGTACTATTGTCTTTTATGATTCTTTATCTTTAGTTAAGGTTCATTGTTCTGTTATTTTTAGTTATCTTCTATTGCATCTATTAAAGTACTTATTGGAATTATTTTAGATTGTTTTAATTTTGTGTTTCCCCACGTTCCCACATTTGAAACGCAATAGGTACTATTGTCTTTTATGATTCTTTATCTTTAGTTAAGGTTCATTGTTCTGTTATTTTTAGTTATCTTCTATTGCATCTATTATAAAAAAAAACTAACTCTTTCTTTAAGCTTAATTTTTTCTAAGTATTTAAATTTAGTTCTTCGCACTTGTTTCTTGATAATAAAAAAAAAAAAAACATAGTATTTGTTTTTTTTTTTTTTATGGAGAGCAGCGGTGGCCCAGTGGTGGCGGCCCTGACTTACGAACAGTAAGTCGTGGGTTCGAACCCAGACAGGCCCATTACTTTGTGTAATTTATTTCATCACCACTGCTCTCAAAACGGTGAAGGAAAACATCGCGAGGAAACCGGCATGTCCTAGAACCAAAAATTCAAAACATGTGACATCTACCAATCCGCACTGGGCCCGCGTGGTAGATTACAGCCCATTCCCTCTCATTGAGAGGAGGCCGTGTCCCAGCAGTGGGAACATTATAGGCTGATGATCATGATGAATATGTTTTATGTATGTATATATACGTATCAGTGTATATATGTAAATGGTACACCACAGGCTACCTGTAGTATTCTCTCCTTCCCCCTTAAATCCATCTAAAGGTTGTCTTTAAAAGATAGCTTTTAGCGATAAGACCGCCCATTGTGTCACCCCTTTTTTTTTTCGGATGGAAAATCTTCAAATGACTTCTCCCGCTCTGGGCGGAGCAGGAGCGAGTGTCAGACTTTTACTGACTAAAACCCATCCATGTTCATCAACCCATCCTTCATCGCCCTTTGTCTTCCGGGGCCCACGGTATCTCTTTCGAACAGTCCCGCAACCCCGGCAGGCATCGGTCCTTGCGGACCCCTTCATTGTGTCACCCCTTGTAAAATGTTTTACATTTGTATCTGTAATTTATAAGGTGTACATAATAAAGATAATTCTATTCTATTCTAATCTATTCTATTCTATTCTTTGTATTTCCTATGTTTTATTATAGGTACTTTTACTTAACAATCGTTTTGCCGCGTCTTTTGTTTAGTAAACTGCAGATGTGGGAAGTGGTTCCGAGTCTGTTTTCAACTAAGATCGTGCGAGGTCCTTTACTGACCCCGATCATTAGTTGCCGAAGCTCGCCGTGATCTTGTTTATCTAGTTTTGACCGTTCATAAAACATTATCTAAGTTTACCTTTTCGTGTCAAGCGTTACTGCTAGCTTTAGTTACTTGAATCAGAATCAGAATCAGAATCAGAGTGCTTTATTTGTAAACATAGGTCAGATTACAATAGTGGTGTTACAGATAGGTAGGTCCTCTATGTTTTGCCCAGAGGCGCACAAATATATTTAATTACATTGTCTTTATTTAGAACAACAATTTAACTTTTAAAATAATTATCATAAAATTTCACATTGGTAATAAAATCAATTAATAGGTAGGTACAATCATATTTCAATATAAATAGAGAATATAATCAATTTCAATAAAAATGTCAAATAGATTAATAAGTATAAATGGAGAATATAATCGATTTCAATAAATGTCAAATATATTAGGTTACATGTCTTAATATTAATGCTAATGTCAATAAGATTCTAAATCGTCAAAATAGGTGAGGTGATGTACAATTTTATGAAGCAGAAATTATAGAATTATCGTCCAAATATTCCTGTAGTGAGTAATAGCATTTATTTATCAATATTCTTAATAATTGTGTTTGTGAAATTGTGTGTGTGAAATTGTCCAGATTTAACGTGTTTATTTTTTCAGGTAGTTTGTTAAATATTTTTTTGGCCATACAGAAGGTACTTTTATTCATTAGCGCAGTTTTGCCATAAGTCACTTCGAGTTCCAACTTATTTCTATCGCGCAACTTTCTGTAGTAACTTTTAGTAGCTATTTTATATAGTAAAATGCTAGATTTGACGAACACATTTGTTTCGTATATGTACAGCATTGATATTTTAATAAATTTAATCGTTACGGTACTTATCTACAACTTAGTTTTCTGTATTACGGGTTCACGCGTGGTCGCGAATGATAATGATCACTAATGCAGTATGTACCCAGAGACCAATAAATTCAGGAAACTGAAATATAAGATTTACATTAATACCCAAGTACCTCTTACCTCAGATGTTTCCAAGCAATCAAAATCTTAATGTACTCATCCATGATACTCAAACAAATCAAAATTTCATTCGACTCTCAAGTAATCTCAAAGAAAAATAGCCCTAAAAATAATATAATATCAAGCAATTCAATTCAATTTCGCTTCAAATGAGTTCTGATTGGTTTATTTGAACGTCTATTAAGTATGGAGTTGAAGTCTTACAGTTTCGGAGAAATTAATATCGTTGGTTATTTTAGTGGAGGTACTTGCGTATGTGAGGGTAGTAATACAAGGAAAATTTGGTGGTAGTGTGTTTGGCAAACTGGGATTTTCTTAGAAATACTAGTTTGGTAAACTTTGTAATTGGTGCTTATAAAGCGGTTGTATGACTTTGATTTAGTTCGAAGAAAGTCTTTCCTCGGTAATACCTATTAATCAGGTTGAATTTTTCCATCAGGAATTTCTCAGTAGCTGCCACGGAGTCTGGATTTGTGCCCGGTTGATAGCAATAGGCTCACCCCTTATTACATGGGACTTAACCGTAACTGGCGAAAATATGGTGTACTTGTACGGTGAAACCATACATTCATAATGCACTTATGCTTATTCGTGCATTTTTACCTCATTTCACTAATTGATATTGGTTGAGCATTCAGTACACGATTAGCGGTCATCGCGTGTGCTCCCTCGCTCCTTTGTATTAATAAACCTCTGGTCCGGACAATATATTAAATTTGACTTTATAAGCAGCAGTATCATTTAGCCAACTTCCTAACCTTTACAGTACTATAAGGTACACCTCTGCCTAAGCCTTCGGGGATTACAGGCGTGATGTTATGTTTATGTAATTTTCAGAACCTGTGTTGTGTCATCAAAACTTAAAAAATAACAGCTTAAAACTGTCTCCAGTAATTTCTTAACAACTCTCAACGTCCCATCTCCCACAACATATTATAACTATATCGCCCAACAAACTGCTGTGTTAAGGAAGTTAACAAGAACATTGTGATTAAATTCCTCGCGGCTAGCAAGATAACCAGTAGTGATACTTACTGTCTTGTATTGTTTCACTACTCAGGGTTCGTCTATTAAGGGCCTATACTACCTCAAATGGCTTAGCATGATCCTCCGCTACGCCTAAAATACTGCAGCATTAATTTTAAAATAAATATATGGTAAAGTTGAGGATTAATATTATTTGGCGAAAACACGATTCCATAAAATTTTCTCGATAGAAAAAATCCCAAAGTTACCTCTAAACTGAACAATAAACCGCTGGCAATCATAAAATACTTCAAATTAGATCATGAAACTTTTTATACCAACTGAACTAACTATAACGCAGGTCTTATATTATTTATTTTTTTAGTCCAATCAATAGATTTTTTGTAAATCGAAACCACTATACCACTAATTTCGCACTATTCGGCCCGCAGTGACTGACGTAACAACCGCTTTGTAGTGCAAGCTGATTAGAACTTTATTCTTACAGTATTTCAAACGAAGTTTGAACTACCAAATATAAAGTTGCTAATTTGAGGTAGTATAGGCTCTTAAGAGAAAGTTATTATTGAAAGTTTTGACTAATTCGAGGGGCTGGGGTTCCGCATTCTCTTTAAGTAAGTCTGTTGTAGAACCTTCTCATCACCTTATAATCATCTGACTATCCTTTTCTCAACTGTGTTTTGGTCGGCTTCTAATCTAACTGGATGCAGCTGAATACTAGTATTTTACATGGAGTGATTGCTTATCTAACCTTCACCACCAAGTTATTACTGGGTAATACGATACCTCTTGGTAAAACTGTTTGTCAGACTAAATTAACAGGTATAAGGCTTGAATTCCTCTTACGCTGATATCGGTCGCGTACGTCGGTCGCGCGTACGTGTATACATTGTGTTCTATATAGCACCATACGGCGTAACAGGAATTCAGGCCTTTAATAACACGAACATCATTTGATTGTCACATACATATTTCCGCAAACTATAAACAAAACTTGAAAATGTAAAGAAAGAGCTCATAAAATTCACACATACCAAACAAACCGAATTTTGACAATGAATTGAATTAATGAATTGAATTGAATGAATAAATTTTACGTAAACTCAAACAGAGCAGAGTAATTAAATAACTATTGAAATACTCGCGTCTGTATATTAATAACGTAGTACGAATGTATGAGAGATCAAAGTTCAAATTTTAATGAAGCCTAGAACCGCTTTATCGTAATATCTGGGCGATAAATTGTTTACCATCCATGGATATGATTTACTGACGTGTTCATTGTTTCGCAAGAGTGCAATGACTCCAAATAAATTGGGATAGAAAATGATGATTATAACTTTCGGAATAAATATTCTAAATGATTGTCATCATTTCAGAACGAGCGTCAAAATACATTCTTCAGTATACAAAGTCTGAGCGGCCACACAGATAGTCAAAAACATAGACATTTGTTTGTGGTAAGTATAGACGCTTTATTTTTCTAACAGTTCCGAATCAAATGCTTCTGAACCTACAGCTATTGATACATTTGGTGTTGAACATTTCCTTTTACCTAGTTTTCAGAAATTATATATATATTAGATTAAAAAAAAAAAAAATATGTGCACTATATAAATGGTTTATCTATCTATCTATCTATTAGAAGCTTAAATGACGTAAACTAGGATTTATAGAGTCATAAATAAGATCTACTTACACGTGTAGGACTTACAAATCAATATAATCATAGGTAACCTATCTCAAAGTAACAAAACATAGCTTTTTTATACGGGGCTAAAACGAGCAAAATTTCAAAAAGGAAATTGTTACACAAAATTCCCTAAATATTCCATCTGCCGGTTGCAATCCTACACATTACGATAGTACTACATGAAGTTTGCCCCGTTCGAGCCATAGCTCAATATTCATGAACAGCGCGGTCAGCGATCAATTTTCATCTTCCGATTTACATGTATCGATATAATTAAATACGAATCGAACGTTCCGATTATCGAGTGGCAGACGATTCATTCGTCAGTTGTTAAATGTTGGGATTAGTCTCGATTTTTGAACAGCTTGTGGGTTGAAACCTTTGTAAGACCCGTGTGGTAAGAACTTATTGGTGTCGGTGGATACTTTTGAAAAGAGAACACTTTGAGTTTTACAGTTTCCGATTATTCTGTGACTGTAAAGTTGCGTGGAAATCACTTGATATCGTCGTGAGGAATGTTTTGATTGAAGAAGAAAAAATTTATGATACGATGGCTTGTAAGAGTAGAAGAAGACCAAGGAATCGAATCACTTAGTGATATACATACAGACGACGAATATAAAATTTTGGAGGAAGAAGACAACAATACATGCTGCGCCGATCCTAAATAAATTGAGATGAGAATGATGTTTTTTTTTTATCGAGTATGGTCTTTACTTACTTATTAAATAAAATTAACGTATATGAACTTTAAACCTTTTGGTCTAAGATAACTATTTTAAATTGCGTGAACAAAATATAAAAAAAAAAACTAAATTCGTTTTTCATCCATCAAACATAATACATGAAAAACGATTGCCACTAATAAATATTGTTGCGTAAGATAATAAAAAAGACATTCGTCATCTTTGTACTTCGCGATCATGAAGTAAAACTACACAATTAGGGGCAATCAAAGTGTTATTAACTGTTAATTACTTCGGCTGAGAACTGTCACCATGATTGGTGGCAGTTAACCCGTTACAAACTGTAATTTTATTGTGATTGGGACTTTAACACGGAACGACATTGTATACAAAATAGTACTTAACAATTTCTTATTATTTTACAATTACTTTGAGTTTATCCGCAATGATGTGAAACTTATACTGTCACTTACGGGATATCTTCCGTTTAATTATTTTGGGCTCCCTCCTTTAATTATTTTTATTAGGACTCAAAATAATCATTGAATTGATAATTACGGAAGATATCTCGTAAGTGACGGTATAAGTTTAGTTTTAAATCGTGAGAGCTTAAAGCAGTGATTAATTTTATTGTGCGAAATACTATCGTCTGCCTATCTTTTTTTCCAAGGCTTCCAGTCTCACCGGATGCAGCTAAATACGAGTACTTTACATAAAACTTCTGCCTGTCTGACCACCACAACCCAGTTTCCGGAAACATAGCTTGGTAAGACAGGTTGCCAGTCTTTTTTGACTAGAAAATCATATCGATCGTGTCGTCAGTTTTAAAGCTCGCCATCCACCTTTATTACAGGCCTAGTAATTGCCATTTCCCATAGTTTTTGCGAACACTAGTTTCCAAGTAGTTTTTGTGCAACCATTCTACCACTGTCGCAATTTTTTTTGTAATATGTTATTACTTCTCATACTGAGGCTGTTTTATAGATATTTGTTTCACACATTTTAGTCTTAGTTCTTCTGCCCTTATTAAGAGGTCGGCGCATGTCTTTTTCTGTAACACATACTTCTCCATTACACGTCATCTCGTCAGACACCTCATTTCCTGTCATATCATCCTTTACACAGTCTATCCATCGTTTCTTTGGTGTCCACGTTCATTCTCAGAACTTTCCTCACGATATTTTTCTCATTCCTCCGAATCACATCTCAATACCTCCATACCAGGACAGACAACCGATTGCCACACAATAGAAAGAAATTAAATATTAACTAAGAAGTAAAACATTGTTGCAATTTTATACTAGCCTATAGGGCCTCTTCTACATAATAGAGAAAGTTATCCTTCTCTAGGTAATGCAAGGCAGATTGACGATTTTATACTTATAAAAAGGTACTTACTTACTTCAAGGTTTCCTCACATTTTTTTTCCTTCCTCATTTAATACCAGCGACAAAATGTAGTGACTCGAAGTAGTTTGTATAGGAGCTCGTTATCTCTCCAAAATCCAAATCAGTACCCAAAGAGTCGACTCCTTTTTGGCAAAAAAATATCTGTTGTCAAAACTTCCATGAATTTATTACCCTAGTCAAGCCAAAGTATTCTGTTAGATCAGCGCTGCAGAGCTCCTGCATTAAATGAGAGATGCAAAGAAAACTTAGACGTACAAATGTCACAGTTGCAAATAGAATTGAATAATTGAATTTATAGTAGTTCCAGAATTTCATATGGCAACCCTGGCCTGGCAAGACTCCAGGTATCGTGGGTCCAACTTTGTAATTGAAAGTTTCCCGCGTTTGTACGAAATGTGAACTGTTTCGGACATGATATATCATTGTTTTATGAAATTAAGATGAGTCATTACTGTTATGATTTGATAGATTTATTGGAGTTTTCTCGGCTCTTAGCTTCAAATTGGCAGGGTCGGATAACAGATTGGATTTGTTGGAACTATTGATTTCAGTATTCGATAGCTACTTTTATCAGATGTATTTTGTTAAGAGTAACAACTAGTGATTTAATTATGATTAATTATCGTAATAAATCATACTTTTGCAATCGTGGTCTTAACCTATTATTGAAATTCGAATGATTGAATCTGGCTTTGCTTTTAGACATGTATGTGTTTGTTTATGTTTTCCAGCGCATGGCACTCGTGGGCTGCAGCAGAAAATCAGCACCAGGTGGTATATCTTGTGTTGCCATCTGGCATTATGCTGAGCTGAGGCCCTTTTTGCAATGCTAGTTTTGTTTGCATATATAGTGTTATTTGTGTAGGTAATTTTTAACGTGTTTTTGTTGTTAATGCCAAATAAAGGCAATTTTCTTTTCTTTGCAAATTACTCAACTGGTTCGATTCTCACGTTTTTAAATGTAGCCAATGTTTTTCTTTTCTTTGCAAATTACTCAACTGGTTCGATTCTCACATTTTTAAATGTAGCCAATGTTTTTCACTGTTTTCACATATACAGGATGGCGATATATTTACCTGGATCCTTATAGAAAGAAAACATATTTATTCGGCACATGCCATAAGTGAACACAACAAAAAAAAATATCTCCCCATCTACCTGTCATATTAAACCACTGTCATATTTAACCGATTTGTATGTTACTAAATCGCCGCCCGGTATTTCAGAAGAGAAAGAAAACAAAGTATCGACTGAGGACGAAATGGCTTTGGTCTACAGTTGATGAGTCTTGTTGCTATCCCACTCATTATATAAATGCGAGTTTGTGAGGATGGATGGATGTTCGTTGTCTTTCACGCAATAACTACTGACCGGGTTTAAATTAAATTTGGGACACAGGTAGTTTATAACCTGGACACATAGGATACTTTTAATCCCTGTAGTACGATGCCGTGAGACATTACCGAACTTCACGCGGGTTTAGCCGCGGGCTAGTCAACACTAAAACTGGGACAGTCATTGCCAAGTCCAACACCACCATCTTCTCATCCCGTCTCTTCGTTCCATACTCCATCATCCCACGGCCTGCAGCTGGTGCCTGTCATACAAAGGACTTACGCCAATAACTCCGCCAATGTTTGCCAAACATGCCAAACGTTGCAATAGGTGGAGTGCTTGTAACTCCAACATGTCAGCATATTGTCAATTAGTATAGATTTATCAACCGCTATTGAGGTTTTAAAGACTGGTGTAAATTATTTTTGGCCTGTTTTTGTAAATCGGGTGATAAATTGCTTGTGAAAATTTACTTTTATGTTTATGGGTTTTAGGTAAATAGGTGTTATTTATGTAAAAACGAGGTATGGGCTTTGTTGTTATTGGCCTAAATGTTGACTGGCGAATTAATGGATGGAATAAAATTCAGTAGTTAGGATAGTTTATTTTACTTGCATTGTTTGTATGTTTGTTTAGGTCAAATCTTGCTACTGCATTTTAAAAACTTATGATAATTTATTATGTTTTATTAGTTTAGATTGTTTTTCAATGCAAGTCTTTACCCGTTATAAACAAGCAACTACTTCATCTTAGTCACTTTATAGGATTTATTCTAAGGATTTTGTATTTGGTGCAAAATTATCCAACACCCAAGTTCAACGACTATTACTGCTAAACTAATAAAGTTATCTTACCCACTATGGTTTCCCTTAAAAGTTCATATAATGCACTATTATTTCAGATTTTTCAAGTTTTCTTTTAGGAGGGGGAGGGAGGGCCTACTGGAACAAAAATTTGAACTTTAAAGTTTAATATTTCTTAAATGGAGCATGAAATCGAAAAGTAGTATTTGCAACCCCTAGTCATTTTAAATGAACTATTCAACAATACCCCACACGATGGTGTAGGCGACCCGTACCCGTAACGTACCGTACCCTAAAAAAATATATTTTCCAAAAATTTATTTTACCACTTTGTCGGCGTTATTGATATACGAGTACACACCTCTACATAATTACAGTTTTCTAGTACTAACGGTCTCTTAGCAAAACCTCGGACAGAAAGACAGACAGACAGACATACAGACAGACAGACGGCCATGACGAAACTATAAGGGTTCCTTGTCATGACTACGGAACCCTAAAAATGACAAAAATAATAGTTTTGTAAACGGATCCCGCGGGATCGAAATGAGCGGGATCAGTTGACTAAAGAGCCTGCAAACCACGGACACGCCGACATGCTATGCATGAATTGACGTCATTAGTACATGCGTGGCTTGCTCGAATAAGGCGCTCACATAGCTCAACGCTGTCAATGTTATGCACGCTGTACTCAGGATGGCGGCTCACTTTAAAATGGTGTTTGCTACGCTTACAGACACGTACATTTATACTTATTTTAGAACAAAAACGTACATATTAGGTACATTTTTATAGTTTATTTTTGATCTATTTGGAAGTCATACACCCGCGGTTCTGACGGATACGGTATACGCTATAATACACGAATATTTACCCACGACTATGCCACGCACGCTACAGTTGCACATAGTCTTGGGCGTGTTGGTGTGTACTGCACAGCAGTGAAAACATCGACCCTCGTTGTCAAACAAATGAACCCAGGCAGCTAAAATGCGCCGCGTGACCGTGCACAGCGTGTACCGCGGTGGGTTTGCGCCTTTATGACCAACCGATTGAGCTGTCATTGCGTACACGTTTAGTTTGGATGACGATGTATGGACTCTGCTTAACCCTTTTCTGGGATTACAGGCGTAATGTTATGTGTTTATGACGGTATTTTTCTGAATCCAAAACTTCCTAAGATTCCTCCAAAGTTAGTCTCAGTTTGCTGCTTCCATAAACAACTTGACACCTATTGCAGACTCGTTACCCTAATCTAGAATAGGCGAGACGACAAAAAAAAAACTAATTAGTTCGTCAGTTAGATTTTCAAAAAATATTTGACCCATGTTTTTTCTTTTGTTACGTAAACCAAAATCAACGAAGATATGACGCTTTTAAAATTCTCAATACGTCGCGCCTAGGTATAATTTTTACCTAGTTCTGACGTCACGAGCCCCCACTCCCGAGTTTTGATGCGTTTTATCTTTGTCAATATTCATTGATTTACAAAAACAAAAAATTCGTGTCCATTAATTTCCAATACTTTCTAAACTGAAGGACTAAATAGATTTGCAATTTTTTGATACTGTCGTCATGCCTATTCTAGATTTTTAATACAAGTCGTAGAAATTAATTAAATTATTCTAGGTAACAGGCTCCATGGAAATATATATGTTCTAATTGGCGAAAGAGGTCATCCTGTTAGGTTTATTACTTTGGTAATAGATTGATTACCATGTGCTATGTACGAGTACATACATAAACTCACGTCAGTATTCCCCGAAGGGTAAGGCAGAAGTGTACTTAATAGTACATACACCCACATTTCGCCAGTTATGTTTGAGTCTGGATTTGTGCCCGATTGATGGCAATAGGCTCGCTCCCTATTACATGGGACTTAAAGATAACTGGCGAAATGTGGGTGTACTAATTAGGTACACCTCTGCCAAACGGGAAATAGGCGTAACTTTTGTTATGTAGATTTAAGTATATTATCTTAGCTTTGTAACAGTTTTGATCAGTTTTCTCTCTAAGCTCAAGACCTACCCCACTAAAAATTCCTGGAAACCAAGATCAAACGACATCCTAAACCCATCACCACATATTGGCACTCCCTAATCCGGAATGCTAATCTGTCCTGACGTGCATCTATACTTTCTTATTTCCACATTCAATACCACAGTGTAATTAATATTTGCAGTGGTTCAAGCGCAATACTTTGACAGGACCTGTCAATATTTTTAGCACTATAATATCAACGGTGGAAATTAAAAACGTCGTATGAGCGCGCCGATGTTCCTACATCGACGCGTAGAATTCCAACATTAAGACTAGCGCGTGATTATATTATGTCCAACCCACGATAGGTTAACAGCCGTACGGGGGTCCTTATTGGTTAATCCTGAGAATGCACGTTAAGCCGTTGGTCCTAACTGTAATTTGTAGATCTTCGACAGTTGCTACAGATAGTTAGTGGCCCGAAAGTCTGACAGCCAGTCTTACCAAGGGGTACCGTATTACCCAGTACGAACTGGGATGTGGATGTCAGATAATTATGCAGTCGCTCTATATAATATGCTCTATATATGACGACCCGAATGGCGTAGCGATGGTGAGGCTGCCTTACGTTCTTAGGGTCCCGGGTTCGAGTCCCGGTTGGAGCACATGTTTGTGTGATGAGCATGGACATTTGTTTCCGAGTCATGGATGTTTATATGTATAATAAGTATGTATTTACAAACAAAAAGTATCTATGTAGTATATCAACTATCTGGTGTCCACAACACAAGTTTCGTTGCTTACTGTGGCACTAGATGGCGCTGAGTGTTCATGTCCAGAAATATTTATTTATTTATTTATTTATAAACTACTGGTATTCAGCCGCATCCGGTAACTGGAAGCCGATCCCGAATAAAGTTGGAAAAAGGCTAGGCAGAAGATGATGTCCAAAACTTCACCTTACCAGGATTGTTACAAGGCTATTGCTGAATGACGTTGACAGGGACCGCTGTTGGTAAACGTTCTCTAGTCCTAGAAACTATTCCTACTTCCTCTTCCAATTTACGACACAGTACTCAATTTTGCACGATCCGCAGATGAATCTATCAGAGTAAGCTACAGACAGACTAAACACAGACTGTTTAGTCTGTCTGTAGCTTACTCTGATAGATTCAATTCTCTGATACTTCAAGGGAGGAGGAGGATTCTATGACAGATCATAGAATCCCTTATTCTAATTTATTATTTCAAAATAAATAGCTCATAAGTCGTCGTCTCATCAAACTTTGACCGACTGTAACGAATGAATACAGCTAGGCTGTGTCAATACTTAGGCACAAAGACAGCAGATGCTCATCTAAGCACCAAGCATCCAAGGTCACACTCGGCAATGCTAACAATAGCACGACTGTCGCACGATTTTCCAACATTCTTGCTTTAAATAGACTAAGAATATTTTGACTAAGAGTATTTGTGCAGAGGCGCGGTGTAGGCATTCATGTTGTCTTGACTTTAGTGGGAGTTTAGTTTTTGTAGCGTCTGTGGTTACTAACAGATATTTTTGTTTAGATTTTGAGATTAGTGAGACTTATAACGTTCTAATTAACCAGATGTTGTGATGTGATATTTAACAAATCATATATAACATAACTAGTCCGGTGTTACTAACGTATCCATGGTTGGTTAAAAATAATTTCAACATGTAGCTTAAATTGTTTGAAGATCAAGAGGTGGGGGTTGTTTTATTATACATTTTATCAAATTATATTTTAAATGTGGATTGCAAGACTAATGGGGAAAAATAGGATGATTTGTGTGAAAGATGATAAAAGGAAGGTAATAAAAAACAAGGTGCATTATGTGAAAACATTTCCCCCCTCCCTCAGAATGATTTACAACGAGTCGTCTCTTCTGTCTCATAATCTATGCCGCGACAACACAAAACCGTTCACAAATCAGTCTCCATGTATCGACAAAGAAATGCCTTTTAACCGTTATTTATATCGTTATTTGTGTAGTTATTTATAACGTTATTTCTGTTTCAGATGTTCCTGTGTTTACAGTCCGTGAAACGATTAGATGTTTTATTTATACGAAGATTATTGGGTTTCCTTGGAACTGTAATGGTGGTATAATTGAGAAGCTACTGTGGTAGCTGGTATGTGTTGGGTGCAATTGACTTATTTATAGGTTTTATTCCTTTTGGTGTTGAGATGAAAGTATTCGTGGCGGCCATGAACTTGCTACTGTTTGTGCATGAAATTGTTGAAGTTTAACTCAGTATGAAATGTTCTTGTTTATTTTGAGGATTGCAAGAATCGACGACTGTCTCGTTGGTCGAGTGGTCGCAAGCGCGTCTGAGCTGAGTCCTGGGATCGATTCCCGGATCGGGCAAAGTGTTATTGGGTTTTTCCATCAGGAAGTCTTCAGCAGCAGTCTGGATTTGTGCCCGGTTGATGGCAATAGACTCACCCTCTATTACATGGAACTTTAACATAACTGGCGAAATGTAGGTGTACTATTAGGTACACCTCTGCCTAACCCTCGGGGATTACAGGCGTGATGTTTGTTTAAATAAAAATAAAATAAATAAATATCGCTGGACTTTACAAACAGCGCCATCTAGTGCCACACTAAGCAACGAGGCTTGTGTCGTGGACACCGGATAGTTGATATACTACATAGATACTTTTTGTTTGTAAATACATACTTATAATACATATAAACATCCATGATTCGGAAACAAATGTCCATGCTCATCACACAAACATTTGCTCCTACCGGGATTTGAACACGGACCCTAAGAACGCAAGGCAGCGTCAAAACCGCTGCTGCGCCATTCGGGTCGTATGTTATGTGCAAGAATTAGTAAACCCTTCAAATGTCATAATATTATAAAACATGGAAACGGGCATTTATCGCGAATTTTACCTTTAATATAAGCCCGACGTTTCGACCGGATTGCACCAGCCGTGGTCGCGGGAAGACTGAAGTATTGGAGGTACCGCCACAGCAAAGCGAAGGTGTTTATTCAACTACCCTCACTTGATTTTCATAAATGTTAAATAGGGCCGGTTCACACAAGGACAGCACACTACACTAACAGTGTCCGCGTAACGAGATGATTTCACTTGACGAGTATAATTAGTGATCACTGGATTCCAAGCGGAAAAGAGTCTGAAGTCGATATCAAATGTCATAATATGCCTGGCGTTTTCCTATCTTAGTTAAAAATACAATTATAGTGGCTATTAAATGGTGACTTTACGATTACACATAATCCTAACTGGAGAAGAGAACGTGAACGTGTGTTGCATAAAAATGGATGATACAAAAGAAATTTGTCGTCGTAACAGGTGGCATTCAGGTGGGTTTCTGTCTGCTCTCATGAAACAAGGGCGTGAGTTTATGTAGGAATTTTGTGAGACAGCGACGAGACACATTATTTATACCTTAATCAATTAAGATACTTGCTATAACGCCCAACTAATCACATTCATCCTTTTTTTAACACTTAAGATGTCGAGTATCAAAAAAAAGTTAATGTAAACATAAGTAAACATTAACTTTTTTTTTGATACTCGACATCTTTGCCAAATAAAATTAATGTATCATGGCCTTTTTCGAGTTCTTTTAGAAGAGAACTAACATGAGACTGATTTATTTATATGGGCACTTAGCATAGAATGTTCAGCGACTACGTTTTCACTAATTGACCCCTAAAATAATGCCTAAATATTATTGGACTGTTGAAAAGTCAACTCTCAACGCTGAACGTAGCGTTGAAAATCCAGAGCTGTTTTTTTAGGTGCAGCCCAGTATTACTGAAACCAAGCATTAGGTTCCCGACATTACTGTTAAATATATTTCACACAGTATCACACTTACTTTTTACAGTTTCTCTCGAGCGTTAAAACTTATTTTAGTATTAATAACATTCGAAACTTTCCTCATAAAGGATTAAGTGTTGCCGCTTATATTTTAGACGGAACTTTATTGTAGCGTTAAAATTAATTTAGTAGGCAGTAGGCATATCAGACTTAATGTTGTCGCGTCCCTAAAGCTGTGTGCTCCCTAATAAGACGCATGAGTAGAACGTCCCTAATTATTATGACAGTGATAAGAGGTATAAAGAGAAGTTATAAAAAAATCTTTCTCGGTATGAACACGACTGCTAAGGAGGGATGAAACGTATGTAACTATAGTCTGCGCCAGATAAGTAGGAATTAAAGGTCATTGCTCTTTCCTTAAATTCTCTGCGTAGGTACCCCGACAATACATTATGAATCGTTTTTTATTACTAGAAAAAGTCAAGGAGGAAAGAAAAAAGAAGAAGAAAGGAAGGAGGTAGTTTCGGGACCTGTTTATGTCATTATTTCTGTTTTCGGAATTATGTATTTGAATAAATGTATTCGGGTTAATGACCTTTATTTCCTACTTATCTGGCGCAGACTTTATAAGAGTGATACGAATGTTGATGGATGGAGAGTGTAGTGTCTAAGTTTAAGGTTGTAGGTACAATAAAACACTATTTTCAATATCACTACGTTATGCGTGCTGTCGCTACGATTGCTCGGACAAGACTGCGAGTGCGGTGCATCGCCCCGCACTCCTTCCACCGCGCAACCCCCACTACAGCAAGCATAACTTATTTATTAAACGTCACAGAGAGGGCGAGGAAGGAGAAAGAAAAGACGGATCGATTGAGAAGAGGAATGATATGAAAGAGAAAGCGGTTAATGAGGATAGAAGAAGTAAACATGCTGCGCTGACCCTAAGTAGAATAGAACAGGGGCAGGGAGATGATTTAAAAATGTAAAGATCAAAATGCGTGGTGGATCAAATATAGAACACGAACGAGGCTGGCACAGGAGCATTGAGATTTGCATGAACAAAGAGAAGCTTAAGTCCAACAGTTGCTTAAGTCGGGCTGTGAACGCTGCGCTGTGACGTTTTTTTTAATGTTACAGCACCATGCTGAGATAGGGGCCTTTTGGCCTAGTACAGGACAAATTTCATTTCATTTTATTTTTTTATTTTGCGGGCTAATAAATGCTTTTTCTTTCTTCTTTCTTTCTAGAAGTTGATGATAATGACGATTCTAAGAATAGAGATATTATAGATAGGACTAGCGCAAGTCGTTGAAAGTTGGTTAATATGATTAATATGTCTGCAAGCGTAAGTGAAGCATGTTAAGTTTCACTAGAGCTTGCTTCTTTTTAAAATTTCAGACGCAACAGAATTATTGGAAGGAGACGTCAAGACATTTAGACAAACCCAAAAAGAAGAAGATTGTGAAGCTAATCATACAAAACCAAGGATTCCTTACTCTTTTCTGTTAAGAAAAGAGTAAGGAATCCTTGGTTTTGTATTTTAACTATGCTTTAAAAACTAAGCTGGTTTGTTAAAACCAGCTTAGTTTTTAAAGCATAGTTAAAATAATGGCTGTGCCATCACCATGGCTCCAATAGAGCGGATTGAATCAATTACGTTGCTAAGGCGCCGTCCAAACGAGCGGATCGCATGTCCACAAATGTGGACGTGGCCTAGTACTCGTCCGGGGTTTATTCCCAAACATAATTATTAAGTGAATTACAGCAGTTACACAAGACTCGGTTGAAATTCATTAGAAAATTGTGTCTTCACCCTTTTAAACATTTGGGTCAGACCGCAATTGTGGGGTAATTTTATTTTATTTCTTTCGGGTTTTAGGGGTCTTTTTCTAGAGTAAGGTATTTAGAATAGCTGTTTGCTCAACATTACTTACCTCTTTGCCTTTTATACAATTTTATTAACTCTGGAAATTAGACACAAAGTGTCAAAAGTCCCACTAACTCACTCTCTTTCTTGAAAAGGGAACTGTGTGACACTTTTTTTCTAACCTCTAACTAGGCAATTCATAACACATATCTTTCAAGGTTTCATAGCATCACCCCGACCCAGCCACGTGTTCAGGTCATCTCGCCAGCAGCACTCTAAAGCAACCTCTTTCTGGGCCGACCTCGAAAATTTCTCATACCTACGCATGAGTATTTTTTCTAAATGTTATTTGCGATTTTCAAACGATAGAGTAAGTTCCAACCTTCTGTGTATGTCAGCCTACTTCAAAGTAGTTACCTGTTCTTGTTCAAAGTTTACTAGAATAGAGACTTTCCGACCTTCCTCATCAAATCATCCAAAACTGTAGCGTAGTCTCCACCTAGATACATGTTGACACGTAGGTACATGTTTCAGGGTCACCCAGAATTAGGAATGTTCTTATATGGGGTGATTTTATAACGACATAACCGCCTTAGACCAAGTTTTTTGGGCGATTGAAAGGACAGCAATCTGAGGAGCTCGTGGATAACAAATAACAGCTGCATGGGTCGGATGGGTCGCAGCATCTTCAAGGTTAAGTAGCGCTTGCCAAGGTCAGTCTGTGGATAGATGACCATGATCATGACATACATGACTTTCCGTGCCTCAAAAAGCACGTTAAGCCGTTGGTCCCGACTGTCATTTGTAGATCTTTCAAAGTTATAACACGTAGTCAGTGACCCGAAAGTGCCAGACTTTCGGGTCACTTCAATCAACCAGGGGTTGTGGAGGTCAGATAAGCAGTCGCTCCATGTAAAATACTGGTATTCAGCTGCATCCGGTAAGACTAGAAGCCGACCCCAATAAAGTTGGGAAAAGGCTAGGTAGGTAATGTTTGAAAAGACAACAATCTCATCTTTTCCTAACACTTTCACTAATTAGAAAGTTTTAACCTTTTAACTAACATTAACGCAACACCTAGATGAATGCATACATATTATTTTACTGTTGGAGCTTTTACTCCCTGCTGTAAGACGATCAGAAGTGCCCTTTTTTACTAAATAGGCTTGAGTTTGGTCACGACCCGCATATTAAGGGTTAGTATCATTTCGTCTAAAAAAGCAGCTGGTCTAACTAGCAAGTGATCTAAAAAGCAGCTGGTCTAAGTACAAACAGGTCTAAAGCAAAAATCGTCTAATTAGCAAGCGGTCTAGGCATATATTATGATAAAATGTCGCATGATAACCATTAGTGAAACGAGCAATAGACAAAAAATAAACACCCATGATCCTTTTAGGATGTGCTAGTGTCATTTAATCTTGGGGAGGTGAACTGTACCTGTGTCAGGTAGAATATGTCAAAAAATACTACATTTTCCTGAGACACAATATAATAACGTTGAAGCGTGTCCTGTAATGCGTTTAACCTAGTTCCATTATAAAACCTTATCAGTAGTTTAAAACACGGTGTACTTGGAAAATATAAAATCAAGCCCTTTTAAAGCTCTCTCGGTTAAAAGCTCCCAGGTATAGTTTTTTACCTTCTCAAATTGCATTAACTACTTAAGTATGCGGTAAATTGAAAGTGAATTACTTTAAAGCTTCTAAGTACCAGTAACTGGATTGTGGAGGTCAGTTAAGCAGTCGCTTCATGTAAAATATTAGTATTCAGCGGTTAAACAGGAAGCCGACCCCAACTTAGTTAGTAAAAAATAGTACCTAATGATTCTCATTGGCCTAGTGTAGGTACGGCGAAATCGAATTTAAGTTACACTGAGCACCTTTTGACCGTCACAATTAATAATAATAATTACTTTATTGATACAAATCCTTACAATATGCTTAATATCTAGCTAAAGTTCACAATAGTTAAGGCGTACAAAAGCTGAAACCCTGACTCCTAAACTAGGAAAACCTGTGATTTAGGAATCAGTGTTCTACTGCCACTTGGACACTATAATAAACCTTATGGAAATTGAGAGCTGGTAAGCTGATATTATTCGAAAGAGATTATTATGCAGTGTTATACAAAGTTAATATAATAAAAGTTGAAAAAAACAAACTCACATTTAAAAGTTAAATTTGAAAAGTATAAAATGACTGTGTGGTGGATTCTGTATGTGTGATTTATTTGCATTGTGTGAGTGTGCGTATGTGAGTGTGTGTTTGTGACTGTGTGTGTATGTGAGTGTGTGTATGTGAGTGTGTGTGTGAGAGTGTGAGTGTGCGTGTTACAATTACATAAGGACAGTCCCCAAAAAGCACACCTTTGGTCACTTCTTAGTATTAAAGCTAGGGAAACGAAGTCGCAATAAAAAATCCCTATTACCAACATAATTTGTCTGTTTTAGGCTAAAACATAAACCATTCCTTACCAAGGGGTATTGTATCATCCAGTGCAAATTAGTTTTCGGAGGTCACTTAAGCAGTCGCTACATGCAAAATAATGGTATTCAGCTGCATCCGGTAAGACTGGAAGCCGACCCCAACTAAGTTGGGAAAAGGCTAGGCAGATGATAGCAACAAACAACAACAACAGCCCATAACGTCCACTGCTGGACATAAGCCTCTCCCATGATGGGAGGAATTTGCCGTAATCTCCACGCTTGGCAGGCGGATTGGAGATCGCAGTGATGAAAGACTAACAGAAAACGCTGCCGCCCATTCTCCGGTCTACGGAGGCGCAAGGTGTTCTGCCTCAGACATTAGTCGCCTTATACGACACCCGTGAGTGTAATGGGTTGGTTCTATTCTACTCTGCCGGATACCACACGGCAGATGATAGGTTTATACTTAAATTACTTGGTTCTCTTTCTTATTATGAACCTGATGTGACCTACTGCTCCTTATTTCCGTTCCTGTACACCTGACAACCTAAGATATGCTACATTTTAGGATGATCGGTTCAGTGGTTTAAGTGGTTTAGGGTAACAAACAAACACAAACTTACTTTCGCATTTTATAATATTACCATAGCTTCTGCCAGCGGCTTTGCCCGCGTGAAGTTTGATAATTGTCCCATGGGATCTTACTACCGGGACAAAAAGTATTCTATGTGTTAATCCAGGTTATAAACGATTTGTGTGCAAATTTCATCCAATTCCGTTCAGCAGATACTCACAAACTTTCGCGTTTATACTATTAGTAGGATGGATATGGACGTATTGATACCCGCATTGAATAGAAGTATTGAGAGCAGCGGTGGCCCAGTGGTGGCGGCCCCGACTTACGAACAGTAAGTCGTGGGTTCAAACCCAGGCAGGCGGCATTACTTTCTGTAATTTATTTCATCACCACTGCTCTCAAAACGGTGAAGGAAAACATCGTGAGGAATCCGGCATGTCCTTGGGCCCGCGTGGTGGATTATACCTGCCCATACGCAAAATACGCGCTTTGACGTGGAGTTGCGGACACCAGCCCGTTATACAATTACAAATTGATACCCGCAACTTATAATCCCCACAAAAATCCCGATTCCCTCCTCAACATTCAAATCCCCCTGTACATCTGCATTGTCCGTCGTTCTCGTAAACAGGCACCCTTTATTGACACGATAGTTTACAGCATCTATACATGATTCCAACAGTTTTATGTCGGCCATGTGCTGTTTGATTAGCTTTCAGTTTATTTGGGTATTTCTCGCATCGATTCAGCAATGAATGTATGGTTTGTTTGATCCGAATGTATTAGTTGCCTTCCATCGATGTTAGCAGTTTTATTTGCTTATGGTTTCAGAGATTTTGTGTTGATACAAATGTGCTGGATTTGGGTCGGGTTGGGACTAGGAAATCGTGAAAACCGTCCAATCATGACATGGACTGTACTTTGCCTGAGTTAGCTTCAGCTTTTGTTCATTGTCAGATTAATTTCAAACACCTAAGTCAATGCCAAAATGTAATAAGATAGTCAATGTTCAAGATTAGTAGTGAGATTTACTGCCGGAGTTACCCTACACCAGATGTCAACCGCACATCAATGGTTAGAATTTGATACTTACAGCGCTTTTATGTTTAAAGCAGTAAGAACCATTTTCATTGTAATATAGTTGAGTGTAGGTTACAGCTTTCATAAAGGCTCTGTATTCAATTTTATACTGTAGTTAATAACACTCCTATTTTCCATATTTTTTTCGTAAATAGTCAAGACTCATGACTAAATATTAAAAGTCGCACGGGCCGATCTTCAAGGTTAAGCAGCGCTTGCCAAAGTCAGTCTGTCGATGGGACCATTGTATGACCATTATATACCCGAGGCTCCTTGATGCCTCAGAAAACACGTTAAATCATTGGTCAAGGCTGTCCTAATAATATGTAGTTTTTTATAGTATCGAGTCAACGACTTTCAAAAGTTTGATAACCAGTCTTACTAAGGAGTATTGTATTACGGCTCTTTAGTCAACTGATCCCGCTCATTTGGATCCCGGGGGATCAGTTTACTTAATAGCCGCGTTGTGGAAGTAAGATAGGCAGTCGCTCCATGTAAAATACTGGTATTCAGCTCTGGTTAGTCGGAAGTCGACGCCAACAAAGTCGATAAAAGGCTAGGCAGATGATGAAATAGTCAAGACTACTTTCCTAAAAGCCCACAATCAAAAATATGATTTCTATACACATTAATGACGCAGCCAATAATCCCTTTGTCAAACGACGTCACACTCCAGCTTAGCACATACTCAGCCCAGACAATCCGGCTGGTATGCAGACAGTCAAAACAAGCAAAAGTACTCACTGAGTCACACAATGATTGCTGTGTTGTTGTTAATGCAACAATCTAACGCAAAACTTAAACCACTTCGTTCAAATTCATTTTCCTAGGTTACTTAGGGTGTGTGCACATAATTTTATGACAAACTGTTGACGTTTGAACTTATTATTATTATAAAAATATTGCTTCCTGTTATCGTATTTTGTTAACAATTTCAAGGGTTTTCATTTTTTGAACGGACTACTAATTCTTTTTCAAAAATAAAAGTAGCTTATGTTACTCTAAGGTCATCATCACAGCTATCTGCCAATTAGTCTCGTCAAATCGGTCCAGCTGTTTTGGAGATTAGTCGCAACATACAGACAGACAAAAAATATACGTTCATGTAATATACTTTAATGTGCATTCAGTAGAAAGCTGTTGTTTAGAAATTACAAGCAGGCACTTCAATTTAATTTATTTGTATAGATAGGGCAGTTAATTGTATAATATATAACACTGCCTGATTGTAACGTTTTGTAAATTAACAAGCTGCAATATTTGCTTTGGAAAACATAAAAACAGTTTTTGTGTTTATTTTAACTTTTTATTTTTAAATATTTGAAAACAGATTGATAAATTTTTATTGTCAGAATTGTAAATTGAACTAGTTTAATGAAATAATGCACATTCAATTGAGGCACCACGTTCATGTGGCTTGCAGGATTTTCACGAGCTACCGCTGCGTCTTGCATTATGTGAGCATTTTGTAGGATTAAAATGTGGCGAAATTATTGTCTAGGCACAACTAGAACTGCTTCTCAGCAGAAGCCTTGCTTCGGTGAAGCCTTTCTTGCTGCCTAACAATTTTATCTTGCGTGTGGAAATAAATCCTTATGAATGTTCTCGGCCTTGAAATGGACAAAGAGGTCTGTCAGACTCTAACTGGCTTAAACCACACGGTGTTCTTAAACTACATTTGGCCAGAGTGCTGGAGCACTTGTGCAGTCGCATATCTCTCGCACAGTTCCTTAAGTTAGCCTTCTAAAAACGCATCTAAACGCGCCTCAACTAGCAACGTCATTAATACCGCTTGCACCACAATTAGCGCCGGATATCATGTTTTATAACTGCACCCAGTTGATCTAGTTGCTCTAATAAACGTTACGACATTTTAATACAAGCGAATTGATAAAGTGCTGCGGTGTAACAGATCTTGGAGTGAGGCTGCATAGTTTGTTTTATGAGTTTTTCGAGATATTTGAACTTACTGGCTAATCCTCTGATGCTTCAGTGGATTAGCTAGTAAGAGAAGCTACTTATATTTTATGATTGTGTTTTGTTTCTTTGAATAGAGCCTCGTTGGTATCATGATTTTCATCAAGTGCACGATATTAAGCGGTCTACTGATATACCTTGACGCCTCTAAACCCGAAGGGTTAGGCGAAGGTGTACCCCAGTACACCAACATTTCACCAGTTAAGTTTAAGTCCCATTTAGGGTGAGCCTATTGCCATCAACCAGGCACAAATCCAAACACCGTGGCTACTGAGAAGTCCTTGTTGGAAAAACTCAGTAGTAGTTGATTCTTTGCTTGCGACTACTATATCAACAAGACAACACCAAAGATTGTGACTTGTAAGTTTACGAGTATACGAACTATAAGACCTTCCGGGTTCTGTCTCAGACCATGCAACTGAACAACTTTTGTTCTATGACTTCCGAGAATTCATAACTTTGTTTTAGTTTTAGCATACATCATGTTGATCAGCTAATCACGTCAGCGTCCCCTGGCAAGATGGAACAACGACCATAGAAAGGCGACTGATTCAGACTGGATCCAGCAGGGCGAGGATAGGGTGCTATATACTTATGTTTGTCATTACTTTGACCGATGGGATTACCCATTGGGCGTACGGCTTGTATCTCTGTTCCTATAGAAAGTACAATTATTTTTGGTGTAAATTTACTCTTGTTTTCGAAGTGACACCTATAATATTTTTAAGGAATGTTCATCCAAGTGAGTAAAACCAAAAAATTCGCAAAACAGCGTTATTGTTTCAGTTAAAAAGAGTGGAACTATCAGACTCATTTGCAGTTTCCAACATTTAAACATTCAGTTAGCTCTTGTAGTTTTACTACAAACTTTCCACTGCCAAAAACTTGTCAAAAAATTACCACTGACATATTCATACGAGTATAATCGAAAAGACTGTTGCTCCATCAACATTTGTTTAGACTAAAACGAAACAACATGGGGGCAGAATAAAAAAAAAGGAATTTCAAAAGACAATTTCGTGTCCATTCACGGAGCATGTTCCCCTCGAATCACGACTAACTAGTTGTCAAAGGCATCGCACGTGCCGGTCCGGCTTTTTCTGGACGTTTCTAGCCGTTCCCACGAACTTATTGGCCGTTTCCGATGTTTTTCGGAAGGTCGCGAACGTTTTAAAGCGGTGCCGCGTGAAATTGGGGGCTGATTCAGATGCGTTTAGATGATACATGCGTTCTGAATTAGCAATAATGTGAGACTGTATAAGGGTTATGATTGGTGCGAGACGGAATAGGACGCCGTCACCTCCTTCTGCGAAGCAGTAATGCTAGAGAAGGAGGTGGCGGAACGTGAGAGGGAGAGAACCTCACAGAGTCCCGGCCGCTGTGGGAGACGCCCCGGGCGTCGGAGGCCACCACGTGACCCCCGGCCACCGTAGGCGCGGGCCTGTGGACGGTGGGCTATGGGCTAGCTCGCCGTCCGTCCGTCTCATGACGACAGGCCGTGTCGACGGCGCGTTCGTGTTCCACGCGCGCCTCAAAGAGAGTCACCAAAAAGGAAGGGGTCCGCAAGGACCGATGCCTGCCGGGGCTGCGGAACTGTTCGAAAGAGATATTGTGGCCTAAAACGCTAAAAGAACTAAAGACCACCCACCCAAAAAAACAACTCTCAAAAGCTGCTAAAGCAAACACACTGACGTTGTTTAATTGAAACTCGAAACAGACCTGGATAAGTGGGAACAGAAGTACGTTTTCTCCCTAGTAGCTTAAAAAACATAAAAATTCTTCATTTAACGAGTGATAACAATTTTAAGCCAAGTTTTAGGGCACAGTCTGAACTCTTATCTTAAATTTATAGATCACAGAGATTGTTAATGAAAATTACTGTCACCCAAACTGCTGGCTGTAACCGTTAGGATACAGTTAAAAATTATATTCTTTTTAGTGGTTTTGGAATTGTAATTTTAGGTGTCTAGAAATGTGTTAACCAGTTGGATGTCATAATAATGAATTCCTTTGCTAGCATATTTATATTATTAAATTCATGTCGCGGTGGACAAGGGCCTAACCCGGCTCTACTTGGCTAAAGAGAACAGGTGGTCTACCATGACGTCCTAAAGTAGGATCGTTTTAATCTTGTTCTAGTGTGGGTAAGAGACGGAGCTATAGAGGACGTCTAGCGCCATCTCTTTCCCACACTGGAACAAGATTAAAACGATCCTGCTTTAAGACGTCATGGTAGGCCACCTGGGCGCTAACCAAGCTTACACTTAACTTGACACTAACGACCGCAGGGAGGTATGGTGGAGTAAGGAGTTTCACAAACTCTTTTTCTGGGCCTTGTATGGGCTCGATGTAGACCTGTCAGCGTCCGTAGCCAGCCTACGTTAAATTAATTATTAAAAGAAAGAATGTTGAAAAGCTAATGGTTTATTAGTGTCTTAAGATTTAGCATTCTTGGTCTATAGAGGTGCTAACCCTATACAAAGTTGAATTATAATACTACAGGATAGAAAGGACACCGAGGCACAAACGGTCACCAGATATTCAGAACATCATTCTGAACCCCCACATAATAATATAATTTTTTCATCAGTAGTTTAAAAAAACAGCTCCTCGAGTCCTTTCCATCCGGTACATATCATCATCATCATTTCGACGTCCACTGCTGGACATAGGCCTCCCCCAAGTGTCGCCACATTGACCGGTCCCGTGCGACTCGCATCCAACGGATTCCCGCAACCTTCACCAGGTCATCGGTCCACCTAGTGGGAGCTCTTCCAACGCAACGTCTTCCGGTTCGCGGTCGCCACTCCAGAACTTCTCGGCCCCATCGGGCATCCGTTCTGCGAGCAATGTGCCCTGTTCACTGCCACTTAACTTTGGCAATTCTTCGGGCTACCTCGGTAGCTTTGGTTCTCTTGCGGATGTCTTCATTTCTGATTCGATCACGCAAGGAAACGAAGTATAATCTGCCTAGGATTTTCCCTAATATTTTAGGGTTGACTTCCAGACTTTAGCAGATGTAACTGATGCAAAATGCTCATGCAAATATGCGTGACTGAAACGACCAACATAGTGTGACGTTATTAAACAGACCACCCACCGCCATGTAATAAATATCAAATTGTACCTAACAAATAAAGATATCCTTAATTGTGGAGAACAGCGATGCTCCATGGTAAGGTAGTTATTTGTATGAGTTACCGATTCGTCACTGTTCCGATTCGTCATCGAAAAACAATAGATCACGTTTCACACCTGTTTCATATATTTTTGTTTTTATTGTACCGATTCGTCATTGATAATAAAGTATCGTGAAATGAGCAAACTTATAAAAATTATAATAAGGTAGGTAGGTAGACGTTACGAACATTTTTACAAGTTTTGTCTTAATATTATTATTCAATTTCGTGGCAATTTTTGTAAAGAAAAACTCAGTACCAGGTTGCTCAACCTAACTGCGCTGCGTACTCCACATTAGACCATGATTTATGTGTTATGTTGGACACGGATGTTAGTTTGTTGGTGCCTCGGTGGTCCACGAGAATGGCGTAAATTTAAATTATCTTTTTTTATGTCATAATAGTTGCTGGACGTCTAATTTGGTGGCATTCGGAATTGGGTTACGATTTACTGTTCGAACTGTGGTTATTTCAGGCTTGGTTTCCGCAAAACTGAGTATTGTATTGGACTCATGACTGAATTGATTAGAAAAGTTAAGTCATTCATCAACTTCGAGTACTTTATCAAACTTGTAGCACATATTACAAAAAGTACCACAGTAAAATAGTACAAAAGTACTACAGCAAAATAGTACAAAAGTATTACAACAAAATACTACAAAAGTACTACAGCAAAATAGTACAAAAGTACCACAACATCATCTATGCCACAAAGGCAGAACTAACATCAAAATTCTGAATGGCGCAATTGGCTAGTTTCCACCATCAACAACAACAACAACAACAACAGCCCATAATGTCCACTGCTGGACATAAGCCTCTCCCATGATGGGAGGAATTTGCCAGGCGGATTGGAGATCGCAGTGATGAACGACTAACAGAAAACGCTGCCGCCCATTCTCTGGTCTACGGAGGCGCAAAGTGTTCTGCCTCAGACATTAGTCGCCTTTTACGACACCCGTGAGTGTAATGGGTTGGTTCTATTCTACTCTGCCGGATACCACACGGCTTTCTGCCGTTTCCACCATCAATAAATTGTAAATCTATTTAGTCAGTTAGAGTATTGGAAAATAATAGACACATATTTTTTGTTTTTGTAAATCAATAAACATTGACAAAGATAAAACGCCTGAAAACTCGGCTGAAAACTGGCTCGTGACGTCACAACGCACTAAAAATATAGCACGGCGTGACGTATTGAGAATTTTAAGAGCGTCGTACCTTCGTCAATTGGTTTACGTAACAAAAGAAAAAATACGTGTCAAATATTTTTGATAATCTAACTGACGGACTAATTAGATTTTTTTAGGACACGAATAAAAATTAGACGAAGACTTAAGAATAAAAATCGGAAAACCCGACAGCAATCGTCGGGTAGTAGCCGACCAGACACAATACCCATCTGGTTGGAGAATCCTTCCTTTTCAATGGAGAACTTTACAGACAGCCTGGCTCTTCAAATGCCTATAAACTTGAAGCATTTATTTAAATTAAACAATTTACGGGTACTTTTGAACTGTCATGGAGTCCATCAATTGACCGTTAAAAAATATCGATCTCTATGGAAAAGAACGCACAAGAAACTTCTAAAACAATCTTATAAATCCAGTGATATAAATCAAAATTCTATCCTCAAGAATAAAACCTACAATCCACTTTTCTGAATAAAAATATTTTATTCGACTCTGTAATCAACCCTACTAACTCACCCAAAGAGACAAGAAGGGTAAAAATTTAATATTTATTAAATTACTTTTAGTCTTTCAGAAGCCCTTTTGTTAGTGATCCTAAACAAACGAAATTATGCAAACATGGCGGCCATCTTGGCTTACTGACAATCGAGACTGGCTACCAAGTTGTGATATTTAGATTGTTGTGGAGGCTAGGCAGGTCATCTTGAATGTTATAAAGTGATGTGATGTGTAGATAGAGACGATAGAGTTGTTAAGTGTTATAACAGATATTGAACACTGTATAGTTAGCAGACCTTAGATTTGATCTTTCAGCACACGCATTATCTTTAATTTATTATGAGCTTGATGTGTTCCACAGACAAACAGACAGACAGACAAAGACAGACAGACACACAAATATTTACGAGCGATAGACGGGACAAGACGAAGACAATCGTAATCCAAATACTTGTTACTACTTAGTAACTAATCGTTCTGACTAGTGTCACACGCCCGCTTGATGTCAGGAAGCATTCTTGTATCAAAATTGACAATGTTCGGGATCTCTATCTCTTTGGTCCTACTGCAGGGCAAAGCCCTCACTTTCTTCCTTCTTTGGGCCCAATCCTTTTGATAAGAGTCTAGCTCGCCATCTCCATCTCGGTTCTGTTGTTCAGAACCCAATCTGGGGCCATTTTGGCCCAATTCTGATGCGACATGCGGCAGATGTAGTCTGCCCAGTTAAATTTTAATTTGGTGGCTGCGTTGCAAACGTCTGCGATTTGGGTCTTGGATCCAAGTAAACACTCGGGGCCTGTCAGCAGGCCATGGAACGAAGTATACCAGGAGCTATTTCTAACCGTATTAGTTATACGTATAAATTGCTTTATAAGAATCACGTAAATCCGCCCAAAAATTACGGAGGAATTGATGTACAAACATGAAAAAAAAAAGAACTGGCCAAATGCTTAACTACTACCTTTGTTTGAAGTCGATTAAAAAGTTATTATTACAACCAGCATACATGTTACTTATCTCTTGTGTGAACCATGTGCGTGTTAAATTTATTCATCCCGAATTTTCACAAACCTACAGACGATTTTACATGCCCGTAATAATAAACAGAGCCACACCAGACATACCAGCCTTGGTTCATAGAAACGCAGCATTCACGCTGCGTTCCCGCAACGTTCCCACAAAGCTGCAACCTCGCTGATTTACGACCGCCGAATCGCAGGAAGTTACAGATCGGCACCTTTGATACCAAATGTTCTTTGTTTGATACAGGAAATCAAATAGATGTTACTAATTTTGGATGGGAATTTCTATTGACTTCAGGTTTGTAACAGAACAATCAAGGCGTATTTCTGCTTGACTGAAAGTGCTGTATGAGATATTTTTCAGTTTCCTTTTTTTGATTTTTATTATGCTGATAAAACGGTACCTATATCTTACTTCTTATCTTACCATCTTACCAATATTATAAATGCGAATGTTTGTGAGTATGGCTGGATGTATGTTTATTATTCTTTCACGCAAAAACTACTAAACAAATTTGGATGAAATTTAGCACACAGATAGTTTATAACCTGGATAACACATAGAGTAATTTGTATCGCGGTAGTATGATCCCGTGGGACAATTATCGAACTACACGCGGGAAAAGCCGCGGGCGTATGCTACTGTCTAAGAAGAAGAAGTAATATAATTCTTAACAATTCAAACTCCCAACTAGGCAAAATTATGTGCTGAAAAAAAATCGTAAATAGCGGTATTATTTTACTTCCTAATTAAAACAAGGTGTTGAGAGCCTTTTCACCATTAAAACAAAATACAGTTCAATATGAAAAGCGTTTCGAAACAAACATCCTACGCGGCCACAAAGAAACTTCATAAAAACCACTAGTATTTAACAAAAAACAATATGGCATTATATCATTAGAAAACTTCGCCTCCCACCAATTAAAAACCAACCTTACACCTCACTAAATAAAGTCTATATACATTCACCCAGGAAATGAATCATGATTAAAGAAAAACCAACCTAACTTTGCGGTCGAGTAATTTAATTTTCCGCAAGAAATGAAGCGGGGGGCGATTTAACCGAGCGCAAAAACAAATTTGTAACGTCAAGAAAAAGCTTCAGTGACGGAAAATAAAGAGATTTTGCTGGAAATTACAAAAGAAAACCGCAAAAATCGAAACAATAGGTTTGAGACAAAGAGCCGTGTGACGAATTGTGTAGTTGAGTATGGCTGCACAAATAGGACTGGAATAAAAAATTAAGGGACAGTTTCTTATAAGTGTAATGATTGTGAAGCCGTAAAACTACCCTACGCGAACGTTACGACGTAGTTTTGGTAACAACGTGACGTTTGTTTATCTGTGGTCGCGTTTATTTGGCTAATAAATAAGATGTCAATCCACTCAGAACATAAATAAACAGTATCGAACGAGAAGGAATACATTTCAACACTCACACTCTTGTACTAAGTATATTTATTAGTTTCAACGATTAATTAAATTGTAAGTTGGCTTAATTTGTTTCTTTATGAGGTGTTAGAAACGCGAGTAAATCTCGGATAATTTATCAAAATTGCAGAATTCCGAATCGGAATTTCGAGCTTTAATTACATACTTACGAGTTTACTTTGCAATTAAATAAGGGAAATATAATAACATAACATAACATCACGCCTGTAATCCCCAAAGGGTTAGGCAGCCGTGTACCTAATAGTACACCTACATTTCGCCTGTTATGTTTAAGTCCCATGTAATAGGGGGCGAGCCTATTGCCATCAACCGGGCACAAATCCAGACTCCGTGGCAAGGACGGAAATATTTTTCCTCAAAATATGTTTTATTTGTCTATTATTATCAATATTTCTATAGTAGACACTTTTTCTAAAATATTTTGTACCTACCCAAAAAAAACGTCACCTCAAAAACACCTGCTACCTCTAGTATTTCGCGAGATAATTCCTCAGCCGTCCATTTTCTCACAATAAATTACATCAGTGTGATGTAATGCGTGCGTATGATAATTAGCCGTTTGTTAGAACTGTAACCGCAACACATACAGAATGTAATGCGCGCTCGTTTTCTTAAGTATTTGGGGTTATACGGGATTCTATTCGGATGTACTTTTGTCTAAGTTTTATTTACTTTGTGTAATATATTTCATCACCACTGCTCTCAAAACGGTGAAGGAAAACATCGCGAGGAAACCGGCATATCCAAAAACCAAAAATGCAAAGGTAAGTGACGACATCTATCAACCCGCACCGGGCCCGCGTAGTGGATTATATGGCCGATTCTCTCTTATAGAGAGGAGGCCTGTGTCCCAGCAGTGGGAACATTATACATATTATTTTATGATAATCAGTTTTATTATTTTCATTGACTCACCTATCGATTATTATTGAGAACGCCTTGAATAATTAAAAAGTAGTTTTCGAAGACCATCTGATGACTTCTTGGAATGTTCCGGTTTTAGTGTATTTATGTTGGCTGTGCAATTACCACGGTTATTGTATTAAAGATGAAGATACTTCAGTACAATTATCACAATTAAAATATCGTGACTCAGAAAAAGCGATGAAGCCACTAAGTATTCCTCATTACAATTAAACGATCAGAAATAATCTTTCCTTGCCACAGTAATATCAATAAAGTGACACTCAGTCAACTTAACAAATTACAAAAAAAAAACAATAATAAAAATATAACCTTGATCTATCCTACCAACAATTTGTACAGCATTCCCAACTACCCACTCGTGTGTCCACACTGTATGATAATCTGAAACAAGGTCCTGAGATTAATGTCATACCACCTACGCCGAGACAATTGTGTGCAGACTACCGAATTGATAAAGCTAAATAAACACTCCGTGTATTTTCATATTTTCTTAGAGATCCGTACGTAAATACGAAGTTTAATTTTAACTTAACAATCTGAATTCATGAAAATAATATTTTATAAATTATACTTTTTCCATGGAAAAGTAATACAGATAATGTTCGCTTTAATTTTATTTTTTGTTATATTATTTTGTAAGTTATTTAATAACATAACTTTACGGAAAACTGTTAATTTAAAATCACTGAATTATTCAGATTTTCAATGAATATTTTCGCGGAAACCTTTTTACTCCAACATCTCTTATAAACGTTTTAAACAAAATATAGTTTTAATGATTGAAAACATTTGTATTTACTTTGACTGTAACTATATGTATTTGTGGGTAAATAGAAACATTCGATGAAAGTTTTGGAAACGTAGTCGATATATCAAGAGAGTCCAATATTGCACGGATTACCAGGGTGGGATGTCACGGATTACCACACACCAATTAATTTTGGTATTTTTTCGGATTCCATGCATTCATCGTTGTATTTAAAGTACATGATGTTGAGTGCAGCAATATTTGTGTATTTTTACTTTTGAATTGATATGTTCCTAAAACTTAAGTTGCGGAGAGTGGGCTTCTTGACATTAGCATGATCTGCCTATAATGTTATAATTTTCCCACTGCTGGGACACATACCTGTTCTTTGTGAGAAGGAGTGGACTATAGTTATCCACAACGCGGACCCAGCATGCGTTAGTTGATATCACATGTCTTCGAATGTAAATGTGTCTATTAACTTGTAATTGGATTTAAAAACATTTTTCTAAAGCAACTGGAAAAAAAAGCTATTTAATCAAATATTCGATATGTATTTAATGTTTACGTTTACTGGTTTAAAATCTAACATGCAAAGTACAGAACCCAATCACATTCTAGTTCATCTGACACGCAGCCATTCTATCTTTTTAGTATGTAAAAATATTCGGGGAATTGTTTCAGTAGTATTTTTTTTCATGGAACAATCCCTAAACGTTATAAAGATTTTACGTTTTAAACGTTTTTGTGAATAAAACATAATTTATTTCCTTTTCATTTTCTATTTGTTTTTTGCTCCCCGCTGGGTGATTTCTGCTTTCTATGACAAGGCCTCTACAAACAGTTAGGTTTAATGCCCGCAAAAAATCTTTGGCCTGGTGAATTTAGTTCGAGGATTACTTGATTCTGTGGGGTTTAATGCAAAGTAATAAAAACGTATATAAAAATAATAAATCAGAAAACAACAAAAAATACAACAAATATAAAACTCGCTTCCTAGTAAAAAAATCTACCAAATCAGCAAATAAATTACGAGGTATTCCAAAAATATTACCACTCAGCCGTATCCACGAACGAAATCTTACATTTATATAACATCGTGAATATTCCTCCTTATCCATCGTAAAGTGGGGACATCATTGTTTTATTATGAATCGTAGGCCATTAGAGGAATTGCGTAGATTTCGCGAACGGGTCCTGTCCCGCTGACGCAGCGTTTATGGTTATCCTAATAAAGAGTAAGTGTGCGACCCTGTGCCTTCGACGGTCGTTTGATGATTCTGGTCGGTTTTATAGCTGTGGTATTAGATTGGTCCTGACGTTTTTGGAAAAGTTAGTTAGACGCGTTAAAAAGTAAGGTTTACGACTTTTTCGTCAACTGGCAAATGAGAAACACGAGAGTGCGCGCGAGTTGAGCACGACAAAAAATAATAGGTTAATTGGAAGGTAAATCAACTCGCGAGTTTCTTACTCGTCAGTTGACGAATAAAGGTCATGGCACACTACACAAGCACCGCACCAGCACAGCTGTTGCCCGGCGTTGCCTCGAATTTAGGCTACGGCGCGGCGTCTACCCGCGGGCTGCGCAGCGTCCACCCGCGGTCCGCGCGGCGTCCACCCGTGGGCCGCGAGCCGTCCGCGAGGAGCAGGCTCGCAGTCCGCGCACTGGCTGGGATAGTCCGGGAGCTAGCGTTGCAATTAAGGTAGTGTTTTTACGCTGATCGTTTGCCATCTTGTTCATCGATCTTGAATGACTGATAAGTGAACCCAGCGTCAGCTGACGCACTCGCGTTGGGAGGAGTGGTGAAAAAAAAAGAAAAAAGAAATGGTGACCTTAGACCTACCTACCCCCCCTAATATGTCTAGTAATTATATTTTTATGTTAAGTGGTTTCGTGGATTAATTCACCTACCCCACTAACACCCTTTCCGTTACAGTTTAAAAGGAGACAGCGTTGTAGCAATGCTCCAATATTTAAACTTTTACTACGTCAGCTGACGCTCTTTCCACCGCTGCCCACGCAGCTGATTGTTGTTTTCGTACATTTGATAATCTAAACAATCACTTTGTTTTTCATCCGGCGTACTATAACTTTATTTCTTCATTCTTCTCTATTAGTTGTCATCTCATGACTTTATGAGTCATGTTCATGAGACTATGTTGATTAATCAAAAAATAGAGGGGTAATTATCATCGAACAGCATGCTAGAATATGGAACGAGTATTAATTTCCACGAAAAAAAATCTAGATGCTAGAAGGACCATGAACCAACCCATAGGGGAGGCCTTTGCCCACCAGTGGGACAGCAAAGACTGGGTCAGACAGGATGTCTCGTAGCTTGGGAGAGGTCTGTTATCCAACAATGGACGAGATTTGCCCTAATGAAGTAAATACTTAATTGAAACTAAAAAAAATAATTTTAAAAGCACCGACTTTACTACTTAGCTACTCTCTTTTAAAGGTACATCGACATTAAAAGGTGCATTAGTTAAGTAAGTATACTACCCACATTATGCGGTTATTTTAAATTATTAACATTCGAGCATAAAATATTGTTTGAATAAAAGATATAAATGGATTACGTAGCTGTTGAAACTGAAAATATTACAGTATCGCATTAAAAGGTTTTTTTCAATCATATTTCAAGAACAAAAACAACGAATTATACAGAGAAGCTTAGCATAAATTCGACAAACAAAACCTGAAAGTTGAGGTTTTTTTAATAAATTTAAAATGATACCTTTTTATAACGAAACACAATCGTAAGAATTATTTAGCGCTAAAAAACTTTTAAAAATATTTTTCTCGCAAAATACTGCTTAATTATGTTAAGGAGACGTCCCTGAAATTCAGAATGGCCTAGTTTAAGTGGCAGACATCCATTTATATTCAGTTTTAATGTTGTAACTGAAAAAATAATGCATAAAGCTTCTACGGTCGCTTAGCTCTTTTGGAGTTGCTACATTATTAAAACGTGTTTCTTCAAGTTTCAAATTATTGTTTCGTGGTAGAACTTCGTGTCATACAGATTAGCTGACTTTGAAATTCAGTTTGTTGTTGGTTTTAATGTAAATGTCTATGGTAATTCGGGAGATATAATGTTGAGTTATTTTTCAAATCTCTCTGTTAAAGTTTTTCTTTTCGTAACGATGAGTAAAACTATGAATTAATCAGAAAACAAGTGTAATATATCTGTGTGTATTTTATGTATTCTATACTCATGTCTACTTTCCCTCACACTACCTAAACGTAATTTTTAACTGATAAATCTAATTGTATTATACCTCAATATCCCATTGCTGGGCAAAGGTCTCCACTATATCTTTCTAGCCATTGCAATCTCAGCCCCGGCCTCGGTGGGGACGTCCATTCTCAGGCATCTATGGCGTGGAGATTTTTGCCTAACGGTCTATAAGCATGCGGCTTACGTGACTCGCCTAATTTCATTTGAGCTTGACAGCCAGTTTGCCCATAATTCCTGTTTTGGAGCGCAGCGTGGTGTTCCATATTTTGCCTGATCTTTTTTTTTACACCCAGAATGCTGCGCTCCGATGTTCTTTGGCACACTCCAAGGTGGAACTTCTGCGTCTCATCGCAGCGTTATAAAACAGCACAATATGTAAGATTTAACGGGTGTAAATGACACCGTCAAAGGAATATTATTTATGACCACAGATAGACATTAAGTTAACTATGTCATGAGACAACATTGATACGTGTCATTTGTTCATTGTCAGACTGAGAAACTTAAGTTGCGCAATCGTTGCTCGCTTGTGTTCTTGAAGAATTTTAATATTTTTTGTTGAAAAGATGGTTCATACCGTGCAGGACCAATTTAGAAGTGAATACCTCTATCAAGACTCTCTCCTTCAGTTTGATTGTTTTTTAAAGCTATTGTGTGAGTGTTTTGGTGAAAAGAGGATGGGAGGCATAGGCAATGTGAAATTCTATCAGGGATAATAATAATGGTAAAACCCAAAGTCTATTGAGCGGATATAAGTAACCGAAAGTGATAGCCAGTATATGGCAGTGATTGCCTAGTGGTGTGACCATCAGATTGCCAAGTCATAGGTCTCGAAGTTCGAATCCCAGACACGCACCTCTGAGTTTCGGTTCATGTGCGTATTGTATAATTATCACTTGCATCGGTAAAGGAAACCATCGTGAGGAAATCAGCATGCCTGAGAGATATTTCTCGACTGTTACAGTTTTTATGGGCTTTTTACATAGGCCCATAAAAACTCTCGACACCCAGGTTAGGCACTTACCAAACGATAAAGAAAAAGAACCAACCGAAAGTAAAAACAAAAACCAATCATAGCCATACGAAAGGATTTGAAAGCGATTGACGCTTGTTTAGGTTTTCTATACAAAACAACTGATGACAACAATTCATACAACTCGCATGGGCCAACATATTTTTTTAATGCTTTCGACACTTTAAGAAGACGCAGACTGCTCCACTATTTAGTTGCCGGCAACCAACCGGCAACAATACAAAATCTCTCGTCTGTACAAATATAAATACTATATGTGTCGAGGGTAATAAAAGCAGTAGCTGTCGTAAACGTAGGCCGTAATCTTTATATCTGCGGCCGAGTTGGGATTTCTGTATGATACTCGTAGCTAACATAACATTATCCTTGTACTCCTCGAAGAGTTAAGTAGAGGTGTTCGTATAGTCCAGGGCTGCGGGGCAGTTCGAAAGAGATACCGTGGCCCCGGAACACAAAGGGCGATGAAGGAACATGGATGGGTTTTAGTCAGTAAAAGTCTAACACTCTCTCCTGCTCCACCCAGAGCGGGAGGAGTCATTTGATGATTTCCCATCCGATAAAAATAAAAGGTGTTCGTATAGTAAGTCCTCACGACGAACAATCAAGCACTAAAAAACCAGTTTATATCTCATTGGACGGGAAATCTAAAGGGTGTAAATAGCTTTAACGAAGCCGAAAGGCACTTGTTCTCCCCGTCATTGCGATCATTTTTTTGTTCATACCTGGGAACCTACCAGTTACGGAGATATTGGAGTTCAAAGTTCCAACTTTTTCACAAGTATTTTTTAAGCTTTACTTTAATATCAGCACAATATTTTGAGTGCGTTACATTGAGTTTTTTCGTAAAACGTGATTTTTCACTCAAAAAAAAAAGTAGTTTCCCAGCAATAATTTTGCGTAGAGTTACTTAGTTTGACGTACAGAATGCTTGGTTGACGGCTTCGTGAAGGGTTCGTTTACACCCTGTATACAAAGCGAAGCCATGTTTTACTGGAAATGTATATAACCTTTTGGGGATTACAAGCGTGATGGTTGTTATGTCACGAGCCAACATAAGTATAAAATTAAACTTAAATTAGACTTAAAGTTTCATAATCTCACACAAAATACAAAGATAGTTGATGAAGTTACTTATACAGTATTGTTTGACAAACATTAAGTTCTATAATTGTATGCATATTACTAACTATTAATATTGCTTAAGTTACTACACAAAACACAGACATAAGATAGATTAACATAAGATAGATTAAACTCAGTCTGAAAAATTATTTCATTCTAGCCAGACAAATTGAGACTGAATTTCATGAAGATTTAAATTCATCATTAACACACATTGAATATGATCTTCTAGAACTATCGCCTTTGGTAAATATATATCTGCATTAGTAGATACAATATGTACTAGAAAGCTATCATTCACTGGAAACCTACGTCTTTTCTTGACTTGAATGTGCCCTGGCGGTTTAGAGTATGTCATGCTCACTCAAATGTCTCGCTGATGGTGGCGCATGTGTCGGATCATTTAGTTCCCTTCAAAATGGTTGAGTTGAATGGTGCTGATCCATGCGTCATGTCCGTGAACGGGCGCTGTCAGTTGTGACTGGTCATCTCTTAGTTGCCATGGCTTATTTGAATGAATTATTTTGAATTGTATTTTTTTTGTTTGTGTGTTTTTGCTGTGGACACTTTTAACGTGCACATCTTGCTACATTGTTCTCACATAATATACCATCTCAACATGAATGATGTAACCAAGATTTTGTAACAATATTCTGGTTTAAAAGAGTGTCCATGGAGTTTCTTGCCCGTTCTTCTCCATAGAGATCTACGCTAGGGAATGGGCAACTACAGTACTTTCACAGTTTTTATGTCTTGTGACTGGGACTGTAGCTACATTTAATTTTCATCTTTGTTTCGACAATTCAAAAGTGCCTGTAACTGGCTTACTTGAAATAAATGCTTTGATTTTGATTTTGAATAAAACTGGAGAGTTTGGCTTGTTGAGGTTCTGGCTCATCTACGAAACGGCTGGGCGAATTTTGACAGGACTTTTACGGTTTTTCAAAATAAACGATTGGTGCTAGAAATTAAATGAAAACATCAGATATAGTGTTATTTTCACCACAGTTACCGTACCACAGTACCAACAGTTTGCAAACAAGTTACACTTTTCCACGTTTACATATTACATTTTATTTTACTTTACACTTTTACATAGATATGTACGCACTAACAACATCGCTCATGCACCTAGAATGATCAATTAATCGCCTTTACGACACTTTGGATTACGTAAACATCGATTATTATAATAATGTCATTACGTTGTTAGGTCAACGCGTTTATACATTTATTGAAAATTATACTTATGTGAACTATTTCGATATCGGACAACACGTAATGAAAAAATATCTTCGTCTGATGTTTGATTGATATTATTTGATCACGATAGTTGACGATTTAAGACCTTGGAATAGGCTTATTTTTGGTTTTAAAGTTAAGAACTTTAATAAATGTAGGTGGGTCAACGACCGTTATTGTCATCTTAACCGGCAGCAACTATAAAACTACTTCTTATTTCGTGTCGATGGTACGTTGTTTAAATTTATTAAGCCCAGTATGTGGCCACTTTAATCGCGGCGTCTGTGGCGTTTTAGGTCCTCTAAAGTGCAGGTGTTGGGACACTTAGTTTTATTGAAAATCGACATTCAATGGCATTTAATGAACTTAGAGGGTTCTATTGATTATTGTTATGATTCAACCATATTTGTTACGGTCGCGAAACATTTTTTTTTCAACATACAATTTGACAATGACCCGCAAATTGCAAAAAACGTAAGAAAATTTGAATTCTCGAGTTTCCCTGGTGCTTCCACCTTAATATGCCTCGTCTAAAGTGACAACTAGTATGAAGTTGGTGGTATTGTGATGAATACCTACATTATATCTTATTGGGTACTAAATAAAAACGGTCAAAAGGATAATTCCACTAAAAATTAAACACCAATAATCCCTAAACGATAATCGCCATTGGACACAGCTGGAAATCGCCAGAGCGATGTATTTATAGCGCTAAAGCGACTCACGCGCCATCGTAAATTAGTATATGTTTGGAAGAGCGCGCGCGCGCGCGTCTCGCCGTTTTCAAAAATAAGCATTCGAAATATGAATCGGATTCCGTTAATCGAGGTTCGAAATTGAAATTGGATTTCGGTTGAATTCGATGGTCTTTTGGATTGGGGTTCGAATTTCAGACGTTCCGTTTTTGTGAGTTTTTTAATCTGTGTATCGTGCTGTGATTGTGTCAAGTGGATGATTTCTTTTGAGGTAAATAATATTTTAATTATTTCTGTAAAAGATAATGTAAAAATACAAAATATGGCAAGTTTTAAAAGTAATCATTAAATTTATTTACACTCTAAAGGCGCGCTCTAGTCGTGTATGACTGATTTCGCAATTTCCTTTTCAAACGTTGGAAAATTCAAGTCAACCTTCAATAATACAGTGGAAAAACCTGTAATTTAATGTACCGTTAAAACTACACTAAAATACATTGTATACCGTAAGAACTTTACATTTTAATGCTAACTCACTCCTACACTTTACACATAATATGTGTCTTCAGCGGCTTTTGAAGTCAAAATATTACAAATTACAATACAGAATCCATTGTGTTTCAGTGAAACAATTTATAATAACTAGGAGTAATGAATTACTAACATTAGTAGTACAATCTATTGTGAACTAATGAAATGTATGGCATTTATATAGATATTTACACTCAATACACCATTTTGATGGTAATCACTATTTATGAGTGTACTAGTGAACAATATCGAACGTAGTACTTTGAAAAGTATTCGAATATTTAGTTTTACAATGCCTGAAAAAGTTTCTGCCATATTTTTTCATTTTACATTTTATTAGGGATTTGTGAAACAATAAATGAATTTCGATAAATCAGATAAATCTGCAATGTTGTACTTTATCAAGGAACAGGCTCATTGAAAATATTATCGATTTAATAAAGGTAATATTGATTTTCCCTTTTTCTCTTAAACGCGCAAAGTTTTTATTTTTGTCTATGGCTTACCGAAATTGTTATTTTGTATTATTCCCATAGTGGCCTCATATTAACTCCTTTTCTAGGCCCCTAAATTATAAATATGTGTCAACCATTCATCCAGACTTGGTTGAGACGCGCGCAGATCAGGGAAGCATGGAGCAAAAGGAAGAAGTCTATTAGATACTAAGCAGTGGATAGAACAAGGCTGTCAACGATTGGTGATGATTCATATATAGTCGCAAGTTTATAGGCTGCTTTTGAGGAAACCAGCATGCCTGAGAGATGTTTCTCGACGGCATGTAAAGCGAAGTCACAGGCCCATGGGCGGTATAAAAACTCTAACACCAGGTTAGGCACTATCCACACGATAAAGATAGAAAGAAGGCTGCTTTTGGGTTAGCTCGTTCCATCGTCGACCTCAGGTTGAGGTCAAGAGTACGCCCATTTGATATCAGAAAAAAAAACTTACCTATCTCATGACTCACAAAAGCACCTTTACTTGGATTGACATACATTTGTCATTTAAAATATTACGTTCAAATCAAAAGAAGATTCATTTTACTTAAATGCCTAGACAGTTAATAGACTTATTTGTCCATTACTCATTCATTCATTCGCAGAAATAAGCACATCTGTCTCGGCTATGACAGTTTTATTTATATTTATTTTTGTCTATTATATCAGTAAAAACATTTGCGGTCTGAAAATTGCAAGTTTTTCTCAAAATACGTAGGTTAATAGTCGTTTATTATTTATGCCCCGAAGGCTATTATCATATTTGTCTGTAGACATAAAAGTAAATTCACGTGTTATTTAACTTTTTATTAATTTAATAAATTGCGAAATGATTCTATCTAAATATATTTTAAGTGAAAAGTTTTTAATATAAAACATTAAAGGTATATTTGCTCATAAATACAAACATTTCACCGTTTTATTTCACCGTTCTTCTAGATATTTTAGTCGTTTATTATATTTATAGGATGCGATATTTACAAATTTTCACGTAAAATATTTTCTGCCAAATTAAACTTATAGAATTACTGCCATTTTTAATAAAAGAACCATGGGAACACATTTTTTCGTGGAAACTAACTAGATACTTCTCTTGCATCGATTTACCGACTTTAACAAAGGCAAGAGTGCTGAAACGTCCAACAGAAAGCCTAAAGCCTCGTATCCACTAGGCAACATTTAGCACAGGAGGCCTACCATAATCCAATTAGAAATGATTCAAAAGCAAGGCATTTCAGTTTAGGTTCTCATAGTGCATCGCTCAAACTCGTACCATGACGTCTAATACGCTCAGCGGCATTTGGATCGTTGAAAGTGAATGCAATTTCTGGTTGAACCGCGTTTGAAACGTTTTTGGTGAAACAGAGACAACGCTATTAGTATCAATTATCTTAGTTTCGCGCACATATTAGTGTCAAACACGCTCAGAAGGTCAGAAGCAAGTAAAATTAAATATTGTAAAAAAGACACAAATTTTTAAGATTCCACGTTAATACGGTAACTATTGTTAAAATAATTCTTAGTCAAAGTAGATTTTTTTATTTCGACGTAATAAAACAAATTTTGTATCTGTTTCTATTATCTGTGTAATATCAATGCAATATTATTTTTAATGTTGGTAAGAAATACTCTTAGGTTGGTATCATTTTTTTTTGTTCTGTTGAAGCCATCTTTTTTCTCTGCACCGAAAATGTACTCGCTGTGTGTGAAGTTAATAAAACAATAAGTAATTAATTATCAAGAGTTTTACTTAAAATAACAGTTTCGAACGTACCAGAGTATAAAAAGTTGTGCGAGTTGTCATGTCACTGTCAGTGTCAGTTTGAAAGATACGTAGGTAGTCTGTGGAGTTGTGATTACGGTAGGAAAATTAAAGTGAAGTGGTTTTGAATTGGAAAAAAAATACATTATTTAAATCGGCATCCTCAAAGTTATTGAAGGGGTCCAACTGGCCGCGTAACTAGAGCCTCTTACGTTTTTGGGCATAGTGTGAAGCAGAATCTTCCTTAAAAAACTCAAACAAAAGTAGTTAGAGTTTAGTGTTAGAGAAAAACAAATGCGGTTAAAAAAGGCAAGTAAAATAGGTATTTTAGAGTTTGAAAGAAAGATTAAATTACACTTACATTGGTTTTTGTAAAATTCCACTAAAATTGAAATAAAAAACTTTATTTTCGTCAATAATTCACCAAACGTTTCAGTTTACGTTAGAGAAATAGTAACTTTTATTGAATCGCTTATTTTGACAGTTGAGCGTTTCAGTTGAGCTGCTCTATGGACGTCATGGTACCAAACAAGTTTGAATAAATGAAACCAAAACTTGCGACTCAGTTTGGGGACAAGCGCTGTCAGATGGCATGGCCTAAATTGAATCGTTAAACTGACGTCATGGTACGAATTAGAATAACAGTTCAGTTTAGGTCCTAAAATGGATCGCGTTAAGGGCTCGTGGTAGGCCTCCAGGTCATGTTGCACGACATGTTGCTCAACGTGTTGAAAGTCAGCGCGAAACTTTTGCTTAGCAATTTGCTTTGTTTTGTCTTGTTTCGCGCCAGTTGGCAACGTCGCGCGATGTTGTGCAACGCTACCGAACATGTTGGGCAACGCTACCGAACATGTTGAGCGTCACGTGTTACGCGTCAATTATTGCCTAGTGGATACAAGGCTTAAGAATTGTAACTCAAATGCGGATATTTACATACATAAACTCACGTCTTTTTTCTCATGGGGGTAGGCAGAATCTGCAATATAACAGGCGCGATCTTGACATACTCCTAGCTATCACAATGCACAATGTATTTTTTGCAACAACGCTATTTCCTCCAATTTTTAACACTGTTTTGTAAAGCTAGATCTAATCTATCTATAACTACTATGCCTAATACAAGAGAGGATGTGTCGAATTGAACAGGTGAGTCCCCTCCGTCGGTCGTGCGACCCGGAGTGCCATTACTCTGTAAATCGCACACGCAAATTGATCCTGGCCTGAATCATGGGCTTCAATGGATGTATCTTCATGCTGGTTATAAGTGTAGGGTCGGTAGGAGACTATACATTAAGATTGTACCTACATGTTCTAAAACTCTTATCTGATACGAGCAGTATTCGTACATAGCGTGTAATAAAAGAAATTGTGTTACCCAGTAACTATAATTTTAAGGGCAGATATTATGCATTCGCTCCTTGTAAATTACTTTTTTATTCCTTGTATTCAGCTGCTTCCGGTTAAACTGGCCGGTCACAAATCCAGACTCCGTGGCTGTTACTGAGAGAGGGAAATTCCTGATGGAAAAACACAATAATACTTTACCCGACCTGGGAATCGAACCCAGGACTTCGTGCTCAGCAGTTGAGCGAATGGCCACTAGACCAACAACGCAGTTTTGACATGCAACCGAAAATCAGATTTCGTACCAAAATCCCTTGTTAAATACGTTTCTTTAAAATACCGGAAAATCACAAAGCTAATATTACCGGAAAAATAAAGATACAAGTACTAACACTCTTGAGACTGATTTCTATAGGCGAGATCGTCACTTAGGGCCACTAGACTAGCGTGGCGACGCTTGAAACACGTTCCGTATCGGGGTGTGAAGTGGCCTTGTAGTAACGTACACTTTCAGTTATTTGACGCCGGATTTTAAAAAGTTTTTGTGAAATCAGGCAGGGCAAATGAGACTTAAAAGGTTATAAACGTACGTACGGACGTACGGACGTAGTTTTTTTTTACTTTTTGCCTTCACATTTTTCTAGAGTGTGACTTTAATGCTTATAGTATCGTAAATTAGAACGTAATCAAATAAAGATTTCCACGAATAGGCGAGACGACAAAAAAAAACTAATTAGTCCGTCAGTTAGATTATCAGAAAATATTTGACCCGTGTTTTTTCTTTTGTTACGTAAATCAAAATTTACGAAGATATGACGCTTAAAATTCTCTATGCGTCACGCCTAGGTATAATTTTTAGCTAGTTCTGACGTCACGAGCCCCCCACTTCCGAGTTTTGATGCGTTTTATCTTTGTCAATTTACAAAAACAAAAAATACGTGTACATTAATTTCCAATACTCTAACTGACGGACTAAATAGATTTGCAATTTTTTGATACTGTCCTCATACCTATTGTACCTAAGTAATTAATTCTAAAGTTTACATACTCTTGTCCTGAAATCCGGAAAAATAAAACGCCAAGCTTTCTTGTTTCTCGCTTGCGTGTTTCGTTTGTTAATTTTTGAATTCTGCGACACACTACAGACTGGCAGATCACTGGTGAACATAAATGTGGAACGTTTATGTTCACCAGCGATCCGCCAGTCTGTGGAATTCACTGCCGACTTCTTTGGTCCCTGGTCATTATAATCTGAATCTATTCAAAGTTCCAGTGAATCGGTTTCTTCTAGGCAAGCGTGCTTCACCCTAGGCCGGATCATGGCTTCACATCAGGTGAGTTGCGGTCAACCGCGAACCTATTTAGTAAAAAAAAACAGACAATAAAAAAAAATATACCGATCGAATTGAGAACCTCCTCCTTTTGGAAGTCGGTTAAAAATAAAAAGCTGCAATGTATTTTAAAATCCAGAGAATAAAAACAAAATGTTTTCGAAAACTTTTTTACTTTCCTCACATATTCTCAACTCTGTTACTAATTATTTCATTATTGGTGGTCTACAGTAGCTGACTGACAATCTGTCACTAATTACGACCGAATGTGATCCATAAACATAACTGGTTATATCTACCGTACATACACATAATGTAATGATCCGTGTTTAACGTGCTTTATTGTTTATTGATGAACTAATTTCATGTACGGCCTCGTTGGTTTTTGTGGTCGCAAGTACGACTGCCGAGCAAGAGGTCCTTGATTCGAATCCCGGGTCGGGCAAAGAGATATTGGGTTTTTTCATCCGGAATTCCTCAGTAACAGCCACGGAGACTCAAATCGAGCCCGGTTGATGGTAATAGGCTCGCCCCCTATGGGACTTTAATATAACTGGTGAAATGTGGGTGTACTATTACGTAGACCCTTCGAGGATTGCAGGCGTGATGTTACGTTATGTAATTTCATGGACACCTTCGTAATTTATGAGCGATTTGAATGAACTATTTTAGCCTAACTGAGCAGAAGTCTTAAAAGGAGGTAATGGTTTCAGAAGGTGCATTGGGTTTTCTTGATGGAGTTTTATTTTAAACTGGGAAAGGAGTAAGTCCAAAGGTGATCAATTGATCATAGCAACAAACCTGTCATATTGCAATATGACTGGTTTTTCTATATGTTAATCTATACAAACCGCCACAGTCGACCATTTCGCTGTTTACGGAAGTGCATAAAATGAAAGTTGCATCGCAAACAGCCGTGTGGTCGCCTTCGAATGGCCACCATCTTTAAATGGGCAAAAATAGGTACAATGAGATCAAAATGGAAAAATTAAATTATCATGTTCAAAGTGAACTAACTAAAACTAATTCCAAAAAAAATAAGCCAATTTTAATCTTATTTATAAGAATAGAAAGAATAATCCTTATTGCACAAAAAATTAAAAGATATACTCACAAAATTACAATGTAAATAGCTTATGTACAACGGCGAGCTTTACCCAGAATTGGGTTTTCTTACAGCAAACCTTATTTCCATTGCGAGATTGCAGAAGAGGATTTACTCGTACCTATGTCCAATCTTTTCTTTAAACGGGCATAGATAAATATTATGAGAATTAAATAATCATTTTCAAAATTAACTAATTAAAACTAATCCGAAGGCATTAAACCTTGACAATGAGCAAGCTAAATACAGTACATGTTTGTACTGTATTTATTCACTTTTCACTTTTGTACTTTATAGAAAACCTTTTACTTTCTAAAAATAAAAGCCAGAATCTTTCAAGACACCTTTTTCACAACGTCAAACTTGCATATTGAACTACTAAGCTTAATTTTCGACAGACGAGCAAAACTCACTAATGGAACAAAATACTCTAATATAAATCCCTCTTACTCTTAAACCTAAACAGGAATTTAAAACAGAACAATATTGTCTGCACAAAGACGGATTTGTCACGTTTTAAGACAAATCTAAAAACACTGGGGACACAGAATAAAAAAGACAGAAGGCTGGCTACTCAACGAGCGAAAACGCACGCACACATGACACGCTTCACGTACAACGAGTGCAAGCGCACTCGCGACTGGCATTTGTTTGAGATCGCCACATGGACGAAGACGAGACAGCAACTAAAGCCTAGTAGTGTGACCGTAACACTGCCAAGTCATAGGCCTCAAGTTCGAACCCAAGAAATGCACGCCAAATTTTTCGTTTTCATGTGCTTAATGTATAATAATCACTTGTTTCGGTGAAGGAAAACAAACCAGCATGCCTGAGAGATTTATCTTGACAGCCAAGTCAAAAGACCATAGACGGCATATAAACTGTGACACCAGGTTAGTCATTAACCTAAGCTTCTAAACTGCCCAGATGTCGCCACGTTCAGGGCAAAGTAGTTTGGAAACCCAGGAACTTTTCACGAGATCGTCAGAGCATCCTTCTCATCCATACGCAAAATACGCGTTTAGTGCGTGAAACGTTCACGCACTAAACGCCAATTTTACTACCCGTATTAGCCCGATATAAAATACAATGCGCCTATTTTTGCTCGTTCTATGAAGTAGACCTTCTGTGGTCACCTATTAAGTGCTGAAAGCCTGTTTTTCTTGGCGACGGCTAATGGAACGAATTAAAGTGAATTTTGAGAGAAACGTTTTATTATGTCACATTATGTTTGGAAACGTTTTGATGGTCCAAAAAATGGTGCAAACGACGGTTTCTTTTTGTGCTGTTTGAGAGTAGTGAAAATGCTGAGCCGAGGGAATTTTTAACCTTTCATTATTGAACTAAGAACTGAGCTGTGTTGGCAGAAACATCGGAGATAGAGGTCGTAATATAGATCGTGGTCGTAGGCCAGATCAATAAAAGTTACTTAGAAGGTTTACGTTTAGACAAATGTTTGGTCCCTGTAGCGGCACTACAAAGAGTACTACAGCAACATAGAACAAAAGTACTACAGCGTCATATATGATATAAATGATGAACTAAACATCGAAATACACCTAAATCCTACATCGCGCAAGAAAAGTTATCCACGACTTAAGAGTCTTAGAGAATTATCCAGACATAACACCCGTCTGCACGGAGGACCCTTCAAAACTAAAATCTGCTAAATAAAGCTTCCTGATGTGTTGTATGAATTAGAATGTATATTATCTAAGATCTATTTTCGAATAAGCTTAAACAAGTACCAAAATATCAGTAAGTTTACTTGTTTGGATTCACCCGCCCAAAACTGCGGGCGAGTAACAGCCGAAAATATAATTTAAACGGAAACCATAATGTTCAATTAGAATAATTGATGTCGGTTTCCCGTAATAAAACTGTTTAATATTTTTCTAAAACAGAATTTGGCGGTATCGTGTTTGGTGACTACTGGACGAGACTGGTGCTACATTCACCGTGTTGTGTAATTGAAGTCTGGTTTTTGTTGGCTGGACAGAGGCATCTTCAGCAGTTTAACCTGCAGGCCTATTATGTATGTCTGTTGACAGCTCGAAATGATAGTAACTGGGCTCAGTGTCCATCAAATTATTGTCAAAAGGTCGCGATCAAATATGACGTCATTGGTTGTCATCAAGGCTGATAGTCACCGTAACTCATTTTGACAGACGCTTTCGTGTCGATACTTATATTATTTCGACTATGTAAGCTTAATGGACTACAAATTGATGACAACTGAGTTTGAAGTGGCTTTCGTGAAAGACGTTACACCGTACCCGGGCTGTTAGTCACCGTAAAGTGATATCCACTCAGTGCGATACGTAATACATGACATTCACGGTTGTCATCAAAGTTCGGTGTACAACCGAAGCTTGATAGTCACTGGATATCAGAAAGATACGTAATAGGCCTGCTGGTGGTGTGACCGTCAGACTACCAAGTAATAGGTCTCGAGTTCGAACCCAAGACTCGGATTCATGTGCGTATTGTATAAATATCACTCGCTTCGGTGAAGGAAAAAATCGTGGGGAAATCAGCATGTCTAAGAGATATTTCTCAGTGGCATGCAAAGCCAAGTCGGAGGCCCTTGGGCGGCATTCAAATTCTAACTAGCCACACGAAAAAGACGATAGGCAGCTTTCATGCTGTACCTTCCGCATCCGGTCTATCTCATGATACGCTTGCCGAAACTCGGTCTAGTCTTCAAGACCTCCTGGTGTACGACTCCATTGATACATTAGTCATTGGCCCTTCGACAGATATGGCCAGATATAGCCTCTTCAGCTTTCTAACCTTGCTAGCAATGTCGGTATCTCCAGTCCTTCTCCGAATAATTTCAGTTATGAAACCTGTTACTGTCACGAATGTAATTAGTAATGGCGTCTAAAGTCGCCGCTAGCGCCGCAGTTTTGTCTCAAAAACCGGTATTTCGACCTTAAAACATACTCCATTTTGAATTGTTATTTCTATAAACATGCACACACGTGGATTCCATTATTCGTTACTAAATATGAGAAGTTATCCGTGCGTACAAACGTGGGATGTTGTGATACTCGTAGTATCTTGACGTTTTGATGCACGAAAAGATACTTCCTACTAGTTTAATGATGTGTAAATTTTAGTAGGTGGAATATGGGCGGTTAGTGTTGTTCGAATGTCAAAGTCGTGTCACGTCACCTATAAGCTGTGTGTAGCCTGGAGCTTGAGGAAAAGGTCTTCTAGTCTCATTTTGTTTATGACAGTTTTTCGGTACTAGTTTATTGTTTATTATTATAATTATTTTAGACACATTACCAGCTAACAGCGTTGAGGAGGAGTTTTTTGATGCTTTTTTATAGTTCGATGTTAGTTTATTTTATAGTTTTTAATTAATAATGTTTATAGTTAGTTTACTCTCCTTAATCAATTACATAAATGTTGTCTAGAACAATTAAATAATAATAAGTAATAGTAAAAAACATTTCTTTGCTTTTATATTTGTTGGTTTTTTAAACACAATGCGTTCCACGACGCAAATTGTGTGTGTAGAAGAAAATACCACGACACTAAAATGGGACTGATCAGGCCCTCCACAACAATTGGTAGATGATCGCTGGGTTTATCATCGAAATGGTTGCCAAACAACAAAAAGCAACGCCGTGGAAGGCCCCGGCCAAAATGGTGAGATGAACTAAATGATACATGAAAGATTGGTCCGTAACAGCCTGTGTGTAATAGAGGGAATGGAGGAAGACATTTGCAAAGCAATGGGACAGTAAGTATATAGGCTATTTAAAAAGGGTAACACCAATTTAAGTTGATTGCAGTCCACGCGCACGCTTTAAAGAAATCGCGGAAAACAAGAAACAATACTGCTACTGAGTCTGACTCATGATTCACGTCTGGTGGTCTGTGGTGTTTTAAACTGATCGTTATAATTTGAGCTATTGTTACGGAATTCTTGACGTGGGTGAACATTTTACAACTACTAGACTTCTGCCTACACATAGAACACCCGCGTAACGTGTTTTATATTGACTATGATTTTGTTGCTACCGACAAAAACTAAAACTTTTCCTATGTATCATCATCTGCTTATTCTTTTAAACTACGTTAGGGTTGGCTTCTAGTCTATACAGATGTGGCTGAATACCAGTATTTTATTTTGAGCGACTGTCTATCTGAGCTCTACAACCTAATAACTGGGTAATAATAATAATAATAATCATTTTATTATCAGGCAACTAAGGTCCATAGGTAAAATACACAAAATGATAATTAACAACAATAATATACTAATACATATTTTAAACCATACGAGACTAAAACGATACCTGTTGGCAAGACTGGTGGAAAAACCTTCGCACTTCTAGTTTTCCCGTGTAATCTGTCAAACATGTACGAATGACAGCAGCCAGGACTAAGATTTGCGAGCGGATTCAAAGCGGAGCGGAAACAAATTGAAAATTGAGTTAGCGATACGAATGTGCAGCGAATTCGTTGCGCATCTGCGGCGAATTCGTTGCGCGCCCGCTCCGCTTTGAATCCGCTCGCAAATCTGTGCGCCCGCTCCTTTTTGAATCCGCTCGCAACTCACCGCTAGTGTGATAAGGGTCTAACTGCTTTACGTGCTTTCCGAAGAACTCTTAAGCTGAAAAAAGCGCTAGGGTTGACCTAGAAATCCAAATTTTCTTACGTTTGTTGCAATTTGTAGGTCAGTGTCAGGTTGTATGTTAAACAAAACGTGTTGCGACCGTAACACGTATGTATTTACAGAATTATAATCATTTAATGACTTTATCATGAAAAAGCATTTTAAGCAACATACAACCTGACATCATCATCACCATCAGCCTATTAATGTTCCCACTGCTGGGACACGGCCTCCTCTTTAAGAGAGGGAATGGCCCAATCCACCACGCGAGCCCAGTGCGGGTTGGTAGTAGTCACATGTCTTCGAATTGTTGGTTTTAGGACATGCCGGATTCCTCACGACGTTTTCCTTTACCGTTTTGAGAGCAGTGGTGATGTAATACGCAAAGTAATATGTACATCTGCCTGGGTTCGAACGCCACCAAGTCTTGGCCACCACCACTAGGCCACAATTGCTCCTTTATTCACAGAATTATAATCGTTACACTCTCAATACAACTCTCTAAGTTTATTTACTCCCATTTAATGAAAATACACACAACCCGATACTGACCTGCAAATTGCAAAAAACGTAAGAAAATTAATTTTCGCCGGTAACCTTGGCGCTTTCACTGTAACAGACTTTCATTTTACTTCGTCTATTTTCTAAAACAGTCCCGTTTATTTTCTTAAACAAACCAATAATTTATTTTAATTTAGCCACACAAGAGATCTCTTATCGTAGTTATTCTATTTGTACTGGTTAACCCCCCTACCCTTACAAATACAATATAACACCAATAAAACTTCAATCAGCAGGACACAAGACGGGCGCACACTATTGACTGCACATTAATCATACGGTTACCGCGGCTTCCGGTTGTGTGTACCGGCCTTATTGTTATTAATCGTTCCGGATAACTCAATCGTTTGTGTTGACTTTTATGTGGGGGCAACTAATGTTTTGAAGGTATGTTGGACTATGTTTCTCTCTGATTCTTTTGAGGTTCTATTGTGTGTGATGGGGGTTGCATTTACAATTCATTAATTACGTATTGATATTTTAAATATGAGACTGCCTCGGTGGTTTAGTGGTCGGAGCGCGACTACTGAGCATAAGGTCCTAGGTTCGATTCTCGGGTCAGGCAATGTGTTATTGGTTTTTCCATCGGGAATTTCTCAGTAGCAGCCTGGATTTGAGCCCGGTTGATGGCAATAGAGTCGCCCTCTATCACATGGGACTTAAACATAACTGGCGAAATGTGGGTGTACTATTAGGTACACTTCTGCCTAGCCCTTCGAGGATTACAGGCGTGATGTAATGTTACGTGTCATGCAATTACGGTCCAGTTTTCAATCCAAATGAATGTTTATAGCCTATTCCACTTGTAAAACGAACACGATATAAACAAACAAACAGGCAGATCTCATACCATCGCGATGAGGTGTAAGATAATCCTTTGATGCTGCAACTCCTATTAGCTGTAATTAATAGGAGTGCAGTCACATGAGCGATGCAGTAATTGAACAATGCGAAACATGCGTTACAAATAAAAGAAAATTTGTTTCTGGATGATTGCTTCGTTTGTCATGTGTCATGTGGATGGACACTGATTGTTGGATTCCGGAAAATTATCAGCATTTATTTCAGGAATCAGATATCCGACAAAATTTTGTTAAATGAGAAAATATTTTGCATTAAAAATAACGATGGATGGATTGTGTGTAATTCAGGATATTTGCTACATAACAACAACAACAACAACAACAGCCCATAACGTCCACTGCTGGACATAAGCCTCTCCCATGATGGGAGGAATTTGCCGTAATCTCCACGCTTGGCAGGCGGATTGGAGATAGCAGTGATGAAAGACTAACAGAAAACGCTGCTGCCCATTCTCTGGTCTACGGAGGCGCAAGGTGTTCTGCCTCAGACATTAGTCGCCTTATACGACACCCGTGAGTGTAATGGGTTGGTTCTATTCTACTCTGCCGGATACCACACGGCTACATAATTAGTTCAAAATATTCTACTGATCTGCTCTGTTTTGTAAACTACTAGCACTTCGCCCGCGACTTCGTCCGCGAAAATTTTAATAGCTTTGGCTAATTTGCATGATATCAACATAATTTATAGCCGTACATATATATATATATATATATGTTACTCGGTAAAGATGTAGCTTTCTAAAAGTGAAAGAAAAAGAAAAAAAAATAAAAATGGTGAAGAATTTTTAAAATACGTTAAGTAGTTCTTGAGTGAAATCGTAACAAACAGAAACAAAAAATCAAATCTTTCTTCTATATATTAGTTTAGCATAACTACTTTAATGTTTAAGCATAAGTTTAAAAAATAATTTTAGACTGTCATAATAATAAATAATTTTACTTTTTTAAGGAGTGATCAGTATCACACTTAACAACAATGATTCGGCTTAAGCCATCAGAAAGAGCGCTAGGCCCATGAAATAATACTTGCTTTACGTCAAGCCGATTTCAGTCCGTTAACCGAACTGTACATAACACCAAAACTTAAAAAATCCTTTTTAAACCCCATAATCACGTCCTCAAAATCTCAAAGGCCTGCATTCCTTCATCACGCAACCATACTTAGAACAAGTACAATAGAGCGACAGCAATGCATCGCGTGCGAACTCCCGCTATGCCGGCGCTAATTGAAGGCCAGATCTGTTTGTTTAGTAGGTAGAATGATGCTGGAGAGTGCAGGCTTTGTGAGATTGAGCTATTTGTAGAGGTGAGATGTTTTACTCACGGGCGTTAGGAATGAATCTTGGACGCAGAATATCACCATCAGAGTTAACGAATAATAATAATAAATATCGCTAGACATTAACACACAGCGCCATCTAGTGCCACACTAAGCAACGAGGCTTGTGTCTTGGACACCAGATAGTTGATATACTACATAGATACTTTTTTGTTAGTAAATACATACTTATTATACATATAAACATCCATGACTCGGAAAGAAATGTCCATGCTCATCACACAAACATTTGCTCCAACCGGGATTCGAACCCGGGACCCTAAGAACGTAAGGTAGCCTCACTACCGCTGCACCATAATACTGATCAACATGCATCTAAACCGCATTCAAGAACTATTAGTGTAAATAATGTATATGCTGTGGGCGTCGCACGGATATGCCACATGGAGGGAAAGTACCTTGAATATTGTAGATGGAACATTTTACTGAAAGAAGACATTGTTTGAATTTCAAAAACAATTTAAAACGCATTCATAGATATTTAAATAATTACATGGTTGAACCGGGAATCGAACCCGTTACACGAGAAAAATAATCATCCTGTAGCTTTATTATACCGATCGAAAGGCTTCATCATAAGGATTATTTTTTGCTAAATAACATAGTGTCAGAAATAAAAGGAAGACCATGAATTTTAATATTTTTCATACAAAATTAATCAATTTATCAAATGCTCAGATCTAACCCCGTTAGATTATTTTTTATGGGGTTATTTAAAAAATTTAGTTTACAAGAACCAGTCCACGAGGCCACGAAGATGAAAGTGTAAACGGGCTTCAAGCAGAAGTTAGACGTATTATTACATTAAATTGTTTTTTAAATTCAAATAATGTCTTCTTTCAGTAAAATGTTCCATCTACAATATTCAAGGTAGTTTCCCTCCATGTGGCATATCCGTGGGACGCCCTGTATAGGTAGTAGTGATGACACGGACAGCTCTTGGACTATCATCTCTCATTCATAATACTCATCATCTGCCTAGCCTTTTCCCAACCATGTTGGGGTCGGCTTCCAGTCTAACCGGATGCAACATACACTCTCATTGTCTTTTTCTTTCCGCAGACATTGAAAAACTCATGAATTATTCAAATTCGAAAAAGAACTGTCTTGAACGAACTTCATACGCAAATATCAGCATTTGCAACATTCTCATTTAACAGTTGGCAACCTAGAGCGTTGGGTTATTCCACAGAAAAACCACACCATAAAAAATAGAAAGTCTTAAACAATAGACAATCATCTTTAGCTAAAAACTACAACCACGAGTTTCTAGCTCCAATGCAACATTGTTATTTATAACAACAAAACAAAATGCACTACTACTGCGTCATTCAGGTCGTCAAAACACAATTTCAACTCTGTTTTTTCAAAACACATACTTCAGAACATTTTCTAAAGAATAACAACAATACGGACATACCTATGTTTAAACGCGATTACCATCCCACAGCGGCGCAGCTCGCGCTTGACCTATTTCCAACTACAATCGTTAACTGGGTAACTATTTACATTATAAAAGAATTCTTTAGTATAACACTTACATTTTGAAGTAGGTAGAAAACGGTGCGATGTGTCGATTCTTCTTTATATTTTGCAAAGAGTTTCTGTCAATCAATTTTTGGGACAGTTTTGAAGTAAATGGGACGAGTATTTTGTAATTGCTTAACACATTGTTGGACTGGATTCTTGTCACTGTCAAGTTGACCTGAAGTCCTGTAGGTGTCAAGTTCGATTGACAGGAGTTTGAGTTTCGTGTCTTCATGTATTTCGTAATTGTTCGAAAAATTCTTGCAACTTTCTTTGTGGGGATGAAGCAATGTGTGCTATTGAAGATTTTGAGTCACATTGAGTTCTGGTCATCTTGAATCGAAATGGAATAGGGGTAGCTTTTTATTAAGTTACCTACTTGTGTAGGGATATTGTTAGCCGTGTGGTATCCGGCAGAGTAGAATAGAACCAACCCATTACACTCACGGGTGTCGTACAAGGCGACTAATGTCTGAGACAGAACACTTTGCGCCTCCGTAGACCAGAGAATGGGCAGCAGCGTTTTCTGTTAGTCTTCCATCACTACGATCTCCAATCCGCCTGCCAAGCGTGGAGATTACGGCAAATTCCTCCCATCATGGGAAAGGCTTATGTCCAGCAGTGGACGTTATGGGCTGATGTTGTTGTTGTTGTTGTAGGGATAGTTTAAATGCTGGAAGTCAAAACGATCGATTCCTGGTAAAATCTCATACTTTTGCATAGCACTCAAAATAATATTAATACATGACTTGTAATGTAATGCCTCGACTGCCTCGTTAGTCCAGTGGTCGTATGCGTGAATGCTGAGCATGAGGTCCTGGGTTCGATTCCCAGGTCGGGCATAGTGTTATTGGGTTTTTACATCAGGAATTTCTAAGTAGCAGCCACGGAGCCTGGATTTGTGCCCGATTGATGGCAATAGGTTCACCCCCAATTACTTGGGACTTAAACATAATTGGCGAAATGTGGGTATACCATTAGGTCCACCTCTGCCTATTCCTTCAGGGATTACAGGCGTGATGTTATGTGCTTGTTGTAATAATATTTAAACCATGAATTCACCATAAAAAAGGAAATACTGATAGGTACTTATTTTCTATCAACAGGTCCACGTTCCTTACAGGATTTTTATATAACAAAAATGAGATCTCCCAACAAAGAGATAATTTTATTACAATCTCCTCAAAAACGGCCTTGAAAAGTTAACCTAATAAACTTTATTACTTTTTCATTCAATAAACCGTAAATTATGTTTACACATTACGAGTCTCTATTGAGCCAAGTGGATTAATAAAATTATTTATAGTTCTCTATGTAATTAAGTTTAGGAGTAATTATAAACAATTGAAAACGCTTTTGTAGCATGTGGTACGCTGGGGACGTCATAGGTTTACTCAATTTTACTCATAACAAACCTATTGTTTACGGGTTGTCAAACACCTGAAAGTTCAGTCTTTACCAAGGGGTATCATATTGCTTAGTAACTGATTTGTAAAGGATTTCAGATAGGCAGTCGTCACATCTATTCTATTCCAATATTATAAAGAGAATTTTGTGAGTTAGTTTGTATGTAGGGGGTAATCTTCGGAACTATTGATCCGATTCCAAAAAATCTTTCATTAACGGGAAGTCACAATTTATTTAGGGTCGGCGAAGCACATTGTCTTTTCGTCTATAAACAGTAATCTGAGTAAATAACTCCCTGTCTGGTTATATCAGTTTCATTTAAAATTCGTCATTATTTGACAGTTTCAAATGGTGAAAGAAGTAAAAGTAAACTAATTTATAGAGGAAAATATAAGAACAATAGTGAAGGCAAAAAAATATAAGCCTATTTTTTGGACTCTTCCGCATTTGGGTAAAATGTGTATTTTATGACCAACGAATGATTATGAGCTGTAGTACGCTTTGATCACAGACAGAATTCATAACACACATTGTTATATACATAATTTATATTGCAAAACACATGGAAAAGATTCTATTTTTATATGGCTTCTTTATTTACCTGAAACACTATCACGCGCTCAATATTTCCTGAGAAAGATACACAAATATCAATCCAAAAACGGTTTTCTAAATCAAGATATTTCTGGCAACTGCAGTGCCGCTGTCCAAACAGATTCTTGCACGGCATCCGAACTAAAATAAACGAAAAGGAAAAAATAGACGAACACATAAAATGTACGTCAAACGTATTATAAACAAGTAATAATTAAGGGATATATTTAACGCCACTTCCAAGTTTGTCGTCAAGTTAAAAAAAGATCGACAATAAATCTCTGGAACCTGTATTCTTTTCAGACTTTACAACCGAAGCAAATGAAAAAGAACTTTACGGCGAAGTAGTAGGGTGTTATTTGAGTGTAGAAAGTTCTACGCTACTCATTACCCTAACGTTTGATGTAAAGTTCTTTGATCTAAGTGACATATTGTAAACTGTAGATGATTTGAGACGAGCGGGGGCACTTTCTGTGGCTAAAGATGATGTCGTACGCATTGTTCGAAATATTTTCTACTAATTATAGAAACTTTAGACTCAAAAAGATTAATGTTGTGGAGACTGACAAGGGTTGCTATGCGAGGGGGAGTACAAAAATGTGGTTATGATTGACGTGGCTATAAATAAATGTTTGATAATGATAGATGTGGTGGTGTCAAAATGAAACATGATTCTATAGTTACGTTTCCGGGTGCAGTGAATGGCAGTGACATTATTTGTAACAAGAATAAAACTTGTTTCAGTTTAAATAATGGTGGTGACCTTATTGGAAAGGATATATAAGACAAAAGTAAAAAAAACAAAGGGTTACAGACCGATGATCATAGTGTGTTAGCTGAAGAATATTTTATCATATCTGCTCACATCCGTACGGATTTAACTTTCAATGGTAGAAGATCTATCGCCCAAGATATCATAATACTATAAATGCGAAAGTTTGTGAGGATGGATAGATGGATGTTTATTTATCTATCCCGCAAAAACTATACTGAACGGTTTGGATGAAATTTTGCACACAGACAGTTTTTAACCTGGATTAACACATAGCATACACTTATACCGGTAGTATGATCCCGTGAAAATGTCGTATGAAAAAATCGAACTTCAAGCGGGTGAAGCCGCGGATAGAAGCTAGTAGCACATGATTTTCTAAAGCTCCATAGTTTTTGAGGAAGGTCTATCCTAAGCAAACTTATAACCGAAAATTATAACTATTAGGAAACAAAAGGCAAAAGAAAAAAAAAATTGTGATGAGATGGCCAATGAAATTAACATAAAACGACCCACATACAAAATCCTTCACAAACGGATACGAAAGTCTTTAATCCCCGTCTCTCTTAATACCACTGTACAGTCACAGCAGGATATTAATAGTCAACTTTATTTAAAAAAAAAACCCATTCATTAATTTAATTAACGTCATACGCTCATAAAAGCATCATTTAAGGAGGGGAATCTACATACACGGCTTCCTTTTTAAAGTCTTTTCATATTTATTGTTTTCAACAGCGCTACATATTCCTGAGAGAGTAATTTCAAAAGTTGATGGAATCGGGTCAACGGGATGTGCAATATTTACTGGGTAAATACTGTGGATCTTTAAACGAAAGTCAATATTAAGGGATATTGATGCTTTTGCTTTTGACAGGGTAGGTACTGTCAAGATTGGAATTGAGTAGAATGTACAGTAGAAGATGGTCTATTTTTATCTAAAATGAATTTCAGAATGGTCGGATGCGTAGTAAGTACTCGCCACTTGCATGCCATGCGTTGGTTGGCTAGATGTGTGAACGCGGACATAGCAAGGATTATGGTAAGATTGAAATAGGTAGGTGGCGTACCTGTAGTTTCTGCCTACCCCTATAAAAACAAATAATAAAAAAAATTATAAGTTAAAAAATAAAACGCGCTTTTATTTCTTGTATTCTTCTCAGCAAGCCCTTTCATTTGATACCTATTAAGAGAATGCATAAAAAATAAGGGAGTTTGGGAGTCCGCCATATTGAATTTAGAACGACGTTACTTAGCCAACAATGTATTGTCATTCTAACAAAGCATGTACTTATGCAAAATTTAAGCTCAATCGGAAACCAGGAAGTGGGTCAAAACCTTTTAAGATTTTTTACATAGTTACAGGTGAAGCAAATAAAAGCGTGTTAAAAGCAATTAAGTTCACAGTATTTGTTTCTAAATACGTCTTAACTTGTGTAATTGAATTATCATTGCTGTTCTTTGATGGACAACCTCTGAAAAGGACTACATTAGCTCCAAAATCCATTACTGCTACATCCAAAAGTTCTATAAAAAGAAACTGGATAATCCACATTTTTCTTCTACCAACAACTTAAACTTTACACTTATTCAATCAGCACTCTATTTATCCGGCAGCATCGACTTTCAAAGGGGTACACTTCCAGTTATTTATACAATGTCATTTTAAACATCTATTGAGATTCTCAGAATCGTTTGCGGTTAGATTTAAATAAATTTCTGTCTCGTTGGCGCCACAGCAATTAGTATCAGCTATGTGAATCATGGTAAACTCTTTGTACTTCGGGAACTTTGTGCCTTTGAATTTTCATTTGGATTTAAATGGAGCTAAAAATATGGGTTATGAATTTAGTGATTTGTTTTAGTTGAACATTCTCTCTTTAGTATTTCGGAAACTGTTGTCTCGTCTCTCTTGTACCGTGTTTCCGAAACAGACAAAGCCGTTAGTCCCGTATTTTAATAGTAGATCTTTGACAGGGTTCACTAAAGTTTCACCAAAAGTCCATTGACAAATATTCATTTTACAACCAACGTTTCGTATACTATTTATTTCGCAAACAACTTATTCTTCAATTGTTTAATTTTAAAAACACACGTTTTACAAATATTTATTTGGCAAACACTTCTCTTATCAAATGCATCAGATGATATTTAATAATTTTTACATTTTTCGATTTCTTATTTAGATACATTTGGATAAATCACGTTTCTACAAAATAATTTACAGGCTAGTATATATTTTTTCTCATTTTTAAGAAAAAGTTTAGGAAATGCATTGGTTTTTCACATAATGCAAACAAGCATGCAACTCCATGCATGCAGCAAGTATGCATCAAGCATGCAGCAAGCAAGCAGTAAGCATGCAGCAAGCAAGCAGCAAGCGTGCAAGCATGCAACATGCAGCAGGCATGGTTTCTGTCACAGCTTCGGCGCTGCGGGGCTCCGGCGGTCCCACGCGAGCTTATCGTCGCAGAGGGTTTTAACGCCCGCCGCCGCGGCTGAGGCCGAACCAAAGCTGCGGTGGTGAGCGTTAAAGCCACCTGCTCCTCAGCTCGCGGGCCGCTTCGCCCCTCCGCGCCTACACGGATTTAAATTACACTCTAGGGGTAGGGCATAAAAGACTACGTGGAGTCGGTTTTGCAGCGATTCATTTCTGTCACTAAATTTGTGCATAAAGAAAACAAAATTCATTTATTTTCTCTTTTTTTTAGAAATGTCTCAATTAATATGTGTAATGTCTTTATTCCTAGTGATTTTTTATAAGATAAAATGAAAAAAATATTAATTGTTTGTCAAATAATACGTTATTAACATAAAAGTTTATCGGATAATTATTTTACTAAGTGAATTATTTGGTAAACTTGTTGTTGTATAATGATGAAATGACAAATCATGTTTTTTTCAATCGTTGCTTGTCAAGTAAAAGTTTTTGAAATATTTTTTGGTGAAGTGACCGGTCACCCTTTGACAGTCGTTACAGGTAGTCAGTGACGCGAAAGCCTGAAAACCAGTTTTACCAAGAGGCATCGTATTACCCAGCTCGCTCCATCTAAAATACTGGTCAAAATCAAAATGTCCTCAAATATAAAAATAACAGTTGTTTATGTAAGAAATTGTATTTCAACATTAAGGAACGTTTTCCAAGGTCTCTCAACGATATTTCTACTACACAATATCAATGAGCACACATAAATCCCACAGTTCCAGTAAATCAAACAATCCAACAAATCATTCTAGATTTAGCTTCCCCTGCGTTGAAGAGCCAACTGAATTGATTGGTAAGGGCCATCACCATCCTAACAGTGGGACAATAGCAGCAGTTTGTTGAATCAATACGCACTTCGTACGGATTGAGATTACAATTTGTAATGTTTTGTCTAGCCATCTATTTGCGTATGCTGTCCTAGTAATTTGTCGGATACTTGCGAATAATTTGGTAGACTTTGAAGTGCTTTTAAACGTTTTTTTGCAGCGTTATTTTTGTAGATTTTTTAGTTTGATTGGTTGGATATTGAAAATACCATTGCCAAGGTTTTTATCACTTTCATCATGTGATAGAAATTATTATGCCGATTGACGTCATTACTTTGCGATGAAAACTATCTCAATATTAAGTTTAGTATTCATATCAGCACGAGTCTTCAGTAATGTGTGACTGTTTTGATGCATTATGCAGGCATTCTCTGCACCAACTGATAAAAGTAGCCAAAAAGATATTGTGATATTGCACAAGATAAAAATGTTTTTAGAAACACCGTCTTTAACAGAAAATATCTGAAACCTCAAATCAGTCAATCTCCCGAACAATCAAAGAGTACAAATGTAAAAATAAATGAGCATTAACGGCCACATCCGCATTTAGTGTCTGTTCCCAACAATCTTATCAGTGATGGTTACAAAATGTCCTCGACACGCGATGTCGTCCCGCCGATGCCATCTATCTGAGCGGGGACATCATGAGGGTACCTTGACGTATTATTTGTTGCTATTCAATCGGCATTGGACCTTATTTCGGCGAGCGATACGTAACGTGTGTAGAGTGTGTTTATAATTTCTGAAGTGATGAATTGGGGTTAGGGTGTGAATGTCACGACTGATAATGAAGATAATATCACTGTGGTTAGGTGGAAATTGTACATGCGCTTTAATGCACCATTTAACTAGTGTGAGTTTGATTCCCATTGTAAGTTGCAAATTATATAAGAACAACCATCTATTACTGCTTTAGTAACTCAGAGGACTATTCCGTTGATCTAGTAGTCGCATGCGCCACTGCTGAACATAAGGTCCTGGGTTCGATTCTCGGATCGGGCAAAGTGTTATTGGGTTTTTCCATCAGGAATTTCTCAGTAGCAGCCACGGTGTCTGGATTTGCGCCCGGTTGATGCCAATAGGTTCGCCCTAGAGGGCGAACCTATTGGCATCAACCGGGCGCAATACTCACATTTCGCCAGTTATGTTTAAGTCCAATAATAGATTATTGGACTTAAACATAACTGGCGAAATGTGAGTATACTATTAGGTATACCTCTGCCTAACCCTTCGGGGATTACAGGCGTGATGTTATGTTATGTTTTGTAACTCAAGGAAGTTGACGTAATACTTAGAAATGAGCAACAATTATGATCCAAGTCGAATTTCATATAAACAATAGAAACCTGCAAAGTAGAAAGTTGTGACTTCAGAAAAATAAAATTGCAGCTTCGTAAACACAAGACTTCTCAGACATGTCTAGATATTACTATTTTATCATATCAAGTGCATCTATCTAGTTTCTAGACGATACTCTGTTTCCACTTAAAACGTCAGCGCAGCGGTTTATTTGCTCGTATTTATAAACCAAAATTATCATATCCTGCTGGAATCGTAAACAGTATCGGAAATATACGAATTAATAAATGTTATAGATGTACGGACGAGAAATCCTTGAACTGTTGATTTAAACGCTCACCAAAACATTTTTAGATATCAGAATAAATGAAGCGGCCGAAATTAATTGGGTTGGATTGGGATAGGTTCTATTTCTTTGGAGAGCACACGAATAAAATCAGTTCGCCTTCGCTACGCAATGAGCACTAAATAAGTACCTTTTTGCTACAGCTGAGTATGAGGTCTTTGTGTTCGATTTCCAAGTCGGTCAGTTTTATTGGGTTTTCCATAAGGAAAACGACAATAGTCTGGAGTCTGGAGCTGTGCCCGGTAATGAAATGTAGGTGTATTACTAGGTACGGCTCTGCCCAACCCTTCGGGGACTACAGGCGTGATGTTATGTTATGCTTAACTCAAATCGTTCTAAAACATTAATAAAAAGAACGGGTCGGTCGGTGTGGCGATGCTTGGAGGGAAGCATTTGTCCAGCAGCAAATCATCCTAAAACATTCATGTAAGAAGTACGATCCGGTTGGTGTGGCAAAGCTCAGAGGAAGACTATGTCCGGCAGGGTCTTTCCGTTGAAGTGACGGATGATGAAGAAAAATGATTACAAAACTAAAATACAATGTTCCTAACCAATATCGGTCTCATCGGAGACCATAGCAGTAGATACTGACCCAGAATATAAGAACATGGAATATTTCAAAGAGCAAAGTAAATTAAAAAAAAAAAAAAAAAAAAATTGTTTAAAAAATATTCATCGGTTAAAAGAACTCCAATTCGTGCCCAATATGAGAATTTGTTGTGTCCGATCAAGTGCAAAACTGCACTTTTGACGAAGAGTGTATTTGGTGCTGCTCCCAAAATCTATAATAAACTACCAGACAGAATTAAATGTATGCCTTTAAATAGATTTAAAAAGTCCCTTCAAGAGATACTACTAAACAAATGTTATTACAGTGTGGATGAATATTTAAATGATAATTTCCTTGTATAAATTATTCTGATTTGTGATTTTATGATTCCTATTTTACATTTTGTATTGGTTTTCTTTTTATGATCTTTGATTTTATTGGCATTTTATTATTTGTAATATTTTATTGACATTTCGTTTTTGTGTTTTTTTTTTTTTTTATATTTAATTGACATTTTATATTTGTAATCTTCTGTTTCAGTGACTTTTTATATTTTTGTAATCTTTTATTTGAGTTGACATTTTATTTGTAATCTTAATTGTTTTTTTTTTCTCTTTATTCTAATTTGTATGTCTGTAACGACAAAACATAGCAAGAGCTTCCACTATTTATAAGATCCTTAATGTTTATACCTATGTTTAACGAATAAATGATTCTGATTCTGATTCTGATTCTGAAAATATTAAGGTACGGTAAGGCTACTGCGCTGCGTGTCGCGGGTTCGATTCCCGCACGGAACCAATATTTGCCTACAGGTAGTGTCCGGCATAGCTATTCACAACGCTTCGATTCGATTCCGATTCGGAAAGTCGTATGTCTATCTTTTTTTGGCATTACGGAAACGAGTAAGATAGACATACGACTTTCCGAATCGAAGCGTTGTGATTAGCTATGCTGGTCTGGCTGTTCGAGTTAATGTTTTTAAACGCACCCACGATTTAGGAGAAATTAATGATTATTGAGAAATAATAAAAATAAAAAATTAACTGAAATTTGAAACACAAATTTTATTCTATTTACCTACACTCTTTCAAATAACAACGTACGTAACGTATGAAAAATCTTCCGTCTCTGCAAAACGAGAACGACAGAATTCCAAACCATTTTGTTCGAGTATTTATACCTGACAGAAGTATTGTTTTTTGAAAAAACATCGAACGTTCAGATGTGACTGCCATGATATTTTTATATGGTCACCGTTTTTCAGACGATGGTAACTCTTTGTGATGGTCGGGGAACATTATTCTAGTATTTTTATGAATATTTCACTTCGAATGGTTTCATTCTGGATGAGTTTTAGGGCTTACTGAAACTGGAATTTTGACGGCATTACATTGTTTAGAAATATATTACTTTATACCTCAACAGTTTGACAGAGTTGAGGAGGAGTTTTTTGACGCCATTTTTAGGGTTCCGTAGTTTAACAATATGTTAGTTAGTTTAGTTTATTTTAATTTATAAATGCAACCTATAACCCCTCACTTTAGTCCTAAAATGTTACATTTACATACAGGCAGAGGTACAAGTAATAGTTCACCCAGATTTCGCCTAAGTCCCATGTTATATTGCGAGCCTATTGCCATCAAACCGGCATAATTACAAATTCCGTGGCTGCTACTGAGAAATTCCTGATAGAAAAACCCAATAACACTTTGCCCGGTCAGGGAATCAAATCCAGGACCTCATGTCTCAGCAGTCGCACTTGCTACCACTAGACCAACGAGATAGTCCTAAAATGTTGTCAATAGGTACCTGTGTAGACATTTGGGTACTTGCCTTTATTTTTATAGTCTCCTTGAAAACCGAGTCAATTTGAACCACCACATTTAGTTAAGTACTAATTTGGAACTTTTCATTGTCGTTTAGCTGAAAGTAAACTTGGTTGCAGCATGGTTTGCAGTAGTTACCTACCTGTTATTGGTGCTGAGGTTCACCATTTAGTTTCCGTACTCGAATTGAGTATGACTGTGGATGGGTATAAGAGTAGAGGAAGACAGATATGACTAGAAAGGAGGTGTTTTATAAGATGACGAGTTGTAGAGAAGTGAAGACATGCTGTGCTGTGTCCCAAATTAATTGAGACAAGGCAAGACAATAAGGAGGTCACGAAAAATTATACATGTTCAGTTTCTTTGTCATTCCACTCACGGTACGAGAGAAACTTTGTTGCGGAAAAACGTAATTTAAAAACAAATCTCAGCAGGAAATGGTCCGCGGTAAACGAATGGTCTTTTCATACACACAAAGCAATAAAACTCGTCTATTTGCTTATCTTCCATGTGCCATTACAGAATTAGCTCAACAGTGCCAATAAACCGAGACCTCGGTCGCAAATTCACAGTGTTCGCGCCCTTTCCAGCACGGCGACGTTAAGGCTGTGTCCTCGTTAAACTAATAGTCAGCTGCTGATAGTTAGCTTCTTATTTTTTATGTAAGGCATGTCCCAGGTCAGCCTATGAGGTTATCGTCTGCTTAACCGGACTATCCTGTGGGTGCCTTGAGTGTAAGTCTGTAAGGATTCCAGCCAGGGGTATAAAAACTTAAAAACTATGCGAATTCACGTTATCCTGTGGGGTACGAAGCTCGACTTAGGGCGTCGCCGTCGCTGGGGAAGTAGGTACAGCAAGGGACACGATAGATTGGAACAAGATTAAGACTGTTTGCTTTCAGTTCGCCTGCCTATATTACTTAAATGGAGTGTCCATACAGGTCGTACTGTAGCTGTAAGCGGCGTTTCGCTTACCGACTCATTCTTGTTGATACGTAGCAAAAGCAAAAATCGCGGGCAAAGTACGCTTTCTACGCCACCGGTGGCGAAGAAGCTGAGTTTGCCTTATTTGGCAAGTTCAATTTGCTACCCATACGAAATAGAGTTTACGACCGATTTGTCGCTCAAAGTCATCCAGCGGATAGTCAGCTGCGCACAGTTTGTCCAATGAGGACACAGCCTAACTGTCGTAATTATATTGTCGTGCATACACTCAGTGTGCAAACAATTGCCGCCCGCCGGAAAATTAGGTGAGCGAATTACTTTGAATGTTTAATTTAGAGGGCCTGTTAGTTATATAGTGTAAAAGAGGTAATGTAATCAAATGCGAGGGCAGTAATTACGCGGTGTTTTTGAGTTGTGTTGTGAGCAAATCTTTTTGGTCTTTGGTCAAACTTTTATAGATGTGAACTCGCGGGAATTTGTTTAACGCATTTGCGTTGCATGTGCATTTAAAACATTCGTTTGATTTTTTTAAAATAAATGTTTATGTTTTTTATTATTAAACCAATAACTTTTCTAGGAATGTTGAATTTTCTATTAACATTGACATCAAAACAATCCACACATGCACATCCAACATAATAATCTAGCTTATTCTGTTTTTAATGAATAAAAACAGATCACAACTTAGGACAATATTAATGTTTATATTTATCCGTGGTGCTAGGCAACTGGGCTTATCCCAGTTGTAAACGTCCCTTTGTGCCTATTGGCCTTGTTTCGTTCTGTCTCCTGCTGATATAGAGGGAGAAGTGGAAATGTTGTGATTAATTTCGTTGCGGGGTTCAAGACAGTAAAATTATTTCTCTGCATGGGACTTCGTCGAGTTTCATTGTCTCGGCGCTTTCCTGGTGGTCGCCACTGTTGATTCTGGCTTTCAGGAGTTACAGTGGTTTGGGAACAGTGTGGCGGGCTTGTCCCAAAGAAAAAATAAATGCATAAAATAAAACATCGTTATTATTTTTCTAGAAAAGAATCCAAGAAACCCTCAGAACGGATAATTATTATATTTGATAATAATATGCGCTATCAATAGATACGTTTCCAAAATATCATACCTTTCCGGGAATTCCGGGATCACATTAATACTTTAACATGAACTTTTATTCAAAAAAGCTTCCGAAAGTTAATAAAACCATAACTAAATATAATTCCCTAGTATTTTTGAACGCAAAAATATTTCACTTTGCTACGCTAGCTGGAATCCATCACGTATCCTGTATACTAACTAATTGAATCAGTTAATTAACAATTTCAAGGTAAAGGAAGCATGGTATCCGCGGGTGGGTGACGCGGGGCGGTGGAGTGGGGAGGGAGGGAGGGGGGACTTATTATTAGGAAGCAGCGGAAGTATGACGTGTGTCGACTAATGTAAGCTGATCTCTCACCTCAGGGAGATGTGGCGTGTGGACATTTTTGTTGTATGAGTGTTTTAGGTTGGTTGTTTAGAGAATTTGCGTTTTCGGAATTTTGTCGGTAGTGATGACATTGTTCTGTGGAGATAAGAAATATATACTGGGATAAAAATCATCCCATGCCCCAAAACAGATCACAGTATACCTGTGTGCCAAAGAGAATCTGAGATATTATTATAAGCTATCTAAGTTAGAATCTTTCCACTGATGGCACCATCAGTGCCTATAACTTGTAATTGGCCATATTGTTGTTATTAACTAAACTATTGTGTCTCCTAGCTGTAAGTTTTCCGAAAATAACAAAATAAAATAAAATGAACTTTGATTTTATTAGCTACGCATAAAACCTGTACCAATCAATTGTTGACATCAATAAAAACTGTTGTATGAGACAAAATCTTCTAAAGCGTCCGTACGTGATTTCCTAAATATGAGATACTAGCTTTTGCCCGCGGGTTCGCTCGCGTTAATTTAGGTTTCGGCAACCAATTCGGGTTGTACTCTGCTTGTAATAATATAATTAAATAAAAATAAATAAATAAATATCGCTGGACATTACACACAGCACCATCTAGTGCCACACTAAGCAACGAGGCTTGTGTCGTGGACACCAGATAGTTGATATACTACCTAGATACTTTTTGTTTGTAAATACATACTTATTATACATATAAACATCCATGACTAGGAAACAAATGTCCATGCTCATCACACAAACATTTGCTCCTACCGGGATTCGAACCCGAGACCCTAAGAACGTAGGGCAGCCTCACTACCACTGCGCCAATCGGGTCGTCAAAAATTCAATCATGATTCGAAAAACATGTGGCGCCATCTATTATCCTAATAACGATATTTAATAATTAAAACTTTATGCACGAGTAAAAACTGTACAAAGGCAGACTTGGGCATTTTCTACCAGTCTACCATAGGGTAATGCAGAGATCCGGGGTTGCGGGACTGTTCGAAAGAGATACCGTGGCCACGGAACATCAAGGGCGATGAAGGAACATGGATGGGTTTCAGTCAGTAAAAGTCTGACACTCCCTCCTGCTCCGCCCAGAGCGGGAGAAGTCATTTGATGATTTCCCATCCGAAAAAAAAAAAAAAAAAAGGGTAATGCAGAGATAATAGACAGTAGGTGCAATAACAGAAAGACTAGACTTATAACTAAAACTTATAAGAATATTTACATAGATATAAGAAAATATATAAAGTTAAGAGAGATAAACAAAAAAACTATAACAACTTAGTTCTGAGACGAATCTGGCAACTTCTTGTGAATATGCTCTCGAGCCTTCACTTTGGAAGTGAAACGACTAGTCAACGTCCTGATCCTCTGGGGTAGCACATTCCAAAGGAAAACCGCCTGGACAAAGATTATCGTTATTGTTGTTTTACTCGGGAATAGTACACTTTTTCCGTTTCTGTACATCTGACAACGTATATGCAAAATTTCAGGATGACCGGTTCCGTGGTTTAGGCGTGAAAAGATTACAAACAAACTTAAATTCACATTTATATTATTAGTTAGGACAGGATACACTGAACAGAAAGACGACGAGACAAATCATTTGAAAAAAAAAAAACAACCCTGTCGATCAAAACATAACTCAACTTTTTAATTAATAAATGTACAACAGCAATAATCTTATTAAAAATATTTGATCATAAAATTCTTCAAAATATAAGCCAAACCATACTCTTAAACAACATGCCATACGCGTATCCCATACGGGGGGTCCCTAATATATTGGTGAGGGCATCGCATAACTCAAACTGTTGTATCTGAACAAGGAGCAGAATACTTGTGGGTACCATAGCGCTTGTGAGTTAATCATGTCAAATTACGACAACACGGCGATGAGAAACAAATTAATTTTTAGGGAAAGCTTATGTTAAAAGGAGGTGGTGATTAATGTATGCATGGTTCTAGTTGAGTATAGTTAAACGATTACAATAGTATGAATCCCTAAGTAGTCAAATTATCAAATAAATCCATGTCTTGTTGTTAAAATATTTTCGATAATCATTTATGATAGTTTTAGTTTACTCAAAAGTTAAAATTAATTATTTAAAAAACCGCGTTTTGAAATTTCCTTGAAAATGCTGTGAGCACTCGGACCCCACGGTCCTAATGTTTCAACCCCAAACGGCTCTAAAATAAAGTTACCAATAAGGTTTCTATACTTACGCCGCCTGAGGTTTTTCGCAGCCGCAGCGGCAGCCCCAGCAAAGCACCAACACAACAAGCGAGCTAGGAAGATGTGATGGCGCAAGAGTATCGACACACGTTTGCGTTCCACACTTAAGTCCTACCCATCTTCCATGGAGACAAAGATAGGCCATCCGGTCTTTTCCGGTCCATCGTCGCGTGCCAAATAGATTTCAGACTACCGCAGTTCTTTTATTGACATGCGATCAGGCTATTGAATAAATTTGGAACATTTGCGAAAACGTATTAGTTTATAAAAAAAAATCTGATAGGTATCAATAATTTGTCTTTCATCATCATGTTTGAGATTCTTACAATCGCTTTGGTTTCTATATTGTTTACACAAAATATGATGAAACAAATCCACACATATCATTTAGCACTTCATTCACAGAAATACTCAACGACTTAACATTAATTACATAACATTTGGAACATAATAAAACCGACCCAATTCCCATTGATTATACCAAACCGAACAGATGTTGAACACCCACTATTTTTAATAAACCCACATTTATTAGATCACACTGTATAAACTATGAACCAATAAGAAGTTTTTAATTCATAAAAAATATACTTTGTTTCAGATTTAGTTCCGGTCGCCGGACAAAAAAAGAAAATATAGAGGGAGACAAATTGGAGCTGTTCCAAAAGATGGAAGGTGGAATAAAAACGTATCTAACGGTAAAATAAAAGTGTATTTGGTGATATCAGTGACATCAATGTGTCGTTTTCATGTTAGCATCGTTGATGGTGATAAAGTGTTGGTGATTAGGACGCCTGGCGGTGATCAATGTGATCATGGCGAGAGATATGAACTTGTGCGCATTGGTGGTGGTGGTTGTGTTACAGACTTTGATACACACGAGTTTGGAGATTATAGATTCACGTAAGTATAATGTTTCATTATTGGTGTAGTTATAAAGTTTTTTGGTTAGGTTGAGGTAGATATTTAAATTGATATCAACTCAAGACACCACTCTATCACTCTTCGTATGAACAATTTCATCAAATAAATAGATTTTTGTTTAAGCATTTCAATAGACAATTTATGTGTGGGTGTACGACTTTTTATTAATTATTTATACCTTATTCAGATGGGTAACTGTGGCAACACCTCTGAACGTCAAACTGTTTTTGCCAAGAGCTATCTCCTAGTACATCGTCCAACCATTGTTTGAGCATCACTCAAAATATTTCGTTCTATATTTACACTTCCTGCGGAAATACTCCTGCTGATGGATTCCCGCCATTACGTACCTCCAGCCTACCGTTCAACGCAATACGGAATCCATGTTTGCCAGTTGTAAATCAAATACATCGGAGATAAAAGTTTAGTTGATTGATATAAAAACCATGTGTGTTTTAATTTCTCGTATTTTGAAACTATTTGTTGATTTGTTTACATTTAACAACCCGTGTGGTTTTCTATTGAAATTAGGGTCACCTATGATGGAAAAGTAAAATTTGTAGATTGACATACGCTTATCAGTCGAACGCATTTCATTCTCCCTCTGATTTTTCTGATTCATGTGCGTATTATATAAATTATCACTTGCTTTCGGTGAAGGAAAACATCATGAGGAAACCAACATGTCTCGAAGGCATGCATAAGGCCCATGGACGGCATAAAAACACACGATCCTGTTAAAAATTGGTGTAAAATAATGCGTAATGCTTTAAAAGAGTTCTTACTATCTGTCTATCATCTATTACTGTGTTAACTAAGGTTTTATTTGTACGGAATTCTGCTATACCCATCAATTTACACGTCATCAAGATTCTTTAGGGATTACCGAAGTCAAGTAAATTATCCATATTATGGGCCATCAGAATCATTGAAAAATAAACTGGAAAACAGTCGTCATCGCGATGATTAAATTTAGTTTTACGTAGAAAATAGTTGAGACTATTTACTTTACGGAAATAGAAGTATTTTGGTGTTTGTAAATATTTCAAGAATGACGATGATTCATCTGTATATTTCAGTGTTACAGAATTTAAAATTAAAACTAGTGTTTTTGAGTTTTACGACAACTTATTTAGGTGGTTGAGTAATATTGCTATTTACATTATAGTAAATCACACAATTTCTTGACGTTTTAAATACTGGTGTTTATTTTATAAGCGCCATCAAACGAAGAATCATAAAATATCTGACTCAAGAAATGACAATTTTTTTTTATGTCGTCTCAGAAGTAAAACATTTTTTAGAGAAACTTTTGTACTCGAGTAATTCTAGACGCAAACATGTCTAGATATTTAATAAAAGCTCTATGACGTATGTAAGACTCTAGGAACAATTTTATATTACCATTTGTCAGGTTTCACGTAATTTACCAGTATGTTGAGTATGAAATAAATCTTTTCGCTGCGATGACAGAATTTTTAAGCTTTGAATAATTTCTACGACGCTTTTCTATCATATTTCTTTTATGTTCATAAAAAACTAACTCAAGAGGTATAATATTCTGTTTTAGTTTCCTCTCGCTATTAGTTTTATGAACCGACAAGTATAAGTAAGAAAGCTTGTTTCCAAGCTAAAATCTACAGTCGAACAAGGATATTAGTATACAGACGGCTAACTTGGAACTAATTATAAACAATGTATTTGCTGACACTCAAATCCTGAAACGTAAAAACAAATAAATATGTGTCAGTGGAAAGTTACTTATTTTTACATTTTATTAAAATCACCAAATGCTCCAAAACCGCTCCTGCTCAGATCACACGAGAACGTGTTCATACGAAGTACGAGTGATTCCGCACAGCCCCACATGAAACGATACATAATTATGACTTTCAGTAGGAGTGAGCGAGACAACACTATTTAAATGTCAAAGTCAACGAAACTTAAACAATACTATTTTTTGAAGTCGAATCTTTGTATTTTCACCTGTTTACCAACTCTTCGTTCGACAGTACCTGCTACTATTAACACTATAACGATACCAAATACCACTGTGTGGGCATTGACATTATGATTATGCGTCAGCGCACTCCGCACGTCGTGTAATAATGATATATTTCCATTGAAAGGTCACGCGCATAAATAGTACTAAGCTCAACCTAGAAATAGTCGGCTAGTTATGACCACCACATAGCAGGCGACGGTAGAAGGTACACTTGCTAAAGTTTTGGAAAGGACTGGCTTATTCAATCTGATAACGTGATTGGCCAAACCCGTATTGACAGAGTAGTCATGGCCATTTACAGCCAGCTGTAGTTGTAATGTCTTCAATCTTCACGTCACTATTAAAAGGATCAAGTAACAAAGATGACTACAAGGATATCATCGCCTAACCTCACTCCAAGTAAGTTAGGGTAGGCTACTCATTTTTGAGGCTACAGCAAAATATCAGTATTTTGCTAAAAATATCAGTATTTTGTTGTATAATACGACTAGTTTTCTGACTTCCACAACCCAATTACTGGGTTATACGATACTTCTTGGTTAGAGTATTTTTAGACTTTGGGGGTTAATTTCAGCTAACGTTGTTAAACATAAAAGATCGACCCATTCCGCTGTTATGTATTCACTAGCTCTTACATATAACGCATAATTTTTAAACCAAAACGTCTAATACGTAATCTGTAACTGTGGCGTTTGTTTTGTCTCCAGCTATCCCACCAGTGCCTTCCCATCCGCTTCCCATCAGTGCCTTCTGTATTTTCTTGTCAAGTTTCTCTAAATCAGTAGTAAACACGCATTGAACTTTCGTCGTCTATTTCAGCTTCATAGAAAGTGTCGCGTGTCGACCCGATTCTCTTTATTCTGGCCAGCTTCCAAACTGAGGCGATATGTTGCACCAGCGGTTTTGTCATACTACGCCTTGTCAATAAAATGAGTTCAAATTTTACTGATCTCTTGGTTTAAATTAGGACAGAACAGTAATGTTTGTTTTCTTCTTTGTCTTTTGAAGCCTTGAGAGAGCTACAATTGAAAAACTAAAAGCCAATTTGAAAATTATATCTAATATTCCATGCAGGATGTGTGAGCTCACCACTCTCAATACAAACACTTTTTCACGTGATGGAAAAGTACGGAGAGGTCACGTCTAACAATTTAAACCTTCATAATACAGTTGAGAAATCTTAAAAATTTCCTCAGCTTTTACAACTTTCTTCATCGTAAGTATATTCGACCAGTACCTCATTTAAAATCTGAAAAGTAGTAGTGAACAACTGGCAGGGCAGAAAATGTGGCATATCTTTTGTAGGTCCCACACCCACACAATGTTTGGGATTAAATAGTCACCGATATTATGCCGCTTGTTCGTGTTTCGAGTTCACTATTCTCATTCTGAGTAATTCATCAACTCGTCCCACATGCCCACGGCCCATTTGAGACGAGGTTCTAGCAAGCTGACTAGGAAACCCCACCTTATTTAAAACTGAACAACTGATAAAACAGTTAAAGACTGACTCGTTGGTCGTTGGTCCTCATGAGGACCTGGGTTTGATTCTCAGGTCGGGCCAAGTGTTATTGGGTTTTTCCAGTAGGTTATTAGTAGTTACAAAGTCTGAATGAATTTTTGCCCGGTTGATAGCAATAGGCTCGCCCCCTATTACATGGGATTTAAACATACATTACTGTCGAAAAGTGGGTTTATAACTATTAGGCACACCTCTGCCTAATCTTTCGGAGTTTACAGGCGTGATGTTATACAGTCGGTATGATAATACAGTCGAAATATTTAATAAATTTTCTAAGCACACACTTTTCAAGTATTATCTTTAACAAAAACATTATTAACATAACAAAGGTATTTGAACCAAAAATACAAAGCACACACGAGCTTATCACTGCTGCATTAATTTAAATACTAAACGGAGTCTTTAATCGGGCAATAAAACTCAGATTACTGCTAACCCTTCGTTAAAGTACTGGGAATTAACGCTAAGGTCAAAAAGGTCAGTTGACTTTAGCAATTAACTCGACAAAGAAGCGAATGTACTCTGTGTTTCTCTTTTTCCCATACTTTAGTAGCTAGTTCATTTAAAACCTTCAATACTGGCTTATTATTTCTACGAAATTTTGGATTTGGTTAAAACAATTTTAAGTGATACTTTTTAATAAAGCATTACTAAAAAGTAGTACTCAAAATCGTATTATTTATTTTTTATTGATTGCGTAAAATCAGAGATCTCTTGAATACGATGTAATACGAGGTCTCATACATAAAAGAAAAGCTCCGGAGTGGCGACCGCGACCGGAAGACGTTGCGTTGAAAGGCCTCCCACTACGTGGACTCATCGGTCTACCTAGTCAGAGGCCTGGTGAAGGTTGCGGGGATCCGCTGGATGCGAGTCGCATGAGACCGATCAATGTGGCGACCCTTGGGGGAGGCTCATACCCAGCAGTGGACGTATTTCGGCTGAAATGATGGAAATTTCTTTCTTGTTACAGAGTTAATGCAAGCAAAACAAAATAATAAACTCTTATGATATTAAATCGTAGCAGTGAAATCCCACATTTTCCAATACGGCTCCCACAACACACGATTAAACTAAAAATCTACACAAAGCCACAATGCCATTTAAATTGAACCAAATCACCAATAAAGCTAAGCAAATCTATACAGCAATAAAAGAAATCACATAAACCCCGCAACACACTCACTGCAATCTGACCGCGGTAAGCCAAACGTTGTATTTCACTAGCGGGATTATGCAGTGCACTCCCGACTTTATCTCAAACATTAAAATACTTTATAGACACTTAGTCACTGGCTACGTTTATTGGACCTCCGGCTTTACTGTGAATTATGTTAGCGTTATTTGGATTTGAGTATTGGAATAATTGATTTTTTGTACGGGATCCGTTTGGGGAATTTGCGGGATTCGACTTTCGTGGGAGCTGCGATATGAAATATGCTTTATTGGGGACTTATTTTTCGTTTGTTGCAATTATATTAGTTGAGAACAGTAGTATCGAAGCGTATGCTAAATTCACTCTTTTGAGAATAGCAATACATAACATAATAATGTCACGCCTATAATCCCCAGCAGAGGTGTGCCTAAATAGTGCACTCACATTTCACCAGCTATGTTTTAGTCCCACGTAATAGGAGGCGAGCCTATTGCCATCAAACGGGCACAAATCTAGACTCCGTGGCTTCTACTGAGAAATTCAAAACCCAACAACACCTTGCCCGACCCGGGAATCGAACCCAGGACTTCATGCTCAGCAGTCGCGCTTGCAACCACTACACCAACGGCAGTCTAGCAATAAATACGACAATACTCTTTTGCTAACTGTGGAGGAGGTCTGTAAAGGACTCGTCCGGGCCCGGCAGTCTCGATATGGATAGCGACAAAATCGCTAACTTTTCATTGCTAATTACTAACGAAAAAATTCAGTTGCAATAATGATGCTCGCGGGATGTAGAGACTTGCGTTACTCGCAAGCATCATTATTGCAACCCCCCCCCCCCCGCTGCCCCCCATGGACGAATTCTGCCTATTCACGAACTTAACCTAAGTTTTGAACCTTTCGATTTTTAGGCCTAGTTTGAAAGCAATTGGTGCATAATTGCGACCTGTAGATAAGAGTGTGACTACATTTTGCTTACATACAAATACAAAAGCACTAGCTGACGAATAAATTGTCATACAATAAGTTTAAAATATTCGTAGTACATTTCTCTCCAAAGTTAAATGCTACCTTGACAATATTTACTTTAATCTATAGTTACGACATCTCTTATGGTACCATTAACTTTGTCTTAAGCTTTATTTTCACTTAATTGCTGTTCATCTAAACCTGGCTGGATTACGTTAAGATCTTCGTTTAGATTCTTTTAAGCCTACTTACGAGCAAACACAGCATATTTTAAAACGGCGATTAAAACAAGTTTATTTTGATTAAATTTTCTTTATTTTCTGCTAAGTCAGTAAATGTTTGGCATCCATCAAGTTCCTTTGACATAGTCAGCTTTTCTTAAGTTATTTACAAATGCAAGATTAGTTTCTTATTTCTTCAAAGATTTCATTAAATGTTTTTTTTTATTATCTTGATCTTGTTATTGACGTCAGTGAAGAATTTTGGGCCTTAAAGTCTGAAGACGCTTATCTGTATTGAGCGAGCGATAGTTATAATCAATGACGAGATGCCTTTTCTGCATGAAACAAGCCTTTTGCCTTACAATCAGTCTTCTTCTTGTCATTGGCACGACATTATATTTAATTAGTCCAAAACTGCGCCTCTGTGCAATGCCACGGTTTCGTCAGTGCTAGCGCAGAGGTACAGTGAGAAAATGTTTAATCTTTTAATAATTAATATATTCTGAAGAATTCAATAGAACAACTGACAAACCATGTTCTCTGGTTAATACGTTACGAGCTAACTACAAAACTAAACTCAATTAAATGTTGCCAAAATATTTACAAGAGCCTAAAATAATGTAGAATTCTAACACTCCTTGGCAGGAGCATGATCTATTTCGGAACCGATGGAGACAGGTGTTAGAAAGTCTAAATATACCAGGACATGTTTAGCCACGGCGAGTTCAAAACCCCTGGTAATTACTAGCCATGCGACACATAGCCAATAACTAATCTGACATATAGACAAGTTGTGTTTAAGAGAAGTAATGTTTTGACAAAATGTAGTGGATGGAATGTGAGATATTTCTTGAAGTTTCAAGGTTTTTGTTGTTTTCTTTGGTAGGAATTTTATGAGGTTATTGGCATTTGCTGTTATATATTTCTAAAGCTGTATCCACACTGAGACGGGATGTGACTGTACTCGTCGATTGTGCAACTCGTTGATGTGACTATTCTTGCAAGTTTGAACACATCCAAACAAGTAACACAATGAGCGCGAATACCAATATTATAATTCCAACGTTTTCCGTGTGTATTGAATAAAGAATTTTGTTTGGCTACTTCTATACGAAGAAACGATGGATGGACTGTGTGAAAGATGATATGGCAAGAAAGGAGGTGTCTGATGAGATGATGAGTATAAATCGAGAAGTATGGAAGAAGACAGAGATAAGGGCAGGAGAATGATGTTGACTTCTTTAAGAATTAGTCTGATTCGTTCCATGGTTTCTTTGGATGAAACTGAAATTAAAGAATAGGCATGACGACAGTATAAAAAAATTGCAAATCTATTTAGTCCGTCAGTTAGAGTATTGGAAATAAATGGACACGTATTTTTTGTTTTTGTAAATCAATGAATATTGACAAAGATAAAACGCATCAAAACTCTGGAGTGGAGGCTCGTGACGTCAGAACTAGCTAAAAGTTATACCTAGGCGTGACGTATTGAGAATTTTAATAGCGTCATATCTTCGTCAATTTTGATTTACGTAACTAAAGAAAAACACGGGTCAAATATTTTCTGATAATCTAACTGACCGGCTAATTAGCTTATTGTTGTTAAAACATTGTGGAAAAATCTTCTCATCTTTTTTTCATTCTAAAGCATTTAATGTCAAATTCAAGCCTAGTTTAAACAGGATAAAAATAATGAACAACAATTTGCTATTAGCATTAGTGTATTTAATTGAGTAACAGATTAATGTGGTGCCAACAAAATTAAATTCATCCAAACGTTAGTAGTTGGCAAAAATATTAAAACATGTCATATTTTTGGCTTATTTTAACCGAAATTCCTTTCAGCAACATGGCCGTATTTTACTTTAGAATCTCCTAAAATGTTCTGTCTCGGAATAATATTTGGACTTTGGAGGGATCAAAAAAATCTAGGTTTCTTTTAACTTCAGCTTCATAAATCAACATCACACGTGGACAGTGAAATCTGGTGCGTGACGTCATCTGACAGACGTCACGTTTCAGTCTAGCATGAACCCGTTTATTTAGGAAAAGAGTTTTGAACTAAATTCTTGAATTTTTGTTGGAGGTTTTTTCAGTTTATATAGTAAAACTCTGTAAAGGATCAATAAACGCAAAAAAACTGCCTCTTTGGTCTAGTGGCCGCAAGCGCGAATGCTGAGCATGAGGTCCTAGGTTCGATTCCCAGGTCGGGCAAAGGGTTTTTCCATCAGGAGTTTCTCAGTACCAGCCACGGTGTATGGATTTGTGCCCGGTTGATGGTAATAGGCTTCGCCTCCGTAGCAACTGGGCAGATTCGCAACTGGACAGATTCTCAGTTGGACAGTTTCGCAGCTGGACAGATTAGCAGCTGGACAGAGTACAGTCATGAAAAAATAAGTTTATAAACTGTGAAACCTCTTCCACTTTTCTCTTCTGTAAAGGGCTTAGCTCCATGAATGGTTTTCTCGGAAGACGACGATGCTAGTTTTTATGTATTGGTATTAAAAATAGAGTTTATTCAAGGAAAGTTTATACAACACAAAGGCACGACCTGACTTACAATCTGTTATATTGAGAATTTGTTTTATGGTAGGTAACACCCCCCTATTAACTTAAACATAACTAGTGAAATGTGGGTGTACTATTAGGTAACTCTGCCTAACCCTTCGGGAATTACAGGCGTGATGTTACGTTACGGATTAGTAAATACGGTAAGAACGCTTCTGCGGAAAATCTCATTGAAATGTCCGGAGCTGCGTCCGTAGTTGTTCCATAACAGTTTGACCGATCCTCATGCCAAAGTTCTTTGTTATAATTATTAATTATCTGCGGGTAATGCAGTTGACTGCAACGCTATTACTTACACATTGTTAACCTTACAAATTATATATGTTGTAGTTGTTTATTATTCCATATTAAATAAAATAAAAGTTCAGCAAGAATCTGACACCTTTTGTAAACGATCCTATCAGTAGATTTTGCCTTCGAATAGATCTCTTCGTCTGTATGTTAGTTAGCGTATTTTAAGTCCCGTCAGTTCAATAACAGAAATGGAACAGCCCAGATCTTAATGTTGGTGCCACCGCCCTTGTTGTCACTCTATCATTAATATCCATCATAATTCACTAACTAAACTAGTTGTCACGGGTTGTCAGGTGCTCGAAAGTTTGGCAACCAGTTTTACTAATATCGTGTTGAACTGTAACTGGACCGTGGAGGTAAGATAGGTCAGTCACTCTATGAAAATAAAATACTCAGGGCCTTTAATTTAACTTTAATGTTAATTAACGTGTGTTATATTCCACAATTGTTTACCCGGTATTACAGAGGCGAGGGTCGCGAGGCCTGTGGCTGATAAAAAAAAAAGTGATTCAAGTGGTGATGTTGGCCACTGAAATGTTTTTTTTTTAATAAGCCTACTCTGCCCCACTTCTGATCAAAGGTCTCCCCCATGCCTTTCCAACTCTCCCGGTGTTTTGCCTTCTGTGGTCATCAGTCAGGAACGAGTCTAAATCGTCACGCTAGCGTTTCTTGGGCCTACCTCGGTAACGACCATCCACTGTATGACGATTCTGGCCCGTCTGTCCTGACCCATCCTGGCAATGTGACCCGACCAGTCCCATTTTAACCTCGCAGACTTATCGCTAACATTAGCGGCACCTGTCTTGAAGCGTATATTGTGGTGTTGCGTATTCGAATCTGGAAATAAAATCTAGAAAAATACTGGAAACAATATAGGCTGATAATTCTTAATCCTCACAAATCCTCGTATTGAGACATTCTCTTTCTCCTCAATATCAGTCCCAACCAGCTGATGGTTGTCAAAAATTACACAAACAATAACAGAAGCTAACTTCACCACGTGGATACGCGTCTATATTCGTTCTGGCTTCAAGCCAATGCTCTAACCGCTTCCTTCTGCATGGGGACAGTTATATCTCGGCTATGTCTTCGCCTTTTAATTATGATTTCTTATCTTTATAGAAGATTGTTGTTGTGAGAAGAATCTTGGGTAGAAATAGCTGGTTCTTGATGCGTATCTGCTGGGATACGAGGAATATTATGTTCAAATAGTTTAAATGTTTCTGTTGTGTGGTTTTTGTATGGTTTATTTGGCAGAAATGATAATCATTGTCATCTGTATCTACTTCTGACTCCATCTTAATAATGACCAAAGCTACGAGTAGACATAGATTTACACGATTTCTTTTGGTATATTCTTGATTTTTCTATATTTTTCTTCAAGATCTTTGTGTTGCTGAGACAAAATGACACAATCACTTAATGCTAATAGACTAGTTGTCGGAAAAACGTTTCTCCCAAACTTCTAGTTAAAAATAAGGTAGTACCTTCTTAGGTCGACTTTTACGACGCGTCCTGACTTCATACCACAGAGCTACTAAAACCAATCCTTTCCTCTGACTGCCAGATACCTAAGAAACCCCAATAATAGAAATACACTACTGATTAATTTTATCACTTAGTGTGACCACACACAACTACTAAACTAAATCTATTTGAGGCTAACAATCGTCCATAATTCTGTAGTAGTTAAAGGAGTTGAGGATTAAAAGACATTTACGATTTCTTCGCGACCATTAACAGTTGGTAACTCTTGGTCCTTTTACAATTGTTCTATTTTGATAAATAAACTACTGTCTTTGTTTTTTGTTGTGAAGTTTTTAAAACTATTTGGTGTTGTCTTTGATATTCTGTTTAGTACCTTTTTATGTTCTGCTTGGGATAAAGAGATTGTCTTTGGGTGTTCTTGCGTTCTGAGAGATGTTTTTGCGAGTTTTAACAATGTTTTGAAAGAATTTATTACGGTATCAGACCATTGTTGTGTTGGCTGCTGGAATTACAATAACATTATTATTGGAGACATACATAAACTCACGCCTTTTTCCCAAAGCCGTATTCAGAAACAACATAACTCTTCCCGCTACGATCTTCCTTCGTCCTTATTTTTGTTTTGTAGGTACACGTTTGTAGGTACAGGTAGCACCTAGCTTTATTTTAATTTCTTCTTCACCCGTGGTTTCTAGAAAATAATTAAATTCTTTATTTCACCAAAATCCAATAATACATACAACAACATACAACCATAACAATATCCAAAAGCTAAGAACATATACGGCTTATCACAAGATATCAAAAAAATAAATACTCTGAACTTCTAAGCTAAATGTAGGTGTCTATGTTTTAGGAGTCAGTGTTTCGCTGTTACAAGCAAAGCTATATTGTACTAAATCGGGACGTTTCTACAATAAGCTAATGGTGTAAATTTTAATCGAATTCGGTCGAAACACTAATAATAAATAAATAAATAATATATAAATAATTATAGTTTTGTTTTAAGTTTAAATTTAATTTTTTTTTTGTCTAACTTTTTTACACACTGTGTCTACATTTCTTATCCAACTTTCCTCTCGCAGGTCTGCTGGAAGAAATTTCTTAAGAAATAAGCAGTACCTTTGTGCTCTTCTATGTAAATATATTGTCCTGTAAAGTATTTTGTGTGTACGTAAATAAATAAATAAATAAATAAATAGTTCATCATCATCATCATCATCATCAGCCTATTAATGTTCCCACTGCTGGGAACACAGGCCTCCTCTCTATGAGAGGGAATGGGCTATAATCCACCACGCGGGCCCAGTGCGGATTGTAGATGTCACATGTCTTCGAATTTTTTGGTTCTAGGACATGCCGGTTTCCACACGATGTTTTCCTTCAACGTTTTGAGAGCAGTGGTGATGAAATAAATTACACAAACTAATGCGCCTGTATGGGTTCGAACCCACGACTTACTGTTCGTAAGTCGGGGCCGCCACCACTAAGCCACCGCTGCTCTCATAATAATAGTTACTTAGTTGAAACTCCATTTCCTTTTTATGCTAATTCTAACGGGCTAGAAAGAAAAAAAAGTATCTTCTATCTTTTTTTGTACGTGGCGCTTAGGGCAGGGGCTAAATCTGGTTGATCTCTGGCTTCGCGCCAAAGCATGCCGATCCCTAAATATGCTATGTCGCCATGCAATTCTGTATTTAGGACACTTTTGATGGGGGAGCGCGGTAAAAATAGATTTGTGATGTATTTTTCTGCTATTAAAATTGAGATGTGGGTGTTTGTAATGGGTGTACTTCCTCTCATTACTGTTGAGTTAGCGTTTCATTTTAATTATAATAGAAATATTATATTACTGTCGCTGGACTGTTTTTGATGGACTTTTTTATCAAGTCTTTCAGTTATTTTAAAATGTTGGTCTAAAGTGTTAGATTCCCAGTACCTATGTCCGTTTATATTAATTTAACACCATTTTGGGTGGATCCTAAAAAAACCAGGAGCTTGTGATTAAATGAAAACGCCGCTGGTGTGTATATTCAGGTTAAGCTGCGCTTGCCTAGGTTGGTCCTTGGATGGGTGATCAACCATAACATACCGAGTTTCCTCAGTGCCTCGGAAAGCACGTTAAGCTGTTGGTCCTGGTTCTCAGTTCAGTAGATCTTTGAGAGTTGTTACAAGTAGTCAGTGGCCTGAAACTCTGAGGTCAGGTAGGCAGTCGGCACATGTAAAATACTGGTATTCAGCTGCATCTGGTTAGGCTGGAAGCCGACCCCAAGATAGTTGGGAAAAGGCTCGTCAGATGATCATTTTCTAGAAAAAATATGATCTAGAAAAACCCAACATGATGACCAAGAAACTGATGAATACTACTGGTGTAGCACAAATTCTGATCATTGTGTTAAGTTTCTCATTACCCAAAATCCAGCCAAGATTATGATTACGTTAACGATAAAAAGCAACAAATAGGTGTCTTAAAATAAGTATCGCGAGCATCGTCGTGTGAATAGAACATTTTGTGGTGTACGTGATCGAAATTGTGATTTTTCTCATTTTGACGGGCGCCCGCCATTTTGTGGAACCGCTCTGAGGACCCTCGTTGTGACTGTAAGATGTTGATAGTATTAGCTTTTATGTTGAGGATTTTTTTCGCTGTAATATGTAGGTCATTGTAGGTAGGATGTCATTTTCGGGTCGTGTAAGGAAAATTGTTAGGGGTAAATTATTTGATGGGTGTCTTCTTGTTTTAGTAATATGGTATGGAATTTAGGGTGAAAATTGGAAATTGGAATTATCATTGATAGCCTTTTTCTTATCAATATTTTCTACCTAGTGAGCAATAGGCTCAGGACCAGGGCGTCAATGGAGGAAACCTACACTCAGTATTGGGTGGATACGACTTGAAGAAGAGAGTGAGAAAAAATAGAACCCTGGCCTCTTTAACTCTCGGCATCTGTGTTCCCTCCCACATTTTACTTCTGGGCACGCTCGTTCCATCATAGACCTCATCTATCGCTTTCCATCAGGCGTGATCGAGGTAAAGGGCAGGGCCATTTTGTAAAAAAAAAAACATTTGCATCCAATGCAATATTTGTCGATAATTTCAGAAACACCAGTTTCAAAATATTTAAATCAGAACTACTTGAAAGACAGCCTAGAATTATCTTTTTTCCGCTAAATACATAATCATACTAATTTCTCTAAGAAAGATCACAAACTCAACACTCACACGATCCTTCAATGCTCTCCTCTCAAACACGAGAAAGCCACATTTCCTACAATAGCTGCAATATCTAGCTCATGCAAATTCATGGGAGACTGCATATGTAATGCAGGCGACAATATTTATACATAGTGTTACTTCACGTTAATTCCCTGTTCACTGTTGGATCTCTGACTCAACATGGCGTCTGTTTGAAGACGTTTTGCAGTATATTTTGTAGGATGAAATTGGAGGCTGTATATTTGTTAGTTAGAAACTCCTGGTCTGTTATTATCGTTTACAGTTAATTTATTTTCTGCGATAGATTGTAAGAAGAAATCATTAAATGATAACATAAACAAAAGGTATAAGGTAGGTGTATTTCTATGTTTACCCTCTCTAATGGCTTAGATTAATAAGATCACGACAAAAAGTATTAATTAAGATAGATAAATCACACGAGAGAAAAACACAAAATACTCTCTACCACTAATACCTCTCTCCTCTCTTTCTCTTTCTAATACTTTCTTTCTTTCTTTCTTTTTATTAGCAAAATACTTTTTATTAAAAACATCGTCGTGTCTCTTACGATCATTAACATTTAATGAGTCTGGGAGTTAATTTTTCATTAAGCATGTAGGTAACTGTAGACATGCATATGAGGCGATTTCTTTAACTTAATTTGATGGCTTCCTCACGAAGCCTTTCTTTGCCCAGGAGTGGGAGAAAAAGAGCCAGCAAAAAAATTTAATTGACCTTAGCTTTAATAAAAGTTTGTAAAAAAATGTGATAACTACAGGGTGTAAACAACCTCATCACGAAGCCGTCAACCAAGCATTCTGTACATCAAACAAAGTAACTTTACGCAAAAATTATTGCTGGGAAACGACTTTTTTTTGGGGTGAAATTTCGTGTTTTGTGGTAGAACTCAATGTAACGCACTTAAAATATTGTGCTGATGGATGGATTGAATAGCACGGGGGTCGTGGAGGTGTTTAAAGTAAAAATCTTACAATAAAAACTTGTATTTAAAAAAAACTCGTGAAAAAGTTGTAACTTTGAACCTCTATATCTCCGTAACTAAAAGGTTCCCAGGTATGGTGTAGAACAAAAAAATGATTGCAATGACGGGGAAAACAAGTGCCTTTCGGCTTCGTTTAGAGGTTTTTTACACTTTTTATAAATTTATACTGAACGCTTCCTGATATCTTCGGCCAAAACCCTTGTTTCGTCTTATTATTACTACTCAAAACGCAATTGAAAGTCGTCGTTGTTCCTCGCCATTCGCCACAGCATCCGTGTAGCACAAACGTGTATCGTAATAGCTGGGGTCGCACCACATACATAAAACATGGGCCCTTTGCCGCATCGCGCCAGCTATGATCTAATAACGTGGTGCGTAGTGATGGCTGGTTGCATTGTTTCATACGGTACGGGATTTTTGATCCTTTCAAATCAAAACATTTTATTTCACATGGGCCTACACTAGGGTACTTATAAAACGCCGAGAAAAGGTACACAGTTCGGGTTTCGGTTCGGGCTTTAAAAGAGTCATCATCAGCGTACACAGCCCGACCAACATAACCCCCCACTCATTGCTTGGCATCTTTTGCTTATTATATCAATCTCCACGGTTCTTTGCCTCACTTGGATGCAAAGACACAAAAATATGGAGATAGGAAACCTAACAACGGTTTTAAAAATCCAAAAAAAAAATGGTAATTGAATAAGCTTCCGATTGAATATTTTCATATGTTGGTAATAGAGAAGTATGAAAGAAGAAGTCATGTTGCGCCGACCCCAAATGAATTGGGATAAGAGCAAAAGAATGATGTTGGTAAAATACATACACAGGTACTATAACATTCAATTCCGGAAGTAACTCTCATTTTCGGACACCTAACGGCTGAACAGATTTCGACCGGACCTAGGTTAGACATTATGAGCCAGTAGGTACTACATTGAATTGTTTTTGTCCTTCAGACGGGCCGTTCTGCAGGCATAAGCTAGTTCCATATACATATTCCCAATTATTTTGTAACCTACAAAAATATCTATAATCCTTGTTGAACAATGGACACACGCATTGTAACTCAATTGCTAGTGTTCTCTTTTGATGTAACGCCGTCTTTTACACGCGGGCCTTACACGCGCGCTAATGCGCCACCTTCTAACTATATCCAATTTGTTCTACCTTGGGGTAAGCAGAGGTAGGTGTTGTGATTTTTGACACTCTTAGGGAGCTTTTGAAACGGAAAGGGGAAGTTTGGTGCTCTTACTCAGCTTGAAGATTTCTCAATATCAATGGTGATTGGGTTGAATGCCCAGTTATGACTTTTTATGGCTTCCTAGTTAATAGGTTGACTAATGGCATGAGCTATCAGACAAAGTGACATTCTATCATCGATAACGATTATGGAAATGTCAAAAATGTATTTTTCATACATACCTGATAAACGGGAGCTCGTGAACAGTCGCTCGGGTCGATCTTTAAGATAAGCGGCGCTTGCCTAGGTTCGTAGATGGGTGACCATCCATTACATACCGAGTTTCCTACGTGTCTCGGAAAGCACGCTAAACTACTTATGACGAGTTACAGGTACATAGTCAGTGGCCCGTATGTCTGACAACCAGTTTTACCAAGGGCTATCTACCCACTACTAACTGGGTTGGAGAGGTCAGATAGGCAGTCGCTCCACGTAAAATACTAGTATTCAGCTGCACCCAGTTTATAAACTTTAAGCGGACCCCAACATAGTTGGGAAAAAAGACTAGGCAGATGATGGCATACCATAAACAATATTATTGAAGTCGTTGTCGAATTACGAAAACTTTAGAAGTAATTGCTACTTGAAACGCCTTCTGGCTGTATAAGAAATGTGATACGTAAAAATCTTATACAATAATGAATGCGTCATTAGATCAGTTATTTTGATCAAGATAATATTGCTGACATCATACGATGACTAAATAGTAAATACCATCTGTTGAATGATTTATGTAAAGGAAGGGATCAGTCAGTAAATAATTAATATTCTAATTGTTTACGTACTTTTAACCGGGAATGGAAATAAACAAAGTTTCAGTGTTTCAAATAGGGTTCAATTCTCTTTTCCAGTGTTTAGGACCTAAGTCTACATAGCATTTTCCCTATTATATTGGAGTCGGTTTCCAGTCTAGCCGAATCCAGCTGAATACCAGGATTTCTCATAGAGCGACTGCCTATCTAGCCTTCAAAACCCAGACTAACAGAACACTTCTCAGACTTATTGTTAGACCTTCGAGCTTCTAGCTACCCGTGGCCGCTCTCAAATATGATCTACAATTGACAGTCGGGATCAATAGCAAAAGGGAAATAGGAAAAAGAATCGTAAACTAAGAGAACCCTTATTAAACATACCATAACATCACGCCTGTAATCCCCGAAGGGCTAGGCAGAGGTGTACCTAATAGTTCATCCGCATTTCGCCAGTTATGTTTAAGTCCCATTTAATAGGGGGCGAGCATATTGCCATCAACTGGGCACAAATCCAGACACCGTGGCTGCTACTGAGAAATTCCTGATGGAAAAACCCAATAACAATTTTCTCGGCCCGGTAATCGAACCCAGGACCTCGTGCTCAGCAGTCGCGCTTGCAACCACTAGACCTAATAATAACCCATACAAACATATCATGAAGGTGTTATTACTATTGTGTAGTCTATATTTGTTTGCAATACGAAGAAATTGACTTTTTTGTTCTCTTAGTTCCGGCTCAACAGTACCAAGAATAGACAAAGTTTTGTGTCTGTCCTTTTAAAGAATAGTTTCTAGTTCACACGTGACACTTCCGCCCCCGCCTCCACTTTGCCGATGAGCCGCGCTCAACGGAACATCAATCTTCATAGCTGCTAATGAGTGGCTCCCTAAGGATTCGGACATACGAACTGTCGGAGGCGGGTTCATTTAGTTGCTATCCTAGATGAGAGTAGATTCTTTAAGTTTCATCGTCAAAAAAGTAGAGTCGTTCATCAACTCGTCCCACAAGCCTATGGCCCATTTGGGACGAGTTGCAGCTGAGAAAGCAGGCCCAGTAGAAATGGCAGCGAATCCTCTCAAAACGGCCAAAATGTCTAGAATTGTAAATTCGAGTACATGTGAAATTAATTCACCAATCTATTCTGGGCCCCCGTTATGGACACAACCCACTCCCTCTTATAGAGATGAGGCTTGTGCCCCAGCTGTACTAATCCCCTACAGGCAAAAAGCAGTATACCCCGTGAACTAGAGCATAATACGAAAACATATCAAAATCAGCCTGTCTTAATATTTACGCTCTTACCCATCAATAAAATCAGCCTAATGTTCTACAGACCTCCTCTCAATGATAGGGAATGAGTTGGAAAATCCCACGCGGGCAACTCTTTGTGGGCAAAACTTTGAACTACTGCTTGCAAAGTATGTGCTCGCCCTAATTTTAATCATGAGACCGAAGTACCTACCTCATTACTCATACCTACACATGTAGATACGGACAGATGAATTAGGGCTAAACGATTAATTGTTATGTTATTATTAAAATGGTTCCACCATTGCTGTAATTGACTCCTTGCTGGGCTCACATTGGCAATCGCTGGGAAATGCCAACTGTTTATTAATTGGCCTTGTTGTTTAGATGTTTTTGCGATATTGTCACAGTAGGACGTAGGTGTATTATGGTTCCGTCTTATAAAGAGAATGCTTAGATGGTTTGGTCATGTGAAAAGGATGAGTGAAAAGCGACCAAAGATAACAAGGCTGATGTTAGTGGCAACGCTAGGAGGGGACGCCCTAAAATGACATACTCTGCAATGACCTTATTGGCTGAGGTTCTTCGAAAAAGGGTGTTAGGTAGTACTCGTAACTGACGTGCGTGTATGACCAGATGTATGAACGTGGATGAGGCAAAAATGGTTTCTACCTACCTCCATGGGAAAAAAGCGTGAGTTTATGTATGTAGTATTTATGGTCCCTGTGATAGTAGCAATGTCAGGATTAGTTCCATTCTTGTTTCTTATTTTGTTCTACAAAATAAGTAAGAAAAAGTAAGTTTTGTTGTTGAAGAAATATAAATCTGTAGCCCCTCATCACAGTTGATACCTGGAAAACCTAAAAGTAAATTTCTGCTTACTCCTCAACCTAAACCAGCTGGACATTTTCATATTCCCAGAATCACTTAGCATCTAAAAGGCATCTCAGGTCCATTTGCGTTTTCTCAGTACAAATGCAACTTGAACCTAATTCTATTACAGTCTATGTAGCACCAAAATAGCAATTCTAAGAAGTAAATTAGGTTTCTGACTCAGAAAATAGTTCGTCATGTTGATGACAGATAACAGTAATTGCTGTTGTATGGGGTCTCATCAAAAAGAAGGATTGTCATTAATCTGTTGTGTAGGAATGATTTTGCGACTTCAAAAAAATTACAAAGCGTTTTGGCATGCAGCTTTTAAAACTTTTTTGCCTGCTTAGGTCATAATATAAACCTGTTTAGCGTTATCAACAAATTATACCCCCTTCATGAAGTCTTCAACCAAGCATTCTGTACACCAAACTAAGTAACTCTACGCGAAAATTATCGCTGGGAAACGACTTATCATGATTTATGGTAGGACTCAATTTAACGCACTCAAAACATTGTGCAGTATATAATACGGGGTTGTGGTGGTATTTAAAGTTATAATATTCAAACTTTAAAGGAAAAAATAAAAACTTGTGAAAACTTGGGACTTTGACCCCTAATATCTCTGTAAGTAGAAGGTTCCAGGTATGGTCTAAAACAAAGAAAGTGACAACGACGGGGAGAACAAGAGCCTTTCGGATTTGTTAAGGGTACATTACACCCAGTATAGTATTCCCCTCAGAGGTAGGCTAATCAATCTTGAATTTCCATTCAAAATAGGACGAGCTTATTGCCATTAACCAGGCACAAATCCTAACTTCGGGCTGCTCTGAGAAACACCAGTAAAAACCAATTTCCTTTTTTGACATACCTACATTAAATTCTCCATATCCGAAAATTGCTGACATTACAAAGCAGTTTATGGCGGTCTATCTCCCGCTCAAACGTTTTAAAAGATGACTCTGTGCATTTTTTACTTGGTCATTTTCATGAGCTTCATAATTGGGATGTTGAATTCGGTCTAATCCTTCATGGGAGCCGTCTGTTTTAATTATAGGTTCAAACGAGTTCCTTTATGTCGGTCATTTTTTACCTAATTGTTTTGTCCATAAAGGCCATTGTCCCTTATTTAAATACGAAAATCACCAGCCAAAAACAAAAAACATTTTATTTATTTATCATCATCATGGTCTTGTAATCACCGAAGGGTTAAGCAGAGGTGTACCTAACAAGTACACCCACCCAGTTATGTTTAAGTCCCATGTAATAGGGCACGAGCCTAATGCCATCAACCGGGGACGAATCTAGACTCCGTGGCTGTCAGTGAAAAATTAATGATTGTAAAACCCAATAACACTTTGCCCGACCCGGGAATCGAACCCAGGACCTCATGCTCAGCAGTCACACTTGCAACCACTAGACCAATGAGGCAGTTATTTAAACATCTATGAATATATATTTACTTACGTTTTTTCCAAGTGGTTTGCCCCAGTAAGATCTCCACTTGAGGTCCGAAATAAGTCCTGAAGTCCCTAAATGTAAAAAGCAAGTTTAACCATAAACACCTTTTCGTTATACGAATCTATTCATTAATTCACTAACAGAGATCGTATATCCTAAACAACTGGGTCTAGAACGCAAGTTGTAGAAGAGAGTTATTATTATTAACAAAAATGCGTCCTTAAAAAGAATTTAACTCCGGGGATAAAAGTTGCCGATGAAAAATCCCACCCGGCACATGATTTGATTATAATTTTAATACGACTATTTTTTTTTATCTTTTAATAAAAAAAAATATTACACAGATTAAAGAAAAAAAACAGACTCGTCATCAAAATTTAATACTGCCCACGCCCGTGAAGTAACCAAAAAAAAATGCGCACCATATTCAACTAATAGCGCTCCTAACACCTCCCCGTTGCAATATCCACAACTCCTAGATTTTTATAGTTCCAATAACACCTCGTTATTCAAGTGGGAATCACGAAATTGAAATGGAAAATGGCGTCACAATATGGCGTCGTGCTCATCCACTCATAGTGTCGCAATTTCCTCCCGCGCAGATGACGGTGCCTGTGTCAAATGTCTTATTTTATGAACTCGCTGCGACGTATGCCGTTTGCATTAAATTATATGGCGTGATGAGTTTTTAGTACGAGTACTTGAAGATGGAGCGAATCTATGGTGGGAGCTTTAGCTTGGGTGGGGGGAATAGTTTTCATTTCCAGGAGGTGAGGCTTTTTAAACTAGGTAATATAACTAACTCTTGCAAACCATCCGGGTAGATATTTTGGAACTGCTATTCTAGCAAATCAAGTATGTGGATCACTGTACTGCACTATAATTTACCAACTGTTGAAGTGCACTATATGGGCTTAAGCTTTATTCATTATTTTTTATTTCACCAATGTAACTGAACACGATCAACACTACCACGTTCAAATGATGTCAGTGTCAACAATTATTTGTTGTGCTGTGCTTATTGTATTTCCTTTCATATTTTCCTCATGCTCCATTCCAAAGCTACGAGGAAAATGTAATTATAATTTTGGCTTTTTCTCAATACGAGTACAAGAACGAAAGTTTTCCATTAGTCAAAATGAACGTTTCTGTCGTTACCATTTTCCTCTCATTGTTTCAAACCCTCAGTCACCATTGTTTCCTAAGTGCGTAAAAAAGCAAAATATTAAAAACCTTGTCTCTTATCCATACTAACATTATAATTGCGCAAGTAACTGTCTGTCTGTTACCTACCTTACCAGCCAGCAGTCCAGTGGTGTAACCGTTCAATTGCCAAATCATAGGTTTTAAAACACCGTGAGAAAACCATATCCTGAGAGATATTTCTCGCCGGCATGTAAAGGCAAGTGAGAGGCCCGTGGGCAGTATAACTTTGACATCAGGCTAGACAACCACACGAAAAATAAAGACCTACCTGGTCTAAACGGATGTCAATGGTGTAAATAAAGAAACCATGACCGGATTTAGGGTATGAAAAACTTACTGTACCAGTCGTTCCTATGGGATAATTTCAGACCTCGACGTACGCGGACAAAGCCGCTGGAAAAACCTAGTGTTCCATAAATATTTTTCAATTTCCCTCATCTTTGTCTCGCGAGCCGTAAAATATAAAGTTTCACTTTGTTTTTCTTGTCGCTTTTGTCTCATGTAAATGGTTAAAGGTACCTACACATAGGACCCGTGTCTTGTTACTTACTGCGTATATTTGTGGGAAATTGATATTTTTTTGAATTTTGTCGCAATGTTCCGTTATTGATGTCGATAAGGTTTTGTTTTGATGAAGGTCTTGTTATGGTAATTTGTCTTTTAACGTACGATGCGGTCGCGTTCGACCACTATAATCATCAAGGCAATGATACGGTTGACGACGGTGAATGTTCACCAAGAAGTATCTTGTATTCTTTTCCAACTTGTTTAAAAACATTTGTATTTCTAGATACTCTACTATTCAACCATTTTATCACGAATGCCTCGCCTCGCTCGCCTATTTGACTGTAGTGAGAGTATCGTTAGTCTTGTGGTTGTTAGCGCGACTGCCAAGCTTGAGGTCCTGGGCCTCGATTCCCGCGTCGGGTAAAGTGTTATTGGGTTTTTCTATCAGGAATTTTTCAGTAGCAGTATCGGAGTCTGGATCTGTGCCCAGTTGATGGCAATACGAGCCTATTGCCATCAACGAACCTATTAACTGGCGTTATGTGGGTGTACTACTCACATAGGTACACCTCTGCCTACCACTTCGGGGATTATAGGAGTGATTTTACGTCTTGCCCTTATCAAAATTCATTTGTGGTCGGCGCAGCATGTCTTCTTCTTCCATACTTCTCCATTTTTCGTCATCTCATTAAAAAAACCACTTTCTTGCCATATCATTCATAACACAGTCCATCCATCGTTTCTTTGGTCTTCCTCTACTCATGTACCATCAAACACTACATTGTATCTCTCTCATATACCATAAATTACTCTAATGTTAGTATTTCCTTCATAAATGCCCGCGTATTTAAGTTAATGCGTCTTGCGTGTTCCACAGGTAATTGAATGTCAGTCACAGTGATGGACTATTGAGTTAAATTTTGCATTAATACCACCTGTTCATGTCAGCCTGGGTAATAATTATGCAGAATGGCGGGTTCAAAAATGATTTTCTTCTAGTATTTGATTTATGTTTTTGTTATCTATTTTATCGTGTAAAGAGCACTAATTAAGCAAGGAAATATAGAACATTAAGTAATTATCTGAGCTATGGGAACTTTGCTTCTCAATAAAAACTAACGTTTACTTCTTTCTCTTTCATATGCTCGCCCCTATTACATGTGCCTTAAATACAATTGACCAAATGTGGAAGGGTGTACCCTTAGGTACACCTCTGCCTAACCCTTATGGTATTACAGGCGTAAAGATGATATATGTATATGTTGCTAGAATAAGATAGTAAAGATGACTAAAAGTCAATCCGCACGACTTGAGTTGAACAAAGCATTTCACATAGTTACTCAAAACTCAAACATTGTTCGAAGCTGCTCTTCCGTGTCCTGATATCTTATGCATAATATCAAACAAGGTCTGGGTTCACTTGGAGAGTATTGCAATATCTCGGTACTGAGAAATGTTGACTTTTATCTCAATTGCTGACAGCAGCTTCTGGGTAGGTCTCGTATTAATCTTTTGTATGATAAGTTGACTGTTTGTCATATTTATTGATTCTAGGGCTTGATTCTCTGAATCGGTATTGGATCAATTGTGAGACGACTGCAAAGAGTACAGTAATTTCCAATGGCATTGAATCTCAATATTTTTCAATATATCAGTTTTGGGGATCTTTGTTGACGTGATGTTTATGTAGATGCATTGTAATGGTGCATCCACACCGCCGTTAAATTTTGTGGAGGAACATTGTGCAATCCGATAACTTTAGGTAACTATCTGTAACTTTCGTGGCTACTTGTTACTTGTTGTTGATTGTTACTCATCGCGTTCAGACTGCCAATAACTTAAATTAACAAAATGTAACAAAGAATAACTTTCGTTTGATCAGGCGATGACGGACCCGTACATTTGCAATTGCGTTAACAGATGTTACTTTATGTTGCCGTGTTGAGGTAACATTCTCAAACAATGTAACCAATTGTTACCACGTGTTGACTGTTTTCAAAAGTTAGGTAACATTACATAACGTATACTAACACGGCATCATATTATACCTCTCTCATCTCTGCCTAGCCTTTTCCCAACTATTTTAGGGTCGGCTTCCAGTCCAAGCGGATGCAGCTGAATACCAGTATTTTACATGAAGCGACTGCCCATCTGACCTCCACAACCCAGTTAGTACTGAGTAATACGATACCACTTGGTAAGACTGGTTGTCAGACTTTTTGGGCCACTGACTACTTGTAACGACTGTCAAAGATCTACAAATGACAGCCGGGACCAACAGCTTAACGTGCTTTCTGAGACCCATCCACAAACCAACCTAGGCAAGCACGGTTTAACCTAAAGATCGACCCAAGCGAATGTTATTATTTAGCCACGATCTCCGCATTATCATATTATCGCATCATAATTATTATATCTACTAACAATAAACAACTTTTTGCTATCGAATGTTGCTTTGTAACACTTTGAAACGTTGCTCTACAAAAAGTAATTGCGTTGTGGATGCACCTTATGTCATTAACAATATTTTTTTGTTACGTGACTATGTTGGGATCGGTTAAAAATGGAAACATCTGATTGAAACACTATATCGATGTTGATTTTGAATGTGAATGGGTGAGTCTCATGACTAGAGGAAGACCAAAGAAACGATGGATGGACTGTGTGAAGGACGATAAGGCAAGAAAAGAGGTGTTTGATGAGATGACGAGTTATAGAGATGTATGGAAGAAGAAGACATGCTGCGCCGACCACCATTGAATGAGAGGTTTTCTTTTGAGGGATTAAAAAAAAATAGTTTCCAAGTACTCTCTAGATGGCGTTGTACTGACTACGTTAGTTGGTGCCAAAGCCAAAACGCTTGGAAAAAAAAACATTGCGTCACGCTTCCGAATATACCCTAGTTTTCTCGCGCTTTGTTAAAATCAGTTTTTTTAGGTTCCGTTCCTTACATTAACGTACCAAGTTCAGCGCCATCTATCCAGCGACTAGGGAAGTGCTTAAAAGGAAATCCCTCATTGGGAGAAGGGCAGGAGAATGAACATGATCGATGCTGATACAGCTGAAGTGTCGTAGTCTTTTTCAAAATACAGTAATGTAGCTTGGCCGTGTGTTATTAAAAATACAGTAATGTAGTTTGGCCGTGTCTTATTAAAAATACAGTAATGTAATTTGGCCGTGTCTTATTAAAAATACAGTAATGTAGTTTGGCCGTGTCTTATTAAAAATACAGTAATGTAGTTTGGCCGTGTCTTATTAAAAATACAGTAATGTAATTTGGCCGTGTGTCATTAAAAATTTTGCTTCTCCGCTTATATAAATGCGGATGTCGTAAATAACCATCAAGTGACTTATGAACCAGTCTTTATAACATACAAACTATATTACTAGATCTCACAAGTTTATCTCACTTAGGTAACCGCTTGCATTATCAATGTCTTCTCGTTCAAGTTTATCGGTATGTTGACAGCTGCATCGAGACTGGATCTTTTCATGTTGAGATTAAATGTGGGCGTTTAAATCTCGAAGAATAAATACGTGTGTGGTCTTATTAAGTGCACACACTATAAACGTCACAGCCTATATAACAAAAAAGAAACCTTTTTTAACAGTTTCCTGGATTTTTTTATTGAAATTTCGACATTTTCGAGAAATCAATAACACTTGAACTATGCATTTTCAGCCACTTACGGCAAAAGCATTATGGGAATCTAAAAAACGAGTTGTGCCCGACTCGTCATTGTTCCGACTTGACATCGAAAAATAAAAGATTACGATTCACAACTGTTTAAAAAATTTTTGTTTTCATAGTACAACTGCTTCTAAAAACAAAGACAAATGTTACCTTCATCCTTTCTCTAGACAAAAACAAAAGCATTCCCCTATTTAACAACCCGAAACAATCTAACCAGAATAAATACGATAACTGTAGGAGTCTGCACTGTAGGATTGTACCAGCTGCGCTAGCCTGCCGTCGGGCGGAAATTACGAAACTGGCGCATTCAGCACCTTAACCCGTCTTGGAGCAAGTCGTGTGTTACTGTAGCACTTCAGTAACTGCATGCATTTGGGCTACTGAGGAGGAACGGGGAGTGTTGAAATAGGGGAAGTTGAAAAAGTTTGGTAGTTGTTTAGGTCATTGAGTAGTTTTACCTAGCTTGAGGCAGTCGTGAGGCTCACTATACCTAGTGTTTTAACCAGGAGTGGCTGTACTTTAAGTGCGCTCGTGCGCTGAACCACCAATTCAAAAGATTTAAAAATGATGGCCAAAGTTCTAACATAATCACAAGGTTTTTTTTTTTAAATACATTTTTAGGACGTGAGTAGAAACAGTGGATTCTTAATGTAAGATTTTTACTTTAAACACCTCCACGACCCCCGTACTATTTAATCCATCCATTAGGACAATGGTTTGAGTGCGTTACATTGAGTTCTACCGTAAAACGTGATTTTTCACCCCACAAAAAAAAAGTCGTTTCCCAGCGATTTTTTTTGTAAAATTACTTACTTAGTTTGATGTACAGAATGCTTTGTTGTAGTCTGCTTCGTGAAGGGTCCGTTTACACCCTGTAGGTGGATGGTGGTGGTAGGATCCATAGTTCACTTAGAACGATTGAATCGATAACTAGTAAGTTAATACAGCGCTAAGTTTGACAACAATTTGGTATTGGATTATACCGCCAACTGAATTTCGAGTGACAGAATTTAAGGATGTGGACAGATGAGCGGGAAGCTGATGTAGCCACTGAATGAAAGTCACCAAAATTGCAAATTGCATTAAATGATTTTAAATTATGTTTACGAGTCAATGGGCGAGCTACTAGCGAATTCTAGCGGTGTGTTTACGACACCAGAATTCACTCGACGAAATGTAAGATTGCATTTGGTTTTTAATCATTCCGGTTGGTAATAGGTGCAGTTGATTCAAGAAGAGAGTTTCGAGTGACAATCGGACCTGCGACACACAGCGCAGACGCCAACCGTGCCGTCTACATCGTTATAGCTGACAGTATCTCACTTAGTCTTGGCCCTCCAAATTACTCTAAGCTACACTCATCTAGCCCCACCCTTACAGTGACGTTACAACAATATAATAGTGATGTTCCAGCAATTTCCGTCGCCAGCCGTTTCTCGCTTCGTATACGTTTTATTAAGGATTTCCTAAAATTTGAGAAGCGCAGCGTGTTGGCATCAGTCAAACATAAGACGTTAATTATTTTAGACAAAAGACTGCAAGCGTTGGATAAAATTGAGAGATGCACAACAGAGGTGTAAGATGGAGGTAAAACAAAGCTTTAATAAGATGAATAAACCTCCGTAGTTGCTCTACACTGTTTATTACGAAATGTAGTTTGCAAGTTTTTGAAGAAAAGTCAATTTTTTGACGTTCATACTATAGGGTTATATTTCAGTTATAGTAAGGTACAAATCAATAGGTAAGCGGTTTTTTAATTATTCCTTCGAGTTGATTAGAACTTTAGAAGTTACAAAATTTTCATCAGTGTACCTATACTAATAATAGAAAGAGAAAATATTTGTATTTTTGTATGTAACGAATAAACTTAAAAACTACTAGACCGATTTGAAAAATTCTTTCAGCAATGGATAGTTACATTATCAGCGAGTAACAAAAGCTATATTTTATTCCCGTACTCCCACGGGAACGGGATCTACGCGGGTGAAACTGCGTGACGTCCACTAGTTGAAAATAATGATAGTAAATATACCACCAGTGTTTACAAGTAAAGAGGGGGGATTCAGATACCAAGAGACAGTAGAAAAAGTATTGATAGGCCAATTACCAGATAGCCATGACACAAAACCGCCAAAACGGGAGAGACTTGGAAGAGACCTACCTACACTCAGCATTGGCTGGTCAAAGATTAAAGAAGAGAGAGAGAGAAGAGAGGCCCAATAGCTAGAAGGGAGAATTACATCCAGAAGATCGTGAGTAAGACCTCGAGACTTGCGCATACCAGGAAAGCAGGGCACAGAAAGGGACCTATAATCAACACTAGGTGGAATAAGACTACCAATGGTGATGGTATTGATGTAGGCATATCTAATTCTGACTCCACATTCAGTGAAAGGTAGGTACTCTAAAAGCTAAGCCAACTTTCAACCCCTAACAAGCTTTTCCCGAAACAAAAACATGCTCAAATAGCTCAATGCGTGCCATATTCAACGTCAAATAGGGTACAAACAATGAGGGTAGTTTCTTTCAGGCAGTGCCCCAGTTGTGAGTAAAAATGAACGTTGCTGCAACACAGTTGGATGCAAATTGAATGCGCAAGTTGGAAGTGCTCTGAACAATCGTATCGGACGCCGGCTGCAGAGCTGGGGAGGAATAGACTGGTATGTTGTGCGGGGAAATAGGGAAGCTAAGATTAATATAAAAAAAGTTAGTTTTAGAAAAAATTAAGCGCAACATGTGTGTGTCATAAAATTTAAACATTCATAATAATTTCAAAAATGCAAAAGTTGATTCGTCTGTCTTTTTTTTTTCACAGTCCTTATAGGGTCATTTTTAGGGTTTCGTACCCAAAGGTTAAAAACGGGACTCTATTACTAAGACTCCAGTCCGTCTGTCCGCCTGTCTGTCACCAGGCTGTATTTCATGAACCGTGATAGCTAGACAGTTGAAATTCACATATGATGTATTTCTGTTGCTGCTATAACAACAAACACTAAAAACAGAATAAAATAAATATTTAAGGTGGAAACAAACATGATTTTTTGCGGTCTTTTGCACGATATTAATTACGGCAACAGGCAGACGCTTGAAATATTCCTTCGTGCGCGTGTCCGACTCGCACTTGCCCGGTTTTATAAAACACGCCTATTTCTTTTTCACACCTTAATGGCGATTTATAAATAAAACACACTAGAGTACCATGACGTAGGTTAGGACATGGGTTTTTCTATCAAAATTTTAAATTCCCGTGGAATGATTTCAAAACTCCATGAGGCAAGCTCGTGGTTTAAAGCTAGCTTATTTCTTTAACTTTTTATCTTTGGTCGTCTACAGTATTTTATTACTCTCTGTCCTTAATGTTAATTTCTTGGAGGAATATCATTCCGGTGAAATTCGAAGAGATTGGCACATACATAACATCACGCCTGTAATCCCCGAAGGGTTAGGCAGACAGAGGTGTACCTAATAGTACACCCATATTTTGCCAGTTATGTTTAAGTCCCATGTAATAGTGGGCGAGTCTATTGCCATCAACCGGGCACAAATAGAGACTGCGTGGCTGCTACAGCGAAATTCCTAATGGAAAAATCCAATAACACTTTGCCCGACAAGAGAATCGAACCCAGGACCTCATGCTCATCAGTCGCGCTTGCAACTACTAGACCAACGAGGCAATAATGCTTATAATTGTCACAACAGATCCATTAACTTTTAATCTGAACATTAAACTAAAGAAAGTCATTTAGATTCCTTACTATGCGAGTATAGTTCGAAGTAGTAAGTAAACATTAACCTTCCCTTAAATTTATTAGTAAGCATTAATCTTAATCCGCTTAGCAGGAAGCTGGAGCACGCAGCGATGCGAGTCAGCCAATCCGACGGCTCGGTCCAGGCTATTAGCCAATCCGCGGTGTGCGTCATGCTGCGTCGGCTTAGCTGCCGTAGAGGCTCATTTCGTCACGGACGTGTATTCAAGCGCTAACGTACTGAGTTGAAAATGTTGCAAATTATCATACTTACCGGTTTTAACCGGTGGTGTGGTGGAAAGTAGTTTGACCAAGTACTTTTTGACTGCGTAACCCGATTGTGGCAAGGAGCTCTGTTTCTACTTGTAAAAGGTGGATGGGATACCCATGCACAAACAGTATCACGTATTCAGTACATCATTCTAAATCTCCCACATTTAATTTTTTCATGGATAATACAAAAATCCCACCATCCCCCTTTTACTACCGGACTAGCAGACGTACTGCGGCGTACCATCCACACTACGTTGATATATCCCGACGTGTAGTACTCAGCAATCAAGAGCAGGCCCATTTTGCAATAATAAAACAGCTACATTTTACAGTTCCTACATTTTGACAAGTGTTGCAATTTTGTAGCAAACAGTTGTTTTTAAAAATAGAATGTGATCTGCATTTGAAACAATTGTAAGATTCCTTCAATTCCTTTATTGATTTATCTCAAAATTTGAGATACATACAAATACTTTAATTTGAGACTCAAATGAAAGTTTTTTTATTATTATTTCGTAACATCTTCTTTTCAAGTTCACATTATAAAAATCTGATCTTTTCATTCAACGAACAGAGCTGATAAAAACCTAATTTTCATGCAAATAGAGTCCCATCTACATCGCTCCTAGGTCTGGAACATCGTGATCAAAGATATCGACTGTCTACTAACTTTGAATGGTATCTCAGTAAATGAACAGTCTCATTCACAAATATGTATGTATTGTTTGGAACCGTCCTGAATTATTTATTGTCTTCACTTATTATGTGTTTGATAGAACTCTGACATTATATACATTATAAGAAAGAACTAAAGTAAAGAACTGATCTGTTGTGATGTTATGATAGTATGCAATATAGTATGCTAAGATTCAAGACTATACAAGATGTAAACGAACCCTTAAGCGAAGCCGTCAACCAAGCGTTCTGCGTATACGTTACTAAGTAACTTTACGCAACGGAAACGACTTTTTTTTTGGGGTGAAAAGTCACGTTTTACGATAAAAGTCAATGTAAAGCACTCAAAATATTGTGATGTTGAATGCATTGAAAAAGAAACGGAGGTATTTAAAAAAAAAAGAAACATGTGAAAAACTGGAACTTCAACCTCCAATACCTCAGTAACTAGAAGGTTCCCAGGTAAAGTAAGGAGGGCAAGTCCCTTTCAGCTTCGTTAGGAGTCTATTTACACCCTTTAGATACCTTCATGTCTTAAACATATTCAATCGGTTTGGTATACTAATAGCTTCATCAGTACAAAACAATTACGCTAGATATTGTTAATAATGTATTAGGGGTCGTAAACATTTCTATTAAGCATAAGATTTTCGATTTAATTCTCAGGTCTGTTAAGGTATAATTTAGTATACGTTTGATATACCTTTATAGCCCGGTGACCTTATTACATAAGATTTAAATATAACTGGTGAAAGTGGGTATACTAAAGGGGCTCCAGCCCATCTCGTAACTTTCAGATAGATCTTTGTCTGACAGTTCAGGGGTTAGGCGTGATATTATGTTATATCATTGGATAAATCCGCTGGATCCGCATCAGCTGGATGAGAGTCGCACGGGACCGGTCAAAGTGGCGACACTTGCCTATGTCCAGCAGTGGACGTCTTTCGGCTGAAATGATAATGATGAATGGATAAATTGCGTATAACAATCTTGGTCTACGGAGTGTATTTGTCATCTACAAGTCCATCAAAACCTTAACTCTCAAAGCTTCTATCAAAAATAATTATGTAGTTCTAGTTGTATAATGCATACCTAGAACTATTTTTATTAAAACCATGGCTAATTTCCTCCCAGTAAAACATGTCGCCACGATAACCACATACTCAATCATCCAGTGGACCAACCAGCGAGTTAATGAGATAAAGCACACAGACGGACGGACGGGCGAAGCGGGCGGGTGTTGATGTATTAATTTTGCACGCCTCACAATGCTCGCGGATGCTTGGCTGGGTCACATAGGGCTGGTTAGTTTAAAGTTTAGAGTTTCCTATTACAGGCTTTGTTGTTGTTTAAAATGTTGTATAAACGCAGTTGTAACTCGGTCATTTTATGCGATAAATAACGGTTACATTCATGATAGAATTAGATAACATTCGAAGTTTTATGTAAAATTATAGCTCATAATTTGCAAGTAAGTAGTAGTATAGTAGTCTTTGAATTGGTTATGAACAACAGGTTTTGATTTTTCAAGAAATGAAAACAAACAAAATTTTCAGGAGGTAAGTAATTTATTAATTATAATTAAATGGTGTAATTATCACTTGCTTCGGTAAAGATAAACGTCTCGAGGAAATCAAACCAGCATGACCGAGAGATATTTCTCGACGACATGTAAAGCCAAGTCAGAGGCCCATGGGCCGCATAAAAACTTTGACACCAAGTTGAGTACCAAACATACGAAAAAGAAAAGAAGGTGCTTTATTAAGTTAAAATACACAAAAGTAGAGAAAAGTGTTTACAGAAGGGAACATGCTAATATTCAAGAATGCAAATTTGCAAAGTATTGATTTAACCTTCAAAAACGTGTAGCAATAAGCTACTTTACAAGCAAGTGTCTTAAACTTTATTTTTGTAAAGGCACTTAAACTCTTGAAATCTAAAACTATGCAATCCACAAATCCACACAATTTTTCACATGCATTTCCCAAACAGAAGCTAATGCCACTACTAATTTCGCCAGCAATGCTCCCGACAGCCCTGGAGCATCCTGTCGAACAGCACCATATGCTTTGTTCGGTCAGTGAGATTTCCACGGAGATAGTATCATTAGGTTCGGTAATTGCGAAATAGGCGGAATTACACGAGAGAAGATTTAGAATTTCTAGGGAAACTGGTAATAACTGTTTTGTAATTGCTTGTGGATATTGGGATGGGGAAGAGTTACGGGATATATGCTATTTTGTATCACTATATCTAATGCCAAATGAAGAACTTGCTAATTACTAAATAAATGTATTTAAAACATGTCTACTAAGAAGTTTTTACAATAAAGCCCTGGTCATTATGAAGCAAATCACACGTACGATTTTTGGGCCTTTCTAAATATTAAAATAGTTGACGCATCAGTCCTGCATAAGCCGAATTCGCCAGAGCTGCAACTTTAATTAGCTTATTCTACATATCTTTCTTCCTGTCTTTTAAATAAGATCTACAAGAGCAATAAAAATATAATATAAATATAAGAGCCAATATAAGAGCAATAAAAATCAAGAGTTAGCAGAGGTTCAAAAATCTAATCATGTGTTCGTCCAGCAATCAAATAACAAGACATCTGGGATATTCAATAAAACTTCAACAATAATCTATCACAGATCAACACTTATACTGTCATCAAACACCAACTGCTGTTTTTTAATCTATCGCTGATCAAACACAAACATCAACTGCAACATCTCCTTCTCCCCAAAGCCGAAGGCATTACCGCGACAGCAGCTAAAATTCCCGAATCCCCACCTCAAATATTTTGATATTTGGCTGATATCATTCAGAAAGCTCCCATATTCGTTAGCCGAGCCGGATCGATGGAACTCATACATATTCATCTCACGGAGACAATTAGCCCGCTCCATAGTTTTGAACCGGACCGAACCGTCAATTATATTTCGCAATCTGTACGACGGTTTTTGCGAAGACCACTGATTTGAATAGGTAACATCATGGTCAGAATATTTTACGTCGAGTGATAGTTAGGACGGATTGTTTTCGGCCTTCTTTAATTTATTAGTTTTTTGAGGTTGGAGGACGAAAAAATTTCTTAATTGAATTTGTAGGAGAACGTGGTTTGGATGGTGAGTATTGTGTTCACGTTGACAATTCTGCTCAAGATACTAAATTGTTTTGTTAAGTTGTACACAATGTTATGTTCAAGTTTTTTTTTTTTATGGAGCTTTCGTAATAAAAGAGAACAAATTCTTTATAACGAAAACCTGAATCCAAGGATTGCAGAAGATATTATTAGAGAAAGTGCTATTATACAAGAAACAGTTAGAGACAGATTTGAAGTAACAATGAGACCCAACGTAACGCAAATTAATTTGAAAGCGAGAGTACAAATGATACAATATAGCCTCTTGCTAAGTGCTCCCTAGGCAAGCCATTAAAATATGCCTAACACCTGATCCCACTGATATTCACCATTAAAATTATTAGCAACAAGAGTCAAAACATTAACGTAAACCTAAGCTTTACTAATGTTAATACCTGCTGCTTATATTTTAAAGGGATAATACGGGTCTGGTTTAATGGCGATGGAATCATCAATAAAGCATCGTAACTTTGTTTTATGACTTGAAATTTTCATTAGTAGTCGTAAAATAGAGGTTATATTATCATTTAAAACTATCATAGTGTTTAATAGAATATGTGCTTCTATGTTACAATGTTTTGGTAATTAAACTCTGTCAGCTTTACTGTTACTCGAAGTTGGGCTTTCAAAATTGCACACTGTTTGTTTGTTTAAGGCTACGGCTTCAGGAGATGCAACTGCGTCAATGTGTTATTTGCTCCGTTGTGCGAGGATATACAGTGTGGAAGGGACACTGACGCACAAATTGGTTACCACGAATTCATTACAATACCTAAACCCCGCCACATCGAAATTATTCATCGGTATTTTTTTTATATCAGGTGTTCCATACATTTTAACCGTGTAGGTATTGCACTTTTGTAGGAATAGCTAATTTAAAAAAAATAAATAAAATTTGTAATCATCATCATCGTCATCGTCAGTCTGACTTTTTCGACTGAAGGGTTATATAGGCTTCTCTTTTCTTGTGCCAACTTCCTTGTTGCTGTGTCAGCGTCATTCAGGACACGAAGTTCCTTCGCATGAGTATTGTTGCTACAGGAGTCGCGTCGCGTTGATTGATTCTTTCATTTGTTTTTTCACAGTCGTCGCAAGATCCGTGTCACCTTGATCATGTAGCTCGTGGGTCCATACCCACGAGCTATAGGGTTAGGATGCCGCTCCACTACTACACATTTGCTTGCCAGCGTTTGTTTCATGCAAAGCGTAGCCGTGGGTCACAGTGAACGATGCCGTTTACATTGTCATACAAAGTGTAGCTACATACACATGTGTACTTTGCCATGGCTTGCTATGGAGCGTCACCTGTACTGTAATTGAGTCCGAAATATCATCTGAACGGAGCAAGCATCAGCATTTGGTCATCGTTGAAATAATATTTGCATTGAGAAAATATGGATATACCCTAATTGGATAGCAAGAGCGAAGTACTGACCGCATATAGTAACTAGAAATTGTAACTAAGTTCTAAAATATTTGTCAGGGCCCTAGTTCCTAATTAGCATAGTTATAATGAGGAAATTTCTGGCTCAAGAAGCATAAGATGCAGAAGAGCACCTACTACAAACATAACGAAAGTGTACACTACGAAGAATTTTGAAAATGCGGGGTGGATTTTATAGAGTGAATTAAATGGCGATAAAATTTTGTATGAATGTTTGTAATATTTGCTGAGACATCGTGACATGTATTTAAGAATCGAAGCCACTGAAAACAAAACAATAAACATTTTAATCGGAACGAAAATAAAATACAAACTTGACCAACACACCACTCCCAACATTTTAAATTAAAATAACAAGCCACGCAGAAATTAATTCCAAAAACACCTGAAGCCAGGTACCCTATCAGGATTAATCCCCAAAATCGTACCCTTTGAAAATCCTAAACTTTGATTTCTCTCCAAACGATTCCCGGGATTACTCGCCCAGGTCGTATGTAAATCGTTCCGGGATTCCGGACACAATAAATGTGCGGGACGAAGTCCGCTTGATCCGTCCACCGGACAAATGAAGCCAGAATGGAAAAGTTTAATTTCCATGGAATATGGAGCAGGAGTTAAAAAGATTATGGGGAAATAGAGGTTTGTTGATGCTGATGAATATATTCTACGTGATGTAATATGTTTTCGATGATATATTATGCGAGATATACTGTGCGGAAACATACAAATGAAACTTTAAATTGCTTCAAAATAAACAATAGGAATGAGATAGAAAATAAATTGCGAGACTAACTAGTCAACAAGAGTGAGCTTTGATTTGAGGTTTGATTTCCAGGTTGATCAAACTGTTTTTGAGATTTACATTTTTCTTTAAATAGCAGCCCAGCCGAAATTGCGCAGTCTGAAATTGTGCCTGGTTGGTTTTTTTACCTACATTTCATAGAATGCTGGAACAAAAATCTACGGTGCAAAAGCAGTTTCTCACGCCATTGTCAACAATAAAGCTAATTCAAATTACTCGAAGTAGTAACCCTTATTGACATAGGGCTTAGAGTCAACTATAATGTGCATATGTAAAATGTTTCCACAATGAATCAGACGGCAGAACCGCAATATACATATAAACAGTAAACCAACTCGGCCCTTTTTGTTAAATCAAACGAGGATGTTCGGGATGTCAAGTAAACTTTATAAAATTCATAAAAACCACGCCTTTTTCCCATGGGAGTAGGCAGAAACCACAGAAAGACCACCTGCTACGAACCTTTTTACTGACTAAAACCCATCCATGTTCCTTCATCGCCCTTTGTGTTCTGGGGTCACGGTATCTCTTTCGAACAGTCCCGCAACCCCGGCAGGCATCGGTCCTTGTGGACCCCTTCCTATTGCTGACTCTCTTTAGGCGCGCGTGGAACACGAACGCGCCGTCGACACGGCCTGTCGTCATGAGACGGACGGACGGCGATCTAGCCCATAGCCCACCGTCCACAGGCCCGCGACCTACTACGAACCTTACGTACTCCTTTTTACCTCGTCCACGTTCATACACGCACGCCTGGTTGCGAGTAGGTACTACACACAATGACCTTTCTAAAGTACCCCAGCCTTGTAAATACCTATTGTTAGTTGCCTCTCACTCATCCTCCCCACATGAGCAAACCATCTAACAATGCAAACAATGCAGCAACAATGGGAAATCCTAATTAGACTTAGTCTGACCTGGAAATCGAACCAGAACTCATGTTCAGCATTTGCCCTTACGGTCGTAAGTGCAAATGTTGCTTTCGGAAGAACGTCGCTAATTGGTCATACATGCATGCCGGTTGTGAGTATTACACATCTGACCTTTTTAAAGAACCGCACCAATAAGGTCAACGTATGACATGTCCTTCTAAGGCGTCCTTTCACCGGCGATGCTTGTTGAACTACTGTATGTTAATACTATACAAACATGTCTACCGTGGTACCACTGTCGTACGGAATGACGTCTGTCATTACAATCCCGCTAACGATCTGCTCGATTAAGATTTAATTGCTCGCTACTTTAACACGAGTGCGTACAGTTGGCGCGATGATTGCGAAATGAGTGACATGATTTTTGGTCGTTGGTTTTGGGTGCTGTATTTTACATATTATAATTATTTAAATATTTTCAGTGAAGGAAAAAAGTACATGGTTTTTTTGTGTGATGTAGAAATCATGATTTGTGAGTTAAAAAAAGAGGATACAATTAAACCCTACAAGAGGTAAAAAAGCAGGAAATGCCCCAGGATAAAGCTTGACAATTAGTGCTTGACGCTGGGTAGATAGTCAATACAAACGCTTAATTGGTTCTCTCATGATTAAATGAAAAACTAGTACAATTTACGGACAAAGTATTTGCATATATAAACTTCGACACACAACACTATACCTACCTAGTAGATCAAAATTTTGTTTTTGTGCTACCTAGTCGACTAAAGGCTCTTCTTATTTATTGTTCATTAAGAGGGCCCTTCCCGTTCCGTCTATCGTCAACGTGAGCATGGTCGAAAATCTTGTTGTTTTATCCAGAGCCACAGTGGCGGTATTCTTTTACTCCCCTGTCTTACCTAGCCCCGACCCCGCACTACTCGTCACCCGCGCTCTTCATACCGCCTAACGCGAGGACATTAAACGAAAAATAGTGTTCGAAAATTTTTAAAACTTGTTCCAGGAAATACGTGTTTTTGAATAAGTCTTAGAATTTTGTGATATAAATATTTGTCATTTAGAATCTCCACTACATTTTCAAGGCTTCTATCAGGATATTATCTTTACTTTTACAATTTATGAGTACGTTATGAACGGCTAAAATTGAGGTAAAATTTGTGCAAAACCGCAATTTTTGGAGGCTGAATATGTTTTTACATTTTTTTATGTTTTGCTTTGATAGAAGCCTAGATATAGTGCACAAGATACATATCAGTTCAAAAATTTAAAGATATATGTGTAACAACGGCATAATCACGCACGAGCGTTTGTCAAAATTCTCGCGAAAAGTATGGCGGGTTGGCCGCTCTTAAGGGCTATATATCCCTAAAATGACTTAGCATGATCCTCCGTTACTCCTAAAATACTGCAGCATTAATTTTGAAATAAATATATGGTAAAGTTGAGGATTAATGCTAAGTCCTATGTGTGACGAAAACACGATTCCATATAATGAGTTTTTTTTGATAGAAAAAAATTCCAAAGTTACCTCCAAATCGAACAATAAACCGCTGGTATTCAAAAAGTCCTTGAAATTAGATCATGAAACTTTGCATACTAACTGAACTAACTATAAAGCAGATCTTATGTGTTTTATTTTTTTAGTCCAATCAATAGATTTTTTGTAAATCGCAAAAAACCACACATTTCGCACTATTCGGCCGCAGTGACTGACGTAACAACCGCTTTGTAGTGCAAGCTGATTAGAACTTTATTCTAACAGTATTACAAACGAAGTTTGAACCACCACTAATAGAGTTGCTAATTTTAGGGTTAGAAGGGCCTTAAGATATGTAGCCATACCGTGTTTACATATTTGCCAAGCAAGTGCAGGCGCACTCAAACGGTTGAGCAAGAAAAAACATTATTTCGGGATTTTCATGATAGCATTGAGCACTGAAGAATGATAAATACATTTTCAAATGTATTTAGATATCTTATGATTTATTCATACGCTCAAAGAAACGCCTTAGTATGTGAATCAAAAATAAAATTCTCGTTTTCATCAATCAAATATTAAGGAAAAACAAACGATTTGTATTGGAGTCAAATGCGAATAATTTCGGCGGCTTAGCTAAAATGAGTTGGACTTCAAAAGAGGAATAATATATAAGAAGAAGCAATCATTTCTTTGATAAACTCCTAAGGTTTTAATGATTGGAGGAGGTTAAAACTTATTAAATGGGACTAGTTATTAGAATTTTACGAAAGTTCGATGACAAAGAATTGGGTTGTCATGTAGGTGGGTTGTTGCTAGTCTACAAAACTAATTTAAGTTTTTAATTAAATAATATTATTGTGATCTCTGAAATTAAGAATTGTCTCGTTGGTCCAGTAGTAGCAATCGCGACTGCTAGCATGAGCATGGGTTTTATTCCCGGGTCGGGTAAATTGTTATTAGGTTTTTCCATCACAGGAATTTCCCAATAGAAGCCACTGAGTTTGAATTTGTGCCCGGTTGATGGCAATAGGTTCGCCCCCTATTACATGGTGTTTAAACATAACTAACAAAATGTCAGTGTACTATACTAGTTACACCTCTGCCTAACCTTCGAGGATTACAGGCGTGACGTTATGTTATGAAAATAAATAAATAATTTAGGATTATGATTTCTAGTCCAACAATTTGTCCTCAGCCCTAATTTTATTGATGACTTCATAGAACACTACAACTTAAGTGGTAACACATTTTCACCACAATTCCAAACTCTATCTTCAATAGATAAAGGTTCAAAATCCCTAATGACAATTGAGCAGATGCCAAAGTGGCCATAACACTAACATTATAGGCCGTAGATCGGTCAAACGAGTGTAATGTGTGTGTACCGGAGGGTGGGCAGGAGCGGTGGTAAACATTATTACCTATTAGAGATGAGTTTTAAGGGATAGACTTATAGCGGATAGAAAGGACTGTTATTGATAAAAGATTATTTAAAAAACCAGTTGAAAAACAAGTTGAAAGAGATGTAAAAACAGGAACCAAACAAATATATTACATACAAGTGACATTATTTCAAATTTCAAATCGATCAGACCTGTGGACGTTGTTTATTATTTCTTTTAATAAATTAGAAAAGAGTTAATGATCTAGAAACAGCTGAGCAGATTACTTTATCAAAATTGGTTCATCCGTTCAAGAGCTATGATGCCACAGACATGAAACACCCCTCTTTTTTGGTCGGGTTTAAAAAGAAGTGTAAAACATTGTTGTAATACAAGAGTATTGTGGATTTGCAAGCACATTTTATTAGGCATAATTAACATGAAATGCTCCCACTGCTGGGACACAGGTCTCTTCTGTATGAGCATTATACTGACTTTTTTTGGTCTAAAACTGGATATTTGTACTTTTACCGCAAAACCGAATAATTTCAATTTTTTTAATGGCCCAATCCATCTGCTGTTTTCTGAAAATAAAAATTTTTACTTCTGCGAGAAACATTTGGCGTTTTTTGTTTGCTATTCATTTGTAGTTTTAAATTATTTACTTAGTGTCGTTGCCAGAATCATCGTCAGTTTTAAGATTAATGAAATACAGTACCTATTACCTAATTTTCTATTTTGATGGTCCTTTGCTTATATCTTGCACCACTTACATTAGCCGCTCGCTCCAATTTGTGTTAGGGCTTATTAATGTGTGGAGACAAGCGAAAAATTCTCCGTCAGCTGTACACCGCCACTATTTACTGAAACGTCACCGTTTCTCATCTTCACCAGCTTAATATCACCGCTTTTGTTCATCTAAAATATTTATAGCGAGCGATTTTTGGAAGTAGCTTCTCTCTTAGGAAAAATATTGTGTTCTAGACAAATTGAGCGACGAAAAATTGCGATTTTAGCAGAAAAATTAGGAACACTGGCGTTGTTGAGTAATTGGAGTGAAAGCTCCATTTGACAGGCATATGAGGCTCTATAGTGTGTGGTAGTCACGTAACATATTCATCCGAGAAAGTTTCTATTGGAAGGCGACATGCTTTGGTAGTCACTTGCTGCTTGTAAGTCAGCTATTTGGGACATTATACGCATATGAACATATGTCTTGATATCCCACCCTACATGTCTCTGTGTGTGTGTCTGCATCTGTAAGTGGAGTTCGCGTAGCTGAATTTTGAGCTAAACACATTGAACATTTGTACCTTTGACTTAAGTAGAAGCGAATGTCTTGAGAAATACCCGTGCCTTCTACCACAGATGTAAAGCTTCCTCTAAAATCAGGACTGCAACTGTTTGGCGGCTGTAACAGATACAATAAAATAAATACAAGTAGTGATCTCAAGTTCGCAGCGTTAGGTCAGAGTGGAGCAAAATTAAATAGATTGGACGGTATTAAACATTGTTTTACAAAAAACAAAGGATACTACAACAGTTGTCTGTCGGTTCACTAACACAAACATGAGGCAATGTTGAGAGGAGCGCCATAACTAGTATGGCAGCCATTTTGTTTCCATTTGTAACATTGTCCAGAAAATCGAATAAGTTATATACCGTAGACCAATAGCGAAACGATTCAATATCCACATCACTGGAATTCTGCTTTTTTAATTGATTAACGATCAAAAATAACCACGGTTTCGTTCCTAGAAACAGTATCAGCGCGGTTTCAATAAAAAATCGACAACAAAACACAAGTTTGTAAAAACAAAAGGAATTTTCAATACTCAATGTAAGGTGGAGTACCCAGAAGGACTTGTCGTTGTCTAGAACAACAATGATGTAGTAGGAATAAGATGAACTTGATCTGCACTCACAAGCAAAACGCATGCTGTAGATAACTGAGGAAAAAAAACAAATGAAAGAAATTCTTTTGAGCATTCCACAAGACACAACGGAGAAACTTGCTGACCAACGCGCGGTACTCACGTAAAGGAAACGTCTGACGTGTGCTGCGTTGATGCAAGCCCCGTCGGAAGTCCCATCGCCGGTGGTCGTGTATGAGGCGTCGGCGTAAGTCGGTACATAGACGATAGGTTATACATGTGCAGTTTTGCCTGTATAGTCAAATTGTACTCATTGCAATTGGCTCATTTACAAGGATGGCATCACCGGCAACCCACGACGATATGGTTGCTTCAGTGGGTTTATAACTTGTAATAAAAAATTGAATACAGCTGAGAACTGAGAGTTGCGCATGCAACCTGCCACACACGCTCGGGTAGGTATGCCTGCGCAGTCGTACCGCGCAGGTATTACCAACCGGAAAAAATATCTATTTCGATATATTCTAGGTTGCATTAACAGGCCAGATAACTGTACAGTTTTCTGCTACAAACGTTCATGCATGCTTGTAGAATTGGCAAACTAGCTCATGCACAATCTATCGTCTTTGGCTGGCTTTATGCAAAACATTGCGTAAGAAAATTAATGACAGTCGTTTCCAGTCAGACCAAAGATTTAAATCCCTAAGATAAATAAAAATGTCTGGACACAGAGGTTTTTGCCAATGTGTCAATAATAAGTTTATCACATTTTGAGGCAGTCTTTCTATCCAGCTATTCTACAAAAAAGCTTTAATCACATTTTATGTCACAAAACGGATATTGCAATAGAAGTTTTTGTTGTTTTTGTCAGGTGCTTACTCACATACTACCGGCAGATATGTATAACCAAATGTATGAACATGGACAAAGCAAAAGTAGTGTGTGAATCGTACTACAGCTTTGTGAAAAGGCATATGTATTTATTTATGTACGGTCAATCAAGCTATTTGGTTTACATTTTACAACGGAATTTGTTGGTTAAACTGTAAACCAAATAGCTGGTTCGACCGCACTTCTGTCAATACTACGTCACACCATTGTCAAATAATTGCAATTCGGGCTTTAAGCAGTGACGTAGTGTGACAAAAGTGTGACGGTGACGCTGGTTTTCAGCTACAGTCCACGAGTGCCTTATGCTCGATAACATAAACAAACACATAATATAAAAGTCTAAAATATTTTGTACTAAAACAAAAAAAAAACTGATACTATTTCTGTCTAGATTCCACTATTGAATGGTTTCTTTGTTGATGTTTGGTACCATTCTCGTACCAAACCATAGTAAGTAGAATGGTAGTATGTTTATTGTCGGATATTCAAAGAAATAATAAACAAATCGTAGTAAATTTCGTATTTAATTTGAGCCCTAAAAAATAATACCTACCAAATATAATTAAACTGAACGTACACAAAGCAAATTCCTGAAACATTTCAATGAACACAAATACTTCAAAATACCAATAACGAGCATATTTTCACCAAATTATTTATAGAGACCGATGTAATATTATTCATGGACAGTCTACGCTGAAAGAGAATGGAGATCAAAGGCCCCGAAACGTGTGAATCGAGTTAGCGGCGGGTGATCCTCATCCCCCACCAGGGTTCCTAGATCAAGCTCATGAATTTTCCCTAAGTTCATTATTTTTCTTCAAAATTTACGTTTACGTTTAGTTTTGCTACATTTTTTCTTTATTAATTTTTTGAAGTGATAACGTCTTATCAATCGATAAACACCGGCTGCACGCACGAAAAAGTGTCACGAATCCTGCGATCAACGCCCAATTCAGACCCTTGAAAACTGAAAATTTGCAGTGTTTCTCTTTATAACATAGACAAGGAATAAGGAAGGACTTTTCGAAATTCAACCTTTAAGGGAGTTAAATATGGGATGAAAGTTTGTATGAAAGTCCGTCAGTTTTAAAGTTAGGTTCTTAAAATTTTGTGTTTAGGCTGACGATTAAAAAGTAATAAGTATGTGTGTTTTCTTGGAGTTTTACAGTTTCGAAGAAAACATTTCGTCTTCCATAAATTTCCCCAAGAACGATTTTTTTCCCCAGTAAAGGGGAAAAATATCCCAATCTACCAGCGCTGTCCCCCAAGGTGGATCAAGGAGAATAGGAGGCTGGATACACAAAAGCTGGAGCGATCATTAAACACGAGCTTTTCCTGTACTAATGTGACGGACAATACTAAACGGTTCTTTTTCACCCCCTCCCCGCCACCCGCCCTTACCCGATGATTTCCTTTGGAAAATTCTTTTATCTTTTGAATGTGATTCCGAATATAACGAGGCTCTCGTCTCAGGCGTCGATCGTCGGAGATTTATTTAGATGTGACGGTGATAGGGTGTGCTTTAAGATGAAAACGTAAATAATGGAGACGGTCAATTTTGATTGAATGAATAATTTTTCGTTTTGGGAGAAGAATATTTCATTTTCTCGTATCATTTCGAGCCGCTCGTACACGCAATTTTTCCGACCAATGCTATTAAGGTTTTGGCCAGTCTATGAGTTTGATGGCAACTTCGGGTAAGCCAGACGAACCTATGTGTGGGTATTGTCACTCAGACGGCCTCTTTTGTGCTGTTTTGTGTACCGTTTTCATGCAACTGTGCTAATATCTGAGGTAACTGGCTCGCTTGCCAAGTTTACTGAATGCTGATTAACATGGCGTTTGTTTCGTGACCTTTAGGTTTACTAGTCTGACTAAGTATTTCAGCGACAAAAGTGGATGGTGTCCGGTTGATTTTGTTTGATCAAATTTTATATACGTCATTCAAAAGTCTCCACTGTGTAGGTAAGTATTAGCGCAAGATCCCAGGGCCGCCAGGACTTACTTATTTTTTTATTTATAAAATGTATGGGATCGAGTAGTGTTAGTATGTACTATAAACGTACGCAATATGCATACTAACTGAATACATAACTTACAATCTATAAACCAACTTAAAACAATGATTAAAATATGCACATTTGTATCAAAAGCTGAAAATAAATCACAGGGTGTCAAAAAATTGTCCGTAGCAATGTTGCCAGCCTTCTGAGCACTAATCCCGTTAATATGACTGAATAATGAATGAAATAAATTAACTAAAACTGAATGGTTTTCATACTCTATTTGCCAAAGAAGAATATAATAAAGTTTAATTATTGTTTTGTTTCAGATGTAATACAAGTGTGGTCAGCGCCGGGCGGTATGACGCGGCTACCGTGCGACCTGGCGGCACCTGTCAGCGAAGTCGCCTTGATGTTTTGGTTCAAAGAGGGCGACAGGATGCCTATTTACACGTAAGTTTGTGGTACTGTTAGAAAGTGATGATAGTAAATTGTATTTTCGTGATTATTTAACGTTTAGATTAAGACAGTCATAGAAAGAGTTGTTGTAAGCTGTAAATGCTAAAACTTCGGTCATTTTTTCAATGCTGATGAGCGGGTTAGTAAATTCGAGTGTGAAGTCAAATATGCCAAGAGCTTGTCGTACTTTTCTCTCAGTGTACTATGAAAACTATTGCATGATTAATTATGTTCCCATGACCAAAAAAAAAACAATTAAATTAAAGTTTAAAATAAGTGCATGCACAACCCAAGCCATTAATTTTACATAAATTATTACTCAATTTTATAGTAAACTTGGTTACCAAAATTCCACAAAAACTAAACCGCAAAATCCCATCACAATTTATTATCTATCATCAACTTACTCACGAATAGTTTCAACTTCCCACTTCCCATGTTATCAGTCCGGTCAAGTTTGATTCATTAAAATTGGGTCCCGAAGTTCCGATAGAAGTCGGAATGGGTCAAACTTTTAACGATGTGCTAGTGCCATATGACGGGGCCCCGGCCCTCCCGGGCCCCTGCACTCATTGACGAGATAAATTCTGGAATTTATTTTGAAGCTCAATTACATTTTCTTTTCTTTCTGTCTTTCTTTGAAGTAGGGTATTGTGTTACTGTTTTTCGTAATTGTATGAGGAAGTGGACAAAAATGCTTTTGATTCCGGGACACATTGGATTTGTATATACATTCTCAGTTTGTTTGTAAAGGTTGATAAGTTATTTTTTTGCTAGCTTATGCGTGTTAAAATAAATCAAGTGTAACCGCGTTGTTAATCGACTAAACTACGCAACAGATATTGTTCATGCTAAATTAAACCCATATCAAATAGAGATGTTTTTCCAGAAGGATAAAATGAAACTTAAATACAATAAAGAAATGTTTAAGTTTGTTCGGGTCGGAAACCATGGAAAGCAGCTGTTTTTTTAGAATTATTTACGACCCGTATCGACCCGAGCCCTAGACTTCCCGTTACTCGAGTGGTTACAAGCGCGACTGCTGACCGTGAGGTCCTGCGTTCGATTCCCGGGTCGACAAAAGTGTTTTTGGGTTTTTCTATCAGGGATTTCTCATTAACAGGCTTGGAGTGTGAATTTGCGCTGCTGGTAATAGACTGAAAAATTGTTATTAGTATGTATTTTTTGGTTTTTAGGTTATTATTAATAGACTCGCCCCCTATTACATGGGACTTAAAACATAACTGGCGAAATGTGTATGTACTATTAGGTACACCTCTGCCTAACCCTTTGGGGATCACAAGCGTGATGTATATTTATACCATCCCAAATCCAACGCTAAGTCACAATTTCACATAGCAACTCACATCTCAACTCTAATTATTACCAACATCCAAACAACCACGAGCTATCCATTCAAACCATTCAAATGTAGACCATCTAGCCTATCTGGTGACAAGATCGTATTACAGCTTAGCTTATAGTCTAGCTTAGCTCTGTATAGCTTGTATCGGCCATTGTCGGCGACTGATTAAGCCATTGAGATGGGACAATAGGTTTATTAAATAACGCCAGATACTGGCACACGTGGTAATTCATGCGTTTGAGTTGATTGATTGTGGTTTGTTTGTGTTGATCGGCTTTCAAATTGTGATGATGGTTATAGTATCTTTGATTGTGTTTGATATAAGTAAAGAGAGAGAGAGAGAGAGTAAGAGAGTACTTCGGAAAGTGTATACAATCTGAGGTTTGCTTTGGAAGCTAGTTAAAGGAACTAGATGAAACGTAGAAAGAAGTAAAGCTGTTGGTCTAAAACCCCCAAAGATTGAAAGACATTTTCTTTAAATAAAATCTACGCTAGGTATGCCGATGACACGGTATTAATATTCCACGGTGAGTGTTGGGATGCAGCACGGGAAGCTGCGGAGACAGGCTTACGTAAAATAATCCATTGGCTGGAATCTAACTTACTAACCCTTAACATCTCGAAAACCTCATTTTTACAATTTACTTTCGCCAAAACCAAACCTACAATAATAAGTCTCAAAGCACACTCCTGTGACGTCGCAAACAGTAGTACTCCATGCACATGTCTTCCAATCACACAACAAAAAATAATGAAGTACCTAGGAGTGATTCTGGACGACGGACTTAGCTGGCGTCCCCACATTGAACAGACCTCCTCCCGCGTTAGGAAACTTATATGGGCGTTTAAAAAACTACGACAAGTAGCCGAGTTTAAGCTTCTCCGGACGGTTTATCTGGCACTGGCACAGTCAATCGTAGGTTACTGCATTACTGCTTGGGGAGGTGCTTGTAAAACCTACATGATACGCCTCAAGAGAGCCCAACGCTCACTGTTAAAAGTCATGACCTTCAAGCCGTACCGGTTCCCTACAAGAACTCTGATGAATGTTGTCAAGTAGTTACAGTGAGACAACTATACCTGCTCAATCTTATTTTGAAACAGCATGAAAAGACACCGAAAAATCACGCAACTAGACATAAGAGAACTATCGGTAATGCATGTAGCACAGTCAAATGCAAGACAGCATCCGCTCGACGGCAACGTCTTTATTTATCTACCTATTTATATAATAAAATAAACATCATCCTCAACTTCAACCCACTAACAAAAAATAAAACAAAGATAAAACTGAATACTTGGCTTCAAACACTGGATTACCAACAGACGGAAAACTTAATTAAAGAACAATACTCGCGATGATTAATAAACCCAAGTCCAGCCACCAATCACGATCACTCACATCACACATCAAACACACACACACACACACACACACCACACAAGAGCACGCATGCATTATTTGTAGGTAATGGTTATTTTTTATTTTTTTTTATTTCTGATGCTAAATGATGTGAACATTAGTACCAAAAACGGGTGAAGACACTGACTCCTGTAACACAGGTCTCACCTAGCACAGGAGTCAGGGTTTCAAATGGAAATGTATAACTTTTTTCTTTGTGTCAATAAAAATATTTTATTATTATTATTATAATCTGAAATCATGAAACATTCGGCTTGAGTATACTAAAATCGAATATAGAATACCAACCAATAACCATAAAATGTGCGCTAGACCAAGAAATATGCACCATCTCAGCATCAGCTGACATTATTTAATGAAAATTGGTCAAACAACAATACTATTATGAAATTCAACAAAAATCTCTTGTAACAAAAAACAGCTCAAACATAACTAAATACAATAGATAATCCCATGACGATTAAGCACACCATAATCCTATGGTATTTCCTCTCGTTTATTTACCGTCGCGTTTCATTTGTCTAATGGAATAAAGCCTGCGCGTTGATTGCGTTCTCTGCCTATGCCGTTTTTGTATATAGCGCTGTATTCTGTTAGTTTAAAAAAAAAAAGGAATGTGGATGATGTTTTTTTTCTTTTTCTTTTGACATTCTGTTGTGTTTTGAGTATAGAAGACGGAAACTCTTGTAATTTTCCTTCAGTAACCAGTCAGAGGGGAACCGGAAATAGCAAAGAAAAGGCTTTAACGTGCAAAGGGATAATAGGGCTTGAAATATGATGTAACGGCAATGAACATCTAGTAATGAGCTTGTAGACTGACTACCAGTCTCACTGGAGTGTAGCAGTGTAGAGTGGAGCAGTTTCAAGGAAGGAATGTAATTTTTATAGTATTTTTACTTGTTCCTTTTTTTTATTTTTCTACTAAGTACTAACAGCATTATTGATTCAAAATGACAGTTTGAAAAGCTAACTTGCACCCGATATGCCATGAAGAAAAGGCATAATATGTTTAAAAACTACACTTTCGTCCCTTGACCGTACCTCCAAGAAACCACTCACTAGCTAACTTCGTAGGGGTCAAAGCACCATCATATACCATTATAATCACATTCTGGCACTGATCTGAAAATAAAAGAAAGCCTTTATCTTTGGTACGTTGGAGTCGTAAAATCGAGCGTAGGGTGAGTTTACGAGGGAAGGCCGACGGGGACAGTCTAGCACATCGTTACTTCTTAATGTGATCCCCTGACGTGGTGACCGGCTGGGGACAAAAGAGGTTATTTGACGTATGTGAATTTTAAAATCGGAAGGTTTAATTTTAGCTCAATATGTCACCGCCTACATTCGAGGAGCTCGTGGCTAAATAATAACAGCCGCTCGGGTCGATCTTTAGGTTAAGCCGTGCTTACCTAGGTTGGTCTGTGGATGGGTGACCACCCTTACATACCGAGTTTCCTCCGTGCCTCGGAAAGCACGTTAAGCTTTGTTTGTAGATCATTTGTAGATCTTTGACAGTCGTTACAGGTAGTCAGTGGCCCATATATCTGACAACCAGTCTCACCAAGGAGTATCGTATTACCCAGTACTAACTGGGTTGTGGAGGTCAGATAGGCAGTCGCTCCATGAAAAAAATAATAATAAAAAAAAAAACAATCTTTTTTGTCAGTCTAATAATAGACTCACTGCCTTTTACATAAGACTGTAAATACTTAATACATTTCTGCCCACTTATTCGCTCAAAACAGGCTTATCTATTTTCGTTGGCAACCCTGAAATCGGATAATACCTATTCTTGGTTTAATTTTAGATCATTGGTTCGTTAGTGGTGACAAAGCTCCATTTGCAATACTGACCGCGCCTAACAAGATTAGACAATAATAATTGGGACAGGCCAACATTATTATAGTTCCCGGAATAATCGAGTACAAAGAGCTATGTGTAGATTTGGTTCCGGCTTCATGGAATCACTCCACAAGAGCTAAGCGCACGCACAAATACTTTATCTTTGCTTTGGAAGAAAGTGGAGGTGGGCCTCGTTGATCTAGTGAACGAATTCTCAGTATAGCTGTCACAGAGTCTGGATTTGTGCCCGGTTGATGGCAATAGGTTCGCACCTGCGAATCATCGCAAGCGCGTCTGCTGAGCATGAGGTTCTGGGTTCGATTCCCATGTCGGGTTTTTCCATCAGGAATTTTCTCAGTATCTGGCACGGGGGCTGAATTTGTACCTGTGCCTAAGCCTTCGGGGATTACAAGCGTGGTGTTATGGAGGTGGGATCATCCATTACTGCAAACAAGTGCAGCTAACGTAGCGAACCAGAAAGTGCATAGACAAGACAGTTTCTTTCGAAGGGTTTTGTGTTTCTTAGATTCTAGAACATTTGTTTTACTTTGCTACTCGTAAGGCGACTCGCTAGGCTCTCGGCACTAAACAAGCCACCTGTCAGTGCGTTCGCTGTCTATGTTTTCTGTTCTCCTTGCACATTCTCCGTAGCAGTGGAAATGAATCCTACCCCAGTTGAATTCCCCGAAGGACGAAATTATTATTTCAATAAATTCAATGCACAAATTCAAAAGAGACATTTCCCTTTTTTTTTAATCAAAAACCATTTACCCCAGTAAACTGATTGACGCGCAATGAATATTAATGTTCGGACAATTATCGACTTGCACCATCAACCAGGCAACACTCAGTAAGAGACAATTATACGTCCAAATTGCAATTACTTTCGCGTATAACGTCCGAAATTTTCTTAATTGGACGTTATTGATATGAATACGTCAATGAGGCGTGTAATTTCGTATTTATTTTGTATTTTTGGTGTCGATTTACGATATGGCTCAGTGAAGTGGTCTTTGTTGAGAAAAAAGTTTTCCAAAACTGACATCATAGTCAGTTTTAGATAAGTTTTTATGTAAGTAGGTATTTGTCGAGGAATGCTTTTTAATTATAAAATAAATAAACGAAAAATGTATCTAAACATATTATAACTGTCGGTAATTCAATCTTCTCCTGAGCGTGTTGATACTGTTGATGACAATTCAAATTGAGTTCGCCAAAATTTGGCGACGAGTTTGACACTTTCAGTAGCGTCCATCAGCTGATAAGACAGATATCAGGACAGGCACAAATCGATGGACTCACGATTACCGAGATCTATCACGCGAAACATGGTAACGCAGTGTTTGCAGCTCCCGGTGCAGGTGTAAGCATACTCTGCACCAAATGTTTAAAAGAGAATGGTAATTCAATAACAATGATTTTAAACTATTGGGAGATTTTATCAATCTATCTATTTTAATGACTTATAGCAAAAAAGACAATCACACCACTTGATGGTATAGAAACCACTTTGATAATATGTTAATAAAGATGGTGTTTCGAAAAAGTATCTTTAATAGTCAGGGATGAAAAAAGACGCTACTTTCTAAAATACAAATGTTTAATTCACCAATAACGTCACCTTTGGTATACCAAATTAGGCACAGGTATAGCTAGTATTGCTGTATTCTAAATAAAAATTAACTTCAGAACAAATAAAAAACTCGCAACACAACCACACATTTCAAAACTAAACAAACATCGAAACCTTGTCAAAATTAATCATTTTAACACAAAATACCGATACGTTGGCGTGACAGCTAGAATCTGCTTGATTGATTAAAGCATCGGGTGAAGTTCGACAGCGCTAAATATACTGGTGTCACGGGTACGAGATACAGATAACACGTGTCAACGCAGGATGGGTGGCGCTGCGTTACGCGTTCCTATATTTGAACACTCTTTGTTAGTTCGGTTAGGTTATGGAATCACGCATTACTTTGCGGAAAACCATCATTAAATGAAATGTTTAATATTAAGTTTAAAACTACAAGTAAAGTCAAGCTTGGATGCAGGATCCAGCACCGCTTGCAAACATTTACATGCAGGAAGTGCGAAAATTAGCCTGCCACATTGAACCAAACCTACACTCGTCGTGTTTCCTATCTTCAGGAGAAGTGGTCTCGACGACTAATCGGGCGCGAAGGTTAGGTAAGATTAAAGCGTTGGTGGAAGTTCAACAGCGCTGAATGAACTGGTGTCATGGGGTACGACATAAAGAAAGCATATGTCAACGCAGGACGGTTGAGCCTAGCGCAATGCGCGGAGTAAAAGTAACGTAAGGTCGAATTATTTTAAAATCTAAAAACTCTTTATACTTCCCAAGTCACAGGGAAATATAATTTCTCCTGGAAAACCAATTGTCAGACTTTCTGGCTTCTGACTACTACCTTAAGGACGGTCAAAGATCTAAAAATTACAGCCACAAGCAATGGCTTAACGTGCTTTCCGAGGCACGAAGCGGAAGGCCTTACTCGATAGTTACATAGTGGACCGTACTTGCCGAGTACCACTGCGCGCCAATGCGTAGCCCAGTTTTCGATCGGCCCTTGTATTAGCCTTGACTACTGGTATCCAATTGCATCTATAACCAGATGCAATTGGAACCCCAAAATAGTTATGAAAAGGTTTGGTAGATCATGTTGACACCCTCAAAGTAATAGTTCCCTCAATCTAAATATCAAGACCTAACAGACCGCTTTTCATACAAATCGCTTTACAATTAATAACGTTCACAGTCACAGAGAACAATACTCTTGGATACAAATCCATTGACGTGACGTCTGACGCGTGACGTTATGATGTATCGAGTTCGGTTGACGTCGCGTCGAAGTCAAACGTTTGACGTATTCATTTGTTTCCATTTGCTCAGCGACAGATGACTTGCTCCTATTTTGTGTGTGTATTTGTGTGGTTCTGTCTAAGAAGGCGGGTATCTATTGTTGACTAACTTAAAGCTTTAACTTTAAAAGCTTTGTTTTATTCAAAAATCATGTTTCTCTAGTTAGAATTCTTCAATACCTAATAGGAAGACTACTACAACCCCTACTAGACTACTATAACCCGAATCCTAAACATTTGCTATTGAGAAATTCCTGCTGAAAAAACCGAATGAAATTTCGTTCAATTTGGTTATTTTATCTATATACGCAAGTTAGGTGGCGATCTTTGGTTTTGTCTACCCCCAATGGAATAAGGCGTGAGTTAATGTAATTATGTAGTCACGATAGCCTTTAGAATTTAGGACAACAGGACAAAACTAACAAAAATCTTTCTCTTTATATAATATTCAGGACGTATTACTTAACACATGGACAAAACATTGTACACACAATTTTGTTTTGACAACCTAATTTTTACCCTCTACCTACAATAAAAATAACATCCCATTATCAAATTTATTCCCCCTCCCCTTCAAAATCTTCACCAAACTGCCCTCAATCATTACCCCGTAACCAAGACACCATTTTAGTATTCATCCCCATACAAAGGATGGTTTCAATAGTAACATCACGTTGTATTTGTTAATTAGTACCGATATCCGCAGATTGATTGACTGATGAACAAAGGACGGACGGAATTATATTTCGATTATAATTATAGACATTGTGACATCATAGTTGGTATGTTGTCTAATATATATGAAAACAATTACTAAGATGGCTTGTTAAGGTGTTGATAAAAACGTAGCATGGTATAATCATCAGCCTATAATGTTCCCACTGCTGGGATACAAGCTTCCTCTGTGTGAGAGGGACTCTCATTTATGAGTTTATATATTTACCTATTATTTATTTAACACTTTAAGCACAAAGTACAGAGGCGGACTTAATGCCATAGGTATTTTCTACCACACATCCTTTGGGTGATGCAGACACAAATAGTGAACAGTGAATAATAATCCACGAGGGTCCAGTTCGGGTCAGTGGACGTCATCACATGCTTGCTTCGAATGTTTGGTTCTAAGACACGTTGGTTTCTTACTATGTATCCTTCGCCGTTTTGAAAACAGTAATTCTGAAATAGTTCACACAAGGTAAAGCGCTTGCTTGGGTTAGAACCTAAGACCTATTTCAATCCGTTGCCACCACTTCTATCTTTCTTTATGAAAATTTCACTTGCTATGTGCACTCATATGCACATAAATTGCCAGTATTTTCATTTATTGTCGTCTCCACGTTTGCTTCTCAAGGAGGTGGTATATCCTAACAAAAAGACCACTCAATTTTCAAATCTTAAAATCTACCTTCAAAACAAAGTTCGTTTACTCTCCAGCCACTTTAGGTCAGCTAACTTACGCTAACCCCTCAATCATCGTGGAGGATCGCTATCAGCATCAACAACCATCGCCAAAGCACCCCATATACTCCATTCCCCTCACGTATATGAAAACATTGCAATTTTTATAACACTTCGCTCAGGGTAAGGGCACTGTTGGCAATCTTTCTATTACATGTGGCCAAAGGATGGTTTTTCGTAATTGAATGGTTATCTACACAATGGGTTTGGGTTTTGAAATGTGGACTTCTACGTCTTGCTCATACATTATGCGTGAACAACTAGAAAATTTATAAACAATGCCATCTTTTGTAGTGTTTTTACAGAAGAAGCGATCATTGAACTTCAGATTAATTTAATAAGTGTTATTCAATTTTTTCTGACTAATAACTCGTGTGGAGGAGCTCGTGACTAAATAATAATATCAGCTCGGGTCGAACTTCTGGTTAAGCCGCGTTTGCCTAGGTTGGTCTGTCGATGGGTGAACACACATTATGTAACGTTTCCTCCGTGTCTCGAAAAGTACGTTTAGTAGTCATAGTGGCCCAAAAGTCTGCCAGTACTAACTGGGTTGTGGAGGTTAGATAGGCAGTCACTTCAACTGGTATTCAGCTCCATCTAGTTACACTGGAAGCTGATTCCAACACAGTTAAGAAAGGGCTAGGCTGATAATGACTTATAAGATCTAAAGTTAAGAGCATAGGCGCGATCTCCAACATAAGTTCTTGGTTTTTTTTTAATCACTTGTTAACCCTGTAATGTATGCCACACACTATTACACGGGACATCAAAAGAACTTGGATAACGTGGTATTCTGAATTCCTCGCTAAAAGTTTCTCAAGTTCAGCAATACATAGTGCTTTACATGAAGAACAGAATGCTTTTATCATAATTTGAAGAGATTTCCGACCCTGACATCAGTGAGTCATTTCTTACTTTCTAAATCAATATGTTGGCGGTTGCCAGTTGCATTTTATACAACGCTACAGATTTACGGTTTACAGTACGCATTGCACTTACCTTTCGCAAATATTTTGACGTTTGCGCTTTAAGAAATACTTGTTTTTGTCGTTGCTTGTATGCGTAAAGGTAGTGTATTTATAAAAGGATGCTTTACGAAGTTTTTCATAGGAAATAAACCCAGATAAGACTTCCGTAGATGTCTGCCATTGTTATAATTACATAATAACTGGTGTTCACTGAGTGTTAGTTACTATTAGGTGAACCTAGTGATATGCATTATGACTAAGCCATACTAGTAAGTGAACCTAGTGATATGCATTATGACCAAGCCATACTATTATGTTAACCTAGTGATATGCATTATGACAAAGCCATACTATTAAGAACTCATCATAATCATCTTCCTTTCCCTGTCCTACACTTTTCAGAATTAGGTACAAATAAAAAAAAGGTTCAATTGAAATAGTTTCTGCCTCGTTGGTCTAGTGCTCGCAATCGCGATTGCTAAACAGGAGGTCCTGGGTGCGATTCCCGGGTCGAGCCAAATGTTATTGGGTTTTTCCAACAGGAATTTCTCAGTAGCAGCTACGGAGTCTGGATTTGTGCCCGGTTGCTGGCAATAAACTCGCCCCAATTACATGGGACTTAAGCATAACTGGCGAAATGTGGGTGTACTTGTAAGATACACCTCTGCCTAACCCTTCGAGGAATACAAGGTGATGTTATTTTATGTTAAAATATCAAATCATACGATTTTTATTTGCAACGTAGTGCATGCTGTGTTTTAGTCGCGAAAAATTTTACTCTACTGCCTGCCTAATTGTATTACACTACAAATACCGACCCACCGTACAAATACCCTGCAAAATTGTATTGTATTGTATTGTATAGCGGGCTGGTGTCCGCAACTCCACGTCAAAGCGCGTATTTTGCGTACGGGTGGGAAATTTATTCGATCCACCCTAACTCCCCGAGAAAGGCCAGCAGCGCCTTGGTGTTGCTGACAATCTCGCGGAGAGTACCTGGGTTACCGAAGTACTTTGCCCTGTATGTTGCAACCACTGGGCAGTGCAGAAGCACGTGGGCTGCTGTCTCGTCTTCCTCCATGCAGGCACGGCACAGGGGGCTGTCCTTGACTCCTATGACAAAGAGATGTTTATTAAAAGAGCCGTGTCCAGTAATGGTGGCTGTAACTGTGCGCAGCTGCGATTTGGTCAACCGAAGCACGCGTTTGGTGAGGCGGCCGTCGATAGTAGGAAGTGCATCCTTGGCCTGCATGCACTCGCCGTGGTCTAGCCATAACTTGTGGTGTTGTTCACTAGTTCGGTTTCTTACCAGTGTGCGTAGGTATCCTAAAGGGAGTGGTACGATAGGTTCGGGTCCCACCGCTGCCATGCTCGATCCTCTTCTAGCGAGTTCGTCCGCCGCATCATTGCCACGGGAATCGCTGTGTCCCTTAATCCATTGGATGGTTATATTATTGAGATTACCAACCTGGTTCAGGCGTTGATGACACTCGTGTATTAACCCAGAGTTGACTGTGTGGTTGTTTAGTGCTAGCAGTACAGCCATGCTGTCTGAGAGTATACGAATTGAGTGGTCCACAACCTTCCTGGCCAATATAGCAGATGCCGCCAGGGAAATGCCCATGCATTCTGCCTGAAATACCGTGTTGTGGGCCCCCAGAGGTTAGGCTATGTGGATGTTGAGATCCTCCGAGAAGACTCCAGCACCTGTGCCAGTACGTTTTAGATCCATCCGTGAAGATCCGTAGTTCCGCGGGGTTTAATCACTCGCAGCGGTGATCCTCGTGGAGCTGGATTTTGTACTTCATAGCGAATACGAATTGTTTTGGTATCCAATCGTTTATTGCTTTCGCCAGGGGGAACTCGTTGTGGAATCCCTCCAGTACCGCGGTGTGCTGTGTTTCTTTCTTACCCCAGAGTTGAAGTGTATTAAGGCGTACAGCCGTCATCGTCGCTTCCTGCTGTATGAACAGATGAAGCGGTGGGAGCCCCAGCATGGCTTCGAGAGCTGCGGTCGGGGTAGTCCTCATGCAGCCTGTGATTGCCATGCAGGCAAGCCTTTGCATGCGTTGCAGTTTGATGGAGACTGTAGTTATTTTGGTGCGGGGCCACCAGACCACTGCCCCGTAAGTGATCATAGGTCGGATTACCGCGCAGTATAACCAAAGTATAATTTTAGGGGATAGGCCCCACTTCTTACCTATCATCCTCCTGCATTGCCAAAAGGTGATGCAGGCCCTGTTAATTTTATTATGTACGAGTAAGTGACAACTCCAATTTAACTTACTGTCCAGGATGACTCCCAGATATTTGACCTCGTCGGCTAACTGCAGTTCTGTATCGAAAAGTTTGGGTAGGCGATAAGGGCCTAGTGTTCGTTTTTGGGTAAACATGACTAGTTCAGTTTTCGTGGGGTTCACTGAGAGATCGAACTCTCTGCACCACCGCTCAACGATGCGTAGTGCTTGTTGAGTCAGGTTGCAGATTGTCCCCGTCACTTTCCCTGAAATGAGGATAGCTAGGCTACCTGCAAAAACAATTCGTAAAACTATTCCATTGATCCTCTCCATACCAAGAACACAAACGTCATTTACTCTTACAAGTAAAGACCCAGGTGCCAACAACTACATCCATCCAATTAATTACGCCGAAGGTCAGGCGGAAGGAAAGTTTCCTACTTATTGCTCACAGATATATCCCTGAGGAGGTCAGATTATCCTGGATCAAGTCCACTAAGTAAGTTGGGCAACATTGTTAGAAATGGACAGTCTGTTGTTCGATGGGAATCTTGTTAACATGTTGAAGGGAAGATGGTGGCCAAGGTTTGTGGACAGCTGTTTTGTAGTTTATGGCGTGGAGGTGGGTTATGAACTTTGTAGTTGGAAGTATCCTGTTATATACAGTGTAAACAGACTCTTCACGAAGCCGTCAACTAAGCATTCTGTACATCAAACTAGGTAACTCTACGCAAAAATTATTATTGCTGGGAAACGACTTTTTTTTGCGGTGAAAATCACGTTTTATTGTAAAACTCAATGTAACGCACTCAAACGCATTTACTAGTAAACGGGTTATGGAGGTATTTAAAGTAAAGAAAAGATCTTAAAAACTAGTATTTGAAAAAAAGCTTGTGCAAAAGTTGGAAATTAGTCCTCCAATGTCTCCGTAACTAGTAGGTTCCCAGGTATGGTTCAGAACAAAAAAATATCACAATGACGGGGAGAGCATGTGCCTTTCGGCTTCGTTAATTAACAATTTTCAGATGGAAATCGATTTGACAGCGGAGATTAGGAAAGCGTTTATTTTATGAGTGTGAGTACTATAGGCGACCGTCCCTCTCTCACAAACTTCAGCAGTAGAAATTTTATAATATGTAAATTAGGTAACGTAGTCCGGTAGTCGCTCCATGTATAATACTGTACTGGTATTCAGCTACATCTGGTTAGATTGGAAGCTGACCACAACATAGTTAGGAAAATTCTAGGCAGATGATGAGGTAACTCAGTGCGTTGTAACAAACCCTAATCAAATATACTTACTTGAAGCTAGTTTAAAGCCATTTAATTAGTTCGGCCTAAAACTAGATTCCGCAAAAGTATTCGTGGCTTTTACTCATAGGAAATGTTACAGATGATCAAAATTATCTGTTCTTGCCTACTTCAATGTTAACCAACATAAACTACCGACTGAACCTCTCCAAAAATAACAACCAAAAAAACTCTACAATAAAAATACATCCGAAAAAACTATTTCTCGAATAAAAACCACGTACATAAGCTACAAAATGAAAATACAATATACGGGATACGTTACAGCAGAATTCAGTTCCGCCTATGTATCGAGACTGTGTTTGTTAATCTAGTAAGTGCAGATTATAAGGGAAGTTCGACCGGGGCTGAACTAAAAATACATTGGGGTAACATCACAAAAAGTTTCGTATAGGAGAATACGATTTAGCGGATTGAAAGTAACGATTTCTGGGGTTTGGGATATTGGAAGCTGTGATGCTGTTTTAAATGAGTTATCTGTGGTGATGTTGGATTTAGATGGGATGTCGTTGGTGCATCTGATAAATGAATCTTATTTACATAAAGCTAATTTTCTTATTCGTATGATACACTTGCTCACATTCGCTTGTATACGCACATTAACTTTATACTTATAAGGTTTATTTTCGGATTAAGCGTGACTGAGCTAAATCTAAGTTCGCTACATAGATGACAGTCTAAGTCAGCCAGGGTTGTGTAGTACCATCGTAGAAGTTGCAAACTGGTAAGCTCAAATACTTGTAAGTGGTATGGTTTTTGGTTCGACGCCAAGTTAGACATGGTTATACAATACCACTGCGTACCCCGTTATGAATTTATGTTTGAAATTCCATTCTGGATCTTAAAAGTAATGACTCTTCCAGAAAATGAAACGTGTAAGTTCCGACCAGCAGCTCAAAGGTCAACTGAATTTAAAAAGGCAATGTCTTGGTAACACCAAACCGATTTGAATACTACTAGAAGACTACAAGATTTAATTTTAATTCATGCATTATTTGGCATCTTAGAACATTCCCAGATTTACTTCAGACGTCTCGATTGCTTGTAAGATGAAAACTACAAGCTTGCAGTTCACTCAAACATTCAGACTGATTAATCAAATTAATAACAATAGTAAAAGACGTTTACAAATTGTTGTAACTAGACAAAATACTGACAGTTATCGATCCAGCAAGAATTCTTAGGGAATGATTAGACCGCCGACAGAAACACTTTTTCTTTGTATGGGTTTTACATTGTGGGTTGGCTATTGCAGTCCACAGCAATTTTGCCTGCTTACCTCTTTTGGGGAGTACCGACGGGCGCGATGTTTGATTATCAACGTCTTTACAATGCTTCTTACATATATTATTTGGCGAAATAGTTATAAGTGTTCTATATGTTATATTGAAGCTTATGGTTGACGAAATGGGATTCAATGTATGAAGATTAAAATAGTTAAGAGTTGGTACACTTTTTCACTTGTTTCGCATGTCTTTTGTTTAGTTGTCGAAATGGGAAAGTTACGAGATGGGCCGGAGCCGTTATAATCTAATGATCAATACATTATCTCATAGTCGTGAGCTATTCTTTTCCTTTTTATTGTTAAGTCTATTCTGTCCAACAGCTGAGCAACGATGTAAGTTTTTATCTAAAATTAGCTTTTACTTTTATTATAGTTGCATAATCTTTTTTTTTTCTTCTTCTTTATCGTGTGGTTAGTGCCTAACCTGGTGGCTGTTTTCTATGCCACCCATGGGCCTCTGACTTAGGTTGGCTGTCGAGAAATATCTCTATGGCATGCTGATTTCCCGACGATGTTTTCTTTCACCGGATCAACACGGACATGAATCCGAAAAATCAGAAGTGCGTGTCTTAGGTTCGAACTCAATATTTATAGTTTGGCAGACCGACGGTCACACTACTAGGTTATCGCTGCATTTTAATCTAATGTGAAGTAAGTGATGCTAAAAAATAATCTGAGTTGACATCTTAAAATGCGCTTGTAAAATATACCCACGACTATGGAATCGAACCTTAAATCATTGTCCCAAAAGTCTTTTAAAAGTCGTTCGTCTACCTCAGCCACTCATTTTACTCAATATTACAGTTCTGAAGCGAGTCGAGTTAATTATTAATGGTGTAAGAACAGATTTAAGTGGTGCGCAACAGAACTCATTTATTAGAGCAGCAAAGATGATGGATTTTCAGTTATAAATTATGATTGCGATTGAGTTGAGTAGCCATTTTGATATGACGAACGTCGCTTTACCGAGGCTCAAATTATCGTGGGTGGATAAGTGATTATGTTAGTAATAAGATTTTCCTTGATTGGTGTAGAGTAGGGAACAGTTTGGTTGTAGGGGTCGATACCCGCACTGCACAGGCATGGAAAGTAATATAAAAAGCGAAAGTTTGTGAGGATGTTTGTTACTCTTTCACACTAAAACTACTGACCGGATTCGGATCAAATTGGGCACACAAATTGTTATAGCCTGGATTAACACATAGGATACTTTTTATCCCGGTACTCGACGCGAGTGAAACAGGCATAAGTTAGTTGTAACTTACATCCATAACCCACGCTTACTAGCCATGGGGTACCCAGAAACTATATACACTTACTACGATCTTTACATAACTCTTTTGTTTCGTTTATGTTGATACATTGCTCGGCGGAAAGACATCACCAATAATTATTTCAACAGGATCACGCTTGCAATTCCTGAAGGGTTAGGTAGAACTGTGCCTATAGTACACCCACATTTCGCCAGTTATTTTTAACGGGTTTCATAAATAGGTAAGCATTGTGCCATCAACTCTGAATAAATGCCACTTTTAGATTCCTTAAGGGAAAACCAAAATAAGATATTGTCGAAATCATTGGTCCATTGCTTGTATTTCAGTTAGAAATCAAGACACAGGCAATTCATCATCATCATCATCAGCCTATTAATGTTCCCACTGCTGGGACACAGGCCTCCTCTCAATGAGAGGGAATGGGCTAAAATCCACCACGCGGGCCCAGTGCGGATTGGTAGATGTCACATGTCGTCGAATTTTTGGTTCTAGGACATGCCGGTTTCCTCACGATGTTTTCCTTCACCGTTTTAAGAGCAGTGGTGATGAATTAAATAACACAAAGTAATGCGCCTGCCTGGGTTCGAACCCACGACTTACTGTTCGTAAGTCGGGGTCGCCACCACTGGGCCACCGCTGCTCTCCACAGGCATTATTAACAGGCAAAGCACTTTATCTCACTCACTTTACTTTATCAAAACCACATCGGGGTTAAAACATAAGTACTTCATATTACACACCGATAAAAAGCTGAAAGTAAGGGCGGGTGTGAAAAGGGGTGAGAAGCCAACAAAATAACATCATTAAAGAAATTCTAGCACTTTTACGTAAGCTGGGGTAAGAACCCGTGACATTTTGCGCCCCTGTTACCTTAAACAACAGAGCGTTACAAGAGCTTGTTAAAAATATTTTTTCGTTTCGTAATTTACTTGATTTTTTGCTCACGATTTCGTCGACGTTGATTTCGGAAATTACATAACGGGAATATACTACCTAGTTAAAAACCATCCTAAGTCGCAAACGCGACTGCTGAACATGAGGTCCTGATTTCGATTCCCGGATCAGGCAATGTGTTACTGTGGTTTTCCATCAGAAATTTCTCAGTAGCAGCTACAGGACCATAACGTAACTGACGAAATGTGGGTTTACTGTCCTATTTTTAACCTTTCGAAAGTGCAAGCTATAATCCCTAAGCTGGGAATAAACCTACGACCGAAATTCTGCAATCGGTTTCATTTCTTTTGTGTCACTGAGCCTTTATCAATATTTTCAAAGAAAATATAAATAAGTAAGTGCCTATTGAATTGTATACTTCTTAAGTAAGCTTTACAAACTAACTATTTATTGAAAAAGTTTCGTATACATTATTGCTGCTTTTGCAGTGTTCTCGCGAAAGAGCTAGAGTAGGTTTCATTTGTATGATGAAATACATTTTTCTATATACTTCCTCGAAAACTGGCTATTATTGCACTACGAATACATATTAATTTCAGCATGCAATGTATGATACTCGTGAATTTTTTTCATTACGCGTCTAGTGTTTTACTTCCACAGATAATAATAGGTCAATTTCAATAGTCGGCGCTGATTGCTTTCTTTTTAAATCTCAGTAAAGAGGTGCATAAATGTTACAGTCAAAACTCTTAATCAGTCAAAACCACTTTTGACTGGTGTCAGTCGAAACCCTTATGAAGTGAAAATGCGTTTTCTGCATTAAAAATATGTTGTTTTAGGACGCCTCAGTTGTAATTACTTAGTCATAGAATTACATGATGTTTTTCAAAGGGTCACAAAAACAAATAAAAACCTCATAAGTTTCTATGTAAATGTTAGTTATTGTTAAAATAGTTTTGACTAGTCAAAAGTAGTTCTGACCGGTCAAAAGTAGTATTGACTGATTAACAGTTTTAACCATGACACGTTTTTGAGGCTTTAATATAAAATTGCATCAAAAAGTACAAGTACAGTTTAGTAGTGTAGTATTAAAAAGCAAAAAAAAAGTTCAAAAAATTATGTTTCAGCCAAACTTTTGTGTATTTTTTTTTTAAAGTTACATTTCTACATATTGATATGAAATTGCTTTAAACTATAATAGAACACCTGCTTACTTTCATGTATTACACCATAAAAAAAAATGCAAATCAATAAAAATACATAGAACACAAAAAAAAGTTTGTAGCGGGGTGCTACGACTGCTACGAGTGACAACTTCTGCGTAGAGCTTTACCAAATTAACGTAGCAACAATAAAAATACATAGAACACAAAAAAAAGTTTGTAGCGGGGTGCTACGACTGCTACGAGAGACAACTTCTGCGTAGAGCTTTACCAAGTTAACGTAGCAAACAGATTACCAGATTTGGTTTTCCAGCCAGATTGCTGGCTAGGACACTAAAACCCTAAAACTTGGATAAACCAAGTTTTAGACTTTTAGTGTCCTAGCCATGGATATACTTAGATCTTTATAAGTCTATACTGGACGAAGCCCTTCAGATTGCTAGGCGAATGCTTGTTAGCATGAACATTAGAAAATACCTAAATAAATACCTAAAAAGCGGAGAAAGATCAGCTCAGTGCGGAAAGTTGAAAATCCAACAGCGCACTTTTATTTAGGGTACTCATTAAGGTGCCACTAAAAAGTAAAACGGGCATAAAATATTATGGAAGGTCGATCACGAGGTTATAGATGAAACAAATATGACCATCATCAGCTTATAGCAGTCCACTGGTAGATGTTGAGCTCTCCAAATAACGCCAAATAACTACTATTCCATTATGCCATAAATTGGAGTTAACACCAAAAATCTTTTAAAATTTTAATGCAACTGTTAACCAAAATGTAATAAATGATATTTCCGAAACCACTGAACCATCTCAGCGGCCCCGACAAGTAGTCTTTAACATTTAACTGGTGTGTGGGAACTTGGCACCGGCCCAACCAACTTCGCTACCAATCAGTTCACATCCCAACTTGTTTGAAAAACGCGTTAATCTTGAGTAATGGTGCTTTATAAGTTCTGCAAAAGTATCAGTTTGATGACAAAGAAGTTTCCCTTTAAAATAACTATTATTTGGTTAGATATACTCGTGGCTAAATGATAACAGCCAAGCAGGCCCGTCGATGGATGACTCCATTACATACCGAGTTACCTCCGTACCTCGGAAAGCACTTTAAGCCGTTGGTCCCGGCTGTCATTTGTAGACTTTTGACAGTCGTTACGGGTAGTTGTGGCCAGAAAGGCTGATAGCCAGTCTTACCGTGTGGTATCTTATTCTCCAGTACTAACTGGGTTGTGGAAGTCAGTTAGGTAGTTTCTCCATGTTAACTCCACGTACTGGTATTTATCTGCATCCAGTTAGACTGGAAGCCGATCCCAACGTATGTGTTGTGGAAATATACGGCAGTTGATGATATACTCGTAATTTTGTTTCGGTCGAAACCAGACTCAAATGATTAACTTTCTCAGACACGTCTTTGGGGGAACCTATCAGATGAACGTAGCCTAACAAAAAATGATTCCATTGTATAATACCTGATACAAAGTATTGAAGAGTTGCACTGAGATCCGGAAGTGCTAATAAAAAATCTTATGAAAGTGTGGCAGAAAGGAAATTCAGTTCAGATGTTAGCAGAGGCTTGATTGATTTGGCAGTGATTGATTTTTGGCTGAAATGTTGATGATGATGATATTGTTAAACAGTCATCCATGCAATGCAATTTTAAGTTCTTTAGTCAGCGTAGAAGGAAACCAAAACATTCTAAAAACAGACCCCTAACAACCCCACAAAACACAACCAGCACTAGAATTCAAGAAAATACATAATAAATATCCTCGGAGCCGTAGATACGTCTGAGGGATTCTCAGCAATTCCGCGAGTTACGGCGCATTAGTGGACGCTGCCGACTGAGTAATTACAAGCCCGCTGCATATGCATGCCAGTGTATTGCAGCTTTTATTTATCTCCAAGAAGATCTGTCTTGCATTTTGTTTAAAACATTTTAATAGTATTAAAACGTTGGGGCGCAGTGAAACAGCCTTTGTTTTGCTGTTGTGCAGTTTTAATGCTGCAGTTGTTGTTATCTAATGGAGAATCAATGCGCTGCCAAAACATTTTTGTCGCACGTTTTCGTCACTATAGGAATTTGAGATGCTTTGAAAGCAATGGTCACAGTAGTCCAATTAACTTAAGATTCTTGAAATTCGTAATTGCTTCGACGTCGTCGTGTTTAAACGAAAGTTTTTAAATCTTTTAAAAATCGGAAGTTATACTACTCAACCATATTATTCTTCTTCTTAGCGAGTCGATGGCAATCTAAATTGTGTCGGCCCAGCCCAGTAGCGTTCATCAGTTCATGTAATGAACAAACAACAGGACACGATTTTAAGTTCCCCATCGTTTGTGTACCAGCACAACCATGTCATTAACAAGGCAATAACCCATGATCAGTACTCAAATCACTGCTTCTCTTCCAATATAACAGTAGTGTAGTATATCTTAATATACTTCTAAAGAAACAAAATAATGGAAGCCAGTCCACAATGAAGCAAGAGCTTGCACTTTATTGCACGAGGCTCCGAAGCGAGCTTTACGATCTTACACGAAGCGATATTGTTTCTATCGTCCTGCATTGTTGGTTAACTACAGTGTAGTGATAACATTTCAATGTAAAATCACGACTAGTGTTCAGGGAATAGACAATAGTATCTTGGGTACACTAAAGTGTTTTGTAATCATTTGTAAGGCTTTCGTAGTCTTCCTTTTTTATTTAGTTTTTTCTTTCGTGAAAACATCGTGACGATGTATGTTGGAGAGATATTTCTCGACGGCATGTAAAGCCAAATCTGAGGCCCATGACCGGCACAAAAACTTTGACACCAGGTTAGGTACTGACCACACCAGAAAGAGATAGTCTTTTTGTTGATGGTTTTATCGGTGTGCAGTGCAAAACCTAAACCTAAACGTTACTAACTTGAGAGAGAGATTACGAAATGTCACCAGATAAATAAGTACTTACAGATTCTACATAGCGCAAGAATTGTAAGGACGATGATTGCCAAAATTAATTATTTCTGCAGTCTTTTTCCCGTCAGATAGTACCACAGATAGTTTTCCTATTCATTGCTCTGCAACTCAAGTTTTAGCAAGCACGAGCACTGAGCGTGGAGCCGTAGGAACGACGATTCCTAGGTTTTACTGGGTTAATCTAATAGCAATTTCTCATTAACCAATGCAGAATCTGGATATGTGTTCGACAAATAGTAGCAATAGACGAGAAACATACTGGCACCACAAATACACGTCTGCCTACCCTATCTGTGAATATACAAGCGTGTTGTTTTGTTTTCCCGTTCATGCATTCCCGTTTTGAAACCAAACACGTCAAACAGTGGTATGAGATGAATATAGAGGTCGTTGCAAGATGCAGGTCGTGTCGATAACATTTAAAATTCAGCTCAGACTTCCTCCAGTGAACTTTACGATCTCAGAGTCCACGCGTTATTTTTAACGCTCCTGGTTTATCCGAAAATTGTTTCTGATATGTTCGGGATGGTTTTTAGAATATTTTGATGAGGGTTCTATGAATTAATTAAATATTTTATGCACTGGTTGTTTCTGATTGAGAAAGAGGCCGTCTAGAACTTGGATCTTAGAAGACTTTTTATATGATATACCTTTCATCTAGTGCGTACCAGTTCTTTTTGACCTGACACCACTATAGTTACTCAAAAATCGTTCCGCACTAGCGAGAAAGATATTTCATAGTTTTCGCCGTGCGCAGCAGCGGTAAGCATCGAATCGGGCCGATTTTGTGTGATCCGCAGTGAAGGTGTTAAAAAAGAGGAGATTCTTACTATCAATAAATAATCATACCGCCAGTGACAATGTATATTGTATGTATAACATAGCTAAGTAGAAGCAAACAGTTTGAAAGTCTAGGGTTGGCAATAGGAAACTACAGGCTGTTTCTGGTTACAGTAACTTCTATAAGATTGCGTTTAACCGTCATTTGACATCATTCTCACCCTTTCTAACTTCGCCGATTAAACAATAATTTTATTGGTAGAAAATCCAATGAAACAATCATTTTATTGGTAGAAAATCCAATGAAACAATTATTTTATTAGGCTACAAGGAGATATTTGGTCTTGATTTTAAGTACCGTCCAATCCTACTAATACTATATGGATGTTGGTTACTCTTTTACGCAAAAACTTCTAAACGAATTTGGATGTAATTTAACACACAGATAGTTTATAACCTGGATATTTTTTATCATGGACAATCATCGATCTTTACGCGGGTGAAAAAGCTAGTGTACATATTATTTGAAAGTTTTCAGTGTTAAACCTACCCAATTTTTTAAAATAATTTTTATGTACAGTCGACCTACCAACTCCAACTCTACATTATACAGATAACTCAATTTGAAATTTTGAATTAATCGCAGCATCATTCCGTGTCTCCCTTAGAGGGGGGAGTCATAACCGAGAGGGGAAAGAGGAGAGGGGGGCAGCTCTAAATTAAATTTTGACACAGACTGAACGTGGGACCACTTAATTGCAATTTGCTTGACTTATTAGATGCTGAGATCGTCTAACTCAATTGTGATTCTGTAAGATTTAAGTTGGTTACTTTAAGTGGGATATTAAATGTCGTTTAAATGTGTAATCTAGTAGAACAAGCAGCGCGTGAAAATGATTTTCTATCGGTGATAACAATGTTGTTAAAATTATAGATGAATTGGACTGTCTAGGGGCACCGCAAGATTTTGTCAGTGCTGTTGAATGTCAGCGTAGAAATACGTAGCGATTTAGAAGTAAATGCAATTTGTGTAGTCCCTATAGTAACTGGTCTTCCGAATGACCAAGAGTTTAAAAGACAATTTTGTAAATAGGCCTATAATAGAAGAATAATTACCCCGATCAAAGTGATAGTGATAGCGATTGTACAAATATATACCATATCAATTGAAAATGATGTCAAAGTTGAAAATATGATAAAAGAACATTTATCTTAATTTTCCGAAATATTCCATGTTTGCACCGAAAGAAGATCATCATCTGCCTAGCCTTTTCCCAACTATGTTAGGGTCGGCTTCCAGTCTAACCAAATGCAGCTGAATACCAGTATTTTACATGGAGCGACTATATCCGAAAGAAAATCATTAGTTTAATATTTGCTTAATTAAACGTAGTAACTGGGCTCAAAGTACGTACTGGCATAATATCAAACCGAAGCGAAGTTTCCTGGTGTTGAAGTTTCCTGCAAGTATTTGGTATCAGTAATAAGACGTATAAATAGTCTGTGAGAAAATGAAAGGTGGTTGTAAGCGATACGATACGCCAGCATACAATCGAAGGGTAGAAATTCAAGGCGCCATTTGCCCTCCTTCCGAACTTTCAATACGAAATACAATAGATGCAAGAGTTTAATCATAACATAACGTAATATCACGCCTAAATCCCCAAAGGGCAAGGCAGAGGCGTTCCTAGTAGTACACCCACATTTCGCTAGTTATGTTGAAGTCCCATGTAATAGAGATATAAAGTCTCATGCAGGCAAACCTATCCAACCGGGCATAAAACTAGACTCCGTGGCTGCTACTGAAAAATTACTGATGGAAAAACCCAATAACACTTTTCCCGAACCCAGGTTGTTATTATGAGCTGAATTTAATCAATAAATACTAAAACAAAGCCCTAAGCAGCAACTGTGTCACTGCGGGGGGCCTACTGAAAACCAGCGCTGAGTGTTTTACACCCAGCATATGCTGAGTTAGTGACCCTTTCGTTATGGGCATGCTCAGCGCAGTTGAGCTGTTTAATTAATTGTTAAGCGGTTTGTTGTTATATGTATATGTATATGTATGTGCTGCTCTATTGTGGTTGCTGCTGTCCATTAACGAATAAACGATTATTCTATTATATTCTATTCAACTGCATGTTGTTACCTGCTACACGATCCTTACATACACCCTTTGCTTCATCATCTGGTCAAATACGCCGGTTGCGAGCTCTACGCACCAGACTTTTGACATAAAGGTAGTGTATATCCTCCTAGGGCGTCCCTTCCCTGCGGCGCGGCGTTACCACTCACATCTGCCTGGTCAATAACTTAAATTAGTTTCCAAAACAAACCGAACAAACAGTGAACTCCAATCATCATCTTCCTGTCCTTTTCATATTCTTCCACACAATCCATCCATCTTTTCTGTGGCTTTCTCTCCCTCTCCATCCATCAACGTTGATGTCTATCACTCTTTTCGTCACATGCATTTCATCCTTTTTCATTACATGTCCATACCAAGACAAACGACTTCCTTACAATTTTTCTGTAAACCACACTGTTACTTTTGAGTTTTGAAATAGTGTTTTGGGAGTTGACCTAAAACACTATTTCAAAACTCAAAAGTAACATAGACGATTAATTACAAAACAAATTTGGCGGCTAACTTACAAGATCAGGTGGTCATTACCGCGCACTGACATCGAACCTAGGCCCCGCGCTGGCGAGTCGCCAAGTCTTACCACACGCTCTGCCTTTCAGCGGATCAGAGGGACTTGTGTCTAGCTGCGTATTGTATATTTTTGTTATTTTAAGGCTCTTCGTTGTCATGATAGCTTGGTAGTTCTTTTAGTTAGTGGCACTTGTGAAATATATACAGATCACAGATTACAGTGATGCTAGGCTGGTCCAGCGCCTAGTCTATGTCCAGCAGTGGACATTTTTGATACCTACTGTAATGATGGTGATAATGGCATTGTGCATCAACTAAATAAAACAATAGTTCTATCTTTCTCTCACAAAGTAAACACGAAAGGGACTGGAATCGGACAATAATTTTCTTAATACTACCTAAATGTGAAACTTTGTAAGGATGTATGGATGTTTGTTCCTATTTCACGCAAAAACGGTTGAACGGATTTGGGTGAAACTTGGCACACAGTATATTTATAACCTGGATTAACACGTAGGATACTTTTAATTCCGATAGCATGAATACGGCGCGGGCGAAGCCGCGGGCAAAAGCTAGTATTAAATCAAACTATCATACATCCCATATACAGCCTATTAATGTTCCCACTGCTGGGACACAGGCCTCCTCTCTATGAGAGGGAATGGGTTATAATCCACCACGCGGGCCCAGTGCGGATTGGCAGATGTCACATGCTTCGAATTTTGTTGTTCTAGGACATGCCGGTTTCCTCACGATGTTTTCCTTTACCGTTTTTAGAGCAGTGGTGATGAAATAAATTACACAAAGTAATGCGCCTGTCTGGGTTCGAAACCACGACTTACTGTTCGTAAGTCGGGGCCGCCACCACTGGGCCCTGTCATACATGTTTTGACGTAATTCCAAGTTTTACAGTTTGACACAAAATAAAGGAAAACACCATTCATCAACGCAAATTCTGTTTTAAAACATCACACAGTATGAACCATTTCTATCAAATTAAATCTCTCAATCCCGCCTCGAATCAAAATATAAAATTGTAACATCAGCACTAAAAATCCATAGCAACCCACGTTCAGACTTTCAAAGCGTCTAGACGAACATGTTTGTTGTACTTTATTTAAAATGTATTTTATGCATGTCTAAATCTTAGTTGGTTCGTTTGTCTTGCCTGCAATGTGTACATTTACTTGGACGTTCGCCAAGTTGTCTCGGACGGTCAAGGTATTAGCCGATACTGCGTTTTGGGGTATAACAGTGTTGAGACGGCGTAAAATGGAGTCTGCAGCTGGTAATGAAGTAATATCGTGATAGTGTAAGCTGATTAAGTGGTCCCTTGAGAGTGTGTTATAGATTATGTAACCGTTGAGTGTACGTTACTGTAATGTTCATTGTGCATGGACTTACTATGTAACAGTATTATAATGTACAGATTTCTAAAGGGGGCACGCTCTTTTGTAGTTAAAATACACAGTTTCTTGGCACTCATTTAAAACAGTGCACTGTTTGTAGCTCATCACACTACTATTGTAGGTTTGTACGAGTCTAAGGCTGTGTAGGTTTCTTACTCTTATACGCTTGAACTTTCTTTCTTCACTCTGATTTGGATAAAATTTTGTACACAGATAGATAGGACCTGACAAAACACATACACACATACTAAAATTTAAATCTTACTAAGCTTATCTTACTTTTTACTATTCTTACTAAGACGAGTATACCTAATAATTGCCAAAGTTTGTGAGGATGAATGGATGGATGAATGGATGTTTGTTACTCATTCACGCAAAACCTGCTGAACGGATTTGTATTAAATTTAGCACACAGATAGTTTATAGCCTGGATTAACACATAGGATACTTTTTATTCCTGTAGTATATGATCCCGTGGGACTATTATAGAACCGCACGCGGAAATTAGCTAATGATTATTACTTTTAGGGAAGGCACTCAAAATGTCTCATTACCCTAAATAACAATAACAAAACAAAAGACGATACCCATTCGAAATCTCCTCAATAGAATATAATTATCAAAAACACCTTTCCCTTTGAATTCGCCAAAAAAACATGCACTTACAAGCACAAAAACAGAGCCAGCAAAAAACAAAGATTCTTAATAACACTTCCCTAATATAGGTTCCCTTGAGAAAACAGTAGCGGCCAAGTTATTTATTCTGCTTTGAAGGAAACACTCGGTGCTTGGCAGATCTAAGCAAATATTTCCCTCATTGTAAGGACGCTTTCAGACGTTCGTGAGTGGTGGTGAAATGGTTCGTGTTTCGCTTTAGGTTCGCTTGCAGTTGACTGGGAAGCTTTGTGAGATATTTGTATGTTATGCTGTTTAAGATATAATGTTTTTTGTATCCCCATGAAAGTAGCGTATGGCGTAAAAAAATGATACTGATACTTCACACTACTACTTGTCTACATCACCCCACTGCTAGGCAAAGACCGCATGATTTACAGTTGTTTTGATCCAGGACTAATGTGGACCACCTGTCGTTGTTTTTTTCCAGCTCGTCCCGCCATCTTTAACGAGGTCTGCCGCAACGCCTTTTGACATTAACAAAAAAATATTTTTCAAAAAACATAATTTTGAATGTGTTCCAGCTTTGCTCATCTCAATCTCTCTTAAGTTTCAAAGTTGAACTCAGATACTATTTTACACTGGCAACTAAAAATTGGCTTAATTAAAGTCTATAATTTTCTAAACTTAAACCGCTGGGTCTTGAAGAATAAAAATGTGTCATAATATGTATTTGCTTACAAACACAGATATTTTGTATATTATTTTCAAAATACTACCCCTAAAGGGGGGTTTCCACCATGGGGTGAAAGTTGGGTCTTGGGAATCTGATCTGACGGATGGCTTGTGTCAAAAAAATTGTCCAACATAATCCAGATACAGTCCACGTAAAAACTATTACAGTTGCATTGGCTATTACTTTATATCATACTTCTAAGTCCAACATTACGGCAACTCCCGTATGAACGGTCCCTTCTCAAATGTTTCCCATTGATTCACTCGTTGCTGGACGTTTTCCAAGGCGGAAGCCGGACGTATTCTTTTAGTGTATTGGTTCCTTCCTCTGACGTCTCCACTTGTTTTAAAATGTCACTCTTTGCCTGTGAGAGTATTGACCGGGAATACTGAATACGGATGTGGTTCATGTCCTAAGCAGCAGTTTTATCTAGTCAAAATCAGGAACGTCTTCAAAAGAGTTAAATATTTGAATATTAATTTAATACTGATTTAATTAATGTACCTAAATGTCCTTTCTTTGGTATTGTTCGTCGTTTCGTTGAGCTCCTTGAGTTATAAGTCGAGCTACACGATAACTGACAAATGCTTGCACTGACTGGACAGGTCCACTCAAATCCGTGTGGTTCTTTCTTCAAAAGACCATCTCAGACACTAATCTGCATAGTCCTCATGTGAATTGAGCAACTTTATGTCTGGACTTCAAAAGAGACTATGTATCGGCTGTTTCTTCTTAGAATACGAAAACCAGCACCATCTATTTAAAAAAAAAAATACGTATAAAAGTGTTTGTAAAAACCTACTGGCAAAATAAACATCATTTATCATTTAGGAAAAAGAAAATTTTGTTGCGTTGGTGTGTTTCCCACGCAAGTTAAAGTTGAGTCGAATTTAACTCCTGTTATTATTTTACTTTTAGCACTAATATTTATCGTTGTAAAACCGATTATGTCTGGCTACAGAAGTATTTTGTTACTTTGTTTAAGTTCTACCATCCCCGCCTCTTCTCAAAAGAAACCAGTTACAAAGTCAATTCTACGGCATTTAGTCCGCTTCTTTACATAAAATAAAATAATATTTCAACGAAGCGGCTTAATAACCTAGTTTGTGATCGGTTGCGTTGTGTACATGGAATATGCGTGCTAGTGACATTCCAGCTACTCATTACCTAGTGGTTTGAGTTTTTAATTGGTTGATTTGTAGCAATGTCGTAGACGATGTACCAAGTAAGTCAATGTACCAAGTACAAGTACGAGTCGATTTACCAAGATATTTTGTAGCATCTGCAACAAACCTTCCAAATACCATTTTTACCAAAAGATCTTAATAATATTATAAATGAGAAAGTTTGTGAGTATGGATGTATAGATGTTTGTTACTCTTTCACGCAAAAACTACTCAACGGATTTAGATGAAATTTTGCACACAGATAGTTTATAACCTGGATTAAAACTTAAGATACTTTTTATCCCGGTAGTAAGATCCCATGGGACAATTATTAAACTTCACGCAGGCGAAGCCGTATAATATAATCTTTAACCATATTTCCATATTAACTAATCCAGTTTTTCCTTTCAGAGTGGACTTCAGAAACGGCCCGCCAGTCCACTGGGCAGTGGCCGGGGAGTTCGGAGCCCGCACCCATTTCGTCCTCAACGAGTCTGATCCATCATCAGCTCACCTGGTGGTTGAGAAGGTGGCTCGGCAGGATGAGGGCGTCTACAGGTGCAGGATAGACTATGTCGATGCCCCGACGAGGAATTATAGGGTCAATTTGACTGTTATAGGTATGTATTCAGCGAATGCAAGAGTCTTCCTTAGTAGCATTGGCATGTGATGTGGAGAAATCGGGAAAATGTCGTAAGGAATGTTTTGAGTATAAATATGGATGGTCTTAAGAATACGGAGGATAAAGGAACGATGGATAGACTGAGTGAAAGATGATATGGCAAGAAAAGGATAGACTACTAACAGAGATGATGACTCTTAGAGAAGTAGATCAAATAATGTATGTTCTTTTAGAATAAATAAAGAATCTTTAAACCTAAATAAGTTGGGATAAGGGTTGAAAATTTATGATTATGATGAGATACGTGTGCAGTCCAAAGATATTTAAATATTTACGAGCGATAGACGGGATAAGACAAGAAAATCGTAATCAAAATGTTTTTACTACGGTTACTAATTAGTAACAAATCGTTTTATCTACTCTCATAACTATGCCCGCTTGTCAGGTAGCATTCGTGAGTCAAAATCGAAAACGAAAATTTTTAATGTAAATATTCCCAATTATTTGGTACAGTCGTAATATCATGTGTGAAGATTTCATATTGAAGCATTCTATCAAGAGAAAAGGCGTTATTAAGAGTACATGGAAATGGATAAAAAATACAATACAGACCAAAATTGCAGTTGTGAATAAAAATTCAGGTCAAATTACAGGATTTATATTGTTCGATTCTCGTTTCAATGTTTTTTTGGAAGAGAGTTTTAAGCTGATTGCATACTTAAGCCTTTTTCACATGGAGGTAGGCAGAACCACATAGCGTCAGCTGCTACGATCCCTACATAGTCATTTTGTCTCGTTCACGTTCATAAATCTGGGCTAATTCACGTAACAAAAGAAGTGCTGTTGCAGTGCAGTTGGAGTTAAGTTTTGATCAAAACAACGCTTTTCGTATTCTCTACCGCTGTCAGACACGCTCGCGTCAAGTTCGCGTCACGCGACCGCAATAACGGTATTCTACTGTTGCGCGTCTTTGGTGCGTGCTTCGGAACGCAACATAATCAGTATGCTACTAAGTAAGAAAAAGCACAAAAATCTGTGCTGGGTTATTATTTTAATATTTTAATAACGTCATATTCATTGAAATGTAATCGATTCTATTCGATTTTTTAGTGAGTAATATTTTTTCTCTCATATGGCCACACCATAAGTAAGTTTGGTAGAGTTTGGTTGTCGTACAATTGACGTGCAGTTCACGCGCAGCTTACGCGCTGTTCAAATATTACAAGAATACCGTTTATCACTCGAACTCTTCATCGGCGCGTCATAAAATTACGTGAATAAGCCCTCTGGTCATACTCGCTACTACGTACCTATCTCAACAATAAGTTTACATAGTATTTCCTTTTTAAATACCTTCTGTGTTCCGATGTAGTGTGAACAAAACCTAAGAACATCGAATAAAATGTTTACCAAATACAATTCACTAACCCTTCTTACTTACCTGAACGGTGTGTAACATCCATTACGGGTAAAGGTTAAAGGTTTACCCACTTAGTGCGTTGAAACTTGGTAGAATGTGTTACCCTCTTAACGTTTTATCTAGAATTTATTTTACATCTTGAAGGGACTGTTGGTTTAGTTGCTGAGTGATTGGCTGTTGTGTTATAATTAAGAGTTCGATTCCTGCATGGTAAATTCTACTATACCCCGTTTTATATTTATTTGTCACCATTTATTTATACATTTTGTTTGAAACTGTTTTCCGTCGCTTCCCCCTCAAGGTTCATTGGAAGACCAGCGTCAGACAGCATCACCTGTCTGGCATGCATGCTGAAATGGACCTTTTTGGCGCAGCCGTGGGGCACACACCACATTTGTTTTCCTCCTTATTTTGTATCTTTTTTTTTTATGTGTGTGTGACTGACATAACTGACGTCAAATAAATATTTTCTTTGTTTCTTTTCTTTCTTTTTACTAATATTATAAATGCGAAAGTTTGGGAGGATGTTTGAATGTTTGTTACTCAACTACTGTAAAATGACTGACCGGATTTGGATGAAAATTTAAATGATGAAATTAACCCGGATAGTTTATAATATGAATTAACACAGGATACTTTTTAACCCTGTGGGATAGTTACCGAACTTCGTGCTGGCGAAACTGCGGCCTTAGGCTAGCTTTTAATAATGAAGTCCTCTCGAATTATATTTCTTTCGGGTCTGGTTGTTTGTGTCATTAATATCTGCAATACAAGAGAGATTTCTTTACTCCTTATAGGAGTTTTTCTTAATTTAACACAAAAAATACCCATATAAATTCCAATATTACAGCCTATGTACAAAAGCCAATATCTTAATCAATGTTTTCTTTGCAGTTCCCCCAGAAGCCCCTCGGATATATGACTACGAGGGTACAGAGATTCTGGGGTCTGTGGCCGGACCCTTCAGAGAGGGACAGAATGTACTCCTCTCTTGTCAAGCGGCTGGAGGTAAGTTACAGATCATCTTTGTGATGTTACGTAAAATGAATACAAATAGCATTTAGTGTCTTACTTAGTTATTTGAAAGGGTTATACTATGCTTAATTTTATCCTGTGTTGCCTTAATAGCTCACTAACTCCACCATAGACTCTGCTATCTGGTTTATCTATTTGCCGTCACATGAGCTACTTAACATAACATCACACCTGTAATCTCCAAAGGGTAAGGCAGAGGTATACCTAATATTTCATCCACATTTCGCCAGTTAGGTCAAAATCCCATGTAATAAGAGACGAGCCTAATGCCATCAACCGGACACAAATCCAGACTCCGTACGGCTGCTTTTCAGAAATTCCCGATGGCAATTACAATTTGCCGACCCGGGAATCGAACCCAGGACCTCATGCTCAGTAGTCGCACTTGCGACCACTACACCAACAAGGCAGTCCATTTACATTACGTCATAATTTCCAAATCATCTTCATCGGCTAGATTTCAAATCATCATCATCATCATTTCAGCCGAAAGACGTCCACTGTTGGACATAGTCCTCCCTCAAGGGTCGCCACATTGACTGGTCCCATGCGATTCCCGCAACCTTCACCAGGTCATCGTTCCACCTAGTGGGAGGCCTTCCAACACAAAGTCTTCTTCCGGTTCGCGGTCGCCACTCCAGAACTTTTCGCTTTCATCGGCCAACCGTTCTGCGAGCAATGTGCCCTGCCCACTGCCACTTAAGTTTGGCAATTCATCATGCTACGTCGGTTATCTTGGTTCTCTTGCGTATGTTTTTGTCTTCATTTCTGATTCGATCGCGCAAGGAAACTCCGAGCATAGCCTTCTCCATTGCCCTTTGGGTGACTTTAAACCTTCTGATAAGGCCCATTGTGAGCGACCACGTTTCGGTTCCGTATGTAATGTAAGATTTCAAATGGACTACTGCATCGAAATAAGAGTTTCATACTAAAAAAGCATGACGTCATCTTCTTTTCGAATCAATTCCTATAACATTTGTCTGCTATAACCAACCTGGCCACCTGCTGGACCAAAGTAATATCTCTCTCTATCTATCGTGTGGTTAGTGTCTAACCTGGTGTCGAGTTTTAATTCCGTCCATGGGCCTCTGACTTGGGATTACATGTCGTCAAGAAATATTTCTCAGGCATGCTGTGTCCTCACGATGTTTTCCTAAAGTAATATCTAGAACCTTTTCATATCCTCTCCTGTTCCACAGGTAAACCCCCACCAGACGTATCATGGTACAGGGGCGAGGAGCGGCTAGCCTACACGAAGGAAGGCTCTGTCACACAGCTGCACCTGCCCAACTTGTCCAGGGAGATGACTGGTACTAAGTTGCAGTGCAGGGTGGAACCACCGCTGCTGCAGCCTCTGTCCAGAGAAGTTACTGTTAGATTATACTGTGAGTATTTCCTGGGTTTGTTTTTTTTTGGTGGTAGAAGAGAAAGGCCTTGAAAAATCATCTTTGATGTAAGAAACGTCGTCACAATGTTTGACCCTTTTGATCTTCGACCCTTCGATTATTTCACGAGTAGTTTCAATTAAAAACCACGATTTTTTTTTTTAATATGTGGTACCTCGTCATCAACGACTTGTATGTAGGTCAACAATAGGCGAGACGACAAAAAAATACTAATAAGTCCGTCAGTTAGTTTATCAGAAATTATTTGACCCGCGTTTTTTCTTTTGTAACGTAAATCAAAATTGACGAAGATATGACGCTTTTAAAATTCTCCATACGTCACGCCTGGGTATAATTTTTAGCTAGTTCTGACGTCACGAGCCCCCACTCCCGAGTTTTGATGATTTTATTTTTTTATTTTTTATTCATTGATTTACAAAAACAAAAAATACGTGTCCATTAATTTCCAATACTCTAACTGACGGACTAAATAGATTTGCTATTTTTTGATACTGTCGTCATGCCTATTGCAATAGCGAAATAAATAAATATTCATTTTTAGTTATGTACTAGCGCTCGCCAAAATCAGTTGTTTTATTTACATGACTCACAACACCCAGAAAACATGTACGCAGTAGGTACACTTACATCTGGTGACCCCAACGTCGTCAATCGCGCTCCAGATGTAAGTGTACCTACTGAGTACGTGTTTATTGGGTGTTGTGACGTTGTGAAGACGACGATGCACCACAATTATGAGGATCTAGACAAGGTGTCATTCTTTCATTGCAATTATGGCTAAGTCAAAGAAATATGAGACTGACATAACATGCCGAAACGCATTCAAACAAATTCTTTTAGAGGTCACTTCGAGCTTTTTCTATCGAAAAATATTATGGAATCGTGTTTTAAAATAGAAACAACTTAGAAGTAGTCCTGAACTTTGCTATATAAATGTCACCTTAAAATTGTAAATACCGTAAGATTATAATCTATCTCGCGAGATTGTAAACTGTCGAAAGATTGTGAACCGTAACATACTGCTTACAATAGGGAATATGCATCCATTTTTTTTTTATTTCTAAACGGAATGTCAAAGTACTATAAAAATAATGAAAGGCGCAAAAATACGAAACGCTTCGGAAGCGATGACCGGTTTTCTAAATTCTCAAGATAACGTAAGACGAAGTGTCTTTTCATCAGTAATCCTCCTGGACTAAAAAATTTCTTCTTTTCATCAGTAAAACCTCAATACATTCGAGTAACCGGCAGCGGTTCAACGAGAGCCGGCATGGATAAGTCGTTCGTGTGCACGACGCGGGGTTCGAAGCCGGCCCCCAACATTGAGTGGTTCATCAACTCGCAGCTTGTGGATTCCACGTTGACACAGGTACCTAGTAACGTTAATTATAATGAAAATATATTAAGTTAAGCCATCGAGCTATTACTACTACGGTTAGAGAAAACAGCGCGAACAAAATCTGTGCTCCGTTCAACTGCTGTTGGCCGGCTGCAGTTCACTCAGTCGCTTGCTCGCCACAGCATTATATGTACGGGGCTAGCCGCTCCCCGCGCGCCCCGCACTGCGCACAGATTTTTTTCCCATATAGTTAACTTCGCCCTTTACTCCGGTGTTTTCCCTTCCCTGTGGCGGAAAGCCCATTTTCGACCACTACCTAAGATCCCTAATCCCACACATCTCAGTCACTTTCGCCCAATTTCCATCCTTCCCTTTTTATCCAAAGTACTCGAAGCCTGTTTACACAAGCAAAACTCCCACTTCATTCACAAAAACTCCCTCATCAGTCCATTCCAATCCGGGTTCTGGCCCGGGCACAGTACCGTTTGACACAAGTGACTGACGATATAAGGCGAGGAATGGAAGACACTAAAGTTACGGTCTTAGTGTTGATCGATTTCTCAAATGCTTTCAATACGAAGTCCTTTTATCCATCCTCTCCTATCACATGGTCTCTCCCTAAGCGTTGGAATGGTTTTCTTCCTATCTTCAGGAGCGTCAGCAGTTAGTTCTTGCTGGTGAGTGGCTCAGCTGGTGTAATCTTGAAACTGCCGTCCCTCAGGGCGGTATTTTATCTCCACTTTTGTTTTCTATTTTTATTGATCTCATAACTACCGAGCTACAGTGACCGTATCATCTCTACGCTGATGACTTATAGCTATACTGTCAGGCAGGTGTTGACAGCTTATCCGGGGCGGTCGAGGAGCTAAATCGGGATTTACGCGTCGTTTAAAACTGGTCTCATCGTTTCGGTGTGGCGGTTAACCCAACCAAGTGCCAGGCTATCATGGTAGGGAGCTCCCATAGCATGAAAAGGCTGAGTGGTTTAACGGTGCCACCGGTTACCTTTGACGGCACAGTAATTTCGTTTAGCTCTGACGTCAAGGATCTGGGTTTGCATGTTGACACTTTTCCGGAACGTTGCGGGCGCTCTACGGGCTGAAAAATATTCTTCCATCACACATTAAGGCAATGCTTGTACAGTCCCTAATCTTCCCCATGATTAACTGTGGTGATGTGTGCTACTATGACCTGAATGCAGAACTCCTCAACAAACTTGACCGACTTCTTAATAACTGCATTCGATTCGTCTTCAATCTCCGCAAGTATAATCATGTGTCTGCACATCGTTCGCTGTTAAGGGGGCTTTGACAACCGTTTTCTCTTCTTTACAAACTCACTTCTCCTTCTTATCTCACTTCTCATTTTTAATATTTATGCTCTGCGCACAGCAAAAACCTTCATCCTTCCTCCAATAACTGTCTTCTACGCTGTCCTTCTCACCGATCTGGTTTTATAAAATCTTCCTTCTTTGTCCAGGTGGTCTTCCTTTGGAATGCGCTTCCCCAGAGTATCAGGACGTTGACTAGTCGTTTCACTTTCAAAGTGAAGGTTCGAGAGCATATTCACAAGAAGTTAACAGATTCGTCTCAAAACTAAGTTGTTATAGTTTTTTCTTGTTTATCTCTCTTAACTTATATTCTTATATGTTTTAGTAAAGTATAAATATTTTTAGACTTTTTTTTCTATTATTGCACCTACTGTTTTGTCTCTGCATCACCCTAAGGTAGACTGGTAGAAAATGCTCAAGACATTAAGTCCGCCTTTGCACAGTTTTTTATTTGTGCATTAAGTTTGAATAAATAAATAAATAAAATAATAACTCAATGAGTTAAGCAGAGTTATTGGATTTTCTTAGTACTATAGACTGGCTTTTGTTCAGTTGACGGGAATAGCGTTTATACACCACGACACCACGGGAGTCAAAAATAACTGGCGAAGTGTGGGTGTACTAAAACATAACACAACATCACGCCTATAATCCCAGAAGGGTTAGGCAGAGGTTTACCTAATGGTACACCCACATTTCGCCATTTATGTTTAAGTCCCATGTAAAAATGGGCGAGCCTTTTGGCATCAACCGGGCACAAATCCAGACTCCATGGCTACTACTGTGAAATTCCTAATGGAAAAACCAAATAACACTTTGCCCGACACGGGAATCGAACCCAGGACCACATGCCAAGCAGTCGCGCTTGCGAGTGTATTATATTAAAGTACAAATCTGCCTACCCCTTGTGTATAGTATTAAACTAGCGTGCAATATAGGGCCCTCAAAAGTGTCCAGAGAGCTAATTCACGTAATTTTATGACGCGCCGATGAAGTTGTAGTGCAGTTGCAGTTAAGTTCAAGTTCGAGCGATAAACGGTATTCTTGTAATCTTTGAACTGCGCGCAAGCTGCGCGTGAACTGCACGTCAACTGTACGACATCCAAACTCTACCAAACTTACTTATGGTGTGGCCATATGAGAAAAGAAATATTTCTCACTAAATAATCGAATAGAATCGATTACATTTCAATTAATATATATGACGTTATTAAAATATTAAAATAATACCCTTTTAGTGATTTTAGTGGTTTTTCTTACTTAGTAGAATACCGATCATGTTGCGTTCCGAAGCACGCACCAAAGACGCGCAACAGTAGAATGCCGTTATTGCGCTCGCGACGCGAACTTGTCTGACAGCGGTAGAGAATACGAAAAGCGTTGTTTTGATCGAAACTTAACTGCAACTGCACTGCAACAGCACTTCTTTAGTTACGTGAATTAGCCTACTGATTAATATCGATGGCAAAGATTGTATAAATGTATAATGGTGTGCATTTAAATAACTGCACTAGGTTTGAATGTAGACTATGTTAACATCCTTTGTTTTATTTGCGTATCGACATTGTTTCGAGATAGTTACTGATACTCGTAAGGGAAATAGAGAACTATTGTTCCAATATTGATTTAGCCGCTGGAGCCACGTGTAGTGTTCCGTACGTGGATCCAGTGACCTACGGCTATACAATATGTTTATAAAAACCCTGTCCGATTCGTGAGGATCAGTTATGTTATTTATGTAATCCTTTTTGGTTAACAAGTAAAAAACCCCGATAAAAAAATGAGGAAACTTTCCTCATTTTAGTACATTTTATTTAGTTTTACAGGGCTACAACTCGGGTAGTGACGTCATAAACAAACAATTGACGTTCGGATATACTAATACAGATGATGGTGTTGTCATGTTTTAAGTTTGTTAGAGTTTAGGAAAATGGTGGTATTTTGAGCACAAAAATCATGCATTTTAAAAAAATCATTAATGTGATTACTTCTATCAATATTTTGTGTTTCTAAATTATTTGGTAATTTCATTGGTACATATTTATGTTCTTTTCGGATCGGACAAGGTTTTTTTTTAACATATTGTATTAATAAGATGAAATGGTTTGCCCGAACCAAGTAATATTGGGACGAGGGAAGATAATAAACTCAAACTCAAATCATTTATTTCAATTAGACCATTACGGCACTTATGAATGTCAAAAAAACATAACCAAGCGAAGCTGTCCCAGTCACAAGGCATAATAACTTGAGAAAGTACTGTAGTTGCACATTCCAAAGCTTAGATCTCTATGGAGAAGAATGGGCAACTCCATGGACACTCTTTTCAATCAAAATATTGAACTACAAAATCTTGGTTACAGTTGTTGAGATTATACACATATGCTGCATCTAATGCTGATGATATTCGATGAATATTTTTTCTCTTTCTAACAGGTGGAAGTAGACGGAGATGTGACGAAGAGTGTGCTCACCTGGCACGTTCGGCGAGAAGACAGTGGGAGACAGCTGACCTGCCGCGTCTCCAACCCTTGGTTCCCAGCACATACGCTTGAAGACTCTGTCACTCTAGAAGTTATGTGTGAGTAGAATCAACTACAATAGTCTTATCTGTAGTTCTACTTCTTAGAACCAAGTGCTTCGGATTTGGTTCACCCAAAACTTCGTTACTTCCACGACATTGTCTATTGCATGTAAAAGTTGATTATTATGTGGATGAACTACTTTAACACAACACCCCATCTCGTCAGTTTTTCGCCACTCGGAAATGGACCTTCGGACCAGATACACATGTGTGTATGTTATAAAATAAGTAATGGTAAATTGATCTGAAGCTATACTTTATATGATTGACTTGGTTGGTGGCCCGTGTGATGAGTTTCGTGGATCCACTTAGCTTAGGTGTTTTTGGCTGTAACTGAAGAATGCTTCATACACCTGGATTTATACAAAAGATGGGGACTAGCTTATACTCTTAATCCATGGCAATATAATGCTGACAGATCGGTATATCATTTTTGGATGGGATTTAGCAAAAAAGAATCCAGTTTTTACAAAAATCAAAATGCCATAAATCTACTAACAGCCAATACCGAACACGCTATTTACAAACACAATACAACTGCGGACAAAATAATTGACCTAGTAACAAAAACAAGAGAAAACCTACGGGCGATATATCAAAAGCACACCACACACTAGATACGGGAGCGGTGGAGTTCCGGTGGTGTTTGCCGGCGGGCCGACTCGTGTGCCAACAACTTTGTCCCCAAGTTTAAATATTATCGCGAGCTAGGAGCCTCGTGTAGTGCCGTGATACAAGGAGTGTCGCAATACGGGTTTAATATGAAGTATATATGCTATTGTTTATAAACGTGGCTGGATAGTACTGGAATACGGGCTGGTGTTAGCATAAATTAGATTGTGGAGGCTATTTAGCATTTGATGAGTAATTACTGGATTCGGTGTTTGAATGCTTTTAAGATTTTAGTTATATCTTTTAGGTCGAGGTATAGAACATTATTTGCATGTTTTTGTGACTTATACATTTTCCCGTCTCTATTTTTCACTTGTAGTTCGACAGTAATTGTCTGACTTGGACAGGAATAAGGCTTAGGTCAAAGTATGTGCAAAGTATCATGGAAATACCCCTAATGAAGCCGAAAGGAACTTGTTTTCCCCTTGTTAGACCATACCTGGGAACCTTCTAGTTACGGAGATATTGGGGGTCAAAGTTCCAACTTTTTCACAAGTTATATTTTTTAATACAAGTTTTTAATATTATATCTATACTTTAAATACACCTATGACCCCATGATGCCCATACTATTCAATTGAGTTTAATACTCGTATATTCAATTGAGTCCTAACATAAAATGTGATTTTTCACCCCAAAAAAAAGTCGTTTCGTAGTAATAATTTTTGCGTAGAGTGACTTAGATACAGAATGCTTAGTTGACGGCTTCGTAAAAGGTCCGTATACACCTTGTATAGATCACGACGATACTTAACTAATCACAGTTCGTTACCGTTCAGTTTTTACCTATACACTTTTTGCCATAAAACACCAAGAATCAAGCAGTTAGCACGTAATATCCCCAGCATTACTCTTGCCAAACGATAGTTAAGATAAACACATATCCTGCTTTCCGAAGCGTGGCTTATGTAATATGCATTAATATGGCGGCCATTAAATACATTAGGCTGACACACCTAATTTACTCAAACCTAATGAGGTAAATGAAGCTATAAGCGGTCTTCTGTGAGTTGCAGCCATTTCTGCTTTGAGATAGTTATTAAATTAGCAGAATATTTATTGTTCTATTGTTATTAGGTTTATTCTGAAATTTGGACATTATTTAGGAATTTAACCGTAACTGGCAAAATGTGGATTTACTATAGGTACCTATACCCCCTGTATATTCTGTCATTAAGACGAGGTGAATCCTTGAATGAAATTGTGTAGTTGGTTGGGCACAATAACCGTTTACCTTTAAGAGAGAACAGGAACTGCGATGAATTTGAAAAATAGGTATTTGAAGAAACTAAGTTTGCCCCCGTAGAGTGAAGCTCAGACCGGTTTTATAAATATTGACGAGATCGACGTTTCGTATTCCATTTTGTTCTCCTGGAAAACTGAGTCGATTCAATTATTTTTGACATTAAAATTTTAAGAAAGAGTATGTCTTGGTTTCTGTCAATTTCTTTTATAAATTTGCCTGGTAGTCCTCTAATCACGGGCGTAAAAGGAAATTATAAAGACGTGTTTACAATAGACATAGATTTTATGAAAAAAAAAATTGTTCAGAGGCATTATTCAGGAAGATAAAAAATTAATTGTATGGAGAATCGCAGCCCTGTTCCCTCTTAAAGGTGCGATATGCTAACGCAACTCCACTCACCCCTATGGGAAAAGCAGTTTAAATCTAAACGCTAAACTAAACTCAACGCCACTCAGTTTGAAACTATCATGACAACTCGGAAACAACGTAAACAAAATCCGTACTGCTAGCAAAAACAAACTTTCCCTCTCCATTATATTTAAACAGGAATAGTGTGACAGCGAACAAACTCATGACATTAAGTTAAACATAAACGGGTTAATGCGATTACTTCAAAAACGTAAGCTGCGACAACTTTCGTAGCAAGTTTATCTCGGCAAGTTAAAACATTATCGCTTATTGTCAAGCAGTGGGTTAGTACTCTTGGCCTCATGTGTAACCTGTTTGTGACAATGTTGGATCAAATATTTGACGTTCATCATTTATCATTATTAATTGGGCCACGATCTGGGTTCCAGTTATTTGATAAAATGTACTATCGATACGAAAAAAGAAAAATTTGGTCCTTGTAACCGAAGATTTAATAATACTCTACAAGAGTTATTGTTCGTAACTATTTTGATGTGATTATTATTATAAACAGATTTTGGGATCAGTTTTGATTACTTCCACGAATTTTGTCTGAGTGAAAGTTATAAATAGGTGCTGATGAAATGCCTGTTAGATAAAAACATTAAAAAAAAAAAAATAGGTAATCAAGTTATGTTTAAAAAAAAACTACCAAAATGGCACGCATCAGAGTTCATTCGAATAAATGACTACCAACAAAAAGTGTGAATTTGTAAATTCAAAAACATAACATCCAAAACCACAAAGCCAACAACCAACACCAACATTTGCCACACACCACCAACACGCAAACATGGCACCAAAAATTAGCAGACAGCTTATTTAACTTTTTGAAGTTTGTTAGTGAACTTACACGCGTACGGGGATGTAAAATAATTTCGTTATGATATAAACACTTTGAGTGAGAACCCCAAGGATTACTGACGGCCGGGTTAACTTTGACAATGATAAAATAGGGGGGGAGGGGATGGTTTTATCTTTACGCCTGTTTGTGAAGGGGTAGGCGGAAGAGCATTTGAAGTTGGTCAAGTGTTGGATTAGATAGCTTCTGTTATCTTTTTATGAGGTTTACTGGCTTGTAAGGAGTTCTGTCGTAATTGTTATTTTCTGTAAAGGTTCTTGAAAACCTGTGAAGTTTGGTACCGTATGGCAATACAAATTATTCGTATTCATTTGTTATTCGTTTGTTTTCTTATTAGGATGACGAGTTGGGACTTCTTCTATGGAAAAAAATTTGGTAACCAATCGGAACCGTGACGAATCGTGCATAACTCATTGATCTTAACTCCTAGGTTAAGTCTAAGGCTTTGGTCATTTAGGGTCTTCCGATATAGGTTTAAAATAAGCAAGTTTGTCACAGTTAAAATATTATGAATCTGCTTAGACTTACGAGTTATTTGAGAAACAAGTTATTTGCAATTTGAATGGTACTAGTTCAAATTCTTCTCGGAGTATCGAATACTGCAAATATTTGTTATTAAGGCTAATTTTAAAGTAACTGAAAAAATATCAATTTCGTTGATAAAATTATCTAAAATATGATAAAAAATAAAATTCCACACTTTACTTTTCCAACGGGGGACCGTTAAAAACAAGTTTTAATATTGCACGCGGGAAATTACAAATAAAATTCGTTATTTTCGAAAAACTTATTTTATGCACGTACGAAATGCAGTAATACGAGTTGCAAAACAAACAAACAACGTAATAATTGTACTGTTGCCCGCTCCCCAGGTTCGAAGTGGGGCACAGAGTTTAGTGGGGCAGACGGGGCACTACTTTGAAGGCTTTTGTTTTTGTTGACGATAAGTTTCGAATGCTCCGCTCAATGCGTGCCTACAGATGGACGCCTCCGAGGCTGGCCCAGAAAGAGGTGGCATGACGACCTGGACGCATACCGGTTGGTTCGAGTAGGCATGGACCAAGAGTTCATGGTAAGATTTGTAGGAGACCTTTGCCCAGCAGTGCGACAGCATGGGCTACAGAAAAAAAAAAGCTTTGGATCTACCAGAGGCGTATCGAGAGATGTGTGTGAAAACAACAAATATCTCTCCCTCACTTCAAATTCTTCGGATTCTTGCGCGTATTGTATAAATCACTTGCTTCGGTGAAGGATGTTTCATCGAGAGGAAACCTGCGTGCCTGAGAGATATCCCTCGACGGCATGTAATGACAGTGAGAGGCCCGATGGCGGCATAAAAACTCTGACACCAGGTTAGGCACTTATATCTTATAGCTAGCCTGTATTCACTCACTGCTGGGCAAAGACCTCCCTCCATTCCTTCCAACGGTAACGATTCTGTGCTATTTCTTTCCAATTCTCAAGAAAGACATCCAGTTCGTCCCGCCATCTCCTTCGTGGTCTGCCGCGACCCCGTGTCACTGTTTCAGGGCATCATTCCTGAGCCTTACGAGCCCACAGTACGTTCGGCATGCGACAGACATGTCCTGCCTAGTCTCATTTAAGTTGGGCAGCCTTTTGAGCCACGTCAACGATTTGCGTTTTGGAGCGGTTAGGCACTAACCACACGAAAAAGAAAGAAGAAGCTCACTTCTTTTTCACAGCTTGAACGATGTGGTTGGTTATTTTTATGTGCATCTCTGATGGAAACGCTGCCTGGCAGCCTCAGCTGATGTGGCTTTTCACTTGTTTCCTCCGCGTGGAGACCGTCTTAAAAACTTGTTTTTTCAGTTGTCAGTGTCCGAGCACACAAGGTCGCTTGAGCCGATAGCTCGTGGCCAACTGATGAAGACTTTATTTCTGTTGACCTTACTGAAGTGTTTTTAGCCCTGTCAATATTGACGCTTTCCAATAACTTGTACAGTTTTAGCTCAACTAAGATAAATGTTTTAGTGACCCAGTTCGACACGTCAGTGACCAATCACTGTGTTATTGTTGACGTTACTGAAGTATTTTCAGGATTGTAAACACGTGTAAATATTGATGCCTTCCAAAACTTGTATTTACAGGTTTGGCCCACCTAAGTAAGATAAATGTTTTGAATACCCCATACATTTGTAATTTCTAGTGAGAAGATATTATTGAAATTAGTCTGTTGCTTGTCGTTAAGGTTGTTTTACTGTTATTTAGCAATGCATTAAGTACTTATTGATACAATTCTTCTTCTTTTCTTCTTCTTTCTTTAGTTTTTATTCTTAGGCATTAAGTCCGCCTTTGTACATTATGTGCATAAAGTTTTAATAAATAAATAAATAAATAAATATTACAGAAATGCAACCACACTGAAATGCTTCTCTGATATCTATTCTGCCACACCAACTAAGAGGTAAAGTTTGTAAGTTTGAGTGTGGCGATCTCTGAAACTACTCATCCGATTTAAAATATCCATTCACTGTTAGTAAGCCGTTGTTGCCGCTATTGCTGTGTACAATGCGAAGTCGAGGGCTAACTGAGCTCATCAGGATGTGATTCTTTCATCAGATAAACATGGACTATTTCAAGCTCTCTCTCTGCCAGCACCTACTCTTTGCCCAAGCATTATGTAGGTCCGACTTTGTCAGAGCATCCGTGCTCTGAATAAACAATTCTGTCGCTGTCTGCCCCAATAGAAATATTCACTTATCTGCACGCTCTTTGTCCCAAGCGTAGCAGCAGAGCTCCAGGGTAACAATAGTCGGTTGAGTAGGTGGTCGATACTGCAGTACTCATGTGATTTTAACCCGTCTTTGTAACGTTAAACCATTTAAGTAGAGAATTTGCAATATGGATACGAATTATGAATTATGAATTCTCCTTCTTATAACAGAGGTACTGGGAGAATACAACCTAAACGTTGACGTAATATAGGTCACGGGAATCCCCGGACCCCCCCTAGCAGAATTTTTTCTTCGGTTTTCAAAAAAACATCAGCAGTTTCTTGCAAAAGTGTAATACGTACACGATAACCGCACGTAAAATAAAATATTTAAAAAAAAAAACAAAAAAACATGTCTAGGTACAAACAAAATTTTAGGAGATTGTACCGTGTAGGTATTACACCACAATAAATATTTTTTTGGGGTTCGGAATAAGTTACTGAACTCGTGGTACCCTGTATGAACGATAATGGTGATTAAAAAGACAAAAAATATTGGATAGACATTAGACATAAGATACCGAATATCTAATTCTATCTTGTAAAAAACACTTTGAAAGTAATTGCCACTTACTCTTATCACATTAAAAAAAAAACGCTGGACATTACACACAACGCCATCTAGTGCCACACTAACCAACGAGGCTTGTGTCGTGGACACCAGATAGTTGATATAAGTACTACATAGATAATAAAAAACCCAAAATACAAAAAAAAACTGAATTTTCCAGCTAAGTTAACATAAAAACTAAACCGTTTTCTTTATCCAATTACTAAATCCCCTTCTATATAACATTATCATCTACAAGTTAAAAGACCTTGAAACTATCACTCCGGTTAGCAGATCCTTGACAGGATTTTCAAAGTTAATGACAACTTTAATCAATCAATCAAAGTTAATGACAACTTTAATCAATCAATCAAAAACTTTGCCTGGAATTTAAAAGGACAATTTCCAATTAGGCTATGTTACGTAAAAATGTTTTAAGAGTAATAATTAGTAAATAGTTGGCACGTGTTCCGACTATGTATTAGTTTGTAATGATTCTAGGAATGTCCCAATTTAACGCCATTTTGCTTTGCCGAACAGACAAAGAATTTTCGAACGACCCTGCAAATTGGGAGGAAAAACTCAAGATTTATTCTTTGTAAAAATGGCTTTGTGTAAACTAATGTGTAAACAGTGCTAGACAAAGTGACATTCTATGTGCGATCATTGACATTTACATTCTATTTGCTTCTATGTAAGAGTCAAAAATGTATTGGATCAACATTAACTACCTAAACAAGTTTACCAATTAGAAAAAAACCAACCTTCTAGTTGCGCAGATATTGGGTCAAATTGGGGTCAAAGTTCCAACTTTTCCACAAGTTTTTTTTTAAATTCATGTTTTTAAATTTAGAATTTTTTCTTTAAACACCTCCACGGCTCCCACACTATTCAATCCATCCACCAGCACAATGTTTTCAGTGCGTTACATTGAGTTTTATCACAAAACGTGATTTTTCACCCCATCAAAAAAGTAAGTCATTTCCCAGCAATATTTTTTGCGTAGGGTACTTAGTTTGAAGTATATATGCTTGGTTAACGGTTTCGTGAAGAGTCTATCTCCACCCTTTATATGCAGGTGTGAAATCATTCTTTTCGTATTCTTCATGAGGGTGCTTAAAGCATCTCGACATTTTATGAGTCTATGTAAATCTATGTAAAATAAAAAAATAACCGTCTCATTTTCATCGGCCCGATACTTAATTACAATGTTTCAAGGATATAACTTTTGTTACAGACCCACCAGTGACCCAAATATCACTGGTCGAACCCAAAGAGCCCCGTCTACTGCGAGAGGATGAGAACGCTGAACTGCTGTGCTCAGCTGATGCATCCCCACCAGCTGTTAACTTTACTTTTTATAAGGGACCTGAAGTAAGTAAATAGTATCTTCACCTTGAAACTTATATAGCCTCATCAACAGTTTGAGGTTTCAAACACTGCTTTAAGCGCTTTCACGGTTTAAAACTAAACTTATACTGACACATTCATAACTTATACTGTCATTTCCACACACATTACACTATCTTAATCTCTCTCTCTCTCTCTCTCTCTTTCTCTCTCACACATACACACACTCAACACCACACCAAATAGAACGACAACTTCCATTTCACACTCACACACACAAACGAGTGTGATACGTGATTTGAAAAAGTGAAACACCGAAGAATACGTCCCTGTAAGTTCACGAATACGAAACACAATGCACGCTACCTCGTCAGTAGTTACTGAGCATGAGGTCCTGGGTTCGATTCCCAGGTCGGGCAAAGAGTTCTTAGGTTTTCCTTCAGGAATTTCTCAAAAACAGCCACACAGTCTAGATTCGTGTCTGTTGAAGGCAATAGGCTCGATCCCTATTACATGGGACTTAAACATAGCTGTCGAAATGTGGGATTACTATTAGGAACACCTGTGCCTAGCCCTTCTGGGAGAACAGGCGTAATGTTATGTACCTAGTTCAAAATAGAGGGGTTTGGAAAGGTGAAGGGAGACCTTTTCCTTGCAGTGGACCGGCATAGACTTAAAGCAACACCCAGGCAACAACGATTTTAAACTCGAACGTTATTAAGAAATTCAACTGAGTTAGCCGTAAATAGTAAGTTGGCATGTTCAAGTACCTAAGTCTTAGTTAGCGTGATTCAATAATGAGAATTTAATTGTTGCTTCATAAAAAATCAATTTGTTATACTGGCAAATAATAACTTCATAATAACGTTCGGTTTTACGTGGGTAATACGTGTAATTTATAAAGTTTACAGACTAAAAAAAAAAATGTTCTTTAATTAAGATTTTTTGCTTGTTTTCTTATTAGGTAGGTATATGTAGATGAACCACTTGGAGTTTGCGGCGAATGAAATTATAATTTCTGGCTTTACATCGTACTGCTTTTGATTAGTTATGGTTAACTGTAGGTCAACCAATTTCGTTACTATATTTTTTTTGCAGTTAAATGTGACAATTTGCCTTCAGACTACCAAAAAAAATGTTAAAATTGCCTGAAAGTAATAGTAAATAATTCCAACATTCCCAACATTTTTTTTTTCTTTTTTTATCTAGGTCCACCTAATCAGAGACGATCCAATCGGAGGTCTTTCTATAGAGAACAACAGGTTGGTCATCAGAGGACTGAGGAGACATCACTCGACGGTGTATCGGTGTCGCGCTAGGAACTCTGAGGGCAGTGCGTTGAGTGACCCTCTGACGTTGAACGTTCTATGTGAGTATTTTTTGTAAGACTTTTGAATCGTCAATAGAGCTCTTTTTTTTTTTGCTCGAATGCATTTAATGAAGACGTGACGTGCTTAAACATACATACAAACCTGAGAGAACTTACAATGACAATGTCTATCGATTTGGTAGTTTAACAACAATCATTGTGCTAACTAAGTTATCAAGCAATCGAATCTTTAAAACCAATAAACCACATGTTTCCGATTTTTATCAAAATCCTGTACGCTGATAACTTACAATACAAATATGGCCCTAGTAATCTAGTACATTTTTATCCTAACTGGAGATTTACCGCAACAACATAACATAAAAAATATGATCTTCGTCCACATCCCTTACCACTTTTTCCATCTTGCATCTAGCCCGACCAGAATGCGCATCTGGCAACGTGATCCAGCAACTAGCTGGTGCCCCTGGGGGAGAGGTCAGAGCGAGATGTTCCGTGACTGCACCAGCCAGCCGGGACGCTGGGCCTTTGAGGTTCTACTGGACTTACAATGGGACTAAGGATGTCTTGCCGGTATGTCACGATACGTGTTTACAACCTTACTAATATTTTTTATTAATTTCTAGAACTTTCGATGATATTTTTGTGGTGTTCCTGGTGGCATTGATAATATAATGATTGTTTCAATATTAAAAAAAACTAATTATGTAAATATCTGCCTCGTTAGTCTAACGGTCACAACAACGACTACTGAGCGTGAGGTCCTGGGTTTGATTACCGGGTCGGGAAAATTGTTACTGTGTTTTTTCATTAGGATTTTTCTGTAGCAGCCACGGAGTCTGGATTTGTGCCCGGTTGATGGCAGTAGGCTCGCCTCCTATTACGTGGGATTTAAAAATAACTGGGTGTACAATTAGGTACACCTCTGCCTAATACTTCGGGGATTATATATTGTTTTGTGAATATCTATTGCATGGACGTAAGATCACCATACTGTCAGTTGTTATTTAGATCAAATATTTTTAGGGTCGAAAATATTTTTTTCAAAGCAAATTGTTTATTCTACAATAAATTTTTTAATTTAAACGTTTTTTTCTTCCATGCTAAACTCTTATGGGAGGATTTTAACAAATGGGTTGAAAAAAATATGGGTAGAACCTTCTACGTAATCTACCTCCTCCAGCGGCTTGCCGAAGGGATTATTTACACTTTAGGCTAATGCTGCTGATTGAACATTTATTGCTATTCAGCCTCTACACTAACGGAATTATTCATGAATGCTGGTTTAAGATAGCAGACGTTTAAACGTCAAAATGTATGGTTAAACAATCACTAAGCATTTATGAACCCTTCACTATCCAGACTCAGCTGAATTGATGACTCAAAGAAAAGCTTTAGGCAATAAAATCAACCTCCGGTTTTTTACTTATATTCCGATGCAGTTTGATAAACAATTTACTTGTTACTATTTAGGTACCTACCTAAGTTACGATTTTATAATCTTGTCCGATTGTCACAGATACCAGCAGCCAACGTGACAGTTATGGGTTCCACCAGCACTGTCATCCACGGTCTACACTCAGACATAGAAGAGGATTTGGGTTGGCTAGCTTGTTGGGCCAGCAATGACGTGGGCAATCAGCGGGAGCCATGCCTGTTCAGGATCTTGCCTGCTGGTAATATTTAATACTTTTGCTATGAACCTTATATTGCTTACATTTTACACATTTGTTTCAAAATTAATTACCTAATGTGTTATTATTTCATCTTTATGTCACATGCATGCATCATATCATCCCACCACCTCTACAGCGCTCCCCGAACCGCCAAGCAATTGCGAGATCGAAAACGAGCTACTTCACTGCGAGCCAGGTCATGACGGAGGTCTACCCCAGCGGTTCCTTCTCGAAGCTTTGGAGGTACGGCATCGCGCTGAGACCGCGCAGGAAGACAATGAGATCTCCACGATGAATGATCAGGTGAGCGCGGCGTGGCTGTGGTGCCGTGCTAACTAGACCTTCGCATCCCTTTGTGTCTTCACCTTGAAGCTTTGTTTACAAGAAGAGAGTTGCAGGACCGTCGAAAGGCGAAGAGGTCCGAATCAAAGTGAGATTCTTGGGATCGTGGGTCTTTCGAAATATATACCTACACACTATGCTTTGGTTCAGAATCTCTGATAATTAACATTCATTGACACTTACTGAAGTACCTGCTATGATATCACGGCAGTATAACATGACATTAAGGTTATGGTTGTAAAACATGACACCTATCTGAGATTCTAAATTAAAGTTTAGTAAATTTTCGTCTCTTCAAAAAAGGTAAACTCTCAGCGTGTAACCAATGCTTTATGAATAATTCTCACTGTTGTCCTCTTGTATGTATGAATGTCTTTATTAAATACCTCTAAATCCATCTTGACTTTAATCTGTTATTCTTCGAAGTCCAGAGTTTATCTTGTTTACCTGTGGAACTGCTAAACCCTGAGGGTTTTCAATCCCTAATAATGGTTTCACAGAAATTGTATTATCAAGTCTATTATTTCTGCTTATGGCCGCTTTAAAATGATTACATTCTGTTATCACTCAAACCACTATACTCGGTCTATCAGTCTTGGGAACTGGGGGGTCACCATGACGTCTTAAAGCTTCTTATTCTATAGTGAGAAAGAGATGGCGCTAGACGTCCTGTATATTTCCATTCCTTTCCCACTTTGAAATAAGAATATAACAATACTACTATAAGACGTCATGGTAACCCCCCTGTTCTATTGGTAATAATAATGCCAAATGTGTGAAGAACGTGTTGTCGGGTAGTTTTGAGCATGAATGTGAAATTTTAAATGTGTTTTTTTACGAAGGAAAACCCACTAAAACTATGAATGGTTTGGAGACTTTGGAGATGATGGCTAACAGAGATGTAAGGAAGAAAATATGCTGCACTGAATAGAAATGCCTAAGAAATAAATTGTAAAAAGTGCAGCAGAATGATCACTGTAGTTACTACATTTATCATTCTGCTGCATTTAAAAAAAAAGTGTTGGGAGTTATAATACAAAAAAGAGTTACGAATCAAAAGAGAAAACCAAATGAAAAATCCTCTCGTGTATCGCAATTATTCTGTTTTTCTTTTCAGACTTTTAGTTTTACCCAGAATATTTCATTCCATGTTACTTTTATTTTAACTCCAAAAATACTATACAACTCACACGGTTTACTTTTACTGTTACTATGAATTCTGTTTGAATGGTCGCAAAAATATGTAAAAACGAGGCCAAAAATGCCTGTAACTGTCCTCAATAGATTTACATGACGCGTTTCGGTTAATTCATGCTATATTTTTGGTGGATTCATTCGATCACAGGGATGTTTTGTCTGTTACCTTTGCATGCAGTTTTTTTCTAACATTTTGTGTTCGTGTTAGGTTTCCTTGAGAGGTTTTTGTTATTCTTTGAATACATTAATCTAGGTCTTCTGTTGAACTTACTCTAATTTATGTTTTAGTATAATTCATAAAATGATTTTAAATAGAAAATGGATTACCATTTCATTTCATTTCATTTCATTTTAAAAGTATTTTACCTCGAGCCAGAATTATTCTTGATTAGATACTTATCAACATTTTTTAAAGATTATTTCAATAAATAAAGCCCTGTAAATGTTAAATACATTTAAGATTTATATTTTTTGTAACAATGATCTCTTTTTATTTTTTATTCAATATCTCAGAGAATTTCAGTAGGCTCTAATATCATTTATCAATAACATTCATAAATAACTAAAATCTTACTTTCTTATGAATTTCTCTTTCTTAAATATTTCTCTACGTTTAATTTTACGTTCATCTCAAATGAAATAAAAATCTTTTTCCTTATCTCAGGGTATAGCAGCCTTTGGACTGACAGAAGCTGTATATCGTGTGAGAAACGACAAGCCTCAATTCGCTTTAGACGCTCTATCCCCTGGAAAGTATACATTGCTGATTTACGCTGAGACACCGAGAGGAAGGTCTCAAAGACCTGCAGCTTTGCATAGCGTACGAATACGAACTGCCGATGACTTGGATAGACCTGGTAAGTCTTTAGTAGACATGATCGAAAGGTCCGGCTTACCACCAAAAAAGGGTCAAGCGGAGCAGAAAACGACGATTTACGTTGGTTGAATTCCACATTACGACTCCGGTCTCCCCTGTGATTGGTCAAATCTTGCAGCTCTTCTGCGCTCGGCTCCGCTTTGATGGGAACCGGGCCTATGTTGTGGGTTCAATCCCAGGCTGAAATGTTTACTATCAATACGGCAAAGAAAATTATAGGTACTGAGAATATTTATACACACAGATTTTCTATAAAACAAAGTAATCTTTAAGAGACATCAAGAATATTAATGTGGCTAGCTGTACCTGGCATGCGTTGCAATGCCATGCTTATCTTAATTTTGTTAATATGCGGATAATGTAGTGGGCTGCAATATTGTTAATACTTCATAATTTTATGTAAATTATTGTTATTTGTAAACATTATATATTGTAGCTGTTTATTGTCCCATAATAAATAAAATAAAATAAAATATATTTATTTTTTGGACAGGAACCTTTTGCAGGCGTACACAAAAGAACACTATTTCTGACACCGAAACATGTCGAGGACTTTGATTGATAGCCACTTTCACTACTTTCCAATTTTGCACTTTCATACATTCACGACGTATTACCGAGTAAACCCGGCTTGTATAATGACACGGCTAAAATACGAATAGTGGCAAGTGGCTCATCAATTAAAGTCCTCGACTGTACAAGCTCTACGTCATTTACTTTGCTCCTAATAAAATGACAAATAACACAACAAGAAACATTCACCGTCTCACACATGTGAATAGCTTTGATTCCTGCTAATGCTGCAAATGTTTGGACAGCCTGTTACCGATTGATCTTCCGAGAATTTAGTTTATCTAGTGGCTACCTACAATCAACACAGTTAACCCTAGCTAAATGGGGAAGCTTTGAACTTTCAGTTATCGTTCTGAATTATTCTCTTCCGGATTTGCCTACCTAACTGATTATAACGTCAATCTATGATTATCACAATATTATTAATTAATAAATGCGTGAAAATTTGTGGTTATTTCGTGTAAGAGTTAAAAAAAAACTCTTTAACAAAATAAGGCTGATCTTGCATCTGGACTTAGTCAATGATTTTTAAAGAAAGATGATTAAAACGCAATTTCGGTCTGTTTTTTTGGCATTCTCCTTTATTCTTTTACGATTTGTTCTACAAAAGACTTGGAAATATCATGCCTCACTAATGTTATTTTAATTTTGTACCCAATTCTTGTTAATTTTATGCTCTAGGTCCATGTTTAACTCTTATTCCTATACCATCATTATCACCAGGGTCTCTCCAAACGATGACTCCAGTACCACCGGCCCAGCCACAACCCTCAGACAACAGTGTTGCACTACTGGTTGGAGCAGCACTGTCGCTTGTACTACTGACTATCCTGACCACACTGTGCGTCGCGATGATAGTCATGTGCAAGAAGAAGAGTAGGCCGAGGGATCCAGAGCAGAGGTGAGAGTCTCTTCAATATAGTTTAATACTAATGCCCGTTTTCATTTATGCTGGGAACACTCAAATAAGACAAGCGCTCAGAAAACGGAATGTCGTTTGCCGAAGGTTGATTCCTATAATAATACACACATCAAAAATGTCTAGGGATCAAGCATTTTTATGCGGATTTCTTGAGATTGAGATGTGGCTTTGTAATAAATTTATGATTTTATAAATTTATATGGATCCTTTTTGGTGCATTTCATAATTTGAATCAGGAACTCTCAATCAAATTCGAGTAAAAGATGAAAATAAGCTGTCAATATTTTCCCTATAAAAACATACAACGCATTGAAGACATTATTAGTGCTACTGTTTCCCTACTACTGATTAAAACCAACGTTATTATGGAGCGGCGACATCATTTAAGCAGGGAAGAAATGCTCAGAGCCGTGGGAATGATAGAAGCTGGTTCCCGGCAACGTACTGTAGCTTTAGCTCTGAATACAAGTCAGAGTGTTATCAGTCGACTTTGGACACGTTACCGAAGCACTGGTACCGTGGCTGAGCGCCATGGAGGACGGTATCGCTGCACCACACGGAGACAAGACCGATACATTCAAATCTTAACTCGAAGAGCTCCAACAATAACCGCCATGATGTTAGCCGTGAGGCTTCATCACTCTTCAGGGAACTTAATTAGCGACCAAACAGTCAGAAACCGCTTGCATGAAGTGAACCTTCATTCCCGAAGACCGCTACGGGTACCACCTATAGCAATGCACAATCGTAGGCTTCGATATCAATAGGCTCTTGAACACAGAAATTGGGCAGAAGAACAATGGCGTTTCGTGTGCTTTTCTGATGAGTCTCGTTTTGGTATGAGACCGGATACAAGACGTATACGACACTGGAGAACCCCTGGACGCCAACAGCGATTAAAATCCTGCCAGGAAGTCCATCCTTATAGTGGTGGAACCATCATGGTATGGGCGGGTATTTGGATCGGCGGAAGAACTGAGTTGATTTGGATCAGAGGCAACCTCAACGCTCAAATTTATGCTGAGACGATTGTATCAGACGTCATCGTTCCTCTACAAGTGCAAATCGGTCCCTTATTTCAGTTAATGCATGATAATGCACGACCGCACACCGCAAGAGTTGTAAGACAGACTCTCGCCGCAGCTAACATCAATGTCCTGCCCTGGCCTGCTCAGTCGCCAGACTTGAACCCGATTGAGCATGCATGGGATATGCTACAGAGAAGAGCTCTGCCGAATATGGAGGGTATCCAGTCGCAAGAAGACCTTTTTTTGTTGTTGCAACGAACATGGGCGGCCATTCCACAGCGTGATTTGGATGAACTCATTTTGAGTATGCCAAACCGATGTTCTTGTGTTGTTAGTGTTCGCGGTAGAAACACGGATTATTAATTGTTTAAGTTACCCAATAAAATTTTAAAGAAAACTGTTATTTCAGTCTTTTTTTCGAACTTTAATGTTAGTGGTTCAAATGTCAAAAATCCCTTTATTAGGAAAATGGCAAATTTCTTTATTAATGCAAAGGTGACTTGGTTTATCGTTACTGTGACAAACGAAAACACTTTATTTGATGAATCCTTAAAGAAAATTTTAATTAATATCAATCAGGAGAAAAGTTATTGCAAAAATATATGTTGATCCCTAGATACTTTTGATGTGTGTAATTCAATTATTTATTCTAATAACATAACTCATAGTGTTAGTGAAAATTTCACTTATAGCTAAGTTAGTAAACTAAATTTTAAACAAATCATGAAATTAACCTAAAAAAGGGGCATATCGTTACTATGCTGCAGGAGTCATTTCGCTTAAGTTTTGCTCTGGGTACGGCCTATAAAGAAAAGCTAGCACGTGTTTTGACTTGGACAATCAAATTATGTTCCCGCTACAATCATGTATTGTATGTATAGTTTGACAGTTGTTTAACAGTGATGGGAAAAATAAAATACGGATTTGCTTTGATTGATTCGCTTTGTTAAAATACGGATTGCGTAGCGTTTATAGATCTCTACTCCCTCTCTACTTAACTGTGTTCTGCGGTTTCACTCCGATTTAAAAAAAAATGTTACATATATCTTAATAACAAGTATTATATTCTGTTCTATCAAAACATGATCTACAGCGCTTAAAATATCGTCTAAATCCGAAAGAAATCTTCATATTTCTTGCCTTTTTAATGTCAAGTAGAATGCTTTAAATAGGCCAAAGGCTACACGTGCCCACACAATGTTTGTTAAAATAAAACCTGGTTCTATAAAGCTTTAATTAATGACGTCAAAATGAAGCCATTTAAAGGCAGTTCCAAAATTATACCAAGTTGCAAAAGTCAAGGAAAACAGTGAAGGATATTTCAAAGAAAGAACAAAGAACTCAAAGACGTGACATCCACCAATCCACACTGGGCCCGAGTAGTGGATTACGATTACAGTGTCCCAGCAGTGGGAAGTCTATATATAGCCAGATAATGTAGCTTACCACATTACGTCAGTTATTGTATTTAAATATTTTGTTTTTCTTTAGCACCATTCTAAGAAGAAACGTCGGAGTATCCATGTATGGTGGAGGATCAACCATGTCATCCAACGTGGTACCCACAGTGGTAGTGAGAGGTCACAGAGGATCTAGGGTCTTGGCAGCGCGTTGGTCAGGAGTCCTTGATGATGCTCCACTTGCTGTACTGGCTCTGGATACGAGGCCTCATGGTGAGTATGAAGGAAATTTTTTGTAAGACTTTTACTTTGCTGTTGTGTTATTAATTCAAACCTATCTTACTTAGTAAACCTATTCACCCGAAGCTGTAGTAAGCACGTGGGACGAACTACCGAGTTCACTGAGAGTCGAAAACAGGCTTGTCAACTGAAAAAATCTAATTAGTCCGTCAGTAAGATTATCAAAAGATATTAGACTCGTATTTTTTCTTTTGTTACGTAAACCAAAGTTGACGAAGATACGACGCCTACGTATACGTCACGCCGCGCGCCGTGGTGTTATTTTTAATGGGTTCTGACTTCACGAGCGGGGGCTCGTGAAATCAGAACGGTAATGGGGAATGGGGATTCCCGAGTTTTGATGCGTTTTATCTTTGTCAATATTCATTGATTTATAAAAACAAAAAATACGTGTCCATTATTTACCAAAACTGTAACTAACTAATTAGATTTTAAATTTATTGATGGTGGAAACTAGCCTACTACTCACCCTTATGCCCTAAGTGATAAGGTTGAAAAGTGCTCGACCGTCAGTGAGCGCCGTAGTGCCTAATATTAAAGTGAATTCAAAACATTATTAATCGATACTACCACACCATCCACATTTTAGTTCTAAGCATCAGGCATAATCGCTATCATTTATAGATATAAATAAAGTCTCAATACCAGGTAAATACCATGAGCAAAACTAGTACTATTAATTTTAAAATCGTTTGAATTTACGTAACGTTTATCCAGCATGTTCATGTTTGGCCTACCAAAATTTCAAAATCCCTTAATCAAGTGACATAAGACGCATACTTGAATCACCATCAACATTCTCTTGACCTTATCCCAATTAATTTGGGGTCGGCGCCGCATAAATGTGTTCTTCCCCATACTTCTCTATTACCCGTCATCTCATCAGACACCTCATTTCTTGCCATATCATCCTTCACACAGTTCATCCATCGTTTCTTTGGTCTTCCTGTACACTTATACCCATCCACATTCATACTCAGAACCCCGCATACCTGAATATAAAACCTGTTAGTTGAAATGAAAGTACCTCAAAATACTTGTATAAGTTAGTTTCATAACAGGTCCTCAAAATGCAAAGCTACTTGAATGTAAAATACATTGTATCCGAAACTTCTTGAACAATTACGAACAAAATTTTAATTAAATTATTAAAATGATGTTATAGTTTATAAACTTTCTAATTCGATTAAAATTTTGATTGCATTCCCTAGAGTAGGTTGTCTTTCACCTTATTTGTGAACTACGTTCTGAAATTAACTCTCAATTAGTACAATTTAAGGTCGTTTTAATATCAATATTCTCAAATAAATACCTAAGTCAATAAATAATTTTGAGTTAGAAACACTTGCTCTACAAAGTGAATATTAAACAAAACAAAATACATCGTGTACAAAACAAAAACAAACATACATAACATCACGCCTGTAATCTCTGAAGGGTTAGGAAGAGGTGTATTATTATTTTTTAAGTCCCACGTAATAGAAGGCAAACCTATTGCCACCAATCGGGCACAAATCCAGAGTCCGTGGATGTTACTGAGAAATTCCACATTAAAAATACAAAAACACGTCGTCCGACCCGGGAATCGAAACCAGGACCCTATTTTCAGCAATCACGCTTGTGACCACCTAACCAAAGAGGCAGTCAAGAAATTGATTAATTACCCCAAAAAAAAAATACATGTGAATAGTCATCATTTTTACATCATGTATTTTGCATTCTTTTTTATTTTTTTGAAAAATTTATTTAATATATAACTATATATTTTTATAACAATAGACAATAATCTTCATTTATTTGCAGGTGATTCCGATTCCAGTCGAAGCGAAGACGAAATACAGGAGACTGAACTTACAAGACACGAATTAGAAACACACACTTAACATTTTTATCATAGATGTTTGTATTAAAATTCATCGAAGTAAGGTAAAGTGAAGGCTTTAGAACTATACAGATAGCAAAAAGTTATACATATGAAACAAACTTGTACAAGGTGTAAACAGACGCTTCACGTAGCCGTCAACCAAGCATTAAGTAAATCTACGCAAAAATGATTGCTGACAAACAGCTTTTATTTGGTGTAAAAATTACGATTTACGGAACAATCTAACGCACTCAAAACATTGTCCTGATGGATGCATTAATGGATGGAGATATTTACACTAAAGTAAAAACTTGTGAAAAAGTTGGAACTTAAACCCCCAATATCTCCGTAACTAGAAGGTAAGGGTCTGGAACAAAAAAATATTGCAATGACGTAACGGGGAGAACAAGTGCCTTTCAGCTTCAGCTGACAGCGAACGGTATCATTTGCTTTACCCATTAGATCATTTGTTTTATATTTATCACCCTAAATTTCTTAACTAAAAATAAAAGGCGGTAAAAAAATCCTTTATACCACATCGAGGTAACTAAAATACCTATAACTAATGATACCAAAATACTTAAACATTACGACAGCAAACCCAAGTGATAAGGCCTGGGTAAGCAGAGTAATGACTAAGATAGCACACACTATGATATATCGTGCGAGATTTATTATCGCGGAGAATTTACTGCATCATGCAGTTCATGGACTCACGTATGGCTATTTTTCATGAGCTTACAGTCGGTATTACGGATATATTTTACAGACAAATTATAGTGGGATTTAACTCCATTTGGGAGTACCCCACTTAAAGTTGGGAAGCCGAGAAAAGTTAAACAGATTTTTAATTTGAATTATGGGCTCTATCAGTACTTACTGAAACTGCGTATTTTAATTTAATTTATTTTTGGTTTTCTATAGGTATGTTCATATTGGGAACATAAATATGAAACCTTATGACGGATAAGGTGCTGACTCCTTTTTCGGATGGTAAATCATCAAATGACTTCTCCCGCTCTGGGCGGAGCAGGAGGGAGTGTCAGACTTTTACTGACTAAAACCCATCCATGTTCCTTCATCGCCCTTTGTGTTCCGGGGCCACGCGGTATCTCTTTCGAACAGTCCCGCAACCCCGGCAGGCATCGGTCCTTGCGAACACCTTCCTTTTTGCTGACTCTCTTTGAGGCGCGCGTGGAACACTAACGCGCCGTTGACACGGCCTGTCCAGCGGCGTGCAGTCGTCTACCAGGCTGGGTAGGCCACGAAATAATGATAGCAAAAAAAAAAAACGCGCAACTCCACAACGTCCGTCGCTCTACATAATTATGATGGCCCTCAATCCTCAAAGTAGTCACATTTATTGATTTATAATATTTGAAAATAAGCCTGTAAAAACAAAAGTTATAAATGCAAGAATTCAAGAACTCACCTCATTATTCAAGGTTCAACTCACGATTTTCTAACGATGCAAACAGAAGAAAGATTCTGCCACCTCAAATATTTTAACCAAGTGAGTGGGTGATAGTTACAGAACACGTCACTTGCAAGATATCCGAAGCGGCCTTTGAAGGCCCTATTTTATTGTGATTCGCATGTATAAATATATTTAATAAGTTAAGTATGGATTTGAAATCTGTAAAAAAATCAACTCATTTATAAATTAAATCTACTCGCCTATCCTTTTTCAAATATGATTTTAAGACCTCGTCATAAAAAGTAGGCTTGCGTCGTAGTTCGACCATTAATTCTTTTTCTATAGAAATTAAAGATAGATTTGTGAGTCGTTGCTGACTTTGTGTGTTTCGTAAATAGGTGTGGATACGTTTTAAGGACGAAAATGAACGTTCTGCCGATGCGCTGCTTGCTGGGATAGTAACAATAAACTTCGCCAAACGCAAAACTTCTGAAAAAACTTTATCTAAGTTACTTTTATACAAATTTTGAATGATATCATATATGCTACAATTCGCAAATTCAGGCGATCTATAAATACAGCGCAATTCATTTTTTAATCTATCAAAATTAAAATTTGCCTGATAAGTATTAGTGAATTCTCTGATTTCTTTTTCAGGGAATTGTTCACTATATTTACTAAAATTCTCATAAGAAAGTAACTCAAAGAATTTCAAATTTTTTATATTCATATAACGATCTCTTAATTCGGTGAGTACATTATCAATAATTTCGTTAAAAATTCGCCGATAGTGTATTTTTATATTATCGACATTGCGCTTTCTTTTGGGTGGTCCGGTTATGAGGGCAGTTGCATCATAATTGTTCTCGAACTTGTCTCTGTAACGAGCTAAAAATGACTCGAATTGTTTTATCTTTTTAACACAATACGCGATGTCACCAAGCCAAGTTTTTTTCTGTATAATGTCGTATAAAACATCGGTTTCAGCAAAAATATCCGCGAAGGTTTTTAAAAAAAAATTGAATTCAAATTCTTTCATGTTAAATAAAAATGAAGTGACTTGTGACAATGTATCACCATCCCAGTGTTGTGTATTTTCATTCATTTCTTCAAACAACTGGAGGAGGTGTGTGGACTCGTTTTTAATTATATTTAACGTGCGCGAGTGATATGTCCACCTTGTTTCCGCGACACGAGGCAGCTTTTTCATAACGGCAAAGTCGTTATAATACGCCATTCGTTTCGTACTACTGTGAAAAAAAACCGCAATTGATTTTATTATACTAAAAAAGCGTTTGGTTTCAGGAACCCGTTCAAAAGATTTCGATAAAACTAAATTTAATACATGTGCGGAACACCAAACATACATAGCTTGCGGACATTTTTGCCTCACCAAAGCCTGTACGCCGTTAATTTGAGAGGATAAAACTGCTGCCCCGTCATAAGTTTGTGCAATTAATTTAGAATGACAATCTAAGTTTTCTAAAATTTCCAAAATTATAGAACTTAAAGCTACAGCGGTCCGATCCGCGCTGACATCTACGTATTTAATAAATCGATCCACTACTTCGGAATCACGAAAATATCTTAAAATCAGAACTAATTGTTCTCGGCCGCTTATGTCCGATGTTTCATCCACCATGACAGCAACATAATCGGACTGTTTAATTTCGTCTTTAATAATATCACTCATCACAGATGCAACGCTCGAGATCAAATCATTTTGCGTTCTGTTCGACATGCCCGTGAATGAGGTACTTGCATTTTGTAAGTGGGTTTCTAAAACTCCATCATACTTTGCTAATAAATCTACTGTTTCTAAATAATTACCTCTATTCATTGATGATAATGATTCATCGTGGCCGCGAAAAGCTAATTCTTGTTTTCCCAGAAAGCATACGACATCGATCAGTCTTTGAAAAATATTTCTATTCCTATCTACTTTAGAATTATGCCTTTCTATATCTAATCTTAACTGGCTGTTAATACTAGTTTCAATACGTGATTTACCAAATGTATTTAACTTTAAGCAAGCCTCTATATGTTTTTCTGATAGGTCATGCTTTTTGGCCGAGGAATGAAAAGTATGCAAATCAATAAATCCCTCACTCCACTTACTGGAAGTATTAAACAAAATGCACGGAAAACAAAATAATTTATTTGTATGTATACAGCCACACAGCCAGGTAAATGTTGCATAATTTTGAGGATTGAAATGACGAGTACGCGCTGGATTACCATATTTTTGGATTAATTCTCGTAATTCGGGTACACATCTACCTTTAGACACAACTTGAAGCTTGTCATTATACGATAATAGAGAAAACTTATTGCCTTTAACTTCTAACAAACACACATTATCAGCACAAACTTCACAAGTAAACACCATTGTTAGGTGAATAAACAATTAACACACAACAAAATTAATATTTACACTACTGTTACTGTTAAATGTACGTTTTCTGTTTCAAAACAAATGTGTAAATAACTTAATATGTTAAAATTAAAACATTCAAGATCGCGATATAAATTGCTTGTCACAATGAAACAATAATGGCTTCCTTCAGAAAAATATAATTTCTAATTTGTCGATGGAAAAATACGACCAAATAAAATTGCATCATTTTCATATCGAGTTGGTTCACAACAGTGATAAACAAAATTTTGCAGGATAATACAAAATCCACTAAATTTATATTTAATTTGGAAAGGAACCGGAACCAACCCTGCTTAGTGCATTGCTGCACGGTAGCCCGCGAAATTCAAATTTCCTCACATTTTTTGCAATTTGCAGGCCAGTGCTAGGTTGTATGTTGATGATTATATGATTTGCGGCTGTAAGACGTATGTAGTCACATTTTAATCAACATACAACATAGCACTGGCCTGCAAATTGCAAAAAAACGTAAGAAAATTTGAATTTCGCGGGCTAAAGAACATCCACCTTGAATCCTGGCCTTGTGTTGTAGCAGCCAATCATAGCCCAGCTACACTCGCAGGAGTTACCGCCCACAAATGGCTGCAATCTATACATGTGTGCGGTTCATACACACGAAAATATGCACCAATGTGCCGCTGTGTGCGTAAATTTATCAATGGGATTAAGGCAAGTGGATTGCTTGCCTATAAGATGCGTCCGGCGGGTGAGCGTCGAGCTTCGTAGCAACTTCCAGTACAGTGTTAGTTACGTAACACGGGCGCGAAAAATTGCTATAAGTATTCGAACAGGAGTTAGAACTTTTTTTTAATATTTTGTACAAAGTGTTAGTTTATTACATAGTTCATTAGTTATAATAATTCCCCCAGTTGGTAGGGTAGGCTTGGTCTAATTGCCTCTTCGTTGCGCTCGCCCATGGGCCTGTCGTCATGAGACGGACGGACGGCTCGCTAGCCCATAGCCCACCGTCCACAGGCCCGCGCCTACGGTGCACGCCCGGGGCGTCTCCCGCGGCGGCCGGGACGCTGTGAGGTTCTCTCCCTCTCACGTTCCGCCACCTCCTTCTCTAGCATTACTGTTTCGCAGAAGGAGGTGACGGCGTCCCATTCCGTCTCGCTCCGGACCATGGCTTGCACCAGGGCCGGACACCTCCACCGTGTGCTCCACCGTTTCCTCCGGTCGATCCTCGCAATGGAAACACCCGGGCGTTTCCTCCCGCCCGATTCGGTGCACGAACCTCCCGAAACAACCGTGGCCGGTGAGGACCTGCGTCAGGCGGAAGGTGAGGACGCCGTGGCGTCTCTCAAGCTACTCCTCAAAGAGGGGACTTACCGCCACTGGTGGCGTGCCCTAAAGGTGCTGACTCCTGACACACAGGTTTGTTTACCTAGTTTAGGTTTCAGAACCTTAACATGATTTTGTTACCCCATTAATGATATCAATAAAAATATATTGAATTTAAAGATTCATTCATAAATGGTTTATTCTTAATGGAAAGATTATTGAAGCCATATAAAGATAAACCTCAACTTTTTCGTGCCACAGTAAAAATATATCAGTAAGCTTACCAACCGTAGCAATTGCCTACATCAGAGAAGCCACAGAATCATACAAATGGCAGACACTACTTACTGTTATGACTGACATACAGGATGATAACGTAGGCAAAGCACTATCATGTTCCAAATTGCGTACTTACCAAGTTAATACTGCTGAGTAAGACAGCTGATCGTCATACTGTAACAACCACGTTATGGTATAACTAAAATCTCAGTACGTGAGCTCATAATAGAATAATATGATGCTATAATATATCTCGCATTATAAATCGCTCGCATTTATCACACTGAACAATGCCTTACACACGTAATGTAATTTTTGTGTCTTATATTGAATTTCATAAGAATGAATTTCTTCTATAATACTTAATGTAAAGTGTCGCAGAATAATTTTAAAATTATTATTTATGATATATGATTCTTAAAAGATTAAGATTTATGACAGTTCATAATAATTTGAAACGGTTCTTGAAAAAGATTGAATTGAATTTTGAAAAATTATTTTTCGGTGTCACAATTAGATACGATTTTATATTTAAGTTGTATAATTTATGAATTGCATTTTCGATGGAGAAATAAAATGTATAAATGCGATGTATGCATGACTCAGTATTATTTTCATAGTGATAAAATATTAACTTGGATTTTGTATATAAATTATAACTATAATTATTTGTCTATAATAGGGTTGTGTAGAAATGTTTTCGTGATAGTTTTATTGATATTGCTAGTTAAGAATAAATATATGTATTCATTACAGTATCGTCAGATATAACGAATAAATTGTAAAGCTATTAATTAATAATCACAATCCTGAATTAACAAAATATGATACATTTAATTAAAAAGTTTTCATTATTCATTATTCGTTTGTTAATTCAGACTACAATAGGGTAATAAATATATTTTATCCATAAATTAATTTACCGTTAATAAAAAACTATCAATTTATACGAAATCATCAAAAGAATAAGAATAAGAATAAAAAAAAGCAAAAGCAAAGCAAAAAAATGCAAAAGCATTAGTATTATTAATTAATAATACTAATGCTTTTCACACACAATTTTTCTTGCTTCTCACAATGAAATTTCATTGTAAGAAAGAGCGTTAGAGTGTACCAAATATTTTAATTTAATTTTAAATATTTTATGAAACAATTTAGCTGCCATATTTACATAATACGGGTATTAAGATGTAGATATCTTAGTGAATTCTTCCATAAATATTTTATCGTATAATTTTATGTATTTAGTTGAAATAGTTTGGTAGTCACATCTCACCGATTTTATTAGTTTTTGTTAAAAGTTTGGCATGTTTTGGCATTCAGAGCTTGAGCTTAATTAAGTATTATTTATTAGTAAATTAAACAAGCCTTATTAGGTGATATCACAGCTGTTTCTGAATTGAGGAGATTTTTTATTAAGTACTGAAATAAAAAAGTCTTAATTAATTTTGACAACAATGAGTTATTTACAATCGTCGAGCAGACTTTTTCAAACGTACGTACTTTTGTAGTAATAGTATAGAAAACTGCTTTAAAATCCCTAATGTTGTTATAGAAAGTGTGTTATGCAATTGAAGTGACCGGTTCATAAGCTATTTGTTTATGTTTCATTACTGAGACGTAAAAACTTGTAAATGTTGTATTGCCCTACGAACGATGGGACACTTAACATCGTGTCCTGCACATCACAGGGGCTGATAAACGCTATCGAAAGTGCCAAACGCGTCGCCCAATTTTGGAATGACTCAATTAGAATTGTCATCGGCACGCTAAGAAGAAGATTACTGATACAACAAAAATAAGTCAGTTTTGAATACAAGTTTCAAACAGGTTAACATAATCACACTAATTTTGCTCCAACAAATCCGTTTTCCAAAAAAAAAAAACATCTCACAAAATAACACTACTCCCAATACTACTCAGTGACTGCCACACCTATTCGAATTGACGAACAATGAACAGTAACTACGAAATCGAAGTGTCGCTACCGTAAACCAGTGTATCAATTTGCTTAACAAACAAAGTAGTCGAACGTTCGATAACTGACACTCGATTGACTGTCTGTATCAACGTGGGAGGGAGCAGGTACTCTTTTTCATGTCGGATTTCTCTCTCGCACTTCGTAGTTCGATATACTAAAACAAGCTTATTGTTATCTTATAAGCTACGTACGGACTGACCAAGTTTGACATTTCGATGCAATTTTTCTTGACTGCTTGCCACGTTGCCTGGAACTGTTCACTTAAATGGGCCACACTATACTTGGTTTTTAGGGTTCCGTACCCAAAGGGTAAAAACAGGACCCTATTACTAAGACTCCACTGTCCGTCTGTCTGTCTGTCAGCAGGCTGTATCTCATGAACCGTGATAGCTCCCTCCTCGTCAGTCGTGCATTCTTGACAGAATGGTCGTGGTTGAAGATGATGCATTTTCCCCTTGCAATGTACCTCCACTTGTCCGTGATAGCTAGACAGTTAAAATGTTCACAGATGATGTATTTCTGTTGCCGCTATAACAACAAATAATAACAATAAAGATTAATTAAAAATTAAAAGCTCCCCTTTTACGATGGTACGGAACTCTTTATGCGCGAGTCCGACTCGCATTTAGCCGGGTTTTTTTATTCTACCGTAATGCTACTTGTAAAATCATGAATGCCGAAACTTGCCGTCCTTTTTTCTTCTGATAATTATTTTGTTTTAGATCCAATACGTATGTAGATTTAAGATTTCAGGTTATAATATAAAACCAAAGAATAGTAACAAAGATTTTTATGTGTTTAACTGGATCCACATAAGTAATATCTAATAAATAATCAGGTTGGTACCTATTTATTTTATTGAGTATGGGTTCATCTACCTGTTTACTGTTTCAAAATATAATTTTACTATCACGAATTGATTGAATGCCATGAAAATTCACTGGTTATCATAGAATGTAATAAAATGCCAAACAATTCTGATTTAGTGTCTCCAGTCTTAAAACTTTACCACAGAGCTTTAAAAAGATAGACATGCCTGTGCAAGGCAGTCGGTTGAGATTATTAATAACACTGACATTTAACCTGTTAGTTTAAGGCGTAAATAAAGCGACGTATGTGACCATAATTGATTTTTTTCTCTAACACTTTTTATTTAGGTACTTAAATATAATGTACAGACATCAGCACATCAAACTACTCGAAACTGTCTAATGTTCCCAATCAACCTTGCACCAACGTAATGCATTAGCGATAAAGTTGAAAATCTATTAAAGACATTTGACGGATTGTAGTAGATTGATGTGTTGGCGTCATTACAAGAGTTACCACTCAAAGGGGGACTTAATATCACAAGGCATTCTCTACCAGTCAACCTTTGGGTCGAATAGGACAGCATTGCTTTTTCTATTTATCGTATTATAATTATTTAGATAGTGCCTATATTCAACCTTGTAAGTAGTTTACCTCTTTCGTCGAAAAAGTTCCGTCGTTTCAAAAATTCGTGACTTCGCTTTCTCGCATTTGACTTTTTTTTTTAACCGAAAAAGGCACTTCTACTTTTTCAAAGCTCTGTAACTTTACCGAATGATATAAAACAATCAAATGTATACGTTTTAGTATTACATTGTACAGAAAATAAAGAAATATAAAGTTTATATTTTATCGTTTGCTTTCATTTTAAACCTGACATTGTTGGTGATATTATTATATGGAATCCATGTTTCATTTGGCTAAGGACTATTTAGTTTGCTCTGTCTGTTTGTTTCAAAACATTTATAAAGATATTTTGCAACGATGGTTGCCAACGGTATACAGACACTTTTTTTTTAATATTACCTTGTTTGTCCCACTGCTGGACAAAGGCCTCCCCCATATCCTTTCAGGTACTCTTATCCTGCGCCTCGAACCGCCTTCGTGATGCGCGTCTAGATCATCTCGCCACCTTTTACTAGACCGGCCATCCTCAGACACCTAAAGCAGAAAAATAATAGTGCAGAAATCTTAAGATTCAAAAGTACACAAGACGCATGATCTTTTTAATTATAGAAGAAATGATAAGCCTTTTCGTGGGTGTAGTGTAAGGACACCTCTATCTAACCTTTCGTGGATTGGAGGCGTGACGTTATGTTATGATACAAGTCTTATAAGCCTGTTCACACACCGACACCTATGCCATTTAATTATCATCAGTTGTATAAGAAATGCGTGGGATAATGCCGCCTATTGTTCAAAGGTCAAAAAGATTTAACATCTTTCTCGACACAATTGTGGCAGTAAAGGCTTTGAAGGCAATAAAAGCAGGATGGAGAGCAGTGGTGGCCCAGTGTTGGCGGCCCCGACTTACGAGCAGTAAGCCGTGGGTTCGAACCCAGGCGGGTGCATTACTTTGTGTAATTTATTTCATTACCACTCCGAAAATACGTGAAGGAAAATATCGAGAGGAAACCGGCGTGACCTAGAAGCTAAAATTCAAAGACATGTGCCATCTACCAACCCGCACTGGGCCAGCGTAGTGGATTATTTCCCATTCTCTCTTATAGAGAGGAGGTCATGTGTCCCAGCAGCGTTGCATCACCTGCCAAGCCTGGTTCTCAACTATGTTGGAGTCGGCTTCCAGTTTAATCGGATGAAGCCGAATAACAGTAATTTACTAAATGCCTACCTCTCTGATCTCCACAACTCAGTTACCTGGCCAGACATTCCTTAGCTTAAGACCTGTTGTCAGAGGTTCAGGTGTCTGACTCCCCGTGAAGACTGACAACGATCTACAAATGACACCCAGGTCAGCTGATTAACGCGCTTTCTGTGACAAGGAGGTTTTATGTAATGAATGGTTACCAATCCACGGACTGACCCCACCAGCCTTAGGTAAAACTGCTGCACAATTTTTTTACATCTACAAACCTTTAAGTACATAAACAAACCCCCAAGCAAAAGACTAGTCTTCTCATTATAATTCAAGTAGCATCTTTAATATGACATTACAAACCGTGGGGGCGATATGTCGGGAGTACAATGATATTTATACGTACTCATATTATCATAAGCGGATTGCGAGGCGACGAACTCAAGTATTATAGAAATACACGATATATAGGTTCGTCGTCTTTGCGAGAGAATATCAGCAATTTATGGAGAGTGTTATGAAAGGATTATAATCATGGTGGCTCTGAGGTTAAACTACCGGTACTACTACCTACTGGGTTAACTGCTTATATATCTATCGTAGTTAAAAATCTCAAAACAGCAAACGAACGAACGGCTGGCGTGGAGCTCGGAGTCCATAGCACGAGCGCCCGGTGAAAACGTAATACGTTGATTTTTGAATCGAAAATACAATATTATATTATAGCATTTTAGTTCAATTGTTTGCAACAAACACAATTAGTATTATTCATAGATATAAATAAGTTCTAATTGACGTAATATTATAGATGACAAAAAAAAACTAATAAGTCATCATCATCATCATAATCATCAGCCTATTAATGTTCCCACTGCTGGGACACGGCCTCCTCTCAATGAGATAGAATGGGCTATAATCCACCACGCGGGCCCAGTGCGGATTCGAATTATTGGTTATTCGAATGTTTGGTTCTAGGACATGCCGGTTTCCTCACGATGTTTTCCTTCACCGTTTTGAGAGCATCGGTGGTGAAATAAATTACACAAAGTAATGCGCCTTGCCTGGGTTCGAACCTACGACTTACTGTTCGTAAGTCGCGGCCGCCACCACTGGGCCACAGTTTCCGTCCGTCAGATAGATCTCCAAAAAATATTGGACATATGTTTTTTCTTTTTTCACGTAAGCAAGAAATGAGTACATTTTTGACCGGAAAGTGACGTCACAAGCCCCCACTCACGATCTTTGACGCGTTTTATCTTCGTAAATTTTTATTAATTTGATAAAACAAAAAAACACGTATCCAATATTTTTCGATAATTTATCTGACGGATTTAACAGAATCATATTTTTTTAGTCAGGAATCATCCTTATTACATTACACGGCCCGTGCTAGGGCCTCGAGTGTCGGTAAGACTCCTTCCAGCTAAATGAACCGACGACCCTCAGAGGTGGCTTAGACAGAGTGGATGCGGAATACGGCGGAGAGGGTATTGTAGCAGCTAGAGCGAGGCCTAGGTCCAGCAGTAGACTGGACAAGCTGAGATGATTGATTGCTATCAAAACAATAACAGACTTTCTTTAAAACCAGCTTGAGTGGGAATCTTAGATTCATAGACAAAGTGACACGACTACTAACGTACAACGCCCGTTTGGTAAAGTAAAATTTACTCACAGAAAGTAATAGTTTATATGAGTAGGCGTATCACGACGACCAATCAGGTTATGCAAAAATAAATTAAGCTCATCTCTCATTGTAGGGGAAGCTCATTCAAAGCGAGGTCAGGTAATACTAGATATGTATTAGCTTGATGTGTCGGCATGTGTACCTCATCATTTATAATCATCATTCCGCCGATTGTTATACTATGATGTACGCACGTTCATACACGCACACCTACGCCCTGTAAGGATAGAAATAGATGGCATTCGGTAGGTCCTGCCTACCCCCAAACGAAAAAGAAGTGAGTTTAGGAATGTAAATAGAATAGAATAGATTACTCTTTATAAAAAAAATTGTAGTAAATAGTAACAGTATTCTTGTATTGTATTCTTCTAGATCCAGCACGGACTGCTGAAGTATAGAAAACCTTGCAAATAAACGAGTTTCTTCTTCACGTACTTATGCACCACTGAGGTATAGTTGTACAGTTCTTGGCAACCGCTCACAGTAGTAATGTACTGATGTTTGCTTGAAGATGCTCGTACTAGGTTAGTATAATGGACGCTAAGGCGGTAAACCAGTAAAATGGTTATAGTCGCAGCACATTACTTTTATCGGCAAGACTTATCGTAGGTAATTTAGATGTCATTTTATAGGCTAGTAAATTTCATAGGTCAAAATATTTTAAAAGTTCGTAAAATGGTAAAAAACATGTGCAACAATTTTCCACCGGCTTGGCTTAACGTGCTCTCGGAAAAAACCTCGTTAAGGATGGTCACCCATCCACAGACCGACATCGGCAAGCGCTGCTTAACTTTGAAGATCGAGCCGTGCGACTGTTATTACATATTTAGCCATGAATGAAACTCCAAAATATGCGCAATTCCTATTCTGCGCAAACCTTTTCGAATAATTTCACACAATCAACAAATCTAATCGATTTATTCTATTCGGTTACACTGGCTGTATGAGAGGAAAACCATTTACACCTATAAAAAAAAGTGAAGGTTCAACCACCGTTTAGGCAGCCATCTTGAAAATCTTCTCTTTTCTTATTTTCATTGACTTTGACTTATTTTCCAGTATATCATTCCAATTTCGCATTTAAAATGATAAAACTTTACTTTCTTGGACATTTGTTGGAGAAATAAATGGCGTGTGACTAGATTGTGAATGTGATATGAATAAGATAAGATAAATTGTCACATTATTTTCATTAGGTATTTATTACTGGAGAAAGTTTATCCCTAGCCAGAGCTAGACTTTATTTAGAAAATGGCTGGACATTTTCAAGTTTTTAAAACAATAATTTAACGCACGTATTATTTTTTATCCCTCTTGGTGGGATGCATTGAACTTCAATGGCACCCCTGTGTAAATTCAAATTAATCAAGATTTAATTTGTTTTTTTTTATTACAATATGGGCCTGCTCTTGACCTTGATCACGTCTGATAGAAAGCGATCGATGAGATCTATGATGGAACGAGCGTGCCCAGAAGATGCCTGTTCACTCTTGCTTTGAAGGTACTTTGGCTGTGCGCAAAATAAACAAGGAGGGGAAGCGCTTAGTCTAATCCGCATTTGGTTGATATCTTGACGTGTCGTACGTCGTGATATCAACCAAATGCGGATGGTACGCCGCAGTACGTCTGCTAGTCCGGTGATAAAAGGGTGATGGTGGGATCAGGTCCTGGAGCTCCTTCGCACAGTCTCCGAAGTACAGTCTGTAGAGGACCGACAGGCAGGCAACATTACGCCGATGAGCTAGGCTGTGAAGCGAAGCTACCAACGTCTCGTTGCCTATAAGCCTTTTGGCTCGGCGTTTCACCGAGTTAAGTGCCTTTCTACCTGATGGTATGTGGCTATCGCTGTCTATTTAGAATATCAGAGGTTTTGTAATAATGGAGTTATTAATACACAAATTATTCAACATCTGCCTAGCCTTTTCCCAACCATGTTGGGGTCGGCTTGCAGTCTAACCGGATGCAGATGTATACCAGTATTTTACATAGAGCGACTGCCTATCTGACCACCACAACCCAGTTAGTATTGGGTCATACCTCTTGGTAAGACTGTCAGACTTTTGGCCATTGACTACTTGTAACGACTGTCAAAAATCTACAAATGACAGCCGGGACCCACGACTAACAACATTAGATATCCAAAAAAGAAACATCAGACTAAAAACACGCTCCGCTTCCTACTCATAATTATTCTTAATCCCACTTACAAACTTTCCTCAAAAGGTCATCTTTTGTAAAAGGAAACTACCAACATAGGTTTTTTCCAGAAAAATCCTTTATTATTTATGGAATTTTCTAACACGTGGCACCAACTCATCAAAATGGAGGTTTTTCTTTGAAATCATTCTACATGCTTACGGATATACCCGTCCTTGGCCGTGGGAGGCATTCATGCTAAACATCTAGTTGGAATTATAAAATGTTTTGAAGTTCTTTGTATTTTAAGGAATAAAGATATTTATACACCAGGAATAATGAGGATATTATCGGCAAAATTTCCTTTCTGATGTCATAAAGAGTGAACAAAAATCGCCACAGTCACCGTTGGAGTAAACGTGGTCTAGACCGCAAAGGATAGGACGCCTTGATGCTAAATGGATCGAGCATTTTCGCGGGGTCACTGGTAACAGCTAGATGCGGATGACCGAAGATAGATAGAAGAGAGTATAACAGCAAACTGATGATGGATGAAGATGATGAAACAGAAATCGACTCTTAAGCATACGAAGATTTCAAATCAAAGTGATGCCATACGCTTCATGTGTGCCACGTTCCTAAGAGAGCATAAAATGTATTAATCTCCACCCACTTTCATCTATTTTCAGTCTTGAAATGGGCATTAATCTTAAAGGTCACTTTGAAGAAAGATTTATCATTGTTAGATACTTTATAAAAAATGAATATCCACCAAAGGGCTTTCAATATCTTGGCATGTGATTTACAATAGGTGTCGAGTTCGAACCCAAGGCACCTCTGATTTTTCGGATTCATGTGCGTATTGTATAATTATCACTTGCTTCGGTAAACGAAAACATCGTGAGGAAACCAGCATGCCTGAGAAATATTTCTTGACGGCACGTAAAGCCAGGTCAGAGTTCCATGGGCGGCATTAAAACTCTGACACAAGGTTAGGCAGGCAGGTGTATTGTGTGGTTAGCCACACGATACAAAAAAGATGAGATTATAATAATGTTACGAAAAACAATTTACTGGAACACGTACGGGCGCAAAATTTAACTACTGCTCTCGAAGAACTACTTATAACATTCAGATGTTGCCATACCAGCGAAGACAAAGAAGACCATACACGTAGGTACGACAAGGTAGGTTGTATCAACTATAACCTAGACTACCAACGAGGTAACCTATAAGTTTTCAATAACCTCAGTTGAGCCAGAAACTGTAAACCTGCAACAATATATAGGCAGGGAACGACGGTCATGTCTAGTTGTGCCTCGTAAAACGGAGCAACTGTTTGGAGCTCACATGTACTCGTATGTTATGTGGTCGAAACATTGTATCTTGTCTACACATCTACGATTTGTATTGAAATAGGAGAGAAATACAGCTGTGAATTGTATATTTATGTGTAATGTGGGGTTCGATTCCTGAATGGGGTTAAGTGTTATTGGGTTTTTCCATCGGGATTCTTTTGGTAGCAGCCACGGAGTCTGAATCTGTTCCCGGTTGATGGCGAAATGTACCTATATGTAGGTACTGTGGGTGTTCTACATCTCTGCCTCTACCCTTCGAGGATAACAGGCGTGGTGTTATACTTATGTAATGAATGTATCATATCAAAAGTAGTAGGTATTTAAAGTTATACATCAGCAGGAATGGACAAATGGCTATCGCTTTCAAAAGGCTTCGTATTTACACAACGCTCTTTATCAGGATTGAGATAAGCTTAACATCGTCATCGTTGAGAGAATTTTACTTTGTCTGGTTATATCTTCAGCACAATACAATTTGAGCAATTGTAGTAGACAAAAACGAAGTCCAAGAACAAAATGACAACTCAGTACGAAAAAAATATGATTAAGGGATCTCGCGCACTACACTGCCTCGACCACGATTTGACGCGGCCACTATCTTGAGCAAAACTGGTCGGACGTCTCGTTGTGCGACCAAAATTTCTTCCTTGTCGGGAGCGCCTGCGGCCAAAAGACGGTCCTTGAAAAGAAGGTCTAGAGGAACTATTAAGAATACAATTATCCGACCTTCAACCTAGTCTTCAGCAGACTATAATCATTAAAACCGCTTAATGAAGCGCCTACTTCAGTCTAAAATTCTCAAAACTCATTAATATACCCTAGAACCGCCTAAAGATAACGTCTGAAACTGTAAACTGAAAAGCCTACTAAAATTAATAACACAATTGTCCTCATTAAGCCTCTGTGTTTTAAGTAACAGACACCTTCACATAACTGGGTAACGCACCAATAACAAGATTTGGAGATGTATTCCAGAAATACAACTCAGAACATGGATGGGTTTTAGTCAGTAAAAGTGTTACACGTTCCGCTCCGCCCAGAGCGGGATTTGATGATTTCGAAAAAAAAAGAAAAAAAAAGGGTCTCATTAAATTAACTAGTGAAAATCCGCAGACGTCATGAAGTTGCAATCACTTGCACGCTACTGGTTTGCATTTACATTTTAGTTGTAAAGCGATGCATAACAATAATTATCATCTTTATCAGCTGATAATGTTTCTACTGTTCGGATGTGACAGGCCTCTTCTAAAATGCCTCCTCTCTAAAAGTGGTAGTAGTACTTAGTAGTACAGAGCCCACTTCGGGGGGATAGATGTCACGTTTTCGAAGTTCTTGGTTCTAAACCGATGCAATCAGGTGTTAAACCATTGCACTTAAAGTGGCCAACATTTGCACTTTAATGACACTGGACAAATTTGTCGTATTTTTAACACGTTTTTATTAGTTTCACCCGTATTTACCAACCAACTATGTAAAAAATCTTAGAAGTTTAATTTGACCGACTTGTCGAGTTTTGATGGAGCTGATTTTTTGCATACATGTTTAGTTTAGAATGACAATGTATGATTAGCTAAATGACGTCATTCTAAATGCAATATGGCGGACTCCCAAAGATGGCGGACTGGTAATTTTTCATGCATTTCCATGATATGGGTATCAAGAGAAAGGATTTGCTGAGAAAAGTACGGAATACCGTGTTTTCAGTTGTTTTAAACTATAAAATTTACTATCGAATAAAATTCGGATGTTTTAGAAACTGGGCCTTCGGTAATTATTCCCTTTGTGGTTGGGACTATAAACTGGGGGCAACAATATAAGCAGCGACTAAGTAGGGGTCGTAAAACTGAGCAATTGTTCGCTTAGATACCGACAGTTATTTTGTTTAATGAAGCTTTGTTGCACTCTGGTGGAAGCGGAGTCTCAAGTTGCGATGGGCACATTAGAAATACTGGTTTGATACCAATCGTTTTGTAGTCTGAATGGAATCTCGCACGTGACGTCACCTACTTATCATCCAGCTAGCAATGGTCAGGCTGAGAGCTTTGTTAAAATAATAAAAAAGGGCATTAAATCAAGCATAATGACCAGTACGAATCAGAGTGAAATAAGTGCAAAATTACAAAAATATTTATTCGACTACAGAAACTCCGTAAATTCCACCACTGGTACTTCGCCCGCGGAGCTAGTTTTCGGTAAGAAACTTCGTTCACGTTTAGACTTGCTAACTGAACCAGTGATACCATCCTCGACACCGTCACTTCCCCTTAATGATCATGTGCAACGCAAACAGTACTCGCAGACTAAGGCGTATGGAGGTACAAACACCCAATACTTTGATGTAGGAAATAAAGTTATATATAAAAATGGAAACAAACCAAATTCATGGCACACTGGCATAATAGTCGAACGTAAAGGAAACGTAATTTACTTAATAAAGGACTGTGTAACTCGGAAAATGATTAAAAAACATAAAAATCAACTGATGTTGTATAAAGGAACGGATGCCACCCCACCTAATACTTGGGATTCGCCAATAGAGTTGGAAGACGTTGCAAGCGCAACCAAACCAAACCCGCACGTAATTGTGAACCCGCCAACAGCCCCATCACCTCCTCTACCGCGTGAAGACAGACCACTCCAATCACCACGCCCAATTGAAACTGAGGCAGAAAGGTCGTTAGAAGAGTTCTACGACACCGCGACGGGCGAAGGAAGTGAGGTTCAAGGAGAACAGAAAAGTGAGAAGGAGCCAGCTGTTGAAGCAGCGGGAACTGCACAGAATGTGCAAAAGAGGGTGTACCGTTCCGTACCTAGAGTTAATTATAAACAATTCTACTAGACATAAGTTAATACTAAGAGGGAGGAATGTTAAATATTAGTCGCGCCGCGACCTATAATAAATCAGTGTGCATCGAGCCGTTGTCTTATTTGGTCCCCTCGTTACGCCTATCTAACAGTTTCAAAAAGGCATCTTCTAGTTTGCGGTTTTAGGAAAAAAATATCCTGAAAATAGTTTCTTACTTGAAACAAAGTTAGCGCCTGCCTTAATGTTGATGTTTATAGTGAACATAGTAAAAGGTGTGTAGGTTTTGCAATTAAAACTAAAAAAAAAAACTCATAATGTATCATCATTATCATCATCATTTCAGCCGAAAGACGTCCACTGCTGGACATAGGCCTCCCCCAAGTATCGTGACATTGACCGGTCCCGTGCGACTCGCATCCAGCGGATTCCCGCAACCTTCACTAGGTCATCGGTTCACCTAGTGGGAGGTCTTCCTGTAGTGTGTTAGCAACCTTATTGGATTGTAAATTGATAGTATTAAATAGAATTGTTGGAGCTGCTGAAGATTTTACTACTGTATTTGCATTGTATAGAATCAATCTCTAGTATTATATAATCGCATAGCCCATATTGTGTGAGTACTATGTACTAGAAAGCTATCATTCGCTGAAATCCTACGTCTTTTCTTGACTTGAATGTGCCCTGGCGGTTGAGAGTATGCCACGCTCACTCTAATGTCTCGCTGATGGTGGCGCGTGTGTCGGATCATTCAGTTCCCTTCAAAATGGTTGAGTTGAATGGTGCTGATCCATGCGTCATGTTCGTGAACGGGCGCTGTCAGTTGTGAATGGTCAACTCTTAGTTGCCATGGCTTATTTGTATGTTTATTTTTGAATTGTATTTTTTGTTTTAACTATGGACACTTTTAACGTACACATCTTGCTACATTGTTCTCACATAATATACCATCTCAACATGAATGATGTAACCAAGATTTTGTAACAATATTTTGATTTAAAAGAGTGTCCATGGAGTTTCTTGCCCGTTCTTCTCCATAGAGATCTACGCTAGGGAATGGGCAACTACAGTACTTTCACAGTTTTTATGTCTTGTGACTGGGACTGTAGCTACATTTAATTTTCATCTTTGTTTCGACAATTCAAAAGTGCCTGTAACTGGCTTACTTGAAATAAATGCTTTGATTTTGATTTTGGAACCATCAGCCTTATATCATATATGTACGGTCGAACAAGCTATTTGGTATACAGTTTAACCCACAAATTACATTGTAAAATGTAAACCAAGTAGCTTGTTCGACCGTACTTAGATGTAGTCTTATTAATCGTTTAATTATTATAATAAAGACAGTATAGACTCAGCTCTCGGTGTTTCAATATCTGCTTGAGATCCCGCCAACGCAACGTCTTCCGGTTCGCGATAGCCACTCCAGAACTTTTCGGCCCCAAAAACACACGCACGCAATTAATTAAAACTATTCTTTAACTGACCATTTATTAGCTCAGGTTACTCAAAAGGCAACCACGGTTAACAGTATAAAATTATAAAATCATTTAAGAGCCACCGACATTGTCTGTAAAATCGGAAACGAATTTCTGTTACTAAAATCTAGAACTAGCTTTCTTTTCACGTACCGAAAACGTTTAAAAGAATCTCATAACAAAGAAAACTTTAGGAACAATCCGAAAAACACACAAAAGACAAAGACACACATAAACTAATTTCATTACTATATATCTTTTGGCAGCATTGTCAACAAAAAACAATATCTTTCTTTTATACGCTCACGAAACTCCCCCAAACGGCAGTTAGTGCCGTATTTCTTAAACTTAAGATTCCTGCACAAGTCTAGATCGTCGTAAGCATTTACCCCTCACAGAATAGGTTTTGCTGTTAACATACAAAGTAACTATTCCCTCAGCAAAGATGGGACCGACTTATGGCTGAATAAACAATATTAATATAAGCATACATAAGCTTTGCCATTCTTAGCTCATAAAAAAGGGATATTTCCCTACTAAACCATTCCATAAACACGAAGTCTTTGCTTGATATTTTGCTGTCAGCCCTACCCTTATTTTCTAGGCCATTGAATTCAATTTACTTTGTTTCGGGTGTTATGTTTAAGAATGTATTTTGATACTACGTAACGTCTCTTAATTCTGCTATAAAAGTATAGCGCACTTTAGTTTATTGCAATCTAAAGTTAATAAGAGAGGGGATGGCTGCCTTTTTGGGGATTATATAATGTGCCTTTTTTAATCCTTGTGTAACAATGGAGGTAATCCTCTGAAGATGGCGGTACTTGGGGAAGGTATCGAATTATGAATGTTCTATATTAGTCGTTTGTTACATTCTTCATGATTTTTCGTCTAAAAAGGGGGAAAAGTTTTTGTGAAATGTCGGATCGTTGCAAGGACTAATGAAAGCGTTTATCTCCCATTATGTAAAAAGCCTGCCTCGTTGGTCTAGTATAAGTCGCAACTGCTGAACATGGGGTGCTGGGTTCAATTACCGGGTCGGCAAACATGTTATTGGGTTTATCTATCAGAAATTTCTCAGTAGCAGCCACGGAGTCTGGATTTGTGCCCTTATAATGGCAATGTTCTCACACTCTATTACATGGGACTTAAACATAACTGGCGGAATGCAGGTGTACTATAAGGTACACCTCTGCCTCTAACCCTTTTGGGGATTGCAGGCGTGATGTTGTTATTTGAAAGAAAAATACCTCATGCATAAGTAAGGTCAGCATACCTCCCGTCCGTTACTAAATCTCCAGGAGATTGATGTCTATTGTTTCACCGCTATTGGCACCTTGTTTTTTATAATCATGTAAATAGTACTTCTGTGTGTTGTGCTATGTCTTTTGTGTGCACTAGATAAATGGTTTATCTATCTATCTAACTATCGTGTCTACTAATACCTACAACGATCGTTAGGTATATTCAGCAAAGCCAGGATGATGAAATGAGTTTTGGTCGCCCTCGCTATTTCTGGTGATCTTTGGCCCGTTGTACGTCAGCGATCTTGGCGTCTAGTTGCCGTTTTAGTTGACAAACTGCATCGTATACGGTTCCGTCCACTGGAACTCTTTCCTTCCACCTTTTCGGTTCCCACAACTTTTTCCAGGTTAAAAAAAAACCGACACGAAACATTGAAACGGATTTTACAATCAGTCTAAATTCTCTAAAACACTTAACGTAGTATCGGCGAAAAGAGCATACAGAGAGTTAAGCATAGGAAGGTTTAAATAAAAACACGGGCTTGGGAGCCTCCGCGGTCCCGGAAGTTTGGACGGAAGCCAAATTTCATCTTATAAGCTCATTTCACTTGATTACTTCGTTGCTGAACCAAAAGAGATATCATTTTAATGTCGTAATAGATGTTATACTTGGTAAGCGTTATGTGCAAGTTTTTGATGTAGGAATTTTAAAGAGGGAAAGTTTTTTGGATTTCTTATTTTCTCTTTTGTCAGCTTAGTTGGTTTAATAGTTATCATTTTTCTGTCTAGATGACATGAGATGAGGATCAGGATGTGATGTACTGCAGATGTTCAATTTCCAGGTCAGACAGTGTTATTGGGTTTTTCCCTTCAGCTATTTCTCAAAATAACGCCTGGAATCCCAGGAGGGTTAGGCAAAAGTGTACCTTTGCTTGCTCGCTCGTTAACAATTTAAAACATCCTGGAGTCATAATTATTCAGTAACTTAGGAACAAGCTTTTCCACATCATAATAAATTAAAACACCAACACTAAAATTTAATGTATTTGTAGTTTTCTAGACTTTTTAACTACCGTGGTAACCGTAAAAGAACCACAATAATTCCTTTTAGTTTGTGTTTGTGAAAAACATTATTTTATTATAACGTTTGAATCTCACTACGAAGGTTACTCTATTTTCTATAAGCTAGACCACAAAAAGAATAACTAGAATTGCAAACGGAAAGGCCATGTTTAGTCGAGAAAAGGAAACATTTCTATTCAAACTTTTGCGGAATTATTTGTATGGTATTACGAGTCTAAGGGCTGATTCTGATTAGGCGGTTAAGCTGCTGTAGAAGGCAGACGTTGTTTAAAACGCTGCCAGAAATGTAGCAAAAAAACGGTTTTTACTAAATTAAGCATTGCAAGTATTGCAGCTCATAAAAAATATCAATTATTTAACGTAAGTTTATATTTATCCTTTGTAGGCATCATTTCATATTTATCTGGGTGACCACCCATTACATACCGAGTTTCCTCCGTGCCTCGGAAAGCACGTTAAGCAGTTGGTCCCGGCTGTCATTTGTGATCTTTGACAGTCGTTACCCAAAAAGTCAGTGGCCCAAAAAGTCTGACAACCAGTCTCACCAAGGGGTATTGTATTACCCAATACTAACTGGGTTGTGGAGGTCAGATAGGCAGTCGCTCTATGTAAAATACTGGTATTCAGCTGCATCCGGTTAGACTGAAAGCCGACCCCAATAAAAAAAAACTTGGAAAAATGCTAGGCAGATGATGTAGGCAGCGGACGCAATGGTCTACACACTAAGGAGAAAAGAAAATTAATAAAAGAAAATCAAAAAATAAAAAAATAAACTGAACAAAAAATAAAAAATGTGACACTGTGTGCCTCATGACTGCGCTAAATAGGCCCAGTTCAGCAAAATGCCGGACAACTACTGCCCGCTGGTTTTCAACTGTACCTGGATCAGTAAGTACACTACTAACTAGCTTAATAGCCAAATCAGTACTGACTTGATTTAATTACTTACTTTCTTGTTGTAAAAACCAATGTCTCAGTATGTGAAAATCCTAATTCTGACAACAGAGCGTTTTTTTTCAACCGTTGCACTGAGCCTAACGACTTTATTTGTTACATGTTGAAACTAGTATTACAGGGTTTGCATTCAAAGGTATAAAATGTAAGATAATTGATTCTGTTTAGTTGTATTTGTAAAGAATACTGTAACAATATTGTATTCTTTTATTGACACAGATAATGCAGGTTAATTTGTAATTGTAATACCACTGCTGGGCTAAAACCACCCTACCCACCTTCCACTTTTTACGACAGAAATAAATTTATCGCAAGCGATATTAAGATCACTTCCGAGAATTTTAATACCCAGAACGTTATTAAAGTCTTAATTGAAAACACAGGTCTAATGATCAATAAACAACTTTAAGTGATCTGGCAGCTACCATAACATCACGCCTGTAATCCCCAATGGGTTAGGCAGAAGTCTACCTAATATTACAGCCACATTTCACCAGCTATGTTTAAGTCCCATGTAATAGGGAGTGAGCCTATTGCTAGACTCCGTGGCTGCTACTGAGAATTTTCTGATGGAATAACCCAATAATACTTTGCCCACGGCAGGCCACGAAGGAGATGCCGGGACGAACTGGACAAGTTGCGTCCGAACTGGAAGGAGGACACGCGGGTTCGCGAGTAGTGGAAAGTCTGGAGGGAGGCCTTTTCCCAGGAGTGGGACAGAGCAGGCTAGAAAAAAAAAAAAAAAAACTTTGCACAACACGGGCATCGAACCCAAGACCTCATGCTCAGTTGTCGCGATTGCGACCACTACACCAATGAGGTAGTACTGTTACAAAACAGGCTAGTAATAAAAACATGTTTCTGAATAATTATACTGTCCATCCCTGCACTTAGTGATGATACCGGGGCGATTTTATGGGTATAATGATGAAATAAAACCGACCACCGCGAACGTCCGTTGAACACTGGTTTTTTGATTTAATGGACTTACACAAATTAGCTTAGTGATAGGTACGAAATGCTGAGTGCACAGAATGCACGGCGCGTGAGTATGAAAAATAATGTGCGATTCCGTACATACAGGGTGTGAAAGACCTCATCACGAAGCCATCAACCAAGCATTCTGTACATCAAACTAAGTAACTTTACGCAAAAATTATTGCTGGGAAACGACTTTTTTTTTGTTGGGGTGAAAAATCATGTTTTGTGGCTTGTACAAAGGCTTGGCGTTGCCATACAGCGTGGTAACGCCGCCAGTCTCTTGGGGACATTACCAGTTGACAGTGGTGAGGAGGAGCTTTCTGACGCCATTTTTTAAGGTTATGACTAATTAAGATTGTCCAGTTTATTAACTGGACAATCTTAATTAGTCATTAGTGTCAGAAATTCAGAAACACCTAATTCCTAAATGTTTTACACTTTTCCACATAATTTAGTCTAAAACCATTTTCGCACAGATAACAAAACTAAAACTAAATTCAGCAAATCGTGTCAAACGATAAGTCAGAACTAAACCAAATAAATTAATGCTAAAATCTAAACTGTCGACTAAACTCCGCGTTCTTAACATCTAGTATCGAGTTACAATCTAAGTAACTACAGATTACTCTGTTTCTACTGAAACAGACTGATGAACATGAATCACACGGATTTAGAATATTGAAACTGCTAGATGTGGCAGTAAGTGTGCGAATTTAGGAGGACAAGAATGTAGGAACCGTGAGGTTTTAGTAAATATGTACAAGTTCAACATTTTCCTTCGTTCTTCTTAGGAGAAGGTCCATCCAAAATGATTTCTTCATTGGAAATAAAAGAGTACCTACTGCTTTTTTACATTTAGAGAGCTAATTTCTAGAGCTAATTACAACAGTTTTACGATGGGTGGCAGATGATAAAGAAAGCAGAAAAAAATATAGAATCAGGTATGGACTCTATTGAGTCCATACCTGATTCTATATTTTTTTCTGCTGCTGCTTTTTCAATAGTATTCTAGTGAAAAAGTGACTTAAAGTTGAGATATGAATGTTTCAAATCAAATCATTTATTCTTTGTAAACATGGGTAATAGGTACATAGATGTTCATTTATGATAAAGTTCTCCACATTTTGCCGTCAGATGGGCATGCAAATAATTGGTTTACAATAAAATTATAAATTTAAAATTAAGTGGCATGTCATTGGAATTACATACAATAAAAACATTAAAATGTCAACATGGTGTTTCAAACTGAAAGAAATCACTGCGTGAAGATTATAAGCTATAACTAACACGTCTATCTTTTTTAATCGTGTGGTTAGTGCCTAACCTGGTGTCAGAGTTTTTATGCCGCCCATGGGCCCCTGACTTGGCTTTACATGCCGTCGAGAAATATCTCTCAGGCATGCTGGTTTCCTCACGACACGTAATAATACCAGACACCTAAGTAATTAACACTAATATGAATGCTAATAATTCTATGCCACATCTAGCACCACAAAGTTAAAGCTTCCCGGCAGCACAGGCTTCGACTGCGGTTACCCAACGCCTGACGTTTTGCTTAGCCGTTGGTAGAATTGTGGAGAGTACCGAATTTACCAGAAAACGGACTTCAACTGGTCTGATTGGATCTTTGTCGACCCTTCCTGGTACATTTGAATACTTGATCAGCTAGAATAAAGTAATTTTCAATTATAACTTGAGGGTTGGTAAATAATTTATGTAAGTTTACCCGGAGTTGATTTGAAGTGTCCTGAGAGATCAGTTGGCATTGGCTGTGGCATTATATTTGCTTAGTTTATTTCATAGTTGGCCTAGTCTTCTTCAGGATCGGCTTCCAGTCTAACCGAATGTACCTAGATGAATATCACTATAAATTTTACATGGAGCGACTTATCACCAGCAAAACTCAGTACCTAACTTTGTAATAGGGTGTTTTGGACTTCTGACCCGTAAAAACTACGAAAGATCTACAAATGACAGCCGGGACAAACGACTTGGCGTACTGTCCGAGTCACAGGGAAAGAATGGAGGATCACCCATCCACGAGCCAACCACGGAAATCATAGTGAAACCTTCAATGAAGCCACGAGCACCTTAAACAAACGGTTTAGCCTGAAATGTTCCACAATAGCAATCATAAAAAGGGGAGAGACTCATTCACCCTAAATCAACAACCATTCTTCAAAATAATATTTCAATTTGAAAAATAGCAAAAAATATATTTTGAAAAAATAGAAGAAACGAAGCAAATAAAAACATTCATTACGGAACATGTCACCCAAACAAACGATACGGATCCCAATTTTCTTGGGGACCAAGTCGGGGTCTAAAATAAATAAATAGAAGACCAATCACGGTTAATGTAAACAAGGGTGCAACGGTAAATAGAACTTCTGTGGAGCGAGAAATTATGAGGACGTTGTGACATCAAAAAAATCGTTATAAACGAAAAATCGTGGGATCTTTTTCTATTAAAATATCTGTACAAGTACAGGTGCTGTGTTTATCAACCGACATAATAGAACAAGAGATTTATTTTACGAATCGAATGGAAGAAGTTCTGCCTAGTGTATGATGAACAAAAACATACGTTTTCCTTATACTGTTTGGATTTTTTACACAGATTAGAAGGCTATTGTTTCCCTCTCTGCATGTGATACGCTGTTTAGGCGATACAATTTTTTATATTTTATCAGGTTTCTTAAAGTAAAGCGATTAAATTAGACCTTCAACATTAAAAACTAAAAGTAGATTTCTCATTGTTCACGCATGATGTTGACGACGTGCATATTGCTATCACTAAACCGTAGGCGTTCCGTTCTTTGGGGCACCTACCTACACGGCATGACTCAAAATTATCACCTCATCCTCGGACAGCCAATGAGAGGACCTCAAGAGATGCCAGCCATCGAAGAAGCACCAATAGGAGCAGTTTACGAAGATTTCCGAATTCTTCTCCGTGGAACGTTAACCGCTCGTTTTTCTTCAATACTAACGACATTCGAACCTCAACCTTGCTCTCATAACTTCACAGTCAAACCTTAAATTTTGAACCGTTTTCATATTGTACCTGACTAACTCTCATTGCAATAAACCATTTGGGTGGAGAAATCAAGAAGTATCATTTTATACAATCCACAACCACTAATTGAAGAGGAAGGCGCCTAACGCATGAACACTCATTCTACGTCTTCGTGTTGCTGGCGTGACAATGTTTTAGTATTTTTCGTTCAAAAACTTTGCCACTTCTGCGTCGTCTTCACTGGCAGAGGTCAGTTCAAATGCACTTTCAAGGATACAAAAGGCAAGACGAGAGGTGGAACAGACGACCTGATTTTTACTAAAAGCTAGAACTCAAATGTACATAAATAGGTACATAAACTGACAATTTTGGCCAGCCTGATTAATTCAGAGGTGTTTCTTTTTACTCTAAATCCAAAGTTAGTTTAAACTAGGTCGTAAATCACATTTGGTCTCGGTAAACCGACCAAAATAAACGAAAGCACGGAATTTCAGAGCGAAACAACTGAATTAGTTTTATGTGCTGAAAATAAAATAGACGAAAGTTTATCAACTTGTTGAAATAGAAAAATCATTAGTCGTGTGGTTAGTGCCTAACCTAGTGTCAGAGTTTTGATGACGCCCATGGCCCTCTGACTTGGCTTTACATGCCGACCAGAAATATCTCAGGCATGCTGATTTCGTCACGATGTTTTCCTTCACCGAAGAACACTTTCTTCGATAATCTGAAAAATCAGAGGTCTTGGGTTCGAACCTGAAACCTATGACATGGCAGTCCGACGATCACACCACTGGACTATCACTGCTATCGTTGGTGATAAGTTTTAATTGCAATGAACTAATGACTGTCACTACTATTTAAATAAATCCAGACAAAATCTGGACAGTTCATCCCACAACCAACTTAGTAGCTGGCAAATTGTTTGCTTAAGGCAGAGGCTATTCAAATAGTTTTAATGAACCTTCTACAACAGCACCTCTATGCATGCACCTCCTCCCTTGGGCCCCGGCAGTTCAAACAACCGGCAGCCCAGGTAGATATTAACATCGCTTTGCGGAGTCCCGCCAACTTTGCCCTTTACAAAACTGCATCAGACAAGCTTATCGCAAAGGTAACGGAGTTCTAAACCGTGTATTTGTAAGTTACGAGCAGTTTCAAAGAGATTTAAATTATTAATTTGTTTGCTGGTAGCAATGTCGTGTGTTGGTCAAATTTCTAAATTGTTAAAATATCAGGTTTTGGAGGTAACGGAAATACAGTTATATTTTAATTCAGTTAAGATATAAAGCAAATGATGATAATAAAGCTGGGAGGCCTGGACAGAGTGACGTTTAATCAGTGATAACGATGAAGGAAGATCAAACATTCTACGTATTTAATTAGAACGGAAAAGGGACTTCTTGCAAACTGAATTGCAATAATCTCCAAGATCAACTAAACTGTCTTAAGAGTAATGTAACCACTGCGTGGTTTCTAACCAAGAATTTCAACCCCCTAAATTAATACAATCACAACCCCAGTCCACTTCTTAAAATATCCACACCAGTATTTCATTCTGCACCACCTTTTAGCTTCTAACCAAGAATTTCAACCCCTTCAAAACAATTTCAAGCCCCGTCCTCCCCTAAAAGATGAACAATACCGATATTTCCACACTATTTACAGAAACTACACACGGTAATCATCGATCACAAACGTTAAGACGTTGTCGGCCAGCCGTAGGGCTCCATAGAGCGTGCCCCATAAATAATACCATGACGCGACGTACCGTGAACCAACTGAAATATAGACGCAATAAAGACCGCTATGTGAACACCAACATACTATGTTGCGAGTGCTCGGGAAGTATTAGGCGTTTTGTAAAATGGCTAAGTGAAAATTCCCGACTTTTATGAAACAAAGAGCGTAAGAATAGTTTAGGATTCAACCGCTTTCACAGCGTCCCGGCCGCCGCGGGGAGACGCCCCGGGCGTCGGGGGCCACCACGTGGCCCCCGGCCACCGTAGGCGCGGGCCTGTGGACGGTGGGCTATGGGCTAGCTCGCCGTCCGTCCGTCTCATGACGACAGGCCGTGTCGACGGCGCGTTCGTGTTCTACGCGCGCCTCAAAGAGAGTCAGCAAAAGGAAGGGGTCCGCAAGGACCGATGCCTGCCGGGGTTGCGGGACTGTTCGAAAGAGATACCGTGGCCCCGGAACACAAAGGGCGATGAAGGAACATGGATGGGTTTTAGTCAGTAAAAGTCTGACACTCCCTCCTGCTCCGCCCAGAGCGGGAGAAGTCATTTGATGATTTCCCATACAAAAAAAAAAAAAAAAAAAAAAAGGATTCAACCGCTTAATGAAGCAATAAAATCCCCATGTTTTCATCATTCAAGTGACGTTAATAGCGCATTACTTTGTGTTATTTTTTCATCACCACTGCTCTCAAAACGGTGAAGAAAAACATCGTGAGGAAACCGGCATGTCCTAGAACCAAATATTCGAAGACATGTGACATCTACCAATCCGCACTGGGCCCGCGTGGTGGATTGGCCCATTCCCTCTCATACAGCGGAGGCCTGAGTCTCAGCTGTGGCAGTGGGAACATTACAGTCCGATTATGCTAACCTTCAATGTGAAATACTGCTATTTTATAATATAAACAGGCTCATTGGTGTAACATTAATACGAGTACTATAAGTAGGTGCTTCATGACAGAGTAAGTTTCCAAACTTACCTTGATATAATGCATGCTGTGCGACTTCTGAAATCTTTAGGGGAGAACTAAGTTTTCTATGTGTGACATTGTATCATTAGAGTTCTGCCTTAAGAATGTGTCATTCCCGAAAGAGAGTACAATACCTTTACTCAGTTTATTGTTAAGTAGACACACAGGATTTACTAATTCAACTACTACAAGGTACTTAAAAAAAAAGGTATTTTAATTTTCAAGTTTATCTCTGATATTTAGTCTGTAGTATTCAGCATCATCTCCGAGCCTTTTCCCAACTATGTTGGGGTCGGCTTCCAGTCTAACCGGATGCAGCTGAATACCAATATTTTACATGGAGCGACTGCCTATCTGAACTCCGCAACCCAGTTAGTACTGGGTAATACGATACCAATTGGTGAGGCTGGTTGTCAGACTTTTTGGGCCACTGACCTTTGGCCTGGGCCTTTAACAACTGTCAAAGATCTACAAATGACAGCCGGGACCAACAGCTTAACGTGCTTTCCGAGGCAAGGAGGAAACTCGGTATGTAATGGGTGGTCACCCATCCACAGGCCAACCTAGGCAAGAACAGCTTGACCTTAAGATCGACCCAAACGGCTGATATTATTTAGCCACGAGCTCCTACAGTTTGTAGTATTCAGCAAACGTGGTGATAATACCACTTCACTAGGTATATCCGATGACTACTGTAAATATCCACGAAATTCAACTGAAGACTGCCTCGCACTTCACTAGGTATATCCCATGACTACTGTAAATATCCACGAAATTCAACTGAAGAATGCCTCGCACTTCACTAGGTATATCCCATGACTACTGTAAATATCCACGAAATTCAACTGAAGACTGCCTCGTTGGTCTAGTGGTCGCAAGCACGACTGCTGAGCATTAGGACCTGGGTTCGATTCCCGGGTCGGGCAAAGTGTTATTGGGTTTTTCCATGAGGAGTTTGGATTTGCGCCCAGTTGATGGCAACAGGCCCCACCCCCTACTACATGGGACTTAAATATTACTGGTGAAATGTAGGTGTACTATTAGATACAACTCTGCCTTACCCTTCGGGGATTACACGCGTGATGTTATTCAACTAAAACTCATAAACCTCAACTTTACTATCCGAAAACGATGAGTCGGTAAAATTATAAAACTCTGCGCTCATCGTTCAAACTATTATCTGAACTTGCAATCCTTAACAAAGGAAAAGTAGGAAAGCAAACTAGACTTAAAACTGTTCCAACCATCAAGTATTTATGGATGGCCATAAGACTTTAACTCATTGGTTCCCAACCTATGGGTCGCGGACCGCCGGTGGTCCGCAAGATCTCCGACCTTACAGTCAAACCATTGCAACGGTTATGTGAGGTTTAGTTTATAAGTTTTCTTACTATTTTGAATTAAAAATAAAAAAAATGGTCCGCGAAAGGTTGAAATATAATTCGTACTTTTTAACTTGCACAGAAGATGCAAGGTCGGCCTTTATAATTGAAAACCTGTCAGAGGCAGAGGGTGCTACAATTTTCGGGCTTGCTCTGCTCGCTCATGCAAGACTATTCTTATGCATTATAGTATTTATGCTATACTTACACTTTATATTCATCATTCATAATACTATTTATCATCCTTTTTATTTGTTTCTATGTTTACACTCAGCAAATCGATCTAAATACGATTTTAGATAGCTGAAATAAAACTGTTTTATTTCACGTCAAATTGTTTAACTGTCAGTAACTTTTATTTCTCTTTCTGGCTTAGTCTATGGTTACTTTTTGGTTTCTAATTTAATTTAAATTATTTTTATCAATATGTATTTATCTTATAATTATATTATTTATCTTATCTACTTTATGTATTATCTATTGTATTTTGTAGATTATTACGATTGTTAAATGACTTAATTTTAAATTATATTTATAAAATTCTTTACGCACTCATGGATATGTCCTGGCCGACTACACCTGTCAGATGAGATGATGGCCATAAGAAAACGAATATTTGAAAATTGAAAAAGGAAGACTACTTTGAAAACGAGCTTATGAACCGCTGGAGGCATATATTTCATATATTTTACTACATAGAGTAAAATAAGTGGCCTACTATTGGATCTGATATGAGAAGCATCAGAAAACGTGGGCATCAGGTGCGTGACTGAGAACTGCACGACTCCCTTCCAGTAGAGGTTTCCTCAAACTCCAACTAAGTGCGTGAACTATAAAACTACCTTCTTCAAACTATCCTAGAGTGCGTACTAGGTAGGTCTTTTATAATTAGCTGTATTTTTTATCTCACCTGTAAATATCTTTCCCTTATTAAATTTTAATTGCATTTTAAAAATCATCTAATCCTATTTCTGTATTAATGATTACTAAAGTGTTCGAGCTCACTTATATCGCTCTTGTATCCTGTAACGGCCATTTTCAATAACTTACAGTTCGGTTTCGGTAGGTTGCTATCTCTGTCTGTTTGGCATTTTGCTTACAGATGGTTGGTAACAAAACGTCACAGAATATCTTTCTTTGATTTTTCTATGAATCAAGTGACAGGTAAGTGACGCGGATAGGATATTTCAAACTAACTTTATAGAAACAGCGATAGCTGCGAGACGTGACATATTAACTGACAGTTGTACGTAAGCAAGTTATATAAAACGGGCCTTAGTGTCTATGTTGGTGTTTACCGTTTTAATTAACTATAAATAAATGTTTATCTAGGACCTTATGCTTTCAATAAGCGCCAAAGTGGTCCCTGCCCAAGAAAGGTTGGAAACCACCGGTTTAACCAAAGAAAAGGGCACACTTAATAACAATCGGCTGCAGGCTTGGGAATAGCAACTGCTCGATACAATGGGCTTTCGATCCAATTTGTAGCAGTTGCTGAGTTTACTACATAAAGTGAATGGCGATCCTGAACTCTTGTACTATTAAACAAATGAGAATTCTTTTATTTAGTTTTTGACGTCAGGTGTAAAAGGGAAATGGATCTTCTTGGGTTGAAATGGGGTTAATTAAGGCGCATTTATCGCATTGGGTTATCCTGTTATGGAAGATGTAAGTAGATAAATAGATAATAAATGCTGACTTATTTTAATGAGTGTTTTGGCCAGTTTGCGAGAAGCACAAGATCAGTGTATGAGGGAAGCGACGCATAATGAAGCTCTTTACGTCAAGCAAAATAAGGCGCAGGACACACAGAAAAGACGTAAGACGCAGGCGGGGCGCAGACATAATTATGTCTCTACCGCGTCTTTTTCGTACAAAATGTATAGAAGCGTCGCGACGCAAACACACACAGAAAAGGCAGGGCGCGGACACGACGCTTGCCCGTCTGCGCCCAGTTGTAAAACAGATAGAAAGGACGAGGCACAGGCGCGAGCGGACGAGGGGCGGGTGAGAACGGGGGTGCGGGCGGAATGCGTGCGTGGCGCCCGGCGTCACGCACGTGCTTCGTCTTTTCTATGTGTTTTAAAAAGTTGCGTCAGCGGCGCCCCGTCTGTGCCCTGTCCGTGTCCCGTCCTCGTCTTACGTCTTTTCTGTGTGTCCAGCCTTTAAGTTTCGGTTGAATGATGATATCGAAAAGTGTCATTGACACGTAAACTCGCGCCTTATTACCGTAGGGTACCAAAAACTATAAAATGCCACCTATCCCAATTCTTTCATAAATCTTTTGCTTAGTTCACTAATACAAGTATAGAATTGAAACTGGCAAAGAGCTGTTCTGAATACCCACGACCCAGAAACTAAATATCCCTTCTTCCGTATAATTTCCAGAAAATCTAAATATAACAAGTTCAGAACACTGCCTGCAACATTCTATATATCTCCAATAGATGGAATTGTTGTGTAAGGAAGACGCGATTGTGAATTATTGGGGGAAATATCGACGGGAATACACAGATAGGTAAAAGCATCTGCCCATTGGGGTGCCTAACATAGATATTACGGGGGTGAAACGGTGGATAGCCCTCGTAAGGGGATGGGTCAGTAAATACTGATACATTTGCCGAACGTCGGATGAACCTAGAGGGTGTAATCGAGGGTAGTTTGTTTTTTTCTGAATGATTAAACTTTGATGAATGAAAATTGGATGGGACTGTTGTTCTGTTAGTATGGATGAGTGTTGTTAAGACTGACTGTGAAGGAAATACTTCGTTTTCACATAGCTATTTTATTATCATTATCACTTTCCATCAAGCGACATCTAGATCAAGGGGAGGTAAGTGACGCAAAAAACAATGAAGCTTGAGAGGGTTAAGTATATATACTTGTTATTAAATAAGGACTCAAGGTGTTTCTTTACTTTAAATTATTGGATGCTGAATGTAGCGATATTTGGCGGATAGACAATGAAATGACTAATGACGAAATAATTTGAATAGCAGTGATAGTCTAGGCGTGCTGTGACCGTCGGGTCGCCAAGTCTAGGTCTCAATTTCGAATTCAGACACGCACCTCTAATTTTTCGGATTGCCTGCGAGCGACGACATGTAAAGTCAAGTCATGGGCGGAATAAAAACTCTGATACCAGGTTCGGCACTAACCACACGATAATGAAACATTCTTTTGACACCAACGTTACGATATAACTTCCAACCAACTCCAAGCCGAACCCACGGGCAAAAGCTGGTCTATAATGAAAAGCAGATCTTTAGGAACCCCTCCAATAAGACACATAGGTAACAGCACCCAACGTGCAAAACAAATAAATCGTTCAAGCAAGAGTATTCCGTTTTAATTCGCAGCGATACAGCGCTTCTTAGCCAGAGTGCAAAGCAGCGTACAGCATACGTGGTCCACCTAACGCCCTGGGCAAGGAGCTACTAAGTCGTGGAGAAGGATAGAAGAAAAAGACCTTGATTGACATTCAAACACTGTTTTATGCTTTAACGGCTTATAACTAAACTTATATTGTCACTTACGGGATTTAAGTAACAGTAAAAGTAAAAGTGACCAAAATGTAAAGTATAAGAGACAATATAAGTCTTGATTGAGATTGTTCTTTTGTTGACGGCTTCAATCGTCAAAAGTGTTAATAACTAATATTTAGGTACTATTCCAGGTACGGGAAAGTGTCAAAAATAAACGTTACTTGTATTACTTGTACTATCATTGTAGGACAATTTTCCAAATGTAGGCATATAAAAGCGTAGCCCGAAGAATTGCCAAACTTAAGTGGCAGTGGGCAGGGTACATTGCTCGTAGAACGGATGGCCGATGGGGCCGAAAAGTTCTGGAGTGTCGACCGCGAACCGGAAGACAATGCGTTGGAAGGCCTCCCACTAGGTGGACCGATGACCTGGTGAAGGTTGCGGGAATCCGCTGGATGCGAGTCGCACGGGACCGGTCAATGTGGCGACACTTTGGGGAGGGCTATGTCCAGCAGTGGACGTCTTGCGGCTGAAATGATGATGATGATGATGAGGCATATACTCGTAGATGCCGAATGAAATCAGTTCCAATTAACTGAAATGCTTAGACAATGGTGTGATCAAACCATGCTCACTCCTACACTCCTAATTAGTCACTCTCACTGATCTATACAGGGTGTAAACGGACTATTTACGAAGCCAAGTACCAAGCATTCTGTACCTACATCAAACTAAGTCACTCTACGCAAAAAATATTTCTGGGAAACGTTTTTCTTTTTTGAGGTTAAAAATCACGTTGTACAGCAGGGCTCGATGTAACGCACTTAAAATATTGTTCTGATGGATGCATTGAATAGTTTGGGTGTTGTGGTGTTAGAGTAATGGTATAAAATAAAACTTTAATAAAGATAAACTTGTGAGAAAGTTGGAACTTTGACCCCAAATTAATATGTCCGTAACAAGAAGGATATGGTCCAGGAGAAAAAAAAAATCACAATGATCGCGAGAACAAGTACCTTTCGGCTTCTTTATGGGTACTTTTTACACCCATTAGATGTCAAGTCTCACCCTTAGCGTTTAACTTTAAATCATTGGCCACTTCTGACAGTATTTCCTACTTCCACGTGGGATGCATTAGGCGTCCAGTTTACGAGCCGGCTCCGACACGCCGCCCCGACGTGTGCGAGATCATCCGACACGCCCTCCTCTGTCACTTGGCATAGATTACGACCGCTGTTAGTTTATTTACTTAGTGTACCGACCCGACTTGACAGGAGTAAGGGTGTTTATCAACTGTATGAGGAAAATTACTTTTTCTTTACTTAGTATAAACGAAAAATGAGGCTTTTGGGCCTGTCTGTGTGACCGCTTGAATCTTTTTACACAGAGGTCTTTTGATGCGGGTTTCAGTCTTACTATAGTATTTATTTCAGAACAATTATTTCTGAGTCACCATCGAGCCTGCCTAGCCTTTTCATCCGTTCAAAGTTTTCGGCGAAATATATTGAGCAGTGCTGGCTCAGTGAACCGCCTTAACATAATGTGGGTTCGAAGCCAGGCATGCAATTTACGTTATATAATTTATATGATCGGACCTCAGCTCTCAAAACAGTGTAGAAAAATATCTTGAGAAAACCATGTCTTAGAACTAACAAATTATATTTATGACATCTATCATATATCCAGCCATGCAGCGAGGTAAAAAAAACTGACTTCCAAAATAACACTGAAATAGCTTTACTTTCGGAAACCGATGACTTTGTGTGTTTCACACCGCGCAGGCTTCGTCTACAAAGTCGACAAAGATCCACGTTAATCTAAACTAATGAAAAAAAGATGCCGTTAGAATATATATCCTCCATCATAACCTTCTCCATTTTAAAAGTCGGTACAAATAAAACACAACATCCCATACAACTCTGCTGGCCTACAAAAACTATGACAGTCCCTAAGGCCCATATGTTCCGACCATTTAGGTCTCCAGGGTTCCACCAAAGAGATAAATTGAAACTAAAACATTTAAACATAGAGCTGTAATAAATTTAAAAGCAAATTAGTTTTCGGCCAGCCAGCCTGTATTATTTTATTAGGGAAAACAATATGGTAAATTACGAGAGTGGTAAATAGCCGATGTTTGTTGTGTTTTGTAATTTAGTATTGTGGTAGGGAATTAGGTTTTTATAACGTTTTGTGGATACTAAAATAGTCACGTAGGTATAATCAAACTATAGGGTAGAAAAGACACCGCAAAGCACGAAGACATTCTGCATCCCCCCAACAGAAAATTTTCATCAGTAATTTAAAAAAAGCTACTGTTTCATACATTTTGTTCGTGTAGGTATATTATTGTACTTTTATTATTATACTTTTCTATTATTATTTATTATTTTCTTTTTTTTCGGTTATTATTGTACTTTTGTAAGAAATAGCAAATTTTAAGTCACAATTATTACTAGCCAATTAGGAAGTTGTCCTTTTGTCTTTAGATTTGTTTATCTACCTATTATTAAAATGATAGTTCAGACTCGTCAAGCAAATGAGCGTTATTCTTATGGTGCATCCACACCGCATGTTGAGGTAACATTCTCTAACAATCAATTGTTTCCACGTGTTGACTGAAAGTTAGGCAACATTACATAACATAATTATACCAACACGGGATGTTTAGTTTAGTTTTTGTTATTGATGGAAAACTACCTAAAGTAGTAGTAACATAAAAGCAGAATGTTTTATATGGGAGCTACATCTGCCAACAAACTGCTTTACAGTTTGGCAGAAGTAACATTTTTTGTAATACGATGTCACCACAAATAAACGCTTTTTAATTACTATTTTTTACATTTAATAACAATAAATAACACATGGAAATGTTGCTCTACAAAAGGTAACTGCGGTGTGGATGAACCATTAGAATTAGCTTGGGCTAACGAGAGCAGAGTTAACGACAAAATCGCCAACTTTCTATTGCTAATTACTAACGAATAAATTCGGTTGCAATGATGGTGCTTGCAAGAAACGCATCTTGGATGTAGAGACGCAAGTTAGCGATTTTGTCGTTAACTCTGTCGAGACTGCCGGCCCTGACTGAGGGCCGGCTGAGGCGGCTGAGGTGAGTTGTCATTTTACATTGATCCGAATATCATCACCAAATTCATAAACCCATGCTCACAATAACACTTCAATACCACAGCTGGGCCTGTACACTATACGTGTAAAAACGAACGCGGATATCCCCCGGTACAGTCACGTACTATATTGCTTGCGTGACGTCATCCCACCTGATGCGACACCTACTTTAATGTGGTTTAAATGTGTCAGGTTATATGTCATAGAATGTATGGTAGTTCTGGTGAATGGGTTATTTTAAATTACTTTATAATATCAGGGTTTAAAGCTACAGTGGAGGTAATTTTGTGATAACTTCTATATTCTTTTTACGAGTATGAGGTACGGAACCCTAAAAACGGAAACTGTATAACTGATACTTTTAGGGTTCCGTACCCAAAGGGTAAAAACGTGACCCTATTACTAAGACTCCACTGTACGTCTGTCTGTCTCTCTGTCACCAGGCTGTTTCTCATGAACCGTGATAGCTAGATAGTTGAAATTTTCACAGATGGTGTATTTCCAACAAATACTAAAAACAGAATAAAATAAATATTTAAGTGGGGTTTCCATCCAGCAAACGTGATTTTTTGATAATGGTACGGAACCCTTCTTGCGCGAGTCCGACTCGCACTTGGCCGGTGTTTTTGTGATAGGTACTGAGTTTCGTCTTCAGAAAGGTATTAATTTTCAAACACATAATATTTTTACAAGTACATTTTATCAGGAAATAGGTTTTAAACAAGGAGACTGATTACCACTTATTTTTATTTGTTGGAAATGAGAATTTTGCTTCGTTAGATATCTTTTAAAATATTGAGATAAAAGACAGGTTCAATAATCTCTTAAGCATCAGATTTTACTACAACTACATAGATAAATGATGAAAATCTTTTAAGAATAAAAAATAAATTCCATTTGATTGAAAACGACGTGCCTGCGTCAAAAGCAATAATTTGAATAATTAAAACTTTGCTCAGTGAATTTTGTGAGGCGTTTAATGATCATTTCTAAAAACCACGATTCTTAATTCGATTTTGTCAAAATTATCGTTACTTTAACAAAATTGGTTTAAATTTTTTTATGAATGAAGACTTTGCTGGCTTGGTTTTGCTGATCAGTTATTCTATTGCATGAATGGATGTCTAAAAAGTTCATTAAAAATAGGTTTAATTGGCGACGCCGCTCGGCTTAGCTCCAATACTTTTTCATCCCCCATCTCGGAAAGAGTATTTTTGCTCTTCGATATCCGAGTGCAAAAGCCGTGTTTATCCGCTAGAGTATAAAGTAAATTGAATTTAGAACATCGTGTGCACTAAGTTTGTGAATTCAAAACATCATTAAACCTATTTACTTCTACCTCCATGGTGCCGAATTTATTATACAATCTTTTTTAATTTGTTAAAATCTCAGACTCGGAACCTTCTTGGTGTACTTTTTTTTAATTTGCTTAGCGCGCGCCATTTTCTTTTCACGTCATAATTGTTAAAACTTTAGGTTAAAAACAAGAAACTTGAAAACAAGTGAAAAATCTAAAATGAGTGGTTCTAGCGACGAGGAAGTTTATTTGACGCCAACAGAATTGACTGAAACTGTTAATACTGCGCAAATGAGCTTTCTCCCTCAACAATCACGTGAGAAGTATTTGAAACAGTACGATATGTTTAACACGTGGCGACTACCTAAAGGAGCCAAAACTTTCTTAAAAAACGTTTTGATAGCATATTTTATTGAATTATCCGAGACCGAGAAATCAAGCACTCTATGGAGTACGTATTTAATGTTAAAAGCAACAATAAAAATGAAAAAACACATACATATCAACACCTATCCCAGATTAGTGGCATTTTGAAAAAGAGCCTCATCTGGTCATCAACCAAAAAAATCGAAGATTTTCATAGCATCTGAAATTGAAAAGTTTCTTAACGAAGCACCTGATTCCGTATATTTGACGGCAAAAGTAGGTCAGTTACACATTCAGTATCTAATAAGGTACACACGTCAAAATAGTCTAAGTACATTTTACAGAAACTGCATGTTTTATTAATTGATACTTTATTTTTTCTTAAACAAAGTAGATTGGTATACAATATTTTTGTTCTTGGAAACTTAAATTGGCTGATTTTAAAAACAGAAACTTTTCGATTGTGTTTTGTTTTCATTAAAATAAAAGCTAGTTATGGAAAAAACGAAACCCTTATAAGATCACTTTCTTGTCCGTCTGTCCGTCTGTCACCACCGATTTTCTCAGGAACGGGTGAACCTAGCAAATTGAAATTTATACCATATACTGAGGTCTATAGTTACCATTAGGTATATAAAAATCAAGTCCCGAGTCAACATGATAAAAAGATATGGGAAAATTTAGATTCTCGCGAAAGTCCCAAAATTTACCTTAATTTTTTATTTTTCGGATTTCCTTTACTTGTGCTGTAAGACCCTGCTTTTAACCAAAATTGACAGTTCTAGGTCAACCGGAAGTACCCTATAGGTTTTGGGTCGAAAACCTATATGGTAGTTCCCGTTGACCTAGAATCACAAAATATGGCGAGAAGCAATGTCTTACAGCACAAATAAATATGTACTTACTTTAATAACAAAACAAAAAACGATTTTACTATTACAAACTTATTATTTGCGGTTGGTGCAATAGCCGTTTCATGGGATCGAACAGCAAAGTTAAGTTTGTCCTTTCAAAAGTTTGTACGGATCCCTTGATGCACGAGGCCGACTTGCTCTTGGCCGATTTTTTCCCGATTTCATGTGTCTTCGTTGCTTGTTAAATTTGGAATCTATCTCACTTTTTAACCGACTTCCAAAAAGAGGAGGTTATCAATTCGTCTGCTTTTTTTATCATTTTGAGATATTCAGGTTTTGAATAAATTGAGTGATGAGTTATTTTTTATGTCATGGAGCGACGCCATTTGACTGCTGATGAAATTTAGAGAGCTGTAGGAATGCTACAAGCGGGAAGAAATCAGTCAGTCCTAGGTTTCTCGGCATTTTGGTGTCAATAGTAACGTGAATTGTTGATTTTGGCAGCGTTACGTTAATACAGAGGATCCTGCTGAGCAGCACCCAGGACGTGGAAGGAGAACAACTGCTCGACAGGACCGATACTGACAAGACGTCAGCCGACGTTAACCACCCGGGAGATAGGTTTAAAGCTACAATTGTCAATCGGTGTTTTCTCAATGGAAATCGCGCCCGTCGAAACGAATGATATAGGGAACACTTGACATGGACCCAGGAGCAATGGGATAAAATGTTATATTTCGACGAGTCCCGGTTTGGATTTAGGCCTGTTACGAGAAGGGTAAGAGTGTGTCGTCATCCTGGAAATGCTGAACGGCTGAGATGCATCTAGGAAGCGCACCCTTACAGTGGCTCCACAGTGATGGTATGGGCGGGTTTTATATAGAACAAACGAACTCAGCTCGTAACTGAGCTCGCTCGTTTTGTAGAAGGCAATATGAACGCTGCAAGTAACGTTGAACATGTCCTCGGGCCTTATGTTTACCCATTTGCATAAAGCATTGGCTCAGATTTACCGCTGATGCATGACAATGCGCGTTCGCACACAGCTCGGAGGACTAGAGAGTACTAGGCATTGGGAAACATCCGGGTATTGCCGTGGCCTGCACAATCGCCAGACCTCAATCCCATCGAGCACGCATGGGACATACTCCAGGGACGTGTTCTAGAAAACCTGGACTGGGTGATCCTTTACCATTGAAAGTTGGCGGTTTAGGTGTATCACCGACCCCATGAATAACAACGACTGTTTTATAGCTCCGTTAGAATCAAATAGAATACTAATGCATGCCATCAAATCTGATGAAAAACTAGACTTAGTAGCCCATTTAACTCATGCTACAACTGAATGTCAAAGAAGAAAAACTATAGCGGCAAAAGGGAGACGCTGAAAAAAGTAATTTCATTAAGATGTATCCAAAGAGTTGTTAAAACGAACTCTTCACAATGGCTAACTATCATCCCGACCTCCGCTAACAATACTGATCTCACAGCTACCCAGTTTAGGGATGCTTTAGCTATTAGGTACGCCCACGAACCTGCTAACCTCCCAAAGGCTTGTGACGGATGCGGAGAGAGTAATTTCGACTAAAATCATGCACTAAACTGCAAGAAAGGAGGATTCATAAAAAACGGTTACGATCAACACAGAGATGACTGTAAAAATTGGGCAGAGCTAGCTTGGGGAAATGGCACAATAGTAATAATGCAAGACGCAAGTATCAATCAACCAGCACTAATAGGTGATATGTTATTAAACAATGCGTGGGAACCTGCAAGGAAAGCGTTCTACGACGTTCGCATTGTAAATGCTGACGCTTCCTCTTACAGCAACGTCACATGGCAAAAAATAGCACAGAGACATAGCCGAGAGAAACATTCAAAATACGACCGACAGTTGAAGACTTAAGAGCCTCATTCACCCCGTTAATCATTTCATGCGATGGAGCCATAGGAACTGAATATAACAATTAAAAAAAAAAACGCATCAAAACTTAATGAGAAATGGCGAAACGCATTTTCTCAAATAGTGTACTTGGTTAAAAGTGAAAATACAAATCTCAGTTAAAATAGCAGTTTCAATGACAGTAAGAGGACATAAGGAACATGTCAGGGCCTTTCAATGTGAAGATGGAGCAGGAATACTTTAGTGACAGCTTGATCTCGTGAATCAGAAATATTTATGTGTGCAATGTACGTAACTCTGAGTTGTTTCTACACTAAGGTATTACACGTTTAAATAAATATCCATTCAGATTACAGTCTGATAACTTTAATTTCGTTGTATCTTTATTTTATACTACGTACATTACGGTACACACATTGTCAACTATTGTGATTAAATAAACAATTGAATAATGCATTTTGTTGCTTTAGTCACGAATGCATCAAAAAATGCTTAGTAATTATTTATAAAAGAAATATAAATATATTAAAATAGTAAAAATCGTTCAAAAGTTCAAAACCGTACATGTTGCTTAGACTTTTTTGATGTGTATACTAATCAACTACTTAACATAATTTAATACGTACTTGGTAGATGTTGATAGGCATAATTTATGCAAGCTTATCAATTTTATTAATTTATCTACTACAATACTCTTTACGTTACAGGTTGTTCTTATTATTGGTATTTATTTATTTATTTATTTATATAAATATTCAGTAGTATACATACATTTTAAACATTTAAGTTGGTGCCAACATAAACTCATTAGAGTTTTACCGTGGACCAAGATCATCGACTACATAATTTAGAATTAGATCCACTTAGGTGTGGGTACTTAGTTAAAAATAAAGAAACGACTACAAAAGTTACCACGGGTATTTACGGGTATAAACGGAGCATGTCGAAATAATAAACTAACACAACTGAATGTCAAAAACATTGAGAAACATTCAGATGACTTACTATGAATTAATTTACCTAATAAAAAGACAAAAAGTGACCGCAACTTCGTCATTCGCAAGGAATACGTAACAATTGTTGCCAAATATCAAGCCTTACGCCCGCCTAACACTCCAATCAATCGATTTTTTTCTACAATATCGCAACGGAAAGTGTGTTAGACAGCCTATGGGTGCTAATAAAATTGGCAGTAGCAACAATTATTGAAGTTCCAGAACCCCTGAACCCCAACGAACTTTAGCCACACTTTTGGCCGATTCAGGAGCTGATCTCCTGTCCCTTAAGTGCCATGCAGGCTGGAAGTCCAATGCGGTTGTAGAGGGATACATAGAGGATTCCATCCAAAATAAGTCTAAAATATGTAAAGGCATCGTAGGAGCCATAATACTAAAAGAGCCTCAGTCAGATCCTTGGACTGGCCCTTCTACATCAAAAATGAGCCGTTACGAAACACCTAACCATCGCCCTCTCTTGCCAACATTTACACCAAGGTAATGATGAATGGTTGAATGAAAGGTAATGATGAATGAAAATGAATGATGAATCGGTACAACCATGGTACAACTATTAGTATGACAGATAGTTTACCGAAAAACAGTAAACAAACCACTAACACCAACATTACAGTACCTAATAAAAATATTACACTCAACATAAGTAACTGTAGCAACGTAACTTTCAATTTTCTTAATTATACCTATGTATTATTTGTTATTATTTAAAGATTGTTCTGTAATACTTATTACCTTTTATAATTGAAATAAAAGTATCTTGTGATTGTAAATGTTTTTTTTTTTGCATTTAGTCATTTCCTCGCTGAGGTGGGATGAAAGTTACGTGTTGCACTCGAGTGCAAAGATTTTTCACCTCGTGCTCTTTTGATTCCCTCGCTACGCTCAGGTTTCTAAGTTTTGAATCACCTCCGCTTGCTCGGTCATCAAAATTGAGCACGCGGTTAAAAAGCAACTTTGCACTCTTGTATATATTGTGTAATTATACTTCAATTAATCTATGAGATCTGTCTCTACTAGTATATTCAGGTAAGGTACACCACAAAACAAAGCATAAAAACTAAAATTACCTTCTAAAAAGTTGGCAACCCAAAAAATACGCACATCTTCATCTATTACACTGCGGGCCCAATTAGCGGGGACAACCTAAACAAACCGAGAATACACTGGCAACACTCATTAGCTATGATAACAAAGCCCTTCAATTTCATCACCGCTTAGATTTGAGGCCCCATTTCACAATTAATTAAGTAGTGCCCTGAGCATAGTTTAAACATGACACAGGTGGATTATAGTAAATCAATTTTGAACAGGCGCTTTTATTTCATAAAAAAGGCTAGGAGGAAAATAAGTTTAGGGTAACACCTTTTAAGTTTTGCTGCAATCGGGTTAGAATATTACAAAATATTTTTCATGATAGTTTCTTTAAAAACCAGGAAAGCGCAAGATTTCTAATAGAACACTTTAAGTCATTAAACTTTGTCAAGCAAGTCAAATCGATATTTTTATGTTATGGAAATCTGACCATTACTTGTTTTCATGGATAGTTAAAATTAAAAAATGGTTTTGCAGTACACCGCATAAAAATACCTTGTTAAGATGACCTAAGGTTTGTCCTTACAAGATCAAAACCTCACAGAGCATGCACTTAAATGTACGCAAAACAAGCGCTTTGAACGTGAAGTTATTGTGGCAAGTCCGATATAAAATGATAAAAATGATGTTAATGTTACGTCGTACCCGTACCTACAATTACGGTAGTAGGTACCTACAAGTAGGTAGGTAGGTAGTAGTAGGTAGGTAGGGCGAGTCTCGAATGATGTAGGTACCTACTCTAAAGAAGGTTCGAGGAAGTCGTGGATCTTTCTCGAACGTTCGGTCGCCATATAAATAGTCGACGTGTTTGCGGGAGCAGGCAGTCTGATTTTAGTTACACAACGAAGCGAATCGAAGTGAACTAGAAGTGCGATGTCTAAGCGAATAGTGGTCAGTAGTGTATTTGTGATTGAGTTTTAAAATGTTTTGTGTTTAATAAAGTTACTCGTATTTGTTGTTTAATCGGTAGTAATTAATTTATCCCATACCCAGCTAGTAACATTAATTTTGCAAACTGGTTTTTACAAACACTTTTACAAGTAACTTTTTTTTAAATAGCATAGATGGGGCCGATGTTCCGTACTCTGAGATAAAACAGCCGAAACAAACTCAGAGATCTTATTCTTTTTTAAAGTCAAGACATAATCATGGTCGAATCACATGAGAACTATGCAGATTAGTGTCTGAGATGAACTTTTGAAGAAAGAACCACACAGATTTGAGTGGACGGCCTGTCCAGTGAGTGCAAGCATTAAATTTGTCAGTTATAGTGGTAGCATTTTTTTTTTTTTTCGGGTGGGAGTTCATCAAGTTCTTCCGCTCTGGGCGTATCAGGAGGGAGTGTCAGACTTTTACTGACTAAAACCCATCCATGTTCCTTCATCGCCCTTTGTGTTCCGGGGTCACGGTTTCTCTCCACTGACTCACACAGTACAATATGCTTGCATGCAACTCGTCCCAGTTAATAAACAACCTACGTCATCTTTATAGAACACTAGAAACACGAGAAAAGCGTGGCATAAACAAACAATAATATACAAAAAGGCATTACCTTCATATTTTATGCATTGTGCAGTCACAATTTTTCTTCCGTCTCACCCAACTAAAAGTTAGCAAAAATATTTCTGTTGTTCGTCCGCGATCTAACTCGCCAAGAAACAATTTAAACTTCTACATACTCTACACTGTCATAGTTAAAGTTTCGCTGATAAATTAGGTAGTACTTTATCTTAGTGTTGTTAGTACTTCCGAACTTGGTAAAGTCTAAAACAGGTGAACCAGAGTTATGCTTATCCATCTATTTTGTAGGCGGAAGTTTTGGGATCCGTGTAGTTAGTTGAGGCTTCTTAGCGTGAGATGTGAGTCTAGTAATTAGGGGCTTGTTGAGGCAAATTACGGGGCTCGTAAATATCTGAGGGATTAGACACAAATGAAATATATCTGCCTAGCTTTTTCCAGTCTATCCGGAGGCAGCTGAATACCAGTATTTTACTGCTTGATAAAAAGCAGGTTTCGATTTAAAACAAAAATCTAAATCTATTAAAATCAGTCAGCAACAGCTTCTTTGTTAAGCTGCCTCAACGTCGATGGACGTGGCTTTCTCCTGACGGTCACACAAAGAACGAAATCGACTGTCGCCTATGCTCAAGTGAAAGTATTATTAAAATAATGCACTTAATAAATTAAAATTCAGCTCCGATCACCGGGCATTAAGAATAACTGTAAATTTTGATTTGAAATTACTTAGCAGAAAACTTATTCAAAGTACAATCAAACGTTTAGTTAGATGTACACTTATTGCAAATAAATTGTAATTAAAAACACCTTCAGTTTATTATAAACAGATTCAGATTACGTACATATACAGTATAAAAACATAAAGGAAGCTATTAAATCCGCGAGTCAAAAAATCGTGTACCTCAAGAAAAACAAAACAAAACTTACTGGCAGCACAATACGTCTTATAGAAGAGCGACAGAATGTAACGTACCAAACTGCTGGCTATAGGATAGGGATCTTGACAGAAAAGTAAAGAGAAGCATCAGAAAAGACTTAAGGCACCATAACACACAAAGAAACACACAGACCTTGTCCATGCTGCATTGACAAACAACCGATCCCTAAGATCAGCTATGCGTGGTATGGATATAGACAGGTCTTCAATCACACATTTGGAAGATGAAAATGGCATAAAACAAGGAGATAGGGCAAAAATTATTGAGATAAGTGCCGAGTTTTATAAGTCACTATATTCCAACGACCAAATATCCCTACAAACAACCGAAGCATACTCATGCCTTGAAGAGGTCCCAATAATCACTGGCTATGAAGTAAATCAGGCTCTCAGAGGCATGAAGTACGATAAAAGTCCTGGCGAAGATGGTATTACAACCGAATCATTTCGAGCTGCGGAGCCTATATTGTTGCCATACATCTGCAACTTATTCAATTCAATATTGCAAACAGGGGTTTTTCCAAGCAGTTTCTGCCACTCAAACGTTATCCTCATCCATAAAAAAGGTGATAAGACAGAGATCGGCAATTACCGCCCCATCAGCCTCATCTCACACCTTTACAAAATATTCATAAAAGTTCTTGAAAACCGCATTTCTGGCCAATAAGAGCAGCATCAATCTCCCGAACAAGCCGGATACTGCCGTGGCCTCTCCATTACCTATCTACAGTCATATCTACAGTCCCGTAGCGAGGTTTTAGAAAAACATCTGGAATTCAACCTACCTCGCATTTGTAGACTACTCCAAAGCATATGATAGTTTAAAGCGCTCCGCCATGTTTGAATCTCTTCAAAAACAGGACATTCGACTTATATAAATAAACTCACTTCAAAAAATATACCTAAACAGCACAGCAGCCATAAAAATAAACAACACAGGACCATCATTCGCTATCCAAAAAGGGGTTAAACAGGGTGACCCACTTTCTCCAAAGCTCTTCACAGCTACGCTTGAAGAAGTCTTTAAAAAACTAAATAGCAATTGGAGGAACAAGGGAATCATCGTGGGCGATAGAAGATAAACAAATCTCCGCTTCGCCGACGATATTGTTCTTTTTCCCTCCACGGCAGCCGAGTTAGGGCTAATGCTCGACCAACTGAGCAGCGCCAGCCTCGAGGTCGGACTCGCGATGAATATGGTAAAGACCAAGGTGATGACCAACAGTACCAAGCGCAATATAGGAATTGGGGGTGTGAGGATTGAATATTTATACCTCGGCCAAATAGTTTCCTTCCAGGCAAGACACGATAAAAAAGTTGCTCGACGCACCGAAAACGCCTGGTCGATGAAGCAAATAATGAAGGGAACTCTTCCTCTCTCACTGAAGAGAAAACTCATGGACATGTGCATTCTTCATAGCCTCACCTATGGAGCAGCTCGTTGACAGACACCAAGTGTGGAGCAATGGAGCGCAGTATCCTTGGAGTGAAACTTACTGATCGTGTAAGGAACTCGATACTGCGTTCTAAAACTCAAATTGCCGATGTAGGTCACACGGCTGCCAAGCTCAAATGGAACTGGGCTGGCCACATCTGTCGCATGCCGGAGGAGCTATGGGCTAAAGCTACTACAAAATGGGTCCCAAACAGCAGCAAACGGCAACGTGGCAGGCCCAGAAGGAGATGGCGGGACGAACTCGACTCCTATCACAAGGATTGTCGCATAACAGCACTGGATAGGGATAAGTGGAAGCTCTCTTCCACTTATCCCTAACCACTAGCAAAGGCCTCTGCCTTTGCTCCGCAGTGGGACCACAAATGGCTGGTAATAATAATAAAAATTTCAATTTTAAAACCACTAGTAATTACTAGCTTTTGTTACTATTATCTGATTCTAATAGATATAATTAACAAACTATATCTTAAACACAACTAACTTTAATCTACTAAATTACTACATCTTAATTTGCAAATTAATTTAACAGACATTTAATTAAAACCTGTTTACTCAAACACAGTCAACAACGAAATTATCTTAAAACAATTATTGTTGAAATTGAACCTAAGGCCTTGTCTTTAGTGCTGATGCGGTAGCGGGCGATGTGGCTGGTGCAACTAGATGGACTGAATTGATATAAGAGGTAAGAATAACAAAAAATAAAACAGGTGCTTTTGGTTATCTCTCGATTCTGATCGACAGTAGACGCATTATGTGCTGGAGAACATCCAAAAATCTCTGATCATGACAAGATATGGGCAGAAAGTTACAGACTTTGGTCCTCGGACCCCTAAACACAGGTATCAAAGTGTTATGCGCATTCGTCTCAAAAGGAACTCACTGGATTCGAACGTTTGACATAGGCGCTCCCGCCTAAACACCCGCGATATTCTCTCACTAGACAAACCCCTAATGTAATATTATGAAGATCAGAACCAATTTAGACCAATTTAATAAAAATAATTAATTCTTGAATGAAACATAATATTTACACAACATAGACAGATACTTTATTTTTCGTACATTTATTTAAAATTTGTAGAGATAAACGTAGTTTCAGGGATTTTAATTTAATCTCCAAACACGTGAGAATCAGAAAATAGGTTTTAACTTAGGCACATTTTTGATAATTTGCTTGGAAGTAGATGGGTGTAACATATAAGATATATCATATAAACAGCAATATTAACTTTCGAGTCAGTTTGTAACATTGCATGCAGCCTCAGAAAATCACTGAATAGGCTCCAGTTTGTTCCGTGACACATAAAACTCTTACGGTATGACGATGCTTCTATTCTTCATAAGTTCATGCATCAAAACTATTAGAACAGCTTAAAATCATTTTTTTGTTAATGACTAGTTAAGCAGACTACCAGTGTCGTTCTTTGTTTATTTATATCGAGTGCAAATCAAACAAAAACAACATAGACTGAAACTCACTGGCAGAACACAACGGTGTATCAATTCTTTCAGTTTCACATAATTTCGAAAAGTCTACATCATAGATTTTCTTAGTACTATCACTTTTAACCATCTGTATAAATCGATGACCCCATAAAATATCATTTTCCGTGTAACTCGTCCTTGCTTGCACTTGCTGTCCAGTTGATTCTATAACTCCTTCAAAAACGGCCAAAATTTCGAATTTTCCTATCAACAGATCCGCTGCTGAAATATTGTATAGAGGACTGTTTTCATCTATTACGTGTATCACAGACACAGGCCATAAGAAGAAGGTTGATTCACAGCCATCCATTTCAACATCCAATTCTGTTTGTTCATAATTCTCATCATAGTCATCGCCAAGTTTCAGTACAAAAACTGAGGCTTTGATATTGAGTATCCTAGATTTCCTCATGTCTCCTACTCTGAATATCATGCACAGCTTCCCATCTCTCAACGTTACTACTGCTTGTCTGCTGAATAAAATAGTCTGCGTCCTTCCCTTTGGTCTCGTCAGTTTTGCAAATAGGATACCAACCATAAATGCTTGAAAAATTGAGCATACCATGCATTGTAAACACATGGCTGTGATCGACTGAGGACATTCCAGCGTTATAGCTCTTTTGCCATAAGCCACAGTTGTATGAACTTCAACACTGAAGAGAAATGTAGATGTAAACCCGTAAATATTTTCGACACAAGGTGTCCAATTTGTTTCATTCTGGTTTGGAGGTAGATGGTCTTCAGTCAGGTCTCCATGAGTCAATGCGATGATCCAGTAAATGAAGCCAAAGAACAGCCAGTCTCCAGTAAAGGCTAGGAAGAAGTGGACGAGGGTCCACCTCCAGCGAGCCTCGACCATGGTAACGAACCATCTTGAGAAGAAGCCTTGGTGGTTAGTGTTCCCCTGGTCAATATTGAAGTCTCCGTTCTTAAAGACGAATCTTTTAGTCTGATGGGTGGAACGGGATCGTTTCTTTTGACTGTGCAGTGGTCCTGTAATCATAACAAGGTTGTTAAATATTTAATGTGGGACGAAGATCACGAATCACTGTCGACAGTGTTATCTACATAATCATGTTATATGTAAGTCCATTAACAACATTTAAAGTCAATATACATGAAGAATTTAATATCTTGTCGTAATGATGCAACTGGGTTATGTACGAAATTGTTTTCATGAATACTACAAGTTATGTAGTTTGGCGATAAACTGTTTCAGGACACATTAACGTAACATATTATAATTTATCAGGTTTTATTAAAACACTTTTTTTGTTTATTTTAACTTTTCCTCAAAAATGGTATGTAATGTTGACATAACATCTCTAATAAGTATCCAGAAAGTGAACTCTACCGGAGACTTATTCACAACTGTCCAGTAAGAAGCGAGATTTATAATTTGGAATCTCCTACTGTCCAGTAAGTAAGTATGTAATTTACTTACTGGACAGTAGGTGATCCTCTTTAGATCTGCTTAGAAAAAAAACATAGTACCAGACACAGATTAGAGTTTAGCCATTATAACATGGTTATAGGAGGGAGGCTCCAAATATATATCCATCTCTCTTTTTGGTATGACTTTTTTTTTTTTTTTTAGGTGGGACCACTCGCAGACACAACACGTTAAGGTTGTCAAATTGCTTAACCGGACTATCCTCTGGTGGCCAAAAAATACTTTAAGGCCCCCAGCCAGGGCTTACAAACTATGGATTTTCATTAAATGAGCGACACTTAAGGGCACCCCCTGTGGGGTTCGGGCCTCGGCTTAGTGCGTCATTGAGGGAGGGCAGCAAGGGTGGCTGGGTCGGATTATTATTTGGGGAATTTAAAGCTACATGCTCAGCGGCGCGGGCTGGCTCGTCGAGCAAGGGTCGGTCAGTGATGTTACAGGGGGGTCGCGCTCGCGGTACGTCACGGCGGCGTGGTCGGTTACGAATTCGCGGTTTGTATTTGTGTTTGAGGTTTTTGCGTAGAGTGCTACTTTCCCTACAGTTTTCTTGAATGAGGGTGGTGGGGTCATCGGGGATGAGTAGTGTAAGCCTGGGACGGCGAATCTTAGAGATTTTAGATGGGGCATAATGGGCGGCTGAACGAATCAAGGGGTTGGTGTGCTTCTCGGCCTTATCAAAGAAACTCTTAGAGAGACGTTTCATGAACTGTTGAATGGTTGGGATTTTAAGATCTACATGAAGTTGCTCGTTCCTAAGGTACCACGGTGAGCCCGTGGCCCTTCGGAGAAAACGGTTTTGGAGGGTCTGCATCCTGTGGATTAGGTAGGGTTTTGAGTGCGCGAACACGGGGCACGCGTATGTCATGATAGGCCGAATGCACGCGGTGTAGATACGCAATTTGCACTTAAGTGACAATTTGCTGCGTGCATTCAGCACATAGTGGAGCCTACTGAGAGCGAAGGCGGCACGCGAGCGTACCGTCTTTATGTGTTCTCGAAAGTTTAGGCGTTGGTCTAAGATGACCCGCAAGTATTTGGCTTGCGTCTCCCAAGGGATCGGCTTGTCAAACATGGTGATCGGACTAGGGTTCGTGGGGATAGGGTGGTAGGGTCTGGTGAAGAGTACCGCCTGGCTCTTGTCCGGATTGACTTCTATTCTCCATCTCCGGAACCAATCGCCTAAGGCGTTCGGTTCGCACATCGGTTGTATTACTCTTTGGGATGTCGCTAGTGAACAGCGTGAATATTAATGGGGATAGCACCGAGCCCTGAGGGACACCGGCGCGAATCGGGTGAGGGGCGGAGAGCGCACCCTCGATACGGTATTGGAAGGTGCGATTCGACAGGAAGTCTCGGAGGATGAGAACGAGACGATCTGGCACACCAAGCCGATACAACTTGTATATCAGCCCGTTGTGCCAGACCTTGTCAAATGCTTTCGCAACATCGAAGAACAAGGCACCTGTTATCATGCCTCGCTGAAAGCGTTCGCTGATGTGTTCTACAATGCGGTGCACTTTTTGGACACAGGAGTGTTGGGGTCTAAACCCAAACTGCTCTTTCGGAATTAAACTCTTTGCTTCGGCGTAGTCCTTGAGACGCTTATAAATAAGCCTGTCGTAGATTTTGCCTATGACATTGAGGAGACTAATGGGGCGGTAACTACTCGGGGAGGATTTAGGCTTGCCCGGTTTGGGAATACCAATAACGGTAGCCTGTTTCCACGATTGTGGGAAGATATTATTGGCCATGGCGCCATTGAAGATGGCGGTTAATAATACTATGAGGGCAGGGGAGAAAAGTTTAAACACCTTATTGGTGATTTTGTCAGAGCCAGGGGCTTTCCTAGGTTTGAGACCTTTTATGATGTCCTCCACCTCGTCTGGAGTGACTGGGGGTAGGGGATCATCAGGGTCTTCGAAGGGGGGTAGGGAGGCCCGGTGTTCGACTTCAGCATCCACCTTAGCAAGGTGAGCTTTGTCTACTGGCTGGGTGCTGGGGGAGCATTGAGACTCCAAACTGTCGGCCAGACATTCGGCTTTGTCGTCGTCGTCGAAGGCAACGCTTTGATCGGATTTAATGAGGGGGGGCATGGGAGTGACCTCAGAGGAGCGCAGTTTCCTTTGCAGGTCCCAGAAGGCCTGATGGGTCGGTTCCAGGTCATCGAGCATCTTGTCCCACTGTTCGTCACGCAGTTTTTTGACGCATCTACTTACTTTGCGTTGTAAGCGACGCATAAAAACTTTGTTATTGACACAGGGGAAAGCTCTGTAAGCACGGACAGCCGCGTTCTTCTCGGTCACCAGCTCACGCACGTCATCCGGAAGTTTCCAGCGGAGGTGATCCTCCGCCGGGACCTCCCTTGAACACTCGTTCAGGACTGACTGTACGTGACCAGTGAACAAGCCGATCGCGGCCTCCGTGTCGGCTACAGTTTCGATATTGTCCGGGATTTGGTCTAAGTGAGGGGACTCGGTGGATTTCAGCAATTCGCTTACTTTCCCCCAGTCCGTGATCACTTTGGTGAGGGGGGGTTAAGTGGGGTCAGAAGGACCATATCTAGGGGCAAGTTCTATAATCACGGGTCTGTGATCTGAATTGAGCTCGTCGATCGTTTCAATAGAATGCAATCGCAAGTTTACATTCTTCAGAAGCGCGACGTCTAGCACATCGGGGATGTGGTTGGGGTTGTTAGGAAAGTGAGTGGGATGCATCGGGGCGATGACATCAAAATTGAGGGGGTTTTGGTATGACATTTAATGATATATATATATAGATATTTTTGGAGCCTTAAACAGCCATTTTATAGTCTGCGACACTTAACGCGACGCAGGAAAAGTATGCACGTTCCGTTTTGTACTTAGTAATGTTGTAGAAGTATAGTGTGGGATTTTATGTTTGTATTTAGTAATTTCAGTTTATAAATCATGTTGGATTTAAACTTTCCATTCTAAAATTAACATGGAGTTTCAAAAACAATAATTTACTGCCAGCCAAGAGTCCGTTAATCAAGATGTACAACAAACAAATATAAATGTTCCCGGTAAATCGATCACAATATCTATCAGTAATTGCCCTAATATGAATGTAACCTTCAATGTTAATTAAACGAATTTTTCGTTAAACTTTCTTTAATTTTTGAGAAAAGCATTATACAAATCTCAACCAAGCCATCCTGGCCTCGTATATAACCGGACCGAACCGCAGGTGAGGTCCGGTTATATACGAGTTCAGTTATTTACGAGTTCGGTTATATACGAGTTCGGTTATATACGAGTTCGGTTATATACGTGTTCGGTTATATACGAGTTCGGTTATATACGAGTTCGGTTATATACGAGTTCGGTTATATACGGTTAACTCATACTTGGCCAGGAAGGCTTACTTACTGAATTCTGTAGTAATGTACTATTACTCTTTGTGGTTACACAAAGAGTCTCAAAACGGAATGGGTGTAGTCATATTGAAAGGGATGCTGCAGACTCTCAAACTGAGCAACTTTTTCATTGGGACCAACATTGTAATCGCTAAAAACTAAACAACTGCCCCATACCCACCCAACCCAACCACACATTTGGGGTTTTGGGTCATTCAGGTATTGAAATTGTGATTGTTCAGATTTGGTGTGGTCCCATGAAAAGTTTTGATGGTCTGAGGTACCCCCTTAAAGATGACTAATGGGAATACACCTCGGTTACACATGTGTAAGCAATCTTCTTCTATGACGTTCAAAAATTATACATAAAAACTTACTGTTGTTAGGATAATAAACTCCTGGTTCTAAAAACACAGCCTCAATAACAGAATTTTCTTCAGTATCATCAAAATCTTCACTGAAACATTTTAGTTCTTCTCTTTCACTCATGACTGTTTAGAGCTGAAACAAGACATTTAAATTTGTATCTAATAAATAACTGGAGCAAAATGAAATTTATTGTTTAGTACGTTGAAAATCTCTAACGGCTTTGAGTGGTTTTCTGCAAACAAGATACTAAGGTAACATTTCCATTCAATAGCGATTGAAATATTGTTAGATGGTTTCTTAGAAACACTCTTGCAATGAAAGTGAAACGTAACATTTTGCACTGCAAATTGAAACGATTTGTTGGAAAGGTGTTTTCTTTACAACATGGCATGATGAACGTTTCATTTTATTTATTTTTAGTAATTTTGGCACCACTCATGCACGTCTTACTGTGGTTATTGTGCATTTTTTTTTGTTCATCTGAACTGTCCCACTTCTGGGCAAAGGCCTCCCATTCCTTCCACTTTTCTTGATGTTACGCGTCTTCTCGCCAATTAACGAGAAAGCCATCCAAGGCGTCCCGCCATCCACTATTGTGTGTTTTTTTTTGCCTTTTTATTATTTTCTTTTGACTTTTTAGTACAACAAGAGTAACCGTTTTAAAACCAGAGAACCACAATTTAGTGTTTAATTCTTTCACATTTATGAGCATTTGCTTTGAACGTGCTCATAAATAAATATGAAAGACCTTACCGCATTCAGTAGTTAAGCCTTTTAAAACCATGCAATTTACTTTTGACCAATGTCCAGATGGATGATGTAAACAGAGAATAAAATGTTAAAAAAAGTAATACTCTTACCTCCTGTCAAGTAGTTTTGTATTCAACTGGAAAAGTGGTCCAAAAACACAAGTATCGCACTATCCCAGCAGCGGTCATGAAGCAGCCCGCAATGTCTATCATTCTCGCAAAGCCGCCGCCAACTGATACGTTATCTACGAGATTTTCAATTGTAATTATTGTAGATATTATAATTACTTCATCTAACTTTGATAAGAGATTCTATTTGTTCTTTTTTAAGACTGAATTATTTGGGAAAAGACAAATGAATAGAATACCTAGTTTTTAATAACCCGACAGCCAACATCTTAATTTTCTAGACTTTGGAGCGCGTAGTTATCTCGTGGTCAATCAGTGACTGTCTCCTACGCATAAGTAACGATACTCTACACATCGCGGCACGGTAACTTATGGCATTCTTTAAAGAAACTCTTGTAAAACCAAGTCAGAGGCTCACGTGCGGCATAAAAACTCTGACACCAGGTTAGGCACTAACCACACGAAAAAGGAAAAAATAACAATGTCTTTTGTTGCCGCAAGTCGCAAGTCGCTTGAGCATGTAGCACGTAGCTAAAAGCTTAGGTCTATCTTCTCCGACGTCATTTAGTTCAATCTTCGATTACTCTCGTCCAGGTTCTACCACCCACCCAGTGATGATCTCCACTCCACCTGGCCTAAGAGAATCCTATACCGATATAAGCTATAATACAACATTTGCCGAGTCATGATCTCCAATCAGTTGGTTGGCAGGTACAAGCGATAGGAAGATAGGTATTTGTCTTCCAGAAATAGATGGACAAACATACTGTCAGGCCTGTTTCTTCATAAACTTTGTGTCTGTATATTAATAGAATATTTAAACTCACTATTTCGCAAGATAAGATTTCCATGACGTATCAAATGATATTTGCTTTGACTTATGCTAAGGTTTCGTCAGATAAGTAGTCAAAATAGTGCTAATTGTTAGGTAAGAGTTTAAATTACTGGTGTTATGTACTTATGGTGGTGGAAAAAAAAAAAAAAATTTTTTTCCACCACCATAAGTATTATTTATTATCATCATCATTTCAGCCGAAAGACGTCCACTGTTGGACATAGGCCTCCCTCAAGTGTCGCCACGACTCGCATCCAGCGGATCCCCAGTCATTCGATAACCTAGTGGGAGACCATTAAACTAAACAACTTTATTCATGGGACCATTATCGTACTCGTAATCCCCAAAATTAACATACACAAATTATATGGGGTAATTTATCAATTGGGTAATCGCGAACAATAATTCTATAGTGTCAAAAATAATTTAAACAAACTTCAATAATTATGTTTGTTGCCACAAATTCGTAAAGAGTTTTAAATAGATTTATCAATTTAAATTTTCAGTGTTTATTATGAATGAAAAATATGTATGTTCCTACTAAAATCAGCGTAACTAGAATATCATGTGAAGGTAGCTTCTGTAGTTGATAAGCAAGAACAAATATAATTTGAGTGATAATAAAACACTTGCTATTAACTTTATTTTTATTAGAAACACAAATAACTAAGATTTTTACGTGATCTGGAAATAACATGTACTTGCTTAGGTTTATGTAAATTTAACTAATTATGATTGAAATGATTTTGTACATAAGAAAATTAAAGGAAATTGGAGTTCATAGAATTCGGTGTTTTATAGTCTCTGCATGTGTAGCCCCTCGAGGATACAGGTATGGAGTATATTAAATTTAAAATGAGTATATATGTATGTGTATCCTTGCTATATTTTTTTTCAACTGAAAAATCCCTTGGGTGAATTTTAGTACGTCGAGTTAATATGTAGTTCGCCACTGGGTTCGCCATACGGCCACGCCACGCCATATGGGTTCCATCGAGAGATATTTTTAGTAAGACAATCGTGAATTCTTCTTGATGCGACTTTCCTATCCATGACCATCATTTGTTTTTAGGGTGCCGTACCCAAAGGGTAATAACGGGACCCAATTACTAAGACTTCTCTGTCCGTCCATCCGTCCGTCTGTCTGTCACCAGGCTGTGTAGATGTATTTCTGTTGCCGCTAAAACAACAAATACTAAAAACATAATAAAATTAATATCTAAGAGGGGCTCCCACACAACAAACGTGATTTTTTTGCCGTTGTGTCTAATGTTGTATAGATAATGGTACGAAACCCTTCGTGCACGAGTCCGACTCGCACTTGGCCGGTTTTTTTTTTTCAATTAATTCCTAGAGGTTTATAAGCGTAATAATAAATTGATATACACACATCAAAAGTATCTAGGGATCAACATATATTTTTGCAATAACTTTTCTCCTGATTGATATTAATTAAAATTTTCTTTAAGGATTCATCAAATAAAGTGTTTTCGTTTGTCACAGTAACGATAAACCAAGTCACCTTTGCATTAATAAAGAAATTTGCCATTTTCCTAATAAAGGGATTTTTGACATTTGAACCACTAACATTAAAGTTCGAAAAAAAGACTGAAATAACAGTTTTCTTTAAAATTTTATTGGGTAACTTAAACAATTAATAATCCGTGTTTCTACCGCGAACACTAACAACACAAGAACATCGGTTTGGCATACTCAAAATGAGTTCATCCAAATCACGCTGTGGAATGGCCGCCCATGTTCGTTGCAACAACAAAAAAAGGTCTTCTTGCGACTGGATACCCTCCATATTCGGCAGAGCTCTTCTCTGTAGCATATCCCATGCATGCTCAATCGGGTTCAAGTCTGGCGACTGAGCAGGCCAGGGCAGGACATTGATGTTAGCTGCGGCGAGAGTCTGTCTTACAACTCTTGCGGTGTGCGGTCGTGCATTATCATGCATTAACTGAAATAAGGGACCGATTTGCACTTGTAGAGGAACGATGACGTCTGATACAATCGTCTCAGCATAAATTTGAGCGTTGAGGTTGCCTCTGATCCAAATCAACTCAGTTCTTCCGCCGATCCAAATACCCGCCCATACCATGATGGTTCCACCACTATAAGGATGGACTTCCTGGCAGGATTTTAATCGCTGTTGGCGTCCAGGGGTTCTCCAGTGTCGTATACGTCTTGTATCCGGTCTCATACCAAAACGAGACTCATCAGAAAAGCACACGAAACGCCATTGTTCTTCTGCCCAATTTCTGTGTTCAAGAGCCCATTGATATCGAATCCTACGATTGTGCATTGCTATAGGTGGTACCCGTAGCGGTCTTCGGGAATGAAGGTTCACTTCATGCAAGCGGTTTCTGACTGTTTGGTCGCTAATTAAGTTCCCTGAAGAGTGATGAAGCCTCACGGCTAACATCATGGCGGTTATTGTTGGAGCTCTTCGAGTTAAGATTTGAATGTATCGGTCTTGTCTCCGTGTGGTGCAGCGATACCGTCCTCCATGGCGCTCAGCCACGGTACCAGTGCTTCGGTAACGTGTCCAAAGTCGACTGATAACACTCTGACTTGTATTCAGAGCTAAAGCTACAGTGCGTTGCCGGGAACCAGCTTCTATCATTCCCACGGCTCTGAGCATTTCTTCCCTGCTTAAATGACGTCGCCGCTCCATAATAACGTTGGTTTTAATCAGTAGTAGGGAAACAGTAGCACTAATAATGTCTTCAATGCGTTGTATGTTTTTATAGGGAAAATATTGACAGCTTATTTTCATCTTTTACTCGAATTTGATTGAGAGTTCCTGATTCAAATTATGAAATGCACCAAAAAGGATCCATATAAATTTATAAAATCATAAATTTATTACAAAGCCACATCTCAATCTCAAGAAATCCGCATAAAAATGCTTGATCCCTAGACATTTTTGATGTGTGTATTTTGACATTTTTGACATTATATTATTTTGATGTGTTGACTACATCAGAACGTCAACACATCTGAACGTCAAAACATCAGAATCTAAATACTAATAATCCTATCATTATTTTTTCAACCTACCACGCACAATAATACCTTCACCAATTTCTATTAACATTATTCTAACCCACTATCAGTTTTCTTGACACAAATACCCGTAGAACTACAACCATTTATTAGATATAAACACTGGCAACATTATGAACTTATCGGCGCACGGCGGTGGGGATAAAAGGCTTCCCGCGTGATCGAACTCCCTCCCTGCCCCCCTATCGTATCGCGTAATTCATTACGACATTATCTAACACAAGAAATTGTTTGGAAAACATCAACGCTATAGCTAATAGCAAAATGGTGTATGTCCCGATTTCGTGTCTTTCGGTTTGGTGTTTCGTGGTTATGATGTTATAACTTTGATTCCTGTGATAGATAGATGATCACTGAGAAATATATACATCTGAATGCCAAAAAATAAGGAGCGACGTCGTGGAAGACCTAGAAGAGAATGGCGAAATTAACTGGACGTCTTCGTGAGAGAACGGTCCATAATAGTCAACTGCCGTTAGAAATGGAAGGAGTAGAGAGAAGGTTTTGCCCAGCAGTGGGACATTTAATGTTGCCATTCGAAGAAGTGACAATTTAACATATTTAAATGAAAAATTTCTGAATTAGAAATTATTGCCGTGTTTGTACACAGCACTAATGTTAAATTGTGCCAAAATACAGTTGATGCTACCCACTGAAACCAACCAATCAAACTGGAAACCCGAAAATTCGTCAAACAAGACTTATGACCGTTGCTCTCCGCACCACATCCGGCAAAGGTCGGGTGAAAAGGGATGCTGACAGATGACGAGGCATCCCTCCGCGGGGTGTTTGTCATTCTATTAGGAAAGAAAACATTTTCTAGCTATACTTGAACCAATTTCGGGAACGGCGCGATTAGTCGGGAAATTAAATGGGTTATGTTGAGGCTGGTGGAAAAATAAACGTTCCATCACGACTGTATTTAAACGGGTAGGTAGATGTCTAAAGTACACCTACATTTCACCGATTAGTGACGTTGAAATGTAACGTGATTTTTGCCTTCGGTGCAGGAATTGAGTCTTCGGGTTAATACTGACAAATTCCTAGTTCAATCTCAATGACACTTTTACTTGACCTAAGTCAAAGACGAGATCCTGTGCTCAGCTGCTTGCTACCTCTAGGTCAATGGGCCAGTCTTATAATTATTGTCTTCATTATCTTCCTGCCTTTGTTGTTCCATGTTGTTTCTGGTCGGCGCAACATGTTTTTTCATCCATTCTCCGCTGTCAATTGTCAAACTATTATTGAATCCTTTTTCCTTCATATGATTCCTTACACAATCCCTGCATCTTTTTCTTTGGTCTTCCTCTCCTTTTAGACCCATCCATCGTCTTACAATTATTGTCATGTTGTAAAAAACTTCTAACCCGTAACTATACTAACTCTTTTTAATCGTGTAAGCTCTTTCACAGTCATAACTCTTCGCAACTCAAAGACCAGAGCAAACATAAAAGAAGAATACACTTAAAGTTTAGTTATAACTAAAACGCGATACAAAAACGTACTATCCTTAAAACGTAAACACCCAAACATAAAATGAAAAGGTTTCCCTAATATTAACATAAGAATTTCATCAGCGGGGCTCCCGAGTGTGTCCGAAGGTTGTCCATGCGTCCGAGAGTGTCCGAACATCGCTCAATGTCCAGCCGGATCTCATATCCGGACAACCCGACCATTTTCTGTAACGACTAACGTAAACTATTCAATGCTTCAAGGGGATTTTCGTATGTGTATACTAAAACGTTGTTGGTAGAGTTATTTTGATGTTTGGGTTTTTATTATTATTAATTTGGGGGCACTACTGTATGGTTTGACTAACAGGTATTAATACAGATGACACTTAGCGTTAAAAATATTATATATATATCCTTTACCTATGAACTTAAAGCAGTGATAGCCTAGTGCTGTGACCATGGGACCAAGTCATAGGTCGCAGGTACGAACCCAAGACACGCACTCTGATTTTTTGGATTCATATACGTATTGTATTTATTATCACTTGCGTCGATGAAGGATGCCCGAGATTTATTTCTCGGCGACGTAAATCTAAGTCACAGGCTCATAGGCGGCATAAAAACTCTGACACCAAGTTAGGCACTAGTCACTCGAGAAAGAAAGAAGACTTATGAACCGGTAAAAAAACATAATCACTGCAAAAAAAATGGCTGTAACATGTTAAACCATAACGGCAAAAGCCGACAGCAAACCTCAAGAATGAAATAAATTTTAATAGATCGCAAATTGGAGACAAATTTTTTTGGTGGTTCGATGTGTTGACGTCAAGCTATCATGTGTATTTTCGGTTTTACTGTGCGACAAATAGAGGTAGATGAATCAGGAGATTTCAACATTTTTCACACTGTATGAATACCTCAACAACCGTGCATATGAACTAGCTTTATAAGTATATCTAATTGCTATGCCTTATCAGTTAATTATGATTATTGTTAAATGTTTAAAACAATTGCATTTATTTATAGTAATTACTTAAACATAGACGAAACATTATGAACTGATATTATTTTAATAGTTTTGCTTCAGATGTAGACTTTTGCTTTGTCTTTTATAAGTGGCTATCTTCAAAAGAATATCTAAAAAGAAAACATACAAACAAAGAATTAGATGGTTTAATAAACGCCAAAACATAGATATATATGTTACACTAACTCAATGCGCCAAAATAAAAGAAGACCGCCAACATCAAGAACCATAAAAAAAAATCCAAAAAGCAACGATCGTCAGGTGTTCTATAGTTTTTTTTTTACCAAAAATTATAGCAATAGTTTTTGTGTTTGTCCTTTGCCTGTCCTTAGTTCATATTGTCTGTCCTTACAATACGATGCTGTACCAACCACAGTGTGCATGCCCAAGTCTGTATAAGCCCGTCTGTGGATCTGATGGGGTGACGTTGTAATGATTGTTTTTACATGGGTTTTAAACTTACATTTTTAGATATTATTAACCTGAAAATTTAAGCATTCGTCCTCTCTAGGTAGCTTCATGCTCATTTCCTGGAGGCTTAGCATACCTTTTTCATGTTATTTACGTTTTTCTGTAGATTTTATCTCTCTTGAATCTTTGTTTACGTTAGTAATGTCAGTGAGTGACGGGCCTAGTTTTATTTTTAATTTATTGCTGGATCTAGTTGTAGGTCGTATAGGTAAATTACATCGACCTCATTAGCTTTTCTTTTTTATTATGTTCTAGAAATTAATTCTAAATTAAAAAATGTCAATCATCTGGAGATGACGAGATCCAGGTGGTGGAATTTTCAGTCTACTTTTGGTGCTGGTGTCGGCAAGAAGTTTGTTTTTTTAAGTATCGGTTGATGGTAGGGCAGTTTCCCTCCTCTCTTTCTCCTCCCTGGCGTCTGTCATAACCCCTGACGCCATGTGGACACAAGCCCGTCGATAAATATTATCACCGTGTTACAGAAACATCATTATTGGCAGCAAGCAACGACACTCCGACGACTGGTGATTCTTAGCCCTTTCCCTACGACCTACCCGTCCGAGGTCGGCGACTTCAGAAACTGGAAACTCCTCAGAAAACTGATGTCTCTTGGCCTTCCGCGGTGAAGACTCAAGACTGATGTCCCTCGGCCCTCCACTGCCAAGGCTGATGTCTGACAACCCTTGGCTCTCTCTCTCCATTTCATCTTCAGCTCCGTACGCCGGCTTCTCTGGCCTAGTTAGGGTTAGATAGCTCCAGCCCATATATGTAGGCTCTATATAGGTTAGGTTGTATATTAATAATAAATTCTCTTATCTTGTCCCCGTGACTAATTATTTTAACCGTATTCTCCTCCAGACTGAAAGTTAGTCACTGAAGGTCAGTGTGACCTTACAGTTTTCTGGCTCCTACCAGGAAAATGTAACGTTACAACGCATAGCAATAAATTGTGCATGCAGTGTGGCCACCCAGCATTGACCATCGTTAGGCATGGGCCGTGTGACGATGAAGAATATGACATGCTGAAAAAACAATATAATATGCTGCATTCAAGGAATTAGTTGTGTATTAAAATTGTAAGATGTCGAATGGTGTTGTTGTTTCCCTTTTTCTGTTATCTAAGAAGATTTCAGGCAAAACATTTTGAAGTGAAAACTTCTCTATGCGGTATGAGCCCTTTTTGGGTGAACAAAAATCATGGAACACGTGTCATCGTCCCCAAACGCATTCATAGAATGGTTAGTCAAAATCAACCTCACATAAAAGTAAAGTTAATTTTGAAATGATTGACGATTAGATACAATTCAGAAGTTACATAGTTTTCACTTCTATCGGCAGTTCACAATGACTGCCCCGCATGTTTTTTGAAGTGAAAACTGTTTTAGGCGCGTTGACTTTTTGGGTGAACAAAAATCATGGAACTCGTGTCATCGTCCCCGAACGCTTTCATAGAATGGTTAGTCAAAATCAACCTTATACAATTAAGATAAAGTTTATTTTGGATTGATTCTGTTCAATAGCTTAGTTTTTACTTCTATCGGCAGTCCCCAAAGTTTTTTTTACACAATCATTGTCCTGCATGTCCGTGCAGCAAGTATTCTTCTTTCACCCTTCTCTATTAGTCGTTAACTCAGCAGCTGTAATCACCCCTTGTTTAAAGCAATCATCTTTCACACAGTCCATCCATTATTTCTTTGGTCTTGCTATACTAAGTTTTAAGTATGAGGACACTTTCATACTTAAAACTTCCTCACGATATTTTCCTTGGTAAAAAAAAATATATTCTAAATTCAAATTGCTTTAATTACATCGCAGGTGTAGAGTATTCTCTTTGGATATCTTAGGTTGGCTTGAGTCCCCTGGAATATAATGTTAGTGACCCAAGACACGGCTTGAGACCCTTGGTGAATAATCTAGTTTTCATTATTTTATCATTTTGTAATTGACTGCCTCGTCGTTCGGTCTCGTGGTCGCAAGCACGATTGCTGAGCGTGAGGTCCAAGGTTTCCTAGGTCGTACAAAGTATTTTTTGGCTTTTTCCATCAGGAATTTCACAGTAGTAAGCAGCCACGGAGTCTGGATTTGTTCCTGGTTTGTTGATTGATGGCAATATTACATAGGACTTAAACATAACTGGTGTAATGTAGGTTTCTATTAGGTACCGCGCGTAAGGTCACCCAAGCGTTGGACTGACCAGATCAAGTCTGCCATTGGGGGTTCAGTTAACGAATGCGGCAGGATGACCTCTAGCAGGCAGCGGTGGCGAAATGTCGTGAAATGCATCACATCTGTTGCAGTGTTAGTTGCTGCTTTCTGTTGTAGTGTTAGTTTAACCATTTTTATTTGTGTGTTTTGTCCCGTGCGTGCTAATAAATGCTTTTTCTTTCTTTCTTTCACCTGCCTCTTCCAATACTGCTACGAGTACTTAACGATCACGACCGCTCAGTCAAGAGCGTACCGGATAAGATAAGATTAGGTACCTTGGGGTATTAAGTTATGTTATTCTTTAATGAATTTGGTCAATTTTTTTATTTTTAATGTATTTAGTTAATAATAATTATTCATTTGTACAGAGATAGACTTAATGCCATGGGCTTTTTTCTTAAAATTTATTTTATCAAAATAATTGTAAAGGTCTTCCATCAATTTCTTATACATAAGCGGTTGTCAGTCACAATAATGCAATTTGCAGATTTATTTTATGTTAGAACACCTAGATACCTATTTATTGCGGTTTTATTTACTAAAATTGACTAAAAGTTAATTAATTTTAATTCTCTCCTAAACCGAACTAGTTTGGACAGCTAAAAGATTAAAGAGTTAACCTTTTGTTCAAAACTTTACTTAAATTTAACTTAGAAGGTTGTATTTAAATAATTAAGTTTATCTTGTAAATTTTGTAAAGAATAAATGGTTTATTTTAATTGAAATTCTTAGGCATGTTATTGTAATGAGTTACAAGCAAACTTATTAGTAAAGATATTTGTAATTTTTCAAATTACTTACGAGTGTCATGTCAATTTATTTAACATTGTTAAGAATCTACAAATGAAATCATTTTGAAAGCAACAGCCACAAGGATGCAGTGTTTATGCATTTAAAGCAATTGTAATTATTTTTACACACAGTTACGCCTAGTTTCCGGGGGTGGCAGACACTACAAAATGACATACGTCACCTATGCAGTAAGCTTCACACACAATGAAACATCTGGCTGTATTAGTAGACCGCATTCTCTCAACTGTGTTTTTGTTTCTGTAAGGAAAGATATCTGATATTTATTACCTGAAGGTAACAATATGTTTTTTTTTTCGGATGGTAAATCATCAAATGACTTCTCCCGCTCTGAGTGAAGCAGGAGGGAGTGTCAGACTTTTACTGACTAAAACCCATCCATGTTCCTTCATCGCCCTTTGTGTTCCGGGGCCACGGTATCTCTTTCGAACAGTCCCGCAGCCCCGGCAGGGATCGGAACTATTTTTTTTTTTTTCGGTTGGTAAATCATCAAATGACTTCTCCCGCTCTGGGTGGATTAGGAGGGAGTGTCAGACTTTTAATGACTAAAACCCATCCATGTTCCCTCATCGCCCTTTGTGTTCCGGGGGCACGGTATCTCTTTCGAACAGTCCTGCAACCCCGGCAGGATTCGGTCCTTGCGGACCCCTTCCTTTTTGCTGACTCTCTTTGAGGCGTGCATGGAACGAGAACGCGCCGTCGACACGGCCTGTCGTCATGAAACGGACGGACGGCCAGCTAGCCCATAGCCCACCGTCCACAGGCCCGCGCCTACGGTGGCCGAGGGCCACGTGGTGGCCCCCGACGCCCGGGGCGTCTCCTGCGGCGGCCGGGACGCTGTGAGGTTCCCTCTCACGTTCCGCCACTTCCTTCGCTAGCATGACTGCTTCGTAGAAGGAGGTGACGGCGTCCCATTCCGTCTCGCTCCGGACCATGGATGGAACCAAGGCCGGACGAGAGAGGTCGCCGCCGCCGATCGCCGCTACAAAGACACGGCTGTGCGCCGCCCACGCGGGGCACACCTCCACCGTGTGCTCCATCGTGTCCTCCGATCGATTCTCGCAATGGCAAAACACCCGGGCGTTTCCTCCCGCCCGATTCGGTGCAGGAACCTCCTGAAACAACCGTGTCCGGTGAGGACCTGCGTTGGACGCCAGACGCCGTGGCGCCTCTCAAGCCACTCCTCAAAGAGGGGACTATTGTGGCGTGCCCTACACGGGGTTGCACAGTCGCTCTCTCCATGTCGCCATGAGATAACACCGGAAGTCTGTCCGCTGAGCGACCATTTGCCGCGGCAGCGGAGTTTCCCCCGGCGTAGCGCCTCCGCGCGCTATTCATGCAGGCGCGAAGGTAACAATCTGGATGATAAACATTGCTAAATTGAAGACACAATCAGACCGGTGCACAACCTCATAATTTTATATGACTTGTAAAACACATTGGTCAACTAGTGTTACGTTACCATCATCATAATCTGCCTAGCTTTTTCTCAACTATGTTGGGGTCGGCTTACAGCCTAACCGGATGCTGCTGAATACCAATATTTTACATGAAGCGACTGCCTGTCTGACCTCCACAACCCAGTTTGTACTGCTGTTATTTGTGTTACAAATAACAGCCGGGACCAACGGCTTAACGCGCTATCGAAAGCACGGAGGAAAGTTGGTATGTAATGGATGGCCACCCATCCACAGACCAACCTTTTACAAGCGCTGCTTAATTTTAAAGATCGAGCCTTGAACTCCTCCATAATTTATACGACTTATAACAACATGTAATACATATCAGTATAAGAATACATAATGAAGTCAAAACCACCAAAGTCAATTTAAAAACTATAATCCTCTTCACACTTTTTGCACCTTAAAACAACAGATACATTTTCACGAACAAACCTCTACAGTTTTCATCCCCCGCTCTTGTAAAATTTAAATAAAAAGCTTATAAAAGTTGAAGTAATAAAACGGCAGAATTTCTCTTAATAACTTATTCAATGCAAGTTCCTCGTTCAACGCATTCATGGCTATTATCCGACCTTAAAATTTCATCTTTCCTCTAGCAAAGGCGGTTTGCATCCTGTGAAAGCAAAGCGAGAGATGGGCGAAGCGGGAAATGTCATTGGTGAGGTTGTAAAATAATGTAAGAGTAATATTGACAGCAAAAATAAAAACTAAAAAGAAAGTGTTTCTGTATGTGTCTTACCAAGCGGTATCGTACTACCCAGTACTAATTGGGGTCGAGGAGTTCAGATAGGCAGTTGCTCGCTGTAAAATACTGGTATTTAGGTACATCCGGTTAGACTGGACGCCGACCCTTACATAATCGAAAAAAAGGCTATTGTGTTGTGTGTACTGTTAGTTATTGGTGTCGATTCTGTTGTGCACAAACTAAACTTAATTTAAGCAATTGCTATCTTTTACTAAAAGGCAGTGCGAGAAAAGGACGGCTATAGCTAATGTACTAAGTTAGAGATGTCAAACTAGTTTATGCCTTGCACTTCACCGTGTTTTTAGTCGACATGTTTTTACGTGCACCCTTCATTTGTATAGAAATATTAGTTCAAACTCAATTTGACAGCTCTAAATTACGTCCGTCTCTTTCTCGTTTTATTAGAGAGAAAAAGATAGCAATAGCCTAAGATAAGTTTAGTTTGTGCACAACAGAATCGACACCATTGTATGTTTTTTTTGCAGGCTGCAGGTGCAAAGAGGTGCTTATGTGCAAATGCGAAACTTTGAGTAACCAAGGAGCGTTTTGATAGGAACTGTTATCTTCTAACGTTTCCTATATAACAGAGGCAATGTATGTTTATGTCAAATAACTATTTTATTGAATTCGTAAAAATCTCTCACAAAATGCAGTATCGATCTCTCAATTAAAACTGGTGCTGGATGGTTACCTTTACAACAGTACAGTGTCACACGTTTCAGTTTTCCATCTACAGACACAGTGTTTTGTTTTAATCTTATTACAGTGCTGTTTTGTTGGAACAACGTACGAGTTTGGTTTAAAATCCTTATGCAGGTAATTATGTAGAATAGATGTAGTCGTGGTGCATGGTCTGCTCCTTTGTATAGTTATTTTCCAGAATGAAGTAGATAGTGATCTTTTTGTAAAGTATTAAAAAAATATCACTATCTACACTATCTACGTGTACATGATTCTGACAATGGAATATTGCGAGCCATATATGAAGCTAATTATTTCTTTGTATATGGCTGTCAATATTCCTGCTAACAATTTTTAATTAATAATTTTATTTATTAATGATTTATTAATGATTTTGTAATTTTAATTTTAATTTTTAATAATTTTAAATTTTAATTTGATTTGCAATTGTAATGATTAAATTTTATATATGTTCAACTTATTTGATAAAATTAATGGATACGGGAACGTAAACTTATTCGTACTTCATTAATTTTATTTTTTTTTTTTTTTTTTACTTGGAATACTTGTGAAAAATGTATCTCGTCTTGCCTGAATTAAATGAATTTTATTTATTTATTTTTTATTAAGTTTTATTTTGATTCTTCTTGGTAGCGATTTTAGGTAAGCAAGTAAAGCAGGTACTCTTTACTTAAATCTTTTAAGTCGAGTCCATTCTCTAAAATTTTCTCTAAGTGACAATATTGAATCAAAATATTATCGACACTGGATTTTATATTAACAGCGGCGCCTATCTTTGCAGTGGCAACGTCGAATTGACTTACATACAATATAAGCAAGAATACAATCTAAACCACTTAATGAAGCTTAAGTTATAGTGAAATTATAACAGCTATCAACTTGACTTTACCTTACCAACAGTTTTCATCGCATCTAAGTTGCACAACTTCGCTCATGGGTGAGCAGTTTAAGTGTAGGAACTTTACGGAATAAAAACACTTTCATAACTTTAAGTAGTACTATGGTAGGTTTTCTTGCTTGCAACCTACAAGTATGAAAAAACTTAGCTTCCTTAAATTGTTTCATTTCTTTTCAGTACCTACACATTGTGGGCTGGCCGTTGGTCCCGGCTGTCATTTGTAGATCTTTGACAGTCGTTACAGGTAGTCAGTAGCCCGAAATTCTGACAACCAGTCTTACCAAGGGATAACGTATTACCCAGTACTAACTGGGTTGTGAAGGTCGGATAGGCAGTCGCTTCATGTAAAATCTGGTGTTCAGCTGCATTCGGTTAGACTCGAAACCGACCCTAATATAGTTGGGAAAAGGCTTGTCAGATAATGTTGTGGAATTCAGACTGACCAAAATAATAAGGTTGGGAAAAGACTAGGGGGATGTGTTTGTGTGTGTGTTACATTGTAGGACGGTTAATTTAAGAAAACTTTTTTATAACCTACTAAATTTCCCGTTCATTTTCATCACAATGAAGTGACACTACTATAGTTTTAGGAGGTACAGCGTTTTAATTCACGGCAATTTTTGTACAAAAGTGATTATTTTTGTTTGACAAAACGTCTAGTCTTTAAATTTATATATGAAAATAATCAGAACAGCTCATTTTTATTTGCCATGACTCACAATAAATAGTAAGAAGAATAATCTTGTACTTATTGGAATCATCATAAAAATGATTTAAATCATAAGTAGAAATTAACAAAAGATTATAATAATTCACCATGCAGCTAACGAGAGTGGCACGTATGGAACTATCGAAAATTGCAAGCTCAGGCATTAAGAGGCGCTGTTTTAACCTCTAGCTTATAGTATAGTATTTGGATTGTTTTTCAATTAGGCCTAATTAATGGCTGTGCACAAAGGATTATTCCAGAAATCCCCACCGACAAATCCTTACCAGTGCGCACGTAGTTTAGGTTTGCGCACTTAAAGTCCTTAAAGTAGTTACTTTAAGGACTAAGTGCGGAAACCTAAACTCCATGATACGATGATGGCTATGACTTGATGTGACTGTATTTTGCCTATATATTGACTTAAGCATTGTTGGAATGAAACACATAATTATAACATAAAGTACAAGGATTTCACAACACATAATATAGGATTTATTATTTTGCTCATTGCGTAATAAATTATCAACAGACGGAAAACGTTCTCTTTTTCTGATTTTGGCCTAAGCTAAGCTCATAATTTGCAAAGTTAAAATGAAAAGATAATTCACACGCAAATAAAATCATAAACGGTACACACAGCTATAAACTACAACATTTACTCTACCAATAAAACCATACACTATGAATACGAACCGACGACACAAATCACCCCAAAGCGCTTCCTAGAATCCCTGCAGACTAAAATTACAGAAACAGACAATAATATTTCACCCCCTACAACCCAGTGCGGCACTCAAAAAGCGCGTGTCCAATTGGAGGAAGACCAATATTTTATTTAAAACCCCATATCAAAGGCTCACGGTACAGCGCTCCCCTGAATTATACACCATTCTGCGTTTAATGGGTTTAATTTTCAAACTCTTGAAAAATATCTGTGCAAAGTTTCAACGTTAAGTGCGGCAAGAGATTCAAGTTGGACAAGTTAAGGAAATCTTTTGTCAAGTTCATGTGACGTCGCGGTGAGGATGAATTTTTAATTCAACGTCGATTTTCGGGAGTGAAAATTTTGTTTTTAATTTTTTTGCACGATGATGTTGGGGGATAAAGGAAGGAGCCTATTACCGCTAATAACAAGTATAATTATTGTGTATCAATACTCGATTACAAACAGTGTAATTCGAAGAAAAATAATTATTTAACATATGTAATCTGCTTTTATATTCCGATGACTTCAGATCTGCAAAGAGACTGACTGGATGCTATTACTCACGTCTTGTATTTGATAAAATCTAACTGACTGGTCTGGAAATTGCCGAAATGGCATTTTTATAACCACAACCCAATTTCCAAAACCTGTATTCCCATTTTTTTTTTGTAAAACTCAAATCATATTTATTATGTTCCATACAGCCTCATTTACGAAATTCCGGTCAATTTATTTCAACCCCTGTTACACAATAAGCAGATTTCAACCTCATTCACCCCGTAAAAGTGAAACAAGAAGTTCACCGTTACAGAGTTTCTTTGTATGCAAAACATTTTTGTACGCGTTCAGGTGTGACGTTCCCATGTGGATGATTTTATGCCTCATCGGATCACAGTCACCTGGGATCGCGATATCGGAACTCGGAAGTTCTGCTTCCTTTGAAACAGACTATACATACGGACTTTACGATACAATGGGTTGTATATGTGAAGCTTTGTTTGGAATCATTTGAAATGTTTTTGGAAGCGAGCTAAGAAAGTCGTGGAATGAATGCTCAATCTGGAAATAGGCGTTTAAGCTATAAATTGACATCTTCGCCTAGCCTTTCTCGAACTATGTTTGGGCCGGTTAAATAACCGGATTAAGCTGAATGCCAGTATTTTACGTAGAGCGACAGGCAAAGTGGGTATTAAGATACAACTTGGTAAGACTGATTGTCAGACTTTCAGGCAGTTGCATTACAGCATGGTATGTAATGATGGTCACCAATCCCCGGATCCACCTAAGCAAGCACTACTTTACTTTGGAGATCAACCTGTGCGGCTGAGATTTTTTAGCCACGAGCTTGTATCGTGTAAAAATAATTATTTTCAAAGATTTTTCGGTTATTTTGTCTCGTCTTATTCACGAAGATTTACCTAGATCAAAAATATTAAATAAAACGTGCATGAACTTTTAAAAGACATTTGGTCATTTTTAAACAAGTAACAAATACGGAACATTCGAGTGATTGCTGATTAAAATCTACAAAGGTTATTCACGAAAATCATCACCTTTAATCTGCAAACAGATTTTCCGATTCACGTATTATCCTGTTCCTTCCAATTAGCAGGACACTGCACCTCCGCGCTCCAAGACAAGGTTACTACCAAAACGGAGATAAGCGGAGCGAAGAAGAGTCGTGCGGGTAGTAATAATCATTGCTATACCTGGGATAACTTTGACTTCCAATTTGATTTGTTTCCGAGTCATTGATGTTCGTATTTATGATAAGTATGTATTTACAACAATAGAAAAACGTATCTATGTAGTATATCAACTATGTATCTGGGTTCCACGACACAAGCCTCGTTGTTTGGTGTGGCACTAGATGGCGGTGTGTGTATTGTCCAGCGATATTTTTTTATTTTCAGTTCTTTTAAGCCATATTATGTGAACCACTTGTCGTTGGCTTTTACCAGCTCGTCCCACCACCACCTTATGCGAGGTCTACCGCCACATTTTCTTGCTGTTTCAAGGTGCCACATAGTGACTATTTTGGCCCACAGCTCATTGGGCATATGGCAGATGTGGGCAGGTCAGTCTCATTTCAGCCAATCAAATTAGTTGAAATCCACATCTCGCCTCTAGTTTCTTCTGTGATTGGTCGAATTTTGCACGTCTTCTCACCGCTCCAGTCGTCTTCGCGCGCCACACGAAGCAAGTGAAAAGATTCATGTCACCCAACTATGAGAGCCAAGCGAGCTAAACAATGTTGATTCCAGAAACTATGGTGGGACTTCGCTTTGCTAATTTTGTTTAACTGTGTATTTAGTTCACGGTTTGAACCCTATGCTACCAGACGAATAGATAACCTCCTCGTTTTCAAAAGTCGGATAAAAAGACGCGAACGCAACACGAATTCAGCTTAATAAACTTAGCTTCGTTTCGCTTGCATCCCAGTGTAGCGCGCGCTTAAACCGGGTCTTACAGACTTATTAAGCTAAATGTAAATAATCCAATTGAGTCTCAATCGGTCTCAGAATCAATGGATGCAAATCGTTGGTCGGATGTCGCAGAGACGACTAAGCTTTGTTTTAATTAGACGAGTAGCGGAGTCTGTAATTAAAGGTGTTCTGATTGGTTGGGTTTATCTTGGATCAGAGGTAATGTTTTGGTTTTTTCTAGGTGGCTGGTGGTAATGGAATTTGTTCTATTTTTATATTTTTCTTGACGATAGGATGTAATATATTTATTTATTTATTTAAACTTCATGTACAAGGGTGGTACATAGGCGGACTTAATGCCACAACTCATTCTCTACCAGTCAACCTTTGGGTCAAATAGGATAGCATTGTGATAGAGTACAACAAAAATAAATAACTAAAAATCCCGACTGCTGAAGAAGGGATGGAGTTAGGGTATCATTATATTTATCTTAAAAACCTAATTGTGTTTAGTGTCTGAAAAAAACCAAAATGATGGATTTTGGGTGCGAAATAGAACGTTAATAAAAAAATAACCAAACCTATCGAGTAGGGTATCAAAATAAAGAAAATTAGCTAAGGCCAGGCCAGGTACTTAGAAGCTATGAATTTATATAATATTGCTCGAAATAAATTCGATTGTATTGAACTGTCCAATATGTTATGTTATGCGGTTCCTAGGACGGTCCACAAGCGAAAGGTGCGCGCTGGCAGATAGTTTCCGTGGCCACTTGCAAGTCCTACTCTGGCCAGCGTTTGCCTGTTCGCAGAATGGTCGATTCCTACAATAGTACTTTCGAGCAAATTGATATTTTTGCATGTTCTCCGTACAAGTTTAAACGTTTTATACTCAAAGAACTTTCTTAATTATTGATACACCTTCTTACACTGTTTTTTTTACATAATTTTATATATCTCGCATTTGTAACCTTAGCGATTATTTCACTGTCAAGTACCTTAGAGTTAATCTGTGAACAGCGTTGTGGGCTGCAATATTGTCTATAAGCTTTGTATATGTTTCTTATGTCTATGTTTTATATTGCAGTTGTTTGTTGTTCCTTTTGAATAAAATAAAATAAAACAAGGCCAAAAATGTACCATAGTACCAAATGTTCTATGACAGATAAAAATAATGTGACACAATTGATATAATATTCCACTTAATAAATGCACATACAAATACACATCAAATTACAGATCCTAAAAAAAAAACTTAAAAGTAAAATTCCAAATACAGAATTTGATTGAACTTATCCATTAACTCCTTACTCATGAATTGGCAAATGATTCTTGTTCCTATTTACCTTTTAAGTCAATTACTGTGAAAACAAAAGGGCAATTTAATGTTTCTTGTATGTAAATTGATTAGGGATTTGAGACAGAAAAATGTGGATTAGTAGGTAATAGGTAACTACCAACGGAGGAGCCTTTAATGGCTCCGGCTCATCTCGTAACTTTGGCTGCATGATGTGATGTAGTAGTCTTAAATTAACATCTAATTTTTAGGAAGTTTGAGTACTAGTTATGCCCGCGGTTTCGCCCGCGTGAAGTTCGGTAGCTGTCCCACGGGATTATATTACCGGGATAGATAGTATCTTTTAGGTTAATTCAAGTTATAAACTATCTATGTGCCAAATTTAATCCAAATCCGTTCTATAGTTTTCGCGTGAAAGAGTAACAAACATCCATCCATCCATCCTCACAAAGTTTCGCATTTATAAAATTAGTAAGAAGAATGTAGATGGCTGTAAGAGTAGAGGAAGAAACAAAGGAGTAATCAATTGTAAGTGTTAAACGATGATATGTCTAGAAAGGACTGTAATGACGGTTAACAGAGAAGAATGAAAGAAAAGACATGCTGCGCCGATCCCAAATGAGTTGGGATAGAGCAAGGAGGTTTATCATCTGCCTAACCGTTTCCTAACTATGCTGGTCGTCTTCCAGTCTAACCGGATGCAGCTGAATCCCAGAATTTTAAATGGAGCGACTGCCTATCTGACCTCCACAACCCAATTAGTACTGGGTAATACGATACCCTTTTGGTAAGACTGGTTGTCAGACTTTCGGGCCACTGACTACCTTAACGACTGTCAAAGATCTACAAATGACAGCTGGGACCAACGGCTTAACGTGCTTTCCGAGGCATGGAGGAAACCAGAGCCAGAGCATTTAACAATGCGCGAAGCCTTAGAGTACTAAAAATTATGTAAGAAAATGTACATAAGATTCCATTATCAGAACATCTCCTTTTACCAATATAAGAAGCAAAATAAATACAACAAATTGAGCCTTAACTGTTCCTACTTCAATACAGCAAAGGAAGTAAATTCCAGCTCGGCGATCGATCGAACGTTACTAATCGAAAGAAAGCATTCGCTTCGGGCTCTCGTCGATACGACGCTTCCCGAGAATTCCCGAATTATTCCGAACATGTTCTTTGTAAATTGGTACAGGTTACACACTGAATAGTGCACGTGTGTTGGATATATATTCTGGTCCACAGTTGGCTATGAGTCTACGAGTATGCACTTGTGTTTGTGACTGTACTTGGTTGGGAGTGTATTTTTCATGTTTGCTTTGGATGTTTAGTTTCGTTTATTTAAAATTATTTTTAAAATGTTAGATCGGGCAGGCCGGAAATGTGGGTGGGTACCATTGGTATACCATAAGTACACTTTTGCCTACCCCTTTGGGGAAAACAGGCATGAAGTTATCCAGGTGGTCATTCATTGTTCCAGTACAGTAGTAAAGGCTATTTGTCATACAAAGAAAAAACGAGCCATAATCGCTCTTATTTTCTACGTATTAATGGTGAAAGACCATTAAGTTTTCTCACGATTTCCTTCTCATCGTAAGTCTACATGTACTGGGTATGAAAAGGAAATTGAATATTTAAATGAAAATAAAAAATACTTTAGTCACTAAGCGAATAAAAGCCGGCCGTAAAATTCTCCAACGAAATCCTACTTCCCACCAAAATATTAAGAGATTTTTGAAGCATTATTAAACTGTTTCGAGAAATATTCTAAGTGAAAATATAAGTTAACTGCTTAGTAGATGAAAACTTAATAGGTCCAGGTTTTACTGCGAATTCAATTAGAGCTCCGTTCAGGTGTGACTAGAGCCGGTTTGAACCACTCCTAGCCAGTGTAAGGCGGAAATATCCGGAAATATCCAGATATTTCTAGAAATTTCACTCCACGCGCAGGTTAATTTCATTTGGTGCACAGAAAACTGTGTGATCGTTATTGCTCCGACCGTTTTTGTTTATATTTTTATAATTTATACTAATAAAATGGCGTCCAAAAAAACAAGGGTGGAGTTCTCTCTATTTCCGAATGTTATTTTTAGTTTTCCTGTTGGATTGGGAGTTTGGGGACGCGGCAATTGTTATTTTTTTACCAGTTTTTAGTCAATTGCGAGCAGTTGTAATTTCAACTGCTCGCAATTGACTAAAAACATGGACTGCTCCAGTGTTATGTCTTGTATTGGTTAGAAAGTAATGATATCTTTTTGGATTACCCATAGAGGGTATCATTTGGGCATTTGGTTTGGACCAGTCATAATTTCTAAGCGTCGAAGGACGTGTGAGACAGACTGCAGTCAATTAAAAGTGAGGGCTTCGTCAAAGCTCTATAGAAGGCAGGATAGATGGATTTTTTGATCTTGGTTATGAGTTAGTGGAACTGTATTTTACTTTACATTTTACCCACTTGATTTTTAGGGTCCCGTACCTCAAAAGGTAAAAATGGAACCCATATAAGATCACTTTCTTTTCCGTCTGTCCGTCTTTCTCGACCACCGATTTTGTCAGGAACGGGTAGACCTAGCAAGTTGAAATTTATTCCAGATACTGAGGTCTATAGTCCCTGATAAGGTGTATAAAAATCAAGGTCCTGAGTCAACACGATAAATTTAGATTTGCGCGAAAACTTGTAAGTACCAAAATTTACCTTAATTTTCAACTTTAATTATTTTTCGGCCTTTTCTCCTTTACTTGTGCTGTAAGACCTTGCTTTTATCTAAAATTGACAGTTCTAGGTCAACCGGAAGTACCCTATAGGTTTTGGGTCGAAAACCTATGTGGTAGTTCCCGTTTACCTAGAATCACGAAATTTGGGGAGAAGCAATGTCTTACAGCACATATAAAGAGAACAATCTGAAAACTGCAAATATGTGGTTTAATAACAAAAAAAAAGCGATTTTACTATTACAATCTTATTTTTTGCCGTTGGCGCAATAGCCGTTTCTAGGGATCGAACGAAAAGTTAAGTTAGTCCTTTAAAAAGTTTGTACGGAACCCTCGGTCCGCGGGTCCAACTCGCTCTTGGCAGGTTTTTTTATTTGGTTTGCGGGGCATTTTTTGTCAAGTGCTCAACATTTTTGATCTTGTCAGATTTTATTGTGCATTTACAATAACGGCAATTGTTGACCAAAACTTGATTTTTCAATTACCCTTAAGAGTAAGTCTTCATCTTTTAAGCGAGAGCAACTGTTTTTTATTTTTTTCACGTACTTACACTACTACTTACTTATAGCTACATAACAGGCCAAGGACAAAAAACTTAGAATCCGGGCCCATGAATATCCGGGCCTGGGATAAAGGTCTTAACACAACACATGTTGACTCGGCGGGACAAGTTTACAAGTAGGTTCTAACCCGTCACGTAAATATGGCGGGCTAGGGATGGGACACTGAATGGAACATGTCAGTAGTCTATGATTATTATTTCGTAAAAAGAATTAATTTTATTAGAGATTTTCACCATGTTCTATGACTATGGGATATCAGATTCCAATGCTCCCGAACGTATAGCTGCCCAGCCGTGGACCAAGGTGGGGCTAACCCCACTTTGGTCCACGGCTGGGTAGTTATAAAAGTCTTAGACGATTCATATTATCTACACCGTGACTTTTTAGTCGTCTTACAATACTGGTATTTAAGTGACTTATTAATTGTTAACCAATATTATCCGGCTATTATTATTTGCCATTGGGGGAAAACCTGTATGAGGCTAGCACTGGAACGGGAAGATTAGCACAAGAAAAGAGAGGCCTATTTCCAGCAGTGGGTGAATTCAGGTTTTTGTTGTTCAGATGATGACTCAGCAGTCTCATAAATGATTGGTGGTGGTTAGATTAAAGAAAAATACACTACCTAGTATATTTTGCAATTTGTGTGAACTTGGACATTTCAATGACAACTGAACAAAGAAAACCAAGTGTAAAAATAAAAAGATACTATCGAGATTTAGTTGCAATGTCCATCACTACACAATATCAAACTACAGTTTAATAGTAAGGCCACGGATGAGTGATGTCGGGACAAGCGCGTCGCTCATGAACTTACCACGTTCATTAATTTGACGTGTCACTGCGTAAGCCAACTGGTCACTGGAAAATTTTGCGATTCTATACTGACTAGGATTTCAAAAGGTTTCCTCTCCATTAAAACCATAAAAAGGGTAATGGATTATTTGTTTTTTAACCTCCTTAATTTTGGTAAGTTCTCTTGTTAATCTCTCAAATAAATGTAAATTAGCAACATCGACTTATTTATTGCTGACCTATATTTTCCAACTTGAGTCAATTAGATAAAAAGTACTCGTAAAATTTAACGAATTTACAACTCAAACCAGCAATTACAACTTTTCAACTTTAAAAGTAGCCAAATAAGGAAGTGACGATAATTACGATATTAAACAGGAAAGGACTTAAAACTTTCGATACGTGAGTTCTGTTTATGTTTGCAGGGTAGCGAAAACCGGATATCCGGGAAAGGAAGTTCGCAATGCGGGTGGGTACATAAAAGAATGGACCAATTTGAGGATGTTTCTCTAAACGGTGTAGCTATGTACTGCGGATCGTATATCTTTTGGACACGCTCGTTCGGCTGGCAATAGGGCTGAAAAGTTTTAGATAGTACGGTTGTGGATAAACAAAAATAGGCGAGGTCAATCGAAGGATAAGCTAATCTTGTTGAGGTCGGGCCGTGGATAGGTGACCATCCATTACTATTGTTGCCCAAGGCTGTCAATTATAGATCATTGACAGTCGTTACCAGTACGTAGTCAGAAGTCAGAAAGTCAGACAACCAATCATAACAAAGGGTATTGTAATACCAAATAACTGGCTTGTAGAGGTCAGATATAGGCAGTCAGTGAGACCGAAACTTACCTCATAATTGTTAGTAAAGGCTAAGCTGATGATGACTATACATATAGTACCTACACATAATAGAGTCCAATGGAAACAAAAAGGGCCCACGTTCATAGAGACTTTACCAAAATTTTAATAGCAAGTTCGGGTTTTCCTCACTAGTTGCGGACTCGTAAGTAGCGCGATTTATTTAAAGATTTGATTATAACACTTTCACTATTGTTGTAATAAAACCGTACAAATAAAAAAAATAAAATAGCCTTTTTACTATAATAAATTGGTTACGTTTTTTGGTATAATATGAATATTATAAAAGTAAGCGTAACATACCAAGTGGGCCAAAAAAAATTGTGTCCTATTAAACATTAATAATTTACCCAACAGCAAACCACCGACCACCGACCACCCAAAGTACGTAGTATCTCCAAAGGTATATATTAAAGGTGTTGCCATTTTTAAATAAATTGAAAACGCTATGTTTATTGAAAAAAAAACCAACTGATGGTTTCACGATAAATAAAAATGAATTCCGATCATTGTGTGAATGAACAAAATATTCTGTTGTCTACTTTTATTTTGTAATAACTGCGTTTTGTAATTTTCAATTGATATTTTGAATTTGGAATTTGATTTTGAATTTTATAGGCTGCTCTGTATTTTTATTCTTCTGTAATGTCGCTTATAATACTCGTGTTGTGAGTATGAGTGACAATATTTTGCCAATATTCATATATTACAAGCGGGCGGGTACGGGCTACAATTAGCATTATAAATACGAAAGACGAAAAATAAAATAAATCAATCTGTTTGCAATTTCATCTAAATCCTTTTAGTATAGTTTCTGTGTGAAAGAATAACAAAAATCGATCCTCACAAACTCTTTTGTTGACGTACACTTACATTTCGCCGTGTCATGTCATCATGTTGAATAGTCTCGTGTCATACTGAGAAACGGTCTACCCGTTTCTCAGTATGACCTATCGGTATAAGATGCACTTAAATGAATAAAGTCCAATTCCATCAGCCAATTCCAGCTTTAAATCGTTACATCTACACTATTTAAATAAAAAAGAAATAACCGAAAAACTTTAATGCCTTACAGGTCTTCTTACACTATAAAGACACGAAGTCATAACGAGTTAATTAATTGTGTTTCGTTAGTCGGGACGCGCTTACGAACCGTCCGTGTTTGAACCTAATTAGCGTGTTTACGTATTTTCAGCACTTACATAGTGCTGTAAATTTTAGGCACCTTTAAAATATTGTTATTTTCGTGTTGTCTTGAAAATGTGGTGAGCTGGATTTGATTTTGTATCATCTTTCAAAATAAAAGTAGAAATAAATAAAACTTATAATACTCGTAGAATGCAGAATTGTGACTGTGATAGATGAATATTGAAAATATAAACCAATGCCCATGAATAATTTTTTTTTAATTCTAGCTTAATTTTATCTCGGCTATAATAGACAAAGTCAAAAGTTGTATCTAATTAGAGGTATGTTTTAACACGTTGATACCGAATGCGCTTTCAAAAGTTAGAAAGTTATTTCGCACGTAAACAAGAATTACCAAAAAACCCGAATTAAAAACGTTGATGATATTTTTAACCATTCCGTAACTCCAAAGACAAAATTAAAACAATAAAAGAAATTGTACAAATACTCTGAAGGGAATACCATAAAGAAGGAAATACCACAATTTCTAACACAAAGTACTAAGTCCTTGTCAAAATTCCAATCCCACGTGAAGCTTTCTTACCCTTACAACGAAATACCCTTACAGCATACCCTAACATGCCTGACTGCTTTGCCACAGACTACACGCATGACGTCACGCATGTTGCGACAGCTACTGCAGTGAAAACAAATGAAGTTGGTCAGGACCTCAGCAATCGTCGCGCGAACCGCTTTTTCAGAAATAAAGAGTGACTTGATGGTCTAGCGACTGCTGAGCAGGTAATTCTCAGTTGCAGCCACGGAGTTTAGATTTGTGCCCGGTAGATGGCAATAGGCTCGCACATGGAGATTAAACTGTATACTATAGGGAACATCTCTGCTTAACCCTTTGAAGATGACAGGCATGATGTTATGTTTAAAAGTGACATAAGACATGACACCGATTGCTTTAGTTAGGACGTGGAGTTGGAGCATACTACGAGTCGCTGCGATGTGATTTCAATTTCCAAGCGAAGGAAACCAGTGAAAAACGCACGTGTCTTATCGCCCGAGGTCGCGACCGAGGAGTAAAGGTCTTCCCAACCCCGCCATATCATCAAATACTACCCACTTAGAGCATGTTTGCACCGATAAACGAATATGTGACGTATCACAGTAAGGGATCGACTGGCCAGGTTCGAGATTCTTCGTCCCCTAAATAAATATTGGAAACTATGTTTGTACAGAACCCGAGTGTCCGATGGCTTAGCCCTGTATTTGCCTCGACTTTGTAATTGATTGGCTTGGTTTGTCATTTTCTTGGTGGAGTTTTAAATGTGTGAGCAGGTAAATTGTGCAGTGGTCGTGCGTTAGGTTTTATTTTTGAATAGGTAAATGCAGGTGTCTCGTGTTTTTTGCTACCTACTAAAACCGAATAAAAAATAGTCGTGTCTGAAAACGTTCTGCTTGAATCGGGCTAGACCAAGTTCCATTATAATTTGTCAAAAAAAGTAATGATTGATATATGCTTATTTTGATACTGGGCCACGTAGAAGGTAAACGCGCGCAAGGCAGAGCACCGACATGATTGTCAGACGCAATCAAGAAGGCTGTTGGAGGCAGCCTGTACCGAGTGGTTCACAATGCAATGCTTCAAGACGTGTCGTATGTGGTCGCGATCTTCAGCAGTGAGGGAACGACGAAGAAGACGAAAACCAATTACCGAAAAGTATGCAAACACTTAAAAATTCTACTTATTAATAAAATTGCTTCGCAAATGATTGCCACTTGTAAAGCAAAAAACCTAGCCCTTGAATATCATATCACAAAATAAGACAATTATCCAAACTGAACTAAAACCAATATATTATAATTTGCAACTCAAGAGGAATTTGAATCGATTTCTAGCCACATAAAGACATCAAACGAAGTCTAAAAATCTCATAAAATTAAAGATTTGCTAAATCGCCACTGCGTTTCTTAAACTATTCCACTTTACAATATCACTACTTCCCTCCCTTTCCCATCCTACTACATAGAGAGAGGCAGAGCTATCGTTCAAAATAAGGAGTTTCAGAGAAATTGTGAATTGAAGTTTCCAAGATAGGATTTGTCTTTGAAGACGTTACAAAAGTGCTGACTGTTCGTTTGTCATCAGATCATAAGAGGGTTGGAAACTTTCTTCTGCTGTTCTGCATTTGAACATGGTAATGAAGGATTAGTTGATTGTAATAATGGAACTTCTTATTTTGCCTGATGTCTTTGTGGAAATTTTGATATGCTAAAGTAAATCGGATGCAGTTTATGAGATATGTAATTTTTTATTTATTTATGATCTACATAAGATTCTTCACAAGTCAACAAAAATTTAGGGTGCGCTGCTTATTAAAGGAGGCTACATAGTTTACTTTACTCGTATAATCTAGATTCCTATAGTAAGTTGAAGATCGGCGAATAATATTAAGGTGTATAGAGTAACCTAATCAAAATTGAATATATTATTATTTCAAATGAAATGTGAAATGTTTACAATTTAGATTTTAAGTTTTATTTAAATTAGTGTCTAAACGGTGTAGCGATGATCGCTACATGAAAAAAAAATGTTTCGCCAGGCACATTTAAATTGTATTGGCTTAATAGTTTTGTGGATTTTCCTTTACATTATTTTTGAAAAATTGAGATTTCTAATACTAAGAAAACGGGGATCCAAGCATGATCCAAGTAAGTATTAAAGTATCAAACTTCCTATAACATTACCGAAGATCGGTACATAGCCATGACCTATTTCTATCAGCATCCGTGACACTTACATACCTACCACTTACCTAACACTTTCTAAATTCTCCAAACGTTTTAGACTCCATCAAAAATTCTCTAAACAGACTGCAAACACAGCATTTAAAAGTGGAACGCCATAATTATTTTATTTACACGTTAAAAACGGACCAAGGCCAGTGTTTATTGTGCCACAAAAAAAAGAAAATATCATTCTCCCGACACAATATAGATAGGCACAGAAGGCTCGACAGGTTCCATACATGAGCGACAATAGGTGCACGGTCACTTATTCAATAAAAGTGAAAAACACCGTGTTTTTAGCCTTATTTTATTTATTTTTTTAGCTATTTTGCCTGGTTTCGGACAGTGCAATTTCGGTTAGAGTGTACGTAACGGGTAACGGAGAAAAAAAGACAGAAAAATTTAACAAAAAAAACTGTTATTTTCGTAAATCGTTTATTTTCTCGATTCTATCGTATTTAAAACACCTAAATATAGGCCTAAAAAATGTCTAGGTGTTTTTTGTCTCCGACTAACCGTTTGTCGTAAAAAAAAGGAACGAAGGGATTCCGTTCACTCGGACCACATAGGTTAGGTTAGGTTAGAACTGTGACAAACTCCTCGAAATCTCGAAATTGGTCGCAGTAAAAAAATAGTGCTCCGTTTCGTATCCACTGACCGCAATTTCACATCGCTTAAAAATAACAAATCGTTTTAGGCTGATAATCAGCACTTTTTAGTATCGTCAATATTAAAATAGACTATCACCCAAAGAGTCTGGTCTATCATCGCCTGAAATATAAGGGTAGGGTCAATAGACGCATACGTTCTGCGGTCTCAAATGAATTCAAATCGCGGCTGCGCTATCCCTCGCTGTACATGAAGCGTGTCTGAGTGCGTGCGTTTTGTTGCGGACCTTCTGTACCTCACTACTCTGTATTCTCGAGCCCTTGATAACCTCCTATGTAATTAGAGGACAAGGAGAATCGTAAAAGTTTAAATGAGTCACTGTCCCTTATATAATTCAGTTATCTTTACACTCAAGTTTACGTTTTACAAATGTTGTTTGTTGGAAAGAGTTGTCATTAAGTGTAGAGTGATGACGTTCAGGAGTTATTCCTAGTAAATTCCAAAGTTTATTTAAATATTTAACAATTTTTGTACATACTAAATTTAGAAAAGAAAAAAGAAACAGAAAATAGTACAAAGGTGATGCTTATTTCTAAAGAAATCTCTTCCAGCATACATGCTATAAGAGATACTAAAAAAAGAGATCTAGACATAGTGTGCAAAAGAAGAGAAAATGGAATACATAAACATAAAGCAAATACACACATCAACACGGTCTAGGGATATTTCATACTCAATTAAATAACTCGAAAAGTACTGGCCGCATTGGAATCTTTTATACACCGATTTGTTTGTAATTTATCTCAGACTAATTCCAAATTCAAATTTTTGAAAATTCTTTTGTTTCGGTGGCATAAAAATGTCTTGATGTATAGGAGAGGGAATTTTCATTTGTGCGAAATTTAGAAAACAATACGAATTACGTTTAGTTACAGTTTTTTTTCATTTTTAAACGAAAGATAAAGTTAAAATTGAGGTATTGTAGCCATGCAACGCCGACATTTGACGAGGCCGGAGATGTTACGAGCTGTGGGAATGCTGGAAGCTGGATCTGTTCAGCGTAATGTTGCTGAGGCCATAGGGACCCATCAAAATGTAATTTCAAGATTGTGGACACGCTATCGTGCCACAGGTGAAGTAGCGGAGAGGCACCGGGGGCCAAGTCGCATCACTACCCCCAGACAAGACCGATTTTTGCAAATTACTGCGCGAGCACAACCAAATGCAACGGCGACTCAATTGGTCCAAAGGCTGCGAGTGGAACACCAAGTGCTTGTGAGTGACCAAACTGTAAGAAGGCGACTGCATGAAAGCAATCTACGCTCTCGTAGACCACTCCGGGTCCCACCTTTACGGAGAGGCAATCGTGGACGACGATTAGAATGGGTTCGGAACCAGGTGGACTGGGGCCGTGACCAATGGTCCAATGTGCTGTTCACGGATGAATCCAGGTTCGGCTTCCATCCAGATTCACGAAGGACGCGTGTTTGGCGAGTTCCTGGACGATGGAGCCGTCTCCAGAACCCTCAGGAAGTTCACCCATACCAAGGAGGAACAATTATGGTTTGGGCAGGAATTCGTCTTGGAGGACGGACGGATCTCGTTTGGGTGCGGGGCAATATGACGGCAGAACGATACGTCCAACAGGTGCTGGGGCCCGTAATCTTGCCCCACAGAACACAAATGGGGCAAGATTTCCTGCTCATGCACGACAATGCCCGGGCACACACGGCGAGAACGGTAGCAGCTTGGTTACATACACATAATGTTAGGGCCTTAGACTGGCCTGCTCAATCGCCAGATCTAAATCCCATTGAGCATGCGTGGGATATGCTGCAAAGAAGTGCTCTGAAGGAAGTTCCTGAAAATCTGGCTACAGAAGATCAACTTTTTGCGCACCTCAGAAGGACATGGGACAATATTCCGCAGCAAGACATTGACAACCTTGTTCTGAGCATGCCGAATCGTTGCCGATGTGTTATGAACATCATGGGCGCTTTCTCAGACTACTAACATCAAGTTTATAAACACAAATTAAATGATTTTTCTATTTTTTTCAGTTTTTACTCACAAATTAAAAGTTCATTCATATACGGTTTCCGTCTATGCTTCATTTTTTTTCCATAAAATCCTGAAATTTTAATCTATACCTTAACCATTATTAAAAAATGGTAGAATATTAAATAACGTATCTTTTAAATATATACATGTCACATAAATAATTAACACATTGATAGTAATTCGCTTTTTTAAAAATATCCCTAGACCGTGTTGATGTGTGTAACTAATTTAAAAATAAAATACAATTTAAGAATAATTATACTTACTTATTGTTTAACCGCGTGTGTCGTCTAAAATACCCTAGACACATTGTTTTGTTAATTAGTTCTCGAAACGTCGATAGATGGCGTTGTACATTTTTCCAGATCGCGCTATTAAGATTCACCGCCGACTAGTATATAAGGACCCGATAACTTAAAATTCATCGACTTTCTGCGAATACACCGTTGGAACAAGTTGTGTGTTACTGTGTTATTAAAGTCTTCATGGTTCCATCCGAAGTCCTGTGTAAAGACCCGGGCCTGGACATCATCATGTCGAACACTTATACTACATTCCTGCAGGTGCAGTATTTCTTCAGTAAATAAATACTAAACAAACTAAACCAGTATCTAATCTCAAAACCATAAATTGAAGTAAGCACCACAACACTCCGTAAGTGGAATTATAGGCCTAGAAATGTTTAAATATCCTGGTAGAAGCAGAGTAATTTTTTCTTTGATTTTCCTTATCTATAGTTTGTATCCCCCATTTTCATCTTTTCATTCTTTAGACCATTTTTGATCTAAAGCAGTCCTACATTTACTGACTAGGTTCCATTCACTTGATACGGTTTATAGCAAAACCCATAAAAAAGAACGCCTGTATTGAGTCATCTTTCATTTACAGGACAAGATTTCCTAGAAAACCTGACTCATCGTCTGCCGTCTGCCTTTTCCCAACTATGTTGATGTCGGCTTCCAGTCTAACTTGATGCAGCTGAATACCAGTACTTTACATAGAGCGACAGCTTGACTTCCACAACCCAGTTACTACTGGGCAATACGATACCCCTTGGTAAGACTTTGAAGTCACTATCTGATCTGTAATGACTGTCAAAGGTCTACAAATGACAACCAGGACTAACAGCTTAGCGTGCTTTCCAAGGCACGGAGGAAATTCGGTATGTAATGGGTGGTCACCCATCCACGAACCAACCTAGGCAAGCGCAGCTTAACCTTGGAAGTACGACCTTGCGGCTGTTATTATTTAGCCACTGTTTATCAAAACCTAACTATTACTACTAGAAATTCGCCACACGTTGCCATCTCAGCAGGGTCATGAAACATTTTTATATCGTCACCCGTCAGACCAAAAACACAGATGTTTATATTCACAAAGCTTTTCAGCTATGAATATTTTAATTTCCGGTTTGCCCGTCGCTGAGATTAAGGAGATTCAGCTTGATACTTTATTAACTGCTCACCCCGCTTCGTTTCAGCGTGAAAGTACGGTCCCTTTTTTGTTTTGTGTGATAAATTTTAAAGTGACGTGTGGGTTTTTGTGGTACCTACTGGGTGTGAATTAAAAATAATTAAGGCTTTTGTACCATGTTTTTAATAAACGCAGCTCAATGGAAAATAATTCTTCCGTGGTGTTGTGCGTTTAAGAACAAGATCGTCTACAGCTACACAAACATACAGTATTGACCCAGACTGTAAGAAACGGTAAAGCTGGTTCTTTCGTCGATCGATAGCAATTGCGCTATTACCGAGCAGGGGACCTGGGCATCAGCCCAGGTCAAGTAATGTGTTTTTAGGTTTTCTATCAGGTATTTCCCCAAAACAGTTCAAAGAATAGATTTGAGCTCGGTTGTAGCAATAGACTCACCTCCCCTGTTAAATGGAACTTTCACACAACAGATATTTGGGTACTCTGGGTAAATAACACTGACATAAAGTCTAAATCTTCGGGAATTACAGTCTTTGTGAAGAAAATGTACTGTGAAGCGTTTCGGCCTTCAAAATCTGTAAAGCATGGAAATTTTATTCGAAACAAATTTATCTATTCCGTGGTAACATCCGTTTAAATAGACATTCAGCTGCGATGACCAATGAACAGAAATACAAGGTGGGTTACCTTGACTTTTGGAGTGAAAAAATAATCAAGAAACTGAGGCTATTTTAGAATACCCGAGGTCCAATCAATTAATAGCCATACTAAAATAAAAACGCTTAGTATAACTACTACCCCTCGACCCTATTTAATAACAAAGAGCAACGTTCAATCACAGCAAAAAACTCACAATAGAAATAAAATTATGTTTCCTATTTCCCGCTACCGACAATTTTGAGCGTTGCCATGACAAAAGCTAACAAGCACAAAATGTTTACAGACAGCAAAAAACGGTCCGTTTCAGAAATTAATTAGTATGTCACAGGAAAATTTTCGAATAATAAAATTAGTACTTCTCGGAGATGAGACACAGAATTGATAAATACAGAAGGTCACACAATCACACAACGAGTGAAAACACACGCACATTTAAACATGCTTTACATACAGCGAGTGCAAGCTCACTCGCGACTGTCATTTGTTTGGGATCGCCATACGTACGCGTCTATGTGCATGTGCGCTTGTTTTCGCTCGTAATGAGTCCAACTTCTGTATTTTTCTATTTTGTGGTCGGGACCACAAATTATTATCATTAAAACATGAAATTCCAGTGAAAGTTAGTCTACAATATGTTTTGATTAGCTATTTTGTCAGGTAACTTATTAGAATTTGACTACGCGTCGACGAAATTGAATTTCATTTAAGTTAAATATCGGTACGCAGGTACTTCGGGAGGCAATTATAAGGCGTAATAAAATTGGTTTTGTTTGACATAATCAGTAGGTCCTAAATAATTTTTCAGATATTTTTGTGACAGAAATACTGTTTCTGAAATTACGTTTAGTTGTTTCTGCCTACCCCATGAGAGAAAGGCGTGAGTTATGAATGTGAAAATACTGATTTAAAGCCTTTGCAATAAACTCACACATCTTTGCTGATTTTTTTTTTTTTTCAGCAGTAGTTACTAAGTACCTATAAAAGAAGAAAAAAAAACTGAAAATTGAACCAACGAAGCCAACACCGACGACCATATAAAATTCAATGCGACAAATGAGCAATGAACGAGAGAAGTGTAAAAAAAAATCTTCTGAAAACGATTAATCACCCTCACAATACTTCAAATTACGATTAAAACGAAGAAAATGTTGATTTCGCATTCAGTCGCATAAAATATTCAAATTCTTAAAACAGTGGCTCGGAGATAACGTTTTTATGTTACCAAATTGTGAAATTTTACCTTATCTTACTTTTAATGTGAAGGAAAAACAACGTTTAAGGGACCTTTGTTAAAGGAAAATTAATAATACAGAAGGTTAATTTTGAAAAAGATTGTGATTGCTAGACAAAATCATCGACTAGTGGCCCATTAGAAGCTCTAATCTCTGAAAGTCATAGGGAGATCCTTTGCAACTCTTGATGCAGGCTTAGAGTAATGCTTGAGACTACGAAAATAGTAGAAAGGTTTACAGTAACAGTTATCAGCTTCACACGTGAAAAACCCACTACGTATTGTACTATCTGTGGCTGATAACATTGTGGCGGCACTGCAAAAAGTACTTCAGCAACATAGAACAAAAAATACTAATAATAATCAAACTTTCTCAGGGCTTTTTTTTAATTTCATTGTTAAACCATAATCATGGCCACCATGACTAAGGTTTAGATATGGCCACAAAATTAAAAAAAAATATGCCCGAGAAAGTTTGATTATTTCTCTCGGGAGTGTTCCTAGTAAAATATCACAATTTTTCTAAATATAAGATAAATGTAATAGCCCTCTTAGGCTATATAGAAAAACCCGACGACAACTGTCGGGCAATAGCCCACCAGACATAACACCCGTCTAGTCGGAGGATCCTCCCTATTCTATGGGGGATAAAGTGCTATAAACCCTGTTCATCATTCCCATACAAAATTAACTAAAAAGACTCACTGGTTCACCAGCAGATAGTATTACAAATGTAATAGAAATATAACACATGTCAAAAAAAAACAGTAGTCATGCACTCGACTAACTTCGTCTTACATCTCGCAATGGTTTAGTTCTGCGCCCCTTGGTTCATTCTATTTTGTCCTATTTATGTAATAACTGCAATGTCTACTAAGAAATCAAAGACACCTGCTGCGCCTACAATAGGCATGACGACAGTATCAAAAAGTCCATAGGTCTCGACCTCTGATTTTTCGGATTTATGTGCGTATTGTATAATTCACTCACTAGCACACTAGCTCACTAGCTTATGTGAAGGAAAACATCGTGAGGAAACCAGCATGCCTGAGAGATATTTCTTGACGGCGTGTACAGCCAAGTCAGAGACCCATGGGTGGCATAAAAACTCTGACACCAGGTTAGACACTAACCACACGATAAAGAAACAAAGTATCAAAAAATTGCAAATCTATTTAGTCCGTCAGTTTAGAGTATTAGAAAATTATGGACACGTATTTTTGTAAATCAATGAATATTGACAAACATAAAACTTATCAAAACTCGGGAGTGGGCAATCGTGACGTCAGAACGCACTCACGGTTCAAATGTTCTTATTAAACGACTTCAAAAATCAAGACTTTCTGGTAAGAGTTAGCCTTCTGGTTATTACCCTTCAGAGTATATGCAGGGAATGGATTTACGGTCGCTGTAACTAATTGAAATTATCATTAAAACTTTTTATTGTCCAGATAAAGATACGTCTGTATCTAATTACTACTTTAATGGTACTTTCTTATTGTTAATTACATTAATTGAGCTTGTCATTTTTTATTTGAAAATGTGTTGTTTTATTTTACATTTAATAGTACATTGGTTTTTATTAGCTTTTTTTGGTATTTTCATAATATTATGGCTTACTTGATGGTGACAGGTAACCTGTGCCTGTCAAATAACTTTTATGTACTGGTGTACCGTTCACGAAAAAGTTTACCGATGCAAAAATTATTGATCAAACAAGAGTATTTTTTTTTGGGATGATAAATCACGTTTTACGATAGGACTTAATGATACGCACTCAAAACATTGTGCTGATGGATCCTTCATGCTCATTGCAAGACGTAAAGGACGCTAGTACTGAAGCCGCAATGTAGATGACGTTTCGCATTATCGATTCAAAAACATGACCAAGCTCGAAAATTACATAGGCCGTAAATTTAATTTACATTTACCACTCAATTCTTTCTTCCACTCGGAACATTTCACCAGTTATGGCGAGCCTATAGCCATCGACCTTGCATATATCCAAACCTACCTTCTACTGAGAAAGTCCTAAAAGAAAAACCAAATAACATGTTTCCCGACATAAGAATCGAACCCAAGACAACATGCTCAGTGCTCAGCAATTAGACCAGCAATACTAGTTTTGTTTTTGAATAGCCTTGTATATCCCACTGCTGGGTAAAGGCTTCCCTCATATACTTTAACTTTTCATTTCATTTATTTCATAAACAATTTTTACATTGCGTCGAAAACTCATTAAAAACTTACACAACACGGATTTTAACGTTTATAATTTAAAAAATAAAATAATACAACTAAAATAATACAGTACATTAGCGAAAAAGAAAAAACAAAATGTGATTGAAAAGTAAATTATTTCAATAAAAAAAATAAAAAAATCAAGTTAACGAAAAAATAAATCATTTCAATAAAATATAAATCTTGCAACTCTATAAATAAATTGTCACAACAAAAATCACACATAAAAAATCAATTATGTCAATAAAAAAAAATAATAATCATGTCAATACAAAATAATAATAGTCATGTCAATAAAAAATAAGAACTAGACCATGTCAACAAATGGTTAATTATCACTGAGAAACTCATCAAGTGTATAATAGCACTTTTCTTTCAAATTCAAATTCAAATATTTTTATTTGTAGAACATAGGTAAAAAGTACAGATGTCAATATTAATAAAATTTGCGCTATGTCTTGCCGTCAACGGCGTACAAATATTCCAATTAAGTATAATTTATTTTGATTAGTTGGTAAATAAGTTATAAAAAACAGTAAAATAATAAAACAGTAAAAATTAATGAAATTAAATTATAGCAATCCAAAAAATAAAAATGTTCAAATAATTAATTAATACAATACATTTTACCGGATCACGGAACATTAAAATTAAATAAATGAATAAAACAATTAAGTTAATAACATATAAAATAGAAACAAATAAAATGTCATTAAATTACAATTTGTCTTCTAGGTACTCATTGACTGTGTAGAAAGCTTTTTCGCCTGGTAAATTAAGAAGAGCCTTTTTGAAATGGTGTATGCTATCAAGATCTTTTTTTTATACAAATGGGTAACTTAATATACAGGGCGTCCCACGGATATGCCACATGGAGAGAAAGTACCTTGAATATTGTAGATGGAACATTTTACTGAAAGAAGACATTATTTTAATTTAAAAAACAATTTAAACTGCATTCATTAATATTTAAATAATTACATGGTTGAACCGGGAATCGAACCCGTTACACGAGAAAAATAATCATGCTGTAGCTTTATCATACCGATCGAAAGGCTTCATCATAAGGATTATTTTTTGCTAAATAACATAGTGTCAGAAATAAAATTAAGACCATGAATTTTAACATTTTGAATACAAAATTAATCAATTTATCAAATGCTCAAAATGAGTCCCTTCCTGTTGACTACGCATATGATATCCGTGGGACGCCCTGTATAACTTAGGTGCCATTCCTAAAAAGTTTTTTGAGTAGAGCACAGTCTTGTGTGGAATAGCGCATATTTCTCTATTGCGACGTTTTGATCTAAATGTTTGAAATAAATGCAAGTTTGATTTTGCGAATACTGCTGCCTCGTAGATGTACATAAATCAACAAAAATGACTTCATCTGGTGCTTAAACTGTTTTATATTCTAAATTGACTTTAATTCTACGGGTAGCATATTGAATATTTTAATTGATTGCATGCAGCATGACTTATAAATATATATATACTTTCTGGTACTCTCCTGCGCCATCGCCACCCAGCCTTATTAAACGTACTTCCTGAGCCAAACTTCAAGACTAGGAGTTTCACTAAACTCTGAAGGCACCCTAAAGGTCAAAAGTCTTTGAACTTCCAACTTACAGCTACCACAATTTAAAGGCACAATCATTACCAAAAGGTGTGCCCTATCATTTAAGTTTGAACTCTGATCCATTGTAGAATGTTCCGATGTCGTTTAGTTATCGATTACTGCCAGTTTTTAGGGACGTTGATAGATCGCCCGGAGCGGGCATTCTGCTTCCACCGGTTAAACCTATTCTGTGGGGGTTCAAGTTAAGAGAGAAATTGTGATTTTTGTATGGGGAAGTTTTAAAAGCTGATTTCTAGTATGTAACAGGATCTTGCGGCTAAATAATATCAGCCGCTCGGGTCGATCTTCAGCCGCGCTGCCTAGGTTGGTCCGTGGATGGGTGATCACCCATTACATACTGAGTTTCCTCCGTGCCTCGGGAAGCACGTAAAGCCGTTGGTTCCGGCTGTCATTTGTAGATCTTTGGCAGTCGTAACAGTGGCCCGAAAGTCTTACAACCAGTCCGTCAGTTACCTAGAGGTATTCATGTTACCAACTGGGTTGTGGAGGTCAGATAGGCAGGCGGCCATGTAAAATACTGGTATTCAGCTGCATCCGGTGACTGGAAGCCGACACCAACATAGTTAGGAAAAGACTACGCGATGATGATGATGATTTGAATGATGAATTTTTGACATTTCCATGTACTTGATTTTTTACATAATATACAGAATATTATGTAAAAAATAATAAGTAATTAAATTACTGTCCAGATTAAAACGAAAACTATGAAACAAGGTATTTAAACCTTCCCTAGACATTATATTTTTCAAAAATGTCGTTACCGATCGTGAAATCGTTACCGCTTGTAACTTGGCCACCATTACCTAGTTTAATTTACTAAGTGTAAATATAGAGCTGAAACTTTTCTATTACTGCCGTTCGAGATTGGCCAGATATTTCGGCGTTCAGGTCTTCAATCAACATTCTTTTTTCCAAGATTGCAGGAAAATATTTTTATGTACAGGGTGACTTGTAATTTCAGGTGTGTATACTGTTGGATCGTGAGTGGAAAAATCTTTAAGTCTTTTTATATTAAAATGCCTGAATATTATAAATTCTTGAGTCTAGTTCGAAAAATAAAGGTTTTATACAAAGTTAAAAAAAAATCTGACATTTACTAATTAATTTTAACGTTTATACAAAATCAAATTAAATGGTAATGTTTCGATGTTAAAAAAATAATACATTACACAAATCTAGTTATTGAAATTTATTGATTAGTTACGAGGGAAAACTGGAAGATTTCTTATAATTTAGAAATTTATTTTACCTTTTGTTACCCCAATAAAAAAAAATGGTACAATAAGTCACCCTGTACATAATGTCTCTTGCTGTTTCATATACATTCAGACAAATTGTTCCTCATATAGAAAGAAAGTAAAAGTGTTTCTGTTTTCTATATTTCCTAGGCATTGCGTAGGTACAGAAATTGATTGAATTTCTCTTACAAATTGATCTAGAATGCTGAATTTATTTTCTGAGTATGTTGAGATATGTTTTGGACCCCGTGTCTCACAAAAGAGAGACTGTTGGGTGTTATAAAAGATGGCTCAATTCTGTTTTACAAGTAGGCATTGATCTTAACGTCAATTCCTGTAAATGAAAAAGTCATTTTTGGCACAGACGTGTATTTTTTTGTTTTTTTTTCTATTCCACACCATTTCTTGGCATGCAATAATTTTACATTGTAACTCAAAATTCAAAACAACATACGCAAAGAATTAAAATACGTATTAGCTCCTATACTACTCAAGCAAATGAAAAAATAATTATAAATCGGCCCAGTTATGACGGAGAAAGAGGAAAACATGAAAAAAAATATGCTAGTGGAATACATAAACTTATTTTTTTTTTGGAAGTTGTTTTTTTTTGGGATTCCGTACCCAAAGCGTAAAAACGGGACTCTATTACTAAGACTCCACTGTCCGTCTGATTCTGTCCGTCTGTCTGTCACGAGGCTGTATCTCATGAACCGTGATAGCTAGACAGTTGAAATTTTCACAGATGAGGTATTTCGGTTTTTGCCGCTATAACAACAAATATTAAAAACAGAACACAGCAAACGTGATTTTTTTGCCGTTTTTTGCTCGATATTAATAACGGCAATAAATCATCATCATCATTTCAGCCTGTAGACGTCCACTGCTGGACATAGGCCTCCCCCAAGTGTCGCCACATTGACCGGTCCCGTGCGACTCGCATCCAGCGGATTCCCGCAACCTTCACTAGGTCATCGGTCCACCTGGTGGGAGGCCTTCCAACGCAACGTCTTCCGGTTCGCGGTCGCCACTCCAGAACTTTTCGGCCCCATAGGCCATCCGTTCTACGAGCAATGTGCCCTGTCCACTGCCACTAAAGTTTGGCAATTCTTCGGGCAAAAATAAATAGTTAAATAAAAATAAAATAAATATTTCAGGAGGGCATACAACAAACGTGATTTGTTTGCCGTTTTGTCTAATGATGTATTCTATGTAATGATTCTTAGCTTGGTCTCTCCCACTTCTGGGCAAACGAAGTCGGTTAATAGTGAATTTCTCAAGTATCAGTTTGGAAGCTGGGTTTGTGTCCAGCTCTGCTTACCCTTCGAGTTAAACTCACATAAGTTACAACACACAAGTGAGTTCAAGATTTTTATTAATGCAAGAGACCTTTATTATTGTAACTTTGAAAAAGTCACATTGATACTTGGAAAGTCTTGAAACCACAGTTTATTTACTTCAAGTAAGTTCAAACCACGAAACCACCAAGACTATGCGCACTGAATTAAACTTGATAAATTAAGTTAACTGTGTAATACCTCGTTGAACATAAAAGAGACTATAAGTTGAATTTTATTATTAAACATTATTGTCAAGCGTGTTAGCATAATCAGCTTATAATGTTCCCACTGCTGGGACACATTGCCTCCTATCTATGAGAGAGAATGGGCTATAATCCACCACGCCAGGCCCAGTGTGGGTTGGTAGATGTCACATGGCTACGAATTTTTGGTTCTAGGACATGCCGGTTTCCTCTTTATGTTTTCCTTCACCGTTTTGAGAGCAGTGGTGATGAAATAAATTACACAAAGCATTGCGCCTGCCTGGGTTCGAACCCACGACTTACTGTTCGTGAGTCGGGGACGCCACCACTTGGGACACCGCTGCTCCCAAGTGTGTTATTTGTCTTGATTTCAATTCTATAGTAGGTCCCGTATTTCCGCTTTTGACTGCAATTCCCGCGAATCATCACGCCTGTAATCCCCGAAGGGTTAGCAGAGGTGTGCCTAGTAGTACACCCACATTTTGCCAGTTATGTTTAAGACCCATGTACAGGCCGAGCCTATTTCCATTAACCGGGCGCAAATCCAGACTTAGTGTGTAATCTATACAAATAAAAACAAAAGGCCTGACTGACTGACTGACTCATCAACGCCCAGCCCAAACCCTTGAACCTAGAAAGCTGAAACTTTGCACAAAGGTTTTCTTATAATGTAGACAAGGAAGAATAAGGAGAGAAGGAGGAATAAGGAAGGGTTTTTTGAAATTCAACCTCTAAGGCAGTTAAATAGGGGATAAAAGTTTGTATGAAAGTCCGTCAGTTTTTAAGTTAGGATCTTTGAATTTTGTGTTTAGGCTGACAATTGAAAATTAATTTATACGTGTCTCAGCGTTTTTCATAATTCTGGCCCCAAAGGGTTAAAAAGGAGGATGAAGTTGTGTATGAAAGTCCGTCAGTTTTAAAGTTAGGATCTTCAAATTTTGTGTTTAGGCTAACTATAAAAAAAAAAATTATACGTGTCTTAGTGTTTTTGATAATTCTACCCCCAAAGGGTTAAAAGGGGGGATGAAGTTGTGTAGTCCTTAATTTTCGAAGTAAAAATCATAAAATGTTATTATCTAGGCGTATGGTTGGAAGCTAAAGCAACGGTGTTGTTAGAATTTCAATCCTTAAGGTTGAAAAGGGGTGAAAAGGGGGATGAAATTTTGTTTTTAATTAAAGTTCTTTTTTTTTAAGTTAAAATCATTAATATTTCGGTTTATGGTTGGAAACTAACACAACGAACATTGTTGTTGTTTTTTTGTCATTTCAACCCACAAGGGGGTGAAAGGGGATAAAGTTTTGTGTTGAAGTTGTTCATTCGCTAAATTTTGTATTAAAATTCTCTTAAATATCTATAAGAAGAAACTGACTGACTGACACAGCAACGTACATCGCACATCCCAAACCGCTAGGTCTACAGACTCCAAATTTGGCAAGTCGGTTCCTTATGTGGTCTAGGGGATTCCTATCAAACTCAAACTCAAACTCAAAGCATTTATTTCAATTAGACCATTACGGCACTTTTGAATGTCAAAAATACAAAAAAGAAAATCAAAGCTACAGTCCCAGTCACAAGGCATAATAACTTGAGAAAGTACTGTAGTTGCTGTAGGGAATGCCCTAGCGTAGATCTCTATGGAGAAGAACGGGCAAGAAACTCCATGGACACTCTTTTAAAATCAAAATATTGTTACAAAATCTTGGACATCATTAATTTTGAGATTATACATATATGTGAGAACGATGTAGAAAGACGTGCACACTAAGAGCGTCCAGAGTAAAAGATTAGATCAACAATTTAAAAATAAAGTAATTAAAATTAACCTTGGCAGCTAAGAGATGACCAGTCCCAACTGAAAGCGCCCGTTCACAAACATGACGCATGTACCGGCGCGCCATTTAAGGCTATGAAAGGATTATTCAAAATTCAGCCCCTGAGGGAGTGAAACAGAGTAGTTAGTAAGACTATTTTATTAGAAACTTCACAGGAGTACTCCTATTGATAAATGAGTAGAAACGGGTTTCCGGTTTTTTCTGAATTCAACCCCTAAGAGGGGGAAATGGGGTGACAAAGTCTGAAAATCAAAATGGTTATTGTTTGTATGGTGTATCGGGTGTATTAGAAAAACAACGATTTTAATATTTAATGTGGTGGACCTGAAATATTATCATCCTCTGTTGGGGTGCGATGGGGTTCAAATGTCTAAATATCAATATGGGTGCCAATTCCGAGATTATTGTGATAGTGATAGTGATGGTGATTGTGACAGTGATGGTGATAGTGATGGTGATTGTGATAGTGGTGGTGATAGTGATTGTGATGATTATAATTGTGATGATTATGAAATTTGGCTTATAGATAGTTTATAACCTGGATTAACATGTAGGATACTATTTATCCCTTTAATATTATCCCGTGGGACAGCTACCGAACATCACGCGGCCGAAGCCGCGGGCAACAGCTAGTTACTGATAAAAAGACCCAATGTTACTTTGCCTGACCCAGGAATCGACCCCTGACTTTTAATATGAATGATTTATTTAAATTAAAATTAATTACTCGTATTTATCATTGAAACTTGTACTGGACTAATTCAATTGTTGATGTTATTATTGATGAATACATTTTTGGAACACATATTCTAGCACTTTTTGTATTATATTTACGTATAGAATGTACCCCTAAAGTTAAAAAAAAAAAAAAAAAAACTCGTTGTTTAATTTCGGGTTAATATTGTCAATTACTGGCCCATGGACATAATTACCGTGACTCCGTAAGTGGGTCATCGCGGTCCGTACTATCGTGGTTGGTACCTCTTTCTGACTTCGATTTTTGGTAGGTACCTAATTTCTCGGATTGATTTAAATAATACGTAAGTAATTGTGAAATTGTGTGCAACTCTAAACTATAGTTGGTGCCAGTTAAGATGAAAATAGCGGTCACTACCCTTTCCCTAATATCTCTTCGTACGAACCAAAACAAATAAACCCTAGATCGTTTTTCATTACAAAAAATGTTGAAGATCACGATAGATGACGATTCAACTTGAACAGGCTTATTTTTGGTTTTCAAAGTTAAGGAGTTTAATAAATGTAGGTGGGTCAATGGCCGCTATTCTCATCTTAACTGGTGCCAACCAGTGAGGTTAAGCTGACCTTGCAAGGTTGTAATGTATGTATGTACCTAAATACATCGGAGGATACTGATCTCTTTTAATGGCAGACATTCATGAGGACTTTACGCATTGTTCCTCATATGGTCAAGGAAAATATGGAGAGGAAACCGGCATGTCCTGGAATCAAAATCAAATAGATGTGACATCCACCAAACTGGGCCTGTGTGATGGATTATGTGGTTTTTTCGTCTCATAGAGAAGATGACTGTGTCCCAACAGTGGGAACACTATAGGCTGATCAAGGCTGAAAAAAAAGAAAAAATGCGGAATGCTCTAGGATTTATAATACGTACTAAAGTATGAGGAATCTTATTTATGACACTTCTTGTGAAGGCTTTTTATGAACACCGAATTCACATAATAAATTATTATAACCAACGATTAATACTAATGATTATAATCAGTTGTTTAAAAACTCATGAATAAACAGATACAATACATCAAAATAAACAAAATGATTTACATTTAACTGATTTGTAATTAAAATGGATCATCGTTAAAATATTTGCCCCGGGCCAATATTGTTTTTGGAACAATATTCATGTACTACGGATATTTTATTTATTGTATTTTAAATATGTAATCCAGATAATTTACGGATAATTTTATTGTTAAATGTTCAACAGCATTAACACAGTAGATTTTTTTCAAGTGAATTGAAATACGTATAATGTGTAACTGCCTGCCTGTGTGTCAGCGACTACTGAACATGAGGACCTGGGTTCGATTCTCAGGTCAGGCAAAGTGTTATTGGGTTTTTCATTAGGATTTTCTCAGTAGCAGCCACGGAGTCTGGATTTGTGCTTGGTTGATGGCAAAAGGCTCGCCCCCTATAACATGGGACTTAAACATAACTGGCGAAATGTGGGTGTACTATTAGGGTCCACCTCTGCCTAGCCCTTCCGGGATTACAGGCGTAATGTTATGTTATGTAATGCAGTCTCAACCAAAATACAAGAAGTATCAATTTCCTAACTAACTTGACCTCCTTCCTAATTACATTCTCAAGATATTCTATCAATAACCTACCAACCAAAACTAAGTTCAAAACATCTTCGAGCCGGATCGTGTAGAAGGTTGTACTACATCCAACTACAACGATGTACCGAAGTTCGGACTACCTGCAATGGTCCCACACAGTAATATTGTAACCGGCAATGTTTGTCATGTAAATAATGGACAAGGGATGGAAACTTGAGGGAGCTGTGGTGAATTGGGAGCATGGAGGTTATTGAGCTTTGAAGGGTTAGTTTAGGGAACGAGATAGCTATATTTTATTCAGGGTATCTTTTAAAACCATTTTGTTTCGTTTTTTTTTTTTGTTAGTCTGTACTGTCCCACTGCTGGGCAAGGGCAATTTCTTCCATTTGCTCTTTTCTTTATTTAGGGTTCCGTACCTCAAAAGTTAAAAAAGGAACCCTTATAAGATCACTTTCTTGTCCGTCTGTCTGTCACTACCGATTTTCTCAGAAACAGTTAGACCTAGCAAGTTGAAGCAGATACTGAGGTCTATTGTCCCTATTAGGTGTATAAAAATCAAGGTCCTAAGTCATCATGATAAAAAGATATGGCCAAAATTTAGATTTTCGCGAAAACTTGCAAGTACCAAAATTTACCTTATTTTAAACTTTTTTATTTTTTGGAATTTTCCCTTTACTTGTGCAGTAAGACCTTGCTTGTAACCAAAATTGACAATTCTAAGTCAACCGGAAGTACCCTATAGGTTTTAGGTCAAAAACCTCTAAGGTAGTTCCCGTTGACCTAGAATCACGAAATTTGGCGAGAAGCAATGTCTTACAGCACATGTAAAGGAAAAAATCTGAAATAAATATGTGGTTTTATTACAAAAAATAAAGCGATTTTACTATTTCAAACTTATTATTTGCGGTTGGTGCAATAGCCGTTTCATGGGATCGAACAGAGAAGTTAAGTTTGTCCTTTAAAAAGTTTGTACGAAACCCTCGGTGCGCTAATCCGACTCGCTTTTGGCCGGTCTTTTCTTAGTTATGTTAGGCGAAATATAATTACATGAGACGGTGACATGTTGATTTACTATAGATACACTCCTGCCTAAACCTCTAGTTTTTATTTATTTTTATTGGTTCACCAACAATTGTTTACACAGGTTATATGCTAAAAGTAACATGCAAAAATGTAAATGCAACAGTGCAACAATCACTTATAAGTAAACTCCGCATGCATGAAGAAGTTGTACAATTAATAATATTAATCTAGAGGGACTACATGCGAAATAATATGTTACTATGTCACACCTTTAATACGAGAAGGACAAGTCAGACAGAGATGAGTGATATTCCCACATTTCTTATAAAATTAATTCTACTATCGGCCATTTCCACTAAAAGTTGTCGGGATCATTCATTACAGTGTTAGGCTTCTTGAGGATCTTACCATCTTTCTTTATTTTTTGTGTGGTTAGTGCCTAAACTGGTGTCAGAGTTTTTATGCCGCCGGCCATGGCGGGAAATGTCGAGAAATGTCTCTCAGGCATGCTGGTTTGGTTTCCTGAATTAGTTTTTCATCACCGAAGCAAGTGATAATTATATTATACGGACATGAATCCGAAAAATCAGAGATGGGGTTCGAACTCCAGACCTATGACTTGGCAGTCCGACGGTCACACCAGTAGGCTACCTTATTTTACCATAAAACTACCGAAATGAAAACATAACTCTGCCTTATTTATACATACACCTTTGCCTGAATACGGTCGTAATCATGGCAACATTTTTTTTTTCAGTTGGTAAAAAAGTATTTTTCACGCGCTGCTAAGCAGTCACCCACGCTTATCTCAATCCGCAGTATGCTGTAGGTCACGTTCACTTAAGATGTGCCCTACGTGTCACTGCATTGCACCCTCTATCCATTAAAATAGCCTCTGGTTCCAGTTCACAATTCAATGCTATTATGGAAGTAAAAATAGGAATGCTGTCCTCGATGATTTCTCACTCCAGATGGTTTTTGCAAGCTGTTTGGATTTTGCATAATGAAACCGCTCGGATCAATCTTCAGGTTAGGTCGCGTTAAGTTGCCTAAGTTGGTCTGCCAGCCAACGCACCCGACCAACGCGGTCTTGAGCTGCTTTCAAGGGAAACTCGGTATGTAATGGGTGGTTAGCCATTACATGCCGAGGTTCCCTTGAAAGCACCTTAACCCGTTGGTGCCGGCTGTCATTTGTAGATCTTTGACAGTCGTTACAGGTAGTCAGTGGCCCGAAAGTCTGACAACGAGCCTTATCCAAAGGGTATCGTATTACCCAGTACTAATTGGGTTGTGAAGGTCAGATAGGAAAGCGGTCCATGTAATACTGGTATTCAGCTGCATCCGATTAGAATGGAAGCCAACCCCAACATAGTTGAGAAAATGCTAGGCAGCTGATGATAAATTAACGCAGCCTATCGTAGTCCACGTATTGAAATAGGCCTCTCCTAAGCAGTGCCAGCTAAGCCAGGTGCCAGGTAAGCTACCCTATCCAGTGTCTTCCTACTTTTTGCATTCAGTTTCAGTCTGTCCCTGCTGCCTTTTAAAGGTAGTCGGTCCATCCAGCATGGGCGTTCCAAGTTATGCTTGCTGACATGCGGTTTCGACTCCAAGAGACGTTTGCTCAAGTGACTATCGGTACTTCGACAGACAAGGCCAGCGCACTGCTCCTTCAGCTGGCTCACTTAGCAAACTTATTCGGTAACTTCTGTTCTTTTCTGACCAAGATATCTTCGGATTTTTCCCGGTACTGCTTTAATTAGGTATTTATAAAATAACTCAATAGCCCTCACTTACAAGTTAATAACATCAAACTGAGCGATCAATACCCTCCAAACGTACCTAACGAATATAGAATTATCCCCTCAGGAACGTTTACTGTGCTGGGCGCGTAAATTATCATGACTTTTTAACGAAGAGGCGACTCACGTGGGATGTACCTAAACAACGCTACATTATTTAGGAGTCCAAATATATCTTGTAAACACTAATAACGGCTTTTTTTATGAGATTAAGGGATTCAAAAATAGCCATTATCTTCAGTAAATAATTATATTAATGCGAAATTAGGTATGTCATTAAATTTTACTTGGGTATCACAGTTTAATATTCGCAGGATTAATGCAGTATTAATATCAGACTGTCGTATATCATAATGGACAACTCATTATCGTCGTCCCATTTCTTAACATTTACTATACTGCTCTTATCTCAAGTCAGTTTGGGGCGAGCGCAGTTTGTCTTCTTCTTGCATCTTCTTCTTCTTCTTCAACCTTTGGCCACCAAATGCTGAGTGAAGGTCTCATCCAAATTTCTCCACTTTTGGCGGTTTTGTGAGATGGCTATGCAGTTGCTTCCGACCACTTTAATGAGATCGTCTGTCCCCCTAGTTGGTTGTCTTCCCACATTGCTCCGTCCCGTCCGTGGTTTTCACTCAAGCACTTTCTTCCCCCATCTTCCAGCCAGTCTTCTTGCATACTTATTTATCATCTCAGTAGTTCACCCGCTTTCTAGCCAGATCATCTTCCACTAGGACAGTCCATCCATCGAAACTACATATGTAAAGGCCTATTTTTAAATTCGCTTTTCCATCCCAACCAGGTGGCATTCAACTCCTATTTCCAAACACATCATGGGCGATAGCTTCAAAAAAAACCACAACACTAACACAAAACGCAAGAAACTACAACGAAAATTCAAAATGGCGTTGTAAAAATAAATTCTAAACATTCCTTACTAGGTCGAGAGGCACCACCGGCGACCAGTAACTGACATGTCCACTCGATTGTACAAATATTGGGCAAACAAGACTCTGTTATAATAATGTTTGTCGCCAATGTTTGTTTTTATTGGGTGTAATGATGCAGTGTTGCATGTTTGAGAACGAGGTAAATGGTAGCTTGGGTAGTTGGTAATTTTATGTTACGGTTTTAGAGTTTTAAAATATTAGAATATTGAAGATGGACTTGCAAGATTCTTCGTTGGTCTATCGTTCGCAAATGCAACTGCAGCACAGCTTTCCATGGAGGTATTCGGTTCGAACCCCGTCTTTTTCTTAGCTTTTCATTAAATATAATTATTTGGCCAAAAATTCTGCTGTTCGAACTCCACTCGCTGATGCAGTCATAAAATCGTCAAGTGCACAGGTGTCAGGGCATGCAGCACAATTTGGAAGGTGGGCCACAGTCTGTGGAGACACGCCACATACACACTTAAGATCTGAGCCGTCCATGAACCCCCATCTAAAGAGATTGTCTGAAGAAATACCGTTTATAGTAGTCATCAGACTCGTAAAACCGAAAGACGTTCATAGCTGATCTTGGGCACTCCCCACATCGACCAATTCTGTGGTTCTCGCATTTAGCAGATTCCCGTCATTTTCACAAGGTCATCGGGCAGTGTCTGAGGATTCATTAAATAGCAACCCAGAGAACAGAGCCCAAGAAATGCAGGGCATTGACGTTACTAATTACTATACACCTCTCTGCCCCTGAATGCCAATGTCCTGGGAATACAGGTGAGATATATTGTTCTAAAATGATTTATTTGTTGGAAAAACCTGTTATTATAAGTCTAGTCTTATCTGTCAGCCTGATGAATGCCTGGGAGAATATTCGTCAAGCAAGCTAATTTGGGCATTAGAGTCCCCACAGGTTTTATTTTGTTTGCTGTGAAATAAATAATTGTTTGAGAAAATTGACTTTTGATATAATACGCGATTAAATTAAGTTTATTTAAAAACTAAATTTAATCGTATACATACATACTACTCTGTCAAGAAAGTACCGGGAAAAGATCAATAAAACACAAAATGTTAGTTATTTATCCAAATTTATTTTATCACCTTCAAAGTATGCTCCTTCAGAACCGACACACTTACGCCAACTAATAATCCAATCATAAAAATATTTTTTAAATGCTTATTCCAGAATTGAGTTCAGTTCTCGCCGCGAATTCTCCTTTATGTCTTCTACTGAATGAAAACGGGTGCCACGAAGTGGTAATTTGAGTTTAGGAAAAATAAAGAAGTCGGCTGGAGCCATATCTGGTGAATAACGTGGTTGCTCGATGGTATTTGTTGAGTTTTGGTCAAAAAATCGTTCACAACTGTGCGAAGGCGCATTATCGTGGTGCAAAATCCAAGAATTTTCTTTCCACAAATCTGGCCATTTTATCTAATTTGCTCTCTTAAACGCTGCATAACGTCCGAATAATATTTTTTATTTACCGTTTGACCTTCCGGCAAGATTGTCAGTCACTATTTCCTTCACTTTTGCGATGTTAACTTCAGTTGCAGACGTTGATGGCCTACCAGAACGAGGCAAATCTTCCATCACACCTTGACCGCTTTTGAAAGCTTTGTACCACTCATAAGCGCGTGTTTTTGATAAAGTCGATTCACTGTAAGCCTTCTGTAACATTTTCAGAGACTCCGAACTTGAAATTCCATTGGCGATGCAAAATTTAAGACAAACTTTTTGTCCGATATTTTTGTCCATTAAGAAATTCGCAATACACACTAGATATGATATAACTAAATTCAGCACTGTATTTAATCTAATTAACAGATGTAACTCAAACTCCGCGCCAAAATGGAAAACAGTTGTGCTAATCTAACAAAAACAAATTGGAACCATAAACAAATCATCCATTCCCGATACTTTTTTGACTGAATGTACATACATAGTACTCTTATCTTTCTATAAAAGTACTTTGTAAAGTTTTATGGTTGTCAGTTTTAGAAAAGGCTGCCGTTTCTAAAATTGTGACAGGTCTTGGATTAAAAAAAAAATGCATGGTTGGTGTATCTATTGGTTTGTCTAGTTCGTCCCAAGTGCATGAGGTCCTGGGATCGATTTCCAGGTTGGATACAATATTATTTGTGTTTTTTTCTGCTAACTGTTTAGGCTGCTACAGAATACTGATATTCTGTAGCAGCATAGCCCGTATTTGGGTTTTGAGGCCACGCCCTCTATTATATGGAACTTAATCATAACTCACAAAAAGTGGGTGTACTATAGCTACACCCCTGCCTATTCCTTCTAGAATCACTGGCATTATGTTATATTCAAAACTAAAACGATAGTAGAAGTAGTAAATAATATGTTAAATGAAGACCATTCATGCCATGAGTTTTATATTTAAACTAGTATTTGCGGGGGTGCGCGAGCTGTGCGCAGCTCGCGGGTTTTGTGTTTTTGAGAAGTATTTCTTACCCTAATAAAATTTTGAGAATCCATAGGAATCCTTAAATGAATTGGAAAACCCGTAAAACACAATAAAAAACATTACCCTAAAGTTTGCTTGTCGTCGCCCCTGAGTTACGCTTCACCCACTCACCCTTCGCTCCACTCGGTCTCGCAAGTTCGCTCCGCTCAGGACCTACCTACCACCAGACAGGTTTCGACGCCTTTGTTTAAACACCTAATGGCTACCTATCTCTAACCGTTACGAAGTTACAGCCCTTTCAATTTTAGGGCAGAACGGAAAACAAAAGAAATCGTTTCTTTTTTTCATGAAAATCATTGTCTTGATTTTATACCCATCTACCATATAACAAAAATAAGCAAAGTAAAGACTTCCTTTACGTACGCATACCATAAAGGCGGTGTCACACTAATTTGATGTGAGGTAACGTGACTCCCGGGAATAATAGGACGTGAGCCCGTTCCGAACAATTATGATTGTAATTTTATATCAAAAAGTAAATAATTTGGATTGTAATTTTTTGTTCAGTATGGTTTTTATGTTTCTCGTGAGAGTTTTCTCCTGTTTTGTTTATTGTACTAGTTTTTTTTGTTGTTTGTCTTTGTGTTATAGACAATTAAAAAATATATTGTAGTCCACAAAAAGCATTTCTGGATCATCAGTTGTTAGGGGATCCATAATGTACTGATCTTGCTCTGGGAGGCATACATAATTATACGTATTTAGTTTAGAAATATAACTCACTGAATAACTACAATTCGAAAAAATATACATTACTAATTAAAAATAAATTATTAATTAAATAAGGTGGTTAACAAGCTTATTTTGTAACAAATCGCCAAAAGTTTCTTCAACACACGAAAAGATAACAAGATCATTTCACAACTCAAGTTTCTACACAAAAAAATACCCTTAAAGACAGCATCCGGAAAAAACCTTGAAAGGAACACACGAAGTCACACGTCACGTAAAGAAAACATCTCAATCTTCCGCAAAATTAAGACCCCATAAACCACTTTACGGAAGTGCTACAAAAACCCCTCTTGTTTTTGTGCACGGCATAATTTACAGATGCTACCAAACGTGTCGAATGTTTAACTAAAAAAGAAGAAAAAAAAACAAAAAAAACATCGGCACGTGGAGACGAAGCTTTAAAGCGCAAGTTCTCTAGCGCTTTTGTGTATGCGTGGGATGCATTTGTGTGCGTGCCGCTGCAGGTACGCTACGGTCCTCAGTTCCCATCGGGCTGCGAACGACGCACCACGTCGCTACGCTCCTCGCTCCGAACGCGAACGAACGAAATACGTTTTCGCGACCAGAAAATTACCGGAAAATTTTCAGTTGGATTTTGACTTGTAGCAAAACTGCGGATACTTTAGTGTGTTTAGTGAATTTTTAGGATACTCAGTGGATTGAGTGTCGACAGTTTGTTGGTTTTTGTGAATGCACAGGTGTGAACTGGTGAATTGTTTTGATTTGAATTATTGTGGGATTCGGAAGTTTATTGCAAGTAAGTTTTAAGAAATAGTTTTTTTTTTAACTGTCTTTTCAGGATCAAGTGATTGGAAAGTTAGAGGCCATTTAAAAGTACTACTGAAGCATATCATTGAGACCAACACATAATTTATGAAAAACTGAAAGTGAAATGAATGATCGTAACCATCCGGTATACATTCAATTATTTTAATTTATTGACATGGTTTAATTCTGAACCGATGATTGCCGAGATATTATGAACTGGGACATTAATTTTAACGTTTCAATTATTGTATCGGGCTATCAATTTGTAATATAGGTTCCTAATTAAAAATCAATAGCTAATTGCAATTAAGACGGACAAGTTTCGCTAAATTGAACTTATGAACAAAAAAGCAATTAACAAAAATCTTAAGTCTCATGCTGTATCAATTACAGGCTGACAATTTTTTTTTTCTCAGATCTATCATAATATTTAATCTGATCTATTTATTTATTGACTAACATGTCATTCTGTACCAAAACATATTTTTTACACAAATCAATCAGCTAAACTGGCTGTTTTTTTGCGTCAGTCATTTGTTTTCCTAAAGGTGAGGCAACACAAAAAAATAATGACCACCCTTTGTGTTTTTAATGACTTTTGCCGGAACATTTCAAACGAATTGTCATTGAAAGAAAAAAAATATCCGCTGATAAAGAATAGAGTTAATCATTGAGTAAAGCTTCAGGTTTGTTTCGTTTTAAGGTCAAGTAAATTATGTACGGAGGATAATATTTAAAATGTATCGACCTTTTTACAGTATTTTAACAGATTGGCTGGTTAGGTAAACCTACAATTAGGGTTTTAGTAGTATTTATTCGAAACATGAAAGGTTCGAATTTGATAAATACTTAATTACTCCGTGTTTAGCGACAATTTTGTAGTCGTCATTACTTTAATAAATTACATATTCTGTGTCTTCAAATAGATATGAAACCAACGGAAAAGTTATTGTATTTTCAGATCCTGAAATACTTTAATTAGACGATAATATTTAGACTTATTTTTTCCGCTTTATTTAATTGGATATGAGAAAGTTGTCAATCAATCTTTTGAGATTGACATGTTGTTGAGTTAGCTCACTTCAGTCCTTGTGTAGCGTAGGTAAAGTTCTTTTCCTTCCTGACAATGAAATGTTATATTCCTGCTTATTTTTTTATGAACGAGTGGCAAGATCGCTTTTGTGTTTTTTTTATGTCTTTTTCTTGTAACAAATGATTGAAAATTTTATCTTTTACTTTGTCTTAGGTTTCTTGAGGTTACGTGTATATGGGTCTTTCTCTCAGAAAACGTTTAAAGAATTACAAGCAAAGGAAGGTTATTTTCTTTAATTGCTTAATTCAGTTTTTCGTCAAAAGGTTATACGTCGTAGAAAATTAATGTTTTTTCCATACAACGTTTAAGACGATAACACAGTGTATTTCTTGTTCTAAAATTATTCTTTACATAAAGTCTTAACTCACTCTCTCTCTTCTCTCTCTCTCTCTCTCTCTCTCCCTCTCTCTCTCTCTCTTAGTCTTTAATTTCCTTAGAAAGAAAAGCAAAAATTTTATTTTTACCAAAACCATGTTTTCAGCTAGTTAGTTAGCTGTGTAACTTGTCAAGTTCCTTATTGAGACATGGGAAAATCGTAAAGGGATCTGGAAAATAAATGTTTGAAATCATCTACGTATGAGAAGATAGATGTATTTAGTCTTATGTTGCTTAGTTTAGCTTCTAACTTGAACATATGCATTGAATAATACAATGGTCAAAAAATATCAGTAAGGCTGCCACGGAAACGGTTCAGAAAGAAACAGACAGAAACGATTTTACTGGTGTTAGGCTAGCTAGCTCCAAACTAACCTAGTCTAAACGCGAGCTTAGTCATAATTGAGCCAACGACAACGTTTACTCGGAAGGCCTTTCTGAATATTGTCGCTCTTACGTACGGAGCGGCGCGTGACAAAGCGGTAGCGTAGGAAAGTGACAATAGACGTGCCTGTCTGCTGGCCGCTGATTGGTGCTCATGTTGTTTGAGAACTCGCTCCAGGCACTACGTGTACTACCTTATGTTTGTTTTAGAGAGGTTAACAGGAGGATTAGGTAGTTATCGTGTATTGTATGTTTAAAAATATAGTTATTGGAAGTTTGATGTTTATGCTTTTGTCTAAACTTGTTTTCACGATTAGTTTATAAGAAAATAAATGTCATTATTTAATTATCTCAATCTAAATATAATCGTAGTAGAAATTCTTTAAATACTTACCTGTTTAATTTAATATTAGTTACCTAAATAGCTTTTTAGTGTATTTACAATAGCAACAAACTTAATGCTAAAAAGGGACCTATAAGTACTTTCGCATTTCAGAACTGGCAACTTTTTATCAGACAACAAGCACTGTCTAAAAAAAAAACAAGCAAGTAGGTTTGTACTGAGTTTAAAACAAAATTGAAAAAAACTGTTGCACATAGCATTCCGTTGTTTTTTGATCCTATCCCAAACACGTTAGTACACAAAAACGAATCACTATTATTTCCAACAAAGTTTAGATTAGTTCTAGTTAAATTGTAGGTAATTTCTAGTTGTTTTTTGTCACGCGTTCACTTCGGCATTGAACCATAATTATTTATGGTCACAGACCTTAATTTAGGCCAGTTCGGTCTAGATTTCATCTATTACCAACTGTTTTTTCGGCAGAACTTCTTGACCTGTAAAATAATTGGTTTATAAGGGTAGAAATCAATAGCAAACGGTACCTATGTATTTCAGTAAGGGTAGGAAATAAATTATTTAGGCACTAAGCCAGAACGGTTTGTTCTCAAATGAGGCTAGTTGATTTCTGGGATTTTGCCGAAGGCTTGTGACGCTTTTTTCATCTAGTAGTTTGGTAGGAAGAGCTTGTGGCTAAATAATAACAGCCGATCGGATCTATCTTCAGGTTAAGCCGCGCTTGCCTAGCTTGGTCTGTAGATGGGTGACCACCTAACACATATCGAGTTTCGTAGACGTGCCTCGGAACGCACGTTAAGCCATTGGTCCTGGGTGTCATTTGTAGATCTTTGACAACCGTTACAGAATGTGGCCCGAAAGTCTGACAACCAGTCTTACCAAGGGGTGTCGTATTATCCAGTACTAACTGAGTTGTCAGATAGGCAGTCGCTCCATGTAAAATACTGATATTCAGCTGCATCCGGTTAGACAGTAAGCCGACCCCAACATAGTTGGGAAAAGGCTAGGCAGATGATGATGACCAAACTCATTATCATCATCATTTCAGCCGCAAGACGTCCACTGCTGGACATAGGCCTCCCCCAAGTGTCGCCACATTGACCGGTCCCGTGCGACTCGCAGCCAGCGCATTTCCGCAGCCTTCACCAGGTCATCGGTCCTCGGTCCGTTTGGTACTCGTAGGCGATGAAAAAAGTATAACTCCTCATTTTCTCCCTATGTATAATTAAATGATATTCCTACAGCTGCTATCACCATGCGGGCCCAGTTTTTTTTTTTTTTTTTTTTTTTTTTTTACTTTTGTGTCCTCTGACATAGGTCGTCAGAGACCTTATTGGTCTAAGATATTTATAATTCTGATACAATTTGTGTTTCCTAGTTCAGAATCCATCATCATTATGTAGTTATTTCTCGTTATGCTTATATCTAGATATCTTTTCCTCAAGGGCAATTTTCATATTTAGAAAAGCATAGAATTTAAGGTACTTTATTTCGCTTGATGACTCTATTTGCAATTTTTTCGCAGTACTTCAAAAAGATTTTTCTGATTTTTGCCTCAGTGCGGGCCCAGTTAGGGCTGGTAGACGAAAACCATTTTGATCAAAATACTATGTATGAAAACCAGGATATCGTCGATTGTCCTGTTGAAACAGGGTTATCTGCGTTTTCCTGGCTTTTAACCAGTTGCTTGTCAGTCCTGTAGAAGTTATTGAGGAACCACTATCAGAACATAAGCCATACAGCTTCTTCAGCTTCAGGAGTTCTGAGGTAACAAATATATAAAAAAACAACCGACTTGAGAACCTCCTTTGTTTGAAGTCGTTTATGACCAGAAGACTTGTATAGTACCTATTATCATTTCCACCTGGAATGCCATCCTTCTGTATATCTCCAATATTATCATTACCATCGCCAATATTATCATTTCACACCTGGCTTTAGCAATTTCAGTTTCCACGTAATTCTGATCGTGTTTCGCCATTTTCTCCAATTAACTACGATTCCTTGACCGACTTACGACTTCAGATTTAATTGCCGAATCTTTTGTTGCGAATATAATTCCAGCATTTGGGAAACTGTCGCAAACTTGCAAGTTTCTTTGAAAGAAATAAAAGATAATATGAGTTTCTTTTGACGAAATTAAAGTCTAATTATTTTTTTTGTTAAAGTGTTTCATAATTTCATCTCAGATTGAACAAGATATAAAACTGTGATGACTGCAGACTGCCTCTTTGGCATAGTGTAGACAAGTGGCTATTTCAAATCATTCAGCAAGATTGGCATAAGCTTCCCCGAACAAAGAGCTTTGCTTCCACATTAACTGTGAACCGCCAGTCTGCGAAATTCACTGCTAGCTTCTCTGTTCCCCGATCATATAATCTGGATCCCTTCAAAGTTCGAGTGAAAGGAAGTTTCTTCTAGAGGCATGCGTGCTCCACCCTAGGCCACGTCATCGCTTCACATCAGGCGAGTTGTGGCCAAACGCAAGGCTATCTGTCATAAAACAAGCTTTAGCTTTTCGGTAGGTTAGAATGACTATTTTGTCTCTGCTCTTATTTCTATCAATTTGCTTCAGCGAAGCATGTCTTACCTAAGTTACCTCAAACACAACCATTTACTATATCAGAGTTGTGGCCAAACACAAGGCTATCTCTCATAAAAAAAGCTTTAGCTTTTCGGTAGGTTAGAATGACTGTTTTGTCTCTGCTATTATTTCTATCAATTTGCTTCAGCGAAGCATGTCTTACATAAGCTACCTCAAATACAACCATTTGCCATATCAGATCAAAACCATCCTCAAAACAGACAAGAAAACAACCAATAATTTTAACCCCCTTCTGCCGCGTTTAGCACAGTCATAAAACCACCTGTCCTTTCCATTAAGCTAAACGCAGCCACGTAAATAACCGTAAATTAACACCCATGGGAACTCCTTACCCCCGAGTTGACAGTGAACTTGAAATGGAAGACAAATATTTAAAGACAAGTGAAAGGGTTATGTTTGTAGAGATGTTGTTTTATACTCTTGTGCGATCGTAACCTTTGTGCCTTGGTGCTGCAGTGAACGCTTGAAAGCAAACTTTGGGCACAATTTTTTTCGGGTAGATACTGGTAAAGTGGACTAGAAAATAATTTAAAAAAAGTTTTTCTAACACTATATTTATTATAACTAAATAGATCTTAAAGCAAAATAATTACAGCTCAGTGTCAATCTTCAGGTTAAGTAACGCTTGTCTAGGTCAGTCCGTGGATGGTAGACCACCCATTACTTACCAAGTTTACTCCGTGCTTCTGAAAGCACGTTAAACTGTTGGTCCCGGCTGTAATTTATATATCTTTGATGACTTAATCCTGCAGCCAGGATCGTCTCCTCACGAGATAACACTTTCATTTTAATAAAGGCTAGATTATACTCCGGTGCCGCTTTGTGTGTGATAGTAAAAACAGGCATAATTCATAGTATGAAGAGACGCTAGACATCATAATAATTGTATTTAGCTCATTATGTAAGAGGCATGAACAGAAATAATGCATTCCATGACTTGTATCCATCTAAAACCATGACTTGTAAAAGTGAACTTATCGTTGTTCTTTTTATTTAAATCGTTTTATGGATGGAGAGAAAGCATCATTTTCTGATCAATGTTTTCATCCTAAATGCAATTTTCAATTCAAAACCCATTTTATGACTTCGGTGTGAGGAAAAATAAAAGCCATATTCCCATAATTTATGTATCGCCACCAAAACACAATACAGCTGACTACTCGCAAGCTTCATAATCTCCTGGTACCTTCCTAATTATTTAGCAACAATCTCCCTTTCTCCGCGTTCCGTATAAAAACATAATTAGTGCCCCTCGAAGGGTAATCCCCGGAGATTTATCATGAAATTAACGGACCCCCGAAATAATGGAAGCCGTGAAGTATTTGAATATTTTCGTGTTTTACATTTTCGAGATTTTTCCGGAAGATTGAAATGGTCTGATTTTGTGGAATTAAGTAGCTATGGCATTTAATTCCTGTTAAATTCGAGAGATTGGGCACTGCAGCTATTCTAATTTCCGTTCTTATTTAGAGGAGATTAATGTCCATTTTACGTTTCAAGAGAGTTCTAACAATTGTTTGAATTAACAGACAGCCATCGTCCTATTGGAAGACAAAGTTCACTGTAATTTAGTAATGAACCAACGCTCCTATCTACTGATGATTTTAGACTAGAGAAAGATCTATAACGTTGTTTTCTTTAACCTATAAATAATAACATACCATCTCACTGGTAATCGTCGAACGCCTAGGCAGAGGTTACCTTATAGTACATCTACTTTTCGTTAGCTTTGTTTAAGTCCTATGTAATTGAAAATGAGTCTAGGAGGTTCTTTTAAAATATCATTTTGTTTATTTGACTCTAATGCCCTTAGTGTCGCTCATTTAATGAAAATCCATAGTTTGTAAGCCCTGGCTGGGGGCCTTAAAGTAATTTTTGGCCACCACAGGATAGTCCGGTTAAGCAGTTTGACAACCTTAACGTGTTGTGTCTGCGAGTGGTCCAATCAAAAAAAAAAAAAAAAATTATAAGTCTTATTAAAGTAAACTTTTCACTCTATGAGACGTTATTACTATTATGTTTTATTATGTGCCCTGATAGGCTATCCAGACGTTAAATATGTTGGCAGAAAATCACAAAAAAAAATGTACCATCTACAATTCAACACGCCACGTCAAAAATATGTACCTTCTACAATTTAACACGTCACAAACAACCTTTTAAATCACACCCAATAACACCAGACACAACACTGCAATACTCCAAGTAATTTCATATTACCAGCGACATTATACAGCCCTTTTTCATACAAATTCAACGGTATATTAAAAAAATATGTAGGTACAAATATAATAAGCCGAGGAGGTTCCTTTCATCTGCATGTCTGGGGGATAAGAAGGCTCCACTCGGGTACGTCTTCAGAGCATTCGTACTTAAATTACAATAGGTAATTGCTGAGGACGTTTCTTTATGTATTTTCGCTGATTTTTTGGGTATATGGTCGTCGTGGGTTTTATGTATGTTACGGTTGTCATGGTGATGTTAGGAAGATGTTTTGGGCTGGGTTACAGTGTTTTTTTTGCGTACCTGTTAGTTGGCCACGTCTGCCGCATGGCCAATGAGCTGCGTGCCAAAATAGTCACTTTCTGGAGCCCTGAAAGCATTGCAGCACACCTTGTAGAAGATGGGGGGACGAGCTGGACAACGCCAACGACCAGTGGTTCACATTAGCCCTGGATAGAAACAACTGGAAGTCGTAAGAGGACTTTGTCCAGCATTGGGATGACGCAGGCTAACAGTATCAGCTATTAGTTTTGCTGCCTAAGTACCTACCTACCATGAGGTCTTATTTAATTTAACTGACAATGCAAAATATAAAAAATAAAACCGTTTAGAAAACCTCATTGACACATTTTAACGACAGGTTCTACCAGCTAAAAGTGTCAGATAATTTGCTGTATATTGTCGCTTGTCAGTTTTAAAAACTGGCAGGCAGTGTCTAGCTGCTTATCTACTGAATAAAACCTTTCGAAAAAAAACTAAAGGTCTACCAAAATTATCCAACCGAAATTGGAAGTCTGTAAAGTATAAAAATAATTAATTTCATTCTTTAGTCATCATAATGTTCGGCCTAATCCTTTCAACCTTACCTAGGTTCATGTCTGAACTTAAGTCTAAGTAAGTTAGTAGAAAATAACTTACGATCGATCCGAATAACCACAGCTTACTGTTTACTAGGAAAGTAATAAAACACCAGCGAAGTGAAACATGTGATTGGTACATTATTTAAAATCGTCGCTGGCTAGACGACTGGGGTTGACTGTACTGCGGTACGTTACATTGTCGTTTTTATTGATAGCATTTAATAACTGTTTAAATTATCAGTAAATGTAAGCTTTTCTTATTAATGAAACTCAGATATTAACAAAGAACAACTGCAAAGTCATTTATTTAGTAACTGACAACACAAAGTCTTAAACATTGGGGTTCGAAGAACAGGAGCTTCGTGTTAACATTTTTGTAAGCACTAAGAAAAAATATGAAAATCCACCCTTAGAGGCGTACAATGGTGGATGAAAGTATGACGAAATTATCGTCATTTTATTAAGAGCTTATACTACCTCAAATTAGCAACTCTATATATGGTAGTTCAAACTTCGTTTGAAATACTGTTAGAATAAAGTTCTAATCAGCTTGCACTACAAAGTGGTTGTTACGTCAGTCACTGCGGACCGAATAGTGCGAAATTAGTGGTTTTTTGCGATTTACAAAAAATCTATTGATTGGACTAAAAAAATAAATAATATAAGACCTGCTTTGTAGTAAGTTCAGTTAGTATAAAAAGTTTCATGATCTAATTTGAAGTATTTTATGATTGCCAGCGGTTTATTGTTCAGTTTAGAGGTTACTTTGGGTTTTTTTTCTATCGAGAAAATTTTATGGAATCGTGTGAGGTAGTATAGGCCCTTAATAAGAAATTTAATTGGTGAACAGTTTATTACACAGTGAAATGGTTTCATGGAATTGTGCATTCATCATCAGCTTCCCCTTTTCTTAACTATGTTGGGATCGGCTTCCAGTCTAATCGGATGCAGCTGAATACCAGTATTTCACATGAATCTGACCTCTACACCCAGTTAGTACTGAGTAATACGATACTCAAGTGTTTCATTTAAGGGGCAACCAGAATGAAAGAAAAAAACATCCTAGGCTTGTCATGCTATCTGTCGCCGCCTCATCGCAAATTTATAGTGTTGTCTTTGGATTCTAAAAAAAAAATATTTTAATTCAAAGACTCAAATCCCTCGACCATAAATCGTTGAAAGTAGCAAATCAGTGTCAAACAGGTCTGCCCATCAAACCGCCATGATTTATGTTAAAAAATACATTTTTTTGAGCGATCCGGAAGATCAATCCGATAAATATTGACATCTGTTGTAAAACCTAAAGGTCAAGTATGATGTTAATAATTTAATTGCTTTGTATTATGAAGATTGTGACGGTGATTATGGTTTCATAATGTTTTGAGATCTTTCGCGGTCTTTATTAGCGGTTGGTTTTTCCCTTAGAGTTTCTTTGTACTTGATAAGTTGTTCGTAAGAATCATTGTAGCTTTTGTTTATCATTAGTATGATATTTATAACATAACATTACGCCAGTATCCCCGAAGGGTTAGTCAGAGGTGTACCTATTAGTACTCCCACATTTCGCCAGTTATATTTAAGTACCATGTAATAGGGGGCGACCCGATTGCCATCAACTGGGCACAAATCCAGACTCCGTGGCTGCTACTGAAAAATTCCTGATGGAAAAACCAATTATAATTCCCCCGACCCGGGAATCGAACCTAGGACCTCAAGCTTAGCAATCGCGTTTGCGACCTCTAGACCACCGAAGTAGTCTCATTATTCAATGAGAAAAATAAAACTGACAGACGAGGTTTAAAATATGTCTTCCATTACCTCTTCACAGTGAGTGGTAAAATCGTAGAGACAATTAGACCGTCGATCTTTTTCTTCTTCAATGATTTTTTTTTCCAACTGGTACGTAGCACCGTACAGTTTTGTCGTCTGCATAGAAGATCTTCTGCCTCACCCAGTCATCTCGGCATCGGGTATTTGCACGACACGGACACACGGACAGCAGATGCGGCATATCTTCATTTCTATTGGCTATTTTGACTACTTTATTAACATCTTTAAAAGGCCTGTCTGTAATGTCTGAAGCCTGACGTCCCTCGGCCACGAACCTCGACCAGAACCCTTGAAGGAAGACTGAAGCCTGACGTCCCTCGGCCACTACTACAGCCCAGAGGCCCGCCTTTCTCCAGTCTATCTAACGTTTATTTTCATTTTCATCAACCCGCTTCTCTAACCTAGTTTAGTTATCTTCTAGCTCCAAATAGGTAGGCCCTAGGTTCTTTAATAATAAATTCTTATAACTTGTCCCCTTGACTATTTCTTTTAACAGTGCTCCCCTCCAGACTGAAAGTTAGGTAGGTGAGTACTCAGTGTGACCTTACAGTTTTCTGGATCCTACCGGGAAAATGGAATGTAATGATTCTGAGACATGTCTCAGAATAGAGCCGCTGCCTATCCGAGTGATATCCACAACCCAGTTAGTACTGGGTAATACTATACCCCTTGATATGACTGGTTGTCAGATTTTTGGGCCACTGACTACCTGTAACGACTGTCAAAGATCTACAATTGACAGCTGTGACCAACGGCTTAACGTGCTTTTGCACGAAGGCAACTCGTTACATGTAATGGGTGGTCACCCATCCACGGACCTACCTTGGCAACCGCGGCATCATTGTAATCCGATATTTATTTTAAGTAAATTGGAATAAGGATACCAAACTAATTGAAAACACTATTCTATTATAAAGCGTTTGATGTAATCTGTTGTTCTTGAAAGTTGTACAAAATCAGTCTTAAGATTATAATCTAAATCTTTATCATTGAATTTATGTAAAGAAAACAGTTACCCTCTAACCTTTGAGGAAATAACATCAAAATGTTGTAATTACTACGCCCCTGAACTTGTTCTTACATAAATACAAATTCTTGTAAATCACGTAAACAATATGCTAATTTCCAAACTAGTTTATGTATAATTAAAAGTATATTTTAAGTAAAACCAACAGATTAATATTGCGTTATGAATAAACATTTGAACTTGAAATATAGGCGGTTGAATTTCACGCTCTGATCGGGTTTTTAATTGGTGACAAATCTGCCGTGACTTATGTACAGTAGCTTGTCTACATTCCAAAGATCTTATACCTCCACTACCGAGCCATAGGACTCCCCAATTATCGCAATGACTGAGGCATCACTTTCAGCATACAAAGGAGGTTGGTGAAAGATAATATCGTTTCACATTTTCATAATTCACTATTCTCCTTACACCTACCCACGAAAGCTCATGACACAGCCTCATCATTTCTCAACATAATCCTAATCTTTTAACGGATATGTAAATATTTACCGTACATCAAAACACGATCCGCTGAAGTAAATGTATGGGAATGAACAGCTGATTGTCGTTCCGGTCGACTTCGGTAACGACGTCCGGGGGCTATGGGCTTCAACCTATCACATTTGGCATATTAATTACATATAAAATTGGAATAACAGTGCGTAAAATGTATCATTATTTAACTCTGTACTCGTATTTGTGGGGAGTATTACTAGTTTATGCCCGCGGCTTTGCCCGCGTGTATGTCGAAAATTATTCCTCGTGTACTACTGAGGTAAGAGGATTGAGAGCAGCGGTGGCCCAGTGGTGGCGGCCCCGACTTACGAACAGTAAGTCGTGGGTTCGAACCCAGACAGGCGCATTACTTTGTGTAATTTATTTCATCACCTCTGCTCTCAAAACGGTGAAGGAAAACATCGTGAGGAAACCGGCATGTTCTAGAACCAAAAATTCGAAGACATGTGACATCTACCAACCCGCACTGGGCCCGCGTGGTGGATTTATAGCCCATTCCCTCTCATTGAGAGGAGGCCGTGTCCCAGCAGTGGGAACATTATAGGCTGATGATGATGATGATGACTGAGGTAAAAGGTGTCCTATATTAGGTGTCCTTTATTGGTAGTAACCCAGGTCATGGTTTACAATCTATATATATCGTTGATATGGCGTAAAAAGGTGACATACAAACAGACAGCTACTTTCTTGTTTATAATATTGGTTTGGATAATGTATGGATGGATTGTCGACTGCAATTTGTAAGTACACAGCCATTTCTTGGGTTTAATAACTTTACTTTTATTATGTCTGGGGAAATCGAATTAATGTAAACCTGCCATACTGATTACCACTACACCAATGAGGTAACATTTCTTCTTGCTACTTTGACCAACTTTAAACTTAATGTGCATTTCTTCAAATATTTCATAACAATCCCATTACTTATGCCCAGTATATCCTGGTCTACGGAAAATAACGAACTACCTTCCAAAGTACTAAAAGTGATTTTTGGCTTCACAGTCAGCGCCATCTTAAAATACCAAGTTATGATGGGATACCTTTGCTAATGAAGTCGTAACGATATGTGATAGTGTGATACTCAAACGAGCTCTGATTGGCTATCACCTTTCTATATTTATCACTTTACTGATATGTTAGAAATTTCTTGCTGATCAAGAATCACTCAATGATTACTGTGTGAAGTGTCTGATCATTGTTGATATTTGAAATGTGATTGAAGAATGGATTTTGATGGTTCTGTCGTAAACCTGACGGTTTTATTGTATTATTGGAAGTTGTTAGGTTGAAGTGTGAATTATGATTTGACGGAAATTGGGAATATTGATTTGTAGTGAAAATTAGATGCACACTTGATGTTTTCATTTGGACATAACCAATGAAGTTTTGAGTAAATTCTACTTATAATATCATTGGACACAACACACGAACTTCGACTCTTCGTTTAGTGCCTAACCTAACCTGGTGTCAGAGTTTTAATGCTGCCCATGGGCCTCTGACTTGGCTTTACATGCCTTCGAGAAATATCTCTCAGGCATGCTGATTTCCTCACAATGTTTTCTTTCACCGAAGCTAGTGATAATTATACAATACGCACATGAATAAGAAGAAGAATCTAGATGTGCGTGTCTTGGGACGAGTTTTAGCATGAAACTTGTTCATCTCTACTCACTTATCCTAAAATTGAACTGTTTAATGTTTTTATCTTTTTTTATAAATGATTGAAGTCTTGGCGATGAATTTTCACTATCCTTCCTTAGTGCTTATTTCCTGTGCAAAACTTCGTGCTTCTAAAACAAGTGGTTTAGTTTGTATATTGCCTATCAGCGAGTGACGTCACACTTTTTATTAAGTTGAAGAAAACTCTTCAGCGTTAACTGGTAGAAAATCAGTGATTAAAAAATTTAATAAGCAAATACTTTTCTCAATGACATTGCAAACGTGCATATGCTTAAATGTCTTTTTAAACACGGTAGCGTTTGCAGACACAAATCTCAGATGCACAAACATCCGGAGCAAGGCAACTATCTGGTCATACAAATATTTGCTCCGTGCGGGAATCGAACCTACTACCGCTAATCGCATCGCATCGTTAGTATAAATAAACAGAATGGCTGATTGCTTCTTTGTTTTAGTGGTTAAAGCACGACTACTGAAGACCCACAAGGAATCTAAATCTGAGCCCAATTGCTGGGAATAGCTGTGGATTACTTACAGTCGTAATGGAGCGTTAAAATGGCTAAACAAAACATCAATCTCATTACTGCTTATTATTTAAAACTTAAGTTAATCAAGGCGTCGATCAATCACCGCGATACCGTCGACCGATATTAATGAATGAACACGAGAGAAAAACTTTTTATTTTCCAACTAATTACTTTGTTCAACATTATGTTTCAACATAAACATGTTGGTAGAAAACTGTTTGCTTTGTCCTCAAGTGTACATAGGCTTCGGGATGTAAGTGTGTTTGGCTCGACGTGTAAATAATCTTCTTCGCGACAGAGTGTCACAATATTATATTCTATTAGATGTTAGTGCCTTGAGTCTTGAGCTTCTCGTGGAAGGTTTTTCTGGAAAATGAAGACGTTTAGTATAATAAAAAAATATTTGTATCTCATTTTTTTTTACCTTAAAATTGTTCCCTTGTGCGCTCGTGTGATTTTCAGACGGAATTCCATCTTCGGAATTGTTACATCAGTTCTCTGCTTCGTCCACGTTGATACCAAAAGGGTGGTACGCGTAAGCTATTTGCGTTACTACGTACGAACACTTGTACGCGTACGCTGAAGACATTCACCAATAAGGTCATCTAATATGATGTGAATGTATTTCTGCTTAACTAAACGAGACATCGTCTGAATTCTTTATTTTTCTTAAAATCGTTCTTCAATACTCACAAGCATACAACTTTTCTACGCAATTCAATTCAAACTCCACGAAGAAGTTCCCATCCTCCGCGTACGTAAGAAAACACTATTCTATCCTATCATCATAAGATCCCATAATCCAACCGACCCATAAGCACAAAACCTACCCTTAATATTAAAATACACCCTTTCTCGCATGTTTGGCTTGAATAAAAAGCAAACTTACAGAATTACCGGGATCTATGTAAATATCGGCGTCGACCCTTCCCGACTTTTTACCCTTTTTTTTCGGGATCCGCTAAGGTCTCTATTGGTTATTCGTCAAGGTCTTTTAAAATGGGAATAAATAGAAAAAGATAGATAGTAAGTACATTCACTTCAGAAGATGTTTGTAACACATCAAGGACATTTTCGAAAAACCGTCAAAGCTTTCCATTTCAACTTAATCATCCATGTAATCTGGTAGTTTTGAATGGTTCGTTGCTAAGTAACAACATCCGCACGTGTAGATCTTTAAGGTTTTTCAACGTTTCTTTGCTGAAGTTGTTTTGTGGATGAGTGGTCCAAGCCGGTCCGTGCCTCGAAAAGCAGGATAAACCTTTGGAACCCGGCTCTAATTTATAGATCTTTCACAGTCTTTACGGGTAGTTTGGACCCCGAAAATCTGTGTTGCTGTGTTGCCGTGTTGTGGAGGTCAGAAAAACAGTCGCTTCATATCAAATACTGGCACTCGGCTGCATTCGATAGTTGAGAAAAAGCTAGGCAGATAAGTAAAATGTCGTTAGGAAAATTTTGTGCATGAATGTGGATGGGTACAAAAGAAGACCAAAGAAACGATGGATGGTCTGTGTAAAGGATAATATGGCAAGAAAGGTGTTTCATGAGATGACGAGTAATAGAGAAGTATGGAAGATAAAGACATGCTGCGCCGACCCCAATTAAATTGGGTTAAGGGCATGAGAATGATTATAATTACTCTTTATAATCAGGTCAATGTGTTTACTTTGTTTTTATCTGTTAACGAAGGCATCACTAACCGTAACATAATGTTTCTAGGTAAACCTTTAAGCTTTATAGAAAATCGATGGTTATTCGCTCACGCTTCGGTTAATGTGATTAATCCTATTAGGTTTTTTCCTATAGTCGGACCACCATTACTTAGGTCTAGCAGTTTGTTAAATAAAATAGAATTAGCTTTCTGTACACCTGTACGTTTTTTAGGTTTAATAAATCGTTTTAGGTCTGAGTAATTTAGAAAATGGATACTTACAATGTACTGTAGCTAAGGTTTTTTTTCTAACACATCAATTACGACTCGTTTCTGTAGACCTGGTATTTCACAGATCGTTCATTATTACCATCATTGGCAGCTTTGTTCCAAGTACTGTTGAGTATAGGTCTGACTCCTTTTGAATCATGCTGTTCTGGTAGCGTATTGCCAAACTGTATACTGACTCAGACCGGGGTTGCTCTGAGTTCGATTGCAGTTTGCCTTTGTAGTTGAAGAGCATACTGTATACTATTCAGAGAGTGTCGAGCTCGTATGTACTTTGCTCCAATTTATTTGTGACTAGCGGACGTCACGCGGTTTTACTTTACTCGCGTAGTTCCCGTTCCCGTGGAAGCACGGGGATAAAATAGCCTATGTTACTCAAGGTGAATGTAGCTTTCTAATGGTGAAAGAATTTTTGAAATCGGCGCAGTAGTTTTTGAGTTTATTCATTACAAACATTCACACACATAAAAATACAAATCTTTCCTCTTTATAATATTATTATATATTATATTAGTCTAGAGTGTAGATTTCAATGAGCACGATGTAGATCAGTTCAGACTATGGGTATCTGGGTCAGTATACAGTTTGGCAATACGCATCCTGGTATGCGCGAGTCTCAACCAGGTCTTACCCGCGATCTTCGGAATGTCATCCAACCGTCTAGCTATTGGTCTGCTAGGACTTCTACCATCTTTCGGCTATCATTCACAAGAAAGTATTGATATTTTAGTTCTCTGTACCTCTATCACTGAGGCAAGTAGTTTCGTGTTTGGCTGCATCCAAAGGACAGTTAAATTGGTTCCTGTTAACCAACAATTCAGCATTACGATCGGTCGAAGCAATTTGTAGTCGGTTGTGATAAGCAAAACGTTTCCTTGACCAGGCGTTAGTTCGATCGAAACTGCTGAGATCCATGCTACAAAGGATTGTGTAAAATCTTGTACAAAATATAGCATTAGAGGACTCACAATAAAACTACCATTGACATAGGCAATGAGATGCATTTTTACAAGCTTTGTTTGTCCTGTTCTATATTTTGGTAACAGCAGTTATTTTTTTTTCGAAATCTCAACACCTTGGCCCATATTATCATATTGGTGGGTACTTCAGCCCCTGTGAAATACCATCTAATTCCAAGATACTCTGTATACTAACTTTACACCTATTTTCCAAAAACACGAGTTCAACAAAACCAACAAATTAATCCCCAATAATTGTAGCATGGGGTCGCTGATGTTAAACCCGCGATACCTAAAAATTTTCGACCCCGGAAACTTCAAACTCTTACGCTACCTATGCGGATTACGATAATTCCAAGGGCCCAAATATTTCGTTCGCGTTTAAAATAATTTTCGTCCAGTTATAACGTGTAATGGAACAAGTTTAAACCAACTTAGCAACGTTTGTTAGGGGTTATTAGCTGGAGTTTAATCTGATTATAATCTTAAGCTGTGTTGTTAATTTTATCATGGTACAGCTGGACTGGTGTTGAGAATTTATTTTGATGGCGGTTAATCAAGCTTGTACTTACGGCTCCATTTTGTAGTTTTTTGTAACAAATTATGGGGGTATCTTACTTATAATATGTATTATAAATGCGAAAGTTTGTGAGGATGGATGGATGGATGAATGTATGTTTGGTACTCGTTCACGCAAAAACTACTGAACGGAATTGGACAAAATTTTGCCACAGATAGTTTATAACCTGGATTAGCACATATAATACTTTTTAGCCCGGTAGTATGATTTCGTGGGACAATTATATTAATCCACGCGGGCGAAGCTGCGGGCATAACCTAGTTTTTAATATATTTTGGTCCAAAATAAATATCACTAAATCATAACCGAAATTAGTTACATTTTAGTTGTGCTCGAGGCCCCAGGAAACGGTCAATATAAAGACTGTATATTTATTTATCCTGTGGCACATAGAACAGGCTTTCCTTTTTCTATCTAATGACTAAAACTTCCCACTAGGTGGACCGATGACCTGGTGACGGGGATCCGCCTAAGCGCTTACGTTTAGTTATGGACCTAAACGAAATGAAGAAGCTACTGCCCATAATCTTAAAGTAATATGTACTAAACAAGAGATGACCCAGAACAAAAAAACGTCCGAATAAAAGCTACGAAAAATAAAGATACTTATAATCATTCAGGCTTCTTTAGCAGGAAATTAACAAAGTGGGCCTATTTATTAAAAAAAAAAGACGGTGGCCTAAAATGTATGGAAGTTGGTCTAAGCGTCGCCAAGGATGAATCATCTACCAAATGAAAGGGTTCATTCTTGGCGACGCTTGTACCACATTTGCCCACTATCCTTTCTGATTCAGTAATTTACTAGTAAACATTTCTACGAAAAAAATAATAAACAGGTTTCTATGTACATAATCGTTGACTATTAGCTCAACAAGTGGAATCTATTTACTGAATAATTGGCCAATCTGTAGTAACTAGGAGAGCAAGTAAAGAAAAAAATAAGTATACGCACTTTGAGAATAAATGATGATACGTAAGGTGTGTAAATAATTCTGTAGGACGTGAACCAAAGAGCTCCTTGGTTTCTATAGTTACTTACCTATTAAGGTGGATGCTCCAGGGTAGCCCGCGAAATTCAAATTTTCTTACGTTTTTTGCAATTTGCGGGCCAGTGCTAGGTTGTATGTTGATTAAAATCTTGTTCGCGACTGTAAGACGTATGTAGTTACAGAATTATAATCATCAAATACAATACAACCCTCCAAGTTCATAAAGGTCTAGGAATGACTTTGACCTTGAAAAAGTCGTTCCTCGGCTACCCTGACGCTTTCACCTTTAGAGGAAAAAAACTCAAGTCTACAGTTGAATAAATATTACTGGTTACGTATGTGGTACTGCCAGCCTGCATCATCCCAGCTTAGAAAAGACTGGGAAAGATTTCCGCCAGCCATGACTTCTAGAACATCTCTTTCGATCCAAGGCTTATCTGTATTAATTGTTTATCTTCTGCTGAGACTGTTTCAAAATCAAAAGTAATTCAAACACAAATATATAACATATCATCACGCCTGTAATCCCCGAAGGGTTAGGCAGAGGTGTACATAATAGTACACCCGAGTACATTTTGCCAGCTATGTTAAACTCCTATGTAATAGGGGGTAAGCCTATTGCCATCAACCGGGCACAGATCCAGACTCCGTGACTGCTACTGAGAAATTCCTGACGGAAAAAAAACCCGGTAACTCTTTACCCGACCTTGGAATCGACCCCATGACCTCCTGCTCAGCAGTCCCGATTGCGATCGCCGAGACATTCAAATTAAGCTAATATTTTTTGGAACTTCAATATCTGACAAGAGAGAAGAACACTGGAAACCTAAAAACCTTTATCACGCTTGTTCACTTCACCCCGTTTTCAATCTCAAGCGTGTGCGTGGATTAACATAACCTTTTTAAATAAACTAGAGCTCATTCTTTTAATATTAAACGTTATTCGCTTCGTCATAACACGTAGTACTTTCTGGTGAGGTAATTTGTTGCTATGGGATTTATTAAGTTGTGATATATGGACTTATGATTTTGGTACGTGGTTAAGCTTTGTCGCTGTTAAGATTGAAGTTTGGCTTTGGTGACTTCTTATGAGTGGTTATTACTGAAATGAAATCCTCTTTAATTGCCCAAGACTTTGGTTTTTTCCCTCATGAAGCCTAAATTACTTCGATTACTTCATCGATTTGGACAAATGAGGTGTCATTGAATTCATTTGGATCATAAGTGTAATGTTCCTTATTATAACTATGTTATGCTAAGTAGTGATCCAGACAAGACAAACTCTGCAAAATCTAAAGCCGTTTTCTGCTCAAGTTTCTATACATAAGTAACACACAATATTATTGCAGTTTTGGACTGAACAGTGGGTATATCCTGATTTGAATTTAGAGTTCAAATAACAGTAACGAGTTAACAAAAAACAGTTTTGCCTCATCAACTTTTTATACACTACTGTTTTTACAATGTACAATGAGTAATGATTCCTAGTCACAGTGACTCGTGTTCGCAATAAATGAATCTTATTTGATTAAACTGACGAGAACTGATAGATTGCTATTTGCTTATTCCGACCACACACGGTTGGTAGGATAGTATCTCTTGCTATCTTTGTAACACTCATTATCATTTGTAAGATTGCATTATAGATACAGTTAATTGCAATGATTGATTAGGAAGTCCTTCTTGATCTGCTATAACAAGTAGAAACATTAAAAAGAAATTGTGTTTCTTAGATTTGCATAAACCCTACTGCTTCAATCATCGGATATCGCTTTAATCATCGGACACAGTGGATACATCTGTATCTTTATTATGTAGTTAAAATAAACTTTGCTTCTTTTATCTTCTTCTTTTATAAAAACCGGGCAAGAGCGAGTCAGACTCGCGTCAGACCGAGGATTCCGTAACAAATTTTTTAAAGGACAAACTTAACTTTGCTGTTCGATCCCTAGAAATGACTTTTGCGCTAACCGCAAATAATAAGTTTGTAATAGTAAAATCGTTTTTTTTATTGTTATTAAACAATATATTTTAAATTTTCAGATTTTTCCCTTTCCATGTCCTGTAGGACCTTGCCTTTTGCCAAATTTCGTGATTCTAGGTCAACGGCAACTACCACATAGGTTTTCGACCCAAAACCTATAGGGTAGTTCCGGTTGACCGAGCATTGTCAATGTTGGTTAAAAGCAAGGTCTTAGAGCACAAGTAAAGGGAAAAGTTCGAAAAATAAAAAAAGTTGAAAATTAAGGTAAATTTTGGTACCTACAAGTTTTCGCGAAAATCTAAATTTGCCCTTAAATTTTTATCGTGTTGACTCAGGACCTTGATTTTTATACACCTAATAGGGACTATCGACCTCAGTATCTGGTATAAATTTCAACTTGATAAGTCAACCCATTCCTGAGAAAATCGGTGGTGACAGACGGACAGACGGACAAGAAAGTGATCTTACAAGGGTTCCGTTTTTTCCTATTGAGGTACGGAACCCTAAAAATGCTAAATTATGCTTGCGTTTGGTCGCAACTCGCCTGATGTGAAGCGATCACGCGGCCTAAGGTGGAGCGCGCTTCTTAGAAGAAACTGATTCTCTCGAACTCTGAAGATATCTAAATTCATCTAGTTTTTGATAGAGACATAGCCGTGAAAAACCTTTTACGGCAGTAATGGCACAGTGGTAACGGACCCGCGACATACTACATAGTTCTTTAACAGGCTCTTTATTTTAAGTAATTTACTTCATCAACACTGCTCTTGAAACGGTGAAGGAAACCGATGTCTGAAAACCTAAAATTCAAAGGCGTGGTGAATTACATTAACGGTCCACTACCGCTCGCTGGGTTTCAAACAATTGGGCTGAACGTTGCCTAGTTAATCGTGATTGCCCAAATTGAAAATCGATACAACCAAACTAGGTAAAACATATAGGTTATTGACAAATGACACAATTTACTAACTCATATTCACAAGGACTACCGAGTTCTCTGAGGATTCATCATCATGTCATCAGCATCCTGCGTTTTTTTCTTCCATTTTTCCTTGTCAGATGTCACGGCATCATTTATTCCTTTCTCTTTCATGTCATTCCTTACACAATCTACCAATCTTTTCTATGGCCTTACTCTCCCTCTCCATCCATCAACACTTTTCAACTTTACGCCCTAAGTAATAAGGTTGAAAATTGGTCGACCGTCAGTGCACTCTGTAGTATAATATACCCATTCTTGTTCAACATAAAACAAGAAGTCATATAACGTGACAGTATCTCTAAACTGCAGAACAAAATTAATGACGCCAATCAAATGTAAATTACCATAAAATTTATAATAATATATGAAGCGATATGCACACGACGACGTTTCCCCATACAGACCTTGCCTCGTCAACTTACCATTGTACGGTCCCCCTGAATACGTTGAATGTGTTGATTTCACTTATGACACCACCACCATGGGTCTTCCACAATCGAAAATATACTTAATCCGTGTTAAGATATGGTTGTTTTTTGACAATTGAAAAGATGTGATATGCTTGGTTTTTGACAGTTGAAAGTGGACTCTATCTTTGTTGTGGTAAGGTTGGGTTTACGTTGTGTGTGTTGTAAAGTAATAAGATTTTTGACTTTTGACTTGAAGACATGTTGTCAGTTTGTATTGACAAGCAATTAATTTGGGTTTTCCTTTTGTTAGCCATTAAGTGTTTATGTTGTGGTGTGAATGATGTCTTACTTGATTGATAGCCGAGCTTCGATGATTGTCATCGGTAACTTTCATTTTCTTGGGCATTTGGATACTTAGTCGTCAGTCGACCTTGTGAATTGATTTAAAAGCCCAGGGTTAAAATCCGCTGCTCTCAAAACGGTGAAGGAAAACAGCGTGAGGAAACCGGCATGTCCTAGAACCAAAAACTTCGAAAACATTATGTGACGTCTACCAATCCGCATTGGGCTTGCGTGGTGGATTATAGCCCATTCCCTCTCATAGAGAGGAGGCCTGTGTCAACATTAATAGGCTGATGATAATGATGAAGGTTAAAATAATATCCATTGCACATCGTCAAACGTTGTCTTTGTCCATCTGACATATTTTCACACTTGTTAAAATTCAATTATTGTCTGAGAATTCTTGTCAAAAATGGGAAAGCATTTGCGAGGTCACCTTACATTTAAAAATATATAAATTGTGATTAACATGGATTTCTTTTAAAGCCACGTTTCCGCGTAATATCAATTGGGATGCTTATACAAATTGCATTTTATTGGTGTCAATATATTGATGTTGTTTTAGACCTGTAGTTGATGAATTAATGATCATCTTTTTGTTATTTTTGACCAGTTTTGTGTGTAATTAGTCAAGGTACAACTTAATTCAGGCAAGCTATGTAGTAGAGACAACATGTTTTATATCTTGGTATAAATGTTGGGTAAAGTATGTATGCCTTGGATGGCTTCCTCTTTAATTGTGGAATGAAGGGGGGAGGACTTTGCCCAGGAGTAGGACAAAAAGCGTAAAAAAAAAAGTATGAAAACACTTTTTCCTCTTTTTATAACCTTCAGACAAAATACCATCTCTAACTTTCATTCACAGAATGCTATTGTACGTTTCTCAGAAAGGTCCAGGTTCACAATAAGCAGCTGACCTATAACTGACCTATTATAACACTAACCTTCATCTTCTAGGTATTACACAATACGAGTACCTCCCTGACATAATACATATTCATTTGAACGTCCATCAAAGTTCATCTCAGATTCCAGCAAATAAGGTTTTATGTCAGATTTAAGTAAAAAGGTCAACGTTGGTTATATAATTATTACTTATGTATTGTTCAATTGGAAAGTGTTATATTTGTTTTGTCACCTAGCAAATGATAATACAGTTATCAAGATCCCAGAGCCGCCAGAAATTACTTATTTTCTCATCAACAAAATTTATGGCATCGAGCAGTGTTAGTACATAGTCACACTGGTGTGACTATGGATCGGTCATGGTATGTACTCATATGAACGTATGCATACCTGCTAACTTGTGCCGACGGACAGTTTTTTTTATATCGGGTGCTAGAGACCATGAGTGGCGACCGTGTGCTGGAAGACCACCAACTAGGTGGACCGATGACCTGGTGAAGGTTGCAGGTATCCGCTGGATGAGTAGAATAGGACCGGTCACTGTGGCAATCTTTTGGCGAGCCCTATATGCAGCAGTGGACGTCTTCGGTGTAATGATAATGAGTATCACAGTAAAAATATTTAGTGATGAAAATATAATAAGCCTATCTGATATGTCTGACAGAATACTTTTAGGGTTCTAATTAAAATTATTATAAAACTAATCCGCTTACCGCTTAAATTATTATCGTACACGGGTACCTTTGACCCTAATTAATTACACAAAGGGTGTGATTAAAAGGTAATGGGCCCAGCGAGTGGGGTCTGCCATGAGCTAGTTCAGAGAGAGTGTTGTGAAGGACCTAGCAGAAGGACCAACTGTTACAAATTGCCAAATAATAGAAACATTCAATGGAACTGTCTCATAAAATAGAGTCATATCATTTATGGTAGTGAATTTCTTTTTTTAAGGAATCTAAACCCCCTCTTGAAATCAACAGTACTTTGCCCAAACTGGCAAGCAAGTTTTCTTCTTTTTGGAAGAAGATATTATGTTTTGCCATGGATAGGTACTGTTAAAGTAAGATTTTTATCAGTGAAACGAACATTCCTGAATTTGCATCATCAGGTCTATGTATAGTACAACTGTGTAATTATTATTGTCATAAAACTTCGCCATAATTATCTATTGGCTGATATTTTTCGAGATACCGTAGTCGGAGGCAGCGATGTCAAACTAATTGTAATATTTCGAAATACCTAAGAAATTCCGGATATAAAACTCAATAACACTTTGCCCCACCTAGTGCTGGTGTCTTGAACTAAAAGACACTTAGGTACTCTCGTGTTTAAACAGGTCATCACATAAAACTGGTCCTTTTGTACCCCACCTGTCTTGTACCAGAGGTTTCCAAGGGCTTGCTAGGGATAAAGTACTGAGTACTATGTTTCTAGGATTATTACACGATTAGAGCGAAGCTCGGGGATGGTCGGAGTATCTCTCGTGAGTGTTCGTTCGTGAGTGAGCGAATGAGTGAGTGGACGTTTGAGGAGTAAGATGTTAAGGGTAGAGTGGAGATTCTAATTAATCATTTTATGGAAGGTGTGGTATAAAGGTGAAATATTACTGAAGCGGGTGATGGTGATAGATGAATATGAATATACACACATCAAAAGTATCTAGGGATCAACATATATTTTTGCAATAACTTTTCTCCTGATTGATATTAATTAAAATTTTCTCTAAGGATTCATCAAATAAAGTGTTTTCGTTTGTCACAGTAACGATAAACCAAGTCACCTTTGCATTAATAAAGAAATTTGCCATTTTCCTAATAAAGGGATTTTTGACATTTGAACCACTAACATTAAAGTTCGAAAAAAAGACTGAAATAACAGTTTTCTTTAAAATTTTATTGGGTAACTTAAACAATTAATAATCCGTGTTTCTACCGCGAACACTAACAACACAAGAACATCGGTTTGGCATACTCAAAATGAGTTCATCCAAATCACGCTGTGGAATGGCCGCCCATGTTCGTTGCAACAACAAAAAAAGGTCTTCTTGCGACTGGATACCCTCCATATTCGGCAGAGCTCTTCTCTGTAGCATATCCCATGCATGCTCAATCGGGTTCAAGTCTGGCGACTGAGCAGGCCAGGGCAGGACATTGATGTTAGCTGCGGCGAGAGTCTGTCTTACAACTCTTGCGGTGTGCGGTCGTGCATTATCATGCATTAACTGAAATAAGGGACCGATTTGCACTTGTAGAGGAACGATGACGTCTGATACAATCGTCTCAGCATAAATTTGAGCGTTGAGGTTGCCTCTGATCCAAATCAACTCAGTTCTTCCGCCGATCCAAATACCCGCCCATACCATGATGGTTCCACCACTATAAGGATGGACTTCCTGGCAGGATTTTAATCGCTGTTGGCGTCCAGGGGTTCTCCAGTGTCGTATACGTCTTGTATCCGGTCTCATACCAAAACGAGACTCATCAGAAAAGCACACGAAACGCCATTGTTCTTCTGCCCAATTTCTGTGTTCAAGAGCCCATTGATATCGAATCCTACGATTGTGCATTGCTATAGGTGGTACCCGTAGCGGTCTTCGGGAATGAAGGTTCACTTCATGCAAGCGGTTTCTGACTGTTTGGTCGCTAATTAAGTTCCCTGAAGAGTGATGAAGCCTCACGGCTAACATCATGGCGGTTATTGTTGGAGCTCTTCGAGTTAAGATTTGAATGTATCGGTCTTGTCTCCGTGTGGTGCAGCGATACCGTCCTCCATGGCGCTCAGCCACGGTACCAGTGCTTCGGTAACGTGTCCAAAGTCGACTGATAACACTCTGACTTGTATTCAGAGCTAAAGCTACAGTACGTTGCCGGGAACCAGCTTCTATCATTCCCACGGCTCTGAGCATTTCTTCCCTGCTTAAATGACGTCGCCGCTCCATAATAACGTTGGTTTTAATCAGTAGTAGGGAAACAGTAGCACTAATAATGTCTTCAATGCGTTGTATGTTTTTATAGGGAAAATATTGACAGCTTATTTTCATCTTTTACTCGAATTTGATTGAGAGTTCCTGATTCAAATTATGAAATGCACCAAAAAGGATCCATATAAATTTATAAAATCATAAATTTATTACAAAGCCACATCTCAATCTCAAGAAATCCGCATAAAAATGCTTGATCCCTAGACATTTTTGATGTGTGTATATAGGTATGTAAGTTAATCAGTTTTCGGAAAAGGCTTTATTAAGGTAGGTAGAAGTTTAGTCAGTTCTAATTTTAATAATATATGCTTCTTTATTATAAGAGGCCTGTTACAAAAAATTGCGAAATTGTGAGTTTTACTCGTTAAAATTATATGTTTTCCGTTCGTTGCTTGAAATAACAATTACTTGTTACATGTAGTTCGTTTCCTCTACTTCAATAATAACAGAACGAATATTAGAGAACTTATTTCTTTAATAGCAAAAACTCACGGGAACCTGATTTCATGATTTGGGACCTCTAATTCCTAGATCCTATTGAATATAGAGACAATCAACATTATTTTCATCTCACAAATTTATTTTCATAATAATAAAATACTTTATCATTATATGCCTTTTTATGTAAATTGTACAATTAGCGTAACACCAAAATGTAAAAGGGCTCTTTATACATATATTTCCATGAGGGCTATGATTAGAGTTTCTCTGTGCGATCAATGCAAAAGGATTTGCAGGAGGACCATGGCAACTGACATAGTCCGAAGAATTACCACATTATGTGTGTAAGGGCACATTACTCGTAGAACGAATGGCTGATGGGGCCGAAAGGATGGGGCTGAAAGGATGGGGCCGTTAGATGGTCTACAAGGTGGACCGATCTTTCAACTGATTTGATGATAATGATTGCCAGTAAAGCAATCACAAACCCATTTACTGTATTCCAAAAGAAGTACAAGTTCAATGAAAACAAAACTTGTCAACTGTCATATTATGACGAAATATGAATCATAAACCATTTGACAATAAAATATCCCACAACCATCACCATCACAACAACTACAAACTTCTTTCCCAACAGTGCAGTGATTAAGAAAACAAAATAATTACGGTGTACTTACGCAAGCAAGCAATTTTCCGCCGGGCGAGTCCGACAGTGGACATTATACTGATTGTTTCTTTTTTTATTTTATTTTACTGGCGACGTCCATTGGCCAGTTGGTAACCGATGTAGAGTCTAGGGTACTCCGCTTTAATTGTTAGTTGTACTTGGTTACTATTTAGAATGGCTGGTGGTGGAAATAGTGTTTGGTTTTATGTGTCGGAAGAATTTGGAGAATTTTATTAATAGATGCTTGGTTGGTGGTGCTTATTCGCTTCTGCTACGAATTTCGCATCTACATCTTCTTCATATTTGTTTCTGAAAGATAGTAGATTTTATGTTCACATTTAGCTTTGTCATAACCTGAGGCCTTATTCATCCAGTCCCGAAGGATCAAAAAATATGTCACTTATTCAAGCCTAACTATTGTCAGTAGTACACTGCCACGAATTTCCTTAATTAGTCATTCTCATTCACCTCTAACAAAGAATGAATAAAACGAATGAGAATTTGATCACCTGTGACTAGAGTATTTTTTTTTTTAATTTAATACTGATTACACTGAATTTCGAACTACAAGCATACAATGATGACACAACATAGGCTTTATCATCTACATAGCGTTCAATATACCCATCAAGTACCACCTGAGGATCGGCTCCAAAAAAATCGCTAACATTGCGATCGCAATCATTACCATTAATGTATGTGGGCGTACGTTTTACTCCATAAACGCTCTGAGGTCAATCCCTGGCATTTTAAAGAATTCGTTTCTAAACAATGAGACCGTGAAATCTGTTGTTTCGCTCCCCATTGTGTTTGGGAATAAAGCGAAAGTCCATTAAGTTGGGTTTAAAAAGATATATCTAATTTTTTTTTCATGGAACTCTGGATGTGAAAGAAAAGTGTTTTGACTTGTTTTCCTCGTGGACGAATTTTTGGTTCAAATTTTACAGACAATGTGTAGCACGAATTTGCTAGATTTCGTTGTATCCTTAAGGTTTAGTTAAACCGGTACAGACAAATTGCAGACACTGATATACTTCTACGACGGCACCGCAAGTGTACAAAGCCGCGAAGCCGACTTAAGGTAAGTGTCCGCATCGGACGCATCGCATCAAACGGATCGTAGTATTCTTTGTATAGAAAGTCACTAATTTGCACCGTAGAGATTGCTCGAAACTGTTCAATAATACTTCGATCTGTTTGAAGCGATGCGTCCGATACGTACGATGTGGATAGGTGGACGCTTACCTTTAACTGAACCATTACTTATGTTGGTTTAGCTACTCCCTGAGCAGTGATAGCTTAGTGGTGTGACCACTGGAATACCAAGTCATAGGTCTCGAGTTCCAACCCAAAACGTATTTTTGTGCGTATTGCTAGCTGCATCATGAGGAAACCAGCTTATCTGAGAGATATTTTTCGACTGCGTGTTACGTCAAGTCAGAGGTCCATGGGCGGCATAAAAACTCTGAAACTAGAATGGGCACTACCCACAATATAAAGAAAGAACCTACTCCCAATGCGGAGAATATTAAGGCTGCGTCAAAATTAGACTTTCAAGTAGTTCCTGTTATACCCGTTTCCACCAAAAAGCGACACCTAAATTACAAAACATTATTTTCAACCGTCACCGGTAAGCCTTGCGTTCATAATCCAATACTACCTTTTACATTTAGGCATTCGCCTAGTGTAAGTGAACACCGACAATAATCTGCAAATACAGCCTCTCTAATTCGGAAGTTAGTCTTGCTATTTTCACGTCCGGTTCTAGAAAGTTCCAACAAGTTTGATTTAGAGTTGCAGAATGGTTGCAGATGACTGTGGAGGTAATAAAACTCACCACCATTTCACGTTTAGTTAGCAGCGTCAAGAATAGCATGACGTGACGGGCAGCGAAAAGCTAATTAGAATGTCTTTATTAGGCCATCCGAACTCGTCGCGCCATTCTGAATGAATGACCTAATTTCGCTCCCGTACAGTAGCTATTAATATTAGAAGATTGCGGCTAAATAATAACTGCCTAGCGGATCGATCGAGGATAAACAGAACTTGCTAAGTTAGATCCGTGGATGGGTATCCATTGATTTCGTACCGAGTTTCCTCCTTGCTTCGGAAATAACGTTAAATCGGCTGTCATATGTAGATCTTTGATAGTCGTTACTGGTATTACTCAGTACCTACTAACTGGGTTTTGGAGGTCAGATAGACTGTCGCTCCACGTAAAATACTGGTATTTAGCTGCATCCAATTAGACTACACACATAATTACGACATAATTGGGAGAAGTTCATAGAGTGTAGTACTCGACACAATTTTTGTTTCAATAAATATAAATGTTGATGGGCTTAGATTGTAGACAGACAGGAAGACCAAAAAAAGTTGAATAGACTGTGTGGGGGAGGGGGGATTCACATGAAAGAAAAACCAGCCAAGACGGACAGACTCTCGCATGAAGGGTTCCATACCATCGTATTAGGGGATCCCTCTTTAATTTATTTTTTTGTTGTTATAGCGGCAACAGAAAATCTGTGAAAATTTCAACTGTCTAGCTATTACGGTTCATGAGATACTGCCTGGTGACAGACGGGCAGTGGAGTTAGGAAACGGAACCCTAGTACTAGGGTACTAGGGTTCCGTTTTTATGCTTTGGGTACGGAACCCTAAAAAGGAGTAAGTGATACCGTGACGACTGACAGGGAAGAATAAATGAAAAAAAAAACGTTTTGCGCTGTCCCCAAGTAGCGACAAGGGTACGATAATGATAAGAGTAGCTAGATAATGATAAGAGTAGCTAGATAATGATAAGAGTAGCTAGATAATGACAAGAGTACCTAGATAATGATAAGAGTAGCTAGATAATGACAAGAGTACCTAGATAATGATAAGAGTAGCTAGATAATGACAAGAGTACCTAGATAATGATAAGAGTAGCTAGATAATGACAAGAGTACCTAGATAAAGATAAGAGTAGCTAGATAATGACAAGAGTACCTAGATAATGATAAGAGTAGCTAGATAATGACAAGAGTACCTAGATAATGATAAGAGTAGCTAGATAATGATAAGAGTAGCTATAAATATTGGAAGACCTGCCGGTGCAAGTCGCACACAAAACTTTACTATCCAGTTCTAGTACTTGACACTTAATTTTTCAAACCTATCTCGTAAACTCGTGACGTATTCACGTTAGTGCACTCCAGAGCCCCAGGGGAAAAGATATCCATCTACCCTTATACAAGACTCAGTACTTTTATACCGCCAGTCTCGAAGTGCGCATACTTAAAAGATATTACGTTCCTCAACTCAACGTTATTTTAAAGAGGCCCGTTGATATTTAAGATGTAAGCCATTTTAATATCGGCTTGCCATTGAAGCCACTTTATTGGCGAAATATGAAATTACTGAGAGGGTCTACATTGAGGGTGTCTTTGTGAAGAGATTGCTGCAATTTTGTGTCTTATAAGATCTTAATGGTTATTTAACGTTAGGGGGAAAAGCGCAGTTAATATTCGAAAAGGTGTAGTTAATTTTCTTGGGAATGCTTTTATGTGATTGTAATAATAGACTGTTTTCAGAACACATCATTCTTATTTACGACAATGTCTGATTGGGACCATCTTTGTCGAAATATTATACTGTCAATTTATGAACCACAAGATTAGAATGTCTTATTGTAGTTGTCTTATAAATTCATGCAAGTACATACTCAGTCTGTCAGTCTCTTTTTTTTTGTTAAATAAGGTCAAGTATACATCCGTGTTGATTTAAATGTCAATCAGTTTATCTTTTAAGAACTAGTGCACACGACGCGCTTCTGTGTCCACAAAATTTTGAACCGGTTCGAATAGTACAGAAACCGGAGACGAGCCACTACTCGTGTGGACCGTGCTTTATTCTAGTGAAAGTAAACCAACTGACTATTGTGTACAACACCCATTACAAGGTACTTGACAGCTCCTAAAACAAATAACCTATCATTTGAAGTACGCTATTAGGTACCATTTATTATTTACACAGGTACGCAATCAAAAGTTTACCTACCACATCCAAATAATATATCAAAGCTTACGTCACACTTATTACGTCATTATCGACACGTCACTACACTGAAATATTCTCTGAACCGTCCATATTAAAGTAGAAAACAAAATACACACGAAAAAACTAATTACAGTTTTTTTTCGTTTACTCTGACATTTCGACAGTAGTAAACGTCGAGAACGATACAAAAAATTCCGTCCTTGGGTTTCATGACATTAAAATAATTAAAAATATCAATGAAATGTTCGTTGGGATTGATTAAATTCTTTGTTTGAACATATCGTAGTTTTATACGTTGTTTAAATGTTTTCAGAACGTGTTGGTGCATGTTTGATTTAACAAGGTTACAGGAACATGGGAAAACATGAGCGAGCAAAATTAAGGGACAATGGTGTTTTTGAAATGGGTATTGATTTAATTAGATTTTATGGTTGGACCCTGATGTCCGTTTTGAGGGTTCTGATTCGGATGAGATTTGTAAGCTTCCATCTGGTAGGAAGAGTTTATCGCTGTTAACAACTAAACCAAGCGTTTCGGCGGAGCTTAGGACCAATTCTTTTGCAACATTTTAATTTTCCCTTAATTTCACGGGCACTTTATTCTTTCAAAAGGTACAAAGCTATGTTAAGAGGAAGAAAGAGAGAGACAGAAAATAATTATTTTAATTTGACACATTCTAAATGATTTAGCAAAAGAAAAGAAAAAAAAAAAAAAAAATGGTAGAATCATACTTGTATTGACAGAAAACCATCTGAAACAAGAGCTTTAAAAAATGCTTTACTAACACTATTCCCAAAGCTTGATTTATGTATAGTGCAATTCCTAAAAGACCAAAATGTTTCGAAGCTTGCCAACATCTTCCAACATTTCCATTAATCCTTGACTCCCAAGACCGGAACATCCGTAGGTGAGTAGAAACCACAACAGTTCTACCTCAATAATCCACTTACAGTTACGGCAACTTTGCTAATGATGCGAATACACGGACGGTTTCCAATCAACAACTTGCATATGCAAATAGCCCGGCTTGGCCCCCAGATTCTGCGTTATCCCATTTAGTTCCCATTTTGGAGCAACATCCGAACCCCTAATTGCTCACCCTGTATTAACGATTGGAAGGGTTGAATTTATAGAGGGATGGGATTGCGTTGTTGTTTGGCTATCGTTTTTTGATTTCTGGGTTCCGCGAGATGTGGAAAGTTTGGAATTGGATGTATCGCTTCTGGATATGAGTTGGATAGATGGATGTAACGTTGTTTACGGGGGTGTGAATTTATTGTTTTCGATTGCATGTTATTGTTATTGGTTTTCATCTTGTTTCCGCCTGCTTACTTTATTTTACCTTTTCTTATCGATGCATTTCTTTTCCAGATATGAAATGAAATGATAAAATGATGTTTATTTTTGCAAGAAGGTTTTTACAAACACTTTTACACGTATTTTTTTTTATACCTAGATGGGGCCGGTGTTTCGTACCTGACTACTCTGAGAAGAAACAGCCGAAACAAACTTAGAGGTCATAGTATCTTTTGAAGATCAGACATAATCTTGGTTGATTAGACACCAATCTCCTCCTCATGTGAATTGTCACATGAGGAGGAGATTGGTGTCTTAGATGGTCTTTTGAAGAAAGAACCACACAGATTTGAGTTGACCTGTCCAGTCAGTGCAAGCATTAGTCAGTTATCATGTAGCTTGACTTATAACTCAAGGAGCTCAATGAAATTAATGGGTAAAGATAAGTAATGGGTATGAATTAGATTGAAGATGTCACTGATTCTTCTTCTTAGTAATACTTATTTTAGAGTAACAAATTAGGTGTGATTTGCCTGGCTTATTAGATTTAAGCAAAATTAAATAAAACGTTTTTTTGACTAAAATATTATACAGTTTCTTCTGTCTCACAAATATTGATGAAAGCAAATTCGAGGTAAGTACACAAGCGAAAAAGTAATTTAAAATAAAATTATCTCAGAACGATTACATTTCAATCCGAAAACCTTACAACTGGCATTACATTTCTGGATTCCAGTTCCAATTCTATAGAATTACTTAATAAATCTTTATAGTGATGAATCCTTCAAGCCGGTCTTTCAATAAACTGTAATAAGTATTCTACAGAATTCTTTACAACAGAAAATATTACATTAAATCAAATTACAATTCTAATAGCGCTATAATATAATTTTCCAGCACTCGTGCGAAAAATATGATTATAAAAAGATGCCATTTTTGAACGAGACAGCCAATTACTAGAACTTAGTACGAAATATAATATTTCAGACAAATTACAGTACTAATTTAGCATAGAAATTACTTTCGGCACAATAACGTTTAAGATATCAATATGAGTCTGTGTGTGTGTGTGTATGTGACAGCACACTAATAAAGGCCCCGATATACATCGCCTCTATATTCCAAGCCTATATGTGCCAATAATATAATATATTTACATTCATACATCTGGCCAATTTAGTTCTAAACTCCCCGGGGGTGTAATATATTATTCTGGGGGGAAAGGGGAGCACAATTGCCCATAAATATGCGTTACTTTGCAATAACATGCGATATGAATGGTTATTGTTAGTGGTTGTGGTTCCAGAGGTTTCTGGGACGAAAAATATGGGGTTGTTCCGTGCTTGGAGTGGTATTAGCACCCTCTTCTTGCATTTTACAACTGGGTTTGTAGAGGATTGATTTGTCTTGATCTTCGGATCAGGTGGTAGTTGAAACTGTTTCGTGTTTGTTTTATGTTAGCGTTTGATTTAGGGGATTTTAGGGGTTGTTTATGGTTTTGTACATGTTGGTTATTATTTTTGAATGTTAATACACACATCAAAAGTATCTAGGGATCAACATATATTTTTGCAATAACTTTTCTCCTGATTGATATTAATTAAAATTTTCTTTAAGGATTCATCAAATAAAGTGTTTTCGTTTGTCACAGTAACGATAAACCAAGTCACCTTTGCATTAATAAAGAAATTTGCCATTTTCCTAATAAAGGGATTTTTGACATTTGAACCACTAACATTAAAGTTCGAAAAAAAGACTGAAATAACAGTTTTCTTTAAAATTTTATTGGGTAACTTAAACAATTAATAATCCGTGTTTCTACCGCGAACACTAACAACACAAGAACATCGGTTTGGCATACTCAAAATGAGTTCATCCAAATCACGCTGTGGAATGGCCGCCCATGTTCGTTGCAACAACAAAAAAAGGTCTTCTTGCGACTGGATACCCTCCATATTCGGCAGAGCTCTTCTCTGTAGCATATCCCATGCATGCTCAATCGGGTTCAAGTCTGGCGACTGAGCAGGCCAGGGCAGGACATTGATGTTAGCTGCGGCGAGAGTCTGTCTTACAACTCTTGCGGTGTGCGGTCGTGCATTATCATGCATTAACTGAAATAAGGGACCGATTTGCACTTGTAGAGGAACGATGACGTCTGATACAATCGTCTCAGCATAAATTTGAGCGTTGAGGTTGCCTCTGATCCAAATCAACTCAGTTCTTCCGCCGATCCAAATACCCGCCCATACCATGATGGTTCCACCACTATAAGGATGGACTTCCTGGCAGGATTTTAATCGCTGTTGGCGTCCAGGGGTTCTCCAGTGTCGTATACGTCTTGTATCCGGTCTCATACCAAAACGAGACTCATCAGAAAAGCACACGAAACGCCATTGTTCTTCTGCCCAATTTCTGTGTTCAAGAGCCCATTGATATCGAATCCTACGATTGTGCATTGCTATAGGTGGTACCCGTAGCGGTCTTCGGGAATGAAGGTTCACTTCATGCAAGCGGTTTCTGACTGTTTGGTCGCTAATTAAGTTTCCTGAAGAGTGATGAAGCCTCACGGCTAACATCATGGCGGTTATTGTTGGAGCTCTTCGAGTTAAGATTTGAATGTATCGGTCTTGTCTCCGTGTGGTGCAGCGATACCGTCCTCCATGGCGCTCAGCCACGGTACCAGTGCTTCGGTAACGTGTCCAAAGTCGACTGATAACACTCTGACTTGTATTCAGAGCTAAAGCTACAGTACGTTGCCGGGAACCAGCTTCTATCATTCACACGGCTCTGAGCATTTCTTCCCTGCTTAAATGACGTCGCCGCTCCATAATAACGTTGGTTTTAATCAGTAGTAGGGAAACAGTAGCACTAATAATGTCTTCAATGCGTTGTATGTTTTTATAGGGAAAATATTGACAGCTTATTTTCATCTTTTACTCGAATTTGATTGAGAGTTCCTGATTCAAATTATGAAATGCACCAAAAAGGATCCATATAAATTTATAAAATCATAAATTTATTACAAAGCCACATCTCAATCTCAAGAAATCCGCATAAAAATGCTTGATCCCTAGACATTTTTGATGTGTGTAGTTTCAAAATAACATTCCGTTTTTTTTGTTCTGTATTTCGCCATTTGCAAAATATACCAATTTTTAATTTACACATTTTTATTTCACAATCGAAACTTGGGGTACGCATCCAACGTTTCCAGGGGGTATGCGAAGCTTCCTGGAAACGTTGGATGCGTACGCCGAGTTTTGATTTGATAATTCTGTTCTGCAATCGAATCCATCAGTTTTGTTGTTTCGGTAAAAAAAAAACACACACACAAAAACAGGAAAAAACAAACAAACAAAACAACAACAAAAAACAGGTACAAAAAATAGGTGCCTATTTTTTGTTTGGATGTTAGTTTTTTTCATTTAAGGTCATATTAATTAATGTTTCTCACAAATTAAGTGATTGAATATAATCGTCGTAAGAATTTCTTTTTAATAAAAGTGAAGGAAATTCTCTCATGAAACTCAAAAGCACAGAGTTATTTTTCTGACTATTATTTTCATTGCTTGTCATCTTTTCTAGGATACGGGTAATGGCATTACTTTGTGGAAATCAGCATGAAATGTTACCATGCATCATTTAGTATGGCATTAACCGCAGAAAATAACATCTTTTTCCCGCAATAAAGATATTTACAATCGCAAACAGAACCGAGCCAAACTTAAAACTAGAAATATCTAACACCGAACAAATTTTTCCCAAAAAAAGGGCCACCAATAATAGAATAAGACACATACTCCTACTTTTTATTTGTCCCAAAACGCTTATGACAAAATTTTATTGCCTACTTTCAAATACTCCGCAAAAGGTCGCACCTACTCCAAACAAGGTTTGAAAACTACAGTTTTGCCCCAGTTCGGAGAAATATATTCAACTGGAAACGAACCCGCGGAGCTTAGCGTGAAATATGTTCTTGCTAACTTATCTATGTACAAATGATTTGTATTTTCTATTAATTTTCACACAATTCTCCTTTTTTTGAAAGGTCTTTATCTTAAAAGTTATAAAATCAGCCATTACTTTATACGCTGATTCATACCACAATTTATTGTGTAATCTACATATTAATTTATTATGTATCGATTTATTATATATCAATTTATTATGTAATCTACATATTGTGTATTATTCATACATGTAGGTATTATTTCTATACTAATATTACAAAATATGTGAAAGTTTGGATGGATGGATGTCTATTATTCCATCGCGCCAGAACGGCTGAACGGATCTGGATGAAATTAGATTAGATAAGATTTGATTTGATTAATAATCTGGAATCAGAGACACTTTTTTTTTTAACACACACACACCAAAATGTCCACGCGAACTCAGTCGCCAGCAACAGCTAGTTTGCAAAATGATAATCAACAAGGTTCTTACCTTGGAAAGGTGTCGCAGATATTTTTTTTAGAGAAGTCATACCATATGGGGAAGTTCCATGACCTTCCTCATCACAAAATCGGCATTTGATGTTATAACTACTGGGACACAAGGTCTCTTCTGTAAGGTAAGAGGGAATGGATCCACCATGCGGAGTCAGTGCGGATTAGTGGTTATTTTACAAGTCTTCGAAATTTTGGCTTCTAGGACAGGCCGGGTACCCCACGATGTTATCATCCTATTTCTAAAAATTAATACGAGAAGACAAACCAATATTATTAGAATTTTGCAAATAGTCGCGGTCTTTCTAAGAAAACATACCACAAGTAAATACACACATCAAAAATGTCTAGGGATCAAGCATTTTTATGCGGATTTCTTGAGATTGAGATGTGGCTTTGTAATAAATTTATGATTTTATAAATTTATATGGATCCTTTTTGGTGCATTTCATAATTTGAATCAGGAACTCTCAATCAAATTCGAGTAAAAGATGAAAATAAGCTGTCAATATTTTCCCTATAAAAACATACAACGCATTGAAGACATTATTAGTGCTACTGTTTCCCTACTACTGATTAAAACCAACGTTATTATGGAGCGGCGACGTCATTTAAGCAGGGAAGAAATGCTCAGAGCCGTGGGAATGATAGAAGCTGGTTCCCGGCAACGTACTGTAGCTTTAGCTCTGAATACAAGTCAGAGTGTTATCAGTCGACTTTGGACACGTTACCGAAGCACTGGTACCGTGGCTGAGCGCCATGGAGGACGGTATCGCTGCACCACACGGAGACAAGACCGATACATTCAAATCTTAACTCGAAGAGCTCCAACAATAACCGCAATGATGTTAGCCGTGAGGCTTCATCACTCTTCAGGGAACTTAATTAGCGACCAAACAGTCAGAAACCGCTTGCATGAAGTGAACCTTCATTCCCGAAGACCGCTACGGGTACCACCTATAGCAATGCACAATCGTAGGATTCGATATCAATGGGCTCTTGAACACAGAAATTGGGCAGAAGAACAATGGCGTTTCGTGTGCTTTTCTGATGAGTCTCGTTTTGGTATGAGACCGGATACAAGACGTATACGACACTGGAGAACCCCTGGATGCCAACAGCGATTAAAATCCTGCCAGGAAGTCCATCCTTATAGTGGTGGAACCATCATGGTATGGGCGGGTATTTGGATCGGCGGAAGAACTGAGTTGATTTGGATCAGAGGCAACCTCAACGCTCAAATTTATGCTGAGACGATTGTATCAGACGTCATCGTTCCTCTACAAGTGCAAATCGGTCCCTTATTTCAGTTAATGCATGATAATGCACGACCGCACACCGCAAGAGTTGTAAGACAGACTCTCGCCGCAGCTAACATCAATGTCCTGCCCTGGCCTGCTCAGTCGCCAGACTTGAACCCGATTGAGCATGCATGGGATATGCTACAGAGACGAGCTCTGCCGAATATGGAGGGTATCCAGTCGCAAGAAGACCTTTTTTTGTTGTTGCAACGAACATGGGCGGCCATTCCACAGCGTGATTTGGATGAACTCATTTTGAGTATGCCAAACCGATGTTCTTGTGTTGTTAGTGTTCGCGGTAGAAACACGGATTATTAATTGTTTAAGTTACCCAATAAAATTTTAAAGAAAACTGTTATTTCAGTCTTTTTTTCGAACTTTAATGTTAGTGGTTCAAATGTCAAAAATCCCTTTATTAGGAAAATGGCAAATTTCTTTATTAATGCAAAGGTGACTTGGTTTATCGTTACTGTGACAAACGAAAACACTTTATTTGATGAATCCTTAAAGAAAATTTTAATTAATATCAATCAGGAGAAAAGTTATTGCAAAATTATATGTTGATCCCTAGATACTTTTGATGTGTGTAGTTCCAAACTGTTATGTATCGCGCGAATTGTTTGATATACTATAACTTGCGGCTTAGTTTACATGGTCTTGGAATTGGAACGTTTGCTAGTAGACATCATGATATATGGTGACATGTATTAAACTCAAGATGTTAGTTTGTGCGGCTTTGAGCCGTGCCAGCGCATTTAGTTGGTAGATACTGTTTGCATTCAGCTCAATACCAAGTAGGATTTAATAGATGACACTGATTTTGATGAAGAAAATGCTGTTAATTATAAAATAATAGAAAAGGATGTAGATATGGGAGAAAAGGGGAAAACTAATCCATTTTATCAACACCATCTCCTAGAAAGAAGATAATTTATGATGATGTTTTGACTAAAAGCTTATGAAAGGAAGTTAATACACCTAGACATTATCTTGTCAAGAACTCTGACAAGGAAAATTCCTTTATTAATTCATCAAGATTCTACCTACAAACAGACGGGAGTCATAAAAATGAAAATTCTAAGAAAACTCTTCCTTAGACACCTTCGTCAAACGAATTTACCCTCTCCTGAGATTTTTAACTGTACAGAAAATATCACACTTAATTACGACCTTTTCACGCGGACGTTTTAAAGCTTGCCTAAGTAATATTTAAGGGCTTCAAAATCCCTTCGTCTTGGGAGAGCGACGTTAATGTATTTTGGGAATACGCCTCCGCGGAAGGCGTTAGGAATTTTTTAATTGAACTCAATGTTTCTGTTTTCGCGCTTTCTTTTTAGGCAAAGGGTAGTTTCAACCCCGAAATGGTTGAACGGTTTTGTTTTCTTTACTCCAAAAGTTTCCAAGATTCCTAGAAATTGTAAAGGGTTGTTTTGATCGGAATATTAATTGGATCGGGCCTAACCTTCTATAAAATAGTATCACGTTTTCTTCATCTAGATTTATATCTAAACCTTCTCAAGTTGCTTCCAATTTATTGAATAGTCTGTCTAGCTCTTGGCATCCAAATACTAAAAGTATCAGTACATAAAATACAGCTAGCCCAAAAAGAAATCAAGCGAGAAGTTCCATAGCCCTCTCCCGTTTCTTTTGACATTCTAATAAGCCTTTTTTCTCATTCTTACAATTCGTAACCAGCTGATACAACGTTTCCCTTTCCTCGATGAGCGTTGAAATACCTATATGGATAATAAAAGTCTATTCGTGTAAAAAAACGCCTCCGAACGGGATGATTCACTGAGGGATGCGAGTGTGGGGATAAAAAGAAGTAAATGGACCGACCATTAGTTCCCATCCCTTTCCGTGGGTTTTCTTTAGTTTCATTTTATACTGAATCGCGACCTCGGTCGAGGTTTGGTCTATTTCTGGATCGTCTTCCGCAAATGTTTGTTTTGAGTTAAATGTCTTCGTTTACTATTGATGGAGGGGTTCATCAATTACTGCTGTTAGTGCTTGGTAAATGTTTACGATTGAAATCTCAATAGGTTTGGTTCGATAAACAGTTTGATGGGAAATAAATTATGATACATGAATGGAACCTCAAATATTACTGACAATCATGAATAATATAAAAATAGGCTTTTATTGGACCTTATTCATTTCAAGGTCTGATTAGAGACATTTTCGTGAAAGAAAAATACTTAGTAGTTGTTAATATTTTCAACAATTTTCTTCTATTCTAAGAACGGCTGAACATACAACCATCAGGACAGTTTCATTCAATGTAAAGAATTTATTTCCCCCAGTAAGCAATTCTGTTCCTCCAACAACTTAATTAATTAACTTGTTAATGTTTTTTTGGGGTTCTTGCTATTCCTTTTTGCTTGAAGGATAAATTAAGGGATCGGGTAAAACAGTACTAATGTTTGGAAAGGAAACAAAATTTTATTGGGTTACTCCAGCCAGGAGTAGATTAACGCATTATCTGGTCAAAGGTATTTGTTTGTTGTGATAGAAATATAACCAAGTCTATTCATACAAGATTTAAAATTCAAAGTGAGTTGTATGAATTTGTAGTATCAAACTATTAGAAATTCACACCACGTTGGCACTTTGTCCCAACTTGAGTATTTGCAAAATCTTCATTCAAAATTATTTCTACTCTTCATAATAATTTATTCCGTATCATTGAACGCTCTCATGTTTAATAATTTTATATTTAGTAAGTACAGAAGTTTAGGAGCATAAAAAGACTAAGGAAACGATGGATGGACTAATGTAAAAGATGATGTGGCTAGAAAAGGTGTGAGCACTGAAATTATGAATAATAAAGAAATATGACCGACCCCAACGTAGTTGGGAAAAGGCTAGGCAGATGATGATGAAAGAAATATGAATTATCCAGTACTAACTTGGTTGTGAAGGTCAGATAGGCAGTTGCCCCAATTTAAAATACTGGTATTCCACCGAATCCGGTTAGACTGGAAGCCGACCCCAACATAGTCGGGAAAAGGCTTGGCAAGCACGGCTTAACCTTAAGATCGACCCGAGCGGCTGTTATTATTTAGCCACGAGCTCCTTCTATTGAAGTCCTATCAAATACCCAAAAAATACCCACATCTATACAAATTAGATAAGCCAACCCTTATAACTTTCAATAAAACCCCTTTACTTGGCCCGCTTGCTTTGTCAAGCACGTTCGAGCACGTTACGTCTTGGCAAAAAGTACATGCGCCATGTTATCGTCCTTTATCTCATAAAGTGTCACGTTTCACTGTATACTAGTATAGAATACTAGAGCTTTTACTGAACTGAGTCACAAGCGGCAGCGGGTAACGTGAGTTTGATTTGTACTTCGAGAGTTTTTGCAAATTCTTTTGACTTCTTCCAACCGGGTTGCGCCGTCTAAGTCTTCGTACTCCTAAGTATTAAGGTTTAAGGAATCATTATATTCCTGCCCATGTTTCGTGTTAACTTGGGGTCGATGCAACACGTTTCTTCCATTATTGTTTATCATTCACTTCTTTTACTTTCCTATCATTCTTCACACAATCCATCAATGGTATTTTTTGCATTTTAAATGTACCCTTTTGTTTAATCTCTTGTATATCTCAAAACTTCTAACCATTTTTTTTTAAACAGACAGGAATTTTAGAAGATGCAATCCATTGAAAATCATTATTCTTAAAATTCATGGGTTAATACAAAAAAACATCTAAATGAAAGCTTTTGCCTCTTACCATTTGTGAAAGGAAGACGATATTATTCCAGTATGTTGAACTTCCAAGATACATAAATAGGTTATGTATGATAATTGAATGTCGAAGGGTCACCTCATTAACTGGTCTCATTATCAGTAATATATTCGCTGTCTGACGCCAGGATAATTATTAATTAAGCCTGATATATATATATTTAACAAATTAGTGTGTTCCTGTGTTGGAGTCAAAGTTGAATTATGAATAATTTTAACGTCTTTGACTGGTTTTCAATAATTGGGGTTTTATTAATTATATGAACTATTTTAACGATCTTTGAACACTTTTTTACCCCCGTCATTTATTACTTTGTTTGATGGGCAATCTGGTTTAATTTCCTAATCCTGTAAATCATGAGTTTGTTCTTCATTTGGGGATAATTCACTTGAAACCTAAACAAATTGATAACGTATAATCTATGTAATGAAATCTACATTTAAGTAGTAATTAATATTAATCACATGATCATTATTGTGTACGAAATCATACGAAATAATTACGTAGGTAAATAGTATTTATTGTAAAGGTGTAAATAAGAGCACCAAGGAACCAATGCTGAGCAGATTGTGAGAGTCAAGTAAATTGGGTTAATTAATGATCCTTGAGTGCTTCGCTTGAGTCAGCAAGCTGTTACATTTGTACATCATTAGACTTAATACGTTACCGTTTCTTACAAGGAACTGATTCGTGACACGTGTTGGTCTTTAATGGGGTATGAGTAAAGAAATATTTAAAGCAATGGTCTGGCAGTGCTTCAAGAATTTCGAAGTTCACCACAGACCGCAACGTCAAAGTTACCCACTTAATGATAGAACACAGGGACTTCTATTTATGCAGATGAAATTGTGACTTGACTGCCTGACCGTCAGGCGGCAACCAGATGGCATTACAATAATGCAGACAGTGGTTATCACTAACAGAAACACGTTTTGTTTTTTACTAATGACTATCGCATTTAAGGAAGAGTTATGCCGCTATTACCGTGGTTGTGGTGTATCGTTTGGAATTACGACCGCAGCAGTTATCACTCACTCACTTTCGGACTTATACCTTCATTTGTTTTCTCAACCCTAGGCTTATCAATCTTTTCACTAATGACTGTGTGCTGACTGCTGTGTTAGCTGTAACTATGTTCTTTTCAGTACCTGGTAACATTTTTACTGTAAATTCAAGGCCTAACAACTACTTTTCCTTGAAAACTTTTTTGTAAATGCCATTACCATCAATCACATTCATGTGTAAATAAAAGGCTAAGTATAGGCTTTTAACTAATAACACTTAGATGACCTATTATTCTCTTGTGTTTCAAATGCTAATTCTATTTGAACTATTGACAACCTTTTCAGTTTGTTTGTTTGTCCTTCAAAGGTTATTTATGTTGTTTTACTGTGTTAATTACTTAATGACATAGTTTAAACCCGTCTATTCCAGGAGTTTGACCTTTGAGCAACTAGGTTGAAAGGGTTAGGTTAAGGCAGAAAATAAAAAGATTAAAAATTGTGATACCATTGACAACGTATATTTTTCTGCGACTAAATTGGGAAGCCAAAGCCAAAACTGGACGGAGTAATAAAAAAATGAATCAAGCGACAAAACCTAAATTTGAATTCTAGTCACAAAACTTTAAAGCTCATTTTCTCATATTCATAAATCTTTAGCTTAATTCGTTTCATATGTTCATGCGATTGACGCAAGCTTTTGACTTGTACCATATCATTAATGTGTCTCTTTGAGTGAAAATTTTGCGGAAAATGATAAATAACGGTACTGACGTACGCCGAATTTTGATGGGGTACCCTTTTGTATCGTATCTTGTTTCTGAGTGGGCTTATCCGTTCTTCGTATAATAGTGTGGACATTTGCCTTGTTATCTGAGACGCCGTCCGACCGATATCATGGCTAATGGATTTAACGGCGGGAAGACTTGATAGCTGATAAATTTTACATAAGTTTGGGTTTGAAACGTCGGATCTTTGTTGCGTTCAATTATAGGAATTGGGTGAGTAGGGGCTTAAGTTGTCAGGTACAGGCACCTATAATGGCTTGTTGTTTGTTGTTTTTCATTTCTTTTGGATTGACTCTTATCTTCATTTAATTCATGATGTGTTTTACCTGACGTTACCGTGTGAATATTTGACTGTTTTAATTTATATTCTCAAAGTGAAAATTGTAGGCTGTTTTGTCCTCAATGTAAGCATCATTGAGGGCACAGTTTTTCAGGAACAGTTATATCTGTTATACTTGACTACGGCGAAGTCAAAAGGAATGGTTATGATTTAAGTAGTTTAAGTATGTTTGTATTTAATAAGCTATTCATCCGATTTTGATGAATAAAGGTGTCAATCGATTTGTTATTAAGGCCCGGGTAACATAGATGTATGTAGGTACATTTTAACCGACTTCAACAATAGGATGAGCCGATTTTACCTTGTAAACCCAGAATTTCCCGATCGTGTTTTTTCAGTAGTCGGATTGTTTGGTTATTGTATAACACACAAATTCTTGTTATAAGTAAGCGGACTAGCAGTGCAAGTACGTAGGAATCGATTCGATAAATCTGACAGTAATTCTCGACAAAATGAGTTTTTATCTTTGTTATAAACTCATTTTGTCGAGAATGACTGTCAGATTTATCGAATCGATTCCTACGTACTTGCACGGCAGTTCTATTATCAGTTTCTGGCTTTACGATAACTTGGTCCGCATATCGAATTAGCCGTTCTTAAAAGCTGTAATAAAAGTCATTTTAATTAAGTAGTCATTTTAATTCCACTGAAACGATATCCCAACATTTTCTTTAACCAAATACCACTTTATAACAGAAATATTTGTGGAATGCAAATTAATTAATTCGAACTCTCCAATCAACTGATTTACATACCGAAGCAATGCTATCAAACGTACGTACTTATGTATAACTTCGAATGGTAATATTATTGAGATTTTGATTGTATTGCTCGTTTTCTCCATGTTTCCATTGATCAACTAATATCATAATCAGTAGTTTTCATATGAACATGAATTCCGTTTTTTGTTTATATTATAATTGGTTATTAAAATTTAGAGACATCATCGATTTTAATTTGAAAGTTGAAATTAATAGTTTTATCTCTTGATTCAGTTTAATGGTTCAATATTATCCATGTAAGTTAGTGAAAATAATATTTGAACAATTTTTCTGTAGCAGTTCAGAGCCTACATTTGTGCCTAGTTGTTGGCAATAGGCATAAAAGTAATAGGCGCTCCGTGTAACAAGAGACTTAAAAATAACTGATGAGTTGTGGGTGAACACCTCTGCATACCCCTTCGGAATTGCAGGCGTCATGTTATGTAACAAAAACTGACATAAAGAACCAAAATTCCCAAAAATAAAAAGATCGACCATTGAATAGTGAAATTAAATGTTTTTGTCATACTCTCTACAAAGTTACATTAAATATTTTCAGCCATTTTGAATAAAGTTAAGTAAATAACAGCTACTAAAAAATAACTCGGCTTCTGTGCTACAAAATTGTTTTGCGTATTCTGCTCTGAGAAATAAAAAGCGATGGCAGCGTCAGTCACAAAGATAGATTAACTGTCGCATTTATTTCTTTGCAATGTTATTTTTCATTCATCAAAATATGTAAAAACTGTAGAGCTTATACATATTCCCCATTTTCTGTTTTTTTTTGTCTTTGACATAAAGTCTGTTTTTCAATTAACTTTTGCGTTTACTAAAGAATCGGTCGTCATTTGTATCATCAAAGGCTGCCAATGAGCATTTACTGACTTTCCTGAAGCTGAGTATATGATTCCACCCTCCTAAGGCACAGTTAAACCTGTAATTCCAACAGATAATGGCCAACGACCAGTTTATATAGGCCGATTTTATCTCTCTCCTGCATAACCATAGTCCTGACCTGGAGTGTTTAGATATAATGGTCGCGTATCTTAATGTCCAGTGACGATGAAGAAGCAGCTAGCTTATTGTCATTTACGACAGATTGCTTTGAAGCAAACAGGAAGGACAAAAAAAGTTTCGATTGTCCGCAGCTGGTCCGCAATCTTTCCGTATAGGTTTGTCCGAATCTTAAATATTTTCAGGAAATTCAATGATCGTCCCATATTTTGCCACATTGAACCGGTTCACCCTTGTTTGATCGAACAACGTTTGATATAATATTACTAAATCGAATTTTAGTTGCAATAAAGTCATTTCGAAGAATTATTCATTTGACCGAATAATTCATTGGTAAATTTTTATTTAGCGTAATTATTTATTTGAACTAATTTCATTTGAACTAATTTCATTTCGCCGAATTTTCAAATGCACTAATTTTATTTAAACTAATGTTTCACTACACTAATAATGATTTAGTCGAAAGATCGTATCGAATATTTAGTTCATTAATAATTCGTTTCTTTCATCGTCTATAAACTAACATTGTTCTTCACCTATCGAATTAATGCCACGCCGCGCGCCGTACTTCTAACGCCATCTAGTAGATGTAAGTGGAACAATATTGTCATTTACTATAATTGTAAATATGAAGGTAGTACCAAGAAAAATGCATCATGCAGGTTGTCATTGTTATGCACTATAATGATTTGTGTCTCATCATAAGTCATTACTAAGTAAACATTATTTATTTTTTGTGCTAAATTGTTTAGTAAGTAATTAAAATTGTTTCGAAATGTGCAGCATATTCCTTAGCAAGAGCGGTGGAATGAAACTAAATATAGATGGGTTTTCGTTCAACAAAAAAAAATTATGTCGTAGGAAAGAATGGCAAACCCCCCCAGTTTCCACCTAGCTTATGGAGTTGTCATGATTTGAACCATTTAAAATTGCCACGCACACAAAATAATGTGGAAGCGTGGCACCACAGGTTAAATAGTATAGTCGATAAAAGAAACCCCGGATTTTATGAACTGTCTACTATACTGCTTGCCGAAATGAATATAGTTGAAGGAAAAATACAGTGTATTTTAAATGGAGAACCTAGTGCAAAGCAGAAGAAGATTTGCACTAAAAAAAATGACAATATTGAGACCATATTGCGCAATTTTAAAACGTATACAGAACTGGATTTACTAAAAGCAATTGCAAGTAATTTAAGATTAGTTTAACTGTTTTCTTGTTCAAAATAAATAATTTTTCAAATATTTACAATGATTTTTTTCTGCATTATATTACACCAATTGAATATTCGATAAAATACATGGTTATACCATCTGAACATTACATCAAATGAACATTATACCTTTTGATCATTAGCGCAATTGTTGTTATAGCAAATAAATATTCGATGAACTGAAAATTCTGTCAAACGATATTATACAAAGTGATGATTTTCTTAAACGTTGTTCGATTTAGTAATATTATATCAAACGTTGTTCTATCAAACAAGGGTGAACCCATTGAACCAATTATGCGACCTTACAAAATATTTCCCTTTGAATTTTTTTATTAAATATCTTCTACCGTCCCACGCCGTCTCACTTCTCAAAGGGCGACTTACGGCGTCCCATAGACTAATCTGACCGTTATCTCCAGAGGTCTACAACAGGCCCTCTGACGGAGAGGGCATTATCAGCGTCCCTCCGGGCCTCCATTCAGAATGGAGGGCTCTAAGGCACTTCCATTGCTTTGTCCATTATGAAAATTTTCTCCCCCGTTAATATTTTTTATGAAGTTGCGGAGGAAAGAAATATTTTTGTGATGAAAGTGTTGGATTACTTAATTAAGGTATTGAGGTATCAGGTCGCGTTTTTTTGTAGTGTTTTCTTCAACTTTTTGCGTTATTTTGGAACCAGAGGCTTGAATTTCAGGTAGAGTTTTCTGTTTTTGTTATGTTGAATTGATACTTGCTGAAACGCTTACGTTATACACACGTGTGTGTCTCTCCTGTGTGTAAACTTGACAAATAATCCGAGAACATGTAAGTGCTTATTAAAAACAATAACAGTATTCATTGATGGTGCAGATTGGTCCCATAAGTTCCCTATATTTTTGAAAATTAATTCCCTGAGTGGTTGTTGGTTCCTCTCCCTCTCCATCCATTAACATTCAAATCCATCACTCTTTTAGTCACCATGCGTTTCATCCCTCCTCATTACATGTCCATACCAAGACAAACGACTTTCTTTCTTTTTTTCTTCAATTAGGCGCCGCATATACAAAAAAATCGTAGTACGTACTATTAAACAAATAAACTTGACCAACAGTACCACCGGAATAAAGAATTACCCGTTCCCCAGTGTATAAGGGGACAATTACTCAACACAACCCACAGGATTCCTAGTTATTAACCTAGAAACGAAAGGGCATAATATACATAATTGTATCAAATTGAAAGCGGTGCGGGTAAGGCCACACTTCGCCCCTTTAATTACACGCATTGACCTGCTAGCTGTGAATAAGGGGCAAGCAAAAAAGAGTTGAAAACATCTATTCCGGGAATGGGGGCGCCACTGTAGCTAATTTTATTCGGATAGTGTGAACTGTCCTGTACAATTTGAAATGACCTGATTGATGAACTTCGTTTAATAAAAGCATATCTCTGATAAGTGAATTTAAATAAAAATGTCTATAGTGTCCATACTAATATTTCCAGTGCGTAAGATACTCTGTCAATCTGTCTGTTACATTGTACGCCTGGCCGAATGGATTTGGATGAAATGCGGCACACGGATAGACCATGGACTAAGTTAGGACATAAGATACTTTTCAAAGACTTTAACTTAGTGTTCAACATTTGAATTTTAGGCAAAACTAACATGGTTTTAACTATTCCAAAATTAGTAAGTTGTATTTTTATCTACAGTCCAACCATACGCAACAAAATTCACACAGAATTCCTAGATATATAGTTCTCCTTACAAACATAATATACATAAATACATCAAATTAAAAAACCTGGCGAATAGGGCTGGCACACTTGGTCGCAGTAATTACATGCATTGACCTGCTGCTGCCGCCACTTTGCGGCAACTTCTTGACACCCTTACTTCGCACTCTTGTGAAAGTTCTGTTCAGCTATTATATGGCTGGCAGTAATCAGGCCCTGTATTTGTAAAAAAATGGTGACGTAGTTTTGACGTTTGTCTGTTTTTGAATGGAGAATGAAAATAAAATGACGAGATTCTTTCTTTCAGGACATACCTAATTTTACTTTGTCTTTTTTTTTAATTGAGAATGACAGTTGACATTCTTTTGTTTTATTTGTTTGGCGAAATGATTTGTACCTATTAATAATCGATGTTGATGCATTTGTTGATGTTAAATATTTTGTTTTATTAATCAGTTGTTCTATTTTTGTGCTCTCAATAAAAATATTAGCATAGATCGTGAGTGAACAACTTGTTTCAATCACGATCTATGTTAATATTTTTCTAGAGAATTATGTTTGTAAGTTGAATAACACCTAGTTTTTGTTGCATAATTAATTCAAATCACACGATTCAATAAAACACGAGCTACTAAAAAGTCCCAAACGGTATTTATGACGTATTTTAATCGAGTTAAATACCTATATAAAATAAACAAGGATAATAAAAAAGTTATCTCAAAACATAAAATCCGAAAATAAATACCAAAAGCAAAATTAATTCAGTGTGTGGAAACAATATAAATTTTATTCAACACACGAGCATACACGAAATTAAACAAAGTTTAGTGGTATTAGCATTGTTCTCGCTCCGCAAAATCGGTTAATTAAACAATAACAATTTCAGTAATGTTATTGACTTTTTAAATTCAAACACCGTTTTGTGAATGAACGAATTCTCCATGTTTTAAAAGACCCTTTTAGGGTTTCGGTGTAATTTGTCGGAATTATTGAGTTGTGCTCTTATGGTAGGAGGAATTTAGGATTGTTTGCTTTTCATACGCTCGGCTCGCTCGGGTTCAAAGTTCTTTAAAATATATGCCATTTAAATTAAGTTATGAATAGACCAGGAAAAACCAACGCATGGAACAAAATGATTAAGCAAAAAAAAATGTGCAAGCATTAATTTATATTTGAATGTGGAATGTTTTGTTCTTACTTCAGTTGACATTATATCCAGCCAGCATGTTTTAGATTAAAACTTGATACGAATCTTCTTGCCAGCCTGTCTGTTGCTACAAATTAATAAATATAATAATTTATTCATAACGCCATCTTTGTTTTACTTAAAACTTGCTTATTAGTGGTCTAGCTGCTTAATTATTATTTAAGACTGTTTTATTTGGCTTCATACTCGGAACTCGATAGACGAATCTTGGATTTGGTTTTCCCCACACCTATAATTCGGTCGAGTTTAAAAATGTTGGAAATGTGTGGGCATAAAAGTTTTCTGGTACCTACAAATTATTATATTCCTTATCTCTTAATTATTTCACAAAACCTTTTATGATTTCCTCTTAATTATCCATGCAGGTAATTAAATTAATTTAATGCCTTTTTCTGTCATTCGCATACATATTTATTACGATGCGATGCGACACATATTAATTAAATAAACTTGATATTAAGATCTTTTAAACTGCTGTCAGTTATTTATAAGACCGCTACCTACCTCTAAGACCCGTGGTCGAAAAAACTTGATTGATTTTGAACAAGGTACCTCTTTAATTACGGTCAAAGAACATGATCATCTAATTGAATGAATATAGGAAATAGTATTTATCAAAATTATTCAAGGTTGTTCTCATAACCGTTACAGGTTGTCAGATGCCCCAAATTATGATAACCAGTCTTACCAAGAGGTTTGTGTTGTACTGGGTTGTGGAGGTCAGATAGACAGTTTATCCACATAAAACATGGTATTCAGCCTTTAGGCTCATTAAGTCCACTTTACCAAAAATACCACTTTAAAAATATGACCACTTTTTCACAATGACTACTGCTTTTCACAAAATGATCTCTTTACCAAAGTGACCACTTTTTCATAATGACCACCACAATGCCCATAAATTCTACTTTACCAGAAAAACCACTTTACCAAAATGATCACTTTTTCAATGACTTCTTAGTCAGTGGAAGGGGAGGGGTGGGGAAGGGATGGATTTCAGATCACTATTTCAGCCGAAAGACGTCCACTGCTGGACATAGGCCTCCCCCAAGTGTCGCCACATTGACCGGTCCCGTGCTACTCGCATCCAACGGATTCCGGCAACCTTCACCAGGTCATCGGTCCACCTAGTGGGAGGTCTTCCAACGCGATTCGCGCGATTTCGGATGACAGCTGTCAAAATTAAAACGGCTATACCGATCTACCCTCTTAGACTAGACGTGTGTAGGGGACAAGTGATACTAGGTCTCGATTAGGTCTTGCGGTTAGACTGCAAAGATAACTCAAATTTAGTTGGGAAGGCTAGGCAGATTATGATAATGAGATGTTATATAACATCATGACGATTTAGTTTCTATATCCTAATTATTATGTTTTCTGTTTCAGGAACCTCATAGAAACGTCGAACGGAAAGGATGTAAGTAAATCTTTTTACACAAAAGTTTTTCTAAAAATAAAGGAAACCCAAATTGAAAATACTTCCTCCAACCAAACGCATGATGCTCACCTTTTTTAACCAACCATCCGATTGACCAGAGCAAGTAATAGAAATTAGTTCAGGTGGGCCCGCTCATTCGCTCCGCCGGTCAACCGTTCAATTGAATGAATCGAACGAATCGTGCCCTCGATCGGGTACGCGAATTCGATAGTTAACGACAACATTCCATTTTACAGTTGGTCAACCCTGCTTTGAATTACGCAGTCCTAATTTAGAGCTTATTTCTTTAACGTTAAGGTTCGGTTTTTTTTGGGTTATTTCTGAGAAGGTAGGTAAAGTTAAAATTGTTCCCAAATGGAGTTTTGTGATGACTAAAGAATTGATTAGTCACAATGTTTTATCACTTTATTGGAAAATTCCAATTGTTTTTCGGTCTTTTTAAGGGAAAGTTATTTGTTGGGTGGTAAATACTTGTTATTTTTTCGTTCCCCGTCGGATCCCCTACAGAGGGGAACCGACCAATTTTATTAATTCCACAATATGGCTTTCCTTTTTATTATGTAGGCGGATTTTTCTTTGCTCAACTGACAAAAAATAATAATGATAATCAACGATCTTTTGGGAGTTTCATTTCATTGTAGTAACTACTTAATTTCTTTACCAGTATTTAAATCTTCTCAATCGAGAATTACATTTTCAATACACTTCCTCGAAAACTGGTTCTTATCGCACTACGATTAGGTTCTCAACATACAATATATTTCACACGCGTGCGATTTTATTCATTTTGCAACACGTGTGCGAGAATGAAAATTGCCACAAATACCTATAGTCCAAATTGGTTCAATGCCTATAGTCGGAAGTGAATGTTTTTTTTTTAATTTCGCCAAAGCAATTATGCGTCTTTACGGCATAAATATTTTTTGAATATCAAATTGTGTTTAAAAATAGAATATCATAGATAAACATGATTACTTAAAACTAATATTTACTTTTATAAACAAATTAACATTTATTTGTGTTCTAAATTCAAAAATATATTAAAAAAAAAAAATATTTTTTATATTAGGCTGTTTAGCGGCTTCATACGTTTGCTTCTCCTTCAACCTGGCGAAAGCAAAGCGCGGAAAAAAAGAAAATTATAATCATAGTTTCATAATTCATGACAAAAATATATTTCGTTCTTTTATTTTATTTCTTCAAAGGTGTATTGAAAAACGTCGTTTGATACACGTGGACATTTGTTATTGCAGTTCTCGGTTCAAAAACACCCTCGCCTACGGCTCGGGAGTTAATTCCGCCTCGGATTCAATAACAAACTTTCTCCACTTGTATCAAAATATACTATTTCTTCATAAGCGACATAATTATTATGCTTCAAGTAACAAAATATCGAAACATGTCGCCGTTATAATACCTATGTTTTCATACATTCACTTAAATTATCTATGTTAATTGAGAATAAGTAAGTAAAATAGTTTCATACACAAGTAAAACTTCTGCTGAGAACATGTCCAGTCCAACAACAGCTAGTGAATACTAGGTGTTGACATTTTGATACAATTATCAAAATGTTACAATGTCTACACGCAGACAATCTTCCCATTGCTGGAACTCAATGCTCCTTTCTGTGATAGTGAGTATGTTTCAATCCACCACACCACGAGCCTTGCGGGATTGTGGATGTCAAATAACAATCCTCTTTTTATGCCTCCTTCTTTGTCTAGCCTAGGTCGAGTCATAATATCATAGTTTAAGGCGTCTAAAGGTAACATCACGAATATTCAATAACAGCAAAATTAACATATAAATTATATGGTCAAATAAGCCTGATGCCTACGAAATTGCGATTTCAGAACTATTTAGCATTATTTTGATAAACATGGAGTCTAAATTAAAAAAGTTTGATGAATCATGTCTGAAGTAATTTGAATTCTAAGTAAACTAGCAGACGATTTTCGTGGAAATTTTATTTAATTTATTTTTTAATAAGTCAAACATTATTTTGTAGGCATATTTGCCGAAGAAGCGATCACCGTCGGAATAGATGAATTCGTGGAATCCAGGATTAAGCAAAATGGCATCTGATTCTACAGACAGAGTGATAATTATCTTTATAATTATATGAATAAACTTGGCTTGACCGATTTAGATTTTTTTTTTGCACTGCAAAGTTCTTAGCTATAATTTTATTGATCCTCGTAGTTGTCACTTCCAATTGACTTGCATAAAATAATAAGACAACAGTCGGGTCAGATAGTGAGGTATAAAATCTGGACAGTAGTGAACGTCGATCTAGTCTGATCTTAGCAAGTTCAGCAGCAAACAAGCGGAGATTTACTTCACAAATCCATTAAAACACTTTTTCCAATCCTACTAATATAAATAAAATTATTAATACGATAGTTTATGAGGCTGGATAGGTGGATATTTTATTACTTATTCTAGTGACCGGATTGGAATGAAATTTGTCACACAGATAGCTTATGACCTGGATCAACACATAGGATACTTTTTATCCCGCTAGTACGATCCCGATCCCGTGGGACATTACCGAAAAACACGCGGGCGAAGCCGCGGGCAAATGCTAGTCCTACCTGTTTTTACCTGCCTCATTCAGTGACAAACGCCACTAGCCCGTACCATAGACGTCATTACTGGTAATGAAAACTGACACTTCCCCGTAGCCATCCCCAGCCTATCACACTTACCCACTTTACATCAAAAGCACGTAATATCAGTGTTCCTTTACTCCAGTCACTGTTAGCTGACGTCTGCCAGCTGCAACCCAAAAACATCCATAATTTAATGAGAATAAAGATCACTATTAATTCACAGACCTTCCAGGGGTAGCAACGGAACACCAACCTTATTTATAAGACTATAAAGATCACAGTCAAGATGCCCAATTTGAGTGAAAGAACTGTACCTATCTCCTAACGAAAATTGCGATCCACCGTCACTCCGAAGACAAAGTGTTTCAAAGGACACAATTTTAGCGTCAAAATAAATTTACCCTTAGAAAGGGGTAATTCCATATTTTCTGGGGAAACTAATTCCCCTCTCTTGCTCTAAAAGCTACCACACTTAGTGAGACTTTGGATTTAACAAGGCTTGTAATTGATGAGTCGTGGAAGTGGATTTATAAACTGCTTTAAAGAGGTTCTATTGATTGATACTGATTTTGTTTATGGCAAGTAGTGCTTACAACACGGTGACGTCAAACATCCTGAGAAAAAGGACCAATAGGACAGTCAGTCAGGACAATCAACATAAAAACAAACATAAAAAAATAGCGCCTGTAATCCCTGAAGAGTTAGACAGAGGTGTAGCGTACACCCACACTTCCACAGTTATGTATGTTTATGGCCCATGTAGGCAACGGACCTATTGCCGTCAATCGGGTACGGATCCTGACTCAGGATTGAAAGTTTTGTATGGAGTTGTGCATAACTTGTGAATACTAGACAAATGAGGTTGACTACAGCATTCAATAATAAAATTATGTGCAATTTAATTTATGTCATGTCTTCATAAATGTCCAAAAAAAGGATACCTCTGTCCTTCGTGTATTTATTTAGGGACATCACATTTGGCCCATCTCAGAAGAAATGTACCAAAAGTACATGCTGCTTACAAGTTCTGAGGAGAAATGACCCAAATACATTATATCACAAGATTTCCAAATAGAGGTCAAATGGAATGGATAGGTATCTACTCATAATCCGTACATTGGGGATCTTTGCACTCCAATACGTAAACAAACATATTTTTATAGAAGTCGAGGGTTAATATGAGCCTTATATAAAATAAAAGCTTCCTCGATAATCGTGAGATGTTGAGCGCTACCTGAGTATGAGAGGGTTTGATTCCTAGGTTGGCAAGTATCTTGCGGACGTATTATCGTCCGTATTGTCTTGAGTTCAAGTAATTACTTATGCAAACATTTTATGCAATAGACAAGAATTTAAACGAACTAAAGCACAGCTAAGAATTCTAACTGTTGACAGTTCTAACTTACAATTAACAATTACTTAATAACTTACAATTACTTAACTGCAGATAAAAATCGTATCTAAAATAATGACTTTTACCTTAATTAGTAACTTTGACTTGTTTATACTTACGATGGTGTAAGAAATGTAGCTGTATTGGATTTTTTTGTTGGTTTATTCGACCAGGAATTTTTCAGTACCTGCCCGTCGTCTAGATTTGTGCTCAGCTGGAAATGGAAATAGGCTCTACTACACAGAATTTTTTTTCTGGTGAAATGTGGGTGTACGAATACACCTACACCTTCAGTGAAAACAGGTGTAATATTATGTTATCAAAATAAGACCATCTATGCTAATGAGAAAGATAATAATATTTTCCCTTGTATCTGATTGTTGTACAAGCTATAAATGTCGAGTAATGGAAATAGAATGACGCCATGTCTCTTGTGTACATGATGTCACTGATTTCATTTAGGTACAGAAATCAACATTACTTTATTTGGTTTTGAATACAAAATTTGTTTATAATTATTTTTTACAGAAAGAAATGTTTACTAGTACAGACGCCAGGTACATACAGCTACCCGAAACTGTAATTTTTTCCAATCAACTTTATCGCTTAAGCATTAGGTTGAAATGCTTTAGCGGTAAAGTTGAAAATAAAATAAAATAATTATAAAAATATCGCTGGACATTACACACAGCGCCTCTAGTGCCACACTAAGCAACGAGGCTTGTGTCGTGGACACCAGATAATTGATATACTACACTTTTTATACATAATTTAACTAAATTTATTATTATAAATAAAAAAAGAAAATAAAAAGAAAATAAAAAAAGAAAAGAAAAAAAGAAAGAAAGAAAGAAAGAAGAAAGAAAAAAGAAGAAAGAAGAAAGAAGAAAGAAGAAAGTAGAAAGAAGAAAGAAGAAAGAAGAAAGAAGAAAAATAACGTGTATAAGTTTAATAAATAATAATAACATAAACATCCATGACTCGAAAACAAATGTCCATGCTCATCACACAAACATTTGCTCCAACCGGGATTCGAACCCAGGACCCTAAGAACGTAAGGCACCCTCACCACCTCTGTGCCATTCAGGTATAAATATATTTAAGAAAGGAGACAATTTTTTTTGTTTGGAGAACAGGCCACCCACATAAATTGTAGCAGATATTAATTAAACGTATATAGATTTCTTCCTTATCTTTCGTTTATTACTAAAATAAAATGGTTACTTTTTTTTGGTGTAATATGAATAATATTTATGCAACTTTGAACTGGGCCTAAAAAAACTGTCTCCTTTGTCAGATTGTAGTAGTTTGATGGTCTGCCGCTTGTACAACTCACAGATGTTTTAGAAGAGTTCTTATTTTGAATTTCACCAATAGTACAAAAAAAATATTGATGAAACGCCCTGAAACGTAACGAACAAGCAGGAAAATAAAACACTGAAATTACCTTTTTTTGTTAAGGACGTTACGTCATCAGAAACATAATGGACAAAACACTTTAATCAACCCCTTAACCGCCTCTTACGGCTGTTCTCAAACAAAGGCTATTTTTAGCCGGATTTCATTACAACTTATCACTCAAACACAAATGAGGCGGCCATGACACTTTTCATTACGGAATTGCCTACTCAAGTTAAATGCTTTTTGTTATCATACGTAACGTTAGATTTAATTACTTACATTATGTATTGTATGCTTTTAAAGATAATGATTAAAATGCTATAAAACGGGTTGTTAATTTATGTGATGGAAACTGGGTCAGTATTAATTAGGTGCTAGGTTTTTTATAGAAAATGGTGTTGTAGTAGTTATGTCTGTAACTTCCACATTTGACGTTGTGTGCTTTCTCTATTTTGTACAATTTCATTCCTACTTGTAAGGGAACAGAATTTATTAGGATTCCAATTTCGCATTTGCCTACAGAACCCTTAACATAAACATTTCCTCTCTTGGTTTTATCCAAGATATGGAACCAAAATGTTACTAACAAACTTGTTTTGACATTGCTAATTCGTTCAAAATATGCATCAATTATCAATATTACAATATTGTTAATTGGCTATTTAATACATATTCGAACTACTAAGGAAACATGATACAAAGCCTTAGCAGTAGATATTTTGTAATCATTGTTACTGAAAGCCCCACAAACAAAATTCTACTTAATAATATGTAAAATAAACTACCCATTAAACGTTGAAACTAATAAAACCCAGCACCCTTTATCTTAATAAGAGAGTCGACGTTGATTTACAAAAACTTAATTCAATTAATTTGAACGTTTTCATTAAACGGGGATTCCATTAAGTACTGTGACATTTTCCTGTTCCACAACTACGCAGATTTGAAATTCGAATTTAAAAAATCAACCGTTATGGTTTTCTAAATTCAATTACCTACTCTTAACATCACTCCCGTTATTCCCGAAGGGTTAGGCAGAGGTATACCTATAAGGACATTCACATTTCACCAATGTAATAGGGGTCTATCCTATTGTCATCCACCGGGCTTGTTACTCTTCTAGTGAGTTTTATCGTATTATTTTAAGGAACAGTATGACTTACTGAGGCATTTCATAGATCACAGGAACAATAACATGAGAAGATTTGTTGTGCCCACTTGTAATAATTATTATGGTAGAAGATGTAGAAAGTTTGTAGTCCCAACTAGTTTTAATGACCTTCCAGCCGATATATTATGTAACGCTTGTATCACTAAAACCTCCTTTAAAAACAAATTAAATAAGAGCCTATATACCTAATATCTTCTGTCAAAACCTCGCTGTAGTAGAGAATAGTTAAACAATGTTAACACACCTGTTTTTTGTTTTCGTGTTATTTTAAGGAATGCAAGAAGTTTTTTTTTTCCTTTTTACTTTGTTTTACTGTATTTGTGGAAAAGTGTCACTATTAAAATGTTAATAAGTAAATCTAAAGGAAAAAGGAGCTATGTCTGCCAACAAACTGCTTTGCAGCTTGGCGGGGGTAATTATGTACCAGTTAAAGAATATTTTCGTGAATAAATACTTTTTTTTTTTTTTTTTTTTCATAATATGTAAAATGGTTATATCTAGTTATTATTCCTCATAATTATTCTTAAGCATTGGTTCGTCATCATTCTCCTGTCGTTATGCCAAATCTATCTATCTGCACTTCTTCTTCCATACTAGCTAACGAGAAAGTCTCACAACTAACGCATTAAAAATATCGTCCTGTTTCAGCCAATCGTTTAAAGAAGAAGGAGACCGAATGATCTTTCAAAAAATGTTCAACGTTAAACGCAATCAGTGGTTTGTGGTGCAAATGGGCCACACTGGCAAAACTTTGCTGTGATTTATGTTATCAAATGAGTATGCTAATTTGCAAGATTGATATTATGTGTAGGTTAAAGACGTCTAATCCATCTTTTAAATATCAAACAGACCTGTTTTAATCTAATTTTATAATCTTCAAAACGAAATGTCATTTAACAAATGAGACTAATTTTATAAATACAGACACGTATTAAAATGCAGTATGCACACACACACAATTTTTTCTCAGTTTGTGTTAAAAATACATCATCATAGCTTCCAGTATTTATTACTGGGTAATACGATACCCTTTGGTAAGACTGGTTGTCAGACTTTCGGGCCACTGACCACCTGTAACGACTGTCAAAGATCCACAAATGACAGCCGGGACCGACGGCTTAACGTGCCTTCCAAGCCACGGACGAAACCTGGGTATGTAATGGGTTGTCACCAATAAACAGACCAACCTAGACAAGCGCGGCTTAACCTGAAGATTGATCCGAGTGGCTCTTACTATTTAGCAATAAAAATACATCAAAACGTCAAAATCCCAGTAGCATTCAGTAGGCAAAACGTCACATGATCCGACATTCATTTGGTCAAACGATGAACCGAGGTCAAATCCACTATTCATCTTAACATATATTTTTTGGTTTTAATTTATGTTTTTTTCTAAAAAAAAAAACATAAGTCAAGGCTTTCGAAGGCCGAATTCCGGTTGACGACCTGGCCATTTTATTTTTATTAAAAGTCGTTAACAGGTGAGAAACAAGATCTTCTGAGGCTATATTCATTAACGAAAATGATACTATTGCGAGTTTTTAAATACTTACAAAACTGTTAAATTATTAATGTGTTATTTTTTATGTTGATCTGATTATGAAAGACTGATGTACTTTTGTCAAATGTTATTTCAGAATGTTTTGACGAAAGACGTTCCGATTCTGTTTCGTAAAAACCAAAGTTAGATTTTATTTGCAGAATATTATTTTGTCAAAATGTAATCTAGAAATTCAGTAAATGCTCGTTCGATTTACAAAAACAAAACAAAAATAAATTCTTCGGTTTCAATGCTATTTTCCAAAATCAAACAAATATTATATCATGAAATTGTTATTATCGATACTTTAAATTCAAAAACAAAAGTCATTAAATACAGCAACATCTTTTTAATCAAAACTTTTAATTTATACCCTTGTTTTATGACAACCTAGTTAGTACCCATTGACACAAAATATTGGCTATTCCCAAGTTCTTATCTATTTTATGATCTGGAATGATGCCATCAAAGATAGGATTATGCTAATACTTGACGTCTTATCTATGTATCCATTAACTTTGCATCTGTTAATAGCGGTGTTCGATTATACCCTCTGTTATTGTATGTGCGCCTGGTAGTTCAGTTTCGTTGTATAGTCATCCGGTGATAAAATTGTCGTAGCCACAGCTTATGTTTAATTTTGAGTATCAAAGTTACCTTGATTAATGTCTCCAGATCAATTCTTATAATCTTTAATCTTTTTTCCCTCTCATAGACAGCAGGCCATGTCCCAGCAGTGGGAACATTAATAGGCTGATGATGATGATGATTAATCTTTAAAACATGAATGAAGAAAACATAGTGCACTGAAATCATGCTTAGGTACTATTCAATATTGCCAAAAACATGTTCAATCCTAGAAGGACACAATGTCAGCAAATTTACACAATGCAATCAGTAGCTACAAATAGAAATGCACCGTGTTTAAAAAGAAACAAAATCTTCATAATACAACACGTAGGTATTGTCAGAATCCTGCACAAACAAAATTAACACTTACTAAACATTTCAAAACTAAATTTAAAGCAAGATCAAATTTATAATTACCCGACAGGTGCGTTGTAAAGGCGGTATCATGTTGCTAACAACCGTAGGATACTCGTTCGACATGCTGTGACGTGTTCAACAATGGACTTTCTCGAACAGCAGGAAACATGTTCGAAGCTGTGTTTGAAGTAAAGGAGGAAATTATACACCACCCACGTTTTTAATTAGTGAAGAAAGTCACGCTGAGCTCTTTGTGGGGTTAGGAGTCTTCTGTCTTTAAATTAATTTTGAGTGCAGTAGGATTTTTTGTTTGCAATCCATTTGGTTGATTACGAATATTATCATCTCTGTTAGCAACCAGACTATTAGTAATGTTTAAAGTTTCATTGTGCAGTAAGAAGACAACATAGACTCAGAGTCTATGTTGTCATGTCACTAACCACCATGCCAGTCAACCAGATTAATTGCTGCCCAAAGTGATTAATAATAAAGGAAATGTTTTCAAATTATTGCTTGTTTAAACTGAGTGTTTTACTCATGGGTTTGGTGGGGTACAGTTTTAAATTGAACGAAGAAGTTAATAAATTTTGACTTTGACTTGGTTCAACCGACAACTATAAACTTGACTAACATTAGAATTAAGTTGATCGATAGAGTATTAAATAGATAGTAAAGAAATCGTATTCATAACGTTAACATAACATCACGCCTGTAATCCCGGGAGCGTTAAGCAGAGGTGTACCTAATAGTGCACCCACATTTCGTCAGTTATCTTTAAGTCCCAAACTATTGCCATCAACCCGGCACTAATCCAGACTCCGCGGCTAAAACTGAGAAATTCTGAATGGAAAAACCCAACCACACTGCCCTGGGAATCGAAACCAGGACCTCTTGCTCAGCAGTTGAGCTTGCGACCAGTAAACCAACGAGGCAGGCAAATAGTGTATTCGGAACGTGTAATTCAACTTTTTAAGTAAGGATTACAACAAATAATAACAACGTAACTCGTGCTTCTAGATAAATCTTCCAACAAGGTTATTGATATCAATACGAGCGAAACGGGAGAAGCTTATTTTACAGAAAATATGAGTTACTTTTTATTCCGAGATAGGCAATCCCCAGGGATGTACGAGGGAATATCATTCATCTTTTTTATTCAATCGGCAGAATAATAATGTTATCAGAACATGTAATCCTTGCCGATAGAACGGAGAAGAATCTTGAGGCAAATACAAAACTACATAAAAAGGCCAATAAAATAAACAAGATTATCCATTATTAATAAATACGTAATATAGACAGGTTGAAAGGAAGTTCTGAAACGGCCGGTAATAATTCGTTTGAAAGATGAACTAACAGGTGTGTTGCTAGGGAGTCTGTTGCGCCACTTCTTATCAGCTAAATTCCTAGGATGTGGTAAAGTTTTGAAAAACTAGTTTTAAATGTAGCTCAATTTGAATAAATTACTTTTGATTTTAATTTTATGCTTTGATAAGAATGGATAAAGCAAGAAATGAGTATATTCACGAAGTTCGAAAGTGGCGCCAGTTACAGAAATGTTCAAAGGCAATCGTTTATTTGGTATGGACATGGGGGCCTAAAATGGCTGCTTTAACAGAATCATATTATGAATCACATTATAAATTTAAAATTCTTAAAATGGACTTTTATGATTATACCTTGGTTAGGTCAATGTTCAAAGGCAATCGTTTATTTGGTATGGACATGGGGGCCTAAAATGGCTGCTTTAACAGAATCATATTATGAATCACATTATAAATTTAAAATTCTTAAAATGGACTTTTATGATTATACCTAACCATAAAGACATAAAAACAAAAATAACGTTATTAATATTATGATTCTGTTAAAGCAGCCATTTTAGACTATACTAGTATGAGGAACGATGAATTGCATGTGATTTTAAGAGTGATGAATATAAATGTTGATGGAGGAGAGGGAAAGAATGGACCAAGGAATCGATGGATAGATTGTGTGAGGATGATATGAAGAATGATATGAAAGAAAAAGGAGTAAATGATAAATTGACAGATAATAGGGGAGAATAAAAGAAAAAAACGTACTGTGCCGACTCCAGGTAACATGGGAGTAGGACAGGAAGATAATGATGCTTTGATTACAAAAAGGATAATAAAGTGGAAGATGACAACTGATCTCAAATATATTGGAATCAGAGCAGAAATAATCATTGCAATTCATAACCGATAAACGAGTCTCAGAAAAACTTACTTAGTTATGTTATTTTCGATACTCAGTTATTTTACTAACTTAGCAGTCAGTAAACAGATCATTAGTTTAATTTTGGCCTCAGACCCAAAATAGGCCAAGGTCAAATTCAGTTCATTTGCTGTAAATCTAGTTCGTTGTTTGGTTCGCTTGTTTAGGCAAACTAGGAAACTGTGGACCAACACAAAGTACTTGTATTTCTATGTATAATGGGGCTTGGAATCAAATGGAGTTGAAAATATCCTTGTGAGCAATTTTACCACCGACTAAGTTGAGATTTTCCTGAAATTATTATTCTTGAAGTCTACAAGTATGGCTTGAATTGTTTATTTCTGGGAAATTGCGGGTCGTCATCGACCTTGTCACCGAAAGGTTACTGTCACGTGAAATTAAAGTTTAGATTCTTTCAATTTCATTGTTTATAAACCTTTTTTATGAAAAAAACCTAACATTTTATTTCTCATTTGCAATTCCTAAACAAAAGTTGTTGTTCGACTTAAAAACCCAAAAAAATCAACCCTCCCGGAATAAAAATATCCTTGAAACAGTAAAAAATACAATTGGTCTAAAATAAATAAAGTAAGCGTTCGACTTGTAAGAGGTTGAGTCCGTTGCCTCTGGGCTATATCGTAAGCCTTCTAAAATCCGATTCAACTATTTTGGGGCCAGATAAGCTTGAAAAACAGTGGGATCACACTTTGATTTTAACGTCGACTGTCTTTTTGTTTTGTATTTTTTTTGCACTTGTTACCTTGTTAGTTGGGTCATTTGAATTGTTACGGTCTATTCCTGGTTGGTTAATCATATTTCATGTCAATGGACAGTCAAAACGGTGGTCGTTTGTTTGCTATATTCTTCTTTTTTTGTTTCATTTAAAGGAAAGTTTGACGCTCAAAGAAATCTTGCACGACGGATCATTACCGTCTAAACGGCAACAACAAAAATTCAATAAAAATGAAACCGAACGCCTCAGCAAAGTCACATCGCTCGCTCTTTTCTCCAACTTTGAGCGTCGAAGTTGCGCCGGGGGCGTCGCTGTAACCTTTGTTCGACGTCTGATTGCCTTGTTCTCCAGAGGATCGAGATTTGAATTTATCATTAGTGCTCTCCCTACTGAGCTTCGATGCGGTTGGACCGCTCAAATATTCAGTAGCGCTGCTTGTTTCCAAAGCTTTTTGTTTTTGATGTTCCTCAAGGCTCCTAAATTTGAAATTCTTCGCGAGTTCTCGAAATTTCGTATCAATTTTCTCGGCTACTGTTTTTATTAGAGCGATTTTGTTTTGGAAGTTTAAATGAGATTATTGTTAGCATGATGGATTGAATATTATTTCTCTTAGAATAGTCGACTTATGTACTATTCCGTAAAAGTCGTTTTTCCTCTAGGACCTCTCTGTTTTTAATTACAATTCAAATTCGTGTACTAAAGTAAAATTCAATTACATAAATAGCACTTCTCAAATCGAATCCAACACTGAATGAGAACGTTACAAACATTTCCATTTCTTATGATCTATTTACAGAGTAGTTCGTCATTAAATCTTAAGACCTCCCTTCTCTTACAAATCACATTGCCGAACAAACAGTACACAATACCTACCCAGTTCTGTACAAATCGCTTTCTATCTAGCTGATTATTCACACGCAATAATTTAGCGTGGGAACTTGGCATCCACAAGTGCGGACTGGAACTGTGACAAATATTTGAATGACATGCGACATTCACCATCCCCGAAATATTCACGCTATACAAATATAAACTGATGCGAACCAATTTGATTTAGTGTGATAGTGAATTACTTCTGGTGGCTTGTAAAGTGCCTCTAGAGTACTTTTGGCAAGGCTTTCAGCCTAGCTGCTTTTTTACTGATTAGATTTTTTTTATTACATCACGGCATGCTACGATGGAGGCTTTACAGGTTGTCAGACGCCAGGAAGTCTGACATTACGTTACCCCGTTACCTTTTGGGGGCTGACCTCCAATGACTGGTATTTAGCTGCATGCATTTAAACTGGAAGCCAATCCGAACATAATTGGGGAAAGGCTAGTCAGACGATGATGATGATAATGGCAACGATATCTGGTTCATGCTGAAGAAAAATTAGGTAAGAAAAGAGGAACCTTACTATCGCGTGTTAATCAAGTAATACACACTAAAGGTCTGAAAACCAATTATTTAAAGTACAACTTACAAGTGTGACTAAACATTCTAGTGCAAAAAAATAAATTTTATGTTTTGCAACAATACCTTCAATAAAAATCATACTGAACCCGCCAATACCTTTGCGAAAAAGAGTTCTCCAAACAACTAGTCCCAAACGCCACAGCAATAAGCCGAGAAAATAGGCAAGATTACAGAAAAGATTACTACTTCCCTTACAAAGGAAAACAAGCGTGAGTATATCGTGGAACATTATTTCGGTAACATTCCCATCCACAACGCGTAGCTCGATCAATAGTAATCTGATTGCCATTAGTTTTATCGCTCGTACTATCATGAGGAAAAAGCTGCTTCGAATATTTTTCTTGTTTGCCTTTAAAATAAGATTTAGTTGGTTCTTCCTTACTTTCGTTGGTGTGCGCTATAAGTCATTGTGCTGAAGAGATCAGGAACCCAGCAACGTTGGTAGCAGGATTTACAAAGCTAGGCTGATTCTACCCAAGTGACGTGATTAGTAGAGTTTCCTTGCTCCTCATTCACTTAATTATCATCATCATCGTTTCAGACCAGAATCATCTAGTGCTGGGGTTATGCCTTGTATTTTCTGTCAATTCTCCTAATTCTACTAAATCCAGGTTTTCCTGCGACCTTGACGATAGGCATCATCAGGCCAACGCGCTTTTAATGTTCCTGATTTCTTTGGGTAAATCGGGGTATATCTGGGTCTATCGTTGTTTTAGAATCACCTTCTACTTTTTGTTCAAATTCCATACGCCATCTCCGAGTAAATATGCTGTGAAAATCATAGAAGACGTTTTATGTTTCTTCTCACGCTATGTCTACTTACTTGAATATTTACGTTACTCATGACAACATGACGTGTTCTGTAGCGATTCAGGAAGTTCTATGTTAAGCAGTGTGTGTCTGCAACCTTTTGCGATTGTAACATACATATTTATGTAAGTATATCACCTATATTTCTGACCTATTTTTGCTGGCTTCCCTTTCCTTGCTATGATTGTTATGAATAGCAAACAATGTTAAGTTGTGTTGGTTTCTATCAATTGTTACTGATACTAGCAGTTGCTTTGAATTGGAATTCTATATTCTAGAAATGATGAGTAAGAAATTATTACTGGTAGCTTTTGAAATTTTTCAAAAAAAAAACCGACCTTATTTAGGCCGACGTAACTACATGGTTCGCGTGTCTTGTAAAGATTATGAATGAAATTAACACACACGCAGAAATACCGTTTGCTTCCCACACAGTAGGTAACACATGCTCCCAATGCCACAAGAGAATTCAAGATATCTTCGAAACCAAGAATCCACTAATGGGAATACAGTTTCATCTTATTCCCATCCGATACGCCGGAAATTTTAAACTCAAGCATAACTGGCAAGAATCGTACAACTTAGGGAGTTCGTGTGGTAGGAATTTTAAAATTTCATGTTTCTGGTGTAAACTTGTTGGAAATTCTTTTTGATTTATATTGAAGCGTGATGGTTTGAGTTTGAAGGCAGTACGAACTTAAGCACATGTACCAGCTATATTTTAACTTGAAACATGGAAGTCTTTGATTTCTAATAGGTTGTTTATTGATTCTTTCAATTTAGTACGAATTGGGCCTGAACGAAAATATTTTGTTTTTGTGATAAACTAAGTTAAACGTTTTATGAAGAATTGCAGATTATATGAAATGAAATAAGATTTTATTCGAAGTAGTAGCTGAAATCACAACTGTTTTGTTAGACAACCCTGCAACAGAAATGGAAAGTGTTGACAACGATCTTAATAAGCAGAACCAAAGAAGAAAATATGATCAGAGGAACCACACAGCACACCATGATGACATACAAATCAACGCCTCACAAAACCATACATATTACTTTCACATACTACCTCACTTTACATCAACATAAATATCGGAAGCTAAAGCTCGTAAAGCCTTATATCCCATACAAAAACACGACTCTTCGGACCACGTATAATCCGGCTAAAATTAATCAAACATGACACTACCATTGAGGTCCCCATTAATCCAGGCGAGCCATTTTAATATGCTTGTAAAATTTCAAAATCAATTAATATTCAAATAGAAATTTTATCGGTAATAAATACGTACGGCTTAAGAGTTTATGGTGATATGTAACAATATCGGTGTACGAGCATTTGATTTGAAGATAGTTCAGATAGTGTTTGTTTTTAAACTTGTAACCTTAAGAAGTTAGGCTGTGTTTCCACGAGAGATGAGAATAAGGGATGTATGTGAAACTAATCAATAATATCTCTTCTTTTTCACAGCTTGAGTTATATAGCTATGTGATTGGTTAGTTCCACATCCCTCGTAACGCATTCTCGCTCATCTTTGGTGGAAACGCAACCTTACACCGTTGTAAGGCTAATAGTATGGTGTTAGAAACATTGATTGCCTAAAAACGAAAGCATGGATTACATCTGCTTTAAAACCAAAGAATAAGACGTAAACACTGTTTTAAGCTTTTACGGTTTAAACTAAACTTATATTGTCACTTACGGGTCACAAAAAAGTCACAAATAAAGAAGATATCTTCCGTGTTTTTTTTTTTTTTTTTTATTTGTGACTTTTTTAATTTTTTGATTGACACATATATTTTTTTATTTACATGATTTATCTTTTATTGACATGATTTATTTTTTTCGTTGATTTTTTCTTTTTTTAATGATTTATTTGGATTTACTTTTATTAACTTTTTGTTTTTATTTTGCTAATGTATCGAATTTTTATTATTTCCTTATTGAATTGAATATCCGTGTTATGTTAGTTTTTGATGAATTTTCGACACAATGCACATTGTTTATGAAAATAAAAGAATGAATGAATTAATTACTATTAGTTTTGAGCTCCCGATATTTCGACGCTGTTGCAAGCGTCCCATCCATCCATTCTCCAGTCAACCCGCGATCATGGCGCTTGCAACAGCGTCGAAATATCGGGAGCTCAAAACAAATAGTAATCACAGAAGATATCCCGTAACTGACAATATAAGTTTTGATAAGTCGTAGAAACTAGAAATGGGAAATTTTGGATATAAAGCAAAGATTTGATGTTTACAAGCAGATGGTACTAACAATAGCCCTGAACATCAACCGAGACCTTGTTTCGAAATATCCGGACGGGCAGTATCTAACAGATGTGCGGTCGAACAAGCTATTTGGTATACATTTTACAATGTAATTTGTTGGTTAAACCTACCAAATAGCTTGTTCGACCGTACTTAAAAATACTATAGACAAACTAAAAAAAGATACCGATTTTAGATAAAAATGGTAGGCAAAGTTTATGTGTAGGTCTTGAGACAGGTAATTCTATTTCTCAAGACCCGTTATAAATATCGCTGAACATTACACACAGCGCCATCTATTGCCACACTAAGCAACGAGGCTTGTGTCGTGGACACCAGATAGTTGATATACTGGATAAATACTTTTTGTTTGTAAATACATACTTATTATACATATAAACATCCATGACTCGGAAAAAAATGTCCATGCTCATCACAAAAACAGTTGCTCCTGCCGGGATTTGAACCCGGGACCCTACGAACATAAGGCAGCCTCACTACCGCTTGCGCCATTCGGGTCGTCATTTGTTATCATCTGATATTGCTTGTGTCAATGAAAATATTTTGAAACTATCTATATTAATAGAATACCTAAAATTAAACCAAATCTCCAAATCGAACTACAATCGTTCACGCCTCAATAATCTTCAATAGCCTTAGTAAGTACAGTAGGTACTACTCTAGCTGTCTTATCCTGTAGCTCACTCAAAGATTCTCATTCACTCATTCAGCCATTCATCTCCGGCGGAAACTGTCCTCCATTGAACATAGGCTTCATCCACAGTCTGGCGTATCGAACAATCTCGTTCATTCTTGTACTTACCGATAGACATAAGTACTGCATTGAAGTGATTGAAGCTGGCTTTGAGAATGGAGATAGTTCTGTTACGGTCAAGTTGAATCCGTGTTTGACGGTGGACATTTACATGAAAATTGTCTTTGATCTTGGTTTGTTAATTAAAATTGTTGGGTATACAAATTATTTTAATTATTATGTCTTATTTACTAAGTATGAAATTGAAAGAACATAGTTCAGGTCATTTAATAGTGACATAGATATATAAGTACCCTATTGGTGATGTTTTAAGATAGGTAAGGTGCTCGGTTCTCGCAACCAGCGTATGTAAGGATCGTTGCAAGACGTATTCTGTGGTTGCTGCCTGCGCCGATGAAATGCGTGAGTTTATTTATGTGCGTGTACCTTGGGACCTGTCTGATTGCTTTACGCCATTGGCAACCTAATGAATGATAGTGTCTACTATGGAAATCGGTTTACTCCAACAGCTAAAAAAAGACACTTATTACGTAATAGAAGACCAATAAAAATTATCAATAATCGATAATATTTCGAAGTAAATATAAGTAATATATGGAACCAAAGTATTAATTAAAACACATTAATATACATATTAAGACAACTCGAATGTGTGTCCCAAACTATAATATACTTACCTATGGTCGTATAAGGTCAATAGAAGCAATATGGCTTTTATCAAATATGTTTACCAAAGTCATCTTTATTATTCATGTGATTTGTCCGACTCTGTAGGTAATACGCATGTAGATATTTTTATAATATCAAAAAAAAAGGCCTGTCGTTGTATAATATTTTATTGTTTAGTGTTGTACTCGTATACCATGTTAGCTTGCTGAAAAAACTCTTTTCTCTTTAATTGTTTTACGCCCGCTTGTTCTTCTTTATCGTGTGGTTAGTGCCTATAACCTGGTGTCAGAGTTTTTATTCCGCCCATGGGCCTCTGATTTGGCTTTACATGCCGTATAAGAAATAATTAAGAAAATAAGTAAGGAATATCTCTCAGGCATGCTGGTTTCCCCACGATGTTTTCTTTGCCGCGCGATGTTTTGCGTTCCTTTGTACGCCCGCTTGCACCACAAGTTCTAGATGTGTTTAACGCTTGTAACGTTAAACGATTAAAAAATATAGTTTTGCTTCTTTAAATGTTGGAATCCGTCAGAATACATAAGGATTTAAATAAGTGGTAGCATTTAGTGACTTGTGGGGCAACCAAGCTTTAATATTATTATCTAAATGTGGTTTTATTTTTAACATAAGAGCTGACAGAGAAACAGGTTTTACTTGTTTTTATACATAAACGATCAAATGCTATATTTATTGGTGCAAACTGGGTACAGTCAATGGCATAATTTAATTTAAAATTTTCGCTAAATTAATAAAAATGTATTGTAGTTTTATGTCTATCTTCTAAACACCAGAAAATAACATAATAAACAAAAAATATAATACTTTAGGATAATCTTTATTACATTATCACAACATCTTAAGATTAACGTGAACAGGTGTCAACATCGAACGATAAATAACAAAATATTTAAATATGTATGGACGTATTAATTTGAAATTTAAATACAGATGGTCGGATCTGTCATGGCATTGAATATGGAAGACTAGACATAGAGGAACCGAATTTTAATGTGTTATACAATACTTTTATTGGTGTGTCGTAAGCAGGGTTCATGCTACTGCTCAAGATTTTCCAATTCTTCTTTATTTAAATTAATTCTTAAGCCAGCTCTCTAATATGAGAAACAGCAGAGCTGGAGGTGAAGTTTTAAAGTTAGACGTTTTAAATTAAGTACGCACTTTTTCAAAATAAAACGCTAGCAAATTTCCTTTGTGTTCTTAATTATTTGATCACCGCCTCAAAGGGTGAAGTAAAACATCGCGAAGAAACAGGCACGTCTTTTTTTTTTTTTTTTTTGTTTTTCGGATGGGATATCATCAAATGACTCCTCGCGCTCTGGGCGGAGCAGGAGGGAGTGTCAGACTTTTACTGACCAAAACCCATCAACAGGCACGTCTTAGAATAATTTGTGACATAAAACTCAAAGCACTTATTTCTATTAGACCATTACAGGAACTTTTGAACGTCAAAAAAAGTCAGTCACAAGTTAAAATAACGATTCATAAGTACTGTAGTTGAGCACAGAGAGAATAAGGCGTGTGTCTCAGCAATCACTACGTTATAATTATGCTGTTTATGTATAATACGAATCTAGCCAGTGGTTGAATGCGGCGACGCAGGCTGCTCCGGAACATTTAAGTTCTCAACGAACAATCCAGAAGGCTCTCCTCGTACACTCTGCGAGTAATGACTGCGACAAACTTGGGGTCAAGTGTGGCAGTGCACTAAAGAGTGGCCAGGCCTAACAATGTTAATAAACGGTTATGCATAGATCTTTTTAAACTTTCAGGCCAGATAACCTTAAAGACGAGTGTCAAAATGTCTAATGCCCAAGAAACCATTTAAAGCAAAACTGATTAACATCAGAAGTAACATAACATATGATCACAATTCTACTTAACGTGTGGAGGGCAAAGCAGAGGAGTACCTGTAGCACACCCTTATTTACCAGTCATATTTAAGTCCTGTGTATAGAAGACGGGAAATTCCTGATGTAAAAACCCAGTAATATTTTTGACTAACCTGGAAATAGCATTTGCGACTTCTAGATACTAAGGATACCTAATCTTTTCATTGATAGAAAGAAAACAAGTTCAATGTCCCCTTGATTACACAACCCACGCATTCCGCAGAAGCTTCTAGTATAATAAAAATATTTGAAACAAAATAATAATATGTAGTTGGTCGGCGTGAATGACAGGATATCCGATTAGTTGGCTAACACAAAGTACCCGTTTTATTCGGTTAATTCTCGCAATTTGTGAGAAATCGACACGTTGAGGTTAATGGCTGGTTGGCTGGTTGCGCAAGCGACGATTGATAGGGTTTCAACACTTATGAGTATGTCAAAGGTATGATACGTATTAAGGTATCTCTCTGTTTATTATTATGTAGTTAATTTACGGTGATCTGGAAATTAAAAATGCTTTTTTTAACATTAATTTTGGTGGGGTCCGAAAATAGAAGAATAAGCGAGTTATTTGAGAAATGGATAAGTAATACTATCTTATTTGTTTTGTGATCTTTCTACAAACGTTTAATTAAACTTAATGAAATTAAAAACAAATTCTTAGATAACTTTCTTTTTACTTTTACTAGTTGTTCTGAAATTCCAAAATGTTATTAAGGAGATTCACTGCACACTTTTGTTACGAAATGATACACATGATATTTTTTCCAGAATTCATTCCTTAATATAAATTCCTTTTCCAAATTTAATTTAAAAGCCGGCCAAGTGAGAGTTGAACTCACGTCGAGAGGGTTCCATACAATGCCAGTCTTATAATTGAGTTTACCATTTTATTTTCAATTGATGGGTTTTCCTGCCTTCCTTTTAAGCAATGAACTATATTTTGTATAATTTTAGGCTCAGTAGTTTCAGAGATTAGGTGGGGGGAATGGACAATTTTATTATTATTAATTTATTTATTTTCGTCTTCTTCCATGATTAAAATCAAAACTTTTTATTTTACAATAATAACAAAAATATATTTGTGATTCTCATAACAACCCCTTTCATTTGATATATGACAAAGTAAGGTTTGCAAAACTTCTTTTTTTATTTCTTAATTTGTCCCCCGAAAATGAAAGTTATTTAAACAAAAAAAAACTTTTCACATCTGTGTTTGGGTTCTAAGATTACAATACACCATCCTACCAAATTTCACTTGATTTGGTCCAGTAGATTCGGAGCAAATTGGCTGTGACAGACAGACGCACGAGTGATCCTATAAGGGTTCCTTTAGGGTTAATTTAAAATTTTGTACGGAACCCTAAAAATCCAAAAACTAGTTTAATTTTAACGCACAATATTCATTATTACTATCAACATCAAAATATAAATTATTCTCAGTAATTCCAAATTATCTATCTAACTAAAATTCTATATTAGCACGAACTATCTAAAACACACAGCAGGTATCTATTTCAAAACCAAAATCTATAATTTTTCTCCCGTTATAAAATATCTTTATGATAATTTATTTACATGAAATTAGTCGCCACATTGGGTATAATAAATTAAAAGGATATTATGTTTACTTAGCAACATAATTAGTCATAAAAATACGAATTCTTGGTTTCAAGTCAATTTGAATGTTAATAATTTCTGTAGCAAGGTCGTTAGTTGAACCTGTCCAATACTAGAAATCTTCCGAAACATAATTCGCACAGTTACTAGCATAAATATGTATACCTTCACTTAAAAGAATTTGAAAAGCAGTATTCTCGCTAAAGAGACCTGTTTCATAATCCTTTGGGTTCTAAAATAATATGTTCATAACAACACAGAATTCCATAAAATTATTAAGGAGAAAAATGTCTTGAAATTCAGCTAAGTGTTTAGTTTTATGCTCGTGACTAGAAACCAAGAATACCAATATTCAAACATTAATGTGTCTACCAAAAATTTAAAGACAAAGAGACAGGTATTCAAACACAAAAAAGAAAGAACAAAATTATTGTACACGTCAACAAGTCAACTGAAATACAGCACATTATGCGCGATTCTCCCCAAAATCCAATGACCTATACGCCTTAAACATTCACAAAGTTAACACAGTGCCGTACATACATAAACAACGCACCAACTGTATAAAACTTATAATTCCATAATTCATTCGTCATGATTTCGTACCGAGCAACAAGAAAGCCAAGCTCGGGTATAAATAATTAATGAGTAAGAAAAGCGAGTGAAACACTCCAGTTTTTACGCTCCAAAAGATATTGTTTTAAAGCTCTTAAGATTTAATTTCCGCGGTGATGGGGCGAAATGTAGCGAACTGGGGTGTTGGGGCAAGGGAAATGAGATTTCTTTCAATGGCTGCCTGTAGACTAATGTCATTGGGCAGATATGATAGCGGCATGGATCGTTTTTGCAGAATAGTTCGTATATTTTTGTATACTAATTTATTAACTGACGTAGTACTGCTAGCGTGTTTTTACACGACTACGGCCAAGTCAAAAGAAAGGGTTATTTTGCTTTTGTTTTAATTTGCTTACTTGGAAACTGGAAGCGTAGGTGGGAGTAGGATATTATTGCTTTTCTCTTTTTAGTAGCGCCTTCTTAGATAATTCTAATTGGCTTAAGCCTTACTTATTCAAACTTTATTTTAAGCCGAAAAAAAAAACAATAGCCTCTAGTGATCCCTAGTTTATTAAACTATAGTTAACACAAAATCGAACTTCAAATTATCTTTTTAAGCAGATGTTTTGAAAATAAAGATAGCTCTGGGTCTACTAGTAAAGTCTTCATCACCAATATAATTATACATAGTTTTGTTAATACATAAAATACGGTGTCAAAAAAATAGGGTGACATGTTCTTTTACAAAGGATTATTCCTACATAAATTTCGCTGTTTCTAAAAAAAAAAACATTTTTTTATTACCTAATCAACGAAAAAAGAATTATGGGTCTAGAATTATGTACTAAATGCAAGGTAATATTGAGTTTATGTCACGATGTTATTTAACCAAGTATTGGTGCTGAAATCGAATTAATAAGATCAATAAAAAATCCAAACTCTCTGCCATAGGAGACCCATAACCTAAACAAGTGCATCCAAACTATAACAGCATGACGTAACGTTTCACTCAGCCAATCACAACTCGTAAGCTAACTATAAACTTAAATCCCTGAGCGCTTGCTATTCCTTCTAAGCTTAACGGACATAATACTTATTGCTACGGCTCTACCGGCTATTTACATCATAAAACCAAGCCGTGACTATAACCAAACACATTTCTTAGATCAATCAATAGATTAGTTTCGTATTACAGTTATTAATTTTAATATAATTACGCTTAATTTGATTTTAAAAGCATTATTTTTAACGCTTTCTAATCATTAATGGTGTTAACGTATTTCTATAAAAACGGTATAAAATTCGATCGATGAATTTAGGTGTTATTTGGAATCGGAGGATACATTTTTATGTTTACGTGTTTTTTTCCTTGTAAAACTAAAATTGTAAACGAATGGAGCATTTTATTTAAAAAAACCTGTGATGATATTGAAACAGACTATTTTTAGATAACATCGTCGAGCTACTAAAACTGTACGCGAAAAAATGAAAAAAGAAAAAAACGAAAAAATAAAATATGCATAAAATGCTAACCAAAAATGTAAATATATATAATATTTTAAGCTTCACTGGCTTATCCTATTCAAAGTAAATTTTTGGTCAGTAACATCAACAACTTGAAATTGTCCTTACTGCAACGAAATAAGGGCTCTGTTAGCTTCAACCTATTTCCATGAACCTGTGGTTGGAACATCAATTATGAGTGCAGATGAACTTGCATAAATGATAGTTGAAAGTTTAAGTTGAAAATTAATTAAAGGCGTAGCAGTTTAAAAATAATTATCATTAAATTAATCATACGATTTAAAACGTAGTTGGTTAAAACCAGAAAAAAACGTAACATCAGCATCCATAAAATCAAATTATTAGACGTAATCTGTCGTTTTGCATAATTATTATTATTGACTGAATCAAAAACTAAGCTTTTTTACAACGCTGTCAAACTGCGTTATTATTCGGATTTATTGGATTGACATTTGATTTATTTATTTGCGTATTTCATTAGTTATTTTCGGATTTGTATAGCAGAATTTTCTGGTAACGCGTTTTATTGACACATGTGTTTAAATAAAACAGTTTCTGTTGAACTGTGAAATGTGCGTAATTAAAAACACAGTTTATTTATTTATTGCATGGATGAACTTACTGAATAGATTGCATTTATTTTTTTGTAGTTAGAAAAAACATGGGAAAAATAGGGTTTGACGCAGAATGTGCACAAAGCAAAATGTGCACTTGACGCAAAATGTGCATTTCGCAACGTGTGACCGATTTGTAGCATGATCATGCCAATTCTACATCAATTAAATGGGATCACGATAAAAATCGTGCTAAATAATAAAATAAAAATAGTAGACAAACGGTTTTATTTTTGTAGTGTTTATTTTGCTCCTTTTGATAAGTGCTCATTTTGAGAAGTGCTGTTTTGAGAAGTGCGCATTTTGCGAAATACACTTTTTGCGAAGTGCGCATTTTGCGTCAAGTGCACATTTTGCTTTGTGCACATTCTGCGTCAAACCCGAAAAATAAATGATTAGATATACCGTGTCGAACAACTTTTTAAATTTATTACGTCAGTGTTAGTTTTTGATAAAATAACACTAAAACAAGTAATTTATTGACACATTCAATTATAAACCAAGATTTGTTTCATTGAAAAAAACCATAAATAACATTTACTATCAAGACCAATTCACTCCAATTTTCTACCTTTACCATATCATTCACTAATACTATTAAGTCTTACATCACCTAATCATCCTCATAAACTACGGAAAACATTACCCGATTAGATCGTAATAAGAAAGTGGGATGTTACCGACAATTTAATACTTATTTATCGGGCTGACTGTACTCGCTGACCGATTGGACCACTTACCGAGTGTACCTATTTTGATTAGGTTCGAGTAATGGACGTCGCGTCGTGTTAAAGTTAATATTGTATTCAGTGGGGATATAATTAAGGAAGTTTATCCACGTGTCTCGAAATCACAGCTAAAGGTCAAGTAAATAAATAATTTGAAATTATCCAAAACGAAACGGTTGTGCCATGCCTTTGTTGTTTAAAAAGAGAAAAGAGTTTATCTGCTACGCCAGTTGCAGAATAATAACTAAGATTAGTAAGCTGAACTTACCTTGCTTAGCTGAGCTAATTTTATATACTTATGAATAGACAGACAACTACGGACAAAAGTATATAAAAATTACCCAGCTGCGAGAGCTAAGCTAAACTAACTTAGCTTAGCTTTTGGTCTGCAACCACCTTTATGATGAGGAGGGCTTCACTAAAGTGGAAAGGAGGAAGAAGAAGCCCAGTTCTCGTAACCTGTGCGGTACCGCACCGAGTGGACCCAACATGCTGCTGCGTCCTGCTGTGCCTACGACGCAGCTGTACATTTCACGTCTGCATCACTCCACTACAACTGAGGAAGTGGTGCAGTATTTGAAAGTGAAGACCAACTGGACTCTGAGGGTCGAAAGGTTGGAATCGCGCCACAACATCAACTTTAAGTCATTCGTGTTACGAGTTCCAACCTACCATCTACAGACCTGCATGAAGGAGGTGTCGTATATCGACGTTTCTGAGGGCGGTTACGCGACACCACGCAGCGAAACACGCGACGCCGACAACGTTGCGTGTATAGTTTTAGTCTCGTATAGTTAAAAATATGTATTAGTATATTATTGTTGTTAATTCTTATTTTGTGTATTTTATCTGTGGGCCTTAGTTGCCTGATAAAAAATGATTATTATTATTATTACTACTGCCAAACTAGGGAATTAAATTAAGGAAATATCAGGTCAAAATCTTAAGGATATAAAAATTAAAATGGGACAATCATAGAAGGAATTCGTATAAACCCATTTTTGAATTGAGCACATCATGCCACACATTGCAAGTATTCTTATAAAACTACTTATCCTATCACCGCATTTTTCCTTTACACCACACGAGAATAATTTATGTTATCGCCTCGAAGCTTTTAGACTGAATTTTAAATGTCTTTTGTAAAAGATGGCGCTAGCATTTTGGTTTTATTTAATTATTTATGAGTCTTTTATTATTTGTAACGATTGGCAGTGGAGTAACAATAAAATATGGATACTAGAAGAACGTTTTTATAAATTATGGACTCTCTTGAGATTGTTTCCAGATTAAATAATTCGTGTCTAAATAATCACACCCGCTCGGGTCCATTTTCTGGTTAAGCCACGCTTGCCTAGGTTGGTCCGTGGATGGGTCACAGCCCAAATACCGAGTTTCCTCCGTGCCTCGGAAAGCACGTAAAATCGTTGGTCTCGACTGTCATTTGTAGATCTTTGGCAGTCGTTACAGGTAGTCAATGGCCAGAAAGTCTGACAACCAGTCTTACCAAGGGGTTTTGTATTACCCAGTACTAATTGGGTTCAGATAGGCAGTCACTCCATGTGAAATACTTCAGCTGCATCCGGTTAGACAGGAAGGCGACCCTAACATAGTTAGAAAAAGCCTAGGCAGATGATGAGATCAGATCAAAAGCTGAAAGTGAAATGATTGAATTTCTTGCATAATCATTGTTCTTTTACTGACGGGACACAGGCCTCCTCTCTAAGAGAGGTAGCTGGCCCTGTGCACAGTGATAGATTTCACATGATTTTTGAGTCTAGGATATGCCAGTTCTCTCACAATGTTTTCTTTCCTCGTTTTGAGAACCGTGGTGATAAAATACTTTCCACAAAGTAACTTGATGGCCTGGATTCAAACCCATGCCCCAATACAACTCATAAGGGCGTTTACCGCTAGGCCAGCATTGCTGCTGAATTTCTTAACCAACGTTTATATTACTCTTTGCTTTTTAAACTGTCAACTCTAATAGCTCACCAATTTTAACTCCAAACTTTCCTCTAAAAAAGCCTCCCAATAGCGCGAGTCCTAACACCTCTTTTATCCGCAATAGGTTAACCACGTACGAACATAACCTAAAGAGTGTTATCAGTAAAATTTATTAAGGGGTGTTTCACCCGTGGTATATTAGGGTAACTGGGATTTAAGATACAGCCAATCGGAATGATGCTGTTAAAATATCAAATGTTATTAAAGCTGGGAGTGTTGCTATACATGAGGGTAAGAGTGGTGCTCAGATAGTTTAGGAACTGATAGGGGTTTGATCAGAGATCCTTTTAACGAAAGAGTGTCAGATAAATGATTTTATTATGTTGCATAACCAGGATTATTTAATTTTTTTACTGGTAGTCAGTGGCCCAAAAAGTTTGACAACCTGTCTTAACAAAGAGTATCGCTGTACTGTACAAAAAACAGTTGAAATATATGGTTGACGAAATGGGATTCAATGTATGAAGATTAAAATGTTACGAGTTGGCACACTTTTTCTCTTGTTTTGCACGTCTTTTGTTTAGTTGACGAAATGGGAAAGTTATGAGATGGGCCGGAGCCGTATTACCCAGTACTAACTGGGTTGTGGAAGTCAGATAGGCAGTCGCTCCATGAAAAATAATGGTATTCAGCTGCATCCGGTTAGACTGGAAGCCGACCCCAACATAGTTGGGAAAAGGCTAGGCAGATGATGATGATGGATCAGGATTATTTTATACATCTTGTTGATTGTGTTCAAGTCTATTTTAAACCGGGCCTGTTTACTTCAACAGAAAAACTGCGTAACGTTTCTTTGGCACATGCTAGCGATCCTGCAGATGTAATATCTTCAAAATACCAAACCAAAAAAAAACATACGAGTTACTGACGTTGAAGTTACTATTGTTGTTTTGACTGCATGGTTGGCGCAGTGGCTAAGCGATTGGCTGCTGCGCTGCGTGTCGCGGGTTCGATTCTGGTACGGAACCAATATGTGTATGGCCTACAGGTAATTGTTCTGGGTCTGGCTGTTTGTGTATGTGTGTCTAAATGTCTGTAAACGCAGCCACGATACAAAAGAAATTCCAACGTTTTAAAAAAAGCATATTCAAATCTATCATCTTCTAACGATTAACAGAAACTGAACGTTGCTTAATGCAAGTGCATGCAGTGTTTTTTGCTTAGACTTGCAAAAGAGCAAATTACATTAATTAAATGAAGAAGCAAAACGCCAATGCAGCTCCTATAAAAACCACGACCTCTCCACAACGTCAACCAAAAATAAAAAGAAACTAAGCTCCATCATCGGAGCGTGATTGAACTACCAATTACCAGATTTTCGTATTAATAACATTAGTTAGGATTAATTTCTGATCGGCTTTCCTGCCTTCATCGACTTCGGTGTTACAATTTTACATATTAAATTAAAAACCATTAAATTTCTGGTATGAGATTAGATTAATTTTTTTTCTGAAGTGCCCAGGTATGTTCGTTTTTTTTCTGAAAATTTAGATGTACTTAAGGTAATGCTAATAAAGTCTCTAGATAGTAGTAATATAGTATGAAGCTGTGTTAGTGCTAATTAGTTACTGTTTTATGTATGGTTTCAAAATGTATCAACCTAATGCCAAGACGTTTTTCAGGCGCGTTTAGTCTGATTGCTGAAAGTTTTATGACGTTTCTCGTTGTTCTTTATTCACTGGGTGTAAAATAAATAAACGATAATTATTAACAAGGTCCGAATAGGCTTAATTGCAATGCCTTTCTTTTAGACAATTATTATTGAACAAGACTGCATCATTGGTTGCTGCGGAGCATGAGGTTCGATTCCCGGGTCGGGCAGAGTGTTATTGGGTCTTTTTCATCAGGAATTTCTCAGTAGCAGCCACGGAGTCTGGATTTGCGCCAGGTTGATGGACATAACTGGCGAAAAGTGGGAGTACTACTAGATACACCTCTGCCCAACCATTCAGGAATTGCAGGCGTGATGATGATGTTATGTTATTACTACTACTACTACAACAGCCCATAACGTCCACTGCTGGACATAAGCCTCTCCCATGATGGGAGGAATTTGCCGTAATCTCCACGCTTGGCAGGCGGATTGGAGATCGCAGTGATGAAAGACTAACAGAAAATGCTGCTGCCCATTCTTTGGTCTACGGAGGCACAAGGTGTTCTGCCTCAGACATTAGTCGCCTTATACGACACCCGTGAGTGTAATGGGTTGGTTCTATTCTACTCTGCCGGTTACCACACGGCCAATTATTTAATATTGTTATGTTATTAAAGAAGATTTATTACGTTATTTAATATTGTTAAGCAGAAGAATTTTTAATTTTTTAACATTATTATGAAAGTTTTGGAATTTCCGTCAACATCCTTCAAATCGTGATTGAAATTCCATACAATCTGCATCCCAATAGTGGAATGCAAATCCATGACCAAAAATACCATTTTCAGGCGTAAAAATCGTGTGGGAAATAGACCTTCACGCTCTTCAAACTGTTCTAACACCAAGCAGAGCTAGAAAAAACTAAAGTGTGTGCTTTAACGCGTAGGCAGGTTCGTAGCGAGGCTTCACGAGTACCTCCGACAATTTTCCATTCAGGAATCGAAGGTTAAACGAAGCGTTGAATATTTTGCTCCCTCTCTTGAATTGTGGCCACGAAATCAGCTGATACTGACTGGAGAAAGGAAGGTGAGTTATAGTGATAAAACATATCATAATTTATGGTCTACAATTAACGGACCACCAGATTTAGCAAAATGTAACGGCAAAAAATCACTTTTGGTTGCCAAAATTTGTAAATGATCACCAAATTTATCGTGAAATTAGAATTATTTTGTTTAGTTAATGACCACCAGAAATTGAACTGTTATGCTCTTGCATCCGAGTCGAGGGAGACCCGCTCGACTACTTCTGAATGTTTTATAAAAAAACGTACCCATCTTCTTCTACTTTTGATGGTGTGAAAAAATCGTAAACCGTGAAATTTCAGTTGGAAAACACCAATAACACTTTGCCCGGCCCATGGTCGAACCAAAGCCTTCATATTCAGCAGTAACGCTTGCAACCACTGTACGAAACCTTAGAGAGTATTTTGTAATACCAGATCTGGGTTCGTGTATTATAGTTTTTATCACTCTGTACTTAAAGGTGATTTCCGAAGTAGAAAAATGCTTTATGTAAACAACACATTAAGGAATGAAATCTTTATTGCGTGTTTATTTACAAACACGTTCATAGTTGCACCAACTCGCATTCATAATTCAATCAACACGAGCTTAGCGATAAACTGTTTATAAAATGTGTATTTTCTCTTGGTGTGAGAATATAAACATATCATTTTACTGAAAGATTCTGTACAGATGTACAGAACATGATATCTATCAGCAAACGCCCTATGTTGCAATTATAGCAGTAGTAAAGCGATTGATTGTACCGTTGAACCAATTTTTTATATATAAAAGTAAAAATATAAGTGAGTGAAAATTTCTCAAGAGACCTTACGTAATTATCGATACAAACCTAGCTGAGCTATTCGGTAGGTTATAGGTTCGAACCCGGGCTGGTTGACTTTTAGCAAGATTATTTCAGCACCACTGCTCTTAGTCCTACAAACAAACAAAAAATCTAATACATGTGACACCAATCCCGCTCAACTTGTCCTAGCAGTGGAAACATGATTATGAGCCTAGGTGAATAAAATTAACGGTCTTTTAAAACAACCGCTTTTTTCATAGCCCCATGATAATCCCCGTTCGTGAATTTCGTCCCATAACTCCATGGTACGGTGTAATCTCAGCGCGGTGGATCTTAAAGCCTTGCCGTGATTGGATCGCAGACGTTTTTATCACATTTACTTGCCGTACATACTTCCCATGGCTGGGAATTTGTGTAGGCAAGGGGATTATGCAGTTAGTTTTGTTATTTGGTGGGTGGAATTGGAATTGTCAGGTGAAACACCGTTTTCTCTGTAGAAAACGAGTTAACAGAAGTATTTGATAAATAAAATAAGAAAAGATTGTTCTTATGGTAGTGATTGGTGACTTGGTGGTTTATTAGTGAAAATAAATGAAACTTAAAATATTGACGGAAATTGAAACTACAACAAGAGGTCATCATCATCATCATTTCAGCCGAAAGACTTCCACTGCTGGACATAGGCCTCCTCCAAGTGTCGCCACATTGACCGGTCCCGTGCGACTCGCATCCAACGGATTCCCGCAACCTTCACCAGGTCATCGGTCGATCCAGTAGGAGGCCTTCCAACGCAACGTCTTCCGGTTCGCGGTCACCACTCCAGAACTTTTCGGCCCAAAAGGTTTCGGGTCAAGAGGTACGATAAAGCAATCAGAAGAAGTTGGTTAAATAAAACATTAAAATATTCTGACGAAAATGAAAATCATATCGCTCAATTTAGCTAACACAAGTGTCGAAAATCTTGAAATATTCGTACAAATTCCGAGTTAAACTGCAATAACCATTGATTAGTTTCGTGACAAAATGTTGATAAATTCACAACTGACATATTATTTAATATTTCCATAATATTTTTATTTTCATTCCGAGAATAATCGGCCATTCCGAATGTCGATATTGTATCAATCAATCGGCTTATTTTTTATTGCTCAAATCTCTTTATTTATTGCCCTGCTTATCCGTCGAAGATAGTAAGATTTATAATACATCTGAATATTAATATTTGTACAGTTACAAACTATACTTTAGTGAGCATTTGGTTTATAGGTACGCTAATTGCTTGTCGGTATACATTTGTATTTTTATTGCGTTATGCATAATTACCAGTTCTCTAGGAAATATATCTACACTAATATTATAAAGAAGAAAAATTTGTATTTTTGTATGTTTGTAATGAATAAACGCAAAAACTACTGCGACGATTCCAAAAATACTTTCACTATTAGAAAGCTACATTCACCCTGAGTAACATAGGCTATTTTATCCCCGTACTCCCACGGGAACGGGAACTACGCGGGTAAAACCGCGTGCCGTCCGCTAGTTGTAAATAAAATAGTCAGTGGATTTTACATATTAGAAACTAGGTTGAAATAATTTAGAAGGACATAGAGCTGTTTTAACTGGAATTACAATACATGATTTATCATCATCATCATCATCATCACCATCATCATCATCATCATCATCACCATCATCATCATCATCATCATCATTATCATCATATCACCCACTGCTAGGTAAAAGGCCTCCCTTTTATTCTGCCACGGTTCCCGGTTCTGTGCGTCCCTGTGTCAGTACATGATTAACGTACTGCAAACAAAGGACAATAAATACTATTATTATCTAATAACAGAAGTATTTTAACAGTATTCCAGGAATTATTCTATTGATTTTAACTACGCTCTACTGTCATACGGTCTAGGTGAGACCTGTGTATATTGTCCAGTATTTAACTGTAGTGTACTACAAAACTAGTAGCCGTATGGTATCCGGCAGAGTAGAATAGAACCAACCCATTACACTCACGGGTGTCGTATAAGGCGACTAATGTCTGAGGCAGAACACCTCGCCTCCGTAGACTTGAGAATGGGCAGCAGCGTTTTCTGTTAGTCTTTCATTACTGCGATCTCCAATCCGCCTGCCAAGCGTGGAGATTACGGCAAATACCTCCCATCATGGGAGAGGCTTATGTCCAGCAGTGGACGTTATGGGCTGATGTTGTTGTTGTTGTTGTTGTACTACAAAATATTTATTTGGAAACAAAGCGCACTGAGACCAACAAAATCGGTTAAAATCGGTTTATGAAACATCGACGTGCAATCTCTCACCTGAATTCAGTAAAATATGATTCTCCAGCATAGAAATGATTACAAAAAGAATCAACTAACCCATAAAACACCGACACGGTGAAAACGTATGGAACAGCTGTTTTCTTTTAAATAAATGCTTAACGTACTACAATAATTTGTTTTGTATTCATGGTAACTGCAGTTAACGCGTCGATCTAAGTTACATAATTAAAACTTATCATTTTAGACCATCGTAATAAAATTATTTTCATCCATCAGAGAAACGTTTTCGTGTTATCTAACGTTCCCGTTAGTAATAAACCTACATTTTACAGTAATGGTCGACAGTATTCCATCTACACAATTATTAATAAGACCCATAAAGCTTAGGCTCCCAACATAAGGGCCCTATTTAAACCTAAGCCGACACACATAATAAGTAAAATGTGGCAGAACATTAGAATTTCACAATCATTCTCAACTCGCTCTCTAAATAATAATAATAATAAAGATTTATTTCTCACCACAACATAGGTACATTAAAGAAGTATCAATACAAAATACGTAACAACAAATAATTATACTGTGGGAGACTGGTGCCTAAGCTAGACGTGAGGTCTGTATTTCAGGACACCAGGTCTCCACCCCTTGGGTAATGCTTCCTTTTTAATGTTATGTACAATAATCAATGCGGTAAGAATTAACAAAAAGTATAAGTTTTTTTTAAATTAGAGATAAAAGTAAAAAGAAAACAAAAAAAGGTACAATTATTGGTGCATGGTGTGTAGTAGGTATTTGTAAGGTTGTGTATCTGTGAGGGAGTTTTGTTGTGTGGGTATAAGTATAGGGGCAGTGAGCGTTGGGGGAGGGGACCAGGATGTGCATATTGGTTACTTTGGGACAGCAACTAGTTTTTCTGTTTCTGAATGAAGGAACTGTCAGCTGTTTGTCCGTCACGCGTACTGACATGACCGTGTCGATGTGCCGAAATATTTTGACGGGAGAAATTGAATTCGGGAATGTTGATATTTTAATAGCAATTGATTTAATAAAGTGATAGGCCGAGGAAAGGACAATGAAAGAATGAAAAAAGTAAGTTTAAAAAACAATAATAAATGTGTCTCTTGTTCAAAAAAATGCTTCTGTGCGTTTGTCTGACTCTTAAAGTGGCACTCCTAGTCAACGAAGATACAGCTGCGGAAGGGACAAAAATAGATCAGATTATTTATGATGCGTAAATTTGTTTATCGGCGCTTAGTGGGTCCAAATATCTTAGAAGCCGTGATAACAGTAGTGGAACCTCATAATTATGCTGATAATAGTAAATATCATAGAGGATAAATCTACTGTGCGCGTGACGCTGTAGAGTGGGTAGAAGTCGCATTCCATTAAAATATGCAATGTCTTTTGAGCATACTAACAAAATTATGCCAACTATGGACCAAATTCTATAAATATTCATTCATAAACTAAACCGAGTAAACTTAAATAACCAAATGAGTTAGGTCTAACCTAGAACCTAGGGCTACTTAACTTAGCAACAAACTGAAGCTGTAATACGAGAGACCGAATAAACATGATGTGGAATTAACAAAACATGACCCTCGCGTCCCTAGGAGACTTGTGAAGGATAGGAGACTTATGAGAAATAAATAGCCAGTTTATATTAGTAGGAAAGATCTTTATGAAAAGGTTTCTCCGGGGAAGCAATATCATTATACCCATTTCTGCTGCCCTGGAGTAATTTCACGATCATGGATATTTAGTTCTCTTATAGTTATTGGCTTAGATATTTTCAAAGTAAGTCTTGGATAACGCAACGATTATTATTTTGATATTGTAATTAAGAGATTCGGTGATTGGGTTGGCACAACTAACTTAGCCTGCTCCTCCTTGCGTCGTATGCCTCATTACTTACATACTCTTAGACTGTCTTTGGTATTCTGAATCGCGACGTAGAATTGTTGAATCCAACGACGAGCGAATTTGATTTGAACATATAAGTTAAATGCGACCCCTCTTACATTTGCTACAATTGCTATCGAATGAACTTATCACTAAACATGAAATAGTCTATTGTCACTACAGTGTAACACTCCTGCTTACCCTTTTAAGGCATAAGGATCATCAGAACTAAAGACAAAACCTCGCACATAAGAGAAATACATTCGAATTTCACTCGTCTCTCTAATGAAGCGGCCGTCAATCAGACCGTTTGTCTGCCCGTCATCCGGCCCGGTACAAATTAGTGACAACTCTCTGCCCGGGTATTAACAATCTTGTCCGTACGGTGTGAGTGGCGGCTACACATGCTGTACTGTAATTAATGGACCTATTGTTGGTAAAAAGGTGTTATCAACATGTGATAGTTGTGTATGAAAAGATTTGATTAATGGTAATTTTTGGGTTGAGGTTATTAGTGCCTTTTTGTTGTGACAGTCAAGTGAATCAATAATCTCATACTTTTGTTTTGATGTTGGCTTTTTTAGTTGCCTTAAACATAAAGAAGTGAAGTCGAACTGGGCTGGCCACGTCTGCCGTATGCCCAATTAGTTGGGGACCAATATAGCCACCATGTGGAATCCTGATAGCCATAAGCCGCCGTTAGAAGACAAAACCAACAACCAGTGACCAGATGGAACTCATGGGAAGAGGCGTTGCCCAGCAGAGGGATGACGCTAGGTAACAATAAAAAAACTGAAGTCCAAGAAGAATATTTCTTGTTTACTACCCATGAAACTGTACCATTCTAAATCAAAAGCACCGTCGAAGGTGATAATGACATAAGGATCCACCAAGGGACATTAGTTTTAGAGTCCCTTGGGGAGACCCATCTCTCAAAGAAAACATTTTATGGGACTTCTGGTATTTTACGACCCATTACTTCAATTTCGATCGTATAAGAGCAGAATAAACTGCTGTCAGTCCACAGTAGGTAAGAGGAAAATAACTAGAAGTCAAGAATTAAGAAGCTGATCATGTCAATAATTTCATATGGCCATCATTAATCCTTCAACTTCCAATCTGCACAGGAAAAGAATACCCATATTTAGTAGTTATTAAACATCCTGATGAAGACGATAATATTTCTCAATCAGAAGCAAAACCAACAATTTACTACAATTGCCAATTAGAGCGATAAAAAATAAAAAGTACAGAAAATTCTCATTACAGCATCGTATCACGTTATTTACTTTATGCAAATAAAGGCATAAATAAAAAATGAGAATATTTCTCTACAGAAACTGCATGAGATTACTTTTAAGAATAATGGCTTTCATAATTTGTGCCGGCTAGTCGGGAAATTAAATGTTGTCCCATCGGTGGGCGAGGCTTCGAAAGGGGGAATGCTTTGCATGGAAAAGCTTTTGTTCTACAAGTTTAACGTAGTCGAAAGACAACGATAATTAATAAAACAAAAACAGTCGACAAACTGGTCCAAGCACTGTAGAACTATAGAAGCTATCCAACTCAATATTATGAAGGATCACAAGGAAAGGACAACAATCAATAATCTCTAATTTAATAATTATTAAATTATACTGTTGTATGTGCTAACAACATAACGACCTTTGTTTTCAAAGATCATGCAAATATTAATTTTGGTTCCATTAGAAAATTCAAAGTCACAGCCGTGGGTCTTGACTGTAGGCTGCCTAATTACAAATTCAACACGAATATAAGACATAAAATCACGCCTTTTTTATTGATTAACCGTGTTATTTGGTCATCCATGCACACCAGTTGCGAGTACTCCGCACCTGCCCTTCCAGGGCTTCTCCTAGCGTTTCCCGATTCGATCTCTGATTTATATGGAGCTTTCCTGCGACTGACTATCCCAGAGTAAACAGAGAAATTACGATTTATAACGAAAAAATTAAACATATATATGCATTCACTTGGCGGGCAATACAGTTTATGCTATAAAATCTGTTTCATTGTCCCCTACTTTCTCTGTACGATAATCTGGAAAAAAACTGAAACATCACCATATTCCGCCCTATGTCAAACACGCCTTAATTAACGTATTCCCCGTATGTACAGCTAGTAGGATGGTAGGTCCGTCTGTCTATACATAGGTTCATCGATTGTCTAGTTCTATCAATAATTGCTTTTAATCATTAAGCGGCTGTGTTTGGACGGGCTGCGTTCCCTAATTGGCTTTAGTGTAGCACTGACTTAGTGTGCAAAGGATTAGTGATGTACCTGTTGGCCGTGATTGGGATTAGTGTTGTGCGACAGTTTGACTTGTGATTTTGACTATAGGGATTTTAATCATGGAAGTTTGTTTGGTTCTCAGTTACAGGATGACTTGTTATTTCGTTTGCATCTATTGCAGTTTAGTTTTGTGTCTCGCCTTACACTATTGAGTTGTTTTTTTGTATTTTAATTAAATTAATTTGTGTTCTGTGTTGTCTTTCTACAGTGCAAAGGCCTGCCTTTCTTCTTATATTAATCTTTTTACACTTTTTGTAAACTTTTTTAATTTCAGAGGTTAAATATTTCTAAGAATTCTTAGGTCAATTCAAAATTTTAATTAATTCTTAATTTTGTTTAATACTATTTTACTACTACAACACTACAACTTTAATTAATTCTGCAAAAATGCGTCTGAGTTTTACTTATTTTTGGAAAAAGAGAGCTAATCTTTTTATTCAATTAAAAAAATACCGACTCTTGTCTACCTATTTGAACATTTTCGCGAAAGAAACCTTTAATTTTCGAGGATTAAAACAATCTATAATTAACTAACTTAGTTCGATGAAGCTAATACAAAATTGCTAACAAATAATTGCCATATTGTCTGAAGGGCACGGGTCATAAATCTTGTGTTGACCCCGGAGAGATGAAAAAGATTTTTATTTAGGGTCATATGCTAGTGTATTTAAACTGCTGCTTTTATTGTTGAAAAAGTTACAAAAATGTCTGTAGTTGCAGCGCAAGTTGATCTATATTAATTTATAGACATTATAGTTGTTTTTCAAATAACACAGTTTTGTTTACATGTTCGGAAACAAAATCACGAACGTAGTTTGTTCAGTAGGTATAGACTGATTTACGAGTTTCTAGGGATAGATGAAATTGTAAATGTGCTTTGAATTCGTTTATGTTAAAACAAGGTTTTTATTGTTCTGTAGTTACTTGTTTATAAGGACCTAAAAGCAACACGGATAAAATGTTTTCCTCCAAATTTTAAACTTACTAACAGCTCGAAGCTCTGTGCCCGGTCGATGGTAATACGCTCGCCCCCTATTACATGGTGCTTAAATGTAACTTGCGAAATATGGGTGTGCTCTATTTATGCTGGACTCTTTGGGGATTGCAGGTGTGAATGATATCATGTTTATATCATGTCATAAAAATCTGCTTTGCTCATAGTAAAGCATAAATTGCCTTTGATGAGATAGTCGACGTTTAAGTTCGAACACCACGTAAGATAATTTTAGGTGTTTTGACATTTTGATGCATTTTTCTAAATAATCTGAAGACGCGTTGTTTCAGCCAATCAGAAACAACGTCTCTATCTAATTTGAAGTGTAGGTACACAAATTATAAAATGTTACTGTGATGGTATATATATATAAAAAAACGCATCTCCTCTAAACTAGCTATTTTTGACCTAAGTGGTGTTAGAACTTAGCGACGATAGGTACATTTCTACATTAAAAAGGAAAAACATTGTTACAGACGTAAAAGCTTTCCCTCCCTTCGTAACCTACTTAATTGTAGCAAACTATAAAGATGTAACATTGTTGCTATCGTATTTCAAGTCGATGTTACGGTTAAGCTCGAACGGTAACCGCTTGGATCTCAGTTGGGGAACATATTCACATAGCTAATCTTAGTTCCGATGCTCTCGCGTTAATGGACGATGTGTGGACTGTATCGATTCGATAGATTAGTGTCAGGAGCAACACTATCTTACATGGAAGATAGCTATTGGGAGAAGGCTAAGCAGATGATAGGTACTTTTCAAACTCACCGAGCATTTAGCAGAACGTAGCTTACGTCAATCCAATACGTTTTCGATTTCCTATCATCGTTATGTCAGCTAGACAATCATCATCATCAGCCTATAATGTTCCCGCTGCTGGGACACCGCCTCCTCTCAATGAGAGGGAATGGGCTATAATCCACCACGCGGGCCCAGTGCGGATTGGTAGATGTCACATGTCTTCGAATTTTTGGTTCTTGGACATGCCGGTTTCCTCACGATGTTTTCCTTCACCGTTTTGAGAGCAGTGGTGATGAAATAAATTACACAAAGTAATGTGCCTGTCTGGGTTCGAACCCACGACTTGCTGTTCGTAAATCGGGGCCGCCACCACTGGGCCACCGCTGCTCTCAGCTAGACAAAGAGATATCAAACTCACTCTTTTTTTATAACATAATATAACATTACGTAATCGCTGAAGGGTTAGGCAGAAGTGCACCTAATAGTATACACTCGCATTTCGCCAGTTTAAGTCATATATTATAGGGGCGAGCCTATTGCCATCTTCGTTGCCACTTCGTTGCTGCAACTGAGGAATTACTGATGGAAAAACCCAATTACAATTTGTCCGACCCGGGTATCGAACCCTTGTCTTCATGCTCAGCCGTCGCGACTGCAGCCACTTGGCCAACGAGGCAGTCGAGGGAATCAGTTTGTTTTATTACTTAATTAAAACAAGGATCCGACCTCAACATAAGTAATTAAGTTAATTTAGCACCAAAGCAACGTGTTACCTTATTTGGCTCAAACATTGCCATATTTAAAATGTTAAAGGTTAAAAAAAATGTAGTGTAAGTGACAGGTTTTGCTTTTAATTAAACATTTCAAATTTCACCTTGCACAAACTTACAAGGTAAAATAGAAAAATATGAAAAACAAAATCTATACCTACTTTGTAATTACCTTATTAAAAACTTTGTCAGGGACTAGGTCGTTTACGAAGTAGACAGTTTTTTTGTTTAACATTATAATTTTATTTGTAACAATTCTATCAAATACTGGGTGGTACAAATAGTGACGTCATAAAAAAAATTAAGTCTTTTTTTTGACGTCTCTACTTTGACCACCCTGTATACTTTTTAGTGGTCTTACAAAGGTGGTCCACTTAATGTATCGATAGGCGCGATAGTTTCTATTTTATCATTAATTTAGACAATGGGTACAAAGAAAAGTAAATAAAACGTTAGAATTATGAAACATCCTGATAATAATGTTTACGCGTCAAACGGTAGAACATACCTACCCAGCGCACGAGTCGAGTAGCTCGCAACAGGTTGTTTCAATTACGTCATGCGTCAGAATAATGAAAATTAGATTTTTTTTTAATGAATGCTTAGTACTCATTGAATACATGAAGTGGGCTGCCGTTGTAAGACTACATTAAAACTCACGGTGTATTAATCAAACTAGAAACAAAGAAACTTATATAGTTAATGTTTTTAGGGAAACAGTTATTAGCTGGTAAACAATATTATAGAAACAACAAAAAAAAAAGAAATTAAAAGAAGCATTTAGCATTTGACTAAAAGTGCTAGGACAATTTCAACTGATATTAAACATTGTAGGCTTGCCAACAGTCTTACGAACATAACACGTTTGTAAAAAAAAATAAAAAAAAAAATAAAAAAAATAGTTCATATTAAATAGTCCAAAAGAATTTCTAAAACCTTTAAAATATTGAGGTCGAAAACTAAACCAACAGTAGTTCAAAACCCTCTCGTCACTCCCATTTCGCCATAGATTTGGGCGGCGATAGGACCCCGAAATGGATTTCAAGAAACTTTCCGGAGCTTTTTGTAGTGCGAGTGGTGGAGTCACGTGAACGCCTCGTTTAGGTCGGTATAGTACTGAGGTAGGGACGTTAGTGCTACGGTCGTTGGTACTTGGTAGTATGTATACGAATTTGAAGGTTTTAGAGAAAGGCGGCTGCGGTGTGAAAACAAGGAAAAACTCGTGGGAAATCCCGCATATCCTACGGGTGTTTAGTCTGAACGGACTGCTGTCAATTCATTTTGTTCCGTTCAGATGTAGACAAAAAATGTTTACGTCCGAACGGACCGGTGTCAAAAAAAACAAATGAATAAACACTAATAAGTTTAAAGGGACAGTCGCATACATTGTTGTCATTGCTCACGCATTTTGCCTACTACCAATAATTCGAAGATATTGTGACGTCTACAAATGTACTGTTTCTAAATGAAGTTGAGGGAAGAAAAAGTAGCGTAAACGTATTTTTGTTTATGATCAGAGCGATGACTGACTAGAACAACAAAAACAAATGGTTGGAACCATAGTTGCAGTTTTTTATAAAATCAAATCAATCTAGGTACCTTCCATTTCCGACTAGACCCAAATACAACATGGTTTTACCAACAATTCCAGAATCCATAAATTACAAAACCAACCTAACGAAAAAAATAACAAACACAAAATTAAATAATACCATCGATACATATCTGCCAATAATTCGTAGACACGAACCAATTACGGTTTCCAATAAAAGCCGACCAAACAAAAAACACCAGACAGTGTACCCTTAATCTTTGTTGACTGGGGCCCAATTAACTTGGTCGGCTAATGACGCCAGTTTACCCACGCGACCATATTGCTACGGTTAGGGAGTATGCACATACAGCGAACGATACGCTACAGGAGGAAGCCAACTTCTAGTCGCTTGGGGGATAAACAAACTATACTCGTACTTGTAATATGCTCAGAACTTCATTCCATGAATTATTTATTTAATTGGATATTGCTACAACTCCTTGATTGGCAAGTAACTACTATTGTGATTATCGTGGCTTTAGAGGTCGTTCATTGCCTCTAGTAATGATATTTTTCCCGTAATCAAATAAAAGTTGGTGCTCTGAATTCTGTCAGTCCCTATTCTGGAATTCGGGGTGGTTATCCAAATAGGTTCTCCTCGAAGGATAAGGCAGGGGTGTACCTAAAATAGTACACCCACATTTCACCAGTTATGTTTAACCTATGTAATAGGGGACGAGCCTATTGCCAGCAACCAGGCACAAATCCATAGCTGCTACTGAGAAATTCCTGATGCGAAAAACCAAAAGCCCTTTGCCCGACCAGGGAATCTAACCTTGAACTCATGCCGGGAGTCGCGCCTGCGACCACTGGACCAACATGCATCCACTCCTATTAAAATAGTGTAATCAGTTTTAAATATTAAACTGCACAGCACAGCAAGCAAAAAGCTAACTGATTCAACTTGAAACAACTACCAACTACTGCTGGTCTATAATTCACTGCAGTACGTACTCATGATGAACCAATTAAACTTATCCAAAACTTTCAACCGCGGGTTCGCCCGCATGGACGTTGTAAGTAATCCTACGGAAACGTACCATAGGGATAAAACTGTATCAAGCCATATGTGTCCTAACCTAGATCTGGTCTCCTTGTGTGCAAAGTTTCATTCCATCAGCCGAAACGGCGTGGAGGGTAACAAACACAGTGGATATAGCATAACAGCAGTGCGAACTTTAAAGGCTGACCTTTACTTACTTTACCTTTGCCGGGACACAGGCCTCCCCTCTATGAGAGGAAATGCGCTAAAATCCAACACGCGGGCCCAGTGCGGGATGGTAGGTGTCAAATGTTTTCGAATTTTTGGTTCTAGGACATGCCGGTTTAATCACGATGTTTTCCTTTACCGTTTGTGAGAGCAGTGGTGATGAAATAAATTAATCAAAGTCATGGGTTTGAACCCATGACTGCTCGTAAGTCGGGGTTGCCACAACTAGACTACAGCTGACGCGGATAACATAGAATTATAGACTAGTGTCTAAAAATACACCCACTAGGTACCTACTTCTGCGTATAGCCAACCTCATGTGCACACCCCTTTATAGCAACAGTAATCATAGTCAATGATAACAGTTCAGGGAAATTTTACTGTTTGTTTGATTTTGACGTGGACGGGACAATAATTGCGTATGTCGGGTGTTGGGACAACATAGAGTGCTCACATTTGGATTGTGTGGTAGGTAAGGGTTCTATGAATATGGGTGATTTAGGGTTGTGGTTCTTGGTTGGTAGTTTTATTGTTGGTCGATGTTTGAAGAATAGATAATAATTATAATAGTAACTGTATTTACACACTATTGTAACTCTATAATAGAAATAGAAATACTTACAAGTATCAAAAAGGGTTACAGGGCGTCTAAAAATTCGTCCACATCGCTGTCAACAGGAAAAGTGCCCAGAAGGCTGGCAGCATTGCCACGTTGGATGGCAATGACACAAGCAAGCTGTAAAACTAGCTTGTGTCTACAATCTTAAGGTGGATTTAACTGAAAGAACCATCAACTGCCATTCCTTAATTATTTTATCTACACCCATGCTTTAAATCCTCTATAAAAATATCTGAAACAGTTAGCTTATTGCCAACATTAAAACAGCCAGTGTCATAATAATCATAATATCATCCAAACGGGTGTTATAATGTTGTACTAAATTTCACTATGCAACTTATTTAAAAAAAGAACATTGTCATGCACGTGTGCATTTCACTACAACAGCACCGTAATTAAAAAAAACATAGGTTAATTCGAATTCACGTCGTATCCCGCCATTTTGTTCGATATTAGTATTGCATTCCTTATGTACTTTGTTGCTCACAAAAATGAGTGATACAAGCTTTGTGCATTTTAATAATTGTACAATCCAAAATGTAAATAATTATACTATTACCTATAGATAGTTTGTTTGTATTAAATACTCAGCAATTAAACTTTCCATGAATTTACATAGACTTCTTACAACACTACATCACCCTAAGGTTTCAGAACCTTTTATGGAGGATTCAAAATCATGGATGTAGATGAAGTCTTGTATGCAATTGTACATAATTAGGTATAAAAACACTCATGTAATACTATTATCACACTCGGCTTCGCCTCGTGTGATAAACCCACATTCGTGTTTTAATACAACAGTTGCATAAATAACTAATAAACTTCATGTGAATAATGTGTTTACACTTTAACTCTTCTTTTTTTTAATTTTTCGTGTGGTTATTGCCTAACCTGGCGTCAGAGTTTATATGCCACCCATGGGCCTCTGACTTGGCTTTACATGCCGTCGAGAAATATCTCTCAGGCATCTTCGGTGATAAGTGATACAATACACACATGAATCCGAAAAATCAGATCTGCGTGTCTTGGGTTCTAATTCGAGACCTATGACTTGGTAGTCCAACGGTCACCCCACAAGGCTATCACTGCTCACACATTAACTTTAAACAATGAATTAACAACCGTTCACACAGTTCCACGAATCCAAGTTTAAAACTTGAAGTCCAACTATTCATACACGAGCCTAAAATCCCAAGAGATTAAAAAAGGTCGAAACTTTTTAATGATTAGACCTCAAATTACGAGAGCTTAGCAATGGAATCTAGAGGAAGTTTTGTTGCAAACAGGAAGCTGTCTGATGAAAAGTTCTTAATTGATCTATTGATAACGCTTTTAGTTTCTACTTGTTCGGCCAGTAGTGGATTGGTGTGTGTGTGTTAGTCAATGCGGGTACGGAATATAGTATTTAATGTTTACTTAGGATTACGATTCACATAGGAGTTAAACTTTACCTAAAAAACTAACGTAAAGAGAACTGGCTGCTTTTTAAATATTTAAATTAAAAAATTATTATATATAATATATTTCGTATCGTGTATTTCGGTCCGGGGTTGCGGGACTGTTCCGGGGTTGCGGGACTGTTCGAAAGGTTGCGGGACTGTTCGAAAGAGATACCGTGGCCCCGGAACACAAAGGGCGATGAAAGAACATGGATGGGTTTTAGTCAGTAAAAGTCTGACACTCCCTCCTGCTCCGCCCAGAGCGGGAGAAGTCATTTAATGATTTCCGATCCGAAAAAAAAAACGTGTATTTCGGTGACCCATTATTAATTTGATGGCCCATAATTTTCATTGAAATCGGTTTATTAATTTCGGAGATAAGCGTGTGCGAACATAGTGACACGTTATTTAAACTCTAATAAGAAGATATTTAGTACCTTTTGCAGTTAATAACAAATAAAATCATCCATTGTATTGCCCAGAAACATAAACTAGCTTGACATAACAAATATGAACTTATTCCTGTGTAAAGTTATACGGTCGTTGTGACTTTCCAGGAAAGAAACTATGCACTCTCATCTAGTGAAGGTAAAAGCCAACAATATCACAAGGAAATTTCTGTGAAATAGAACCAAGGCACTAAAGAACGTTTGTGGCTGTACCATTTAGAATACATTTTCCTTCGTGTTTTCTCGTCCTTATACCTATGATTTTAAAGTTTACTTCTTGATCTTTTAATGAATTCGATATAGTTTCAAATTGTTTCTTGTATGTTGTCAAATATCTGCAGTACCTATCAATTTTTTAATTTGTTACTCAACTGCCCGACTGCACCGACATGGTTAAGTTTTTCAGGCGTGTCTATGTGGATTTTTTTATACTCTTGATGCATCTTAACGACTGGATGGATTTTACTAAATGATGATGGTGTCTATTAATTCGTCTAGGTTCAATGATTATAGGCTGTCAAAATCTGGGGCTTTCCATGTTTTTTTTTGGTCAGTCAGTTGGCGAATAGGTAGCCTAGCATGGCATAATTGTCTAGTTTCCACCATCAATAAATTGCAAATCTATTTAGCCCGTCACTTAGAGTATTGGAAAATAATGGACACGATTTTTTTGTTTTTGTAAATCAATGAATATTGACAAAGATAAAACTCATCAAAACTCGGGAGTGGGGGCTCGTGACGTCACAACGCACTAAAAATTTATAGCACGGCGTGACGTATTGAGAATTTTAAAAGCGTCGTATCTTCGTCAATTTTGGTCTAATTTTTTGATTTTTTGATAATCCTGTCCTGAAAAAATCTAATTAGGGCCATGCTCACCAACAGTAAAATAACCAACTGTTTCGTAATCGGCCCGCTAAACGTAAACAGTTGTATAAACATGACGTGGGAATTTTGGTGTTCACTACAACTTATTCTAGCTCGGTTAAGTAAACAAGCATTTTAGGAATGAAAGACCGAATGATTATAATACAGTCAAAAAGGGTGGGTAACTAACACGTAAAAAACCATACAAATGAGAAACATCTTAAAATGGTTGCATTATACCTACCTGAGATGACAGTTCTTTATAACCATCAAATTATCTGTTGTGTTTGAAGTTTTGTTCGCTTGAAACAGTTTTTAAATTAAATACAATGGATAAGAAGCGCATTGCAAATTTTACGCATGAGGAAAAAAAAATTGTCACTAATTTAGTAAAAGCACCAAGACGTAATTAAAAACCAACGCACCGAACTCCGTGAAGTAGTGTCGTCTGGTGGAATACAAACGAGGAGTTCGCAAAAGTCTTTCAACGGTTTCAAATTCGTCCAAAACGTTATCCTCTTCCAAAATATAATTCAAAGCAGACTGCATGTTAAATTCTCACAATAATATCTGGATGTAACCTTAAAATTTGTTATATTTGCAATTTACAAACGTCAAATACACCGATTAACTACTAACCGGGACTTTAAACAACCTCTCCCACCTCGGTTAGAAAAAACAGTTGATTAGCGTGTTTAATCGGTTGATTTGCTTTAGTGAACATGAAAATGTGTTTTAAACAGCTGTTTTTAGATAATCAGACCGTTATCTTTTCGGTGAACATAGCCCTTAGTCCGTCACTTAGACGGACTAATTAGATTTTTTCAGGACACAAGCCTATTGTTAAGAAGATTCTGCTACTTCGTCTATATCTTTTTTTTGTTTCGTCATTTTATTACATAATCTGGTTTGCATTGTGTTTGAGTTCGTATTTAGGGTTCCGTACCTCAAAAGGTAAAAAAAGGAACCCTTTTAAGATCACTTTCTTTTCCGTCTGTCCGTCTATCACCACCGAAATTTCTCAGGAAAGGGTGAACCTTGCAAGTTGAAATTTATACCAGATAATGAGGTCTGTATTAGGTGTAAATCAAGGTCCTGAGTCAACATGATAAAAAGATACTTGTAAGTACCAAAGCTTTAGGTTAATTTTCTACTTTTTTTAATTTTTCGGAATTTTTCGGAAATTTGGCAAGGTCTTACAGCACCTGTAAGGGAAAAAATCTGAAAACCGTAATGAAGTAGTTTAATAACAAAAAAAAGCGATTTTACTATTACAAGCTTATTATTTGCGGTTGGTGCAGTAGCTGTTTCTAGGGATCGAACAGCAAAGTTAAGTTTGTTCTTTAAAAAGTTTGTACGGTGCGTGAGTCCTGACGAAACTATAAAAGGGTTCCTTCCCCTAAAGTTTCGTCATGTCCGTCTGTCTGTCTGTCCGAGGTTTTGCTAAGAGACCGTTAGTATTAGAAAACTGTAATGTCGTAGGAGTACCTATGTATATCAATTACGCCGAAAAAGTGGTAAAAGAAAATTTTGGAAAATATTTATTTTAGGGTTGCTCCCCTACACACACTACACACACCCGACACGCACTTGGCTGGTTTTTTGCTTTTTTTGAATGAACACTCCAGACTGCCATGTATAAATCTTATAGAATAAAGAATTCTAGACATGTCTCAATTATGAATTCATCCAATAGGCCACAGCGGACTCCTTCCGTGTTATATTAAGTTAAATGAGCAAGCGCTCTGAGAAGTTATTCTTAAGTTGCAAAATAATGGCGGCAGCGTTTGTTTTAATTTTATACACTTTTTTATCCTACAAGTCTGATGGGATTTTCTATCGGTAAATTTTTTGAAGTCTGATATGGATAATTATGATAGTGATATGGATAGCTTTCCAAAAACCATGATACGGCTTACTGTTAGTGAATAAACAAATAAATATTACATACTCTGGACATTATACACGCCGCCGTCTAGTGCCACACTAAGCAACGAGGCTTGTGTCGTGGACACCAGATAGTTGTTATACTACTTAAATATAAACATTCATGACTCAGAAACAAATTTCCATGCTCATCTCACAAACATTTGCCCCTACCGGAATTCGAACCCGGGACCCTAAGAACGCAAGGCAGCCTCACTACCGCTGCTCCATTCAGGTCGTCAAAAAAGATGTTTTCAGGATATCGATCGATGTTTGACATGTAGAGAAGATTTTTCTGTTTGATGGTCTATTTACCACATTCTTAAATATGACCACACCATACAGAAGTCTGTAATATCTTCTATGTTTCAGAAATGACGAACTCGAACGATGAACGATTCAAAAATCCTTTTTTAGTGCTTCATGGGCATTATTTCATGCTTTTAGCCCCGTAGAAGTCGGTTGCTAAGTCGATCTTACGTTACCGTAGTTGTTTGTATTTGTCTGCTCATCCAAATATAACATCGTTTTATCGACTACATTTCAAACTGACCCATATTTTGATCTACACGAACAAAATCAAACAAGGTCGAGATTTCCGCGGTATCCCCTACCACTCGATCCAAATACCGTCCTTACCTTTTTCAACGGGTACCCTTGAAAATTACACAAAATCTCTGCTCCTTATATAGTCCCTTTAATACTCATGGTCTAAACAGAGCCCTGAGTGGGATTAAAACGAACCCCGTTGACAAGGACAAGCCTCCACCATTAATACGCTATTCAACTTGGCCACAAGCTATGCGCGTAAACGACGCGCATGTTTGCGACAAAGACTGAACTAACGTGACAGAACTTGCTCAGGACATGTAATGAGTCGAATTCGCAATGTGCGAAAAATACGAGTAAAGGCTCGTTTACGGAACCGCGTTTGCTTGAAATGCAGTGTTACTTGCGGTGGAGCCCGCAGGCACGCGGCGTTCCACGCAAGGTCGCACGCTTCGCTCACGCCCCACATCTCCGTAAAAAACATCGTTAGGTTCATTGTCATTATGTTTGTGTTACGGAAAAAACGCGCAACGCACCGCAAAACGCCACTCCGCACACGACGCGCAACGCACCGCATCTCCGTAAATGAGCCTTAATACACACGCATCAATAGACGCAAGTAGCGTCGCGAGGCGCATCGCCTGAGGTCATGAATGGGGCGTTAGAAAACCACTATGGTGTATAAATTATGGTAAATTTCCATCCTTCCGACGTTGGGGATCCTATTCCGATTCCTATTGTAAGCCTTTATGGAGTGGACGTTCCATTTACTATAGAATTATTTGATTCTAGTACTTTGTTATCTGATTTGGAAATGGCACGTGAAATCAATTTACCACAATCGATGATGGCTATGCTATTGATGAAGATGTTAGTGATATTGATGATACCAATATCATATCATGACATCTCTCCAGGCAGTCATTCCATGTAGCAATGAGAGCTTGAAAAGAGAGAGCGCACTTGTTTTTTTGCATCTAGCTTGTCTCCGCTGAGAAATTGGTCACGAGTACTATTAATAAAGCAACGCAAATTTCAAGAAACAAAGAGATACGAAGACAAACAAAAGTTTTTAACAAAACGTACCTAAATAGGACAGGTATTTAATCTCTTATAACTCCTATAATTACGCGGTAGACCTCGCAGGAGGTGGTGGGACGAGCTGGACAAAACCAACGATCAGTGGTTCTCAATGGCCCTGGATCGAAGGATTTGGAAGTCATGGGGAGATGCCTTTGTCCAGCAGTTATCCGTGTGGTATCCGGCAGAGTAGAATAGAACCAACCCATTACACTCACGGGTGTCTAAGGCGACTAATGTCTGAGGCAGAACACCTCGCGCCTCCGTAGGTCAGAGAATGGGCAGCAGCGTTTTTTGTTAGTCTTTCATCACTGCGATCTCCAATCCGCCTGCCAAGCGTGGAGATTACGGCAAATTCCTCCCATCATGGGAGAGGCTTATGTCCAGCAGTGGACGTTATGGGCTGTTGTAGTGTAGTGTAGTAGCAGTGGCATGAAACAGGCTAACAGTAACTCCTATAATTAATCTAAAACTCCTTGACACCGAAGTACTCACAGAAACATAATGGCTGCCTTATCAAAAAAAAAAGTTTAAAAGCCGATGTTACAATTTCATACTGTCTGTTATTGCCTGAATGTGGGTTACATGAGTCGTTACAGCGCTGTCGTTTAGAAATATTATTGCTTCCGTGTTATTTCGTATCATTGTCTCGTTTACGATGTAGATCTTTGTTGGATTAGTTATTGTTGAAATGGTAGGAATATAATATGTTCTAGATTTGTTACTGGCATTCCTGGCTGTCATTTTTTAGATCTTTGACAGTTGTATGTGTCATTACTGGTGGTCAGAAGTTCGGAAACCTGACAACCGATCTTATCAAGTCATCGTCATTTATTCACAGACACTCTTGTCCTTATCCCAATTCTTTTTAGGGTCTGTCGGTCTGTAGGGTGTCTTGTGGTATGTGATTTTATGTATGGATATGAAAAGAATTTCATGGAATAGAGCCAATAGGCTTGTCGACTGAAAAAATCTAATTAGTCCGTCTGTTGGATTATCAAAAAAAATATTTGACCCGTATTTCTTTTTATGTTACTTAAACGAAAATTGACAAAGATACGACGCTTTTAAAATTCTCAATACGTCACGCAGAGGTATAATTTTGAATGCGTTCTGACGTCACGAGCCCCCCACTCCCGAGTTTTGACGCGTTTTATCTTTGTCAATATTCATTTATTTTCAAAAACAAAAAAATTGTGTCCATTATTTTCCAATACTCAAACTGACGGACTAAATAGATTTGTAATTTTTTGATACTGTCCTCATGCCTAGTTGGTACCAATAAATACTCTTGAGTCACTTTTTACATTGTCTTAATTTAAAATTATCATCCAGGCTGCGATTGTTTTTCACAAATTACAACCTAAACATGTTCTTTAAGTAAAACTTGCAAGAAATGACTACAAACAAGCTTAAACATTGAACAGGTTTCGTGCAAACAATATCATGTACTTCCACGAACTTGTCCCGAAGTTTCGGCAATTATTACTTGACAGGGACCAAGTTTCAGGCGCTAGTACCTTAAAGCGAATATTTTTAGATCTTTTCTTAATACCGTATTGATTTCATTTCAGGATGAAAGCTCTTGTTGTTTATTAAGAAAGTTGCCAAGTTGTTTATTATTAAAAATGTAATATTTTGATACTTTCTAAAAGCTAGCTTAGATTATGTTATTAATGTAGTCTTCGGTATTGATTACAGTACTTAGACTTTATTACTACTTTCGAAATAACCAAAACCAACGTAGCGCACAGTCGCCAGCATATCAAATTATCACATAATGTCAAATGTCTCCAAATGACTTAAAAACATAAAATGTTGACGTTTAAGTTCAAAATCGAATGAGAAAATTTAACAGATTTTAGTAACTTGATGTTCTAGCGATTGGGCATTCTATGAAATTTATTGTTTTAGCATTGCACTACTGCTTTGCAGAAAGAAGTCAACTGCATTCCAATGTAAATGAAATAATTAATAGACCTATATTCCATTAGCTACTATTTTATACTCAAGTCAAACCAGTTAAATTAAAAACAGATCTCTAATATCGAACATCCAGCTGCAGCTCCTGCAGGTCCTGAATCAGCGGTAACCATACTTTGAAGCAAGACTCCTGAGAATGCAATAACATTCATTACAAGAGTTCCGCTTACTAACCACAGGTGCTCGCTTGGAATTAAATTTAGTTTGGTAATTCTTGCAATGTAGAGTTTTTGGCTGAATACTTGAATTTCTCCTGGATTTTTGAAGTTCTTAGTAGGTAAATCGTTCGAGGTTTTTAACCTATTTACTACACCGGTTTTTGACTGAAGTTTGACAAAAGTATGCGTCAGTGTCCAGTGTCGGTTACAGGTCAGTAATCTCTCCGTATCGATTCGACCGAATATTTACTCGTCCTTGATTAAATACAGAAGTACTATCTACAATTCTTTCACTAATGAATATACATTATATCATGTATCTTTAGGTATGCAAAGTATTCGTATATTACGACGACTTGCTCACAGAGGCGAAACCAAAAAAAAACACAATAATGAAGGCAAAGAAAACTCGCGCAGCAACACAATTTAAAATTCCCTCACAGCCCAGAAAAAAAGTGCTAATTACAATTCTCCCCGAATCCAATAACAAAATTAACATCGCTATATTCAAATTGGGCGTAAAAAGGAAGCAGGTCAGGAAACACCAATGAATAATACTCGTAACGTATTGCAACCCTGCCAATTTCCTGCGGTTGCCACCGGATCCCAAACGCTGGGATCCCAGCTCCCAGTTCCCAGTTGTAAGCTTAACCACATTATCTATTCAGGAATTGATTTGTGTTTGTGATAATGGAAGGTAGCGCACGTCTACATGAATATGTGAACAGGTGTGGGTTCTGGCAAATTTTGGGAGTGCTATGAATCGGTTGCTTGTTGAAATTGTGGGAGATTACAGCTGCGGTCATAGTTAGGCAGGGGGAGGAAGCTGGTCCAGTTAATAATAGCGAGATTTGTATATTGCTACTAAACACTAATAAACATTATGGAAAAAAAAACTAAAATTTGTAGCTGTAACTATTAGCTTATGCTCGCGGTTTCGCCCGCGTGGAGCTCATGTCCCACGGGATCGTACTACCGGGATAAAAAGTATTCTATGTTTATTTCATTTAAATCTGGTCAGTAGTTTTTGCGTTAAAGAGTAACAAAATATCCATCATCCATCATCCATCCATCCTCACAAACTTTTGCATTTATAATATTAGTAGGATTTATACGATGTACCTATGTAATAAAGAGTAAACTAATGAACAACAAACGAAAGACAAAGTTAAAGCTTACAAAATGTTATTGCATCAAAAAGCGGAAACAAAACACCGAAACAGTGATTAATCATCAAAACTTGAAGTTGACAAAATAAAACAACGTTTTATTCCCCCAACTTTGATCGAATCATCTTAAAGTTCCAAACATTTAACTTATTAATTTTCAGCAGAAAATCAAACAGAAAAATAACAAGTTCCGTTTGTGTACTCCAATAAAGGTTTTCAAATAAAATGAAAAGTTTGACGGTAATCACAACGACCTCCCGATAACTGAGCCTTTAGGGATCCTTCGCAAACAGATGTATTTGTTCAATGTATAATGAAGACTGAGTTAGTTAGAGATCAAGTTTTGGAATCCCGAGGGCACCTCGAGATGAGATCTTGCAGGTTCGAATTGTTCCTCTACTGTTTGAAGAGTTAGAATTTGAATTGATGCTCGACTAAGTATTGTGGGTATGACGAACTTCCATGTAGATGTACCTATAGATAGGATTTCTGAGGGTTGATCAGATATCATAGCAAACAACAATTAGGGGGTTCTGTGATCATTGTTTATTGAAATCAGATCGATGCTTCAAAAATAGGTCGCATTACCGAACGGAGTAATTTAGACGTAAATAACGTATCCCGTTTTGGAACAAAACCTTATAATTTTAAAATAAAACCTTTGAATTTCGTTCACGAATAATTTAGCGACCATGAACCCTTAGAGTCCTTAAAATCTTGATGACAAAGTTAAATAAAGCGAGAAATAATCCGTAAAATGAGTTTTAAAATTCTGAGTTCAACGTAAACTTTGGATATTTTAATTTTGTTTCCACGAGGCATAAATTGTATTATTTATTCAATACTTACTAATTCTAATGAATAAATAATACTCAGAATTTCTTAATCTGGTGGATTGGGGAATAGCTATGAGCCGTTTTCGCTTGCTTCCAAACCATGTTTTTATGCAAATAAATTTGATTCTATTCTATTCCGGTAATATTCTTTTCATGAGCAGATGTCATGATATTTTTGTAAAAGATGGCATGTTAAATATGCATGCTTATCATAATTAGACCACTGCTGGGACACAGGCATTATTATCTCTGAGACGGGAGAGGAGACCGCAATTCCCAAAGGATGTTCGAACTCTTCTATTCATAGGATCAATAAATTGTCATAATTCAATAGTGTTGCCATCACCTGCTTTTGATCCAGCAGCTTTAATTAATCCACCAGATTACTATTCCAACTGCCCAGCATTTGATTAAATCAAGATAATTCTGAATTAATACTGAAACAATTTTCAGACAAAATAATAGTACTAAAACAGAAACGTAAGTATACCTGAAATGGCTGAATTTATTAATCCTCCAATTAAACGACATATATGCAAACGTTGGAAATTGGTCCTGAATATCCAGACTAAGTGTCCAGAATGTCAATTCGGACTAGAAACAGGATAAAATTAAATCCACTTTGAACGACATTTGTTAATACTCTTAAACATGCAATTTGATCAATTGGACACAAAGCGATTTTAATTATTGTTTGCTTTTGTTTAGCCAAATGTTTTCGAAACGGATGGCAATTACGTTTTTGATGTTGGTTGTTGGGCGTCATCAATGAATTTGGCTAACGTTAATTCTTGTGGGTACATATTACAGTTGAATGAATCTGTAAACAGTGTCTGTATCGTTCACAAATTAGAATATCCTGAGTTTTCATAAAACTCCTGTATTTTTATTTCCACATGTATTAAATTATTGAACTTTGTCGGTCTTCGTATCTGTCTATGCGATCGCTTAGTTCTTCTAGACTTGTGTTGGAGTTGTCATCATTTTAGAGATTTACTTCCGGAGGGCATTCGGGTATAAATTATTTATGAACTTAGATAAGAATTTATAGCACAGTTACCTTGATGTTTTAACAAGAAGTTAAAGCCTCGCAAAGCAAGGTCAGATCGCTAGTTTATATAGATCCTTTTGACACGACCAAACTCTAATGCTCTAACAATAGCCCGCAAAGATCCGTCATCTTGGATAGTAATAACCATACAATTCGATGATTGACGCCCTCCCAAATATCTCGGCTTATTTCTCCAAGGGATCAGTGCCATACTTCATCTCCATAAGGGGTGACCCCTGAGAAAATCGCGTACACATACCTCAATAAACCAAAATTTATGTCCTTGAAAAATATGAGGGCCATGGCCTGAAAGCGCCTGAAACTGCCAGTAACGGCCCGAAACATATTCATATGATCGTGAAGGCAGTAAAAGTTAAAGCAGAACAATAAAATGGATAGTTTTATGTTGGTTTTATATCGTCGACAGGTGAGCCTCGGGGATGTTCCTATATTTTATCGTCCGGAACTGAATTCCGTACACAAAAGAATCTATGAGCGTTATAGGAACACTAAAGCTTACGAAGACAAATGTTGCTTTGAACGCATATCGGAACATATCTGAAATGTTTGAAATTCATGGTTTGTATGCGAAGTATTCTTGAATTTTTCTTGCTTCTATTATGTGTTTTATCCTATTTTAACTTCCTGTTTTACTTTTCTTTTGATATCTAGCTTCATTAGATGAAGCAATGTTGCTTCTTATAATAGGCTAATAAAATCGAATCATATCATGAGGCATTCAGCATGGACACCCTAACCAAAGCGGTAACCGAAGCGGTCGCGTTCATAAAATGATTATGTCACTTGTTTGTTTGGAAAACCCTATGGCTGTCAGCGCAGACACGCGTTCGAGTTCGTTGAATAAAATGAACAAGTCGAGCGCCAGTTTTGGTAAGGGTGTGGCCATAGAATCACAAATTTAATGGCATAAATTATAACGTCCACCGCGCACTGTGCCTGAGACGTGGATTTTGTCCCTCTTCCTATTCAGACAGAAGGCCTGTGTCTCAGCAGTGGAAAGATGTGGAACATGTTAGGGTGACTATGCTTATGGTTTTAGCAGTTTTAATTTCCTTACCAAATGCCACATAACATTTTCTTTTTTAATACTGCACTATTTAAACTTTTACGATCGGGAAATAATTTGCGCTCAAGCCATTAACTTGTGAAACGACTGTACTTCACGCTTTTACTTCCCCTAGGGGTTTGCAGAACTAGTGGGTGAGGAGTCCTTTATAGTTACACTCACTATAAAGACTCGTCACCCATCTTTATAATGATAAAATTGTTATATGACAGGTGTCTTTTTTTGTTTATTTTAAGGGATAAAGTTGTGGAGAAGTAAAAGTATATAGACATGAGGGAATGCTGACGAACCAAAGGGTGATAATACCTTTTGACCAGGCATTTGACGGACTATCTATCATTTCAAGGGTTAGGTTAGTTTAGCATCGAGTTTCCTCCGTGTCTCGGAAAGCACGTTAAGCCGTTCATCCCGGCAGTCATTTGTCGATGTTTGGCAGTTGTTACAGTACTAACTGGGTTGTGGAAGTCAGGTAGTCAGTCGCTCCATGTAAAATATTGGTATTCAGCTGCATCTGATTAGACTGGAAGCTGAAAGTCCAACATAGTTGGGAAAAGTCGAGGCAGGTAATGATGGTATAGAACTGCTCTCACTGTTTTGAGTGGGTTGACACAAGCTAGAGAAGTAGGTATCTGAAAATTCTTTTTGGAATCTTTAAAAGTCTTGATACGAAGCAGGATTACTGACCTTTTCTATTAAAACTCGAGAATTATTTAAGAGTAATTTCAATTTCAAGACTTATATTGTTAATAGGTAATTTTCAACCATTTTCTTCCCGTTTACACAATATTGAATTTATACTCGAGTATATTCTAATATCTAAGGTAATCAGATTACTTCGTACGAAATTTATTATAACTTTGTTCAAAATTCCAGCAATACCTAGCCTACCTACTCGCTTTTCTATCAACTTTATTTTGTTGTCTATTTTCCAGTCGTATTTTGGTTTTAATTGTTCTCAGAAATATTTAATATCTTAGCCTAATACATTTAAAAAAAAATCGAGGAGCTCGTGGCTAAATAATAACGGCTGCTGGGATCAATCTTCAGGTTAAGCCGCGCTTGCCTAGATTGGTCTGTGGATGAGTGACCACCCATTACATACTGAGTTTCCTCCGTGCCTCGGAAAGCACGTTTAGCCGTTGGTCCGGCTGTCATTTGTAGATTTTTTCCAGTCGTTACAGGTAGACAGTGGCCCGAAAGTCTGACAACCAGTTTTACCAAGCGGTATCGTATTACGACGACCTGAATGGCGCAGCGGTAGTGAGGCTGCCTTACGTACGTTGGGTCCCGGGTTCAAATCCAGGTAGGAGCAAATGTTTGTGTGATGAGCATGGACATTTGTTTCAGAGTCATGGATGTTTATATGTATAATAAGTATGTATTTACAAACAAAAAAAGTATCTATGTAGTATATCAGCTATCAGGTGTCCACGACACAAGCCTCGTTGCTTAGTGTGGCGCTAGATGGCGCTGTGTGTAATGTCCAGCTATATTTATTTATTTATTTTTTAGTACTACTCGTAACTGGGTTGTGGAAGTCAGATAGAGAGTATTCAGCTGCATCCGCTAAAAGCTGGAAGCTGGCCCCAATCTAGTTGAGAAATGGCTAGGCAAATAGTATAGTAATATAGTGTTTGTGTCATATTTTAGCCTAGTATACATTTCGTAGTTAATCAATGACTAGCTAGAATTTCGGTTAAACAGTTAAACTAGTGCTATTCTTCCTACCATGTCAATGATAATTTTAAATTGAGTCAGTCCATTTGTCGACGAGTTTGGCACTTTCAGTATCGTCCATCAGCTAGTGGTATTGATAATAATTATCGTGCTATTTTACGTAATGACCTACCTAATTTTGCGGCATAACATTTATCAATCTCTGGGGACTCGTATATTAATAACCTGACATTTTAAAATACTTATTCGTTATTTATACAATACCGATTAAACATTTCCTAGCAAACTTCGCAATTTAAAACAAAAAAAAAAGAACCGCAACAGTCCCACACAAAACTTACTTCTACAAGAAAAATAAATTGGATAAAGATATTTTATTTTGAACTGAATTCAAGGGAAAATCAGGAAATTCTCTGAAACGCTCGAATGATGCTAAATTGTAAGAACGAGGTAGCAACTTCAATTTATAGGCTCAACTTCGACTGGGCGATTACTGTTGCAAGGCTTTTGAAGTCGCTCCACAGACTTTTATAAAGGCAAAGGGCTTAGTTAGATGTAGTTGGGAGGATGTTAGACTTTCTGATTTGTTGGAGGTTTAGATGTGTTTTGCCGTACGGCGTAAGGTTAGATTAAAATCACAGTTATATTATATCGTACTGTTTTGTTGATTAGATGACTGCCTGTCTTATTTCGTTCGTAGGTATGTAAGACTGCCTCGCTGGTTTAGTGGTAGAAAGCGCAACAGCTGAGCATAAGGTCCTGGTTTAGATTCCCAGGTCGGGCAAAGGGTTATTAGGTTTTTAAACCAGGAATTTCTCAGTAGCAACCATGGAGTTTGTGATTTGTGCCCGGTTGCTATCAATAGGGACACATACTGGAACTGGCGAAATGTATGTATTATACCTGTCTGGGTTTACTTTGTATAATATATTTCATCACCACTGCTTTCAAAATAGTGAAGGAAACCATGGTAAGGAAATCGTCATGTCCTAGAACCAAAAATTTGAAGACTACCGTTTATTACCACTGAAATCCTCCACCACAGTAGACCCGCGTTGTGTAATATGGCCCAGACGCTATGGAACTGATTGTAATCATCGTCATGTGAGCTGATTATGCTTATCTTGTGCTGTCTTTTTCCTTACAAAATATCAATACTCACAGTTAAAAACCACACGTGGCAAAGAAGTTAATACATAACTTGACACTGATTTAAAAAAAGGTGTAGGTCATACTCACCGTATGAAATAAAATAAATCGTTTTGTTGTACAATTTAATTCGTTTGATCGTCTATAGCTCGGGGCGGACTAATAGGACGGGACAGGCTGATTCGTAGCCGTGTGGCCACACGCATTGGCTATGGAAACATACGGCCGTGGAAAGTCGTGCGTGCACGCCATTCGAAAAGGCGCTGTTTTCAATCGGACTGTTTTTGAGGTCAGCAAGTCGCGTTTTTTTCATGTGTGATGTTTCTGAGCAGTTTTCACTTAATTATGTTTTTGATACATGAATATTATTCACGTGCATGGAACTAACAAACGTCTCTTAGTTAAAAACTTTAACAACAATCCTACTTGTGTATTATTTTTTATATTCAGCAAAATATTTTATGGAAACTGCTATGGTTATCATATTAATATAAATATTTCTCTTTCTACATATTTTCTCACCGGTTATCAAAATACGTTATTTGATTGAACAACGGTTTTCAAATCCCAAACCCCACACAAAACATCATAGAATAGAATAGAATAGAATAGAATAGAATCATCTACTTAGCCTTTACCCGACCATGCTGGGGTCGGCTTCCAGTCCAACCGGATGTAGCTGGATACTAGTCTTTTATATGGAGTGACTGCCTATCCGACCTCCTTAACCCAGCTAGTAGCAGGTAATACGATACCTCATGGTAAGACCGGTTGTTTGACTTTCGGGCCACGGACTACCTAAGTACACCGTACAAAACATAAACCTCTATATTTCCAAAAACCTACAATTAAAAACGATGGTTATCTCAAACCCGTGTTACCTATCTGTTAAATTATACAAGTTTAATCTCACATAAATGTCCAACAAGTTTATTTACTAGAAAATATTATTACTTTTGTAATACTCTGAATGCTAAGTCCGTATCACGGTTCGGCGGAGACGTTTAAATTAATTAGGAACACCGACTTTGTTAATGTGGTGTAAGGTTTTGTTTTAATTGAAGGTTATGTTTGTTCGACGATTTAAAAGCTTTTGATAGGACATTCGCTGGAGTTATTGAAATTGGTGGTCGTTCATACAGTTACTTTCTTATCTACACACATCAAAAGTATCTAGGGATCAACATATATTTTTGCAATAACTTTTCTCCTGATTGATATTAATTAAAATTTTCTTTAAGGATTCATCAAATAAAGTGTTTTCGTTTGTCACAGTAACGATAAACCAAGTCACCTTTGCATTAATAAAGAAATTTGCCATTTTCCTAATAAAGGGATTTTTGACATTTGAACCACTAACATTAAAGTTCGAAAAAAAGACTGAAATAACAGTTTTCTTTAAAAATTTATTGGGTAACTTAAACAATTAATAATCCGTGTTTCTACCGCGAACACTAACAACACAAGAACATCGGTTTGGCATACTCAAAATGAGTTCATCCAAATCACGCTGTGGAATGGCCGCCCATGTTCGTTGCAACAACAAAAAAAGGTCTTCTTGCGACTGGATACCCTCCATATTCGGCAGAGCTCTTCTCTGTAGCATATCCCATGCATGCTCAATCGGGTTCAAGTCTGGCGACTGAGCAGGCCAGGGCAGGACATTGATGTTAGCTGCGGCGAGAGTCTGTCTTACAACTCTTGCGGTGTGCGGTCGTGCATTATCATGCATTAACTGAAATAAGGGACCGATTTGCACTTGTAGAGGAACGATGACGTCTGATACAATCGTCTCAGCATAAATTTGAGCGTTGAGGTTGCCTCTGATCCAAATCAACTCAGTTCTTCCGCCGATCCAAATACCCGCCCATACCATGATGGTTCCACCACTATAAGGATGGACTTCCTGGCAGGATTTTAATCGCTGTTGGCGTCCAGGGGTTCTCCAGTGTCGTATACGTCTTGTATCCGGTCTCATACCAAAACGAGACTCATCAGAAAAGCACACGAAACGCCATTGTTCTTCTGCCCAATTTCTGTGTTCAAGAGCCCATTGATATCGAATCCTACGATTGTGCATTGCTATAGGTGGTACCCGTAGCGGTCTTCGGGAATGAAGGTTCACTTCATGCAAGCGGTTTCTGACTGTTTGGTCGCTAATTAAGTTCCCTGAAGAGTGATGAAGCCTCACGGCTAACATCATGGCGGTTATTGTTGGAGCTCTTCGAGTTAAGATTTGAATGTATCGGTCTTGTCTCCGTGTGGTGCAGCGATACCGTCCTCCATGGCGCTCAGCCACGGTACCAGTGCTTCGGTAACGTGTCCAAACTCGACTGATAACACTCTGACTTGTATTCAGAGCTAAAGCTACAGTACGTTGCCGGGAACCAGCTTCTATCATTCCCACGGCTCTGAGCATTTCTTCCCTGCTTAAATGACGTCGCCGCTCCATAATAACGTTGGTTTTAATCAGTAGTAGGGAAACAGTAGCACTAATAATGTCTTCAATGCGTTGTATGTTTTTATAGGGAAAATATTGACAGCTTATTTTCATCTTTTACTCGAATTTGATTGAGAGTTCCTGATTCAAATTATGAAATGCACCAAAAAGGATCCATATAAATTTATAAAATCATAAATTTATTACAAAGCCACATCTCAATCTCAAGAAATCCGCATAAAAATGCTTGATCCCTAGACATTTTTGATGTGTGTATTTACAAATTACCTAATCAAAATTGTTATTATTAAAATCTTGCAAAAGTTCATCAATCAAAAACTCTTTTGTTTAAGCATATGATTTTGTCATTTACTGGCTCCCATTTCAAGAAAAAAAAAGCTGCCATTATAATTTTTTAAATCACTTATGCAAGGTATTAGTGACTTGTCTGAAATCCATGTTCGACAAGTTCGGCTTATAGAACTTTGACTGAACGGTTAAATCCTCTCTTTAGATGCTTAAACAGCCAGGACTTAAAGCTCAATATTTAAAAACCCCATTTAGCCAAAGTTCCCTAATTAGATACAGCAGTCATTCAAGCATTTACGTTAAAAACACGCGCAGCAAAAATTACAGCAAAAAAAAAGACGAGAAACCTCAATGCACCGTGGTTTGCAAGACAATGTATTTTTACTACGTTGAAAATTCTTATTATTCTCCTTAACTTTGCAAGGATTCGGTTGAGTGCCTTTGTTATTTTTCAAACTGGAGGATTTGTTTATATTCTCAGCTTTTTAAACAAAATAAACGGAGGGATGGGGAGGGAAGCCATTTTGTGAGGCGATGAGATATCTTGGACAGTATTTCGTGTACGACTGCTTAATATGTGTAGTTTTGAGTGGTTTCATAGTGCTGATGATGGTTAGTCATTTGTAATGTCAGATGTAAGTGATGTCTTGCTTGTGTTATGGCCATTAAGGGTAGATTTTTGTGTTGTGTCGGGATAATTATGGACAAGTTGAACGTTTTCATGTTAACAACCAAATCTTAACAAAACCTGCACCGTCAACTGATAACCCTGTAGACTTCGGCGCCAAATGTCTCTGTGTCACTGACACAAAACAATATGCGGCATTCAAACGAACAAATAAAATTAGCTGCTTACGGAATAAAGCATCATTATTTACAAGTATTGGTAGGGCTCAGATGCGATGACGTAAAATTAAAAACAATATATCCGCATTTCCCGAAGATTATATTGGCCGAAGGAATCCTTCCATGGATGTTTTAAACGATCTCATCATCAGCTTACAGCAGCAGCACTGCTGGACAAAGGCCTCCTCTATCGCACGCCACATAACTCGATTTTCAGCAACTCTCATCCAGTTGCGAAGATCGTCGCTCCATCGAGCCTGAGGGCGTCTCACCTTACGCTCTACTACAGTACTTTCTCAAGTTATTATGCCTTGTGACTGGGACTGTAGCTTTGATTTTCTTTTTTGTATTTTTGACATTCAAAAGTGCCGTAATGGTCTAATTGAAATAAATGCTTTGAGTTTGAGTTTGAGTTTGAGTTTGAGTTTGAGTTTGAGCTCATAAAACAATGTATTTATGCATAAATTATGTACCTACAAGAAATGAAACAAAAACTAGTTCCATCCAAACGAATTTTCTCAATAGCCTATTAAATTTTTCCATACTAACAACTCCTCGCAAAAACGCTCACGTATTAAAAATCAAGACTTTTCCATAGCCATTTTGTGCCGAAGCAATTTCCTTACCGGTTATACCCTAAAAGATCACGTTTCTTACATTGTACAGCATCCGCCCCGTCTTGAGATAAGCAAATTAACTTTAAATTAGTTATTAGAGTTCTGCCGGTTCGTTTTTTACTTCATTATTACTGAGATGACTTCGCTTTGGTAATTTTTCGAGGGTTGGCTGGGTCGATTGGTCTACCAAGTAGATCAGTGGCGGAAAATTTAGTTTTTTTTTTAATAATGTAGGCATTTTTATTGGACTAAATTCGTCACACATTGGGTGCCAGAAAACGGGCATCGTCGCCAAGGGAGATTGGCCAGAGAAAACCGCACGGCTATGGGGGAGGCCTTTGCCTAGCAGTGGGACAATATAGGCCAAGTAAAATATAATAATAATAATAACATTGTCAGTTGTCAAGTTTAAACAGCGTATAAACCTATATCTTAACATTAAATCTTGTGTTGTCGAAATTCTTGTAAACTGTAAAAACATTTTTCTGTCAACCATTTACGCAATTTATTTCAAAAATATTTAAAAACGAGTTCTCTAATAAATTTCTTGGTAATTTATTAAAGAAAGAAATACACATGAAATACATTGTTTTTAATCAATGCTGTATTGCAAAACAGTATCATAATTTTTGTTGGATCTCTTGGCCTCTGCTTAGTGTAAATGTCACCTTTGAATTTAAAAAAATCACTGTGTTTCCTTACAAACACCGATACCTCAAACAAATACGGCATTCAGAACACAGCAATGTTCTTTCAAGGCCGTAAGAGATAATTACGCTAGTCCTACTGTTTCTTAAAACGGAATCTTCTACTGTAAAAACCTCTGTTAGCTACAACAGATGACACGGAACAAGATACGATCCGTACACTTCACAGTATCTCCAACATTTCGAAATAACCAAATTAACTTTAAATTAGTTCTATGAGTTTCCCGACTTGTATTTTTTACTTGATTATTGCTGAGACGCTCGTCGCTATCTTTCGTTATCTTTTCTCTTTCATTTTCCTTTTCTTTTTAGAGTTCTTCAGCTATAAATAGAAAAGGATAAATAAATGTGTTTTGCTTCATTTTCTGTTTTTGTTGCTGAATTATTATATCTAGAGGGGTCACTTAATCTGATCAACGTTGGATTTAAAACAGAAAAATCCAGTTTTCAAACCTAATATAATAGGGTAGATGACAAAAAAATCTAATTAGTCCGTCAGATAGATTTCCAAAAAATATCGGACACATTTTTTTTATTTTTTTTTACTTAAATTAAAAATGAAGACGATACAGTGCGTTGAAAACTCGTGTGACGTCACATTTAAGTACTTTTTTTACTCAAATGTGACGTCACAAGCCCCCACTCATGGTCTTTGACAGTTTTATCTTCGACAATTTTTATTAATTTGATTAAAACAAAAAACATGTTACATCCAATATTTTTCGGTGACGGACTAAACAAAATCATGTTTTTTTTAGTCAGTCATAATCCCTATAATCACATTAACAAGTCTTTGGACTATATAGACCCCTTCTGCGTCTTTACATTCGGTTTCTCAGTGCTAAGGAGGCGCGGCGATATGTCGGTCCTGGGTAATTCTGGAAGTTTCCTGAAAAATGTTCCAAACATCAGACGGATCGGTCGGTCCAGCGATTTGATCGTCGACCCCTTGGTCTCTCTGTTCTCACCCCGTAACCTAGTCATAAGCCAACCTCGCAATAACTGCTCTAATCCAGCTCACGAAACCTTTCAAGAAATAACAAATTACCCATTTCCTTCTTCCAAAACAAACCGCTTTCTATATAACCTTCAATTTCAGAATGCACAATAGACTATTTTTTAACTTTACACCAGCCATTGTTATCAGTTTTAATGAAAAGAGGTTGTATAAACTCTGAATTGCTTTCGCACTAATGAGTTGACCTTGATTGTTGCTCGCGACATAGAAGCAGCTTTTATTTGAGATCATAACGAGCATTTTCCTTTTCAAGGTGAGCATAGATTGTATGCACTAATTGGATCTTCGCTATTTTGAGCCAGTTTTTGTATGAGATTGCAGAAAGCTTTTGGTATTATACAAATCTGAAGATAAGATTTCAATATGATTTTTGCAGCTGCTTTCACTTGTCAGTTGATTCGTGTTCTAATTCTTCTTATAATGTCTGACCGGTACAAAATGGAAAATTTATTCGAAATGATGTTCACCGAGTTTTACAGAGGATTCATATTTGCAGTAGGTGGTGTACCCATGTTGTGATTACAGCAAAGAGGGTGACAATTCTTTCAATTTTGATTGTTTTGCTCCAAACCCATCTTTTTTGTAGCCCATGTTTATTAAAGTCAGTGTTAGTTCGTTTGGTTTTCCGTTTAAAACGTAGCGAAAATCTTTTTGCCAAAACATTTCAGGCACACTTAAACTATTTTTTTCCTTCCTCCAAAATTAGCGTGAAAATGTTTTACATTCTCAACAGCTTTTAGACTTATGAGTTAACCTTGACTGCTGTCGGCCTAGAACTGAGTTCACAGCAATTATTTATAACTTAGGCAGATTTTTGATAGACCTAAGAGCAGGAATTCGGACCAATTTGAATTAGCCTGAATATTTTGGTATGTTAATAAAAGGTTTTTGTTCTTGGTATTTTGTGATTGAATGTTTAGATATTATTGGTAGGTATGTTTTAGCGGTTTATAGAGGAATTGTATTGTAGCTACGCTTTGGTATGATTCACTTATGGAAGGTTAAAACTAGCGACAATTATTGTATCCAAGTTTAGTATTCATTTATATGGCATATTTAAAATCATTTAACGAAAACGTCAGCTAACATCACTTTAACTATCCATGTATGTATGCCTGTAATAAATATACCTCCGTTGGCAAATATACTTACAAAAAAATCCCATAAAACCGATATAACGTACACCATTCCAACGGAAATAAAATCCAACCGAACACCAGGAAACGGTGGGTAGTCGTAAAACATAAACGCAGCTGATATTGCGAAAAAGCCCAATGAGTCGAGTTGATATTTCGCTACCGAAGCAGCCAATAAGTTTACGCTTCGAGCAGCGAAGATGTATGTCTGATGGAAGTGACTGGGTATTTGAGCGTAGTTACCTCTAAAAATAGACATATACAAGAATTTGGTTTTTCAATAATTAAATGACACGTTTAAAAATGCACACATTGAAAAAAATCGATAATTTAATGGCATTTTTAGAAACGACCACATCGAAAACTATACAATATTTTCAATGATTAATTGGCACGTTTTAAAATGTACAAATTGAAAAGAAAAAAATGTTTTTAATAATTAAATTGTACCTACGTTTTAAAATGAACACATTGAAAAGAATAAAGTGTGCTATAATATTTTTAATATAATAGCACTTTTAAAAAATAATGTTAGATTAATAGCACGTTTAAAAAATAATTTTAGATGTCGGAAGGTACTACATTTCCGAACATGTAATAAATAGGTTTTAAAATAGCATAATAATATATAACTAATACTCAAGTCGATACTATACGATCGATCAGAAAAAATACAGTCTTAATTTTTTTTTTTTTTTTTTTTTATTCGTATTAAATTCAAAATCCCAATCGAAACCCTACTATCACATCTACTCTAGATTGTTGCCTTTTTTAATACACGAGATTATTTTTACTTTTTTTTTTTTTTTTTTCGGATGGGAAATCGTCAAATGTCTTCTCCCGCTCTGGGCGGAGCAGGAGGGAGTGTCAGACTTTTACTGACTAAAACCCATCCATGTTCCTTCATCGCCCTTTGTGTTCCGGGGTCACGGTATCTCTTTCGAACAGTCCCGCAACCCCGGCAGGCATCGGTCCTTGCGGACCCCTTCCTATTGCTGACTCTCTTTGAGGCGCGCGTGGAACACGAACGCGCCGTCGATACGGCCTGTCGTCATGAGACGGACGGACGGCGAGCTAGCCCATAGCCCACCGTCCACAGGCCCGCGCCTACGGTGGCCGGGGGCCACGTGGTGGCCCCCGACGCCCGGGGCGTCTCCCGCGGCGGCCGGGACGCTGTGAGGTTCTCTCCCTCTCACGTTCCGCCACCTCCTTCTCTAGCATTACTGCTTCGCAGAAGGAGGTGACGGCGTCCCATTCCGTCTCGCTCCAGACCATGGCTTGCACCAGGGCCGGACGCGAGAGGTCGCCGCCGCCAATCGCCGCTTCGAGGACACGGCGGTGCTCCACCCACGCGGGGCACCTCCACCGTGTGTTCCACTGTGTCCTCCGGTCGATCCTCGCAGTGGAAACACCCGGGCGTTTCCTCCCGCCCGATTCGGTGCAGGAACCTCCCGAAAACACCGTGACCGGTGAGGACCTGCGTCAGGCGGAAGGTGAGGACGCCGTGGCGTCTCTCCAGCCACTCCTCAAAGAGGGGACTTATCGCCACTATCGTGGCGTGCCCTAGATTATTTTTACTTCAAATAAGTATCTTTCCTGACGGAGGGAATCGCTGTCGAGGTAGACCGCGCCGAAGGTGATCGATTGTTTGCGGGGCGAACATGGCCAGATATCGCACAAGATAAAGAGGTTTGGAAGGAAAAAGGAGGCCTTTGGCCTTTGTTGTGGGACACATGGCAGACTAAGAAAAAAAGTAAAAAAATATTAAAAAAAAGTCTGTTTACCGAATCATTTAAATAATTTCACTCACTTTATTATGTGTGTGTCTTTATATGGTGTGTGTCTTTATTTAACACACACCATAAAATAACACTAAACACATGAAAGTTGATAACACGAACATATTTAATTTCGTTCTCAACAAGGAAGAGCCGCGTTTAACTTATACTGAAACCAAATTGAATCTTCTATGAAAATATGAATTCAGAATCCATTTAAGAAACTTCACAATAGACTCTTTGTACTTTCTTGTCTGTGGTCGTAAATTAAAAAGTTTATGTTAGAATTTTGTATTAAAGTGGAAAGTTTAAAATTTTATGGAGTCGTATTCTTGTGAACGCACTATTTTCTTATTGAGAAGATAGTTTTATTTGTTTTTGTACTTACACGTATTTTCTAGTTGATACTTTTGTGCTGTAGTTTAATAAAAGTTTTTGACAGTTTGAACACAAACTTATGACTTCAAAAGAGAATCCTAATTAGGCAAAACAGTGTTTAAAATCCTTTTTAACTGAATTCCTCCATAATTGCCCTTAAATCAAGAAAACTATTTGTATACCACCGTCAAGGAGTCAATAATTTTATCAGAATTATTTTATTTTTATTATATTTTTATTCATCTCCCAGCTGCTGCTGCTGTGGGACAATACAAGTTAATAAAAATATTATTTTTTAAACTGTTTGTATATTACTTACCTATATTTAACTAGCTGATGCCCGCGACTTCGCCCGCATGGATGTCGGTTATCGCAAGGTAAAGCCCCCAGACGGCTTATTTTTTTCCGACACCTCAAACAAATATCATTATATTTTAGCAAATGTGTACAAAAACTAGACATATTATATACTCTAAAATCTTTCTCGAGAACCATTCTATCCATTGGTGAAAACAGCATGAAAATCGGTGCAGGAGTTTTTGAGTTTATCGCGAACAGACACACATACAGACGCGGCGGAGGACTTTGTTTTATAATATATAGTGATTTTATAGCAGAAAGTGCACCACTTGACTACTCCCTCTTTGGTTATTTTAAACTCGTTCAGTTTATCTAACATCTAAAAGGTGGTCTGAAAGATCAGCGATAAAACCTTCATTATGTCTATAGATTTCAGAATATTGTAAAAGATCTGTATAATTATTTTAGTTTACAATGAAGTATACTCTCTCTTTCTCACGTCTACAATCTATCAATTAATCCGAAAATTATTTACTCGCCTGCCTACCTTGGCATTTCCATTATCTCTAACTCCAGTCGTGTAAATGATTTTTATTTCAATACGAAAATACAGGGTCCCGTATAAATCATGGGGTTGCCGCGCTTTGGTGTCAAAACGTCGCCTCAACCCATTACGGGGTGAGTCGGGATATTTCTAATGATGCTTTACGACCGGTTCACGACCTCAGGAATTGCGCTTGCCACACGATGCTTTGCGTTGCGTCGCAAGTCGCGTCGCGGTGACTTATGGCATACTCTAAGCAACTTCCTTCATTCGCTATCGTTATCGCTGGAGTGTATAGGTCGTGGCCAAGTCGTTATTACTCATTTAATGGATATGGACTGGACGCTGCTCTATTTTATGTGCGATTTTATTATTGGTTTATGACTGGCAGGAATGCAGGATAATACGTTATCAAGTAACCTGTTGATGTGGTTATTAATCCATATTAGGGTAGAGCAGTTGTATTACAAAAGTTTTCAGTAGCGAATTGCCTTTCGGCTTACTTTGGGCATTTAACCGTTTCTTGCTCTTTCCAAATATTTCTGCCAAGAGACAAGATAGCCAAAAAAAATCCTAAATTTGTACTTTAAAATTAATTTTAAAATACAAATATACAATGCCACATTTTGCTTAATAAATAAAACCATTTATGTTCTTGTGATGTTAAATTACATACCCATTAAATAGTAAACGTAATCCATTATTCCAATCGGGTGATGACTTGATTTAAGGCGCCCACACATCATCGGACCGCTGCCACAAAATTGACGGGAGTAAAATATGGTGGCGTTCTCCGCGCTGACAGTGCATGTCTGTGTCATCGGCCGATGATTTGTGGATTGACTTTAACTGATGTCTGTATAGGGATTTGCTGTGATTTGGTATTTCCGAACTACATAATAATAGATTTTTCAAGCAAGTAACATTTTAGAGTTTTAAAGCTGTTTGTGTTGTTTGTTGAGGTAATCTCTGGAATATCCGATCTTGTTACAAAAATCTTTCACTGACAGAAAACTACATTTGCCAAATGCTGCAGTTGCGGACAGAAGTTAGTAAGATAATAATTTCACAAATAAAGCATATATCAATAAACTTTAAATAAAAATAGCGGGAAACACCCCGTTTTCAATAAACAGTTATCAAAATATACCGAATTCAACCAAACACACAATAGATCGAAAACCTACCATCTCTTTTTTGCGGCAAATATTTGTACAACTAAATTTATTCGTGGATTAAAGTCAAACACAACTATAATGGTCAATACTCTTCGTGTAATATTTGTAAAGTGAAGTCAACCGAATTTGCATGACATACCAATCAAAAGATAATATTTGCGGGTACACAAGTACTGCCAAATATTATTTTTTCATTAACCAGCAAGAACGCCTTACAACATCTTCAAACAAGGGTGTGGCTGTGTTAAAATGCTGGATGTGGTTGAAATTTTGTTGTATGATGTGATAGTGCCTTATTGCTATTGACGACTCTATTTGTACCGCTAAATTTAGGTATAGGTAAACTACAATTTAGGTCATGGGTACGAACCTAGGTACTTTATTTCATCACCACTGCTCTCAAAACGGTAAAGGAAAGCATTGTGAAGAAAGAGCATGTCCTACAAAAATTCGAAGATATGTGACATCTACCAACCCGCACTGGGCCCGCGTGGTGGATTAAAGCCCAAGTTCTTACAAAATGGGCACCTGTGTTTCAGCAGTGAGAACCGCATAGACTTACTATGCTGCCACTAGTTACGATTTAAAACGGTGCTCGAATGACCGTTTTTTTATTGAACGAAACATTGACTTTATTCATCTGTGTCATATCATTCCCATCTTTATTTCTATAGAGCCATCACTATGTGAACTATGGCAGACCACGGTGGGATATTGCTACGTCATTATGTGTGTTTAATGGACTGAAAGCTCACAAGGGGATGCCATTAAGTAGGTAGTGCCGATATCGAATAATTCTTGGACTAGTGATGATGTAGTCGAAATTATTTGCCACCAGACGTCCAAAGTGCCAGTGTTTGTACTATCATCATTTCCCTGCCCTTATCCCAATTTACTTGTGGTCGGCACAGCATGTCTTCTACTTCCATACTTCTCTATTTCTCGTCATCTCGGCAGTCACCTCCTTTCTCGCCAATATCATCCTTCACACAGTCCATCCATCGTTTCTTTGGTCTTTCTCTACTCTTATACCCATCTACATTTATACTCAAAATTTTCTGCCATACATTTTCCACATGTCCATACCGCGCTAACCGATTGCTACTCAACTTTTCAGTCATCAGCGCCACTTCCTCTTATGTACTCATTCCTTGTTTTATCCATTCACGTTACACCACGCATACCTACAAAATAAAACATGCCATTTAAACCCACAACGGAATGAATCTACAAAAATCTTTCCTTTGAGCTTCCTTTCGTTCATATTCAACTTCATGATTCTAAACCTTGCGGTTTAGGCTGTGTGTTACTTAACAATCCTATGATGAATGAATGTTTTTCTATTACAAAGGTTCTTGTTATTTTTCCAATGAACAACTCACCAATCACAACCGTCATACTTAACAGCAAATCAACAAAAGCTTTAGAAAGCTGTAAAACTCATAAACATTGAAAAATACCACTCATTAACATATACGTCACCAAATTCCGAATCTTAACGACACGACACGACGTCACGCGGAAATCTCACAAATATGTCTTCTAAAACTTGGCTTGTCAACTTGTAAGTGGTAGAACTTTCCTGATTGCTTCCAACATGCTGGCTAGCAGAAAAAATATCACCCACGCGTTATTATTTCGTCGTCAATGCTTCTCTTTTTGAGAAAAAAATCGGAATCAGCTGTTTTGGTTGATGTGACAAAAGCTGAGATGTGGGGACCATAGTTTTAAACACACTTTGATTTTCTACAGTGCCTAAAATTCTGTTAACACCTTTTATTATAGGGGTAACGTATTGTACGGGGTGACTGCCCCGTCGATATAGTCGCAAGCGCGACTGTTGAGCATCGGGTCCGGTGAGGTCTTGGGTTCGATTCCCATGTCAAGCAAAGTGTTATTGGGTTTTTCCATTAGGAATTTCTCAGCAGCAGTAGGTGTTTGGATTTGAGCCCTGTTGATGGCACTAGGCTCACCCCCTATTTCAACATAACTGGTGAAAAGTTCTGCTTAACCCTTCGGAGATTACAGACGTAATTTAATGTTACGTAACGTATTTCCCAGTAAATATAACTGAATTGTTTCAGTCTCTGTACTGGTATTCAGCTGCATCCAGTTAGACAGAAAGCTGGTGATAATGTTTGAAGATGTTTTTTTATAAACCTAAGATAATTTTATTTTCCGGCCCTGGTGCAAGCCATGGTCGGGAGCGAGACGGAATGGGACGCCGTCACCTCCTTCTGCGAAGCAGTAATGCTAGAGGAGGAGGTGGCGGAACGTGAGAGGGAGAGAACCTCACACAGCGTCCCGGCCGCCGCGGGAGACGCCCCGGGCGTCCCGGACGCCCCGGCCACCATAGGCGCGGGCCTGTGGATGGTGGGCTATGTCCGTCTCATGACGACAGGCCGTGTCGACCGCGCGTTCGTGTTCCACGCGCGCCTCAAAGAGAGTCAGCAATAGGAAGGGGTCCGCAAGGACCGATGCCTGCCGGGGTTGCGGGACTGTTCGAAAGAGATACCGTGACCCCGGAACACAAAGGGCGATGAAGGAACATGGATGGGTTTTAGTCAGTAAAAGTCTGACACTCCAGTCAGTCATTTGACGAATTACAATCCGAAAAAAAAAAAAAGTGTTAACATCTGGTTTATGACCAATAAAATTTAAAGATTAAATAAAACTTTTATGACTGAGCCAAAACAGTGAACAGAAGACGCTTGACATATGTATTGCTTTTTTAATTATCATTTTTATAGCTACTGAATTAATGAGATTCATATAAAAATAAACTATTTCTTAGGTACCGATTTTTTTAAATTACTTATAGGTAAATATAATTATTTTTGCCCAAATACTTGTAAATATAAATTGCAATTACCATGAAATATTTTGTTTAATTCATTTCATTTCGTTTCAGGAAACTGCAGTTGAGGAAAACCTTCGTTATGTAGTGTAAGTATTACACAATATTAATTTAGCCTAATTTTCACTATCATTAAATTGCAAATCTATTTAGTCCGTCAGTTACAGTATTGGAAAACAATGGACACGTATTTTTTGTTTTTGTAAATTAATGAATATTGAAAAAGATAAAACGCATCAAAACTCGAGAGTGGGGGCTCGTGACGTCACAACGCACTAAAAATTATAGCACGGTGTGACGTATTGAGAATTTTAAAAGCGTCGTATCTTCGCCAATTTTGGTTTATGTAATAAAAGAAAAAATACGTGTCAAATATATTTTTGATAATCTAACTGACGGACTAATTAGATTTTTATAGGACACAAGCCTAATATGTATTTAATTAAAATCACAGAAGGCACTTAAATATTACACCAAAATATTAATGTATTGGGATCACCTTTAAATAATGTTAGAGGTCCTTTAATTTTTTTATAGATAACAATTTATAAGTGCCTTTTAAATTGTAATGTGTCATTGTAGGTGGCGAGCCTTTAATAAGCCAATAAAAATTAAATTGCAAAAAACCCAATAACTGTGACCGACATAGGAATTGACCCCAGGACTGGACAGGATTAACTTGATGACTTTCTTATAAAATTTTTGCAAACTTCGTTCAACAGAAAAGCAAAATTTCTCCAAGGTTTCTCCTCTTCTTATCATCCAAAATAATGGATTTCGTACTTCCAAGGACAGTCCAGCAAGGACGTTAAATACTTGATGATGACGAATAAGCGTACAACCTGTTTTAGGGCGCACATATACCAGGCTTAACCGAAATGAGTTATTGTGACGCTCACGGCCGCACCATCTGTCATTATTTGCGTATAAATGTGTGTGACCTTTAAGTAAAATATATGGTTAGCCTTTAATATGGCTCTCATTGGCTCGATGTGAAATGAGTGGGGAGTTTGATGTGGAAAATACTCTTGGGAAATTAAAGTTCCTTTTGTTTTTGTAATAGTTTTGTAACTGGTAAATATACTGGCTGGTACGACGACCCGAATGGCGCAGTGGTAGTGTGGCTGTCTTACGTTCTTGGGGTCCCGGGTTCGAATCCCGGTTGGAGCAAATGTTTGTGTGATGAGTATGGACATTTGTTTCCGAGTCATGGATGTTTATATGTATAATATGTATGTATTTACAAACAAAAAGTATCTATGTAGTATATCAACTATCTGGTGTCCACGACACAAGCCTCGTTGTTTAGTGTGGCACTAGATGGCGCTGTGTGTAATGTCCAGCGATAATTATTTACTACTAGTTTTTTTTCATAATGCAACTCCAATATTATTTAAAATTATTCAACCTGAAGAATTGCAGCCTTTACCAGAAAATGTTCTATGTTTTATGAGAAAATTAATTGATAAGCAAACTGACATCCTTATTTTGTCATTTCATGTAACTGACAAAGACGTGTTGTAATTTGAATATACGGACTTAATTTGTTTACATTTGTGACGTCTGACAGGTGAGAATTGAAGAAGTAAACGTGTAGCGCCGAACCGAAGTAGAATGAGACTAGGGCAGGCAGGTGATGATGATGATTCGATTTGATTGCTTTCCACTGAGTTCACGAAATCCGAGTATTTTAACATATAATTGACTTTTCTGCACACTCTAGGCCAATATTTCTGATTGAGGTCAAAATCAAGCCATAATTATAACTACGCAACATCCACCAACATCAATCAATCCGCGATTTTATTTCTGAAACCGTATAGTTTTGCCATTTCGCCAATAAATACATCTTATAAACGGTTATAAGATAAAAATCACGATGGGAACTATATCAAAGGCGAGCCGCAACGGGTATCGTTAAACTTTTATTGGTCTATTACTGTTTTATAACAAAGAATATCGAGAGGGAGCTTGCCTGCTATAAAATCCTATGTTTCTGATGGTTCTAGGCGTGAGTTATGGACTGAGAGCGATTGTAATTGGCTAATTAGATTGTAGATAATAATGGGTGATAAATCAAAAATTATTTCTTTACGCCATGCATATTATTGTTTGTGTTAGGTGCTTTTATTGAAAAACTGTCCCACTTCCTTCGACGTTATATAGATAGAGTCTCCGCCCACAGTAACTTTTTGCAGCGATGCGAACGCTTAACTTCCATTATAAAGTTGCGATGATGCCGTTGGCTGTTGTACCATCGTAAGCACGATTCTATTTCGCAACAATCGTGATGCAACCACGATTCAACATCGATACAGAAATGCCTATGAACGCTAGGCAAGATGGACACCGATCGCGCATTTACATCGATGCAGTAGCGATGGTGACGCACGTTTGCATCGCTTTTGTCGCTCGTTGTTAATGCGACTAAGGCCCGGAGTCCACCAAAGCAGAGAAGAGTGGATCAGAGAGGAGATGACGTGTAAGATTCGACCAATTACAGGAGAGACGAGAGACGCGTTGTAGATTTCAACCAATGTGATTGGTTTGATGCAGAAGCGGATGCTCAAAACGCGTGACAGCATCGCTACAAAAAGTTGTCGCAGTTGAAGACTCTTGACACTAACGAGTAACCACCACAGATCACCTATATGTTTAGCCGGAATGTGCGACACTAGTATTTCATTGTTGGTACAAGACACAACCAATCGCAAACTAGTTATCAATGTGTTAGTGAGTAGCTTAGACGATAAGTATTGCAATAACTAAGCGTCTAGACACTCTTCATTACCTTTAAAATTTGTGAAAATAACAATAAAGTACTGACACTGACTAAGAAAGTCCTTCGTTCGAACGAAGGACTTTTCTGTATTGGGGTCAGTACTTTATTGTTATTTTCTCAAATAAAAAAAAATAAAATAAAAGAAAGGAAGACAAATTATAGTAAAGTGTATCAAAGAATTTGTGTGAATTCTTTATAATTTTTCCAAAAATCATTGCGGCAATGATTAGCTTTTCGTACATTATTTTAAAACGAATAGACTTATTTTAACTTATATACTTTGATAATTACCTATGTTATCCCAAAGCTGGGCAAACATCTCCCCATATTTTTCCCTCGATTCCTTTCAATGCTTCGTCTGCTCCGTTCAATTCGGCAATATTACAATATCTACAAATCTCCACCGTGCAGTTTCAAATACCCAACGGAAGTACCGACGCTGAATCAACAACGTTAAAACACGCTATATGCTTATAACCTACACCACACGTAAACAATCGCTCCTGTATAACTTCGTTTCCTTTGAACGTGGCCTCTTTGTAAGACCAATTGAATTAAATAAATAAATAGTACACACTTAAAAGAATTGCTAATGAAATACCGATGCTCAACTGTCAGATGTTCACGTTTTACACAGACTATTTTTAAATGACAAATGGGAGGAATCTATTTTTTTTTTTTCTTTTTGAAGTTTAGCTGTGAAGTCGTTGAGTTAAATGAATATGATTCTTATCTCATGAAGATTGAGAACGAAGCTTGTTGGTACAAAACTTAGCATAATCAGCCTGTAATGATTCCACTGCTTTTAGACAGGATGACTAATCTATCATTTTCCAAAAAAAAAAAAAATGGTTATGATAGGTGAACGGAGTAAAAATAGTAGAGTTGCGAGAGATTCTATTATTATTTATTTTTTAATATAGGTATCAAATTCAAATTCATCATCTGCCTAGCCTTTTCCCAACTATCTTCGGGTCGGCTTCCAGTTTTACCGGATGCAGCTGAATACCAGTATTTTACATGGAGTGACTGCCTATCTGACCTCCACAACCCAGTTAGTAACGGGTAATACGATACCCCTTGGTAAGACTGGTTGTCAGAATTTTTGGGCCTCTGACTACCTAACGACTGTCAAAGATCTACAGATGACAGCCGGGAACAACGGCTTAACGTGCTTTCCGAGGCACGGAGGAAACTCGGTATGTAATGGGTGGTCACCCGTCCACAGACCAACATAGGCAGGCACGGCTTAACCTAACGATCGACCCGAGCGGTTGTTATTATTTAGCCACGAGCTCCTCTCAAAGGTAAAGGTATCAAGGTAGGTCCTCTTAAAGGTATCAAATTCAAATTAAAATACATAATTATTATAAAATTAAAACATTACAAAATTACATTAGAAATATATAACATGTCACCTGTTATCAGTACATTAATAATTTAAAAGTTGGTAACAATAAATTATTACAAAACAAAGAAACCATTTGAGCCCATGCGGGTTTGTGGATGTCACACATGAAGGCACGTGGTTTTTTGGTTCTAGGATATACCGGCCCCGTCACATTGTAATTCTTTTCCGTCAGCAAATCGGCTCGTCAGTTAGCAGACAAATAGATAACAATTCAATCGATCAAAACTCTCTCCACAAATCCATCGATACCTAATAAACCACATCACTAGTTTGACAAACGTCAAACCCGTCCGTTTTGTGACCGCAAAAACTGCGGGCATGACTTACATGCGGTTGAACCGGGTCTAAATTAGACAAATTAGTTGTTTGGACCGGGATTAGAACCCGGAACCGGGTATTTGTCATGCGAACTTAAGGGATGATGATATCTTGTGGTTATAGTTTTGGTAAGAGGAACTTGTGACGTTAAAGGGCGTCATAAGCTTGGAAGGAGTAATTTGGTTAATAGATAGTGCCCGCTACGTCTTGGTGACGTACACTATTCAAGACTGACACTATACAATTAACTAGATAAGGTTAAGTGTGAGTAGTGGTGTTGCGGGACTATTCGAAAGAGATACCGTGGCCCCGGAACACAAAGGGCGATGAAGGAACATGGATGGGTTTTAGTCAGTAAAAGTCTGACACTCCCTCCTGCTCCGCCCAGAGCGGGAGAAGTCATTTGATGATTTCCCATCCGAAAAAAAAAAAAAAAAAAAAAAGTGTGAGTAGTGGTGGCCCGATGGTAACGGACAGTGATTCGTCGTAGGCCATGGGTTCGAACTCTACAGGTACTTAGACACAACATCACGCCTGTAATCCCCGAAGGCTTAGGAAGAACTGTACCCAGTTATAGTACACCCACATTTTAGCAGTAATGTTTAAGTCCCATGTGATAGGGGGCTAGCCTTTTGCCATCAACCAGGCATAAATCTAGACTCCGTCCCCGCTATTGAGAATTTTTCTAATGGTAAAACCCAATAACACTTTGCACGACCAGTGAATTGAACCCAAAACCTCATGATCAGCAGTCGCCATTGCGACCACTCGACAAACGAGACAGTTACTTCGTTTTTATAATAATTTATTTTATCACCGCAGCTCCCAAATCGGTGAAGAGAAACAATGTGAGGAAATCGGCAATTCCTAGATTAATTAAATCGTGACGTGCTCCACTTCGCACGGGTGAACTATGGCCCAGTATTAGAGAATAACAGTATTTTACATAAAGCGACTGCCTATCTGACATCCACAACCCACTTAGTACTGGGTAATACGATACACCTTGGCCTTGTCAGACTTTCGGGCCACTGACTACCTGTAACGACTGTCAAAATATACAAATGATAGCCGGGAACAACAGCTAAACGAGCTTTTCGAGGCACGGAGGAAACTCGGTATGTAAAGGGCGGTCACCCATCCACGAACCAATCTAAGCACGTGCGGCTTAACATGAAAATCGACCCGAGCGGCTGTTATTATTTAGCAACGAGCTTCTCGTGCTAATTATGTAGGTAAAGGTGGAAATTAAAAGTTTATTCATTTGGTATTTGTATACATTAACAGATACGCAGTTACCTAATTTTTCTATGCTACAAACAAGTTTTAGAGAGCAAAACGCCATGACCATGGTCCATGTGCGTATAAATTATCTCATAGAACAACCTATAAATAAACTTTCGATTTTACATAACGTTTGATCGAAAACTAATTAGATTAAAATAACGTCACCATATTGAACTTAATGAAAGTGAATACGGTCACAGACCATAAAACTGAGTTAAGATCATGGATCAGATAGAAAGATAATATCTTGAAGAAGTTCTGCCAGAATAGTTTATGTTTAAAAGAATTGAGTTATTGTTTTTAAATGGAGTGAGTGAAGAAAGCGGCAAAGCCATAGAAAATCTTTTCATCAATTGGCAATCCATCCAGTTTTATGAAGGAAATGAGAATGAATGATAGGGTCCCCACCCTTCCACCCGTTCCACAAGGAAGAATGGAAAAAAATATATTGGTGCGCCGACTTTAAGGAGGCAAGAACCTGAGGGAAAGATAGTGGTATTGGTAAAAAACAATTAACTGAGGTACTGCTAATCGAGTACCTACCAAGCCTTTATGCAAGTAATTCGAAATCTAGGGTTTCAAAATATGAAACGACCGTAATGTAAAAAACAAAATTCGCACCTAATCAGCCTGTTTCCTTTCCTTTCCTCCCCAATGCTGGGATACAGGTAACTTCTCCGTGGTTCGAATGCGAATTGGTGAATATCACAAATATCTCCGATTTCGTGTAAATTCACACATCTGGTGTAATAACTAAAGACAAGATCAATAAAACTCAAGATTAACTCAAGATAAATAATTCATTGACATTTGAACACCAATATAAAGATAAATCTATTGGCGATAATGTAAACGATTCTAATAAAAACCTTTATAACCTTATTCTGTATTGTATTATGTTTTATAGGTAAAAAACTTAATTTATTATGCGTCGATTATTATGTAATTTAATTTAATAATGTTAATTTTAAATTAGTAATTTTATGCCCATTTTGTGACCGATCAACATCGAAACGAGGTAGCTTCGATATCAATTTTTAAAGTAAATATTCACGAAAGATGTTTCAGAATAAAATCATAATATTTATGCAAACTGGGATACTATCATGTATCAAATACAGTGTGAACTGAATCCAATCTAACTTGAAATTCTTTGAAGAAAAATACTAGGTAGACACTATTGAAAAAAAAAAAAACTTCTCTTCCTTTACTTAGAACGTGGTCTTCTTCAAAGATGTTTTACCGACTTGCATTGATAGTTTGTATGTCTCTTTAGTTGGAAATAGGTCACTCCTGAAAAGAAACAGAAATACTGGTATATTAAGCTGAATCTGATTAGACTAAAAGCCGAGCCAACATGGTTGCAGAAAGGCTAAACAGTTGATGATAAAACAGAAGAAAACATCTATTCAGAGGAAAACAGGCAGTTGACTTTACTGTGTGATCCTTAATTGGCAGGTAAAGAAATAAAAATTATTTCTAGCTATATATTTCATTGATCATGATATTTTTATATCCGCACATTTTTCCTGAACACACAGAATACGTCCGCGTATTTCCGATCTATTGAATATTGATCAGTTGTATAAATTATCTCTAACACCTGTTTATACGGAAAATCGTCGTGTTGGCCAAATTGCCAATTTACATTCCGAATCACCACGAAACTGTGGGCAATTTGCAAGTTACGATACTAAGAGTGGGCGACGTTGTATATTAATAGGAATAAGGGAGTTGAACAATTAATTTACTATAAGATAATGCTGTGTTTGCTTTCACTTGTTGTGAACAGGAGTTTGGTTTAATAATTTTAATATTCGTAATTATTATTCATATTTGTTGTGTTGTTATAGATGATAATATGAAGTTGATAACACGGTTATAAGTTGTAACCCTTTAAACTGCTGATGATGAACATTGATATCAAAAGATGATTAGTTCAAGATTAGGATTGTAAAATATAGACAAAAAGCACTTAAACAAGATTGAAGAACTCGAGTCACCAACATATCTGGCAAAGTTAGTCTAAGTGGCAGCAGTGGGCCGGCCATGTCTGTCAAAGAACCGATGACCTATGGAGAAAACGAATCGATGAACTGACGTCCTAATGAACATACATAAAATTAGACCACACAACTGAAGTAAAAATGTTCATAAAATTAAAACTACTGGGCCAAACTATGTTAAATTAAAACACGTAAATCGGATCATAAATCTCAGTGTAATCGGTGTACATACATAAAAAAAAAAACACCAATCGAATTGAGAACCTTCTCCTTTTTGATGTCGGGGGGAGCAGATTGCAGGTCAGAGTGTAATTTTGGAAGATGCCTAAATGGGTGTGAAAATACACTTAACGCAGCCGAAAAGCAATAAAATTGTTCTCCCCGTCACTACGATGTTTTTTTTGGTTCAACACTATACCTGAGAAACTTCTAGTTACGGAGATATTGGAGGTCAAAGTTCCAACTTTTTCTAGGAACCATCAGCACAGTGTTTTTAGCGCGCTACATTGGGTCCTACCGTAAACTGTGATTTTTTACCCCAAAAAATGTCATTTCCCAGCAACCATTATTGCGTACTTAATTTGATGTACATAATCTTTGGTTGATGGCTCCGTGAAGGGTACATTAACACCTTGTATAATATTTCTAGCAGTGGACTATGATGAGCCGAGTTGATTAAACCACTATGCCCAGTAATGACTGTGTAACTAAGTCACTATGCATAAACACACACTACTACCAACATAGATCCTACTATCATACATACCGACTAATATACACCTGAGATACTCGAATTTGCTATACCGTTTAAGAATTATGCTAATGCTGAATCCAAGGTTGAGCTGAATACAGTCACTTTCTACGTCTGGATCAATCCATTACATTCCATTAGCATGTAATGTGTCAATATCCATTAGAATAAATACATATCCAAATTGTAACGGATTACTCTTCAATTTATAAATATCATGTTTTGGAGAAATATGGTGGTCGATAACAAAAAAAAAATGTTATATTGTGTTTCGAATTTATTAAGTTTGATGGTGATGATTTTATAGGTCACATTAATAAAAACGTGAAAAATTATAAAAAACTAAAGTTGGTATTTAAGTTACAGTCAAAACTGTTAATCGTCGACCCCATAACCTGCCTATGCTGCTATTGTCAGCGATAAAACTGATGCGTCGCAGCCTAAGCGACAAACCAGGAAAGGGGAAAATTTAAAAATGGGTGCTCAAGGAGCCTTGGCTGCGGTCCGTAGCTCCGTGCCAAGAACGAGCCAAGTTGATGAGGAGGGCTTCACTAAAGTGGAAAGGAGGAAGAAGAAGCCCTGTTCTCGTAACCTGTGCGGTACCGCACCGAGTGGCCCCAACATGCTGCTGCGTCCTGCTGTGCCTACGACGCAGCTGTACATTTCACGTCTGCATCACTCCACTACAACTGAGGAAGTGGTGCAGTATTTGAAACTGAAGACCAACTGGACTCTGAGGGTCGAAAGGTTGGAATCGCGCCACAAAATCAACTTTAAGTCATTCGTGGTACGAGTTCCAACCCACCATCTGCAGACCTGCATGAAGGAGGACTTTTGGCCGAAGGGTGCCGTATATCGACGTTTCCGAGGGCGGTTACGCGACACCACGCAGCGAACCACGACGCTGACAACGTTGCGTGTATAGTTTTAGTCATAGTTTGAAATATGTCATGTATTAGCATTTTATTGTAGTTAATTATTATTTTGTGTATTTTATCTATGGACCTTAGTTGCCTGACAATAAAATGATTATTATTATTATTATTATTATAATCGGTCAAAACCACTTTTGACTGCTGGTGTCAGTCAAAATCCTTATGAATTTAAAATGCGTTTTCTGCATAAAAATATGTTGTTTTAGAACGAATCAGTTGTAATTACCTGGTCCTAAAATTACACGGTGTTTTTGAAAGGGTCACAAAAAACAATCTAACAACCTAATAAGTTTCTGAGTAAAATTGTTATAATTGTTAATTGTTAAAATTGTTTTCACCGATCAAAACTAGTTTTCACTAGTTTTCACTGGTGGTGGTGTTTTCAAGTAGTTTTGACTGATTAACAGTTTTGACTGTGACGATGTCTAAATAGCTACTAACAGACAAGTCATGGCATACGGTGACAACAGCCCTTGAACATACCGAGAAAACTGACGGTCGACCAGTTTTCAACCCTATTACCTAGGGCAAAAGCGTGAAAAGTGGCAGGACTTCAGTGAACTCGGTAGTACAGAGGGTCGACGATGAGGGAAAAGTAAAGTCAACCGTGCTAAAAGTTGTGAAAGAAATAAAAAAACGCATTGAAAGCGATCATCGCTTATCTAGGTCTCCAGTTAAAACCAAGTTCCTTCTTAAAATGATAGAAAAACCCACACGAACAAGAATCTCCCAAAGAAACAACAAAATTGTTTCTCATCGCAGCAAAATTAAAGCAGTCCTAACTACATCATTAATATTTAAACACACACAGATAGCGATGTCTGCGCGTCTACGGAAAGAAACAAAGTGTCGGGATGTTTGCTCTTATAAAATTTTCATGTATTCTCATAAATAAATAATAGACGGAGCAAGTTTTCGCTTTGGATGAACGTGATTGCAAACCCTGGTATTTCCGCACGCCATTCTGAAATTAAAGAACAGTTTGTTGCTTTAATGGCGGAATTCAATGCCTAGAATCATGAAGAAGGAATTATGTTATTGCTCTTATAGAAGATAAGCGTATGTAAGTCGCAAGCTTCTAAGCTAATATCAAAGTTTGTTTGGGGTTTACTAAGAAATCATTCTTCAAGTTAGAACTTTCTCAATAGGCCTTGCATGTTATAATGCCTTACTTAAAAAAGTGGTACCCAAAAATTATTCTTGAAATTCCAGTTGTTTCGCCTTTGGCATTCCTTTTCAGCAAAACTGCGACTCTTTCTGCAAGTACAAAAACAAATTTTCATGTAATTTAAAATTATATTTCTGATAAAGTATCAGGAAATAGCTAATCTGGTTTAAACACTACAAGAACTCGAAATATAAAGACAGTTGGAAATTGAAATTCAATAACTAAAATTAACAACAAAAGCATAAATTAAATTCGATTCCTCTCAATACACAAAATCGACTGTATCTTGGAGTATTGTAAAAGTGTTCTCTTTTAAGACCTCCTACAAAGATTCTGCGTAATTTCAAAATTTCCATCTACCCCGAATCTAAATGCTACAGGAAAATGTTTTAAATGGAATTCCAGAAATGCTCTTTGATTTAAATCCAATCAGAATTGATATCTGTAGGTGTCTTTTATTATTTATTGAATTCGACATTAACATTTCAGATATTTAAGAAATTTTCAGGAACATTATTCGCGGAGGTATTCCTTGGGTTTAACGACATCAATTTTAAGGAGACATGTTTAATTCAGTGCCAGGTTAGACGAAATGAAAGGGAGAGAAAAATGCTTTCCTTTTAAAAAGTAATGAATTGTAGGATGTTCTAAATCGAATTGTAATTTTTAAAGGTGGACGTAACAGTTTATGTTTCAAAGATTACCTACACAGAGGCACTTTAGTATTACATAAATTATTCGCTTACGAGTAATATTTTTATATCCAACTTGTTACAAAGTTCGAACAGGAAATCGAGTCAACTTTTATCACTTCTTCATAGTTTTCTTATTACTTCCAAGTTAAATCTAGTCGTAATTTCTTGGCAATTAAAATAGCCGAGTTGCTCAAGATTACTAAACTTCTTTCTGTAAAGGAGAAATTTTAGGTTAAATATAATATTATATTTAACCTAAAATTTCTCCTTTATTATTTCAAGAGAGTTTCTAGCCGTATCAACCTTAGGTGTCGCAGTGTCTCCGGAACCACTTAGCAAGTTTTAATTCTTAAGATCACACAGTGCATTAATAATGAAACGCTGCCAAGTCGCTGCCGTACAACTCCTACTGAGATATTCTAGTCTCCTTTTATATGTCAGCACAGCTTCAAAGCTCTACATATTTATACAATTTCTATTTAATACGACCGTCGCAGTTTTCAACAAGATCTGTCCGTGGCATAAAATCTTGCGCGAACTGCTAGTTTAAAATTTGTATCAAAAGACGCCATTTCATATCGTGCCTCATTGATCAAAGCATTAAATGTTAGAGTACTTCCAACCTTTACCACTTAGGAGCTCCCCAGATGTTTTGATTAGATTTTCATGTTTCGCAACTAGTCAAACTTCGGATGGAATGGACTTTTCAATGGATTCCAAAGTCATAATTATCTTTAAGATGTGTCCCTGTGATGCTGAAATTGCTGAATTTTCCTTGTTCACAAAGTTACTTTTTAGGGAGGTGTGGGGGTTATCAAGAAGTTTGTTTTATCTCGAAGAATTGCAAAAGAGCTGGCCTTGAATATTGTTCGCTCGGTAATCAGCGAATTCAATTAGCAATATTAACTATTTAGCGAATTTAGCGGTATTTTGTGGAGAATTTTGTGAATTTTGATGAATTGGGGTTTAAGGTGTTACTAAACCGATGTTCCGTCTAAAATTTTAAATGGAATTTTGGCTGTTTACATAATTAATAACGCATAGTAACATTGTTATAGTTTTTTAATTCAGTAGCACCGTAAACTGTTCCTGTCAATTACGTTCCCAAATTTACGGGACTTTTCCACCGAACTCTGAAGTTCTCAATTTTTCTTACATCCTCGACACCCACGGAGATTGACTATTAAAATCCCCATCCAGAGTAAACTTTCAATGGCCTTTCTCCACCTCTCGTTAACACAAACGTCAACGTTGAAAACTTTAACCTCAATTCCCTCAGAAAATTGTATTTCATTTTTATTTGTTCCCAAACAATTTTCTTCATCTACTGCCAGCGTTTCAGCGAAAATAATTTTTCGTTGAGTCAGAACGTTAACCAATTTAGTCTAAGACGTGACCCACGCTATTTATGGGACAAACTATTTGATTTGGACCCTCAGCAAACAGTGACCTTTGATCATACCTCTCTGATATAACTCAAAGACTTTTTGTATTGACCTCCCAAATGAATTTGGTTTTATTTGTTCCAAAACAATATTTTTGTAGTTTTCACTTTAGTAATATTTGGATTTAATATGTCTGAAGGTTCTGTAGTAATATTAAATTTTGCTGTGATGTGGGATGTTATTAATATTGTTTCGAGTTATGTTTGGATTTGGTTTAAGAGTTTGTTTCGTCTCTTCATGTGAACTTTGGTGTGAACCCGATAGTTGTGAAGTTGATAAATTATAAGCTGTGCCTCTTGTACAGATAAAACGTCTACTATCAGTATGTGTGATGCTTCCAGTGCTGTGCTAGCTTAACAAGTCAGTCATACTCGTATCTGTTCAAAAACCTATCGACCAAATTCCTGAAAGACTAGTTTTACTGTAATAAAATATTTACGTAAATAAATTATGCTTCACGATGAAGATTAGATTGGTTCAAGTACTTTTTAAAATGTTTCTGGTACACCTTGGGACATTTTTTTTTTTATTTGATCATGGCGTAAAAATACACCAACAAAGTCAAAATGAAATTATAATAACTCTCGTAACTGTCTCAGTTAATAACTATGGTCAGAACCTCATTTGGGAAGAACACTTGTTTGTCTCCAAGAATTATATTGTGTCGCCCAAATTTTATTAATGTTTTATTAGGATTCTTTCAAGGACTTTCCTGAGTTTTTTTCGGTTTGGTGTCCTTTCTGATTTTTCCTTTTTCAGGATTTATTTTACTAGGTAGGTACTATATTTTTATGAAACACGTGGATTGGGCTTTATTAATTCAGTTTGAAGTATATTTGCTAGATATTTCGCGTTAACGGATACTTACTATAGCTTTATTTACACGAGCATTTACTTAGGATTCGGAGAAATTCTTCTTTTGGAAAATAGAAATATTATGTTCCTTAAATAAATTTAAGAAGATATTTCTTACAATAAACATTTATAAGAAATTTTATTAAGCTTTCTCTTGATGTCATGGCAACCAGAGAGCCTAGAAAAAGTTTTTATAACTACTCAATCGTAATCCTACCTTTCACTTACGTCAATTTGTATGGAATACTTGTAAGCCTTTCCCATTGAATTGACTTAGCTATTAGTTTCAGATCTAACTGGAGTTGAGGTTTTTAACGCAATCGAATTAGTCTAGAAACTCGTATTAAGCTCACTGTAGAACTTGCGCGTATATATGACGTATACGTTGGTTACATTTTATTGCACCTGAAAAAATAAAATTGATTAAGAAAACATCCATTTAACATGCCTTTGTAAAATAAATAAGCACAATAATTTCATACAAAATCTAAAACAAATTCAATAACACCATTCACTCATATCACTCACTCACCCACTTACCCTTTTTTTTTCGGATGGGAAATCATCATAGGACTCCTCTCGGTCTCTAGGTTCATTGGAAGACCAGCGTCAGACAGCAGCACCGGTCTGCCCTGTCTGGCTGAATGCTGAATTTGACCTTTTTAGCGCAGCCGTGAGGCACACAGCACATACTATATTTTCCTCCTTATTTTGTATCTTTTTTTATATTATTGTGTAACTGACTTCGTATAAATATTTTTCTTTCTTTCTTTCATATATTAAACTCATTAAAAATCACATAAACAAAATCACAGACAAAACAAAAAATCAATCGATCCACCGTTACTTTCAACATAATCGAATAATTCAAAAATATTTTATCAACCGACATTTTATTACGATCAACGTTAAAAAATCCACTTGTTTTCCCAACTGAAAAATCGTTCCCATTCAAAGCCTTCAAGAACAAAAGACGGTCAAAACAAAGGCTCTACCACTACAATAAAAAACTCAGGGATCTTTGTGAACCTTTTATATTGTTAGCTAACCTTTTCCCGCTGATCCACTCTAGTTTAATAACCTTTAGCAATGTTGCAAGTAAAAATGAGATTTCACAACTCGATGCGTACCTGTGGTCTATGAAAAGATGCCTCTTTTTCCGGTTTCATGTTTTGGAAGTAATCGCGACTGAATCGCGAAATTTGGAACGAAGTTAGCACAGAATGGATTGATAAAGAAATCCGGTCGGCGAAAACAGGTAGCCTCACCTAGAACGCGATGCGCTATTTACGCGATGTCTAACAAATTAACGGTAATCACAGCGTGCACAAACTGCGAGAATTTATTTTGCAAACATTCATTGGGCGAGCGTTTGTTACGCGACGAACATTAAATCGCGTACGTAAATCAAAACACAAATAAAAATATAATCGCTATGCTCGTGAACGAATGTTCGTACCGCGAATTAATGTTCACCGTTCTAAAATCAAACGTATGCCAATCGCAACTGCGCTTGCAATCACCACACAATAACTATGACGTGACTGAACCAGGGAACCGAATTTTGCAACTTACCTGTATTTTTTAAAGCTGGTCCAATTGTTGGTGGACTGACATTCGTAAGGCTTCAACTTGGACTGAATTGCTGTCGCTGACAATTAGAGACCGTTGCCCCGAAGTTGGGCAAGCAGTAGTAAATTGTCAAAGTTTGTAGGATAGTTTGTGAATGTGCGAAATTATGTCATCCCCGTATTATTAATAACGTTAACTTCCGCTTTGACAAAGGTTTAGTTCATGGTGTAGTCAAAAGCTTAGAAATAGGGAGGCCAACGCTTTAGGAATATGTGGTGGGTGATGGCATAGCTTTAGAAAGGGTGATGCAAACCTTTTTTTCATCATCTGCCTAATCTTTCCCAAATAACATTAGGCTTCCAGTCTATCTGGATGCAGCTTCCCTATCTTATCCACAACCCAAGATACTGGTTGCTAATACCAGACCTTTGGTAAGAGTCGTTGTCACACCGGTGGGATTCTGACTAACCGTAACGACTGTCAGTTTCTTGAAAATTGCAGCCACTGCAGCAGATAGATAATGGGTAGATACATAATGGATGGTCGGTTACCCATCCACGGACCCACCTCGGCAAGTAAATACTGTTTAGTGGCTTTAATTAATCTTTAATATAGTCGTGTAGTTGTTATTAGAGTCCAACAGATGAAACTGCAATGAATGTAACACAACTAGCTTCAAAGCATAATTTAATGCCCTAAATGTATTGGTTTTCCAATGTAGTTGGGAGTTTAATAAACGACAGTTTTCAATATAAGCCACGTACTGAAAAGCGCTTTAGCTTATTAATGGAGTGACGCTTTCCAAGACCGGCCATTTTGTACGTGAATTAAAGTAATTTATTTTCAGTACTTTATCCATACTGCTGAGTATGAGTTCAAAGTGTTATTGGGATTTCCCATCAGGAGTTTCCCAGTAGCAGCCACGGAGGCTGAATTTGCGCTCGGTTGATGGCAATAGGGTCGCCCCCTATTACATGGGACTTCAAGATGACTGGCGAAATTTGGGTGTACTACAGGCGTGATGTTATGTTATGTGTGTTACTATAACTATCTCAATAAAATATGTAGAAAAACTGCATTAATAAAGCACTCTCTCTGAAATATGTCTGATCTAACTTACTGCCCAATATTTCAAATCTGTCAAAAAAGAGGGTTTATTTCTGATCCACCCAATCTTATAATCCTAATGGTTTTCTCTCAATTTTGTTTATTATTTCTATTTCTTTCTCTTTTTTGTTAATCTTAATCTGATTGTCGTGGGTGAAGTGTATTTTATTAATATCGGATCGGATATATTTTAGGAGATTCTTCAACTCGAAACTGACTGTATCGTTCTGACTGCCTCGTTGGTCTAGTGGTTGCAAGCACCACTGTTAAGCAAGAGGTCTTGGGTTCGATTCCGGGTCGGGTAAAGAGATTGGATTGTTTTGGGTTTTTCCATCAGGAATTTCTCAGTAGCAGCCAGGGACGGCGAATTGTAGCTGTACTATTAGGTACACCCCCACCTAACCCTTTGGCGATTACAGGCGTGATGTTACGGTATTTTCAAATCGACTGTTTATCTACTAATCTGTCACAGATTGTTCAAACTGTCTGTTATAATAAAATTATCATCAAACGGTATTAACATTCCAAGCCAACATCTCGTCTTTAAAGATAAGATAAGCCCATCATCATCACTAGGCCAATTAACAGCCGTGGTATATTAATATCGTACTATTAAAATATCTGAAACATTGTGTGTTCAACTAAAGCCATAAAAAAAAGTTTTGGTCAACGATTTAGTGTCTCTTAGAAGTTTGGTCGTAAATGAAGAGCTGAAACGGCTAAATTTTCTTTTATGTATCCTGTCTTTGCTTCATTTTTATAGTATTTTAAAAGATCCTTGAGATTTTCATACTGTTTTTACTTTGTTATAAAACTTTGTGATTTACTTGTTTTTAAGATGTAACATTATTTTCATAAGTTGCTTCTTACAAACTAAGATCACAAACACTTAATTAGTTGATAACTTATTTAAATTTTCCAGATTGCTGAACTAAATTGTTGTCATTACTATCGCGAACTTCAAATCTACATAAACTGACGTTCAGAACACAAAATACAGTAGCATAATCTTTAACATCCACTCTCAATACGAGACTCAACATTTAAATGTTAACCAAGAGTTCTATTTTCCAAAATTCAAAACCGATAACACTGGACTCGCGTGTTGGATTATACTCGCCCACTCTTTCTCATAGGGTGAAGGGCTACGTCCCAGCAGTGGGAAAGTTATTAACTGATTATGCTTATATTCTTTCTATTGTGTTGATGGCAAATTTTCATGTAATATAATATATTTGGCCCAAAATCTCTCGCTCGCTGATGCAGTCATAATATCGTTAAGTATTACACATTATCCTAAATATGCTATCCACTCCCAAATGAAACTCAAACTCAAACTCAAAGCATTTATTTCAATTAGACCATTACGGCACTTTTGAATGTCAAAATTACAAATAAAAAACAAAGCTACAGTCCCAGTCACAACGCATAATAACATGAGAAAGTACTGTATTTGCCCATTCCCTAGCGTAGATCTCTATGGAGAAGAACGGGCAAGAAACTAAATGGACACTCTTTTGAATCAAAATATTGTTACAAAATCTTGGTTACATCATTAATTTTGAAATTATACATATATTATGTGAGAACGATGTAGAAAGACGTGCACATTAAGAGCGTCCAGAGTAGAAAAAGACAACAATTTAACAACAAACGAATTAAAATGAAACAACATTTAAATCTAAATACTCTAGAATAATAACGTCAATAGCATCTCCATTTTTCTATCACCCAACAAAGAAACCACCTTAAAGATACTATCACCAAATTCCATCATATTTGGCCAAAAACTTCAACCGACCATTATCAAGACCATCCGTATATCATCTTCTAACATAATAAAACAGGTTGGAGAATAAGAAGCACCCCATAAAATTCCCATAAAACCATTCAAGTTTCTTTCTGCCGTCAAAGATGTGTCGGCATTAGTCGAACGAAGTAATTTACGCTTTTTTTTATATCCTACTTGAATCACAATGAAAATGGCCGGAGAATTTGCTAAAGATTTAAGATTATAGACACGTGGGATATTGTTATGGCCGCGGGTAGATTTCGGTCGCGTTAAGAATTTGCTGAATTTTCTTTCCTTATCGGTTTGACTATGGCTGGTTTGTCGTGAACTGAGATCGAATTTTTGCGTAATGGGATTTTGTAAATTTTAATTTGTTGTCTGTGATTAGAAGCCTCCTTGCGAAATTTTCCTTTTTTCTTTTTTTTTGTTACTTCTCCTACTTTTAGCAACATCTACGGCTTCCGAGGCATTGATGTTAACACGTATTTCTATACGATAGTGTATAGAAAAACGTGGCCCGACGATAATTCACCTTCGATTTGGTTTGTTAAGCGTTAGGACTTCTTCCTCTTGGTCTTTTGCCTTCTACTTGAAGACTTTTATCAGAATTATTTTAATGAGTTTACTCGTAAACGCCGTACACTTTATTGTTGTTAAATAATGCTTGATTTTAAAGCTATAGGCGTAATATTTTTTTTTCTTATTTTTTCAGGAATATTTGTTCAACAAAGTACACAATTTTTTTTTTGTAAAATCATCTAGTAGTTTCAGAATTCTAGGTCAGATTTTATAATTAAGTTTTCCTGTCCGTTAAAATTAAGTTTGAAATCGCTGTTAGATTTTATTTTATACCTGGGATCAATTTTTGAGCTTTATGGCCTTAAGCCTTATATAAACACCGAAACTTTTAACCGGTATGTTGCTAAGTATTCAAAAATTTTTAGAAATACATGCAAGGTTGCTAAAGCTTTGCACATTAGCAACAAAATCAAAACAGCAGAAAACAAAATAAAGACAGTCTGGAAAGTCATAAATAATGAGACTAACAGGAAGAAAATAAGTAACACTAGCTACACATTAGATTCAGCATGTGGTCCTAAAAGCTCTAATCTGGAAGTAGCTCAAGAATTTGTAAATTTCTTTACCGATATACCATTAAAGACGACGGAAGCTCTTAATTCCTCACCTGAAGTCTCAATTGGTTTATTAAAGGCGAATGTATCTGGCTGCACGGTTGAATTTAAATTTAAACACATAAACCCTATGATAGTTATTAAAGCTTTCCGGCAAATAAAAATCAAACTGACCGTAGATCTATGGGGAATGTCTATCAAAGTTTGTGCATCCATACTTGAGACTATAGCCCCATACTTAGCTTTAATTTTTAATTTGTGTGTAGACCAAGGAGTTTTCCCTGATCTAATGAAATACAGTAAAGTCATACCTCTTTTCAAATCCGGGGACAGTAAAGATACTAATAATTATAGACCTGTATCCGTGTTGCCAGTTTTTAGCAAGGTGTTTGAAAAGGTAATGCTTAATCAAATGCTCAATCATTTTAACACCAACAAAATTTTACATGATCAGCAGTATGGTTTTATCAAGGGACGTTGTACGACTGACGCCGGTGTAACCTTATTAAAGCACATATTTACTGCGTGGGAAGAGTCTCAAGACGCCATAGGAATATTTTGTGACCTTTCCAAAGCATTTGATTGCGTAAATCACGACACATTACTTTTGAAACTTGAGCATTACGGATTAGGTCAACTTGCACTTAGTTTGGTAAAATCATATTTGAGTGATAGACAACAACGTGTTCAAATAAATGGTGTTAATTCACAAGGTTTAAAAGTAAAAATGGGGGTTCCACAAGGCTCAATATTGGGTCCTTTCCTCTTTCTCGTGTATATAAATGATCTACCCTATTTATTGAAAAACCAACCTCAAAATATGGTGTTGTTTGCTGATGATACTTCCCTTATTTTTAAGATAAATAGACGGGCCCAGAATCTAGATGACGTGAATGATGCCATACTTCAGGTCCATAATTGGTTCACAGCAAACAATTTAGTATTAAATGAAAAAAAAACTAAATGCATAAGATTTGCTTTACCCAATGTTAAAAGTAGTGATTGTGAAATAATATTAAATAAAGAGAAACTTGAATTCGTAGATAAAACGGTTTTCCTGGGGATTACGCTTGATTCAAGGCTACAATGGGGTTCTCATTTAACATCCCTTGCGGCGCGTCTAAGTTCAGCAGCATATGCTATTAGAAAAATTCGTCAATTTACTGATGTAGATACCGCTAGACTGGTCTATTTTAGTTACTTTCATAGTATAATGTCTTATGGCATTTTGCTATGGGGACGGGCTGCAGATATTGAGTCTATATTTATTCTGCAAAAAAGAGCCATCAGAGCCATATATAATCTTCGTAGGCGCGATTCTCTAAGGGAACTGTTTAAGGATATTGGCATCATGACGGTACATTGTCAGTACATCTACGAAAACATAATGTACGTCAGAAAAAATCTGCATCTTTTTGGTAAAAGAGGTGATAGACATAATTACAGTACTAGAAATAGGGACCAACTAGTTCAGCCGGGCTTCAGACTCGCTAAAGTGGACTCATCTTTCATGGGGTACTGTTTGAGATGCTATAATAAAATTCCACAAAGTATTCTTGAACTGAATGAGACGAAATTTAAAACATGCATCAAACGCACACTATGTAAGCAAACTTATTACAAGTTGGGCGATTATATCGCAGATAAAAATGCGTGGCTCAATGCTGGTCCTGCTCCACATGGACAGGGGCGCATAAATTGATAGTATTAAATAGAATTGTTGGAGCTGCTGAAGATTGTACAACTGTCTTTGCATTGTATAGAATCAATCTCTAGTATTATATAATCGCACAGCCCATATTGTGTGAGTACTATGTACTAGAAAGCTATCATTCACTGAAATCCTACGTCTTTTCTTGACTTGAATGTGCCCTGGCGGTTGAGAGTATGTCACGCTCACTCTAATGTCTCGCTGATGGTGGCGCGTGTGTCGGATCATTTAGTTCCCTTCAAAATGGTTGAGTTGAATGGTGCTGATCCATGCGTCATGTTCGTGAACGGGCGCTGTCAGTTGTGACTGGTCAACTCTTAGTTGCCATGGCTTATTTGTATGTTTATTTTTGAATTGTATTTTTTGTTTTTTACTATGGACACTTTTAACGTGCACATCTTGCTACATTGTTCTCACATAATATACCATCTCAACATGAATGATGTAACCAAGATTTTGTAACAATATTTTGATTTAAAAGAGTGTCCATGGAGTTTCTTGCCCGTTCTTCTCCATAGAGATCTACGCTAGGGAATGGGCAACTACAGTACTTTCACAGTTTTTATGTCTTGTGACTGGGACTGTAGCTACATTTAACTTTGTTTCGACAATTCAAAAGTGCCTGTAACTGGCCTACTTGAAATAAATGCTTTGATTTTGATTTTTGATTTTGATTTAACTGCAGATTTAATTTTCACTTCACTGGGCTAGATTGTCATTACAATTTGTTTTACTGTATTTGAACTATTTGGTTCGAAGCCATAAAGTTTGTAGTTGGTTATTGCTTAAAAATGTTACTAATTTTCATACTATAATCTAGCCACACTCCTGTAAAACAATACATACTTATAACTTTTCGTTATAATAACACCGCATCATAAAATTACAATATACGTCTTGAAAATATCTCTTCCAAAAACTAAAAAAAAACCCGCGTCAGTGATTTTATTTACTTGTACCTACTTTATTTATTTGGGTCCTAACTAGTGTAGGCACAGAAAGCTTTCCATTTCACACTTGTTATGTAAAGTCACTGCTTTTCTATACTAAGCTTTCCCGCACTATCATAGAAATAAAAACCAAGCTTCCATTTTTTAGTTATTTTACACATAAAAGATCTTGTTGAAAGCTTTTTTCAGCGCTTGGTCTCAAATCTATCGATCTGCAACCGAACGATCCAAAGGAGCTAAGCCCAGGCCCTTGTACCCTTTCCCCGACAACTATCAACATTATTACAATTTGTTAGTAGTCTGTCTGTTTGTCGTCAATGCTGAGTACACTGTACAGCGAAGAGTGGAGCTTCAGAATATTTATGAGCTGTTTATCTGCACAAATCAATTTTTTTATGTAAATAGTCTGCGAGACGTCTCGGACTAGACTGTTAAAATACTCTTTTAAAATAGGTTGGTCTGCTTGTGTTTGTTTTTAGTCTCTTGAAGAAACAACTTAGTCCAACTAAATTTTGAATTGTCAGTGTGTTCACTACAACAGTTTTGTTTTGTATTAAATCAGATTTCACGTTGACCATGATAGGACGAGCTAGACAAAACAAACGACCACTGGTCGACATTGGCCCTAGATCGGAAGAACTGTAAGTCGTGGGGAGAGATCTTTGCCTAGCAGTAGCATTATACTGGCTAACAGTAACAATATATCTGCATGTATGCAAGCTAATATTGCTTCATACAGCGAGTTTTTCTCAAACTGCGCCCAACTTTTTCGAAGGTATCATACTGAAAAGTTTCGAAAAGAGGCTTCAAATCTAATCGCCCCCGCGAACCAGACAACACGTCTGCTCCACATTTCCAAACAAGGTGACGACGTAAAATCTCAGAACACAATTCCAAAATAATATAAAGGCCAAGCCGCGGACAAAGTCTAGTTGATAACAAACGATGTTATCTCCCAGATCCTTCAAGTTTCTGTGCACGGACCGGCGACCTTTTTCTCAAGTCGTTTCCTCCAGGGATGATAATATTTAGTGTTCCAATCTTGGGATAACTTTGATTTTTAGGGTTTGCTTGGAGTTATCTCCTTTGAGCTGGATTGTAGTAAAATTCTGTTTATGTGTTCGGATTGAAGACTGTATTTGATGGTGGGTATCGAAAGGTTCGTACGTATCTTTGAAAGGTTTCGCAGACAAAGTTCAATCATCGTTATTTTCTGTACGATATCCATTTGTAAGTAGGAGCTCGTAGCTAAATAACAACAGCCGCTCGGGTCGATCTTCAGGTTACGCTGCGATTGCTTAGGTTGGTCCGTGGATGGGTGACCACCCATTACATACCGAGTTTCCTCCATGCATCGGCAAGTACGTTAAGCAGTTGGTTCCGGATGTCATTTATAGATCTTTGACAGTCGTTACAGGTAGTCAGTGGCCCGAAAGTCTGACAACCAGTCCTACCACAGGGTATCGTTTTACCCAGTACTAATAACTGTGTTGTGGAGGTCAGATAGGCAGGCGCTTTATGTAAAATACTAGTATTCAGATTTATCCGGTTAGACTGGAAGCGGACCCCATCATAGTTGGAATAAGGCCAAGCAGATGATGATTCATTTATAAGTAGATGGAGAATAGATTATAAACAAAAGTCGCAAATACTATTTAGTATTTTGCAGCATTTGTCTATTTTACGGATAATTTATATCAATAAGCGAATGGAGATTCGTACATTCTTACAACATGTATTAAGGCAAATGACAAAAAGAAAAATAAAACAAAACCAGTATCAGTAATGCCCTGTTCACGGCCTCAGATATAAACCCACCCCCGCCCCACCAGGCCACACGGGCGATAGGGCCAACAGGAATCACCATATAAGTGAATATCTAGAAACTTTTATAGTTGACTATACAAATCATAAAATTGTTCAACTGGATCAGTTGACCAATTTAATAATTCATTAAGTCGACTGATCCCGCGGGATCCGCCTGTGTGGGATCAGTTAACTAAAGAGCCTGACATGCGACTCGACTAGTGCTAATCGACACGCGTGTATTAATCGCGAGCGCAGTAAGATTTTTAGCATCATCTTACATTTTGTTTTCCTCGCAACCGCTGTTTCGAAACACATAGCTTGAAGTCGTGGCCAAGCGGTGAACTGCGTAAATTACTAATCTAGTTTTCCCAGTTTTCAATTTAAACCGAGCAGCGTCAAAAGCTGATATCGTAAATACAAAAACCGTTTACCTCCTAGAGCGACATAATGATATTTGGCAGCAAACACTAATAAAAGTGACCATTACCGTGTTTAGTGATGCCAAAGTCCGCTATGTGCCAAACTTAGTCCTCTTCTAGTCTATTTAGTCCAGAATTAAGTTGTTGTAGTTTGGTCTTTGGAGCGTCGTTTCTGTCGCTTAGATGAACAAGGGATAGTTTGGCTTAAAGTGTGAGGTTTATTAACTGGTAGAATAGTTTCTGTTATTTGGCATGGTATAAATGATTCTCTTTCTTGTTAACGTTGTTATTCTTCTTAGGTCTACAAATTGTGATTTCCTTGGTTGTTTGTTTAAAAAGACTTTATAACGTACTCAGGTTGTTGTAATCAAGGCACACACCAATACCTTTGCTCTCGTGGCTATGTTTTTGTGCTTGCTCCTTGTTTATTATTTGATCATCATCATCATCATCATCATCATCAGCTTCCTGCCCTTGTCCCATTCTACTTGGAGTCGGTGCAACACGTTTTCTTCTTCCATTCTCCCCTGTCAGACGTTCACTAATACGTGTTTGTTTTCATCCCTGAATAAAGAGAGAATTTAATTATAACTCATATTGTCACCAAAATGTTCATCCCTCATAAAGTTTCGAAACAATTTAACACACATGGAATTCCATAACCCTAAAAGTATCATACGAAAATTTCAAATCAATTCACTGGCCCAACATTCCAATCCCAGGTTTAAACGAAACAGCGAAAAACATTAACCGTTCGTGAGCCCAAGGTAAATGTAATTCACGGGGCAGACGACCTCAGGCAAGATTAAAAAACTTTTGGCCCAACCCTGTGGTTTTGAGGGCAAAAAAATATTAATGAAATTTCACGAAACCTCCCCGCTGACCGAAAGGAGCGAACTTCATCAAAGTATTTTCTCTGTAGCGGATAGGCAATTAAGAAATTCAATTTTGAGATACGGTATCGGTTCCTGAGTACTAAGTGTTTGAAGGGTTGACGGTTGTCATCGGATCATTTAGAAATCAATTTTGCTTAAGTGGTCTCGGAAACGATGGACTTAAATCTGATTGGAGGGAAGAATTACGTCAATATTAATCATAGGGAGTGATTGATGACTTTTTTAAGGTTATAATTTTATAATTGGTCCCTGGTTTACGCTAATAGGCTCGCCTCTATTACAGGGACTCAAACATAACTAGCGAAATTTGGGTGTTTTTCTGAGATTACAGGACTGTTTTCAAGTTATGCTATAGTAATTTTGTTATAGTAATAAAACTGGCGAAAACTTGTGATTATAAACAGCTGATTCTACAGTTCAACCAAGAAGTTTTTACAGTCCCTTATCTACATAATATCACTGAAAAGCATCTCACTGTTCTCAAACTAAAGGCTGAACTTTAAGAAAACTTAACTTCGAACCTATAACTATTCAAGACAATAGAAAGTACTGCGATAACATTTAGCTTAATTACTTTCCTGAACTCTAGTACACTTTGCGTTAAGTCATACCACTTAGTCTTTCTTGCTTTACTTTGAGGAACAAGGTCATCTTTTCTTTCAGAAATTCTGTAGGGTTTTTTTCATCGATGAGGGAATCATCTTCAACTTTCATTATTTGGCTACGAATAGGTGGCTTGCTTAACGCCAAGAGCCTAGCAAAAAGCGAAGTGAAGCAAACGTTTTAAAATTTTCGAATATCTAGCCACACTGCGTGCTTGGCGCCTTCGTCAGCAAGTAACTGTTAAGTCACTGGGCTCTGGGCGCCAAGCAAGGTACCTGTCCGTGCGGTCGTACCCTTTTTGTATCAGTATGTCTTCTATTTCTACACAGCTTTATTAGCTGTCATCTCAGTAGTCAACTCCTTTCTAACCATATCATCTTTCACGCAATCAATCGAACGTTTCTTGGGTACCCCTATTTCTGGTCTCATAGCCATTCACAGTCATCTAGTAATTAAAATGAAATTTTTTGAAAGCTTCTAATTAATCTTCACTACCGTATGCAACTTGATACTTAATAAAAAAAAGATGCTAATATGCATTTCAATTTAAAAAACATTTAACTGTCGCGTTGGTCTAGAGACATAGGTACTTCTGCTGAGCGTGAAGCCCTGGGATTCCATTCACAGGCTTTTCATTTTGCGGCGGCCGGAACGCTGTGAGGTTCTCTCCCTCTCACGTTCAGCCACCTCTTTCTCTAGCATTACTAGGATACTGCCGCGCCCGGGGTGCACCGGCCCAGCAGCTGCTCTTCCCTCCAGACGTAACGAGAGGGACCAGCAGCCGCCAGACACACGTGGAGGACTTCTGACATCGCACCCCTCTGTCTGACCTTTCTGGGTAACATCCGTGGCTTTATGTTATGTAGACGTTATTCGGTTTATCACGATTTTATTCGTAATCTCACGACACAGTTCTTCATTTTTATCACATAATCTTCCACTATTAGCACTCTGCCTCTCCATCAGCATACAACAGAAAATAATACTGATAAAGTCGTGAAAATGATTTACGGATATAAAGGAGGCTCATATACTGTGAGTGAGAGGGGTATAATTGAACCAGTATGATTTATACTGCGCTCATAGCTGTTTTATCTACGGCCTTATTTCCGAAGCAAGAGTAAACAAAGGCGAAATGGATATAAAGTAATGGGAGTCGGGAAGTGTTTTCAACGCTGTAAAAGTTTTCGCCACGAGGTTTCTGTTGCACTTAATTGGTTTTTAAATATCGTGTTTTTGATAGATGGGGTGTTTTTTTTTAAGTTTGGTTTTTCAGATTTTTGGTGTCCAACTGAAATCGGTAGGTAAGTTATTAATTAAAGATATAAACATTTCCATTTCATTTCAAAAAATATTGCTGGGAAAGGATTTTTTTTTTTTGGGGCGAAAAATCATGTTTTGTGGTATAACTCAATGTTACGCACTCAAAACATTGTGCTTATGGAGGATGGATTGGATAGTACGGGGGTCGTGGAGGTGTTTTAAGTAAAAATCTTACATTAAAACGTGTATTTAAAAAAACTTATCAAAAAGTTGGAACTTTGACCCCCGATATCTCCGTAACTGGAAGGTTCCCAGGTATAGTGTAGAACAAAAATATGATCGCAATGACGGATAGAACAAGTGCCTTTCGGCTTCGTTAATAAGTTTTTTACACCCTTTATGTATAATTTCAACATGAATGATGTAACCAAGATTTTGTAACAATATTTTGATTTAAAAGAGTGTCCATGGAGTTTTTTGCCCGTTCTTCTCCATATCGTTCATATCCGTTCTACGCTAGGGAATGGGCAACTACAGTACTTTCTCAAGTTATTATGTCTTGGACTGGAACTGTGTTTTTTTTTTGTATTTTTAACATTCAAAAGTGCCGTAATGGTCTAATAGGCTTGTGTCCTTAAAATATCGAATTAGTCCTTCAGTTAGATTAAAAAAAAATATTTGACACGTATTTTTTCTTTTGTTGCGTAAACCAAATTTGACGGTTTTAAAATTTTAAGCTTAATACGTCATGACGTGCTATATTTTTAGTGCGTTGTGACGACACGAGCCCCTACTCCCGAGTTTTGATGCGTTCTAACTTTGTCAATATTCATTGATTTACAAAAACAAAAAATACGTGTCAATTATTTTCCAATACTCTAACTGACGGACTAAATAGATTTACAATTTATTGATGGTGGAAACTAGCCTATTGAAATAAATGCTTTGAGTTTGAGTTTGAATTTATTGCACGTGTTTTATATGACACAAACTATAACTGAAGATAACTCAAAAAATCGCTTACACAAAACTTCTACTTATACAGCTTTGCCTTCGTCAGCAATGCAGCAATATTTTATATTCCGAGCCGCCCAACTTTGAGTACCCAACCGATGCTTATCCCAATTTCCTTAGAACTGATGTAAACACAATGGAAATACCGCATCTATACCGTTTTACCCCACTCTCCCCAAAAAGGGTTCCTGGGCGGAGTCAGTGAATTATGGTCTTTTAAAATCTTTTTTTTTCTTTGTTATCGTTCAGAGTTTTTCGTTGCGATAAAGAAGATTACACCATTTATCTTAGGGTTGACTCTGAAACATTTGTGCAGTTTGTATAATTTTATTTTTTTGGGCCTTTCGGGGTTTGAAAACATTTATTTGTCTTCTAGTGAAGCGGTTTTATTGATTGCCTTCATATCCAGACGTATGTAGATAGGGCATACATTTTTGTTAGCTTCTGTTTCTATCCGCTCTGGATTTTCTTAATAGAGGTTAAACGTAGATAAATGATATATTATTTCAGGTAAAAATTTTGGAGACAGTATTAGGTATGTTTGTCGGAGCCGGGCTTACGGCTGACGTAATCTGTCTTTGTGGTGGGAATGTCTCACCACTGACGACCATGTCTCCTATTTCTCGGACATGTAATTTTTTTCACGGTATTTTTTTTCAAGATATGTAGATGCAGCGCCACTACAAAAAGTACTATAGCGCCATCTATGATACAAATGAAAAACTAACATCAAAAATCCTAAATTGCGCAAAGTTATCCGCGACTTAAGACTATTTAGAAAACCCGACAACAACTGTCGGGCTTGTAGTAGCCCACTAGAGACAACACCCGTATGGTCGGAGGATCCTCTCTTTTCTATGGGGGATGAAGGACTTTAGACCGTATTCTTCATAGACCTATGTATAAACATACAGGTAAGGTTTGACTTCGAGCTAGCAAACAACTTGCAAATAACATAAATAATTTATTATATGTTATTTGCAAGTTGTGTGTTGTACGCCAAATCACGCCTGTAATCCCGGAAGAATTTCGCCAGTTATGTTTAAGTCCCATGTAATAGGGGGCGAGCCTATTGCCATCAACTGGGCACAAATCCAGACTCCGTGGCTGCTATTGAGAAATTCCTGATGGAAAAACCCAATAACACTTTGCCCGAGCTGGGAATCGAACCCAGGACCTCATGCTCAGCAGTCGTGCTGCCACTAGACCAACGAGGCAATACTCGAAGAACAAGTTATGTAGTCCGTTATACTAGACCACCACAGCACTGCCACCTAATGGTGTTGCTACAACATCACTTGTTCTTGAAGCAAAACAAACCAGAAAATAAACAAAGCGCGCGAAGTAGGCACATTTCTCACTTCGAAGAATTTGTTCAGCTGCTCTTCGGCAGATCATAAACTTGTATGGCATACTAAAAAGCAGATCTGAAGTATTTATTTCCCAAACATTAATTAATTATTCATACATTAATAGACTCGGCAAACACAAGTCTTCCAGTAGTGTTTCCTCACCGATAAAATAACATTGTACAGAATAATTACATATAAATTATGTATGAACGTGAATAATTAATGGTTATGTGGACCATGTTTGGGAAATTATTTTGCTTGTGTTTTAAATGTTTGGGATGAGTTAGTATGTGGGTGGGGTGTAATGGTAGAAGATAAATTGAGGGTTGAATTTCGTAGAAAATTATTTACATTAGTATAATAAGGTTATTCGTCATATTTTTTTTACTGTCGTAACTAAGTTAATTCTACAATTTGAAATCTTTGAACTCGTAGATAAAGTAAAATAGCTAACATTTTAAGGCCTTTTTATATTTATCTGCTGAATAAAATTGAGCCGAACTACTTATCACACCTTAAGCTTTTTACCTTTTGAAAGGAAAACCTGGATTTCTAATATAACTGATGAAAATGGGGTTAAAAAAACAGTACAAGCAAAATTATCGACATAGCCACTAAATTATACAAACAATTGTACCAGGCTCAACACAAACAACCAAGACACTACACTAATTACTGCCCTGACTCTGTACAGGCGATCAGTCCTTACGAAGTCCAAAGGGCTCTTCGCGAAATAAAATACAATAATAGCCCTGGCATAACAACAGAAGTTTTAAAGCTATGGAGCAGTGTTCTTGTACCTCACATCACATCTTTTTTCAACACCATCTTACACTCCAGCCGTATTCCTTCTGAAATGTGTCACTCCAATATTATTTTATTGCACAAGAAAGGAGACAAAGCTGACATCTCGAACTATACTATCTTTAAGCATCATCTCACATTTATACAAACTATTTATTAAAATAATAGAGAACCGTATCTGTCCTACCTTTGACTTTCACCAACCTCCCGAACAAGCTGGATTTCGTACCCAATTTTCCACAACCGATCATCTCCATACTATCAACCAAGCCATAGAAAAGTTCTGCGAATTTAACAAACCACTTTACCTAGCCTTTGTGGACTATGCCAAGGTATTCGACAGTATTGACCATCAGTCAGTTATTAATGCCTTGGAGTCCCAAAACGTAACGCATACCTACATTGACCTCATTGACACCATTTATCGGAACAGCTCTGCCAACATTAATTTACATATTTCTGGTCCTAATTTCCACATAGAAAAAGGTGTCAAACAAGGTGACCCACTCTCTCCAAAGCTCACAAGCGCACTGCAGGAGGTTTTTAACAAATTGCCTGAGTCATGGCACACACGAGGCGTAAACGTTAACGGCCATCAGCTAATAAACCTCCGCTTTGCTGATGACATTGTGTTATTCTCCACATCAGCCTCAGAACTTCAAGAAATGCTCCAAGATCTGAGCACAGCAGGTCTTGAGGTTGGACTTTCTATAAACAGATTCAAAACCCAGGTCATGACCAAGAGCACGAAACTTAGGGTCGAGGTAGATGAGCATGTGTTGCAATATGTCGATGAGTATACATACTAAGGCCAGATAGTGTCTTTGAAAAATAGGCAGGACAAAGAAATAGAAAGACGAGTCCAAAATGCTTGGAAGTCCTTCTGGGCCCTAAAAGAACACATGAAGGGAAGCCTTCCAATAACACTGAAAAGAAAACTCGTCGACATGTGCATCCTGCCCGTCCTAACCTACGGTGCGCAAAGTTGGTCACTTCCTGAACAACAGAAGTCCAAACTCAAGATTTGCCAGCGGGCAATGGAGCGCAGCATGATAGGTGTTAAGCGGACAGATCGCATAAGAAACACTACCCTGAGCTTCATTACTCAAGTTGCAGATGTTGGAGTAAAAACAGCTAAGCTGAAGTGGCTGGCCACGTAGCACGAACGCGCCCAGAGAGATGGGCAACGATCGTCAGTCATTGGACGCGTGTCGGAGGAAATCGCCGTAGCGGCAGACCGCGACGAAGGTGGTGTGATCTCGTTTGCGGGGCGAACATGGCCAGATATCGTACAGGACAGAGAGGTTTGAAAGGAGAAAGGGGAGGCCTTTGCCCAGCAGTGGGACAACCAAATAGGCTAACAAACAAAAAAAAAGCTTTTTACATATTTTTATATCTTAAAAACACTAGAGCAATCCAAGTTTCTGATTGTTCAGAAATAAACCATTTAAATTAACTTTGATTACTTATTGTACTTATGTTTAAAGTAACTTAAACACAAATAAAAACAGATGTTTCATTTTACTCATGAGCCTAACCTGGCTGTTAGTTAACGTGATAAGAACCAGAACTTAACCGCAACTTAAAACCAATTACCTATATAGGTACAATCCAAGGGCTTGCCTTGGTATAATTAATTAATTGAAACCATGAAACATTTATTTTTCTCGAAAATCTCATTTGATAACACGCTTGCAATCTCCGACAGGTCAGGCCACCCACATTTCCAGTTACATTTTAAGTCCCATGTAATAGAGCCTATTTAATTGTCATCAACCGGGCAGAAATCCAGACTCCGTGCTTGCTGCTGAGAAATTCTTGATGGAAGAACCCAGAAACATTTCCCGGCCCCGGCGATTGAAGCCAGGACTTGTGAACTGAGATAGATCTAACCTAACCAAACACAGGTGTTTTTACAAATCTTTTGCAACAACTTCCTTCGAACTTTCTACTGCCCACTCCAAAAACAATCGTTTAAACTACAAAGATAAACATCATCTACTACCGTGTGATATCTCACATCTTGGCCACCAGGGAGGTCAAACATTTTCCAGTTCTACTTTGACCCACAAACTTTCAACTGGTTTTAAGAATGTCCAACATATGCTCAGAGATAAGTTTTGTGCCGTAAATTTTATCAGCTGATTGTGCTTCGTCGTTATTAATAGGTTAATTTTCTTTTTTTAAGATAATTTTATTATGGTAGTGTAGAAAGTTGCTTATGAATGGGGCTGATTATTCAGTTATTGGACTATTTTCACATATTTCTTATTTGAGTTAGTTTATGATTTTATAGTTTAAAACTTATTATTTTGTCACAAAAATTGGGTGGGCCCAAAAATGCTCACGAATATTTTTCAAGATTGGACTCGAGCTCTTTTTTCAATTAACAGGAATACTGTAAACCATAATGTTATGTAATACTGTTACTCTCTTAGCCTGTGTCATCCCATTGCTGGGCAAAGTCTAAACTAATAGACCATGTACGCAACACCACACAGCGCTTTAAAATACAAATTACTTACGTTGCTCAAAAAGCCGCTAAGCTAAAGTGGGACTGGGCTGGCCATGTCTGCCGTATTCCCCACGAGCTGTGGGCCAAAATAACCATGATGTGGAGCCCTGACACAGCCAGAAGGCAACGCGGTAGACCTCGCAGGAGATGGAGGGACGATCGAGGGACAAGCTGGACAGAATCAACGACCAGTGGTCCACATTGGCCTTGGATCGAAGGATTTGGAAGTCATGTAATACTAAACTAGAAAAATACTTCTAGCCTTTATAATTGTCTAGGCTAGACCAAACCTTAAACTATAATTACTCTGAACCTAAATTACTACAGGCTAATAACTATTACTATTTAAGTACCGACGTAGCCCCGTGTACCTAATCACCCACATAGGATTGGCCTAAAAAGCCAACAACTTACAGTAACTTGCGTGAACTTACCTAAGTAATACTAGGAATAATGTTATGATAATTTTATACGTGGTTAATATAATGTTTTCATTACATTCCTCCACAAAAAGTTATTAGGTTATGTATTATATCTTAAATCAAGTTTCATCCAAACGTTATTATTAACACCCACACCTAAGGACTGGGATTTCAGCTCCTTCTTAAATATGAGTAATGAAATTCTAATCTGAGGTAAAAACTTTTACTGTTTTCTTTTGTATTAAATGGAGCAAAGTTTATTTGTGGTAGGTACGTGGTAGGTAGCGATCAACATTTTCTTTAAACTGGCTACCTCGTTAGTGTAGTGTCCGCAAGTGCAACTGCTGAGCACCAGGTCCTAGGTTCTCTTCCTCCGTCGGGATTTTTTTTTTGAGTTTTTCCATCAGGAATTTTGTAGCACCCACGGAATCTGGACTCGTGCCTGGCTGATAGCAATAGTCTCGCCCCCTATTACGTGGGACTTAAACATGGTGAAATATTTAAACAAACAGTGTCTCTTAAACCTTCATGATGATTTATCAACCAAAAAGTAGCCTCAATCTATAAAAAACAATCGGGGTAGTCTTTGGAGACTGCCGATAGAAGTGAAAACAAAAAGTACACAGGCCCCTCCCTAGTCGTAGCACTGGTTATGCCCCGCGCATGCCTATGTGGTGCTACGCCGTAGCGGATCGCCTTCGAGTGCTACGAAACGTGACCGCACGTTACGTCAAGTGACGATGAGTTTATTGTTTTTCCTCCACCCAAAAAGTGCTCAACGCGTCTAGAGAAGTTTTAAAACATTGAAAAAACATAATAATGCAAAATAATGACGATTAAGCCAATTCTGCTGGCTTGCTTTATTACTGCTAGGATACAAATCTTTTAATATTCAGCCTAAGTTTAGTCAAACTAACACTATAAATTAATAAGCAAGCAGCTACATCCCTGCTCACCCATTTAATGCAAGCTCCAGCACTTTGTAGAGCAGGAACATAAATAGAACAGTACTGAAACAATAATATATGCGGCGACGTCTGTTTTACTACATTTTGCATACATTATGTCAGTGTATTTATGCCTAAGAACTTAAGTACGGAGAGATGAGTTATTGCGGTAAATGTTTGATTTCAGATTGTTTATGCAGTAGAAAGAGATAAAATTACTTTTACTTGAAAGCACATCATCTTCCTGCTCTCGTATATTAGGTACCTATTTGGGTTGGTTCTTCCATTCTCCATTTACTGCTTTTCTTTTCATATACGTATCTACTGACCCTGTTACCTGTAGCGTCAAGAAGCTTTTTACAAAAAAAAAGAACAAATAGCTTTACAGTTCACAGTCATTACAATAACAATCTACATGCCTTGTATTCCTATCAGTTAAATTGCTTCCTTAAATACAACTGTTTCAAAATAGCTGGCATGAATATCCATTGCCAAATATTCCGCTGAATCGCGCATGAATTTGCCTTTAAACACCGTTCAAAACTTTCACTCCGGCTACCATAAACGCCGGCAATGTTGAGAAATTTAATATACACCGAAATGATCTAAAACGGGTCATTTCAGTACCTGACCTAGATTCAATAAATAGGTTTCAATGCTACATCCAACTCGAAGCACAATATCAATACCTTTTACTGAAAGAAATCCCACCGAACTCCAGTATTCCACAAAACCAGTTACCGACCTCATAAACCACGTAATATTATACCATTTTCGTAAACCAGGTATCCTAAAATAATATATTTTTACGAGAACTAGCAAACGTTACAGGTAAACTTATTATAACTTACTCGTTTTATAACAAAACTTTATTATACGTAAAATTGAGTCGGACTGAGCAATAAAAATGATTTAGATTATGTTGCCTTAATTTTACAATAGGTTACGATTATACTAACTTCCAAACATTTTGGTATGAAACCCTTAATTTAAGTGAAAATATAGCGCAGTAAATCATTTTAAAGGCTGTTAAATTAATATGTATGCCGCTATTGTAAAGGTGGCTTCAGTGGTGAGCAATGCCAGAGCTGTGAGTGAGCGATTTTTTATTACTTTATGCATATTGAATGTGTATAAAAAATGTTTTCCTGTCATGTTTTTTAATCCTGCTGTTTTGTTTGTGGATTTATGAGATAATGGAACATCGACATACACATTGCACTGTTCCGAATGCTGTTCTTTTTCAGGGTTCCGTACCTCAAAAGATAAAAAAAGGAACCCTTACAAGATCACTCTCTTGTCCGTCTGTCACCACCGATTTTCTCAGTAACCGGTGGACCCAGCAAATTGAAATTTATACCAGATACTTAGTTGTATAAAAATCAAGGTCCTGAGTCAAGACGATAAAAGATATGGGCAAATTTCGATTTTAGCGAAAACTTTTAAAGAATCATCAAATTTGGCGAGAAGCAATGTCTTACAGCACATGTAAAAGGAAAAATCTGAAAACCGTAAATGTGTAGTTTAACAACAAAATACCTACAAGATTATACGAAACCCTCGGTGCGCGAGTCCAACTTGCACTTGGCCGGTTTTTTTTTTACTCTTTGTGAAGAATTTTGTACCGACTTATTTGCGGAAACCATGACTATAAATGCTGTCATAACAACAAACAACAACAACAACAGCCCATAACGTCCACTGCTGGACATAAGCTTCTCCCACGATGGGAGGAATTTGCCGTAATCTCCACGCTTGGCAGGCGGATTGGAGATCGCAGTGATGAAAGACTGACAGAAAATGACTAACAGAAAACGCTGCTGCCCATTCTCAGGTCTACGGAGGCGCAAGGTGTTCTGCCTCAGACATTAGTCGCCTCATACGACTCCCGTGAGTGTAATGGGTTGGTTCTATTCTACTCTGCCGGATACCACACGGCTGACCAAATGCTGTCATAATATTATGTAGTTCTTGTTATTATCGTAATGGAAATAAATCTGTACCGATTCTAGAGAAAGGGTTGAAATAAAATATAAATGCGAACGTTACGTTATGTCTTTGTTTTATTCGGGTAATTGGACTTCGATGAAATTTCATACAGTAGACCATGAGCTGGTTGGTTTAATTTTTTTTGATATTTTTTACCCAATAGTATGTTATTGTGGGATTACAATTATTTCTGATCTCAACGCGAGGTAAGCCGTGGGCAGAAATCTTAGTTCTTACTACTGTTATAAATGTGAAAGTTTGTGATTTTACGCAAAAACTACTGAACGGATTTGGATAAAATTTGGAACACATAGTTTATAACCTGTATTAACTCGTAGGATACTTCTCCCGAATTTTTATCCCGGTACTACTATATTGTGGGACAATAACCGAACCTCACGCGTGGTAAGCGTTGGGCTTGAGTTAGTTTTATAATTATATTATTTTCGTATTTATAATCGGCCTTCTTATTTTTTGTATGGTTAGTGCCTAACCTGGTGTCAGAGTTTTATGCGGCCTATGGGCCTCTGACATACCGATTAAAAAATATCTCTCATTTAATTATCACCTAAAAGACTTCACCGTTAGGTACCCATAGCCCAACCCCCACTGTAGCACGACCTAACTCGGTACAGTACCGCGGAACTCTCGCCAACCAACCCCTGAATAAGAATGAACTTTTTGCACCTCATTTTAATGTCAGCTAATATTATTCGGTTTCTTCAGTGGCAACTGTTTTAAATTTTAAATATCACTTACCTATGTTAAGAGTTTATTAACTTGATATTAAATTACTTTGTCAACCTTGGGAATGGAATTTGAAAATTCAATATGGGACTTGCTTCGCTTTCGTTTAGTGTTATGAGGTTTTTTATTATTTGACTGCCTTATTGGTCTCGTAGTCGCAAGTGCTACTACTAAGCATGTGGTCCTAGGTTCAATTCCTAAGTCGTGCAAAGTGTTATTAAGTTTTTCTTTTATGAGTTCTCAGTAGCAACATAGAGTCTGAATTTGTATGTAAAGTTCTACATGACGCTTAAAAAAAATTGGCCTGGTTGATGGCATTAGGCTCGCCTCCTATAACATAGAACTTAAACATAACTGGCAAAATGTAGGTCAACTACAGGTTTACCTCTGCCTATCCCTTCGCTGATTACAGGCGAAAAATGTTACATGAAAATTCAATATGAGACTTGATTCCCTTTCGTTTGGTTTTATGATGCTCTTTATGTTGTGATATGAGCAGTGTTATAGGATAGATAAGTCTGTTTGCGTTATATGAGACAATAATCGTTATGTGTATGAAGGAATAGGCTTGAGCTCCTATTTACGTAATAACGCGCATCTTTATTTGTGTTTAGCGATGATTGTGTCTGAAAGAAGAAAAAATATGAGCGAAGTTATAGTGCAATAGACAGAAAAGTAAATGATTACATTCACTTATTACAAAGCTTTTGTCAGGGGTTTCATCTGCGGGGATTTTGTGAAATTACCAAGATGATCAATCATTATTATTTAGTTTCGCTGCGTGGATTCCGCACGTTTTATGAATTTTAACACCCCCTCCACCCTTTGAACCTCTCTTGAATAATTTTGTAAATAGATTTTATCATGTAACCAAATAAGCTATTCATTCATCCCGTGTGCGGTTGCGTGTTTCTACAACAACAAAAAAAACAGTACGTTTAATAATGTACGAAATATTGTCTAAAAAAATCACTTTCACTAAATTGAAAAGAGCTAGATTCTCAGCAAAACCTTACAAACAAAAGCCTGAGTTAGGTACTAAGACATAAATTCTACGTCTGTCGTGACTCCAGAAAAAAATACCTTAAAGTTCAATTTACGAAAAAGCGCTCAGTCAGCGTGTCTAGACCATTTGGTAATTTAAAGGCTTTCTTTATTACGAGAATACACTGACCGCCTCTCATTAGTTCGTAAAAAATATAGGGTGTGTGGGAGACTTTAAATGACAAGGGTACACCCTGTATACTGTACCCATCTCAACACAACAGGGCTACCATCTGGCAATTCATTTGTATTGTCCAGATTTTTAAAATGATGGGCAAACTCAACAATAACTGTGAAGCTCGCTTTTAGGGATCCATTTCCAGTCCTTGCAATTTAAAAGTACTGCGGAATTTCGAAACTTGTTCCAGAAGTTGTGTTTTGTTTTTTTTGGGTTTACGTCAGTTGGTAAACTGTAATATCAGAATGTTTTAACGTGTTGGTTGGTAGCCCTGCGAGGTGTGTGTGGTCAGGAATACAAATGGCGTCGGCAAGACCGTGCGTCCTCCAATGGCTTCATTTCGGGTCCAACGGACGAATATTTGCATGTTTTGACGACGGTGCTAATAATAAGTAGCTGGGGATTTAAATAACTTTATCTCTGTTGTTTATTGTGGGGATTTACATACATAGGTAGTGGTAGCTACACATATAATGTAAAATACGAGAACATTATTTTTCAGTAAATTTACGACCAATTTGAATGTTCACAGTTATCATTCTTTGAGTGATACCATACCAACAGTTGTTTGGTTGAACAAAATGAATGACTATGTCAAGGCTCATTGACAATCAATTCGATTAAAAATGAGATGATGATGATAATATTTTATGGAATATTCAACTCAAACTTTTAAATAAAATACTTGAAGCAGATAAAAAAGGGCACTAACAGCGAAGCTGTTAACACCTTAGGCTGGATCAAACCTGTTTGGGAAAAATTGAAGACTCGGCTCCGGACACCTGACAAATAATGTACTGATCTATCTGTCAATCTATCTCTACCAGTTTGACCAAACCTCTAATCAAGAAAAGTCCGTCACATCAGTAAACCACATCGTTGGCCGTGCCAAATCCAATGCAAAGCTCCCAAAAATATCTCATTTATAAATCACCATGGCAGCCAATCCGTTTACCCCATATCTTCCCCAAATTTGTGTGAAGATAGCCATTGGCAAACTATTTTACTCCGAAAATAGTCCTAGACCCCTGAACAAACGACGGAAAATATTCGATTTCATTCAACTGGTTTATTGTTAAATGACAATCACTTGTTGATGTCAACACATCAAATCTTCAGAAGAGAAATCTTTTCAACCCTCTTTGAGGGGCCTCGGATTGGAAATACAAAGGTTTGGAGTAAATAGGAAGGTTGGACTACCGACTCATTCCTAGTCCTCGATAACTTCAAATAAGTAGGCTATATTTCGTAACCTTTCTCTTGTAAGGGTTCAATAACGTTTTCAGCATCTACAAGGAAAAACATAACAAAAATATTGCGTAATCTCTCTCCCCTTTTCCGAAGTTTTAAACTCGAAAAACTCGAAGTTTCGAGTTACAATACTTCAATATTGTGTTGCTCAATTGTTTTTTTTCCTGTTCAAATCCATTCATTTTATTTGCTAAGATTTAATATAAGGTTTGAAAATATCTGAATAGGAAAAAAAATATGGTGTAAGCCTTTGAAAAGCTGTTATTTTATCATCATTATCATTTGCCTAGCCTTTTTCCATCTATGTTTGGGTCGGCTTTCAGTCTTACCGGATTCAGCTGAACACCAGTATTTTACATGGAGCAACTGCCTATACAATCTCCACAACCCAGTTAGTACTGTGTAAATACGATACCATTGGTAAGACTGGTTGGACTTAGTCAAACTTTCGGGTCAAAGATCTAAAAATGACAGCCGGGACCAACGGTTTAACGGGTTTTCCGATTCACGGAGGAAACTTGGTATGTAATAGATGGTCACTCATACACGGACCAACCTAGGTAGGTGCAGTTTCACCTGAAAATCAATCTGAGCGGCTGTTGTTACTGGTTTGTTGTTGTTTTTGTATTTTTCTATATATGATAGCAAATTCATCAACAGAACGTTTAGGTATGACGCGTTTCTTGTTCTATGTAGGAAGCGAATCAGGAAATTCTATTCGCTCAACCAATTTTCTACGAAAAAAAGACAATTTACAGCGGTAACTCCAATTTCCGAGTTATCTACCCTATCTATTATTGAACACAAAACACGCGTGTAAATCCATTTCAGTAATCAAATCAATTACTGGACTACCCACTTTTAATGTTAGAGAAAATAAAACTATTTTTCTTTCTGTTCTAACGACAAACCAATGAATTAAATATTATCTGCTGCCCGATTTTGTACACGAGTTTTAGTTTATGTTACTAGGTACTATTTTGTACACGTGTATTGTGTTTTGATGAACTATTAGTAAAGTATATTATGCCCAGTTAAATGCTATAATTATATTAGACTCGGCAATAAAAACATTAATGCAATAACATTGACTGTACTTGATACACATTACATCCGCCTAGATTTCCCAAGCTGATGTCGCTAAATATCAGTTTTTTACATGGAGTGACTGGCTATGTGACCCCTAAATACCCTTTGATAACCTCCGAATACTGAAACGTCACTCAAAATTTAAGGGCTGCTTAACATTTTAGCAGCTCCTAAACTTTAAATTTCATATGGCCAAACGTCACTTTTGAGTATCTGTTAAATATAAGTGCTACTTACATTTTGAGTGACGTTTCAGTATTCGGGGGTAAGTCTAATAGGTGACAGACTTTCAGCTCTGACTATGCGTGTAGTACCTACTGTCTGACCGTCGGAGATCTACAAATCACAGCCGGGACCATCTGCTTAACGTGCTTTCAGAGGTACGGGGAGAACTTGACATAATGATGGATGGTCACCCATTCACGTACCAACCTCGGCAAACACTGCTTACCCAACCTCCAAAATCGACGCGTGCGACTATGATTTCTGAGCCCTTCAACATGGATTTAACTTACCTTCAAATCTCGATAATAATATTTCTATCTTTCTTTCAGGTAACCACCAACCCCAGTGCTAAGTGCAAGTGCAGTGTAGTGCAGTGTAGTGCGTGATGTCAGAGTGACGCCTTTGGAGGCCACTCGAGGCCACTGGAGGCCATGTCAAGGCCGAGGCTCAAGTGCACCGCGTGGGCCTGGCTAGCGGTCCTCGCGGCCTTTGGCAGAACCACAGCGTACACAGACACTGAGGAGTTCTTGAGTGATCTTGATAAACCAGGTGAGTTATCACTTATCAGTAGTGCAAAATCTTCATGACATAAAATAATTTGCAGGTCAGGTACTATTCTTAAGGCGTCGAGGGGTATATTCGGGTATTAATATAACAATATACTTAGGTAGCTAAGTACTCGTTTATATGAATGTTACAAAACGTTGACTCCTATTAATTATAAATGATGTTTATTTTGCAAGTAGGTTTTTACAAACACTTTTAAACGTTTTTTAAAACTAGAATGGGCCGGTGTTTCGTACCTGACTACTCTGAGAAAAAACAGCCGAAACAAACTCAGAGTTCATAGTCTCTTTTGAAGTCCAGACATAATCTTGCTCAATTCACATGAGGACCATGCAGATTAGTGTCTGAGATGGTCTTTTGAAGAAACCACACAGATTTGAGTGGACCTGTCCAGTCAGTGCAAAGCATTTGTCAGTTATCGTGCAGCTCGACTTAAAACTCAAGGAGCTCAACGAAACTATGAAAAATACCAAAGAAAGGACGTTTGGGTAGGTCGCATATAGTACTCAAACTGCCAGACAGTTGTGGGAAAAAAACAAACAAAAAATAAAAATGTGACCCACATGGTCCTAACATTCACAATAATCAAATAAAATTAATAATAAGTACTTTTCAAAATGTATGTCAATAAAAATCACAAAAACAATTAAATGTCACAATGCTAATAAATAAAAAACACTTAATAAAATAAGATACAACCATTTATCTGTAATACTATATAGAAATTAATTAAAAACTAAGTATTAAATAAACTAAAATAAATAAACTAACAACAAACTTTAATAAAATAAGTATTCATGTCAAATAGGTAAATTTCTCATAAAATGACAAAAAATAAAGTAAAAAAAAATAAAAAAATACTGAACTAAGTATTCATGTCAAATAATTCAATGTCATAGTGTTTCTAAGAAAGGAATTAATAATAAACAAGCGAAGTCTGAAATTTCGACATTCACAGAGCAAATTTCATTGGAGCAGCTTAATCCCAAGCCTTTTTATCTTCGAGATAGTGACTAACATGATAGTAGGCTTTCAGGCATAGCTTTCGTTTTATAAACGATTTCATTTTATTTAGGCTTAGTGCTTGAATATGGCTCGGAAGTTTATTGTAGAAACGTATACATTGGCATCTAAACGTATCCCCTATTTTTTTGAGCCTCGTTGCAGGAACAACAAATATGTGTTTGTTCCTCGTTTTTATATTGTGGATATCACTGTATTTTTTAAACAAATTAATATTTTTGTGTGCGTATAATAATTGACTGGAATTACATTAGTTCTTTACATAATACCTGCGCGTTGGTGTTAAAATTTAAAAGAATTTTGTTCGCATATAACGTAATTCGTCATAGCGTACTTTCGGAGTATCGTACTTCCCAATGACAGACATATGATTTGGTGAAATTAATGTGTCAAAAGCTTTTTTCTTAAGTTGAAAAACTGTGGTGTTGTGGAACTATAAATAATGTGAACAGCATTACAAACACAACAAATAATGAAATATACTTAAATTACAAAGATTTCCCAACACCGCTACACTTCGTCATAAGAACAGTTCACATGAGAAATAAACACATAAACAAAACATTACACTACAAAATAAACATTTAATCAATCTTAAACATTTACGACTGCTTAAATAAACAGAAAGAGTTACATTTCATTAGTTTCCCACATCGCATATCCCAATAATTTCGATTAGATGCTCGCTTTTTAATTATACTTGGACACTCAACCTAAATAAGTTGAAAAAACTCGTTTGGTTAAAAGATAGATGTTGCATCGAAATAAATTTATCTTCGACTGACAAAAATGTTGGTGTGAATTTTAGACGGAGCAGATGCTGGTTAACCTCAATTTTAGAAATATTATTAAATCACGAATACTTTCGTTATCTACATTAAATAATACCGTTTTTAACTAGAATTGACACGTAGAATAGCTAAAATAAATATGTCTCTACACTTGAGGAAAATAACACAAAGAAGTTAAAATAACAAGCAAAAAAGTGACTGCCCGTTGGTCTATTGATCGCATGCGCAACTACATGAGGTCCTGGGATCGATTCCTAGGCCGGGTAAATGTTGCTGGGTTTTTCCATGAAGATTTTTTCATGGCAGCCGCAGAGACTTGATTTGTGCCCGGTTGATGGCAATGGGCACGTCCCTATCCCGTCTGGCATAGGGACTTGTGGGCGAATTGTGGTACTGCTTAGGCATAGCTGTACCCAATAGTAGTCTATTGGGTACAGCTATGCCTAACTCTTTACTGCGGTGGCTCTTTAGAAGACTGATTGTCCTCTGGCCTGTGAATAAACATTAAAAATGTAAGAAGTAATCAAAACTACATAATCACGTTTTCCACGACCCTGAATATCACAATCACGCGTTTATTGATCCATAAATTCATGTAAATATACCGTCATCACATCTCATCTATCTTTCGTCAATTTACTCCGCGCACTGAGCCCAAAATTACAATATTTTACCGTGCAATCAATCAACCGACGCGTGGGCGCATTGCCTGGATAATATAATGATTTTTAGCGATAATCATCAACATTCTGCTCCAGTGCACCAATTATAATGTTAATGTTTAATTATAGTGATTTTCTAACTCATTTGAGAGGTATTGGAACCTGTGTGACGTGTTGGTAAAATTGATTGGTATGCTGGCTATTAATTAAATTAAATAATTAAAAAGCTGTTGTAAACAGCTCTGTGTGGTAGCTGTGTTTTTGATTGCTTGCCTTAGATGTTATAGTGAAATGTGATGGTGATTGTGACAGTGATGGTGATTGTGATAATGATGATGATGATTGTGATAACGATAATGATGATTGTGATAACGATGATGGTGATTGTGATAACGATGATGGTGATTGTGATAACAATGATGGTGATTGTGATGGTGATGGTGGTGGTGTTTGGGATTGTGATTTTTGATTGCTTGCCTTAGGTGTTATAGTGAAATGTTAGGTGTTGTGCATAATTAGTTGCACCAAACGCCACTGTTCCCGTATAGTTGATTGAGTCTGTGATCTAGAAGAAGAGAACAGGCTACTTCCTCTTTTCGTGTGAATGACTTACTTAAGTACTTAAATTTTGTCCGACACACATTCACAAAATTTCATTATAATCGGTTAGGTTACGGAGATTAGTGTGTACGAACAACACGTGATTTTTATTTATGTACTAAGAAGATTACAGGTTAATATGACTTACTTGTAACATTAACTGTCCAGCATCAATCCAATACAAACATCATCATTTGCCTAGCCTTTTCCCAACTGTATTGGGGTCGGCTTCAAGTCTAACCGGATGCAGCTGAATACCAGTATTTTATATGGATCGTCTGCCTATCTGACCTCCACAACCCAGTTAGTACTGGGTAATACGATATCCCTTGGTAAGACTGGTTGTCAGACCTTTTGGGCCACTGACTACCTGTTACGACTGTCAAAGATACAAATTACAGCCGGGACCAACTACTTAACGTGCTAAATCCTATACAAACGTAATGACTATAATAAACACAACCTATCAATCAGCCATGCAGTAGGTGATGGCCGTGATGTAAACATCGTTTACTCAAGATAATTATCATTTACAGTTAGTCACACATCGTTACCGGAGCTTGTATTTATGGAAATGTGCCTGTTTCCGCTCGGCCCTTCTAAATGGTCTATAAGTTGAAATGATAACATTTGTCTTATTCGTAATATTTGAGTTAGTGAGGAAACCTGTTTGAGTGTCAAACTATATGTTTCGTAAGAATAGAATAGAATAATATACTGTACACCAAAATTGAATCACAACTGTTTTACAATATTGCTAAATTCTATGGTTACAATGGCGTATTATGGGAAGAGCCCTTTTGTTTTTCCATTATTTAAGTGATCAAACTGGTAAATAGTAAGTATGGTGATTTTTAGGCGATACGAGTGACGTCACCATACCAAGATTGCATCGCCAGCTTTCACGACATGTCATCGTAGTGTGTATCATGCCACATTGGGATGTTTTGTTTCGCTTTTTTCACGACATCGCAAGGCGACACAATGATACGACATCGTATCATGCACACGTGTTTCGGGTCACATTTCGTGTGTTTGGCTCTTAGACAGCCAATTTAGATATTTGTTTATATCTAGCTTAGTTACGTAAAGTTAAAATGTATTTTTTGGACAAAAAACTTCACATCTCCATTGTGTTGAAAGGGAAGCGATCGAACACTCCCTAGTAACACACTTCTGACTATTCCGAGAAACAAATACATAGATGTAAATCATTACATAGGCTCCACTCAACGCTTCACATAATATTTTCAAACAAAACAATGTAGAGCAAAGTTGCGCATGTAAATTATTATTACTTAGTAATTTATTAAATATTCATTTGGACCTCAGAATTGAATACAGAGCTCCATTAAAGAGCTTTTAGTTGTGAGCTCTTAGACTTTACAAGTAGTCTTGGAGTATATACCTAAAATTAGGATTAGAAATTATTTACTAAATTGACAATTTATCTTTTCTGAAGTATGATGAGCACTTAAGGCGGTACCAATTAATTTGATTCCATATTTTTTTAACTATGAAAAGAAAAATTACCCCTTAACCAATATTTTTTTGTTATAAGCCTTTCATTTTTAACAAATCACCTACAGACATTGCGTTAGTAATGTTGTAGATGAGACGAGCAAGAGACATTTTGGATTTTCCTTAAAACCATGTTAAAGCTATTCTTTCTCAATAGTTTATCAAGTAAGAAACGTATTAACTTTAAATCCTCTGAAATTAATCGGAAAACAGAGGCTTTAAACACATTTTTTTTAGTAAAATAATTGTATTTAAAACCTCGGTTTTCCGAGTAATTCCACCGCTTTTCCAAGAAAATACCTCAAAGGATGACTTAACCAGATGAACTTAAATGTCAGTAGGTATCTCACACCGAGCGCCCCTGACCTCCGAAGTAATGATATATGAAATGAACTGAATAAATCGATTCAATCTTATTCTTGATTCGATTCTCGTAAGTTCAGTTATGCACTCGATTTCACACAAATTAAAATAGATTTTTCACGCTGAACGATGTAATATGTTACTAAGGGCGGACTTACACGGTACGACTTTAAATGGCCGATTTGCAAAGGCACATATGCTGCCAAGGAAGACGTAATTGTGTATTTTGTCAGGCCTTTTGTAGGGCATTTTCTTGGGATATAGGTTGGTAATAGCTTAATTTCAGATCGAATAATATAACCAGATTATCTGAAATTGCATCATCAGTTTGATCTATTGATCATTGTCGGTTTCTGGCAAATAACGAAAACTCCATTGTTAGCAATAATCAACAATGGTCAATCATTTCAATCGTGTCATTCAACGTTGTGCTTGTGAATCCGAACATCTCTTATCCCAAATCATCACCACTTGGCAGCCTTGTTCCATCTACTGATAAGACGTATAAGCTTCCTCCCGATTGTGCCATGCTTCCCTGGTCCGTGTGAGTCTCATTGGGGTCTTCTCCAGTAGGTGATAATTGGTATGTAGGTTTATCCCAAACAACAGTAACATCTAATGTAGCGCAGTGTACTAGGTGTTAAATTAACGGATCGTGTTCGAAACACAGTTCTGCGCTCCAAAACAAATACAGCGGACGTGGCTCAGAAGGCTGGCCAACACTAATGGAACTGGGCAGGACATGTCTGCCGTATGCTGGAAAAACTGTGGGCCAAAATAGCAGGAGATGGCGCGACGACCTGGACAGGTTCCATCTGAACTTGAAGGGGGACGCGTGGTTTCGCGAGATATGGAAATAGTGGAGGGAATAGCATAATGCATGAATGAGTGATGAATAGCAAGTTGCGTATTTGTCAAGGTTCAAATCTATGTGCCTTCAAAGTCGGTATAGTTGTTTGATATAAAAGATAACATTAAAACTTATTTACTAGGTAATAATAGAGTACTAAAACAAACCCGGGCATACCTAAAACCTAGTGCTATAAACACAACGAATGGGGTTTAAAGATCCAAATCGCGCATTAAACACCGTTGATAGCCCATATTGATGAATAACGCAGTGCCCTATATTTACCACGATTTATAATATCTCATGTACTTTTTTTCAGTAATACGTACAGTGAATCATGTGTATCTATTATGTAGAAGTTTGGTCAAGTCATGGTAAAAAAATGGTAGTCGCTCCATGTAAAATACTGATATTCAGCTGCACCCGGTTAGACTGGAAGCCGTCCCCAACGTAGTTGGGGAAAGGCTGGGTACATGATGATTCTTAAAAATTATCCAGAAATTCAGGATTTGCCCTGTTTTTTTTTTGACGTGATAACGTCTTATCGATGTATCGATGAACACCGGCTGCACGCACAAAAAAGTGTCACACCGTTCCGATCCTAAAAAAAAAATTTTGCACAGTGGTTCCTTTTATAATGTGGATAAGGAGTAAGGAAGAATTTTTTCGAAATTCAACCCCTAAGGGAGTTAAATAGGGGATGAAAGTTTATATGAAAGTCCGTCAGTTTTAAAGTTAGGATCTTAAAATTTTGTGTTTGGGCTGATGATTGAAAATTAATTTGTCTCAGCGTTTTTAAAATCACAAAATTTACTATCTAGGTGTATGGTTGGAAGCTATGCAACGGTGTTGTTAGAATTTCAATCCTTAAGAGGCTGAAAAGGGGGATGAAATTTTGTTTTTTAAGTTAAAATCACTATTATCATGAAAAATTACGTTGTCACGTAATAGAGCAAGATCCCAGAGCTGCCAGACCTTACTTATTATCTCATGAACAAAATGTGTGGCATCGTGTAGTGTTAGTATGTACTGTAAACGTATGCATACCTGCTAACTTGTGCGGGCAATTTTTAGATATTAGTTGCTAAAGGTAGGTGAAAACACTAGTCACTTTTCTTAAATTCTCATGGTTGATATTAACGTATATTGTAGAGAATATTGTTAAAAATTGGTAATCAATACTCCCAGACCCCTCCCGCCGGCGGTAAATTTTGCCAGACGTTTTAAAGCTCATAGACAAATTATATAACTTTACTTATAGACTCACACTTGATCCTTATATGTATATAGTAATAAGGGAACTATTTTAATGCTTCCTGTAAGAAGCCAGACCAATCCTAGGGGCCAAACATCTGCTATATTTAATCAGAGTGTCTCAATGAGTGTGAGCTCGAGGTTACTATATTCATACGCTTGAGCGAGAACGAGATGTCTATGCGCAACGGTCCTATCTCTATCGACGGTCCTCTCCCCTCTCTACTCTAGTCTGATCTGTGTGTTTGTGCGTGTGCTTAAGTAGTGTGATCTATTACATTGAATAGATCACATTTAACATCTGTCAGTTTTAACTTTATAGTGAGGTGACCTGCTTATATCGACTAAAGTGAATGAATCGATACGGCCCTGGGATCTTGGACTATAAAATTATCGTCCATAAACCGACTTTACAGACAACCATTTATCATTCTCAGAATGTAGTGCACATGTTGGAAAATGGTTATAATTTTTGAAAGTGACTTCTAAGTTTTTATTTCAAAATGTTCCATAGTATTCAATCAACATTCAATACTTCATCGAAACCCGATATTAATTCACAAAAACCAATCCAACCCCTAAAACAAAACAAGAATTAATATTCATCGAAACTCGAAACCCTTTAGAAACCATACAACAAATCATTACAAAATTACCATAAAAAAGTACAAGAAAAAATACCATTATCATTAAAAACAGAATCGCTGACAACCCCATAATGTTTATAATGAGTTATATAGACAAAAACATGGCAACACTCCGTTAGTTATTGTTGCCAGTGGGAAAAAGGTTAAATGTTAAGGCGTGTTCAGACGCAGTTAGTGAGAATAATTAAATTATCTATAAATATTTATGTTTGACCGCTTTCTGGTGATATGTGGTTAATGAGAACCATCGTCAATAATTAATTGGCTATGAATTCTAAATAGACCTATTTCGTTTTGATGAAGGCACATGCAAGGTAGACTACCGTGTCACGTGGCGGCTGCTGGCATGCTGTGAAGTGATACTAACGGAATAAAAGCGATGCCTTTATCATGTATGTGCAGCATTTTTTCTTTCATTAGAAGACTTCAGCAAATTTAAGAAAAAAAAAAATATTTGATTAAAAATTTTGTTCTCGTGTTAGTTTTCTAGAGAAGGTGAGCATTAGGAAGGATTTCTGAAATATCGCCCCAAAGGAAGTGGTAAAATAAGGGATGAATAAGGTCGAATGGTATAGTCCGTCATTTTTGCCGATTGGAAATATGATCACACAGCTTGTTATACATACAAAGTAATTACCTACTTAAATTTGGTCTAAGTTAAACTTTTCATGCTAAAATGTTGCTCCTCATATCAAATCTGTAATATTTCGTGGAATCTTGTTAAGTTACATCACACACCAGAAGGCCTAGAGCGCGCGGTATAAACGTACCGACATATTTATGTCGTTATACGTCGATTTTTGAATCAAAAATACAATTATTAACTGACAGCAGTTAAGTTAAATTGTCCGCAACAAGCAAATCAGTATGACCCATGGATATGAATAAATTCTTAAAATTATTATATTATGTGAAACGAATATTTTTAATTTTAAAATCGACGTACGTTTACACCGAGCGCGTGCTAGGGCTTCTGCTGGCTTATCAAGTAGAACTAAAACTATAATTATATTCGATGCACACGTCAACCCGGAAGCTACAACGAAGAACAGTCAATTCACCAAAGCAATTCAAGGCAAAAAGAAAAACCCTTTTCCCTCACATATACCATACCCAATACAGATACCTAAACCATTAACCTTGCTCAATATACCCCTAATCTACTATACATGTCTGTACGAGCCCTTACCTAAAATGTACATCGGTACTGGGCCCTCATACATTCCACTGTCATTGTACCGGCCTTTATTAGCTTTTGTCACGCGCACAACCCGGACGAGTGGCTGGCGCGAGTAGCAACGATCAGGTGGGTTCTGACGGGGCTAGTAATGTGGGAAATTAATTATTAATGGATTTTAGAAAGGAGTGAATAATGAGTAGTTTGGTTGTCATAATGATGATGTTTAATTATTTATGTTGTGTTGGTCTTTTGATCTTTCAGAGGGGTTAAAGGGTGGTTAGTGGCGTTGAAAGAGTTGAAACTGTGATGTTTTACCAACAGCTTGTAAAAATAAATGATGAATAACATTTTCATGTGAAAATTCTTTTAACATTGCAAGAATGTAATAACTAAAAGTTATTGCCAACCAGTCACTCTTTATGCGTTAAATAACGTATCTGCAATAATAAATAAAAGCATTTCTCGTCTTTTATAAATCAAATTCATCCTTCACGGTCTCTACACACTTTTATTATTACAGGCAAAGTCAATTTCGTAGTTTCTGCGTTACATCTCGACAAACCTCTTGAGAATCTCACGAGATTAAATATTTGATTTAGTCTTGGTATTTTTCTGATGGCCCGGTAATAGCTTTTCATTATTTTCTGTCTCGGTGTTATTATCGGCATTACACATTTCTCGCCTTGAGCGAAAAAATCGTATGAAATAATTCATATGTATGAAAAGATGGATCTCTTAACCTCATTCCGGTTCGCTGATCCCTAAAATAAACGAATCGTTTTTATTTCAGCAGATTATAATACATCAACGACTAAACGTATGATCGGACCTATACGTGGTACGATTCTTACTAGATTACGTACGTAACTCATCGCGATTCGACGTTTATACGTAATAAACATGATATTTTCGGGTACACATTTCAAAATTTAATCTACAATGCGTATATTGTTCGTTTTGGGGGTCGCCGGGTGAAATATTGAAACGTTTTCGTTTCGTGGAGGTAAAAGGCATTATGTTGTGTTTAATTGATTTTCTTGGTGGTCGTGATAGAGTTTAGTATTTAATTATCACGGTGCGCGTGTTATTAACGGTTACACGATCCAGTTTGGTCGATCTGATTGGTAGATGGTTTAATAATGAATTGAGTTTTAGTGTGCACGCAATGGAAAACACTATCTTCCTTTATTGAATGTGTTTTATTCAAGATATAAATGTGGCTCTGTTCAATCCATTTAGTTTGGCAAGTTTTTAGATAGTTTTAGGTTTATTAGTTCATGATTCTCAATGGCTAGAAAACTTCCATGGACAGAAATCCATACTGTCAGATTGATTGCAAAAACATTCAATATTTTCTATTATCCAGAATAAGAATGACAAAAAAGATAAAACGCGCCATGTCGCGTGCCGTTTAGCTTTCTGAGAAATTCATAAGTTCTTTTTGTAATATCATTTAATGTCAAAATATGAGACAGTAAATGATATTCCGCAGACACACGGCATTATATACCGTGAAAGGAATTTTAGTACTAAAGTTATGTACATAATGTTAACCTAGGTCCTATAAAACCTCGACGGTATAGATCAAAGGAACAAGAAATATTCTGGAACGAGTCGGTATTTAGGTATCATTTTTTATCATTATTTTTCCGCACAACAATTGTGCCAATTTGTCATGTTTCTAAATTAGCTATAGAATAAATGAATATTTTGCCAAAGAAAATGAACTTATTTTTGTTTCAAGAAAACTTGATGGCTTTGCATAAAGTTTCAATACAATTTTCACACTTCTTACTATTCAATTTTCGTCTAGTTCCTTTGAGTGTTATCCGATAGAGAGATATCCGAGAAAATAATAAAGTTGGCTCCCACTTTATTGCTTTCTACAAGTGTAGCAACAAGGGATTAATATTGCAAAGCAATTAGAATATTCCTGAGACTCTTCAAGCGACCTTTATTGTTTTGATCAAACGATATTTTTCGTCATTTTAGGTATAGCTCGAAAACAAGTAGTGCTTCGATAGGGCTTGCAAAATCATTTACGATGGATTTATTCCCAAATGTTTGAGTTTTGTCATCAATTTCCACTTGTACTAATTCCCGTTTTTTTATGAACCATAATTATGATTGCTACGAATAACGGATTTTTACGGGCTATGACAACCACTTCTACATAGTGACGCTCTAAAAATATAGAAAGAAACTCTTAAAAAAATTTACTACGGAACCTCTAAAATTAAAAAAGAATTTATCATCGATGCCCAAGTGTTTGTTTGTCAAAATTGATTTTATGGTGAGAAATAAATGCTATCAAATACACCGGAACGAAAGGTAGGATTATTTGTCAGTTGTCATATTATTAGGTATTATTATCCCATTGTTAACGTATTAGTGTCGATGGTGTATTAACAATAAGTTTTTATTAAAAAAATCATAAAGTTTACGACAATATGAGTGTGGAATAGGTTTTTGAATACTTAAGTTGAATAGGTATTTTCTGTATTTTTTATTACAATAAATCCTATTGTTAGAAGCTTTCACCACTTAAATGGGCATTGAAAAAACTTATGTTATAGAGTTGATCTCTATAGAGAGAAGGAGAAGAAATCCAGGCCTAGCCAAGTTACAAACGTTTCGTATCGATTCTCTTTCTACAATCGTAAACGCCTCGGCGTAAGCGATTGTAGAAAGCGCTAAATTGGTAGCCAAGTTGACACGACTGAGTCGATCGCTCGTTCTCTAATGTCTGTAGAAAAAACCTACACTTTAGTCTATGGTGAGCGTTCCTACCAAAGAGTTTAGCGATCAACATTGTAGAAACGATAACTATAATTCTACTCTATAATTTTGAACAATATAAACTTGTCTACGAATTTTCTATTCGTTTGTGTTGATCACGTGATTTAACGTTGAGATGATTTCATTCCCATTCATTTGAATAGTTTTCTACTAGCGTTAACGATTGTAGATTGTCAACTTGGCTAGGGGTGCTGGCAAGAAACTCCGGAATTTAGAGATCACGTCTGGTGCCAGTGGAACCCCAGTTTTTATAAAAATACAAATTAAACTTCACATTTAGAAAGTATAGTTAGTGCTTAAACTGCCGGCAATGCTATACGCCGAACCACAAAGCCAACGCTGATTTGCAAGTTTATTTTAAAAAAATTAAAACAGACACCTATTACAGATTATTTGAAATGTGTTGCCTGTTTTCCTAAGTTGACTACATTTTCACGCTAACATAAAATTAAGTACTTAATTAATTAACCTAAAAATAATGTATTCAATTCAGTTGATTAATGGTTTTCGGTCTAAATTAGTGACATTTGAAAGAAGAAACAAAGAAACTAATATTTATCTGTCGCAGAGATATGACGTGCGTACAAAATGACAAAAAAAACGGACTAGAAAAAAACGATTGTCAGTTTCTGACTGCGATAAGCAGATTATCAATCAGGATGATGCTGTTGCTGTGCTGGTGTTTAGGAATGAGACTTTTTTCAATCAACTATTAGTCTATCTCAGCCCCCTACTACAGGCCATTGTATTGTATAGCGGGCTGGTGTCCGCAACTCCACGTCAAAGCGCGTATTTTGCGTACGGAACATCCGATTCCCATCTCAAACTTGCAGCACAACCCCTCTTGATCCTCCACCTTCTGTACTTAGTCTAGCAGCCAATTTATTATGGTCGTTGGTAGTTGGAGGCCGTCCAACACTACGCTTGCTCATACGCGTTCTCCACTCCAAGACTCGTATATTCCGTGGGCCCGATAACGATCATTTCATTTCATTGGAATTCTGACTAATTTATTATTACTGTACCCTCCGAAATCTTATATGAGGGTCGGTCTATTATTAGAATGAAACAAGATTTCGTACTAAAAATGAACCTATCTAATTAAGTAAGGCAATACGCAGACATGGCATATTTCTTTGACAATGTTTGAGATGGTTTTATTTTTTGTTAAACTACAAAAATACTCATGCTTCTTAATTGTAGCCCACAAATAGTTTGTGATTTCAGTTCTTCATAATGGAATTAATTACTACTGATTTTCATCCATGGAAGTATTAAAATGCAAAGCATTTGTTTGCCAAAGGTGAACATATTATTTATCTTCAGAAGTCAGGTACCTACCATAGAGCTAATTCGACTACAATTCGAGAATTATGAGCAGAACTTTACTACTGTTCTCACCTTATAATGATGAACGAGATGAATTAAGAAGTATTCAATTCATAACACATAAAGTACTTACGGGATAATATTCGTGATTTTCTTTTTCTTATTCAATTCATCTTAACATTCCGCAACAATTGATTGATATTATGGTAGGAATTTTCTTTATTCTATCCAATTCTCTACAGAATGAATTCACCTACTGCCTCTTTGCTTGTGCCAATCTCCATGTTCTTGTGCCAGCCTCATCCAGATAATTCCCGCTATGTCACAATGTCGTCTGCCCATCTCGCTTCAGGACGACCAACATTTTTTTCCCAGTCACTAGACTTCTTCTTCTATCGTATCGATGGTACGACTTAAGACTTCTTGGGCCAAGTAGCCACGGCAATCGCTGCGCCTGCAGCATTCTTCAAGTCGTCCAATATGTAAGTGTAGGGACGCGTCACCACTCGGTCACAAATGTACTGCGCTCGGCATCGCCACGTGTTGCGTCAGGTTTCCTGCTCAACTCTATCTGAGTTCCCTAAAGCAATTTCCAAGATCGAAGACAATTAACATTCAATAACAGTTATACCACCAGCTGGTACCTGGCGATTCTTTTACCTTTTTATTTCCTTTTAGAAAAAACTCCATCAAACCGTTGAAGTGCTAAATGACTGGACCTAATAACAGAGAAAATGCATAATTTACTTCATTATAAGGCGAAAGCCGCAAGCCTGCGATAGATGGAAGTCAGTAATTTATTCCAGAAAAGCATTAAAATAGGAAAATTTTATTCAAAGCGCAGATGCTATTCTGTAGACTAGGGTTTTATATTTATGAAAGGTTTTTGGTTTAAACTAGAGTCAGCGGTTTGTTTTCGTTTAATGTTTTTGCAGTTACAATCATCGTCAGTCGTTTTAGTTATCACAAAATAAACAAAAAACGAAGTTATAGAACACAATTTTATATTATTACTAGCTGTTGCCCGCGGCTTCGCTCGCGTAAAGTTCGGTAACCGTCCCACTGGATCATATTAAAGGGATAAATAGTGTTCTACGTGTTAATCCAGGTTATGAACTATCTATGTGCCAAATTTCATAATCATCACAATCACCATCACTATCACAACCACCATCATTATCACAATCATTATCACAATCACCATCACATATCATAATGATTATCATCGTAATCACAATCACCATCATCACAATCACCATCATCACAATCACCATCATCGTTATCACACTCATTATCATGTTAATCACAATCATTATCATCGTAATCACAATCATGATCATCATTATCACAATCACCATCACAATTACAATTACCATCACCATCACATTCACCATCACTATCACAATCACCATTAAAATCACCATCACAATCACCATCACAATCACCATCACAATCACCATCACAATCACCATCACAATCACCATCACAATCACCATCACAATCACCATCACAATCACCATCACAATCACCATCACAATCACCATCACAATCACCATCACAATCACCATCACAATCACCATCACAATCACCATCACAATCACCATCACAATCACCATCACAATCACCATCACAATCACCATCACAATCACCATCACAATCACCATCACAATCACCATCACAATCACCATCACAATCACCATCACAATCACCATCACAATCACCATCACAATCACCATCACAATCACCATCACAATCACCATCACAATCACCATCATCGTTATCACAATCCTCATCATTGTAATCACAATCATTATCATCGTAATCACAATCATCATCATTATTACAAACACCATCACTGTTACAATCACTATCACAATCACAATCACCATCACCATCGCTATCACCATCACAATCACCGTCACTATCACAATCACCATCATCGTTATCACAATCCTCATCATCGTAATCACAATCATTATCATCGCAATCACAATCACCATCACAATCACCATCACCATCACCATCACAATCACAATCACCATCATCGTTATCACAATCATCATTATCGTTATCACAATCATCATCATCATTATCATGATCACCATCACTGTCACAATCACAATCATAATCACTATCACAATCACCATGACTATCACAGTCACAATCACTATCACCATCACAATCACTATCACTATCATAGTCACAATCACAATCACTATCACAATCACAATCATCATCATCGTAATCACAATCATTATCATCGTAATCACAATCATCATCATCACAATCATCATCATCACAATCATCATAATCAGTATCACAATCATCATCATCACAATCATCATAATCAGTATCACAAATATCATCATCGTTATCACAATTATTATCATCGTTATCACAATTATCATCATCGTTATCACAATCATCATAATCAGTATCACAATTATCATCATCATCACAATCATCACAATAAATCTTAAAAACCTTGTATAGAAGGCGAATCTGCCATCTTCTGGGTCTCAAAATATATGCCATTTTCGTAATCTGCACCCCTGATAATCTCGGTATCAACACCCATATTGATTTTTAGCCATTTCAACCCCATCGCTCCCCAACAGGGAATGAAGGCATTTCAGGTCCGCCACATTAAATCTTAAAATCGTTGTTTTTGTAATACACCCGACCCGATACGCTATACAAACAATACCGATGTTGATTTTCAGACTTTGTTACCCCATTTCCCCCTTTAGGGGTTGAATTCTGAAAAAACCTAAAACACAAATGTTAACTCATTTATCGATAGGAGTACTCCTGTGAAGTTTCGAATAAAACAGTCTTACATAATCTTGTTTCCCCATACAAACTTTCGACTCCCGTTTCATCCCCTTAGGGGGTACATTTTGAAAAATCCTTTCTTATTGCACGCCTTAACCTTATAAGGAACGTATGTGCCAAATTTGGAATTTCTAGACTCAGCGGTTTGGGCTGTGCATTGATTTTTAGACTTGGTCGCCCCATTTCCCCCTCTTAGGGGTTGAATTCTGAAAAAACCTGAGACTCATTTCTACTCATTTATCAATAGGAGTACTCCTGTGATGTTTTTAATAAAATAGTCTTATTAATCTTGTTTCCCCATACAAACTTTAGAGCCCCGTTTCACCCCCTTAGGGGTGACTTTTGAAAAACCCTTTCTTAGTGTACCCCTAGACCACTTTAGGAACATATGTGCCAAATTTGGGATCTCTAGACTCAGCGGTTTATTTATTTTTTTATTTCCCCCTCTTAGGGGTTGAATTCTGAAAACCCTTAAACCCGTTTCTACTCATTTATCAAAAGGAGCACTACTGTGAAGTTTCGAATAAAATAGTCTCTTATCTTGTTTCCCCATCCAAACTTTGGAGCACCGTTTAACCCCCTTAGGGGGTGAAATTTGAAAAATCCTTTCTTAGTGCACCCCTAGACCACACAAGGAACCTACTTGCCAAATTTGGAATCTGTAGACTTAGCGGTTTGGGCTGTGCGTTGATAGATGAGTCAGTCAGTCAGTTTCTTCTTTTATATATTTAGATGTTCAGCAAAAGAATTTACATCAACGATATTCTAGAATCACCTGTGAACCTGAAAATTCTGAAATGATTAAGGCACGATACATCTTAAAAGATATAAAAACACATAAAGGGGAAACTCTTGTAAGTGGCTTTAGCTAGAAACTACACAGATATTTCTTTCTTGTTACGAACCTCGCCCATTCTCCCAAATAATACCTACCTAGCATTTTCTCATTTCTTCAAGCCTCTTAAGAAAAGTCTACACTACCCGAAACCTTCCATTAACCTACAGAAATATCGGAAGAATTTTCCTTGTCAACCCTCCCACCGCGACCTGGTGGTCTGAAGTGGGCCGAAATATTTGGCGTGCCAAGTGCCCTACACAGTGTTCGTCACGCTGTCTTCGTCAAAAATGTTGTCGAAAAACTGTAAGTGGGGGCTCCCGTAATTAAACCTCGGCATTTGACGGAGAAATGCGTCGATGAGATTGTTCAAAGGTTCAGAAACGGAGGGTTGAAAAGGGGGCTCGTGCAATTATTTTTTACGGGGCTTCGGGTGTTAAATTTTTGTATTGATGTAGGTGAGTACGGAAGTGTGCGATGGGTCTGGAAACACAATTATTTTTCTTTGTGGTGTGACTTTTATTTGAAGGTGTGAGATCATTAAAAAACACCTGAAAAATTTTCATGCTCGTAAGGCATTTGCATGTCTTAGATCTTTCTAGTTTCGCCATATGCAGACAAGACACGTTTTTTAAGGTGCTTCGCACAAAATCTGTCGAATCTATCTTCAACTGGCTAAGTTTACTGTCTAATTAATCACACTGTCTTCAAGGAGAGAAGTAAATGCCCAGTTATTACGGCTACGACTTACGATTGATGAAAGGTAGGCACCCAGGCAAAGGCATTTTAATTTGTTTAAATTATTTCATCACCACTGCTCTCAAAATTGGGAGGAAGCATAGGAAGGAAACCAGCTTCTTCCAGAACCAAACCTTCGAAGTAGCCCGAAACGAAACCCGGTTTCGGTCCCATAGTAAAAATCCGGGAATAACCGGTTTTATTAAGAGACTGAAACTATGTTCCGCATGCCCTAATTTAAAGACATGTAGTACGTGACATCCACACTGGGACCGTGTCCTAGATTACGGCGCACTCTTTCAAACTTAAAGAAGGTCTGTGTCCCAGCAGTGGGAACCTAACAGACTGATAATGTATTTTATACTCTAACATTCCTACCCACATCTCATAATACTCCAACCGTGCCACCATACTCTACAAAAATAACTCAAAAACTATGAGTTCGGTTCTCATAAATATTCAATTAAATACCACCATAATAAATTACTGGATGCTACCTACCTTCATACGCATCGCAAATGTTCGCGGCACTATACTTGTAATAAATCATGGCGCTAAAAATTATGGGGTTTCCCATGTGGTTTATGTTTTTGTTTTTTAAGGGTAGTTATTAAATGGTTTCTGTTTGTTTTGTGTTTTTGTGAAGTTACTGGCTCTTGGATTGTGTGGTGTGTGGCTCGACCACATATATAGTCTAACTAATATTGTTACTTGGTTTTTAGAGGACTATAAATAAATAAAATAAAAATATTTTATTGTCAGGCATCAAGGCCCATAAGGTGTTAGTATTACATCTTCCTTAAAGACTATATTAGTAACATGCAGGAAAAATAAAAGAAGAAAAAAAACACAGGAAGGTTTAACAAGCTTTGTTGCCAACGTGTAGCTTGGTAAACCTTCCCATTGTAGGAACATCTAGCCTCTCTGCAAACACCTTCAAATCGCTGCTGCTTCCCCTAATACTACACTACACTATGAGCAACCATTGTCTGGTCAGGACTGCTCGGTCTAGTGCTCGCGGTAGTGTATGGAGCATGAGGTCTGAAGGTCCGGGTCGGGCAAATGTTATTGGGTTTTTCCATCAGGAATTTCTTGGTAGCAGGTAAGCTATATATGTATTTTAATTTTGTGTGTATGTTTTTTAATTTTGTGTGCAATCAAGAATTAAAGAAAAAGAATAGCAGCAACGGTGTTTGGATTTGTGCCTGGTTTAAGGCAGAAGGCTCACCTCATATTACATGGGACTTAAACATAACTGACGAAATGTGGGTGTACTATTATGTACACCTCTGCCTAACCTTGCGGGTATTACAGGCGTGATGATATGTTATATTATATGAGCAACAAAGCAAAGTTTGCCTCATCTAGTGCTAATGGCAATATTTTTCTTTTTGTACTTGGACATCTTCTAATAGCAAATCCATAAATTCGACAGTGACTCTGTCTGTAACATTTTCACACTTTATAAGCTTAATAGATACAGGAAGACCATTAATGGATTTAAACGTACGTACGCGGTGGTGATCCTCCAGTTATATAATTTTCGAGCCAAACGCTGGCAAAAGCTCTTTTACAAGAAATAAGGATCAAAATAATAAAATGAAGAGCTCCAAGGCAACCAATCTTCTCCGATTGCAAGTAACAAACAGTAATTGAAAGATTCAAAACAGAAACATATTATTATAATCAACCTAGTCATTTATTTCATCAACAAACCAGCAAAACAAATATCACTCAAATAAATTGTATTATTATTTAACAAAAAATCGACTCCCACGCACACATTCGAACACAGCGTCCTTTAATCTAAAAACCCATAAATTACTCGCCACGTCAAAGCTTACACGGTTTTTTACTAAAACCTTCGTTTTTTGTTCGTTCCCAAATATTTCAATAATTCGTTAACTGCTTGCTACCAGTTAAGCCAGCGATATAGTTGGATCAAATCTAATCTTTTATCTCACAGTAACTCAAGGTGTTGGTCCAGTAGAGGTTTCAAGCTATAGATTATAAGTGAACGATTGTGTTTTCGTAAAGCTCTTGGAATACTTAGGAAACTTGAGCATCATGCGAAATAAATCTACAATTAAACACAGAACATTTGTTGTTTAGTTTTCAATAAAATATTTTTAGGTACTAATTTATTATGTATGATATAATATCTATTTTCTTCTGTAAATATCGCTAGCCGTGTGGTATCCGGCAGATTAGAATAGAACCAACCCATTACACTCACGGGTGTCGTATAAGGCGACTAATGTCTGAGGCAGAACACCTTGCGCCTCCGTAGGCCAGAGAATGGGCAGCAGCGCTTTCTGATAGTCTTTCATCACTGCGATCTCCAATCCGCCTGCCAAGCGTGGAGATTACGGCAAATTCCTCCCATCATGGGAGAGGCTTATGTCCAGCAGTGGACGTTATGGGCTGTTGTTGTTGTTGTTGTTGAAATATCGCTAGTCAGTGGCCCAAAAAGTTTGACAACCAGTCTATATATCTATAGGCAGTCGCTCCATGTAAAATATTGGTATTCAGCTGCATCCGGTTAGACTGGAAGCCGACCCCAACATAGTTGGGAAAAGGCTAGGCAGATGATGACGATGATGTAAATATAGCTAAACACAAACTAAGTATTTATTTATATAAACTTAGTATAAATATAAACTTAGTATAGTTTTTGTAATAAAGTACATCATTGATTTCAACCTTTCTCCATATTTAAATCCTATGACTGAAACAAAGAACAATAAACAAAATGTAATATTAGAATAAATTAACATTCACGAATAGTTTTGAAAACAAAACTAACGTTTGTTAATGTTTAGCCATCCTCAACAACTAACACAATGGACCAGTTTACAATCCCAAAAAAAACAATAGCATCATCTCCTCATAGCATATCCGCCCCTACACTCCAACCTCGATCACTATAGTCGTCGATCTTCGTGTGTGATCCGATATCGACGCATAACATTACTTTGACCGGCGCGTGCGCGGTTCATTCGCCAGATAATGTGGCGATAAGAAGCGCTTGTTAAAATCTTTTGATCTCAAGCCTGCGTAGGAGTGTTTTTGTAAGATTGTTTCTCATTTCTGAGGTTAACAAGAAGTGATGTGTTGTTACTACTATACCGTCTAAAGTTGCAGTCCAATCATAGTCTTTACGACATGGTGGAACACAAGGTTCGATATTGGGCCCTTTCCTCATTATTATACCAATAATGATCAAATGTATTTTCAAAACATAGCTAACACATAACGCTTTTCATTTTAAGTTTAAGAATTACCTATTTTCCAATGCATTATTTCGTTGAATAAAAATGTTTGGTTTACGATAAGGCCCGTTCCGCTTGTCTCTAATTCCCTGAAATTATGTTTTTCTTCTAAGTCGTTCTCTCTTACCAGAGTGGTCGTGGTCATGAGGGGTCGCCCACAACTGCGGTCGCTGACTTCGCGATCCTTTTCCACCGATTTCTATTGGCCGCATGGCGAGTAAATTATGCCACACGGATCTTGGTGACAGATTCGAGGGAGTCTATCCAAATATGTATTTACTATATATTATTCCCATATTTTCATTCATTCAAACAAACACTTAAATTAAATATCAATTGATAACCAAATCGGAAATAAAAGTAAGTCCCTACTTAGTTTCTCAGATTTATATATAATAATATAATTAAATTCGTATTAGATAATAACTGAAGTAACTAAGCCAGTAGTCTTCCTCCTCTCTCCTACTTAGTCTATGCTGCGCCCGACAGGGTCCATAATTGTAACATTATTTATTTTCCTCCACCTTATAAACATTATGGTATGCAATAAAGAATTGAGAATTGAATTGAGAATTGAAAAACATCTTTAAATAAAATATATACTAGTTAAGATCAATCGTTAAATCTTTGTAGAAGTAATAGAAAAAATCTCTTCATCTTTAAACGTATACAATTTGATACTTATTTTGATTGCTGAGATAAATCTGAATCATTTAGATGAACGCAAATAGAAATAAGATAGGTAGACATGGGCGTTTTTACATCCTAATTGAAATAAGGTTTGATATGAATCTCGGTTGAATCAGATTAGTTTTCGCCCACCAATGTGTGACAAAGGGAAGAGATGTTAGTGTGTTAGTGTGTAGTCTGTGTAGGTTTTCTGATTAAATAGAGCATTTGGGAATAGTTTTGATGGATGATAAAAGTAGTTACATAACTGGTTTTAAAAATGCATAAAGGATTTGAAATTGGTAGGGAAAAAAGTCTGAATATTAAAACAGGATGTGGACATTTATAATTTACCAACTTTTACTCACGGCTTTGTCCTCGTGGAGGTCAAAAATTATCTCACTGGATCACACTACTAGAGAAAAAGTATCCTGTATCAAAATCTAGGTGATCTAACTATACGCCAAATTGGGTAACAAACAGACAGAAACACTTTCACGTTATTTTTTAGTATTAAGTATGGATTTTTACGAAGCAAATCTTATGTATGTTTACCAACGTCCCTCAAAAATAAACGACTAGCGCAGACTATTCCAATGGCCTTGGAATGAAATGGATACACCGCAACGCTGTATCTACTGACGCTACAACTGTCGCAATCGGACGATAGGGCTCTAAATTACAGTTCAGTAATACAGCCCTAAACTCCAGAAAGGTATTATAATGGCTTGAGCTTTAATTTATTCAAAAGAAAAACAATTACACCTAGAAATGAATACAGTGGCTGTACGAGTCTCTTCCAACTTTCTTTATTATATCTATGCTTTCAACAGCACGTTTTTGTATAACCCGGGATTACACAAAACTATAATTAAAATACCCCATTTTAAAACTAAACACCCCTATAATAAAGCTGAAACTAAAACAACACATAAACGTTGCTGGGGTCGAAACAATAAGCCCTCTTTATAGTAGTCAGTGGGTAAAAGACACTCGGCAGTGGAGGGAGCCGCAGTGCGTCATAATTCGACTCCGGTGACTAACTGCCTAGTTTAGAGTGGGATAAGTTTGGAATTATTGGCTGTAAATTTATAGGAAAATCGCTGCGGAATGTTCGATAGATACTCGTAGGTAGACTGAAAGTTGCTTTATTGTAGACTATACTTATTAATACTACTCGTATTATGTAAAGTAAAAGATAGTGTGTTAAGAAAAGATTTGGGTGTGGCTACTCACAGTACGATAATGCCTGGATTTTTTGACTTGGATGCTTTCCTGATGGATAGATAAACTTATAACGTGCCTTTGGAGTAACGAAATTAAATTATCAATGACTAGAAAAGGGTAATAGCTTTTAAAGGATGTTACGTTTCTACAAAAAAATTGAAGTGAATTAATCCACTTCAATATTTTTTTCTTTAGGTAGTTTATGAGTCAATCCTTACATTTTTTACTTTTCTGTCACTGCTATAGCTAAAATAATTTCACTTTCTCTAGGCCCCCTGGATGTGTCGTGACGTATTGGCTTGCCACAACATTTTATAATTTGTTTTTCGGAAAATGTTGGGAGGCTCCTTCATGTCCATTTGTGAGCAAGCGTGGTCATCCATGTTCGATTCTTCTACGAGAAGAAGTTGATCTTTTATTGTTGAAAACTACAGCAACAACTAACTCCACCAACACTTAAGATTCAATTGCTAAAAAAGCCACAAAAAACAGTTTCCCACATTTTATTTCCCAAAACGACGCATCCAGTACCGCATACCGCATTAAGACAAAGCGTGGTTCCCCTCCAAGACTAGAGCTAGCTGCTAGACCAACCACAAGTCTAGGTCTAAGTACTAAAGCTGTTTCTAGGTAATTACTTTCGCGACGGGACGCTGGGATCAAGTGACATTAAATTAATTTTAAACGGAGCGTAATAGTGTTTTAGGAGATATTCTATAGTAACTGTAGTTTCTTGATAGTTTTATGCCAAATTTCGACCTTTAAGTAATTGGGTGGTTGTGTAGACGGGTAATTTCCACGTGATTATTGCTTAACTTAGGTGTGTCCCAGTCAATGATTTCCGAAGCCGTAACTATCTCAACTGGTAATTGGTATTTTGCGGTGTATCGCGGCTTGGTTCTTGTAATCATTGCTGGAATTATTTGGAACTCTCCTGAAACCACTAAAATTATTATTATTATTGGTTATTTCATAACGAATTGGAATAGAAATTTGTCAGACATAACTCTGTAGAAGACATTAGGAATCACTTGCAAGAAATGTAGCTCCGACTGTTCCACGTAGATGTAGTAAATAAGACTTAAGCAATAATAAAAGATATTTTATTGATCCAAAACAATTTTCCCAAATAATTTTAATCATACTTTATTTAGAAAGTTCAATATACTTGGCTTATTACTGCCCTAATAGCGCTAATAAGCTGATTATATTGGAGATTTCACTTTGATCCAATATTGAGGTTATAGTTGTAAACGCAGGCATTTCCGTGGGATGGTATTATATTTTGGACGCATCCCATAAATCAAGTTTGGACCAAATTAATTTAAATCTTCATTAAGGCCTCAGTTATAGTTAAATAGTGTGGCCAGTTCGATACTTCCTCCATAGCTAGATAAGAACATAGTTGACTTTAGAAATACGTTCTAGAAGTTTCCTTAATACATAACAATGTTTCAAAAATCTTTTACAAAATCGCCTCCACTAACCTAGGAGTTAGCTACAGAATGCATGACTTTTCGCATAAATAGTATGGTTTAAGAATATGGTAAAATCTTGTTAGAATAAAAAAAACCATCCCTTGTAATTGCCAAAATGAATAGAACGCTATAACTACTCATATTTCAAAATAAACCAGGAGTCATACACTGATTTACGAACCAAAATAAAGTTATGAGTCCGACCGACTTTAAATAAACGCTTTCAAACTAATTGGTTTGTCAAAAGGTTACCTAACGCGAACAGCGATAGTATCGTTGAAGGTAAAGGTTACAATCGTAAAGGCAGAAGGACCATGTCATGCCAAATAAATAGGTCGATAGTATTTTTTTAAAACCGAACCTAAAATAGTTATTGATGTTTGCGATTGGAAACTCATCATTCTCCTAATCTTATCCCAATGGGGGCTATCATTTTTTAGCTCATTAGATGGCGTCGAGTAAGGTCTTGTCAATAATTCTATTTTATAATTTAAAGTACCAATAATAACGTCATAAAAAGTTTATTTTTTTACGTACAACAACATAGTGTAAACTTTAGATACATATTTACAATATTCTCCCTAAAATTAGCAAGCATGAAACATTTAAAAATCATTCTACCTCCAAGTACTAACAATTAGGATCATAGGTTGCTACTTAAAATCTTCAAGTCATAATTAATCAGGAATGGCTCAGTCTGGAACACAATCGTGAGTATTAGTATAAATACGTGATAAAAAAGCACGCAACGCGCGAACACTGTATGACATCTGACATTTCGGAAGACCTTAGTCTACACGAACGCCTCTAGCGGCGAATTCATGCGCGGTAGCTCCCATTCAATCATCTCTGATGGACTGTGTGAAGGATGATATGGCTAGAAAGGAGGTGACTGTTGTGATAACGAGTAAGAGAGTAAGAGAGAAGAAGTATGGGAGAAGCAGACATGCTGCGCCAACCCCAAATGAATTGAGATAATGGTAGGAACGTGATGTTGATAATCATGTCACATATTTTAAATGATTTCTAATTAATATATAGACGAAACATTTAAAACTCTTTTGCATTCATTCCATAGCGATCAGCATAAACTAGTTGCTGTTCGCAGTGGGTCTTCTCCATCACCATGTTCAGTGTTACAGGTGACGGTTTTATTGCAAGAACGTTATAAATAGCAATAAAATTAGTCGCTCAATGGCGCCGCGATGTTTGGATTGATTTATTATGCCTTTTAATGAGTAGTTTGACGTGAGTCGTTTTAAATGAGATCTTTATCTTTATACGTTAGTTGAGCATTTTAGGGTAAATTACTTTGCCTATTTTTGAAGCCTTAAAACATTTATTAGTAACAAATTGTTCATAAAATGTAGAATAACTATTGAGAAAGAGTCAGAAGGTCAGAAGTCAAGTGATAACAATGATCAGCTGCCATCATCAATCCATCCTTTCAGATGATAAAACTTATCAGTGAGAAATAGACATCCAAAGGCCCGCGTCGATCAATTAAAAGATATAATTATGAGTGTCGAGACAACCAAAAAAACAATGGAGAAATTAAATAAAAATATTAATGGGAGGCTAACTGTGGAACTAATGGCGCTAGCATAGTTGGTACCCAAACATCGTCATTGGTTGAAAATGTGGTAATGTCATTTTATATTTCAAAATAGCTTAACCTCATTGGTCAGATTAAGACCAACTAACAAAAGAACGACGACATACGTAACAAAAGAAAAAACATTAGTTTTTTTTTGTCGTCTCGCCTATTAACGTTATCATCACACCATCATTCCCCAAAACCCTCAAAATAACTGAACATAAGGACATAGTTCCTCCATCCCCCTTGCAAAGAATAACGCTTTAACATAATGAACTCTCGAAGTTTTCCGTAACTTTGCATGGGGGTGCGTATTTTTGGTAGCAAGGTCACCGGGACCTTCCGCTCAAACAAGTTTATTATGGAGATAGTTTCCAACTGCGTTAGATATTCTGAAGGGTTCCTTGAGGATGTTATTGTTTAAACTATTTGATCACAATTTACACATTTTTTTTAACGAAGAAAAAGTTTCAACCGAACATAATAATTTTATTTAAAATAACATTATGACTTGACTACGGAGAAATTGTTGCGTTTCAACCAAAATAGACAGTTTCAAATTAAAAATGAAACGTTACGGCGCGAAAAACGGCAAACACTAAAATAAATATTTTTACTACTTATTTCATTTATTCAATAATGATGGCACCGCAAACGCTCTCTGACCCTGGGCCCTTCTTACATAATATGAAGTAATAACTTGATACATATTCCACGCTCATCTTTAATCTTTATATTATTTAATAATCAACACCAATTAACAAATTATTTTAAGATCAAAGGTCAGATAACCTTTGATGTTTATTTAATGAATATTCAACGATAACAGTAATTTGAGGTTATTTGGTACGTTTATGACTTTTGACCAGAGTAAACTGGGGAATAGTGGTACTTCTCTCACTTAGAAGCAAAATAAATTAAGGACATTACCTGACCGTAACTCTCGGTCTGTCATTTGGGGTCATTTGGCACTTACACTGGTTTGCCATAAACCACCCACAATGTCGTAAAGAAAGTTATCATTTTAGTGGTTGTTAGTCAAGGGATGATATTTTATTTTATTATGGACGTGATAACCAAAGATATGGGCCTGTTTACGAGTACGTGTATTACGTATGCGCAATAAAATTGTATGTTTATTAATATGAACGTATGTAAATGTTTAACGAAGTAAATGGGCTCTAGGCTTTCATGGCTTGATATATAATGTAAATGTGAAGATTACAGTGATGATACCGATTTTTTAAAGTCGAATGAACCATCAAGTATTTTTATTTAGTGCTATTTATAGTTAAAGATTTGACTTTCCTGAATGATGTAATACATGAAGTTCTATGGTCAAAGATGAATCTATGACGGCAATAAAATAATATCGGTACCGTTGAGGACATTGCAGTGAATACCACCCTTGATCATACAATTTACAATAAAACTACAATTTGTAAGACCAATATCCATGACAAACAAAAAGCAAAAAACCTTTAATATTGCATAGGAATGGAGAAAGTTGTATACATTAAAACAATGAATTTGTTCACTAGTATGGTAGTTCTCCAGATATTACCCCCGGAAACTAAAACAAAACCACCCTAGTAATACAGCATGATACAAAAATATTGAGTGACCTTTCGACCTCAAGTAGAATGGTTGCTTCGACCTTGCGCAGGCATTTATGTTTATTGATGCGTCAAACGGCCCCGACTCGTTATTTATTTGAATGGATTTCATAAATAAGTAATGCAATGTTTTCCATGACCAAGAGAATTTTCTTTCATATTTTCTTGTTTTGATTTGTGAAGTTAGTTGAGTGTAAGCTGAGGTTGCTATGAGAGGGTTTACAGGGCAAAGTTTTTATTGGAATAGTGATTAGTGATTTCGTTTTTATGTTACTTTTCAGTTTTCACACATAATTTGCATGTTGATTGAAATTGAAGTATGTACTTAGTAATTTAAGAAACTTCAAAACATGAAAATGAGTTAAACCGTAAAAAATCTAAAAAAACAATGAAAAATATTTTCTGTTTTTTTTTTAAACTGTATACCGATTCTTTTTACAACCGCTGACTACCCACCTAGATAGGGTGACAGTCAGGACGTCAAATAGTAGGTCAGGTAGTAGTACTAGTGCGACCAACTTATCTGTGCAGGCAGATAAAATCGAAACCAACTGTAATGAACATTATGCTTACCGACAGTCGACAGAGCCGCACCGATATGAACTGCATAGATAGGTTGGTAACACGATGAGCATACAGATCAATCACATAAAAAATATTGTCTTATATTTTTATTACCTACCAGCTGAATCAACGTTCCTAACAAACCTCTGTGATTTTCTGGAACGTATATTTTGTCAATTGTAATGTTAATATGTTTCTTGATAATATCAATAAAAAAATACAAAATCACCAGTTGATAAAATATTTGTACAAAAATACCAAGTCAGTTACTTTCTCTATATCAAAATCCAGTACGATACAAACCTCATCCATCGCGCCCGACTTCCCCCACTGACATAGTTCCTGAACATAAAAACCCGGTACACGACAATTTTCCATGACGTTGAGGCATTGAAACGAAGTCATTTTGCTTGCATTTAATAAAAATAACACTTTTTTTTTAAGCCGGTTCAAAGTGAAGGGTTCTCGCTGAAGTAATCGAGTGTCATTACTCGACTATGAATAAATTACACAAGTTCCAGACCCGCTTTGGGTGTTGGTGTAAATTTTGAGCGAAGGAGATTTTTTGTTTCACATTTTTTTCCTCATTTTATTTTTGTAAATTGCGTTTCTATTTAAATTTTAAAAGCTTTTGGATGCGGTACCGCGTTTTTGACTGGCCCTTGTAGGGTGTTAAAAAAGAAATGCTTTACGTAGTGGTCTTAACTACAACAGTGCTACAGTAAGTTTAAATTTTTTACCTAAGGTAGTCGTTACTATCGACAAATGGAAGCTGCATCTGCATTTTACAAAAGATTTAGCGTATGATCATTAACAGAGTCATATTGATCGCTTGTGTATAAATAAACAATGTCAATAGGCTATGATTTTGTTTTCTTGTTCGGGCACCTCAAAGTTCTGCCGTGTGACACGAAACAAGATGACTGCAAAATCTGAATTTGCTCGTAATTGCATTTTCAACTAAATTATGTCGAAAAGATATTAGCACCACACATCACGCCGTATTCCCATCAAACCAACCACAAGTGGTATCGTACGGAGCGAGTGAAATTCGTTATTATATCACATTTGAACTCGACCCACGTTAAAATTGCCAAAGCCCGCCGGCAAATTCACCCTGTAAGGCGCCTTTTTGGCTTAAAAATATTATTAAAGGGTTAACGTTAAGGGTTATTCATAACACTTTAGCGTTACAACGGGTTACAAAAAAAGGTTCTCCGCTGTTTCGGAGTTTTTGGGCAGGATTTTGAAGACATAAAGGTTCGTTCGTGGCTTGAATCGCAATGTTCGAAGACGGATGTTAATCAAAGTGTGTCGTGTCAGTTTATGAACTGGCAGCCTTAGCATTGTTAAGGGGTTTATTGGTACTTTTTAGTGTAACGTGAAAGGGAGGCCTGTAAATGTTAAGGTGTTTTTCGTTTTGTGAGCGTCGCGTGTTGATTTGAGGGAGAGAACGAGGGTAGTTTGTTTCGCGCAAATTCTTTCGTGTAAATCAAGTTTATGGCCGGTGAAGGGTGAAACCTGTTACCGTGAGTGGGTGAACTGCTGGTAATCGTCTTGAGAATAAAGGTGGTTTATAAAAAACAAAGGTTATTGGCGCTGAGATTTACACTTACCTACTCGTAATACCTATTACCAATTTGCATAACTTAGAAAGATAACTTACTAGATACTGTGCCTGTGTTTTTGTAGGTTTAGGGGTTAGCAGAAATGTCCCACAGCCACATTTTACCAGCTACCTAACCTACCTGTTTATATAATAAGTGATGTGTTTTAAGAGGCACCTATCGTAAATAACTGTCCAGTTACTCAAGTTTTAAGAAGAAAAAACTAAGAACGCTGCTCAGTGAAAAAAAAGTACCCACTTTAAAATCTTTTCGAGGAATTCTATAGTCTCTTTCCTTTTCCCTACTAAAACGATAGCTAAAAGTTGTAATGAACTGTTTTCGAACACTCCAGCTCTCACAGTCTAGGCTATCTAGGCATTCCAAGTTTTATGCGTTAAAAAGTACCAAATGGGTGACTTGGTACTTTTTAACACTTAGTGACTTTTTAGTACTTTGATTATTTGGAAATGAAATTCAGATAAAGATAAATTTACGTAAAACCACGCCTATTTGCCACTAAAGGTTAACCAGAGGTGAACATGTATATTGCCAGTTAAGTTTAAGAATCATGTAATAGGTGGCAAATCTATTGCCACCAGCCGGCACAAATTCAGACAAAGATTTTAAACAAGATAATACAATTTAATATGGAAACCGACAGTAATTGTACTTAAATTACATCTGATTTAAACCTAGATAGTACCACTTATCGCCAGGTGTTCCCATCTGATATAGCGAACCGTTTAAGATAAACTTCATGACTCTGATTGTTAGGCTATTTACGCTCAATTGAGATATTTTGACTTGATAATTTAATGCCGCTTGTTTCAGATGATTTATGCAATAGGTTACTGGCTTCTGGCCTAAGACTTAAGGATGTTTCCTGTATGTTTTGTTTGTGCAATTTATGAATAGACTAAAATGCTGTCCCCTCATCACAAGCGCGACTACTGACCATGAAGTCGTAGGTTCGATTCCCAGGTCGGGCAAAGTGTTGTTGGGTTTTTCCATCATGATTTTTTCAGTAGCAGCCACGGAGTCTGGATTCGTGTTCGATAGATAGCAATAGGCTCGCCCCCATTAATGAGACTTAAACATAACTGGCGAAATCTGACTGTACTATTAGGTTCTAGTCTGCCTAATCCTTCGGGGATTACAGGTGGGATGATATGTTAACATTACCTTACTGACAAAATTTTACTGTAGGTACCTAATATATGGTAAACCTAATTTCGTACAACCACATTCTTGTCATAATTCCTTATTAATATCCTTTTCCCACCCCTCCTCACTTCATCTATCCAGCAGAACATCTTCCTCCTGGACAGGGACTGCAGTGGCCAATCTGGAAATTTCTTCACCGTTTGCGGGCTTAGGTTGGCCGCTGTAGAAATAATCTGTCCAAATGGGGTATCACCGACCTGTCCCATATACAATGTCAGTGTGGAGCCCCTCTGCAGGATATGCCCCACGTCCTTTCTTGGCCATCCTGCGCAGCCACCTGCACCTTCCAAGACGTAAACCAAGCCAACGACAGCTGTGCAGGTGGCAACAAACTGGGGTATTATTTGAGTCTATCGACACGCAAAGGAGAAGATTATCCTTTTGTAACTCGAGTACAACACGAAATCTGTTATCAAACTCCTACATTTTATCAAATACGCTTGCTATCTTCAACAGTAGATGGGCTACTTTTTATCTCAACTAACTATTCTGCCAACCAATGCCTAAGCTCTTTTTTATCTTAGTGTAGCTTAAAATAATTTACGTTTTTATCGACAATGTGAAATACTTTGGTTAAACTAGGAGATAGGGTACGAGGTCCCATAATAAATTCAGCTTCAAAAAAACTGGAAGAGGTTTTAGTCTAGAAATTATTCTTTGGTTGACTGAGACATAGTTTGAAATGTATTACGTTCTATCATGAGAACTGTAGGTTTGAATTCACTTTATCGTGTGGTTAGTGCCTAACCTGGTGTCAGAGTTTTCATGCCGCCCCTGGGCCTGACTTGGCTATAAATAATAATAATAATAATAAATTTTTATTTTCTCCCACAAAGTAAAGTTACAATATAGAGGTGTTACAATTAAATATTGGAGGTACAAAGGTTTGTGGGAGTCAGGAGTTCAAACTAGGATGATACCCTGTGCTATGGACTCCTGGCCCCCCTCGCCGAGATTGGCATTATGACAATTTTAGAGAGACATGTCATTGTAGGACTATTTTAAAAAAAGAATTACAAGAAAAAATACTAATGTAATAAAACAAAAACTAAAAATGCGTGTGTGTTTGCGTGTGAAGTGTGAGTGTGAAGTGGAAGGTGTCATATGTGGTGTGGTGTAGTGTGTGTGTATGTGTGTGAGACAGCGAGAGTAAGATAGTGTAATGTGTGTGTACGTTCATAGATGGATGTAAATACAAATGTGTGCGCGAAGGGGTGGCAGTATGTAGTTATGAGAAACGCTAGACTAGGATAATATAGTGAGCAGTTTTTCAGTTTCTTCATAATCAAGTTCTAAAAGCCATTGTGTCAGCTTCTTTTTACATTCTACCCTAGACAGATTAACAATTTCAAGAATCTTATTAATTTTATTATACAGTCTGCTTGATCTGAATATATAGAAATTTTTGGCAAAAGAGGTTTTTACTGGAGTTGTTTCACAGACTTCATAGAATCGTCTAGTATTAACCTTTTGTTTAGCCGTAGAAACGTCTATAGAGGAATGTTTTTTTATTACCGTTTGCAGTATATAAAGTTGTCTGATTGTTAATACCGTTGCTTCTTCGTAGAGAGTTGTTGTAGCGTATAAACGTGGTTTGAAGAGAGCAACTTTTAGAAGAAGTCGTTGAGCTCTTTCAACGTTTAGGACATTTGTTTTATACGAGCCGCCCCAGGTGGAGATACAATACGATAAGATTGATTGGCAAAGGGATTCGTACACATTTTTAACCAGTTTCCAATTTGCAACATGCCTAAGATTTTTAAATATATGAACGAGTTTTCTAGTTTTCTGAACCAGATGTGCAATGTGTTGTTTGAAAGATAAGTTTTTATCGATCATTATGCCTAAGTATTTTATTGATTCAGTTTTTGCTATCATTGGGCACATGGTACAGTTGGTGGTTACTGGATTACATGTGTGTGCATAAACGTTGAAATTATTAGTGTTTGATGCTACATTATGTATTGTAAACTCTATATATTTAGTTTTGGTGGCGTTTAAGGTCAGTTTGTTGAGAGCAAGCCAGGAAGTTACAATATTGAACCCTTCTTGGGCAGCAACAAAAGTTTCGTCCCAAGAGTCAGCATAAAATGTTAAGGTGGTGTCATCGGCATAAGACATTACATGACAGTATCTAATGTTTAGCTGGCAAAGATCATTGATATACCAAAGGAAGAGGGGGGCGCCTAAGATACTGCCTTGTGGGATTCCAATATTAATCGGTCTTTCTTCACTCAGCGTATTGCCTATCCGAACTGATTGATAACGATCTTGTAAATAGTTCTCGAATAGTTTTAATTGTGTGTCCCTTATTCCCATTTGTTCTAGTTTGGAAATTAATATGCGTGGGCACACAGTATCAAAAGCTTTCTGAAGGTCCAGAAAGATAGTCAAACATTTTTTTCTATTATCTAATTTACTTACAATGAATTCAGTGAACGTATGAATACAATCAGTTGTGGATTTTCCTTTTCTGAAGCCATACATAAATGCCGTAAAGAAATATCTCTCAGGCACACTAGTTTCCTCACGATTTTTTAACTTTACTTCTGACAATGATTATTATACGATATGACTATTCAATACCCAGAAGAACCTTGAACGTTAGTTTGTTCTGACAAACTAAATTCTTTTGCAGTAAAGCTTCTGAATATCTATGTTATCCGTGAATAATAATAAAATAAGGATACAAAAATTGTGTTTCCCTGTTTTATAACAAGAAAACACAATTTTCCTATGAAAGAAAATAATTTTCAACCAAAAGCTGTCGGTAGTAGTAATAAATACGATATAAATTAAAAATAGCCTCAAGAAAAGCAATTCCTAATAAATTCATAACCCTTTCCGAATAAAAAAGAAGATCTTCCTAAAAGAAGTAAAAAGATAACAGCACAATTCAAAGACATTCTTTACCCTTAATTAGGCTTAAGATAATTTGATGAAAACAACCGCGAATAATGCTTATAAAACGCGAAAAAAATTGTTGAGTTTATTTTTGTATTTTTTAATGTTCCAGAGGGTTGAAAGGGGCTGTCTCGACAAGGAAATTGGAGGAGCGCCGCACTTGAGTTGAATAGTGTACCCAAACATTTGATGTTCTTTTTGTTAAAAGAATTCCTCGTTTTGTTAAAACTAGGGATGTTTACATATTGTGGGGTTGTTGTTGGCTGTTGTATGGTCTTTTGATTTTGAAAAAGTTGAATTTTTGTATCATATGAAAATTTACACAACTTTTATATTAAACATTTATGTTAAAATAAAACGTCTTGTGGCTCTATTCATTGTAAATATAGATTCCTAATAAAACAATTTAGTGAATCAATTAAATATTGAGTTTCATAAATAGCATGATAGGTACGTAATAGCTTAATCTCCCACAATTATAAATAGATCAAAGTGTCGATTTTGTAAAACGTTTAACGTAACTAAATTTCAAAATAATAAATTAGTTTATTAAATATTTTAGAGTATAAATATAATTTAATTTTACTCCATTTAATTTTCGTTTGTAAATTAGGTATTGACTGTTGATGATTGTGTTTCCTAAAAGTTTGTATTCAATGACTGCACAAAACCATTTTCTAGAAACTCAATTTATTTTCAACAAACAGTTCCCATTAATGGGAAAATCAATTTCCCAACACAACGCACGGTGTCACTACCCTCGAACAGTACACGTCACGGTCTAATGTCGTCGCCGTACATTTATAACAATATTTTGTTCTCTTCCTCTCTGTAACCCGAGCCTTTATTTAGAGGAAATTACCTCGTCCCCGTTTAGCAAGTACTTGCGATACTTTGAGCTTAGCATTTTATTATTAAAAATATGTTTACATGATACTGTTTAAAAACACATTTGAAATATACGTTAGAAAGGATTGTAAAGACATTTAAAAAAAATCCTGCTTGTAAATTTTAAGCTTGTGCGACCATTTTAGAACAAATTTAGACAGTTTTCATCAAGCACGTTTACGTACAGCAAAATTCCAGAAAATGTCAACAACAACTTTAAGAATAAGAATAATTAATTGTTTCGAAAAGTACATTCAGTTCATTGATTCCTGAAACTCACACTCGTGAGTTCCAGGCTCATTCGTTCCGTTTACATTTTATTGTCACACAAATAGTAGTAATAATAGTATCCGCTGCAACAAATTTCTAATCTAATCTAATCTACTCGTAATCTAAAAACCAAAAAAGGAATACATAAAGAAAACAGTTATTGGTTACTTAAGATATTATGTATATTTGTATGAATGTTGTGTGTGCGTGTGTGTGTGTGTGTGTGTGTGTGTGTGTGTGGGGTGAATTAAGAGTTGTGTTGGTGTTGTGACACTGTGTCTGAATGAATGTCTTACGAGTATACCTGTTGTATATGGAAGTTTGTGATTTATAGTTGTGAATATAATTGTAAATACATATATAAATGCATGTGTACCTATCAAGGTGAGAAAAGTGGGTTTTTTAGGATAAGACTTTATAAAGATATTTTCTATTACTTTTCCAGTAACCACTTTTGTAGACAATATCTAACAGTAATGGTATAACAATTGCTCAGAAGTTGTTATAAAAAGACAATCAGTTACGTTTTCCATTATTGCGAAATATTTTTTTTTACACTTTGTATATTTCTCAATACCACAAAGTCTCTTTTATTTTAACAATGTAATGTCACGGCCTCTCACGTTTTAAAAATATTTACTCATCTCGCTTTCTCAACCCTTTATTCAGAGGAAATTAGCCTGTCTGGAATTTAAATAAAGGTCCTTTTTATGGAAAAATCGTTATTAACAATGTTGTGGTGTATCTTAATTGAGCAATTTTGATGCTGTCAACATAACATGGCTATAAATACTTTTGAATACCGTACAGATTTGATATTAATTACGAAATTCCCATCGGATTCCTATTTATGGGAAAGTCCGAATTCATACTGTAAGCCCTCTTGAATTTTGCAACTTAGGAATTAATGATTGTTGAACAAATTATGAAGTTATTAACCAAAGTGGTGTAGGGATTCGAACTAAGTTCGATATCTCGAACGCTGATAGAGCCAGTTTCGTAACAATTTGTGAATATATATATTATGAAATTTTGTAGATGGTCTCTCTTAATACCCGTCCAGTTGCATTTCCCTTCGTATCACATGCATATTTTTACATAAATCAACATACAAACGTTTAAAACATAATAAATTCAAACTCAAACTCAAAGCATTTATTACAATTAGACCATTACGGCAGTTTTGAATGTCAAAAATACAAAAAAAAAACAAAGCTACAGTCCCAGACACAAGACAAATAATAACTTGAGAAAGTACTGTAGTTGCCCATTCCCTAATATATGATCATACCCGTTTTCCCCAAAGGGATATGCAGAATTGAAACATAGTGTAACCATCCTCATCTTTGTTATAATGTCAATGTAATAGCTGCTACTGAAAACTCGTAATTAAAAAATCCATTAACATTTTGCACGACCTGTAAATCGAACCTAAGTAATTTTTTTTTGAAACTATAACCAACTTTTTACGAACCTTGTACTCTTTATTTATGAAAATAAAACTCATAAATGAACTGTTTCAATCCATGAGAAACAAAAATAAGTACGCAGTTCACACACATTTCACGAAAATTCCTTCATATTCACATGGAATATTTTTTCAGTGAATTACCACAGTATACCGATGCTGAAATAATCAGCACATAAAATTTACATACATACCTCTACAGAGTCCTACCAAAAACATATTGTGGACTGATTACCATAATGTTCCCGAGTCTATATTCAATCTCGGTACTTATATCTCAATGTTTGAGTAGAAATTATTTTTCTTTGAAACGTTCATCCGTATTGTTCGCAAAAACTTTGAAACAAGTTCACAAACGGAGGGCGCCGTGATATGAATAAATTAGAAAAGTTCTCTCTTGTTGTTGGGCCACGGAACTAACGGGATTATTACGATTGTATTATGCAGATACTCGGCCCCTTCAGATAAAAAAGCTTTGAATTTAATTTTTACAGAAAATAATTGTATTTTTGATGCTGTCGAACAAAATGTAGCAAAATTATTTTTTTTCGGTTCCACAAGGAAAATGAAACCTTGATAATCCCATTTTTTTTGTTCGTCTATCACAAAGATCTACTACTATCGTTTTCATTGAGATTTATCCATTGTCGGAATTAGAATTTTGGCACAATGTTAACGTCTCAGTGACGCACACAATCACATATGGATCGCCAGTCAAAAACCATTTTAACATGTCATCAACACAATCATGTCACTTGCGTTATTATTCCATTTCTGCCATACTCGTAAAATCCTTATTTATAACGAGGCCACATTGATGCATCTAAATACTGTTGAGCTTACCAAGACTTTACTCAAGCTAATATTAACATTTTGTAAATTTTCGGCCTAAATCGCCATACAAACGCCGAGAAACTGTTATGCATTTTACATACCAACTAATCTGGGTTTGTAAGGCTTGAATTCCTCTTACGCTGATGTCGGTCGCGTACGTAGGTCGCGCTTACGAGGATACAGTGTGTTCTATATAGCACCATACTGCGAAGCTGACTTCAGCGGTGCGTACGGCCGTATTTTACATTATTTCTCCCTGACGTACGAGAACGACCGTACGCGACCGACATCAGCGTAGGAGGAATTCAAGCCTTACAAACCCAGATTAGTTGGTATGTAAAATGCATAACAGTTTCTCGGCGTTTGTATGGCGTTAGTGTGCATATTCTAGCTAGTAACTGTAATCAAGTGAAATATGAACATTTACTAATAATTTATTGCAGGAATAACTTTATTTTTATATGAAATGCTACCGTGGTTAGCTAGAGTACAGTCATGACCTAAAGATCACACTCACAGCCCCGGTGTATTGCTACTTGGAATATGCCAAGCACTACGCACGGACGATTTACAAGAAAATAAAACCGACAAAGATTTTTCAGCGCACAAATATAAAGCACTTTTGAACATGCATATCCTCAGGGAGATACCTGTCTTTTCCGGAACATAAAACTCCTCCGAGAGAAGTTATATTGTCATCCCGTTGTCCTTTTAGGTGTAATCAAGCGACAAACAAACGATCCTTGTTATTTTCAGAGTTCTGAAAGAGAAAAAGATTTAGTTTCTTGTTTATAAATACAATAGGCCCGTAGCCCTGTATCACTTTGGTACGATGCAAAAATAACAATAATAACTCGCACTGATTCAGAAAACGGTACTTCTTGACACGGCGCGTATTTTTGGAGGTTCCTCTCTCTGGAGCACTAGGCTGGCCGCTGCCGCTGGTAGCTTGGACTCTGTTTCTGATACCAGTGGGCTACTGTATTTTTTTTAATGTCGTTCTTTTTTTATTAAATGTAATAAACGATTTTTCATTATCTAAGTGTTTTATTATGTATGTGGTGGTGACGGGTGGGTGTTTAAGGGTCTTATGTATTTTTGACGTTCAAAAATACTGACACCAAACTCAAATGAATAAAAGACGATTTTTTTTTAATTATAGTCGTTACCATAAATGTATGTGATAATTAATAAAATAAATAAATTTCAGTCAATCTTCAGCACCCAAACAATAGCAAGGTTTCTCAAGATTACAAAAAGGACTTTTTTTCGAGATAACATAAAGAACGCTAAAGATTCGCTAATTTCATGCCCGTACGCTTATCCGCGCCCCGCGAGGTTAAAATGTCTTCGCTATCATAATGGTTATATCGCGCCGCCCAGGTTCCGTTGGTACTTTTTAGTGCCGGCACGCCACTTTTAGTGCCGGAACGCCACTTTTAGGGCCGGCTGGTACTTTTTGGGTACTTCTAGTGGAAATTTTACCGAATTACACGGAACTTTTGACGGTGCAGTCAAAGGAGGGCCTCAGTTATAGTAGTTTGTATGGGATTCTGTATTATAATTGGCTTTGCGATTGTGTTGTGTAACTGTGTCTGGCTTGTGGTGGTAGAGATGTTGTGTGTAAAATAAACGCAGGACTTTTGTCTGTGTATGTTGGGAATTAGTAGTAGAAAAAGAAGTTCGGTCACGATTGAATAGGTATGTAAGTTACCTATTTAGGATATTTCCTGGCATTTTATAGAAATAATTAGCAATTATTATTCGTCCCTTGAACTTTTAATCATTTTATTTAGGCTTCTGTCGCAACTTACAACCTGTTCTTTAATCAACATTTTTGTACAGAATATTAGAAAAAAATCATTGAAGCAAATTGAAAACAAATCTAGTTCCTTTTTTACCCAACTACGGCGAAGCCAAAACTAAGGTTTATGATTTTAGCAGTCTATGTATGTATGTACGTATGTTTTTCCGTAGCGCTTAAACTATTCATTAGCATTTGATGAATATAATAAACTTTAACAATAAGTGGAGTCGATTTCACTTTGTAAGCCCCGAATTAAATTACAGCGCGATTTTTCAGTAGTCGGGTTTTTAGTGGTAGTATACGACACAAATTCTTGTTACAACCAATTATTATACACAGTTACATGACAACACATAACGACATGGAGGCAAAGCGATCTTATCAAGCGGTCCCGACATAACGTTTGTTCGAAAACCTAATTTAGTGTCAAAACCACGTAATCTAGATATTTTTGTGTTGAACCTAAAGGGGCGATAGGATCTGATCGTTGTTTAGGATATCCCAATATTGCTGTTTATTTCCATTCACGCCTGAAATGAATTCTGAAATTCTTTTTGTAATGATATGAAATATGAAAATGTATTTCGATAAAACATTTTGAATTAATACCATGTCAACATGCCTATTAAGGGTATAGACAGGAACTACAAAAAGCTTGAACATGTCAAAAACATACAATAGGTGCCAAATATTACACCCTTTGTGATACAATCTTTCCATGGTATTTATTACACCGGTCAAAAACAAGTCAAGTGCGGATTCTGTGCTCAGGGATTGAGTTGATTTATAAGATATCAGACCAATCTCTTCAATAGTAGCAAGGCACACAAATGACATATTTTCAAAAAAAGGTAAGAACCTTTTGATTTCATAAAAGTTAATAGGAAAACAAACTCGTAAGTCAAATAATATTAAATTACAATGAAATTAATTGAATTAAATTGTTTTTAGATTACAATTAAAATTCAACGCGGCAAAAATTTCGTTATTATTGAAATAGAATAAGTATTGTATTAATAGGCAGCAGATCACTAGGTCACTAGCGGATCACTAGTAGGTCACTAGGTCAGGCTCAATACGCGTCAAACTAATAAAACAATATTGTTCTAATTTGGTCTGGGTTTCAGTTTTGCGGTACATTTTTCCTGCTAAATAAAGGCTAACAAAAACATTTCCTCATCGATCCGCTCACGTGTCGAGGGCACGTGGCAAATTATTTTTAATTGACCTTTTACTTTTCCCAAATTGTGACTTTTACAGGTTTCCTCCTCTGCCTGAAAATACAAGAATAAAGTTATTTTAGCTCCTGAATTTTTGAAAAGAAATATGAAATGGAGTATTAATTTTGTATTTCGTAAAAGGAAAGTGTAGATTTTTTCCTGGGTTTTTCAGACATTTGAGATCAGAAATAGGTTTTTAAAAGACATGTAAGAAATTTGGTTCATCAGTAAGATAAAATTCTCCGGTAACCCCAAATTATCAATCAACACTTTAACTGAACAAAATCCTACCCAAATTTAGAGATTTTTGCACATTTACTAAAAAAAATATATTCTAATACACCACCACCACTTTTTTTTATATTTTCAGACAAGAAATTCTGCTTCAAAATCTAAAACTTTCCAAGCAAGCCAACATACGAGTACATACCTAATACCAAATCTATCACAATTACATCAGATCAAGTAGGATTACGAAGCTTTCACGAAGCTCGTTTCGCAAATTGCTGAGATAAAAGAATTCCTTGGCGTGCATTCACGAAGCTCGCTCCGTTACACTTTGCACATTATTATGGTGGTGTAATGGCTTTATGGGTTATGAGATGGAAGTTTCTTTCTTTTGGAATAGTTTCTTTACTTTTAAGGAGGGGTTTAAGTGGGGAGAAGAAACAGAGAAATGTTTGAGGTGTATATTAACCGGAAAAGCACACTATTTGCAAAGGATTTTGATGATTTATGCTTATAATGTCACTTACGGGATATCTTCCGTGATTATCCATTATAAACATATAAATCGTACTGAAATTAATAATGTAGTTGGTCTTAATAAAGTGTAACCTATTTTATCGCAAAAACACATTGAATTTACTCGTAACAAATCTCGCAAATTCAAAAGTTTTTTTTTTATAACACAAGTGTCAATGACTGTAATAAATCCGTAAACCATTTTTGGAAATTATAATAAGAATAAGCAACTTTTGAACGTATAAATTACATATAAAGACCTGCCCTTATCACTTCCTAAGGTTGTTCTAGGTTGAAGATAAACTCCTTAGCAACACGTTTGTCTGAAAATGTGCCTCTAACATAATTTAATGTCAAAAAACCTCGAGAATTACTAGAAAAACCACAATAAAATGTTACGTCGTACTCAAACAAAAGTACACAATATAAGAGACTGCTCCTAACTTATATCTTACAGCAAACGAGCAGCCCTAATAAGAAGCGACTCAAAGGTTGCTAGGCAACGCTTGTTTCAGTTTCTATGAAGTTGCTCAGTTTTGCCCGAATGAAAAGCTTTGATTCTGCTTGTTGGATTTCATGTCTTTATGGGTTCAACGACATTGGTAGGCATTGTTTTGTTATGATGACAATCATTAAGGGTAATGAGAAAAACTCTTGATTATGATGTCGTTAACAAATTTTAATAGGTAAATGATGATAGGGATGCGATCACGCCGAAGTGCCGGGTGCGGCCGCATCACGTCTGAAAACATTCATAGAAGTAAGAAGTTACTCCAAGGAACCACCACCAAAATTTATATACAAAGCCCAAAAAAAAACCCACAAAAACTTCTTTGGGTAAAATTCTTACTTCTACGAAAATTTTCGTGGCGTCCTCTACCGACATTCCTTACATTGTCTTTTTTGTTTTACATCAAAAGGAACAGTAAACCAGACTGGAAATAATAATGGGTGTAAAAGTGCCCCCCCCTAACGAAGCCGAAACGCACTTATTTCGATAATTTTTGGTTGTTGTAGATCATACCTGGGAACCTTTTAGTTACGAAGATAATTATATGGGTCAACTACAGACCACAGTACTTTCTCAAGTTATTATGCCTTGTGACTTCCCGACTGTAGCTTTGTCTTTTTTTTGTATTTTTGACATTCAAAAGTGCCGTAAATGGTCTAATTGAAATAAATGCTTTGAGTTTGAGTTCAAAGTTCCAACTTTTTCACAAGTTTTGTTTTAATAATTTAACTTTAAATACCTCCACGACCCCCGTACTATTCAATGAATACATAAGCACAACGTTTGAGTACGCTACATTGAGTCCTACCGTAAAACGTGATGTTGCGCCCCCGAAAACAGTTTCCCAGCGATAATTTTTGCGTCGAGTTCCTTCGTTTTATGTACAGAATGCTTGGTTGATGACTTCGTGAAGGTTCCGTTTACACCTTGTATAACAACAGTAGATCGTTTATTGCGGCATTGCTTTGGTGGTTGATAATCGACTGCCAAGTGAGGGACGCTTGGTTTGATTTGCGAGTCGAGCTAGATCTTAAACTCAGAATTTCCAATACAAAGTTCTCAGTTAGCAGCCTCGACTCCAGATTTATGACCTAAAATAATGGTAATCAATACTATTTCAGGACTTACAAAGTACCCGAATTATGGCAAAATAGTTCCCTAGTATAAGTACGTCCTTCCACACAATACGATACCAATCCTTGTTTATTATTTACTTCAGAAACATAGATAGGGAAGTATATTGAAAACTTCTTACGTAAATAATATCCATACTGCCTGAGAAACATGAACAACCGGAAAGACTTACTTTACCTGCGGATTACCAGCGCCAAAGGGGGATCAGCCACAGCTTAGAAGCTTTGGAAACTGGTATTCGTAACTTATTGCAGAATACAAACTAAAGCTTTAACAAATAATGAGTGGTTTAATCAGAAATGTCAGTATTAAGGCCTTAGTTTGATGTTGTGATCAACATCATTACGGCCGTAATCCCTGACGGGGTTAGGCAAAAGTGTACCTAATAGTACCCACCTTCATTTCGTCAGTTATGTTGTAAGTCCCATGTTATATGGGGCGAGGCTATTGCCATGCCATTCTATCTGTGGAGGCTTGTAATTAGCAATTTTAATTTTGTTACTAGTATATTATTAGTCTGTAAGCTTTCCTAAAAACAAAAAATAAAAAATCAACCGGGCATAAATCTGTACTTCGTGGATTGAGCATTGTTCTATAATCTCATCAACTTAATAAGGCTCATCACCTTCCTACCCGTTGTCCCATGTTACTTGTGGTCGGCGCAACACGTTTTTTTCTTCCATTCTCCTCTGTCAACCGTCACGTTAACATTTACTCCTATTTTTTCATTTCATTCCTCACATTATCCATCCATCGTTGCCTTGGTATTTCTCTCCCTCTCCATCCATCAACATTTATATCCATCACTCGTTTAGTCACATGCGATTCCCTTTCAATTTTTCTGTAACAGGCGCAACTTTTAAACATTACCTTAATGAGGTTATTTTTCATTAAAAAAGGAAAGTAAAATCTGAATGAAACCTCAAAGGTACTGTAAGTTTCTTCAATACAAAAACACTTTTGAACTCAAAATGAAAGATTCAAACTCCGACAAAGAAACCCAGGTAACCGAACTCGACATCAATCCTTAACATTAAGGATTCCAACTAAACACAGACCGATTAATTTCCGAATATTCAACCAATCCCAAATCCGTTGTTTTCAGGCCTATACAAGCAATAAAAGTGTTTAATTAGTCAAAATCAATTCACAGGAGACTTAATTGTTCGCTTTCAGAACCAAGAACGATAAATCTAAGGGAATTCGTATTTTGTATTAAACAATAGATTTGGGGTAGAAATAATGAATAGGGTTCGTTGGTACTATGGACCCTTTGTAGGCTATATACTTGGTAATGTATGGTTTAGTTGCGATGGGTAGGTGTGTTGATTTTTGATTTTGAAGGTGTATTGTTGTATTATTTGGCAATGGTTGATGGGAAGCGCTGGGGAGTATTAGAACTCGACGGCGGCATGTTACAGTACATTATTTTTGCCACTATCAAATAGAATATGAAAAATGGATTTAGTATCCACCAACTTGGTATCAAGACACTTGCGCGAAAGACATTTGCGCGAAGGACACTTGCGCGAACCCGTTAGCGCGAAAAGACAAATGCGCGCATGGACTTTTGCGCGATTGGACTTTTGCGCGAACGGACTTGTGCGCGCCAGGACACTTGCGCGAATGGGCTTTTGGGCGACTGGACTTATGCGCGAACGGACTTTTGCGCGCCAAGACACTTACGCGAATGGACTTTTGCGCAAAAGGACACTTGCGCTAATGGACACTTGCGCGAGTGGACTTTTGCGCTACTTCATGGCCACTGAGGTTAACTCTGTAGAGTAAACATAACATCACGCCTGTTATTACTTGGAGGTGGGTTTTTTTTGGTTTTTCCGTCAAGGGTGTAGTTGATGATATTGCTACGAAAATGAGGTCTAAATGAAAATCCAAGATGGCGCCGAGGAAAATTTTAGATTTTCCGTCATGGGTGTCTCTTTTTCATGGTTTTCGGGGTTGCTGATTACGAAAATGTGGTCAAAATGAAAATCCAAGATGGCGCCAAGGAAATTTTTTGGTTTATCCATCATGGGTGTCGTTTTCATGGTTTTCGGGGACGCTGATTACGAAAATGTGGGTCAAAATTAAAATCCAAGATGGTACCGAGAAAAATTTTTGATTTTCCGTCATAGGTGTTGTTTTCATGATGGAAAAACAAAAAGTGTCCTCGGTGCCATCTTGGATTTTCATTTTGACCTCATTTTCGTAATCAGCGACCCCGAAAACCATGAAAACAACACCCATGACGGACAAACTAAAAATTTTCTGGGCGCCATCTTGGATTTTAATACATTTTCGTAATGAGCGACCCCGAAAACCATGAAAACGACACCCATGATGGAAAAACCAAAAAATGTCCTCGGCGCCATCTTGGATTTTCTGTTTGACCACATTTTCGTAATCAGCGTCCCCGAAAACCATGAAAACGACACCCATGACGGAAAATCAAAAATTTCCTCGGCGCCATCTTGGATTTTCATTTTGACCACATTTTCGTAATCATCACTAACAACTACACCCTTGGCGGAAAAACCAAAAAAAAACCACCTTCAAGTAATAACAGGCGTGATGTTATGTTTACTCTACAGAGTTAACCTCAGTGGGCATGAAGTCGCGCAAAAGGCCAGTCGCGCAAGTGCCTATTCGCGCAATTGTCCTTTCGCTCACAAGTAGATTCGCGTAAGTGTCTTGGTGCGCAAAAGTCAGTTCGCGCATAAGTCCAATCGCGCAAAAGTCCATTCGCGCAAGTGTCCTGGCGCGCACAAGTCCGTTCGTGCAAAAGTCCAATCGCGCAAAAGTCCAACCGCGCATCTGTCTTTTCGCGCAAACGGGTTCGCGCAAGTGTCCTTCGCGCAAATATCTTTCGCGCAAAAGTCCCAGATCCCACCAACTTTAGTCAATTGCAAAAAACCCGACTGCGTAAAAAATGACAAATAACTTTAAATAAAATTTGAAAATAATAAAACAAGTTCAGGAGACAGGACATATTGACTGCAACAGTCGGGACCCATTAAATAATCTAGACTAAAATCAGTACATCCAATATGGGTCGCGACTATTGCAGTTAATATGTCCTGTCTCCTGAACTTGTTTTATTCTTTACAGTTTTTATTTAAAGTTATTAGTTAGTTTTTACGCAGTCGGGTTTTTAAATTAATTTTTTTATTTTACACTTTTTAGTTACTAAGATATACTATTTTAAAATCTTGATGATAAGCCCTTTATCGAGCTGTTCAGATTGCAGAGCGTGCCAAACATTTGAATTTGGCGCCAAAAATCCGCCATTTTGTTTTTTTTTTATTTTGATGTACTCAGTGGCACTTTAACAGTAAATACGAATCTAACGACACCTCTCAAGCTAAAATCCATCTAGTCGTTCAGGCCACAGAGCGTGCCAAACAAAATGGCGGATTTTTCGCGCTAAATTCAAATGTTTGGCACGGTCTACAGACTTCAGTCTGTAGACCGTGCCGGCTCGATGGATTTTAGATTGAGAGGTGTCGTTGGATTTATATTTACTGTGAAAGTGACACTGGGTATTGTAACAAATCTACTTGATCCTATCAAAATAAATGGATAAAAGCAGACTTGTTCTATTTAAATTTAATTAGGGGATGAATTTACATGAGATAAAAAATACAGCTAATTATAAAAAACCTACCTAGCACGTATTCTAGGATAGAAACGCACACGAATCAGTTCAGCACTGTAGGAATAGGTACAGGCGTTAGGGTAGCAGGTCAGTTATCAGGGCAACTTCGAAGATCAGCTTCAGGAAACCTTTGCTGGAAGGGCGTCGTGGGATTTCCCAGTCACGCACCAGGTCAGCTCTGTAGGAAGGCAGTGTAGATCTCAGGACCAGACGTCAGGATAGCTTTGCGAGACAAGTAGCAAGTCAGGCACGAAGACAGCTTCCGAAGATCGGGAGTAGAGGCACCAGGCGGAATCTTTAACGGAATCCCCTGGGTAATATAGAAATGTAACAGCAAAAACCTGTATGTGTGTTTTCTGATGCCTCTTATATCAGATACAATGGTAGACCGCCTCCAGTGGTTCGTCAGCTCGTTTTGAAAATAGTCTTCCTTTTTCAATTTACAAATATTCGTTTTTGTTCGATTTCTATGCTGTTGAATTGAGGGTAGATTTTCACTACTAAACTCAATCGCCAGCGGCGACCCGCTTACGGACCAGGAAGCATTTGTGCGTCGAACTGAACGAATGTTTTCTTATTTGACTGTATCTAAAGCTCATCGTTAGACGTTCTAACAACTTTATTGTGTTTGTGGACTCACTGCCGTGTAGTGTGCTTTTTCTGAGACCTATTGAACCTAGGTCAGCCGTGCTTACCCTGGAAACCCACCCTGGACTCTGTGGTGTGCCGTGCATGCCTGGAGCCGAGCTCCAGCGCCCTGGTAGAACGGAGGTAGGTGGTGTTCAATCAGCCTTCTTGGAGACACCAGGAACGAACTTTTCCATCCTCAGATACTATACATACATATAATTATAATATAATTAAAAATATTTAAGGAAACAATAGTAATAATCTATAAAATATAATAGCTAAACATATCGATAAAAATAATTTAAATTTAATTATAAACCAAAAAGTAACCATCCATAGACTAAGCAGAAAGAGAAATAAAAAATAACTGACAGTTTGACAATTTGACGTAAGTGTCACACCATGAAAATTATGAGTTAATATTTTATTTTAGCTATTTTGTGTTAATGAATCGTATTTAGATCGATTTGTTGTGTGTAAACATATAAACAAATAAAAAGGATGATAAATAGTAATATGAATGATGAATATAAAGTAAATTATTAGTTATTTTTTACGCAGTCGAGTTTTTTAATTATTTTTTTTATTTTACACTTGTAAAATGTAGTTACTTATTTACCTTTTTTTAGATTATATAGTATTTATGCTATACTTGTAAGTATATATAGCATAAATACTATATAATCTAAAAAAAGGTAAATAAGTAACTACATTTTACAAGTGTAAAATAAAAAAAATAATTAAAAAACTCGACTGCGTAAAAAATAACTAATAACTTTAAATAAAAACTGAAAAGAAAAAAAACAAGTTCAGGAACAGGACATTTTGACTGCAACAGTCGGGACCTATTAAATAATCTAGACTAAAATCATTACATACAATATGGGTCCCGACTGTTGCACTCAATATGTCCTGTTTCCTGAACTTGTTTTTTTCTTTTCAGTTTTTATTTAACGTTATTAGTTATTTTTTACGCAGTCGGGTTTTTTTTTTTTTTTTTTTACACATGTTAAGTAAACAAAAGCCTTTATATCGATATTAAAAATAACCAGAAGTTATTATTTTGTAGATCAGTTTTTATTAACAAATGGAACGAGTCAATCTACCTATACCAGAATAATGGTGACAGAAAATGTAATAAAATATCGAATATTTTAACCTAAAATATAATAATTCCAGCCCCATATCATGCCAAAGTACATAAGCATAATACCATTATTTGAACCCCTTCATTCGGATACTCGCAGCACATTATCATTTTAGTGACATAAGAGGATTCCCCCACAATCAAGCGCTTCGCCAGCCTGCCGAACTTAGCCGGGGACAGCCGAAGTAACCCGAAGTAAATTAATTTAGCAAAATACGTATTTCTATGAATAATTATACATGGCCCGTTGATTCCACGTGCGAGGTATAATTGAGTTTCGAATGACGTAAGTCGAATCTGTCAACGTTATTATAGGACCCTTTAAGGTCGAAAGGATCGGGCCAAATTACCGCGGCTGTAATGTAACGTGTATTTTACCCGCGGCGTAATCTTTGCACGTGTAACCAAGGTCTTTATTAGAATTAATGAACCGATCTCAAAACCCAAAATAGGTTCTTACTTAAACTGGGGCTACTTTCCTTAATACTGAGGTTCTTAGCATGTCGATGAAAAATGTTCATTAAAAATTATAAATTTGGTCTAAAATTCAGCTATGCGAAGACCGTTCGCTGGTGCAGTCATAAGATCGGGTGACAGGGCATGGCTGGTTCTCCTGAAAGGTAGTTGTTAAAATCGAAGTACTTAATAATCCAATCAGTAATTAAAAATATCAAAACAACCAAGAATAAAAAAACAGCCTTTAGCTTCGTAAAAAAATTTGGAAACCGAAAGAACTTTCCTTTACAGGTGACAACTAATTTTCGGAGAGTTTCATATCTCTGCAACGACTTCAACAGAATCGACATAATCGTTTCGGTAGCAAAAGCTACCTAAGCTTAGCTCTTTTTCTTCTTTATCGTGTGGTTAGTGCTTAACCTGGTGTCAGAGTTTTTATTCTCTGACTTGGTTTACCTGCCGTCGAGAAATATCTCTCAAACATGCTGGCAAGCTTAGCTAATAAGTTAAAGTATACCGGATTGATTTTGGGGGCACGGTTCGCGCAGTGATGGCTGCAACGCCGCGTAGCGCTGGCTGCAACGCCGCGTAGCGCTGCGCACTGGTTCGATCCCTGCACATAACTTTTAAAACTGTTAAAACTAAATTGTAAGAGAATAATTCTGTGCTCCTTTCCGTATTTTGAGAAGATTTCAAGCCGACGAAATCATTTTATCCACAAACTTAACGATCGCCTACATTTGTTGGTTAGTCATTTTAGTGACAGGTTGACATTTTTCGACACCAACAGTTTCGTTCAGAAATTGAAGTCAACTAGGAATGATGCGTACCTGCCTATTAGTTTTAGACGTCAAATAGCAAGGCTATTAGCTTTTAATATAAACTCAGACATAAGTGGTATGTCGCAGTTTTTTGTAAATAGGTCTACGGAAATTAGTAATTATACTAATTGTAATTATACAAATATTAGCTTAGATTTAAACTAGTCACTACGACAATAGAAGGTACGAGTGACAATTTCGTTAAACATATCGACTCTAAGGTATCTTCTAGCTCTCAATTAATAAATTGTCAAAAAGGGGTTGAGCTGAATTCCTTTACATTATTTCATCAGAATATTCAGGGTTTTTCTTCCAAACAATTAGAAATTGAACTATTTTTAGAAAAAACCAAGTTTGATATCATCTGTATGTCTGAACATTGGATGAAAGATTATGAAATGCAAATTAATTTTGAGAATTATAGTGTGGGCAGTTGCTTTAATCGGAAATCTAAGATGCGTGGGGGTTCATTAATCTTAGTTAAAAATTGTATTAAATTTAAGCCTCGTAATGAAATTGTCGAGCTATCGGTTGAACATAGCATCGAATTGTCTTGTGTTGAGCTAGATAAGCATGTAATAGTGTGCGTTTACAGACCCCCTAATTACCTGAACTACTCTAACTTTGAGTCAGTAATGGAAGATGCTCTAGCAAAGCTTGTAACTCGTAATAAACTAATAATTATCTGTGGTGACTTTAATGTTAATATCTTAGAGAATAATGTAAACAGCAGTAGATTTTTAAGTCTCTTTAAATCATTTAATTTGTCAAATGTTTTTTCAGAACCAACCCGAATTACTACAAATACTGCTACATGTATTGATAATGTTTTTTGTTGCTGCGACTACATAAATAAATCCATTGTAAATTACCTTCCTTCAGATCACAGCGGACAGACTGTTGCTTTCGCGTCCAAGATACAATTGCAAAGAACTCAGATTCTAATTAGACAAATAGCACCCAGCAATTTAGAAAAGTTTAATAATAATTTAATAAGCAAACTAAATATACCAGGCCATATTAGAAACAATGTAAATGAATTGTACGAAGAATTCTTTTCGGTAGTGCACGCCGAGTTCAATAATACTTTAAAAAAGAAAACAAAAACTATTGGCCCAAGGTTTATTTTTAGTGACTGGGCAACACAGGGTATTAGGAAAAGTAGGGAACGTTTGTTTGAGCTGTACGGCCTTAAGCCTTATAATAAAACAGAAACTTTTAGTAAATATGTTGCTACTTACTCGAAAATTTTTAAAAACTCTTGCAAGGTAGCTAAATCCCTCTTTATAAGCAACAAGATTAAATCAGCTGATAACAAAATTAAGACAGTTTGGAAAATTATCAACAGTGAAACAAATAGAAGTAAAAAACAAAGTAATGACATAACATTAGAGACCTCACGTGGCCTCGTGAACTCTAATAATGAAGTTGCTCAAGAATTCGTTAATTTCTTTACCAGTATCCCACTTAAAACTACAGAAACCTTAAATTCCTCTCCCTTGCTCTCTATTGATTTATTGAAAGCGAACGTTCCAGCCTGTTCAAATGAATTTAAATTTCAGCATATAAACCCCATAACAATCATAAAAGCTTTTAAGCAAATCAAGATTAAATTAACCGAAGATCTGTGGGGTATGTCTATCAAAGCTTGTACCTCAATTACTGAGACTGTAGCACCGTATTTAGCCTTGATATTTAATTTGTGCGTGGATCAAGGGGTCTTCCCGGATCTAATGAAATTCAGTAAAGTAATACCCCTTTTTAAATCCGGGGACAGTAAAGATACCAATAACTATAGGCCCGTATCCGTGTTGCCGGTTTTCAGCAAGGTGTTTGAAAAGATAATGCTCAATCAAATGCTTTACCATTTTAACACCAATAAAATCTTACACGAGCAACAGTACGGTTTCACCAAAGGACGTTGTACGACTGACGCCGGTGTCACTTTATTAAAACACATATTTACTGCGTGGGAAGAGGCACAAGATGCCATAGGAATCTTCTGTGACCTTTCGAAGGCATTTGATTGCGTAAATCACGAAACCCTGATCTTGAAACTTGAGCATTACGGTTTAGGTAAACTTGCGCTCAGTTTAGTAAAATCGTATTTGAATGATAGACAGCAGCATGTACAAGTAAATGGCGTAAATTCAATGGGTTTAAAAGTAAAAATGGGTGTACCACAAGGTTCGATATTGGGTCCCTTCCTCTTTTTAGTGTACATAAATGACCTACCCAATTTATTTGACAACTACCCGCAATTGGTGTTGTTTGCAGACGATACTTCTTTAATATTTAGGATAAACAGACGTGCCACAAATCTGGACGACGTAAATAACGCCCTACTGCAGGTTCATAATTGGTTTACCGCTAATAATTTAGTTCTAAATGGGAAAAAAACAAAGTGCATTAGATTTGCTTTACCAAATGTCAAAAGTCGTGATTGTGACGTAGTATTGAATCAAGAGAAACTAGAATTTGTCGATAAAACGGTTTTCTTGGGAATCACGCTCGACTCAAGGCTACAATGGGGTCCTCATTTAACATCTCTTGCAGGACGGCTGAGCTCAGCAGCGTATGCTGTTAGGAAAATCCGTCAATTTACTGATGTTGATACGGCGAGGCTAGTCTATTTTAGTTATTTTCATAGTATTATGTCATACGGTATTTTACTATGGGGACGCGCTGCAGACATCGAGTCTATATTTATTCTGCAGAAAAGGGCTATCAGAGCCATTTATGAATTACGTAGACGCGATTCTCTAAGAGAACTGTTTAAGGAAATTAATATCATGACAGTACCTTGTCAATACATCTATGAAAATATCATGTATGTTAGGAAAAATCTGCATTTATTCAGTAAAAGAGGTGACAGACACCACTATACTACTAGAAATAGGGACCAACTAGTTCAGCCAGGTTTCAGGCTTGCTAAAGTAGATTCATCTTTCATGGGGTACTGTTTAAAATGTTACAATAAAATACCTCCCCACATTCTACAACTGAATGAGACGAAATTTAAATCTTGTATAAAACGCACACTATGTAGGCAAGCATATTATAAGTTGGTGGATTACATTGACGATAAAAATGCTTGGCTCAATGCTGGTCCTGCTCCACAACCATAGGGGAAAACTAATTGGGCAAATTATTGTGCTAGCTGCAGAAGATTGTAAAAGTATCTTTGCTTTGTATAGATTCCATCTCCTAGTATTGTATAATTGCATAGCACATGTGAGGACCATGTATTTTTAAGCTACCATTTGCATTTAGTTATCTTTCATTGACTTGAATATGCCTTGGTGGCTGAGAGAAAGTCATGCTCACTCAAATGTCTCGCTGATGGTGGCGGGTGTGTCGGGTCATTTAGTTCCCTTCAATATGGTTGAGTTGAATGGCGCCGATACACGCGTCTTGTTCGTGATCGGGCGCTGTCAGTTGGGACTGGTCATCTCTTAGCTGCCACGGTTCATTTTAATTACTTTATTTTTAATTTGTTGATCTAATGTTTTACTCTGGACGCTCATAATGTGCACGTCTTCCTACATCGTTCTCACATATATCTATAATCTCAACATGAATGATGTAACCAAGATTTTGTAACAATATTTTGATTGAAAAGAGTGTCCATGGAGTTTCTTGCCCGTTCTTCTCCATAGAGATCTACGCTAGGGAATGGGCAACTACAGTACTTTCTCAAGTTATTATGTCTTGTGTCTGGGACTGTAGCTTTGTTTTGTTTTTTTTTGTATTTTTGACTTTCAAAAGTGCCATAATGGTCTAATTGAAATAAATGCTTTGAGTTTGAGTTTGAGTTTGAGTTTAACAAATATTTGACGACCTGAATGGCGCAGCGGTGGTGAGGCTGCCGTACGTTCTTAGGGTCCCGGGTTCGAATCACGGTTGGAGCAAATATTTGTGTGATGAGCATGGACATTTGTTTCCGAGTCATGGATGTTTATATGTATAATAAGCATGTATTTACAAAAAAAAAGTATCTATGTAGTATATCAACTATCTGGCGTCCACGACACAAGCCTCGTTGCATAGTGTGGCACTAGATGGCGCTGTGTGTTAATGTCCAGCGATATTTATTTATTTGTATGTCCTACAGGGACTTGTTTCGGGTCTAGTTGTTTGTGTATGTAAGTTTAAATGTTTGTAAACGTACCCACAATACAGGAGAAATTCCTCGGGGACCCAACATATTAAAAAAAATATGACAGAAGTTAATCCAATCAACTTTTTCGTGATCGGTATCATCAGAATAAAACGTTATTTTAGGTCACAACCAACTACTTTACTTTGAAAGATATTTCACTATAATATATCTTTAATCAGTTACTATCCAATAAGTATCATTATGAAACCTATCCCATTTTCCTCATCAACAAGGGACTGTTAACACCGAGTTTTACTAAGAAATCTTTCTTTGCTTAGCAACAAGATAATGGAGGATAATCTTGTTTGTATCACGGAGTAAAACTTGGTATAATTATATATAACAATTCTCTGGACGCTAGACCAATTCTAGTGGTTTCTCTGCCGCTTAACATTAAAGTCCTGGATACGTTTTCCAGGTCAGGTAAAATATTATTCATTTAACCATCAGTAATTTAATACCACTCCAGAGTCTGAATGTGCCCGACTAATGACAAATGTAAAGGATGATATCGATATGGCTAGAAAGGTGGACTTAGGTGTGGCGGAGGTGACTGCTGAGATGACGAGTAATAGAGAAGTATGGAAGAAGAATAACTATATGCTGCTCCGACCCCAAATAAATTGGGATAACGGTAGGAGAATGATGATGACAATAGGCCAGCCCCCTATAATTGGGACTTAAACGTAACAGGTGAAACGTTCCGGGGTAATCAGGTGTCATGTTGATGTTTTGTTGATTTCGGGATCATTGCGCCCTATAGAAAGCCACACTAGTTCCACCTAACCTAACGAATGTTTTGTTTGTCCTAAGTCTGGCCTAAATTCTCTTCAACTCTTCGAAGGTCAAAGGCGCCGGATACAAAGGGAGGAATAAAGGCTGGCTTGGCACCGTCCAGCCGAGTTCATTATCAAAGGGGGTGTAATTATCAGCTGGGTAAATACTGTGGGGGTCGTAAATGTGTGTAATTGTCTTTCTTTTTATCCCACTCGTTATTATAATGTGGCGGTAGCCGTAAGGGTGCGGGGGATGTGATCGCGATAAATGTTTTGTGGTTCCGGTAACAAGATATTATGTTTCTTTTTTTTATGGGGGAGAGGTGAAGATCATTGGTCATGAGCGGCTTTTTAGATTTTTGGATACTTATGCATTTATCAGAGCAGTCATATTTGTAGAAACTAGAAAAATAACAAAATCACACTGTTCCAAGTTAGTCAGAGGTATAAGTGGGAATACCAATTTAACCTTTGCAGTAAAAGGTAAATCTTTTGCCAGTAACCGAGCCTAAAATTAAGATAACATAATTTGTAAAGATAACACTAACAACATAGGTACGTGAAAATTATTTTGATTAGTATAATCGACCAAAAACATTATTCCTTCCAGATCAGATTATAAACACGACACGAACTCACTAAGATGAAGCTTACATGCACGACTAAGTAAAGCTTCTTACCTTCCCACACAAATATATTAAATCCCTCTTCCAATTTAATTATTTTAGAAAACATACCAAATTCAATCCGCTCCATCATCCCAGTGGCACCCCACCCTGCGGTGTGTCAGGATATCCGAAAACAATAAAACGCTCGAGCGATTTTAATCCTTTAAGGCTTTATCTCGCAGACCGTTAAGGGTCGTTTTTGCTTGATTAATTTATTCCAAACCATTGTAATTGTTCGCTTACGTTTCGAACGGTAGTTCCGTATTTGATAGAAATGTACAGGGTGGTATTTATCGGTATTGATTGTTAACACTCGAATGGATTGGCAGATAGAATTAAGGTGGTTTTGAGGAATTTGTGGATAAGAATTAACAGCCGTAACACGCGTGGCCAGCCGGGTACATAAAAGATTTAGCTACGTTAACCGAGGTTTGTCTCTGGATGGGTGACCGTTCATCATATACCGAGACACTCAGACGTCCAGGCTGTCATAATTGTGGATCTGTGACAGTCATTACGAGTAGTTAATCATGAAGTATCTTTAATTGCCCAGGGCCGGCAGCCCAACCTGGGGGGGCCGAACGCCTCCTGCCGGAGGCTCTATGCGGGAGTCGTGCGGTCCATGGCCCTTTACGGGGCCCCGGTGTGGGCGCGTTCCTTAAGGCTGCGTGCAGCCCACTACCTGAACGCGCCCCAAAAGGTGGTAGCCGTAAGGCTGGCCCGTGGGTACCGCACGATTGCCCGCGAGGCGGCGTGCCTCCTTGCCGGATTGCCGCCATGGGATCTGGAGGCCATAGTCCTCGCGCGCCTGCATGAATGGCGCGCGGAGGCGCTTCGCCGGGGGGAAACTCCGCTGCCGCGACAAATTGTCGCTCAGCGGACAGACTTCCGGCGGGATCTCATGGCGACATGGAGAGAGCGACTGTCGCAACCCCGTGCAGGGCACGCCACGATAGTGGTGATAAGTCCCCTCTTTGAGGAGTGGCTGGAGAGACGCCACGGCGTCCTCACCTTCCGCCTCAGGTCCTCACCGGACACGGTGTTTTCGGGAGGTTCCTGCACCGAATCGGGCGGGAGGAAACGCCCGGGTGTTTCCATTGCGAGGATCGACCGGAGGACACGGTGGAGCACACGGTGGAGGTGTGCCCCGCGTGGGCGGAGCACCGCCGTGTCCTCGAAGCGGCGATTGGCGGCGGCGACCTCTCGCGTCCGGCCCTGGTGCAAGCCATGATCCGGAGCGAGACGGAATGGGACGCCGTCACCTCCTTCTGCGAAGCAGTAATGCTAGAGAAGGAGGTGGCGGAACGTGAGAGGGAGAGAACCTCACAGCGTCCCGGCCGCCGCGGGAGACGCCCCGGGCGTCGGGGGCCACCACGTGGCCCCCGGCCACCGTAGGCGCGGGCCTGTGGACGGTGGGCTATGGGCTAGCTCGCCGTCCATCCGTCTCATGACGACAGGCCGTGTCGACGGCGCGTTCGTGTTCCACGCGCGCCTCAAAGAGAGTCAGCAATAGGAAGGGGTCCGCAAGGACCGATGCCTGCCGGGGTTGCGGGACTGTTCGAAAGAGATACCGTGACCCCGGAACACAAAGGGCGATGAAGGAACATGGATGGGTTTTAGTCAGTAAAAGTCTGACACTCCCTCCTGCTCCGCCCAGAGCGGGAGAAGTCATTTGATGATTTCCCATCCGAAAAAAAAAAAAAAAAAAAAAAAAAAAGGGCCGGCGGCAGTCTCGACAGATATAACGACAAAATCGCTTACTTTCGATTGCTAATTACTAAGGAATAAATTTGGTTGCAATAATGATGCTTGCGAGTAACGCAAGTCTCTACATCCAAGATGCGTTTCTGGACCTGGACCTGGATTATGGAGGTCAGATAGTCAGTCACTCCATGTAAAATACTGGTAATCAGCTACATTTGGTTAGAATAGAAGCCGATTACAACATAGTCACACTGGTGTAGCAATAGGCGAGACGACAAAAAAAAAAAACAAATTAATCCTTCAGATAAATTATCAAAAAGACGACAAAAAAAAAACAAATTAATCCTTCAGATAAATTATCAAAAAAATATCTGACCCGTGTTTTTTCTTTTGTTACGTAAACCAAAATTTACGAAGATATGACACTTTTAAAATTCTCACTACGTCACGCCTAGGTATAATTTTTAGCTAGTTCTGACGTCACGAGCCCCCACTCCCGAGTTTTGATGCGTTTTATCTTTGTCAATATTCATTGATTTACAAAAACAAAAAATACGTGTCCATTAATTTCCAGTACTCTAACTGACGGACTAAATACATTTGCAATTTTTTGATACTGTCGTCATGCAATTTTGGTGTGACTAAGGATTAGTTAGGGCTTAGAAAAAATTAAGCAAGTGTAGGAGTACAATGTCTCTCAAATACTGTTTTGAATTGCTGTTTTTTCGATATAATGATGCTAAAACGAAGAATTGTGTGATAACTGACAATAATAAATGAGAAATTAATTATGAGGTAACAATACCGAAGAAATGAGCGCTAGACACGATAAAATTAGGTCACGAAAATGTCGCGGCATCAATATCGTTGTCTTGGTAGTAAATACGAAAATTATAGGGAACACATTTTTTTTATTTTTTTTATTTCAACAAAAAGTTACTTAAGAGTAATTCACAAATCATCTGCTAAACTGCAGGACAGTTTGTCGGCAGTGCAGGACAGTTTGTCGGCAGAGACAGGTGACGACATGAGACGGTGTTTTCAGACTAAGGACATTTTATTTGTTATTAACTAGAAATATTATTTTGATTCAAAATTATTTGAAAAGAGTAACCATGGAGTTTCTTTTTGGTTCTTCTCCATGGAAACGACCAACCCGAACTGTGTACCTTTTTCGACTTTTTTTATAAGTGCCCATCTAGGCCTATATGAAATAAAATATTTTGATTTAGTTTTTTTTTTATATAAGAATTAATTGTAGCTGAAACTAAGAAACCTTGTTGAAAAAATGGAATGCTTACCTTTTGATTGTCGGTATCGACCCAGATTTTTGTGTCGGTAAAGTAAGCCCCCCCATATTAAGGTGTTGCACCCCAATTTCTTCACTGATTTTTCTGTCGCTTTCACAACGTCAAAAACGCATTGTTGATGGACTGACAAAAGTAATTGCAAACTGACAAAAGCATTGGAAATGAGAGAGTGTTACGCAATTACCATGCTGGTTTCCTTTACTCTTTGGATTGTGTCGTTATGATTTTTGCATTACAGCGTTTGTGTTGCGTTTGCGTTTGCGTTTTTCTATTTCGTTTTTTTTTTGTATTTGAGACTTGCTGTTCCTAATTTACATCAAGGCAAACAGTGCCAATAACCTACCTATACCGCAATAAAGATAGATTCTAAAGCTTCAGTATCTACTGTAATCCAGCACCATCCATCATAGTCGCGATTCCTAGTTTTTGGTTTTCTTAAATTTTTCCTAACAGTTCATTTATAATCTGAACAGCAGATATTAGCTGTCATGATAGTAAAAAGTTCGTGAAATTTTTAGCGTTTTTCATCACTTCCTGTTACGTTTCAGTAAAAAAACTCTTTTGTTCTATTACAGTATGTTTCTGGTGCGTTGTGCCCATTCGTAAACTGTGACCTTAAACAAAAAAAAACCGATTTCAAGAAAATCATCACCATATTCTTCCTGCCCTTGAACCAAGTTACCAGGGGTTACGTTCAATGCCTTTTTAGGGTTCCGTAGTCAAATGGCAAAAAACGGAACCCTTATGGATTCGTCATGTCTGTCTGTCTGTCCGTCCGTATGTCACAGCCACTTTTTTCCGAAACTATAAGAACTATGCTGTTGAAACTTGGTAAGTACATGTATTCTGCAAACCGCATTAAGATTTTCACACAAAAATAGAAAAAAAAAAACAATACATTTTAGGGTTTCCTCATACTTAGAACTGAAACTCAAACATTTTTTTTCATGTAACCCGGTACGTGTAGGGTATTTATGGATAGGTCTTCAAAAATGATATTGAGGTTTCTAATATTTTTTTTTCTAAACTGAATACTTTGCGCGAGAGACACTTCCAAAGTGAAAGAAAGAAAAAATATTTATTTGACGTCAGCTATTATAGCACACATACAATAATATAAAAAGATACAAATTAAGGAGGAAAACATAGTATGTGCTGTGTGCCTCACGGCTGCGCCAAAAAGGTCCATTTCAGCATTCATGCCAGACAGGTGATGTTGTCTGTTAGCAACAGTTTCAAACATAATATATAAATAAATGGTTACAAATAAATAGATAACGAGTAAATTTTTGGTCATTTTAACATTTTAATTTTTCCTCACATAATCTATAGCAACTATTATATAGGACATTTTTATTTAATCAGTTATTGTAACTTTTCTCCAAATACGATATAACTTTCTCCATGACTGCCTTCATTTCTTAATTTGGAATCTTCACAGACACAGATAAATACTTAATAATTATGACTAAAATTAATCTCCCGTGCGTTCAATTAAAAAAGAACTTAAGATTAAAACTAACAAGCCAATTACAAAGACTAAGAACGCTTCTAATATTAATAGTTAAACTAAGCAGTTGTCTAAATCGTTTACATAATTTGATTGCGACATTATGCTACACTCTCGTCTCGTCGACTGGTTCTTGGGACTTTTTGTACGTAACTTTTGGTTCTGCTTAAATTAAAGTAATGGTTATAGTTTTGTTAAGTGATAGCACCGGCTTCCTGTATTTTTATTTTTCTTAGAAAAAGAGAAGATTACCCCATACAGTTCAACTGTATGTTTAATTTTTTTTTCAATAGTGCGTTGGGCTGGCTGGACAACATCATAGACTAATTTGTCAACTGGTGACTGTGAATCTCGCGAGTGCTCGAGAGTTGGCACGATTTTTTTTTTAAATCATATGTTCGTTTCATATATATTTTTAAACCGATTTTCAACATTTTTTCTATCTTCACTACTACTACTACTTTTATTAATGACACTTTGTGGAGGTTCCCAATTTACAGTCTTCTATAAAGACCGCGCATCAACATTCATTGTGTCAACATTGACTGTTATATTGGTCTACTGATGAGAATGAAGTTTTGAATTTTCCCCGGTCGGGTAAATATTATTAGGTTTTTCCATTAGGATTTTCTCAGTAGCAGACACGGAGTCTGGATGTGCGCCCCCAATTACTTGGGACTTAAACATAACTGGCGAAATGTGGGAGTACTATTAGGTACACCTCTGCCTAATCCTTTGGGGATTACTGGCGTGAGGTGCTCTCCTAACATCACCCTTTCATTACCTATCAATATTATAGTTATTTTCCAAACAAAACAAAAAGCAATCCGGAAACCAACAAAATTACTTAGGTACTAATCACAATCAATAATTACCCAAATCCATAAATGAAACCAATACATTCAAAATGGCCGCCATAGGATTAATATTCCGAATGGCCACGATGATAATGTTGACTAATTTTCATCTACTAATCTTCACGCCGCGTGCTATGTGGTGTAGGTAGAGTTAATTTATAGTTTAGTTCGTGAGAAAGATCGTTAATCCGTGATGATCTATAATTATTGGAAGTGATGTGTTTCGACATTCGTAGTTATTAGATATGTGGGTTTCGTGTGTGAACTATGGGTTTGGAAGATAGTAAGATGTATTTGTCACTTTTACTCGACCGCGGTGATGTTGAATGTTTTGGAAAATAAAGTTTATTTTCTTTTCAGTTAGTCCGTCTTGTTCCAGTCCTGGGCAAAGACCTCCCCCATTCTATCCTCTTCTCTCGCCAATTTGCGATAAATAAAGAATGTTAATAAAAATTCAAGGAAATTGATTGCTAACCTTATTCGTACCTGTAATCAAATCGAGAAACAAACTGTCATTCTTTGACACTGTGTTTGATGACAATATTAGTGTGGTAAATTTCATGTACGGTGTCAATTTGCTTGAAAATTAAACAAGGAAGAACAAACATTCATTTTTATAAGATTTAACAATGTATATTATAAGATTTTCGTCTTTTAACCTTTAAAACGCAAGCCTGTTCTAATTTGGCTGATGAGTAAACATGGTGTGAATGATTACGTGTTGAAATGAGAATTCGGTGATTAATCATAAAAATTGTGGATGGGCGGACTTGGTTACGATATTGCTCATTAATTAATTACAACTTGTATGTTGGCTATTTCTATCTCTAAAAATATCGACCTCTAACGCGTACTTGAGTACCGTAAACATTTTTTTATTAAACATATATTCTAAAAATTAAAACTGAGGATAGACTGCGCCGCCGAGGTCAGCCTAGAAAGAGATGGCGAGATGATCTAGACGCACCTCACGAAGGCTGTAGTAGGTACTACAGCCTTCGTGAGGTGGAGAAGAACTTTGCCCAGCAGTGGGACATAAAATGCTATTGAAAAAAAAATCGAGGAAAAGCGACATTACTTAGTAAATGACGCAACTGTGCTTCGCTAAAGTTTTTATCATTTTGAAATGAAGCCACTATTTGCACAGTTTGGATATCTCCATTTAATTTGGTTAACACAATCGGTGCGAGGGAATTTCGTCCCGTATCCTGCGAGGAGTTCCTCTCAGTGTGGTCAGAACTTTAAGGTCATTTACGTCCCGAATCTTCTGTCTAAATCTAAGTTTTTAACAAACAAAGCAATTAATTAACACGCAATGTGAAAAGTTTTAGTAGAGCTTTCGCCCGCAGCTTCGCTCGCATTAATTTAGAATTCGACAATCAATTCGGGTTGTACTCTGCTTGTAATAATATAATGAGGGCTGTCGTTTTTGAGCTCACCAGATGGCGCACTGTCGAGTAAGGTCCTGTCAATAATTCTATTTAATACTTTAGAGTACCAATAACTTGATAAAAAAGTTTATTCTATTACGTTACCAACATAGTGTAAGCTTTAGATACATATTTACAATATTCTTCCTCAAATTAGCAAGCATGAAACCTTTTATAAATCATTCTACCTCCAAGTACTAACAAATGAGATCCTAAGTTGCTACTTATAATCTTCAAGTCATAATTAATCAGGAATAGCTCAGTCTAGAACACAATCGTGAGTATTAGTATAAATACGTGATAAAAAAACACGCAACGCACGAACACTGTGTGACATCTGACATTTCGGAAGACCTTAGTCTACACAAGCGCCTCTAGCGGCGAATTCATGCGCGATAGCCCCCATTCAACCATGATCCGAAAGACACGTGGCGCCATCTATCATAAGAACGCTATTGTTGTTTTCCTCGGGAACAGCACTTTGTTTCGGGATGAAAAGTACTCTATGTCCGTTTCTGTACACATGACAACGCACATATATGCAATATTTTTGGATGATCCGTCGAGTGGTTTAGGCATGAAAAGATAACAAACAAAAAAAATCTCTTCGGCAAGCCGCAGGAGAAGGTAAATTTCGAAGAAGGTTCCACCCATATTTATTCTGGAAATTCAGAGGCTATAGACTGTGGAAGTGTGACGTCACAAAATGGCCGATTTTGACGTTTGGGTAAAAACAAACAAGTTTCGCTAAGGGATTTTTCAGATTTTTGCTATTTACAGTTGTTCTAGAGGTTTTTTTTTAGTCTCAATTATAATAATGTCTGCCGTTGTAAGCTTGAGTGCAATCGTAGAACAATTTCAAGAGGAAATCTAAAAACCTGCAGGTTTCTCTTCTGGAGACATGGTTACAACCGGGAGCAAAACAATACGGCATTATATACCTTGCAAATACTCGATAATTTATTCAAAATGTAAATCAGCTCAAATAACCACACGTTTTTGTGTTTGTTTTTACCCAAATATCAAAATCCGCCATTTTGTGACGTCAGAGCTTTCACAGTCACTAGCTAGCCACAGTTACGCTGGCCGATTTATTAAATGTTAAATACATCAGTTGCCACAAGACTTGGTCGTCATGGCAATGACTTGGTTGACCTTTGACAATTAAACGTCTGGTTATCTTAAATTTTAATACCCTTCCTTAAAAAGTAAAAATTTTAGAGTAAACATATTGGTTTAAAAAAAAAAAATATTTGTGACTAAAAATGTTTACCGTTTCGGATACATAATTTTTTTTTCCTAAAAAATTTAGAAATTTTAACCCCCTCCCCAAGTTAGGGGTTGCATCAAAAAGTTTAAATTTAAAAGTTATCCGTATTCTTACTCGGAATGATAAAAAACTAATGTTAAACGGTTCAAACATTATAAAAAGTTATGGCCAAAAAACTGATTTTCTAAAAACCGCCCTCTCGCCGCCGCCCATTGACGAATACGGCCTTTTCACGAACTTGTGTGTTGTTTAGTGTTGTTTAGTTTTACCTTTCGATTTTTGGACCCAGTTTGAAAGCAATCGGTGCATAATTGCGACCTGTAGAGTGTGGCAAAGTTTTTCTTGGCGCTCCACATACCTACCAACATACATACATACGTATACAAATATATAAACTTTTTAACCGGCAGTTGATTTGGGCTATAAGGGTCATAACTAAAAACTGGTGAAATTTTCGGAAAACTCGACTTTAGGTGCAAAACAGTGGGGTTGCGGGACTGTTCGAGGGGTTGCGGGACTTCGAAAGAGATACCGTGGCCCCGGAACACAAAGGGCGATGGAGGAACATGGATGGCTTTTAGTCAGTAAAAGTCTGACACTCCCTCCTGCTCCGCCCAGAGCGGGAGAAGTCATTTGATGATTACCCATACGAAAAAAAAAAAAAAAGTTTCAAAACAGTGTTTAGGTGCAAGACCAATAGGTAAATTTTTTCTGACGAAATCTACCTAAGAACTTAGGTACTTCGCATTTATAATATTAGTAACGATAAGAATTACAAGGCTCTAGATACTAAAACCATACTTAAAATCGTAATGAAAACACTTATCAAGTGAAATGAACCAGATATATTGTCCTAATTAGCCATTAAGAGGCACGTGGTACCCTTAATTAGGAGTTTGGGCACAGACATTACAGCACTCTGTTTAGGGACAATATTCCGAATTTAATGAACATTATGAGGCGCAGCGTCGCGTCGCGGAAAATTAAATTTATATTGTTTTGTCTTATGTATATTGTAGATAGATATAAGTATATAACTTCTTCTCCATTGAGAGGGGAAATTGTTTAATGTTGGTATATGACCTACTTAGTAGATAACGATACCCGTGGTAAAAAAATAACAGTCTATCGAAGGTCAAGTTCGATCGTTTGTCGAGGTCGGTCCGTGGATGGGTGACTGTCTATTACAAATATCAATAGTTCCAGATCCGTCCGTGCTCCGAAACTCTTGTTCTCGTTCTCGAAACGTCTCATTTGTAGAACACATTTTTTTTTGTGTTGCCCAATATTTTCTCGCCGGTCATGGTAACTTTAAGAGTAAATTATTTTCCTTCAAGCTTGTTGACTCGCCTTTTTGTCAATGTTCCACATCTGACTGCGAATATGAACAATCAGCACATCACATTTTGTGGGAGTGCAGTCTTTGGCAGAATTAACGCAATATTGTGTTGGATAGTGTACTGGTTACCTTGTGGAAACTAGAACAAATTTCCGTGCGTTCAAGCGTTTTTGCCATACTTATTATTGGAATCAAATATAACAGCTCAGACTAGAGATGTATGGAAGAATAACATAATTATACTGCGCCGGCCCCGAATAAATTGAGATAAAGGCAGGACAATGACGATGACACTAAGTAACTCAGTACTATTTTGCGATAATTATAATTATCTTCAACATTAAATACTCAAAATGCCACCATAAGCTTTTTAAAAAGAATTTGTTCGTATTATAGAACGTGTGCATTATTGAGTCCCAATTTAAAAGTAATTTTCCTTTTATCTCTTTACAATCAGATCAGAGTAAAACATGAGAGTAAAACAAAATAATTTATGTATGTAAACCGTATTTCCAAGTCTAATTCAGGCACAAAATTGAATTTACAATCCATTTCGATCTAACACCAGAGTGGAATTACATAAATCCATTTATTTTAATAGAATGTTACGCTATTACGTATTCTAAGGATTATTTCGATTATTATAATATTTGTGACAGAATCGCTTCGCTTGGCAAAGAAAGGTACCTATTGATTTGTAAGGCTCCTATTTTAATAACAGTAAAGAAGACCCTGCTATTCATCCCCTTCACCTAGCTTCTTCACATACTCAGCCTGTCTGTCATGTTTCCCTTCCCACTGCTGGGTTCCTGGCATCCTCATAATACCCACCACAATGCCTCACGCGTGTTGGTTGAGGAAAGCCACATGTTACCTATATAGTTTAGTCACCATTTACTACTAGCACAAAATATCGGCTACTTTCTTGTACCCGCGGCTTCGCCCGCGTGGAGTTTGGTAATTGTCCGGGACAGAAAGTATTATGTGGTAATCCAGGTTACAAACTATGTGTCAAATTTCATCTAAATCCGGTGTTTTTACGTGAAAGACTAACAAACATCCAGACATCCATATATCCTCACACACTTTCGCATTTATTATATAAATAGTAGAATATTATTTGATAAGACATTATTATTTCATTACCTACCCTGAAATGAGCAAACAAATACTCACAAAAACGGTATAAAAACAAAACACTGCCCTCAACGCAACTTCGAACATAAAAATAAAATGATAAGAGAGTACCCAAGCAAAGTTGAAACAAGCTTCGATTATCGCCGGTAGCCCAAACCTCAACTTGTACATAAGTACACAGAAACAATTCCGATATTAGGCCGAATTCCGATAATACAGCCTTGTAGTACGAACAACCTTAATAGCTTTTTGTTGGGGCTCGCTCTAATTAGCTCCTAGCCTTCTACTATACAAGAACGATCCTTGGGTATATTGAGTAGGAGATACAGAAGGTAAACCTTTTTTCAGCTTAGTAAAAAATGTGTAGCAACAGAAGAAATAGACATTCAGCTAAGTACAGGTGAATTCCAGTCAAGTGCAGCTTCGAAAGCTACCAATACAATTGCTATAACGCAGTGGGATCCGGTTGTGATCGCAATTGTATGTGCTACAAAACTTAGAAATAAAAAGAAAAGTTTTAGGTATTGTTTAAAAAAACCCTCATTCTCTGCCTAGTCTTTTCCCAACTATGTTGGGGTCGGCTTCCAGTCTAACTGGATGCAGCTGAATACCAGTATTGCCTATCTTTCCCCCACAACCCAGTTATAACTGGGTAATACGATACCCCTTGGTGACTGGTTGTCAGACTTTCGGGCCACGTACTTCCTGTAACAACTGTCAAAGATCGACAAATGACAGCCGGGACCAACGGCTTAGCGTGCTTTTCGAGGCACAGAGGAAACTATGTAATGTGTGGTCACCCATCTACAGACACACCTAGGCAAGTGCGGCTTAACCTGAAGATTGATCCGAGTGGCTGTTATTATTTTGTCCGCGAGTTGTTTTAAACACCCTATTTAAGTATAATAAAGAATAAGAAGCTCAATTTTGGTATTTTTTTTCGTATGGGAAATCGTCAAATGACTTCTCCCGCTCTGGGCGGAGCAGGAAGGAGTGTCAGACTTTTACTGACTAAAACCCATCCATGTTCCTTCATCGCCCTTTGTGTTCCGGGGCCACTGTATCTCTTTCGAACAGTCCCGCAACCCCGGCAGGAATTTTGTTATGATTAATTACTGACCTATATTATCATTTACCATTTGAACCCCAACTGCCGTGCCTGCTCATTTTTATTGAGACTTAAAGATTTTTTTTTTTTAAAGAGACTATACTGAACCTTTTCCCGCACACCAGCTGCGACTAGGCTCTCCCAAATAATGTACAAAAGTTTTGTAGGCAGTAAAGTAAATAGATTTTCCTTATCTACTAGTATTTGAGTGTGAAGTGTGTGGGATGCATTATCTTAATGAAATTGTTAGCCCACGTTTACACCGAGATACGTTGTGATACATGTTATCAACAAGTCTTGTCTGAAACATTGTGTGTATAGAAAGACTATATTTTTCCCGTGTTTGATATTTTTGACAAGCTTTTACAACACTTGGATACAACTTGCTTTAGCTGCAAACGGTAAATGAAAACAGCAGACACAGCATAAAGAATACCTACATGTTTTATACCTACACTTAAAGTACTTACGGGATTATATCCGTGATTTTCTTTTTCTTTGAGCTCCCGATATTTCGACGCTGTTGCAAGCATCATGATCGCGGGAATACTGAAGAGGTTACTATGCGGGTGGGGCGAAAATTATTTATTATGAGCAGACAAATCTGTCTACCCTCTTTCTTAGTGCTTTAAGTGTAGTGAAAACCCGTGAAAGTCTAAAACAGTGGTTAATAACTTTCTAAAAACGTGGGGTAAGACGGGAAATTAGGATCTCTGAAAGAGATTAGATGCTATATGAGAACAACTCACAACATCATGTTAATGATTAATCAGACAGGCTAAATCACTTCTTCATTATTTTTGTCGTGTGACTAAACTGCCTAATCTGGTGTCAGATTTTTTTTGCCGCCCATAGGGTTCTGACTTGGCTTTACGTGCCGTCGAGAAATATCTCTCAGGCATGCTGCTTTCGTCACGATGTTTTCCTTCACCTGAAAGACTGATAGAAAGAGTTTCCAGTACCATGCCCATTTCGTTGTATGAAGAGGAAAATGTAGATGGAGAAAAGGTCTTGGTCCTGCCCGCTTAGCATGAATGCCGTAAAAACGAAAGAGAATCGACAAATCTTTTGTGGAACATAAAATAGTGATACTAATCATTTTAAAGAAATAAAGACTAAGCAAACATAATGGCACTGTTGAATTGGTTTATATTATTTTGAATCAAATCGGGTTTCTTCTTAACCTAACAGTTACTTAATTTACTGTCTTTTTTTGTTACAGGTAGATGCCGTTTTCTTCACGAAAAACCACCTCTCAAATGCTTCAAGTAAGACACACACCATGAGAATAAACAGTGCAGCATAAAAACTAAAAATTTGAAATTAAAAGCAAAGCAAAGCTGTTACTAAGTACGCTCAACTTAGTAACAGATAGAGATAGAGCGTTAACCGAAAATACATTGTAAAATATTCCTCAACCAGAATCATTGAGCGTGTAAAATCATTCACCGTTCAAATCATTCATCGTTCATTTGGCAGACGATGGATGCCTCTGAATACGCTTAAAATGGCTAAATATAATAATGATTTGTAGAAAGTCAATGATCTTTTATAGATTGGTACGTGTTTCAAGGATTTTTTTTATTGAAAGTGAAATATTGATGGTATTCAGTCCCTTGAGAACTGAAGCCGATCCTAAAATAGTTGGGTAAAAGCTAGGCGGATGACACGATGGATTTATTTTATCACAGATTCTGTTAGAATCACGGGCTAAAGTGCAAAAAGGATCGCTATTAATAAATCAAATCAAATCAAATCAAATCAAATCATTTATTTGTGAGAACATGGTCGGTATGTATATTACATGGTCTTGAGTTTAAAATAAACTACCCAAATATCCTTTCTTGTTGAGCTCCTTGAGTTATAAGTCGAGCTACACGATAACTAGGCGCACACTTTTAGTATGCAATCTGCACTCGAAAAGAATGATCGAAGATGTGCGTCGTGTGCATTGAGTCAGCGTAAAATCCGCGACGGACTTTTTGTATGTCATGCAGACATTTTGTGCGCCACAGACTAATCCGCACAAAAAGTTTGTCGTCTGCGCAGGCCCAAATAGTGTCATTTACTATGTGACATCACTTTATAAAACGCCTTGTATTACCATGAACTGTGAAATATCTTAAAATTAAAGATCGCATTACTTCTAATTCTGACCTCGCGTCCTCAAGCCTCCGTCCGAAATCCTTGTTCAGTTGTAGTTGTAGGATACAATAGCATGCTGTTTATCAACTTGACGTTGATGCGGTGACCAAGGACAACGGCAACTTTCGATCAAGTAATGTTGGCTGTTAGATATTAAAACAACTTTGCACTATATTAGATTTGCATTACTCGAAAAGTTCTGGAGTGGCGTCCGCGAACCGGAAGACGTTGCGTTGGAAGGCCTCCCACTAGGTGAACCGATGACCTGTAGGGCTATTACGTATCTCTGTTGACAGCTCGAAATGATAGTAACTGGGCTCAGTGCCCATCAATTAACTGTCAAAAGGTTAGTTTCGTATTATGTATAACCAGTCGCGATCAAATATGACGTCATTGGTTGTCATCGTGGCTGATAGTCACCGTAACACATTTTGACAGACGCTTTCGTATCGGTACTTATATTATTTCGATTATATAAGCATGGTGGACAACAAATTGATGACAAATGAGTTTGAAGTGGCTTTCGTGAAAGACGTACGGTGACTAAGAGGCCCGGGTACGTACGTAAAGTGATATCTACTCAGAGCGATACGTAATACCAATATTATGACATTCTCGGTTGTCATCATAGTTCGGTGTACAACCGAAGCTTGATAGTCACTGGATATCAGAAAGACACGTAATAGGCCTACTGGTGAAGGTTACAGGAATCCACTGGATGCGAGACGCATGGGACCGGTCAATGTGGCGACACTTGGGGGAGGTCTATGTCCAGCAGTGGACGCCTTTCGGCTGAAATGATGATGATGATGATATTGAAAACGGTTCCACAAAGGCCAATACCAAACTAGGCCTAACAAATCTTGGACAGTCACCCCTATTACGAATTACTCCTGTTCTAATCTTTTTATCGTGACACGAGCTAGTGTCACACAACTAGTGCCGACACTCAAGAAAAATGTCCCCCATTATCCCTTCAAATCATAACAATGGCGTGATAAGTTCAAACACAGCACCTCCCTTAGTACCGACTTGTTATCCTACCGATTACGATTAGGTCCTTGTTAGGACTCCATTAGGCTTATAGGCTTACTCGCAACTTGCCATCACTTACGGAGAGAATTTTTCTGGACAATCCGCAGTGATCTGGGAAAAAGTAGTAATGGGGCACAAAAAATTGCTTGTCAATAGAAATTGTAGCGTAATTGGTTATGTCTTAGGGGCCGCCATGAGGGGTCCATGAGCGAGTGAATTGCGGCGATTCAACGTATTTCTATACGAAAATATTGCCGCGCTCCTCGCTTGTGGAGATGGCCCCTTAGGGAGCGAATGTAGGTTTGTTTTGGGATCGCAGCTAATCAATTGTTGAACAAAATAACTGTCCTTATCTGTAGTTACACCGGCAACCAACTGATTTGTGAAAAAGTATTCGCGGTACTACGAGTATAGTGTGCAAACGAAGTAGCTACCAGTATCGGGAAACGTTTTTCAACGGAGATTAGTAGTTTTTGTCACATGATGTGTTGCCAATGTGTTAGTAATTTCACGAGGATAAAGATTAGACTTTTTTTAGCAACCCACGCCTGGCACGTGTGGGGGATTACGGCCCAGCAGTGGAACTGTTATAGACTGTTTTTTATGATTTGACCTCTCTCTCAATTAGAAACAAAAACACAGCAGGACGCATTTTAACTGATTTTACAACACTTATTTTATGCGTAAATATACGTAAATAATATACCTAAAGAATTTTCCAAAACTCAATATCATCCGATCCGCGGAAAATCTATATGATTGATACATAATCCATTCAAAATTAGACATGCTAAGCACCTGAGCCCCAACGGGGGTGATAAAATAATCCCCTGAAGTAGCGAGTGACGTCATCGATCACCCCCCGATACACCGATGCATGTACCACCGTGTTCGGATTATGTTTGTATTTGCATTGACACGATGCAACGAGGAATATTAAAAGGATTTTGTTGGATTTTTTGGAACGGGTTGTTTTGGGTATGTTTGGGATTTTGAATGGATTATGTACTGTTAGCGTTTGTTACGGTATTGTTCACCTCGGTTGCGTAACGCGTAACACTTATAACAATTTTGGAACATTTTGAAGAAAATTACTTTGAAATTGCTTATTAGGAACGTTTTAAAGGTTTGAAAATGCGTCTTCAACAATGTTGAGCTCCTTGAGTTTTAAGTCGAGCTACATGATAACTGACAAATGTTTGCACTGACTAGACAGGTCCACTCAAATCTGTGTGGTCCTTTTTTAAAAGACCATCTCGGACATAAATCTGCATAGTCCTCATGTGAATTGAGCAAGATTATGTCTGGACCTTAAAAGAGACTTAACATGAGATGAACTCTGAGGTTGTTTCGTCTGTTTCTTCTCAGAGTAGTCAGGAACACATCAGCGGCTCCATTATGTGTAAATAAATTACGTGTAAAAGTGTTGGTAAAAACCTATTTGCAAAATAAACAACATTTATCATTTAACGTAACTAACGCAATGAATGTTGTTGAACTGTCAAAATGATATTGCATGCATTGCTATTCAAATGTTGACAATAACTAATGAAAACAATTTTTCCAACAGCCTCTAATGTGGTTAAGGTTTTGTGATTAGCAGTGCGGTGTTACAAACTATGTACGCTATGCAGACAAGAAGCAATCCCTTAAAATATACGACACATTTCCCTATACACACACACGCCACATTTTCCCTAGTCAAGTTCTCTTTAAACGATTCAAGTACCAAAATCCTAGACCGATCCGTCACAGATCTTCCAGCCCATTTTGTCGCTATACATATCTACTATCTATTGAATTTTAGCCATAAAATTCTCTTGACCATACAAGGCCGTACAAAAATGGGTGCCAAAAATGCCTGGCCGGTAGTAATTTACGAGCTCATGGGCCGAACCAGACGCGGATAAACTGGGTTCATATAAAGTGCTCCCGAATTTTTGTTGGGTGCTCTTTTTTTATTTTAATTTATCTAGCACGGGAAAGTGGGCGGTGTTCCGCCGCCGTTATTTTGTGAATACACTGTTTTTACTTCTACCCTATGAATTGAAAATGTACTCGGCTTTTTGTTTCATTTTTATTAGTTCTAGTTGAGCTTTCTTTCATAAAATGGTGCTACAGAAAAGTTTGCAGACAGTGTAACGCGTAAAGGAGGATTCAACAATAACAGTATCCATATTCTTGAAACGACATGAGCGCCTTTTGTCTGAAAACTCGTAATTTTCACGTAAATTCTGTCTAGCACTTACTGGGACTTCCAGTCAGTTTTTCTCTGAGAAAATACTCAAGGTTAGTGTCGGATTGTATACAGTTTTCCTGACAAAAAGTATAGAGGTATTGTGAGTACGGTGAGAGCTCACGACAGGGCTCTCACGGCTTTACTTAATGCGAACTAACTCGAAATTCAATATTCAACACGACATTTTGGTGTAAACACCGCGTGACGCGCTCCCGAGGGATGGCGCAAGGGATAAACTTTAAGAGTTTTAATTAATCGTGTTATGTTGTTTGATGGAGGTAAGATAGGATGGTAATTTGATGAGAATCAGGACGACCTTGAGCGTATATTTTTAAATTTGCCCGTGTAAGCCGTTTAGAAAGTTTTAACACAATTTTACCTTGATGTTTTTGATCTTGTATCAAACTCAAACTCAAAGCATTTATTTCAATTAGGCCATTACGGCACTTTTTAAAATTATTTACTACAGTCTAATTTAGCGACGCACAAGCAAGGTGTATGTTGAGTAGTGGATGTATTTTGGCTGAAACAATAATGATACAGCAAAAAGCCCGAAAACCAGTCTTTCCTACCCCTGGTTTGTAGAGGTCAGATAGACAGTCACTCCATGTAAAAAAGCTCGTATTCACCTGCATTTGGTAAGAGTGCCAGCCGGCAATAACATAGTTGGGAAGAAGTTTGGCAGATAATGACTTATTTAGTCTCATCAACAACCATATAGCATCCGCCCCGCTACCTCTCTTAACTCAACCGCCGCATGTTCTGTTGCGTCATCGATCATCTTCACCAACGCTTTTCGCTCGCCCCGCTCACGTCGAAAATTACTTACGGGACCTAACTACATCTCTACGTCGACAAAAAATAACGCCTCAAAAGAAAAAAATATAACACGTACGTAGGAAATTTCCACGGAAAAGCCCGATCGGTTTGACCTCGTTTTATAGTTCAATAGGTTTTGCATAGCTTTGAGGAGATACTTAGTTCGAGTACTGCCTTTATGAGAAAATGTGCAGGAGGAAGTATAATTATTTGTGAGGGAAGATCTAAAACGTGGGATGGTTTGAGTTCTGTTTGAGTTGCATTTTCGTTTCTTTTGCTAAATCGGTTGTGAAGTGATGACTAGGGAATTATTATGATATGGTCAGATTAAAGCATAATCAGACTATAATGTTCTGACTGCTGAGACCCAGAGCTGGTGGGAAGTGGGTTGCGGATGTCAGAAATATATATCACGTTTAATTAACATCACCGTTTTGAGAGGTAATGGAATATTTTACGCAAATACAACAGCAATTGGAACAGCATACTTTTTAGTCCTGAAAGATATTTTTCAGAGAATGTCCATAATAATGCATGTTAAATTCATAAGTTGCTCAACAACAGCCAAAAATATTAAGCACTAAACTTACTTAAACCGACCGACCGTTTTTCGGTAACTCCTAACTATTAAAACATATTGCAATATGTTCGAGGTTGGATATGATTTAAACTCCACGCCCTGTTTTTAAACTTATCAAGGAACCACAACCTCAACATCATCTGCCTAGCCTTTTCCCAACTCTGTTGGGGTCGGCTTCCAGTCTTACCGGGATTTAACTGAATAGCGGTAATTTACATGAAGCCACTGCCTATGTTACCTCTACAACCCAGTTAGTCCTGGTAAATACAACAACCACATCTGAGTAATGCCAATTTCACCTTAACAAAACCACAATTACTTCAGACCCTTCCGTTTGCAACCAGTATTACTTACCCAACAAAAAAAGTCACCAACGTAACACATTTCCGAAGCATAAAACCTTGTATGCTTACTTCACGCCGTAACGCGTAGAATGGGGTAATGCAGGATACAAGACGTCATTATATTTATAAGGTACAGCTACCGCAAGAGGGAGAGAGAAACATCAACGATGACAGGGTGGCATAAAAAATTGAGAGCGGAATTTTATGTGTAAATGTTCTTTATTTTGTGAAGAAAAGGGACTTTTGTCAGGTGACGATGGCGGTGTAAATTACTTCAGTAATCTAAATCAAGGTAAGAAATTCAACCTGTAGGATTTTGCACACGTATTTTAAAAGACTGCAAGATTCTTTAATTATTTGCCAATGCTGTCCATCCAACACCTGGACATGTAATGAGGAGGGATGAAACGAATGTGACTAAAACAGTGATGGATACGAATGTTGATGGATGGAGAGGGAGAGGAAGGCCAAAGAAAAGATCGATGGATTCTGTGAGGAATGATATGTGAGAGAAAGGAGTAAATGATGCCGTGACGTCTGTCAGGGGAGAATGGAAGAACGAAACGTGTTGCGCCGACCCTGAGTAGAATGAGACAAAGGCAGGAAGGTGATGATATTGTTGTTCACCCAACACCCGTCTGGTGAATATGTGAGTCGGCGACAAGACTGCCATTGTATCGATAAACGCGGTGCTCATGGTGTTGTATAGTAATATTCTATTCCTATCTAAAATCCACTCATTATAATAATCATTCTTGGTAGTAGTCACTTGGCAGACTAAGCGCTGACAGATCATTTTGTAATGACGATTTCATTAATCAGATTCTTCCTGATTACTCCCTCCAATCTACTCCCAGTTAACATAAAACCTCAACCTATTTAAAAACAGTACTTCTACCTCAAAAAACAATAGCATTTATACCTAACAATACGTTTATAACCAGACCACAGTCTACCACGCAGGTTGTAGGAAAATAATGAGCGGGCGTCGAGTCGTCGAGTGATTTCAGGCGTAAGTCACACGCGGTGATTAGTTCAGGTACAATAGCGGCGCGGTGTGTGATACGAGCTTTAGGAACGGCTGACTGCGTGATTACTGTTTTGATTGAGTGAACGCTTTTGGATTTTAAACGTTTTAAACATAATGTTACAATATTTCATGTATTTCCTAAAGTAATAGGCATAGTTTTTTTTTATTCTAGCAATCCACTTCTGGGCCGAACGATTTGAATTGGACTAAACATAAGGATTTCTTTAGTATGTTGAAGTGTATTTTAATATTATATTATTCTATTTTATTATACTTTTCTATATTCCGGAATAAACTGTTTGAAGACCAATTAAAATCCATTGTGTCGTTACGAAGAACAACGCGGTCACACAAATAGACTCAAAGTGACTTCAATTTATAATAGGCATATAAGTAAAAGTTTGCTATTGAAACATTTCTTAGAGCCAATCGCGCTCGCAACCATTCAAACTCAAACTCAAAGCATTTATTTCAATTAGACCATTACGGCACTTTTGAATGTCAAAATTACAAATAAAAAAAAAAGCTACAGTCCCAGGCACAAGGCATAATAACTTAAGAAAGTACTGTAGTTGCCCATTCTCTAGCGTAGATCTCTATGGAGAAGAACAACGAGCCAGTCTCAAAAGACAGCAACTCTCGCGTGATCAGCTCATTTAAGTTGAAATGCAAACTCGTTTGATTCTGTATCGGACAATTCTGAAACAAACCTGCACATAAATCCATAGACGAACAATCATAAACATAAATGTGTCTCGCGAAGACGGATTTTATGATGAAAATCCCATAAAAAGAAAACATGTAGTAATATTCCGTCGAATCTGGTTACACAAAGGACTGACACCAACATCTTTAGGTAAAGGTATGTAGGGATTGTAGTCCCGTCTATTGTTCTTACCTTACCTATCCCAGTGGGTAAATTGAGTTTATACTTCTTTATTGTAAGTTTGTATGTTGGGGGGTTGTCAGCGGAAGTACTGATCATCATCAGCCTATTAATGTTCCCACTGCTGGGACATAGGCCTCCTCTCTCTGAGAGGGAATGGGCTATAATCCACCACGCGGGCCCAGTGCGGGTTGCTAGATGTCACATGTCTTCGATTTTTTTGTTCTAGGACATGCCAGTTTCCTCACGATGTTTTCCTTCACCGTTTTGAGATCAGTGGAGGTACTGTTCGTAAGTCCGGGCCGCCACCACTGGGCCACCGCTGCTGTGTCAACTACTGATCCGATCCCGAAAATTCTTACGCTCACGGGAAGCTACATTATCCCCGAGTGTCATAGGCTATATTTAAAACGTTCCTGTGGGTTAATTGCCGTAAATAACGGGAGCGAAACCACAACAAAAAGCTAATCTACTATAAAACAAATCATAAATTAATTCATACATTAGTCTAGAAACCATGTAATGTTACCAAGCCTTCCATAATAACGAACAGTACTACGGGTTTTATAGGGGATGTAAGTACGGTATGGAAGTTCTTATTTTTATCTATCGACATTTCCATAGACACTGCATTTAAATCATGATTCTGCATGCAATACTATGCGATAAGGCCTGAACAGACAAATTAATAACATTTTGTAAAGGAGGGTGTGTGCAATTAGGGTGTAAACGAAATCGAGGTACCAGGCTTTCAGAAATCAAAGGTGATCTCTCAGCCGTGTACATCAACCCAAAGAGCCGTATGTCCCTCATTGTTATTTACTCCCTCCGTTCTTTTATTAGCTGTAACGAAATTCTTTACAAAGGTCACATCAGCAACACGAACCTCCTTTATTTCGTTCCAATGAGGGTTGTAATAGTGTTACTCGAGTCTCGAGCGCTATTATGTACGAGCGATTTTAATCTTTATATGTTAATAGGTATAAGCGAGAGTGGCGTGGGGTAGGGGAAGTTTTTGTTGGGACCAAGTTGGCAATTGAGAAGCACTTATCGCGGTATCGATCGGTGTAATGTGTAGTTTAAGTAATGCAGGTGTTCATAAATATTGAGGTTGTATGTGCCTAAACTTTCATGTTAGTAGGGAAGTGGGCTAAATTATTATGTTCAGGTTGATTTTCCTAATGGAGTATGATTGTTTCCAAGGGTACTACAGCAAGAAGTTTTAAGAAAGCGACTCTGTGACAAGCTGTGTGCCCGATACGATTTATCCATGGCAAATATGAAGAATTTCCACACATTCTTTCATTAACTTATATTTTTAATCCTGGGACGAATTCAAAAATTACTTTATTGTTTAAAAAAGGAACGCTCAACGGTTTAGAATGTGCGATGTCTGTCAGTGTATTTATGTTCCATTCTGCCAGTAGGTGGTGTAGCAACCTAACCTAACCTAACCAATATGATTTTGTGATTATAATACTTTTAAGGTAAGCGTCCACATGTCCACATCGGACGCATCGTATCAAACGGATCGTAGTATTATTGAACAGATTCTAGCGATCCGTACGGTGCGGATCAGTGGACGCACTTGTGTGACTTTCTATACCTACAAAGAATACTACGATCCGTTTGGTGCGATGCGTCCGACTCCGATGCGGACATGGGGACGCTTACCCATAAAAGGAATCTAGAAGCAATTGGAATAAAAAGAACATTAAACTAAGATTGAGGTTACCAATCTAAAAATATCAAATAGACTAACTCGAGCTTAACCAAAGCTCCTATAGTCCCATCAAAGCATAATTCCGGCCCATAATCCCAGACCCCACGCTAATCAACTCAAAAAGGATTTAAGCAAAAAAAAAAATATCCCAAAAAATATTCGTGTTTCCTCTCCGTACACAAGAAATTGGCTTAATCTCCGAACGAAAAGGATATATACTAAAAAGAAACATTCAGCGATGTTTAATACAGAAAAGATCAAAGACTATCGATTAACCTACGTTTTTCCCATTTCAGGATAATTTTGGGGTTATTTTACGTTTTTTTACATCAAAGGCTACCTTATAATACACACTAATATAATAAAAATTGGGTGTCTGTCGGTGTAAATGTCTATTTTATGCATGTAGGGGAAAAACGTTGAAAAAATGACGTTTTCAGGAAATTGTCTGTCAGTTCGCGAAAGTTGAATAAAAAAATGTTTGGCGTTTTTTCATGTGGTGTCTGCTTACATCTTTTGGGGTGAAACAGGACTCTTGACAAGGAACAAAAATATTTCCTTGACAGGGTAAAATGTAACATTTACAATTTATTGAAGCCGTGAAATGTTGATACCCAATCGACATTAGAATGAAGTTTCAATAATTTTGTACATTTATTTTTGGATTTATATAGACTATAATGTAAAACAAAATAAGTACAGCTATATAATTACTAAGTTTCTTAACCTTGTTTGAGACCCTCATAAAAATCAGGACACAATTATTCTTTGCGATACAAAAAATCCAACGAAATAAATAATAAATCTTTACTGATATTAAAAAGAGGTAAAGTTTGTATGTTTGGATGTGGGAGGTAATCTATAAAACTCTTCATCCGATTTCAAAAATTCTTTTACTGGTGGAAAGATACACTATTGCCGAGTGCCATAGAATGTGTTTTTCATGCGGACGATAATTTTAAAAGAGTAACCAGCACTCCTAGCCAAGTTGACAATCTACAATCTTTAACGCTAGTAGAAAACTATTCAAATGAATGGGAATGACATCATCTCAACGTTAAATCACGTGATCAACACAAACGAATAGAAAATTCGTAGACAAGTTAACATCGTTCAAAATTATAGAATAGAATGTTATCGTTTCTACAATGTTGATCGCTAAACTCTTTGGTAGGTAAGCTCACCATAGACTAAAGTGTAGGTTTTTTCTACAGACAGAGAACGAGTGATCGACTCAGTTGTGTCAACTTGGCTACCAATTTAGCGCTTTCTACAATTGCTTACGCCGAGGCGTTTACGATTGTAGAAAGAGGATCGATACGAAACGTTTGTAACTTGGCTAGGCCTGCAGAATTGCCGATTCTTCTCCTTAGGAAACGACCAACCCGAACTGTGCACCTTTTTGTGCGCCGTTTTATAAGTGCTCACGACGTCGACCTGGACTGATGACCTGGTGAAGGTTGCGGGAATCCGGGAGTGTTTTGATGTTTTGTTTAAAAAAAGAGCCTTAAAGTTTTATAAAGTTGATTGATGTGTAAATATTTTTTATAACAAAATCCAGGACTGTTTTAAAACTAATCAAAAATTGACGTTTTTTTATGTCCTTATTAAGTAGTAAAATGAAGCGAAAAGAAATTCAGTGTCAGTGGTTTTAAACGTACCTATTTAACTTATCAAAATATTCCAACTTGATAATTGCCTGTGTTTATCCCTAGGTTACAGTGCAACATTTAAACCCTAATTTTGGTCACAGTAAACGGAATTTTCAATCACCTTAACTCACGATGAAAGAGATGACAACATTTTAGGCAAGAGTTCTCTGACAGTCGATCACTTTTCAACCATATCACTTAGGGCATAAGAGTGAAAATTTATAGACCCACAGTGAACTCGGTAGTACGTACGCGATACAACAGAGATGTTTTGAAAAACGAATTCTCCAATGACGCTGACAAAGAGTCGCGGTTTGTTAACATGTTCGATTGTTTTGTAAAATGATTCAAAGAACAACATAGCGGAGTTAGTTCCAAATGTGAATACACGTTAAAAGATACCAGTTTTACTTTTATGTTTAATTGTTGCATCAAGTATAGAGGAGCTCGTGGCTAATAAGCGCACAGATCAGGTTATGTTGCGCTTGCCTAGGTTGGTCTGTGGATGGGTGACCACACATACCGAGTTTCCGCCATACGTCTAAAAGAACGCTAAGCCCTTGTTCCCGGCTGTCATTTGCAAATCTTTGACAATCGTTACAGACCTCAGTAGCCCGAAAGTCCGATAACCAGTCTCACCAAGTGGTATCGTATTATCCAGTACTAACTGGGTTTTTGAGGTCAGATAGGTGGTCGCTCCATGTCCAATACTGATATTCAGCTGCGTCAACTCCAACATGTTGGGAAAAGGTAAGCAGATGATGATTTTTATTTTTTTATTACGAAATAATATCGATGATGTTGATCATCAAGTATTTTAAGTGAAGACCTCTACCAACCTCCTTGCTTCCTCCCTCTTCCTTCTCTAACAACGCGGACCACTCATTGCTTAAACCACTTAGTTATTAAACCACTAATCAGCAACGATATTAAATGCACGAATAATCTCTGGTCGCTGAATGTGCATCCGGATTTAGGGACACTTCACAGCGTTTTATAATAAAATCATTAAATCCGCTTTCTATTAAGCAATAAAACTGGAACATGAATTATTAACATTACATGCGGTCACGTACTCGTTAAATGTTATATAGTTTGATTAATATAACAATTGAAAATTATATTGGGTTGCGCCGTTTTATAAGTGCTCATATAGGCCAGGTGTGTATGTTTTTTTACTTTAAACGACGTCGACCTGGACTGATGACCTGGTGAAGGTTGCGGGAATCCGTTGGACGCGAGTCGCTTGGGACCGGTCAATGTGGCGACACTTGGGGGAGGCCTATGTCCAGCAGTGGACATCTTTCGGCTGAAATGATGATGATGATGAAACGACGTCGCAGTTCTATGCGAAAAGTGTAATTAAAATGTTATTACAGACTAATCTAAAGCGTAATGTTCATTTTGTAATTACGCCAGAATATTTGCGATTCAGAACGTTGGATATTTAGCGCGAATCGATGAGACTGTACTCTATGATATTAATTACGGGTCTAATTGGTAACCGGCAGCGGGTTGTGTAGTGTTCATAGGAAAGACTGATAAAGTTGATTGTGAAGACTCTAAGTCAAAATCATCAGTATTTTGATTTCATTCTGCGTGTTTTGATGTTTTGTTTAAAAAAAGAGCCTTAAAGTTTTTTAAAGTTGATTGATGTGTAAATATTTTTTATAACAACATCCAGGACTGTTTTAAAACTAATCAACATTTAAACCCTAATTTTGGTCACTGTAAACGGAATTTTCAATCACCTTAACTCACGATGAAAAAGATGACAACATTTTAGGCAAGAGTTCTCTGACAGTCGATCACTTTTCAACCATATCACTTAGGGCATAAGAGTGAAAATTTATAGACCCACAGTGAACTCGGTAGTACGTACGCGATACAACAGAGATGTTTTGAAAAACGAATTCTCCAATGACGCTGACAAAGAGTCGCGGTTTGTTAACATGTTCGATTGTTTTGTAAAATGATTCAAAGAACAACATAGCGGAGTTAGTTCCAAATGTGATTACACGCTAAAAGATACCAGTTTTACTTTTATGTTTGATTGTTGCATCAAGTATAGAGGAGCTCGTGGCTAATAAGCGCACAGATCAGGTTATGTTGCGCTTGCCTAGGTTGGTCTGTGGATGGGTGACCACACATACCGAGTTTCCGCCATACGTCTAAAAGAACGCTAAGCCCTTGTTCCCGGCTGTCATTTGCAAATCTTTGACAATCGTTACAGACCTCAGTGGCCCGAAAGTCCGATAACCAGTCTCACCAAGTGGTATCGTATTATCCAGTACTAACTGGGTTTTTGAGGTCAGATAGGCGGTCGCTCCATGTCCAATACTGATATTCAGCTGCGTCCGGTTATTAGACTGTAAGCTAACTCCAACATGTTGGGAAAAGGCAAGCAGATGATAATTTTTATTTTTTTATTACGAATTATCGATGATGTTGATCATCAAGTATTTTAAGTGAAGACGACCAACCTCTTAGCTTCCTCCCTCTTCCTTCTCTAACAACGCTGACCACTCATTGCTTAAACCACTTAGTTATTAAACCACTAATCAGCAACGATATTAAATGCACGAATAATCTCTGGTCGCTGAATGTGCATCCGGATTTAGGGACACTTCGCAGCGTTTTATAATAAAATCATTAAATCCGATTTTTAATAAGCAATAAAACTGGAACATGAATTATTAACATTACATGCAGTCACGAACTCGTTAAATGTTATATAGTTTGATTAATATAACAATTGGAAAATATCGTTTATTTGATTATTGTTGACAGCCTCGTTGGTGTAGTGGTTGCAAGCGCGACTGCTGCAGCTGAAGTCAGGATTAGTACCCGGTTGATGACAATAGACTCAGCCCCTATTACATGGGACTTATGTGCATGTCACGCTGCGAACTACTGATAGTGCCGAACCGAAGTATGGAAAGAGGAGAAACGATGCTCGTACAGCTCGCTCGCTCACTAGCTGTGGCCTGCACTTTAAACATAACTGGCGATATTTGAGTGTACTATTATGTACACCTCTGCCTAACCCTCGGGGATTACAGGCGTGATGTTACGTATGTACTATGTCAAGTTTAATTGCTAATATAGCTAAAATTGAAGCAATGAAGAACTCATAAATTCAAAACTCAAACTATTAAGGTAAGGAACACGCGAAACATTTCATGTTAAAGTAATAATAAATCGGTACTTCAGAAACTTTAACACATACATAAACTTAACAGCTTATGTAGAACTTAAACTAAATGCAAAGCACGAACCTTGCATCATGCAACTACTTACTACCATCATAATAATATACTGCTCCACCGTATAAGCCGATAACCGCAGAATTGCCAAAGTAAATAATAAAGCTTTGCGATGTTCTGAACGCGATTACATTTAAACTGCGTTTAAGAGCTGTCAGTGTCATTATTAAACATGGTTAAGATTGGCTGATCGCGTTTAGTTTTATTCCCGGTTGTCATTTGTAGATCTTTGACGGTCATTTAGGTAGTCAGTGGCCCGAAAGTCTTACCAAGGGGTCCCTGGGTTACCTTATTACTCAGTCCTAACTGGGTTTTGAAGGTCAGATAGGCAGTCGCTCCTGGAAGCTGACCTCAATATTGCTGGGAAAAGGCTAGGCAGATGATTGCTTGCCACCTCTTAGTCCACATTTATCCATCAGGACCCGATCATCTTTATCATTCTGTTGCCCTTATTCAAATTAATTTGGGGTCGGCGCAGCATGTCTTCTTCTTCCATACTTCTCTATTACCTCCTCGTCATCAGAACCTTTCGTCAAATAAGGACTACATACATAATTAAATCAAATAAAATCTTACTTAATCTAACAACTGTCACTCATTAACACCCTTGAAATCTTTAGAAACACAAAACGAAATTCCTTCAGAAATCGTTTAACACGACAACGAAACTTGTATTAGAACACGAAAGTATTCCAGAGACGTGAATTCTTAAAACAGTGGCGCGGCACTGTATGATGTATGGCATGTACACTCAAGAGCACTTATATGTATACACTCAGTAAAATTGAAAAGCGATTTCCTCGTGAGAATTTCTTCGTTGATTAAGGGGCTTCCCCATGCACACTAGCGCCACTTTAGTAAAAAAATCAGAACTCGTTAAATACACAATTAATATAAAATCTGGTTGACAAAATCAATCATTTGGTCTTCTAAATTATTTACGTCTGATTAACTCATTGAAACATAGCTCGCTGTCGTTACAGATACAAAATGGAAAAAAAAACGGTCGTTTTTAGCAATTTTTCTAACTCTAACTACAGTGAAGTATATTTTAATGAGTTAAATAGTCGTCAATAATCTAGAACTCTAAAGCATTGATTTTGTCAATCAGATTTTATATTAATTGTGTATTTAACGAGTTCTGATTTTTTTACTAAAGTGGCGCTAGTGTGCCATGAGCCCCTTAATAAAAAAAACGTATTTATGTACGGAATCACAGGGACCCAACGAAAAACGACGAAATTCATGTAGTAATCTTTTGCAAAAGAAGATCAACAATTTTTTTAGCACGTAGTAACGAGACTTGATTTTCTGAAAATTAATTTATTTTCTATTTTGTGATAACTACAGTATTATACACTATCTACGAATCACTACAGGCTATCAGCTTAAAATAATGTTTGAATAAGTAAGGCTTAAGTCAATTAGAATTTTCTAAGAAGGCGCTACTAAAAAGAGAAGCCCTGATATCATCTACCGACGCTTTCAGTTTCCTAGTCGACAAATTAAAACGAAAGCCGAACTCGAACGGTTTCTTCTTTTTTGAGCAAAGTATTTTGTAATAGTATAGCTTTCACAATATTACAACGGAAAACAAAAACGTCAAACGTTCGTGAAAACGTAAAACATTTATCAATACAGTAGAAGAAAATATTTTTTTAAGGTTGCTGCGTGTATACATATTAGTGCTCGAGCTCGTGACTGTACCTACATGCATAGCATGTACAAGTACATTATGTACATAATTCCGGCGAACACATAATAAAGTATGTGCGCCGCGATTGTTGCGGCTTCAAGTTTGTGTGTTGTCGCTTGCTGTCGTGTTGGGTGGTTGTGTAGGTGCGGTGCCTTTGCTAGCGGGGATTTTATTATTTTGACCTGCTGTTCTTGAGATACTTTTGGATTCTTCCAAACTAATAAAAAACAGCAAACTAGATATATTACTACTACTAGATATATATTGAATTACCATTTTTTTTCCTAAATAGACATATTTGGAAAGGTGTCTAATAAACAATAATTAAAACTTTCATGCGCTTTGTGGTTAGATTTTTTATTGACTGATGACCATTGTCGTAACCTAAATCTCGCTTGATGCTAGCGTTGGATTGAAGTCTACGATGGATTGAGCCATTTAAGGGGACTACAGGAGCTAAACACGAGTTTTATAATGCAAAAAAGCATATGATTCACTGCAATAAACAAAACCAGAAAAATATATGTTTTTCTTCAGGATATGTGCTAGTATGATAGTGTTTTGAAAACACAATACAAATAAACAATAATATAATTTTACACTAAAAAAATCACGGACTTATCCTAAAAAAATCTTTTAACGAGTAAAAACTATACTAAAACACATGCGATCATTCTGATTTTTTGGCAGATAAACAAGCAACATATTAGCATGATAGTGTTTTATTTTTTTAGTCCAATCAATAGATTTTTTGTAAATCGCAAAAAAACCACTCATTTCGCACGATTCGGCCCGCAGTAACTGACGTTACAACCACTTTGTAGTGCAAGCTGATTAGAACTTTATTCTAACAGTATTTCAAACGAAATTTGAACCACCACAAATAGAGTTGCTAATTTAGCTCCTGTAGTCGCCCTAAATCTTTCCAAAAAGAAGCCTACTCAGTCTTGCTTTTAAAGCGGACTGGTTATAGGTGGAAAGTATCCCAGAGGATATTATAACCAGTCCGCTGGTTTATTTAGCAGTCATAGTTATCCGTATAACAACTAACATTAATCTTTGATTTCAAAGAACGTCAGTTTGTTGTTTGCTGACATTGGTTGCCATGCAAGAAAAAAACAATCGTTCATAAAAAAACCGCTTACACTGAGACCTCAACTTTGCACCAAGTTGAATGAAACTTGTAACGGCGTTATTTTATTTCATGAAAAAGAGTTCATTTTCAAAGTTCATGAACATGTTTCAGTTGTTCTCAAGTTATATTTGTGGTTAAATTTGTTTTCTGCTGATTTGTTTCCGAGATACAGTTTCTGTTCTGCGTCACAAGTACTGCCTTGCGGTTGAATTTATTGTTCTCGGAGAAAATTATGTACTTGCCGAAGCAGGAATTTTATAGAAGTAAGTTGTTTTATAGCTACTACCGTGACTGAGACTCACGGCTATTTCGAATGGGTAATAATGATGATAATTTGACGCCACGATTCTCATATTATCATCTAAAAAGTAATTAAGAATCTTGGCAATTGACCGGTTAAGGCTTTCTAGATTAAGAAGCTATCAGTATCATCATCATCATCATCATCAGCCTATAATGTTCCCACTGCTGGGACACGGCCTCTTCTTCATGAGAGAGTATGGGCTATAATCTACCACGCGGGCCCAGTGCGGATTGATAATATATTTTTTGGTTCTAGGACATGCCGGTTTCCTCACGATGTTTTCCTTCACCGTTTTGAGAGCAGCGGTGATGAAATAAATTACACAAAGTAATGCGCCTGCCTGGGTTCGAGCCCACAACTTACTGTTCGTAAGTCGGGGCCGCCACCACTGGGCCACTGCTGCTCTCCGTATACGTAGGTATGATTTTTTTATCGTAAATCTCGGTAAAAAAAATACTCTCCTTTTGGGCTCCGCCGCAGTTGGATAAACCTAATATTAAATCTTCAAGCAATAAAAGAACATAACTCTTACAGTAGTCGTAACTCAACAGCAACAATTCATAATTAATCATTAAACAACCACTTACGTAATTCCTACACACCATATTATTATTACCGGCAAGGTTAACTGTACGACGTACAACAGATCTCATTCATAACGTCTTCCCTCATTGTCTCAAATTGCCGGGATATGCCACGCCATAACCCGTAGTTTGTTCATAAACAAACAATTGTAGACGAGTAATTGGTGTTACGTCAGATTACGTAATACGTAATGATAGTGTATTGTTTTTCTATGCTTGATGTGCTTTACTGTGGGATTCTGTTTCTTATAATAATATGACGCGGCCTAAAAACCATCGGACTGATTTCAAAGACCAAATGTCATAATTTTTAGGGTTTCACCCAGAAAGCCTTTTTACCCGACTGCGCCAGAAGGAGGGTTATGTTTTTTCATAATTAGGTTGGGGTCGTCTTCACTAAAGAAAAGAATATGATTAAAAAAAAAACCGACCAATTGCGAGTCAGGCTCGCGGTTCTGTACCATTGTAGTACCCCGGAGCCCCATTTAATTTTGTTTTTTTTACCCGACTACGCCAGAAGGAGGGTTATGTTTTTCGAGAGTATGTATGTATGTATAATTGTTTGGCACGCTCTGTGGCCTAAGCAACCCGATAGATTTTAGCTTGAGAGGTGTCGTTAGATTCGTATTTACTGTGAGAGTGACACTGGGTATATCAAAATAAATAAATAAACAAAATGGCGGATTTTTGGCTCCAAATTCAAATGTTTGGCACGCTCTGTAGCCTGAACGGCTCGATTAAGGGCTCATCATGAGGATTTTAAAATGGTGTATCTAAAAAAGTTTAAAATAACTAATAACTTTAAATAAAAACTGAAAAGAATAAAACAAGTTCAGGAGAGAGAACATATTTACTGCAACAGTAGGGACATTAAATAATCTAATTCTAGACTAAAATTATTACATCCAATTTGGGTCCCGAATGTTGCAGTCAATATGTCCTGTCTCCTGAATTGGTTTTACTCTTTTCAGTTTTTACATAAAGTACCTAATTAGTTTTTTTTAAATTATTTGTTAATTGTTAAAACGGAAACAGAAATACACATTGTGTGAAAATTTCAAATACCTCCCTATTACGGATGATGAGAAACAGCTCGCTGACAGACAGCCGGACAGCGGAAGCTTATTAATGAGGTCCCGTTGGTTACCCTTCGGGTACGGAACCCTTACAATTATAGACGAAGAGGTGATAGTCCCGTTAAATTTTCGCTTTGCTAGGCAAGTGTCGTTTGTCCATTTGGCTCTTACAAGCAGATTTTGAGGCTTACAAACGTGTCTGAAAACAGGATAAAACTCTTCGAAAGTTTCATAATCTTAATTCTAAAAACAGACAAGACAATTCATTCAAACGCATTAATATTTCCCTTAACATTCCCACACACACACACATTCAAAACCCGTGTGAAATTCAGTGTAATGGTCCGGGCAAGCCTATTACCGGGCATAATCCAAGACGGGTAAGCATGCCACTTATGCCTCTTATGCCCCTTACGACGTATTGTCAGGATGCCTCCACAATGCCCATAGAAGATACGTGAGGGGAGTGTCAAGTAAGTTCGGACTTGGCTGAATTTGTCCGGCCAAGATTTTTGCCGTGTAAGGCAAATAAAGATGCGGGCTTATTGGGTTGTTACGGAATCAGAAAAGATTTTTGTTTGACAAAAATTGTTTTTTTTTTTTGTTTTTTTATTGGAATATCTGAAACAATGCTTCTAATAAAGAGATCCTGCGTCCCAACTATGCAGCAGTAGGAATATTATAGGCCGATTATGCTTAAGCAATGCTTCTTTGCAACTACAATCTGTCAAATTTCTTTAATAGATTTTCAATATTTTCGCTATAGCATTAAATTCAAGGTCGATTGGGAAAATTTGACAGTTTCGGGTAGCTTGATGTGCTGGCGTCTGTACAACTTATTTTAATATTGTAAGTTTGAACTATAATATTACGTCCTTGAACAACAAATTAGGACCAACCGTCTTATTTATAACCTTCTTCAAACAAAAACTACTTTAAAAATGGCTTCATAAACATGAAAAATCAAAAAAACAGCTAGGTCGTTTCAAGTTCCAAGTTTTCGTGAAAAACAAAAGAAAACACACTTTAGGACAACCAACATTCCTCCACCACATAACACCTACAAAACAATTCATCATTACTGGCCACAATTCACACTTCAGTTCAGAAAGGCTAGTATGGTATTAATGCACAAACCCACAGTTTCAGCACTGAAACCTTCAGCCGTACATGTTTAACTGAACCGTGGTCATATTGTAATGTTCCCCGGGAATTTCTCCGCGATGTTTGTGCTATTGTGTTCCTGTAAGTTGGTGTTGGTGTAAGCTATGAACTTGGAAACATTTCTTAGTCGATTAACAAAATATTATTATATTAATATTTATTCAAATTAAATTGCTGCTAGCATCTTCTTCGTCGTCTCCTCAATTCTTAGGATCCAAACACTTACGATGCTACAAGCGGTCTTCTGCAGTATGGACCGCTCGGTACATGCTGTCTCCTTAGCCTTCTTGGTCGCATCTAACCATCTGCACCGACTAAGTGCTTGTCTTGAAAGATCTTTACATCTTAACAAAAAATTTTGGTCTGAACACTGTTTCAACCTGTTAACGTCCACTTATTTCCGATTGGCAAAAATTTCAAAATTCAACACAAACTTTCATACCCTATTTCATCCATTTAGAGAATGAATTTGCATAAATTCTTCCTTAATTCTCATCTTCGTTATCTACGGGAGTCTTGTGAAAAACTGTGTTGTCTGTTCAGTGCATTTGCGAAGGTAAGTACGCTCTTAACTCACACCGCACCCTTAGAAGCATATTTGCTGGCAAAGTTTGCCATAACATGTACGAAGGGTTTAATAGCATTTAGTTTTCATAAAACATTATGGTTGATTTGTATGTCTTGTACTAGTGTGTGGTCTACTATCTGCTATGTACTGTGTGATGACCTCTTGTGTAGGTAGTGTGTGGCCTAGTTGTCTTCACGTGACTATTACGTGTCGGTGATCAGTATCATTGTATTTGTTTTGTCGCTGTCATTTTCTTTTAAGCCTGTGGGTAGTGATAAGTCTACATTAACTCGTTAAAAATGGTTAGAATAAGATAGCTGTAAACTTTTTCTTCTTCTTCTGTTTCTTTGTTTTACACTTCGTCTATGTATCTTCTAAAAATAAGCTGTTAATTAATATGTAGTTTTAAAATTGCCTAAAATAATATCGTGAGGCCTTTTGCCCAGCTGTAGGACAGTCTGTTATCGCTAACTTAAATTACGTAAAATTCGACTGGAATCGCGTAGAAAGAAAGAAAGAAAGAAAAAGCATTCATTAGCCCTCACGGGACAAAACACACAAATGAACATGGTTAAACTAACACTACAACTAATAAAAATTAGAGAAAGAGTAAAATAATTAAAAAAAAAAAAAAAATGTCCTGTACTAGGCCAAAAGGCCCCGTAGCGATTATTGACTGGCGAATATTTTCTACGTGGTACTATCCCATATCAATCATTGAAATAATGCAATGACAAACAATACCCGGACAACCATGTCAACCACACATGACAGACAGAACCAGCTTTTATAACGTTGTGGTCGCCGAAACCACGATGCGGTTGATTATCAATAGGACCACAACAGATTTCGCTCTGCGGTTCCATGCTGCGCTAAATTGACAAAAAGCTGTCATATTAAATTTATTGGTTTTTATTGACACATGGGTTTTTTTTAGAATATGAGTCTTTGTGTTTTTTTTATTGATGACGAGATTATTGTGTGCAAATTAAGTTGAAATTTTGAATTATTACATAATACTCGTACGTGACCGATTGGTAATGGGAATATCAGCTTGGTGAAATTCGCTAAAAGTTTAATTTCTTTTTTAATCACACACAGGCCTCCTCCTTTAATGAGGATTTGTGGTGTGGGATCACATGGTTCTAAGATGTGTTGGTTTCCGTAAGATTAAAAGCGTTTGCGAACTAAATTTCCTCATAAATACGTAGAGATATGTTATCTGCTAAATCTAAATGGTACCTCATTATTAAAATCTCAGCCCGAACCCAAAAACAGTTCAGCCTACCCATAAACAAACAACTTACATCTATTCTACAAACAGTTAACTGCCGAACTTTTTACTGGCAAGTAAACTGACGGATTTATCAAGGGCCCTTACACACGGCCGGTAAAAACTCTCTCCGGAATAAATACATCAGTTCGGTGCTGCGGACTTTAATTTATCGCCCCCTGTGGATCGAGCCGGACAGGTATAAACGGCTCGACCGCTCCAACTTAAACGATAGATTTGCGTGAATTTTTGAGAAGAGTTTCGTCGAGATCTCTCTGGTTTAATTTGTTGAAGTGTTGTGGTGGGTTACAGGGGTGGTATCAGAAACCTATACTAAGGCAAAGCTTAGGCTAGCTTTTTCGCGGCAGGCTACGTGACACCGCGCAGCGTAACACGACGCCGCCACTTCGTGTGCCATAGTTTCAGTTTAGTATAAACTACTAAACTGAAACTATGGCACACGAAGTGGCGGCAGTTCATAGTTTAAAAGTTATATTTTGTATGTATTATTGTATATTTTTATATTGTAATGTAATTTTGTGTATTTTATCTATGGGCCTTAAGATGCCGATAATAAAATGATTGATTGATTGATTAAGCATCCTATAACGAAGAAGGAACGAGCTATTGCATCGTACTTAGGGTGAGTTTTAGAATTTAAACCAAGAAATCCAGGCAACTCTTGTTGATCTAATGGTCGGGCAAAGTGTTATTGCATTTTTCCACCAGGCATTTCTGAGTAACACGGAGTCTGGATTTGACGGGCCACGGAGTCTGGATTTGTGCCCGGTTGACGGCAATAGGCTCGCTATATTACACGGGACTCTAAACATAACTGGTGAAATGTAGGTTTACTATTAGGTACTTATCTGCCTAACCCTTCGAGGATTACAGGCGTCCTGTTGAAAATGTTACAAGTAAATCATGTTAACTTCCAAACCATGACTTGAGCAGAGTCAGATTAGGAAGAGAACTTCATAATGTACGTGTGTACTGTTTGATACATATAAAATTAATTCATAAGGCATATTTGGTGTCGGAGCGACACGGAATGGGACGCCGTCACCTCCTTCTGCGAAGCAGTAATGCTAGAGAAAGAGGTGGCGGAACGTGAGAGGGAGAGAACCTCACAGCGTCCCGACCGCCGCGGGAGACTCCCCGGGCGTCGGGGGCCACCACGTGGCCCCCGGCCACCGTAGACGCGGGCCTGTGGACGGTGGGCTAAGGGCTAGCTCGCCGTCCGTCCGTCTCATGACGACAGGCCGTGTCGACGGCGCGTTCTTGTTCCTCGCGCGCCTCATAGAGAGTCAGCAATAGGAAGGGGTCCGCAAGGACCGATGCCGGCCGGGGTTGCGGGACTGTTCGAAAGAGATACCGTGACCCCGGAACACAAAGGGCGATGAAGGAACATGGATGGGTTTTAGTCAGTAAAAGTCTGACACTCCCTCCTGCTCCGTCCAGAGCGGGAGAAGTCATTTAATGATTTCCTATCAGAAAAAAAAGGCATATTTGGTGTAGTTATCTGTTACATCTGAAGCAGGCTATACTCAATATTCAACGGACGTTTTCATCCAATACTGAATAGCAATTAGGTAGGTACTTGTGAAAATGAGCGTGATCCAAATTGCAAGTCACTAATTACTTTATCATTTCAACCGATTTCAGTTCTCTTACTCAATGACATAAGAGCGTAATGAATTCATCTATTTAATTTCCTCTCAGTAATCAGCAAACAGCAATTAAATATTAATCACTAACACAACCCACACGCAATTTATCTTCACGTTCAAACGTTTAAGTAAACGCTCCCATTCTCCATTGCTAAGACAATTTTGTATGTCTATATTTGCAATGATCTCGAAAATTACTGCATACATTCTGGTAATTCGTTCACCGTTGTGCAATTTGTTGGTTTCCGGTGAGGAGGCTTGAAGATGTGCGTAATGGGGTCGTGCAGAGAAAGTAAAGCAAATTATGAAGATTTGAACAATGATGGGTGAAATTATTTGATAATTTGGGATGTAAGAAGTTAATGATAGAGAATTTGTATGAGAGAGCGTTACGAATACGTTTTTTTTTATTTGCTTATAATGAAGCCAAACCTACGGTTAATAAGCAATTATTCTAAATCAATTAGATTTAGATGAATAGATTTTATTGTATATCTTTGTGCTATTGTTTGTAACAAGACTACCAATGAGGAATGCAAGTTTTGTAGTATTAATTGAGGGACCAGTTAAGGTATTGTACAGAATCCAGTTCTTCTAACTTAACAGTCAGATTTGTCGCTAAAGGGTTTTGTTCTGCTGCTTTTTGTCCCGAGCTGAGCGAGCGAGTTGTGAAGAACACACGTTTTGGGAGACCTATAAGTAATTTTATGTAATTTTCAAGTGGCTGATTCTTAGCGAATTTTGATGAACTTACTTTTTGATTTTGAGCATGTTGGTACTGAATCTTCAGTTAGTAGAGTGACAGTAAAGGCACTTTTAACTTTAATCTTCAAACTGATATTTTTGTCAGTCAAAAACTATGTATCTCTCTCACATCAATATACTAAATGGCGTCACACCATAAAAAAAAACGCCATAAAAAATCCAGGAACGGGTTATTGGTCCATTATAAAACCCATGCTGAGTTAATAGATTATAGTTTTATCATCAGTTTCACTATAAATAACTCTTTCTTTTTTTGTTCGCAGGTGAGCGATGGCGTTTGTATGGGGATCAGAGGTAATCTGTTTATTTGGCTTGTTATGAACAATGTTATGGGTACGGCCATTATGGCGTTTTTTTAAGGATTGTTGATTTATTATTTAATCAAGAGTGTGCGTTGAGAATCAAAGGCTTGGGAATTCTAGCGTGGTATTTAATTAAGGGCTAAATATGGATTTTATTTTCTTCGTGGTTTTTTGACGTCCAACAGTTTTAGTAAAACTGTAATAAAAACAGTAATTTTCAGGATAATACTCTGTTTGATTCTTTAGAATCTGGCGCTGAAATGAAATTTTCAGGAGGCCTCTGCTGAAAAATGTTTAAAATTATCTGTGGAAATTGGATAGAAAAAACATTATGGTCGCGTTGGTTTAGATTAGTACCAAAAGAAAAATGCTGTGGTTTGTATAAAAGTTCGCTGTATATTGCCCGAAGTATCCATTGTACTAGGTTTGCCAAAGATATCACTGCTCTGAACATGATCTTATGGGTGATTATTCCGTAAAGTTAGAAGATAGTCAAGAACAGTCAAAAGCAGCATTTATTGCAGGGCAGTAGACACACTGGCAGACAATTGACGCTCACGTATTCTAAGTTCAAAGTTAGCAGATTTTTATTCAATTTCTCATCATTACTTTTCTTCTCTTGTCTCGTAAATACCGTTAGTAGGTAGCATTTAGTGTAAATTCCTGTTTTCACTGAACACTTTAACAAAGTGAAAACTGCACTGAAATGCAGGTTGGTTTCAGTATATTGTGTTGAAGTCATTAAAGCACAAACTTGGGGTATAAACACGCGAGTTAAGCTAGAAAATATGAGATTACAACATGCATTCGCTGGTGTGCACACACGCTTACATTTGATATCCTTTCTTATTCAAAATAGAAATGTATAAATATGTGAATTGTGACTGAATGACTGTACTATGAATAGGAACCATATTTGAAGTAGTTTTTAATGTTGTTTACTATTATAAAATTCTGATCTCATAAAAGTTTGTTTATTTCTTCAATAATTTCTTTGGACATAAACGGACAAAGGATGTATTGTGTGTGTTAAGTTATATCTAGTGTACATTAAATTTTTACGTGTTTATTTAACTGTGCGCCTACTATGAACAGGGAATTCTATATTGGTTTGCCTTAAAAAGAGTATCAGGTGAAAGTCATAGTATTTTAATTCACTCGCGCATTGATCAAACATTATGGACTCTCATGCTCGCATATTATCAGCCATTAGTTATCAACAAAGGCCTTTTCTTGTACCTAAAAGGAATTATTATGGTTATTGATTATCAAGTTTTTGGCTGAGGCTGTATAAAATCAGATCTAGTAATATTAAGCTTAGCAGTAAGTGGAGTCATAATAATAATGCCATTATACCTGAGGAGGCTCTCGTTAGGAAGCTGGATCAAGGGTTTGATTCAGTGCGCGGTACTCCTGGACACCGCTCGTATTGTTAAGAGGTTCCTCTCTCTGGACCCGTTCCCGATACCGGTGGGCTATTTTGTTTTTATATTTTGAAATGTTTCTTTTTTAGATTTTGATTTAAAGATATAAAAATTAATAAAGGAGATGTACTGTACATTTACGCAAAATTACCAGATTCTGAATTCGCATCCTGGTAGGCAACTATATGAGTTTACAAAATTTCATCATGTTCATTGTTTCGTTTAAGTTCAGTTTAATTAATTTGGTGAAATTCGGCTTTAAAGTAAATAATACTCGTATAATCTGTTGTTCGCAATCACACGATAAAGCCTATTACAATTCCGGGCGCCCGATGGTCGTAACTCATATTTAAATTTTATTATCACTCAAATATCCTTTTGGCTACGCAAGAGTATTATAATGTTATGAGAGCTGTAACTTCTACATTATCTTTACGACTGTGGCGGTTGGTGCAAGGCAGGGGCGAAAGGCGACACAGATTTTTTGATTTTTTTGTGGTGGTTAAAAACCGCACCACAATTTAAAGAAGAAAGGCTTGTCATTGTCTTAAAAATGGTTCGTGAACTAGGCTGTCTACCACTATACTCAACACTAAATAATAAAGTAACAAGATATTATTTTATGTATTATAAAATCGTTCAGTAGCAGTAACAGTGTGCTACTGTGCTTCAGTGATCGCAGGGGGAAGATATTCAAGGGTCGCTGATATTGAAAATGAGGTCAAAATGAAATCCAAGATGGCGCCGACGCAAATTTTTGTTTTTTTTCTTCATAAGTGTCATTTTCGTGGTTTTTGGGGTCGCTGATCACAAAAATGAGGTCAAAATAAACAGGAAAAAAACGTTTATATCTACCTATTCTCATTTTTCCCACGGCTTCTCCCGACTCAATTTTCACTCTTCGCCACTGCTGTGCTTAGTTTGTTGCTCATTGAATTGATTTGATTGATCTTGAAACAAAAAAACATTGTAATGTGAGTGTACCTACTGATAGGTACAACTCTGTCTAACCCTTTGGGGGATTACAGGTGTGATGTTATGTTTTTGTGCTTTTTATTATAATGATTCAGTAACACATTCGCAAAAATCGTGACCGCGAACCACTTGTTCGCGTTCACAATCGCTTTTATTCAAACAAAATCTGACATATTAAGCTCCATTCTTTTATAACTTACCCCATTCGCCCCCAACCGCCATAAAAGGGGGATGAACAGTGAAAAAGACATCAGGCCGCGGGATTCCAGGGAGGTGTGAACCGATCACATGATCGTCGTTTACGACCGGCAAGATTTACTGCACAATATGTTTAAAACGAAAGTTACAACGTTCGTTATAACGATTGTTATTACAGTGACGTTTTAATTAGCTGTTTAAATTAGTATTTGTTTTGATTGGGAATAACGATGGGGGAATAGTCGGTGCAATTGGAACCGTTTATTATTGTAATGAGTTAATCGAATCATTAGTGGCAATTAGTATCATGGACTAATTAGAATATTAAACTATTTAGAAAATTTAATATTGATACGAATACTGGTTATAATTTTATTAGCACGAAACTGAATGTTTTCGTTTTAGCATAGAAATCAAAAGCAGGGTGCTATTACCAGTAGTGGAGCGGTTTTCATGGCAAATGGGCATTAAACAAGTGACCCACCACATACATCCGTATGGTGAGCATCAAACTCAAAGCATTTATTTCAATTAGACCATTACGGCACTTTTGAATGTCAAAAATACAATAAAAAACGCTACAGACCCAGTCACAAGCCATAATAACTCGAGAAAGTACTGTAGTTGTCCATTCCCTAGCGTAGATCTCTATGGAGAAGAACGAGCAAGAAACTCCATGAACACTCTTTTAAATCAAAATGTTGCATCTAACGTGCAATGCCATTCTAGAGACAAAGATTAAAAAAATTTCTTCAGTCCCCAGAACCCTTACAAAATGGCTTTAAAAAACTGTAAGGTCAGTAAAAAAACGAAATAACAAAATAACACTACTTTTCAAGTTACCCTGAATTTCGCACGACCAACTTAGCATAACGAATTTGAAAAGCAAAATCTTTTGGTAGGCAACATTTTTTCTGTGTGACGACTCGTCACAAAAGATGGGGGGGGTTGAAACGGGGTGAAAAGGGGGGTGAAGGGGTTAGCTCCACCCCCAGAGCTACTCATCCGCAACAAACGATGAGCACTGATTAGCGATGTTGTTGTTTATTCGTTGTTAATTATATGGGTGGCGGGTTCTGTGTTGTTTATGTAGCACGTACGCTTGTAATTTTTAGAGAGTGAGGCGCAGAGTTTGACAGTGCGAAATAAACCTTCATGATTATTATACCTTGCAAAAGATTATGTTAAATCATTGCAATTTGGCAGTAATCTGACAGTAAGAATAGATAACATATTTTGGGAAAAAAGAGGCACTTAGCACTAATAAATTACTGATTACAGCTAGAACAACAGTAAATATCAGACAGTATTTCCCAAACATTGTTCTGCCATGACCCGGTAATTTCCTCCGGCCACCGTAGGCGCGGGCCTGTGGACGGTGAGCTATGGGCTAGCTCGCCGTCCGTCCGTCTCATGACAACAGGCTGTGTCGACGGCACGTTCGTGTTCCACGCGCCTCAAAGAGATTCAGCAAAAAGGAAGGGCAAGAGCCGATGCCTACCGGGGTTGCGGGACTATTCTAAAGAGATACCGTGGCTCCGGAACACAAAGAGCGATGAAGGAACATGGATGGGTTTTAGTCAGTAAAAGTCTGACACTCCCTCCTGCTCCGCCCAGAGCGGGAGGAGTCATTTGATGGTTTCCCATCCGAAAAAAATAAATAAAAACCCGGTAATTTTCACACTGCTCCTTTGTGACCCACTTAATAGTTTTAAACCCAAGCTGGTTTCATTAGGTAAAATAATACACATTTAATAATAGTAATAAAAATGTTTTATTAATACAACATATTTTGGTATCGCCTATTTAGTCACTACATTTTAGTGCGAAGTATGGAGCTGCTGCTTATTTTTTACTAAAGAATCCAAGTTCGCGGTAAATGAGTTTTATCCTAAGGTCTGGTTTCACTTCAAGTCGGTTTCTATATTTATTTTTAATTTTTAAGGTAACAACAACAACAACAGCCCATAACGTCCACTGCTGGACATAGCCTCTCCCATGATGGGAGGAATTTGCCGTAATCTCCACGCTTGGCAGGCGGATTGGAGATCGCAGTGATGAAAGACTAACAGAGAACGCTGCTGCCCATTCTCTGGTCTACGGAGGCGGAAGGTTTTCTGCCTCAGACATTAGTCGCCTTATACGACACCCGTGAGTGTAATGGGTCGGTTCTATTCTACTCTGCCGGATACCACACGGCTTACACGGCTTTTTAAGGTAAACTAGTGTTGAAACCCCAGCTTCACATTTATAAGTTGTGACAAAAGGTATTAAAAAAGTTATGGCTTGATGAGCCAATTTTGTGTATTATTTTTAAACAAGGCGGGAATGTTGTGACCCGGTATTTTATTTTGAAGGCCCGGTACCGGGTCGCGACACTCGCGACCAAAACGCGTTAGAACAAAAGGGGATACAACATTTTAAACAACAACATAATAAATATTTTCACAAGTTTTTTTTTTTAATACAAGTTTTTAATTTTATAACATAGGTAACTCAACTTTAAATACTTCCATGGCCCGTTTACCATTCAATATCAGCACAATAAGAGTCCTATAGTAAAAGGGGAATTTTAACACAAAAAAAATTAAATCATTTCACAGCTCAATATTTTTTGCATAGAGTTACTTAGTTTTTTTATCTACATAATGCTTGGTTGACGGCTTCGTTTACACCTTGTATACTTACAATATTTCAACTCATAAAAAATCCAGCAAGCACTCTTCACAAATCTCGATCCACCTTTGTGTTAAACTTGAATCCTTCCACTATTATTAAGTTTAGACTCAGTTGAACCACAGCAGCTTCTTTGTAAGCCTTCAAAAGCATTCCAGAGTTGCCAGCTGAAGCTAAATTCCTCATACATTTCACCAATGTAAACGCGGAACTAATAAAATTTGCAAGGAACAGAGCTAAACAAAATGGTATGAAATTGTTAGTTGCTGCAACATGAATAGGTTGCACGTTACAATATAAATAAATTATTTGTTTTGTACGTAGTTTGTTGCAGGTTGCAGTTTTTGTTGCTAAGAATAATTTGTATATCTACAGGTTGTTGTCTTTCAAGCTTTGAATGTCACTCACAATGTATAGCGGCTGAATGAAAAGATTAAGCAAGTTTTGGTCAATTTTAACTTGAAGTTTTGCTACTTTTTATTAGAGTACGTTTGGCAACATTTTAATTGAGAATAAAGGTATGAAATGGTAACATTGTGGACTGCGATGATGGAAAATAATGATATTGTTTATAAGGTGCTTTTTTTTCGAATTTCGATAAGGGGAAGAGAATGTTGATGATAATTCGAAATACATGACTTTATTAATACTCTCTCATAGTAAAGTCACGTTTTAAATAGAATCCGGGGTTTCATATGATAAAATGTGTATTTATGGTTAATATTGCGATAAGAGATAACACTATCATTCGCTTAATCAAGTACATTTTCTTTTAAAACCGCTGCAGAAACTGACCCCACGATCAAAAACTACTTTGAATTAAATTACCAAGACTCGACTAACTAACCACAGACTCACAGAGTAACAAAACTAAACAAGACTTTACTTTGATGTCTTCTTTCATTGGCTTTCTTTAATGAATTCCGTTCATTGTTTCTTTGAACTTTGTCATTAGTCGACTATGGGTAGTTTTTGGCCTTTGTCAATATTTTCCGTATTATTATATTTTAGCGCAAATTGAGAGAGCGTGGTCGTTGTGGCTACGAATCTTTGGTCGACGTAGAAATTTGTTATTCAGTTAAGCAATCTGTGCTTTAAATTTCAGTCTTCAGATTCATGTAAAGTGTGACATTACACCGCGGCTTTACCCGCGTTAATTTAATTATTTTTAAGTTTTATCAAAATCTGTTTTTCCATACAAACTTTCGCATCTATAACACGCTTAATCCTCTGCCTAGAGGTTTAATGTAAATCACATACTCAAAGTACATACTATATTAATTAATTTTAATTCGGTGCATTGCCATCAGTTACGAACTACAGCTTTAAAAAGGGTAAAAATATTTAATAATTCATAAAAATAACCCGAAAAAATGATGAACATCGCTAAACCTAAGCCGCATTGTTTAATGCAGAACATTGTATTAACAAAAATATGGTTATCCACATAATCCTCTAATCCCAGTTTAACAAAGTCAAACATTGTACAGTGACTTTCGACTGAAACTCTAATCAGGGTAGATGTTTGGGGTTGAAATCGTATTAATTCAGGACCGTCTAATATAGCCCCGATGTTTTGTATGAAAACGGTCAAAAGAGATTTGATTAAGCAGAAAATTTTGCCTTTTTGGTCACTATTGGAAAGGCTGGAAAAGTTGGCATTGCGGTTTGGGGCTAATAAAGAGGAATGTTCTAATTAAATTCCTAAAAAAAGCCGGATTATCCAGGGATTAAATTCACATAATGTAGCCCTGTGCCTACTGGGAAGGGAAAATTAGGGCTTGGGATAACTTGATGTTTTGAGATCTACATGGCGTTTTTGTCTGACTTTAGACCATCTTTATTCCTTCGTTATCGATACGAAACTTAATAATAGTAACGTAGAAGATCGAGTGCAATCACCTTAAAACCCTCTAACTGTAACAAGAAAAATATTTATCCTACCCACTTTTTACGTTTTATCCCTAATAACATTGCGGTGTCTGTCACGGATTATTATTTCAATGAAATAGATCGTATTTAAAACATTGTTTTGCTTTTTAAGCAGAGACTAGTGCACCTAATAGTACACCCAAAAATCCAGAATCCATGGCTGTTACTGAAAAATTTCCTATGGGAAAATCCTATAGCACTTTGCCCGACTTGGGAATCGAACCCAAGACCTCATGGTCAGCAAATGTGCTTGCCACCAGTAGAGCAACGGGGCAATCAGTAATATAATTTTACTTTTCATGACATAATATTTCGCACATACCATTCTGTAACAAACAATATACATAATCCAGACAACAACAGCCATGTTACAACAATATCCACTGAAGCTCAGCCGCGCATGCTCACAAGTGCCCCCCCCTTATGCACGGTGCATCACACACAGCTCGATGTGCTAGACCGTGTGATTTTCACACCACATGTCTTGCTGCAAAGCTTCTTGATCGTATCTTGTGTTATCATATGCAATATTCATTTCTGTATGTTGGTTTGTGGTAGAGACCCTTTTACAAGCTAATGACGTTTTTAAACAAAAAATGCAATAGGTTTTTTATTTCACCCTTTCTAGTTGCTACTTACTCGAATTACTTTGCGTCATAGTAACTGTCCAAGTGCTCTAACTAAACCCTAATTTAGGTCATTTTGGTGGAATATTTAACTAAAATAGGAAATCAAAGTACATAAACTACTTGCCATATTTGATAAAACTTGTATCCATTACCTAGTAAATATGTTTGAACTCCTGAAAAAGTTAATAGCGAATACTGAGAACCCTTTTGTAATACAGCATTAGTTAGACTATCTATTAAGTGTTATTGGCATGCTTTTCATTTCAGATACTAGGCATGATGACAGTATCAAAAAATTGCAAATCTATTTAGTCCGTCAGTTAAAGTATTGGAAATTAATGCACACGTATTTTTTGTTTTAGTAAATCAATGAATATTGACAAAGATAAAACGCATCAAAACTCGAGAGTGGAGGCTCGTGACGTCAGAACTAGCTAAAAATTAGACCTAAGCTTGACGTATTGAAACTATGTTGGGGTCGGTCGGTATAACATAATGTTAAAATAGATTTTAGTGAATTAAAACTTATTTAATTAAAATTAGAAATTAAATAGATTAAAGTTTTTTGTGGCTAATGAGTTATGCTTGTTAGTGAGGTATTACCTGGTTTTAATGAACCATTTTTAGTGGACCTTTGGAATTTTCAAAATGTAAAAAGGCATGTTAAAATATTATGGTACTTTTATAACATTAAAATAATCGTAAAAAAACAACGAATGATGCCAATGACACTGATTGCAATGAGCAACAGCGTTCAGGACCTGTCAGTGTCCTAATAATTGATATGGAATATTTATTTATTAAAACTTAGTACATTTTCTTCTTTCGTTTTATTCTTTGGTCATTTTCTACCAGTCTGCTTTAGGGTATGCAGAGACAAAACATAGGTGCAATGTTACAGAAAATTGACACTGGAATCTCTTAAAAGCCATTTAGATATGCCGAATTCAGTTCGGTTCCATCGTCATCACAACGAAAAACAGCTTAGTTTTAAACTCGGAGCACCTGCCTTTCTGACCTCCAAAACCACAACAATTACTGGGTAATACGATACCCCTTGGTAAGAAGCTGGTTGCAAGACTTTTGAGCTTCTGAAAACGACTGTCAAAGGTCTACAAAAATGACAACCGGGACCAGCGGCTTAACGTGCGATATCATTCAGTTTTATAAAAGAAATGCACCCTTATTCAAAGCAACAAAAATAAACCAACACACGTTGACCAAAAAACAATTTAAAAACTCCAAAAAAGTAACCTTCACATCATAAATCCGTTCATCCTTGCTAATGAGATTAGGAACAGCACATAGCTCTAATCCTGCCTACCCAACTTTCATAAATCCTGACGTGTGACCTTTACATCTATTTATAACTGCACATATTTTGTCCTTTGAAAGAGTCTGAGGTTAGTTTAGAATAACTTGGATTAGTACATGGATATATTGTAGTATATATATATATATATATTGTAGTACATGGATAGTGTGACACACTTGGGTTTGCTTGGGAATTTTGCCTTTGTAACGATGGTGTGTCGTTGTTTTATGCTGAGAACGTATGGAATGCTGAAAATTTGGTTTGCAGAGCACGAGATTTTGAGTTCAATTTCTAGGTGAGGCAAAGAGTTATAAAGTTTTTTCTTCTGGAATATCTCCGGGGGGGTTTGGATTTATGTAACTTTTAAAATTGGGTGCAGCTACGGAGCCTGGATTTGCGCCCGGTTGATGGCAATAGGCTCGCCCCCTATTACTTGGGACTTAAACATAACTGGTGACATGTGGGTGTACTATTAGGTACACCTCTGCCTGACCCTTCACGGATTGCAGGCGTGATGTTATGTGGGTATACTATAGGTACACCCATCTCCCTCAACCTTCGCGGAAACGTTATGTTGTCAAATTCATCAACAATAAACGAACCGGAATAAAAATAAATTGGAGTCAAACTCGTTTACAAATCCTGCAAATACAATAATACACGAACAAGAAGTACCAGCTGACAATCCGTATTTAGATGGTAGGCCATTACCGTTAACAGGCAGTTTCACTTCATTCAAAGGTTTTTAGTCAATTGCTACTTATAGATGTCGCCACTCGTTTTGAAGGCCATTTTCACGCACTTCCTAAGTATCTCTTATCATTAGGTAAGTGCTTTGCAACTTAGATAACAGCACATTTTGTTTTATCACCCCTTAGCCCGATGGGGAAATTTTGTTCCGGAAAGTTCGTCCTAGCAGATTCGAATTCGAATGAAATTAAATAAATGGGAGGCTATCCTTGTATACTGATTCTTGGTATGTATGAGAGCTTCTTCTTTCGTTTAGATATTGTAACAAAATAAAATTTTAATGAGTGTGATCTAGCTTATAAAACAAATAGAAAAGTTAAATACAATCAATCAATCAATAAGAACCAGTTTTGTTTTTGTTTTCCAATTTTTGTTCGTATTGTAGGTGCACCATCAGAGACATGCAGAAACATATTTTTTTTCTTCAAGTAGTGACTACTGTGACCGTCATAATAAAATTGAAGGACTAGTCGTATTCACAACATTCATAGTTGTAGTATAATAATTCCAAACAACGTCAATACATGAATTATACTGTAATTTTCTATTGAAGACGAAAATACACCTACAGATGTTGGGATTTGTTGAATTGTGAAAAGTCAGTGACACTTCATAAATGTGCTTACACAATTAAATGCAATTGCGTGTGAAATATACAAACCATCGTTAAAGCGCCTCCTAATATAACATTTACGATGTTAAATCCAACACGTGTTGATGTGCTCGAGTTGCTCATCTCAAGAGAAATACATCACATAAATAATTATAATTTATCCAGTCATCAAAGAAGTTAAAGACATATAGGATATAACAGATAGGCAAAGAGCCAAGACAATGTGATGTTCTAGAGGCAATATCGATGATGACTGTCTCAGACAGACATGTGTAAGACTGATATAAGCTTTTCTTATAGTGGTTCTCGGAATCGACAACAGAACAGACCAACTATTGCACATCTAAATGACAGAAAAAAAACTCCAAATAAAAACCATCAAGGAAGTTCGTAACGAAGTAACTCGAAACCTAATTAAGCTACAACGACCTTAATGAAGCTAAAACACTACGATACTCCTTTACTTACTACGATACTCTTTTACTTACGATACGATACTCCTTTTCAACCCGTTTATAGGTTAAATTAACCCATTAAATTAAAATACGCCACACAGAAGCCCATTGACACACTAATAAAAATCATTGAACAAAACCAATTAAACTTATAATTAAAAACTGTAACTAAAAATGTAACTGACACAATATTTGGGGTCAAATTAAATTAGCTAGTGCAACTGGACTCAAATGATGGCTACATTGAAAGAAATAATAAAACAATCATAATTGTTGGATTTTTCTTGGCCACTTTAAGACCCCATACTGATTTGAGGGAAATGTCGTAAGGAGAGTTATGAGTATACATGTGAATGGCCATAGAAGTAGTAGTAAACACCAAAGAAATGATAAATGGACTGTAAAAAAGATGATATTATGGATAGAACTTGGGTGACAAATGAGATGACAAAAAATAGAGAAGTATGAAAGAAGAAGGTATGCTGCGTCGACCCCAAATGAGATAAGGACACTAGAATGATGATTAGAAAACACTGGTAATGAGACATTGACAGCAAGAAAAAAATCATCAATTGAATTTTATTTTGATATTAATAATTTGATACCCATGAAAGTGGTCATGAAGTTGTGTGGTAATCGGTTATCGTTAATATGATGAGAAGGAATGAGAAAAAAAATTGTGAAGTATGTTTTGAGTATGAATGTGGATAAGATAAGAGCAGAAGAAGACCAAAGAAACAATGGATGGATTGTATAAAAGAGGATATGGCTTGAAAGGAGGTGTCTGATGAGATGACGAGTAATAGAGACGTAAGGAAGAAGAAGACATGATGCGCCGACTCCAAATGAATTGGAAAAAGGCCAAGAGAATGATGATGATAAATTGGATACCCACCACGTCTATGGAGTTTTGCTAGCTAATTTTATTCCACCTTGTACAATCAGAGAAACTGATATCAGTTACACAAAAAGTTACAAACCGGATGATTTGATGTGGGTATTACGAAAAAAAGTCAGTGCGCCAGCTGCGCGCGCGCTTATAGTGGGCTGTTTATTCTGAGGTAGCATGTGTTCATTATGTTTATGTTACGCTGCGTTTCGCGTCTATGTTTATATGGCAGGTTTTTTTGGGAATCCTTTCGATGTGTGTGATTATGTGGAGGATGTGGACTTTGGGGCAAACGTGAATTACGCTTTTTAGTATTTTTGTGGTATAGGAACGGATGTGTTAAGTATTGTTACTTCTGTTAAGTGCTGATTAAACTACTTATGTTTCGGTAACACTTCTTCAAAATCAGCCTGCAATGGAAGATATTATTTAGGACGTTAAAATTATTCTTTGTCAGTATAGGTATATATTGTTACTGTCAAAACTACTTTTGACTGGTGTCAGTCAAAACCCTTATGAAGCTAAAATGCGTTTTCAGCGTTAAAAATATGTGGTTTTAGAACGCCTCAGTTGTAATTTCGTTACATGATGATTTTATAGAAGGGTCAAAAAAAACCTAACAACCTATTTACCTAATAAGTTTCTAAGTAAATATTAGTTATTATTAAAATAGTTTTCACGGGTCAAAAGTAGTTTTGACTGATTAACAGTTTTGACTGTGACATATACATTTACATACATTACAAATATAGTTACAAATTATTTCAGCTTTCTTACAAGGCTAGCTTAACCCAGGCTGAATTTTATCTTGCATTTTGTTGATATTTTTTGTCATACAAAAATACATTTTCAAACAAGTCACCACGTTCTAAACTGTCCATAAAAATAGCCAAACCAAATCCAACACAACAAATAAATAAACCAGCATTAACGACTGAACTGCTATAGATCAGCAGTATGCATAAATTATAACAGCAATCAATAACGTGAACATCAAAACATTTGGAAAGCTAGCATCCACCCAGTCGCTTCCCGTCCTTTCTCCGAACTATTTGTCGGATGCAAAAGGAACTTCAGCGGGAGACTGTCTGTCTGTCTGTTTGAACTCGAACAATAAACAGATACGTTCAGACAGTTTGCTTCAAGTCCAAACTATAAGATTACAGTGTAATCTGATGTCTTGTAGCTTGGAGCTGTGCTTTTGCTGGTCGGGATTTGTGCATTTGTGCGTTTGTGTGGTAATTTTAAGATTATAGTTCTGATTGAGTTGTATGTATTTTTTATTTAGAGTGTTAAGATAGGTGGTTTGATAACGTCTATATTGCTGTTCTTTATGATAACTACACTGACCTGCAAAACTAAGTACTACACTTTTAAAAATTAAACTATAGAAATTGCTATAAAACGTTTCGTTTTATCAGGAAGACACAAGTTTTTAGAAAACAAAGTTTTCTCGTTTTAGATTGGTCAGGAACAATTTGTGAAAGCTAAAATTTATAACTTCAGTTCGTACTATAGTATGACTGAAATCATCAATCCGTACACATTTGTTCACCTACAAGAAAAGAACGGGATAGCTTACTTTTTTTTCGCTCTTGTTCATATCGCTACACTAACTAACAGTACGATATAATTTTGAAACATCATTACATATATTAATAATGGCGTTTCCCATTTCTACCTTACACTATCGGAAGCCAGGTACTTCCTTTATTAAAACCACAGCCCAAGTAACAGAATTCCGCCTGTATAGTATCTGTTCCATGAATTGGAATTCTCCAAAACCATCGACCATCTCGATGTTCAGGGAGGCAAGTTCCCGTGAAGACAATGCGAAATGCTCCATCGATGTCCGATTTAATTAGAACCGCTCCATCGCATCCCATAGGTGTCGTGGCAGACGGCTAATAGATTATATCAGGGAAATGTGATGCAAGCTTTGAGGGAGGCTAGCGAGATAAATGAATTAAATCCATGTTCTGTGATAGTATCTGGTTGGTTTGATCTTGATATTAACGAGCATGTCGTTTGTGACATAATTGATACTGTATCCTATCTGTTGGATATGATGTGTGTTTATTAGATTGATATTAGATTTGTAGAACATACACGTAATTATCTACTGCCTTTTCACATATCCGAAGTGATGTGAAATAAAAAGCAAATGAAGGAAAATCTAGCTGAAAAAAATTGTACGAAATGACGATGCACAGTTTGGTTGAAACACTGCTAAAGATCGGAACGGAAGTTGTCTGGGTTAAACATTTGATTCTGCTTACCCTGCTTTTATAAACAAATTCCAATCTAAAGTATCGTTTCCAAAAAAGAATATACGCCCTTCGTCCCATCCCATAACACTTTACAAACAAACTTAACCTTTCCCAGTAAGGACGAGATAACGTCAACAAATGAAGGAGCAGTATGTGCGCATACGTTCCTGCATTCTGCTTATTTTGATATTTCTAGCCACTTCAGTATGAGAACGCTCCTAAGTTTAGAAACCGTTTGTGATGTTTTCACATAAGAGAAAAGATAACATGCGAGTCAAATGTTGGTACTTTGGTAGTAACGAAGTTTGTCTTAGTGAAATTCTGTAATAATATTTATTTATAAGGATTGTTTGCTTGTGTTTTGAAACCAAACAAATACGGTTGTTTCAAAACTATTATTCGATGGTTGATGAAAATGTACGGTTTTTTTTTCTTAAAGTTCAACTCAGCGTATCACAGTCTACTCCTCGACATAAAATAGATATCTTCCAAGCTTTGCCACAACACCTTGTTATTTGGTTTTGCTCATCAAGTCCAAGCAACCTTTTTAATGTCCTCAGTACATTGAGCTAGGAAGCGTTCTACGATTGGATTTTCTTAGGGTGGCGACTGAAGATAGGAAAATATACTGGTTCAAGTTAAAATATTCGATGTGAAGAAATATCTTTAGCAACATTTATTATTTGTATTTTTGAAAAAACCGACTCAAACTCTGAAGAGATAGTAGATTATTATGATCGGGAAACAGAGAAGTCTGCAGTGAATTCCACAGACTGACGGTTCGCACAATAAAATATGTGGAAGCATTGCGCTTTGACTTTTTTTTTCTTTGATAACGGTGACGCTTTGCCGTATCCTTGCTCGGCCGTTGATAGAATGGGAGAAGAGAAAAAATGAGTAATAAATAAATATAACTAATAAATTATTTATTTCACCAAAAGCCATCACAATACAAGAACCAAAAACTGAGAGCATTTATGGCTTATAACTAGGTCACAATAATTTTAATTCCCTGACTCCCTAAATTAGGTGTATGTTGATGAAGGAGATGCAATGTCAGTGAAATACGATAGTGCTTTGAAAACCCATAGATAACTACAAAAACAACACGACAAAGTTCATTTCTCGCAAATCTCACTTTAATCCTGTCAAACAACCAATCAGTTTCAGTGCTGCAGTATTTAAAAATAAACTTGAAGCATTCAGCGATCTAGCTGCAATATCTGGAAACTTGGGAAAACTAACTTGTCCAGTCTTTCTTTTGCATTAATTCCCGACTAGTAACGGTTGCATCACAATGCATACAATATGTCTGATTTTAGGGACTCGTCTATGATTCTAGAAAAGATTGAATTTTTTTTTATCGGTTTTTTCATGTGTATTCTTTGTACGGTCGACCAAGCTATTTGGTTTACATTTTACAATGTAATAATTTGCATGTTAAAATGTACCTAAACCAAATAGCTTGGTCGACCGTACTAGTAAATATTATAGAGAGATTCTCCAACATACAAACAGCTCTTTTACAATATTTTATCATTGGGTACAATGTAGATTTTATTGCTGATAGCCATATACTTCAAACAACCTTTAGATGAACTACACAACACTACACACACTTGTTTATAACTATTATGACTAAACTACTTGGTTCTTGTCTAGAAAGAAAATAATAATAATAAAATATCGCCGGACATTACACACAGCGCCATCTAGTGCCACACTAAGCAACGAGGCTTGTGTCGTGGATACCAGATAGTTGATATGCTACATAGATTTGTTCTTTGTTTGTAAATACTTAAATAATAAACATCCATGACTCGGAAACAAATGTGCATGCTCATCACACAAACATTTGTCCCTACCCTAATTTTTGCCATCGCCTCATGCTGAATCATCAGATGAATTAGTTGCATCTCCATAAAGTTATTAAATCAAATAGAAAACTCGACTATCTTCAAAACAAACAGTATAACCTATACCGTTCCCTCGATTCGAGATAGTTTCGTTCCTGGCATTTCTGTTTTTATATTTTTTCCCTCCGTGGTAGCTGTTGTAAACGCTACGCCAAATCCGGCCTATTTTTGTTACCGGCCACTGAACCGTTCCCAGCTTTGTTTTGATTTCTACCAATCAGAAATTCAATTTAGCGCGGGAGCACATATAATCAAGACTTTTTGGTAGTTTTATAATATTTTTGTTTTCAGTCAAGCGTTTGACGCGGTTGTTATAAAAATGTTGCTGAATATTTGATTTTTGAAATAGTTTTAGATTCGGTTTGGCTTTGGTCTGTTTCGTTTTGATTTATGTGTTGTTTTCAAAGCAATATTGTGGATGTATTTTTGTGTTTTTATTCCTTTTTAAATTCTAAATCCAATATTTGTCTTGTACCTCATCTGTGTCCATGTATTTTTGTAAAGATACGTATTCTCCTAACAGGTTATTAAAACATTGATAGTTATCTTTGTTCATTCTGTTCGCTTTCTTACCGGTATTCAACTTAATAATAACAGATCTCACTTTTCAATGAAAGCCCGTAAACTGCGTCAATTAATTGCGAGTTGCCAGCCAATGGTATTGATTTCAAACACTATTAGTAACATTATCAAATTGTTTGTTCGAATGTCGTTTTATGTTGGTTTCAATTTTAACTAGTATCAATCCGTATGAATCTCATCATCATCATCATCATCAGCCTATAATGTTCCCACTGCTGGGACACGGCCTCCTCTCAATCAGCGGGAATGGGCTATAATCCACCACGCGGGCCCAGTGCGAATTGGTAGATGTCACATGTCTTCGAATTTTTGGTTCTAGGACATGCCGGTTTCCTCACGATGTTTTCTTTCACCGTTTTGAGAGCAGTGGTGATGAAATAAATTACACAAAGTAATGCGCCTGTCTGGGTTCGAACCCACGACTTACTGTTCGTAAATCAGGGCCGCCACCACTGGGCCACCGCTGCTCTCTATTCATTATTCATGTTTGAATCTACTGGTAAATAAGCCTGCCAATTAGGTAATAATTATTATCCTCTATCGAATTTTTACACACTTTTACACGTTCTTTTAGAAATCACTGTAATGGTTCTAGACATGCTATAATGATTTTTGTCTTCATTTGTTATTGTCTTGAAAATCAACTACAATATCATCCAGGTAGCAATTTATTTGATTTCCGAGCAAAATCAAAGCCTGGCTCGTAAAATGCTACTATAGTTGGTGCCAGTTAAGATGAGAATAGCGGTCATTGACCCGCCTACATTTATTAAACTTCTTAACTTTGAAAACCTAAAAGCCTAACCCTAGCCTGTTCAAGTCTGGAATCGTCATCGTCTATCGTGATCTTCAACATTTTTTGTAATGAGAAACGATACATGGCTTATTTGTTTTGGTTCGTACGAAGAGATATTAGGGAAAGGGCAATGACCTCTATTCTCATCTTAACTGGCACCAACTATAAATAGAAAACATCGTTCGCTTTTTTTCTAAATTCAATCTATGAACCAATCAGGAAGACTGGTTCGCTGATTCAAGTCAGAAAGATCAAAATCTCATATCTGCAGCTGCTTCCAAATCCTTCCATTACACCAATAAAGCAACTGAATTGACTGAACTAACTGATACTTACCGATTATCTCTCCCTCTTTACTGACCGACGGTAACAAGTCTTTCGTTAGAATAACCGGTGGCGGTCGTAATCAGCCAAACTGAGACGAATTGGTAATCCTACACCCAGGCTTTGGTTTACCGTTTAACTAGGCTCAAGGTATTGGATACTTCCCTGAGAAAGATTTGTAACTGATGCATTTCTTGCTAGCAAGTAGATACAAGAAATATAGGGTTACCCAAATGGTGAATAAATTTAAGGAACACAACGTCGACGATTACGAGATTATAGAAAAAAAGTGTTAGCTACATCAAAAAGGGATTTAGACGTTATGGAAGCTTTCCCTTTTATTTATTTTTTATCTCATAAAAGATTTATCTAAGCAAGTCTTTATCCAAAATAATATTTATGAAACTTACTTTAAGTCAGCTCTTTTTAAAAACGTGGCCCTCAGCTCTCAATCATAAATAGGCACTCGCAGCAAAACCTTTCAACTTTTTAATTCCAGTTAGGAAACTTTTCAAGTAAGTGATTTAAGAAAACACTTATATTTCACCGGGAATCTTAGAAGAGGTAGCATAATTTCCGGAAAAAAATCTAACCCTCACTTTACTAATTCCGGAAACTTTCGCTGGAGTGTTCGAAGACACCTGTCGGCCGTTACGGTAAACTTCGGAGGATTCCCCCCCTTTTTTACTACCTTTTGAATCGTTTATCTCAGCGGTGCTTTGGAATGAGTGTATTTGAAACTTCCCGATTGCCCATTTTGCTGTTTTTCTTTTTTCCGCCGTCGAACTTTTTCGAACGCCAATTGTTGGGGCTTTGGCGAAAAAAAAACAGATCGCTGATTTTCGGGTCGCGGGCTATGGGCGGTTTGTTGCACGCTGTGACGTAATCAAGATTTTTTTGAAAAAACAACATATATTTTTTCCCGCAGATAAATGCATATGGTTCCGGAAGATGTACGTTTCCAATAGATGTAGTTTGTTTCGGTTTTTGTTAGATACCTACGTGTTTTGAACGAACAGAATGCTTTTTTTCATGTTTTTGTTTGCACATATGAAAGCAATTTTAAAACACGAGTATTTTTTGAAACAATACTCCAAGCGCATTGTCTCGCAACATCTTTAAACAATGGGAGGATAAAATATTTTCATAATAAGAGATTTTGCTGAGAGAAACTTAAAATTGCAAACGTTATTAAATATTTTTGTTAGCAAAGTAAGTACCTTGCGAGCTGCACAAAAGTGCTCTTATTTTATTGGCCCGATAACAAAAGCTGTTTGAATATTTAACTCCTGTCTGGATATTATTATAAGGGATAACGCGAGACGATTCCTTGTCCATTTTCAAAATTTTCGTAATCGTGTTTTTCAAAGATTAAAGAAGAAAAATTGGGAAAAGGTTTCATCGAAAATATTTTGTATCAAAACGCAGTTTCATACAATTTCATTGTCAATTATGGTTTCTAAATTATGTTCCTTGTCTAAAACGAAACTATTATTATTTATTTCTTCCAATGTCAGTAATACGCTTATTCTTATAACAAAAACGACATTATGCAACAAAAAAATCGACCTTGTGAAACGACTTCCATACAATACCGAAAAGAAATGCATTTCCATTTTTATTGTACAAAAAAGTCCCGTAAAATATAATCTTGATAGTCGATATAACCCGCACACTACGACTTGGGGTCAGGCCATTGTGGCCATTCGTGGCCATTGATGGCCCACGCAGCGTGGTAACCGATGGAATGGCCATTTGTCATAATCTCGCGTTGGATGCAGCGTTCGGAGGTTAGAATGTAAATGTCGAATGTTTTGGGTGCTACGGATTATATTGTAGTAAAAATTGGATTTGAATTGTAAAGATTACAATTTTGACATCTGTAGGTTTGATGGTAAGAGCGGTGCACTGTTTAGATCTTGTGATCATTTTTACCCAAGTGCGGCATACAAAAGGAGGGTACCCAATGTTCGGATCAGTTTCTTTTTTGATTATGCTTATTTTACTGTGCGTTTTCTTACTTTTCTATGCAGCTTGTACATATTCTTAAGCAATCATCAGCCATTTTTAAATATAAGCCTAACTGGTACGGTTAAATGACGGATAGCCTACAGAACCCGGATAATCAAATACTGACCGACACTATAGTATTTTTATGGAGTGGTCCATGTTTCCATGTCTTGACTGGCTCCAAAATTGGAATGAATCTAAAAACTATTTTGACTCCGTGACATCCAACAAAAAAAAAAAACAAAATTAGTAATGTATCAAACATTACATTACCGTGGAATACGGCCAGAAATAACATTAATAAAACTTAAAAACTAATACAGAAAGAAGTTACACAGTTTATCATTCCGTAACTAGCAGTACTGTTCAGTTATGAGAATATTTTGTGTAGCGCCACAAAATTAATATTACCTTAAACATTGATTAATGGATACGAATGAACTGTCCGACTTGGAAATTATTTGATAGCAGTCGACTTTAAGACTGGTTTCCTTGTTTTAGTTTTTTATATAGGTAGGTACCTTTTAGTAGCTACAAAGTGAAACAAGTAATTTATTAAGTTGTGTACTTATAAGTGTGTTAGATAAATGTACAGTCTACAGAATATTGCGACAAAGACCCGGATGAAATACACACAGACCAGGGAAGCATGAGACAAAAGATGAAAGGCCTATACTCAGCGCTGGTGGTAGAGGGTTACTAATAATGACGATGTTAACTTAAAACTGCAATATTTATTGGCACGGTTTCGAACGTTTGACTGATTGAAACGGTTATTGCCTTTTCAAAATAAGTTATTGGAATTGTATTTTCTTCATCTAAAATCCAAATTTTATCAATCCTAATAATATTTTAAATGTGACAGTTTGTGAGTATGGATGTATGTATATGGATGTTTGTTACTCTTTCATGCAAAACTACTGAACGGATTTGGATGAAATTTTGCACACAGATAGTTTATAACCTGAATACTTTGGCATAGGATACTTTTTATCCCGGTAGTAAGATCCCATGGGACAATTATCAAACTTCACTCGGGCGAAGCCACTGGCAGAAGCTAGTCCACAATAGGACAACACACAAATGTGTGATTACACATTTCACTCCCAACATGGACAAAAATTTCTATTTTAATTGAACCCCAGTAGAAAGTTTACATCTCAAACAAACCGTGCGTTACATAACATTGTTTGATAAACAAACTATATTTGGATCAAGACGGGAAACATATAAACATGAACCGTAATGAGTAACAACAGTTTTATACAATATCTTTCATAGCAACAACTTCCTGGATTTTGTCGTTACTTGCTTATCTGCTTCTTGTTTTATTCTTTGTTTTGTTTATTAAATGTTTCTTTTGTTTTTATGGTTGTAATTTATTTGAGAAATAAAAATATCTAAGGAAACTATAGTCGGAATAATGCACTATTTTTTAAACACAAACAAAACACATATGAAATTTAGAAGATTTGTAGTAGATAATGGTGTCGATTCTGTTGTGCACAAACTAAACATAATTTAGGCTATTGCTATCTTTTTCTCTCTAATAAAACGAGAAAGAGACGGACGTATTTAAGAGCTGTCAAATTTATTTGGAGCTTATATTTCCATACAAATGAAAGGTGCACGTAAAAACATGTCGACTAAAAACACAGTGAAGCGCAAGGAATAAACTAGTTTGACATCAACTTAGTTCATAGCTATAGCCGTCCTTTTGTCGCACTGCCTTTTGTAAAAGATAGCAATAGCCTTAATTAAGTTTAGCTTGTGCACAACAGAATCGACACCATTGAGTCTTTCCACCAGAAATGTCTTAGTAGTACCCCGGAGTCAGAGATTTACCTATGAGGCACCCTGCCCCTGATACATGGAAGTTAAAAGTAACTGGCAGAATGTGGATATATGATGTTATAGTCACACAAGTACGGTCATTATAAAGCAAGCTTATTTAATAATGTTAAACATGAAAATACAAGATAATGTCTTTGACATTTAAGAAATAACGAGATTACCATAAAAATATAACCACTTGTGCAACCAACTGTACTAAGCAGCCAACCGCAGGTGGTATACCTAATCTCAACATCGAGGTACAGCCGCCCACAAAACGCGACCTAAATAAGAAAAACTATTGTTACCCATAGTTTTATTGTACTTTTTGTTTTACAATATTTTATCTGTTTGTATGACAAATGGCCAATTATTTCGTGTATGAATGTATTGTCAAATTGCTACGGCTACTGGTTGTTGAGAACTTTTATATTTTTATTTTTTTGGATATAAGATAAAAATAGTAAAATGCTGAATCGATTGAGTCAGGTTGAGTGGTCTTAGGACTAACGACCAAACCATTGTGTGTCTAACAATGTGGATTAGAATTCAGCTTTACTGTTCAAAGAGAATTCAGGACATGACTAGAATTCGTATGTTTTTAGTGTGTTATTCGTAGTAGAACACATTGGTAAATTGGCTCAAACGACGTTGATGAGTGGTCTTTTTTGTTGTGAAAATATTACTTTGAGAAAACAATATGGCGGCGTTAGTATAGAATTACCAACCCGCACACGTGGTGGATTATAGCCCATTCCCTCTCATTAAGAGGAGGCCGTGTCCCAGCGGTGGGAACATTATAGGCAGATGATGATGATGAGTATAGTATTTGAGGTTAGTTGTAATCTAACCTTAACACAGCGGTTGCTGAAAATTTTATTTGCGCTTAAGTTACTGTTAAATGCGTTTATCATATATAAAGTACACACTAAGTACACTATACGATGTGTTAGTAAAAAAAATCTATTATACTTAAATTACATTACAATATCTACAATTCCATAAATTTATTCATAACGACAGTTATCGTTCGGCTACCAGATATTGTTAGATTCAGTGACATTTTTTGTCCCCCAGCGACATTATTGTGCCATTATGATGCATTCAGATAAACAATCTCTGACTCTTACGCTGCAGTGACTCCCACGTGGTCATAGAGGTTTTATTTCACTATTGTAGATTAGACGACCCGAATGGCGTAGCAGTGGTGAGGCTGCCTTACGTTCTTAGGGTCCCGGGTTCGAGTCCCGGTTGGAGCACATATTTGTGTGATGAGCATGGACATTTGTTTCCGAGTCATGGATGTTTATATGTATAATAAGTATGTGTTTACAAACAAAAAGTATCTATGTAGTATATCAACTATCTGGTGTCCACGACACAAGCCTCGTTGCTTACTGTGGCACTAGATGGTGCTGTGTGTTCATGTCCAGCGATATTTATATATATTAAATTGTAGTGGTATTGATGATAAGAGGCGTAGTTTACGGAAGCATAATATGTATGTGTGTATGCTAGTATGCTACACATAAGTTAGTGATGTGATTGTGGAGCTGCATCCCAAACGATACCTCACCTCTTATCGACCTCTCTGTGCAACATCACTTACACAGTGAAAGTTTGTGAGTACAATACCAACGCTGTCGACGTGGCAAAGTTCTGGTCGAAACTTCTAAAAGGATAATTAAATAATAATATGTGGAATAAACGAAACAACAAAAAATAAATAGGATATTTTTCCTAAGCTAGTAAACACTACCATCAACTGCATTAGTCTCTCTACAATTTTAATATCGCTTTCGATTATTTGTACATCGGAACGATTATGAATAATTTACACTATGAGGACTGTATGACTATGTACAAAAAATATTTATAGATCTGCATTTGCTTTGCCATTCTTATGTAACATTTAATTCGCCCTACATTAAGGAATAACTGTTAAAATATAGTTACTCCAAACTATTGTATTGTATTGTATAACGGGCTGGTATCCGCAAGTCCACGTCAAAGCGCGTATTTTGCGTAGGTATGGGCTATAATCCACCACGCGGGCCCAGTGCGGATTGGTAGATGTCACATGTCTTCGAAAGTTTTGGTTCTAGGACATGCCGGTTTCCTCACGATGTTTTCCTTCACCGTTTTGAGAGCAGTGGTGATGAAATAAATTACACAAAGTAATACGCCTGTCTGGGTTCGAACCCATGACTTACTGTTCGTAAGTCGGGGCCGCCACCACTGGGCCACCGCTGCTCTAATACTCCAAACTATCACTGTAGATTAAATATCTAAGACATTGTTTAGTTAGCTACACAATGTCCTAGATATTTCATCTAAACCTATTACCAGCCCTACATTGTAGTCTGTTATCCTTCATTTCATTTTACGAGGCAAAGTGATGGGCCCTAAAACAGACTAGTGTCTTGCTATGTCATCCTAGTCCTTTAGTACTTTGCTTAATGGGGTACGGAGGGGTAAAATAGACTTAAGTGATTCTAACTTAAATACTGGGTATACAGATACCTACGGGATGAATCATAGAACACGCTAAACCCTTTTTAGGGCTAATGGAATGTTTGCCAACATATTTTAGAGATCATAAATGAGGATTTTCTTAATATTTTGCTTAAGTTCGACAGGTGTATATAAGGTGTCTTGAAATTTGTTGTTCGCGAAAGAGCCTTTTAAAAAAAGGGTTTCCAGTCACCGTGATCTTTATGTAGTAGTGGACTAGAGGTACCACGACTAGAGTGACAAATCGTTCTAAAATCATCCTGAGGAATCCGGCCGGCATGTCATAAAACAAAAAATGCGAAGAAGAGCCACACTATGACTATGACTATGGCACACTGAGTAAAGGCTTCAATATTCGGCGGAACCTGAGTGATTAATAACTGTGTTTTTTCTGTTTTCAACCGACCAGCGTAACAATAAACATTACATGACTATGAAGAGGTATCTTCTACATTGTTAATCAATTTTTCACCAGTGTCAGCCCTAGTTCTCTAGTAAACAGAACCTACTAATTAAGCACTAGCTAGTTTCCAAATAAACCTAAGATTAATGAACTGTCACCACCTTTCCTACCGCACAATAAATCAGCCTAATGATGTCGAAACAATCTCATAATATTTTAATATACTCTCAAACTAAAACTGCTCTTATTCCAAATCGGCTTTGATTTTCAATAGCTAATATATGCAGTACTAATCGGATTTGATGATAAATTTGACGGGTATTGACGTAGAACGGAATCTCTGATACCTACAGTTAGTTATTTTACCTCTGACATCAGCAACCCAATTGCATCCGTAACTAAAGGTCAATAAAGATCATTATGATTTTACCAGTAACGGAAAATCTACTGTGAATTTAGTATAATAGGATTTATTTTGAATGAAAAGTAGCGATAGTGGGCGTTTAGTGACAAGTTGGTACTTGATATGATAATTATGATCGCTAAGTAGGTACTTGGTTGATTTTGTCATCGCATTTTTTGTTGTGTGTAAAAAGTCAAGAGTAAGTCAAAACGCGGATCTAAAGTATCACTAGAAACTACTTAAAGTAAACATTTTTCCTATCGCCGTCGTCGATATTTTTTCGCCAAACTTATCTGCTCGATGTCCTGCTTCTTCTGCTGTGTTGATTTGTGAAAGATAGAGACTAAGAAATTCAAAGAACTTATTCGTCAACTGACGAGTGTAAAACACGCGCGTGCGCGCGAGTTGGCACCTTCCGATGTGTATGTACAGTCAGCTACAAAAGCTTCTTTTAAAATGTATAAAATATGTACCCACTATAAATGTAATAAGATATTTTATACGACTTGACTACTAATTATAATATCATAAAGATATATATATAGATATATTATATATATTTTATATTTTATTATAGATATATTTATTGCGTAACTGTGTACATCAAGCTCTTAATAATAAACATTACATTTCCAGTCTCAACAGTCCACCCAAGTCGGGTATGCGATAGTATTTCAAGCAATTAGGTTCCCACAAACATTATTTTCTATCAAAAAACTCATTCAGAATATAAAATACATTATTAAAATAATTGACATTTATTTTTATTTTTTTTTAAACATAATTCCATTCAATTGCCTAATTGCCGGCGGTAAATGATTGTACACACGAATGGCAGTAACATAGGTACTTTTATAATACATCATAATACATAATTTGACTGTACTTTATTATGTGCGAGCGAGTTTATACACTTTGACATTGAATGATATGACTTGAATACTTAGTTCAGTATTTTATTATTTGTTTACTTTATTTTATATTATTTTATGTGACATGTATTGATTTGACATGAATACTTATTTTGTTAAGTATTTAACTTTTTTTATTATTATTGTGACATTTAATTTATTTATTTTTATTTTTTATTGACGTTCGTTTTGTAAATTATTGTTAATTTTATTTAATTATTGTGAATGTGAGGACTATGTGGGTCACATATTTTATTTTATTTTTTTCCCCACGACTGTCTGGCAGTAAGCGACCTACCCAAATGTCCTTTCTTTGGTATTGTGCGTCGTTTCGTTGAGCTCCTTGAGTTATAAGTCGAGCTACACGATAACTGACAAATGCTTGCATTGACTGGACAGGTCCACTCAAATCTGTGTGGTTCTTTCTTCAAAAGACCATCTCAGACACTTATCTGCATAGTCCTCATCTAAATTGAACAAGATTATGTCTGGACTTCAAAAGAGACTGACCTCTGAGTTTGTTTCGGATGTTTCTTCTCAGAGTAGTCAGGTACGAAACACCGGCCCCATCTAGTTCTAAAAAAATTACGTGTAACGTGTGTTTGTAAGAACCTACTTGCAAAAATGAACATAATTTCATCATCATTTCATTTCATTTCGACTTGACAAAGAAAAAGAGGGGTAAAATCGGAAGGTGTCAACTCGCGCGCACGCGCGTGTTTCTCACTCGTCAGTTGACGAATAAGTTATTCAAAGATAGCAAACTTGTAAACGCCAATCGTTCAAATTCCGCTACTCTTATCTGAAGAGACTCTAAAATATCTTTATTTTGAGGACTCAAGAAGTACATCGCTGTTTAAATGATGTTAGTAGTGATTCAGCACTGGATAGGATCGTTAAACTGAAATGATTCTGGTATTATATAAACTGACAATTAGGGTAATCTCTAATTGGTTCTAATGGAAGCTTAAATGTTTTGTAAGCTTAACTGAAATTAATTCCGTCATCATCATCGTTTTCACCTACTTTCCTTTTTTTTTACGTTTGTAGATCGTCAATGGATATCCTCCGCCCCATGGGCTCGGCGAAGGGGTCTGTGAAACTCAGACTTAAACCACACGGTGTTCCTCGTCGTCACTGCTAGCTGGGGTGCGGGTACACAATTGCATGCTCCAAAATCAGCCAAGCACTCCACCTCCACGTAACTTTTTCTTTTTTTGGAGCCGGTGTGGAAAGTCCACAAGGATGTCCTCCATCCTGAGGCGAGCGGAGGGGTCTGTCGGACTCTAACCGACTAAAAACCTCCCCGGTGTTCCCTTCCCAGACTTGCACCGGGGATCATGGGAACGCCGTGCGCCTTCCACGATCCCCGAGCCTCCACGTCCCTGTGCCAACCTCATCCAGAATTTACCCGCGATCGCAACCCTTCTGTTTCCGGTCCTTGGGCGCGACTGGGTCTCAGCTTTAACCTGACATCACCGCGCCTTGCTAAGTGTCCTGCCCAACTACATAATAACATTTGAGTATCCACCAGAACCCTTTATCAGACCACTACAGACAGTACCGAAATACACGTATCATACTATAACATTATGATGTAACACTATGTGAGAAACTAAACTATGACTTCCCTCAATTATAAACGTATACTAACTTAAACTGGCGCGCTTAACTGAACAGTTAGTCGGAATATATAGCTTAGATAAACGGGCTACAAGCACTAACAATAAAGGCGTCGTTACACGAGACAGAATCAACATAAAGTTTAGTTAGTGAGCAATGTTGAACGTTTGGTAGAAAAATACGGTTGTCATTGATAGCATGCTTTGGTTATGGTGGAGTTTAATAAATGATCAGCGTTTGAAGCTTTAGAAGAATATGTTTTCGTTAATGATGGGACAGGGCTAGACGTTGGTTGATGAAAGACTAAAAGAGTTGTAGTTCACAATAATTAATGAGTAAATAACTTTAAACCAGCCTAGTTGGACAAAAACAGAGAAGCCTTTGTGCCTCTATGTGACACAAATGATAAATTATGCTGTCCATTGTATTATAATACTGTCAGGTAGGAGGTACTTGGTCTTCACAAAAATTATCTACAAGTCGTTTAAAAAATATGTTTGACATGTTCAACAAAATCTCCCGAACCGTGTGAAAAGGCTTTAAACCCACTAAACAGAGGCATCCAACACGGCAGAGGTGAACTTTCCAGAATGTTCTGATAATGCCTCTAACATAGCACTTGCTGAGAATTTAAGTATCATAGCTGTTGCAAAATTGCTCACTGCTTGCTTTTGATTGTGAGGCTTAACGTTTACAAGTTATGTGGGTTCGTGGTAACCGGCATTTATATTTGGAATTTAATAAGGTTTTAATGCGCAGTTATGCTGTGTTAATAAAGTCGTATTAGATTGTTTTAATCGTGTTTTCTTAGAAACTATAGTTAGTTTTTGAAACTGTACATTCTCTTTAATAAAGTTATAATTAGAAGAACAAAAAAAAATAATATAATAAAAGAAAATCGTCTGTTTTAGAGGCACTTTAGCCAGAATTTAGGCTTACCGCATAAAAGTTACATTATGAAGCTAAATTTGAACATTCCCTCGGGAAATATGATTCTATAGTTGGTTCTAAAGTGCTCACAAGCGTATAGTTTAACAAACTTTGCAGAGTTATTGCGGTCCTTATTGAAGCGTTCGATTCAACACATTGTTCTCTGAGATAAAATAAATAAGTTAGTAAGGTAACACTTTCATCTTAGTTTTACTAGAGCTTTTCTTAATCTAACAAGAAAATGCTTCTTTTAAACTGAAACAATTCAATAAAAACTTACTAACTACACTACTTATTACACTATCTACAAAAAACTTTACGCAGATAATTTTTTATCAGAAAATTAAATTTTGAAATTAATATTTAAACCGGTAAACGCAATGTTATTAAAAAGCTCTTTATTTCCTGGGAGGCATTATTAAAAGTGTAAATATTATACTTAGCCCAACGCTGCTGTGTTTCGAATATTTTCCAGAAGTTTATTATTTTCTGAAAATTTTACCGTAAGAGAACCCTCGGAGATTTTTTAAATAATAAATTTAATTAACTACGGAAAATATAATAAAAATTAATTGAACTACTACCAGTTCTATAAATCAACATGCGAGTTCATAAAACCGAAATTTTGAAAGATTTTATGTGATACACAAATTTTGATTTACATTCGTAAACGATTTTTTAAAGTGAAATTTTTGTGTGTGCGATCAATTTTTAATTGAAGCTGGATTCCTATTGGATCCTATTATCACTGTCGTTTGTTATTAACAATCTACACACTGCTGACTGGTGTGTGCATACTGTTTCGGAATTTGGATAAAAATATTGTACAGTCGCACGTGTGTACCACTTTGACTATAAGTTATCCTAGCATAGTACGGAGTTTCTATAGATTACGAGGCTTATTTATACTGGTTTCAAATAACATGCAGCCTACTGTAATGCTTTAAAAATCGTCAGTGAAAGGACTTAGAAAACAAACTAATTTTTTCTAAACTTGTTGCAAATGTTGGATTTAAATTTATTGTTGAATGTTGCTACGAGTCATGTTGTTTCGTGGGAAACATCATTTATATTTAAAAGTTCTCGCTCGCTCGTTCTCGCTCTTCACAAGCAAAAGATTCGCATATCATTCCATAATCTTTTTTGAACATAGAAAGTCCATAATCAGGGTAGAGCTGCCGCTGGGAGTACGGATGAGACACAATTTGGCAAGCTGAGTCTCGTTACAGTATAAGTGAACGATCTTGCATGCATCGATGAGGCTTGCATCGGCTAGTAATGTTTTACAAAGATAATTTACCTAGGGTTTCAATCTGCGATAATAAATACTCGGATTAGTAAAAATAATTGCGTTATTTATTGGTTTGTAAATCTGGTGTTAAACAGTGATTGGGTTTGCAAATGAATTTGAAATTTAACATAAAATTAATTATTGCAGATAATCGAACATCTAAAGTTCCTGGTCGAATTATAATTCTAATAGTTTTACTCAGAACTATAAAATATAATAAAAAAGAGGCTGTTCCTTAAATAAATAAACAGGGTTAGTTTTCAATGACCGGCCAAAATCTTTAGAGATGGTTTAGAATCGATATAATGAAATTAAAATTTCATTCCTGTCCACCACTAAAAAGCGAACGTGTGGATATTGCAACAGCACAATTCAGTTCAAAAATCACAAGTGCATTGATTCCCACTAGGTTTATGATTTAGGAAATTTTAGGACATTTTCAAATGAATTTTATTTTATATTTTTCGACAATAATATTTATAATGCACTAATTTGGTTATTCAAGATTTCAAAAATTATTTCACCATTAGAAAGCTACATTTACCCGAGTAACATAGGCTATATTTTTTCCCCGTACTTTTACGGGAACGGGAACTACGCGGGTGAAACCGTGTGACGTCCGCTAATAAAATTTATAACCCTCAAATTGCAAAAAAGCCTACAATATAAATTAGCGACGCTTAATCGTACAAATGGAATAATAGTACAAATAGCTAGACTAGAGACTATTTTCCTACAAACAAATATTATTCATAACTAGCTGTAATTGCCAAAAGGATCGCTTATCGTCGTAAACTAAGAGCCAATTATCCTGTACCGTACCATAGGGATCCCACAAACGTCTAAGCTCCAAGTCAAAGCTGATTCTACTTTTTCATCTTATCACCGGAACGATTCATGTTCGCCGACTAGTCGTAAGGAGAGTTAGACAACCGTGAATACTTGTGGGAATCCCGAGATGTGTTTACTCACCCGTGGCTCAACTGGCTTTGGGAAGATTGACTCAGACGATACCATGGGTTTCTGAAAACTTTTTTAATGGTCCTAAACACACTTCGAGTAAGTTTTGCTTTGACTTTGTATGGTGTCATCTCTGTGATAGTCTCTCAAACTTGTTCTTTATTCATGGCTGGAGAGTATCCTATAGAATAACAAATCTGATACAAGTGAACTTTGGATGATGACAACATGACAGTTGATCATCGCAAGTGATCGATTGTAATTTTAAATGTCAAGTCAATGGTCTTTAATCATGTACCTATTGTAGTTTTTTTGAGGACACAGATGGGTAAATGAGACGAGTGTGCATTTGAATGCCTCGTATTTTATTCGTGAAGTGATCATGGTAGAAAATAATAAAGTTTGCTATGGTAAGTATGTTTTTTCGCTCATAATGAACGAATGTAGCTAAAAACACTCTTTGTCGAAGATAGTTTCTCTACGAATCACCTGGTGCCGATAAAGCATTATTGACACAGCCTCAATATTGACTATTTGGAACCCTTCTACGTATTATTTAACCAAATAACGTTCTCCTTTCCAAATAAACATCGTGATAATACTCCTTCCAAAAATCTCTTTCGAGAACCAACAGTAGAATCATGTTTGCGTACTCCGTACGTTTTTTGAATGGCACCCTCCTTGCTTTCTGATTTCTAAATAAGATACGGTTTCAAATCTCATGCCAGACATTCTGTTATTGAATGCAGTTTTTGTCTGTCCCAAAGATGTTTGGCGACGAGAAATTTTTCGTTCGCGATGCCATAAAGGTTGGAGTGGAGACAAGATTTCTGCCAGAAAATAGATGAATGTTTGCTTTCAAGATGTTTCCTCTGATTAAGTTTTTAGTGCCAGTATTGGAGAAATAGGATGGTGAGATTGGGGATTGTTAGAGCTGGTTTTGGGATTTGAGAAAAAGGATTTTATTAAAAGTTTCTGATGTCGTTCAGGCAATAGTTTATTTATTATCTACTTAGGTTTGATCGTTGATTTTATCTTAATTACTTTAGAAGATTTCATTATATTATTTTTCGCCCTTGATGAATCTGTTTGGCCTATCTACCTTAGCATCTATCATTCTCTCAAATGTAATTTTCTGTATAATATTTTATTACTCCGTTTTATTCTTTTTTTACATACAAATTCGGTTTCATTTCCCGTCGCGCAGCATTTTTCTTTAGGATCCTAAAATTCTTGTGAAGCATGACAAGCGCTAGTTTCCAATAAGCAAGGACAGTATTTCAGCTTCGCATTTGAGGACAGCGGAGGTAAATATATGTGCCCTCCGAATTTCGAGAGGCACGGACATTCGCCCACCTGCGCCCCGGCTAAAGAGAAGTTATGCGTTCAATTTTGTTCTGTGTAGAAAGGAGGGAGCATTGTGGCAGGAGGTAGCGGAGCGAACTGTCTCATTTAGTTTGTGTTAGGAGGTCAGTGAGCGATAAAGTTGGTAGAAATATTGGGTCTTTGTTTGTTTTTTGTAAATAGTAGTCTTATTTGTTGGACTTAGAGCTACATTTCTGCTGAATCCATGTTGTCATGTGAAGCATTTACACAAACCAATGTCTCAACTTTTTACCATCACCGACAACCGCCCTCTCAAGAAAAATGCTAACTGATGACTAGGCAGCATGGTCTCAGACCTTAGCCTGTTCCGTCAGGAACTAATTAAAAAAAAAAAAAACGACTACCGCTCCTGTCAATGTTATTCAAGCGCCAAAAGATCCTTGTAGACCTGAAGAACTTTTTTTGAATTAAATTAACATTGCAATAATATTCTCTATGGCTATGGCCATTCTATTTTGTGTTTACTTTACCTAGCTTTCTATCATATTAGCCAGAAATACAACTAATTCTTAACTATAATGTTGCTCCCTAACTGCCTGCCGTTCCAACAAACATTCAAGATCACGCCTTTTTTGATGAGGGTAGTTTGCTTTCATAAACTTATTTTACTGCATCTACCTTCCAAGATTTTTTATTAAACCCACACAACGCATTCTTCTTTTATTGCAACTACGAGACTACTATATTATAGCAAACAGCTCCATCTTATCACAAACTCCCGACCTTAACTGTCATGATAGCATCAGGAACCAAAATAGAGTCTCCTCAGAGGCACAGAGGCTAGATCTCTTATTTCACACACACACATTATTTGTTCACGGACAGTAATGTGATTTCTCTTTTGGTTTCCTTTTGTGAGCTATTTTTGGAACTATGTCCTTATATTTTCTGTAATATCTGTGATTTAGACGGGGAATAAAAATGGTTTCTCGTGTTGAGTAAAAGATTTGATTGTTTAAGTACATTAGGTATTTTGTCATTCGGAACGGGCAGGTGAGTAGTACTCACGACCGGTGTGAGTACACGCTGATATATCCAGTCATACACGATTGTCGTATGTGGCGTTGTGTTGCTTCTTCTTACCCTATAGGAAAAAAGCGTGAAACTTTGTACGTTAGAATGAGGTCCTGGGTTCGATTCCCAGGTCGGACAAGTTGGGTTATTGGGTTTTTCATCAGGAATTCAGTTGCAGCCTCGGAGTCTGGAATAATAGGGTAGATGACACCATAAAACAATAATTCCAAGACACCAATCTCAAAAAAAACACTTTATTTTGGGCCTGAAAACCCGATTTATTTTCAATTAATTGCCAAATTCGATTTTTAGTTGCTTTGATATCAATAAATAGTTGAGACATTGAGTTGACTTAACAGTGACGTCACAGTTTGCTAATGCCATACAAAATCTATGAGAGAACCGCGTTTTGACAGCTCTTAAAAAGTATCTCAATTGATTGGTCTACCCGATTGTACCCGGTTGTACATGGAACTTAAACATAACTGGTAAAATGTGGGTGTACCCATTAGTACACCTCTACCAACCCTTCGGGGATTATAGGCGTGATGTTATGTTATGATATTTTGAACGAATGTGTTTGGTATCATTTTATAAGCTTAATATGTCAACAGTATAACGGTAAAACATTTCTCAAACTGATGAATGGCTTTTCTTGACTTAAAATCTACTGAAATTGCCAAACCGAATTTATTATGTAAATGAAAACTCTATCTCCATTCACCACTTAAAAGCCAATACCATTCGAAGCTAAAACCACAATAAAAACAGTGTCCATAACAATAAAACACATGTTCCCTAAATGTTTTACAACGACACTTTACAACCGAATAACTCACAACAGTTACCGATCAACAAAAATATCACATAACACCCAAAAATGTAAAGACGCATCCACACTTACAACACGTAAAAACAAGATCCCATTTGGTGATTGACAAAATCTAACATTTATATGTAGTTTGTGAAAACTATATTTTCGAGCCGTTTAGGGCTGGCTTACCTTGACCACCACCTTACCAGCTGACAGCCTGCGCTGAGGAGAAGTTTTTGATGCCCTTTTAAAGGGTTTAGGTAGTTTATTTATTTTATTTAATGTTAGAGGTGTTTGTTAGAGATCGGCCTGAGAAAGGCGCACGCAGAGAAGAGTGGAAGTCTATGAGGGAGACTTTTGCCCAGCAGTGGGACAACATAGGCTAATTAAAAAATAAAATGTATAGTTAGTTTTCTTTACTAAACAAAGACCAGTTACAAAACAAAATTTGACCAATGAAAGCGCTGCATCTAAGTTTAGGCCAAGTCTGTTCCGAGCTTAACGCTCCGGTTACACAGTGGGTGGCCACATTCGTAACAATGGAGGCTCGAAGGTAATTGTGTACTGGTTACTTGATTCTTTGACAGTTATTGTCACTTATTTTATCATCGGGTGAGAGTAGGAGTCTCGTTTGATAAAGGGATTAATAATAACCCAGCTGTGTAGGCACTCGCTTTGTTCGGTACGATGGATATGGGTATACCGAATTGGGCAAGTATTGAGTGTGTTACCGTTTTATACGCATAATAAGGTAACATTATGGTGGCATTTAGTCCGCCTTAGTAAATTTTATATCGCATGAAGTTTATTAAATAATGTATTTTCATCATAATTCTCCTATCCTTATCCCAATTGATTTGGGGTGAGCTCAGCAATCAGCATGTCTTCTTCCATACTTTTCTATTACTCGTCGTCTCAATAGTCATCTCCTTTCTAGCCATATCATCCTTCACACAGTCCATCCATCGTTTATTTGGTCTTCCTCTACTCTTCTATCCATCTATATTCATACTCGCTCCCAACTCTACTCATTTCCGAAATTCCGAGTAATTCATCAACTCTCATCTCATCTCTCTCTTTCGAAATAACTCTTGTGCGTTGTGAAAAATTTATGAGAAAATACAAAATATTTTATTTAACCAGCATCATTACATAGCAGTACGAAAATCTTTTGTATTTTCATTTTAAAATCATATCATTAAAACCAATGAAAACTATGTAATATTGTAATTATTTACTGAAAAGAGTCCACTTAGTTTGCAATTTGGATTAACCCAAAATGTGGTCCACTTTATGAGGCTTTCACAACATTAATTTATTTGACAGCCTTTCATCAATTACCGTAAACTAACTACATAAAAAATTACCACCAATTAATAATAATTTCACTTTCAAGCCAATTTTTCATACAAAACAATTAAGAATCTAAATCTGGTGACAAATTACGGGTAAAATTCATCAGTTCTTCTCCAATTTCTTCATCCATTAATTGTTCAATAAATTAGGTGTTAGAGTGAGTTGAGGCAATTTTTCAAACATTAAATTTAACGTGGGTATCGATCTGGCCCACTCGTTCATCACCCCACATTATTCTTGGCTCTATCGTATCGCTGACAGAAGGTTTTGGCGTCCAATATCTTAAGACGCGATGCAAATGTCAAGATGAAGCGGAGAATACAGTTGTTTATTTTGCTGATGTAGAAAAGTAAAGCGAATACGCAGTCTGTATTTTTTTTTTCTGTTTTTGAAATATTATATACTGTATTTTTTTATTTAATTTATTTTGTTATTATATTTTGTTATAGGAGCAACAGCACACACACACACACACACATTCTGTGAAAATTTCAACTGTCTGTGACCATGAGATACAGCCCGCTGACAGACAGACGGACGGACAGCGGACGTTTAGTAATAGGGTCCCGTTGGTTTATTTTGTTTGTTACCCTTCGGGTACGGAACCTTAAAAGACAGACTACCTTTTCGATTTATCGTCAGACAAACTTATCACAAAGTATTAAATCTTGTCAATGATGTCGAAAACATTAATAAACATTTCGGTTTATTACACCACCTTTGGTCCTAGGCTCTGAATAATATCTGCCTCGAAAAAATCCGCACCGATAAAACATTACCGTTTCACATATTTATTTATCTTTTGTCTTAATCAACATCTTTCTCATTAAATATTCCTGAATAAAACGAAAATGTTCAGCCCCAAAAAGTAAAGTCGATATTTATGTACCCAATAGAGTCTATTTACTCCAATATTGGGTCCATAAATATCTTCAAAAATCGCTTCCACTCCCGAATTGGCCCATTCCTTCAGACTAATGCCTGTCACAAGCGAAGAAGTATCGCTTTATATAAATTCTCCAGTTCAATTAATTTCAGTTATGTCGGGACGATATCGACTAGGTTTAATTAACCTTTGTGGGTGATGCTCAGAGAGAAAAATAAATGGTAATGTTAGATGAAAGTTGAGGTCAAGATTTTTACTTTGTGATATTTTTTTTTTCTTGTTGGCCTGTTTGAGTTTCCCACTGCTGGGCAAAGACCACCCCTTTCTCCTTCCAAATCTTTTTGTCCTGTTCGATATGTGGCCATGTTCGCCCCGCAAACGAGATCAGATCGAACACTGTTTTAAGCTTTCACGGTTCATAACTATACTTAAAATGTCACTTATATATCTTCCGTGATTATTGTTTATTTTGAGCTCCCGATATTTCGACACTGTTGCAAGCGCCATGATCGTGTTGAGATCAGATCGTCACACCACCTTCGCCGCGGTCGACGGCGATTTCCTCTTTGTAATATTCAAGTTATATCGTTCAGGTTCCAAAGAAGTAAAATATGTTTGGTTTAAATAAAATGTATAATGTGTTTTGAAGGTACCGTTTACTTTGGCCCCCGGCCACCGTAGGCGCGGGCCTGTGGACGGTGGGCTATGGGCTAGCTCGCCGTCCGCCCGTCTCATGACGACAGGCCGTGTCGACGGCACGTTCGTGTTCCACGCGCGCCTATGCAAGAAACGATGCCTGCCGGGGTTGCGGGACTGTTTGAAAGTGATACCGTGGCCCGGGGCCACGGTATCTACTCCACGGTCTCTACACAAAGGGCGATGATTTAGTCAGTAAAAGTCTGACACTCCCTCCTGCTCCGCCCAGAGCGGGAGAAGTCACTTGATGATTTCCCATCCGAAAAAAAAAAAAAGGTACCGTTTACTTAGGTCAAATCCACAACCTGAATTTTAGAATTCACTATTGCAGCAAGACAGTCTTTACTAATTTAGTATAGATCAGCAACGGTTTACTATTGATTGAGGTAACGAGCTGCTATGCTATCCATTCATTCATTATCCAGACCTTTGAGGCACAGATAACAAATTCCAAGTAAATTCTAGAGCATTTCACTATACTTTTGTTGTGATTTTCATAGCCCTTGTTGTTTTAATCGTCGTTCTTGTCAGCATTTACTTACGCTTAAGGTGATACATATGGTCTAGCGAGTTGTCCAAGGGTACTTGACATTGGGTATGTTATTACTGTTTCATTTGAAAATATTTGTTTACGAATTGAATTCTAGTTACATGAACCCTAAACTATTAAACTGTACATACTTATAATCTTGAACATCCTGTGGAGTGGAATATCTTGAGCTGAAATCCAGCATGCAATGAGCAATACTTATCTATATTGAACGCCCTTTGTCGTCCTGCAGTGAAAATAAATTTCTATTTTAACCTGATGTTAGCTACCAAAGGCAAAACTAAAATAAAGTTAGAGTATTTTTTCGAAGTGACAGTGTAGTTTTAGTAGTTTTCTGCTGATGGAGTTTAATAATTCAGAGGCCAACAAGTTGAATAGAGTGGCGACAAAGACCAATGTGACGTACTCGTAACAACGTACTGAAACATGGCTGGCCAGCGGAATAAAGAAATAGACGAAAAAATAGCAATGGATGTACTTTGAGTACAAAAGAAAATTTGAGACGTAATAAATGGGAAACTTTAGCCTAAAAGATACAATTACTTTTGTGTACAGACTTTGTTTTTAATTAAGCAGACTAATCCTTATTAAGGCCAGGATCTTCCAATCGACCTGTTTTTGGTTGAGTCTTAAGGTATGAAATAGTCGTTGTTTTAATCCAAAAAAAATATATGTTGTTGTTCATGAACTGTTCTTGATTATTCTTAGGCTCAAAACACGATAGTTATTACTTCTCTCTATCATAAAAACATGCAAAGATAGAATTTCAAGTAAATTTTTCAATAGTCGAATGATGCAGTTTTATTTTTCATCAATATCGAGACAATCAAGACTCCTTTGAGTATTTTTCGCTATTCCTTATAGTTTTGGATTTGGCCATCCACGCCCACTTGAAAAATTTACCCTGTACAATCGATCGGTTCTGTAGAAGTCTATTATGGTTCGCTTTTACAATGAGCACTTTCCTAAACTGGTTCACATTCTATTAGCGTAGCTAGTAAACATAAAACGCTAAATGCTGCGCTTTCCCAGTAAAGTTTTCTATTAACTCAAACGCTATCAGATTGCAAACACTAGATAGTAATTTAATATACCACGATAATTAACTGAAACTCAACAAGTTCCCATAAAACATTTTAATTACACTATCTACGTTAACTATAGTTTCGTGTAAATCGTTTATAGCTAACAGCGGGCTATCTAGTCTATGCTATTTAGTCTACGCTATATAGCCTGCTGTTTTAACATAGCTATCCAATTAGGAATTAACCATTAACCCCCAGTTCCTATAAAGAGTTAACGAGCGATAATCTCGTATTAAATTGAAAGTAAATAAGATATTGTGTATTATAGCTGCTGTGCGGATTTATGTTGTTTATTGAAAGTGCTGTGGAGAGAATATTTTAGCAAGTTAAGTTTTCGTTTTTTTACCATGCTGGGCATCTCTCTCTACGACCGAGTGGAAAACACCGAAATACGGAGACAAGAGACTTACGGACATAGCAAAGTGATAGCAAAAATAAAGTGGAAGTGGGCGGGCCATTTATACCGTAGACTGGATAGAAGAGGGGGGGAAGAAAGTGCTGGAGTAGAGACCACGGACGGGGCGGAAGAATGTGGGAAGACAGCCGACTAGGCGGACAGACGGTCTCATTAAAATGGCTGAAAGAAACTGGATAACCATGACACAAAACCGTCATAAGTCGAGAGATTTGGAAGAGACCTATGGACTCCGCATTAGGTGGCCAAAGTTTGAAAAAGAAGAAGAGAATTAAGTTTTTGTGATGAAAGAAATTGTTGTCTGATGAACTTATTGATGAATGTTGGCCCTCCGGAACTCGCATATTTAGATTTCTGGCTGTGTTTCATTGGCCTAAGCTTGTCAAATCACAAAATTGATGTACCTATTGTTAAGAACGATGGTGCAACTTTTTACACAAAGGATTAAAGATATTAATCGACAAAGAATCTTGTCAAACAACAAAATAAAAATAAAGACCACATGGGTCTATCCATATATCTTTACTCTAACCTAAGCAATTTTTATCCTAGCCAACTTAAAAGGTCGTATTTCACTACAAAACAAACTAGACCTATCAATTCTACGAAAGTAAACTTATATCTAGGGCTATTATGTCAAGAGTAAATCTAGATCCACTCCAAGAAAGTTAAAGTGGTACTCAGACTGGGTCTAGAAAATTGTTCAACAAGAATTGTAGAGCAATGAATGATACGAAAATAATTGGGAAAGTCATGTCATTGTTAGATACACATGGATTGAGCTATAAACACATAAAATTACGCCTGTAATCCCCGAAGGGTTAGGCAGATGTGTACCTAATAGTACACCGCCAGTAATTGTTAAGTCCCATGTAATAGCGGGCGAGCCTATTGTCATCAACCGGGCAAAACTCCCGACTTCGTGGCTGCTACTGAGAAATTCGTGATGGAAAAACCCAATAACATTATGCCTGACCCGGAAATCGAACTTAGGACTCATGCTCATCATTCGCGCTTGCGGCCACACCAACGAGGCAGATTGATTGAGCTTTTCATTTGTTGTAAATTGGTCTATATATGTATGGTCTCCATATGACTTGATCAAGATAATAAAAAACAAGACCATCCAGATTTCAAAGGAATGTCTTTTTTTTTTTTTTTTTTTTTCGGATGGGAAATCATCAAATGACTTCTCCCGCTCTGGGCGGAGCAGGAGGGAGTGTCAGACTTTTACTGACTAAAACCCATCCATGTTCCTTCATCGCCCTTTGTGTTCCGGGGCCGCGGTATCTCTTTCGAACAGTCCCGCAACCCCGGCAGGCATCGGTCCTTGCGGACCCCTTCCTTTTTGCTGACTCTCTTTGAGGCGCGCGTGGAACACGAACGCGCCGTCGACACGGCCTGTCGTCATGAGACGGACGGACGGCGAGCTAGCCCATAGCCCACCGTCCACAGGCCCGCGCCTACGGTGTGGTGGCCCCCGACGCCCGGGGCGTCTCCCGCGGCGGCCGGGACGCTGTGAGGTTCTCTCCCTCTCACGTTCCGCCACCTCCTTCTCTAGCATTACTGCTTCGCAGAAGGAGGTGACGGCATCCCATTCCGTCTCGCTCCGGACCATGGCTTGCACCAGGGCCGGACGCGAGAGGTCGCCGCCGCCAATCGCCGCTTCGAGGACACGGCGGTGCTCCGCCCACGCGGGGCACACCTCCACCGTGTGCTCCACCGTGTCCTCCGGTCGATCCTCGCAGTGGAAACACCCGGGCGTTTCCTCCCGCCCGATTCGGTGCAGGAACCTCCCGAAAACACCGTGTCCGGTGAGGACCTGCGTCAGGCGGAAGGTGAGGACGCCGTGGCGTCTCTCCAGCCACTCCTCAAAGAGGGGACTTATCGCCACTATCGTGGCGTGCCCTGCACGGGGTTGCGACAGTCGCTCTCTCCATGTCGCCATGAGATCCCGCCGGAAGTCTGTCCGCTGAGCGACAATTTGTCGCGGCAGCGGAGTTTCCCCCCGGCGAAGCGCCTCCGCGCGCCATTCATGCAGGCGCGCGAGGACTATCGCCTCCAGATCCCATGGCGGCAATCCGGCAAGGAGGCACGCCGCCTCGCGGGCGATCGTGCGGTACCCACGGGCCAGCCTTACCGGCTACCACCTTTTGGGGCGCGTTCAGGTCAGGATAAGATAGTTTCAACACATGAAAATAATTAACTGTAGCAGTGTTGAGATTTAATTTAGATCAACGTACAGAAATAAATTTCAAGCAAAATTAAAGCACTCAAACATAAAGAAGGAAAAGGTCAGTAAAGAATAAATAACAATGAAAATAAATGACATGTGCTTTTAACTCTATGTGATGTGAATGTATTGGTGATCTCGTAGGGAATATCTAAGGCACTGAGTCCATCTTTGTATTTTTTTGTGTGCGAAAAAATAAAAAAACAATCTACGTTTAACATAACAGAAACCACACCCAATGGAATGTCGGAATCCAATGTATTGTAAAATCCCAAGACCGTACAACAATGCCTCTCATTATAACCATAAAATCAGTCGATCAAAAACCTCTTAAGTTACAACAAATGATCTTCATTACTGAGTGGACTCGAGTATCAATCAAATGAATGACACACGCGACCTTGACTTGAAATGTACCAATATAATGTTGTTTTTGCATACAGTGACTATACTTTAATCACAATCATTATGTGGCTGTTATGAAATCTTCTAGGTACACAATGGTGTAAGTTACGAGCTTTAGTAAGTTTGTATCCGAAAATTTTGAAAACCATCCACAGGTCAGTGAATGGTGGCAGTTCACCCAGCTCAGCCTTTTCCCAACTATGTTGGGGTTGGTTACCAGTCTAATCATTACTCTAGGCAGTAAGTAGGCTTTTAATCTAGTTGGTTGACAGGTATGGTTCGTAAAAGTGACCCAACTTTGACGTGTACAGAAAGATTCACACAGTGAAATTTTGTCAGCAGGAGAGTAAGTTTGGTAATCAACTTATACATTTCGAAAACACGATATTTCTGTGTTGGTTAATTTTTACTAACGACTAATCTAACTAATCCTGACTTTCCTCTATTTTTCCACATATTTTTCTTTGTTTCTTTCTGTTCTCCATGAAAATGTAACATATTAATACTCATCACGCTTGCCTCTTTTACTCAAACCACACGTCAGTAAATTTCATAAGTCCATCTCAATGACACTGTACCACAGCTCCACGTGGGTGCTGATCGATGCCCAAGCAAGCCGTCGGAACACAGAGTGTAGAAACAATTAGCTTTTTACAATGGCGGACAATGCGTTCGTTGTTTGGTGCTATTAGTCTTGTGTTGGCTGGTTTCAAGGTTGCTGGTGAAGAGGTGTGTCGCTATTATTAAGTAGTTGTAGTTAAGGCCAATTGAAGGCTGGTTTTAATTATTATAGAATGGAGCATGTCAACTTGGTTGTTACGTAAAAGTTTTGTCTGTTACTGCAATGAGGGATTTTCTTTTTCAACTCTTCCCTAGTCGCTGGATAGATGGCGCTGAACTTGGTAAATTACTGCAAGGAACGGAAAGTCACATCATTTCACTTGGATGTAATGGTTATATTCAGAAGCTAAGCAAACGAAAGTGTCAGTCAACGAGCGTATGTGACGTGACGCAATGTCTTTTTTTCCAAGCGTTTTGGCTTTGACACCTAGTAACGTAGTCAGTTCAACACCATCTACAGAGTTCTTGGAAACCATTTTTTTTTAATACTCAAAAAGAAAACCTCTCATTGCACTGTGCGCTAACTTTATGCAAACCAAGAAGCCGTTTTATTCAATTTGTAATGAAGTAACACCTAGTTTCATACACCCAATACTGTCATACGTTTTGCTTCATTAAACTAAAAACAATGCTAAGTATCATTGTTTTTAGTTTCTGAAACTTTGGAAACTTTTTATAGTTGTGGGCCAAAATAACAACATTGTGGAGCCCTAAATAAAAATAACACAGCCAGAAGGCGCGCGGTAGACCTCGCAGGAGATGGCGGGACGAGCTTGACAGAACCAACGACCAGTGGTCCACATTGGCCCTGGTTCGAAAGATTTGTTGGTCATGGGGGGAGGCTTTTGCCCAGTAGTTCGCACTACTAGGCTAGCAATAAAAATAAAACTTTAGAATCATATCCAATTTTAGGTTTCTGACGACTTCAACGTCATCTGGATTGTCAGACTTTTGGCATTTGTAAGTGCCATTTGTCAAATTCTATTATGCCTGGTTAATTAATATCGGATTATACTTTTGTAATATCCGTAACATGACCAATACCTCACATTAAATCAATCTAATGAGTAAATTAACACAATTCCACATTGTTAAATGGTTCTGGATCGTGTAGGTGACGAGTGGGAGGATCATGTTTTGTAGCAACCATTAATTGTGTTACCAGTATTGTACGTGTTAGTTGTTTCATAATAGTTGACCTTAGGGTCAAAGCTGGCGTCGTTACAAATAAATTGCATTGTAACTATTAATTTTTATAGAAAGTTTTAGGTCGTGATCGTAGGGACTGAGGGACCACCGTGTTTTTCTTAGAAGTTGTTTAACATGCGGTTAAGACAGAAAGCAAGTTCCTGTGTAATGCAAAGCCAAACCAATAATAACTTTCTCAGTAGGGATAGAACTACTGGAAAGGAGAAGGAATAAAGTATTAAAGTTGAAGATAGCTTCTTCAACATTTACACAGGACTCCTGTTCAGGAGTTTGCTTCTTCAAATTAAAGATAACTACTACTCCCTTTAAGATCTAGAACAGGGTACGAAAGGACTGACTTACGCATTGCGATCATACATTTTCCATAATAGATAAAGAAATAAAAAAGATTTAGAACAAATTTACCGGTACAGCAGGAGCAAATTTTTGCAAAAACAAAACAAATTGGTCATCCATATAGTACGTCAAAGCAGCTTTAGTATTAAATTCTAAAGTAACATCCATCAGAATATACTCTTCAATGAGCATTGTATTGCGCAAACTAAATAGTCATTACCTCATTGTATATCATCAATGTCTATACAGTGCGAAGCGACAGGTAATTAGTTCACTGCCTACGAACAGAGACTATTGAAAAGAGTAATTAACGACTGTACATATTATTATTATGAATAGTTTAATATCTGCACTAATAATATTGTTTTACCGTTTACCTTTTTACGAACGTACTTACGAGATTGCATGAAGGCAAAATTTACTATACCAACTGTTGCCCGAGGTTTCGCCCGAGTTCGAAACCCTAGGGGGACGTACTAAAAATAGAATAATTTCATTTATTTATATATATTCAGCCGACACTGGTCGTAGTCCTACCAGTGTCATCAGCTCTGCCGCTAAGATTAAGTAAAACGGTAACTAAACAAACAGGCAGAGTTATTTTCTTATTTAGAGAGCCGTCACGGGACGCCTGGCGGATGTGAAACATCGAAATTATTGTGTACAAGTAATAATGCTTAAAAAAAAGTCAATATAAAAAACAAACACATTACTTAAATAAAAGAAAAAAAAACAAAATGACTTGATTCACAAAAAGAAAATCCTTATGCTGGGATCGAGTCACGAGATTGTAAGCCAACGCTGTGCCTCGAGACCAGCTGGCTTATTGTATACCGTGGCGAACATGTAGATCTTAGGCCGCCATAACAGGTCGGTAACGTTTGGGATTGTTCGGGCGGATGGATTGGACGCGTCGCCATGGCATGCGTTGCCACGTCATTTTTTGGTTTTACCCGCGCCTATAGATATTTCATATAAAAAAAAAAATATTGACCAGTTACTTACAAACATCAGTGTAGCCCTGGCTTTTGTACTAGGAGTTCCTGTATCACAAGAGCTAGATTAGTATGGACACATTTCGTTTTCTGTAGGTAAACCTCAATGGAATATTAAATCCCTATTCGTCTACACCTAGTGTAAGGATATCCATCAGTATCAACCAGGCCACACGCTGGTTTAACACAACTTATCACTACCGTAGAACACCGGTCCCTACGGTATTTCGGTACAGTCTGCCAGGTGCACCGAAAAGCCTCAATAAGAGCGGTGTGAGCCGCGAATACACCTGGCTTAAGGGTACACACCCTTAAGCCAGGTGTATTCGTGGCTCACACGCTGTTCGCAAAGTCCGAGGTACACTAAGTTCTACTTTATGTTCCGGTGTTAAAGCTTGTGTAGTGTGTGTTATATGGTCGTGGTAGGTGCTAGGTAGTTATGTTTTTAGTTTTAAGGGAATTCGAAAACTTAATTATTGCAGTTTGCTCGGCATGCGTTTCGTTGCCCCCAGCTAAGTGAACCGAGGATAATAATGAAAAGGTGTCTGAGACAGATTGGTTGCGGAAGATGGAAGTCAAGTTGTGGTGGAACTCGGGAACTTTTAGGATAATGCAGTCCACTGCTGATAAAACACTGATTTCTGTTACTGCTGTTATTAAATACCCAATCAATCACCAGCTTCCTGCCCTCGTCACATGTTGCTTGTGGTCGGCGCAACACGTTTTTTTCTTCCATTCTCCTCTGTCACCCATCACGCTACCATTTACTCCTTTTTCATTCATATCATTCCTCACACAATCCACCCATCGTTTCTTTGGTGTTCCTCTCCCTCTCCATCCATCAACATAAATTATATTCATCACTGTTTAAGTCACATGCGATTCGCCCCTCCTCATCACAATGACATAAATCTATAATAAGACAGTCGATTTCCTTTCAACTTTTAAACGTCATCAATATGAGTTCAAATTACTCTTAACACATCAATCTATACTCAAACTGTTACTGCTATAAGCGAGTGCACGTCAACAGATGAAATTACATCCTGACATACAGTTGGACACACGAGCTATGATAATACTATTGCCCGTAGTTACCGGTATATGGTATTACGGGCTGTCGGCTAAATTGATTATTCTGCTATCATATCAGTTGATTGGCAGTGTCATTATAATTCATTAGCACCTTTGCATCGATATTGAACAATGACCCATTGAACCCTAGCGCAATAACAATGTCAGTGCTGTCTGCATTCCAAAAATATAATGCTAACAGTTAACGAAACAAGGATTTTAACTTTTTTGCATAAAATAATACATATCTACTCGTAGCTCTCATTTTGCAATAATAAAGCCGAGTAAATGTCTAACCAAATTTCGAATAAGACAATCAAAATATTTGGTATTATTAGCGGAATAAAGTTGAAAACTAGCCAAATGCGAGTAGTGACCGCGCGTGATTGCGCATGAAGGGTTCAGTCCCATCGTAGGGAGGATCCCGTTTAGAGGAAAAGGGTTTTTTTCCCCCGTTAATTATCCTATGAAAATTACAACTGTCTACCTATTACGGTTCATGAGATACAGCCCGCTGACAGACAGACGGACGGACAGTGGAGGCTTAGTAATGTAGGGTCCCGTTGGTTACCCTTAGGGTGCGGAACCCTAAACATGGCATAATGCATCAAGTCCAACTCGCAGAACAAAATTCTAGTCTCAAAACCAGTGAATCAAACGGTTTTTGTCTGGTCAGACAAAAACCTACCCCTTACATTTCGGCTCTCCCATTTTTTTTTTTTTTTTTTTTTTTCGGATCGGAAATCATCAAATGACTTCTCCCGCTCTGGGCGGAGCAGGAGGGAGTGTCAGACTTTTACTGACTAAAACCCATCCATGTTCCTTCATCGCCCTTTGTGTTCCGGGGCCACGGTATCTCTTTCGAATAGTCCCGCAACCCCGGCAGGCATCGGTCCTTTCGGACCCCTTCCTTTTTGCTGACTCTCTTTGAGGCGCGCGTGGAACACGAACGCGCCGTCGACACGGCCTGTCGTCATGAGACGGACGGACGGCGAGCTAGCCCATAGCCCACCGTCCACAGGCCCGCGCCTACGGTGGCCGGGGGCCACGTGGTGGCCCCCGACGCCCGGGGCGTCTCCCGCGGCGGCCGGGACGCTGTGAGGTTCTCTCCCTCTCACGTTCCGCCACCTCCTTCTCTAGCATTACTGCTTCGCAGAAGGAGGTGACGGCGTCCCATTCCGTCTCGCTCCGGACCATGGCTTGCACCAGGGCCGGACGCGAGAGGTCGCCGCCGCCAATCGCCGCTTCGAGGACACGGCGGTGCTCCGCCCACGCGGGGCACACCTCCACCGTGTGCTCCACCGTGTCCTCCGGTCGATCCTCGCAGTGGAAACACCCGGGCGTTTCCTCCCGCCCGATTCGGTGCAGGAACCTCCCAAAACACCGTGTCCGGTGATTTCGGCTCTCCCTTAACCTTAAACTGTTTACCTACCGAGAAAATTGACGAGTGACGTAATATAATAAGAGTAGCTCCACGCCAGGAATCGTGATGCAAAGCCTTTTATTATAACTGCACGGCCAAGTTCAGCCGGATATTGTTGGGTCTCTGGAGAACGTTAGATGGCGACTTCAGTGTCTAAAAAATATTTTGTTCGGTTGAAATTGATCTAGAACACCCGTCTGGATAGTCGGTTTTATGATCTATTATTTGCTTTGGTATAAAGAAAACAGTCTAAGTGTTATTTTTCGGCTGTTCAAGTCAAAATACTAGACAATTATTTTACATAAGCTTTTGCCTGCGGCTTCGTCCGTGTCAAGTTCGGTAACTGTACGGGATCATACTACTGGGATAAAAAGTATCCTATTTGTTAATCCAGGATACAAATTATCTATTTGCCAAATTTCATCCAAACCCGTTCAGTAGTTTTTGCGTAAAAAAGTAACAAACATGCTCACCATCAGATTAGTAGGATTTCCAAAAATGATGTTTTCAGGTAGTAAAAATGACATCTTAAACAAAAAATATTACTTCTCATACATAGATTGAGGCAGCCCCAGTAAGTTACAATAGTACTTGTGTCGGGGCTGTCTCGCTCTTCCCATAAGTGGTATCCTAATAATGAAAATGAAGTCTACGAATGAATAAAAATACAATAAAAAAGGAATAAAATAAAATAAATGATAGTTAATTAATTAATTACTTACTTAAGCAGCTCTCCTTGTGTCTCATTAATTGCAGCTTAATCATAATGCCTATAAAAATATCGTCTAGAAACAGGTGTCATAATTGATTGCTAACAAAACAAAGCTCCGAAGATACTAAGAACATGTAATTTACTCACCAACTATTTTAGATACATAATAAGCACTTACGTAGTGTGAAATTATTGTTTATCTAGTGGTGTTAACGACCGGTTGTTATCAGTTTAAAACACCAACAATCAACAAACTATTATAATTAAATAATTTATCAATAATTCAGAATAAAATACTGGGTCAAACACATTTAAACTTTTTGCCGTCGATATGCTAAGAAGACGAAGATTAAAAATAAATACTGTTTGTTCTTGTAAATCTAGTTTAGTAATATATTTTGTAGCAAGTTCATGGAATAATTATTTAGTTCTCACGATTTTATGCTAATGTTGAAATTCTAGTTTATCTAGATGATTTTAAGATTATATTTAAACCCGTTTCTCACAAGAAATGTCCTGCGAGATTAAATCTACTAATTAATCAACTATTTATGGGCTTTTGCAGAAAAATGAAACTCATTCAAAACTAATTAGGGCAATCATTTATTTAAAAAAAAAACATCTGAAGAATATTCGTCATTATTATTATTGATCAAAAATTAAGTTGTTCGCACAAATTATTAACACAATAAATTAGTCGTCAATCGAATTAATATAAAATTATGATTAACGACATTATAAATAAAATAGAACCTTAAAATTATACGAAATTAGCAGAAACAAGTTGTTTAACTCATCATTATGATAATTATAAGGATTGAGTCATTAACGACAGGAAATGCCACACTGATTCACGAACAAGATCATTAGATGGCTAAGGAACTTTACACATGAACGATTTTGATCAAAATGATGAAAATCGCATAATCGCAAATTAATTATTTGATGTGAAGACGAACACAGAATGCTGAGTGGAAATTATAAAATAATGTAATCAAGTTTAGAAATGTTTAAACATTTACTGAAGTACAGAGAAGATGCATTCAAGGGGAATAAGTAAACTGAACAGTCTAATTAAATTAATTAATTGGATGTTAATTATCTCTGTCAATATTGTGTTTAGTGCGTAATAAATTGAATTAAATGGAACCATCACCAAATGTATTGAAATATTTTACTTTTATGTTTATTGAAATATAAACTTCAGTGAATTAAGGGGCAAATAAAATTCAAGCAGTCCGCTACCGAAGTTTTGACTCAGCAAAAAAATAGAACCTGTACTTGATAAACGGTTTTAATAAATTGCGGCCAAAAATATTAGAACAGAAGTTTTTGATAAATAATGTCGTAGTCTCGTTACTCGATTCCAAAAAAGTATACATGCTACACGGTTCAGACTAAAATCGAAATTCATTAGAACTTGTGTGCTGGACGGGCGTAATCTGCTGAAGGCGTGGATGCAAACGTGTACCTAGCTGTCTGTCTATACCCTTTCTACACCGGGCGCACGCATACACACTGTATTTCGCTCTCAGACGGCGCTGACGTCCTACACCTGTTAACTGTAGCCTATCTACGCAATCTCAGGCGTAGTACCTAGCAAGGGGAGAGGGTTACTGGGAAATAATACACTGATCAACTTTCATAACTATTCAGGAAGCGATTCGGAACTTCAGGACTTTTACCGCACAAATTTTTCACTGTTTACTTTACATAATATTTGCCGTACTGATGACTACGATTATAAGAAATGTTGTGTTTACTATCGTACTCCGGAACTTTACTGTAACGAGAGCCCTGATTCGCTTCCTGATTTTGGAAAACTTTAATGAAAATGTTGATTATCGGTACATACATTTAAAAAAAAAAAATAGGAAAATTACAACTATGTGCTTATATCTAAGTACATTATATACACGACATGGCTTTTACACAAGGTTATTTATGTATAGACATGAAATTCACAATAATCTTAATTGTAATTTAGAAAATATTTCCAAAAAACCAGACAACTTTTCAATTATTTGCTGGTTGAAGGATCTTTCAGGCTCAATTACACGAAAACTGTTACTGTAACTGTAAGTATATAATTGCCATAAACAAGGAGGGTACATGACCTATCGAAATCTGCTATTTATTTTTTAGTGTCTATATTTTTCAGCCTGTAACGATCCTTCAACTGTTAATCTGTAACACAAAGATAGCTACGCTAGACTGTCATGCTCTCGTCAAAGTGGTTTTCCTGAAAGGCTAAGTTATTAAAAAAGACTATATCCAGCCCAGGTCGCAACCTAGGCTACCTGGATCTGATTAAAAATACTAAATTAAACTATAAACTCCACTTGCGAGTTTATATGGGTCTAGGTCTTCGCTTATGTAAATTACTGTTTTTACTATTCTATTCACTGAGGCACTTATTATTTTGTCACTATATTGCTCATGCACTGACTCTACACTGTTTACGATAAAAATTATGTACACTGTTTGGTGACGTTCGTCGCGAACAACTTGTGTAGAAATTTAATCTCACATAGTTGCTTCTTCGAGAAGCTCACTGTTTGCCAAAACAACCCAAATTAATTAAGTTGTAAACCTAATAACAGCCAAACAAATTAGTTTACGCAGACTACAATTATTAACTATAATTATATTTGCTCCTGAAAGCAATTTCCCAGAACCAATCTAACAAGGATGAATCATTTAATTATTACTATAAATTACAATAATTATTTACTTCAAACTGGTACATGAAAATAGAAAGTATTCAAGATGTTAATCTTTATAAACAACTGTTTCCCACGACTTTCATCAACTTGAAATTATTATAAAAATATTACTCTTTGAATCGGGTTTTGTTACCAATTTAACTTTTTAGGTTTCATTTTTTTTGCATGGAACCCTAATTCTTTTCCAAAATAAAAAAAGCTGCTATCTGACAGTAGAAGTTCCATCAATATAGGTCCAGCCGTTTCAGAGATTAGCCGGAACAAACAGACAAGCAGACACACCAATTTTTTTAAATATTTTTTTAATGGACCTACAATTTATTTATCTAAAATAAATACTTGTTAATTTGAAATTCCAAACAAATTGAATTGAATTTCTCTAAATTAGAAAATTAGAAGACGGCTTCTTATGAAACCGACTGTTATTGATCATAGCTACTTGAACTAAAACGCGCTGGTGAAGTAACCACAGTTTATTTTACAAACATTCAAAATCGTAAAAACCAAAAAATCACAAGTCACAGATTGCTGTCAAGTGATTATAGAATTTAGAAGACAATTCAAATGTTCCGAAAAGGTGATGCTAATAAGTTCGGTTCGTAACATACTCAACATTTTTATTAAAGTCTAGCCTAGAGCTCCTGGGGCACTAACTTCTTCAGCGGTCTCCTGAGAGGGCCAGCACCTGTTAGTATGTCCGCCACTCTTGCACTCCGTCTGGGCCTGTGCAAATCTAAGTCACTCTACCTCTCGGCCAAGATCCCCTGGGTAACTGTCCATCTGCCCCAATAACCAAATCACCCTCCTTTATATTTGGAGATGATCCACCGCCGCGTCGAGGCACCAAAGTCGGAAGATATTCCCGAATCCATCGAGACCAAAAATAATCCGTGAGTCTTACGGCTCTGCGCCAACCATCTCGTCCGATGATATCCCGATCCGTCAAAGTAGCTGGGATAGGTCTTCCTGAAGACGAACCTAGTATACAATTCATTGGTGTCAAGGCTTCCTCACAGTCTGGATCAACTGGAACGTGTCAGTGGACGCGTATTCACTAGATTCTCTGACTATAGTAGAAAGGTCTGCAGAACTTCATCTGAGGGGGAGCGTTCTCTTAGTCTTGAGTGCTGTTTTGAATGATCTTACCATCCGCTCCCACGCCCCACCCATGAATGGGGCTGAAGGGGGAATAAATCGCCATGAGATCTTCTCATCTGCTACAAATCTGTTAATTTCTGCTCCGTACAGCCCTTTTAGCGTCCTGTTGGCACAAGCTGTTCCGTTATCGGACCATATTTCACTCGGAGTTCCACGGCGCGCAATGAAACGGCGCAAACTCATGATCACCGCGTCGGTTGACAAACTATGTACAACCTCCAGATGAACTGCTCGCATAACAAGGCAGGTATACAGTGCTACATAGCGTTTCTCTTTCCTTCTGCCAACTGTGACCTGAACTGGGCCGAAGTAGTCCAAGCCAACGACAGTGAATGGTCTACGATGATGGGCTAGGCGGGCTGGTGGGAGGTCCCCGGTAGACGGTGCGAAGGGTTGAGCGCACTTCAGCTGACACAGTTGACAACCATGGGCGACTTTTCGAACCGCACTTCGCAAATTGATTATCCAATAGGTTTGCCGCATTTCGTTAACTACTGTCTCGGAATTAGCGTGGGCAGACTTCACGTGATGATGGGCAATCAAAAGCTGGACAGCAGGGCGTTTGGGATCTAAAATTAAAGGATTTTTCACGCCATCGTCAATATCTTGTATTCGGTTGATTCTTCCGCCCAACCAGCGCGTTTTACAAACATTCAAAATCGTAAAAACCAAAAAGTCACAAGTCACAGATTGCTGTCAAGTGATATTAGAATTTAGAAGACAATTCAAATGTTCCAAAAAGGTGATGCTAATAAGTTCGGTTCGTAACACCGACATTATTACAGCAATTATTTTTTTATAGTAATCTTGCACTAAGAATCAAAAGAAAGAAGATATTCCACGAAGGTTATAAAATCTAAACAATCAATCTATGGAAGATACTGTAGTTACTATAGGCAGAGTGTCAGTCAAGTTAGTCAGTTCAGTAGTCACAGGCAGGCAGCGTTAAGCCAATCAAACATGCAAACGGATCAGGATGTGTATGTACTGTGCGTTATTTGCCTTACGCAAACGCAACGTCAATTCAATACGGCGACCCTCATTCTAGTCACACTGTAAATGTGCATTTTTTTCGACGCGTGTAATTTTCTACAGCATAGCCTCCCAAAAACGTGATGCATATGCAGTGTCTGTGAGTTGGAAAATTAAAGCCTTTCAAAATGTTGCGAATGAATATGAAGACATTCAAAGAAAACATCAGCAATAAATAAGGATGTAAAAGTTCACTTAACGAAGCCGAAAGCTACTTGTTCTCCCCGTCATCGCATTTTTTTTTGGTCTAGACCATACCTAGGAACCTTCTAGTTCCGGCGATATTGGGGGTCATAGTTATAACTTTACTTTAAATACCTCGACGACCTCCGTATTATTCAACGCATCCATTAGCACAATGTGTATGTCTACCGAAAAACGTGATATTGCACCGCAAAAAACAGTCGTTTCAGAGCAATAATTTTTGAGTAGTTTCTTAGTTAGAGTACAGGACGAAGCAAACGGTGTAACGAACTCATTTAATGAGTTTGAACCAGAAAACTCGAAGGAAGATTCCTTCACCATCACGTTGTCATAGATTTCGAACTCTTTGGATTTTATCACTACCAAAAATCGCTGAGATGTAAAATGCCGAATGATGATTTGTCCAAACGGAAACCCAGTCCAACGAACTTCGTGATGTCATAGACTATTTAGCAGTAAATCGATATGACCACCCAACATTCTTAAAACTCGCATAAAGATACCATCAGTATTTGTCCAGTTCCGGTTCATTCTAATCCACGTCATATTAAAACCTTGGACTGTATCTAAAAAATACAAAGAACAAAAAATATTGACATGCCGTATGACTGTGCAAAAAGTTTGTACCTAGCAATTGTTTGAAAATGTTTTGTGTAATTGCCTCAGGGAATTGTGCAAATGATAGTTTTTTTGAGATTTTGATCTTGGGGTATTAATGATTTGATATTATTGCCTTTCTTGATTAGTTGTTAATTTTCAAGATGTTTAAAAAAACGGCCAAATGCGAGTTGGAATCGCGCATGAAGGGTTCCGTACCATCGTAATAGGGAAGCCCCATTTATTTTTATTATTTGTTATAGCGACAACATCAATACACATTCTGTGAAAATTTCAACTGTCTACCTATTTACGATCATGAGCCCGCTGACAGACAGACGGTTTTTCCTCACGGTATTAGTTCAAGTTAATTTGCATAAACTTCATCTTTACTAGAAATGAGATATGTTATTATTATTTGTTAAATCATGATTAAAATAAGGTCGAGTCTTCATTATTGTTCCAATAGCACATCGTCAAAATATTCCAATTGTTCCCTGGCGCGATTGTAGGTCACGTTATGATATTATAAGGTCAACTTTCTTGACAATGATTGACACTTAGCTAATTGCTTACCTTGATAGAAACATGTCGTGATACTCTGACGTTTATGTCCCATTTTTCTTTGTTTAATGTCTGAACTGTTTTTAACCGACTTCCAAAAAGAGAAGGTTATCAATTCGTCTGTTTTTTTTCGTGTTTATGTTCAGCGATATCTTCGCCAGTTGTGAACCAATTTCGATGAATCTTTTTTTGTTTGGAAGAAAATTACTTCGCGGTGGTCCCGTTTTAAATTTGGTGACGATCTGATGCTGATCTTCGGAGATATATTATGGAACTCTTCAATTATAGACAGCAAATCTGTTGTGATTGCTGCAATCGCTTGGATGTTTAGTGTTTTCACAACATCATAACATAACATCACGCTTGTATGCTCTGAGGGGGTACGCAGATGTGTACAGTACACCCACATATCTATAGTTAGGTATGTTAGGTTCCATTTTATTGGGGATAAGCCTAATAAGCCCATTATCATCATATGTATTGTAACAATATAAAAAAATGACTGCCTCGTTGGTCTAGTGGTGGAGACTACTGAGCATGACGTTCCTGGGTTCGATTCCCAATTATTGGTGGTGGTATTGGTTTGGTATTGGTATGAAGTCCCTTGTAATAGGGGGCGAGCGCTGGCGCAAATCCAGACGCCGTGGCTGCTACTGAGAAATTCCTGATGGAAAAACCCAATAAGACTTTGCCCGACCTGAGCAAAGAAACTGAATCAAATACACACAAGTCACCGATTTCTGAAGCTAAAGTTATTTTTCACTTTGTTGTGTTTTAGAAGTCGGTTTTATTTTTTTCAAAAAAATGTTTTAAAAAATATCGAGTTTTTTTAGATTTCCTATAAGTTAAATTACCAGAAGGAACTCGAGGCTAAATGATAACACCGCCACTCGGATCAATGGTCTGTGGATGGGTGATCATCCATTTTCCTCCCTTCCTCGAAGAGCACGTTTAACCGTTGGTCACGGCTGTCATTTGTAGATCTTTCAAATTCAAATTCAAATTCATTTATTGTTTGTCACAGATGAAATATTTGTTCTTAATATTATTATAAAAGATCGCTGTAACATACCTTTAAGGTGTAAAATATTTTTAGTTTTGGTTACTTAATATTTAATCATCTTAATCATTATTCGTCCTAAGTCAACATCCATAGTCAGTTGTTAATTCACAAATCAGTTTAAAAAAAACAGTAAATACGAACTTTGATCTTTGACAGTCGTTACAGGTAGTCAGTGGCCCAAAAGTCTGACAACCAGTCTTACCAAGGGGTATCGTATTACCCAGTACTAACGGTCAGATAGGCAGTCGCTTCATGTAAGATACTTGTATTCAGCTGCATCCCGTTAGATCGAAAGCCGAAGGATATGATAAGTAAAATTACCAAATTTTGACCTTTGCGTCTAGATGTAAAACTTTCTTTAAAAAAAAATCGACTTTGAATGCCACCGACGAACGAACAAACTTTTAAGATCAGAACAAAAACTGAACAATAAAAACTTGGAAACGACTAATTTTCTTTATCGTCGAGTACTTTGTCTTTTATTGCGAATACTAAATTCTATTACAATCAGTAGACACTGGAGAGTTTTCGTAAAATGCTATTAACAACTTTTTGAAACGATAAAATTAAAATGTCTGAAAAGTTTTTCGGGTCACGGTATATCAAAACTTGACGAACTGCGTCAAACTCGATTTCAGTTTTTTCGTTGACTTCAAAATTATCTGCGGGCTTGCTAATGTAATTAACATTGAAATAAAACTCAACTATAAAGTTTGTAGTACGTCTAGAAACTTAGCTTTTCACATTTAGAATTTAATAGATTCATAGAATATTCTAACAAATAACTCAATTTTTGGTTTCCAGTGAAACTTAGTTCTCATTCGAATTCTTCTATTTACTATTAAAATTGATTACTAATAATACCTATTATCTTTTTGTGAAGGACAAATAATACAGTTTTGCACAGAAATTACATTTAATTCGCCATCTGGTCGGGTTGTCTACTTTATGTAACTAATTTTAATGTAAATAAGCCAAAATATACAAAAGAACAACCTTGTACCCTCAAAAACGTGTAACTTTCCCGGTCGGTAAATACCCCAGTGATTTACTTGAACAATTTGCATACATATCACATTGCTACCATTTCAAATGCTGAAGTATATACTTACCCCTCATAATATATTAGGCCGAGTGGTCCTCGGTTAAGAATACCGTATATAGAATACATATTTTCCTTTGTAGATATCGAAATGTCTATCTTTACCATTTTCAGTTTTTGTTCTTACCGTGCGCTCTTTTAGCGTGATCTTTGATATAGGATGATTGAACACTGGATCACATTTTTGATCGTAGTATGCGGAATCAAGGTAAACTTAATCTCGTAAACTTATATTACATACAAACATAGCATCACTACTGTAATCCTCGAAGGGTGATGCAGAGGTGTACCTAATAGTAAGTACAACCAAATTTTGCTAGTTACAAACATAGATTATAAGATATACCTATAAAGCTTCATCATCATCATCATCTGATGATGATGATGATGATGATGATGATGATGAAGCTTTATAGGTGGGTCATCATCATCATCATCATCATCATCATCTGATGATGATGATGATGATGATGATGATGATGAAGCTTTATAGGTGGGTGGGAACATTATAGGCTGGTGCCTATAATGTTCCCACTGCTGGGACACGGCCTCCTCTCAATGAGAGGGAATGGGCTATAATCCACCATGCAGGCCCAGTGCGGATTGGTAGATGTAACATGTCTTCGAATTTTTGGTTCTAGGACATGCCGGTTTCCACACGATGTTTTCCTTCACCGTTTTGAGAGCAGTGGTGATGAAATAAATTACACAAAGTAATGCGCCTGTCTGGGTTCGAACCCACGACTTACTGTTCGTGAGTCGGGGCCGCCACCACTGGGCCACTGCTGCTCTCAAAACTGCCTATAAAGCTTAATTTTCCATAATATAGACCACGTGTATAAAACAAATTGTTGACCTAAGCAATACATGTCTCGTATATTATATTTTTACGAAATACCTTTTTTTTTTTTTCGGATGGGAAATCTTCAAATGACTTCTCCCGCTCTGGGCGGAGCAGGAGGGAGTGTCAGACTTTTACTGACTAAAACCCATCCATGTTCCTTTATCGCCCTTTGTGTTCCGGGGCCACGGTAACTCTTTCGAACAGTCCCGCAACCCTGGCAGGCATCGGTCCTTGCGGACCCCTTCCTTTTTGCTGACTCTCTTTGAGGCGCGCGTGGAACACGAACGCGCCATCGACACGACCTCTCGTCATGAGACGGACGGACGGCGAGCTAGCCCATAGCCCACCGTCCACAGGCCCGCGCCTACGGTGGCCGGGGGCCACGTGGGGCCACCACGTGGCCCCCGGCCACCGTCGCGGGAGACGCCCCGGCCCGACGCCCGGGGCGTCTCCCGCGGCGGCCGGGACGCTGTGAGGTTCTCTCCCTCTCACGTTCCGCCACCTCCTTCTCTGGCATTACTGCTTCGCAGAAGGAGGTGACGGGCAGAAGGAGGTGACGGTTTACGAAATACCTCAGACCAATTAAAAAAACAAGACACAGCGCTGCGAACAATAATGCTAATGCTCTCCTCTTCTCTGCTTAACTCCGCTCTGTGCGTACACGCTCACACTCACACGTTTACATCAAACTACAATTAAACTAAGCTCAAAAAATGCACACATATGTTTACGAAACTGGCATTACTTTATTGTTCGCAGCGCTGTGTCTTAGTTTTTTATTTGCTCTGAACGAAATACAAAAAAAAAATATTCCATGCCTTGATAAAAATATAATGGCAAGGCTGAATGTCCCCCAGACAGTGACTATGCCATAGACATAAACAAGTACATATTATAAGTTCGTCGAAGCTATTTTAATTGACCCCAAGTGCATAGTAGCATATCAAGTAACAGCAGCATCCAAAAATACAATACCATATACAAACCCGAATCACAATCATTTTATTCGTTCAATACCCAAAAAAGTGTGGGTACTACATTATTATCAAAATGCACCGTTAATTCATAAATCTCTAGTAATAAAAGATCGTCAATAAACAAGAAAAATGTACACGTAGGCGACGAGTAGGTAAGTAGACGTCGACTGCCCACACGAGATTATCTTTTGTGCGTTATAAGTGTTTATGTGCTGATACTGACATTCTACTAATATTTCCGTGTCCGACAAAGAATCTATCTTGTTCCGCTAATCGGATTAGAACTACTTCCTGAAATTACCCAATAAGATAAATATTAGGCATTGTTGCCATCTTTTTCTCATACGTTGGCACGTATTATGTAAGCATAAGGCCTGGTCAAATTAAGGCGTATCCCGCGTGAGACCGCACCACTCTCAAAGTCAAAATTCATTGACGTTTCAATGAGGTGGTTGTAAACACTCTTTTAAGCTTTCAGTTTTAAACTTATACTATAAAGCTTTATATAGTATAATTTACGGGATATCTTCCGTGATTGAGATATCCCGTAAGTGACAGGATAAGTTTAAGGTAGTTGTAGTTGAGTTGTTGTCATTGGGAAGTTTGACACGATGCCCTTTATTTTACTGGTAGTTGCAACGAGGTTTCTTTATGATTGCTGTTATCACAAATAAAATTCACTTATTACACCAGTTTGAAGTCATTTAATCATGATAGTTGGCACAATCGCTGCGAGCTGTCGTCTTGTATCTTGCGCAGGATTTGCATTCTCAGTTCGACTAGAGCTTAATCCATAACTCTTAAAGTAGTTACAATATTAGTCAATAATTTTTAACGGTCATAGCCATATGACCGATTTATTGTGTATACGCTTAATTGTAGAGACTTTTCTTTGTACACCTTTTTCCCGGATGTGAAATTTCTTTCTACACCTCTGGTTCTGTTCTTCATCTTCATCCTCATCTTCTGTTGTTTAGCCTTTTCCGAATTATATTGAAGTCGACTTTCTGTTCAACTCGATGCAGCTGAAAACCAGTATTTTATATGGAGCGACTGGTTGTTTCCAAAATATTATGCCTTTTTTGTTATTGTACCTAAAATAAATAAAAAAAATTGTTATCAATCCTGCTGTAACTGCGCCAAATATTGAGTTACGTGTTTGTCATTTTCAGGGAAAATTGCGACGTCAAAGGCTGACAAACTTTCAACCATTAGATTCTCTCTCTGCCTAGCCTTTTTCCAACTATGTTAGGGTCGGCTTCCAGTCCAACTGGATGCAGCTGAATACCAGTATTTTACATGGAGCGACCGCCTATCGGACCTCCACAACCCAGTTAGTACCGGGTAATACGATATCCCTTGGTGAAACTGTTTGTCAGACTTTTTGGGCCACTGACTACCTGTAACGACTGTCAAAGATCTACAAATGACAGCCAGGACCAACAGCTTAACGTGCTTTCCGAGGCATGGAGGAAACTTGGTATGTAAGGGTGGTCACCCATCCACAGACAAACCTAGGCAAGCACGGCTTAACCTAAAGATCGACCCAAGCGGCTGTTATTATTTAGCCACGAGCTCCTCTTATTAGATTAATTAGTTAGAATTTGCAATTGGAAGCGATGTGAAATAATGTGTTTTTTTGGTAGAGTTCCTGTTCCAAGAATTATTTAGGAGTGATCCCTATCCACCTATCATTTACAATACCTACGCAGTTTTCATCATCTTGTAGCTGGTTACTCCTTTGAATTATTTAATGGGTCGGGTAAGAACAACAGACTCATTCACTTGGCTATGTCGATTATACTGCTGTAAATATAATGTTTAGTTTGCAAAATTAAAATTTTGTGTTAGAAAATTATATTTTTTTTAAGCAAAAAAAAATCATCAATACAGATCGTGCGTTGCCTAAAAATTACCTAAAAAAATACCAAAATAAAATTTCAACGGGCAACCGGATATTATTATTTTACCACCCTCTGGCTAGGGTGGTACATCGGGGGTACATAATAATAATTAATTTTAAAATTCCCCCCAGGCTGTCCGATAACTCAATTTCTTTGGGACTAGACGCCTAAAGAATTTGCAATTCTATATTGTGTAAAGTGGTTCAGCAACTATTGATTGCAAAATATTGAATATTCCATGCCTTGATAAAAATATAATGGCAAGGCTGAATGTCCCCCAGACAGTGACTATAACAATTCCCCCCAGGCTGTCCGATAACTCAATTTCTTTGGGACTAGACGCCTAAAGAATTTGCAATTCTATATTGTGTAAAGTGGTTCAGCAACTATTGATTGCAAAATAAACTGCTGATTTATTTGTTTTTAACGCTTTTCAAATCATAAGTCTTCAAAAAAACAGAAAGATCTGAGCAGTGTCAAATGCCAGATCAGAAAATACAAATTAGTTTTGGTTGGATGCAGGCTAAGAGATAGTCTAGAGAGTGCTATTTTTCTTATAGCGATAGCCTGCTTTGAATTAAAGATAAAGTACTTACTTAAAGTTCGGTCAAACTGGTGCAGACAAATTGCGGATGGGACTCCGGACACTATACATAATGTACTGAGTATATTATGTCTGTGTCTAGTGTCCGCAATTTGTCCGCATTATTACAAGCTCTAAATCCGCTTTGTCCGCATTAGGTATTACAACTTATGTTGTCTGCTTCAAAATTCGCAACTGATTTCAAACCAATCCCCCGAACCGATTGAGCTGAAATTTTGCACACACCTTTGGTTCTGGCGACAATATTTTTTTTTTGACAGACATAACTTGATCTATCAGCCAGGATTGTCTCCTCAAGAGAGAACTCTACAACGCGGCAACAGTTAATAGCACATATACCTACGAAACTTTGTAAACGCGTTCAATGTTCATAGATAACCGTTATTTTCTTCTTTTCATGTTCAGCCATAGACTACCCTTGGTATCTATACCTATAGTCAAGTTAAATTAATTACAGTCAGTTATAGTCAAGAATTTTAACGAAGTAAGAACCGTCTAAGAAAGCAGACGTAACACAGACGGTAACCTAACGCAGACGTTGTTCTATCTTCAAGTAATTATTAAACTACGGAATAAAATCGCATCTTAAGTTATTACTTTTACTCAAGTAATCACTTTGACTTGTTTATAGATACGGGTGTAAGTGTAGACAACGACTCCGTTGAACCCGAAGCAGACCGAAAACATCCATCTTTAAAACCAAGCCACCCCTATAATTATATTATCTAATCAATTACACATTTCACCTGACGCCTTAAACCCCAAAAAGCACATCGCGTGAAATCTTTCTTATAATAAACATCAAATTATAAAATAAAGCAGCGATAAGACGTTCGTGCTGTACTTAATCTGCGGGTCGAAGGTACTAGGAGAACAAGAACGTAAGTTGGTGGGTAATTTTCTTCACTGTTCATTTCCTTACTGTGGTAGACGAGCGGGGGTCACACTAGGCTATTTTGTAATTTATTTCGTGAGTGTTATAGTAATTATTGGGTTGGCAAATTGGTAAGGCGTTTCGTGTTGGTATATCAAACACACTAAGCACCACAGAAATAAGTAGAAAAAATCTTAGCTTAAAAAGAGCTTGCTCTGAATGCAAAAGAGCGACAAATACTTAATCTGCTTGAGACAGTGTTTCTGAAAAGACATTTGAACGTGTTTACACACAAACGATACGTGTTTATACAATAGTAGAAGAACTATCTTACTTACTATAATTTTTGCGAAAGTTTAGATGGATGCATTTTTGTGACTCAATCACGCCAGAATGGCTGAATGGATCTGGTTGAAATTTTGCACAGAGATAGATTATAGTCTGGAATAACACTAAAGCTAGCTAAGCTTTTTATCACACATACACATCAGAATTTCCACGCTAACGAAGTCGCGGGTAACAGCTAGTGTTCAATAAAACACAACATAGAATCCACTGAAACAAAAAAGGTGTCACCAAAAACATCTTCATGAAAGAAAACCAACCGTGAATAGAAATATGCTTTAATAAAAATAAGTTTTAATATAAAGTAAACGTGAATGTAAATATGGGTAACGATCGAGCCTCAAACGTGACCTGTTTGCAAGAAGCCACAGATTTCGGTTACATTTACCAATATCCGGCTTTTATTACATTTAAATTATTCTATCAGCTTATCGAAGCACGAGTTTTTATCAAGCGATGTTTTTATGTTCCGTGTTATTTTTACGATGAAAGAAAAACAATTGGTTCAGAGATGGGTTGCGAGGTTACGTCTGCGATATCAGATGGAAGCGCTGACGTGACTGCGATCTGGGTGCACTCATGTTTTTTAAACATGCTATGCATTGAATTTATGATTAGATTGGAACAGACACTTTCACTATTATTATGAAATTGTAGTGCATTTAATTTGTGAATATGATTCTGTAAAAGTAATTGTTTTAGATCAAATATTGTATACGTACAATAAATAAATAAATAGTTTAGTGGTAGAGCAAGTTTAGGTATTAACATTTTTTTGTGATTGGATCCCCCCCCGTAGGCAGATAGTGCCTGTGTTTGTAGAGTTCGCTCTTCCATAGCAAGTCGTATTTACAAAAGGGACAACGTATCATTTTATGCTAAAACTTCACACATTAAGGGCTATATATCCCTCAAATGGCTTAGCATGATCCTCCGTTACTCCTAAAATACTGCAGTATTAATTTTAAAATAAATATATTGTAAAGTTGAGGAATAATGCTAAGTCCTATGTGTGACGAAAACACGATTCCATAAACTTTTCTCGATAAAAAAAAATTCCAATGTTACCTCCAAATCGAACAATAAACATGAAACTGCATACTAACTGAACTAACTTAGTCCAATCAATAGATTTTTTGTAAATCGCAAAAAAACACTCATTACGCACTATTTGGCTGCAGTGACTGACGTAACAACCGCTTTGTAGTGCAAGCTGATTAGAACTTTATTCTAACAGTATTTCAAACGAAGTTTGAACCACCACAAATAGAGTTGCTAATTTTAGGGTTAGAAGGGCCTTAAGATTAAGATTATTGAGAAAGATATTAAACATGAGTATCAGATAAAAATACAATACCATCCCTCAGTGATTTGGGGGACAATTAAACAGCCAACCCGTTTAAATCGAGACAAATTATTGTTCCCTAACATTTTCTTTTAAAAATTCTAGTAGCAAACGCAGTTCGTAGTATTAAAGAAATAAACTCCACTTTTTTAATGCCTAACTTTATTAAATAAAATAAAAGTCATATTTCTAGCGTATAGTGTGTTCCGACGCTGCTGAATACGCAAAGTAGGTCAACACGGCCCACTGCCGCTTACACGAAAAGTTTTCAGTTTATTGACGACATGGAGAATCAGGACTTGAGTGTTTTGATTTGCATCGTAATATGGGAATTACTATGGAAGTAGGTATACAACATTCTCGGAAACAGTACGTTCAGACTTGATGCACTCTTCGTCTCTCTCTTTTTAAGCCATGACACAAAAAGAGGGGCGTTGTTAGTTTAACGTGTCTGTGTGTCATCGTAGCTCCTGAATGAACGAAGCGATTTAATTTTTTTGTTTGTTTGAAAGGTAACTGGATTGAGAGTGTTTTTAGCTATGATCTTTCATCTGTTCCACTTGGTAAAATTTCCTGATGTGATAGGGTTTTTTTTTTAATTCTTTTTGGTTTGCAATAAAGTATACTCTATCTATGTATGACAGAGGACGCAAGCTTAACACAGATGGGCACTATTATGAACCGAGATTTTTTAGAGTACTGCCATTACCAAAATGGCTTCCTCATGTTAACTTGAAAACAGCTGCCGATTTTAAGAATTTTTAGATCTTGATTGATTGCCTAATATATTCTTATAACCGGCACTTTCTGAAACCCTAATTTGATTCGAAAGTATCCTTTTCTTTTATTAAGACTGCGGAGACAAAACTTCATAGTCGCCTAAGACAAGAAAATTCAAAGTATTATTATATCTTTTCAAGAAAAGAAAAACCTCTAGAGATACTAAAAACACAGGCATTAAAGAAAAGACAAAGAAAAAGATTATATTGAATTTGCTCGCACGATTAGATACTTTTTGCATTTATCCCAAGAAATTTTCAAAAGAACTAGACTTATCTTTTGAAACTATGTTCTGATAGTTATACATTACGCGTTAAATGTTTATGATACTATACAGAGTGTAAAGGATATACGTGCAAATCGGTACCATGATTTCGTACATGATATTAGGCCAACGAGAGAGAAATGAAAGATATTTGAAGTCTTCCTAAAGATATAACAATATTTATACAGTAATTAATTAATATTAATCTTTAGGTATAGAGAGACGTGCTCCGTCCACGGTCTCCATTAGTAAGGGGGGTTGCCATAGCCTATCTTCATAGATAATTAAAACAAGATGACATCTGTCAAACGCTAGTGACGTTCCGTTACTACAGAAGGTGACTGCTGAGATGACGAGTAATATGGAAGAAGTAGTTAGTCATGCTGCGCCGACCGTAAGTAAATTGGAATAAGGGCAGAGAGAAGAGAATGTGGGCTGCAAGACTGCTCGAAAGAAATACCGCGGTCCTGAAACACAAAGGGCTAAGAAGGAACATGGGTAGGTTTTAGTCAGTTCAAATCTGACACTCCCTTCCGCTCCGCCCAGAGCGGGAGGGGTCATTTGATGTTTCTTACGCGAAAAAAAAGGGCTGGAGAATGATTATGATAAACAGCCAACCAACGAGAGTTCCGAAGATTTCGACAGAGATTAAAAAAAAAACACTGTTCCATGCAAAAGTAAAATTACCGACGTATAATTATATGAGACAGCTGTTATTTTTAAACCGACGGATTTAAGGTATATTTACTCGGTGTTGAATTCCTGGTTTACTGTTTCCGTATAATCACCGTATGAAGATTAAACCATAAATCTAAGGCAAGTCCATAATACTGTAGTACCCTATATTGGGAACGCGTTTGAGGGGTCCTAGTGTTAGTATTCTATTAAAATTTGGGACTTCTAAGTGATTTTATGACCTTTTTACGACTATTGGAGGTTTTTATGTATTTGACCTTCAAATGTGTTAGTTTATAGTTGTAGATTCGACATTTTTGGGATCAGATGTTTGGGTATTGATGTCTGGTCAGGGAGTGAAATAAAAACGTATATTATTTTCCACTTTCTACCAACATTTCAGATTAATAGGTAGGCTTTTGTCCTTTTGTGTTGAGCCGTGTGGTATCCGGCAGAGTAGAATAGAACCAATCCATTACACTCACGGGTGTCGTATAAGGCGACTAATGTCTGAGGCAGAACACCTTGCGCCTCCGTATACCAGAGAAGGGGGCAGCAGCGTTTTCTGTTAGTCTTTCATCACTGCGATCTCCAATCCGCCTGCCAAGCGTGGAGATTACGGCAAATTCCTCCCATCATGGGAGAGGCTTATGTCCAGCAGTGGACGTTATGAGCTGTTGTTGTTGTTGTTTGTTTTGTCCACGGCTTCCCCCATGGAGATTGGAAATTATCCCGGTATAATAGTATCCTATTTCCTATCCCTGGTCTACCAGTACCTTTTTTCGATCAGCCCTTAAGATGAGATGGATCCTACGCGCACGCCTACTAAAAGTTTTATATTTTTCCTTTGTATACTGATCTTTTTTCAGAGTTTGGTTTTAGGATATCGTTTAAGTTCAGAACTAACAGAATATCGCACAATGTGCGAAGCAACTAAGAATTAACGAAAGCTAAAATTTAAATTGCGAAAACAACTGCCTACCTGTCTCTACAGAGAGAAGGCGTAAGGCGTGAAAAGTCTGTACTTTTCACGCCTTACGCCATCTAATATAGGTTTTTTGATTCATATCAATAAAATCTTCAGGGTTAGTAAACCTGTATTTAAAGTGTATTTATAACCAAATCGCTATCATCGCTTTATTAGAAGTTTATAGATTGTAATATACTCGTAAATAGAAAGTTTATTTTCTCGATATGATGCTCAGCTCATTCACTAGAAAACCTTTTCTATATTTTTACACCACTTTTTTTTAAGCAAAATCGTTCAGTTTATTCTAGTTCTTGTTCAAACGATACTTTTCGCAAGAAAATTGTTCAGAACATAACAAAAAGTTTCACAATCGACCTTTACGAACTATCAAACATTTGTTTGTTAAACAAATCATATCCAATAGAGATCAAAGAACATTTTCTTCAAGTTGGCATGTTTACTGGCAATGTTCATGTACTTTTTTACCCAAACTACTCCGTGACGAAACAAGGAATATTGCGTGATACTCAAACCACCACAATTTGTGTGAGTGGAGGGTACGCGTGAGCAATTATAGACATTATAATTTGTACGTTTAGAACGAGAATCGCGTGACGGGAAATGAGGTGAATTTTTTGAGGGTACGTAATTATATTCGAATTTAGAATGTGGTTTATTGGATAACATCGAACGTGTGTAAGTGTAGGTCATGATTTTTGGTGAAGTTATGAGGGTAGTCGGTTATTACGGTGGGTATTACGGTACATATTTTGTAATCCTTGCGTTTTCCGTATAGCAGGGTACTGTCATGCGATAAAATATGTATCGTGGATTTGGTTATGATAAGAATTTACGGATTAACGGTATGTACTTAGGTATATTAAACTACCTACGAAGTGACTTTTTCCTATGGGCTCCTGCAACGGTCCTTAACTTTCGTCGTCACGTCGTCGATTTTACGTTTATTCATCTTTTTCTCAAAAAACAAACAGCTAAAATATAATTTATTTTTAAGGATCGTATCCTTTCATTTCCCCCGTCCATGTCCACAATTTCCAGTATTAAACAAAAAATAACAGTAATCTTTTCTTCCTCAGTGCCAACATCAGACGTGCAAGGAGTGCTGGGCAAGAAGGCGTCACTGCCGTGTGACATCCAGCCTCTACACTCCGATGATGACGTGGTGATGGTGCTGTGGTTCAAGGAGTCTGACGGTGATCAGCCTTTGTACAGGTACGGACAAAAAGTTTATGGTACTTTACTTGAGTCTTAAAGTTAAGGGCTATAGATCCCTCAAATGGCTTAGCATGATCCTCCGTTACTCCTAAAATACTGCAGCATTAATTTTGAAATAAAAATATGGTAAAGTTGAGGATTAATGCTAGGTCCTATGTGTGACGAAAACACGATTCCATAAACTTTTCTCGATAGAAAAAAATTCAAAAGTTACCTCCAAATCGAACAATAAACCGCTGGTATTCAAAAAGTACTTGAAATTAGATCATGAAACTTTGCATACTAACTGAACTAACTATAAAGCAGGTCTTATTTGTTTTTTTTTTAGTCCAATCAATAGATTTTTTGTAAATCGCAAAAAACCACTCATTTCGCACTATTCGGCCGCAGTGACTGACGTAACAACCGCTTTATAGTGCAAGCTGATTGGAAATTTATTCTAACAGTATTTCAAACGAAGTGTGAACCACCACAAATAGAGTTGCTAATTTTAGGGTTAGAAGGGCCTTAAGTAAGAGTACAAACAGGTACAGTAAAGTAAATGCTTCTCCTCATACAAAGAAGGCGAAATCATTTCTCACAACGTTGGTTATCTGCATAAATATGGGTATTTGTGATTTGTTACTGTTAGGTATCCCAAATATCACATGAGAATAAAAAAATGGCTGAAGGACTATTAACCTAACATCACGCCTGTAAACCGAAGGGTTCGGTAGAAGTGTACCTAATTGTGTAAAACCAACATTTTGCCAGTTATATTTAATATGTAATAGGGGGCGAAGCTATTGCCATCATCCGGGAATAAATCCAGACTCCATGGCTGCTACTGAGAAATTACTATAATTATCAAACACTGTTTTAAGCTTTCACGGTTCAAACGATCATGGCGCTTGCAATAGCGTCGAAATTTCGGGAGCTCCAAACTATTAACAATCGCGGAAGATATCCCGTAAGCGACAATATAATAATAAATAAGCTTTATTTAATCCCATACAAGTAACATTAATAATCAGTAAAAATAAACATAAACATTAATTAACAATTATCATCAGCAACAAATAAGTAATTTAATAAAATCAATAATAACTATAAAAAATAACAAAAACAATAATTAATTCCATCAAACGATCAATAACAATAGTCGCTAACTAATTCTATCAGATCAATAAAAATAACAATCGTTTATAACAGCAATCAATAAATAATAATTCCATCAGATTAACAATAACTAACAGTAATCATTAACAATCAATTAAACAATAAATAATTTGATCAATTCAATAATAGCAATTAAAAAATAAACAATAATAAATTCCATCAAATTACCAAAAATAATAATCGCCAACTAATTTCATCAGATTGATAACATTAAAACCATTAATAATAACAAACAATAAATAATTTCATCAAATTGACACTAACAATAAGCAACAACCGACAATAATAAACATTAACAAACAAATAATTTTACCCGAAATGACAATATAAGTTTACTATAATTATCTCTTTTCACGGTATGTATCAGTTACATTAGTCATTACTAGTTTTTTGGTGGCATTGCTATTTTAATGGTTAATCAAGAAATAATATTAAACAGTTTCAATCTCGATTCCTTAACCACCAAATAGTGACTGATCTATGAATGGTTCAAGTAATCATTTGAACTGAATCATTGTTCTAAGTCTAACTCAATCAAAACACATTGACCCTTCACTCAAAAAGTCAACTACTAACAATAAATTACTCAATAAGGAAAAATATCTCTAAATAGGAGTCGCTACCATCAACAAGACAGTCAAATTACGCCCAAGTGATGGTTATGTACCAGCACATGGTATGATGTTGATTCTATCAACATAGAACACTTTGACTAACGGTAACGTTACACAAATTGGTATTGGAGTGATTAATATAAGTAGTGCTCTGTACTCAGCTGATTTGGTTATTGTGGTGAATAATGATGCTTATGGTCCTAAAAAACGCTGTCTGCTAGGCTTAGGTCTTAACGAATAGCCGCTTCATCGACCTATCCTGTGATGAACCTATACAAAAGAAAACAGTGATAATTATGTAATACCAAAATTCTTCTCCACCAGCTACGACATCAGAGGCCGCTCCATCAACCAGCCGAAGCTCTGGTCTTCCCCCACGGTCTTCGGGAACCGGGCCTTCTTCCGCGGCAGTGCCACTCCAGCAGTCCTCATGGTGGACAATGTGATAGCCAGTGATGCTGGCGTTTATAGATGCAGGGTAGACTTCAAAAATTCGCCTACTAGGAACCTCAAAGTTAATTTTACTGTTATAAGTGAGTATTGTGTTTGTTCATTTGATTTTATGTACTTTATTGATTATCGAGTCGAGTAAGTCGAGCGTGAAGCAAATCTTTCTTTCTGGTGTGGTTAGTGCCTACCCTGGCGTCAGAGTTTATATGCCACCCAATGGGCCTCTGACTTGGCTTTACATGCCGTCGAGAAATATGTCTGTGTGTGGGAATATGTCTCTCAGGCATGCTGGTTTCCTTCACCGAAACAACTGATACAATATGCACATGACTCCGAAAAATCAGACGTGTCTTAGGTTCGAAATGGAGACCTATGACTTGTCAGTCCGACGCGACGGTCACACCACTAGACTATCTGATAAATAAGCAAATTGCCTAAGTAGTCACCGTCATATACGGACATCTGTCATAACGGGCACAGGATAACCTTAGGACAGCGTGATAAAAAAAAACCAGCCAAGAGCGAGTCGGACTCGCACACCGAGGGTTCCGTACAAACTTTTTAAAGGACAAACTTAACTTTGCTGTTCGATTGTGTTGGCTATTGCACCAACCGCAAATAATAAGTTTGTAATAGTTAAATCGCTTTTTTTTGTTATTAAATAACATATTTACGGTTTTCAGATTTTTCCCTTTACATGTGCTGTAAGACCTTGCTTTTTGCCAATTTTCGTGATTCTAGGGTACTTCCGGTTGACCTAGAATTGTCAATTTTGGTTAGAAGCAAGGTCTTAGAGGACAAATAAAGGGAAAAGTCGGAAAAATAAAAAAAGTTGAAAATTAAAGTAAATTTTGGTACTTATCAAGTTTTCGCGAAATTTGCCCATATCTTTTTATGGTGTTGACCTGAGTCAACACCATAAAAAGACCTTGGTTTTTAAATATCACTTCAGTATATATAAAAACTTCAGTATCTGGTATAAAATTCAACTTGCTAGGTCCACCCGTTCCTAAGAAAATAGGTGGAGACAGACGGACAGACGGACAAGAAAGTGATCTTATAAGGGTTCGGTTTTTTCCTTTTGAGGTACGGAACCCTAGAAATGAAAAATATATAATAACTAATTGATTGAATACTCCTGCTCTTTTCAAAGTGTAAGAGTGTTGGTAATACTTGGCCGAACCGCAAATCTCAATTAATATTCTATGCTCCTATTTAAAGCATGGAACTGAAATTTGATAACGACTGACAAGCCAAGCTTTTGAGAGCACCACCATTAACACTTGATTCTTTTCAACAGTCCCACCAAATCGTCCAACAATATTCGACGCGAAGAGAAGAGACCGGACGAAACTAGTGGAGCCTTACAATGAAGGATCCAACGTCCTTCTCATCTGTGAAGTAGAAGGAGGTAAGTTACTGAACCATTTAATATATCCTGTTTCCCCAAAAGGGGACTACAATATTCTTGTAAAATATTCTTGTCATAAATCCAGATTCCTGAATACTACGAAGCAACTCCTTATGGGAACGCCTAATTTGTCCTACCTGGAATTGAACTTAAGACTACTCAATAAAAGTTAGTGTGGACCGGACTAGCCTGACGAAATAGTACATGATTATCAATAAATATCTTCATTTTCCTTCTATGAACCTAATTTATATAAGTAAGCTGGGCGCAGTATGTCTTCTCTTTCCGTATTTCTCTTTATATGTCTATATTATTTACATACAAATATGTATGCCAAAGTTGAATTCAAATCAAAATGTAAACTAATTAATGTTTCACAGTAAGTTTATTTCTATGTATACTTACTTTAGTTTGGTAATCTATACTTTTTATTTAAATACACGTTTGAGACTTTAAACAAGCAAACGATAAATTTTAGTGCTCTCACGATGTATTTATAGATTTTCATAGGATTACTAAGGTACTTTTAGGTTTAAATCTATATTTCTTAGGATATGAAAATGTTAGATTTCAATTCAACGACCAACTTTCACTGATGCAATAATTTTGTTAAAAGCTAGCGACTAGAATAAAATTCAATATTATATAGAACTGTTACCAGGAACTTTTATGTCATCAGCTTATGTAAAAGTGTTCAAGCCCAGTAAATCAGTTGTGCATGTCAGATAGTCAGTTGTATCAGTCCAGTCATTTGAAATACATTCAGTTCAGCTGCATCCGGTAAGACTGAAAGCGGACTCCGACATATTTGGTAAAAGGTTAGTAAAAAGTGCCTTTAAATCTACTAAAATTCATCTGTAATATTATAAATAAGTAAAGACTGCGAATTCGAATTCTTTTACTAAAGGGAAACTACATTGTGTTCGAGTGTAATAAGCTATATTCAAAACGTTCTTGTGAAATAATTTCTGACTATAACTGGACCGAGCAAAGACGCTGGCAAAAGCTAGTCCAAATATGAAATAAACCAAGCTTAGACCAACACATTCAACGTATACACATAAAAGGACATTATCTAACTCACACAGATTTACGAGCACAGCAAATGGCTTCAAGAGAGGCTGTTTAATCTAGGTCTAACATGGAGATGTCAGGCTTAAGCTAATACAGCTGAATGCCAGGTAGAATAAACCTTAGGCACTGAGGCGTGGAGGGAAATGAAACAAGATGTCTTAGACGTATAGTGGGAACAGGGGAAATGGATAGAGAAAGATAAAGAGAAAATAATATAATTATAATTATATAGAGATGAATATGACATTTCTACTACTTTGTTGGTTCAGTGGGGAAGCGTTACTGCTGAGTATTTGGACTTGAGTTTAGATTAAAATGTTTTTAGAATTTTTATTAGTTTTTCAATAGCACCCAGGTGTCTGGATACGTAACCATAAACACAATGAAGGAATCACAAGGAAATTAATTATAACTGGCGAGATATACACACATCCCGCCACATAATTACACCCGTAATTAGTACTCCTCTGATTTACCCATAAAACAAAAGACGCTTGATGTTACAATATTATGTTTGTAAAGTGATATTATGTTGACAATATTAGTATAGAAAGCTGAACTCCTTAACATGTAGACGCCCATAGAATTGAAAGTTAGACAGAGATTGAGATGATAAAAGCACAACAACAAAGAAGTGTCGGGTATCCAAAAATAAACAACCCCGTTACATCATTTAAACTTCATAAACAACCGTCGCCATAAACCCTAATCACCAAATAATTGATAAAACAAAACAAATCAATAACAAAAATCTTTATAGCTGATACGACCAATTAACGGTCATAATTGTAGCCTTTGAGTGTTAAACAATAAAACATTCCGATCCCAAACAATTTAGGTTCGAATAACAATGGAATCATAAATGATAAACACACAGGAATCGTGGGCGTTGATGATGGGAAATAGTTATGATGTAGTCGGTAACGGTATATATCTGTTTTAGAAGCTACGATAATCCATGACAACATTTGCTAAGAAATGGTAGGATGCATTTGTTCTAGTGAACATAAATATTAATTCAAATTAAAATGATCATACTATTATTAATAGTAGCATTTTCTGATATCGGTAAGCAATTTTTTTGATATCGTGTCCTGCCTGTCCTGTTCCTTGCACATCACAGGCGTCGATGGACACTACTAAATGTGCCAAACTCGTTGCTAAATTTTGGGTTGACTCAATTTTAATTATCATCAACACGCTAAGAAGAAGTAGGTAGTTTGGAATTACTGAAATCAGTAACTAGTACTACGAATAGGTAGGACTTGTTGTTATAGAAACTGTATTTCACGAAACTTTTTGCCTTTGTGATTAAGTCAAGCGCATATTAATACCGCGGTGGGCAGCAGCGCAAGATACAGCGATAATTCATACAAAATATGCAAAAATTATGTAGGAGTATTTGCGTTACATAATTTTATTTGTATCTAGTCCTAAGAACCGCAAGCCAAAAAGGGTAATTCTTCTAACCCAAGTAACATCAGTATCAATAAAAATGTAAAACATGTTTCAAGACAAATTACCATCTTGATTTTGAAACGACTTTAACATATTTCAACTTTAACTTGATGAAAGCCACGTTGTGTCAGGAAGAAAAATGAAGCCATTAACCGCGCTATGATTGGTGCGACAATTTGTCAATAAGAATAATGGTGGCGACCACGAACTTTTGATAATTATCGACTAATGTGTCTATTTCGACAGCGGGGACCGATTTTCTTGTGGGTTTTGATTTTGTTGATGTTGAACTAACAATCATGTTTGATGGTATGAAAGTTGTAGTTGTGTGTAGACGTAATGATAAAGAAGACATTCTGCGTCTACCCCAAATAAATTAATGATGATGACGATAGTGGTGGTGGTTTAAAAGTTATATTATGGTCGATGGTTGTTGTGGTCTTTGCTGAAAATATACATAAGCTAGATAAAATCCAAGACTGATCAATAAATTGTTGAATTGATTTTTGCCGATTACTGAAGACATGCTGTGCAAAACCAAGACGTTGTAGGAAGTCCGACTCAGTGACTCAACATTAGTCAGTCCCATTTAAAGCGCAACGTGTTCGGGATGCTGTGGGAGCTAGCAAACATTTTGCTAGGGATTGATTGCTGCTTTGGATTATAGCGTGAAACCCCTCGCCTCCACAAATACTACTGAAGAACTACAAGAACGCGCTAGCCTTGCCAGCATCCCGAACGCGTTGCCAATACGCTGTACGTGTAGAATAGAGTATGATATTTAAATAAACTTTTCATTCCACAGGTAAACCCCGACCTCGAGTCACGTGGTACTTAGAGAACGTGGTGATCGACGACTCGTTCGAGCAGCGCCCTGACGGCGTGACGGTGAACACGCTGACCTTTCCCAACGTCGGCCGGCAGCATCTGAACGCGCGGCTCGTCTGCCAGGCCTCGAACACCAACCTGGCACAACCGGAGACCAAAGTTCTTATTTTAGATATTAATTGTAAGTACAAAAATAAAATGGATAATGGGGACAAAACATTGAGCGTGCTTTTGGAATTGTAACTGAAAATACAGCACGTTGCAAATACAACAACTCGTTCAATAATCCTTACGACATCCCGAATTTCCATCTATATGCCATAATAATTAAAGTAAGTCGACAACAAGGTGCAGAATCGATGTCCAAACTTTGTATCGTCTTCTGTTCTGTTTGCTTTGCCCTTTTTCTTACTGGAACCTAAGCGACCTCTGCCATGTCAGTTGCCAATGGTATTAATTTTGTTCTGTTTGCTTTGCACTTTCCCTTACTGGAACCTAAGCCATACCTCTGCCATGTCAGTTGCCAATGATAACGTCAAAGAATTGAGTAGAATGTTGTCATGCCACGTTTTTGAAAATATTATAGGTACCAATAATTTATTGGTTCCATTGTCGAAAAACACACATAATATAATTATGATAATACTGGCACCTCATAAAAATATATCAATAAAGGCATATTGCAAACAAAAATTGGTTGTAGTATTCCCTCCAATATGCTATCAATACTTTAATGCATATTCAGCATTTTGTTTATGTCATTTTTGTCAGAGAATTTAACGAAATAAAAAATTTGGGTACCAAAATGTTATTTGAGCAGGATGGCAGTTTTTAAATAATGATCGTAAAACGTACGCTAATAAACTCGATTTTGGTTGCAGTAAAACCAATCACAGTAGGCATACTGACAAAAGAGAAGCAGGTGTCAGCAGACAAGAGGTACGAAGTGGAGTGTAGGACGACAGGGTCAAGACCAGAGGCCTACGTCACGTGGTGGAAGAACAATAGACAACTGAAGAGGATGGCGAAAAATGTGAGTTGATTGTAGTTGCAGAGAGTATTAATTTGAATGCGCTTTTTTTCGGGCCGTTTTTATTATTGTGGAGCCAAGTAGCGAAAGAGTGTATGTATTGTGGGCGGGGAGGGGTGTTATTTGTTTTGAGAACTGTTTGAATTCTGACTAACTGGAAATACGTAACAGCTAAAATAAATGATATTTATGGAATAAATTATAATGTGTTGTATTTAATTGAATACACAACATAAATGTTCTAAGAATAAAACCACTTTATTATTTACAGAAGTATTGATGTGGTTCGAATTAATTTAATTGTCATTCTAAAATCTTGATTCTCAGACGTAAGTCTGAGAATCAAGATCGCTCGCTAAATTTTGATTATATTGTTGTCACAAAACTGAGCTAAAAACTTAAATCCATAAATAAAATCCCATCAAGCTCAAAAACGCCTCATCTCACTTGTTTATAACCGAGCCAATCTCAACACCAAACACCAGAATCACTTCCAGAGCATACAATATCAAATGCAATTTAACGTAAAGCGCATCTTTTCGCAGTTCTCCGAGAACAACGAGACGTTGAGCGTGCTCAGCTTAGTCCCCGGCGTCGAGGATGACGGCAAATATTTGACATGCCGCGCGGAGAACAAACACATACAGGACTCGGCTATTGAGGACAAATGGCGGCTCAATGTTCACTGTGAGTATTGATGACAGTTTGAAGGGGGAATGAGGAGATGGATTGGGTTTTGATTGGAGTTTTGTGATTGGAGATAAAGTGTTGAGTTTTACTGTTGAGATTGTTTTAACGTTTGTATATCGCAGGGTCTCCTAGTGTTGGATTCAGTGGTAATTTTAAACCTTTTAGAAATTTATTAATAATTAAAAAGAAGTTTACGTTGTCTTCTTCTATAACGTGTGGTTAGTGCCTAACCTTGTATTAGAGTTTTAATGCCGCCCATAGGCCTCTGGTTTAGCTTTACATGCCGATGCCGTCGAGAAACATCTCATACCATGCCATATCGCATGCCTAAAGAACGCTTTACGTTAAAGCAATCTAAAAGGCACACAATTTCTCACTAAGCACAGACCTGAAAACAAAGAAACAACAGTAAATAGTTTAGAGTTTTAAAAAGATAATGTCGAATCAGGCAAAATTTTGATAATGACGAGTTCATACGAGTACCTACATGCAGATTTCGTTGAAAACACACATTTTGCTAACGAGGACAAATGGAACCCCGCTGTAAGCATTCATCAGAATTGAAAGGATTTTGATTATAGAAACGATGACGGATACGGAGATTTGGAGTCGGTATTTCTTTGCTTTACGTTGTTAGAATGATCTTGTTATATATATGTGATAATATATTAGAATAATCTTGTTACGTTACTAAAGAATTATATAAAAATAAGTTATATGTGAAAAAAGACAAGTTACTATAGCATCACATTTTTTACTTCATTATTCAGGTGTTATTAGATGCTAAACAGTTTTAATCCCCGACCAAAAAAGCGGGGTGTTGTAAGTTTGAAGTGTGTGCATCTATCTGTGACGTCATAGCCCCTGAACGAATGAACCGATTTTGATAAAGATTTTATTAAGCTTGTCATAATAGCAGTGTAATTTACAACACAAGATTTAAGTGTTCTGTAAACTTGCAGCAATATTGGTGTTTCAATAGAAAATTCTCGCGAAATATTTATTAGTCCTCCAGTTAAACATATAATAAATTGAAAAACTTAAAAGGTTTCTAACATTTTGTTAATCAAGTGTCCCTAATACGTTCTTACATGAAGCATATAAGTTCTTTTAAAACTATGGCATAAGGAGCTCCGTCTACAAAAGTTGAACTTTCCAAACTATGATGTGAAACAACTTATACAACATGAATTTTCTCGTTTATTTTCTAGTAAAACTTTACAAATATCTTCGAGCTTGTCTGAAGCAACTTTGAGTTTAATGAAAAAACTAATTCTAAACTAAATATCCAAGAAAGTGGTCTTCGAACACGTGTCTCGACCACTGTATTATCAACTTGGTAATTCCACTCCAGTCATCTCACTAATTCTGATATCAACTTGTGATTGGATAACTTTCGACTTCTCGAAGTTTCTTTGTTAAAACACTGTTTTTCTTTCAGTTCAGTTCACTAAATTGTAGATGGTTTTATTACTATTCGAGTACATAGTTGAAAGACGTTTGGAAATTGAAGATATTATTGTTAGATCGAATTCATGTTTTTGTTATACATACATTTGCAATTTTTGTACTCTCGTGTACACTTTACTTTAGAGGCCTCTAGAGACTTAGAAATATATTGGAAAAAGGCATCTAGTTTCAAGCTGCTATTTTAAATTTCGTTTACTTAATATTTTCTTTTTTACTCAAAAATATACTGGAATAAAACAATATGTCGATCACAATTATATATTTAGATTCCTGTTAATGTTACTTTTAACTTGCTAGCTTTTGCAGAATTTAATGACATTATACACTGTAGCACTTCCAGTTAAGGCACTCTTTGCCCAGCAGTGGGAGTATGTAGGGGCTGACAGAGGAACAACTTTTAGCTGGCTCATAAACAAGGATCTAATCGCATATTCACTGTTGTGAAATATGGGTATTTTGTTTCAGTAGTAAACATAGAAAAGTTCAAGTCTTCTGTCCATGGGGGGCTGAAACTGCAGAACACTTAAATTATTAGTACACACGCCGTTTGTTCCTTCCACTTTAATACAAATCAGGGGTCCTAAAATGGCCTATTTAGCAGAATCATAACAAACACGTTAATATTCTTCAAATGGTCACAGACGTAGTTAATATTATCAAATGTCACTTTGTAACCGCTCTATGAATTGTAGCGTCATTTTAGGCGCCCTGGTCACACACACGCCGTTAATTAACCTATGAGCCTTCTAACTAACAACATTGTTCACAGATGTCCCCATAGTTGACCTGAAGATGGGCTCTAACCTCAACCCTGACGAGATCAAGGAGGGTGACGACGTGTACTTTGAGTGCACAGTGAAGGCTAATCCCAAGACACATCGCCTGGTCTGGTTCCATGATGTGAGTAATTGGAATCATTGTAATTTGCTTAGGGTAAGCTGCGGATGGCTTTGTTGATTATGTTGGTAACGGTGTTGGGATGTATCAAGGGGTGTACGTGATGAAGCGAATTTGATAATTGATTGAGTAAGTATTAATTCAAATTATTATCTAATAATAAGGGATGAATTGAAGGGTTGGGGAGAGGTTTACTCTATAGTTTACACACCCACATTGGGCCATTCCGTTAATAAAAAAGAGTAAAAGGTTTGTAAACGCACCAGTTAGACCAAACTTTAGCGTTATTACAACGGACTGTCCCGAAGAAGTAGATATATGGTATCGATGTACTTTATCAATTTTGTAAATTCCATGTGATAAAGGTATTATTCCTACTGTCTTTTAAAGAAACAAGAATTGTTTTTTTTTTGAGAATAAATTGAGACGTAAAATTCCCTAATAAAACATCATCCGACCCTGGGGTCAAACCTAGGATGAGAAACACAGCAGTCGCGTAGGTACTGGACTAACGACACAGATATAACATAATAACACATACATAACATGAGAATACTAAAATTCGATTTTTTGCTAAAAAAAGAAAAATTGATTTTAATCTGCTGACATAGCAGATATTCTTATCCAATATAAAAGTAGCGTCTGGATATAACTGTTTAAGATTAACGAAAATCAATACTGTGTTGAGACAAAAATTATTCAAGTTAGTAGTCTTGTTGTAATTCTACTTAGTGCCCATTTAGTCTTGTTACTAGACTTTTTTCGGCCCTACGATTCAATTATCTTTCGAAGTTATTAATATCAATAATGTACCGTACGACATAACTTAGAAGTTCACCAGCAAAATTCGTTATACAAAAATAACTTGCTGTACCTACTTAGTTGAGTTTTATTAAATGAGCTTTTGCTATTAATATAGCTGTTGCTATATTCTTTCGAACTGCCTCGTTGGTCTAGTTGACGCAAATGCTTTTGCTGAGCAAGAGGTCCTGGGTTTGATTCCAAGGTCTGTGTTACTGGAATTTGCAATTAGGGATTTTTGAGTAGTAATAGGGTTGTACCTAGGACTTAAACATCACTGGTGAATTGTAAGAGAGCTTCAGTGTGTTCCCCTAACCCTGCTTTGTTAATTACACGTCGGTAGTGCTTTTCAGTTATGGCATACGATAGTGCAGGTACATATCCTTTTAAACAATTAATTAGAAGTAAGTACTGCATGTAGGTACGATAAAATATTTATGCAGTATAAAATTACTTGCCCTCAGGTCCCGGTAAACTGCAATTCCTTTATGTATAAACGTTCCAGGAAACGCAACGTACTACGGTATTCACTGTTAAGAGACATTTAATTTATAACTGTAATGCATTGGCGACCCCAAGTGCACGGACCGCGAGGTTATTTGTGATTCTCTATGTTTTGCACTGTTGTTGTTAGGGTACATTTTTGTATAATGTTTCATTCAGTTACATGGTTTTTAATGGTAGGTATTTGTCAGTGTGCCCTAGAATCAAAAGATGAAACTATTACAAAGTTTTAAAAAAACACCTTGGAATTTTCGAACGCGTTCTTTGAACGTATACACTGCAGGTCTGGCCAATTCCGTGTCGATAAGTGTCGTCATTCTCTACTACTACTACTACTCATAAAAAATATCAAAGCCATTTGCAACAACGGCAACGGGGATATCCTTTCCGCTAAACAATACATGATAAGATACTCATTAAACCATTTTAAGTTAGCCTTTGATGCCTACAGTTTAGGACTTCATAAGTATTTTTTGCCCAGAACTCAGAAATCCAACACAACGAGGGTGCAGGCGTCATCCTGAGCGCCCAGAGCTTGGTCTTGCAGAGTGTGACGAGAGCAGCTGCAGGGGACTACACTTGCATGGCAGCTAACAGTGAAGGGAAGGGCACCAGCAACCCTGTCACCTTGCTGGTTCGATGTGAGTATTTTGACTTAAGTTGGGCTGATAAGAGTTCACATATGACAGCTGAACTCTATCAACCCACGACGATTTATAACTAAATTTACAGTCACTTACGGAATAAGCAGATAATCCCATAAATAGGATAAAAGATATCCCCTTAGTGACGTATTTTATTATTATGTACGTTTACATAATTGACATCTTTATGTCTACATAATTTGGCATTGAAATGACTGACAACTGCCTAGGTGTACACGTTTTTAGAGTACAAACTTTGCAACTGTTTTAGCCACATTTGTGTTGTTTGCTGTAGTAAACAGATAATATCATGCAGCAACTAACAAACGCTTAATATTATACCTAGGTATATGGTTTCGAACACACTTTGACTCCAAACTCAAACGCGCGTCTAGCATTTAATGTAGGAAGCGAGTGTCACCGGGGATTCGAAATGCTCGTAGGGCTGCTTAACTCTGGTAAATAATTAATAATGGCCCGTATTTATCGTCTTTATTTACCCGAATATTAAATGCTTGTCAGTCAAATAAGCGATAAGACCACCCGGTCTTATCGCTAAAAGCGATCGTCACACAGCGTTCTGATTTGCATCAAGTCCAACGGTGACGACACAGCCAATTAAGTCTTTTGATCCGAAGAACTAAAAATAGTTCTCCAAGAAACAAATAACGCCATTGTGAAAACAAAACACAACATAAAATGGCGTAACGTCCGGCAAACGTCAAAGACACCTAAACAGCATAATAAAATCCGGACACTGCTGCATGACCCTTTAAATAGTAAAACGGGAAGGGTCAAGTAACAAAATGAGAACTTGGCACATGGAATATAAACTATAGCTATACTCTACACGGTGTAATCCCACATCGCGATAGAAACTTTTCCAAGTATTAACAGTAACTACATGATTCAAGACCCCTATAGTTAAAATCTTCAGTGGGTGATGGAAAAAACAAATAGACTGCTACAAACATAACCCTTCCTTTCGGTATTGCCATAGTAGGGTAAAAAAATCTGCCGTTTCAATCAAAAGTACAATACCTACACCGTCAAAATACATGAATCAGCTGATTTATTTACAATAACCGACAATTAATTTCAACTTATCAGGTTTGATTCACGATTCCTTACCGTGTCATCATCAGCCTACAACAGACCACTGCTGGACATATGAGTCTTTAATCGCACGCCACTTAACTCGATTCAACTCTCATCCAGTCGCTACCGTGTATCGTGGGCAAATTGGAATATCAGAAACATCTTTATTTGAAAAATACCATCCCTTATTTCTCTTTGTGTAAATTACAACCCTGATTCTGCAGTACACTCAACATTCGTTTGAGGTTAACAAAATTTTCGAGGCGGTTAGATTGCTCTGGGACCTAGATTGTGTACATTTTGATAAAGCTGTTAGGAAAGATGTTACACGGACGTTTTGTGGAATAATGGCCGGAGAATTGGTAACGAAATAATAAGTGTTTTGTTAGCCCGTTCAAACAATGGAAATGGAAGTTTAGAGTACAATGTGACTGTGGGACAATCAACATTTGAATATTCGGTCTGGTTTGAGGTTATGAACAGGTCTGTACTCTGTAGGTACATTTAGTGTTACACTCAGTTTAGTTTTGGTGTTTGTAATGTAACTTACCTACTAACCTCTTGCGAGGTAATGTGTTATTTTGCAGAGTAAGGTAGGTACTAGTTTTGGCCCGTGACTTCTGCCCGTGTAAAAGCCACATAAACATGCATCAGCATCATCCACATGCTGAATTCATCCACTACTGGATATAGGCCTCTGCTCTTTTCTTGTGCCAATCTCCACGTTCCTGTGCCATTTTCATCCAGGTTTATACAACTATACTTTATGGCAATAGTGAAAGAAAGAAAGAAAAAGCATTTATTAGCCCGCACAGGACAAACACACAAATTAAAATGGTGAAATTAAAAGTACAACTGAAATTAAAGGTACAACTATCTATACCAACTCTATACTATCTATCTATACTATCTATCTATCTGTAGGTAGTGCTTTCAGTGAAATAGTTTTTGTAATTGGATCAGTAGTTCCACTGATACCTCTTACAAACAACAAACAATTTCACCTCCATAATTATATTAGCTGAGATTTATTTGGCAATTCAATTGCGACAAATCTCCAAAACGCAAAACAAGCGAATAAATATAATGTCATCACAACATGTGCCAAGCCAAGCAAAGAAACACCGAATACCCAACTGCGAACACTGCGCAAAAATCTCTACCCATTGCTTTTCAAACTGTCAGTTCCACACTCGAAATAAAATCTCAACTAACAAAAGCAACTATTTTCCACACCAAAAACCAACCATTAGGAGAAAACCAGAACTAAACACGCAAAATATTATCACTTAAAATGTAGAAAATTATATTAAAATTTTGTTGGGACGGGACGAGATAAAGGGAGGTTGAATTCCCCTCGAGGACCGTAAACCGTCCCTGTTTCCGTCAACCACGGAAGTGATATAAAAACCTGAGAAAATGCAATTTACTTGCAAAATGGACGAGGGGTTGCACAGTGGGTCCTTAAAATGGTCCTTTTATGAACAGGAACCCGTTTAATGGCAGATGCATGGAAGTTCCCTGATGAAATTTGGACGAAAGGAATGTTATTAAAATGTTTTAGTTTACAGGGAGATTCCGTAGAGGGGGGTTCTGTAAAGTTTCATGTATATAGCGTAAGTTTGTTGGTAATTGAAAACTGTGTTTTGAGGACTTAAAGACTTCTTAGAAAATCTTTGCACCTGCTTGCATTATTAAAATTGAAACAATTTTCATTTGTTTAGTCTACCCCAGATATACTGCGATTTAATATTCACACTGTTTGGATTAAGTAAACATATTATTTTTTATTGGACAAAGCAAATAATTTTTATTTCCTATTTTTATAAAATTCAAACTACAAACCAAGCTATTGAATGATTAAACAAATGGCACAGATAGAATTGATGTAGTGATGATGATTGAGCACCACACCCAGCCAGGAGCAAGCCTGACCCGGACAAGCCGGATACACCAGGGGGCACTTTTTTGTAAGGAAAGACATGCTCTGGGATGGGAGAGGAAGCCCGACCAACCGCAGCCAGTCGGGCACAATCAGACGACTATGCAGCCTAGAGCCAATATAGGAATAGTGGTAAAGACAGGTACAATCCATAGGAATGAGCATTGGTGTTTTGACCTTCGTTTGGTTGGTCTCTTCTAGCATTGGAGAATCATGTTCGTTTCTGATGGTTGCGATTCCATTCGTTTTTGACACGTCTTATTAACAAGTGGCACAGATAGAATTTAGTAAAAAACAAAACATGGCAAAAGTAGATTATTTACCATAATGCATTTGCAAATAGAGCTCAAATTCATACATCAGGACCAAAAAACCATAATGTTTTAGTACAAACCGCACCTGCAACTCAACACTATCAGCTCAGTTTAACTATTTCCATTGTATCACAGGTTAAACTTTATTAGTGTTCGACCGAAATTCGACTTTTGGACGAAGCCTAAGGTATAATAAATAACTCTTAAGAAATTTAGTTCTAGATTGGCAAAACTGAAAATTATAATGATTTTTAATACTTATCAATTAGGAGCGTATTTTGGCTATAACAGTATAAGACCAAAACCGCGATGCATGGACTGTATGAAGCATGATATGGCAAGAATGGAGGTGTCTGATGTGAGATGACGATCAATAGAAATGTATGGAAGAAGAAGACAAGCTGCGCCGATCCCAAATAAAAAAAAAAGTCTTACATGTTGTAAATGTTATTAACATTTACAACATGAAAGATTTTTTAAGTTGTTTTTATAAAGTCAATCATCATTGTCCTGCCCTTTTCCCAATTTATTATTGACCCCGCGTATCTCCTTCACCCCGCGCATCGCCTCTTACATCGCGCTCCCGCGCAATCATAAAAGCTCCTTCAATTTCGGTGCTTACAATAAAAAAGCAAGCGCAAAGCGACTTCGGTCAATTTTCGCCGAAGCGGAAGGTGGAATTTTCAGCCGAAGGTCGGCCTCGGTCGGACACTAGACTTATCATTAAAACTGCCGGCCAAGTGTTCCGAGCTGCAGTTTTATAACGATCGCCAAGTTTCTCCGTTCTTGTTAGACGGGGACGTAATATCGTACGTCATACTTTGTCCCAAGTTTCGTTATTGTTTATAGTTATTTATGAGAGAAGCTGTAATTTTCAAAGGATGACTGTTTTTTGTGATTATGCAATGGAATATTACATGTATATAACCCATAGTTGTCTGAAATTTCATCAACTACGAGTATAATTTTAAAACACTTGAATTCTGAAATTACGGGTAAGTATGTATTTACTAAATCCCGTCAGACACAGAAATATGTTAATGTTGCCCTCTTCGCGCATGAAACTACATTCAAATAGTCCCTACGTTATGTCCATAAAAATATTTAATAAACTACCAGATGCAATAAAAAATGAAATGAATTATTAATTAAAAAAACATACTACACAATAAACGAATACTTAGCTGACAAACAAATAAAGGGTGTAAAACACCTCTTAACGAAGCCGAAAGACACTTGTTCTCTTCGTCATTGCGATAATTTTTTTGTTCTACACCATACCTGGGAACCCTCTAGTTACGGAGATATTGGGGGTCAAAGTTCCAACTTTTTGACAAGTTTTTAATGTAAGTAGTAAGTATTACTTTAAACACCTCCACGATCCCCGTACTATTCAATCCATCCATCAGCACAATGTTTTGAGTGGGATACATTGAGTTCTACGACAAAACATGATTTTTCACCCCAAAAAAAAAAAAAGTCGTTTCCCAGCAATATTTTTTCGTAAAGTTACTTAGTTTGATGTACAGAATGCTTGGTTGACGGCTTCGTGATGAGGTCTTTTACACCCTGTAGGTATATTTAACACAAACAGACACCATACATTGTTAGTCGTCTAGAACTCACCCTAAATACATAGATAAATATTATTTTATTAATATAAAATATTGTAATATTACCTAATTAGTATTATGAATTAAGTGTTGTTTGTTTATTAAATTTTACAATTAAATTCAATAATTTTAAATATACTATAATAATAATTATGCTCCCTGCCTACACAATGACATGTGCCTTAAACAAATGTAATAATTTAAGATAAATTGATCTCAATAACTATAAATAAATATCTACTATACTAAAACACTTACTATGTTTCTTAAGATTTATATTTAAATGTCGAAAATAATTACAATAATATTGATCTCAGTTATAATTCATATTGAAATAATGATGTCATTTTATGTTATTGCTACGTCTATAATTGTTATCGTGTGTATAAATGTGTTACATACCCTCTGTTTGTAAATCATATCTTTTATTAACTACTTAAAATTAATTTCTAATCTTGTTTATTGCTGTGCCCTAACAGGGTCCATAAATGTTCTTAGCTGTAAGCCCATTGTAACATATTTTTAAACTTATGGTACGCAAAATAAAATGAATATGAATATAAATCTATAATTTCAGAATTCAAGTGTTTACTTAAAGTATCTTACTTGTGGTCAGTTGACAGAAATCCACATATTTAATTTAATTGCCAGCCAATTTTTTTAAATCTTAGGTTATTAAATAAAATAAAATTATTTTTATTCAGACAAAGTCCATTTAGTTAGTAGGTACGACACCCAACTTAGAAACTGGTGTAAGTACCTACTTATATCTACCCGAAACCAAAAACAAAACAATTATTGTGGAGATATCCTTGCTTGTTAATCCTCTAAGCAATCATTTTGCTTTTCACGTCTTTATATAACAAACAAGGTTTGACATAATATCGTTAATAACCGTTAAAACTTTTTCCAGAAAGGTATTGTAATTATTGTAGTAAGCATTAGCCCCAAAGGCAAGCTTTAAGTGTCAAAAAGGAACTATTAGGTCTCGTTGAAGGATAAACCACACAATAACTCATCTGCGTGAAAAAAAACTAAACACCCTAAAATTAAACACCCAACTTTGCTACATATTCAGATCTGATACGAATGTTTTCTGTCCTAGATGCTCCTGTTTGTGCTGAGAGAAGAGACGGAGAACTCTTCGGGGCACTAAAACAAGAGACTGTCTCCCTACACTGTTCTGTAGATGCAAACCCAGCACTCGTATCCTTCCATTGGACCTTCAACAACTCTGGAGAACAAACTGAACTGCCGCCTAAGTAAGTTTTGGTCATGATTACATGACACATAAACATACCCATTACCTGCCATACGTATTATTGGAATCAAATATAACAGTTCACAACTTAGGACCCATTAATGTTAATATTTATCCGTGGTGCTAGGCAACTGGGCCTATCCAAGTTGTAAACGTCCCTATTGGCCTTGTTTCGTTCTGTCTCCTGCTGAAATGGAGGGAAGTGGAAATTACGGTTTTTTCCTACTCCTCCACTATACTTTTTTGATTAATTTCGTTGCGGGATCCAAGACAGTTAAATTCATTCTCTGGGACTTCGTCGTCGTCATGTTTGCTTGGTAGGCAAGTTGTAAGTACCGATTCTATAGATCACTGGCTCTAGCCTAGACTTGTGACCATTTATATCTTGCACAGGACCTGTACTGTTTGTGACAGTGACCAAAATAAGGTTTTCCCGAAGAACGGATCAAGTAACGTTAATAGGTCTTAAAGAGTCTTTGTTTATGGAGAGATTAATATAGACAGGCTCTTGTTTTTAACACCTTTAATCATGCAATCATCTGAAATATCTAGCCAGTCTCGTTACAGATAAATAGTTTGCCCCATTACATCATTTTAAACTAAACTAGGACAGCGAAAGGCACCTATCAATAAACTATTGTAGGAACAACTTTGTTTGACACTAAACTTCAAACTACCATTGTTTCCCATCTTCACCCTTTCATCTTTTATATTTAATATCTCATTGAAAGTACACAGTGTTGGCCTAGATATTGCTTCGAAAGCCGTAAACAATGAACAGATATTAGATATTGTACTGTCGGCTAATTTTAAACTTAAATTAATAACATGTTGTAACTAGTGTTTATTGTGGAATACGGAAAATCGGATAGTTAAGTGTAACAGAACCAGAATGGTTTATTCGGCTGAACTTATGCGTTACTTTTAGAACTGCCATAGAATTATAAAAAATATGTTTCTAGTCTGGGACACTTATCCTCTGAAATAAAATAGTTTCTTTTAAAGGTAGGTTATTTTTACAAAATACAAAGAACCGAGATATTATTATAAAACCAATTTCTTATTTTGTCCAGGTTGTACAGCAGTCACGGCCACACTTCGACCCTCAACTACACTCCGACGACTGACATGGAGTACGGAACCCTAGCCTGCTACGGAGAGAACGCTGTGGGGCAGCAGAAAGTGCCCTGTTTGTTCCAGTTGGTTGCTGCTGGTGAGTCCCTAAAACTTGACCTTTTTTACATACATATCTCGGGACCATGGGCACATGAGTAGATCCGTTTATCTACTCATGTGCCATGGGGTCATCAAGCTATGGAACACCAAATTAAGCTGATCTCTCATCGTAGGAGAAGCTCATACAAGGAGAGGTTATACTGGTTCTACATAACCACTAAAACTTGACCTTGATGTTTCGCCCTGTGTACGAGCGGCGAACTCGCATTGGCACTTTAGGCAACTTAAAATAGCACATACATTACAAGACTAATGTCCTGGAGGGCAAGGACCTACACCACTTCCACATTAAAATCTCTATTTGAGGAACTTTGACTTAGTTATATTAAACATGCTACTTCTTGCTACGTATTGCTTTGTTTATCACTTGTGCTTTAATTCTAATTCGATAAATCCAGCATCGTATAACAAGATTCTAAAATATGGTCAAGGTTTTCTTTGGCAGAATGAAAATTAATAAAGAGCAAAGTTTGATTTAGGCCTCGAAATAATAACCCATTTTAGTTCTACAGTATAAACAAGCTATAAGTACTGAACTACTAAACTGTACTTATGAACTAATATTCTGTTATTATGATCTTCGTTGGTCAATATTATTTTGGTTTAGATAAAAGCAGACGTTTGAGCTAAAGTAAAGTTTGCTGAAGATTTACGAAATTAGTTTGTTGATAGCTGTAAACATCTGTGTTAGGTATTATTAGACAAATATGATAAGTTTTGATACTTTTAATTACAGATAAGTCAAATAACAGGCTCCGTACTAAGTAACTAAATGATAGCGTTTATTCGTGGTGTCATTGTATGCATTAGATACATAAAATATTACTTCTGACAAACTGTAAATCAGTTTACAGTTTAGAAACTGTTTTTGCATAAATATTTAGATGATTATATTTATCAGGCATCAATCTGCGTTTATAATATATCAAAATAATTTAAAAATGAATTTTCGCACGCCCAGACACTTCTGGGAACCAGAATGAATAATGAACCAGAGTGACAACAGTTTCTTTTTTTCCTTTTAGCACAATGAAAAACGCTATGACACATTGCAAAACACCTTTTCTTATCTTAAAAAAATCCAATATATGAATTAGTTAAACCCTCATTTATTAATCATTTTGTCCTGCATACAGGTCGTCCATTCCACCTGCAGAACTGCTCGGTGGCCAACCAGAGCATCGACTCGTTGAACGTGGAGTGCGTTGAGAACTTCGACGGTGGACTGCCACAGACCTTCCTCATGGAACTGCTGGAACTACCCTCACTTATTGTGAGTCTCAAAATTCTTTTTTAAACCTTAGATGGTAGATGTCACCATGTCTTCGAATTTTTGAAACTAGGACATGCCGGTTTCTTCACGATGTTTTCCTTCACCGTTTTGAGAGCAGTGGTGATGAAATAAATTACACAAAGTAATGCGCCTGTTTGAGTTCAAACCCACGACTTACTGTTCGTAAGTCGGGGCCGCCAAATATTGTCATAGTAAATGCCCAAGTTTAGTGACAATTAAGAATATTGAGTACTTTGTATGTTTGTGTAATTTACATAATTTATTTGATTGACGGATACACTGGTTCAAAACATGGATGCCAGAGGCGACAAAACTGAACTAAACTTGCCTAAAGACGGCAGCATTAGCATTCATTCTGATAATTTCACAAATAACAACATTATTTCTTTTCAGGTCCGTTACAACGTCTCCACAAACCGAACCCCTCCTTACTTCGAGATCCGAGGTCTTCCACCTGGAGTGAGCTACAGGATCGACCTGTATGCGGTCAACGCAAAGGGAAGGAGTGATGTGTCCACGATAGAAACTGTCACGCTAAAAGGACAGGCTAAATTTACCGGTAAGTCGTTTTACTGTAAATGCTAGCTAGTCATCCCACTGCTGGCTTAAGGCCTTTTTTCATGAATTGAAAGGAATCAAAAAGTCCAAATAATATAAGGCTTTTTGATGAATTATACTAAAGTCAGGGCCTGATATGTAGATGAGTAAAAAAAGTATTTCTATAGCTTCTATTATATCAAAAGAAAAAAACTTTAAGCTTCGAAGTGGACTATAACGCCCTTAAATCTTCAGTCACCTTCCATTCGGATTTTGAGAAATATGCTGAACCTATAGCATCAAAATCCGAGATTAGGATGACCCACGCTAGACCGTGTCGGGTCCGAGCCGAGTGTCGGCCGTAGCACGGTCAACTAAATATTACATATTATTTTGTATGGACACACTCACGTTATACCAAGAGGCAACCGAGTGACGGTCAAGCAACGGACAATACGATACGCTACGAGTCAAGCTTTTCTTAGAAAGTTATTGGGTTTCTCGAAATTTGATTTGTTGTCGAATCTGATATAGCTTTTGTGATTTTTTGACCAAACTGCCAACAACTATTGTCATAGGTTAACATAGATCCATTATGTATTTGAAGTTCCTTATTTGACATGCTTATTAGACCAAATATTTGGAGAATATTTATCCAACCACTTTGCATCTTTCGGAACTCCAGATGCAACATTGACATATTCTAATCACGTCAACCTGGAGCCAAACTGGTAACAGGAAACTTATACCCATATCACCGAGGCGTCATGGATTTAAAACGCACACATAAGCGTACAATTCTTCACATACAATCCTGGAACAGAATACCCACTCGACTTGCTATTTCTTCGTTTAGAATCTGTTGGTATCGCCATTAAGTGCTTCCCCCAAATAAGCAGTTCTCACGGTCCAGAACGGCACCCACATAAAGTTCAACTTGGAAAATAGCTCAAAACAGAAGGTTCACTTAAGAATATACGTATTTCTGTACTTTTGTTATGCAACGTCGGAAGCTACTGAATGATTATATAAATACAACACACAAGTACATTTTGGCCCCCAAAATTGTTTGAATTGTTTACCATCGATACGCTGAGAAGAAAGGACCAAAACAAAGGCATTCAACGGTAGTATGCGTCCGTGCACTAGTAAATAATGCATTTAGTAGTACGAAAATATAGAACAAATTGTCCCTAGTTTTTATCCAGCTCGAAGGACCGAAATAAAGGAATAAATATTGATTCGCGATAGCAAGTCTAACGTACACAGTAAGTATACCCCCACATAACTTATTCACATTTCCCTAACATAATTACTCAGAACAGACTCATCACTCAGTAAAAAAGTCATCCTTTTTATTAAGTCTTTTACGCTAGCTTCAACCAAAGGAGATCTCGTTGTGACTGGATTTTCTGTTCTTCGTCTGTATCCTGTTTGAACCCAGAAGTCTGAAAGTGTTTACTTATTTGCGATCCAATTCGAACTCTTAAACAATTATAATGTACTTCTTTGTACCGAGTCCACGGTTTTTATTACTTGCAAACAGTATTGGGAAATTCCTTTTATATAATTCAGTTGAATTTAGCTAGTAGTGTGTTTGGTCTAGTTTTTCCAAGAAAATAGTACTGGAAGATAGTTTTTCGACACGGAAAGAGCAGAAAAACAACAATCACTGCGTAAAAAAGCATACAAAATTATTGTTAAAAACTTGGCTCTATGCTAATTTGTAAGGTTTGTTTGTATGAACTCGGGAGTCTTGGACAAGAAAAAAAGAACATATATACCAGCTAAAGATAAAGATAAAGATACTTTATTTGTTAAAAACGTGCGTTTACACACAAATCGTGCATGCAAGATCTTAGTAAAGTGGGGTAGGTCCATACATGTTTTACCTAGTGAGGTGTACAAATTAGTTTTTTTTTAACAATTATGCGGATTAAATTTAAGGATTTATTTTTACATTTATATTTTAACCCTTGTTTCTCTGGTATACTCATAATAACTAATTATTTTCTTTGAATTACATAATACAATTAAGTAAAAAAATACACATTGTCCAATTTTCATGAAGATAGAACTGAAATAATGATGTGCAAAGGTAAAATATGTCAAAAGGTACAAAATAATAATTTATATCAGATGGTAATATACGTCAAAAAGTAAAAATGTATCAAAGGTAAAATATGTCAATCGATAAAATATGTCAAAAGGTATCCGATAAGAAGTCGTTTATATTATAGTAACTTTTGTCTGTTAATAAATTCCAAATCTCTTTTTTAAATAAATTTGTAGTCAGAGCTTTGTAAGCCTCAGTCTTACAAAGCTCTGACTACAAATTTTGTTGTAAATCTTAGGGGCCATACAAAAAAAGCTTTTCGACATTAGAGCGGTTTTAGCTGAGTGTAAGCAAAGTTGGCTATTGTCGCGTCTGTTGCGTGGAAACGCGTCTGATAGCCGTGGAAATAGTTGGTGGGTTACTTTTTACAAAAGATCCTACTTCAAAAATGTATGGAGACGGTAAAGTTAATAATTTGTATTTAGTGAAAAACGGTTTGCAGCTTTCTGTCGATTTTAAGTTAAACATAGCTCGTATACATCTCTTTTGCGCTTTAATCGCAGTTTCTTTGTTTGTTGACTTTCAGCAAAAAATTATACCATAGCGCAGCACTGATGCTACCAGTCCATGATAAGCCGTTATCAAGGCGTCTGGGTTAAGTTCTGGGGCCAGTTTGAAAAGCGCATACGCGGATGAGCTCAGCTTTTTACTCACGAGTTCGATGTGGGCTTTCCAGTTCAAATTCGCGTGAATTATTACACCGAGAAATTTGGCATTGTCGACTTTCATTAGTACTGAGCCATTGTGCTGGGTTTCAATAGCATTATCAGTCTGAGTCCGTTGAGTGAAAGCATAATATTAGCCTTATCTAAATTAATTTTAAGATTATTCCGATTTAGCCATGATATTATCGCTGTCAGAGATTCATTAATGTCAATTTCGTACATGTCCTTGTTTTTACATGTTATAGTCACTGTACTGTCATCTGCAAATAGGGTCATGGGGTGTTTAATAGCACTAGGTAGGTCATTAATGTATACTATAAAAAATAGAGATCCCAGTACGCTGCCTTGCGGGACTCCGTATACTGGCGTTCGTTTATCTGATACAAAGATTTCCCCTTTCTTTGTCTTATTATTAATTTTGGCTATTTCTGTGTACTATTTTCTGTCAGTAAGGTAAGACTGTATAAGACTGAATATATTTCCCCTAAGTCCACATGCCTCTAGCGTCTTTAAAAAAACCTTATGGTCTACGTAATCAAACGCTTGCGTCATATCGCAATATATGGCGCACACCGGAATTCTCTTGTCCATACTGCCTATTACTTTATGCAAGAAGTCATAGATGGCCATATTGGTTGTCCGGTTTTTTCTAAATCCTTTCTGCTCATCTACTAATATGTGTTTCTTTTCAAAATACGAATACAGTTCTTTAAAAATATATTTTACAAAAAATTCAGATATGATCGAAATGAGGGCAATTGGTCTGTAGTTAGCCATCTGTTCATTATCGTTCTTTTTAAATAATGGTTTTACTATAGATACTTTAAGGGCATCTGGACATACACCTGCACAGATACTTAGATTTATAAGATAGCTTATAGGTGGGTACAGATAAAGTCAGATACATATTTAATTACCTTTGTAGAAATTCCGTCATATCCTGTGCTGTTTGTTGACTTTAGTGACTTTATAATGTTTTTTATGTCTCCAGGTATGCTGGGGGAAATATAAATTAAATCTTGATACAGTATAATCTTTGATGTCGCATTAATTCCTGAGTCTTGAATGGGTTGAATTTTGTCTACGAAAAAAATATTAAATGCATTAGCCATTTCTTGGGGGTCTTTTATTATTTTATTATCTACGTTAATCTGTGTAACTGATTCTTTAGGGAAACACGATTATCATTTGTTTATTATATTCCATGTGGTTTTAGATTTGTTTGTTGAAGTTTTTATAGAATAATTGTTTTGAGCTCGTTTAATTAAGCTTATAATTTTTTTAAACCTTTTATTGTAATTTAGGAAGTTTGACTTGTTTGTTATGTTTGGTTTAAGTCTGTAACGCCATAGTAATTTTCGTTTATTTTTGCTGCGTAGTTTTATACCGTGTGATATCCATTTAGGTTTTTTTTATTCATCATAATCATCATTTCAGCCGAAAGACGTCCACTGCTGGACATAGGCCTCCCCCAAGTGTCGCCACATTGACCGGTCCCGTGTGACTCGCATCCAGCGGATTCCCGCAACCTTCACCAGGTCATCGGTCCACCTAGTGGGCGGCCTTCCAACGCAACGTCTTCCGGTTCGCGGTCGCCACTCCAGAACTTTTCGGCCCCATCGGCCATCCGTTCTGCGAGCAATGTGCCCTGCCCACTGCCACTTAAGTTTGGCAATTCTTCGGGCTACGTCGGTGACCCTGGTTCTCTTGCCTTGCCTTGGATGTCTTCATTTCTGATTCGATCACGCAAAGAAACTCCGAGCATTGCCCTCTCCATTGCCCTTTGGATGACTTTAAGCCTTCTGATGAGGCCCATTGTGAGCGACCACGTTTCGGTCCCGTATGTAATCACTGGCAACACACACTGGTCATAGACTTTCGTCTTGAGACACTGTGGTAAGTTGGACGAGAAGATACTGCGCAACTTCCCGAACGCTGCCCAGCCGAGTCGGATTCGACGATTGACCTCTTTCTCGAAGTTAGACCTACCTAACTGGACCGTTTGTCCCAGGTACACATAATCGTCTACAACTTCGAGTGTAGAGTCTCCGATCTTACTAGGAATGGGTGTGACATGGGCATTCAACATGACTTAAGTTTTGTCCATGTTCATTTTAAGACCCACTCTTCCGGAAACTCTACTGAGGTCATCGAGCATTGTACTGAGGTCCTCCATGGTTTCAGCCATGACCACTATATCGTCGGCAAACCGAAGGTGGGTGATGTACTCGCCATTGACGTTACTGCCTAGCCCTCTCCAGTCCAAAACCTTGAAGACATCATCCAGTGCAGCGGTGAACAGTTTCGGAGATATGACGTCTCCTTGTCTCACACCTCGCTGCAGGAGGATAGGTTCCGAGGCTTGGTCCTGAAGTCGGACTGACATGGTGCCGTTTTTGTACAAACACTTCAACACCTCGATGTACCGATAGTCGATTTGGCACCGTTGGAGAGACTGCAGTACAGCCTAGGTCTCGATCGAATCGAAGGCTTTCTCATAGTCCACAAACGCTAAACAGAAGGGAAGGTTATACTCTTCGGTCTTCTGTATAACCTGCCGCAGCGTATGTATGTGGTCCACGGTGCTAAAGCCTTTCCGGAAACCGGCTTGTTCGAGAGGCTGGAAATCGTCAAACCTGCACGCGAGACGATTCGTGATGACTCTTGAAAACAACTTGTAGACATGGCTTAGAAGTGAGATGGGCCTATAATTCTTCAACCGGGCATTGTCGCCCTTCTTGAAGAATAGTACCACCACACCCCTGCACCATGCCTGTGGCGTTTTTCCCTCAAGTATGACGGAATTAAACAGCTTCTGAAGGGCCTTAAGTACCGGTTTTCCACCCGCCTTCAGGAGTTCGGCCGTAATTCCGTCATCACCCGGTGCCTTGTTGTTTTTGAGCTGATTTAGAGCCATCCTAATCTCGTACAGGCTGACGTCCGGGATGTCTTCGGTATAGTGTCGGGTCAGTCTATCTCTTGGGTCGTTTGCTAGATCTACGACGGGTTGACTGGTTGACGTGTACAACTGTCCATAGAAGCTCTCGATCTCCCTCAGAAGCTCCGGTTTGGCGGATAAGATCCTACCATCGTCGGTCTTTAGTTTCGTGAGCTGGCTTTGCCCAATAGCCAGATCTCTTGCAAATACCTTGGAGCCTTTATTCCGCTCAATCGCGTCTTTAATACGCTCGGTATTAAAGCGGTGGAGGTGGCTCTTCAAGGATTTAGAGATCCGTCTATTGAGCTGCCGCCGGTATTTACACGCCTCGTCTGAAGACTGTAGGATCATCTCACGCCGCTCCTTCATGAGCTTTAGAGTGTGATCGGAGAGTCTCTTGTTCTGATCTGTACGACGTGCCTTGAAGAACTTAGACCCGGTCATATGGAGAGTTTCCACGAACCCATCGTTATATTCGTCCACTGAGCTTCCTAGGCATTCGAAACGGTTCTGGAGTTCAAGCTTTCGGGGTTTTGGATTTGGATCTGTGCTGGACGGAGCGTAAACTTCATCAGTCGATACTTTTCAAGCTTAATATTATGTTCAATGTGCCTCTTACGATGCGGTGATCGCTCCCGGTTTTCACCAAATTGATCACCGAGACATCATTGAACATTTGCTTCTTGGTTGACATGATGAAGTCAATCTCATTTCTAGTTGCACCATCGGGGCTCTGCCAGGTCCACTTCCTGTGCTCACGATTTCTGAAGAAAGAGTTTATCACATAGAGGCCCTCCTTCTCCATAAAACTAGCCAGTTGGTGGCCCCGGCGATCCCGACGTCCAAGTCCAAATTGCCCCACCTGCAGCTCATCCCCGTCTCGTTTGCCCAGTTTCGCGTTGAAGTCCCCCATGACAACGTTGAATTGAGTTTTGGAACCATGCATGGCTTTAGAAATATCCTCATACATGGTCTCCACTTCGTCGTCGGGGTGTGCCGAGGTCGGGGCGTAGACCTGTAAGACCTTCAGCGAATATCTTGAGGATATTCTGAGTATAAGGTACGCCACCCTGGTCGACACACTCTCGATCTTCACCACGTTGTTCACAAGGGACTTGTGGACGATAAACCCAACACCACCCTGGGACTGCCGGTCACCCTCACAGAAATAGAGCAGGTTGCCGGATTTCAGGATTATCGTGTCCTCCCCCTCTCTTCGGACTTCAGATAATCCCACAATACAAGATATGGGATGGTGCTATTCTTTACGTCCGACACCATACAGACAATTTTTTTATTACATTTATTTTTATCCATTTATAAGGAAAACATAGGTCATAAAAAAGTTTAAAGGTGTCAATGAAAATGTCGAACGCGTTATTGGGATTATCCGTTTTACACATTTCTGAGAAAGTAAGTTGCTATATACATTCTTTAATTTTCAAAAGGTTCTCTGCACTATAATCTCGCCTTTTTATACGCCAGCATTATAGTAATGTCTCAGTATCATCCACATTCGCTTGGTCTTCTCATTCCCAATTTATTTGGTGTCAGCGCAGCAATTTTTACTTAGCTATCTAATGATATCAAACAACTTGACTAATTAACTACATTTCTTCTTCAGACTTTTTACAAGAAACCTACGCGAAACCTTAAAGACCTAAAAACCGCTGCAATCACAATTTAGAATTCAAATTAAAACATACTTCAAACAAAACGAATCATCAATGCAATTCCTTTGCCGCCAGTAGCTTGGTAAGGACCATAATAAAACCATGGCTACGACCCAGTGCTTAATACCTAGATATCCGCAAAGCTAAATGTGCTCTAATGACTAAGTCACGCTAACTTGAACCGGTTTTATTTCACAATTGCCGATAGCGGAATGAGTTAATAAACGGTTCGGTTGTTTATTCTGAGAAATTGGAGAGGTTGTTAGTGAGTTGTGGGGGAAAGGACCAAGATTTAAAATAGGGGCAGGTTACACGGACTTTTGACATGGTAGTTGATGTCATCATTATCAGTCTATCCTGTACCCACTGCTGGGACACAAGCCTCTTCTCGGGGAGTGGGATCCATCACGCTGGCCCAATCGGGTTGGAGGATGACACATATTTTCGAATTGTCGGTTTTAAGATATTCGGATATCCTGGTATTTTTCTGTGGTCTTTTACCGTTTCTTGAGCATTGTAGTGATCAAATAATTCACAACAGTAGTTGTCTGGGTCTGAACCCTCAAGTCACTAAATAGTAGCAGTACCGTCCTACCACCCACCATCTTACTACGTTTGGTTTAGTCTACTCCTGAGAAGAACAGTCTTGAGGATAATAAATTACCGTAATCACCACGTTCGGTAGATTTTCAATTCTTAATAAAAAAAATGTCGTCTACAGAAGAGCGGATACTATACAATCTTTTGTGCTCAGCCTCACTAAATTATCAATGTAGCAGTCATCCAAAAAACGACGTATAGAGAAAAGTAGCCAATTAAAACATGCGTCCAAAAACCACACAGCTAGTTTATAAAAGCATACTACAAACCTAGTTTCACACAACTTTATACACCGAACATTGTTCATAACCATTTTGGTTTGGCCGTACACAGAGAGAAACGACCGCAAATTTTAATAAGTACAGGTGGCGTTTCACAGGTCAATAAAGCACTTAATTTGAAACTAGGTTTGTGTATGCCTTTTTGTTGGTTGTTATTAAGGTGAACCTTAGACTAGGCTAAGTTTATGCACAATTATTTTTAGCGTCGATGTTTAGTCATATGAGGACCTAATCTGAATTGTAATATTCCATTAACTGATAACCAAGTAGCTGCTCCGTTGGTCTACCGGTCACAAACCTTACTGTAAAACGTCGGTTCGTTGTCTAGGTCTGGTTAAATGTGAAGTAGCAGCCCGGAATCTAAATTTGTGTTTGGTTGATGGCAATTAGATCTCTGCCTTATAAATGGGTCTTAAATATAACTCGAAAAATGAAAGTTTACTATAGATACACCATAGGGATTTATGCCGATAATTAGGTAGTTAAGAGAAGCTGTGTTTTATTAGTTTACATTCTTCATGTTGTGATCAAAATCAGATACCTACAATTAAAATCTTACCCTCAACCTTTAAAGTTTGGTCGACTGTTGGACGAATTTTATATACCCCAAAAATAGGACAAAGGAACTAAATTTTACATTCCTCAAAACATAGTCAGACAAAAATCACTACGCGAAAGCCTTAACAAGAACTAGAATTAGCCAATTTTATCAAAGTTATAACTTGAAGAAACAACAGTTGGAACTTTTTTCTTATAGTTTTCATTACAAGTTTTTCTTTTGAAGTTCCTCAGTTAAGTTATGAACAGATACTTAGTTGTTCTTTAGTCATCTTGTTTTCTTAGCATTTTTGTCTTTGATGCCGAGGAAAATCTGTTGTTGTTTTAATTAATGTTCTTTCCTAGATTTTAATGACGCTGGGTAGTGTTTTGTGAAGATGTATATGCTTTTACAGTAGACCCAGTAAAATATGAGAGCAAAGGTCTCCCAGTTAGACACGTTTCCAGAATAAATAAGAAATCACCATATTTTTTTCTGAAAGGTGGACAGAACTCTTGGCTACACGTGGTGATGGCATTTGAAGCAGAGCCATAACTGAATGGTTGCAGTGAGATGGTACAAGTAGCGTTGGCAGACCAACAGCTAGGAGAACGACCCATAGAAAATTGGCGGGAGACCTAGCTGAGACGAGCACAGACCAGTTAAGCATGGCACAAGATGAAGGACACCTATAATTAACAGTGGATGAAATGGTGATGCCAAGAATCATGAAGATGATGAAACGTTGTAATGTACCCTACAAATGAAATCAAATTACAGTACTATATAAAAATTAAACATGACTTTTTTCATAAAGCATTATTAAAACCTTACAAATATTTGTTCGTAGTAATTTATTGTTGCTTTAGCACCTACCCCCAGGGATTAGCATATCGCGTCGTAACACTCACATTTCTATTTAAAAATAGCGTGCCCATAGTTTTTATATTAACTTTTTAAAACACCAGTATTTGTCACATTTCACTGTGTTTCAAATGATTAAAAGTTAGCTTGTTATAAATTTTTGAATTTTATTTCAAATTCGGAATTGTTTTGTGGTTTTTAGATTTATGACTAGTTCAAATTACAACTTGTTTGCAACTTAACATGCTGGTTTTGTAATTCTAAACTACTACTAATTGCTTCTGTAATTGGGAAACCAAACTTATTACTGTGATTAATAATTTAGGTAAGCGTTCTATTGATTTTGTTCTTGACTAGGTCCTTCATTAACTGTCATGATACCTAAACTTGCCAGAAACGGCATTAGATGGATATAATATTATATAAGTGTATAGCTACCTTGCCAAAGATAGTCTCCTTGAACATTAACATCACATCACAATACATGACCGTGATGTTTAGAACTATAATTATTAAAACGTCAATGGCAATCACATCATCAGCTGGATATTGGACGCACAGAACTGGGAAGTGTAGCAAAAAAGAAGAGGCCTATACACAGCATTGGGGGATTCCGGGCTGATAATATAATGATGATATTAATGAATGACATCATCTACGGAAGCTTTTTCAAAGAATTACATAAAAACAAAGCGAACAGTTTGCGGTTTCTTTCGAAATTGTACTTAATTAAATTAGTTTGGTTGACAAAGTTTCCTTTTTTATTATAAACCCCTGGATTGCTTATGATTGATATGATTAAATCCTTGTTTTGTCCCCAGGTGAAGGCAGCGCCCTCGGCATGTCTCCAGTGCTAGCGTCCATAGCAGCCATGTCTGCACTACTAGCGACGGCAGTGTGCGGCGTGCTTGCGGTGCTGTACAAACGGCACGCGGCAAGACATCGACATTTACCGGCTAAGCATGCGCCTTTGAGGTAAGTTCCAATTTAACAGTAGGTTTCGTTGATTAATTTAACAGTAGGTTCCGTTGAATAATCCTACCTTTTGACCGCCATAGCCTCTGATAGGTGACAAGGAAGCTCGTGCCCTATTCGCAAAACAACACAAATATGTGACAAAATGGTAGGTGAAATGGTGGCTTGGCCTCGAACGCGCGTGCGTTTATGCTCTGTCGGTCAAAAGGTTAACGTTTTGGGGTGGACTTATTGCCCTAGGCATTATCTACCGGTCATCCTTTGGGTGACGCTGATACACTTATTTCACTTTTAACACTGATATGAATGCGTCAATAGTAAGAACACTAGCAAAGGCGGTTTCCACGATATGCACGTTTTTTAAAAAAAAAGCTCTTTTTTTGTCATGTAAAATGGGATATGACCAAAGATTTAAATCAAAAGCGCGTCAAAAGATTATAATACGTTGACAAAGAAATTTGTCGATGTTCTGTAAGCTGAATGTGTTCGTACTTCGTGTAACTTAAGTACGGTGAAAGTATTTGATCGTATTATGCAAACCGTTATAAACAAAAACCTCTTAGTATTCATAGCGCGTTTATCTCAGCTTTAGTTTTTAAACAACTGACTACCTCCGTTTTACGATAAACAGTAGCGATGATGAGTATTCTATTACCCAGTTACTGGAACAAGCACTAACCTAGCTATGATGCAGTCAGAGCTTTAATCCACCGGTTCTATTCCGTCTCCCAGGACCCGTAAAGTTAAATCGATTCGAAGTTCTCGATTTTGAATTGAGTCTAGTTCGGGCTTGTAATTTGACTTGTGAACTAGTGCTAGTAATAGTCGCATCCGAGGAGGAAAGGTATATAGGGGTTATTGGGCTGTAAGATTTTTGGTAGTGATGGGATGCATTTGGTTTTCAAAACGACGAGTCGGATTTTAGCACTGAATGCGTTTGGCGATAAAAGTGTTTAAAACATCGTCTTGTTCCAGTCAATCATTTGACGATGACCGAAACATGATTATTCTTTAAACATTTTTAGCGCTATTCGTATGTAGTGTTTTGTGATGCAAGCAGATTAGCAGACCTAACAGTAAAGCATAACCAACACATTAGGCAACAGAAAGTTTTAATTACTCGATTGTTTATTAAAATAGACATAACAAACAGACATACGTTTACAGTATCTCTTTCCATTATTGCTATTAGTTTGATCTGCAGTTAAAATTTGATCAGTTAATCTTTTTAACTCCAAAATTATGTTTGAAAGAACTGAAGACAATTTAGATAATTACCTTTCGTTGGTGTCCGTACCTACAATATTGTTCGAAATGTGAGTAGTACTCAAATTACCATGTCCGAGTCTGCCCACCATTCAAAGAAAGATTATAGTAGTAATATATGACGTAAAATTTCACTAATAGCTACTTAGGAAGTTTTCTTGAACTTTAATAGAGAGTGCTTGAAAAGTAACGGCACGCAACACGCCATACTTGATGTGGGTTCATGGCTAAAATTGGTGTAAAACATGTCAGAAAACTGAAATGTGTATTGTAAAACTTTGAAGTTAATCATTATTATTTTATATTTTTGTGAAGGCCTGCTGGGCCATATAATAATGTACTTTTACTTTATTTCTTTACCTAATTACTTCAGAGAGAGAAGTTGCGATAAAAAGACGCATTTCTCATCGAAAGTTACAGAAGCGGCATATTTTTATAACTAGTAACCGTATTTTTTTAGAACATTCGCATTCTGACCTCGTTCTCAATCTGTCAAAAATAGCCTTAGTTTTCTAAAATTTTTGAGAAGTGTGTGTTTTATACTTATGTTTCATCCTATCTTTGGAACACCTATGAGGCTATATAGCTTATCTGGCAGAAAATTACTTACAAACAAATATCTGACTACCATTTTGTGAATTCAGGCATGTTTTTAGCTAAAACCATGGTACTTATACCAATATCCCATAATTCAAAACCACGACCAGCCCACCATTGTCCATTCAAATCAATAGAGCATTGCGCCTAATTAAGGGTAATTAGACACGACCAATGTGGTGACCAACTGACCGTTTACGCATTCAAGACAAGTTCCGGGGAATAGATTGTAGGAACATAGAATAATAAAATTGCACAGAAGCAATTTAAATATACACAATACGCGCCACGTAGGTATCTTTGCACCTGTGAAAAAGCTGCTGCTTGAAAAACCTGCGAAAGAATGATCAAAATTGTTTTAAAAGTTTTTGAGAAAATTGTGAACATAAGATCATTCTCACATACTGGTCAAATACAGAACTTCCTATTTTGAAATCGATTAGACAATCAATAGGTCATGCATTGGACGATTTCATAAACCTGCCACCGTTTTCTCCATGACATTTAGAATAGCACTAAGAATGCGTTCGGAGCGATATTTTCGCATCTGCATTTTAATTCAATGGTACCAATCATTGTGGTTTGGTTGTCACATCAATTAACTAATTGAGTAATATCCTCTTAGTATTTGACGATTGAAACACAATGATCAAATAATCGTGGTGTTTGTGGTCAATGATAATTGTTCACACGATAGCGTCTTGGTTTGTAATCCTGGTTAAGCGTAATTTGAAGGTCACATGATTATGGTTAACACCAAATCAATGTGACAGTACAAAGCCGTTACAGCTCTGACCAAACTGGAGACAATGCCGAGTGATATGCGTGATAATAGTCGCTCACGCCGATCGTATCAAATAAATCGTAAGAAGGTTTTCAGACTGGCGCGAATCGTTGTACGACTATCCAATAATTAAAACAACCGACTTATAAGTCAGTGATTCACGCAGTTTTGTTTACCACGAAGTCATCAGAGATTAACATGGCAAGTCATGGTTTTGGCAAAAAAAGACGCTTTAAAAGTCCGAATTTACCAAAATTTATGCAAGCTACATCGGCCATATCAGCCATAACAGCACAGATGATTTTCATGTCATTTTTACGATGATTACGTGTATTCATTAGCTTTTAAACTAATGCTTCTCTTTCTCCAACAGTGAAGCGATGTACGTAGAACGTGCGCCTCACTGTCCGACTCCCGTGAAGCAAGAAGCCGAGTCTCGAGCGAGTAGCACCGAACCTCGGGACAGAGGCGAGAGAGGGGAGCGGGCAGCACGGGGGGCGTTACTACATACAGCTGACCCCAGAGACGCTGATGATGCAGACCCGGATATCATACCTAGTTTGTATGGTGAGTTATTTGACTGATTGAGTATCCAATGAAGTAGTACATAGAAGTCTGTTTGGTGATGATACAATAATTTTTACGAAGTAAAAGCTTAGTCTCGAGTCAGGGTAGGTTCTTATAGTCACTTTTCAGGAGGTTTTATTATTTGTTTAATAATTTTTTTAACACTTCAAGCACAAAGTACAGAATAGGCATTTTCTACCAGTCAACCTTTGGGTGATGCAGAGACAAGCAGTGGTAGGTGTACATCTGAAAATAATTTAATTAATACTAGGTAAACTACAAGGACGGGGTGGGTTTTGACGCCCAGGAACTCGGCAATGATGAAGATATTTCAGGAACCGTCCACCTGTAAATTAAAACTGATCTGGTACAAGTTTGATGCCTCTTTTGCTCAAACAATCATACGATAATTTTGGACTCATGATGTGGAGACAGCTTCAATTCCTGGATTGTTAGTACTATTTAGTAGAACCATCTACTTAGATACCAGTACTTAATATACCAGTCATTTGATCCCAATAAAGCACCACTACGATAGCACACAACAGTTAAATATATTTTTGACTCCATACAGAACGAAGGCCAGTATCAAACGGCTACATGAGCCTGCAGCGGCCGCCGTCTTCGGGGAAAATCACCAAACCGAGCGGTGAAGACGTGCGCTCCGAGCCTGACGGGGGCGCCTATTACACAGATTATAGGAAAAAGGATTATAGGATACCTTTAACTAGTGTGAGTATTATTTAATTTGTGCCTAATAAGTGGTCCCTTGAAAACTTCACGAATAACCAGCGTATGCCCGCGGCTTTACCCGCGTAGAGTTTAATAATTGTCCCACGGGGTCATACTACCGGAAGAAAAAGTATCCTATGTATTAATCCAGGTCATAAACTATCTGTGTGCAAAGTTTCATCTAAATCCGTTTTGTAGTTTTTGCGTGAAAGAGTATCAAACATACACACACATACAAATTTTCGCCTTTATAACATTAGTGTGATGATGCTCATCATTATCAGTATTGGCAGCCTCCTTTTACCCACTACTCAGTGTAGACTTTCCTTTTGAGTAAGGCTTAATATTACGAAACTTTTCATTAAATTGCATTACCTTTGACATCATGAAACTTGTAGAAGGTAATAAGCGTAGCTTTTTATCTTTTAAGTCTCATCAGAAACTACTAAGCAGATACTCGTCTGAACCAACTTTTCTTTATCGAAGAACAGTTTTTCAAAGCACTTTAGAGTATAGTCATTTTTCAAGCTCCCAGGACCTTCATAACTTTCAGGATAAATTGGGAACAGACTGCTAATTCTCTGCCCCAGAACTGTACTCCTCCAAAGTATTGTAACTAGTCTTTTCTCTCCAACCACGTGACTAATATTTACTTTCTCTTTCAGTCTTACCATAGTTTAGGACGCGTGAACAAAGGGGTGAACGCGTGCAGCCCAAGCTCAGCCACCGGCGTGACGTCATCACTGACAGCGCACCGGCTGCGGCCCGAAGTCGTCACGACGTCGCATCGAGTGCAAGAGAGCTGTATATAGACGCGTCGCGTCCCCATCCTGTGTAAATAGCCTTTGTAATAAGTATTGACGTAAGGATGATGTGTTGTGTAGAAGTGATGCTTGTGTTAAAGGTCGCGGTTTTTGCCTATTTTCTCTAAGACTAGTCTGTTGTCTGTCTGTAGAAGTCTGTTCTCTTTTGAAGGTTATTTTCAAAAATGTTGTACATCTGGAGAGACAGTGCTACACTTATCTAAATGATGTATTTTTTCCGAAGTAACGAACCAAAATAATTAAAAACTATAAGCTGTCTTTGTCAGCTTATAGTTTTTAATTATTTTGGTTCCAGTTGTTTGTCGAGTCTTTCAAACAGCTTTTGTTGCACTTTAGAATCGCATAACAAAACGAATTATCAAACAACTGGGTACTTTACAAAAGTTTGAACTTGTATGACATAGGTTTGAATCAAATACAAATTCGTCAAATTGGAAAACACGCTCGGTTCCAGAGGGAAAATAGGTATTTTAGAGGCGACCATTTTAAACGAATTCAAACCAGTCTCGTTTCTATACAATAATATTATTCTCATGGTATTGACTGTGTTCCTTTATAGTCTAATGAAAACGAGATTTTTGTAAAAGATTTATGAATAAAATTTTAATTGTATGTTTGTATGTGATACGCTTGTTTGCCGTTGGTCGATTTGGCTGTAAATAGTAGATAGATAAGTAATGACGGTGTGTACAGTGTTCGTCCCTTTTCTTTCTTTTAATTTGTGAATTCTAGGGCATTGAGAATTTGCTAGAAGACTAATTCTGATTTTGTAATTTTGTACCCCATAAACTAAACTGATCAAGAATATTATTCATCACTTGAGTATCAAAACGTGTCCCAACCAAAGCGACAGACACGATCGCCGAATCCGTTCATCCGTTCGTCCGAATCATGTTCGGCGAAGCATACAATGCGTAGCCACGCCAACAGAGGGCGCCTCCCAGTTTTATGAACAAATAAATGAGTGACATAATTATTGAACGCGATGGAGTACTTATAATTGAAACAATTTGAATCAAGCTCTACTTATAAGTGGTGCAAACAAGTTCTGATCAGCATTTGTAGAACAAATGAATGTTGAGAAACCTTCCTTCTACAGCTAGACTTCGTCAAAAATGAGGTGATAAACGAAACGATAAGTTATAGCTTTGGCAATTATTTTGTCTATTCCGTTATTGACTGTCAAAGATAACTAGAATTCTGAACAAATCAAAAACTCAAATAGAACAAAACACATATTTGTACACCACTTTGATATTTTAACAAGTCATTGTAAACCTTTTAACTCTTAACGATCTAAAAAACCAATAATCATGACATTTCCAAAAGTGACGTAAAGCGTCACTTTTGGAAATTGGGACGAAAAGTAACAGAAAAGTGACGTTTTTGGGACGAAAAGTAACAAGTATTGTGACGTTTTTTGGGACGAAAAGTAACAAATAGGAATATTGAGAGCAAACGTTTGCGAGCAAACCGACGTATGATTGGTTCCGAGAAAGGGCTAGTTGGTTAGTTTTGTCGATCAATTGAAAAGTGAGGCGGTGTGGGCTAGGAGGACAGCGATTTGAAGCAAATGGAATGAATAAGACAAAATAAGTTTTTCACAACGAAACTATTCGACAAAATCTTCGAATAGTTTCGTTGTGAAAAACTTATTTTTGTAACAAAATGACGACAGGTTAACTGTGTGGATGGTAACGACTACGAAATTGGATTATATTAAATACTTCTGTTACGATCACTTTAATTTCGTAAAATTGACAAAAATGCTTCGAAATTGAATTGCAAAAATGCATCTAGAACTGTAATTTTATTTTCTTCAGATCTACTTCAATTGCAGTTTGACATTATTGGTCAAAACAAAATCATGAATCAAATAGAAATATTCACTTCTATTTTTCTCCTTGTTTAGAAAAAAAAAAACTCACGCTTCTTTGGATATAATAGTAAGTCATTCTTGATTCTGATTCTTGTGGTATGCGGGTTGCAGACCAAGAGCTAAAGCTAAGTTAGTTTAGCTTAACTCCCATAGCTGACGCAGTTTTTCATACTTGTGTCATAGTTTGCGGTCTGCACACAAATATAGAAAACTGCGTCAGCTATGCGAGCTAAGGTAAACTAACTTAGCTTAGCTCTTGGGCTGCTACCCGCATTTTGGTGGAGTTTAACGCTAATCGCTCCGCTTGTCCACCCGCTATCTCCCTAGCCCCTTTACACCGGCCACACGCGAAGTGTCGTAAAGTCGAACGACAACATTTATCCACAGTTAACGCACCGACAGTTATTTAACTCTGTTAAGTCGTTGTAAATTGCTCACAAGTACTCACAACTGGTGTAACATTGTCAGAATTATGTGCTTGAAGCGCATGCTTGACAAGTTAATGAGTTGTCTTACTGGGTGGTGTCACTGGTCTTCTGGTAACTGTGACACCGTTGACAAGTGTTATCAATGCATTTAAATGGGATTTCGGTGTTGGGTGTTCTGTGGTTTAAGGTTTTCAATTCGAAAATCGGTCGGATTAACTTTGATCGATATTAATAGAAAGTGCTCAGTAAAAAAATACCGTAAGTATGAAAATCTAAGTATGAGCTTTTATTTAGTTATTTAGCTATCAAAAGCAAGACTTAGTGTTCGTAAAAACAGACATTTATCTCATGTTTTAAGCGTCCCACTGAAAATCTAATTTCTAAAGTAACTTTGTATTACAAAGACATCTGAAAAATGTAAGCAAATCAAACAAAAAACAACTTAAACCAGATTTTGGAAACCAAGTAAGTCCTAAACACAATTAAGACAACTTTAGTTTTAGAACTCGTTTCAAATCTTCATAGTTACAAAGACAGTATAATTGCCATTTCTAGAACATGATTACTTTGTTTCGATCTATAGTTGTTTACCGTTAACTGTAAAATAACACTTTAATCAGAACTAGCGAGTGTATCTACTGTTAAAATAAATTATTTTTGTAACCAAATATGTACTTTGTGTAATTGAGTTTGTATGTAAGGGTGGGGCTTCACTGGAAGCTGTGCTGTTATATCTTTTTTCAATTTTAATTTAAACTGTAAAATAGAAACTGATTTAGTCAGATACTTATAAATTTTAAAAGACACGGGGTTTTGCTCGGAACCAGCTATTTTTCACTGCAAAACAGAATTAGTAAAGTAATATTTTGAACTGTAGCATGCTTTGTAAACCTCGTAATTTCAGATCGATTGGCAGTTATTTTATTTATTCCATTTTATTTATAAGCAGTTAGGAATATTTTTTTTTAGTCAGTGGAATAGTTTTAACACACTGCCAACATAATTATATATTTTGACAAGAAATGATGGACACCACTAAATAAGAAAAACTTATAGCCTAATTCTGGGGGTTATTCACCAACTCGACACAAGAAACCGGACACACCAACCGTGGAACAGTGGAACGTGGACGATGATGATTGTGATACAGAACATTAATCACGCAGATACTACTTTCTCATGAATTCAGATAAAATGCGAACGTGTGTCCAGTTGGCGAGAACATAAAAATGATTTAATTTTAGTTACACTATGAGGACACGCGTAAAAATCTTTTAGAGTCCAGATGACGAAATAATAAGTGATATAAATTTTGAGTTTCACCAACTGGACACACGTGTGTCCGGTTTCTTGTGTCGAGTTGGTGAATAACCAATTCTGGACTGATTCAATTTAGATTGCTTTTGATGTGGTAAAAAAATTCACGTTTGAACAAATTGGTACAGATATACATACCCTAATCATAGCTTCGAGTGTAGTCTCACCTTAACGTGTAATTTCATCTGCTCAAGATAATCGAGTTAATTGCTAACGCTCGTGTTTGTAACTAAATTGTTAGCATTAAGTTCTGTAATATTTGCTTTTAACAATGATCTGTTAATTTTGTATAATGTGACATAAAAACAGTAAAAAATTGTATTTTCTTGTTTGTGTGGCTGTTATGTTTCAATGTAAAAACAAGTTTATGAATATACTAGGTACTGTTCACTCTACAGGATAATTTTTTATAAAGATTAAATTGTTAGATGTGTCTTCACCGCACTTAGATCGCACAAAAAGTTTTCACACTGAGAAGAGTGAGGTCACACGAGACGACAGAATACCATTTTTAGTATAATTGAGTATAAGTAAGACATTACTGTAAATGCCATTGACATCGAAACAGACGGCTATATCGTAGATAGCCATTTTATGACGCATATAAAGATTTTGTTTTGTTTTTATTTTAAAAAAAAAAAAATTGTAAAAAAATTGTAATATAAATCTTTGCTTGCTCAATCCAAAGCCCTATGTGTCGAACAAAGCATGTTATTATTGCAACAGATTATTCTTGCAGCATGAGCACCATGTCTGGGTCAAGCCACGCGTGCACGAATGACGTCATAAAGCCATGCATAGTGCAGACGCCGCGTCGACGGCTGCAGATAATATTCTGCTTTATTTTAACACAGCGAGCATAAATGATACGTATGAATGCGTCGTTTCGCGAAGCTGTGTGCGACAGTGGAGAAGAGGGTTTATGTTAAATTAAAGTTCGCGAACAAAAGTGTGTCAATCGGAATCGAACGATTCTTATAATAACCTCCCGAAGTCTGATAGTAAGGATCGAGTACATGCGGTTTGGCGATTCCGCGATTTTTCTGATTTTCGAGCTGTAAAATCGAGTATACCCCACTTGATATTGCATTTTGATTAAGTAATAATGTTCGGGTATTGTGCATAACCTACGCAATCATCAAAAAAAAAGACAGCCACACAACCAAAACCTATCTTCCACACTTCAAAACTAAGTTTTGAATTCCATTGCGTCTTCTCAACAATATCTTCCACAATGTCTGTACATAGCACGCAATGGATTCCACATAACCTCGTTCCTTGTACTTTTAGTACCCGCGTCCATTTTCAACCAGTTTTGTAATTATGTAAAATTGTAAATAAATTAATATTAAGTAACGAAATTATAAAATCTAGTCTAATTTAGTACTAACGGTGCTAAGTATTGTACATTTTTAATTAATTGGTAACAACAAAAATAGGTTAATGTCAATTGCCGACCTCATACTAAGTATGGGACTTTAAATATTGTTAAAAACATTGTTTCTTGTAAATGTTTCCAAATAAATACAATGTCAAGCATTTATCAATTCTTTTGTTTTATTATCGAATCTCCCTTCATCTTAGCGTGTTAGTGCGAACCTATTACCCGAAATTAGCCTCGCACCGTAACAGAGCATCCCTTATAAGGGATCTACCGCACTTTCTTCCTGGTCGAAGCTTCTGCGGCAAAAACTCATGGTTGTGACCGTGAAGTGCGCGAGGTCCCTTAGCCTACAAGCGTGACAAGGCATCTCAATCTAGCCTAACAGCGTGACAGGGCATGCCAATGTAACCTCACGACGTGACAGGGCATCCCAACCTCTGGCCAATATCGTGGCTATACTTGAAACTAACGCTGCCATACATTTCTTTGAATACCTTTTCAGCAGTCAATTATTATAAAATATGTTTACCAATTCTAGGATAGAATTTGTAAACCCGACAGTGCCAAAAGACCTGTGTAAAAGTCAAAAGTGAAACCATATAATTCAATTAGTCACTTTTAAAAATCGAACTAAAAAACTACACTAACTACACTCAACAAAATCTAGGGAACAAGGATTACGAATTTTTTTTTTAATAATTGGCGTGTTCAATAAGCCGCGCATTAGCCATGGTAGTACGGAGAAGAATCATGGGCAAGAAACCCATAAATTAACTTTCAATAAAGATTTCTACCAGAAACTTTTACAAAGTGCACTATAAAAACCGCACCCAAGTACTTAAACTTAACTCCTACGATATTCAACTGCATAGAATGGGAGTGATTCCCGTGATTTTATTTCACTATATCAGGCATAGCTCGTCTCGCCCATAAAGTCGGTAGTCTGGAGAATTGCTCAATAAGCCGGATGCAACGGTTTTACTGTCGCACGGCTCGGAATGAGAAACGGAACGGGTCGTGGAAGTGACTGTATCAATTGTGAAGGTTTTTATTAAAACGTTTAGAGGCAAGTGCAGGAGTAAGGCGATTTATTTTTCTAAAGGTAGTTTGTTTTTGCAATAGTTTTGTAGTAACTAGGAAGAACAAAAACATACACGGTGTAAAAGACATTGTAAATTAAATTAGGTTTGATATTTTTCATAACGAGGCCTGTAATCCCCCGCAGGGTTAGGCAGTGATGTATCTCCAGACTCCAAATTCCTGATAGAAAAACCCAATGACACTTTGCCCGACCCGGGAATCGAAACCAGGACCTCATGCTCAGAAGTCGTGCTTGCAACCACACTAGACCAACGAGGCAGTCAAATTTTAGTCAAAAAGTTAATAAAAAGAAAAATCTGTTGTTTCATAATCTATAGGTGCAATACAGTCAAAATATGAAAAATCTTTTTTTGTTTTTAAATTAATATCGATAAATTTAATCATGATATAAAGAAAAAAACAGTGCTAGTAGTTCCGAAATCATGTTCATAATGAATCCATTGTAACAGTTTCATCAAAATCAAAGCATTTATTTCAAGTAAGCCAGTTACAGGCACTTTTGAATTGTCGAAACAAAGATGAAAATTAAATGTAGCTCCAGTCCCAGTCACAAGACATAAAAACTGTGAAAGTACTGTAATTGCCCATTCCCTAGCGTAGATCTCTATGGAGAAGAACGGGCAAGAAACTCCATGGACACTCTTTTAAATCAGAATATTGTTACAAAATCTTGGTTACATCATTCATGTTGAGATGGTATATTATGTGAGAACAATGTAGCAAGATGTGCACGTTAAAAGTGTCCACAGCAAAAACACACAAACAAAAAAAATACAATTCAAAATAATTCATTCAAATAAGCCATGGCAACTAAGAGATGACCAGTCACAACTGACAGCGCCCGTTTCATCACGATATCCCTTACCCCGTGTGTGTTTTTGTTGTACGAGTATCATGCCCCAGATGAATAAACATTATTTTTAATTCTTATACCAATGCCGCTGTTGTGACTGAAGATTAAAATCGGGTGCCGGGAAAAGTCAAATCGAGCACGTTTTATAATTTATTGTATAAAATACGCTTTATGTAGGCTATTTGCCAGTGTTTTACGGTATTGTCGTGTATACGGTGATTTTGCTTAGCTGAATCGAATATAGGTAATACTAGCTTATTACCACGAATTCGCCCGCGTGGAAATTCGGAAATTGTCCCACGAGATCTTATGTATTTTTATGTTATGTTATTTGATTTGACGGCCCGAATAGCGCAGTGGCAGTGAGGCTGCCTTACGTTCTTAGGGTCCCGGGTTCGAATCCCGGTAGAAGCAAATGTTTGTGTGATGAGCATGGACATTTGTTTCCGAGTCATTGATGTTTATATGTATATTAAGTATGTATTTACAAACAAAAAAAGTATCTATGTAGTATATCAACTATCTGGTGTCCACGACACGAGCCTCGTTGCTTAGTGTGGCACTAGATGGCGCTGTGTGCAATGTCCAGCGATATTTATTTATTTATTTTATTATTTATTAATCCAGGTTATAAACTATTTGTGTGCCATATTTTAGCTAAATCCATTCAGTAGTTTTTGCTTGAAAGATTAACAAACATCCAGACATCCATACATCCTCACAAACTTTCGCATTTATAATATTAGCAGGAAGGTTTTGATAAAGCTGGGCTGGCAGCTTGGCAGCGAAAATCATCTCTTCAACCTAGCCTGAAAACAAAGTAATAGCTTGTTGAATACTCACATGAAATAAGAAAGTAAAGACCAAAACTGATACGAAATACCTTCTTTTGAGTTTCCAGAAACACTTTTAAAAAACATAAAACTTTAAGACCGGAAACGGTAACAATTCAATTCGTAGTTTAAATTCATAAATGGAATTACAGCGATAATACTTTTATGGAACCATTTGAATTTTATCCGTCAGAAATAAGAGCGAATATGCAGTGGCATTCAATTTGGTAAATTGAAATAAAATGCTGTCGATCTCTGGCCGATTTCGTTTCCAACAGGTAAGTACAGGGTTGCCAAAACTATAAACTTTTTGTATGGTCACAAAGTTTCATGAACTTTTCTTTTAATATGTAGCTTTTCTATACTACAGTCGGTAAAGTAACATTTATACAAATAGTACAAGTGTAATAAAATTGATCTACACAAACCAAAACTAACTCATCGATAAATAAACTACATCTATATTAATTTTAGAAAATACATCATTACAACTAAGAAAACCAACCCAGAACCAAACAAGTGCTTAATTAAATTAATTATAACGCCATTTTATTTGACAAACTATAAGATTTTAACCGAGTTCGACAACCCTATAACTATCAAAGAGACACATTTATATAGTACCCCCTGCAGATAACAATAACCAGGCGATTTATGATAAAACAAACTTACTAACATAGCTGTAGGAAACACTTTACAGCATCGTTAAATGTGATAATGCGACTATTCTTTATTTACTAATACAAAATGTCAAAACTAACAAATTCTGTCTGAATTATTAAATTTTGTTTAAATAGTTGAAGAGCTCGTGCTTGAAATAACGAATCAACTACATAATAAAAACATAAAATAATACTCACAGCTACTCATAATTTTAATATAGGTGCAGCTCTTTTTTTTCATTTAAGAACTGTGTGTGTGTTCACTGTCTGAACACTAAAATGAAAGAGTGAGAAGAGCGATTTAACAAGCTAAAACAAGGAACTTACTTCTTCTTCTTAGCGTGTCAATGACATCGAAAGTGAGTAGACACAACATTTTGCTACCAGCTAACAATAGCGTCCACCAGTTTCTATAACGACAAAACAATAATACATGATATTAAGTGCTTAATTGTTTGTGTGTGCACAGCATTATTTTACAGTAACGAGCGATGAAAAATTCAAAAATAATAATATTTTGGAAGCTATACTAATTTATTACGAAGTGGTCGTATTTTAAAGTAGAAAAATCATTATTTTGCTAAGTGTTTACATTTCATTGCTCGTGACTGTACCTACACTATGGCGGAGTCGTATGAATATAAGCAAGTTTTCTTGAGTCAGGAGTTACTTATAGAAACTTAGTTTTGTTTTTTTAAGTGGGAAGAATAAAAGAAAACAAAACAAATAACAGCAAAATAGAACAAAAAATTATGTTATCTCAGCCATTTCAAACATCTTTGCTCAAGAACGTAGCTCTTTACAGATCAGCTTAACAATTTCCATGCTAGCTCCTAAACTACAAAATAGTAAATGACTAGAGGAAGTCGTGAATTTTATATTGTTAATGTTAACATGCTCACTAAATACCTGTCATCAACGTTGTTCTTAATGAATAAAAGCTTTTAATTTAATGGGGTTAGCAGACATGGTTCATGGTCTCACACCATGGGTTCCAAGGCGTGGGTGTCGTACAAATTATTTGGATGGGCTGTTCATCATACAGGCCTGTGGAAAGCTAGTTTTAAACATGGCATAAAATTGAATAGGCAAATTAACGGTAATTGAATAGGCAAATTACTAAATTATTTATAACTGTAAATAAATTAAAGGCATTTCGTTATTTTTAGTCCTAGGACGCCTACAGACTTCTAAATACACGAAGCCTTAAAATCGGCATTTCAATTTCCACTCATATCAAGTGAAGGTATACAATTATATCGCTTAAGTAGGTAATTGAATATCCAAGTGCCATGTTGTTTGAGAAATTTGAGTAGGTATTAGTCTTAATCAGTCTTCGAGAATAGGCATGACGATAGTATCAAAAAATTGCAGATCTGTTTAGTCCGTCAGTTAGAGTATTGGAAAATAATGGATGTTTTTGTAAATCAATGAATATTGACCAAGATAAAACGCATCAAAACTAGGGAGTGGGGGCTCGTGACGTCAGAACTAACTAAAATTATACCTAGGCGTGACGTATGGAGAATTTTAAAAGCGTCATATCTTCGTCAATTTTGGTTTACGTAATAAAAGAAAAAATACGTGTTCAATATTTTTTAGAAATCTATCTGACGGACTAACTAGATTTTTTTGTCGTCTCGCCTATTACTGTTTGCCTTCTACGACGGAGATGATTGAAAAGAACATACCAAAAACTTTACAAAACTTAGTCAGGCAGTTATAATATCCCTCAAAGTTCCTACAAATAGTACCAATGCCTTTATCAAAAAAGGAAGTGTTAAAAACGCAGGGTAACTTAATTTAAGGTGCGCTTATCGTTTCACTATTAATAAACTCCCATTAAGTATTAATTAATTGCTCACTTAACTAGTTCATCAATTTGCCATTCAACTTTAGATTTTATTTTTGAATTTTAAACGTGTTTTTCATGCTAATGTTGGTTGATTTGATTTTTACAGGTCAATGAGTGTAAAATATGAATGATATGATTTAATTAATTTGTAAAGCTCGCTTATAAGTCGATACAAGAAAAAAATACTATGATAATGTAAATAGATTCAATTTTAAAAGGTACATGTAGGGATATTTTTTTTTTTTTTGCAAAGATCAGTTTTTAGTTAAAGAGTACGGATATTATACAAATGACTGCTCCGTGCCTCGGAAAGCACGTTAAGTCGTTGGTCCCGACTGTCATTTGTAGGATCATTGTCGTTACAGGTATAAGTGAGTGGCCCGAAAGTCTGACAACGAGTCTTACTAACGGGTATCGGATTACCCCGCAACAATTGAGTTGTAGAGGTCAGATAGGCAGTCGTTCTATGTAAAATTCTGCTATTCCGCAGCATCCGATTAGACTGGAAGCCAAACATAGTTGGGAAAAGGGGCTTGGCACATGTTGACTTGTTAAGTTATCAAACACGAATCAAAGTCCTCTCAAGCCAATCAGGACCCATTAATGTTCCAAAGAACAAAAACGATACATTAATAGGCCAATCATCACGCTATTTACCACGGTACCACGGTACATTTGCAGCCCATTCCCTCAATTACCACATTATGAAGCAAGCGTGAAGTCGAATTAAAGTCCCATGATTACGATCAAAGGTAAATTAGTCTTGTAGACCTGACCAATATGTGTTTATCAATGTGGGAACGTTTGCTTGTTATGTCGGTTATCTTTGGGTTAATGTTGACTGTTTGAGCGGTTAAGGCTATGAGATAAACGTTAAAAAAAGGCTAATCTCTGCCAGACGTTTTTTATATCTACCCATATTATACCCATATATTTTTATATGTATGTTTTTTTTTATCCTTTTCTCAACTACGTTGGAATCGGCTTCCTAGTATACTAGTATTTTACATGGAGCGACTGCCTATCTGAACTCCATAACTCAGTTACTGGGTAACACAATACCGCTTGGTAAGACTGGTTGTCAGACCTTCGGGCTTCTGACGACCCGTAACAACTTTCAATGATTCAAGAATGTCAGCCGGGACCAACGGTTTAATGTCCTTTCCGAGGCACGGAGGGGTTTAGTATGTGAAGATGGTCACCTGTCCACTGACTGACCGCAGCAAGCGTAGCTTTACCTGATCAATCGAAACGTGCGGTTGTTATTACTCAGCCACAAGGACCTTTTATTACATGAGAGTCTAAATTCTGTACTTACCCGGAGTCTCATTTTATTGCAAAGCAAGTCTCCCCCATGATTTGCAGTTGTTTTAAAACTCTATTGAACTCTGAAATGGGTTTAAAGGTACGAGGGTATAGTAAACATATGACTGTGGGTATTAATATAATATTGGCATCACAAGATATCATATAACTCAAGCAGTCAATGGTTAATAACACTGTGTGCGTTTTGCCCGCTGTGCAACTTATATGAATTTGCTAAAATAAATATTTGCGAACAATGCATCAAAACATTTTTTCTTGAGTGATAACGCATTGTAAAGTTTCCCTATATGCTATCCTGCAACAACAATAGCGCAAAAAAGGCGCATATCTTCATAAACTCTCGCATCAGCCGTTTTCGTGGCCACAAAAAGTAAGCGCCAAAGTAATTTATAGTAAAGATAAATCGCTCAATAAACTAAAACTCCGTCCTATTAATTATTTTCATTTTAACTCCGGAGTGATGTATGGGCATTTTTTATTTGAAGTTATAAATTGGGTCTCGATTTATTCGGATAAAAGATAGATGTCGTTTATATTGTTTTAAAAAGTTTTAAATGTTACGGTTTAAAGTGAGCTAAGGACGTGTGATTTGTAAAATGATATGGACGATCGTAGTTAGCTTGAAAGATAAACTAAATTAAATGTTTAGAAAGTTAATTAAAATGACCTTCGATATTGAAAGAAAGAAAAAGTGTTTATTAGTCTCGCACAGGACAAAACAAAAAATTTATTAAACTGAAAATAAAATAAAATTAAATAAAAGTAATTAAACATACGTACGAAATAAAAACGAAACAAATGAAATTGGCCTGTACAAGGCCAAAAGGCCCTATCTCAGTATGGGGCTGGTATTGCAAAAATTGGTCAGAGTTAAACTACACACATCAAAAGTATCTAGGGATCAACATATATTTTTGCAATAACTTTTCTCCTGATTGATATTAATTAAAATTTTCTTTAAGGATTCATCAAATAAAGTGTTTTCGTTTGTCACAGTAACGATAAACCAAGTCACCTTTGCATTAATAAAGAAATTTGCCATTTTCCTAATAAAGGGATTTTTAACATTTGAACCACTAACATTAAAGTTCGAAAAAAAGACTGAAATAACAGTTTTCTTTAAAATTTTATTGGGTAACTTAAACAATTAATAATCCGTGTTTCTACCGCGAACACTAACAACACAAGAACATCGGTTTGGCATACTCAAAATGAGTTCATCCAAATCACGCTGTGGAATGGCCGCCCATGTTCGTTGCAACAACAAAAAAAGGTCTTCTTGCGACTGGATACCCTCCATATTCGGCAGAGCTCTTCTCTGTAGCATATCCCATGCATGCTCAATCGGGTTCAAGTCTGGCGACTGAGCAGGCCAGGGCAGGACATTGATGTTAGCTGCGGCGAGAGTCTGTCTTACAACTCTTGCGGTGTGCGGTCGTGCATTATCATGCATTAACTGAAATAAGGGACCGATTTGCACTTGTAGAGGAACGATGACGTCTGATACAATCGTCTCAGCATAAATTTGAGCGTTGAGGTTGCCTCTGATCCAAATCAACTCAGTTCTTCCGCCGATCCAAATACCCGCCCATACCATGATGGTTCCACCACTATAAGGATGGACTTCCTGGCAGGATTTTAATCGCTGTTGGCGTCCAGGGGTTCTCCAGTGTCGTATACGTCTTGTATCCGGTCTCATACCAAAACGAGACTCATCAGAAAAGCACACGAAACGCCATTGTTCTTCTGCCCAATTTCTGTGTTCAAGAGCCCATTGATATCGAATCCTACGATTGTGCATTGCTATAGGTGGTACCCGTAGCGGTCTTCGGGAATGAAGGTTCACTTCATGCAAGCGGTTTCTGACTGTTTGGTCGCTAATTAAGTTCCCTGAAGAGTGATGAAGCCTCACGGCTAACATCATGGCGGTTATTGTTGGAGCTCTTCGAGTTAAGATTTGAATGTATCGGTCTTGTCTCCGTGTGGTGCAGCGATACCGTCCTCCATGGCGCTCAGCCACGGTACCAGTGCTTCGGTAACGTGTCCAAAGTCGACTGATAACACTCTGACTTGTATTCAGAGCTAAAGCTACAGTACGTTGCCGGGAACCAGCTTCTATCATTCCCACGGCTCTGAGCATTTCTTCCCTGCTTAAATGACGTCGCCGCTCCATAATAACGTTGGTTTTAATCAGTAGTAGGGAAACAGTAGCACTAATAATGTCTTCAATGCGTTGTATGTTTTTATAGGGAAAATATTGACAGCTTATTTTCATCTTTTACTCGAATTTGATTGAGAGTTCCTGATTCAAATTATGAAATGCACCAAAAAGGATCCATATAAATTTATAAAATCATAAATTTATTACAAAGCCACATCTCAATCTCAAGAAATCCGCATAAAAATGCTTGATCCCTAGACATTTTTGATGTGTGTATTACAGATAATTGGACAATGATATTTGAAGTGAATTTCAACATTTTCTTTCATCATTCTGCATTTATTCTAATTTTAGTAGTCTCTTATAACAAATTAATTATCAATGTAAAAATCCCTAGCTAATCCCAAATCACTTCTACTTAACTGCCAAGCAAACAATCTCCAATCGATTCTTGAGAACCGCTTCAATCCAGTCCGAAGCAGTTCGAACCAGTTAAAACCGGTTGAAACAAGACGGCTGAGCTAAAACAAAGAGCGCACTTCGGGTGCACAAGTGAACGCTAGTACGTCTACTTTAAATGTGTACGGATGTTTAAATAATCTTTTTATAGATTCTTTGTGTTATCTAGATTTTAATAAAATCCAATTTTTTTAAATTAATTTTGTGACTTATAATGTGAACATAATGCATTGAACTTTTTGCAATCGATACGCTGATAACAATAAAATTGTAAACAATAAACATTTTTTTGTTGAGATAGCATCTATGCCTGCTGGTAATCTTAAACGAAAAAAAAAGATGATGAGAATTGAATAATATCGAGACAATAAACCATACTTCCTAAAAAATATTGTTTACGAGGCTATTGCCTTTAGCTAGACCTAGAGGGTATAGGTCAGGGGTTCCCAAACTTATTTTGTCTACTACCCACTTTGAGAATAAATTATTTTTTAGCGCACCCATTTAATCACCTACTTAAAAACCACTATTACTTCAAATTAAATTAATTTTTGTGAACTATATTAGCGGATATTACACATTCATTCTAAATGAGACTTTAACTCTAACAAGAGTTAACTTGAGACCTGAGCGCAGTAGGTAGTACACAACGGCGCTCAGGTCTCAAGCTAACTCTTACAGGCTACACCTGCCAATGAGAATGATTATTGAAACGCAACTTTATAGTATTCAGACAGTTTTTTTTTCCAAATAAAACAAACAAAATCGATTTTTATATAAAAACTAATATGACGGATGAATCTGATGCTGTTCACAAGTTGTAGTTGAGAGCCGAGAGCTCAGTCGGTGTTTAGGAGTCCTCCTAGATGAAATTACAAATCACCCCCTAAGTCTCTACACAACGCCCCCATTTTTTTCTGGGTATCTTACTGCCCACCTTTAGGCCTGCAGCGCCCACAAGGGGGCGTTATCGCCCACTTTGGGAAAGGCTGGTATAGGTAGAGGGTATAGCTAGGTGACACCTGATAATCGAAATAATAATGCATTGTTGAATTGTGACGGGGTTAGTGCAAAAGTTCTGCTCTTGCTTTTTTATTTTATTTATTATTTAAATCGAACACAAATGATTAATGTTGTTGTTAGTAACACTTATGAAATATTAAACAGTTTTGTACTTGAAAACTTAAATTGGTTTTGAAACAGAGCCCAGAGTTACTATCATCCCAATATAAGATTTCACTAATCAAAAACAAGATAAGATCAAGAACTAAACTCTGGCACGTGCCCGAAAGGACCGACTTTGGAAACTCCTTTGTTAACAGAATCCGTTGCCTAGCAACTATAAAGATCCCTAGTGATAAATTAACATTTTGATCGGCCCATCCCGGATTATAGAAGTAATTTACGTAAGCAGTGTGCCGGTATCCTATCAATTTCATAGAAAATTTAGGGCGTCTACAGACGGACGATGTAAGTCTTGTACGACCTACGCCAAAACGTAGTGCTAGTGAGAACGAAACCCGTTTTGTTTTAAAGAATAGAGAATTATTGGGAATTTTTGTTCAATTGGGAAAAAAAAACCCACTAGTTCTACCGTAGAACTGTGTGATAGAACTAGTGGAAATGATCCTACTTTTGGTCGGCATTGACGAAGCGACGCATCAGTTATGATTTCTAATGAATTCCAACATAATTAGCTTATAATGTGTCCACTGCTGGGTCACTTGACTCTTTTCTGTGGGAGGCACTGAGCATTTAATTACAAACGTGAAGACCAGGGTTGTCGTACAGCTTGGGAGACGCATATTGTCCAGCAATAGACAAGACAGTGATAAGTATTACTAGAAAGAAAGAAAACATGTACATTTATTTGGCACATGCCACAACTGCACTCAGAAAAAAAAACAAAAAAACCTTAATCTAAACAAAACATGTGACACCGTGTGCCTCACGCGGCTGCGCCAAATAGGCCCAGTTCAGCAAAATCCAACCCGTGCCCGACGCTGGTTTTCAACTGGACCTGGATTAGTGAGGTTACGGATGTGAAGCAGTTTTATATTCTGTGTCAATGGTGGTGGTGAAATAGGTACTTAAATTTGTGGGGTTGTGAAAGAGTTGGCATTATTTATCAAACAGGTTAAACAAACGTAAGTCTGCGGCCATCCTTACAGAGCTCCATCAAAATTAGGGGCCCCTTTCTGTTTATGATAAGGTACAGCTGTTGGTTACTCCTGAAGTCATAAAGTCTTAGGCTCTCCTGTTTTATGGGCCCCTGATCTGAATAGGGGATCTCATTTTATAGTTTCTGCCTTGAGATTCTTTGTTGGGTTAATATTGAAAGTAATTTTGTAGTGGAAAAAAGGACCTTGCTCGTTTGTTTTAAATTGGAAAATTAGTTTGTCCTGCGTTAGCGTCTGTTCAGAGTTTATGTATTTAAGCGTTTTTTTTTCAAACCTAAAATACCTATCGGGGAATCTCTGGCTAAATAATAACAGCCGTACGATGTATATCGTTCTCATCACCACCACGCACATGATGATGATGATTGTGACAACGATAAACTGTTCATTAATTGTTGTGTTACTTGCAAGTGTCATTCAACAACGTTTAAAAAGTCGACTAAACACAACATACACACACCTTATTTTTGGAGAAACAGTTTCTTTATTTCCAAAAGTATTTGACATTATTAAAACGTCATTTACTATGTCGATGGATAAGGACATGACCAAGTAGTGTGCTCTCTTTGTAATTATGCCACCTGAACATAATAAAAAAAAAAATATTTTTTAGAACTTTACTTCAAGTTTTTCTAAAAGTGACATCAATATGTACATTTACCTGCCTACTACCACGTGGCCTATATAAAATATTAAACAAACACTATAAACTATAATTAACTACATTCAAACAACGGAAATTAACAACGTTGAACTTGAGAATCGATATTGAACTTTAATGCAAGGTAATTAAGACACGTTTATATAATGGTATACTTACATTTTATTGATGCATTTATTGTTTATGTAGCGCGCTTCATAAAATAAATATTTCCATATTAATGTAGTACATAAAAGAATCACATGTAAACATAGAGCGATTAAACTTAAAGAGATGAACCTGATGAGAAGATGGTCAACAAAGGGCCTGTAACGTCTTGGGCTTAGGTTCTATACCTAAGGCCTGAATTCCTGTAGCGCTGACGTCGGTCGCGTGAGGCGGTCGCGCGTATGAATATACATTGTGTTCCATATGCTACTGTTTTTCTCGCTGACGTACGCGACAGACCGTGCGCGACGGGCCATCAGCGTAATAGGAATTCAAGCCTTAGGTATAGGTACACAATAAAACACTGTTTCCAATACCTTTGCATCAAGTGTGTTGTCGCTACGACCATTCGGACAAGACAGCGAGCTCCATTGCTGCACAAATGGAAATGGGCCTCCCCCTTTCCCAAGGTTACCCACATCATGCCTACCTTTACGCTGTCGCTAGAACCTTTCGGCCTTAACGGGCAACCTTTCTGCGAGCAATGGGCCCTGCACACTTAGGTTTGACGATTCTTCGGGCTATGTCTGACACCTAACTTAGGTATTAAAATACGAAAATAATTATATTTTACCTTTAATTACTTGGGTGGGGTGCAAGGTGCAATACGCCCAAATAAATCTTGAAAAGTTCAAACTTAGTATTTTTCGTATTTTTTTGTCATATAGCACCTGTCCAAAACAAATAACTTGAACCAAATTTCATTATTATACAAAAACCTGTAACACTCCATTTTGAGAACCCTATAATAATTGCTACAAGGGTTTGAATGGAACAAACGCTAAACTTTAATTAAGAAGCTGTCAGTCGAATCGTGCCCCATGCGGAATGTTTAGAACTTCACGCTCTGGATTTTGTTGCCTGAGCAGTGGTTGAAGTGGTGGGTGCTTAAGTTTCGAAAGTTAGGTGTTAGGGGAATTATTGGCTGAAGTAAGTGTTAAATTGCCTATTGGTGCTGTTTATTGGCATAGCGTCGTTGAAGTTCTAACACCACGTAAGTAAATTTTTGACGGTTTTGTAATTTTGATGCCGTTTGCTAGACAATTGGAAGACGCGTTAATTTTGCCAACCAGAAACACTCAACGGCACCTGCTAATTTGAAGTGAACATAAATCAATCATGCCGTTTTTTCACTATCTTGTTAAGTTGATTTTTTATTTGACTTACGTGGTGTTTGGAAGTTTTACCTAGGTATTGGTACCTACTTGTAGCTTTTCAAACCAATTTATAGCAGATTCTTAAATCGTATCTATTGCGGTGTTTCCGTGGTTTGCTTTTGCTGAAAATGAGGACTCTCTCTCTGGACCATACCTGAGAACTTTCTAAGTAGATAGTTACGGAGATACTAGAACTTTTTCACAATTAAAAACTAGCTTTTAAGGTTATAACTTTACTTCAAATACCTCCTGACTGGTTTACTATTCAATGCATCCAAAATGTTTTGTGTATAATAATATATAATAATTAACTGGCAACAATATTTTTTCTCACATTTATTATAAGTATTATTTTGTAACATAGTTACATAGGTATATTTAAACAATTACATTGAAAAATAAACGAAAAATTATACTAATTTGTGAGTAAAAAAAAGAAAGTTAAAAAAAAGGGAAAATAAAGTAAAGACAAAAAATAAAAAAAGCTTATAAAAAAATTAAAAAGGTAAAAAAAAATAAAAAAGTACCTAATAATAAAAATTACATCAGGAGCAGTTGGGGTAGTCTACGTTACATAGGTATTTAAACAATCACATTGAAAAACAACCAAAACTAATACTTATTAGGAAGTTAAAAAAAAATAAGGATAAAAAATAAAAATTACATGTAACAGTTGGATATAAATTATTTTTTTCAAAATCTGTCAAATATAAAGGGTGTAAAAAGACCCTTAAACAAAACCGAAAGGCACTCGTTGTCCCCGTTACTTGCGATATTTTTTTGTTCTAGACCATAATTGGGAAACTTCTAGTTACGGAGATATTGGGGTCAAAGACTTTACTTGAAACACCTCCACGACCCCCACACTATTCAATCCATCCATCAGCACAAGTGCCTTTCGGCTTCGTTAGAAGTTGTTTTACACCCTCATATTTGAAGATCTATAAATACGAAACAAGTTTCAGTAAACGTAGCAGCAACACCTAAGAAGAAAATGATACAACTAGGCATTGTTGTACGTCAGAACTAAGAGGCTGTCGGTAACGCGGTCTAGAACTACGAACTTTGAATTTATAGTTGTGGTTGTAGTTGCGATCAACTACAAACTTGGGGAAGGTCGATAATACACTCGAGTTATGTACAGCACAGTTAAGGATTTGTTTTGTGTAACAGTGTAGTAAGCTGGTAGAAGTAATGCTGCATGTGAAGCATCTTATGAACACTGGGGTGCTTTATACTTTATGGAGAAATATTCTTCAGTGAATATTTCATACTGTAGTACTTACGTACACTGTACTGTTTCATTATCCTAGTTGTAAGGTCGCAAGCGCGACTGCTGAGCACGGGGTTCCACTCCCAGGTCCGGCAGAGTGTTATTGGGTTTTTCATTCAGGAATTTCTCAATAGCAGCCACGGAGCCTGGATTTGTGCCCGGTTGACGGCAATAGGCTCGCTTCCTATTTCATGGAACTTAAAACATAACTGGCGAAATGTGGGTGTTCCTCTTCGGGGATTAAAGGCTATATATACTACTAAGATGAGGGCAAAAGACTGAATCGATTGCTTTTATAGCGTTGCGAATTTCTATGACTTTTAACATGATTGTTTTAAACTTATCTGTTACATTATGTCAATCCAATAAGTTTTTGACACCTTTTCATCTGATAGAGTGTCATTTTGTTAAGGGGCTTTCGCTTACTAGAAATTGCAAGTTTCCAATATAAATGAATTGCCTATGATTAGAATCGTGTCGCATTCAACATCCATAACTGCGGTAGATGAATAGTAATTTAAGTTTTTTTGATTATTAAAATTAAATCAAATCAGTTTATTGCAAACACGTTGTACAGGGTGTAACGTTACATTTAGCAGGGGGAGCCTGATAAATGTAAGATCCAATTTAGCACTATCCTACCTAATAGGAGGAAAGCGCAGTTTAAGAGAAAAAAAATGAAAAGGTAAACAGAAATTTAATAAACAAAATAAAATATAACTAAACCTAGGGAACCTATCAGGCCCTACCTACCGGATGGGGAATACTAAACTAAAACACAACACTAAACAGGGAAACCGTCGTGAAGGTCCTTGGTTATGCAGACTCCAGGAGTTTCTTCGGTGAAAGGCCTCAAGTCAGGCCTTCCCGTCGTAGAGCTCGCAAAGGGGCCTGTTGTAGCCTGCAGTCAACTCAAGCCGGCTGTAGCAGAAACCGGCGGACGTCAGGAGTGCCGAACAGGAGAAACGAAGAGGAGGATCCAGGAGGACGTCACTCTGGCACTTTACTTAGACGTAGACCACCGTAGCAGAGATTTTAGAAAACCAGCAGACTTTGTAGTAGAGATGTATTTCGTTCAGAGGCCCGGCGTAGACTTTTTAGTGGAGAAGTATTCTGTTCAGAAGCTCGGCGTAGACTTTTTAGTGGAGAAGTATTCTGTTCAGAAGCTCGGCGTAGCCTGGCCCTCACGACCCGGTTCCCGTCAATGTCAGGCTATTTCAAATATTTAAGCGAGGTTCTAGAATAAAAAGAAAAATAAATAAATTTATAACGAGGTACAATATTAAATACCTATACTACCTACTCCTAACTCCTGCAGCGAATTAAGAGTAAAAATCCATATAGAAAACACAAACATTACAAGGGGTTGGAATAAGATTAACTTAAAATTTTCAAACATTATGGACACTGCAAAATAATTAAAATGACGAAGTTCTATTATTCCTACGAAATGGTCAGTGGTCAAAATATTAAAGGCACCGTTATTTAACTGATCATTAAGTATAGCTTTGTTCTAAATATACATACATACTTAACAGTCATTTAGAAAGTTAAACACGTAAGATTACGATCAAAGATATTCAACAACAAAAACTTTAGAGCTATAAATGAGCAATTAAAAAACGTTAAAGCCCTTGTTTAAATTGTCACCTGTTGTGTTCCGAGTCTATTCTAATCGCTTGCTAAGTCGTAAAACAAAGTATTTCCGTATAGGTCGTCTAAGAAGTAAGCTTTAGCGAGTTATTGTTGAAATGTGTAGCCGATTACTATTACACTACTCACCACCTCAGCCGAAAGACGTCCACTGCTGGACATGGGCCTCCCCCAAAGGGGGGGTTTTGCCATAATCGCCACGCTTGGCAGGCGGGTTGGCGATCATAGTACGGTTGTTACAAAAGCACAGAGAACGCTGCTGCCCATTCTCTGGTAAGTCCCTTAGTCGCCTCTTACGACACCCACGGAAAGTTATGGGATGGTGCTATTCTTTACGTCCGATACCACTACTCGTATAATATATATTTATTAATATTATAAAGAGGAAAGATTTGTATTTGTGTGTGTGTTTGTATGTTTGGAATGAATAAACACAAAAACTACTGCGCTGATTTCAAAAATTCTTTGACCTTTAGAAAGCTACATTCACCCTGAGTAACATAGGCTATATTTTATCCCCGTACTCCCACGGGAGCGGGAACGCGGGTGAAACCGCGTGACGTCCGCTAATAATCTATAAAATATAATGCAAAATGGGTATCACTATTTCTAAAGATGGATTTATCATTTAAAAACTAAGTTTTAGGCAGACGAGCTAACAGGGACCCATAACGAAGTAAAGTTCATTGTAATCTGGTCACTATACAGCCTGCTGCTTGACCCATTGACCCCCGAGCGCAGATGTGCATTAAGAAATTTCGACAGTATCAAGTACCGATAACGTTATTGCGACAAAACTTTAATATGAACCACGGAAGATCGAATAAACGCTAGTGCATTAGATCTCTTAGTACGACACTCCGACATGGTTTAAATCTTATTTTAATGAATGCTTAGGTAGTACTTAGTAGGGTAGTGAGGGACGTCTCTTAGCGAGATGGACCGACAAACTTTTTTAGTTTGTCGGTCCATCTCGCTAGTTTTTTTAACTAGCCAAATACGAGTCGGACTCGCGCATGATGGGTTCCGTACCATGGTACCAACAGAAAAATGTCAGATTCGTGAAAATTCCAACTGTCTACAGATTACGGATCATGAGATAAAGACCACTGATAGACAGACGGACAGACAGCGGAGGCTTATTAATAGGGTTCCGTTGGTCACCCTTCGGGTTCTTGTTCTTGTTCTTGTTCTGACTTGATGGATAGACAAAAATTGATTTTATTAAAACGCTATCTCTCACCCCTTTCCCCACACCGTACATTTAATACTCGTCAAACATCACAAGTGTCGGGCGGCACGCGTCTCTGTTTGTTCAACGATTTTTGACGCCAGTTAAATTAATACGACATGTTATAAATCGGACATGTTTTAACATGTAACACGTCTTTGTATTGACATTGTAATGACAGGACTGACGCAACACATTGAGGTCCAGCGGTTAAAGAAAAAGCTGGTAGGTTGGGAATGTTAGGATTCCATAAAACATGACTATGCCGAAGGTGTCATGTTTTTTCCGCTATTTGTTTTTGTTTGTCCTAAAACTTTTTGGTTACGCAGATTGTATTGTTTAATAATAATAATAAACCGTTTATCTCTGGTAACAATGACCCATAAAAACGCGTAGGTATTTAAAACGTATTTGGTCGCTAGGTGTGTGATGGGTGTCCACAGTGTATTGTTGCGTCTGCTGATGCAATCTGCATCATGTGCGTGTTTCAGTGAGGTTGTAAGTGTGTTGTGAGTGAGGCGCCGAAACTTCTGTCTCAATCTCATTTGTAGGTCAGCGGTATGACTACCTATCTGCTTTAGTTTTCTGTGTGCGAAATAAATAGTCTTTCAATGTGACCATGGACGTCCGATAGACTGTAGATACCTGTATACTTGTATAGTCCTCCTTACCAATTAACTGTGACCCTTTGAAGCAATTTTCATGCGTGTGGTTCTTATATTATGACTAGCCAGACCGAATTTGCTTTTGAACACACGACCGCTTTAGTTGTGATAGGGTTATCACAACTAAAGCGGTCGTGTTGGCCCGTGGCCGGTGGAGTCATAGGTGAAGGTATAGGAGGACCTAGAGGTATCGCTTTACGATTTGGCGTTTTTTGATCAATGCAGTTGCTGCTTTTCGAATGTTTTTAGATTCTGAACCTACAAGAGTAGGAATACCTACACAGAACACAAAGATTGTATGTTACTTAATCCTCCAACAATGTGACCTAATAACACCCTACTTATTCACACAACAGAACACTGACCTAAAAACTCAAAAAACCCTATCATTCAACTAAAAACTGTCTCCAAACTTTAAAAAAATCCGCTCAAAGATCGCCGCACCACAAAATCGGGAAGCTTTTAAAACAGTGGAAGAATTAAACTGCTCTCAGTCCGCAGTTTCTTTAATCCAGGTAGAATCGATTGAGTACTGAGCAGTCGGCACTCTCAATAATGCAACGGGAAATGTTTAAAAGAGTCTGTTGACTGGAGAGCTCTTGATGCTGTGCGATGCAATGCTTTTGTTTAAGGGTTAGGGGTTTGTTATGAGCGGGACCGGAGCAGAAATGCGATGATTTTTGTAAGCCTTGTGATGAGCGGAATAGGCTTTTCTATGGTAAACCGATACCAAAAGAAAAATTTAAATTTTGTGCTTACTATTATTAGTATCTATAAATAGATCATAACAGAGAAAAAAAGGGTCAAAACTTTGTTACAAACTGAAGCTTTAGTAAGTGACTTCATCATCATCATCATCAGCCTATAATGTTCCCACTGCTGGGACACAAGCCTCCTCTCAATGAGGGAATGGGCTATAATCCACCACGCGGGCCCAGTGCGGATTGGTAGATGTCACATGTCTTCGAATTTTTGGTTCTAGGATATGCCGGTTTCTTCACGATGTTTTCCTTCCGTAAGTGACTTACAGAGTCAGAAATATCAAACTTATCTGTTAGGATAAACGTTGAATTGAAACCCACCCATTTACTACAAACCTTCAGATCAGGACTGCATCCTATGTACCATGAGCTCGGACGAAATCTGCTCATTTTTAAACAAAATCCCGTGCATACGATCAGCTCCACATCTGTTTTCCCCCCTAATTAATCATCTACACGAAGAAGAAGAAGAACTATGATTGGTTTTATTTTTTATTTTTTTTCGCTTTCGCGTCCTTTCCCACCATGACCACGCCCTACATCCACAGAGAGCTCCTGATTACATACGTACTGAATACGGTATTCGATTTGAAATTAAAATCAACACCCGACGATCTCACCACTGTTTTTAACTAATTACAATTTTAATTAATATATCTTCTGAAGCAAAGACAAAGGGAAGCATTGTATTGGAAAGCTTCATTTTGTACGATAGCAACTCGATCTGTGGGTGTTTTTTTTTTCTGTCATGGAAAATGAGCCGTGGTATTTTATGAATTCGCAGGATGGAAATAAAAATTAAATTTTTTTTTCACTGCATACTTCTGAATTTTCAGATTCATGTGCGAATTTTATTATTATCACTTGCTTCGGTGACGGAAAACAAACCAGCATGCCTGAGAGATATTTCTCGACGGCATGTAAAGCCAAGACAGAGGCTCATGGGTGGCATAAAACTCTGACACCAGGTTAGGTACTAACCACACGAAAAGAAGAAGTAGTATAAACGTAATCTTAACGTACTACATCGGACATACTACAGTCTATACTGCAAAGAACTATAATTCCTTCTGATTGTCCTACATTAAGCATGGTCATAAGAATACCAAAACAAGTGGAGTGAAGTAATATACAGCTATGCTAGTAATTACTATAATAGTTGTTGTAAATGTTAATTGTAGCAACTACACGAAATGCAGGTTCAAAGAAACTAAAGGTGGAAATTGGTTTTACATGTAAGCTTTTTATAACTTTTGAAAATGAAAACTACAAATATAAAATGCCTTAATCACTGGTTTCTGGTGAACCACAAGAATACATGGATTTTATTAGAAATCAAAAGGTTCTCCAACAAAACCAAGCGTTCCTATTTCCACGGCTTAGACGTCAGGCAGGCGTTGAATAGTTCCCTAAGCCAAACCTCCATCGCAACTTTCAGGGCTAGTGCCAATACTTTGGCCAACACACCATCCGTTCCAAGAGCCATTTTAGAGCGCACCCGCAGAATTGCTACACCCATTTCCGCCTCTGTGATAGGTGAAACGCTTTCGTCGCCATCTTGGTCGTCTCCCAATGGGGCCATTTTGGTCGTATGTGTTCCAACGGGTCTAGAAACACCGTTCCTACGACTTTGCAAAGGTGGGCTGAAAGCTGGAGGGTTTCTGTCACTGTGGCACCGGAGGTGGACACGGAGTTTAATCCGCGCCGTGCGATACGGGCGCCCTCAGGGCTCTCAGTTAACGCCATCCAGCAACTCGTTAGAGTAGAGTTAGGAGTATACCCAGCTGCAGATTCTCCCGAGTGAGTCAGTAGACATCGAAGAGTTGCGCCTCTTGAGCTTCCTGGTCCTCATTGGTCTAACCTCATCCAGGATTTACCCGCAATGGCAACAATATATTTTCTGGGGGTCTAAAATGGCCGCTTTGGAAGAATCGTAATATGACTCCGTTACGAAAAAAAAAAAAAATTTAAAGCTATTTAATACACAAAAACAATAACGCTTAATCTTTCTACTGCAAGATTATGTGCGCTATCGATCAGTTAAGTTACTCGCTCACAGGTCTCAGTCTGGTAGTGGTAGTGGGCCCACACGTATGCCCCTCCCCCGTTTTATACATTTCAACGGTGAAGTAGAATTTCAAGATTTTTTTAATCTGTCGAGACATTTTGTTTTCCAATTTTTTGGCTAATTCCTTAGGCACTATACTAGGAAGAGCATATGTCCAGACCCTTTTACCGTATTCATTATTTACTCTCGGAAGTTTATACAGAGGCAAGTACGACAGGTTACCAACAAAATTAGGTCTACTTATTTTCTGTAACTTACTCATATTATTGTGATCCAGTAATCAGAGTCAACAGCGAATTTCTCTTTATCGAATACATTTATGACTTATAATATTGGAATAACTTATCATAATCGGGTTTGTATTTGAGTTTAATTTTAAAAGGTACCACTATCTTTAATAATCGTATTTGTATATTATATATTTTTTGAAGGTAGGTTTTATAAGTTCATCCATAACTGGTTATGCCATAATTGATAACAGATGATGATTTGATGATTCATATTATGATTCTGATAAAGCGGCCATTTTAGGCCCGCTGCTCAACTCAACCAAGGGTAGATACAATGAATTGCAGAACTGCAGTTTAAACCAATTAACAGCTAATAAACAGCTTACTCAAAAAACAAATACGATACCCAGCGTTCAAACAAAATCATATGAGGCCATTAAAACGAAAAAAAACGAAACAAATGCAATGCATTTCATGAATAAAACTATATTGGAAAAAGTTCCGCCTACAGTTTCATCAGATATAATAAAAACAGACGTATGAACTTCAATCAACAATGTTTCATTATTTACAGGAATAAACGTCAGTTTTCAGACAACTCATGGAAACTGAAAGCGCTCATAGTTCGGCCTGAAACATTCGTAATTACGGTACCCTCAATTTAGGGTTGGCACCTTTGATTTACAAAAAAAATTGTTGGTTTTGTTTTCTAACGTATTCTATTAGACTTCATCTTTGACTTCATTCAGGGGTGATGTTCCGTTTTTATGAGACCAAAATTAGCTTGATTGCTGCCTTAGTGTTACGCTATTACGTGACCAAAAGTAATGGAAAGAGATCAGAAGTCTACTTTGGAATTGATCAGCTTCCTACTTGCAGTAAATCGGGTAGCTATTCAAAAACATTGCCTGCTGATTAAACCGTTAATCACCGGGAATCACAGGCGTGTACAAAAAATATCTTTACTCATTTATGTTTTCGCTCCAACCCTTGTGCAGCCCGCGGACTGATTGCGAAAGTTCAGTGAAAAATATCGAAGCCTTTTATCGTATTTTTATTTGAATGATATTTCAAAAGCAAATACGCGACCGGTTGTGAGTGACATACTTTGGTATTGTGGCTATTGTATTTTATTGCCGTACAGCACTAAGAAGTTGAATGTCGAGAAACTTGATATGGTACTGCATGGTTTTTTGGAACTTGGATGGCACTGCAGTGGTCATTAATGGATTTTAAAATGAAAATAAATAATTATCATTGTAACGGTATTAAGAATTAGCTTAAGTTTAAAAGTATGCTCAGGAGCATTATTCCCAAAACAATAAATGCCTTCACGCTAACAATTATGTCATCGCAAAAGGTACAAACTTTCCATATTTCACGAAATCACTGCACTAATGCTCGCATTCAATGTCAAGAATGTCAACAAAACACGGACGTGGAATTAGACCGACGCGGACGCGGACGGACGCGTTACCAGATCGCACATTCGCCCATGACGACACACAAACTCAGCGCTTACGCACTACACACGCGGCGACGGTGCCTCACTCACACACGCGTATCGCTCACTCACACAGCGCTCGTGCGATAGCGTGCATGACGTGTCGGCGTGCGGCCGCGTCGCTCGCATTGGCTGCGCGAGCTGGCAACGTCGCGCGGTTATTTTTAGTTCACCGACTGTCGTGTCGATCGCATCACGTATTTAGTTGTTGATAGACGTTTTAAGTTAATTTCAAGTGGATTTTTGGTACTGAACAGTGTCAATTCGTTTGTTTTAATGTTCTAGTGCGAAACATGCAACAAAATAAGTGACAGTTCGCGATAACATCACATTTGAAAATTGACAACCTAACAAAGTTACAAGGTCATAAAAGTTTAAAAACAGACGTGGTCATTCCATTGTGTACCATAATCAGACGGTACCGATATATTTAGTGTGGAGTTAACAGTTTTAATAGTATGGAAGCCGCTTCTGACGACATGAATAAACGATCCCTTATTATAGAAAAGTTGATCAAGGAGGTGGAAAAAACTCCTTGTCTGTGGGACAAAAGTCACAAGGATTATAAGAGCAGAATAGTAATGGAGAGTGAATGGGAACGAATAGGAATAATAGTGAATAATAATAGTAAGTAATAATAGTAAGTAAATTTTTATAGGTACCTACATAGTACCTATCTAGTACCTATCTACAACTCGACCAAGCTAAGTTTTCACCTCGCTTTTTTGTGTATATTCTAATGTAAGCACCTATGTTTAATATAATGTTAAAAACAATAAATGCAAAGTATAATCCAACAAACATTTGTTTACTTTTCTATAGTCATAGCGAAACCTTTTTTGCAGACCGTAAGTACTTAAGCGTCAGTGTGACGTAATGGACGCGAGGTGCAAACTTAGCTTGGTCGAGACTACACTAGATGGCGCTGTGTGTTAATGTCCAGCGATCCATTTATTTATTTATAAATAAAATACAAATAAGAAACTAAATGTAGAAATAGCAATAGCTGTTCGTAACAATTATTAGGTTGTAATGGATCACCTCTTTTTTTTGTTGTTTTTTTTCGGATGGGAAATCATCAAATGACTCCTCCCGCTCTGGGCGGAGCAGGAGGGAGGGAGTGTCAGACTTTTACTGACTAAAACCCATCCATGTTCCTTCATCGCCCTTTGTGTTCCGGGGCCACGGTATCTCTTTCGAACAGTCCCGCTGCCCCTGAATGAAATACCTCTGCTGATACCTTCAGGGAGTGGAGGCGTGATGTTATAGTAGGTGTATGGTGTAGTTTATCAGTGCTGTTGATAAGAGCATGACGTCACTTGAATACGAGAACTGCGTCTGCGCCGCGCCGTTTTGGTCACACTTATATTTGCGACCTTATTCCAACGACACTATAGATCACTGTTGTTTTGTAAGATAAGACGTGTCAATGGCAACAACCTAATTGTTACCCTAAGAAATACGTGACAAAATACACTATTGTTTGACAGTGATGCCAGATCATTGTGATTTTATTGGACAGTAATGCGAAAGCAGAGGTAAAATAACTTTAAAAGGACTGTATGAGCTTTTTGTTTTAAATAATATAATTCTCTTAGTAATACAGAGTTCACTGGCGGTCTGACACTATTGAATTTTCACCCCTAAGTTCTAAGTAATAAGGTTGAAATTTGTCCACCGTCAGTGAGTACAGTACTTGTATCTGATGGGGCAAATTGGTAGATACAGCTGATTTCATTGACATTTTTGCACTTAACATAACATCACGTATGTTGTCCCCAAGGGTTAGGCAGAGACAGAGGTGCCCAATAGTATAGTACCTAATAGTATACCTACTCACTTTTCGCCAGTGATTAAGCCCCATATAATAGAAGGCAAGCCTATTGCCATCAACCGGGCACAGATCTAGATTCCGTAGCTGCTACAGACAAATTCCTGATGGAAAAACCCAATAACACTTTGCCCGACCTAGAAATCGAACCCACGAACTCATGTTCAGCAGTCGCGCCCGAGGCCACTAGACCAACGGGCCCTTTTTTAACACCGAGCCAGCCTCAAAATTTGATGCTAGCAGGCTACCATAGTGGGGGCCAGTTAGTGCACCATTATTGACCAAGTTATTGACTTCCTAGTGGCTACCAATATAACAAGACCTTCGTAATTGTGCGTCAAACCATGCCCTATTGACCTTGACACTACAACATGTGCGATAACTTTGCTTCTTTATTTTAGCCCTCATTGTAAAGGCTATAACGGTTCACTTTTGACTAGTTTATGGTACTTAACACATTATTATCCTGTTTAGACATGAGATATACCTACACACATCAAAAAAAGTTTGTGATCACTCGCTTAAGCTGATATAATTTTTTAAATTGAACTTTTTTGAGAAAATATTTTTGTTGTGTTTTCTTTAGATAGAAATACCCTGTTTGAAATTAAAAAATAAAACTATTTTTTTTTTTTAAGCTTGAGTAATCTACCGTAACAAAAAATATTTTATATTTTTATTTATTTTATTTTTGATGTGTATAAACCTATTAAAGCAATTTAAATAGAGATAAACGTTCGCCTTTTTCATTGTACGTGAAAAAGATTTAAGTTCTAAGTCATAAGGTTTCATTCGCTTTATTTATCTCAAATGCTTTGTGTTCCGACAGTTGGCGCCACGGTGGCGCTCGCGTATATTCAAGAGATCGAGCCGTGGCTTATTGAAGTGGATGGACAGATTTTAATAATTACGTATGAAAAAATCTTACGAAATTGTTAGTGGCTAAGTCACTGAAAAAAACGTGAAACGGGGACTTTTGAGAATAGGCTATTTCTCAAATAGGCGTTTCTTCACTTGACATTTTGCTTATCGGAGATTCCGCGCCCAGAAGCTCTCTCACTAGCGCGCAGTGTAAACGTAACGTAAACATGATTTTAAAATTAATAATACCTATTTCAAATACAATTTTAAAGAAGTGTCTGATGAGATGACGAGATAGAGAAGTATGGAAGAAGAAGACATGCTGCGCCGACCTCAAATGAATTGGCATAAGGGAAAGAGAATGTTGATTATCTATGAATAATACTGATTGTGCATTTAACAAAAATGCAATTGGATAAATTGTATTTTCTATTAAAAAATCAACGTATTTACGTTACGTTTACACTTGAGCAGCGGTGGCCCAGTGGTGGCGGCCCCGACTTACTAACAGTAAGTCATGGGTTCGAACCCAGACAGCCGCATTACTTTGTGTAATTTATTTCATCACCACTGCTCTCAAAACGGTGAAGGAAAACATCGTGAGGAAACCGGCATGTCCTAGAACCAAAAATTCGAAGACATGTGACATCTATCAATCCGCACTGGGCCCGCGTGGTGGATTATAGCCTATACGCAAAATACGCGCTTTGACGTGGAGTTGCGGACACCAGCCCGTTATACAATACGTTTACACTGCGCGTTCGTAATAAGGCCTCAGATGTGTAGGCAATTTTACCTTTGTAGCTTCGTCTTTTTGAAAATGAAACTTCCCACTTTCATGTCTTTTGTCGCCGTGGTAGTGGTATGATACGCGAGTTATCATCTGCCTAGCTTTTTCCCAACTATGTTGGAGTCGGCTTCCAATCTAACCAGATGCAGCTGAATACCAGCATTTTACATGAAGTGACTGCCTATCTGACCTCCACAGCCCAGGCAGTACTGTATTGTATTGTACTGTAGTTGGTAATACAATAAGTTACAACTATTCTTACCCCTTGGTAAGAATAGTTGTCTGACTTTCGGGCCACTGATTACCTGTAACGACTGTCAAAAATCTACAATTGACTGCCGGGACCAACGGCTAAACGTGCTTTCCGAGGCACGGAGGAAACTCGGTACATGATTGGTGGTCACCCATCCACGAACCAACCTAGGCGGCTTAGTCTTAAGATGGACCCGAGCGGCTGTTATTATTTAGTTGCGAGCACCCTAAAATATCCAAGTGAACTGAATGTTTAAGGTTCACTTAGTTATGTTACCTACTTATGTTTACTGTTTATTGTTGCAGAAGACTGGGTAAAACAAAGATGGCGGAACTTACGAGACCAGTTTACTAGGGAAATTAAAAAAGTAAAGGTCCCATACGGCAACCCTACGAAGCCCTATCTCGATTATTATAGAGGCAAGTGGATCTACTTCCAGCAAATGATGTTCCTCAGAGACACCTCATCAATAAAAACCAGCATCTGCTATTCTCCCGCCGAAGATATTGACATACATGAAGATGATATTATAAAGAAAGAACGAACCGTCTTTGAAGATGATATGTATGCAGAACAAGTAAATATTAACAGTAATGAATCAGATATTTATGAAAAAGAACCTTCTGACACCTATCCTAGAGTTGAAGATAATCAAAATACGTTCTCACATTTACAAATTCATCCTGTCAAATTTGAAATATTTGATGAGGACGAGTTATTAGACAGAGGCGTTAAAAGAAACACTACAGAAAATAACCGTGAACCTCCAGCTAAAATTAGCAAGCCTTCAGTAGCTGATGTTTCATCAAATACTGATCATAAAGGAGAAACGCATGAAGACGTTGGAGAAATAGACGATGATCTACATTTCGTCAAGAGTCTAGTACCTTATCTAAGAAAATTAAGCCCAATCAGAAAATTATTTGTTAGGAATGAGATTCAAAGCTTATTGATTAGAGAAAGTCTTTGTGAAAATTGTAAGCATGGTAAAAGTTCGTCTCTTCAATCGTAACGATAAGTGTGTTAATTAATTAATGGCAACATTAAAACAATTATTATTTTTAAGTCAGACTTGTCTTCTTTTTAACTAGATGTCATTCTTTGCAAAGCGTTTTGTCAAAAAGGATGAGGAGAAAGAAAAGAGAGAGAGAGTGTAAGAATCAATCATGTGACGTTCTGTAGTTTTTGCCTAGTCGATAGAAAAAATTCCTGTCACCACCTTTTGTCCCAGCAGTCATCATCATCATCATCATCATCACCTTTTGCTCCAGCAGTGGTAAAATTGAAAGCTGATTTTATGCTTGTGTATTTATACTTATGACATAAGAACAATCAGTGTTAATTCAATCAATGGCACGGACCGTTTCCATCGGTTGTTGAGCGATTGACCATCGATCGATAATTAATATCTAATTACAGAATTTTGAAGATAAATAGCAATTTGTGATACGACTGTTATGATTTTATTGTCAGTGACAAGCCCAACAAGTCTTCATTTTGTTGTGTTCAACCACGTCTTGGTCCGAGCAATCAGCAGCTGTAGAGCACAGATGCCTCACAGCTCACAGGTTACCTACCACTTGTCCGACGGCATACACGATTCTCAGGGATGGCGCTAACCAAAAACCAGAGAAAAAGATACGTCACGTCTCACTCCCACTTCATTTGTTACGTTTAATGTTAGGACCGCCCTTAAAACAAAACAACAACACGAAAGTAAGTATTTAAGGTAACTATTAACAAACTAATTACCCCACTATGCCTTCAACGAAACGTTGGAAGTCACTTGATCATAAAACTGCCTTAATTAGGTAAAGTCCGCGAATGCCCGTTAATCATGACTCCTCGGTAATGTTGTATAGTAAAAATTTTATGTTCAGTACGTTTTCTATTAAAACTTGGCATTTATGGCACCTGACGGTTAATGAGATAATCAATCAGGATGATAAAACAATAGACAAGATGATTTAGAGCGGGAGTTAGGAACAGGAGTTAAATTATTTATGTTTAGTATAGCATGATACATATAGGCTTCTGTAATGGCTCCACTGCTAGGACACTGGCCTCCTCTCTATGAGAACGAGAGGGCTTCAATTCAGCACGCTAACCCTGTGTGGGTTGGTAGATGTCACGATGTTTCCCTTCACAATTTTGAGAGAAATGGTGATAAAATAATTATACAAAGTAATGCACGTAGCTCGTTTCGAACCCTTGACGTACCCATCGTAAGTCACGACTATTTCTACGGGCCACTACTGCTCCAATAAATATAATTATCGCTAAACATATATTTAAATAAAACATCTTACCGTTTCTTTCATCTTCAAACAAATTACAGAGACGGAACAATGATTTATAACCGTTTAAAGAGACGCCACTATAACGCCATCGTAGAACAAATAATAAAATTAAAACACAAATAAAACTCCTACGCAGACGACATAATTTTCGGACTTTCTCCACAATAGTATTAGTGTAACTGCCGACGTTAAAGATAAAATAAAATGTGTTATAAACACAGGAATTTGTTATGTTGCACATAAATTAGATTGACGGCTGTCTGTCAAGTTTCGAGATAAATGGGGCGTTAGAGTATGTGATAAAAATTAAGAGATTAAAATACTTGATGGTCGTGGTATGGATTGGACTGCTCGGTGTGTGGTAAGTACTAAGGGTATCACGAGAGAAAAGATACAAAGTTCAACTGGTGCCCAGAATAGGCAATAGCCCCGCTAACAACATTGAATTCTTATATTAACCAACCTATTGACCAAAGGTTCTTATAGAAGGTGGTGGTGGAAGGTGCTTATGGGAATAATGTTGAGCTTGTTACTAAATAAAAGCATCCGCTTCAGGTTAAGCCGCGTTTGCCTAGGTTGGTCCGTGGATGGGTGATCATTGAGCTGCATCAAGTTAACCTGGAAGCCAAACCCAACATAGTTGGGAAAAGGCTGGGATGAGGTACTACTCGATGGCAGATTTAGACGCTACTTGGATGAGGCACAATTTGGACTATGACCTATTGAAGGTCGGATGGCATCCGCTCAGTTCAAAAGCGCTGGATTGGATTTTGTCACTATTTCTGCAGAAATGATGGTAGTGATAATTAGTGAGGCACATTGCCCTGAGAATGCAATCCGAAAAGTTCTAAGTTCTAGAGCGGTGACAGTATACTAGAAGGCATAGCCCTGTTCGGTTATTGGACTGGCTGATAATCTGGTTAAGGTGAAGGAGGACTGGTCTCTGTGGCACTTTTTGAGGCGGGCTATCCACCAGTGTATAGAGTTTTTTTTTTTCATGAACAGCACCAAAACATCAGAAACTAGATAAGTAGCTCTTAACAACGCACAATAAAGAAAAGCATTCACGAAATTAAAACCTTTAACAATAATCCAGCAATTAACAAAGCCTTAAAACAAACTCCAAAGATAAATACCGATACTGATCCTTTTCATCTGAACTGAACCGCTTTCGACGAACGCAACAATGGCGACCCGCATAGCGCTGTTTGCACGGCATTAGTCCGTTTCCCTGTTGACATACTTATAGATTCACTGATTGTCGCGTCAGGATAGCCTAACTATGCTTAACGAGGTAGTTTCGGAACGATATTCTCTGGGTTTTGTTTCTTTTTGTAGGGAACTGAAAATTGTCTGAACTGAAAACCATTCCAGTGTCTACAACTATCTAGTTGTAGACACTGGAATGGTTTTCAGTTCAGACAATTTTTAAACTGATAACTGTACCCATTTTTGTATCTACAAAAATGGGTACAGTTATCAGTTTAAAAATTTGTTCGTACTGTTGTTTCGTAGTGCAAGAGGTGAGTCAGGGACTAAGTTAGTCGGGTAGCAGACTATTGTCATGATAAATTAAAAGAGTTTATTTACAATAAATAGATGGAAATTTGGTTCAAGTAAACTGATAAGAGGTTTTACCCAGCTGAGGGTGGAGTCATGCTGTGGTTGCTGATAATAAATAAGCCGTGGCCGTGTATTTACGTGGACTTAGGTAGGCTATCACAAAAGATTGTTATAGAAGATTCTTTCTAGAATTTAACTAAAATAACAACTTCTATAGTACTACACCTACTTAAATATAGGTCAGGAGACCGGCGTTGTAAGTTGCTACCCGCTAATTTAAAGATCTCCACAACTTTCAAAACACGGAGGAGAGCAGCCACACCGCTGGCGCCGCTCCCTCAAGGTAAGTTATCCAAAACCTCCAGAAGAATAGTAAATGATTTGTCATCGCCAAAATCAGAAATACCAATTTCCTTCCGCTTTGAAACGCAAACAAAGCCACACTTTATCGTCATTGGAGAATAAAATCGTATAAATTATGTCAAAAGCTCGGCCATTCGTAGAAATACTTTAACTATTTATCATTACCGTGACCTATAGAAATTTTGAGAAAGACTAATGTCCAAACATTTTGGAGGGCATATTCTGGTAGATTGCGTTTCCGAATTATATAACTTGTTATTATTGTTTTTGAGAAATTGTTCAGTCAGGGATGTGATTGGTAAAGAGATCCATGTCGTTACAAACCACATCAAAAGTAACTTAAAATAAAAGCCAAATTACCTTAAGGTTACTGAATTGCGAAAAACGTTCCATGTCAAAGTCGTCAACACATTCAAAAACGTTTCGCAACGTAGAATACGTAACCTCCTCCTTTTTTAGAAGTCGGTTAAAAAGGGGTCTTAATCAGTATTTAAACAACATTTCAAAAGACCTTTTATTTTACTACTGATACAGAATATAAAAATGTTGATAACAGTTTGATGGCTCTAGTATGATAATAAGAAAAAAAAATTCATTGATAATGGATTCTGACCGGTCTATACAGATATCCAAGAAAAGGACAATAAATCGATAAAACATCAAAAGAATCCCATCGATTTCAATCAGACACTAATATATAAAAATCGAATAAGGACCGAATTCGATTACAAAAATCGATATATCCAGAATAGGGGCTCGGTATGAACCTTACCGAACCGGTTCGGTAAAGTTTCGATTACTCAAATACCGAGACTTTTGTTATCGAATCGCCTGTTATTTCATTGTACTGTTTTATCGTAATGGCTTATATAGGACATATGTCTTACATTTTATTGGTAAGGCTGTAGGGACCTTTGAACTCGGAAATGGCACTTGATCCGGTTCGTTTCGGACGGAAACCGTAAATAATGCTTTGTGAAAATGACGGTGGTTCTTTTGTTTTCGTATTAAAGGTAATGTTGGTTTCCTTCTAGGTTAATAATTGTAAATAGTATAGTGAAAAATATAATAAAATTAGTTTTACTTTACAAAAAAAATATTGCAGTCATAATACAATCAGATAGTGAAGGCTCGCTATACGTTTAAGTAGTAAATTCAAAAGGAATTAATTTTCGAAGTATTAAAATCAATGGTCAATTTTGCTTTTTTTGAATCTAATAAAAAATAAAACAGCAGCATAGACATGATTATAAATAAGTAAAGTTTATTCGTTTAGATGTGGTTCCGATTAAAAGTTATTGAAAGGAAAAAAAAAATATTTTATTGAAAGAAATAAGAAAAAGTATAAAGTAACAATAAAACGACATTGTATAAAAAGTAAACTCAACAAACTAGCTTCTGTCCTATGGCACTTTTTAATGGTGGACATTTTTTATTGCAGCACCATGCTATGATTGGGCCTTTTCGCCTTGTACAAGATCAAGTTAGTCTAATGAATGTAAGTCTTATTTTTTTTTTATTTCGTCAAAGAAATAAAAAAAATAAGACATGGGCATGGGACAAGGCCCAATCACAGCATGGTGCTGCAATAAAAAATGTCCACAATTAAAAAGTGCTATAGGACAGAAGCTAGTTTATAATAAAAAAAACATCAGAATAATTGCAAAAGTACAACAAAGTATACTAAAGAAGTCTGGCTCCTCCAGCGCTTTAAACCCTCCCGATGTTTTCCAAAGTCTGCTACGAGCTCCTAAACTTCAATATCCACCTGTCTTCAGTAAGAAGTGGTCGTTCCAACAAAATTGTTTGGTAGTAAAAGATTCATCTTGTTTGTAGTCTCTTTCATTTCTGCTATGGATAGTTTTCTACGTTCCTTTCTTGTTTCTATGTTGTTTTGTAGACTTCGGTTGAAGTTAGTGGCGACAAGTAGCGAGGACTTCAGACAAGATTTAAAAAAAAAAACGAAGGCAAGGCCCATATCTTTGGAAGTGTAAAACGGTACTAAAGGGTTTTGTTGACCATGATGGTTTTCATGATCAACGTTGGTCATGAAAACCGTTTAGTAATTTAATAGGCATGACGACAGTTTCAAAAAATTTCAAATCTATTGAGTCCGTCAGTTAGAGTATTGGAAATTAATGGACACGTATTTTTTGTTTTTGTAAATTAATGAATATTGACAAAGATAAAACGCATTAAAACTCGGGAGTGGCAGCTCGTGACGTCAGAACTAGGTAACAATGATACTTAGGCGTGACGTATTGAGAATTTTAAAAGCGTCATATCTTCGTCAATTTTGGTTTACGTAACAAAAGAAAAAACACGGACCAAATATTTTTTGATAATCTAACTGACGGACTAATTCGTTTATTTTTGTCGTCTCACCTATTGCATTAAAATTGGAAAATTATTGTAAAAAGAAAAATCTCCAGAAAATTTATCTGGCTTGCGCCTATAAAGATAAGATAAGCTGAAGATCGACACTTTTTTTTTCTCTTTGTTTTTTTTTATGATTCTCGACTAGAGCAGCAATATCTTTTTCGAAATTCTATCGACAATTTTTGAGATAAGAACCTAATAAAATTACAATATAATTAGAAGGCTTATATCTCGGAAATGGTGCATCGTAGAGACGTAGGGCCACACTTTTCAGAGGCTTAACTATGATGCCGTATAAAAATTATCTAAAAAGTCGCGGCTGAAATCTGTAGACCACCTTTGCTTTACTAACAGCTGTAAAATATTTCAAGCACTGAATTTACCTCCTCACAGCAAAAAACCGTACACCAAAACACAGCACCGATTGTCCCCGCACATTGTTGCCAAACAATGGCACTTACGCAATGATCTCATCCATCGCGCGCCACCCACTGACATGATCGGCACACTTGCACATAAATATTCATTGGATACCGATAGCTCTGACATAAACGTCAGAGCCTTTGCGGGGTTCTTAATTCAATTTGGACGGCATTGTTTTGATTGGTACGGTCGGAGGAAATGATATAATTATGTTTTCTAAAGAAATGTTATTTATTTTTACGTGAGTCATCATTATCGCACCTCCGCTCAAATAGTGTCGTAATTCAAAAAAGATTCCCAGGTCGGGTAGTGTTATTACGTTTTTCCTTCAAAAACTAAGTAGCAGTCACGGAGTAGAATCAATGTGGGAGTACTATTAGAGGACACCTCTGCCAAACCCTACGGTGATTTAGGCGTGATGATATGTATGTTTTGTTATTGTTGTTTTAGCTAAAACAACAATAACATAACATCATCACGTATACACATACTTTTCAAGTTTCCCAAAAAGATGTAACTATTATTGCACCTGGAAAACCACATCAAGTTGTTTGTATTTATACATAGATACCTAGATACATACTTAGTTCCCTTTCCTATCTTCACTCTCTTTTACTTCGATCTTCCATTCGAAAATTGTTTTGCTGTCGTTTCTAAGAAGCACCATGTTGTTAGCTCCGAATATAATTTCTTGGAACAATTGAATGTGACTGAATTGAAAGCAGTCTGTATCTTGTCAAACAATAACATAACACGGAAAACCGTGTTCAATTATGTTAAATAGAAATTGAACTATTTGGCAAAATTATCTTGTTGAGTGCGAGTACCGTTTAGGAACATTATTTTGTGAGTTCTGACGTTATTAAGTTGTTGTTAAGAACTAGTTTATGCCCGTGTAGACGTTGATCATTGGCCCACGGAATCGTACTGCCCGGGACACAAAGTGTTAGCCCAGGCTACAAATCATCCATGCAAATTTTTGCGTTAGTTTTTGCGTAAAAGAGAAACAAAAACCCATCCATACATCCATCCTCACCAACTTTCGCATATAGTAGTAAGTATTTCACAAGTAGTTGTAGCCGGCTATGTATGTACATAGGGGTCGGCTTCCAGTCTAACCGGATCCAGCTGAATACAAGTATTTAACATGAATGGTCTTCCTATCTTACCTCCACAAACTAGTTACTACTGCGGATAATCCAATGGTAAGACTGACTGCCAGACTTTTGAGCTACCCGGTGCGACTATTAAAAGAAAGACAAATGACCAGGACCACATAAGCATACTCAGCCATACACAAAATAATAATTAACAACAAAAATATACTAATACATGACATATTTCAAACTATGACTAAAACTATACACGCAACGTTGTCGGCGTCGTGTTTCGCTGCGTGGTGTCGCGTAACCGCCCTCGGAGACGTCGATATACGACACCCTTCGGCCAAAAGTCCTCCTTCATGCAGGTTTGCAGATGGTGGGTTGGAACTCGTACCACGAATGACTTAAAGTTGATGTTGTGGCGCGATTCCAACCTTTCGACCCTCAGAGTCCAGTTGGTCTTCAGTTTCAAATACGTCAGTACTTCCTCAGTTGTAGTGGAGTGATGCAGACGTGAAATGTACAGCTGCGTCGTATTCACAGCAGGACGCAGCAGCATATTGGGTCCACTCGGTGCGGTACCGCACAGGTTACGAGAACAGGGCTTCTTCTTCTTCCTCCTTTCCACTTTAGTGAAGCCCTCCTCATCAACTTGGCTCGTTCTTGGCACGAAGCTACGGACCGCAGCCAGGGCTCCTTGAGCACCCATTTTCAAATTTTCCCCTTGCCTGGTTTGTCGCTTAGGCTGCGACAGTTTTATCGCTGGTGACAATAGCAGCATAGGCACGTTTTGGGGTCGACGTACCTACACGTGACGTATCCGCAACCGGTAATGTGGCGCGGGTGACGACGGCGGCGGGGGGCGCTTGCTCAGCGTTATCGGCAGCTGGTGACGCACTTGTGTTCGCCGATTCAAAACTGCCGATGGCTGCATTTTGCGCCCCTCGACGTGTGTTCAATTTTGAGGCCTCAGGTGACCCAATTTGGGGGGGCCAAACGCCTCCTGCCGGAAGCTCTACGCGGGAGTCGTGCGTTCCATGGCCCTTTACGGGGCCCCGGTGTGGGCGCGTTCATTGAGGCGGCGAGCCGCCAACTACCTGAACGCGCCCCAAAAGGTGGTAGCCGTAAGGCTGGCCCGTGGGTACCGCACGATCTCCCGTGAGGCGGCGTGCCTCCTTGCCGGATTGCCGCCATGGGATCTGGAGGCAATTGTCCTCGCGCGCCTGCACGAATGGCGCGCGAGGACAATTGCGCGCTCATGGCGACATGGAGAGAGCGGCTGTCGCAACCCCGTGCAAGACACGCCACAATAGTGGCGGTAAGTCCCCTCTTTGAGGAGTGGCTTGAGAGACGCCACGGCGTCCTCACCTTCCGCCTGACGCAGGTCCTCACCGGACACGGTTGTTTCGGGAGGTTCCTGCACCGAATCGGGCGGGAGGAAACGCCCGGGTGTTTCCATTGCGAGGATCGACCGGAGGACACGGTGGAGCACACGGTGGAGGTGTGCCCCGCGTGGGCGGAGCACCGCCGTGTCCTCGAAGCGGCGATTGGCGGCGGCGACCTCTTGCGTCCGGCCCTGGTGCAAGCCATGGTCCGGAGCGAGACGGAATGGGACGCCGTCACCTCCTTCTGCGAAGCAGTAATGCTAGAGAAGGAGGTGGCGGAACGTGAGAGGGAGAGAACCTAACAGCGTCCCGGCCGCCGCGGGAGACGCCCCGGGTGTCGAGGGCCACCACGTGGCCCCCGGCCACCGTAGGCGCGGGCCTGTGGACGGTGGGCTATGGGCTAGCTCGCCGTCCGTCCGTCTCATGACGACAGGCCGTGTCGACGGCGCGTTCGTTTTCCACGCGCGCCTCAAAGAGAGTCAGCAAAAAGGAAGGGGTCTGCAAGGACCGATGCCTGCCGGGGTTGCAGGACTGTTCGAAAGAGATACCGTGGCCCCGGAATATAAAGGGCGATGAAGGAACATGGATGGGTTTTAGTCAGTAAAAGTCTGACACTCCCTCCTGCTCCGCCCAGAGCGGGAGAAGTCATTTGATGATTTCCCATCCGAAAAAAAAAAACAAAAAAAAAAAAAGGTGACCCAATTTCCGAACCGACGCGACGTTGCGCAATATTGCTATTTCCGCACGTAGTTCATTATTGGTTTTTTCTGAAAACTCCATTCTGGACTGCATCCTGGTCATCTCCGCTTTCAAGGTAGTGATGTCCTATAGCAGCCGTGTAACGTCGACGTGATCGAAAGTGACGGGAGGCAGTTTACTTAGCTCCTTCGCCACGAAATCTGGCACGTCGTCCGGGTCAGTCTTCTTCAACATATCGATGATATCTTGAAGGCTTTCTCGGTTCCATTTCTGCGTCGAGAGGGCATCTGGTCCAGTTTTCCAAGAGACTGGAATAGCAAGAGTTTTCCGCTGCTGATGTCATCCTCCTTGAAATTGGACCGGCAAATCTGCAGGATGCTCACCTCGTCCATGTAGTCGATGGCATGGACTAGGAATACCAGCAATTCATTTACTATAAGTTGTTTTGAACTCATAGTTATAACGCGCAACACGCGAATAAAATTAGTGCCGTGGAAACACGTCCGTATTCGAGCGCGCATCGCACTGCACTGTAATGTCCCTTATAGTAATTTATAGTGCATGGTGTCTCGTTAAGCTGTGTATATGCATTGAATTTAATTGTTGCCATTTATAATAATAAATTTATAATTTATTGAGATTTCTCTTTTAAATTTAATTTATTGAGTTTTTTTTTTTTTTTTTTAATTTTAATTTATTGACATTTGTAATTAAATTTCCTGCCATTTTTTTTATTGAATTGATTGACTTTTCTAGTTTAAGTTTTTTCATAAATATTATTGGCATTGTGCCTAATTCCGAATGTTTTTTTTTAATCAGAACCAACTCGAATTACTACAAATACTTCTACATGTATCGATCATGTTTTTTGTTGCTGCGATTACTTAGATAAATCCATCGTAAATTACCTGCATTCAGATCATAGTGGTCAGACCGTTACTTTCGCGTACAATATACAATTACAAAGAATTCAGATACAAACTAGACAAATAACACCCAGCAATTTAGACAAATTTAATAATAATTTAATTAACAAGTTAAGTATACCGGGTCATATTAGAAACAATGTAAATGTATTTTATAAAGAATTCTTTTCGGTAGTGCACACCGAATTTAATAATACTTTAAAAAAGAAATCTAAAACTATTGGCCCAAAGTTTATTTTCAGTGACTGGGCAACACAGGGTATTAGGAAAAGTAGGGAACGATTGTTTGAGCTATACGGCCTTAAGCCTTACATCAACACTGAAGCTTTTAATAAATATGTTGCTACTTACTCGAAAATGTTTAAAAACACTTGCAAGGTAGCCAAATCCTTATTCATTAGCAACAAGATTAAATCAGCCGACATCAAAATAAAGACGGTTTGGAAAATTATCAACAATGAAACAAATAGAAATAAAAAACAAGGTAATGACTTCACACTAAAGACATCGCGTGGCCTTGTGAGCTCCAACAATGAAGTTGCTCAAGAATTTGTAAATTTCTTTACCAGTATCCCACTTAAAACTACAGAAACCTTAAATTCCTCTGCCTTGCTCTTTATTGATTTATTGAAAGCGAACGTTTCAGCCTTTCCAAATGAATTTAAATTTCAGCATAAATAAACCCCATAACAGTCATAAAAGGTTTTAAGCAAATCAAGATCAAATTAACGGAAGATATATGGGGTATGTCTATCAAAGCTTGTACCTCAATTATTGAGACTGTAGCGCCGTATTTAGCCTCAATATTTAATTTGTGCGTGGATCAAGGGGTCTTCCCAGATCTAATAAAATTCAGTAAGGTAATACCGCTTTTTAAATCCGCGGACAGTAAGGACACCAATAACTATAGGCCCGTATCCGTGTTGCCGGTTTTCAGCAAGGTGTTTGAAAAGATAATGCTCAATCAAATGCTTAACCATTTTAACACCAATAAAATATTACACGAGCAACAGTATGGTTTCACCAAAGGACGTTGTACAACTGACGCCGGTGTCACATTATTAAAATACATATTTACTGCGTGAGAAGAGGCACAAGATGCCATAGGAATCTTCTGTGACCTTTCGAAGGCATGTGATTGTGTAAATCACGAAACCCTGATCTTGAAACTTGAGCATTACGGTTTAGGTAAACTTGCGTATTTGAATGATAGACAGCAGCAGGTACAAATAAATGGAGTCAACTCAATGGGTTTAAAAGTAAAAATGCTTGTACCACAAGGTTCGATATTGGGTCCCTTCCTCTTTTTAGTGTATATTAATGACCTACCCCATTTATTTAACAACCATCCGCATATGGTGTTGTTTGCTGACGATACTTCTTTAATATTTAGGATAAACAGACGTGCCACTAATCTTGACGACGTAAACAATGCCCTACTGCAGGTCCACAATTGGTTTACCGCCAATAATTTAGTACTAAATGGAAAAAAACTAAGTGCATTCGATTTGCTCTGCCAAATGTCAAAAGTAGTGATTGTGGCATAATATTGAATCAAGAGAAACTAGAATTTGTCGATAAAACGGTTTTCATGGGAATCACGCTCGATTCAAGGTTACAATAGGGTCCTCATTTAACATCTCTTGCAGGACGGCTGAGCTCAGCAGCATATGCTGTTAGAAAAATCTATCAATTTACTGATATTGATACCGCGAGACTAGTCTATTTTAGTTATTTTCATAGTATTATGTCATACGGTATTTTACTATGGGGACGGGCTGCAGACATCGAGTCTATATTTATTCTGCAGAAAAGAGCCATCAGAGCCATTTACAAATTACGTAGACGCGATTCTCTAAGAGAACTGTTTAAGGAAATTAATATCATGACAGTACCTTGTCAATACATCTATGAAAACATCATGTACGTTAGGAAAAATCGGCATTTATTCAGTAGAAGAGGTGACAGACACCACTATAACACTAGAAATAGGGACCAACTAGTTCAGCCAGGTTTCAGGCTTGCTAAAGTAGATTCATCTTTCATGGGGTACTGCTTGAAATGTTACAATAAAATACCTCCCCACATTCTTCAACTGAACGAGACGAAATTTAAATCTTGTTTAAAACGCACACTATGTAGGCAAGCATATTATAAGTTGGGGGATTACATTGATGATAAAAATGCTTGGCTAAATGCTGGTCCTGCTCCACAACCATAGGGGGGGGGGGCAAATTAATTGATTGTTCGGGTCGGGTATTATTTGAGTCCATCGACACGTAAAGAAGAAGATGAAGAATTGATTCCCATGTTAATGTATTGTGGAAGCTGCAGAAGATTGTAAAAATATACTTGCATTATATAGATTCCAGTTCTTAGTATTATATAATTGCATTGCACATGTGTGAGTACTTTGTACTGTTCAGCCACCATTTACATTTATTTATCTTTCATTGACTTGAATATGCTTTGGTGGCTGAGAGAATGTCATGCTCACTTAAATGTCTCGCTGATGGTGGCGGGTGTGTCGGGTCATTTAGTTCCCTTCAATATGGTTGAGTTGAATGGTGCCGGTACATGCGTCATATTTGTGAAGGGGCGCTGTCAGTTGGGACTGGTCATCTCTTAGCTGCCAAGGTTCATTATAATTACTTTATTTTTAAATTGTTGATTTAATCTTTTACTCTGGACGCTCTTAGTGTGCACGTCTTTCTACATCGTTCTCACATATATGTATAATTTCAAAATTAATGATGTAACCAAGATTTTGTAACAATATTTTGATTTAAAAGAGTGTCCATGGAGTTTCTTGCCCGTTCTTCTCCATAGAGATCTACGCTAGGGAATGGGCAACTACAGTACTTTCTCAAGTTATTATGCCTTGTGACTGGGACTGTAGCTTTGATTTTCTTTTTTGTATTTTTGACATTCAAAAGTGCCGTAATGGTCTAATTGAAATAAATGCTATGAGTTTGACTTTGAAATAATAATAGTAATGTTACTGAGTGAATGGAATGCTTTTTTAGGTTTTTTTTTTTTGCTAATGTGTTATGTGTGTATAATGATTAATTTTGTATGCCGTAAGGCAAAATGTATTTGAACTCTCATAAAAAATAACCATCATATTTGTATATCTACACTATTAGCAAATAAATGATTTCTATTTCTATTTCTAAAAAAAATGGTTACCCATCCACGGAGCGACCTCAGTCTCACCTTCGATCAACTTGTGTTGCTGTTAATTTTTAAGCCACGAGCCCTCCGAATCAGATATTAATAAACATAAAAATCAAACAGATCACTACAAAGAAATGAATAAATTAAATGATCGAACCAGTCCTCCAGTGAGCTGGCTCCATTTCTTCAAGCTCACTTCATCAATCCGCTTCGTTACCTTCAAGGACAGCAACTGACCTGGCAATAATGTAAATGGAATCAAATAAAACAAATAAATAGGTTGGATACTCAACAAATCGGTAGAAAATCGATTACTTTCAGGTGATTATAAGACTGGATTGAACTGATTTGACTGGATTGGAGGATTTGCCTCGTTACGGTGTCGAAAAATCCTATCAAGCAACGCCTGGTCGGTCTTGTGGTCGCAATTGCAAGTGCTGAGTATGAGAACTTGGGTTCGATTCTCAGGTTAGGCAAATTGTTATAGGGGTTTTTCATCAGGAATTTCTTAGTACACAGCTAGTTCTCAGCCACGGAGTATGGATTTGTGCCAGATTATTGGTCCTATTACATGGGACACAAAGATAACTGGCGAAATGTGGGTGTACTACTATTAGGTACACTTCTACCTAACCCTTCAGGCATTACAGGCGTGTTGTTATGTTATGTAAACTTAAGCTCAGTAGACGGTGTCATAAAATCTTACCAAACTTAAAAAAAAATGTTATCAAAGCACGATATTTGCTTTGAAAACATTTTTAGAAACCAACCCCAACATTGGGAAAGACCAGACCGATGAGATTTTTTTTTTAATAAACAAAGCTAAGTTATATATCTTGATCGTCGTAAACATTATAACTTTATGAAACTACTCAACACATCAAAACCGTAGAACATGAAACTCAAACAAAAACTCCGCGCCAGAAATACCGATATAGGTACACCAAGTTTTATCTCAAAGACCACACAACAAACCGAACAACCCAGTTAGCTCAAAACTTATTCCCGCGCACCGAGCCAAAGCTTATTTGATTCAATGAACGAAATAAAAGACAAAAAGGTCAACAATAAGAGCCGGGACTTGAAAACTTGCATCCGCAGTTACTTTCGAAACTAACCGCCACTTTCTAGGACTTGGCACACACCACAGAACACGGAGACGTCATAACGCAGAAGCGCCAGGACAGCCCGCGAAATACAAATTTTCTTACGTTTTTTGCAATTTGCAGGTCAGTACTAGGTTGTATGTTGATTAAAATATGATTCGCGATTGAAACAAATATGGCTATCCAGAGTAATCATTATTAAAATCATCAATATAACCTCCTAACCCCATTGAATAACTTTTTATGAAATAGTCATTCAATGGGATTAAATGGAAGTAAAGCCATATTTGTTAGGGGTTGCGAATCATATTTTAATTAACATACAACCTTACACTGACCTGGAAATTACTGGAATCAGTTTCGCGGGCTACCTTAGCGCATCCTGATGGCAAATATTTAAATCGTTAGATTCACTCCTAAGTGTCAAAGAATAGTTACGTTGTTGTTTCGTTGATGACGATAATAAATGTGAATAGTACTGCCTCTCTCACTCATACTGCTATGAACAGTTCCACGCGGGATGTGCGATGACCTAAGATTGGTGAGTGAACATCAAATGATATAAAGCGTCGCTGCTAGCTAGAGGCGGTAAGTATAAGACTTCCCAAAAAAAACAATCATGTCACCGTTTACTCGTTCTACAATACTGGTGATGTATAGCTTTCTTTGCTATAAGTACTAATTGGTACAGTAGACCGTATGTCATTGGTAGCACTTTGAATATGAGCCAACCTGGCGTAGTAAGGCGTTTCAATAGAATTCAAGGCCAGTTTTGTACTAGTTTTGATACCACAGAAGCGAAGCCTCGTGTTACCGTTTCTAGATGTTGCGCGGTGATTCCGTGCTCTGTAGCACACAGAGGCTAGACTCAACTAAACTTTGGGAGCAAACAGACTAGGAGTTAACAGACTGGGAGTTAACTGGGAGTTCATAAAACAACCGACGCCTTAGTCTCGCTTAGTTAACATGGCCATTTGGCTGCTACCTGATCCCACTTGACGCCTTGTTGTTAAGGATTAATTACGTTGACCGACATTTGCTTTTTTTTTAAATCATCGTCATCATCTGCCTAGCCTTTTCCAAATTATGTCGGGGCTTCCAGTGTATTTTACATGAAGCGACTGCCTTTTTGACGTCCACAGCTCAGTCACTAGATAACACGATACTTCTTGGTAAGACTGGTCATAAGACTTTCAGATTACTGACTACCGTAAACGAAGATCTACGAATGACAGCCATGCTTTCTGGGGCCCGATTTTGAATACATACTTTTGTTTATTTTATTGATATGAGCTAGCGTTGTGTTTGTTGCTAAGTCAATGTCTACATAATATTAAAAAGTCGGTTCAGTAATACTAAAAAACCGGCGTTGGTGGAAAAGCTCTATAACTAAATTCAACACTCCCCCCTATAACTAATCTATACTCGGTTGTTACCAACCAAAATAATCAGATAACATTAACGATTTCTACTAAATTATTGATAGAAAACCCAACATCGAAAGCAACCTTTCTAAAAATCTCATCAGCCGACAATTACCTTGAAGTTCCAGAAAGCATTTTTCCAAAATATATTCCATTATCATTAATCAGTTCAGGAGTTGAAAACGAAGTTACTTCACTAATTTATCTATGTCACGATTTTCAGGAGGGACAAACAAAGTTATTGACACTGTGACTTCCGCCGGATGATTGATTACATCCAACTTTGTCGGTATTTATTTGACATTTTGATCGCTGTTTTCATGCGAAATTACAATTTGCGTAAACTTGTTTCGAATGTTCGCCGTGGTGTCGAAACGTAATTCTCTAAGTTCTTAATTGACATGGTGTATCTATCAATCATTGGGAGTTTGCACCAGCTGTGTTGACGGTGGGAATTTGAGTTTTGTCTGATTCATCACCATTGTTGTGTTGTGATTTTGTAGCGCATCAAGGATGTTCGCCGGGTCGCAAGTGGACTGTTTCTACACGACTATGCGAAAACAGTGCATATGCCTGGTCCGCAGGGTTCGGGCCAGCTCCAGGTTTGTGGTTTGATTAATTGCCTCCTCCATTTCACCTCAACCATTGTTGTGTGGTTAATTTGCTGAGCAATTGAAATATTTACCTAGTATTAGGTAAATACTTGTAGTTTAAGATGTGTTATTTTATGTTGAATTTTATGTTCCTTTGTTGATTGAAATAAATTATTCTGTTCTATTGTGTTCATCATTACGATGTTGGCAAAGTATGTATTTACCAACTTTTACTATACGAAAACTCAGGTTTATTGACTAGCATGTCACTAAGGCCTATATTGTCTACGATGGTAAAAATCAATCACAAACTAGTTGACAACGGTTAGTAAGTCGTGTTGTGTGACCGTGCATTGAATTTCAGTGCTGTGTCATTCTACCAACTCATTGGTGATTTGATTTTGTAACTTTTGAGCAGCCTCAGAATGCACGTTAAGCCGTTAGTTCCGGCTGTCACAGCAGTTCTTTGACAGTCGTTACAGGTAGTCAGTGGCCTGAAAGTCTGACAACAAGTATTATTGGATTGTAGAGGTCAAATAATAAAATACTGGTATTCAGCTGCATTTGGTTAGACTGGAGACCAACGCAAACATAGTTGGGAAGGCAGACAAATTATATTAACTTTTGAGCAACATCGTGGACGTCTTATGAGTCTTTTGTTGTGGTGACAACAAAAGAATCTTAGGACTTCTATAATTATTTTTATTTCCTTCACATCTTAACTAACCTCCCTTCCTGTTCTGGCTAAACTAGTCAGTATTTTCCTCCTTAGTAAAAGAAATCTCCACTCAAGTCCACCACGATTGTCTCAAAAAAGTCTAAAGCCTGTCCCATCAAGATGAAATACGAGCATCCACTTCAAATCCACTTTGTTTAAAGATAAGGATTTTTGGAAATTAAATCCTGAACACTTATCCAGATTGTACAACTTCCTTACACAAAATTGTGGCAGGAATTTATGAACATACAAGTGTAGGGGATTTTTCCGTTGACGAGGGTTCTCTGCGATCTAATTGAACGTGGTACCTATATTTTTAGGGAAGGGGAGGGTATAACTTTGTACCAACGAATGGTTGTGACATTAATAAGAGATGTTCTGCCAACAATGAAGAGTCCTGAGGGATGCCGCAGGCTTCGGGATGACGGTGCTAAATGATGCTTGTTGTGGCTCAAATGGGGCTTTATTTTATGAAAAATGTATGGGGATTCGTCTCTTAGAAATGTGATTTTCAAATGAAGAGAATCGCAGTTGTGTGGCTGCTGTCTGCAATAAGGGTGGATTTGCGGCTGTGGTTTGCGATCTGCAGAAAAGTTTCTAAAACAACCAGTTGGCTACAATACAAACAAAAATATTCTATTGAAATAATCGAAAAAAAAAATGTCTATGCTCACATTTACTGTTTTCTAATCAAAGAAAATCGTAATTATTGATCATTATATTATGAAACATGGAAAAGCATATAACAAAACAGGAATAACCTCACAAATTCCAATTACGATGAAACCCGTAACACTCATTACGACCGCAAACAAAAATTACGTTAATATCGACGATTTTTTACAATTTAATTAACCTAATAAAATAATAATGAACATAAAATTGAATCCCACTTCATTATGGAACTCATTATTGTTCAATAATTAGTTCGGAACTTTTTAAATAATAAAATCGAAGGCTTTTAAAGGTTCGATTCAATCGGTATTAATAGGGCGAGTTGAGTAAGTAACTGAGTGATAAGCGATAGCGGGTGTGAAGAAGCATGTGAAATTACTGAAAGAATTGTACTGCGGAATGGGCTCCGTTGCGTACTTCTTGTTGAAAACGGACTTTACATTGCTCTTGCATAAATAGACAACAAAATTCTTGAACTTATGCTGTCACTTACGGAATATCTTCCGTGGTTTTAGTTATAAACCGCAATTCTTTGAGGATAAACACTTAAAAAAAAACTTATCAACCCTAATGTCAGCGTGCATTGGCGACTTTTTCGCTAATAGTGATATTTTACTTGTCAGGGAGACAAAAATACTAGTCAGCATCTTGCAATCTCTTATCCAACTTATTTGTAAATCTTCTTTCACAGCTGTTGTAAGTTTGTAACATTTTTTCTGCAGAGCAAATATCCGTTGATTTTCAAACTAATATAATCTGTTCATTGTTTGTAGTTTGTTGTGTCAATGATTCCATAATATTAGGTTAAATAAGCTTAGGAGCTTTAGACATGGCTCTAACAGCTATTATAGGGTGTAAGCAACCTCATCACGAAGCCGTCAACTAAGCATTCTGTACATCAAACTAAGTAACTTTACTCAAAAATTATTGCTGGGAAACGACTTTTTTTGGGGGTGAAAAATCATGTTTTGTGATAGAACTCAATGTAACGCACTCAAAACATTGTGCTGATGGATGGATTGAATAGTACGGGGATCGTGGAGGTGTTTAAAGTAAAAATCGAACATTAAAAATTTGTATTAAAAAAAAAACTTGTCGAAAAGTTGGAAATTTGACCCCTAATATCTCCGTAACTAGAAGGTTTCCAGGTATGGTGTAGAACAAAAATATGATCGCAATGACGGGGACAACAAGTGTCTTTCGGCTTCGTTAATAGATTTTTTACACCCTTAATATAGAAAATCTTTTTCAATTAAGAGAGACCTGGAACGTAGAGATTGGCACAGGAAAAGTGAGGCCTATACCTAGCAGTGGGCAAATTAAGGCTGTGGATGATGATGATGATGATGAAGAGAGACCTCTCGACCTGCTTGTGTGAAACTTTTTCTTCCCCGCTCCCGCTCCACCTATCACACAAACCACATCTAATTCCATCACGCACAGTAGCAATTTGAACGGTTTTTTTCGTGCGTGCTGCCCAAGTAATTGTTAGTATTAATTCGCCTCCCCACACCGCACGCGATCCAAATATTGTTATAGGCACTTAAATTTATTCCCCATCACAATATCAGCTGGTTTAATGGTACTGAGAGGCGAGGCTGATGCTGGGGAAGATTTAGCATTCATGAGAAAAAATGTTGAGTTTTTATAGGATGTAATCGTTTGGCTATGAATACTTGAATTGAGGTAAAATGTTGGACTAGTTGAAGAAGAATGAATGCTTTAGAGTAGATGTGGTTTCATGTTTAGTAGTAAAGATTTGTTCTTCAATATTAGCAAGGGGTATCGTGTTATAAAGCGGATTGTGGATATCAGACAAGGTGCTGCTTGTAATACTTAATATTATAATTAAATAATATAATATTGGGGTTAAGATACACCTAGTTACACTCTACGTAGACCCCAAAATACTTAGTTGAGAAAAGGTTGTGCAGATGAGTGAAGATAAATGCCATTAGGAAAAAAAATAATGAACGACGTTCGTATACGTTATCTCCACGGGAAGACTTGGATGAAACTCACAAAAACCAAAGAAATATGGCGCAAAAAGAAGAAGACCTATAGCAGTGGAAAGACGATTACTGCCAATGATATGTGATGAGAATCCTAACGATTCAGTGCACATATTTTTAACGTTCTTTTCGCCATTACATCCTTCACATAGTCCATCTATCGTTTCTTTGGTCTTCCTCTACTCTTATCCACATTCATTTTCAACAGAAGACATATGGCAAGAAAAGAAGTGTCTGATGAGATGACGAGTAATAGAGAAGTATGGAAGAAGAAGACATGCTGTGCCGACCACAAATGAATTGGGATAAGGGCAAGAGATTGATATACTCAAAACTTTCCTCACGACATTTTCCTGTCACTGTTACATTGAGAAACTGACTTTAAACAGTAAAGTACCTAATACTCGTAGTAACGACTTAATAGACTAGTTTCAACCATCAATAAATTGCAAATCTATTTCGACCGTCAGTTAGAGTATTGGAAAATAATGGACACGTATTTTTTGTTTTTGTTAATCAATAAATATTGACAAAGATAAAACGCATCAAAACTCGGGGGCTCCTGACGTCACAACGCACTAATAATTATAGCACGGCGTGACGTATTGAGAATTTTAAAAGCCGTATTCGTCAATTTTGGTTTATGTAACGAAAGAAAAATATTCTAATATTCTATAACCAAATACTAATTCTCTAACAACGAACCTGAATAAAGCTCAACAGAATCCCGAATGAGTGTAAACGGCTCAACCGTAGCTCATAAACATGTTATATAAAAGGGTCGCCCAAGGTCAAGCTAGGTCTCTAGTTAGGTTAGACCTAAGTAGTGATGCTACATCGAACGCTAGAGTAGGATATGAGCTAGAACTTTATGAGCGAATCGGCACAGTCGTTGAGTTTTGTGGCTTAAGTGAACGCATTTGTGAAATTGGAGAGCTTTTCGGGTTTTTTGGTAAAAGGTTGGGTTGGCACTGTTGTCTTGTAAATCTGCTATTTGGTAGCAAGTAAATGATAAGCATCAAGGTATTTATGTACTTTGAGCCTATGTACAAAGCCTGTTTTCTGCGTGTCGATGGCGTATTATCTGTAGTAACGTTTACAGCCCCTAAAACACGATGGGTGCATCTTGCAGATCTTATTTATTTAACACTTCAAGCACAAAGTACAGATGCGGACTTAATGCCATAGGCACTTTCTACCTTTGGTTGACACAGAGACAAACAGTGCTAGGTGTACATATATATTACATAGTAAAGCTCTTTTTGGTCGAACGTAATATTCCAGTCTTTGCTGTGAATGAGATGATTTCAGCAGAAGCTGTGTTTAGCAAATGCTACAAAAGTTACAGGGAAAACCAAAAAACTGGACTTGGAAATTAATTAACCCGAAAACAGTAGAAACAAACCAGCTCCATACTACGACGTAATAATAATAAAGGAGCCCACTACACAAAGCTCGCGTGTTCTACAGAATATATTTTTTATTTCGAGCAAAGTTTATTGGTTGTACAATTATACGCACTATTTTATCTTTGCATGCCACATGTCAGCCTCGAATTGTAGCCATCCATCATGACTGGGTTACATGAGGTTAATTTTTGGAGCTAGTAGAGCAAGATAGTACTAGTAAGCTAGTCCTGGAATTGATGAAAGCTACTCTTCTTGAGAGCAGTGGTGGCCCAGTGGTGGCGGCCCCGACTTACGAACAGTAAGTCGTGGGTTCAAACCCAGACAGGCGCATTACTTTGTGTAATTTATTTCATCACCACTGCTCTCAAAACGGTGAAGGAAAACATCGTGAGGCCGGAAACCGGCATGTCCTAGAACCAAAAAATTCGAAGACATGTGACATCTACCAATCCGCACTGGGCCCGCGTGGTGGATTATAGCCCATTCCCTCTCATAGAGAGGAGGTCTGTGTCCCAGCCGTGGCAACATTAATAGGCTGATGATGATAATGAGATGATGACTCTTCTTTCTCGTGTGGTTAGTGCCTAACCTGGTGTCAGAGTTTTTATTATGCCGCCCATGGTCTGCTGACTTAGCTCAACATGCCGTCGAGAAATATCTCTCAGGCATGCTGTTTCCTCACGATGTTTTTCCTTGACCGAAGCAAGTGATAATTATACAATACGTACATGAATCCGAAAAATCAGAGGTGCGTGTCTTGGTTTCGAACATGAGACCTAATACTTGACAGTCCTACGGTCACACCACTAGGCTATCACTGGATATGGAAGCTACTGAAAGTGTCAAACACGTCGCCGAATCCCGGATCGATTCAATTGAGACAGCTGAAAGAAGAATATGAAGCTAGTAGTTAGTCATAGCATAATAAGCCTATACCATTCCCACTACTGGGGCACATACCTCCTCTCTTTGAAAGGCAGTGGGCCGTTATACAACACCTGGGACCAGTGCACGTTGGTGGAACCAATATGTCTTTGAATTTTTGGTTTTCAGTCATGTCGTTTTCCTCGCGATTATTTCTAGTTCTATTGTTTTTGGTCTACCAATCAAAATAGCTAATAAGTATGATGGGAGGAGGATTTATCAAAATGTAGCAAAATTACTGTATTTGAACATCGTATCATCGACACTATTCATGTTAACGAAACTGGTATTAATAACAATAGCAGACTTAACTAACCCAAACATATTGCCACAAACTACGCTAACGAAAGACAAAAACCCCGTACACATCATCCATCGACATTTATCATCGTGAAACAACCCAACCCCGGTGGTTACAATGGTCATTCAACCTGTACCACTGCCAAATCTCCAGTTATGAATATCGCGACCATATTTGTATCATTGGAATACATTGCGTGTCTAGTACGAATACATTAACACGATGCATGTATAAATGCGTCAATGGACATCGAATCAAGTTTTCAATTGAAACCGATGTTTTGTTATTTTTTTGTTTGGTCTAACACGGGTAGTACAATTTAGAAACGAATAAATGCAAATAGTAGGCACCGGTAACCGTTGTTGATGCATTTTGATTCGGTTTTGTGTTTATACAGGTTCGCAGTTTTTGCATAACAGCGTATGGTAGCAGGGCAAAAGATAGAACTTAGGTTCGAAAAAACAACAAATATCTAGGCATTTGACGTCCTATAAAAAGTAAACGTCCCAACACTAGTACCTACTGATCCGTAGGTGCCGTTTGTGAAATAAAATTTTAAATAATAAACTATTCCACAAATGGCACCTGCGAAAAATATTGATAGGTGCCGTATGTGGAATACCTCAGGTGCCATTACCTCAGGTGCCGTTAAAGCGGGTGCCCAATGTGGCATTGTCATTTTAAAATCTGCTGCGATAAAATATTTTTTTTTCTTCTTTGTCTGTCTGTTTTCTATACATGCATAAACGGGTGAACTGATTTGGATGAGATTTGTGATAGGGATACACCACGATACTCTATATCCCGGTAGTATGTTCCCCTGGGTTAATTTCCGACTTAAGTGTGGGCAACAACCTACTTTTTTAACAATTGTAAGTAATGTCGGTAATTAAAAAATCTTAGGTGGGTATTCCATCAATGGCGAGAAGAATATTTTCAACTGTATTATTACGCGAAGCTTATTCCTCTAAGCATAATTAATGACTTCACGAGGCCTAAAAATACAACAATTTCTATCAAATTCTAAACCCTATCACTGCTGTCTGTCTAAACGCAGATACTAACATTATTAGATAACATAAACCCGCTGATATTTGCATCCCCGGAGCACAATAATCCTGCAACTTCAACGCTATCTAGAATCGCCAATATTATGATATCAATGGGTCTATCGATGTGCTTCGAAAGTGACACAATTTAAAATTCAATTATGTAATTTTGGAACGGAATTAAAGGATAGGGTTGTACAGTCACAAACAGTATGTCATAATCTAGAACAAGGGTTTATTCTTCCATTCTCCCCTGTCAGACGTCACAGTATTATTTACTTCTTTTGGTTTCATACAGTCATTTCTAACGCGTTCCGGGTATTCCTGGGGTTGCCGCGCTTCTGTAGCGCGTCTGGGATGTTCGCGGACGCACGCGTTCCGGGTTTCGGCTCGCTACTGCGTCAGCGAATCGCATCACTGATGCGTCGGGTGCGCGACAGCCCCAACAGCCTCGTGGCTACTGTAGCCGGCAGGATGGATGGCCAGATAATGTGTCGCTGGGTGTCGGCACACAGACCGTCATCCAGATATGTGTTATAGTTGTTTTAGTTAGTAAGTGCCAAGTTTGTTTTATTTTTGTTTTGTGTTTTTGTTATGGATGTATGGTCTGAAAATAAAGATATTATTTATTTCTCACACATGTCCAAACCAAAAAAGATAATTTACTTTCATTTTTCTGTGACTGTGACCACTTTCAAACTTCCTCTAATACCTATACTTACTTTATCTATCGTAAAAAATCGATTGAAACTTTCAGATCGAACCTTTTCGTTATCATCTGGGTTCCAACATACGGTCTCTTGGCAGCATATAATTGAAATAATTACAGTAGCAGAAAAACACGTGAAAGTTTTAAGTGCGTATTGATGTTCGCGACTGTACGTTAAAACACACGTGTAATGTATCAGTATGTATTATGAAAAACGTAATTTTATGTACTCGTTCGTGGCAGTCTCGAAGCAGCTTTGAATTAGTAAGCAGTACTTAAATATTATTCTGGAATATTTTTATGTTACTGCTTGAGAAAAAGATGGCGTTTGAGTGCTGAGTTTATGTTCTTTACTTTGTAAGTTGATCGAAAAGATTTACAGCTGTGTGAATTTGGTTTAGTAGAAAAAGCGCGCTTGAAAGGAAATGAGTTCATTTGTTTCTTGATTTAGTTGAGGCTTCGAACTTTATGGCTTGTCTACAAGTTTGTAGCGAGAAATTTTAAAAGAGCCGGTTTTTTATGCTTCGCCCTAAATACAAGCAGTTTGCTTTTTTGCACGTTGTATACTAAGCTCGTGCGCTTCTACAGGCCTAGGCCTCACAGACCGCCAACTTCCTGAGTGCGCTAAGTGACGGACTCAGCAGCACCATGTCACACCATGTGTGTAAAGTTGGTCCTTCTATAAAATCTGTGTAAATATCTCGGTGTCATATTTGCTGTTTTTTTTTGTCTTGTTTTCTACAGCGCGAATCAGATGGATGCAGTCAGATTTAAGGGTGTGGTGTGGACCATTGAACTGAACAACTTTCTCAATGGGATAATCACGAAAAAAAAATCTGAAAATAGGCCTACCATAAACCGATACATAGCCCGTTTGGTGCAACGCAAGCTAGGCAGACCGATAAGGCGCCTCAGTTGGTTATGAAAAGATCGAATCGACCAAAATACTTGATTTTTCAGCCTCTTTATTACCCAGACTAACCTGGGTTGTGGAGGTCAGATAGGCAGTAGCTCCATGTAAAATACTGGCATACAGCTGCATCCGGTTAGACTGGAAGCCAACCCCAACATAGACGGGGAAAGGCAAGGCAGATGATGATTTATCCCTTTATTCAGGGCATTAACTTGGAAAAGCGTAAAACAAGACCTTAATGGGGAACACGTGTTTCAAAACCAAGACTTGTCCTTTTACAATAACAACGTTTGCCATTTAAACCCTTATTACAAAGAAGTAAAAAAATAAAGTCTGTCGTAATACTATACGTTCCCCCAGCGCACCTACAGTTATTGAAGTACACTTGAGCGCTCCGGTACACTCGTAACATTACACTCAAAGTAATCACATTAAGCGCCATACTTGTGCGATATGGGGAGAGGTGGAAAATGCGTGAAAACTCAACGGGAAAATCATGTAGACAACACTTTTTTGTGTGTAGAAGATTTTAGTATGTACCTATCATGGTATTTTTCTTTTGTCTGTAAAAGATTCAAATTCAAAATTGTACCAGACGGTCAATGTTCAGACCAGCCGCAGACACTGGGCCACTGTCAATTAATCTAGTTAAGGATTGACTAATACGGACAAATACGGTATGTCTGTGTACAAAGATACTTCAATAAGTAATCATAATAATGGAGCTGCATCAGTCTTCTGTTCTTTATCGTGTGGTTAGTGACTAAGCTGGTGTCAGAGTTTTTAATTCCGCCCAGGGGCTTCTGACTTGGCTTTACATGCCGTCGAGAAATATCTCACAGGGCAGCTGGTTTCCTCACGATGTTTTCCTAAACCGAAGCAAGTGATAACTAAACCATACGCACATGAATCCGAAAAGTCAGACGTTCGTATCTTTACTGCCCAGTTATAGGTCTCAAGTTCGAACAGAACTTGAGACCTATGACTGGGCAGTCCGACGGTTACACCACAAGGCTATCACTGCCTGCAGCAGTAATTTTGTCCATACCGCGGTCTGACCGGACCATAAAGAGGAAATAATGTATAAACAATTTCGAACAACATACCAACGCAGACGTAGAGTCCTTGGAAGCTATGTTGTTTAACATAATTTTAATATGCCCAAATTGTTCAGTATTTTATAATAATTACCAAATAAATCAGCACAATCTGTTGTGTCCCAGCCCTGTGACTTATGTTACGGTTTCCAATTTGTACAACCGCACAGCGTGTTTAGCAGTTATAACAACATTTAATTCAATTTCACAAAACCGTTCTCCTAAGCAATTAGAAAATATTAATTTCAATTACGAAACTGAAATACGGCGCGGTTGACGTGACACTCAACCCTAAAAATTCAAACAAGTTACAATATCGAGACTGTCAAATACAATGGTTCCGCGTAAAGTCGTGTACAACGCGTAATTTGTACAGGCGCGCACAGCGTGTTCTGGAGTAATTATAATGTTAATTCAATTCTGTGGCCGGGTGTACACGCGAGGCAATTTTTACGCGACCAAGACAACCTGTGTTTAATTGGAGGGTTCTGACTTGACACTTAGCGTTTGAGGGTTGGATTTACGGGCGTGTCATTAATATTTTTGTGAAGGGGACATTTTGGGTGGTTAATAGGTCCGTGTAATGAAGGTAAACATTTTATGTTTATTGAATTTGACGACTAGTTTGGATAGGTTAGGGGAATTTTGTCAAAAACAGCGTATGTGGCTACATTTCTATTTTTTCTAATTGTCTTTGAAAATTTGGAGTTATAATCATACCAGTACGCAAGACATAGAACAATAAAGTGTGATTTAGAATATCATCCGATCTTGGGCAACGATCCATTTGGCGGAAAGTGGTAACCTCCTGTCACTTATAAAACATGGAGATCTGGTTTTGCGTGCCAACTTTAGAGGCAAAATTTTGATATGTACTACCATATCACACTTATATGTTTCATGCCAGACATGAACAGCAACGCTCGTTGATGACCAGAGTAGGTATCTTATTAAAACGTCTTCGAACGAGGCCTTAATTTTTTTTCCAAGTATGTTTTTCCTTTGGCATCCACTCGCTTGATGTGAAGCAATCATGCAGTTACCTATCCTTAGAAACTTCATGAGGATATGATAGATAAACTATACAACCTTCACTTTTTCTATGCTCAACTTTGACTGACTGAATTATGGGCCACTCTCTCGTCTATTTTACATATTGAAGGACCTATTCACCACCACCATTGACACAACATAATTTTAAAAACGGTTTTACGTCCGTAACATCTCTAATCCAGGTCCAGTTGAAAACCAGCGTCGGGCACTACCTAGTTGTCCGGCATTTAGCTGAACTGGGCCTATTTGGTGCAGCTGTGAGGCGGATTTTTTTTTAATCACCTGTATCAAGATATAAACAGCTTTCAAACAAACAAAACAAATCGCACCAATACATTATCAAATTCCTCGCCAAATTATACGTTAAGCTCAATATTTTCTAAACAACCACTGTAACAGTAAGTTACTAACACGTTTTAACGAATGGTTGCGGGTTGCGTGCCGTGCGATGTGCCGTCCGATTCAATTTGATTGGCCACAATTAGGGCGGCTGTACAGAAAATAAAAGAAAATATACTACAATAGGGCCACTGGGTTATTTTTTTGCTTTTTGTGGTAGCATAGAAATGTGGGAGCGGGAATCTGTTGTCAGTTATTCGGGATTTAATTTCTGATGGTCTGGCTAAAATACTATATCTTATCTATGTCTAAGCAAGAGCAGGTGGAAAATCTTGACTATGAATGTAGACTGCTGTAAGAGTAGAGGAAGAACAAATAAAAGATGGATGGACACGTTGGATCTCGTTTTTGACTTTTCCGCTATCGTCATTGCTTATATGTCACTTTGTCTATTACATCTGATAATCACAAAAAATTCGCATATTTCGCTTAGGATTTAGTACAGAATTCCTGATAACAATTATGCCAAATTACAGCTTTCTAGTACTAACGGTCTCTTAGCAAAACCTCGCGCAGACGGACGGACAGACGGACATGACGAAACTATAAGGGTTCCTTGTCAGGACTACGGAACCCAAAAAGCATCATTCTGATCATATTAAAGTAAAAAAATAAGCTTAAAAAACGTAACACATGGGATATGAAACTCCCCAAGACTTATAAGATGAAGTGTACAGCATTTCTCGAAGTAAAGTGCAACAGCTGGTGCTACACAAATCGCTTCACTATGCAGCTCGTAAAGGAAGCACCCTGTATACCCATTGTAGTTCATCGTTACGAGCTTACGAACGTATTGCTACAAGGCAGAACTGCGCTGAAGAATATCTAACTCGTGCTATAGTATCTTTTGAACTTTGTCCACTGCTATTTTAAGTAGGTTTTACAACCGAACTTATGTTTAACAGTTTTTCAATATTTATCTGGGGTTTCATACAGTTCTTTTGTGTTTTTGTGATTTTTTGTCTGTCTGACAGTTTGTTTACTAGCTGATAGCTGATGTGGATTAGGAGACTTAGGGGTTTTGGCTTTTTTTTAAGAATTAGGGTTCCGGGCAACAAAAATAAAACCCTTAAAATTGTGAGTAAAATCCGATAAAACAATAATAACTAATTTTAGCAGTTACAATCATTTTACGCGGTCGAAGCACATAAGTAGATAAAGTCAAAGTTCGCAAGGAACAGCTAGTGTGAAATAAAATAATTTGAATTTGACATTCATAAAACGTTAGCGAGGATGGGAAGTCAAAAATAAGAAAAAAATAACCGACATAAACTATCAAAAATCACAAGTCTTTGTAGGAATATGAAACGGTTTTAAAGCTATTAACACTTGTTTAAACCCACTGGTCTATTCTATACCAATATTTATGTTACTACTGCAAACCTGAGACGTCATATATTTCAAAATACCCGCATTCAGCCAGTATTCATGAATCTTAACAAGTCGAGTCAATAGTGGCGTATCCAGCGTTGCTCATTAAAACTTGTCGCCGAGCTAATAACTTGCATAACTGGGTAAGGGAGCTTCTATAGAGAAGGCTTACCTGTATTTTTTACACTAATGAAGAAAATATTAAGAATATAGTTTGATTTTAGCAAGAAACCAAGGTGCATTCCACTGTCTCCACCGCCCGTGTCCCCACTGGTGGGGCCAGCGAGAATCGATTTAAATAATTACAAATTGTTCCTGTTGGTCCCACCACTTCGTCCCCACTGGTGGGGCCAGCAGGAATTGATAAAATAATTAAACTATGAATTTGCAAAACCGCTGCACTCGTCGGTCTATTTTAGATAGTTGATATTTTGTTAGGGGTATAACAAAATGAACCGCGCAAGCGCATTTCCTCATCATCTTGCAAAGTACATAATTATTTAATGTCCGGCAAGATCTTCCGGCAAAATAGTTGAAGCAGTTTGGTAATTCTGGTATAAACTCCTTAGAGATGAATTTTGTGTACAAGATAAGGAGTTTATAGATCTAGATGTCTAATCTAGTTTTGAGATTAATTACATCATCAAAATGAGTGGCAATCCTATACAACAAATTGCTAATACTTTTTCGACTCGCGGGCATCCTGATAATTTTACCTAGGCAGATTTTACTTTACGCTAGATATTCAGTACCAAAATCTTGATTCCCTGCACACACCCTTACCCAATACGGATAAGTTTCCTTTAAGTTATGTTCAGCTGTGGTTTTCCGTGAGTATTTTGAATGGAGCACCGGTGAGTGCAGCGAGATGTGCTTGAATAAACATACTTATGCATAACGTGCATGAATAAACATGTTTATTACATGGCAATTAAAATGTTGGTTCGAAAAGTTTAAGATGTTTGTTTCTTGCACTGTTCGTTGAAAACTTTAAGACCATGAAAGTTTAAACTGAATTACGGACATATTCTATAGACAGAGGATTTTATTTTAATGGAAATCCAAACCTTTGGAATTTTGACTAACGGGCTTACAATAAATAGTTTTCGTGGAAGCCTTCAGGACAAACACAACACATTGGTTAGGTTTCAGTGTACTTTACGAACTTACACCCACATTTTGCGTCAGTTATATTTAAGTCTAATGTAATGGAAGAAAATTTACAAAATAGAATGTTTCATGTATTCCGTTTTCTTTTCTTTTTATTAACACACTATGTCTACATCTCTTTTTTAGTATCTCCTTTCGCAGGTATGCTGGAAGAGATTTCTTTAGAAATAAGCATCACCTTTGTACTATTTTCTGTTCCTTTCTACGTTTCTTTATACTTAGTGTGTACATAAATTGTTAATTAAATAAACAACAAAAAACTCGAGACTTTCAACCAGTTTAATGACTAGAACATGAAAGTACCTGCGATCTTTTATTAAATATATTTGAAGATAATTGATAACTTCTTCTTCCTTCAAATCATATAAAACAAGAGATACATACATACATACATACATTAACTCACGCCTTTGTCCCGCAGGGGTAGGCAGACACCACGCCACCTGCTATGATACCTGCATACTCAAGACATAACACAAGAGATTTGATACCACAAAATTGAATAGGCTTTTAACGTGCAGCTGCAAGCTACACCTACTTTTCAGAATTGAATCTTGACGGCCACTCAGGCACTTTACGTGCAGTTCCGTCACGTAACAAGTTTCGACGTGTTCGCGTGACGTCACGGCCCGAAGCACGGTGCCACTACATCCCTGACGTTTCTGGGACTGTTCACAATCGAGATATTCTGAGAGACGAGATGAAGACGATCTTGCAGGAGTGGCAGTGAAATAGTTAACAGTTTGACATGAACTTTGTAGTCCAATTCCTACAAATTGAGTCATCAGCCTCCATTTTGCTGACTGTATCACAAGACTATAACTCGGTCTTATAAGACATGAGATAAGATGTAAGTGAATCCTAATTAAATGCAATATAATCTGAGAGAAAACGTTCCATGGGGAAAGTAATAAAACAACCTGAACAATATGCCATTCTTGAAAAATTGCTGCAGTTTGAAATGTGTGGAAACAACATTTTTGATTGCAGGAACTGGTACTTTTCAAACATGAGTGGATGATGTTGGTAATCTTTTTGACATGAACCCAAAGATACTTTTAATGAGTTTGTGGCACACAAGGAGAAAACTATCGGTTTCTATTACTCGAGTATTTATAGTCGCATCAATAAAGAAAATCCTACACACTACAGATTATGTTTCCATCGAGCAATAACCCACCAGATAGAACACCCATTTGGTCAGAGGATCCTCCCATAATGTGGAGGATGAGGAACATTCCACTCTATTTCTCACAAAAGTATCAAAAGAGTAGTCAGAATCAGAGTAGTTTTAAACTTGCGAACCAGCCAAGGAATCCGACAAAGCACTACTGTTTCTAAACCCATCATACAAAAACAACCACTCAAAATATCAATAGCACTCCCCACATATCTTCACATTCAACAACAAAACGTACCTTCCTTCCTGTCTTACTTACTGACCGCTCCTCAGAATACCAGAACTACCGATATTCCTGAGCGCCCTCCACCTCTTTTAAGTAAACTTCCGGTGGGGCTCCGTGCACCGGAAAGAGCAGTCGGGCTACAAAGCGGGGCTATATTGCTCCACCTAGCTCTATGCTCTATGGCTCGGGGAGATTCAGTTGTTGCAGTGTTTTGTGTTGTTTGTGCTCTGTGATAATTACTGTTTTTGGCCGGTAAAAAGATTTCTCGGAAATCTGAAAAAAAAAGTGTTTAAATTAAATTAAATTAGCTATTTGTATAAGAGTGATTCTTCGAGGTGCCTCAAAACGCGGTCACACGGTCTTAATTTCTAACCTATTGAACATTTCGTCTTAGGGCCAAAAACAGATTGATCTTTACTTATATATGTGTATAATTTCAACACAAAACACCTAATATTATTTTAAATGTTTATAAAAATAAACATCTAATGTCAAAAACGGGAGCAAAATCGGTGTTCTTCGCGCGTCACACTCGGTTCGCGTTCACGGCAACCTTTGTTAACTTTTGTATTCAATTCATAAGCATATAATGTTATACATCAAATTAATCGTGTTTAACTATGCATCATAAATTGTAAAGCACATTAATTGTATCTCTTATATTACAATTTTTAATAGACATTATGTCTCTGTCACACGATTTTGCTAGTTTCGCAAGCGCGCAACAAAGCTGCACCTCTCTTCCAAAAGCGCCAACTTGTCGGTACACGTTTTAACTGCACGGGTACTCTGTAGTATCCCGGTGTCAGTGGGGGAGATATGTACGTTCTTCGCTTCTAAACAATAAAAATACGAGGCAAGTTATTCTTTGAATATTTTCAGGTAGCCATGGTCAAGAAACTTTCATGCGTATATTTTGAAGGATAATGGTTTATAATTTTCTAAATCATTTTGAATTAAGGAATAAGATAGATCTTCGAGATTATTCCCAAGTACTTCGTTTCTTAATTTACACATAACTTTAATCGTAATTCATAGAAATGTAAAATTTTCATAACTTTCGTGGTTATTTGTCCACGAAAGTCAGCTAGCGCACCATAAAAGCTATAAATCTCCACTAAATAATAACCATACATTTTTTGTGAGCCATAGATGCATATTTGTATAAGTATTTATTATACATGCATGTATTTCAATTTTTTCTTGTAACGACTGGTAGAATGTGTTCTGCTTGTATGTTTTCTCGTAGCCAATTTAACAGTTTACCCCAACCCAGACTGCGCTGTTTTGTCGATTGTATCCTTCTTGCTTAAAAAGTTTCGTAACTTTCGTGGGCACCAAAATTTCAAAAAAGAATATCTCTGTAGTTTATACACTGATTTACATATAATAAAAATTGTATGTATTGTTTGTAGCAGCATCTTAAATGTGTGTACGTTAGACTGAAGATTACTCAAAAAAAAAATTCGCCACGAAAGTGACGCGGATAATACTTTTTGAAGAACTACCCATAAGATCAGGAGTTTTCTTCTTGAAGCATAACACAATGTGATTCATCTAAAACAGAAAATCGACAATTAAATGTTCATGCTTTTTAATTCTTATTATAAAAACTTGAATTGTCTTTTGTACTTTTAAATTAAAGCAAATTCACAAACATAACTGAGTTTTAAAGAGATTATTAAACAACATTTGTAATTTAACTACATGTTACTTTTCAATTGGTAAAAAAAACAACACGTTTTTTTTACACAGCGTGCGACAACCAAGCTGTGTCGAACTTCTCTATCAACATACTTAGGATGCTGTAAGAACTAGACCGCGCTCTTGATAAGATTGAGTTTGTCTTTTTGCGCATTATGGCGTAAAAATCAATGCGCAAAAGCGAACATATCGGACGCACTACAATAGCGCGGCAGTCCCAACAGCATCCTGAAGCAGGTATTATATTGAATACGCAGGGCGTCTAGCGACCTCTTAGTATGCCTTACCCAAAGGCCGCTCGTGTAGAATGATTGGCAATACTCTTTCTAGCGCCCTCCTCTCTCGATCTATATAAACGTCGTCTTTAAGTCTCTGGTTAAAAAGTGTCCCAGGTATTTTAAATTTGTCAACTCTTTTGAGTGGCATCCCGTTCAGCATTACAATTGGTTAAAAAACTCACCACGCACTCCAACCTGTACACACCTGCATGTTTCAGGTGCTCAATACTGAGACTGTCATGCCCAGGAGACTTGCCTATACACATTTTAATAATAACCTTATTCAACTGCTTGGCAGAAAAACAAGAGAGAGACTAACCCTGAAAAGCTCCAGCAATGGCACCGGTTTGATGGTCCCAGTGGTGATGACACTACAAAAAGATCCTTGAACATATTATATACCCGGCTTAAGGTTAAGGTTGACTTCCAAAACTGAGCAAAGCTTTGCGAAGTAAAAATGACCATTTTAATTTGGTCTTGATTTTTCTGGCACCATGTAAGCCTGCCTCTAAACACATTTTGGCTCTCGCGCATCTCATCCCATACTCGACCGAACTGAGGGCTGCCGAGATGCACCCAAAGCTGATGCCTTATCCGAGCCTTCCGAGTTTAATTATTTTATTTTATTTTGACCTAAAAAGTGTACCTAAAGACGTGATAGTTTGGCTTTCGTTGGGGAAAAACTGTCCTTTATCGCACGTGAAACCTGTATCTCACTGGGAATATCCTCAGTGATTTAAAGCTGAAAGTAGGTTTGCTTTACTCCTAATGGCACCAAACCTCATAGTCTCTTCAACGAGTTTCAGGAACGTAAGTCTCTACAACTGCTTTGTCAAGAAATAACATAATTTATCGTAAATTGTTCTACTAGTTATAATACTGAAATTGAAAAAGTTTAATAAATAATTGAATTACAAAAATATTTCCAAAATGGCCTTAAAAACTATAAGTATAATAGTAATTGGATTCTACCTGAACTAGGAATAAACCTGTATCTCAGGTAACTCAAGTGCTTATAACTAAATAATCTAAGATTTCTTAAACAAATACCTGTTAATAACTTATCTATAAATATTATACGTACAATCATAATTATTTTTTAGCCAACTTCTCTTTGACGTTCAATTGTACTATACAAGTATATAGTAATCTTAATAGGTACTATTATATTTGTTACTTAATCACGCCAGCCCAGATGAACGGATCTTTATGAAAGGTAGATAGATAAATAGTCTGGTATAGCACATGGGGGCGAGCCTGTTGCCCACAATCGGGCACAAATCAAGACTCCGTGGCTGCTACTGAAAAATTCCTGATGGGAAAACCCTACAACACTTTTGCCCGACCCGTGAATCGAACCCAGGACCTCAACTCAGCTCAGCAAATGCTTGGATATTGATTTTATCCAACCCGCTCTCGCTACCGCTCGTCCCACATAACCTGTCAACTCCAATGAAACCAAATCCTAGTAAACAATCCTCAGACTAATCAGTATTCAGGCAACTCAACACTAACCCATAAAGTAAGCTCATTTGTTAGAGCATAAAGAACAGAATGGGCTGGTAAAAGCTAACGACTATAGTTACCAAGAACAAAAAATAACAGGAGTGGAAAAGAAAATCACAACTAAAACGAAATAGTAGTACTATAAAAGTATTCGAGTTCCGAGAGATAATGAAAAAAGTTGGTCAAATGATCACCCTCCTTCCGGCCGGACAGGGGCGCGGAATTACAAAGTCTGCAGAGCATGAGCGCTGAGACATTGTAGGGTTTAATTGACTGATTTAGTACTTTTTTCAACAAAGTTTCTTAGCTTACTATAAATATTGTATCATTATTGTCGACGGTTAATTGCTAGCTGAGCACTACCAAGATTTTTTTTCTGATTATCTTACAGTTTTATAATTAAAACACATTTTCAGAAAAAAAAAGGAAGGCCAAAAAGTATCAAAAAGAGGTTCTTTGCGTCTTCATGAACCATATTATAAATATTTACAGTATTTGTACAGCTCAGCAGCATTCCAATTATAAACGAGGCCTTAACATGGGCACTATGCAACTACTCCAAATAACATTCGTGCAGAAGAATTCAATAGTAAATTGTAATTGTTGTTGTAATTGTGTGTGAGAACCATTCTTATAGTAGCATTGGTAATCGCAGTAAGTTATAAATTAAACAGCTGACTGGCTGAATCGACGCTGTATTATTTACTGTCATTAGAATAACTTTACCGACAATCACTACAATCCCAGAATCTCAAATTCTACTGGAGGGTGAGTGAAGTCCCAAAAAATCTTTACATGAATCGGACGCGTATTCAAAACTACGCGACCCGACTCCTCTACTCCTGATTCGTTACAACTTCAGAGAGATAACTACTTCCTAGATGTAAAAACTGCCGTCTTTTATATTTGAGACAGGAAAAAACCTTCTTTTTAACTCCCTCAATAAACTAGAAGCCTTTAACTGGGAGTAGACTGCTAATGTTTAACGAAACACTTAGCTACTAGTAGAGTTAGAGTGCGAATCATAATATGTTTGCATAAACCTTTTCTCTGGTCTGACAATTTACATAAATTACAATTTATCTATATCCATGATGGAATAATGGTATTGACATCATCCGAGTCACATCACCTTGACGGCATGTATACCCAAGTCAGAGGCCCATGAGCGGCATAAAAACTCTGACACCAAGTTAGGCTCTAACCACACGATACATAAAGAAAGAAGCGCCTGCCACTTGTCTAAATAGGCGCTCTGCTATATTTAGTTAACTCACAGATTTGTAAAGCTAGACTGTTAGCAAATTACATACTTTTGGTTAACAAACGATCATTCTGGTATCGTCATGGATCATTGTGTTTATTACTAAAAATAATGTTAATGTGACACTCGCACAATTCATTAGTAACTAGGCTTATTAATTTACATCCATATACACGATATAATAGACGCTCTTTAATCATACACAAATTAGGCTTGTTATGGCTAATCATCATTCATATTTCGCATAGCGGAAACCGAACCCACGACTTCTAGGACCAAAATCGAACACCCCACCATACCAATCACGCCAATTCAAAGGCATCGTAAAATTTTATGGAGCGTATTCTCGTAATTAATTGATCCAGAAAGCTGTATAAAGGAACTCTAAAACACTGAATTCCAAAATAAAATGGGGCGACTAAAGTTAGGCTATTCGTTTTAACCGGGTGTGCGGTTATCCGGGTCTAGCGGAGCAAATCACGTGGAAACATACCCGGTTCTGATAGGACCAAATTAAATATAGGTCGGTATTTCAAACTGGTATGCCTACCTAAGTACATAAATCGGTTGTTTTATTTTATGTGTATTTTTTCTTCTAATTTGGTTACAGACTTCTACATTCTGATCGTAATCACTTCGATAAAGACTGCGATCTCTCTATTTGAGGCCTCGAGGTAAGGTGAAAACAAAGATCACGACTTGGTAATCGAACTCGGATCTAAATTCATTTCACCGTTCCACAAGCAACAAAGCGTCTGAATTTAAAACATTATATTTTAATAGGCAGCCAATTCATTGCGGGCATAGAAAAGTGCAGACCATTATTAACATGGCTCCAACTAAGTAAATTAGGCCTGTAATAGTTGACCAATCGAGATTCAAGTTGTAAATAAACCTAGCTATGTACTTTTGCAAATATTGGTATAACACCTATATTTACAAAAGTACTTTGTTTCAGTTAGTAACCAGAGTGTGCCAACAAATAAGCTTAATCTAGTTACAATATTCGATGCACCAAAGTGCCTGAATTTGATTCTGTTAAAATTTTGCATGGAAGTTATGAAATATTGTACTCGGCTGAAATTAAAACAGGAAATATTAACGCAGAATATTGTACAACAAAACTCACAATACAAATTTATAGACAGTCAAAATCAGCACGTTTGGAAAATGGTTTTGTGGTTGCTGTTAGTAGGTATGTAACAAAGCTGATTTTGTGACAAACTCAAAAATATCACATACTGTACTGTTACTGCTTCATCATCCCAGTGCTGAGCGAAGGGTCTTCCATTTCTTTCGATCCAGGACTAATGTGGTCACTGGTCGTTAGTTTTGTCCAGCTATCGTCCCGCCATCACCCCCTAAACAGCCAACTATTTCTTAAGTTGGCTCATAGCATGATGAAAAGGTTAGTTAGTTCCATACAGCCGAGTTGACAAGCCAACATTTTAATATCGTCACGTGGAGAATTTTAATGCACCAAAAACCCACTGCATTACTTGGCATAAAGGGGTTAAAACAATTTTATAAAATAAAATCCAGCTATTTGTTGTAACCCGCCGTGCGACTACGGGGTCTAAGCATAGAGTGAAGAGCTACAGAAGCGAAACTTCAGGGCCGAACGAACTTTAAATAGCTTAGATTCGGGTCGAAAGATTATTTTGTTCGATAAGTATATGAAAAAGCGTATCCTCATCTTCAGCACCATACCTAACTTTTGTCTAACTATATTAATGTCTGCTTTCAGTCTAACCGAATACAGAGCGACAAAATAAATTCTCAACACTATTTTAATTTAGGCGACCGCGTATTGGTATTCATAGCAAAAGTTACACCAACAAAGCACAGAACCGGTCATTGTGTTGATGCCCACAAGAGGTCTATGACCAGCTGTGGGTGGACATTTCAGCTAACTGATGATGATGATTAATTAATCACAGGTATGTCCTGTGATTCATCGATGAAACGAAAGGAATATGATTATTTTAGTGCCATTTGACCTACAAAAGAAAGAACATTGTGTCACTTCTCCACAGTTCCTTTAATCTATGGTCTAAGCGAGCAAATCGCGTGGAAACCGAGCGACAGTTATTGGACCCGATGACCGGCCGAATTAAGTTCCATTGCGTTCGGCCGAAGCGTTTACGGGTCACCGTGTACGCCTGTACGGTTCTGCAAACATTATTCGTTACATGCAGGGTTGAGCAGTTTTTAATGGAGTTTGGTTGTTAAATTTAGGACGCTCAGTAGAGTGAAGTGCGTCGATTATTGACGATCTTCAGTAATAATAATATTAATTCTCCTGACCGTTTTCAGTCATGGTGGCTATTCTCAGCGGTTAAAAGTCATGGAATGAGACGTGGAATATGTTATAGTGCCGGCGTGTGTGCGCAGACACAGGTACACTCTCTGGCCTCACTCTCATAGTTCGATAAGACAGCTATCCGTCACAGCCGAAGAGAGATCAGGACGTTCAATAATGATAATTTGTAGCAGTAGGCAATGTTTGCCCATAATCATGGTCAGCCATTGACATGTTTTCATACGAAAACATGTCAATAGCTGAGCGACACTGACACACACTGACGACGGTAACACGACGCGTAGTGAATCATAACGCAGGTTTTAGCACCCATGCTATTTTCTTTCGATTTGTTGAAAATAAAATAATCTGGCTAGTATCTGCAAAAAGCTACACGTACTTAGTGTATTGTCATTTATTATTGTTAATTACACAGTTTTGACTCTCCACACAACGGAACCAATTAAAACATCAAATGATCGTAATAGCACACTAATGACCGTTCCAAACAATGAAAAACGAAAAGAATTTCAATTACAACACAATTCGGATATCAAAGAGAATGGTATAATGGTATAAAACGATATACAAAATAATTGCGGATGTTCTCTCCGTTACTGGCAAATGGGAGAATTCACATCCGCCGGATGTAGGCACCGGCGGAAGTTTACTTAGCCCGCGCGAAACCGACGGCGGCCGCGTCACCCCCGGTTGTTCGGGGCTGGTCTTGAGAGCAAGATTATGAGATGCGATTTTTATTTTTGTTTTAATTAGCACGACGTTCAATGCTTTGGAAAATTTTGAGAATTTTTATTCGTGATCACTGATCACATTAGAAATACAATCATGACGGTTGAAAAAAAAATGTGTTAACCTTTTTGTTTTTTTTTTATTTTTTTCGGAAGGGAAATCATCAAATGACTTCTCCCGCTTGAGCGGAGCAGGAGGGAGTGTTAAGCAGAACAAGCATAAGGCAAAAAGATGATTATCAAATTTAGAGTGTAAGAATACATTTTTAAAGAAAAAAACTTAATATTTTTTGCAAAATCACGTCTACAATTTGAAACAAGGAATAACTTCTTGAACCGCAGACTTAAATAAAGGCCATTTTCAATAACTTACTGTTCGGTTTCGTTAAAGACGGTTAGAAACAAAACGTCACAGAAAATTGTTCTTTTTTTTTTTTTTAATCAAGTGACAGGCTCAGACCAAATAAAAAGGTAAAGACCAAAGAGATTTAAAAAGACTTAAATATATTTGAATGTCTTTGGTAAAAATGGAACTCTGCGAACAGCAAAGTGAGGCCCGTCAAATTACGTCTGGCTCTGTTCATACACGCTCACACGCACACATTTACATCAAACTACAATTAAACTATGCCTCAATAAATGCACAACATGTGTGTAAGAAAACGGCCTCACTTCTCTGTTTGCAGAGTTCCGTCTTAACTTTTTTTTTTTTGGTCTGAATGTACACGGCGAGAAGTAATTTGACGGGCCTCACTTTGCTGTTCGCAGAGTTCCCTCTTTACCTTTTTATTTGGTCTGAAGTGACAGGTAGGTGGTGGTGGTGGTGGTTTACAGAAACACCGATAGCTGCGAGACGTGGCATATTAACTAACAGTTATACGTAAGTAAGCTATAGAAAACGGGCCTAAACCAATAACTTACCAAGTCCAACAATGTGTAACACTCGTCCACCCTAACACGGTAATTACACGAAAGTATGTCCCACCGTGTATCATAATTAATGCAAATTGGCGCCGACATCATCACGCTAATAGATTCAGTATTTAAGTGTAATGCGAGCCGCCTGTCATCCTGCCGTTTAGTGGCCGTCAACTGGGACGGGTTGTTGATTTGTGTAAGGTAAAACAGTGGGAGTGATGGCTAATGGAAGTGGGACAACTGTGACTGGATAATCTGTCCTAATTTTCCTTATGCATTGTTTCACACTATTACCTATAAACCTAAGTGCAAAAGTAGCTCTGTTTATCTGTGATTTTTCACGCATCACTTATAACTTATCACTTTAGGATATTGGATGATCTATCTTCAGAAGTATGTTCCCGTGTGATAATTGTCAAACCCCACGTAGACGAAGCTGCAAGTAAAAGCGAGTGTTTTAACGTTTTCACCACCACGGACTTCTATAGCAGCTCTTTAGAAGCACGAAAATCTGAAATTTCTATAAAAGTCCTTGGCGGTGAAAAGGTTAAAATAAATCTGGGAATGATGTTTTACTATCAGATAATATTTTACTGTCTCCTCGACAAAAAACATTACAACCATTCAATTCAAAAACAAATTACAACCAAAAATTCAAATTCATAAACAATTGAAACAATTATCTCACGTACAAAAACGCCGACAAACGAATCAAACAACCAAACCATGCGACCAGTCGCCTTATCAGAACCAACCTTTATCCTTCAGTGGTGGTTGCGTGCGCCCACCAGTTACTGCAAAGCGAAACACACAAAAGAAACGATAAGGCTCCGACATTAGGGCCATCCCTCTTACGATGTATAGAAATTAAGCCCGTAGGCCTAAGGTCTGTGAGATAAATGTACCCACTCTGGGATCGCATGGACTCAGCTAATGTTTAGACGTGGAGTGAAATTAAGTGGGTTACAGAAGGTGATGCAAGGTGAGCTGAAATCAAGAACAGTTGGTTTGGCACACAATGATTTAGTATTATACTAGCTTATGCTTCGCCTGCCTGTAGTTTGGTAAATATCCCATAGGACCGTGCTACCGGGATAAAACGTATCCTATGTGCTAATCCAGGTTTCAATATATCTGTGTGCCAAATATCACACGTTTATGACACGTTTCGAAGCCGTGCGGTGTCTTCAGTGTGGACCGCTCGGTACAGGCTACCTCCAACTGATTTCTTGATCGCGTCTGACCATCTTGTTGCCTGTTACCATGTTGTTTGAATACCAGTATTCAATACTTCTATTTCGGCAAAACTTTCAAGGTAGGGTTGAGTATTCTTTATGCTTCTCAAAAGGATTTATAGAAATGGTTATTTGAATTGAAGGAAACTAATGTAACAGTAAACCAGATTACACAATTTCTGCGTATGACTCTTCATTTTCGATTCGAAGATTTTTTCTTTGTAGGTCACAACCATAAAATACGTTTTCAAGTAGCATCCTTTTAACAGGCTTACAATTTCCAATAATATGAGCTTATAAGCCGAGACCAAAGGACGAAGGCCGAGAAACTCTTACAAACGCTTAAACATTAATAGAAAACAAGAAAATACAGAGAAAAAGATGGCATGGTCGGAAATTAAGGGGCGGGCCGCAGACTCGAACCATTTGTCCGTCTGTCCGTTACACTTAACTCGGGAACCTCATTCGCTTAACACTCACCTGGGGATCTATGCTGGGGTGTTACGGGATCATAGTTTGAACAGCCCGTAGGAGAAGAAAAGTCATGAGGCATGAATTTCCTCTCCTAATAGACATAATCATAAATAAGGAATGGAGAGCTGGTTCCGGTTCCGTATTAAATCCCGGGTAATCCCAGTTCTTACTGCTGAATCGGTACCGGTTCTGCATGCCCTAGTCATGAACTCAGAAAAGAAGAAGAATAAACCGTTGGTACGCCATTAGTTCTAGGGTATCTTAGAAAGCTATGTATACAGTAGTATATATATGTATATACTATGCTATATATACTCACCAAGCTTGGCGGAGTGCTTAAGAAGTTAGCAAAAAATGTGTTGTCAGACATTACTGTTACTCGACATTGTTGACGTGCTTTTTTGTGACGTTTCTTTCTCGACGTGTTTTTTGCAGACACGTCTGTTATATCGGGCCGTATCTTTCCTTCCTAATACCAGCCCTTCCTCGGCCTCTTAGTTTAGATGAGATTAGATTAAACGTTTGGCTCTTAACAATACAAGAGGGACAACATTTTTTGCTCCAAGCTCTTTTTAGGGACCCTATACAACTGTTCTTTACTAAATTGGGGTACAAAGAATTAAATAATGTATACTATTTTATTGTTCAAGGCTGGATTACCAGTTCTTAGTAACTTTGTTCGGGAGATTTTCCTGACAAATAAGACATTTGTATGTCAGGTAACTTTATTGTCGTCTTGAGGTTGTTTCTTTCTTTGTTTTGGGATGTTCATTAGGTTTATCTAGACGTAGGTACATTGCCTGTACTGTAGATGTAAAAAGCTTTTGTATCTTGTCGGCATGAGTTCTACGGTGAAAAGGTCATATCGTGCTTGAAATATTTGCTTGTCATTATAATAATACTGTACCCGGATGTATAAAATTATTATCGACCGTGTATAGACTCTTTTGAAACAATTATGTAAGTCCGTTTACACGCTGTATTTTAGAGAAATTTTGATGAATTATGACTCATTAGTAGAATATTTTATTAGTATGACCCCCATACTTATTTAACGTGACAATACCTAGTATGAAAAAAATATTAAGTCAACAATTTAAAAAAAAGAATCCTTTCTAGTTACAGCAGAAAATTTGAAAACGATTTTCAATAAGCATCTTTCAAAGAACAAATAGCACAACACAAGGTAGTGATAGGAACCGGGGCAGGCACACCCACTATAAATCTCTTGTATTACGAATGGTACATAAAAATTCATTGCTTTCCTTCGATTTATCCGAACAGTTTTCTTTTCATTGTAAGAGTATTATTTTATGCACCCCCAGTGAGCGCTGCTGCTTAGATTGTGTTAACGTGGAATGGAGTATCTTGTCTTGTGTAGTTTAGCTAATTACATTTATTCAATTGAAGGGAAAATATTAGTTTAATGTTGCTGCTAATAAAACTAATCTGGATAATTGTGTTTTGTGTGTTGTTTATAAAGCTGTCATTGCGAAAACGAACTCTAATATGCAATGTAAGCCCGCTATTACACAAAACATAATATATTCAACCGTTAATTTCGAGCAAGTGCTAAGCAATTTACTGCATTGTGTCCACTGTCCAGCTTTTTTGCTAAATCCAAACAGATAAGATGTTATTATGTCTTCACGTTCCTGCGATAGGCGCTAGAGTCTAGCGCATAACGTCTAGTGGCTAGAGGTTTGGTAAGAACATGGGACTGCTAAAAACTTGTTCTAACTTATTGAGGTGTATGTAGGTACTTGGTATGCAATTAGGCGAGACGACAAAAAAAAACGAATTAGTCCGTCAGTTAGGTTAACAGAAAATATTTGACCAGTGTTTTTTCTATTGTTACGTAAATCAAAATTGACGAAGATATGACGCTTTTAAAATTCTCAATACGTCACGCCCAGGTGTAACTTTTAGCTAGTTCTGACGTCACGAGCCCCCACTCCCGAGTTTTGATGCGTTTTATCTTTGTCAATATTCATTGATTTACAAAAACAAAAAATACGTGTCCATTAATTTCCAATACTCTTACTGACGGACTAAATAGATTTGCAATTTTTTGATACTGTCGTCATGCCTATTATGTGAAGAAGAAATCAATCAGCTACTTCATGAAATTCCTAACTCTGTATGGAAATTGATAACAGTATAAACCCCAATTCCCTAGTACAACTGTAAACACTTTCCTAAATCACACATTGATCATTCCACTTGTTTACACAAACTTCCCATTCCATCCTTAACATATTACAAGCATGGCTCGCTTTTTACTACCGATTGGAAATGAGTTACAGTTGAGCAGAGCTATGGATTTCATCTCTGTACTGCTATGATACAAAATATATGGGAGTGGTATTAATGCGCCTCGCTCCTGCAGATAGTAGGCAGGCAAGGAGGAGGGAATTTAGCACCGTTTGAGGTAATGTATAAGTATTTCTGTTGGTTTGAGAGAGGGAGTTCTGTTGGGTTAAGTTGGGTTATCGATAAATAACAAAATCAATGAATTGATATCAAAGATATTCATAATCCACTCTCGGTCAGATGAGGGCTGTGTCCCAACTGTAGGAACAATATAAACGAATCATGCATGTTTTCGCTGAATTAATGGTCATTCGAATCTTTTAAAAATGGTACGTAGGGGTAGTAAAATATTGAAATTGTATCATTTTTGTACCTTTATGAGAATTTGCAAGACATTGTCCTAGTTTATTATCTGCCTAGCCTTTCCCCAACTGTGTTGGGGTCGGTATCCAGTATAACCGGATGGTAGCTGAATTTTACTTGGAATATACCAGTATTTTACATTGATCAACTGCCTATCTGAGCTCCATAACCCAGTTAGTATTAGATAATACGACATTATCCTAGTAATGAATATGAAAATTCACCACTCTTTTACTAGGAAACTAAAATATGATGCGACGTTTTGGCAAGAAAACGACGATTTGGCACCTTCTAGAGCAATACTCGTATAAAGAGATGATCTTTGTGAGTTACAGGATGCGTAAGTTAGAGGGGGCTGGCCGATTGTCTGGGGGCAGACAATGAGTCACTTTATGTCTGCTTTGAAACCAAGTACTACTAGTATTGCAAGTAATATGAAAGTTAGTTTACCAAAGTGTTTATAAGATGATCTCGTTTACGTCTCAGCGGATTTGAATCTTCCTGAAGACTTAGGTCTTAGAAAAAGTAGTATCTTATCAGTGTTAAGGATAATGTCAAAAAGTCAAAAATGTATTGGGTTGGTGAAAACTACCAAAAAGCGAATGAAGGCGACTACCACTTGTGTAAGCCCTTTGAATTGAAGTTAGTATGGAAATACTTTGCTAACTATTTTTTCTCACATAATTATTGGGCAAAAGCGACCCGAAAACTAAGTTCAAGTCGCTTCATAAGTAGCCATTAGCCGTATGTAATCATTAGACAGTATCCATTTATTGAGACTGTCCTCGAGACATGTCATTAAAAATGTATCCACTTAAGAGAGTGCTTATTCTATTATTCTATTCTGAAAGGCTTAATACTAAGACAAAGGTGAGTTATATTTCAAATACAATTTCATGTAAATTATAAATTGTGGCAATATTACCAAACCCATACATTACCTCCGTCTACTTCTAAAGGTCAATTTTCTAGTAATAATATAAAATTCAGTAAATAAATAAAGTTACGTACCTAAACCGAAGATAATAATAGTTTGTTTGTTCTATTTTTAGTATTTTCCTAAATAAAGGCCAATTAAGCTAGCTTTGCGTTTGTAATAAACTGCGTAGTCGTAAACTAAGTAGCTACTTGTTTTTAAAAGTTAAATTAAATAAGTGATAGTAAATAAGGGAGCAGCGGTGGCCCAGTGGTGACGGCCCCGACTTACGAACAGTAAGTCGTGGGTTCGAACCCAGACAGCTGCATTACTTTGTGTAATTTATTTCATCACCACTCCTCTCAAAACGGTGAAGGAAAACATCGTGAGGAACCCGGCATGTCCTAGAACCAAAAATTCGAAGACATGTGACATCTACCAATCCGCACTGGGCCCGCGTGGTGGATTATAGCCCATTCCCTCTCATAGAGAGGAGGCCTGTGTCCCAGCAGTGGGAACATTAATAGGATGATGATCATGATGAAATTAGTAGGTAATTTAGGAGTGGGGCAGATCAGGCTAATAAAAAAGTACACTTTGTTGTTGATTATTTTTTCTTTGTTGTCTTGCCTATAAATCTTCCTAATACCCAGGCAAAGTCACAGGACAACACCAACAGCGCCCAACGCAATATTTCAGCCACCATCGACCACCGTGGCGGCGGCCATTGTGTCTCAATCGACCGTTCAATTTGCATAATAACTGTTATTTTGTACGCGCTATGACTTTACCCCACACTTTACTTGCCGATGGAGGTATTTTCAAGGAGTTGTTAAGATTATTAGGTCAGATTGTTGGTGACTGACCAACGTGTGGTTTTATAGTAGTGGCGAGTATTATTTTCTGTTGTGTTTTGAGTTAATTTTGGTTGTGTAATGTAAGGTTTTGATGGCAGATGTTGGTTTGTTTTGGCTTGATTAATTTTCATAACGTTGATATTTCCCTTCTTATGTTTAACAAAAGATAACTTTGTTGATGTTTTGGTTCCAAGAGAAGACAGAGACATCGAAATTATGACAGAAATTACTGACTGAAGATCACCTTGGTTTGTAAATAAAGAAGAAGGAAAGAAAAAGCACAAGAGTACCAGTGAATTTTGGAAATTTGAGCCCGTCATAGTCACTTTAGAAAATGTGTCATTTTCTCAATGTCCTGGCTATGCTTGGCAGCAGTACGAGTATACGCTTTGGTCTTTCGTCTTTTATTAAATTGCTATGGCTTGATTTTCACAATGTTTAATATTCTAACTCTCAATTACATATTAATAGGTTTTATACACTCGTTAAGAAAATAAACTCAATCAACAGCACCTCAGCATATTCTTACCCTTATTGCAATTTCACACTTTAACTACATTTCGTTCAGGTTTACCGATAAATATGTTAATAACATCTATCGTTGCATCGCCGACGGGCAATCATTACAAAGATCATGTGCCTTAAGTGTAGGGCAATCTTGTTGAAATAATAACTGAGGCAATATCTTTAGGTGTTGCATAGCTTGGAGAATGGCTTCAGTAAATTGTATGCTGATTAATTGATAATAAGGTTCTGTTTGCATTTTAATATTGTTGTTAAGACCAGTTAGTATATGGAAAGTTTAATTTGACCTAGATTTATCTGGAATTCTGGACAGGTCTGTCAACATAGGGGTTTTATACATTAACTGCTATAATTATAAACGATTACTATATTTTATCACCTCTATGAACACTTTCTACGGATAAATTACTACTAATACCTGTAAAGTTAGTTTGTTAAACTGCACGGAATTAGACTGCATGTTAAACGCTTTCATAGCTAATTTGTACAGAGCTGTAAAAAATATAGGCAGTTTATTAAACTGCATTATCAAAATATATTAGTATCTAATACGTCTACTACTCAATCATACCAAAAGGTTACCCATAGCAACAAAAACCTAACCTCACGCCTTCTCCCCATATGGTAAGCAGAAGCTATAGAATACCCACCTGACACTATCCTAGCTTAGCATACTGCATTTGCTTCGTACGTCTGGTCATTTATTATTGTCTACGTGTCTGAACTTTCCAAAACACAAAAAAATACCAGTTTATAATACTAGTGTCCCAAGGCTGGGAAAAGGTCTCTTCCCGTACAGAGAAGTCACGAGCATTCATCACCACGCTTGCTCAAGACAAAAAAAAGCTTTAAAAAAACTGAAACAAAAGCGAAGCGACAGGCATTCCCTGCACACCGATCACCATGTTTACGAACAGTTTACGTGTACTGTAATATTTATAGCGGGCGCAGGCGCACTTGTGCCGCAAATTGCGCGCCATTACATGTGGCAGTTATGATAATACGCCGCGATTCACACCTGATAGGTTGCGGAGACGAGGAGTTTGTAGCTTCAGGGGATGTTTAAGAGATCTTTTAAAACATCATATGAAACTTGCATAACATTAAATAACAATACGTCTGTAGTCTCCTTATGTAAGGCAGTAACGCCAGTTATTTGTTGAGTTGAGTTTTAATTTATTCTTTTGAGCGAGAAAAAAAATTTTTTGAAGTTACAATGGTGTTTTATTTTGATCTATCTTTTTAATTAATTTCAAATTAGAAGCTTTTGTATTTATGAAGCGGTTTAAATTCTAAGTTTTTGTTATTTATGTTGCCCTCTAGCTCTTAAATAACTTTTTATGCTCCCAGTAAATTTTATTTGACACAGAAGTTTTAAAACAAGGGGAAACTTTCTTCTAATGTTTGTTGTAAAAGATAATAGGTACACAAAGAACAAGCCTAGGTTAATTGGAACTTTTACCTGTTACCACAGGTAAAAGTTTCAATAAACCTTAAACACACACTGTGTCTGTGTTTTGTGTGTTTTTGTGTGTGTATGTGGGCAATAGGCTCACCCCCAATTACATGGGACTTAAACATAAATGGCGTGATTTTATGTTATGTGTTGCATGTGATAATAATAAAAAGCTATCTACCAAATTACATGCAATCGGTGAATAAACCTCTATTCAATTACCACACGTTATGATCCTCATTACAATAATCCCATCCCACTATCTTCTCTAAAAGGATTCACTAATCAAAACTTCAGAAAATATCCCACAAGAAGGAAGAGGCAATCAGAAGAAAATTAGCGTTCCGGCCACCTTCTTACAGTTTCAAAAGGAAAAACTTGTTCCCTGGTACGGAACCAATTTGTGGTCGCGAGGGACACACTAGGATTAATTAGAACCACTGAGTTTGTTCTCCGTTCCTCCCCTTATGATTGGGGCTGTGTAATGTGGACCTGAGTTAAATAAAGCATTGGGTTTTTTGGTTAAATACTCCTTCGTCTCAAGGGAAGTGTGCTGTTGGAAGTCTTTTGTTGGGGGACGTTCTTGAGAAAATAGTAGGTAAGTGTGGTTTGCTTAACCCATTTTTAACCTGAATCATACATTTTTGGAACCTTGGAGACATGCAAGTGAAAAGATAAGAACATCATTTTAACATGACAATTTTAGTTTTAATTATTTACAATACTTACTAGACGTGACTTGACTTGACTAGAGCAGCGGTGGCCCAGTGGTGGCGGCCCCGACTTACGAACAGTAAGTTGTGGGTTCGAACCCAGACAGGCACATTACTTTGTGTAATTTATATCATCACCACTGCTCTCAAAACGTTGAAGGAAAACACCGTGAGGAAACATGTCCTAGAACCAAAAATTCGAAGACATGTGACATCTACCAATCCGCACTGGGCCCGCGTGGTGGATTATAGCCTATTCTCTCTCATTGAGAGGAGGCCGTGTCCCAGCAGTGGGAACATTATAGGTTGATGATGATGATGATGATGATGATGACAATACTTCTTATATTTTTGAATATTCTTAAACAAATAAATAAAAAAGAAAAACATTTAAAATATTTATAATGAATAGTAAGACCACTGGTATCGACAACAGGGTCCTCCGGCGCTCAGGGCCCCGAGAGAGAGGACGCTCCTGACAATACGAGCCGTGTCCAGGAGTACCGCTTTATCCGCTTTTACCGCTGAATCAAGGCAGATGATAACGAGAGCCTTCTCAGGTATTGATCGAGGCTCTTGGCGATTAATACGACAATTATTATTATGACGTAGTACTATCTACACTCTACTTCAGTAAGTTTTGACGCCTTGTTTACCAGTAAAACCGAAAGTGGTGATAATTATTTCTGTTATAGCCCCGCTTTATAAAATTGAGGGTCTCAATCCCTGGAATCTTGGAAAAAGGCTAGGCCTGATGATGATGTTATCTCTTGATATTTGCATGTTAGAAAGACAAGTCTTACAGATGACCTGAAATCACCCTCTAATTTCAATGCAAACATGGTCAGTTCTACAGTATTTTCACTAACAAAATCTACTCGACAACATACAACTTGACTTAAACTTCGAGTAAGCTCGTCGGTGTCCCAACTGTCCCAGAAACGTACAGGTAACGAGTTGAATGAAAGCCTTAGAGTATAAACACGAGTCGGGACGAGTTAGGACAAGTTTTTGTCGGTTACTCGCCGTGTGCACTTTTGCATGCTTGCTGCAAAAAGTTGCTAATATTGAACTTGTGGGATTCTGTTGGTGGTTTGTATGTTTGCTCGGGGTGTGGTTGTCGTTTTGCTAATCAGATTATAGAAACGATGATAAAATTTGTTTAGACAGAAAATTAAAAAAAAACTAGAGATATTGCCATGGAAAGATCTTATACTGGTTAGTTTGTGTCATTTCTAGTAATTTTTAAGTATTCAAACTTTTACAAGGGTTTATTTTATTTGGTCAACTAATCATTAGATAAATGAAACCTATCGTCAAAAATCTGCATCAACCTACAACAGCCTACTGCTGAACGGTCCATGTTTAGCAGGGGACGTCACTTAATCCGTCAAAAAGTTTATTAAATAAACGCAAAAACACAAAACATTTTGAAATATTAAAAAAAAAAGAAAAGAAGGAAAACGAATTTAAAATTACTACTATTACGTCCCAAGTATACTTGATCATCTATTTGGTGTCCCCAAATAGATGATCAAGTATACCTCCTCCAAGATAACTCCAACCCACCCGATCTGGCTAATAACAAAGTTGTAGGAAGACAACACACGATTACAGACAAACTGACACACCGCCAAACTCGCATAGGTGAACTGAATACGAGATTTATTGATTCCCAGACTTACAAAATACGGAACATGATCACAGAGTAAATAGATACAGAAGTTCAGCTCCACGCAATGAATGAAAACTCACACACACATGAACACAATGGTAGTTTTACGGCCCAGCTGATGGCAATAGGCTCAGCGTCTATTACATGGGACTTAAACGAACTGGCAAAATGTGGATGTGTGTGGATACACTTCTGCGTAACCCTTCGGAGAATGCCCCGGCTAGTGAGTTAGTAGGTGTATATTTGATTTATTACTATTGCTCTCAAAACGAGACGGAAAACATCATAAACACCACTAGAAATTCAAAGAGATCATAACATGTGTGTGGTCGTCCATTAACCTACACTGGGCCTAGCGGATTAAAACATGAAAAAAAAAAAAAAAATCCAATGCGATTGTGGAGCTAAACCGGGATCCAACAGTTATGAAAAATTGGTCAGATCGTTTCGGAGTAGCGGGAAGCACGCATAGCTTACGAAGGCTGAATGATCTAACGATGCCGCCGGTTACCTTTGATAGCACAGTCATCCCGTTTAGCTCCGACATCAAGGATTTGAGTTTGTATGTTTGTATGTACAGTACTTTCACAGTTTTTATGGCTTGTGACTGGGACTGTAGCTACATTTAATTTTCATCTTTGTTTCGACATTTCAAAAGTGCTTTTGACTGGCCTACTTGAAATAAATGCTTTGATTTTGATTTTTGATTTTATGTTAACACTTGCCTGGATTGACGTAAGCAGGAAGCGATTGTGAGCAAAAAAGTCACCGGGTCGTTGCGGTCGCGTAGATTTCGTCGGTTAGTAGATTGAGAAATATTCTCCCATCGCACATAAAGGCAATGCTGGTTCATCCCATTATCTTCCCCATGCTTGACTATAATGGTGATGGGTGTTACTATGGCCTGAATGCTGTAACGTTACATTTTCCTGGTAGGAGCCAGAAAACGGTAAAAAGGTCACAATGAGCACTCACCTACATTACTTTCAGTCTGAAGGAGAGTACGGTTAAAAGAAAAATAGCAAGGGAACAAGATAAGAGAATTTATTATTAATGAAGCACACCTATCATACAGGGCCTATCTACCCGAACTGGAGCTACCTTACAAGGCCAGTGAAGCCGGCAAACGAAGCGAAATTATATAGAAGATGAAATGGGTCATTGGTCATCTGTCTTCTTTTCAGCGAGCCGGAAGACGTCAATAATTTCAAACCGTCGAGAAGGTTGAGGGTCGTTACTCAGGTCGTAGCGGGATGAGGAGCCAAAGGTCATCAGACGCTAGTATTCTTTTCAGCGAGCCGGGGAACGTCAGACATCTCAGGCAGGAGTCTAGGTGCACTGAGTATCTTCAAACATCCATCAGGGAGTCAAAGAGGACTGAGTGCCCTCTCAGAGGGAGAAAGGTCGAACCTCTGGAGGAGTTAGAGGCGGCGACACGTTGTCTCGCCGGTTGTTCGACATATTGTCTTCATAAGTTGAGAGAAGGGATACCGCCCTTATATTTGACCACCGTTATTTTGGTTATCAAGCACTTCTTGTTCGTTTCAGCTCTAGACGTAGACTGAAATTTCCACCACTTGGCTCCCGTTCCTCGCTCCCAGATGATTGACATTTTATAATTTAGAATGAATTTCTAGAACATAATAAAAATAAAAGATAATGAGGTCGATATGATTTACCTATACGACCTACAACTAGCTCCAGCAATAAATTAAAAATAACACTAGGCCTGTCACTAATTGTTATTACAAACGTTAACAAAGATTCAAAAGAGACAAAAAATTACAGAAAAACTTAAATAACATGAATTACAAGGTAAAAGGTATGCTAAGCCTCCAGGAAATGAGCATGACGCTACCTAGAGAGGACGAATGCTTAAATTTCAGGTTAATGTTATCAAAAATGTAAGTATAAAACCCATGTAAAAAACAATCATTACAATGCAGATAACCTCTATAAACTTGACCGACTTCTTAATAACTGCATTCGATTCGTTTTTAATCTCCGCAAATGTGGTCACGTTTGCGCACATTCGGTTGCGCTTAAATGGTTACCCATCAGAGAGAGCAGATCGTTAAGGGCTTTGAAAACCTTGTTTTCTCTTTTTAACAAACCCACTTCTTATTCTTATTTGACTTCTCACTTCTAATATTTATGCTTTGCGCACAGCAAGAATCTTCGTTCGTCCAATAATCGTCTTCTACGATGTCCTTCTCACCGCTCTGGTTTTCTTAAATCTTCTTTTCCTGTTTAGGAAGTTTTCCTTTGGAATGCGCTCCCGCTAAGAAGTTGGCAGACTCGTCCCACAAATTAATTTGTTGCTTAGCTCCATCTGTTTTTTTTTATCTTTCTTCACTTTGTATAAACTCAAACTCAACTCAAACTCAAACCATTTATTTCAATTAGACCATTACGGCACTTTTGAATGTCAAAATTACAAATAAAAAACAAAGCTACAGTCCCAGTCACAAGGCATAATAACTTGAGAAAGTACTGTAGTTGCCCATTCCCTAGCGTAGATCTCTATGGAGAAGAACGGGCAAGAAACTCCATGGACACTCTTTTGAATCAAAATATTGTCACAAAATCTTGGTTACATAATTAATTTTGAAATTATAAATATATGTGAGAACGATGTAGAAAGACGTGCACATTAGGAGCGTCCAGAGTAGAAAAAGACAACAATTTAACAACAAACGAATTAAAATGAACTGGCAGCCAAGAGATGACCAGTCCCAACTGACAGCGCCCGCTCACGAACATGACGCGCGCATCGGCGCCATTCAACTCAACCATATTGAAGGGAATTAAATGACCCGACACACCCGCCACCATCAGCGAGACATTTGAGTGAGCATGACATTCTCTCAGCCACCAAGGCATATTCAAGTCAATGAAAGATAACTAAATGTAAATGGTGGCTGAACAATACAAAGTACTCACACATGTGCTATGCAATTATATAATACTAAGAACTGGAATCTACACAATGCAAGTAGGTATATTTTTACAATCTTCTGCCGCTTCCACAATACATCAACATGGGAATCAATCAATTCTTCTTCTATATTTTGTTTTATGTATGTATATATGTATTTATTATTATATTTTATTCTGAAAAATTCTGTAAGTACTATTGCACCTACTGTTTTGTCTCTGCATCACCCTAAGGTAGACTGGTAGAAAATACCCCAGGCATTAAGTCCGCCTTTGTACATTTTGTGTGCAAAGTTTAAAGTTTACGTACAGTTTCGAATTTATTTGCGAAATTAAAACCTAATATTTTCCTTAACGATGATGAACCAACGCTTGATCCATAACTTAAAACCTATTATCTGTCACAGAGATAAAAGGCCTGTCTTCCAGCAGTGACAACATTAAATATTGATTATGTTATGTACAGCTTGCTTACAGCAAGTGCAAGCCCACTCGCGACTGGCAATTGTTGGAGATTTCCATGATTACACGTCAACGTGTGCATGCAGCTGGCCTTCTGTACCTAGTTATCTATTCTGTGTCATAGCTGCTTCCAACCAATACGTTTCCAATTACGACAGAGAACTTCTGGGAGCGTCCAACGAGGATTTTCCTAAGTTGAGACGCGACTTGCTCTCGTAGTTTTGTTTTTAATGACTGTTGAGTTTGAGAGTAGACAAGGAGGTCGGGTTTCATCAAATGTTGATGATGTTTTATGGAAATGTTATTTAAATAAATTATTGCATTTAAATTAGCATCATGAAGAATAAATTGATAAGTGGAAAATGTTTTGGGGATCATTTTTGTACACCAAGAAATTCTACTTCGTTGATCTATAAAACATTGCTGAAAACATAGTTGAATTACTTTTTTCATTAAGAGAACGCTCTTTAGGTTGTTTTATAATAAGCAGAACTACATTATCTCAATAAAAATAATCAATAAATAAAATAGAACAAAAATAAACCCTACAAACATTTATCAAGAAAATCCATTTACAAAGAAACTTAACACCAAATATAATAAAAATCGAAGGCTTCGCCGCAGCCAAGGGCAGTGACGTCACCGGAAATCTCCACTCCTCGCCCGCCGTGGCCCGGACAAACTTCCGGAACGAGCGACGCCCGGAAACCGGATGTAGTATCCCATTCGGAAAAACTCGACGGCCAAGTCTGAGTCTATTAAATAGTTCTTGTAGACATTCTACTATTGGATTAGATGATGTCGAACTATTTTATGTGCTTATGATGAAGACGTTGTTCAATAGTTCTTATGTTTATCGGTTTTTATAGAATGACTCTTGACTCAATGGCTGCGGTAGAAATTGTTTCAAATGTGAATGCCTCTTTAATACAAACATCTGTTTCTGACCGATCGGCAAACTCTGGTTGGGTTCGGCAACTCTAGGTGTCATAATAATATAATCACGGGAAGAAATTGGTTTCTCGCCAGTTTTGGAAAACAGGTCTGCTATGGCAAAATTCCAGCCGTACCTCACATTAATTTTATTGTAATAATCGATATGATGAAGAAGATTAAAGACTACACACAGACTGCGAGGGAACATGTCAAAGTTATCGGTCCCAAATTAGTTTGCTCCAAGTTCTCATTGCTGATTATTAGAATTTCAGTGTAAACGATATTGACTCGTGACATCTGTAGCAATATAATTATCCGTCTATGTACAACAGCTGTTGAGCCCAAATTGAGAAGCTTACGTTATGTTATTATCATCGAGTTCCAAATGACAACGCAATACGAGCGCAGTAATGACATCACTTAATGGAATGATAAAATTTACCACAAATTAGATGACTTTCGTCTTAACGGTGAAAATAATTCTACATGTTATTGTTGTGATACGCAAATAATGACACAGCTACAGAGTTTTGTGACTGTCAAAGAATCTTATTAATACTGATATCATCTGCCTAGACTTTTCCCAACTATGTTGGGGTCAGCTTCCAGTCTAACCGGATGCAGCTGAATACCAGTGTTTTACATGGAGCGACTGCCTATCTGTCCTCCACAACCCAGTATTACTGGATAATAGGATGCTCCTTGGTAAGACTGGTTGTCAGACTTTTGTGGCACTCTACAAATGAGAGCTGGTATCAACGTCTTAACGTGCTTTCCGAGGCATGGAGGATACTCGGTATGTAATGGGTAGTCACCTATGACAGCTATCCACGGACCAACCCCGCCTAAGCGTGACATCACAAACCGAGCGGGTGCTTACAAAAATCCACTGTATAACTGAAAAATATGTTAAACCCAGTGCTGTTGTAACCAAGCCTGCCAATATCCTTTGGGTCTATAAAATGGCGAAAAAGTTTAAAGTGTTTACAACGACTTTCAACTAAATTGAAAAAAGAATTTCGGTAGGTTATGTCAATCCAATACATTCTAGACTTTTCTATCATCGTTATCGCTGATAGATTGACACTTTGTCTCTAGTCACTTTGTCTCTTTGTCACTCTGTCTAGCTTTCTGATAAGTCAACGTCGTTCAAACAAGACACCAGCATTAAGAAAAACAAATGCTGGACCTCGAAAATTTACAATACTTAGTTTTGGGATTACATTTGTCTAGAGGTCTAGAAGTCTAGTGGTCGCAATCGCATCTCCTGAGCATGAGCATGGGCTTTATTCCTGGGTCGGGCAATTGTTATGGGTTTTTCCGTCAGCAATTCCTCAGCAGTAGCCACGGACTCTGGATTTGTGCCCAGTTGCTGGCAATAGGCTCGCCCCCTAAGCTATTAAATAGGACTTAAACATAACTGGCTAAACTAATATAAGTGTGGGTGTACTATTATAGGTAAACCTCCGTCTAACCCTTCGGGATAACATACGTGATTTTGGCTCCGGCCCATCTCGTAACTTTTCACATTTCGACAACTAAACAAAATAGCATCACTAGTCCCATTTCGTAACTATTTTGATGTTCATACATTGAATCCCATTTCGTAACTATTTTGATCTTCATACATTGAATCCCATTTGGTAAACTTTTTGTTCGGCAAGTACAGTTAGCACTCAGGAGAACTACTAAGAAAAATCACAATTACGGTTCGGTATTATTTATTTCTTTTTAACGTAACGTAAATACTAAAGCAATGTATGTACTTACACAAAAATAAACCTTCCTTTTATGAGTGTAACTAAACTATTCACATTCACACTACAATTAATGTCAAACACAATACAATAAATAGTCCAAATAAATTCAACCGAAACTCAGCTAAAACAGACAGTCAGTAAACAGTACGACCATTTAATTACATAGCAACAATCGCGTAATATAAGGCCACAAACCTTAAATAACAGGATATGGTTAATCATATATCGATTGGTTGCGACGGAAACATTAGAGCAACGCTTTGACAAATAAACAGCGAACGTTGGAAATTAAGCGGGCAAAATGGGATAAATAAACGAGGTCTGTTTTCGTTTGCGGACGAGTAGATTTGGATTAAGTATTCGGTTTGTTGGACCATGTTTTGGTGTTCTCTGTAAATGGTTTTGAAGTTTTAGTGTAATATAAGTTCTGGGAAGTTATCGTTCATTCTCTAATTCAGGGCTGCATCAGAGATAAGTCTATGCCCAGCAGTGGGTGTCGTAAGGATGAAGAAAATGGTGGCCCTCCAAATTTTTTCATAAATTCAGACAGAAATGAAAAGGTTACAATTTTAATTCATATTTTTCCTGATGTTAATAATCAGTATTACTTGTTTAATGAAAGAGATCCCTTTTTAACCGACTTCTTATAATGTCTTTCTTATAATTATAAGATGTTAATGACTGTTTGGTTAACAAATTACTAAAGCCGGTAAATGTATCAAGACAATGAAGTTCATCATTACAAACAGACCTACAACTGCACAACGTGTGTATAAGACCCATTTTGCTGTGACAACCCCAAATGTAATTAATAGTGATTTTACGGCATCCATGTTTGTGTAGTCATAAACTGTGATTAGATTACCGATTGTGTTAGCGACAATCAGGTATCGTGAATGATTATTATGTGTTTTGTTGACTATGTGATTAATATGGATCAAACAGGAGTGTATAAACGCGGCAGGTATGCACAGCCGCGACACTCCATAATATGCCTCCTACCTTCGGGCAAAACGGTGAAGGAAATCATCGTGAGGAAAGCGGCAACGGAATGTTTCAGAACTGAAAAGTTGAAGATATTTTGTGACGTCTTTCAACCCGCATTCAGCCCTGGTGGATTACAGCCGATTCCCTCTCAAAGAGAGGAAGTCTGTGTCCTCTCTGTGGTATGATATTATCATTACTCTATGATGTCCCAGGCTCACAATGGGGGTGACTGCTGAGACGATGACTAATAGAGAAGTGTGTATGGCCCCCCGAATAAATTGGGTTAAGGGCAGAAAAATGATGTTGATGATGTCATAGGTGTACGAAACTGCTATACGGTGGTGTGGTCGATTAAATATAAATAGACATGGACACTTACTCAAGTGTCGCTTCTTAACATACGAATGGTTATTACTTGGCACGAGCTTCTGTGCGGTTAGACTTTAAGAGAGTGCTCGAAAATCAGTGGTAAACAAAACTCACTACCAAGAATTAAGAGGTACCTGTTTTAACGGATTTAATTAACAGTATTGCAAACTTCTGAAAATGCCTTGAGTCTTTTCTATATACTTAGATAAAGGATCTAAAAGTCAGAATCTAGACAAATCGAAACCGCTTTCGAGACTTTACATGCAACGACTTTAATCGTGGTTCACATAACCTTTTTGATACACCAATATAATGTCACTATTAATTACGTGCATGCCTCATGGAAGTGAGTGTACTCATGAAATTAAACTACTTTAAGTTTCCAAAGAAACTCAAATCCGATTCTTGAAAAATAAAACAAGTTCCCATACAGTCGCCACCCTGTTAAGAGTTCTGGATTATCAAACAAAGTGCTGCAAGAATCTTTTTCTTTAACGCGTTTTAATGGCAGTGACCAGTTAATTGTTAGTAAACAAACAAGTTGTATTAAAAAATAAACCAAACCAGTGATTTTCGCTACGGAACAAAATATGCTCATTCAACTATGTATATGTTCAAACCCTTCATACCCAGAAATTTGTTTTATAATCCGCGTACATGATAACACGATATCACCTTAAAATGAAAAGTAAATGTCGGAAAATCCAAAAAGTCGTACGTACACCATTCGTCATTGTCAGAGAAACGTCAAATTAGTACAGAAAGGAGTGATGGAATCTAGGTATTGATTGGGTTCAGCATCATCCATCATGGCGCGTTTATTGGCATGTCAAAGTTGTACTGTCTAAGGTTGTGTCTTTTTTATTGGGACATTCTTGTAGTTGTAATGTTGGTCTTTTGAGTAGGGTTGGTCCTTACGGCCGTGGGGGAATGGTTTTTTTATTTGTGTAGTATGAAAGAATTAGACTTAATTTTTTTCCGTGTTGTCTTGTCACTATCTTTTTTGAGGAGACAGTTCATGGAGATTCTTGCCTTCTGCCTTATCTATGCTTTGAAATTTACAACTAGTCTTTTCACGATTATTATGTCTTGTGGCTGAATTGTCGCTTCATATTTTTGTTTTTGACTAATTAAGGGTTAAAAACCAATCTTTAATAGTAGTTTTTTTAGTAACTGGTTTCTTTGAAATAAATTCTTTGAGTTGAGTTTAACATTCAATAATTTATGATTGTTCACTTGCACATGTGATATTTCAATAGTCGGATAACTTATATGATCTCGGAAATTAATATTGTAAACAAAATAATATGTAAAACCTCAGAAAAAGTTAATTAGGGAATTTTGGATTTTCTCTAAGTAACGGTTTTGCAAGGCTTTGTAGTCTCAGCTATATGTGATTAGGGGAGGATTTAATATTTGCAACCTACATTCCGAGAAATTTTAATACAGTAACAACGCTCTGAATTTGTCTAATAACTCTCTTTTACTACTGTTACTGTAAACCACCTAGCATTTCCCTCTACACACTTTAAAGGCAGATTTCGCCGAACCAGAAGATATTTAGGTAATTTGTAAGTCACAACTGTGCGGAAATTCTGCGGTTGGAGTTCCAGGTCCATTTACATTGGTATTATGTGTGTAGCATGCTGAAGTACATCACACACCTATAAGCTCGCCACAACTCGTCGTCAACCAGGTGACTTCGGCTGCCCCAAGCTCAGTGACGGCTGTCTACCATTTGATCCCGGGGCGATTTGTAAGTATGCGTTGCTGCATTAAGCTTCGAAATTGATAAATTTGGTTTTAAATACACTTTTACGCGTTTTTCTTATAAAACTATATGAGGTCGCTCCTTCCAAAATGGGCGTTGACCTCAAATTCAACGGTCCTACAAAATTTAATTTAAATGACAAAATTAAATTGTAAGTAGTCCTTAGTTAATAATTATTTGAATTATAATAAATCGAATGTATTAGGAAATATTTTAGGACCAGCCCATTTAGAACTTATGGACGTGGTCTGCAAAGTAATTTGCCTAAAATTGAATTCGAGTCTGACGATTTTAATTTTTACTTGTTAATTGATGTAGGTTTTTAACTTTACGCAATAAAAAGGTTTTTGATGTAGATCCTTGCCGGTAAGTATGAAAATATTACAAGCGTGAAAATGTGTTCATTCTTATTATTCCTCACACAATCTATCCGTCTTTTCTTTGCTCTTCCTCCACGGATAGTTCCATTTTTATTTATTCGTGCCATTACCTCAGCTGGAACTAAGAAAGGGTCCAAGATTAATAAGAACTCGGCCAGTAATGGTACCTTTTTGTTTTATTGTACAAAGCAGACTTGACGTGGCCCATTAGCCGGCCCGCCCATTCATTCGTCCCCTCATTCATTCACTCGTTCGTTCAACGATCACCTGGGGACTAGGCTAGGTTTCAGATAAACAGAGGTATTACATTGTATTTCTTGTTTTGTTTTCTCTTTTTGTAAAATTCTGCCTGATTCTGATACTGTTTTTTTGATGCAATGTTATATGGCCTGATATATTGTTGAGAGGTTTGGTATAATCAGATATACTGCTGGATGTTTTGACGACATTAATAGGGTTTCTGGTACACACTAGATAATAGAGAACCAGACCGTAATGACTCAACTAGTAAAAGCTCTTTGTTTGACGTGAAATCCTAATTTAAGACTACTTTACATATTCTACGAAAATATTTACAAAAAAATCGGTATGTCAAATCGTTCACAATCTCAGCTAAAAAAATTGTAAATCTGCTGATTTTGACGGGTTATTGTACATTTGCCACAAAGTAATTTCGACATTACTGTTGAATGTCTAAAACTCTTCGAAACCAGCCGCCTATCTTGGATTTTATCATTATTCAACTCGAACATAAATGAATTAACAATTAACCACGACCCAATAAACACAAACTAAAAAAACGATTTTCTCAAACCAAAAATAAATACATTTTAAACCAAAATCCTAAGGTCCTAAACACAAAACAAGTGAGGTTCGGCTCAATAAATTCTCAATCCAGTCCCTACTCTAATTAGGCCGGTGGTTGAACGCCGCGGCTACAGCGTAGACATAGCGTAGATAAGCTAATTGCCTATCTGGTTCGTTTTGGGCCGACGATACGATACGGTACGATACCGAGCGACGAGAGGGATTCGACAGAATTTAGTATGTAAAGTTTTCCTTTCGTTCGTAGGGAATTGGTTGGTGTACCGATTTGGCACGCCTGTAAACATCGCCTTGAAACATGGTCTAAAAATTATGAATCTATTTGTCTGTCTGTCCTTTTCACGTCTAATGGCCGTTTTCTATAACTTACGTATAGCTGTTAGTTAATATGCCTACGTCTTGTAGCTATCGGTGTTTCTATAAACCAAGTTAGCTTGGAATATCACATCCGCGCCACCTACCTGTCGCTTGGAGGACTGTGAATCATAGAAAAAACAAAGAAAGCTTACTTTTACTTCAGTTTACTTTATGCACTAATTATATCATTGTTTGAGAAATAACACTACTGCACCTAAATGTACACTTTTGTAATACTTTTTTTAAATAAATTATTCTTATTCTTATCTGTGACGTTTTGTTTCTAACGGTCCGTAAGCTAAATGTCAAACAGTTAGAAATAGCAACCTTCCGTTACCTGTAAGTTATTGAAAATGGACGTAAATGACTAAAAAGATTTCGATGAAAAGTACGCTGGTAGACAATGACCTAGGTGGCGTATTTGTAAAGAGCTGTGGATTTTGTAATAAATAATTTATGACCTCGTTATTTCATGGTGGCAAGTAAAGTATGTTTGACACAAGTAAGAAACACAAAAGAAACGCCAATTAACTATGTAAAACAAAAAAAATAAACTGTGAAAAAAAAACTGTGTAAATTAACTGTGTATGTGTGTTGAATGAAGCCCAGTTTACACTGCGTCATGATCGTAGTTCGGTATTTAGGGGTAAATTTTTGTGTTCACATACTATTTACGTGTCATGTCAATGACTCACTGTAACAGTTAAAAACAAATGCAGTAAGAAACTACATGCATCATTATTCTTCTGCCCTCATCCCAATTCCGGGGGCATGCAAGAGCCCGGAGTAGCATGTCCCATTTTTTATTTTTTTTTCGGATGCGAAATCATCAAATGACTTCTCCCGCTCTGGGCGGAGCAGGAGGGAGTGTCAGACTTTTACTGACTAAAACCCATCCATGTTCCTTCATCGCCCTTTGTGTTCCGGGGCCACGGTGTAGCATGTCCCCCCCCCTTCTTCAATATTTTTTATGTCGTCATTTCAAGTTGTCACCCTATCTCCAGCCATACCAAAATTATGCAGTAAGATATTGCACGAACGGTTGCCCGGCCCGAGGCCTAAGGCATAACAATATAAACGTATCTTAAAGTCGTTGGCGCTAAAATTACATGTAAAGCGAAAAACGAAAGTGGCAAAGATTAATTTTGGCAAAGTTAATCAACAAATGTAGGGGATTGAGCCAGATGGCCTCCCAGCGGCTCAATGGGGTATCAAAATGCTATTTTACAATAATTTTAATCCACTAATTGGACACACCGTGGTCTGCCCAGAAGGGATAATTAGCAAATTGGCTGATGATATTATTTTTAGTATTCGATAACGGTCGACCCTGTGTGCTGTGGTGCAAGGCAAGGAAGGATTGCCAAAAGTGAATAGCCAATTGGTACATTTTCAACTGTATTAAAATATTATTTTTGCTTAGAAATAGATAATGCCCTTCGTCCTGATGAAAAGAATATTGAAGTGGATTTTGCTTAACCTAGAAAATCACTCGTTTAAATCCTACAAAAGCCACAATTTTGACTGTTACTTCTGACAGTCAAACATGTGGTATTTCGATGGCTGGTGTGGTTACTTTTATTTAACTTCTAAGGGCAAAAACGCAATTACAGGTCTCCTGATTCCATCAATTCATTCAACTGTAACATTACAGGTTGGATGGCTCAGTCTCATTTCACCCGCAACCCTCCTTTGTTTTAAACCAAAAAGGTCTGGGTACCTACCTCATTTTAAATTAAGCAATTCAGATATCGTTTATGATAATCCTCCCCAATGTGTAAGGCCTTTCGTAGATTAATTATATTTTATTAATTTTATGCAGATGTACTGAAGCCGTTATTTCTCTTGTTAACGATGTTTTAATTATCATAATGTGATAATCATGCCTGCATGTTCAAGTGTCTTATGAAAAAGTGATTATCGAGTCCGTTGTGTTTTGTTTTGTTTTGTTTTTGAATCAAGTAAAGGCTTTGGTACAATAGATGTCGAATTGTTAATTATTAAATTTTTGGCAACTGTATGAACTATGATTTTCTTCTTGAAATTTGCTATTTCCATCTGTTGCAGTTAAAATACCAATGTATAGTTTCTCTAAAATAAAATGACTTAATTAAAGTAAACTTACCAAAGTATCAACCAACAATGATCACAAGATGACCTTTAATTACAATCCACCCCATCATTTCCCAATTCCACAATACAATTCCCAGTAATCCCTATCGTTACTTTACCGAACACGAATTCCCCAGCCACTTCACAGGCCCTTACAATTCAGACCTTCAATATTAAATTGAAATAATCTACCATCGTACCATCGGTATCCTGCCATTGAATCCAGTACAAACGGTATTTCATTCGACCTAATTTCAGATAAGTCGTAAGGAATTTATCTGTCGTCAGCAAAAAGAGGAATACAAAGGCATACGATACCGGCTCTTGAATTAATTTCCCTGCCCGCATTTTGTTCAGATTCAACCTAGATTTGCCCTACTACTGTTGCTTTTCGATTGAATTTCCTTGTACCCGTGGTTTATAATTTAGTGAATTACTGTTCATTTGGAAAAGGAGAAGGTAATTAAATTTTCTTTCCAATGGTACAATGTAATATGTTCCTTCTTTGCGAATGATTAGGTTTAGATTTTTATAGGAAAGTTCAAGAGAAGTTGTAATTACTAGTATCAATAGAAATAGTACCGAGTATCGATAAGGGACGATCCATAGTTAGATGAATCGACTATCTTTACAAGGTGATTGAGACAGACTGGATGTGGAAGTAAGGAAGGTGTGGAAGGTGCTTTGGAGCCGGTCGGGAGAGGCATATGCCCTGAGATGATCGATCGATACTAGTAGATCCTAAAGATACGGATAATATGATATCAAAAATGTGAGTGTTACTTACTCAACAAATACTGTGTGCAATAATGATGCTTGTCTGCACAACTATCTTATTATTTACTCTGCTTAGCGGAGTTTGCTGATTAAATTGAATGCTAATTATGCCGCAAACTCTCGAAGACACGCGCTGCAAAGTTGTGAGCGCAACCATACATTTAAACTTCAACAGTAGGGGAAAAATATTGGTCTCTTTGGTTAGAAGCATGACTGTAGTCTCCTCTACTTTGTCTTGATGATGGTAAGCCTAATTATTGAGCCGGCACAGGATTTGGTTATGCCATTCTATCAGAAGCATTCATCAGTTCCTGACAACAGAACATGCAAGTACATTAAGTAAACTTATATTGTCACTTACGGGATATCCTCCGTGATTGTTAATTGTTTTGAGCTCCCGATCATATCCCGTAAGAGGATATCCCGTAAGTGACAATATAAGTTTAGTTTTAAACCGTGAAAGCCTAAAACACCACATTAAGTGTCCCATCTCTTCTGAACAGCACCACATTTACACTCTAACCTGAGTTTGGAGTCTGTTTAAAGACTTCCCGGCCGGGGTTACTTATGTCCAGGTGGGGTGTTCAAGTATTAAAATTGATCCTAGTGATTTTTTTGAAGTTTTTGTCTATAAACATTCGATCATCAATAATTTTACCAAAATATAGTACTATTTCTGTTGGCGGTTGACGGGTTGATAATTTAAAGGTCTTTTTTAATTTCCCCATAATACAATGCGTGACTACCGTCTATTTAAACATTTACCGGACACAATAACTTAAATCTTAATCGAGTTACACAGCTACACGAATTCCGTAGTTTTGGTTCCCTTTTCGACATGATTTTACTATATAATCTTGATAACAGTAGATTATTTTACGTATTTCCATGCCTTGCTTTAAAAATTATGCAAGTCAGTCAAAGTATTGCATGCCCTAATTTATTGAAGACAAAAAAAATGGAATATTATAATATTATACCTTGCTCTTTACCTTAAGAAAAGCTTGGTCTAGTGTAAATGCTCTTTGTGGCGAGTATGATAGGCTAACTAAAAGAAGAAAGAATAAAAGGCTAGAATAAAAGAGTTGAAAAAGGGCTACTTTACCTAAAATGTGTATCTTATCTATTGTTTTCAAGGCGTCTAAACTGTTTTTTTTTTTCCAAGGTGTTCTCAAGTATAGAAATATTATTAAAATTTAGGTATTCTGTGCCATGTTATTGGCTATTATATCCTTGAAAATTTTCATACAACATCAATTCATGACGAAAAAGTCAGAAGTCACTAACAAAATCCACGTTCCATTCGAGAACCGCTAGTAAGCTCACCGCAGACCACCCACGTGGCAGCGATGCACGCTCGCGATAAATCTATCTCTCTATAAATTCGCAACTGTCCATTATGTGACGTCACGAGCCACAGTGACCACGCCCCTTTAAGTGAAACCCTCAGATGACTTACTGTTATGGTCCTTTTTGTGTTTATGGGCACAAAATAAATGGTCCTCCTGTACAGAGGTGAACATCGTGATTGATGCTGATTAATTTTTCTCGCTGTTCCGCGACTTTTTGGAATTTCTTTCTCAGAAATGAAAGCGGAATGGGGTGTTTCTTGTTTTTGCATTGTGTATGATGAAGGATCTGTTACGGCTGTGTTGAAATACTGTTGTTGGGAATGGAGTTTGGAATTGTGAAAATGTTATAAGGTTCATTTTTACTAGAATCAGACTTTGAGTTACTTTGTGTAGACTTAGTAATTGGATAATTTTTCTGCACGTGGGCGTTATAGATAATTTAGGGTCAATTGTTTAGGGCACGCCACAATAGTGGCGGTAAGTCCCCTCTTTGAGGAGTGGCTTGAGAGACGCCACGGCGTCCTCACCTTCCGCCTGACGCAGGTCCTCACCGGACACGGTTGTTTCGGGAGGTTCCTGCACCAAATCGGGCGGGAGGAAACGCCCGGGTGTTTCCATTGCGAGGATCGACCGGAGGACACGGTGGAGCACACGGTGGAGGCGTGCCCCGCGTGGGCGGAGCACCGCCGTGTCCTCGAAGCGGCGATTGGCGGCGGCGACCTCTCGCGTCCGGCCCTGGTGCAAGCCATGGTCCGGAGCGAGACGGAATGGGACGCCGTCACCTCCTTCTGCGAAGCAGTAATGCTAGAGAAGGAGGTGGCGGAACGTGAGAGGGAGAGAACCTCACAGCGTCCCGGCCGCCGCGGGAGACGCCCCGGGCGTCGGGGGCCACCACGTGGCCCCCGGCCACCGTAGGCGCGGGCCTGTGGACGGTGGGCTATGGGCTAGTTCGCCGTCCGTCCGTCTCATGACGACAGGCCGTGTCGACGGCGCGTTCGTGTTCCACGCGCGCCTCATAGAGAGTCAGCAAAAAGGAAGGGGTCCGCAAGGACCGATGCCTGCCGGGGTTGCGGGACTGTTCGAAAGAGATACCGTGGCCCCGGAACACAAAGGGCGATGAAGGAACATGGATGGGTTTTAGTCAGTAAAAGTCTGACACTCCCTCCTGCTCCGCCCAGAGCGGGAGAAGTCATTTGATGATTTCCCATCCGAAAAAAAAAAAAAAAAAAAAAAGGGTCAATTGTTTAGAGGATTTGACGGAACAATTGTGGGGGGGAGGTAAAAATACATTATCACAAAGTGGTCTGCTATTTCTAGAGATTTCTTGTAAATAACGAATGAGATGAGCTGAACTCCTCTACAGACATAAAGATTGGCACATCAGAACAGAGAGATGTGGAAGGAGGGAAGAGAAGCGTTTGTCCAGCACAGAGACTTATTTTGAAATAACAGATATCCTATTTTCATTTGATGACGTTTACAGGGTGATGTAGATAAATTATTGGTACGTAGATACGAGTATAATATAGTGAAATATATAATCAACTACTTCCATATAGCCCTTCGCACGTATATTTCGCTGACTTAATTAACAGTGTGGCTGGCACAGCATTCGCCGTATATACTCGCTGCGGTTTTGATTCCCGTGCCGAGGTTAATATGACCTGCTGTAATTATGACATGTTTGTGAAGATGGATTTGATATACATTTTACTATGTAATTTGTTGGTTAAACTGTAAACCAAATAGCTTGTTCGACTGTACGTGAAGCTACCCTGTAGCGTAGAGAATCTAAGGTTCAAGTCTTGTGAAGTTTGTAGGTTTATAATGCTGTGTGCAATTTGATCTAGTTTTGTTGCCTGTAGTTTAAAATTAGCTGTTTAGACTTTGAGGTCTTGAGGCTGATAAATCTAGATTGCACAAAGATATAATTGGGCTTTTCTCAATAGCAATCTGAATTCAGAATTTGATGGCAATCGGACCACCACTTATACATGAACTTAAACATGATGGGCGTACTAAAGTGTACCTTTAATACACCATGCCTAACTTTCGGAGGTCAGAGGCGTGATGTTTTGTTATGGAACAAGTTTGAAATTTCAACTATTAGATTTCTTTCATTGTGTGCATAAACTATTCTGTCCACCCTTATCCACTCCATTTCACCCCTATCCTATCACTTCCAAAACCATTTAATTCTAAACCTAATCTTCCAGAAAATGTTGCTATAAAACAGTCATAAATAATTCCGACATAAAATCTAAAGGATTTAAAGAAAATTTTCAATATCTGTCGAGATATTTATCGTTGCCCTTTCGATCCATTAGTTGGGGTGGGGGCCGGTTCCGGTTTCCGGTATCGTTCCGGCGGAAGTTAGAACACATGGCTTCCCTGAACCGGTGGATCGTAAAAAATATCTTATGAAAGATGCCGTATGTTGATGTCCAGATTTCCCAGAAATTTATTCAACCCTTGCAGCGGTTCCAGGATTTATGATTTCTGGGTGATTTGCCAAAAGAATATTTATGTGGTCTTGGTAGTGAAAGACTAGAATATGTAGAGTTAAATTAGGTTTTTCTCTGTACATCTTTGATCAGTCTAGTTGTTCATATTTTATTACGCAATATTACAAGTACATAGGTTTTTGGTTCAAGTTATTCAAAAGTTTTTGAAATTCTATATCATTTGTCACAAATTATAGCAAATAAATAGCTTTTTTCCACGACGGAAATCAAAAACCATCCCACATTAAGCAGTTCTAAATAACCTAACCCGAAATATAAATGACACAAAAATAGGTGTGAGCGAAGCCACAAATGTCTTCAAGTTGCGAACTTATACGAACACAAGCGTAATGTATTGTCACTCTTATCTTTCAAAGTTACTGGTAACTCTGTATAGTATTGGCGTAAATTTATGTTGGACTAGATTTCGGCCACGACTTACCCGCGTGGATACTATTTTACCATATAGCCTATGATAGTCAGTGATAATAATAGCATTCTATTAGTGAAGGGAGCAGTGGTGACCCAGTGGTGGCGGCCCCGACTTACGAACAATAAGTCGTGGGTTCGAACCCAGGCAGGCGTATTACTTTGTGTAATTTATTTCATCACCACTGCTCTCAAAACGGTGAAGGAAAACATTGTGAGGAAACCGGCATGTCCTAGAACCAAAAATTCGAAGACATGTGACATCTACCAAACCGCACTGGGCTTGCGTGGTGGATTATAGCCCATTCCCTCTCATAGAGAGGAGGCCTGTGTCCCAGCAGTGGGAACATTAATAGGCTGATGATGATGATGATGATGATGATTAGTGAAAAAAACAAAAACTCGGCCCAGTACAATTACAAACATACAAAAATACAAATCTATCCTCTTTATAATATTAGTGTAGAAAAGTAGATGTGAGTAGAAACACATGCACTGACCTTAGTGATGATGTTTGTCGAAAGTTCCACAGCTTGGTTCTTGCAACCAGCGTGCATGTTTGATGTATGTGGTGTTTGTGGTTTCTGCCTACCCCTATGGAACGAGGTGCGAGTTTGTGAGTAAAAAAGAGTATTTTAAAAGTACTTTTAGTGACAGAAATATATTATAATTATGAAATTATGAATATGATTTTTAGTAAAAGCAGTTGCAAAAGAAAATAATTTACAAAGTAGCTACATTTATCTGTGTTTTTTGCGGTAATTCTATGAATGGCGATCAAAACCTTTACTAATAACTGGTATATTTTGTGTTTTAAGCAAAGCTATTATATGAAAGTTTATCATAACATAACTTATATTGTGTGAGCATTCAACCCCATATTAAATCATTATTCTACCCGACTACCATCCAATACGAGAAAAATAATTTCCCAACGGCCAATGCTACACTCCCTTACAACCCCATAGACTGATCCTATATTCATCTCACAACTCCACCCCCAACTTAAGGGTCCGTATCACTGGACGTAGGAAGTTGTCGCACCGCCTGTCCCAGAACAACTCGCGAACTACCCAACAACTTATGAGTTGTTCCGTTTACAATTGCCACCTGAAACTTTTTTGTTGAATGTTGGAGTTTGGAAGGGAGTGGGTGATAAGGGGTCCGAGGTCTTGTTTGGTAAGTTCTAGTATGGAATTGTGGAGTAACCTACTTCTGAAGTTAATGTTGGGATGTGGAGTCAGTGACATGTGCTATTGTGTCAATGTACTTTTTAATAGTTACAGTTGATATAACCGTAGAACTCATCACCGTTGGAGTAGACGTGTTCTTGAGTGGAAAGGCTTCACACCCTTAGGCTAGTTGGATTTTTGCAACATAGCTGGTTGAAAGTTGCTGAGAATTAAGTTGTGTCAAGGCATGTAGTTAATGTTATTTCAATCCGAAATTAGGTAATAAAACTGCCTTCTTCGTCATTTAATCAAAAGCAGGCCTTTTGCATGCAGTAGGAAGATTCCGAGTTGATAATTATTGTTAAAAAAATTAAAGAATTAACAAAGTCATATACGTCCTAATCACGAGTAGAACGTCAAAAATGTATCAGATTGAGACGAGCTACCGAAAAACATTGTACCTATGTGTTTTAAAGATACAAACCCCTTTAACAGGGTTTTTCAAGGCCCTCTAGCGTGCTTGCTAGTAAGAAAAAAAAATGTCATTGGTTGGCAATGCTGATGCAATTAGTTTTATGGAATGCAATACCTGGCCAAACGACAAATGAAGAACGTCTTAAGTGGCTGCAATTCCAAAGGATTAAGCTACTTATTGTTATTGTCATAAAGGAGTAGTTTTCATATCGTTACCCAAGGTCGGAAGGACAGTCTGTCTATATACAAATCACGTCGGACATTCTAAACTAATTACACAGCGAGTATTGCTCGAGGACCACTGAAACGTGTTTTTGTTGTTATTAACAAAGCGCAAACGACTGGACTGAGATGTAGAGGGAATGGATGAGGCAGATATTTTGTCCTTGATTTTGTTTTATAAAAATACTAGGTTAAGCCCGGTTCTGTCTGCATGGAGATCAAAAATTAACCCACTGGAACGTACTGTCAGCATAAAAGGAACGAAGAGAAGAAAATATAAGTTTTATATTTATTAGAATAATTATTAGAATAGAATTGCAGGTGCTATACGGTTGTCCGGGGTTGCGGGACTCCGGGGTTGCGGGACTCCGGGGTTGCGGGACTGTTCAAAAGAGATACCGTGGCCTCGGAACACAAAGGGCGATGAAGGAACATGGATGGGTTTTAGTCAGTAAAAGTCTGACACTCCCTCCTGCTCCACCCAGAGCGGGAGAAGTCATTTGATGATTTCCCAACCGAAAAAAAAAGGGTGCTACGGTTGTTAATTGCTTGCTGTTCGAGCTCACTTTTTAAGATTGAGAGAAATACCGAAAAGGATTAAGAGAGAGCTAACAGACAGTTTAACTTGTTGACTGCGTTAATCTAGTGGTCACAAGTGCGACTACTGAGTATGAGGTCCTGGGTTCGATTGTGAAAATGTTATTGGGTTTTTCGATCGGGACTTTTTCTTAGTTGCAGTAACGGAGTCTGGATTTGTGTCTGTTATGGCAATAGACTCACCCCCTGTTACATAAGACTTAGACATAACTAGCGCAATGCGGGTGTACTATTAGTTATACCCACCTATGCTTGACCCTTTGTGAATTACAGACTTTATGTTGTGTTAGATTAGTTCCCAAATTGCAACTAAATACTTTCACACACAGTTCCAAAAGTAAATTTAAAAAGACAAACCAACTCCATCCATCCTACATCTGCAACCGCCCAACCGCTTACGTATTCGAACCCAAAACTATGTATTTGATTAAGTACTGACTAAGTTTTACAGGGTCGGGTCCGACTGATGCCAACTTAGTTACATGTTAACAAAATAGATACTTCGCTCACGATTAAGTGCAACTTAGTAAAGTGACTATTGTGGTACTTTAGTGCTAAGTCTCGTAATAACTTGGAGCTGAGAATTACTTATGCAGTTAGGTAAGTGATGGTGGGGTATTAGAATCTTCTAGAATAGCTCGTTGTGAATATATAAGATTTAAAGTTTTCTGGGAAACCAAGGTATTTCATCACCTGCGTAGCCTTTTCCCAAGTTTATTGGGGTCGGCTTCCAGTCTAACCGGATGCAGCTGAATACCAGTATTTTACATGGAGCGACTGCCTACCTGACTTCCAAAAACCAGTTAGTACTGGGTAATACGATACCCCTTGGTAAGAATGGTTGTCAGACTTTCAGGCCACTGACTACCTGTCGACTGTTAAACATCTACAAATGACAGCCGGGACTAACGGCTTAACGTGCTCTCCGAGACACGGAGGAAACTCTTCAACACAAAGAAAAAATACAAATCAACAATGCAGTCCTGACCTTCTCACAGCTCAGACTCTTCTCTGTAAAAAAAAAACAATTGTTCATACTTAATAATAAATTCTCACAAAGCACTTTTATGTCCAAATTCACACAATAACAGCACCCATCACATTAATATTCCACACTTCCCTAATAAAGGTGCAAATGAAAAATTTACACTGTAAAAAATCGCACCAACAAAACGGGGAGCGTGTTAAAAATTTATTTTGAATGGCCATTCATTAAAAGGCATCCTGGACGGGGCTGTTGCGTCGGCGATAGCGATCGTGAAGAAATTACACTTCCTTCCTTATTGCCGGCGAACGAAATACGGTAGTTTAAGGTAAAAGTGAAGAATTTATACTAACGACTCTCTATTAAAAATTTGTAAGTTGAAGAATGGGATGGTTTGTCTTTACGGATTTGTGATTTCATGGTAATATCCGGAAACTTCATTTGGGTAGCTACAAGAGTAAGGGAAATCCAAAAAGTGATGGATGACTGCCTGAAAGATGACAATTATGATCAAGGAGGCTTTGTTCTTTTTCTTCTTTTGGTACTACTCATTTAAAAAATTGGAGCGTTTTGGGCCGCGATACCGACGACAACAAAGACAACGGATACAACAAAGTTTTTGGGGTTAGTGATAGACAGTCAACTTACGTGGAAACCGCATGTTGAAGAAATTTGTAAGAAGCTTAACAGTTTTGCTTTTGCTCTTTATAAGCTGTCTAAATTTGTGAACCGTGACGCTGTGCTTACAGCCTATCATAGCTACGTGGAATCAGTTCTAAAATACGGACTCATTTTCTGGGGTAACTCGACAGACAAGAATTACGTTTTCATCGCACAAAAAAAATGCATACGCGCTATATGTAACCTACACTCAAGAGACAGTAGTAAGCCATATTTTAAATCCTTGAAGCTTCTAACTTTGCCTTCATTATACATCTTTGAGGTGGCAGTGTTTGTTAAGACAAACCCACAGCTCTTCAAAATAAGAGCCCCAGCTGATCCACGGTTAAGGAAATGGGACTCGAACATTCTTTGTGTTGATCGTAGTAAAACAGCCCTTCTACGTAAAAGTATTTATCGAATGGCTCTAGTTATTTTCAATAAAATTCCACGACAGATAAAGAATCTTAATAATAATATGTTTAAAAAGAAACTAAAACAATTTTTAATTTATAAATGTTACTACTCCACAACTGAGTTTATGGAGGACACCACTGACATTTAGCCTATCACAATATTAAATTTAGATTATTATTATTTCTGACATTGGTAAATTGTGTGTTAGTACGTAAGGAATTGGGTGTTAGCATGTAAATAATTGAGTTATTTCATTTTAGATGTGTGTCTGTTGTTTCGACATCACTAAGTTTATTATTATTTGTATGCTCTCGGGTAAAATGTAGCGAACTGACCATCATAATATAACATCTGTATTTTGTAACCTACATTTACGAATAAATTTGATTTTTTGATTTTGATTTTTGATAAGCTGGCTTATTCACGAGAAAAACGCGAGTGCGCGCGAGTTGGCCCCTTCCAATTTTAATGCAAAATTTTCAGTAATTACTCATTTTAAGCCTCATAATTTATCAATAAGAATTTGAGGAATATTTATAATATATTTTTTTTATAGAAAGCCTTATTACTTGGAGCCCCGATTTATTTATACGGCTGATATGGCAGTAGCTACGCTCCGGCATTATCATTTAAGGCAGAAATTAAGACATCATTACCGCTCAAAAAAAATGAACACGTTGAGGGTCCGAATAAAAAAAAACAGTAATAATGGAAGTCACACCCATATCTTTTGAATTTTATTTTAATACGCATTAAAATTGCCAGTACAGCAGTAATGAATCGCAAGCCTACAAAAAAAAAATACCAACCATCACAAAAGAACCGAAAAGTCAGTTAAAAAGAAACATTGTCCAGTAATGAAACAACAAAATAAAAAGATAACGACGTAAATGCAAATGAATCTAGTTTTAAATTGAAATAGCTCGCTGCGTCCAAGAAAATTACTATTCGTTGTTTCAAATGAGAAATGTTCTACTACGCCATTTTTATTTCGGGTCGTTGATTAACTTTTTTACTTAATTATGTTGAAGGCACATTTTTCATAGGATTTTCGAAATCAATTTTGCATAGAAACAAGATAATAAGGATTATTTACGTGGAGATGGCAGTTACGAGTTTGTTTATTAGAAAAAACCAAGGAAAAACCGATAAAATTGGTAATGTTCAAGTATACTAGGTAAAACATGGGGATACATGACATTATAATCCGCATGGTCTTCATGTGACTTGACCGATGTCTGGACTTTTAAATGAGACAGTGTCCTTTGAGTTTGTTTCGGCTGTTTCCTCTCAGAGTACTCAGGTACGAAACACTGGCCCAATCTAGTTTTAAAACATAACATGATAGGACGTGCAAAATGTATTTATTAAATAAATTTACAGAAATAAATTATGATTTCACACTTTTAAAAAAGGGGAATTTATTATTAGACTGCTTCTTTTTCTTGGCGTGGCTACGAGTGTGTGGCTGGGCGCCTTCAGAAGCTTCCATCAGTTCCTGTTATAAACAAACTACAGTTGACACGTAGGACACGATACTTAGTGCCGCATTGTTTGTGACATACCACATTTACATTCCAGGGCAGAGTCGTCAATAAAATGATCAGGTTTTCTTTGCTGCGGCAAACCTGGGTTTGGAGTCAATTTAAATTAATCTTCCAGGGAAGCTCATGTCCAGGTGGGAGGTGTTCAGCAAGTGGAACGAATGGGTTTAGTAGGGATGTACTTCATACACTGTCTCGCCACAGCTTAAGTCTTATCTCAGACCACTCGCCAGTCACAGTGCATGGGGTGACACACTTAAGAAAACTGCTAATTAAGTACTGATTAGCGTCTGATTTATCACATATTTTTTAACGTTTAAACGTCTCAAAACTTTGATAAATAAAACCCCCATTTAAAAATAAAATTTGAATACAAAGAAGTAAGCAAATACTAACCATAGTGGAATGTGCAAACTAGCCCTATCAATAAGCGTAACATTTCAATCTACCACAAATTGCTCTACTATAACTGCTTCCGATTGAAGCGGTCCAAAAATTAAACTCCTTAATACCAGCAAATTGCCAATTAACTAAACTATTTAAAAATTTCTTTGAAAACTTCCAATCACAACTAATTGCACATCAAACGTCGTTTTTTCCTTTACTAAGCCTTACGTTTACAAACTGACTCGTAAATTCACACACGTTCCCAATAAGGACATTACAAGCGGCCCGAACCAATGGAAACCGGTTCGGACCGGCGCGAACTGGATGAAGGACTGCTAATTGGCAACGAGACGCGTTTAGCGCTAACCACCGGCCATCGTTCGCACCTCTACACATTAATACGTGAAGTACTTATTATAAGTCATGCGATAAATAAAACTGCGCTTTTTTTTAAAACAGTTTTTTTTTACGACGTGGTTGCATTGAAAAAATCTTTGTATTAGAGAAATTTTATTATAGTAAGATCAGTTTCATTTATTTAATTTGGTCAACATAGCAATGATTGAGCTATTGAATTCTCATTAAAATGCAAAGTAGAGGAACTAACACACAACTGCGAACATCCAAATTGACGAATGATTTCATGTCTATTCCGAACCGGTTTGAAGCAGTTTGAACCGGTTAAAAGCGGATAATTGGCGACGAAACGCCGTGTATGGCGTTAACCACTGGCATTAGCGTTATTCCACGTCTAGGCACTTCAATGTGTGAAGTGCTTCATAAAATTCATACGACAAATTGTCCTGCACTTTATGTCGCTAAAATTAATGTTTAGGAACTTTGTCGAATGCCTGCTAAATCTGGTGAAGTCTAAAATTACTGCCACTCAAAACGACGTAAAATGTATGAGAGAGTACAGAGCAGCTAATTCACGGGCATTTAAGTGAAAACTTTAACACTTTGTTTACATTTTCAGTAAACATAATTTAGGTAGTTGATAACTGCCGACATCCCTTACACGCGACGACGTCAAAATTATTCAGAATATATTTTGAGTAATTGACAATACAACTATCTTCCAGCACTTTGTGTTAGAACGTCAGATATGACAGGATGTTGTTGTGTTTATTATTAATATTGTATACTGTATCATTTTCAATACATTTTGTAATGCAAATACACAGCCGATGTAGCTCTCACTAGATCAGCAAGCAATTAACCTTTCATGATGTAATTAGAACATAACTCCTGTTTCACGGCACTATATCTCTAATGCTGCATAAATATTTTCTCCCTCATACATCTAAGCAGTAATTTTTAATTACCACTAAATATATTTTATAGCTTTCCTTCGCAAAGTAATATGTTTTGTGGTTATTTGACGTCATTTTAATAAATAGTGCTGTCATGTCGCCCTGGTTCTATTAAGTATCATAAAAAATATTGCTGCTTGCCAAGGAAAAATAGAACACGAAAAAGACGGAAGGAAATTAGGACTGACGGTAGCCGATTTTTAAATTAATATGCAATTCGATGTCACAATGGCTCAGAATGTTTGGCCACAAAAGAGCTGAATAAAGGCATTTGCATGTGTCTGAGATGGGGATGCTAAGGGATATTGTGTGGTGTTACGCCAATTGATAAAATAAAAAATGAGTAGGCCCAAAAGTGGCACCGCGCTGATGACTGACAAGTTGTGTGGTAATCGGTTGGTTTCATAAAGGTTCTGATGCGCAGAAATGAGGAAAATGTCGTGAGGAAAGTTTTGAGTATGAATGTGGATGGTTATAAGTAGTGAAAGACCAAAGAAACGGTGAATGGACTGTATGAAGGATGATATGGCAAGAAGGGAGTTTTGATGAGATGAAGAGTAATAAAAAGTATGGAAGAAGAAGAAGAAGGTATAGTGCGCTGACCCCAAATAAATTGAGATAATAACACGCAAAAAGTGGCCCGATAGTGTGACAACCAATCTGACTTATAATCTATATCGTATTACCAGGTACTAACCGGGTTGTGGAAGTCAGATAGGCAGTCCTTCCATGTAAAATACTGGTATTCATCCAGTTAGACTGGAAGCTAAGCTTTTTTGGGAAAAGACTTGGCAGAAGATGGTTGCGTCGAAGCACGTCGTCTAAAACCGAAACGAGGCAACTGACGTCGTTTTTGCTTTTCTTGCATTGTTATAAAGTTCTGATGAAATTACTCCCTTTTAAGGTTATATTGAAGATAAATTATCTATTCTTAGCTATTGAAAAGCCTATTCCCCTGATTAATTCCATTGGAAAAGAAACTTCCGAATAAGATAGAGAATCTCCAGAATTTACTGTTCCTATTTCCCCAACCTCAATTCCCAGCAGCAACCTCTTTCCTAATTAGATCCAGATTATCATCGCCAGTGACTAAACGTATAATGAGGGTAGTTTAACATAAAATACGAGCGCATTCATCGGTAGAACCTCTATTACCTCCTTGTCAGACCTGTTGATCTCATCGGCGTTATTGGAACCGATTTGCGGATCGTCCCGATACGTCGTTATCGCCCGGGGCGCATAATTTGCGCTTTAATGTCACAAATGAAGGCGGCCATTTTTGTTTTTGTTGCGAGTATAATTTTCGATGAATTGATGGGACGTAATTTGAGGTGAGAGTTTGCGATGGTATTAATTTATTGATTGGGCCGATAATTAATTGTGGGGTGTTCTTTTTTGCCGTTATTTCCTTGTGGATATATATGCTGATGGCAGATTATTTTAATGATACTTAATAAATTGCTTGTCAGCGTTCCCTTATAAATTGGGGAACTACATAACAGTTTTTTAAATTGTATAATATTTTTTATCGTTTGTAATACTATAATGGTTAACTGAAATAAAGCACAAAAATCTTGATATTTGTCATGTGAATATTTGCCCGTTATGATGCTCAGCAAATCTGACAGCCCGCTTCTATCTAGGCATTTATTTAGGTATCTCTTAGTGTTAGTGAAAACAAGCATGAGAATTCAATACAAGGACTAATGTCACAGTCATGGACAGGTCAATTGCTTAAAGGGGACCGATAAACATTCCGTCCGGCGCTAGCGGAGCGTAGAAAGGCCTTTACGCACACTAGGTTCTAGAAATGGGTTATATCGAGTTGATCGAATTATCCTTTTATAGACTATACTGCGTTCGTCTTGTCGTCACAAGAGCGACTACTGAGCGCGGGGCCTATTTCGCCTAGGAATACCCATAGCACTAAAGCCATACAAATAATATAGCCATAATCAACCCCAGCGAAAAGCAAGTCATCAAGCCAGTTACTCACCCCCCAGATCATCAAAATAACACATTTAAAAATATTCATCGCCGAATCGGATAAGCTTAACCACATTAAACGACCATTTACCGTTTGAGGGTATACAGACTAAATGGTACGTTTAATATTTTCCAGTTTGCATTGCCATTATGTCCTGTCGTCTGTCACAGTAATTTCGGAGGGTAGGCAGACACGATTTATGTTTTGTTGATGTTATTCTGTTGTGTGCTCGGATTTCGGAGTTATGTTTGTATTTCCGGGTGAAGGGGTATTTTTATGTGTTTCAAGGATTTTTGGAGTTCCGTTTTATTTTTTCGGATTTAAATTGTCATGGTTTGTTATTAATTGTTGTTGGGTTAAGGTGCACCTTGTGAAATGTTGTTGCCTTTGCCTACACGTGGATTTGTCGATATGTTACGGGTTACCCATTAGGGTATACTGAGTAATGGCCAAGCTTTTTGGGTAAACTACGAAAATTTGGGAAATTTTGTTTTGCTGTTTGCTTCTGAAATACAAAGTTTACCCGGGAAAGCCTAGGTTTACTTCTTCTCCTAGCCGTAACATATACATTACCAACTAAAATACCAAGTTGAATCGTCTCCGTCTTGCTCCTTTTTAGTTTGAAACATTTATTTAAATAAGCATATTTTTTTTAGCTTAATTTTTCATACATCGCTGCTGGTACCAAAATCTACCTAAGGGAGCGACTCGAGGGGTGCGATGTCAGAAGTCCTCCACGTGTGTCTGGCGGCTGCTGGTCCCTCTCAATACGTCTCGAGGGAAGAGCAGCTGCTGGGCCGGTGCACCCTGGGCGCGGCAGTATCCTTCTCCGGGGAATGAGAGGAAATGAGAATTTCCTTTTATCCCTCGGGGAGTGTTACTGCCGCGGCTAATCACCGTAAATGGAAACCTTTTTCTCTATCTCTTCACGAATTATTAAAACCGGAACACACGCTGCCATCTTATTTTTTCAAAATCTTTGCAGTACCTTGTTATTAATATAACAAGTGTCAATAACATGCTTTTACATTCATACATATTTAGTAAACGTAATCGCAGTTCCATGACAAAAGTCATATCACTCTTAAATACCTACATATAGAGAAAAATATCTCCAAAACTTCCGCCAACACTTGACTGTTAAACCAGCAATTCTTCAGAGAATTCAACAACGTGAAGTATTACAAAAAGCAAGTTAAACTCAGTCCAAGTGTATGACAACTGATAACAGAGTCGGTGGCGCCCTCTCCCGGGGCTAAGTGAGTTAGTGCCCAAGTTTTCGTACGGCGCTGTGAGTCTTAAGATACGGTGGCAAAGTGTAGTGGAAATGTGGCTTTAGTATTCAATAAGTTTTTGGGAAATGTATGGTAGGTATTTCTGTATAAATCGAAACGTTTAAGTTACGTTGGATTTCTGAGCAAAAGATACAGAGTTCAAAAGAAGTGTTAAGAACACTATGGTTAGACAGAATACTTCTATATCTTACTATTTGTACAGAAGATATAAGTAGACCTGTTTTGGTCTTTCGATCCGTCTTTAATCATAGTGAAAGTTATTTATTCTACTCTACTAGTCTAGCTAGTCTAGAAGTTAGTTATTCTTGGCTATAAAAGCTAGAATTGGATATAAATACCTCTATTCCATCAAAAGTTTGGTCCAGAAAAGAGCTATCCTTAACGCCTACTAATTACTATGTTATGCTTTTTAGTTGAAGTAATCATGAATTCATGACACATTTCTGCCTATCCCCCTAAATCACAAGCACCAGCGTATTATTATCCTTCCAACACCATTATTTTCTGCTATATTTTCTCACGTATTTTCGCAAACAAAACGTATATTATGTATAACGTTAGATTGTTCCCTTAATATATCTTTTGTACTTATAATTAAGACGGAGATATAAAAGACAATCCCTGAGGCGTTGCTAACTTTATTACAGAAAAAGTCTAGACTGAGATAGTATGAAACGAGTATTTTGTGCAAGAATCTATATTAGTGTTGGTTAGCATTGAATGGAATAGAATAGACTTTATTGTAGTTATTAGCAGGGCTAACATTACTTGATCCAAAAAAAAAAGATACCAAATAACAAATAAACTTTATTTTACACTAAAATTGAAACAACTATTTTACAGTATTGCTTATTTGTTGGTAACAATGTCGGTCTTATCACTGATGGCGATATTCTACCAGACAACTTTTGGATGGACTGTACGAAAGATTGAAATAATTCTGTTTTATATAATTTTTCAAATGCACCTACGAGTATATGTTATCTTACAAATAACGACGCACATAACATCACAAAGGAGGGTTAGGCAGAGCTGTATTTACTTCTACTAAACCCATTTCATCAGTTTAATTTGAGTCAAATGTAGGGATATAGCGTATTGACATCAACCGGGCACTGAAGCTTGTCGTAATTCATTATGACAAAAAATAAACTGTAAAGTTAAGGTTCCTGTTCTAACTCAAAAATGTATAATGTTTCAGGAAAAGCAGCACAATATCAGCTCAGAGTGCAGAGAAGCATAGAAGAAGAAGACATGCTGCGCCGACCCCTAATAAATTGGGATGGGTAGGATAATGATGATGAGGATCAGAGTAAGAATTATTCTTCTGAAGGCTTATTACAAAGATCAAGGAATCAGGGATTTAGTAAGTAGAATATTAAGTATAATCAGCCCACAATGTAGGTACCCACTGCTGGGATACCAACCTCCTCTCTTTGGACAGTGTGAACTGTAATTCATCTTTTAGTAATACGTAATTATGAATATAATAAATAATATATATATATATATATATATTTTTTATTAATATTTAAAAATAAGTAATATATTAAAAATTTGTACAGAAATGAATAAAGGAATTAATGTTACGTTATTAAGAAATACAAGGTGCTTCCAATGTCTCCTCAAACTGACTCCTAAACAAGTAAACACCACATTATTGGTTCGTCAAAGGCAAGTGCCGTTTACTACAAAACCACTATGTAACCTGGTAACAAAGAAGTAGCAAAACTTTATAAATGTCGCAGGAAACTCGGAAACATCTTTTTCGCCAGAATCCTAGGAATTTTGCAAAAAAAAACTACCCTATCATAGGTAGTCGCGCACAACGCGACGCGACGTTTGAGAATGAACGCTGATAATATGAACGTTTTGCACTGACGAATGAGCTCATTGGTTGACTGATTCATCCGGGCCATGTTCTGCCCAAACAGAAATAAAATAACTGTTATGAATTAAATCTCAGATAGGCAATCAGCAACCAAGTTTCCTATGGTCATAAACAGACTGGTTTTTTTTTAATCTTAGGAATTTCCCCAAAATAACAGTTTTCTGATATTCTGCGACATAGATAACCTTCCGTCTTTGCCTACTTAATATTATATTAACCAACGTCGGTTTTTTGTCATGGCGCTCAATTTGCATATTATGAGTTAAGCACGTTATGACGTGTTCTTTTGTTGCTTAGGGTGTGGACTGAGTTGAAGATATCGTGTTGAATGTGCTAGCAGAGCGATAAAAGGGGCGGGTCAACTGTAGCAAGATATTTTTCCCTAGTAGTATTGATACTAAACTTGAACTTTAAATTTAAGGTTTAAAATTAGCAACTCTATTTGTGGTGCTTCAAACTTGCGGCCGAATAGTGCGAAATGAGTGTTTTGTTTGCGATTTACAAAAAATCTATTGATTGGAATAAAAAAATAAAACACAAAACCTGCTTTATAGTTAGTTCAGTTAGTATGCAAAGTTTCATGATCTAATTTCAAGTACATTTTGAATACCAGCGGTTTATTGTTCGATTTGGAGGTAACTTTGGATTATTATCTATCGAGAAAAGCTTATGGAATCGTGTTTTCGTTACACATAGAACTTAGCATTAATCCTCAACTTTACCATATATTTATTTCAAAATTAATGTTGCAGTATTTTAGGAGTAACGGAGGATCATGCTAAGCCATTTGAGGGATATATAGCCCTTAAATGATTACTTTATTATCAGCCATTTGCGTCCCACTGCAGGACAAAGGCCTCACTTCTCTCCTTCCACTTGTCTTATCTACAGCTGTTATTGCCCAATCTTTGAGAAAAGAGTCCAGTTCGTCTCGCTATCTCCTTTTGAGCCTGCCGCGTGGTCGTTTGAGACCCACCTTCTGGTTATTTTAGCCCATGGTTCCTTCGGCATGCGGCAGATGTGTCCAGTCCAGTTCAATTTAAGCTTGGCAGCCATTTGACCTAAATTAGTTAAGTTAGGTACCTAATAAGTTAACTAAAAATAGGTTAGATGATAAGTTCATAGCAGCCCATGCCACCCCTCATGGAGAGGACCTCTGGGACCTAGCATTGCAAATAGTACTTACAAGCTGATAATGCGATAAGTATCACATTTCGTAGCTCTATTTGTTTTCAGCAAAATCTTGGAAATTCGCTTAGTTTCTGTCATTATTGAACCAGTACTTAACTCAAGTGTGTCATCAGACATCTGAGCCTTCTCCATTCCCTGTTCTACTATTACTCATCAACCCTATCATCTCATCAGCCTATAATGTTCCCACTGCTGGGACACGGCCTCCTCTCAGTGAAAGGGACCTACTACCGCAATACATTTACAAAATAAACTCTTTCTAGATGTATTTCTCATCTCTGACTCGCATTATTGAATTACCTCTGTAAAGATTGAGCGCCTAACAAATTTTGTAAGGCAACCAATACAGGAACTCAACTGGCAAACGATAACATTGATGCAGCAGGAACTCACGTTCAAACGAAATTGAAATCCTTGCGATTCGTCCAAAGGCTATGAAAATATCAGTGCAATATACTTTGTACGTTTTAGTTGAATATTCATAATGTAACGTAGGTTTTCAATATACTCGTAACTGTATGTCCGGTGTAAACATAGGTGGTAATCGGTATTAAGTACTGATAGATGAAGTGGACTTTTCTTTGAATTTGTTTGTTTTTCGACATTTTGTCTAGGTACCTATTATTGTAGAAGGTGTCTATAAACAATAAAGCGTAAAGTGTGAAGACCCAGGTCAGATAAATCATTAGTACCTACACAAACACCTGTGGCACCTGACATCTACGGGTCAAAGTTGCCTGAAATAAATTTTATTTGTGTTAAAAATAAGTATCCCAATCTACCTACACCATACAGTCACGCATAGCCATTCTTAATAATTAGTATCGTAACTGTTAATGTTTACTGCTGGTAATAATGCTTACCAAGCGTACTACTGATATCTGATAAGGACCCTACTACAAAGGACTTAAGCATTACTATCGATTGACGACTCGTGTAGGTACCTACTTTAGTTACACCTCTGACTAATCCAAGACATCCATCCCAAATTAATCATCACCGAATCTCATTTCATAAACTAACTTCTGCAAACAAACATACTTCCTACCCCCTGCCCCTCCCCCTAGCAACGACAACAGTACACAAATCTATCAGTTCCGGTAATTGAAATCCCATTAGTGTTGGGTGATGAAAATGAAGCGACCCCGGGGCGGAATCAGATGGCAAATAAAATGCGAATCGCCCTTTTGTCTGCCCGGGGCGGACAAGCAAGATTCAATTTGTCAGGAATCTCGGAATGGTGCAAGTTTTAGACGATGGAGGGGTTTTGGGGTAGTTTTGATGTTAGTGGTTGTTTTAACTACGGAAATTAGCACTTTATTCATTTAACAAATGGCTTTTAACCGCGGCTTTGCTCTGGGATAAATTATGTCTTAACCCAGGTCATAGTTTACCTCTCCAAACATTGAAATTCTTAAAGGCCTGAAAAGGACAGACACATTGACAGTTACTTTCACATTTATTATTTTATAATAATTATCATTAACAATAATTAATAACATGTTAACATTGTTAATTATTATTAACAATAATTAATAACATGTTAACATTGTTAATTATTATTAACATGAGAAAGGTATAATGTTCTTAAATGTTGTTACTAAAATAATTTCGCTCGGAAACCAATGCTTGAAGTGAAAATATATTGTTTCATCAATAAATCTAATTAATGTGTTATTCGTTAGTGGCTTACTTTTTTTCTTCTTCTTACCGTAGGCTTACTTTTTCATTTAAATAGCACACATTTAAACACAACAATAAAATCCACGTTCATCAAAGAAGATAATGGTGGTGAGGATATCTTAATATTCGTTTTTAGGCACGGTAATAAGGTGGCCTAGATTTTTCCGAATGGTAATAACCCAAAATAGCGAATAAAACAAAAGAACTATCACAACTACTATCGTTGTCGCTATCCCGTCGCTCTCTCATTACTTAGCCCCACAAATTGGTGACACGGAGAGGAGAGCCCCTGGGGGTCCAAGGTTTTTGTCGTTCGACACCTGCCCAAAAGATCCTGTTTCTTGTTTCTGAATTCTTATTGGAGACAACTGATAAGGTTTGCTTTTACTTTATACGATTTTCAAAATGATAGCCGTACTGATATTAATCGACAATGTTTTATAGTATCTTACAAAGGACCACAACATAATGACTAAAATGTATTGAGTTGGTAGGAAAGCGAGCGTCAATTGTTCCTTTCGTGGTATCGTCACGTCGCGTCGCGAGTCGTGAAGCGATGAGTCGTATCATAGGATCTATTCTAAGGAGTTTCCTTCATTTGTTTTTGTGCAGTCGTTGTTGTACCACGCATCGCTTGAGCATGGTAGCTCGTAGCCAAACAGTGACGATACTGCTTACAGCTCACGGGCGCCTAAAAGCAACCTAATTACTTGACTGTAAGTTCACAAACTGAAAAAAACCGTAAGATCGTGTGAACATGATTTTAAGAATATAAAGGATTCCATTCCATTCCAGGCCATCTTCTATTGTGCTTTCCTTCAGAATCTTAACTCGAAAAACAGCACTTGTACCCTGAACATTATGGTTTTGTAAATAAGCTTTGTTCAAATCAAATGTCTCTAAAAGCATGGCCTATCTCTCGCTTATTCAAAATTCCTTGTTTCAAACAAAAGTCTTTAACAAATCGTTACATCTAAACACTTCTTACAGATTTGCGTCGCACACTCCGACATACAGGGGTCACAGGAGAAATCTATCGGTCCTCAGAGGCACACGACACGTTACCGTCTTGTTCAACATCCGTGTAGTGTTGTAGGACAGGCTGACTCGACCCTGATTGTAACCGAGTCAGGGATTTACGGCCCACTAACTAGATGTTTGTGCTTTGTTTGAAGGAGGATTGGGAATAAATAGCAATAGGAGTCAGCTTTATAATATCATGCATGTTTGTACTCCTCAAAGGTTTAGGCAGAGATGAACCACAGCACAAACACATTTTAGCAAAAAACTTTCGAATAAAATAGAGTTAACAATTTCATATATCACTACTCCGATTAAAATTAGCCCCAAAGCGAGACAACAGCTTTTTGAAGATGATTGCTGCCAGACCGGACTGTCTCAAAGACATTGGGTGGGGACTTAAGCACCATTGTTACTAACAAAACTATGAACTGTAAAAGAAAATGAATTTTCTATCTTCGAACCGGGAATCGTACCGATGAAGCAGTTTAGTAGCAAACTTCCAAAAGCATAATGTTTGTTTAGCATTAGAAAGAGTTATTGTAACAGTAGAAAAGTGCTAGGTATTACTAAAAATCACGTGCCATAAAATGCAGCTTTTCTATGGCAAATGTGATAAGTTACTACCTTCCCTGTGCTTATAACCCTGGTACAATTTCCGTCACCTGACGTTTAATACTTGAAACGCAAGTTAACCAGCTAATTTATAAGTTTTTTTAGATCTATGTGAAAGATTAAATATATTGTTAGCGTACCTTTTCATTTTAACACCACTGTAATTAAATCCCTGGTTAGATTAATCTTGGCTAGTCCCCACCCTACGATTATAAACGTGACGAATGCACTGTGGGTTTGGCTGTTCACAGAAGTTGCGACGGACATTTTAAAAATAATGTGCTTTTGATTTGTAAGAGTCCTCGCAGACTGCAGACTTTCTATAGGCCGACAGTTTAGTCAAGCCAGCAAAAATAGTTATGCTTGGGCTCGTCTTCCAGTCTAACCGGATGCAGCTGAATACCAGTATTTTACATGGAGCCAGTGCCTATCTGACTTCCACAGCCCAGTTAGTACAGGGTAACGATACCCCTTGGTAAGACTGGTTGTCAGACTTTCGGGCCACTGACTATCTGTAACAACTCTATAAGATATATAAATGACAGCCGGGACCAACGGCTTAACGTGCTTTCCGAGGCACGGAAGAAACTCGGTCTATAACGGACAGTCACTAAAATACCAAATTAAAACATTTTTACCACCCAAATATCTGACTTTAATAACAATTTAAGTAGGTTAAACCCAGTCAGACATCGATTACCGGATGAGGTACGCAATGAAACCTTTTGGTCAGCTAGTCAAAGGAGAATGGGCAACAAAGGACATCCTTTACAAAGAGTGAAACGTATCGTACGTTGATACAATAAATTCTAGTCTTTGACTTTAGGTCAGGAGCCTTTGCTATACGACCTAAATTTGTTTTAAAATAGCTGCTGTTTTTGGTGATGAGAGAATGAATCCACTAAAAAGGCGATTTGAGTCTCGAGTTAGTCGTTCTTTTCAATAAATTTAATTTTAGTGGGCGATAAAAGTAAAACACATGCAAGAGTAAGTAGTACTACTAGAACATTCTGGATAGAAGAGGTTACTTCTTTACAAGGAAATTAAACTCGACTCTAAACAACTCAAATCTAAAAGTTTTTGAATTTTCAAGGAGTCTGTAAGTGATAGTGTCGTTCCAAAACGTTAATCTGTATGGAGAAGAATGGGCACGAAACTACATATTATTTTCAATGAAGAAGTGAGATTCATAATGTTCGAAACTAACAACTTGGTTATGTAAAGACCAAATCAATTAGCCACCTCAAACTAGCATGCAATCCCTCTCCATGAATTCGTCATCAGAAAAATATTTACTAGACATCACTTAATTATTTCACCCCCCTATAAGGGTACGTTTACACAAACGAACGAGCCAAACACCCCTCTCATTACGAGCCATAGCACCGTAAAAGTCACGGAGTTATTATACGGAATAAGCTCTGCTATATCGCCATTATAGCACTGCTATAAACCTTACAGCTACAGCACATAACTGAGCCAATCTTAGTTTACAACCTATAAATATGGAGGTATAAATTGATACTATAAATAGTTTGTGAAGTAACTTGGCTTTATGTATTTTGTATTACTTGGGGGTTTGAAACTGCAGTGACCGATTGCCAGGCACCTTTAAAATAATGATATATATTTTTTTTTAATAATGAAATCGATTTCATCTGGCTTGACATTTACTTATCTCCGTATCGACGCTACATCTGTAATACTGTAAAAGTCACCTAGCTATCTCGATCTGGCTAAAAGGGCAACGGTTTGGTAATAATCGTAATAACCAATGTAAAAGTATAAAAATTATAACCGTTGGATCAGCAGTAGTATGGACAGGCTTATGGTTTGAAGCCAGACGGGCACTTTGTTTAACTAATTTCAACACCAAAACGGTGAAGGAAGCATCGGATCGGAAAAAAATCGAAGATCTCCATGTTGGATTCTGGTTCACGTCCTATAGCGTAGAAGAGGCTTATATTAAAACAGTGTAAGTCATCATCTTACTGCCTTTGTCCTATGTTATACTTGGGATTGGTGCAGCAAGTTTTTTAGTTCCATTCTCCCCTGTCAATCGTCACGTTATCATTTACTCCTTTTTCCTTCATTTCATATCATTCGTCACACGATCCATCCATTTTTCTTTGATCTTCCTCTCCCTCTCTCTCTCCAGCAAAGCAAAGAGTAATCGTTACAATAAAAATACTTTCTAAATTCTTTCTGAAACTCCTATGACTCCACAAACTCCAATCCATTCACACACCACTACAACTGTACCACGCTAAGAACTAGTAACTTAATGTATTAAGTGGCTCCGCGAAGAGATATTTCCGGGAAAGCTGTAACATTCCCAACCCGTTGCTGCCAACTAAGTAAGTAGAAGTAAAGCTTAGTTGTCAACTTGGAGAAATGGTTACCTGTTTACGAGTTCTTTGTGGATTGACTGCGGTATAGTGCATTTGAACCGGGGAATTTGTTTGTGATCTTTTACGTTCAAGTACTGTTTACGAAACGAGAGTTTGGTGTTTATCTGACTGGTTGGTTACGAACTTTTTGTGAATGTTTTTTTTCGTGAAAGTAGTCTAATCATACTGCATAATTCCTGTAGACAGTGATGTTTTAGTTAGGGATATATCAGTGTGCGAGATGTTTATGCTCCGTCTCTTGGTGACTTAGCTAACGAGGTAGGTAAATCATGACAAATTAATCATGACAATCTCGTAATTTTTAAGTTCTACGTACTCGTATATTATATATAAGCAACGCACTGAATCACGGGATCATGCATTTGTATGAAATTCCATACTCCAACGTGCACTTGTCTTATAAGGGCCAAAAACGTGTTGCCTGGGCTTGGAATTAGCTAGTTAACAGCAGTGAACGCGGTGATGCCTCGGAGGTACCGAGCTGATCTATTGGGATCAAACGTAAGCCTGATTGATGTCGAGACGCTTAGCTGTGGTGCACGTGATTACGTGTGTCTTACTTAGCCTCGTTACTTCTGGATTAAAATATTAAACTTTTATAAAGCCAAGTGTGAGTAGTGCTGTGGCAGTCAATGTAACTCCACTTTCCTAGTTGTGGTTTACTAGAGTTGGTAAGTATAGTAGGTAATAATATTCAATTATAATTAACTGCTCATACGTGCTAGCACTGGAGGAAAGGTACAAGCGTGTGTTCGACATTTGATTAAAGGTAGCACATACACATTTATATTGCCTTTAATTACAGACTTTTACTTTGAGTCCAGTTGATAAGGGCAGTACACAGCAGTATTCCTATTATTTAACCCGATTATTAAATCTGCCCGCCCACCCATCCAAATCCCGACCTAAGTATAAGCTACTTAACTCACAAAAACAAAACAAGGTACATCCTCCAGGTATCACAGCGATAATCAATAAACCATTCCGGCCAGTCGGAAACCACATTCATTATTCAGCGCTACAGCGATTGTATCAGTTGTGTAAAATTACACTTCCTTCCCCTAGTTACGTGGAGCGATCGCTTGAAGCGGTGCAGCGCTCGAGGTGTAAGGGCCCGTAACTCGTTCCTTTACGGGTTGTTGAGCAAACAGCGCGCTTTATAAAAGTTTGCTGAGTGTTGAAATGCGAAATCTTGCGATTTTTTTGCTGGCTGTATTGTTGGGGGTCGATCGACATGTTTTGGGATTTATGCTGGGTTCTGTCGACAATTTTTTGGTTACAGTGTACAGGAATATTTTATGCAAGTTGGTAATGTATACAGCGTTAAATCTACAACCTTATTAAATCTATCAAGGAACCTGTTCGCATGAGGAATATGTCATGAAAACAGTTTTATATATGAATATGGATTGGTATAAGAGTAGAGAAAGATCAAAGAAACGATGGATAAACTGTGCGAAGATGATATGGCAAGAAAGGAAGTATCTGATGAGACGGCGAGTAATAGAGAAGTTAGTATGGTATGGAAGAATTAAGACAAATAATTGGGATAAGGGCACAAGACTGATGATGTGTTACCAAGACTTTCCCATACTCAGAAACCCATTAATCACCAGCCAAGCAAGAGAAGACATTTTCTACTACAACCACATCTCATCAGTAATAAATAACTGTTGGCGTATTTTTTATTTATTTAAGTGCAAGCTATCTCGACGGAAAAGAAATATGGCCCCGACGTGACGACTTAATCTGTCCAAACCCGGTACTGCGAGAGAAATGTGTAAATAATTTTTATTTGCGACTCTTTTCCGAAGAGGATTTCGGTGTTCATTTTGTTACTGAGTGCCTGAGACAATGTTAATGATGTGTGGTTATGGAGTCTCGTGGAGTTAAGTCTTTGATATGAATTATATAATTAGTACATAACAGGAACAAATTATGTGCTTCACTTCTAACAGTTTTTTTAAAGCCTGCTTTCAGAAGCAAGAGCAACCAGCAGATCACAGCATCGCCCAATCTCAGAGATAAACCGCTACGACACAATAGGTTTCCATGCAAACCAAATGAAAACGGTGATAAGCAACAATTTTGTCATCTAACGGCCTTTTTCAATAACATACTCACAGGTATCAGTAGGTTGCTATCTCTGTCTGTTTGACATTTAGCTTACGGACCGATATAAACAAAACGTCACAGCTTTCTTTGCTTTTTCTATGGATCAAGTGACAGGTAGGTGACGCGGATAGTATATTTCAAGCTAACTTTGTTTATAGAAACACCGATAGCTAAGAAACACAGGCATATTAACGAACACTTATACGTAAGTAAGTTATAGAAAACGGCCGTAAGAAAGCATTTTCTTAGAGTCAAGTGAAAACCAGTTTTTTATGTCTAAATTAACACATTATTCTATTCTATCTAAAAAAAAATGATGAAATTATCGGCCACGTCGTTGTGTAACTGGACCGTACCCGGAAATGGTAGAACAACCATTACTGAGACGTAATGGCGCTTACATAATATTATGGATTTGAAATTCATCGATCCCAGACAGTACCTATTTAGAACTAATTTTATGTTCACAAGCTACCTCTTAAAATACAACACTATTAAAACAACCCAAACCAGATCACATAAACAATTGACATTCATCAGAATCATCACCACCTTCCTGCCCTTGTTCCGTTCTACTTGGGTTCAGCGCAACACGTTTTTTTCTTTAACCGTCACTATCTTAACTATCCTTTACTCCTTTCTGTTTCATATCATTCCTCACACAATCCATCTATCCATTCATCACCCCTTACCAAAATAAAAACCATCCAAGCAGACATCTCTACGCCCCAAAAGCCGAAGGCGCTCACAACTCACATCCAATTCACTTTTAAGAGTAGTCAGTCCGCCGTTCCTCTCGGCCCAAACACTCGTTGCAATTTGCAACGAAAACACTCCTTTTTAGCCCGAACTGCAGTAAAAGACTTATTCGGCTCCGTACGCATCCTATTCAAGGAGTTAAGCAAGGAAAAATCGGGTCTCCTTTTTTCTTCCAGGCTTTTCAAAGCTTCTGTGAAAGGGGTTGTCAATATTTTGAGCGGTATGAATGGGCCTCTGTAGTGGATGTCAATGGGAGCTTAAGTGTGGTGCGCGGCTTTCCATTTGCTGTGATTTGTGTCGGGTTTTCTTGTAGTAAGACAAGATTTTGGATCTTATTACTAGGGAAAGCGGGTCTAGCCATGTTACTTTTCTATCATCATTAAAGCTGAATTGACTTTGACTATGTATTCCCTCAGATATTAAATAATTGGGTGTCAACTATTGTAAACGCGGCTGCAAGTACATAAAGAGTTTGGTTTTGAAATTGATTATTGAACCATTTTAATGACAAGTCAGAGGTGTCATAAAAACTGTAACACTGGGTTAGGTAATAAAAACACGAACAGAAGATGACAAGTTCCGACCTGCTAACTTGATCTGAATTTATAATCAGCAAATTATGACTAACAATGATTTCTGACCTTCTGAGTTTTAAGAGGAATTTATATGATGAACTGTTTTCAGAGAATTCAGGGTTGTTGTTGCTGACCGAAAATCAAAAACGAAAACCGTGTCGACACCATTGGCAACACCTTCATATCGTGCCTCCCTTTTGAGATAGCTCAAAGCCAATTAGATGCGGCGACAAGCGGAGGATGGCGCCGTGAATGGCTACGTAGCGGCGACGCGGCGCGGGCGTCTTTACAAGCGTTACGCCGATGTGTTTAGATCTATCTGATGCTGGAAGAGTTTGCCTGCATTGAGAATGTTGCTTAGAGGCGGAGAGTAAAGTATATGAAGAGGGGGAGGGGGTACAGGGAACTAGCCTGAGGAGTTTTATAAAGAGGATAGGACGTTGATGACTGAAGCAGTCTTTGGAAATTAGTGATTTGTTTGCAGAGTATGGCAAAATTTTGTGATTTTCGCAATTGATTGTCCAACTTACAAATAATAGAAACGATGGATGGACTGTGTAAAAGATGACATGGCTAGAAACGTTGTTACTGCAGGCTGATATGACTAACGGAGAATTAGGAAAAAACATGCTGCACCATTTGATGATAATATAGTTACCAAGACCTATTTTCAAAACCGGCCAAGTGCGAGTCGGACTCGCATACAAAGGGTTCCTTAGCACCACGTAAATACACCTACGGCCAGCCTGCAAAACTAAGTACTACACTTTTAAAATTTCATTTTTCTTTTTTTTTCTAAAATTTAAAGAGATTTAAAATAAAAAACGATTCATAGCAATTTTTATCAGCTTTATTAGTTTTTATGTACAAAATTAAACTCTTTTTCGAGTCCTTTTTGTTTCGAAAGTATCTTGTGTACTTAAAAAGTTATTGTAATTTTAAAAGTGTGATACTTTTTTTTGCAGGTCAGTTTATAATAATATAATAATAATAAATGTTAACGATAATTCATAGGTCAAAGAAAGGTTGTTGAAAGTTATTTTTACGTTCTGTAAATCTACAGTTTTTAGTACTTTCTTCTTCTTTATCAATTTAGTGGCTTCACAAGCAATTTATATCTCATCAATCATTGACTTATGAAAAGAAGTATTTGAGAAAATTATTTTAATTAATAACACCCGCCTATAATATTATTTCAGTACTTCGACGAATCATATTAATATAAGATTGAGAACGTGATATTTATGAGATCATTATTTTTATAGTTCAGTGCTCAATTGGGCCATACTGTTACAATAATTTAAAAAAGACATAAATAACGTTACGTTAAATATTTGCAATTAACCTAGCAATATGTTTTTCAGCAGAAATAAGGTACCTAACAAGTTTAGCAAAATAATTATAGAAACCGGTGTTTACAATGTAAAAAGAATACAAATAAAAATATATTACCGTACATTAACTCCCTTTTTTTTATTTTCTTACAAATAATTTACGTTTAAATATTTTTTTTTAAAACGTTGGAGAATAATCATTGAAAAACATAAAAAAGTAGTAGCCCACCGGTATCAGGAACCGTAAATGATTACTAATATATTAAATAAATATAGCTTAACCAAAAAGAAACCTCCTTTACCCAATCTTTAACTGAAACCAACCTTAAAAACACAAAACTCGTAACTCTTCTTATCCGATGATCTTAAAGACAAAGACATGCATTAGGCAAGCTGTAACTCCGACAGTCGGCCCCAATCATGGCCGGCAAACTTGGTCCTTAATTAAATATCTTAACTTCGCCAACTGAGTCAAATTTAAGCGAGTTTCAAGCACCTATTCAGGTGTTGTCCATAATAAAAGCAAGTTGTCCGTAACTGGGGCTTTACTTACCCGGCTATGTCTCTGGTTTAAGTTTAATGTATGTGTGGGTAGCTTGATTTTGAGACAGAATTGTTTAAGGAACTATGTGCTTCGGTAGAAAATAAGGTTAGTTGTGTTCTTTTGCGCTGTTTTAAAAGGCAAACGACCAACTTTTTCTTCTTTCTTCCTGAGTGGGAGTTTGGCTTTTTTAATTAAAATTATTGGCCTCTTCTTCTTCCTAGCTCTATCAAAATTTAGGTGGGGTCAGCTCTGCTAATTTTCTGGCGCCAGTATGATTTATCCGTGGTAGTCGGGTAGCAGTTTGAGGAGCTCTTGGCTAACTAATAACAGCCGCTCGGGTCCATCTTTAGGTTAAGCCGTGCTTGCCTAGGTTGGTCTGTGGGTGACCACCCTTACATACTGAGTTTCCTCCGTGCCTCGGAAAGCACGTTAAGCTGTTGGTCCCAGCTGTCATTTAAAGATCTATGACAATCGTTACAGGTAGTCAGTGGCCTAAAAAGTCTGACAACCAGTCTTACTAAGAAGTATCGTATCACCCAGTACTAACTGGGTTATGGAGGTCAGATAGGCAGTCGGTCCATGTAAAATACTGGTATTCAACTACATCCGGTTAGACTGGAAGCCGACACCAATATAATTGGGAAAAGGCTAGGCAGATGATGGTAGTCGGTTAGCAGTTCTTCCTGCAGAAAAAGTTTTGTCATACTAGTCCACCACGTAGATGAAGGTCGTATTTTCTCTTTACTTAAACCTACCCCTGTCTATTTATCTTACAAAAAGTATTGGTATCTGAATAGAATTCCCCATACGATTCGATATCATACATCAAGAAGTAGCACAATTATTACATCATCAACATGGAAGACGTAAATAAGATAAATTAAATGTAAAAGTAACAAAAATGCTGTGCAATTATTTCTTAGCAAAAACATTTATCTTTGCCTATAATGACAAAGATCCCATATTACAAATCTTTCTTCATTAAAAATCTCTATAAACAAACCAAAACCAAAGACCTAAAACCCGCTTTAAAACAGCTAAATGAAACTTCCACACACTTTTCCAGACAAAAAACTAATTGCTGAGAAAAAAGTGGAAAAAATTATACTTGAAAAACATTTTGAACGTTTCCTTAAAACGCTGGATTCAATTGGCTAGCTAATCAATCTTAGTTCTTCACCTAATTAGAGCCGACTCCAACAAACTTCGTCATGAAAGAATCTGGGGAAAAATAAGGGCAAGCAGTAGGATACTCGTATTTTGTAGAGGGTTCCGTAGACTGTCCAAATTGTTTATTTTAATTTTTTATTATTAATTTGGTAGGTTTTGTACTTATGTTTCGTTGTCTAGAGGGGCTCCTGGTTAAATGGTAACATCCGTATGGATCGATCTACAAGGTTAAGCAACGCATGCTGAAGTCGGTCTGACCGGATGGGTGATCATTCATTACATACAGAGTTCCCTCCATGTCTCGGAAAGCATGTTAAGTAATTGGTTCCGGCTGTCATTTTTAGATGTTTGACAGTCGTTACAGATTAACAGAAGCCCGGAAGTCTGACAAACAGTCTTACCAAGGGGAATCGTACTACACATCAATTGGGTTGTGGAAGTTGATGGTCAGAAACGCAGGCTTCATGTGAGATACTGATGTTAAGCTGCATTCAACTAGACAAGAAGCTGACCCTAACAATTATTTTAGAAAGTTTCGGCCGACATTTCCGACCGTTTTCCTTCTCTGGAGACGAATTTGACAAGATAATTATTTTTGACTGTAGTTCCGTCTCCATTGTATCATATTTTATACCTATTAACAATTTTCATAATATTTGTGTTAAGTGTTTTAGCGGTGCGAAATTAACACACCACATTACACCAATCATAAACTTTATTTTACGCTGCGTTCATAATATTTTATTATTTTTGACATAAAATATATTAGGCATTCATTGCAAGAATTCATTTATTTTTAACATGAAAATATTTTGATGACTGTAAACGAATCATTAAAAAAATATATATAATTTCCTGGAAATTATCGGGTTAGTCAATACCTACACCACCAATCACAAAATTGAATTGTAAGCTAATTACTATCATTATTGCACAATAATGTGATTTTGTCGTTTATTAGACATACGTTTGAAAGTGTTGGCTTGCAGAACCCTAAAAAGCTTTTCCCGACATTTAGCGACGACCCTCTGACTTAGTGAACGTTCTGACGAATTAGGAAGCTCATGTTTCTAATCTGGGTCTTAGCTTATAAGGACTTAGTCGGCACTTTTTCATTCCGTATCATTAGGGTTCCGTACCTCAAAAGGAAAAATGGAACCCTTATAAGATAACTTTCTTGTACGTCTGTCTGTCTGTCCGTCAGTCACCACCGATTTTCTCAGGAACGGGTGGACATAGCAAGTTGAAATTTATACCAGATACTGAAGTCTATAGTCAATATTATCTGTATAAAAATCAAGGTCCTGAGTCAACACGATAAAAAGATATGGGCAAATTTAGATTTTCGTGAAAACTTGTAAGTACCAAAATTTACCTTAATTTTCAACTTTTTTTATTTTTCGGGCTTTTCCCTTTACTTGTGCTGTAAGACCTTGCTTTTAACCAAAATTGACAATTATAGTTTAACCGGAAGTACCCTATAGGTTTTGGGTCGAAAACCTATATGGTAGTTCCCGTTGACCTAGAATCACGTTTGGCAAAAAGCAATGTCTTACAGCACATGTAAAGGGAAAAATCTGAAAACCGTAAATATGTAGTTTAATAACAAAAAAAAAGCGATTTAACTATTACAAACTTATTATTTGCGGTTGGTGCAATAGCCATTTCTAGGGATCGAACAGCAAAGTTAAGTTTGTCCTTTAAAAAGTTTGTACGGAACCCTCGGTGCGCGAGTCTGACTCGCTCTTGGCCGGATTTTATTTTTTGGTTTAGAGCTGTAGGCAGAGAGAAGTAGGTGTTTGGTAATATAACGTTTTGACTTTGAATTTCGATCACGAACTAACTAACTGAAGCTGCTTACTTCTTCTCTTCCGGAAGACACACACAGATATATCACATGACTAAGGATTGCTACAATACCATTTCGGGTCAGTGTGGTCAGTACTAGGCAGCACGAGTTGAATGAACGAATGGGCAGTTATTGCTTTTGTTTCTAGTTCAACATACATTCAGTCAAAAAAGTATCGGGAATGGATGATTTGTTTATGGTTCCAAATTCAAATTTTTGTTTTTTTGTAGTTGTTAGATTGGCACAACTGTTTTCCATTTTGGCGCGGAGTTTGAGTTGCATCTGTTATTTATATTAAATACAGTGCTGGTTTTAGTAATATCATATATAGTGTGTATTGCGAATTTCATAATGGACAAAAATATCGAACAAAGAGTTTGTCTTAAATTTTGCATCGCCAATGGAATTTCGTGTTCGGAGTCACTGAAAATGTTACAGAAGGCTTACGGTGAATCGACTTTATCAAAAACTCGTGCTTATGAGTGGTTCAAAGCGTTCAAAAGCGGTCGAGATGTGATGGAAGATTTACCTCGCTCTGGTAGGCCGTCAACGTCTGCAACTGAAGTTAACATCGCAAAAGCGAAGAAAATAGTGACTGAAAATCCCCATTCAACTCTGAGAGAGATAGCCGCCGAACTTTCTGTATCTCACGAGTCGATCCGTACCATTTTAACTAATCATTTGGGTATGAAACATGTTGCTGCTCGGCTAGTCCCAAAAGATCTGAATTTTCTCCAAAAACTCAATCGCATGAAAGTCGCTGAGGACATGCTAGAACGAGTCAGTTCGGACCCAACATTCATGAAACGCATTGTTACTGGTGACGAGACGTGGGTTTACGAGTTTGACATGCAAACTAGTCAACAAGCTTCGGAGTGGCGCCTTCCAACTGAACCGAAACCGAAAAAACCACGCCAAAGTCGATCAAAAGTCAAAGTCATGTTGACTGTTTTCTTTGACTATCGCGGTGTTGTGCACTCTGAATTCTTACCGGAAGGTCTAACGGTAAATACAGAATATTATTTGAGCGATATGCGGCGTTTAAGAGAGCAAATTCGACGAAAAAGGCCAGATTTGTGGAAAGAAAATTCTTGGATTTTGCACCACGACAATGCGCCTTCGCACAAGGCTATCATTGTGAACGAATTTTTGACCAAACACTCAACAAATACCATCCAGCAACCACCATATTCACCAGATATGGCTCCTGCTGACTTTTTTCTTTTTCCTAAACTCAAATTACCACTTCGTGGCATCCGTTTTCAATCGATAGAAGACATAAAGGAGAATTCGCGGCGAGAACTGAACTCAATTCCGGAAGCAGCGTTTAAAAAATGTTTTGATGAATGGATTATTCGTTAGCGCAAGTGTATCGTTTCTAAAGGAGCATACTTTGAAGGTGATAAAATAAATTTGGATGAATAACAGACATTTTGTGTATTATTGATCTTTTCCCGGTACTTTCTTGACAGAGTAGTATACTGCCGAATCTTGTGTGCTGACCCAAAAATCTGCAACTCTGAAATGTTCGTTACTTATTCTTATTTTAATTATAATTTTGAGAAAGAGAGATAGGCAACGATCGTCCCTCACTGGATGCCTGTCGGAGGAAATCACCGTCGAGGTAGACCGCGGCGACGGTGGTGTGACGGTCTGATGTCGTTTGCGGGGCGAACATGGCTAGATATTGCACAAGATATAGAGGTTTGAAAGGAGAAAGGGGAGGCCTTTGTCCAGCAGTGGGACTCACACATAGGCCATCAAAAAAATTTAAGTCAAACAAATACCATTACTACCATTTTGCAAGCCCAATCCTTTCTGCAACGTGGTAAGACAATCCCTAGAAGTGAAATCAAGCAATCAGACGAATCGTTGTGTGGATGAAAAAGTAGTGAGCAGTAGCCGTGTTGGCACCCGGCCGATACCGGATGCTCGCTAAATCCGGTTACCAGTGAAACTCGACACGACTTGCTATCGAACAGTTCAGTCGAACTTTGTTAAGGAAAAAGTTCTAAATTTTTTTCAGTGAAACCTGTGTAATATGTTTAGTATATTAAAAGGATTTAGTGTGTAACAGCAAGGCCTAGGTAGCACACGGTGGCTCAGTGGTGGCAGCCCCGACTTACGAGCAGTAAGTCGTAGATTCGAACCCAGGCAGGACTTTGTGTAATTTATTTCATCAACACTGCTTTCAAAACGGTGAAAGAAACATCGTGAGTAAGCTGGCATGTCCTAGAACCAAAAAATCGAAGACATCTGACATCTACCAAGCCGTACTGGGCCCGCGGGGTGGATTAAAGCCCATTCTCTCTCTTGGCTTGCGGAAGAGGCCTGTGTCCCAGCAGTAGGAACGATATAGGCTGAATATGCATGCCTAATCTCAAACCGGTAGTCGTCATTTGCCTACCTTTTCCAAAATATGTTAGGGTTTGCTTCTAGTCTAATCAATTTCCAGTATTTATACCAGAATTTTACATAGAGCATATTTTGGTTTGTCAATAAATCCTTCTACACTCAGGCATTTTGCGTCCTTATAGATACAGTTGTCCTTGTAATAGATGTCTTATGTGACTTAGGTCATCATAACCCCTGAGATACTTTTAACACCCAAAATAACTCCTCTATGTCGTTATAATACCCTTTTAGCTTGTTTAAAGTACATTTCGTAGAACTATGTATGAGTGACAGACTCGTGGCGTAATTTATTCATGAGTTCCTCTTACAGAACTTTTAGATAGTTTTGAAATTTTGTAGTCTTACATAAATTACAAATAACAATTATGATGTAGTTTGTAAACATATACGCCTGTATCTCCCAAAGGGGTATGCAAATAATTAAAATGCCCAAGGCATTAAGTCCGCGTTTGTACAGTCTTTTTTTTTTACCTGTCCATAAAGTTTTAATCAATAAATTAATTAATAATTATGTGAATACATGTATCAGTTATGTTTTTAAATAGAATGAGCTAGTGAGTAAGCTTTATTGCTGTTAGCTTAACTAAAATCTGTACGTTGAACTTTTACTCAGAATTTCCATATAAAAACGCATTAAAAATGTCCTTGATCCTGGTATAAGTTTTTTAATATATTTTTTGATGTGTGTGGTATGTACCAAATAAATATGTTTTCTTTCTTTCAGTTATATCCCGAAATCTCACGCATTTGCCCTAGCAACTACTGGACAATACAGTTTTATCCATAATTTTATAAATAACTGATATAAACCTTTGTCGACATAACTAAAGTGTAACCGTGTCATCTATACAATATTATGATGGATCGAGTTCAACAAAGCTGCCATCTACTGCGGCAAAGTGCTGAAAGTAATTAAGGACTTATTTCAACCACCTACAATCTTTTTGTTGAAGACTTTCAAGAAATTATTCCAAGAGGGTAGCAGTAGAAAAAGAGCTTGTGGCTAAATAATAACAGCCACTCGGGTCGATCTTTAGGTTAAGCTGTGCTTACCTAGGTTGGTCCGTGGATAGGTGACCATTACATACCGAGTTTCCTCCGTGCCTCGGTAAACACCTTAAACCGTTGGCCACGGCTGTCATTCTAAGTTTTTGACTGTCTTCGAAAGTCTGACAACCAGTCTGACAAAGGGTATCGTATTACCCAGTACTGCGTCTAATGCCCAGCAGTCGCGTTTGCAACAACTCGACAAACGAGGCATTAAATACTTAAGAATCATTTATTTATCGTTTATCATTCTAATCCACACACAAATCCTAACTTCGAGTTCCAATAGTAGTGCCTCCTAAGATTAGACAGAGTCGAGACAGTTTCATTTGGCTTGTCTGCATCGGAACAAGCCCTGAATAGCAAGGAGCCAGCTGGAACCGCTTTAAACTGGATCATCCAGACAAAATGGACGCCGGATTGTATTGAAGTCGCTACGAATTGTTTATGAGGAAACTGTTGTTTAGTTAATTAAGATTTTCTGGTGGAGATAGAGATGTTTTCTGTTGGGGATGTTTTGGTATTTTATTATAGACAGTTTTTTTTGGTGAAAAAAGTCTTGAGGGCCGAAACAAACAAGAGCCAATCGCTTTCAAAGCTTTTGAAATCTTTCCTTTTCCTCTGGCAAAAAAAGCCCTACAATTACTCTGAAAGCTTTTTATGACCTCCAAACCCACTTTGTGACATGATGACATAACGCCGCATGCATTGCCGTGGCAACGCGCTGCTGCACGCGCCGCGTCTCCATCAACAACATCGTAATTTGCCATATTTTTTTGTTTGGGCGTGTGATAACGCGGGCCGATGCGCGCGCCGCCTCTCCTTAAACGGATAAAAACGCACAACGCGCCGCGCGATGCGCCGCGCAACGCGCCGCCCGACGTACCACGTCTCCAGAAAGAGCACTTAAGTAGATGCGTAATTAGTGAACCCACATTTTACCGTTATATTTCAGGCTCATATTACTCCAAATTTTTTCAACTGCCCAAACCTACACTAACATGCTAAGACCCAAAAGACAAGTGCTGCCCCCACAATGGAACATGTTGGTATAAGGGAACTAAGTCAGAGCTTCACAACTTTCTACAAACTAGTTATTTTCCTATTGGAATAACATTATGAGAGTGTTAAGGGGGTGTTGTACAGTTTAAACTTAAATTGGCTGGATCGAATATTGAATGTTATTAAGCTCTTGTTATTATAGTTTGGGGAGTGAAGCTTCTACTTAAGTAGTTCTGGTATTTTCAGGGCCGCAGTATTATACTGACTCTTCCTTATTTTACTAAAGAGTAGACTATTCTTGTGCAATTCAAGATTTAGAGAAGAAAAAGAGAGCCAAGGTAAACCTTTGAAAACGATTGCATCTGAATTCAACTAAAATCTTACTTGTAATTGCGAAAGTTTGTGAGGATGGATGAATGGATATTTGTTACTCTTTCACGCAGAAACCTCTGAATGGGTTTTGATGAAATTTGGTACACAGAGAGTTTATAACCTGGATTAATATATTGGAAACTTTTTATTCCGGTAGAATGATCCCTTGGGACAGTTACCGAACCAAACGCGAGCGAAGCCGTGGGCTTAAGCTTGTAGTTAAAAAGTGCGTGTTTATCTTTCGAAGCCACTGTTAGGTTTTTTAAGTCATCTACGCCAACCTTCACAAACGGAGCTCAAACCTGTATCCACTAGCATACCATTCCATTTAATTGATCTGGCAACAGACCTCAATTGCTTCAGTTATAAGCAAGCCCTTAAAACGTCGTCTTTTAAGAAATCTCTCCCAAAATAATTCACAAATCAATACTTCTCTTTTCGTCCATAAGTTAAACATAGCCTTAACACATTCTGAATCGACCGCCGAGCACTTGAAGTTATTCTTATTAAACTTGAACAAACTTAATGGCCGATCTTATTCGACTTCTACAATATTTCAGTGGCTATTACCGCTTGGCCACGATCTACGCGTCTGTTGTGACAGCGACTGCGTGAAAAACAAATGAAAGAAGTTTTCTTATTTTACAGCATGACACGTCTTGCACTGGTACTCTCACGAAGATGACAAAAAACGCGCGCTAGTGTCGAATTGGACCAATCGCGAAAAGGTGAATTTGACTAATTGGAATTTGACCAATCTCACTTAAAGGTCCCTGAAATCATTAACGTTACTCAACTGCTACTACATTCCAGCGACTATTAAATTTTTAATAATATTAAAAAAGGGTACGCGGTAGCAGCAACGACATTCTGAAGAACATATCTATTAAATATCAGTGTCCGATGCACTCGTTCTGGGTAAATGTAATTTTTGATTATATTTTGTACCTACTAACATAGTTTATAAGTTCCAATTGTTACTAACCATTATGGATCGTTGTTATCTCAAATTAAATTAAATTAATTTACTATTATCAGAGTGCTCAAGCAACACGTTTGGTGCGACAGCGGTGGCTGAAAATACAAATCAAAGTTGTAATAAGAGAATTGCAGAGCGACGGTACACACTCGAAAAAAACATCTGACGAGCACACGTGTGCGGTGGCGCAGCACTTGAGGTCGTGTACGGAAACGTTATTCGACTACTACAATATTTCAGCGGCTATTAGAACGTAAATCATGAAATGTGAAATAAAGTTTCAGGAGTAGGTAATAACTTTGTCAATGTGGTATTATAGGAAGGACCTTGTAGGTTTTCATATAAGGCTCTGTATTGTAGGGTCCGTTTTTCATAATACCTATCTAATATGGGGGGGTTGACAAACAAAAAGGCCCGCTTAGATGTATAATATTGTAATGTGTGTTTATATATGATTTTTTTACTAAATTTTTTTGATATTATTAACATGAAAATTTAAGTATTCGTCCTCTCTAGATAGCTTCATGGTCATTTCCTGGTGGCTTAGCATACCTTTTACCTTGTAATTCATGTTATTTAAGTTTTTCTCTAGATTTTTATTTCTCTTGAATCTTTGTTTACGTTTGTAATGTCAGTGAGTGACAGGCCTAGTTTTATTTTTAATTTATTGCTGGAGCTATTTGTAGGTTGTATATGTAAATCACATCGACCTTATTATCTTTTCTTTTTATTATGTTCTAGAATTTTTTTCTAAATTATAAAATGGCAATCATCTGGAGATGACAGGAGCCAGGTAGTGGATTTTTCAGTCTACGTTGGGAGCTCAGATCAGCTACAAGTCAGCAAACTTTTATAAGAGTGAATTTAGAGGGCAGTTTCCCTCCTCTGAAGATTTAAGCCGGCCTCTCTCTTTGCCGCATTTAAAAAATGAAGTTGCTATAGCGAGGTGTGACATGGCACCGCGCGTCATCCACAACACCTTGACACCTGATGCCCGAGCTGCACGAGCCTGAGAAGAAGACTGATGACGAATATCCCTGGGTCCTCCTTTACGACCTGAAGACTGATGTTCCTCGGCCCTGCGCTGCCTGATGACTGATGTACCTCGGCCCTGCTTTACGGCCTGAAGACTGATGTTCCTCGGCCCTGCGCTGCCTGATGACTGATGTACCTCGGCCCTCCTCTACGGCCTGAGTGGATTTTCCTTGGCTCTTCATTCCATCCTGTGCTCATGTTCAGTTCCTTACAGTTTTCTGGCTCCTACCAAGAAAATGTAACGTTACACTATAAAATCAGGAAAAATAATTGTTTGGAAAATTAACTACCCTCCACCTTAAACTGGCCACAGGTATTGTTTATCGTATATTTTAATCACAGACGCCATTGCGGACGTGATTCCGGACACGGCCTGCTTCATTCAAATACTTACTGAAGTATCCGTCACTGACCAGTGCCCACAGACATTCCGTAATGTGTACATGCCAGTTGTACTGATCCTTAACAGTTTTATGACATGAAAAATTGACTTATGTTGTCAATTTGATAGAGAAATAATATCATTAGCAACAAAGCACGACATACATGAAACTAGTGTCACGATAAAACTTAAAAAGTAAACGAAATACTTGAAAATGTTTTGTCTTAAATTATTGGATTTTTGTCTGAATTAAAGCAATAAAGATTGAGGTTCCTTGTTAACATCAACCTAATCAACTCATTCTGAGGTTAGAAAATCACTTCCAAATGATCAAAAACCTTAAAAATAAGAAGAGATTTAAATAAAAATCGTTCTCCAATAGGAAAAATATCTCTACACATATAAAACTTTATATCCGTATTCAATTCTATTTCCACTATCTTAATAAATGTATGCAAACAAATTTAAGCGAACTCACACACTTAAAGACTTGCGATAAAAGGCTGAAGCGAGGTCATGGACCGCGTAGCGCCTCTTCGAGTGTCGCTACGAGCTGCTACGAGTTGCTACGATAGCTGCTACGAGCGTAGACTGAAAATAGGATTGTATTGATTTATGGGCAGAGTTTGTTTAGGTTTATTTTATTTTAAGAGAGTAGTTTTTTGGAAATTTGGAAAGAAGGGATAATATGAATTTTATTAGAGCCTTAAATAAAAGTGTTTAGATTTTACAGTGCTTAAGTTTATCTGGTCCATTTTCAAAATTATGTTTGCATATTATTTGACTTTCTAGGACATAACTTGTAAAAAGCAAGTTTGACTTTTAGTGAAACGATGCAAATATAAAAATGAAAAGAAAAAACCAGAAGCCACCATAACTCGATACAAACAGCTGTTATCCGAAAACTTTTTCCTTTTTCCGCTTCAAACCAAACAAAATTTACAACTACCCATCAAAAAAACATCCAAAAAAACTTCGTCAGCACTTCAACCCAGCGTCAGATCGCGTGTCATCGCCAGACTAAATTCCAAATCGTTACAGATTTGCATAATTGCATTACCAGCCCCCAAGGAGCCTTTCATAAAAAATATATTAAGGGACACCTGGTTTCCCCGTAACTTTTGCCTCTAAAAAATTATTTATATCAAACTTCTTTCATAAATCAGGATGAAGTTGTTTACAAAGTAATCTCGCGACCCGGTTCTTCCCGCGAATATTTTATATTACTGCTGTATATAAAAATAAATGACACTTTACAGTTTTGAACATTTTTTTGAATGATATGTTTATGTTTGTGTACCTGATGGTTAATTGGTGAAGTTTTTTGTTTCGCTGGTTGCGTTTTATACCGCCCTTTGCTGTCGATATAAACAATAGCGTTAGTACTTACTCCGTACTGAGTGCTAAATTTCTTCTCTAACTAAAATAAGCGAAACCATCCTCAAAATATAGTGTTATTTGCTGATGACACTTCCCTAATTTTTAAGATGAATAGACAGGCCCAAAATCTAGATGACGTGAATAATGTCCTAGTTCAGGTCCAAAATTGGTTCACAGCAAACAATTTGGTATTACCTAAATGAAAAAAAACTAAATGCATAAGATTTGCTTTACCGAATGTAGTGATTGTGATATAATATTGAATAAAGAGAAACTTGAATTCGTAGATAAAACGGTTTTCCTGGGGATTACGCTTGATTCAAGGCTACAATGGGGTATTGCTTGTAATGCAGAGTGGAGTAATAAACACAGTTGGAAAGAAGTGAAATATTTAATATATATTATTATAAAATTACACATGACATGTTTTCATAGGAAAAATAGTTGCCGAGTGACAAACAGAACGAACACTAGCTTTCACATTTGAATCTGAAGTAAATTCTATAGATGGCCAGCGTTATACTTCCAACATGGGGTTCTCATTTAACATCTCTTGCGGGGCGGTTAAGTTCAACAGCATATACCATTAGAAAAATCCGTCAATTTACTGATGTAGAGACCGCTAGACTGGTCTATTTTAGTTAATTTCATAGTATAATGTCTTGAATGAATTGAATTGCCATTAGAGCCATATATAATCTTTGTAGGCGCGATTCTCTAAGGGAACTGTTTAAGGATATTGGCATCATGACGGTACATTGTCAATACATCTACGAAAACATAATGTACGTCAGAAAAAATCTGCACCTTTTCGGTAAAAGAGGTGACCAACTAGTTCAGCCAGGCTTTAGACTCGCTAAAGTAGACTCATCTTTCATGGGGTACTGTTTGAGATGCTATAACAAAATTCCACAAAGTATTCTTAAACTGAATGAGACGAAATTTAAAACATGCATTAAACGCACACTATGTAAGCAAGCATATTACAAGTTGAGCGATTATATCGCTGATAAAAATGCTTGGCTCAATGCTGGTCTTGCTCCGCAAGGCCAGCGCGCATAAATTGATAGCATTAAATGGTATTGTTGGAGCTGCTGAAGATTGATTTGTGTATATTAATGACCTACCCCATTTATTTAATAACCATCCGCATATGGTGTTGTTTGCTGACGATACTTCTTTAATATTTAGGATAAACAGACGTGCCACTAATCTTGACGACGTAAATAACGCCCTACTGCAGGTCCGCAATTGGTTTACCGCCAATAATTTAGTACTAAATGGGAAAAAAACTAAGTGCATTAGATTTGCTCTACCAAATGTCAAAAGTAGTGATTGTGACATAATATTGAATCAAGAGAAACTAGAATTTGTCGATAAAACGGTTTTCTTGGGAATCACGCTCGATTCAAGGTTACAATGGGGTCCTCATTTAACATCTTTTGCAGGACGGCTGAGCTCAGCAGCATATTATGCTGTTAGAAAAATCCGTCAATTTACTGATATTGATACCGCGAGACTAGTCTATTTTAGTTATTTTCATAGTATTATGTCATACGGTATTTTACTATGGGGACGGGCTGCAGACATCGAGTCTATATTTATTCTGCAGAAAAGAGCCATCAGAGCTATTTATGAATTACGTTGACGCGATTCTCTAAGAGAACTGTTTAAGGAAATTAATATCATGACAGTACCTTGTCAATACATCTATGAAAACATCATGTACGTTAGGAAAAATCGGCATTTATTCAGTAGAAGAGGTGACAGACACCACTATAACACTAGAAATAGGGACCAACTAGTTCAGCCAGGTTTCAGGCTTGCTAAAGTAGATTCATCTTTCATGGGGTACTGTTTGAAATGTTACAATAAAATACCTCCCCACATTCTTCAACTGAACGAGACGAAATTTAAATCCTGTATAAAAGGCACACTATGTAGGCAAGCATATTATAAGTTGGGGGATTAAATTGATGAAAAAATGCTTGGCTAAATGCTGGTCCTGCTCCACAACTATAGGGGCAAACTAAATTGATTGTACTGGTCGGGCATTATTTGAGTCTATCGACACGCAAAGAAGAAGAAGAAGAATTGATTCCCATGTTGATGTATTGTGGAAGCGGCAGAAGATTGTAAAAATATACCTACTTGCATTGTGTAGATTCCAGTTCTTAGTATTATACAATTGCATAGCACATGTGTGAGTACTTTGTATTGTTCAGCCACCATTTACATTTAGTTATCTTTCATTGACTTGAATATGCCTTGGTGGCTGAGAGAATGTCATGCTCACTCAAATGTCTCGCTGCTGGTGGCGGGTGTGTCGGGTCATTTAATTCCCTTCAATATGGTTGAGTTGAATGGCGCCGATGCGCGCGTCATGTTCGTGGGCCGGCGCTGTCAGTTGGGACTGGTCATCTCCTGGTTGCCAGGGTTCATTTTAATTCGTTTGTTGTTAAATTGTTGTCTTTTTCTACTCTGGACGCTTTTAATGTGCACGTCTTTCTACATCGTTCTCACATATATGTATAATTTCAAAATTAATGATGTAACCAAGATTTTGTAACAATATTATGATTCAAAAGAGTGTCCATGGAGTTTCTTGCCCGTTCTTCTCCATAGAGATCTACGCTAGGGAATGGGCAACTACAGTACTTTCTCAAGTTATTATGCCTTGTGACTGGGACTGTAGCTTTGTTTTTTATTTGTAATTTTGACATTCTAAAGTGCCGTAATGGTCTAATTGAAATAAATGCTTTGAGTTTGAGTTTGAGTTTGTACAACTATTTTATACTCAATACTCAATACTCAATACTTTATTGCATTCCATATTATGTAATTATAATTTTTGCATTGTATAGATTCAATCTCTTTTATAGTATTATATAATCGCATAGCCCATATTGTGTGAGTACTATGTACTAGAAAGCTATCATTCACTGGAAACCTACGTCTTTTCTTGACTTTAATTACATTTTTTGCCCTGGCGGTTGCAAGTATGTCATGCTCACTGGGGCGCTGTCAGTTGTGACTGGTCATCTCTTAGTAGCCATGGCTTATTTGAACGAATTATTTTGGTTTTTGAATTGTATTTTTTTTGTTTTTGTAGACACTTTTAACGTGCACATCTTGCTACATTGTTCTCACATAATATACCATCTCAATATCAATGATGTAACCAAGATTTTGTAACAATATTTTGATTTAAAAGAGTGTCCATGGAGTTTCTTGCCCGTCCTTCTTCATAGAGATCTACGCTAGGGAATGGGCAACTACATTACTTTTTACAGTTTTTATTTCTTGTGACTGGGACTGTAGCTACATTTAATTTTCATTTTTATTTCGACAGTTCAAAAGTGTCATTTTGAATGATTTTCACCCGTATGAAGCAAAAGATGCTTCTCATACAACTTTAACGTACGTTCATTTGTAAACTAATAGGTCAAAAATGAGCTTTCAAAAGATATGATAGCAATTATCACCCTCCCCACCCACCTATCACCCGTCCTATAGCTTAAAAACAAGATAAGAATAGATTTTCTCAAAAAATCTAATCTCCGAAACTTTAGATCACAGTTTATGCAAGGGGCCATTTCTATCGAAAAATTTACGATTATTCGAAAAGTAATCGTGATATCTACAGCCCCAGGGCTAACAAGGCACCTCCTTATTTGTCCCCGAGGTACTACCCACCTTTCATAAGAAATATTTAAAGTTTATCACAAAGCATTCGTTTAGAAGTTTTTTACATAACTATTTTGTTCAAGTCTCATATGTGTGAATGTGTTTAGGGTTGCTAAACTATTCTTTGGGACTTTTTGGTCTATTTCTGAAACTTTTTTTCTCAGTTTTTTGGTAGTATTTCTTTGAAACAATATTTAGATTTTATAGGACTGAAAGTTTTAGTAAAGTTGAGTAGTTTCTTAAACAATGTCTTTAATAATAGTGCCCAGATTGGTGATTCAATCTTTCTGTAGATCATGATATTTTTGAACACAGTATTTAGTCACGTCTAAGTCAACTGTCGAAAATCACACTGTAAATCATTATCATCTGCCTAGCCTTTTCCCCACGGGCGTAGCCAGGCATAACTTTTCGGGGGGCGGTTTGGATCTCCAACCCCCCCTCCCCCTCCCCCCTCCCCCCCTACCCCCCCTCCCCCCTCCCCCCTCCCCCCCTCCCCCCTCCCCCCTCCCCCCCTCACCCCCGAAGAGTTAAGATAACTACATCAATAATATTAAAATAAGGAGAGGCGGGTAACTTATTTTTCAATACACTTCCTCGAAAAAAAGGGTTCTTATCGCACTACGATTAGGTTCAACATGCAGTGTATTTCACACATGTGCGTTTTTTTTTTCATTTCAAAAAACCTTCCACAGATGACTATACTTAAACGAAGTTCAAATCGGTTCAATGCCTATAGTCGGAGGTGAATGTTTTTATTTAAATTTCGACAAAGTATTAAGCATATTTAAAAAAAATATATTTTTGCTTGTACAAATTGTGTTTATAAATAGAATATCATAAATAAACATGTTTGTTTTTAACAAATTAACATATATTTGTGTTCTGAATTCAAAAATATAAAAAAAAAAAAATTTTTTAAATTAGTCTGTTAAGCGGCTTCATATATCTCTCCTTCAACCTGGCGAAAGCAAAACGCGGAACGTCGTTTGACACACGTGGACATTTTTTATTGTTCTCGGCTAAAAAACACCCTCGCCAACGGCTCGGGAGTTAATTCCGTCTCGGATGCAATAACAAACTTTCTCCACTTGTATCAAAATGTACTGTTATTACTTATTATTACACTAATAATGTATTTTCGATTCGCCCTCTCTACCACCCGCCGCCGGCTGTCGTCGATTATCCAATCGCATTCAGTAGGTACCTTTTTTCTTTTCTTTTTTTCGGAATGGGAAATCATCAAATGACTTCTCCGGAGGGAGTGTCCGACTTTTATTGACTAAAACCATCCATGTCCCTTCATCACTCTTTGTGTTCCGGGGCCACGGTATCTCTTTCGAACAGTCCCGCAACCCCGGCAGGCATCGGTCCTTCCTTTTTGCTGACTCTCTCTGAAGCGCGCGTGGAACACGAACGCGCCGTATTCGGTAGGCACCCTTCGAATATTTTCGTGGCGTATCAGCTATTATCTATTTCGTGGTATCACACTATCCCACTCGCACTCTGCGCACTCGCTCGTCACATTGTCTGCTGCCAGTCATCACCGATTCCTAGTAAAGCCGATTGTAATTTGCAGTCAACAAAGTTATTTTGTCATTTGTGTGAATTGACTTCAAGTTAATACGGGAGTCAAAACTTGCCTTATAAATCGAAGAAGAATAATTCTGTAGTACATATGTAATAAGATAAGATAAGATTTATTTATTTCTGAGTATATGGTACATTAAGATCTTAATATTAGACAGTTTCACATACACTACCGTAGTGTAGAAATATTAAAATTAACTTACAAAGCTCTATGTCGTAACTATGCAAAGAAAGTCCCCATTAATATAATCAAATGAACCTTCTGTTTTTTTTTTACATATTTCATATAATTTTAAGGTTATTTCATGCACTTTCAGTAGTTTTATTTTCTTAAACCCCCATTTAGTAGTGGGTAATATGATATCCATTAGTAAGACTAGTTGGCAGGCTTTCAGGCCACCGACTTTCTTATCTACTGCACTGTAGTACCTGCTTCAATACGGAGTGAAACAAAACATAACACATTTATATCAAACCTGTTATCTCGGAATATTTAAGCAACGATGTATCAAAGATGCCCCGTTCACATACACTAGTAATTCACATAAAATGAGTTATAGAATAGAATTATATACTTTATTGTACACCAAAATTGAAATACAACTGTTTTACAGTAGTTATAGTTGAATTTCAACCAAGCACCGTCAAAACTTACCGAAACGATTTAAGCCACCGACTTTCATTCGTAAGAACAGCAACCAGATCCCGGGAAGTCGGGTGCAGAGATATTTAACGTCAGCCCATAAAATAGTACAAGTGGTCAGGGGTCTCGCACCGCCCCTCTGTTTATAGCCGGGGAAATAATGGCTGAGAGAAATTGTCTAGTATTTTAAAGTAGGTAGGTTTTGTCAAAGGCTTCATTACAAGATTTGCAAAATCTGGGTAGGTTCAACATTTTTTTAGTATTGTCAAGTCAAATCATTTATTTAAATGAAGCCACTAGAAGGTACTTTTGTATGTCAAACTTTAGAAAGGTGATCAAGCAAGAGGCAGGCAAGAGCGTTGTATATAGCTTCATGACAATGGTTCAACGGAGTAAGTAACAATATATGATCAAACGAACTTACAAGTGAAGTTCGATCTTTATTATGATGAGTTGCTTCATTTGAAGATATGATTATAACAACGTAGTTTCCTTTACTTACTTGGTAACTTCGCACATTTTTTAAAGATTTTAATTTTAAAACGGTTAATTGGCCGTACCGCTGCGCCTGTGCCTCTGTGTTGACACTGACGTTTAGTTCATTTTTTAGAGTCAAGTAATGGTATGATACAAAACTTTCTCCGAAACTGGGAACTATCCTTATGTTAGGGAGGGAGGGAGATCATATCTTCAAATGAAGCAACTCATCATAATAAAGATCGAACTTCACTTGTAAGTTCGTTTGATCATATATTATAATTCGTTGCTTCATTCTTCAGATATGATTATAACAACGTAGATGTTAAGAGTCAGAAAGTTTTGGACTGGAGAGAGAAATAAACAATAAGATTATAAACAGTATCGTTTTATTTATCGATAAATCAGTCTTGTGTCTACAGCTTCTTAATTGTAAAGGTATTTTTACATAACAACTTAAATTAACTCAACAAAGTTCTTATTGTTAAAACTTAAACAAAAGCGTTTCTGAACTGTATAATAAACGTTTATAATCACGATAGGTCTTCTAATGGTAAGCAGACGGACCTGGCAAATTCGCCTTCGTTTATAATAGACCTGTTATAGAAACGAGCAAATGAATTAGAGGAACTAGTCCATCCTGCGGTTTTGCGAATCGTTTCTATATTAACTCCAGCCAAGTTCGCGGCCGACGTGGCCGCATGTCGTGTGCTATGTGCGCCGAATATGCTGATATCGACGCCACTCTCTGACAGCATGTGTTTGATCCATCTACTGATGGTTTGCGAGGTAGCAGCTTTGTGTGGCCGTTTGTACGTCAACAACAGACTAGATGTACTCTCAGGTCTTATGTTTTTAGTGATAGAAATATAATCTGAGAGAACTGTAGCTGGGCAAATGGAATTATTTTCCCTGAAGCAGGAACAAGACCGGCTGTTCCCTACCAGGTGCGGACGTCTTGATGATGTCCGTTATTACAATTTTTATTCCGTTATCTGAGAAACATATGTTCTCGAGTTTAATTAATGAAAGTGTTTGTACCCTGTGAGCGGTGCAGATTGCTAAAAGGATCACAAGTTTTTTTGTGATTTTGTCTAGAGGTAGCTCTTTGTTAGGGAACCAAGTTGAAATAAAATTTAAAACCAGTTGGGGATTCCAAGTGGTGGAATATTTCGGTCTTAAAGGTCTTAATTTATACGCGCCTTTAAGGAGACGTTTAATAGATTCGTCTGAGCCAATATTATAGCCTATAGGGGCTGATAGAGCAGACCGATGAGAGTTTAGGCTGCCATATGCACACCCACTATTAAATTGCGACGTTAGAAATGACAGTATAGAAGATTTCGGAGGGAAAAATACATTAATTTTGTTTACCGTACAATATTGCCACCATAGCTTAAGTGAAGTATTGTATTGCTGAATAGTACTGTTAGAAAAGGATGATAGCATCAGCGTAGTTAAGTCTGCACATGGCAGGCACCCCGTCGGCTGTAAGCTTGCCGGAGAGCCTCGCGACACCCAGGGTAAGGTTCTTGTGCAAGGGGTGGAATTCTCTGAAATGAGATTGCAAAAGGTATTTATTGGGGTTTAAATAAACCACTTCGGAAACTATAAGGTTTTGTAACAATGGGAACCACGGTTGTGATGGCCAGTTAGGATATACTAGTATGCCGCATGCATTATCGTCGAAGATTTTTCTAAGGCATTTTAATATAGTGGAAAATGGTGGAAAAGCGTAGAAGTAATAAGTATTCCAATCTAAGGTAAATGCATCGACAGATACTGCATCGGGGTCTTGTCTCCATGAGACGAATCTGGTACACTTGGCATTATCGCGAGAGGCGAATAAGTCTATTTCCGGTTGACCAAACTATTTTATAATATCCTGGAAGGCATCATTGGACAGGGACCATTCAGTATCCGGATTAACGATTCTGGATGCGGCATCAGCACGGTTTTCTTTCGTATTTATGTATGACGCGAATACCCAAAGGTCACGCTGCTCACACCATTTCCAAAGAGACCTGGCCAGGTCATTTAAGTGTGGGTATTGAATACCCCCCATGCGATTCACGTAACTGATTGCAGTCGTATTGTCCATGCGAAGTAATATTGCACAGTTGGTTACATCGCTGGTAAATGACTTTAATCCTAAAAAGGCTGCCATTAGCTCTAGGTAGTTGATATGGCATTCCTTTTCTGACAACTTCCATTTACCATGTACTTGAGCATTCTTGCAAACAGAACCCCAACCTGACCTTGACGCATCTGTATAAATTTCGATTTCAAAATTAGGCTGTCGCATAAAATTACGAGTTGTACCGATATTTGACAGCCACCAGCACAAATTCTCTAATACAATATTAGGTAACTTAATTTTGACTTCATAATTATTATTATGTTTCAGTAGCGCAAGGTACTTTTGTCGCTCTAAAATCTTTGTGTATAACCAAGCGTACTTAACGGCCGGGCAAGCAGCGACTAATATACCGATAAAACGAGCTAATTCGCGAATTGAACATGAAGGTAATTTTGTAAACTTAGTAACCAATTCGGCAATGTTACGTCGCTTTTCGGCTGGCAATTCTATATTGAGGCTTCTGGTATCATAACAAAATCCTAAGTACTTGCAAGATTGTTGTGGTTTTAACATACTTTTGTCATAGTTGACGACGAAACCTAAAAACTCGAGTAGTTTCAAAGTTTCGTTTACATTACTAAGACACTTCTCATACGTTTCTCCTATACATAAGATATCGTCTAAATAACATACTGACTGGAAACCGCGATGTCTAAGGTAAGTTATAACTTCTTTCATTATTTTAGTAAATACCCGCGGGGCTACGGATAAACCGAACGGCATGCAATTAAAACTAAAAGTTTTAGCTTTTTGCGAGTTATTGGGCTTAAATTGAAATTTTAAATATTTACGGTCATCATGCCTAATTGCTAAGAGGAAATATGCATCTTTCAAATCGATAGTGGCTAGGTATCCGTTGCGTGGTATCAATTTGCATGCTGTTCGGTAATCCTCCATTTTAAAATGATCGTTATTTATTAACTTATTCAGGGATTTCAAATTTAATATGAAGCGGTTATCGCCGTTAGGTTTCTTAGTCAGAAATATTTTAGATATGAACTGATCTTTAGTTACGTGGCACTCTGAGACGGCCCCTAATGCTTTTAGTTTATTAATTGCTTTCATCATGTCTGATTTTTCATTATATGATGATAGGTTATTTTTAGGTATTATTGATTGACTTACAGGCATAAGAAAAGGTATTGGATATCCATTTTGTAACCAATCAAGAATTACATTGTTGTTGGTTATTTTTAACCATCGATCATAAAAGTGGGTAAGTCTACCCGCATGTACCTGTGCTAACGGTGACTCTGAGCAGGCGCTCGCGGCTTGTCCTGTGAAGCAGGGCGTTGTGTTTGAGCTGACGGCATGTATGGGCGGAGATTCCCTGCTGGCGCCGGCCTCCTGTATGCACCCCGCCCCCCCCTGTTCGCCGGGTATCGAGGAGGCGGGTTCCAGTTTCCCTGGTACGCCGGGCGTGTGTTAGGCTGTTGAGGCGGTTTTGGCACCTTCGCAGTCTTCTTTATGGAAAGGCCTTGTTTTTCAATGGCCTTGGCGGCTTTAATTTTCTCTGATAAGGACGAGCCAAACAGTGATTCGTCCCTTTCGGACTCATTTATTATATTTAAGAAAGCCTTGTCCAAACTAGGAGTGATTAACTTTACTCGAGTCTGGGTTGCTAAGTAATGTGAGTCACATAGTAGGCGGCAACCGTTGCTCAAATGTTTCATGGCTTGCACCTTGTTATCGCTCTTTAGCAGCAGATCCATGCCTCTGTTGATGGCAGTGATACCCGTACCTGAGGTACCGTACCCGCTGTTGAGACGCTGTAAGTGTCTTGTCGCGATTACGCACCATGTCTGGTACCGCCGCTGAGATTTCTGCGTTTAATTTTGGCGCCTGTAGAAACCTACAATTGTCTGGCACAAGGTACTCTTTCAGTAGCACATCTTTACTTTCCTTAGGCATACCCTTCCTCAGCAAAGGAAGCCACAATTGTGATAAATTACCGTGAATGTTGTCACCATAGTCAGGTGAGTCTGACGTGGATTCGCCGAGCGCTGACAGCAGATCAGGATCTAGTTCAGGTTCTACGCTGGAACAGGTTTCCTCTTGAGGACAGGGTGCCGCCTGACCGTCGTGTTGGTCGGGGTTATCACCGAGTTCCGGTTCCACTGCTTGCGAATCATCGTGTAGACCCAGGGTACCCAGGGCCTCGACAGACTCTTCGTTACCTGTAATTACGATTTGCAATTAAGGTTGTGAAGATAATAATTTGAGGGTAGCGGAAAAATAAAGTGGCGGAATGGAATTTAGCACGTTAACGGTACATCTACTTTAGATTGTACGTATTTATGTGCTTCTTTGTCACCGTTGAAGACTCGCAGTCAACCCCGATGCAGTATTATAAAATAATTTTCATTTAGTTTTGAAAAAATGTCAAAGTTATTGACTCGCAGTCAATCCCAGAGCATAAACAAAACTGTTAATTAGTTTTACTAATCACTTTCGGAAGTGATTAGAACGCACTCACTAATTAATGCATTGTTGCTTACCTTCGTCATCTGATGAAGATATTTGTAACGGTCTAATTTTTCGTCGATGTTTAACTTTTTCTTCTATTTTTCGAATTTTTCTAGCATAGTGCTCAATTCTTGATTGCGCGCTCCTTTTTGGCATGTTGCTTAACGGGTGCGTGCGATAGTTACCGCGCACGAAAAAGGAATGAACTAAACGTCAGTGTCAACACAGAGGCACAGGCGCAGCGGTACGGCCAATTAACCGTTTTAAAATTAAAATCTTTAAAAAATGTGCGAAGTTACCAAGTAAGTAAAGGAAACTACGTTGTTATAATCATATCTGAAGAATGAAGCAACGAATTATAATTAAGTGCAAGATGACGAAAACTATCTCATTCACACTACATAATATTTCGTTTTGAAGCCGGTTGTTGTAACTATTTTTTACCTTATAACCCGACTGACAAATCTCATGGCATTACTTAACATAACATCATGCCTGTAATCCCCAAAGGATTAGGCAGAGGCACACCAACACTAACCAACTTTTCGCCAGTTATGTTTAATAATGTAAAACTGTAGCAAAAAAAGCAATTACGATTGTGTTACGCAATAAGTCTCCTAAGTGTAAAAAAGTTTCATAATTCTCATGTAAAATACCTTTCAGACACACAGTGCCTTCTAGAATTTCTTTGAAATTATGTAAATAACTTATTTATGTAAACGAGTATCTAAATGTCGGCGTTATGAAAAAATAGAGTAATTTACTTAGTTACTCGGCTGTGAGTGACAGTCATTTTACGTCATGCATGAATGAAGGTTTAGGGGTGCCGTGATGTAGTTAAGAAAATATCATTTAGAGGTTCGGTTAAACTAATTACTGATACGAACTGATATTTGAAGTGTCTGGCTGTTAATCCTTAACACACTTTATTTGCATTCCATAATGTGTGATGGTCTTACAATGGGCTTAAAATTAAGGTACAATTACGAACTCTGTAACTGACTTGAGTTTGAGTTTGAGTTTTCAACACCCGAATCGTGTTCCTACCATTTTGATTGATATATTAAAGCTACTCGTGTTTTTCAAACCTGAAAATCAAAATAGTTTTAACGAATCCACAAAACTACACAGTTTTATTCATTCAGATTCCAAGAATGATAATAAGGGTTTTCCCTATCCGAGACTCGTTAAAATTTTGGAACAATTTCCTAGATTTTTTGAACAATCATTGACGAATTTCCACTGACTCAAAATAAAGATCCTGCGATTTTAAAGTCTTTCAAAGTTAGCGTTTGATTGGTTTAAACAAACGTGTAAATTAAAGTGTTTTGCAGCTCCCAACTGTCCTCGAAATACATATAAACAACTTTACTTTACTTAAAAGACTTTTACGACACTTCACCATTTTTAATTTCAACACAAAACCACTATCTTTTCTTAAATTACCAGTTTATAACCTAATTTACCCTCAATAACTTGATAAAAATACAACTCGCAATTAAAATTCAGACGCGTGTCAACCCTAAATTCGAGTAAAATGGTCCATAATGCCTTCACGCGTTAGGGCTGTGCAGCTTATTTCCACGTGGCATTTTTTTTGCGTTAATTAAAGTTTTTAAAGAGTGTACGCCATGTGACTCAGCAATGTTGTCGAGCCACTTTGATGTTGTGTGTGTTTTCTTTTTTAACTGTCTTTCTTTCCGGCTGTGAATTGTATTTAAAATAGTAGGTCTGAAAAAGACCTAGAAGAATTATATACTTTCACTCACTAACGTAAAGATAAAAGCGCAAAATAAAGTACAATCGAAAGCGCATCAAGTTACTTGTCAAATTTTGTCATTCGATTTTAACAATTTAAGGTTTAAAATCATTTGTACTTTGACAACTTTTTGTAACTTTATGTGCTGGCGACTGTACCTCATAAGCTCAGCTAAACCAGAATGTTTTATGAACTTTAAATTAACATTTCAAGTGGATTAACATTGTGCTACAAAACACAAAAAGAAAAACACAAAAAATTGAAAAATAACTTAACTAAAAAGGTCAACCTTCAGAAGCCTGTGACTAAAACACCAAATCAATCAAACAAAGGCCAAGTACAGGCTTCTGAAGCTTGAACTTTTTAGTTAAGTAAAGTTATTTTTCAATTTTCACACACCGACTTCTGTAGCTTGACCTTTTTAGTTAAGTTAAGTTATTTAAGCTTTAGATGCCTGTGACAAAACACCAAATCAATCAAAGAAAACAAAGTCGGTGACCTTTTTTTGATTGATTAAGTGTTTTTGTCACCGACTTGTGAAGCTTGACCTCACACTTTCACTTTCTCGTGTTTTTTTTTGTTTTTTGAGTCGGTTTCATTTTATGCAAAAAAGTTTTTATTTATTTTCCAGTTTTAGTTGTTCTTAAACAAGTCGCCATGAATTTATTTTACATTATTAACAACACAAATCATGGTAATAGGCTTATCCCCAATGAATGGAGCCATGAGGAAGTGTCCAGATTACTTGCCGGCAATTAAGCTCAACGGATGCCCACTCAATAAATACTTTAAATATCTTGGGCATTTATTAACCTCTGACCTGGAAGACGATGCAGACATTGAAAAGGAACGTAGGGCGCTGTCTGTTTGTGCGAATATGATAGCCCGCAGATTTGCTCGGTGTTCGAGGAGCGTCAAAATAGCCTAGGGCTTTTTGTACGTCCTTTTACACCGGCGCAGTCTGTGGATTGATTACACGCAGAAACAGTACAGCGCTCTACGTGTCCAATACAATAATGCGTTCAGGGTACTCTTGGGGCTGCCTTGCTTCTGTAGCGCATCGGGGATGTTTGCCGAGGCGCGTGTGGATTGTTTCTACACAGTCGTGCGCAAGCGGTGCACATCACAGGGTGCGGGCCAACCGCAACAGTATCCTGAAAGCTATTGCTGAACGTTTCGACTGTCAGTATGTGAACCTCTGTTGCATGGTTCACGTACTAACTAATGCTAAGATATTGTTTTAGTTTGATTTAATTTTATAATAATTTTTATTTCAATTGTGATGTTGATTGTAATTTGATTTAATTCTGTTGATAATTTTAATAGTGACTTTAATTTGATTTCATTTTAATTTGATTTAATTTTGTTAATAATTTTAATAGTGATTTTAATTTTAATTGTGCTGTTGTTTTTGTTATTTGTAATTCTGTTTAATTGTACCTATGATCCACAGTTGATTGAAATAATAATAATAATATCATCATCATCTGCCTAGCCTTTTCCAAACTATGTTGGGGTCGGCTTCCAGTTTTACCGGATGCAGCTGAATACCAATATATTACATGGAGCGACTGCCTATCTGACCTCCACAACCCAGTTAGTACTGGGTAATACGATACCCCTAGGCAAGCACGACTTAACCTAACGATCGACCCGAGCGGCTGTTATTACTTAGCCACGAGCTCCACTAATATAATAATAAATAATAATTAACATTTCTTTAATTACAACGGTTGTATTAAATTAAACTAATTACTGTAACTAAAACTAGAACTAAAAGAGTAAGAGATAACATAAAATTTAAAATATACAAAATAACAAAGTAAAGGTTCACACATTCATAAATTCCTCTCACAATTATACTCTGACATGCCAATAAAATATTTGTCCATCCATCCGCAAACATACCTAACTTTCAAAATTTTGGGTGTATTGTACACATCTGCCTACCCCCTCAGAGCATACACGCGTGATGTTACGTCATGATGTTGTATTTATAAACAATAAACATCCAAGCGATTGCAGCAATGACGACCAATTTGCCGTCTATTTTTGAAGAGTTCCATTGTATATCTCCGAAGATCAACATCAGATCTTCACAAAATTTAAATGGGACCACCTTAGGAGTATACTCTTTCAAATAAGAAAGGAATTTTGAGAATTGTTCCACAAATGGGGGAGAAATCAGGTAATAACACACATTAAAAATAAAAATACATACTTAGGAACATATAACCAACCTATTTTTGAAGTCGGTAAAAAAAGAAAAGGAGGCCTTTGCTCTGAAGTAGGACAACACAGGCTAAAAATAATTAATAATTAAACAAATGTACGCAGGTTTTATGGAATTATCCTGAAAAGACCCGACAGTTAGTCTGCTATGTCTGTCGAAGGAGTAGATGGTGGATGGAGCAAAGTCGTGCCGGGGTGGAGACAGCGTGGTGGCTCCCCAGCTAGATGGATAAAAGATCTTAAGGCCCTTCTAACCCTAAAATTAGCAACTCTTTTTATGGTGGTTCAAACTTCGTTTGAAATAATGTTAGAATAAAGTTCTAATCAGCTTGCACTACAAAGCGGTTGTTACGTCAGTCACTGCGGCCGAATAGTGCTAAACGAGTGGTTTTTTGCGATTTACAAAAAATCTATTGACTGGACTAAAATAATAAAACACATAAGACCTGCTTTATATTTATTATGCAAAGTTTCATGATCTAATTTCAAGTACTTTTTGAATACCAGCGGTTTATTGTTCGATTTGGATTTTTTTCTATCGAGAAAAGTTTATGGAATCGTGTTTTCGTCACACATAGGACTAATCTAGAATTAGCATTAATCCTCAACTTTACCGTATATTTTTTTCAAAATTAATACTGCAGTATTTTAGGAGTAACGGAGGATCATGCTAAGCCATTTGAGGGATATATAGCCCTTAAGAAGGTGGCTGGATCAGGCTGCATGTGGAAGACGGATTATAGGGAAAGGATGAGGTATTGGGGCACACCTAATGTCCATAGGTATAAAATTGACGTTAGCCAAACTTTCTATTCGTTAAAATGCTACAATTCAAAAACAGCCCAAAACTGCTGATTCTACTCGTTTTCCCTAGAAAATTCTAAACACTAGACACAACAAAAAATATTGCAACACACACAAAATTCATCATAACACCACACCATTTCTCAGCCAACAAAAGGTCCGAACCTAAATATCAAAACAAAACACCGGTTATAAATAAAAAAAGCTACAAAAAAAAAATGACTCTCACTTGAGCAATGTTACATAATTATACAATGGAGTTTTCGCGAGTTGAGCGCAGCATTCGTACTCTGTAGCGTGTCAACAGTTGCGAACAATAAACGGTAGGGGGCGCTCGAGAGCGTAATCACTGACTGCCGAGTGGGGCGAAGAGTTACGTTTGGGTTTTATTTTAGTTTTAAAAACGTAATTTTTTTTAAATGGTTGGAAATGTTTGGTTCTTTTTTTGGAATTAAGTCGTGGTCTTTAAAATGCGAAGGATTATTTAGCTGTTGGATAATCTTACGCAATTATTTTTCTCATTGTTTTTTTTTTTGTTTTACATAATTTCTTATGTACTAGTTTTATTAAGGGAATACCAGTGCATAAAATACAACTAAATAAATATTTACAAACATGCTTATTTACATAAAAAAAAAACTAAGTAGCTACACACAAAAATGAACAAATACGAGAAAGAGAGAGATCTTTTCAATTAGATTAAATAAAAAGAAACCTTAAAACGTATATTAGGAAATGAATAAACTCAAAATCAAAACAATTCATAAAGGCAATAATATTCTAGAAGGCAAAAAAAGGTAAATAAATAAATCAACTCAGCGTTCCACAGTCCACTTGGACCGAGCCTCTCCCAAACTTCACCACAACAACTTGTCCAATCTGATTTGGCCACTTTTTTAACAGATTGACAAGTTTTCTTTTTCCATTCTCCCCTGTCCCCTGAAACTGTTTCTACCAGCAATAATCCCGTATTAAAAATCATAAAACAGCGATAAACTGAAGTCCCTCTTCAACCGGGTGTCGGGGCACTTCACTTGGAAAATGATCTCCTCTCATTAGCAAGACTGCCGGTCGCTCTATCACTTCATATACGAAATAAATCATTAATTTATTGTTCATGGAGATTCTGAACTGGTTCGAACATTTAACATGCGAGTTATTGAGGATGTTTGAAGTTGGTAACGGTTTGAAGGTTTGATCAAAGCAAATACAATATTTGAGGAAAGTCAAATGGACAGAATACGGTATTTTTTATTAGCAGACATGAGGACTGTTGTTTACCCTGTTCCCAATTAGCTAACTTTTCAAAATGAATTCTATCTTAATGATCATCCCTCTTCGAAGTGTATTAAGTAGGTGGACTGCTTACCATGGAGTATCGTATTATCCAGTACTAACTGGGTTGTGGAGCCAGTTGCTCCATTTAAATTCTGTTATTCAACTGTATCCGGTTAGACTGGAAGTCAACCCCAACATAGTTGGGAAATGGCTAGTCAGATGATGATGAGTAGGTGATCGACAGTTTATGCTTCATACCAAACTCACTAAGAACTTTGCTGAACTAGAGTCTATATAAAATACGTTCTTACCTGATAAAAAAAGAAGAAATAGTATGTATCGTTCTTCAAATAATTTCTACCCTATTTCAGCAAAAAATAGTGACGTAATACAAATGGATACCTTCCTATTTAATAATACAGAATTCGTTACCGCTATATTGTATTTATGGTTCCCAGTGGCACCCTCTGGCGTTATTGTTTTAAACTGTTGACCCGGCATCAAGTGGCAAGCGACGCCCCGACACTAGTGCTAGTGATGTAGTCGCGGATATTTTCGGAGTAGAGGAGATATTTTAGTGTCAGGTGTTTTAAAAATGTACCGGTGTATCCCATGTCAACATTTTCCAGTAGTAATTTTTTTATGTTTTTATATAGAAACAATAACATGATGCACGTATTGTTTTCATATGTTTAATTTTCATATTAATGAATGAAAGTCCGATGACTGAACAACGAAATTTCCGTTATAAAGAACTTAAAACACCAGCATACAGCTAAAATAAGAATTCGCTTCTAGTAAATACTCCGCTAATTATTAATCCTCTTTCAAATATCAACACTGCGGATACCGCTGTCACATCACTAGCAGAAACACGGCACAGCACTTGAGAGTTATAACAAAGTTATATGAAAAATGAACTTATGAATTTTATTTTTTTCCCAGACGCAATTTATATGAGTTTACGAGTTGAAATTTCGTATGTTTTTTGTGTGGAAATGTCGCAATAATGTTGTAAGTCAGGTGTTATTGTTTAGTGAGATATTTCTTTTAAAATGTTGGCGTTATTAAAGCTTTGAAAAATAGTGGTATAACTATTTTCTGCTGACGTTTAGTGATACGAAACTGCCATAATATTTTATTTATGGAGCGGTACTGGTAATAGTACCATGGAATACCTTCCACAAATAACAATTATTACAGTGGTTACAAACTGGGCACTGGGCAGAAAGCCCCGTTGCTGAGCTTTTTATATATTTCGCACGGAAAGGAAACAAAAACGTAATATGCTCGTTTTCGTTTCCTTTCCGTGAAAAAAAGAAACAAGTAATGATTGTTATTATTTACTTACCGACGCGGTATCAGCAAGGTCTGGTCAGACAGTACTTTATAACAAAGCAAGAAAAGCGAAAACGACGTCATTCGCCTCGTACTGGATCGGGAGACGCGTTTCTACGCCACCATCTTCTAGTCTTTTCCCAATTATGTTGGGGTCAGCTTCCAGTCTAACTGGTTGCAGCTTAATACCAGTATTTTACATGGAGCGACTACCTATTAGATCTAACCTCTACAATCAACTTAGTACTGGCTAACACGATACGACTTGGTAAAACAGGTTGTCAGACTTTCGAGCCACTGACGACAGTCAAAGAACTAAAAATGACAGCCAAGACCAACGGCTTAACATACTTTCCGAGGTGCGGAGGCTACTTGGTATTAATGGATGGTCACCCATCCACGGACCTAAGCAAGCGGCTTTACCAAAAGATCGACCCGAGCGGCTGTTATTATTTAGCCATCGTGTCAAATGATTAGGTTTTATTATATTAACATGAAGTTCTTTCTGCACAAGCTGTTTCCGCGTTAATAAGTTTGGTCAATTCTTAAAGAAAAATTATACTTTATAACACGACGCCTTACGCCATCTACCGGATTCTGTGCTCAACTCTACGCCACCCAAGTAGACTGCAACTTACATAAGATCAATCATCGATAAGACGATAACATCAACAGTACCTACAGAATACTAGCGACATCTAACATTCGACGTGAGAAGTGTCCGTGACGTTAACGAAGGTTACAACCACATACAAGCATGAGATGATGAAGACACACACTGTCATCTGTCAAACCGCCTATAAAAACCCGCACCACCGAGGAACTAGTCACTCGTTGCTTAGACGCCACAGCGGTCGATAGCCCCGCAGTCACCACTGTTGTCATAAGCTTGACCTGAGCGGAGGCCCCGTCGCCCTCAGGAATAGCCTAGCTAGGATAGCCCCGCAGTCCATCCCTAGGTCCACTAATAGGTCTAACCTTAGTCTCACTTTGTCTGTTAAAGTCTGTAAAGTGTTGAAGTAAAGAGAATAAACTCTTATTTGTCATCCAACATTGGTTTTATTCCATCGCCATTGAAGAGCCTAAAGAATATTATGGGCAGCAAAATTTCTCTTAGAATCTTCCTTGACATAATCCTTAAGTCACCTCAACACAGCATAAACTTCCCACACACTTTACACGGTTCAATTCCCCAAGAATCCCCGTATCATACTTATCCAGTGTCCCATGATCCCACCATTGCATAACCTCCGAAGTCCCACTCCCCCCCACATTACCAAAACACATCTCAGTTCAAAGTGTAAAATGCAGAAAATAAAATTTTCCTTCTTCCAATATAAAATAGTGTATTGTAGTGTTCAAAACCGTTTCGGTGCTGTGAAGTTGCCTTTTAGGGACCGGCATTTCCCACTCAATTTGAATTTATATTCGCGAATAAAACCGCTGGAAAACTTTAGTTTTATGTCGGAAATGTATTTTGAATATATCGGAGGATGCGCAGTGGATAATGTGGTCGGGGATTGTGTTTAGAGCTGGTTTTTTTTTAGTTTGGGAGTGTTTATTGAATCGGTCTGTGTTTAATTCGGTTTCAACACTGGGTGTTTATTTATTTGCTTCTAATAACTTTTTTCATTTGAAAATCAATATGAAGTGAATTTTATTATTTTTTAGCTAAATGATTTCAGACTTCTACATGAGATTGAACTATAAAGAAAGCCTGAAAGCTACGATACTCTGCTAGCCTTTACTGCCATTAACAATTTAATAGTACTTACACTCAAAAAGCGTTTATTGCCTTTTCAACAAGGTTTTTACCAATTAAATCACCTACACTTGTTATCTTAATACGTCATCTCATGGCACTAGCGTAAGTGACGTAGATAATGCACAATAATGGTACTACCATCTCCCACCACCATGACCCTTCTCCCCACCACATCACCACTTAAACTGCTCACCCCCTCAAAATAAGCTTAGCATTACACTAAGAGCCCATTGTACCATAAATAGGCATCCAGTATTATCATGCTGCGATGGTTCGTCGCTACGCTCTTGCACAGAATATACACATCAGAAGGTATAGTTGGAAAAGCCACCAGCTATTGGACAAGGTTCACTTAAATCACAATAGTACATTATGGTAATGGCATGACGACAGTATCAAAAAAATGCAAATCTATTTAGTCCGTCAGTTAGAGTATTGGAAATAAATGGACACGTATTTTTTGTTTTTGTGAATCAATGAATATTGACAAAGATAAAACGCATCAAAACTCGGGAGTGGGGGCTCGTGACGTCAGAACTAGGTAAAAATTATACCTAGGCGTGACGTATTGAGAATTTTAAAAGCGTCGTATCTTCGTCAATTTTGGTTTACGTAACAAAAGAAAAAACACGGGTCAAATATTTTTTGATAATCTAACTGACGGACTAATTAGTTTTTTTTGTTGTCTCGCCTATTGCATAGGTTGTGATGATGCTGAAGACTCTCTACTCTATATCACCAGGTTCTGGATTTAAGCTTTCAGAGAAACTCCATGAATATAGTCCCATCGCGTAGTCCACATAAGGACTTTTCCACATCTCCGAAAATCGTGACTGAAAGCATGCTTTTAAATGCACCTTACCTTAGTCGTACTTTGTCAATTATTTTTTTACATGTCTGATTCAATAGTAATGATCTTGCCTTACTACTGGCTGTTCTAAGATAACATAATATCACGCTTGTTATTCCTGATGGGAAAGCTGAAGTGTACCTATAGAACACTCTTTTAAAAGAGTAACCATAGAGTTCCGGTTCTTCTCCATAGGAAACGACCAACCCGAACCGTGCACAGACTCGAAGTTTTATAAGTGCCCAAGTAAGCCTGTGTGAAATAAAATAATTTGATTTTGAACACCCACATTTCGTTTTCAAAGTTTTGTCTACTGTACTGGCCCTTCTGCCTTTTGCCTTGAGTGCATACAGCACTCGAGACCCGGGGATTAGTATTCCTCCGGCGTTCATTCTCCAAGCAAAATTCACGGAAGCGAGGCTGTTTTTCGATCTTTATTAAAAAGGCTCGTGTACAATAAACAAGATATTGTTGTGCTCAGCTCAAGTGTTTGATTAGATACGTTATGTCATCACACAAATGACCTACCTACCTACCTTACCTTGATTTCATAGCTCATCACCAATGTCCTAAAAGCCAATAATCAAAACGACTCTTGAGCAAACTGTCGTATTAGCAAATCTTCCTATGATCAAATGATCCGAAATATGGAAATAATCATCAGAGTTTAAAGTTTCTTCCCATAGTCTACTGAACGTGATAACCAAAATCTTTAGGTAGAACTGTACTGATCCGTTGGTCTACAGGTCGCAAGTGCGACTGCTGAACACGAGGTCCCGGGTTCGATTCTCAGGTTAGACAAAGTGTTATTGAGTTTTTCTAACAAGGAATTCTCAGTAGCAGCCACTGCGTTCTTATTACATGGAACTTGTATTAGAAACAACTCCACAACCCTAGAATTACAGACGTGATGTTTAATTATAAAGTCAGAATAAGTCATCGCAGGATGACTGTGGTCATCTGTTTCTCTCATATCCCAGCATGCGCACAACGAGAACAGCTAGTGTTATAGACATATCACCTGCAACTGCCTATCTGACCTTCACAACCGAGGTACTGGGAAATTAAATACGATACCCATCAAGACTGGTTGTCAGAGTTTCAGGCTTCTGACAACTCGTTTGCGTTGAATGGTCGACACGTACGGATGCTCTTGTTCAGCCACGATCTCCTCTCCGATGATATAATCTTTGAGTACACCAACAGACAAAACAAGGATACTCCACAATATAACCATATAAACTACGACGACGCGGTGAACCAAAATAGCACGAAAAAGCAACCAGCGTAAAATTACAAAGCTTAAACAGTAACGCTTTGCTGAAATAATCATGTTCAACGATTATTCCACAAAACGTTAATATTTTAAAAGTTTTGTGGGTAATTAGCGGAGCCAGCTAGTTGGTAATTCAGCCGGAACGATGCTACCGTGCTGTGAACGAGCGGGGTGAGGGTATGCTGATAGGAGACGCGGTAGCGGGGGATTTACGTACAATGTGAGTTTGTAACGAGGTCTGGTCGCCAATTAACCATTATTCTTGAAACTGACTCTTTACTCTCGCTTTTTTCACGAAGAAGAATACTTATTTTTCCCGTTTTTCCAAACGTACGTTTCATATAATAGTAACATAAGTTAACTTTGCTCACTTCCACTTTAATATAAAACAGCAAATTTAATTTAAGACTGACCTTGTTTCTATAGATCTATAGAAATCTAGAATCATGAGTTGAATTTGTGATAAAAGTTTGCAAGTTGAAACTGCACAACCTGTATACCATTTTTTACATCTTTTGGACCTAGTTGTTTCTTACATTAGTCACAGTGACCAGAGGCCTTCAAAGATTGTAATTTTAACTAAATTGAGAAGAATAAACCTCTAAACAATTTTTTTTTACTTTGGAATCTCCCCTCACTAGGGATTTCTTTTGTATTGTGGGTGTGTTTACAAACATTTAAACTCCCATACGCAAACAGTCAGACCCAGAAAAACTACCTATAGGTCATACAAATCATTATTTCGTGCGGGGATCAAACACACGACACGCAGTGCAGCAGTCAATCGCTCAGCCACTGTGCCAACCGCGTCGTCAAAAAATATTCACGGTAGGTACAAAATATACATTTTCTGACCCTTTATTAATTAAAATCACACTTAGTACGTCACTAGTTTCGTGTTCAAAACGCAAGCGAATATTAGCTGACCGATTTTGTAAGTCAGTGGAGCGGTAACTGCACTGATATACTCTAGCACTGCATTCACCTAATTGGAACTTAGATTTGTAGATGATATTATGCTGTTTGAAGGTGAATCGACTGTCTTGGTATGGATATGTGATGAGGTAGGACGAATCGCAAGGGACTAAAAGAGTGATGAATATAAATGTGGATGGATGGAGAGGGAGAGGAAGACCAATGAAACGATTAATGGATTGTGTAAGATATGAAAGAAAAAGGAATGAAATTATAGCGTGACGGTTGAGAGAGGAGAATGGAAGAAAAACACGTGATGCGCTGATGATGATTATGCTAATGCCCATTTTCAGTCATCATCATCATCATCATCATCATCATCATCATCATCATCATCATCATCATCATCAACATCATCAACATCATCATCATCATCATCATCAGCCTATTAATGTTCCCACTGCTGGGACTCAGGCCTCCTCTCTATGAGAGGGAATGGGCTATAATCCACCACGCGGGCACAGTGCGGATTGGTAGATGTCACATGTCTTCGAATTTTTTGGTTCTAGGACATGCCGGTTTCCTCACGATGTTTTCCTTCACCGTTTTAAGAGCAGTGGTGATGAAATAAATTACATAAAGTAATGCGCCTCTCTGGGTTCGAACCCACGACTTACTGTTTGTAAGTCGGGGCCGCCACCACTGGGCCACCACTGCGCTCATTTTCAATAACAGTAAATAAAACAAGATGCTACCTAAATGAATGCCTAAATTTTATTGCAATGTGTGATCCAGTCTAACCAAGGGGCACCGTATTGCCAAATAATATTTTTTCCAAGGTAACGCTGGTTTTCTCACTATGTTTTTGTTCATTCCCGGGCCGGCAAAATATTATTGGGTTTTCCCATCAGGAATTTCTCAGTAGCAGTAGTAGTCTTAATTTGTGCCAGGTTGATGGCAATAGGCTCGCCCCCTATAAGATGTGACTTAAAACACAACTGGCGAAATGTGGGTGTACTATTAGGTACTCTGACCTGTTTTTGTTAGTTTTGGGAGCAGTAGTGATGTTATAAGTTACGTAAAGTAATGCGTCTGTATAGGTTTTCGAAAACTCACGATCTACAAAACGAAAGTCGAGGCCCCTGGTCTTCGAGACGGAATGGGACGCCGTCACCTCCTTCTGCGAAGCAGTAATGCTAGAGAAGGCGGTGGCGGAACATGAGAGGGAGAGAACCTCACAGCGTCCCGGCCGCCGCGGGATATGCCCCGGGCGTCGGGGGCCACCACGTGGCCCCCGGCCACCGTAGGCGCGGGCCTGGATGGTGGGCTATGGGCTAGCTCGCCGTCCGTCCGTCTCATGACGACAGGCCGTGTCGACGGCGCGTTCATGTTCCACGCGCGCTTCAAAGAGAATCAACAAAAAGGAAGGGGTCCGCAAGGACCGATGCCTGCCGGGGTTGCGGGACTGTTCGAAAGAGATACCGTGACCCCGGAACACAAAGGGCGATGAAGGAACATGGATGGGTTTTAGTCAGTAAAAGTCTGACACTCCCTCCTGCTCCGCCCAGAGCGGGAGAAGTCATTTAAAGACTTCACATCCGAAAAAAAAGGGCCCTGGTCTTGCCTTCCACGCTACTCCTCACACTAAGTCCACACCCTTACAACACGCGTCGTTAAAAGGGCAACATCATCTGCAATGCAGATAAATATCATATTTAATTTAATTAATGAGAACCATTTTATGACGTCAACGACTGACACTTGTGGCGACATCTATTTGAAAATTGGTGAACTACTCTATAGGTTGGGTTCTCCAGAAACAACTTACCGTTCCTCGGAATCGTTGCTGTATAATAAATTACTAAAGTACAGAGAAACCTTGCCTGATTTCTATGACTACTTGATCGTAATTTTACAAAAGCATTCTTAAGCAAACATTTAGAATTCATTAAGAATCATATATTGCAAGTGGTGAAAGAAAACATCATGAGGAAATAGGGATATTTTAGAACTTAAAAAGAGGTCACTACTAATCAAAATTTCAGTCATTTTAAATATTCTACTTAATTTTATGTCTAAATTCAGCAATGCAATTATCAAACTGCTATCGCTTTGATTCTGTATCTTACCAATAAACGTCAGACCAAAATCCTGCTAACTATGAATCCGCTTATCAACGCAACAGTAATAATGATTACACCGGAGAGGATTACCTGAGCTCTGTATTTTACACAGGGGAAAAAACAGTACGATGCATACAAAAATAAAATGTAAATGTATGTGTTTTTTTAATGTTACTTTTGGAAGCGTTGTGGAAGATTTTCTATTTAAGGAAAATATTTAACTTCAATTATTCAGTTTATTCACAAACAGTTAAATAAATCTGGCCAAACTAACTAACTTTTAAAAGTATTTTGCTATTACTATTCCATATTGTTATTACTGTTCCATAGTATTTTGAAACTCATATTTTTATGAAAAAGACCCACCCTATCTCCAAGTTACATTAGTTATATCTCTCAAAAACTGATTTTTCACTTTTTTTTTACCTACCTGTACCTCTAGCCTAGCCTAAGCTTTCAAGAAAATACAGGTGTTATTTTGTTTTAATATTTTATTAAAACAATAATAAGCTATGAAAAAACTGCCGCAATGAACTTTTATGTTCAACAAAAATTTTAACCTTAAAATTCCGCACCGGTCATTAAGACCGATAATTCGCTCTATTATTACCGTTCTAAAAGTCCGTTCACCCAAATAAAATTAAGCGTTGCACCTAGATTCAGTGTGAAATCAGCTGGTGTAAGGTCATAAGTCAGTGGAGGTAATGTGGCCATAAACTACGACCCGCATCCCACCCAGAGATTAATCAAGAAACTGGTTTGTTCTAACTATGAAAATATGTGGAAATATGTGGTTGGCCTTTTTAAAACCGTTCCTCCTTTCTTCTTTTGTTTGTGAAGAAAATAAAAATGGAGAAATAAAAATTCGCTGCGTTTGTTTTGTAGAAAATGATACTGTGTGGTTTTAAGTACTGGAGGAGTGTTGAACGCTTTTTAAAATTGTTAAAGTTTTCTAGTGTTAAATGTTAAGTGAAATGATTTCAGAGTTAGATTTATAGTTCATTGTTTGCTTGATTTATTGTAAAACGAAATTCTAAGTTTCCTTTTTAAGATTTAGATGGCGAATGAGGTTTTGTGAAACGTATTCAACACATGCTCTTTTTTAAGTACACAAAATAAACTGTATTGACAATAAAAAAAATATCCACGTGCCATGTGTTAGTGGTTGACAACGGAAAATAGATTCAAAAATAAAACACAAGTACTGACACGACATACGAGTACGAGTGCACGACATACGAGTACGAGTGTACGACATACAAAAACTGTGAACTAAAAATATAAAACAGCCATCCAGCTGCCATTCTCATCACAATAAAAGTTGACGTGTTATCACGTCGTGTCGGGGTCACGTACCTCCGTGTCGTGTCACGCTCCTCGACACGTGACGTACCTACGACGTGTTACCGCCAAATTAGACGGCTCAGAACGTCCACTTCCAACAACAAGATGCATGTTTATACATGTACAGAACTGCACATAAAATAGTCCGTTCTTTCAAGTGAAATAGTAATAAGTCTTGAGCTGTTGTCGTAGATTTTAACGCACTTTTGTGGTATTATTTTGTATTGCTTTCAGTTTAAAAAGTAGGCATTATGCTTCATTATTAACAGGTAAAGTTTAATCCACACTATTCCTAATGTTTTATTTCAAGGAAAAAATAATAGGAAGGAAAAATTGCGTGGTCTATACCAAATTTGTATCGACACACGCTATTTCTTTAATTTCATATGAAAACTCGATGTCACGCCACGCGTCACCTGTATTTCTCCTTGTGCCACTTCTCCTGCACTATGAGAGAGCAGTCCAAAGCTTAAGAGTCTACAAGCTAAAGTTTTGGTCGGAGCTCATTTAACTTAAACGTGAGATATAAAAGCATCGTCAATACGACCAGGAAGAAGACGTCAAAGAAGAATAATTATAAGTGGCATCTCACTAGACCCACATTCAGATTGAGAATATTAAATCAATTTTACTAAGAAGTTAACCTTTTGCAAAAATCTATTGAACGTTGGAACGTGTACGTCCAGATGGCCGTGATCGGACCTTTGCCTGTCGACTTTTATTTATTAGAACGGGCGTCGCATTCACACGGTTAAGTAGTACTTTGTGATTTTTAGAAATAACCCTAGTATGTACAGTCAAGTTCTCGACTAATGTCGGTTTTCATTTTCTTTTCTTTATCAAACCAGGATTCAAAATATTTTTGATGTTACAGTACTGAGCAGACTATTATGTCATGACATGTTTGTCCTTTATTAATAGATAACTTTAGAAAACTATATTAAATCCTCTGAAAACAAAGATCATAGGAAGAAGTAATTTGTAAAGGTGTATTCCATAATATGGCATACACCTTTGATTATTTTAATGTAATTATTATTTTATTTTTGTTAAAAAAATTGTAAGTATATAGAGTTTTATTCTGTCTGACATGATCACTGTGGTATTAGTTACTGAGTCTGTTTCTTGTTTTGAGCTTTCTTGCAATGACTACACAAAAATATCAATGGCTATATTTTGGATTGGACTTTAGTACATATCTGTTGTAGTCGTGGTTGTTTCAGGGTTATTGGGTTAGGTTTTTGTTTGGCCTTCTTAGTTTTAGTGAGTCTGCATGCTTTGTCATTGTTGTCTGTAGATATTGTGCTGTTGGATAAAGTTATTGGAGCGTAAAGCGATTGGTGTTTGAAAATCAACTAATTGTCAAAATATATAACTTTTGCTAAATTATCTAAACTTAATATTATAAAGCTGAGGAGTTTGTTATTTTGTTTGGACGCGCTAATCTCTGGAACTACCAGACGGATTTCTTTTTGCATTTGATATCTCATTTCTTGCGGAAGGTTGTAAGCTATTTAATATCACGATTCGACCAGTGGGAGCTGAGCAAAAAGAGAGAGGGTGAAACCGCGTGGCTGAGCTAGTTAATTATCAAAAGTCTACTAAAGGTACTGGCCACGATTTTTAACAAATTAATCATCATCTGCCTGGCTTTTTCCCAACCATGTTGGGGTCGGCTTCCAGTCTACCTGGATGCGGCTGAATACCAGTATTTTACATGGAGTGACTGTATGGCTGACCTCCACAACCCAGCTAGTACTGGGTAATATACCCCTTGCTAGGACTGACTGTCAGACTTTTGGGCCACTGACAGCCGCGACCAACGGCTTAACGTGGCACGTTTCCGGGGCACGGAGGAAACTCGGTATATAATGGGTGGTGTAACCCATCGACGGATCAACCTAGGCAACCTGCTGTCACACTACCGTAGTGTCGGACTACCATAGTGTCAAACTACTGTTGTCGCACTTACTATTGCCATAGCCGGAGGAGGGTAGGGGGGGGGCGCCACGACAGTTAATTTTGAAGATCGTATTTAAATGATGCTCAGTGTAGCTGAGTCTCTTTTTACCACGCACCATTGTCGAAGCAACATCTCTCCGTGACCACAATACTTCTTGTATAAGGGTAAATAAGTATCAGCTAGAAATAAAGTTGGAAAACATTATTTCCATACATTTAATAATTGTTTAATTTTTCCTGTACTAATGATTATTGCATTATATTTACAGTGTGGTTTCTGTTATTATCATTAAAATTTAAACTTATATCTACTTTATTGTAAATAAATGTTTCTTATGATTTACCGACTATTATTTTTCTAATACTACTGTCGCGCAATCGGTTGTCACACTAGTGTGATGTCAATCTTCAGTACGTCGCACAAGCGTGCACGCACTACAGTTTTGTCGCATCAGCGTTAACCGCACATCCATTTGTCGAGTTTACGTAGTACACTCAACCTGAAGATTGATCCGATTATTAACCAATCAATCAATTTCCAAATAACACAACCGTACACAAATCACTCAAACCTCTAATTTGATAATCCATTGCGGCACATCCTCGTTCAGTAGACGCGCCATAAATTTGAATTGAATGCGGGTAGGTAACGTTTTTGTTTGCTAGTTACAACAACCTACGTTGTTGTATGGGTAGGTAGGAATTGTTTTTTTTGTGTAATTAAAAAATATTTTTGTAGTAAGAAATATTGTGCGAGTGGTAAATGAATGAAGTCATACATGGATGAGACCTGAACCTGTAGAGAGACTGACTGAGAGACTAACTGTGAGAACCTGTGGCAATAATTACGATAAGCCAGAGATTCTGGCAAAAAAATGCATAATACCTGTTTGAGTATAAATAGGCAACTCATCATTATCTGTTTTACGTTTCCACCACCATTGGACCATTTTGGAGTCGGCTTCCAGTCTAAACGGATAAAGCTGAATATACTTATTATTTAATAATAATATGATTATATTTAGCCGTGTGGTATCCGGCAGAGTAGAATAGAACCAACCCATTACACTCACGGGTTTCGTATAAGGCGACTAATGTCTGAGGCAGACTACCTTGCGCCTCCGTAGATCAGAGAATGGGCAGCAGCGTTTTCTGTTAGTCTTTCATCACTGCGATCTCCAATCCGCCTGCCAAGCGTGGATATTACGGCAAATTCCTTCCATCATGGGAGAGGCTTATGTCCAGCAATGGACGTTATGGGCTGTTGTAGTAGTAGTGTAGTATGATTATATTTGCAACACGATACCTCTAGGTAAAACTTGTAGTCATTCGTCTTTCCGGCTTCTGACTACAAGCGATCGTCAAAGATTTACCAATGACCAGTAGGTTATAGTGCTTACCGAGATATGGAGGGATCTTGGGGTGTACATTTTCTTCCATGCTTCATTCATTAAAAACTTATAAGTAAGCTAACCAACAACCTGAGTGTACTTTTGACAAAACTCGTTTTATGACTGCACAGGTCAAACCAAACTTTGGCTTAACGTTCGTCGAAAACACTATTAAAATCCCCCCTGAACCCAGATAACCAATTCCCGTGCACTTAGCTTGACAACCTAACTACCCCTCTCAAAAAACACTCCACACCCCTACAGGCAATTTTTCGTTTGACCACAATAGAGGACTTGTAACCGGGTGAGTATTAAGAGGCACATACATCAATTCGCGATAAAAGATCGGCTATCTCCGGCCTAGTTCGTATGCCGGTCGCGAGCCGTCCTGAATGAAACCTCCCGACCGGCAGGGCTACCGAATGGAATGAGGCTGCGATTTTATTTATTTAGTCCTCTAAACAATGGTTTCGTGAACGAAATCTAGTTTTTTACGTACAAATACTTTTAGGGTGTTTAAAATAACTATTTAAATCATCATCATCATCATCAACCTATAATGTTCCCACTGCTGGGACACAGGCCTCCTCTCAATGAGAGGGAATGGGCTATAATCCACCACGCGGGCCCAGTGCGGATTGGTAGATGTCACATGTCTTCGATTTTTTGGTTCTAGAACATGATGTTTTCCTTCACCGTTTTGAGAGCAGTGGTGATGAAATAAATTACACAAAGTAATGCGCCTGTCTGGGTTCGAACCCACGACTTACTGTTCGTAAGTCGGGGCCGCCACCACTGGGCCACCGCTGCTCTCGGCCTCCGCTGCTGTCACTATTTAAATAGTTAGCTATAAAAAGTAAAAGCATTTTTTTTTGTGCTACTTAGATTTTAAAATGCGTGTAAACTAGTTTTCCCGTTTAAAATTTTGTCGAGCTAAAAACTGATGAATTAATTATTGCTCACAGAAACATAATTGATTAAAGATAAGATAGGAACTAGAAATAATATTCCCCAATAAACATTAAATTAAATGTTTATCAAACTGATTACAACTTAAAATATATTATATATGACGACCCGAATGGTGCAGCGGTAGTGATGCTGCCTTACGTTCTTACGGCCCCGGGTTCGAATCCCGGTAGAAGCAAATGTTTGTGTGATGAGCATGGACATTTGTTTCCGAGTCATGGATGTTTATATGTATGATAAGTATGTATTTACAAACAAAAAAGTATCTATGTAGTATATTAACTATCTGGTGTCCACGATACAAGCCTCGTTGCTTAGTGTGGCACTAGATGGCGCTGTGTGCAATGTCCACAGATATTTATTTATTATATATAATAATTATGATTTACCTGATTTTACTATCCTGACGAAAACTCCATATCTCACGACCCTCTAACCCAAAATTTCATAAAACCAATCCCTTACCAGCCCTACAACTAATCCGAACATTCATCTGGATCGAGACTGATCGAAAGGTAGACCTTAATCGTTGTATTACAATTTATTTCTTTGTTTCTTAGAAGATACAACAAATAGTGAGGATCGGAACTGATTCCAAAGGATTTTATTCCCACTCATTTGTTTTGCAAATCTCTTCTTGATCGAACAGAGCTCGTTTGTTCGCAGCCTTATTTGCGTGGAAGTTTGTTCAAGATACTTTGGTACTTAAACTTTCTTTAATCAAGGGAGTTAGGATTTAGTTCCTTAAAGTTTTCGTGAAAGAGATTAAGTATTTTTAGAGGTATCAAGGTTACTGTTCTCGCTGTTCATTAAACTTTGTGGAGCAGTAATTTACGATGTTAAAATGTATTTCTGTTTCTTAGCTATATAAGTTGGTTCTACAAAAGGGATCACGTCTGAAACGGTTAGTTTTAAACCATGACTTCGTCATTGCCAATTCACTCTTTGAGCCCTTGGAGTGTAGCTCGGATATGAAATTAAACTCTGTAGAGCCTATTGAGCTTTTTTTCTGTGTAAATGGCATATCGCAGGTAAACCTATGTCCCTTAACCGGACTATACTGTGGGTGCCTTGAGTGTAAGGCCTCCAGCCAAACATTGGGGCCGTCTTTAATACCTACCTCGTTTAAAACTCCTAAACTTCTACTTATTGTCAACCAGTCAAAGAGTATTGTGTTACCTAATAACTGCTTTCTGGACGAAGATTGGCAGTCGCTCCAAGTAAAATACCAGAATTCGCAACTGAATAGGTAACAGTATCAGTATTTTCCATGAAACGACTACTTATCTAGTTTCCACAAATCCAGTTACTGGGTAACACTATCTGTGTATACTCCTTGGCAAGAATGATCGTCAGGTTCTCAGTATGTTACGAATGGTCACTCATCCACGTACCAATCTCGGTTAGTAGCACTGAACCCCTCTCTCCTTTAGTACTTAAAAAGTAATAAAACGTAATGATAATAAACGCATCGGGCAACCCGCAGCATCCTAACAGCGCGATACATCGGGCATTGCAGTCGTAATGTAGTGCGGCGTTAAGAGTCCGCGCGTAAAGTATGCGAGCTAAATGTGTGCGATAAATTCTACGGGCTGCACCGCGCGAGCATTGGCAACGGTTTATGTGTTGCGTAGGGACGGATAGGATGGAGAGCTTGCTCGGAGAGGAGTTTACAGACGAGAGATAGGGGAACAGGGTGTAAAGTTCCTCAAACTCCATTTAAAAGGTAGGTTCTTCCGACCAGATGGGTGTTGTCTGGCGGGGTACTGCTCGACGGTCGGGATTTGGTATAGGCTTACTCACGGATAACTCCGATAGAACTAGACCGTCAGAACGGTTTCGTCAGAACTGGAAAAAGGATAGGGCAAGGATTCGCGAGAAATGGAAGCTTTGGCCCAGGAGTGGGATAGAGCAAGCTAGGAAAATAAAATTATAGTGCGATGAAGAATTTTAGTTCTTTTTTGCGTCAAAGGTTTTGTTATTTTTGTCAATTACATTATTTTCGATAGAGGAGTACGTAACATCGCGCTGTCAACCCCACACGTAAAGTAAAGTGAAACTGATTGACTGAGACCAATGGCAATGTCCCGAAAATGACCAACCATTTTTTTGTATAAAATGATACAAATCGATGAAGATGAGTTTTGTCTTGTATATCCCAAAAGAGAAAAGAAAGAAAGAAAGAAAAAACATTTATTAGCCCGCACAGGACAAAACACAAATTAAAATAACAGTACAGCTAATAAAAATAAAAATAAAAAAAAATTAACAGAAAAATGAGAAGAAAAAAAAAAAAAACATGAAATTAAATTGGTCCTGTACTAAGCCAAAAGGCCCCATCTCAGCATGGTGCTGTAACATTTAAAAAAAAAAAAAACGTCACAGCGCTGGTATTCTGAAAAGAGAAAAGAGTGTGAGTTTCTGAAAAGAGTGTGAGTTTCTGAAAAGAGTGATATTATATAAGAACTAGTAAATACTAGTTCTTATATAATATCACTCTCGACGACACGCGAGCTCCATAAGAATCCTTAAACGAATTGGAAAAGCCATTAAAGTTCTTAAAAGATTTTGTAAATTTTATAAAATCTTTAGATATTTTGAAAACCCTTAAGAACCCCTAAAAAACTCTAAAAAGTAAATAAAAAGAAAAAAAAAAACAATAACTGAAAATCCTAATAAAATTAAAGTAAAAACCTTAGTTAAAAACTCAGACCTTTTCCCATTAAAAAACATTACCCTAAAGTTTGCTTGTCGTCGCCCCTGAGTTACGCTTCACCCAGGACTTAGGTTCGCTCCGCTCAGGACCTTCCTATCACCGAACAGGTTTCGACGCCTACTATAATATTTGTTCAAACACCCAATGGCTATCTCTAACCGTTATGAAGTTACAGCCCTTTCAATTTTATGGGAGTTTGGGGAGGGGAGGGTATACAAATTTTAACGCCCCTCAATAATAAGTACAGCAAAAATCAAAAAACCGCTACATGCCCTAGTTTCCGAGATACAATTACCGAGTGGTGAAGGGGGGGAGAATGGGGAGTTTTGAAAAATGATTTTGACCAACTCTAGGCCCCTCCTTACGAATCTGCAAAAAAAAAATGTTCCAAGTCTCTCAATTTCCGAGATCCGCCTAAAGGGGGGAGAAGGGGGACAAGTGGGTCAACTTTTGAAAACTGGTTTTTACTTTTCCGAGCCTCTATACGAATCCGTAAAACACAAAAAATACGAGTCTCTTAGTTTCCGAGATACGATAGGGAGGGGGAGGAAGGGGGGTGAAAAGGGAAGGTTTGGCACTTTTCCCATACTCGCGGGAGTTACTTGTTTACGAATCTGTCAAAATATACCCACCTCCCCATCCACCATCTGGGAGAATTATTCTGTCAGTGAGTCAGTGAGTGGTAATCGAGCTTTATATAGTATAAAATCGAGCTTTAAATAGTAAAATAGTTACTGATGACATAGCAACATTTCAACTAAATTACCACCAGCATGCTCTCCAAACTTCCAAACTGTTTGTCCCAGGTATAATACTACGAAATGTGGATTGTACAGTGGTAATTAATGTTAAACGCTGCCGGTTTTAGGCGCAGCGGAAAAATTGGCTGATGTGTTTGAGACCTTTTGTCGACAAACTGCTAACGACTAACTTTGGGGAAACTTTTATTAGCATAAGTACCTATTTATGAGTCGGACTCGCCAACTAGAAATTAACAAGAGTGGTGATTATTTCGTTCCTTATTTGTGTTTTTTTTTTGTCTTTTGAGATATAGGCAGACATTGGGTGGACTTTCGGGGTTTTTAACCGACACTTCTGAAAACAGGAGGTTCCCAATCCGGTTGTATTTTTTTAATCTAACGACTGTCAAACATGTACGAACGACAGATAGGACCAATAGCTTTCCGAGACATGGAGGATACTCGAAGATGTGTAATGGTCACCCATCCTCGGACTGACCTCGGTATGTGTAGCTTGACCTTGAAAATCGAACCGTGCGGCTGTTACTATTTAGTCACAAGCGCTACACGATTATCTTTTATTGAGTTTTTCTTTTACTGCTTTCCCAGCAAAAATCAGTACTCATTGTCGGTTTGGTTATTTATTATTGGTTAGTTCCCTGTTCCAAGAGTCATCAACCCAAGTTGCAAAGTAAGTATCCAGGTATATCGATCCTTAAAACAACAAATGGCGTAAAAGCCATTTTGGCCAAAATGACTTATAAATGCCATTTTGTTCAGTTTTTGAAGCTCTATCGATCTGTATATTTGAAATGTTCAAATTCGCAAAAAAATGGCTCTTACATCCAATATTTTTTAAGAAAAAATTCCAATAATTTTATGATTTGTGTCGTTATAACCAATATTAAAATCGAAAACTGCAAATTTGGGGCGTAAAAGACTTAATTTCTTAGTGATGTGGTTAATATTACATTTTACGATTATATCGAAGTAAATAATATCAAAGACAACTTGTTTTAAAATGCAAGACTTTTAAAAATAGGTTTTACTACAATTTAATAGAATTAAGTTTTACAAATATAAAACGTTAATAATGTCGTAAAAGACAATATTTTATTATAATTGGCTTATACGTCAATTTTTTAGCGTAATAATTAAAACCGAGTGTTTATCTCTTGATCGTAAAAACCAAGACGGTAGGAAAATGGTTTTGCCAGTATGCCGTATTATTATCAAGTTAGTTCATTAAAAGGAAGAATTCGAGTCAGTTGTGTTGTACAAGTATAGTACTCGTAACCGGATCCAAAAACCTGAAAAAATGCGGTTGGAAAATGAATATATTTTTTTCTAACTCGCTTAAACAAACAGTTACTCGTAGACCCGGAACAACTACGTGTAGGCCATACAAATATTTGTTCCGTGAGGGAATCAAACCTGCGACACGCAGCCACCGCGCCAACCACCGCCGTCTAATCTAATCCGTAGTAGTTTCATCTCATAGTTGTTTAACTCATAATCACGATCAATGCTTCCCGATTCCGCTGCGTAACAAGACATAACAGTACCAGTACGGTTTAACAACAGGACACGGGGTACGGTAACATTGTTATTATAATAAACTACCATTGTAATTACAGCTAACATGGAATATCGCGCATGCGGAGTATCTTATTTCAATTTACTAGAGGCCATGTTGTTCCGTGACTTTAAAATTACTACGTACCTTTTGCACGCGGCTTTGCCCAGGTTGGTGTCGAGAATAATTCGACAGGAATAACGCCGTATTACTGGGTCTGGCTTGAAGTGTGTGCAGATTATAAATAACAAAAATCCTAAGCGATTGCTTAATAGTACGTTTGATCGAACAAACGAATTTCGTGCTGGTAAATAACCCAATGAATATTGTTATGATACATGAATGTCAATAAGAAAAACATTGCTATTATTTAAGGGATTTGAACAACAGGTTGCCATGTGCCATGGTGTTTTGTACAAAATCCTTCCTTTTCGCCTCTCAACCATCGTTCGTCTTACACGTACCTCCCGCCATGTAGAAAGGCCAAGGCGGGACCAATGTAAAATCGGGGGGCACGGCAGTGCCCCCGCCAAGTCGAGCGCGAAGCAAACACTGCCGTATCATCCATTACTGGAACCATTTCGCCGCATTTTCAGGCCCCTATTTGAGAACCTCTGGATAAGACCAGAACGCAGAAATTTTCGTCATCCAGTAAGCTATAATCACATACTTAAAATCCAAAATTTCAAGTCTGTAGGTCATTTAGTTCCGAAGTTAAGCGAAAGCAAAATTTCGCATTTATGACACTCACTCACTCACTCACTCATGATCATCAGAATAGAACTAGTACTTCCCATAAACTCAGAGAGCTGAAATTTGGTACAGAGTTAGGGTTTAATGGCCACATAAAGGGAAAACTATAAAACTAGGATAATCGAAGATCTGGAGTACCTGGTGACCCTGATTAGAAAACACAAGAGCCCAACCAAACTGTTAGAGATCGACATACCGCCTTTACAAAAAAATATTCAACTTGGTGGGCCGCTTTATTTGATGTCAAAAATCGAAGGTTGAAGTATCTGATGAAGAACCCTCAGCTGGTCTCAGGTGTATTAGCGATATGGTAATGCCCCCTTCTACTATTGGTACATAAAAAATCGACTGTCATTGCAAAAATCCAGCGTAGTGGGACACATCTTCTAATCCAATTTAATCTAGCCTATAGCGTCCCTTTGCTGGGCGAATGCCTCCCCTTTTGCTTTTAATACGCATATAAATAAAATTAAAGGAAAACTCCGGATAAGACTAGACTGGCCTTTATACTTATACTTACAAGTTTACAAGAAGAAATAGTCGAACGATTAACTTTATTCTACTCGAACATTACACAAATTACACTAAAATATTAATTTCGCTCAAAATTTGGTCAAAATATAATGCATTGGACTAAGAGTGGCGGTGATACCCGCACACGTCGCTAGATAGCGCTGACTGTATTTTAAAACGCGCTTATGTTTGTTTTTCCTATAACCTTATATGGCGAAGTGGCAACCGGCCGCATTATAGTCGTTTACGACATCCTTCTACTGCGCTTGAAAACGTTTGCTAGGAATTAATTAGGAGAGATTATTTGCATTTCGTTGATTTTGATTATTATTTCGTGAGGTTTGCTAAGGTTAATTAGCAGGTTGTTATTATAACAATTCGAAGATTTGAATAGGTTACGAATTTTATGATTAGAAACGGATTACTGATTAATCTGAGATCATACCAATGGATTGGTTATTGGTAATCTGAGATCATACCCCGGGCATACGTGTACAGAGAATGAATAAAGTAAATACGAAAAACTGTTGCTACTGTACAAGAATCAGAACCGGAAAAAAAGAAAATAAAGATTTGTAATCATAAAAAACTAGATACTCCTAAAAAGAAAAAAACTGTGTCAAATAAGAAAATCTAATAAAATAAATCAATATGACCACGTTTCTACAAAAAGAAGTGAAATCCCACCAAAAACATTCTGTAAAAAATTTGCCAAGTCTCGATGGAGCTGCTTGTTTATCTCTAAAAATTAATGAAATCTAGACAAAGTCGTGTCAAGTCTAAGGTTCCTTACTGCGATTTCTTTATTATTATAGTTAATGTTGTGTGACTTGGCCGTTGAAGGGTACACAAGGGTACAAAACCAGGTGCTCCATGACACCATTGCACCAATCTGTCGCCATAACCGCTACCCATTGACGTTGGAAAATAGCCACTTGGAAAACGTTGATTCAATAACCAGTCGATTGTAGGCTTGATAAAGCTGTGTTTTTCTATAATACTTATGTATAGGCATGGTTATACCAACGCCTCGGAATTACATGCTGAGCTGTGTCAATTATTTGTTCCAAATAATCATATTCGCTCTAGGAAACATAATTTGTTTAATGTTCCATTTAGTCGCACTGTAGCTCGATCCACTTCGCCTGTACCACGTATGCTTACGAAACTCAACGCTCTCGTGGAGACCAACCCTGGATTGGACTTGTTTGCTAATAAATGGAAGACGATATTATTAGAATGTTTGTGGTTCTGCGAGAAGACCGAGTAAAAGGATTAGGTATTTAATTTAGTGTTAATGGTTTTAAATACATAAATTCTAGTTCTAAATAAATAAATAAATAGGCGAGCCTGAAACAAAAAGTATAATTTTTTAATTCCAGTACAGACGGACTTCTAATCATTGATAGTAGTCCGTCTGTACGTCTATTTTATGTTAGATTGGTGGTCGATTTGACGCTCCAAAAAGAAGAGAGCAGAAGTCAGCATTGTCAATGCTGAATGCATGTGTTGCATGATAAACAACAGCCTAAAATGAGACACTAGCGTCCAATTACCAATACCAGTATGGGCTATTATCTCGCTTAACAAACATAGGTGGTTACAACAGATATACCATTACGTGTAAACAAAATTGACTTGTACCCACTAACGTATAAAGAATGTTCAACGGCCAAGTCACACAACATTCACTATAATAATAAAGAAATCGCGTACCTTAGCTTGGCACGACTTTGTCTAGATTTCATTACTTTTTAGTGATAAACAAGCAGCTCCATCGAGACTTGGCTAGTTTTTTACACAATGTTTTTGGTGGTATAGTTTTTTATCTAATATACGTTAGGTAACCATGCAAGTCGCATCATTTCACCGGGAACAACCTCATCTTCAACATCGGGTTTTTCTATGTAGTCTTATGTCATAAGTCGTGAATAATTTTAACTGCGCAATTTAGAATTTTAGAGTTAGTTCTTCATTTTTGTCATAGATGGCGCTGTAGTACTTTTTCTATTATGTTGCTGTAGTATTTTTGTAGTGCCGTTACATTATATGTATATCCACAATTAACTCAGCCACTCCTAAGTTGCAGCACAAGACCCTGTCCTCTACCACATGTAGTCTGTCTGACCCAACCACATCTCTGTAAGTGTTTTACACAATTACCCTGCAGCGAAACAATATCTATTTTTCCAGTGACTCCTTTAGAAACAATTCCTATTTATTTTCAAACGCGGACCATTTATTCAGTCCATAAAGTATTCATTAAGGTCTGGTGCAGGGCGGCTGACAAATGAATGTCCAGCACTGTGCGACACCGGACGGCTTCGCGTGAATTAACTAGTCAATATTACGCGGGGTTAGGTTTTTAAGCTAACCTAACCCGGCGTTTGCACAAAATTATAGTTTATTGCAAAGTTTGAAACGTATTAACCACGTCAGAAAAAATAATCATCACATACTTACGTACCTACGTAACATTTGAGTGGCTCATAATATAGTTTTACCTCTGCCTGGATTCAAAACTAGATTAAAAAAAAAACAATATTTTAACAATATTTTTATCGATCATTCATATTATTATTATGTCAATTTACACTCAACAGCAAAACTAAATTTGTTTTTCGTAGTGTGTTTATGAAAAACAAAGCTATTGCTGGAGTTTTCCAAAAAAGTCCTATAACTCAAAAACTAATTTTCTAATTTTATTCAAACTAATTTTCTTCGAAATTTCTTCTTTTACAGGTATTTCCCTCCTTTTGGATTTCGTCGCAGTCGGGTATTAAACCATTAATTTTATTTTATTCTAAGCAAACAGTAAATGACAAATATTTTATTAAACTGACACAAAGACTAGAATTACTGTTTAGCCTATTTTTCACAAACGGCTGGCAAAATATAAAAATATTTTCTTAAACGGTAAAAACCCATTTTTTCTATTCCTATTCCGTGCAATTAATAATAACAACGCATCCACATTTCAACTGGACACCTCACGCCACGCGTCAGTTGACTAACGTCCAGCGGACAATTTGCACTTCACCACCTTAAATGAGTCCGGTGCCTAAAATGTGCTTGTGCTTGTGTGTTGTACGACCCGAGTGGCGTAGCGGTAGTGAGGCTGCCTTACGTTCTTAGGGTCCCGGGTTCGAATCACGGTAGGAGCAAATGTTCGTGTGATGATGGACATTTGTTTCCGAGTCATGTTTATATTTATGTATAATAAGTATGTATTTACAAACAAAAAGTATCTATGTTTTAAATCAACTAGTTTTAAGCCTCGTTGCTTAGTGTGGCACTAGATGGCGCTGTGTTGAGTGTCCAGCGATATTGAATTATTTAATTTTATTTATTTATTGGTTTTAACGTTTTAGTTTTATTTGGGTAGAAAAGGCAGCAAAAAATGAGAATATAGCTCATGCTTTTCATAATAATTATCTCAAATTGATAAAAATCATTCTTTGGGTACCAGAAATCACAACTTATTTTATCTCTATTGTTTGAGGAACAGCACCTCATTTACAGTCAGTTGACATGAAAACAATTAAAATAGACTCATTTTCAGAACACAGAACTTATCAATCAGAAGCACAGCATGTGACGCCGCGACGTGGTAGGCTGTGGATAAATGTCATCAATCTGTGGCAGCATGCGGTCATCGCACCTGTCCGATATCGTCATGCACGTCACTACATGTGTGGATATAATGTGTCAGAGACTTAATTGATATTTATGGTATATAAATAATCAAAATATTTAGGAGCATTCTGATTGAACCCTACTTACAATTTATTATAAAAAAAGGTTAAAAAATTAATCGGTTAGACCCATTGATTGATTACCCCATAAACGGGTTACCTTATACAATATATGGGTTAACCATTTTTAATATTAACCCTAAAAAACAACACCATTAAAACCCCTATGGATTTGAATTCACTACTGCGCTACCACTGCTCTCAAAACATCGAAACTTTGGTCTAGATGCTTTCCTCCGGCACTTCTTAATCCCGGAAATCCGAAAACAAATAACCTTCGCCAACCCGCACTTAGCTAGCAAGGTGGATTAAGAATGGCCTTGTCTGTCTCACAAAAAGATTGCCTCTATTCCAGCAGTAGAAACTTATAGGCTACTTGCTTTTTTAAAATTATTAGATTTAAAAATAGTTTGCTTTTCAGATTTAAAATTTGCAGCTACGAGTATCTCTACTTTGTATACTATTCTAAGGGGCTGCCTCCACGAGCGAGAGAATCGCGGTGATTCAACGTACCTATTTCTATACGAAAATATCGCCGCGATTCTCTTGCTCGTGGAAGCGGCCCCTGACAATTAAACTAGCATCAAAGTTCAAAATACAGCCGTCCTGACGTCACAATGGTAGGCTCCGGATTAATATCATCAATCTGCGGCAGCACGCGGTCAGTGCACCTGCCTTATGACGTCATGTACGTCACTAACTTGTTGGGATCTGTCGGCCATTTGCAAAGGATTATGCTGAAATATCCGTTTAGAGTTGAATAAATATACGGAGCAGGAATGTTGTATTGTTATTGTGATGAGAATAAAAGTCTCCGTAATTAGTTAGATTGCAAAAGTATTAAATTAAGAAACGTAAGAACGGCGTATGCTACAGATGTTGTAACACAACAAAACAGTTTTAAGAAGTGTAAATTCTCATGGATGGTTCGGTAAACTCCCTTTTCAATAATTTCTAATTGTTTAGGAACGGATGCCAGATTCATACTGTGTAAAACTACACGAAACTCATTCTCATTTTAACAAGAGGAGACACAGAGAGAAACATTTCATTCGCGAAAAGTCATATCCCCAATCCCAAAAGTGAGAAGTTGCTGGAAACCACTCATGCAACGTAAACTAGACCAACGATGCAGTACATTGAAATACAATACAAAATACTAGGAATTCATTCAAAGCCAAACAAAGCAGAAAGTAATCCACAAAGCGGATTGGGTGCACAAACATATGATTGACGACAACACCGCACCACATCGCAAGTAGATGTAAAAGGGTCAAAAATTCAGCAACTATATTGACTAATAACTTACTACAGAGTCAATTCGTTGACTTATAAACACTATAAAAAGAGCTATTCGACCTCAAACCATTCATAATTTATACAGTCTGTAAACAAACTCTTCACAAAGTTGTGTTTTCTGTTGTATTCAGTACACATCAAAGTATGTAAACAGTGTGCAAAAATTATCGTGGGAAATTAAATGACGGTTTAAAGTAACGCTCAATGTAACGCACTCAAAACATTGTACTGATGGATGCTTTGAATAGTACGGGGGTCATGCAGGTATTTAATGTAAAGTTATAACAAGTACAGCCAAAGATTTACGAATGTCAGCCGGGACCAACGGCTTAACGTGCTTTCCGAGGCACGGAGGAAAATAAGCATGTATGAGTGGTCAACCGTCCACGGACCAACTTAGGTAAGCGCGTCTTAACCTGAAGATTGACCCGAACGGCTGTTATTATTTAGCCACGCGCTTCTCCAAAATAGGTAGGAAACAATAACATTAATTCGATTTTAAATTATGTTGTAAAAGTTTGTTTAACAGACTGAAACTTCTGTCTCCATCTATCTCGGAACATAAAGGATCCGTGATTGACGCTGTAGGCTCAGCGCTGCAGCGCTACATCGCTTGCGGGACAGACAGGCGACAGTCTAGTTTTGTCCCTGTCAGTCTCCAAACTGAATAGGTTTATTACTTTTAAATTCGTTTCAATAAAACAAGCGCTTTTTTGTGGTTTCGACTGGATTTTTCTTTGAAAAATATATTATACATAGTTTAACTTCAGCTTTAAACATTAAGAAAACTTGCTACCGTTTTTACTGACTACTCATCATTCTTTTGCTGTCACTCCCATATTTCATTAAGGTTTGGCGCAAAATGTTTTCTCCTTCTCTCCTACTCGCCATCTCATCAGTAGCAACATAACATCACGACTGCAATCCCCGAAGGGTTAGGTAGAGATGCACCTAACTGAACAGTACACCCACATTTCGCCAGTTAAGTCCCATGTAATACTCGTAGGGGGCGAGCTTATTGCCATCAACCGGGTATACATCCAAACTCCATGACAACTACTGAAAATATTCTGATAAAAAAGCATTTTGCCTGACCCGGGAATTGAACCCAGGTCCTTATGCTCAGCAGTTACGCTTGCGATCACTAGACTAACTAGGCCGACACCCAATTTCATCTTTCACACAACTTATCCATAGTTTCTTTGATTTTCTCCTACTCTTATAGCTTTCCACGTACATGCTTAAATGGATACGTTTACGTAAATTAAATGCAATCGTTATAAATGTTTGCTCGATGTCGCAATCATTTGGTAGCGAATTTTTTACATTCATCACTCAGTATTGATCATTAATTTGGTCTCACGATAAATCATTTTTGTTCGTTTTTGAGGGACGACACTATCGTGGCACATATGCATTGTTGTAGATTTACTGTCTGTCTGTATTCGGCACTAATTTAAAATTCTTAGTAGAGATGGATATCTGGTAACTATTCGGTATCCGGCCAAACAACTTTCGGTTTCATCTCTAATTCTTAGTGTTTCCCCTTTTTGATCAGGATAAAATAAGTCAGGCAATTATTATATGTCACAAAAATTGTTTCCTACGGATAATTATGTTTTAAGTAAATTATAGTAGTCCTACTGCCTTTGTGCCTAATTACCGAAACACTTATGTTATAAAATGCATAGGACAAAAAAATAATTAGAATGAAGTTTTTTTTACACCACCACACAAACATTTGAAATAACGAAAACAACTAATTGTTAAACTGACATTTTGATAGATTTTTTAGTTGTCATTATTCATCATCTGCATAGACTTTAACTGTGTTGTGGTCGGTATGCAATGTAATGGGTGGTCGTCCATTCATGGACCTAGGGAAGCGCGGCTTAACCTGAAGATAGACCCGATTTAATTGTCATTGTTACGAATTAAAACTCAACTTTAGTTTCTTAATTTATTGATTGGCAATCGTTTTGAACGATTGCCAATCAATAAATTAAGAAACTAAGCAAGCATAATTTTTTTTCTGGCTCACATTAAAGCAGACCCGCAATAAACACTAGTACAGACAATCTCACAAAAAGTTGTCATTTAAAATCTGAAACCCTACTGTCATTTACTATTCCCAATACGTCGTCCGCAGTGCGATAACGCAACTGCCACGTCGCGATTTCATAAAAATCGCATCCAATATTCACTAGTCTGGAAACGTACGGCCGTACGTCCAAAGTTAATGAATTTAATTTGATACGGAACCTCTTTTATTTCAGCGCGTGTGTAACTGGCTTAATTGTTGACTCTCAATTTGGAAAGGAAGATTTGTGAATGCGGAATTTAACGTGGAGGGATTTAATTGATACGGGAAGTATAGAAGTTGTGGAGTGTGGTGATATGGGATGGAATCACTTAATATAATGTTATGCTTAAGTTTAGTTTATAATATTACATAATACCACACACGTAATCCAAAGGGTTAGGCAGATGTGTACCTAGGAGTACATTTCGCCAGTTATGTTTAAGTCTCATGTAAGGGGCAGCGGTAGCCCAGTGTTGGAGGCCCCGACTTACGAATAGTAAGTCGTTCGAACCCAGGCAGGCGCATTACTTTGTGTAATTTATTTCATCACCGCTGGTCTCAAAACGGTGAAGGAAAACATCGTGAGGAAATCGGCATGTCCTAGAACCAAAAAATTCGAAAACATGTGACGATCTACCAATCCGCACTGGGCCCGCGTGGTGGATTATAGCCCATTTCCTCTCATAGAGAGGAAGCCTGTGTCCCAGCAGTGGGAACATTAATAGGCTGATGATGATGATGATGAAGGGGCGAGCCTATTTCCATCAACCGAGCACAAATCCAAACTCCGGCTGCTACTGAGATATTCCTGATGGAAAAACCTCATAATACTTTGCTTCACCTGGGAATTGAACACAAGACCAGCAAGACATGCTCAGCAGTCAGGCTTGCAACTACTACACTAACGAAGCAGTTATACAACATAATTATATAGTCAACCAGTGCATTCATAAACTCATGTCTTTTTCCCAAGGGGATAGGCAGAAACTACAGGACGCCTGCTCCGATTACTTCAAAGTAAAATGACACTTAAAGAAGAGTTACCAATTTAAATTACCTTTTTTATCTCACCGACACAAACACACTCAACCGGAAACTAATCCATAACGCACTACGCATTACTTAAAAAAAAGGGTTACAAAGATAACAACAAAATAATAAATTCTAGCACACTTATCGCATAGACAAATGCAAGTCGACAAACGCAGTGTTTACTCAACATGTGGGGCAAGCCGGGTTATAATATGGGCAAGCCGGGGCGAATAGGGGCGCAATGGGGCGAACTGGGGCAAAGTGCAGGTGCCACATCATCTGATTTATGCCCCGATTTGTCATTGGTCCAAGCCACACTGACCTTTGTGTTACGACAACGTGTGGTTAAGATTTGGCTGGCCTAAGTTAGGTGGGGAATGGAGTTTATGGATGGTAATGTTTCAGCGGATTAGCAGTCCAATGGAACAAACTGTACAAACGAAAGTAATTTAGCTTATCTAGGATTTATTGTCAACAAAAGGCTACCTTCTTTCTTCTAGTGTTGATTGGTCTTTGTTTTTACTGGGACAGGCCCGCCACACTATTCCCAAACCACTGCAATTCCTGAAAACCAGTATCAACAAGACGAAAGGATTGCTCAGCTAAACTCTGCGTTATGGAGTGCTAGCTGTCTAGGGTGCATCAGGCGTTTAGAATCACAGTAAGACTGCCGCTCGGGGAGGCTCCTTTCATGCCTCCACAATGGTACATCCAAACGGATGTCCTCAGAGGCAAATCCAGCGGTCGTTTTTAGGATTAGATAACATCAACGATCTTTCTTCGTCTAGTCGGTAAAATTGCAAGATTGCAATTTACGAGTTGATAGAACCCTTCTCTACAAAAAAAAATATAATGATACGTCGCAATTAATATCAACATATTACGAAGATTACATTAATTAATCCATTTTCTATTGCCAAAAATACGAAATTGATATACGAACTTCTGAATACATAATTGTACTGAACATTATTTGCCCCGCAACCGGTAACTGTTGGCAACATTTTTAATACCGAAGACATAGCCACTTGCGGGATTAGTGCAGTGATTAATTACGAGAAGCGTCTATTTTTTATTTCTTTATTTTATTTGGCTCTTCAACAATGAGTACACATAATTATAAAGTAAAACATAAACACACAACAGTCTATAAGTAATAGTGGGGTAATCTTACTCACACGGTACAATGATGTGCGAGCTATTTTGATACTTAAATTGATCGCTGATTTTTTTATGAACCAACCAACTAACTTTCACTGCTGTATGTTGGCATTATTTTCTATCAACCTCAATAAATGGTCATTGGAAAAGTATAATCAAAGAAATACTAGTAATTAAAACTGATGTTCATTAAACGGTTTTTGTGACAACCGTAGAACGTAGTTACATTATTTTCTCCTGAAATAAATAATGTTTAAATTGTATAAAATTTACGATTTCTTTTTGGCACCAACATATTATTTTTTTCCAAGTTTAATGAATATATTTGCCATATTATTAGTTTTTGTACACATAAGTGTACCATCAGCAACGTAGGACATAAAGCAAAGAATACACTAGGCTTCGGCTGGTAACTCAACACTTTTCTAAGACTTGACACAGGGCACACAGGACACAAGGTATATTCGCCATGTTATATTAGTGTACCGTCAGCAGCGTAGGACATAAAGCGAAGAACACACTAGGTGTCGGCTGGTAATTCGACTATTAATCACGCGACCGCGCGCCATGTGCAGTACTCACACTGCATCATAAATACTCGACGCTTTTAGATCGTACGAAATGGGCACGAGACGATTATGTGTGAAATTGATTATAAGCAAAAGCGTACATTTAGGTCACGTAATTCCATTCGGTCGTAGGGTGGCGGTGGGATGAACTGACGATATTGGTCCCATTAGGTTAAACCGGAGAGTCTAGATAAAACGAAATCAAAATAAAAAACGTCATTGATTATTCCAGTCAATTGTAGGAATTACAACAAAGCATATTCATAAATAGTGTAGATAGTAACTTCTGTGTTTATATAATTACAGTATCTACTGCATATTTAAGTCGAAGACAAATGACAAGTTGTTCATACTGGCAGTACCTATGTTGGTCTTGTAGTCACAAGCGCTCCTGCTGACCATGAAGATTTGCGTTCTATTCCATGGTCGGGAACTGTGTTCTTGGGAGCCGTTACATTAGAAATTTCTCAGTAGCTGCCCGGAGTCCGGATTGGTGACCAGTTGGTAGCAAAAACCTCGTGCCCATAACATAACTAGCGAAATAATAAGGGTAAGGGTTTATAATACACTTCTGCATAACATTTCGTGAAAAATAGACGTGATTATGTATGTTGTTCTCTATTAACTGTATTCCATGAACGAATTAATTTAACAAGTAAAAATATTCCTACATACTAAATCGTAAAGTACAAACGGCTTCTCCGAACCTTCATTTTTCACAAGCCACATGCATAGTTCACGAGGGAAATATTAGTAGGAAAAATGCTGAAGTTATATATTTATGTTCTACGTAGATGGGCTTGAATTAAAATTGTATGAGCTGAAAAACCGGCGGTGAAGGGATGAAATTAATGGGATGGGATGTGCCGACGACATCTTTGGGTCTCGCAAAGTTGTGAATATGAAGAAAGTTGCTGATTTATTGTTTTCCTGGACTCGGTTAGATAAACGATTTTTTTTTTTGTTGGTAGGTCTGTTTTATGTGATGGTATAGAGCTTGATTTCTTTGCGACTCTTGTGAGAATACCAAAGTAAATTGAAAACTTTTTTCATAATGTAACATCATGACGTGATTGGTGCATGAGGAAGGACGTAGCCCTTGAGGACGTGCATCACGAAGGCTGGCTTGAGGTGGCGCAGGAAAAGAGTGAGAATGATAATTATGGAGGAGGCCTTTGCCCAGCAGTCAGATATTATACAAGCCATAGAAACTTAAAAAAAAAAAACATTATTCAGTCGAGATATATTTACAATTCACATTTCGCTAGTTATGTTAAAACTCCATGTAATAAGGACAGTTCTATGCAACTTCTTTTCCTAATTGATTAAAAAATGTCGTGGTAACCCAGATTCACAATTTTGGAATTGTGGGTTCTCAAAACCTGGCAATTACAAAAATACTTTCCTAATAGTTCAGTAACATTGCTTTGAACGGTAAGACACTACGTCCTTTTAGAAAACCAGAAATAAAGCGTCTGAAATAACCAAAACGCAAATCACACTTAGTTTTCACCGATTGTCCCTTCTATTTATGAGAAAAACATTTTACCTCGCAGTAGGATAGTTGCAAGCCTAAATTTTAAATAAAATGTTAAGCTAAAAACACATGAATATTCCATCGCTAACATTTTAATCCGATAGGACAGAGTTATGATATAATCCTAGTCTGCAAAACTGGCGCTATATATATGTTTATAGCTCACACGTTTAGTTCAGCTAAAATAGTGCAAAACTAACAATAGTTTCAGTTGCATGCCTATGTATATGTGAACCTATGTAGGTAGGTGTGACGTGAATCTGGGTCAAAGAATTGGTATTGCAAAGCGAAACTGATAGATTTTTGTTGGTTACAGATTGTTTCATTGTGTTCTTTTTGCTTTTTGCTGCGAGTTGCTGAATGTCGCCGACAGATGGCGTTTACGGGCTTGTGATGAAAATAAGTTTTTGGGTTTATTTTTGCTGATATTCTAAACGTGCGTCGTGATAGACCAGAGGAGGTTGTGGGTTCAATTCCAGCCAAGTACCAATGTGACTTTTTAAATGTCTGGATTTATAATTATTATTGATAGAATTCTGAAATCGACAACCCGACTTTTGCTCAAGAGAGCAAAAGTGATGATCAATGATCGTGCCTTCTTTGTTTGAGAAGAGGCCCTTGCTAGCAGTGGGACCGTTATAAGCTGGTATTATTCTAAACAGGTCTGCAGACTAGAATTTCCGTGGATTAATAATAGCAGACTGCAGAACGTTACTGCTCACACTTAAGGTCCACGCACTGGTATAACCTTTTTTTTTTTTTTTTTTTCGGATGGGAAATCATCAAATGACTTCTCTCGCTCTGGGCGGAGCAGGAGGGAGTGTCAGACTTTTACTGACTAAAACCCATCCATGTTCCTTCATCGCCCTTTGTGTTCCGGGGCCGCGGTATCTCTTTCGAACAGTCCCGCAACCCCGGCAGGCATCGGTCCTTGCGGACCCCTTCCTTTTTGCTGACTCTCTTTGAGGCGCGCGTGGAACACGAACGCGCCGTCGACACGGCCTGTCGTCATGAGACGGACGGACGGCGAGCTAGCCCATAGCCCACCGTCCACAGGCCCGCGCCTACGGTGGCCGGGGGCCACTTGGTGGCCCCCGACGCCCGGGGCGTCTCCCGCGGCGGCCGGGACGCTGTGAGGTTCTCTCCCTCTCACGTTCCGCCACCTCCTTCTCTAGCATTACTGCTTCGCAGAAGGAGGTGACGGCGTCCCATTCCGTCTCGCTCCGGACCATGGCTTGCACCAGGGCCGGACGCGAGAGGTCGCCGCCGCCAATCGCCGCTTCGAGGACACGGCGGTGCTCCGCCCACGCGGGGCACACCTCCACCGTGTGCTCCACCGTGTCCTCCGGTCGATCCTCGCAGTGGAAACACCCGGGCGTTTCCTCCCGCCCGATTCGGTGCAGGAACCTTCCGAAAACACCGTGTCCGGTGAGGACCTGCGTCAGGCGGAAGGTGAGGATGCCATGGCGTCTCTCCAGCCACTCCTCAAAGAGGGGACTTATCGCCACTATCGTGGCGTGCCCTGCACGGGGTTGCGACAGTCGCTCTCTCCATGTCGCCATGAGATCCCGCCGGAAGTCTGTCCGCTGAGCGACAATTTGTCGCGGCAGCGGAGTTTCCCCCCGGCGAAGCGCCTCCGCGCGCCATTCATGCAGGCGCGCGAGGACTATCGCCTCCAGATCCCATGGCGGCAATCCGGCAAGGAGGCACGCCGCCTCGCGGGTGATCGTGCGGTACCTACGGGCCAGCCTTACGGCTACCACCTTTTGGGGCGCGTTCAGGTAGTGGGCTGCACGCAGCCTCAAGGAACGCGCCCACACCGGGGCCCCGTAAAGGGCACTGGTATAACCTTGGGTAAGTATCGCCTCAACTCAATGATTCTAAGAAACTTCATACTGCAAAGCCCTCCTAAATGCACTGTACTGCATCGCCTCGGTTTGGGGTCGCTCCGGTGCAGTACTTTTATGTGTGCTGTGAGCTCTTCTCGTCAGGTGCCTTAATACGACAGGTTAATCATAAATAGGATTAAGTTAGGGACATGTGCAATAACATAACATCACGCCTGTAATCCCCGAAAGGGTTAGACAGAGGTGAACCTAATAGTACACCCACATTTTGCCAATTATGTTTAAGTCCCCTGTAATAGGGAGCGAGTCTATTACCATCAACCGGGCGCAAAACCAGACTCCGTTGCTGTTACTGAGAAATTCCTGATGGAAAAACCCAATAACAATTTGCCCGACCCGGGAATCGAACCCAGGACCTCATGCACAGCAGTCGCGATTGCGACCACAAGACCAACGAGGCAGTCGAAACAGTTGAGGTCAGTTAAGACAGGATGAATAGGAATTTAGAGCAGCGGTGGCCCAGTGGTGGCGGCCCAGGCAGGTGCATTACTTTGTGTAATTTATTTCATCACCGCTGCTCTCAAAACGGTGAAGTAAAACATCGTGAGGAAACCGGCATGTCCTAGAACCAAAAACTTCGAAGACATGTGACGTCTACCAATCCGCACTGGGCCCGCGTGGTGGATTATAGCCCATTCCCTCTCATAGAGAGGAGGCCTGTGTCCCAGCAGAGGCTGATAATGATGCAGAATTTAGGAATTTATTTTGCTTATAATCTTCGACATGTATCCATCAAACATCGCACATATTTCCATCGAACCTTCAACAAAGATACTCTAATTAATAATAAAGGTAGCAAACTTCACTACACATCAAAATGGCGTGCTGATATATTTAGTGGAAAAGCACACAGATTTGTCAAGCGAAGGAAGGTAACGGCCCCAATTAGTGGCTCCAAGTTAACGAAGAGAATTCTAAGGACAACCCCACCGGGGCTAATAAGGTAACATGAGTACTGATCTTGTGGTGGAAGCGCCTTTGATTTTAAGGAAAGGTAAACTGTGTGGTGGAGTTTTATTGAGAAATAGTTGGTTAACGGAAGAAGTGAGAAATAAATTATTTTTAACTGTCAAAAACGTTTGTAACTTTACTAGTCCGAGTAGTTTTTATTTTTTTATTTTAAACTAGTCAGACTTCCATTTTTTTATTATTATTCTATTATTTATTATTTTATATATATTATTAATTATTATTATATGTGTATATTATTTTATTAGTATATTTTGTCATGATTTGTTCTCCGTATTTTATAAAATTGTAACTAGGTACCTAATTAATTATGAATTAATTGTTGAAAAATATTTTAATTTTATTTTAAGTTTGCGTAGTGAATATTTCAGCTTTAACGAAATTAACTGACAATAGAGTGATAGAAAAATGTTGGGTTTTCAACGTAAATATTTGTCAGTTTCGTATTATTATTTGTTGCAGGCTGCTTATGATACAGCGATAAGTATTTGTTAGGTAACCAATAAAGGATTTTCAGTTGAATACTTGTTTGAAATATTAAAGTGAGTTTCTTAAGCTTCCTAGATTTTTCTTTGTTATTAATGTTTTATGAGCTTAAGCTTCGAAATAGATTTATTCACGGGGAAAAAACAATATGTGAAAAGTGGCAAGATAAAAGCAAATTAGGATCGTGAGACCTATTGTCATGGCAAAGACACATACCAAAATATTCTAACTATTTTCAAAAGTGGTAAACTTTTGAAAATGGTTAGAATATTTTGGTATAGAATGATTTATGAGTTACATTGGTAGCACACGTAAATCTGCTAACAACAACACAGCATTCCAGTTTAATACCAAACAACAAAAGCAAATCTCACTGCAAGATACCATGCATTGCTCTAATTAAGTTTAAACAAAACATGAATCATTAAAAGCGGTGTAATGCGCGCAGGGGGTGAAGTCGCGGGGGTTGAAGGGGGTGAACATCCCCTCTTGATTTATACCCCGATTTGTCGTCGAGCCAAACCGCCCCTGATTCACCGGCGTAATGCCGTGTTTACTGATAAACACAGGAATACCGAATGGCCGTTGTAAATGAGTTTTCATTAAGTGGCGGATTTTTTGGGGGTGTAAAGGGGTGATTGGTTTCATGGTTTAATTGTGGGAACTATTGAAAAAGAAATGTTCATTGAAAGGGACGAACTCATGCGATGCACGATTTCCGTGCGCGGAAACGTTTTACGTGGTTTTCAGTTGAACGGAACTCAAACCAAACTGAAACTGGATAACCCGATGCGACACAATGAAATTAGACCAAAATTCAGTGTTCTCCTCTGATCACTTTTTGAACCAAAGAGATTATGTAATCTCTTTGCTTTACACTAAGAAATTTAAGTCTGGTACAAAACAAAAAACATTTGTAACAAGATCATCAAGGGAAGGCATGTACGGTCGAACAAGCTATTTGGTTTACAGTTTAACCCACAAATTACATTGTAAAATGTAAACCAAATAGCTTGTTCGACCGTACATACCTGCTTTTCCCTTGATGATAGATTGTCTCAGTTTGAAAAATAATTTATTGTCGCCCCGTGTTTTTCAACTAACATACTGTGTTTATTATATGCCTAGGACAGATAAATTTTCTACATAATATACACTACAATATAGATAAAATACTTTAGCCGTAGTGACAAAAACAAGTTTTTTTTTTTTTTTTTTAATACATAAAATGTTACTTCTGCCAAACTGTAAAGCAGTTTGTTGGCAGATGTAGCTCCCATATAAAACATTCTGCTTTAATGTTACCACTACTCTAGGTAATTTTCCATCAATTTAACGAACTAATAAACTACGTTAACTAAAACTAAACACTAATATTTTACAATAGCACAAAAAGGCTGACCAGTAGTGAATTGAAATTGAAATGCCACAAAAATTTAAAATGCTAATAAATAAATAAAATTAATTAAACTTTATTTTAGACTAAAGTCCATAGTTTTGTTAGTATTTTAGTAACAATAATGCTTATGAATTAGGTTAGTATTGTTAGTATCTTAACAATAAACCTTTAACTTAGATAGGTATACCTATATTTGTTAGTAACAATGAAAACTTATAAACTATGTTAGTAATATTTACTCTAAACAAACAAATAACATCCTCAACCGCGCAGTGGCATCTCAATTCACACTGGCGAGCCGCTAACAAAAGCTAGTACTTATGACAGTTTATGCATCTCCATTTATGAGGCTTTGACAAAAAGTGTTAAAAAGAAACTTCTCCATTTTATTTTTGAAGCACATTTTTGTGGTACAGCCACTTTCTAAATCGACTGGTATGTCATTCAAAATGGTTGGGACTAAGCATTTCCTACATCTTTGTCCATAATAGTTAGTACAAGTGGGTACTACAAATCTTCTAATGTTTTTATTCCTTTGAGGTCTTATGTTTAATGTCTTGATTTTAAACTCATCCTTGCAATAATTTTCTAAGGCCAATAACAACACCACCTTACGATGAACCGGCAACATCTTACAACTTCTTCCACTTCTTACTTCTTCTTCTTCTTCTTCTTCTTTCTTTAAACCTTAAAACTGCTGAGCAATAAGTACCTTTTTTATTTTTGATAAGATTATTAATATAAAAAAATGTTTATTTCAATCACATAAGGCTTACAGAAACAGGATTTGGAGATCACCTTTTAAGCAAGAAGATGCTTGTGTTAGGTGACTTCGCTAAACATCCGACTAACCACTAACTATTCTCCGCTAACTATTAAATGACATAGATTTTATATCTGTACATTCTGGGGAACATGCTCATACATTTTTTGCCAACCCGAGGACCTTACGCTCAGTGACTGCTAACAAGTTATATTCCCATAATAACTCTTACTAGGAGTAATTATGGGAATATCAGCCGGTACTAGTAAAAGTGGTCATTACAGTTGAAACTTTTCATAACCTAGTAATTCTTCATCTTCGACACAAACAACCAGATTTTATCACACAAATAAAAGACAACGGGCCATTTAAACCCATCCATTCTTACAAGCACTTGAGTGTATAAAATCCAGCCAGAGTAACTCTGGGAGTGGGTAAGTCGGCCATAAAGTAGCAGTATGTACGTGACCGCAGGCGAGGTGGTAGTATAAGTCATGGAGGCAGATTGCAATGCTGTGCTGTAAGTAGTGTTTAGAGTGGTATTACACCTGTGGTTGTTGGTGGTTAAATATTGTGCGGGCAGACGTGCGATTTGAGCAACTGAGAGTTGCTAACATGATTGTTTTTCTTACACACATTTCCCTTTGTGTCAAAGGTTTCAACGCCCTTTCTATCCGGCCTTGTGTATGAAAATGATGACTCGATCTAGTGGTCACAAGCGCCACTATCGAGGTTGTTGTTTCTGTGTCCCCAGTAGGCAAACTGTTAGCAGCCGACTGAGTAAGCCGCAAATTTGTGGCGAACTGAAATTTGAGTTACTTAGCTGCAAACTCAGATCAATTTTCGTGCGTCGCAAGCAAACTGTTATGAGTTAGCCGCTTATTTAGGTCGACCGACTCAATTTTCACTTTACTATTGTTGTACCTTTCCGTATCAAAGGGCATCTTGGATTTTCTGTGGTATGTGTGCGTAGAGATTAGTTAGGTATAAGCGGTGCAAGCATGAACACGTCCGAACACGTCGATAGCTTCTTTCCAACTGTCCGCATGAACAGTTTGCGGAAAACGGGCTCACTACGCCCGGCGAACAATCCTATCGCCGCCGCCGACTGGATCCGGTTTTGCTGTAAGTCGGCCAATTGAGACAGTCAGCACACGTAACGCTGCAAACTGCGTAAAGTGAGCGCAAAACTAGCAAATTGTGGACACTCTATTTCAAATAAATGGAAGGGCGTACTAAACCGATATGCCGCAAACTCAGTCGGCCGCTAACAGTTTGCCTACTGGGAGCACAGCCTAAGTCAACCATCAGGTAAATGGGATTTTCCATCAGGAATTTCTTTGACCGAGTCTTGTGCTTGTCTTAACTTATGCTCGGTTTATGGCTGAGTTTTCGAACATTAATGATAAAATGTGGGCGTACTACTCCTATATTTGGCGCAGCCGTGAGACACACAATATTATGTCTTATTTTTTTCTGTTTAGTTTTATGTTTTTATTTTTTATTATGTAGTTTTAAGTTTCTCATTTTTTATTGTATTCTTATTTTGTTGAGTGCACTTGCGGCTAAAGCTAAATAAACACGTTTTCTTTCTTTCTTTGCTTTACTCTTCAGGGATTACAAGCTTGATGTAATATTATGTTATGACAAGGCAAATCTTCCCTTTACCCACACTTTCAACAGTACAACCAAAACGGTGTCAACAATAATAACATAATTCTGGCCACAGCTAACACGACTGGTGGCTTTTCAAAATGAATTAGAACGGCCAGAACAGAATTTACTCACATTTAAAGCTGCTCTATGACTCTTCTCAGATTAACAATTAACAGAAGTCGACATAAAAGAAACATTCTTCGTGAAAAGGTCTTTTGATTGGTAATAATATCTTAAAGCTATTACTTTCTTTAGAAATACTTTCAGGACTAATAACATGGTAATGTAAAAAAAACCGACAGAGCTAGGAATTGAATAAGAATTGAATCTGCCGGACATTTCTCTACCCTGCATTCCTTTTCACGCGGTGCTATTATTTCGTCTTTCAGCAACCAACACGGTGTCATCAATAACAACACAATTATGCACACAGCTAACACGACACTCCCGTGTTGATGTCTAGCGGTGGCTCATTAAAATGAATTATATGAGTCCGTACATGGCCGTCCGTTGTAAATCATAGCTCACTTGTGTGAAAGTTGGTCGTTTTATAGAATACAGACTATTTATTGGGTGTTTAGGCTGGTAGGATTATGTAGTGCTGATTAGATTATTGCTGAGTTTGCTTACACTGGTTTGGGTTACAGGCGTTTTTTTGTTGGTCTCACTTCTGATATTTTCGTGAAACTTTAGGTTGTAGTTCCAGACACAAATGTCACACTTTTTTAAGATCTGCAGCTGTAATTCTTTGTGGGCCAAACTAATAATACGGAACTATTGGAAACGAACCTTCAATCAATGTCGGAGATAGCAAATCTGCCTTTCTATATTCTGTTCGTGATGCTTGGTTCGTTTTTGAAAGATAATTAATTATTTATGCCATCAGACACAGGGTGTGTGGGATGTCTATCAATGAACAACTCCAAGTTGAGGCCGTATCATAATCCAAAACTTCCCAATTTTCCTCAAAAAACAGTTTTTTTTTTTAAGATTACGCCCTTGCATAGTAATGAGAGTTTTCACAAGGGAATGGAGAGTGGTGCCCCAGTGGTAACCGTGCGACTTACGCCGGTGAGAACGAAACGTTTGAAAACGAGTGACACCCACATTCCTGCACTGGGCGCGTGAGGTGGATGACCCCTCTCATAGAAAGGAGGCCTGTGTCCCAGCAGTGGAAACATTATAGGCTGATTATAAACAGGGAAAAACAGCTACAATCCAGGTGACACAAATAAAAACATCCAATTTAAAACAAAAGTAACAGATAAAAGTTTGTGGACATTACTTTGTCCAATTACCTAGAAATGTCCAAATAAATGAAGTAAACTTCCCTAATTAGAATTTACTTTGCAGGGGATGTTAAATGGGAGATATTTCACGATACTCCGCTCAGGTACTGAGTAAATACCCGTTTGAATTGTGATTATAGCCTTGGAGACGACCAGCGTCTTTAGATGAAAGATCACTAAATGTTTGAGACTGTGGCCAGTAAAGCGCACACACAATTCCGGATGGCAAAATATGCATTCGACTTTGCGAGGTATTCCACCCAGAGCATATTTATATTGATTTTAATTGAAACTAACGATAGTTTAAAAAAAATCGTTAGATGTGGCCCTGGAGAAGAGTAGGTCCTGGAAGGATATAAGGGGAGACTTTTGCCCAGCAGTAAGACATTAAAGGCTGCTAAAATAGAATTGTTCTCAAGGTCGATGTCCCTCTCTAAAGCCCTTGCGAGACTGTTGTAAACAAGCCCTCCCCACACCTCTACGTCGGTCTCCACCGGCGGTTTACAACAGCACGCACTGATGACGCACTGTTGTAAACCGCCGGTGGAGACCGATGTGGAGGTGTGCGGAAGTCTTGTTTATAACACTCTGGCACGGGCTTAAGTGTGCGCTTTGTCATGCCATACTATCTGTTTTGAGTGTCAGGCCGACTCAGGCATGCATGATTCAAATTAATCAATGTTTCTTTTGTTATAAATTGATGTAAAATTTGCCGCCGAAATCAATGGCAGAATAAGAGAAATATACTTTATCTTTAAGGTCCCCCTGTACCTTATTTACGCAAATAAATGATTTTTTAATTTGATTGTGATTTTGCCTGGCGCACAACACCCCTAATAATAAAGAGCAAATACCTCCAATGTTTAATAAAATTAGTGTTTTATGTTTCTGATAATCTCTTTCAACAATATCTTTGAAATTTAATGAAATGTTAGTACGGTCAATCAGAGATCAGAAGTAACACCTTTAGATTACGAATATAGACCTACGCCATAGACAAAAGACACTGTAAAAATAGTAATGTAAAAATGGAACCAAGAATCTGTTTCGAAAAGTAAGAAGAAAATAAAAACAGTTTTGAATACAGCCAAATGTGCTGACCATGCAAACGTTCAGAAAAGGAACCGACAAAATAATAAGAACCGTATCAAATCTAACACACACTGCAGTCTTTATACCGCACAGTGGGCCGAACTTAAAAACTCTGGACAAAAAACGCCGACCAACGCTAGTCGGTTTAACTGCCAATATCACTGTCATTTGTCTCTGGCCAGCTTTGCGAAACAAAAATTTATTTTGCACTTCTTTAACCCTATTCCGAACTTTATGTACCTTAAAATAGAGATGGAATTGCTGTTTTGCAAATGGATTTTAGTAAAATTGTACGCCAATAACAGGCTCTCAGTGACATGTACGTTTTGAAAGCGTTTCGCTTTATGTCTCTAATTGCGTTAGGCACTGAAATATTTTTGAGTGGTCATATTGAAGTTTTTGACTTAAAAGGTTTAGTTTTTGTGCACTGTGTAAATAACAAAGAGGTTTGTCAATGAAGTTTTTATGCCCGTCAAAGCGTAGTATATCGTTGACATTTTGTGAGTTTTTGAGGAAATATATATAACGGCGGAGTGTTCCCACTTAAATTTTAAGAAATCATCAGCATTGCTGATGTCACTACTCTCGTTATTATTCTCAGACATTGCAGGATAATGAAAACACCAAACAATAGAATTACACTTTATAATTTGGTACACTGTAACGTATGCCCTTATTTAAATTAATAATATTACAAAGCACAGCAATTTAAAACTATTTACTCACAGGATCTCCTGAGTCTTCTACTCTCTACAATTTCCAAAATGGGCCATCAAACACTTTTCAACGATCCAACTAAACTCAAACCAAGAAAACAACATGGCCGATCGCGCCACCGGAACTTGCATAAATATTCAACATTTACATTTTTCATTTATTTTATTCATAAACAATTCACATTCAACATTTTAAACCAAACAATGAGTGACGAATGTAATCGCTATTATAAATCGACAAATATTAACTCAATTTATTAGTAATTTTAAAACCTGAAAATCAATTTTAGCTTTCTTATTTTAAATCGGATGTGTTTTTATCAAGCATTAAGGACGCCATTTTAGTTTCAATGTTATTTTAATCAAATGTAATTTCAGTTAGATAAAACCACACCGATTGATGTTTACAAATCATAATATGAATTAACAATATGGTTTAGGTAATAAATCGTTATAAGTAATTCACATTATAATTTGTAGTTTATTAAACTTGGTATAATGACCATCTAAACATCCTAATTAAAATTACACAATCAAATAAATTGATATTAATGGTTAGAAAAGCTACTAAGCTATTATAGGATTTTAAAATTGGTTTGATTACCCTGAATTATTTAATTAATAAGTTATTACAAACTATAATTAATTTGACGCGCCGACATATACTAGTGCAATGTTTTGTTATTTTGAGCTCGGATGAAGCATATTTGTCGAGAGAGCTGGCAGTGATAAATTCACGGCGCTTTGTTGGAACATTTTATTATTGACTGTTATTTGTAATATTATTTTTATCGTTTAAACTGGCTGGATAGTTTTGTGATAAATATATTTTTTGTTATTTTAATATTTACCTGTGATGAATAAAATAGGTAGTAGGCACATGAAAGGAAAATTGATGACTATGGTCAGCAAGCGTCGAAAGTTTCTTAATATCGTTACTCTATCATACGCTGTTTGGAAACACCTTGAATTGAAGAGAAGCAAAAAAAATTAAACCAATTAATTCGAGAAAACTCAGATGTTTACATAACATAACACCACGGTTAGGCAGAGGTGAACCCAATATCACACTCACATTTCGCCAGTTATGTTTAAGTCCCATGTAATAAGGGGCGATCCTATTTCCATCAACCAGGTACAAAGCTCCAGCCAACCAGGTCCGGACTCCGTGGCTGCTACGGCAAAATCGTGATGGAAAAACCCAATAACAATTTGCCCGACCCGGGAATCGAACCTAGGACCTCATGCTCAGTATTCGCGCTTGCGACCACTTGACCAACGAGGCAGTCGGATGTTATTGCAAAAGTGGTAAGATTTCATTTTACAAATCAAAATAAACATAACATAAAACGAACAATATAACGTTACGTAATTAATTAAAAAACGTACAAGAAGCAAAAAAAAAAAAAGAATAAACTTCTTTACTGTTAATTTTTAATTAATGCCCCATCAATTATAATTAACTTTACATTTTTCCTTAAATGGGAAAAGTAGCCATTGTATACCTTCCGAGCGAGATTATTGTCAACAATGTTTGTACTTTAAGGGAATACAGTTTATTGTATTTTTGAAAATCTGATCATTCAACCTTAAGAGAGATTTGGCAAAATGATTTGTGATGACTGGATACCGAAACAAGCCCGCCACACTGTTCCCAAACCACTGTAACTCCTGAAAGCCAGAATCAACAGTGGCGACCATCAGAAAAGCGCCGAGACAATGAAGCTCGACGAAGTCCCAGAGAATGAATTTAACTGTCTTGGATCCCGCAACGAAATTAATCTGAAAAGTATAGTGGAGGAGTAGGAAAAATCCGTAATTTCCACTTACCGGATACCGAAACAGGAACATTGATAAAGATCTTAGACGGTTGAATCATCACAAAATAAATAAATAAATCACCTGTCTAGCTTTTTTCCAATTATATTGGGGTCGGTTTCCAGTCTAACCGGATGCAGCTGAATCCTAGTATTTTACATGGAGCGACTGCACTATCTGACTTCCAAAACCCAGTTAGTACTGGGTAATACAATACCCGGTAAGACTCGTTGTCAGACTCTCGGGTCACTGACCACCTGTAACTACTTATCCGGCTGAATGATAGGTATAAAACCACCGGAGGAAGTTCAGTGTGGAAGTGTTTTTTTTTTATTCAAATTAACTTTGTGGCTTGTATAACATAAAATATGTTTATATGAACTAAATAACGGTAATATTTAAAAAAAAAGCACCAAAAAAATGATTTTCATCTTGAAACCCTTCTTTTCTTCGCAATCACTCCAAAAGTATCAAATATTCAAACTACACATTTTAATTTCCTAGTTTTAAAACGACAAGCCGTAATTGTTTTCCTTTGTCGCAAAGCAAAAACCGCAGTTTTCAATATCTACTGCCTCAGCTGAGCAATTTTCATAAGAAATTACTATTTCGCAATCAAAATGGGAGCCATTGTAGATTGTCAACCGCCGCTGTCAAAGTTGACAGTAGCTGTCAAGCTATTCAAAAGACAAGATGTTCTGAAAATGTCCTCATCTTTTTTGCATTTCTCATTTATCGGATTTTATACCTACTTTATGCCCACTTTTGTTTTTTTTTTCTTGACGTCTCCGGCTTATTAAATGTTTCGGGGTTTGAAGAGGGGATGATAAAGTGGACAGTGGGTGTATTTATTAAAATACTTTTTCGTAATTTGGTTTTTTGTTAAATCTTTTTTGCTTAAATTAGTCAGGGTTTTATATATTTCAGCATCAGCTATAATGAGAAAATCTGGTGGGTGTCTTTTTTAATCTAATTAAAAGGTTTTTAATTTATAACCATTAATTGTAGTTTTAACTTAATCAAAGAGCACTTGCACAAGGTTTCGTCAGACAGTCTATAAAAAATCAGTTTTAGATGGTATGGTACTACCAATGTCCCTTTGAACAATAAAAGTACAAACATACGTTAAAACCCATGAAATAGTACAATAAATACTCGTTTACTCACACAATACAAAATTTTCTTCCATTCAACTTTATAATCACAACACATGAATCAAGCTGTCGACGGGCGACGCATTATCTCCTAAACAGTAAATCCACCAAGTTTTTAACGAGAAAAGTATCCATTTCCGAACTCATTCTACATTGTATTGCTGTAAACAGACGTGCAAAAGTACCTCATATTTTCCTCACGTACTGGGAATAACATATACACACCACACCTATAAATCCCCGAAGGGCTATGCAGAGGTATATGTACGTAATAGGTACACCTACATTTCACCAGTTATGTTTAAGTCCTATGTAATAGGAGGTGAGCCTATTGCCATCGACCGGGCACAAATTCAGGCTTTTTGGCTGCTACTGAGAAATTCCTGATAGTAAAACCCAGTTTCACTTAGCCCAACCACTAGGCCACCGAAGAAGGACTTTATTCACGTACTGAAAATAAATGTGTTGAAATTGTCGTATCTCTTTTAGTCTGCGGCAACAGTGTATCGGGTCCACAGTCCACATATTTTGTTACTAATTACATTTTTTTACGAGGGACTTTTTACAACGATACTGAAAGGTCCCTAATTTGTTTTAACGTATGTTGCTATTCGCTCGTTCGGTGGTAATTATTGTGTGCTTGAAAATTTAGTGGTGTTCGGGAAACGGTTCTAAATTATCATGAGAGTTTGTGTCTGCTCAGGGTCGTGAAATATTTTAACAATTTTATTTGAGTACCTAGGTTATTTACTTTTTGACCTAAATGTTAAGTTTATTTATTTTTGTGGTAGGTACCTAAATATTCTTTGTTGGTCTTTGACGTAGGTATTTCGTGGTATTTAATTGGGCTGTTGTGTGGTGTTGTTTTAAATTGATTTTTTCTCTTAATGTCGTACTATACCTACCTATGGACTCTTGTTCGAAATAAAGTTTTTTGATTGATTGATTGATTTCTTTTGATGCAATCGGTTTTCAGTATACCTGATACCTGTTTCTTCTATTCTGAAAGTTGTTCTCTTAGTTGCCATGGCATAATTGTATGAATTATTTTGGTTTTTGAATTGTATTTTTTTTGTGTTTTTACTGTGGACACTTTTACCGTGCATGTGCGAGATTATTTAATTTTTTGAAATTATTAATGCATTATTTGTATTTTTTTAAGTCAACTTCCGATTTATAAAAAGTATTGTATTGACTTTTCGTTACGCGCCGCTCCCCCACCTACCGACCGAGTCGAGTATAAATCAGGGTGCGCGGCGCTCGACAGATCAGAAGGAAGGCCGAGGTATCCTCCGCTGATAGTGGATAGGCTGCCGGGTTGGGCCGCCCACTTTAAGGCTCTCAGGCAAAAGCTGGGCCACCCCCCCAATGCCCGTCCTTTGGGCAAGGGGATTCGGTTCTCGCCCGAAAGCGAGGACGAATTTAGGGTGGTCCAGAAGTACCTGACGGACCTGGAAAAGATGGATGGCACCTCGTGGTTCGCCTACTCGCTGCCAGCGGAGCGAAGCATGAAGGTGGCGATCACAGGGTTGCCGGTAGACACCCCCCCGGAGGAGATTGAGGAGGAGCTCCGGGACATGGGATACGAGCCGGAGTACGTGCGCCACATTAAGGCGCGCGCAGGACGACCCGGCTGCGTGTTCCACGCTGTCCTGAAGAGGACATCGGAGGCCAGGTCCATCTTTGACACCACCACTTTTATGTGTATGAAGGGTGTCAAGATTGAGGCCTGGCGGGGGAAACGTGGACCAGCCCAATGCCACCGGTGCCAAAAGTTAAGGCACTCTTCGCACCACTGCCACCGGCCGCTCGCCTGTGTCCGCTGTGGAGAGGGACACGCTGCGCGGGACTGCCCCCGCCCACGCGAAGAGCCGGCGACATGCATAAACTGCGGGGGCGAGCACCCCGCCAACAACGTGCGCTGCCCCACCTTCCAGGCGGAAATCCGGAACAGGCGAGCGGGCACTGTCGCTGCCACGACCGCCTCACGCCGACCCTAAGAGGTCACCGAGGGGCATACAGACGTGGCCTCCACAGAGGTCCAAGGCGCGTCGCTTATGGCGGCGGCCAACGGGCCCACCAACAGGGGAGAAGCCCCCCCCCTCCTCCTCAAAGCGGCGGAGGAATCGGAAGGGGAAGAAACGGAGGGGAAAAGGGAAGAAAGCCGAGCCATCCCTCCCCCCCCCCCGCACCCATAGAGGAAACACGGGTCGACCTTACCTCGTCCCAGGCGCAGGCTGTGCCACCAGAGCCAATATCGCAGCCACCAAAACAAAATCAACAGAGGCAGAGTAGAGGGCTGTCAGCTGGCGCCGGCACAACGCGGCCCCCAGCCCTCCAACAACAACAACAGCGGCCCAAACAGGCGCGCGCCGGTCCAGCTGCCGGCAGCAATATAAACACAACTACGACGAAGGAATTCACAGCCTGCGCCGTCCAACTGTTAATGGACTTAATAAAAGCCATAAGGCAGGGACAGGACGCGGGTTTGGTTATCCTCGACGGCTTGGCCTCCCTCCTCAAGCTGTATAATGGCTAGGCCGTTGAGGGTAATCCATTGGAATGCCCGCGGCCTCAGAGGTAAGGTCGCCCCCCTCCGCCGCATCCTAATCAATGAAGACATCGACGTGGCGCTAGTAAGCGAGACGCACCTGGGACCGGCTGATAAGCTTAAAATCTCGGGTTACTTCGCTTACAGGAAGGACGAAAGGTCGGCACTCGGCACCCCATACCGTGGTCTGGCGGTACTGGTGAGGCGTAGGGTCGTCCATCAAGAGCTCCCTGTGCCGTCGCTCGGCACGTTCTACGCGCTGGGTGTGCAGCTGCACGTTGCCGGCGAGGATCTCGCCATTTACGCCTGCTATAAGGCGCCCTCGGCCAAACTAGATCCCGCGGAGCTGAGGGCCCTTCTCGAGGCCTACGGCGGCGCGACGATCCTTGCTGGTTACCTGAACTGCAAGCACCCAGCGTGGAACTCCGCCGCGACAAACACGGGGGGTAGACGACTCTACGCGGACACGGAAGCCTTCGGCTACACGGTGTCCGGCCCAGAAACGCCTACCCACTATCCGGACGCCTACACTCACATGCCGGACGTGCTGGACATCGTGGCCTACCGAGGGCTACACTGCCAGATCACGCAGCAGGTGCTAGACGACGAGATGCAGTCCGACCATCATCCTGTTCTCGTCGTCCTATCGGGGATGCCGACCCGACAGCTACCCGCAGCGCCACGTCGACAAATAGACTGGGAAGTTTTTAAAGAAAAGGCTGAGGCCACCACTCCGACTCGGCCCCTGACTACCTCCGCGGACGTGAACCAAGCCGCGGATGACGTCACCGCTTGCATACGGAGCGCCTTAGAAGCGGCGACGATGTCGGTACCGCAGGGGAGAGTGCAACAGCCGCCCCTGCCTGCGTACCTACGACGGTTGATCGCCGACAAGAGGCGCCTTCGCAAGCGGTGGCAGCAACTGAGATGCCCGGCGTTAAAACTAGGGTGAACCGCCTCGCGGAGAGGATTAAGGCCGAGTTGCGGGACCGGGAAGCCGAGATCTGGGAAGACCGCATTCAGGAGGCGGCTGGCAGCTGGCCATCCGCCCATAGACTCTGCCGCCAACTAAAAAATGCCCCAGCTCCGGTGCGCCCACTACTAGATAGCGGCGGGGCGCTCAAGTATGTCGCAGAGGACCGCGCGGAGGTCTTCGCCGAGCACCTGGAGTGTCAGTTCCGACCGAACCCGACTAGCGAAGTCGAACATTTCGCAACAGTCGAGAAACACCTTGGGGACTACTTCACTACGCCGATAGCTCCCGAGGAAGATCCTATATTTTTCTCGCCTGGGGCAGTAAGACGCGCCATCCTGAGGACGAAGCCCAGGAAGGCCCCCGGTGCGGACGGTATCAACAACGCAGTGCTGCGCCAATTGCAGTACCGTACGGTAGCGGCGCTGGCACGCCTGTACACGGCGATACTGCGCACCGGGACGTTTCCTTCCTCGTGGAAGGAAGGGCGCGTCATTATGCTGCCCAAGGCGGGGAAAAACATACTGAAGCCGGAGAGCTATCGGCCTGTAACGCTGCTGCCCACCACCTCCAAGGTGTTCGAAAAACCTGTTGCGGCATCTCCAGCCGCACATCGACCCGCGGCCCGAGCAGTTCGGGTTCAGGTCGGAACACAGCACGACGCTTCAGTTGTCGAGAGTACTGCACCACATGGCGCAAGCCATTAACAAGAAGGAGTATGCGGTTGCAGTACTCCTCGACATGGAGAAGGCCTTCGACCGCGTGTGGCACGAGGGCCTATTATTCAAGTTGGCCACATCCGACGCGCCCCGCAGCGTTGTAAAGGTGGTCCAGTCTTTTCTTACAGACAGAAGCTTCCGCGTGGTGGTCGAGGGAGCGCTCTCCAGTGCCCGACCGGTGCTGGCCGGAGTGCCCCAAGGCAGTTGCGTGTCGCCGGCGTGTTACTCGCGTTACACCGACGACATCCCCACGACACCAGAGGCGATGCTCGCGCTGTACGCCGACGACGCCGCGTACATCACTACATCGCTTAACGCGAAGTACGCGGCGGTCAAGATGCAGCGCGCGCTAGTCCTGCTGCCTGACTGGTTGTCAAAGTGGCGACTGTCGGTTAACGTGGGTAAGACGCAGGCGATGGTCACTGGACTAGTGCCCCTCCCACCACCCCTGACTCTACAAGGCGCCGACGTCGAGTGGTCGCCCCGGGTGAAATACCTGGGCGTCACCATCGACCGTCGGCTCACCATGGGCCATCACGTCCGCCAGGTCGCGGCACGGGCTGGGGTTGCCCGCCACCAGCTCCGTCCGGTGCTCTTGTCTCGCCTACCGGTGCGCGTCAGGTTGGGCGTGTAAAAAACTTATATACGCCCGATTCTGACGTACGCCGCCCCCGCATGGTACATCTTCGCATGCGAGGGGCACAAAAAGCTTCTCCGCACGCAGCAGAACATGGCGCTGCGGACAATTGTCGATGCCCCTCGCTTCGTGAGGAACGACGTTATCGTGCGGGACCTCGGGATCGAGAGCCTGGACGCCTTCATCCGGCGCCTTGCGACGGGAATGTTCGCGCGTGCCGACGCATCTGCTTGGCCACACGTCAAGCACATTGCGCCGTGGCATGCGCGCCCCCCTGACGCGAGGCGCCCTCTCCCCCGCGACCTGGTAGCGGAAGATGAGCTCTCCCCACCGGACTTGACGCCTGGGTAAGCTATTCTCCAGGATACACGCAGCTTACCTACACAATTACGACTCTACACACACAACACACATCCAGTTGCGTGTACTGTGCTAAGTTAATATAGGCAGGCCACAACCACAGCTACAACCACACATGCATCCCTACACAAGCACGTAAACACACGCGTAGACTCGCGGCGCGGGCTCGCGAGCCACGCTTGCACTGGGCGGTGTTTACACAGTACAATACCGCCTATACTCACATAACGGTTCCTCGCCTGTAACGTAACCGGCTAGCTCTGGAAGCGGGGCGGGCAGGGATCATTACATCCTCCGTAGGTGCGTCGGAGTCGGCACCTCTGTCGCTGGTTGTCCCCCGCCGGGCCTCCTTCGGGTCTCACCTGGCGGGGACAGACCGCCGAGGTGTCGTGAAGAAAACAGTGCTGTATGGACAGCGCTGTAGGCGCGCCTACGGAATACTCCATAGCATCTATTCACAGGCGTGCGACATTGCGGTCGCACGCCACTAGGCCACAGCCTAAAGGCGCAAAAATGACGGGCCTGTTTTTACAGGCCACGGTATGGCCTCCGCGGCCAGGGGGCACAGCCCCGATGCCGCCTGCCGCGCCCCCGGACGGGGGCGTAGCGACATCCCTCGACGACAGATCAGAAGTTGTCTAGTAGCAGACACGGTACGAAGGTGCTCTGAACTGTCAGGTAACGTTGAGTTTATTATTACTTTATATTGTTACTATGCTTGTTGCTATGTTGATGTGATAATTAGTTACTTATTTACTGAACCGTTATTTAATTGTGTATTTGCTGTATTGCTTCCTATTTTCATGCTATTCATCATATATACATCCTTATGTAAAATATATCGATTTGATTTATTTAACTATTTCTTTCGTATTATTTCCACAATCTCCCACATGCACATCTTGCTACATTGTTCTCACATAATATACCATCTCAACATGAATGATGTAACCAAGATTTTGTAACAATATTTTGATTTAAAAGAGTGTCCATAGAGTTTCTTGCCCGTTCATTTCCATAGAGATCTACGCTAGTAAATGGGCAACTACAGTACTTTCACAGTTTTTATGTTTTGTGACTGGGACTGTTGCTACATTCAATTTTCATCTTTGTTTCGAAAATTCAAAAGTGCCTGTAACTGGCCTACTTGAAATAAATGCTTTGATTTTGATTTTGTTCTCACACGTTTCATACACGAAACATTTAAAAATTAAATTGATTAGATATTTTGCTGAAAAAAATAATAATTTATATATTAGGTAAACTAAGTAAATACTCCGCAGCCTAAAACAGTACCTGAAACCCAGTACACCAAGTTGTCATCCCCAACCTAAATGAAACTTACATTAATTCCACGCCAATCTTGCAGCAACTTCCAAAACTGATTCTATTTACAACATTTCAGTAATTTTCAGTTTAATTAAGAATTTATGAAAGTTGTCCTCGTTTCCACGGTGTTCATTTAAAACGTCGTAACTGTATTTTGTGATTGTTCGTCCAAGTAATTTCGAAGTCGGAACTATCCTGTATTTAGCCGACGCGACGGTTTAACGCCTTCACTGAGTCGTTATGAATAGTAATTTTTGGGAGTACTGAATTTCGTAGCCTGTATCTATAATTATTTTTATTTTCTTCGTTTCATAATTAGTGCTTTGTTTATTTTTCGTCTAGGAAGTAAATATAATTAAATAATAGATATTGTTGTTGGTATTTTACAGTAATCATTTTTCTTGGAAAATATATCAGTGGGAGTTACATAGTTACGTGGTATATACTTAATCTGATTATTCTGGTATGAGATTTTCAAAGTAGGTTTGAAATTAGAAAAAAAATCATTAGAAGAAGAAATGAAAATTCAAAGTTTTTTTTATTGTTTAGCCAGACTGTTTTATTATATCTAAACGTAACATTATTTTCTTGAATTAAAAAGCTAGAAAAATATTGTCCAAATGATAATAATCGACTAGCAAGAACTCTAATAAAACCACAGAAACCCGCACTCTCCAGAATGAAATTGGAGAACGTCTTAACGGGAACATTTTAGGTGTCCGACGACTTCCAGTGCTGGGCAGTTTAACCCACTTAGCCGGATAGTTGGCTTAAGTTAGCTAATTCAATAACCCACTCAGAAACGAACTGAATTAAGTAAGGAGTTAATTTTTTAAATGGAGTAAGGGTTCCGTCGTCGTCCGAATTTTGCGAATGAAACGAAATAACGTTGGAAAGAGCATGTTTTAATGTTTGTATATGAATTTTAGGTAAATATTTTGGGCTAGTAGTTGTAGGAGTTTTGTTGTTTAAGCGTGTAATAGAATTAGGAAGATTATCACTATTATTTAAGAAGAGGGTTTGTATTTATTAGGTTGGGTTTGGGTTATCTAGTTTGCGTTGCAAATATTCAGAAAATAGTCAGTGACTGTTTTATTTGCATACTGTTTTATATTTCTTTTTTTTTATTTAAGAATGAAGTTCATTTTAACCTTGTTTAAAGTCGATAAATAACTAATTATCAACTAAATACATAACCATACCTACTATTTAATATGCTTTGACTGTTCATAACTGCAAGTAAACAGGTGAACATGCTTTCAACGTCGTTTTTCTTAGCCAAAAGTAAAAAGGTTTAAAGAAGGGGCTGCAATTTGATAAAAATAATCATAATATATCGTAATAACTTTAGAAAAAACATGAAAGAATGTCCAAACACTCACAAAACAAACATTTAATTTTTATTTATTTAAACTTTACGCACAATAGTGGTGCCTAGGCGGATCTAATGCCACTAGGCACTCTCTACCAGTCAACTTTAATGCTATCATTATAATAGACTACAAAAAATAATACTTAAAAAATAATTAAGTACCTACTTGTTTTTACATTCACAAAAGACGAACCAAACCACAAAACCCACATCTCCAACTTAGTTACAAGTAGCGCCATCTAGCGGTTCACACCGCAACCTCTTCAAAGAACCTCCAAACAAGGTTAGCTCGCAACGCCCCCAATTGGATAGCGTTGCTGGTTTAATCGCCACTGAGCAGTAATTATGGAGGAGGTATTAAGAAACGTTGATAATAATCATATTATAAATAAAAATAGTTAATTTTACCTTGACAATTTTAAACAACATGGGCAGCTGAAACAGAAAATCATATTGCAAGTAGTTTATAAAACCTGAAAAGTGTATAAAACCTGAAAAGTGGTAGTGAATATTTAATTAATTTTGCGAATGGGCTACTAGAATCGATTCTTTTTTTCCGTGTAAAGTTCTACGTTCAAAAGTACTTTTCAATTGTCTGATTAAAATAAATGGTCTGACTTTTAACCTGTAACATTGCTTTGCGAAATGTCTAAGAAACTGTTTACTGACCATAATTTGCAATGGAAGGTGGAAAAAGAATGTTACTAATTACAAATTAACAGCTTTTACCAAGATCATGCCGCCTCCATAATTACTGCCAGCTCTTGGTCTATAATTACTGTATACACTTAAACTTTTGAGAGATGATGTGACTTTGTACGGAGGTGCAATCGGATGTTAGGTCATTCAGTTTTTGGCAAGTTTTTGATGTTAAGACTGAGGTAAAGGAGTCTGGTTTATTTGATTTGTGCGAATTTAAACATTAAGATCTTTTATGTGTTTTTACCCACGAACGGAGACGGTGTATGCGTTTGGGGTGAGAGGATATTTATTTGTTTGTTTGTGCAAAAACATGTTGCCATTTTTCTCCAAAACTAATAGTCCAATTTTGATGCAGTTTTCAGTTATGGGTTCGGGTTTGATTGGTGCATGTTCTTAGATAGGTGCTACGGTGACAACTCACCAGTTGTCTTCTCACGAGGGAACTCCTTAACTGTAAATAGCACGGATACGAAAATTTGTAGACGCGTTCATATTTGATAGATAAACATGATTTCTCTCATGACCTGATCCTACAGCCAGGAATGTCTTCTCACGAGGGAACTCCTTAACGGTAAATAGCACGGATACGAAAAGTTGAAGACGCGTTCATATTTAATAGATAAACATGATTTCTATCATGATCTGATCCTTCAGCCAGGATTGTCTTCTCCAAACTCCTCAACAGTTAATGTTATAAAAAAAACTAAACGAGTTCAATGATTACGACAATACTAAAAAATTAAATTATAAATAAAAAAACCTTTTTATAAATAATCTTTTATAAAAATGCACTGAAAAAAAGAAAATAAACCGTTTAGTAAATGAAAACAAAAAAATGTCATAAAAGCTTGTCCCGACTTGGGGTCGGCTTCCAGTCTAATCGGATACTGGTATTCACCAGTATTTTTTTTTACCCACGACGAAACGGAGACGGTATGATGCTCTCTAAAAAGTTTAAAATAAAAAGCAATTTTTTTTTTAAACCCACGACGGAAAAGCAATTGAAAAAGTATAAAACAATTTAATAAAAAACCCAAGAATATCCGTCGGGGCCCTAGTAGCATTTTTTTTTGGCATTTAGTTGGGCCACATACCTCTGTGTATGGCCCAACTAAATGCCAACAAAAAATGTTACTAGGGGGGCTGCCATCACTATTTTAAATTTCATCATAAATTAAAATCAGTATCATCATCAACTACTAAAGGTTCCTGTAGTCACTATAGGGGCACGGCCTACTCATTAAGGGTGTAAGTATAGCGCTATAAAATCTCCAATTATTCAAGTTACTATAGAACTGCAAAACTAGTTCCTTTAATGGCAGCCCCGACGGATATTATTGGGCATTTTAAATGCGTTATTCGTTCTTTTACTGTTATGAACTAATGGGGTAACTATAGTAATTTTATTTGTTCATGCAGCTAGTTATTGTATTATCTAGAAGTTTTTAACTTAACATATCCTGACCTTTCGAAAAGTAGAGGTGTGATTGTATAGATGGCTTTTTTGTCTGTTGTACTTAGAAACAAAAGTTGGTCGTTCTTTAAAAAATAATTGTGTAATGTTTAAAATGGAAATACATTTATATGTCGGATCCAGTCATGAGTACGGACGCGCGAATGAATCGAAAGCGCCCCCGTGGTGACATCACGCGACCTACTTACCAGTCTACCCCACCATGGCGTGCTTCTACAGAGTCTTGATGTTAACAGCTCGCGGCAAGGACATTTTGGGTCTGATCGCAGCGGAGTTTAGACGTTTTGAAACTGTACCCGATTCATTGTGCCTAGTGTTATTGTGTGAAAGTGGAATGTCAAGTAATTTGTTAGTTTACTCAGTGTATCTGTTTGAAAAGAGTAACCATGGAGTTTCTTGCCGGTTCTTCTCCATGGAAACGACCAACCCGAGCCGTGCATGTTTTCATAGCACGAAACCCGTCTTCTGCCTACGTAAGCTCGAGCCTAGCGAAATAAATTCCTGACAACACGACATATAGATACTGTTCACGAATTACAATTATACCACAAGACTTCCCTAATTTGTTTAACATCTATAAATTACTGTAACAACATAATCTAAATTCAACATGAATAATTCACAATTATTCAAACGAAGCCTCATAAGCACCAGATTATAACACTAACAAATTAAACAAAATGCAAATCTATCAGAAACAGCGTCACATAATCCGGTTGCAGCCGCTTTAGTCTGGTTACAACCGGTTCGCGCCGCTTTCATCCGGCTATAACCGCTCGAGCAAAGATTACAGGGTGCTTTAGCAACTCGCGGGGGCTTATTAAGCATCTAGAGGCGAAAATGTAAATTAGCAACGAAATTGCGAAGTGATGTTCGACTTAATGACACTCGTTCGCGTTCTTGAGTGTGTTAAGTTCAGTCTGCAATCAGCTCGTGTGAACGTCTTTACGTTTTGCTAATGGCTGCCGCTTCTGTTGATGTTTAAGTCTATGTACATCGGAGATGGATGTGGTGTTAACGTGTGAAGATGCGTGTTTGATGTGTATGGGGGATAATACAGGGAAGCTGTTGCAAAAACAATTAGGAGTTACAAATGGCTAAGGTATCGTTGGATTAGTAAAGAAGATGTATACGCAACATCTCTGGATAAGGGGGTATAGAGGATCGGGAAGTGTGGCAAAAGAAATGAAATGCCTAAATCAAGCAGTGGCTGATTTCGGGCCGAAATGATGATGTTGATAACATGTCTGTAGCCAATAGTGTCAATTAATCGAAAAATTTCCAGTTCCAACAAAATTCTTGCACTGGAGATTAACAAAAAAAGCAACAAACAAAACACACTGTCACTAACAAAATCTCAAGCACCTCGACACCACAACTAAATAAACCCCTGTACACACAACCGGTAACACCATAAACTAAAACCCAAACTCATTTTTCAGCCGCTAGCGTCGACGGCAATCGAATTAGCGCCGAGTTCGTGTGCCCTAGACGTTACGGCCCGGCCACACGTTACACGCTCTTAAGCAAACTTTGTAACGCTATTACCAACTTGCCACCACCACTAGCTTGTCAGATCGGTAATGGAACCTTCGGAATACAATCTCGTTGGACTCCAGGACTTGAGAACTACAGTTCTGCGAAATTGGACGCGACTAACGTCCGTGAAGTTAGGTTATAAACTCTTGTTGTGGTAGTTGGTTGAGCCTGCATGCGGTTGCAGAGACAGATTGTGAAGTTTGGTCTATTATTGTATTCCCAAAGACTGCTGGGAAATGTTGAAAATAACACAATGGAAGCTTCTTGCTTGAAGTTCAATACTAAAGCTACAGCCTTCACAGTTATTTAGCTAAATGACAGTGATGTTTAATTGCGTTTCATTAAGGTTGTTCTTCAGTTGTTGCGATTGACAAAGCTATAAAAATGTGAGTAAACGTTATTCTCGTCGCAATAAGATTGCTAATTGGCTGCTGCTGCCAGAGGCATATAACTATGAAGGACTGTACTGTGCATTTTCTGTCTACATCTATGACATCTGTAGGCTTACGACCGCATGCGGCCATGTGGGCATTAAAGCAAAAAGTAGCCAAGAGTTTAGTCCTGTGTTTTTGTAGAACTGAATGAATGACGGTTGTCATTGTATTGTAACCCGTTGTTGTTAGAATTGGCGTTCTTTATTGAGGAAATGATGAAATGGCTCCAGATACGTGACTCAGGAAATAGAGGGTTAGGGTAACGTAATTGGAGGCCGTGTGTTTTAATTCTGTTCAATGAAGGGTTGAATAAAGTGAGATGTTGAAGTAGGATATTTTTAATATTTTGCTATGAACGTGAGGTGTTATATTAACTGACTTCAATATAAAGTATGAGGTTATCAAATCGAAAGATTTTTTTTTGTGTTTGGCCAATTTCTTCTCCAAATTGTGCACCGTATTTTTTGTTTGGAAGAGTATTATTTCGCGGTGATCCTGTTTTTTAGACAAATACCGTATCGTTTTTATAAAATTTAAAGAGTTTGTAAGTTACAATTAAATTTCTAACCAGTCCTAATACAATTCAAGGTCAAAATAAAACTTTGCTACAACACTAACAGATAACTCTGTAAGTGTTGTGGCAAAGTTCAGGATCAGAATGTCATTAATTGAACATTATCAATGCCCTTCATGATGCAGTAAAGACATACCAATCACAGACGAAAGCATTAGCTCAATAGCATAGCAAACTCAAGACCAATGTCATCAACTGTATTATTCGAAGAGGTATGCATAACTATCCCTTCTTTATATAAAACTCAACGCAACCCAATTTAAATTCACACATAATCGGATTATGTGGTTATTAAGGTATTACATCACCGAACACATTTCTCTCATTCATCATAACTTGTGACAATCAATCTCTTGAGGACAATGACACCTCGTTACTATGTCTTTGTTACGTCACAATTTGCTGGCAAATGATAGGAGCTCATTGACCATGCTGGCCATTTTAGGTAGTCGGACATTTTAATGGGGGTCCTATTGTGTGAGGTGAATGGGAGGCGTTGATGTTAGAAGTGTGGATGTGAACTTAATGTGGGCCTGTGAGTTAATATGTCACAGGGTAGAGATTTCCTTTGTTTTGACGCACTTTTGGCACAAGAATTGGAGTTTTCAGAGGCCTAATTGTGACAAATTCATTATGGAAAAGTTACGGGTACACTGATGGGGTATATAATTATAACTAACTAGCGGACGTCACGCGGTTTTACCCACGTAGTTCCCGTTCCCGTGGAAGTACGGGGATAAAATATAGCCTATGTTACTCAGGGTGAATGTAGCTTTCTAATGGTGAAAGAATTTTTGAAATCGGCGCAGCAGTTTTTGAGTTTATTCATTACAAACATACATACACACACACAAAAATACAAATCTTTCCTCTTTTTAATATTATAGTGTAGACAAAAGCTTTTCCTTTGCATCAGTGTTTTCCTTAAACACTTGATGGTGCCAGGTATTCACTTCGGTTACTGTTTATAATGTGAAACGACATAGAATTGGGTAACATAAAACCCCCTGGTTAAACTGGCTGTCTAATTTTCAGGTTTGACTACCTCGGGGTTGCGGGACTGCTCGAAAGAGATACCGTGGCCCCGGAACACAAAGGGCGATGAAGGAACATGGATGGGTTTTAGTCAGTAAAAGTCTGACACTCCCTCCTGCTCCGCCCAGAGCGGGAGAAGTCATTTGATGATTTCCCAACCGAAAAAAAAAAAAAAAGAAAAAAGAAGGTTTGACTACCTATGGCGACTGTCAAAATTGACAAATGACTACCGGTACAAGTAGGTGACCACTATAAGTGTGTAGGCCAAGACGGCGTCGCTTTCAAGATATGTCAAACTTGCTACATACTCGGTACACAGATAAGTTGGTTGAAGTATAAGTCTGTTTTCAATATCTTAATAATATATAATATAATTTCGATCATCAAGCAAAGGTAAACACATAAACAGTTTTACTTTAACTTATCCATATAAACCAAAACCACGAACCCTTGAACAAGGTTGTAGGTTTCATAGGAAAATCGCTCGACCAACACAAGGCTAGCAGTAATCGTGTTACCTAGTAACGAGGCTGGAACGTCGCTAGATTAAAATGATGTTACGCTGGATTTGTTACTAAGGCTTTCAATTTGATTAGGAAACGCTGCTTTGAACTTTTGGTTTGAAAATGGTGAGGGTATTTATAGAGAGATGTGTTTATGTCGACTGCCTCGTTGGTCATGTGGTGGCAATCGTGACTGCTGAGCATGAGCTCCTGGGTTCGATTCCCGGGTCGGGTAAATTGTTATTGGGTTTTTCCATCAGGAATTTCTGTAGCAATCACAGTCACGGAGTCTAGATTTGTGACCGGTTGACGGAAATAGGCTCGCCCCCTACATGGGACTTAAACTTAACTGTTGAAATGTGGTGTACTATTAATGTACCTAATAGTACACCACATTTCATCAAATCACAAAAAAGTGAAAAATAACTTTAGCTTCAGAAGTTGGTGACAAAAAAACTAAATTAATCAAACAAAGGTCACCGACTTCTGAAGCTAAAGTTATTTTTCACTTTTTTGTGTTTTTTGAAGTCAGTTTTATTTTTATAAAAACATATTGATTCAGTCAGTGTGTATTGTATGGTTTTCAAAATTTTAGTTAGTGCTTTGGAATTTCCGACCATCATTACGATTGCTTATTCAGAGCAAGTCTTAGAAATTAAGGATTACTAATTTAAATTAATATTTTAATGGGATGAAAAGTTCCTCATCCACTATTGAAGAGAGGATCCTGTGACCAGACGAGTGTTGTCTTTCAATTTATAAAAAACCGAATTCCTTGTAAACCCATAATGCGCGACAAAATTTGTAGGGCAGTATCAGTATAGCAATGGTCATCATCTTTCACAACCACGCCGTTTCAATGTTGCCGAACACAAAAACATGTCGCGCAACTTTTGTTTACCATAAATACTACTCCCTAAGTAGGCCAAAACAATTGCCCCACCTACTTTCAAACCCCATAAATAAAAAGTCAATACCCCAGCTTACCAGTGAACAGCTTCCGAGCTGGACCCGCTTAACACCCACGGGATGGCTAACCCCAACATATCTTTAGACTAGACGAGTCTGGGTAAATCGAAAAACTTTAAATGGGTCCAATTTCCAGCGCCTCGCCTCCCCGTAGCCGTGCCCCGCGAGACGTGGGGCAATTAAAAGAATTGCTCCGCTACGATTCAGTCCAACGACTAAAAATGGAAATATAGTGAGGAATGTTTGGGATGGGGACGTTGCTGTTGATTCTGAAGTACAGAGTACAGAAGGTTTTCTAAGCAGTCCTTACCTGAACAGGTTGGCGCATACAATACTGGTGAACAAGACCTAGTCAAAGTATAGTTCTGTTAGAGATTTAAACGGTGATGGACAATGTTTTGCATTAGATATAAACTAATAAAGGCCAATGTAAATACTGTTGAAAGCTGTTATGGAATACGGAATGCTTTAAAAGCAATGACCATTTGCTTAAGCCCTCTTGTTGAACAGTATTGTTTGTCAACCCTTAAAGATCTGTGATTTTATTAAAATAAATTGTCATTATAACACGAAATTAGTCTCATTAATAAAAACTAGACCGATAACTTAACTAAAAATTATCATGTAATATTGTAACATTTTGCTCTGAACTATAGCATCGTCATTTTCATGAATTGCTCCTTATCAAAATATATTTTTAGTATGTCTTCTTCTTCCGTACTTCTCTGTTAGTCGTCACCTCCGTAGTCACCCCATTATTATGTACTCTTAAGTTCACCTCATAATTAAAACCCACTCAACTACCCTCAACCCCTATAACTCATCAGTCTATTGAACACCTATTATAGCCCTCACTCGAGCCTTCACACCGCAAAGACGACGACTCGACCCATAAATCACACTCAATGGGGTTGTAACTCTACACTCTTGTTTACAGGTAATCAGATGCCAGCAGTCAAGGTTAATGACCTGTGCGTGTGTCTTGAGTGTGTCACTTATTGGCTGATAAATAGGGGTTGATAGATGTCATTGTGGGAGTTTGAAGGTCGTGTTTGTTTGTACATAGTTGTGACCTTATGCTTGTAATCTGCTGGGGAGTTTGTACAGCCACGTTTTTTTCCTTGCTAGAACACTAGAAAGTGTCGAAAAGTGCTGATTTGAGGACTGTATTATGCAATTTTGTCGTTCAAATAGTGCTGATTCAGTCTAATTTGGGTACACGACTTTTTATTTTGATTTTTCAAGATTCTGATTTATACTTCGTCAAGTCCCATACAAGGTCAAATTAGTTGCAGTGACGCCGAAACGTCTGAAAGCCTCTAATGCACTCCTTAATTGTTGAGCTGTTGTCATTTTTATGAAACTCCATGTTGCAATACACACATAAAAGCGCCGTAACGGGATGGCCTCTGATCGGGATAAGCTAGTAAAACGAAGTAAGTATAGCTGAACTGGTGCTGTGCAATACTCCAAGGTGTCTGTTGAGCTTCTTGAAATGAATTATTTTTTCCCTAAACTTTGTGTTTTTTGTGTATCACCGGTTCTGGCGCAGATTTTCCTCTACTGTAGTTCTTGTCTATTTGTCTTCTTGCATTACAAAATATCCCGTCTCAAAAACGCAGCGTCTACACACAAATCTGGACTCCGTATATTCCAAATCAAAGATATCCACGATGCGGCGCTTGTTCTTCTGCGTCGTTACACCAAGAATTAAGTCTTAATAGGCCAGTTGAAACACCTTCAATTACTACAAGATTAACTAACGTATCATGTGTGTAATGTATTGTTATTATTGCTGTTGTATTCTTAATGATGACTTGACTTATTTGTGTGATATTGATAGTAAAAACATTAATTGTTCCGTAAAATTGCCGAAAGATTTAAAAAGAAAAGTTCGTTTTTTGTTAGCATTTCAAGTGCCCAACTGCTGAACAAAGGCCGACGAGGCCTTTCTCCTTCCAAACCTCTCTATCTTGTGCGATCTCTGGCCATGTTCACCCCGCAAACAAGATCAGATCGTCACGCCACCTTTGCTGCGGTCTACCTTGGCGGCGATTTCCACCACCAGGTGTCCAGTGAGTGACGATCTGTACCCACCTCTCCGAGTGCATTCGTGCTACATGGCAAGCCTACTCCCACTTTAGCTTGGCTATTTTTCCCCAATATCTGCAACTGAGCTGTTAGACAAAACTTCTTACGAAGACAAGATTCACCGTTTGTTGTTCTAGTCGCAAGCACGGCTGTTGAGCATGATCAAGCAAAGTGATATTGTTTGTTTTTATCAGGAATTTCTCAGTAACAGCCCAGAGTCTGGATACGTGCGATTCTATGTGCATGTACTATATGGTAGGTACACCTCTGCGGCCTGCCTATCTAACCTTTCGGGGGTAACAGGCGCGATGTTGTTTAATCCAAAATAATATTTGATGATTTTAAAGACCGCATATTTTAAATATGCAGTTAAAATACTTAACAATCAAACTGCAAATAAATGAATGAAGCCGGTTCCACTCAATCCCCGTGCAGTTACCGATCCTTGCTGGCAGCAGTCTCTGAGGTATTCCTCTATCACAACCGCAATCATTGAGCAAGAATCTCTTTCAAGTTTCAACCGTACTAGACGATGAAGAAATTAGAAATGCAAGTAGTCGGGGATTGAGAAGGATTTGTAATATCAGACTTTGGTAAGATTTTAACGCAAGACATGAACTTTTACTCAGGTGTAAAATAAAAATTTGATGGACATCTTGTAAGCGGTCTTCGTATATTGCAAGAAAGGAGATATCTGATGTTATGACGAGTATGTTAAGAAGATATGCCTAATAAATTGGGCATAAGGGCAGGAGAATGTGATGAACTTGGAAGCGGTATTTGTTTTTTATTGTTACTACTAATTTATGCATTATGATGCGTTAAGCGCTAGGCTTATTCAAAACATCGTTATATTTCTATATTTTTGACGCACGGAGGGGTATGTAATGATGTCACCTATCCACAGACCGACCTCGGCAAGCGTTGCTTAACCTTGACGATCAACCCGTGAGGCTGTTATTGCTTAACCATGACCATTTCTACAATAAAAGCCTCCACTCTAAATAAAAGGGCCCAGCAATGTGTTGTTTAGATACTTATGTAAACACTATTAATGAAATTGTCTGACTTTAGCCCGAGGAGGGTCACAAGCAAAATAACAAAGCAATTTAAAATTCGATACTATTTGTGTTAAGGTATGAACATACTATGGCCTTTTTGTGATACAGAAAATATGGGAACGATTTTGTTGAGACGTCGCTCGACAAATTTTTATAGAAAACAATTTATTAGGTCCTCAATTGTAGCGATTTATTTTAGAGATGTTCAGATCATTTTTTTTAAACTGTGAAAATGGTTTCCAAGGTAAGCTCTAGTGATCTCTTGGTTTGTTTTCTATTACCTAATTTCACCACTGAAAATAAAATAAGATTACTAGTCTAATATTGACACTAACAGTTGTTCTTTTACGGTACTGAAGGTCGCGTACAGTTCGTAGAATTTTGTCTTTCTCGCAAATGGAAATAGGTTTTCTTGAAAGTTAAAATCTACTTTAAACAAAAAATGTTCTCCATAATAATTATTTCTAGCAAACTTACCTGTTGTTGCCGACGCAAACAGAAATGTGTCCGTACCTTTACAGTGCCAACATAATAAGGGCCTCGATTGGTTATAAACTTGCCTACTTAATGTTATTTTATTCGCTCTAAAAGAATTCGCTTTTTTAACACGTCGTTTAAATTCAAAGGAGCGTTTAGGTTATGGCTTTACAGGTGTAAGGCGTAAGCGAAGGCGGTTATCTACGGCAAACTTAGATAAGATTTAGCAAGGTGTAAAATACCGATGTTATTAACGCTATTTTATTCTTAGTTTAGCTTAACATAAACACAATCAAGATAATGTGGATCTCTACAATTTTAAGGTGGTTTTATTATATATTTACAGTTCTCATTATCATCTCTCTCCTGTCCTTATCTCAATGTATTTGTGGTCGGCGCAGCATGTCTCCTTCTCCCATACTTCTCTATTACTCGTCATCTCAGCAGTCACCTCCTTTCTAGCCATATCATCCTTCACACAGTCCATCCGTCGTTTCTTTTGTCTTCCTCTGCTATTATTCCTCGTTATTGCCGATTTTTCGCAATCGGTTGGAGCGAAGAAAAAAATTTTTTAGCAACAAAAAAGCAACAAATAACGGTTTTTTTTTTTAATTTCGCTGATTTTACACCGCCATGATGGTGGGATGAGCCGAGTGTTGTGGCAAAAGACTTGAGTATGAATGCGGATGGCTATGAGCGGCGGTGGATGGACTATGTAAAAGATAACATGGCTGGAAAAGAGGGTAACTGGTGCAACTAGGATTAATAGGTGAGTATTGAAGAAGAAGATACATTCTGCTAACCCTAATAATTTCTTAATACTCCTAAGTGTTAAGAAATTATTAGGGTTAGCTACTTATTTATTATTTCTCATTGATTGTGTCATTCTTTGGAGCAACAAAATAGATTTAGTTTTTTCTTTTCTTTACTTTTAGTTGTCGGGTTGTTTTCATGCAGTTCTGTTTGTTATTTGTAACATTATAATAATTGAAATGCATAAATGTAAGTGCTGTGCACACCTGTAAGTGACAAATTCACTCTAGATTTTAAGTTATATTGTTAAAATACCCCAAAGAATGTATTAGTGAATAAGTCGTTGGAGTGCCATAATTAAATAAATAAAACCCTAAATAATGAAAGATAAGGCCAGAAAAGTAATGATAATTTACTATTTTCATTAAAAGATGTAAAAGAGGCCGAGGTCACAATTAATTGCAAATTAATAAAACATTAAATATTATTATTTACATTTTAATTTCCCAGTGCAGTCCGATCAAGAGAATAAATAATGCGAAATGTCGTATTGGAGAAATAAAACAGAATATTATTTTTTATTATTTACTGATTTTGGTTATTTTGAATATTTTATAAAAAAAAAATATTTGCGAGTTAAAATAGTTGTTTACACAGTGCAGTTTCATAGCTGTTAATTTTATATTTACTTAATAAATATGTTATATGTTGTAATATGTTTTCCACTTGCAAAATTATTTTTTGCTTTCAGATTGGTGGAAACAAAAAAAAGACCAATAAAAGAAAAATATGAAACCCAAACACAAAAGTACCTTCAAAACAATATATGAAAATGGCGGCACTACTCATTTGCTTCCATGCGTTATACTGTGCGAGTGAAAAGCATTTCAGCTCCTTTGTTTGGCCGCCATGTTTATTATTTTTTTACTGATAATAATCCAAAAATTTATCGGTCAAATTCCGAAATCCCAGTCCAGTCCGCTCTCCGGCCTTATAGGTGTGACAGTACCGTGATATATACCCATATCATTAACGGTACTGTATTCATAATTATAATTTTTTGAAAATATTTTAAAGATTATGTTCGGCCCCGGTTTATAACTTGTGCCAGTTGACAACATGTACTGTTTGTAAAAAACAACATTTTATTAGTGCGTGGTTGTATATGTTTTTCACGAAACCGTGTTGCTATGAACGTAATAGACCCATTGTCTTATGGGGTTTTTATTGTTTTCTGTGGTGTTCTTAGTTGTACATAATGATTGAAGGTTTTGTTTTCTTTAAATTAATAACCAATTCTTTACAGATTCTTCTTTAGTACCTTACTACGTACATCTGCACATAAAAGAGTTTGTTAACAAACAATCAGCTACCATAAGTAATACGCAAAGTACAGAGTACAAAGCTTAAGTACAAATGTACAAAGCTGTTCAATGGATCAAAAATTGACATTTCATCAAAACTAACAAACTGAAAAAAAAAAACATTCTAAAACAGCAAACACACAACCACAATATTAATTTGTTAGCCGCAACTCAACAACGTACATTTTATCGTCCATTGATTGCACATCATTTATATTAATAATAATAATAATAATAAATCTTTATTGACATATGATTGCTAAATTACATCAGTGTAGCCCTGACTGAACCCCCCGTGCGCCCCCGACCGTGTGCACAGGGCACACGGTCGGGGGCGCACGGGGATTGGGGGGGGCACGCCTGTTGATATTACCTACTAATTTATAAATTGTATTCTTATACATACTAGCTGACCCCGCAAATGTTATTCTGTCATTTATATTGTGGTATGCTATTTTCATACCTACCAAATATACATTAAAAAAATCATAAAAATCAGTCGAGCCGTTTCGGAAGAGTGCGACCACAAACACCGTGACAAGAGATTTATATATATGTATAAATATACATAGATAGAATATATATTATAGTCAAGGTTTATAAGTGACGCTACACCCACCATCGATTTTCAAAGCCGAAGCCTATCCACCCGAATTATGATACAAACTCATCTTCTAATTTTATTACTAGACCACTTAACTCACTACTACAACAAATCTTCAACAAATCGTGTACCTACACAGAATTACCCGCTACACTAAGCCAGTACAGTCGGGCACAGTCGTCGAAGCAACAAAATGAGAATTTAATAACACTGTACAGTTCCCTCGTTACCTACACCCCACTGAGTTCATTTGCATGGAAATACGGATTTGAGGCGACACGACTAACGTGTTGGAGGTTTAATATAAAAATGTCGCCGGCTTTTCTTCGCGATTGTACTTTCTTGGCTTTTAGTTTATATATTTTTTTCGTTAATAATGTTAAATGAGGTTGGTTGGGGATATTGAGTTTGTTAACTGGTTGTCAAGTTGAAATGAGTGGTGTGGTTTTTGTAATAAAGGTCAGTCTCTCAGCGTAGCATTTTCAGTCATAGCCCACAGCTGGGATACAGCCCTCCTCTGTGCAAAGGAATGTAACTAACCACGCTGTTCCACTGTTTCATGGACACAACTATACATCTCTTTGTATCTACGCTAGCTTAGTCTGAGTAAGAATGAAATTACTGGATTGCTTTGGTATTTAAATAACATCGTTTCGCCAACAACAATCTATTCTTATGTCTGGGACAGTTTCAAAGATTTATACAAAGTAATATTACATTATTTTTGTGTTTGATTTAACTCTTCAAAAGAAAAAAGTTATAATAGCCAATTTTGAAGTTGACACAATACAATATAGTTTTTCTTTGTCAAGTGCTAAACTTGAAATTAACAGATCTAAACTTAGACAGTGTAATATGTTGTGAAACTTATAGGTATTCTTGTTGGTTTTTTATATCCATAAATAAAGAAATTGTTGAGCTGAACAAATTTTGATTCAATACATGTCATAAAAGTCACTGAACTTAAGCATTTAATAGTATAAGGTAGCAAGTTTTATCGTGTAATTTAATTCTCTCAAAATGGTGAAAACATCCTGGGGAAACCACCTTATCCTAGAACCAGAAATTCGAAGACACGTGACGACTACCACCTCGTACTGCCTCGTACCGCCTGCATGGTAGACGACACAATCCCTGCCACTTCAAATAGAAGTCTGTGTCCCAGCATAATCTACCGCAATGTTCGAACTGTTTCCCAGCACTGGGAACATAAATTATGGCTACAAACATAGTACAGACGCCAGCACATCAAGCTACCCGAAACTTTAAAATTTTCCCATTCAACCTTGAAGCTAATGCTTTAGCGATAAAGTTGAAAATCTATTAAAGAAATTTGACAGATTGTAGTAGCTTGTTGTAATGGCTTCAACACACACACAAGCACCTAAACTCAAGTATAGGTGCTAAAAGCTTGTCTAACACGAATGTCACGATCACTTTGTAGAACAACATAACATCTGCATGACAATGGGCATTACATTACAAGATCGTTACTGTTTGACAACCGAGTCTTGCAACATAATTTTACATGTTGTCTGACAGTGGTTCTGACTTGACACTACACAATCACACACCTACAACCAGAACTAAGTTAGTATAATTATCTTGCTGATGCAAAATTTAAATAATGTATTTTAGTGAACATACTCGTACATAAGCGCAAGTATAATCTGCTTAAATCGTACCCACTACTCCACCAGTGCACCACTGCACCACTGTTTCACTGCTAAGCTACATGCCGCCTTTCTGAAAGATGTTGTGGAACATAATTCACAACCTGGGTTCATTGAAGGTGTTTGGAGACAACCAAACAGTTGACAAACTGTTTTTGAAATCTTGTAATATTTCATGCGACCATTTCCACATAAAATTATCTCTCTTCAAATCAATTTCCTACATGTTGAAACAGATTCAGTTTTAATTAGTATAATTTTAACTTTCAAAGTTGAACATGACATAATACTGGTTAACCTAAGCATTACCATTTCCCACTACGATATAAACTATCAAGTGACATTCTTCACGACCACACGATGAGTGCCGGCACCAATATGGCCCGACATAGCCCAACGTAGCACAACATAGCACAATATAGCGCAATAACCCGACCGCGACGTCGTGTATGATGTACGACGGAATTTGTACACCATACGGTATTGTGGCCTAAATTATGTACATTGTTACTTGTATGTTGGGTGTTAGTTATTTATATACTGAGATCATTACATTAGAGCCTTGTAATTTTCTGATGTACATGGTTATTGCCGCTTTTTAAAGTTTCATACAGGTTAGGTGGTCTTTAGCACTGAGAGGGAAAATGCCAGGGCATTTTCCCTCTCAGTGCTAAGGACCAGGATAGAATAGAATAGAATAGATCAGGATCTATTTCCTCTCAAAGGAGGAGGATAAGGAGGAGGATGAGTAGGAGGAAACCGGTGTCTACGCAGTGAGCACGTTACAAGTTGATCATTGAGGTTTTTTAATACTCTGAGAAATAACATATTTTTTTGAATACGGCTACATTGAAAGAATCAGAACCAATTAGTTCTAAAAGTAACATACATAAGGTAGTTAACTTTGTAATTTATGATGTAATATAAAATTATTAATTTATAATTTTTGGCCATATTATGGGAAACATAATATGTAGGTACTCCATATTAATATTATTATCATAACATTCATGCAAGTCTAGCAAACATAAATTACATGGAATAGTTCTAAACCAAACATTCCCGAGGAATTCATATCATTATTAATTTACAACTAGTTGCACAAAGATAATATCTTCTCATAATTTTAAGCGTGGAAAATCAACATCCTAACAACAACACACGTCGCTACGTGCTACGCCGTAGCGCTACGCTGCTACGAAACCTCTACGCGCTACGAAACATCTACGGTTTCCCAAGAAATGTTAATTAGGTAAAGTTTGGTAGAAATTTGTAAGCTAAGAATGTATCGTATGTATGTATAGTATGTATTGTATTGATAGCAGTTGCTTTAGTTTGTTGATGTTAGTTATAAGTTTTAATAATTATTAGGTAAAGAATTTGTGTTACCTTGTAAGAGTTGGTTAGGAACTAATTCTATACATATAATAAAATTGTTGAGACCAAAAAATCTAAGTTAAAGTTTGTATGAAAAAAATATTTTAGATTGTCATAAAACCATGAAACTCATTATTAATAAAAATAAATAAATACCTGTTTTAGTATTTTTTTAAAGCTCATCCAGAGACGCAAAAAAGAGGGTTTTGTGTTGTTTAAAATTAATTAACTTCATACATCTATACAAAAAAAACCAATGAAGAGTAACATTTTAAAGTTGCTTCATATACTTCAAATCTAATACAAGTAAATATAATTTCTCAGTTTTCTGGAAATCTGATTTTTGGGGTGAATACGCACAAATTAGTGGAACTCAAGAAAATCAGCTTGCTAGCTTCCTCGGTATAAGCAGTTGGTACGAAATGTTTGTGCGCGCATCATGTCAAAACTACAGCATAGATTCTGTTCAAATTTTGCACAAATATTTTTTACAGGCTTCTTCAATATTTAGGCTATATATTATCACGCTACTTCCTCAAGGGGGTAGTCAATTTTGCATTATGTCCGTACACTTCAATTGTTTGACGTTTCAGTCATGACGCATATGAGAACGGCTATTTGTGGCAAGTCAACGAAGTAAATAGCCTCGCGGTTTCATGACCGCTCTGTAAATTACGGGGTTGCAGGTTCAAACCCCCCAACATTATTTTTACTTAGAATGTTACGAGATGGGCCGGAGCCGGTTTTACATTAATAGTAAAAATAACGATTGTAATATCTGCTGCTTTTCGTCATAAAAACAATTAGCATAGTGCCATTTTGTCACAACGTTCCTAGCGCAAGTAATTAGCTGTTTGTGTTACCGCTTATTTATCTAAGCACCTGGTGACCACCACGTCAACTAGCAGAGTCATCACGTCAGCACCGTCACCACGTCAGCACCGTCATCACGTCAACGCGGTGACCGCTCGCTGTAGCGCGACGTTGACAACGCACTGACGTCAACTAGTATGAGTTATTTTAGCACGAAAATGATTCATTTTTAGTGTTGAAAATAAATTGAGTGGGCTTCGTTATTGTGGTGTCAAAAAGTGTATGCTTAGCACACGTTATAACGTGACTGTATGTTAAAAAACGGAATTACTCTATAATATTTTAGAAATAATACAGATCAGACCGCCATTGAAAGCTTAAGAAACATTGTAAAAAAATTGTGACACTTTTGATGAGCAAATAAAACATACTCTTTTCATTTATGAATCCCTGAGAAAGTTTGCTTAAGATGAAGTAAACTTCAGCAATGCAAGCACAACCCGAGATGTGTTAAAGTTTGAAGAGCACCAGACATGAGAATGCAATTATAACCATTTGTTTAGTGATTGATGCTTTGCATTGAGACATGGATTCACATTTTGAACTAAGTAATCAGTTGTCATCAGATTTTTTTTTTATTTTTGGTTACCTGGTTTTATGTTGTACTTTAAGATGTCTGTAATAATGTTGTCACTGTATTGAAATAGTGAAGCTGATGGCGTTGAATTTTCACCACAAATCAGTCCATCTATCAAGATTGGCAGAATTACAGCAAAAAACCTATGAAACGATTATTCAAACGATTCACTGTCCAATCGATGGTGATCTCCATTGACGGACAATTGATTTCGTTTCATTCTGCTTCAACGTCAGCCTTTAATTTGATTATATTCAGTTTTGTAGTTATATTCATGGTGCCGAGAATTGGTGTTGCGAGCCGGGAAAAATTGGATTATTGGGTAACAAGAACTTTTTGTCGATATGTAAAATTGGCTAGTGGCACTTTTCACGTCTATACATAGTAGAAGGCACATGAACGCGCAAATTGTTACCATTAATTCACTAGGTACATGATTCTCGCTAAAACGACCAAAAACCATACGAGCATATTGTTATACCTTCATGATCAAAATATCCTCATACAGATTAAATTGTTTAATTTTAAGAGTTCGTCTCATTACACCACTCTCAATAATTCATACCACGACTCGTGATGAATTCGTGATGGTATACTTTAAAAACAAATTACTGTTGTTGAGGTTGGGAACCAGTTTTAAAGGTTCAGATAAATTGCGGAATACCTCCTTAAACTACAGTACTGTAAAATCTATCAAGGTCCGGTGTGCAGCTGGTCCATAATTTGTGCGTAGGTACCATTATAAAACTAAAGTGAGATTTAGTTAAGATAGGTTAGTATTCAGACAATTGATTTAATAGGCTTACCAGTTATGTTTACGTCCGTAAGGGGGACGTATAACATAACTGGTGTTTGGGTATACTATTACGTACAGCTAGCTAACACTTCGGAGATTACAGACGTGATGTTATGTAGATACTATTCCAACATGATTATCAAATCAGTTACGACTGTTACATAACTACACAATATTATAACCTCACGAACTAGTAAACATTTACCCGTGCCGGACAGTAAGCGACAAAGTTAACAGTGACACTGCAGTTCAACTGTTCAACAGTTATAATTGTCGCGCCAGTTAAATTTGTGGGTCATGAAAGACAGTTATCCACGAATAACCAAGATGAAGTTAGGTTTAAACTGACTTGTTTAATATTAAGAAGAAATAGAGGGAATTTATTTGTGCGTAGTCTAGTGGGGTCTACCTAAATTTAAGGTCATTGCAAATGTGGCAACACTGTGGAGAAGCTTATGTCCATTGGTTTTGTGATAGTGGTAATTATAATGAGAGTTATATTTGTGATGATTAGTCGGTAAACCTAGATAAACTACTTGTACGGTCAGCAACCGCACATTGTACTTTAGTTAGCCTAGTTAAAATACTGCAAATTTTGTTATTTTATAAAATGTAGTATCGTCACGTACGCAAGTACGTCAGTCTTCGGTTTAATATCGAGCTCGCGCAACATCCAACATTTTGTGACTTTTTGTAACATTTTTTATTATTTTCTTATTACATTATTTTAGTGCAATTTCGTATTAAATACCTTTGAACATTAACATTTATTTTATTAACATTTTTAACATTAAGTGTAAAGGCTCATGCCCTTACATTTTGGTCCTTCGAGCCGTTAAGAGTAAAATCAGTGCCGTGGTACGTTTTCACTCGCGGGAACAGTTGAACATTAAACTCGGACATTAAACAGAACATTCAACAGAACATTAAAAACAGTGTGAACAGTGATATTAAGTGAGAATTCAACAGATCGAGGTGGAGCGTAAGCAGCGAATCCGGTGAGCACGTTCCATATTACCTACTTTTCGGAAATTTTGGATTTATAGTCTGCACTAAGCACCGGATAACAACAATGACTACTTACGATGCTTTACTTAACTCTCAATCTACAAATCTTGAGGCTATCAAACGAATAAATGAAAACTTTAAAAAAGATAGTTCTACACGTAAAAACACTCTCGAGTATCATGATGACAGACTTGGAAAGCTGGAGGAGTATTGGAGTGAGTTTAAAAAGAACGACATCCAATTAGCCTTGTTTGAAGGCACGAAGTCTGGACCTTACTATGAGAATCGCATTTACGAGCGTTTGGAACAAATATACGAGGAAACGAAGTGTATGATAAATAGGTCAAAACAAAGATTACTTGCTAAATTCGAGGACGAAAAATTTACTTCTTTTAGTCAGTTGCAAAAAAAAGAAGAAAGGCCGTGTGTTCAAGAGAATGTTCGAGAAGAACAGGAGAGCGATGAGATTGCGGATGATGTGAAGAACACTTCAAATGAAGAGTTAGTCGTGGACCAACGAACTAAGGATATGATGAATGAGCAGCGGTCGAACATCAAAGCTTTTGAGAGAACAGTCCGGAACATGGACATTGAAAAATTAAAAGAAAAGTGGCAACTTGAAGATAAGTTGAGGACAGTTACGCAACGTTGGGAAAAAGTCGATAGCACTTATTGGAAGCTCGATAACATGTTGGTCAACACGCAAGCATTTGAAAGTGATTATAATAGATTAGAAAGGCTGTGTGAATTCAGCAAGGAACAAATTAACAAGAGGATTTGGGATAACAAACACCAGGAAAAATCCACGCCGAAAATTGAACTTCCAATTTTTAGTGGTAGCTATGCACAGTGGACAACATTTAAGGACTTGTTCGTGGAAATCGTGCATCGTAATACTTTTATCTCTAATGCACAAAAAATGCAACATTTGAAGGCGAAATTAAAGGGAGAGCCCGAGCGATTGATACAGCACATGAACATTAGTGCTGATAACTACGAAGCTAGTTGGCAGATACTTCAACAGAGGTACGATAATAAGAGACTATTATTTACCTACCAAGCAAACATTTTACTGAGTCTACCTAACATACAAACTCCGACGGCATCTCTCCTGAAAAGGATGCATGATACTACTATTGAGTGCCTTCAGGCTATTAAGAATCTGCAATATGATACTTCTAGTTGGGACCCCTTAGTGGTTCACATTTTAATGCAAAGGCTGGACGCAGATACACGCCAGGCCTTCAAAGAATCCATGGAAAATCCAAGGGAAATGCCACCTCTAAACGAGTTCCTGAAATTCATCGAAACCAAGTTCATGTCAATGGAATCGGGTACAAACCCGAACCGCCCACGAAACTTTAACAGTCAACAGCAAAACATTCAGCCGAAAACAGTTCATAATGCAACGTACAGCAAGCCTAAGGTGCAGCAACATACCATTCAAGGTGGAACTAAGAACATGCCGAGAACATTCCATAACAAGCAAACATTTAATAATTCCATTATAACTTGTCCTAAATGTAATAACCATCATGGGCTCTATAATTGCAGAGAATTTTTAAGTATGTCACCTGAAGAAAGGTTAAAGACCGCTAACAACCTACATGTATGTTTAAATTGCCTGTTCAGTCATAACGGCGAAAAATGTACATCGGAAAAAAAGTGCAAGCACTGCGATGAGCCGCATAGCAGCATTTTGCATGAGGCGATTGGAGTTGCAAAATCGAGAACCGGCAGGGCTAATGTAGGTTAACAAGTGAACACGCATTTAGCACATGACAACTCAAATGAGGTACTGCTAGCCACGGCCCAGGTCAGAACAATAGCCAATGATGGAACTACGATCGTTTTACGCGCTTTATTAGACCAGGGATCTCAGGTTAGCCTAATTACGGAAAATGCTGCACAAAAATTGCAGTTAAAATGAAACAAGATGAGCGCGGTGGTGTCAGGTGTTGGTGCTTCAGCTACCACCAAGTGTAAAGGAGTGCTCCATCTTAAATGCCAAGCGATACACAATGACTTCAACATTAACATTAATGCACTTATTATGAAGAAAATAACAAACAAACTGCCAAGTAAAACAGTAAATAAAGATAGTTTTGAACATATACAACATTTACAACTCGCTGACCCTGAATTTAACATATCTCAGGATATAGACTTACTATTGGGAGCCGATGTTTATTCCGAAATATTGTTAGAGGGGTTAATAAAAACAAACACGTCATCCATCATAGCACAACAAACTCATTTAGGCTGGGTAGTATGTGGTAATTACAAAACATTATATTGCCATGTAATTATCAACAACATTCAGGATCTAACCCAATTCTGGGAACAGGAGTCTTTGCAAGAAAACAAAGAAGATGTGGACCCTGACAACAGGTGCGAACAGCTGTACAAAGAGACAACAACACGACTTCCTGATGGGCGATATCAAGTTCGTCTCCCACTGAAGGATAATTTTATTGAACACTTAGGAACATCGAAACCACAGGCCATCGCTCAATTTCAACAACTAGAGCGAAAGATGGCTAAAAATCATGCGTTTGCAAAAGATTATAAAGCTTTTATAGATGAATATGAAGAAATGGGTCACATGGAGCAAGTCGAAAGCAACACTAGGAACAAAAACATTGAATATTTTCTCCCGCACCACGGGGTAGTGCGACCAGGTGCTATCACGACGAAACTTAGAGTCGTGTTCAACGCGTCGACAAAAACTAGTTCAAAACACAGTCTTAATGACTTAATGGAGGCTGGACCGAATCTACAAAAAGATATCCTTAGCATCTTGCTCAAATGGAGACAATACAAATATGTGTTATCATCAGACATTGAGAAAATGTACCGATTTATAGTGGTACATCCAGAACATCAACCCTTACAGAAAATAGTGTGGAGGAATTGTCCACGGCAACTGCTAAGAGAATATCAACTATGTACAGTCACCTATGGTACTAAGGCCGCTCCATTCTTAGCACTCCGAACACTTCAACAGCTAGCGATGGACGAAGGTGACAAGTACCCGGAAGCTAAAAACATCTTACTCAACCAATTTTTTGTAGATAATGCGTTATTCGGAAAAGATACCATAGGTGAGGCGCGGGATACAAGAGACCAACTTATACAGCTATTGAAAGAAGGAGGGTTCAACCTTAGAAAGTGGTCGAGTAACGAACAACAACTGCTAGAAGATCTGCCAGATCATATGATTAGCCCAGTCAACTTAAGTTTTACAGAAGCATCAGCTTCCAAAGCATTAGGCTTGGCATGGGATCCGAAACAAGATGAATTCATATTTTCAACTACATTAAAAAACAAAAACAACATTGGCCTTAACAAAAATTCGTCAAAACGGCAAATCTTAAGCGACATATCAACAATTTTTGATCCTTTGGGCTGGCTATCCCCAATAACAATCAAGGCAAAAAAATTATTCCAACAGATCTGGAATTACAAAATCGAATGGGATGACACTGTTCCGGATGGAATAGAAAAGGAATGGAGAATACTAAAGTCTGAATTAACAAATATGCAACCTTTCAAAATTAACCGATGGCTCGGGTTAGAAGCAAGCAAGGTTTGGGAATTACACGCATTCTGTGACGCATCGGAAAAAGCGTTTTCGTGCGTGGTGTACAGTAAAGTTACAGAAGGTAAACAGCAACAAATTGCATTGGTTGCGGCAAAAACAAAGGTCGCTCCAATCCAAAAACAACAAACACTTCCCAGACTTGAGTTATGCGGTGCTCAGCTGTTAGCACAACTGGTCAAGAAAATAAAACATTGCCTCGATAAATCTAACATTAAAGTAACAGCTTGGACGGATTCAATGATCGTGCTTGGCTGGCTAAAGGGCGATGTCTCGCGATGGAAGGCCTATGTCGGACACAGAGTTCAGGAGATAACATCTGTAGTGCCCGCCGGGTGTTGGAAGCACGTAAGATCGGAGCAAAATCCAGCCGACTGCGCGTCACGTGGACTACTACCTTCTCAATTACACAACTTTCCTCTGTGGTTTGACGGACCCGAATGGCTTAACAGAGAAAAAATCCCGGAAACATATGACACCGTTAAGATACCAGAAAAAGAAGTTAAAAAGGTGCATGCAGTTACGACACGAACTACCGGAAACAAAGACATGGACATTGTAACAGAACTCCTTACCAAGAACAGCTGTATTATAATTATAATACGCATCGTAGCATGGGTGTCGCGTTTCATAACAAACACGTCACAAAATAATCGTCACAGGGAAGACGCAGCTATGAATCATACAAACATGAATAGGCCGCCTGCGTCAAAACAATGTAATTTAACACTCGCTGATATTCGACGCGCTACTAACATAATTATAAAACATGTACAAAATGAACATTATGGACAAGAAATCCAAGATTTAAAAATAAAAGGAAGGATAAGCAACAATAGAGGACTTCAGAAACTTTACCCTTACCTAGATGACAATAACATACTACGCGTCGGAGGGAGATTACAGAATTCAAACTTACCTGAAGAAACAAAACACCCTGTTATCATCCCGAAAAACAGCAAGCTGGCATATCTTCTCATTGCCCGTGCGCATGTTACAATACTACACGGTGGAGCGAGGCTAACTATGGCTACATTAAGACAGAAATATTGGATAACAGGAGGAAATAACACAGTTAAAAAACACCTACAAGACTGTGTAAAATGTTGCCGCTTCAAACCATCGAAACAATACCAACTAATGGCGGACCTACCCAGTGAAAGGATAACGCAATCACCACCATTCTATCACACAGGGGTGGACTTCACAGGGTTTGTTAGTGTTAAACTAAACAAGGGTCGAGGCGTCAGAACAAGTAAAGGTTATGTCGTTGTTTTCGTATGCATGGCAACAAAGGCGGTGCATTTAGAACTTGCATCAGATTTGTCGTCACAAACATTTATACTGGCTCTCAACCGCATGATTGGGCGACGAGGTTGTCCGAAACATATTTACTCCGACAACGGAACAAACTTTGTTGGAGCCGAAAGGGAGTTAGCCAAACAACTGCATATCTCACAAACATTCAACAACGACACTTTATCGAGAAGGAACACCGAGATGGGGATAGAGTGGCACTTCAACGCTCCAAGCTGGCCGACTGCGGGAGGACTTTGGGAGGCTGCAGTTAAGTCAATGAAATATCACCTAAAGCGTGTCCTAGGAGAGCAAAAGTTGACATACGAAGAGTTTTTAACACTGCTTACTCAAATCGAAGCCTGTATGAACTCTAGACCACTTTGCCCTTTAACGGAAGACGTGGACGATATTGACTATCTTACTCCTGCACATTTTTTAATTTCGCCGACCAGTAACATTCCTACCAACGGAAAATATCGAAAGGCAAAACATCAACATTCGACATAGGTGGCAGTTACTAAACAAAATGAAGCAAGGGTTTTGGACCAGATGGTCGTCAGAATACCTGCAACAACTTCAAATTCGTAGTAAATGGCTGAACAAAACCAATAATTTATCCATAGGGGATGTTGTCTTAATCAAAGAAGACAACCTTCCTCCTGCGAAATGGGCACTTGGCAGAATACAGGAAGTTCACCCGGGGAGAGACAATCTAGTCAGAGTTGTGACTATGAAAACAAAAACAGGGGTATTAACAAGACCAATAACAAAATTAGTTAAACTCCCAATACCAGAATCTCATATAGAAATACCTGACACCACCACATCCAATGACAAACAACAACCTACAATAAACAACACAAATAGAAACCAACGATTTAAATCAAGGAATATAAGTTCCAGCCTGCTATTTACACTCTTAACATTACTAACGTTATTTCAGCCCACAAAGCAAAGCAGTGACGCTATAAACATCACACCGTTTGAACCAAACAGAGCAGTGTACTTTGACAAAATCGGCAATTTGCAAAGCGTACACGATGACTGGAAGATTGTCACCTACTATAATATGACATCTTACTGGCAAGGCATGGAAAACACATAGAGTTGTGAAACACCTGAGAGAAAGGTGTGAGCAATTTGCATACCAAACGATGTGCAAAACCATTATGACCGAATTCGAACAGGAACTTAACGAACTTGATCATAACAATTACATGTTGGAAACACATCATGGGCAGACAAGAGGGCGCGTTTCGCGAGGTCTTGTCAATGGAATAGGTTACCTTGCAAACAGCCTATTCGGCGTGCTAGATGAAAGGTTCGCAATACAATATAAAAAGGACATAGAAACATTGCAGAATAACAGAGACCATTTATTGAACCTGATCAAAGGTCAAACATCAATTATAGAAGCACATAATAACATTCTGAAGAGAAATGAAGAGGCAATGAACACTCAGTTCAATCTCTTAGATCAACATCTTAATGCTACAGAGAACTATTTACAGAAATTGGGTAAGGAGGTTGAGCAAGAGGAAGCTTTGAACTACTTTAACATCATGGCTCTGACTAGTTCAACAATTCTGTCTAAACTACGCCACATCCAACACATGCTTTTAGACACAGCCATAAACATTCACCATGGTCATGTAGACACCAGACTTTTACCGCAGAACCAGCTCTTTCAGGAGCTCAACATTATCTCTGGACAATTGCCACAACAATTATCAATACCCGTTGACAATATTCAAAACCAATTAGCTGACATATACAAACTACTAGAGGTAAAATCAAGATTATTTGATAAATATTTTATCATCGAAATCACATTACCATTAACAGGCGACACTCCATTCACCATTTATAAAACAGTTCCTATACCGAAAATGATGAAAAATATCCTGATGTTCCTATGATGAAAAATAACAAACATTCACTTACAATGAAAACAAATTCTGAATATGTTGCAGTCAATATAAGAAAAGAGACATATATGCAGCTCACAGACAGTGACCTAGAACATTGCATTAAAATGGAACCAAGTACATTTGTATGTTCACTAAACAAACCAACACGTAACATGAGAAATCATCAAATTCCATGCGAAATCGGCGCAATAACAAACATTACATTATCAAAATGTATCTACACATCCGAATCCTGCAACAATAAATGGACACCATTACAAAAACCTAACACCTGGCTCTATGTCTGCTGTGCGGATTGCCAACTGCAAATAATCTGTGAAGGTCGTATGACTACTAAGGCAATACATTCAACGGGAATTTTAGAAGCCAAAGAGGGATGTATAATTAGAAACAATGAAGAAACATATTACACACAAGTTTACTACACAAACAATATTTATGTCAGCCCTGAAATACCACTGATAGATCTGGATGACATCAACAATTTAACATCTGTCCAGCCGCTTGATTTATCAACTGGACAACAGAACACCCAATTTGTTAGAAACGATTATGAAAAGCTTCATAATTCATTGAAAGAATTGGAAGATCAAACAAAACAGGCTGAAATGTCGCAACACGATGTGCACCAATACATCGTTTCATACTCTACGATGGGACTTTTGATCTTGTCAATAGTCGTCGCGGGAGGAGCCTACGTGTACTGCAAACGCAGCGGCAAGGTCATCGTCAGTGACACCGGCGCGTCCACCAGATTACCGCCACGGAAGCCAGCAAGAGTTGCAGCATCCACTGAAAACATAGAACTTACCTATGCGACACCTCATTCTTTTAACATTTGAGTTATAATCATTTTTATTCACTTTGTTTTCATTTCGTGATTTGTATTTATATTGGTAAAATAGTCTTTAATAAGTTATCTCACTTGTTGCCCCGCCAAGATGTACGGTCAGCAACCGCACATTGTACTTTAGTTAGCCTAGTTAAAATACTGCAAATTTTGTTATTTTATAAAATGTAGTATCGTCACGTACGCAAGTACGTCACTCTTCGGTTTAATATCGAGCTCGCGCAACATCCAACATTTTGTGACTTTTTGTAACATTTTTTATTATTTTCTTATTACATTATTTTAGTGCAATTTCGTATTAAATACCTTTGAACATTAACATTTATTTTATTAACATTTTTAACATTAAGTGTAAAGGCTCATGCCCTTACACTACTCTTGCCGAGGTCGGCTCGTGGGTAGGTGACCAGCCTTTACATAATATTGAGGCCCTTCCGTGCCTTGGAAACCAAAGATCTACAAAGGAACAACTGACAGCCAGCACCTGGCTGTCATCATCATCATCATCAGCCTATTAATGTTCCCACTGCTGGGACACAGGCCTCCTCTCTATGAGAGGGAATGGGCTATGAATGTCATGTCTTCGAATTTTTTGGTTCTAGGACATGCCGGTTTCCTCACGATGTTTTCCTTCACCGTTTTGAGAGCAGTGGTGATGAAATAAATTACACAAAGTAATGCGCCTGTCTGGGTTCGAACCCACGACTTACTGTTCGTAAGTCGGGGCCACCACCACTGGGCCACCGCTGCTCTCAGCTGGCTGTCATTTGTAGATATTTGAAAGTCTTTACGGCCAAAGAGAAGACCAATTTTTTAACAAATGATCTCACCTAAATCTCAGTCTAAATAAATCACCAAACCACCACCACTTTTGCTCATTTATAACGCTACATACAAAGCAACAAATCTAGTATTATTTTGTAACTGTAAGGCTGTTTCAGAGCAAAGAATAGAGGGGGTGAAGGATGGGAGGGGGTAACCGCAGCTCCAAATAGCTGGACGTCTGTACTTAATGCACATCGCACACGATCGCGTGAAGCGTGCTACTGTGGTAGTTGATATTCAGGTTTGTCGGGTACCTTCTGATGGATAATATTTTGACTTATATGGGGGCGAGCCTAAACAAAGAATTCACCTAATCAGTAAGTTAAGTAGAAGAAAATATTTCAGACGTATTTTTTCATCAATGTGTAGTACATTGATGAAAAAATACGTCTGAAATATTTTCTTTTATAACTCAACTGATTAATGTTAATTCCTCAAAGGGTCGCCGTTTGAGTAAGGGCTGTTCCAGATTTACTTATTTTCGGCGCGAATAACCTCGTTTTTGGAAGCGAGGGTATATAGTGCACGCCTTTTGCAACACGTTCAACTCGTACTAGCGTTGACGTACTTAAGAGCGTGAGCCGCGCGAGATGACTCCTAGCACATCTTCTCAACCCCCGTAAACAAGCTGGTATAAGCTTATTTACGCGCGTCGGTTTTATGAAGCGCTAAATGTTGCGGTTGTGTTAGCGCGTAAAACAATGCGAGCTTATAGATGCAACAAAAAACGCTGGTCTAAAACGCCTCTAATACAATCGAATTATAATGTGCCTATGGAAAGTATATTCTATTTGCCACAGACACGTGGGTATTAATTTCGGTAGTTAGCGCAACATGCCAAAACAAAACAAAAGTTGCTAAACAAAAGTTCCGCGCTATTTACACGTAGACCAACACGTTGAGCAAAATGTTGTGCAACATGTGTCGTGCGCCAAATGTTGCCTAGTGGATACGACGCTTAATTCTCTTTACAGAACATAGAAGATCAGTCATCAGAAGAGTCGTCTTTGCAAGCTTTTATTTAATTCATACATTCTTTTTTCTCGTGGCTAAAGAAGTGCTTCGGGTGCGGTGCTGAAGCGCGGATGTCTTCTGGTTTTCGAAATATAACTGCTCTTTCCAGAAACATCACGACTACTTCTAATCGCGCTACTACCTACAACGCGCCATCCGCTGAAATGCTGCAATACGACTAACATTTCAGTTGCTCATTAAAAGTGTAAGTCGTTACATTGTATCGGCGTTCGTTCGGTTCTGTCCATCAACTGTGTGGCACGAGATTGTTGGGACTGGGTTTGAGTAGTAGGTACGAGTTTAGCTGACCTTACCTAATTGTTATTTTAGAAGAATCAAATTTGGTGTTTGGTTGTAGATCTGATTTAACACGCAAACGACTTCGAGATCATCATCATCATTTCAGCGGAAAGACGTCCACTGCTGGACATAGGACTCCCCCAGCCCGCGTATCATGATCACCGTAGAAACGAGTTCTTTCGATAGAAGAATCGACAAAACGACAGATGAACAAAAGAAATCTCTCATTATCTGTCATTATGTTGATTATTTTTTCGAAGAAACCAGTTTCTACGGTCATGCTACCGTCATGGTCCCGTGAGTCTCGCATCCAGCGGGTCCCCGTAACTTTTACCAGGTCATCGGTCCACCTAGTGGGAGGCCTTCCAACGCAACGTCTTCCGGTTCGCAGTTGCCACTCCAGAACTTTTCGGCCCCATCGGCCATCTGTTCTTCTAGATCGATTATTACAAAAGAATCTTATAAGATAAAATCATCTTGTAGTGCCAAGCCTTCGATTTATATTATCTCCAAAAAAAGCCTTTACTAAGCGGCATTTTAAACATCATAAAAGTAAACAAGACGGTAAAGTGTTCATTTTACGCACCTAAAACATTATTTCGATCATCAAAGCCGGGCAAAAACGGAACCCCCCAGTCAATGAACCTTCATAATACGCGTAAATTAAAGCTTCAAGAAACGAAATGACCCCAACACAGACATAAAACCCTTTTTACCTTTCTGATTTATTTACAGCAAACAGTAAATGAAGCCAGACGACTCAATTACCAATACTTGATAGCTAACCCCTTAAAAACGTCGTTAAACACCAGTTAAACGTAAATAGCCATCGCTTAATTAAACGAAGGCACCCGAACATCCCCGAAGCGATGATTTGCAATCTCGTCAACACACAACATAGAATGTTACAGAAGATCTGCTCCATGAGGGGCTTAGCATAAGTACCTAGCATAATGTTTCCACTGGCCGGCCGGCACAAGCCAGTATGTGAAAGGGAGTGGGCAAACCCAGTTGGTGAATGTCACATGTCTTTGAACTGTTGGTTATAGAAGCCGGTTTCCTTACGATGAGTTGGTTTAATCTAAATAAAATGTCGATTAGTAGATAGGTTATATGTATGGTATACCACCCCATAACACCTCTCTGTGCCTCTTACTCTTGGTACCGGCTGACACTGGTAAATCTTTGACGGTTATTGCAGGTACTCAGCAGTCTGAAAGATATACCTTTATCGTATTACCCAGCAGGTAACCGGTTTGTAGACGTCAGATAGGCAGTTGCTTCATCTAAAATTGTTAGTCTTAGCCGCATCCATTATGACAGGAAGCCAAACCCACCATAGTCGGCTATAAGGCTAGCCAAAAAATGTTGATGGATTATCCATACAAATAATGGAGTCCGCGTAACACTGGTCAGTTTCCCTCACTCGTAATTTTATTTAATTCGACACTTTCGTTGATTCGTCACTTTCGCTGATATGACAGTTGTGTGAATTCGACAGTTGCGTCAATTCGACAGTTTCCATAATTTGCCAGTTTCGTCGATTCGTCACTTTTATCCCATTCGTCAGTCGAAGTACAGGTCGTAGGAAAATGTCTGTTAATTTTAATATGTATTGAGATCGATTTATTTATTTTACTATTTAATTAAACAAAAACTAAAACTCAACAAAGGACAACACGGGAAAATAACATAATATTTTAGTACAGAGTACTGCTTATTTCTTAAGAAACTTCTGCCAGCTGACCTGCAAAGGGTAAAAAGAAATGCAGACAATAGTGTTTGAGGACTCAAATAATGAAACCTGACTTACACATACTTAAACGCGCACGTACGACATCTCGAACAAAAGACAATCGCAAGTGCGCTTACACTCGCTGTATGTAAACGTAGCGTGAGTTTTTGCTTGCTGTATTATGTCGAACTTCTGAATCTATCTGGTTTGTGTCATCAATAAAGGTTTAATTAAAATCTGTTCAGATTTTTTGCCGTCAATTGAAGTCCTTTATGAATCAAGCTTCTTTCGAAATTGAGTGTTTAATTATTTTATGTGAACATGGTTGGTATGGTTTAGGTTAAATATAATATAATCACTTGCTTATTCGCTTCTAAAATAAACCAGCATGCTTCACGGATCTACATAAGTGTGGTTTTGGTAGTTATAATTTCCAATCATGGTTTTTAACTCGGAGCTCAACAAGCTCTTCGACTAATACATTGTGTGGTTTAATATAAATAGCTGTATAATATAATTATTGCTGTACAGCCTGGTTAACAACCAATCACCGTCAACGATAGACAAACAGTGATGTGTGTTAATTAATTTAACATTAATTAATGTTACTACGTTTGTATCTACCAACATAAGTTTATATAATTCTACAGCAGTATACATACACACAAATATACAGGCCATAATTATAACTTTGACTAGTGAACATTAGGTTGAATAAAATAGTTGATTTTTATGTCATTTACTGTCTATTGATAATGAGTTTTTCCATCAGGAATTTCTCAGTAGAAACCACGGAGTCAGGATTTGTGCCCGGTTGATGGCAATAGACTCGCCCCCTATTACATTGGACTTAAAAACTGGCTAAATGTTGGTGTATCTGTTACCGGAAATGTGTGAAATCTAGGAATTGTACACAATTCCTAGGAAATGTATTGGTACAATTCCGAGCTTAGGAAATGTGTAAAATAATGTTTAAAAGATTCTATAATACACACATTTCCTGGGAAATGTATGCATTTCCTAGGAATTGTATGTAATTCCAAAATGATACTAGGAAATGTATAAAAACGAATGCTCTGTGAATAAAAAGAACTGAAATCAGAATTTTTATTAAAATGGTTTGCACTATAACTGAATTTGGGTTGGTTATTTGTTTGTTTGAGGTTGATTGATAGATTTTCTGAATGGTTTAAAAAAAATTACCCACGAAACTACTAACTTCTAACCTATAAGCTGTCGGGGTGCCCCAAGTCAGTAAATTTTAAAGTGTGAACCATTATTTTTCAAGTGCGTTTAATTATTCCCCCAGAACATCAAGAATGTAACACATTTCCGATCGCTCTGATCGCTCCGATCGAAATGTATAGATATCCTTGGAAAAATGTATAATATAAAACATAACATACATTTCCTATCTATTTTAGTAATTGTGTACATTTCCTAGGAATTGTATACAATTACGGATTTCATACATTTCCGGTGACATATCTACTATTAGGGTACTCCTCTGTGGAACCCTTTCGGGGATTACAGGCGTGATGTTATGTAATGTCACTATAGTTTTATATAACAGAATTTTGTGGTCGTTAATACCATATTATAAAATGATGCCTGTATATTCTCGAAGAGTTAGACAGAGGGTTATAGAACACCTACATTTCGCCCGCTATGTTTAAATCCCATGTTATAGGGCGACCCTGCTGACATCAACCAGGCACAAAACCAAACACCGGAATGTTGTTAAGATATTTCTGTTGGAAAACCTCATAAAACACAGCTTGATCCACCAAATTCTTATGTACAGCAGTAGCGTTTGCGACCACGAAGACAAATAAGAAATCGTTTGTTTAAAAGAATCTTTTATTACCCTTTAAAAGTCAATTACGTTTGGCAATTAGAGATACAAACCTAAAAATCTAATAAAACAAAAAACAATCGAAAACGGAAAGGAAAAACGGACGAAATCAAAAACTCGTACCTCAGTGACATCCGAAGCGATGGCCGCCCAATTTAATCCGTATCAATTTCATAAAAAAACACATTTCCACTCCCGGTGGACGCGTAATACTTATGCGTTTTTTTTGTACGCCAAATGTACCGACACTCAGGTTCGGGAGTGCATTTGAATTTCAGATTTTTTCCTCTCCCTAGCCGATGTCTATTATTCAAATTTATTTTGGCTGGCCAATGAGGCAGGGAATAGGTAGGTGCAGAAGTTTATCTCTATACAACGACCGAATTCGAACGTACACATAGGCATGCTTCAGGTCCAGTGAGTGCAAGCGCACTAAAGACTGTTCCAGAACAAATTACACTTGAACTAAAGAAAGTACCTATGCTATTCGGTTCGGTATTCCTCGTATTTCCGAATTAGCACGAACTACGTAAAAACATAAATGTCGCACCACAGAGTAACCCACGATAGAGGCAATACCTCTTGACTTTTTAATAATGAACTACAATTTATTGTGCGTTTGAGGCCCATGCCGAGCAGTGGACGTATTTCGGCTGAAATGATGCTGATGGTGATGATGTGCGTTGGAGAGTTGATGTTTAAGTTTACATCTTGCTACATCGAATTCACATAATGTACCATCTCAACATGAATGATGTAACCAAGGTTTCGTAACAATAATTTCTAATTTAAAAGACTGTCCATGGAGTTTCTTGCCCGTTCTTCTCCATAATAATAATAATAATAATCATTTTATTGTCAGGCAACTAAGGTCCATAGATAAAATACACAAAATAATAATTAACAACAATAATATACTAATACATGACATATTTCAAACTATGACTAAAACTATACACGCAACGTTGTCGGCGTCGTGGTGTCGCGTAAGCGCCCTCGGAAACGTCGATATACGACACCCTTCAAAAGTCCTCCTTCATTCAGGTCTGCGATGTTGGGTTGGAACTCGTACCACGAATGACTTAAAGTTGATGTTGTGGCGCGATTCCAACCTTTCGACCCTCAGAGTCCAGTTGGTCTTCAGTTTCAAATACTGCACCACTTCCTCAGTTGTAGTGGAGTGATGCAGACGTGAAATGTACAGCTGCGTCGTAGGCACAGCAGGACGCAGCAGCATGTTGGGTCCACTCGGTGCGGTACCGCACAGGTTACGAGAACAGGGCTTCTTCTTCCTCCTCCTTTCCACTTTAGTGAAGCCCTCCTCATCAACTTGGCTTGTTCTTGGCACGGAGCTACGGACCGCAGCCAGGGCTCCTTGAGCACCCATTTTCAAATTTTCCCCTTTCCTGGTTTGTCACTTAGGCTGCGACGCATCAGTTTTATCGCTGGTGACAATAGCAGCATAGGCACGTTTTGGGGTCGGCGTACCTACGTGTGACGTATCCGCAACCGGTAATGTGGCGCGGGCGACGACGGCGGCAGGCGGCGCTTGCTCAGCGTTATCGGCAGCTGTTGACGCACTTGTGTGTGTGTGTGATAGAGATCTACGCTTTGGAATGGGTAACTACAGGTTTTATGCCTTGTGAATGGGACTGTAGCTACATTTTTCATTGTTGTCTTTCTTTCAACAGTTCAAAAGTACTTGGACCTACTTAATTCTAGTGTCTGGCAGTGAATCCTTGATACCTGGTTGCACTTGTATTGCCGATAACTATGATTAGATCAGTTGTTGTCACTTTTTCCCTTCGGTAACTTACGTACTGCTTGATAATAATATCAAAATCAAAGCATTTATTTCAAGTAAGCCAGTTACAGGCACTTTTGAATTGTCGAAACAAAGATGAAAATTAAATGTGGCTACAGTCCCAGTCACAAGACATAAAACTGTGAAAGTACTGTAGTTGCCCATTCCCTAGCGTAGATCTCTATGGAGAAGAACGGGTAAGAAACTCCATGGACACTCTTTTAAATCAGAATATTGTTACAAAATCTTGGTTACATCATTCATGTTGAGATGGTATTTTATGTGAGAACAATGTAGCAAGATGTGCACGTTAAAAGTGTCCACAGCAAAAACACAAACCAAAAAAAATACAATTCAAAATAATTCATTCAAGTAAGCCATAGCAACTAAGAGATGACCAGTCACAACTGACAGCGCCCGTTCACGGACATGACGCATGGATCAGCACCATTCAACTCAACCATTTTGAAGGGAACTAAATGATCCGACACATGCGCCGCCATCAGCGAGACATTTGAGTGAGCATGACATACTCCAAACCGCCAGGGCACATTCAAGTCAAGAAAAGACGTAGGTTTCCAGTGAATGATAGCTTTCTAGTACATAGTACTCACACAATATGGGCTATGCGTTTATATAATACTAAAGAGATTGAATCTATACAATGCAAAGATAGTTGTACAATCTTCAGCAGCTCCAACAATACATTTTAATGCTATCAATTTATGCACCCCTGTCCTTGTGGAGCAGGACCAGCATTGAGCCAAGCATTTTTATCAGCGATATAATCGCTCAACTTGTAATATGCTTGCTTACATAGTGTGCGTTTAATGCATGTTTTAAATTTCGTCTCATTCAGTTCAAGAATACTTTGTGGAATTTTATTATAGCATCTCAAACAGTACACCATGAAAGATGAGTCTACTTTAGCGAGTTGGAAACCTGGCTGAACTAGTTGGTCCCTATTTCTAGTACTGTAATTATGTTTGTCACCCCTTTTACCAAAAAGGTGCAGATTTTTCTGACGTACATTATGTTTTCGTAGATGTATTGACAATGTACCGTCATGATGCCAATATCCTTAAACAGTATCCCTTAGAGAATCGCGCTTACGAAGATTATATATGGCTCTGATGGCTCTTTTCTGCAGAATAAATATAGACCCAATATCTGCAGCCCGTCCCCATAGTAAAATGCCATAAGACATTATACTATGAAAGTAACTAAAATAAACCAGTCTAGCGGTATCTACATCAGTAAATTAAAATTCGGTAAAGCAAATCTTATGCATTTGGTTTTTTTTTTCATTTAATACCAAATTGTTTGCTGTGAACCAATTTTGGACCTGAAGTAGGGCATTATTCACGTCATCTAGATTTTGGGCCCGCCTATTTAACTTAAAAATTAGGGAAGTGTCATCAACAAATAACACCATATTTTGAGGTTGGTTTTTCAGTAAATAAGGTAGATCATTTATATATACTAGAAAGAGAAAAGGACCCAATATTGAGCCTTGTGGAACCCCCATTTTTACTTTTAAACCCTGTGAATTAACACCATTTATTTGAACATGTTGTTGTATCATTCAAATAAGATTTTACAAAACTAAGTGCAAGTTTACCCAGCCCGTAATGCTCAAGTTTCAAAGTAATGTGTCGTGATTTACGCAATCAAACGCTTTGGAGAGGTCACAAAAAAATCCTATGGCGTCTTGAGACTCTTCCCACGCAGTAAATATGTGCTTTAATAAGGTTTCACCGGCGTCAGTTGTACAACGTCCCTTGGTAAAGCCATACTGTTGATCATGTAAGATTCTGTTGGTGTTAAAATGATAGAGCATTTGATTAAGCATTACTTTTTCGAAAACCTTGCTAAAAACTGGTAACACGGATACAAGTCTATAATTATTAGTATCTTTACTGTCTCCGGATTTGAAAAGAGGTATGACTTTACTGTATTTCATGAAATCAGGGAAAACTCCTTGGTCTACACATAAATTAAAAATTAAAGCTAAATAAGGGGCTATAGTCTCAAGTATGGATGTACAAACTTTGACAGACATTCCCCATAGATCTTCGGTTAGTTTGATTTTTCTTCGGTTAGTTTGATTTTTATTTGCCGGAAAGTTTTAATAACTATCATAGCGTTAATGTGTTTAAATTTAAATTCAGCCAGGCAGCCTTAATAATATTTTGATGTCCATTAATACTTAAATTTTGTTGACAGCTACAAGATAAATTATGTTATACGATCAATGCACACTATCTGGTTAATAGTAATAATGATTATTTTTCTCTTGTTTACTTTTTTATATACACACATCAAAAGTATCTAGGGATCAACATATATTTTTGCAATAACTTTTCTCCTGATTGATATTAATTAAAATTTTCTTTAAGGATTCATCAAATAAAGTGTTTTCGTTTGTCACAGTAACGATAAACCAAGTCACCTTTGCATTAATTTGCCATTTTCCTAATAAAGGGATTTTTGACATTTGAACCACTAACATTAAAGTTCGAAAAAAAGACTGAAATAACAGTTTTCTTTAAAATTTTATTGGGTAACTTAAACAATTAATAATCCGTGTTTCTACCGCGAACACTAACAACACAAGAACATCGGTTTGGCATACTCAAAATGAGTTCATCCAAATCACGCTGTGGAATGGCCGCCCATGTTCGTTGCAACAACAAAAAAAGGTCTTCTTGCGACTGGATACCCTCCATATTCGGCAGAGCTCTTCTCTGTAGCATATCCCATGCATGCTCAATCGGGTTCAAGTCTGGCGACTGAGCAGGCCAGGGCAGGACATTGATGTTAGCTGCGGCGAGAGTCTGTCTTACAACTCTTGCGGTGTGCGGTCGTGCATTATCATGCATTAACTGAAATAAGGGACCGATTTGCACTTGTAGAGGAACGATGACGTCTGATACAATCGTCTCAGCATAAATTTGAGCGTTGAGGTTGCCTCTGATCCAAATCAACTCAGTTCTTCCGCCGATCCAAATACCCGCCCATACCATGATGGTTCCACCACTATAAGGATGGACTTCCTGGCAGGATTTTAATCGCTGTTGGCGTCCAGGGGTTCTCCAGTGTCGTATACGTCTTGTATCCGGTCTCATACCAAAACGAGACTCATCAGAAAAGCACACGAAACGCCATTGTTCTTCTGCCCAATTTCTGTGTTCAAGAGCCCATTGATATCGAATCCTACGATTGTGCATTGCTATAGGTGGTACCCGTAGCGGTCTTCGGGAATGAAGGTTCACTTCATGCAAGCGGTTTCTGACTGTTTGGTCGCTAATTAAGTTCCCTGAAGAGTGATGAAGCCTCACGGCTAACATCATGGCGTAATCAACGCATGCAACATCAATGTCCTGCCCTGGCCTGCTCAGTCGCCAGACTTGAACCCGATTGAGCATGCATGGGATATGCTACAGAGAAGAGCTCTGCCGAATATGGAGGGTATCCAGTCGCAAGAAGACCTTTTTTTGTTGTTGCAACGAACATGGGCGGCCATTCCACAGCGTGATTTGGATGAACTCATTTTGAGTATGCCAAACCGATGTTCTTGTGTTGTTAGTGTTCGCGGTAGAAACACGGATTATTAATTGTTTAAGTTACCCAATAAAATTTTAAAGAAAACTGTTATTTCAGTCTTTTTTTCGAACTTTAATGTTAGTGGTTCAAATGTCAAAAATCCCTTTATTAGGAAAATGGCAAATTTCTTTATTAATGCAAAGGTGACTTGATTTATCGTTACTGTGACAAACGAAAACACTTTATTTGATGAATCCTTAAAGAAAATTTTAATTAATATCAATCTGGAGAAAAGTTATTGCAAAAATATATGTTGATCCCTAGATACTTTTGATGTGTGTATTATAATTTTGCCATGTCTATTCGATCTTTTTATTTCTGTTATGTCCTGTGTAAGTTCAATAAATACTTTTCTTTCTTTACTTGAAATAAATGGTTTGATTTTGATTTTTGAATTAAGAATCTGTAATCACGGCAATAATAAATATGCAACTAAAGCTCTGTACTGGACCTCATCATAGATTGTTCGTATACTTTTCCATAAGAATATGTAGGTACGTATGCGTATACATGTGAGAGTACCTGTTTTTGCCTGTTGTATGAAGCTGACCTTCTGTAACTATTTATCCTATGAATTAGAGGCAACGATACCAGCGATCAACACCGTTTCACTTATTTGCCTCCAAATGGATTCACAGCGAGGTTCTGATGAGATCGTGATGTACTAACAGACGGTAAATAACACGGGTCGTGTTAACTTGAGCCGTGACGGTAGATGGGTTTTGAGGAATACATTATGGAGGCCAAACTATGGCCAGGATAAGTTTGAAGTGAAATTGCGATAAAATAAATATATTATGATTTTTATATTATATAGCTGTTGCCCGCGGCTTCGTCCGCGTAAAGTTCAGTAGCTGTCCCACTGGATCATTATTTTGAGCGTAATCTGAACCCCTGATAATCTCGGTATCGACACCCATATTGATTTTTAGACATTTCAACCCCATCGCACCCCAACACGGAATGAAGGCATATCAGGTCCGCCATATTAAATCTTAAAATTGTTGTTTTTGTAATACACCCGACCCGATACACCATACAAACAATACCGATGTTGATTTTCAGACTTTGTTACTCCATTCCCCTTTAGGGGTTGAATTCTGAAAAAACCTGAAACACAAATGTTAACTCATTTATCGATAAGAGTACTCCTGTGAAGTTTCGAATAAAACAGTCTTACCTAATCTTGTTCCCCATATAAACTTTTGACTCCCGTTTCATCCCCTTAGGGGGTACATTTTGAAAAATCCTTTCTTATTGCACCCCTTAACGTCATAAGGAGCGTATGTGCCAAATTTGGAATCTCTAGACTCAGCGGTTTGGGCTGTGCATTGATTTTTAGACTTTGCCACCCCATTTCCCCCTCTTAGGGGTTGAATTCTGAAAAAAACCTGAGACTCATTTCTACTCATTTATGAATAGGAGTACTCCTGTGAAGTTTTTAATAAAATAGTCTAATTAATCTTGTATCTCCATACAAACTTTAGAGCCACGTTTCACCCCCTTAGGGGCTGACTTTTGAAAAACCCTTTCTTAGTGTACCCCTAGACCACTTCAGGAACATTTGTGCCAAATTTGGGATCTCTAGACTCAGCGGTTTAGGCTGTGCATTGATTTTTAGACTTTGTCACCCCATTTCCCCCTCTTAGGGGTTGAATTCTGAAAAACCCTGAAACCCGTTTCTACTCATTTATCAAAAGGAGCACTACTGTGAAGTTTCAAATAAAATAGTCTAACTAATCTTGTTTCCTCATACAAACTTTGGAGCCCCGTTTAACCCCCTTAGGGGGTGAATTTTAAAAAATCCTTTCTTTGTGCACCCCTAGACCTCATAAGGAACCTACTTGCCAAATTTGGAAACTGTAGACCCAGTGGTTTGGGCTGTGCGTTGATAGATGAGTCAGTCAGTCAGTCAGTCAGTTTCTTCTTTTATATATTTAGATTTTGATATCTTATATTTAAATTATTATTATGATTATATTATTCTTCATCATGTACCAAAAATAGGGTGTAATAGGCTACTTTCCACCATCAATAAACTGCAAATCTATTTAGTCCGTCAGTTAAAGTTTTGGAAAATAATGGACACGTAATTTTTGTTTTCGATGCGTTTTATCTTTGTCAATGAACATTGACAAAGATAAAACGCATCAAAACTCGAGAGTTGGGGCTCGTGAGACTGACGTCACAACGAACTAAAAATTATAGCACGGCGTGACGTATTGAGAATTTTAAAAGCGCCGTATCTTCGTCAATTTTGGTTTACGAAACAAAAGAAAAAATACGTGTCAATTTTTTTTTTATAATCTATCTGACGGACTAATTAGATTTTTTCAGGACGCAAGCCTATAATGGTCCACACCGCACTTACTTTTTGTAGAGCAACGCCGCGAGCAAAAGCCGTGTGGTATCCGGCAGAGTAGAATAGAACAAACCCATTACACTCACGGGTGTCGTATAAGGTGACTAATGTCTGAGGCAGAACACCTTGCACCTCCGTAGACCAGAGAATGGGCAGCAGCGTTTTCTGTTAGTCTTTTATCACTGCGATCTCCAATCTGCCTGCCAAGCGTGGAGATTGCGTCAAATTCCTCCCATCATGGGCGAGGCTTATGTCCAGCAGTGGACGTTATGTGCTGTTGTTGTGAGGTAGTTTCAGAGATCAGGAGGGGGGGGGGGGAATGTTCAATTTTCGTCTTCTTTCATGAATAAAATTTTAATATAATTATGACACAGAAAGGTTTGCAAAACTTTTTTTTTTAATTTTCTAATTTGTCCCCCGAAAATGACCCTTATATTAGAGAAGAAAAATATTTATTTACATTGAAAATCTGTGTTTAGGTCATAGGATTACACCATCTTAAAAATTTACACCTGATTTGGTCCTGTAGATTCGGATCAAATTGGCTGTGACAAACGGACGGACAGACAGACGCACGAGTGATCTTAAAATTGTTCCGTATTTTTTTTTAATTTTTTGTACGTAACCCTAAAACACTCAAATTTATGGGAAAGTCCGTACAATTAATAAAATAAAATACTACATCGACACAGCAGAAATAATAAACTAAAGACTGTCCTAAACAGAACAAAAGCATTTAACTAGAGCTCGAAAAGAAATACAATTAATTTTATTTTTAGTCACACAACGCTTAAGAAGAGCGGCAACGTGCAACGTCGCATACTATTATTGACCTAATTAGTCAGTCTCTCAATAAGAGGGTGCAACGTTGCCATACTTGCCATTTCTCCGCATCTGCCTCATTCTGCTTCCTAGTGTGAGAATAATTACTTCGTTTGTGGGTATAAAATATGTCAAGCGTGAGTCAGCACCGTAGGATAATGTGTCCAAGGCTTCAATTTTAGATATTGTTTAAAATCTGCTAGGTTTATAGATTGCAATAAAAAACACAATAACAGCCGCACGGGTGGATCTTTGAGGTTAAGCAGTGCTTGTCGAGGTTAAGCAGTTGATCTCGGCTGTCGTTTGTACATCTTTGATAATCTTTACAGGTAATCAGTGGCTCGAACGTGTGAGTACTACTTTTCAAATCACATACCCGCTGGACCTGAAGATCATTGAATTCCAGAGTAAACAAATAATTTTCAGAAAACTTTTCAAACCATAATTTTCTTTACACCAATAAACCACCCTTATATAACCGATGAATGATACATTAATATAATAAATAAGACCGGGTCGGTCCATTCTCATATGTACACCCGGCAAATTAAGTCGGTAGACATAAAAAACATAAATGTTTATTAAAGTGCTGAAACCTGGCATCAGGACTGTAATTTGGAATTTAATGCTACGCTACTGACCGGGGGTTGTTACGAATAAAAAAGGAATGTGAGATGGGGCTTTTAAGGTGGGTTCCGTAGGTTAATGAAAAAGTAAACGCGAAGGTAAGAGCACATTTGAGGTTTAATAGACAAACGTATTCAATGGCTTAAGAACTTTCTGAATAGTGGAAATACTAAAGTTTTACTACAGAAGAATAATTAAACTATTAGAAAAAGAAGAATTATTACTGTGGGATGTACGGAGAACTGGATATTCCATGCTGAACAACTCCCTATACTAAATCAAATAAAATGATGTTGTCCAAGTTTTTTAGTTTTCTTGCAGTGTTTATTAACATATCTGTATAAATTTGGAGGTTAATGTGATGTAAAAGCGTCAAGTCTCGTGTTATTTACAGTCCATCGATATTTATTTTGTATTAAATAAATTCTAAAAACATTCCGTTTAACCAACCCAAGTGCGGAATACTAAAAGTAATCAGAATTCCGCACAACGATTTTAAATCAGACTGAAATACGACGCCGGACGTATTTTAAATTTACATTTGTTAAAAAAACCGGGAGAGTAATTTTAAAATATGGTAAAACCCCGTGTTCGTTTTCCGCTTCAGGAAATATTTATTGATTAATAATTATTGACTTCTGGACCTACTGAGTGTAATTAAATAAATTAATACAACATTTTTCAACTGGTTCAATGGGTACTGGTATTTTATTTTGTGTTTTTAATGTGAGTATGGAAAAACGGAGGGCTTATGTTTTTTATTTAGTTTTAAATGACATCTGAACAGGCGGGGGTTTTATTTTATGTGCAAGAAAATTTTGAGCTATGTATTGAATACTAACGGACGTCACGCGGTTTCACCCGCGTAGTTCCCGTTCCCGTGGGAGTACAGGGATAAAACATAGCCTATGTTACTCGCTGATAACGTAACTATCCATTGCTGAAATAATTTTTCAAATCGGTCCAGTAGTTTTTAAGTTTATTCGTTAAATACAAAAATACAAATCTTTCCTCTTTATAATATTAAGTATAGATATAGATTTGGGAACATCATTATATTTTCCTTCATCATCAAAAGGTTTTGTTTTAAAACAATGATATACGTAAATTCGTAGCCGTCACGCAATAATGAGTTTTTTGAATAAGCAACATTATCATATCGGAATTAAAACTTTGTAAGGAAGTAACCTTATGAACATCGAAAAGTCATCGCTCACTAATACAATTGTAATAAAACGTATGTATACTTAGGTTAAGGTATTTATCTATGGGTCTTTGTTACCTGAAAATAAATGGATTATTATTATTATTAGTCCGCAAAAGGAACACCGACAGGATTAATCGACGAGCTCCTAAAGAAACTTAAGCAATAATGACAAAAAAACATCGTTTCCCGAATGCTCTGCTAATGTCCTGCCTGCCCTATTAACGTGCGGTCACGTACTGTCCCTGCCAACCGACACACGTGACTATATTGACATCCTCAAAGAACTGGGTAATGAGCTGTTTCTTTGGAAATAATATACTGTATTTTTATGGAGGTATATTAGATACTAGCTCATGCCCGCGGCTTCACCCGCGTCGAGATTGATTATTGACCTACGAGATCATGCTAGCGGAATAATAAGTATCCTATTGTGTTAATCCAGGTGAGAAACTATCGGTCTGCTAAATTTTATCCAAATCCGTTCAGAATTGTTTGTGTGAATGAGTAACAAACATCCATTCATCCTTTTATCGTCACAATCAACCCGAAATCACCCACTGCTGGGTAATAGGCCTCCCCTATTGTCTGCTACACTACCCAGTGATGTGCTTCCCTTATGCCACAAATTTAATTAGCATTAATTATAATAGTAGTAAGGTGCTCAAAGTCTACTAATTCATCTGATTTTCAGACTTGCCAAGACGTAACCTATTAATTCGTAAATTGAAGACTTCTATGATAATGATTGTGAAAGCGATTGATAGCTCCATTCGTTCATAGCGTCTACAAATCAGTGCTATTTGCACTTCGAAATTAGCCAGCCATAACTCCAAAACGCCGTATCTCTCCCACCACAGTGTTCACGCAACATGTGAGATAATTCACATTACAATAAGAGCGCTCCATCATGGCGGTTGCGATCACGTCTATCTGTCACTTTCGCTCCGTTTAACGTCAATAAAAGAATGAAGTTACTTTGTGGAGTAGCTGTAAATCTCGGGGATTGGGGGGTTTTAGACCTCACGGTGTAAAAGGGGTTTTTTGGTCGTACGGTTATGCATCGCCGTTTTGCGTAGATGTGTTGTCCAACTTGTCCTTTTTTTTTGTATTACATAATTCTCTTTCCCTAATCCCAATTCATTTGTGGTCGGCACAGCATGTCTTCTTCTTCCATACTTCGCTATTACTCGCCGTCTCATCAGACACCTCTTTTCTTGCCATATCATCATTTATAAAGTCCATCCATTGTTTCTTTAGTCTTTCTCTATTCTTATACCCATCCACATTCATACTCAACTTTTTTTTATTTGTTGTTTTTTCCTTTTCTGTATGCTTCTTGTTCAGTACAAATAAATGTAATTTCTTTCTTTCGTTATAGATTGAGATTGTATAATAGGACGGAGGCCGTATCCAATCTTTTCCTACTGCTTTTAGTTAAAACGTTCTATAGACCCCGATTTTATTAGATTAATACTATGATAGAGACAAATCTGAGTCATCAATTCGAGACCAAGAAAGAGAATATTGGTATAGAAGAGAGATCTTTTAAATCTTATCATAGAAGCTACACCTAAAAGGCATTTATTAGAAGAATAGAGATATTATTTACATCATGACGTGTTTCGTTTCTTTATCGCGTCGTGTCGTACCCGTATCGTAACCTATACACAATGCCTACGATCCGCTGAGTCGGCGTCCAGACGCGTGTTCTTTATGACAGACCCACAAAATATCGCCGCATTTATTTGAATCGCAATGTTATCATCCCCAACTCGAGGGGGCTTCACTCCTTATAATATTTTGTGTGTGTTTTACTTAGGTCCAAGACACATCGATAGGTGCTAAATGCTACGGCGCGTTCTAGGGAACATGATCTAGCGAACTTACTATTTCAATAATACCTACTATGTATATTGGTACTGGACTAAGGGACGGACTGAATGGCTGGTGGTTAGGTAATAGGTACATGAATTAATATTTAAGGTTAAGCAACGCTTGCCGAGGCTGATCTGTGGATAGGTTACCATCCATTACAAACTGACACAGCAAGAACATTAGCAGTTGGTCTCGGGTTCATAGATGTTTGACAAACACCCATAAAGACTGGTATTTATTAGCATTCGGTAACACTGGAAGCCGACCTAAATATAGTTGGGAAAATACTAGACAGATTATGATGACGCACAGCTGTGTGGCTCCAGCCTTGTTCTAAAAATCTAGAATTTTATGATATCGTGATTTAAGAGCTAACAGAGGAGTAGGGTCTGCTGATAACAGTGTATCGTAAAGTTGAGATGTTTTCATAAATATTAGATTTTAAGTAAGGATCAAGTTTATGTCTCGGATATTTGAAAAGTCAGCATTTTTTGTTTAGTTTTATAGTCTTGTAGACTTTTCTTATACTCAACACTTTCAAAGATCCCGACTGCAGTCCGTTTACATTTATATTAATACCTCTGATAATAGATCACTATCAAAATCACAGTAGTCTTTGTTCTCGTAACAATAAAGTTGCTATTAACGTGTTGCTGTGGACAGAGATAAAGTATTCTTATTCTTTATTGCACACAAAATAAAAAAATAAACACAAAATTAAAATATACAGCTTATGTACAACGGCGAGCTTAACCCAGAATTGGGTTTTCTTACAGCAAACCTTACCTTAATTAGTTTACCAAGAAATACAGCCAAGAAATTGACAGAAAAATTCCTATTGCATTTTTTTAGCGATTTTCAAATCCATGCTTACTCCATCCCCGATTTCAGCGTCATATTCCACCGTCCTAACCAACACTAAAAAAATCTAGACTATCTTCTTAAATATAGCTCTTAAACAAGTTAGTAGAACTACATTCTTATCACAGTTCATACATCATTAAAGTTTTCATTCGGTAAAGTACAGACGCGCACAAAAATGGTAATTTGATGTCGTACACTCGCTTTGCGATGTATAAAGACAAACTAAGAATATTTTGTTGTAAACGGAACAATGTTTTGTGCACAGCTGCTGGGAGTTAAAAGGAAGGGAATTGGGGCACTTGAGGAAATATTTTGTTTGAATTAATATGGCACGTTTTATTTTTAATTTAAAGATTATTGTCGTGATATTGGATAAAAGTGAAAATTTCGTCTAATTTCCAATATTAAAATGCAAAGATATACCTACATGAAAGCTTGTTGAAATGAAAAGTCCTGTAAGAAACCGATAATCCGATAGTTAATAAGAGAGGCTAGTGGCTACATACTACAGCCGTACTCAGGACGTTAGACAGTCTATGTAAAAGTCGCTCTATGTAAAACTGGTACTGGTATGTAGCCGACCTCAACATAGTTAGGAAAAAGCTAGAAAAATGGTAATGATTTTTCTTATTAGCCCTTACTGTCTCACTGCTGGGCAAAAGCCTAATATTAAATTTATGACTCATTATTTTTCTTTGTTTCATTACATGAAAATATATGCCACTTCTACAGAACTTGATCTTCAGTAATTTGTATCAAACGCCACCAAACTGCAACTCCGTACCTACAAAAGTGCCACGATTACCACCCCGACACCGACGTATCACAGATGTACTACTACCTCGGGCAGTGACGCGCCATAAACCGGCTAAATCGCTTGTCGGCGGCCATTTGCATAAACATAAACCGTACCGGAGCCGTGTCGGGACAAAATGCAAACCGGAACGATACCGGTATCGGTAAAAGTGAAGTCATGTAGAACAAGGTTGTGGGAAACGGTGGTTAATGTAGTAACCGTAGCATTTGAGTAGTTGGGGAAATTGGTAGTGCAATTGATTGTCAATAATATTCACGTTACAAAAGAGAGTAGACTGTAATCCTCCACGCGGGCCCAGTACGATTAGACTGAGCCGCCTGGTGGATTACCCAAGGTCTACGAGGCCAGCCGCGGGAGACGCCCCGGGCGTCGGGGGCCACCGTAGGCGCGGGCCTGTGGACGGTGGGCTATGGGCTAGCTCGCCGTCCGTCCGTCTCATGACGACAGGTGTTCCACGCGCGCCTCAAAGAGAGTCAGCAAAAAGGAAGGGGTCCGCAAGGACCGATGCCTGCCGGGGTTGCGGGACTGTTCGAAAGAGATACCGTGGCCCCGGAACACAAAGGGCGATGAAGGAACATGGATGGGTTTTAGTCAGTAAAAGTCTGACACTCCCTCCTGCTCCGCCCAGAGCGGGAGAAGTCATTTGACGATTTCCCATCCGAAAAAAAAAAAAAAAAAGGTCTACGAGGCCAGGGAATGGGCCTCGTAGAACGTCACAAGGAATAGGCCTGTATAATATCAGCAGTGCTAACGTAAAAGGCCGTGTGGTGCCCGGCAGAGTAGAATAGAACCAACCCATTACACTCACGGGTGTCGTATAAGGCGATAATGTCTGAGGCAGAACACCTTGCGCCTCCGTAGACCAGAGAATGGGCAGCAGCGTTTTCTGTTAGTCTTTCATCACTGCGATCTCCAATCCGCCTGCCAAGCGTGGAGATTACGGCAAATTCCTCCCATCATGGGAGAGGCTTATGTCCAGCAGTGGACGTTATGGGCTGTTGTAGTAACGTAAAAGGCTGATTGTGATAATACTTTTAGAGTTGGATAATTTCATTGACCATTAAACCTTAGGTTTATCCACTAAGGATTAAAAAATGATTTCAGGGACAAATCCCGGCGCTCCTGCGAATTTAAAACTCATTAAAAATTCCTTGATCTTAGAAGAAAACTGAAACGACACTCCTAAAAATTAACAACTTTTTTAAAGGGCTTTGAGTATTCCTTTTGAAATCAACTTAAAAGTCACGTAAAGGTCATTACTTATTTTTTCTTGTCAAATAATTGAATTTCGATTAAATCACTATTAAGAATAAAACTGTAGAATTATGCTGATATAAACGCTAAAAAGATTGGGGGAGAAAATGTTTGCGTCTCGTTCCAAAATACGTGTTTATTTTTAACATTTTTTTATGTTAATTATATTTGAATGGGTACATTTTTCTCTGTTTTCACGGGTAGGCTACATTTTCCGGCTACAGAATTTGAATTTCAAATTAAGAACAAATCCTGTTCCACGGTTATTCAGATTTATATTCGGTTGAGGGCCAATGACGCAGAAATATGAGTGCCATCTTTCATTTTACTTTAATTCAAATTTATTTGAAACACTTCTGTTCGTGATTGTACATTGGGGATGATTGTACTTTCCGTTAAATTGGTTAATTAAATGTTTACGTAATTTTATTAATGTTTACTTTTGGGGCTCAGGATCGTCTTTCTGTTTCTAAATGGGAATGAAATAAGTATCGATTGTTTCGTAACTTTGTTGTGGAAAGCTTTCTTTGTTTAGGTAAAATAAGATTAATGACGAAATATTGGCAGGATCTCTATCAGGACAAATATCGGTCATGGTATTGGCGTTTCATTTTATAGAAACAAACAAAGAGCTCGTGGCTTAATAATATCAGCCACTCGGGTCGATCTTTAGGTTAAGCCGTGCTTGCCTAGGTTGGTCTGTAGATGGGTGACACCCTTCCATACCAAATTTCCTCCGTGCCTCGGAAAGCACGATAAGCTGTTGGTCCCGGCCCAAAAAGTATGACAACCATGCAGTCTTACCAAGGGGTGCGTATTACCCAGTACTAACTGGGATGTGGAGGTCAGGTAAGCAGTTGCTCCATGTAAAATACTGGTATTCAGTTGCATCCCGTTAAACTGGAAGCCGACCCAAACATAGTTGGGAAAAGGCTAGGCAGATGATTATGATAAAATCCGTTAATCCCGTCTAACCCTAAAATTAGCAAGTCTATTTGTGGTGATTCAAACTTCGTTTGAAAAACTGTTAGAATAAAGTTCTAATCAGCTTGCACTACAACGGTTGTTACGTCAGTCACTGCGGCCGAATAGTGCGAAATGAGTGTTTTTTTGCGATTTACAAAAAATCTATTGATTGGACTAAAAAAGTAAAACACATAAGACCTGCTTAATAGTTAGTTCAGTTAGTATGCAAAGTTTCGTGATCTAATAAGAAGTACTTTTTGAATACGAGTACCAGCGGTTTATGGTTCGATTTGGAGGTAACTTTGGAATTTTTTTCTATCGAGAAAAGTTTATTGAATCGTGTTTTCGTCACACATAGTACTTAGCATTAATCCTCAACTTTAACATATATATATTTCAAAATTAATGCTTAGAATGATCCTCCGTTACGCCTAAAATACTACATTTTAGGCGTAACGGAGGATCATGCTAAGCCATTTGAGGGGGTATAGGCCCTTAGTTAGTCTACAAAATAATGCAGTTTAAGCCAACTAAAAATTAGGGTTATGTGAAAAAAAGCAAGTTTATTTATTTATTGCGAGGCAGACAGTTGAAACAACTGAAGGTTGTCTGTATCCTGCAGTTCTCCACTAGGTTTTCTTCTTGCAGTATAATCATTACATTTGTCTAGTCGATTTTTTGTTTGAATATATTAAATACAGAATATGGTCTGCACAGTTTGTTATTTTCGATTCTGTCTGCGGTGTACAACATAGTATTTATTTATCTATTTTGAACTTAATGCACTCAACATTGTACTCCAAACTTGCCTACCAGCTAATAATCGACTGAAAATTGACCATGCACTTAACATTTCTGTAAACGGCCGCCATTTAAACAATGGCGTCGATTTAACGAAACGACATAATTGTTATGGAGTGGTAATACACAGGGTTTAATTTTATGCACTTTTGATTGGGAGTCATCATCTGTCTACCTATATAACCTTTTCCCACCTAAGTTGGGGTCGGCTTCCAGTCTACTGGATGCAGCTGAGTATTTTACATGGAGCGACTTCCACTCTCTTACTTCAAAAAATCTGTTACTTGGGCAACATTATACTCTTTTGCAAGCCTGGTTGTAGTAATTCCGGGCTTCTGACTACCGGTAAAAACAGCCATTGAGAGTCATAATTGAAAAGTCAGTGTTTTATTCTGAAAGAAAAGAAAGAAAGAAAAAACATTTATTACCCCGCACAGGACAAAACACAAATTAAAGTGGTAAAATTAACAGTACAGCTAATAAAAAAAAAAAAAAAAATGAAAAAAAAAAACATGAAATTAAATTGGTCCTGTACTAAACCAAAAGGCCCCTATCTCAGCATGGTGCTGTAACATTAAAAAAAACCCTGTGTCTTTATTGTCTTATCAATGATTTACCAGACAAGATACTGAAGATTTAACCATGCAAGATAACTAAATAAATCAATAAGAACTTTGATGGACTCTATCAATTTACACAGTTTAATTGCGTGTAATTATATCATGTGCCAAACAAACATAGTTCCTTCTTTAAACTTGAGGCGAGCCAAGTTTCCTGGCTTTAAAGCTTTCATTACAAAATATGTTTCGTTCACCAATTATTTCACGGAAATCGAGCATTGCGCCAAAAAGTTAGCTCCAACCTCATTACTAATCCGCTAATCAGTGACATCCTCCGAGATCACGCTGAAAACAATGCTGCAGCAACGTTCTAAAAACTATCCGAGTAGATGCCTTCCGTCTCCTTTGACGGGGTAATTGCTAGCGAGTCAACACAGGCAGAAAGCTCATTAAGTCACAAGGGACGGACGCGATACCCCCTCCACCCCCTCCTCGCGTCGCCTGGAGGCTGGAAGAGGAAGTGCGTTTTAACGCCACCTGGGCAGATTTTATTTTGTAGTTTGAGAAGCTGGTCCTTGGTGTTGTGTTTTGTTTTATTTTTGTGTTGAGAGGATATTAAAGTTGTTTGGACGCAGGTGGTTTGTTTTATTACCTAGATGAGGTAGGATCAGGCTGACAACTATACAGAATGACTCAAAGCTTTATATGATATTTTTTTTAAAGTGTATCGGTGCAAATCTAAATTGGGTTGGCCGAGAATTTAGCTTCAAGTTTGGTGCCATCACTAAAGGGTCTATCAGTTCTTGCAATATGTTAGAATCCTGGCAAGCTGATCTGTTAAACACGATATTATATTATATTAAGTGTTCATTGTTTTACCTACAAATCATGACCGCTTATGACCGGAACAAGAATTTCAAATGATAGAAACTCAACTTCCGAAATAAATCAGCAAGGCTCGAAATTTAATACAGTATGTACTATGTTTGTCTAAATGTGGATGTGGATATGAGTAGAGGAAGACCAAAGAACGATGGATGGACTGAGTTAAGAATGATATGGCAAGAAAAGAAGTGTCCAATGAGATGAGCAAAAATAGAGAAGTATAGAAGAAGAAGACATGCTGCGCCGACCACAAAGGAATTGGGATTAGAGCAAGAGAATTATGATGATTATGTACGGTCGAACAAGCTATTTGGTTTACAGTTTAACCCACAAATTACATTGTAAAGTGTAAACCAAATAGCTTGTTCGACCGTACTACGTTTGTCTCGATGGTTCGAAGTGTTTACAAACAACTACAATCAAACAGTTTCCCAAGTAGAAAACAGAAAATAGAATACCGTCCACAATACCCATATAGTGTGATGTCGTTTGTGAGGTGTCGGTACCAACTTGTTTGAACAACAGATGCTTCGTCGATCACCGCTGCACTCACACAAATTGACGACAGTTTATGGAGTGGGAGAAATAGTGTAAGTTGCAGTACAAACTAGTTTCATGGGTATGATTTCCACAAGTGTGTTTTTATTTAGAGATTTTTTACTAGGTGTCAATAAATTCACGCGTAGTAAAAACTGATTCTTTTGTAAATAGTTTTTAGAATCAGTCTCTATAGGGTGTAAAAAGACTCTTAACAAAGCCCAAAAGCACTTGTTATCCCCGTCCCGATACTTTTTTTGTTCTTGATCATACCTGGAATCCTTCTAGTTACGGAGATATTGGGAGTCAAAGTTCCAACTTTCCACAAGTTTTTTTTTAATGTAAGATTTTTTTACTTTAAACACCACCACGCCCCCCGTACTATTCAATCTATCTACCAGCACAATATTTTGAGTGCAAGTTTTACCGTAAAACGTGACTTTTCACCCCAAAAAAAAAGTCGTTTCCCAGGAATATTTTTTGCGTAAAGTTATTTAGTGTGATGTACAGAATGCTTGGTTGACGGCTTCGTGATGAGTCTGTTTACACCTTTTATTTGTATTGGTCTTAATATAACATAATATCACGCCTGTAATACCCGAAGGGTTAGTCAGAGGTGTACCTAAAAGTGCACCCCTATTTCGCCAGTTATGTTTATGTCCCATGTAATATGGGGACAGCCTATTGCCATCAATCGGCCAAATACAGACTCCGTGGCTGCTACTGAGAAATTCCTGGTGAAAAAACCCAATAACAATACAGCCGACCAGGGAATCGAACTCGAGAACTCATGCTCAGCAGTTGCGACTGCGACCACCAACGAGGCAGTCTAAACACAGGATGTGTATAGACTGATATTAGTCTTACGTTAGCCAAAAAATTACTAAACTTATGCGGACTGTACCTACCGTGGTTCTTTATAGATTTTTTTTTTAAAGTATCATCTACTAAGCATTTTGTTTTTCATTGAAACAGTCTTCTAAAGAAGTTATCGCTGACTTTGACGATTTTACATGAACCGTCGCTCACCGAGTATTCAACGGTTTTAACAAGCTTTTTTTGTAAATGAAATGCGATACGCTGTTACCAGATGCGGAGATAATGTAAGCTTAACTCTATAGAAACGCTTCAAATACAGCTACTGCCACGAATTAAGAGAAGTGTCACATTCTGTTGCCAATACAAGCAAGTTGGGAAATAAAATCATAACTCTTTATTCGCCAATCTCAATGGAAACTATTGAAATAGATAAACCTACCTAAATCAAATCTGGATGTTAATAGCTGCGCCTGCGCTGTGCCGAGTGGGAAATATTACACCTTATTCGTTCTCCTTTAATTAAACTTTTCGATGGCCGCGTTCCGGCTGACGTACGGTAAGTAGCTGTGAGGAAAATGTGACGGTGATTTATTTTAAACGATTTTTGAACGGACCATAACATGGTATTTTTTTTATTCATATCAGAAAAACATTGTACCTACTTGCCCTTTGTTTATGTTGTAATGTGTTGTATAGCTAATTGTAATACATTGCTAATTACTAATACATTTCAAGGCAAAACTATACTAAACCGTACATAACCTGTTAGCTAATTTAATAACGATTCCAATGATACAACTGGTAGCGAGCTAACTAACGTAATTTCGGAGATGTCGTCGTTTTAATCAGGTCGGCCGAATCAGCCGAGCCCCACAGACAGGGCCCCACATACAAGTGAAAGCGCGAATTTTTGACATCTCTGACAGGCCACAGATGAGGGGATAACATCAATATTCAAGAATAAATTAAGCTATAGTTCTTGTAAACGTATTGTATATCAACGTAGAATGAAATATGAAACATCAAATGAAGGGTCCATTATTGTTTCCTCGCTTGTTTCGCGCGTTAGAACTTTAAAGTTCCGTGAAATATAAAAAGGCATGTTTTCTCCTGACAGACAGATACACTTCTTCTTTAAGTCGTGTGTTCGGGCTTGGCTTGGGACACACTAATAGAGGCATGTAATAACGCTCGGTTTAAACTTTTTACACCGTACTATTTTTTTTTTTATTTAACATACGCCTTTAGCTAAAATTATATATTCTGTCGTTTATATTCTTTAAAATGTTTCCATTTCTTAGCAAGTAACAGCTACATACCAGAACGCTTCTTTGCTGAAAGCAGTCACCGTGGAAATTGGAGCAGCTTTCAATAACTGAACTGATCAATTACGGCGCTCAAATATATCGGACACACGTGTATTTCAGGTTTCAGGTCTTAACGCGCGCTTTCCTTCTGAAAATACATATCAATAGGTTCTCAGAATTACTATACTTTCATTATCAGTAAAAATTGGGGTTTTTCTCGAAAGTAAATACTGTTTGCGTAAATAATAATCGTTAGAAAATCCAGGAATGATTCTTTGTAATGTTTGTTAAAACATACTTAAAATTATGACACCCCTCTACCCTCTATGACTCCTTGAATTCTCTTAACCACCTAATCAATAATTATATTGATGAAATGCCTAGACTTATTCCAGGTCATTGTATTTGTAGCATTCAAAGAAAAACAGGTAAATAGCTATATAGATTGATAGAATATATTAGACACCAAAATTGTAACAGTTCTTAAAAATAAGAAAATAGAACAAGTTTAACGCCAGTGGCCATCAAAGCTAATTAAAGCACTTAACTGCTTCTTATTTTCTTCCTCTCTTCAAACCCAAATTTCCTAACAATCTTTGTCTCCCACTTTAAAATATTTCTCGCGAGAATTTCCTCAACATTATTATAAAATTACCGAAGACCACTTAGCACCATTATCGTTTGCCGAGAGGAAATTGTATGCAAACACAGTAAGGGTTAAAAAAGTCCACGTGAACGGCAAAGGGGGTTGAATGCGCGGGTAGGATGCAAATTGGTCCTGTGGGTCGTTCAGACCGCGTTTAAAATAATACACAGTCCCCAGTTCTCAGTCCCCAGTTCCCAGTCCCCAGTTCCCAAGGTGAGTTCTAAAGGCAGACGGTTAAATAACTTTTAATATGTCATTTGCATTTGGCTGTGTGAAAAAAGAGTTGGTAATATTTTCATAATTATTTCATGTTTCGAGATGAATTTTAAACAAGGTGGATTTATGACTGTTTACCTGTTCGTTATGAATTGGGTTGTTAATGTAGTGTGTGTTACAGTATTTGTGCCTGTTAATGTGCCGATTTTCATCATTGTGTATGTACAGGGAATACTGAATCAGCCTATAATGTCCTACTGATAGACTCAGATTTAGGTACTGTTTGTAAAGGCTGACTTACATTTGCAATAGTTCAGTAGAGAGTTATAACTGTGCAAGGATCGTGTGGCACGTGGTCAAGATTATAATTAATACCGCCTTCTAGATTTTTCAGTACTGTTGTAGTACTGTGTTTCTTATGTCAATGTCACTCAAGTTTCAAAAGATTCTTGTGGCACTGTATTTCCTTTGATGTCAGATGAGATACGTGACACTTCACAAAGAAAAAATACACTGGTAGACTGAACTTTGATCAGATAACATGCTACTTGAAATAACCTCGATATATAACTTATGCAAGTCTAAATCGGCTGATGTAAACTTGCAAGGGCCATCTCTCCTGCCCTAAGGCTTGAATTCCTGTTACGCTGACGTCAGTCGCGTACGGTCGGTCGCGTACGTCAGCGAGAAATATGTAGCAAAATACGCGCCGGTGATGTCAGCGTTGCAGTATGGTGCTATATAGAACACAAGGTATACTCGTACGCGCAACCAACGTACGCGACCGACATCAGCGTAGCAGGAATTCAGGCCTTAGACACCGAATAACTTTTTATAAGAAATCCAACTTATACTCTCGTCAGATATTTGATGTAAAATGTAAAACCTAATGTAAAACCTGATGTACTAACCTAATGTAAAAATATAATTTTAGTCCCATGTCCATAGTAATACAGCAGACATTCAATTACTTCAGTACAACTAACAGACCTAATAACTTGTTTATAACCAAATTCGTCTCTTCGGGTTTCGGTACCAAAATAAACGTAAATCTAAATAAATAAAGAGAATAAAAGCGTATATTCGTCACCTAGCGAGACAAAGCTAAAATTGTGATGCTTATTGCGAGCGGACCGCGGCTCGACGGATTACTGTAATGGCGCTGAATACTAAGCGCGGAGGACCGGGGCAGACTAAGAAGAGGCGGAAGGACGCAGATACGACAGTACGGTAAGATGGAAAGACAAATATTGTGCCTAAAATGTTGTCTAACCTGGAAAAACATGGGATCTTTGCCAATTACTACAACACTATATCAAGGCAGTAAAATGTGACCGGAGTAGATATTTAATTTTGATGTCCTCATCATCATCACCAATGTCAGTTCCTTTTGTGCTATGCTTCCCTGGTCTGTGCGAAACTCATCTGTGTCTTATCTTCAGAAGATCGTCCACCCATCTGTCCGTTTATCCGTTTTCCTATGGAAGATACTACTGCAAGTACTTTTTACAAACAACCGTTTTTTTTCTGTTTATTATAGTCTTAATACAGGTTATGTTTGTTTTGTACCATTACACCAGACATGGTTTGTATTGGTACTCACATTCGCTAAAACAACACTGCTTAAAAACTACTAGACAAATATAAGTGAAAATGTAGGTACATGAAAAATATTTTAGCAGTAAACATCTATCAGTAGGACCACGTAATGTTTTGAAACTGAGTTGCTCGCTATTGGGCGCTCATTAGAAAGCCGGTTCTAGTCAATGTACATACAGATTGTTTTGTTTTTATATTTTTGTGTTTTGTATCTAAGTATTTCCTCGGACTATGTTGTCTAAGCAGTTATAATAGTATTTTTTGTATTTTTGTTTAAAGTTTTTCACGTTTATTTCGTCTTTTATGGATTTTGGTATATCATTGATTATTGTGGGAATTAGAAATATATGTGCTAATATAATAAAATGCTTATGATGGCGTAATTTTTACTAAATGAGTGACAGATATACCATATAATGAATTAATTTCGGTGTTGCTTAATATTATAGAAAACGAATTAGCCAAACGTTTGCAAATCGCGTGCATCTCAGATGCTTCCATGAAATATCCACAAACCTTACTAACACTTTACCTTCTATCGTTTCTATAATCTGGGCCACAAAAACAGCGAAAGGCCGCGGGCACTCACGTTCCCATCGGCGAGTGAAGAATAAACAGGATTACGTCGACACCCAAACTACCTTATGTCTTCTGTTGTTCCGTACAAAAGGTTACCTAAGGGCGCACACTCATTGGATAAATCTGTTACTGGTTGTCAGACTGGTGAGATTTTTTCGCTGCAATTTTTGTTCACTTCGGAAGACTTGCTTAGTGTCGCTGGTATCTGGAAGGAATGTCATCATCATTTGCTGAGCCTTTTCCCAACGATGTCGGGATCGGTTGCCAGTCTAACCGAATGCTATCATTATACTTTTTGGAAGAACATAAAAAAATATATTTAGATTGAAGAGAAAGGCAGGGAAAGAGAATAGAGTGCAAAAAGCCACACTCGGCTTTCAAGTTGAATGAAACAATTATGAAAATCAAGACAAAAACAATTACAAATGACATCTTAATGCATTAAACATGTAGCGATACTACAAGAAGTACTACAGCAACATAGAACAAAAAGTACTACAACGCCATCTATGACACAGACGATGAACTAACAGCAAAACACGTCAGAAATCCTCCGTCGCGCAAGCAGAGTTATCCGCGACTTAAGACTATATACGAGATCCCGACAACAATTGTCGGGCATTGGCCCACCAGACATAACACCCGTCTGGTCGGAGGATCCTCCTTTTTCCACGGGGTATGAAGAGCTTTACGTGTAAGTTCGTTCGTTCATCTAGTCATCTTATCAGGACATGCACGCCATTTGCGAGAAATAAATAATAGAACAGATTTTAATAATAGCGAAGTCATCTCAGCCGAAGTCCTTATATCCATTTAGGATCTCTACAAGATCGTATCATTTAGGACAAGGCACCCTATTCACATCTAAAGAATATTTTCACGTTCGGTCCAGTCCGACAAATGAGAACGTGACCTAAGGTTACCTAACAAAAACAGTTTACTGCGTGTAATACCCCTAATATATTTCACTGGCAAAGGTCGGTCACGTTCAGACCTAGGACATTTGTACAGTCTCGGGATGGGAATGAGTTAGGAGCATCGTCGAAACGTTTAGGTAAGGTTTAGACGTTTAAGGGTCATGAACATAGTGGTATGGGTGGATGGGCAGCAAAAGAATGGCTGTGCAGTGTGCATGGATAACTTTGTCGTCTCCATTGTTAGACAAGACAAAACCATTAAGTAATTGTGACCACAATTATATTTGATCTCACTTCGTTACTGGTATTCCGAAATTGGTTTCGGGGAAACTGAACAAATTCAGGTGAAAACATTGCGTGTAAGCCCACGACGGTTAAAAAGTTTTCAATTAGAAAAAGGATAAAATTATTTAAAAAAAACCAAGAATATCCGTCGGGGGCTGCCATTAAGTGAACTAGTTTTACAGTTTTATAGTAACGAATAATTGGAGATTTTTTAGCGTTATCCTTACACCCTTAATGGGCAGGCCGTGCCGTGATGATACTTATTTTTATTTTTAAATTTAAAATAGTGATGGGAGCCCATGACGGATATTCTTGGGTATTTTATTAAGTTGGGTTTTTTTAAATTATTTTATCCTTTTTCAATTACGTTTTAACCGTCGTGGGTTTTTTCAAAAATTTTAATTTTGCTTCTTATTTGAAACTTTTTAGAGAGCATCAAAATTAGACGAGTAGTTTTGGAGAAAAATGGCAACATGGATTTGCACAAACAAACATCCTCTCACCCCAAACGCAATATAACGTCTCCGTTCCGTCGTGAGTAAAATTACTGGTATTAGCTGCATCCGATTAGACTGGAAGCCGACCCCAAGTCGGGACAAGCATTTACTAAAAGGTTTATTTTCTTCTTTTCAGAGCATTTTTATAAAAGCTTATTTATAATAAGGTTTTTTTAATTAATAATTTTATTTTAAAATTTTTAGTTTGTCGTAATCATTGAACTCTTATAAAAATTATGTGCGCGCCATTAACCGTTGAGGAGTTCCCTCGTGAAAAGACAATCCAGGCTGTAGGATCAGGTCATGATGGAATCATATTTATCTATCAAATATGAACGCATCTAAAAATTTTCGTATTCGTGCTATTTACCATCGAGGAGTTCCCTCGTGAGAAGACAATTCTGTCTGTAGGATCAGGTCATGATAGAAATCATGTTTATCTATCAAATATGAACGCGTCTACAAATTTTCATATTCGTGCTATTTACCGTCGAGGAGTCCCCTCGTGAGAAGTCAATCCTGGCTGTAGGATCAGGTCATGACAGATATCATGTTTATCTATCAAATATGAACGCGTCGACAAATTTTTGTATCAGTGCTATTTACCGTTAAGGAGTTCCCTCGTGAGAAGACAACTGATGAGTTGTCACCGTAACACCTATCTAAGAACATGTAACAATCAAACCCGAACCCATCACTGAAAATTGCATCAAAATCGAACCAGTAGTTTTGGATAAAAATGGCAACTTGTAGTTGCACAAAAAATTTTTGCTACAGCGCTCCCTAGTGAGTTGTCACCGTAACACCTATCTAAGAACATGCACCAACCGAACCCGAACTCATCACTGAAAACTGCATCAAAATCGGACTAGCAGTTTTGGAGAAAAATGGCAACATGTATTTGAACAAACAAACAAACACACAAAAAACAAACAGACATGCTAATAATACAAATGCACAAAAACTAGGGTTAAGGTAGATGGGCAAGAAATCCACTACGTCGATGAGTACATTTATTTAGGCCAGCTAGTTTCCTTCGAAAACAGGTAAGACAGAGAAATCGACCGCCGAATCGAGAACCCCTGGAAGAGCTACTGGTCCATGAAGTCGCTGATGAAGGGTGACCTACCTTTATCCCTGTAGCGCAAACTTATCGACATATGCATTCTGCCCATTTAAACCTACGGTGCTCAAACTTTGTCCCTTACCGAGTCCAAACTCAAGGTTTGCCAAAGGGCGATAGAGCGTAGTGTATTGGGTATAAAGCTCAACGACAGAATTCGCAATACCACAATACGCTCAAAAACCGGAATTGCTGATGTGGGTAACAAAACTTCTAGGTTAAACTGGGATTGGGCGGGCCATGCCTGTAGAATGCATCAGGACCGATGGGCCAGAGTCGTCACTCAGTGGATGTCAGGAGACGGGCGTCGTCGCCGTGAAAGGCCTAGAAAACGCTGGCGTGACGACTTAGAGGCCTGAGAAAGACGCACGTAGAGAAGAGTGGAAGGCTATATGGGGGAGGCCTTTGCCAAGCAGTGGGATAATATAGGCTAATAAAAAAAAACAAATTAATCTGTTACTAATTTGTTTTAGTGAGTACAAAAAGTAATATTTTCTTACGTTATTTATCATCATTCTCTAAGGAATCAGTCTGTCATCGCTAAAATAATATTTTTTACTAGGCAATATAGGCATAGCAAGTAAATCTTGCGAAATGGCGCGACTCGATCTTTACCTAGGGCATTTTATTTCTTGCGACTACGTGCGAAATAAACCCTGTGTGTAGACTGTGCCTTTAATGGGAACCTCAGCTTACACCGTGCTGCAACAGACAATAGTTTTTGGTATTTTCTTGCTCGTACTTTAAGGGGCTCCCCCATGCACACTAGCGCCACTTTAGTAAAAAAATCAGAACTCGTTAAATACACAATTAATATAAAATCTGATTGACAAAATCAATGCTTTAGAGTTCTAGATTATTGACGTCTATTTAATTCATTAAAATATATTTCACTGTAGTTACAGTTAGAAAAATTGCTAAAAACGGCCGTTTTTTTCCATTTTGTATCTGTAACGACAGCCAGCTATGTTTCAATGAGTTAAGCAGACGTAAATAATTTAGAAGACCAAAAGATTGATTTTGTCAATCAGATTTTATATTAATTGTGTATTTAACGAGTTCTGATTTTTTTTACTAAAGTGGCGCTAGTGTGCATGGGGGAGCCCCTTAAAGTACGAGCAAGAAAATACCAAAAACTCATGTCAATTCGATTTACCGGATAACAAAGGTCAAGGCTAAAGGCTAAAAGGCCAGGCTTTCACAAGTATTATGAATCTTCTTCTTCTTATGTAAGTTACTTACGTTGGTTAGGTATTACTTGACAGGAAAATTAAGAAACCTATAATCTCAATGGCCTTATTGGTGGTGTTCTTCAGAAAGGTCGGGTGCGTTCTCTTGCAACCGGCGTGCATGTGTGACAGGAAAGGTGTAAATAACAATACGTTAGAACCATGTCGTGATGGTGGAAGTAACTAAGCTAGGACACCCCGACCAAAATGGGTTAGGTTAGAACTGTGACCAAACGCATTCGAGCCGAGCGTGGCAAGTGGTGCCGTGGCAGCAGCGGCCGCCGAGCGCTTCATCCAAGTTGGAAGCGTATTTTCAAGTCGCCGTCTTTACAACTTATAATAGTCGATCACAAACAACATTTACCGCATCTCTGAGGTAAAACCTAAGATTTACCGAGTATGGAGGTAAAAGTTCGAAATGAACAATGATCACGGAATAGTACGGTTTTTCAGAAACAGTTGGTATATCTTAGGTTTGACTGGGAAATCTTGGGATTTACCGTCGTTCGGCCCTTAACAGAAACAAACATTACAAACCAAGCTACGGCACCTACCTACCTATTCCTTACTTCAATTTAATAACATGAGACAAGAGCAACGGTGTAACATGCGGCCTTTGTGCCGACTTACAAGTGAGCTCTCACAGTCAGGAGTGTTTGCGAATGTCGTGCCGAGTGTCGTACGGGTAACAGGTTCTTTTCCGAGCGAAAACCTTTTTGAGACAAACGCTGGTGAGCGGTGATACGTGTTTGTGCTTGTGGTTTATATGCAGCAGGGCTTATAACTATTCAATGTATTGACGTTTCATTCTTCTTCGTAAAGTTTATTGTTGGTACAATCGACCAAATAATTAAGTAACCAGCAATTTCAAGTAGTGTCGTGATTTGGTTATTGTTTGTTTGTTTTTTGAATTAAAAATAATTAAGAAACTACAGTTAATGTTGAGTGCAAAAATGTTAATTTCTTTGTTGGTTACCAAGCGTGTTATTTTACTGTTTTGTTTTTGTTTTTTTCTGTTTTACCAGATAGGAGATTGGTTCAGTGCAATGAACTAATCTTTATTGACCGCACTGATTCCTGGCTTCTAATGTCGACTGCTACAACGTACAGTATTGAAACTACAAAATCACATAAAGGGTGTAAAACACCTCTTAACGAAGCCGAAAGGCACTTGTTCTCTCCGTTATTGCGATTATTTTTTTGTTCTACACCATACCTGGGAACCTTCTAGTTACGGAGATATTGGGGGTCAAAGTTCCAACTTTTTTACAAGTTTTTTTTTTAATACAAGTTTTTAATGTAATTTTTTTACATTAAACACCTCTACGACCCCCGTACTATTCAATCCATCCACCAGCACAATGTTTTGAGTGCGTTACATTGAGTTCTACCACAAAACATGATTTTTCACCTCAAAAAAAAAAGTTGTTTCCCAGCAATAATGTTTGCGTAAAGTTACTTAGTTTGATGTACAGAATGCTTGGTTGACGGCTTCGTGATGAGGTCTTTTACACCCTGTATAATTACAGTAGAGCAATTAAAAATTGTATTTCAACTTTTCATTAATATATTTTTTTTATTAATCTATGTTATTGTAATTTATTACGTGTTTTTCTGTTGCCTATGTATGATTTAAATTTTCGATATTTCACATTCGATGGTTTACCTTATAAGTATAAACCTGGCATATCATCGAAAGTGGTACATTCGATATTGTTAAATGTTTATAAATTTTGACAAATATTGAATCTACCGGTTCCGATAAGTTCTAGTTCCACTACTTTAGGCTGTGATATAACATTATTTGTCCAACAACACGATTCAAGCCACAAATCAAACTATCCAACAGCAGAACACTCACAGTACTGATGCGTCTCAAGAAAAATCGCCCGGTCCACGGGAAGCAACAGTGACAAATACAGGGGATGTATACAGGGTGTGTGCGGAACTACACTCATCTGACAACCGAACAGAGGATAAAGGAGCGTGAGTAAATTCGTGAACAGATAATGTATTCAGGAATTTAGATAACACGATGTGTTTGTGTGCTTTTTGTTTTTGACGGTTTGAGATTACTTTGTTGTCAGGTGATTTTATTGACATGTGCAAGTGACAACTACCTCGTTGGTCTAGTGGTTGCAAGTGCGACTGCTGAGCATGAGGTCCTGGGTTCGATTCCCAGTTCGGGCAAAGTGTTATTGGGTTTTTTCATTAGGAATTTCTCAGTAGCAGCCTCGGAGTCAGGATTTGTGCCCAGTTGATGGCAATAGGCTCGCCCCCTATTATATAGTATGTGGGTATACTATTACGTACACCTCTGCCTAACCCTTTGGGGATTACAGTCGTGATGTTATGTTATCGGTGATTCTTCGAGGTGCCTCAAAACGCGGTCACACGGTCTTAATTCCTAACCTATTGAACATGCATGCATGCATGCATGAAACACATGCGTGCATGCATGTGTTTCAATTTTTTTCTTGTAACGACTCATAGAATGTGTTTCTGTTTGTATGTTTTCTCGTAGCCAATTTAACAGTTTACCCCACCTTAAACTGGGCAGTTTTGCCAATTGTATCCCTCTTACTTAAAAAGTTTCGTAACTTTAGTGGGCAACAAAATTTCAAAAAAGAATATCTCTGTAGTTTATGCACCGCATACATACAATTATTATATGTTAACACATAAAAGAATTGTATGTATTGTTTTAACAGCGTCTTAAATGTGTGTCCGTTAATTTGAAGATAACTCAAAAAAAAACAATTTCGCCACGAAAGTTACGCGGAGCATACTTTTTGAAGAACTACCCTTATGTAATAAATACGATGACGTATCATGATTGTATCTAATTGCATAATAAAGTAGCGATAAAATAAATACAAGGCTGCACGTTAATAGCAACACTCGTGCTTGTTTAGAATAGAACGGAGTTTCAATACAACAAGAGGCCATTTAATATTGGTTTTGCGACCACTGACGTGCGCTCTATTGTACATAAGGCATTAAACTTTAAAGTGAGAAAACTAAAATAATCTTGTGTAGATCCTATAACATATTTAACTTACAATATTATTTAACAAAATAATGTAACGCAAGCCTATTTAGTGTAAAAGGGAAACATTTTGTTGTTTCACCTAATTACCACACAGATTGCTGACGGCGGACACCATACACTAACGATACCATACACTAAGATATTTCAGCACATTATCTGTCAGAATCTGGTGTCCTGAACAGAGTCCGCAATATGTACCTACCGATTTGAACAAACTTTTGCACTTGATGGCAAAGATTTCATTTACCTGACAAACTTGTTACTAAAAGCTAAGCTAACTACCAAAAGATACCAAGAATTTTCTTACTTAAGTCCCAGGCCTAAAACCACAAAAACGCCCACCCTAAAAACCTCACGCATAAAAATAACATAGAGGGTACCTATAAAAAAATCGCATCCATCCGTACGTCGGCTAGTTTCATCAGCCCGTATATTACTGACCATAAATTTCTCATAGTAGCTTGGCGTAACTTGAGTAAGTATTTACTGTGACTAAACCGGTATATATCACAGAGACCGACCAATTTCTTGACCGAAAAATTTATAACGGTACTTTGGAAGCAACCCTTGATATATGAACGTAGGACATCCCTTGGAACACGAATCACTCTTAAGTGAATGCGGGTATAATTCATATTGGGGGTTTACTGGTTATTTTGATGTTGAGGTTATGTGTTGTCAAAGAGATGGCTGAAAGGTGAAGGGAAAAATGTTTACAATTCCATAAAAGGAGAATCGAAATGATTCAGAAACATTTAAAATGCATTCACAATTATTTGTGAAATTTAAAACAACCTGCATAATCATCTTTAGTGAAATTGCTCAAATGTTTGGAAACTTTTAAGTTATTTCACAATTTTTTGAGAGTTTTTCAAGATATTGCAGAACTTATTGAAAGGAACTTCTAAAATTTGCACCATTATTCGAGAAAAAAACATTGGGGTAAACATTGGGATTTTCAGTCAAGTTGCCGTTGATAAGATTTTTTTTTAGGGACAAGCTCATCACACTCTTCCCAAACCACTGTAACTCCTGAAAGTCAGAAACAACATTGGCGACCACCAGAAAAGCGCCGAGACACTGAAGCTCGACGAAGTTCCAGAGAAACAATATAACTGTCTTGGATCCCGCGACGAAATCAATCAGAAAAGTATAGTGAAGGAGTAGGATAAGATAAGATTACTTACCACCACCTGCTGACCTTTACAACTACAGGACTGCGTTGCTAACCGCATTACAGGTAGCATTTTCCATACCAGCATACACCCAGAGAATTACGAGGTAATTAATCCATTTGTGTTTCCAGGTTCGGCTTCCCGATGTTTTCGTCTCGTCTCTGACGCAAAAAAACTAACTTATTTTGACTGGTTCATAAGCTTATCAGGCCTGTTTTAACTTCGCAGATTGATAGAAGTTTGAATTGCGTTAACGCTAAGTGTGTTCGCAACTGGAGTACCTTATAAGAGGTATGGAGAAAATAACAGAATACAAATAATACGATACAATTTGCTTAATCGTGTTACGGTTTCTTAGTAAAAGAAGAATATTTAGAACAACCAAACCAAAAGTAATCTGTCATAGGCTTCCAAAATTCTTCAGTAGGATATTTGGAAACCGTACCTACTAAGACTTGGTTGCCTTGAGGCCCTGGGTTCGATTCCTAGTTCGGGCAAAGTGTTATTGGGTTTTCCATCTAGAATTCTCAATAGCAGCCAAGATTTGTGGATAGACGGATTTGTGCCCAGTTGATTTGGCAATAAGCTCGACCCCTATTACATGGGACTTAAATATAACTGGCGAAATGTGGGTGTACTATTTAGGTATACCTCTGCCTAGCCCTTGGGGGATTACAGGCGTTACGTTATGATGATGTTACCTAAGTTTAAGTTATAAAGTACAAAACTGAGGCTACCGTACATAATGATCGATCAAATTGAAAACTCTCACTTTGACATCCTAAGAACACTTTCTTGCAGCCTAATCGTGTAATCGTGCACATTGTACATTGTTCTTACATAATATACCATCCACCACCATTGCTCGCAGAACGGATGGCCGATGGGGCCGAAAAGTTCTGGAGTGGCGAACGCGAACCGGAAGACGTTGCGTTGGAAGGCCTCCCACTAGGTGGACCGATGACCTGGTGAAGGTTGCGGGAATCCGCTGGATGCGATTCGCACGGGACCGGTCAATATGGCGACACTTGGCGGAGGCCTATGTCCATCAGTGGACGTCTTTCGACTGAAATGATGATGATGATAATGAATATACCATCTCAACATGAATGATGTAACCAAGATTTTGTAACAATATTTTGATTTGAAAGAGTGTCCATGGAGTTTCTTGCCCGTTCTTCTCCATAAAGATCTACGTTATGGAATGGGCAACTACATACTTTCACAGTTTTTAAGTCTTGTGTGTGTAAATCTTTGTTCCAACAATTCAAAAGTGCCTGTAACTGGCCTATTTGAAATAAATGATTTGATTTTGATTTTGGTTAATTACAATGTAGTTCTTAAAATCACTCATGATGATCAATTCAATTTCCGGAGAACTAAGAGTACTTTAACATCCAGAAATTGGGTAGTATCTTCAAAATATTTTGATTAAAAAAAAAGCTTTTTCTGCAAAAAACATATTCACAAAAAACTCCAGCCCCTCACAGAACTTACCCAGGAATCGAATCTTGTAAACAGCAAACGTTCGTATTAACAAGTTCAATATTTCCGATGGGGTATGTTAATGTGAGCCTGCCGGTGACACACTCTCCGCGACTACATTTTAATATCTCGTCCGCTTTTTAAGAGATTATTCGCTTTAAATGTGGGATATGGGGAAAACCTTCGGAACTGATCACGCGACATCACGTGATCAGTTGGAGGTTTTTCGGAAGTTTTTCTTTTTAATTTAGACCAACACACTTACTAAAAAAATTAGTATTATCGATAACTTTGAAGTAGAAATAGCTCAGCTATAGCTTATTAGGTATTAGCTTGTAGGGATGAGCTGAGGCTGATGAGGTCCATATTGGCCCTGGATCAAAAGATTTGGGGGCCAAGGCCTTCCACCTTTGCCCAGCAGTAGGATCACAATGGCTAACAGTCACAGCTTATTAAGTATACTTAATATTGCATAGGTAATATGCGACTAACAACTTAATACTAACTTGGTTAGAATACTACTAACTTGGTTTTTTTTTTCTACGCAATTTATGTACAAACAACAACAACAGTCCATAACGTCCACTGCTGGACATAAGCCATGATGGGGAGAATTTGCCGTAATCTCGACTCTTGGCAGGCGGATCGGAGATCGCAGTGATGAAAGACTAACAGATAACGCTGCTGCCCATTCTCTGGTCTACGGAGGCGCAAGGTGTTCTGCCTCAGACATTAGTCGCCTTATACGACACCCGTGAGTGTAATGGGTTGGTTCTATTCTACTCTGCCGGATACCACACGGCTTAATTAATTTATGTACAATAGCGCTTCAATATACATAGTTTTTATCATGAAAGAATCAGAGTACGCATTTTAGCTTTATCATATTTTTCCGATCACCAATGTTCAGAACGAACTTTTAATAGTTCTAAGTAAACCAACCAGTATTAAACGAAAGACTCAGTACATAGTCACTAACTCAGTTCACCCGCTTACAAGTCTTGAATATATTTAAAACATCGAGATTTTCCCGAAGTGGATTTGTTGTGAAAACTCACTGCCAGAGCTAGCGTTGTGTTGCCAACAAATACTGAATGTTATGTTTGCATGAAACTTACTTGTAAAGGGATAAAATAATGGAACAGGGAAAACCTAGGACATGAGAAAATATCGGTCTAGACTACTTACAAAGTTTTTCAATTCAATCATCGAATAGAAAACAACAATAAATACTGCTAAAAGACAATTCATAAATCAAACAATGAAACAAACAAGAAAGTTACAGTTCGAAAAAACCAAAGACAATAACAAGAAGTGACATTAATAACAAATTTGTATCATCACTATTAAATTATCTGACTACCCACAACAACTCCTAAATAACATACTCAGAACCAGAAAAATAATTTATCAGGAACCAATGTGGCAAATAATTTTTTTAGCAATATATTTGGAGAAAAATTTAATCAGCAAACTGGTAGTAACTCAGACATGAAATATATGACCAGTGAACAAAGTTTATCTCGTAATATACATATTAGCTCGGCGTGAGTTATAGGCGGTAGCGTTTTGGAAATCCAAGGAACGCGTAAGGAACCTTCTGTTCGGCGAAAAATGAGGCGATCTTGCACTTTGCAAAACAGCGAGTTACAATTGAGTTTTTGATGAACTGGAAATGCCATCCTAATACCTGTCTTATTCACACCTTTTTATTTATAAGTAAGGTGCAGTAACTACATAGTTTAGTCGAGGTAATTGAAGTCTCCGTCGAACTGCCTTTTACATATTATTACATCGAAATGCGACGAACTTTTGACTTACGGCCATTTTTAATAACTTACTTTTCGGTTTCGGTAGGTTGCTATCTATCTGTTTGACATTTTGCTAACAGACGATTAGAAACAAAAAGTCACAGAAAATATTTCTTTGATTTGAATCAAGTGACGGGTAGGTGACGCGGATAGGATATTTCAAGCTAACTTTGTTTATAGAAACATCGATAGCTGCGAGACGTGGCATATTAACTTATAGTTATACGTAAGTAAGTTATAGAAAAAAGACAATAGTTAACCCGGTAAGTATATTATGATCATTCACTTCCTCGTCATTCACGTGTTCACAATATTTACGACCCTGCTTATACCTCGCACCAAGACCCAATCGTGGCGCTATGAGTGCCATCGATATTTGCATACAAATTGCCCCGACACCACTTCACTAGACTTGAGCGATCCCGCTCCAACTCCACGATTATAAATTGTCGATATTATGCATAGTGACGTCACTATTATCGATTATATCGACCTAGAATCGTGACGAGATGGAAATTGCCGTGACAGATGCTTGTTTTTCAGGGATGGAGTAGAAACTTTTTGAATGTTTAATATTGTTTCAATAAGGTTGCATCTAGCGATCACCAAAATATTGATCGCATTGCAAGCTCTCTTAAGATTTTTATGATTATTCTATAATAATGACCGGTAAAGAGCCATAATAGTCATAAATAGTCATTTGAATGCATAAAACCCAATATTACTTAGAAAAGGGAATAGGAGTAAGGATTTTAAAAACCTGCTCTTTCATGCAATATCAGAACACGGGTTGTTAAAGCTCATTTTGCTTTTAGAAATTAGGCTTAGGGCTCAGTTACGAAGACGCGGCGAATCGCGTTGTGCGGTGCGGCCCGCCGTAAATTCAAACATAAATTCGATGTATGAAAGCTTTTACGGGGTACTGATTTAACGTGCGTTTGTTTAAAATGTATCGTTACTGTGGCGGAGCCCGCTAATGATATCGCAGCGACACACGTGGTGTTTATCGCGACCAGCTAGTTCCTAACGTAGCGATACCCGAGACGGAGTACGCAGCGTCACACGCACCGCGTCACGCCGCGCTTTGTCGTAAACAACATCGTACTTTGATGTCTGTGTGTGATAACGTGGGCCGCTAGTCCCCTGCACGCGTCGCCTCTCCTTATACGGAAAAAACATACAACTTGACGTCTTGACGCATGCACCGCGTCTCTGTAAATGCCCCTTAGAGCGGAATGTCGCAACTGAAACTGAAAACGATCAGCATAATCTCAAACGCATTCAACAGCTGCTGTCATTGGTCATAATTGTTATGCAATAATTAAAGTCACTGACAACTGTTGAACGCTTTTCAGATGTGTTGATCGCGTTGCCGTGTGGTATCCGGCAGAGTAGAATAGAACCAACCCATTACACTCACGGGTGTCGTATAAGGCGACTAATGTCTGAGTCAGAACACCTTGCGCCTCCGTAGACCAGAGAATGGGCAGCAGCGTTTTCTGTTAGTCTTTCATCACTGCGATCTCCAACCCGCCTGCCAAGCGTGGAGATTACGTCAAATTCTTCCCATCATGGGAGAGGCTTATGTCCAGCAGTGGACGTTATGGGCTGTTGTTGTTGTTGTTTGTTGTTGATCGCGTTCAATTTCATCCATCGTTCAAAGTACCTGCACAGGTATTTAAGGAATCGACGTTTTCTAAAAATATTTTAAAATATATTTCCCGAGTAAATCCACGGCACACACCAAGTATTCCACGATATCAACTATTCTATCAAGCACCGCCTAAGCAGTTTGATCTAATACATCGCCAAGCAGAATTAGCCAAGTCTCAAGACGCCTATCGGTTATCCATCCGTTCATCCATCAAACCTGGGGAAACTACTTACAAGCTTTAGTAATTCCCTGGGGCTTGCGGATCCCTAAGATCGGGGAAACGAGATAGAATGATGTTTCGGTTTAGTAAACTGTGTGATAATGTTATTAGCGTGTTTGTTGTTTTGTTCAATTATGATGCTTTACTTTCTACTTTTAGGGTTTAGGCAATTGATTTTTTTAAATATTTGTACATGTCGGAAACGCCACAGTAGCTTGAAAGTTGAGTTTGCAGGATTAATACTAGTTCTTACTTGTGGTAATGGAAGATACAAAAACTGATGCCTCTTCCCTTGGGGGTAGGCAGAACCTCAGAACGCCACCTGTTACACGTACTCCTACTTGTCCTTTATTGTAACACGCTTATATATTAGCTACACTTGTAACTAACCGTAATTAAAGAAGTTAAAAACTCACTTCTCGGTTTCCGTTGAGCTGAAATTTTGCATACCTGTTAAAAACGAAAATGAGTTTTTTTAACTACTTATAATAAAACGATTTTTATCGTTTTATTCTTTAAACGAAGAAAATAGTTGAACCAAATATCGAGTGACTGTTTGGATTGAATTAACAAACTAAGAAAGAAAAATGTGTCTATCGACAAAATCGAACTGAAACTGGTCACATACATAACATAAAGAAATAAGCACGTAAACACAGGTGTCTTAAAATTATCATAATTTTATTGTCGTGTGACAATAATTGGAGCAGTTGGCAACTGACATCATGATTGGTCAATTCCAACGATGTAATGAGACGCCTTGTCCACACGTAACACCTTAATCCAATAATGAGATATATCTCATTGTCCAGTAGACGATATTAGGGGGAGGTGAGGTAGGTATGAGGGGAGAGAGAACTAAATCACTGTAACAAATGTTGTCATTAGTCTCATATCAAGAAACGTGTCTATTTCTGACTAGTTAATTCACTTGGTATTGCTTGTGGAATGTGGAAACGAATTACGACTTTAGATAATTTTGCTCAGTAGATATTTCTCAGTGACCGAAACTAAATTCTACGACTCATGTTGACAAATTCGGAGGAAAGTTCCTCTAGCATAGTTTTGCTTCGGTTTTGATTAATAAATAGTTATGATGGCCACGCCTTAGTAACAAATACTAAATGTACGTTCTTGGTATTACAAGAAAGTTTCATTGCCTTTGACCTGCATCGGCCTAGGATCTTTTCACAAGTTGATTAGAATTTGAAACGAGATTAGTTATTTTTCAGTAGGTCATTTATTTTGCTAACCCAAGTCCAGCAGTCTTAAAATTCACTGAATTCAAAGACTTCGCCTCACAATGCATCTTCAACTACACATTAAAATTCACCTCATACTTAAACTGAAGCAAGAACACTCATAGTAAATCGAACTCAGCACATACGGACAGATAGACAGGCTAACTGCGCGGAAACGTATCGAGCTCAAGAGTGTCGTTAATAAAATCACGTCACGTCAGGCTCGCGGCGTGAAGTGTGGCGTGATACGCGGCGTGAAGTATGGCGTGTTACGTGGGATTATGACGTCATCGGCGGTGCTCACTCGAGCGGTGCGCGACCGATAACGTGTGGGGTACACACGGTTAAGTAGAGTGACCAACTTGTTTGGTGAGTTTTCCTTTAAGTTATTGTGATAATTTACTGTAGGTTGGATTACCTACATAGTAGATTATATTTATTGAACCATAGTAAAATAATACGTTTTCTGTACATATGCAAAGTAATTTAGGTATTGCTTCGGAGGTTAGCTTATGCCCCATGAACTTTTTGGAAAGCAGCTTCTCCATGCAATATTTAACGTGCCTAATTACCGCTGGATCGTTGCGTATTTTTAAAAGATTGTACCAAGATTGATGTAAGAGAATTAGCTCTTCAATGACTTGCTTACTTTGGATATGTTAGCAACAAGGTATTTAAGTTAGCGAAATATTAATGTACTTAGGACACAATTTTACCATAAAAATAATATTACTGTTTTTTCTATAGGTTTAGACAGGAGTATTTTTATATTAAGTTGCCTAAATTGAAGCGTCCTAACTTAAATCACAGTAAGTCACCCCCAAACATATGATATCTAGTGAGATCGCTCCATGTGTTAAAGTGAACGTTTGTGCCCGAAAGTCGTCACCGTGAGCACCGCAACTTAGCGCGGTTTATTTCACGTTTCATTGTGAGTTCGGCAGGTATTGTAGGAAGACTGATCGTTATAGGTTCTGTGAGGAACTAGGGATTTGATAGCTTAGGGGTAGTATTAGGTCGTTTCTTATGATGCAATCTTCAAGAAAAGTGGAGAGTCATTGTGCAAGTGCAAGCTTTTCACCAGGGCTAAAATCAATCATTATTTAGTAAATTAATCGATGACAATCTAAGTAAAATTCTGTCCTATGAGTTGAGGGTCTAAATACTTATTTCTTGCAATAACGTTATTTTAAAGATGCTTCATGTTTCTGAAATCGGCTTGAATTAGATAGAAATGGCTAGGCAGATGATAAGCTCAGACTTCGACCACGTAATTAATCTATTCTCTACCCGTTTAGCTTATACCACTTTCTGTGCACAAACACCATACGAAACGTCACCACCTCACATAATATTCGAGGTCTGTCAGGCGTCTGTCGCACTGCACGAGGTAGCTTTTTTACGGTAATTTTCTCGCTCAAAAAACGTACAATGGATGTATGGTCCGAAGTATACTTTAGGTATATTTGTACATCATGGTTGATTGCACGCCTCGTTACTAAATAATAACAGCATTGCTGGCCTGTCATTTGTAGATCTTTGATCATAGTTACGAGTAGTCTGAAGCCAAAAACTCTGACAACCAGTCTTACCAAGGGGTACCTTTCGTATTACGCAGTAACTGGGATGCAGAGGTCAGATAGGCAATCGCTCCATGTAATATACTGGTATTCAGCTGCATCCGGTTAGACTGAAAGCTGACCCCAACAAAGTTTGTTGAAAGGATGATAAAATGATGAAAACTGATTGCTGACTGTTCACTGTGCCAGTGAGAACTGTCTCTCCACTAGTTAGTTCTTTCTACATCACTCTCTTCAACTATTTTTGATATTCGCTGATCGCTAGCCGTAGGACTGGTACCTGAGGCACCTTGTAGACAGACTATACCTAATTAGTGTCTTCTGCTTGCATGCGTCGTCGCTCAAAGAGCGCATAGCCTCGTGGAGGCGCAGGAAATTACGACTTGTAGTATAATTAAACGACGCAGCTGGTTGTACAGTATAATGGGAAAAGTATAATTTTTTAGAAGCTCTAACTATAAAAATAATGTTTTAGTAAAACAGAAAAACTTGTAAATGTAGACAATAGTAACTGCAGGTATGGTAATCAAATAATGGAAATTCCTTGAGTATTATTTGGTCGCTTTAAATACACAAATCACAAGTGATTTCGCGGCTTTGGCTTGATAAAACTCCGAACAATTAAGATTTTAACACTCTCAGCGCCATGTATACGTATTTAAGCATTTTCTGAAGCAAGAAGCAGGCCATGTGGGCAAGTAAAAAATAAATAAACGTGAGACAACATCAAGTTATCAGTAGATAGGCCCAGATATATAAAAGAGTGGACTGTATGTTGAAAAAAGGTATAATAAAATCTAATAGGAATGTTATAAATAAGTTGCGTGCGATCGCGGTTGCAGTGTAAGATAGTAATGGTAACGCGCGAGCTCTTGTCCGCACGCCGCGTCGCCCGGTCCCCTCGTCGCGCTAGTGTGTGTAGTGTTGACGCTGTGTGCGTTAACAAACAGTATAGGAACATCACAAACATTGGTAAAATTAATGCTAGAACAATAATGTCTTATAAACAACAAGATGAAAAGAAATTTAATAACCTAATATAAAATTCAATGAACTCGGAGAAAGCTTTGTTAGGAAACAAAAGAATTGCCATCGACTGCCGCGACAGTTTCCAGTTCTGCACAGAGAGTTAGGACTTGGACAGACTGGAGACTCAACTAAATACTATTTGATGAGATTCAAAGATGGGAAACAAAATTTGTCAGCTGTGTAGGATCCGACAAAAACGGTAAAACGCGACTATGGATTTGTCGAAACTGTAATCTTGCCGAGTGGCAAGTAGTGCAATATTTTATGACTTGGGCATTATAAAGTAAAAATTAAAAGTACTGATTTTTTTAAATAGAAGTTCAACCAAGTTCGTGGAGTTGTGAATACTAGTATTTTTGTTACTTATTGAACTGCAGATGGAATTGTTATAACGGAAATATTGTCTTAATGGGAGAACAAGTCGATTTAAAAACGAAAATAATGAAACACGTCTACTAGTCACAAGCGCGACTGCGGAGCTTGAGGTGCTGGGTTCGATTCCCGGGTCTGAACAAAGTATTACTGGTATTTCCATCAGGAATTTTCAGTAGCAGCCACAGAGTCAGGACTTGTGCCCAGTTGATGGCAATAAGCTCACCCCTATTACATGGGACTTAATCATAAATGGCGACATGTGGATGTACTGTTAGGTACGCCTCTGCACAACCATTCGGGGATTAAAGGCGTGATACTATGTTATTTGTAACAATAAATAGAAACAAATACAATTTCAAATAGAAGTAAAACATGTCCGATTGGAAAAAAAAACGATTAAATTGGCTAAATAAAAATCTTCTAGTCTGCCCAAGTCTTTGCTGTTCTCAGATATTTTTAACACGCCACTGTAAAAAATAGTAATTTAATTTTCTCTTTGTTGTAGGAAACAAGAGTATTTAATGCAACTGAGCGGCGGTCTTGCTCTTTTTCTGTTACAACTGAAAAGTATTATTTTTAGAAAGCAATATTGAGGTTGGGGTTTCTTTTTAGTTTATAAGAATTATATTTGAAGACTGTTTGTTGTGGAAACAAACAATACCTAGTAAGAATGTTTTGCTTGTGAACTAGGTGATATTTACGTTAAATTAAATAGATGTATGTACCTTTTAAACTTTGTTGAAATGAATATTGTCATAAATCATCCGTCGTCGACTAAAATAGCTTTTAAATTAAAAATATATTTATTATTTAATATTCCTCCTTAATTTTTTTAACAGGGTTTAAACCAACAGAACACCAGTTAACAGAAAGAGAAACTTCCTTTTTCAAATCCTTCTTCCAAAAAAGTCTGGCCTTAAGCAAAAAAAAAATAAGCAATTTTAAACAAACAACGCTGTTAAACCACCTTTCACACAAATTACATTCCCAAAATGACGGAGACAAAGACATCAATCTAGAACAAATTCCATCCATTCTTCTCAGACATAAACGCACAAACTCAACTTAATTACCTGTGGGGGGTAGACTAACGTTACCATTTTTAACCCTCTCACAATCCGAGGACGGGTACCCATCTAAATTTGCATACAGAGAGGCGGGAATGACTCAAAAATGGCGCGGTAATCGCCGCCCGGTGGTAGGGCGGGGTGTCATGGATAGGTAACTGAAATCTTTGGATGAGGTATCTTTTTGAAGGACTAAGAAGATTTTCGAGGGATAGCCTAGCTTATCCCCTACAACAGAGATCATCAACCCGGTTTCTGAAGTCTCAGTAGCAAATAATTCATTCGACAAATTTAAATGTTTTTTTTTATTGACTACAGATGATCTATGTGGAGCTGTGCTGACCCAGTGGTAAAGACTAGAGTTACAAGTCGTAGGTTGTGCATGCGTCAATTCCTAGGCAAATTGCAATTCAAAAAGAAAAGCATCGTCTGCCTGGCCTTACTGTTTTTTTTAATATTAGAGTCGGCTTCCACTTTAACTGGATGCAGTTGAATACCAGTATTTTAGAGATAGAGTGACTACCTATTATGGTAACGTAGTAACTAAGTAACGTACCCTTTGGTAAGACTGGTTGTTCTGACTACCCATAATGATTGTGAAAGATCTACAAATGATAACCGAGACCAACAATATTATTTAGCCACGAAAACCTTAGTTTGTAATAGTGGCAGTGGGCTGGCCAGTTGCCCCTATCTGTCGTAAGAAGTACGGCTTATGGAGCAAACAAATCCTGGAAGTGGCCATAAACTGGAAGCGGAAGGCCAGAGAGTTGTGGTGCAACTTGGGATAAACCCATGTCATTGATTGACAAGCACCTATTACAATCTTGGTTTTTTTTTTACTTAAACCAGCTCCATTTTTCCTTTCTTCTTGTACAGTAATCTCAGTGCGGCTCGACACGGATATAAGTCAATTTAGCCGGGTGTAATACACCTTCCCGGGTACAACTGCGGATATTAATACTTTTTCTGATGTTGAATGACGGGATTAAATGCTTCAATGTTTTTGTGCGGAAGTTTGCTGGTGGTTTACGATTATGATGACAAAACGATTAACTTATGCACCCGAATGTACTTGATGAAGTTCATTCATTTGTTTTTATTGACACCGGTCCGTTCGGACGTAAACATTTTTTGTCTACGTCTGAACGGACCGCGGTCCATTCGATTTGGTCCGTTCAGACTAAACACCCGATTTTTTTGTATTTTTTATGTTTCACGATATTTTTTATTCTATCACGCAAGGAAACTCCGAGCATAGCCGGAAGACGTTAGTAGGAAGGCCTCTTATTAGGTGGACCGATGACCTGGTGAAGGTTGCAGGGGTCCACTGGATGCGAGACGCATGGGACCAGTCAATGTGGTGGCACTTGGGGTAGGCCTATGTACAGCAGTGGACGTCTTTCGGATGAAATGATGATGATGTGAGTAGAAACGCCAGGATGGTACGTCCTAGAAAGATATTATACGCTGAAATAATTGGTGAAGTTCTTCAGAAAAGTCAGGTACTCGCAACCGGCGGCGTGCGTTTAAGACGTATGAACGTAAACGATGTAAGTATCTTAGAAGGTGGCGGTCTGTAGTTTCAGCCTACTCCCTTGGGAAAACGACACGTTAATGTTTGCTTTCGACGAATGAAAAATAACGGTATATTTTTTACTGATCGCGGTGCAATTAAAGATTCTCAAAGGAAACTTACTATAATCACAATTTTTGGTAAATGAACTATTATTTGTATTCGCAGTCTATGGTCATTCGCTTTCAGTTATCTCCCTAAGGTGTCTTTTTTTTCAAGATTGACAAGAAGTGAAAAACACACTCACGTAAAGACTAACAAAAACTAAGACAAAACTAGGTCAAAGGTGCAAAGAATCAACACAAAATTCCACTTTTCCAACGTATTAAACAAACACCCTTTAATATAACTAACCCAACAGGCAACACCGTCTATTCGTGATCCTATTTACCGAAACAACACCAAAAAACTGCGGTCTCTATAAAATTTCCTATCATCTCAAACTCCATATGATACGACCAACGTTGAAAAAACCATTTCCCTTTGATCCCTCACCCCATTCCCATTTACCCTGCAAATTAACAAGACCCATGTAAAATGTACTAAGTGTTTGAAGTAAAAGAGGGGATGGAAGGTCTTCTAGTTTTGGCTGGGTCCACTCCATAGGGAAATATTGTATGCATGTACCCGCAACAGACCTTGATCTTACATTAGTTTACGTAATTTATATTCCCATGTTTGTTTAATAGAAATAGTGGGAGCTGTTCGACTTGCTCGTTGGGGTAAATAAAATGATAGTGGACTGTATAAAAAGGCTCGGTATATTGCCGATTAAATTTACAATTATAACTGCCCGGACAAACATATATATCTGAATCGTTTGGAGAGTATCGTCCGTCGCGGTGGGCTCCGAGGAAGCGAGTGCCGCCGGCCGGGCGGGCTCCCCGCGCCACACCTTCGCTCGCACGCTGCGCAGGTCGGTCACGTCGCCTGCGCGTGCCGTCTGCGTGTCTGTTGGGTGCGATTCCCAACATGCTGCCCGGGTTGAAGGGAAGACTTCAAAAATCTGGAAGGGGGCAGATATTATTGAAGGCCCTCCTTATGGTTCCCCTCTTTGTCTTCATCTCTGCGACTCTGGCTACGCCGTCGCTGCCAGGATAAATCTTTGTAACCCTTCCTAAGGACCAAAGAAGAGGAGAAAGAGCTCTATCCTTTATGAGGACAAGAGAGCCTAACTTCAATTCTGTCTTCGAAGACCGCCACTTCACCTTCTGCTGCAGTAGAGCAACGTATTCAAGGGAAAAGCGCTGCCAGAAGTGCTGTTTGATGTGCTCTATTCTCTTGAAGCGCTCCAGGCGATTAATATTGCGATCAGAGACCTGTGGATGAGGTATAGCATTAAGTGGCCGTCCAATTAGGAAGTGAGAAGGTGTCAGAGCGGAAAAGTCATGGGGTTCTGAGGAAAGAGGAGTTATAGGACGGGAGTTTAAAACAGCTTCTATTTGAGTGAGGCACGTAGCCATTTCCTCGTAGGTGAGATGAGTGGATTGCAATAACCTTTTAAGATGGTGTTTTGTGGAACGAACAGCTGCCTCGGCTAAGCCGTTGAAGTGGGGACTATATGCAGGTACGAATTTAAATTCTATACCTTCTTGAGACATGTGACCTTCAAGGTCTGATTGTGCAAGAAACTTTGATAGCTCATTGTAAGTGCCGACAAAGTTGGTGCCGTTATCGGACGTTATACTTTGCGGTTTCCCCCGACGTGACACAAAACGATTAAGAGCTGCTAAATAAGCTTCACTAGATAGTGCCGTAACGAGCTCGATGTGACAGGCCTTTGTCGAGTTACAGATGAAGATTGCCAAAAACGATTTAATAAGTCTGCAACCTCTGCCTTTCCTGTCCGCTATCATCACTGGCCCTGCGTAATCAACACTACAATGTAAGAAAGGGTACTCTAACTCAGTTCGAGTTGTCGGTAACTGTCCCATAATGGGTTGCACTGATTCCGCTTTATATCGACAACATCGGACACACTTATTTACAATGGCTTTGGCTAGGCTTTTGCCACCCAAGGGCCAATAAGTTTGCCTAACGTTCGCTAGTAAGAGCTGTGGACCAGCATGTAAATATACTAAGTGTAGATGCACAAAAAGTATCTTAGTGAAATGATGCTTGCTGCACAACAAAATAGGATGCTTTGTATCGTACGTATATGGGGAATTGTCTAGTCTACCACCGACACGTAACAGGTTATTGGGGTCTAGAAATGGGGACAAGGAACTAAGTCTGTTCTTTTTATGTAATGCTTTTGCCGTTTTAAGGATAGCATATTCGTCAGGAAACATTTCCAACTGAACTTTGTGTAATATTAAATTTAAGGAATCCTTAAGTTCGAAAACTGAAAATGGACCAGTACGTTTGTTGGTTTTGTTTCTACAATTATGTATAAATCTTTGTAAATATGCTATCGATTTTTGTACATGAATCAAATTAGATCTACTGTTAATCAAACTACTAATGGGATCTACGTTAGAAGTACTATTAGTTACTACGACAGAACAAGAAACCAATTCTGGTAGATCGTGTCTCTCGTTGTGATTGGGCATTTTTGGCCATTCACGTTCATCTTTCTTTAAGAAAGTGGGACCAGACCACCACAAGGATGAACCACTGATGGAATCAGCCTTCAGCCCACGAGAAACAAGGTCCGCCGGATTGTCTTTCGACCGTACGTAGCCCCACACGTGACCATCTGTGCTCTCTTGGATTTCGTGGATTCGGTTACGAACGAAATTTTTTAGTTGCAGTGGGGGTGTAGATAACCACCCTAGAACTATTGTCGAATCACACCAAAACCTACATTTGCTTATCTTTAGAGTAAGAGAGGTTAATACTTTTGTACACAACCTTGCAGCCAACAAGGCTCCGCAAAGCTCTAGACGAGGTATCGTCGTAGGCTTTATCGGCGCTACCCTACTTTTAGAAGTTAAGAGGTGTATCTTTACTAACCCTGATTGATCCACAGAACGAATGTTCAGACAAGCGCCGTACGCTCGCTCTGAAGCATCTGAAAAAACATGAATTTCATGAATTCCTGAGCTATCACTAAGAACCCATCGAGGAATTCTTAAGTGATTCAGAAGGGGTAAAGTGTCAGCAAATGCTAGCCATAAATGTTTGGTGTCTTGTGAGACCTCATCATCCCATGAATATTGATCGATCCACAATCTTTGCATGATGAATTTGGCTTCGACAATACACGGGCCGACGAGTCCCAATGGGTCAAAGATTTGACTTATGACAGAAAGTATGTGACGTTTTGTCACTTTTTTATTTAACTTTATATTAATTGAAAATGACAAAGTGTCCGAATCACAATTCCAGTTTAAACCAAGAGTTTTAGATGAGACATCCATGTTAGTTTGTGAAAAGTCTAAAATATTGTCATCTGTATTATTATAGGAGGGTGCAATTTGATTTAAAATGAATGTATTATTTGATTTAAATTTTCTTAATTTTAATTGGGCTGATTTTAATGTAGATATGACTCCCTGTGCAATTTCGACAGTTTTTTCTATAGAATCAGAGCCACCCAAATAATCGTCAACATAAAAGTCCCTTTGAATTGATTGTCTGACGTTATCGTCAGGGGCGCTGGAAGCTAAACTCACCAAACATTTGGTGGCTAAGTAAGGCGCACTTGCCGTGCCATAAGTCACCGTGTTGAGTGTGTATGTTTTTAAAGGTTTTTTTGAATCAGAGCGGAAGATAATTTTTTGTAGAGAGCGTTGAGACGGATGAAGTTCAATCGCTCTGTACATTTTCTCTACGTCACCAGTTACAACATATTTACGCTGGCGAAATCGTAGCAGTATCGAAATGATGTCTTCTTGTACAGTTGGGCCAACCATTTGGATGTCATTTAGTGACACACCAGTAGTAGTGGTGGCCGATGCATCGAAAACTGTACGAAGCTTGGTAGTTGTACTTGATTCACGGATGACGCCGTGGTGGGGTAAGAAATAGGTATTACCCTGAAGACAGCTCGGCAAAGACTCCTTATCTTCAGTCATGTGACCTAGGCGTTCATACTCTTGCATGAACTCACCGTACCTGCTTTTGAAGGCAGGGTCCCTAAGAAACCTACGCTCTAGTGACATGAACCGACACTTTGCCTTTGAAAAAGAATCGCCTAAGACTGAAGGATCTTTCTTCAGTGGCATGGTTACGACAAAGCGTCCGTCGTCTTTACGATAGGTATGCTCGTTAAAGCTCTGCTCACAGGCACGCTCCTCAGGAGATAAGGAGTGCTTGGCTGCAATGGTATCTAATTCCCAAAAACGAGATAAGTCTGGGTCGGCGTCCTCATTTAAAAAATGACAAACGGGAGAAGAAGAGTCTGACTTATGACGGGCAACGTACCCTGACACTAACCAACCCAATTTCGTTTCATATAACTTAGGCTGATTTTTACCTAAGTCTATAGAATTATTGCATAAGACGGACCAAAATACTTCGGCCCCAAGTAAGATGTCTATAGCTCCCGGTATATTAAATGTTGGGTCAGCTAGACGTATTCCCAATGGAAGAGGAATGTTATCGGTGTTTATGAATGAAGACGGCAAAGCTCTAGTAATCTGAGGTAAAATATGACAGTCTACAGTAAGTTTACAGTCATCATCATAGTGGGACATAATCGTAAGGTTGCAAGACTGTGTACAATAAGAAGTATTATTATTTATACCTGTCACGGTGGCGCTCGCACTACGTCGCGACAAACCCAGCTTACCGCACAGTGACTCATCTACGAAGTTGCCCGTACTACCGTTGTCGAGGAGTACTCGGGCATTGTGCACGTTGCCCTTGCTGTCAACCACTCTCACGATCGCTGTGGAAAGCAAAACATTCGGAGGAGTAGTAAACTGCTGAACATTAGTTGAACCGGCAAAGTTATTGACGGGAATAACTGACTCAGGAGACGTAGTTGCTTCTGCCTCATGTAGATGAAGCAGAGTACTGTGCCTTTTCTTGCAGTATTTGCAAGGTACAAGATTGCACCTTGATTCTGCGTGCCCTAGTCGCAGACAATTAAGGCAGACCTTTGCCTCTTTGGCCTTTTGTATACGAGCTTCAACAGACAGGGCTCTAAAAGCATCACAATTGAATAAAAAATGAGTCTGACTGCACATAGGACACGTTAATTTTCTTTTATTATTATTATTTAATTTTTTATCTTTATTATTGCTGTCATTTAATTTTTGATCAGATTTTGTAGCTGTAAGTAGATTAGAATTATGTTTGGAAGTGTCTACCTGTTGTACTTTATTTATGTTTCTTTTATGTTCTAGCAAAGTTTCTAATAAATCTGCTCTGTTGCTAAGGAACTTTAAAAAAAAATCTAACGAAGGTGGATTATCTAATGTGTTTCGATGTTCTTCCCATTCCCTACGTGTGACACCGTCAAGTTTTTCGGACATCATGTGGATTATGAGGGTATCCCGTAAGTTAAATTCAGTGTCCTGACCTAAAGTCGTCAAGGCACGTAGATTTTTATTCGTGACATCAATAAGGTTACGAATAGAAGAACATGATTCACTCTGCATATACTCAACGCTAAATAATGCCCGAACATGATTATTAACGAGCAATCTTTTGTTGTCGTATCTATTACACAATAAATTCCAAGCGGACTCATAATTCTGAGCTTTAAAACCTAATTTATCAATAACTAGCAACGCACTACCTTTAAGAGAAGCACGCAGATAGTGCAATTTATTAACGTTGTCCATGTCCTTTCGTGAATGAATGAGTGAAATGTAAGTGTCTCTTAATTCAAGCCAGTGTTGATAGTGTCCGTGAAAAACAGGTAAATTAATTTTTGGCAACCTAACACTATTGTATTTAAAGCCACCTGCCTGCACATCCTCGTCACCCGTTACGTAACCATCTTGTTGACTGCTAGACTGCGGGGGACGAGCGCCGAGCAGACTCCGCGCCGTCGCCACCAGCTTATAATACTGGTTCTCAAACTGCTCGCGTTCCTTGCTCTCGTCATCGGGGTTCTCCAACAACATCTCGATGTCACTCTGTAATTTGTCGAAATCGACATATAAGGCATCAAATTTACTAAACCTAGTCTCCAGATCTAAAAGTTGTAAGCTGCTAAGTTCGTCGCAACTTTCAAGCATGTGAAGGTAATTGCCAAAAATTGTGAGTTTAGACTTCATACAGCTGCGTTTTTTAACAAGTTTCTCAACTTTTTCGTCAGCCATAGCTATAAATTCACAAGCGCTAACTCACAAACAAAGTAATGATGGTTAAGAAACCAGTTTATTATATGCGAAGATAAAAAATGTAGCTAGCTAATGCGAACAAAAGAACACCTGACGCGCAGGTGTGTCGTCGAGCGATCAGCTGTTGAAGATATGAAGCGAAGTAGTAAACAGACGGGATAATTTACAAAAGGTTATGCAGTAGCTTTGTAAGCAGAATAATTGAGTTTTGCTAGATGTAAGGCTATGAATAAGAATAATTTATCATTAAATGACTTAAAGTGAAAGTAATTGAAAGCACTCACTTAAATTATTGTTATTTAAACATGAAATATGAAAAAGATTAGGAAAAGATATATGGGACAAATTGGAACGAACTCACTCAATGTTTTAACCATCCATAGGATAACCGATATTGTTGCAAGTTCTTCTTTGTCCTTGAAGATGACTCGAACTTTCGACGGGTCCCAAGTCCGTTGTACGGCCGACTTCTAGATACTTCTTCTCTGAGCGTGTGCGGGAGCTATGCGTAGTTTATTTGACAGGAAATAGACGACTCCTGCAGATACTGTCGCCGCTGAAGACCGCAACTGAAGAGCTTCGAGTTTGAAGATTTTTCCAGATCGTTACTTTTTGAAAAATAACCGGCGAGATCCTAGAAGGACCAATGTTCGACTTGCTCGTTGGGGTAAATAAAATGATAGTGGACTGTATAAAAAGGCTCGGTATATTGCCGATTAAATTTACAATTATAACTGCCCGGACAAACATATATATCTGAATCGTTTGGAGAGTATCGTCCGTCGCGGTGGGCTCCGAGGAAGCGAGTGCCGCCGGCCGGGCGGGCTCCCCGCGCCACACCTTCGCTCGCACGCTGCGCAGGTCGGTCACGTCGCCTGCGCGTGCCGTCTGCGTGTCTGTTGGGTGCGATTCCCAACAGGAGCCATGTTTTTGTACCTACGCATACAACAAGTACAGTCGAAACGTGTTTAAACTTTCGTCAGCCATCTAATTCTTTTCTTTAACAAATCAAACAAAAAACCATTTGAAGCCACGACACTTAGCAGACCACTGCAGATAAAACTATATTGAATTACTTGAAACAAAAGGCTTAAAAAACTGAATCAAACAAACAAAAGTCACCGGCTTCTGAAGCTAAAGTTATTTTTCACCGGCTTCTGAAGCTAAGGTTTTATTTTTTGCAATAAAGTTTTCTATTTTTTTTATTTTTATGGAACTCTTCAATAATACACACCAAATCTGTCGAGATTGCGGCAATCGCTTGGACAACACACATGTTTTGTAATGATTTTATGTAAACTATAAACATCCGAGCGATATCACGACAGATTTGCCGTCTATTTTGAAGAGTTCCATTGTATATCTTCGAAGATCAGCATCAGATCTTTACCAAACTTAAACGGGACCACCGCAAAATAATATTCTTCCAATCATCAAAATCGGTTTAAAATTGGCGAAGATATCGCTGAAAACATACCTACACAAAAAAAAACAAACGAATTGATGACCTCTTTTTGGAAGTCGGTTAAAAATTGCATCAACCTTTCTAAAACCTGACAGGCCATTTCATGACTTTCATGAAATATTAATAAAATCTGTAAAATTTCATTGACTGAGATCTTAATGTTCCATAATTATACTCAGAAATAAATAAATCTTATCTTATCTTGTACCACATTTCTAGTTTTTGACTTTGGCGGTTTCCGGAATGAAAATAACGTATCCAACAAAAAAAAATGACGCGACTGGCTGTTGATAATTCGCTAGCTTATTTTTGTGACACCTGGCATAACTAACATACTTTGAAATTGGGTAAAAGAGATTTTTTCGTGCCAGGACTAAAAAATTGATTGGGTTGCCGTGTCATGTTTAGTGTGACTGTAATGATGTGCCCTATAATATTGTTGAAGTTAATTCGATTTTGAACGCTTTGATCTAGAATTGGGGACTGTCTGAGTCTGACTATTTATGGAAACAGACTGACTGTAATTTGCTTACGAAGTAAATAAGATTTTTTAGCAAGAAGAAGTTCGTTATTTCGTGTCTTTTGTGGTTTGGAGGTTAAATCTGTAAATAAATCTGATATTTAGAAATACAGAAACAAATACGCTCAATTATTTTAAGTAAGACTTCGGTGAAAATTGAAAAAAAAATTTGTCAGAAAGTAGCGGTTACAGTTTTGATAAGGACAATCTTCAGTTATTTTGTGGATACTAGAATTTGCTGAAAATCCTCGTTAAAATCAATAAATAATAAAAAAAGCAGCTAAATTTCTACCCAATGGATATCTGTGTAGATGTGACAAGCTTGATATTTCATTCCTCTTACCAAAAATCCACAGAAGAGATCTGTGTCCTAGCAGTTTATAGACCAATTAAATTATGCAAGGTAAATCCCGAACTAGAGCAGCGGTGGCCCAGTGGTGGCGGCCCCGACTTACGAACAGTAAGTCGTGGGTTCGAACCCAGGCAGGCGCATAACTTTGTGTAATTTATTTCATCACCACTGCTCTCAAAACGGTGAAGGAAAACAACGTGAGGAAACCGGCATGTTCTAGAACCAAAAATTCGAAGACGTGATATCCACCAATCCGCACTGGGCCAACGTGGTGGATTATAGCCCATTCCCTCTCATTGAGAGGAAGCCGTGTCCCAGCAGTGGGAACATTATAGGCTGATGATGAAATCCCGGGCACACAAATGCCTGTAAGACTTTTATGTTTTTTTATTGTTTCACATTAATCCTTAGTTAGTATTTACCTACTGCTGTTGATGTACCAAATAAATAAATAAGAGTAATCTCAAAACACCTCTGCAATTTGTGCTCCTAATTGCAGTCGCAAATATTTATTGTTAGCAACTGCACCTCTTAAAATAGTGTAATTGTAAATTAAATACATGTCACATATACTACAGTAACAGGTGCGCAGAAATTACCTATGGTATGGCCACTATGTTTAAATTAGGTATAGAAAACATAATATACTGTTCTAAACTTATCTTTTTTGTAAAATAATGTCTTGAAGACAATTTAATATTTAGTCTTTGGACTCGTGCAGTTATCTTGCTTGAGTAAATATGTTTCATAAAATATTCTAAGAAATAAATTATTTTGCTTTTAATTGATCTCTGAGACGGTTCAAACCATAAATTTCTTACGAAATGCATTGAGAACTATTACTGTAGATTAAATTTGAAAGGTAACAGGCAAAAGTAATAACCTAGTAGGTTTTTTAAGCAGCCCATTTCAGAATTAAGCTTTCTTGACGTTTAGAAAATTATACCTATGCTATGCACTGGGTTTATTTTGTGAAACACCTTTCAATTTGTGCAATTTCACAACCCACAACCAAAACAGTCAACCTGCTTGCGCGGCAATCTTGAACTCGCCAACAATTTTTCAACAACCCACTTTAAAAAAATACGTGTAGCGATATCATTTACGGTACATCAAGAGTATCAAATAAAAGCGTAAAATGCTCAATTTACGAGGCGCCGGCATGCTCTAGGAGTCGTAATTACGCGCCGGAGGCACAGCCCGCATGAAAGGGCCTTAATTCTCTCCACAATTATACTAAAGACGCGCACAAAATCTAAGGAGCACTGCTTGTATTTTTTTACGGTAGAAGTCACTAGTGCTGAGCTGATTTGATTTGATTGTTTCATGATTTTTTCAAACAGTTAAAAATTGTCCTTATGGCGGTTCCCCGAGCAAAATTACCAACTCTATTTGTGGTGGTTCAAACTTTGTCTGAAATACTGTTAGAATAAAGTTCTAATCAGCTTGCACTACAAAGTGATTGTTACGTCAGTCACTGCAGGCCGAATAGCGCGAAATGAGTTGTTTTTATTCTTTATAAAATCAAATTTACGTCTTTTGGAAAAAATAAAACGACAATTATGTTCTTTATTAAATTGTCTATCCATTAGTATAGGTAGGAAATCAAAATAATGGTTACTTTACGAGGAGTAGCATTTTATAAATCATTATTTCTCATTTCTGTAGTTTCGTTCTGAGGGGATTTATTAAACATTAAGCTACTTAAAAAAAAAATGAAACGACAATTTTGGAGTCAAGAATATGTAGTAATTTAATGTATTTTTTATTAGTTGGTATTTCTTTTGGATAAAGAGGAGTAGGCTCCAAAAAACTGCTCGTTCAAGGTCATTTGCTCGGGGAGGCGCCTTAATCCGTGTGACGGAAAGGGTGTCCGTGGGAATACATAAAGAAAACCACGGACCCAGGTCAACATAAAAAGATATAATTAAAGACACAATCGGTGTGGTAGTCACAATCAGTACGGAGTTTACCTGATGGTGGTGGTAAGCACGACGTGATTTGCACATCATGATATACACAATGTGAGTGTCAAGGTTATTGCAACAATGTCAAATACACTCTGCTGAAGGCTACAAGATTTAAGCATTTTAATGTGCATAGCAAAAAGGGTGATAGAGAGTGGCTCACATCTTGAGACCACGTAGCTAAATATGAAAACGTGAATTGCTGTTCTGTTCAACACTTACCCAGTATGGGGTTACGACGACACACAATTTACGAAAAGAGTTAGGTTACTATTTTAAAATTAAAGCTGCCTGCTTCAAGCCCCAATATTCTAGAACACGTATACGTTCTCGAGATCTATTTTCTGATAAAAAAACGCGTCTAATCTTTGGTTGCACAATATTTCCAAAAAGGATTCGTCATCGCAAATCCGTGACATTTATCCTGGCGTGTTTACGCATAGACAAGTCCTTACTCACTCGTTCGGTTACACGTAACGCGAGCACATCACTGGTAAAACAGCTAATTTTAGTCGCTTAGTAACTGAACGGCTTAATGAGTATGTATACTCTGTGGCGTTTGTTTTGACATTTAATAAGTGTTGAATAGGTTATGTTTACAAAATAACGGTAGAAACTATTCCAAGCTTCTACAACGTTACATCCGTTTACAACAAAGTCACGATTATAATGCAACGCTCAATGTAGGATTGGTCCATTCCACTCCACATCACACCTGTCTAGTCTTTTTTCAATTCCATCGTGATATTCTTGCGGTCGGCTTTCAACGTAATTTATATATGGAGCGTCTGCTATCTGACTTCGAGTTAGCATCATCATCATTTCAGCCAAAAGACGTCCACTGCTGGACATAGGCAATGGGAGTCAATGTGGTGAGACTTGGGGCACTGACTTCAATTCCTACTTGTACACGGATAGTCCAAGAAATGTATTCCGTAATATTGTTTGCAGTCCATAGCACACCACATTGCTATCATGAATGCTAAAGAGTCTGATAGAATATTTTGTTTTTATTGCAAGGAATAGAATATTTTACGAGTAATGATCCAGGTGGCTAAGTGCTTTTAAAATGGCACTATAACATTCCACAAATCACTGCCTCTTATACCTTACACTGCACAAGAATTGTAGCTCTAATTAAATTATCTAAATTCGCGAGCACTTCGCGCATACTGCTGCCACACGCACTTTACGAGTTTCATTCACACATTTACTGGTGTGAAAATGTATTTCATAACCTATGCAAGTCTAAAATTCTTTGTGTGAAAAAAGACGTCTCGGGAATTATTACATACACATAATTCAGCTAATAAGATTCCCACTGCTGGGACACAGGCCTTGTCTTTGTGAGGGGGAGTCTGTTATTTAATCAACCACAAATGTTACATGTCCTCGAATCTTTGAAGACACAGTTCCATCACGAACTATATCTATATCCAAAGAGATTTATAAAAATTAGGTATAGAGCGGACATTAGGAATAATGCGATACAAAAATTTTGATGCCGAACATTTTCAATTTTGACACACGAATGCTTCTTGACAAGCGGGCGTATGACACAGAACGATTTGTTACTAAGTAGTAACAAGTTTTTGAATTACGATTTTCTTCATCTTGTCCCGTCTATCGCTCGTAAATATTTGAATGTCTTTGTCTATATCGTTTTTAAAGCAGTGGTGAGGAAATTATTTAAACAAAGTAAGTACTGCCTATTTGATGGCAATAAGCTTATCGCCTGTTACAAGGGGCTTAAACATAACGGGCGAAATGTAGGTGTACTATTAGGTATACCTCTGCCTTACTCTTCGGGGATTACAGGCGTGATGTTCTGTGTTAAATACCGCCTAGGTTTGAACTCCCATAACTTCAATCGGGCAGCATTTCCCTTTTACTCAAACATCCCTATTCTACCAGTCTATACATCATCACCCCACAGTCAAACCATTACAACGGTTTTGTGGGGCTTAGTTTATAAGTTTACTTACCATATTTGATTAATAAATAATAATAATAATCATTATCATCATCATCACCATATCAGCTCGGAATCATAGGCCTCCCCTTCTAAGTGGGTCCTCAATATATTACCATAAAGGGTGTACATTACATTACAACAATGTCTACCTTTTACTAATGTCAACTTATTGAAATTATAAAAGGCTTGTATCTTTGTATGTAGTCTTTAACACTTTTCATTTTAACTGTACCTACATTCCGTCCACAATTTTATTAAAGTACTATAGTTAAAAAAAAATTAACCCTGGTCCGGTCAACTGTACCACGGTTCACAGAAAAAAAAATGGTCCAGTCAACTGTAACACTGTTATTTTTTTTGACCATGGTCCAGTCAACCGGACCTAGCCAACTGTATTACGGGCAAGGAATGCTTTCTTCCGCCACACTTCCCAGTTCTGTGCGTCCCTGATCCAGGTGTTTCCCGCGACCCTGACGATATCGTCAACCCAACGAGCTTTATGACCTTGGTTTCTTTGGCCAAACCTTGGCCACCACTATAGTCTATAAATAAAAACAAACAACGCCTGGTGGTTCAAAATATACAGACTGTTATACTGCGCCATCGTTATTTGATTCGCTGTACCATCAAAAGTTCGGCCCTAATAGTTTTTACGACACCCATCAATAAAGCTAAAATGACCCATACTTCCCCAAAAACAAGCCAGAAAACTAGAACATAAAGACGACAGGCACAAGCTGCAAATATGAAACTGCCGTCACCATTAATAACAGCAAGTGTGTGTCTAAACTTAGTTAAATATGTTTGCGGAGTCTCTACGGAGAATGTTTTGACAGAAAACTGCCGTTGTTACAGCGCAGTGTGCGACCACCCGTAAACTACAATTATATTGTGTCGTATGTGTGTGCTTGCCTTTATACGCTATGTTGGGAAGTTATTCATGATTTTTATTTGACGTCTTTGTAATAAGTTGAAGTAAGTTAGCTTAGCAAGTAAGTAAAAAAGTTAGTTTATTTTTATTTTGTGCCTGATTGTGATTACGTACATACTTTAAATAGGAATTACTGTACTGTATACATTACGAGGAGCCTGTTTTTACTCGAGATATTTACATAGTATTTACTTTAACAAACAATGATTGCCCGAATTAACTAGCACAATAATGTCATTGCCATTGAGATTTTCCTAAAGGGAATTTGCTCTGAACGCCGTATCCTAATCTCATCTGCTCATAGTATAGTCTGCCCACTGATTGCAAGATAACAAAGTAAAATAAAAGTAACAATTACTTAACGTGATTGATATGTTAAGTAGGTTATCGTTAGTTTTTTTTCACGCCTTTAATCCTTGACGGGTTAGGCAAAGCTGTGCCTAATACACCTACATTTTGCCAGTTATGTTTAACTCCCATGTAATAGCCCAATTAGGCTGAACCACTATTACATGGGAGTTAAACCATAAACCGGTCGCAAATCAAAGTTCCGTATCTGCCACCGTGAAATTAAGATGGAAAAACCCAATAACACTTTTCCCGACCTGGGAATCGAACCCTGAACCACATATCCAGCAGTCGAGCTTAGATTACTAGACCAACGAGGTAGTCAAACAATAATTTATTAATATCACTTGCAATAAGAATTGAGTAATTCTATTACCGACATGGCAGTAAAAATCAATTTAGGTTATCTTTTTACTAAGCATCAGTAACACTTTTACATAAAAATCTTTAAAAAAGAAAAATACTTTACCCGGTCGCACACTAACGCCATCTGTGACAAACAGCGTGAACTTAATCGAAAAGACTTTCTTATGACAAGTAACCTCGTTACAGAACGTTGTACAGCGCCACTGCGGCAATAATCGGAACTAAATGTTTTGTTGTGCTGACAAAAGATGCTTGTACTGAGCCGTATCTCGTTGCTAACTCAATGTTTGAGAAAGGCAATACCCTGGTTCTGGTTAATGTTTTGGCACTGCTATGTTAAAAGTTTTGTACTTAGATGTTATCTGTTGCAGAATTTATGATACGATCGTTTGGTATGCAATTGAAAGTTAATGTGTGTGAATAAGGAGATGAGCGAAATAGTAACTGCTTTGTTAGTCGAGTGGTCGCAAGCGCGATTGCTGAGCATTCATGTCCTGGATTCGAAGTGTTAATAGTACATTTTGATACAAGTGGAGAAAGTTTGTTATTGCGTCCGAGGCGGAATTAACTCCCGAGCCGCAGGTGAGGGTGTTTTTGAGCCGAGAACTGCAATAACAAATGTCCACCTGTAAAACAAACGACGTTTTTCAATACACTTTTGAAGAATTATTATAAAAGAACAAAAAATATTTTTGTCATGAATTATTATGAAACTATGATTTTAATTTTCTTTTTTTCCGCGCTTTACTTTCGCCAGGCTGAAGGAGAAGCAAAGGTATGAAGCCGCTAAATAGCCTAGAAAAAAAAAACAAGATAGAATAGAATATCTTTTTTTTATATTTTTGAATTTCTATATTCAAAAATATAAAAAAAAGTCTATTACTACACAAATAAATGTTAATTTGTTTTGTAAATATTAGTTTGAAATAATCATTTAATCTATGATATTCTATTTATAAACACAATTTTAATATTCAAAAAATATTTATGCCGTAAAGACGCATTAGTGCTTTGCCTAAATTGCATGTTGAACCTAATCATAGTGCCTTATAAACCAGTTTTCGAGGAAATGTATTGAAAAAACATTTTCACATTTAACTTTATAGCTTTAATCTCTGTCAAAATCATCTAACTAACATCATCACTATAATCATCTAACTGCGGCTGACAGTAACTTTTCGCTTAGCACGAGAAGATAGTTGTTAAAACCAGCACCTGCCACCATTAGGCTTCGTTCAGCCCCAGGAGTATCTGCCTCCGGGACGTGACCCGAAATGGCTTGTATAGTAAGCAATTAATCGACCCAAGTCTCAGCTCAGAAAGCTGAAACCAACAACCGATGGGATTTTGCTGCTGACCAAACCATATCCCTTCCATGTTAAAGTTTCAAAACACCCACTTCTGAAGACCATAGTGACGCCCCTAATGCCACAACTGGCGTTGGCACCTATAGTTATTACTATAACTACCACGCCACCCACGCCAGTTGTGGTATTGCTCGACCTTGGTATTGTTTTACCATCATTTCGAAAAAAATAAAGTTTCTAACACTGTTTTAAGCTTGCAAGCTAAGCAAGCCCGATATTTCGACGCTGTTGCAAGTACCATGATCACGGGTGAATGGGATGGAAAAAATTTAACCTGCGATCATGGAGTTTGCAACAGCGTCGAAATATCGGGAGCTCAAAATCAATTATAATCACTGAAGATATCCCGTAAGTGACATTTTAAGTTTAATAAAGTTTCTTTTGAGAAAACCGTGGCTGTATTTTCGTGTTATTTCTTTCTAGGGAAACTTATTTTATAATAAAGAACAGGCGCTGTCAGCTATCTGTGGTGACTCTCCATTATTTCCTGTTCTGAATACGAGTTAGCGTCATACGCCGCCGGTTGCTTTATAAATAGTAGGACGGCAAAGTCATCCAAATATAACTTCTATAGTGTAGACTACGAACGATTATTAACTAAAGTTTCATGTCCATATTAATTAATGGCAAATTAGTTTGCTCTTTTTACACGACTGCCCAAAATACGGACTATTATGTTTTCAGGCTTTATGTATGTATGTACGGTCGACCAAGCTATTTGGCTTACCTACATTTTACAGTGTAATTTGCATGTTAAAATGTAAACCGAATAGCTTGGTTGACCGCACGTTTGTTTGTTTCTTTCTTTATTCCACCATAACTTTTAACCGTCTCAACTGATTTGCATGTATTTTTGGCTATCAAATTGATAATTCATTCATAATTCATAATTCATTCATAATTCATTTATTTCTTGTTGTCACAGGTGAAGAAGATCTTACAATTTGATAATTATGTGATAATTATGTGGAACTGATAAAGTTAATAAAATTAAATCCTAGACATTATTAAAAACACTACACAGGTACAGTCGCGATCCCAACTAGTCAAGCAAATACTTTCCAAGTCAAGAATCTAAAGAAATGCATGCAGCATCGCACGGGCGAGTAACACGTTATTGAAGTAGCATTGCATACCTAAATGTCGCAGTATAATTGAAAAATAGTTTTAAAATAATCCTAGGATTTTTGTAAAAAACCGCTCTCCTAAGGAGGATTGTAAACTTCTTTGCTGATTGGCTGATCTAAGAGTCAATTCACAACATCTTTGTACATGTTGGTTGCAAAATCCAGAAGACAACTCGAATAATCTGTAAACCTATCAGTGCATGCGTTAGAATAAAGTATACATGTCCGCCAATAAGCATTCGTACTCGTTGTTTTAGTCCTGTTACTTCGTATTACTTATCGCGAGAATCTTTTGTAGTCCCATCATCCGGTCCTTTGAAAGAATCCTAGGATTTTCGCAAAAAACAAATTTCCCAACTGTCCTGCAACAATACACGGAATGCATGGGCACGTTCCTACTTCCAATACATAGATAAGTGTGCCTCTAGGGATCAACTGGAAGCTGCGATCTTTAGTCAGACATATTGTAGTGTTCAACTTCATGTAATTTGTAGAAGTACACGTACCGCTATTGAATGTATGAAGCTCGTATGTGCTGAAGCTCGAAATATGACGCTTTAGAAAATTTTGTCTAAAACAATACTTGTTAGTATTGATGCCAGCTATTGATTGATACAGATTTAATGCGTGGCTGTTAATTTGGAAACACCTCGCCCCTCCCCGTTCCTAATTTTAATTCCTATTAAATTATGTATTTAGAGCATGTGATCTCGATAATGTGTAAGCTGTGGTTACCTGTAATTAAGTGTGCGTTACAAGACCATGTATTCTGTAATAGTTTTCCTTTTAAATAACAAATTGTAATGGTTGTCGTTTGTATGATGCTAAATAAATAAATAAAAAAAAAAAAAAAAAAATTAATTAATTCAATAATTTTAAACAAATAAATAAATAAACACCTGGATAAGAGACGCACAGAACCGGGAAGTGTTCCGGCCTATACCCAGCAGTGGGGATGCTGATGATGATGCTATTTGGAGATACCTACAATAAAATGGCGGACGTAAGGCAGGCCAAATAATTCAAAGCCCTTTCTACATAATCTGCCTTTTCCAACTTATATTAGTATTTGTCAGGTTAGCCTCTAGTGTGACGGTACTCGTGGCCTCTAGTAAAAATCTAAACGTACTAATCCGAGAGAATAATATTTTTATTTTTTAGTTCAGTATGCTAGTAACGATGACCGCTCATGGTATAAAACAAGGTTTTTCTACAAGGGTGATGACAAGATTCCCTAGAACTCGCCGAGTCCTTAATACTCATGAAGATGATAAATGTGTCTCTAATTAGAGAGCCGAATAACTAAACTCCATTTAAAAAAAAATCTTTTCCCTTTTTTCAATAAACGTAGCCTACAGAAAACTCCATAAAAAGGACTCGAAAAAATAATCAACAAACATGTCGCCACTCTATCTAGCACACCTATCTCTTTCCGAACGTGACTCCTGGATCTAAAACGCATACACAAACAAAAAGGCGTATATTCCACTACTAAATATTCCAGGTGCGTCCAACCGAGAGCGTCTTTTTCAGCGTTTCAGGCATTGCCGTGAATTTTCAGTTGAAGTGCTGGGATTTGCATCATAAAGGCAGAGCTGTTTATCCGTCTGCCCTCCCTCCTCACTTCACCTTGTTTGCAGTTTTTCATGAAAAGGTTACGTTAAAGGTATGTGAAACACAGAACGGCGGTGTGGATTTTAGAGGTGGTTTTACTTTGCATACTTTTGTGTAAAGCTTTTGTGCTTTTCAACTAGACGGAACAGAGCAGGTCCATCAATATGCAAGCTTGCTGAGATCAGAACTATCTCATCCCTATAGAAAAATTAGTTGTTAAGCGATCGATTGTCATGCGATTAAAAAAAACAGCGTATTAACCTTGAAACTCACTTTTTGAAATGATACTCCACCTCACACATAACAGTTACCATCAACATTGGAAAAGGCTTTTTTTTTTCGGATGGGAAATCATCAAATGACTTCTCCCGTTCTGGGCGGAGCAGGAGGGAGTGTCAGCCTTTTACTGACTAAAACCCATCCATGTTCCTTCATCGCCCTTTGTGTTCCGGGGTCACGGTATCTCTTTCGAACAGTCCCGCAACCCCGGCAGGCATCGGTCCTATTGCTGACTCTCTTTGAGGCGCGCATGGAACACGGACGCGCCGTCGACACGGACATTGGAAAAGGCTGAGATCATGATGTCTTTTGAGGATGTGTAATGGATACTAAAACAATTAACTCGTCAACAACACAAAAAATATGAACACTAAACTTCCAAACTACTTTATCTTACGACAAGCAACTATTATATAATAACCCTAAAAAGCCCGAACACAAAATTAAACGCTCGCATTCGATCTTCCAAAAACTGGGTAGTACGATGGAGCATCAAAAAACGCCACAACGAATTATGTCAGTAATTGCTCTGAATTCAACGCTCCCTTTAGTAATTCCTTATGGAAAATTAAGGCTTTTCAGGTGAAAATTGCATGGCACCCGCTGGACGGATAGTGACTTAAATTTAATCACAAGTAATGTAAAAAGTGAATGTTTTACAGTACACGTGATGATGATGAAAAATATATTTTTTTTATTTAGAGGAAAACAAATTGCTTGATTTTCGTTTATCTTTTGGAAATGAATAAGACTTTGTTTTATTTAAAAGGGGCTTCATAGATCATTGTATACTGGGTTGAAGAGACATAAAAGCACAAACAGTTACCATGAATTTATCACAATACATAAATCTAGAACCCTCCTTCCCCCAGTAAATTAACAGTAAATTTTGTTAAAAAAAACCAACGAAAAATGTTGACCATGGGGTCTTTAATAACGTCATTGTGCTGAATTCATGGGCACCGTTTGTGCGAAGATGAGGATTTCACCCTGTATTGTGTTTGTCTCAATGCAACAGTATAATTTTCCTGCAGCAACAATATTTAAACATAGTAACGACAGACAGGTCGAAGCGGATAGCGTGATTTTGTGCAAGAAAAAGTATAACCATATTAGCCATTATGCTATTGTGTCGTATGAGCTCCGGCTTCGGCTTGGCTTCACTGAGAAGTGGGATCCCAGTTTTTCTATATTCTGATAGTTTTCTCTCAGTTTATTATATCACACTATATCGCAAAATCAAAGTGTATTAAAAATAACTAGGTATTACAAAACACAAACATAGACAAACGATAGATGTCAATCCAATACAAAAAACGTATGACCCAAACTACAACGTGAAATATTTACGTAATTACAATATTAAAATTCGTTTGCCTGTAGTAGAAGTTATAACAAGCCTATTTTTCATCTAAAAAGTCCACGTTCGAGATTCTGCGGAAAATAAATTGGTACCCAGGATAAGTTGGCTCATATCGCATTACATAAATAATATTACCATTTATATTTTGATTTGAATATAATCGAAAAAAGTCACGTTGACTTACAGCGTGAATTTATTTTCTTACTCTTACGTTTTTATCTCAGACATATTGTTTGTTATTCAGTTAGGATCACAGTGTAACAGAGGATTACAACATCTTGAAGAAAGCAATCATTTTCCAGCCTTCATCCCAATTTGTTTGGGATTACGTCACGCTATCTTTTTCTATACGTCTCTATAAGTCTTCTGTAGTCAATCTCAGTGGTCAACCCATTTCCAGTCATATCATCTTTCACCATTCATTATTTCTTTGGTCTTCCTCCACTCCTATAGCTATCCACCTTCATACTCAAAACTAACTTATGTTGTCAAAAATTGACACGATTTCTCCTCGTTATAAAAACTTTTTTGCAAAAAATAAAACTGACTGGTGACAAAAAAACTAAATCACTCAAACAAAGGTCACCGACTTCTGAAGCTAAAGTTATTTTTCACTTTTTTGTGTTTTTTGAAGTCGGTTTTAAAAAATGTTATTTATTTTTAAGTACATTTTTAGTTGTTCCCAAACAAATATTTGCCATGAACGCTTGCGTCATGTTACAATGCAGCAACGAACGTAAGCGCATTTCAATTTAAAACAGTTAGACATTCTGCCACAGATCGCACCCTTACTGTAAGCCGTTAAGGAGTTCTTTTGATCATCATATTTGACTACAACAGTAACTTGACCATAACGTCGTTACGGTAGGTGACTCAAATATTTGGATAGCCTATAAAAGATTCGACCGAGTATCGTTAATTGGCTCCTAAGAATTGAAGAGTTCCGTTACTTTGTCATGGATCCCATAATCAGAACCTAACCAAACTCTCATCAAACTACCCTTGAAGTACATTCTTTCAAATAAAAAAAACAATACATGTCATGGTAATAGGCTTTTCCCTAATAAATGGAACTTAACACGCCTAACTGTTGAAATTTGGGTGTATTGTACACATCTGCGTACCCCCTCAGAGGATACAGGCGTGATATTACGTCATGATGTTGTATAAACAATAAAAATCCAAGCGAATGCAGCAATCACGGCAGATTTGCCGTCTATTTTTGAAGAGTTCCATTGTATATCTCCGAAGATCAGCATCAGATGTTCACAAAATTGACCACATGGGAAGTACCAGCTTTCAAATGAAAAAAGAATCATTAAAATCGGTTCATCCAGTAGAAAGTTCTGAGGTAACAAACAAAAAAAAAATACAGTCGAATTGAGAACCTCCTCTTTTTGGAAGTCGTTTGAAAAGAAGATCCATATTAGGCTCTTTTATGACTACAAATCACCTTTGTTCTACATCCACTTGTTAATCAGATCTCCATAGTTTTGGTTGCAATTAGAACGGGACAGAGAAATATTAAAACCTAATTATTTTTTCTCCTAAACCTAGGTACCCGGGGAAAAAAAACCGTCACGTCCCCGGACCGCATTGCAAAAACCGGACTATTTCAAGGAAATGAACGTCGGGAAATAATGACTTTCCACCAAAGTAAATCTTAAATTAAATTTATCTCAGTTTTGAAGAGCATCGGTCTAGTGAAGAGTAATAGCCGATTTCAGGACTTTGCTTAATTAATTGTACTTAAGAAACTTTTGACTGATATATTGTTAGGCCGCGCGTTTATGGAAACCTCGATGGTTTTGTTTTGAGTACTTTCAAAGGAATGGATACGAAATTCCTTTGAGTTGGTTGCAGAAGTTGCAGGGTTTTAAAATACTTCAGATTGTTTGAACATACCTATCTAATTTTATGTTTCGTCTAATATTGTAAATTAATTACAATTTGTAATTATCGCTTAATTGATGCACGTAAATAAATTGAACGGGCTGCATCACTAAAATACTGGAAAGAAAAGTTCATAGTGTGCATTCTTTAATATTTTTTTAAAGTAGTTAGTTCTATAAATATAAACACATACACTGATATTAAACATATCCGTATTTCACAAACAAACACGAGAATAAAGTAAAATCAAACGGTAAATGCTAAAAGGTCTACAAAAGCCAATCTTGAGAACACTGCCATCTAGCGAAAACCTGCGTAAAATACCAACGAAACGACCTAAACATGGCGGCCATTGTCCAAAACAGTACGACAGCTGTTCGAAGTTTTAATAAAAATAAACTTGTACTTTCATCCTTCAACGGAAGCGATCGAATAAGAAATTTTAATAAAAAAAAAGCGCATAACTTTTTTCATTTTAAACTAGTTGCTTTAAATTAGTTCTAGGACGTCGTTGGTTGCTTCCAGAGACGTACCTCCTTATATTTGTCCTACTTAAACATCACAATGTTTTGTTTGTGAGTGAACAATGAACATTGTTTACTTAAAAAAAGTTCCAGGAAGGTTTAGATATTTCTTTGTTTGTATTTAACGTAAAATTCACTGTGGCATCGAAATATCCATGGGCAATTGAAACCATCGCCTCACTTTGAATTAAGATAAATGTAGAAAGGTGCTTTCTGATGGTAATGACCATGTTGTCTGTCCCGGAACCAAACCCGCGATCGACTGTGCAGTTAAATCTCCCTCGACCACAGCGACATTCGTTTACACCCAATCCAATTTTCTAAAATTTTTTAATGTTTACTTTTCATGATTGTATGATTTAAAATCACATCAGTCCGCATCGTCCCATGAGCCCGCAAAATTACAAAAATGAAAACAAATAAACTTCAATCAGAGCGATAAGAGTATATTCTCCGCGGAGTTGGTCAGCTACACTGAGTTTAATTTCATTTGTTGGTCATGCCTGGGGCCAGTCTTGACTTTGCAGTTGTGCTAGTTAGACTAAAATGGCGACGAACTTTATGTAATTTTAAATTCTAGTATTGTTCTCAAGTGAGTGATATTTGTCTTATTGAGAATAAAGTTTCTTTAAACCTAAAAGAGGTTCAGAAAAACTGCGAATTCAGGTCGTAATTCTCTAAATTGTGATAGGCATACGTCGATGATATTATGATAGAAATTCATTCAAACAAATATATTTGTATTGTATAGCGGACTGGTGTCCACAAATCCAGGTTCCAGGTGGCAAATATAGTTTTAAGTTCTTTTTCAACTTTCTATACGTGCAGGGCTTGGAGTAGTGGTTCCCAGCCCGATGTATAAAACAATAAAATAATATAGGTAGGTGTTGTCGCCATAGACATCGCTTTATTCAAAACCCAAAAAAAAAAAGGGTAAATGTTTTAACTTTTATTAGAATGTGGCGGTAGTTTCCCATCAGTTTCCTTCCTTCCTATTCATTCCTGCAGCGTCTACCATAGGTCAGAGCGAAACAGCAATACAACGCTGGAAGAAGATGGAACGTAGCCGACGCCATATTGATATAAGATTCGTCTACTCCGCCGCCGCGAAAGCACCTCTCCAGGGCTTTACCGCAATAAATCTAGATTACGTGATAAATCCATGGTTTCGGGTCTATAATTCAAATTAGATCCACCTAAATATTAAGCTACAGTGATTTGAAGTGCTGCAAAAGGGAGGGAACCTTTTATCTGTGGAACCACGCTGGCCACCGCGTGGTTAACCTGTACATCGAACACGTGCAAAGCCCTTACACCAGGAAGGCGACTCCAGACTTCTACAAAAAGGTAAGACGCTGCATCCTGTGTCCTTCTATTGTTCCTGTTTCTCCTTACCAAAAAATAGCCTCCTTCAAAATCAATGTATGCTGCCACATAAAGTTTATTACAGTCCACAAAACCGCCGATTCTCATAGCAAAGCTTTGAATCACCGCTCCAGGCTTTTAGAAGCCTGGAAAGAGCTGTTTAGACAGTTCTTCCATTTCATGGTAAATTCCCCGCACCCCCCATGTTAGCGTTTAAAGGTTTTCCAAAAGGCCCACAGCGCTAACATTTTGGTCCCCCGAGACGGATTTATTTCTATTTCCAATACAGTATTAGACGAGCTTCATTTCATTCCCTAGGGAACCCCGCACTCGGATCTGAATTCTTTTAGATTCGACTGATTAATTACATTCGTGTGATTAAATTCATCTAATCAAAACCATAAATTAGTTATAAAAATACGTTTGATAAATACGTTTCATTGTTGTATCTAACTAATTTACAGCCATACGTAATCACGTACGCATAACTTAACTCCATTCACAGTTGCATTGTATTTTAGCACAAAGTAGCAACGCATTCCTTTATAAAGAACCGGTTTAAATATTATCAGTTCACTACATTAGCTGCTTGTTACCGCGCGCGCATTATAGTTATCGAATATAGGTTGTTTACGCTTTGAGAGCTCACTCGGTGCGTTCCACTTGAACAGCTGTTTTATAACCTACCTACTTCATTGTAATAAATCAAGATGCCTCGACCTGCCGCTGATGATAAGGATTACAAAACTGATGAATCCGCCTCATCGCATTTAAATTCAGAACTTATTCTTGTAGAAGCAAAACGGAATGCCCTTTTCGAAACAATTCAAATCGTGTTCGAAAAGGCACAAAAGGCCCGCATTAAAAGCGAAATGGTGGAGAGTTTTCTGGATTCAGTCGAGACTATTGATGAAACTCGATCTGAATTTAGGGATCTCGTCAGCGAGCAGAATAGGCTACTTTTAGAAATTAATCCATCCGCGAAGCCTAACTATCAACCATTGATTTCCTTTGATGAACTTTTTTGCCGTATCAAACGTGTATTGAAGCAGGTTGAGCCAGTGCCTTCTCGGGTGAACGCTGACGCTTCTGGTCAGCATGATGATCAGAAAGTCATTAGGTCTAAACGGCCTTCTTTAGCGCCAATCGAAATTGTATCATTCGACGGTGACATTCGCAATTGGCCCTTATTCTATGAAAGCTACAAGTCTACAATACACGAAAATCCATCGTTGACAGACGCAGAGAGACTGTACTATTTGATAGGAAAGCTTTCTACTAAAGCGCAAGCGGTATTTTCAGGCATCTCGCCGTGTCCTGAAAACTATCAAGTAATCGTGAAGAGTCTCGTGGATAGGTATCAAGATAGACGCATACTCGCTTCTACGTATCTAGATCAAATGATCAATCTTAAAATAAATGGCCCCGCTTCTGCATCTAATATGCAAACTTTTATGGACCAGTATGTCACTGCGGCAAACGCAATTAAAATTCTTGGATTAGATGACTTGGCAGATTTTGTATTTTTGCACATAGCACTCAAAAAATTAGACGGAGAAACGATACGTGCTTTCGAGTCGCAATATCGTGAAGTTTCGTTGCCGACTTTTAGTCAGCTGACCGAGTTCATTAGGAGTGAGCATAGGATTTATCAAAACACACAGCCTAGCACAGCTGGTGTTTCCAAGCGCAGTTCAGTTAAATCTCGCAATAATGTACCGAACCCGCAGAGTTATGTAGCCATCGCGCCTGCTAGCAAAAAATGCCTATGTGACAATATTGTGCACGATCACTTTTTCAAGTGCCAAAAATTCACTGAGATGTCACCGTCAGCACGTTTTAAATGCGTGAAAGATAACGGTGCATGTATTAATTGTTTAAGCATTAAACATAAGTCTCGCGATTGTAATTCAACGCTCAAATGCCGCAACTGTCATCAAAAACACCACTCCTTATTACATTTCAATAAGGTTCCTAATCAAACCGCCACAAACAGTGGATCGGTGCCGGTGTCCAGATTCGAACCCGCGATACCTAGCGAGTGCGCCACTGCGCCGCAGGCGCCGCCGTCCACACCGGTACCGGCGCCTGCTGCGAGCGAGCCGAGAGTATCGTCCTTGCACACATCCATTGCTGCGCCTTTGCAGTTAGATACTTATGAAGGCGACCGCGCCGCGCGATGTATTCGTCCCACAACGATATTACTATCGACGGCTCAAGTTGTTATTCGCGACCGTAACGGACAGAGCCATATTGTAAAATGCCTTTTAGATTCTGGATCGCAGAGTAATTTTATAAGTACAGAATGCTGTAACCGGTTAGGTTTGAATTATAATAAAAATACGCAAATGATTGTTCGAGGGTTTGGTGGTTCAGAAAAGCCTATCAAAGGTTCCACTGACTTTAAAATATTTTCGCGCTTTGACAAAAACGTTTCTTTCGATGTATCGGGATTTGTCGTAGATCGCATCACGGATAACCTGCCCACAGTTCCCGTGGACGAAGCTGCCTTTACCCACATCGTATCATTGCCGCTCGCGGACAGTACGTTCGCCACTCCCACCGCTGTGGATGTTCTGCTCGGGGCATCTATTTTTCCGCACCTGTTGATGCCGGATACGGTACATAGCAGCATGCATGGAATACCGCCCGCCATACAAACAGTGTTGGGCTATATTATAATGGGTTCCGCGCCCACACTGCTTTTCTCTAAGTCTACCGCCGCATGTTGCGCTATCGGAGAAGGCGATTTAGGCCACCTCCTCAAGCGTTTTTGGGAACTCGAGGAAATTTCCGCTCCAACCCCCACCAATCAAGATGATATTGAATGTGAAATTCATTTCCGCACTACTACTACGCGTGATTCTAGTGGTAGGTACACCGTTGCGTTGCCATTTCGCGACGATGTTTATAAATTGGGAGATTCTTTCTCAACAGCGCGTCGGCGTTTTTTGTGCTTAGAAAAGAAGTTGGAGTCATCAAGCTTTCTACGCACTGCCTATGACAATATCATACGTGAATACATTGAGAAGGGTTATGCAACCGAGGTAGGGCCCATTGACAGTACTGATGTAATATCCACCCACGCCACTTCCTACTTTGTACCACATCATTGTGTTCAGCGTCTAGATAAGACATCCACAAAGGTCCGCATGGTTTTAGACGCTAGTTGTAAAACTAGCACAGGTTTGTCCTTGAATGATGTTCTTCATTCAGGCCCTAATTTACAAGGTGACTTGAATAACATTCTATTGACTTTTCGGTTATTCAAAATCGCTGTTTCAGCAGATTGTAGACAAATGTTTCTTCAATTGGGAATGTTAGAGCGAGACCGCAAATATCAAAGATTCATTTATCGCTTCCATCCGGAAGATAAATTGACGATTTTTGAACTGGCACGTGTTGCGTTCGGTATGAAGTCGTCCGTATTTCACGCAATCCGCGTTGTTCATCAGCTGATTGCTGATGAAGGTCACAGATTCCCAACTGCAGCTGCCATAGCATTAGTTTCTACGTACATGGATGACGTCTGCTACAGCATTATGTCAAATGATTCAGCGCAGGAAGATGAGAACGTCGCTATCAATTCATGTATCGAACTTATACAATTATTTAAATGCGGTCAGTTCGACCTCGTGAAATGGACAAGTAACTCGGACGTTGTCCTTCGCGCTATTCCCGCCTCGCATCGAGCTTCGTCAGATCTCGAGATTGACAAAGATGTACCTGACAAGGTTCTAGGTACGCATTGGGACAAATCCGATGACGTTTTCAAATTCAAGGTTGCAAACCCAGGCTCAAGCTGTACTAAGCGCAGTATCTTGTCCGTCGTAGCACGCTTATGGGACAATCTAGGGCTGGTGGCCCCCGTCATACTTTATGCCAAGCTCCTGATTCAGGAACTATGGTTATTGAAGTGCGACTGGGACGATGCCCCCCCGCAACGCATCGTAAACCTATGGAGGCAGTTCTGTAGCGAACTTCCCGCGCTCAACGAGATACGCGTTCCGCGGCATCTCGGGGTAGTGCAGGGTTGTGTAGCAAATCTCTTAGGATTCGCTGATGCAAGTGAGCGTGCTTACGGCGCCGTTGTGTACTTGCATGTCAAAGATAACGCCAATACGACCGTTAGGCTTGTGTGTTCAAAATCGAAAGTTTCGCCGCTTAAAACTATTTCAATTGCTCGCTTAGAATTGTGTGCTACAGTCTTATTATCTACGCTTATGCGTAATGTGCTAAACAATTTTGACCCAAGGTACAAAATTTCAAATATCTTCGCGTTTACCGACTCTAAAGTCGTTCTTTGTTGGATCAATTCCTCTCCGCACCGCTGGCAAACTTTTGTGGCAAATCGCGTCGCAAAAGTTGTCGATAATATTCCCGCAAGTTGTTTTCATCACGTGGCAGGCATTGAAAACCCTGCTGATTGTTTATCGCGAGGTTTATCACCCGCGCTACTTGTCAATCACCCTCTGTGGTTTACCGGACCCCCATGGGCATCTAGGCATCCATCAGAGTGGCCTATTTCTGAATTCGATCGCGAAGACGTCAGTGAACTGCCGGAGCTGAAGGCTTCTGCGCACGCTACAACAGTAGGTGAATCAACATCGCCTATTCATGAGCTCGCTCAACGTGTTTCTTCATGGTCGAAGTTACTCCGCATAATTGTCTATATGTACCGCTTTTCAAAATTATTATCGCGCAGATCTTACATAAACAAATATGATTTAGATTTTGCTGAAACTAAAATAATATCTGCATTACAACAAGTTCACTTTATTGATGATATAAATAAATTAAAAAACAGTAAGAACTGTTCCCCCGCTATGCAAAGACTTAAACCGTTTTTAGACGCAAACGGTGTTATCCGTGTCGGCGGTCGGTTGACTTACGCAAAAATCAATTACGCACAGAAACATCCCTATGTATTACCTAGGCACGATCACGTGATTGATATCTTAATCGATTATTACCATCGAAAGCATTTACACGCCGGCCCCGAATTGCTCATGTCCATACTTAGGAATCAGTATTGGATACTGGCAGCGCGACGTGTCATTCGTCATCGTATCCATAAGTGCAATACGTGCTTCAGAGCAAAACCACGCCCAACTTTTCCAATCATGTCAGATCTGCCCGAGTTCCGCGTCACTCAAGTTGACAAGCCATTCACGCATACTGGATGTGATTATGCTGGCCCTCTCCAGTATACACCGGTTCGTGGAAGAGGTATTAGAAGCCGCAAGGCTTGGCTCTGTATTTTTACGTGTCTGACAACCAGGTGTTTGCATATAGAAATCGCTTCGGAGTTAAGTACCGCCAATTTCCTTGCTGCTCTGAAGCGATTCCTAGCGCGTCGCGGCCCTGTGCAGTGTATTTACACTGACAATGGTACTAATTTTGTCGGATGTAGTTCTTACCTTCGCGATCTTTACAGGTTCCTCGATAAGCATCGCGCGCATCTTGAATATGAGCTTTCAGAAAGTCGCATAGAGATGAAACGCATAACACCCCAATCGCCTCATATGGGAGGTTGCTGGGAGAGCATGGTCAAGGTGGTGAAATCTCATTTGTTCAAGATTATCGGTCAACAAATATTATCTTATGAAGAGCTGTTGACGGTGCTAACGCAAATCGAGGCACTTGTAAATTCGCGTCCGCTGACCGCTATGAGTCGCGACCCTTCAGAGCCATCGGCTCTCACGCCGGCTCATTTTCTTAATACTGCGCCCCTCTGCTCTCTGCCAGCTCCCCAAGTAGAGAACGTTAGTTTGCTGGACAGACATTCTCTCTTGCAAAAGATGGTACAGTCTTTCTGGCAGCGATGGCGGGTAGAATATTTGCATCAATTGCAATCTAGATCCAAGTGGAATACTCCATCCACTCCAATCCCACTGGGATCAGTAGTTATATTGATGGTCGATAATGCTCCACCATTTGCTTGGCCTCTAGGTGTGGTGGAGGCTGTTCATACCTCGAAGGATGGCACAACGCGGTCTCTTACCGTTAGAACGTCTAAAGGTAGCCTGGTCCGCCCAGTGGTCCGTGTGTGCCTTTTACCGAGCCAGTGAGAGTGCAACTCTCACACCTTAGGTTAGCTTAGAGATAGGTTATTACAAATAGGTAAATTTATGTTAAAATCTCTAACTCTTTTTAGAGCAGACAATCCCGCGAATAAATTATTATAAAACGGACTCTGTCTGGATCAGATCTTATCGCTTAGTTATAACAGTATAATAATTGTAAATCTTAGGGTATACGTCGTTAAAGGCAACCCTTTAAGGTCGGGAGAATGTTGTCGCCATAGACATCGCTTTATTCAAAACCCAAAAAAAAAAAGGGTAAATGTTTTAACTTTTATTAGAATGTGGCGGTAGTTTCCCATCAGTTTCCTTCCTTCCTATTCATTCCTGCAGCGTCTACCATAGGTCAGAGCGAAACAGCAATACAACGCTGGAAGAAGATGGAACGTAGCCGACGCCATATTGATATAAGATTCGTCTACTCCGCCGCCGCGAAAGCACCTCTCCAGGGCTTTACCGCAATAAATCTAGATTACGTGATAAATCCATGGTTTCGGGTCTATAATTCAAATTAGATCCACCTAAATATTAAGCTACAGTGATTTGAAGTGCTGCAAAAGGGAGGGAACCTTTTATCTGTGGAACCACGCTGGCCACCGCGTGGTTAACCTGTACATCGAAGACGTGCAAAGCCCTTACACCAGGAAGGCGACTCCAGACTTCTACAAAAAGGTAAGACGCTGCATCCTGTGTCCTTCTATTGTTCCTGTTTCTCCTTACCAAAAAATAGCCTCCTTCAAAATCAATGTATGCTGCCACATAAAGTTTATTACAGTCCACAAAACCGCCGATTCTCATAGCAAAGCTTTGAATCACCGCTCCAGGCTTTTAGAAGCCTGGAAAGAGCTGTTTAGACAGTTCTTCCATTTCATGGTAAATTCCCCGCACCCCCCATGTTAGCGTTTAAAGGTTTTCCAAAAGGCCCACAGCGCTAACAGTAGGTACTTTAAAAAAATACTGAGTAAGTAAGTAACTATTTCTTTGAAATGTGCCAAACTACTGAGGTTTTAAGTCAGGTCAGAACCATTTGTACGTCTTTTTATGAGTTTTGATATTGATGTCACCAAAAGATAATTGAAACATCACAAAACGTAGCTGATAAATTTTCTTATTATAAATAATAAAAGTTTGTAAAAGTTCTGAAATGTTAATGAATAAAGTGTGCTTTTATTTAACTTGAACTTTAAAAGCCAAGTCAAAGGTTGTAGCTAAGTAGAATTTCTAAAGAAAAAGAAGTTATAGATAAAGATAACTACTTTAGACTGCCAGTAAAAGTTGTAAAGACTTGCAAAGTTAAGAAGAGCACAAAATGGATGGGTAGTTTAAAAGTTAACGTGGTAATACTCCTTGGTAAGATTCTAAACCGCTTGCTATTAATTACGCTAACTATCATGGAAAACTACCTCGTCGGTCGCAAGCGGTACTTCAGACATGAGGACTTGAGTTTGATTCCAAGGACTGGCAGTGTTATTGGAATGTTCAATCAGAAATTTTCCGTTAAACTTGATGGCAATAGGCTTACAGGGGACTTAAATATACCGTACAATGTGGGTCTACTAATAGGTACATCTCTAGTTTACCCTTTGAGAACATCGTGATTGTCAAGTTCTAATGGAAAACTGAACATAGGATTAACAAAAATACCCATTTTTATGATAATAAGTTTAAAGTAAAATTGACAACATACAAACATGGTTGGATGGATATTGATTATAGTAATAAATATTTGGTCTTGTTTTCTTTCAGGGAAAAAACAGGGAAAGACGTTTGTATAGGCTAAACACCGATAGCATTTTCTCCTAAGTATTAACCATATTATATTATACCTAATCATTTCAGAATTTCTTCTGTAACATCTTCGAAATGACTACAACAACGATGACCTACTTCAAATACCTGATCATATTTGAAAACGTCTTCGGCATCAGTCGACCCCACCTCCTCGAAGACCAGAGGACCAGACTTACCTGTGACGCAATTTCTATCTCTGTTATCGTCACTATCACTAGTCTTATCATCTTGGATCTTATCAACACTACTCTGAATATTGGAGGCCGGATTTTTGAGCTTCTAATTTGCATTGAGTATTATGGCATAGTTGTCGGTTCAAGGTTCAGACAAGAGATATTTAAGGCCATTGAAAGGCTGGATGAAAAATGTGGAGTCGATGAAGAATATGGATCAAAAATTCGAACAAGAACCGTAGAGTTGATTTTAATATTCCTGCCATCAGTAATCATTGATATCATTGGGTTGACAATGTTAAGAGTTGATACTGGGTTCTCAATATTTCTCAGTGTAGCCTTTGCCGCTCATGATGCTGAAATGGCTTTCGCCTCGTTGATGATCGGGACTGTTAATCTGAGACTTGAGAAATTGAAGACTGCTTTACCTAATTCTGGCTCGAGGGTTTACAGGCATGTTTTGATTGCTACTGCTCATTTGAGTGAGCAATACACTCCTAGGGTAAGTTGTTTTAAATTTAACTATCTGACTGACCGATTCTTTGGGAATTCAAGTGTAAATAGTATGTTTGAAACAAATGCTCTAAGTGTGAGGTATGGGAACGAAATAAAACTGCGGTACTTGTTTTAGGGTTTCTTTTGATATTATTACTGTTTACGAAACTTGCTGTTCTTTTCTTAAATTGCTGTTAAAGGTTTTAAAATCAATAACTGTTGAATACAAATTTTCAAATGTACAAATTTCATTATTTCAGCTACTAATGATGCTAGCAGTAACTTTAATAACAACAATAGCCTACGAATTCGTATTAGTCCTCGCCGACTCTGAAAGAGTAAGTACGAAATTACAAATTAGATACGTTTTTCCCTCATTTTAATATTGTATGAATAAAAAAGCTTCCCCCTACATCTCAATGAAGATGCTTCACAAAAAGAATCCTTAAGTATATTCGTATTAGTGTCATAAATCAGAGGATAATGGTTGTATGTGGCCATTAAGTGAGAAAGATGCCAAGTTGAAATTGAAAATCCGCAGTATATTTGCTCAAGTTGTTACGGCTCATGACTATTTTAATAATGCCATAGTGACCTGGTATTAAGATTAATATGATGTGTAGTGAGATTGTCTCTGAAGTAGTGTGGGGGGATGTTATGCATAGGCAATGAGCTGGCAACTTGTCACTGTTTGTAACGATGCATGTTGGCGCGGGAATTAAAGGGTTACCCGTTGAATTTCCGCGCCAACAAGTGAAATGAATGAAACTTTGCTAGTGCAAGCTTTAGCCACAAACTTAGAAAATTGAGGTAATCATTATGGCTTGCTTACCTTTAGACGTCTTTACATAGTATAAATTTAACAAAGTCGCTGGTTGTACGCTTAGATCTTATAAACTACGCAACGGATTTTAATGAAAATTTTCAGCAAAAGATAGAATGATTCAAGAGGAAGGCGTATATCTACATTGCACCCGTAAAAAATATATGTTAAAGCGGACGTTATAATTTATGCTAAAGACTGCCTCGTTGGTCGTTTGTGAATCGCGTCTGCTGAGCATGAGGTCCTGGGTTCGATTCCCGGGTCGGGCAAATCGTTGTTGGGTTCTTCCATCAGGAATTTCTCAGTAGCAGCCACGGAGGCTGGATTTGTGCCCCGTTTATGGCAATAGGCTCGCCCCCTACTACATATTGGGACTTGAAAATAAATGGCGAAATATAATAAATTTTGAAGTAAACCATATTACTATTACTATTTATTAGTTATGATATAGAGTAAGTGTGCAAGTGTGGTTTACACTGGAAGTATTCATCATCTAGGTATCTAGGTACCCATCCTTTTCTCAACTAAGTAGGAATCGACTTCCAGTGTATTCATTGCAGCTGAAAACACCAATAATTATGTTACAACTTTATACTAACTATTACTTATTTACGCACACACACAAATGCATAGGTAAATTAATCTGAATGCAAATTTAATAAACAAATGCAGACAGACGTGTGTGTGTTTGCTTTAGCGCTGCTAAATTAATTAATATCGATCAGCAGACAGATAGCCGAGAATACAAAAGTAATTAAATTGTACTCACTACGGGAGAGAATGAAAAGAGAATGAGAAAAGAAAAAAGAATATAGTATGGGTGATGGTATTGGCGCTGTTTGTAATGTTATTTTTCCCAGTAGCAAGGAGTTTGCATGTGTGCTCACTACACCAACGAGATAGTTTGAATTGTATTTCAGATCATATACCTTTCATTCTACCTCCTATGGCGTGAATCGAGATCCATGTATTCATTATGGATGATGTGCTCCGCCATCGCCAGGACCGGTACTATCTGCAGCGAACTGTCACTGTACCTAGCTGGGAGACTAACACAAGACCAGAGCATTAGTAAAGGTAATCTATAATCTAGAGTTAGTAATTATTCAGACTGTCTTGATACATCATCTTGTTTGCTTTGACATCAATGGTGTCACTTTACTGGTAACGATTTAAGTGGTTATAATTAAGTTATGCAGTGTAAACTGTCAGTGACTGCGAAGGCTTTTAGTGTCAGATTTAAAATTTATACTCATTTGAATGATTATTGCTATTACATAAGCTAAATAAGCAACTGTATTTGTGTTGGTTCAAACTTCGTTTGAAATACTGTTAGAATAAAGTTCTAATCAGCTTGCACGACAAAGTGGTTGTTACGTCAGTCACTGCGGCCGAATAGTGCGAAATGAGTGGTTTTTTGCGATTTACAAAAAATCTATTGATTGGACTAAAACAAAAAACACTATACTATACTAGTATTTTGCTTGTAGAATTATTTGCCAAAAAAATCAGAATGATTGCATATATTTTAGTATGGTTTTTACTCGTTAAAAGAAATTTTTAGAGATAAGTCCGTGATTTTTTTCTATAGAATAAAATTTGTTGTATTACGTTTTCAAAACACTATCGTACTAGCATATATCCTGAAGAATATCATATATTTTTCTGGTTTTGTTTATTGCAGTGAATCATATGCTTTTTTGCATTATAAAACTTGCGTTTAGCTCATGTAATCGCCTTAAGGTATGACTAAAAACTGAGTCAAATTCGGCGCGGGACACGAGTAAAAGATACTTGAATGTTTGCGCCAGTTTGATCAACTTCATATTATTATGTAAGGGACACAGGCGGTGCGAGAAAATTTTTGTCCCGCTTGTCACACGGGATTCACTTCAGTTTCACTGGAGCCAAACTGTTCTATCTTCATGCTTTGGATCTGCAAACTACCTATTGCAGCTATTCACGAGCTAAAATATCGTTCTTTATTCATATTATTCGTTCATTAATTTGAAGAGGCCATTCATCTCAGTTAATAAAAATCTTAAATTAATTATTTCACTGACAGACACCGCTCAGCTAATTAATCTGGGTCTAGAAGCTTCCAATATTGCAAAAGCCATTGAAAATGAGCACTAGATCCTCACACAGACACACGGTTTGTCACAAATTTCATTTAATTCGTTCGTCAAACATTAATTTCTTGTTTCTTTCAGAAAAAAACCCAAGCCAACACAAGATCGTACAGCGGTGGTACTCCATAGTGACATCCCAACGACCAGAGTATATCAGTGGGTCCATTCTATCCATCGGTCTTAGTACGCCCATACTTGTGCTGGATCTCAGCATCAATTACATGCTGATTATGGTTCAGGTAAATACATAGAGCGTAAGTATAGTATGAACTTAAAGCGTTGTCACTGGTCTACATAGGCCTCTTCTCAGTCACAGTTTCACATTTTATGAAAGATAAACAAGTAATAAATTCTCAAGCCTTTACCTAGCTACGTTGGGGTCGGCTTCCAGTCTAACTGGAAACAGCAGAATCAGTACCAGCATATTACATGGAGCGATTGCTTATCTAACCTACAGAACCCCAGACACTAATTCACACCTTTTGGCAAGACTGACAAAACAATTAGTTATTAATGAAAATAAATCAAATGGAAACAAAATAGCCTTGTGATGTAAGTTGTTACTTTTAAATCCATGTACAGTGAGACGTTACACAATAAATAATGGCAAATCCATGACATCAAGATAGTCGCTGCCTCATTGTGTGTTAAAAATACCAAAAGAATAATAACAACAAATCTTTATAATCGCCATTTTGTAAGGTGAATTTAAGTTGGCAAATCTTTAGCCTATGTTCTTACGTGTGAGCGTAGAAAAAGGCTCTGATTATTTCAATACGATGCGTAGGATTTCTTTCTATAATATTAGATTAAGTTCCATAAATATCTAGTGATCTGTGATATGATATCTACAGAAAGGCAGCTACATTATTTCATACAGAATTCCAAAATATTTTTGATAACATTTCATAGAATTGCGATAGATTTTCTAAAATTTATCTTTTTTACAGATGTATCTCGCTTACAAGTAAATTTCATTGGTGTTTTGGAGAAACAAGAATCTTCTTAAAAAGTGGAGGAATCTTGATTTAAATACTCATAATAATATTTTAATGATTGTGATATCAGTGTGGTGCATTTACCATAAACAAGTCTATCTAAAAAAAAACAAACGTGAATTTGTTAAAAATCAATTTACAGAATAAAGAGATTTTTTATAACATGATATGAACTGGAAAACAAATGTTTTATTTATATGAATGTGGGCAACGGCCCAATGGATCCCACTAAAGACTTTCAGCTCTTTTGAAACTTGGACACGATACCTCTAAGCCCAGTGTAACCCAACGATCATAGTAAAACAATATAAAATTAAATACGATTTTCTATGTAAAATGAATCAGACCTGCTGGGCGTAACCATTGAATCTTCAAAGCGGTAGTACTTAGTAGGGCCAGTAATTGACTCGGAGTATGATTTCCAGGAACTCACGCCATCGGATCAGCTGGTGTTAAACTGTAATCCTTAGAAATTCCTCAGTCAAAGCATTATGTTGTAGTATGGAGTTAGTGAGTTACCTAACAACTGTATAATTAACAGTTAAAATATTAAAGTTACCAGCATTTGGTTTTGTTAAACTAGTTATATTTTCATAATGTAACCATTTATTGTCCATTTGAATTAAAAAAATAATAATTATGTTCCTACCGCGCAGCACCAAATATAGTTTAGGTACTAAAACAGCAAGTTCCTTCGTAATTACTACGGCGTAGCGGAAGTCACCGCTACGCAAGCTACGCCGTAGCAGCCATAGTTTTGTACGGTTTTGGATTGTGGCTTTAAATGTTCATTTTACTTATGGATGGGGTCCAGGGGGCGAGCCTATTGCCATCAACCGGGCACACATCCAGACTCCGTGGCTACTCTTTGCTCGACCCGGGAACCCTCCTGGATTCCTCATGCTCAGCTGTCGAGCCTTGTTGGTCAGTCATTTTTATACCTTTTGTAAATGAAATTGAATTGAATGACATTTTTGGCCTTATTTAAACATTATATGTGAGCACCGTGCTCGGAATACGGATATCAGTCATCTCACGCTAGTTGACAAAAATACGGATTTTTTTTCATAGAAAACCAGCCTCTATTATGTGCGCACGGAGCTCTTCATTGGTAGTCATATTGCACTCTACCGAAATTGTGTGAATATAGTTCGAAAAAATCAAACTATATTTTTCAATAGGTTTTACGGAGTGAAAAATCTGTGGTATGAAATGTCACTTGTATCAAGTTATATGGTCCTACATTTTTTTCATAAATAAACATCGAAGAAAAACGTATATCCCACATTCAGGGCCTCAGGCATATTTCTCTCGTCTCTTGTTTTCTACGCATGCGTACCGTTGCACCACAAGTTGCGTCGCATGCTGTCGCTGTGGCAATACTTGTGTCACTTGTGGCCAAGCCGTAAGCCATTCTGGGCCATGGAGACACACACATTACATCTTACTTTTAGCATGTCAAAGGTTATAAGGATAGATGGATGGTTGGAAGTTTGTTATTCTTTCACGACTACTGAACCTGGATGAAATTTGACACACAGATAGTTAATAACCTGGATTAACACCTAGGATTATTTTTATCCCTCAAAACGGTCCCGTGGGACAATCACTGAACTCCACGCGTGCGAAGCCATGGGTATAAGCACTTGCTCATATTTCCGAGGAATAATATGAAAAGGACAGTTGAACGTATTTTGATTAAAAGGTGTTTCCATCTATATCACTAAAACCTCAATTATGGAGAATTTGGAGATAAAATTCTCAGTACCCAGAAACAGGAGTGTGCGACAAAGTCAATTTATAGTGTTAATAGTTAGTTACATCGTATTAAGTTTTAGGAACGTGTTTTTTTATCGGTACGAAAGAAATAGTGTACCATTGAAATAATTACCATTTAAAAAGGTTAGCCAGATGTTATAAACTATTTGATGTTCAGGAGTTTTTGTATTTGTTTATTGTCGAGATTCATTGTAAAATTCATTATTCTATTATTTCTTTATAAAAAATCTTAGTAATAGTTTAAAGAAGGATATTGTCTGCGCCCGTTGATAAAAATATGCATACTTTGCAGTTTGTAGTAACAGTTGGTGCGGCCATTTTTACTCGCACCAAATGTATCTTTTATAGTTTCTAATAAACAAAAACGTAGCGGGTTGTGCTAAGACCTTTTTAGGGTTCCGTACCTAAAGACCCAAAGGGTAAAAACGGGACCCTGTTCTAAGACTCCACTGTCCGTTAGTCTGTCTGTCACCAGGCTGTATCGCATGCACCGAATAGTCAGACAGTTGAAATTTTCACAGATGATGTATTTCTGTTGGCGCTATAACAAAAACTTATTATTTAAATACTTCTACCATAGTCAATCGCCTATCAGCACTGTGACTGGTGTCCAGTCGAAATTCCACCAATCCAGCACACTGTGTGACCCATCACGCAAAAGCATTATGGTCCCTATAAAGACCCGGCTATCTTGTAAACCAATAAAAAACTAATTCACTATTGAGTAGCCTACACACCAAATACCGGCAATTACAATAAATATTTGATGGGCTTAAACTAAAAACAGGATATTGATGTAGGTATAATGATGTTGTGTACACACAGCTAATAAATGAAATGTGAACATCCCTAAAAAATAAAGTTTTTTGAAAAGAGCGTAAATCTATTGTCATTTATCTGATGTCACATTACATTTATGCCTTGTCTAAAGTAATAATATTCAGACGTGCATATAAATACACAAACTCATGCCTCTTATGAGGGCAGGCAGAAACTATATGATTGTGAATATTTGAGTGTGGTGTTTTAGACTAAAAATATTGAAGTGAACAGAAGCCAATGGTGTCAAGATTTTGTGAGTATATCTATTTATATCTTTTAAAACTACAATACTAATAGTTTTTAAAGAGTGGTTCTGAATTCCTCCTGTCACGACCATAGCTAAGATTTAACCTTTAAACTCACACACAAAACTGAGACGATACACAGCAATCTCTTTCGCGTACTGTACAAACGTACATTTTATATAATAATGATCAAATTATTTATTAAACAAATTGCCGACAAGGGACTATTTGCGCGGGTCAATGATAAAATTAATGGAGTCCACAGAGTTTCGTATCTACCTCCGTGTTTGGATAAAAACTGGATTTACACATATTTGTACAAAAGAAGGCTTTTATATGATTGTAGTGATTAATTACTGGACTTTTGGGAGTGCTCGACAAAGGAAAACGTAGTTTTATTATGAAAAAAAAAAGATGTACGATGTTGTGTGTTTTATATAAGAGAATAACTTTCGTATCTAGATATTACTCGTTCTCGTGCTCGTGCTCGTGTTGTCGGAAATTATTCCACGGGGACTTTTTTCAATATGCCTGTGACACATGAGGATATTGTAATTTCCCATCAGTGAATGAATTTTCCGATTCGGATCACTAATTTCAAAGATCAACTCTCTAAAAACACCTACCTTTTATAAACTTTTTGGTATCTAGCTCAACTTCCAAAAAAACAACAATATTAAGGTGTCGATCTCGCTATTTATTACAATCATGAACTCAGCTCTCCGCAGTCCTCTGCTGTTCAAACGCCAGCACTTCAAGGTACCCGAAACTGACCAATTTTCCCAATCAACCTTGAACCTAATGTTTTAGCGATAAAGTCTATTAAAGAAATCTATTAAAGAAATTTGACAGATTGCAGTAGCTTGATGTTCTAGCGTCTTTACATGGTGTACATAGATCTCTTCCAAGCAGTGCCACAGCATCCTTTCTTCAGCCTTTGCATTCAAATACTTCACGGCAACACCCTACTTACCCCTTTCCGACAAACGATCCCTCCACAAAACAAAATCAAATTAGCACCAACGAAACGGTGTCATTACAAAAAATATCGAAGATAATGACACCAAACAGCCATTACGAAGAGCAAAAACGCTCTGCCTAATGTTTTTACAAGAAACCCCATCGCTCTCGAGCAGCTGAGAGCATTAAAGGCTTATGCTCCAGCATTTTTCTTCATTCTCAGTAATATATTATTTCAGTGTGACGTCACGGGTTTCAGTCATTAGTCATGTCGGTTTTGACACCATGGAGCGCGGAAGGGACGGATTAGAGGTTTTCAACTGACGTATATCAGAGAATTGAAATAAGCAGACATTGTTGGGGTTCGCCTTGCTTGTTGTGCTTGACAGTCTTTGTGGTGGCCAAAGGTCGGGGTGGGATAGGGATGTCTCTATGTGTGGGTGCCAAAAATGTCTGCTGGTATATTTTTTCCTCAGACAGTCTCTAACATCTGTTAGAGATCTGTGATCTGTTAGTTCGAATGTGGTGTTGAAGATGCCAATATAAGATTATATTGCCATCTTCAACACCACATTCGAACTATGCAACATACCTAACGAGTTGATGGTCACGTTGATAATCGCTTTGACCATTGATAAGAGCAATTATCGAGAGCCCAACGTTCACCGTTGCTTAACTTTAGGTACATAATGTTAATGAATAGCACTATATTGATCAAATACAATTACAGACTAACAGTAATAGCTATGAGGTAGTTTCTTTAAGAAACTTTTTCCATTCCGACTTCGAGCAACCGGTAAATGGCGATTGGATTACCCCTAATTACTTTATCGGGTCCATCAAGCACCGTTTGCAGTAATCAGGGATTCGCCGATTACCTTTTGTTTTCAAGTACCCACTAAGAGGGTAATTGAAATCATCTTTTTTGTAATAGTCTTGTATGTCCCACAGCTGGGTAAAGGCCACGGTACTCTTCTCTCTCTTATTTTTTAAAGTTACTTGTTAATCAATTATTTAGTAATGAAACTCCTTTTATAACGCCTGATCGTTTTCACTGACACTAAGTGACGCCTAAATTAAAACGTATTGTTGATTTTCAAAGCTCTGATCCCCGAAAGTTAAAATTCTAACATTGTCATAATCCTTATTTTAGTTCTTAGTGTTAAACAGACATACGTAGAGAAAGATTACTGTCGCTCGATTTAAGCTGAACTTGATTGAAGTAGACTGATTTTTTTGTTATTTGGAGTTCGCGATTTAAGTATACAGCTCTTGCTTTTTATAGAATACACTGTTAACGCACTCAATACTGCAGCAGGTATCCATAACACAACTTCAACCTGTTACTTCGACGGTTGGCGCAATGGCTGAGTGATTTGCTGCTGCGCTGCGGGTTCGATTCCCGCACCGAACAAATACTTTGGTCTACAGACATTTGTTCCAGGTCTGGCTGTTTAATGTTTATGTACACGAATGTAAATGTTTGTGAATGCAACCACAATACAGGAAAAACTCCTAGTGTGGGGCAACGTTTAAAAGAAAAGAAAACAATGAACAACATAAAAGTTACAAACGTCAAACTGAAACAATAAAAAACATTTCTTTCAATTTTTTTCTTAAATCCTTGACAATTCCACAAGCAGCAACAGTTCAATACCCATTGTTATGTCCCCTATTGCTGATGGAAGCACCCTGCCAAAATAATTGGATGTAACAAGTCAATACTCTCATTGTCATGGAAAATTTGGAGGGCCATGGTTTCCTAAAAAAATATGATTCGTGATTTTTTTGAGGCGGGTTGACATCTAGTGTGTCGTGATGTGGAGTGCAGGTTGACAATGGATGGATTATACTTGGGATTGGGTCTTCGGAAAGCTTATGAATTTAGTACTTATAAACGACTGAAACAGCTAAAATTTAATTCCAAAATAACTGTGCGCTGGATTCCGAATGAACGCAATTCCGTTTTATTCTCGAGATAATCTAAATTATGATTTTATATCTGTCACAGTCAAAAATGTTACACCAAACAACCATATTAACGAATTAAATAGATCTAAAATAATAGTAAAAATATGTACTTGCGAAAGGGGAAAAGAATTAGGGTACAGGGCGTCAAAAAATTCGTTCATTCATCCATTACCACGTAGGATGGCTGATTCTTGGCTTTTTTGGGGTCTGACCTGTCATGTGAAGAGTCGACCGAACAACCTGAAGATCGAGAAGTGTCAATACTTACTGAAAATAGGAAGTTCAAAATAATAATCAAACATTCATAGTCCGTAAAGATTGTTTTAAGGTTTTTGATTGCATACAGCTATTACAAGCTACCGAAATTCTGTAAATACGGCACCTAAATTTGTATGCCGTGCCAATATTTAACTCAAAGCGCGGATATGACGCGGGAACGCGGGTAGTTTAATATTGGATCTGATGGAGTGGATCCAATACTTGTCATGTGCATAGGTAAGTGTGGAGGAATCACTTCTCCTACGAGGTATTATCCGATATCGTATTTGATTGGAATTGAGTTTATTGTGTTCGTGTTTGGTGTGGATGTGAGATTTTTTCATTCTTAATTTTTGGTCTGTATCGACCCATTATTGGGCTATGGCTCTATCCTCCTACCCATTTCTATCTAGAGCTGAGCTGCTAAATGCAGTCTGCCGATCGGCGCAATCTACATGAAAGCGGAATATGCGTAGTAATTACTTCGGATAGGTACTGTGTTATACAACAAATACTGTCGAACCAAATATGCTGAGGCTTACTAAACTAATTACATAAAATAACTTCACGCCTCTCCCTCTCTTTTGACCATGATCAATTCATTTTAACTATATAGCTATTGCACTATTGTACGAAACAGCTGATATTTTTTTTTACTTACCAATAAAAAACTTCAAACCATTTGTGCGTCGATATTATACAGGTGGGATCACGAAGCCGTCAACCAAGCATTCTGTACATCAAACTAAGTAACTTTACGCAAAAATTATTGCTGGGAAACGACTTTTTGGGGTGAAAAATCATGTTTTGTGGTAGAACTCAATGTAACGCACACAAAACATTGTGCTGATGGATGGGTTGAATAGTACGGGGGTCGTGGAGGTGTTTAAAATAAAAATCTTATATTAAAAACTTGTATTAAAAAAAAACTTGTCATGAAGTTGGAACTTTGACACACAATATCTCCGTAACTAGAAGGTTCCCAGGTATGGTGTAGAACAAAAAAATTATCGCAATGAAGAGGAGAACAAGTGTCTTTCGGCTTCGTTAAGAGGTGTTTTACACCCTTTATATTAAAAAATAATTACAGCTACTCAAGTGCCCACAGTTTGCAACCCAAAACCGGTTCAAACAACATATGTATTTTTAAAGCAAGCGATCCAAGTGCACAGGAAGTGCCCTTAGGCCCTAGAAACTACACTACCTACTTGTTAAAACAAGCTAAATGAGCATCTTTACCAAGCAAACTAATTGGACCCTGCCCTGGGGCATGATTCCGCTTCAGAAAGGAAACCTTATTAGGGCCGACGTAATTATATGTCAGTCCGGTAAGGCTAGGGGAATTTTGGACGGTTTTAAGGATTTTTTTGGTTAGGTGTCTAAAATGTGCATGGATATTTTATAGGTTTATGAGCTGGTGTTTGTGTTTTAATATGTTAATGGTGAATATTATGGTTGCTATGAGCATAGGAATCGGACCCTTTCTATCTGGTAATCACGAATTAATTTAATGTTCTAATTTGATCGATTGATATTGTTAGTGTTGATTGTCAAAGTGTTATTGGGATTTTTCCATAAGGAATTTCTCAGTAGCAGCCACGGTGTCTGGATTTGTGCCCTGTTGATTAAAATAGGCTCGCTCCCTATTACATGGGACTTAAACATAACTGGTGAAATGTGGGCGAGCTAACTATTAGGTACACCACTGCCAACATTACATTAGGTGATATTGTTACTGGCTTAAGCTCAGTTCTACTCAACCTACTGTATTTACTGTTGTGGCGCAGTTCGGGAAAGCCATTTTTCTAGCAGTGGACTACTTGTCCTCCGCCATCCACATTGAGTCTGCCTCAGCCACCCTTTTGAAACGTAAAGTATAAAAATACTATCGTTTCCCATGTAGATACGCGTTTGTTTTTTTTTTTCGGGTGGGAAATCATCAAATGACTCCTCCCGCTCTGGGCGGAGCAGGAGGGAGTGTCAGACTTTTACTGATTAAAACCCATCCATGTTCCTTCATCGCCCTTTGTGTTCCGGGGCCACGGTATCTCTTTCGAACAGTCCAGCAGCCCCGGCAGTCCCGCAGCCCCGGCATCTAGATACGCCTTGTTCGTCAAATTCATACCAAAACCAGACACCATTGTGTGTTTCTCTAACAACACAAAAACTTGCTAAATGACACACCATTAAGCCCCATACGTAGCGTACCTTGACCTAAGAAAGCCTGCTGGTGCAAGGCTGGCGAAGGAAACGCCTCGTTATGCCTGAATGGTGACGCGACGCCCCCGGGTGACAGACGATGAAAATTAACCCTTGATTGCTTCGCCTGAAAAAATAGGGGAGGAATTGTATGGATGCGACTTGGTGTAAGTATATTTTTACAAGCAATTTGATCTAAATCTTATCTTTAATAAGTATGTTAAAGTTACAGAAGTGTTAGGTAGTCTGAATATGTAAAGTTACGTTTACTGAAATAAATAATGCTGCTAAAAGATTATTATTGTTTGACATAGATAAAACTCAATAGGTGGAAATAGGTAGTCCTGTAGTATTATGTAGCGGAGATAACATGGAAGAAACGAATAAGGAGTTAAGGTAAGGCCCAGTAGCGAAGTAACACCCACCACACCTCACCCACCCACACACGCACACACACACTTCCAAAAACATCAAACCTTAAATTTTTCGTTCTAAAAATAAAATATTGTTATATTCTAATAGTCTTTAGTTGTATCTTAATTTACCTATCTTTTTCTATTTCCTTTGTAATTAATTAGTTCAGATAAAGCTAACATGTTACCTTTACTTGGGAAGAGATTGAATCCCACGACACGGTATCCTAGTGTAGAGTCAAAAATCTAGTGCTTAAGGATCATTGTTTTTTTTGTTACTAGATTTTTAATATTGTACCTTGTTATGCGAACTGAATAAAAATTTAAAAAAAAGTTTCTGAATGCCACGGATTCAGTGAATCACATCAATACGTATTTAGACATTAGAAAATGGCCTGGATGGATGGATAGTTTTAGGTTTCACTAAATAAAATCTAATATGTAATCTATGGTATTCCTTTATAAGTATATAAGTAGGAATTTGTCTGTCTAACCTTAGTCATATAAAATTCTCTAACATGATATAAAACTTCATAATATCCGCTTGTTTTGGCCGATCCACGTTAACATCGTCGAATCTCATTAAACCTATTTTTGCATTTTAAAATGAGCGCTTAATGGCGACTCTTTTGTTTTCTTATATTTTCACTTACCTGCTATTAAATGGCGGAAGTTATTTACTTAGTACAATCAGTATGACTGTATGAGCAGTTTTTATATTATCAATTGTGTATTGAGTGGTTGTTAGCCTGTTGTGGAGTGTAGGGGATGCCTCAGTGGAGTTATTTTGGGGTTATTTATGAGTCTGTGCACTTCTACAGGTAAATAGAAATAAATAATTTTTGGTTTTGGTGGAGGAGCTCTTGGCTATATAATAACAGCCGCTCGGGTCGATCTGTCGGTTCTGCGCACTGCCTGAGTTGGTCCGAGGATCAGAGACCACCCATTACATACCGAGTTATGCCGTTGGTCCCGGCTGCCAATTGTAGATCTTTGAAAGTCGTTAAGAAGTACTTAGTTACCCGAAAGTCCGACAAACAGTCTTACCAAGGCGTATCGTATTACCCAGTACTCACTCCATGTGAAATACTGGTATTCAGCTGCATCCAGTTCGACTGGAAGCCGACCCTAACATAGTTGGGAAAAGGCTAGGCAGATGATGATGACATATATTTTAGTTTAATAATGAAATGAAAACCAATTTCCGTTACATCAAGGCTGGGTGTTACAAACACCAATCTCACATCACATAACAACATCCACAAACAACCAGAGCCGAAGTGGCTATCTGCAAGATGAACAATTATTTGTTCTCTACCAGGTATCGAACCCGCGGCACGTGGAAAAGCCGCTAAATGCTCGCTGTGCCAACGATAACTTTCTCAAAATCACATTCTATCCCCACACTCGAACAAATTGTTTTTCTATAAACTGGGTTAGTGAACTCTTTGGTTGGTTACGTTTTTGTTCTGGTTCTATGTTTATTTTTGTCTAACTGTCTAAGTCTCACCTTTACACCAACAATACCGTTTTGTGTAGGGGCGAGCAGATTAGGTTGAGATGTGTATAGCCCGAGGCAGAGTCACGTCGCCATGTTTTACACTTCAAGTTCGCTAATTTCGAATACAGGCGATTTTTTTTTGATGATGAGAATCGAACCCAAAACGTATGAAATCAAGGAGTAAGGTACTTAATATTTTGTGAAATGAAACAAAGGACAGCATTTTCGTAATTGTTTTTATTAAAACATTCACAATCATCGTTTACAGTATATCACTATAGGTAATGTCAGTCGGGTTCGCCTATTAATAAAAAGTATTTTTCTTTTATTTTTAACAACAAACAGGATTTAAAATTTATCAATTTCGTTTTGCCGTGCAATTATAAATTAAAATGTTGCAGTCAATTAAAAAAATCCAATTTAATTTACAATTACTAAATAAAAGGCTTAAAATAAATGTTTTTACTTTTTTAATTGCTTGCAACACAACACTTAGTATAGTAGTATAATTTATTTTTGTATATTTATAATATTAGTAACAACTATTTAGCCTAGGACATTGTCACTTTGTAACTTACTGCTCTTATCGAGGCTGCCTCGAAAGGAGCAGTGCCTCGTGCCTCGACACAAGCAATTCAGCGATCGCAAAGATTAACATTTTATAAAATTGACTGCCACCAACTGACTGTCAAAATATACCTTAAGAGGACAGACCCTCCTTAAATGTTTTATCGATGGATTTAATTTAAATAAATACACTTTTAAAGGAATGAGAAATGAGAAAAGAATTGGCAAGTAAAAATTAGTAAAGAAGAACAACAACTTACAACTATATCCGTTACATACAGTCCAACAAACGTTTTACTGAACTATTAATTTCTCATAATGCAAAGCTATTCAAAATTTTTTGACGATTTCATTTCATTGACTCAGAGCTCTCACAGTGTTCACGTAGTTTCCAATGTTTGTTCTGAAAAGTTAAACATATTCCTGCTAACAATTTTTAATTAATATTTTTATTTATTAATGATTTTGTAATTTTTATTTTAATAATTTTTAATTTTCATTTTAATTTGATTTGCAATTGTAATGATTAAATTTTAAATATGTTCAACTTATTTGATAAAATTAATGGATACGAGAACGTAAACGTCCTCGTACTTCATTCATATTTATTTTTATGCAAAAAAAAGAAGATCATCAGATCATTCATCTTGCCTGAATTAAATGAATATTATTATTTTTATTAAACAAACGTCAGAGGAAAATTTAAAGTACATAGATTGACAGTTTTAGCACTGTCAAGTATTAGCATACTCAAGTGAGGTATGAGGTGTACAAACGCCAGCACACCAAGTTACTACAATCTGTCAAATTTCTTTAGTAGATTCTCAACTTTATCGCTAAAGCATTAGGTTTAATGTTGATTGGAAAAATTTGACAGTTTCGGGTAGCTTGATGTGCAGTACTTTACATATATCCACCAGCTCTCCAGCACCCCGATTGTATAACATGCTTTCGATCACAATCCGGAAGAATTTAGAAGGAAATTCTTAACTCACTGCTTCATAGGTTAAAAAATTCGTCTACTGATAAATAAACGCAATGAATTTGTTAAACATTGAAAAAGAAATGCGTTACAGTTGTAGTGAACTTGCAGTCAAACTAATTGGGCTGGACAGCGGACTGGCAGTGCATAGCAGACTTTAACGAATGCTTTAATCAAACACTGCCACAATGGCCGAGTGGTCGCAAGCGCGACTGCTGAGCATGAGGTCCTGGGTTCGATTCACGGGTAGGACAAACTATTATTGAGTTTTTCCATCAGGAATTTAATTATTAAGTAAATAATAATAAATAAATATCGCTGGACATTACACACAGCGCCATCTAGTGACACACTAAGCAACGAGGCTTGTGTCGTGGACACCAGATAGTCGATATACTACACAGATACTTTTTGTTTGTAAATACATACTTATTATACATATAAACATCCATGACTCGGAAACAAATGTCCATGCTCATCACACAAACATTTGTTCCTACCGGGATTCGTACCCGGGACCCTAAGAACGTAAGGCAGTCTCAGTACCGCTGCGCCATTCGAGTCGTCGAATTAAGTAACATCCACGCAGTCTAGATTTGTGACCGATTGATGACTTTAGGCTCGCCCCCTATTACATGGAACTTAAACAAAACTGGTGAAATGTAGGTGTAATTGATACATCTCTCTGCCTAACCCTTCGGGGATTACAAAGCGTAATGTTATATTATGTTATGTAGGTACGTGTAGTAAGTAGTACTGTCCGTACTCTGCAGTCCAGTCAGCTATCGAGTCCACGCAGTTTTTCCGCACTTTAAGGGTGTAACATACCGCCATTGTAATTACTGTTGATAAGATATCAGTTTTGTTTTTTATACATCGTCAGAGCGAATCATTCACTCCACTCGACTTACTCCTCCTGCATTGACATAATTATATTATCTAAGTCCACATTAATTTCATACAATTAATTTCATTCAATAATTTCTATCTAACGAAATGCTCGCTCCATGACGCGATCAATGAATGAATTCAGAGAGTCATTAACATAATAAAATATGCTAACAGATTGCTTCTAGCAGTTCAAAACACAATTTGTAACTATTTTAATTTATATTACACCTTAAATTATTAATTTATTTGGTAATTAATTTACATAAATCATTAAAATTACTTTTCACATAATGTACAATGTTTCAGGTCGCAGGATGAACGGCGACTGATGAAATGAGCTTACGTTAAAATATTGTATGAATTCAGTATTCAGGATGAAATAGTCATAAAAAATAATATCCATTTTCACTTAGAGTAATGCATACAAAAATAAATATTGGACTTAACACATAATGTTTGCAAAGAGCTTTCCATAATTTTGAATTATCGGAATTATAAAATACATGTTGATGCTTTTACTTCTAGTACAAGCTTGATAGCTGCCTTGAATTATAAATTGGTTGGCACTGATAGCCAAAATACAGGCTTTTGCTTAGTTCGGCTACAGATGTTAAATTCTTTTGCGTAGTGAAAAATATAGCCTAAAACATATTTGTAAAATCCTGTGACATTTTCTTGAATAAACATATTATTTATTATTATACTATTATTATTAAGTTTTGCAAATTAACTGAGAGGCAATTTTCGTATTCTAAAGAAAGACCGCATTTTAGAAACTTGTTAGTAGAATCGTATTTCGACTGCAGTACAAAACGTGCACTAGAAGTAACATCATGAAAAAAGTGCACAAACTATGAATCCACCACGATACATTCTGCAAAACGTTTCATATATAGGCAAAAGTACATCCAACCTCTTATTTACACGGGCGTGTCGCGCCCCAGCCGTGCGCAAAGTGTTGCAAAGCGTTGCAAGTGAGGTGCGAAACACGACACACGCTGTATAGAACGCAGCCACGTGTTTAATAGCCGTTTATATAGGTTTCTGCGCTGAAATAGTGCGATGACGTATATTCAGTGTGACGTAAGTTAGGTAAGTTTTTTCGACAGATATTTGACTTTAATGTCAATAGTAAATAATAACAAGTGGAAATGTTTTTAAAAGTATCTGCCCCTATGTATTTTTAATTCTTTTCCATTGCATTAAACAACTACTACTAGATTTTATTTTACTTTGACAGAGAGAGCGTGCTGTACTCATGTTCGGGCCGGTATTTTTAGGCAGAGGCTAGGGACGACAAAATAAATGTTTATATTACCGAACCGCTGTGCCGAATGGTGCTAACATAGGCCGACGAGTGTTTGTTTGGCACGCTTTAAGAAGGATAGTCCAAGACGATTTACTTTACGACTACATCCCGAAAGTTTTTTTTAACAAATATCAGATTACTCAGGAGACCCGAAATAGTATATTTCATTACAAGTGCGGAAAGGCTGTCATTGCAAAGAGTTCCGACAAATGTCTACCCGAGCCGAGGCGCAGCCGAAGGCGAGGGTTGACAGTCGGAACAAGTTGCAATGACGGTTCCGCAGGTGTACTGAACGACTATTTTTAATACAGTTGCGAATAAATGAAGCAATTTAATAAAACTATTTGCTTTTTTCTCTTCTCTCCACGCAATAAATTCGTCGTATGTAGATATGTAACGACTTTTTGACTTTTCCGGTAAAATGTTTTCCGAAGCATTTTGTGCAATTATACTGAGTTCCGGTGGTGTTAATTCAAAAAAAATAGGGACAAAATTACTCATTTTGTGCAACAAACAACTAAACTAGCAAAGAATATTTCTGGAAAATGGTGCCAACCGTAGAATATCAGCAGAGTTTTTTTTTCTACACCCATTTTGGTAGGCAAAGGGAACTATCCATACAGCTTAGTCTTCAGTAGATATTTTTATTGATATGAAATGAAAATGAAATTTAATGACATGAAATGAAATGAAACCTAACCTAACTCATTCAATTTAATCATTAAATCTTATATTGAAATAAATTAGTATCTTCTTTTTAGAAATATACGTATTTGTATGAATCACAAAAACTCTTTAGTAAAAACTTCATGGTTGTTTTTTTTTTTTAATAGACATTATTTTGACAGTTGGGAAAGAGAACGCACGAGTTCGGGAAAGGTAAAAAAAAGCACTAGTATGTAATAGCCCACATCCCGAACGCTATACGTCCCTGCAATACACCACTTTTTGAGCAACTGTATTAAAAAAAATATTTCTAAACTAACTTATCACGTCAATAATATTTATTTACATACTAAATTATTAAGCTTTCAATCTCGAATAACTAAACAAATAATGGCACAACCAACCGCAATTAACACCGTACCGGAATGTTGTAAAATCCACCAGTCTGCATATCCGCTGGCAGGATATACACACACCCTTTGATGCTGCGCTGGTTGTTTGCCTCACAAAGTAATCACGCATGCTGGGCGCACGCATAGCTCCCATATTAAAAAAAACATTGATTGAGCTAGGTGCGAATCCAGGATACCAATTGTTGGTATGCTGATTGGGTAGGTGAAAGAGGTTTTATATTTGACAATGAAGCTGGCGTAAAGATTATTGCTAAATGAGATCTTTAAATTTGTTAATATTTCGGTAACGTGAGACTTGGCCTTCAAAACATTGTTTCCTTTTCAAAGAGGCGCACTCTTTTGTTGAAAAAAAAGCGATGGCAGGAGATTCATGGTGATGATGATGATAATGACCTTTGTCACTTCAGTTCTATGGCCATCATACGCGACCATTTACCAACCAACGAATCTAAAAAGAGCCATCGATATTAATTTTACTCGACCATTGACAAGCACGTGCACTGACTGGATATGTCCCCCTCAAATAAATGTGTGGTTTGTTCACAAACGACATTCTTAGACACTCTGACTCACAGATCTGTATGCTCCTCATATGTCTTGACCAATAATATGTCTGGACTTTAAAGAGCCTCTGAGTTTGTTTCGGTGTTTCTTCTCAGAGTTATCTTGGGGGTTACCATAATGTCTGTTTTAATCTCAGTCAGTACAATGTGGGAAAGAGACGTAGCAATAGAGGACGTCTACCGCCATCTCTTTTCTAATCAGGAATAAGATAAAAACAATATACCACTACCTACATATAAAACGTCATGGTAGACCACTACATATGAAACAACGGCTTAGTCTAGTTTGTCTATTTTATCCATAAAAAACCAAAACATAAATTAAACAAATTAAGAAGTGGCGATACGTACACAAGCGTAATAATAATTGTTCTAACATTATTATAATAACAATTTTCATCGTCAACAACGCGGAAAGTTCGCAACCCCGCCACGCAAAGTTTAAATTTAATCAATCACCCTGTATCTGCGTGGTATTTTCCATAATCCATCTAATATTGTTCATTTTATAAGTTTATTACAACACTAGCTGTTGCCCGTGATTTCGTCTGCGTGGAATTTGGTTTTATTACGAAAATACAAATATTCTTTTCTAACACTACGTTTCTCTCTTTTTCTACTTCTACGTTTAACATTGATTGTTTGTTCATCTAGGGCTAATTTAAATAGATGATCCGCATTACTAACCCGCGAGCAAGCTCAATACACAATACATACAAACAATTAGACCGTAGGTCGACACGACACCAGTGGCCTTTTAGGTCTGTCTCTGACTCTTGTTTAAGGTCAACTTGAAGCAAGCAAATACCTGATATTGTGTGCTTAAACTGGAACGGAAAATTGTTGGGGATGAGAGGCACTCTTTACATTTCAGAGATTAGCGTAAAAAGGCTGACAGACCAAAAAAAAATACTTTTTGTGTTCTACAGCTCTTTTTTTATCGCCACACTCGTTACGTGTCTACAGTTCGTACTGTTTTATTTATGTATAGGTCATGATAGATCATGTGACCCAGATGGTGAAATAACTGTCTTTGGATCGACTTGAGAAGCTTAAGCTACACATTCTGCGGTGAGTTTAGGGATGGGTGACGGTGTTTAAGTTTTTGAATTAGAATTAGAATTAGAATTTATTTATTTGTAAGAATGTAGTTTTACATAGTATGATGTTAAAATTTTTATAAGTTCTATACACTCTACCACAATATGTGGTGTACAAATATTAAATAATTAAATAATAAAATGTCATTCATAAAACTAAGTACATTAAATGTCAAGATTTGTGATACAATATGTCCAAGATGAATTAGTATTATTATAATTATAGATTTAAAACCAATGTCAATATTAAGTACATGTCATCTTGGATTGTTACAATATTCCATATATTCGCCAATGTCATAAAAACAATTATCTAATAACCAATTTGTGACCTTTTTCTTGAACATGGGGACAGGAAGTTCCTTAAATGAGTTAGGTAACTTGTTATACACCTGAATGGCATTTACGTACACATTTCTCCTAAAAATTTGCAATCTACATTGAGGTACATTTAGTTCATGTTTGTACTTATTTCTAGCAGAAGCCTTTTTGTGGCTCACTTCTGATTGCATGCGAAAATAATGAGGGTTTTGCTTTACTAGCATACATAGTTCTTTGATGTACATGCAGGGTAAAGGTAAAATGTGAAGCTTTTTAAATAAGGGTTTACAGCTGTCCAAAAACCAGGCGCCAGATATTGCCCTAACACACTTTTTTTGTACCCGAAATGCCATCAAAACTTCAACTGAATTGCCCCATAGTATTAGGCCATAAGACAACACAGACGATACATATCCGTGATATGCAGTGACGGCCGCGGCTACGGACACTGTTGACCGAAGACGTTTTATTGCGTATACGAATTTGTCTAGCTTATCGCATACGTAATTGATGTGTGATTTCCAACTGCAGTTTTGATCCACTATTATGCCCAAGAATTTTGTGTTTACTACCTGTTCTAGGATACTGTCTTCATATTTTACACTAAGATTCTGAAAGTTTGATTTATAAGTTTGAAATTGAATTAGTTTTGTTTTATTCAAATTGATTTTCAAATTGTTGTTATTAAGCCAATTTACTATATCTTTGATTGCTTCATTAATTTCTTGTTCCAATTTAATTTTGTCATTACATTTTATTATTAGTGTCGTATCGTCAGCAAATAATATCGTTTCGTGTCGTGTTGCATTGGGAAGGTCATTAATATACATCAGAAATAAAAACGATCCCATCACGCCACCTTGTGGCACTCCAACTGCGTTGGTTTTGTAACTAGATTTATATTCTACTTTGTTTCCATCAATTACTTTTGAAATTTGCACACATTGACGCCTATTAATTAAGTACGATTTAATCCAGTCATTCGCTTGGCCCCGTATGCCATATTTATCCAATTTCCTTAGTAACAACTTATGATCCACGAAGTCAAAGGCTTTACTCATGTCTAGAAAAATTGCTACTACAGGTATGTTGTCATTCATTGCCTCAGTTATTAATTTTATTAGATTAAAACAAGCTAAAGACGTGGTGCAATTTTTTCTGAATCCAAATTGCTCCCGCCTTAGCAAATTAAACTTATCCACATAGTCGTCTAGCCGTTTTAACATTGTCTTCTCAAATATTTTTGATATTATAGGAATTAAGGAAACAGGTCTATAATTTGCCATGTCAGTTTTATCACCGTTCTTAAATATTGGTTTGACTATAGAGTATTTTAATGCGTTTGGAAATATGCCTTCTAGGAATGACTTGTTAATTAGGTAGCTCAGCGGTTTGCATAGGTGATTGGAACAAGCTTTTATAATTTTGGTACTTATTTCGTCAAAACCGACTGACGCAGTATTTTTTAGGTTTTGGATTACCCTGAACACTTCGAATGGATCAGTAGGCTTTAGAAATATTGTATTATTATGGTTAAGGTCCATTGTTCTATTTATAGCGTCAATATTATATGTGAATTCATTATTATTTGTCAATTGGATATAGTATTCGTTAAACATGTCACAAATTTTTTGAGGGTCAGTAATGTTGTCGGTTTTTAATCCAATTTGTTTTATATCATTACTTTTTTGTGTGTCACCAATTTTTCTATTTATAATATCCCAGGTAGCCTTGCACTTGTTTTTCATATTCTGTATGTATCTTTTGTTGTGAATTTGTTGAGATTTATTAATACAACATTTAAGTATGGCACTATATTCTTTATACTTTTTCGTTAATCTATTTTTGTTTGTTTTATTATGAATACTTTTTAAATGTAAATAACGTTTCCGTATACATGACTTTTTTAAACCTTTCGTTAACCACAGAGTCTTATTTTTTCCATTCGACCTTTTTATCTTTTGTTTGGGAAAACATAGTTCATAAAACAGTTGTAATGTCTCATGAAAAACTTGAAATGCATCTTCTAAATTATCCATAATATACATGTCTGAGAATGAAAGTGCCGAAATACAGTCGCAAAATTTTTGTATGTTTTCTTTATGATAGTCCCTTTTGTACTCAAACCAACTTAGCATACCTTTAGGGTTACTAGTCGGCACTGTTAGGGTTTGCCCTGTCTCATGATCCGATAGAGCAAGGTGATGAATTTCACCTTTAGCTTGCTTGATATTGCTTGCAAATAGATCTAAACATGACTGTTTTCGAGTTGGTGTTTTTATTTGCAATTCAATATTGAAATTTTTCAACAACCCTAATAGTTCCTGGCAACTTTTATTTGGTTTAAAAATTCCAATCACCACAAATAATTACCTTCTTTGATTTCTTTGTTATTCTAATTAGTAATAATTCCAATTTTTCTAAAAAAACTTTTGGATTGCTATTTGGTGTCCTATAAATACAAATAATGATGATTTGATTAAATGTTAATTCTATTCCTGTACATTCAAAATTAAAATTACATGCAATGTCATTTGTTAATCTATCTAATCTAATACAAGTCATCTCATTCCTAATGAGAATACATGTACCACCTCGTTTAGTATCTCGACAGTATGAAGCGACGAGTTTGTAACCAGGAATCTTAAGAAGTGATTCTGATTTGCTTTTAATAAATGATTCACTCAAACAAATTACGTCGACAAGCCTGTACGGTCAAATTGCTGGCAAATTCGGTTCGCACCCGCAGGTAAAATTGGGCTAAACAATCGATTAAAATAAGTATTGGTAAAACCAAACAAAAATTAATTCCCAAGGTAGAACATTCCATTAGCCGAGTACCCAGGCTCATCAAATCATTCAACCTTCCTTTTTAAGTGCACCCCTATGTCCAGCCGTGGGCTATTGAGCTCTGTTCATCTGATTGACCGGCTTTGCATATTAATGGGCGTCGAATGCCGAAGCGTGTCCAATATAGGCCATTGTTCTCGGCCATTAGGGACAATGATACTCTGTGTTAACGTGTGGAAGGACCGCTGTTATGGCGCTGAAATATGTTACTTACAAATGTTGTGGGTGAATAAACAGGAATTACTCGTAATAGAGGGAATTAATAAAACGAAGGAGACCCTAAAAACTAGCTTTCAACGTATATTTTGCTCTCATACTTAGGCAACACTTACATACACTAGGCATTCTTATAGGTAGGTTAGGTATCTGTGTGCCCAATTTCCTCCAAATCCGTTCAGCCGTTCAAGCATATTATGCAACAAACATACGCAGTTACAAAAAATTACTATGTTTTTTAAAATTAAGAATTTCCATTAAAATTTCTTGTGTTTTCTTAGTTAATGTTCAGTAAACCAGTCTGAAAAAGGCTTAAAGATTTGTTTACAAACTAAGCAGCAGATGAAGAAAGTATACAAGCGTATCAACTAACAAACTAAGGCAGTCAACTTTAAATTACATTAAACTGAACCTGAGATGCCTATTATCTTAATAGACTTCCCTGCGACGAGTGGATATCTTTGTTTAGTTCAAAATTCTGCTCCAGGTTGCACGTATTTCTGCCATACTGTATTTGTAACTATAATGATGAATACTGACTGTTTTGACCTTTTAGAAAACTTCAAATACTAATGAAATGGACTTCTTGTAGCCAATATTTCCGAGTGCCAGTTGAAAATAAATTCGAATGTCAGAGTGGAGACCGCGAATCGACAAGGTGGCTAGGTAGAGCGACGATATCCGCAGGGTGGCTGCTAGCAACTGAATGAGAGTGGCCGAGAATAGAGTGAGTTGGCGTGCGATTGAAGCGGCCTATGTCCAGCAGTGGACTGTTGTGGGAAGACTGATGATGATGAATATATATGTACATAATACAGGTCAGCCTATAAGGTCTGCTTAGATTCGACCTGCATATCGTAACTCGCGCGTTACATCGCGCTTAAAATCCAAAATGTCCTTGTATTTTGACGCTAAAAATAAGAATATTACATTTTTTATTTAATAATTTATTCCAATTTTCTTCGAAATCATCTCGTTGTTTCAACAGTTTCGCAAACTGTAAGATATCGTTATTTATTACTTCAATTTGTTTCACGATTCAGCTGCGTTCATCCTGTTAGCGATGAATTTTGTTAAATTATAATTGCTTTTTAAAAGTAATTCTACTTATATTAATGGTCGACCTCGAAAACGCTTTGCAGAAAATAACTGGGTACGATTTTTGGCAATAACATTAGAACAAGACTTAAGTGAGCATTGTTTAGAAGACTAATGCCTATCTACAATAAGCGACACCTAAATGAATGCCTAAACAAATATGCACTGTTGTGTTTCCAAATTTTGCTCTTATTGGGCAACATTTACTCATTGATTTAGGTGTCGCCTAATGTTGATGAAAACGGGCATAAAACTAATATTTCGAAAATCCGTGTCAAAGCAACTATAGCTAAGTTACTGCACAAAGTTAAGTTCAGAGCTAATACGATCAAGACTGAAAATAATAGGCCCTAACTACGCTAATTTACAAACGGTTCAGTGATATACGAGTATGACGACAATTTTGTTTTTGATATAAATGTGTTGAAAACACAATCGTTAGACCCCTGAACCGTTTTAATTTAAGTAAATTTGGGGCCAAGGAATGGTTTGTGCATTATCACTATGGCAGTGACATAATTAGCAACGGACACCAAACAATGTTGATTTTTAATTAAAACACAAATTGTGTAACAAAATGGTGGGCACTAAAATAATTTCGCGATAGCTCCAAGGAGTGGGCGGATGTTTTTAATTAATTACATTTAAATTACTTTAATAAATACAATTAAGTTATAAATATAATTCCGTGTTAAGTACACGGAATTATATTTATAACTTAATTTATTTTTAATTTATAATTATATTTATAATCGTATTTTAATTTAATTAAATTATTTCTACAACAGTTTTGTCACTTAAAAGTACAACCGTGCAGTAAGATGTGATCTTTGGAAAGTTAGGTAAAACTATATTGCACATTCTTAGGAATATTATGTGACTTAAAACTAAACTTTGGATTTGAAAGCAGACCATTCTAATAAGATAGATTATTTTTATAGTTTTTCGTGTATTTATTACTGTGAGGAAAGTAATAATCAGATCCGTGGAGCGAAATTTGTATAGTTTTAACATAAATATGTTAAAACTATACAAATTTCGCTCCCTTTTACTTGGGATTTCCACATAACTGACGAAATGTGGATGCACTAATAGTGCCTACACCTCTGTCTAACCCTTCTAGGCGTGATGACTTTAATATCTATCAACCGTAAAAAATCTAACTAACAATTTTGTCCGAGGAAACACTACAACAAATATCCAAAGACCACATTTCTTACCATAACACAATCACTGTAAAGTCCTCACCGCCCGAACTTACGACGCAGCGTCTATATGCAACTCTCGCGCACTTTTCTCGCCGTGGTGACTACCTCGGGCCTCCGCGCAGCCGCTATGTCGGCACTGCGGGCGGTCACCCCGCGGTTCACCACGCATATACTTACTGATGACTACAGAAAGAAAGAAAATATATTAATTTCCATCAAGACGTGAAGCAAGAAGTTGTGCGGAAAAGAGGAGACATTGAAATAAAACAGAATTGAAATGATTGTGAATGACCTATTCATTCATAACAAAGGTAAAAACTATATATAGGCCTATAGGTGCAAAATTACAAATGTCAAGGTGAATTGAATATTTCTTGGCACACATATTATAAAAATATGTCAATGAAAAGGGCGCGATTTACACCTATGCTCCAAGTAACGCGTCTCGACAATACATTGACGCGCATTCTATATTCGCGCGTCAACGAAAAACAACAGATAGTTACGAGGCTCTAGGCGGTGAGCAAGGCAGCCTAGTAACTTCTTGATATGAGACGACTAGCTAAGGCGCCAAGCGCGCAGGTCGGCCGGATGCGAGAATTCTAGAATGTTCGTTTAACTTCGTTACTCGAAAGGCGATCGGTTTGTCTGTAGGCTAAACTAGGCACCTGTCAGTGCGTACGGTCGAAAAAGCTATTTGGTTTACAGTTTAACCAACAAATTACATTGTAAAATTTAAACCTAATAGCTTGTTCGACCGTACATAGCTTTTACTTTTTTTTCACATCCTAACAAATCGGAACTGCCGCTGAAAACAAAACCTATTTCACAATAAACAAAGGAAACTGTAAAAACGCTCATTTATCTGAACATTTGTTCATTAACTACGTTCTTCTTTATCACATTAAATGTGTCATTCTGTGGTCCAGCTTTTTTTCTGATCAAAAGCTGTCTTTGTTTTATAAAATAACAATGTGGGGACCCCACCGTTAAACACGGCCCCGACGCTCCGAGGTAGGAACTTGATGAAATTAGCAAACCTCTTAATATAATGGAAAAATATTGTGAGATGAGAAATTTTAATCACGGGGAGCTGAAAAAAAAGTGTAGATACTCACATTAATTAAGAGATTTTTAAAGGTTTTCTGATGAATAACCATCTCCATATTTTGTAATTGATTTTAGGTGAGGCCACCGTCACGTGATGTTTTGTTATCCAGTAACTGGGGTGTAAAGGTTGACCTTCACCTCATAACAGTTTTTGTACGTGGAAGGCCTTCCTAAACAGGCAGTCGCTTAATATAAAATACTGAACGGAAAACTGAACAAAATATAAAAAAAAAAAACTAAAAAAAAGGTAGGCCGATAACGAAACCTTGGTAAAAGAATATCGTATAAAGAACTTAACATTAAAAAAATCGGGTGGGACTGCGTACTGATGCACACGCCGTTGGTTTGGGTTTAACGTGAAACGTCTATATCAGCGAGTCGCTTTTAGTGTTAAAGATTGAAAGAAAACCAATAAGTATTAATTTTATTATTGATTTGATTGTTAATATTATTTTTTATTTTTAACACTAATTGGTTATTTTTTATTTAAATCGATTGGTCTAAACAAACTCTGTAAATACACGAAAGAATCACCGCGCTATAACGTGTGAGTCGTGAGTTACTGAATAGAATCCAGCGAGAGCGCATTGCCCCTCCCCAGCCGCCCGGTCCGGCCCTGATGCAAACTCAAGGTCTTAGTAGCGAGCTGACTATTTACGCTAGATAATAACACTAAATTCATGTTTCTAAGATGAATAGTTTTGTAATGTGTTGTTGTTTGTGTGTGTTTTGTGTGTTGTTTTGTTTACTAATGTCAGACGATATAACCCAATTTGTTAAACAAATTTGTTGCGGTACGGTTTTCTGACATGGTACCCCGTGTATGGTACTGATTTTAAAGACGTTTCACGTCAAAAGAAGAAGGTTTCAGTTCTAACCCCTATTTAAATACTTACAGCACTGGCAGGTAAGACAGGTCTATCGCTGAATATCCTGTGAGGATCTGTGTCCAGGCCAGGAGTAGACAGCTTACTATATTCACCTATTGGTTTCTTATCTGCAACAAAATGTCTAAAATTTATATAATGAGAAGAAACAGCATTTAGCGGCTTTTGGAATGGCAGTTGTGAATTTGACAGAAAAAATATTAGATTTAATGATTACAGCAAGATGCTACTCAAAACGCGGTTATTAGCTAGTTTGTGATTGGCTGCGTAATATACGGATTTCTATTCAAATACTGGTGCTGCTTTAACGATTTGGATGTACCTGTTTATTTTTGAGTAGCACCTTAGACGAGAAAGATTCTCAATACACACATTGAAAAGTTTTTAAATAGCAATTTGTGGGCTAGGGACATAGTTGGATTATGAGGAAAATCATTATTTTCTTTTTTTCAGTCCGCCATATCCTAATTTTAGAAACAAATTCCTGCTCACAAGAAATAATATCATCACGCCTAAACTACCGCCCGATTATCTTTAGTATCTACTATCGTTAATATCGTAAAGAGGGTATATCCTATAATGTAATAACAACAGGTAAAGACCGCTTCCTACATACCCTTTCGTACCTATTCGAAACCCTCTTATTTATCGTCACAATTTTCAAACTATTTCAGAAAGGTCTTCGACATGAAACAGCGGCACGTAGATAAACGTGCGCTTTACATTTTAGGCTATAAACTGTCAATACAATGGTCTCAATAGACAAATATAAATTAAAATAGGACACCGGATATACGCAGGGCTACAGCTCTTGAAAAGGCTTTAAATATTGTGTAGGATACCATGTAACCATATTTTTTAGGATAATGTATAGTTTGCAATTTAAGTACTTTTTTGATAGCAAAAAGCCTTATTTATTATTCTCATATTTTAGAACGTTCAAAATTTTACGCGGTTACAGCTCAGCGGCGGTCAATGACAAAAGACTAGTCGAAAATGTTGATGAATTATACGTAGATTGTGACACAGAATTAATGAGAACAAGATTTGATTAAAAGCCCTTTATAAAAAAATAACTGAATTAAATCCCTACATTCTAACAAGTCCACAAACTAAATCTTACCATAATGACAGGGTATGATATCAGGATCAGTGTCCTCCCCGCTCCCTTCCATCTTCAGCTCGTACTGGCTGCAGTATTCCAGCTTAGGGGAGCCACAGTACGTGTTCAGGTTGTCTTGCTTCGAGAGAGACTCCACGCTCTGTTCCATGTATAGAGCGTTACTGCGGAAGGTGGAGTTTGATGTAAGACTTTACCAGCAGATGTCAATGTAAAATTAAGTAATCTGGCTTAGCATGAAGTGAATATAACTTGTGTCTATGGAAGGCTAAAGTGATCATGGAAGATAAATAAATAAATATCGCTGGAAGTTACACACAGCGCCATCTAGTGCCACACTAAGCAACGAGGCTTGTATTAATTAATAATAATAATAATCATTTTATTGTCAGGCAACTAAGGCCCATATATAAAATACACAAAATAATAATAAACAACAAAAATATACTAATACTATTTTAAACTATAGAAGACTAAAACTATACACGCAACGTTGTCGGCGTTGCGTGTTTCGCTGCGTGGTGTCGCGTAACCGCCCTCGGAAACGTCGATATACGACACCCTTCGGCCAAAAGTCCTCCTTCATGCAGGTCTGTAGATGGTGGGTTGGAACTCGTACCACGAATGACTTAAAGTTGATGTTGTGGCGCGATTTCAACTTTTCGACCCTCAGAGTCCAGTTGGTCTTCAGTATTGTGGACACCAGGTAGTTGATATTCTACATACATACTTTTTGTTTGTAAATACATACTTATTAAACATATAAACATCCATGACCCGGAAACGAATGTCCATTTATTGGAACGTAGGTAAGACTCACAACCGCTGCGCTATTCGGGTCGTCAAAGATGGATATCATCTGCATGTTGCATGTTCTACCCTTTTCAATCGTAATGCATGCGACAAAAATGCCAATACCTTAGTAGAAAATACTGGTGATGTTGTCAATAACAAAAACAGGAAATAAATGAAAAGGAAACACGCATACGAAGAAATGAGGTATACGTAAGGTAAGTAAAGCTTACGAAAAAAAGAAAATAATAAAACACCTTACTAACGAACATCTAAAAATAAACATTAACTCATTTACTGTAACAGACGTTTCACAGGCACGCACACCAAAAATATCTAACCCAATCAAATCTTCTGAAAAAGATACTTCTAAAGAAAGTATCAAATCGGAATTACAACTAAAAAGGCATTGGCAAAAATAACAAAAGACAAACTCTGGCCCAATCTAAAAGTAACCTAACCTTGTTTAACGACAAAGCTTTCAGATCTTCTTTAGATGTCTAATACTGTTAGGGCCCGTATACACGGGCTACATACACCAAATTGAGCAAGCAGTAACTGAAGCTACGAGTACTTGTAGTTCTGTTGCAGTATAGAGCCACAAAAAACGTCAGAACCGGACTGGTAAGTTCCCACTGGTGGTGCACAGGCACTCTATTAGGAGTGGGCCATTGTCCACCAAGCAGGCTCAGTGCGGGTTGATGGATGTGAAACAACATGTCTTCGATTGTTTTGGTTCTAGAACATGACGGTTTCCTCACCGGTTTTGGGAGCAGTGGTGTAAAAACTAATAAAACATAGTGCCTGCCTAGATTCGACCCTACAAATAAGTCGAGGTTACGACTATGCTACCACGGCTCCAACGTGTTTCATATGTACGGTCGAACAAGCTATTTGGTTTACAGTTTAACCCACAAATTTCATTATAAAATGTAAACCAAATAGCTTGTTCGACCGTACTATGCAGTTTCAGACCCACTGCTTGCTTGTTGTGGTGTGAATCTGACACGTGTATAAGCGCCTTATGCGTATTCATATGTATTTGTATATTAGATACAAGAAGCAATCTTCCAACGAGGATAATGAGAGCTTTAAATATCATTTCCGAGGTTAAACCAGCAGACAATATTCCTGAAGCGTCTGCACGTGTTTTTTTTTGGTCGCTGAGTAAGTTTAAATGCTAATCAGCTTAACTGGTATTAAAGTTAAGGTAAAATAAATATATTATAATGTTTTTTTTTTACCCAGTTTGTTTCGCGGAAGTTCGGTGGAAAAAAATTATAAAGTAAATGTGTTTTGCAAATCCATTCTGGAAGTTGTGTTGGATTGTGGAATAAAGGCCAAAATAACATTTTAAATTATTTACAGACCAGATTATAGGACCAAAAATATTTATGAGAATGAATTTAAAATGCTGTAGAAATATATTACAGACTATTTAGTCGTTAAAACTTAGCAAAAATGTATTACATTTTTGCTAAGTTTTAACGACTACTCTTCAATGTTATCAGATAACACTAGCAAACATACAAAACCTCACGCCTTTATCCCGTGGGAGTAGGCAGAAACTATAGAACGCCACCTTCATCCTTAAAAATATTCCTTTCGGCTCGCCCACGTTCATAGTTCTGGTCATACACACACGGGTTTCAAATACTAGTCCCCTGACCTTTCTGAAGAACTTCACCAATAAGGTCAGTCTATATGTCCTTTTAGGGCATTCCCTCCTGGGGTTGCCACTCACATCTGTCTTGTAATTCAGTGTGTCCATTATTAGTGGCCTTGTACTCATCTTCTCAACATGACTAAACCATCTAAGCATTACTCTTTTCAGTAGTTGTCAATACATTACTAAAATAAATAGTATAGTCAGAGCTGTTGATATCCAACCTTCAGTATTTGAAAAGGCACGAAAACAAAAATCACTAGCTTAAAACAAAACAGACAGAAACAGACAGAAAGAACAGAAATCCTAACAAGTATACTTACGTGGAAGGCGGATGCTTGTCAATGTCGTGCCTCCGGGCGGCATGGCGCCGATACAGCGCCGTGATAACACCACACACACCTGTGCACAGCAGAGCAGCCACTGATAAGAGTGATACCAGCATCGGAGACAGCGGAATTGAGGTGCTCACTCCTGCTGGAAAAGAGGCTGGGTTAATGTGAGCTTTTTTATGGGGTTTTATGTGTTTCTGAATGCAAAGCTGTACCTGGAGGGCTACTCTCTAAGTCCGTCAATAAAGATACGGGGCCCGTCCGAAAGTAGCTTTCTATGTTGAAATGAACCTACTCCCTAGTATTTTCGAATATAAGAGATTATTTATTTATTTGAAAACATATCAGGAGTAAAGACAGATGACCAAACGAGTTGTCATTCGTTTTTAGTTCGGGCTCCTTACGAATCCTGTCCATAAATGATACGGAGTAGGAAACACACGTAATTACGTCCGAAACTACGGGTTTCATGCTTAGAGAGTAGACCCCCTGGCACTGCCTCGAATTGTATGAACTTGGTTTGTGTAGATATAAACATAATGATCAGTTTACTTCTGAGTGCCCCTTCCTCTTTTTTTATTGTTTCAGTCTAAGGTATATTGTTGAAACTTGTGTTACAGGTCTGGTGTACCATAAACTACACCGCAATGATTCTGCTTAATCACAACAGACCACTAATTACCATCTCTGTTTACACCGTGGCTCCCCATGGGGGCCATAAGAAGTTCCTAATGAACTGTGGGTACCAGGGGAGCATAGGAAATGGGCAGTGGCATCGACGTGTGAGCTAATAGCATCATTTCTACCTTTCAAGCACGATAATTATGGATCGTTCGAATAATAGGAGGGTAGGCAAACAGTGGATGTCTTCCGGACGGGATGGTAAATATAATGATGGCTTTTTTTTGGATTGTGTTGTGGTTTGTGTATAAGTGGGTATTGTATGACGTTATAAGGTAATTGGTCTTTGGATTAATGTTTTGGAATAAGTGAGGGATGAAAATAAATGATAAAGATATGAATAATTGCGTTAACACAACATAGCCGTTTATCTTGCGCTTAATAAAAATTAACAAAGACCCTGGGTCTTTAAGACCTGAAATTATGCACAAAATATGTTCTTATAAGTGCTTACTTTTAACAGCTTGTTGTAACAACAGTACACAACAACAACAACAACAGCAACAACAGTGTTTTTTCAAAATCATTACTGTAGGAATGATTTTGAAAAAATACTACTAGAAAAGAAAAACAGGAGACGAAAGTTTGTTTGAAAATTCGTCGTTTATGCCAATGGGAAATCCTTAAGGTTACACGTATTGTACGGGTGGCATAGCTTGTTTATGATATCGTAGAAAAAACCGTTGTAAAGACACCACACTGGAAAGTATAAATAGTGTTTATCTGCCGCCAAGCTGCATCACTGCAATCAAGTTTATCGGATATCGGAGCTGACATAATTACGGACACACGAGCTTTTTCCAGTTTGCGCGGACTGGCTGGCTTAAACGTTAAAATTGTACATTGTGTGAAGTGGACACACGTCCAATGCAATGATCAGATAAAAATAAAATTATACTGGGTTCAATTTAATTACGAATAAGTTCTTGAAAACATTATCCCCTGAAAGCAAGTAAGTAGGTGTTTCTTTGGCACCAATATAGGGACAGTACAGAGGACCGCCTAAAGTGGACTTAGGCAGGACATCTGGCTAGACGCGGAGATAGCCGATAGAGCAAGGCTTTGACTGAGTGGTGACCAAGGTTAGGCTAAAGAAACCAAGGCCGTCCTTAAGCTCGTTGGGTCAACGATATCGTCAAAATGGGACGAGACGCACAGGGTCACAGTGGGTCGTCTTAGGCGCACTATGAAAAAATGACTTAGAAAAATTTCACGACCAATTTCGAGGTAGCGCTCGCCGGCCGCCGCCGCGGTACCACTAGCTTCGCTCGCTCAGCTCGCGCGTAGTTGGTCACAGTTCTAACCTAACCTAACCTATGGATCCCTTCGACATCGTTTTATCGGTTACTCGGAGACAGAAAACACCAAGACATTTTTAAGTCTAACTCTAAGTCTACACTCCAACCGCGCACAGCACTACGAATTGTAGCAGAAGACAGCTGTGCCTATAGCCAGCAGTGTGAATTTTTAAGTAGACGTAAATTAACATTTAATAAAAACGTGATTATTACTGTGATTTAATTATCTTTCTATTATTGACTCGATGATTGACTTCGATGACTTACCTTAGCACCTCAAAAAACAAAAGCGCATCTGTCAAAAATAATATCACAAACTTGGGCGTCTAAATATGCAATAACCAGTACTACTGAGTAATCGCAACATCTAATTGCTGTAACTTGCAAACTACGGTGAGTAATGTTCCGTTGCAGCACCAATGAATATTGTACCACTATCCGCAGATTTACGAGTTATTACTGGTTATTTAACTTAGCATTGTATACGTGATATTTATTGTATTTTAACCGCGGTGGTGTGTCGGGTGGGGAGGCTTATGTTAGTTAAGGTTTGTATAGATATAGATTTTAGATCAGGTTCAATAAACCTATGATTGAGTTTTTGTATGCATTATTTGTCTTTCGGCCAATGATCGGAATTTCAGTGCAAGTCGTGCGTTTGCAAATACACTACTTTCTATGCTTGCCGATGGTACTTTAAATTGAGTCAACGGCATTTGATTGATTAGTTTATTACCTTAAGTAACGTCCATCAGTTTCTATAACGAGCAGATAATGGGATTGTAAAACAAAACGTTAAGAATGTCCTACCGCTCTCTTAATAATTCAAACTGTACATAAGTGTACTGTACATAACTGTACATAAATGTGTGTGTGCGTGTGTATGGAGTAGCTGCTCGTTCGTATAAATTCAGTTTTGTAATGCCATCGTCCCTGTCACTTATTCTTGTGTATTTCTGAACCTCGATTTGTTCATTCACACTTCAATATTGGCCGTTATCCTAAAGGTCTGTCTTATGATTTCATTATAATAGGCATTACAAATGATTCCTTGAATTATGACTCGAGCTAAACGATAACTGACAAATGCTTGCCCTGACTGGACCACTCAAATCTGTGTGGTTATTTCTTCAAAAGACTATCTCAGACACTAATTTGCATAGTTCTCATGTGAGTTGAGCAAGATTATGTCTGGAACATACAAGAGTCTATGACCTCTGAGTTAGTTTCAGCTGTTTCGTCTCAAAGAAGTAAGTACGAAACACTGGACCCAAAAAAATTATGTATACCTATTTGCAAAATAAACATCATTTCTCATTTGATATTTTGACTCTACAAAAACCGTTTCGCACAACAGCCTCGTCTTGTTCAACTAATAAAACAGTATTTTCGTTAACGTCGTCCCTTATCGTAAAGCAGTCGCGTCGAGCGTCATTCTCTCGATTCCATAAAACGAAGTGAAGTATCAAGGCTTAGACTGGTCGCCATTCATTTGTTCCACTGTCTGATACCGTAATCATTCACGACTGTGAGTGACTCAAAAATGTATAGCGAGAATTAAAAGTTAATTTTGTTTGCAATTGAAAGGTTTTCTTGAAACTTGTGCCTTTTAAAAGGGAACCGATGAAGTAGGTTACTCTCGCTCCCATTGTTATCTTACTAGTTATACTATATAAAGTCTCATTACAAATGAGAAAGTTTGTGAGGATGGATAGATGGATGTTTTTTACTCTTTCACGCAAAAACCACTAAACGGATTTAAATGAAATTTGGCACATCTAAAGTTTATAACCTGGATTAACACATAGGATACTTCTTTTCCCGGTAGTATGCTCCCGTGGTACAGATCTTATCGAACTTCACGCGGGCAAAACCGCGGGCATAAGCTAGTCATGTTATAAAAATGGTTTTGTCACTGGGATAGATCTTTATGACAGACCTAGGACGAAGGGATTTTCTTGACAGGTACCTAATAATCAGACAGTAAAGGTTCCACTGTTGGGAAACAGGTCTCCTCGTAGGGAGAATCACCACGAAAGCCCTGAGCGGATTTGTGTATGCTTCATGTCTTCTTTGTGTTATGAGTATACCGGTTTCCTCACGATTTTTCCATTACACATTATAGTCTTTTCTACAAAGTGCTATTCTGCTAAATTGTAAACTTGGAACTAAAGCATTATTTATTTATTTATTTATTACAGTTTTGAGTGGTAATTAAATGAATAAAACCGTCCAGTGCTTCACTGGATTCGAATCCATGACCAACGTAACTCAAGGCTGATACCACTGGGCGCACTGCTTAACGGCGAACCTCGGATTGTTTCACTTTGTACCTATTATTAGAAAGCTCATTGTAAAGTAATAATTTCTCAGAATTAAATTTCACAAAGTAAAATATTCGTGTGATTCTTTCTGGTTCTGGTACGACCCTGGAGGGGTTTTTATTAATTTTCTTTTCCAAACTTCTTGTTTTAAACAATTTAATTGTAAATCTAAATTGTATAGGTACCTACTGTTTTCCTTTCTGGAATAATTATTCTAATTGTTAGTAGGTTCTTAGTTGCTTTGTAAAAAACAATCGTTGAACTCCATGAAGATTAACCAACACAAAATAACTATGCGTAAACGTCTACAATATTATAGGACCCGTATTCGCACAGAGGTTCGTGCTCGTAGCTAAAAAATAACTTCCGCACGGGTCGATCAACAAGGTTAAGCCGCGCTTGCCAAGGTCGGTTCATGGATGGATCCATAACATTGTCGAGATTTCTCCGTGCCTCGGAAAGCAAGTTAAGCCGTTGGTCCTGGATGCCATTCCTAGATCTTTGGCAGTTGTTACAAGTAATCAGTGGCTCGAAAGTAATTTAAAAAGAGCAACTTATCCATTGAACATGTTTGTCGGAGTGTCAGTTTACTTCTAAACTTACCGGTATACTTGTCAGGCGGCCTGATGGCGACTGTATAAAGGGTGACCTCTTCGCTCCTGCCCTTAGCGTTGGCAGCATACAAGACTAGTGTGTAGCTAGACCTGCTGTCTAGGTCGTGGACTTCGAACGTAGGAGTGTGGTTTGACGAGACGTTTGCACGGACCTGGGTAAACAATCTGAGTATTAGTTGATAATCAGAGAGTTTTTTCGTTATCAATCAACTGTGTTTATTTTTAATAGCTTTTGCTTGTCAATAATAAAAGAACCTGCCCGCGTAGCATGACCACCGTAGACACGAAAGAGAATCGACAAATCTTTTGTCCATCTGTCATTGAATCGACAAAATGGCAGATGAACAAAAGATTTGTCGATTCTCTTTCGGGCTGGAGTCATGATGACATAAATATATTTGAGAAGCATTTTTTATTCGAAATCAAAATTGATGTTTCTTTTGAGTTTTCCATCAGGACGTTCAAAGTAATAGCCTGGAGTCTGGATTTGTGCCCAGTTGACGACAATAGGCTCGCCCCGTAATACGCGGAACTTCAATTTAACTGGATAAATGTGATAGTGGGTAAATATGGATAACTGTGGAAGTTTATAGGAGTTGGTGCTATGGACGTTTTCAAAAATGAGAAAATATCGGCAAGAATTTATACCAATAAAGTAATCATCTGAATTCTATAAAAAGTAGACACTAGTGTTTAATAATACCCATACTTCATCATAGTTTTAACGTTTATAGTGATTTGTACTCATATAGGCATAGCAAAATTGGCCTATTCGCCATGAGATCATAATATGAATAAGAGCAGTTCCTAAACAAACTATCTGTAGACCACTTACCATCAAAGAAGGCAGTTCCAGCACCTCCATGTAGAACACCTGCGGCAGGCCTCCGTCGAAGCCCTCCAGGCATTCCACCAGCAATGTGTCGGAGCTCTGGTTCACCACCGAGCAGTTCTGCAGGGCTGTGGGGTTCCCTGCTGAACACCACTCGATTTAGGAACAGTTTTACTGTATAAGGCGTGTATTTCTTGTAGTAGTATGAATATGGACGACTCTGATGGCTCTGGCTGTAAGAGTAGAGGAAGACCAAAGTAACGATGGATGGAAAAGTGCTGATTCATGAGATGACGAGTAAATTGAGAAGTATAAAAGAAGACATGCTGCGCCAACCTCAATTAAATTGGGATAGAGGCAGGAAAATGATTTAAGTCTTAAGAAAGTTCGGGCCTGTGGACGGTGAGCTATGGGCTGGCTCGCCGTCAGTCCGTCTTATGACGACAGGCCGTGTCGACGGCGCGTTCGTGTTCCACGCACGCCTCAAAGAAATGTCAGCAAAAGGAAAGGTTCCGCAAGGGCCGATGCCTGCCGGGGCTGCGAGATTGTTCGAAAGAGATACCGTGGCCCCGAAACACAAAGGGCGATGAAGGAACATGGATGGGTTTTAGTCAGTAAAAGTCTGACACTCCCTGCTTCTCCGCCCAGAGCGGGAGGAGTCATTTGATGATTTCCCATCCGAACAAAAAAATAAAAAAAGGCTTAAGAAAGTTACTTCTCAAAAAGAAAACATTTCACTTATCATGAAATTTACAAGGTAATTTTAAAACTGAATGTTATTAATTAAGTATTTTTGTAAGGCCACAAAATGCCCACCCTTTTGGGAGTTACGATGGCACACAATGCGTATGAAAATTATATGAGCAGGAGAAATAATTCCTACTAATTTGGCTTTGAAAGCGTTCGTGAGAGCGTTATTAAAATCTCTCTTTTTGAATCGGTTATAAAGCGAAGATAATCTCGAAACAATGCGTGAAAACTGGCCAAATTAAGCTTCAACACGATTCCCGACACGTGTTACGTTTATTGCGATTACGACATGTGCTACATATTACGATGCAAAATTAGCCTTTAATGTATCCCAGTGATAGGACTTATGCTTCCTCTTTATGAGAAGGAAAAAGGCTGTAATACATCGCACGGTTTGGTAGAGGGCATATTGTCTAAGATTTTTTGCTCTACGACATATCAGTTTCTCCACAAGTTTTTCCTTCACTGTTATGAGAGCAGTGCTGTTGACAAAATCAATTACACAAAGTAATGTCTCTGTCTGGGTTCGAACCACATACAACTCACAAGTCGGGGCCATAGCAATAGATCGATGCTCCAACGATTACCATTCATTCAGTACAATTCCGAACCCCGCACGTAGATATTTTTCATCGGTAATTAAAAAAAAAAAAAGTTGTTTCCTACAAAAGTGCAATACCTACACAGTCGAAATGTATAGAATAGCAGATTTTTTTAAATTGTTGACGAAAAATTTTAATCTGGGGGGTTTGAAATCATGTAGGTACTGTATACACGTGGCATAGCCGTTTGTGCATCGATTTCCTTTCCACTCTGTTTAACAAGTTTTGTATTGCACCGTTTATATCATACTGTGCAAGCGATAAACAAAGCGACGTAAAACTTTCTCTTGCATGCAAACAACCAACTTTGTATCGGCTTTTTGCCATTACAAATTGAATAACACACATTATTATGTGATGGTGGTTGATACTCGTATAACCGCAACGTTAAAGAGATAAATGAAGTTATCTTTATTGAATTATTGGGATAGATTAAAGCTAGCTTTCTCTTCTCGTGTGATAAGCCCTTGAGATCTGGGGACCAATACAAAGTGATCTAAAATAAGATAAAAACTGTCCACCTGGCCCAGTTGCGAGTACTACGAAGCTTACATTTTTTAAGACAAAAGTTGCCTGTTGAAGTAAATAAAGGTTTCTAGGTGCATTTCATTCATCCTCTTTGCTTGGCCAAACAATTATTTTTTCAATATTTATCTACTGTAGTAGTAAACCCATAAAAGCTATGATAATGAATTACCTGCAGCAACTAGCTTGTACAAGCAGGGAGCCTCCTGCCTGCCCACGGAGTTGGTGGCCGAACATAGGATGGTGCCGAAGTCCATGTCGGTCGTCGGAGTGTAGCGCAGAGTTGAGGTGTTGCCGTACGCCGTGTATAGACTGATGGGAGAAAGAGAAATAATATATAACGAAAGAATGAGACGAGTACGTTGCCGTAGTGGCTCAATGGTACGATGTACCTTAATTTAAACATTAACAAAGTAGGACTGCTGTGATATTAATAATATACAGCCGATCCCAGTTGCCAGTCAATTTCCCTGACTTGACATTCTGAAAATCTGTGCAGTATTTTTTCTCGATTTCCTGTTCAAAACTATTTCTATTTCAAACTTTCACAAAGTAAAAAGCAACACTCTTGCCAAATAGTGTCGAGGATTCAGAAGAATCGCACAAACCATCTTTTGGTTCGAACTTGAATTGTCAAAATGATTTAATCCGGAACTCTTATAACAACAACGATTAATAAATCTTATACTTTCTTCTTGGCGAGTACCTAAATCCAAAAATAAACTGCAGGTCTCGGCTTTGGAATTTGAGACCCGTAATCAAGCCGACTATTCAAGTTCAAATGCCAAAGGAAACCAGGCGTAGCTCAGCAAATTCAGTGGCACAATGACAAAGCGCACGACCGTCCACTTCATAGCTCCAGTCTACACTAGGCAAGAAGTAGTAGGAACAGAAGTCCTGGTCCATACAGCGAGCAAAAACCGGCCGACGCACACATGAACGCGTAATACGTACATCGATCTTAAACAAATGACAGTCGCGAATGCGCTTGCCCTTGCTGTACGTGAAGCGTGTCTATGTTCGCGTACAGTTTTGCTTGATGTTTGGAGGCGAACTTCTGTATCTATCTACATATTTTATTGGCTATAGGCTATGGCTATAGGCGACACAACGCGTGATGCTAATTTCTAGATTGCTCGCTTTCGATTGACGAGACGGATGCGTGCTCTTCCGTGTGAATGCACTTTGGTGATGCGCTCAGACCTCAGAGTACGGTAAACTATTTGCTATAGGAAAAATCTGGTTTTCGTTTTTGTGTAGAAAATAGTTGGTGTACAAATCCTAGTTTCAGACTATTATTAATATTGAAATACCTTGTTGTTCACAATAATTCGCATGTCAAAAACACGGGGATTTAAGCGCATTTTTGTGTCACCCAGCGCTATTTTAGTTTCATTCAGAGCTACTCATTAACGCGAAAACGGTACATAATATCGTTTTAGATCTTAGATTTACAATAATATCATGCTGCATACAATACACATTTAATAAAAGAACCAAAATTTTATTCTCTGCATAAAATAAGCTGCAGAAACAGCTCATTTACGCGCAAAACCATGTCGCCACATAAACACTTAATATGCATGAGTATCCCACAAGTTTGCGTTAAACCAACGTTGTATCTATGCAAAGTATAGATTCGCACGACGCACGCGAACACATCAACAGAAAAGGCTTCCAGCGTTGAAATGCAAGCGCTTAGCCTCTGAACTAATTAGTGCTCGAATATGGACGTATTTAGTGACGAAAATCTCCCGAAAAGCTACCTAACTGACCCGTTTGCAGCTTAAAACTTAAACTCCACTGAGCCGATTTTATTACTGTTTTATTCAGCGAACTTTTTCAGGCTTTGTTTTAGTTCAGGTCAGGAATAAACCAGTGTAAACGCAAGAAACTCGAGACGGCGACGGAGGCGTATTTGCGAAGTATGAACTAAGTTTGTTTTAAATCTGTTCTTCTGAGGAATCAATATTGAGTAACGTAGTTTAGGGTTCTCAGGGATATTTATTTCGTAATGTAATTATGACTATTTGAGAGACGTCAGTAATTTTAGACTTAACACTAAATTAATTATTCACTCTTGCTAGTGACATTGGCTTGTTTCTTGAGGAATTTTTCAGTAGTACTCCGAAGCCTGGATTATTTGGTTAAGGGGAATAGCATTAGGTACTCCTGAAAACAACCTTCTGAAAGTGTTTTGTACAGTCGTCAAACAATACACACTTAAACTTGCTATAAAATATTGAGCTTGCAATAAAAACTGTCACTTAATTATTTCCGATATATTCACAAATAAATACAGAAACATTCTGTCCAAATTGCTCCTCAATGTCAGTGTCGACAAATTGAAATTCTGATGGAACTATTCACAAAAAATTTATCCCGCGTTCTATTGTTGGTTATCTAATCGCGTTATTGGTATGCAGATTCAATTATCTATTGCACGGTTTAAAATTGACACAGTCAGCATATGAGTAATCAATCTGTATCAGTTTTGCTAGAAAATAGCGATAAATATTTTTTACAATAAATGCTCGATATTGCTGTTACAAATTCCTAATCTCTACTCTAGCATGTTTTCACATCGTAGTTTTTATGAAACACTGTTTATCTAGGCAGTTAGAAATTTGTTTATTTATGTTTTGGAATGTCCTGATTTGTATCGCACTAAATTGGAACTTCTATTCCAGACCTCACGTCCTTGTCTAAGAACTAAGAGACTTTTAGCCGCAGAAACTTCGACCAGAAAGAAAGTTTGGTCGCAAGACCGGGGGGACCAGTTTTATTCAAAATAGGGGCTGGTTATGCGACAAGTCATGGTGGCGAGGCCCTATATGCTCTTATTAGATCTTCAACATTAATTTGTAAGCCCATTTTGTACCGTCAGAAAATAAATAAATAAATTGTTATGCAAGTTGATAGCCTCCGTCAGTACAGCGTGCGCCTGGCCACAGCCAAGAGCGACGCGGATTACGGCGCGGCGTGAGGCGCGGCAAGTCGTGAGCGGCGAAAACAAATGGTAGACAACATAAGAAGTATGCCACAGAGCACGTTCCGGTAGCTGTGGCATACTTCTCATGTTTTCTACAATTTGTTATCATCACAATCCGTGCCGCTCTTGGCTGTGGTCAGGCCGTTACAGTTATTCCACACAATTTTATATCTTTGGCAGTCGCCAAAGAATGACAGTAGTCATGTAAACTTAAAAAAAAATATTATTATAAATTACTTTATTTCTCTATTTCTTTTTTACTTTAATAAAGACAAGAAAAAAAAAACATAAAATATCTTCATTCCTTACCTTGGAGGTATTTCAACCTGTTCCCCGGAACTGTTAAAGAACCAGCTAAAGTACGTTGGAGGTGGACTGGAATCCACCACGCAGTGTAGGACCACTGTCTCCATCTTCAGAGCGCCGTACACCTCACCTTCGTTCGGAGTCTTGCACATTGGAGCATCTGGTGGCAAAAATGTTAATATTAATTTAAAGAGAACTGAATTATTAGGAATTATAGCAGTGTATCCCAGCAGTGGGAAGTTCATAGGCTGATGATGATGATGAATTATAAGCGAAATTATATAAGGAACCTTGAAATTCAGGTCTACTTTGCTTGCTGTAAAGATCTGAGAACACTAAAACTATCAATAGGTGGTCTATCTTTTACAAAACCATCATCTGCCAAGGCTAAAAAGAAAAAAAATGAAAAAAACTTTAAGGAAGGAGTGATTGCCTATCTGACCTCCACAACCCAGCGAACCTTGTTAGTACTGGGCTGTGCGATACTCTTTGATAAGACTGATTGGTGTAATAGGCGAGGCGACAAAAAAAAAACTAATTAGTCCGTCAGTTAGATTATCAGAAAATATTTGAACCGTGTTTTTTCTTTTGTTACGTAAATCAAAATTGACGAAGATATGACGCTTTTAAAATTCTCAATACGTCACGCATATAGGTATAATTTTTAACCCTCACTCCCGAGTTTTGATGCGTTTTATCTTTGTCAATATTCATTGATTTACAAAAACAAAAAATACGTGTCCATTAATTTCCAATACTCTAACTGACGGACTCAATTTTTTGATACTGTCATCATGCTTATTCTTATCTTTTACAAAAAGCAATAATATGCTATAATAGTAATCCGAGAGAAGCATGGAAGAAGATGAGATGCTGCGCCGACCCCAAACAGGGGCAGGATTATGATGTGGTTGAGGGCAAAATGTCACAGCTCTGTGACAGACAGTCAAACGGTGTAGTCTTTTAGGGTTACATTGACCCCTCGGATACAGACACTTATAAATATCCTTCTTTTAAATAGGGCTCCGATTTCACACACGTGTTCCTTTTAATGGCAGCTCAAATTTAATAAAACACGTGGAAGCTACACACTTATGTGTTGCTTCCACATGGCGCAATATGCGCGTTTCTATGGGTGCTTGCTTCATATCACTGAACACAAAAATGTTTATAAATTGGTAGGAACGAGTATATACTTGTCTATTGTTAGTACGATCTATGCTAAAATGTAACGTCTAGAATTATACCTCTTATAGTCACGTATTTGCCCACGGCTATCGATAGAACCTTATACTATTTTTTTTTAAACGATTCAGAAGACAAACCACGAAAACCTATCTCAATTTAAATTAGGTCCGAACGTATAAATCTGCACTCCCTGACAATTCTAGGCTGATTCAGTGCTCAATCTGGTCGCAGTCCCGGCGGGTTTTCTCAAACCGCCCGCAAACAACGTCTGGTAACCACATCCATTTCATTTTGAATCTGGATTTCTTCCAGTTTCCCGACAAGTCAAAGCAATAATATAACGTCACGTAAGCTCTCCAAAGGAGCCGACACAGGCGTAGTTTTGTGCAAGCAGTTTTCGCTTGTGATTATATTTTTTCTCACTTTGTGTGTTGAACGTTCAAGTAGTCGTGCACCTACAATTATGGTATAAAAGTGACTAACGCATTGAATTTACGATTCGCGATAATCTAATTAGATACCGTGTTTGCGAACGAATTTTTGTTTCACAAATGAATGTTTATTGCGTAACAAAAGCTTACTCAATGAATTATTTCAAAACAAATCGTGAGGCAAATTAATGCTCGCATCAAATACAGTCTTTAAGAAAAGTTCTGAGCACATAGACAAGTAGCAATTATTTGAGTTTAATTAGTTTTTTACAATATTCTTAAAAACTTGTCAATCAAATACATTTTTTGTTTTTCCAATACCACTATCTCTGATAAATTGTCACTTTATCTTGTAGGCCTTACAACAAGGCTTCGCACAGATAAACATAATTACATAAGACCATTTGTTAAATTAATATGTTTTTATTTCACTACAAATCTCATAAAAAGTAGTAAGTTGATCATCTATTATAATAATATCCACTGTAATCCAATTCAATATAGATCGTAAACCATCCGCATCGGACGTGATTCAAGTTTCAGTGGACACGTATGCCGCTTACGTTAATCTAATAACTGAAGTGACCGAATCGGCTAAGCTAGGTCTTACGCGTCAATAGGAATCCAAAACCTTGGTCACGCCTTAAAATCGAATTCTAGTTCATTTGGGAAATCTGTGGCCTGATTGTGCCAGCCGTTAGAAACATTTCTTAGGTGCAGAACTCACAATTGATTTGCAATGACACGGGGTTGCTAGTGGCACTGCCTTCGTTGTTGTAAGCCAGACAGCTGTAGTCCCCTGCGGCTGCTCTGGTCACGCTCTGCAGTACCAAGCTCTGGTCACTGAGGATGACTCCTGCACTAGCGTTGTGCTGGATTTCCTTCACCTGTGAAAGATTCTGATTTTAGGGCCGCTTACACAAAAAAACACTAGGTGCGAATTTTACAAGTGAAACTGTGTGTTAGATGTACGTTAAAACGTTCTGTTTCTAAATTATGTTTTAAGCCAAGCAAGCAAGTCAATCTTCGAGATCTTCGAGATCGTGCATTAAATATTTAGAGAATTGATGACTTAAGTTTCATAAGTTTGAGTTGATCTGAAAAACTTGTTCGGAAAAGAAATAGTGAATTGCAGTTTCAACAATATAATAAATATGTTGAAACTTTGAAATACGAGTGTAATTTAAAATTATTGGAAATGAAGGAAACTCTGTTTGACGTCACATTTATTAAAGAAACTATATAACAAAGGGAAAACTAATCCAAGATGTTTACCACATGCTTTGGTAGCATGAAAGAAGTAATCAGTCCAGTGGACTCCTATTGTCTAATGATTTGGTTTTGGACATTTGTTTCCGAGTTATGGATGTTTATATGTATAATAAGTATGTAAATGACAACCAACAAAAGTATACATGTAGTGTATCAACTATCTGGTGTCCACGACACTAGATGGCGGTGTGTGCAATGTCCTGCGATATTTATTTATTTCTTTTATTTATTTACTTAACACCTGTAAAACTCACCCCTTTATACCATGTGAGTTTCTTCGCCTTGGGGTTCGCTTTGACGCTGCACTCGAAATAGACCCCATCTCCTTCCTTGATGTAGCTGGGGTTCAGGTTTGACCCCAGTTTCAGGGTCACTATGGGGACATCTGTCAACAAGACACGACTCTTTAGATTGGTGCAGCTAATGGTGGGTGACGATAGCATCATGATCAAAACTTTAAATGACTAGGTAGCATTGACATGATGACAATCTCCGTTTGCAAAATACCTACATTGTCAATAAATGACAGATTTGCAAAAGTCTAGACGATATGGTTGGTTCGCGATGAATGAAGGCCAATCTGCTTATCCTGCTAATTTAGTTAGTAAATTGATATTCAATTGATATGCTAAGCAAGCGAATAGGCTTATAAGCAATTAAGATTCGAAGACAGGAGAAAGATTTTTCTTAAATTGGTATCTTTGCTTAGAACAGTTTTTATTTTAACAGCATAAATTTACTGTCACAACAGAATACCTATCTGCATAGTTCAGTGATCCGTTAATCACAATAAATCGATATTATTTGCATATCAAAAAACAATCGTTTGTTATAATCTAACCCCAATATAAAACTGTTTGTTTTAAACTTATCGGTGTGTTAATTTTATTTCGGAATGTTTGTATGAAAGTTTTATTTACGTTATTTAAATTAAAATAGTAAATTTGGTACATACAATAATATGTTGATTAAACCTATTTAACTCTCATTTTAATACGTAATTAATTTGATCTGTAACGTATTTATCAGTAGAACATATTTTATGTGCAATCATGTTACAAATCAACGGATTACATGATAAAAATTGTCGGCGGTAAGGGGCCGCCGACAATTTTTACATTAAATTAAAAGTCTGTTCCATGTCAGGTGACATTAGGCAAGCTTTAGAAAAATGTCTCAATGTTCAACTCTCTTGAAGCGGATACATCTTAGTTGTAATACCAAACAGAACATTAGTAAAACGGGGTATATATAAACGCAGGGGTGAATCGAGCCAAAACTTTGAGAAGGATTATAACGTTGAAATAATATGGTACGGCTGTCTCAAAATAATAAAGTAAAATTAAGCAAATATAATAGAGTACTTTTTGGTAACATATCATATCAATTCAACGTTAAAATCCCTTTCAAAGTTTTGTCTCGCGGTTCACCTCTGCGTTTCTATACACCCCGTTTTACCCGGTACCCGCAGATGTGTTTGTAATATACTATTTAACTACGTAGACATCTAGAGTCTACGTAGAGTGCCTTTTTCCCGAAGGAAAGCCGGCAGGAATCGGCTTCTCATGTGCCTTCGCACCTGCAGCACAGCATACCTACATTGCACATTGAAGAGAAATTGGTCTTAAATATCGGCGCTTGATACCGATGTGGTTCACGGCACGACAGACTGGGTTTTTCTCACGGTCCTCTCACGTCTCACTAACAATACAAACCAGCATAGGATACTTACCCTGCTCGTTGAGGAATCACCGGTCTTTAATAATAGCGCTCTGCATCCTAGGGATCTCATCGCGGTAGACCAGATACTCTTCATGGTCCGCATTCATCCCAATTACTTTACCAAACAGCACAGAATACTTACATTGCACATTAAGAAACCACCGGTCCTCAATGACAGCGCTGGGCACCCTTGGGTTCACGGCGCGGCAGACCAGGTACTTCTCATGATCTTCAGCCATCGGCACCAAGTTCAATGTGCTGATTGTCGCGTTGTTGTCAGAAAACTGTATCAAAGAAATGTTAGGAAATTAGAAAGATATAATGTAAAGAAAAAGATGTCTTGCGGAAATACGACGTGATAGTAAAGCGCAATAAAATTTGCTATATTGCATTTTGACGAACAAGTTGTGTTTTATGAGAGAATATAAAGCCCTAAAGCCTTATAATATTGATGTGGAATTGCAAGTAAGTTTAAGTTCATCATAACACGCTTATAAGCACTACAACGCTCGGCATAATCACAATTAAGTTGTACAAGCTGATCCGAAGAGATGTCGATAAGTCGCTTAAAAATGTGCGTCGACTTTCATAGAAAAAATCATAACTTTGAGATGCGTCATGAATTCGATTTCTTTATTATAACAAACGGTAAGGGGGTAAATTATAGTTTAGCGCAACCCAATTAAGGTTGCGGTTAATAATATTTTTGCAAAACTGTACATACTTTAATAAACTTGTTTTGACATTAAAATTTATTTACACGATCATCTAAATAATCTGCAGGCCTAGCCAAGTTACGAACGTTTCATATCGATTCTCTTTCTACAATCGTAAACGCCTCGGCGTAAGAGATTGTAGAAACCGCTAGCCAAGTTGACATGACTGAGTCGATCGCTCGTTCTCATTTATGTCTGTAAAAAAACCTACACTTTAGTCTATGGTGAGCGTTCCTACCAAAGAGTATAGCGATCAACATTGTAGAAACGATAACATTCTATTCTATCATTTTGAACGATGTAAACTTGTCTACGAATTTTCTATTCGTTTGTGTTGATCACGTGATTTAACGTTGAGATGATGTCATTCCCATTCATTTGAATAGTTTTCTACAAGCGTCAACGACTGAAGATAGTCAACTTGGCTAGGGGTGCTGCAAACAACAAAGTACTCCAGAAATTGGTTTTGCATATAAGTGCTACTAATAATAAGAAAACAATACAATATAACACCAGAACTGCAGTCCCTAATCTAGCCGAAGCACTAAAGTGTTACTCCATGGCTGCAATAAGTTTAGCTGCTGGACCAGTGCTTACGTGCCCATTGTATGGGGTTCCTGTTTTATGGTTTAGAAGCTGGATGCTGTGCCAAAATAAGTGTTAAGTGTGCTTTAAAGTGTGTGTAAACAACGGTTTTCGGGAAGAGAATGCGAGGCTTGGCAAGGATATTAGACGTCGGAGTACGAATTTGTTTTGAGAGCAGCGTTGTCATGAAATAAATTACACAAAAAAGTGTCTGCCTGGATTCAAACCCGTTGCGATACGTAAGCCGTTGTCCTAACCACTAGGCCACCACAGCTCTGATAAACTTGCAAAAACAAAGACGTTTTTGCTTAAAAAATTATAAAACACAAAGATGAAAGGAATGTTCAGCCTACTTGCACTATTAATTACTAAATGCGTTTATCGTATAGCATGATTATAACATCATTCTGTCACTGTTATCTTCAAACGATTAACCAAAATAAAACGATTTTAATTCATTTAGCATTAAACGTATATAATCATTCATGATTCAAGTAAGCGTAAATTATCCCATAAATAAGGTTTAAATTTAAAATTACAGTCTCATAAAAAGCACGACGTTGGGTACAGTCCACAAATAAATAAAAAAATAAAAAGTATTTAAAGCAAAACAAATAATTTGGACAATCAATCACAACAGTGTCAGGGCATTAGTCATTAGTCGAAAGCCACCCGAACGCTGTCCCCGTCTGTACCTACGTTAAATAAACATATAAAAAAACAAATGACTTTCTATCTATTCGTTGATCGAACGCTGTTTTTAAACATGTCACAAATTGATATCTTAATATTAAACCTGTGAGGGAGGAATTATTTTATTTGAGTATTTTTTTTCTGTGACTAAAAAGTGTGACGGATTGACATATTATTTGGTTTTGAATTTTACTAAAATTTTTATGAAATAGTTCAGAACAACTTAAAATAAACAACAACAACTTGAAAAACGGAAAAATCATCATAAGCCGTTTTTCCAACAATGTTGAGATCGACTCCTAAGCAAACCTTATGCAGCTGAATACAAGTATTTTAATTAGAGCGACTGCCTATAATTATGACCTCCACAACCCAGTTTGTGGGAAACAAGATCCGTTGTACTGGTCGTCAGACTTCCGGTATCACGACTGTCAAAGATAAACAGCTGGGACTACCAACTTAAGCGCAGGCCACCTCTAGCTGGCCTCTTTCCATACTTCGGTTCACACCGCGAACTACCGTAAGTGCCGTAAATGTGTAAGGTGAAAAGATGCTCGCCTGGCTCGCTCGCTTGCTCGCTTTAACGTGCTTTCCGAGGCATGAAGGAGTTTTGAATATTTATTAAGTGTATGTTCAATTGTTCACCAATCGACCGACCTCGTCATTACTTGACTTGAAAAATTGACCCGAATAATGTTGTACCTTCTGCTCAAACCTTCATACTATTAAGGTTCTTTTTCCAATAAGCATTTTTATCAATTGACCATGTTTAAACGAGGGATTAAACAATCTGTGGAACTAATGAAATTCCCATTTCAATAAAAGTTAAACGTAGTTTTTCATTTAGTTAGCAATTTTATAGATATTTGTGTGGCAACGGCTTTGGTATTTACAATAGTGAGAGATAAGCAGAAGCCAGCAGCCATATTTTTCCAGGCATGTTTGTTGGTGGTCAATGTCTACGTGTCTTCATAAATGTTTCTATCCTCACTTTTTAAATGCTTAAAACACATTTTCACGTCGACAAAGTCGCGGGTAAATCTAGTTAAGCAATTAAGATAAATAGAATGCGCATAAACAGTCCAGAATGATCCGTAAACATACATAAACATTTGTATGTTGAAAATTAGGATGGAGCGCGGTATAAAAATACTAGGAATAAATACTAATTTGTCTAGACAAAGTTGGAGCTAGTTCGTAATAAAACAGTGTAAACCTGAAAATGTTTGCACATCAAAACTATAGTAATTTTTCACTGTTAACTTCTAACAATGGTAGATTTTCTAGAACAGGGTTGCGACACGATATTAGTATAGTTTTTATTCATTTATTTACGTAGACACAAAATATGGTTTCCCCGAGGAAGAGCGAAACCAAATAATTCTACAGCAAGATGGTGCTCCAGCACATAACAGCAGAATCACTACTGCCTACATTAATAACCATTTTAATACCTGGATTGGTACAAACGGCACAATCAAATATGTAAGTATTACTAACAACAATATGAATCACTTGTGTTCGATACAAATAAATAATAATAAATAAAATAAATAAAGTTTTGTTTTATTTCCTCATACCCAATGTATCGTTACCGTAGCAATATGTACGTCGCGAACGGCAAGCGCGACGACGAGTTCGATGAAATCTGTAGCTAGGCAGGCAGTGAACAGCTGATTACACTGGTCATTCGTTAGAGTATTTCAATATCTATTGTTGATTTTTTTTTTGCCGTATTATTTACATAAATAGAGTGCTGCTTACAGTAAATGTAGTTTTACATTGAAATAAAGGAATAGTAACTGAAAAATTCCGGTGGAATATAATTCAAATTATGGACCTGAACTCATCGTGTCAGTTTGCGGAGGGCTGTGCCTTACACCCTGTATATGCAGCAGACCTGCGACAGGAAAGTTGGATTAGAAATATAGACACAGTGTTTTTGTTTATTTTTGATCTCAATTATTAAAATTATGGCGAAGGTATTACGTTGAAATTTATTTAGTTATTAACATTTATGATTATCCAAGTTGAAAATAAGACCAAGTATTGGGAGCCCATTGACACTTTTACTCACTTTAGGGGTAATAAATGATTTAAGTTGAGAGACGTTTAAACAACAAGACATGGAGGCTTAAGCAGACGTTTATCATTATGTAGTGGTTAAGAGTCTAAATGACGCTATACGTTTGCAGGCAGACTTATCTAGATTAGTTGACTATTGTAGAATAAATAAATTAGATCTTAATATTTCTAAATGCTAAGTTATCACCTTTACCCGGAAGAACCTATCAATAATATTTAATTACTCAATCGCAAATCAGCCTTTATCTCGAACTCATGTCACCAGAGACCTTGGTATTCTTCTGGTCAGTAAGCTCACATTTGAGTGTCATGTTGACCATATTGCCAAAAAAGCGTCCAAAGCCCTGGAATTCAATATCCGTAATGCCAATTCGTTTAAAACAATGAAAACCCTGAAAAGTTTGTATTGTGCCTATGTTTGCAGTCATCTCGAATATGGTAGTCAAATTTGGAATCCGAATTATGCAGTGCATTCGGGCAGATTGATACGAATACAAAGAAAATTCACGCGATACTTAGGATCATTCCCACTAGTTCTACTACACAGTTCTACGGTATTACTAGTGGGACTTTTTTTTCCCACTAGTAATACGATTTCAAGTGGTACAAAATCGTATAATTAGTAGGAAAAAAGAGTCCCACTAGTTCTACCATAGAACTGTGTAGTAGAACTAGTAGGAATGATACGATACTTGGATCATTAGGTTATAAATTTAAAATCCCTTAGCTGAGTTACAAGGAACGATGCGTACGATTTCACTTACTTCCACTTGTAACTCAGGGAAATATATCTGGCATACGGTTCCTAGTGAAAATAGCACAATCAAGGATCGAGTGTCCTGAACGTCTTTCTAAGCTGTCCCTGAATGTGCCACCACGCCATTCTCGCTTGAGAAATCTTCTTCGTGCTCCTTACGCTCGCACAGTTGACCGTAGCAATTCTTTTTTGCTTCGTTCAATCAAAGCATTTAACCAAATTGTAATGAACGAACACCCATCAATTGGTTTTTTTGCAAGTAGCTTAGTGACAATTAGTACTGCCTTATCTAAAAACAGTGTTGTTTGTGAAACATTTAAATTTGTTATGTAAATTTAATAGTATTAAATTTAGTCATAAACTTTGTTATTATGTTATGCTTTGTTATAATATGCTTAAATTATTAGTTTGTGCAACAATGGTTTATTGCTAACTGTGGAGGCTTGTAAATTGCTTTTCGTTGTTTGTATCACTATAATCGTTTGTATTGTTAGCTGTAAGTCACACAAATACAATAAAATAAATAAAATATTATTTAAAGCAGCATTTATGAATAAACCACGAGTAACAATAACATAACATCAACAACAATAACATAATCGTGAGTTTTTAGGTATTATCGATTTCACTGAAAACGAGTGAAACGCAAGTGACTTAAAGAGTGATAGCCATGAATATTGATGAATGGAGAGGGAGAAGAAGGCCAAAGAAAAGATAGATGGATTGTAGTATCCACTTGTAGTAGAGTTAATAGGTGCATAGGTTGATAACACAATTCACTAACAATATCACAGGCTCACCTCACAACCAAGCCCCCATTCCAGGGTATGCTTCACCTTACAACTTCCCGCCATTTGTGGTGACTGACAGTTGTCATTCGTGACACCTACCCGACTATTTGTGGCTGTGAGACAGTGTTAGATACACTACATGGATTACGTGAGGAATGCTAAGAAAGAGAAAGGGAGTAAATGGTGCCGTGACGTCTGACAGGGGAGAATGGGAGAAGAAAAACGTGTTGCGCCGACCCCAAGTAGAATGGGATAAAGGCAGGAAAATGATAATAACACTGTAGTACTTATATTCCGTCAATAATTAAAACCAAATTTATTAATAAGCATTTAAAACAACGGCGTTTCTATGAAAAGAGTCCTTCCGGCACAAATGATGACCATCATTTTGGCATTTATTCGAGAACGTTTCGAAAACTCCGGTTTTTATTTTTTATGTTTTTATGACATAATTGGTTTTCCCGGTACTATTGAATATTGGAGTTGATTAAAATTGTAAACGGCACGGTTGAGCAGGTAGTGAATTGTGATGAACTTACTGAATGGCGACTATACTGGACTGCGATTGGATGGATTTATTGAATGAAGTGGATGATATTTTTAATAGTTATTATCGTTTAAAACTGGCCTTTGTTTGTGACTTTTATTCTATTTTTCGGGGACACAGTTAAAAAGATATTTCAGTAATAATTCAACGTTGCTAAGTCCGTAAGCACTCTTCTAGGGGTTGATGATACTTAAATAGTCATCCGGCACATCACGGGCGGTTAAGCTTGCCATGCATTCATCTTTCTGTTTACATAATATTTTTACCTCAATTCCTACGAAGAGAAGAACAAGGGCTTTTTATAAGAAAATAGTATTTTAACTGTTCATTTCATGTTTTAATATTACCTAATTTACACTCTTTTACTTTCATAAATTGCGAAGCCTGAGGACATATGCAAATAAACATTAAACCAGTGATAACAATGATAAAATAGTTAAATAATCATCTCGAATTGCCATTCCAAAATATTTTTCAAAAATCTCCTTCAATATCTTAATAATAATATATCTTCTTTATCTTCTTCAATGTGAAAAGGATTTGTGAAAGTATTGAAACCTTTTGTTTAAAAAAAAATTCTATTACTGTACTATTGTTTTTCTCTTTTATTCATTTATGTAATTGGTTTTAAACCGTTTCTATTAAATTACCAGGGTTCGAACTGATAATTATCATTAATAATTGATTTGATAATTATCATGATCCTGAACCCTGAAAATTATTCTGTTAAAATTCGTTCTTATAGAAATACGTCTTGTTTTGACAGCGATCGTCAGTTGCCTAAACCCTCAGGAACTAATAAAAAGAAGAACAATTATTTCGTCCCACTCGTCAATGACATCGTCAACTTTAGTACGTAAGAAGTGAGCAGTAAAACAATGGCAGAGCAACAGATAGTCGTTCTCAGACGTCGGTACATCTGCTGTGCACTTACTAAAGCTAGAGTTTCTTTGTGTTCGTGTTCATCATTTCAAGTTTCACTTCAAATCTTGTTGCTTAGGTGTGTTTCGGGAACTTTTCCACTTGAATTAATTTAACTTTTACTTGTGCAGTTTATGACTAACTTGTGCATGTTTTACCTGGTAAATAACTATACTATTAGGTATGTAGCGTTCGAGGTAGCTTGAGAAAAAGTTTCTGGAGTGAGTTGAGGAAGGGTTCTGTCTAACTGTCAGCTTGTACAGGTTGAAGAAAAAAAATTGACTGAAGAAAATTGATTGAATTAATTGGTAGGTAACCAGGTTGACATTTCATATAAATACCTAACTAGGCAACACTAGGTATTACATAAGTGTTAATCCTGCAACCTTTGGTTAAAGCAGAGCAACCAAAGTTCTTTAAATCTGGGCTATCACAAGGAATACCTAGGGAATGAATCTTAATAAAAGGTACTCGTAATATTATGCAAGTTACAAGTTTAAACAAACTAGTCGCTTGTGACCCACTTGCAGTCATATTTACCGAACAAATAAGCATAAATTCAGCCAGTTAAAAGTTCAACGGTCACGCAATTTTGTAAACGGAAATTTAACTGAAAAGTTAAGTTATGAAACTATGCAACAGTATCGGAAAACGTATGGAAATAATGTTGCGGTTTCTATTAAAATATTTACGGACTAGCTTTTAGATAATTGTAGCGTATGACAATCGGTGATAATGTAGTGTCGTCTAACTAAAATACCCCAGGCACACTGTTTTGCAAATTAGTTCTCGATGCGTCGATAGATGGCGTTGTACATTTATCTAGATCGCGCTATTAAGATTCTCCGCCGAGAAGTGTATAAGGACCCGATGACTTAGAATTAATCCGTGGATCGCCAGTGATCCGCGCCGATTGTTCGCTGTTCGCAGTACCGGAGATCGTCGCTGTGGAAAGTTTTTCGTCCAATTGTGCCAACACTGGGGACACCTGGACGAAAACTTTGTCGCTCGGACCGCCTTCTAACCACTTTCCCTGTGTTCGCGCAAGTGCCTGGCACTGGTGCGAGCACAGGGGGAGCCCACTCTGCTGCCCGGTGCACCAAACACCGTTGCGGTCGCGACCTCACGTCTCGAGGGTGAGTTTTTAACAAGAAGATGCCGAAACCTGGCTCCCGCGGCTCACTAGGCCGTGAAGATGACGCCAGGAAACAGGAGCCCCTCCCGGGGTTGGACCGGGCGCTGTCGTTGCCGGCAATCGACATTGACGACGACGGAGCGACCGGCGCAACGCTGGCTGGACCCCCTCCTCCTCGTAGCGAGGAGAAGAAGGGATCCAGCAAAAAACCGGTGGGGAACGCTGCCGGAGCAAGCTCGGCGGCGGCTGCGGGGGGCCCGCCGACGACGCCGGCGCCTGCCCGCGGTGCGCCGGCGCCCTCGTCGAGCCAGCCGCATGCCGTGGCCGTGCGCCCCTCCGCCTTCCGCCCGGTGCCGATTCAGGCCCCGGGTCCCGCCACCGCCACTCCCGGGCGCGCGCCCCACACGCGTGCCACCGCACCCACGGCGCGCGTAACAGTGCGCGATTCCGCGCCTCCCGCGCGCGCACCCGCGCCCACACCGCGAACCTCCGCGAGCACTGCTCGCCCTGCGGCGCCTGTGGCGTCCTATGTGCGCCCTACAGCGCGCACTACCACCCGTGCCGCCGCCGATCCACGGCCCGCCGCGTCGACCGCGCCCCTCGGGGCTGCGTCCGCGGTGGCCTCCACCAGCCGCGACACCACCACCCCGCGCACCGCCACCGCCGGTCCCGGCAGCAGCTTGTTGGCCGGGCCGGCCCAGGCGGAACGGGATAGACGGCCACCATCCATGCTGGCGCCTAGCGGTCGACCGACGTCCTCGGCACCGCATGCGCCCAATTCGCCAGCGCCGCCCCGCGCCTCGGCCTTCGACTCGCCGGCGGCGCTGTCGGCATGCTCGTCGCGAGCCGGCTCGAGCATGTCGATAGCGTCCGTGGGCTCAGTCGACTCCGGCCGGAGCGCATCAGGGAGGCGCACCCCTGCCGCATCACCGACGCCGTCGCTGGGATTCGGCTATGAGTTCCAGCTGGAGCCGCGTCCTCAGCGACGGCGCCGAAGCACCAACGGAACAGAGGAGGAAGAAGCCAAGCGGTACTGCCCGGACTCGCCGCGGCCACAGCGCGATCGCGCGCCGCTGCGCAGCCAGGGCAGTGCAGCTTCACCCACCTTCGCGGAGGCGGCTCGGCACACACCTACTGTGTCGCCGACTCCATCGACGCCTACAAACAGGACAGGAAGCCAAGGGACACAACACGGGGTGAGTGTCTCACAACCTGATTCCTACACAGCTCAACCGGCGGCCCTAGGGGACAACGGGGGAGCACAGACCGCGACCACCTCTCAGCCTAAGCCGAAGCCGCCCAAGCGGCCAAGGTATCCTCCGCTGATAGTGGACAAGCTGCCGGGTTGGGCCGCCCACTTTAGGGCCCTCAGGCAGAAACTGGGCCACCCCCCCAATGCCCGTCCGTTTGGCAAGGGGATTCGTTTCTCGCCCGAAAGCGAGAACGAATTTAGGGTGGTCCAGAGATACCTGACGGACCTCGAAAAGGTGGACGGCACTTCATGGTTCGCCTACTTCCTTGAGGCGGAGCGAAGCTTGAAGGTGGCCATCACGGGGCTGCCGGTCGACACCCCCCCGGAGGAGATTGAGGAGGAGCTCCGGGCACTGGGATACCAGCCGGAGTACGTGCGCCATATTAAGGCGCGCCAAGGACGACCCGGCTGTGTGTTCCACGCAGTGCTCAAAAAGACACCGGAGACCAGGTCGATCTTCGACACCACCACATTCATGTGTATGAGGGGTGTAAAGATAGAGGCCTGGAGGGGGAAAAGAGGGCCCGCACAGTGCCACCGGTGCCAGAAGTTCCGGCACTCTTCTCACAACTGCCACCGGCCGCTCGCCTGCGTCCGCTGTGGAGAGGGGCACCCAGCGCGTGATTGCCCCCGCCCACGCGACGAGCCGGCGACGTGCGTCAATTGCGGGGGCGATCACCCCGCAAACAACGTGCGTTGCCCCACCTTCCAGGCGGAGACGAAGAACAGGCGGGCGGGCACAGTCGCCGCCACGACCGCCTCATGCCGATTACAAGAAGAAGTCACCGAGAGGCAGAATGACGTGGCTTCTACCGAAGCCCAAGGCGCGTCGCTTATGGCGGCGGCCAACGGGCCCACCATCAGGGGTGAAGCCCCCCCCCCCTCCTCCTCGAAGCGGCGGAGGAAGCGGAAGGGGAAGAATCGGAGGGGAAAAGGCAAGAAAGCCGAGCCCCCCCCCCCCGCAACCAAGGAGGACACCCACCGGGACGACCCTACCTCGTCCCAGGCGCAGGCTGTACCACCACCAAGTACCCAACAACAGCCAAAAGCGAGTGGTGGGCTGCCAGCTGGCGCCGGCATAACGCGGCCCCCAGCCCACCAGCACCAACAACAACAACAGCGGCCCAAACAGGCTGCGTGCGCTGGTCCAGCTGCCGGCGCACCAACACCAACATCAACAACGACGAAGGAGTTTACAGCCTGCGCCGTCCAACTGTTAATGGACCTAATTAAGGCCATAAGACAGGGACAAGACGCGGGTTTGGTTATCCTCGACGGCCTGGCCTCCCTCCTCAAGCTATATGGCTAGGCCGTTGAGGGTAATCCACTGGAATGCCCGCGGCCTTGGAGGTAAGGTCGCCCCCCTCCGCCGCTTCCTGAGATCGGAAGACATTGACGTGGCGCTGATAAGCGAGACACACCTAGGACAGGAAGACAAGCTGCGTGTCCCTGGGTATCTCGTTTACAGGAAGGATGAAAGGTCGGCAACCAACGCCCGCTACCGTGGTCTGGCGGTACTAGTGAGGCGAAGAGTCGTCCACCAGCAGCTCCCTGTGCCGTCGCCCGGCTCGTTCTACGCGCTGGGTGTGCAGTTGCACGTTGCCGGCGAGGATCTCGCCATTTACGCCGTGTACAAGGCGCCCTCGACTAACCTGAACGCCCCGGAGTTGAGGGCCCTACTGGAAGCCATCGGCGGCGCGACGATCCTTGCCGGCGACTTGAATTGCAAGCACCCGGCGTGGAACTCGGCCGCGACCAACACGGGAGGAAGACGGCTCCTCGCGGACGCGGAAGCCTTCGGCTACACGGTGTCCGGCCCAGAGACGCCCACCCACTATCCGGAGAACCCAGCCCATATGCCGGACGTGCTGGACATCGTGGCCTACCGAGGGCTACACTGCCAGATCACGCAACAAGTACTGGACGACGAGATGCAGTCAGATCACCATCCTGTTCTCGTCGTCCTCTCGGGGATGCCGACCCGACTGAAGCCCACAGCGCCACGTCGCAAAACCAACTGGATGGACTTCACAGAAAGGATTGAGGCCACCACTCCGTCTCGGCCCATCGTCACCTCCGCGGACGTCGACCAGATGGCGGTGGATGTCACTGCTTGCATACAGAGCGCCTTGGAAGCGGCGACCACTGTACAGCAGGAGAGCACGACGGCCCATCGCCAGATACCTCTACCTGCGTACCTGCAGAGGATGATCGCCGACAAGAGGCGCCTTCGCAAGCAGTGGCAACAACTAAGATGCCCCACCCTCAAGAGGAAACTCAACCGTCTCGCGGAGAGGATCAAGGCCGAGATGAGAGACAGAGAAGCCGAGAGCTGGGAGGATAGAATAGAGTCGACGGCCGGCAGCTGGCCGTCCATCCACCGACTCTGTCGCCAGCTCACGAATACCCCAGCTCCGGTGCGCCCGCTAGTGGATGGCGGAGGGGCGCTCAAATACAGAGCGGAAGACCGAGCGGAGGTCTTCGCCGAGCACCTGGAGCGTCAGTTCCAGCCGAATCCAACTACCGACCACGAAAATGTCGCAGCAGTCGAGCAACACCTTGGGGACTACTTCGCCGCGCCGATAGCTCCCGAGGAAGAGGCCATATTTTTCTCACCTGGGGCAGTCAGACGCGCCATCCTGAGGACGAGGCCTAGGAAGGCCCCCGGTGCCGACGGTATCACCAACACAGCGTTGCGCCACCTACCGTTCCGAATGGTAGCGGCACTGGCGCGCCTGTACACGGCGATACTGCGCACCGGGGCCTTTCCCGCCTTGTGGAAGGAAGGGCGCGTCATAATGCTGCCCAAGGTGGGGAAAAACATCCTGAAGCCGGAGAGCTATCGGCCCGTCACGGTGCTACCGACCACCTCCAAGGTGTTCGAAGTACTCCTTGGCATCTCCAGCCGCACATTACGCCACGGCCGGAACAGTTCGGATTTCGGTCGGAACATAGCACGACGCTTCAGCTGTCGAGGGTACTGCACCTTCTGACGGCTGCCACCAACAAGAAGGAGGACTCCGTCGCAGTATTCCTCGACATGGAGAAGGCCTTCGATCGCGTATGGCATGACGGCCTTGTTTACAAGCTGGCCACCTCTGGAGCGCCCCGTCGCGTGGTAAGAGTGGTCCAATCTTTTCTGTCCCACAGGAGCTTCCGCGTGGTGGTCGAGGGAGCGCCCGCCCGGTGCTGGCGGGCGTCCCGCAGGGCAGCTGCGTGTCGCCGGCGTGTTACTCACGTTTCACCGACGACATCCCCACTACGCCACAGGTGACGCTCGCGCTGTATGCCGACGACGCCGCGTATATCGCCACCTCGCTTAACGCGGGGCACGCGGCGGTCAAAATGCAGCGCGCGCTCGATCTCCTCCCTGACTGGCTGTCCAAGTGGCGGCTGTCGGTAAACGTGGGTAAGACGCAGGCGATGGTCATCAGCTCTGCGCGCTCTCTCCCACCGCGCCTGAATCTACTTGGCGCTGACGTCGAATGGGCACCCCAGGCCAAGTACCTGGGTGTGACTATCGACCGTCGGCTCACCATGGGGCCACACGTCCGCCAGGTCGCGGGCCGGACTAGGGCTGCCCGCGCCCAGCTCCGCCCAGCGCTCTCGTCCCGCCTCCCGGTGCGCGTCAAGTTGAGCGTATATAAGACCTATGTGCGCTCAATATTGACGTACGCCGCCCCCGCTTGGTTCGCCCTCACTAGCGAGGGGAACAAGAAAATCCTCCGCACGCAGCAGTCCCTTGCGTTGCGGACCATAGTTGATGCTCCTCGCTACGTGAGGAATGACGTCATCCAGCGGGACCTCAGGTTCGAGAGCCTGGACGATTTTATCCGGCGCCTTGCGATGGGAATGTTCGCGCGTGCCGACGCATCTGCTTGGTCCCATATCAAGCACATAGCGCCCTGGCATGCGCGCCCCCCCGACGCGAGGCGCCGCCTCCCCCGCGACCTGGTAGCGGATGTTGACCCCCACCCACCGGACTTGACGCCTGGGTAAGCTGTTTCTCCCAGGTTACACGCAGCTTACCCACACATTTACGACTCCACATACACTACACACATCCAGCTACTCGTCCTGTGCTAAGTTAATATAGGCAGGTGCGAGTAGCTACAACCACACATGCATCCCTACACAAGCACGCGCGTAGACTCGCGGCGCGGGCTCGCGAGCCACGCTTGCACTGGGCGGTGTTTACACAGTACAATACCGCCTATACTCACATAACGGTTCCTCGCCTGTAACGTAACCGGCTAGCTCTGGAAGCGGGGCGGGCAGGGACCATTACATCCTCCGTAGGTGCGTCGGAGTCGGCACCTTTGTCGCTGGTCGTCCTCCGCCGGGCCTCCTTCGGGTCTCACCTGGCGGGGACAGACCGCCGAGGTGTCGTGAAGAAAACAGCGCTGTATAGACAGCGCTGTAGGCGCGCCTACGGAATACTCCATAGCATCTATTCACAGGCGTGCGATATTGCGGTCGCACGCCACTAGGCCATAGCCTATAGGCAACATAAGGACGGGCCTGTTTTAACAGGTCACGGTATGGCCTCCGCGGCCAGGGGGCATAGCCCCGATGCCGCCTGCCACGCCCCCTGACGGGGGCGTAGCGATATCCCTCGTAATTAATCCGTCCGGTTAAGCAGACGACGACCTCTCTAGGTTGAACTGCGAGATGCCATTCCGAAAAAAAAAAAGAATTAATCATCTTTCTGCGAATATACCGTTGGAACCAGTTGTGTGTTAAAGTGTTTTATTCAAAGTCTCCCTAGTTCCATTCGTAGCCCTGTGAAGACCCTGGCTGGACATCATCAGGTCAAACATGGACATTACAATAATCATCCTTTCCATTAATGAAAGAATTTTTGGAATCGGATCAGTAGTTCCGGAGACCAATGGTAAAATTTGTTTCTAAGTTTGTATGTAGGGACATTCAAACGAACAAACAAATTTTACTAGTAACTACAACCTTAAATTTTAGTTTCTCCTTATTTCGTCAGGCAAATCAATTAATAGCCATCGTTAATTGCCACCAGATAATTATTTCAAAGAATGGCAATCGTAATTTGTTAATACGGTAAATTATAGGGTAAATTAAGTCACAATCCAGTATTATAGCGTAAGAGTTGAACATACTCTGACAGCAACCCACGTAGCTAATTACTGCAAGGAAAATATCACTGATTTTGACAGTCATAATCATTTAAAATCCTAAGTAAAATAACTGTGATACGACTACAAACGAAGCCACGATAACTCGTTACTCTTACACTCAAAACTATGCGCAACTCGACGATGAAAAGAATTAATTACCCACACGATGGCACATTGTCTGCCAACCTACCGACGTTTCGAACCACACACTCCCATCACCTCACACAATGGCCCGCCACGCTCAGCCAACTTTCATAAATGAAGCGAGGAAATTAGCAATTAACACATTTTCATCAAATTCCCTGCAAGAGGATAATTTTAGTGAAATAATAAACCTAATAGTTATTAGTAATAACACGAAAATGTGGCATAATTGAAATTGCTGTTTAATTAATTGTAAGTATAATGAAATGGGGCTCGATTAACTAATTTTCTGTGCTTAAAATCAACATGAAATGTTAAGTTCGGGGTAGCACTTTGGTTAAATAGAAATAAATTAATAATCTGCTTAATTAGTTAATTTTGTGCTCTCTTTGTGCAGCGCACTGAACTTTTCTTTGTTTAGAGAACGTAGGAGTATTCTGCTAGAATTTGCAACCGGAAGTGACGAAGAGGGGGCTTCCTTCCCGGAAGTAGTATTCTGTTTAATTTAACAAAGAGTATCCCAAGTGCTAAGCAACACCTTAAGGAACACCTTTGGTGTATGGCAAAGGTGTTCACGTTTCCGATGTTTTATAAGTGTCCATGTAGGCCTATGTGAAATAAAATATTTTGATTTTGATCGCCCAAATATTATGTTACAAAAATTCAACAGTGTTCTATCGTGTAGGAATTCATTTCGGACTTTCGGAGTCACCTAACGTTAATGAAAATGAGTATTAGTTTCCCTTTCAAAAGGCTAGATTCATTCTAGATGAATTTCAGTCACCTAAGATTTTTATGTATATTTAGTATTGTTAAATCTGTTTAGTAAAATATACACACAAGGTACGGGAAAATTGAATGTATAGACAATGAAATAGGTAGATAAAGCATACAATATGATGAAAATTATATTTATTTTTCGTAATTTGGTTGAATGGAAGAAAAACAAAACATACTGCGCCGACTCCAAACAACTTTTACATGTCAACAATAACTTATGTTTTACAACGAGACGGGGTCGGTGTTGCCTACCTATCCGACAACTCTAAGAAGAAACGTCCGAAAAAAACTCACAGTCAGTTTGAAAGTCCTCACATACAATCTTGGCCAAGTCACATGAGTACACAGAAAAGAAATCCACAAGACTTTCTACACAAAAAAATTAAGGTTCAAAAAGTAAATAGACATTTTAAGAAAAAGAAAATCCAGTTCAATTCAATTCTGAAAGAACTTCAGGATATACAAAGAAAACATGTTATTTCAAGCGAGCGGCAACATAAAAGCTAGTAGGTACATTTAGATATAGTTGATAGATAAGACATGTAATTGCAGATAGCTAGACGATCTACTATTGCCTAGGAGACCAACAAAAGGAAATGTGTGATTCAGTGATAAAATAGAATTTAGTTCGTGACATGTGACACTAGATGGCGTTAGTTGAAACGTTTTTTTTTTTTTTTTTTCGGATGGGAAATCATCAAATGACTTCTCCCGCTCTGGGCGGAGCAGGAGGGAGTGTCAGACTTTTACTGACTAAAACCCATCCATGTTCCTTCATCGCCCTTTGTGTTCCGGGGCCACGGTATCTCTTTCGAATAGTCCCGCAACCCCGGCAGGCATCGGTCCTTTCGGACCCCTCCTTTTTGCTGACTCTCTTTGAGGCGCGCGTGGAACACGAACGCGCCGTCGACACGGCCTGTCGTCATGAGACGGACGGACGGCGAGCTAGCCTATAGCCCACCGTCCACAGGCCCGCGCCTACGGTGGCCGGGAGCCACGTGGTGGCCCCCGACGCCCGGGGCGTCTCCCGCGGCGGCCGGGACGCTGTGAGGTTCTCTCCCTCTCACGTTCCGCCACCTCCTTCTCTAGCATTACTGCTTCGCAGAAGGAGGTGACGGCGTCCCATTCCGTCTCGCTCCGGACCATGGCTTGCACCAGGGCCGGACGCGAGAGGTCGCCGCCGCCAATCGCCGCTTCGAGGACACGGCGGTACTCCGCCCACGCGGGGCACACCTCCACCGTGTGCTCCACCGTGTCCTCCGGTCGATCCTCGCAGTGGAAACACCCGGGCGTTTCCTCCCGCCCGATTCGGTGCAGGAACCTTCCGAAAACACCGTGTCCGGTGAGGACCTGCGTCAGGCGGAAGGTGAGGACGCCGTGGCGTCTCTCCAGCCACTCCTCAAAGAGGGGACTTATCGCCACTATCGTGGCGTGCCCTGCACGGGGTTGCGACAGTCGCTCTCTCCATGTCGCCATGAGATCCCACCGGAAGTCTGTCCGCTGAGCGACAATTTGTCGCGGCAGCGGAGTTTCCCCCCGGCGAAGCGCCTCCGCGCACCATTCATCGCCGCGTCGCGCGAGGACTATCGCCTCCAGATCCCATGGCGGCAATCCAGCAAGGAGGCACGCCGCCTCGCGGGCGATCGTGCGGTACCCACGGGCCAGCCTTACGGCTACCACCTTTTGGGGCGCGTTCAGGTAGTGGGCTGCACGCAGCCTCATGGAACGCGCCCGAACCGGGGCCCCGTAAAGGGCCATGGACCGCACGACCCCCGCGTAGAGCCTCCGGCAGGAGGCGTTCGGCCCCCCCAGGTTGGGCAGGAGCCGCCTGAAGGCAGCCCCAGTCCGTTCCAGTTTGGGGGCCAAACGTCGGAAGTGCTCCACGAAGTTCCACCGGCTGTCGAGGACGAGTCCTAGGTACTTCAAAGTCGACTCGACACCGATGGATACCCCTCCTACCGTGAGTAAGGATCCCGGGGGTGGCGCATTCCGAGGCCCATGAAAGCACATGGCCTCGGACTTATGCAATGCCAAGCAGGAATTTTACCACTCTAAGTTAAAGGAACTATTTCACGATGTCTAAATAGCCAGCACTTACGGAATAAATTCAAAAATGGAACAGAATTTGTACGAAGTTATCAAGTAGAATACGGGATATCGACGCACAAATGCTTAAACGATGCTACAAAATTGCGACGCAAGTTACTGCGAAAGACCGTTTCTGCGAAGCCACTACACGCCGATGCACGTTACTGCGAAAGACCGTTTCTGCGAAGTCACTACACTGCGATGCACGTTACCGCGATAGATCTTCACTGCGATACTACTTGACTTCGATGCACGTTACCGCGAATTATCATTTCTAGGGAGCAAACAGTCATAATAACACTTATCAGAACGAAAATTTGTTTTGAATGGGCGTAATTATCTGCCAGTCATCATAAGTTAACGGGAGCTTAAATATTAGGGGTGAAAGAGGCCCTAAGTTACAGCTATAGGTCGCCACGATGCTGCACAGCCTGGCGACTAAATCAAATGTTACAAAAATGTACAGAGTCCGCCAAAAGTTAGTTAAAAATTTGAAATTAATTACTTCACCTTGAATTGTCTGATGAGATGACAAGTAATAGAGAAGCATGGAAGGACACCACATGCTGCGCCAACCCCTAATAAATTGGCGTAAGGGGAAGAGAATGATGATGACCTTGAATAGGTAAGATGACAAAAAAAAACTAATTATTCCGTCAGATAGATTTCCAAAAAATATTGGACACATATTTTTTATTTTTTCACGTAAAGTGCGTCGAAAACTCGTGTGACATTGAGTAATTTTTTTACTCAAATGTATGTGACGTCATAAGCGCTCATGATCTTGATCGCGTTTTATCTTCTCCAAGTTTTATTAATTTGATAAAACAAAAAACACGTCTCCAATATTTTTCGATAATCTAACTGACGGCCAAAATAGAATCATATTTTTTTAGTTTGGCTGTTTTTTGAAATACATCCGAATCGAACATCAGTCACACTCATATAGCAAAATCACGAAGCCGATATCGATGGAGTTTGGTTAAAGCCTGTAATTGCTCTGGCTTTGGCTACTGCCTAAGCTTCACGTATTACAAACCATGTTTCCCACTTAGAATTTAGTGGATGACTGGTTTTAAACTGGGATGCGAGTAAGTGATTAATACTCATAGGTAACTTTTGTCCGCAGCTTTAGTATGCTCGCGCAAAGGTCGGAAATACTCGTAGTCCCACGGGAAAGTACTAACGGTATAAAAGTATCTTACAGCCTAACTCGACTGACCGATGGAGTTTGTAAATTTATTAGAATAAGAGTACTAAGTATTGTATAGTATTGATTTATTATGAAATGTAATTACACATCAGTAAATCCTTAATTTGATATAACATAAATTGCAATAATTCCCTAACGAATATTTCCTTAATTAGTGGTTTATTAATTACAAATCGTGGAGCCTCATTTTATGGTTTGTGGTATTGTCAATGTCCAAATTACAAAATGTGGACGAGTGCGATGTTTCAAATTTAATGCTTATGTTATTTGCCAGTACTGGGTTTGGTTTTTAGATTGTAGTCATGTAAATACGATGTCAAAAGCCTAAACTACTGAAGGGTCGCGAACATCATGCAATGCAGTACTCGGAAAAAAAAGCTGGACGTTGGCAACGACAGCGGAGTTTTTAGTTGGTGCGGGCCTCACATAACCATATCACTGGAAGGTACGTAAGGTGGTAGGAATTTCATCCGCCGAAAAAGTGCTTCAGTCTTTCACTTGCCGGTGCTCTAACAAATTCCATCCCAATCAAACCCATCTGCCCACTTAGGCCTTTCTACCCTTTACAGCTGTCAATGCGCAACGACCGGATTTTCCGGTGAAAACAATGCTGGTCAGTGGGTCGTCTTACGGGCGGAGATGTGTAATTTCGACCTCGTTAAGTAGGGATACCTCGCTGAAACAGCAACAGGGTGCCAACTACGTTCCATCTCCTAACCTACCCTGTGTACCCCAAAACATTAGCCAAAGTGACCTCTGCGCGGCCACCGGAAAAGCCGCGCCGTGAATAAGGCGCAGTTTCGAGCTACCATTTTTCGTACTGTTGTACCATTGACACGAAGTAGAAGAAGAAGACCAGCCAGTCTGCACACAAGGCAGGAGAATATATCTTACTTCCTACTAATATTATAAATACGAAAGTTTATGAGGATTAATTGATGGATGTTTGATACTCTTTCACGCACTATTACAATTTATCACACAAATTGTTTATAACCACACGTAAAATACTTTTTATCGTGTAGATCCCGTGGGACAATGATTATCGAACTCTAAAGGCTAATATAATATAAGCTAAGTACTAAATGTTCATTATTTTTCATTAGTTTGGAGTTCCTGAGTGTGCCACAACAAGTTAAGTATGTTCAAACGTAAATTAAAACAAAGAAGATGTAATATGACTGAATAACGCAGATCATCTTTGTCGGCAAAAGCCAAGAAGTGCCATAAACGAGAAATTTAAAGGATTCCTACCGAATTTGTGTAAGCTATAACTACCGAGTTTCTCACAGATTCCCACGGGGGCATAAAGAAATAGTACTCAACTTCTGACTCCTCGAAATCGCGGAGCAGTATAATAAGATAACTTTGCAGGCGCTTCAAATGTTGACTACCTCATATTAATTTGGTAGTTACTCTTACAAACTTCGTATTATTGTTTCAAAATCATTAAAAGGCCATAAAACCTATTATAATAGGCTAGTTTCTACCATCAATAAATTGCAAATCTATTTGGTCCGTCAGTTAGAGTATTGGAAAATAATGGACACGTATTTTTTGTTTTTGTAAATCAAATATTGACAAAGATAAAACGCAGAAAAAGTCGCGAAAAAATTATAGAGTGGCGTGACGTATTGAGAATTTTAAAAGCGTCGTATCTTCGTCCATTTTGGTTTGCGTAATAAAAGAAAAAATACGTGTCAAATATTTTTTGATAATCTGACGGACTAATTAATGTTTTTCTGGACACAAGCCTATTATGCTATTTTGATTGTTCTTGAATGTTGCAGCGCACGACGAGTCAGATATAATGTTTTAATTGGTCAAATTGTTGCGAAATTACTAAAGCTAGTCAGAAGAAAAATGTAAATAATACGTAAGGAAAATGAATAAAGAAAAACGTAATATTTATACAGTTGCCGCCACGCTCGTAATCCTCGAAGGGGTAGGCAGAAGTGTATCTAATAGTACACCCACATTTCGCCTCAAAGTATTGTCCCGTGTAATAGGGGGCGAGCCTATTCTAATCAAATCCAGACTCCGTGGCTGCTACTGAGAAAAACTCAATAACACTTTGCCCGACCCGGGAATCGAACCCAGGACCTCATGCTCAGCAATCGTGACCACTAGACCAAAAAGACATAATATAAACAATGATAAACTGCTCATATAAACTCAAGTCAACACAAACCGAAAACTAGCAACCGCGGTTAGATTTTAATTAAAAACATCCACTATTCAAAGTTTGCAGAGGCGGTAGGCATGTATTTACATTGCCAAGCAAATAGTAGATTATTGTACGGAGTGGATTATTAATGCTGAGCATATTTGTCGTGTGGTAGTTCAATCAATGTGGATTTAAACGTGGCTTAGGTTTGTAATCAGTACTTGAGCGCGGTAACAAGCAAGAGAGTAATTGGCGCGACGGCTGATTACTGAGAACCGTGTTAAGGCTTCGAGAAAAATCCTTATTGGATGTTGTAATAGGCGTTGGGTGTAAAGAGTTAATAAGCAGCTTTCATTTGCAATATATCTCTCTAATAAGTTATTAAGAACTTTTTATAAAACTTCATAAGACGAAATGTACTTAGAAATGATGCTTACTTAAAATGAAGCTGCAAGATTCTTTAAACTTAAAGTACTAACATGTTTTCAGAAAAAGGTCTATGAAAATAGCTAGACGCAAAAATAAATAGAGTACTAAAAAAAATAAAACTAATTAAATCTTCTCCGAAAGACATTAAAATTAAATAAAAATAAAATCTACTAAATGAACATAAATGAACAGATCTTCCAGGAAAAGTATGCGCTTCGCCAACTTTGTTATATTCGAAAAAACGAAAATGAAAAATATGATGATACATGTTTGCTTATTTTGCTTTAGTATGGTAAGAAAACGACCGAACTTCAAGATTTTTTGTAATGAAAAACGATACATGGTTTATTTGTTTTGGTTCGTACGAAGAGATATTAGGAAAAGGGCAATGACCGCTATTCTCATCTTAACTGGCACCAAAAATAAAATAAATAATAATAAATAAATAAATATATTTATTTCAGATCAAGATCCGTTGTTAGTAAAAGTCTTAACCTAATGATATTAAAAAAAAAAAAAAACTCACTATATACAAAATTTAAACGACTGACCTACGTGTGCAGCCATAGCCTTCTCAAAGTTATAGTGTACTACGTTGTAGTAGTTAGTGTAGTACTACACAATCATGTATGTTTGTTTCAACTTATTTATATATTTTCAAACCATCAGCAAAATGTTGCCATGTTCGTTGGGAACTACTGCAAGTAATTGGGTAAGTTTATTTTTTGAGAGGTTGTTCGCAATTTACATCGGTACTTTATTTTTAGCATTCTGGTAATTGAGTTAACTACGTTTGTGGTAAAGTAGGTTGAAGTCTAATTTCAAAATGGAGGGTCTCACACCGACATCTGTTTGACAACGCCTTGATAATTTTTATTATTTTTATAACGACCACTTTAAGTGTGCAGTTTAAAAAAATTTGCATCGATACGTCAAACTTGGTACATTCATTTTAATTTTGTTTTCCCGCAGATAAGTAAACATAATCTACTGAAAAGCTTATACATGTCAATCCTGTGCAAAGTCGTTGTAGATTTATACGAAACACTTTGAAAGCGGTTGTCTATGCTATCTGCACAACAATTTTTATCTTATTTCAGCGGGTGAAAGAGATGAAACTACACGTCATGTATAGGTTTATTTCTTTTTCCGCACTGGTGGTTTCACAGTATGATGAAAATTATACTGTTATAAGAGAAATAAAGAAAATTACGTTTATTTGGCTCATGCCACAAGTACACAAGACGTGGTGGTAGGACCTCTGGCCTTCCTTTCCTCACCACACTTCTTCATACAAGCATAGTGTAAGCATAATAGCCCATAAAGTTCCCACTGCTGGAACACAGGCGTCCTGTCTATTAGAGGGAACGGGCTATACGGGACCAGTGGTAGATGTCACATGTCTTAGAATTTTTTATTCTAGGACATGCCGGTTTCCTTACGATGTTTTCCTTCACCGGTTTGAGAGCAGTGGTGATGAAATAAATTACACAAAGTAATGCGCCTGTCTGGGTTCGAACCCACGACTTATTGAGGGCCACCACCACTGGGCTCCACTTTTTTCCTTCATACAAGATTCCGACCACGAAGAACAACAAACGTTTCAAAAAAACTCACGTTCTTAGCACTCCTCTTGAGTTGCCTCCCAGCCTTCCACCAGGTGACCTGTGCTTCAGGCCTGGAGCCCACAGCCCGGCACTCGACGTCGTAGTTCCTGTCCGCCGACAGCTGAGCCCGCTTGTTCAGGATCTGGACGCTCAGTGGCCTTACTGTAACAAACTAGACTTATTGGCAGGGGCTCGATGTGGAACTGAAGTGTGATAAAATGCTTTAAAGAGAAAAAAATCTTTCTACGACACTCTGATGATAATTTTCTCTGATAATAAACTGGGTAAATACAACAGGGTACACAGGGGGTACATCAATGGGTAAAGCAAAGTACAGACAACTATCAACCTTAAACCTGAGGCTTTAGCGATAAAGTTGAAAATTTATTCAATAAATTTGACAGATTGTAGAAGCTTGATGTGATGACGTCAGTAGGTAACAAAATTACTCGGGTGCCATTTTGAATTCTGGCACTTTGCACAGAGACACACTATGATCAGTCTGTTGTACCTACCCTGTCTGAATTAATCTGACGTTAATATAATTAGTCACCATTTCACAGTTAGTTTGCAAAAGAAATGATAAAATCTCAGGTAAAATGTTACTTAGTATTTTTGCTAAGCGTTATACCCCGCCATTCTAACAGTAGGTGCTGTCAAACTAGAAATGCAATTAAAAGAACGTAGTTAAAAAAAAGTACGGACTTAGTATAAATAGTATAATAGACAACATAACATCCCGTTTTGTAATCCCTAAAGGGCTATGCAGAGATGCACTTAACAAGTACGGTCGAACAAGCTATTTGCTTTACAGTTTAACCCACAAATTACATTGTAAAATGTAAACTAAATAGCTTGTTCGACCGTACACCCACATTTTGCCAGTTAGGTTTTAAGTCCCATGTAATATTGGGCGAGATTACTGCCATCAATCGGGCACAAAATCCAGACTCTGTGGCAGCCACTGAGAAATTCCTGCTGAAAAAATCCAATACCACTTCGCCTGACCCGGGAATCGAACCCAGGACCTCATGCTCACGACTACTCGACCATCGAACTATTAGATAACCTCTGTCTAACCCTTTGGGGATTACAGGCGTGATGTTATATTATGTTATGGATATGTCAGCGGGTTTACAATTTTACAATTTGACAGCGGACGGGTTTTACAATCTGACTAGACAGATTACAATCTGACAGAGATTGTAATCTGTCTAGTCAGATTGTAAACTGTCGTAATATTGTATAATGAACATACTGCTTACAATATGACGCATTATTTTTCGGCAGATAATCTGTCGAAGTGAAATCGTCAAATTATGAAATGTAAAGTTTACAATATGACTAGACAGATTACAATCTGACGGTTTTACAATTTGACGCCAACAGATACTATAAACAAACAAGTCTCGTCAACAGATTAAGTAGACTAGGCTATCAGATTCGAATCACTACCTCCAATTTGATGCCCATTAATATATTAGGTCGCATAAAAATAACTGTCACAATAATAAGCAGTAGTGAGGTTTTGTCGGAAGCAATCAATAACGCTTGAGTTAATCACTAACAACCCAATATTGGACACACGACAAATATTCCTCGTTCATTTGACCTTGTTACTGATATGAGATATTACAAACAAAAAATAACACACATATGGCAGAAAAATATTCCAATGCCGTAGTTAGTAGGGAGGGTTCGGCACAACAAGCCACACTGTTTACAATGGGAATTTCCACTTTCGAAAATATTGGCTTCTAAATCTTTATTTAGAAACCCAAAAGGTAAAACATGTCATGTTTGGGGCTTGATAAACTTACCAAACATAATAATGTTTAATATTGTAATTTTAATCGTGTTTACTAAAATATTTTTATGGAATTGTTGGTACTAACACTAGGGCCATGTTGTCTGAAACGAAAATTTTTTTTTTTTATCTGAAATTAACAATGTAGGTATAACAATGTTACATGCCCGTACTAGGAGTTCTGATAATATGCTATACGTAGGAAAGTTGTTTTAATTTCGTATTGAACCCCATTTAGAAATATTATTTTAAAGTTTCTAGTTTGCTAACCTTTGATCATGAAACTCTTCTGAAATTATTATCATACTTCTAGACACAGCTTCTCTTACCCTAATTCCAATTTATTTGGCGACTTCAAATATTAATAAGCAGCAAGTCTTTTCCTTCCATATTCCCCTCCTTTCTAGACATAATAATCTTTCATATCTAAAACCATCCAAGCAAAGATCCTAGAAAATGGCCCAGATCAATTTCAATGATCTCATTGCAATATTATTTGCAAGATTCTAAGCTTTGCCTTCTGTGTATCCCGTAATTGAAATCAACTACCGGATCTGCTCAATCGGAACTTCCAATTGAGTGCTTGCTAATAATAGACCCGAAAATGGCCACTTACCTTGAATCATAAAGATGGGTATGTACAAGGAAATGGATCATTTACAACACTGATGTGATAGTTTGTTATTGTAAACGCATTTTTTTCCTAGTAAATGATTACTTTATTTGCGTTACGTTTGTAGTGTAGTGAAAAAACACAGCCATATTTCAAACTTCCCAGCCGTTTAGCTACGTTTTTTGAAAGCCTAAATATTCGACTGAAGTTTTTACTGGAGTGTGAATTTCTATGAAAATGAGATGCAGCTTAGCTCGGCCGATGCCTTTGGAGTCGAATACACTCAAAGGTGGAAGTGGCAATCCTGCTTTATTTTGATCATGACTGTGACGTATTATTGTATGTTCCTAACGTGTCAACGATATGAAAAAAAATAACATAAACACATGAATAAAAACCTCAGAAATTCATCCATCCTTAAAATCTATAACAAACCCAATCAACTTACAATTGATGTCCAGAATCAGCAGCTTAGCCTCGGGAGCAGCTAGGTTGGTGTTCGAGGCCTGGCAGACGAGCCGCGCGTTCAGATGCTGCCGGCCGACGTTAGGGAAGGTCAATGTGTTCACCGTCACGCCGTCGGGGCGCTGCTCAAACGAGTCGTCGATCACTGTGTTCTCCAGGTACCAGGTGAGGCGGGGGCGGGGGTCACCTGGGGGAAAGAAATAAAGTTTATCATCATCTGCCTAGCCTTTTCCCAACTATGTTAGGGTCGGCTTCCAGTCTAACCGGATGCAGCTGAATACCAGTATTTTACATGAAGCGACTGCCTATCTGACCTCCACAGCCCAGTCAGTACTGAGTAATACAATACCTCTAGGTCAGAATTAAAGTTTTTAATTAAATAGTTAAATATAACATAGGTTGCCAGCATTAACCTAGGGTGTTTAATTCAATTGTGCTTATCACCCCTGAAAAGAACAAGGGTGATAATGGTCAGTTGATAAATGGTAGTGGCTTTTTAATACTAAGGGCCAAAACAAACAGAAATAGAATTCTATCAGCGACGAGAAAATTTATCTGGCTTGACAAGCTACCGACAAGTTCGTGCCAGTCTAGTCTACGCCTTCTGAATAAGCCCTTTATAACTTCAATTGCTAGGTATAACATAACAATGCTTGCTAGGGTGTTTCCATAAACATCAATCTAGGATTCTATTCTTGGTTTCCAGCTCCTCCCGAAATCTTCAAGAGATACCTGTAGAGTTTAAACAAGTACCTGACTGTTTTGGTCGTAACAAATGACGGTACTTAACTGATGAATACCATGCGCTTTACGTACGGGCGCCCACAGGGGCCCCGACCGAGGACATATTTTAGCATCCTCAAGATTACGACGGTCTTGGAACTGTGTTTTGTTCACGCTCCTCTCCGTATTTTTTTTTTTGTGTTTATTTATTTCTGAATAGTTTAATCTCTGCTTTTCTTGACTTTACGGTTTCATCATTATTTCAGCCGAATGACGTCCACTGCTGGACATAGGGATTTCCCCATGTGTCACCACATTGCTCGGTCCCGAGCTACTCGCATCCAGCGGATCCCCGGCATCCTTCAGCAGATCATCGGTCCACCTAGTGAGCAGTTTTCCAACGCAACGACTTCAAGTTCACGGTTTTATGGTTCATAACCTTACAATTCTATCATAGCAATCACAAATAATAATAATAAAAGACGATCACCATTATATTTTCAAACAAGCAGAGATACGGCTAAGCGTCACCGTTATATGGTTGAAGTTCCACGAACCCGAACAAAGCGCAATGCTTCCACATTTTGACTGTGCGAACCACCAGTCTGTGGAATTCAACTGCTGGTTTATCTGTTTCCCAAACTTAAATAATCTAGATCTCTTCAAAGTTCGAGTAAATCGGTTTCTTGTAGGTAAGCGTGTTCCACCCAAGGCCGCATCATCGCTTTACAAGAGGCGAGATGCGGCCTTAAGTTTGCTGTCCCACTGCCAAGCAAAGGTTTATTATAATGAATGCGCCAGCATTGATCACAACACTTGCTTAAGTCGGCTTGGCTGCTAGTATTAATAAGAACTCTACATTTTCCCACAATTTCTTCCTTCAACGACGTCAGTGATGTCCAAGATAACCTTAGAAAGTTCAAATGAATTGAAAAAATCCCATTGATACTTGCCCAGGTCTCACAATCTCGTGCATGAAAAGCGAGGCCATAACCTTCGGGCCACCATAACAATCAATTTGCCAATAATACAAGGAAATAACAAAAACTCCTCTCTCTATACTCAACACGTGGTAACGGAGTAACACGTGTTATGAACATAATGTTTATGTATATGTATGTATGTATAGAATACCAATTTATTTGAGTCACGAGTATTAACTCGCGACTCAAATAAATTAAGCTAACCCAAAAAGCCCGAAGCCTATTGAGGCTTCGGGCTTTTTGGGTTAGCTCGTACCATCGTCGACCTCATCATCTCTGACCTCAGGACAAGATAAAATTAAAAAAAATAGAAAGATTAAGGTAAAACTTAAAATAATCTTTTAGCAAATACAGGGTGAATTGTGTTCAGTTTCATTTGACACATTCGCTCTTACAAGTTATTGAAAAAGATTTATTGAACTGTCAAAATAAATAAAAATAACTCAACCACAAATGAGGGATCAGAGAATTCCGTCCCTAATAAGAAAGCTACTTAAGAGATTTAAAGTAGACACCAAAAGTTCTTAGTGACAGAGGAAAAAAAGATAAAATGTTTTGGCATTGCGAACGTCGCGTCAGACTGTTTGACACTCTTATCTCCGTCAACCTTCTAGAGGCATCGTCACTTAGTGGATTTAAGAATTCATAACGAGGTCTTGTTATTTTTGAGAATTCTTGTAATTAGGAATGAAAATGTTTAGCTAGGTAGCTTTGAAGAAAACTCTTTTAGACTACAATTCTAAAACTAATTATTTGTAAAACTTGTGTTAAGGATGGTGAATGAGGAAACCGGCATTTCGTAGAACTATTCCAAGATGACGACATGTTCTATTTCAAGGGGGTGCCCACTTGTCCAGTCTTACCAAAGAGTATCGTATTACCACGTTACTGGGTTGTAACGGTCAGATATGAAGTCACTCCATGTAAAGTACAGGTGTATCCAGCAGCTGGTGGTTGTTCAGCTGCAACTAGTTAGACAACAAGCGGAACCAGTTTGGGACTGACTTTGGCTAGGCGGATTACGATGAGACACGTATTAAACAATTTACTTATTAGAAGTCAAAACATTATTTTATTGTACTTTGAGTCGTAAATAAAATTGTTTTTTGTTAATACTTAAATCATAATCTTAATAGCTAATTCACTTTGTTGAGGTCAGCTTCCAGTCTATACAAAATCTGGAAAACTCTCATTTAATGCAGCTGAATACCAGAACTTCAATAAATATTACAACGTAAATAAACATGAGATTCGGTCCACGAAAATTGATCAAATCGACTACTTCCGAGCTCCACACATATTTTCCAAACCTTTCACATATTTCTAACCCTCGAAACGCCAGCCAAGCAATACATAACAATATTACACAAATAATTTATAAGCAACCCCTATTTATCCGATTGGTGGATGCACAATGCCAGCACTTCAACGCGCCATGATTATTTGGCAGATACACAAATATACATTATTAGGGGTGGATTCGATTTTTTCCTCAACCAAACAGTAAAATGATTAGTTGACCTACTTCTGGATATTGAGGAAAATGTATTGATTAATGTTGGCTTGGAAGATAAAGCAGGGAAATGACATGGTGGGTCAGCGGGTTAAGGACCCATTTTTTGAGGGATGTGAATTTAATAACTGTCAATGCGCGTGCAATTTACTGTCAGTTGAAAATATCACAAGGAATGTGGGAGAGGGTCATAAGAGCTTGAAAATGCCAAAACGCAAAGCAAGCCATATCATGACAACAAAGCCATAAAAAATTGGATAAATGTCATGTTATTCCTGTACAAAAATTTCAAAGCCATGGCCTATTCGGAAATCCTTGCACAACGTGAAACCTTCTTCACCAAAAACATAAATCCCTCAATCGAAACTAAGGATCAAATACACTGCAAAAAACTCGAATGCGACAACAACAGCTGAATACTGAACAATAAGAGGGATCTAAAAAAGAATTGGCAAATACTTCAAAATAACGAGGCCGGTATACTGGAACCTATCAGAGTCATAGCACTGGAAACCATGGATGTAATTGATCTCTTTCAATTGTTTCATCAATCCGGATAGTTTCGTTATCAATTGTTTTGTTGAACAGTAGGGATCACTTCCAAAATCACAAAAAGATTTGCAAAAAAATATTGGCCTTTTTCCAGCCAGAGATTTTACACTACAGGGCAATGGTCAGTTCAAATACGGAAGAGAAATGAGTACCTATTAATAACCACTATGAATTCCTCATAGATTCTCAATAGAGAAATTGGTTTAGTAATTTTTCGTCTAGCATAGCAGCATCATCATCCTTTAACATCCCCATTGCTGGAACAGAAGCCTCATTTCTGTGAGAGGTAATAAGCCATAATCCACGTTCTCTTTATTTATCTTCTTAATACTGGTGTCCAAATTTACATCAAGGCAGCTTCTAATTTAGCCGAAATGACATCTGATGCGATCAATACAGTGTTAGATAATTTATGACATCATACGTCACCTTCAGGACCTTTCATATTGTTTCATTAATATTAATCAAATCAAGATTAATTAAATATTTAGATTATTAGCTAATAACTAGGATTACTAATCTAAAGGCAAAGCCTTTCATGTTCAAGAATTTGATTAATTCGATTTGATTAGATTACGAGATTAAGATTGGAATCCAATGAATAATTCAAAATGATCAAGGCGTTAAAGTAAATTGATATTTTTTCGTACATTTATATAGATTTGAAGGCGATTGTATAAAAGTAAATGTTAATGCGCCATTTTTTGAGTTCCACTTAAAATATTTAACTAATTCTATTTCAGTCATCTTAAAACAGTTAGCAGAAAAAAAATGATGTTTCAAATAAAATGTTTAAATAAATGTTTTCACTTCATTTATTTAATTGTTTTTTTTTTTTGTAAAAAATTACCTACAGAGCGGCTTTAAATTAAAAATGTTTTCCAAAAAGAGTCTTTTTGGCTACTGCAATAATTAAATAAATCCTAACATTTCACGCAAATTAAAGTCTTGCAATAACCTCAATTTTAATTTGACTACTTGCAGTAGCGCGTTTATCTTTCATTACGTTGCTCAAAACTATTTTGTTTAATATAGTATTCACGCTTTGTGCACTAAAAAACTAAGTTTATACAACAAATTGCTGCACAAGTGGCGAGCACTAATTTCCGCGCTCTCACAATAGGAAAAAATAAAAACTAAAAAAAACTACTCGAAGCAAATGCGGGAAATTCTAGCCACAAAAACTCTGTGAATACACTCTGTATAATAGTGGAAACTCTTTGTTATGGAGTCAAGATAAAACTGTTTTACGGAGATCTTAGTTTAGCTTTGGACTCTGCAAAGGACACTCTTGAACTCAGGGCTAGATAAACTTAAAGTAATCGAGTCTATCTCACTAAGATCTCACTGTGTGCTATTCCTTCTCCAAAACTCCACAAGACGACAGATGCAGTTCACTTCATAACAAAAGAAAAACAGGTAGAACTTACCACCAAAGCACTCGCATGCCAGTTCAAGGGTGTCTCCCTCATTGTAAGGCTCCAACAGTCGCGTGTGGCTTCTAGTCTTCGCATCCATTATGGTCGGCCGGTTTGGAGGTGCTGGGAACAAAATAAATAGAATATTTAGTAGTGATAGAAGGACCTAGTATTCTATCAGTACCCATTTTGAGTTATTCTATAAGTGTAATAAGATAAGTCTTCTTTATCGTGTGGTTAGTGCCTAACCTACTCATGCTACCCACGGGGCTTTGACTTGACTTTACATGTCATCGAGTAGTATCCCTCAGGCATTCTGGTACCCTCACCCTCAATACGATGATGAACCTGATCCGAGGTGTGTGTCTTGGGTTCTAACTCGAGACCTATGACTTGACAGTCCGACGTCACATTACTAGACTATAACAGCAGTAAGACAAGTTATACGAGCGTTTTATGATACCTAACGGCACAGATAGAGAGAATAATTGACTTCGTCTCTAGGTGACTAACGAAAATCATTATGACCCCTAGGACCAATTAATTCGAGACACAATCTATGAAGTTTTACTATTGTAGTAGGGATTGACTGTAAACACCATAAGGAAACCAGCGTGACGTAAAACCGAAAATTCGAAAACGTAAGACGTTCAGCAAGCTGCGTGGTGAAAATGATGAACGAATTACATTTATTTGGCACATACCACAGTGCACGCAACATAAAACAAATACCATAAAAGAAGACACTTAAATCTAAAAATGTAACACTGTGTGTCTCACGGCTGCGCCAAATAAGCCTAGTTCAGCGAAATGCCGGACAAGTAGTGCCCAACGGTGATGGTGGCTGAAATAGCTCATAGCGAGGAGGTTTGTGTTGCAATATTGGAAAATCCTGTAGAACATGTTCATAACATGCAAGGAATTCACTCAAATAAAAAATAGAGACTCGACTGCGACGTACTGACATTGTCATGAACAAACACAACTTCTATCATAGGCTTTCACGTAGATTTTCTCTTACAGATAGTAAGTTATCGATCGATAACTCAGCACATTGCTATTCGCCGTGGCACGCACTGAGGACATAAATCACACGGCTCTGTATTAATATCGCTTCGGGAATAACATAGTTATATGATGCGGTCTTAAGGTGTGAACACATCGTTATAAACAGGGTAATTTATTGAAGTAGGTGACAGACGACTTTAATCGTTCTATTCTTTTTCTTCGTTGTGTCGGTGATTCTGTTATTTGTGTTATGAAGGGTGGTAACAAGACCCTTAACGAAGCCAAATGGCACTTGTTCTCCCCGTTATCACACCTGGGAACATTCTAGTTAGGTCCAACTTTTTCACAAGTTTTTTTTAAATACATGTTTTAATGTTAGATTTTTAAATACTTCCGCGACCCCCGTACTATTCAATCCATCCATCAGCACAATGTTTTGAGTGCGTTACATTGAGTTCTACCGTAAAACGTGATTTTTCACCCTAAAAAAAGGTGTTTCCCAGAAATATTTTTTTTGTAAAGTACTAATTAGTTTGATCTATAGAGTGCTTAGACGATGGCTTCGTAATGGGTCCGTTTACAACCTGTATGAGCTTCGACCAGAAATCTGCCACATCGACAGTGTTAACAATGGCGTCGGATAGACGTTTGTTTGCCAACGCCACTTGACTCGCTTCGTCAAAATAAACATCTTTTTATCGTTGCTTCCGAGGTGTAAGAGCTCCTTGTCTCGTAGCGACACTTTTTAAGTACGGTGACGGGGCATATCTAACGTTTGAAGTGTTTGATTCCAAATTAAAAATTTAACCAAAATCTGAAAAGCCAATATAGTTAGTTCCATGTGTTCCCTTGCAGTTCGATTCGAGAATAAACCTTTATTTTTAAAGCCTTTGCTCCCACCAAACCTTGGGGCGGAATTTCTCCATTCAGGGGAATTCCCAGCAAAGGCCCAACGTTTTTTTTTTAAAAGCCGTTGGTTTTTTAAAACAAAAACACAAATCTCTCGTTTATAAACATTAGGTAGTTTTGTTTTAAAAAGTATCTATTGAACACGGGTTTGGAAATAGAACCACGGCTTATTGTCGGCGTCATATTGTAAAACTCGTCATTTTATAATCTGCCCAGTCAGATTGTAAACTGTCGAAGTGAAACCATCAAATTGTCAAATGCATACGACGGAGCTCACCCCGCGTGCTATGGAGGGAGGGGGAGGGAGGGGAAGTCCCTCCAATCCCCCTAGTACCACTCCCATGGAAAGATAATGCAACATTCCTGAGAAAACCGATTAATGTAACCTAACCGGCTTTTCGGCCGACTTCATTGGAGTATAGACGTGTGTGCTTGTCTTCCAAATTTATTAAAATATCACTATTTAACAAATAATATTAAATTTTAATCCAAGCGAAAGTACTAGGCGCGCAGTAAAGTGAAGCGGTAGTGTGCGAAACGATATTACTGATCGACCAAGACAACGTACATCGACTCAGCGACCGCAGTAAATAAGAACTTGGGAGAAAAAAATAAATTGAGGTATTATGTCCAAAGTGATCAGGACACCTACGGGCAGTGGCGTGCAACACGCTTCTTCTGATTCTGATGTCTCAAATATTGCTACTGGGATTTCTACACCATCTTTTATATCCCAGCGCAATAAAAGACAGAGACTATCAAGTGAAGAACAACTTGCCTCTTTTAAAGAAGAGATCAAAATCATGCTTGACGAATGGAAAGACACTCAAAACATCCTGTTGAATAAACTTGTCGCCGAGCTTGCTGAAATAAAGAAGCAAAACACTGAAATAAAACATTCAAATGATGAAATAGAAAAAAGTTTACTCTTCATTAATAACCAGTATGAAGAGATGCGCAAAAAAGTTGAAAATCTGGAGGGTGAACGTAAGCAACACTTGTTAAAGATAGCTACGCTTGAATCATCACTTGAAGATATCCAAACAACCTCAAAGTCATCGTCTATTGAATTGAGAAATATCCCCATATCATCTGAAAAGGAATCAAAAACCGATCTATCCAAAATTGTCCAAACTACTTGCAAAGTACTTGATGTAAATGTACAGGAAGCAGCCATAAGAGATGTTTTCCGAGTTAACTCGAAGTCAGGAAAAGGTACAATTGTTGCTGAATTTACTTCTGTCATACTAAAGCACAATGTCATACAAGGAATCAAATCCTACAATAAGCACCATCCTAACCAACGCCTAAACTCGGCTGATATAGGATTCTCTGGACAGCAAGCTTCAATTTACATATCCGAGGCTTTAACAAGTAAAGGTCGTCGTCTATTCTTCGTCGCGAGAGACGTTGCGAAGACCAAAGAGTACAAATTCTGCTGGACTGCTAACGGCAAAATATATCTCCGCAAAGACATCGGGGCTCCTCGCATTGAAGTAAAAGAAGAATCTCAACTAGCTACTCTCCGAAACCAAATTTGACTAGGGTTAGTTGTGTGTTTACCGTCATTTTTATTTTATCGTATACCATTATTCTTAATTTTAACCTTACCAATTAGATTAATTTCTTGTTTATTGCTTTGTTTAGTTTCTTGCTCAAAATATTACTTAGTTTGTTGTTTTTGTACAAATCCTAATGATCTTCATCAGTTTCTGTGGTGTATTAGACCTACTGTCCATTACATTTTAATCCCTCCCGTAATATGGACACAGTTAGTTATCATACGACAAAATATGCCATGTCAAAGTGTTATTAAAACAGTATCTGTTCTGATCAAGTCACCAAAAAAAATTCAAACCAAAATTCGATTCCACAACGAATAATAATTTAGTACTTAATATAGACAATATCTCTGCTGGGCCATCATTTTTATGTGATCCAGAATCATGTACAACTTTCTTACCATCCGATCTACCAACTAAAAACCATTTAAAAATTTTAACCCAAAATATTAGAAGCATCACAAAAAACTTTTGCCAATTTGAAGTCTTTCTATCTAGGCTAGAAATATCATGTGAAATACTTATACTGACGGAATCGTGGAATTCAAAAGCTACGAATATCCCATGCTTAAAAAACTATGAGACCCACTACACAAAAAATAATCGTAATCAAAATGATGGTATTGTAGCATACACAAGAGAGGGACTTAGCTGTTCAGTTTCAGAAATACCCTTAACTGATGCTACCTGTTTAGTTATACAGATTGACTCGGACACTGTCGTTATTGGTATCTACAGGTCACCATCATATTCAAACATAGATAAGTTTATAACGTCTTTGGATAGCCTTTTAAACACCTACAAAAATCGCAATAATGTAATCATTATGGGTGATTTAAACATAGACGTGAAACTTAATAATGAAGATCGTAATTCGACAGATTACCTCAATTTACTAGCCAGCCATGGGTTTTTGCCTGGCCATTTATACCCAACAAGAGAAAATAATTGCATAGATCACGCTATGGTCAAAACTAAATTCTCCACGACTACACTTGTTCTTCAGTCCCTTCTGACTGATCACTCTCCGGTAATTTCCTGTGTTACACTAGAATATCCAGTTAAACCATTAAAACAAATGACTATTAATAAAGTTAATTATAAAGCAATTCTTGCAGACCTAAATTCAGTAAATTTCAGTTATATAATGGAATCACAAGATGCGCATTGGTCTTCAGCGCAGTTACTTAACATCCTTAACACATCAATTATGAACAACACTCTAAAATTACTAACACCTAGAAGATTACGCTGCATCAAACCATGGATCACGCCAGGGTTGGTTCGCTGCATTAGAAACCGTGATCGCATGCACCAAAGATCTAAAATTGAACCCAATAATGTAACTCTCGCTGTTACGTACAGTAGATATAAAAACTTTTGCAATGACTTGTTAAAACGTCTGAAACGGAATTTTCTTGCAAATGAGCTTAACAAAAATGCCAAAAACCCTAAAAAGACATGGAAAATAATCAACAACATCACAAACAGAGAAACTAAAAAACCGCCGCCATTAGATCTATTAAAAACAAATAATACCCCAGAATTAGCTTTACAAGAAATTAACCTTTATTTTACTAACATAGCAAAACAATTAGCCTCAAAGATAATCCCGTGTTCGGACCAAATTGAAGAGTCCTCTATTCCACTGGTTAACTCTATGGTTATGTTGGAGGCAACTGAGGAAGAAGTTGAGTCTATAATTATTAACTTAAAAACTGATAGCGCAATGGGTTGGGATGGAATTTCGACAAAAATAATCAAAATGGCAAGAAATATTATTGTACCACTTTTAACTCGTATTGCTAACCTTTCAATACAGACTGGTGTCTTTCCTAATGTATTTAAAATATCGGTCGTCCATCCTATACACAAGGCAGGAAGCAGAGACTGTGTCAGTAATTACCGCCCTATTTCAGTGTTACCAGTACTGTCTAAGATCTTGGAAAAGATCATTAATAAGAGACTACTTTTGTACCTAGAAAAACAAAAAATTTTAGCCCACAATCAGTTTGGATTCAGAGCTGGCAGGTCAACAGCACAGGCAGTCACTGAACTTACTAACTTCGTAGCTACTCATATTGATAGCAAAAATAAATGCATTGGAGTATTCTTAGACCTGGCTAAGGCTTTTGACACCGTCTCTGTTCCGATACTAATCAGCAAAATGGAAAGAATTGGTATAAGGGGTAAGGTACTGGATTTGTTTAAAGATTATTTAAATAATAGATCACAAAGGGTTACAATAGACGGTCTATACAGTCCTGACGCTCCAGTATCATTTGGGGTGCCACAAGGTAGCGTTCTTGGCCCTACCCTTTTTCTAATTTATATGAATTGCTTATGTAGCTTAACGATACAAAACTGTAAAATATTTACATTTGCTGATGACACGGCTTTAATATTTTATGGTAGTACATGGGATGAAGCAAGACATTACGCTGAATTAGGTCTTCACAAAACAGCCAAATGGCTCAGTCAAAATTTACTTACGCTTAATACATCAAAAACTAAATTCATAACTTTCGCTAATACGGAACTATCACTAAAAACGGCAAAAGATTTAAAAATTCAAATTCACTCTTGTCAAAGCACAACCTATCAACACAAATGCGACTGTGGGTACCTGGACAGGGTTAAAACAGTTAAATATCTTGGTATTCTCCTTGATGAAAAATTCACGTGGTGTCCTTATATTGATCTTCTGGCAGGGAGAACAAGAAAGTTGATATATGTTTTTAAGAAACTAAGGCACGTGGCTGACACTGATCTCCGCAAAACTGTTTATTTTGCACTCGCACAATCTATTCTAGCATATTGCATCACGTCTTGGGGTGGAGCACGAAAAACCCATCTTATTAAACTTGAGCGTGCACAGCGAGCTCTACTTAAGGTGATGAATTTTAGACCTTTCAGGTATCCCACAGTTGATCTGTACTCTGAGTGTGATGTTTTAACTATTAGACAGTTATTCGTTAAAGAAACTGTAATACAACAACATCAAAAGCTGAAATTTACTAATAAAACAAAAAATACCTCGAGGCGCATCGATAGGGTATGTCCTACGGTTGCTTATAAAACAGCATTTATCGAAAAATTTCAATGTTATCTTGGACCAATGCTGTATAACAAATTAAATAAAATTCTAAAAATATACCCATTAAATCTACACTCGTGTAAGAAGGTCTTAATATCCTGGCTGAAATCTCAAAGCTATGAAAGTGTAGAAGACCTATTTGCAATTTTAAAATAATGATTAAAAACCGGCAGACAATAATCATCATAAAAACTTTAGTTAACTTATCTATTTGAAAGTCTAATAAAAAAGGAAAAAAAAAAAAAAAAAAAATAAAAAAAAAAAAAATTAAAAACAAAATAATAATACACGTGTAACGTACGTAAACATGGAAATGATTAAGGTTATATCAGTCAAACTAGTTAATAAAAAAAGAAAACAGAAAAGTTATCAAATAAAATTATCAATTTCATTTTTTCTAAGGTTGCCCAAGTTCATACTCTTTGTTGTTTCTGTTGCGATTGGAGACGAATGTAGGGTACTTAGAAAACAAAAAAGCTAAACACCAAAACGTTGATTTTAATAATACTTGATAGTATCTATCTACCCTCATTCTAAACTGAGCACATACATTATATATTTTTATAAAATATTTGCCTTGTAATGTTTAATCACACTATACTCAACTCTGATTGTAACATCATTGGAAGAGACTAACGTCTAAGATACAGGCTTGGCCTAGTTTAGACGTTAGGGTTCATTTTGATCTGTTTATTTACCTCATGTACTTGTGACAATATTGTGATAAGTGTAAAATGTATTTCCTCTTTTTCAATAAAGATATATATAACCTCAAAAAACTTTATATTCGCCTAAAAAGCGTAGTCGACGGAGGCTCCTATTTCTGTCTGCAGGTCTAAAATAATAATGTTTTATAGAAAATTAAACAATTTGGGTAAACAAACTAGCTAATTTAGCAACATCAAATGTGTGTTTAAATATCAAATGAAAGCATTCCAGGAAATCCAACATTGACATTACGACACGAAGCACAAACTTTTAAAATAAATAGCATTCGTATAATGCATTACACCAATAGGTTATTTTCTAAAATGTGAATAGAATTTAAAGTTGTAATTCAATCGCACTGGCTGAATAGACTTTTGATGAAACGAAAAGAGATCCACCAGAAACGACCCATAATTGTTACGTCCATGTAGTATTTATCCAAAGAAGGAAAGAGTTGTTTTCACCAAGCTTTGCCACACGGCTTAATGTGAAAAAGCATCTTACCAAACTCTTCAGCTTTATTCTTGGTTAGGGACTGCTACATGAAGGTGTTTGATTGGTACCTTCACCTCTACCGAATACTATTATTTAGTTAATAATCCTAGTTTTGTCTGGGTCCAATTAAAGAGTGTGTGCTGACCTTTTTTCCCAGACACCTAATTAAATACGAAATTGGTTTGATACAAAACACTACTTGACTTCTGTGTCACGTCGACACATCCCATTACCAGTTACTTAAATATTTCGACATTCATTCGTTTATCTGTATAGAATCAAGCCACAATATTGCAAACTTAAATCAGATTATCCCCTCAAATCCCATAACGATCGGCAGTCAAACCCCAGACCTCAGTTATAAGTTACAAGTTAAGCCGCAAACCGCGTCACACAGTAAACTACGCAAAACGTTTAGCCGAAACTTTTATCTGATTCAATTTAACGGTTTCCGTGTGAAAATGTTATAAACGAACAAGAAAACTTTGATGTTTGTTAATGTAGATTTATCAGTGAGTCTTAATGCAAGCCTCGCTTTCAGGCCAAGGATATTTGGGGTAACGTGGGAAGTTATATATGGTGACGGCTTGGTTCCATTCTGGTTTGGAACTTCGTTGAGTATAAACATGAAATGGAAATGAAGAAAAGAATGAATATCCATTGCAAAGAGTGTATGCGTCAATTTTTTCTTCAATCAATAATTACAAGTGTAGCTTTTTCTGGATAATAAAAGTACCTATGTTGTGTGTTGTACAGTTTGATAAAATACTCGTAATTAATTTAAGTAATTAAATGTATCTACTGTTAATGCACATTGGTATATTCTCTACTGCAATTCTCGCAATCAAAATAAGCTTTGCTGTAAGAAAAACCCGTTGCAGTTTGTATGGATATTTTTTTGTGTGCAATAACGAATAAAAATAAGAATGAGTATAGACTGTGAGTTTTTTTTAAATATTGTGCACTATACACTTTTCACGAGAGGTAAATGATTTCTTGTTTCTAAGTCTAAGCTTAATGGGACTGGGTGGGTCACATTTCCAGGATGGGTCAGGGAAGATGGGCGTGAATCATCACATAGTACGTGCTTTGAGACGGTCATCTTCACATGCAGCACCCTGGAAATTTCGCAATCATCTGTAAATGTTTCCACAGAAGTTAAAACAACCTATGGAAAAAATTCCAGCCATAAACGAGGAAGAAAATGTTTTGTTTTTATATCACCCCGCTCCAACTGAATGTAAACCGAGAAAAATGAGCTTAAATGTAGTCGGTGACCGATAAACTAGCCACCTGCTGGTTCTCGCACTAACGCGATGTTTCACGACATTATCACCGTTTGTTTGCTGTGCTGTCGCAACAAGATAACTTATAACAAATGGAATTTATTTTCGAACTCTTACCATGCATTCAAGAAGTTAGTCTGACATTCACTCTTACTCAGAGGTATGTACAAGTAATACCATAGGTATACTGATAAAAGATCTCTTCAAAGTTTGTAGATAACTTCTTACATTTAGTTAGTATGTTGGTGTTGTTGATTATTATTTTTAGTTTCCTGCTGAGCTTCAGGTTCGATTCCCAGGTCGGGCAAAGTGTTCTTTGATTTTTGACGTGATAACGTCTAAAAAATCGATGAATACCGGCTGCACGGCCGAAAAAGTGTCACACCGGCTGCACAGCCGAAAAAGTGTCACACCGTTACGCGCGCCGCGATCAACACTCAGCCCAAAACCTTGAACCTAGAAAACTAAAATTTTGCACAGTGGTTCCCTTTATAATATAAACAAGGATTTTTTTGAAATTCAACCCATAAGGGAGGTAAATAGGGGATGATAGTTTGTATGAAAATCCGTCAGTTTTAAAGTTAGGATCTTAAAATTTTGTATTTAGGCTGACGATTGAAAATTAATTTATACAAGTCTCAGCGTTTTTTACAGTTCCATTCCCAAAGAGTTAAAAAAGGGGATAAAGTTGTGTATGTAAAGTCCTTGATTTTCGAAGAAAAAATTACAAAATTTATTATCTAGGGGTATGATTGGAAGCTAACGCAACGGTGTTGTTAGAATTTCAATCCTTAAGGGGATGAAAAGGGGGATGAAATTTTGTTTTTTAAGTTAAAATTACCAATATCATGAAAAATTACGTTATCACGTAAATTTATCGTCCGTAAACCGACTTTACAGACAGCTAGGTTTTTTTCTCCATCAGGAGTTTTTCAGTAGCAGCCATGAGGTTGATGGCAATACTCGGTCTTAAACATAACTGGCGATATTTGGGTGTACTGTTAGGTATACCTCTGCCTAACCTTTCGGGGATAACAGGCGTGATGTTATGTTATGTTGCTTACTGTGGTGTTCCCTAGAATCACTTGTTATACTTTTGGGGTTTAGATTAAAACCACTAAGTTAACAGTAATGTGCAACTCGAAGGGACCGTCTGGTCGCCAGAAAGGCTAATAATAATCATCATCATCATCATCATCATCATCATCATCATCATCATCATCATCATCATCATCATCATCAGCTTATTAATGTTCCCACTGCTGGGACACAGGCCTCCTGTCTATGAGAGGGAATGGGCTACAATCCACCACGCGGGCCCAGTGCGGATTGGTAGACGTCACATGTCTTCCAATTTTTTGGTTCTAGGACATGCCGGTTGCCGGTGCCGTGCCGGGATTGTGATTTTTGAAAGGCTAATAGGGAAGGGTAAATCAAAGTCAAAGCTGTGATGTATCATGCCTTTTTAAGTACCTTTTTATGGGAAATCATCAAATGACTCCTCCCGCTCTGGGCGGAGCAGTAGGGAGTGTCAGACTTTTACTGACTAAAACCCATCCATGTTCCTTCAACGCCCTTTATGTTCCGGGGCCACGGTATCTCTATTTATTTGTTGTGATTCTTGATTAATACATATAATAGTTACTAATAACAGGTATTAGATTGGAAAACAGATTATATTGAATAAGTTTTTCATAATATTGTACCCCAGGCTACTCCGCCTTGGGGTTGCGGGACTGTTCGAAAGAGATACCGCGGCCCCGGAACACAAAGGGCGATGAAGGAACATGGATGGGTTTTAGTCAGTAAAAGTCTGACACTCCCTCCTGCTCCGCCCAGAGCGGGAGAAGTTATTTGATGACTTCCCATCCGAAAAAAAAAAAAAAAAAAAGGCTACTCCGCCTTTACACAGAGTTATAAAACACATACATGTTGTGTCTTCTGTTTATTGTTTACACGTAATACAAGATGAGAGAATAGTTGTTAGCAAAACTTGTCGAATATACCAAAGAAGTGAACGAAATAGTTCACAATACATGCCTGGAACATCATCAATATACAACATGTTATAGTATACATGTTTGACATTATGGGCCCGTATAACCCCAAATTGTGATTTTTAAATGGCTCTCGTTTTAATATTACTGCAGCATTCACCTCGTGATTACTATGTAGCAAAGTTGAGGACTGCTTAGGTCCATCTGTTTCGGAAACACGATTCTATAAACATTTCTAGATGGAAAAGTATCTCAAAGTTACCTCTATAGTAAAAAAATGGAAAATATGATCTTCAATTAATTAGGTTATGAAACTTTTCAGGATAGTCGATCTATGTATAATGCAGTGTTCATCTGTTTTGTTTTTTTGTTATACCCTTTGTTTTCATCGTAAAAGCCTTTTCTCTGAAACTTGTAGACAGACAAGTCATTATTTGTAAGACAAATACAAATAGGTATTTGTACATACGGTATTATCATTTATTTCTTATTTATTTAATACAGTTTTTAAAACCATTAACACTAAATTAAATACCTAATCCTTTTAATCATCATAATAAATAATGATGATTTTCAGCTCACAAGCCCTTCAGAATTATTAATTTTTATTACCATCGTAACTGCCATCAAAAATGTTAAAGAATAATGACCCGTAACAAATTAAAATTTCCCTTAATTACACAAGTAATATATTATGAACAGCGTGACGTTAGCGTGGCGTGAGCGTGGCAGGTGCGTGGCGGGTGCGTAGCTCGTGCGTGTGAAAATAATCACGTTACGAGATGTTAACGAGTTGTTAAACATTTTAATTTGAGCGTCTCATGTATACGCCCATTAATTGGAGATCCGTTAGACTGAATTATAATTACGCAGTGCGGCAGACAGTGTGTCAAGTTTTATGTTGAGAATATATTGCTTACGTGATTTTGTTTATATGAAGGTCGGTTCATTTTTCAGGCTTGGTTCTCCCGTGGGGTTGAGCAGGAGTCTAGCGCAATATTTTCGTACGTAAATTATTCCACGTCTACTCGCAGATTTTTTTTGCTAGAAGAACTGTAAGTTATTCGTCAAGCTTGTCTAGGTAGCTTTAGTTCACAAACTTACGGAACATTTTTTGTTCATAAATATCAAGACTTTGAAGTAAAAATTATTGAAGAAAATACTCTAGAAATTAGATTATTCCCAATTATACATACTTAGTATACTAATATTATAAATACGAAAGTAACTTAGTTACCTTTTCACGCCTTCGGATGAACGAATTTTAATGAAATTTGGCACACAAACCGTAATCTGGGTTAGGAAACTTTTATCACGGAATCGAAACATATAACACTCTCACAAGGTCATTTCCGATATCTATCTACATAATACATTAATAAAACTATAATATTTGTTAATACCGTAACATTTCTCAGACTAAGTGAAGAAAACAGTTACAGATTTACAAATTGCTCCCGAAATCCTGACAGACTTGGCCTACTCCAGCAGCCCGACTGTGCAAAGGAGGCATAATCCGTCGCTCCTGTCTAAGACACGTTCCTTCTTTGTTCTCTCGGCGCCAGAAACTCTTTGTCTCACGTAATTACGTCGCTCATTGTAACACTGTATCTATTTAAACGGTAGGCAATAATTTACGCCATTTGTTGTATTATTGGCGAAGATTGGACTTGATGGGAACAGGAAATTTTTGGCTAATTTCCATGGATGAGGGTACGGAATTGATTAAACACGCGATAAAGAGGAAGATCGATTTCCTTCCTTATTACTCTGATGGGTGTTCTTTGGTTGAATGAAACGGTATTTTGTGGTATGGGAAATAGGAAAGTTTTTGCAATTATACTAGATTGTGGTTTGTTTTTCGATGCACTTCGAAACATTGTGTCTATTTTGTCTCTCGGGGCTTAAACAAAGTGACGTTCTATCAGCAATCTGCGATACCAATGATGGAAATGTCATAAATGTATTGTTTTGACACAAGCTATCGGACAGCTAATGTCAATCCTGTTCAAAGTCATTAGAGAAATATGAAATGCTCAAACAGGGTGTAAACAACCTCAGCACGAAGCCGTCAACCAAGCATTCTGTACATCAAACTAAATAACTTTACGCAAAAATGATTGCTGGGAAACTACTTTTTTTTGGGGTGAAAAATCATGTTTTGTGTTAGAACTTAATGTAACGCACTCAAAACATTGTGCTGATACATTGGATTGAATAGTACGGGGGTCGTGGAGGTGTTTAAAAACGTTGCACGAAAAACTTGTATTTTAAAAAAAACTTGCCAAAAAGTTGGAACTTTGATCCCCAATATCTCCGTAACTAGAAGGTTCCCAGGTATGGTGTAGAACAAAAAAATGATCGCAATTACGGGAAGAATAAGTGGCTTTCAGCTTGGTTAAGAGGTGTTTCACACCCTTTCTAGCGATTACCATATTATTTCTAGAACAGAGGGCAGTTCTACCGGTGGCTGAGCCCCTTGGTCGAAAACCAAAATTAGTTGATCTTGTTAGTCCCAGCCTAATCCAAGGCAAGGACAAACCGCACGGAAGAGCAAACATTAAGAATGCACACAAACATTTAATTTATTCACATGTCCCAGTCCGCATTGTTGCAGGTTCCTCAATGTCTCACACATTGGTCCCCAAATAAATCCGGAGCCCTTAAACCCCAAAGAACAGAACAACAGCTGTAATCGCCCGCATAAATGAATAACGGGACGTGTCCGGGCCGTAGCCGGGCCGTAGCCGGGCCGTATACGGGCCGCACTTAGATTTTGGACCCAAACAATCCCGAAAAGGAAAGGGTTTCGTAAATGATGTAAGGTGATGGACTGGCGAGGTCCTTTTTCACGCGTGTTTTAGCTTTAAGACAGTGGAACATCGTGTGAGGATGCCTTTATTGCGTGGGTGTATTAAATTCTGTGCTTGAGTTTAATATCACAACGCAAACTAGATTAGTTTTAGGTTATAGTGTTAGCTGTAGCACGACGATACGATTATAATAATTTGTTATGACACTAGCTCTTGTTCGCGGTTTCACCCGCGTGGAGATGGAAATTATTCCCACGTGAAAAGGGTACAGGCAGAGAGACATTGTGTGAGTGAGTTATTCATTTATTATTCTCAATTAAAACCTTAATGTGGAATGCTGTTAAACAAAATAATATAAGTAGTTAGACAAAATAATATTTCACAATTTAACAGGTATTAAAAAACGCAGTTTGCAGTAAAGGATACCTTATATTTGATTGCTTTTCTTTTTAACTTGTTGGCTAACATCGTCTAGGCCTTCTCTGGTGCTTGTGAATTCTCTTATTTCTCCACTACATTACTTAAGCACCTACACAAACCTACAAGGAAACAACAACAAAAACACCCAGGTACATCAATAAGTGGCCAAACTTACACCAAACAGCGACCGTAACTAAACAACACAATCGTGTCTCGAATTTTTGCCCATCAACCTACGAATACGGACCAAAGACTTACGAAAACGGACCCAAGACGTCCAAAATAAGAAATTTGTTCACGTATGAGTCCAAAAAACGTCCGCACAAGTTAAATTTAATCGCGCAACTAGTTAGGAAGAGAGAGCACGTACACGCACGTGCAACGGACGAAATGGGAAATTGTCCTTTTGCGGAATAACCTATTCATAGTGCGGAGCTAATGTGCCGTGAAAACTACTATTATGTACAGATGTATGGGAATTACGTTTATGTGCTGTAATATTTAGGGTTGCAGGAAACTGCGGGTGATTTTGACGGTAAAAGGTTAAACGTATTTAAGAAAAAATTGATGAATTTGGAGTTAATCCGTTGAAGCTTAGCAATTTTGGTTGATTATTAAGCTTTTCATGGCGGGGCAGGAAATCTGACTTTAAATTTTTTTTTATTCTTCTTGTTATGCTGGGTCATCATCTGCCTAGCCTTTTCCCGAGTTTTATTGGGGTCGACTTCCAGTCTAACCAGATGCAGCTGAATACCAGTATTTTATATGGAGCGACTGCCTATCTGACCTCCACAACCCAGTTAGTACTGGGTAATACGATACCCCTTGGTAAGACTGGTTGTCAGACTTTTTGGGCCACTGACTACCTGTAACGACTGTCAAAGATTACAAATGACAGCCTGAACCAACTGCTTAACGTGCTTTCTGAGGCACGGAGGAAACTCAGTATGTAATGGGTAGTCACCCATCCACAGACCAACCTAGGCAAGCGCGGCTTAACCTAAAGATCGATCCGAGCGGCTGTTATTATTTAGCCACGAGCTCCTCCTGTGCTGGCTGCTTAATATATTTTCGTCTCAAAGGACTAAAACTGTTTAAACCGAATCAAATTAATATTCCGTGTTTAAAAAATATAGCCTGTATTTTTAGACGGTAAATCTACGTTACAACCAATATTTTTCCTTCCTCATAGCATGATGTTGTCGCGTGCAACGAATGCCAAACCACTTGCAGTGCAACCTTTGCCACCACAAGGCGCCCGTTGCACCCGACAAGCTGTCATTTATACCAGAGCTAAAAATTTAGAATTTCACCACAAAGCAAGAGTGAAAAACTCTTCAGAAAAAAAACTCTTTTGAAGTGAGGTTACCGATATTGGCAAGCGAACGAATATACTCAGCCTTTGAGCGAAAAGGATCGCTTGAATCAAGAAGACGAATGAGTTAGCTACATAAAATATACTCAATAAATAAATATAAGTACATAAATGTATGTAACATAAAAGGAAAAATGACGGACGCGACCTCAACCGTTGGTCTTAGAAATACGAGTTTCTTTCCTATCGTAAGCAACCACTGTGACGAATTTACTGGATTCCCGTGGGACCGTCGAGGAATGGGATCGTCAACTTTAGACGCGGAATCGAGGGGAGACCTCTGATGTGAGGATAATTTATAACATACTTACCTTTTATGAATATGGATTTGTTTGTGACATTACACTTTATTTGTTGGCACTACTATTTTACTTATGTCGTATACACACATCTCACAAGTCCAAATCCAATTAGTTGTATTAATTTAGAAAGGCAATTTAGATTCATAGAGGGATCAAATGGGCAATCCGTGTCGCAGAAGGTCAAGGTTTCAGCCAGTTAACCAATCAAACCTCAATTTTCTCTCCGCTGTCATTCACGACAGATAAAAAGAAACTAACAACATTATATTCTATGTTCTTGCTTTACGATCGCCGTGGAACGTACAGTAAAATGATAATATAATTGGCTTCCGAAACTCCTCCGAGTTTCCGTAATAAGGCGTCATTATACAATGTCAAGAAGTTTCTTTTGTTTCTCTCTGACATCCTCGACTCAAACTTCAATCGTTATAACACGCGTTTTATTAGACCGAACTTTTAAAACACACTTCCTCTAAGCGGAAAAAGAAACCGTTTCTTTATGAATATTTACAATTGTTCACGAAATACTACTTCAAAAGTTTTCCATTCTCGGGAGTCCAGAACGCAAACTGAAGATGAAATTAAAAATGCAAAAAAAAAGAGAACGGGCGTGATAAAATTTCTTTTTTTAATATTCCATTATTCGTCGGCAGAATGTCGAATGGAGCCGAAACGCTCCGGAACTAATTTCGTTTTGGAATTATTGAAAATGTCTGTAATGGTATTTTCGGCGGACGTTTAGAAATGGAAAAGTTCTTTGATCGCACACGTTTAATGAAACACAAAAGACTCGACGTGTCCCTTTCATGAGAAAAAATATTGTATAAAATATTAAGACTGATTCAGTTTCATTTTGCACAAAGTTACCGGATTTAAGGCTCCAACTTTTGTAATGAATAACTGAATAAGAAAAATTAAAGGGAAATTACGTTCGTTTTTATTATTAGGTTATGTTACATATAGAATATGTTTATCTTTTATTCAATGGGCTGGATTCAGAAAATTGCATTTGGTTCTTGCCATAATTAAAATGACTAAAGGGTTACTGTAAGTAGCAGAAGTGAATTGGAATAATTTATAACATAATTTTATTTATTTAGCTAAGATCCAGGATGGTGTCGATTTTTTTGCAAAACAGTTACGTTATACTTACTATACGTGTATTAATTTCAATGACATAATTTTCCTAACTCAATTCTCAAACAAAATCACGAATTCTAAAACCTATCAGTAGTCCAAATTAATACACAAAAACACGGATAATCGGACCAAACAAATATTCTAACTATCAATCTTACACAAATTTATGTACGCGTCGAACAATAACTACCAACTATCAAATAAAGTCAAAGTCAAAGTCAAAACATTTATTGCGAACCAAGTGTACAATGTGGTGTTAAGTTATGTTAGTACTTATGACTTAGCAGCCTTTTACAAGCATTGCAATTTCATATTCGTCTGCTCTTCTCACTTTAATTTAGCATGCATTAAACATTGTTATTACGTAATCTTTATATTTTAAATTAGTACAGTTCAATAGCGATAATAATACCTAGTTATGTCAAAAAATTAAATGTCAATGATAGTGATAATACAATTCTATATAGTAGTTATGTCAGCATTTAATGTCAATAATAGTGAATGTAATACAATTATTAGGAATGTCAATGTAATCCTTTTCAGGTAGTACAAATTTTAATTTTATATGTAGTTTAATAGGGTAGACTCAATCTTACTGTTTGGGTAGGACAGATCGCCACTTTTGTACATGAGAGAAAATCGTTATTTTAAGCTAGACTCTAAATATTCTTTTACTGAATAGAAACATTTTTGGATAAGGTATAGTTTTAGCCTTTTTTGAAATATTATTACAGATTTTTCAGTTTTAAACATGTTGGGCAGCTTATTATATATTTTTATTGCCATATAGTATGGGCTATTACTTAACATTTTAATTCTTGAGGATGGAGCGCATGACCTCTTTTTATGGCGAGTGTTGACGTTGTGTGTATCCTCAATTTTGGTGAAGTTGTCGATATTTTTGAAAATAAATACGCAAATGTCAAGTATGTATATTGACGGCAGACTTAGCATCTGATACTTTATGAAGTATGGTTTACAGGTCTCCGTATTATCAATTTGGGCTAGAATTCTTAAACACTTTTTTTGTATTAGGAATAGTTCCTCTACGTTAACACTATTAAATAAAACGTTTTCATTTCATTGGAAATACTAATTAAACACTAATTGGCATGTCAACATGTTTGGCATCGTTTGATTTCGCTTTTATAACAAAAATATGGCCACATAAATAATTTCAAATAACATGATATCAAACGTGTCTCGAATCGAATCCAACTTGGAAATCGAACTTGGAATAAAAATTATACCAGCGTATTACCGTCCTACTGTATACGAGTACACCGTGTTTTCGGACGATATCGATAGGCCCAGCGCACACCGCTGGAGGCGCAGCGCAGCGCATTTGAAGACAACAATTTAATATAAACTTTAACTACCATGATGTACGGTCGCGCGCATGGTCTTGTAGTAGCTTGAGGGCGCTCCGAGTACCGCGTGCGAATTTATTCTTATAATGACCGTTTATCAAGGTAGTTAAGGTTCAAATTAAATTGTTGTCTTCAAATGTGCTCCGCTGCGCCTCCAGCGGTGTGCGCTGGGCCATTAACTTCAACCGGTCATTGCACTCATCATTATGAACCAACTTTAACTGGTCTAATAAGACCAAAAAAAACAGCTGTTCACTACAATTATGTTCGCATAACTTGTCAAAATGAATGGAACAGGTGATTTTTTTTCGCGATTCAGGGTTTGGTCCCTTAGTAAAGGTTGTTCATAATGATGAGTACAAGTAAATGACCAGTCGAAGTTTATCGATATCGTCCGGAAACACGCGTCGTATAGAAAAGATTTCTTCACAAAGAGAGAAGGCTTGATCATTGGCTGATTCCCATTTCTGTTCTCTGTACCAGAAGAGGTATTTTTCCTCACCACGCTTACACAAGGCGGGGTAGTGATTTAAGACTTATATTAATTGTAAGTCCAGGTTTCCTCACGTTTACCGTCACCAATGTCAGTGACATCTAAGAAAAACTTAGAAACTGTAATTAATTAACATGAACTAATTGGTGTTTACCCGAATTTGGATCTACATGTATGAAAGGCGTGTTGTCACAACACGACTTGCGTTCACGTGATGATTGTTGAAATAAAAAGACAAACGTCAAATGACAGAGCTGTCCAGCCCGCGTAGCACGGCCACCGCAGAAACTGATTTCTTCGAAGATAGAATCGACAAAATGACAGATGTCTGTCATTATTGGGCAGGTCGCTCACTGCTCGGACAAAATCTGAGTCATTGGTTCGAGAAGAAAGAGAATAAATAAAAATAGACTTTCTTTTGTTACTGATTGTTGATATATATGACTGTTTGATTTTAATTAAACCTATCTTCGTGTAATTATGCCATTTTACACTAATAATATTTTTCATATGGGTAGGGAATTAAAAATTCAGTGTTTGCCAATTTCTGCAACAGAAATAAAAGTTTATGAGAACAATCCGTTTTTTCATATTGCATTATTTTGCGCATACAATTACTTTTTCATAAATAAAAACGAGTATTTTTAACCGACTTTGTGTTACAGCTGTTCATACATTGTTACCCTTTTAAAGTGAATGACATTTTTAAACACAACTGCACCAAAGTGTAGCACGAAAACATTATCATAAAAACTGGCCAAGTGCGAGTCGGACTCGCGCACGAATGGTTCCGTACCATTTTCTATAGAACATTACACAAAACGGAAAATAAATCACGTTTGTTGTATGGGAGCCCCCCTTGAATATTTATTTTATTCTATGTCTAGCTATCACGGTTCATGAGATACAGTGTGGTGACAGACAGACGGACAGTGGAGTCTTAGTAATAGGGTCCGTTTTTACCCTTTGGGTACGGAACCCTAAAAACTACCACAGCAGACGGAACGGTGGCAAATTTTTAAAAGGATACTAATTAGGAGTTTTTATTTTTCGCTAGAGTACACACTTTTCATGTTTTAGTGTCAGGCTAAGGAATAACGGGCTCTCGTATCGCTTTACAAGGTTAGCCCATAGATGAGTGACTATACACTACGTATCTAGATCCCTCTATACTTCGGGAAGCACTTGGTCACGGCAAACTTGTTAGGTTTCGGGTATCATTCATAGATCTTTGACAGTCGTTACAGGTATCCAGAGGCCTGAAAGTCTGACAACCAGTCTCACGGAGGGGTATCGTGTTATCCAATGGGTTGTGCAGTCAGATAGACAGTCACTCCATGTCTCTTCTTCTTCTTAGTCGTTCACTCTTGACAGAGTGGTTGGGGTCATGGGGTCGCCCACAGCTGCGGTCGCTGACTTCGCGATCCTTTTCCATCAACATCATCATCATCATCAACCTATTAATGTTCCCACTGCTGGGCTATAATCCACCACGCGGGCCCAGTGCGGATTGGTAGATGTCACATGTCTTCGATTTTTTTGGTTCTAGGACATGCCGGTTTCCTCACGATGTTTTCCTTCACCGTTTTGAGAGCAGTGGTGATGAAATAATTAACACAAAGTAATGCGCCTGTCTGGGTTCGAACCCACGACTTACTGTTCGTAAGTCGGGGCCGCCACCACTGGGCCACCGCTGCTCTATTTTTCCACCGGTCTCTATTGGCCGCATGGCGAGCACATTCTGCCAGAGGGATCTTGCTGACAGATTTAATGGAGATGAATAGAGTACTGGTATTCAGCTCCAAGCGGTTTGACTGAACTACCAGCTTCCACTTCAACATAATATCTGCCTAGCCTTTTCCCAATTATACTGGGGTCGGCTTCAAGTGCAACACACAGTTGGGAAAATTCTAGGCAGATGATGAATCAGTTTTCATGTTTGTTGTCTAGCATTTCTTTTAACGATAGCTAACCCATTATAAATCACTCCTTACATCTTAAGGTAACAACCACTCAACGTTCAAGTCATAATCGTAAAACAATTGAAATAAGCGCCCGTTCGGGTTGTAAACGATCCCCCACTTTCACCCTCTGTATTGGAATCTTTCCAATTTGTAATTGCCGTACAGCCGTACCGGTTGAAACCACTTCAGACCTGTTACTGATTGCAGCTATTAACGCAGGTAGAAACGTGACCGATACGTACTTGGAGTACTTTTTGGTCCTTTTATACTTGCGATACGGTACTTGTTATGCGGACTGGTCTTTTATTTCGCCCTGTTATGTTGAGTTAAAAGACTCTCATTTATTTCGTACTTTTAAATTAAGTATTGGGTTCTATTACGCCCTGGGGCCCTAGGACGAGTTTAGACATTTTTTGAAAAGGAAATACGTGTATTTTAAAATTAAAAATATTCGTTTTACAAACAATATTTACATAATTTATTCATGTTTAGGGATGATACTGATTGTGCTTGTTGCAAACAATTTAACTAAAATGCTGTAGGATTATTGTATTTTCGATTCAAAAATCGACGTATTTAGTTTACGAAAAACATCAAATCCGGTGCTACTCTACTCGTACTCTGTTCACGATCAGTCAGCGACATTGTGACTTGTGTCGCAACATGCTCGAAACAATTTCTTTCATTTTTGTCGTTGCAACACGCCTGTCGCTTGAACATGTGGCTCGTGTCCAAGCGGTTTAGCAGTTAATACTATCATAACATTTAATATTATTATCATCACCGTGACAGTAAGCATAGGCTTCTCTTTGCTTCTGTCAATCCCAACGCTCTTGTCCCATGTTTTACTTACGATGACAAACAATGTTGTCGGCCCATCTCACCACCGGACGGTCAACCTTCCATTTTCCAGTCCTAAAACGCCATTCGTTCACAATATGATTAACCTAAAGAATATGATTGTACCTACGTACAACAAAAGCAAGCATCTCACAATACCTGACACAGAATGTAATTAAGCCAGACATGAAAACTTGCGTCGGTTGTTCCGGCGGAAGCTTGCTGTGACATAAATTAGTTGCAATGCTCTTGCGCCTGGCAATGCCTGGCAATAGGCCAATTGAACGAATAATGAAGTCAGATGGTAGGTTTATGAGTGAAAAGATACCATTGATCACTGTCGCTTAGACGGAGCAGTACAATGTATTGCAGTTCGATACACGTTAACTGCTTATTTGCATGGGTAAGTTGCTACACTATCAAGCCTGAGCTGAATAGCGAGTACAAGCTGAGTAGCGAGTGTTTCATAAGCTGTTTGTTATAATCTAAATACTGGCTGTTTTATTTTAGTTACTCATATACATAATTAGATACCACTGTATTGGCTTCCGTACGTTTTTTCAAGGGTAACCACTGAAAACCAGCGCTGTGCTGTGGGCTCCCCATATAACAGCATCATGCTGAGTGGTTTAGCCTGTTTGTCGCACTCACGACGTGCTAGCTGTCTCAGGGTTAGGCCTCTCTTTGCTTGTGCCATCAACATCTGCCTAGTGTCGTCCAACTACCTGCATTAGGGTCAACTCGACCAGTCTTACCGTATGCAGCTGAATACCAGTATTTTACATGGAGTTATTGCCTATCTGACTTCCACAACCCAGTTATCGGGGATAATATAACCTTTGATGTCAGACTGTGGTTGTCAGAGAAGCTGATCTATTGGCAGGCCATGACCATGATTCATCAATGAACAATCACTAGCATTATATGCCTTCTCTCTGCTTCCCTGGGTCTGTGTGAATCTTATGTAATCGTAATGGTGATAACGAATCATTATTTCATCATTAAAACATTAGATGGTTTTCTAATTACTAGACGCACAAGGATTGGTGCAAACCAGCAAAACGTTGTAGCAATTTTTCATTGAGATAATAATTAACTAAAATATGACTCCGGTAGAGTTCAAGAGTACGTGGATGTAAGTGCGACAACTCGACGGCATAGATCGTACACAGTAAATGTCATCCTTAGAAAATAGGGTTATTTGGCTGCCTGGTTCAGACTGTTGGTGTGTTTACTCACATACACAAACAGCTGGCCATACAAATATTTGTTTCGTGCAGGTATAGAATCCGCGACTCGCAGCGCAGCAGCTCGCTCAGCCACTACGCCAACCATCAACGTTCGGGCCGTATATGGCTATAAGGTTCCTTACTTACACATTGACTGGCCCTACCGAGTCGCACCTAATAATCGTTTTGCAAGTACAAGAGTCATCTCATGAATCGAAAGATATCCAAGTCTTGTTTCTCAACATTTTCACGCGATAAGAAACAGCTGACGCACGCAGAAAACAGCCAACGGCCTAATCGGATTAAAACAAAATGGGATCGTAATTATATTATATTAAATTCTATTTCACAACAACATGTTTTATTAATTGCATCGAAAACGCCTCGTCAGCGCTCATTGTTTGGGAGAATAGATCATGATTAGTCGCCCCGTGATGACGGTGACAAACGGACAGCTTACAAATTATATTTATTGTTAACAATGCTGACAGTTGGATTAATTTGACGTTTTTATTTTGTTGCCATTTTTATATTTTTGAAGTTAAATTATTCATACTATTATAAATGCGATAGTGTGGCTTTCGGTGAGTTGGGTATAACTGCTACACTAACAAATGAAAAAAAAATAGATTTTTACGTAAAAAATACGAGAACTTTTCAAGCACGTAGGTAGTTAAATCCGTTCGTGGAATATTAAAATATAAATTAAATAATAAATTAATGATATAAATTTTTCAATAAGGCCGATATTTACAAACACTATTTTTCTTAACTTCATCTGTCAAACTACAAGTGCAAGATAGAGACGGAAACTTTTCTAACTCAGAGCACGTGCTAGGTAACGTTTATAGATCTCGGCGTTAATTTTAAATAATTTCTAAACTTGCCCTAGTTTTAAACCATTTCCAGCCCCTAGCTAGAACTAAGCAAAGTAAGCAAGTCATAACAAATGATTAGTTTCGCTTAGACAATTAATTCTCCTGTTTTCTTCCCTGCATCCCTCTAATCTCACGACACACCGTATTTTACTTAACCCTCACATTGCTCACTGGCTACAAGCGTACAAGCTTGGCTTTAAACAACCACTATTTAATTACGCACGACGTGACATAGGGAACTCATTAGACAATCTTGAAATCCGCTGGGAAATTAATTGGGAAAGAAGTGGCGGTTTTATTCATGGTTGGTTTCCTTGGGTACGGATTTAGGTTTCAAATGGAACGATGGATTTTTGTTTCCTGTTATAACCAATATAGAATGCTTCACTTTCTCTTAAATTTTGCCTTACATTCGACACTTTTCATTTGAAGTGATTTGACGAAACACAAAATGAATCAAAAGTAAAAAACCGTTCAAGTTGGACTCGCACATGAAGTGTACCATACCATTGTAGTAAGAGCCCCCTTTAATTTTGAATTTGTTTTTATTATTAATTTGTTGTTAAAGCAGCAACAGAAATACACATTCTGTGAAAATTTCAACTGTCTACCTATTACGGATCATAAGATACAGCCCGCTGACAGATAGACTGAAGGATGGACGGACAGCGGAGGCTTAGTAATAGGTCCGATTGGTTACCCTTCGGGTACGGAACCCTAAAAATGAATAAATTAGCCCAACTATAAATAAACTATGTAATTTATCAGTATCGTCGTGTGATAGTGAAACAAAAACGATCAATCACTCGAAATAGTTGTTTATACAGGGTGTTAAAGTAGTCGCGTGCCATAGCTTAGGGGTGAGTTCAGTATAGTAATATAACATAATTATAATTCTAAACGATTTCTATTTTAAGTTAGTAGGTACTAAATAGGATTGATCTTGCCATATTTTTTATGTTTTTTTTTTTTTAGTGTTTCTTTTTCGATACTGGACTTACCCCTAAGCTATGGCACGCGACTACTTTAACATTCTGTATGTGCTTATGCACTCTGCATCTTCAACATGTTCAGATGACAATACCTAGTCATTTTCAAATCTTGATCTGGTATATGACATTTCAGTTTTTACTCCCCCAATCTTTTCGGGAAACAAAAACAACGTGTCTTCGTGAGTGTCTAAATCTATTTCAATTAGTGTGTCCACTGACGTGTCCAAACTGTTGATGTCACACTATTGACATAAAAAAAAACATAATTTATACGAAGCACGCCCTATGAATAGTCCTGAATTTGAATGGTTTTATAAAAACCGGGGCACGCCTGATGTCCGGTCCTTACTCATCGCATATTCAATTTCTTGTGAAACCCCTCTCATTTATATACATGAAATTTTTTCTTCAAGTCAAATTCTTCATATTTAATTAAAATTCTGAAGAGAAGACTTATATTTCTTGTTATAAAACTAGATTTATCATTTTAAATTGTGACAGTGTCGGGGCCATGAATAAAACTTTTTACTTAAACAAAATTGTTGATTTTCGAAAGTTGTTTAATCAAAAACAATCTGTTTCTATAACATTTTAAAGTTAGTACTTATTATTTATTGTAATTTAAATAACTTTTGTTTCGAAGAAATTAATCAATTATACTCGTAGTATAATGGAATCAACCTAGGAATATTTTGCGGTCTAAAATTGGGGACAGTAGAATGACGTTTTTATCCAACATTTATAATTACCGCCATATTCAAAAAGGTACATTTCTAAAGGACATCTTGTGAGGTCAAGATATAAATAAGACGGCATTTGTAGCAATTTTTATTTCCCGCTTACTGTCAGCTAGATAAATGCCGTCCCTCAAGACCGATTTCTAGAGTTCAGGACTAAAGATCGATGTTAGACGATACATATAGCGTTTGCATGGCTAGGCTCGTAAACTTCAGATAACCCTTACTACGTTAGATAAATAAATCCTGTCTGTGAGCTATTCCGGGAATATTGGATGCTGTAATGGATATTAATAATGTGTCTTGATTAATTTTCGGTGGTTTGCGTACCTAGGTTACAGATATTAATTAATTTATATTAATTATTTATTATTTATAATCTTCTGTTATGGTTTATTGTTTCACTTTTTAAATATTTTACAAAGAGGGTACAAAAACTGTTGAAAATGTGAAATTTTCATTTGAATTACCTTTCATACGGTGTCTGTCCATGGATTTTCAAACAAAGACAGAGGAAGATTTGGTAAGGATATATTTATTATAGGTGCTTTTGTATCCCTGGTTCATTGATCATCAGAGATAATTTCTCTGGGCGAATGGATGGATTGTGTGAGGAGTGATATGAAGGAAAAAGGTGTAAATGATTGCGTAACGGGTGACAGAAGAAAATGGAAGAAAAAAACGTGTTGCGCCGACCACAAGTAACATCTGACAATGGTAGGAAGATGATGAAGTGGGCGAAGCTGTGGGAAAAAGCTAGTGGTCTACAATTTGATTTGTTGCTTCCTAACGAAATGAACACTATAATCATTATTATGAGCAGATTATTTTAATTTTATATTTATTTTGAATGTTTACTTTGCATTCCGAGAATAAATCAGCCAAAATAACAAAAATATCGACCATTTCTTTGTAATTTGTCGATATTTGGTTGCTTAGTCCATTTGATAAAGAGGGTTTCCTCCAAACGTAGTTTTTCATGTAGACGTAATAAGTTATATTCCATTTACTAGTCCGACCCTTTTCACCAAGCCTGTCGGGCACGTAGCAGCGCGATAAATAAAAATAACTTTAACCTTTAGATCAACGTAAAACCTTAACATAAGTATTATTTATAATGCAAAGAATATTCTTATTTTATTAGCATATTTAAATGTTACTTTTGCTCTCTTTACGAGAGGAGAATAAATTATATTGTAACAAGATTTGTACATTTAAAATGGTACAATACTTAAAACTAAGTTTTCGCAGAAAATCGACATATAGAGCCGCTTACACCACCAATCACTAAATGCATTTAGGTTTAAACACAATTTTTGAAACATCATCTTGAAAAGATTGACAGAAACAGAATGATATTTTAAGTTCGTTTGGAGAAGTTTCTCTATAAACTTATTCGTTGATTTATGTAGTCAAATATTGGGGTCTAATTTAGACTATTTTCGTTACATTATAATTGAAGTTTAAATGTGTAACTTCTGTAAACCTCTATTTTTATGCTACTGTATGTACGGTCGAAAAAGCTATTTGGTTTACAGTTTAACCCACAAATTACATTGTAAAATGTACACCAAATAGCTTGTTCAACCGTACATTATGACTACATTTTTGCCAAAGTTGTCTAAACAATTCCTTTAGCTAATTTTCCTCAGTGTTATGGCGCAGCTTGAGAGAGGCTACAATCCACTGTCCAGCAGTAGTAGACGCGATGGGCAAACTTGATTGACTCACTGTAGATTTCCAGAAACATGTTACTAAAGCTGAACCTACCTTAGACAAACATCAAAAAGCTTACAAAACAATGAATACTCACTTATAACAGTAAAGTTGACCCTCAGGTTCCTGGTGGGCGAGTTCTTGAAGTCGACCCTGCAGCGATAGACTCCTGCATCGGTGGAGACCACGCTGTCCACGAACAGGACCGCCGGGTTGGCGGCCGCGCGGAAGTAGGCGCGGGTTCCGAAGCCCGAGGTCGAGGACCAGAGCTTCGGCTGAGAGGCGAGGCGACCTCGGACGTCGTAGCTGCGGGGAAAAGAGGATTATGTATTTTGTTAAAGAAATACCTTAAAAAGAATCGATAATCTGGTGCCCAATAAGTCACCTATTTAGGTCCATAAGTACAAACTGTCTACGAATTGGCGAAACTCGTGTGGTTAGCAAAAGTTTTTCTTGGAAAGCTTGTTCCAAATGGTACACATATTGTGGCTTTTGTTAGGAAAATATTAATTGGTTGCAGAAAAGCGTAACTTCGGTGCCACTGGTCATCTAAAATATACGTTAATGTGGTTAGTATTCATCGCTCCCGATTTAAATCTAAAAATACACAAATTACATAAACCTCGTTGTTCGAGTGGTTGCTGAGCATAGAGGTCCTGGGTTCGATTCCCGGGTCGGGCAAAGTGTTATTAGGTTTTTCCATTAGGGATTTTCTCAGTAGCAGCCACGGAGTTTGGATTTGTGCACGGTTGTTGCCAAGGGGCTCTATTACATGTGACTTAAATATAACTGGCGAAATGTGGGTGTACTATAATTGGGTACACCCCTGCCTCACCCTTTGGGAATTACAGGCGTGATGTTACGTTATGTATAAACCGATTATTCCGCCAAAACTATTATCCCTTCCTGAATGAATACAGCTAATTAATTTCCGATGGATAGTGAGTAATGATCCGCGCGGGTCCTTATCGAAATCTCAGGGTTAGTTAGCCGGAAAGTGGTACTTGAAACAGTATCGTCGTTAAGCGTCCTTGGGCGCTCAGCCAGGGTTAGAATGGAGGATAATCATGGGAAAAATATCATTATTATTTCCTAAATCAATTTGGATGAAAGGTTTGATGTTTATCGTGTTTCAAACGGCCCACAGACATTTTAAAATCAATATTTCTATTCGTTTCCTGTTATTTTTTTTTATACTCGTATGATCCTGACTGACTGAAAAAAAAGAAAGAGAAGATGCGAAGTACTGCGTATCACCAGGTATGAACGTGAACGAGGCAAGAGTATTTATTGATTTTAGCTATACATCATTTAATTTTAATTTTGTGTATATATTTTTTAATTTTGTGTGCATTAGAGAATAAGAATTTTAGCAGGTGGCGTTCTGTGTTTTCTGCCCACCCCATGGGAAAAAGACGTGAATTTATGTATGTATGTAGATATAAAGGAAGTACACAGACTCTTAACGAAGCCGAAAGGCACTTACGTGTTCTCACCGTCATTGCGATAATTTTTTTGTTCTAGACCATACCTGGGAACATGGGAACCTTCTTGTTACGGAGATATTAGGGGTCAAAGTTTCAACTTTTTAGTTTTTTTTTTAAATACATTTTTAATGTAAGAACTTTACTTTAAACACCTACACGACCCCACACTATTCCACCAGCACAATGTTTTGAGTGCGTTACAGTTTTACCGTCAAACGTGATTTTTCACCATAAAAAAAAGTTATTTCCCAGCAATAATTTTTGTGTAGGGTTACTTAGTTTGATGTTGATTAAGAGACTTGACTTGGGTCAGTTTCAATAGTTAATAGAACGAACTCCATTTAAACTTAGTAGTAACTTAATACTGCAGAAACGATTTAACTACGAAACACTAAACGACCTTTTAAAACACATAAAACAAAATAGTTTTGCAAATGCAACGTCCCAGATAACTGCAATCGCTCTTTCCAACAACACAAATACACTTGTAAACCCGGTGTTTATCTGTATAAGAGTAGTCGATAAAACGTCTAAGCCCTTAGTCCTCGCTGCAGTTCGTAGGGAAGCCGAAGCAATCAATCTGCGTGCACTTAGCATTCAATCGGGAGAGCGACCGGTTACGATAGTGTTGTATGTAGGTGAGTTTAGAGTGTCTGACATACTTGGCAAAAGTTTTGCTGTGTTTTATATTCTGGATATTTAAGCTGTTTGGTAAATTAAGCTGGAGGAGCTCTTCACTAAATAACAACAGCCGCTCGGGTCGATCTTTAGGTAAAGCCGCGGTTTCTAGGTCGGTCTGGGGATGGCTGACCGTCATAACATAATGGGTTTCCTCCGTGCCTTGGAAAGTACGTTAAGCCGTTGCTCCAGTCTCAGTCGTTACAGGTAGTCAGTGGCCTGAAACTCTGACAACCAGTCTTTCCAAGGGATATCCTATTACCCAGTATTATAATTGTGCTGTGGAGGTCATGAATCCAAAAAATCACAGGTATGTGTCTTGGGTTCGAACTTCAGACCTTTGACTTGGTAGTCCGATGGTCAACCCACTAGGCTATCACTGCTTTCACAACTAACTAATTTAGCGGACTAGAGTGCACGCATGTGTCAGTAATCGTGTAGCTCAACTCAGAAGTTAAGGACGAGTTTAGCCTTGTCTAACAAACAGTGAAGTGTCAGTAAACTCCTTCACTTTCGCTCTCCCACTTTCGTAGGCTTCATTAACAATGCAGTATCTTTCGTTTTGTGCTTTTTACGCATCGTGACCTTTTCGTACCCCGTTTGACATTTCATGATATTGTGTGTGTTTTTTTTTCATTGCATTGTTTGTTGAAAAATTCAGTTGTTTGACATTTTCAAGATCGTTGTGTTGGAAGGAACATGTTTATATTTGCATACAAGTTTTTTGTAAATGTAATTCACATTGTGTTTCGAGTTTGTGTAAACGACTGTAAGTTGCGAAGTTATGACATTAATTAGAGCAAGTGTGTGTAATATTGTCTTAGTTTGTTATGTGTTGGGAACTTGTGCTTGGCACTTCATTATAATTATTTAATTAATTTAAACTTTGGTGCTGTTTAAAATAATTATCAATTTTTTGGCGTTTGAAAACTTTAAGAATTATACCCCTGGTTCATAAGCCTGAAGTGATAATAGACTAGAATATCTATTGTATTTATTATTTCCGTAAACATCACGACTGTAATCCCCAAAGGGCTAGGTAGAGGTGTAGTTTATTTTGCCACTTATCATAAAGTCCACGGTAATATTTATGGTGCAAGCTTAATGCAATTACAAATTCGTTTGGCATTTCATTTGCTATTCCATTTGACATGTCATAAAATAGCTCATGTCGCTTCAGAATGCAGCAGCCTATTCCTAGTTATTTTTTTGACTCGTGATCCGACATATAAAAATGCACGTCGATATTTTACGTTTCGAAATAAAACAAGAGAAATAGGTGTGACTGCAAAACCTTCCGCTATAGCGCTGCCATTCGGATATTTTATTTAAATTTAGTTTAGCCCATAAAAAGAAACGAGCTTGAAAATATGGTTCACCGAATAGTACGGAAATAACCAGTCCGGTTTAATGTGGTAACCAAATAGCTGAGTAGATTTTAACTTACCTATTCTCTGACTCTTCAAAGCTTTGCTTCAGGATTAGTTTAGCTCCTTTAACGAGAGTTTAGAGACATGTGCACCAACTTTTTTTTTTTTTCGGATGGGAAATCATCAAATGACTTCTCCCGCTCTGGGCGGAGCAGGAGGGAGTGTCAGACTTTTACTGACTAAAACCCATCCATGTTCCTTCATCGCCCTTTGTGTTCCGGGGCCACGGTATCTCTTTCGAATAGTCCCGCAACCCCGGCAGGCATCGGTCCTTTCGGACCCCTTCCTTTTTGCTGACTCTCTTTGAGGCGCGCGTGGAACACGAACGCGCCGTCGACACGGCCTGTCGTCATGAGACGGACGGACGGCGAGCTAGCCCATAGCCCACCGTCCACAGGCCCTGCACCAACACCCTCCATAAATCTTTTATTAGTGAGGAGTAACCTTCCTTTCTTAGGCAAGTATTTTTGAGAACATTTACTAGACGAGTTCACTATTGATAGTGAACGCGATCAACACGTCTAAATCATGTTCAAAATAATCAGTATCTTCATTGTTTCGGAATATTCATACTGAAAACTCTTGGATTTGGTTAAAGATGTGCTTATTGCGTTTAGTTTCAATGGCGGAATTAGTTCTTACTTTGATATCTCTCTCGCTCTCCCTCTTAGGACCACTTTTTTTCATCGTCTAAATAAAAGTGGTCCTTGCAGACAACCGGCCAACCTTCTCGGAGGTTAAAATTAAGACGTACTAATTTACTACATACCTGTACAAAGGTTCCCCATCAGTCTCCTTGAACCACAGCACCATGGAGACATGGTCCTCTGCAGCGAGGGGCTGGATGTCGCACGGTAGTGCAGCCTTCTTGCCGAGCACACCTTGTGCGTGTGCCGTTGGTACTGGAACAAAGAAACAAATTATTACTAGATACATTTGCTTTATCCTGCTGCTTGAGAACTTGGAGTACGGAAATTATTCAACAGGAACCGAGTTAAAAAGTATAGTATGTCAGATATAATTATCCCAAACATAACTTGGGTAACGACATAAATAAAGACGATTTTTTTAAATAAAATTCGACACTTCGGTCAACCTATGTGTCATTCATCGAAAAACATGCAACCGTTATTGTGAAAGGTAACTGACAGACAGATAGAGTTAGCATTTATAATTTTTGCAAGTATGGATTAATATGAATTATTACTGAAAGTATTTACAACTTACTACTACTCTGTCTGTTTGTTATTCTTACGAATCCTAGCAGGTGTTCTGTGGTATCTGCCTACCCCAATTAAAAGAAGACGTAAGTGTTAATGTCAATATCAGATACTTTCTGAGACAGTCACAACAAAATCAAAGCAACATGAGTAGGTATATTAAAAATGCCTTCCTCGGCCGTTTCCTCGTACTTAAGCAGGGAAAAAGAAACTGTGTATCTCGTTGTTTTTACCTATCCATAGAAATAGCCTTGCGATTAAACTAATGCTACCCGGTAATGGACACATTACTCTTGTGGCCATACTAATACGAAGTATGTAGGTAGATAATGCATAGGTGCTTAGCGGTTCAAAGGAAAGGTCAAATAAATAGAACGAAAAAACTGTAAAATACTCCATAAACATCAAAAAGAAAAGATATCAGATTAAGAAAAATGAGACACAGAAACCTGAAAGTTCGATAGCCAGTTTTGACAAGGGGTATCACTTAACCCGGTTATGGGGATTGTATAATCAGTCGCTCCATCTAAAGTACTGGTATTCAACTGCATCCGGTTAGCCTGGAAGCCGACCCCAACATAGTTGGGAAAAGGCTAGGCAGATGATGCTGATAAACAGACCAGGAAAACACAAAATGAATAATTTCTGTACTAGCAATTTTTTTTTTTTTTTTTTTTTTTTTTTTTTTTTTTTTTTTTTTTTTAGGTGGGACCACTCGCAGTTGCAACGCGCTAAGGTTGCTTAACTGCTTAACCGGACAATCCTGTGGTGGCCAAAATCTGTACTAGCAATTATGACGATGACAATTTATACAAAAGTTTATTTCGTCTTGATTATAATTATGGCTGCTTCACATAAGCTTGAAATGTAAACTGATATTAAAAGAGTTCACTCAACTCAGCCCAATTCGTGAAAAAATATCGAATATAACATATAACATAACTCATTTTTAGTAATGATCATCATGTATTGGTATCAGCTATATTTCGTTAAGGTATATCTAAGATAAATATTAAGAGCTTACATATAATTAAACCTTCATTGTTGTTAGAGGCAAGGAAAATCAGAATGAAAAACCTCTTGTAGTTGATACTAATAATAATTAATCTGTGCATGGATTAAAAGAGATTTTGGGTTTTGGCGATATTTATGCTGGTCAGGCGCTTGCTGACCAGCATAAATATATAATATTTGACTGCGCGTCAAATATTGCTATAAAAAGTTGAAATTCGTTTAAATGGCAAAAACATCTTTTGGAAACACTAACTAAACGACTGTAATTTTCAATCGTGCTGATAAAAAAAGGTTTATAATTAAATTTTAAAAGTGCCAAGGGGTATCGTATTTACCCAGTACTAACTGGGTTGTGGTGGTCAAATAGGCAGTCACTCCATGTAAAATATTCAGCTGAATTCGGTAAGACTGGAAGCCGACCCCAACAAGGGGAAAAAGCTGGGAAAAAGCTAGGTAGATGGCGATGATACATTTTGCCAGTAATATTGTAGCGTAGTTATGTACAACTGCACATTGTCTTATTTCTAGAGCTACTGGTGTCGATTCTGTTGTGCACAAACTAAACTTAATTTAAGCTATTGCTATCTTTTCCTCTCTAATAAAACAAGAAAGTGACGGACGTAATTTAGAGCTGTCAAATTTAGTTGGAACTAATATTTCTATACAAATGAAGGGTGCACGTAAAAACATGTCGACTAAAAACACAGTGAAGCGCGAGGCATAAACTAGTTTGACATCTCTAACTTAGTTCATAGCTATAGCCGACCTTTTCTCGCACTGCCTTTTAGTAAAAGATAGCAATAGCCTAAATTAAGTTAAGTTCGTGCACAACAGAATCGACACCACTACCATACCATATATGTATATCGACACAACGCTCTTAGATAGACAATAGGCATGACGACAGTATCAAAAAAATGCAAATCTATTTAGTCCGTCAGTTGGAGTATTGGAAATTAATGGACACGTATTTTTTGTTTTTGTGAATCAATGAGAATTGACAAAGATAAAACGCATCAAAACTCGAGAGTGACGTCAGAACTAGCTAAAAATTATACCTAGGCGTGACGTATTGAGAATTTTAAAAACGTCATATCTTCGTCATATTTTGGTTTACGTGACAAAAGAAAAAACACGGGTCTAAAATTTTTTGAGAATCTAACTGACAGACTAATTAGTTATTTTTTGTCGTCTCGCCTATTGGTACACCCTAACCCAATTAGTTCGAAGCATAGTTTGATTACCATCCACTCAAAACTAACCAAAAGTATCATTATGCTTAGAAAAAAACCAAGATGGTATCTTCAAAGCAAACTTAAACTTTTTACATCAAAACTTGTAAGTCTGTATTTTATTTAAAGTCAGTAATTTGAAGTAGTGTTTGAGAACAGACGAATAACATTGCTTGTCCTTTTGATATAATTTTTAATCTTGCTGGAGACAAAGTTCATTTAATTTGCAATGTACTTAAGTCTCGTGTAGTATTTTAAAGTGACTTGAAGTCTGTAAGTTTAATTACGAAGTATAGTTGAAATATGTACGTCTGGATAACACAACTATTTCGAGAAGATTAAAATACTTTGGCTTCATAACGTAAGATTCAAGAACGGGTGTGTTCTAATGTTTACTTTTCAATACCATCATTCTTAGTTAATCTTAGATATGATCGATTTTACAGGCATTCGGTATACCTCAATTTGTTTTGTCTATTACCAAAAACCGATTGTACATTCATGACATGGATGTTTGAAATCACCAAAAGACAGTGATCAATTCTAAAGCACGCTGTTTGTTTTTTTGTTGGCTAGACAAAGTTTTTCTTTCAGGATTAAAGCATTATATGTTTGACCTGCAAAATAATGTACTGCTTACAATGTACATCACAACATTCAACATCAGAACTTAGTTACGTCCATACTTAAATGCGAAACTAAACCTGTCTGCCTTTCATCTTTGAACTCATTTCGACATTTGGCAGTAGGTAGTCCTAGGTTCAGACATAGGATACTTTTTACATAAGATCACGCCTGTAATTCCCGAAGTGTTATGCAGAGGTGTATCAGTAATACAGTACACCCACATTTCGCTAGTTGAGTTTAAGTCTCATGTAATGAGGGCGAGCTTATTGACCTGTGAATCGAACCCAGAGCCATGCTCAGCGTTTGCGACCACTGGACCAACGAGGCAGTATTTAACCCTTTTAATTTTCGAACGATATGTACTACGATTTTACTGACGGTCGACCAGTTTTCAACCTTATTTTTAAATAAGGGTGAAAATGGGCTTTATGTAAAGTCACGAGCAAAGGCAATTGCGACACAAACTCAGTAAAAAGTCCGTCTGTTTCGGCTCAGCGGTCGAGCCCGCCGCTCAGTCGCGCGCGACTTGTCTCACGGTGTCTCGTATCGCATGCCCTGTCACCATGAGAACTGGATACATTCACCCGATCCTGTTACAACTGGACACCAGAGTTTTTAATTAAATGTTTTTAAAGCTCTGTGCTGCGTGTAAGCTGTTTTATTTGTCGTTCTTTAGTTCCGTTTAATGAAAAGCTGGATTCTGAAGTAGATAATGAATTTTGGGTTTTCATTTTGGTTTTTGTAGTGTGTATTGTGGTTTATGTAGAGGTATGTTTTGTTGTTGCTATGAGCAATGATATTCAAACCCAGGTTTACGTTGTGCGTAGGACTTATTTTTTATATATTTTTTTCTCAGCAGCTCATTACGCGAAGTAGAAAAACATTGTAAGGAAATCGGTAGGCATATTAGAACAAAAACTGGCCAAATGCGAGTCAGACTCGCCCACCGAGGGTTCCGTATAAACTTGGAGATAGTTTGTTAAACTACATATTTACGGTTTTAAATTTTTTGCTGCTGTGTTTTATTATTCAGAATATTTGAAATCTTAAGCGCTCGTCCTTCTATTATTAAAACGAACTTATTCATGAAACTCACTAAATTATATTGTATTCACTATCAAATCTAGTAAAAAGCCTTTAAACTATTACAATTCAATTAGTTCGCTGCTTATTTTAAGCTGAATCCATTAGTTAGTTTCTAGTTTGCCAATAATTTAATTATGCTTAGCAAAATGCGAGTGAGAATAGGATAATTTTAAATTAAGGTGGATGCTCCAACCAGCCCGCGAATCATCAATACAATCCTCCAAGCGCATAAAGGTGCAGGAATGACTTTGACCTTGAAAAAGTAATTCCTGCACCTTTTTGAGCTTCGAAGGTTGTATTGATGATTTTGATGATTATAATTCTATAATTACATACGTCTTACAGTCGCGAGCAATATTTTAATCAACATACAACCTTGCAATGGCCTGAAAATTGCAAAAAACGTAAGAAAATTTGAATTTCACCGGCTACCCTGGAGCATCCACCTTGAGGGGATCGAAATTGAATTGTGTATCGAATTACTTTTCTAAGAAGATCCATTATACTACATAATATTAGGCTTGTTATTATTCTCGAAGTGCTGGGTAGAAGTGTAGGTCATTTTATTTTCAACTAGCACGTCGCCCGCGACTTTGTCCGCAAAAATTGTGATAGCTCGGCTGATATACACGATATAAATATAATTTATATGTAATAATTTGTAGCTTTCTGCCAGTGAATGATATTTTAGAATTGGATTATTAGTTCAGAGTTCCCCCTACAATCCCTACACAAACTTGCAAACAAATTTTACCTCTTTATAATATTAGTATAGATAATAAAATAATAAAAAAATAATAAAAAATATATATATATAATAATATATAATATTTGTATTAAATTGACGACACAGTAGGCGCAGTGGATAAGCGATTGACTGCTGCGCGAGTTCGATTCCCGCGAACAAATATTTGTACGGCCTACAGATATTTGTTCCGGGTCTGTCTGTTTGTGTACGTGAGTTTAAATGTTCGTAAACGCACCCACTATGTTCAGAACTATGTATCAGTCCCAGATAAAACCAAGCGAGCAGGTTACCATAACATGTGAAATTATTTTACTTTGAATAATAATAATGTTGTTTTAATTCCTTAGTGTTGTAATTATTCTGTTTTTCAATCAAAAGTTAGGTACTACTACAACATTCATAGGATAAATCGTCATGCTTGGTTATGTAATCATTATGGTTGTCAAAAAAGCTCTTTACAATAATTATGATTATACTTTAGTCGACTTTTACAAAATGCACACCATGTTCCATTCTTTCCTCGGTACCAACTGTGTTAAAATTATGAAAATTGCTCCACACTTTCGTCTACAATTACTTTACAACTGAAACAGCTTCGTAATTCCTGCATTTTGCGACTTATTGTTCGGAACAATAACATTATAATTTGTACCTCTGGCTCCTACGCCTCTAAACAGCAGTCTGCAACACTTGTTTCATAACCTACATATCGTCAAACCGCGGCGGACCACATGTGTTGCACACGGCTTTTTGAATATATTTTAAATATAAAATCGACTAAAACGTGCTCTGTCCATGTATTCAATACTTTATTTCCCATCTCTATAACATTTTTCAACTCTGTACCAAAAATCACAGCTCTACTCCATCGACAAGTTGTCAAATAATATAAACAGACTTACGTCAACACTCCGCGCCATTTCTTGCGTCATCGTGTTAGCGATAGTGTCACATTTCAAGTTTTTTCAGGTTTTTGTAATATATACCTTAAATGTTCGTGAGAAGTTATACTAACGTATTATGATAACCCAAATTTGGTTTTGAATCGCAAAGTTGCAGTATTTCGCCTGTGAAAATGCAATAGGTAGATATATATACCTAAAGTGATTGTGAAGTCTGAAGAAATAAGTTATTTTGTGATTAAAACGTGTGTCAAAACAGACAAATAGAGTTTAATGAGTGTGGTGATTAGATTGTTCAACTATCTACACCAAAAAAACAAGTGGTTTTGTGTTTTTTTTCGTCCGATCGCGGCTACGTTGTAGAAGCACCCGGATGTAAACAAACAGTGAGTATCTAGTTTTTAATGAATATTTTGATATGATGCTAATGAGATATTAATGAGATTGTGGTCTTGTTGGAAAGTAAATATAATTTAGTTTATTTTGATATAAAAAAAATACATAAAAAGTTAATAGTTTTTGAGCAAATTAATATTTTAATAGCAAAATATAATGAATGTTTTTATCACTGTTTTTCAAGTTCTACATTATTTTTTGAGTATCAAATTATAATTGTATATCTTGATTTTTGGTTTAAGTTTAATACTTTCCTTATCTTATCCTTAATTTGCGATAATCAAGTGTATCAAATACGAGTCAACGTGTCAATACGTGCAATTATTTCGCGAGCTTGCGCGGTTCGCGTGGTTTGAGAGTGTAACATGACGCGGTTGCGCTAGTGAGGTAGGAAAACGTCTTCAGGAACTAACCACCCCGGACTGTGCCCGCGTAGTGGATCTAAATACTCTTAGAGAGGAGACCTATGTCCTAGCAGTTGAAAAATTATAGGTTACGTAAAGTACTTTTTAAGCGACGGGTGCTGTGCTGTGATGGTAGTTGGAGTAAAGTTGCGACCAAGTGTCGCCCAAAGACTGTATCAGTGTCACTCCAGCGGCGGCGAGATCAGCTGACAACATTGCTGTCATCGTGGGTAGCACTTAGATTAGACTTACACATACAACATTACATACAACATTATCATGAACGATTGACACAAGCAGGGAGAGTCCTATGCCCAGCTGCAGGAGAAGACGGGGAAATTTAGGCTTTGGTTTTTAATAGTGCTAACCATAGATATAACGAGAGTATTTAATTTTAGCCTTATTTTTTATACACTGAGTAATATAATATTATTGTCACGCTAACGAGATCCTAGAATTTAGAGGCAGTGTGCCTGTGCTCTGTAATTGACTCATTAAACAGATAGAATATTTAGTTGGCTTTTGAAATAATGAATCAACGTGATATATTTATAACATAGTTTTAATACAACGTTTCCTTGACTTTTACCATTCACACCGTACTTAAGTCTGACTCAAAATATCTTTTGATCATCTCAGAATACGCCCCTCAATATCCATTAAGTAGCTCATTAATTATTAATCTGATAACGGAAAGGGGTGATAAATCAACTCAATTAACAACCCCCTTGCCTTTTCAATTCACTGTAAATAGATTTATTGTAAGCGATATTATTTTGATTTTGACAGCCAATCTGAGCGGACGATCGAATTGAAACAAACATTTGTAGACGGATTTCCTTATTTACCCGAGATAACTTTGGTAACGAAAGTTTCTGAGACGAGATCGGGAGAAAAGGAATTTTAGGGACAATAAAAATAATCTTCCATTAATATGGTAAATATACTATTTATGTTTCCACTCGCTTCATTCGTCTATAAAGGTTCTTGGCATATAAAAATATTTATTTTGTTCTTCCAAGGAAAATTGTTTTATGCATTTCTTCAGCATCCTTGGCTGAATTTTCATCTCGTAAAAAAAAACTAGCTTATAATGTTTTTCGGTTCCGAATTAATTATTTATTTTCTTTCACTACGAATTGGAGGGAAATAAAAAATAAACATGACATCTATAATTTATATACGAACGGAATTGCGGATGACAGCTCTCATTTGTATTTGTCATTTTAGTGCTCTATAAAAATATGATTTGGCGAAAACATTGTGTGCCAAATAAAAAGAGATATTTTAATATCGAAGATGAAGAAGTTAAAGGAGTGTTTGATATAGTTTTGGCTGTGAGCCAACGCCACATAGACGACAAGGCACTTAATATTGTTGCCATACATGGCTTAATTGCTCGCTAACCGGGTTTAAACTTGGTCGTGCAGGATATAAACGAATTAAGACGACCCGATCCTCCGTGACTTGAAGAGTTGAAAAACTCTTAGAAAAAGAAACGAACAAGTTTTTCAAGCTTGCACAGCGACTAAACAGTTAATTTCTTTTCCGGGAACTAAAATACTTTATCATGAAATGTTTTTTGCAGATCTGGAATTTATTAAGTGATAAAATAAGGATATATCTGGTGCCAAGAGTGACTTTAAGGCTGACAAAAATCTGCTGAAACTTAACTGTGATAATTAAACTAGTAATGATGATGGGTTTTTTTAATGAGGTATTGTTTTTATAATGAAAGACCATTAGAACGATCCTTATGCACTGGTAGAATCAAACGAGAATAGTCAGGACAACATGTATAAGATGCAGTTGAAAGTAACGAAAGTGGTACAGTAGACACCTAGATACTACGTAGAGTGCCTTGCTCCGGAAGGGAAGCCGGGCCAGCGCAAGTAACAAAAACTAAATATAATTATTACATTTGGCACCCGCTTTCCTTATAAAAATTGTAACACGGAAAATAATTATTTAAATATCAAACTGGATCTGCCTTTGTCTAGCTTTGTGAGAAAAGTCAGAACACAAACCACATCAATGATAGATGAATTGTATGAAAAATGGCACGTCACACAAAAACACGTAGCGCCGACCTCAATTAAATTCAGATACGGACAAAGAAGATAATAGACACTATGACAGATTGAAAAACAGCCAAGAACCAAATCATAACGTTGGGACATAGATCTCGTGGCAGACGGCCATAACAAATGTCTTTCGGGGCTGGCGGCGGCGCTAGATGTATTGGCCTAATAATCGGGCTGGCACGTGTGTGGGTAATCTGTGTGTTTTATTGGGACTTACAGGTGGTGGAAGATAGGGTATATGTGATAGTCGATTTGTGGATAGACTGTTAATTTAACATACATATTTAAACTCACGCTTTTTATAGAAACAGTATAGGCAGAAATTATAACAATAGAACGTCAGTTGCTACGATCCTTGTGCTTCGTCCACGTTCATAATTCTGGTCAAACACGTATCGTTATCAATGATTTCTAATTTATGCTATCCATTGGTCATCATTTGTCAGAAATGACTTACTCTAGCTTAACAATTAGCTCTGTTTTTCAAATCCCATTAACTCATAGAGAAATTTACAGTTTCGTACAATTACCTATATTTCTATTCTTTAATTTGATAGTCTCCAAACTCCAGCAACAACACAAATCCGGAACAAATCTTGCATCAAAACCTTTCCCATATTTTATAAAGCATAAACCGAGTCAGTTTTATTAGATAGACTTGGCCAACGGGACAAAGATATCTCAGTATCTTTCAACTGTGCCAAGAAACTCCGATACCTTCGATACAAAGGAGGACCAAGATCTCCCTAGAGGGATGCTGAGGTATCCTGAGTTATGCTACTTTGGCGGCCGAGTGCCGTAAGCACTCGACGTCTAGTAACGATGTTCGGGCCTTATCACACTGGTGATTTGCAAGTGAGGTGGGAGGCGACTTGGCTCGCTGCGCGGCACGTTACGAACACGCTGCGTTTGCGTGACCAAAACAATTGACGTGAGTGTACAAGAGAGTGTGAACTGGCCGAATCAAATCAATTTTATTTCTTAGTATGAGACGTATACTTATACGTCTCATACTTTAAATGCCTTTTAATGGCATAATTGAAGGAAATTTAATTTCTTTGTGAAATCACGCTGGATCGCATCTTAGCCGCTCTTGCCCCGCTTTAAACCCGCTCGCAAACCGTCACTGTGACGAGGCAAGATAACTTGGACGGAGATAGCTGCAGTAACATAGTAAACCGCGTTTGATTCAAATATGATACACAAGACGAGGTTTTAGTTGTTTCGTAATTGGCTTTGAAAGGCTTATCAAAGATGCTATATGAACAAAGACATTTTCAAGATTATGTGTTAACGAAGGGATTACTTGCTAAGAACACTAGGAATTATGACATGTCTATTAGCTTGGTCACTTCTTCTTTTAGAATCGATGCTACTTTTAAGGTCCTTCGGGCCAAGCAGAGGGCAACGTTAATAGCAGCATCATTCATAGAAGAGTTTCAGCTTCAAAAATTTGTACAGCGGTTTATCTCTAGGACTGCGCGTACCTCTATGACAAATATTTTTTACAACGATTTCCATTTTGATTCATAATCCAAAGATTGATTTCCATTGCGCGAAAATCTACCTGTCGAAAGCAGACCACCTCAAAATCAAACTATTAAATTATTTAATTGACATTTCTATCTTAACCATCCATCTATCTCAGCCAACTTCAAAGATTATCAAGTTCATAACTCCTTGGAGTAAAACAAAGGCGATTACTGATTGAAGTAAACCCAAGAGCCTGAAACCACTAGCTTAACCACTATAACAATGTACGAGGGGTTACAAAACTTTAAACGCCCTTCAAACTCTGTTTATTGATTCGCGGGAAGATCGATTTGCGTGTCTATTAATTAGTCAAAACACCGGTGAACTGAGACTTAACACCGTTGAGCTGGCGATTACATCCTCGTGACATACTCACTGACAGGTTGGATAGCAAGTTTTATTAAGTTCAGGATGGTGAGGAAGGGAAATATCTCGCGGATATTGAAAAACTTTTGTGGGTTTGAATTTATTGTAGCTGTTTTTTTTGTTTGTTTTAATGTTGATGTTCTCATGACTTTTTTCTTATTATAACGTTTGATATGTTAAATTTTTTGGAAATAAAAACTATCTGTACATCTGACACGTGTGCTACCACTATAATTATCAAAATGTGTTCTAAACTTATTCTGACCAACCTGATTGTGTTGAAACATTACAAATCACTGAACAAAAGAAGTACACGATATACACTGTTTTTGGTTTAAAACTAAGCTTATATTGTCACTTATTGGGAGCTCAAAACAATAAACAATCACGGAAGATATCCCGTGTGTGACATTATAAGTTTACACGATATACATAAAACTTTAGACACGTACAAACACATCACCCCGTCCATTATATGCACTAGAAACAAACCATAACAACTACCAAATACGCCACAAATGCAGGTAGGCAATACATCTTACTTCCCCACGTTAGCCATTCCTCATACCTGTGTGTGCGGCCGTCATCTGCCCACATGTGTCGTAAATAAACAATACCGGGACTCGGCTATGTTCGGAACTCGTCGTGCAATTCCGTCGGGCGGTCGGATGGAAACTTACAACTACCGTCCGTCTTTACGTAATGATGAACGAGTGTACGGCGCAGAAGTGAATGGGAGTTGGTTTTAGTGAAGGAGTTAGTTTGAACGTTTCTTATTGGTCGTAAACGTAGTTGTTGAAGGTTGGTGCTCAAGTTTCACGGTGTTATTTTTCTGTTTAGGTGTAAAAATGGTTGGGTGAAGATTTTAATAGGTCTGTTTGTTTTTTTTTTCTGTTGAGCACAGTTATAACTCTCCCGTATTGATCTAGTGAAATTTTTGAACTATGTTATTTTATTAAAAGATTTGTATTATTTTTCCTCAACTCTGCTAGTTTTTGAAATCGAACTTAATATTTTTTATTTTATCTGATGTAGTTAGGAAAATGTTGAGTATAGTATAGTAATGTAGATGGCTTATGAGTAAAGGAAGACAAAAGAAACGATTCATCAATCGTTTCTTTGGTGACTGCGTGAAGGATTATATGGCTAGAAAGGAGATGACTATATTAATTTTATGATAAATGATGTTTATTTTGCAAATAGGTTTTTACAAACACTTTTAAAATTTATTAATAAACTATATAGCGAAGTATGGAAGAAGAAGACATGCTGCGTACCTCAAATCGATTGCATACTCCGAATAAATAGGAATAAAAACAGGAGAAATTGGATGGATGATGCCTAATATTATTGGATTATTCATGGATAATTCAGGCAGAACCGTAACTTTGTTAGTTTTACTTAAACTATGTCAGTATAAATTACTAGGCACAAACAAATACAATGTAAGAACAACATCAGGAACACCTGGTAACAATATATTAGTTTGACGTGTGAATATTTTCAATACATACTGCTAACGTAATTCCCCTGGATGTATTTTGGTGTGGTGAATAATAGCCCATTCCTTTTCACGAGAAGAGGCTTGTGTCCCAGCACTGGGAACACTATAGGCTGATCACGTTATTTTAGGGTTACTTCATAAAATATTCGGGCTTTATCGTGTTGCTATCTTACTCCAAAATGTTTCTTAAAGCAAGAATATTCACCCCGAAAACCAATTTCTGTGGCATTACGAAATTCACGATACTAACAGAGTTTGTAATTACGCCGCGAACAGAGAGAAAAGCGATCTCTATTACCTGTTCCTTAGTACCTTCGGAGAAATGTTGGCACCTACACCTACAGCTAGCAGTTCTGCCTTACCCTTCTAAGAATCAAGACGTAAACTCGAACTTGTACAAAAGAAGATTCTTGTGGGAGTATTAAGTTGTTCGTTATACTAATGATCGAGGTTTATATTAATTATACAGGGTTAGTTTTCAATGACCGGCAAAATTTTCAGAGATGGTTTAGGAATCTATAATATTTTCGATATAATGAAAAAAAAAACCTTTTTTAAATAAAATTTCATTCCTGTCCACAACTAAAAAGCGAACGTGTGGATATTGTAACAGCACAATTCAGCTCAATAGCCTAGATAGGTAGCAATTAGCACACACATAAATTTGGCAGTGCATGCACGCACACAAGTGCCACCATCACCCCACCCACTAAATCTATGATTTAGGAGATTTTCAAATAAATGGTATTATTTTATTTTATATTTTTCGACAATAATATTTAAAATGCTCTTTTGGTTTGATATCTAGATCTTAATTTTAAATTTTGGCTGGTCATTGAAAACTAACCCTGTATATTAAACAAGATAGCTCGTGATAAATAAAATACAACATCAATATTTTCACAATCACTATCGACGCGACGTTGAAACGATTTCATTGAAACTTTTACGATTTCATCGTAATCTGCCAAGAAGTTCTAATAGGAGACTTTTCTGTATGCCAAGATGTCACACCAACTTGAGGCAATTCTGCCCACTATCAAGGATGTATGCTGCATACAAAGAGCACGAAGGGGACATTGATCTATTTAACTCTTCGTTACTTGCTCTAAAAAAGGTCGCCCTTGCCATTTAATGGATCTCTACCTACTCTAGTCAAATATTTACCTAATCTTATACAACATTTTTTTTTTAAATCTATTATAAAATAATTTAATCAATTCTAATTTAATATAATTTAGTCTAATTTAATAAATTCTATTTTAATTTATTCTAATTTAATATATTCTAATTTAATTTAATCTATGTTATTTATTTTATTTAAGTAATTAAGTGTAATCTGCATATTTTTCCAAAATATTCTTGTGTCAATAAAATTAATGATTTAATTGTATATTTTTCTGCGCATAAAGTAGTGCATGCTGTGCTTTTCTGTAAGTGATGAGGCGCTTAGACTTTAGTTTGAATTGTACAAATTATAATGTAACAGTGTACTCATTGTTGAGAAGCCTTATAATAAATAAATAAACTAGATAGATTTATTGATAGAACACCTACGAGTCATTGTACCTTACCAATGAAATTTATAATTATTCTTCTATCAGTAAGTTCACCAGAAACATAACATCATGCCTGCCCTGTTAGGGCTACGTCCTGTTAGGCCGACGGGTTAGGCAGAAGTGTACCTAATAGTACACTCATATTTCGCCAGTTATATTTAAGGTGCCATGTAATTGGGAGTTAACCTATTGCCATCAACCGAGCACAAATCCAGACTTTTATTACGTGGGTGTAATATACAACCACATATACAGGGTGTAAACAACCTCATCACGAAGCCGTCAACCAAGCATTCTGTACAACAAGCTAAGTAACTTAGCGCAAAAATTATTGCTGGGAAACGACTTTTTTTATTTGGGGTGAAATATCATGTTTTGTGGTAGAACTCAATGTAACGCACTCAAAACATTGTGCTGATGGATGGATTGAATAGTACGGGAGTAAAAATCTTACATTTAAAAACATTAAAAAAACTTGTCAAAAAGTTGGAACTTTGACCCCCAATATCTCCGTAACTAGAAGGTTCCCAGGTATGGTGTGGAACAAGAAAATGATCGCAATGACGGGGAGAACAAGCGCCTTTCGACTTCGTTAAGAGGTTTTTTACACCTTTTATAAATCAATGAATGTTTCCACTGCTGCGACACAAGCCTCCTCTCTATGACAGGGAGTGGGCTGTAATCGATCATGCGGGCCCAGTGTCACAATGTCACATGTCTTGCACTTTTGGTTCTAGGACATTCTGGTTTCCTCTCGATGTTTTCCTCTCCCACTTTATCCATCAACATTCGTGTTCATCGATAAAAATCGACGGTAAAATCCTAAAAAGTCACGACGTCTATCAATATCATCGATCGATTTCGATTACGTGGGTGTAACACCTCTCGACAATCTGTCTATGGCACAAGTTTATACACAGTAATCCTGGCCTTCCTCTCTCACTTTATCCATCAACATTCGTGTTCATCGAAAAAATCGACGGTAAAAACCTAAAAAGTCACGACGTCTATCAATATCATCGATCGATTTCGATTACGTGGGTGTAACACCTCTCGACAATCTGTCTATGGCACAAGTTTATAAACAGTAATCCTGGCCTTCCTCTCTCACTTTATCCATCAACATTCGTGTTCATCGACAAAAATCGACGGTAAAAACCTAAAAAGTCACGACGTCTATCAATATCATCGATCGATTTCGATTATGTGGGTGTAACACCCCTCATCTGTCTATGGCACTACAAGTCTATGAACAGTAATCTGCTCCTCCCACATGGTCCAACGTATAGGCTAGCGCATCCGGAGGGAGTTACCGGAATTAGATTATGGAAATTAGTTTAGTTCGATGGCCGGCATGCACCTGAATCTTGATTACATCATACTGCAATTTATCAATTTTCTACATTGTTGTTCGTACATAGTAGGCGTGTGATGAAGCGAGTTTTAGTGGGAGATACAGTACCTATTTGTGGATTAATCTCCTTTTTATTAAGACTGGGCAGCTCCTAATTTTATGAATAAAGAAAAGCTATCTTGGATTTTAGTCGGTTCAACTCTGAAAAATAACAGTGCGCATTTAATTAGACATTTATTTATTTTTCGCGCAGCATTACTACAATCGGACATTATTATACCTTACCTTCTATCTTATTTATTTAATTACAACGGTACAAGATATTGGAAACAAAAAAACAATACAGTTTAAAACTTAACACGCTTTTGGTAAGTACATAATTTATATATATCCCATAAACATGGGAACTGCTTTTCACTGTGGCTTGTTAATTTTCTTGCAAAAAAAAAATTATATTTGTTGGACAAAACCGTCTCCAAATTACGTACTTCGCTCTGCAAATCTGCATACAACATAGTCAACAATATATCGTTTTCGGTTAGCTATGTTGTTACGTTCACATTCAGAGGCAGCTCGACCGAAGAGATTAGGGAATCCTTGAAGCGAGGTGAGGCGTAAACCCTAAGACAGATCGAGTTGGCGTCACATTGTGAGACTCTGTCTCACCTGGGAGATACAAAATGATAAGGCTAGGTGCAGACTGAGCCAATCCTGACTATTAGGTAGATTAAAGCTTTATGCGCACGGCCTTATTCAAGATACGATTGCGTAGGTACTGGCTTAGACTAGTCACCATCATCTTCTACATAGCCTTTTCCCAACTATGATGGGGTCGGCTTCCAGTCTAACCGGATGCAGCTGAATACCAGTACTTTTCATGGAACGACTGCCTATCTGACCTCCACAACCCAGTTAGTACAAGGTAATACTATACCTCTTGTAGACTAGTTGTCAGATTTTCGGGCCACCGACTACCTGTAACGACTGTCAAAGATCTACTAATGAGAGCGGCTTATCGTGCTTTCGTGGCATAGACTAGTACATCGTTAATATTGACTTACACATATAACTCTAACATCTCAGAAATAACTTAGGTTCGTTCACCTACATGCTAATACTTGACAACATCATGACCCATTTTCATAATTAGTATTAGTTCTAGTAGATATAAGAAAAAATAGGTAAACATCATAATTATCTATTGTTTCTTTCAAGAATGTTAAGCGAAGAAGTAAGTTTGTTACCTATTTTATAAAAGTTCTTCGCTATTTTGTTACTAAAAGCTCTAGGATTATGATTGTTTAGTTTAGTTGATATTATTATGTTCTATCCGATAACCCCATTACGGAACTAGTACTTAGAATTCCATAACAAGAAACCCAATATCACTTTGTCTAACCTGAGAACTGACCACTAGAAGCGATATTCGGAGATTTCCTTCGCATAATAATATATACGACATAGTTGTAAGATTAGAACTTTATGTACGAGTATATAGGCGATGCGAATTCGTGGTAATCCCTAGCGAATGGAAAGAATACGACAGTGGAATGGAAGCCTAATGTCGATCAGGGCTATTTTTGATTCTTCTTCTCTTTGGACTGTCCTACCGGGATAAAAAGTATCCTAAGTCCTTTCGCATGTCATAGTCTACCATAAATATGCAGAATTTCATCAAAATCCGCTCAGACAATAATAAGGCCTGAATAGATAAAAGACACACAGAGAGTTTGTTTTGCATTCATATTATTGGTGTGGATTATTTCATATAGAATTTGCTAAATTTGTTAAATACAGCTGTTGTTTTGTATAACATGGCCATAAGTGCTCATAAAAATAAAATTAACATAAACATGCAAATTAGATTGTAAAATTTTGTATGAAAGGTTTTTTATCGTTGCCCCACATTATCATGTCAGTATCATAACATAACATAACATCAGGTAGGTACACATAAAATAAACATGGTAATCTTTGATACAACTATTGTTAGATAGAAGATTTTGTATACCTTGGTATAAAACTAGTATCAAATACTTAGGTCAATATTTTGCATGTTCAATCAAAACTGTTAATTGGTCAAAACCACATTTGACTTGTGTCAGTCAAAACCCTTATTAAGTTAAAATGCGTTTTCTCTTTTAATAAAAAAGTAATGTTAGAAACTCGATTGAAAAGACTGACAATCAAAAACCAAGCAGCGCGTGTTATGTATCAAAAAATTGTTTGTTTTCAGCCTTTTAGTTCAGACAAAAATTTCGCAGGCGATTTAACGTTTTTATCATAAGACTTTTTCACGTTTTTACGATTTAACAACACATTTTTACCTAGAATTACTTACAACACAATATTTTTCAAAGGGTCGCACAAAAAAAACCTAACCAGTTCCTAAGAAAATGTGAGTTATTGATAAAATAGTTTTAACTGGTTTATTTTACAGCCAAATATGTGTAGAATCCTTAACCAAAGAGCCAATCACTCAGCCTTTACTTCAAAAGTGCTATCACTACACTAAATGACAGATCGAGAACAAAAAACCGTCACTTTATGGAACGTTACCCCGATGTCTTTAGACTCACTCCGACATTTGAACGAAATGGACAAATTACCCCAATTTGAAGTTACTTTTGTTCACAAATTCGCTCAAGTTATATCAGACAGACAAGTGGTTTCGATGTCATTTGTTAGAAACAAGAATTCAAACACATTTTCTAATTTATTATTGGACAGGGACACATTCAAAACGAAGAGCTCCCTCGAGTCTATGTATGGAGTCAAAATATCTACAATTTAAGAAGAGTACAAATTGGGTCGTGTGGTTTATGTCACATGCCTGTGTATGAGCAAAATTGAGATTTTAGAAACTCATAACCTCGTTTTATAAATTACCCATTACGCGACTATTACCCACTTGAGGATGACCAGCCTTGATACCTATTATTCTAGTCGGGATACTGACCGCTTTGTTTTCGTTTATTTTTGTAATAGTTGGTAAGTTCTGAATCTTGTATTGTTTACATTATTGTGATTTACATTGACTTAGTAAGCACTTAGTAACGGCTGCTATGAATTAACAAGAATGGGCATTATATCTACGTTATACTGATCGATACATCTGGAAACGGCATCGATTCCGGAATGGTGACCGCACGTCGGCTAGCGCAACGTTGGCAAGCCTCCCAGAACGTGGACCTATAGTTTGACCTTGGAAACTGGATGGGAGAACTAGTACAGGACCGGTCGATGAGGCGACGCTCAAGGAAGGTCAATGGTCAGTGGACATTCTTCTGCTGAAATGATGATGACGACGACATAAAATCTTACAGACCAATGATTACCACTCTTTTTTTTCGGATGGGAAATCATCAAATGACTCCCGCTCTGGGCGGAGCAGGAGGGAGTGTGATTCCGTTTTTATTAATTAGTTCTAAATGAAGAACCAATTTTTCAGGCCCGTGGATGGAAAATTAAAGATGAATAAATTCAAGATTTTTCATATTAGAAAAGGTTCATATACAAAGCTTCTACATTATTTTTCTGTCTAACTAAAGTTCTGCATAGACAAAGACTTCACTGTAACAAAAACTCCTTCAGTAATGCCCTAATGAATATGCTGATTTGGTAATGTAAGAACATTATACTGTTCTAGCTGCTTATTTAGTGGCACTAATAGGAATAGAATTCCAAGAAATCTCTTGAAGTTACCAGACGAGCACGATAAATCTTGTACCTACTAATTAGAGCGTGAAGTCCTCATTTTACTTGCCACATAGTTCTCTATCAGCCTGATAACTTAATAAGAATACAACCAAAAAGCTTCACGATTCCATCGTGAAGGGTCCGTTTACATCCTGTATACAACCAAGCATTCTGTGCATCAAACTAAGTAACTACGCAAAAATTATTGCTGGTAAAACTCAAGGTAACGCACTCAAAACATTGTGATGTGGTGGACGCATTTAATAGTAAACGGGTTATGGACGTATTTAATGTAAAGTTATGACCTTGAAAACTAGTATTTAAAAAAAAAATACTTGTGAAAATCTTTGAACTCCAATTTCTCCGTAACTATCTCCGTTCCAAGGTATGGTCCAAAACAAAAAAAATATCGCAATGACGGGGAGAACAAGTGCCTTTCGGATTCGTTATGGGTCTATTTACAGCCCTCATATACAAAAGAAGTTTATGCAGATTTCTCATTGTACAGGAAATCTATACAAAATGAGGCCACGTTATACTAGTAATGTATAGCTTTCCTCAAAGAAAACATTCCCCATAAAGACAACTTCATTACTGAAAGACGCCACTGCTGGACATAGGTTTTCTCCAAGTGCCACCACGTCCACTGGTCCTGTGCTTTCGGCTTTGTGGATTCTAGCTATCTTCATCAGGTCATCGGTTCACCTTATGGGACGTGTTCCAACGCTGATCCATCCGGTACGTGGTACCAAAGACAATATAGCCTACTTTTACTCGATGAATTTAAAAAATAATGTTACTAAGGAATCTTGTTTTAAATACGCGTGGAATCCAGACTGTCATGCCTCGAAGAACAGTTGCATACATTTTTGCGCTACTGTTAATTTTGCCATCCACAACTTTCCATGGCGACAGAAATGGTCATATATCACGCTGAAAAAGGAATGATCTTATGTTCCAAATTCACCAAGCGTTCATTTCAAAGCTTGTCAAGCCTAGAATTGAAAAGAAAAGGCAGAATCACAACAATCAATTTTCAACGCTGTTATTTTTAAGAATAGAGTACCTTTTTGTTAGTTTTCGGGGAGAGACCTTCAAAAGGCGTCCGTGCTTTGGGGAATAAGACCGGTATTTTTTTACCTCACTAAAACTATCCCAGAATAAATCAGCAATAGATGGCACGGGGGCACCGTAACATTTTTTTAAACTGTGCTAGACCCCATTTGCCCTTTTGACCCCCGACTGTTTGCAAGGTTTGCCGGACCACATTCTTAAGAAGAACAAACAGGTAACCCATCTTTCTTTTTTTAGCTCAATTTAGATAAATCTGACTTTTTTCAAACTACATTTTCAAGAAACAAGTATATTTAACTAATAACAAGAACCCAGGTATCAACTGTCGGCCTTAAGCCGACTACGGTCTTGGCAAACACCGGATACAGCTGGCAAGTGCCGGCAATACGAAACGGATCCGGATTGTTTACGATCGCCCGTGTCGGAGGAATAATCTCGCGGTTCGCCGCGTCACACCAAATTGTCAGCTCTACGACCGATATTTGTGATCAATTGCGGAGGAAAGGTTTTGGAATTCACTTTGCTAAAACCCTTTCAAATACACTAAATAATTATGTTATATTTCTCAAGCCTTCCTCTCTGCACGAGAATCTAATTTCATGTTGAACAGATCTCTAGGAACAGTCTACAAAACATAATAATCATGCCTATTAACCCCCGAAAGTTACGGCATATGTATTACCTAATAATACACCCACATCTCGCCAGTTATGTGTAAGATCCATGTTATAGCTTGCGAGCCTGAAAGAGAGAGAACTGAGCAAAAATCCAGATTTCTTGGCTGGGAATGAGAAATTCTTTATGTAAAAAACCAAAACACTTTGCCCAACAGGGCAATCAAGCCCATGACCTCATGATGAACAGTCAGGCTTGAGACCATTATAGACTAATGAGGCAAAACGCTTATTATAATTCCACTTCACATTTCTTACAATCTTTATGCTTCGTTTAGTGTTCTTAATCTTCGTGTCAATAATTTTATTTATTTCAAGTTATATGCCACTTCGATAGCATTTGTAATGACATCAGAAAAGACCCACAATGTGTTAATAGATTCATAAAAGTAGCAGAACAGGATATGGGATATCATTTGCGACGTGGCTCCACCACAGTCACACTTTATTTCATTAAGCCTCATGACCTACACGGGAATATAATTTAATGTTGGACAGATCTCTTGGTCAACTATTTGTTATAAGACTAGGGTAAATATTCGTAGAAATTAGTGTCAAAGCTCAGTTAATCCTTCAGTGACAAACTCTGACCTAGACGAGGTGCTGGCATTTCATGCTTATGCGAGGCGTGAATCGGACTGAGCGCTTCTAATTCCTTTATATGTGGATGATACATGAACACACAAAATAAAATGTAAGACATGTCCGATAAAAGATGGCCTACGCCTTGAGAGTTACAATGCCGGCGTTAACACTCAAAGCAGTATAATACCTACTTAACCGTTGGATACGTAATAAAACCAAAAACCATGTAAACTCCAAAGTTATCTTAGCATAAAAGGTATCCGACCTTATTTCTAAAACTTTCATCTAGGTCAGTTCAACGCTAAAACCATTTTAAACAAATAATTTCTAAGTCGGTAACTTTTAAAAAGTTCTGTCTCGTCTAAATCGATTTATTTTGCCCGTCCGTCCGTTGAAAGTACGTTTGTGAAAGGAATTTCTATAATTCAACCCTCAAAGCCTCACAAACTTGTTTGATTGCTCATGTCTTTGGCAACATTCGGAGGGTTAAGAGCTGTAGTGTGAATGGCTCGAAACTAATTGAATAGCTCGTGTTTCTCCAAATGCTTTTAAAAGTCTACATTCTCTTTAAAGTTGGATTTAGATTAGTGGACTGCGGTAAATTGTATGTGGATTATTTTGTAAACAGAATTTAATGCTGATAGCGATGAATACCCATGTATTGTTGGCTAGGCATCTATGCTGAACGTGTTATACATGTCGTAACCCAGCAGAATTAACTTTTACGTATGACATTATTATTTTAAGAAGAAACATTAAAATCTCTACTCCCGCATTGAAAAATAAATATAACATTAGTGAGCAACGAAACTCGTTACAAGCACAACCATCTAATACGCCATGTTTACAAGCAACCACTCACAGCCCCTCAAGAGAATTCCGTCACAATACTCAATCAGCCAGCTCAAACACCATTGATTGTCCGATCCAAACATCACAAATCACGATGGTCACCGCTGCCAGCCAGTTATAAAAAAAAACACAACAGAAGCCTTTTCTTTGGTCCCCACCTGTCATTACTCTGGTCCTCACCTGTCAGTTGTTTGGTAGCTGTCATGTGACAATGTTCCCGATGTCAAAAGGTCTGAAGGAGATCTTTTGTGAGCAATGTCAACAAATATTTCGTTTTGACGACATGAAATAGGAATGGCGGTAAAAACGTTATTCATAGTATTGAGGCGGCCATTTTTGTGAGTATAGAGCAGGTTTTAAAAGAAATAATTTCCGTAATAGTTCTGTAATGAGGTTTCTTGGAATTCGTGTTTGTAATTACGTGAATTCGGTTAAAGACAGTATGTCTTCGGGTAAAACGTTATTTAATCTATTGGAATATTTAATGTGAAAAAATAGTATAGGTATTATGGTGTAGGTAGGTACTCATGTTTAAGACAATGAACATATAAAAGACATCATTGATCGATGAAAACTTACTTATTGTTATTTCTGAATCTTTATAAGGTCTTAGGCCTACTTAGGTTTATTGATTTAGTTTTCTCTTTAAAACCAATTTACCTATACAGCAAAGAGAAAGAGTGTAAGTGAGTGTCTGAAGTCACTTTATCAAATCCCAGTGCAAAGGCACAAATAATTATTTTTTTGTAACCACAATTTTATTTTATTTTGCTGACGCAAAAATAAGTACCTATCTCAAAATACTAGTTCAAAGCCATAGACTGTGTATTTTTCTGAGAAATCATCTCGATACAAAATAACACAAATCGACTTTTACGGTCTCAAAGAGCACGACTTATTATTTTGATTGACTGTTAATATTTTTTACTCGTAGAACGTCAGGCTTTTGAGCCTTTGAAACTCGAAGACTCCATTTTTATTTTAGCCTTATTACGTCGTCAAAATCACTATTATTAGCTGGGCCCTGGAATACTTATTTTTTGTAAATTAAGATTGTGACCACATTGAGGCGAAGCGGAGAGACAAAAAAGTAAGCTATTTTCGCTTTTCTCTGCTCACTCCCGACTTTTGATGCGTTTTATCTTTGTCAATATTCATTGATTTACAAAAACAAAAAATACGTGTCCATTCATTTCAAATACTCTAACTGACGGACTAAATAGATTTGCAATTTTTGATACTGTCGTCATGCCTATTAACTCAACATCGCTCCGCTACGCTCAGCTTCACCGAACTCCGCTTCGCTCCTCACTATACCATCACCCAACCTCTTGACATTTTGGGGTCGATCTCGAGGCGAGCAAATATTTAGTTAGGTTTTTCTTCTTCTCCATGCGGCTTATACAAACTAATATGACGGATATAAATCGCGTCGGTTCCTATATCCGGAGAATGACTTTGCTTACGAATAGTAAGTAGTATGGTAATGCAACTGTTCCAATTCTACTTACTCGAGGATATCAGACGGTAGCAGATGCAGTCGTAGTTTAAACGGTCGGTAATTTATAGAACTAAGGAATACGTTTGTGTAATAAAGTCGTTAATTCTCGTTGAATTTATACGACCCAGGTTATTAGACTTGTTTAAACGTTTTTTTGATGTTACAGTTATGCTTTTAAGTCTAAAAGCATAACTGTAACATCAAAAAAACGTTTCAGCAATTCAAAGCCCTTCGTAGCTAGTCAGCTACGAAGCGCCGGTAGTTGCTATTGAATATGAATTTTAACACAATGACAACTCTTAAAAACCGTTTCAATTTGTTGATCTCGTCTAGTTTGTTTGGTGAAATCCACTCTTAGTTATGGAACTGTGTAAATAGGAACCTAATACCTTAATCACAATATCTTGAACGCCATATACGCTTTAGACGTGGAGTTCCGGACATGCCAGCCCGTTATACAACACAATACAATTAGGTCTCGTTTTGAATTCAAGAGTGTAAATGTTTGCAAAGCACATTACATTTTCATAAAACAAACAAGCAAAAGTATAAAGAACTTTAAAATTTAATGCCCCATCTAGCGGTAGGTATGCACAGTTATTCATTAAGATGGATAACGCAATTTTGCGCCTTAGCGTTTTATGACATAATTATTTTATGTTCTAGAATACGTTGCAGTTTTCAGCTGTCGAAACCAATTTAAATTTTCTTTGAGCTATTTAGAAATAAATTAAAAACGATTACAGTTAGGTCACAAACACGTTTCAAGCTAACATCGAAACGCAGGCAGACATCACTCTCAAGCTAGGCTAATACCACTTTCATGGCAAAAGCTACACCAGTCAATAGCCTTATACAGGATGCTCCCACATCCCCGTATACAGGGTGAGCTAGTGCAACCGCAACTAGTCGCCACAAAGTACGATTGATTTGCAAAGCAACTGCAACGTACCTGTAGTACGGGTATACAGTGACCTAAGTACCAGTAATACAGGTATATAGGTGCGTACGACACCGTTTCCTCAAACCACGTAGTGTATTACTGAATTAATTTGTGTTAGGAAATTGGCTTGAAGAGATGTCGGTTTGATACTTGCAGGCATGATGCTTTAAATTTAGAGTGCTTTAGATCGTATTTCTCTTTCGGCCCGTTGCATACGTAATATCAAGGTACAGTCACGATTAGATAAAGTCGACAAATCTATGAACTTTTTGTAAAATAAATGCAGTCTGTATGACCGCGTTATTCTAAACGTTGCAATTATAATGTGTGTAATTGTGTGTTGTGTTATTTTTTTAATGTTTTATTTTTTTAATTTGTATAGAAATTAATAAAGGTATAATGTAACTTAATTATTCAATACCTGAGGAGGCTCCCGTTAGGCAGCTGGATCAAGGACTTGATTCAGAGAGCGAAAGGTACTGGACATGCCGTGAGTGTTGTTATGAGGTTTCTCTCTCTGGAGCCCTGATCGCCGGTAGCTTGGACCCTATTCGATATACCAGTGGGCTAATTATTGATATTATTTTTAAATGTTTTTTTTTTTTTAATAATATTTAATTATATACAAAAATTAAATATAAATAAATAAAGGCCATAATAATGTAACTTAATTAAGCGTAGAAATCTCGATGTACAAAGATGTCGTCTTTCGCGAGTTTCTTATAATTTAGTAAGTTATCCATGATGTTACTTATTCTAAAAACTTTCAAACAGGACATTTTACCTTTCACCGAACTATTTCCGTAGAAACAAAGGCGAGCATAATTTGATACTGTATCGGGTGGCGTACCTACCTGTATGTAAGACACTAAGCTATGTTTCTGACAAAGGAGTTGATGTGGGGTCGGCTGAGACGATAAATACGTGGCACAGCTACTCATTTATCTGATAAAAGGTCTTTTTGTTACGTAATTATGTCACTAGGTGACTAGTTTTTGATGTTGGGTTTAAGGAAAAGGCGATTCTTCTTTTGTAGACTTTTTATATGGCTATTTTAGGTCTATTTGTAGTAATATGTTTAATTGGTGGTGGTAATATATCAGTTATCATATTATATAAATCAGGTACTTCCGAACGATTATCTAATGTATGGCATGCAAATTACAATGACAGATGTGGTGCTGGGGGGGGGAAGCTTTTTGCGCCTTCTCAAATCACACCCTCACTTGGAAGAAGTCTAAGCGTTTTGGGGGTGTGTTTTTGACGTTAGGTACCTAACGTGTATTTAGTTGCGTATAAAATTATACATGGCTATACTGACGCCTTGGAATTACATGCGGAGCTGTGTCAATTATTTGTTCCAAATAATTATATTCGCTCTAGAATACATATAAATTGTTTAATGTCCCATTTAGTCGTACTGTAGCTCGATCCACTTCCCCTATACCGCGTATGCTTTCGATGCTCAACGCGCTCGTGGAGACCAACCTTGGATTGGACTTGTTTGCTGATGAATGAAGACGATAATATTAGAATGTTTGTGGTTCTGCGAGAAGACCGAGTAAAAGGATTAGGTATTTAATTTAGTGTTAATGGTTTATGCTGTACTAAATAAATAAATAATATATTTTTTATTCTCAAGCTCCACATCCTTTCTTTGAGAACAAAGTTATTTGCTTACGCAGATAAAATCCCGTTGTCACTTAGTTTGAAACCTAGTTAAAAAACCGTGGTGGAATGTTTCCCGCGCTTTATTTTGTTCCCAAAAGCGAAAAATTCTTTACCAAACTAAATAACACACGAATTCATTCATCAAACGTTTTTGGGTCCACAAAGCGTCCTGCAAAACTGCCTAAAATGGGTTTGAATTGATTCCCGATACTGTTCACTACAGTGAAATAAAGAGTGTGTTCGTTCGTTAACCCTCGTTCTTCGTAGACGGCTGCTTAACGTCACCGGCCAAAGTCGCCTAAAAACAAACAGCCGATCGCAACCAACTGTAGTTATAAGAAACTCGGTACAAAGTTGTTTAAACAAATGTTCCGCGGTGTGTGGTGTGAGGGAAAAGAATGGAGCGGTGTGTTGGATAAAAAAATCATGATATACTTATATCTTTATGTAAGTAAGTAGGTTTGTACAAATATTTTTGACGAATAACAACATAAACTGCATTAAGAAAATTATTACAGGATCTTTTGGAGTTCGTTCATCATTCAAACCGAACACCAAAAATAATCCGTTGAAAGGCACTGTTGTTGAGTGTTGAGACTCCGCGCATCAGTAGTAAGTTTCCCTCACTCGTCAGTTTATTTAATTGGACAGGTTTGTGAATTAGACAATTGCGTCCACTCGACAGTTTCCAGTGTTTGCAATAAGTTTCTTCGAACTTAGCTAAATTGTAAAAATGTTGACGTGTCAAAGTATTCTAACAACCTACTTACAAAAAAAAGACATTTTATTTCAAGCATTTAATTTTGTGAAATAAAAAATAAGATCGTGTTAAATCCAATTTTGGCCACACGCCAAAAGACCCATGTACAGACTTAGTGTAAGTACCAGAGGGCCTTAACAAAACAACACTCTATAGTAACAACGAAGATGTAGAAATCAAAAATGTATTAGATTGCCAAAAGCTAGCAAAAAGCTTATAGGTATCAATCCTGGTGGAAAATTGGAAGACAGAGTTGAGCAGCGAGCACCCTACAAACTAAAATTAAACAATTGCTATAGTAAAGGTAGTTTCCTTTGACAAACTCTACCACAAGAAACTCTAATACAATGAAGCTACTACAAGTTAGTAACAAGTTTTGATCTTAAATATCACTCGGTTCAAGCCCTCGAAGCCCAAGGCTAGTTTCAGCACCACGAATACTGTGTAAAATTAATTACATTGCGATGTAAACGGCAAATACTACAAAGTGCTCATTATTCTATTCTTTTGAGGTACGAATTAATTAACTAATTTGAATTTATATTTAAACGAGTAGGTACGAACTACTGCCTTTGTAAATAAATACTTACGTTTTTCTTATTATCGATTTCGATGACTTGAAGGATAGTACTGACATTGAGAGAGAGCGCAGGTCATTGTCTGTACGATGCAATATGTTAGCTCGCAGGTGTGCACGTTGTACAAAAAAAGTTAAAGTTACTTTGTTTAGAGCATGCTGTTAGTCCTTTTACACGTGCAGCCTGTGGGTTGACTATTTGCAGAGGGCATACAGTGACCTGAGAGTGCAGTACAACAATGCATTTAGGATGCTGATGAGGCTGCCTCGGTATTGCAGCGCATCCGGCATGTTTGCCGAGGCCCACGTAGACAGCTTCGCTGCATCATGCGCAAGCGTTGCATCTCTGTCTTAACACGCATGCGTGCTAGTACCAACAGCATCCTGTGCGGATTGTCGGACCGGTGGAATTCTCCAATGCTCGAGCGCTGGATACGACTACACACGGTCAAGTAAACACGCGCACAAGTATCGGAGTATATCCAATGGGTCATGTATTTTATTTTTGTATTTAGTGTTTGTCATTAAGTACTAACATTAGTTTCTCATAAGTATTTCTGTGTTACTAACAATTTTTATGGATGTTTATCTGAAAATAAATGAATAATAATAATAATCCTTTATTTTTTTTATTTTTTTGTACCCGAAGCAAATAACAAAATATCCATGGAAACTATTTATTTGAATAAATTGACACCTTACGTCAATTAGACATGTAACTATTTAATACAACCGTCAAAAATGGAGAAACAGATTTCAGTAATTTATTGTGATTACTAACTAAACGGATAATCAAGTTGCTTATTAATCAATTTACCTGCATGATTTTACATTAAATATTTTAATTTAAATGACTACAATCGCTTGATATCCAACGTTCCTTGTACCTCTAACAACTGTGTAACGAAAAAAAACCATAAATCATTGTAATTTTGATAAACTTTTAGCAGAAACCCAATAGTTGGTTTATTTTGATGAGAAAATATCAGTGACTTTTTGTATGAAAAAACCTTACCCCAGAATTCGTCCTGTATCTTGGGTGCGTTTACAAACATTTAAACTCACATACACAAACAGCCAGACCTGGAACAACTACCTGAAGGCCATACAAATATTTGTTCCGTGCGGGGATCGAACTTGCGACACGCAGTGCAGCAGTCATTCGCTTAGCCACTGCGCCAACCGTGCCGTCGAACTTTGACAGAGCTGCAAAGTCAGATTTAAAACAACTGTGAAAAGACTTAAGGATCAATCAACGCGCTCCCGCTCCCGCTATCTCTGATGACTCGAGCAGCGTCACAAAGCTTTGTTTACATAAGTGACCCCCAGCGCCGCGGGAATACATTACCGGACTTGTGAATGGACAATTTCAATGTTGATATTGACATTAAAATAATTATGTTTACATACACCGACGATTTCTTTCAATTTTCGTGAAGCAGACGTGTTTCTATATGGCGTAACATTAGATGTATCGCCGGTATTGCTGTCAGGGCGGCGATGTATTGCGAATCATTTGAATCCGATTGTTTTTCTTTTACTCTTTTGTTTATATTTTTTCTGTACAATTGTTTTGTATTTAGAGTGTTCCGTTTCATTTGTATTTACTAATTGGTAACAGGATAAACATTAATTATAAAACCTCAATGTTTATTTCTGTCTTTATTAATTTTCGTCTTTGTTCATAATAATTTTCTTTTCTTCAGAACTCGCGGCGGTATCGTGAATGATAAACAAGAAAGAATTCCTCCCAACAGAAACTTTCGCTCGTGCTAAACATAACAAAATTTAAATCAACACAAATTTTATTAGGAAGTTAAAGAAATCCGAGCTGAGGAGAATCAGCGGTGCGCACCTTCAAGTTCCCAACATCGATCCTTACAAAATGTTACGCAAAAACAATTTATTCTGGAGAGGATCCCTTTGGGCCGGCTTATCGGGAGGTACTTCATTTGTTGGCGAGATTTGAAGTCCGTTATCTAGATGGGGTAGTTAAAGCCCCAGCCGAGCGTGTAAAGTGGGCGCGACGCTGGTACGACACAGACATCAAATGATATCTTATGAATTATACAGATTATTATGCTGGACTTTTGAGCAGAGAATAAATTTATGAATAGTACATCTGTGGAGCTCATTAATGCCTCAAGTGATGGCCTCATTTAGTTAAGAACGTTTGAAGTCACGCTGATTAATATTTAATTTACTTTTTCTTTCATCCTACCTACCCACTACAATCTAGACTTTATAATTAATGTTAGTCATTTCAAGACAAAGACAGATAATAGGTATATATAATTCAAAGCCTGAAATTGATGGTCTAATTCCCTTACAACTTACCAAACAATGTCCTCCAATCACGAGACAGAGAACTTTATACCCGAAACTTTTACAGACGTACAAATATAACACAGTTTCTTATGTTGTTACCAAAATTACTTTGCTTCGGTTTCGTGTTTATTTCCGACATTACAACTCATCCAAATAACATTTTAGTCGCCACCGATAAAACTAAAGCACGTCGTCAACTTGACTGTCATGTTACTTGCGAAACTAAGATCAAATGTTACTTAGTTACTACTAAATTGACTATAATACCCATTTTCATAGACACTAAGAGATCTATAAACGTAATGCGCAAAAATGTGGCAGTTACTTAGGGCTTTAGTATATTTCATTACAAGTGCGGAAAGGCTGTCATTGCAAAGAGTTCCGACAAATGTCTACCCGAGCCGAGGCGCAGCCGAAGGCGAGGGTTGACAGTCGGAACAAGTTGCAGTGACGGTTCCGCAGGTGTACTGAACGACTATTTTTAATACAGTTGCGAAAAAATGAAGCAATTTAATCTAAATATATAAAAGAAGAAACTGACTGACTCATCTATCAACGCACAGCCCGAACCGCTGGGTCTACAGATTCCAAATTTGGCAAGTAGGTTCCTTATGTGGTCTAGGGGAGCACTAAGAAAGGATTTTTCAAAATTCACCCCCTAAGGGGGTTAAACGGGGCTCTAAAGTTTGTATGGGGAAACAAGATTAGTTAGACTATTTTATTCGAAACTTCACAGGAGTGCTCCTTTTGATAAATAAGTAGAAACGAGTTTCAGGGTTTTTCAGAATTCAACCCCTAAGAGGGGGAAATGGGGTGACAAAGTCTAAAAATCAATGCACAGCCTAAACCGCTGAGTCTAGAGATTCCAAATTTGGCACATATGTTTCTTATGTGGTCTAGGGGTACACTAAGAAAGGGTTTTTCAAAAGTCATCCCCTCAGGGGGTGAAACGGGACTCTAAAGTTTGTATGGGAAAACAAGATTAATTAGACTATTTTATTAAAAACTTCACAGGAGTCTGTACTCCTATTGATAAATGAGTAGAAATGAGTTTCAGGTTTTTTCAGAATTCAACCCCTAAGAGGGCGAAATGGGGTAACAAAGTCTAAAAATCAATGCACGGCCCAAACCGCTGAGTCTAGAGATTCCAAATTTGGCACATACGATCCTTATGAAGTTAAGGGGTGCAATAAGGTAGGATTTTTCAAAATGTACCCCTTAAAGGGATGAAACGGGGCTCCAAAGTTTGTATGGGGAAACAAGATTAGTTAGACTATTTTATTCGAAACTTCACAGGAGTCTGTACTCCTATTGATAAATAAGTAGAAATGAGTTTCAGGGTTTTTCAGAATTCAACCCCTAAGAGGGGGAAATGGGGTGACAATGTCTAAAAATCAATGCACAGCCTAAACCGCTGAGTCTAGAGATTCCAAATTTGGCACATAAGTTCCATAAGTGGTCTAGGGGTACACTAAGAAAGGGTTTTTCAAAAGTCACCCCTAAGGGGGTGAAACGGGGCTCTAAAGTTTGTTTGGGGAAACAAGATTAATTAGACTATTTTTTTTAAAACTTCACAGGAGTCTGTACTCCTATTGATAAATGAGTAAAAATGAGTTTCAGGTTTTTTCAGAATTCAACCCCTAGGAGGGCGAAATGAGGTAACAAAGTCTAAAAATCAATGCACGGCCCAAACCGCTGAGTCTAGAGATTCCAAATTTGGCACATACGTTCCTTATGAAGTTATGGGGTGCAATAAGAAAGGATTTTTCAAAATGTACCCCCTAAGGGGATAAAACGGGAGTCGAAAGTTTGTATAGGGAAACAAGATTATATAAGACTGTTTTATTCGAAACTTCACAGGAGTACTCCTATTGATAAATGAGTTAACATTTGTGTTTCAGGTTTTTTCAGAATTCAACCCCTAAAGGGGGAAATGGGGTAACAAAGTCATCAACATCAGTATTGTTTGTATGGTGTATCGTGTTGGGTGTGTTACAAAAACAACGATTTTAAGATTTAATGTGGCGGACCTGAAATACCATCATCATCCCCTATTGGGGTGCGATGGGGCTGAAATGTCCAAAAATCAGTATGGGTGTCGATACCGAGATTATCAGGGGTGCTGATTACGAATATGGCATTTATTTTGAGATCCAGAAAACGACGGATGCGACTTTTGTACATGATTGTTGATTTATTGTGATGATTGTGATAACGATGATGATGATTGTGATTGTGAAAATGATGATGATGATCGTGATGACGATAATGATGATTGTGATAACGATGATGGTGATTGTGATGGTGATGGTGAATGTGATGATGATGGTGATTGTGATGGTGATGGTTATTGTTATGGTGATAGTGATAGTGATGGTGATTGTGATAGTGATAGTGATTGTGATTGTTGTGGTGATTGTGACAGTGATGATGATTGTGATAATGATGATGGTGATTGTGATAATGATGATGATGATGATTGTGATTACGATGATAATGATTGTGATTACGAGGATGATGATTGCGTCAACGATGATGGTGATTGTGATAGTGATTGTAATGGTGATGGTTATTGTGATGGTGATAGTGATTGTGATGGTGATAGTGATTTGTGATTGTGATGGTGATGGTGATTGTGATAGTGATAGTGATTGTGATGCTGATTGTGATGATAACGGTTGTGATAATGATGATAGTGATTGTGCTAACGATGATGGTGATTGTGATTGTGATGGTGATAGTGATAGTGATAGCGATGGTGATGATGATTATGATGGTGATGGTGATTGTGATGAAGATAGTGATTGTGACTGTGATAGTGATGGTGATTGTGATGGTCGTGATTGTGATGACGATGATAATGATTGTGATTACCATGATAATGAGTGTAATAACGATGATGGTGATTGTGATTACGATGATAATCATTATGATTACGATGATTAAGATTATGATAACGATAATGGTGATTATGATAGTGATTGTGATGGTGAATGTGATGGTGATAGTGATTGTGACTTTGATAGTGATGGTGATTGTGATTGTGATGGTGATTGTGACAGTGATGGTGATTGTGATAATGATGATGATTGTGATAATAATGGTGGTTGTGATGATTATAATTGTGATGATTATGAAATTTGGCACATAGATAGTTCCTGGATTAACACGTAGGACACTATTTATCCTTTTATATAGTGGGACGGTTACCGAACTTTACGCGGGCGAAGCCGCGGGCAACAGCTAGTAAAATAATAAAAAGAAATTTTCTGGAAAATGGCGCCAACCGTAGAATATAAGCAGAGTTTTTTTTTTCTTCTCCCATTTTGGTAGGCAAAGGGAACTATCTATACAGCTTAGTCTTCAGTAGATTTTTTTATTGATATGAAATGAAAATGAAATTTAATGAGATGAAATGAAATGAAACCTAACCTAACTCATTCAAATAAATCAGGTTAGGAGTTAGGTTAGGTTTCATTTCATTTCATCTCATTAAATTTCATTTTCATTCTCAACCTTTCAACTCTTTACAATGACAGCATTTCCGCACTTGTAATGAAATATACTATTTCCTAGTCGCTATGTGACCATTCAAGTAATGACACTTAAGTCAACGATGCTTAGACAACTATTTCAGGTTGTCAAGCATCTGATATCTAATAACATTGTCATGCACCCAACTTGACTTCAAAAAGCAAACATATAAGTCGAAAACGCATTGCGACTACCCCAAGTAGAATGGGATAAAGGCAGGAAAATGATAATGAATAGTCAAAAACGTAGATTTTAGTCGAACAAGCTAACCAAGTGACTATATAACGAATAGCGAAACAGGACTTGTTCTTTGGAATCTCAGTATAGATATAACCTAACTAGGCGTTACTAAACTTGAAGGGGATCTGGGACTTTTGCGCGAAAGATATTTGCGCGAAGGACACTTGCGCGAACCCGTTTGCGCGAAAAGACAAATGCGCGGTTGGACTTTTGCGCGATTGGACTTTTGCGAGAACGGACTTGTGCGCGCCAGGACACTTGAATGGACTTATGCGCGAACTGACTTTTGCGCACCAAGACACTTACGCGAATCTACTTGTGCGCGAAAGGACACTTGCTCGAATGAACACTTGCGCGACTGGACTTTTGCGCGACTTCATGGCCACTGAGGTTAACTCTGTAGAGTAAACATAACATCACGCCTGTTATTACTTGAAGGTGGTTATTTTTTGTTTTTTCCGTCAAGGGTGTAGTTGTTAGTGCTGATTACGAAAATGTGGTCAAAATGAAAATCCAAGATGGCGCCGAGGAAATTTCTTGGTTTTTCCATCATGGTTTTCGGGGTCGAGATTATTATCTTTTTCCAGAGATAGCAGCTTTGTGATTAAAGAAGTACAAAAGGGTTTGGGTTTGTTTGCGCTACTTTAACACGAACGTTTTTTGTGTCAAATCATTTCGTAAGAATTCTTGCAAGTTATTTTTGTTGAAGTGTATCAGATTTAACCAAACGCATGGTAAATCGTAGAATTAATTTCCATAATTGTCATTCTAACGTGCCTTTGAATGACTTAATGGAAATAAATAATATTTGAACACCTTTTCGTAATCAGCGTCCCAGAAAACCATGAAAATGACACCCATGATGGAAAATCAAAAATTTCTCTCGTCGCCATCATGGATTTTCATTTTGACCTCATTTTCGTAATCAGCGTCCCCGAAAACCATGAAAACGACACCCATGATGGATAAACAAAAAATTTCCTCGGCACCATCTTGGATTTTCATTTTGACCTCATTTTCGTAATCAGCCACCCCGAAAACCATGAAAACGACACCCATGATGGATAAACCAAAAAATTTCCTCGGCGCCATCTTGAATTTTCATTTTGACCACATTTTCGTAATCAGCGTCCCCGAAATCCATGAAAACGACACCCATGATGGATAAACCAAAAAATTTCCTCGGCGCCATTTTGGATTTAAATTTGGACCACATTTTCGTAATCAGCGTCCCCGAAATCCATGAAAACGACACCCATGACGGATAAACCAAAAAAATTCTTTGGCGCCATCATGGATTTTCATTTTGACCACATTTTCGTACTTAGCAACCCCGAAAACCTTCGAATTGACACCCATGACGGAAAATCTAAAATTTTCCTCGGCGCCGTCTGGGATTTTCATTTTGGCCTCATTTTCGTAGCATTATCATCAACTACAACCTTGACGGAAAAACCAAAAAAAAACCACCTTCAAGTAATAACAGGCGTGATGTTATGTTTACTCTACAGAGTTAACCTCAGTGGCCAAAAGTCCAGTCGCGCAAGTGTCCATTCGCGCAAGTGTCCTTTCGCGCAAAAGTCCAATCGCGCAAAAGTCCATGCGCGCATTTGTCTTTTCGCGCAAACGGGTTCGCGCAAGTGTCCTTCGCGCAAATGTCTTTCGCGCAAGTGTCTTGATACCAACTTGAAGGTAGTGAAAATGGGTATTACCGCCATTAACAGGGGAATTGTCGGTAGCTCTGGTGGGGACCAGAGCTACCGACAATTCCCCTGTTTAGCCGCTAGCCAGAGAAGCTATCGAGAACCTAATTGTTCAATTAAGCCAATCGACTATTTAACTATTTGGGACGTCTTAATTATGAACCAATTTGAAAGTAATTAGGCATCAAACGGGTATGGAATTAGTAAATTAACTTCGGCTCGGAGAACCTTCGAATTATAGTACGATCTAGTTTAATGTGGGAATTCGAACTATGAACTGTTAATAAGGTCAAGGATGTGTTCATGATAAAACATTATTATTTCTTGTTTCATTTATAAAGTTATGTATGTACCTAGCAGAATATGCGATATTTCACATTACAACCGGCTAAGGGCGAGTCGGACTCGCACTCGCGTATGATGGGTTCCGTACCATCGTAGTAGGATTGTATTATTTGCTGTTTTAACACCAACAGAAATACTCATACTGTGAAAATTTCTTCTATCTACCTATTATGAATCATATTAAGATACAGCCTGCTGACAGATAGACGTACGGATAGTGGAGGCTTAGTAATAGGCTCCCGTTGGGCAAGGAACCCCAAAAAGGCAATAACATCACTGAATGAATAGAGTTTTTGACCAAATACAAGGACGATGCGTTCGTTATCGGTTGTCAGAAGCCCACAAGTTTGACATTCGGTCTTTGCTAAGGGGCTACTTAAGAACTGGATTGTGGAGGTTAGGTAGGCAGTCGTCACAAATAAAATTCTTGGTTTTGTTGCCTTCGTTTTTATTAAACTGAACGAATCAACGACTGCCGACACCGAGTTAGGAAAAGCCTGGGCCGATGAAGATCTCGAAGATGAACAAGGATGAGGCAAAAATTAAAATGATTGAAGCAGGTGGCATTTTATAGTGTCTGCCATCCCTCAAGTGTAAAGGAAACGCTGTGAATTTGATACAAAACATCAGACTAGAAAGTGAATTTATGTGTATAAAGACTAAATTGCAAAATAAAAAGCTTTGTAATACAATACAATTTCTTCCACATATGTGTGTAGATTTAAAAACTAGAGTAACCCACTCGTGTCAGCTGGCAAGCTCATCGCACCAACAGAATTAAGTAAGCCATTCCGCTCAGCTGCAGATAAATTACGTACAGTAGGTACAACGTCTGATACCACATGTACTTTATTTTAGTTACAAGATACAAGATACCTACAAGTTTTATTCGAAACGGAGAAAATACATTTGAGTATGCAAATATCTAGACATCCACGTCCACCATGTATTAAAACTAAAATGTCGGGGATATATTGTGACATCCACCAACCCTGGGCACGCGTTATGGATGATACCCACTGTCTCTAACAGAGAAGAAGCCAGTGTCCCAGAAGTGTGAATGTTATGGGCCAATTGTGCTACTTGCCACAGTGCAGAATAAGCCTTAAAGATTTGGAATTTTATAAAAAAAAACTCGCGTTAATTTTGAATTTGACAAACAATCGACTCGGGTTATAATTTTCTTGTTATGATATAATTCATCATGATTCGAAAGACAAGTGGCGTCATTTATTATTATTATCATCATCATCATCAGCCTATAATGCTCCCACTGCTGGGACACGGCCTCCTCTCTATTAGAGAGAATGGACTATAATCCACCACGCGGGCCCAGCCCAGTGCGGATTGGTAGATGTCACATGTCTGCGAATTTTTGGTTCTAGGACATGCCGGTTTCCTCACGATGTTTTCCTTCACCGCTTTGAGAGAAGTGGTGTTGAAATTAATTACACAAAGTAATGCGCCTGTCTGGGTTCGAACCCACGACTTACTGTTCGTAAGTCGGGGCAGCCACCACTGGGCCACCGCTGCTCTTATTTTATGTTTTTTAACATTTTAGTTAATATGTATTATCGGGTTTAATATAATAATGGATGCTACCATTAAAATTGTATTTATTAGGTCCACGTAAGGTTCTTTTTTACTTTGAAACTACGACATAGCAGACGAGAAAGCGAAGCAGGTCGAAAAGTTCACTGCTCTCTGAAACGCCCCGTTGCAGCTGTATCCAAAACTGTCGCTGTTACGAATATTAAAATTTGTTACCGCCACACCTTCCCTTAAATAATATCTCCGAACAGTGACGCTACATCCTTGTTCAGGTATATTCGATTCAACTTTTTTTTTGTAACAATGATACATTCGGTTTTTTAGCAGAATACCAGCGACATTTATGTTTGAAATGTGATCGCCTCGTTGATTAATGTTTTAGTTAAATACAGTTCTTTGTATTTTGTTCTATTTCTAGTTTTATCTTTGTTTACTCTTTTATTGTTTGTCCTGTGGCGTCCAATGTACCTTTTTTTTCTTTCGTTAATTGGCTCGTGTCGAATGTCAAACGCTGTTGGCATTTACCAACAGCAAATTATTTCTTGTTGTTCAGATTATTTTGATCTATCGAGTTTTACTAGCTATTTTAATTTGACCCCACATTTACTTTTATAATAAACTAGCTTTTGCCCGCGATTTTTGTTCGCGTGAAATTATTATACAAATATATTATCTACTTCCCTTTTTTAATCGGATTTTGTTACCAATTTCAAGGGTTTTAATTATTATGCTTAGTTCTCATTCTAAAATAAAAGTACTTCTTCTAATATCAGCTACCTGCCAGTAAAAGTCCCATCTAAATCGGTTTAGTGATTTCGGAGATTAGCCGGAACAAACAGACAGACAAAAAAGTGTTTTTGTTATAACTGCCGAATACAATATATTCGGGTTCATTCAGTAAATAGCTGTTATTTTGATATTACAAACAGACAAATCAATTTTATTTATTTGTAAAGATTTTACCGCCCCGCTGTGCCAAATCATGTCGACCCGGACATGTGTAGCATCCCTCAACAAACGGCCTTGTCCTAAACTCGTCTCCTCTGTCACGTGGCATCTTGTTTCATCATGAGCTTGTGTACTTACAAAATTTAACGAGCTCACATAATAGGAACATCGAGTTTATTACGGAAAGAGACGTGAAAACGTTGATCTAGTAAGTAACATGAATTTTGTACAAGCAAAACGAAACGTTTGAAACTGTTTACAGAGGAAGATGTTTACAATGCGAGTTTAAAAAGCTGAGTGAGTCATGACAGCGAAAGTGGTAGTAATGTTGCCATATTTTCTAGATCATCATACCTGCCCTTATGCTATTATACTTGGGGTCGGCGTAACACGTTTTCTTGTTATAATCTTCCCTGTCAGATATTGTAGAATAAATAATTTCACATAAAATAAATTCAGTTAAAAATTACCAAAAAAAATTACAAACCAAAAAGAACATCATCATTGTCCGTCTAGCTTTTTCCCCAACCAATAGTCAGATCCCATTCAGCAGATACACCTGCATGGCAGTACTTTATTTGGAGTGAGCGACTGTCTATCTTTGCCTTCCATACTTTCTTGTATTTGTATGTAAATTGCATGTGTATAATTCAGCTCGATGTATATTAAGTAAAAATAAATAAATAAATATCGCTGGAGATTACACACAGCGCCATCTAGTGCCACACTAAGCAATGAGGCTTTTGTTATTTTTAGGAATAAATAAAATGAAATGAATTTATCTGACCTTCACAAGCCGGTTACCGTGGAACACGGTAGGTACACCATGACAAGGTCCATGAGACCTGCGGGCTTGTGACCGACCCGTTGCTTAACCTCAATGATCCCCAGGATATCCCATTTGGTTGTTGTAATTTAGCCACGAGTCACTAGCAACCAAAACACCAATTCCATAAATAAAAAAAAGGTAACCGAATATTGTATTCATGAACAAAACAAAATTAGAATTCTCTTAGACGCAATAAAACCCGGTTTTCATTTACTGAATCGCTAACAATAAACTTTGCCTCGATGTAAATTGTGCTTCCCGATTTTGTACCAAAACCCCACGCTGAGTTAAGTAATTTAAATCCATTGGATTTGATCCAACCTTTAATTTTTATGCTTATGATTGTCAAAATATTTTAGCACCAGTATTTAATCGTAAAATTTGATTTACCGCAAAGGCTCCGTCTAAAATACACGTACTTATATTTCGCTGTTAAATATCTCCGATCGGAATCTTCTACTTTTGTCCCATAATCTCATGTGTCTCTCTCTCTTGCAGTTACCAATTTTCCAGAATATACCTGCAAACCTTTTGCAGTTGTGCGAAATCGTTACAGTTTGTTATAAATATCCCAGGTTCTCTAACTAGATTACCGTCGGTACATAAGTCAAAGTTACGGTGTAATTTCACAGCTGAAGTAAAAGCATCCGCAAGCCTTAAAATATATGGTCCTTTAAAAATAAGCCACTTGCCTCCTCCGGTCCACAGGACCAACGAAGCATACATCGTTGTTTATTGGTGACACTTGCTCATAACTCCTAAAGGAACTCGCTTTCTCTGGGTCTTTGCTAACTAAGTTAGGTTTGATTGAATATAGTGCACACAACCCTTTCAACATTGACGGAACAAGTTGCAGTCTAGTATTTAACTTTGAAGCGTGTCGATGGCAATCTAAATTGGGTCAGAATTTGGCTACTACTTAGCGGGTTCAGTAGCAACTCTCAGTTCCTGTAATTAGCACACGACAAGACACGATATTAAGTGTCTATAGTTTATGAAACAGCACCACATTTATATCGCCATCTAAGCTGGTTTTCCTTGTTTCGGCCAACCTGGGTCTAGAGTCTGTTTAGAGACTTCTAGATTGGGTTCAGGGCATCAATTGCCTATAACAACTGAGCTGGAACCTCAACCAGTACAAGCCATCCATTCCAGCTACATCGCTTTTGCTAATTGATTTAAAAACATGTCTGCTATAACAACTATTGGTTTCTACGGTTAATACTGCTGTAACACCAATTATTACGTTCAACGGGCAGTTCTTATGTTGTAAATTATCCAAAATTAATTAACTACGTTCGATCTACGCTCGTGTATCACAAATTACTATTTGATCAATTGACAATTTGAACTCCTAAGAACTTGGCTACGACGAAGTATATGAACATAATTATACTTAAATCAAAGATGTACAAACTAGTTCCAGTTTAAATGATCAAATTCAAAATAATTATGATTATGTTGTAGAGGAAGTTAGTAATACACTACAACTTCAGGTTACCATTTAATTCTATTGCCAATTGAACATACGGTCTCGTGAGCGAAGCCGCGGGCACAGTTAGTGATAAAAAAATGCAATTACGTAAGTCCAAACTATTATAAATTAATACCCTCTAGAACCAACTCGTTTTCATTGCATCCGTTCCTACTAAGTAATAGTAACGCGATTCTTGCTGACACCTCAGGGAGGTGGCCGCCTCCCCCCCCCTTCACCCTCCCCCTCCACCAGCTGTTCCGAGCAGCCAAACTTTTAGCTGAACTGCACCTTGCGTAAACATTGTACCGTGACATGTTTGTTCTGACTACCCGCTCACGATTGTTAGCGTGAGTTTCAAGTGAATGGAAAATTAAATGATGTTGGAGCAGTTTGAAATGTTTGGAGTTTTGATAGTCAGATTTGGTGAGGGTAACAAAGTTTTTGTGATATTTGAATGTTTTTCGTTGCAAAACGGTAGATTTACCTAAAACAAATGATGACGACAAAATGAACCACTAAAATGCGTGCCAAATTAATTAGGAAAACAAATAAAATAAAGTAGGTACACTCAGGATACTGTACCAAATTAATAAAGTTAAAGGAAAAGTACATCACGCGTAGAGCCGTATTATATTCCCAAAGAAATCCCTCAAGGCTCAGCGTTCCAAAATGGCGGAAAATACCAATGAATTTTCTTACACCTCGAGATTCAAATTTTTAATTACAACTTGTTAACAGTCTCCATCAGTTCAATAGAACTCGGCAGAAGTTCCGACAGCCAAGCGATCCTGGGAGGGTCGCTTCCTATTTTTAGGCACAAAGTCCTAATTAGAGAGCTCAGCAGTTAATTAAGAAGGGTACCGCGGAGCCAGCGATCAAATTTTAATAAAACTCTAATTGTTTGCTCGGCAAATAAGGCTGCGATGAGCACTTTAGTGTCGGCACGCGCACATCAACGACCTTTATTTATATATTAACTGTAATCATGGAAGTGGGACACAAAGAGATTCACGAATAAAGAACACAATGTCATGTTATCACGGAAGGCGAAATTGTTTTTACTTTCAGCTTTTGTTCAGTTTTTGGTAATTAACTTCATTGTTACATTTAAATTAAAAAGCTACAGATTAGTCGGCGGTTCATAAACTTTAGAGACACAAACACACACAACTAGTCTACAACCCGCATCGTTAGGATCACGGAGATGGGGCGTCGCGATGTGATGAACTAGCAAACTCGAACGTGCACTCAAGTTCTAGTCCTTTAAAGAAGTTCTTCCGTCCGGTCCGAACGCGCCGCGCCGTCGCAAATAAACGTTACATATTACGAATGAAACCAGGGTTAACGCGCTCGAGAAAACGACGCAACTCGTTCAATGGCACCTCAAAAGAGCAGCGCAAAACGACTTGAACCATTTCATGACTGCAAAGAATCTAGAAACACGGCGTGTTGAGGAAAGATTGCTATCAAAGGACTTTTTAAATGGCGCAATAAAACTATTGAAGAGAACAGCGAAATGAAGCTTCATTCACGTCAAAGTCACGCCGACTTGCCGCTCGAGCTTCACAGTTATTGCAGCACCATTAACAATTCCACATCAAAGAATTAGAGTGGCGCAGCGTTTCGTTAAAATTGTACAGAATTGACGCCTCCGCCGCCAGTTTTGATAAAGCGAATTTTATTATTCGATATAGAATGCAATAAAAAGTGCCATTCATCCTGTGTGCCAGCAATGTTTTGTAAACATATAACACGGAAACTATCTGTATTCCCGGCGGCCATGCCCTAAAACTGGCCAGATAGTCCGAGCTGTGACGAGGGTGTACTAACTACATTATTGTTGAACTCTAATTTATTATCTTCAAAGTGGATCACATTCAATATTTCGGAGAACGAGTGTGAAAGCTGAAATATTTAGTTAGATAATGTTGGACGGCAAACAGTTTGGGATGTCAGTAATGCGATTATCTCGTTTTATCTGCGACAAATTGTGAGAAAGATTTACGCTCGGAGCAACATTTTATATTCTTTGTCTAGAGACGTTATCTAAAATATGTCTCGTCGGCTCGCTGTGGTGAGAATATTTTATGATGTATTATACAGGCCCCTTGTCGAACTTGAAAACAAATTCCTTTAAAAAAAATCTGAAGTACGTAGGTACCGCCTGGGTGGCGTATTTTCTTGATAGAATTAGTTTGGTAACAAGTGGTGTTGGGTAAGTGCACGTACAGAAATACGTGGGACTAAAAGGATGGTACGTTTTGATGAAAAGTAGATGAGATCGCGTGAATTAATGATTAACTAGACTGCTCCCGAGAGGAGCCTCTTGAAGCCTAAGTTATTTCAGTATGTCGGGCATACTTGGACGTGTTGAGAAGGATTAGAAGTCCAGACTGACTCGTTATTATGACAGGCAGGTATAATAATAGCGCGGTGGTAATTATTTTTGCAATAGATCCAAGTCATCATAGCAAGAACAATCTTTCAGGAAAGTACAAAGGAAAATTAAAAATAACCGCACATTCATATTTTCTTTGCGGATAGACTAGAAAAAGTTTCATTATTTAATTCTTATGTGACCACTACCAACTTATTTATTTTCTGCACAACACAAACAAAATGCCTTACCATTGTTCAATATAAGGTTCCATTTTTTGCTCTCGAAGAGGAAACAAAATATCAATTTTGTTTTAAAGCGAATTTATTATCTGGTTATAAGCCATTTTTGTACTGCAGATTCTTGGTTATGCGGCATGCAATATGCTGGGTTTTTTAGAGCACAATTTAAAATAAAACGTGTGTCCTCGTGAGAGTCGTATTTCGCTTGTGGTGACGGATACTGAGTATGCCCATAACGGTTTAGTGCAGTAAAAATGTACAATGTGCATCTGATTTCAGAGTTTTTGGTTAAGAGAAGGTAATTTGTATGTAAATCAAACTCGTTTATCCTTGTGATTGGTGGCAAAGTGGTGGGCAGGACTCCAAGTTCTAGATTGAGGTTCTAAAAAAGGTGATTTGAGATTTGACAACAAAGTATGTAATAAGTTACTGTTAAATCTGAAACCGAAACCTATAAACGTTAGATAGCGCTTGCTTTGCACTTTCTTTGTACATGTAGTTTGAAAGATGTGCGCCGGTGACACCCAGGAATAACTCTTAGCCAAAGTGCATGCTAACGTTTTACTAACTCTGCATGTAATCTTATTTTATGTATATTTTTCATAAAATAGTTCTTTGTGTTACCTTGCTGTCGGTGTTAACATGAAGCAAAATAAGTAAATAAATAAACACTTGTTTTTTTTATAAGCCTATATTGTCCCACTGCTGGGCAAAGGCCTCCCCAAGCCTTCCACTCCTCTCTCCGTGCGGCTTTCTCAGGCCAATCTGCTGCTCTGCTGGCACTAACGGGCGCCGGCTCAGCACTGGAGTCAGGGGCGAGGTGAATCTCCGGGCGAGGTCGATCAACAGTCAAACACTAGTAGTAAATAAATAAATAAAAACATGTAAAGTATGTCTAAAGAGCAATACATAAAACCCATATTTCAATTATATTCTTTTTGTCGGGTGGGAACGGAGTCGTATAGGTGGGCTAAGACCTTAACTCGTCATTTCAGTAGTCAAACGACTTCTAGCTATATCATCTTTGACGGTTGACAATCTTTTCAACCTTATTACTAAGGGCATAAGAGTCAGAAGTGGCAGACCTTTAGTGAACTCGGTAGTACATGCATACTCAAAACTTTCCTTGCGACTGACATTTAAAATATTTGTATGGATAAATATAATTATTATCAGAAGTACATTTTCTTCCATCAACCGACCATACGAAGTTCTCAAAATCTCATCAATTTCTAATTAATTCAACGTGTACAATGAAAATCAGGAAATTGTAAACTGACTATAATTACTCACCGTAATGGCCACCAAAAATCGACCAATAACTGAACTACAAGTCGATAGCTGTTACTACATTGTGGCTAAGTACTACTTGAAAGTTTAACAATAATTAAACAGTAGTTCCGTATACTATACTTACATGTATAGGCTATCTAGCTGACACCACAGTAGTATTAACATACAGTGTTTCAACTAGGGGCAAATGGTCGGAATCGGTTCGCACACATGAAAAGCGTATACAATAACTTTATGCACCTTTCAGGTTACAGATTACCTACTCGTGAGTATGTCGGGGCTGTCACATCGAGACGATCACATCGAGTGTGTGTGTAGTGTAACATAACAAAAAAGTTTAGTTGCCAACCTTAAGTAAGACTAATAAAATGTCTTACTTAAGGTTTTAGTTGACTATCACAAACGCGGCTCGGCTTGGCATTTGATTTCACAAAAAGGGAATAGTTGGTTTACTGGTTATTTGCATACTGTGGGTGTGGCGACACCCATTTTCCCATAAAAGGTGGCTACAATTTACAAACCCGTAATTTGACCGAGGTCACAATCACAATGGGGCAAGTTATATTGTGTGATTAACATAGTAATAAATGTTATAATAGTTGGTACATTTTAAATGAGCGGAGGAAATAATAATTTAGTAATAAGATTGTAAATGGCCGCTTTATTACAGTATCCGGATATTAATTTTATGGGGCGACCGTATTTTTGGTGTGATGTTGTCGTTGTTGACATGTTTTAAACAAACTCGATAAAGAAGAGGGAATTGAACTAACATAGTTTAAAAAGAATGAAAAACTATTTTATAAACATCTAAGATGATTTGTAATATACTTTGCATTGATAAATTAAACGATTCAGTGTGTTCTTGTCCAATGGGTGTCGTACTAGATAAATACAATTTTAAGAACATTAAGAAAATGAATATTTATTAACTATATCAGCTCAAAACAAGAATTTATGAATAAAAGAAAGTTCAAGCCAGTGGTTATTATGCTGCTATCGTATTTAAAATAGAACATTGCAATATGACTGAGGATTTATACTAGTATAATTTATATATTTCTCATGATAAATTATTCACAAAATTATATTGCTTTTATTAAAATATGAATGATGTACGTTTTATCATAACTGATCAAAATACCGAAGTGACTGAATTTCATAAATAAATCATTTTAAATTAAAATCATAGTACAAATGCGTTGGATTTCCGATGAGCTTCTACCTACCATTTAAAATGTACTTATTGAATTTTAAAACCATTTAATAATTGTAAATGTAGTTGATTTCAATTAATATTTTAAAAGGGTTTACTTCAATTTTTCAAGCGGATCATGACATTGCAAATTGTGTAATTGCATAAATTTGCACGCTTATATATATTAAGCAAAACATGTGTGCTCTGTATTTAATTTTGTACCATCTTCTTTCAACGAAACCAAACCAAATCCAACCAAATCTTCTTCCATGATTTTATGCAAATAAATTTTATTCTTATAATTTTACTTTGCATGAACGCAACACGCACATAACTATGTCTATTCCACGTTTACATAGTCTAAGTATTACGTAAGCAGTTATGAATTCTTAATACTACTCTGTTTAATAAACAAAATAGTGAGAAAACTTACGGCATGAATATTCTAAAATATTAATTTCAGTATTACTTCAATATTCGTTTGGACGAATATTTAAAATGTAAAAGTAAATGTTTATCTGGACGACGGATTGATTTTTTGCCATAAGGGCAAACCCCAAAAAACCATGGCCTGGATTAAGAAATGCAAACACTTACACTTTTATAAGCTTTCACGGCATCTAACTAAACTTACACTGATGATCGTTGACCGTTGTCATCCCGCGATCATGGCGCATGCAACAGCGTCGAAATATTGCGAGCTCACAAGTTCGCGAGTTGAAAATCATGAAAGATATCCCGTATATGGCAGTGTTCATACTCTTACTGTTAGCCTAGCTGTGTCATTCCACTACTGGCTTCTCCCCATGACTTAAAGTTCATTCAGCCCAGGGTAAACGTGTACCACTGGGTTAGAACATAGATACTTTTTCCAGCGTAATACATAAATCTTCATTACGGCGAAGCCGCGGGCAAATGCTAGTATAATATCATTTGAATATGACAAAAAAAAACTTTAGATTGTTGTGGCATGTTATCCATTTTTTATCTAATAAAAATACAAGCACAACTTAGAAATAACCATGAAAACCTGTCGCGGAACAACTTCGGCCGAGCTCTTTACAAAGTGCTCTACGGGTGCAGTTTTGTTTCTTCTTCTTTTAGACTGTACTGTCCCACTGCTGGGCAAAGGCCTCCCAATTCCTTCTACGAATTCTTTTCCCGTGCCACCTCGAACCTCGTCTTTATCGTCTCGCCACCTCCTTCTGGGTCGACTTCGGCGGTGCCGTGCGTCTTCCGGCGGCACCCATCGTGTGGAGACTTTTGCCCAGTAGTATTCAAGTATCAAACAAAACTGAACTGTCAGTCAGTTCAGTTTTGTTTGATACTTGAATTAAAGTATGTGATCAAAAACAAACCCTTGCCAAATAGAGAAAATTTTCAAAATATTATAATGAATGACGATATGCTTTCTCTGTGGTCGAACAGCAATACTGTGAAAACCAATTCACTTGCAAGCATTGGTGAAATGTGTTTTGGCAAACGAACAAGCTGAAATATTTTCATGGCGGCAAATTTTTGTGTACCAAACTCAAAGACGGGTTGTAACTACGGTTGTTATGACTTTAAGAAATATGTTGTGTATTTAATTTGATATTCCCCAAGGGGAGAGGCAGAATTGTATACGGTTAATCCCAAGTAATCAGGAGAACAGCATAATCAAATGTTACTTTAACACGACTGCCCAAAAAAAAAGAGATTTTTGTTTTCAGGGTCCGTGTTTGTATGTTTGTGAGTTTCTTTATCTCATGTTGATTTCACCGATTTAAGAAAATACACAAAGGAAAGCGCTTGTCTATAGACTTACTACTGGGCCACCACCAGCAGCGGTCACGCGAGGGTCTTGCCCTCATCCGGCCACAGATACAGATTCCTGGCTGCAACTGAGAGAACAATAAAAGCCTAGCTATCGTTTGTAGCTAATGCTAAAACCCTGTATTTGTTTAAAACAGTAGCGTGATCAATCTTTTGTGTGTATAAACTGACGATGGTGAGCGTGACCCCCCCCCTTCCCGCCCCCGCCTCCTCCTGCCGGGGTACTGCAGTCAGTGCAGAAGGGGCAGACCGGGCGTGACCCAGATCATAAAAATCGGCATTTGCATTGAAGCTTTTTGTTTATTTCTTCAGCTCAAACTTAAGCGAACTATGGATCGTGACGACCTATTTCTGACATCACGTGAAGTCTGAATGGTTCAGTGCAAAGAGGTAATGGAACTTAAATTGTCGTTTTTGTTTCTTTTAAATGTATTATTTATGTTTGCAATCGATTTTTGTTAGTAACAAATGATTGTTTTTTTAACGAACAAGTAGCCTGCATCTGCTTTGCAAAGTCTGACACCAAGAGGAATCGTATTACCTAGTACTAACTGGGTTGTGAAGTTCAGATAGGCAGTCGCTGCATGCAAAATGCTGGTATTCAGCTGCATCCGGTTAAACTGGAAGCCGACCCCAACATATAGTTGGGAAAAGGCTAGGCAGATGAGCCAGCATCTGCTTCACAAGGTTGTATAACTTAAAAAAAAACATATAGATTTCTTTGTTATTTTTAATATTAATGTTTTACATAAGCCTTTCAGAATAAACTCTCTATATTATTGTTACAGCATCAAAACCCATTCGTACTTTAAAAAAAACACGTGTTCACCTAGACAGACCCAAAAAGAAACTTCTAGTTTTAATAATATGAATAGAAAACGAAGAATTGTTGATATTTCCAGTCGATTTGAGTCGGATAACAAGACTTAATGGTACTTTTAACTAATGGTTGAACAGAGAACATTCATAAAAAATTCAAGGAATAAAGTGTATACAATATAAGAATTGGCACTTAATTTGTCAACAGGGACATAACCGAAGGGTAGAGCAACAAAACTAGTTAATAAAACAACATTTTTTACGACGCCACATGAAGTTTTACAACCGCAGTCAACAGTTATCGTCCGCGAGAGAGTAGCCTAATCAAATAATAACTAAGACATAAGTTTTTATCTCAAAATCATCTTTATGAGAGCACGACTCTACGAAGAGTCGTTACACCACCAATTATAAGTTACTCAGAATTAGTAATCAATAGAGAGCTTGAAGTTTCAAACTCTACCAAGATTGTAGAGATGATAGAGCACAGTTAAAAAGTAAGAGACATTATAAATGCGTCGGTCGGCTTTCGGTAGAGCCGCTTTGTGAGAGAGAAAATATTAAATCCCAGTTTTAAGTTAGGTGGGACAATTTTCTCTGCGGAATATTTTTTCAGTTTTTCTATGTGTGTGTGCCATGGGCCATGTATTATAATGCTAGCTATTGTTGGCGGGGTTGGTTGGGTTCTCGGCATAAGTACGAGTAAAAAAGCTATATTTTCTTCATGATTTAGTGCTTTCTCAAGTTAAAATTATTTACAATCCATAAAGTTTGGGTGATGGGGTTAAGAAGCAAAGTTTTACATCTACTTACGTTGGCTTCGTTTAAACAAGTACTTTTACGTAACGGTGTGAGTTTTGTCCTAGTATTTTCCTGAAAATTCAGAATATCAATATTTGACGCGGAGAAACTTCCGCCTGACCTCCACTATCCAATCACTGGGAAACACCGACCATCGGTTTTCAGGATTTTGGCTTTAGTTATAGCGACATGTTATATTATGTAGGTTTGCTGTTGTTGTGGTAGTTAAAATACGTGCTCACATGGATGGCTTTTGTCCATAAAGAATAAAAAAAAGCCTCCCGAAATGGACCACGTCGCTCGGCGCAGGCTCGCAGGAGTCAAGAGTGTTTCACCGTTTAATACAATAAAGAGGCCTGGATAAACCGACGACAGATGATCGTGTCGGAACCACTGGCTCTTGCACTGGCTTGGCTATCACTGGGCCATCATGGGCTTTGTATTATTATGTAACTCATGCGATTCGATGAAAACAGATAGACTAGTGATGTAACCGTCGGACTGCCAAGTCATAGGTCTCAAGTTCGAATCCAAGACCTCTGATTTTTCGGATTCATGTGCGTATTGTATAATGAATTATCACTTACTTCGGTGAAGGAGAACATCGTTAGGAAACCAGCATTCCTGAGAGGTATTTCTCGACGGCATGATGTAACGCCAAGTCAAAAGCCCATGGGTGGCAAACAAATTCAAACTCCAGGTTAGGCATTAACCACACGAAAAAGAAAGATGAAAAAAGAAGAAGTTTCCATCCACAGACCAACCCACGACCGGCGCAGCATATCGCATCGATCGACCACCCTCCATACATCACCCCAGCACGTTCCTGACTACCAACAACCAAAAATTGCAGCAACAAATCATCCAAACTTGACACCCAACCCTCAAAATCAAACTACAGCTGAACAATTCGCAATACAAAATGGCGGACACGAAACCGGAATCACGGGTCACAAAATTTATTTCACTATTAATGTTTGGAAACACTATAGACCAGTTATTTATATCAGTAATTATCACTCTTGTTTGTGCCCAGTTAAGTTCTACCCATCCCCCTATTTGGGCAGACAGTCGTAATATTTTATGGGCAAAGTTAGATGATCTATGAACCTATAGCTGGGCAGTGGGCAAGCATACAACTATGTGGCCTTGATAAGGTCAGGCATTAGTTAGGGAAATGAATATTGTTTAGAGTCGACTTTCAATAAAGGAAATTCTCGATTTAACTTTCCTTTGTTCGTTGGTTCCGTTCCAATTTAAACCGTTTGTTTGAATTTTTATTCTATGACTAGAGGTACTATGGAGGAAACTCCCACCTGATCACCACTAAGCTAATTTTTGGATGCACTTACAACATAGAAAAGCTCTCTAGCCCCGCCCCGTTGACTTTGTATAGAAATAATGAATGAAAAGATACCGATCGGCCGAGCGCACTGGCGACGCACGCCAAACGTTATTGTTATTTTGAAAAAATACGAACTTTTGCAGATTCCAAGTTAATCACAGAAGTTTATTTCGCCCTATCTCAATCTATAATTCATTACTGTATCATTTCATGGGGTGGCGCATCAAAAAATATCCAGCTTCTCCTTGAAAGAGCTCGAAGAGCAATTTTGAAGGTAGCAAACTTCCATCCCTTTTACTTTCCCACAGATCAGCTGTATAAATCGTGCATCGTGCTGACTGTGCGCCAGCTATTCATTATGCACTTAGTATTAAAACAGCACACCATGCTCACGTACAATGCTGACAATACTAACAAGAGACGGAATGATATAGTACGCATTTCTAATACAACCTCCAAACATGTCTTTGTGGAAAGATTCGTTTCATTTTTAGGCCCATTTCTGTACAATAGATTAAATAGAAAACTAAGTATTTATAAGTTAAACTATTTTAGCTGTAAAAAGTCTATTATTACTTTTTACAACCCATAACCCATGCACAGACAGAAGATTTACTTGTTGTCTGCAAGTAAACTGTTAACAAATTGTTTGTTTATCTTTTATGTAAGTTGTTAATTTTAGTAATTAACTTTTCTTTCATTGTTAATTTATTTATTTTAAGTAGGTATTTATGCACCTTCTAGCCTGAAACACAGGTTCCACCTAGTTCAGGCAATAAGCAACAGTGCTCTATTTTATTTGTTAAGATACTTAATTGTAAATGTGCCCCTTTTTATAAATAAACGATTTTTTTTTTACCTTTTTTAAATGCTGCAACGTCTGCCGTCCCCTTTTGAACTTTCACAATTTCCAATTGGTTGACAAAGTTGAAAGTTTATTCATCAAAACGCAGAAGAGCATTTAACATTAATTTCTAGAGCTGTTTTTAAAGTGCTGTAAACGATTTTTTTTTTAAATATAAAAACCGTTGTATAGTCTTAATTACTTAAAGTTATGAAAGCTGTTCAGTTCATTTTCATGTTGTTAATTTATTTTATAGTTTGTGGGCGTAGGACGTTCTTTTTATAAATACTTTTTAAACGGGTTTTTTACTACCGCTGCAGTAGAAGCGACGACAGTAAAATATTATTTCAGTGGTCAAACTCTTGATTATTGTATATTTCTGTACCACGTCCTTTCCGTTAGCTCAAAGCATACAATTCCCGATAATATAAGTTTCCCGAGTTGACGCGAAACATGGATAAAGCTACTTATAGGAGCTGTCTTCCAAGATTTCCAATAAATGGGGATTCAAACGGTATAAATATTTAACTTTCATACCGGAGAGTTTTATTGCTTTAGAATTTATAGTTCGTAGTGACGTTTTTAGTATTATTTTAGCCCGTAAACGTTCACTGCTGTACGTAGGGCGTCACATTAAGAATCTATCACTATTATCTTTAATATTCCGATCATTGAGAAGTACATTTCACAAATGGCGACATTTGGTTTTTAATGGTCGTTTGGCGTACCTTGAATTGACTAGCTAATATTAATAGCAATGCTTGGGCACTTTACTGTACCCACACCTGTACCAATTCGCATTGCGCCTGCATAACTAATTATGGCCAACTTCTTCTCGTAGTTAACCCGTGACACGTTTCGATTTGCGTGGAATCGGCGAATCGCGTCTGGTTACATGAAGTGTTCTTAAATATTGATAACGTTATTGATAGCTTTATTGATTATTGTTTTATGATTTTATATTTTTCTACACATCTTTTATATTTTAACATATTTCTTTAGAAATAAAACAGGAACCTCCTCACAATGCGAGCCATATCAAGATAATTATGATTTTTCCTTTGTTTAACTTTTTTACAAACTAATTACATTTTTAAATATTATCTTTAAAAAATATATCAAGGTATTATTATCACTTCGAACCCTGATTTGCTTAAAAAAATTTCAATAACAACGACACAATGATTTTATTCTAAATATAATTTAGTTTATATTAAAACTCTTTCCTAATTCAAAAGAAACTAGATAAACTAAAGCCTTGTTAAAAAATATAAGAAGTTTTTCTTATTTTCTAAAGAGCCTACGTTTTCTTTGAACTATTAGTGCCCACAAAGAAAACAGGCTTTTGTTTTAATTTCCTTAAAATCTGAGGGTCTTCAATAAACTTTTATTTAGTTACAAAAAGGATCGTTTTTAATGTCTTGATCTTCTTTACTTATTAGATTAGTTTCTTTTTGCAAACTAATTCCTAGGATTTTGAAACAAAAATGGTATAACTAATGGTCAATTGGTCAAACATTGTTACTGGAAATAGATGTTTTGTAAAAATAATGTTAGGTAGAGACTACTATTGTATCAAACCTTAAAAAACCTTGCACGTGCTTAAAATAGTGGGTAAACTTTCTTATAAGCAAAAACCCTTTTTATTCTTCTACGAAATTGAACTTAGAAACACAAAATCGCTGCTGTATTTACAACCACTTCACCAAACACGAGGTAATCCCAAATTACCATAAACAATACATACTCAGACAGCCGTCGCCCCTACCTGAGGCACATGCTCACACAATACTCATGTATTCATGATAAATACATAATAATATTTGCATGTATATGTGCCGAACATGGTTCTGTCACTGGTACCGGTATCTACCGCACAGGATAACGGTACTACAGAAAAAAGATACAGAAAATCAGCCACTTATGAGTGAAAACGCGCGCCCACGTAGATATGCTTCACGTGCAACGAGTGCAAGCGCACTCGCTGTCGGCATTTAAAGTTTGAGATCTCCACGCACACATGGACACGCTACACGTACAGCAAGTGCAACCGCACTTGCGACTGTCATTTGTTTGAGATCGCTGTACGTATATGTCTATGTGTGCGCGCGTCTGTTTTTGCTTTTTGTATCGAGCAAGCCTTCTGTACTACTCTGTGGCTACTCAGTGATATTGGTACCTCAGTCCTCTCGGCACGCCGAAATAATCCAAGCTTTTGGAAAGGAAACCTGGTTTTAGAAATGCCTCATAATGTAAAAACATACGGCGGAAAGTTTGGTGTTTGCACGCTGATTTAAATTGAGTTAAAGGAAAAGCTATCATTAAAATTGTTACACCTATTCATTAAATTCATGCAAACGGACAACAGATTGCCCAAACAAAGGGCATTCACTTTTAAAGTCTGTCGTTTTTCTGCATCAACTTTCAATAGGATACATTGAATCATTGTATTGTCAGAAGCTACCAACCGCTGATCCTGTTCTAAAATCAAAAATGTATTGAATTTATCACTGACTTCCCCCGCATTTCTGCCCCCGCAACTTCCTCGTATGGTAAATACTTTTGATCGCGGCAAAAACGTGTAAACGGGGCTTGTATTTATTTTTCATTATAATCATGTCAATAACCGTCAGATTGTTGTCATGTGTACCACGCCTCACTCATTAGGCGCTGTTCACATGACAATCTTTCTACCTATAAAATTATGTCGATTATCGGGTTACCAAAATAATATAGTTCATTTATTATTTTGTCAAACTACAAACTATTTAGGTACTTGTTTCTGATACTATCACAAACAAACATAATAAGGATGTGTTAGGTATACATTAGTATCAGATGGTGTGGTCACATTGAAGTATGAGATAATTATAGACCATCGAACTGAACAGATTTTTCCATACACCAACATAAAATATTCAGCTGGCTCATACAAAATTTCAGTACCTACTCGATCCAAATACATGGAACAGCAGATTTTTTTCGCAGTTACGAAGGTGGTTCCACAAACTATAAATCGGTAAATAAACTTGATGGTCGAATACGATATCCTTCTCACTAAACATCCCTCTTTGAGTAATTATAGTAGGTACGAGGTACAGACGGCAGCACATCAAGCTACCCGGAACTGTCAAATAAAAAAAAAAAAAAACATTTAATTCGAGTATCACAGACTCGTAATAGAAATTATACAAAATCATAGTCACATTACATTATACACAATATTTTCAATTTGAGAAAGAACAATGGCGAGATCTTAGCCGAATTTGATTTGAGCGTCTAAAATGACTTATATACGAAGGCAATACCATTATTTTTCTACGTTGTTTCAAAGTATCACATTAACTAGCTAAGGCCGGATAAAAAATATATTATAAATAAAAAGTTATTTGATTTTTTTATCATCATCATCAGCTTATTAATGTTCCCACTGCTGGGACACAGGCCTCCTCTCTATGAGAGGGAATGGGCTATAATCCACCACGCGGGCCCGGGCCAGTGCGAGTTGGTAGCACAATGTCTTTGAATTTTTTGGTTCTAGGACATGCCGCTTTCCTCACGATGTTTTCCTTCACCGTTTTGAGAGCACGTTTACGACGACGTTTAATGTTGCCATTTTATATTTATTCTGCCAAGTGACAGCAAGTACAGCATTATTGTATTATAATCAGTTTTAGTTTTGTATTGTAACTAAACGGAGTAAATGAATTAACAAAACTGTTTATTTCTAAGTGGAAGTGTTCCATAAAGGGAGGAAAAAATTATAGTGTAATATTTTTTTTTTGACATAATTGCCTGTCATTAATTGAAAGTAATTCATTTACTATCAATTAATGACAGGCAATTATCCCAAAAACATAAAATAACTTGGTTTGACAACTGTTGATTGGTTGTTAGTGAAACTCATGTCACAGACCATAGAGTATAGTAAATACAGACGCTTGCGCATTGTGCTGAAAAAAAGTAAAACAAATGAATCCACGTAGTTGCGCTGCGGTGGGTTGGGTCTTAACTTCCTCGAATTGGAATTACTACTATGAATTTCTATTTATCTCGGCCATAATAAAATAAGAGACCAGCATATACTGGTCATGTTCCTATTGACTCACGTCGCACTGTACATGATTCCACTTCTTGAGAAGACTGAACGTTAGATATAATAGACTTTTAGCTTATCTAATATACCTACTAACACACAGTAACACAGTTGAAAACCCAACTGAAATAAACTACAACAACAGCCCATAACGTACACTGCTGGACATAAGCCTCTCCCATGATGGGAGGAATTTGCCGTAATCTCCACGCTTGGCAGGCGGATTGGAGATCGCAGTGATGAAAGACTAACAGAAAACGCTGCTGCCCATTCTCTGGTCTACGGAGGCGCAAGGTGTTCTGCCTCAGACATTAGTCGCCTCTTACGACACCCGTGAGTGTAATGGGTTGGTTCTATTCTACTCTGCCGGATACCACACAGCTTAAAAAAAAATGGGAAATAAACTAACGAACCTTAAATGTGAACAATTTCAATATAATTGGGATCGTTGGAATATTCCACATACAGATATAGCGGATCTAACGGACATGTATCAGCTGAACTGTCTGAACACAACTGAAACACGTATTACTCGTACAATTTATATTTAGTGATTGAATGGTAACTATTCACAGACACATTAGCATTGATGAAATGGTTTATGTACTCAATTATTTTAATAATGATATATGGGAAATTGGAAATAATTTTAACATATAACGATAAGGACGTGTAGGTTGGAGGTGTAGCTATTGAAGGTTCAGTAAAAAAAAATGATAGATCCGAACATTTCTCAAGATTAGAATGTTGACACCCATCGTGTCTACCAACCAAAATGGCAAGCTTGTTACCAAAAAACTGGGTTATGGAGATCAGATAGCACTCCATGCAATATACCCTTGTGTTCAGCAACTACTTGCAGTAAGAAAAAGACTAAGCAGATTATGATGATATCGCCGTCAAGTATGTGAAGCTTTAATAAACAATTTCAATTGTTTAGGAAATCACAATGATAATTCACAGGTCCAACACAGGTTCACAGGTCCAACCCACCACGCCTGCTCACACTGTAAATCACAAAAAGCCTGAACATACTAAAATAGCGGGATATTTCAATTCTCCTCAGTCATAACTCATCGTGAGCCTCATTGTCGCCGGAGACAAATTGAGGATACGTCATCATTTGCACCGCAATGTACCGAAGATTTGTGCGAAAGTGTTCACTCACTATCCGGTGGTTATAAATGACAAATGATTTATGTTACTGTGGTCTGCTCAGGAATAGGTGTGTGGTAGGACACACATATAAATTTTGATTTACAGCACATTAAAACTGTCAACAACTCCTTACGAAGTCGTCGAATGCAGTCGCTGTGGCCGAAATCGGAGTTGTCATCATCATCACGATCCACTGGTATATCTTAACGCTAATGGACGCTAGGGCATTTCTGCCCATTCTCCTTTGAATTTAGAAATCACATCACATCTATTTTCAGATGTGACCTACAGTACACCTACAAGTCGCCAGTGTTATCTATGTCTTATGTAATAAGGGACGAGCCTATTGCCATTCGAGCAAGCTTCGAGCTGCTACTGAGAAAACTGACTTCGCCCGACCTGGAAATCGAAGCCAGCTCAGAATAAATGAATGAAATACAAAGGACAATCAGTCTCCGACTGATGTTGTTCTTTCATACATTTTGTACTCAACGTTCATAGCCGATGGCCGACTTTAGTGTGATAGCAGCCTAAGTCATAAAAGTTTTTAACATTATTTTTTAATTACCGACGAAAATATAGGGCGACTGGTAATTAGTAACCGATAATTAAACACGTGATTGTACTCATGATTACAAACAACTTTTTTACCTATAATAATAATAATATTCATTTAATTCAGATAACATGATCCATACAGTGAAATTAAAATTAGTATTAAAAAATAAAATAAATTATCACAAAACCAAAAAAAAAAAAAAATTACCATCAATTATTAAAATCAATTCAATAATCAGTTATTAAAATAATCAGAATCAAATTAAGATAAATTTAAAATTCATTCAAAATTAAAATAAGATAAATAAAACGTTCAAATTTAAAATACAATAAAATAAAAATTAAAACATTACACGCAAACAAACAACACACACAAACACAACAAACAACAACAAAACATTACACTATGGGACCAAACCTGATATTGCGAAAAAAAATCTGCTATTCAGTTGTTCCTTTTTCAAAATGGTGCCGTTTCTTACAAAATATTCAACTTCTGGTATCTCGGCTTATTTCGGTGACAAGGCTGTACCCTAAGGTGCGCCGGACTGGTAGAGGCTCTTTAAACTAGTTCTACTTAATTAGGTATCTAATGAGTTGGATTTTAGGTCACTAACGTACCTATTTGTTAAGACGTGGCGAACTCCACTTCGAATTAAGGCGACCTAATTAGCTAAAAAAAGAGAACTATTTAAATGAGGAAATTCAGGCAATCTTACAAATAATTATATTATACCCGCGTAAGTTTCGATTCCGTGGGAATATTGGGATAAAAAGTAACAGCTATACATTTTCAATAGTTTTATAAGTGCACGCTAAATAATGAATTTTGCTACTTTGGGTCACATTATTGCAATTTATTATTTTTACTATATTCTTTTCCAGTAAATATGACTAGCAAGTCAAGTATCACAGATCGAGAGAAATATTCAATTTCGACAAAATTTTACAGCAACATTTTCCTCCACGGACAAAAATAACACGTCTATGTTTCCACAACAATACCTGAACATATCACGTTTTCACAATAAAATGCTTTGAAACTTTTGTGAATACAAAGCGTTCACCGAGATATTTGGCGTTAGAACACCCCGACAGCACCGTTTGCACCCTTCAAGGGATTACAAAAGATATGACTACCTTTTTACTTCAGACTCTTTTCTCCCCCACTCCATACAACATCCCATTTACATATTACACGGGCGAATAATCATATAAAACGTTTTGGGTGTAAACGGGCATGACAGGTGAATTATGAAGCGAGTTATTTGTCACCAGTTCAAAGTTTGTTTTTAACTAAACTGAAAATGAAATGAACGTATCTAGTAATTAAGAGGTATTTACATTCTTAGAAGAGTTGTTAGTTTGTTCTGTGTAAACTTTGTAGATGATGAATAAATAAAGTGGGAATACACAGCTATTTTCTAACTACTGTGTTATAAAAAAAGTTAATTTACATTTTAATGACTTAGTTACTTTCTGGAATAGAAACGTCGGGCAAACAAAAACACCTACCTAACAAAAATATATGTAATTAATGGTAAACATACAAAAAAACATTTTCAGTTCAATAGGTGAGACGACAAAAAAAAACTAATTAGTCCGTCAGTTAGATTACCTATCAAAAAATATTTGACCCGTGTTTTTTCTATTGTTACGTAAACCAAAATTGACGAAGATATGACGCTTTTAAAATTCTCAATACGTCACGCCTAGGTATAATTTTTAGCTAGTTCTGATGTCACGAGCCACTCCCGAGTTTTGATGCGTTTTATCTTTGTCAATTTCCATTAATTCACAAAAACAGAAACTACGTGTCCATTAATTTCCAATACTCTAACTGACGGACTAAATAGATATGCAATTTTTTGATACTGTCGTCATGCCTATTATGAGCTGTAGTTACTATTTGTAGGTATTTTGAGCTGAACATCATTATTTTTAGAATACCTATAGAATCTGCAAAGTTTTACAAGTTAACTTTTAATTTAACCTTAGAACCTGAAGAAAGCAACTTCGACACCAGCATACATGTTGACAGTCGATGTTGTAATACAAAACATATTTGAAAACGGTTGCCATCAGTCTGGGCCTTTTTATTTAACAGGTGTGAATTCTTTCTACTCAATGCTAACAATTAGCAAGCAAACAACTTAGCAGAACCTTTTTTTTTTTTCGGATGGTTAATCATCAAATGATTTTTTTTAATGAAAATATCATGTACGTTAGGAAAAATCTGCATTTATTCAGTAAAAGAGGTGACAAACACCACTATACTACTAGAAATAGGGACCAACTAGTTCAGCCAGGTTTCAGGCTTGCTAAAGTAGATTCATCTTTCATGGGGTACTGTTTAAAATGTTACAATAAAATACCTCCCCACATTCTACAACTGAATGAGACGAAATTTAAATCTTGTATAAAACGCACACTGTGTAGGCAAGCATATTATAAGTTGGTGGATTACATTGATGATAAAAATGCTTGACTCAATGCTGGTCCTGCTCCACAACCATAGGGGAAAACTAATTGGGCAAATTATTGTGCTAGCTGCAGAAGATTGTACAAGTATCTTTGCTTTGTATAAATTCCATCTCCTAGTATTGTATAATTGCATAGCACATGTGAGGACCATGTATTGTTAAGCTACCATTTGCATTTAGTTATCTTTCATTGACTTGAATATGCCTTGGTGGCTGAGAGAAAGTCATGCTCACTTAAATGTCTCGCTGATGGTGGCGGGTGTGTCGGGTCATTTAGTTCCCTTCAATATGGTTGAGTTGAATGGCGCCGATACACGCGTCTTGTTCTTGATCTGGCGCTGTCAATTGGGACTGATCATCTCTTAGCTGCCACGGTTCATTTTAATTACTTTATTTTTAATTTGTTTATTTAATGTTAATCTTAATGTGCACGTCTTTCTACATCGTTCTCACATATATCTATAATCTCAACATGAATGATGTAACCAAGATATTGTAACAATATTTTGATTTAAAAGTGTCCATGGAGTTTCTTGCCCGTTCTTCTCCATAGAGATCTACGCTAGGGAATGGGCAACTACAGTATTTTCTCAAGTTATTATGTCTTGTGTCTGGGACTGTAGCTTTGTTTTTTTTTGTATTTTTGACATTCAAAAGTGCCGTAATGGTCTAATTGAAATAAATGCTTTGAGTTTTGAGTTTTTTGAGTTTTTGATTTCTCCCGCTCTGGGCGGAGCAGGAGGGAGTGTCAGACTTTTACTGACTAAAACCCATCCATGTTCCTTCATCGCCCTTTGCGTTCGGAGCCACGGTATGTCTTTCGAACAGTCCCGCAACCCCGGCACTTAGCAGAGCCTCGCTCACAGATTACCCTTACACAATCAATGAAACCTTCTACTTGATTCTATTAGTAACTCACACAATCTGTAATACAAATGCATGCACAATTGTTATACGGCTTCACCTGGGGACCTCGCCTTGTTAGTGATGTTCACAAGTTTTCTTTGCAAAGAAAAAGTAACCGTTGGTAGTGGAGGTAAGTGGATCTTTTCTTTTTTTAAACTTTTGTCCCTGAAGATTCCGAGAGACGTTTAACAATTGAATTTTGTTGCAGGTAGAATTAAATGTGAAGTTCTGATGTTCTTAGTCATTTGTTTTATTTGCGGTTCAGTCTGTAGAAACGTGATGAAATAACACGCATTAATTTATAGAAATTGTAGAAATAATAAATTGCTTTGAGGCAAAGTAAGTCACGTAATACGTAGGAACAAATGGGTAGAAATAAGAAAGTAAATGTATGAACAAGACAGAGTAAATGAATGTGTCGCAACAGATGGTATGCAAACAGGATATGGTATAATAAATTTATATTTTAATAAGGATTTGTTTCTGTATACAGGAAAGAAAATAAAGATCATTTCACCGAAAAATATATTCATGTGTAGATTTTATGTAAATATTTAATCGCAAGCCCCTAACTTGAGCTCAATTGATCGTAACATCAAGCGAAGGCCCTAAAAAGGCAATGTATCAAAAAAACTGTACTAGCATCCACTAAACTATCACATGCCATTAAATACGCGCATAATACATCCATAAGTAAGTTAGAAAATGAAACAAAAAGCTGGAGATTAGGCGAGATCCCCGAGCGACGCTAAAAGTGCGACACAACTCGCGCGAAAGTTGACAAAAAATCCTGGCGGGTGGAGGGTCGGTATAAGTTACCTCTATAAGTTAAGCAGGTGTTTGGTTAGTAGCAGCAAAAATTCGCGAAGTTGCCGGACCGACATATTTTTGCGGATAATCTGATAAACGCGCATACACCGTATGTAAAGGGAAAGAGGGAATTTGTTACGTTTTTTGGAACTTGAGTTTTCCATTCGTGGTTTAAAGGTAACATTTATTGTGAAAACGTTTTTGGGGAATCGATTAGTGGAGTCGCTGGCTTTCTGTTACCCGGTTCAATTCATGCATAGAACCAATATTTGTATGACCAACCGGGCAATCTTTCGGGCTGAATGTTTTGTGTGTTCTGTTTGTGTTTGTAAAGATACTCACAATGCAAGAGAAATTGCTGTATCCGCCGAAAACGTTCTACACGGAAACTGTTATTTTACAGGAAAAACATTCGTTCAAACTGGAACGACCCTGGAACATGTTCCAAAACATGCAGTTTTTGACAAGTCTGTTCGCAAACGGAAAGTTAGATTTCAACATTTCTCGTTCAGAGAATGTTATTGAGTTCGTTTCTATCAGCAAATTCATTCAGTAAAACTGCTTTCTGCTAACTCAATAAAAACAAACTAACGTTCGTATTTGTCAACCTTTCGATTGTGAATCTACTTATTTGATTTATTAATCGTTTAGGTGCGCAAATTCAAGGGTCAGAGGGCCGCGTCGGACCGATATTTTTGCTACTCCGTTTAGATTACACCGGCCGGACCTTAAATTTACTTCTGGGTCCAACTTTAATAGGCTCCAATATTTCACAACGATTTTTTATGAGGATGCGTTTATATTTCATGCAGGAATTTTGTTTATGTTTTTAATAACATACGGTGCTCTCGAACACATAAATAACGTCGTGATGTGAGAATATTTGGGATATGAGAAGGGTTTTGAACCAAAACATTTTTATATCGTGAATGTTCTTTTTTCAATGTTTTTAAATTCTGCATATTTTGTGAAACATGTATGTTTGTGTGGTATTACTACGACTGGTATTCTAAAAGAATTTAATACTAAAAGGGAATGCAATCTGTGCAAACTTATCAAAAATGCCGCGTATTTTTGTTAATATCGTCCGTATTACTTTGAATGCAATCTAAAATATTGTTTTTTAAAGCTGGACATCAAAGCGCCCCCGGTGTGGGCGCGTTCCTTGAGGCTGCGTGCAGCCCACTACCTGAACGCGCCCCAAAAGGTGGTAGCCGTAAGGCTGGCCCGTGGGTACCGCACGATCGCCCGCGAGGCGGCGTGCCTCCTTGCCGGATTGCCGCCATGGGATCTGGAGGCGATGGTCCTCGCGCGCCTGCATGAATGGCGCGCGGAGGCGCTTCGCCGGGGGGAAACTCCGCTGCCGCGACAAATTGTCGCTCAGCGGACAGACTTCCGGCGGGATCTCATGGCGACATGGAGAGAGCGACTGTCGCAACCCCGTGCAGGGCACGCCACGATAGTGGCGATAAGTCCCCTCTTTGAGGAGTGGCTGGAGAGACGCCACGGCGTCCTCACCTTCCGCCTGACGCAGGTCCTCACCGGACACGGTGTTTTCGGGAGGTTCCTGCACCGAATCGGGCGGGAGGAAACGCCCGGGTGTTTCCACTGCGAGGATCGACCGGAGGACACGGTGGAGCACACGGTGGAGGTGTGCCCCGCGTGGGCAGAGCACCGCCGTGTCCTCGAAGCGGCGATTGGCAGCGGCGACCTCTCGCGTCCGGCCCTGGTGCAAGCCATGGTCCGGAGCGAGACGGAATGGGACGCCGTCACCTCCTTCTGCGAAGCAGTAATGCTAGAGAAGGAGGTGGCGGAACGTGAGAGGGAGAGAACCTCACAGCGTCCCGGCCGCCGAGGGAGACGCCCCGGGCGTCGGGGGCCACCACGTGGCCCCCGGCCACCGTAGGCGCGGGCCTGTGGACGGTGGGCTATGGGCTAGCTCGCCGTCCGTCCGTCTCATGACGACAGGCCGTGTCGACGGCGCGTTCGTGTTCCACGCGCGCCTCAAAGAGAGTCAGCAAAAAGGAAGGGGTCCGCAAGGACCGATGCCTGCCGGGGTTGCGGGACTGTTCGAAAGAGATACCGCGGCCCCGGAACACAAAGGGCGATGAAGGAACATGGATGGGTTTTAGTCAGTAAAAGTCTGACACTCCCTCCTGCTCCGCCCAGAGCGGGAGAAGTCATTTGATGATTTCCCATCCGAAAAAAAAAAAAAAAAAAAAAAAAAAAAAAAAACATCAAAGCGCGTTTTCGGAACATGTAGGTTGTCATTTTATTTCGTTTCCACAAAATTCAAGTAGGTTATATAAAATCTGTCGCAAAAATCCTAGGTCATAATAATATCCTGTTTCATGAATCATAATTAAATGACATATTTTGTAATTATCTCGTATTTTTTGTACTTTTTGCACACAGTCTGGGTTATTATAATGAAATCCAATTTATTTAATACCGAAACAATTATAATTTAAAAATGTATTATGTTACGCTTACTAAATAAAATAACACTACAAAAATACCAACTACACAAAAACCTACCTAATATTGATCACACTTCAGCGTTCATCAATTACCTACTTAAGACCTCTTTCACACGAACTTGAAGCATGGCCCATTGTGTACTGGCTCCCGCCATTATATATTTTTTCTCCCCATTACGCCATATCACACATTGGGATCTAATATACGGCCGCGCAGGTCCCAACGAGGGTAGTTTACGACTCAAGTCGATACAGATAGCACAGTTTCCGATACCCCGTACTTGTGACTTGCGAGGTAGATAGCATCGGTTACCTACAACCTGATATATAAGACTTAACCGCTCTCTATGACCTGCTGGTCATTTAGTAGGACATGGTCTAAGTTTTCGTGTAGGTAGGTGATGTTTTTGTAAAGGGTTGGCTTTGCGATAATTAAATGGCCATGGGCCGGCCATATTAGCCGTAGAATCGCTGATAGCTGAGGTAGACGACGTGTTCTTGAGTGGAGACCGCGGAGCGGCAAACGTAACGTCCTCAGGCGCTGTGGAGGGACGATCTTTGCAGAGTATTAACTGGATAAGAGTTCCTGAGAATCGAGTTGAGTGGCGTGCGATTGACGAGGCCTATGGTCAGCAGTGGACTGCACTGTAGGCTGATGATGATGAGGAATCGAGGGTTCATTACAGCAGCACATTACACTCCTGTTATAATGAGATGCTAATTTCAATAATTATGTCGTGTCCACTCCATAATTTGATTTAGAATTCATAAATGGATTCGTAATGAAGAAAAGTTGGTGATGCTCTTGCGCCTCCTTGTAATAATCAAATTCTCTAAAACATCTAAGAAGAGAAGTCTTTAAAGAGCTTTACTATAATGTTGTTTATCAGTATTATGTACAAAAACCGTTCAACATAAAAATACTCGATTAAGGTTACCTTTTTTAGGTTCAGAGGTAAACAAAAAATTCCGTCGTTGAGTTTACTTTAGGTCAAATCCCAGTCATGTTAGAAGCCTCTAGATATCTCAATGATCTGGTTTATAAAAACCGAAAAATTCTTAAACTTGCTCAGGCTTAATAGAAAATAACAAACAAATAAAACTACTTGTTACTAACGATATTAAATTGAAGAACAAGCTAGACACTCGACGGCAATGATGTCTACTAGGTAAATTGGCTCGAGCATTTCAAATTCGTAAAGAGAAATCTTTAAAACATCGCCAATCTTAATCGATTGGCCAACCAATAAGCTGGCAAGACTCGCAGAGAATAAACTGGACCTCAGGCCACTCCCTTCAATTCGACGGCGCAACTGGCATACGTCCAGTACCGCCATGTAGACCACTCGAAGAATGCTTATCTGTGTCGCCTCACGTGAAATATATCACGGCTTTGTCCAAACTAATGTTTAAGGCGAAGCGGTAAACAGCCTTATATAAGCAACTCCTAATTTGGACTAAAAACAGTCCTAAAATTTTATTAAGCAGAAAGTTTTGTAAGCTCCAAAATTCGGAGATACATGCCAAAGAGAAAAGTAGTGACTCATCTGGAAATAAGATTAGGGAAACTCATATAAGACTTTGAGATACTTTAAGAAAAACTTTATGGATGATAGACTAAAGACCTTTCCAAACACCTAAGTAAGTTAAAATAGTTGAGTTCTTTTAGGCCGTTTGCCAATCAGTCATTCTGAAGGGGACCCGAAAAGCGGATCCCAATAAAGATTAAAGATAGCACTGATGAAATGTTTAAATTTACATTCATCAAGCTGTAACATTTGGAGAAAGTTACTTTCTAACAAAATGTTTCTTTGATTAGCTATCACTCATGATTACCTAGTAATTTGTCTGGCTGTAAGTACTAGTGTGTTTTATGTTACGACCCGTAATTAACTTATTCTAGAATAAATAACGATTAGATAGAAAGGCTAGATCTTTTCTCCCTTATCGGCACAGACTAAATGAGAATTTAGCAGTGGTGAATATATTGGTCAGTAAGGAAAATAGCGGGGCTGTGTCTAGCGTATGAAAATCGTTTAAGTTCTTCTCTATAATAAAAACGAGTAATGAGCACTTAAATTAAAAATAATGTCTTGATCATAACGCAGTTGGCATTTCGAATCGTCTAACATAGCTGAACCGCTTAGAAAAACTCCAATCTCATGTAGATTGGAGTTTTTCTAAGCGGTAATTCAGAAAAGAGGACTTTACTCCAAAAATAAAATAAAAAATACGCACGTAGATTCAAGGGCCAATAGTAATAAATATCGCAACGCATTCCAAATTGTTTACCTAACTCCTTTTGACGAAAGTACGACTATCATTTGAATTCCTAGTCGTCGCATCCATTTCAGGAGTTTCACGCACGTGCAGTCAAATGATCTGCTCCCGAATTCTCCCAGGAGCTGCGACGAGAGACGATTTAAACAGCCCCGGATCCGCTCCCAAAGAATTGTTTCCGTACCACGCTGGGAAAACTGGGAATTAAACGACGTATCTTTAAGTCACCGTAAAACTCCACGATAAGATTCCGAGCACTTTCAAGCAATGAGTCGCCAGCTAGCTTTGCGACAGTATTTTTAGTCCATTTTAGGCTAAACCGGGGGATATATTACCGTCATTAGCTTTGCACAAGTATTTCTGGGCTAGGACGCATTTTTATCGCTTAAGCCTCTGTTTTGAACACAAAAGCAAGCCGGGTTTGCACGGCTTGTATGTCTCTTTTCATACTTTTTATTAGGTTTTCGGGGTTCCGAGGTTCTAGTCCGGATCCGTAGTAAAGCGATTATTGCTGATTTATGGGACTGCCAGCCTCGTTTTATTGTGGTTCATAGCTGACTTGTGGGTTACGGGCTTATAGCTTTCGCGTGGTGGTTATCTTATCCGCTTATATGACATTACTATAATATATGTTTGGCGACCCTTAAGTACCTAAGTGTCATGACATACTCAATAATAATATATATACCTACTTCTAAATAATAACTATGAAATAACGTGAACAAGGAACACATTTTACAGACCGAAGCAACGAACGTATCAGGTTTTCTGTTAAACAATTGGCCTGTCCTAAATACTGCTAAATCTGTGGGTAAATTTTACTTTGCTTTTTTTTTGGAACCTTTTGCCTTACACTAGTCATTTTTCCTGTATCGTAGGTGTGTTTACAAACATTTAATCTCACATCCACAAGCTATTAAAGCGAACCCACATACTCCAGAGTAGCACAGTATCATGTTTTGATCTAGATAACGTGCGCCCAGGTATTGTGTGTGATATTCAGTATTCAAGTTAACGCACACTGTAACAAGGTAATGCAGTTTCCAAGTAACGTGGGTGAGATATCTCATAGACAATTGTGGAGGCGTCGAGGTAACAACCGTAGGCGATTTAATGGCATCGGCAAACATGATCTTCCATACTTTTATTATAAATGCGACGATTTGCACATAGAGACTGTTAATTCCAATAGTAAGTTCCCCCAAAAATTCTATACTTACGCAGGGGAAGCCGCGCGCAAAAATGATACAGGAAGCACGGTAAAATATGTATATTGTTAATACAATCTTGACGCTTGTTTAACGAATTACTTTGCCTAAGTTTACCTACAACCTACAAGATAGGTCTCCAAAAGATTCATTTTCAGGTATTCATCATCAGGTACAGTCTTACCAGACACAGGCCTTTCTTTTCTTTTACCAATCCTCAAGTTCCTATGCCAGTCTCGTCCTTAGTATCAATGTGGTCCTAAGTATCTAGACGCATTTAATACCACTACTGAAAAGAGTGTCCTTTCCATTCCAAACACACTAACATTCCTAACAAGTATCTCCAAAAAGGAGGAAAATAATTACAGCACAAAACGCTTGAATGTATCACAGAAGTAATCTCCAACAGTACGGTTGGCAAAAGTATTAACATTAGGGATTCCTACCACGTCGCACGATATATTTGAAACCTTGCAATAGCCCTCTTTAAATGCTTATTCCATTTATTATTTAGTTTAGTTGTAGTATTGGGTCTTCAGGAATTCAGGTCTTTTATCCAGAGACTGTATTAGTGCCTAGTTAATGGTAATAGGATCACCCTTTATTACTTGGGATTTACACATAACATGCGAAATGTGGGTGTACTATAGATACACCTTTACCTAACCCTTCAACGATTACAGTCGTGATGTTATGTTCTACGATACCTTCAGTGTTTAATTTAAATGAACAAACAAGCAACCAACTGCCATGACATGGTTTAAACTGATTAACCCCGTTTCACTTGCAATCACGTGATACAATGTCAGCCTTCGCCCGTTTCCTCACAGAATTGTAGGACTTGTCCCTGAATACACAAGGGTTGGAATCCCATAAGGTTAATAAATAAATCTCTTAAATAGTTAAGGTGACCATTCATCAATGTGGATTGAAAGTAGGCTCCATTTTCACAGAATATTTACTCCAATTAGACTTTACTGATGATTGCAGTGGATTACAAAATGGACTCTGTGACCTTATTTTAGGATACACAATCGAATTTTGGGTCGTAATAGTTTTGTTTTATATAGGCTGTACATAATGAAGTGAATTTGTAATGGCCAATAATGGGTTGAAACGAGTAACTTTAGAATAATGGGTGTGATTCGACGCAATAGATTAAAATAAGGCGATTCAGTGACCCTATTCGCTGTAATATAAGCACTAAATCTGGGGTTTATTCGGTAAATTGAGAGCTAGAAAAGGTTTTATTATGTTAATGCTTATTACACTAATAATATTTATAAAGTGACATTATTTTGACTACTAAAGTTAAAATAAAAAGATTAGTCAGAAGATAAAAAAATTAAATCGGAAAGTTGTAACAGTGAAAAACGAATGCGTAGTCCTTAACTGCTGTTTAAGAGGAACAGGAAGATGGTAATTGTTAAAAGACCATGTGTAAGTTTGAGTTGAAAATTGAAATCGGTTTATAGTTAAAATAAACTTTTTTTAGATGCCGAAAAGTCCGTAAAATAATCATAAAAATAAATAAATTACTTTACATACGTATATATTTTCAGAAATCAGCAGTAAATAACGGCATTCCAATATTTTTCTAACTTGGACTTTGTAAACCATCATCGTTGCCACTCATAATTATCTTATTTTTGTGACAATCTCTTTCTAAAGTTTGATACTTGCATTTGTATCGCTAGTTTGGATCGATACATGGGTGAACTTGGCATATCATTTTGAAAGCAGAACAAAAATAAAACTGGATTCTATTTGCATGCGGTTGATTTCTAGAATTCCTTAAGCTTAAGGTATACTTTTAAGAAATAGTTCTGCCGTTTTACCTGAAAATATGTCTAATGAAAATATGCAGTGGCAACTTCTGTCAAAACCACAATTTTATAACGGATTTAGGAGCACAATGTTGTGTTTTGTAGTTCATCATAATTTTCCGAATCAACTATGCTATGCTATACGATTCTAGGACTGTCGTGGTGAATGGGTTGGTTGCAATTCTAATCATATAGAATTGTAACATATCGTCCTCTGGGATACGCAATACTTGCATTAGTATCGATACAAGTTCAAGAATCTAATCATATTTTAAACGCTTTATTAATCTAGCTTAAATTTTCCTTGATTCTTTTGTAATTCGATACAGGATTTTTTGTATGTCATCTGATACATACTTACGTATCGATACTGTAAAGTATCGAATCGTGCATCACTAGAATAAAGTACAATGTTAGTATATTTATTGTGGACCCAGTGAAGCGGGACGTCGAACAAACTCGGTGAATGTTGTCATACAGCAACTTAGCTTACAATATAACACTTGGCATACAAATTGTTTAATACGGAACAATGTAGGCAACTAATACACTGCAGGAACTTTCTTTTAATTAAAAAGAACAGCTTTTGATGAAAACAATATTCTTAAATCATAATGAGCAAGAGAAACAAGGAAGCCAGCTTATAATATGGTAAGAGAAGTAATGTTGCATAAACGTTTATGGCCGATGACCAACGCAGGAGCGGTTACATGGGGACAACTCTGGTATTTTTAAGAGCAGACAAATCTCAGTGAAAGTCTTCCAAAAAATAGCTGATTTATTCATAGTTATGCTAAGCAATGTTTTAGCATTGATTGTCGAGATGAGATCGTGACTTGAATTTGAAATATAAACCTTTTAAATTACTAGAATTGGCCTTCTTATTCAAGAACAAAATAGTTTTAGTTTATAATTGTTTTTGTTTAAAATAACTTGATATGTAAAAGACGGGATCCCTTCTTTTTGTATAATGTTCTTTTTCCTAATATAACTTCCTAACTTAGGTATAACTGTTTTGGCATAATTTGTTTTGCCATAATAATATTTTGCCAATTTTTTTTTGGCATACAGATTATGTTGGCATAATCATCAATTCGTATAATGTTACTAGGCATAATGACTACTATCATAATAGGCATGACGACAGTATCAAAAAATTTCAAATCTATTTAGTCCGCCAGTTAGAGTATTGGAAATTAATGGACACGTATTTTTTGTTTTTGTAAATCAATGAATATTTACAAAGATAAAACGCATCAAAACTCGGGAGTGGGGGCTCGTAACGTCAGAACTAGCTAAAAATTATACCTAGGCGTGACGTATTGAGAATTTTAAAAGCGTCATATCTTCGTCAATTTTGATTTCGGTAACAAAAGTAAAACACGGGTCAAATATTTTCTGTTAATCTAACTGACGGACTAATTAGTTTTTTTTTGTCGTCTCACCTATTGTATTTAGGCATACAATTAATAGAAAAACCGGAATCAAATTTGAGTTATTTTTACGTATTTATTTTGAATTAAAAATTCATTTATTTGTGCTACAAAAGTAAGTGACAGAAACTAATCGCTGCAAAACCGACTCCACGTAGTCTTGTCTGCCCTACCCCTAGAGTGTAATCTATGCCCGCGTAGGCGGAGGGGCGAGGCGGCCCGCAAGCTGAGGAGCAGGCAGCTGGTTTTAACGCTCGCCGCCGTAGGTGGTGAGTGTAAAACACATCTGCGACGATAAGCTCGCGTGGGACCGCCAGAGCCCCGCAGCGCTGAAGCCGTGACAGAAACCATGCCTGCTGCTTATTGCATACTGCATGCTTGCTTGTATGCTGCATGCTTGCTTGTATGCTGCATGCTTGCTGTATGCTTGTTTGCATGCTGCATGCATGGTGTATGCTTGTTTGCATGCTGCATGCTTGGTGTATGCTTGTTTTAACTTACATATGTATGTATGTATTACCTGCTTCAGGAGATATGGTTTTTTTCCAATCGACAAAATAAATTGATATATCCAATTAGGGTATGTCTAGCATTTTAGGAGTTAATTATTATGCTTCTTTATTATGCCTATACAAATATGTTTTAATTTCATTATGCGTAAATAAATGTATGCCTAAGAATGTTATGCTTAATCATTATTATGATTAAATAAATTATGCTTAAAAAAATATGCGTAAGCTGTTATGCGTAAATAATGTTTTGCGAAAATATAATTAGGAGTAACAAAAGTATGCCAAGTTATATTAGGTCTTAAAATCTTATGCAAATGGATAGGGAGCCGTAAAGGACGTGTTGGCTACCAGTGGGGGTGGGGTGAGAAAATCGTATAGGGCTGACGACCCCATGTATAATACTCTTAGAAACATTTCATAAAAAAACCAATCCTACGAGTCTCCTACGATCCTACGACTCTACGACTTTACAGCACACACACCATGACAATAATATACTATAGGAGATGAAAACAAAAAACATACGAATAAGTTTTGCTATAGCAACTCAAGATCTCAGATAAATGGAATCGTCAGTTCTCGGAAATATCGATGTTTGCTCTATCAAAACGTTTGGAACAGCTGTTTTATTTTCACGTTTCCTTTATACCAGAAGTTGTTCACATTCAAGGGTGCTCTAAACGAAAGTATTATTACATCTTGCTGTCTCACCTTGTATGCTCCTATCTCTGTCTTAAGTTACAATTTCAAACGCAGTTATTTAAATTCATTACTATAATTTCGTCTGCAATTAAAGTCTAGATAGCTTTACTGGAGCTAGAACTGAATCGATTAAGGTTCTCGTTATCGAAATAATGCGGTTAATAAAAGTCGGCTAATCGACAAATAAATATCGATTTCGAATGGTGTTCGCGATACGAGAAAACTTGGCACAGTTGTGTAACCAGCTCTTCTGCATAGTTCATTGGGTAAATATCTAGAATTGGAAGTCGTCTAGGTGGTGAGTATTTGCCTATTAAACATTTTAAAGAAAAAAAGTAAATGTGAACTGTGACTGTATATAGACCAATGGTCAAGGGGCTCGTGCCTCGTGATTTACATAGACAAGCCGTGAATTGGTGACCGACTAACCATTAATTTCGTACTGAGACTGGCCTGGTCGACAACTGTGGACAGTTATTGCGGGGGAGTCTGAAGTCGGAGGATAGAGACAGCATTCAGACCGACGTCAGATAGGCAGACTGCATGAAGAATACTAATAAGCCGAACAGAGCATAGTTGATAAAAATCTTGGCAGATGTTGAATAGGCCAACGGTTAAAACAGAGCAAGGAGACCATCAATTCGACACCAGTGCCTTTAAGGTGCATGTCTGTGCTACGCTGGTGTAGGTAACATCGTAGGATCGAAGTTCTATGAGCCGACGAGCCTAGCCCGCACGTTCGTCAGCGCTGAAGTTTAGTGCGAAAAATATTACGAACAAGTATTTCACTCTTGAAAACGAGCGCCGAGTAAAACTGCGATTCTCTTGGCCGCGTTTCTAGACTTGGACCTTCGATCAGGCGCTTGACGAAATGGTGAGGCATAAGTAAAGACTTATGCCTCACCATTTCCAAAATATCTGAAAATTCGTAGATATGCAACGCTGAAATGCAACGCTTGTAAAACTGAGCTGTGATAGTATACGCTTTGACAAATAAGTGCAAGATGCTTTTTATCTTCATGAAATAATCCTGACTACCTTCATAATCTCAGAAAAAGAACAACAGAGCTTATTTTGCCTACTTGTAATTAGCATCGCTTGAAGATCCCTATGTTTGAGAACCTAATTCTGCTAAACGATATATTGTCTATACCTAAGAACAAACCTTACCCTATTCTAAATATTCGATACAAAATTAGAATATACTTAGGTACTCAGAAATATACAAGAAGGTAGGTACTTGATGATCAAACGAAGTTTTTGTATAACGACGCGTATCGATCACAATTATATACCGCTGGCTTTTTCCGAGGCCATTCGAGATTAAACTGATGTGGAAGCATGTAAACATACTTGTATACACACGCATGTACACATACATGTGTAGATGTAAGATTGTTAAGGATATCAATTACACGGTAGAAAAACTCACGTTTACTCAGATCTGTTCCAGTAAATTACTTAAAATCAGTATGCAATTTTCGCATGGTGGGTCAAATACTATCATAGAGAGGACGCCTCAGAGGATTCTAAATACATTGATGATGATATATACGTGAATAGATATATGACACTATCATCAAATAAATAAAAAAGTGTCTGTTTCTAATGTCAAAATAACAGCTTTTTTCTAAATGCATGAAAGTATAAATGGTGTTTAAAAGCTTCAAATGGTGTTTGTCTGTTTGTTTCTCCTAATCTAATCTCCGAAACGGCTGGACCGATTTTGACGGGACTTGTACTGATAGGTAGCTGTTGATATACGGAGTAACTTAAGCTAGTTTTCAAATCCAATCAAATCAAATAATTTATATCTTTGCAAACATGGATAATTGGTACATAAATGTTTTCTTATATAATATTATAAGTTGGGGGATTACATTGATGATAAAATGCTTGGCTAAATGCTGGTCCTGCTCCACAACCATAGGGGGGGGGGCAAATTAATTGATTATTCGGGTCGGGCATTATTTGACTCCATCGACACGTAAAGAAGAAGATGAAGAATTGATTCCCATGTTAATGTATTGTGGAAGCTGCAGAAGATTGTAAAAATATACTTGCATTATATAGATTCCAGTTCTTAGTATTATATAATTGCATAGCACATGTGTGAGTACTTTGTACTGTTCAGCCACCATTTACATTTATTTATCTTTCATTGACTTGAATATGCCTTGGTGGCTGAGAGAATGTCATGCTCACTTAAATGTCTCGCTGATGGCGGCGGGTGTGTCGGGTCATTTAGTTCCCTTCAATATGGTTGAGTTGAATGGCGCCGGTACATGCGTCATGTTTGTGAACGGGCGCTGTCAGTTGGGACTGGTCATCTCTTAGCTGCCAAGGTTCATTTTAATTACTTTATTCGTAAATTGTTGATCTAATCTTTTACTCTGGACGCTCTTAGTATGCACGTCTTTCTACATCGTTCTCACATATATGTATAATCTCAAAATTAATTATGTAACCAAGATTTTGTAACAAAATTTTGATTTTAAAAGAGTGTCCATGGAGTTTCTTGCCCGTTTTTCTCCATAGAGATCTACGCTAGGGAATGGGCAACTACAGTACTTTCTCAAGTTATTATGCCTTGTGACTGGGACTGTAGCTTTGATTTTCTTTTTTGTATTTTTGACATTCAAAAGTGCCGTAATGGTCTAATTTAAATAAATGCTTTGAGTTTGAGTTTGAGTTTGAGTTTAATATAGTCCTCCACATTCCACCGTCGCTTATGCATGCAAATATTAAATTCTAAAATCAAAGAAGTGTATTGATACCGAAGAAATTAAGATGTCAAATCATAAGAATTACAATACAAATTACAAACACAAAATTAAATTAAATAATCAATAAAGTCAATCGGAATGATAAACTGTGAGAAAAATAAAATGTCAGAATAGTTACTGTATGTCAATCATAATAATAGTTTGTCAATCAGTACAGTGATTTATCAGTAAGGAAGTCTTCCATTGTGGAATAACATTTCTCAACAAATATTTGGTTAAGAGCCCTTTTAAATTTTATTCGAGTCATATTTTTTATAACATCAGGTACTTTATTATAAATGCGTGGGGCGATGCCAAAAAAACTTTTCTGCATTAGTGAGATTTTACATTTCACTTGACATAGTTGGTTTACATATTGAGTTCTTATCGGATTTTTTCCGACTGCTGACAGGTTTTCAAATAATTGTAGATTTGTGGATTATTTTTTACATATAGAACTGTTTCCAAAATGTATAAAGACGAAAAATATTTTTTTTTTAAGATTTAAAATTTAATAAAAGGATTAGGGTTCCGTGCAAAAAAAAGGAAGTAATATCTTTATAATAATAATTTCACGTGGACGAAGGTCGCGGGAACCAACTAGTAAATAAATATTTCATCTAAATGTAAACTTGAACTCGCCCAGGGTGCCTTATACGAGTATCATGTTTTTTCCGGCAACATGTTACTAACATAACGAATGGAAATGACAGTTCGAAAAGTAGACATGTGATGGCTATGCGTGGAAAAGAAAAGTTACAACACTCAGGCGTTGATGTGCCATATCTAAAGCCCATTCACAGCTTTTATTCTATCCCAGTCTTTGCATCACTGATAAAATCATTGTGATCTTTGCTATCGATAAAATAAGGTTATTATTGGGTTGCTACGTTTTTTAGCTTGCTTGTAGCTTTTTTGCAATTGCTTGGTTGGTTGTCTGTCAAATTATAATGATCTTTATTATAGTCATTATAAGGTTTCTGTTAGGTTGTTGTACTTTGAGGTAAACTGTGAAAAACTGGATGTTTTAGAAAGAGCCAGTCAGACAGATATGATAGAGACGACGCCATACAAAGCCGAACTTCTACTTCTATTAATGGGCACGTTTCTACAATATAAATAATATTTGTATTTAACTAGTTCTTTACAGAAGTCTAAAGACCAACAAGCTGTTTTTGGTAAGGCGCACACGACGTCGCTTATACGCGCTGTCAGGTGGAGGCGAAACATTTTGTGATAGTGTAGAAAGGCGGTGGGTGAGCGCCGCTCGTCCGCGCGCTCGAGTGGCGAACGTGTGTTAGACATCAACGGATTTCATACAAGCCACTGCGAGGTTTGTTTTAACGTGCACATCTTGCTACATCGTTCTCACATAATATACCATCACAACATGAATGATTTTGTAACAATATTTTGATTTAAAAGAGTGTCCATGAAGTTTCTGGCCCGTTCTTCTCCATAGAGATCTACGCTAGGGAATAGGCAACTACAGTACTTTCACAGTTTTTATGTCTTGTGACAGGGACTGTAGCTACATTTAATTTTCAACTTTGTTTCGACCATTCAAAAGTACCTGTAACTGGCCTACTTGAAATCAATGCTTTGATTAATTGATTGAGGTGAGATGTAAGGTGCGCTGAGATGCTTGACCACGCAGACGCAGTCGTGTGAGAATCGCCGATACAGGAAAACAAAACAATTGCTTTCAGACAGAATCGACTAATACGCAGCCCAATCTAAACAAACGAGTTGAAAGTATATTAAAAAGCTTGTTCGACAGTACATAGACCCTATTGTACACATAGGTATATCTGTGTATTGCCAATTCAGTGCAGCAGTCCATTCTATTTGGAACAAGAGTAGAGTCCCAGATACATTACAGCCACGTGTGACTCCGAACCGTATATACGAATGCATTTGCTGTTTGGAGATTTTTCGCATCGAGTTGTGTAGGTAGAAAAATGTGAACTAATATCCATAAGTATTGCACAATGTTTTATACATTACAACATACATTACATTTTTTACAAGCCAGGGAGGTCCCTGGCTTGTAAATGCATCACGCATAATTTTTTGTTTGTTACCTCTGTTATATATATATTATATAGAATACTAGCTATGTGCGCGGCTTCACCTGCGTGGCCTTCGATAATTATCCCACGGGATTACACTACCGGGTTAAAAAGTATTTAATGTGTAAAGCCAAGTTATAAGCTATCTGTATACAAAAGTTTATGCAAATCTGTTTAGTAGTTTTTGCGTGAAAGAGTAACAAACATTCGTCCATCCGTCCATCCATCCTCAACAACTTCCGCATTTGTAATAGTAGTAGGATTGTTTATCTAGTTTCTTCTTTTTAATTAATTTAGCATAAATCTGTGAAAAAATTTGTGCGTAGTATTTTCGTTAAGTTTAATTTGAAGAAAACACGTATAGGCTTAATATATGTATTACTATTTTGTTTTCGCAAATGTAATAAATAAATATTATTTCAAGTTATCAAGTTGTGCCTTTGCAGCTTTGTTAATCAATAGATACTAAAACAAAAACAAAATTGCAACACTAGACTATATCTAATTGACTGACACTATGAAAGCACTCTATCGTATTTACAAAACTCGGGTGAAGTGCTGTGATTTGAAATTTCATTTGCACAAAAATGTTTAGTCATCCTTTATTAAGGACGACCTTTGTGGACCTTGTACTCGTTTACATTAAATGTAGGAGACCTAATATTTTAGGTCTCCTACAGTTAGTGTAAACTAGTACAAGATCTAAAAATCAACTCGGAAATCAGTGATTTTTGTTCGTACAAGGCCACCTAATTGGCGATTAAAAAGTTCGTAGTCCACCCAGCACTATTGACATGAATGATTATACGTAGGTATGCTCCCGTAAGAGAAGTACCTACATTCCCTAGAAATATTTGATATTCTCAAGTATCTAGTTCGACCGGTTATCGATCCCAACATATCTGCAAAGGCTACCAATTTATTTACATGCGAGCTCTCTTCGAATACCAAACGCAATCCTAGAAAAGAGATTGTAAATCTTGACCTATTTACAAGTAAGGGCAGTTAAAAAAAAACCCTTATATTTATTTATATTCATTTTGAAAACAAACATCACCTTGTATAAATTCTCGTTTTCCATTGCAAAGGAAAACGCGTAGCAATTTGCTACGAAACTCGTAGCCTCGTAGCGTCGTAGCAAGTATTTTAAACCACGCTTTCGTAGACCTTTACAACTCTTACCCCCGAATACTGAAACGTCACTCAAAATATAAGGGCTGCTTAACATTTGAGCAGCTTCTAAATTTTAAATTTCGTATGGCCAAACGTCACTTTTGAGTATCTGTTAAATATAAGTACTACTTAAATTTTGAGTGACGTTTCAGTATTCGGGGGTTAGAGCCATATCACACTGGCGGATTGCTAGCGGATTTAAAGCGGAGTGGGCGCGCAGCAAATTCGTTGCGGATGCGCAGCGAATTCACAGTGGATGCGCAACGAATTCGCCGCGAATAGCAGCGTGAAAATGCACTCAATTTTCAACGCTATTGGGTAGCATAACGTTGAAAATTGAGTTTCCGTTGCGATGCGAATGCGAATTCGTTTAGCGCCGCAACGATTTCGGTGCGCGCTCGCTCCGCTTTAAATCTGCTTGCAATTCGCTAGTGTGATAAGGCTCTTAATGTTTCATGTTCTGTTGCTATGATGTCCATACAGATAGGACGATAGACGCAATGGCTCTGCAATAAGCTTCTACGGGTTGTTTGTTTCAATTCAATATTGAACAAATTGTTTCATCCCCGTAGTACGCATTACCCATAGATCAAGTGGTTGCGGTTACACCAACTAGAAATTAATTTAAAAAATTACTTTTGTATAATTAAAACAGCAGTTAAAAATAGTATGTTACTGTTAAGGACACACCGCCCAAAATTACGTAAAGGAAATTCGGTCTGCTTTACACATTCAATGTCAACAAGGCCCGTTTTTCAATTTTAGGCCTAAATCAAGCCGAACGATTATTTCCGGTAGAACTAATCGTTCGTTACTATTACATACCGAGTGTCCTCTGTGCTTCGGAAAGCAAGTTAGGCCGTGTTGGTACCGGCTGTCAATTGTTGATCTTTGACAGTCGGTAAGTAGGTGGCCCAAAAGTTTAACAACCAGTCTTACCAAGGGGTATCATAATATTACCCAGACTACTCGAGTTGTAGGCAGACTGGAAGCCGACCCCAACATAGTTGGAAAGAGTTGATAAATGATAAATGATGAATGATAAATGATGTTTATTTTGCAAGTAGTTTTTTACAAACACTTTTACACGTCATTTTTATTTAAACTAGATGTGGCCGGTGTTTCGTACCTGACTACTCTGCGAAGAAACAGCCGAAACAAACTCAGAGGTCATAGTCTCTTTTGAAGTCCAGACATAATTTTGCTCAATTCATATTAGGACTATGCAGATTAGTGTCTGAGATGGTCTTTTGAAGAAAGAACTACACAGATTTGAGTGGACCTGTCCAGTCAGTGCAAGCATGTGCAAGATGTCTTCACCCTCCGTTGAAAGACGTTTAACAATGAATACAAAACACTCTGAAAGCACGACTTGTCTAGCCCGTAGTACTTTCAAACCCTATGCCATCAAGTAACAATAATAACGTAAAGAGAAGTCTCAAAATGAACGAGGTTACGCCTCCATTACTCTAGAGAGCAGGTAATACCCACTCTCCCAATATATCATACTTGAGTAGCTAACAGCGAATTAATGTATCATTGCTGAGAGCTCTCAAGTTAAATTTGCTTGAGCCGCCTAATTAAGTACATAACATATTGCGTGAGATATTTCGTACATACATTTTTAATTGTGTTAGGTTTCAAGTTAAAGGTAGCTTTATATTATTTTTTGAAGTGGGCGCTGAATTTAAATTAAGGGACCTCTGTGTAAAGTTTGAACGTGTTTTTGAAATTAAAACATGCTGATGTTATTACGTTTTTTATAATATTTAAAGAAAAAGTTTATCTTGTAAAGTCCTTGAGAAAGAGAGAAAGAAATAACTGGCTTGGCTAACAGTTAGTGTTTGATAATGCTAATTCGATGATAAAACAAATTTGGTACGGTAAAAAATGTAAGCGGGGCTGACTGATAAAAACCTGCCAAGTGCGACTTGGACTCGCGCTTGAAGGGTTCCGTACCATCGTAGTAGGGAAGCCCCCTTTAATTTAGCTTTTATTTTTATTATTGTTGTTATAGCGGCGACAGAGATACACATTCTGTGAAAGTTTTGTTTACCTATTATGGTCCATGAGATACAGCCCGTTGACAGACAGACAGCGGAGGCTTAGTAATATTAGGTTTCGTTGTTTAACCTTCGGGTACGGTACCCAAAAAAAGTCCAAACATTGGCCATTTGAGCCACGTGGTAGACGACCCACTCGCTCTCATACAGAGAAGACCTGTGTTGCAGCGGTAGGAATGTAACAGATAGATTTTTCCTTTACATATTTTATGCAATGCTCTTTTACTATGATTTTTTTTTAATATATGAACTCGCTAAACTCGCTTCATAGAAAAGTCCTAGCCAATAAAATAGTTCAGTCTATTTTCATCCTGAAATTCCATTACAAATATTCAAATGATTCTTACTGTAATTCCTTCCTTTCAAAACGTAATATCCAATTTCTCGGAAAAATCAGTTTCGCTAGTAAAATCCGTGAATATTTATCACATGGAAAAACTGGCCAGAAAACTCAAATCTGGTGATCAGGTTTCATCAAAATTAAAATAAATAATAATCAAACAAAAACGAATATTTGAAGAGCAAGTATTATTTTGTTCGCTCCAACTTATTGGGTTTTCATTTAATTAAAAGTTCTCCATAAACGTTAAATAATTACGATATGGTAATCAAATTAATGAAAAAAATAAGGCTTTTTGTGTGAAAAACGAAAACTTACTGATAAAAGGAGCTTTAATACCGTAATTGAGCAATTTCTGTTTATTACTGACAAATAACTGAAATAAACAGGAGTGAGTCTCAATAAAAAGGTGGTTCAATCGGCTTATATTTTCCTCTTGTCGGAAATGCTTTACTGAGGTTGTAACCATGACTTTTTGACAAGGATGTACAGGAAATCCACCTTTAGTGTAATATTAATTACAACATATTATTTTGAAAATCCTTTGCAACCCACTGCAGGGCAACAATCTCACTCATTCTGCGACAACGATGCCATTGGCAATAACGATAATAGTAACTGTGTTAGGTAGTAACCCTAACCCAACACCATAAAATCAAGGGACAACGGTTATGTCCAGTAGTGGGATATGACAGCAATTAAACGTTACTACCTAAGATAATAATTATATAAAACTATAACAATAACATTTTGATTGTAAAATGAATCAAGCACGATTTACCCAAATAAATTAAAAATGTCGGAAAATATATTAAATACCCATCTATATTCAGTCAGCACAAAATCAAACTTAAATCGTGCAGCACCTGAAACAGCCTGAAAGTACTTACAAGTTTTTAGGTACTCATTTCCACTGAACTATGTGAACTACATAATATTATCTACAATACTGTTCACAATTTTTTTTGTTAAATAACCAATTTACCAATAAATATCTGCTCCATGATCAAATAGATAATTGAAGGAATGATCATGATCGTTAAACCTGAAATATTCCATCATCAATTTATCGTAGAGAAATAGAATTTTCTATAAAATGTGGATCATATGAATAAAATAACATTAGATATAAAAATTAGTCACCATCAAACAATTTTTAAAGATACACTTACTTGGTTTATCCAGGTCACTGATGAACTCCTCGGTTTCAACATATCCTTGGATCCTGTCAGTCAACACTACAAGTACCAGCCACACCACACGGGAGACACACACTGACATACTAACACAAGTTGATCCCATCGTCAAGCCAGCAACACTAAACAAAAACTAATTTAATTTCCAACAACATTTCCATCTCAAGTCTGTTTTAATTTAAATTCAAATAAAGTACAATGTTTAATCCGTGAAAAACTTGTTGATCTTTTTTAATTAAAACTCACTTTTCTTTGTTAATAATATGAATAAAATAATCTAGTTTTAATACTTTGGAATAAATATTAGTGATAAGTGAAACACAACTGGTCAACACGTGTTCTACGACTGTAAACAAATCGCGCTTTGACAGCGAGCTCGCGACGCGTGTGGCGACGTGCGTGCGACTCGACGCCTCGGGCAACACTGATCGAAAACCGATAGGGCAGCGGTAACAACGGACGTACCTTTAGTATGTTTTTTTTAATAAATTCGAATGAGAAAACAGAAGACGATCGCTGAGCTCGCCAATGATCTGCAAAGAGTATTAACATTTTAGAGGATACGAAACAATCTGTATCGTATGTTCATCGTAAAAATAACTATGTATGTTATTCCACGCAATATTTTCTTTATAACTCCCAAGGCAAAGATAATTCTATATTACCCTGCTATAATTTAACAAGTACGCAACTACATAAATATAAGTTTTATGGTAATATAATTCAAGAGTAACGTTGTTGAAAGTTTTGGGGAATATAATAAAACACTTGGATGAAAGTTTTCGTTAAAATTGGGTCACAAATATCAGAGGTTAGCTGTCACAAGCAAAACGTCTTTAGAAGTTTGTGAGTTGGCGAACGTTTTAGTTTAGTACCTGGGTACAGTTGGCAAGAAAAGTGGATAGCACATTATTAACATATCTAAACAAGAAGTAACCGTGTTTTGTTTATATGTTTATTATCATACTGTTTTGGTTACAGTCTTTTTTTTGTACTTCAATGTTCTAAGCTTGGATTTCGATATAAGAAGACTTTCTCAGAATTAATATAACAGGCTATATCAATTATTTGGCAATTATAAATATCTTATTATGTCTACCCAAATTGGTTCGGCTTAGAAATAAGTATTTTTATATCTAATTTGCGGTATCATATAGCCGTGTGTGTACTAAAAATTCATTGTTTGAAACCCTAAACTGTAGGCACACATTAAAGCTTAATTTAATTTGTGGTGTGTTCTATTTATAGCCTATCTGTGGTTTATTGATTGACGAAACTCAATAGGTACTTTACTGTGTCATTACACGTCCCGAATGGCGCAGCGGTAGTGAGGCTGCCTTACGTTCTTATAGGGTCCCGGGTCATGCCTGCCGGGGTTGCGGGATTGTTCGAAAGAGATACCGTGGCCCCGGAACACAAAGGGCGATGAAGGAACATGGATGGGTTTTAGTCAGTAAAAGTCTGACACTCCCGCCTGCTCCGCCCAGAGCGGGAGAAGTCATTTGATGATTTCCCACCCGGAAAAAAAAAAGGGTCCCGGGTCATAAAAAATCTTCCGAAGAAATTTTCGATCAGTGATCTGGCAGATAAATGCACCATTAAATAGGATTTGGACAAAATCATCCCCGAGATACCTGGGAATAATCTACAGGCAGTAATGAGTGCACAAAATACTTATATCTTTGAAGTTTTCTTTAATGCAATTCATATCTCTTAAATACGATCTTCAAATAAATACCCAAATTCCTTGTAATATTCCTCTGTATCTTTCTAAATATGACTTAGGGAGGACTTACAAGGGTATCTGTTATTTTATTAGGCAGAGTTCGCGCGCAAATCGTCAGCCCGCCTCCGGGTAAGGGATTGTACGTATCTTGGTTATTTTATTTAGTAAGTTGAAAAAACATACAGTGTTCGGTCTATGAAAATGACTATAGTGAAACAAGGATCTTTTAGTACTTAAATGACGTTAACAGAGGAGCGCATTTCAATAAGATGGCGTTTTCAAAGCTTTGTACAGTTAAAAGTAACACAAAACACACATCGTATAGGTCAAAGATCTTTAATGATGAGTCGGAAACTTGAAACTGGACAAAAGTAGTATAAATTATTTCTTTTTGAACATAGAACAAAGGTATTTATTACTTAATTTTGAAAGAACTTTGTAATTAAAGGGAAATTAATTAATTATTTCAGTTACGGTTTATGGATGCTATTTATTTGTTGTTATTTACGTACTTAAAATAAATTGATACAAAAATAGGTATGTTGTAACCCTGAATTCTATGCCTAGATAAATAACCTGTGTGATAGGATTCAGCGTGAGCAAAAATGTCCCACTGTCCCCGTGCGGAAACAGAGGCACCTAAGTGTTGTGGAGTCGAATCTAGGCAAGCAGAAAATGCCTATCTGTTTCATTTATTTCATCGCCACTACGGTCATGTCAGTGATGGAAAACCTCCTGAGTTAACCCCTTCAGAACCAAAACTCGAAGACATGTGCCATGCAAGACTTGGACCCGTGTGGTAGAGCACGGCTCACTAACTCTCAAAGGCTTTTATCCCACCCGTGGGAACATTATAAGCTGATTAATTGATTAGGCTTATGCTACAGGAATCAGTGACTTGTCCCTCCTGTTTATATCTATCAATATACAAGGAACAAGATTATTACTTATATTGTATATCGCATGTCCAATATCGGTCTTGTATCTGCGTTATATCAGGCACACGTTAGTATCCCGAAAACAGCCTATATCCCAAAAAGGCTGGACCAAGGCGTTTTCAATTATAAATCTACCAAAAGCAGAACGCGTCTCCATTAATTTGGTTAATAAACAAAATCATCCGCCCACTGCGCCGTAAAAAATTGTATTAATAAAAATAAATTAATTTTCCCAATTTATTTTACATCTGTTTTATTGAAATAACAGAAAATTACGCCAACTCCCAAGTTAAGTTTGAAACGTTTTTACTGTGCCCACAATTATTCTCTTTTGCCTACCCACTTTTGGTTATTATTGCTCGAACAAATACTTTTTATTATTGTTATTAAGTATCTTCTTGTAACTGCCTCGTTGTTCGGCACAACTGCTGAGTATGAGTTCCAAAGTTCAATCCTCAGAATTTGTCAATATACTACTGACTAATGCTTGATAGATAAATATTCTGACTCAGTAGGTCGTAAGCTCGGAATCTAGATTATTCGCCCCCGTTAATCTCGCAATAAACTCTTTTTACCCCTTCGGGAACAGAAGCGTGCTGGTACAACATTTTATTCTGAGTAAAGAATATTCAGTTTGCTTTACAATGAAAATCGTAAAAAGACAACCGACTTTCAATTTATTCCAAAAGGACGATCAGCCCGCAGTTTTCACGTTCATTACGGCGGCCATTGGTAGACGCATATTCAGCTGTCAAATTAACAGGATTAATAAATAGTGGTGATATTGCCGCTGTTGACAGCACGGTACAGCGCTGCTAACAAATTCATTTGTTTCGCACACCTCGCTCCGCACCCCACCGAACCCCTCTTCGAATCCCAGTGCGTTTCTAAACGTCGATGTCATCGGCAGGGACTGCACCTTGCTACTGACTATCAACAGAATGAAAATAGAAACGTAAATTCAAGCCAAAATACGTCAGTTCTAGGACGACGGTCGGTAAAGTCACGGGTGCGAGACGATTTGCTATGCGGTAGCATCCTAGCACGGACATAATAAAGTTATGAAGCTATGTTTAGCAACGTGTTTCTCGCTAGCCATTTCCATGTTCTTGTCATGTTTATTCCGTTCCAAATGAGTAAATTACTAAGCACACATACATAAACACACGCCTGCTCCCCGTGGGGTTGGTGAAAACTGCAACAGCACGCTGTGGTGGTGCGACTGTGGTTCATTACATAGTAATTTCACTTCATCCACGTTCATACATCATGCCATTTAAATCCACCAGTTGTGAGGACCTCCCCCCCAAAAGACCTCTCCCCCCCGTTTAAGTCCCGTAAATACTATGCTTAAAGAATGTTAATCCTAATACCCAAATATATCACTCACAAAAACATTAGCTACAAATAATGTTGTTTTAAATAGCCTGGGAATTAGGACCATGCAGCGAATGATATACTCCCATCATTTTGCGAGTAATCAACATTTTAAAACTCACTTGACAGCTGTCAACCTGTGAACAACATAACATAATTCACGGAATACCAACGCTAAAGCATTTTCTTTTTTGTAACGCTAAACACACAAAAATTGGGAGTACCAAGGGATACATGAGTTGAAATATTATAAAGGCTGGTTTTCTTAATATTATTCTATATAAAACTCGTTTGTGTATATCTGTTGCTGAGAGTTTGTTCCGCCACGTCTTTCTGTAACTAGGACTATTATACAGGGTGTAAAAGACCTCATCACGAAGCCGTCAACCAAGCATTCTCTACATCAAACTAAGTAACTTTACGAAAAAATTATTGCTGGGAAACAACATTTTTTTGGGGTGAAAAATCATGTTTTGTGGTAGAACTCAATGTAGCGCACTCAAAACATTGTGCTGATAGATGGATTGAATAGTATGGGGGTCGTCGAGGTGTTTAAAGTGAAAATCTTGCAATAAAACTTGTATTTAAAAAAAACTTGTCAGCAAGTTGGAACTTTGACCCCCAATATCTCCGTAACTAGAAGGTTCCCATTCTAGTTACGGTATGGTGTAGAACAAAAAAATGATCGCAATGACGGGGAGAACAAGTGCCTTTCGGCTTCGTTAAGAGGTGTGTTACACCCTTTATACATAGGGCATTGACGGACTCTCTTATGTAATTACTAGCAACTGTCGCACGGGATCGTACAAGTGGGATAAAAAGTATCCTGTGTGTTAATCCAGCTTTTGTTTCATTGAAATCTATTCAGTAGTTTTTAAGTGAAAGAGTAACAAACATCCATTCATACATCCATCCTCACATTCGCATTCATAATAAGAAGCAGAACCGTTGCTGTGAAACCCTTCCGAGGAATCCGGTATAGCGCTGTCCAGCAAAGCAAGAGTTTGATAAGGACAGCTTCACCATAGTTCAGACGGAGAAGAAGAAGCCTACTTGTCGCAATCAATGCGCTACTGGACTGTCAGGACCAAATATGCTGCTGCGTCCAGCGATACCAACGACGTTGCTGTATGTGTCCCGACTGCATCACTCCACGAAGGTTGAGGAGATCGTAGAGTACATGAACGTGAAGACCAGCTGGACCTTGAGTCGGACCTTGGTCGAGAAGTTGGAGCCGCGTCACAACACCAACTCCAAGTCGTTTGTGATGCGAGTTCCAACACAACATCTCGACAAATTTCTCAAGGAAGAGTTTTGGCCGAAGGGTGTAGTCTACCGACGTTTGCGCGGCAGGCTACTTGACGCCGCGCAGCGTAACACTCCGCCGCCACTTCGTGTGTCAGTTTAGTAGTTTAGTTCTTAGTTTATAAGTTATATTTTGTATGTATTAGTGTATATTTTTATGTTGTAATGTAATTTTGTGTATTTTATCTATGGGCCTTAAGATACCTGATAGTAAAATTTTTGATAATAGTAGTAAGATTGACAACCAAAAAGATGATCACAACTTTGAATAAATAACTTGACATGATTTTAAAGGAGACAATCTTTTCAGGCCCACTTGGATGTTGCATTTATTATTCATATTACTCAAAAAAGAAGTAACCATTTTATTATAATAATAAACGAAAGATTAAATAGAAACGAAACCAGAATCTTTAAATCAAAGATGATATCGAATGATATTTTTTTGCGAGTCAAATCATTCATGTTGTGGTCAATGTTATTTTACAGATAATACTTACGTGAATAGGGGCGTTTTTTTCCGTTTACAAAAAAAAGTACGGTACTCAGTGTTAATCATAATTATCTGCTTTAATTAAAATAGAATAGAATATTAAAAGAAATATTATTAAATCGCGTAGATGGTCTAAACAATCAACGTGGCACGGAGCGTTGTAAATCCGCCTTTTTAGTGGTTGACAGACAACTTCATTATTTTGACATTTACTCTTTCTGTTTATTTCGATTTCCGTAAAAGTATTTTTGCAGTTTTTGCATTTATTCCGGTTATACAAGGCTTAGCTAATATAACCACTGTAATCTAGAGGTTATAAGGAAGAAATCAATGTACGTTTCATTATTAAACACTACAATTTATGTGGGTGGCCTAATCCATATAAATATCGTCTGCTTTTATATACGAAAACACAATTTAACAAAAAAAAGTAAAGTAATTTCACATTTTTTTGTTATATTGCGGCCTCATCAGCGGACTAAATTACATGGGAAGACTGTCGTGAGATTTACTCCAAAACTTTCGGAGCTAAAATAAAGCAATAGAGTGATAAAAACTAAGGACCGCTAAAGGTCGCGTTGGACCGATTAGTGTCCGTGACTGGTCGGCGCCGGCAGTCGGTCGGTCCGGCTTAGTTGTCATGCCTAGTGACCTAAAAACAATCACAAATTTTCTTTTTGGGGTTCCGTACATATATGAAAAAAACAGAACCCTTATAGGATCACTCGTGCGTCTGTCTGTCTGTCCGTCCTTCTGTCACAGCCAATTTGCTCCGAATATAAGAATTCTATCAATTGAAAATACAGTGATAAACTCAATATAAGACTTTGGCATTGTACGGAACCCTCTCCACGCGAGTTCAACTCGTACTTGGCCGGTTTTTTATTTCTATATCAGAATAGCGGATTGTTAAGGTTATCATTTATGTAGTCGCATGTGTGAATTTAAGGACTTCCCACACATAACTTCATCCCTATTTTTAAATCTTCGTGGGTGGAATTATGAAAAACGCTGAGACACGTATAAATTATATTTTAATCATCAGCCTAAACACAAAATTTGAAGATCCTAACTTTTAAAACTGACGATTTTCCATACAAACTTTCATCCCTTATTTAACTCCCTTAGGGGTTGAATTTCGAAAAATCCTTTCTTATTCCTTGTCTACATTATAAAGGGAACCTCTGTGCAAAATATCAGCTTTCTAGGTCCAAGGGTTTGAGCTGGGCGTTGATGAGTCAGTCAGTCAGTCAGTCATGCCTTTTGTTTTGATTTATTTATATAGACTAGGTGTTGCCCGCAACCTTCGTCCGCATGAAGTTATTCTATGTATGTAACTTAACCTTATTTGAATCGGATTTTGTTAACAATTTCAAGGATTTTTTTTTTTTTTGCGTGAACCCTAATCCTTTTTCTAAAATAAAAGTAGTCAGTAAAAGTCCGGTTTAAATCGGTTCTGCCGTTTTGGAGATTAGCCGGAACAAACAGACAGACAAACAAAAAATTATAAAAAATATTTTTTCGTAAATACTTTCATATTCATTTCAGTAAAAGCCTGTTATTTTAAAATCACAAACAGACGCTTCAATTTTATTTATTTGTATAGATTCATGTCTCTCCACCTGGTCAGTCATACATGCATAATATTTAAGTCCGTTCAATTTGAATCCGAAAATCCGCACCTTGTGTGAGATATTAATCTGATTTAGATCAAGCGCTTACTATAACTTACAATAAGACAAAACATATAATGAAACCCACTAAAAAGTTAAAACGGTTAGCAGTTAACTGCCAGACCCATCACAAACGAAATTCGTCAGTTTCATCTTCCCTTATAAATTATGGTAACCTTTACTTCATAAATAACTCATGACAAACAAATAAATCCACCACCCCTGATTACTTCTTCAAGCCCATCAAACGGCCATCAGTCAATATTGAAATTTTATTTAAGTTCGTCTAAACATGCCTCATACACTCACCGAGCCTACCCGAGGATCAATTGAATCGAACACAAAGGAAAAACACAATTGTGTACTGAAAAATCAGGGAGGGATCCGCGGGGAAGAATAATAGCGTTAAATAAATAATATGAGAACGTCTCTACTTAATTTGGCATCCTTGTTATGTATTATATGGTGTGGCCATGACAACAGCGGGGGCAGAGCTTTCAGTTTCAACTTTGCGTCAAAGAAAAAGCGAGTTTTGTTTCTGCTTCAAGTATTGTTTCTTTGCGTCTACTCGTCGAAAATTGTAAGCAAGCCGATTTATGTAAAACTTCTGACTGTCCAAAGTTTGCAGTTTTCCCTGTGACAGTATTTTTAATTCTTTTTATAGTGATGCCGTTGTATTGCTGTGTTTTGATGCGAGGAAGAATCCATAATTTAATAGAAACACTCGTCTATATTTTATGAAAGTACAAGTACGGAAGGAGAAAGCGTATGATAAGGTACATCGTGATGTGTTGTGGTGGGCCTTGAAAGAGAAAGGTATACCTGGGAAGGCTCCAGCCCATCTCGTAACTTTCCCATTTTGACAACTAAACAGAAGACGTGCGAAACAAGTGAAAAAGTGTGCCAACTCGTAACTATTTTAATCTTCATACATTGTATCCCATTTCGTCAACCATAAATTTCAACTGTTTTTTGTACAGTACAGTCAGCTCCCAAAGTTACAAGGAAACCATTTGTTGATGTTGCTATTTTTTGTCTCTCTCTGGCACACTAAGGTTTATTACGAGAGAACTCAATGTTGAATTTGAACAGAAAGTACTAGGAGAACAGACTCAAGAAGGAAATGTTGGTGTCGCTGAAATCGACTTTTTAGTGAAAACCCAACAATAAGTACTAAGAGAACAGAATCGTGAAAAAGATATTAGTCCGGCCGTTTACAATACTACCAGTCTACTACTAATACCGACTACCAGACTTACAAAAGGGGATCGGGATATCATTCTCCATTCTTCATTACTTTTTAACAACTGATTTGGCTCATAATGTAAAGCCAACCGTCACCAATTTCCTCCCTAGGCAAATGAGCTAGAGCACCAAAGAACTGATGAACCTTTTTCAAATATTGATTGCAGTCTTTGATCTGAACACTATAATTCGGTTTTCATCCTCAGTATCGTCGAACAATATGTAATTATTAAAAAATGGGAATCTCAACTGCTGCTGGTATTGAGGGCCGCATATTTTGGTAAGTCCTTGGTAAATTCAAACCCCGCATCTTTTAATCTTAAGGTTTCTTCGATGTACAAAGCTGGTACAGGTTTTAACTCTACACAGATTCTTTTTTTGCTCATAACAATTGCCTGATTTACTTCATTTTTTTTATGTAATCTGGAGTACAACTTGGCATGTGGAAAGCTTCTTTAATTATTGTATTGGTTTGTAATATTGATATCCGGCGCGCAAATAGTACTTGTCCATTCCGTTTGGTGTTAACAAAATTCTAATTGTAACTTTCATCGTAAGTAGGTGCCCTGAACTTGTGTGAACAGACGGAACTGTTAGTATAAATACCACCTTGAATTGATGCAAGCCTAGTACTTTTGGTTGGGTATTCACCAAAAAGACTGTTCTGTTATGATTTGTTAGTTTTTTGTAGTTTGGTTAAGTATTAATGGAACTATTTATTTTCTTAGTTATAAGTTTAATTACTTTTATTCTCATAGCAGGAAGGTTTATTTTTGTGTACATACATTGCTTTAGTATTTACGATAAGTTAGAAAGAAATAAATAATACCGAACAGTAATTGTTTTTGTAAGTAAGTAAGTAAGTGATTTTTCTTAGTAGTTCTCCTGAGAGCTAACTGTACTTGCCAAACAAAAAGTTTACCAAATAGGATTTAATTTATGAAGTTTAAAATATTTACGAAATGGGATTCAATGTATGAAGATCAAAATAGTTACGAAATGGGACTTTTGTGATGCTCGGTTTTGGTATCTCGGTTCACTCGTGCAAAGCGATGGCGAAATAGATCGTATTGTAAAGCACAGAGTTAACACGGGATGGATGAAATGGTGGCAGGGCACGGAAACAATCTGCGACTCCCGCATTCCCATTAAACTTAAGGGGAAGATTTATAAAAATATGGTTAGACCTGCTGCCTTGATGGATCAGAATGTTGGGCCACAAAAGGGATGAATGAAAGGCATTTGCATGTCGCGGAGATGAGGATGCTAAGGGGGATGTGTGGTGTTACTCGAATGGATAAAGTAAGAAATGAGTATATAAGAGGAAGTCTGAAAGTGGCGCCGGTGACCGAAAAGTTGTGTGGGAATCGATTGTCGTGGTATGGGCATGTGATGCGGAGGAATGAGGAAAATGTAGTGAAGAAAGTTTTGAGTATGAATGTGGATGGGTATATGAGTCGAGGAAGACCAAAGAAACGATGGATGGACTGTGTTAAGAGTTATATGGCAAGAAAAGAATTATTAGTAATAAAAAAAATGGCGCTTGCAACAGCGTCGAAATATCGGGAGCTAAAAAACTATTAACAATCACGGAAGATAACCGTAAGAGACAATATAAGTTTACTTTTTATCTCCAGAATTAAGGCATCTTATGTGGACAAAATACCCTAAGATTACTTCACTACACTAAGATTACTTCACTACACTAAGATTACTTCACTACACTACATAATTACTTGGACAAAATACCCTAAGATTACTCAGGTTTAGAGGCCTCCGATTGGAAGAAAGGGAACTCGAAAGCCTTTTACTATGAAACGACCACACCTACACTCTATCGATGTGTTACCTTACCATTGCTGGTTTTGTATGTAATAAATGAAAAAATTTAAGCAAAACCATTCATGGATAGGGAATAACTCACGATTCTCTATTGTTTGTGTGTTTTTATTAGTTTCTAGTGGGTGCTGGTAAAAGTAGGCGCAACATATGAAAGGTTTGAATTATGGGCACAGCAGACTTGATGGCTGGCGACTGAAAAAGCAACAATGTTGTAACAAGATTAAAATTCCACACAAGATGGATCGAATTTGATAAGATCCTCTTTGTAAACAGCGTTTTCCTTTTACCATGTTTATTAAGTATTGGTTTAGCGAGCTTCGGTAAGGCATCACCGGCAGACAGTGTTGCCAAATTTATCCGAAATAGACTCGGATGTTTTGATAACAGGGTCTAAAATACGCGCGAAAATCGAGCGGCTTTTCTGAATGAGTTTTTTTTTGCCCTTATTATTGTTGCTAAACTTTCGTTTGCATGGCAAGATTTATGAGAATTATTTATAAATTTCAGTGTTTTTTTAAAGCTCAAACAATTTCAGGACTCACGTTTGACTATTGCACACAGTCTCACCTGATGGCAAGCGGTAATGCTTTGACGATGGAGTCGCTTGTTTATTCGATTACTGGTTTTACGACACTATAATGCCTTTTTTTTTTTTTTTCGCATGCTTAATCATCAAATGACTTCTCCCGCTCTGGGCGGAGCAGGAGGGAGTGTCAGACTTTTACTGACTAAAACCCATCCATGTTCCTTCATCGCCCTTTGTGTTCCGGGGCCACGGTATCTCTTTCGAACAGTCCCGCAACCCCGGACATTATAATGCCTGAAGTAATCTTTTCTAACCAAAACTGCAAATTGTCTTACAACCGAGTTATTTTCACGTCTGTCCACTAACCGACTGTTCACTTTCTTCTTTGGAAACTATTTTTTGTTGCAAGAAGTTTTCCTTGTACTGGTAGTTATTTCTGTCCACCCAAAAGTACCTAACTACCGATAACTATTGCCTTTGACTATCTTTTAGGGCAGTTTGTCCTTGTTATTGAATAAGTCAGTTAGTTATTTGAATTAAGTTATCTAATATTCATTTGTTACTGAAAACTTTGAATGTCACTATGTCTGTAAGCGTATAAGCGTCAGAAATCTTTTTTTTTCCTACAATAAATGCGAAAAATAATGAAAATGTTTAGATGGATAAATGGATGGATGTGTGTCATTCTTTAACTACTGAACGATTTGCATGAAACTTGGCACACAGATAGTTAACTTGAATTTAGGATACTTTTCATTCCGGCAGTATGATCCCTGAGGCAGTTACCGAACTACAAGCGGGCGAAACCGGGGGCATAAGCTAGTCATACGTAAAACCTAGCGATAAGGTTGTGGATAATAGAGGGCAGTTTCTCCATTAAAATGTTGAAATTCACATCCAGTTTCACTAAAACAAATGCAAATCTAGTTAGGAAAAGGCTAGGGAAATTTCGATTGATGACAAAACACTATTTCAAAACAAAAGTGTCAAAAAGCCACAAAAATAGCAAATTTAAAATCTTTAATTTAATTACTTAATGAAAAAGGCAAAACGTAACAAAAGCGCCGTCTTTTGAGACAAAAATAAAAGGATTATAACAGTTTGCGTTTGCAAAAATCTAGCCAAGCTTACAGGTATTTCTGTTATCTAGAAATGGCACATTAGGCAGAAAATTAAAATGGCTTATTCAGCGGAGAGCCAGACGTCTTGGGTACAACTTAGGCATTATTTTTACTGTTATTGGTACATGCCGCACCTAGTTTACCGTACCTGACTAAGATTACCTACTAAAAAATATTAATATTAGACTTTATTAGACAACATTCTGTGTGTCAAAAGACTGCTGTGGTCCTACATAAATGTTTAAAAATGTGATGGTGGTTAATGCTCAATCCTGAAGTTTTTCGAACATAGCACATAATATAACATCACGCCTGTAATCCCCGATAGGTTAGGCAGAAGTGTACTTAATAGTCCACCCGCATTTCGCCAGTTATGTTTAAGTCCCATGTAATAGGGGGCGAGCCTATTGCCATCAACAAGGCACAAATCTAGACCCCGTTGCCTGCAACTTAAAAATTTCTGATGGATCAACCAAATAACACTTTGCCCAACTCGGGAGTCGAACCCAGGACCTCATGCCCAGCAGTAGCGCTTGCGACCACTTGCAGTTTTTCGAACATGACTGGATTTAATTTAGCTACATATAAAATCAAATTCAAATCACATAAATGGATCGATAAATTAGCGGCCAACCCGCCATACTTTTCGCGAGAATTTTGACAGACGCTCGTGCGTGATTATGCCGTTGTTACACATATATCTTTAAATTGTTTGCACTGATAGGTATCTTGTGCACTATATCTAGGCTTCTATCATAGCAAAAAATAAAAATTCGTAGAAACAAATTCAGTATAAGCCTCCAAAAATTGCTGTTTTGCACAAATTTTACCTCAACTTTGGCCGTTCATAACGTACTCATAAATTGTAAAAGTAAAGAAAATATCCTGATAGAAGCCTTGCAAATGTAGTGGAAATTCTAAATGACAAATATTTATTTCACAAACTTCTAAGACTTATTCAAAAACACGTATTTCCTGGAACAAGTTTTATAAATTTTCGAACACTATTTTGCGTTCAATGTCCTCGAGTTAGGCGGTATGAGGTGCGCGGGTGACGAGTAGTGCGGGGTCGGGGCTAGGTAAGACAGGGGAGTTGAAAGAATACCACCGCTGTGGCTCTGGATGAAACAACAAGCTTTTCGACCATGAATTTTGAATTTTTGTTTTATTACTATTTCAGTTTTATTGTTTGTCCTGTGTGAGTCCGATATGTCGTGTTTTTGTTTCCTTCAGTGAGTGTCGGGCGGTGTTATAATCATGAACAATGACTTTTTAGACGCAAAAAAATGATAACTCACTGTTAGGGTATGTAAAATAATGATTTGTCATTTCACTTTCGGAAACAACAAAATATAATAATTTACGTGTCCCGGTGTCGCAATCAATGAAAACGGAACACATAATAATAAATACCACCATATGGCCGACCATTTCCATCCGAAATATTCATGGTTGAAATCGTTCTATGATATCAATATAATTCCGTTAATCATCGCTGACATCAACAAGACACAATGAAAAATAATTTCATGTTTGATGTTATCAAGTTAAAAGGTTTCTTTTGTTAACTAAAGTTATACACAACAGCCAACTTTCCTTTTACCCATAATTCAATCTCTCATAGACCAAACCCCACAGACTAAACAAAAAATTAACTCGCACATGAAAAATTCATAACCGCTCAACTCCATTTATCCGGAGATAACTAAATATGATCAAAAAAGCGCGGAGCTGAGCAGACACGAAAACAAATTAGGGTTCACTCCATCACTCGGCTTAACGTGGTTAGGAACAACACAATATATCAGCCATGCAGCAGCCCTTAAGGCTCTTTGGGGAACGCTACGGAAGGGTATGGGAAACAAGACTCTAATAAGTTCCGTATTCTATTTGAATTCCATTAAAAATTGTGATATTGTTTTGTAGAGACCGATAGCTTGAAAAGATTTAAGCACTTTAAATTCATCATCATCATCAGCCTATAATGTTCCCACTGCTGAGACACGAGCTACTCTCAATGAGGGGACTTTAAATTATTTTCAACCAATTGCCTGACCGGGAAATCGAATCCGGTCCAACAGCCATCATTATCAGTTCTTCAGTAGTGCATGCTTGTGACCAATAGAGCAACGAAGTAGCGGCAACCAATAATTAACCTATAATTACTGAGAGCTAGGTTTTGTAATACCAGCCTTGTTATCCTGTACTGTCCCACTGCTAGGAAAAGGCGACCAATTCCCTCCATGTGCTATTTTATCGTGCCTCCGCAAACCAACCCTCGCGGTGCACGTCCAGATCGTCTCGCCACCTCTTTCTGGGCCGGCCACAGCGGCGCCGTCCGTCTTCCGGCAACCATCGTGTGGACACTTTTGCCCAGCGGTCATCGTGCATGCGGCTAACGTGACCACTATACCCGTTTTGGAACGCATCGTGGTGTTTCGAACTCTGTCTTGTCTTTTGACATCCAGAATGCTGCGAATTGCCATTTGGCAAACTCCAAGGCGGAACTTCTGAGACTCGGTGTGCGACCAGGTCTGAGCACCGTAGGTTGGGATGGGCAGGATGCACATATCGATGAGTTTGCGCTTCAGGGAGATCGAAAGATCATCCTTCATTAGCGTCTTCATGGACCAGTTGCTTTTCCGGGCATTTTCGACTCGGCGATCGATCTCTCTTTCTTGCCTGTTTTCGAAAGATACGAACTGGCCCAAGTAGATATACTCATCGACATAATGTATTTACTGCCCATCTACCTCGACCAGGTATATTAAAATCGCATAATAGATTTCCTCAAGATGATGAGAAATTAAGGCTGTTAAAAACACGTCTAACATTATTAATGTAATGAGCTATCCTGAGGTGTCGTCTTAATTGGTTTGGAAGTTTAAACTTAATTTGCCAGTTCTAATTTGCGTTAATAGCTTCCTTGTTTAGTTTATTTTGTGCCCAACAAAAAAGAGCTCAATGTCGTTTGAATAGGTGACAACACGTTTCAAGATTTTTTTAAAACTAACCTTGGAATTTTTTCGGTTCTTCTCCATAGAAAATATCATCTTTCCTTAATGATGCATTTGCTGTGCTGATCACCCATCCACAGACCGAACTAGGCAAGCGCATGATTTGACAGGAGTCTTGAACCATAAAATACTTAAGAGGATAAGATCTTTACAAAACCTGGGTCTCCTAATGATCACACTGTATTGAATGGTTAAATGGAAACCTTCGTAAATAAAAAGTGTTGGGTTAAAAAATAAAAGATGGCTGGCTTTGGGCAATTTTCTGAACCATTAAATACATCTCCCCTCTTAGGGGTATCTTACAAATTGCTCAATAAGATAAACCGCCGATAATATTATTATCCTGTATTTCTTTTTGCATTTATTGTCCTTTATTTTGAAATCGAAAAGAGTGGCTACGCAAATTGATACTTCAAAATGAGATAAAATTAGATGATTTGGATTCAATTATATTATTAAACAGGACCACATCTTACTCAATAATATTAGGTGCACGATTCATCTTTATAGTTAAGCAACACTTCTTCAATCCGTGGATGGGTGACCATCGATTATAAACTGAGACCCCAGAGAGAGTTCAAACTATATTATAATGGTTTATTCTCAGTTCAGTAATAATTAATACTAAAAAGCAAGTGCAGCATTTCTTTGTTACAATCGACAAACGAGAGTTGAATATCGGCTAGCTATACTCGTAGAATAGTGATCAGTTCTCGTAGCTAGAACAAAAGATCATGAAAATGCAATTTAGTTGAATCGTTGATACGAGCTGAGTCTACTTTTAATTTCTTGGGAAATTGAACGAATTACTATTTTATTCAGAAAATTAACGTCGTTTTTAGGGCTCCGTACCCGAAGGGTAACCAAGGAGACCCTATTACTATGACTCCGTTGTCTGTCCGTCTGTCTGTATCTCAGGCTGTATCTCGTGATCCATAATAGGTAGACAGTTGAAATTTTCACAGAATGCGTATTTCTGTTGCTGCTATAACAACAAAGGATAAAAATAAATTAAAGCGGGCTTCCGTAATACGATCCTACGGAACCATTCGTGCGCGAGTCCGACTCGCACTTGGCCGTTTTTTTTACATAACAAGATAGCAAGTTATCCAACGTCGATGCAAAACCATCTCAGTAACCACTGTCTATTGAGATTTGTAATACTTGAAGTATTGCAAATGCGTTACCGTTCTATGACAACGCTAAAATATTAAAAGAACAACTAAGTCTTTCTATTTATATTATCTTGTTTTTCTATGTATATTTCTAACTTCAAATAATAGTCATAATTATTGTTATTAAAATGAAGAACTTGAGTCATTATATCAATGTAATTTGACAGTAACAGATGAACAGAATTCAACAGAAACTACTCAATTATCGAACTATATTCAAAGTGAACTAAAAACTATAGAAAACTAGGTCGATTATCAAAACATTATATACACCACCTATTAAATACTTACGAAGATCCAATTTTAACGGACTAGAAGTTACTTCAGGTAGCTTTGATTGTTCAGCCATTAAAATAGAAGAACTAATATTAAACTTTAATTTACCGACTCAAGGAAACTCTAACGGTTATGTCCCCGCGCTTACAGACGACAATTAACGTTAATTATGAGTCGTTAACTTTCTTTTACAAGGGTGGCTATTATATCGACCAAAAGCTTAATAAAATATACGATTATATGGAGAAAGTATCTAACATAGCCTTCTCTGTCACTCATCATCACCGCATTAAGTATATTCTTCTTCCATTCTCCCCTGATAATCATCACTGTACAACTAATTATAGAAATACAGGATGTAAACTGACCCTTCACGTAGCCGCCAACCAAGCATTATGTACATCAAACTACGCAAAAATTATTGCTTTTTATTGATGTTAAATCACGTTTTACGGTAAAGCTAAATGTCTTTCAATAGTAATTATACTTCCATGACCCGATGGAAGTATAATTACAGCAAAGTTATTATTTCAAAAACTAGTATTTATAAAAAGGTTCCCTATCCATTTGCATAAAATTTTAAGACCTAATATAACTTGGCATACTTTTGTTACTCCTAATTATATTTTCGCATAATATTATTTACGCATAACTGCTTACGCATAATTTTTTTAAGCATAATTTCTCTGATCATAATAATGATTAAGCATAATATTCCGAAGCATAAATTCATTTACGCATAATGATATTAAAACACTTGTTATAGGCATAACAAAGGCATAATTATGAACTCCTAAAATTTTAGACACTAATACACATTTTTATACAATAATGCTATAATGAAATTTGTAGGCAAGCAAGCATGCAGCAAGCAAGCAAGCATGCAGCAAGATAGCAAGCATGCAGCATGCAAGCAAGCATGCATCATGCAACATGCAGCAGGCATGGTTTCTGTCACGGCTCCAGCACTCCGGGGCTCCGGCGGTCCTACGCGAGCTTATCGTCGCAGATGTGTTTAACGCTCACCACCGCAGCTGAGGCTGGCCGCCGCCGGCCAGCAAGCTTCGGCTTGCTGGCCGGCGGCGGCCAGCCTCAGCTGCGGTGGTTCCCTATCCATTTGCATAAAATTTTAAGACCTAATATAACTTGGCATACTTTTGTTACTCCTAATTATATTTTCGCATAATATTATTTACGCATAACTGCTTACGCATAATTTTTTTAAGCATAATTTCTCTGATCATAATAATGATTAAGCATAATATTCCGAAGCATAAATTCATTTACGCATAATGATATTAAAACACTTGTTATAGGCATAACAAAGGCATAATTATGAACTCCTAAAATTTTAGACACTAATACACATTTTTATACAATAATGCTATAATGAAATTTGTAGGCAAGCAAGCATGCAGCAAGCAAGCAAGCATGCAGCAAGATAGCAAGCATGCAGCATGCAAGCAAGCATGCATCATGCAACATGCAGCAGGCATGGTTTCTGTCACGGCTCCAGCACTCCGGGGCTCCGGCGGTCCTACGCGAGCTTATCGTCGCAGATGTGTTTAACGCTCACCACCGCAGCTGAGGCTGGCCGCCGCCGGCCAGCAAGCCGAAGCTTGCGAGTGTTACAACCACCTGCTCCTCAACTCGCGGGCCGCCTCGCCCCTCCGCGCCTACGCGATTCTAAATTACACTCTCGGGGTAGGGCAGACAAGACTACGTGGAATCGGTTTTGCAGCGATTCGTTTCTGTCACCATATTTTGTGACCAACATATTGAATTTTTAAGGCAATACTTTAATTTTAATTTAGGGTTAAAAATGGAATTTTTAAATACGTAAAAACAACTCAAATTTGTGTCCGTTATTTTTATTAATTGTATGCCTAAATACAATAATAATAGTCATTATGCTAATAGTCATTATGCCTAGCAATATTATGCAAAATTCAATTTATGCCAAAACAAATTAGCCTTCAAGATGATTATGCCAAATTAAACTGTATGCCAAAAAAATTTTTTGAAATGTATTATTATGGCAAAACAAATTATGCCAAAACAGTTATGCCAAAGTAAATTAGGAAAAAGAACATTATGCAAAAAAAAGGGATCCCGTAAAAAAACTTGAAAAAAGGTTCCGTTCAGTAAGGTCTGGTTCAGTTAAAAAAAAGATCGCAATGACGGGGAGAACCAGTGCCTTTCGGCTTCATTAAGGGTATTTTTACACCGTTTATACTCAAGTGCGAAAGTTTCAGTCTAAACCAGTACCAGATGTCTGGCACCTGCAAGATACACCTTGGGAATCAAATCATAGGTTAAATGGTAACTTAAATCAACGTCTCAGAATTTTATGGTACGCATTTATCACCATTGTACAATTTAAGTTTCTACTTCAGTTTTCTTTAAAACGAATTTATATGTAGGAATAAGTAAAAGTATGAAAAGCTTAGGACAGATCTATGAATATATAAATATTACGGAAACGGGGAACTGGAAGACATTACCATTCAGGAACAAGAAAACCCTATTTATTGCAGCTTATATACATATTTATGAACACAGCTCATAATAATTTACGCAATTAATTCTCTCTAACATAACAAGGGTGCTGAAGGACTCCATACTAATAATTATTAAATATACGAAAGCTACCATCTGCCTGTCGGTACGTCTGCCTGTCTTTCTGTCTGTCTGTTACATTTCATGCCGTACGGATTTTGATTAAATTCGCGCAGTTAACCCACGCCATGGGTTAGGACACAGGATACTTTGAATCCCGGACTATCGGCTGGAAATTATCCCAAGTCACGAACTTACGTTATATCTTCAACATGGGCGAAGCCGCTGGCAAGAGCTGGTGTTGTATAAAGCTACTTATTTGTCTTAATTTTATGACACTTCACCCGAAGCGACCCAAGTCGCATACATGAGACAAAATTATTGGGCTGTAATAAGAGAATTGCTTCGGGCAATATTTTTGCGGTGTAACTTGCGAGAGGTCAGCAGTAAAATGAATCGATAAAGTACCACGGACAGATTCGGATGCTGTTACGAAGAGTAAGGATTCAATTTGGGAAGGGTTTAGAGCAATTTTTCGGAGTTTCATATTGTTAGTAGATGATTTGCTTAAGTGTTACGGTTTAGACCCAAATATTGAGGCACTATTTTATTTTGAAAAGTTTACCTAAGTAGGGTACTTCTTCTGAATTAAGGTAGAGTTAGATTTTTGATCTAGCTGGTTTCATTCCTTCTTTTTCTTTGTGTCGCTGACGTAACAGAATTTCAATGCTTGGCCAGAAATTTTGATATTTCCGCGATGTCGTCGTCGACAACATAGTGGTCATTTGGACACAGGTAGTAGAATAGCAGGTGGAATATTGCTTGTACTCAGATCAACATCCACGTCTGCTATAGAGAAATACAAACATTACGAGGTTGGAGTTTTTCTCCAGTTCATAAAGTTACTGTTTATTATTATTATTATAACTAGTCGTTCTACTTCTAAAAATGTTCGTGGCTAAAACTTCACACAGCGAATTAAACTGATAAAGTATTTTAAAAGGAACAAAATAAAATATATGTCTGAGTTGTTCAACATGATGGTTTTTAATTCATAAAAGTATTCAGGTTAATAAAATCTTCGTGGTTGTAAACGTTGGTTTATTGCATTTTTGTCGACTTTTTCAGTATCCCCGAGATTTCCACCTAAAACGTGGAACAGTTTTTATTCAAACCTGCATAAAGGAACAGAAATAATTATTTTACATGGATAACTTTGAACGGAAAAACGATTTGAAAAGCGACCACACACGTTCAATTTGTTTCGGTTAGTCCTAGCGTTTTGCATAGGCCGCAGGTGGCCATAGATCGTGCAAATTCGCCGCCATATTTGTAGCAGCCTATCGAAGTATCCAGAGAATATCGTGCAACCTTTAGGGTACATTTTACTGGGCGAGTAAAATTATTGAATGATTTTGACTGAAGATATTTTTTGTGCGTCAAAATTGAAAAAGTTTTTTGTTCATTACCTTTAATCTTTGTTTTAAATAAAGATTAATTTTCTGGATTGCTAGAACTTTGAACCTGGCTTATGAGTTATGGGTGTGGCTTCGAACTTATGTACAAACTTTGTGTTACTATTAATTGAAATCCACTGCTCTAAAAATGATAAGAACAAACATCGTGAGGAAACCGGTATTTGGCAAGATTTAGAACAAAACATCGAAGATATTTCTGTGACTTCCACCAACCCGCACTCGGCCCGCGTAGAAACTCACGGAGAGGAGGTATTTGTGTCCCAGCAGTGGGACTTTAAGTGGGCAGCGGGCTTCTTATACTTTGCTATGGTATACTAGAGCAGCTAGTACATTTAAATTGATTTCCTCTCCATACTTCACGTAATACACCACCAATTTCACAAAAACTTTTGAATACTTTTTTATGAGAACCATTTTAGGCTTTATAAACATCGACGGCGTACAGTTTAAGTGTTTACCTGCCTACCTATAACGAAGTAAGCAACTTTATGCCCTTCTTGAGGGGGAGACTTGTTTCAGCGAACGACTTTAATATTACGAACGTCCGTCAAAAGTGGATGCTCCGTCAACAGTATCTGTTTCAACCGTACGACTGGAGAAAACTCTTGTTCAACTTTAACATACATTGCGGGATTTCTAGAAGAATCGTCGGTGGAGTTCCATTCTAAACGGGAATAGGATTTTGAAGTTGGTAGAATTAACGTGCTCGGTTGCTTAGTAAGAGTGTAGACCCAAGCTAACTTTTAATCATTGTTGAAATATCTATTCCCGAATTCGTTCCGAGTGTACAACTTCACTGACTGGCTATTCCAGTTTGTTAGAAAAGTTAAAGACATTTGAATTTGTAACGGTAGCTGTTCTACAAGTTGTAATCGTAATCATTGAATTATAACAAAGGGATGTAGTTTTTATGCTAATTTATTAATAAGGGAAGAATTTGGGAGATAATTTTGTTATTTTATGGTAGAATTTTACGTGATCATCATAATCTATGGACTTGGAACCTTGTTCCATCCACTGCTGAGTAAATGCCTCCTCCCTTTACCTGCCCTGCCTTCCTGCTCTGTGCGAGTCACATCCAGGTCTTCATTGCGATCCTCTGTAGGTCATTCCACCTGAGAAGTTTTTCAATCATTTCTCAGAATTATACAATTTTGAATACAGGTGAAGAATAGACACCACCCGTTACTCCGATAAATTTGAACAATTTCCAAAAGAGAATCCAATTAAAATAAGGTAGTCGAAACTTATTGTTGTGCTTATAACTAAACAAATTTATTTAGAGTTTACTTATAAATAGAAAACACAAATCTGGTATTTATTGAATTAAGATAGAGACACTACCATTTGCAACAAATACAGTTTTACTTCCTGTGCATAATGGAGACTTCACCGCTGTCTTTATTTACATAAACAAAAACTCAACCCCGACTTTCAGAAAAAAACATCTTACTCTACCGTCCTTACGAACACACGTAATATTGACATTTAAAAAACCTCAGTCCCCCTCAAAGCCGAAGGGAACAAAACATCGGCATCTCCTTTGCAAATAACAAACGTTCAAGACAAGCATCCACTTTCAAAGTCGACTATGTCAACCATTTTTTTAACGGGAATATGCAAGAGGATATCTGGTAGTGGGTGGAGTATATTTAAGATAAGAAAGGGTAAGTGAACTCTTGGGGCTCTTGGTGTAATAAGTACCCCACGGGTTCATCGATCAAGTACGCTCTCCGAGGTCGGTCCGTAGATGGATGAGCATCTTCACGTACCAGGATCTCTGTGTGTGTTTTTTATTGTATGGCGTCTCACAGGTCAACCTATATGAGGATGAATTCTGTTTAACTGGACTATCCTGTGGTGGTGGTGTACTTATAGACCAAGTAACAGCGCGCTAAGGGCACCCCCTGAGGAGTACTAGCCTCGGTTTAGGGCATCGCTGGGGAGGGCAGCAAGGAACAGGCTGGATTTAAGTGAGATCTTTATTTAGGGGCTGATTTAAAACTACTGGCTCACCATCGGGGGAAAAGCCATGGGCCACAGCTACCATTTGTAATACTTTGACAGTCATTACGGATAGGTAGGAGCCTCAAAGTCTGACAACCAGTATTTTTCAGTAACTAAGTTGTGGAGGTCAGATAAGCTGTCGCTCCGTGTAAAAGCTTTTTATTCAGCTGCACCTAGTTTGATTGGAAACCGACCCCAAAGTAAATGAGAAAAGGCAAGGAATTTCAGAACTACATGAAGGTAAAGACAGTACACACATCAAAAAAAGTTTGCGATCACTTTAAATAATCGAAATCTTCTTTGTTACGGATTATTTATTTAAAAATGTAGATTTTTATTCTTTAAATTTTCTTGATAAAGTTAAATTTAAAAAAATCCCTTCGGCAAGCCGCATGAGGAGGTAGATTTCGAAGAAGGTTCCACCCATATTTATTCTGGAAATTCAAATTTTCTTGACAAAGTTAAATTTAAAAAAATCCCTTCGTAAGACGCAGGAGGAGGTAGATTTCGAAGAAGGTTTCACCCATATTTATTCTGGAAATTCAAATTTTCTTGACAAAGTTAAATTTAAAAAAATCCCTTCGGCAAGCCGCAGGAGGAGGTAGATTTCGAAGAAGGTTCCACCCATATTTATTTTGGAAATTCAAAGGCTATATGTAGCCACAGCTGCGCTGGAAAATTTTTTGTCAGATTTTTTTTGTTTTTGTCTGCAGTACCTCTTAGAAGAATACGTCAGATGCCAAAAGACTTGGTCGTCATAGCAACGACTTTGTTGTCGTTTGACAATTAAACTTCTTAATGGTTATCATACATTTTAAAATCCTCCCTTAAGAGCGGCCAACCCACCATACTTTTCGCGAAAATTTCGACAAACGCTCGTGCGTGATTATACCGTTGTTACACATATATCTTTAAAATTTTTGAACTGATAGGTATCTTGTGCACTATATCTAGACTTCTATCAAAGCAATAAATAAAAATTTGTAGAAACGAATTCAGTATAAGCCTCCAAAAATTGCTGTTTTGCACAAATTTTACCTCAACTTTGGCCGTTCATAACGTACTCATAAATTGTAAAAGTAAAGAAAATATTCTGATAGAAGCCTTGCAAATGTAGTGGAGATTCTAAATGACACAAACTTCTAAAACTTACTCAAAAACACGTATTTCCTGGAACAAGTTTTATAAATTGTCGAACAATATTTTTCGTTCAATGTCCTCGCGTTACGGCAAATTCCTCCCATCATGGGAGAGGCTTATGTCCAGCAGCGGACGTTATGGGCTGTTGTAGTAGTTGTAGTAGTCCTCGCGTTAGGCGATATGAGGTGCGCGGGAGACGTGTAGTGCGGGGTTGGGGCTAGGTAAGACAGGGGAGTTGAAAGAATACCACCGCTGTGGCTCTGGATGAAATAACAATTCCGCCCATTCACGAACTTAACCTAAGTTTTGACCCTTTCGATTTTTGGGCTAAGTTTGAAAGCAATCGGTGCATAATTGCGACCTGTAGTGTGGCTAAATTTTACTTGGCGCCCCACATACATACGTATCTATACATAAATATATAAACTTTTTAACCAGCGGTTGATTTGAGCTCTAGGGGTCATAACTAGACCCCCTACGGTGAAATTTTCGGAAAACTCGACTTCAGGTGCAAGACCAATAGGTAGATTTTTTCTAACGAAATCTACCTAAAATTACATCAGTTTATGCTAGCGATCACAAACTTTTTATGATGTGTGTAGGCTAGTTTAAAATACAGTTATAGCCTGTGTGTTGCAGTCAACACACACAGTAAAAAGCTTTCGGTTTCGGCCCAGGCTAGTCTTGCCTGACGAAATCACTCGTATTCAGCTGCATCGGGTAAGAAGCCGACCCCAACATAGTTTGGAAAAGGATAGGCAGATGATGAAAGGGTGAGTGACCTCTTGACACATTTCATTTAGTTCTGTTGTTTATAGTTCTTTGTTTTTCTATTGTTTTCCAGCGTATTGTGAAGCTACGCTGTGCTTTGTATTCTGCTTACAACGGTGCATTTTCTCGGCGACACAGCTAAGACTCCATTATAATTAAATTAAAATGTGATGTATGTAAAAAGTGCGAGTTGGAATCGCGCATGTAGGGTCCCGTATCATCGTAGTAGGGGAACCCCCTTTAATTTTTAATTAATATTTTTGTTATAGCGGCAATAGAAATACATCATCTGTGAATATTTCAACTGTAGATTTCAACTGTCTAGCTATCACGATTCATGAGATACAGCCTAGTGACAGACAGATAGTGGAGTCTTAGGAATAGGGAACCGTTTTTACCCTTTGGGTACGGAACCCTAAAAACGAATATCCAAGGTAGGTTGACTGTCAGAGGTTGGTTTGTGTGATAAGGCTATCCCATGTCTGCCCGTTGCTCACTAGTTTTTTTTTAAAACGTTCTCTCTTTTGTTTTTTGTTCTTTTTTAATGTAACAAACTTAACACTATGTTTAAACAAAAAAGAGTTGTATGTGCTTTAAAATTAAGACAGTTTGGCAGAATATTGTCTGATACTTAATATGAAAGGCTTTTTAAAGAATGCAATGCCATTGCAGGTTTGAGTTGATCTGTCCGGACAGAGACGTCATGTGGCCGCCATCGTATAACTAACTTTATTGTACGAAGTTCAACGTAAGAAAAGGTTACTGAACTTTTGACACATTTCTAGGACAGATATCAGTTCAGAAAAGGATGTTTCATTGTTCTTAGCGGGTTGAATAGGCATACAATTTTTAGAGGCCCAATTCTATAATGAGGTAAACATAGTTAGTTCACTTAAGATAAATGCTCGGTTTTCTGGTTAACAACATCATCTGCCTAGCCTTTTCCCAACTACGTTGGGGTCGGCTTCCAGTCTAACCGGATGCAGCTGAATACCAGTATTTTACATGGAGCGACTGCTGGTTAACAACGGTGACTAAAAAACCTATCGAGTCTTAATTAATAAACCATCAATATTTTGAAACCCACGCGGCGGTTTTGATTAAATGGCCAAAAAACAGTCATATTACGTATACGTCGACATGAGATTTGACTACATAAAATAGGCTTTCAGAAGGGAAAAAAGGCTTTAAGAGCTGAATAATAACTTTCTACCTACGCAACTTTCAGTAAGTAAGTATCCTAATATTTCGTCGTATAAATCAGAACAAAAAAAGGCACTACTTTTTTAAGGGAGAAAAAATCCTAAAACATCGCGCAATAAAACAACATTTTAACTTGTGTTTCCAACTCCAAGTCTCAGGTAGTTTACTTGGAAAACTCTTCACACTCGTTCCTTCTCGTGATTATAATAAAATAAAAATAAAAAAGTACATACGCGGTCTGGGAGAGTGCGTAATACGCGGCGTTTCGGGTAATACCGGCAGGCGCCAAGGTCTCTTGTATTATGATAATGACAAGCATGTGGTGTTATTGCTGCGTACGAAGACCGACGGGCCATTCCACGTACTGCCTAACGTATCACGATATAGCTCGGTAAGATTGAACGTTATGTAGATAGATCGCAAGGATATATCGCACGGTGTATTTGTTTAAGGAAATTTCCATACGGTTGTGGTGAGAAAAACTTACATTATATCTGTTAGAGGAAATAGGGCATTGTCTTCAGTTGTCAGATTACCGAGCTGGGAAGTTTAAAGTTTTGTCTTTGTTTGTGAGAGCAGAGTGAAAATGTTTACGTGATTGTTTTAAAAGTTTTTAATGATTAACTTATAATTTTATCTCATCTATCATGATATCTGTGTACTGTTTCAAATTACTACTAACATGTAATAGTGTTTTTGAATATAGAACCATGCCAAAATATAAATATCTGAGCATGTTTCGATCGTAGGTCTGCTGCAAAGCCTAAGCCACTATAAAAAAGGTATTCGATACTCATACTCACAAGATCGAGGTCAAAAGTCATTTATACAAATCACGCTGAGAATCGTTGATCGTCAATAATTACGAATCTCCCAAAAGCCCGCTCTTCACCACTTCCTGTAGTGTTTTATTTAGCTGGGGAGAATAAATAATGAAAAAGACCAACAACCTGTGTTACAAATCCTGATTACTAAGGAAGTTCATGTTTTGCTTTGGTAATAAGGGCTTATATGGGCCGTTACCCTCGTAATCATTCTAGTAACCAATCAAAAAAATCGATGTTCCATCCATTATAATCTGATTACGAACATTGAAGCTTTAGTATTTATACCAGTTGTATGCGTATCGCTACAAAATGAAACATTTCACGTATCGGGCCGGCCGTCGTTTTCAATTAATGTAGTTCGATCGCCCGCGGCTAATAACATGGCTGATGCAAAGATAACATTACGTGTTGAACGGTCAACACTTCGGCTGATTGCTTCTGCACTCTTCAACCTGTAGTGTTTCGTTTTTTTTAAGTAAAGGGTCAGTGGCAGTAACTATTTGAGAGATCTTTGTATCTTATTTCATTTTTATTAGTCACTTTTGAGATGAAATGTGAGATGTATACGAAGTCAAATTGAATTAGCTAGCGAAACCACACGATGCGAGACGTGATGGGTATCGATGTCCTAACAAGATGAAACTTTAACGATTTTTTTTTGGGCTCAACGACCGCAGATAGTTTTTATAGTTGATAAGTTAAACATTAATGCAAAACAAAAGATTAGGTTGAACTTCATCTCGAAACATGCAAGGCGTGCTGTCGATCGCATCGTCAGCATGCTGCCGCGTGCGATAGCATTCCTGCTCTGTTTATCGCTCTAGCAAATGGCGGTTCTGAACGATAGAAAAGGATAAGAGCATGGAAAAGTGCGATTTCGTGTTGCCAGATGGGGTTCAACCCTAAAACATTGAAATGGAAAAATTCAGATTTTAATTACCTAGCATTTCATCTCACTGGGTAAATACACATTGTGTGTTATAATTACACATAAACTACCGGTCTCTTCTTAAGTGGTTGCCCATACGTCAGCGTAGGGAGCAAAGGGCGCTAACCACCTTGTTTTCTTTTCTTATCTCTCCCAATTCCCCTAGTTACCTTGCCCCACACTTTCAATACATTTGTGCCAATAGTAAGAGCCTGCGTTCTTCGCAAAACCGTGTTCTTCACTGTCCCTCTCACCGCACTGACTACATTCATCGATCATTCTTCGTCCAGTCTATTTCTCTGTGGAATGCACTCCCCCATGAAATCAGGATGGCAACCAATCGTTTATCTTTTAAAAGTAAAGTTCGCGAGTACATTCGGAAGAAGCTGGCAGCTTCGTCACAACGGTAATGTTTTCCTCATTGTTTGTCTTTTTATTTTAGTATATCCGTGTAAATGTCTATTTACATCTATTTTAATATATATTTATAGTGTTTGATATATGTATAGTATTTATATATCCTTGTAGTATATCGTAGTATTCAATAAAATTATTCTCTCATTTTCAGAAGTGACACCTACCACTGCTTGTCTCTGCATCACCTAAAGGTTGACTGGTAGAGAATGCCTATGGCATTAAGTCCGCCTCTGTACTTTGTGCTTGAAGTGTTAAATAAATAAATAAATAAACTTAAAAAGACCTAACTTAAACCCAGTTACTAAAACACCTCCATATATCGTCACGTCACAGTCTACTACCTTACATAAACAGTTTTACATAGTAACACCTCGTTAGTTCGCTTGCATAAATAATATTCATATTTATAAGCACACATCACAGGCACTCTCGCAGAAGTGTCTAGAACTCGACACTATTTATATGTCATGAGAGTTTGTGCGCTCACAGGACGAGCAGGTTAACTGGGTGCATTCTGAAAGTTTGTAACGTCGTCGTTAATAACTGACAATTATTTTGCTGACGATTAATTAATCAACATGACTAAACGGAACTTTAAAATATTACTCATGTAATGATTATATACGTTCTCAAAAATACGTGCAACGCTCTTAAACGTTTTTTTTTTAAACCAGATTCTGCCACTGAGTTGCGTTGTTACGTAAATAATATTTAAAAAAAAAAAAGTGTATAGTCAGACAGACATAGTCTTGGTCAATTCACATGAGCACTAAGCAGATTGTCAGGAGACAGGTGTCTTTTGAAGAAAGAACCACACGGTTTTTTCTAGCGGGTAAGTAATATATGAAATAATTACAAAATCTCTAATATTTGCGGTGAGTGTTAGAACCACCTCAGCTCGCGGGCCGCCTCACCCCTCCGCGCCTACGTGATATTAAATAACACTCTAGGGGTAGGGCAGACAAGACTACGTGGAGTCGGTTTTGCAGCGATTCGTTTCTGTCACGCTTTTTGATAATAAACGTTATGTTATTTAATGATTTTCGATTAAATAAACGTTATATCAATATTATATGTTTTAAACATAGGCCTAATGATTTTCGATTATTTAAACGTTATATCCAATTACGTTATACGAAATAAGTTTTAGAGTATATAAATGTTATATCTGAAGAAATTATATCAACAGTTGGTATAACTCACGTTTATTATATCTTGTGAACGTTGTTGAAATGAAAATATACCAAATAACTTTATATGTTGTGAGACGCACCCTTTTTTATCGGATCTGTCCAGTCAGTGCAAGCATTTGTCAGTTATCGTTTGTAGTCGCTCGACTCATAACTCAAAGAGCTCAACGACAAGAAATATTAAAAAGTATAAATAAGCACTTAGAAATCGTCCAATTGCTTTTTGTACATATAAAATTGTTAGCCCATTTATTCCAGTGTTATTATTGGAATTAATAATTCACACTTCCGTGCGAGACAGAACGATACATTATTTAATTTTGCAATTTTGACTAATTAATCAAACCAACGTTTTGACAGCTAATTACGAATTTAAGAATGCCTCGCCTTAATATTTTTCTATTAGATTCCTTAAATAAAACTGGATGGACGTTTCTGATAGCACTTTATTTAATTCTGGGCCGACACAATTTAGATTTCCATCGTCACGCTAAGAAGGTGAATATTCACAATATAATAAATCATTTTAATTTTTATTTATTTATTTATGTACACACAAAATACTTTACAGGACAATAATTATTAACATAGAAGAGCACAAAGGTACTGCTTATTTCAAAAGAAATTTCTTCCAGCAGACCTGCGAGACGAAAGTTGGATAAGAAATGTAATGTTAATAACGTGTTGTCGGAAAATTTTTAATCTCATGCACGGTGCAAGTAAAAATTCTACGACAGGTGCTAACTTAGCTTCGGTCTTCTGAATCTTGAGTGTCATAATTAAATGCAATCGTCATAATAATGTTTGGATTGTCTTAATTGAAAGACGAGCTGTTTCTATTTCTCGTGAGATGTTGAACATCTCTCGAGAAATAGAAACAGCTCGTCTCGCTCGTCATTCAAGTGATAGTGGAGTGCAGAATAACTTGTTAAGTGGGTTTAGAATTATATCAATTAAGTGTGTTGAACACGAAACATTAATTTGATAAAGTTGTTATGATATTTGATTATTCTGATATACTATAACCATTAGCTTCTATTACTCTGTCTGATAGGGCGAAACTGTTCAATGAGAGGTCATTAGTTGGAATCCCAGCTGAAGCGCAAATCATCAACTTAATTAACATAACATCACGCTTCGTGATTTCCCAAGAGAAAGGCAGAGGTGTACCTAACAAGTACCAACACCTACATTTCGCCAGTTATTTTTAAGTTCGTACTGCCATCAACCGGTCACAAATTCAGACTTCGTGGCTGCTAATAAGAAATTCCTGATAGAAAACCCCAATAACGCTTTGCTCGACCCGGGAATCGAACTCAGGACCTCAATCAAGCTTAACAGTCGAGCTTGCGATCTCTAGATCGTTATTGTAATGTGAAACCAACTTTTTCTAGTTAGTCTATCTGTTAACTTTGTCCGCCCTATCGGCAGAACCGAGTTAGATGAGACTCACAGGTTGACCACCACTTACGTTTATTATTAGGATATAGCTGTTATCCCAATAGTACAATGTTGTAAAATAATGAATTGATAACATTTAATTATGTATAATTCAGCGTAAAATTGTAAAAACCGTTAGATTGTAATTTAACTAGCGAGATTGTAAACTGTCGAAAGATTGTCAACCGAACATACTGCTTACAATTTAACGCAATATTTTTCGGTAAATTTTAATCTATCGAAGTGAAACCGTAAAATTGTGAAATGTATGTCCTGAGAAAAACCGATTAATGTAACCTAACCTCAAAACACTTTATATTTGCCTAAAAAGCGTAGTCGACCTATTATATTACCTATTTCTGTTTAAAGGAACCTAATTAACCTAACGTCGGGGTGCCTCAAGTCCCGATTATGGGAGCAGAGATACTTTGATTTGAGTTCCGTCGCTTGCATTTCATAATTTTACGGTTCACTTCGATAGATTATACCTTAAAATAATGCGTTAAATTGTAAGCAGTATGTTCGGTTGACAATCTTTCGACAGTTTACAATCTCGCTAGACAGATTACAATCTAACGGGTCTTACAATTTTCGGTGACATATATGTTTTAAAGTTTAACCAGCAGTGTTTAATTTTAAATCATAACATTGGTTTTCTAGATGCCCAAAAATCCTAAATGTCTTACTTTATCTCTAATTAGCACAAACACGTACACACTTTTAATTCAGCTGCATCTGGTTAGACTGGAAAAGGCTAGGCAGAGGATGATGACGTAAATACTCATGATGTCCCAGTGGACCAATATCTTATTAGTGAAACTTCACAAATAGCAAACTAACTCTCTTTATTAATCCCAAAATGTTTTCCTCCACCATTGCATTTCTGTCTGAATATTTAACTACGATTTAACGGCAAGTCTGATCCGCCCGGAAATAGGATCTGCTTCGGATCTAGAGCTGACGCCCGTTTTCGCTTACATTAAGCGACACCTAACAGAATGCCTAAAAATTTCTTAGGAATTTAAGAAATTCCTTTGGATTTTCTCAGGTCAGAGAATTTTAACGCGCTTGCCTAGATTAGTCCATTGATGGATGATCATCCATAACATACCGAGTTTCCTCCGTGCCTCGGAAAGCACGTTAATTAAGTAGTAGGTCAGTGGCCCGAAAGTCTGACAACCAGTCTTACCAAGGGGTTTCGTATTACCCGGTACAAACAGGTTTGTGGAGGTCAAATAGGCAGCCGCTCAGTGTAAAATACTGGTATTAATCTGCATCAGGTAAGACTGGAAGCCGACCTCAACATAGTTGGGAAAAGGCTAGGTAGAGACAGAGAGAGAGTGCAGTAGTTTTTTAGGCATTCCTTTACTTATCACCTAGTGTTAGCATGAATGCCCATAAATGTTAAAGAAGAAGGAAATGTGAGAAGAGAGCTGTGTTTTGTGATGTTGTGTTCTGGATAAATGCTGTCTGTTTAACTTGATTTAATTGTAATTGAAGCAACGAGTCATTTTCATTCACAAGCTTGCACAAGCAGATCTTAACATACCATTACACCTCTTTTTTCCGAAGGCTTTGGCAGTAATAAGTACAGCCACATTTCGCTAGTTACGTTTAGGTCACATTATCATTATCCAGCCACACATCCAGACCCCGGGCCCCTACTGACAATAGACACGCACATTTTTTTTATTCTACTCTAGCAAATCATTATAGTAAGTATAACGAATATTTATTGACATTCGTTTAAGATTAATATGTGGTGTTAACCAACAATATTTTTTTATCATGTGGTTAGTGTCTAACCTGGTGTCAGATATTTTATGCCGCCCATGGGCCTCTGACTTGGCTTTACATGCCGTCGAGAAATATGTCAAGCATGCTGGTTTCCTTACAATGTTTTCTTTCACCGAAGCATGTGATACAATACAGCAGCAGCAGACAACAAGCAGCAGTGTACAATACGCACATGAAGCAGAAAAATTGAAATTGAGACTTGGCCAGTCCGACGGTTACGCCACTTGGGTGTTACTGCTGAACCACCAATGAAACCACGTAACGAGAGTTCAACAGTCTATCAGATTATCAGCTAATTATTAAGATCATTACCCTCTCCGAAACTGCGAGCAACAGACACAAACCTCACTTTGTTGAAACTCCCAAACTAAGATCAACTATCTGTATCCAAATATTAAGTTTGAAGGAGGAATTGGAACCGCAAGTCTTCCCTATGTAAATGTTCTGTCGCTACGACATTCATACCCGTTGTTGAGTTTCAACTTTCAGCGCTGACTCAAGAGCTGAAAATCCAATGCTTGTCATGGACCAATCCATGGACAATAGTCTGTGGCGTTGACAAGCGAAGTCGGAACGTTCGGTGCAGCCGAGCCGATTATTATTAATATTTTCATTTATATACTCTTTTATTTTTGTTTGTATATCTATAGTGTTTATTTTATTAAGTTAGTTTAATGTTTTATTTTTGGTCATGTACACAAAAAAATATTTTGTGTCCGTAGGTGTGACCGTGGCATCACAGGGGGCCCTATCAGAATACCAGCGCTGCAGTATTTGTTTTTCATTTATCGCAGCACCATGCTGAGATAGGAGCCTTTTTGGCCTCGCACAGGTCTTCATTTTATTATTTAGTTTGAGATTCTTTTTTTATTATTATTATTTTTGTAGTTCCTGTGCTTGTCCCAAATAAATATTTTTCTTTCTTTCTTTCTTTCAATGCCGCGCTTTTATTTAGGGCATTCATTTAGTGTCAGCGAAAACTGTCATTAGACGGTCAGTCGTTTCCTATTTGTAAGTAAAACCACAACAAATACCAAAGAAACTGTTTACCTGCAAATAAAAACTAAGTCTTAGTAGCCAGCAAGACATAAGACATAATCATTTGTGACTCAGAAACTTCATAAATAAGCACGCAGCTTCTTGCAATGAATCTTGCAAACCTCGGGGCAGTTAATTTAATCAGGAGAGAATTATGGCCTCAGCTACACTGGGGCCCAGGGGCCCGAGGCCCCTAACACCCACGTGATGGAAAAATGTGGCTTCTTAAGACAAAAGGCTGATGGATGGCACAATGGTGGTAGAGCCGTCGATGTGTTTGGCAGTAATAGAAGATGTAGGCCAGGCAGTGTCCGGGTTGAATGACCTTTTGTTTTGTTCTGGAGGTATTTGGATGCCTGTTAGAGACATATTTAGATATTGAAAGGGTTAAGTCCTAGGAAAGATGTCTATTGTGGATCTGAGATCAACGACTCCATCAGTTTATTTCAGGTTACTTACAGTATTTTCACAAGAAATATGGAACAATATGCAATTTTGGTCTAGGCAGGTTATAATCCGCGGGTATTTGGCGGTCTAAATCTAACCGGTTCCCATAATTAATGATACATGAATTAAGGGCAATGAACCACATGATTTCCTAAACCAACTGTCCAGCTGCGAAACTGTCCAGTTGCGAATCTGTCCATTTGCTACGGAGGCATTCTGTGTAAAATATTTTGTTGCTATTACTTTTTCAAATTTATTTTATAAAAAATTTCAGGAAAAATGCTAAAAGAAAAACATACACAAATTGCATGTGGACGCTGTGTATAAAAGCTGTACCTATATCAAAGAAATTAATGGTTTCGTAGCCCGGCAGCGGTCTGCGTCGGCAATTGGGCCAAACACATTCTTGTATTGAATATTCAATTCTTTTGCCCTCTTCAATTTGCTACAGTGTAGACGGCTATTTGAATTTGGGCAGTATAACTTGGCATAATATACTGCATTGATTTATTAAGGTTACAAATGGTGAGATGCAAGATTAATGAACTTACACAGATCATAAAGCTTGTTAATTTTAGAGTTCCGTATGCCTCTGCTAAAAAGGAAAAAAATCTCGGCCATGGATCCCATACTTTTTTTAAAGATGATTCTATTCTTTGTGAAAAGTTTAAAAATTAAGCACTGAACTATTTCGTAATAGTATGGCTTTCAAAATACTATGTTCGTGAAAAAGGTAATCAATACAGTAGGAGAAAATTTTGAAGTTGCTGCGTGTATACCATTCATAAAAAATCCCGGGACTGTACATTTACGAGTAATGTTTTCTTTGAAAAATCAAGATTATAAAGCAACAATCGTGAATGTGCATTTTTCTTGAAACCCACCAGTAGATTTATTTCAAACACAACCACGCATAAGTGATAGGGCGTTCCATTCCACAACACAGCTAAAGTAGAGAGTAAACTGTACCCTTCCGACCTTTACAATCTTCGCGAAATAACAAGGAACTCCATTTTCCCTTCAGTAGCAAGATAACTTAGTGGCTCATCGGGAGCTTCGCACCTTCCCTTGACCCTTACAACTTACACAAAATAACCAACTCCATTTTTTCCCCAAACATACTTGACAGTTCATTTCGGCGGGAGAGGAACAAAAGATTTAGGGGCCTTATTTCACAAAACTTGGTTATGCAGGTAAATTGAACAATAGAACAGACTTTGTTGGAATTGTCTGCAAGATTAAACTTTCCTAACCAGATATTTTTCAGAGATGGTCATATATGCCAAAATGTTAGTTCATTACTGTTGGAACGGTTAGGGCTCATTAACGGAGACGCGGCGCGTCGCGCGTCGCTTCGGGCGGCGCGGGCCGCTTCAAATTCAAACATATGACAATGTATGAGAGCGTTTACGGAAAAGCGTTTTTACGCGCGTTTGCTTGAGATGCAGCGTCGAACACCGTCGGACGCGGCGGTGCACGCAGCGTCCAACGGGGCGTACACCACAGCGGGCAACGCGGCCGACATAAACACTAGATAACAATGTTATTCGTAAGTTGCACAGAAGTTTTTAATCAATAAACTTATGCGAATTAGACTGGTATATTTATTTATTTGCGAGAAGAAGAACACAAAGAGCTAATGGCTTTTGACATCCGTGACGTGACAAGATGACATAACGCCGCGTGCGACGCTGCGCGCAACGCACCGCAGCACACGCCGCGTCTCCGTAAACAAGATCGTACTTTGCCATATGTTTGTGTTTGGGCGTGTGATAACGCGGACCTCGGCACGCGCCGCCTTTCCGTAAACGGAAAAAGTGCACAATGCGTCGCGCAGCGTGCCGCGCAACGCCCCGCCCGACGCGCCGCGTCTCCAGAAATAAACACTTAGATCTATGAATGTGGTAAGGGTTGCAATACCGACTGCCTAATTAGTCTAGTCCTCACAGTTACTGCTTAGGTCCTTGGTTCGATTCCCAGGTCGGGCTGTGTAATTTAATTATTTCAGAAGGATTTTGTTAATAGTAGTCCGAAGCTTGAATTTGTGTGACAATGACAAAAGGCTAGCTTCCTATGACATGGGACATAAACATATTTGACGAAACGTGTTTGTACTACAGCTACAGTTCTGCTTAACCCTTCGGAGACAACAGGCGTGATGTGATGTTATGGCATGTTGTCTACTCCGTCTCATGTATAAACTAGATAATGTTTAGCAACATTATCTAGCTTTCATTATTTCATCAGCATCATTATCATCATTTCAGCCGAAAGACGTCCACTGCTGGACATAGGCCTCCCCCAAGTGTCGCCACATTGACCGGTCCCGTGCGACTCGCATCCAGCGGATTCCCGCAACCTTCACCAGGTCATCGGTCCACCTAGTGGGAGGCCTTCCAACGCAACGTCTTCCGGTTCGCGGTCGCCACTTCAGAACTTCAGAACTTTTCGGCCCCATCGGCCATCCGTTCTGCGAGCAATGTGCCCTGCCCACTGCCAGTGCTTACAGTTTGGCAATTCTTCGGGCTACGTCGGTAACCTTGGTTCTCATGTGGATGTCTTCATTTCTGATTCGATGACGCAAGGAAACTCCGAGCATAGCCCTTTGGGTGACTTTAAGCCTTCTGATGAGTTCTTTATTATTTAGTTCACAGTATTATTATATCATCTTATTAATCTTAATAGTATATAAGGTGACTGGTGATTGGTGTACGCCACTTAAACACGTGTTTGTACTCTATGATAACAAACAACTTTTCCTATAGGAAGAAACAGTGAAATCGCGAAAAAAAAAACAGCTGTTCAGTACATTTTGACCTCGCCTAACTGGTCAAAATAGTTCTTTCAGGAATATTAAAAAAAAGTCTAGGGCAGCAGATGCTGCAGATGTGCTTGTAAATATCTACGTTTCTTCAACTGTCCAACAAGGTATAATACTAACGGTTATTCTTATAATTAATAGAAAAAAAATAGATAAAATGTTTCCAGGTAGTAGTAATCGTTAGTACGGTAAAGGTATTATTAAGTTATTATTAAGTCTTAAAAAACGGTTGAGTTTGAAAAATCAACAGAAATGTCAAATCGACTTAACCGGTAACCCTGTATATATTATATATTAGTATAGTATAAAGTTTATATATATATAATTATATAGTATTATAAACGCGAAAGCTTGTGAGGATGTATGGATGTTTGTTCCTCTTTCACGCAAAAACGGTTGAACGGATTTGGCTGAAATTTGGCACACAGATACTTTATAACCCGGATTAACATGTAGGACATTTTGTATCCCGGTAGTACGATCCAGTGGGATAATTACCGAACTAGGCGCTGGCGAAGCCGTGGGCTTAGTGGGTAAAAATTATCGGCTTCCAATCTAACTAGACGTAGCAGAATTTCAGTACTTTACACCGAGCGCCTTGTGACCTTTGCAGTTCGAAATATGTTACAGTTTACTCGGCGAAAAGGTTAACCGAAGTGGCTAAAACCGTTTCAGACTTTCTGCCCTTTGGCTAGCCTTAAATTCTATCAAAGGGATTCGTTTGAAAACCAGCATGGCCAGTGGTCACTGCAAGATACTTCATTTCACATCCATAAATGATCTATTTTGTGAAACCTCTTTACACAGGTCCTTTTTATATAGAAAGGTCAGCGATTGCGTGGGTTTTCATTGATACATTTGGCTCAGTGATACAAGGATTTTACGGTGCTCAAATGACAGAGGGGCGCTGTAGGTAAACAAATGTACCTATTGAAGAAGACGGTGTTCGGAGCTCTAAAACTAACGGTTTTAGTTTCAATTTTCACTAGTCACCGGATTTTTTTGTATACCTATACACACGAATGGAGACACAGGATCGGACCGGTTGCGGCAGAAAAACATACGGTACGTTTTCCTATGGGATAATAAGTCCTTGGCATATTTTAAAATTGGTTTGAAATATATAACAAATGGTCATTATCATCTGCCTGGCCGTTTCCAGGCTTCCAGTCTGGAACTAGATGCAGATGAATACCAGTTTTATACATGGAACGTCTGCCTATCTGACTTCCACAACCCAATTACTGGTAAGCGCTGGTTGTTAACTCTCAGGTATCTGATTACCCTTACGGACTGTCAAAGACCTCAAATTAAAAAACAAGACAAAGTGTTTGTGTACAATTTCCAATCAAAGCCTCTATTAACAACATAATTCTGCCTCATCGTAGTGAATGACAAAGTCAACATCCTCCAAAAAATCCCCCAGTCTAATGAACTTAAGCCAATGAACTAATACGGCACATACTTAATACTCAGCGTATAAATGTACGGAGCGTCTACGGGCGATTTAGCTAAGTACACAGCGTACTAAGAGCGCTAGAGTGGTACCCATCACCGTTTGTACTCGATGGCGATAGAGATGCCCTATCCGGTTCAAGACGTCTATGTAAATGAATTCTAGTATAGACGTGTACACAAGTGAGTTTTGGGCTATTATTTGCGCACGGTTTTTAACTCATTGAGAAAAAAATAAGTAAGCTTTTATTTTAGGTTTGTGACGAGTTTGACGGAAATCTGTTTAACATTTAATTTTTTATCCGACTGCGCCAGAAGGAAGGTTATGTTTTTCAATAAGAAATCAACATTTAATTTATCAAAATCTACTTTGGTTCAATGTAGCCCCCAAAATTCATTTTTCACTCGTGAAATTAATATTAATTATATTAATTAATTTCAAAACTTCAACAACTTCTCAACTTCAAATTTTCAATTCAGACATCTGTTATTTTTAAAAAACTTTCACTTGTTTTAAGTAAAATTGATGCAGTTAAGAAATGTTAAAAGCATTGTGTAATGACATCGCGTTATCTATTAGGATTGGTTCGCATGGACGGTTTTCTAAGTGGCGTTCAGACGAACAAAGATTAGTCGCGTTAAAAACATTATAAACAGCAGCAATGTTTGTTTTAATAAAAGTTTTTAAATTAGAAATATAAAATTGATTTTTATTCAAGTAGTACATAAACAGGCACAAGAGATTTTATCAGATGTTACTAGTGGGTTAAAAAAATATTACCTAAAACTAGTTAACAATTATCCCGGTAGTAAGATCCCATGGGACAATTATCGAATATCACGCGGGCGAAACCGCGGGCAGAAGCTAGTACCTATATTGAATAAGCAAGAGTTTTATTAATATGATTGAATGCCTCGCCGGTATAGTGGTTGGTTTGATAGCTCATATCTCAGAAACGCAAAGCTTTTAAAGATTTTGTCTCTCTATTAAACTTGTTTGTTTGCGATCGATACAGGTATCATGTGTGCTAACTATTTTATAAAAACAAAAATGACACTTACACAGGCCAGATATTTAAATGTTTCAACCCTTTCGATACCAGTTATAATTGAGTTAACCCAATCTGTAACGACAGTAATTTTATAAAATCATTTTAAACAATAAATAAAACACAAGTTGTCGTGTGACTGTTTCCACGTTGTTAATCAGTTGACATGGTCAAGCGATCGCTCTCCGGGAACAATTAATTATTCAACAGAGGTACTTATTTTGTTTATATTATTATTTATGAACTTCTGAACGCATGATTTACATGAAGTTTCATGACTATATGAATACAGTTTGATGTATCTGTTAAATATACTGACGAGCAATAAATATTACTAATGTGTACATGACAAAGATAGATTAACGGTAATCAGTAATCGCAAGTAATTACACTTATTGACCCAGAACGGAGGTCAAAAACATATTTATGTAGTGCCGAGCTGCATTGTCTGGGTCAAAATGAGGCGAATAACATCTTTTCTTGTTTCGCTTTTTTTTCCGTGAACAAGCAAAGCAAAACTTTATGCCCAGCTCAAGCCAATTCCGCGGTATTGTGTCTCCTTACCAAAAGCTTTATGCAACGTTCTTTGCCCAGATCGGGTTAAGGGCTTTTACATTTTCATTTTTGAATTGCGACTTGTTAAAAGTAAAGTCAGAAGCAAATACTAAGTAGTAGTTTTAGGTTTTTGTTTTCTTCCAGTTATTCATATACCTGCTATAGGTCGTCTTATATCTAAGGCAGGAAAATAAACAACAAAAATAGCAATCGCTTATAATTCCGCGCGGGTAGTGTGGGGTCAAACCTTCCCTTAGTTAACGAGCGGCACAGAACGCGTTTAACAAACGAGAGGCGATATTCGTACGCAGTATTTGTACTACACGACTATATTGCCGCTAAAGGGTCGGCAGAATAGTAAAGATCTGGGCTGATAATATTAATATGTCCCGAGGCATTAGCGACGTGACACACTGTAGAGATTAGATGGAGACAAAACAGTTGGAGGTTCCAGAGCAACAAGTAGCAATGTTACATTATTTTTTGAAGTGAAATCCTATCTGAACGGAAATTATTAGTATAATTTATAGAGTGTAAAATGAACGATCAAAAAGCCGTCAACTAATTTTTTGTTGTTATTTTGTGTGAACGTATTCCTTGCGACTAATTATTATTATTATTAAGTATTATTTTATTTCTTCTTACAAATAAAGTAACATTGGGCAAAAACGATTGCTGGGAAACGACTTTTTGTTTATGTGAAAAACAACGGTTTACAGAAGCGTTAAAGGTAACGCACTCAAAACATTGTGCTAATCGATGCATCATCGGCGATAACGATGAAAAAATGCAAAAACTAATACGGTTCACATAATTATAAACATCTGAAAAGTTTGTGTGGGTATACACAAACTACTACAACTACTGCTGAAATTCATGGTGGATATACAAAACGCTTTGGCAGCTTTTGCCAGTTGATTAGGCCTTAGTCATTATAATTTTGTCCAAGCCGACGTCTTTTTTCATGCATTTCATTTCTTTCTAGATATCAATCAAACTTAGAAAGTAAAAATGTATTCTTGTAATTTTTTTAAAAATATTTTTTATTATTCAGACAGAAAAGGCGTTAGAAAACTTGACGGAAATGAAGGTCTCTAAAATCTCCAACACGTAGTGAGCAATCGGCAAACGACGCTCGCTCCTTCTCTGTTTACAAAAAGCTTTTCCCAAACATTGGGACAGTTACAGTCTGATATTATATTGTTAATTGATGGCAACATCGCCCTGGGCACAATTCCAAAATAACTTCTGCTTCTCCGAATTTTCTTTTTACTCGATTGGGGACTTCTACCCCCTTGAAGACCCCCTTTTACAATCTTTACAAACTCGTAAACCCTACACTTGATGGCCTCTTGGAGTTGTATCAGTGTGACTGTATTTATGTTCAATATTTGCATAATATTCATCTGCATATTTTATAGTCATTTGGCTATAAAAGTGAGACAAAGCAAAGATTATGTCCCTGTCGCGTCTCCGATAGCAGTTTAGTTGTTTAATGATGGACTAGACTTGCTTTTACTAGCAAGGCGTGTTTGTTTCGATTTTTATTTTCTTTATTATGACAGTGACTAGTTATTTCAAGAAAGGAAACATCTGTAAATTTTTCGGATTATATTAATTTTACAAAAACAAATTAACATTTTCCAAGTCTGGAAATTTCAATTACCACAATTTATTAAAAGTTGGTAAGCCCTTTTAAAACGTGGACATTATACTCAAACATACTTTCGGGTATGAAGGGTTGCGATGGAATTTGCCTGAGATACCAAATTATGTCAACATAGGTACGCAAACCACTTACTGATTTGACGAAAATTTAAATGTCTGGGAACAATATTACATTCCCGAGCAAACTAAAAGGGTAGATACCTACAAATAAATGTAATTCGATTCAATGATCAAAGGAACTTGTAAAATGTTCAGGATCTAATAACTAGACCCTACTCAGGGTCAGGACAAATAGGACCTATAGTTTACGTGCCCATTCCCCCATATTCTTTGTGCCAAATTTCAAGCGGTTTCCCATCGACCGGGGCATATTCCGTTACATTTTATACTGTTCCGGTCGACCAGGCCGGGCCGGAGGTCATTACCCATCGGCTTTTCCGCTTTACGGTTTCGGTTGTTGTTTTGCCGAAATTTTTGGCCATCATCAGGCCGAAGTTGCCATACTTAGCGACTTCCGGGTCCTAACCATTTTTATGACATACAAGACGACGGAACCCGAGGCGTTAGCCGCAATTTGGGGTTTGTTGTCCTAAATTTATACTGATTTAATTCTTCTTCGAACTTTGGGATTTGTCCCGAATCTTTTTTGTTACTGCTCATAAAGTCTTTAGGAGTTCGATCCTCGGCCTTTTTAAGATTTAAGGATCAACGTATATAAGTTGTTTGATCTTCCCTATTGAATTTCTTGCCCTCATTCGTGATTACAATACCCTTAATCTGTGGAACCGATAAATTTCTGAGTATTAAAGGGATCAGTGTCTATCGTTTGGTCTCGATATTAAATGTGCCTATTTTATTTTTCCTAAATGTATTTAAATGAGGCTCTTTACTGAATAAATTTAGGTACATTCTGCTTATGTACAGACATTTTCAAATCCTTTTGTTATTTCATCCGCAGATCATTTTGAAGTCTGTTATCATATCAGCCTTACCCGTTCTGCTCACGTTTCGACGCTTGCCAATTTGCTGAGTCATTTTGACAATTGCTAGGACGGACGATTCAGCAATCAGCATATTGATAGTGGGTTTCAACAAGCCTACACACGACGCAATCAAACGCTGACTCATGACAAATTTATCGAACAGGCTGACTGTGAAATAGCACTTGAAAGTGAGTTTCAAATCTGGTTCCAATAAATCTCATCTCAAAAGAGGGTGATAAGTTAATAGTCACCTACTTTACTCAAGAATACTTTATCTCAGGTAATAATATGAATACATGGGCAGCACTTGTGCGCTCGATCTCTCGCGAGCAAGTGCCCGTCGCGCACATTATAATAATCGATGGCATCACTTACCAGCTTATGAATATTTTACATCCCTCATAAGACTCATATGTCCCCCCCTCACCCCGTTACACCCCCTACCGGGTAATGCCCGCCCGTAAATTGTGTTTTGTGGGTAATACGGCGTCACTAACGCCCTTTTTACTCGAAATTATCAAGTTGCAGTTGATCAAATTATGCGCGCTTAGTAAGACGTATTGGGTAACATAATTCTCTCCCCTTTACGTGTCTATATTGTGAATGGATTTGGGAGCCCACCGGTGCGAGTGAAAGGATTCTGATGGAAATTAATTAATTGTTTTGTATGGTAGATTTAATGGCACTCTGAAAGCGCATAGAATATTATGTTGAGTGAAATTATTAATTTTGAATTCTATGTAATATATGGTTGAGAAGCTCGTGAGTAAAATAATAATAGTCGCTCGTGTCGATCTTCAGGTTAAGCCGCGCTTGCCAAGGTTGGTCTGTTAATGGGTGACCCGTTACATACCGAATTTCCGCCCTGCCTCAGAAAGCACGTAGCCCGTAAATCTGACAACCAGAAATACCAAGGGATATCGTACAAGTGGACCAATTTTTTTTTTTTTTGATCTGAAATCATCAAATGACTCCTCCCGCTCTGGGCGGAGCAGGAGGGAGTGCCAGACTTTCACTGACTAAAACCTATCCATGTTCCTTAATCGCTCTTTGTGTTCCGGGGCCACGGTATCTCTCTTGAACAGTTCCACAGCCCCCCGGCAGGCATCGGCCCTTGCGGACCCCTTCCTTTTGCTGACTCTTTTTGAAGCGCGCGTGGAACACGAACGCGCCGTCGACACGGCCTGTCGTCATGAGACGGACGGACGGCGAGCTAGCCCATAGCTCTCCGTCCACAGGCCCGCGTAAAGAGCAAACGAGGCTTGTGTCGTGGACACCCGATAGTTAATATACTACATAGATACTTTTTGTTTGTAAATACTTACTTATTATACATAAAAACATCCATGACTCGAAAACAAATGTCCATACTCATCACACAAACATTTGCTCCAACCGGGATTCGAAACGTAAAAACATAAGGCATCCTCACTACCGCTGCGCCATTCGGGTCGTCAAACAATCTCCCTATATCTTACTTTGCAATGTTATTGAGAGGCGAAATAATAACAAAAGCAAAACCGGCATCAAGTGAAGCGATAAAATGAAGATGACATTTACTTCTAAACGTCTCCCGAATAGACTGAGCAGAAGAATTTATCTTAGGAAATAGTAAATTCCTTGGGAGCACTTTATAAATTTTACATGAGTCGCAATCTGAGACGTTGCCGAGTTATTACGGAATATTTTTACCACCGTAAACATAAGAAAATATATTTGTAATACGTTATATCAAAGAGAGTGTATTTTTTATGTCAATAATATTATATTGAAGTTCAAATATAAGTCCGCGGAGTAAGCAGGCCGGAGTATTTTATCTTCGGACGGATGGTACGCGAATACTAATCTCTTGTGCGGTGAATTTGCTACAAGTTACTCTGCCGTGTTTTAGAGGTCTATTTATGATGTCGTCCGAAGTTTTTGGTGTTGTCGTGCGTGATTAATCTCGTCTGTAGCCTTACCTCCGGGTCTCTTTTCTTTCCTTAGTTTTTTGGGTTGACTTAACATTATTACTTACTAGGAAAGAAATTGGGTAATAAAGGTACCTAATCTATTTTGTGCCATACATCCTAAAGTTGAATAACGCTGCTATGCTGAAATACTTGCTAACACCAGAAGTTAAGAAGATAATAAACGGTCTTAAAGAACCATTTCCTCGTCAACTATACGTTGCAATTTGAAAAATAATCGGTGCAAATTTTTCATTTCATTCTTTATTCGTGAACAATTTACATTGTGTTGAATATACATGCAATACATAAAATTATAAGAACTGAATTATTAAATAACATTCCAAGAAATTTAAAATATAGTGCCCAACAGTTACAAATATCATGTCTAAACAGTTTTAAAATACTATTATACAGTTCTAAAATAATATAATTATAATGTCAAACAATTTTAAAAATACCATGTCAAAACAGTTTTATGACAATATAATTAAAATGTCTAAAATAATATAATTATAATGTCAAACACTTATAAAATACCATGTCAATACAATTTTAGAACAAAAAAAAAAAATATCAAACAGTTAAAATGTCAAACAGTTTTAAAATACAATGTCAAAATAGTTGTTAATATAATGTCAAACAGTTTTAAATATGATGTCAAGAGATTTTAATAAGTAAAGTCAAAAGTTTTCATTAATTATTGCGTGGCATTAGTTCCGATAAGTTGTAAATACATTTTTCTATTAAAAAGGCCTTTAACTTTGCTTTAAACAAGTGGGTGTTATAAATCAGGGTCTTTAGCTCAGAAGGCAACTTGTTGAATATCTCTACAGCTTGGTACTTCGGGCAATGCTGTACTATATTAAATTTTGGTGCTATTTGTTGTTTGAAGATTTTTCTTCGCGTGTTCTCTCTAAGCTCACGTTCCTCTAGTGATTCAAACTCATGTAGGTACTTTGCAAAAAGACTTAAGAGGACCAATATACATATATATACTAGGTACCGTTAATATTCCCAATTTTTTAAAGTAATCTCTGCATGAGACACGCTGTGGGATTTTAACTATTGTCCTTATGGCTCGTTTCTGTAAGATGAAAGCTCTCTGCCAGTTTGAAATATAATTATTTCCCCAGAGCACGATGCTATACCTTATCCTAGACTCGACCAGGGCATAATATACAGCCTTTAACTGTTCTATATTCAACTCATCCCTAAGGCTCCTTAGTGCGTAACATGCTGACGATATGGATGAATCAATTACAGCAAGCTCCGGTTTCCAATTTAAATGCGAATCTATGTTAATTCCTAAAAATTTAACCTTATCCACTAATTCAATCTTGTCTCCATTTATTTGTATATCTAAGTTCTCTTTATTACGAGTCGTAGTCTTAAATAATATGAGGTTAGTTTTGCTTGTATTTAGTAGTAAATTATTGGCTGTAAACCATTCACAAATTTTTCCTATTATTATATCAGTATTTAATGTCAATTTTTCTATGTCTTTTGCCCCAATTATTATGTTTGTGTCATCAGCGAAAACAACAAGTTTCTCGTTTGGATGAGTTTTATTTATGAAGTTGAGTAAGTCATTAGTAAAAATAATATATAGTACCGGTCCTAAAATTGAGCCTTGAGGTACACCCCGTTTCATATATGTCATTTTTGACTTGTTTATCACTTCGTGATTGTTCTCGTCTATACTTTTAACTTCTACATACATTCGCCTGTTTTTTAAATGATGCCTTTTGCAACTTTCCAGGACGGAAAGAAGGAGTAGTTCCATTCAAATAATTCGGATTTACTCGAAAATCTGTTGATGATATTTTCTCTTAGTAATGACTAGTCAAAGATATCTGTCGTCAAAGGGATCTCCTAACTTCAAGGTTGTCAAAAAGTACTTCGAAGAGTAGTTTAACTACAGGAATAATCAAGATTTAGGTAAATATCAGAGATTTTGAACTAGAGCCGGCTTCATTTGTCAATACCGTTTGATTTAAAGGAACCAAATTTTCGAAGAAATACGCTTAATTCAGTCAACCTTGGTCTTGCTAGATTTTAGATTTATCATCAATTTGTTGGACCTTTTGAAAACTGACTAATATAATATAAGTAAATCATAACCTACTTACCTAGGTTTTTTCCCGACTATCTAAAGGTCAGCTTTCAGTCCAACCGGGTGCAGCTAAATACCAGTATTTTACATGGAACGACTGCCTATCTGACCTCCACAATCCTCAGTTAGTACCTAGGTAAGACTGGTGGACTGGTGGTTTGGTAAGACTGGTTGTCAGACTTTCAGACTTCGAACATGTCATCTTCATGCGCCTGACCCATGTTATTTGGAGTCAGCGCCTTTTTTTCTTTCATTCTCCCCTGTCAATCGTCACACTATATTTTAGTCCATTTTTCTTCATTTCATTCCTCACACCTTGCAGGATTCGGACTACCCGTCTAATAAAATGTATAGTTTCGTGAAATTTGTTTGAATCAACGCAGTTTCTGGACAATAAACAGTTATCTTAGTTTCCGACTATCATTACAGCCACATGCTGTTTCCAAACTAGCTGGAGCTAAATATTCATTACATTGCAAACTCATGCGCGTGAGTTATTAAATTAAATTCGATAGTTTGTTACTGTTTGTTTTATTGTTAGTGCATTTAAATAGAGTTGTTATTAACGTAACTTTACGTCCGTTTTTCTCAAAACGTTAGACAGAGATCATTTAGTACACTCATATTTGGCGAAATATGAGTAAGCTCAAATTACATGGGACTTCAAACATAAGTATTAGTGGTGCACTTATGTTTGAACTCCCATGTGATTAGGAGACGAGCTTATTGCCATCAACTGGGAAGAAATCTAGACACCGGACTGCCACTAAAAAAAGTTATGGAAAAATCAAATAAAATTTTTGGCCGACCTGGGAATTGAACCCAGGACCTCATACTCAGCAATCACTAGACCACCGAGGCATTCATAATGATTATGAAATACTTATCTAACAACTGAATAATCGTCCCATCTCCGTATGTACTATGTATACAGACGTACTAAAATATAATTATTCAAACATTTCCTCCTTAAAAGACTAGTTAAGTTACACATGCAAAGGTTAAAATAAGGTTACCCGCGTAAAGTTATTTAATTTAATATTCTACACCTCCTCGTATGAAGACGAACTGTCAAAAATCCATGAGTTATTCATAATTTAACAAAGTTTGTTTCATTAACAAGAGAAGTACCAAGGAATAAGGTCGATAGTCCAATGCTATTACATAGGATTTGTACGGAGAAGTTTACCACGTTATCTGCGTGTGTTGTGCGTTTCATTTGATTATCAGACATGCATTGATTGTAGTCTATTCACAGATGTTTTTAAGGGTGTAAAAGTACTCTTAACAAAGTCAAAAGGCACTTGTTCTCCCAGCCATTACGATACTTTTTTTGTTCTAAACCATACCTGGGAACCTTCTAGTTAGGGGCCGCGTCCAAGAGCGAGAGAATCGCGGCGATTCAACGTATTTCTATACGAAAATATCGCCGCGTTTCTCTCGCTCGTGGATACGGCCCAAAAAAGAGTGTATGTGTGTAAGTGTGTAAACGTGGCAAGGACGATAGTATGGAGATATTGGGGGTCAAACTTCCATCTTTTTCACAAGTTTTTTTTTTAAAATAGATACAAGTTTTTAATGTTTAAAATTAGGTTATTTTATTTTATTTGAAGTATGTCATGCTGTTACTATACCTATTTCGTAAATATGTTTTTCTTTTTGTATATTGGCACCTTGTTTTATCATGTAAATTGTTTCATTTAATTGTACTTCTGTGTGTTGTGCTGTCTTTTGTGTGCACTAAATAAACGGTGTATCTATCTATCGATATAAAATGTTAAAATTTAAAGTATAGTTAACTTTACTTTAAATACCTCCACGGCCCCCGTACTATATATACTATGCATCCATCAGCACAATGTTTTGAGTGCGTTACATTGAGCCCTACCGTAAAATGTTTTTTTACTCCAATAAAAAAGTCGTTTCCCAGCAATAATTTTGGTGTAGAGTTACTGAGTTTAATATACGCATTGCTTGGTAGACTGCTTCGTGACGGGTCCGTTTACACCCTGTATTTGATTTATCATCACTGTCTGCTATCAGAGATCCTTATTAATAAAGATCCTTCAATAAGGTTGCTTTGCAGAATTAAAGAAATCATTAACTTCCTTATGTAACACCTTGTATCTCAGTGGACGATCTAGTAAGCGATGCTAAGTATTAGTTTAGAGGGCTGTCACAATTTTTCTTGTATTTGAGTGTTTCAAGAGTCAAACACTCAAATACAAGAAAATTTGAAAAAAAAAATATACATATATATATAAAATTTAAATATTTATTTAGAACACTCCCAAGAGAAATAATAATCAAACTTTCTCGGGCATATTTTTTTATAATTTTATGGTTTTTTCTAAACCATAATCACACATCTAACTGTTAAGTTTGATTTTTTCAGTAGCTTAGCCAAAGGCCGCTGTGGAGCGGCATCTTAAAATTTAAAATAAACAGATCTTGGAGATACTTCAAGTGTGTGTGAGTGTGTGTATGTGTGTGAGTAGAGGAAAGTTCAGTATTTGGGTACTTTTGATTTAGGTAACGAATATTTTTACAGCAATCATTATGATTCATCATGAGCAGGTTCGACTCTTGTGTGGGTTCTGAACTTTTAATAATTTCTAAGAACTTATTATGTGTTGTTTTATAACTACAACAACTTAAATTGGGGTTGTTAGAACTTAGTTTCAATTACAACTTGTAACGAAGTTTTCGACCGACATTTTTATTAATATTCTTTGGTAAGACACACATCAGCTTATTAATTGATCGATACATGTTTTTCCATGATCACATTTAACCTAAATTCGTTCTTAAACTAAAAAAGAGTTGCGAGTACTCGTACACCCTTAACACCACACATATTTAACATGGGTCAGTAGACAAGATTGCCATAAGTATTGTTTGTGTGTGTGAGTGAGTGTGTGTGTGCGTGTATAAGCGTGTGTTTGTGTGCCTGTGTGTGAGTATAGGTTATGTCGTGGGTTTCAAGAGCTCTTCCGTTTCCTTATAAGTAAGTGGACCCATTTCAGTATATTTTTTTTAATAATGGAGACAGGAGTGACAAACATTTCTCCCACCTTTCAAAATTATCCACGTAAACAAGTATCCTCAGCCAGTAGGTATGTTACTTCCTTTGTATTTTTTTGCCTATTTATTTATTTTAAACTAGCAGACGTCACGCGGTTTCACCCGCGTAGTTCCCGTTTCCGTGGGAGTACGGGGATAAAATATAGCCTATGTTACTCAGGGATGAATGTAGCTTTCTAATGGTGAAAGAATTTTTGAAATTGGCGCAGTAGTTTTTGAGTTTATTCATAACAAACATACACACACACACAAAAATACAAAAATAAAATAAAAAATCCTCTTTATAATATTATTAGTGTAGATAGGTACGCCAATAATAAATTTACTTTAAACAATAAAAATATATAGGTTAGGGTTCTAATGTAGGTACCAAATACAGGTGTAAACAACATTCTCTTTGTTATAAATTAAGCAATCATAATGCGCCGGTGATTGGCAGGCCTAGCCTTGAAAAGAGCTGGTTTTTATTTTAGGGTTTCGTACCCAAAGGGTAAAAACGAGACCCTATTACTAAGACTACACTGTCCGTCTGTCTGTCTGTCTGCCACCAGGCTGTAGGTACCTATCTCATGAACCGTGATAGCTAGACAGTTGCAGATGATGTATTTCTATTGCCGCTATAATAAAATAATAATAAAATAAAAAGCCTTTTATTCCATGCACTTACAAAATAATTTAACAATATTGAATTAAAAATTCCATGCTTGATTATTATTATTATCCTTTGAAATATTACAAAAAATAGAAAAAGAAAAAATAATAATCAATTAATTCAGATAAATGTATCAAATAGAAAAATTTAAATAAACAAATATATCGTAATATAGGTAAATTATTATTTTTTAGTATATTGCCGCTATAACAACAATTAATAATAAAATTAAATTAAAGGGGAAGCCTTCTTTAGGTGTTATTTTATCTACGATGGTTCAGAACCCTTCATGCACGAGTCCGACTTGCACTTGGCCGGTTTTTTCCATTAAGACGTCAGTAGAGATGTGGGACCCATCATATCAGTTCACCTGCAACAAAAATACAGAACAAAACATCAAAATGAAAAGTAGTCTACTACGCCAATATCTTTGTTGTGTCGAAGGACGTAGTGTAATATTTAAATAAGATACTAAAAGAAAGTTTTTTTTTTCACTCTAGGCATAATCGAAGTACATTAAACAGGAGTCACAAACATTTCTACCGCCGTCACCACTCAACGTGAACAAGTTTCCTCAATAGATATGGTACTTCCTTTGTTTTTGTTTGCCTATCATAATGCGACGCTGATAGACCGCGCGCTATCGTCAGGGGTCGTAAACTGTGCGTTACAGTAAAGACGGCGGTAATGTCAGTCGTTTACTGCCAAAATGCGGGAACATGGACATCTGACTGTTTCGCTGTTTGAAAGGTTTATTTTACTTGATTTGTGAACACATTATTTTACTTTTAAATATATACCCTAATTCATCCTTTCTTTAGGCCAATTAAAATATTGAATAAAGACCTCGGCTATAACGGTAATGGAAATATCAAAATTGAAATAGACTGCCGAAACTACGAAACTTTTTGAAATTGATTGCCATTGGTCTAGCTAGACCCTCGAGTAGGCAATAAATCAGTTGCCTAGATCTAAAACCTGCCCAGCAGCTGCAAACACTAACTTATAGTAACGAATTATAAAAACCACATTGTATCGACCCTACATAATATGTATTTTACAGTTCAATAAAATCGTTTTACCCCTCTTCAATTACTCATCGATTTTTGTATTTATTTGAGCACGTATTTACAATTTTACGAGCCTAATACACGTCACATGCACGTGGTCGGGCATTTTTCACTGGTTCTCTATACTAATGTGACAAATATAACGTTGATATTAGTTAGATTTTACTTCTTTGTTCTTACGAGTAAGTAAGTAGTTTAATTTCATTCAATGTTTATGAATCAAGTTTTATGTCCATTTCTGGACATAGAGTTCTATTTTAAGAATCATCATCATCATCATATTTTTTAGTGTGGGATGCTACATGTGTCGATACTCTTGCGCCTTCCCATCTTCCTAATTCGTCGTGCTGTGCAGGGGCTGCTGCTTTGGCTGCGGAGAACCTCAAGCGGCGAAAATATAGTAACCTTATTGGTAACTATATTTTCGAGCCGTTTGGGGTTGAAACTCTAGGACCGTGGGGTCCGAGCGCTCACAGCCTTTTCAAGGATATTTCAAAACGTTTAGTTGACACTTCCTTGTGTTTTCACTTGTTTGTGTGTGTGAGTGAGTGTGTGTGTGCGTGTATAAGCGTGTGTTTGTGTGCCTGTGTGTGAGTATAGGTTATGTCGTGGGTTTCAAGAGCTCTTCCGTTTCCTTATAAGTAAGTGGACCCATTTCAGTATATTTTTTTTAATAATGGAGACAGGAGTGACAAACATTTCTCCCACCTTTCAAAATTATCCACGTAAACAAGTATCCTCAGCCAGTAGGTATGTTACTTCCTTTGTATTTTTTTGCCTATTTATTTATTTTAAACTAGCAGACGTCACGCGGTTTCACCCGCGTAGTTCCCGTTTCCGTGGGAGTACGGGGATAAAATATAGCCTATGTTACTCAGGGATGAATGTAGCTTTCTAATGGTGAAAGAATTTTTGAAATTGGCGCAGTAGTTTTTGAGTTTATTCATAACAAACATACACACACACACAAAAATACAAAAATAAAATAAAAAATCCTCTTTATAATATTATTAGTGTAGATAGGTACGCCAATAATAAATTTACTTTAAACAATAAAAATATATAGGTTAGGGTTCTAATGTAGGTACCAAATACAGGTGTAAACAACATTCTCTTTGTTATAAATTAAGCAATCATAATGCGCCGGTGATTGGCAGGCCTAGCCTTGAAAAGAGCTGGTTTTTATTTTAGGGTTTCGTACCCAAAGGGTAAAAACGAGACCCTATTACTAAGACTACACTGTCCGTCTGTCTGTCTGTCTGCCACCAGGCTGTAGGTACCTATCTCATGAACCGTGATAGCTAGACAGTTGCAGATGATGTATTTCTATTGCCGCTATAATAAAATAATAATAAAATAAAAAGCCTTTTATTCCATGCACTTACAAAATAATTTAACAATATTGAATTAAAAATTCCATGCTTGATTATTATTATTATCCTTTGAAATATTACAAAAAATAGAAAAAGAAAAAATAATAATCAATTAATTCAGATAAATGTATCAAATAGAAAAATTTAAATAAACAAATATATCGTAATATAGGTAAATTATTATTTTTTAGTATATTGCCGCTATAACAACAATTAATAATAAAATTAAATTAAAGGGGAAGCCTTCTTTAGGTGTTATTTTATCTACGATGGTTCAGAACCCTTCATGCACGAGTCCGACTTGCACTTGGCCGGTTTTTTCCATTAAGACGTCAGTAGAGATGTGGGACCCATCATATCAGTTCACCTGCAACAAAAATACAGAACAAAACATCAAAATGAAAAGTAGTCTACTACGCCAATATCTTTGTTGTGTCGAAGGACGTAGTGTAATATTTAAATAAGATACTAAAAGAAAGTTTTTTTTTTCACTCTAGGCATAATCGAAGTACATTAAACAGGAGTCACAAACATTTCTACCGCCGTCACCACTCAACGTGAACAAGTTTCCTCAATAGATATGGTACTTCCTTTGTTTTTGTTTGCCTATCATAATGCGACGCTGATAGACCGCGCGCTATCGTCAGGGGTCGTAAACTGTGCGTTACAGTAAAGACGGCGGTAATGTCAGTCGTTTACTGCCAAAATGCGGGAACATGGACATCTGACTGTTTCGCTGTTTGAAAGGTTTATTTTACTTGATTTGTGAACACATTATTTTACTTTTAAATATATACCCTAATTCATCCTTTCTTTAGGCCAATTAAAATATTGAATAAAGACCTCGGCTATAACGGTAATGGAAATATCAAAATTGAAATAGACTGCCGAAACTACGAAACTTTTTGAAATTGATTGCCATTGGTCTAGCTAGACCCTCGAGTAGGCAATAAATCAGTTGCCTAGATCTAAAACCTGCCCAGCAGCTGCAAACACTAACTTATAGTAACGAATTATAAAAACCACATTGTATCGACCCTACATAATATGTATTTTACAGTTCAATAAAATCGTTTTACCCCTCTTCAATTACTCATCGATTTTTGTATTTATTTGAGCACGTATTTACAATTTTACGAGCCTAATACACGTCACATGCACGTGGTCGGGCATTTTTCACTGGTTCTCTATACTAATGTGACAAATATAACGTTGATATTAGTTAGATTTTACTTCTTTGTTCTTACGAGTAAGTAAGTAGTTTAATTTCATTCAATGTTTATGAATCAAGTTTTATGTCCATTTCTGGACATAGAGTTCTATTTTAAGAATCATCATCATCATCATATTTTTTAGTGTGGGATGCTACATGTGTCGATACTCTTGCGCCTTCCCATCTTCCTAATTCGTCGTGCTGTGCAGGGGCTGCTGCTTTGGCTGCGGAGAACCTCAAGCGGCGAAAATATAGTAACCTTATTGGTAACTATATTTTCGAGCCGTTTGGGGTTGAAACTCTAGGACCGTGGGGTCCGAGCGCTCACAGCCTTTTCAAGGATATTTCAAAACGTTTAGTTGACACTTCCCGTGACCCTAGGGCTGGCTTTTACCTTGGCCAAAGGCTTAGCATTGCCATACAGCGTGGTAACGCCGCCAGTCTCTTGGGGACATTACCAGTTGACAGTGTTGAGGAGGAGTTTTTTGACGCCATTTTTTAAGTTTTTTAGTTAAGTTAGTTAGTTTAGTTTATTTTAATAAATAAAAATGAATCTAATTTGAAAAAAAGAATCATCATCATCATCAGCCTATTAATGTTCCCACTGCTGGGACACAGGCCTCCTCTCTATGAGAGGGAATGGCCTATAATCCACCACGCGGACCCAGTGCGGATCGGTAGATGTTACATGTCTTCGAATTTTTTGGTTCTAGGACATGCCGGTTTCCTCACGATGTCTTCCTTCACCGTTTTGAGAGCAGTACTGATGAAATAAATTACACAAAGTAATGCGCCTGTCTGGGTTCGAACCCACGACTTACTGTTCGTAAGTCGGGGCCGCCACCACTGGGCTACCGCTGCTCTTATTTTAAGAATGCTCCTGAAGAAATAGTTAGTTCATCGCCAGAGCTGTCTAGGTGAACAATTGACTAGTTAGACATGATGGTCGATCGACCCGAACTCATGTCAACCGTTAAGCACAGGAATTATATCTACTAGAGGTAGTGAGGGCTGTACTTTTTACCACATGGGCGCAATGTCGGTTGGTAAATGTCGACAACGTTTATATTTTATTACTCTATGGTCAGGTAAAATAATTAGGAGAGCATCCGTTGCCTTGATTCAAAACATCAAAAACATAGTAAAGTTATCATACTATTATTATTATTTATACATATTCTAGAAAGTTTCTTTCATTTCCCTAACTTATACAACATCCCACACTACCTCTCACAAAAATTTCCATTTCTTGGCCTCTTCGAGATTCACCTCCTTTGACAAATTATGAGATACATATTTACAATTGGATTGCCAAAGTTGTATGGGACGTAAACACGTGGGTTATAATCAGATTCTTGTCACGTAACCTCCCCGGCCCCTAATAAACTGATAAACGACGCTGAGATTGCGAATTTTTTATCGGAAAATACGATTTTAAATTAATATTGTTTTATCCAATATTAGCATCAATGAAACGCCGTGCGGAATAAAAGGGCTTTGATTTGTGAAAGATGTCTTTTTTATCATTTTAATATTAAACAGTGGTCGTGGTTGGACATAGGTTTACCGGATTGGGAAGCGTATTTTAAATAATATAATAGAAATTTGATTTTTAGTTCTATGCCATGTTTTCCTAATTCATAGAGCTTTATTTTCCACTGAGTGGAACAAAGTACTACAAAGTCTTCAAAATCCGGAAAACATGCACAAAGCAAACGTATTGATGGTTGTCAATAAAATAAGTTATGTATGAGAAACGGGCTTCGCCCTGCATTCAAATTTAGTTTTTTTTTTTCAGGGTGTTACGTAAAGATTACTTTACGTAACATCCTGAAAAAACTAAATTACTGATACTTTATTTCCAACAAAGCCATAACAATTCCTCATTTATTAACAAGCAACCGTCACCACAACAATCCAACTTTAGCCCATACGAATGTACACACGTACATATCATACACAATTCATTCGTGATTTCAGAAATCACCAATCTATTTATTAATCTAAACATAAGCCAAAACACAATCACAATTCGGAATACTGCAAACCACCTATCACAAGTTTCCGTCAAGCCTTCGAACTAACTTGGTACGGAATAGTCCAAGTTGTGTGATGAACGTGAGAATGGTACACAAATGGTACACTATGGTACACAATCGGGAACAAGTTATGACACCCGTAAGTGGTCCCAATTAAGTTGAACTGTGTGCACAAGTGTGATGGTTTTAAGTGGCGACGTGAGGTGCTTTTGCACTGGAGCGGTGGTTAGACGTGCGATTGAGCGAGGTAGTCTGAAGTTTTAGTTGGTTGATGTGATAGTGACAATATAGTGGATGTATTTTTTTTCGTTTATTATAATTAAATCAGCTTATAATAAACAAAACAAATAATCATAAAGCCAGGCCAGGCAGATGATGCTTTAATTAATCCAACCACAGCATGGTTGGCACCGTGGCTGAGCGATTGGCTGCTACGCAGGTCGCGGGTTCGTTTCTCGCACGTCACAAATTTTTGGATGACCTACAGCTAGTTGTTTCGAAGCTGGCTGTATGTGTATGTGAGTTTAAATGTTTATAAACGCATCCACAATACAGGAGAAATTCCTACTAAGGAGCAACGTTTATTAAAAAAATATTTAGGTCTAAATATAAATGGAGCCAAGGTGTTGTGTAGAGAATGTTCAATAATAATATTATCCAAATAGATCATTCAAACTTATCATGGTTGAATTGTCAATGTAATGACGTAACACAGTTATTTTACCTATTTTTTGATCGATTAATGTAGCTGCATAAACCGGTCATGCATTATAATGTCTAAAAACTATTTAAATTAGTTAACTAGCCCTGCTCACTGCAACGTATATCATTGTATAAAAGTGTAAAATAATTATACAATCAACATAATAAAATCCGCATCAACTCAGACTTTACACATCACCATATAACTCTTTCAAATCCCCAATTAAGGTATGAGTGCACTAGCTCAGCGCACGCACGCGCGATTAAGCGATTAACGTAACAATTTCATGTTTATAGGCTTGTTCCAACGGCACCTTTGTGTATTTTCCTCAATAAACAAATAAAACTCCAAGTAGAGTAAAACGAATTGCAGTGGAGCTATTTGAAAATCGTAAAGAATAATGTGTTAGCTTTAAGGTTCTGCCGCACGGATACAATTTGCATAAACACAGCCAAAGCCCGTCGAATGCGCGACCATATCGCATAACCATCAAATTGTGAGACGTTTGAAAAATGTCGTGTTAAGGTAATTTTTGTGTAATGCAGCAAACTTAAACTTAGTTCGAATAAATGTAAAAAAGATTATTTACTACATTTTTATGCTCGTGAATGAGCTCATAACAAACAACAGGCTTTAACATAACTGCTAATAAAGTCTCTATAACCAAATATGTATATGTAAAACATAAATATCTGGTCACATTACTAAACCACAATGTCACATAAACCATAGCTCACTCAAAACGACAAACCACTGTTTTCGCGTAAACGTCACATTTATAACCCACAGAATCGGGTTGTAAAATATTGTGGACTATTAAAGTTGTTGTTATATATGTTCGGCGTTTCCTCACGATCGCTCCGGCAAAATTGTGTTCCGTGTCCTGTATTGCTTGTTCGCGGACGATAACGCGATAAATGACAAGCGGCCAATGTGTAATATCGCGCGGTCGCGTGTCTTGAGGCGCCGCAGTGTTTACATGACTTTATTTCCGAGAATTTTATGTAAGCCTAAGTAAATTCTTTTAAAGGTTTTTGACGAATTTCCAATCGGGTATTGGAATGAAAGGGAATGGTTGGGTTGAATGAAGAATGAAAGTATTTGACCTTGAAACAGGGCGTGGTGATTCGTGTTTATGATGGCAGATAATTAAATATTTTTAATAACGTCGAAAAAGGGTTTGGGTACAACCATGGCTATAAGTACAAAACAAATTAAAAACAAAGGTAACAAGTAATAGAATGTAACCTCTTATTTTGGCCTTAAGTAGGCCTCGTTGATGCCTAAAGCAGCGTCCCCACTACGAGGCGCGCGGCGGTAAAAACACACCAAATCTTCGCAAGAGCCGCGCGGCCCACCTTGCGCAGATGCCACAGACTATATAGAGATATAAAGATATGATTTTGAGATGTACGAAGAAGAGGATGTGCTTTTAGCTTCAGCAGCATTCATAATAACAAGCACCGCTGCGCAAATAAGAAATAAAGGGTGTAAAACACCTCATAATGAAGCCGAAAGGTACTCGTTTTCCTCGTCATTGCGATCATTTTTTGTTCTACACCATACCTGCCACCTTCTAGTTACGGAGATATTGGGGGTCAAAGGTCCAATTTTTTGAGAACTTTTTTTTTTAAATACAAGTTTTTAATGTAAGATTTTTACTTTAAATACTTCCACGACCCCCGTACTATTCACTCTATTCATCAGCAGAATGTTTTGAGTGCATTACATTGAGTTCTACCACAAAACATGATTTTACACCCCAATAAAAAAAGTCGTTTCCCAGAAATAATTTTTGCGTAAAGTTACTTAGTTTGATGTACAGAATGCTTGATTGACGGCTTCGTGATGAGGTGGTTTACACCCTGTATGTATAATATGAAACATGAAAAATGTTAATAACATGTTTTTATCTATAAAAAACGACTTCGACAGTCCCATAACACCCTGCGCTCCTGGTACAATTTAATTAAAAAAGTGTTTTCTCGTCTGTCCAATTCATTTTGGCGCGAATAAAAACACAATTTGATGTAGGTAGCACAAGCTACAAGCAAGCACAAGCGGTCACAAGCTATTATATACGTATTATAATATGTGTCCCCACTACCCAGAGCCGCGCGGCTTTCTTTGAAGTAGACCGACAACCGTCGGGTTGCGCGAGGCCGGCCTGGCTCTCGTCCACACTCACGAGGCTCGGCCACGCGGTTAGGCCTCACGGAGCCGCGCGGCCCTAGTGGGGACGCGGCTTAACACTTGTGCACCGCCCGATCGCGCGGACGAGCGGCACTCACAACCGCTCCGCGCGGACGACCGGTGTCGTGCGGAAATTGCCCAAAGAAAACAATAGAAAAAAAACTTGTTATTTTTAAAATTCTGGACAAATGTCAACAATCACAAAAAATGCCAGCTACAAAAATCATCCACTTAAACGTTCTATACACAAAATTTGAATTCGCGCGCGAAGTGTCGGTCTGCCACTTAACAGCGCAAACACTAGACGCCTAGCACACAGTAGCGCACACTAGCACAGTCTAGCGCAGCCGATAGACCGCGCTAAATACTGCGCAAACATTTGCTGAGCACACCTCGCCTTCTTTGCTATTGTTCTAACAGTTAGGATGCAAATGTAAGAGGAACCTTTGTGTTTTGAAGAATGTATTTTGGTAGAGGGGTATTTTGGATTGTTGATTTTTTATTATAATGAAAAGATTAATCCCATTTTTCTGATGTCGTTAGTTTATGTTTGTCCACAAGTCAGTAAAATATTTTCACAAAAACAAATTCGTATGCTATGATTTTTTTTTCATGATTCATGCCTATTTAGTGCCACTATGTTTTAGGAGTCTTAAAACTCCTATTCCAAGACCCGACTTAAGTCAACTGCTCAGCTCAGTTAGACTCAAGTCTTCATAACCAAGATTCAAAACGCCCATGTACCAAATCGTATTCGTAGCCGCAATTGGCGGATCCTCAAATTTAACAGACGAAATTAGTCAAAACTCTCCAATTGTGGGGGTTTTTGTCTTTAAAAAAAAAAAACGAGCTGACAATATGTCTAATGGGGCGGATTTAAGGTGTGTTTTGTTTTGTTTGTGTGTGTTTTTGTTTGTTTGTGTTTTGGTGTGGTTGTGTGTGATTTGAGGTGTGCAGTGGCGTTAATGAAGTCCTCAAAAGCACAGTTGTGCAGACCTAGAAAGGACAGTCCATGTTCTGGATAGCACGACACTAACATTGTGTTTCAGGTCAGTCTATGATCTTCCATTTAGTAAAGTTGTATTTGAAACGACCTACCTACGGTATGGGTCATTGCGTGTTTTTCTTCATAGGTGTTACGAAATTAAATTAAAATGATTTATTTTGTAAAAATAGGAATATCTGTCACACGTCATAATAAAAAAGGTACATAATATTTCTTATCTGACTACACCTACATAATTTGGTATTTAGACCAGGGGTCAGAAAGGGTTCGATATTTATTTAAACTTATTACTAACAGTTCGTTCAGATCTTGCAGTTGTGATGATTTATTGATTGCTATGCTACCAAATGCTGTCCAGTCACCGTAGAGAATTGGACCCAAAAATAACCTGATCTTCTATTGCAGACTCGTTCGAACCTGAAAAGATAAATGTCGCAATCAATCTACCTCATGCACTATCATTACTTAGGACAAAAAATCAGGTATACGTATAAAAATATCCAGTTTTTATTAGAATTTTAAATAATAGTGCGCCGAATCAGAATTCCTTGCCAACTCAATTGTTTTATTCAGTTCGATAGAAAGTTTGACCGAAGTTATTACATAAATCTTCTTCTTATATTTTCTTATATAAAATAGTGGAATGTCAGAATTTAATAATTCAACGTATATATGTATAGGTTAGCTGTTTGCTGCGGTGCTGCCCGCGTTTTTATGTTTTCAAGTACTGGAAATACATGTGTTTGTATAGCCATCTGAGGTAGTTTTCCGCTGTCGTATTTCCAATCATGATTTCCTTAAATTGTCAGTATGTGAGTCGCGACAAAGTGTCCTTCTATCAGCGATAACTTTGATAGAAAAGTCTAAAATGTATGATTGACATTCGCTATCTTACGCTAAGCTGAAGCTATTTTAAGTCGAATATGAACAAATTGAATATTCTCTTCATTGGTAAGTCTTCCAATTTCTAGGCAAACGCTTCTGTTTTCTTCAACATAAAAATGTTTAGGTAAGAGTGTTCAAAGCACTTTGATTAGTCACCCCTGCTACCGATCTTAACATAATATCATACCTACTCATATTCTCCCAAGAAATTATCTGAGATATTAAAACACCCTCTTACCACTTATATTTTTAACTCCCATGTATTATCTACAACCAACCTAATGAGCTGAGCACGTCACCGCCCAAGCCACTCACACACCTCATGCCGACACTAGATACGGCGACTAACGTAAATATTTTCATGAAGTGTTACTCCTACCACGCTCCTGCTGCTAGAACAAGCGAGGCTCCAAGTTGTGGCCTCATTAGACCTGCAGTTTACTGCTCGACGTGGAACAACTTCAAATTGTATGCAGTTAATTAGTTCATTTTAGGGAGACTGTTTTGACCTTGTTACTTGTTTAACGGGCTGTATTTGTGACTTTACCAGCGTTTATCCTGTGTAGGATAAACGCTGTAAACTTATTTTCAATTTGCAGGTGACATGATAAACGACTGGGAATTTAGGAAAAATACTAACAATAGCATTTAATTATTTTTTTTTGCCATTTTCGGGTTGTTTATAAAATACGTAAACTGTGGCTGTGATGTTCACAAACCTTAAATATTACAATAAAACGCTTTATGTAAGTTACAATGTTATCTTCACTATAATTGCACACTACAGAACCACATACAGTTACTCAGCTATAAAGCAACGCCAGCACATCACCAACGCCATACATTGTAACAATTTATCACCGCAGCACTTAAATTGGTAAATGAAACCAGTAGGAGCGCTGAGTACGCCATAGCTACGCCGCGTAGTATACGTATTTTCGTAGTACGCCGTTGAAACAATACGCCGGTGCGCGGTAATGTGCCTGGCGTCTCGTTACGGCGCGGTCACTGTGAGGGCTGGTAGCGATGGATACAATCAATGTATTGCAGCGTTGAATAAATCAGTAATTTTATACATGATGGAGTAGATGCACTCTGCCTTACACAAAATTGAACAGTACACAAATTTTATTAGGCTGGGATAGGAGTATACCTGTGTTTTTATTATGAAATAGAAAGCGACAAACCAAAACTATTACGGTAAAACTCGTAAAGAATATACGACGTATCCTAAGCGGTTAGTCTCAACATTTTAGTCAGTCAGTCCGAAGATAAGGCAGTTCGTATAGAGATTAACGGATCAATCTAAAGCCTTATCTTTACAGAACAAATATTAGTTCAAAGAGTGAGGTTGAACGAACTTTTCTGAATGATAATTTATCAAGACAAACAGAAACATAGGCTAACGATTTAGACACAAGGTTTTCAACACAAGACAACTATTTTAAGAAAGCAATACACTACAATCATTGACACAATCCACGGCTCGTTACTCTCCCGTTGTTATGCGGGTCAGCAGCAGTACCAACGACAAATATCTTCATAGCATCGCATAGTACGTAGGTACTACAGTGTTCAGTTCATTACGGCCAAGCCACCATGCGGGCGGCAAGCGACCGTCGCGCCATGCAGCCGGACTCTTTGAATTAAACATTTAATACTTTTGAGCTGGAATGTACAAGAAAAATGTGGATGTCTTTTATTTTAAAACTACTGTCTTTTGTTCCATTAGAATGATCTTGGTTTTGTTTGTTTCAGTTTACTTTTAGATTTTGATTGAAGTAATATTTGAAGGTAAATTAATAGGGTAAGAAACGTTTTTAGTACTGACTAGTGAATTGAAATAAGATTTCAAAATCTGTATTTACAGAACGCTGTTTTTGTTGAGAATAACCGATAAACAAATAAAATACATAGAGATTAGATAAACTGAAAGAATTCAAGTGAAAAAATACATTTTGACACTTCTCAGAAAAGTGTAGCAAGTTGTACCTAGCACAGTCTAGTCTCTTATTTTTTAGTCTTTGGGGGAGATTGTGACTAAGTAATAATAGCCACAAGGGCCGATCTTCAAAGTTAAGCCGCGCTTGCCAAGGTTGGTCTGTGGATGGGTGGCCATCAATTACATACTGAGTTTACTCCAAGTTTCCTCCGAAATGACGATGAGTCTAGGCTCTTATCCGCCTAGTGAATGTTGTTTTAAATCACATATTTCTAGAAATCACTAACGCATTTAATGTAAAACAAACAAGACAAAGTTACACGCCAACCATTCTTGTGAATTATTTCATTATAACGAATTAAAATTGACCTATAACATAGTCACTTAAAATTGTTACTAAATTATAATTTCCTTTGAATAACAAAAAGTCTCATTATAAAAACTTTTGCTAATTTCAGTAATTTATTTAATTCCGCTCCCCGCTCACACAGCACACTGTGACCTCGGTCCTAGGCTAAAAATAATTAAGTTGAATGAGATTGCAATACATAAAACAATAATTATATTTCATCCGCGATAATAATGGGCACATAATTAATAAATTCTTGAAGATTCCATTACTGTTGAGTGCTTCGAGTAAATTTGTTAGGTAGGCAGATATAGTGGCTGTGCCTCCATTGTGCGTGATTGCTTCAAAATGTTGTATCTTCATCCTGATGCCTTTTGGACATAAAGGAGTATGTTTTTGTGTTTAGTATCATGATGAGTATGCACTTAAAATTAAACACAAGCGCCTTTATTTGGCGTTGTGCGGAGTCTAGAGGTATGGTGTCCGAATACGGACCTCAATCCCAAAGAATCGACAGTGATCGTTCGAGCGTAGTCGCGACACATACTGGTCTAGGAACTGCTCTGTGTTTTCTTTTAAGTTCAGAGTATTTAGTTATTTATTTATTTAGTTAGTATGGTAGTGTTGGTAAGTGACTCTGTAATAAACTGTGTACAAGTTAAGGGAGCTATATCTCTAGTTTACCCGTATCTCATTCTACGCTTACAACAGTTTGACACTATGTATGTTGCTTAGTACGTCCTGGCCAGGGTTCTATGTACCCGGATGCGACAAGTAGATAATGTATTGTTTTAATATGTCATTCTGTTTCTTTGCCTCTATTGAGGAGTAGAACAAAACTATCTAAGTACAGAATACAAATGAAATGCAAACTTGTTTTATTCAGAGTTAGGTCCGCCCCTTATTACATAGGATTAAGAAATAACTAGTGAAATATAGGTCTATTACAGGTACACCTCCACCCTTGCTCAAGACGGGTTGGCGATTTCAGACTTATATTAATTATAAGTCCAGGTTTCCTTTTCTCACGATGTTTTTCACCGATGTCTGTGATGTCCAAGATAAACTTAGAAAGTACATATAAAAAAATAAAATAAGGTAAACGTTTACAGTTTTTCTTAAATCTATGACAAGTTCACCCATGCTTTGAGCCTGAACTAGGTAATCCTGTGTTTCAGGCGCTTTGAGGTAACAATTGATTAAATAATCATAAATCATATTAATATTATTGGTCCCAATGTAACAAGGTATATGAAATTATACTATTTTAACTAAGCTAATTTAAAAGATAACAATAACATGGACAATATTTACTTTAGCACAAGTAATAACTTCTCTGTATCTTCATAGGACATAGTTTGAAGAGCTTCCTTAAGGATTTTCTTGCAGTTATTGTGATTTAAAGAGTAGATGCTTACTTTTTCATTTAGCCTGTTATAGAGTAGCGGTCCGAGGTACATATAAAACTTGGCTGTGAAAGCGTGTTTTGTACTTTTTTGAGGGCAAACTATATCTTTCCGTCTTTTTTTAGTGAATTCAGTGCTGTATGGAAATTCTGCGTGTTGTTTTAGATAGTGCTCATAATAAATAATTGTCGAACTGTTAATACTTCACAAGATTTATACAGGAGGTTAGTGGGGAAAAGGAAAGGGCGGCAAGTAGCCACCTTGAGAATAGCTCTTTGAGCTCTTTCAATGGGCAATAACAGAGTTTTACTTGCCCCACCCCATGAAGTAATGCAGTAAGTTAGAATTGACTGACAAAGAGCAAAATATACTTGCCTAAGTATTTTTGGATCTGTAATAAATCGTAGTTTTTTGAATACGAATATCAGCTTACGAATTCTATTATTTAGAGCTTCCATATGTTGAATTGAAAAAGTCACATTGGTACTTGCCCGGATTTTAACCCATAATCTCATGCATGAGAGGCGAGGCCTTAACCTCTGGGCCATCTGTTGTTCTATTAGTTTTATTTTTATTTAACCTGTACTGTCCATCAGCTGGGTAAAGAGGCCTTTGCCCAACAGTGGGTTAGTATAGGTTTCCCCAATTCCTCCCAGAAAAGAGTTCTTGAAGGAATTGGAACTAGAAATTGTTAAAAAATTGACAATTTGCTCCTGTTGTAAGTTTAGTGTAATATGTAGTTTGTTATTTGAAGTGACCATAAAACATAAGAGATAGAGTCAGCATCACAATAAACGTGATTGTCGCGGTTTGTGGCTGCTAACAGTCCCCTAAGGCGCCATAAATGACGACCATGAGAATGTTCGAAGCTTTATGTAGGGAATAAGAAGTTTGTACCTGTGCGCTATGAAATATTAAGCGTCATTCATTATACAAGTTTAAATAGAGGACTGTCGTTATGAGAAACTTATTATCATAGTGTGTAACTTGCGTTTCACGTAAGTTGGCTGAATATATTTTGTTTAATAGAATATGGAGCACAGACTTCGTCTTTGACTAACATCAAAAACTCCAAGCTCAAGTTTTGAAGAAGAAGCGCAGTATACTAGGTGTTAAATTAACGGATCGTGTTCGGAACACAATACTGCCCTCCAAAACAAATATAGCTGACGTGGCTCAAAAGGCTGCCCAACTCAAATGGGACTGGGCAGGTCATGTCTACCACATGCCGATCAAACTGTGGGCCAAAATAACGGAAAACTCGTGGACTGACACGGTGAAACGGAGTCGCGGCAGGCCACGAAGGAGATGGCGGGAAGAACTGTACAGGTTCCGTCGGAACTGGAAGAAGGATGCGCCAGTTCACAAGAAATATATTACAATGTAAACACATAATTCAAGTTTTTTTCCTCATGGGGATAGGCAATGCTTCTTTCACGTTCAAACACGCCCACCGGTTAGAGTACTGTGCATCTGACCTTTTTGAAAAACAGTATTACAAATAAGGAAAAAGATACAATGACAGGACAGTGTTTAATTGGCTAAGTACAGCTACACCCAAAACACTTAACTTGAAGACGTTTCTGCTGTCACTGTACCTAATGGAACCTTAATTGACAGATAAGGCGATTTATAATGTATCCTTACTTACTTACTATTATAATAAATGCGAAAGTAATTTGTTACATTTTTACGCCTAAACCACTAAACCGATTTCATTCATTTCATCCCGAAAAAAGTAATGTTCCTGAGGAAAACAACAATAACGTTCTTATGAAAATAGATGGCGCCACGCATGTATTTCGAATCATGATTGAATTATTATTAATAAAAGCTGAGTACAACCTTAATTAATTGTTAAATTCTAAGTTAACGCGGGCAAAAGCTAGTTTACTATTAACGTTTGAGTGAATGACCATTACTTAAAAGTGATGTGTCGTAAACATATTTGATTTTTTAGATTATTTTCGTAAAACTAATAATCTACTGAACAGAAATCCCACAATGCTAGAGAAAGCACACAGGAATTCCGTGGGACGACTGAATCAACCCAAGCCCGGCAAGGGACAAGCTATAAATTAAATCTAAATCCGGATCAAAACCAATTCCATACGTGACTATAATTTGAAATATCAGCTAGAAGTAGGTAGGTATAGTGAGTTTACTTTACGTATAGTGAGGGTCTTCAAGTGAGCCTGTGGAGTGATTGGTTGAAGAGGAAATTAGTAAAATCGCGCTGTCCTCTATAATTTATGGTGAAAACTTACATTGTCACTTGCGGGATATCTTCGATGATTTTCAATTAATGTGGGCTCCCGATAGTTTTGCTTCGCCATAATCACGAGATGACTGGAGAATGCGGGTGGATGGCAAATAAATGATTAGGTGACGACCAATCTGTGACCCTCTTTCTTAGTCTTTTGCTACGCACTCTACCTACTGGAACTCGATATAAAGTCACGGCCGCTACGGTTTTCCACGGTTTTGCTCTTAGCCCTTATGGACTCCAAAAAACGTAGTAATAGGTATAGTGAGTGTTTGATTTATGGAGATTTGTGAAACCTGGTGAAATTTGCAAACTTTTAGATGGCTTCCGTTCTTTGGTGAGTCTGCTGTCATCAAGGGTATTGTGTTCCCAAATAACTCTCTCTGCATACTTGGGATTGAGTCCAGTGTGGATTGGCCGTTGTCATGCATTCGTATGTTTACCTACGATGTAGATACTGGTTTTCTCAGGTAATGCGTATAGTGTCTGCTTGGGTTCGAACCAACGAACTAAAATTTGAAAGTCGCTATAGTTACCACTGCGCCACCACTGCTTTCTACACACATTATGACCAAACTGCCTTCGTAAATTAAAACCAGTACGAGTAGTATCAATTTCAGCTCATAAAAAACCACTAATCGTAAAGAAACCTCCTAACACCAATGTTTAAAGCGCCCGAAGCCTGAAGCAAGTAGGTGATTAAACAAGAATATAATTACTCCATTAAACATAATTACGATGTCGTTATCAAGTTTCAGGGCTCTCATAATTAACGTTAATTATAGATTAGCACCGGCCCCTTTAAACAGGAGAGTCATTTACCTTAATCAACGAATACTAATTTTTAGCGGCATGTGTTCTTATAAGAAATTATGAACCAACGATAGACGCTAGTGATAGAAACAAATTCTTAGCTAAATTCTGGTTTCAATTGACATGTTAAGTAGAAAAAGAACGGATACGTACTGCAAGAGGATTTTATTTTATTCATAATTATTATTTGAGTCCCTGAATCAAGCCCAAAAAGTGTACTCAAATAAGTGGTGACCTTAAATAATTACAGTTATTAGCAAAACTAAAAGTTACAAATACAAATTACAAATAAACCATGTTGTTAACCATGTTGTTAACCATTATTTGAACGCAGTCTCATAAAATCGTGGGTTGTGCAATACTCTCATTTATTCATGCAACTAAGCTAACTCACAAAACAGCAACGAAATAACGATTTTTTCTCTCCAAAAAACACTCATACAACCTTCATCAATATAAAAGTACGCTAATAAACCATCCGTGTATCATACGCTATTATATTAAACAGCCGAAGTAATAAACCCGACTAACTGTAAGAAGGGCGAAGAAATAGGCCATAAACAATACTAACGGCTATGCAGAACGCAGAACCTGTAGGAACCTGAACATTCGTACGTAAGGGCGAAGTATGAAATTTAAATGTAAAATACGTCATACATCGCAATGCCAACTCACTTTCGAGGCTTTGAAACAAGCGAGAATGTTACGACTAACTTTTTAAATGTTTAGATTACATAGGATATAGATATACATAAAAGTAGATCGTGAAATTAGTTTCCAGTTTTTCTCAATAGGAAACCACCAACCCGAACCGTACACCAATGTTTTGGTGTTTTATAAGTGCTCATGTGAAATAAATTTAGTATTAAAATAATATCCGTCTTCATCTCCGTCCTCAGGACTAGATTGAGGTCAAGAGTAGGCCCATTTTTGTAAAAAGAAAATAAATATGGGAAAAATAGCATCATGAAGAAGGTGTGACAAAACCAAAGAGATTTAAAAGAGATATAGAGCGGACATTGGAAATATTGACAAAAATTTTCAAACCGAACCTTTTCCATTTTGACACACGAATGCTACCTGACAAGCTGGCGTATATAACACTAGTCCTCTGTTCCCACTAGTTCAGTTGACCAGTTCAGTTAACTAGATTTCTCACACAGACTAACTTGTTATAAAGTAGTTTTGTAACTACTTTATAACAAGTCAGTCTGTGTATTGGATTACGATTTTTTTCGTCTTGTCCCGTCTTTCGCTCGTAAATATTTGAACGAGTTTGGACAAAACACAACAATTAATACTTATAACAATGAAGAATTGAACAGCAGTCACTACACGTAAGAACATGATACAGACATGAGTAACAAACTAATGACAGATCTCGTCACGCACATGTCCAATTGTCCATTAACGACACATGTCTAGGTCCGCAGTAGTAACCTAATCCTGCAGGTATTCCCCAGACTGGCAGGCTTTAGCCATTGTCTAACAGCATCTAACTGCAAACAGCCTTAATAGGATTCCCCTGTCAGGCCCGTTAACACAATCCCTGAGAAGATATTTGCGAAAAGCGACATATCTTCGGTAAAAGCACAGTGTCTACTGTGCTTTATAATAGTATTCAAAGACAGTATTTCAACTAGGAACAAATAAATTTGTGGTCGGCTCAGACAGTCTAATGCAAAACGATCACACGACTTCTAAGCATGCTTCAGGTTGATAATACCAGCCTATTACTGTCCCACTGTTGGGCAAAGCTCTTTTCTCATACAGTTAGGGCACAAGCATTGATCATGTATCAGGTTACTCGTGATTAAGTCAGGGACGACTATCACAACTAGACAAGTGGTAACGTGATGAGTGTAGTTGTTAAATGTTTAACCCGTTTGATTCCTAGCGTTTATAATTAATACGAAACAAAGTTTGTTTGTTACCTTTTCACGCCTAAACCACTGAACCGTTTTCATCCTCAACTTTTTTGGTCAGTTGTACAGAAATGGACATATTTATGGTACCTTTCATCTCCAAAAAAGTACTGTTTCCGAGGAAAATTCTAAATTAACGAGCTTAAAACCGCAAGCTAAAGTCAGTTTACAAATAAGGGCCTAGTTGGTTTACTGGTTATCTTTATACTGTGTCAAAAGAACTTAGTTGAATAACGTCGTAAGGATACGTACGACGTTTTCTATCATAAATAATGTAATTTATTGCTAAACTGTTTCTCCTAGATAGACATGAATAACTTAGCTGAAAGGATGAACAAGCTGAATTCAATATCATAATGTTATTGTTGGTTCTCCATTCTTCCTCATATTTTATGGGATTTTGCCAAGCGTGATACAATATCCGATTTAGGAGTGATATATGGGTCTAATCTGAACATTATCTTTTTAGTTATGTTGTTGGTATAACAAAGGTGAAGAAGTTGGTCTATAAGTTTTTTGAGTTGGTTGGTTGGTAACCATCTGGTTAAATTGTGCGGTAAATCTTTAAAAACAACAGAGAAATTACCAACGAAATCAATCCCAAATGAGGAAAAAATCGCGTGGTACTTATTTTCTGTTTACTCAAAACGTTCACGTTTTGGATATCGATCACTAGCAACAACAAGCAATAAGGATAATGTTGTACAAATACATAAAAAAGATTTTGCTAAGCCAATCTTATTATCTATTGAGAATTCATGTTTAAATTTAAGTCATCCTCATTTTCCTGCCCTTACTCTGCCCTATCTACTCTCTCTCTCTCTTTCTCTCTCTCTCTTTCTATGTCGGCGCAGCATGTTATCTTCTTGCGTACTTTGCTATTACTCGTCATCTCAGTAGTCAGCCGCTTCCTAGCCATATCATCTTTGACACAGTCTATCCATGGTTTCTTTAGTCTTTCCCTACTCTTCCACAGATTCATACTACATTAAAAATACAACATGAGTTCAAGTTTACATCTCGCGATAACTAAATTAGCATACCGCACTCCACCCGCTGGTTTTGTGGCCCCACTCCATTTACTCAGTAAAATATAACACCTGCAATGCCATTCCGAGTCCCTCTGTTGAATATTGATATATCGCGCATCGCCTTGCTGGGAATCGACGCCGTCTACTCGCGATGAGAATATATTGCATAGGCCTTAAGATTGGGTTTGTGTCTTGATTGTAATGTACATAATAGGATTGGTATTGGACAATATTGTCTTGTAGCAAATATTTAGATTACATTCTTGTCACAGTAGCATAGGCTCAAACAATATAAAAAAATCACATGCTTGTTAATAGTTTATACATGAGACTCGTAGCAGCGTAGCAAGGCGTAGCTTTCCGTAGCGCGTAGCTCTCTGTAGCGCGAAGCACTTTAAAGTACGAGGCCTTTTTTGTCATACTTATTTTTGGGGGCCAGCTAGCTCATTGCCAGTGATAATTAGACAAACTCACAGAGTCTCTCATAGTGGTTAGTAAAATATTGCATATACCGTAGTATATACTATGAGGCACTACATATGTCACTTCATCTTTAAGAGTGACGAACTAACTAATAACTAAAAAAAAGACTCTAAAAGCTATTCAAAAATATATTATTCCACTAAACAAAAATAACCACACGGCGTGAAGAACATCACTACAACACAATATTAAATAACGTTTCCCGTAACAAACGATTGAACTGTAAACCTCACCCATCGCTTGTTCCTTCACAACACGGCGGTTGTGTTAACTGTTGACAAAATAAATCATTAATTTGTGTGACGAAACAGCGCCAATTAATGTAGCAAGTGACGGTCAATTAAACAAATGAACGATTTACCCGAAATCTGAGGTGACGGGAATATGATGCTTTTGAAATGCATTTCCATTCATTAATGATTTACAATTGTGTTTATTAGTTATTTTCTGTGTGATGTTAACAATTAATATATAATACTTTTGGCCTGGGCCAAAAGTATTATCTATTAATTGTTAGTTATTAATTGTCAGTGGGACACATGATAGGCTAATAAAAAAAAATACTAGAAAGAAGGTTGGTTTGCCCATCAAGAATATCTTACGAGCCGCCTCTACGAGCGAGAGAATCGCGGCGATATTGTCCTCCTTGCCACGTTTTTCTATACACTTTCTTTTGGGCCGTCTCCACGAGCGAGAAAATCGCGGCGATATTTTCGTATAGTGGCGGCCTGGAGTCTAGATTAGTGCCCGGTTGATGGCACTAGGCCATCCCCCAATAACAAAGGGACTAGAAAATAACTAGCAAAATGTGGGTGTACCATACACATTTGCACACATCTGCCTAACCCTTCGGGGATCTGAGGCGTGATCTTTTATTATCATAACATATTATGATAATAAAAGATTTGAAGATGAAAGAAGTGCAGGACTCATCCCCTTTTTACCGAAAAATCTTGGTTTTAAAGTCCATCTATTGAACAATTAAAAAAAGTCGGATTATTTTTCCTGCTCTATTTAATTAATAAGACCCAATGTGAGCAAACCCACTGCGTAAATCACTCCGTTCCACTTTTTACTTACAACCCGTAAGAAATATTTCCATAGTAAACAGTAATGCAATTTATCAACTTTAAACTGGCGCCATATTTATGCAGAACGTAGCTTAAAGTTTCAAGTTTTGACGGTAATTATAACTTTACTTAACCTTAACTTAACCCTGTCAGTGAAAGCCTTTCATAGGAATATCGGATCTAAAGAATTAATTTTATTTTAATACAATAGAGAATATTGAATGAGGAGCTCGTGGCTAATTAATAACAGCCGCTCGGGTCGATCTTTAGGTTAAGCTATGCTTCCCTAGGTTGGTCTGTGGATGGGTTACCACTCATAACATACCGAGTTTCCTCCGTGCCTCGGAAAGCACGTTAAGAAGTTGGTCCCGGCTGTCATTTGTATGTAGATCTTTGACAATCGTTACAGGCAGTCAGTGGCCCAAAAAGTCTGACAACCAGTCTCACCAAGGGGTATCGTATTACCCAGTACCGGGTTGTGAAAGCAGTCGCTGTAAAATACTGGTATTTAGCTGTAAATCAAAATCAAATTCAACCAGGTTAGACTGGAAGCCGACCCCAACATAGTTGGGGAAAGGCTAGGCAGATGATGATGAGAGAATATTGATTGAAACAAATTGACCTATGTTGGATATTACTTTATTTGTTAAAGTTATTTTTAGATGCTGTAAAGAAAATTGTTGGTGAGTAGGTTTATGTGGCTATTTTTAGATTTAATTGGCATTTCTACATAAAAAAAGACCAATCATATTAAACACAAATTGAATCCTGTTTACAAAAAGGAAAGCTAAGACGAATTTAATATGGGTGAGTAGATGTAGATCAGAGCAATAAGGATTAGAGTGAAAATACCTTATTCTGATCAGAAAGTAAATCCGCTACACAAGTCCAAGTGATTGTAAGCCAAAAATAACAACAACAAAAAATGGTTATAACAAGAGTGTTTTGTGCAAATTATTTACTTACTTATTTTGAAGAAAATATAATTGTTGTTATTACATTACTATGTTGCTTATGCCCGCGGCTTCGGTGGAGTTCGGTAATTGTCCCACGGGATCGTACTACCGGGATAAAAAGTATCCTATGTGTCAAGGTTATAAACTTTTTACCTGAGTGCTAAATTTCATTCAAATCCGTTCAGTAGTTTTTGCGTGAAAGAGAAACAAACATCCATCCATCCATCCATCCATCCTCGAAAAATTTCGCATTTATAATATAATAAGTAGGAAGTAGGATAGGTAGTTAAAAAAAAAAACTAAAATACTCATCCAAAAAATAATTACTGCAAAAACTTCTTTCTTCGCTTTACGTAGGTATGGAAGTGTCCATGTTCACTATTGGTACGTAATACTGTCCTATCCTTTTCTTCAAGCAAACGCAACCATTTCATCAGATCGGCGTCATCTCGCCATCAGAGCGGCGTAACATTTGCTACCCGCTAAGATTATTCAGTGCCCACCTTGTATATAATCCCTATATTATTCGCCGTGCATGACGTGCGGACATCGATTGCAATGTGTTCACATTATACTACGTAGTGGTATGCAGAAGCGTAACTCCTAATGAAGAAAATAGTAGGGTGGGACTATCGTGTCTGAGGCCGAGAGCCATGAACGTTACTTAGCGTTGCTTAACTTTAGTTATTTTTGAAGACTATGGTATTAATATTTTTTTTTGAATGTTTTTATTTATATTTTTTAATGTTGTTTTTAATGAATTGAATGATGTTTAATGAATTGAATGATATTTTATGATGTTTAATGAATTGAATGATATGCAATTTTATGATTTTTTAATGAATTGAATGATATTTTGATGGTTATTAATGATTTCTTTACTATTTTATTTTATTTTATTTTATCTGTTTCAAATTTATTTTACTTGTATATGCGTATTTTTGCCTGCAATAAAACACATTTTTTTTATTTTAGCATGTATTTTTTCTTGTTGCTATCAGATAACACTACTGCCAAACTACAAGTGCAAGATGGAGAAAGTTTTTTTTTTTTCAATTGCCTTGTTGGTCCCACTGCTGGGCATAGTCCTCCCCCATATTCATCCAGGTACTCTACTCCTGCGCCACCTTGAACCAGCTTTCGTGTTGCGCGTCTAGATCATCTCGCCACCTCTTTCTAGGCTGGCCTCGGCGGCGCCATCCAGAAAGATCATGCTTAAGTTAAAGCACATACCTACTTTGCCGGACGGGCGTGATCGCTGAAGGCGTGGATGCATATGTGTACCTATCTAACTGTCTGCCTTTACCATTTCTACACCGGGCGCACGCATACACACTGCACTTCGTACTCAGACTGCGCTGACGTCCTACACCTGTTAGCTGTAGCCTGTCTATACAATCTCAGGCATAGTACCTAGCAAGGGGAAAGGGTTACTGGGAAATAATACACTGATAAACTTTCATAACTATTTCAGGAAGCGATTCGGAACTTCAATACTTTTACCGCACTACTTTTCACTGTTTACTTTTTCATAATATTTGCCGTACTGATGACTACGATTCTACGAAATGTTGTGATGACTATCATACTCCGGAACTTTACTGTAACGAGAGCCCTGATTCGCTTCCTGATTTTGGAAAATCTTAATGAAATTTTTTAATAATTTGTACTTACAATTTTTCGGAAAATTATGTGGTTATATCTAAGTACATTATTTACATGACATGGCTCTTACATAAGGTTATTTATGTATAGACATGAAAATCACAATAATCTTTATTGTTATTTAAATTTTTTTTTTTCAAATAAACCAGACAACTTTTCAAACATTGGCTTGTTGAAGGATATTTCAGGCTCAATTACACGAAAACTGTTACTGTAACTGTAAGTATATAATTGCCATAAACAAGGAGGGTACATGACCTATCGAAATCTACAATTTATTTTTTTCGTGTCTATGTTTTTCAGCCTGCAGTAACAATCCTTCAACTGTTAATCTGTAAGAAGTAACGTAACGCCATTTTTAAATAAGCAGTCTATCCTCAAGATAAAGTCGCGGCGTAAGTTGCATTTGGCATGCATACTTTTTGGAGTTATAAAGTACAAGCAGCCGACCTACCTGTACAATAAACTGAGCTGGATCGCTAGCAGAAGAGAATGCGCAAGTAGGCAGTGATCGCAACAACTCTCCACTCAATCGCACAAGACAGCTGCTTTCAAGGGAAGTTTTAGATACGCTGCATTCAAATGCTAGAATAATATTCCCCCGCCGATAAGGAATCTTAAATGTCTGGGCACCTTCAGAGTTCGACTGCGGCAGTTTCTTATAAAAACTAGGTATCACTGTTTCGAACACGTCCGTTATATGACTGGCTGTTGTATTCTTCCCGAGTTAATCTGTCCATCTTTAGCGTAACTCGTGGGTACAAACCTGTGAACAAGGTATTTTGTTGGCAAATAATAATTATTATAATAATACCTTCACATGATATTAACCTATATTTATCTATTGTAAACATAATTTAGTCTAGCCAAATCGTTTATTCATATTATTATTATTACATATTAGTATTAAAAGATTATTCATTTATATTATTTTAGATTATTATTATTATTTTACACACATCAACGAACAAGAACGTAACGAAAACTTTCTGTAAAACACTTAATTCAAGTTGAGGGGATACTTACATAATTTCACTCCGCGCATGAATAACACTTTGTCACAACACCAATTTATCTCGTCTGCTCGACGTCCGTATATGTCACTACAGGGATCCAGCAGAATACCAGCGTCAGATGCATACCTGACACATGCTGACCTTTTTTTTTTTTTTTGGATGGGAAATCATCAAATGACTTCACCCCGCTCTGGGCGGAGCAGGAGGGAGTGTCAGACTTCTCTTTCGAACAGTCCCGCAACCCCGGCAGGACACATGCTGAGCTGGACTCCCATTTGGTGCAACCTTGAGACCACACCTTGTATACTTGTTATTTTAGTTGTTAATTGAAGTATGTCATGGTGTTACTATACTAATTTCGTAAATATGTTTTTCTTTTTGTAAATTGGCACCTTGTTTTTTTATAATCATGTAAATAGTACTTCTGTGTGTTGTGCTATGTCTTTTGTGTGCACTAAATAAATGGTTTATCTATCTATCTATCTATCTATTTAAAGTGGTTTTTCTGAAGGGCAATTTTTTTAAAAAGACTATGTCCAGGTCTAGGTCGCAACCTAGGCTACCTGGATCTGACTAAAAATACTAAATTAAACTATAAACTCCACTTGCGAATTTATATGTGTCTAGCTCTTATGTAAATGACTGTCTTTACTATTTTATTCACTGATGCACTTATTTACTCATCACTATATTGCCCATTCGATGAATTTAAAGAAATGTTGAAACTTAGTGTCAGATAGAACCATTATTCTTAATTTCCCACAGGCCTGAAGTTATTAAAGCCATCATTAACTATACTTCGATGTAGTTATAATCGTGTGGTATCGAGTGAAGCTTCTGCACATATATCTCTCAAACGTAAGCACATGTAAGATACATAGTTGCGTACATAAGTCCACAGGCAGTGGTCGGTATCGGCTGCTGCGTCCAATCGCAGCCGTATAATTGACGTCACGTGTCCGAGGATTGCGATTCGGAGCAGAGCCGTTTAAGCTGCGCTACCAGATGGAGCTGTGTGTACTGCTGTGATTTGACTCCAAAATGTGACATTCCTGTGGTAATATTCGATAATTTCGGTAAGTGTTCCTTGCAGGTGTAAATTTATTTCATTCGGATCTAACTTTAAACTTTTTTGTTTATAACTTAAGTTTTTTACGTTCTTGCTGATCGACCAAAACCAAAACGAACCGACTCTCCAAAAACTTAGAATTCAATGAAATAGGACTTTCAACTAAGACTCCAATCTAAGAGAGATCTGTACCTCTGCATTGAGAACATTATAGACCATGAACACTGTTCAACCCCAATAAATCTTGAAAGATTTTAATTTATTTCCTCAATCGGAACGGCGCAGCATTTCTTCGGCAATAGACAATGCCAACATTGACAATTGCCAAATCAGCCTTCAGCAACAAGGATAGTTTTCTCCAAAGAGACACCATTGTATCTTATAGTGAAGACTTGAGGTCCCTCCAGGGACGTTAGGTTGACCTTTTTCCAATTGTTCTCGGAATCAAAGTACCAGCTGTCCCATGCAGCTGGTACTTTGTTTATACATAGTATTTTTCAACCAGTTCCCATTGAATTTGTAAGATATTTAAAAATTATTATGACTCGAAAACTATTAAGAATCGCGGAACGTAAATGAGGTATTTTCGGTTAGGTACCCCTGTGCATGAGGAATGTAATTGTTTTTAGGATGTCACTATTTGGACCATGCTTTATCATGATTATGGTGTGAAGATAAAGCTTGTGAGCAAAGAAAAACTTGGGAAATGCCAGTTCACCGGTCCTACTTGCAACATGTTGCCACTCTTCTACTGCACAAATATATAATAATCGCACACACCAATTGATTGCATTCTCATCAAATAAGTACTTTTGGTTAACAAAGCGGACATTTAGTGTTAGTTAGCACTAAACAAGGCCTCTCTAAACCGTAGCAATTAAATCGAAATCGCTTTAATTATTAACCCCAGTAAATTTCACTAGTACGGTGCTTTACGGCCATTAGTACAGGATATTGGTAGCCTGCATTTGCAGTAATTGTCGGATTTAATTGACGGAGTTGGTAGGAAATGGAGTGATAATCACTTAACTGAACTCAATTGCCACTGATGAAACTTTCAAGTCACATACTACGCTTACACACATACAGCACCTTTTATGTAACAATAAAATATACTGAAAATAAATTGAATTAATATGATTGTTTTTTTTTTCTTGTAACCACAGATATCGTGATGAGGGTAATTTTTTATAAGAAAATCTGATCACGGTATCAGTGGATACAACTCGCGGTGATCCGTGGCTAACTCAATCTGATAACGTGATCGGTGGAAAGTGACGTACGGTTGATCGTACTGACATAATAATGTAATCCACCTTGTCACTTCATGCAGTTACCAACTCTGTGGTATTAACCAAATTCATCAATTCTAATGTTAAGTGTGCTGCAGCGAACATAAATATAAAGCTGACGAGATAGCTATCAATAATCCGAGATGCCGTTATTATTAATAATAATATAATAAATATCGCTGGACATTACACACAGCGCCATCCAGTGCCACACTAAGCAACGAGGCTTGTGTCGTGGACACCTGCAGATAGTTGATATACTACATAGATACTTTTTGTTTATAAATACATACTTATTATACATATAAACATCCATGACTCGGAAACAAATGCCCATGCTCATCACACAAACATATGCTCCGACCGGGATTCGAACCCGGGACCCTAAGAACGTAAGGCAGCCTCACTGCCGCTGCGCCATTCGGTATTATGTCGGTATGTGTCTGTAAATAACTATTTATGTATGTATGTATAATCTGCACATGTACCTACCGTTAATGAAGATCAAATTAACACCTGGTATTCTGGTTCTCATTATGTTGAGTAATTTGTGCAATTAAGCAACCGGGCCTGCCTCATCGTGTATATATGTATTAACATGTATTTATGCTGAATGCGACACATTGTGTAGTTTGATTTTAAGCAGACACAAGTAGATTCTGAAAGAAAATGTATTTTATTTTTCATGGGAACTTTTCATCAACATAATTTTATTATCTGGTATTTTCAATAGCTTTTAGCTCATGCTTAAGTTCGTTCAGAGGAGTATTAGCAGCTATTACATACTTACGAGTATTTGGAAGTTTACATGGCTTCTGAATACTTAATTACCATGTTCAATTTTGAACACAATAATCTGTCCCTGGAATTTTTAACATTCCGGTTCTAAAGTTGCAATGTTGAAATTCTCAGTGCGTTTTTCACCCTGTACAGCATAAAAAAACCATCATCAAAAGCCAACATCCAAACTTTCAGTATCCCTGAAAATTTCAGGATTATATTCTTTAATTCGTTATCAAAAGATGGCACGTCCTGATTAGAGCGAACTTTTCCCATTTCACCCACGGCGAACAAACCTACGATAGGAAATCTAATCTATAATTTCTTAATAATAGGCAGGGAGTCTGCACAGCGGCGTCAGAGCGGAAAATTAGCTTCACCGAGACACAACATAGATAGTTTCAGAAGGTCGACTCTGTACAACAAGCGATTACACATACATACATTTTTCTTTCTGACACTGTCACGTTCAACAACATCGTCATTAGTAGCCTTGCTGCAACAACCGCTAGTTCCTTAGTATAGGCCTCCTACCTTTTGACTCATACTTCCTTGATCTGTGGGAGTCTAAACCAGGTCTAACCCATGATCTTGTGAATGTCATCCACCTGTCTAGCTGCTGGCGTACCAACTCTCAGGCTTTATTCCACCTGCCACCTCTCTAGCCAAGTGTACTGATTACCTCCAATACAAAATCCTACGTCAGATTTCTGTGCTCACGCTTTGTTTACAGCAAGTGAACGCGTACTCGCGACTGTCATCGGTTTGTTACTAAAGCGCCGAACGTACGCGTCTATGTGTGAGTGCGCCTGTTTTCACCCATTCTATATGCAGCTGACCTTCTGTACCAGCCTATTCGGTCACCGTTTGTTCTGCTTGAATGGTGACGCTCAAACTGAAAGCGAATGATAATAGAAGTTGCAATGCACTGAGTTTTTGTTTCAAGAGAGAACTAGTTTCAATAAGTATGGTTAGTTCTACCATATATAGAAAGAAGTTATTATGTCTAAAGCCATATCTACCATAATGAAACACTTTCCCAAACACTGTTTTCTTTAAGCTGGTCTATGTGCTGTTTTCACATTTTGAGGTCTTCCTCCGTGAAAGATTTTAATAAGATTCCTGTATCTATCTTAGACCACTGTAAATAGGGCTTCAGCTATCACTTTTAGGTTAGATACATAGTTGTTTCTTCAAATCTTCAGTACCTACTCTTTTCCAATTTAATAAATAAAATATTGTGTAATGTGTTATCATAAATACATTCGAAATGTCACAAACAAATCAGATTTGATCTCTGAAAGGTATTTACCAAATTACTGTGACGTCACACTAAGTACCTCAGTCGTTGATGTTATAGAAAATAAGTAAAAAGAAACGTAAAGAATTATTTAAGAACCATCGTGAGTTATTGAATAAAATATTAATTTGTACATCAAAGCAAGACGTACGACTAACAATTTATTTATTTATTCGAAGTTTCGGACTTTTTGTACAACAAGAAATAATAAATTACGGTAATCTTCTTTTTTTATTGCGTATTATATTAAATAAGTAATTGAACAACAAATTAATGAGGCATCAGTATCTATAGACAGGGATATTTTTCAATGACTGGCCAGCAATTGTATTACTTTTCCAGTAACAAAAATAAATGTGTGCATTTTGTACATTGTGTCCTATGCCAGCATAATGCAACTATGTCGTTTTTCCATACTGTTTGATATCGTAGGTAGACCGACAACCAGCCTTACCAAGGTACCCAGTTACAGGGCTGTGAAGGTCAAATAGGCAGTCGCTTCATGTAAAATACTGGTATTTATCTGCATTCAATTAGGCTAAAGGCCGACTCCTATACATATAGTTGGGAAAAGGCCAGGCAGAATACATTCAACATAGAAGCGGTGCGCGGTGGTCCAATATTTTAGGGTTTGGCCTAAAAACTCAGTGGCAATTGCGGTAACAAAATCTTAAAAGCTCTCATCATAAAGAAAAGCTACAAGTAGACTCAACATCTTAAAAGACTGACCGCTTTCAAAGACTTTGACGATGTCTTGAAATAGTGGAACCCAATATGGTTAATTTTACAAAACTTTGCTTTTCAACAGTTTGTTTAACAAGCGACTCTTCACAAGTTTGAATCAGGTTTTCTTGGCTTAACGTTTAATAAGAAGAAACCTTTGCATAAAATTTAAATTGGGACGAGGGTTAAAAGATTGAATGTTTCTTTAAGGATTAATTTATAGTATTAATTGGTCATAAATAATTTATTATCTGGCTAATATTAAGATCATCGGTAAATTTGAAATCATAAATATGCACGCCCTGATGAGATTTTTGAAACAGCAAAATATATATATTTTTTTTAACCATAGTTGGTATTGGGTTTTTCCATCAGGAATTTCTCAGTAGCAGTCACAGATTCTCGATTTGCGCCCGGTTGATGGCAATAGACTTGGCCCCTATTACACAGGTCTTAAAAATAACTGGCGAAATGCTGGTGTACTGTTATATACACCTCTGCCTAGCCCTTCGGGGATGACAGGCGTGATGTTATCAGCTCATAATGTCCCACTGGGCTCAAGTGTCTTGTTCGTATCGCCATCTTTGCCTGGGTCTTTCACGGCGTCACTCTTTGTTATTTGGCAACCAATTAGATTTTTTTTTTAATTTAAACAAAGAAACGGAAACAATCAAAAGAACAAACACAGAGAGATGAACAACAAATCCCGGAAGCAGAATAACAATCAGCTTGAAGGGCCGATCAGCTAGCTCTCACATCGTACACAAACTGTAGCTGGCAGCCTAGCACATGTCGCCAGATAGCCCATTTGAATTCATAATGGCGGCCCCCGCCAATCCAACAGATTACAGCGCACAATAACACGGGACTTGGGACAGATCCCACGATACCGGCCGGCTGCTTGCGCACAGAATAAGATTGTTACAGAAGGATTACCCCAAACAACATACGACTGCACACAGAGAAAAGTAGTACGGCAATAACTTTATCTATTTAGATCGTGTGAAATCGTCAAACGTCAATGTCAAACTAAGCATAAGCGTAATCAGCCTATAATGTTCCCACTACTGGGACACAGGCCTCCTCTCAATGAGAGTCAAACTAAAACCAGTTTTAACTGGACTAATAGCAAATACATTGGCTAAAATATAAGGAAAGCTTAGAACATACGAGCAAATGCACTTGCAGTTTGTTCTACACAAGCCTCGTTGCTTAGTGTGGCACTAGGTGGTGCTGTGTGTAATGTCCAGCGACATTTATTTATTTATTTAATATAAAGTACCTACTAACCTTTTTTTTTTGTAAACTGATATCTAAGAGCATTCATTTTGCTATGTTTGAAACCAAATAAAATATCAGTAAAATAATTTCAGTTTTGGACTTCATTTTTTTTATTATTAAAGTAATGCCAGACACGCTTGCGCTTGCACTCATTGAACTTGAGAGTACCTACATTACGTCTGCGTTGTTTTAGCTGGTTGATTGAAACAAGTCTTCTGTTACTATCTATTTTGTGCCAACAGACTGCTTGCGCGTTCACATTGTCGGGACAATTGAGACATTGAGGGAAACTTGTGCCTTTTAATGCTTCACCAAATCTGCGGCTATAAAATTATTATTCTCAAAATGATTTTTATAAAGACTTTTTGTATTTAAAAGATCTTACAGAAATATATTTAAATTCGTTCTTCGAATTTATAGGGCAAATTAATTTATTATTGATATTTCTAGTCGTCCTAAAAAGCATTATAATAAATTGACAATCTTTAAAAAATTGGAACCAAGCGGTTTTCTGTTTTTACTTTTTCGTACTAAGTACCACGATGTTATTAGGGTGAAAATACAAACGTTGGGTTTCTCAAATAAATATAGGTCGACAGAAACTTATCAAATTCTAGGTAAGACATATTTCTTTTAGTCATTACTTCTTTGAAGTTTTATATTACAGAAAAACCTTCATTTCTTTTTGGATTACTCTGACAATCTACCTACATTATGTTTGTTGTATATTAAGCACTGGCAAAACCTACTAAAATTTAAAGTAATTCTAAAAATCAACAGCACTTCATACTGTGAAATAAATAGGTCATTGCCACCGGCTACAGTCTCCGGCCCCAACAATTAAGGGCCAAGGGTTGGATAAAGTCTTTATATCGCTTTGGTGAGCGACGAAAATGCAATTAAAAGGAAAAATAAAATAAATAGATCGATCAGCGGTTGATTTCTTTTGTAAGGTCTCATATAATTTGTCTGTTATTGTCATTATCATTGTCCTGCCTTTATCCCAATTTACTTCAGGTCTGCGCAGCATAACTTCTCCTTCCAAACGTCCCTATTACTCGTCATCTCAGCACCTTCACACAGTCCATCTATAGTTTAATTGCTATTAATTTACCTGCTATAGGATCCTGTATCAAACTAGCAAGGAAATGTCGAAATGACCCACCCATGAAGATTTGTGGGAACCTATTCTAACCAAATATAACTGTGCATGAAACATCGTACGTCTTATATTGCTCATCTTAATACACCTGGAGCGAACAATGTAAATAGACTAGAAATCTTCACTGAGATATATATGCCCACTGCCCAGATCCGTACACTTGCTTGACTTGCTATCTAGGTAAGATATGATGTGCATTGTTAGGGTACAACAGTTGTGATCAAAATGGTTTATTATCCAGGAAATAGATATGCAAGCACACTAGTTATACATAAGAGGTGTTATTAAAATAGGTACATATACCTAGTTTACATAGTGAGTCCCAAAAGAGACATTTAGTCTTTATCTTGGGGCTCAGTATATAAGGAATTTGGTGGAGCCAAATTGTACGTGCGTGCATGAAGTGGTATGTGTGTGTTAGTGTAAATAACTATAAACACTCACAGCAGGCATAAAATAGCCCAAAAATCCCATTTAAACATCTAGCTAAAATTCTGAACTAACCCTCGATACCTGCTTTAAATTTCACCACAGCGATCCAACAACTTGGAATACCATCGGGATCCCCAACTTCAGCGGAACCGCGACTAACTTTAACGGACTGCCTTCAAATTCATGCGCCATATGGGGTGAACACTTCGGCTTTGTTCATACTTGCTGGCTGGGTATATTTTATGATAAATGTGGTGAATTAAAAATAATATCGTCTTATAAAATTACATACTCGGTATGTAATGGATTGTACTCGGCTTAACCTTGAAGATGCCATGTCGCTGTTTTATTGAGCAGCGAGCAGTAGTATACAAATTTCAAAAAAAAAAAAAAGTTCAAAACCGATCGATACTTTTCAAACAATATTTCGGAAAACAGGAATACTTTCAGTTCTTAAGCTTATGTGCTAAAAATAAAGATGTATCACATCAACCCTCCTTTTTCAACCTAACAAAAACACCATCATAACACACCCACACATTCTTCTATTGTTGCAAAGTGACCGGCCGTAATGCCTTACACTCTCAACACAATGGATGGGGCAGCCGGGCAGGTGACAGGGTGTTTCTGCGCCGTCCTGCCGTCCGCAGCCCATTACGATGCATTGTTAATGGCGGCTCGGGTTACCCTTGACCTTTGTAATTGAATTGTTACGGTACAGACTGCATAAAAGGTTTGCCTGAAAGTGGGGTGTAATGGTGACTTTGCAAAACAATGAAAGTGTCTTAGAAGATTTTTATTTTTGTAAATGAAGTAGAATTGCACAGCCTGTACAAACTGTTTGGTTTTGTGTACGTATTCCTTTTACAGTAAGTATAAAATGGTGTAATACATTCCTTGTTACAAGCCAGTATTTTACTGTTTGTTAGCCTGTATCATCCTACTGCTGGGCAAAGAGCTCTCCCGAAGACTTCCACTTCTCAATAACTGTTATTTAATATGATTCTTAGCAGGAAAAATAAATAAATACTATATAACGAAGCTGCAGCGGTTTTATTTAACTGGTTTAACACAAACCATGGATCATCATTAGAATTTATGCAAAGAAATCGACTTTCACTGCTCACCGACAATAACTGTAATATCATAACTCATAACAGGTGCAACTGAAAGTACCGCATTTAATCCTTGACATATCTTCCGCACAATGCGCGGGACAGTCCGTCCATGATAACGGAGGCAGCATGGGTGCGCGTCCCGCGTCCCGCGTCCCGAGGCATTGTGTCGCCTTGTCGCACTGTACCGCGGTGCCGTCAACCGCATTGTTCTGATGCAACTCCACGTCTTTTGTTGTTCCGTCGCTTACGTAGGAGGAGAAAACACCAATAGATTTTAAACTTTATTTGGGTAAGGGTAAGGTGTGATTTGCATTGATGTTTTCCCAAGTGCCATGTTATGGAGAGGCTCTCTATAGAAAATAAACGCAAATGAAAACAATGATTTCTCGTTTTGTAACCTACGGTTTCAGTTTCCCAATGGATTCCCATGAAGGACGTCGACCAGTAAACGGACCGTTTTGTAACAGTTAACTGTGACGAAGTTAGTTAATTGGCGGTTTAGCGGTTATACGGAACTGTGATTTATTGAATCAATTTTGGAAATCATATTTCTGAGTATTGAACTCACTGTTGTAACTCAGTTTGGTTTAATTGGTACGGCAAGTCATAGTTTTATTGAATTAAATGCTATAATATGTGCGCATAGAGATATAATAATGTGCACGTAGTAGGATAAAGTTGATTTGATATTTTACGAATAAAATTCAGATTGGGTATTTCTGTCCATATTTTCTTAATACTACAGCAAGCACGTTATGCCATTGGCTGTCATGTGTAGACAGTTAGTTACAGGTGGTCAGTAGCCCGAAAGTCTGATAACCAGTCTTACCAAGGGTTATCGTATTACCCAGTACTAACTAGGTTGTGGAGGTCAGATAGGCAGTCGCTTTATTTAAAATACGGGTATTCAGCTGCAGCCGGTTAGACTGGAAACCGACTCCAACGAAGTTGGGAAAGGCAGAGGTAGAAAGTCATGACGAGGCCGCTAAATAATGCATCGTGTTATGTTCCTGTCGAACAATGAATGCACTTACACCAATGCTGCACCAAAACCTGCATCCAAAAATATGTCCTGCTTAACAACTACCATTACGCAGTTTGAAAAACAACCCTCCTTCTGACACAGTCGGGTAACAAGATCCTAATTAACAGGCTCAAACGTAGTCGGCTCATAGAAACAAATTCGTCCTTTACATTGTAATTAACTAATTGTATTCGGATCTCTTGCCCAGAGATAAGGTCTCAAACCCGAACTGGGCAAACCGGACAATGAAATCAAATTGGAACGTTTACCGATAAACCGGCCCTTGCTAGCCTTTTAACGTTGGGTTCTACCCAAATCATGGGTCAAAGTGAACGCCTATTGTAGAATTATCATAGTTTTGTTCGTGAAGATTGAGCTTCTGATTTCCTTTCCGGAGTTGGTCGGATTTGTTCCTCGGTTACTATTATTTACTGACCTCACGATCATCATTTGTTTAAAAATTTAAATTCTATAAATAATGGTTAAGACGCATCGAACGGCAAATCACAATTTACCAAATGATATTGGCCGAAAACTGTGTATTCAGCTGAGGCACTGTTTTTCATGGAACGCTACCCTTACAATAATGAGCTTGAAAATATCCAATTTTTTTCACGTATCCCAAGAAATGCTAAATAAATATTAGCCATTGGCAACAACCTACGTAATTTTATGGAAGGTTCCGAGAAAAAAAGATTCCTCAAAAACAACTCTTATTAGACGTGTACATACATACCTATTTATTAATAGCTGGGGTCTACCCACGGCTGCGCCCGCGTCACATAACACGTTCTATTGTACTGGTATTGCAATTAGTGCAGCCTTTCCAGATTTTTTAAAAATCCGATGAGTAGGATCAGAGATTCCCTCCAACATCCAAACTTACAAAGTCTACTTCTTTTTAATATTAGGAAACAAAATCTAACAACAATCTTAAACAAAACGAGAACTCCTGAAAAAAATAACCATTCCAAATGTCAGTGGCACACACGAGTAGGGGCCATTTAGACCCAAACAATTACTGGCTCCTGCCAGCAACACCTCGTATATAAACAAACCATATGTCACAAAGTTTTGCGGGGTCGAATGGGCCCCGAGCTGGGCAGACTGACCTGGATTACAATCTAGGACGGGTGCCTGGAACATTTGGCTCACGAATGAAAAATAATTCAATTAATAAAGCCTAGTATTTAAGTTGTTGTAACTAGGTAACTGTAATTGTAGTCCTCGCGTTCGAGTTTTAGATAAAAAATGTTTTGCTTTTTGTTATTAAACGAAATGGAAGCGTTTGTTTATCAACCAGTTTATTTTGTCTTAGTATGTGCCCTAATGATAATTAAAGGATCGCCCTCTATCACATTAAAGTTAAACATACTGCTCTGCGTCTTTGGTCTAGTGGAGCTTTGGATAGTGTGAGATCCCATGTCCGGCCCAGGTCAAGTAAAGTGTTATTAGGTTTTTTTTCACTAGAAATTTCTCAAGAGAATCTCTGAGTCTCGATTCGTGACCGGTTAACGACAGGAGACTCAACTCTTTTTACCTAGAACTTAATCAAAACTATCGAAATGAGGGTGTATTGCTATATAGAGACATTTCTGCGCGGAATAGTTAAAGTCGTGATGTTTTGTGATGATTTTAAAGAGATAAAGGACCATATTTGTCTGGTACTACAGCGAAATGTTTAGACACTTCTAATTGGACTAACTAATGAATTCTAGTCACGATGTTCTAATTTTTGTGAAGTAAATACTAAAAGCTTTCGGCTCCAATTCAGCTATAAATCTACGTCAGAACCTGACAAGATAAATACCTAAATTGTAAATACACTAGCCGGGTGGCAAACAAACCCACCCTGCGTTATGTACTAGCTGTTAACCCCTGGGTACCAAGGGTGCAATAGCAAGCATGACAAAACATGCTGATTTCTGTGCTATGTCTAAGAAAAATATAAATGAATTAAACTCACATTAGGGCAAACACCATGAAATAGATAGTAGCTCTTTATAAAACAGACACAAAAACCTACTTGGTTTTATACATACTGTGTATAAAATGTTACAACAACATCATTTTATATTAACAGTCAAATAGTAATGTTGAATGTTTATTCTACCAACAGAATATACTAACCAAATAAATACTGCCATTACAGCAATAAAATAAAATATCTAGATTGAAAATAAAAATAAAACCATCTCTCCGACTAGATCTGAATTTCCAATGAAATATTAAGAAAAGCAATCAAGTGAACTGAAACATCATTATACAAGAGCTACCTGTTTTAATATTTTTGAACGAAAAATCTTAAAAGCAGTGACAAGAAAAAAGTAGGTATAGCATTCAGGGTGTAAACGGACTGTTCATGAAGTCGTCAACCAAGCATTCTGTACATCAAACTATAACTTTACGCATAATTTACCGCTGGGAAACGTCTTTTTTTTTGGGGTGATAAATCACGTTTTACGGTAGAACTCTAATGTAACGCACTCAAAACATTGTGTTAATGGATTGAATAGTACGGGGGTCGTGGAGACGTTTAAAGTAAAAATCTTACATTAAAAACATGTATTTAAAAAAAAAAACTTGAAAAGAAGTTGAAACTTTGACCCCCAATATCTCCGTAACTAGAAGGTTCGGTCTAAAAAAAAAAGATCGCATGACGGCAGAACAATTGCCTTTCGGCTTCTTTAAGAGTCTTTGTACACAGTTTATTCTGTTCTTGTACTAACTGACCAAACCAGATAGAAACGAAAAAAAAAACGACTTGGAAATAGATAATTATTACCATCTCTTTCTTCCTGGGGGTCTGAAATGGCTACTTTAGCAGCATCATAACAGGATAATAATATGAATCACGTTAAAAATTTTAAAATGGACGCAGGCGCAGTTAATACTTTTTGTCATGAAAACTTAGTTACAAAGCCTATTACAACATCAACGTCATCAACTGCCAAACTTTTCAAAACTAGGTTGTGGTCGGCTTTAATTCTAACAGAATACTGCTGAACACCAGAACTTCATAAAGAGTTGGAAGACTTTTGAGCTTCTGATTAACGACTGTCAATGCTCAATGAATGACAACCGGGACCAACAGCTTTACGCAATTATGAAGTTTCGTGGCTGGGTATGTAATGGACGGTCATCCATCTTTAAGGCCGGCCTCCCGTAGCCTAACCTTCGTTAGACCCGTGGAGCGGTTATTATTTAGCCACGTGCTTTAATGTCTAGAACTTTAAATATTTAAACACAAGGATATTTCACAAAAACCACTCCCGTTATATTGTTTACAAAGTCTTAAAGTTAAGCTGACAAGTATCACAGTTTCTTTGTCCCACAAAATATCGAAAACTACAACGATTTGTATAATTCTTTCGTTTTTTTACAGAAAGGGAATGGCTATATAATGAGCCAAAACTTTCCGACTCACTTGAAAACTGTGTTCGCTCCGGTTTTCTCGGCTACAAGGCGGATATATTTTTTCTGTATTTATTATAACTTTCTTTAAGAAAGCTGTAAGGAAATCATCGAGTGTATTTGCTTACTTTTGTGCCAAATTAGAGTTATGTGAAGGATATTGTATGCTTTGAATTTGTTTGTCATAAACTGGAGAAATATAAGTAGAAATTGTGGAAACGGCAAGCATCAAACTTAGTCCAATACTAGACATAATCCTCTCCCAAGTTTCACCACAACATTCTGTCTTCCGCCTTCAGAAACCACAGCAACCGCACCTACATTCTTTATGCCTGTGGTCTCGAGAGCCTACGGACCCTGTGTACTAACCGACGCGACCGGTTGCGCTAATACGTAATGATAGCTTTTATATGTTAATCAATTGTTTGGATAGCCGCAAGGCGCCCTCGGTCGGCAAAACGACATGACGCGTTCGCTTTCACTGGACCAGCTCACCAAACTGACCCCACACATGTTCGGCGATTGCGTTGGTTAGAACACGGTTTGGAACGTTTAGCTGTATTACAGAAACAAATGACAATTACAATAAGCATTATGTTCTTGCATATCTAGATGACCCATGAGATCGTGCCTGAAAATACGTCATACCAGAGACACAAGTATGGTTATACTCTCACAAAAAATAGCTCCAACAAAAGGAATCAAGCATCGCAATAACTTTACTCATTCAACAGCCGCTATTACGTAAATCAGTTGTAAAGTGGCCAGGGCCCTTCGCAAACGGGTTACGACGGGAATCTTTTTATGGCACCCATTTGATATTGGCGGGATGATAGCCACATATGCGACGCGGTGCCAAGCACGGGGCCTGTGCGCGCAGCTCGTAAACATTACATTATGCTTGCGATGGAGCGAAGGTCGGCTGGCTTTGTACTGGGAAACATGATATGGGAGCTTTATGAAGATATTATTTTAAGCAGATATACACTCTTTTGCAAAAAAAAAACGGGCACCTAAGGAAATTTACGTTATAAGGTCGATTTGAGTTAATTAAATGAAATTTAATTGTTTGCCGTAGTCTGTATAATTGTAATCGTTAATACGCGTGAACTGAATTCTGGCAATTTTTTAAAAAAATTCGATGAGTTCTTTAAAACCGATGTACGGTCGAACAAGCTATTTGGTTTACATTTTACACACACGGCCAAACAGCAGAAGTGGTCGGCAATAAAAACAAGAAGATTTTTTTACTTTATTAAATTAAACAAAGTTACAAATGTTAAAACCTATTATAGAATATGATCTCCTCTTGCCAAAATTTCAGCTTGAATCCTTCTGGGCATGCTTGCCACGATGTTTTTAATAACGTTTTGAGAAATACGTTCCCACTCAGAAGCAATGACTCCTTTTAGCTCCCTGATGTTTTGTGGAGCAGGTTGCACTGATCTTACCCGTCTCTTTAGAACATCCCAGACATGCTCAATTGGATTGAGGTCAGGACTTCGAGCTGGCCAATCTAAACGACGGATCCCAACTTCTTGCATGTACGCTGTCACGTCGCCAGAACGGTGCGGGCGAGAATTGTCGTCCATAAAAATAGAATCTTCTCCAAGTGCGTCAATACGTGTTGTGCATATGGACTTAGGACTCCCATAATGTATTGTAGTGCATTTAATGTTCCATTTTCTATGAAAACTAACTCCGTACGGTCCGTCGAATTCATTGCTGCCCAAAACATAACAGAGCCTCCGCCATAAGGTGATTTGTGATTTTTCCGAAACACACTGGAACGCATGCGGAAGTCCGCATAGCGTTCCCATGATCTTCGCAGCACTCGCCGGCGTCGGTCCTCTCCACACAAAGAGATTCTAGCTTCATCAGAAAACAATACTTTAGTCTAGTCCTCCAGAGTCCATGAAGCACAGTTTCGAGCAAACTGAAGTCGAGCAACACGGTGCTCACGGAGTAATTTAGGGCCCCGAGCCGGGTGGTAACTCCTGATATTGGCAGCCAAAAGCCTCCTCCTGACCGTCCACAAGCTAACTTCTATTCCTCTTACTTCTTCAAGGCTCTTTTTCAGGTCTACACTTGAAGTCTTACGATTCCGCAACGCCTTACTCACCAAAAGCGGTCATCTCTTGGTTCTGTGGATCGTTTTTTACCCGAACCAGGTCTTCTTTTGACCGAACTGGTCTCTTGATATCGTTGCCTTCTGCCTTCGTTGCCCTCTGGACAGTTGAACCACTCACATATAGCCGCTGGGACACGTACGTTTGTGAACAACCGTCTTCAAGTAGAGCTATAATTTTACCGACCCTTATAGCTTTATTACTCATATCAAAAAGTGGTATTTAATGTAAAAATAAAGATTAAATTGTTTAATTTGCAGAAAATATCCAAAAAGTTTTAAAATTTTAGTAATCAGTAAAAAAATCGTTTCAGCAATTCACGCCATCAGTGAAGCAATTTTACAATAATCCACAATACTCATTAATTTTCTTTTCTTCATTTCAAAATTTAAGTTTGGAACGTAAAGAATCATGCCAGGATGCTTTAAATAACATGCCAATACATCGTCAAATTAATAAAACCTCTTTCTTGTTCTTCTTCATTGAAGTAGAGAAAAAATCTAAAGTGCCCGTTTTTTTTGCAAAATTGTTTATTATTTATTTTGCACGGAACCCTAATATTTTTTTCTAAAATAAAATATACTCCTTATAACATCAGTTATATTTCAGTAAAAGTCCCGTTAATTACTGTCCAGCCGTTTCGGAGATTAGCCGGAACAAACAGACAAACGGACGGTTTTTTAAAGCACTGTAAATTCTTTCATATCTATTCAATAAAAAGCTGTTATTCTGAAATTACAAACAGAGACACCTCTGTTTTTTTATTTGTATAGATATTATATAGATTTGAAAAACCTAAAGGATTAATATTTATTGTAATGGTTTAGATTATCAAAAGACGAAAGGACATCGCCAAGCAAATAACCATCTCTCACTGGACAAAACCCGGAACAATATTAATATTTTTATTCGCATGAGCAACAGCGATGTTTGGTTTATTTATGTGAAATTACAGCGGTCAATAGCGCTGTATTACACCGCTTTGCATGGAACGGGCTGTGTTCGTGCTCACATGTTTACCAACACATACTTGTGCACAAGAGTGTGTACTTACACACACTTGTGTATATAGTGTGTACTTGTGCGCGATAATCTCGGGAAACACTTTACCGTTTTGTGGTCCCACCAGTTTTATATCTTTAATTTCGTTCGCTTTACTGATGGCTGAAATGGTTTTGGTGAAGTGAAAACAGAAATAGTTTATTACTTCACGTTTCTCGCAGTTATAGAAACTTATGAACAGAATTATTGCACTGCCAGTGAATTCTGTAATTTCTTGGCAATTATGAAATCTTTACAAGTTTTCTTTAACTTTAATTTGGTACGTTCTTTTATCTATACTTAATCCATTTTATTCATTTGTATCTTGCTTTTTCGTACCTATGTTTTGACGTTTGTTGATAGATTCAGAAGGTCTTCATCATCTGCCTAGCCTTTTCTCAACTATGTTAAGGTCAGTTTCCAGTCTAACCGGATGCAGCTGAATACCAGTTAAATATTTGGAGCGGCTGCTTAACTAACCTCCACAACCCCTAATAATTCGATACCCCTTGGTAAGACTGGTTGTAAGACTTTTTTGGGCCACTGACTACCTGTAACGAGTGTCAAAGATTTATTATTATAATGATAGATATAGAAAGAAAAAGAAGAAGAAATGAGCTTTCCGAGGCATGGAAGAAACTCGGTCATGGGTCACCCACCTCGGTGTATGGGTCACCCATCCACAGACCAACCTTCCGGCTTAACCTTAAGATCGACCTGAGCGGCTGTTGTTGTTTAGCCACGAGCTCCTCCACGAGTTACTAGAAAGTGTAGGTGGTATATTGACATACCACCTACACCTTCTAGCAACTATTGTCTCTTATTAAGTGAATTTCAGTAGATAACAAAGGGATTAATATCAAAAGTGGGTCGTTGTTTGTTTAGTCTCGTGCCGCCCTTGATATGATATGAGATATCAGCAGCCCAAAGCGTGTAGTAGCTTACACGAGATTCACTCAGAATAGAAACTAAACTTAGCTTTCAGAAAGTCAAGTAGGTATACACTAAAGGTTCAATTAAATTTGTTAGCAAGACTCCGCAGGCAGGAAGGATATCGAATTCAGTTCGATCCTGTATTAAACTCTTGTTGAATTAACGTTAAGTTAGGAAGTGTAGGCTTATGCAAAGTGTTGAAGTGCGTCTCAAATTACAAAGATTTTTATAGATTAATATAAATTTAAGTGCTAAACGGATAAGCACATAAATATTTCAGCAGAAACAGTAATGCAGCCAAGAATTTAATTTCACATTTTATATTGAAAATAAAATAAAATCGCGCCAAAAGTTCGCAACCAGTAACGAAATATATCCGAAAAGCACTGTACCTGAAATAAATATGGAGTTGCGTTTTCAATAAAATGTTCTGTAATTGAATGTGTCAGGGTTCATGTTCAGCAAGAAATGGTTCATCAAATTGACACACTACATCGATTTTCCGTGTTATAATAGTTTTATGCAACTGTTATAGTGGTAGTTGCTAGTTTTATAAGGAGGTTGCTAGGTTGCTAGTGTTATAGCGCTTGCATGACATTGAGTGGGAGCTTTTTTGGTAAACATTTGAGTAAACTAAAGAGCAATTAAAAAAAAAACAAGATGGTAGCGCACGGGCCATTTTAGTTACATTTTTTTCAAATCAAATCATTTATTTTTGCCAAAAACACTGTTGCAAAAACTTATTAAAAAATTAGTAATTAAAATATATTTATTACTAATTTACTAAAAAAAAAACCCTTTTTTTAATTAATTAGTTTTTTTTTTTTTAGTTATTATTATTTGTCATTTGTGTCCCACTGCAGGGCAAACACCTCCCTTTCCTCTTTCTACTTATCCCTATCCAGTCCTGTTTTGTCTAAACCCGTTCCCAAAATGAACGGCTGTTCAATAACGTTCTCTAAAAGAAAAGTGACCCACAGTTGAGTTATTGGTGAAAGATGTTGATTAGTTCCTGAATTCCATCAAGACTGCAACGTTGTTTAAAAAGGCTATAGTTAGGCCAATATTGAAACGAATGAATTGGGACACGAAACAATGTGTACGTATGAGCAAATTGGTTTTAGAATTTGTGACACATCATTTTGAAGTGAAGTTTCTATTTAAGTTTATAATTGCTTGGCTGTGCTAAATAGTAATTTGGTTTTCTTTTGTGTGTAGGCGCAGTGAATTGATCGATATTTGATATTACATACACTGATGTTCAAACATATTATTTTACCAAAACAATGAAAGACATTGTGTATTTGTTCAGAAATCGCCCTCAAGAACTCCAAATCCGCAATCACAGCGTACTAATAGACAAAGGAAACTATTCGTACATTCGCTGATTCCCAAGTCTCCGAGCCACTTCCCATCGATCCTCCCAAAATTATTGAGTGTAAGACGCGATTGTGTAACAAAGAGAGGTAATATTTCATCCCTCTCCCCTGGGCCTGGCCACTACAAGTTATAACCTCTGGCTCCACGTGAGCCTCTTTGGGAAGTTGGTCGCCATTCGTTTGGTTGATGATTTACTTATGACTTATATGCATAATTTAGGGGTTAGCAGTTTGTGCTGGTCTAAGGTGTTTGTTTGTGTCGCTCTGTCTTAATTGATGGTCTCGAAAAGTGTGTTTGTGATGTTACTATGTTGAAAAGTTGATACAGTGGCCAGGTAGAGTGGCGTGCAATGCAGAACCCACTTCACTCAACTTTGTATGGATATGGGTTGAAAAATAGAGGAAAGATTGCAAAAACCACAAATGAATAACACGGTCTTGGTTCCAAATTGGTTCATCCATTTAGGAGTTACCAGGTCACAATGGAATGGACATAGTTACAAACATAATGTATACACGTGCTCAAAAAACATTACCCTCCTTCTGGGTCAGTCGGGTACTCGACTACTCGTGCATACGAACTACAGTTATGTCGCACAAACGTTAATCACGCTTCTGTTTGTCGCCGTCACGTAGTTCAGTCGAATGCAGACACTTTCAAACTTACTTTCTATTTTGAACTAAAAGTAAATTATTATAAAATGACAAATTCATAAGATAAATTTAGAATTAATAAAATTCAATATTTTTTATGACACTTTTTTATTACTTGTCCGGCCTAAAGTAAAGACAACTTCCTTATTGCTAAGCAATACCACCTTGAAAGGCGGACAGTTCCAGGGCACCAGGCATACTCAAACGCGATCGCTATACAATACATAAATCCCGTCTATATTCATGTATCCTATATCTTGTATTATTTTCCATGCGAGGGACAAGTCTCAGCCGCAAATACGTTCCGATAAATCACGAAATATTGGTGGGTTCACCTTTGATATTCAATATCGAGAACACAACGCACACCACAAAACCCAACTCTATCATCACAGGGTACGGTTGGATTTCCATTGGTGGTGTTACAGGATGATATTGTCTGGCTAGGGCCATCACGCACTATGAATATGTGAGGTGTTACTCTTCTGCGGGGATAGAGGTGACATGTGTCGAACGAGCGACTATTTGTTTACTCGGTATCTTGGGCTGTCATTTTCCTTCTACGAGTAGTAACACATGCAATCTTGGGAAATAATCTATGTTTCAAACTTGTGTGGACTGGAATTGAATTTTCGATTCAAAATGGTGCGAGAATATCGTTTGTCTGTGTGTTCTCGATCATATTCGTTGGTCTAGTGGTCATAAGAAGTGGTGAGTAGGTTGTCTTAAGTTCGCTTCCCTGATCAAGCAAAGTCTTACTGAATTTTTCTTTCAGGAATTTGTCAGTAGCAGTCCGAAAGCCATACTCCGGGAACACTTCAACCGGGCACAGATCCATATCTGTGCCCGGTTGAAGGTAATAAGCTCATCTTCTACCACATTGGAGTTAACATCACGGCAATATTATTGTGTACTATAACCTAAATGGACCTGTGCCTAACCCTTCAGGAATTACAGACGTGGTGTTATGTATTATAACGTTATATATATATATATAATACTATACGTTATATAGGAAAACAGAGCCTTAATTACTTCTAAATAGATTTGTTAATTAAGTATTTTGATACAGTTACTTCAGCTTAAAGTCTAGTAACTCGTTACAAGTTTAAACCTTGATATATATTCAATGTTTATGTTCCTATTTTATCAGAAAACCAAATTTACAGGCGATCAAAGCGTATGGCGGTCTCATCAATGTAAATTGTGCGTCTGGTTTATACGTCAACAAGTGTAACCAAATGTATTTGCAATTTGATCTACAAATAAGCACATCGGTGTTAATATATGTCACATGTTCTAATATGACATAGGTTATATGTATGTATTATAACATGTGTACTAATCTTGACTTCAAAGTATGGCCATATTTATAGAAATATGGCCATACTTTGAAGTCAAGATTAGTTGTTAAACTATTTCAAATATCATCAAAGGATATATCACAAATATAATAATAATAATAATAATATTTTATTTCCATCAAGAATTTCTTACTCTAGTAACAATTTAAATCTTACTTTAGGGGTTGTACCTGGGGTGCGATGTCAGAAGTCCTCCACGTGTGTCTGGCGGTTGCTGGTCCCTCTCGATACGTCTGGAGCAGCTGCTGGGCCGGTGCACCCTGGGCGCGGCAGTATCCTTCTCCGGGGAATGAGAGGAAATGAGAATTTCCTTTTATCCCTCGGGGAGAGTTACTGCCGCGGCTAATTATTCTGACATTTGTGGGGTCCTGCCAGGACCACCGGTGCGTTCCTCTGCGTGACCCTCTGTACAGCAGAGGGCATAGCAGAGGAGTGAGGGCGGGCTCGGTGTGCACTCACCCTGCCTCCGAGCAGACAGAGTAGGATGCGTCCTTCTTTGTCACCGTCAGTCTCGTAACCCCATTGTCGAAGTGCTGTGGATCACGTCTCGCAGCTTCGATAGGGACCGAGGGTCTTGGCTTAACCGCCCGGACTGCGAGGTAGAAAACCTCTATAAAAAGTTACCCCGAATCCCAAGCGGCGGCGCACCGCGAGGGGATGTATGGCTGACGGGTGTTCCCATGGAACGAATCAGTCGCTAGTGCTCACCCTCGCCAGGGTACCTGCAAACCCCCTGGCGAGTAATAAATACTTAAAATCTGCCCTTCTAGGTACAGGGGTCTCTGCCTAGATTGAGAATATTTCCCCCATACTCGTGGGAACAATATGGAAAAGTCAATAAAAAAACCCAACAACACCGCCGGCAACGGCAAGGAAGAGGAGAGGAGGAATGCGGGGTCGGAGTCCGACCTCGTATCCAGCGATGCGAGCGCGGGAGGCTCAGAGAGCTCCCGCCGCGTGAGGGCCGGTACTGCTGCGGAGAACGGCAAGTTCTTCCGCAAGCGGTCCAGGAAGGATGGCGACCAAGCGTCATCATCCGGGGAGGAGGAGGCCTCGGCCAGAAAGATCCCCACCAACAAGCGTGGTTTGATCAGAGGCAGGGGGAGGGGCATGTCTGCCTCCGAAAGGTCGGTGAGACTGGCCGAAGAGGGGCGCCACCCGGGCATGACTGCTCGCGGGTCTGGCGAAGAGATGGGTGCACCTGGCGGCTCCGATGCGGAGCGTAAGGCCAGGTTTGCAAAGGAGGTGGAAGCCGCAATAAGGGGCGTGGCCTTGAAGATGAAGACTTCATCTAAACTCAAGGCCATATCCGTGGCTTCCGCCTCCATCATGGCGGCAGCGGAGGCCAACTTTGCGAGGCCTCCACCACCTCCTTCGCCGGAGGGAGATGTGGCCAAACTGCGGGAGGAGGTGGCCCGCCTGACGGCCGCCACGGAGCTTCTCCAGCAGGAGAATGCGAAGCTCCAAGCGGACCTGGCAAGTCTGCGTAAGTCAGGCTCCCGCGTGGCGCCTTCAAACGGGGGCCACCAGCACCAGCAGCAGCGACAAGGCCAGCCCGTGCCGGTGGAGAACCAGGTCCTGAACCTGCTTCGACAGGAGTTGGCTTCCTTCCAGGCGCGGTTCGCCGTCTTGGAGGGAATTGTCCTGCGCCCCCCCCTGGCGGCAAGCAAGGCAGCCACGGGCCCGAAGGCGGCCTCCTACGCGGCTGCTGCGGCTACCGCACCCGGACCGGGGCCGTCCAGCCAGCCCTCCGGCAGGGCTGTGGCGCCCCCTCCCCCCGAAAAGCCGGCTCCGGCGAAACCGGCACCGGCTAAAAAGGGGGGCAAAAAAGGGAAGGGCAAGGCGGCTGCACAGGTGGACACTGCGCCAACGCCAGTGCCTACGGCGAATGGGCCAGTGCCTGCGGCACGGCAGCCGCCGCCGCCACCACCGCCCCACCAGCCCCCTACACCTCCCTCGGCTGAAGCCGGATGGCAAGTGGTCGGGGAGGGAAAGAAGGGGCGAAAGGCGGCCAAAAAGGCCCGAAAGGAGGAGCGGCAGCGCCAGCAGAGGGCGCAAAAAATCGCGGCTAGGCTCCGCGCCCCGAAGACTGCGGCTGTAGTGATAACACTACAGCCGGAAGCGGAAAAGAGGGGCGTGTCTTACCGCGATTTGCTGGCGAAGGCGAAGGAGACGGTGGATCTCGGGGAGCTCGGGATCACCGGGGGCCTCCGGCTTAAGGTCACCGCGACGGGGGCACGCATGCTGGAGATCCCCGGTGAAACCAGCGGCTCGTCCGCTGACGCTCTGGCGGAAAAGCTCAGAGCGTACCTAAACGCGGACGAGGCCCGAGTGTCCAGGCCCGTGAGATGCGCAGACCTGCGCATTCTGGGTCTGGACGACTCGGTGACCAAGGAGGAGGTGGTGGCCGCCGTCGCCAGGTCCGGTGGGTGTCCTGCTGAGCAGGTCAGGGCAGGCGCCCTACGCCCGGACCTCACGGGTATGCATACCGTTACGGTATGCTGCCCTGTGACGGCGGCCAAAGCTATAGTGGAGGGCCGTAGGCTACTGGTGGGCTGGGTTTCAGCGCAGGTGAAGCTGCTGGAGCCCAGACCTCTGAGGTGCTACCGCTGCCACGTGGGACACCACGTGTCAGTACAGTGCGCCTCGGAGGTTGACCGCAGCGGCCTCTGCTTCCGCTGCAGCCAGCCGGGTCACATGTCCGCAGCTTGCTGCGCCACGCCGCACTGCGGTGCATGCGCGGCTGCTGGCAAGCCGGCCGATCACCGAGCTGGGAGCAAGGCCTGCGCTCCACCCACCAAAGCCACCAGAGGCAAGGGTAGGCCCTCCGCCGCCACTGCCACCGTCGCCTCCGCCGCAGCCGCAACTGCCGCCGCTGCCGCTGTCGCCGCCACAGTGGGGCCCTCACAAGGGGCAAGGGAGGAGGAAGCGGCAATGGAGTGCCAATAACGGCCCCATTACGCTTCCTCCAAGCGAATATGAACCACTGCGCCTGTGCTCAGGATCTGCTGCTCCAGAGCATGGCGCAGTGGTCGATAAACATCGCTGTGGTCGCTGAGCCGTATTTTGTCCTGCCCAGGGAAGACTGGGTGGCGGACCTTAGCGGCTCAGTGACCATTGTGTCGTCGGCCGCCGCCGGCACCCCGACCCTTGAAAGTGTCAGGAGGGGTCGGGGGTGCGTAGCAGCACGGTTCGGGGAGATTGTCGTGGTGGGAGTCTACTTCTCCCCGAGCCGAACTCTCGCCGAGTTCCACAACTCCCTTGCGGAGTTGAGTGTCGTCGTCGGAAACCAATCCCTCCCCGTACTTGTCCTCGGGAACTTCAACGCCAAGAACTTGGCTTGGGGTTCCCGTTGCACAGACGTGCGGGGAAGAATGGTGGAGGACTGGGCCCTGGAGAAGGGCCTGGCCGTCCTAAATCGGGGTTCTGTCCCCACGTGTGTGCGGATGCGGGGCGAGTCGGTGGTGGACATTTCGTTCGCTAGCCCCGCTCTGTCGCCGCGTGTCATTGACTGGCGTGTCATGGAGGGGGTGGAGACCTATTCCGACCACCGGTACATCCGGTTCGACGTCTCCACCCAGACCTCAAGCGCGCCGGTCCAACAGGCCCCGAGTGGTCCGCGTTGGGCGCTAAAGCAGCTGGACCGGGAGCTCCTCCTGGAAGCCTCGATCGTGCAGGCCTGGGTGACATCACCGGACAGGCCTGCCGACATTAACAATGAGGCAGGGTGGTTCCAGGAGGCCATGTCCGATATATGCGACGTGGCAATGCCCCGAGTCCGGCCAGGAAGCGCCCGACGTCAGGTGTACTGGTGGTCGCGAGAGCTGACGTCTCTGCGCGAGGCGTGCGTGGCTGCGCGACACCTGTACGCCAGGCATCGCAGGCTCCGCATTCGCCCACCGAATGCGGCAGCCATCGAGGCGGAGCTTTATGAGGGGTACAGAGCGGCGAAGACCGCCCTCCGCGAGGCTGTCCTGCGGGCCAGGGATCTGGCCCGCGAGGAGTTGCTGGGGACTCTCGACAGAGATCCGTGGGGGCGCCCTTACAAGATGGTGCGGGATAAACTCCGCACCTGGGCCCCCCCACTGACGCAGAGTCTCCGGCCTGAGCTCGTGGAGGACGTGGTGAGCACTCTGTTCCCTACGCGGGGAGAACATCCCCCCCCGCCTATGGCTCCGCCACCTGCGGTGCTGGAAGCGGACCACCAGAATGACGACGACGACACTCCGGAAGTGACTGGGGTAGACCTGAGAGTGGCGGTACGCAGGCTCAGTGCCAAAAATACCGCCCCGGGACCCGACGGCTTGCCTGGCAAAGCCTGGGTCCTGGCCTTGAAGGCTCTCGGGCCCCGACTGGAGGGACTCTTAAGCGCATGCTTGGAGAGAGGCCAGTTCCCGCTTCGTTGGAAGACGGGGAAGCTGGTCCTCATTCGGAAGCCGGGGCGCCCTGCGGACTCTCCGTCCGCATACCGGCCCGTGGTGCTGCTCGACGAGGTGGGCAAGCTCTTTGAAAGAGTCATTGCAAACCGCCTCGCCGAGCACCTTACGGGGACGGGGCCGGATCTTGCGGAACACCAATTTGGTTTCCGCAAGGGGCGCTCTACGGTGGACGCCATCATGCGCGTGAGATCCCTCACGACGGGGGATGCGGTGTGCAGGGGTGGGGTTGTCTTGGCGGTGTCTCTCGACATCGCCAACGCCTTCAACTCCATGCCCTGGAGCTGCATAAGGGAGGCACTCCGGTATCACCGGGTGCCGACCTACCTCCGTCGAGTGGTCGGGGACTACCTGACGGACAGGGCAGTCATTTACCCCAGTCGCAGTGGAGAATGGAACCGGCGAGAGATGTCGTGCGGTGTTCCACAGGGATCGGTTCTAGGGCCTTCCTTGTGGAACATCGGGTACGGCTGGGTGCTGCGCGCCGACCTCCCTAGTGGTGTCAGCGTAGTTTGCTACGCTGACGACACGCTGGTGCTGGCACAGGGGGGGTCGCACGAGGCGGCGGCCGAAGCTATGACACGCGGGGTTGCGATAGTCGTTGAGAGGATCCGGCAACTGGGTCTCGAGGTGGCATTGCACAAGTCCGAGGCCATGTGCTTTCATGGGCCTCGGAATGCGCCACCTCCGGGATCCTTACTCACGGTAGGAGGGGTATCCATCGGTGTCGAGTCGACTTTGAAGTACCTAGGACTCGTCCTCGACAGCCGGTGGAACTTCGTGGAGCACTTCCGACGTTTGGCCCCCAAACTGGAACGGACTGGGGCTGCCTTCAGGCGGCTCCTGCCCAACCTGGGGGGGCCGAACGCCTCCTGCCGGAGGCTCTACGCAGGAGTCGTGCGGTCCATGGCCCTTTACGGGGCCCCGGTGTGGGCGCGTTCCTTGAGGCTGCGTGCAGCCCACTACCTGAACGCGCCCCAAAAGGTGGTAGCCGTAAGGCTGGCCCGTGGGTACCGCACGATCGCCCGCGAGGCGGCGTGCCTCCTTGCCGGATTGCCGCCATGGGATCTGGAGGCGATAGTCCTCGCGCGCCTGCATGAATGGCGCGCGGAGGCGCTTCGCCGGGGGGAAACTCCGCTGCCGCGACAAATTGTCGCTCAGCGGACAGACTTCCGGCGGGATCTCATGGCGACATGGAGAGAGCGACTGTCGCAACCCCGTGCAGGGCACGCCACGATAGTGGCGATAAGTCCCCTCTTTGAGGAGTGTCTAGAGAGACGCCACGGCGTCCTCACCTTCCGCCTGACGCAGGTCCTCACCGGACACGGTGTTTTCGGGAGGTTCCTGCACCGAATCGGGCGGGAGGAAACGCCCGGGTGTTTCCATTGCGAGGATCGACCGGAGGACACGGTGGAGCACACGGTGGAGGTGTGCCCCGCGTGGGCGGAGCACCGCCGTGTCCTCGAAGCGGCGATTGGCGGCGGCGACCTCTCGCGTCCGGCCCTGGTGCAAGCCATGGTCCGGAGCGAGACGGAATGGGACGCTGTCACCTCCTTCTGCGAAGCAGTAATGCTAGAGAAGGAGGTGGCGGAACGTGAGAGGGAGAGAGCCTCACAGCGTCCCGGCCGCCGCGGGAGACGCCCCGGGCGTCGGGGGCCACGTGGTGGCCCCCGGCCACCGTAGGCGCGGGCCTGTGGACGGTGGGCTATGGGTTAGCTCGCCGTCCGTCCGTCTCATGACGACAGGCCGTGTCGACGGCGCGTTCGTGTTCCACGCGCGCCTCAAAGAGAGTCAGCAAAAAGGAAGGGGTCCGCAAGGACCGATGCCTGCCGGGGTTGCGGGACTATTCGAAAGAGATACCGTGGCCCCGGAACACAAAGGGCGATGAAGGAACATGGATGGGTTTTAGTCAGTAAAAGTCTGACACTCCCTCCTGCTCCGCCCAGAGCGGGAGAAGTCATTTGATGATTTCCCATCCGAAAAAAAAAAAAAAAAAAAAAAAAAAGGGGTTGTACCTACGCTGTCACATAGAATTTTGGGATTCTCTAACTCCTAAACTAAGTCAAGCTTGTATTATAGGAGTTAGTGAGCTGTTGACTTAGACACAATATTGAACTTATGTAACTGTGAAACATAATAAAGATATTGCTTAAAAAATATAAAGAAAGAGAAAAAAAGTACAAAAAATAACAACATAAATCTACTGTAAAGTTATACAAAAATATATATCAACAATAAATATATATATCTACCACCTTAATAAACAAACAATATTAGACATCTATTATACCTATTTACTTTTTAATTGTTAAAAGAAATTCTGTCTGATCATAAGTCAAAGTTAATAACCAATTGTTCAACTTATGCTTTACCTCACGTATGGTTAAATTATATTTTGCCAGTATTTTATTGACCTCATTATACAATCTTGAGCTGGCGACCTCATATTGACGGCTTGCAAAAGCTGTTTTGCAGCTAAAAAATAAAAGGTCACACACCTGTAGTAATTTGCAAATTTAAACAAACGACAAAATATACTCACATTTGTATAAGGACCGATTGATTTATTAGTTAGGTTAAATAGTAAAATAATTTATGGTAATACGATATGAGCAACACTAATAATAATCTAATGAAAGCATGAAATGAATCTAATGAATCTAATCGACTATTAATGAATATTTTACATATTTTCTAAACTTGAAACAAGCTTGAAATATTAATAAAAATAATGTACGTTATGTCAAAAAAAGGAGGAATTTCGTCAAAAAATTCGTCCGCATCGTTGTCAACGGGAATCGTGCATAAGACTGGAAGCATTGCCACTTTAGATGGCAATGCCTATCCTAAACCTAAATCCTAACAGTTGATTTTAAGAATTCACTTATCACTTGAAACTGAATAAAACAGAGACTATTAAACCCCCCCTGACTGTGTTCCTGATTGGATTTCTCGCAAAACAGCTCAGTTAGTGCAAAGCGACAGGTCCTAACACGTAGCAGTAACATACGCAGATTCATTTACCTAACCTCCACAATTAGTGAGAGAATATTTTACATTGATCTTTTTTTATGTCGTTTATTTTTCAATAAATTGTAGGTTGTTTTACTAGTATTTTAGCTAAGCTAAATAAGTAATCATTTGTATGCTTATTATAGAAGGTAGGTTCACCACTTCTCATCAATGTGCAAATTTTGGCTTCATTTTTTTGTATTTTTAAAATATAGGTATCAGTCTGCGTGCCAACTGCAGATAAACTGCAGCCGTCGCCATCTGTCGACGGCAGCCATCGACACACATTTACGCGGCATGACACAACTGCAAGCGTCGCCACCCGTCGACTACAGTCGTAGACGCTTCGACGGCTGCCGCCCGGCGCGTCGACGGCAACCGTCTTCAAGTGGCGACAGCTGCAGTTTATCTGCCGTTGGCAACGTGCCGCTCGTCTGTAAGAACCCTAAGCTTTAGAACTTATGGAAATAGAACTAGTAAGAATAGCTTATGTTGTATGAAATATATTTGCCAGTTAACAAGTACAAAGTTTACCTAGCTGAAGCTGCGAGTATTCACCTTATCGAGTTATCTTGAATACTTATTTTTTTAGGTTCAACGACTGTGCATTAGAGGTGTGCTGTAAATTACTATTTTATGGACTGTTAAATATTCCAAAATCTCTCATTCTCATTAAATTTAAGACTAACCTAATAACTTTCTCAGAAAACACTAAAGCAAAATGACGACAGCTAAGTTCTAACTCACAATGGCCTTGTAAAATTAAATGCAATTAATAGAATCTAGAACATTCCATTGTAGTACAGGTCAAAGATTAAGGGCTCGTTCATTAGGATCTTAGAATATTAATTTGTTTGCGCCAGACTATTGTTTGGTACTGAGAGATGTCTGGACCGACCTGGATGGCGCCGCGCCAGATATCTGTGTCAGCGTGTCATTGGGCCATTTGTTGTTTTTAGACAAAGGGAACAAAATTTATTAGACCCTAATGAATGTTTAATCTTATCAGTTTATCATGCATGATCATAAGGCATTCTTCTCTTATCTTCTATTCTCGTGCTGACCAATTTATGGGATCTAAAGATCCTGCCAATGTGTAAAGATTGGGTAGTCAGCAAGCAAAGAGACACATAAAGTAAATTTAAAGCTTCTTCTTGCGAGTCGCACGGGACCGGTCAATGTGGCGACACTTGAGGGAGGCCTATGTCCAGCAGTGGACGTCTTTCGCCTGAAATGATGATGATGAAAGCTTCTTGTTCGACTCTGAAGGGGTGCTCAGTATCAACAATTTTAAATTTTTTAGTCAGCCTACTAGTGGCTTTAATGTTGCATTTGATGTTTTCTTTTGTAATGGTAAAATAATAATACTACGAAATTGTATTTTAGCGAGCATGAATTTAAAACCAGTAAAATAAAGAAAAATATAAAAAGTTGTGTCATAAGCACATCCCACTTGTCAGGCCAGCACAAACACACAGCACATCTTCGCTAGCTCCGCTCATCTCACGCTACTAAAGGTAGTGTAGCTTTGACAAACGATCATTAGATGCAACCAGGCGGCGTCATTAGCCAGACACTCGACACCCCCCAACACCCCCTGCCTTTACCCCACACTCACCCCTCCACGTCATTATAAAATATCCCACACGCCGACGCGTTATAACAAATGCGGAAAAACTACGTCCTCATTGAAATATGAGGTTAAACTTATTTATGTGCGCTCGTTTCTCTATGCGGCCGGAGTTAAATAAAAATATTTTGAATGCGTTTTTTATGCTTCTCATTTATTTTTATATACTGATTCGTTCTCTAAACAGAAATAAACCAATTGAATATGTTCTTGCATAAGTTAGTCGAGTGGAAAGTGTTGGCAGGTTTAATATTCAATTTTCTTTGTGAATAAACTTCGTCATACACAGTTAGTTGGAGAACCAACAAAATGAACTAGTCCATAAAGTGGGTAAGCTAACCACCGAAAAGCTTGTTTTTAAGCGAATTAACACTAGAGTAATTCGCAAAATTAAACATAATTTTGTAAAACAATTCTCTCTCGTAGACGTTGCCTACGACAGGCGTAGCAAGCGTAGCGGCGTAGCGGGCTCTACGAAAACGCTACGATTTAATTAATGCATTTCCAGAAAACGGGTTAAAAGCTTTGCTTTACACACAGTGAGCTCAGTCTTGTTATGTTAGTTTGTGTTATATACAAAGTATATAATGTAAACTGGTTTTGGCCTAGAGTGATCCATCTAACAATTAGTGAGATAGAACAGCGTCAGTGGGGCTAATAGCAGTTTTTGTTGGCAAATTAGGGTTATAATGTAAAAGAAGATAAGGGTGGTAATGGATTCTATTAGTACGTCTACGATGCTAAGGATCGGGAACAGAGTTCCTCAGTAACATTTAGAATAAGCTAGGTAGTATTTTCAAATCTTTGTTTCCAACCGATGTTCTTTCTACCTAAACGAATAGTAACTCTATCAAGGTCTAAATTGAGATGATTTCAGAATAACTACTAGTATTGAAAATTTTATAGACATTTTTGTAGTGCCAACAGTTTTTTTTTAACACGACGGTTTTATAAATATTATTTATTTAATTAAATTAACTTCTTATTTAATTAATTTCATGCCGATAAGCTAAAATTGAGATGTAAATACAATTATTATAGCATGAATTACCCACCAAATTGTACAATTTACAAAGTTCCCTATTTGCACTATTACAACATTACAAACGACGCTACTATTTGCAATCCAATCGTGTTCTAATATTAATTAACAACCTTTGTTTGTTCCCATTGTGCGCCAGCCCTCATACAATGGCCAGTGCGGCCCTCACACAATGGACCATATTGGCCATGCTGCCTTTTGTCCTATTACCATTCATTGTACACAACTATTGAGGATTGAAAAATGTTGTTCTTTTTGTCTTGGGAAGGATATTTGGTTGCGATCTCCTTTCAAGTATTTCTTGTGAGTTGAGAAATTAAGGCAGGATCAGACCAGATTACGCTATTGTCATTTGTATTAAGGAAAGCCTTATTATGTAATTTTGACAGACATTGCTGAAAGTGTAGGAAAAGCTTATCAGTTAGTCATGAATTGTGTGTTAATGAAGGGCGAATTTTTAACAATAAAACTGAACACGAGCAGCACAGCGTGTTATAAATCTAAACCACGTTCAAGAGCAGTTAATGAAAGTGAGTAGTTGTTGTCAAGAATTTACACTGGTAGCCTTGCAGTGGCTTACATGTACTGATCGAAATTAAGCCCTTTTTTTTTTCGGATGGGAAATCATCAAATGACTTCTCCCGCTCTGGGCGGAGCAGGAGGGAGTGTCAGACTTTTACTGACTAAAACCCATCCATGTTCCTTCATCGCCCTTTGTGTTCCGGGGCCACGTTATCTCTTTCGAACAGTCCCGCAACCCCGGACAGTCCCGCAACCCCGGTCGAAATTAAGCCTTACAGATGTTTGATGTGTTGAAATGACTTTTTTTTTTGGGGTGTAGCATCACGTTTTACAATAAAACTCAATGAAACGCACTCAAAACATTGTGCTTATGGACGCATTTAATAGTAAATATGTTATGGAGGTATTTAAAGTAAATTGATGACATTGATTGAAAAACTAGTATTTGATAAAAAAAACTTGTTAAAATGTTGGAACTTTGAACACGTGATAAGCAGAATAATAGAAACAATACATAATAATCATATCAAATTACCTAAAACCATTATTTTAGGTCATATAACGCCTGTTCGGTTAGCCAGCCTTTGAGTTTTGCTTAGAAAGCGTTGTCAGACGTCGCGCTTTAGATGTTATCCGGTAGCCGGTTGTATACTGATGGACCCATAACATGAATCAACTTTCCAAATTTAGATAGGGTGTGTCGGTAGCCAGCTAACTTGTTTCTACCACGAGTACAACAATTATGCCTGTCTCCGCGTTTACTGTATTCGTTCAGATGTTGCCTGACGTATACCGCCGCCTGCAATATCACCATTGCGGGAACAGTCAATATTTTTAGCCGTTTAAAAAGTGGTGTCGCAGTGTCATCTCATTGTGATCGCGTAATGGCTCTCACGGCACGCTTCTGTATCCTAAAGGCTCGCTCCCAATCGGCAGCTCGGCCCCAGAACTCAACACCATACTGTAGAACCGAGTGTACCAGAGCGAAATAACACCCTCTCATCATTCTACGTGGGGGCGTTTGCGCTAAGCGTTCCAGAGCGAAGCATGCTCGTCCGAGTTTGCCGCACATTTTATCAATATGCGGCCCCCAAGAGAGAGAACTGTCCAGCTCGAAGCCGAGAAATGTGGTGGCTTGTACCTGCTCAACAACACTGCTTCCTACCCGAAGTGACAGTGGTGTACACATTCGATCGGAAAGATTGACGTTACATCCTATATAGGTATGTGTTAGGTATGTGAGGTATGTGTTATACAAGATGTTTTGTTTGATATCTCATAACTCTAGGATTATGAATGAGACCATATCAAAGAATAAACTGGCCTATGAATTATGATTTTCTTTTTGTTTTTATTTTTCATACAACAAAATCAGGATTATTATGTAAGGCACCTAAAATATGACAATGTCTCCATTTTCTTAGCTTTAAATATGAATTATTGGTTTAAATGAAAATAAATTATTTTATTCTACTCTTATTTATCAATGAAACTGAGATTAATTTATTATTAAATGATTGATGATTTCTTCGAAACTATGCATTTTTGGATATATATGTGTATATATACTTAGAGAGTATAATCCTAGAGTTATGGGATAAGAGAAAAATAACACGTGGTCTAATGGGCACTAATTCCACATTCCTGTATTACATTTTATAAGAAAAGACCCAGAATAACAACCTCCACATTCAAGCAACCACAAAAACACACTTCACTAACCCACAATGAGGTCCGCGCACTAATTCAAACGCGAACACATAATCCTTTCACCTATGTCTTACATAATTAGTGCACATCGTTACGCCGGTGCGCTTACGCCCTTACACGCCACTCACGGTGTGAACAAGGCTTTAGAACGAGTCTGACGTCATTTTATTCGTTAACTTATTAAGAATGTGTTATAAAGGTTGTAGCTGTGGGTGGAAGGGTGGGCAAGGCTTTTGAATTGCCTATGCGTAATACTATATATGTGTGCCTTTGACATATTACTGCTGGGACACACGGCCTCCTTTCTATGAAATGGGCTATAATCCACCACGCGGGTCCAGTGCGGGTTGGTAGATATCATATGTCTTCGAATTTTTGGTTCTAGGAGATGCCGGTTTCTTCACAATGTTTTCCTTCACCTTTTTGAAAGCAGTGGTAATGAAATAAATTAGACAAAGTAATGCGCCTGCCTGGGTTTGAACCCACGACTTACTGTTCGTAAGTCGGGGCCACTACCACTGAGCCACCGCTGCTCATGGCCTATGGCACTACATGTTATTAATATTATGTCAATAACCCAGTACTTTATTTCAGTTTTTACTTAAAGTCTACAATATACCACTGCAGGGCATAGGCCTCCTACACTCTCTCCACTTCTCTATGTCAATTGTTTCAACAAATCAATCCTTATCGAAGGAGTCCACTCATCCCGCCGTGTCCGTCTGGGCCTGCCACCATATTGCTAAAACATCGTTGTCGTTGATATTTAAAATAACAAAATAAATAACATAACTAGAACTCTAATTTAAGTCCATCGTATGGGGATTAAACTCTCGACCTTTCCTTTGCCAGTCCGAACTCCATTTGGCAAGTTCCGCTTGTCTATGAAAGTAATCTATTAGTTTAAAGTTTTAAACCATAGACGCAAATGATTAAAGACAGCCTTTCGACATTGATAATGTTAAAATGTGATTACGAATCTCATGCCAATCAAAGTTATTTTCAATCAATCTGAATCCAATCTCCAAATTGATCAACTGTTTACAACATGGCTGAAAATTGTGTTTTCTACACATTCGCTGAATTTCAAAGGCTATATAATTGAAAGATCTAGTGGCTTAGTTTCGGTCTGCTACGTATGTAAGTACACTCGGCAAAAGGTTTCAGTAAACGAACGTGAATGACTTTCTTTTAAAAACAATTTTATGACCACAAATGAGTAATCGGACGATTATTTGGCTCGTGGGGTTCAAAGGGCACACAGTTAACTTAAATGAATACATTTATGATGATGATTGATTTTGAATGAATGAGTTCAATCAAGAAAATCACTTATTTCTTACGCTGACTGTACATAGGTACCGTTCAGTTGCAATATTGGAAAAGTTTTCTTCAATTTCATTCGTCAAATATTTTCTGAGCTAGTTTCCAATGCTTCAGGAAAGTTAAATTTGTTTTTTGTTTAAACGTGCATGATTGGAATAAGAAATTAATGTTCGGATTCTTTTGAATGCGCTTCGCTCTGAGTTGTTAACATGGACGCAGTATGTTTGGTATCGATCCGAGTCATTTAAGGGGTTTCCTTGCACAAACATCCACACTACAAACATAAAATAATATTACGCCTGTTATTCTAGTAGGATTAGGCTGAGGTGACAACCAAGTAAGACTCGCTACCTCAAGGTGGATAGTCTATTGCCATCAATTTCCGAAAGTTTCTGAAAAACAATAATATGTAGTTTGCCCGATCGGAGAACAGAACCCAGAACCTTATGATGCAGTAGCGATTACGACCTCTACTCCGACCAGATAGGCCATTGTACTCTACCAACTTATTGAGTAGTTGAAATATATGATATACCTAGCTATTAAATACAACAAATAAATTGGGAACCTAACAACTCCAAACTATGTCGATACAGTTTAAAACTAAACTGCACAGACAAAGTTGAATATTTTCCGCTCACCAGCTAGCCGCTTTAGCGCTGTATCGTCGATTAGCCGTCATCGTTTGCTAGTTCAGCTGCTATGTTAACGCTTGGCGACTTGATTAGAGGTGCCGAGTTTATTATTTTTGACCTTATTTTTATTTCACTTAGATCCTGAAAAGCCAGTTGAGTGGTAAAACCACAGATATACCTAGATAACGCAAGTATCATGAACCGATTGAAAATCAAGCGTGCCATTTTTTGGGTGACCGGTTAGTTCACAAAAAAAAAACTTTTACTTGACAAGCAACGATTGGCAAAAATATTATTTGTCATTTCATCATTATAAAACAACAAGTTTACCAAATAATTCACCTAGCAAAATAATTATCCGACAAACTTTTATTTAATAACGTATTATTTGACAAACAATTCATTAGTTTTTTTTTTATTTTATCTTATTATTATTATTTATTTATATAAAACAACGTTTGGAATAAAGACATTACACATATAAATTGTGGCATAAAAAAAAAGACAAAATAAATTAATGTTGTTTTCTATAAGCACAAATTTAGTGACAGAAATGAATCGCTGCAAAACCGACTCCACGTAGTCTTTTATGCCCTACCCCTAGAGTAATTTAAGCCCGCGAGCTGAGGAGCAGGTGGCTTTACATCTGCCGCCGCGGCTGAGGCTGGCCGGCTTTGCCAGCCAGCAAGCTGAAGCTGCGGTGGTGAGCGTAAAACCCTTTTTTTTTATTTTTTTTTTTTTTCGGATGGGAAATCATCAAATGACTTCTCCCGCTCTGGGTGTCAGACTTTTACTGACTAAAACCCATCCATGTTCCTTCATCGCCCTTTGTGTTCCGGGGCCACGGTATCTCTTTCGAACAGTCCCGCAACCCCGGCAGGCATCGGTCCTTGCGGACCCCTTCCTTTTTGCTGACTCTCTTTAAGGCGCGCGTGGAACACGAACGCGCCGTCGACACGGCCTGTCGTCATGAGACGGACGGACGGCGAGCTAGCCCATAGCCCACCGTCCACAGGCCCGCGCCTACGGTGGCCGGGGGCCACGTGGTGGCCCCCGACGCCCGGGGCGTCTCCCGCGGCGGCCAGGACGCTGTGAGGTTCTCTCCCTCTCACGTTCCGCCACCTCCTTCTCTAGCATTACTGCTTCGCAGAAGGAGGTGACGGCGTCCCATTCCGTCTCGCTCCGGACCACGGCTTGCACCAGGGCCGGACGCGAGAGGTCGCCGCCGCCAATCGCCGCTTCGAGGACACGGCGGTGCTCCGCCCACGCAGGGCACACCTCCACCGTGTGCTCCACCGTGTCCTCCGGTCGATCCTCGCAGTGGAAACACCCGGGCGTTTCCTCCCGCCCGATTCGGTGCAGGATCCTCCCGAAAACACCGTGTCCGGTGAGGACCTGCGTCAGGCGGAAGGTGAGGACGCCGTGGCGTCTCTCCAGCCACTCCTCAAAGAGGGGACTTATCGCCACTATCGTGGCGTGCCCTGCACGGGGTTGCGACAGTCGCTCTCTCCATGTCGCCATGAGATCCCGCCGGAAGTCTGTCCGCTGAACGACAATTTGTCGCGGCAGCGGAGTTTCCCCCCGGCGAAGCGCCTCCGCGCGCCATTCATGCAGGCGCGCGAGGACTATCGCCTCCAGATCCCATGGCGGCAATCCGGCAAGGAGGCACGGCGCCTCGCGGGCGATCGTGCGGTACCCACGGGCCAGCCTTTCGGCTACCACCTTTTGGGGCGCGTTTAGGTAGTGGGCTGCACGCAGCCTCAAGGAACGCGCCCACACCGGGGCCCCGTAAAGGGCCATGGACCGCACGACTCCCGCGTAGAGCCTCCGGCAGGAGGCGTTCGGCCCCCACAGGTTGGGCAGGAGCCGCCTGAAGGCAGCCCCAGTCCGTTCCAGTTTGGGGGCCAAACGTCGGAAGTGCTCCACGGATTTTCAGACTTTGTTACCCCATTTCCCCCTTTAGGGGTTGAATTCTGAAAAACCTGAAACACAAATGTTAACTCATTTATCGATAGGAGTACTTTTGTGAAGTTTCGAATAAAACAGTCTTACCTAATCTTATTTCCCTATATAAACTTTCGACTCCCGTTTCATCCCCTTAGGGGGTACATTTTGAAAAATCCTTTCTTATTACACCCCTTAACCTTATAAGGAACGTATGTGGCAAATTTGGAATCTCTAGACTCAGCGGTTTGGGCTGTGCATTGATTTTTAGACTTTGTCACCCTATTTCCCACTCTTAGGGGTTGAATTCTAAAAAAACCTGAAACTCATTTCTACTCATTTATCAAAAGGAGTACTCCTGTGAAGTTTTTAATAAAATAGTCTAATTAATCTTGTTTCCCCATACAAACTTTGGAGCCCCGTTTAACCCCCTTAGGGGATGAATTTTGGAAAATCCTTTCTTATTGCACCCCTAGACCACACAAGGAACCTACTTGCCGAATTTGGAATCTGTAGACCCAGCGGTTTGGGCTGTGCGTTGATAGATGAGTCAGTCAAGCAGATCACCAGTTAAGTATTCTTCCTGTTCCACAAATTATTGTGAAGTAGAAAAATTAAATGTGTAACTAGGACTATTAGTATAAGTTATGTTGTGTTCTCCCGAAATGTTGTGTGAATTAAATAAATAATGATATCAATGGGTAATGATAAATTTAAAAACTAGTAGTACTAACGACATCTCTGATATCATTATTTCATGTTCGATATATTGTTGAAAAATAAATTATAATTTACCTTCTTGGATAACAAAGATTTGGTATTGAGGTTAATGAAGCTATAACTTGTTGAAAGGGTTTATTTATAATAAATACTTGCCATTTGCTTGAATTTTATTTATTAATATTATCTATATATCCAATCTAACACGTGCATGGTTGGTAAGTTTTGCCTAGAATGCTGCGCTCTGTTGCACGTTCGCTCGCAGGAGATGGCGGGACGAGCTGGACAAAACCAACGACCAGTGGTCCACATTGGCGCTGGATCAAAGAATTTGGAAGTCATGGGAAGAGGCCTTTGCCCAGCTGTGGGATGACTCAGGTAGTAACAGTTACAGTAGAATTGAAAATAACTCGATCAGTAATATCAAGAAATATTGATATTTAATTTTATGGTTAAACTTTATTACAAACCTGTTTTAATGGTAACCTGTTTTTGTGAAGTTATGACTAAGTTCTTTATCATAATTATCAAAGAAAAGCATTTTACTTGAAATTAGCATCAGTATCAGGAAGTCACTGGTTTACTCACATTTCCTAGTAACTTTATTCCTTCAATAATACACTTGAAACATACATAATTAGATGTTTTTTATTACAGTTATATAAAATTGGTAGCCCATTGGTATCGGGCACAGAGTCTAAGCTACCGGCGGCGGTGATCAGGGCTCCAGAGAGAGCGAGCCTCCTAACAATACATGCCTTGTGCAAAAAGCACTACTTTCTGGATCAAGCCTTTGACAAAATTATGTATTAAACAATGAAATTGCTAAGCAGTAAAGGCGATTTCATTTTATTCATTGATATGTTTAGGCTCACTAGTTTTTTGCCGGAAATACACACAACATACCTTTATTTATCATGAACATTTTTCTACTATGTATGTGAGGATTGAATTCCGAATATAAAAGTACACAAAAAACTCCACTCACTCAAACAACACGCAAATATAGACATGGAAGCGAGCCGTCGCGTCGTAAACATAGTTACAGAGAATAGAGCGCACGCCAACTGAGTCCATTCCAGTCTCTAATTCTCTATCAAGCAGATCTGTAAGTATCCAACTTCGGATCCACTACATCCGAATAGTTAATTCTAATCGCTTTGTTCTAAGACCCGAGGGTCAAGAAAGGGGTGTAAGGGGGTGTAAGGGGGTCTGCTTTGTGCTGATACCCCCAGGAATGGCATTGTACAAGTGTCTAAATTGTACTTGTAGTTGGAGTAAATTGAAAGCGCTTGTGGAATGTTTTGTGGCGCCTAACATGCAGTGGGGATAGGAATATTGAGCATTTGGGGTAAAGTGACTGCAATGTCTTGTAGACGTGTGGTTGACAATGTTGTCAGTATTATCTGGAGTCTACTCTTGTCCGTATATTCCTACATATTAATTTTATACATGAGAAAGCAATTTTGTCTGTTAACTTTTCTGCCTGCATAACCTGGGCGTGGACCTTGGAAACTTTTTATCCCGGCAGTTCTCTAATGTCCAGCCTCCACTCGGACGAAGCCACGGGTAAACGCTAGTCACTCATTTAAAAAACTCTTGTCTTTTCTGTGTCGCGTCAAGAAAACCAACGAAAACCACGTATGCCAGACGGTGATCGTCGTTTGTCTCTCTCTCTCAGTCAGTTTGTCACTCTCAGTCAAAATGATGTCATAATCCTTTAGGCCTCTGACAATACACACTTGGTCTAGAAAATATTGCTTCGTACCAACTGAAAATATGACGAACATATCTATTGCGGTACATTAATATGTTCCAGCCAGTAATTCTTTTTGTCGAACGCTGGTCATTGTGCCATTTTTCTAGGGACGTGATTCGTGACCACAATAGTATCGATATTTCCCAGCCTAGCGCTTGTATCGTACCGACGATATCTTCACATGAAATATTGACTTATTTATTACATAGTCTTTCAATATTATGTACTGTGTAGTTGTGTCTAAGAACGCTGAAGGGATTGTGAAATAGCGTGTTATTCTTTTCAGTTTATTGAAACCTATGTTTATGATTTGTTTTGCATTCGGACCTCATCGCCTACACTACATGTAATTACTCTTTAGCCCATTGAGTCCAAAGATAATTTTTTTTCATCAATGATTGATGAGTATGTTGAGTAATTGAAATAAGAACAAGAGAACGACGATGATTATGTGTTTATTCATAATATGGTTATCACATCGGATATCTTTTTAAAAAAGGCCGAAATAATTATATTATGTCTCTGTAATTTCGTCGCCTACTACTTTTGTTGTCTTTCCTGGCCTTGTTTATTCTTCATAAAACAGCCAATTTAAAATAAATTGGGTTTAACCTGCTACCAAGGCATTAAATAGGCCTCGTAAAAGTTTAGCGTTAAATAGCAAAAATTTACAACCCTCATCAGTATAAAGCCAGAACGGTAAAAAACTGAATTTTCCTGTAGTGTGCTTTAATTGCAAAAAAAATACAATTATGTGAAACATGTGCCCAATGTACAGTGATCCCGCCATAGGTCATAGCGGTTTCCCATATTAAATTAGACTTTTACTCAGGAATTAACGAATCGCCAAAGATTAAACATATTATATCAAAATAATCTTTTGTTTGTCTAGTTTCAAAAACTGTGACGTCTAGGTGCGCCAAGGTGCACTGAGGATTGCTAAAGGCCATCGAAATGACTAGGTCATGCATAGGTAAATTACCTATAGTAAATAGTAATAAATCCTTTATTTTCAGGCTACTTTGGCCCATAGATAAATACCTTACAGACTAACATATATATCATAATAGTACAAAGTGTGTTAGTGTATAAACTTAAAACTATGTTAGTAAAACACACTTCACTCGAGCACTGTCTTTGAACTGCACTGCACTGTTTTTGTCTATAAATGACCTAGATACCTTTGGTATTATTGTTTTTCTTTTATTCTGTGTTGTGTGTTCTGTTTTCCTTTCCTCGAATGGTTGTTCTAAATACCGGATTATCTGCGACGAATAAAGAAAATGAGGCAGATAGATTTAGAAGTGTTTGGATTCCGCTATCTATTATTTTATTATTTCTATGCCAAATAAGCTATGCTAAGAAATAAGTGTGTCAAACCAATTTTTTTGTTACCTACTTACCTATCTATTTTTTAGTGAAAGGGTGAAAGGTAAGGTCCTATAGATAGTTGTCTCCACACGTAATTTTTTTGTTTCCAAACATTTTCACTATTAAAATAATTAGTCCGCAATCAAAATGAACAAAGTGATCGCTCGTTTCGTGAATTCGCTGAGTAGACGCCACTGAGTTAATCCAACTTAGTGTTCCATAAAATGAGATCTAATCAACTGCGATCATGAACAGTATACGATTGACAGCATGAGTACCTACTAATCTTTCGAATCACACAAACAATTACTTTCAGTAAAATTGTAAGCCACATTTCTTTCTTAATCTCAGCAATACATTTTCTGTTCTAATTTTCTTTTTGTTCTAGCACTAAATTCAACAACTAATAAACTCGAGCCGCGGTCGAAACCTTGCAATCATTATTCTCCAGTCGACTTCGCAAGAAACTTGCTATTTAGTTTTAGCAAAACCAAATAAAAAGTCAATAAAGTACAAATAAATCAGCCTGTCTGCGTAATAAAGAAATCTAACTAAGTCGCAGGCTAAGGTCCGGACCGACCGGAGAGGTCACGACAAATCTACAACTTTAACTTTAAACTTTGTAAATTGACAATTGGTTCGGATTGAATCCGAACAAAGATGATAATTTAAACTTTTATCGATGAAGTCTGTTTTGAATTTGGATTAAAAGAAAAGAGAATTTTTGTGTCGATCAGTTGAGTAAATATTGTAGTTTAAACATTGATTGTACCTGATCAAACGAAAAAATAGCTGGCTTTGTTGTCTCGTTGATAATTTTATAAAAGTAAAGGAATGTGTGACGTCAATGGTATGTGGTAAATTCAAGGCCAACACTAAACATGTACGGCCTACCCAAACATGCTGTATACTGCTACCCACCACAAAAGTTAATGTCTCGTCCCATTCGCAGTCTATCCGGGCAAACGACGACATTACCATTACCATAACGACCACGAAAAAACCCACCCAGTGTGTACACACCCTAACCTATATTGTTTCACTTAAACGACATTCTGAACTCAAGGGATTTACATACATCGGTGGGCCAGCCTACGATTTCAATGGATTTTTCTACCTTTCATATGAGGAGGTACTATTCTCTGTACGTTTGTAGCATTTTGGTACAAATGGGAAATGAAGGTATACCATATGTATGTAGATTCGGGACCGTGGTAATGAAATACTTAAATCTTGAATATGTAGATTATTTTTAAATACGCTTTACACCTAATAAACTTAAAATAGCTTCTTAAATAAAATTCCGTCTTACTTACTTTACGTCGTACCTTACGTTTTACTTTACTTCTGCTCTTTTACCCGTCGTCCATTCTTCTGTCATTTCTCATTTGTTCTTTTTCCTTCCCTTTCATGATATGAACCTCTCACTCACACCGCAACATTCCATTCCACACACTTTCGTTCCTTTTAAAATCCTATCCTACACGTATGTGTTGTCAGGTTTGTAATTTCAATTAAGTTTGGAGCCGCACAGAAAATTAAATTGAGAGGATTTGGACTTAGTTATGTGTTGATGTTATAACTTATTTGTGTATTTTCTACCTATATAGGTTGATTATGCCAAACTCATCGGTATATCAGTAACCACTTTGAGCTGTACTAAAGGATAAATAATTTAATATAGATTTTAGTTGTTTTGGTTGCTAGTAACAGGTTACAGGTTACTGAATACAGAAACTATCTTGTTTCTTCATTTAGTCATTTTCAGAAATTGCTAAGGTTTCCTTTGGTAAGTAACAGTAACCATTTGTTTCTCTTTATTTTCTGAGGCACAAATCCGACTCTAGGCTCATAATAAGTAGGTTTTAAAAATGAAATTCACCTTATAATTCACCTGTCGACGTCTTGAAATTAACCGCATACATACATTTAGCAATAGGAGGGAGTGTGCCATAGTTCACCACAATGTCTCAGAATGGTAGGACACGCCGGTATCCTCACGGCTTCACCATTTTGAGAGCAAATGGAATGAGTGAGTTCGGTGGTGAAATAATTAAAACGACCAACATCTTATTGTCGCCACGCTTATCAGGCGGAATGGCAAAAGCCCACCTTTAGGGAAGGCCTATGTCCAACCGTGGACGTCTTTCGGCTGAAATGATGATGATGATGACAATAGGTGATGATATAACAATAAGTCGGGGTCAGTACCTACCACTGAAGCACCGCTGCTCTTAGAACTATTTTATGCACAAATCTTATTGAGAAAAAATAGTAATTTCACTTATTATATACCACTAAACTTTCACTAAAGAGATTGCGTTTTTGTTCAAACATTGATCTGCATTGAATAAAGTGAAACAAATTGTAAACATTGGAAATATTTCACATTTAACAGTACATAAAGTGTTTTCCATTGCAAATGATATTTGTAGCTCTTTCGTTATACAAGCTTTTTATATTATTTTATAGAACCTTTTGTTTTAAAATTCAGAATTTGGTGAATAATTTACGGCTATGTGAACGGGACTTTCAATCAATTGTAATTACGTATCGTTTGATTGATGGATTCTTTAAAAACGCATGTTTTTACAGGGTAACCTTAAAAACCCTTTTTAATATTTTGTAGCTAACAAGTTTATACAAAATCAAATAAGGCTGACAATCATAGAAAGGAATGGGTGATATCCTCAGGGTGTTAAGAGGACTAAAACGCGGTGACTTGCTATATAGTGGACTGTATAATAATAAGATTGTAACAAAGGAAAACAAAACGGTTAAATTAATTAGGCGAGAAAATAGGAGTAACGAATCGCTCGGTGGACGATGACGCAGTGCTGTGCCGGCCGGCGCGGGCTCGCAGCTCGAGCGCCCCCTCCGCGGCCTCAGCTCCCCGCCCGCGGTCGCCCGGCGGCGTCCGCGCGGCGTGATATTCTCGACATGCTCCCGGCGTTGAAGACTTGTCTTCAATGGTTAGACTGGAAGAGGACAGATGGTGTTGTAAGCACGTCGGACTATCCCCTTCTTCGTTCTTACGTCTGCGACTCTGCTTATTCCGTCCCTCCCAGGTATGAGACGTACGATACGACCGAGTGGCCACATCAGTGGTGGTGATTGTTGCTCTTTGAGCACCACCATGGCTCCCTCTTCAAGCACCCCATCGGAGTCCGTCCATTTGGTTCTCTGTTGGAGGTAAAAGATATACTCGTTAGAGAATCTATTCCAGAACTGTTGCTTCAGGTGCTCAATACGCTGGAAACGTTTCAGGCTGGAGATGTTGTGGTTGGTGACTTGCGGATGCGGCAGGGATGTGAGAGATCTCCCAATAAGGAAATGGGCAGGAGTTAAGGGGTATAGGTCTGATGGATCAGTGGAAAGAGGAGTGAGAGGACGAGAGTTTAGAATTGCCTCAACCTGAATCAGACACGTAGACATCTCTTCGTAAGTGAGATGTGCGAGGCCTAATATACGCCTAAGGTGATGTTTTACTGATTTCACGGCAGATTCCCATAAGCCACCGAAGTGTGGGGTGTATGCCGGAATAAAGTGAAAATTAATACCTGCTTCTGCCATTTCTGAAGAAAAGTCCTGTTGTAATATGGCAGCTATTTCGTTACAAGTGCCAATAAAGGTTGTACCATTGTCTGAGTAGATGGTCTTTGGTTTACCACGACGAGCAATAAACCTATTCAGTGCTGCAATAAAGGCATGTTTCGTTAGGTCTGAGACAAGCTCCAGATGAACCGCCCTGGTGGCTAGACAAACAAAAACACATATGTATGATTTTACTAATCTACATCCTCTACCTTTGCGGTCAGCTAGGAGGATGGGTCCGGCATAGTCTGTGCCAGTCTCTAGGAAGGGAAACTCTAGTTGAACTCGTTCCTTAGGCAAGTTACCCATGATGGGTTGAACAGTTCTACCATTGAATCTCTGGCACTTTACGCACTTATGAACGGTTGATTTGGCAAGGTTTCTACCACCCAAAGGCCAATACTCATGTCTTATTGTGGCTAAGAGTAACTGTGGACCAGCATGGAATAGGCGTAAGTGATAGGTACTAAAAATAAGCTTAGTTAAGTTATGTTTGCTGCAAATAATGATTGGGTGCCTGACATTATAATCGTAGCAAGAATTATCTAATCTGCCTCCAACTCGTATAATACCAGACTCGATAAAAGGAGATAATTTCTTAAGGCGATTTTTATTGGGTAATGGTTTACCTGATGAAAGTAGTTCGTACTCTTCAGGAAACATTTCCCTTTGTACTGTTTTCATTATGAAATCAGCGCTGTAGGACAACTCTGAATTAGTAAGGGTAAGACTATGAGTATGTACTCCTTTAGCACGATTAATGAATCTAAATACGTATGCTAATAGGCGTTGTAAATGTGAGTAATTAGATGAATTATTGATCAAAGTTTGAAATAAATTATTGTGTAAGTAGGATTAGTGATAAGTAATGATTGATTATTAATGGTAATGGATTGTGATTTTAATAGTTCTGGTAGGATTGTGTTCACGTCTGTGTTAGGCATCGAAGGCCAAAGAGATGGGTCTGTAAGTAAGAATGAAGGCCCTGACCACCACATGGAAGATTGACCTATAAGATCAGCGCTCAGACCACGGGAGACAAGATCTGCAGGGTTGTCCTTGGAGGGCACATAGCGCCAGGTATAACCACCAAAGCCTTCCCGTATCTCCGAAACTCGATTCCTGACAAACGGCTTGAGCGTGCCAGGTGAAGCAGACAGCCAACCTAAGACAATCATCGAATCACACCAGAATATGCATTTGTTAGGTTTAAGTGTTAACGACTCTAGTACTTTTGCACACAACCTTGTCCCTAATAAGGCTCCGCAAAGCTCTAGCCTTGGGATTGTGGTCGACTTACTTATCGGTGCAACCTTACTTTTGGACGTGAGCAGATGAACATGAACGGTGCCACTACTAGCTACGGAACGAATGTAGATGCAAGCTCCGTATGCTTTTTCCGACGCATCTGTAAAAATGTGGATTTCCACAGATAAAGGGCTATCACATACCACCCAGCGTGGTATGGTGAGAAGATTAAGCTGTGGTAAAGTCTGTGTGAACTTCAGCCATAACTTTTTAATATCCACATTAACCTCGTCGTCCCATGCACACTTGTCTATCCATAATCTCTGCATTATGACCTTGACCTCGATGATACACGGACAGACAAGACCTAGAGGATCGAATACTTGCGCTATTGTGGAAAGTATGTGTCGTTTTGTGATAATAGCATCTGTATGTTCAGGTATGTGAATGGAGAATGTAAGACAGTCAGTTTGACAACGCCAATTAAGACCGAGGGTTTTGCTTGGTTCGTCAATGCTCAAGCTGACTGTGTTATGTGAGTCTGTGTGTGTTGGTGTGGATGTGGTATGAGTGGATGAATCAAGTGTGTTAGTAGTGACTGCCTGAAGTATTTGTGTATTGTTAGACTGCCACTTGCGAAGATTGAGTTGTGCAGTCTTAAGTATGCTCGTGACATCTCTACAAAGCGCAATAGTGCTCTCTATAGAGTCACTTCCAGACAGATAATCGTCGACGTAAAAATCGTGTTGTATTGACTGTTGTGTGTGTGTGTTGATTGCTTCCTTTGCCAGTTGAGACAAACATCGTGTACTAATGAACGGAGCTGATGCTGTCCCGTAAGTAACGGTGTTTAATGTGTAGGTTTTAATTGGTAATGATGGATCAGAGCGCCACAATATCTGCTGTAGATGTCGCTGCGATTCCTCAACTACGATTTGACGAAAGAACTTTTCGATGTCTGACGATATGACGTATTTATGCTGCCGAAACCTCAACAATATGGATATTAAGTCATCCTGTACTGTGGGTCCTATACCTTGAATGTCGTTGAACGACTTACCAGAAGTTGTGACGGCTGATGCGTCGAAGACAACTCGAAGCTTGGTCGTTGTACTGGACTCTCTGAAAACACCATGATGTGGAAGGTAATATGCGTGAGATGAAGAAGGCTGAGTTACTTCGCTCATGTGACCTAATGCTTCATACTCCTGCAAGAATTCTACGTAGCGATGCTTAAGTATTGGATCTCTCTCAAGTCTACGCTCTAACGACAGAAAGCGACGTTTAGCCATCTCAAACGAGTTACCTAATGCTTCAAGAGGTTGCTTTAAGGGTATGGTGACTATGAAACGACCATCTGCATCACGCCTAGTAGTTTTTATGTAGTTCTCTTCACATGCTCGCTCTTCGGCTGTGAAATTGAACTTAGGTGGGATAGAGTCAAGTTCCCAGAATCTTGACAGATCCATGGGCTCCTGTACGTGTGTGTGCTTGTCCTGCGAGAACATGCACACTGATGAATAAGCTATGTTAGGTTGAGGCATAGTGCCTGATATGAGCCATCCGAGCTTGGTCTCGAAGAGCGTTGGCATATGTCTACCTAGCTGTATACGATTACGACCAATCACACCCCAAAAGATGTCGGCTCCAACAAGTATGTCGATGGAAGAAGGGACATTGAAAGATGGATCAGCCAGACTTACGCCTGCTGGTAGCTGCAAGTCATGTAAGTCTATGTATGTATGAGGTATATGAGTGGTTATATTGGGCAAGACAAAACAATCAATGTTTATGTGATATGACCCATCGCACGATTGTAAATGTAAAGAACAAGATTGCGTAATGGTAGACACTTGACTGTTTATGCCTGCGACGTGTGAGCTTTCACTACGAATAGGTAAATGTAGCTTACCACAAAGGTCCTTGGTAACAAAGTTTGCCGTGCTTCCATTGTCAAGTAAGACTCTGGCGCTATGCGGCTTCCCGGAATGGTCCGTGACTCTGACCAAAGCTGTGGAAAGCAATACATGACGAGATGAAAATTCATGATTAGTACCAGTTAAAGTTATATGCTCCTTACTAGAGCTAGGATCATCATCATGAGAATGTAACATTGTATTATGCCTTTTTGTGCAGTACTTGCAGTGACCAAGTGGACAAGTAACCTCCAAATGACCTGGTCGTAAACAATTTAAACAAAGTTTAAAGTCTTTCACCTTTGATAGGCGTGCAGCGACTGAGAGCGCCTTAAATTGATCACAACTAAATATGTAGTGACTTTGTTTACATAGGGGACATGAAATATTAAATTTTCCCTTACTTGTTGTGACAGAAAAACTTTTTGGCTTACTGTGCGATGACTCTGGCTTCGATTTTAAACTCTGAGCCTCCTCAAGCGTTTCTAAAAGATTGCAGCGGTTAGATATAAATTTTGTGAACATATCTAAGGATGGATACTCAGTCAGAGTGTTCCTATACTCTTCCCACTGTCTGCTAGAAACCGGGTCTAACTTTGATGCCATTAAATGTATGACCATGTCACCCCAATGCTGTACGAACCGCCCTAGCGTTGCCAGTGACCGCAGGTTTTTGTTGGTTACATCAACGATCTGACGTAAACCCTGGCTACTTTCTTTTTGAAGTGGTTCCACATTAAATAAAGCTTGAAGATGATTATTTATTAATAATTGCTTATTATCGTACCTTTCACATAACAATTGCCAAGCATTGTCATAGTTGTCCCCTCTGAAATCTAAACTTTTAATAACTAGTGCTGCGCTGCCATTAAGTGACGAACGTAAGTAGTGAAATTTGTTGATGTTATCTATACTTTTCTCTTCATGAATCAATGACATATAAATATCTTTAAACTCCAACCAATCCTTATAGCCGCCGCTAAAGTGAGGTAGATTTATTTTAGGAAGTCTTACATTATTATGTCTAGTAACCATCGAAAGTTGTTCTTTGGAGCTTACCTTAGATGCCAGTTGAGCGCGATGCTGTGACAGAAGCGCGCGAGCAGATGCAAGTTGCTTGTAGTAGTTGCACTCGAATTTCTCTCGTTCGGAAAATTGCTCGTCGGGTTGTGCAGACAGGTACTCCAATTGACTCTGTAACTGATCATAGGTGGCATATAAGGAAACTATTTTCTCAATTCTTATCTCTAACTCGACAAGTTGTTCCTCGCTAAGCTGTTCGCAAGACTTAGTGGTAGTTATAAAAGTTGTGAATTGAGTAAGCTGCGATTTTACTGAGGCACGTTTTTTTGAAAGCTCTTTAATCTTCATTTCTTCAGCCATGGCTAAATAAGTAGGTAGCGGTTAGCGTCAGAGGATAGCAAGTTGGCAAGAAAAACTTGAAAATGGAATTTAATTTAAGAATAGATGCCAAAAGCACTGAAATATACGCTATAATGCGCCTGTAGAACAACAAAGAGCAAACAGCTGATTGAAGAAAGCTGCTATTCAAAACCAGTAGGCGGTTGGAAAGAAAAATGTTTGAATTCTAACTGTCAAACTGTGAAGAGAAAAAAAAACGGTGAAGGTGAACTTATGGCACTATCTTACAATCTAATGATAAGCTAGATTAATAAGCACTTATTACTAATTATTAATGGGTGTTATTCTACTTTTATGGGACAAATCTACTTGAATGGCTTGAAATATGACACTAAACTACAAGGAAAAAAACAATACGGACTGAAAGTGTATGATGAATTCTACAAGTTAAACAAGTAAATAACTAATAGTATGTGATGGGTAATACTCACTAGGACGAAAAGGTACTACTAATGTATGATTCACTGGTCTAATGCACTAACTAATACTCTAGTGGAATGAAAGTTAGTTGAGTTATGTACAAATGTTAGTAAGAATATGGAAAGATCTCACGAAATCCGTTGACTGCTTGTCCAAACCAAACGTTTTCTTGCTTCAAATGGATTGCGAAGTTCTTGGGCACTGCTTGGGCTGCTACGCTGCGATGACCCAGCTACGATGACCACTGAAGAACTGCTTGCTCCACCAAATACGCCTCTTCTCAAGGCGCCGTAGATGATGACCGAAGACTGGAACCAGATTCGCACGAAGGGGCGAGAAGTCGTCTTGATCTCGAAGTCCAATTTTCCAACGGCCGTTTTCAAAATTTTGCAAAACCGCTTGTCACTCCCAGTAACTGGTCAATAACACGTAGAAGGACCATAGAAAGGAATGGGTGATATCCTCAGGGTGTTAAGAGGACTAAAACGCGGTGACTTGCTATATAGTGGACTGTATAATAATAAGATTGTAACAAAGGAAAACAAAACGGTTAAATTAATTAGGCGAGAAAATAGGAGTAACGAATCGCTCGGTGGACGATGACGCAGTGCTGTGCCGGCCGGCGCGGGCTCGCAGCTCGAGCGCCCCCTCCGCGGCCTCAGCTCCCCGCCCGCGGTCGCCCGGCGGCGTCCGCGCGGCGTGATATTCTCGACAATCAACACTTTTTGAACGTCAAAAATCAAATCAGACATATGCACAAAAATCCAGCCAGCCTTTCCAATCTGTCTAATTTCAGGACCCATTGTAACAAACTCTACTCCAAACAACAGAAATCAAAAAACTCGAACCAAACAAAACTGCGGTTTGACTTAAAAAAAAATCTATCTGCAAAAGTGTAAACGGTAAAACCTTCCAAAAGGGAATTCAGTCACGAAGCTAAAGCTTCTTCCACACTGCGATACTATAATCGCGCGTTAGGCTGCGGGCACACTGCTGACTGCCCGTCCGGTAGCACCCTAATCATGTTACTTTAATGGTAATTGGAAACTGTACCGTTTGACATCAGAAACTCCATTGATGTTATGGTATTCGATTACACTGACAAGTTTTGCGTTTGGAGCAAATTGTAATAACTGGCTTAAGGGACATTTGACACCGTTTTGGTTGATAGCATCTTGGTTGGGTAAGGGCCGATAACGTTTATGATAGGTATTGTTAATTCTAAATTATCACTAGCCGATATATATGGCTAAGTTTAAATTCTATATCCTAGTGGTACCGACTTCTCTTTTGATACAGTGAAAGTTTTTAATGGAATTTGAATATTTTTGGTTAAAATTATGAAACCAGCATATTTCTCGCCATTTTTCCCACACGTGGAGTTCAGAAACTTTCCCACGAGAACGTTCTACTTTGTTATCACAAGCAAGCTGTATCTAAATCCAGGTCGTGGCATATTCATGTATGTTTCATCGAAATCAACTAAGCCGTTATGGCGTGAAAGTATAATAGACAGATGGACAGACAGAGTTACTTTCGCATTAAAATTTGTAATATTAGCATAGATTTTAAAACAATTTCTAATAAACTGTCGCTAGTCATAAAGTTATATCTAAATTAGAAAGTAAACATGTGAAGTATTTCATTAGAGAGTGTAATTGCTAATTATATATTGTTTTAATTGATTATACAAGTCGTACATACAATATTAAATCAAAGATATGCTCAGGGATCATAAAACGTACCAAGTGCGACTTTCGCAGAAAAAGTCATAACTAGTGACCTTATCTTTTCTAACTTTCTGACCTTTGACATATTAATTTGTTACAAACCTGCAATTTATAGACACGATTTATTTAATATCGGGCATTGTTAATTGTTTTTTTTTTGTTCAATTTGGTTTGTTAACAATATATAGCACTATTTATTTTGTATGAGAAGAGGCCTTTGCCCAGCAGTGAGACAGTAATAGACTATTATAATTACATATATTGTTACTAATTTTGCTGTATCTGCGTCTATTTTTTCGATATTATTTGCCATAGGGCTTAATAATTTCTGGTCACTGAATCATTTGATGAGGTTAACGTAAGACCGTAGAGATTGACATTAAGCAAAGAATGACCTACACCCAGCTCAGATCAAATGAGGGGCTCGGGTGTTTAACGACGGTTATGATGTGCCACCTAAAAATAGCAATTTCAGAAACGGCAAAGCCACGCCTTTTACTTATTTAAATAAAAACGCCTTTTTCAAATTCATTAAAGTCTGCGGCCAATCATTTAGGTAGTTTTCCGTACCTAAACAAAAAAGAAAAGCACCACACTTTTCTTTTTTCGTAAAAATATTCACTACATGTTAAATCTTGTTGTTCACTGAAACATATGCGGCAAATGAGATGATCAAGGGATTTAATGAACACTGAACACAGCAGAGAAGACTGTGATCAATCCAGAATTCTCCTAGAGTACCTACATAAGTATCTTGGTAAAATTTAATATTTTCTTTTGGCTAATTTGGAATCAGTCATTGCACTTCAAGTGGTCTCATTTCCACTAAGCGCTAACGCTACGATAAATTGCGACTAGAACGAAAAATTGCCTGATTTTCTGTCATGTGGTTTTTTTGGAATGATTTTCTCCATAGGCCACCTTTAAACAAAAAGTAATTAATATTGCGTGTATCCAACAAAACTAATAAAAATTTCTTGAGACACAAATAAAAGGCTAAAATCCACAATCACAGATAGTCGCCAGTCTCTATAAATCCTATCAGTATATTTAAAAGAGCTCCTTATATCCATGCAGGCTGCAACGTTATCCACTGCAGTGCAGAGCCTGCAATTTCTGTCTGCAGTTTCCCGTGGTCTTCGAGTCCCGCGAGAATTAAATGACTTCCCAACACTATGCTCTTTTTTAATTGATTTGGAGTAAATAATATTCCCAACTAAAAAATATCGGGAAACATTGATATTGGTTTTTCAATAAAATAAATGTACTACTGATAAATTGAAATACGTGCAAGGGATTACATTCGAATTGGATGAACTAAATTATTTTGAAGCTTGTAGCTATTGATCAATTTCAATAATACTTTTTAAAATAAAGTTTACTTTTAATTTATTTGTAAAAGCAAATTCACAAATAATCCTCAAAGTCGTTACGAAAGTATTATACCTAAGTACCTACATATTATGTAATTTAAATAAAATATTATGTACATACATACTTTATGTCATTGGAGCTGTTTTTTGTGAAAAATATAACAGAGGATAGCATCATATTCCAAGTAGGTATGACAATAATTACGTCGTACCTTTTTGCATGCATGTTATATCCCTGGGTGTTAATTTTCTACTTCATGGTAACAAGTTTTAATTCTGAACAGTAGTAGTATGACCATGGTCCTCTCCTTTGAGGGCAACGTTTTTATCGTTTTAAACGACGTTTTTCTTTTTATGAACTCCACAAACTAGTCAGATTGCATGTAGATCTCATAGATCTAATTATAATTTTGGTTTGTTAACGTTTGTCCACCAGAGCAGCTATATTTTTTATTTAAGCCTTTTTTTAAGCATCGTCATCTTTGTTGATAATGGTCCGCCTCTATCTACTGCTATAAGTACATATAAATGTATTTTCTTTCTTTCTATATATATGTATATACGCCTCTTTGCTAGTACCAAACTCCACGGTCCTATGCTTGTCTTCTCCTGAATCCTTCAACTGCAGTAAATAATTTAATACAAAAACCACATTTCAAAGTGTTCGTGTTCTTTATACAATTCTCTGGAGTGCATTGATAAGTTGCACAAGAATTGTATTTGTATGGAACAATATCGTCAATCATTGTTCTATCGCACCAGCCCACCGCGATCCGGCGCCCATTACAGTAATTGAATTGCGAACAATTTGTTTCCTTTGAAGAAATTGTTTATATCTTAACAACACATTTTACACCAGCCCAAAATGACCCATTAACTTTAACACACGGTCATAAGGTCGATTTTTGATCAGCAGTTACTTTTTGAACTGTAAATGGACAATGGTTATGGGGCCACTCGGAAGTATTCGGATTTTGATTTATACCCGATAACGGAATTCGCTTATACCCATGAATGCGTAACATCGTAGCAAGAGAATGCGGGGACTGGGAATTTATGCTGCTTCTTGTTTTGACTTTAAGTGGAATTGAGACAAGCGACGCTGCGCCCATTCAATGGGATTAAAACACCAAGAAATTTTACCGAAACATGGCCTTATTTGGTGACAGGAATTGCACAGATTTCAAACTATCTTGGGTAGGTACTTGTAACTTTAATAAGCCAACGAGATTGCGTTTATTAGCTGCAAATGGCTCTTTTAGTAATGATTTGCCAAGACGGGTTCCAGCTCTTATTATCAGTTAGGTTAAAGTCACTACTATCGTACCTGCGTAATAGTTTAAATTATGTCGCGCTCGCAGGGTTGCGCGGCAAATAATATGTCCTAGATCCCATGGCAAACTCCACCCGAGGTCAACTCGCTGCGCACCCGCTCCACGGCTTCACGAAGCAAACACCATTAGAATGCTACATTATTCCTGAGTAACACAGGGTATATTTATTACTAGAAAAATAGGGTCAGGGGTGGAATTAGGTGAACATTCAATGTCCAACCGTGCGAAGCCGAGACTGGCCGCTACTAATTAATGAATTTACTGGTTCAAGTGTCGCGAAGAAGAACAAGACCCCGCCCCTACACCAAGAATTACAAAAGAGTGGCATAACCTCGCAACTTCTGCAAACTTCAACACAGGTTTATGCATAAATACCTACTTCGTTGCTAGTAATTATGCCAGCTTAGTTTTTGTCTTAGTTTTTTGGAATCGCCAAAAGATTTGCAGCTCAATACTTTTTTGTTCACATGAATCGACTAAATGTGTGGAGTAGCTGATTTTTTTCCGCGATTTAAGAATTGGACCACCAAAAAAGTTATTCGTAATTTAAAACTCAGAAAAGGTCATTGTACTCATAAGTACAATGACCCTTTCTGAGTTTTCGGGTACCTACCTAAACAAAAACAGAGGTTGTAATAAAATATAACTGCCACTAACCTATCTAATTAAGGAATATAACAATTTGATGCTTTTATGTATTTAGTTTTAACTAATAAAGCCGGTTCAACCTATTCTTGCCTGGGAACCGTCAGATCTACTGCATAGTCAGCGCAATACGTCCCCACTGCTGGGACATGTCGGTTTTCTCTGTGAAGAAGAGACGAGGGGACGAGCCGACGCCAAGAAGCGGGCACAGTGCGGGCTGGGGGACGTATGTCTTCGGACTTTTTGCTTGTATGTCACGCTGCATAACTCACGAATTCACGATGTTTTCCTTTACTTTTATAAAAGCATATGCGGTGGTGATGAAATAAAATCTGTTTGTCAGTCGTTTGGCCACCTCTACCCTTTTTTTTTTTTGCGGAACAGGAGGGAGTGTCAGACTTTTACTGACTAAAACCAACCCACCGTCCACAGGTCCGCGCCTACGGTGGCCGGGGGCCACGTGGTGGCCCCCGGCCGGACGCCCGGGGCGTCTCCCGCGGCGGCCGGGATGCTGTGAGGTTCTCTCCCTCTCACGTTCCGCCACCTCCTTCTCTAGCATTACTGCTTCGCAGAAGGAGGTGACGGCGTCCCATTCCGTCTTGCTCCGGACCATGGCTTGCATCAGGGCCGGACGCGAGAGGTCGCCGCCGCCAATCGCCGCTTCGAGGACACGGCGGTGCTCCGCCCACTCGGGGCACACCTCCACCGTGTGCTCCACCATGTCCTCCGGTCGATCCTTGCAATGGAAACACCCGGGCGTTTCCTCCCGCCCGATTCGGTGCAGGAACCTCCCGAAACAACCGTGTCCGGTGAGGACCTGCGTCAGGCGGAAGGTGAGGACGCCGTGGCGTCTCTCAAGCCACTCCTCAAAGAGGGGACTTACCGCCACTATTGTGGCGAACCCTGGCCACCTCTACCCTAAGAATACGATCATATTTTATCACAAGAATATCGAAAAAATGACAGCGAAAATAATTGCATAAGTGCTGAGAACGTTTGCCTGCACAAATTCATAGCCCCAACTTTATACCACGTCGGCAGTTCACGGTGTTGACAAAGTTATAAGTAGTGACGTCACTCGTTTTCACATCCCTGCTAGACTAACTTGCGCTAGATACATTACTTACGGTAACTTTTATGTGTATGGAAGTTTGCCGTGTGAGGAAGACTTTATAGTATGTAATGTGGCTATGTGATTGAATGAAAATGATTATTTCACTTATTTTCATTAAGAGTATACCGACCCGCAGTTTCATGCTAAAACAAGTTGTGCATGTAGAGACTAGGCTTATCCATTTGAAACAACTTCCTAACATGTCGAAAAGTTAAATAAAACAGTTGGAAAAAACATGATTGTGTGTAACAACGTCACACGACAACATATATTATCATGTTGTTACTCATTTTAATACACGTTATAAGTAAGACGACTAATTGTAAAAAAAAACAAATATCACTTCTTTTAAAGATGGGGTTACGAGAAACGTCAAATAAAAGAGGGGGGGTTACACAATACAATCCTAATCAATGCCTCCTAACCCCACAAACATAATTCATCATAAAGCAAAGCACTAAAGCTAGACAGCCCACAACAATTAGGCCACCTGCCGCACCGCTAAAGTGCCAGGCGCGAGGCATGAGTAACGTGACGTCACCGCCAGCTCGCACTTCCCTCCAATCCTTTGCGATATTAATCTCCTTGAGCGCCGCTTAAGTACGACACCAGATTAACCGTAGTGGCCATTAAAACAGCGGGAACAGGACATTTCTCTGGATAACACCCATCTATAACATTCGAGGAAATAGGGTCAAAAATTCAACACACAAGGATGGTGCTGGAAGCCGACCCCAACATAGTTCTGAAAAGGCTAGGCAGATTATGATGTAGAGCTATGGCCCAGTCTAACATATTAGAATCTTTTTACCCAATAACTGTCACGTATTACAGTCTGTCTGCGTTATGGACGTTATACGCAGTCATCAGTATCAATAACTTAAACTATGGATCCCTGGAGTTGCATTGAAAGCCAGCTGTTTAAAACATTTCTTCGACATAATATGTAAACATTCATCTATGGAGCAGCTATTTGTTTTTGTATAGGCAGCCAAGTGTTTGCTCTTTAGGTAGAATCAAATTTCTGTAGTTTTCTTGCATAATAAACATAATCACTGTATAATATTCCCACTGCTGGGACACCGGCCTTCTATCTTTGGAAGAAGCGGGCCATAACTTCATAACCCACAGTGGCGGTTGACGGATTCATCGAATTTGTGGTACAGACGGCTCCATGAATTCCTTACCTCTTTTACTGAGTGTCTTAATGTGTGACAGATACCTTATTAATGCAGCTGTCTGTAAATGCCGTTTTCCACTCTCCAGATTGATATATCCCAATTTTTATAGAACTTTTATAGAATTTTTATAGAACTGAAGCTTTATCGAAGGTAGAAGTAATAGGACGTTGGAAATGTAAGTTATGTCTATCGGTTAGACCATTTATCTCCGAAACGGCTGGACCGATTAGTGCGGGCTTCTCTAATGGTTTGTGGCGTTAAAGTAGTGCTGCAGGTAAACCTTTTAGGGAATCCCTAGCAACTGTGAACTGATTCGCCTTCCTATGGCAATGGGGTTATTTATTGTTGGTTTTGTACTGCTTGACTACAGTGCGTAGCAGTTAGCAGTTGAATTCCTGCTACGGCTGGTGTCGGTCGCGTACGTCGGTCGCACGTATGAGTATGCATTGTGTTCTATATAGCGCCATACTGCGACGCTTTCGTCAGCGGCGCGTATGTTGCTACTGTTTTTCTCACTGACGTACGCCACCGACATCAGCGTAGCAGGAATTCAATCCTTACTGTTGCTTCATCAAAAAATATTTCCGTTTAGTCCTTGGTGGTCGACTATAGGTAAGGTTTATGCAGGGCCTCGATCCGGTATAACACGTGATTAAAGTAGGTACACAACTTGGACTTGCACAAACCACAAAAAAAATATTGATAGTTGATGGTTGTTGAGAGTTGTTCCAATGTTCTTCCAGGTCTGACTGTTTCTGTTTTAAAGAAATAGGAGAAGATTAAAAAAGAAAATTCGTTTCCGTCCACAGCCTTTTTGGCTTAAGTTTTGCATCAATTCCAGTATGTTTCCTGTGCCTTTATGTTTCCCAAAGCACATCAGCGGTTCTTCTACCGCTGACCGCGTGGCGTCACAACGTCAAGGTCCACAGCGCCGTGTGAACACGACGTGACGCGACGTCGGGCCGCGGGCTTAGCTCACACCTTCATATTTACCAGCCCTTTACTTCATCATCTGTAGTAAGACTGTTGCAGAAGTTCTTCTTGATAAACTTGTACAGCTCATCTACTGTGTTAAACAGACAATTCCAAACGCGCACACCGTCTTTGTTCCGTCCGTCGTAGGTACCTAAATATGACCAATAATAATAGCTGCATCTAACTGTAGACTGCTGTTCACGTACGATATTTTCTTAAAATATTGAAATCTTAACAGGGGAGAATGGAAGAAGAAAACATGTTTCGCCGACCCCAAATAGAATGGGACAAAGGCAGGAAGATGGCGATAATGTTTTAAATCTTAACATGAAAATTTATAAATTGTGGGACTTTTGAACATTAGGGATATGCATGTTTTTTTTTTTCACAAAGCGTGTTAACATCAGAAAAAGCAAAGTGAAATTATTTTTTTAATATCTATAAAAAATACTAAGTTATAAGCATTTAAAACTGCTGATTAGACAGAGAGATCCGATACAGCGAATGACGTCATTCGCTGCATCGACGTCAAAAATCCATACTAAATTCCGTTTATCTAGAAAGAGATGGAAATAAAAGTTTAAATGGTTATAACTTTTGTGTTGTTTGGCCGATTTATGTCTTGTTTTCGCTTATTGACATTATATTTATAGTACTTTAACATTCCATATCAAAATAAAAAATTATGCATCATGAACAATTATTCCGGTTTGCACCGACGCTGACGACTAAGTAAGCGGCTAAGATGAAGGTACGTTTTAAAAGGCTAGTCTGTGTGAATTAGCTAAATTATAATACTGGCTGATAGTTTCTGCGGAATGCCGGGGCCAACTGGTTTCAGTTACAAGGATTCGCATACTCGATTCAATTAGACAAGTAGGCTGAATTGGATGTCTGTACTAAAGTAGACTATGTAGTTCTAAATAGTTTAGGTCTACTTTACATAATTGCATTTTTTCTAAACCGCCATGACTAAGGATTACACTACCATAATTTGTATTTTTAAATGACAATTATTGATAGCAAAGTAAAAGACACCGTAGCTTTTAAACTCTACGATTACAAATTTCAAATAAGATCAAATTCCAGTTGATGAGATGTCCACGACATTAATATTAAATTCACGATCTTTACTCACCTTTCATATTTTAACATTTTACACAAAAAGTTATAATTTGAGCTCATAATGAAACGCTATTGTTTTCCCGCGAGTAATTGACGTGTGACGCGCTGCGGTACGATGCGGGACGTTGCGGTGCGATGCGACGCGACGCGATGATTAACGAGCGAATTGTGAAGACTCACTTGAGCGTTATCCCTGATAGCCACAGAGCCCACGTATGATGTTTTATAGTGATATTGATATTAAATAATTACAAAGCATTTAATTCACAGTGCCGTGGTTCTCAATAACCTACTTGCTTTGGAATGTTCATCTAGTTTACATTTTTCTGGCTGACCAACTCCTCGGCTTTATTTCATTTAAAGTAACCCAACTGGATACCGGTTTTTCCCTCTCATAGAGAGGATACCTGTGTCTCAACAGTGGGAACATTAATAGGCTGATGATGATGATGACTGGATACGACATCAAGTCTTATCAGCGCTGTCCGAACGGCCAAGAAGCTCACAAATTTAATTTATGCCATTATTTGTTTTCTTGTTTCTCCTACTTCCCTTATTTATCTTGCTCCTCACTTTCAGTATAGTAATAGAAGTCTGCGCTCATCCCAAAACCGTGTTCTTTAATGTCCCTCTTACCGCAATGACTTCATTCACCGATCACTCTTCGTCCAGTCTATTTCGCAGCGGAATTCACTTCCCCGGAAAATTAGAATGGTAACCAACCTTTTATCTTTTAAAATGAAACTTCGCGAGCACTTTCGAAAAAAAAACTGGTAGTATCGTCACAACATCGCCGTTTTTCTCATTGTTTGTTTATTTTAATGCACTATAATTTTATGTTAGTGTATAAAATCTTAGTATAAAATAAGTGTCTCTGCTTCACCCGAAGGTTGACTGGTAGAAAATGCCTAAGGTATTTAGTCCGCCTCTGTACTCTGTGCTTGAAGTGTTAAATAAATATTCGTCATCTTGTTCAACCCAGATGATGTGATATCTTAGTTACTAGCTCCCAAACTAGGAGTATAATGCGACACCCGCCTGTCTCCATACATTATTTATTCACTTGATACGAACGCCTAGGTATCCCAACAAAGACAAACTAGATCCAGGCGTCGTGGGTCCCCTTACTTAGACAACGGCTTAAATAATGTAACTTCATAACTATGCCTAGTACAGGTGTACCAAAGTAATCTGATGACATAAATACAGAATTTTTGATGAAGATTTAAACACCAATCGCTGCTATGAGCTATTGTAGTCACAAACATTAATATTTGTGACAGCAATAAGGCTTGCTGTAACGATTTAACGTTAGTTTAGATTTAACGTAAGTTAACGAAATAAAGCCAACCATGGACAATAGGTACAGTCAAACAGACATTATAATATAATAAGTAAAGCAACACGTTCTACAGCGACCGTAGCCAGCTAATTGAATATGGTCCTTGGCCTTTGTAGTATTAAGCTTAAAATTAAACACGACAAAGCCTTTGTTTACATTTAGAGAAAAAATATAAATAGATCACCCGGAATGTGTAAAAAAATATAATGTTCCTGAAACGTTTACCAATTGGTAACTAACCTCCAATCAGTACAGCATTATTTAATTCATTTAAACTATCAACAGGCGTATATATTCGGTCAGTCAGCAATATGATACTTGTAACTCATTCTAAAGCGTAGGTTCCTATGGAGAAGATCGGTTAAGAAACTCAACACTCTTTTATTCTATTTGACGTTGGAGACTCGGAGTGTTTCTGTTGGAGAAATAAAATAAAAAAAACCCGGTTTAATATCTTTATAAGAGCAGAATAGTATAAAATTGCTACAACATATAAAATATCGATTCCCATGCGCTGAATTGTTCAGTAAGCAATATAGCAAGTGCAATCTATCAATACGACGGACACCTGGGGCGGGAATACATCAGCAGCTATTCAGGGTACTATCGTCGCTTGTTGTTACCCTGGTACAAACCACTTGTTTAGAAGCCACTTAGTAGAGAGTTATTTATGCATGAGCTTGAGGTTAGTTGTAACTCGCTGTCACATTGTGTACCTATGTGTGTCGTTTGAGGGTCTATTCACCAGGCCTGAAATAAGGCTTGGGCCTTATTTCAGTCCTTGTCCAGTTCATTGCTTCTGGAGACACGACTTGTCTGCGGCATTCGTGATTTGCGACAAACGTTTTCGTGAGTACCAACGCTCCGCTAGTCACGTTTCATTTATTGTGTCCATATTTCATCCAAATCAATCCGTTCAGTAGTTTTTGCGTGGAAGAGTAACAAACGTCCGTACGTACATACATCCTTCCATACAAACATTCGCATTTGTAATAGTTAGTACAGGTCTTACACGCTAGGGTACACCTAACAGGTTTGCCTGTACAGTTGGACTGTTCGGTATAACGGGGCGTGTATGTTGCAAAACTGTGCCGGTTTAGTAGAGGCAGCTCAAGCTTGTCTGACGGGTGAACCTGTACAAGCAATAGGTAAACCTGTCAGGTACACCCTAGTGTGGCTACCTTAAGATATTATCTATCACATATACCTGTAGCCACGTCAAACGCGCGTAGGTTAACATTAAAACGAGCCCTTGTTAAATCAAAATACACGAATGCTTTGCGCTGCGATTGCAAATTTAATCAAGCAGGGAACGTAAAATTCTAACCGAAATTGATGCCAATATTTTAGTATAACTTACAAACGCACTCCTTACGGATATTTTGGAGCTTTTTGAAGTATCTCGAACACTTGTTAGGCTATTTAGTGTGGCTGGATTATTGGAGTCTAGTTTGAAATATTACATGATGTAAGGCCCCCACTAGGTGTAGTGTGACCTGTGAAGGCCGTGGCAGCTGCATGCTAGAAGCACAGAGACGCTTGGAGAGACCTGTGTCCAGAAATTTACGTTTGTCGCCTGAATTAATAATAATGACCGCTCGAGTCGATCTTTAGGTTAAGCTGTGCTTGCCTAAGTTGGTCTGTGGATGGGCCCATTACATATCGAGTTTCTAGTTTGGCTACTTACTTTTTTCAATTGAAAGCACGTTAAGCTGTTGGTCCCAGCTGTCACTTGTCTAACTTTGACAGTCGTTACAGGTAGTCAGTTGCCCAAAAAGTCTGACAACAAGTCTTAACAAGTGGTATCGTATTACCTAGTATGAACTGGGTTGTCAGATAGGCAGTCACTACATGTAAAATACTGGTATTCAGCTGCATCCGGTTAGACTGGAAGCCGACCCCAACATAGTTGGGAAAAGGCTCGGCAGATGATGACGATGAATCAGTAATTTAGTAGTACTTGTCATTTCTAGGACTTTCCATTACTTTTATGAGTCTTTTCCCCAAATTAAGAGACATAGAACAAAAATAGACGTCTTGAACAACACCCAGTAGCAACAGATTTGTGATTGTAGTTTATTTTTCTAGGCATTAAACAAGAGAGATCCCACACACATCGTTTTACCAAAATACAGCTAGATGATACAGAAAACATAAACAAAATATAAAAAAGCCTGTGGTAAAGTTCAATACGATATCTTACAAATAAATTATATAGAATGGGGATCCGCGGTAAATATTAGGAATGGTTCAAATCTTATCTGGAAATTAGAGCACAGCTAGTAGAAATAGAATACTTCAATAACAATATAAACGAACTTCAAAAGTTTCGGTCTGACAGAAAGGCGATTAGCGCATCAATACCACAAGCAAGTGTTATTGGATGTCTTTTATTTATTATTTACATCAATGATCTCCCAAAATTTATAGCAGAAACCGGAACCTTTTGGTTGTGGACGACATCTCCATTCTCACCCAATGTCATGACAACATAAACTTAAACAACACCCTTAATTCTCAGCAAAATAATGACGTGAAATGAAATGAATTGAAGTGAAATGATGTTTATTTGCAAGTAGGTTCTTACAAATAACCTGGTAAACGAACACAACCTTAAAATCAAAGACTAAACTCATAACTTTCCATCCCCACCAAAAAAATCCTCTAAATCTCTCTTTTCTTTTAATAATCATAAAATAGAAACAGTCAATAAATTCAAATTATTAGGCATAACCATAGACAAAAATATAAATTGAAAGTCACACGTACAAAACATAAAATCAAAACTTGTAAAATTTTTATATGCTTTTCGTGAAGTCAAAAAAGAACACAAATTTACAGACTGCCCTGGTTACATACTACGCCTATGCTTATGCATGGCTTAGCTACGGCATTATAATGTGGGGATACAGTACGGATGCACTTCCACTGTTCACCGTTCAAAAGAAATTCATCCGTATCCTGGTAAATATACAACAAACAGATAGCTGCAAACCCCATTTTAAAGAACTAAATATTTTAACTCTGCCTTGTATATATATATAAGACAAATTTTCTATTATTTTAGGAATTACAATTAAACCATTTGTGTTGCTCTGAAAAAACAAAGTTTATTTTAGAATTTCTTATAAAATCTTAATCTGTTTTACACATAAACTACTATATAATTATCTTACCTGAAAAAACAAAGAAACGACAATTAAAGTTTAATTGTATTTATTGTAACCCCTCTTTAATGTTTAAAACAATCCAATGTGGGTTTCAATATATTTTCCTCAAAACCGTTTATTTTTGACAGCTCTCTGGTCTTGTTGTATTTTACCATAGAGTATGCTCTACAGATAAAAATAACTAAGAAGATAACATTCTTTACATCTCCCCCCCCCCAAAAAAAAAAACTTTTTTACAAAAAGTTTCAACTAAGTACTTACTTTAACAAAATTTAGTCTAATTATACAATATTTAACTTAAAAACTAATTATACAATAATTATAAACTACTTACCTAATTCTAATTAAACTAAATTTTACAACATTTTTTAATATTAAATTATTTTTCTTGTCTTATTTCTGCTTTTATTTAGGTATGGGTATAAGTTTTGTTATATGAAAGAGATTTGACTCTGGTTTTTTATGACCTGTATCAATTTTATATATTGAATTTGATATTTTTTCAATAATTTTAAATGGACCAATTCTTAGTTCATCTAATTTATGCCTATTTAGTTTGTTACCATTCTCTACATAAACCATATCTCCCGTATTAAATTCAAACTGTGTCCTGTTTTTATCAAATATTTGTTTATTGTAGTTATGTGATTTAATTGATTTTTCAAATGCCATTTTTTTATCACTATTCCATTCATCTTCTGTTTTGTCTTTTTTTAATTCACTTGGCAATAAGGAAACATCTGTGCCATGTAATAGGTATTTTGGTGCAAAGCCAGTAACTGTATGCTCAGTATTATTATATTTATCTACACAGTTATGTGCAATGGTTGTCCATGCTTTTTTATTATTACCCGTTTCGTTCATTCTACATCTGATTTTGTTTACAAGTGTTTGGTTAAGTCTCTCATTTAAGCCATTAGAAAATGGGGCATTTACTGCTGTAAAAATTATGGGTATTGATTTTTTTTCTAAAAATAATTTAAATTCTTTTGAGTTTATTCCCGGATACTGATCAGTGAGAATCATTCCAATCGTATAAGACTCTGTTACATTACTGATCAGTCTTACAAAATCGTTAGCACTTTGTGTTTTTGATGTAACAATATACGCATATCGTGTAAAATGGTCCACTAACAGATGTAAATATCTTTTTGTTGATCGTGAGCCTCCAAAACCTCCAATGGTATCCATTGAGACTATTTCAAAAGGTTTTGTGGCAGGGCCTAAATGTGACATTAGACCATACTTATCTTGTCCTCTTGTTTTATTTTTTATACATATTTTACAACTTTTACAATGTTTTTTAATATTTGTTGTTAAATTATTTGCCGTATACAATGGACTAATTTTATTTAGCATTTGTTTTACGCCTAAATGATACATGTTTTCATGTACATGTTCAATAAGTTTTTTACTGTAATCTTCTGTTAAAATAATTTTTTCTCGTTTTCTAACCCTCTTGTAATAAACGTTATGTTTTGATATTAATTCCGTTTTTTTTATTTTGTATGTCTACATTGTTTTCTTGATCTGTAATAATATCATTCAATTTTACCATGTTCACAATTTTTAATTGTTCATCTGTATCTTCACTTGAATCTAGTACTGGGTTCCTACTTAAGCTGTCTGCTTCAATATTTTCTTTACCCGGTGTATATTTAATTTTAAAATCGTATTGCGACAAATAATATGTTAAGTCTCCTAATTCGTCATCTGTCCTAGATTTAATATTTAAATTTTCTAGTGGTTTATGGTCACAATATACTGTAAATGATTTACCTATTAACCAGTATTGCCAGTATCTTATGGATTCTTTTATAGCTAAACATTCTAAATAAATCGCCTTCTTCTTCTTTTGTGCTTTATTTAATTTTTTTGAGAAGTATGCTACTGGCTTATCGTTTTATAAGACAAATTTTCAATTATTTTAGGAATTACAATTAAACCATTTGTGTTGCTCTGAAAAAACAAAGTTTATTTTAGAATTTCTTATAAAATCTTAATCTGTTTTACACATAAACTACTATATAATTATCTTACCTGAAAAAACAAAGAAACGACACTTAAAGTTATTATTTAAATTGTAAATTCCCTCTTTAATGTTTAAAACAATCCAATGTGGGTTTCAATATATTTTCCTCAAAACCGTTTATTTTTGACAGCTCTCTGGTCTTGTTGTATTTTACCATAGAGTATGCTCTACAGATAAAAATAACTAAGAAGATAACATTCTTTACATATATACTTGAAATATGCTAATTCGCTGACAAACACCCAGACTTTTACACTAAACGAGAAGACATACAAACAAGATACACATTCCGACACAAAACACGACACAACCTATCACAATCCCGCTTAAAAATACATTCAACAAGTCCTCTGGTTATGTCAGTAAATATATACATGTTACCCGAATCCTTAAGAGAAGAAAAAAAACTCCATATACCTATTCACAAATAAGTTGAAAAAGTTATTATTGACCAAATGTTATTACAGTGTCGACGAATATTTAAACGATAAATCCTTAAAACTTGAAAAATAAATGTTTTTTGTAATGTTAATGCTTTTTCAGAATAAGTTAGATTATAACATACTTAAATGATAAGTCCTGTCCACATTATCTTACTTTTGCTGTGCTCGACAGGGTCCACGATTGTTCCCAAAGAAATGTTTACCACCTAAGCCTACATTGTGGAATGCAATAAAAAATTGAGTATTGAGTAATGAAATATATTCACGAAATCAATGCAAATTAGCTAAAGAGAATTCAAATGTTCCGATCACTTACATAACTAGCTATCAAACATTTACTGAAGGGAATCTTAATTCCTGCCAAGCTTTGCGATCAACAGAACGACCACAACTGTTTAAAATGCAGGCTTCAGTTTCAGCCGGTTTGAGTTTGAATCAACAAGAATTTATCCTTAACGAATTTGTAACTGAGTTTTGTGACATTGAAACCGATGGGAATTATCTTGACCTAGAATACAGTTTGTCTTACAGAACACGATTTTATCTATGATTTATTTGATCAAGGTTTACATTTAACATACTTTTAAACAGATTTATTTTCTTCCATAATTGACCTTATATAATATAACTAGCTGACGCGTCACATAAGAAAGAGAGAGGGTTAGAGAGAAAGAGTGTGAGTCAACCTTAAAAGATAGACATTATGCTATCGCGGAACAACAACACTAAAATATTTTTTCAATTCGAAGTTAGCGCGTTCAACCAACAAAACAAATAATATTAGTATAGATTCAAGTATGTAAAAATGTAATTTCTCGGAAATATTTGCATTAATCGCTCAAATATTCTACTTATGGGCTTCCATCGATAGCCTTACGTGAAGACGTAAGGCTAAAGGATGAAGATCCTTAGACACTCGATGGCAGTCATAGTCCAGCTAGATCGAAAGTTCTCATCAGGGTGCATGAAATGAGCCGAGACACGATAAAGATGCTGTAAACTCTTAGGGACCTCTTGCAACTGGCTTCCGTGTCCATCGTTAGACCGTTGATTACAGTCATACTCTAGCTAGGTCTAAAGTTCATAAACGGCCTACCAAACGTGCATTAGCACTGGATATTACCCCCTTGTAACATTGCGTTCTACTCGTAGCTGCAAACCAAGTCAAAATCTCCCTGATTAAATAAATTATTGGAATCTTAACTCCTCTTTCAAACAGAAAACTATAGTTAAATAAAAAAATTATGACAAATAATTACCCACGACTATCTGATGTGTACTTTTCTACAACAAGTCGTGTGCACCGTGGTATTTTCCAATCGGGATGAATTTTCAAAAGTTAAAGTTAAATTTGAAACAAGTGAAGAAAATAATGTTCTTATTATGTAGAGCAGAGAATTTACCGTCGTCCATTCCTCTAAAAATTTGTACATATGCACAAAAAATTTCAACTCAAACCGCCAACAACAAATCGTCACTTAGCAACAATTCCCGACAAGTTGATATCCCGATATCTCTGTACCGATACACACGTACATAAGTATCGACATACGATCTCAAATCCGGACTGTTCGCTATCTGCTAAACTTGCTTGTCCATTTACTGGGCAAGCACAGTATAGCTGTAAGCCAAAAAGCCGTAACTCAACAAGTCTATGTTTCGAGAAAACAGGGAATAGGTACCTACATACATACCTACATAAGAATCATGTGAAAGTTGGATGTCTTTTTTTCTGTGGATACAAACACAAAATATTATGAATATTTTTATTGCTGGTTTTTTTTTTACATTTCCATAAAATACGTTTCTAGTGCTCCATGATGATTCAGCCGCATCAAAGTTGGAACGGAGATATTGTGATAGAGGGTATTGTGTTAATGTTTGTTCCTTTGTGGCGCTCTAGACACCAAACGCGTGGGTCAATTTTGATGATTCTTACGTCAATCGATTTTTTTTAATCTTGCGAGTGTCACTAAAGACATGACAGTAATCAAAATTCAATAAGGCAAAAACCAGAGGCAGTATTGTGACAAAAAAAAAATTGACGGACTATGTTACGTGGGGTATCATTCAATAGGTATTTGAAAATCATCTTTCATTTCGAATGCCCATTTAGGATTTACAATAATTATAAGTAGGTTATTCAAAATGACAATTCATACAAAAGTGAAAAAAAAAGAAGTTAAATCGTCTGTAAAATCTTTCGCATTATTCAGATGGAAAGCTGAAAATAAATTTTAAATTGAAATATAAAATTATTAAAACTGCTTTCATATGCGCTAGTTTTTTTGCTATCATTCGGGTTTTTTTAGCTTATATATTTTTTTTTTGATAGTCTACATTGTGTCCCACTGCTGAGCAAAGGCCACCTCTTTCTCCCTTAAAACCCCTCTGTTATGTTATGTGCCATTTCTGGCCACGCTTTGCCCACAAACATGATCAGATCGCCACACCACCTTCGCCGCGCCTTAGTATATTTAATAAAATTTCCACAAGAAAAAAAAACAAATGTACGAACAGCGCCCTTCTGACAATGTCATTCGAGCGCTGAAAGAACCATGTCGTACTATATTGTTAGTACGTGTGACTGTGTAAGTGGCAACGGGTGGGGACGCAAGGACATACAATGACCTTTTTGGTAAGGTTCTGCAGAAAGGTCAGGCGTGCGTGTATGATATATGAACGTGGACGATCCGAAAGGACTATGTTTGGATTGAATCAGGTAACGTTCTGTCGTTTCTGACTACCACGGGGCTAAAAAACAGGCTTTTCGACTCATTGGGATATCGCTTTTTATCTTACGAGGGCAGTTGTTCAGTTCGGCGGCACTCGGCAAATGGCGCACAAATTCGCTCACGTCCTAATTACATTTCGGTATCGTCATGCGAAATTGAATGTTATCCCATGTAGCAGCGTCGGTTGCGGATCGATCACGATGATTGTAAATAAAAGGGATATGGGGCGAGGTTTGATAGAAGTTTATTTGACCACACTATTTAGTTCATTTTCATGACCAATACTCACTCACTCTCTTTCATTTCTACCTCCAAAAAAATTGGACCGTTTAGATTTTCACAACAGGTTAGGTATTGTGGGTGAAAATAAACCGGCAGAAGCTCCCTCTAGGATGCTACTTACGCTTAACCGGCGATAAGCGGGTGCCCTATGTACAAGCCACTTACCCTTCAATGAAAACGCCGCGTTATGTTACGTTAAAAAGCTCCTTCCCACAGTACACAGCTAGACTGCAAGGATTACTCGTCAAGGAAACCATCCGAGATAAGGGCCAACATAACCTCAATCCGTAGATTGACTCCTACACAAAAAAGCCAAACATATTCTACTAACCCTCAGCCAACCAAAATAAAAAATACCGCGTTATCAATTCACTCGCAGCTTTCACTAAGAAAAACAAGGAAACTCAACATAAATAAGGGGGAAACACTTTCTTAACAATACATCAGTACAGCGTAACATCACAGTAGGCATGTTATTATTAATATACAGTATTTCAACTAGGAACAAAATGGTAGGAATCGGGTGACATCACACATGCAGGTAGCAGGTAGCAAGTTAGCAAGTGGTTACGTCGAATGTGTAGTTGTGTTTAATAGAGTAGACTCAAAAAGTTAGTTGACAATCCTAACAACTTTTGTTTGATAACAAAAAAAAAGCCTAGTGGGTTTACTGGTTATCTTCTTACTGTAGTAAGTAACGTGTATTAAGCATATCCTTCAAACACAACACTTTTAACAGACAACGCCTGTGAACACACAAAAAAGCTTATACATGAGAAAGCTATTTATTATGTCCGAGTGTTTGATAAAAGCGACGCAAATAAACATTTTCCTAGCCATCGACGGGTTCTTTGCATAAATTTCAGTTATGGCAAGACATTTGTCAATGGATAATGCGGTGGCGGCGATATTCATGGTTCCGTATATCGGGCGCAGGCATACATCTTACAGAACGCCGACTGTTCGATAAACATGATCTACGACCCTCTAAGACTGTGTGTATTCCTTTTGGCGTTAAAGATAGCGGCAATTATTGTCCCTTAATATGTTCCGTATGATAATTTAGTTTATATCAACAGCATTCTTATGAAGAAAGCACGCGGAATGGTTTTTTGATGGGATTATGTCTGGATGCTTTGTACCGGTACAGGGAAATTTAAATCTTGAGGAAACACAGAAAACGAATTATGGTGATCAAAATGAAATTTCAAAAAGACTTTATTGCTATTACTATATAATGGCTACGCTTATCTTGCTGTAGCCATTCTTTTAAAGGCATCGCAAAAAAAAAACACTTCCAGAATAATAAATCTTCTAATTTTTATTCAAACTTCCCAAATCTGTAGGAGACGGTAGAAGAAGTGTTGACAGTTGACATTCAGAAGATCGCAATAAAAACGTGGCGGGAAGCGTGGCCAGAAGGCCAGGGGTGGGGGCCAGGAAAGAATGGCTCAAAAGGCAGGAGGCCGATACTCAGCAATGGGCAGAACAAGGCTACCAGCGATGACGATGATAAGATCTCTAAGTCACGCCCAACAAAACCATATAAGTATCTATCTAAAATATAAGAAGTAAACAAAGTCAAAGGCTAAATGAGATATGCTCCAAAAGGCATCGTTTCCGACAGGCAGCTCCTTTGCTCAGGACACTCATCCCGGATTGTATCGGCACTGAGATTCCTACAATAATGAGACCCACCGCCATGAGAGCGATGCCTACTGAGGTACAATTTATTGTGAATTCTTTTTATACTTTTGTTTTAGTCGAGTCGGTTTTCTTTTGTTTGGTCGTGGTATTTTTAGGGCTCCGAACCCAAAGGGTAAAATCGGGACCCTATTACTAAGACTCCACTATTTCTGCCGCTATCAAAACAATTAATACTAAAAACAGAATAAAATATTTTTTAAACGCGATTTTTATGCCGTTTTGTCTTATGTTGTATAGATAAGGGTACGGAACCCTTCGTGCCGACTCGCACTTGGCAGGTTTTTAGTTTAGGATAGCCTATTAAAAATTACCATTTTGAACTCCACTTTATTTTATGTCGTTGCAGCATGTTTTTTTATATTGCACACTTGCTACGTGCTGTAAACATCAAAAGAAAAGTGAACTATTCGAAATTAATTTAAGTCTATGGGTACTTAAAAGACGACAGACTATCCGTGACGCACTTTTTAGTCTGCGAAAACAGAACCTAAGCAAATATATGCAGTAACGTATACGACGCGCAAGAATCCGTGCCATTCTGGCAGATCACGCAGCGCCGCGCCGCACAAAAGTGCGCGAAAAAAATAAAACGTTTGCTTCAACGCGCGCTAACGCAGATGGCGTACACTTTTAGTATGCAATCTGCACTCGAATAGAATGATCGAAGATGTGCGTCGTCTGCGTTGAGTCTGCGTAAAATCCGCAACGGACTTTTTGTATGCCGTGCAGACATTTTGTGCGCCACAGACTCATCCGCACAAAAAGTCTGTCGTCTGCGCAGGCTCTTATCCTAACTTAATTTAATAAATGCGAAAGTAATTTTGTTTGTTACCTTTTCACGCCTAAAACATTAGGTGTACAGAACATAGGGTACCTTACATACCGAAAAAAGTACTGTTCCCGAGGAAAACAACAATAACATACTTATTATAATAGCTGGCGCCACGTGTCCTTCGAATCATAACAACAACAACAACAACAGCCCATAACGTCCACTGCTGGACATAAGCCTCTCCCATGATGGGAGGAATTTGCCGTAATCTCCACGCTTGGCATGCGGATTGGAGATCGCTGTGATGAAAGACTAACAGAAAACGCTGCTGCCCATTCTCTGGTCTACGGAGGCGCAAGTTGTTCTGCCTCAGACATTAGTCGCCTTATACGACACCTGTGAGTGTAATGGGTTGGTTATATTCTACTCTGCCGGATACCACACGGCTAACCTTCGAATCATGTTTGAATTATATTATTACAAGCAGAGTACAACCCGAATTGATTGTCCAATTCTAAATTAACGCAAGCCAAGCCGCGGCAAAAATCTAGTCAAAAATAAACAAGGAAATAAGCAAATTCACCGGAGAGCCCGTAGAAATAAAACTTTATAAATACCTTTGTATTGGAAATAAATAGGTCGCCATGTTGGCAAGGTGCTCTCTCAACCTGTCGCTTTTTGTTCCTGTTTACAGCTGCCATCCGGCTGCGGAACATTAAGTAGCATGTAGGAATGCCTGCTCACTGCTCAACTGGCAATGCATAATGCCCATAAATAACTACACTTGAAAAATGTTTTAAATGCTTTGAAAAAACATATTTTTAGTAAGTACCTACTTTAAAAGTACCTGAATATTTAGGTATGCAAAGTTATTTGTTTCGTGTTGTTTGTATCTGCATGTCCTATGGGTAATGGGTATACCTGCCTGTAATAAAATTATTTTATTAATTTGCTGTTTCTTTTTTCAGTGAGTAGTTTAATTTTTGTGTCATTTATTTTATAGGTACTTTTGGAATTAATATTAACAGTTGTGAAGCTTAGATAGGCAGTCATTTCGTGTAAAATATGCGTATTCAGCTTCATCCGTTAAGACTTTAAGCCGCTTCATAGTTGGGAAAATTGCTGAAGTGAAGAAGAAGCTGAAGTTGGGAAAGTTGCTGAAATTATTTACTACAAATATCACAACGCAATTATTTGAAATCAACAATTCCTGAACAGATTACAGATTATTTCACTCCGACACCAGCTAGTTATGAAATAAGAGAAAGTCGAATAATGAGTCAATTTAACAAAGTTTTCAAAATTCGCGTACCTACACATTCAGCTTGCGTATTTGTCAAACAATTCAATTTTACTTTAATAAAGTAATAATTTTTGGATTCTGTTCGGTAGGTTGGAAGTTATAACGATTTTTGTGTGCCAAGCGCAGTGCGGCCGCTTCGCTTGACACCATGTGCCCAACTGCCCATGTCTCAAGGAAGTCGTCTGATAGATGTATGGTAAAAGTTTGTGCAGTAAGCCACTTACACGGTGTTACTGCTGACACTGAATGTGTTATAAGCGAACGGAATGTACTTGTTATGTTAGCTGTGCGTCGTGCATCGGTTCTCAGAAGTTGTGAAGCGTTCCAACATATGGACTCTATGATACGAAAATTTCGTTGCACTCTTGTGGACGTGAAGTAAGTACCCACCCATGTAGAATATTTTAGATCAAATCGTAAAATGTTGATCAGATTTTTGTACAACGTTATTTTACCCGCCTGCTTCAGAATATGTATGTATGCTATGGATGTACGTAGGCACTATGTCCGTGTCCGTTCCATTGTGACTTTGTAAATCCTAAACGGATAAACCGATTTGGATACATTATACGTCATTAGATGTCGTCGAAAAATAAAAAATCAAAGAAATGTTACGGGTTTTGGGCACCATAATAATAAATAAATAAAATGATTTCTCTCAGGTCCGACACCCATACCTATAAAACAAAAATAGATAGACACAAATACAAACACAAAACGAATATCAGAATTACATTAGAGTTACTTCGGAAACATTATTGAATTAAACTAGATTAAATTCACAAGTCAAACGTAAAAAATACACAATCAATAAAATTCAGAGTAAATAAATAAAATGTAAAAATAAATTATCATATTATTAAAAGATTAATTACAAAATGTGGAATTACAAGAAATAAATTTAAATGTCAAGTCTGGGATATATACCTAAATTACACAACACTATTTTTTTGTCGTTTTAATTATTTTAAGGGCATCTAGTACTCATGAAAATGAACAACTTTTACTATGGGACCGACTATGAAATCTCGAAAACAAAATCTGCTGCTTCATACATTATTGGTCGCGTAACTCGAAAAAATATAGGCAGCAGCTGATATTTTCTTCGAGATTTCATAGTCGGTCCCATAGCACTTTTACTATGGGACCGACTATTCATTTTCATGAGTACTAGATGCCCTTAAAGTAATTAAAACGACTAAAAAAATGTGTTGTATATATTGTGGAGTTGTTTTTTTTTCTCTAGAACCGTCGGGCGTGGTATCAAAATTAAGGGTTTTAAAAGGGGATTACAAAAATGTAAATAACTTCTAAGTTTAAAAGCAATTCGAAACGATGAATCGTTTAAAAAGTGAAAAATAATGACATTCCACCCACGACAAAAAAAACCTATTTAAAGTAAATATTTAAACTTCAGCTGTTTTAAAAATTACTCATTTCCACAACCTGTTACTTTTGGTAAAGAGAGAGACAGAGTTACCTTAGCATAACTGGTTTGGATGGTAAAAACTGTTGTTTTTTTATTAATTATTAAAATACCAAATCATGCTTACAGGCGTCATGTTATGGCGCAGATAACCTTACAATTATTATCATGGCTTATCAATGTCGTAACAAAAACATATTATTATATTGAGAACAAATTGACGCAATCATTCAAATACGTTAATCGAGTACAGTCATGGGCCGACTAACTGGAGAAGAGAAAACATTTTACGAAGAAAATGGCTACATAGTTCTAAAAGAGGTGCTTTCAGAAGAAGACTTGACTGCCATCAGTGATGAGTACGACAAGTTGTTCGCGAGGAAGAACCATGATAAGATGGAGAGCTCGTGGGTCGGCAGTGATGCAGACGACCGAAGGAACGACGCCGCGCAAACTGTGAGCACCTGATTCACGTAATACTAGCTTCTACGACTTCGCCCGCGTGAAAAACATATGCTGCTACACTCGGGAATAGCATAGTTTTCAATCATTGAAAGAGATTTTGAGCAGTTTAATACATTACTGTTTAAATTCATATTTAACCTCTTTATAATATTAGAGAGATCAGCTGTTGCCTGCGACCTTCGTCCGCATGTAAATTTATATAAAAATATGATTTCCATATTTGAATAGGATTTTGCTAATAATTTGAAGGGTTTAATTTTTTTGCATTGAACCCCAATCCTTTTCGAAAATAAAAGTCACTCCTAAGTCACTCCTTATAAAATCAACTATCTGATAGTATAATCCCATCAAGACCGGTCCAGCCGTTTCGGAGATTAGCCGGAACAGACAGATAGACAAACATTTAAAAAAGAGATTTTTTTTGTTATAAGTCCCGTACATTACAAAATACATTCATTAAATACATTCAATAATTATTTTGGAATTACAAACCAACACTTCAATGTTATATAATGTAAACATGGTAAATATCCTGTTTTTAATGTTAATGATAGTGTTAGTGACCACGTCACTTTAAAACTTATTATTTTAATTTTTCATTCATAGGTGAAAGGCATTCACAACTTGCAGTACCATCACGCGATCTTTAACTCGTTCCTGTTCAGTCACAGACTCCTGGACGCTCTGGAAGACATCATGGAGACTGGCAACATCGTGCTGCATCACACGAAGGCACACATGAAGCCGCCCGAGAAAGGGGCCGCTTATCCCATGCATCAGGTTACAAACCAGCTTGATTTTTAGACAACAAAAATAACTAACTTTATAGGAAAAGGGAATATAAAAGACAAAAAACCATTTAATGGTACCGTTGAAAAAAAATATCATCACGTCTGTTACATTCTCCAAAGAGTTTGGCAGAGGACAATTCCGTTAATAGTTCCGATATTGGCCGCCTACCACCGTTGACACGGTTTGTCGTTCTTCTGTTGCGATTTCGCAACGTTGCCGCTGTGCTCGGGGGTTGCGGTCTGCGAACTTTCAAAGAAACACTTTAAGAAGTATCTCCCAGTATGTATATCTCCGCTTTGCTTGAACGTTAAAAAGCAATTCATCACTATAACAGTGCCTCTGCTACAGGTACAGAACTCATGTCTATTTTTTTGCGTAGGATTACCACTACTTCCCCTACAAGAACGACTCCATGATAGCAGCTTTCCTACACCTGGATGCCGCAGGTCCCGAAAACGGGGGCCTGTTTGTCTACCCTGGATCCCACAAGCTAGGGCCTCAGGAAGACGTCGGGGCCAACGAATCTAACTTCCATTATGTGGATCAGGTAATCATCATTTGCCTAGCCTTTTCCCAACTTTGTTGGTGTCCTCCTTCCAGTTTACCCGGATGAAGCGAAATACTAGTATTTTTTATGGAGCTGACTGACGTTTTCAACCCAGTTACTGGTGCAGCTTTTATTATTTAGCTATGTGACCCTTTATTGTGTCAATGATGATTATTTACCTTTTGAGAGGACGTCCAATAGAGAAGTAAAGAAGAAGACATGCTGCGCCGACCACAAATAAATTTAGATAAGGTAGGAGAACGATGATAATGTGTTCCAGGTGAAATTCTCCTTAGAAAAAGCTACCCCCGTAGTCGCGGCTCGCGGAGACGTGGTGGTGTTCTCCTACCTGCTGGTGCACGGCAGCCCCGCCAACACATCGAGCAGGCCCCGCCGCATGCTGCTGCTGCAGGCCGCCGCTGCTGAGGACGAGCCGCTCGGCCAGCAGCTGCTGCGCCCCGGCCAGGGCTGGCTACTCAGAGGGGCCAATGTCAACAGGGACGCCAGCATATCCAAGAGATTCGAGACCAACCAGTGACCATCAGATGATTTTGAATCTCTTCTCTCTCTTCAATTGGTGATACATTGGGATTGGATATTAATTATGGTGTTAAAAGTAAAGTGTTAAAAACCAAAATGGTCGCTCAATGTTTAACTGTATCCTAAGATGATGCATCATCATCATCATCATTACAGCCGCAAGACGTCCACAGCTGGACATAGGCATGCCCCAAGTATCGCCACATTGACCGGTCCCGCGCGAAAATAGAGAGGCATCTGAAGTTTAATGGAAAAAACTGTGACCACATGTATAATTGCCGTCTAAAAGTAAAGCGACATAAGTACTAAGTTTGACAAGTATAACATATTCACCGACACGTTTATTTGTTTTTTTTTTTGTAAATATGGCGAGTGTTAGCTTGATCCCGTCCACCCTATAATTATATTTAAATATCTTCGACAGCAACAAAAAGAAAAAAATAAAAGAACACAGACTTTTCCGTAAATTCTGTTAATAAACACTCCTTTGTTTATACCACAACGGAATGAACACACGTACGAGAGAATATTTAAAACAGAAGATAGCATGCTGAAAAAACACACAACACAACGTTACGACGGCTATAATTCGATAGACTTTATTAGCCACGTAGCGGTTCCCAAGGCATGCCAAGAAACAAGAGGATAGTACAGTATTAGGTACAAGGACTAAAATAAGAGATCGCCCTGGCTGATAATAAGAGATCGCCCTGGCTGATAATACCACCCATTGTACAATAGTTTTAAATCTGGGTGTCCTTTTCGTTTAGTCAATATTGCGTTGTGTAAGGTCCCGTTGTCGTGACAACAGATAATCGTGTACTCATGACGTAACATCACGCCTGTATGCTCTGAGGGGGTACGCAGATGTGTACAATACACCCAGATTTCGACAGAAGGGTGTGTTAAGTTGGCGCGCGGGTGTTCCGCGCGCGCCTCAAAAATATGTCAGCAAAAGAAAGGGTGCCGCAAGGTCCGATTCCTGCCGGGGCTGCGGGACTGTTCGAAAGAGATACTGCGGCCCTGGAAGACAAAGGGCTAAGAAGGAACATGTATGGGTTTTAGTCAGTAAAAGTCTGACACTCCCTTTCGCTCCGCCCAAAGCGGGAGGGGTAATTTGATGATTTTCCATCCGAAAAAAAAGGTATGTTAAGTTCCATATATTGGGGATACGCCTATTACCATGATATGTATTGTTAACAATGTCAATCAAGCATAGGTTACCGACTTCTGTAGCTAAAGTTATTTTTCACTTTTTTATAACAACAACAACAACAACAGCCCATAACGTCCACTGCTGGACATAAGCCTCTCCCATAATGGGAGGAATTTGCCGTAATCTTCACGCTTGGCAGGCGGATTGGAGATCGCAGTGATGAAAGACTAACAGAAAACGCTGCTGCCCATTCTCTGGTCTACGGAGGCGCAAGGTGTTCTGCCTCAGACATTAGTCGCCTCATACGACACCTGTGAGTGTAATGGGTTGGTTCTATTCTACTCTGCCAGATACCACACGGCTACACATACTTTTTTATGTTTTTTGCAAAAAAGTTTTTTTAGTTCATCGAAGTATCATGTGTCATAGGTATTATTTTACCGAACTACGTTTCGCCGATTTACAAAATTACTTTTTGCTACTTGCCGAAGCCTCTTTTAAACTTTTTTCATTTGCCATATTTTCACGACACCGAAACAAAATTTTACGGAATATTATTTTATCACAATATAGTCGGTTACTTTTCAATATAATTATTATTATATTTTTTTTATTATTGTATCGGCGCGTGTTAGTTGCGTTTCCATCAGAAAGGAACAGTTTTAAATTGAATAATTTCGTAAAAACGTGTTTTCCCTAGTTAGAACTAGTTATCACTGATATTCATATTTGAAAAGCAGTTAATACTAGTTTTAACTAAGGCAGTTAGTAAAAACTAGTTTTAACTAAGGAAAATGCGTTTAACTAAAAACGGGTTTTAACTATAACATATTATTATATATTTAAAACAGACACAAAAAGAAACTAGAATCATGAATGTTAAATACATTTATTGAAACATACCAAGTACAACGAAATAGAGTAGAACTCAGTAGATATTGCTTAATACTTTTTGCATTGGGTCTCAGATAAACAAATTTCCTAAAAGTCTTGCTAGCTGGCGTGAGGAGTGTAGGCCGAAGACCGGCAGAGTGACGACGATGTTTGTGACAGAAAGTAGGTGTGTAATGTAAAATGCAAGCGTAGCGTAGTCGAAATTAGTTTGTTATCTTCAATATTGGAAATTATTAATGATGATTACGAATTACCTACCTTGCCAACATTATAGTGCGTAAGAGCGTCCTCTTAACAAAATCACAGTTGGGGCCCAGGCTTGGGGTTCTCGATCACAAACCCGGGCCCCGCAGATAAAGCCCTAATGTATGGCCGGCAATTACTCCACGTTTATAAGAAAACCCTCGACAACTATTCGTCGACCGACAAAGATTATTTTTTTCCTTTGCCGCTTTTAATCAAAATGCTTCTATACCTTATATACCTCCTATTTATAGTCATAAGAACGTGACATAAAGAACAACTGGTTAGTTGATAAAATTAAGACGTTCGCTGCTTGACATAGGGCCAAGTGTTACCACATCGACCCTTCCTGCACTTGTCGCATTCAACGAACTCCCGCAACGTTCACCTGATCGTCTCCCGTATCGGCAGTCTGTAACCTACTCCTCTGCGTCTTCCCCTACATCTACCTCTACTTATTCAAAACATAGTTTTAAGGGTTCTATTTACTAACACAAATTGTATTTTGTAAGATATGTATTTATTGGCCAAAGTTGCCTGTCAATAAATAAACGTTACAATCGCACTAGATCGCGAAATGTGAAAGGAGGGAAGTGTCGAGGGAAGGGAGGCCTTTGCTCTGCAGTGGGACCATATAGGCTTATAATAATAATTTATGGTCTGTTAGTTATAATTATAATAATAATAAGGTATGTTACTTTGAAGCGAAAGCTGATGGACATGTGTATTCTCCCCATCTTGACCTACGGTGCACAAACTTGGTCTTTGACTAACATCCAAAAGTCCTCAAGGTTTGCCAACGTGCTGTGGAGCGCAGTATCTTAGGTGTTAAATTAACAGATCGTATTCGTAACACTACACTGCGCTCCAAAACGCAAATCGTTGACGTAGCTCAAAAGGCGACAGACATGTCTCGCATGCTGAACGAACTGTGGGCCCGTAAGGCTCAGAAATGGTGCCCCGAAACAGTGACACGGGGTCGTGGCAGACCACGAAGGAGATGGCGGGACGAACTGGATGTCTTCCTTGAGAATTGGAAAGAAATAGCACAGAATCGTGACCGTTGGAAGGAATGGAGGGAGGGCTTTGCCCAGCAGCGGGACAATACAGGCTAGATATAATAATAATATGTTATTCTCCATAGTTATATTGGTTTATTCCGAACCTAAACCGAAATCCTAACCCGGTCGCGGGTTAGGTTAGGAACATGAAAAAAAAATTGAATTTTATTCCGAACCTAAAATAATCTTATCTCTTATCATATTTCTTTTAAAAATCATTCTGATTTTCGTTTCTACGATGGTCATCCTAAAGCCCCATTGGTCGTCTAACTAGCGAGCTTTTTGCCTCAGCCAATGCTAGTTAAGTTTGACAATATACAGGTAGGCAAAAATTTGAAAAAGTGGTAAAATGTTCAAGAATTGCAGCAAGGTACTGCACGATCGACAGGATGCAGCTTGCCGTTCAGCCGGCTCCGCTCATCATAATCATCATCATTTTAGCCGAAAGACAAAAAAAAAGAAAAAAAATACAAAAGTCATGAACACTCGCTTGGTAAAATATATGGAAAAATAATTATATACTGTCTGAAAATCAGTATGGATTTCGGCATGGTAAGTCCACAGAACAAGCAGTGAACAAACTTACTGGGTTTAAAACATATATTTCAATATTTCTGTTTCCCTCTTGTTGGCTAAACTCGAGAAGATAGGAATCAGAGGTACCCAGCTAGAGCTCTTTAAAAGTTACTTGTCTGGGCGAAATCAGTGTGTCCGTGTGACAAAAATACCTACCATCCACACACATGGCGTACCTCAGGGCAGCATCTTAGGAACCTCCTTATTTCTTGTGTATATTAATCTAAAACTCACCCAAGGCGAAATCATCTCCTTTAGTTTTTACCGCCAATACTTGGGATGAGGTATTTGATGCTGCCCAGCAGGGCTATAATATCGTTAGAAGCTGGCTTCAGGCGAACATTATAACTTTAAATGTGGAAAAAACCAAGTATATTTCGTTCAGCATCAAAAATTATTCAAGTCTCAGTAGCAACCACAAAATTATTTCTCACGAGTGTAACCTGAAATTCAACTGCGCGTGTTCTTCACTGGAGCATGTTCACACCATCAAGTACTTAGGTGTTACAATAGATAGAAATCTAAATTTCAAAGAACATATCCAGTTGCTGGGTGCACGAGTACGCAAATAAAACAAATTTACTATGCCCTGGGTCAGTCTTTATTAAATTATTGCATCTCATCTTGGGGGGGGGGGGGGGTACATTTAAAACCACTATGAAGTCCATTGAAATCGCTCAGCGCGCAATAGAATAATTAGAATAATAGAATAGAATAGAATAATTTATTTAAAAAAGTATTACAAAAATGTACATTTAGGTGCAGTAGTGTTATTCCTGAAACATATAATTAGTGCATAAAAGTAAACTGTAACTAAAATATATTTAACAATTGCAAGAAACGATAATGTGGAATTCAAATGTTTGTTAGCGACCTGCCCGATTTAGGTTTATTTAAACCTGTGTTTCAGGCCATCACTTTACATGCCACAAATTAACTAGGACAGTCAATGTTATAAAATAAAACTAAAATCTTTTAACAACTATAAGAATAATCAAATTGGTACAATAAACATTAAACATTAAAACTAAATTAAGTAAATACATATGTACAATTAGAGACGAGGGAATAACATAATCAAACCAGTACTTCTAGAAGTTTTTCTGTGTCCGTGTAATTAAGTATCGCTAAATAATCCGATATTACAAAAAAACATTTCCTATAACTTAGACTATAGAAGTTAAGTTTCTTGTTGAGTCTATTATACAGAAAAGGTCCTAAAACACATAAAATCGACAAATCGACTGGCAAAAGCATATCTAGTTTGGGGCTTTGTGCAAACCAGGTCCTTCCTTCTCCTAACGGAAGGAACTTCGTCATAGGGAAGGGTAAGGGCAATTCTAAAGGTGTGTATATTTTTTAAAACCTATCCTTTTTCCTACTGTCTCTCTATAACAGATTTGTGGGGTTCTGACCGTAAGACAACTTTTCATCCCCAACATTATCCTTTAACAACATACAAAACTATTTTATGATCCACTCGCGCAAAACCGAAGAAATAAAAAAGTATATATTATGGATAGGATCACTTGTAAAACCAAATTTAGTGAAAGATTAATTGAATTTATTGGTCCGTTCCTATATAGTAAAATTAATAAAGAATTAAATATTTACCCGATTACTAAATCTAAATGTAAACAAATAGTAAGTGAATATTTGCAACAACTAAATTATGAAGAAACGGAGTTATTACTAAGCGTTGAACAGTATTATCAATGACCGGCCAAATTTTCAGAGATGGTTTAGAATTGATAATATTTACGATATAATGACAAAAAAAACTACATGTTATTTTATAAAATTCCATTCTTGTCCACCACTAAAAAGCGAACTGGTGGATATTGCAACAGCACAATTCAGTTCAACAATCTAGATAGGTAGCAGTTAGCACACACATAAATCTGACGGTGCATGCACGCACACAAGCTTGTGCATTGGTTCCCACTAGGTTTAGGAAATGTGTAGGACATTTTCAAATGAATACTATTATTTTATTTTATATTTTTCGACAATAATATTTAAAATACAATTTTGGTTTGATATCTAGATGTTAATTTTAAATTTTCGGCTGGACATTAAAAACTAACCCTGTATAATTAGGACTCGTGGAGCTTTTAATAGATATCGTTTAAAGAGTTTACGAAGTTATACTGGGTGTAAAGGGCACCGGCGCTAAAACGTTTACCTCGTATTCAATACACCCCTGAATATTATTGTCGGTTATTAAAAAAACAGCTGTTTTCTATAATACCACTACGGTCAAAACGTATGGAACAGCGGTTTTTTTTTTTTAATTGCTGATGAAAAATTTCTGTGGGTGTTTAAGAATGATGCACTCGGTAAGGGTTATAGCCTCGGTGAACTTTCCACCTTGTATTTATCTTCATTTATTCGGCTGTGCAAGGTTAATTTGATAGCAAGGCAATTTGATACTAACATTGCTTCATGGTAACCCCCAGTTATTACATACTGCATTAAGAGGTCATCCTCTTAAGCTGGAGCTGTCTGGAGCGATACAGGACTTTTTGCTCCATCTCTTCTCCACACTGAACATCGTCATCTGCCTGCCTTTTCTATGTTGGGGTCGGCTTCTAGTCTTACCGGATGCAGCTGAATATCAGTATTCTACATGGAGCGACTGCCTATCTGACCTCCACAACCCATGTCGCCACGTACACCTTAGTGACGAATATATAAACCTGAAATACCCTGTCTCTGAAATAAGCCCAGGTGCGTTAAGATTCTAATCTAACGACCGTTGGAAACATGTTCACTGGTTTCCATTAAATAACGGTAACTGGGTGTCCTCCTAAAGTGGCCTCCAAACTCTCATAATAGCCACTCCGAGCCCTGCATCTAGTTTAAGGTCTGATTTGATATTATGTCTGAATCTGATCGCTGGTAAAACAATACACCCACGACAACAACATTTAGATAACAATATATACTGGAGTAATAACAAGTTTGCTCACCCGTGTACTGCTAGTTCCGACCCTCAGGCCCAATTGCTAAGGTGCGCGCGCGCGTGATCCACCGCCGCGCGCTACCCCCCTCTCCTCTAACGCCACATCTTAATCGAGATCGAGAGCTGGCAACACTGGCAATGTTTACTAGACCTGCGTATTTAAAATTAGTAATTAAATATAAAATACATTCTGAATTGACTAAAAAGTAGTGGAACCCAGTGAAATAACTATAACGAGTGACATTATTGGTGACTGTTAACGACAAGTGTATTAATAAAATAAATCAACAACATTATGTGATGGTTCAAAACACTTCACAAAGAATAATACAATGTTACAATAACAAATCAATACAACACCATCCTAGTTTATATCAAATAGTGAAGATGAGTGCAGTTTTGTATTAAAAATAGTGCAATAATTACAAAAGACGACAATATAAACACCGTTACGAGAAAGATTTTTAAAATTGACTTTTGGACTCTAATGAATGATCGACAACTAGCGCCAACACCACTGCGCGCTGAATAGACGAGCCATTATAGTACCGCTACTCGACGCCAGTGGCGCAAAACAAACGATTAGGGATACCCCTTTGGGGCAGGTAGTCCCAATTTTCCCAATTTTACATAACTTTCATTCAATAGTAAACCAACAAATAGTGTTTTTTTAAAGCAAAAAAAAATAGATATTATTGTTGACTATATCTACTTTGATAATTTGTGGTTCAAAACATGATATCGGAAACTTCACTCGATAAAAAAAAAATCCGAACAGGAGCCTAATTCGGATATTTTTTTATGTTTTCTTTATTTTTCTTGAAGAATATGAAAGTTTTATTTCCAAAAAAAAATATCTAAGCAAAGTAAATAACATATAGAACAATAATTTGTGGTTACATTTTGCAAAAGAGTTTAATCCTTTTAATAATAAATTATTATATAATAAAGCGGCTTGCGTACGTGGATTCAGTCGCCCGCCGGGCATTGACGAGGTAGGACCTATGTCCCTTTTGCTGGCGCACGGCTGTCCCGCCGATTTATCGAACGATTTATTCATAGGACGTAGTGTAAATATAACAGTATTGTCTTTTTTAACCGACTTAAAAAAAGGAGGAGGTTTCTCAATTTGACCGTAGGATAACTTCGTCGTTTATGAACCGATTATCATGATATTTTTTTTGTTGGTAAGAAGATATCCCAAGGGTAGTACCATGACCATGAAACCAGGATCTGATGATGGCATCCTAGAGAAATCGAGGGGAACCTTTGAACATCGTAGTGCGACTAGTGTGTGTTTTTTTTTTTCATTGAGTATTTTAAAGCACTACTATTTAAAGAAAGTCTGGAGTCGATCTGATGATGGAACCCGAAGACAGTCGAGGGCACTCCTCAACGATTCACAACAATTACCTGGTGTTTGGGCTTGATTAATTTGTATTGATGAGAACTTTACACCTAGATGGGTTGTGGCTATCATTAGAGCTCTGATGATAAAGACGAAGGACAGTCAAAGGAACTCCTCAATGTTTTACAGTAGCTACCTTGTGTTTGGATTTTATTCATTTCTATTGATGAGAACTTTGCGCCTATATGGGTTATAAGTGCCATTAGTTGCATTAAGTGCCATTGGTCTGATGATGGAGACCATAGACAGTCGAGGAAATTCCTCAACGATTTACAGTAGTTACCTTTTGTTGGGCTTCCTTCAAATGGTTCCATATGCCAAAATGTACTGTACGTACAAAAATAATACCTAATAAAGATTGATGTTTGCATAGCAAATATTTGTATAGGATATTACAATTAAAAATGTGACAAATGGTGGCAAAATCAAACAAAACAAGTCACCAACTTCTGAAGCTAAAAATATTTTTAACTTTTTTTGAAGTCGGTTTTATTTTTTGCAAAATAGTTTTTTTGTTAGGTATTAGTTTTATTCTTTTGTTTGTGAAGTAAGGGGAATAAAAATAAAAACAAGCAAGTAGCTAGGTATGAAGTGTTATTTTATCGTCGTTGCTTTTGCCATTTGTTAGTATGTGGTAGAAATATATTTTTAACCGACTTAAAAAAAAGGAGGTTTCTCAATTCGACCGTTTATTTTATTTTTTATGTGTCGCACATAACTTCGTCGTTTATTAACCGATTTAGATGATTATTTTTTGTTGGAACTTCATATATATGGATTTGATGATGAGTTTCGGAGACAGACAACGGAACTCTTCAAACAATGAGAGGCAAATTAACCGCGATTGCAGCAATCACTTGTATGTTTATTGTTGACACAACATAACATCACGCCTGTATGTTCTCAGCGGGTACGTAGATGTGTACGATACACCCACATTTCGACAGTTAGGTATGTTAAGTTCCATTTTTATATTTTTTTTACTCTTATTATCATGTAAAATAAATGCTTAGCAAATATTTGTATAGAATATATTACAACTAAAAAAGGAAATATAAAAAAAAAACTTTTTGTAAAAAATAAAACTGACAAGAAGTCGGAAGTGTGTGTGTGTCATGTAATGACGCTACTCATCTTCACGCAAACAATCACAGGGTGTTTTTACACCATAAAATTGTAAATACTCTCGAAAGATTGTGAACCTGTCCCTGATTGGTCAGTCATGTGACAGATACAACAAATAAAGCGGGTGTCACTTCGTGAGATAAAAACAATGTAAGAAACTTAGTCAAATAATTGAATAAATTACGACTTGCAGCATTTTGCATTTACAATGGTGCCGATTCCCTTGTTTACAAACTAAACCAAATTTAAGTTCAGTGCATCTTTTTCTTTCTATTTCATTAAGAAAAGGACAGAAGATAAATTTTAGTTACGTTCTGTCAAATTAATCAGCGCCATACAACTTTTAGACGCGATTAAAAAGTTGACTACTAAAATTACATCAAATTACGTCAGGTGCTGACTAATTTGACAGGATTAAACTAATTTTATCTTCTGTCCTTTTCATAATGAAATAGAAAGAAAAAGATGCATTCAACTTAAATTTAGTTTAGTTTGTGAACAAGGGAATCGGCACCAATATCTATTCAAATTAATTTATTACATTTAAATGTTAGGTTTTCGCAATTACTTCCTATTATAATAAATCAAGCTGACAATTTAATAAAATAAGTTGACGTACTGCCTACACGACACGCTTACCTATACTGTGACACTTTGCTCGGCTTGGGTTCAAGTCGGCGAAGCGTGCGCACGGCTCGTTTCGCGTAAAGGGTGGTAGCGTTAAATACCTATTTTGCTTGGCGTAGCCGGCCTTAAAGATAAATATTTGGTATTTGGTAGAAAATAAATACTTTTTGAACACTTCGGAGGAAATTTGTGAGGAAAAATTTAAGATGAATTTCCTAGAAAATATTACCTTCCGTCGTACTAGAACCAAGTCAGATTCAATACTAAACGATAGTGACGCAGTCTCTGCAAAAACAATAAATGAAACCGCAAGCAGTGTCCCGGAATTATCGGATGAGGAAGACTTAGGACCTATAAAAGAATTGCGTGAACAAGTCATGACTCTCACAATAGAGCTGCAGGCCGCTCGTGCCAAAATCGAGGACCTTTCCTTAGAAAATAGTAATTTGAGGAGTCTGAACAAAAACCTGGGAAAAAACAATGGGACACATGAAGCAATTAATGATAGTTCACCTAAAATTAATCAACCTGCTCTGAAAAAGAGCATTAACAGAAAAATCAAGAAACAGTCTCAAATATGTACTCTGGAGAACAAGAACCCAGTGAAAGATTTAATTCAGTTGACACATTCTGATTTGTAAAGTCTTGTTCTGTTTTATATTTCATTGATTCTACGTGCTACAAGTGGCGGAAGAAATTTATCTGATTTGAGCCAAGCAATTACTATTTGACTATCAGTCCACAAATTTGTGTTATTTGGTGTTTTAATTTCTAATCGTATAAAATTGTAACCTATCGTATAAGTCTGCACCCGATAAGTACTCCCAGCAATTCTAATCTTGGGATCTGTAAATCATGTTGGTCCTTTAGCGGCACTAATCTAGACTTGCCAACAACAAAACTGACAATATTATTAGTGTGTAAAGTACCGCGTAAATAAATTACTGTTGCATAAGCATGCAAAGATGATCCCGTAAAACAAAGTAGGTAGTTCATTATTGAATTTAATCCGCGACTTGGCGTTTAAATGATAAATAATAAATGATGTTTATTTTGCAAGTAGGTTTTTACAAACACTTTTACACGTCATTTTTTTTAAAACTAGATGGGGCCGGTGTTTCGTACCTGACTACTCTGAGAAGAAACAGCCGAAACAAACTCAGGGGTCATAGTCTCTTTTGAAGTCCAGACATAATTTTGCTCAATTCACATGAGGACTATGCAGATTAGTGTCTGAGATGGTCTTTTGAAGAAAGAACCACACAGATTTGAGTGGACCTGTCCAGTCAATGCAAGCATTTGTCAGTTATCGTGTAGCTCGACTTATAACTTAAGGAGCTCAACGAAACGACGAACAATACCAAAGAAAGGACATTTGGGTAGGTCGCTTATAGTACTCGAACTGCCAGACAGTTGTGGGAAAAATAAGAAAACAAACAAAAAATATATAAAAATGAAACCCACATGGTCCCCACATTCACAATAATCAAATAAAATTAATAATAATTTACAAATTCAATGTCAATAAAAACACAAAAACATATGTCAATAATAATAAAAAAGTAAGATACGTAATTATTCCTGTCAAGTCATTAAGTAAATGTAGCATAAAATAAAATAAAAAAATAATAAAATACTGAAATAAGTATTCATGTCAAATCATTCAATGTCAGAGTGTATAAAAGAAAGAAATTAATAATAAACAAGCGAAGTCCGAAATTTCGACATTCACAGAGCAAATTTCATTACAGCAGCTTAATCCCAAGCCTTTTTATCTTCGAGATAGTTATTAACATGATAGTAGGCTTTCAAGCACAGCTTCCGTTTTATAAACGATTTGAATTTATTTAGGCTTAGTGCTTGAATTTGGCTCGGAAGTTTATTGTAAAAACGTATACATTGGCATCTGAACGTACCCCCTATTTTTTTGAGCCTCATTACAGGAACAACAAATTTGTCGTCGTATTTATGTTGTGGATAGCACTGTATTTTTTAAACAAATTAATATTTTTGTGTGCGTACAAAAGGTTTTCATAAATAAACTGAGAAGGCACAGTAAGAATATTAATCTCTTTAAATTTTTCTCTGAGGGAGTATCTGGGACTTAATTTATAAATTGAACGAATTGCCCTTTTTTGCAAAACAAATATTGTCTGAATATCGGCGGCATTGCCCCACAAGAGAATACCGTACGACATCACGCTATGAAAATAACTGAAGTAAACTAAACGGGCTGTCTCTAAATCAGTTAACTTTAACGTTAATAACGAATTCTTCTAACGGCGTATGCTGCAGAGCTAAGTTTTTTCGACCATTTGTCTATATGCGGGTCCCACTGAAGCTTGGCATCCGAAGTTATGCCTAGGAACACTGTGCTATCTTCCGGTTTCAACTCTTCATTCTTAATTAGTACAGTGGTTTCCACTTGTCTTACATGGGGTATCGTAAACTTAATACATTTAGTTTTTTTCTCATTTAGGAGTAAATTATTAACATTAAACCAATTAACGACTTTTGCCAGGGCGCTATTAACATCATCCGTAACTAACTGCTGACGTTTGAGTGTAAATAAAAGAGAAGTGTCGTCTGCAAACAATACTATGTCATAATTATCCTTTATGAGGTAAGGCAAGTCATTTATGTAAATAAGAAACAAAAATGGACCAAGAATTGAGCCCTGGGGTACCCCCATTCTTAATACGGATCCGGGAGATCTTTTCCCGTTGACATCAACTCTCTGAATCCTATCACTCAAATATGAAATAAGAAGATCCAGAGAGGCGTTACGGATTCCGTAGTGGTGTAGTTTCCTGATTAATGTTTCATGAAGAACGCAATCGAAAGCTTTAAATAAATCGCAAAAAATACCCAAAGCATCGCATTTGTCCTCCCAGGCATTATAAATAAGTAATAGCACGGGTGGCTTTCTGCTACTAGGGAACACAACGATGACGATAAAAGCACGATGTTCAAAAACTGCACAGAATGTCGATAGCAAATACAATGCACACACGTACCTTGGACTGCTACGACACACGATGAGCCTTCCACCTCCGATGGTTCCAAGGGCAGGAACACAGGAATCCGGGGTTGCGGGACTATTCGAAAGAGATACCGTGGCCCCGGAACACAAAGGGCGATGAAGGAACATGGAAAAAAAAAAGGAACACAGAAATTCCGAGATGCGAGTCTTAGATTCACGCACGTAGATAAATAAAAACGATGATTTGTCCAGTATTCGGACAAGAGAACCGTGAGCGCGAAAAGAGATGTTCTCAAACACATGGGCTTTCGAAAAAACAAAAAAGTGTTTTCGCTCCAACTTTCAACGAGTCACGGTATGCACCACAGACTATACAAGGTCTGCGTTTTGTTATCGCAAACTGATGGAGCGTTGAGCATCGATTACTAGGATTTGTAGAATTAGAATAAGTTACGTTTAGTTTTGTACGATGACGGAACATCCCGCCCACCAAAATGGCTATGGCATTTTCTGGTTAAAGAACGATATAATGATAATATGAACTAACGATAAACTAAGTTAAACTAAAAAATAACGATAAGTTAAAATTACGTTGAGAATTGAGTTAAACGATTTAAGCTATGGGCAATGGACATAGCTTCACCAACGGTCGTTGTATTGTATGATTAGTTGCGGTTTTAACGACTGCGATCCGAACCACCCCATCAGATCCAGGTAGGAGGTCTACCACACGAGCAAGAGGCCAATGTAATGGCGCACGATTGTCGTCTTTGATTATCACCATCGAACCTACTTGTAATGGTTTGGAATCTTTGGTCCATTTGGCACGTTGCGTTAAAGAGTTAAGATATTCGTTTTTCCATCTGGACCAAAAATTCTGATGAAACGATTGTAACAGCTGCCACCGGTGAAGCCGATTAGTATTGACTTGTGATAGATCTTCATCAGGGACAGCGGCTAAAGGTTCTAATGTGAGGAAATGACCTGGGGTTAGAGCTGTTAGATCGTTAGGATCTGAGCCAATAGGGTACAACGGTCGAGAATTCATAACGGCCTCAATTTGAGTGAACAGAGTTGTGAGTTCTTCAAAAAAAAGGACTTGATCACCAACGATACGTAACAAATGAGATTTAGCTGCCTTAATTTGAATTTCCCACACTCCGCCGAAGTGTGGAGCCGAAGGAGGATTGAATTTAAAAGTTATTTTTTCTGCACTAGATGCATGTTGCATTAGAGTCGCTAATTGATTGCTATCTCCTACAAAATTAGTCCCACAATCCGCATGTATTTCATTACAGCGACCACGTCGCTCCACAAAACGTCGTAATGCTGCGATAAAACCGTCGGAACTTAAAGTAGAAACCACTTCAAGGTGCACTGCTTTGGTAGCAAGACAGATAAACAAACATAGGTATGCCTTGTCTATCTTAGCGCCACGGTGTGGACCTAGCCTTATACGAAACGGGCCACCGAAATCGACGCCTACGATGGAAAACGGTTTGACTTGATTTACGCGATACGCGGGCAGGTCGCTCATGAACGGTTGGAGCGGTTGCGGATTAGTACGGTAGCATTGAATGCATTTAGATAGGCACTGACGTATAACACGTTTAGCAGAGAGAATCCAAAATTGTTGTAGGAGTAAAAAGTGTGTCGTATTTATACCTGGATGTAGATAGTTACGATGGATGTAATCAATAATTAAAAACGCTAATGGATGATCCGACGGTAAAAAGGCTGGATGCTTTTGTTCGTATTCTAAGCCTGCTCGCGATATTCTACCACCCACCCTGAGTATTCCTCGACTATCGATGAACGGGTTTAGTTTACGAAAAGGTTTAGATATAGATTTCTTAGAGTTTAAGTTTAAAATGATTTCAGAAAATGTTGTCTGTTGTACATGTTTGACTAAATGCATTAACGAATTATGTCGCTCAACGTTATTTAAGAATTTGCAACGATTTGCTGAAGCCGGATTACGGCAATTTGTAATGAAACGATGAACGAACGTAAGTATGTTTACTATCTTTTGCAAAGATGAGAACCGGTTTATTAAAGATTCTATAATTGATTCGGTCTGAGACTCACTATTTGTACGAATAGTTAAGGTCACTGTTTTCCGAGCCTCAGCTTGCACGGCAGACTCATCGTCGCTAGTCAGCTGTGCTAGACTACTAGTGGAATTGGTCGGCCACTTAGTTTTGTCATTCGATAGCCACCAGGGCCCCGCCCACCATAACGAGTTAACCAGAATTTCACTCGGAAATTGACCGCGCGAGCAGATATCTGCGGGATTGTCGCCGGAGGACACATGATGCCAGCACTCCATGGGTGTTATATCCTGGATATGACTGACGCGATTAGCGACAAACGTAGTCCAGCGCGAGGAGGGCGAACGTAACCATGATATAACGATGGTTGAGTCAGACCAAAGCAAAACGTTATCGATTTTAATATGAGAAAGATAGATGTCACGTACGAATTGATATAGGTCGGAAAGGAGAACTGCAGCGCGTCGATTACGAAATGTTGACTTTCCTCGTGTTTTGTCCAATTGTTGTGATCGCATGTGTAGTGATTCGGGCCACAATCTAATTATTTATTGTCTGTATCGGGATGTAGTATCCGCTCTAAGGGAAGCCGCCATTGTTAGCAGAGAGACACGGGTCATTGGTAGAAGGCCGAGGCGCGTGGTGGGGTTGGAATAAGCACGTCAGCGAGGCTCACTCGTACGCTAGGCTTAGGTTTAATGAGTGGCTTAATTGTGGCAAACCTGCGTCAGGTGTGATTTATGAGGAAATGTGTAATACTCGAAAGACCTTTAAATCAAAATTAAGGTGGTGCCAAAATCACCAAGACCAAATTCAGATGGACATCCTAGCCGAGTTGCACACTAAAAATGACTTTCGGAACTTCTGGAAGTCTACCAAAAAGCACAACCTTAGGCCTGGTTTGCCAGTGAGCGTCGATGGCGTGTCTGCTGAAAGGGATATTGCCAATGTTTTTAAGTCCCAGTTTTGTGTCGAGCCAAGCAGTATTCCACACTCTGAGGTGGCCGATGCTGAGCCACAGTGTACTGCCCTGGAACCAAGAGTTAAGTTCGCAGCTGCGGACATAGCTAAGACCATAGGGTCTATGACCAGGGGTAAGTCTCCAGGACATGACGGACTCAGCATCGAGCACCTACAGCATGCAGGTCCCCACCTGCCACGTGTTTTGGCCATGCTGTTCACGTTCTGCCTTCGCCATTCGTACTTGCCGGACGAGCTGATGAGGACGGTCGTAGTACCAATTGTTAAAAATAAAACGGGTGATATTTCAGACAAAAACAATTACAGACCGATCTCATTAGCGACATTTTTTTTTTTATGGGACAAGCCCGCCACACTGTTCCCAAACCACTGTAACTCCTGAAAGCCAGAATCAACAGTGGCGACCACCAGAAAAGCGCCGAGAGAATGAAGCTCGACGAAGTCCCAGAGAATGAATTTAACTGTCTTGGATCCCGCAACGAAATTAATCAGAAAAGTATAGTGGAGGAGTAGGAAAAATCCGTAATTTATTTTATATTTTTTTTTCTCATTAGCGACAGTCATCGCAAAGGTATTTGACAGCATGCTTAATGCTCAGTTAAACAATACAATAACTTTGCACGATAACCAGTTTGGGTTCAGGCCCAAACTGTCCACAGAGAGTGCTATACTGAGTTTGAAGCATGCTGTCAGATATTACACGGACCGGAGCACGCCTGTTTACGCCTGCTTCCTTGATCTGTCCAGAGCATTTGACCTGGTTTCGTACAAAGTGCTGTGGAAAAAGTTGCTCGATAGGCGAGTTGCGCCTGAAGTTGTTAAAATCTTCCAACACTGGTACGGGAACCAGGTCAATAATGTTAAATGGTCGGGAGCTCTGTCGGACTCGTACAGGTTGGAGTGCGGGGTGAGGCAGGGGGGGTTGAGCTCACCAGCGCTCTTCAATCTGTATATCGATGGACTTGTTGCCGAGCTCAGCAGCCGCCATGTTGGATGCCATGTTGATGATGTTTGTTTTAACAACATCAGCTACGCTGATGATATGGTGCTGCTGAGCGCGTCAATAGGTGGACTCAGAGAGCTAATAAGCATTTGCGAAACGTACGCGCATACACATGGCCTAAGATACAACGTCAACAAAAGCGAGCTTATGGTTTTCAATGCGGGTTCTAAGTGTCCGGTGGAGGTTCCACCAGTAAGGCTGTGTGGGGTGTCCTTGGAGCGGGTACACACTTTTAAGTATCTGGGCCATATTGTGACGTCCGACCTAAAGGACGACGCTGATATAGAGCGAGAAAGGAGGGCGCTGTCGGTGAGGGCGAATATGATTGCCCGCAGGTTTGCTCGTAGCTCCAAGGATGTGAAGATCACCTTGTTTCGAGCCTACTGCACAGCTTTTTATACGAGTAGTCTGTGGGTATCATATTTGCAGAAATCCTACAGCGCTCTCCGCGTTCAATATAATAACGCGCTAAGGGCGCTGCTGCGGCTGCCTCGTTTCTGCAGCGCATCGGGAATGTTCGCAAGCGTTCGCATTGACTGTTTTTATGCCAGCATGCGTAAAAGGGCGACCTCGTTAGCGAGTAGAGTGCGGGGCAGCGGCAACAGTCTTCTTACAGTTGTTGCCAACAGGTTGGACGGACCATTTATGCAGCACTGGCAGGCCTTACATGCGCCTGTATATCAAGCCTGGGGCAGGTAAAAAAAAAAAAAAAGTAAAATGTAAACCTTTCAGTATGATTTAATTTAACGTGACTTTGATTTTAATGTTATTTATGGTTTTTTTTATAATTCGAGTCGTGGCAGTGATATGCGTTTTAACGGAACCACGCGAGCCTTAGAGCATACGAGGTAGACGTTTACTTGATCAGCCTGGACAACTCGCAGATACACTACTGCTCCGTAGGCGATCTCAGAGCTGTCACAGAAGCCATGGATTTCGTATGACTTAGCATCTGTGCAGGTTAATCTACGAGGAATTTTGAATTGAGCTAGTTCCGGTAGTTGGTCTCGATAAGTGTTCCACGTTCGAATGACGTCATCAGGTGGAGTTTGATCCCAGCCTATGCCAAGAACCCATAGTTTTTGTATCAGACATTTCGCTTGGATGGTGATTGGTGAAAGGAAACCCAATGGATCGAAGATCCGAGCTGTCTCGCTTAAAATCGAGCGTTTCGTACAAGGCCGGTCAGATGATTCTATAGCGAAGTTAAAAGTATCTGAGGATGGATCCCACTGAAGACCTAACACTTTCAGGGTTGACGTTTCTGTGGTGTCAAATGACACTGCACCAGCTAAGCAATCTTCACTAGGAAGATCCGATAGAAGTGGAGGATGATTACTGACCCACTTTCGTAAATGAAATTGACCACGTTTGAATAAAGCGATAATTTGCGATTTGGCCTCCTGAGCAGTTTCTAATGTTGGAAATCCAGTAGCCACGTCATCAATATATACTTGAGTCAGAACAACTTGTCTTGCTAGGGGATAAGAGTTTCCCTCGTCTTCTGCGAGCTGTCTCACAGTTCGACACGCGAGATAGGCAGATGACGCTAAACCATACGTGACCGTATTTAAGCGGTATTCTTGTAGGGGCTCGCTAGGCGAGGTCCGCCAGAAAATTCGTTGATAGTCGCGTTGGTCTGAAGACAAGACAATTTGGCGATACATTTGACGGGCATCTGCCATGAAAACGATGTTAGGTTCCCTGAACCTTAAAATTAGTTCCATAATATTTGGTTGTAATTTTGGACCGATAAGTTGTGTATCATTCAAGGAACGCGAATGAAGATCTTTAGCTGAAGCGTCAAAAACGACGCGTAGACGTGTGCTCACTGAATGAGGTCGTAAGACGCAATGATGGGGAATGTAGTATTTTCCCTGACCTATGTCCTGGGACGGTACAAGTGACATATGACCGGATTCGAGGTAATCTGACATAAATTCAGAATATTGACTATGTAAATCAGGATCGCGAGATAATCTACGCTCGATAGCGTAAAATCGGCGTAAAGCTACTTCACGAGAGCCTTCAAAAGTAGGTTCCGTATCATTTCTGAAAGGAATTTTAACAATATAACGCCCTGTTTGATCACGCGAATGACTAGAAATAAAGATTTGTTCACAGAGCGACTCATCTGGACTCAATGAAGACGAATTCGGTAACGAATCAATTTTCCAAAAACGTTGAACCATTGAATTTAGATCGTTATCACTACTAGGTGTAGCAGTTAATTGAAGTAAAGAAGTTGATGATAAAGACGTTTTACCTAAGAGAAGCCATCCATAAATTGAATTAAATGTGGTAGGTTGATTGTAACCTCCTTTTATGCGTTGGTTAAGAACAGATTCAACGAAGACATCTGCAGCTAATAATAGATCGATGGGTCCAGGAATGTCGAATCCTGGATCGGCCAGCGCCAACGATTTTATATGTGACCACCCCGATGTGTTTAACTGAGCGATAGGTTGGTCGCCACATATTTTCTTGATCACGTGCATGTTTAATTTGTAATAAACACGCGTACTCGTGCCTACTGAACAAGTGACATCACCAGCAATAGGTGCCACAGTTTCCCCGAGTCCACTGACCTTGGTATCAGCCTTAGCTGGAGTGAACCCTAAACTCTTAACAGCAGATTCGGTAATAAAATTGCTCTGACTCCCGGTGTCGAACAATGCACGAAAAGATTGCATATTGCCTGAAGCGTCCCTAACCTGAACTATAGCGGTAGCCAGCAACACAGTAGTATTTGACTGAGACCTTGAGACCAAAGATGAGACTGTTGGACTCGGTTCCTGCGGCTGAGGTTTTTCGCGGTGAAGTAACGTGTGATGCTTGCGCTTACATGCACGGCATGTAAATATCGATTTGCAATCTTTAAGTTGGTGTGACGACTTCAAACAATTATAACACCATTTTTTCTCGTTAGCTACGTCCATACGTTCGTCAACCGATTTTTGAAGGAACGTGGGACAAGACATTATTGAATGTAATTCATCACAATAAGCACATTTACTCGGTTGTGTAATTTGTTTAGCATCACCAGAAGCAACAAGTACTGTAGAAGCGGGGGCGCGTCGAGATTGAGACGACACAACCGCGGGCGCAGTCTGGTTCGATTTAAGTTTAGAAGTCGCGGTGAAGTGTGTACCACGTATAAGAGCTTCTGACTTGGCACGCAAAAATGATTTCATTTGATCAAACGATGGTATTTCTACATCGGAATATTTCTCTTCAAGACTTTGGCGTACATCTGGGTCTAGTTTAGATAAGATATGGTAAACCAAAACAAAGTCCCAATGTTGGACCGGGAAATCGAGTGTCTTTAAAATACATAAATTCTCTTCTAAAAGATCTAGTGAAGTTTGGAATTTATTTGCATCATTATGTTTAAAATCTGTGTTTAAAACCTCACGCCAACAAATAAAAGATAAGTTGCGTTTAGACTTGTAGCGATTAACTAATGTTTGATATGCATCGTGATAATGGTCTTGGGTCTTAGGGAACGTTTTCACTACCGTTAATGCTTCACCACTAAGGGAAGAAACCAAATAATGAAACTTTTCAGTGTCCGTAAGTGTAGTAGAATTATGTACTAAAGCGTTAAATGTATCATAGTACTCGGGCCATTGTTTGATGTTACCCGAGAAACTAGGAAGTACTATTTTTGGTAATCGAATATTAGAAGAAGAGTTTACATTTTGCGATTGAGATGATGATGAAAGTGATTTTGTTAAACTGTGATACATGGATCCTACTTGATAGTACATATCATCAAAACGCTCTTGCATCTCGTTATCATCATCTTCCGGGTCGTCTAAAATATCTAAAATAATTAAATGTGCTTGTTCGAAATTGTGTGCAATGGCCTTTATGTCTCGATAAAAACAAGTCTTGTTTGGATGAGTCACTCAATGCTAACGTGCCAATCTCTAAAGCTTTAGCTAACCGGTTGTAAGACATAGTACGCTTTCGACGTAACGATGGCAAATTCTCTGTAGTATATTCGTCCACATCGATAGACTTCGATTTAGATTTCTTTAACTTCCTAGTAGAACGTTTACTAAGCAGCGACATTATGTGAAACGTAAAATAAAAATGCGTTAACACGTACCTAAACAACAAAGATAAAACTCACTGGAATGAATAATAGGTACAGCGAACCGCACAGGTTTTGTTTGAGTGTGCTATGACGCACCATACAAGTACGATCCGAAACTTACGTGGAGCGGTGTACACGGTCGGCCGTCACCAAGAAATCGACGCCGATTACGGATGCTCAACCGTTGCGTATAATGTGAAGTTACTCGTACCCACAATATAAAAAAGTGAAAAACGAATTTTATAAGAATTTTATAATTGAAATAGTCTGAATGGAATGGAAATGGGTATGAATAGGTGAAATTGATACGGGTGATAAGTAAGTATCGTAAGCTGATTAGATCCTACGATAATTACGATGAAGGTATGTGACAATAGATAATTCCTGTTCGATGGGGGTACCTCTTGGAACGATTGTGATTTTACGTAGGTATAAACGGTTATTTCGATAAGAAATGTTAGAATATAGCTCGGAATGCAGCCGGTAAACGTTTTTTTTTGTAATAGATTTGTTCTGTATACCAAGTTATATGACGTTTCTAACCAGAAAATACCATAAACGTAATAAGATTAGATGGAAAGGTCCCTGGTTTCGGCACGAAAACATGTAGCATGCGCACCAAAGCCGAAATAGCACGGGTGGCTTTTTGATACTAGGGAACACAACGATGACGATAAAAGCACGATGTTCAAAAACTCCACAGAATGTCGATAGCAAATACAATGCACACACGTACCTTGGACTGCTACGACACACGATGAGCCTTCCACCTCCGATGGTTCCAAGGGCAGGAAAACAGGAATTCCGAGATGCGAGTCTTAGATTCACGCGTGTAGATAAATAAAAACGATGATTTGTCCAGTATTCGGACAAGAGAACCGTGAGCGCGAAAAGAGATGTTCTCACACACATGGGCTTTCGAAAAAACAAAAAAGTGTTTTCGCTCCAACTTTCAACGAGTCACGGTATGCACCACAGACTATACAAGGTCTGCGTTTTGTTATCGCAAACTGATGGAGCGTTGAGCATCGATTACTAGGATTTGTAGAATTAGAATAAGTTACGTTTAGTTTTGTACGGTGACGGAACAGTGTCCTAAAAGTTCAATACCAGCATCAGTAGTTGAACGACCCCTTGTGAAACCGAACTGTTTTTTATGTAATAACTTATGTTTATTGAAAAAACTGTGCATTTGTGCCAAAATTAATTTTTCAAAAAATTTACTAAAGGTGGGTAGTACTGAAATGGGTCTATAATTAGTGGGGTCTGATGTGCTACCCGATTTAAACAATGGTATTATTTTACTACATTTCATTAGATCAGGCAACTCACCATGGTCAATACAATCGTTAAATATTACAGCTAATGAAGAAGCTATAATGTTTATAATGGATTTAGCAACGTCTACAGAATGACCCCATAGATCGGCGGTCTTTTTAACATTTAAGGTGTGAAAAGTTTTAATTATATCTTTACAGGTGACATATTGAAAATTAAATTCGGAATCACAGACTGAAACGTTTTCCCTTAGTAAAGACTCGGCAGCAGCAGGTGACGAGTTTAGCGATTTAGTATTCGATACGGGAATATCCGCAAAGAAATTTTCAAAGGCTGTGGCAACTTGAGTGTCTGAATTTAAAATATTATCGCCAATAGCAAGGCTGTAGTCACTATTTCGATTGCAAGACCTTCCCGTTTCGCTATTTATAATGTCCCATGTCATTTTAATTACATTACTACTATTTATAATTTTTGAACTCAAGTAACGTGACTTTGCCATGAAACAAACTTTTTTAAATAATTTAGAATAATTCTTAACATACAAATTAAATTCTACAGTGTTTATACAAATCCGCTCTTCATACAGCTCATAAAGTCGTTTTCGACTCTTATGAATACCAATGGTGGCCCAGTCGTTGAAAGAAGCGTTACTATTTACAGATATTGTTTTAGGGACAATGTGTTTTCAAATTGTGTGCAATACATACTGAAAAAAACGTTATATTGTTGATTTGGATCATCATTAACTGACAAAAGTGGTAGTTTAGATAAAAGTTTAGTTTTAAAAGTTTCCAGGAATTTTTACTTTTTGGATTAATAATGATATACTTTGTAGTGACTGTCTTGTTTACATTTGGAATTGTGATCAATTGCCCACAATGATCTGAATCTATTAAGTTTATTAAAACCTTGCACAAAATAACGATCAATATGAATATTCTTTAGATTTTATAAGTAGGATGCTATTTTTTGCCATTCTATAAGTGGACTATCACTCAATTTGACATCCCATTTAACATTTTCTTTCCATAATTTTTAAAATAATATTTTTGCTGGAAGAATTACTGCAACTGCGAGACCACACGGATCATAGATTGAAGCAATGACCCTTAACACGTCTCTATTTGACAGAACTGTGCCTGTTATGCCTGTTTTGAAGTTAGATTTTAAATATAATTGATCTTTATGTATGTTCCATACTAGACCGAGAACTTGTGAACTGTGTTCACGGTCTTCTGCTCTAAACTTATCTGGTATGGAAGAAACTAGTTCCTTTGAATTTGAATTTTATTCACGCAAATTCACAATACACGAAATAATGTTGTTCGACTTATTTATGTGATATTCGTATTACATCCCTGTCTGAATCTTGTAGACCTAACTGTAGGAAAGCTTTCTCAACATCTGCAACTATTCCTTATAGTATATTCATGTTTCACACTTTATACTTATGAGGAAACCAAAGAGATTTATAAAAAATAGGTATAGAGCGGACATTAGGAATAATGCGATACAAAAATTTTGATGCCGAACATTTTCAATTTTGACTCACGAATGCTTCTTGACAAGCGGGCGTATGACACTAGACAGAACGATTTGTTACTAAGTAGTAACAAGTTTTTGGCAGGCTACTCACAATTTTTGATTTCAAAAACTAAATTCTGGAAAGAATAAAGAAAAGAAAATGAAACAATTGATGTAAAAAACGCTGAGATTGTCATATAAAAGGGGGATTTCTGAAACATTCCTGGCAGAAGATAACTGGATTCTCAACAAGAATCATCACCAAAGTTTACTGACTGACTTCTGAAGAAGTTCATTTGGTCTCTCTAAAGAGCCAACGCCGTCGCGTAAAGTCCGTTAAGAGTTTCTTTTGAGAACCCTCTCCATCGCGAATGGGAGGGCGCGGATTTCACCTCTAAAGTGAACAGTGTTAAGGTCTGACGTGTTGACGTGACCCAACACTCTTCAGGAGCTATACTAGCACGAGAGCCACGCCTACTTCATACTTGTACTCCGGGCCTCGCCTGATTGCAGAATCGACTTAACCTGGGAGCTATTCTTCACGCCTTTCTGCAGAGCCGATTTACATTGGAGCCTGACTGGAAGTTACCTTTGACTAACGCTTTTCCAAGTACGGTAATACTAGACTTCCTGTAGAGCGTGAGATAGGTAGGTCCGTGTTTTGTAAATATCACTGTATTTTCTACCCCTTTTATAACCTCTTATAAAAATTCAATTGTTAATCTACTTACGCTCTTTACTTCTAAAGGATAAGTAACACGACATCCTATAGGGTGTTCTCTGAACTTGATTAGCAATCTTGTAAGATTCTACAACATAAGTGGACCCCTATATAGGCATTCGTTTAAACTTCGATTGTCTGCAGTTTTAGCAGAGGCGTTGTTTATGACGCCTCTACGGAGCTTTTTGGGCTTATCACGGCTACGAACACATTGGTGAGTAAGATATTTAACGGGATTATTCTGTGCCTCCTTTGAATCTGGTACAATCTCAATTATTTTATTAAACTATTGAGCTGATTCGGTAGTCCACGGCCATTGAACGTGGTATCTGTTATTTTGGCACTGAACTATTTCATTAAACTGCCTAATTGCTGCTTCATCGCGAGTCGTTTTTGGGAATCTGTAATGCCTATTGATTCAAGGTCCCATATCTGTTTAACATCATCTAGTTTTAGGGGGAAAAGAAAACACTTTTCACCCTACAAAAGAAATTGGTCAGAATCTTATTAAACATTGAGCAAACAGATAGTTGCAAGCTTTTCTTTCTAAAACACAATATTTTAACCCTTCCCTGTATTTACATTTTAGAAACATGCAAATTTGTGCGGAAACATCAAGAATTTTATTCAAAACGAGAAGACATCCAGATACGCTATCTACTCAGACACCGATCTAGACTTACTTACCAAGTTCTCGATTAAAAATGCACTCAAAAAGTCGCTACGTAATGTCCATAAAAATATATAATAAACTACCCATCATCATCATCATCATCAGCCTATTAATGTTCCCACTGCTGGGACACAGGCCTCCTCTCTATGAGAGGGAATGGGCTATAATCCACCACGCGGGCCCAGTGCGGATTGGTAGATGTCACATGTCTTCGAATTTTTTGGTTCTAGGACATGCCGGGTTCCTCACGATGTTTTCCTTCACCGTTTTAAGAGCAGTGGTGATGAAATAAATTACACAAAGTAATGCGCCTGTCTGGGTTCGAACCCACGACTTACTGTTCGTAAGTCGGGGCCGCCACCACTGGGCCACCGCTGCTCTCAATAAACTACCCGCACCAATAAAAAAAAAAAAAAATTAACACATTTTTACAAAAACTTGGACAATTTTTGCTAAATAAAAGCTACTACTCGGTGAATGAATATCTAAGTGATAGACTTATAAAGTCATAACTAGTTATTAGTATTTGGATACTTACAATTTTGTTTGCTTTATTAACTCATAAATCCATCAATTCATACCTGTTTATATTTTATACTAATGATTTATTTATTCAATACTATTAATTAATATTTTACATTAATAATAATTAATAATTAATCATAACTAATAATAATTGTATACTATTCATAAATATTTTATGCTAATATATTATACAATATAGATTGCATTACTGCAGAATCCAGTCTTCCTGGCCAAGTATGAGTTAACCGGACCAAACCACAGGTGAGGTCCGGTTATATACGAGGCCAGGATGGCTTTCTTACTGCTTGAGGTTTGTATAATGCTTTTCTCGAAATTGAAAGCAAGTTTAACAAAAATTCGTTTAATTAATATTGAAGGTTACATCCATATTAGGCCAATTACTGATAGATATTGTCATCGATATACCGGGGGCATTTATATTATTGTTTTTGAAACTCCATCTTAATTTTTGATTGGAAAGTTTTAATCCAACATGATTTATAAACTGAAATTACTAAATATAAACATAAAATCCCATACTATACTTCTACAAAATTACTAAATACAAAACGCAACGTGCATAATTTTTCTGCGTCGCGTTAAGTGTCACAGACTATAAAATGGCTGTTTAAGACTTCAAAAATACAGGGCGTCCCACGGATGTATTTCCACATGGAGGGAAAGTACCTTGAATATTTGTAGATGGAACATTTAATGAAAGAAGACATTATTTGAATTTAAAACACAATTTAAACTGCATTCATAGATATTTAAATAATTACATGTGTTCACGCCTACTGCTAGCGCCACCTATCCAAAAGATGACGCACTCGGTGCGTGAGCGCAGCGGCCCGACCTCTGCAGCTGGGTGGACATCAGCTCCGCCTAGTTCGTCCACTGGCCACCACGCTCGCCTGGCGCTGCTACGTTCATTCTTCAGCATCATACAGTCATTCAGTCATTCTGTTCATTCACAGCGGCTATAAAAAGGCTTGCATTGTATCGAATCATTCCTTTTCACCTCGCATCCATCATCCAGTACAGACCCCCCGCCATGGCCATGGCGGTGTAACCCAAAACTCTGTACAAATCCAAAATTATTCAATATAGATGTGAAACCATAACGATAGATTCATTTCATCACCCGGGAACAGACCTCATCCTCAACATTTTGGTCATACGAGACGGATTCATCATTCATTATCAATCACACCATCCGGAAGAAGACTCCACATACACGGTGCCGACCACGTTGCTGGCACGTTGCGGAACTTCGACTCGGACTGGAGCCGGGCGCTGAAGACGATAGCTAGCTGTGAAGACGATCGACCGAGTGCAGCGATCATCACAGCCGGTCCAGTGACCCAGCAATCATTTCATGAGAAGAGGAAAAGGCGAAGGCGTAAGAAACGGTCAGGTCTCTGTTCCCGTCCCGTCCGTCCCCCGTCACACCCATTCATTAGTTTCAATTTGTGTTGCGTTTCAGTTCACGCGAGTGTTTGGCAGCCACGTGGTCCAGGTGATATTTGCATGTGAGTACAACTACATCACACCACACCACACCACATAACGCTCATCCATATTCCGTCAGAATGTCGGTTAAGGCAGTAGAAGAAGTTCTTTCCGAGTTAAAGAAACGTAGGGGTAACATTAAGGGTCGGTTAACCCAGTTTAAAAATTATGTAGAATCGTTCGCGGGAGCTCACTTAACAGCCTTACAAGCAGCGGAGCTAACTTTACGTGTTCAAGCCGCGAGTGAATTATACGATAAATTTGACAACGTAGAAAATGAAATCGAACTACTCCTGCCGGAATCAGAAACAAACGCGAATCTACAATACATAGAAGCATTAGAGGCAATATATTTTACGGCAATAGCAAGCGCGAACTGTTTAATTAAAAACGCGGAAATTCAAAGTCGACTTCCAATTGCATCAGAACCACGTGTCAATATTAAATTACCAGACATAAAATTACCTGCCTTCGATGGAGCCTATGATCACTGGCTAGAATTTAAACATTCATACGAAACCATGATCCACAATCGTTCCGACTTAGACGAGATTCAAAAATTCCATTATTTGCGGTCAGCCCTTGGTGGAAGCGCGTTACAGGTGATAGCAGCCTTAGAGTTCAGCCCTGCCAACTACGTACACGCATGGGATTTATTAGGAAACCGTTATCACAACGAGAGGTTATTAATTAATAATCACGTAAAAGCGTTGCATAATATTCCGTCATTAAAACAAGAATCGCCATCGCAAATAAGGAAATTAATTGATACTATCTTACGTAATCTGCGCGCTTTAAGTTCACTAAATGAACCCACTGTCAATTGGGACACGTTAATAATTTATTTGGTGGTCAGCAAGCTGGATTCGTCTACGGAGCGCGAATGGGAAAATCATATCGGAGCCACGTGTTTAGGTTCACGCGAAAAAATAAAACTTTGCGATTTAATAACGTTCCTCCGTGGCCGAGCCGACACGTTGGAGATGATCGGCGCGAGCCACACTAAAGATAAAACGCCTCATAGCGATTATAAGCATCAAAACGTGAGCGAGAAGCGTAATTCGCACCGCGTACATAGCTACACTTCTACTAAACCAACGCGCTGTAATAATAACCGATGATACAAATAATAAATGGGATTTACCTAAGTGTGTCCTATGCAATAGAGAACACTCATTACACTCGTGTTTAGCCTTCCTTAACATGTCCGTGAGAGACAGAATTAAATTGATTAACGATAACAAGATGTGTGCAAATTGCCTGCGAACGGGTCACGCGTTAAATCAATGTAGATTCGGGTCGTGTAAACAGTGCTCAAACAAACATAATAGTCTGCTACATTTGGACGAGAAAGGTAACGGCGCGTGTGTGCGTGCTCAATCGCACGGAGAGGTTGAACGCGCACACATCTCAGCGACGTCAACATTGCATCTCAACGACTCGAGCGGCACTGTCGTGTGTGAAGCGAACACTACCGAATTTAAATTAATAAATACTGTTTTGCTCTCTACGGCGTTAATTGAAGTAGCTGACAATAACAACGTGTATCATACGGCTCGCGCGCTATTGGACAACGGAAGTCAGAACTGCTTCATAACAGAAAAACTAGCAAAGAAAATAAATGCGTTATATATACAGTCCACTATTCAAATCTCGGGTGTGGGAAAATCGGTTTCGCAATCACAGCATTCATGTGACGTCACAATACGTGCAAAATCAAGCGATTTTAATACCAAGCTTCGTTGTTTGATCTTGCCATGCATAACATCCAGTTTGCCTACGATGAACATCGAAGCCGGTAATATACGTATACCTGAGTTCTTACAATTAGCAGATCCGACGTTTAACATTAGTTCAGAAATTGACTTGTTGATTGGCGCGGATAGATTTTGGGATCTTCTAGAAACAGACAAAATACGTCTAGCGAGTGGCCCATTCCTACAAAACACAAAATTGGGGTGGTTATTGTCTGGACCTGTGTTCGCGAGGAACCCAAACCCTGCTCACGTTCGTTGCCACTTCAGTCAGGAAATTGATAAACAACTCCGGCTGTTTTGGGAACTCGAAAACATTCCTTCATCATCATGCGTACCCCTAACAGATGATGAACGCACATGCGAAGAAATATTCAATAATACAACAAAACGCGTTGAAAACGGTAGATTTTCGGTTCGTATACCGTTGAGAGAAGCACCAGATGCGTTGGGTGATTCTTATACGTCAGCGACGAAACGATTTCTGACCTTAGAACGTAAACTCAATCGTTCACCAGAATTTAAACGTTTATATTCTAACTTCATGCGTGAATACAATGACTTAGGTCATATGTCCAAGTTAGAGACTTGTAGTCAACCAAACTATTACCTTCCACATCACGGCGTTGTTAGAGAATCTAGTTCAACTACCAAACTACGCGTTGTCTTCGATGCTAGTGCCGTCACTAGCTCGAATAAATCATTAAATGATATTCAGTATCCGGGACCCGCGTTACAAAACGATATTCTCTCGATTTTGCTACGATTCAGACAATATAAATACGTAGCTTGTGCAGACGTGGAGAAAATGTTTCGTCAAGTTCTTCTACAGCCTGACCAAAGGTCACTGCAATTAATATTGTGGCGGGATAACCCTTCAGATCCGTTATATACATACCAACTGAATACAGTCACGTACGGAACTGCGTCAGCTCCATACTTAAGCATGCGCTGTATTAGACAGTTAGCATTAGAATGCGATGATGACGTCATCGCTCGTGTCATCATGGAGGACATATTTGTGGACGATCTCATCACCGGTGATGATGATCTAAATAGATTGCTTCGAATATGTCAAAAAACATCAGACGTGCTCCAGTCGGGGTGTTTTCCTTTGCGCAAGTGGACCTTTAACTTAGATGCATCTCAAAATAATGCCACAGAACGTTTCATAGGCGAACATGCGCAAACCAAAACACTTGGTTTGGGTTGGCACAACACTAGCGATGAGCTACACTTCGTTACAAATATTGATAACTATGACAACAATTCATATTTAACTAAGCGAGTAATGTTATCAGTAATATCACAAATATACGATCCATTAGGTCTTCTTTCACCTGCAGTCATAATTTCAAAAATGATTCTACAAAAATTATGGCTGAGTAAAATTGATTGGGATACTCCGGTCTCTCAGGAAATTGCTAACATTTGGAAACATTTTATTTTTACGTTAAGATTTCTAAACGATATTCGCATCCCTCGTCACGTGAAAGGTGAACATACTCAATACACAGAACTTCATATATTCACCGACGCTTCTCAAGACGCATATGGCGCGTGTGCTTATCTACGTACATATAGCGATAACGGTGACGCAACCGTTCGGTTGTTGTGTGCAAAAAGTAAGGTCGCACCTTTGAAAACAATCAGTATTCCTCGTTTGGAACTGTGTGGCGCGTTGATAGGAGCTAAATTATATAAGAAAATAATTGAATCTCTTAGGTTGCGGTTTAGTAAAGTATGTTTTTGGACGGATTCCACAATAGTTATGGGTTGGATTAAAATGTCACCACATTTACTAAAAACTTTCGTACAAAACCGAGTAACTGAAATAAATGAACTCACAGGCGATTCAGTGTGGTTACATGTAAGCAGTAAGGACAACCCAGCTGATTTATTATCTAGAGGTTGTAGCCTAGATTTGTTAAAGGATAACGAACTTTGGTGGTACGGTCCGTCTTATTTACATAATCGTTTACATTACTTCAAGCAAACTAAATGCGATAATTCCGAAGTATGTAACTTACCAGATTTAAAACACAAACAAACCTGCTTACCCAATATTCAAAACGAAGACATAATCAACTTCGATAAATACGCGTCATTTACTAAACTCATACGAATAGGTAGCTACGTACTTAGATTCATAAATAACTCACGCCTCAAGTCAGCTGACCGAGCCAATCGGCAAACCGGTTTGTTATCAGTGAGAGAACTCGGCTCCTCACAAAGAATGCTAATTAGACTCGTACAAAGGCATTCCTTTCCAGATGTTTTAAATAACTTAGTCGCTCAGATTCCTATTAAGCGAAGTTGTAAACAATATAATAGGATTTCAAGTCTAAATGTTTTTATTGATGAACATAAAATAATTCGGGTTGGCGGTAGATTGTGTAATTCGTCCGATTTTACCTACGATAAGAAACATCCGATTTTATTATGTAGTAAGCATCCTTTTACAATTTTTTTATTTAAATACGAGCATGTACGATTATTACATGCCGGGCCTCAACTTCTATTAGCTACCATGCGTGAATGTTGGTGGCCGTTGAACGCTAGAAATCTCGCTAGAAAAATAGTACACGAATGTGTAACGTGCACACGTATCCGGGGTAAGACATTAGCACCTATCATGGGCAACTTACCTCCCGAGCGCTTAGAACCTGGCTACCCGTTTATGCGAACCGGTGTAGACTATGCGGGGCCAGTTTTCATAGTATCCAGAAAGGGCAGAGGTTCTAGACTCACTAAGGCATACATTTGTCTTTTCATTTGTTTTACGACTAGAGCCATGCATTTGGAACTCGTCACTAGTTTATCCACAAACGACTATATTTTAGCATTAAAACGTTTTATTAGTAGGCGAGGTACGCCTCGCACTATCTTTTCTGATAACGGTAGAAATTTCGTGGGCGCGGAAAAGGAGTTTCCTTTATTCTTAGAGAAGGAATCGGAAGCCATCATTAATTACGCTTCCAATAATGGCATTGAATTCCGATTTATTCCTCCTTATTCCCCACATTTTGGCGGTCTGTGGGAGGGCGGGGTGAGATCATGCAAGTATCACCTGAGACGCATAGTAGGTAACGCGCGACTAACTTACGAGGAATTTTCCACGGCTTTGACACAAATCGAAGCTGTCTTAAATTCCCGTCCAATTTCACCTCTTTCCTCAGACCCTTCTGACCTTACCCCCCTCACCCCCTCACACTTCGTCATTGGCCGACCGTTAACGTCGCCACCTTCAAGGAATGTTCCAGACCAGCCAAGTTCGAGTCTGACACGCTACGAACGCATCGAGCACCTGCGGCAGCACTTCTGGCGGCGCTGGTCCACAGAATACGTTTCGGAGCTACAACTGCGAACTAAGTGGAAGATCAGGCAGGAGGACATCACCTTGGGCAGCCTCGTCCTCATCAAGGACGACCAGTTGCCACCATTAAAGTGGCGACTTGGTCGTGTTCTGCGTATACTTCCAGGAGGAGACGGCGTGGCACGAGTGGCTGACATCCACACAGCTGCTGGGACGATCAGACGTGCCTTCTCCAAGATCTGCCCGCTGCCTCCGCAGCCTGTGGGCGACGACGCCTGACTCCGTGCCGGGAACCAATTTGGAAGCAGTGCTTCCAAGGCTGGGGGCATGTTCACGCCTACTGCTATCGCCACCTATCCACAAGATGACGCACTCGGTGCGTGAGCGCAGCGGCCCGACCTCTGCAGCTGGGTGGACATCAGCTCCGCCTAGTTCGTCCACTGGCCACCACGCTCGCCTGGCGCTGCTACGTTCATTCTTCAGCATCATACAGTCATTCAGTCATTCTGTTCATTCACAGCGGCTATAAAAAGGCTTGCATTGTATCGAATCATTCCTTTTCACCTCGCATCCATCATCCAGTACAGACCCCCCGCCATGGCCATGGCGGTGTAACCCAAAACTCTGTACAAATCCAAAATTATTCAATATAGATGTGAAACCATAACGATAGATTCATTTCATCACCCGGGAACAGACCTCATCCTCAACAACATGGTTGAACCGGGAATCGAACCCGATGCACGAAAAAAATAATCTTCCTGTAGCTTTATCATACCGATCGAAAGGCTTCATCATAAGTATTATTTTTTGCTAAATAACACAATGTCAGAAATAAAAGGAAGACCATGAATTTTAACATTTTTAATATAAAATTAATCAATTTATCAAAATGCTCAAAATGAGTCCCTTCCTGTTGAATACAAAGTCGCAGTCTTTTGATTATTTCGCTCCGCGCTCGCGCTTTCGACTGGGTCAGGCACATACCTATAGTAAGGCACTTCCGATTCCACAAGCTTGTATTTTAGATCAAGTTGCTGATGGATAATCCTGGCTGGGTCAAGGTTGTGTCTATGCAGGTACTGTCTCCGTTAGCTAGACGAGAACACCCGGAGATAATGTGACGGATTGATTCACCTGGACGGTGGCATGCCCGACATATGTCGACCGTGCTTAACAATAAATCTCCGGTAGTTATTCGTCATCATAACTTCATCCATTATTGCACCGACAAAACCTTCGGTTTCTCCGAATAGGTCCCCGGAACGTAGTCAGGCTACGGACGCTGATAGGTCTACATCGGGCCCATGGAGGGCCCGGAAAAAGCATCCGTGAAGCTCCTTACTCTGCCATACCTCCCCGCGGTCGTTAGTGTCAAGCACTGGAGGTTTGCGCCAGTTCTTTTTAGCCAAGGAGAGCGGGGTGAGGCCCTTGTCCATTGCGACTTACGAACAGTAAGTCGTGGGTTCGAACCCAGACAGGCACATTACTTTGTGTAATTTATTTCATCGCCACTGCTTTCAAAACGGTGAAGGAAAACATCGTGAGGAAACCGGCATGTCCTAGAACCAAAAATTCGAAGACATGTGGCATCTATTAATCCGCACTGGGCCCGCGTGGTGGATTATAGCCCATTCTCTCTCATTGAGATTAGGCCGTGTCCCAGCAGTGGGAACATTATAGGCTGATGATGTATCCAAGGCGTCTAGTTCTGTTTAAGTCCATTTGAGTATGCCGAAAGAGTACATCAAAACCGGCATGACCCAACCGTTGAAGGCACGCACCTTATTGCTACCTGATAAAAGACTATTAAATACTTTTTCAGGCGGCCAAAGAAGCGCTCCTTCAACGATTGTTTCATGCCAGCAACATTGACACCCAACGCTTCCGACATACCCATATACTTATAGGTTTCGGTTGCCGAGAGGGATCGAAGAATTATGATATCCGAGAGCAGGGTTCCCACAGATTCCACAATCTCCCCTCGTTTTACATGCATGACCGCACATTTGTCTACACCAAATTCCATCCTGATTTTAGTCGATCTGATCCTGAGTTACTTTCAGTAACTCCATCAGTCGCAAATCGTTGGGGGCAAAGTGTTTTAGGTCATCCATGTAAAGGAGGTGAGATATAACCAGACCATCTTTCCGCAACCGATAGCCTAGACCTGAATCCTCCAGCAGTGTGCTAAGAGGATTCAAGGCTAAGCAGAACTAAAGCTACCGCCCTGCAATATACCTCGCTCTATCCTTATCGGCTCGCTATTCCTCTGAATTTGCCGACATCCTGGATAGCGAAAGACCGTCCTCCATTGCCCCATACACGACATCAGGAAGGTGCGCAGAGTTGCATCAACTTTATACAACTCTAGCACCCTCATGAGCCATGTATGTGGCACCGAGTCATAGGCCTTCTTATAGTCTATCCAACATGTCGACAGATCCATTCGGGAACGGCGAACCTGGTGTCTAATGGCCATATCAATGAGGAGTAGCTCCTTAGTACCACGGGACCCGTTCCTACATCCATTCTGAGAAGCGGATATGACAGAATTGTCATCTATATGTTTGCTAATTTTAGTTCTCAAAATGGATGTAAGAACTTTATAGACTGTCGGGAGACAGGTGATCGGTCTATAATTTTTGGGTTTCGCAGTACTACCCGATTTATGGAGCAGGTGGGTTATACCTGTTGTCAGGAACTCTGGCAGCAACCCAGACTCTAAGGCTGATTGAAACAGGGTCGCCAGGCGAGCGTGCGACCTTGTGAAACATTTTATTCAAAAGTTGTGCAGCCCATCCGGCTGTGCAGATTTCCAGTTAGGCAAACGGCGGGACTAAGTACGTACGTACTTATTCTACATTATTTATTTTTATTTATTCTTACCTATTTCATGGATTCCACATCAAGTTCATTTATTTAATGAATTTGAATGAATGTAATTTAATCACCAAATTTCTTGCCATTAACATAGTTCTTAAGTACTTCTTTACTAACCCATATGGACTTTGTTGTTCGAAATAAACAAATAAGAAAATTTGACATGAGCTACACGACATGCCGCTACAGCCGTACAATACAGGATTGAGTGAACATCGGTGAGGTTTTCGCAGTTATCAAAATAGTTTGACAACTGCGAATCCAGAACAGCCACCAGCGCCCTATTTTTGATATGCATGGGCAAACGAGGTATGCGTGGTCTCAGGTCTGGTTGCATGAACCGATATTCTCGAATCGCACTCTCCAAAGCACTCCTCATTTCTGCATTGCACTCGGTACTTACATTAGTAACCATGTCATTACTCACGTTGTTATCTCAATTTGGTATTATGCTTGACTGTGGTGGAACCACAGCCTGCGACGGCGTGGCAATGACATGGTTACTCTGCATTTAGATCCGCAAGCGATCAAGTACGGTGTCATCCAACATACGATTACGCTGGATAACCCGCACCTGATCCGACAGTCGTTGTGCCGACACGTTGATAGCTGGCTCAAGCACCTGAAACAGCACGGTACGCGGTCAGGTTGTTTCCCCCCTCTGTAGCCACATAATATGCGCGCATGATATTTCTATTGATGGATTGCGTCCATCGCATGCGCTGCACACTTCCGCCGGGAGCTGGGACCCTATCAGAGGCCGGTGGGCCTTAAGGTCCTAAACCGTCCGGTGGCCGGCGTCCTCCCCGTCGACGAGCAGGTGATGGTGTCGTGGGCGGAGAGAAATACTCGTCGCTCGAGCTCGACGCAACTGCCACGCCCGGTGTCTCAGAGCACTGAGACACCGGCCGTGGCAGTTGGGGCTGGGATCCGAGTTCCGACGATGGGGCTGGGTTCCGGCGGCGGCGAGGCGGAGCTGAGCGACGGGTCCGGAGGTGGTAGGCGTGCACGACGAGCAGCAGATGATCTCGTCAACATTGGCGTTGTTTCATTTTATTACTCATTTTGTTTGATGGTTTGATGATTTAATTTTCACATAATATGACATATGTCATAGGTCACAGATTTTCTTTATTTATGTTTCTTGATATAAAAAAGCAGATTTCATGTTGTACTTTTTATGTGTATTGAAGGCTATTATATTTATAAAAAGGGAACTGGTATCTGGTTGTTTAAAATTATATCCGTAACTTTATATAGTAAAACTAGTATTTGCGTGTTGCGCGAGGTGCTTGCACCTCGCGCAACCTCGTGCTTGTGGTGGTAGGTCTTTCACTTTTAAAACCCCAAAAAATTTTGAGCATCCATATGAATCCTTAAATGAATTGGAAAATCCATTAGCGTCCCTAAAAGATTTTGTAAATTATGTATGCAGATTACAGCAACACGTGTGTTCTTTATAGTCTACTCTACCTAACACAGTCACTAACCCTAAACTGGTGACCCCGACGTGATAAACTCAGTGATATTCGGTGCAAGGAAATAAGACTGTGTTAAAGTTTCGAGCTGATGACTCAGGGCGGGAGTTAACCTGCAGTGCGGGCTACAGACCCGAAGCTCGAGCCGCGTGTAGAAGAGTCTGCGTTGGCTAGCATCACTGTATCATCGAGAATACCAGAGTTTTGGGCAGACCAGCCGCGACTGTGGTTCGTCCAATTTGTAAATTTTTTTTGCAGTGGTGGACAACCTGAAACTTAGTGATGCTGCAAAAGCAATCTTGCTTGTTACGAAGTTAAATAAAAGGGCCATACAACAAATCAGCGATTTTCTTTTAGCCCCACCGGAAACACGGAAATTCCAGTCCTTGAAAGACAGATTGCTTCAAGTTTTTGAAGAGTCGGAGACTAAGCAGTTTCAAAAGTTGTTGGGGGAAATGGAGCTTGGTACCCAGAAGCGGTTTAAGGCGGATGAGAAACCTCGCGCGAGAAAAAATACCCGACATGACGTTACAAATTATGTGGAGTGGACATCTTCCAACAGCGGTGCAGGCTGTTTTGGCAGTTACTGAAGTGAAGGACTTAGATAATTGGCTGTTATAGCAGACAAGGTAATGGAGGCAACTCGTCCTGTGGAAATAGCGATGGTGACAACCAATTCCACCGGCAAGAACGTTACCAAAGATTCCGGTTCAATGACAGAGCTGGCCGCCACCGTGCAGAAGCTGAGCGTCAAACTCGCAGAATTACGTCGCTCGCGTCAAAAGAAGAGGTATGGGCGTAATACGAGTGATTATCGCCAGTCAAGGTCGCGCACGAGAGATGGAAGTACATCTCGTAAAAATCCTGAATTTTTGTTTCTATCATCACAGGTATGGATCCAAAGCTGCTAAATGTGTCGACCCCTGCAATTGGGAAAAGAAAACTTCAAAAAAACCAACGGAAAACTAAGTGTGATACAATTATCTTATTCATAAATTACACACAACTAATCGATTTACAAAATAAATAACAAGACATTCACTTAGAACCAAACAGTAAGTTAACATAACCTTAAAAATTAAAAAGAAATTGTAGCTAAACAATTTATTATGCGTAGGGTTTTTTCTTCTTCTGTGTCACGGCTGTTGGTTCGGTGCCGAGGCTGCTCAGATACCAGTGCATTCTGTTGATTGGCTGATCTATCCACCACAGCGGCTTGAAGTAATCATCCAATGGTTTGCAATGCCCAATGTTAACCAAAACCCATCCTTGAAATAATACATATAAATAAAATAATGCCTGTAATTCCCGATGGATTGGGTGGAAGTGTACATACTGGTACGAGTACATCGACATTTTACCAGTTATATTAAAAAGTCCCATATAAAAGGAGGCGAGCCGATTGACATCAACCGGGCACATATTCAGAATCCGAGGCTGTTGCTGAGAAATTATTTACGAAAAAACGCAATAACATTTTGCCCGACCTGGAAATCGAACCTAGTACCTCGTGGTCAGCAATCGCGTTTGCGTCCACTAGATGACTAGACCAACGAAGCAGGCAAATAAATACGGATGTATTAAATGTGTGTGATGTGTAAAAAAAACTGGCCAATAGCGAGTCGAACTCGCGCACCGAGGGTTCCGTACAAACTTTTTAGAGGACAAACTTAGGTAACTTTGCTGTTCGATCCCATCAAACGGCTATTACACCAACCGCAAATAATAAGTTTGTAATAGTAAAATCGCTTTTTTTGTTCTTAAACTACATATTTACGGTTTTCAGACCTTTTCGTTTTTTCAGACTTTTCCCTTTACATGTGCTGTAAGACCTTGCTTTTTGCCAAATTTCATGATTCTAGGTCAACGGGAACTACCATAGGTTTTCAACTCAAAACCTATAGGGTACTTCCGGTTGACCTAGAATTGTCAATTTTGGTTAAAAGCAAGGTCTTACAGCACAAGTAAAGAGCAAAGTCTGAAAAATAAAAAAAGTTGAAAATTAAGGTAAATTTTGGTACTTTTAAGTTTTCGTGAAAATATAAATTTGCTCATATCTTTTTATCGTGTTGACTTAGGACCTTGATTTTTGTACACCTAATAGTGACTTTAGACTTCAGTTCCTGAGAAAATCGGTGGTGACAGACGGACAGACGGACAAGAAAGTGATCTTATAAGTGTTCCGTTTTTTCCTTTTGAGGTACGGAACCCTAAAAGTGATCCAATTTTTATTTTTATTTTTACTTAATAACTTTTATTTATGTCGACTACAGGAGCTAAATTAGCAACTCTATTTGTGGTGGTTCAAACTTCGTTTGAAAAACTGTTAGAATAAAGTTTTAATCAGCTTGCACTACAAAGTGGTTGTTACGTCAGTCACTGCGGGCCGAATAGTGCGAAATGAGTGGTATTTTGCGATTTACAAAAAATCTATTGATTGGAATAAAAAAAACTATCATGCAAATATGTTGCTTGTAGAATTATTTGCATCGCATGTATTTTAGTATGGTTTTTACTTGTTAAAAGAAATTTTTAGAGATAAGTTCGTGATTTTTTTTATCGAGTAAAAATAGTTGTATTATGTTTTCAAAACACTATCATACTAGCATGTATCCTAAAGAATATCATATATTTTGCTGGTTTTGTTTATTGCAGTGAATCATAATCGCTTTTTTGCATTATAAAACTCGCGTTTAGCTCCTGTAGTTAAGTCCAAGGATTTAAATAGAAAAAGTTAGTGATCAGTAGTAGTTATTTTTAGGGTTCCGTACCTCAAAAGGAAAAAACGGAACCCTTATAAGATCACTTTCTTGTCCGTCTATCACCACCGATTTTCTCAGGAACGGGTGAACCTAGCAAGTTGAAATTTATACCATAATAATATACTGTCTATAGTCCCTATTAGATGTATAAAAATGAAGGTCCGGAGTCAACACGATAAAAAAAAAGAAAAAGATATGGGCTAATTTAGATTTTCGCGAAAACTTACGTACCAAAATTTTCCTTAATTTTTTTTTTTCGGATTTTACCCTTTACTTGTGCTGTAAGACCTTGCTTTTATCCAAAATTGACAATTCTAGGTCAACCGGAAGTACCCTTTAGGTTTTGGGTCGAAAACCTATATGGTTGTTCCCGTTGACCTGGAATTACGAAATTTGGCAAAAAGCAAGGTCTTACAGCACATGTAAAGGGAAAAGTCTGAAAACCGTAAATATGTAGTTTAAGAACAAAAAAAAACGATTTTACTATTAAAAACTTATTATTTGCGGTGGAAGCTATAGCCGTTTCTAGAGGATCGAACAGAAAAATTAAGGTTGTCCTTTAAAAATTTTGTACGGAACCCTCGGTGCGCGAGTCCGACTCGCTCTTCGTCGGTTTTTTTCTGTGCAACATTTTTTTGAATAAAACGTTTTCATAATATAACACAACTGTATATCACGGCAAGGGATAGGTAGATCTGTAGTTTTTTGTAAGGCGGAAGAAAGTACAACCAAATTCCGCCGGTTATGTTTACGATCCATGTAAAAGAGGGTGAACCCATTGCCGTCACAATTCCAGATTCCGTGGCTGCTACTGAGAAATTCTTGAAGGAAGAAACCCAATAATACTATGCCGAAGCTAAGAATCGTACCCAGGGCCTCATACTCGGCAGTCGCACTTGCGAACACTAAGCCAACGAGGCAGTCAGTCGCACTTGCGAACACTAGGCCAACGAGGAAGTCAGTCGCACTTGCGAACACTAGGCCAACGAGGCAGTCAGTCGCACTTGCGAACACCAGGCCAACGAGGCAGTCAGACAGTCTACCTCACCTGATTTAGATCTGTTAGCAGACTTGTAATATGCATAACTATTTTACAGGTAACGCTGAGTCAGAAATTGCGTTAATTTGGTGACAACCAGACGGAAAAGATTTCTAATCATTCGTGTGCTCATGGCGACCATTTGCTCCTAAAGGCTGACAAGTATTTTGTTTTAAAAATTACAATAAATAAGCATATCTAAATATATAAAAGAAGAAACTGACTGACTGACTGACTGACTCATCTATCAACGCACAGACCAAACCGCTGGGTCTACAGATTCCAATTTGGCAAATAGGTTCCTTATGTGGTCTAGGGGTGCACTAAGAAAGGATTTTTCAAAATTCACCCCCTAAGGGGGTGAAACGGTGCTCCAAAGTTTGTATGGGGAAACAAGATTAGTTAGACTATTTTGTTCGAAACTTTACAGTAATGCTCCTTTTGATAAATTAGTACAAACAGGTTTCAGGGTTTTTCAAAATTCTTCCCCTAAGAGGGGGAAATGGGGTGAAAAAGTCTAAAAATCAATGCACTGCCTAAACCGCTGAGTCTAGAGATCCCAAATTTGGCACATATGTTCCTGAAGTGGTCTAGGGGTAAAGAAAGAATGAAAGAAAGAAAATAACAAAAAAAAAAACAAAACACAAAAAAACATACATACATGCATGTACGTGCATGCTGTGCGTGTGCATACATTTATTTGGCACACGCCACAAGTGCACACAGTACACTAAGAAAGGGTTTTTCAAAAGCCACCCCCAAAGGGGGTGAAACGGGGCTCTAAAGTTTGTATGGGGAAACAAGATTAATTAGACTATTTTATTAAAAACTTCAGAGGAGTACTCCTATTGATAAATGAGTAGACGTAAGTTTCAGGTTTTTTCAGAATTCAACCCCTAAGAGGGGGAAATGGGGTGACAAAGTCTAAAAATCAATGCACAGGCCAAACCGCTGAGTCTAGAGATTTCAAATTTGGCACATACGATCCTTATGAGGTTAAGGGGTGCAATAAGAAAGGATTTTTTAAAATGTACCCCCTAAGGGGATGAAACGGGAGTCAAAAGTTTGTATGGGGAAACAAGATTAGGTAAAACTGTTTTATTTGAAACTTCACAGGAGTACTCCTATCGATAAATGAGTTAACATTTATGTTTCAGGTTTTTTCAGAATTCAACCCCTAGGGGGGGAAATGGGGTAGCAAAGTCTGAAAATCAACATCGGTATTGTTTGTATGGTGTGTGATGTAGTATGTATTCGATGTATGTATGCTTGTGTGCGTGCTTATAATAATGCTTAATGGACCAAATATACTCAGTATTCAATCAGCATTACAGATGTTTCATTTTGTCTAAGTCCCGTCCTTATATGGCGACCGTGACATCTGATCGGGGATCGACTTAATCATGGCCGCGATTAGTCCGGATTGTGTCAATCTGTGTAAAAGTCGTCTAGTTACGTACTTTATAAAAGACAATCATCATCATGTGTCAATCTAAGGTGCAAAGTGAGGAAATCTTTTTAAACCAAAACAGTGCCAGTGGAGGCAAAAATTCAGCCACAGTAGAAGACGTTAAATTTCATCTGTCAGCAATAAGTATAGTGCTGATGGTCATATGTACAATATTGTTTCTCGGATTCTTGTATATTGGCTACAGGCTATAAAAACCCGTCCTTATAGGTGTATCGGGTCGGGTGTATTACAAAAACAACGATTATAAGATTTAGTGTGGCGGACCTGAAATACCTTCATTCCTTGTTGCGGTGCGATGGGGTTGAAAAAAAAAATATATATATATATATATAATAAAAAAATAATGATGATGATGGTGATGATTGTGATTGATGATAATGATTGTGATTACGATGATGTTGATTGTGATTGATGATAACGATTGTGATTACGATGATGTTGATTGTGATTAGATGAATATGATTGTGATTACGATAATGATGATTGTGATTACGATGATGATGATTGTGATAATGATGATAATGATTGTGATAACGATGATGATGATTGTGATAATGATGATGATGATTGTGACAACGATGATGATGATTGTGATGACGATTGTGATAACGATGATGATTCTTGTGATGATGATGATGACTGTGATAACAGTGATGGTGATTGTGATGGTGATAGGGATTGTGATAGTAATGGTGATGGTGATGGTGATTGTGATTGTGATGGTGATAGTGATGGTGATTGTGATAATGATTATGATAATATGGTGATCGTGATAGTGATTGTGATTGTGACAGTTATGGTGATTGTGATAATCATTGTGATAACGATTATGGTCATTGTGATGGTGATTGTGATAGTGATAATGACCGTAATTGTGATGGTTATAGCGATGGTAATGGTTATTGTGATGGTGATAGTGATTGTGACTGTGATATTGATGGTGATTGTGATAGTGATTGTGATGGTGATTGTGACAGTGACGGTGTTTGTGGTAATGATGATGATGAGTGTGATAACGATAATGATGATTTTGATAACGAGAATGGATATTGTGATGATGATGATTGTGATAATGATGATAATGATTGTGATAACGATGATGATGATTGTGATAATGATGATGATGATTGTGACAACGATGATGATGATTGTGATGACGATTGTGATAACGATGATGATTCTTGTGATGATGATGATGACTGTGATAACAGTGATGGTGATTGTGATGGTGATAGGGATTGTGATAGTAATGGTGATGGTGATGGTGATTGTGATTGTGATGGTGATAGTGATGGTGATTGTGATAATGATTATGATAATATGGTGATCGTGATAGTGATTGTGATTGTGACAGTTATGGTGATTGTGATAATCATTGTGATAACGATTATGGTCATTGTGATGGTGATTGTGATAGTGATAATGACCGTAATTGTGATGGTTATAGCGATGGTAATGGTTATTGTGATGGTGATAGTGATTGTGACTGTGATATTGATGGTGATTGTGATAGTGATTGTGATGGTGATTGTGACAGTGACGGTGTTTGTGGTAATGATGATGATGAGTGTGATAACGATAATGATGATTTTGATAACGAGAATGGATATTGTGATGATGATGATTGTGATTGTGATATTGATTGTGATAGTGATGGTGATTGTGATAATGATTGTGATAATGATGGTGTTTGTGATAGTGATGGTGATTGTGATGATTATGAAATTTAGCACATAGATAGTTCATAACCTGGATTAACACGTAGGACACTATTTATCCCTTTAATATGATCCAGTGGGACGGTTACCGAACTTTACGCGGGCGAAGCCGCGGGCAACAGCTAGTATTGTATAATTGCATAGCACATGTGTGAGTACTATGTATTGTAAAGCTACCATTTGCCTTTAGTTATCTTTCATTGACTTGAATGTGCCTTGGTGGCTGAGAGAATGTCGTCTTGCTCACGCAAATGTCTCCGTGATGGTGGCGGGTCACAAAGTGCGATGAAGGAACATGGATGGGTTTTAGTCAGTAAAAGCCTGACACACCCTATTGCTAAAAAAAAAAAAAAAAAAAAAACAACACAAAATTTCGTAAACACTGTAGCGTCTTCATTGATTATGTATTAATATTATAGGTATTACTTTAGTGAACTTAGTATGTAAGTATTTTAAGTTAACTGTTACGTACCATTAGCTTAAGGTTCTCACGGCAAGCCCGCAGATGTTTCATTGCGGGTTTTTTTGTTCTTTGGCTATGTAAGGATAACAATAGTTTATGGTAGGGCCTTGCCCATTTCGCTTATAGTTGATTAGCTTTAAGAATTTAGAGTAATAGCCTTTGATATTTTTGTTGAGATGCCGACGGTTCTGTTAGTAATGTGTTTATTGTGTTAGCTAGCTATAGAAACCTTTGTACAGTTTTTAGTTTGTAACGTGCCGCTCCGACCGTATCCCAAGTTTTAGATAATTGTTAAAATGTAGAATTCAGTCAGTAACTTTTCGTCTCCGGGTTCGGTCGGTCGGCATTCTCGCTCCTTGTAATTTATTTTAACATACATAAGTAAATCAAGTACTTATTTTGCGATTCCCATACCGTCGACACTATTTAACCGACCTACGTGCGCGAAAACACGAACAAAACTAATGACCATTGACCACAGATAAGTAATGTCGTCTAACTTCGTTGTATAGCCACCACTAAAAAGTTGAATAGACTGTGGAAGTGTGACGTCACAAAATGGCGGATTTTGACGTTTGGGTAAAAACAAACAAGTTTTCGCTATGGGATTTTTCAGATTTTTGTTATTTACAGTTGTTTAAGGGTTTTTAGTCTGATGGTCTGGTGGTGGTCTGGTGGTGGGTTTGGTGGTTTGTAGTGTCTTCCGTTGTGAGCTTGAATGCAATCATAGAACAATTTAAAGAGGAAATCTAAAAAACCTGCAGGTTTCTCTTCTGGAGACATGGTTACAACCGGGAGCAAACAATACGGCATTAAATACCATGCAAATACTCGATAATTTATTCAAAATGTAAATCGGCTCAAGTTATACGTTTATGTGTTTCTTTTACCCAAATGTCAAAAATCGCCATTTTGTGACGTTAGAACTTCCACAGTCTATAGGCAGTCGCTTCTATTATGAACACAAAATACGAATGTCAATTTATTTTAGCCGGTTACTAATGTACGTGCCACTTCTCACGGTGAACTAACGCGAAACGAATGAATGCATTACTAGATTTCACACTCGCCAGTTAACGATAGTCGATGCGTTTAAAATTAGAACTTACAATATGTCATCATCATCATCATTTCAGCCGAAAGACGTCCACTGCTGGACATAGGCCTCCCCCAAGTGTCGCCACATTGACCGGTCCCGTGCGACTCGCATCCAGCGGATTCCCGCAACCTTCACCAGGTTATCGGTCCACCTAGTGGGAGGCCTTCCAACGCAACGTCTTCCGGTTCGCGGTCGCCACTCCAGAACTTTTCGGCCCCATCGGCCATCCGTTCTTCGAGCAATGTGCCCTGCCCACTGCCGCTTAAGTTTGGCAATTCTCCGGGCCACGTCGGTAACCTTGGTTCTCTTGCGGATGTCTTCATTTCTGATTCGATCGCGCAAGGAAACTCCGAGCATAGCCCTCTCCATTGCCCTTTGGGTGACTTTAAGCCTTCTGATGAGGCCCATTGTGAGCGACGACGTTTCGGTCCCGTATGTCACATCATCACTGGCAACACACACTGGTCATAGACTTTCGTCTTGAGACACTGTGGTAAGTTGGACGAGAAGATACCGCGCAACTTCCCGAACGCTGCCCAGCCGAGTCGGATTCGACAATTGACCTCTTTCTCGAAGTTAGACCTACCTAACTGGACCGTTTGTCCCAGGTACACATAATCGTCTACAACTTCGAGTTTAGAGTCTCCGATCTTGATAGGAATGGGTGTGACATGGGCATTCGACATGACCTTGGTTTTGTCCATGTTCATTTTAAGACCCACTCTTCCGGAAGCTCTACTGAGGTCATCGAGCATTGTACTTGTAGACATGGCATAGCCAAGTGAGGTGGGCCTTTAATTCTTTAACCGGGCATTGTCACCCTTCTTGAAGAAGAGTACCACCACACCCCTGCACCATGCCTGTGGCGTTTTTCCCTCAAGTATGACGGAATTAAACAGCTTCTGAAGGGCCTTAATTACCGGTTTTCCACCCGCCTTCAGGAGTTCGGTCGTAATTCCGTCATCACCCGGTGCCTTGTTGTTTTTGAGTTGCTTCAGAGCCAACCTAATCTCGTACAGGCTGACGTCCGGGATGTCCTCGGTATAGTGTTGGGTCAGTAGCTCTTGGGTCGTTTGCTAGATCTACGACGGGTTTACTGGTTGACGTGTACAACTGTCCATGCTCTCAATCTCCCTCAGAAGCTCCGGTTTGGCGGATAAGATCCTATCATCGTTGGTCTTCAGTTTCGTGAGGTGGTTCTGCCCAATAGCCAGATCTCTTGCAAATACCTTGGAGCCTTTATTCCGCTCTTAAGCCCGTTATTCCGGTATTAAGGCTGGTATTAAGGAGTTGCGCTTCTATGGAGCCGTGTGGTATCCGGCAGAGTAGAATAGAACCAACCCACTACACTCACGGGTGTCGTATAAGGCGACTAATGTCTGAGGCAGAACACCTTGCGCCTCCGTAGACCAGAGAATGGGCAGCAGCGTTTTCTGCTAGTCTTTTTTTTTGCCGTAATCTATCTATCTATGTAATCTATCTATCTAAATAATGCCGTACTCTCCACGCTTGGCGGGCGGCAAGCGTGGAGATTACGGCAAATTCATCCCATCATGGGAGAGGCTTATGTCCAGCAGTGTACGTTATGGGCTGTTATTTTTGTTGTTGTTATTGCTTCTATGGAGGAAATCAGCGTTTGCGTCGGTATCAGTGGTGCAGTGTAATAGTGATAGTCTGTTAGCTATTAGGATTGAGCACGCGGGTCGTTCCCTATTGATATTCTCAGACTAACTCGTCTGATAATTTAATTGAGTTTACGGAGTGCTTAAGTGAAATTATTGCTATAATTGAGAACAGTAATGTTGAATCAGTGTTTATATTCGGTGATCTTAACGCACATCCAGGTGAGCGCTTTTTAAATGAATTGTTAACTGTATGCGGAGAGCAATCGTGGTCGTGTGTTGATATGGAACTACTTCCGAAGGACACGTATACGTTTGAGAGTACCGCTAACGGTGCAATGCGCTGGCTTGATCACTGTGTGGTGAGCAGTGCGGCACGACATTTTGCGTTGCGCATTTGCGCGTCAGTTTTGTATGGAGTCTATTTGTCATATTATATTCCTTTAATAAATGAATGTAATATTGATTTAATAATACCTAAGTTGGTAAACCCTAGCTATACTTGCAATAAGATTATATGGGGTGAAAGAGATGTCAATCAAATGAATGAATATTCAAAATTTTGTAATTCAAAATTAAAATTAATAGATTTTCCAGATGATTTTCGGTATTGTGCGCATAAAATGTGTTCTAATGCTAATCACATGGAAGTGTTAGATACAATGTATAGCAGTTTGGTAAGCATTTTAAAGGAAGGTGCCGAACGTACTTATTTATGTAAACAGATGCGTCATAATAGCAAGAGATACATACCTGGTTGGAACAAATATGTTCGTGACGCTCACAGAGAGGCTCGACTGTGTTATCAAACATGGTTGTTTTGTGGTAAACCTGCTAGTGGTTAAGTTTACAATAAAATGTGTCAATCTAGGAAAACCTTTAAGACCAATGTCAATAAAATGTGTCAAGATAACCAACAGCAGATAAAAATGGATATTTTAGCTAAACATCACACTAAAAAGAAATTTGGCTCATTTTGAAAATCAACAAATAGTTTGAATCCGAAGTTGAGTCCCCCTGTGAGCGTGGCGGGCGTACACGAGCCGGTGGATACAGCCAATGCATTTCGTCGTCATTTCCAGATTGAGCCACCTCATACTAGACCTGTGCAGGTGTTTGATGCTGAAGGCAACTCTGGGGACATTTCTATTGTTTTTACGGCACAAGACATATCAGCCATCATAAAGAAAATGGAGAGGGGTAAATCCTCGGGTCATGATGGCCTCAGCATCGAGCACCTGAGGTATGCGGGGGGACACTTGCTGCGTGTGCTGGCTTTATTTTTTAACCTGTGCGTTAGCCACGGCTACTTACCTGATGACGTAATGTAATGGTAGTGCCTACTGTGAAAAATAAAACGGGGTATGTCTCTGACATATCCAACTACAGGCCCATTTCTCTGGCCACTGTCGTAACAAAAGTGTTGCTGCTTGATAAGCAATTGGCTAAACACCTCGAACTACATGATGCCCAGTTCGGTTTTAAGCCTGGGCTGTCAACTGCGAGTGCAATCTTGTGCCTAAAGCAGACTGTCCAATACTACACAGACAGGAAGACTCCTATTTTGGCTTGTTTTCTGGATCTGTCACGGGCATTTATTTTGATCTTGTATGTTACGATGTTTTGTGGCGTAAACTCGAATGTGAAACTACCTTACCAGCTGAAATAGTGTCGATATTTAAGTACTGGTATAGTAGTCAAAGCAATAGCATGAAGCGAAATGGGGCAAGGGGGGCACAGCTCACCCAGGCTCTTCAACCTCTACATGAACCAGCTAATCCTTGAGCTTGGCAGCACCAGTGTCGGATGTCATATAGACGGGGTGTGCATTAACAATATTAGTTATGCTGACGATATGGTGTTGCTGAGCCTATCGATCGGTGCTCTGAGGCGACTGATCGCTATATGCGAATGCTATGCGGTGAATCATGGGCTCAAATATAACATCAAGAAGAGCGAACGAATGGTTTCAAAGCAGGCAGTGTGTCATATTCGTGTATTCCAACTGTCGCTCTTTGTGGAGAACCACTGCAAAGGGTGGACAAGTTTAAGTATCTGGGCCACTGGGTTACTGAAGATCTTAAGGATAATTGTGACATTGAAAGGGAACGTAGGTCGCTGGCTGTCCGTTGTAACATGCTGGCTCGCAGGTTGGCACGTTGTACGAAGCCAGTAAAAGTAACGCTTTTCAAAGCTTACTGTCAGTCCTTCTACACGTGCAGCCTGTGGGTCAACTTTATTCAGCGGACATACAGCGACCTACGCGTTCAATACAATAATGCACTGAGAATGCTGCTGCGGCTGCCGTGGCGTAGTAGTGCGTCAGGGATGTTTGCAGATAATAATATTGATGGTTTTGCCGCCATTATTAGAAATAGATGTGCATCCCTGATGATTCGTGTTCGCGGCGGCACCAACAGTATTCTCAGTGTATTCGCAGATCGGTGGGATTCCCCGATGATGCGGAGGTGGATGCGGCTCCATGCCGAATTGTGATTGTACGTTTTCATCTGTATCTGTAACCTACTAACACTAGAACTTAAGTAAAATTGTTACTAACCCTATGGACTACGGTCTGAAATAAAAACTTTCTATTCTATTATATTCTATTAAAGCGGCGGAGGTCGCTCTTCAAGGATTTAGAGATCCGTCTATTGAGCTGCCGGTATTTACACGCCTCGTCTGAAGACTGCAGGATCATCTCACGCCGCTCCTTCATGAGCTTAAGAGTGTGACCGGAGAGCCTTTTTTTTTTCGGATGGGAAATCATCAAATGACTTCTCCCGCTCTGGGCGGAGCAGGAGGGAGTGTCAGACTTTTACTGACTAAAACCTATCCATGTTCCTTCATCGCCCTTTGTGTTCCGGGGCCACGGTATCTCTTTCGAATAGTCCCGCAACCCCGGCAGGCATCGGTCCTTGCGGACCCCTTCCTTTTTGCTGACTCTCCTTGAGGCGCGCGTGGAACACGAACGCGCCGTCGACACGGCCTGTCGTCATGAGACGGACGGACGGCGAGCTAGCCTATAGCCCTATTGTGGCGTGCCCTGTGACCGGAGAGCCTCTTGTTCTGATCTGTACGACGTGCCTTGAAGAACTTAGACCCGGTCGTATGGACAGTTTCCACGAACCCATCGTTGTCGTCGTCACGTCTTATGTCATAAGTGACAAGTGACACTTAACTGGAGAGTTGCCAGGTTAGTTTTTAAGTTCTCAAAAGAAAAGGGGTAATATAAGAGAAGAGAAAAAAAAAAAAAAAAAAATTGTATTATTTGAAAACAGAAAAGAAAAAGATTATATAAACACTAAAAAGGGTTAAAATACCAGCGGGGGGTTGAGCATAGGTTTAGGACTCTAAGTTAAGTGATAAGTGGTCCCGCCAACAGTCAAACTGTTGTGCGGACGCAGTGCCCTTGGTAATACTAAGTGAGCAAGGAATGTGATCGGGCTGAACATATAAGGAAAAAAAATTGTTTTTTTTTTTTTTCTTTCTCTTTTCTTTTATATGCTCTCTTAAATTTAACACCGGAGAGGAGTACAGACGTATCCGGGATGGCGGAAGCCAACCTCGGGCCGGCCACGACGGCCGAGGACGCCGAACTTAAGGAAAAGGCACTTATAGAGGAGTCGATAGCGGCGAAGGAGGAGGAACTCAAGGCCCTGGACGAGCTAAGGCGTGAGGGAGGTGGGTTATTCAGGCCGCGAATATCCCTTGCGCGCACCCCCCCCCAATCGTTTTCGACCCCCCCTCCCCCCCAACATCATGGACCAGTCGCCGCCGTGCACCGAGACGCCGCTGCTGCCACAGGCGGGCAAAAAACGCCATCTAGCGTCGCCGGAGGAGGTGCAGGAGGCGGTGCGCCGGCGGGTGGCCAAGAAGAAGGAGGTGCCACCTGTTTGTGGCCTTCTCACAACTGCCCCGCGCCCCCGCCACCGGCCCGACCAGAAGAACCAGAAAAGCCCATCGACCAGACGGACACGCTGGCCGCGGCACCGGTTGAGGTTTTGGCCGGCCTCGCCACCAGAAGCACCAGGGGGATCATGGAGGCGGTGAGGAGCAAGACCTCCAAACTAAATAAGGACGAGGTGGCCGCGATTGGTGCACACACCGAGAGGTTGAGTGCGGTCATCACCCATCTGTCGCTGCGCCTTGCGGCTGCCGAGGCTAGGGCTGTTGCGAGTCCACCCAGCAAATGGACGAGCAGGAAGCACCAGCGTCGCCAAAGAGGAGCTTCGCGCATGCGCTGCGATTGGGAAGGGGCAGCGCTCCGGTCCCAATTGCGCGTCCCTTGGGGCCATCCATTGCGATCTACCCAGCTGAACACCAGAGGGAAAATCTGAAAACTGCCGACGACACCAGGCAAGCGCTGCAGACGGCGGTCCGGCCGTCGCAGCTGGGGCTGCAGATTGCCGGCGTCCGTAAGGTTGGGAATGCGGGGGTTGTCGTTCAGACAACCTCTGTGGCTGCGGCGGCAGCGCTTAGGGAGGTGGTACCGGCCACACTGCGGGCGACAGAGCCAGCGGTGCGACAGCCTCTGATTGCCCTAACAGGCGTGGACAAGCTCGCCACTTGGGAACAGGTGCTCTCCGAAATCTAGCAAAACTTCAAAGAAGACTCGACATGGACCAGCGAGGCGATTGGCGGTGCGCTGCGCCTCCTGTATAGAAGGGACCGGCACAATGGCAGGGCGCGATTGGTCTGCCACTGCAGTAGTGACCTGCGGAGGGTACTGGTCGGCAGGGGCCGTCTATACATAGGATGGGACGTGGTTGAAGTCACGGACCACCTGGGGGTCACCTGTTGCAGGAGGTGCCAGATGTACGGGCACCCAGAAAAATACTGCCGGGCAAAGTCAATGGTCTGCGGCAACTGTGGCGAAGAGGGCCACAAAAATGCAGAGTGCAAAGCCCAGTCATCCTGCTGCGCCACCTGCAAGAGGTTTGGTCGGAAGGGTGCCCACGACCACCGAACGGCGTCAAGGGACTGCCCAGCCAGGGCGAATGCGGAGCAGCGGCAAGTCAACGGCACCAATTATGCCTGAAAAATTTAAGATTGGACAGCTGAACCTGCAGGGCTCGGCCGTGGCCATCGCAGAGTTGCCCGCCATTGCAGAGGACTTCGGGCTGGGCGTGGTGCTGGTGCAGGAGGCATTTTCTACGCCCCAGCATACCGTCGCGTCGCATAGGCAGCTCATCTTGCCTGATTGCCCCTGCCCCAAAGCGGGGATCTTCGTGGCGCGCCTGGATATAACTTGTGTGGTGCTGCACCACCTATCAACGAGCCACTGCATAGTCTGCCACATATCCTGGAGAGGTACTTCGGTGCACTTGATCAGTGTGTACTTCCAGTACTCTGAGGACATTTCTACCCATCTGGAGCACCTTACCAGAGTACTGGACAACCTGCGGGGACGTCGAGTGCTCGTGGGCGTGGACACCAACGCCCACTCGCCCCTCTGGCACTGTGAGCCAAGACAACTGTCGGGGCGAGACCGTGAAGTGGCCCGGCGACGAGAAGAGGCAGAGGGCTTCATATTGAGCCAGGGCCTGCTGGTTCATAACCAACCGAACCAGCCGCCAACATTCAACACGGCGAACGGCGAATCTAACATAGACATCACCATAAGCACACGGAACGTCAGCGTCGTGGAATGGCGGGTACATGAGCACGCGAGCGTCAGCGACCATCGGCTGATTACCTTCAGGGTATGTGGTACGCGAGAACGAGAGCCCGCTCCCACTGAGAAGCCGTCGGTGTCACCAAAGAGGTTCCGGGAGCACGGGGTGGACTGGGACCGATTCCGAGTGATGATCCATGAGCGAGTGGGAGGGATTGACTGGGGGAAGCCTGCGCCCGAAGTATGCAAGGAGTTCACGCGAATCATCGCGCGGACAGCAGGTGAGTGATGAGAGGTGTGGGGATGGTAAGAAAGCGAAGGGATATGAGTGGTGGTCTCCCTCGCTGGAGGCCATGCGTAAAAGGAACAACAGATTGAGAAAAGCGTGGCAATCGGTACGAAAGATCAAAGGGGACATCGAGGTGCGAGCGAGGCATGAGTTTCACGAGTGCCGTAGTAGCTATAGGCTCTTGATGGAGAAGGCGCAGCTCGACTTTTTCCGCAAGCTTGCTGACTCCGGAAACCAGGACCCCTGGGGCCTGGCATACCGCGCTGCCAGTGGCAGATTCAGGCCACCACCCAACGTGGTGTGTGGCACCAGGCTTGCGGAGGGATTCGCCGTGGATGTGGGTACTGCCATGGACGGCCTCATAAGGGCCTTATGCCCGGATGACGATCCAAATCAGGACACTCTTTACCATCGGCAGGTGCGTCTGATGGCTGCCTGCATCCCGTCGGGACGGGATGCGCCTCCTCCGTCAGCTCAGGATTTGGAGAAAATAGTTAGGGCCCTGCCCAACACGGCCCCGGGTATCGACGGGATCTCGGCGCGCATTGTCGGACATGTGTGGCAGGCGGCTGGTGCCGAAATGACACACATGTTCGGCAGATGCGTTGCTGAGGGCATCTTCCCCGATGTGTGGAAGGACGGTAGGCTTATTGTTTTTCCGAAAGGCAATGACAGGCAGCTTGCTGATCCTAAAGCATATCGGCCCCTCACCCTCCTACCTGTCCTGGGCAAAATCCTGGAAAGGGTCCTGCTGCAATGCGCTCCAGCGATCACGCGGAGTGTGTCGTCGTGTCAGCACGGGTTCTCTCGGGGTAAGTCTACTCTCACGGCACTCAATGACATTCTGGGCGCGGTTGCTGACAGCCGGTACAAGTACGTCCAAGCTGTTTTTCTTGATATCTCTGGTGCCTTCGACAACGCGTGGTGGCCCATGATCCTGCTGAAGGCGAAGGGAGTGGGGTGCCCGCCAAACATTTATCAAATGCTGGCGGCATACTTCACAAACCGACGAGTCGGACTCTTCGCTGGAAAAGGGTTGTGTGGAAAGCCACGACCATGGGCTGTCCGCAGGGTTCCGTAGTGGGCCCACCGCTGTGGAACCTTCTGATGGACGATCTGCTTCGGTTACCATATCCGGCCGGTGTGAAGGTGGTTGCGTACGCGGACGACGTAACGGTTCTCGTCGGGTCTGATTCTAGAGCCGGCATTGAGGCTTCGGCCACGTGCGCCATGGGCCTTATATCAGAGTGGGGGGCGCGGAATAGGTTGGGCTTCTCCCCCTCAAAGTCATACTTGATGACTCTGAGGGGGGGTCTGTCCAAGCGCCCTCCCACGGACAGACTCGGCGGGACCTCAGTCAAAAGCGTGCGCGCAACCAAGGTTCTGGGTGTGGTGATCGATGCGGGTCTTTCATTCAAGGAACACGCTACGTCCATCGGCGAACGTGCTGCGGCGGGGCTGGGCAAGATGTCGCGTGTCTCTGCCTCCTCCTGGGGCATCCGGTACAGGGCCCTTAAGGTCCTGTACAAAGGGATCTACATTAGCATGATTACCTACGCGGCAGGATGCTGGTGGAGGCGCGTGAACACCTACATGGTCAGGGGCGCGTTGTTGAGGACACAGAGATCAGCACTCGTCCTTCTGACGAAAGCGTACCGGTCAGTCAGCACCGCGGCTCTGCCTGTCCTGGCAGGAGTGCTACTTGCTGACCTCGAGGTCATCCGTGCGGGCATGATCGACGAAATCCGGCACTTGCCTCGGGACGCGTTCACGGCGGGGAGGAGGGATATCGCGAACGATTCCGTGCCAACTGGCAGCGGAGATGGGAGACGGAAGAAAAGGGGACGGAACTCTATCGATTCTTCCCGGACGTGGCGGCTAGGCTCAAGGCAACTTGGGTCGAGCCGGACTATCAAGTCTCGCAGATCCTGACTGGACATGGATGTTTTAGGAAGAGACTGAATGAGATGAAGCTGTGCGAGGTTAGTGTGTGCTACTGCAGGGAGGAGGATGAATGTCTGGACCATATACTGTGGCGATGTCCACTGTACGAGGAATTGAGAGTCGAGATGATGGACGGGATCACGCGCGCTGAGGAGGGCCCGGCCTACTACGGCGACCTCGTCGCCTCAGAGGAGAACTTCCGGCGGCTTAAACACTTTGCCCACAAATGGCACCAAATTAGGAGCGGGCTAGAGGGGTGAGGACCAGGACGGGACGAGCTGGATTATCTCCCCAGAAAGGGGAGAAAGGCACAAAAGGGACTGGACGGGAGATTTGTTACAAGGAGTCAAGCAGCGGCTGCGGTGATAGCACGCCCATCTAGGCGGGCTATGTCCGCAGTCGTCTCCTTGGCGTTTCGGCCCATATGACATGATGTCGGTGGGGCCATGGGAGGTGGTGGGTTGAACCCATCGTTGTATTTGTCCACAGAGCTTCCTAGGTACTCGAAACGGTTTTGGAGTTCAAGCTGAAAGCTCTCGGGGTTTTGGATTTGGATCTGTGCTGGACGGTGCATAGACTTCATCAGTCGATACCTTTCAAGCTTGATATTGATTTTATCCTATATCCGTATCCTCCCCCTCTCTTCTTCGAATAATCCCACAATACTCCATCGCAGCCTGCTCAATTCCTCTTCGAGTTCCGTTATCTTCTCGTCGGTCCGGAGTGTGCGCGTGTTGTACGTTGCCAGGTCCAGTCGTTGGTATTGGCAGCCGGATGTCAAAAGTAGTGATTGTGACATAATATTGAATCAAGAGAAACTAGAATTTGTCGATAAAACGGTTTTCTTGGGAATCACGCTCGATTCAAGGTTACAATGGGGTCCTCATTTAACATCTCTTGCAGGACGGCTGAGCTCAGCAGCATATGCTGTCAGAAAAATCCGTCAATTTACTGATATTGATACCGCGAGGCTAGTCTATTTTAGTTATTTTCATAGTATTATGTCATACGGTATTTTACTATGGGGACGGGCTGCAGACATCGAGTCTATATTTATTCTGCAGAAAAGAGCCATCAGAGCTATCTATGAAATACGTAGACGCGATTCTCTAAGAGAACTGTTTAAGGAAATATATCATGACAGTACCTTGTCAATACATCTATGAAAACATCATGTACGTTAGGAAAAATCGGCATTTATTCAGTAGAAGAGGTGACAGACACCACTATAACACTAGAAATAGGGACCAACTAGTTCAGCCAGGTTTCAGGCTTGCTAAAGTAGATTCATCTTTCATGGGGTACTGTTTGAAATGTTACAATAAAATACCTCCCCACATTCTTCAACTGAACGAGACGAAATTTAAATCCTGTATAAAACGCACACTATGTAGGCAAGCATATTATAAGTTGGGGGATTACATTGATGATAAAAATGCTTGGCTAAATGCTGGTCCTGCTCCACAACTATAGGGGCAAACTAAATTGATTGTACTGGTCGGGCATTATTTGAGTCTATCGACACGCAAAGAAGAAGAAGAAGAATTGATTCCCATGTTGATGTATTGTGGAAGCGGCAGAAGATTGTAAAAATGTACCTACTTGCATTGTGTAGATTCCAGTTCTTAGTATTATATAATTGCATAGCACATGTGTGAGTACTTTGTATTGTTCAGCCACCATTTACATTTAGTTATCTTTCATTGACTTGAATATGCCTTGGTGGCTGAGAGAATGTTATGCTCACTCAAATGTCTCGCTGATGGTGGCGGGTGTGTCGGGTCATTTAATTCCCTTCAATATGGTTGAGTTGAATGGCGCCGATGCGCGCGTCATGTTCGTGAGCGGGCGCTGTCAGTTGGGACTGGTCATCTCTTGGGTGCCAAGGTTGATTTTAATTCGTTTGTTGTTAAATTGTTGTCTTTTTCTACTCTGGACGCTCTTAATGTGCTCGTCTTTCTACATCGTTCTCACATATATGTATAATTTCAAAATTAATGATGTAACCAAGATTTTGTAACAATATTTTGATTCAAAAGAGTGTCCATGGAGTTTCTTGCCCGTTCTTCTCCATAGAGATCTACGCTAGGGAATGGGCAACTACAGTACTTTCTCAAGTTATTATGCCTTGTGACTGGGACTGTAGCTTTGTTTTTATTTGTAATTTTGACATTCAAAAGTGCCGTAATGGTCTAATTGAAATAAATGCTTTGAGTTTGAGTTTGATCCTTTCCGGAGATTTTTCGCACCCCTTGCCACGCCGTAGCCTCGACCGCTGCCGTAGTCGAGGGTAGACGGGCTGCCGGGCACAACTAGGGGCCATTTCTGTGATGCGCTAATCAGGTCTCAGGCGTGCAGCACTTTCAGTGTTTGGATCACAACTGTAATACCAACGGTAACAGCGCATCTAGGTCACATTCCAGGAGGCCTACCGTGATCTAATTAAAAACGATTCAAAAGCAAGACATTTCAGTTTAGGTTCCTAAACTGCATCGCTCAAACTCGTACCTTGACGTCCAATACGCTAAGCGGCATTTGGATCGTTAAAAGTGAATGAAAGATCGCAATTTGTTGCTGAACCGCGTTTGATACGTTTCTGGTGAAAAAGAGACAACGCTATTAGTATCAAATAACTTTGTTTCGCGCACATTTTAGTGTCAGACACGCTCAGAAGCAAGTCACGTTTTATTTGTTTTTAACTCAGTAACGTTTTGTACACTCAACAGTTGTTTTTAAGATTCCACGTTAATGCGGTAACTATTGTTAAAATAATTCTTAGTCAAAGTAGATATTTTCCTGTATATTTACCTCTTGCTGTTTACTACATAAACGACATTACTTTTTTTATTTCGATGTAATAAAACAAATTTATATATGTTTCTAACGTACCAGAGTAAAAAAAGTTTGTGCGAGTTGTCATGTCACTGTCAGCGTCAGTTTGACTAGATACGTAATTACGTAGGTAGTCTGTGTAGTTTGGAGTCTAGTTGATTACGGCAGGAAAATTAAAGTGAAGTGTAGTTTTTAATTCCATAAAAAAAAAACATTATTTCAATTGGCATCCTCAAAGTTATTGAAGGGGTCCAACTGGCCGCGTAACTGGAGCCTCTTACGTTTTTGGGCATAGTGTGAGGCAGAATCTTCCTCAAAAACTCAAATTAAGGTAATTGGAGTAGATAGTGATAAAGAAAAACATGCGGTTAAAAAAGGCATGTAAAATAGGTATTTTAGACTTCAAAAGAAAGATTAAAGTACACTTACATAGGTTTTTGTAAAAATCCAATAATATAATTCAACAAACGTTTCAGTTTTAAGTTAGAGAAATAGTAACTTATAATGAATCGCTTATTTTGACAGTTGATCGTGTCAATTGAGCTACTCTATGGACGTCATGGTATCAAACAAGTACAAAATTAAATGAATGAAACCAAAACTTGCGACTCGGTTTGGGGACAATCGCTGTCAGATGGCATGGCCTAACGAATTAGAAGAACAGTTCTATTTAGTTCCTAAAATGGATCGCGTTAAGAGCTCGTGGTAGGCCTCCTGTGCTCTAGTTTTTTTTCATGGACAATCGTGGTAATCGTGGCTTTTTTTTGTTGGATGGGAAATCATCAAATGACTCCTCCCGCTCTGGGAGCGGGGGGCAGTGACAGAATTTTACTGACTAAAACCCATCCATGTTCCTTCTTCGCCCTTTGTGTTCCGGGGCCACGGTATCTCTTTCGAACAGTCCTGCAGCCCCGGCAGGCATCGGTCCTTGCGGAACCCTTCCGTTCTGCTGACATCTCTTTGAGGCGCGCGTGGAACACGAACTCGCCGTCGACACGGCCTGTCGTCATAAGATGGACGGACGGCGAGCCCATGGCTCACCGCCCACAGGCCCGCGCCTACGGTGGCCGCGCCCGGTGCGTCTCCCGCGACTGCTGGGACGTGAGGTTCTCTCCTTCTCACGTTCCGCCACCTCCTTCGCTAGCATGACTGCTTCGCAGAAGGAGATGACGGCTTACCATTCCGTCTCGCTCCGGACCATCGATTGAACCAGGGCCGGACGCGAGAGGTTGCCGAAGCCGATCGCTGCTACGAGGACACGGCGGTACTGCACCTACGAGGGCAGTACTCCACCGTGTGCTCCACTGTGTCCTCCGGATGAGGATCGACCTCATAGTGATTACACCCTGGCGTTTCTTGCCGCCCAATCTGGTAATCGTGGCCTTAAGTCAGGCGACGTGAATACTCACGAATCGTCTGGTTTTCCATCAGGAATTTCTGAGTAGCAGCCACAGAGTCTGGATTTGTGCCCAATTGATGGCTCACCCCCTATTAGATGAGACTTAAACATAACTGGCGAAATGTGGGTGTACCATTAGGTACACCTCTGCTTTACGCTTCGGGGGTTACAGGCGCGATGTTATCTAAGACCAATTTGAAAAGTAATTTGAAAATAATCTTACGGGTGTGATCGTAAAATTTGGCTTTGCACTGAGCATCGAGAAACTCGCAGTAGGTGTTGAAGGTCGTGTACCCGGGGCTGTAGTCGTCCCCTGGATACCCCGAGCAAATGCCGGAAGTCCAGAAGAACCAGATGGAAACGCCACACGCATTCGGCGCGAGTTTATCGTCGCTCGATTGTCGACCACACACGTGCTTTATCCTATAACAAATATTTAAAAAATCGGTGAACTGAGTAATGCTCGAGCGTTCGATTATTTAATTGCAATCTTATAATTAACTTGCCTTATTAGTAGTATTATTTTCTTTATTTACTTATCAAATTCAATTTTTAAATATTTCTTAAAAACATAATTAGGAAAAAAAAAACATTTAGAAGTATGAAAAGCCCACCGGTATCGGGAACAGGGTCCGGGCTACCGGCGGTAAGTTTCTATTGGACGCTAGGGCAATTTTGCCAATTGTCCTTTATACATATCCACTATCCTCTACCATCTATCCATGGTATAAGAAGACCATCACTTGGTAGAAGAAGTTCGCATGGTAGTGGTACCACGCAAACTTCTTCTACCAAGTGAAAAAAGAATCAATTAAATCGGACTAGTAATCTCGGAGAAATCGGTGAACATACATAAAAAGGAAAGGAAATTGCTGGTGAAATACATAACCTCATCTTTTTTTTTGAAGTTGGTTCAAAATGACGCACGTGTGATGCCATCTACCGGGTCAGAAATACATGTATATAGGACTGTAAAAAGGGACCTTGGGCTATTTTTAGGAATTCATACCACAAAAGGAAAAAAAGCGGAGCCCTTAAGCTGGCGATTGACCGGTTCCTTTCAGAGTAAAGTTAACATTCCGTGTTCTAGCGTAATAGTTCGTTCGGTTATGTTGTCCAGTTGGGGCTTATTTAATAAAGTTAACATTCCGTATTCCAGCGCAATAGTTCGTTCGGTTATGTTGTCCAGTTGGGGCTTATGTAATAAAGTTAACATTCCGGGTTCCAGCGTAATCGTTTGTTCGGTTATATGGTCTAGTTGGGGCTTATTTAATTAAGGATTAATAGACCCTTTACGAAACCGAAAGGCACTTGTTCTCCCTTTTTTTTTTTTTTTTTTTTTTTTTCGGATGGGAAATCATCAAATGACTTCTCCCGCTCTGGGCGGAGCAGGAGGGAGTGTCAGACTTTTACTGACTAAAACGCATCCATGTTCCTTCATCGCCCTTTGTGTTCCGGGGCCACGGTATCTCTTTCGAACAGTCCCGCAACCCCGGCAGGCATCGGTCCTTGCGGACCCCTTCCTATTGCTGACTCTCTTTGAGGCGCGCGTGGAACACGAACGCGCCGTCGACACGGCCTGTCGTCATGAGACGGACGGACGGCGAGCTAGCCCATAGCCCACCGTCCACAGGCCCGCGCCTACGGTGGCCGGGGGCCACGTGGTGGCCCCCGACGCCCGGGGTGTCTCCCGCGGCGGCCGGGACGCTGTGAGGTTCTCTCCCTCTCACGTTCCGCCACCTCCTTCTCTAGCATTAGCAGAAGGAGGTGACGGCGTCCCATTCCGTCTCGGCATGGCTTGCACCAGGGCCGGACGCGAGAGGTCGCCGCCGCCAATCGCCGCTTCGAGGACACGGCGGTGCTCCGCCCACGCGGGGCACACCTCCACCCACTTGTTCTCCCTGTCATCGTGTTTTTTTTTGTTCTGGGAAGCCCTAGTTACGGATATTGAAGGTTACTATATTTTATTTTTAGGTTATATTCTTACTTTTTCACTAGTTTATTTTTAGGTTTCCGTACCTCAAAAGGTAAAAAAGGAACCCTTACAAGATCACTTTCTTGTTCGTCTGTCACCACCGATTTTCTCAGGAACGGATGAACCTAGCAAGTTAATATTTATACCAGATGCTGAGGTCTATAGTCTCTATTAGGTAATAGAGATTATAGACCTCAGCATCTGGTTGACTCAGGACCTTGATTTATACACCTGTATAAATCAAAGTCCTGAGTCAACACGATAAAAAGATATGGGCAAATTTAGATTTTCGTGAAAACTTGTAAGTATCAAAATCCACCTTAATTTTTAACTCTTTATATTTTTTTGGATTTTTCCCTATACTTGTGCTGTAAGGACCTCGCTTTTAACCAAAATTAACAATTCTAGGTCAACCGGAAGTACCCTATATAGGTTTTGGGTCAAAAACCTATGTGGTAGTTCCCGTTGACCCGTTGGCCTAGAAACACGAAATTTGGCAAAAGGGGCATTCCTCGTGTCCGATTTTATTAATATTCGATTGAGTTGCACCTATTTATGTTCTCGACCTAGATATACAATATTTTTGCGGTACAATTTATAGTTAACGAGTTAAAGGTCATTGAACTTTTGACTAATTATCAAGTATGCGCTACTTCAAGCCCGAGTACCAAGTGTTAAAAAATCATAATCAAATAAACAAAGTGGTGGAATGTGTACTTGACTTAACAAGCTACCTGACAGTATTTTTGTTTTTATTTTTTAATTGTTATTTTTTTTTAATTATGTTATTTTAATATACAAGATCTTACAGCACAATTAAAAATTAAAATTAATTAAATATTTGTTTATTTATGGCAACTAGGCCCAATTGTTAGTAACATAACATTATTCTTAAAAACTATTGTTAGTAAACAAAACACAGAAACTCAAAACAAATACAAAAAGAAAATTGTGAGGTTAGGTGTGGTGTCTTCTGACCAGCACCTCCACAGCGTGCGACAACCAAGGAGCGTCGAACTTCTCTATCAACATACTTTGGATGCTGTTAGAACTAGACCGCGCTCTTGATAAGTTGGAGTTTGTCTTTTTGCGCATTATGGCATAAAAATCATCAGTATGCGCAAAAGCGAACATACCGGACGCACTACAATAGCGCGGCAGTTCCAACAGCATCCTGAAGCAGTTATTATATTGAATACGTAACTACACAACGTACAATGTATAGGGAAAAATCTGAAAACCGTAAATATGTAGTTTAATGACATAAAAAAGTGATTTCCCTATTACAAACTTATTATTTGCGGTTGGTGTAATAGCCGTTTCTAGGGATCGAACAGCAAAATTAAGTTTCTCGTTTAAAAAGTTTGTACGGAACCCTCGGTGCGCGAGTCCGACTCGCGCTTGGCTGGTTTTATTTTTATTTTAAATAACATTTTTGATTTGATTATTTGATTTTAACATTTTAGTCATTTTAGTTAGAACTCAATTTGTATAGAAAACACGCCTAGGACAACACACTGACAACGCGTCGGCGTACGAGACCGCGTCCCGTGCGCAGATGGGGGCCTAAAATGGCCGCTTTAGCAGAATCTTAATAAGAATCACGGTAAAAATTTTAAATTCTTAAAATGGACTTTATTGACTCCATAACTATAAAGTCCATTTTAAGAGTTTTAAATTTTGCTGCTGTCGCTCCGCGCTACGCGCCGGAGCGCGGTGCAGTGTGATAATCGCTTTAGGTAAAGGGCATAATAACATTCAGCCTAAATCGTTCCCACTTCTGGGACACTAGCGTCTGGTCTCCTTTCTGCAGTAATCCCACACGGGTTGTGGTTAAGTGGATGTTGTATGTCCTCGAATGTTCGGTTCATGGACACATCGGTTTCCCCACGACGTTTTCTTTCACCGTTTTTAGAGCAATGCTGATAAAATAAAGCAATCTCCTGCCTGCAAAGATCTACAACATTTACGTCGAGGCCAGGAAGCCATAACCAATGGGCCACCATTGCTCACTGATCACTAATTAGGTATGTAAGGAACACTAAAAGAATAAGCTACAAGTATTATTACACGTACCTACGAAAAAGATCAGTACACGGTACGCCGCATATTTTGGGTGGCTTGGTTGCTGTTTCGTTGGGTTTTGCTGTACTCAGAACCCACTCCCCGTCGATCCAGTACGGCTCGTAACCGTAGTTAGGATAGTATTCATAACGCATTTTTTTCATTCTCTTGGCCTTCATTAACTCGTAGTAATCCACTGTGGTCCTTGTCGTGTTCTTCTTCTTCGCCCTTGAGGAAACAAAGTGTATGTACTCGAGTAGTGGTGCCGTGAGAGACAAGTCTATGCCAATAAAAATATGTTCAAACATGGCGATGTTGTGAACTCACTATGATTTTTTCACTGTAGTTTGTAGGGTATTTATAGAATAGCAATGATTTCGAAATTTGTATGGGTTACTATCATTTCGTCTAAAAAAGCAGCTGGTCTAATAAGTCTTGTCAAGTCTTATTCAAAGTGAAACTTCTGAACACAAAAATGAAGACACTGACAGACGGACGGTTAAGCAGGCAGACACACAAGGGCGTAGCGAGGTACAGGCAGGGGAGGCAGCCCCCCCCCCCCCCCCCCCCGAGAAGATGCAGGAATGCTCACAAACCGTAAAGTAATATTATGTAAGTAGCCTATTCATAAACAAAAACAAAGTTGATTCTATTGACTGGCGAATTTCATAAGATTGTACTATGAATGGTTGAATCTAGATTCGCTATTTTACGCGCGAAACTGTTTTCTCGACACCGCGCCGCACCGCTCCATGCCCCGCGCACAAGCTGATACCAGTCAACATCGCCTCGCTTGCACTGCGTTGCGCATCCGTCGCACTCGCAGTGGTCTGGAAATCGAGCTCCATACTCATAGAAACTCAAAGGTGACAAAAAAAAGGTTTCCGGTTTTGATGCCGGTTGTGGTTGATTAGTGAGGGTTCTTAAATAGATATCATGGTAGTAACTCACTAGAGGGCGCTGCAGTAATAAAACTGTAGCAGAGGCGTATCTTCCATAGGGTCATTTGGGCGAACGCCTGGGGCGGCGCGTTATGTACATAATATCTATGCTCTCTAAAACGTTTAAAATAAAAAGCCAAAATAAAAACTTTTGAAACACCCACGACGTAAAAGTAATTGAAAAAGGATAAAATAATTTAAAAAACCCAACTTAATAAAAAACCCAAGAATATCCGTCGGGGGCTGCCATCACTGTTTTAATTTTCATCGTAAATAACGAGGTCTTGGCATTTATCAAACATGCTATCGACTACATGGACAAAGTGAGCATCTTGCAATCTGAAAGTCCAGTTTCAAGAAGGAGGAGATCAGCTGTGCCAAGCTGCTTCTGTTCCAGTCGCTCGGCAAAGTCGAGCAGATGCAGTCCCGCCGGAGAGATGGTGACCAGAAGTGTGTACAGGACATCATCACATTGATGAGGAGCACCGACCCTGACATCGTGCCCACTTTTGTGGCGAAGGGGCTTCATAAGCTGGCCCCAGTCACGTTTGACCACGTCGACGTCACCAGGCTGCTGAAGGACATCAACTCTCAAGGCAAGCCTGGTCGAGGTACATTCCAAGTTGGAGACGTCGAAAAACATCATTGGTGAACTACGTGCCGAAGTGGAGTTGTTGCGCAACGCTATTAAGGTAAATAGGTCGCCTGATGCCTCCAGCGAAAAACGCTAGCGTCACGCGTCGGCAGTTTTGAGTCGGCTAGCTCCACTGCGTCACCCGCTGCTATCGCACGCGTTGCGACATACGCCGCCGAAGTTGCTGACTCGGTGCCGGTCGAGGCAGTGACTCGTGTAGGTACGTCGACCCATAAACGTGCCTACTACGCTGCTATTGTCACCACGCACAAACCTGTATCGCAGATAAAGTAGGGGGAAAATAAGAGCTGCTGTGCTGCCAACCTGCCAACAGGGGTTCGAAACAGCAAGGCCCAGCAACGGCCACGTGTGACAAGGATGGCTTCGTGAAGGTGGAGATGACCGCGCTGGCAGGACCCAATATGCTGCATCCGGCAATATGAACGACGCAGCTCTGTGTCTCGGCTACACCACACCACGAAAGTTGAGGAGATCGTGGAGTATGTCCGAGCTGGACCTTGAGGGTCGAGAAGTTGGAGTCGCGCCACAACACGATTTTTAAGTCGTTCGTGGTGCGAGTCACGGCTCATCATATTGAGACCTTTCTCAAGGAAGAGTTTTGGCCGAAGGGTGTCATGGATTGGCGATTCCGCGGAAGGCTACGCGACACCACGCAGCGCAACATGACGCCGTCTCTTCGTGCACAATAGTTTAATTAGGTTTTTGTGGTTTTTATAAATATGTATGTTAGTCTGTAAGGTATATATGATATGGGTCTTTTGTTACCTGAATTAAATGGTATATTATTATTATTTTCGGAAAGTGTTTTTCTTCTTAGCCCTTAGACTGGCTTTCAGCTACTTTAACGGGCCGAAACCAAAGCAAATGTAGCGTGTGGTGTGTAAGTTTTATGAATGTTTATGTGTTGTGATGAGGTACTATTACGTTTTCTTCTATCTGCATGAATTTTCTAACAATTCTGCACGTATTTAGAATTGCAGCTTTTTGCAGTGTGATGCAGATAGATTCGTTTAGGTCGAGTAATTTTAAACTATGGAGAAGATGATTTGGTATAACGCCTGTTGTGGAAAGGACTATAGACACTACATATACTTTTTCTTGTCGCCAGACTCTAGTCACTTCGTCTTTGAGCTCTGCGTACGTACAATTTTTTTCTGTGATTGTCTTTTGTATGTTGTGTGTATTGGGAACAGCAATGTCTATAAGGTTTATTTTATCCTGTAGAATTATATCCGGCCTATTGTAATGAATAGTCTTATCGGTAAGAATAGCGTGATCGTAATATAGCTTATGTGTTGTATTTTCTAGGGTAGCTTCTGGTTTCTAGTTTTTGCAAGGAGTGCTGGCATTTTGAATGAGTGTGTGTTTTATGATGATAGATAATTTGTGACTGTAGGATCTTTGATTATGTATAATATATAACCCAAATTGCATGTTAATATCTTTACTAAACTCTGCTGCAACATCTACTAATTTCTTCATGTCGTTTTCTGTTTTTGCATACAGTTTAATGTCGTCCATATGTATATGAGATGCGTTATTGTTGTTTCGTCTGTAGTGTGTCTGAGGCAATATGCGGCCCCGCAACCCTGCAGCAAATCAGACAGAGGATTTAGAGCGAGACAGAACCACAGCGGGCTCAGGGAGTCATATTGGTAGATACCTTTTTTGATGGAGATTTGACGAGTAGTGACAGCATTGTGGTTGTAATTTATTTGTAGTGTTGTTTTCCACTGAAGCATTATATGGCGTATGAAATCTATATTTTCGGGTTTATTCTATTAATCTCTAATATTTGTATCAACCAAGAATGAGGAATACTATTAAAAGCCTTTTTAGAATCAATATACAGGTTGTAAACAACCTCATCACGAAGCCGTCAACCAAGCATTTTGTACATCAAACGTAACTTTACGCAAAAATTATTGCTATGAAACGACTTTTTTTTTGGGTTGAAAAATCATGTTTTGTGGTAGAACTCAATATAACGCACTCAAAACATTGTGCTGATGGATTGAATAGTACGGGGGTCTGGAGGTGTTTAAAGTAAAAATCTAAAATTAAAAACTGGTATTTAAAAAAAACTTGTTAAAAACTTGGAACTTTGACCACCAATACCTCCATAACTACAAGGTTCCCAGTGTGACTGTTCCTAAATTACCCTAGGCTGATAAAATTTTCGTTTTTCCTAATTCATGCTAATTTAAAAATAAGGTCAGTTTCCCCCGGAGAGGAAAAGGTCGCGCCCCGCCATCCGCACGACCCTGTAGGCTTCGTCCCTGACTGGTCGGCCTCCCACTAACAAGAGGACTGATTCCCAATTTGGGGCTGCCCTGTCCCGTCCTTTGAGGCAAATGAACAGGGGTGGAATTCAAGGTGAAGTTAATATTGGGAATTCACAGTTAGACATAAATACGTGAATAATAACAAATCTTAAAAGGAAAAACATTAATAAGGTATGAAGCTAATAAGACAAGAGGACGCAAATATATGATATATGATGAAAGGTTGGTAGGGAAACGTTACGCGTGCGCTTAAGAAATTATTGATTAGTTCGTTACGTTACTTTATTTAATTTCAAAACTAGACTTTTTTATTGAAAACTAACTAGTTAATAGCTGGATCCAGCAAGGCCATCCTTTTTTCTATTTGTTATTTGAAATAATTGGTGGTGTCAGACGGCTACTTGATCGTCGAGTCTGCCACCACTGGTGGAGGATTCCACTAATTTAAGTGTCATCTGCCACCAGTGGTGGCAGAATTCGGGGCAAATGCGACTCCACCGATGCAACCACCACCAGTGGTGGTAGATGCGACAAATAGTTGCAATTGCCACCAGTGGTGGCGGACCGGTGGTGGCAGACGGGAATAAAGGACATGTCTTTCACAATTCTAAGGCATTGGGTTGTGAGGCCAGCTACCATTGAGGAAGTCAGATTTCAGCTTCTGAATATTTGCTCAGGTATGGAGTAGGACGTGGACACATGAGATAATAATATACATTTTGCTTCTCCGTCATGCTGAAATAAACGATTATCATCAGCCCTTCCGTGCTACTGTCAAACGACAATTTAGGCTAGGATTTAATTATAATTAACACTTACCAAGTGTTCATTGAAGATGGTCAATCTATAGCTCACACATTAGCAGTTTCACCTCCGCCAACGCGCGTCTACTTCCTCTGCCGTCTCCCTTCAAGCCTTATTCTCACTCACTTTGACTAGCCTTATTACTACTAATTATATTTAGCTTATAAATATTAATCGCTCTCTTTTAACGGACCACGAGGACGTGTGCATCTTGGTAACAAGACTACGCTAACTTCACGAGCCTAATCTAGGACGTCCTACTGATTAAGCGACTGTATCCCGGCTATCCTAACTTAGCTAGCCTCGCCTAGCAGGTCCGACCTCTCCCGCGATCTCAGACTCACTTTCGCTAACCATCAAACACACACACACGTACTAGGTTAGTCTAACCAGGGCCACCAACCAACTAACCAACTTAACTCCTAACTTAACTACTATCGATATCGTCTGGTCTCTACCACGGTGTAAACTCGACTGTCCGTGCCTCGAGCCCCCTTTTTTTTTTTTTAGGAAGGACCACTCGCAGTTGCAACGCGCTAAGGTTGCTTTACTGCTTAACCGGACAATCCTGTGGTGGCCAGAAATTACTTTAAGGCCCCCAGCCAGGGCTTACAAGCTAAGGATTTCAATTAAATGAACGGTCACTAAGGCCACCCCCTGTGGGGTTCGGGCCTCGGCTTAGTGCGTCATTGATGAGAGGGCAGCAAGGGACAACTGCCCTCTCATCAATGACGCGCCCCCACACTTCTTTTCGATTTCTCCTAACTATCGGGATCTCAGCCCCTCAAGATCCCACGCTCATATCGTTCGCTTACTTTTACGCAGAATGGGCTTATGACCCCTTTTTTGTGCCGGCGACGTCGAAGTCTCGATTGTTTAAAGTATATCTATGAGCGGGTAAATTAATAACACATGTGGCACGCCTACCCAGAGATGTTTTTAGAAATCGGAATTTGCCAGGAATCTCCTAAGAGTTTACAAATTCTAAGAAGGACTCGTTTAGTTATTTATTATCGCCGTCAGGCTACAAACCATATAATAGAATTTTTATGGATTTGTAAGTGCCAGATGTCGTGAGTTTGTTTTAAAATAAGAATCAAGACTAAGACATTTGCTAATTAATTTAGCGTACGTGGCAGGTAGTCACACAAGATATGGTGGTGGTAGAACAAAAATATGATCGCAATGACGAGGAGAACAAGTACCTTTCGGTTTTGTTAGGAGGTTTTTTACACCCTTTATGTGCAATGTAAATTTCTGTTTTTAGAGGTGGCATGTTTATGAACAGTGGAATCAATAAATAGCTATTCTTTGCATCCCATGTGGCCCTGTCTGCATCCCATGTGGCCCTGTCTGCATCCCTTCTGTTCCTCTGCTATTATATTGTGTTGTTCGATGTGCGAGCTAATTTTCTTTGTAATTGCAGATGTAAATATTTTGTAAATTGTGGGTAGGCATGTAATTGGTCGGTATTAGGAAGGCTGAGGTGAATTTTTAGTTTTAGGTAGCATGTAAGTAATTCCTGTTGCAATAAATTCGGGTGTGTTCTGTTGTCTTAATATAATATCTGTAATTTTTTGCCAAATATTTGTGTACTTAATAAAGTTAACTTTTTGTACCAAAAAATATGTATTTTATCGATACCAGGCGATTTCCAATTATGTAATCTCTCTGTTTGTTATGTGTGTAATGTCGGTCTCTGCTACCGCTACAAATTACATTTCGTACTTATTTTATTTTAAAATATTTTTAGTACTATCCATGATGCTTTGTCGTTGTATCTACTGTACTGGCTCTTCCCAAATGCTAGCCCGATACTCTTTTAATTGCTCCTTTGGAGGTAGATTAGGTGTGTTTGTGTTATTTTCATCGATTATGTCTGTTTGTGGTTTATTTTTGGTGCTGTTATTTTTTTCGTGTCTGGTGTGTGTCAAGTTGTTTTTAAATATGACCTCAACTCTTTTTACTAGTTTATTAGATCTGCAACCGTTAATATATTGAGTAAGTCCACCTATGTCTGCCCTTATTATTATTATAGTTGTTCGGCTTTTTCATTCGGACATACGGAACCCGCAAAAAGAAATGAAAGGAACAGATGGCCGTCGGCGTCGGTTGACTGTGAACATGGAATAAAAAAAAATGAATGGTCACCCAAGTGTGTTGATCACTTGAGTGGGGCGTCTGATGTCGACTAAAAGGCCTAAAAAAATTGACTTTGCATCAACAATAACGAACCTGCAATCTTACAATTTGTATGTTGGGGCCATTGCCACTGGGCCAGTTCTGCTACAGTTCGAAGTGGAGGTCTCAGAAGGAAGTATAGCTTCCCGCAATTTATGCTCCTTTTGCTACTAATTCACATTGCAACGCATACAAATCCACGCTTCACCACGGTTTCAACGGGCCGTTCAAGTTTTCTGTGCTCGCTAACTGAAGTCAAGCTCCTCGGCTGTCATCCCCTAGGCTCTTCTCTGTAAGACTATACCTACTAAGAATGGGAGATGCCGTATGTAATGTCGACAAATCCTTGCAATTATTGCATGTATATAAAAATCGTATTAGAAAAGAGGAAAAGAGTAGGCACTAATTTGAGCGTGGACAAGGCACTGGCTCACTGACAGTGTTAAGAGGGTAGCCCACTGCCCAGCCCCTTTTACTACGCCATTATGCTCGTCCCGAGCCTGACCTCGAGATGTCGAGAATGAATGAATGAAAATGAAGTTATTCATGATTTACATACGGCTTGCCCATGCACGTGCATTGTACTGAAACATAAGAACCACAGTTATAGAGCAGTCTAAGAGCCTTTGCCAAACGAGGGTTATATTTGCGTTACTATCGATACCCACGTGTAAAATCTGTTATAACGTGTTGATAACGCACAAAGGACGAGCTGATCAAAATCGCGCGACGTCAGCGCATAAAAAGAACGCGGTGTTAATAGTAGATATAAACGCGACGATAGCATTCATTATTTATTATTTTGAATGAATTATTATTTATTTTATGTTCCGTATGGTGTCGAACGTAAAGAACGTGAGGAGCTCGTGGCTAAATAATAGCAGCCGCTCTGGTCGATCTTTAGGTTAAGCCGTGCTTGCCTTGGTTGGTTTTACCCATTACATACCGAGTTTCCTCCGTGCCTCGGAAAGCACGTTAAGCAGTTGGTCCCGGTTGTCATTTATGATCTTTGACCGTCGTTACAGGTAGTCAGTGGCCCAAAAAGTCTGACAACCATTCTTACCAAGGGGTATCGTATTACCCAGTACTAACTGGGTTGTGGAGGTCAGATAGGCAGTCGCTCCATGTAAAATACTGGTATTCAGCTGCATCCGGTTAGACTGGAAGCCGACCCCAATAAAACTTGGGAAAAGGCTAGGCAAATGATGATGGTGTCGAACATAAAGAATAGCACCATCCTATATCTTCCCGTGGGTGTCGTAAGAGGCGACTAAGGGATTGATAGAGAATGGGCAGCAGCGCTCTCTGTGTCGTTTTGAAAGAACTGTACTGCGATCGCCAACCCGCCTGCCAAGCGTGGCGATTATGGCAAAACCCCCCAAATGGATACCGCATTACGAAAATGGCCCCTAGTACCCGGCAGCCCGTCTACCCTCGACTACGACAGCGGTCGAAGTTACGGCGCGGCGTGGCAAGGGGTGCGAAGAATCCTCGGATGGGATCCGGCTGCCTGTACCAACGACTGGACCTGGCAACATATAACACATGCACACTCCGGACCGACGAGAAGATAGCGGAACCCGAAGAGGAATTGAGCAGGCTGCGATGGAGTATTGTGGGATTATCTGAAGTCCGAAGAGAGGGGAAGGACACGATAATCCTGAAATCCGGCAACCTGCTTTATTTCCGTGAGGGTGACCGGCAGTCCCAGGGTGGTGTTGGGTTTATCGTCCACAAGTCCCTTGTGAACAACGTGGTGAAGATCGAGCGTGTGTCGACCAGGGTGGCGTACCTTATATTCAGAATATCCTCAAGATATTCCCTGAAGGTCATACAGGTCTACGCCCCGACCTCGGCACACCCCGACGACGAAGTGGAGACCATGTATTATTTATTTATTTAAACTTCATGTACAATAGTGGTACATAGGCGGACTTAATGCCACAAGGCATTCTCTACCAGTCAACCTTTGGGTTAAGTAGTGGAGGTTCCCTAATATTAATAAAAAATTGTTTTAAATATAAGCAACGTAATGACATAGTAGGTCTCTCGGTTGAACATTGCGTTGAACTGTCCTGTGTTGAGCTAGATAAGCATGTAATTGTGTGTGTGTACAGACCCCCAAACTATCAAAACTTTTCCCTATTTGAATCAATAATGGAAGATGTGATGGCAAAACTTGCAGCCAGTAATAAATCTACAATTATTTGTGGTGATTTTAATATCAATATTTTAGAAGAATGCTCAAATAGCAGTCGCTTATTAAATCTTTTTAAGTCATTTGACTTGACCAACACTTTTTAAGAACCTACTAGAGTCACTCCATCTTCTGCTACTTGTATAGGTAATATTTTCTGCGATTGTGATTACTTAGATAAAGCAATAGTAAATTGTCTGCCTTCCGACCATAGCGGACAAACTGTAACTTTAGGTGTAATACACCCCATTGCAAAAAGTTCAAATTAAATTTAGACCTATAACTTCTAGCAGATTAAATAGGCATAATATTTCGCTACAGAACAAGTTAAGTGTTATGAGCCTTGATGATATTAATATAGGTTAATTGTATGATCGTTTCTTTTTAATAGTTCACACGGAATTCAATAAAACTTTTAAAAAGAAGACAAAAAGTATTTGCCCTAAATTCATATTTAGTGATTGGGCAACTAGAGGTATCAGAAAAAATAGGGAAAGACTATTTGAGCTTTCTGGCCTTAAGCCTTTTACAAACACTGAAACTTTTAACAAGTATGTTGCTAAGTATTCAAATTTTTTTAGAAATACGTGCAAGTTTGCTAAAGCACTGCACATTAGCAACAAGATCAAAACAGCAGAAAATAAAATAAAGACAGTTTGGAAAGTTATGAATAACGAGACTAACAGGGAGAAAATACGTAACACTAGCTACACATTAGATACAGCATGTGGTCGTAAAAGCTCTAATCAGGAAGTAGCTCAAGAATTTGTAAATTTCCTTACCGATATACCACTAAAAACAACGGAGGCTCTTATTTCCTCACCTGAACTCTCAATTGGCTTATTAAAGGCGAATGTGTCTGGTTGCCTGACTGAATTTAAATTTAAACACATTAACCTTATGATTGTTATTAAAACTTTCCGGCAAATAAAAATCAAACTAACCGAAGAAGTACGGGGAATGTCTGTCAAAGTTTGTACATCCATACTTGAGACTATAGCCTCTTACTTAGCTTTAATTTTTAATTTATGTGTAGACCAAGGAGTTTTCCCTGATTTAATGAAATACAGTAAAGTCATACCTCTTTTCAAATCCGGGGACAGTAAAGATACTAATAATTATAGACCTGTATCCGTGTTACCAGTTTTAGCAAGGTTTTTGAAAAAGTAATGCTTAATCAAATACTCTATCATTTCAACACCAACAGAATCTTACATGATCAACAGTATGGCTTCACCAAGGGACGTTGTACAACTGACGCCGGTGTAACCTTATTAAAGCACATATTTACTGCGTGGGAAGAGTCTCAAGACGCCATAGGAATTTTTTGTGACCTCTCCAAAGCGTTTGATTGCGTAAATCACGACACATTACTAGGCCGACACTACACATTTGGTTCACAGCAAACAATTTGGTATTAAATGAAAAAAGAACCAAATGCATAAGATTTGCTTTACCGAATGTTAAAAGTAGTGATTGTGATATACAATGGGGTTCTCATTTAACATCTCTTGCGGGGCGGTTAAGTTCAGCAGCATACGCCATTAGAAAAATCCGTCAATATACTGACGTAGATACCGCTAGACTGGTCTATTTTAGTTACTTTCATAGTATAATGTCTTATGGCATTTTGCTGTGGGGACGGGCTGCAGATATTGAGTCTATATTTTATTCTGCAGAAAAGAGTCATCAGAGCCATATATAATCTTCGTAGGCGCGATTCTCTAAGGGAACTGTTTAAGGATATTGGCATCATGACGGTACATTGTCAATACATCTACGAAAACCTAATGTACGTCAGAAAAAATCTGCACCTTTTTGGTAAAAGGGGTGACAGACATAATTACAGTACTAGAAATAGGGACCAACTAGTTCAGCCAGGTTTCAGACTCGCTAAAGTAGACTCATCTTTCATGGGATACTGTTTGAGATGCTATAATAAAATTTCACAAAGTATTCTTGAACTGAAAGAGACGAAATTTAAAACATGCATTAAACGCACACTATGTAAGCAAGCATATTACAAGTTGAGCGATTATATCGCTGATAAAAATGCTTGGCTCAAGGCTAGTCCAGCTCCACAAGTACAGGGGCGCATAAATTGATAGCATTAAATTGTATTGTTGGAGCTGCTGAAGATTGTACAACTATCTTTGAATTGTATACATTCAATCTCTTTAGTATTATCTAAATGCATAGCCCATATTGTGTGAGTACTAGAAAGCTATCATTCATTGGAAACCTACGTCATTTCTTGACTTGAATGTGCCCTGGCGGTTTAGAGTATGTCATGCTCACTCAAATGTCTCGCTGAAGGTGGCGCATGTGTCGGATCATTTAGTTCCCTTCAAAATGGTTGAGTTGAATGGTGCTGATCCATGCGGCATGTCCGTGATTGGGCGCTGTTAGTTGTGACTGGTCATCTCTTAGTTGCCATGGCTTATTTGAATTATTTATTTTGAATTGTATTTTTTTGTTTGTGTGTTTTTGCTGTGGACACTTTTAACGTGCACACCTTGCTACATTGTTCTCACATAATATACCATATCTACATGAATGATGTAACCAAGATTTTGTAACAATATTCTGATTTGGAGTTTCTTGCCCGTTCTTCTCCATAGAGATCTACGCTAGGGAATGGGCAACTACAGTACTTTCACAGTTTTTATGTCTTGTGCCTGGGACTGTAGCTACATTTAATTTTTATCTTTGTTTCGACAATTCAAAAGTGCCTGTAACTGGCTTACTTGAAATAAATGCTTTGATTTTTATTTTGATTTTGTTAACAATTAATATACCAAGATTGATACTAATACACATATACAGATAAAATAAACTAATAGTTATTTTATCAAATACTTACCAAAAATTAAAAATAAAATAACGAAATAATAATTATTATGACTAGACTTCAAATTGAGAGCTATTGGTATGAGGATATCTTTAAAGTCATGCATGGTCTCAAAACTCACTTTACCGTTGTCATGGGGGACTTCAACGCGAAACTGGGCAAACGAGACGGGGATGAGCTGCAGGTGGGGCAATTTGGAGTTGGACGTCGGAACTACCGGGACCACCAACTGGCTAGTTTTATGGAGAAGGAAGGCCTCTATATGACGAACTTATTCTTCAAAAAGCGTGAGCACAGGAAGTTGACCTGGCAGAGCCCCGAAGGTGCAACCAAAAACGAGATTGACTTCATCATGTCAACCATGTCAGCAAGCTTATGAAGGAGCGGCGTTAGATGATCCTGCAGTCTTCAGACGAGGCGTTAAAATACCGGCAGCTCAATAGACGGATCTCTAAATCCTTGAAGAGCGACCTCCGCCACTTTAATACCGAGCGTATTTAAGACGCGATTGAGCGGAACAAAGGCTGGCTGAGGCTATTGGGCAGAGACAGCTCACGAAACTGAAGACCGACGATGGCAGGATCTTATCCGCCAAACCGGAGCTTCTGAGGGAGATCGAGAGCTAAACCCGTCGTAGATCTAGCAAACGACCCAAGAGCTAGACTGATCCGACACTATACCGAAGACATCCCGGACGTCAGCCTGTACGAGATTAGGATGGCTCTGAAACAGCTTAAAAACAACAAGGCACCGGGTGATGACGGAATTTCGGCCGAACTCCTGAAGGCGGGTGGAAAACCGGTACTCAAGGCCCTTCAGAAGCTGTTTAATTTTGTCTTTTAGTATGTCATACTCGAGGGGTGCAGCTGCACGGGTGTGGTGGTACTTTTCTTCAAGAAGGGTGACAATGCCCGTCTGAAGTATTATAGGCCCATCTCACTTCTAACCCATGTCTACAAATCGTTTTCAAGAGTCATCACGAATCGTCTCGCGCGCAGGTTTGACGATTTTCAGCCTCCCGAACAAGCTGGTTTCCGAAAAGGCTTTAACACCGTGGACCACACCACATAAATACGCTGCGGCAGGTTACAGAGAAGACCGAAGAATATAACTTGCCTCTCTGTTTAGCATTTGTAAACTACGAGAAAGCCTTCGATTCGATCGAGACCTGGGCTGTGCTGCAGTCTCTCCAACGGTGTCAAATTGACTACTGGCACATCGAGGTGTTGAAGTGTTTGTACAAAAACGCCACCATGTCAGTCAGACTTCAAGACCAAGCCTCGGAACCTATCCTTCTGCAGCGAGCTGTGAAACAGGGAGACGTCATATCTCCTAAACCGTTCACCGCTGCACTGGAGGATGTTTTCAAGGTTCTGGACTGGAGAGGGCTAGGCATCAACGTCAATGGCGAGTACATCACTCACCTTCGGTTTGCCGACGATATAGTGGACATGGCTGAGACCATGTCAAATCAGTACAATGCTCGATGACCTCAGTAGAGCTTCTGAAAGTGTGGGGCTAAAAATGGACATGGACAAAACCAAGGTTATGTTGAATGCCCATATAACACCCACTCCTACGAGTATTAAAATCTGGAAGTGAAAAGTTCTGGAGTGGCGACCGCGAACCGGAAGACGATGCGTTGGATGGCCTCCCACTAGGTGGACCGATGACCTGGTGAAGGTTGCGGGAATCCGATGAATGCGAGTCGCACGGGACCGGTCAATGTGGCGACACTTGAAGAAGGCCTATGTCCAGCAGTGGACATCTTTAGGCTGAAATGATGATGATGATGATTATTTATTTATTGAATTTTTTTTATATTATTTTAATTTGAATATTTCTATCTTTTTAAGTGTTACTAACAAGAATTTGAATCATTTGTGTTTGATTTAAATATATATAATAATAAAATAAAGTAATAAAATAAATTAACACAATCATGGCTACATCCCGTCTGGTAACTTTCCCGATTCACCAACTAAACAAAATACCATTACCTTTCCGATCTAAGACTTTCGTACTAGCGTACCATTCAAACTATTTTTCAAAATAGCGTGCGTCGAAATAACGTCCTTAATTAACGTCCTTCGATATAGCGGTATTCGACTTAATGTGTTTTGAACTGGCTTACCACTCGTTATTAAATTCGAAACAGCGTGCGTCGGAATAACGTCATTCGAATCCGGCTCAGAATGATGTACTGAATACGTGGTAATCGTTTAACGCGTCGGTGTACCTTCATCCCGTATAAAGTAAACTAATCCTTTTTCTAAAATAAAACTAGTAGCATAAGTTAAAAAAACTTGTAACTGAAACTTCATGGCTTCAGAGAGAGAGGAAGGAACCTCCAAACAATACGAGCCGTGTCCAGGAACCGCTTCCTGGATCAAGCCCTTGATCAGTTGTCTAACGAGATCTTCCTCAGGTATAATCTAAAGTCCTTCCCACATGTTGACTTGTAGGATGCCCTCGGATGACCTCGCGAGCCCAGTAAATATACTTGATTTTTGCTCATCTTTTCCTCGGCTTTCACGAGGTTCTCGTCATGCGGTACCGTTATGTCAACAATCATTACGCACCGCTCTAATCGATCCACCACCACTATATATCCACCACAGTATTTAATGGCTACAATAGTCCTGTCAGTAATGATGGATTGATCCCAATATCTCATTGTGATAATGCCATTTTCGAGAACTGAGTTGGGCCAACCTATACTCGTAGTACTGCACTTCCAATTCCACAAGCCTGTATTTCAGAGCAAGTTGATGATGGATAATCCTGGCTACAAAGTTGTGTCTATGCTTGTAAGTACTCTCCGTTAGCGCGACGAGAACACCCGGAGATAATGTGACGGATTGATTCACCTGGACGGTGGCATGCCCGACATAATATGTCAACCGTGCCATCCTTCACAATAAATCTCCGGTAGTTTTTCGTCATCATAACTTCATTCATAATGGCACGGATAAAACCTTCGGTTTCCCCGAACAGGTCCCCAGAGCGTAGCCAGGCTACTGACGCTGATAAATCTACATTCATTACAATTGTATTGTATTTTAATAGTGAATTATTTTTTACTATGTATGAGTAATGTTATTCTATAGCGTGTGGTTAGTTCCTAACCTGGTGTCAGAGTTTTTAAGCCGCCCATGGGCCTCTGACTTGGCTTAACATGCCGTCGAGAAATATCTCTCAGGCATGCTGGTTTTCTCACGATATTTTCCTTCACCGAAGCAAGTGATAATTATACAATACACACATGAATCCATCCATAAAATCAGAGGTGCGTGCCTTTTTTTTCGGATGGGAAATCATCAAATGACTCCTCCCGCTCTGGGCGGAGCAGGAGGGAGTGTCAGACTTTTACTGACTAAAACTCATCCATGTTCCTTCATCACCCTTTGTGTTCCGGGGCCACGGTATCTCTTTCGAACAGTCCCGCAACCCCGGCGCCACCCTTCTCTAGCATTACTGCTTTGCAGAAGGAGGTGACGACGTCCCATTACGTCTCGCTCCGGACTATGGCTTGAATCAGGGCCGGACGCGAGAGGTCGCTGCCGCCGATCGCTACTAAAATATACATTTTTTTTTTAATATTATTCAGCTATTACACGCTAGATCGCACTAGTAACCACCTATGATAGGGGTGCCACAGTTTAGGAGGGCATCAAATTACCGATAAATTTTATCGATAACGCTTGGTTAATTAAGATTAAGATTAATTAAATATTTGTATTGTATTGAGACTGCCTCGTTTTCGATAAACGAACAACTCTCAGTAAAGAAGTAGTGGCACAGATACTGAGCAACAAAGGGCGCTTATTGCAATTTATGTAAATATTCTAAGTAGAACATTTTCAGAAAATATGATTAATATCCAAAATGAAAATACTAACTAAAATTAACTAAATTCAGGACCACTTGTTTTTCCGAGATTTGCAATAACGCAAAGCGCAACAGAGCATCTAGTAGCACTTTCACTTTATCTTAATTTTGTTAACTTGCGGATAATGTGGTATTGTTATTCCAAATCAACCTAATAGTATAGGATCCCTTAAAGAACGACCTTCACCGAGGTATATTATATTAAATTAAATATGTCAATAAATATACAGAATTACTTTTTTATCACTTTCCAAAAAAAATGGGTATAATAGGTGAACGGTATAAAAGCAAATGGCATAATTAGTATTTTTTTCTCGAAAATATGATTTGAAATTTGATATTTTTCAATTTTATTAAATTAATTCTCTTTCTTTGTTCTAATATGAAAAGTTTACTTGAAATTTTTAGCGTTTTTTGATAATGGATAATTTTTTTTCTAAGCTGTGAAACGAAGAAAAAAAAAACTAGGTATGCCATAAGCTTCTACTCCATTCACCTAATATACACATTTTTTTGGAAAGTGATAAAAAGTTATCCGGTATAGCAAACGGGTTGACTAAAAAATTTCAGTCCAAAATATGATTAATTAACAACTTTTTTTTTTTTTTTACCTTTCATTGGTTTGGTTAGTAGGCAAATTTCATACCAATCGAAAGGGAAGCCTATAGAATATGTAAACGTTATGAAGCCTATAGAATATGAAAACCTATCGTTCGTCGTCGTTCGTTCGTATCTTTAGGTGTTACAACGCTGCACCTGCGCCTACCTGCAGGCGGACACCATGCACCAGGTGGAAGGCGTTACAACGCTGCACCTGCACCTACCTGCAGGTGGACACCATGCACCAGGCGAGAGGGGTTACAACGCTGCACCTGCGCCTACCTGCAGGCGGACACCATGCACCAGGTGGAAGGCGTTACAACGCTCCATCTGCAACTACCTGCAGGTGGACACCATGCACCACGCGAGAAGGGTTACAACGCTGCACCTGCGCCTATCTGCAGGCGGACACCATGCACCACGCGAGAGGCATTACAACGCTGCACCTACACCTACCTGCAGGTGGACACCATGCACCAGGCGAGAGGCATTACAACGCTGCACCTGCGCCTACCTGCAGGCGAACACCATGCACCAGGTGGAAGGCGTTACAACGCTGCACCTGCACCTACCTGCAGGCAGACACCATGCACCAGGTGAGAGGCGTTACAACGCTACGCCTGCGCCTACCTGCAGGCGGACACTATGCACCAGATGAAGGCGTTACAACGCTGCGCCTGCGCCTACCTGCAGGTATACAGACACCAGTGCAAAATCTTTCTACCTCATCTTTCTATTCACTACAAACAATGAGAAATAATACTTACATATCACAATAATCACCAACAGTAGGTAAAACTTCGCCATATCTAAAGTGAATTGCAATCAAACGTAGTTCGGTATTATAGTATTTATGATTACATCAGAGAAATATAATCAATTCATTATTGCAGTTGATCACGCACGTCTAATCTCAGAGCGTATTTTAAATGAGGAATACGGCATTTTAGTTGACTATTTTAACTTATCGTCTATATTCCTATTAATACTTACATAAATGGAAAACAAAATTATATATTTTCAACATCTACAGGATATGCTTTAGCAAAACATACTCCATATAGGTAGTGTTTGGAGCGATAAGGTTGAATTTTGTGTTTGCAGGATTTCGAATTAAATAGACGTGTGTCCTTTCCAATGGTTTATTTCTCACTAAAAACGTTAGGTTAGTGGACTGTATATGTTTTGACTTACATAGCTATAGTTTACCGAGAACATTCGTTCGTACGTTTAAACATTCCGCCCTCCAAAGAACGGAGTTCTTTAATATGAACATACAAAAAAAACACATAGAATTTACTTAAAATACATCTAAATAATATAACAACAGCTTAGTAAGTATACTGAATGTTTAATAACTCATTAATAGTAAAAGGTAAGTAGCTCGATTAAAAATAAGAAATAAGTAACACTTATTTTGTAACATGAAATACATTTTTCACGGTAAGTACACATTTTTTTTCATTTTTTTTTTTGTAGTTATTTTAGTTTACAATGATTAATCCTAAATAAGTACTTTTATTTAGTTAATACACAAATTTTATTTATAGAACGTTTAAGGATATTGTTTTTAGTTCTAATTTTATTGATACTACTCTAGTGAGTTTATCGGGACCAACATGTTTTTGAATTATTTTTCCTAATATCCACTTGCTAGGTGGGATATTATCATCTTTTACAATAACTATGTCATCGATTTCTGGCTCAAGCTTTTTTGTGTTCCATTTGTACGTTTTATTAAGATTTACCAGGTATTCTTTGTACCACCTTTTCCAAAAATCGTTGACCATTTTTTGCACTAACTTCCATCGTTCAAGATTAGTGATATAGATATTTCACAAAATATGACTTTGTTTTAATAATTGGAGGTATCAGCGACAAAAACCCATTAGATATATTAAGTTCTCTGCATCACACTTTGAAAAATATACATAACACCAATGTCCTTGTCAGTAAAATTTATAAAAACAAATATCTAAATGTATTAAATGTTAATCGTACCTTAAAACTTGTATGCAATAATTGCGAAAATTCTAGCTTTATTACATTAGATGACAATAATTATTCTAACTTTAATAAAAGGCCTTTACTTAATAAGCTAACTGCATGCAAATTAATTTATAGGGATATATTGCGATTACAATACAGGATCAACTATCAAAATTATGTGGATAATGTGCTTATAGATCAAAAGGCAAAACGAATGTTTAAAAATGTTTCTACACAAACTACTCCTAATTTAATCGTCAAAGCGAGTGACAATAATAGGAACAATACTACAACACCGAAAGTGTTGGTAAACTCAGTTACACAAACAGAATTAAATAGTTCGTCAATAACCACCGATGAAAATGATCTTTTTCGTGACTAAAAGAGATGCACAAAACAGTTTACATAATAATTCTTCAGTTCTTTTACTATTGAAATCAAATTGTCTTAAAATATTTCATCAAAATGTATGTGGCATAAGTAATAAAAAAACAGAACTTGAATTATGTATTGAAACACATGAAAATTATTTAGATTACTTATGCATATCAGAACATTTCCTAAATAATAAATCTGCACATGTATTTTGTATGTCCAATTATAATTTAGCATCATACAACACAAGGCCAAACAAAAAGAGGGGAGGTAGCCTTATTTTAGCACATAAAAATAAACAATGTGAAAACATTGACGCAATTAAAAAGTTATATAGATCAGAAAGTTTTGAAATTTGTGGTGTAATAGATCTCGAAACGGGGTTACACATATGTTGTTGTTATAGAAGCCCAGTTGAGAAAAATTTTGAAAGATTCATGGGTAGTTTAGAAAAATTATTGGAACATTTTCTTGATAGGAAGTGCTTAGTTTGTGGCGACTTTAATATTGACGTGCTGGTTGAAAGTAAAAAAGCTTCAGAGTTCATGTTTATTGAGATGTTATAATTTTAGATACCTGATAAAAAGTCCTACCTTCATTCGGAATAAATCATACTCTTGTATTGATAATATAATTACAAATGTTGGTGATGATTGTATAGAGCGTTTATTGGTCGATCACAATGGCTTAGCAGATGGTCATGGTGGACTTTTTTGCGATATGGTTCTTGATAAAATCAATGAGAAAACGAAAAGTTCAGAACACACCATAACGATTCATAAAAGAATATTTAACACAAAAAATAATGATGCATTTAAAAAGAGTATTTCAAATATAAATTTGAGTAGTATGGGATTAAATAATTTTCTAGACCATTTTGGCAAAATTTTTCGAACTTGCTACCCAAAAAAGGCTATTAAAATAAAGCCTATGAAAAATAAAAAAAATAAAGTGGGTAACCAAGGGAGTCAAAGTATCTAGTAAAATGAAAAGAGTTTTATGTTGTGGCACCCCAAATAACGATAGTATCTCGAATTACAAAAATAACTATATTCGAATATACAGAAGGGTTATAAAGCAAGCTAAAAAGTTAGCCATATCAGTCCATCTTAGTAAAGCTAAAAATATACCCAAAGAGACATGGAAACTCGTAAATGAACATACAAAGAAAACAAAAAACAAGCTTAGTAAAAAACTAGTCCTAAATATAGACAACAAGGTTATTTATGATTCCCAGGATATTGCTAATAAATTCGTTGACAGCTTTGTTTATAAACCATCATTGACACTTAACAAAGATAAAGCAATGTCCTTTCTGAAAGAAACAACGGCGAGAGTTGAGAGTAACTTGTCTTTCAAGCCAACTACACCAATTGAGATAAAAAAGATTGTGTGTCACATGGCTAACAAAAAATCCTGCGGATATGACGACTTACCAATAACAATTATTAAAGAGAACATCGAATTTTTAGCACATCCTCTTTCTGAATTTTTTAATAAATGTATGAAAGAGTCGATTTTTCCTGATCAACTCAAACTGGCTAAGGTAATTCCGATATTTAAAAAGGGAACAAAGACTGACCCAAAAAATTACCGACCAATATCCTTGCTACCAACTTTGTCGAAACTTTTTGAAAAGATAATTAAATGTAGACTGATGGTACATTTGAATCTAAATAAAATAATCAATTTAAGACAATTTGGGTATCAAAAAGGTTGGCACTTCAGATGCCATAGACACTCTCATTGATGACGTAGTTAGTAAATTAAATGACAAAATGAAAGTGGCTGGACTATTTATTGACCTGAGTTCTGCATTTGACACTATAGATCATCAATTACTGCTTGCTAAGCTGGAACATTATGGTATAAGAGGTGATGCTTTAAAACTTATGACATCTTATTTACAAAACAGACGAATGTATGTCGAAATAAAAAACATTGATGAAAACAATCATGAAATAGCATATAAATCAAAGATGGTATACATAAGACGCGGGGTACCCCAAGGCTCAATTTTAGGTCCAATATTGTATCTTATCTTCACAAACGATTTATTAAATTTCATGAACACAGCTCATTCGGACGCTTCGTGTGTGGTTTTTGCTGATGATACAAATGTAATAATTGGAGCGCATGATTTAAATGAATTGTCCACAAAAGTAAATAAAAGTCTAAATAATCTTTCTGAATGGTTTACAGCTAACAATTTACTAATTAATACAAATAAAACCAGTATAATGTTATTTAAGACTACATCTCGTAACACCGACACTATAGATGTGACATTGGAAGGAGACAAGATAGGATTGGTAAATGAGGTAAAATTCTTAGGTATAAACATTGATTCAAATCTAAACTGGAAACAGGAGCTTGCTGCTATTGATTCCTCTATAGCCTCTGCATGTTATGCACTTAGGAGCCTCAGAGATGAAATAGATTTGAAGCAACTTAAAGCCTGTTATCATGCTTTGGTTGAATCTAGGTTAAGGTACAGCATCATGTTTTGGGGTAATAGCTATAACTACAACTGCCAAAGAGCATTCATCCTACAGAAGCGTGCCATTAGAACCATTGTTAAAATTTCACAGCGTGATTCATGCAAAGAATACTTTAAGAAATTAGGTATTCTCACAGTTCCAAGTTTGTATATACTAGTTTTGTTAAGCAAGTTCGCAAAATATATTCATCAGTATGAATCACAACAAGAAAGAGAGCTGAGAGAGAGCACACGAAGGAAAGTTATTAAAAATAGAATGGTGCCTAAATTTAACATAGCAAAGCATTGTTCACGTTACCAAGCAGTGGAGTTATATAATAAGTTACCTACTGATTTAAAAACTTTGGTCTATAACACAAACTTATTTAAGGCAAAACTGAAAGCCTTCCTATTAAAAAAAATTTTATATTCTGTATCCGATTTAATGTTGAATGATTCCAGATAATTTGTGTATTAATTACTTATATGATATTGACATTCAATTTATTTGACATTTGATACAGTTGGAATTTTATTTTAATTGACATTTGATTTAATCGACATTTTAATTTGATTGACATTTAATTGGAATTTAATTGACATTTAATTTTGATGATTTAAATTACATTTGATTGACATTTAATTGGAATTTAATTGACATTTAATTCTATTTTAATTTAAGCAACATGGAATAGACATGGTTGTTCTTGAGCGTTTGTGGTTGGGTAATTATATAAATTGTAATTTAAATGACATTTAATATAATCTATTTGGCATTTAATTTTCATTTAATTACATTTAGTTGACATTTAATTAGCATTTAACAGGCATTTAATTTACACTTAATTTACTTAACATGGAATGGACATGGTTGTGTTTGAGCTTTTTATGATTGGACATATAAACAGAAATGTAATTGAAATTTTTACGTAAAATGGAATAGGCTGTTGTATTTGTGCTTTATAGAGTTGGATTTTTTATGCTTTTTATGGTTTCTGATTGCTGACATAGTGTTTTTTTTTTTTTGCCTTGTATTTGATTTTGTTATGATTTAAATGTAATTATTTTGTAATATTCGAACACAATGTAAATTGTTTGATGAATGAATAAATAAAAAGATATGTTTAGACAATGATACATTTTCATCTGTTAGATTTAATAAAGGTTCGCCGACCAGGAAGTGGCCTGAAGTCAGGGGAAGCGGGTCATTGGGGTCATCACTTAAAACTGAAATAGGACGCGAATTTAAACAGGCTTCCACCTGTGATAACACCGTAGTAAGCTCCTCATAAGTAAGTGTACTATCCCCAATCACCTTTTTAAGATGCGTTTTTACACTGCGTATTCCAGCCTCCCACAAACCCCCAAAATTAGGCGCACGTGGAGGTATGAAGTGCCATGTAGTACGCTCTAACGTTAACAACTCTGCTATCTCACTAGGAATAGAAGACTTGGCCTTATCAAACATGTTTTGGAGTTGCTTGTCTGCTCCCACAAAGTTTGTGCCGTTGTCACTGAAAAGATCCTGACAGTATCCACGTCTCGCTGTAAAGCGCCTGAAGGCTGCAATAAATCCCTTAGAAGTCAGATCTGTGACTGCTTCTAAGTGAATTGCACGTGTTGCCATACAAATGAAGAGACAAATATAGCCCTTGTAAGATTTAACTCCTCTACCCGGAGAAAGTCTTATATTAATGGGCCCTGCATAATCTACACCAGCTGATCTAAAAGGTCTGCTGGGTTTTACTCGTACCTCTGGTAATTGGCCCATCAACTGTACCGAATTGTTCCTTGAATATCGTATACAAGTTACACACTCTCGATAAAATTTTTTGCTTGATCCTTAGCTCGTAGTATCCAGTACTTTGACCTCAAGTAATTAAGCATTAATTGTGGTCCACCGTGTAAACTCTTTTGGTGAACATCTATAACTATTAGTCTAGTAAGATGACTCTTAGCAGGTAAAATTATAGGATGCTGTGTGTCGTACTCAACTTGCGACTGTTGAATACGTCCGCCGACTCTTAGAATGCCATTATCGTCGATAGTGGGACAAAAATTGCATAATTTGCTTGTTTTGAGAACACATCCATAAGCTTTTAACTGTTTTATTTCCTGATTAAATTCTAAATCTTGAGTTTGCTTGATGCAATTATTTAAAGTCTCATTAATTTCTTGTGTAGTTATAAATTTAGCGTTGCGTTTACCTACTATTCTGTCAAGAAAGTACCGGGAAAAGATCAATAATACACAAAATGTCTGTTATTCATCCAAATTTATTTTATCACCTTCAAAGTATGCTCCTTTAGAAACGATACACTTGCGCCAACGAATAATCCATTCATCAAAACATTTTTTAAACGCTGCTTCCGGAATTGAGTTCAGTTCTCGCCGCGAATTCTCCTTTATGTCTTCTATCGATTGAAAACGGGTGCCACGAAGTGGTAATTTGAGTTTAGGAAAAAGAAAAAAGTCAGCAGGAGCCATATCTGGTGAATATGGTGGTTGCTGGATGGTATTTGTTGAGTGTTTGGTCAAAAATTCGTTCACAATGATAGCCTTGTGCGAAGGCGCATTGTCGTGGTGCAAAATCCAAGAATTTTCTTTCCACAAATCTGGCCTTTTTCGTCGAATTTGCTCTCTTAAACGCCGCATAACGCTCAAATAATATTCTTTATTTACCGTTAGACCTTCCGGTAAGAATTCAGAGTGCACAACACCGCGATAGTCAAAGAAAACAGTCAACATGACTTTGACTTTTGATCGACTTTGGCGTGTTTTTTTCGGTTTCGGTTCAGTTGGAAGGCGCCACTCCGAAGCTTGTTGACTAGTTTGCATGCCAAACTCGTAAACCCACGTCTCGTCACCAGTAACAATGCGTTTCATGAATGTTGGGTCCGAACTGACTCGTTCTAGCATGTCCTCAGCGACTTTCATGCGATTGAGTTTTTGGAGAAAATTCAGATCTTTTGGGACTAGCCGAGCAGCAACATGTTTCATACCCAAATGATTAGTTAAAATGGTACGGATCGACTCGTGAGATACAGAAAGTTCGGCGGCTATCTCTCTCAGAGTTGAATGGGGATTTTCAGTCACTATTTTCTTCACTTTTGCGATGTTAACTTCAGTGGCAGACGTTGACGGCCTACCAGAGCGAGGAAAATCTTCCATCACATCTCGACCGCTTTTGAACGCTTTGAACCACTCATAAGCACGAGTTTTTGATATAAAACGATTCACCGTAAGCCTTCTGTAACATTTTCAGTGACTCCGAACACGAAATTCCATTGGCGATGCAAAATTTAAGACAAACTCTTTGTTCGATATTTTTGTCCATTATGAAATTCGCAATACACACTATATATGATATTACTAAAACCAGCACTGTATTTAATATAAATAACAGATGCAACTCAAACTCCGCGCCAAAATGGAAAACAGTTGTGCCAATCTAACAACTACAAAAAAACAAAAATTCGAATTTGGAACCATAAACAAATCATCCATTCCCGATACTTTTTTGACTGAATGTATATCTTTATTCAATTTTAATTTTAGCCATCTTCTACAGTATGAAATAACTCTTAACATTTTCGATCAATTAGAGAACTTAGTCCAAATGAATTCTTCTTCAGTTTCTAATAAAGCAGTTAAAACTCTGGCCTTCTCCTCCTCTTGAGTATCTTCGACATCCACTGAATACATCTTTAGATCAAGCGCAGACAGCCAAGTTGGGCCATTCCACCACAAAAGTTTGTTCACCAACTCCGTAGCCTGTAACCCTCTTGAGGCACAGTTTGCTGGATTAGTATCCGTAGTTACATGACCCCATTGCTGATAATCTAAAATGTTTAATATTTCAGATACGCGATTGCTTACGAAGGTGTTCCATCGACTAGCCCCACCCTTAAGCCATGCTAGAACAATAGTTGAGTCTGTCCAGGCATGTAAATTTTCTTTAGCTATATCCATTACTTGGGATATCTCAAAAATAAGTTTGGCTGCTAGTGCCGCACCACACAGTTCCAATCTTGGTATGGATATTTGTTTCTCGATAGGAGCGACCTTTGTTTTTGCTGATATTAAATTAACATAAACTGTCTCTTCCTCAATTACTCGAATGTACACTGCCGCCCCATAAGCTGCCTGCGAAGCGTCCGCGAAGACATGCAACTCTCTTGTAGATGCTTGACGACAGCGTAACCACCTTGGTATACTGACATTTCTTATGTAAATCAAATTCTCTCTGAAGTGTGACCATTCCGTTAGTAGTTCTTCACTTATAGTTTCATCCCATCCTAGTCCTGCTTTCCATAACTTTTGTATCAACATTTTTGCAATGACAACAACAGGAGCTATCCACCCAAGCGGGTCATACAGTTTAGCCACATCAGAAAGAACTTGTCGTTTAGTTGTAGGTTTCTTGGATTCTGGTAATGTAAGAGAATACACAAAGCTGTCTGTGTCGCGATTCCAATTAACTCCTAGTACTTTCACTAAACTATGAACTTTAAGAGGCAGTTCGTGATCGTCTCGTTTATTTTTACACATGTATTTCAAAACAGTCTCATTATTACTGCTCCATTTTTGTAGCTCAAAGCCACCTAAATTCATTAGTTTGTTCATGTCATTGTATATAGCAACAGCTTCATCTTCGGTTTCGCATCCTGATAATAAATCATCCATATAGTAATCACTCTTTGTTATTCTAGCAGCAACAGGAAATGTATATTTCTCGTCATCCGCTAATCTGTGTAATGATTTTACCGCAAGGTAAGGTGCACAGGCTGTACCAAAGGTCAGTCTCACGAGTTTGAAATGTTTAATTTCTTCAGCCGGTGATGATCTCCATAATAACCTTTGATAGTTAGTATCTTCCTCTGCCACACACACCATCCTGTACATTTTTATTATATCTGCAGTAATGCAAATTTTATGAGTCCTCCATCTCATAAGTATATGACGTAAGTCTTGTTGAAGCTTGGGGCCCACAAGCAAATTATCGTTCAAAGAAATGTGATTAACGCCTTTACACGAAGCGTCAAACACCACTCGAAGTTTTGTTGTATCCTTGTCTTCTCTTACTACACCGTGATGAGGAAGATATACCGCTTTAGGATTGTTAATATCTGCTGACTGCACTGGAACCATATGTTTGAGCGTAATATATTCGTTCATGACCTTACTGTATTCTTTACGAAACTTTTCGTTTTTCGCAAATTTCTTCTCTAACAACTCAAGTCTAATTGCAGCTATTTCTCGTAACCCAACAATTTGAGCTTCGGGGTTGTCATTTTTAAACGGTAACTTTACTACATATCTTCCCTCCTTGTCGAGACAAGGAGGGAAGATATGTAGTAAAGTTGTCGTTGTAGCATCGTAATACTCTTCACATCTTTCTTCTTCCTTTGACAATCTCTTTTGTATCATATTAGGTTCGTTCTCTAACTCCCAAAATAACTTTAACATATCGTCTTCTTTAAGTTGGACTTGCAAGCTTGTAAAATTCTTCTCTGCTGAAGTAGATTCTCGTGATATCCTTCCTGACAAAACCCAACCTAGGATAGTATTTTGTGCTAATAACTTACTCTCAGGATGCTTGATGACGCCGTCTCTCAAGACGTCGCTGTACACCTCAGCTCCAAGGAGAATGTCTATTTTCCCTGGTGTTGCAAAACTAGGATCAGCCAACTCCAAAACTCTTAAATCTGACCAATCAGGAATACCTAAACTGGTAGTGGGTAGCAGTGTTGTAAGTGAACGCAATACATAAGCCTCGACCTGAACTGACGCATTGGGATTGTGACATGATTTAACACTAAGTGTAACCCTGTATTTTATTTTTCTTTGCCTCTCCCCTACACCTGACACAAAGCCACTTACTGATTTGCGTGTTAAGTTTAACAATTGTACTGTTTCCTCTGTAACAAAGGAGGCTTGCGATCCTTGGTCTAACAATGCTCTTACAACATATTTGCGACCATCCCTACTATCTACTAATACCTTAGCGGTAGCTAATAGGACACTGTTTGATTGAATATAATGTTTACTAGAAAAGTTAACTACAATTTGCTCATTATTTGATACAATATTCGTACCTGTAGATAGCTCGTTAGCTATACCTGTGGGCGAAGTACCACCTTCGTTTAGTCTCTCGATCTTCTGTTCCCTCTCGAAGTGCAGAAGCGAATGATGCCGCCGACCGCATTTCTTACAACACGTGGACGACGACACTTACTGACGGGGTGTGTTGGTGATAGGCAATTGAAGCACAATTTATTCGTTTGTACAAATTCTTGTCTTTCTTTGGCAGACTTATCTCCAAACTTCTTGCAGGAAAATATATAGTGGTCATCACTACATAAGGCACATTTCTTTTCGAACCTTTTCTCGTTGCTACTGGTAACATTGGAATGGAATACTTTAGGCTTAGCCACAGGTTTTGGTTGCACTGTTTTTATTTTAGAACTTTCAATCATTTCTAAAGTTCTAAATCTTGTTTCTAAAAAGTCGCTTAATTCTGACCAAGTGGGTATGTCATTGTTGCACGTACTTAAGTGTTGTTTCCCTAACTTTATAGACTCGGGCTCTAATTTTGACACAACCAAGTAGGTAGGTAATTATAAGATCCCAAGTATCAGTATTCACGCCATTGTTTTTCAACGCCTACTACGCCTACTACGCCTACTACGCCTACTACGCCTACAAGTATCTACTAGTTGCTTAATGAAACTTGCCGATTCAGTCTGCACAGGTTTTTGCGTAAATAATATCTTCATAATTGCGTTGCAGTTATACCTTTTGTTATTGTAACGTTTTATTAATTGATTCCACGCCTCACCATAGTTAGCATCTGTCATGGGAAAGTTACGTAACAATATTTCCGGTTCTCCAGATAAATTACTCTTTAGGTAATGTAGTTTCTGTACAGATGATAGGTACTCATTGTCGTGAATAAGAGTACAAAACAAATCGTAAAACGGTTGCCACTCCTCGTATTTTCCCGTAAATGTGGGTACCTTGATTGTAGGCAACTTAATTCCTCTATTCTTCAAATCTTGTACCTCGGCAATAGGTGATGATGATGACTGAGAACACATTGACGGTTGAAATTGGGGTTCTACTAAAAAAACCTGGAGACCTTCCTTCAATGTTGATTTATAGCTAATGTATAATTCCTATAAACCTCGAAAATATCTTCTTCAAAATATGATTTTTCCCTCTCAATTTCAGTGGCACTCAAAATAATTGATTTATGACCATCTTTAAACTCTTTCCATAATTGTTCTGCTTGTTCTAACCTCGTTTCCAAATATGGCCGTTTCATTCTATCTCTCGGTGATTTCTTATAGTTCCTTTCTGCCCTCTTTAGGTTTTTTATTTTGATAAGTCAGAAGATCTTCCATCGTAAATCGTAATAATTATAGTCAAAAATCAGCGTAACTTGTGAAAGTTACGCTGATTTTTACACTCCGCGGGTATGTTGTCAAAGTTCCGAAAGTTCTAGTCGTTTTATTTTGTATGTTATATCGTATTATAACCACTCACTCACTCAATATATTAATAAAACAACACGAAATTCGTTAAAGTCTCACAAAAGTTTCAATACGTTTATAAAGTTCACAACAATGCCAATTTATTTCAATACACTAATTAGACACCTCTCAGAAATCCTTATCGCTCAGGAATGTCTTTGTTCTCGCGGCGCTCGCACCGGGCCAGTCGAGGACCCGAATCCGGTTCGATTTAGGACCATATGTTTGGAGCGATAAGGTTGAATTTTGTGTTTGCAGGATTTCGAATTAAATAGACGTGTGTCCTTTCCAATGGTTTATTTCTCACTAAAAACGTTAGGTTAGTGGACTGTATATGTTTTGACTTACATAGCTATAGTTTACCAAGAACATTCGTTCGTACGTTTAAACAGGTAGGTAAGTGCAATGTTCATTCCGCAGTAAGTTTGAGCATCTGCAACATCTTTTTTGCGTGCGCCTATTTTTCTCTGTTGGACATAATACACTGCATTTCCCTCCTTCTTTGAAGACGGTGCCAAACTGATACACCACAATTCTTTAACAAGTGTGCGAGTTCAAATCCATGAAATAAATTTTCTTTTTCCATGTTTTTACTTACCTATAAAACCAAATTAGGTCGACTGTATCCAATATGAATTTCCTAGAATACATTACTTTCCGACTAACGAATAAAAAATAAACTATTACTAACTAATAAATTAGGTTGCAATAACGATGCAAGTCTCTACATCCAAGATGCGATTCTGAGCATGAGGTTCGATTCTCCCGGGTCGGGCCAATCGTTTGGGTTTTTTCATCAGGAATTTCTTAATACGAGTAGCAGCCACGGAGTCTGGATTTGATTCCAGTTGATGACAATAGGCTCACCCCTTATTATACCTGGCGAAATGTAGGTGTACTTATTAAGTACACCTACATTACATTACAGTACCCTTCGGGGATTACAGAAATGATGTTGATGTTGTTGTTGTTGTGTCGGATCCGGTCATGAGTACGGACGGGCGAATGTATCGAAAGCGCGCCAGTGGTGACATCACGCGACCTACTTACCAGTCTACCCCACCATGGCGGCTTCTACAGAGTCCTGATGTTAACAACAGGCGGCGAGGCGGACATTCTGTGTCTGATCGCAGCGGAGTTAAGACGTCTTGAAACTGTACCCGATTCATTGTGCCCAGTGTTAATGTGTCAAAGTGTAATGTCAAGTAATTTGTTAGACTTTAGACTCCGTGTATCTCTTTTGAAAAGAGTAACCATGGAGTTTCTTGCCGGTTCTTCTCCATGGAAACTACCAACCCGAACCGTGCAATGTGAAATAAAATAGTGTATCGCATCCAGTGTGTTTTCATAGCACGAAACCCGTCTTCTGCCTACAGAATGCTCGACCCTAGCGAAATAAATCCTGACGAAACCGACGTGTATATGTACCGAGGATTCCATATAAACTTGTAGGTATTTTGTTAAACTACAATTTACGGTTTTTCGATTTTTTCCTTAACATGTGCTGTTGCTTCTTGCATTCATTCTACTACTAATGAAGGCATTATTTATACTACTAAGTAAAGAATTTTATTTAAATTTAGTCCAGCTTATTCACCGCGTTTTGGTGGGATCTAGGAGGTGGGCGTAAAGGCAGCCAAATATCATTTAAAAAGGTCAGCAGCCAATGCTTCCCTTACTTTGAGGAGTTGTTAACTCTTTTACACAAATAGAGGCAAGCCTAAATTCTCGCCCTCTCTCCCGTTTGTCTTTGATTCGTTCTATTTAAACCCTTTGAACCCCGGGCACTTCCTTATCGGACGGCCACTGACGGCGGTGCCCTATATTACAGCAGAAGACCAAAGTACCACGGCATCTGCAAACTACGCCTCGAGTTCTTGCCGGGTGAATAAGAATCTGAGGAACCTGTTGTTAGTTTGCTCTATCAAAGCTGGGAATCACTTCTTTGCTGTCCTCCGAATGGCTGCTCGGTTCACACGAGCGGCCATTCGGAGGACAGCAAAGGTCGAGTGCGCGCGTCTCATAGACAACCATTGTGACACGCTCGGCTATTCTGAAACAATATCAATTTGCTGAGAAATTTATTTCGATTTATAATAGAATTTCATACCATCGTGGTAGGGGGAGGGGCCTTTAATTATTTGTTGTAATAACGGCAACAGAAATGCATATTCTGCTATGCTTCTCTCAGGGATCTCATCCGAAACGAGGTAATCCGACAGAAAACCAGAGTTGTCGACACAGCTCACAGAATAAGTAAGCTGAAGTGGCAATGGGCCGGCCATATTGGCTGTAAAACCGATGACCGCTGGGGTAGACGTGTATCTTGAGTGAAGACCGCGGATCAGCAAGTGTAGGGTGGGACGCCATCAGGATCTGTGAAGCGACGATCTTCGCAGGGTGGCTGGTAGCAACTGAGAAAAGAGTGATGTGGCGTGCGATTGAAGAGGACTATGTCCAGCAGTGGCCTGTTGTAGGCTGATGATGAACTATATCGACGTCTTTGTCTAACAGAGGGTCACCATAAACGAATTACGAATACATGAAAACACAATTATTTTTATTAGACGACGGCGTTACGCATTAACCTAATTAATCGATTGATTTTTTTATTTTTATTTAGATAAAATACTTAGTATTATTTCTATCCTATCTCCTATCCAATCCCTCCTCCTATCCTTCTGTTTCCTATCTTATCGGTCCTTCCGTTTTCTGTTTTTTTTTCCTTTCGTTGTTTTTCCTTCTTTTCAAGCTCTTCGATGATAGCTTTCGCTCTCTCTGCCACATGATTTTCTTCATACGAGACAAATTTAGAAGTACAGCTGCCTCTATACAACACTATCCAACCTGGAAAATATTGTGGAGCTTCAACTTTGGATCTAGTTTGATTTATTATAATTATTGAAATCCTGCATATCCTTTTCGGATCGGGCAGGTTTTTTTAACCGACTTCTTAAAAAGGTGGAGGTTATGAATGTATTCCACCAGCATCTTTTATTTATTTTATGTACAACGATTTCTCACTCTGTAACTCCACCCGGATTGCATCTTCAAAGTCAAAGTCAAAATTATTAATTTGCAATAAATTTGGTAGGTACCTACAAAAGGTGATAAAATGAACATGTAGTGCAATGACACATTTTGCCATAAAAATAGCATGCAAATATTAATAAACAAGAACATTTAATTAAGAAGGACATTTCTAAGTGTATTCAACTCAATACAATTTTTTTTCTGTTAAATACTACACTACTACAGAAATTACTACAAACGAATTGTTAAAAGAATAAAGTATTTATATTCATTACCGTATCGTATTACCCAGTACTAAATGGGCTGTTGAGGTCAGATGGGCAGTCGCTTCATGTAAAATACTGGTATTCAGTTGCATCCGGTTAGACTGGAACCCGACCCCAATAAACTTGGGAAAAGGCTAGGCAGATGATGACATACAACAAATTGTTAACATAATAAAATATTGTTTAAATAAACAAACACTAATATCATATAATGTAGACAATTCTTTACAATACAATTCGGTAGTGATATGATTGACAATTAGATCTTATTCCGCCATGGATAAAAGCTTTGTGAAATAAGCCATTTTTTCAAAACTGTGCAGAATTTTCTGTACGGAAGATCAGTAATAAAGTTTGGTGATTAAGATAAGTGGAACCATATAATATACACAATTCTGAATAATAAATAAATAAATAAATATCGCTGGACATGAACACACAGCGCCATCTAGTGCCACAGTAAGCAATGAGGCTTGTGTCGTGGACACCAGATAGTTGATATACTACATAGATACTTTTTTGTTTGTAAATACATACTTATTATACATATAAACATCCATGACTCGGAAACTAATGTCCATGCTCATCACACAAACATGTGCTCCAACCGGGACTCGAACCCGGGACCCTAAGAACGTAAGGCAGCCTCACCACCGCTACGCCATTCGGGTCGTTAACTAATAATTCAATTCTAGGTACAGGCATTTTAACTGATACTGTGTAACTGTATGTTTATTATAATTGTTTTTATGTTCAAAAAGTAAAGAGTTAGTTTTGACAATATTTGCGATTTCATAAATATAAATACTAAGAACTGTGAGAAGGTTATTTGATTTATATACTGGTCTGCAAGAATCAACCCAGTCCATTTTGAAAATTGAGCGTATGTTTTTTTTTGTGCTAATTTAACCATAGTTTCAGAAGAGTTTCCCCAGACAATGATACCAATAATATTCTATTCAGTAACTTCGGTAAGGTTGGAATTTATTTTCTTACTCAGACCAATATACCTAACTCTCTAACATATATAATATACTCGTAAACATCAAAAGCATATATTTCGAGTTTCCTTAGCTCTCCCTTTTCTTTCAAGGCGTAGTGATTTTAGAATTAGTTTATTCAGCCTGCTGCACTTCATTGATCAGAGACATCTGTAACAAAACGTACATAAACAGTATACGTTTATCTTTTGATGCACGACCTTAAAAACCGCAGTCATCGTCTGCTCAGCATTTTCCCAACTATGTTTGGGTCGGCTTCCAGTATAACCACCACTAATACCAGTTTTTTTATATGGAGCGACTGTCTATCTGACCTCCACAACCCAGTCAGACTGGGTACCCCTGCCCCTTGCATGCTATCCCTTGGTAAGACTGGCTGTCAGACTTTCGGTCCACTGACTACTTGTAACGACTATCAAAGATCTACAAATGACAGCCAAGACCAACAGAACGGCTTAACGTGCTTTCCGAGGCACGGAGGAAACTCGGTATGTAGAACACCGTAATCGCTTCTAGCAAATTATGATGACAATGACATAACTATTTTCAGATTGTTTTCGATAAATAAGGATAATTATAAAAAGTCATAACCACCAGTGGCCACCACGTGACGCAAATTGACTATTTCTCGGTCAGCCACAAATGCGTTACAAACTGTAAAGTGCTGCTAAACGAAGACATGGCACACTACACAAGCATCGCCCCTCTCCAACCCAGCATTAAATCGTGTGTCATAAAATATATATTTTATAATGTCTGTATGAAAAAGCTTACGGCGGGCGGTCAGCGCGCTTGCCGCTACCATACGACTCGACTCGCGGGCGCCTCGGAGTTGGCGCGCAGACCGCGGGTGGCCATCGCGCGGACAGCGTGCTTGCGGCGCGCCGACCGAATGCTTGCTGCACGCCGATTCCGAGTTGCCCGCGGTTGCTTGCGAAACAACGTCGTAAACAAATGCCATACAATTGTGTTCGCGGTGACAGCAAGCTCATAGTCCGGGAGGTAGCGTTGCAAATAAAAAAGTCATAGTAAGTCAGCTGAAACTTTTATCATAAATAGTTTACATTATACTGAGCTTAAAAAATCGTCAACTGCATGGTGGCCACCAGATTATGCGCCAGCCGCTCGCATAAACTTGTAAAAGAAACACGTAAAATAAAGTTATAGTGATTAAAGTGTGTGTGTGTGTGTGTTAAAGTAATTGTTTAAATTATCAAAAGTACGAAAACAACAATCAGCTGCGTTGGCAGCGGTGGAAAGACCGTCAGCTGACGCAGTAAAAGTTAAAAATATTGCAGCATTGCCACTACGCTGTCTCCTTTTGAACTGTAACGGAAAGGGTGTTAGTGGGATAGGTGAATTAATCCACGAATCCACTTAACATAAAAATATAATTACTAGACATAATACGGGGTAGGTAGGTCTATAGTCACCATTTTTTTTTCTTTCTTTTTTTGACCTCTTCCGTAACTTCCCATTCCTCCACCCACCGCGGTTGCGTCAGCTGACGCTGGGGTCACTTATCAGTCATTCGAGATCTATTGAACAAGATGGCAAACGATCAGTGTAAAAGCACTACCTAAAATGCGTGCTACCTAACGTGCTGACATATGTAGATAACAAACATTCTATCTACATAATTATGACTCTGTGCGGTCAGTTGGCAGCATCTGTTGATTGCGGATAAGTGTACGATTTTTATTTGACTGAAAATCAACTAAAATAAAGTAAAAACTGCCGTTTTAGTACATTTAAAAATGTTTATTAAAAGTACCTTGTAACTCGTTATTTCAAGAATTTATTAGGACAGTCTTTACAGAAGCCTACCACCTGTGTGTTATAGTCGGGATAACGGCTCATGAAGTTATTGATAAAATGTATTGCAAAATTTTTGACATATCTTTTCTCATAATTCTTTAATCTTACAATACAGTCACCCCTATACAGCACAGCCCAACCTGAAAAAATAAGTAGCGCTTTATCAAACAAACAAGGTCATTTTTAACCGACTTCCAAAAGGAGGAGGTCGTCAATTCGTCTGATTTTTTTTGTGTGTATGTTCAGCGATATCTTCGCCAATTGTGAACCAATTTTGATGGTTCTTATTTTGTTTGGAAGAATATCATTTCGCGGGGGTCCCGTTTAAGTTTGGTGAGATCTGATGCTGATTTTCGGAGGTATACAAAGGAACTCTTCAACGCCAAGACGCTAACTTACATGTTATGTCATAAATTAAATTGATTTTTCTGGCACCATTAAATTTTTTTTGGTAATGATGTTGTGTTAACAATAAACATCCAAGCGATTGCAGCAATCACGACCAATTCGGCATTTATTATATTGAAGACTTCCCTAAAAAAGGAAAAAAATAAAAACCTTTTTTGTAAAAAATAAAACCTGCTTCAGAAGTAGGTGGCAAAAAAAATAAATGAGACAAACAAAAGTCACCAACTTCTGAAGCTAAAGTTATTTTTCACAATTTTTTTGTGTTTTTGAAGACGATTTTATTTTTTGCAAATAAGTTTTTAAAATGCAATGTTATCAGTTCCATCTTAAAGTTAGTTGAAATTATTTACTTCAGCGGTCGCATTAGTTTCAAATGTTTGAACCGTGCACTATAACATTTGTATGAACCACCAGATTACCTATCTAATTATAGGATTTTCCCAACATTTGTTTTTTGTTATTATTTGATAACCAGTTTTTAGTTTCCAAACACTTGAATTTCAGCCGCCAAAAGTTAGTCGAAGTTTATACTGTTCTCCAAGTTGGTTGCATTAAATAGCCCGTATATTTGAACGTCCATCTTTAGCGCCATATCACAATTATGTATGTCATCATTGACTGCTTAGCTATTCATAGGTATATTTATATTTCTCGTGATAATATTCACTTCAAATATGGTGTTATTTGCTGATGACACTTCCCTAATTTTTAAGATAAATAGACGAACCCAAAATCTAGATGACGTAAATAATGCTCTCATTCAGGTCCAAAATTGGTTCACAGCAAACAATTTGGTATTAAATGAAAAAAAAACCAAATGCATAAGATTTGCTTTACCGAATGTTAAAAGTAGTGATTGAGATATACAATGGGGTTCTCATTTAACATCTCTTGCGGGGCGGTTAAGTTCAGCAGCATACGCCATTAGAAAAATCCGTAAATATACTGACGTAGATACCGCTAGACTGGTCTATTTCATAGTTACTTTCATAGTATAATGTCTTATGGCATTTTGCTATGGGGACGGGCTGCAGATATTGAGTCTATATTTATTCTGCAGAAAAAGGCCATCAAAGCCATATAATTATAATCTTCGTAGGCGCGATTCTCTAAGGGAACTGTTTAAGGATATTGGCATCATTACGGTACATTGTCAATACATCTACGAAAACATAATGTACGTCAGAAAAAATCTGCACCTTTTTGGTAAAAGAGGTGACAGACATAATTACAGTACTAGAAATAGGGACCAACTAGTTCAGCCAGGCTTTAGACTCGCTAAAGTAGACTCATCTTTCATGGGGTACTGTTTGAGATGCTATAATAAAATTCCACAAAGTTTTCTTGAACTGAATGAGACGAAATTTAAAACATGCATTAAACGCACACTATGTAAGCAAGCATATTACAAGTTGAGCGATTATATCGCTGATAAAAATGCTTGGCTCAATGCTGGTCCTGCTTCACAAGGACAGGGGCGCATAAATTGATAGCATTAAATGGTATTGTTGGAGCTGCTGAAGATTGTACAACTATATTTGCATTGTATAGATTCAATCTCTTTAGTATTATATAATCGCATAGCCCATATTGTGTGAGTATTATGTACTAGAAAGCTATCATTCACTGGAAACCTACGTCCTTTCTTGACTTGTGCCCTGGCGGTTGAGAGTATGTCATGCTCACTCTAATGTCTCGCTGATGATGGCGCATGTGTCGGATCATTTAGTTCCCTTCAAAATGGTTGAGTTGGATGGTGCTGACCCATGCGTCATGTTCGTGAACGGGCGCTGTCAGTTGTGACTGGTCATCTCTTAGTTGCCATGGCTTGTTTGAATGAATTATTTTGGTTTTTGAATTGTATTTTTTTTTGTTTTGTTTTTTACTGTGGACACTTTTAACGTGCACATCTTGGTACATTGTTCTCACATAATATACCATCTCAACATGACGTGTAATGTGTGTTTTTATATGGTTTTTTACTTACATTTTTGGACATAATTAACCTGAAAATTTAAGCATTCATCCTCTTTAGGTAGCTTCAGGCTGCACCATGTAATTCATGTTATTTAAGGTTTTCTGAAGATTTTTATCTCTCTTGAATCTTTGTCAAGATCTTTGTTTACCTTTATAATGTCAGTTAGTGACAGGCCTAGTTTTATTTTTAATTTATTGGTGGAGCTAGTTGTAGGTCGTAAAGGTAAATCACATCGACCTCATTATCTTTTATTTTTATTATGTTCTAGAAATTCTATCCAAATTATAAAATGTCAATCATCTGGAAATGACAGGAGCTTGGTGGTGGAATTTTCAGTCTACGTCTGGAGCTAAAAGGCAACACAAGTCTGGAAGAGTGACCAGAGGAAGTTTTCCTCTACTGATTTACAAGTTAATGTGTACCTGTGCCATGACTTAGCATCTGTGGCCCAGGCTACAGGAGAGGCGTCCCTCTATTCTCTCTTACAATCTGTTTAAACTGCCGTCTTCATCTCAGCAGAAAGGAAAAACTGACGTCCTCCGGCCTCTCCAGGAGGAAGATTGTCGGCCTTCTCTTCCTCGGCTGCAATGACGAAGAATGATGAACCTCCACCAGAATCCTTGAAGGAAGACTGAAGCCTGACGTCTCTCAGCCACTGCTACAGCCCACAGGCCCGCGTTTATTTTCATTTTCATCCACCCGCTTCTCTAACCTAGTTTATCTTCTAGCTCCAAATAGCTACCTATTTGGGCCTACGCCCTAGGTTATTTAATAATAAATTCTTATAACTTGTCCCCTTGACTATTTCTTTTAACAGTGCTCCCCTCCAGACTGAAAGTTAGGTAGGTGAGTACTCAGTGTGACCTTACATTTTCTGGATCCTTCGTTACAGACTCGCGCCCAAATTTTTACTAACCCACCCCTCTTAAGTTATCTCTAGGCACTCTGCACATCTCAAAATTCAAAATAACACTTCCTTCTTTTTTTTTTTTTTTTCGGATGTGAAATCATCGAATGACTTCTCCCGCTCTGGGCGGAGCAGGAGGGAGTGTCAGACTTTTACTGACTAAAACCCATCCATGTTCCTTCATCGCCCTTTGTGTTCCGGGGCCACGGTATCTCTTTCGAACAGTCCCGCAACCCCGGCAGGCATCGGTCCTTGCGGACCCCTTCCTTTTTGCTGACTCTCTTTGAGGCGCGCGTGGAACACGAACGCGCCGTCGACACGGCCTGTCGTCATGAGACGGACGGACGGCGAGCTAGCCCATAGCCCACCGTCAACAGGCCCGCGCCTACGGTGGCCGGGGGCCACATGGTGGCCCCCGAAGCCCGGGGCGTCTCCCGCGGCGGCCGGGACGCTGTGAGGTTCTCTCCCTCTCACGTTCCGCCACCTCCTTCTCTAGCATTACTGCTTTGCAGAAGGAGGTGACGGCGTCCCATTCCGTCTCGCTCCGGACCATGGCTTGCACCAGGGCCGGACGCGAGAGGTCGCCGCCGCCAATCGCCGCTTCGAGGACACGGCGGTGCTCCGCCCACGCGGGGCACACCTCCACCGTGTGCTCCACCGTGTCCTCCGGTCGATCCTCACAATGGAAACAACCGGGCGTTTCCTCCGGCCCGATTCGGTGCAGGAACCTCCCGAATTAACCGTGTCCGGTGAGTACCTGCGTCAGGCGGAAGGTGAGGACGCCGTGGCGTCTCTCAAGCCACTCCTCAAAGAGGGGACTTACCGTCACTATTGTGGCGTGCCCTGCACGGGGTTGCGACAGTCGCTCTCTCCATGTCGCCATGAGATCATGCCGGAAGTCTGGCCGCTGCGCGACAATTTGCCGCGGCAGCGGAGTTTCCCCCCGGCGTAGCACCTCCGCGCGCCATTCGTGCAGGCGCGCGAGGACAATTGCCTCCAGATCCCATGGCGGTTCTCACGTATCCTTTTGGTTTTCACGTATCCATGTTTCTGTCAGACATATTGTTTGGTAGTTCTTATCTTCTATAAAATCCTCGAGTATGTGTGTTTTATTATTTAAACTTTGTATGTTTTGGATCAGTATCCTTAAGACGAAAGGGCTCAGGTCTGGTTTGGTTAATAGTGGGTGATACTAGGTTGTGTCTCGTTATGTTTGGATTATCATAATTCTGTGTTGAAGTTATTCTTGCGCTATAGTCATGAGTAGTATTAGTGTTACCGTTTTGTTGTATTATAGATCGTCTTTCTCTTTCTTGTCTTCTTCTCTGTAATGATTATTTATCAAGAAATCCAGAAACACATAAGCCTAAACTTTTTAAGTATCCCGCATTTTCTAAGATATATTTAGTCATCCTTTTACTAATTAGTTCCACCCGTAATGGCCGTCTTTGTCTATTTCGTCCTATCCGATTAACATCTTCAATATAACCAGTGAGATCGACATTCAATGTATCTTGAAACGCAAATATTACCCTATCTTCGAGTCCTTTTTCCGATTCTTTATAATATTCGTTCAGGCCGTGGATAACAATTATTTTAGAGGTATCGTTTGAGGAAGTGTCACTCATGTTCATATGTATGTTTTTGTTCTGTAGCTCGACTATTTCTGTTTTTAGTTTTGCGTTTTCGATCTCAAGTTTCTCTATTGTTTCATTTATGTGAATAATGTAGGTATTTATTTTTGTTTGTTCAAGAGAAAGTTGTTCGGTTTTCTGACTTATTTCTTGTTGCAGTTTTAGTACGGCTGTATTGATTTTGGATTGAATTGTACTTTTGATTTTTGACAAGATAGACCGTTGTTGTACTTCCAATTTTCTATCTAATAGTTGACTAATTTTTTCTAACGTAATTGGCTCTGTCTGTATGATGGGTGATATGATTGTAGCTGTGTCTATATTTGTCGGTGGTGTGTCATATTTGCCTGTATCTCCCAGTATACTTTGGTCTTCTTGAATCTGGTCATCGATGGACATTGTTGTGTCGTCAAGTTTCGGTGGGGATTGTCTCCTAACAGGTGTGTCGTCATTTCTAATCTGCTTTTTAGTAGTTTTACAAGATGGACAGGACCATGAGTTAATTAATTTATGTTTATTTTCTACATAATACGATGACGTCATGTTGATGCATCGGTAGTGGTAAAGTTTTTGGCAAGTACTACATCTTAGCAACTCTCCGCGAGCTATCGGGTGTTTACATCCCACACAATTCATTTTTGTGGGTATATGGTGAAAAAATAAACGTTCCTTGCAATAGTTGAGTTCGTCGCTAATTATGTTCGTTTCGTAGTGACTCACCTCAGCGGGCCTTTTGCGAGTTGTCATAGGTCAGGGACACAGTTCGATAGGTTAATTGTTTTAAAATGTTTTCACTTGTAACTTTTTGTTGGCTTGGCGTATCACTTTGCACTTTTGACCACTTGATAGGTTATTCAAATCTCTGCACTTTGATATATAGAACTATGATAAACAGTAACTTTGGACTTTGTTTTTAATTAAAAATCGAAGAGCAATTCGTAACACGTCTTTCTAACTCAACAGCGCACCCACTTATATTTACATAAGCGCTAGACTCATATAAACTCGCAAGTGGAGTTTTATAGTTTAATTTAGTATTTAGTAAAGTCAGGTTGCGACCTAGGCCTGGACATAGTCTTTGTTAATAACTTAGTTTTTAGATAAACCAATGAGTCTAGCGCAGCTATCTTCGATAATAACAGAAAAAAATTGTCTTACAGAATAACAGTTGAAGGAACGTTACAGGCTGAAAAATATAGACACGAAAAAATAAGTAACAGTTTTAGATAGACCATGTACTCATCTAGTACATGGCGATTATATACTTACAGTCACAGTAACAGTTTTCGTGACAAGCCTGTGTTTAGCCTGGTAGATCCTTCCTCCAGACACTATAGGAAAAGTTGTCTGGTTTTTTGGAAATAATTTCCCAACTATAAAGATCATTGTTAATTTTATGTTGAACATAAATAACGTTTTATAGAAGCGATGTCATGTATATAATGTACCTAAATATAAGCTCAAAATTGTAATCTTTAAAAAAAGATGTATGTTTGGATAGTCAAAATTTTCATTAAAGTTTTCCAAAAATCAGGAAGCAAATCAGGGTTCTCGTTATAGTAAAGTTCTGGAGTACCTTAGTAAACACAACATCTCCAAGAATCGTAGTCATCAGTACGGCAAATATAGATATAAGAACAGTGAAAAAGTTGTGCGCGAAAAGTCCTGAATCGCTTCCTGAACAGTTATCTATATATATAAAAGAAGAAACTGACTGACTGACTGACTGACTCATCTATCAACGCACAGCCCAAACCGCTGGAACTACAGATTCCAAATTTGGCAAGTACCTACTTGCCAAATTTGGAATCTGTCCTTGTTTGGTCTAGGGGTGCACTAAGAAAGGATTTTTCAAAATTCACCCCCTAAGGGGGTTAAACGGGGCTCCAAAGTTTGTATGGGGAAACAAGATTAGTTAGACTATTTTATTCGAAACTTCACAGGAGTGCTCCTATTGATAAATGAGTAGAAACGGGTTTCAGGTTTTTTCAGAATTCAACCCCTAAGAGGGGGAAAAGGGGTGACAAAGTCTAAAAATCAATGCACAGCCCAAACCGCTGAGTCTAGAGATTCCAAATTTAGCACATTGGTTCCTTATGTGTTCTAGGGGTGCACTAAGAAAGGATTTTTCAAAATTCACCCCCTAAGGGGGTTAAACGGGGCTCCAAAGTTTGTATGGGGAAACAAGATTAGTTACGCCTATTTGTTTCGAAACTTCACAGGAGTGCTCCTATTGATAAATGAGTAGAAACGAGTTTCAGGTTTTTTCAGAATTCAACCCCTAAGAGGGGGTAATGAAGTCACGAAGTCTAAAAATCAATGCACAGCCCAAACCGCTGAGTCTAGAGATTCCAAATTCGGCACATATGTTCTTTATGAGGTTTAGGGGTAAAATTAAGAAAGGATTTTTAAAAATTCACCCCCTAAGGGGTTGAAACGAACGGGGTCTTAAGATAATGGGGAAATAAGATTAGTTAGACTACTTTATTCGAAACTTAACAGGAGTTCGACTTAGAGTTAGTGCTCCTATCGATAAATGAGTTAACATTTGTGTTTCAGGTTTTTTCAGAATTTAACCCCTAAAAAGGGAAATGAGGAAACAAAGCCTAAAATTCAACATAGGTATTGTTTGTATGGTGAATTGGGTCGGGTGTAATACAAAAACAACGATTTTAAGATTTAATGTGGCGGACCTGAAATGCCTTCATTCCCTGTTGGGGTGCGATGGAGTAGAAATGTCTAAAAATCAATATGGGTGTCGATACCGAGATTATCAGGGGTGCTGATTACGAAAATGGCATTTATTTTGAGATCCAGAAGATGGCAGATTCGACTTCTTTACAGGGTCATTGTAGATTTATTGTGATGATTGTGATAACGATGATGATGATTGTGATAACGATGATAATGATTGTGATGACGAAGATAATGATTGTGATAGAGATGATGGTGATTGTGATTTTTATGGTGATGGTGATGGTGATTGTGATAGTGATAGTGTCGGTGATTGTGATGGTGATAGCGATGGTGATGGTTATTGTAATGGTGATAGTGATGGTGATTGTGAAAGTGATGGTCATTGTGATAGTGATTGTGATTGTGACAGTGATGGTGATCATAATAATGATGATGATGATTGTGATAACGATAATGATGATTGTGATAACGATGATGGTGATGGTGATGGTGATTGTGACGGTGTTTGTGATGGTGATAGCTGATGGTTTTGGGGCGATACAATAACAGAACAGTATGATTAAAGTTGATTTAATGTAAAGAGAGCACGGATACATATCGCACATGACAACATGTACAGTCATAACTCAAAATTAGACATTTCGAGTAAAAGCGATTTGAAAGTTTAAAAAATCATAGAACCGAAACTATTGAAGTTACGTAAATGATTGAAAAGGAGAAAATATAATTTAGGGAATGCTTTTATCATTTAAATAATAAAAACTTAAAATATCTGTCTTAAAGTATAATTTTTCTCTTGTTTAAAAAAAGTTCGTAGTTATGACTCTATTTCCTGCATGGCATGAAACTACGGTCCCACACTGTGCAGTGAACAGAATGGTGTAGCAGAGAGGGCTAACCGGACAATTATGGATAAAACCAGTTGTATGCTGCAAGATGCTGCACTGGGAAAGCAGTATTGGGCTGAAGCGGCTAACACAGCGGTTTACCTAAAGAACCGTTCCCCCACCAAGACAGTCATGGGTACAACACCTGAAGAGAAGTGGACATCTAAAAAGGTGAATGTTGCACACCTAAGTATTTTTGGATGCATAGCATATGCAGTTGATGAAAATGCCAGAAAGCTGGATCCCAGAAGTAGGAGATTTATCTTTGTAGGTTACTGTGAAGAAAGTAAAGGCTACAGGCTCATAGATCGGCGAGGCATGTCAATTTTGTAGAAAATATGTTTATAAGTATTAAAACTGTGTAAAATTTATTTAAATTTGGAGGTTTCTTTGCTGCCAATGCATTGAGCTCTGGATGATCATCACGCTTACCATCACGTCGCTGCTGCTCTAGTAAGAGCTTAGACTTTACCAAATCGCTTGTCAACTTTGTATTTGCATTTTCCAAAGCCATGATAAGGGGGTCAAAGTCCGGGGTTAAGCCGCTCAACATGATTACAGCTAAAAACTCATCATCAAACGCATTCCCAATGTCTGTAAGCTGTTGCCCAAGCTCAGTTATTTTACTTAGGTAGCTCTGCATGCTCTCCGCCTCATTCAGCCGCACACCAAATAGCGTTCTTAGCAACCCTAGCCTCCTGCACAAACCTTTGTCTTCGTAAGCGCGTTGCAAGCTATTCCATGCTTCGTATGCCGGTCTTTGCGTTACGAATATGTGGCAACGCGGACGGACCGACCGACAAGCAAATTTTGGCCAACGCCTTTTGATTTTTCTTCGGGTCTTCGTTCCCTTTTTCGGTTTCTATGCAGTCATATAGGTTGTAATCTTCGATACCTCGCAGCTTCTCGAACTGCACTCCCATCGAAGCCATGGTAGTTGTTTCGAACGGTGTGGTCGCCATAGAAAAACCAACCCACGATGAATCTTATTTTTCGTGCGTAATTCGTTGAAATAATTACGTCGCAGTTTACGGCAAATAGACTGGGCCCATAACCTGATGGTTTTGGGGTGATACAATAACAGAACAGTATGATTAAAGTTGATTTAATGTAAAGAGAGCACGGATACATATATCTAGTTGGACAGCCATTACCAGAGAGAAAAAAATCAAACGTCAAACTCAAATGACACATACACTGACAGTTAGATGACAACATTGTATTCGTTTACAAACGTTCCAATAATAGCGATGGTGATGATGATGATTGTGATTACGATGATAATGATTGTGATTACGATGATGCTGATTGTGATAACGACGATGGTGATTGTGATAGTGATTGTGATGGTGATAACGATCATTATGATTGTGATTGTGATGGTGATTGTGATAGTGATTGTGATGGTGAAGGTGATTGTGAAAGTGATTGTGATGGTGATGGTTGTGATTACGATGATAATGATGATAGTGATTGTGCCAACGATTATGGTGTTTGTGATTGTGATAGTGATGGTGATAGCGATGGTGATGGTGATTGTGATGGTGATGGTGATTGTGATGGTGATAGTGATTGTGACTGTGATAGTGATGGTGATTGTGATTGTGATGGTGATTGTGATAGTGATGGTGAATGTGATGGTGATTGTGATTGTGATTGTGATTGTGATTGTGATGGTGATTGTGATAATGATGATCATGATTGTGATTACGATGATAATGATTGTGATTACCATGATAATGAGTGTGATAACGATGATGGTGATTGTGATGATTGTGATTACGATGATAATCATTATGATTACGATGATTAAGATTATGATAATGATAATGGTGATTGTGATTGTGATAGTGGCGGTGATTGTTATGGTGATAGCGATGGTGATGGTTATTGTGATGGTGATAGTGATTGTGAGTTTGATAGTGATGGTGATTGTGATAGTGATTGTGATTGTGATACCGAGGATGGAGATTGTTATGATGATGATTGTGATTACGATGATAATGGTTTTGATTACGATGATAATGATGATGGTGACAGTGATGGTGATTGTGATGGTGATAGTGATGGTGATTGTGACTGTGATTGTGATGGTGATTGTGATATTCATGGTGATTGTGATAATGATTGTGATAATGATGGTGGTTGTGATAGTGATGGTGATTGTAATGATTATGAAATTTGGCACATAGATAGTTTATAACCTGGATTAACACGTAGGACACTATTTATCCCTTTAATATGATCCAGTGAGACGGTTACCGAACTTTACGCGGGCTAAGCCGCGGGCAACAGCTAGTAAAAGTATATAAGTGTATTATTTCCCAGTAATCCCTTTACCCCCGTTAGGGTCTAAGCCTGAGATTGCGTAGAGCTGCTACAGTTAAATAGGTGTAGGACGTCAGCGCCGTCTGAGAGCGAAGTACAGTGTGTATGCGTGCGCTCGGTGTAGAAAGGCTATAGGCAGACCGCTAGGTACACGTTATACATCCACGCCTTCAGCGGATCACGCCCGTCCGCTACAATAAATAGTTTTGATTTTATTCATGAATGAAGACGAAACTTGACCATTCCCTGATCTCCGAAACTACTGAGCCTAAAATAAAATAAAAAATACAAAATATAGATCATTGCATAGAGCAATGATCTATATTTTGTATTTTTACAGGAAAACCTATTAGAATTCTATCAATTGAAAATAAAGTGGTAAACTCAATATATTAAAGACTTTGGCATTGTATTTTATTTTTTCTTTCTTTTGTTTTTTGTAACTCTATAATCATCAAACAGTAACAAACTTATAGTGTACAGTTACAACAACCAAAACTGTGATTTTAGATGATAATGTGACAAGTTTTGAAGTGAAAAATTTCAACTAACTTTTAGAGCCAATTGTACAAAATAAAAAGATAAAAGTACGCGCCGAATACATAATCTCCACCGTTTTTCGAAGACGGCTATAAGTCGTAACTTGTTTTTTTATATATAGAGACGTAGATGACAGCTTTGTAATGGATCTTTTGACAACTACGGAGGCTGACTTCTTTATCTCTTAAACCTTTCCCAACTCAAACTCAAACTCAAACTCAAAGCATTTATTTCAATTAGACCATTACGGCACTTTTGAAAAAGTACTGTAGTTGCCCATTCCCTAGCGTAGATCTCTATGGAGAAGAACGGGCAAGAAACTCCATGGACACTCTTTTGAATCAAAATATTGTTACAAAATCTTGGTTACATCATTAATTTTGAAATTATACATATATGTGAGAACGATGTAGAAATACGTGCACATTAGGAGCGTCTAGAGTAGAAAAAGACAACAATTTAAAGGTATATTTTTACAATCTTCTGCCGCTTCCACAATACATCAACATGGGAATCAATTCTCAACTAAGTTGAAGTCGGCTTCCAGTCTAACCCGATGCAGCTGAGTACTAATATTTTTCACGGAGCGGCTGCCTATCCAACCTCCACATCATGCTAAGTGGTAACCTGCTTGTCGCAGTCACGACGTGCAAGCTCGTCAACTTTTTTGTTCCGTCCCGTTGTATTTATAAATATTTGATAGGCGAAAAATTTACATATTTTTTTATTCTGTACGCACGTCATGTCTCTGCGACAAACAACTATTTTTTAGGGTTCCATACCTCAAAAAGAAAAAACGTAACCCTTATAGGATCACTTTGTTGTCTGTCCGTCCGTCCGTCCGTCTGTCAAGACCCTTTATCTCGGGAACACGTGGAGGTATCGAGTTGAAATTAAAACCATAATTATACTGAAAGTCTACGGTCTCTTCAAGCTGTGAAAAAATCAATTTATCAAAAAAATAATAAATAAAATCAGTTAACTTAAAAAAAAGATATGGGCAATTATGTCGCAAAAAACGTATATTTTGAAACTCTCAAGCGAATAAAAATTCATATGGTACTTCCCGTATTCCTTATGGTGTCGGACGTAAAGAATAGCACCATCCCATATCTTCTCGTGGGTGTCGTAAGAGGCGACTAAGGGACTTACTAGAGAATGGGCAGCAGCAATCTCTGTGTCTTCGGTAAGAACCGCACTGCGATCGCCAACCCACTTGCCAAGCGTGGCGATTATGGCAAAACCCCCCAATAAATATCGCATCTCAAAAATGGCCCCTAGTGCCCGGCAGCCAGTCTACCCTCGACTACGGCAGCGGTCGAGGTTACGGCGTGGCAAGGGGTGCGAAGAATCCCTGGATGGGATCCGGCTGCCTATACCAACGACTGGACTTGGCAACATATAACACGCGTACACTCCGGACCGACGACAAGATATCGGAACTCGAAGAGGAATTGAGCAGGCTGCGATGGAGTATTGTGGGATTATCTGAAGTCCGAAGAGAGGGGGAGGACACTATCATTCTGAAATCCGGCAAGCTGCTCTATTTTCGAGAGGGTGACCGGCAGTCCCAGGGTGCTGTCGGGTTTATCGTCCACAAGTCGCTTGTGAACAACGTGGTGAAGATCGAGAGAATCTTAACCAGGGTGGCGTACCTTATGGACGGTGGATGGTGGACGGGTACGCAACACCACGCAAAGTAACACGACGCCGACAATGTTACGTGAATAGTTTTAGTTTCTTATGATTTAATTATGTATTGGTTTATTTTTGTTAAATGGTATTTTTGTGAATTTATATCTATGGGCCTTTTAGTTGCCTGATAATAAAATGATTATTAGTATTATACTCAGAATATCCTCAAGATATTCGCGGATGGTCACACAGGTCTACGCCCCGACCTCGGCACACCCCGATGACGAAGTGGAGACCATGTATGAGGATATCTCTAAAGCCATGCATGGTTTCAAAACTCACTTCACCGTTGTCATGGGGGACTTCAACGCAAAACTGAGCAAACGAGACGGGGATGAGCTGCAGGTGGGGCAATTTGGAGTTGGACATCGGAATCGCCGGGGTCACCAAATGGCTAATTTTATGGAGAAGGAGGGCCTCTATATGATGAACTCCTTCTTCAAAAAACGTGAGCACAGGAAGTGGACCTGGCAGAGCCCCGACGGTGCAACTAAAAATGAGATTGACTTCATCATGTCAACCAAGAAGCAAATGTTCGATGATGTCACGGTGATCAATTCGGTGAAAACCGGGAGTGATCATCGCATGGTAAGAGAATGAACATCAATATCAAGCTTGAAAGGTCTCGACTGATGAAGTCTACACTCCGTCCAGCACAAATCCAGATCCACAACCCCGAGAGCTTTCAGCTCGAAATCCAGAACCATTTCGAGTGCCTAGGAAGCTCAGTGGACGAATACAATGATAGGTTCTTGGAAACTGTCCATACGACCGGGTCTAAGTTCTTCAAGACACGTCGTACAGATAAGAACAAGAAACTTTCCGATCACACTTTCAAGCTCATGCAGGAGCGGCGTGAGATAATCCTGCAGTCTTCAGACGAGGCGAGGAAGTACCGGCAACTCAATAGAGGGATCTCTAAATCCTTGAAGAGCAACCTCCGTCGCTTTAATACCAGCGTATTAAGACGCGATTGAGCGAAATAAAGGCTCCAAGGTATTTGCAAGAGATCTGGCTATTGGGCAGAGCCAGCTCACGAAACTGAAGACCGACGATGGCAGGCTCTTATCTACCAAACCGGAGCTTTTGAGGGAGATCGGGGGCTTCTATGGACAGTTGTACGTACAAGTAAACCAGTTGTAAATCTTGCAAACGACCCAAGAGCTAGACTGACCCGCCACTATACCGAAGACATCCCGGACGTCAGCCTGTACGAGGTTAGGATGACTCTGAAACAGCTCAAAAACAACAAGGCACCGGGTGATGATGGAATTACGGCCGAACTCCTGAAGGCGGGCGGAAAACCAGTACGTAAGGTCCTACAGAAGCTGTTTAATTCCGTCATACTCGAGGGGATAACGCCACAGGCATGGTGCAGGGGTGTGGTGGTACTCTTCTTCAAAAAGGGCGACAATGCCCGGTTGAAGAATTATAAATCCATCTCACTTCTAAGCCATGTCTACAAGTTGTTTTCAAGAGTCATCACGAATCGTCTCGCGCGCAGGTTTGACGATTTTCAGCCTCCCGAACAAGCTGGTTTCCGAAAAGGCTTTAGCATCGTGGACCACATACATACGCTGCGGCAGGTATTACAGAAGACCGAAGAGCCTGTCTCTCTGTTTAGCGTTTGTGGACTACGAGAAAGCTTTCGATTCGATCGAGACCACTGCAGTCTCTCCAACGGTGCCAAATCGACTATCGGTACATCGAGATGTTGAAGTGTTTGTACAAAAACGCCACCATGTCAGTCCGACTTCAGGACCAAGCCTCGAAACCAATGCTTCTGCAGCGAGGTGTGAGACAGGGAGACGTCATATCTCCGAAACTGTTCAACGCTGCACTGGAGGATGTCTTCAAGGTTCTGGACTGGAGAGGGCTAGGCACCAACGTCAATGGCGAGTACATCACTCACTTTCGGTTTGCCGACGATATAGTGGTCATGGCTGAGACCATGGAGGACCTCAATGAATGTACAATGCTCGATGACCTCAGTAGAGCATCCGGAAGAGTGGGTCTTAAAATGAACATGGACAAAACCAAGGTCATGTTGAATGCCCATGTCACACCCACTCCTATCAAGATCGGAGACTCTACACTCGAAGTTGTAGACAATTATGTATACCTGGGACAAACGGTCCAGTTGGGTAGGTCTAACTTCGAGAAAAAGGTCAATCGTCGAATCCGACTCGGCTGGGCAGCGTTCGGGAAGTTGCGCGATATCTTCTCGTCCAACTTACAGCAGTGTCTCAAGACGAAAGTCTACGACCAGTGTGTGTTACCAGTGATTACATACGGGACCAAAACGTGGTCGCTCACAATGGGCCTCATCAGAAGGCTTAAAGTCACCCATAGGGCAATGGAGAGGACGATGCTCGGAATTAACTTGCGTGATTGAATCAGGATTGAAGACATCCGCAAGAAAACGAAGTTTACCGACTTAGCCCGAAGAATTGCCAAACTTAAGTGGCAGTGGGTAGGGCACATTGCTCGCAGAACGGATGGCCGATGGGGTCGAAAAGTTCTGGAGTGGATACCGCGAACCGGAAGACGTTGCGTTGGAAGGCCTCCTACTAGGTGTACTGATGACCTGGTGAAGGCTGCAGCAATCCGCTGGATGCGAGTCGCACGGGACCGGTCAATGTGGCGACACATGGGAGAGGCCTATGTCCAGCAGTGGACGTCTTTCGGCTGAAATGATGATGATTATGATAATGGTACTTCCCGTTGGCGTAGAACTATGAAATTTAGCAACTAATACCGTCAAACTATATATACAGGAAAAAATCTGAAAACTATACATTTGTAATTAAATCATAAAAAATATAGTCTTTATTTAAAGTACGCCGTCTATCTGTCAAGGCCCTTTATCTCGGAAACGCTAGGAGGTATCGAGTTGAAATTAAAACCATATTCTCAAATCTATAATCCCTTGGAGCTATGAAAAAATCAAACTTTTAGAAGTTAAAGTAAAAAAAGATACGGTCGTTTATGCCGCTAATAACATATACATATTTAATAGGACACTCTCAAGGGAGTCAACATTTATAGGGTACTTCCCGTTGACCTAGATCTAGAATGGTGAAATTTGACAAAAAGCAATGTCTTACCGCACATGTAAAGGAAAAAATTGGAAAAACGTAAATATTTTGTTTAATAACCAAATACCTACAAGTTTATACGGAACACTCGGTGCGCGAGTCCAAGTCGCACTTGGCCGGTTATTTCCTCTCACAACCACAAACCAGTTACTGACTATTTTAAATACGCGTTTTCATTGTGTATTAATATAATTTTCATAAGTTACAATGAATGACATGAATGATGAACGTCACACGTCGTCAACAAGACAGGTGAGGATTCTAGATGGCCAGTATACAACACTGACTAACCACGATAACCTGCTGTCAGATTTTCGGGCTTCCGACAAAGTTGTCCTTTTTAAGATCAGCGAACGGCAACCAACACTAAAGGATTAACGTGCTATCCAAGGCACCGAGGAATGGAAATGGATGCAAGGATGAAACCCATCTACAGAACGACTTCGGAAATCGTAGCTTTACCCGTGTGGCGGTAAATTATAAGCTACGAGCTCAAGTGGAGCTAGTGGCGTGTTTTCTGATTATGAGTATTATAGTTACCGCCTTCGTTGTTGCAGTCTTGATTTTTGAGCTCGCAGTAGTTTTTAAAGGTTTTGTATTCTTTGTCGTCGGATGTTAAGGTATATTTTTTTCTTGCGCATATCTTCCCATACCTGAAACAAAATTTTTGTTAAATTCTTATTACTAGACATGCCTTTAGAAGGCATTTGATTGCGTAAATCACGAAACCCTGATCTTGAAACTTGAGCATTACGGTTTAGATAAACTTGCGCTAAGTTTAGTAAAATCGTATTTGAATGATAGACAGCAGCAGGTACAAATAAATGGAGTCAACTCAATGGGTTTAAAAGTAAAAATGGGTGTACCACAAGGTTCGATATTGGGTCCCTTCCTCTTTTTAGTGTATATTAATGACCTACCCCATTTATTTAACAACCATCCGCATATGGTGTTGTTTGCTGACGATACTTCTTTGGATAAACAGACGTGCTACTAATCTTGACGACGTAAATAACGCCCTACTGCAGGTCCACAATTGGTTTACCGCCAATAATTTAGTACTAAATGGGAAAAAAACTAAGTGCATTAGATTTGCTCTACCAAATGTCAAAAGTAGTGATTGTGACATAATATTGAATCAAGAGAAACTAGAATTTGTCGATAAAACGGTTTTCTTGGGAATCACGCTCGATTCAAGGTTACAATGGGGTCCTCATTTAACATCTCTTGCAGGACAGCTGAGCTAAGCATCATATGCTATTAGGAAAATCCATCAATTTACTGATATTGATACCGCGAGGCTAGTCTATTTTAGTTATTTTCATAGTATTATGTCATACGGTATTTTACTATGGGGACGGGCTGCAGACATCGAGTCTGTATTTATTCTGCAGAAAAGAGCCATCAGAGCCATTTATGAATTACGTAGACGCGATTCTCTAAGAGAACTGTTTAAGGAAATTAATATCATGACAGTACCTTGTCAATACATCTATGAAAACATCATGTACGTTAGGAAAAATCGGCATTTATTCAGTAGAAGAGGTGACAGACACCACTATAACACTAGAAATAGGGACCAACTAGTTCAGCCAGGTTTCAGGCTTGTTAAAGTAGATTCATCTTTCATGGGGTACTGTTTGAAGTGTTACAATAAAATACCTCCCCACATTCTTCAACTGAACGAGACGAAATTTAAATCTTGTATAAAACGCACACTATGAAGGCAAGCATATTATAAGTTGGGGGATTACATTGATGATAAAAATGCTTGGCTTAATGCTGGTCCTGCTCCACAACCATAGGGGCAAACTAATTGATTGTACTGGTCGGGCATTATTTGAGTCTATCGACACGCAAAGAGGCAGAAGAAGAATTGATTCCCATGTTGATGTATTGTGGAAGCGGCAGAAGATTGAAAAATATCCTACCTACTTGCATTGTGTAGATACCAGTTCTTAGTATTATATAATTGCATAGCACATGTGTGAGTACTTTGTATCGTTCAGCCACCATTTACATTTACTTAGTTATCTTTCATTGACTTGAATATGCCTTGGTGGCTGAGAGAATGTCATTGTTTAAAATCAAGCCTTTAGTAATAGTAATAGCGCCCGCGTCGCGCGAGATCGGCTGCCTTCGCTCTCGGTCGGCTGCGCAAGCGAGATATCACTACGTGCGCGAGCAGGGGGTAGCCGCCGCCCGGGGGTAAACCCGCTTATTGTATGTGCGCGCATTTTGAGGTTATGATTATTCTGGAGACATTGCGCAGGCACACGGGATTTAAAATACCGGTACGGTTGTCGGTTTTGCCTCGTATCGGCTGTGCTATACGGAGCACCGAGGTTTTGTGTTTTGGACTATATTTATTGGAATAGTGTGATAAGTTGTACGAGGATTGGTGTGAACAAGGCGTTGATGGGCGGCGAGCTGACGAAGGCAAGTCAGGACCCTGCTGCAGGCCATCGCAAGGTTCACAAACATACACATACACATAAACACTAACTCAAACTTGCGAGTGGTCGACGAGCTATCGACTCGAAGAAAAGGTTGGTCAATTAGGTTAAGTTAGGTATAAGTGTTAGCTGGCGCGTATCGCGTCCGTTTGCTCTCGTCAGGATAAACTGTTTGTTGGCTACTCATCTATGGGCCCGTGAAATGCCCGGTTGGTCCTGGCGAGAACATAATTTTGGTAGCAGAGCGTGGTTCATACCCACTTTGGTACATTTGGTACAAATTAAATCAGTTTAGTTATAACTTGTGGTCATAATTTCAATTGAAGGTAGATCGCGATTGAGTCACATTCCATTGTACATTAGAGTTAAGTTTTGCATTATGGACAATATACGATAAGAATATCGGTTGAGTGGGTAACTTGTTATTGTTGTGTTTAGATACGTGGAAACGACTATCTATTATTAGTAATTCCCCAATTACTAATAATACTACTTATAACTTTATTCGCTCAGAAATAAATTATTATTTAGTTTCGTATAAAAATAAGTGTTTACTAAGTATTGTTGCTTATTTGCGTGTCTTGAAGTTGGTACAATGGCTCCGTTAGTAACTAAGAATATCGCGGCAAGAATTGAATCGGAATTAATGTAATGTAGGTAGATGAAGATATTTTATAATTTTATTGTATTACGTGAGGTAGGTCAGGCGCCGGCCGCCGCCGGCAGTCCGCAATATACGAACTAAACGAGTGCCCGTGTTTCATTTGCTCCTCCGTACAAACATCACAGTGGCGACGAGGATTAATTACCTTTGTGCGCGTGCGGTTTGGAACAATTAGTCGAGATGTCGATTACTTATCAAAGTCAAAGTCAAAATTATTTATTTTCAGTAAATATCGTACAAAAGATGGTAAAAATAATATGTAGTGGAATGACACTACACCACATGACATTTCGCCATAAAATTGGCATGCAAACATTAAAGAATTAGATGCTAATTTCAAAACAATAACTGAATGTGAAACAAACATTAAATTAGGTAACTAAGCGTGTTTCGAAGTTACTCAATACAAACAAAATTTTGCTGTTAAACACTAAAACCAAACAAATAAATTGTTAACTGAAGGATAATAATAGGAAAAGAAAAATATTTTCTAATATGCAAACATAACAACATATTATTATAATTTAGGTAATTCTCTACAGCGCTTCTCTCTGAGAGCAGCGGTGGCCCAGTGGTGGCGGCCTCGACTTACGAACAGTAAGTCGTGGGTTCGAACCCAGACAGGCGCATTACTTTGTGTAATTTATTTCATCACCACTGCTCTCAAAACGGTGAAGGAAAACATCGTGAGGAAACCGGCATGTCCTAGAACCAAAAAATTCGAAGACATGTGACATCTACCAATCCGCACTGGGCCCGCGTGGTGGATTATAGCCCATTCCCTCTTATAGAGAGGAGGCCTCTGTCCCAGCAGTGGGAACATTAATAGGCTGATGATGGCTTACCATTACCGGAATGTATTATAGAGAATTTAATTAAATCGAATTGTCAATCTTAATTGACAATTCGATTTTTTGAGAAATTCAGTTATGGAATAAAAGATATGTGAAATAAGCCATTTTTTCCAAACTTTGCAGAATTTTCAGTACGGAAGATCAGTAATAAAATTAGGTAGAGAGTTAAAGATGAGTGGAGCCATATATACACAATTACGTCTAAATAATCTAATCCTAGGTATAGGCATGGTAAGTAAATACTGTGTAACTTTACGTTTATTAATATTGATTTTCAGTTCAAAAAGAGAAGAGTTAGTTTTGACAAATTTTGCAATTTCAAAAATATAAATACAAGGAACTGTGAGAAGGTTGTGTGATTTATACACTGTCCGCCACCAGTCCAGTCCATATTGAAGATTAAGCGTATGCATTTTTTTGTGCTTACAACACCCTAGTAACTTCAGATGAGTTTCCCCAGACAATGATTGAGCAAACATAGGTGTGATATACCATTAACGCAGTTTGTCTGGAGGTCTCATCTTTAACTTTTTTCAAAGCGTAAACAAATCTATTTATTTTAATACATATTTCATCAATATGATCCTTCCAGGTGAAATGTTCATCAATTGTAATACCAAGAAATTTTGTTTTATGAATTTGTTCAACTATTTCGTCCCTATGTGATATTTTAAGGTGCACATATTTACTCTTCTGTGTTTCAAAATTTAATACTTTAGTTTTTTCTATATTTTCTATATTTATTTTTAAGGCGTTTATATCCATATCCATATACCATATAATAATTCTATTTAAGGTGTTGTTTATATTACACTCATGCGATTCACCATCTTTATCATCTAAAATAACTGTTGTGTCATCAGCAATCAGAAAACAATCTTGGTCTATCGCTTGTGGAAGATCATTTACGTATTGTATAAGGAATAACGGTGGCCCTAAAATGCTTCCCTGTGGAACACCAAAGTAATTGATCCGGGGTTGAGAATCAAAGTGCGTAATACTATTAATTTTTGTTGTCGAATTTAGTGATTCTCGTTATCTGTGTACGATTTGAGAGATATGATTTGAACCACTCTAAGGCTGGGCCTCGAATACCAATTTTATTTAGTTTATTAGTAAGACATGAATGATTTACGAAGTCGAAGGCTTTGTTTAGGTCTAAAAACAAAGCTGAAGTGGTAAATTTCGAGTTTATGTTATATAAAACCGATTTAACTAAATTAAAGGCTGCAAGTGATGTGGATTTCTTTTTTCTATATCCATACTGTTCTTTTGAAAGCATATTATATTTATCTAAGAAAGAGAGGGTTCTCTTATACATAACTCTTTCAGAGACCTTTGACAGAATCGGAATCAGAGCAACGGGGCGGTAATTGTTTTTGTCTGTTTTAGAGCCTTTTTTATGCAATGGTTTTCTTACAGACATTTTGAGTTTATCCGGAAAGAAGCCCTGTTCTAAAGATAAATTAATTATATAAGAAAGAGGTTCTGCGATATAAGGAGATATTTGTTTTAGAAGGTCCGTAGAAATATCATCAAAGCCAGACGATTTAGTGTTTTTTATCGTCTTTAATATGCTGAAGATTTCAGAGGGTTCAGAAGGATTTAAAAATATGCTATTGTCGTTAGTTTTCATATTTGAGTTAGTCGTTTTGAGTGAAGGATGTTGTGAGCGCTGCTTTCAACAACGTCAATAAAGAAATTATTAAATTTATTTGCGATATCCAAGCCTGATGTTACTGTAACATCATCGCCAATTAGACTATTAATATATTCTCGAAACCTTTTGTTACCTGTACAACGTTTAACAATATCCCATGAAGCTTTACCCTTATTTTTTGAATACGCAATGTGATTTAGATTTCATAAAGATTGTAGATTATGAATACATTTTCTTAACATATTGGAGTACACCTTAATTTTAGTTTGATTATCACTTGTTTTGTTTAAGTAATATTTATATCTTAGTGTTCGTTTAGTAAGACTACTCGTTTTAACTCCTTTTGTGATCCATTTTAATTTACCATATTTGAACTGTTTTTTGACTCTTATGAGAGGGAAACATAATTTATAAAATAAAGTTAAAGTGTCATGAAAGTTATCGAAAGCATTATTCGTATCGGAAATGTTGTAGACTTCGGAAAAGGATAATTGGCTAATATGTTCGATGAATTTGCTGACATTTTCTTTACTCAAGTCATTTATGGTCATGAACTTGATATAGGATTTAATCGCGACATAAAACTCAAAGCTTTTCTTCATAAAAAATATAAAAGTAGTGGTTTGGGGAATGATTACGAAATGGTTGCTCAGTGTAGGACCCTAGTAAAAGGAAAGATTTTAGTAGCACAGGAACAATATCGCCAACGTATGCAAAACCAAATGTCGAGCGACCCTAAATCTTCTTGGGCTTATGTTAATTCTAAAAGAGGTAACACTAACAGCCAAAAGATTTCAAAGAACGGACAAGCCTTGACATGTGAACAAGCGGTTCAAGAATTTGCTGAATATTTTTACTCAGTGTACAATGTAGATAAACCTAGATTAGATATGGATGCGGCGATAGTGGAAGCGGGCAGTCTGAACGGTGCAGGGCGGGTTAATCTTGACAGCTTGGAGTTGGATGACGTAGTACGCGCAATGCAAAAACTAAAGCCGAAAAAATCGTCAGGGCCTGACTACGGTATTCCGCCGTACATTTTTAGGGACTGTCGAATGGGATTAGCGAGACCTCGGCTACACAGTGGCGTGCAGTGGTATTCCACGAAGGGTAGGCCACGAATTACTGATAGCAAAAAAAAAATTTCGTCTTGGATCTTGGATTTTCATTTTGACCTCATTTTCATTATCACCGACCCCAAAAACCACGAAAATGACACCCATGAAAAAAAAACTAAAAATTTTCGTCGGCGCCATCTTGGATTTTCATTTTGACCTCATTTTCATTATCAGCGACCCCAAAAACCTCGAAAACGACACCCATGAAGAAAAAACTAAAAAAATTTCGTCGGCGCCATCTTGGATTTTCATTTTGACCTCATTTTCATTATCACCAACCCCAATAACCACGAAAACGACACCCATGTAGAAAGAACCGGAAATTTTCGTCGGCGCCATCTTGGATTTTCATTTTGACCTCATTTTCATTATCAGCGACCCCATAAACCTCGAAAACGACACCCATGAAGAAAAATTTTTGTCGGCGTCATCTTGGATTTTCTGTTTGACCTCATTTTCATTATCACCAACCCCAAAACCACGAAAACGACACCCATGAAGAAAAATATAATAACAATAATATTATTAATTATTATAATAATAATACGCGCCAATAACCGCCAGGAATCATTATTTTAATCAACATACACCCTAGCACTGGTCTGCAAATTGCAAAAAACGTAAGGAAATTTTAATTTCGCGGGCTAAAGAACATCCACCTTGAATCCTGGCCTTGTGTTGTAGCAGCCAATCACAGCCCAAATACACTCTAAGAGATACCGCCCTAAAATTACTGCAATCTATACATGTGTGCAGTTCATACACACGAAAATATGCACCAATGTACCAATGTGTGCGTAAAATTATCAATGGATTTAAGGCTAGTCGAGTGCTTGCCTGTCCGGCGGAGCTCCAACCTTTGTAGTAACTTCCAGTAAAGTGTTAGTTACGTGACACGGGAGCGACAAATTGCTATAAGTATTCTAACAGGAGTTTGAATTTTTTTTTATATTTTGTACATAATGTGTTATTTTATTACATAGTTAGTTCGTTTTATTGAATGCCCAGTTGGTAGGGTAGGCTTTGCCTAATTGCTTCTTAGGAGCGCACGCCTATGAGTAAGGTAATACCGCTTTTTATATATATAGCTAGCTATAGGCCCGTATCCGGGTTGCCGGTTTTCAGCAATATGTTTGAAAAGAAAATGCTCAATCAAATGCTTAACCATTTTAACACCAATAAAATATTACACGAACAGCAGTATGGTTTCACCAAAAGACGTTGTACAACTGACGCCGGTGTCACTTTATTAAAACACATATTTACTGCGTGGGAAGAGGCACAAGATGCCATAGGAATCTTCTGTGACCTTTGGAAGGCATTTGATTGCGTAAATCACGAAACCCTGATCTTAAAACTTGAGCATTACGGTTTAGATAAACTTGCGCTAAGTTTAGTAAAATCGTATTTGTATGATAGACAGCAGCAAGTACAATTAAATGGTGTCAACTGAATGGGTTTAAAAGTAAAAATGGGTGTACCACAAGGTTCGATATTTGGTCCCTTCCTCTTTTTAGTGTATATTAATGACCCACCCCATTTATTTAACAACCATCCGCATATGGTGTTGTTTGCTGACGATACTTATTTAATATTTAGGATAAACAGACGTGCCACTAATCTTGACGACATAAATAACGCCCTACTGCAGGTCCACAATTGGTTTACCGCCAAGGGAATCACGCTCGACTCAAGGTTACAATGGGGTCCTCATTTAACATCTCTTGAAGGACGGCTGAACTCAGCAGTATATGATGTTAGAAAAATCCGTCAATTTACTGATATTGATACCGCGAGGCTAGTCTATTTTAGTTACAACAACAGCCCATAACGTCCACTGCTGGACATAAGCCTCTCCCATGATGGGAGGAATTTGCCGTAATCCCCACGCTTGGCAGGCGGATTGGAGATCGCAGTGATGAAAGACTAACAGAAAACGCTGCTGCCCATTCTCTGGTCTACGGAGGCGCAAGGTGTTCTGCCTCAGACATTAGTCGCCTTATACGACACCCGTGAGTGTAATGGGTTGGTTCTATTCTACTCTGCCGGATACCACACGGCTACTACTACTACTATTTTAGTTATTTTCATAGTATTTTGTTATACGGTATTTTACTATGGGGACGGGCTGCAGACATCGAGTCTATATTTATTCTGCAGAAAAGAGCCATCAGAGCCATTTATGAATTACGTAAGCGCAATTCTCTAAGAGTCACCTACCTTGTCAATTCATAGATGTATTGATAAGGTAATATCATGACAGTACCTTGTCAAAAAATTTTGAAAATATCATGTACCTTAGGAAAAATCGGCATTTATTCAGTAGAAGCGGTGAAAGACACCACTATAACACTAGAAATAGGGACCAACTAGTTCAGCCAGGTTTCAGGCTTGCTAAAGTAGATTGATCTTTCATGGGGTACTGTTTGAAATGTTACAATAAAATACTTCCCCACATTCTTCAACTGAACGAGACGAAATTTAAATCTTTTATAAAACGCACACCATGTAGGCAAGCATATTATAAGTTGGGGGATTACATTGATGATAAAAATGTTTGGCTAAATGCTGGTCCTGCTCCACAACCATAAGGACAAACTAATTGATTGTACTGGTCGGGCATTATTTGAGTCTATCGACACGCAAAGAAGAAGAAGAAGAATTGATTCCCATGTTGATGTATTGTGGAATCTGCAGAAGATTGTAAAAATATACCTACTTGCATTGTGTAGATTCCAGTTCTTAGTATTATATAATTGCATGGCACATGTGTGAGTACTTTGTATTGTTCAGCCACCATTTACATTCAGTTATCTTTCATTGTCTTGAATATGCCTTGGTGGCTGAGAGAATGTCATGCTCACTCAAATGTCTCGCTGATGGTGGAGGGTGTGTCGGGTCATTTAGCTCCCTTCAATATGGTTGAGTTGAATGGCGCCGATACACGCGTCATGTTCGTGAACGGGTGCTGTCAGTTGGGACTGGTCATCTCTTAGCTGCCAGAGTTCATTTTAATTCCTTTATTGTTAAATTGTTGTCTTTTTTTACTCTGGACGCTCTTAATGTGCACGCATATATGTATAATTTCAAAATTAATGATGTAACCAAGATTTTGTAACAAAATTTTGATTCAAAAGAGTGTCCATGGAGTTTCCTGCCCGTTCTTCTCCATACAACAACTACAGTACTTTCTCAAGTTATTATGCCTTGTGACTGGGACTGTGGCTTTGTTTTTCATTTGTAATTTTGACATTAAAAAGTGCCGTAATGGTCTAATTGAAATAAATGGTTTGAGTTTGAGTTTTGTGGCCTCACAACCACACAATTAACAATTGACCACACTGTTTACTTCCGTCATACTATTATATTATCATCATTTGCCAAGCCTTTTCCCAACTATGTTGGGGTCGGGTTCCAGTTTTACCGGATGCAGCTGAATACCAGTATTACATGGAGCAACTGCCTATCTGACCTCCACAACCCAGTTAGTACCGGGTAATAAAATACGATACCCCTTGGTAAAACTGGTTGTCAGACTTATTGGGCCTGTGACTACCTAACGACTGTCAAAGATCTACAAATGACAGCCGTGACCAACGGCTTAATGTGCTTTCCGAGGCACGAAGGAATGTCGGTATGTAATGGGCGGTCACCCATCCACAGACCAACCTAGGCAAACACGGCTGAACCTAACGATCGAACCGAGCGGCTTTTATTATATAGCCACGAGCTCCTCTTCATACTATTATATTATATTGAGGGAAAAACGCCACAGGCATGGTGCAGGGGTGTGGTGGTACTCTTCTTCAAGAAAGGCGACAATTCCCGGTTGAAGAATTATAAGCCCATCTCACTTCTAAGCCACGTCTACAAGTTGTTTTCAAGAGTCATCACGAATCGTCTCGCGCGCAGGTTTGACGATTTCCAGCCTCCTGAACAAGCCGGTTTCCGAAAAGGCTTTAGCACCATGGACCACATACATACGCTGCGGCAGGTTATACAGAACACCGAAGAGTATAACCTGCCCCTCTGTTTGGCGTTTGTGGACTACGAGAAAGCCTTCGATTCGATCGAGACCTGGGCTGTACTGCAGTCTCTCCAACAGTGACAAATCGACTATTGGTACATCGAGGTGTTGAAGTGTTTGTACAAAAACGCCACCATGTCAGTCCGACTTCAGGATCAAGCCTCGGAACTTACCCTCATGCAGCGAGGTGTGAGACAGGGAGACGTCATATCTCCGAAACTGTTCACCGCTGCACTGGAGGATGTCTTCAAGGTTCTGGACTGAAGAGGGCTGGGCATCAACGTTAATAGCGAGTACATCACTCACCTTCGGTTTACCGACGGTATAGTGGTCATGGCTGAAACCATGGAGGTCCTCAGTACAATGCTCGATGACCTCAGTAGAGCTTTTGGAAGAGTGGGTCTTAAAATGAACATGGACAAAACCAAGATCATGTTGAATGCCCATGTCACACCCACTCCTATCAAGATCGGAGACTCTACACTCGAAGTTGTAGACGATTATGTGTACCTAGGACAAACGGTCCAGTTAGGTAGGTCTAACATCGAGAAAGAGGTCAATCGTCAAATCCGACTCGACTAGGCAGCGTTCGGGAAGTTGCGCGGTATCTTCTCTTCCAACTTACAGCAGTGTCTAAAACAAAAGTCTATGACCAGTGTGTGTTGCCAGTGATTACATACGGGACCGAAACGTGGTCGCTCACAATGGGCCTCAGCAGAAGGCTTAAAGTCACTCAAAGGGCAATGGAGAGGGCTATGCTCGGAGTTTCCTTGCGCGATCTAATCAGAAATGAAGACATCCGCCAGAGAACCAAGGTTACCGACGTAGCCCCAAGAATTGTCTAACTTAAGTGGCAGTGGGCAGGGCACATTGCTCGCAGAACGGATGGCCGATGGGGCCGAAAAGTTGTGGAGTGGTGACCGTGAACCGGAAGAAGTTGCGTTGGAAGGCCTCCCACTAGGTGGACCGATGACCTGGTGAAGGTTGTGGGAATCCGCTGGATGCGAGTCGCGCGGGACCGGTCAATGTGGTGACACTTGGGGGAGGCCTATGTCCAGCAGTTGACGTCTTTCGGCTGAAATGATGATGACTACTCAAAACAGTTTTAACCATACTTTGATGGTCCGCACCGAAAGAGCGGCCTATTCCAAGCAGTGCTGATTTAAGTCTGTGATGATGAAAGAAGTAGTACCTATGTACTGAAATAATAATCCTGCTGTATGTACATAAACAGTAAAGTAAATAAATGGTAGGTACCTTAATATTTTTTCTTAATAATAATAAAGATTCTTATCCGTATACTGACTCTGAATACATAATGGGGCATCGGATGCCACACACGTAGAGCGTTGGGTCCTGCTTGTAGGGGTCCTTGTCGAACACCCATTCGCCGTTCGCCCAGTAGGGCTCGTAGCCATAGTTGGGATTGTAAAACTTGTTACGCGGCGGCCCGCCCTCTTCGCTCGGCAGTAACATGTCGATATCCATGGCCGCTGGCGCTTTCGGGATCGCTGGGTAAACAGTGAGCCAGTTAATGTGCTAGTTCGTTAACCGACGCATACAAGGAGTTGCTAGGTTAAATCGATTGTTTATGATAAATGATAATGATAAATGATGTTTATTTTGCAAGTAGGTTTTTACAAACACTTTTACAAGTCACTTTTTAAAACTAGATGGGGCCGGTGTTTCGTACCTGACTACTCTGAGAAGAAACAGCCGAAACAAACTCAGAGGTCATAGTCTCTTTTGAAGTCCAGACATAATCTTGCTCAATTCACATGAGGACTATGCAGATTAGTGTCTAAGATGGTCTTTTGAAGAAAGAACCACACAGATTTGAGTGGACATGTCCAGTCATTACAAGCATTTGTCAGTTATCGTGTAGCTCGACTTATAACTCAAGGAGCTCAACGAAACGACGAACAATACCAAAAAAAGGACATTTGGGTAGGTCGCTTATAGTACTCAAACTGCCAGACTGTTGTGGGAAAAAATAAACAATACATAAAAATCTGACCCACATGGTCCCCACATTCACAATAATCAAATAAAATTAATAACAAGTTCTTTTCAAAATGAATGTAAATAAAAATCACAAAAATCATTAAATGTCACAATGATAATAGAAAGTAAAATACTTAATGAAATAAGTATTCATGTCAAATCAGTAAATGTCACATAAAATAATAAAAAAATAAAGTAAAAAATAATAAAATACATGTCAAATCATTCAATGTCAGAGTGTATACAAGAAAGGAATCAACAATAAACAAGCGAAGTCCGAAATTTCGCCATTCACAGAGCAAATTTAATTGGAGCAGCTTAATCCCAAGCCTTTTTATCTTCGAGATAGTGATTAACATGATAGTAGGCTTTCAGGCATAACTTCCGTTTTATGAACGATTTGAATTTATTTAGACTTAGTGCTTGAATATGGCTCGGAAGTTTATTGTAAAAACGTATACATTGGCATCTAAACGTACCCCCTATTTTTTTGAGCCTCGTTGCAGGAACAACAAATTTGTGTTTGTTCCTCGTATTTATGTTGTGGATATCACTGTATTTTGAAACAAATTAATATTTTTGTGTGCGTACAAAAGGTTTTCATAAATAAACTGAGAGGGCACAGTAAGAATATTAATCTCTTTAAATTGTTCTCTGAGGGAGTATCTGGGTCTTAATTTATAAATTGAACGAATTGCCCTTTTTGCAAAACAAATATTGCCTGAATATCGGCGGCATTGCCCCACAAGAGAATACCGTACGACAACACGCTATGGAAATAACTAAAGTAAACTAAACGGGCTGTCTCTAAATCAGTTAAATCACGAATTTTTCTAACGGCGTATGCTGCAGAGCTAAGTTTCTTCGACAATTTATTTATTTTATTTATTTATTTCTCCATCTTACGACTATCTTTACAGGGTTACCTAATGCGATAGTGTACACAATAACAATATTAAATTTTGTAACTAATCACAAACAATACATTTTTTGTGAACTCACTCAGAGAACAATTGAATAAGTCAACTTCTATGAGGTTGAGAGTGCGGAGCGCACGCGTCAGTGGCGCCTCCCCTAACAGATTGGTCCGCGCACGCGGCACCGCCAGCAAGCGTGGCTGCCGACGTCGCCCTACGTATCTGTCCGGAACACACAAACCTATGTTCCCTAAAATGTCCGCATCATGTATCTTCCCTCTAAGTACCTTGAATATGTACGAGGTGAGTGTGAGATCCCTCCTGACCCGTTTTTTTTCGGATGGGAAATCATCAAATGACTTCTACCGCTCTGGGCGGAGCAGGAGGGAGTGTCAGACTTTTACTGACTAAAACCCATTCATGTTCCTTCATCGCCCTTTGTGTTCCGGGGCCACGGTGTCTCTTTCGAACAGTCCCGCAACCCCGGCAGGCATCGGTCCTTGCGGACCCCTTCCTATTGCTGACTCTCTTTGAGGCGCGCGTGGAACACGAACGCGCCGTCGACACGGCCTGTCGTCATGAGACGGACGGACGGCGAGCTAGCCCATAGCCTACCGTCCACAGGCCCGCGCCTACGGTGGCCGGGGGCCACGTGACGCCCGGGGCGTCTCCCGCGGCGGCCGGGACGCTGTGAGGTTCTCTCCCTCTCACGTTCCGCCACCTCCTTCTCTAGCATTACTGCTTCGCAGAAGGAGGTGACGGCGTCCCATTCCGTCTCGCTCCGGACCATGGCTTGCACCAGGGCCGGACGCGAGAGGTCGCCGCCGCCAATCGCCGCTTCGAGGACACGGCGGTGCTCCGCCCACGCGGGGCACACCTCCACCGTGTGCTCCACCGTGTCCTCGGGTGGATCCTCGCAGTGGAAACACCCGGGCGTTTCCTCCCGCCCGGTGCAGGAACCTCCCGAAAACACCGTGTCCGGTGCAGAGGACCTGCGTCAGGCGGAAGGTGAGGACGCCGTGGCGTCTCTCCAGCCACTCCTCAAAGAGGGGACTTATCGCCACTATCGTGGCGTGCCCTGCATCCCTCCTGACCCTCACTTCGTTATACCCAACCATACCCAAAATAAATAAATTTGGATACATAAGCGGGTAAAAAGGGTATATACACCATACAATTTCAAATATAAATATCTCACAAACTTGTTTTGTACTTTCTCCAGCATGAACCTATTTAGATTCATGTGGAGCCCAAATAATTGCGTTACACTCTAACTGACTTCTAACCAAAGCATTATATAAAGCTATAACCACTTTTATGTTCGTAAATTTACTTACCATACGGAGCATAAAACAGCAGCTTATGATGTGATCACGAAACGTCAGCCCCGTGTTGAATTTCACCCCTAAGTCCCTAACTTCCGTAGCCCTAGCCATTTGCACCCCGTTCAAATTATAATTATATTTAATAGGAGCCCGCGCGCGAGAGAAAGTGATTGTTACACACTTTGAGGTGTTGAACTGCAAGAGGTTGTTCTTGCTCCAGGTCGCCACTCTGTCTATGTCTGCCTGAAGCCTCTCGCAGTCATCCACTCCACTTATCTCTAGCGATAGCTTGAGGTCATCAGCGAACAGTAAACACTTGGCGTCTTTAACAACTTCTGGCAGGTCATTAATCATGAGAATGAATTGCAAAGGCCCAAGGTTACTGCCCTGACTCACCCCAGACCTGGTAAAATATGGCTCTGACTTGTGCCCCGCATATTCCACATATTGTTGCCTACCGCTTAAGTAACTTGCAAAAAACCTGAGCAAATGTGGAGTGAAACTAAATGCTGCTAACTTTTTGAGCAAAATATCATTATTTACCAGATCAAATGCTTTCTTAAAATCGAAGTAAGCAGCATCAGTCTGCCCTCCACTGTCCACCGACGGCACAAGACTAACCATATGGCTCAGGAGATTGCTAGTAGTGCCTTTTGCCGGTCGGAACCCATGCTGTGAGTCTGATAACTGACCGCGGACCTGTTGAAATATACTCTTATGAATAGCAGCTTCAAAAACCTTAGCCGGGGTAGACAGCACTGCGACAGGCCTGTAACCATCTACCGTCACTCCTGCGCCTCCCTTTGGCACCGGAACAACGCGGGTAATCTTCCACCTCTCGGGAAAAACAGCTCCATTCAGGCATTTATTATAAATATATTGCAACGGTTTGGCTAGCACGATTCGACAATCCCTAAAGATGTAAGGCGGGATGCCGTCCGGCCCCGAAGACCTTTTCGGTTTAAGTTGTTGAAGCGCGCAACATACGTCCGACAGTTGCAAGAGATCAAGATGTACCCGCGCCGCTCCGTTCTCGCCGCCCGCTTCCGCCATAGCTGCACTCACATCTAACTCAGCGTGCTCTGTACCGAATGCACCGAATGCAGCAGCAAACTCCCGAGCGCATTGTTCGTCAGTCAACTCGCCATTCTTTAAAATCTTTTGGGGACTTCTACTACCTTTTCTAGATTTAGCATAGTTCCAGAATGACTTTGGGTCTTCCAGCATTTGATGTTGGACACGATGCTCGTACTGTTCGCGAGCACAGAGTATTAAATTTTTAACTTTGGTTCTACACTGAGCAAACGCTTCGTAATCAGACCTCCCCCCACTTGTTTTGTACCGTTTATGTAGAACCGCCTTAAATTTTTTGTCGCGAATTATTTCAGCTGTGTACCACTCAGGGTAAATGTACCTTGAGTTTACACGACTTCGCTTTTTCTTTGGAACGCAATCATTTAAAATGGAATTCATAATATTATAAAAATAGTTTAAACTCATTTCCAAATCTGACTCATACATTGGAGCCCAATCTACAGAAGCAATTGATGAGTACAACGCGAAAAAATCGGCTTTATTAAAATTCCAGCCAACAGGTTCGTGGGTATCCGACGTTGGTGTTGATGAGCCCGCGCGCTGGCACTGACGCACACGCAGACTCACCGACACCTCGAGCGGCGGGTGATACGCGTCTACCGGCACTAGAGGCGCCTCCGCCGCGCGCACGCTCACCCTCCCTTCCTCCGCGAATGTACTCAACACTAGATCCAGTTGTCGACCATTGCAATTAGCTACTTTGTTACTCTGAGTGAATCCACAATAAGTTTCGAAACATTGAAAATAATTTAGAATGTTAACATGACAAGAAGTCAAATTGAAATCACCTATTACAATAGTGTCGTTATAAGATTTACACACTCGTTCAATAATTCTAAATAGGACCATGTATTCGTTTTCGTTACTATTAGGCGGTATATAAACAACACATAACAAAAACAATAATCTATTCCGCTGGTACACTGACGCACAAACCAGTTCAAATACCTGAAGATCGATGTTGACGTCACCGGGCAGGGACACTCGCCGCAGCTCAAAACTCGGTGTGGCCACGAGACACGCGCCTCCGTGTTTTCGCCCATCCGCTCGGTCACATCGTATAATGGAGTAACCAGGTGGAATTAATTCTGCGTCATGTATAGACTCATTGCAGCCAGTTTCTGTTATGGCAAATAAGTTTGCGCTTGAAGACAAAACTCCTCCATAAAAATCCTCCAATTTAGTGCGGAGTCCCCTGACATTTTGGTAAAATATCTCCACCAATTTACTCCGGGGGTTTTTTTTATTGGTTGGTCTCCGAAACCACACCCATTCGCAGAACTCAATGTTTACTGCCCAACTTTCTGGATTACACAACACTTCATACTTGCTTTCCGGCACTCCTATAATGAAGGAAGCATAGTCTCTTTCCGTCCTGTGTTTTATTTTCTCTACTTTAATCGGCATTGCCTCTCCGCACAGCGTCTTCACGTGTTTTTCTACATTTTCCACAGTAGTTTCTTTTTGCAGACGCCATACATGCAAAAATTTCTTTCGCTCAGTTCCCTGAATTTCAGTTGAACTCACGCTTCCTCCTTTCCTCACTACGCTATTTGGATACCTGTTTTTTTTTCTATTAACCAATGTCCATTTTTCTTCTTTTCCTGGATCTTCATTTTCTTTTTCGATAACATTAACTGGTCTATTTAAACTCCTCTCTCTATTTGTTTCTTGTTTTTTCCCGGTTACTATGTTTGCCGATTTCGTGGCCACACATTCCTTAATTGGCACAAAATTAGCAACTACCTCCAGTTGACTTTCCTTGACTATGTTTGCAAATGACACTGTCCCCGTCCTTTCAGGTCCTTCTTCAGTCTTGCTTTTCGCCATGATATTCCTGGCAGTAAGACTAGTCTCTAATTATTCATTTTTCTCCGGGGACTTTAATTCTAGTCTCTAGAATATCGACTTTTTTTGCTTTTTCCTGAACTATGAAGGTAGTTCAGTATACTTTTTAAATCTTTTAGTTCTGTTTCTGTGTTAACTAATTTATTCTTCAGTAGTGTGAATTCTTTCTTTTGCTCATCCAGACGAGTTTTAATCTCTAAGCGAAACTCACGTAGTTTATCGAGCACTTGGTTTCCGCTATCAATCACAGTGATTTCCTTTGGATTGCGACGACTGCCACGCTCAGTGTTAACGTAACTAGGTGTATAAGTTTCGTCTACTGTTGTGTTTCCTCGGACTGGTGTTTCAGAATTCCCTTTCTTCGGAATAGTGCATGTGCATTCTGGACATACCCATCTTTTCTTGTACTCCGCCGTGAACGTGAACTGCGGCTCCGATAAGGCAAGACAATTAAAGTGATACAGTTTTTTACATTTTTCTCTTGAACACTGCATATGTAACACATCTTTAATGACATCATCACAGCCGTTACATTTCGTATCCATTTAGGTTTCTACTTCAATGAATAACAGAAAAATAAATTTAAGTAATTATTCCACAAGTAAACACGTCCGCTCTCGCTCGCTCGCGTGATTATATTTGTCTATATGCGGGCCCCACTGAAGCTTGGCATCCAAAGTTATGCCTAAGAACACTGTGCTCTTTTCCGGTTTCAACTCTTCATCCTTAATTAGTACAGTAGTTTCCACTTGTCTTACATGGGGTATCGTAAACTTAATATTTTGTTTTTATCTCATTTAGAAGTAGATTATTAACATTAAACCAATGAACGACTTTTGCCAGGGCACTATTAACATCATCCGTAACTAACTGGTGACGTTTGAGTTTAAATAAAAGAGAAGTGTCGTCTGCAAACAATACTATGTCATGGTTATCCTTTATAAGGTAAGGTAAGTCATTTATATAAATAAGAAACAAAAATGGACCAAGAATTGAGCCCTGAGGTACCCCCATTCTTACTACGGATCTGGGAGATCTTTTCCCGTTAACATCAACTCTCTGAATCCTATCACTCAAATAGGAAATAAGAAGATCCAGAGAGGCGTTACGGATTCCGTAGTGGTGTGTGTTATGTGTTGCTGTTGTGCAACACTGCCCTCCGCGCACTAGCTCAGGTTGGATGCGATCTATTTCGCTGTTGATTTTAATTATGATTTTGAGTTGTTTCTAGTTGTGTGTTATTATGCTAAGTGCTGGTATCGTAATTTTTTTAGTGTTTGTAATTAATTAAAATATTTTTTTCGTCTATTAATTCTGTAAAAAAAATATATAACAATAAATATTACATCATCATTTCAGACGCAAGACGTCCACTGCTGAACATAGGCCTCCCAAAATTGTCACCACATTGACCGGTCCCGTGTGACTCGCATCCAGCGGATTCCCGCAGGCTTCACTAGGTCATCGGTCCACCCAGTGGGAGGCCTTCCAACGCAACGTCTTCCGGTTCGCGGTCGCCACTGCAGCACTTTTCGGCCCCATCGGCCATCCGTTCTGCGAGCAATGTGCCCTGCCCACTGCCACTTAAGTTTGGCAATTCTTCGGGCAACGTCGGTAACCTTGGTTCTCTTGCGGATGTCTTGTTTCCTGATTCGATCACGCAAGGAAACTCAGAGCATAGCCCTCTCCAGTGCCCTTTTGGTGACTTTAAGCCTTCTGATGAGGCCCATTGTGAGCGACCACGTTTCGGTCCCGTATGTAATCACTGACACTGCGGTAAGTTGGACGAGAAGATACCGGGCAACTTTCCGAACGCTGCCCAGCCTAGTCGGATGCGATGATTAACCTCTTTCTCGAAGTTAGACCTACCTAACTGGACCGTGTGTCCCAGGTACACATAATAGTCTACAACTTCGAGTGTAGAGTCTGCGATCTTGATAGGAGTGGGTGTGACATGGGCATTCAACATAACCTTGGTTTTGTCCATGTTCATTTTAAGACCCACTCTTCCGGAAGCTCTACTGAGGTCATCGAGCATTGTACTGAGGTCCTCCATGGTCTCAGCCATGACCACTATATCGTCGGCAAACCGAAGGTGAGTGATGTACTCGCCATTGACGTTGGTGCCTAGCCCAGTGCAGCGGTGAACAGTTTCGGAGATATGACTTCTCCCTGTCTCACACCTCGCTGCAGAAGAATTGGTTCCGAGGCTTGGTCCTGAAGTCGGACTGACATGGTGGCGTTTCTGTACAAACACTTCAACACCTCGATGTGCCGATAGTCGATTTGGCACCGTTGGAGAGACTGCAGTACAGCCCAGGTCTCGATTGAATCAAAGGCTGTCTAGTAGTCCACAAACGCTAAACAGAGAGGCAGGTTATACTCTTCGGTCTTCTGTATAACCTGCCTCAGCGTATGTATGTGGTCCACGGTGCAAAGCTTTTTCGGAAACCTGCTTGTTCGGGAGGCTGAAAATCGTCAAACTCACGCGCGAGACGATTCGTGATGACTCTTAAAAACAACTTGTAAACATGGCTTAGAAGTGAGATGGGCCTATAATATTTCAACCGGGCATTGTCGCTCTTTTTGAAGAGAGTACCACCATACCCCTGCACCATGCTTGTGGCGTTTTCCCCTCGAGTATGACGGAATTAAACAGCTTTTGAAGGGCTTTACGTACCGGTTTTTCACCCGCCTTCAGGAGTTCGGCCGTAATTCCATCATCACCCGGTGCCTTGTTGTTTTGGAGCTGTTTTAGAGCCATCGTAATCTCGTACAAGCTGACGTCCGAGATGTCTTTGGTATAGTGGCGGGTTAGCCTAGCTCTTGGGATCTACAACGGGTTTACTGGTTTACGTGTTGACGTGTACAACTGTCCATAGAAGCCCTCAATCTCCCTCAAAAGCTCCGGTTTGGCGGATAAGATCCTGCCATCGTCGCTCTTCAGTTTCGTGAGCTGGCTCTACCCAATAGCCAGATCTCTTGCAAATACCTTGGAGCCTTTATTTCGCTCAATCGAGTCTTCAATACGCTCGGTATTAAAGCGGCGGAGGTCGCTTTTCTTGGATTTAAAGATCCGACAGCAGGATCACCTCACGCCGCTCCTGCATGAGCTTAAGAGTGTGATCGGAAAGCTTCTTGTTTTAATGGACTGAACCAACATTACCTTTATGCGGGACGGGAGAATATTTTTCAACCGATAGAGCGACCGCGACCTGCTTACGCCAGTCAAGGCAGGTGTCAACATGCAAACCTAGATCCTTGACGTCAGAGCTAAACGGAATCACTGTGCCGTCAAAGGTAACCGGTGGCACTGTTAAACCATTCAGCCTTCTCAAGCTGTGGGGGCTGCCTACAATGATAGCCTGGCACTTGATTGGGTTAACGGCTACTCCGAAACGATCAGACCAGTTTTTTACCACTACTAGATCCCGGTTCAGCCCCTCACTTGCATCAGATAAGTTATCAACACCTGCCTGACTGTACAGCTGCAAGTAATCAGCGTAAAGATGATACGCACACTGAAGCTCGGTAGTTATAAGATCTATAAAAATAGAGAACAGAAGTGGAGATAAAATACCGGCTTGTGGGACGCCAGCATAAAGATTAGACCAGTTGGAAGAAGAGTCTCCCGCAAGAAGCGACTGCTGACGCCCCCGAAGATAGGATGAAAACCAATGCAAAACCTCGTGAGAGACCATTCGATAGGAGAGGATGGATAAAAGGACTTCGTGACTGACGGTATTGAAAGCATTAGGAAAATCTATCAGCACTAAAACGGAAACTTTTGTGTCTTTCATTCCCCACCTTATATCATCAATCACTTTAAGGAGAGCTGAAACAGTACTGTGGCCAGGCCTGAACCCGGATTGGAAAGGACTGATGAGGGAGTTATGGTGAATAAAGTGAGAGAATTGTTTATGTACACAGGCCTCGAGTACTTTAGATAAAAAGAGAAGGATGGAAATCGGACGAAAGTGACTTGGAAGAGTGGGATTAGAAATTTTAGGCAGTGGTCGCGCATAAGCTTTCCGCCAGAGGGAAGGAAACTCACCGGAATAAAGGGAGAAAGAAGTTAACAACATGGGAGATTGCAGGAAGGAGCTGGTCAAGAGCCGTCATGATCATGTGGCAACAGATTTTATCACAGCCTACGGCTTTGGATTTAATGGAGAGGATAATCTTCTTGATCTCTTCCGGGTCGACTGGGGTGAAGGCAAAGGGGGTAAGATTGGGACGCGCCAGACCAGCAAGGTAGTCAATAGTTTGACAATTGGTTTGACTATCAAGAGTGGCGAAATGGCGATTTAAATCGTCCAAACCAAATGTTTTAGGAAGGTCTGAATGTCGCGATCTGCCGATACCTAGAGTTCCAAGGAACTTCCAAATATCAGCAGGAGAAGAAGAAGTGACATTATCAAGAATGTGGTGGCGTTTAGGGTTGCGTATCATCTGATTACAACGATTGCGAGCAATTATCCTCCGACCGATCCTTTTTAAACCTCCGGAACGCGCGGTCCCTTCGTCGCATTGCCATCCGAACTCCTCTGTGCTTGTCTCTTGAGTTTGGCTTACTATTGTCCTGGCACCATCGCAAGCGCAACTTAAAAAAATTACGACTTGTTTGCATTTCACTCCAAACACGACCCTCACGCGGTCTTCCATAAGACACCCACTGCTCAAACCTTAGCCTGGCCTGCCTGTGAGCATCACTCACGTGCTTATTCCACCCCATTACTGGTTTCCTATTCCGCAACTTTCAGAAGCTGCTTGGCATAGAATATTAACAATGTCATTAGACATTTCATCAATAATCATTCGTAGCCTTTCTATTGGACATTCAATCTATTTTAAATTATCATAACAAAATTTAGTATAAATGTCTATTTGCTTAGGTTTTCTAACACACCGTTTAATTTTATGATATGACAGATTTTTATTATTTTTTGAATTGTACAATTTTGGTTTGATTTGAAAACCCATTCAAATTAAGAATAAAAAAACTGCGATTCTAACTATTTCTTCCAACTTTAGCCCACCCTTCAACTAATAACAGGCGTGATGATTATTCTGTAGTCTACCAAGTAAGCAAGCTGGCAAGTGTCCATGCGCGCTAATGTCCTTTCGCGCAAAATTCCAATCGCGCAAAAGTCCTTTCGCGCAAGTGTCTATGCGCACAAATGTCTGTTCGCGCTAAAGTCCAATCGCGCAAAAGACCATGCGCGCAAATGTCTTTTGTCGCAAGTGGGTTCGCGGAAATGCACTAGATCCGAGCCAGTGGCTTACTTTGGCGCAAACGACATCGCGGCCCAAGCGGTGTTGGCGGGATAAATAGGACTCTTTTGATAGAGATCTGATCTTTAAGCCCCTTGCCCAGCAGTGGGACAATACGGGCTGTAAATAATTATAGTAATAAACATACATACATTCAGTGGTAGCCTCCTGACTGACATCAATGCTTGGGCTTATGGCTAGAGTTTGGTCTTGATTTTGGAGCCAGTCGACGGCCGGAAGCATTAGCGGTGGCGTCATCTGCCTAAATGAATAAAGATCGTTAGTGTCATTATTATACTGTTACGTCCGCTGTCTGATTTTGGCGATACAACGAAGCAAACCAGTCGGGTCGATCTTCAGGTTAACCCACGCTTACCTAGGTTGGTCTGTGGATGGGTGACCACATAACATACCAAGTTTCCTCTGTGCCTCGGAAAGCACGTTAAGCCTTTGGTCCCGGCTGTCATTTGCAGATCTTTGACAGTCGTTACAGGGACCGGGAAAGCAAAGCGACTAACCTAAGTCGCTTTGCTAATCGCTCCTCGGTTTTATACAAAAAGTGTACGGTTTTCTTAATGTGTGAGATCAACGCATAGTTGCATTCCTCATTAAAAAATATTAACCTTGTCATACAAGAATTAGCATACCTACTGGTTAGAATAAGCTCAATGATGGACGAACAACAGCCCGTTGGACAGGCAGGCTTCAGAAGAGGGTTTCCGACAATTGAACATATCTTTACAGTCAAACAGGTAATGGAAAAATATAAGGAATATAATAAAGATGTAAGAGCGGGAGGGTTCCGGGATCTCAAATGATAACGATCAGACATCTTGTAAACATTTTTTATTACTCACAATAAATAATAATTCACAAAGCTTAGTTTTTCCCACGAGATACACACAGTTCGAAATACAAATGAATACTCAGCGTTCTGAGTTTTTTTTTTATGTGTGGCATTTCGCAGTTCAGTCAGGAGACTGGCTGCTCGCTGCCTTCGCGATCCTTTTTCCACCGCCAATAGAGATATTGGCCGCATGGCGAGCACATTCTGCCAGAGGGATCTTGGTGACAGATTTAATGGAGCCTGTCCATCGGGTTGGTGATCGACCACGTGGTCTCGTGCCTTCGACACTTACCATGGATTACCAAACGCTTCATGGAATCATAGTGAAATCACTAGACTCAAGAATCGAGTGTGGATAGTGAGTCTAATATTGTAATATTGTTTTATAATAATAACCCTTGTTGAGTCAAATCTCAAGTTTCAATACATTGAAATGTGACATAGATAGGGATGATGACTGACTAAAAAAATATGATTCTGTTTAGTCCGTCAGCTTAACCGGGCTAGTCCTGTGGATGCCTTGAATTTAAGGCCTCCAGCCAGGGGCATAACTACAAACTAAGCGACTACGCACTAAGGGCACCCCCTGTGGGGTACGAACCTTGGCTTAGGGCGTCGGTGGGGGGGCAGCAAGGGGACAGGCTGGATCTAAGTTAAAATTAATTGGGGGCTGGTTTAGTACTACTGGCTCAGCATCGCGGGCTGGCTCAAGCAAGGGTCGGGGAGGGGGTTGAACGGAGACGTCGCAACGGACCTCGGCGGCGAGGTTGGAATGTTGCCGGTCTGTATTTGTATTTCCTACGAACGGTACTGGTGTCTTTACTACTTTCCTGTAAGAGGGTGATAGCATCATCGGGGGTGATAAGAGTATGCCTTGGACGGCGGACTGAGCTGATACGCGATGGGTCGTATCGGGCGGCCGATGCGATCAGGGGGTTTCTATGTGTTTAAGACTTAATTATTTGTAAAGCTTCCGGCATGCTCGATAGATGGCTTTGTAGTCGAAATAAAAGTGGATATGGTTTCGTTACCTCGATTAGTACATAGCAAACAGTTTTAATTTTTTATGAGAATAAAATCAGCTGTCGAGAGAGATCAGTACACAGTGGTTTTATTTACGATTCCGCTGATGTACGTTCAGGTCAGCCTCCCCTGAATACCATCAGGTATTTAACATTGGTCCTTCGAGCCGGATCATTGGGACAGTGAACAAGTGGAGCCACCGTTGGCCCGCTTCTCCGTCCCGTGTACTTGCAGTGGACCGCTGCAGCAAGGTACACGGTCTTCCGCACTAGCGGCGACAGCTTCACCCAGCATTGGCGGTGAGCTGAGTCAGCATTGGCGGACTAGTTCAAGAAGTGGCCACAGAGGGCGCCACTCTCAGATCAACGCTTCACAGGACGACGCCGACAGCAAGGTGACGCAGGCGCAGCGCAGCTATCACGCGACGTCGCAGGGACGTCACGCGCAGTTCAGATAGCGGCCACCAGACGGCGCCACTTGCAGGTTGAAAACGGTGTTATGTGAAGTGCGGTGCGTGAGTACATTTTTTTGTTTTATTTATATGTCCACGAATTGGACAAGCAGGTCGAGTCAAACGATTTTGAACTCTATTCTAACCAATTCAAACCAGAAGAAACATGCAGTGAAGAAGTTTCAACTTAGAAAATAACTTCGGACCTTGAACTTGTAAAATTTTACCAACTTGTGTGCATGTTACAATTAGGACTTAGAATATTTTATAGAAAACGGGGGAACGGGAAACCTATGCCCGACTTCCACCAGATTTAGTGTGTTTCCAAAACACTTGTAAAATTTTAAGTAGTTTTTGGGACTTGTATTTTGTTTGATAAGATTGTCCACACTTAGATAATTTGAGTCAGCTGTTGTTAACTTTTATAAGTTTGCAACACTCCAGAAATTTAGATTTCATCTCTTTTGAGAAAGTTGTTATTAAAACTTACATTGATTTATCAACTTATTCATTTGTTGTGTTTACAAAATTTGATCAAGTTAAAACCAGTTTAAAAGCATTTTATTTATTTTTTTAGTAAACTCAATTGTAAAAATGGAAGGATTAATTAATGTTTTAAAAGATCAACAGAATATTATCACAAAGGGATTGACAAATTTTAAGAAATGTAGTAAAGATAGATTAACGCTAGAATACATTGAAACAAGGCAAGAATTGTTAGAAAGGGATTGGGCATTGTTTAAAGAAAACAACACTAACTAAAACGTTATAAATCAAAAGATATAGTACAGAAAGTGGTTGACATCTATGATGCGACAGAGGACACTTATATCATTTATAAAAGTTTAATGAAAACAGCTCGTAATAATGTTCAGTTAACTAAGGATTCTGTACATCAATCAGATAAAGCTTCAACAAGTATTAATAAGTCAAGTAATTCTTTTGTTAAGTTGCCCAAAATATCCATTCCTACATTCTCGGGTAAATATGATGAATGGACAACATTCCATGACCTTTTTACATCACTAGTACACCAAAATGATGCCTTAGATAATGTGCAAAGGCTCCATTATTTAAAATGTCAACTTTCTGGCGAAGCAGAGCAATTAATACGTCATACTCCTATAACTGATGCCAATTATATTCAGTGCTGGACTCAGTTACAGAAGCGTTATAGCAATAGAAAATACTTATCAAAATGTATTCTTAGGAGGTTGTTCGCCGCGGGAGACGCCCCGGGCGTCGGGGGCCACCACGTGGCCCCCGGCCACCGTAGGCGCGGGCCTGTGGACGGTAGGCTATGGGCTAGCTCGCCGTCCGTCCGTCTCATGACGACAGGCCGTGTCGACGGCGCGTTCGTGTTCCACGCGCGCCTCAAAGAGAGTCAGCAATAGGAAGGGGTCCGCAAGGACCGATGCCTGCCGGGGTTGCGGGACTGTTCGAAAGAGATACCGTGGCCCCGGAACACAAAGGGCGATGAAGGAACATGGATGGGTTTTAGTCAGTAAAAGTCTGACACTCCCTCCTGCTCCGCCCAGAGCGGGAGAAGTCATTTGATGATTTCCCATCCGAAAAAAAAAAAAAAAAAAAAAAGGAGGTTGTTCGGTCAAAAACGTATGCAGGTGGAATCAGCCACAGTTTTGAAAGAGTTGCTGGATACCACGTGCGATTGTCTTAATGCGTTGACTAATTATATAGGTCGGACTAACTTACCTAGTGACGTCCGATCCTTAATTATGTGAAGTAATCTCGTCCTCATTTAGTACTTGTAGTTTGCACTTCTTGCTAACTCGCTATCACATTTTTTTAAAGATGAATCGATTTCATCAAAACGAATATGTTATCTGTGGTCCGGTCTTGGCGCGTTGTCTGGACATCTGTCAACTCATTCTTTCAAAGCATATGATCGGGACTTCAAGATGACCGATACGGTTATCTATCGTAGTCCCGATACATTAGTCAACACAACTTTAAAAAGGGGTGTAGATAAGACACTTTAAAACACATATAAGTAGGCTGATCTTCTGGGAAGGGTTGGGATACAATGAGGACGAGATTACTTCACATAATTAAGGATCGGACGTCACTAGGTAAGTTAGTCCGATCTATATAATTATGCTCCGTAATCTCGTCCTCATTTAGTACTTGTAGATGTTCAAATAAGAAAGTTGTGTTGGTAATCTAGTCGACATCTGATAATCATTGAACAATGCAACCTAACATACTATTCTGATTATTTATTTAAATAAAAGGTAACATAACATAAATCTTCTCTAACTCAACAACCTGTGTCATGATAATCTTATAATGAGCTTAATTACTTTAATCAGACAGTTACCATTAACATTAAATTTAATCAACCAACAATAACAAGCAGTGTGTTCTTTATTACAGAGACTATAGAAAACACTGCTTGTGCAAGAGCACTAGAATTTAGAATCACTCCTCATAGAGAGGAGGCCTGTGTCCCAGCAGTGGGAACATTAATAGGCTGATGATGATGATGATGAACTATCTCATCTCATTTTTCTCTGTCTCATAATAAAAGCAAGCAAAGTTGAGGAATTTGTGGTCCAACCAGCTGCTTTTCTTATAACTTCAATATTAAAACCCACTTCAGATGTTGTTTTTTTTTTTATGCAGAAGCATGCCTTGTGCTGTGTGATGTGAATTTGGGAGTATTTATTCCACTATTAGTTAGAATTTGTTTCATCCACCTACTAATAGTTGCAGTAGTGGCGGCACGATATGGTTTTCTTATAGTTATAATTGGTGATTTACAATCTTGTCTTATAGGTATTTTTTGTAATATCTAGATAGAACAAAAGGGTAGTAGCAGAACACACAGACAAATGCTCCTTAAAAGATGGTAGTATCAAATTGGGTTGATATCTACCAGGTTCAAAGGTTTTAATAATTTCTGGAATGTTTATGTTATTAATAATCCTGATTACAAGAAATGTTATCAGTATACTTATGAGAGACAAGGTTCGAATTCTGTGTGCAAGGGCTATTATGGTAATTTAATTTTTGGTTATTAGTTCTAAACTAAGGGTTTCATTAGGAAATAGTTTACACAAATAATTCAAAACGATACTGAGATTCCATACTACTTCATATTTGGGGTTCTTAGGTCTTAACCTAAATATATCCCTGAAGGACCTTGACGGTCGGTCATCTAGGCCAATTTGGGGCCCTAGAACTAGAGAAATAGCTAACTTAATGGTATTGAGTGAGCTATTTATGATAGTCCCTCATTAAAATTTTAGTCAGAAAAGATATCACAGTGGGAACTGAGTCTAGGAGAGGGTCAATATCTTAGTTCTGACAATAAGAAATCCTTGATTCAGAGCAGATTCGTATCACTTTTATGATGGGGTTCCATTATTATTCTTTCAGAAATAACCTTGGGTTCAAATTAGGGAAACCATGGTTGTGAGGGCCACCAAGGTACTACAACAATGCCTGTTGCCCCTTCCCTTTTTATTTTCTGTAACATCTTACTAATAAGCGTAAATGGTGGGAATGTATAAAAGAAATCACCATACCATTTGACAGTGCATGATGTTTGCTGATGGCAGTTGTGTTATCTATTTAATTCTAAGTAAAACTTCACAGTGTCTGAGTGTGCTTGCAAATGTTTTCAGCCCTCTAAATGCTGTTAATAGTTCAAGGTAATTTATAAGAAACTTTTTATCATCAGTTGTCCAGTGCCCATGGCTTCTGACATCATTATATACCAGACCCTAGCCAGTTTGTCAAGCATCAGAAAATATTTCTAGAACAAAGTCAAATAGTTTTATACTGTTGTAGGTTGTTGGAATGTGAGACAACCACTAATCTAGTCCTATCCAAATTCCTTTTGTGATAGGTAGCAGAGCCTTGTAATTTTTATTGTTGTTTTGTTAATTTCCATAACCTCGGTGTAAGGCCAACCATATTCCACTGTTGGGCATGCAGCAACAAGTATACCAACTGAGCAAATTCTACTATTTTGCATAAATATTTTAGATTTAAAATTATTTAATAAGTTAGGGATGAAATTTTATCTATCTTCTTCTGATGAAGTGAGATAATACTGAACTGTATCTAACAGAAAACCTATATAAATTGACAGCACTGTCTGGGTTCTAAGGCACTCCTTTTAGTATTGACAACGAACCCTATTTTTTTTTATTTAGAAAATTTGATTTTTCGACACATTTTTCGAACACTTATCATATGAATCACCAAGGCACAAAATATCACCCAGATATATTATAGAAAAGCAACCCCATTGACCTCAGGTGACACATAACTGGCTTCATAATCTTTGTGAACACAAATGGTGCTATGCTAAGCCCAAATGGAAGGCATGTAAACTCAAACAATGTATCTTGAAACTGAAACCGGAGAATTCTATCATATTTTGTATGGGTAATAAGTATTTAAGCATTTTTTAAATCTATAGTTGCCATAAAACAAGCTGGATTTGGTCATGAGTTTGGTTGCTGTCCTTAAGTCTTCTAGCTTGAAGTGATGGGTATTAATATATTTATTAAGTTTTTTGAAATTTAATATAAATCCAAGTGCCATCTGATTTTGGATGCAAAACTATCCTGGATAAAAATTGATTGATAAACATCATTCAATAGCACCATAACTGTAGGAGTTTATTAATTTCCGTTAAATAAGATTGCTTTCTTTCTGACTGAAGTTATTGTTTTTAGGAATGGAAGTTTGAACTGGAATTTCATAAAAGTGTAGTTGATTACCCTTGATTCAATCGTTGTATTGTTGGATAGGTGATAACATTATTCCAGACTTCAGTGAAATACTGCAATGTACCAGTCTACCTGAGCTAGACGTATTCCTGCCCCCGACGTCGCGGCTGGCGCCTCTGTGGTGAGTGTAACTTGTCCTGTAGCTTATCCCCGAACAGGTACTCAGATATTGGAGTCTGCCCCATTAGCTTCTTCATTTCCATACTGAGGCCAGGCAGGATTAGGGAGCGTCTGGTGATGCATTTGCATGATAAATGTGACAAAGTAGCCTGGCTGCATCACTTAAGAGTTAAAATTTGATCACTACTCTCTTAGTTGGTGATAAGATTGTTTAACAATCAAGAAAAAAACTTTGCCTATTGATGTAATGGCAGCAGCCGAGGTGATCTGCTGCCCCCTGATTCGTTGGTCCCTTTTTACTCCACCATCCTCAGTGCGGCTGCCACTTCTTCATTTAGTTTTTAAATATTTCCTTCATTAGGTGATACAGGACAACTGTCTGTAGTCAGAAGTGGCGGAATAGGTGATAATTGATGGCAAGGAGTAAATGGTATGTGGCGTTATGGGGAATAGCTGTCGCGGCGAGTCAGGCTGCGACGGAATTTATCACGTGTCTCACAACTTCGGTCGCGATACCCACGGCTTCTCGAGCGTGTTCGACTGGAGCGGGTTTCATACTCGTCTAGAAAGAATAGTTAGAGTTAGGCCTCTGACTGGTCGAGTTTAAATCCACGGCTAACCTCTCGTGATAGTTCAAGGGATGCATTAGGGACGCAATTATGAACAACTGAATGTGTAGGTACACCATCGGCTGACCTCTCGTGAAAGCTCTTGTGATGTCGTTCTACTGTAGGATGGCTTAGATCATCGGCTAAACTCTCGTGAAAGCTCTAGCGATGTCTTACTAATTGTTGGCACAGTTGGTGTTCTCATAGTTAACCTCTCGTGAAAACTCTAGAGACGTGCGAACAACTGAACGTGTACACCATCGGCTGACCTCTCGTGAAAGCTCTTGTGATGTCGTTCTATTGTTAGATGGCTAAGATCATCGGCTAACCTCTCGTGAAAGCTCTAATGATGTCTTAATAATAGGTTGGCACAATGGGTGTTCTCATGGGTAACCTCTCGTGAAAACTCTAGAGACATGTGCATCTTATGCCAGGATGCCAGGTACTTCTAGGAAAAGACGAGTGTAGGTACTTAAACAAAAAAGCGTACCAGATTTTCGATGACGACTCCGTTTTCGCTTGTTCGGCCGATTTTCTAGTTCTCGCAGACGTTCGTTGAATTCTCTCATATTTACGCCTCGTTTTCTTCGATGTTTTCCCATCTCGGTTTGGTAATTACAAAATTATCAGAACTTTATTATCGGAACCGTGTCCTGCGCGCTTCACAAAAAAGTACAATGAGTTGACAGATGTTCAGACAACGCGCCAAGACCGGACCACAGATAACATATTCGTTTTGATGAAATCGATTCATCTTTAAAAAAATGTGATAGCGAGTTAGCAAGAAGTGCAAACTACAAGTACTAAATGAGGACGAGATTACGGAGCATAATTTGAAGATAGACGTGAGTACATGGGATGTCATCATCATAGACATTGTTACCTTTAAATTAGACAACGAAACGCGTAAACAATGGGAGCTTAGTACTTGCAACAATGACTCCAACGATGACTTACCAACTTTCAACCAATTTAAAACTTTTATGGAAAATCGGTTTCGTGCGTTAGAGTGTGTAGAGCCTAAAAGGGCACCAGTTCCTCAGGGCAACAACAATAATAAAGGTTCAGTTGCTCATACAAAAGCAATGTTGGCTACAAGTTCATCAATAAAATGTGAGTTCTGCTCGGAAGAACACAAACTTTGTTTCTGCAAGAAATTTTCAAAGCAGACAGTTGAAGTTAGACGTGATTTTGTAGCAAAACATAAAATTTGCTTCAACTGTTTAGGCAGCAATCACATTGTTTCTGAATGTAGAAAACCAACCACGTGTAAAGTTTGTCAAAAGCGCCACCAGTCGCTATTACATTTAGGTCAGGAGTCGGACAAAAAGGACCAACCTTCGACATCATCGGCTATCGACAGTGTTGGTTCACCTATCATCAGTTCCTCAGTTGTGGTGTCCGCAACTCCACGTCAAAGCGCGTATTTTGCGTAAGGGCTGTAATCCACCACGCGGGCCCAGTGCGGATTAGTAGATGTCACATGTCTTCGAATATTTGGTTCTAGGACATGCCGGTTTCCTCACGATGTTTTCCTTCACCGTTTTGAGAGCAGTGGTGATGAAATAAATTACACAAAGTAATGCGCCTGTGAGGGTTCGAACCCACGACTTACTGTTCGTAAGTCGGGGCCGCCACCACTGGGCCACCGCTGCTCTCCGGTTTGGTTCACCTAAAACTGGTCCGATTGTTTCGTGTCTGTCGACAGGTAATATTCCCAAGCCCAGACAGGTTTTATTAGCCACGGCGCTAATAAAAGCCGAGTCACGCTCTGGTGAATTTCAGACTGTCCGAGCCTTGCTTGATCAGGGTTCGCAGGCATGTTTTGTAACAGAGGCCGTAGTTCAGCTACTCAACCTGAAAAAAAATCCCATTCAAGGAACTATTTCAGGCGTTGGTGATAATAGTTCAACCAGGACAACGTACGTGGTACAATTTAAGATCCAATCTCGAGTAGATTCAAATTTTAATCTTAAAATTGACGCTTATGTACTAAGTATAATTACATCGTACTTACCTGAGTCTAGAGTTGACACTAACTTAGATTGGTTAAGTGTCAACACGCTGCAGCTTGCAGATCCAAAGTTCAACACTCCCAATAAAATAGATGTTTTACTGGGCGCTGATTCTTATAGCCGCATCATTAAGGTAGCCATAGTTAAGAATCCGTCAGGAACTCTGATTGCTCAGAGCACTACCTTAGGGTGGGTTCTGTCCGGGGCAGTTAGTAAGGACACATCTAAAAGTTCACCTAAAGTTAATGTGTTGCATGCACAAGTTAATGAAGATGAAAATTTTGGGAAGTTAAAGAGCAAAGTAGTTCAAAGAAAATACTAACACCTGAAGAAAAGAAGTGTGAAGAGTTATACACTAAAACTACAATAAGGGATAGCAGTGGAAGGTACGTAGTGAGACTACCTTTCCACGATGAAAATCCTTCTTGCAATGGTGGAAACTCTCGTGCTATCGCTGAAAAAAGATTTAAGTCTTTAGAAAAAAGGCTAGAAAGAAATACAGATCTAAAAGAAAAGTACGAGCAAGTAATAGAAGAATATTTTCAACTAGGACACATGAGGCAGATAGACGAGAATGATAAGAACAAGGAACTGGCAGTATACTTACCTCACCATGCTGTAATCTGGGAAGACAAACTTACCTCGAAGGTACGTGTTGTCTTCAATGCATCCGAGAAGAACAACAATGGAGTCTCACTCAATGACACGTTGATGGTGGGACCTACATTGCAGTCTGATTTACGACACACAGTGTTAAGATGGAGACTTCATCCCATAGCACTGGTAGCGGACATCGTCAAAATGTACCGTCAGGTCAGAATTCCGGAAGAAGACGCAATGTTTCAGCGCATATTATGGCGAGACAATCCTGAAACCGAAATCAAGGACTACGAGCTGGTGACGGTTACTTTTGGTACTGCATCAGCATCATACCAAGCCGTTAGAACCCTACATCAAGTCGCCTACGATGAAGGTAAAAATAACACTCTTGCTGCCGATATGGTTCTGGACAGCTTCTATATGGACGACTTGATGACTGGTTGTAATAACGTAGAAGCAGGCATGGAAATCTACAGGCAAATGACAGCGTTATTAGGAAAAGGTGGATTCACGCTCCAAAAATGGAATAGCAACAACCAAGAAACAGTAGAAAGGATACAGGAAATAGAAAGTAGTATCTTGAAAGGACAAATAGATCAAATTAGGTCAAAGGACGATATGGAAAAGGACAACATAGAAAAGGACAATATGAACAAGGACAACACAAATAAGCACAAAAATCATACAGGACGTCAAACAAGCAATAGAGTACAACAAACCAAAGAAACCAGGACATAAGGAAAAGGAAGTGGAAATAAAATTAGATAGTACCATCAAATTCTAGGACTTACCTGGAACCGCTTTCCAGTACACGGTGAATCTCCCGCCGCCGACGACCGCACCTGTAACTAAAAGATCCATTATTTCTGTGATAGCATGACTTTTTGATCCGTTAGGCTGGTTAGCCTCTAGTGTGGTGTTAGCCAAAGTATTCATCCAGAAATTGTGGCTTGCAGGTATTGGTTGGGATGAGGAGTTAACCAACGACTTAATAAATGAATGGAGATCATATCGTGAGAAATTGTTACTACTCACCAAGGTTCGGATTCTTCGTTAGCTTGGCACCAAGTCGAACGATTATCTGGAACTTCACGGTTTTAGTGATGCCTCCAAAACAGCTTACTCAGCTGTGATTTACTTGCGGATTGTAGACACAGATGGCAATGTTCAAGTGTCGTTGCTGGTTGCTAAGACCAGGGTTGCGCCATTAAAGCAAATAAGTATTCCGCGGTTAGAGCTCTGTGGAAGTCTTGCTGTCACAGATTCTGTCTCAAACATCTGAAGTCTTGAGTATCTCCCAAGACAAGGTCAAAGCGTGGACGGATTCCACTGTGGTGTTGGCCTGGATAAATAGCCACCCAAGTAAGTGGAAGACGTTTGTGGCCAATAGGACCTCTGAAATATTGACCTCGATGAAAGCGACGCAATGGTTTCACGTCCCCACTAAAGATAATCCAGCAGACTGCGCCTCTAGAGGGATACTTCCAAGTTCACTGCTAGAAAACGATTTATGGTTTTCTAGACCATCGTTTCTTAAATAACAAAACGTAATTTACCATAGGCCAAATAATAATTGCAGTACAAATTTAGAAGAATCAGCAAAGGCACATGTAGCGATCATTCCAACCTGTTCCTTCTTAGATCAATTTTCTCAGTTACGAAAATTGGTTAGGGTCGTTGCATACTGCCGAAGATTTTTAAAGGAGAACAAAATATACTGGAAAGGATATTTACAAAAAACAGAATTAGACGCTGCACTCGAATGTTATATTCGAAAAACACAGGAAGAATTATTTACAACAGAATACAAGGAACTGAAGGACAAAGGCTATCTACAATCAAAAACAAGTCCATTGAGGTCACTCTGCCCCTACATTATCAGAGTTAGAGGTAGACTGGAGAAGTCAGGACTAAGCGATCAAATGAAGCATCCGATAGTCTTGCCTCACTCCAGTCATCTAACGCGGCTGATCATAGCTGACGCACACCATAAAACTCTTCACGGAGGCCCTCAACTCATGATAAGTTATTTGAGGACAGCCTATTGGATTATTGGGGTCAGAAATGTGGTCAAACATCATGTCATCAAGTGTGTGACATGTGCCAGGCAAAGAGCCAGTACCAAAAACCAATTCATGGGTTTACCGTTTAAGCTGTTCGGTGCAACCCAGCTCGACCATTTTTGCACAGCGGGGTTGATTATGCTGGTCCAATTAATGTGATGACAACCAAAGGTCGTGGCCAGCGGTCAAACAAAGGCTATATATGCGTGTTTGTGTGCATGGTCACTCGTGCATTGCATTTGGAAGCAGTGAGTGACATGAGCACTCAAACCTTTTTAGCGGCGTTTAGGCGTTTTGTGGCGAGAAGAGGTCATTGTGCCAAACTGTGGAGTGACAATGGCACCACGTTTGTAATGTAGGTGCCTCCAGGGAGTTGCAGCAGTTGACAGCTATCCAATCGTCGATAGCCAAACACCTCGAAGCTTTGTTGGGCTTTGGGAGGCCGGAGTGAAGTCCACGAAGTTCCATTTGAAACGGGTGATCGGTGAAGCGACTCTCACCTTCGAAGAACTGACGACGCTCCTCAGTCAGGTAGAAGCATGCTTGAACTCGCGACCTATGTGCACAATTAAGGTTGACGATCCTGGTGAACCGTTGCCCTTGACGCCTGGACATTTTCTTGTTGGAGAGTCCTTAGTCAATGTACCAGATCACAAGTACGAAAATTCCAACATTAATTATTTATCACGCTGGCAATTTATTCAACGAATGCTTCAGTCGTTTTGGAGACGTTGGTCTCACGAATATCTCGTTACTTTGACGAGACGTTACAAATGGTCTTCCCAAGTTGCTGAGCCAAAAATTGGAGACATTGTGCTAGTCAAAGAAGACGACTTGCCGCCAAGTCGTTGGTTGATGGGTAGGATACTACAAAAACATCCTGGGGATGATAACATCACCCGTGTCGTCACGTTACGCACCAAATCATCAACACTTAAAAGACCAACATCCAAAATATGTATTTTACCCGTAGCCGATTAAGGAAGTTGTATTGTTTTACTGTTTACATATTTTATTTCATTATTTTTTACATTTTACTATTTTATACCTGTTAACTTTAGATCAACTGTGAGAAATCAAATAATCTATTTTAAGTTTCTCTACACTGTTTACAATTTTTACAACCTAGAATAATTCGTGTTTAGCTTTTAGTTATTGTAACATCCTTCTTAGCCATTACAAATTGAGTGTTATAGTTATGTTATAAGAACCATAGCCTGCAGATTTTAGTTATAGTACAAATGTTTAGTTCAAGATTTTAGTTATAGTACAAATGTTTAGTTCAATTTGCTTTGCAATGTGTCACTTTAGTTCAATTTAGAAGGACATTCCGTCAGTAACGTCCTTAGTGGGCGGTATGTTTAAGACTTAATTATTTGTAAAGCTTCCGGCATGCTCGATAGATGGCGTTGTAGTCGAAATAAAAGTCGATATGGTTTCGTTACCTCGATTAGTACATAAGCAAACAGTTTTAATTTTTTATGAGAATAAATTTAGCTGCCGGGAGAGATATATAGAATACACGGTGGTTTTATTTACGATTCCGCTAGTGTACGTTCTCAGCCTCCCTTAAATACCATCAGGTATTTAACACTATGCTTTAATGCTTAATAGCCGAGTCGAAAAAACGCTTTGCAAGACGTTTCATGAATTGCTGTATGTTAAGGACAGCGTTCTGAGACTAGAGCGAGCGTATTTATACGTTTAAACAACCGTCAACTGCCACAAAGCAACGACTTCCGTTGACATTTGTAAAAATAATGTAATTGCGCACAATATTTGATTCGTAATTAATAACACTTTCAAATATTTAAAATCCTGAGTTTAGTGAGGTTACAATCATTTTATTTCAATGAACTAACAGTAAAAATGTTCTAGTTTCCTTTTTTAGAGTTTTAAAATAAATTAAACCTTAAAATTAACAATACCTACTTTAATATGATTGAGACTGATAATCTAATGCAAAATCACTTATTTATTTTGTGCACTGAATCATGTTTCCGTTACGTCATCAGCCGATATGACGTTTGTCTTAGTCTGTGGTACTGTTTATATTTTCCAGCGCTATCAGATATATACAGGGTTAGTTTTCAATGACCAGCCAAAATTTAAAATTAAGATCTAGATATCAAACCAAAAGTGCATTTTAAATATTATTACCGAAAAATATAAAATTAAATATTAGCATTCATTTGAAAATGTCCTAAATCGTATACCTAGTGGGAATCAATGCACTTGTGCGTGCATGCACCGCCAAATTTATGTGTGTGCTAACTGCTACCTATCTAGGTTGTTATGCTGGATTGTGCTGTTGCAATATCCACAAGTTCACTTTTTAATGGTAGAGGGGAATTTAATTTTATTTAAAAAAAAGATGTTTTTTTTTTAATTACATCCAAAATATTATTGATTTCTAAACCATCTGAAAATTTGGGCGGTCATTGAAAATTAACCCTGTATACATTGCCTTCATTTATTATGCAAAGGCTTTCGACAAGGTTAAGCTATGAATACATTTATGGGAATTTCTAAAGCAACAAGGAATACCAGCAGCATTTACATCAACATTAAAATGTAATGTTATTGTTCTCACTGAGACTTGGTTATTAAATGGTATTTTGACCTCGGAATTTTTTGATGAAAGGTATATTGTATGGCGGCGGGTTTGGAATTATGCTCTTATTGGACAATCACGTGGTGGAGGAGTTCTAATAGCTGCTCGTCGAGAATTATCAGTAACATGTCAACAAAATTTTAATTCTACAGCTGAAGATCTCTGGATAAGTAGGTATAGGTACATTTAAAACATTCGAATACGCGTAACTATTTTAACTTACATATCTGTGGGATTTACCTAAGTAAACAAAATCATGGTCATTCCTTTTCTTCTCAATTAATGAATTTTCTTTCATCTTTAGATCGGTCTGTGTTTGGTAATGGTTCTGATATATTTCTTATTAAAGGTGACTTCAATATGAGCGGAATAAGTTGGGTCCCATCTGACAATATATCGTTCGTCCCAATGAATCTTAAGAGTAGTGATGAGATGCTACTTGGAGATGAGTTATTTACTCTTGACCTTGGTCAATATAATGGCGTGACTAACAGATACGGTAAATTACTTGACTTAGTCCTCTCGAACCAGGCAGTCAACGTGACTGAAAGTTTAAGCCCACTAGTACCAATCGATGATTATCACCCAGCATTGTTAATTACTATGGATCTTGTTGAAACACCTCCCCTTGGGTGTGCGTCACGTATAAAATTTTTATATGATAAGGGTGATTACGAATCCATTAATAGTGACATTTGTAAGACTGACTGAGAAAGTGAGTTTGCTGTAAGGTCAGTTGACGATTCTGTAAGTTTTTTCAATAACGTTATCTATAATTTTTAATCGTAATATATTCCTCAGAAACTTTGTCGTAATAAATCATATCCGACCTGGTACAGTTCCTCATTGATAAAAACAATAATAGAGAAATATAAATACTTTAAAAAATTCAAAACTTATGGCAATAAAGCCGACGAAGTAACATTTAAACTTCTTCGTGATAGGGTAAACATATTAGAAAGTCAGTGTTACACAAATTATTTGAAACATACCGAAACGTCTATTAAAATTAAACCCGAAACAATTTTGGACTTTTGTTAAACAATGTCATGATATAAAATAATGCAATCCCGAGCACGTTCAATTTTAACAATGAAACATTGCGTACCGGGGAATCCATAAGTGAGGCATTTTCAACTTATTTTCTCTCCACATTTTTAGATCCCAACCTTGGTCATGGTGGTAGCTCTAATTCCTCTTCCTCTTCTACTGAATCATCCAACCTGTCGTCCAATTTCAGTCGTAACACGGTGAACATTGAAGACATAGCCAACCTGCTTCGTAAATTAGATACATCGAAAGCGCCAGGCCCGGATAATATCTCATCCAAGCTTCTCGTACGTTCCGCTGCATCTATTGCACTTCCTATTTCAATTCTGTTTTAAAAATCTTTAGAGGCGTGTGTTGTTCCCAAACTTTGTAAATCGGCATTCATAACGCCTGTACATAAGAAAGGAGTTAAAACAGAAATTACTAATTAAAGACCGATATCCAAATTGTGTATCATTGCCAAGGTTTTCGAAAGGATTATTTATAACCAGGTCTATTCTGCTCTGGAACAATCGTTTAGTCCCTTCCAACACGGCTTTCTTAAAGGTAGATCCACTGTCACCAATCTTGTTTTGCTTAATAACTACATTACCGACGCAATGGACCACGGTAAACGAGTCGATGTAGTCTACACTGAAGTGTTTCGACAGAATCGAGCACGTCGTCCTAATAAGGATGTTAGAGGGCATCGGTATACGCGGGGATTTACTCAGATGGTTTTCTTCTTACATAGAAAACAGGTCGCAAGCTGTGTGTACTGAATAATTATATATCCAGCTGGGTTTTAGTTCCCAGCGGAGTACCCCAAAGCTCGTTGCTCGGTCCATTATTAAAAAAAAAAAATAATAATAATAAAATCGCTGGACATTACACACAGCGCCATCTAGTGCCACACTAAGCAACGAGGCTTGTGTCGTGGACACCTGCAGATAGTTGATATACTACATAGATACTTTTTGTTTGTAATTTCGTTTTTTCATTTTTCATTTTCATTTTTCATTTTCATACTTATTATACATATAAACATCCATGACTCGGAAACAAATGCCCATGCTCATCACACAAACATTTGCTCATTTGCTTGATTTTTATTATTTATCATCTATGTAAATGACATCGACTCTTGTCTGATCTCATCCAAATTACTGTGCTTTGCTAATGAAACGAAAATTTATGCAACTATATCATCGATTGTGGACATTATCGCATTTCAAATTGACTTGCAGCGTCTTGAAGTATACTGCCAAAAAAATAAGCTTGATCTCAATCCCAAAAAATGCTCAGTTGTAACGTATTCCCGTGGACGGTCAGTCCTAACCACATAGTACACTCTTGGTGGTCATACATTACCCAGTCGTGGTACTATTGGTGATCTGGGGGTTCATCACGATTCCAAACTTATTTTTGATAAGCATGTTGATGCAATCGTCGCTAAAACCTCAAAATCCCTTGGTTTCATAATGCGATTATCCAAGAGCTTCACACAAGCTAAAACGTTAAAAATTCCATACTGCACTTTTGTTAGAACCCACTTGGAATACGCATCTGAAATATGGAATCCATGCTATCACAAATATATTGACCGTATTGAGCGCGTACAAAAAAGATTTATAAAAAATTTATGCTTTCATCAAAGGGTACCATTGATGGAAGTATTACCAATAGTAATAGTAGTACCAATTATCCGTCCAGTAACTATCTCAGTCTGTGTAAAAAATATCATCTCTTACCATTGATTAATCGTCGTGAGATCTCTGACCGTATGTTTTTGTTGAAGACAGTTCGAGGTGACATAAAGTGTTCTGATATTTTGTCTACTTCCTACTTGAATGTTCCAAGCAAGTCCAAACGGTTTAATCCACCTTTACGGGTGCAATTTGCAAATACTAACTATAGACAAAATTCGTACATTGTGTGTGTAAGTAGGTATTTTAATAAGGTGTGCAAACAGTTATCTTTCCGAAACAAGTGTGACCTCGGCAAAAAAGTGCTTAACAATGAATTTCTTTAAAACATAATTTCTTTGGACTTTGGTTTTATTAATATTTTATTTTTCTTAATTTAATTTTAACATTTCGGTTCTCAAGGTAAATAACCTGTCGCAATTATATTATTATATTAATTTTTACATATTTTAAGTGACGATCTATTTACATATTTCTTTAAAATCTTTTGGCATTATTTGGCAGTGTGTATACTTTGTTCCACAGTTTATTGTAATTGGCTGTCTGATTATCGTACTGTTATTTATCACTATTGTATTTAGCTGTACGTTTTCCAAAGTCTCTAAATAAATAAATAAATTATCCAAACCATTTACTCGAACTCAGTACGGCTAGAATTCAATTGGGATCTCTGGGAAACGAGTTCCACGTAGAAAGAGGGGCGAGTCAAGGTGACCCACTATCTCCGAAATTGTCTGGGAAAAGTTTGGTCTGAACATAAATGGGTTGAAAATAAACCACCTCAGATTTGCCAACGACTTAGTGTTTTTTTTAAAAAAATCCCAGGAAACGCAAAAAAAAAAGAATCAAGCTAATTAATCAATCATGATACAAAATCTGAGCGAAGAAAGCGAAAAAATTGGTCTGAACATAAATAACAGTAAGACAAAATTGATAACTAACTCTAAAATGGCAGATATAAAAATAAAAGCTTAAGCTTAGGCCTATGTAAAGGAATACATACCTTGGTCAAGTCATCTCTACCACAGATCAAACTAGCCAGGAAATTAATATGAGTGTTTCAATTGGTTGGAAAAAATACTGGTCCATCAAGGAGACCATGAAGTGACCTAGGTATATACTTTGAACAGAAAGACTTTCAAGTCATGTATACTTCTAAGTCTATATGGGTGTGAGACATAGGCCATAAGGGAACACGCAAATACTCCAAAATATTTTATTCCGAATCTCGATGTTCCGATCAAAAGTACGAATTTCATAATACCAAAGAATTATAATGTCTATTATTAAAAATCCAGAAATTTATTTTACCGAAAGTCGTAAGTAAATAGGATTTGTTTGTTGTCCGATTTTCATATTATGTCTGAAAAATCAAATGTTCGAAGAATCGTCGCGTCGTCGGTCCGAAAAACGACATTCCGATTTTCAATACTTTAAATAAACTGCTAAAATTAGGTTTTAGTGACAGAAACCAAATACCAAGGAAATAAAGTAGAACTCAGTAGGTATTGATTGCTTTTCTGCAGCTATGGACTTCAGTCTGAAATAAAGTTAAATTTATTTATTTTATTTATTCGGTCTTGCTAGCTGGTGTGAAGAGCGTAGGCCGAAGGGCGGCGAAGCTAAGACGATATTTGTGTCAGAAAGTGTTACGCTCGCAGCGAGCGCGCGTCACATAGTCGAATTCTAATTAATCAGTGTTTTAATAATCGGGATTCTTATTTTTAATGTTTCGTATTATTTTATCAATAAGTCGGACTATTTGTTATTCGATCTATTGAAACTCGGTATTTTGAGAATAGTATAATTATGAACGTTAGGAATATTAAAATTTAAAATTAATGATATCGGAGTTGATATTCGGAATTTTGAACCATTCGGAATTAGGAAAATTTAAATTCGGATTTGTGACTGTCAGATTAAAGTTTTTCGTATTTACGTAGTGTACCCGGGCCAAAAGCTTGCCAAGTGTCAAAGAGCAATGGAGAGAAGGATGGTGGCTCAAAGAGACAAGACAAAATAAGGAACAGAGATCTCGGGTCCAAAACAAAACTGACCAATTTTCTAATAAGAATAGACCAACAAAAGTGGAGGTATGACAGGCCACATGATGCGAGACTCTAAAGTAAATTGGAGCAAAGTAGTGACAGAATGGTATCCAAGGGACGACAATTGAAATCGGGGAAAGCAACCTACCCGCTGGGAGGAAGAAATAAAGCTGACAGCAGGTCCAAGCTGGAGGAGGGTACCTGGCGACAATGACTGGCGACGATGAGGTATACCGAAATTCGAGACATTTTGTGATTTTTGTTTAAACCATTATTGTAGGTGTATTTGTTTGGTTTCGGAATAAAAGGCTTCATAAGGATACATTTAAAGGTAGTCAGTGGCCCGAAAGTCTAACAACCAGTCTTACCAAAGGAAGTATTATATTATCTGTGCCGAAGGGTACCGTACAGCCCAGTTACTTTAAGCTCTGCAGACAGAAACAGAAGCCCTGCGTAGCGCTTGATAGGTCTACGTCGACTACGCCTTAGTTTGGAGTCATTTGCTATAATAGGACAGTAAAATTTTAAATTTGGATGAATTTCTGGTCTAACGACACACGACACGAAAGATAGTTTATAACCTGGATCAACCCACATAATACTTTATTTAACCGGTGAATGAGCCCACGCATATTAAGTCGCGAGCTGAAGCTAGTTATTTCTTAATTAAAAATCTTGTACAGTACCTTCGCTTCACATTCGCACATTCTGTTCGTTTCCAGAAGCGAAAACTTCCCATTTTTATCCATGAACCCTCTAAACAAAGTTTTTGTGCGCTTTTCTTGGCCCCATGTCCGGCTTGAGTGATTCTCGCGCTCAAGGGCAGCACCACCACTAAACATTGGAGAGCATTTGGTTAGTGTTCAAGAATCGTTCCTGGTGATTACACCAAACACTTACCTACACAACTCTAAAGATTCCCAAGTTTCAGAATGTAACATTTGATTTCACCATTAAAATTATAAAATATTCTTTCATTGTATTTGTATTGCAGCTCAACTAATACAGCCTCTAAATAAAAAACTATTTTTATTTTCTTCAGCAGTGGCTGCGCTGCTGTGTACAACGTAATTACCCAGAATGTTTAGGACACGCTCAACACAAAGAACGGACCCACCAATGGCGATAAGGTCTGTTTGTCCCGCTTTTCAAATAGGTGTAGTTCCTTCATTTGCACACTGCTGAGGCACCTGGTGAGGCTTAGGTAATACTAAACGTTTTGACGACTGCCTCACATCTAGGATGACCTGTGGCGTGCGGTGGAGATCCTCGTGTATAATAGGTTCGTCTTCACTCGTTGAAACTATGGTGTAGGGATTAGTTAGACCCTTGGGTTGGGTCTCTTCTCTTTCTTTTTTTCCGGTTATGGTTTTTTTTTCAACCAGATATTGACGCTCAGCAGTGAGCAAATAATTCAAGGATAAATACTGAGATAATGATGCTTACACACTAACAATACTTACTGATTAATAACAAAAAAGCAAATAATCCTAAATTATTATTCATTACGCTAAATCCAAATATTTTAGTTCCAGAACTAAAATACACAATACAATAACACAACGAACTATGCAAAACATAATTATGTAATTACAATTTTCTGCATCTGTTGGAAGTTGGAACACTTTACATTTTTTACCGACAGTTGCAGAAAATTGTAATGGAATTATGAATTTAAGTATAGGTATGTTATTCATAGCACGTTGTGTTTTCAGAACTAAAATATTTTTAATGTCAAAGTAATGTTGTGAAGTTAATTGATAGTTTTACGACCGAGACGGTGCGGTGGTGGCTGGCGCACGAACGACCGCGTCGACGTTACACGTTACATCACACGTGTGCGCTTTTCCTCAAGCCTTGCCGACTAATAATTATAGTAATAGTTCTGGGGGACGTTCTAAATGCGGATCTACCTCACGCATGTCGCATGGACACACTTATTTAATCTAACTGAGCACCGATAGGCAGCCACTGCTCTAAGTGGCTATGTAAAATATTGGCAGTCAGATTTATCCGGTTAGACTGGAAGCCGACCCGAATATGTAAAAATGGCTTGGTCTGTAGGGCTGCAAAGGTGCATCGAGGTAAATCTAAGCATGCTCGGAGTATGGAATTATTGCATCCGAGGCGGAATTAACTCCCGAGCCGTAGGCGAGGGTGTTTTTGAGCCGAGAGCTGCAATAAAAAATGTCTACTTGTATCAAACGACGTTTTTCAATACACTTTTGAAGAAATAAAATAAAAGAACGAAAAATATTTTTGTCATGAATTATTATGAAACTATATGATTTTAATTTTCTTTTTTCCGCGCTTTGCTTACGCCAGATTGAAGGAGAAGCAAAGGTATGAAGCCGCTAAACAGCCTAATATAAAATATAAATTGTTTTTATATTTTTGAATTCAGAACACAAATAAATGTTAATTTGAACAAAAAAGTAAATATTAGAGCCTTTAAAAATAATCATGTTTATCTATGATATTCTATTTAAAAACACAATTTGAATATTTAAAAAATATTTACGCCGTAAAGACGCATTGTTGCTTTGCCGAAATTAAAAAAAATCATTCACCTCCGACTGTAGGCATTGAACCAATTTGGACTAACTATAGGTATAATTCCCTCTCATTGAGAGGAGGCCGTGTCCCAGCAGTGGGAACATTATAGACTGATAATGATGATCGGTATAATAGTCTGTGGCAATTTACATTCCCGCACACGTGTTGGAAAATGAAAAAAAAACGCACGCAATAAGCGTGTGTGAAATACATTTCATGTTGAACCTAATCGTAGTGCGATAAGAACCAGTTTTCGAGGAAGTGTATTGAAAATACCGTTTCAGTTAATGCGTAACTTTATTTTGTTCTTAAAAAAGGTAACGGAACCTATGAAAAGAACTTCTAATCTCAGAACGGGCCTCTGTATAATTCAGTAACACAAATTCACGAGTGACGACTGAATTCTGAATAAGAAATTATTGAAATGGCAACAGGTAACTTGATTTACTGTAAAGCCTGAGTCGGACGGAAGTTCACGGAATTATTTTTAAGTTTCACGGCCTATTGTTGGCGAGAGATTCGAATCTGAAACCTGAAGTTTTGCTGTCGAAGGAATAGGATGTCTCTATATCTCTATCAGTGAACTCTCGGAAAACACTTCGGTGAGTAAAATATAGCAAAAAGGGGAGGTTTGCGGTTTGCAGGAGGCCATACCGAGAAGTGCTTCTGGGGTCATGACGCTCATGGGCTTGGACTTGGCTTTGCATGCCGTCAAGAAATATCTCTCAGAGATGCTGGTTTCCTCACGATGTTGTTGTGCTTCCCTTCAGAAAAGCGAGTGATAGTATAAGAACTCAGAAAAACAACGTAAAAGATACATAAAACATTTAATTAAAAATAAACTTATATGTAGTTACGAGATGCTAAGTTGATGTTGAGCCGTCGGTGTCCGCGAGCCAAGAGAGCGATTCCTCGGTGTCGGTGCAATATATCAGCTAGGCACGCCGCCGCGCGCCGCCCGTGCGTTGCTATCTTCGCAGCCGGCAACTTCATGACGGTCCTCGAGCGCCATCTACAGCGCCTTACAATAGTTATACAATAGGCACATGACTCCAAAAAGTCAGAAGTGCATGCCTTGGGTTCGAACTCAAGACTTGGCAGTCCGACGATCACACCACTATGTGACTAGGCTATCACTGCTATAATACAGTACAATGACAGTCACTAGATGGCGCTGCGTCTAGCCTAAAGTAAAAACAAACGCTCTGTTATTAAAAAGTTGTTAAAAATACTATTAGTGCTTATATGTGAACAAAACTTAAGTGAATCAATAAAACATCAGTGACAGTGTTATCCACGGATTTCATACACAAACTGTGAAGTAATACTTAATAAACTTTGAAAAATAAACTCTGCCTTATAATAAGAAACACGAAGAAAATACAACATTAACAATCTAAATAAAATAAAAATAAATAAATAAATATCGCTGGACATTACACACAGCGCCATCTAGTGCCACACTAAGCAACGAGGCTTGTGTCGTGGACCAGATAGTTGATATACTACATAGATACTTTTTGTTTGTAAATACATAGTTATTATACATGTAAACATCCATGACTCGGAAACAAATGTCCATGCTCATCACACAAACATTTGCTTCTACCAGGATTCGAACCCGGGACCCTAAGAACGTAAGGCAGCCTCAGTACCGCTGCGCCATTCGGGTCGTCAAATAAACAAATATTGCAAACCTTATAATAATTGTGACCCAAAATCATCAAAACCACCAAGAAAGAAACCAGTTATAACAAAAACAAAGTGAAAAAGTGACTCACACAGTGTTTAAAATCTCAACCGTCACACATCATAACAACGGACTTACTTATCAAAGGATTTTTTTCTTGTTGCAACTGATCAACAATTTTGGTACTATATCAATATGTTCGCTTGGCTTAGTGGCGTGGTCATCTATTGCAATTTAGCTGGCCGCACTTGAGTGGTCGTGAGTTCAAACCCCAGTGACAACATCACTTTTCGTAAGCCAAAATCATATTAGAATTTATTAATAAATAAGTACAAGAAGTCTGTTTACTTTGAACGAAGCGAGCGCTGCAAGATAATAGTATAACCTCATGTTATCAAACTCGGCAAAAAGTCACTGTAAGATGGCAGCACTAGTAACATGCCATAAATGCAAGAAATTAGTAAATGTAAGAAGGTACTGCTTTGTGTTCTGCCTGTGCTAACCAGTATGAATTGGATTGCGATGGTTACCCAAAACAAACGTATCGTCTCAAGGATGCGGAAGCAAAAAACAGTGGAGATGTAAGGCGTGTATCAGAATTAAAAAATACGCTAGTAACCGACTGCACAACCAATATTACTGTAAGGAAAAAACCAACTTCTACGAAAACAACATCACCAACAGAACAACCAATACAGACTAAGGATGTAGTACTAGACTAGATGGCGTTGAAACGTCCATCTTCGGTTTAAAATACTACTGATTTACTCGATTCCCACATACAGGCTAATAGCGAAACATCTATTAAGTCTCATACTCCCAATAAATTGTCAATGAGTGTTGACGGTACCGGTACTGTGTCTGACATAGTATTAGCCTCAGAAATGAAAGACATAATTTCTCAGCTCACATTAAAACTCCAGAGTGCTGAAAATGAACTGGGAAACATATTGATAGAAAATACAGATCTACAGAAGCAAATATGTAAGTTAACTACAGAAAGTAAAACATTAAAATCTTTATGCCAGTCGTCCTCCTTATTTACAAGTCCGGGTAAAAACTTAAAGAATAAGAGACAATCTCTGGCAAATCAGCACAACATAATATCTACATTGCAAAACGTCACCAATGACTACGTAAATGTGTCGTCCTTAGAACAAGAAAGTGTTACCCTACAGCAGCAATTAAAGGTTGCACAGCTAGAGATAGCGGCCCTTACAGACCGTATTGCAGTATTAATGCAAAGTAATTGCAATGTCTGTGCACCTCTCATTCGTCATGAACTAAAGCGGGATACTGTGGACGTAGCGAGAGCTCAGACATGTACTGTCGCAGACTTGCACAATGTGGTAGAAGAGAGAGTCGTAGAGAGAAGTGGAGAGAAAAGGTATGTTAGACATAATAATTACTTTAGGAATGAAAACGACAAGAAGCTTGTGATCCTTAGTAGCAACTCAATTAGCAAAATTCTACCAATTGCTACCAGATTATTTGGCGATACTTTTCAAATATGCCATTACATAAAAACAAACTGTGGCGTAAAACAATTAATATACGGATTAGAGGACAAACTAAAAGAATTAACCTTAAAGGATTACTGTGTCATCCAAATTGGAGGTGAAGATTTCAAGACCTCATGCGACTACTGCAATAAGCTGGTAAAACTAATACTTGATAAAGTAATGCCTATTAAGCATACAAATATAATATTGTGCGTACCTACTTTTAAAAATCATATAATGAGATGTATAACTGGCGAATGTATAACCAGCAGAATTAAAGAATATTCAGAATGTGAACATGTTTAAAAGGAAACTCGGGGCTTTGTTAATCAACAAAGCCTATTACAGGATTGACGAATATTGTAATGACAGAAAATCTTAAAAACTTAATTAATTATTCAATGAAAGTTAAATTAAATATGTATACTTAGTGCTCTTTGACATTTTTATAAGTGTTGCTTTTTTATACTTAATATTTTGTCATTAAATGTGTGTATTTTGTAGAATTTTCTGCTAGGGATTTTGTTCTGTGTCAATAAGAATATTAATATTTGTAAAGTTAGTATTTTTAATTTAATAGATGATCTAACTTCGATGATGGGTGAAGAACGAGGTTACTTATATTATAATTGTTTATGTGCTTATTGTGTGTACCTATACTGTGTAAATATTTCGACACAGATGTATTTTTTGTTATGAAATAAATAACTTGAACTTGAATAATTGTAATTTGATGATGATTCTTTTCTCTTGTTTGGTAGGACTAATTTTCACTGTTTTATTCATTAGATAATCCTACTTACAAAAAGACCTGAACAGGACCTAAAGTTCCTAATTAAAAGCATTATTTTCGCGGCGCGTGGCAAGGCGTCACCCACAATTAATAATTGATTTCAATCCGCACTAAGAGTTGTATTCCGAGGCGCGTGTAAATTTATTTGAGCATAGTAGAGATCCGGGCTTAACGCGTACCGGTAAATACTTAAGTAAGTAAGCACATAAGCATCACATAAGTATTTGATTTGCGAAACATCGGGAACGCCTCGGGATCCCGCACATGACGGAATAATAATGATTCGCCACAGGAACAGACCTATTTGCTTAAGACCCAAGTAAACTTTATGAAAATATATCTTGCCGCGTAATGCAACTTCATTATAAAAATTTATTGAAAATAATTATAACACCTGTACGTATGTAACTTTGCATATCGTACTAATGAAGTGTATTTTAAGTTTCTCCCATCATAATAATCTAATCGACTAACGCCCCTAAGAAGTAATCAATATATTCAATTAATATCTTCTTCTATTCTAATAATACGTTCAAATAATAACAGTGCAGGTTTAATATACACAGCTCTATTCATCAACATAACGGCGACAAACAGTTTCGGAGCACTAGCGCAGGTGCTGCAGGAGGGGCACAGCGGTTATTAAATTAAAACGACAAAGATGAACATAATTCACCGAACTCACATCATAATTCTTAACAAAGTCGCTGGCTTGTAATTCGTCTGCACGCGTCCCGCGTCCCGTACTCCCGTTTCCGTGATATATCGCCCGAGACTCTCCGCCGGAATAATTTTTCCCTCGCCTTTTCAAATTCACCCCGCTCCGTTGTGTTCACACATGACAAATTGCATTCACTTATATACCTACACACTTTATGACACACAAATTATCTTTATTGACTCACCGACACCCACATTTTGGTGTGTTTGTCTAGTTAAATCATGCTGTTTTATTGTCAGCGTTTTTGCAATTAGGCAGCTGGGTTTTTTTTTATGTGGCTTGGTCATGTTTAGGTAAATAATACCTACATAACATAAAATCACGCCTTTAAGCCCCGAAGGCACAGATGTAGCTAATAGTACACCTACATTTCGCCAGTTATATTTATCGTGACAACAATTGTTTAGACCACTTTTTGTCAGATCAACCCATAAGAGCCTTTGTATAGTTTGCCAAACTACAGTTACCGATCATAGCACACTCATAATATCTTTATTTGATTCCTTTCCTTTTAAGAAAGCACAACATAAGTACCTAAAACAGACTGATAACGCAAGGGTTTTGACTGTATTTAATGGTATTGACTGGAGTGTAATCACTTGTAATAATGACCCTAATTCGGCAACTCAAACTCAACTCAAAGCATTTATTTCAATTAGACCATTACGGCACTTTTGAATGTCAAAATTACAAATAAAAAACAAAGCTACAGTCCCAGTCACAAGGCATAATAACTTGAGAAAGTACTGTAGTTGCCCATTCCCTAGCGTAGATCTCTATGGAGAAGAACGGGCAAGAAACTCCATGGATACTCTTTTGAATCAAAATATTGTTACAAAATCTTGGTTACATCATTAATTGTGAAATTATACATATACGTGAGAACGATGTAGAAAGACGTACACATTAAGAGCGTCCAGAGTAGAAAAAGACAACAATTTAGCAACAAACGAATTAAAATGAACCCTCGCAGCCAAGAGATGACCAGTCTCAACTGACAGCGCCCGCTCACGAACATGACGCGCGCATCGGCGCCATTCAACTCAACCATATTGAAGGGAATTAAATGACCCGACACACCCGCCACCATCAGCGAGACATTTGAGTGAGCATGACATTCTCTCAGCCACCAAGGCATATTCAAGTCAATAAAAGATAACTAAATGTAAATGGTGGCTGAACAATACAAAGTACTCACACATGTGCTATGCAATTATATAATACTAAGAACTGGAATCTACACAATGCAAGTAGGTAATCTTCTGCAGCTTCCACAATACATCAACATAGGAATCAATTCTTCTTCTTCTTTGCGTGTCGATAGACTCAAATAATGCCCGACCAGTACAATTAATTAGTTTGCCCCTATGGTTGTGGAGCAGGACCAGCATTTAGCCAAGCATTTAACAACAACATATAACTTTTTAACTACATATAATTAAAAATACTTTAGATAAATACACTACTCAACAGACAATGGCTAATCGAAAACGAACTATTAAACCATGGGTAACGCCTGGTCTACTACGGTGCATCAAATTTAGGGATAGACTGCATTTTAAGCTCAGGAAAAATCCTGACGATCAAGTACTTAAAATTTCATATACTAGATATCGTAATTATTGTATTAGATTATTGAAAAAACTAAAAAGAATGTATGAAAGAAAACAAATTAACGAAAACAAAAAAAGACATTAAAAAGACCTGGAATATTATAAAACAGATATGTAATCTAGATACTACTACTAAAACACCTATTGAACTACTGAATGTAAAATCTAGTCAACTGGAATCTGTTAATTGTGTAAATAACTACTTCGTTAATATAGGACAAAATTTAGCAAGTGATATACTAGGGTAATGCCCGACTGGTACAGAGAAGGGTCTTGTTGCAGACTCGGTTATGCTCCACAATCATCTTTATTGCTCTTGTCAACATGTGAACAAGAAATACGTAAAATTATACTCTCACTTAAAAACTCAGCGTCGACCAGATGGGATGGCATCTCCTCTATATTCATGAAGCAGGCTATAGATAGTCTGATCAAACCAATTACTTATATAAGCAATATTTGTCTTGAGAATGGAATATTCCCGACTGTACTGAAGCAATCAATAATTGTTCATGTACATAAATCAGGAGACAGAGACAGTGTCTCCAATTACAGACCAATTGCTCTATTACCTTGTTTGTCAAAAGTGATTGAAAAATTGATTAATATTCGCCTTCAATATGGATTTAGAGAGAAAAAAATCTACATCTGATGCAATAGAACGACTTGTCAGTGCCAAATTAGATAAGAAGCAAAAATGCTTGGGAGTGTTTCTAGATATGGCAAAGGCTTTCGACACTGTCTCTGTCCCTAATCTACTAAATAAACTCGAACACATGGGAATCCGAGGAGTGCCACTTGACCTTTTCACTGATTACCTATCAAATAGAAGTCAGGCTGTAAAGATCGGTGACGTAATTAGTGATAGTGCTCCAATTTACTTTGGCGTGCCGCAAGGCTCCGTGCTAGGTCCGACACTCTTTATAATTTACATCAATGATTTATGCAGAATGAAATTAAAAAATGCAGAAATCATAACTTTTGCAGACGATACTGTGGTTGTGTTTCACGATGCTACATGGGATGATGTTAAGAATGTTGCTGAAAAAGGATTAACATCTATTATGAAATGGCTCAATAAGAATATTCTAACATTAAACCTGGCTAAAAAAAATACATAACTTTCACTATAAAAATAACGACCAACCTCTGCAAAATAGTCTTACTTTAAGAGCCCATGTATGTGAATCAAACTTTTTAAACTGTAACTGCCATGTAGTGAATTCTGTCTCTTCAATAAAATATTTGCGTATCTTAATTGATCAAAATTTAAACTGGAAAATTCATATTAATAATCTCACCTCTCGATTACGAAAACTAATAACACTTTAAAAAAAAATAGACATATAAATGATAGTAAAATAGTAAGGCAGTCTATAGTGTATTGTGTCAATCTATTGCTACTTATGGTATAATGGCATGGGGAGGTGCGGCAAAAACTTATCTAATTAAAGTAGAAAGAGCGCAACGAGCAATTAAAAAGATAATAAAATTTAAAAATTTCAGGTATCCTACTGTAGATTTATATAAAGAATACTCAGTACTTACCATAAGGCAATTATTCATTAGGACAATAATTCTAAAACAGCATAAGACGCAGCAATAACACGACAATATATGGCTACACTGTTCCCTTCTGTAGAACAAGTATTGCGCAGAAATTCTTTCGTTACATTTTGTATACAATAGAATTAATCAGTCTGTATCTATATCAAAATGCAGCAAGTTTGTATGCAAAAATAATGTAGATATATATCTCAAAAATATGGACTACGAATCAACAGAGAAATTATTTATTAATAAGTGTTGTTTGACGTAACTCTAAGGAATGTATTTTAAAATGTTATAGACTTATAATATATATATATATATATATATATATTTATTTTTTCATTCTTTGTTTTTGCAATATTAATAACAAGTGTAAAATTCTAACAAACGCGTAGAGTAATGTTGTATGACGCATTTAAATTTTGCTTTCATTTTTGCGTCTACAATGTCAAGTCAGACTATTATCTAATTTGTTTGTCACAAAACTAGCCAATAAGTTTCAAATACCTACAATCATCAATTGCAAAGTTGTTTTTTTTTTACATACTTACATGTTGTTATAAAATTGTAAACATAGGCTAAGTTTAACGGAAATAAAGTTTATTATTATTATTTAAGTTAAGTTCCATGTACTAGGGAGCTATTGCCATTTTTAAATAAATGGTGTTAATTCACAGGGTTTAAAAGTAAAAATTGGGGGTTCCGTAAGGCTCAATATTGGGTCCTTTCCTGTTTCTCGTGTATATAAATGATCTACCTTATTTATTGAAAAACCAACCTCAAAATATGGTGTTGTTTGTTTTAATATGATGATGATGCACGTGGTTCGTGCCAGTGTTTGGAGACCAGTAGCGAACAGAAAACATCTATACACGGTAAATCTAATAGTTTGCTGATGACACTTCCCTCATTTTTAAGATAAATAGACGGGCCCAAAATCTAGATAAAGTGAATAATGTCCTACTTCAGGTCCATAATTTGTTCACAGCAAACATTTTGTATTTTAATTTTCTCTATTTCTTAGTCAGTTTTAATGTAATTATTGTATAATGTTAAATATCTAAATTTTGTAGTCTACCAGTGTTGGAATTGTCATCAATTAATTCTATAATTATAATAACGAAATTTTGTCCATGGAAGTGTGCTGATTTACAAGATACAGGTTCTTTACCTAGTTTGGAAGTCAGGCGTCCTCTTAGCTTTTTGCAGCCTTTTGTTGTACGACCCATAATGGATGACATTGTATTAGGCTATTTTTTAATGAGTTCAATGAACGATTTTATTTATTATTATTATTTAACATTTTGTATAAAATAAAAAAACTAAATGCATAAGATTTGCTTTACTCAATGTTAAAAGTAGTGATTGTGAAATAATATTGAATAAAGAGAAACTTGAATTCGTAGATAAAACGGTTTTCCTGGGAATTACGCTTGATTCAAGGCTACAATGGGGTTCTCATTTAACATCCCTTGCGGCGCGGCTAAGTTCAGCAGCATATGCTATTAGAAAAAATCGTCAATTTACTGATGTAGATACCGCTAGATTGGTCTATTTTAGTTAGTGTCATAGAATAATGTCTTATAGCATTTTGCTATGTGGACGGGCTGCAGATATTGAGTCTATATTTATTCTGCAAAAAAGAGCCATCAGAGCCATATATAATCTTCGTAGGCGCGATTCTCTAAGGGAACTGTTTAAGAATATTGGCATCATGACGATACATTGTCAGTACATCTACGAAAACATAATGTACGTCAGAAAAAAAGTGCATCTTTTAAGTAAAAGAGGTGATAAACATAATTACAGTACTAGAAATAGGGACCAACTAGTTCAGCCAGGCTTCAGACTCGCTAAAGTAGACTCATCTTTAATGGGGTACTTACTGTTTGAGATGCTATAATAAAATTCCACAAAGTATTCTTGAACTGAATGGGACGAAATTTAAAACATGCATCAAACGCACACTATGTAAACAAGCTTATTACAAGTTGGGTGATTATATCGCTGATAAAAATGCGTGGATCAATGCTGGTCCTGCTCCACATGGACAGGGGCGCATAAATTGATAGCATTTAATAGAATTGTTGGAGCTGCTAAAGATTGTACAACTATCTTTGCATTGTATAAAATCAATCTCTAGTATTATATAATCGAATAGCCCATGTGTGAGTACTGTGTACTAGAAAGCTATCATTCACTGAAATCCTACGTCTTTTTTTGACTTGAATGTGCTCTGGCGGTTGAGAGTATGTCATGCTCACTCTAATGTCTCGCTGATGGTGGCGCGTGTGTCGGATCATTTAGTTCCCTTCAAAATGGTTGAGTTGAATGGTGCTGATCCATGCGTCAAGTTCGTGAACGGGTGCTGTCAGTTGTGACTGGTCATCTCTTAGTTGCCATGGCTGATTTCAAATTTTATTTTTGAATTGTAGTTTTTGTTTTTACTATGGACACTTTTAACGGGCACATCTTGCTACATTGTTCTCACATAATATACCATCTCAACATGAATGATGTAACAAAGGTTTTGTAACAATATTTTGATTAAAAAGAGTGTCCAGAGTTTTTTGCCCGTTCTTCTCCATAGAGATCTACGCTAGGGAATGGGCAACTACAGTACTTTCACAGTTTTTATGTCTTGTGCCTGGGACTGTAGCTACATTTAATTTTCATCTTTGTTTCGACAATTCAAAAGTGATTTTAATTTTTGATTGTACGGTGATGTGGAAAATTTCCAAAAATCTTTAAAAGTTCGATGTCTCCAAAACTAACTAGTTTGGATCCTGAGTAATTGGGCTCAAAATTGGTCTTATCACATATTTCAAGGAATGCACTCAAAAAATCATGGTTGATGGCAATTGCCCCCTAATACATGGGACTTAACTTAAGTATAACTGGCGAAATTTAGGTATACTATTAGCTACATCTGTGCCTTACTCTTCGGGGATTACAGGCGTGATTTTATGATATGTAGGTATTATCTACCTACTAAACATAACCAAGCCACATAAAAAATAAACCCAACTGCCTAATTGCAAACTCTGAAAAAGAAGAAAACTGAACGCAGAAAAATGTTACCAACCGCCCTGTATATTGAAAGGATGAGATAGTTTCAGAAGTACCCCATAATTATTATTTTCTTTATTATTCTTATGAATACGTAATTAATTACGTAGCACATGGTAATGACGTAAAACCAATTCATTTTTTTTTACATGAAGCTTCCTTTGTATTCAGGCCAGTTTCAAGTGGGTCGCTAATTTCCCCAGCTCTCTCGATCGCCAGAGATCGGGGGATATATGTATAAAAAAAGTGGACAAACTGGGGACAAACACGGTATGTCCATTAGGGATCACTGAAATGTTTGTTTTTCTTAAAAAACAACGGCTCACTGAACTTTTTGTTTGGTGCCTTGATCAATATTTTTTGCTTTCGTACGGTAACATAACTAAGTAGTAGGTACCTAGGAAGGTAACACATTTCAGTTTCTTACACTTATGAATCGTCAGTAGCTAGTATTTATGTACATATTTAAGTAGATGACAATTAAAGTATTTTATAATGGTACCTACCTACATACAATGGAAATGGTGCATCCAATAACAATATATAGACTCGCTGTACTTATTAAATTTTCAAAAAGGTGGTTATCGACATAATCAACGTTCCCGTATACCTGCTCATACTTAGTTCTAAACAACTTTTACCATGTCACCATGAAGCAAACATCGTGAGGAAACCAGCATGCCTGAGAGATTCTTCTCGACGGCATGTAAAGCCAATTCAGAGGACCATGGGCGGCATAAACACTCTGACATCAGGTTAGGCTAGGCACTAACCACACGATAAGGAAGGAAGGATAAACCTGGAAATGTTTATCGTTTATTTTATTTCAACATAAAATAAATGATACATTTTTCCAGGTTTTTACTTCAGGCTCTTGAGTTTCGTAAATAATCCTTAAATATTAATGGGTAATTAGTCATCTGGTAATTGTCTGGTAATTTAGTCATCTACCTACAATACCTACTGAACCTATCGTTATTATATTTTAACTACAGTACCTTTCTACCCAATTGCGGCATTCCAACATCATAAGCACTCCCACACCCCGTAAAAACTCTCAATCTCACCTACTTATTCAATTCTCCGCGCAAACCCGCAGGCAATCGTCTGTCCAATAAATCACGTTCCATAATACTCCAGCCAAAATTATACTAACGTAAATCATAAAAAGTGTCTGGAGCGGTCATCAGGCGTAGATAGTGGGGGACAAGGCCGCATCAATCAAACTTAGCGTCGGGGAAGGCGCGGCTGATACCGAAACCACGACAAGGATTTTTGAGCACATTGCCTTTTAAAATGGGTCTTTTTGCGGTAGGGTGAATGGGGGTAGATGTAAAACGGGGAACACAAAAAGTCGACCATAACACCTGACTCAGTTCAGGTTTTGCTGAGATTGCAACATGCTGACCGTCATTTTGTTACGTCGCACAACTCAGCGTTTACCAATTCGAATGACTGGTTTGGCGAAAAACACAAATGTCTGCGAAGTGACCTTTACGCAAGAAAATCGAGTGTTTATCTTACCCCGTATTCTGTAACTTTCCTTACGAGGTAGGTAAGAGTGTTTTATTGGATTATTATTCTCTCTGTACTCAATATTTGTGTTATAATATTTAAATATGACTATTTTACGTATTTTAGGATTTATTTACAGAGGAACACCCAATGGAGTAAAGGTATACCCAATCGAGAGGGCTATGCTCGGAGTTTCTTTGCGTGATCGAATCAGAAATGAAGGCAAGAGAACGAGGATCACCGACGTAGCTCGAAAAATTGCCAAACTTAAGAGGCAGTGGGCAGGGCACATTGCTCGCAGAACGGATGGCCGATGGGGCCGAAAAGTTCTGGAGTGGCGACCGCGAACCGGAAGACGTTGCGTTGGAAGACCTCCTACAAGGTGGACCGATGACCTGGTGAAGGTTGCGGAAATCCGTTGGATGCGAGTCGCACGGGACCGGTCAATGTAGCGACACTTGGGGGAGGCCTATGTCCAGCAGTGGACATCTTTCGGCTGAAATGATGATGATGACCCGTATACGCCTAGGAAACAAGCGTATACGGGTCATCATCATCACCAGGACCCGTCAAAAGCCCATGGTGTCATACAATGTTCTATGGAGGAAGATGAGACTTAACGCCAGGCTGCCTGTAGAGATCATCAATTTATTTAGATATTGGTATGATAACCAAAGCAATTTTGTCCGGTGGATGGGCGAATGCTCGGATGAATATAGGATGGAGTTTGGCGTGAGGCAAGGGGTATTAACCTCACCTACTCTATTTAATTTATATGTTAATGGACTGATTGAGAAGCTCAGCAGTGCTGGTGTCGGTTTTTCAGTGGATGGTGTTTTTACGAACAATATCAGCTATGCTGATGACATGGTTCCTGCAGGGCTCCTCAATCAGTTCCGTGAGGTCACTATTGACCATATGTGGACGGTATACAATGGCCCATGGGCTTAAGTACCATTTTCAGAAAAGCGAGCTGCTAGTTTTTAAGGCTTGATCTAAAATCTACCGTGTTCCTCCGATCACACTAAATGGAACCGTCCTACAGCAAGTGTCCAAATTTAAGTACTTGTGTCATTGGCTCAATGAGAAACTAAATTATGATATGGATATGGATATGGCGCAGGGCATTATCGGTAAGGGGTAATATGCTTTCTCACAGGTTTGCGCAATGCTCACGTGACGTTAAAGTCACACTCTTTAAAAGCTATTGCCAAACGTTATACACGTGCAACCTGTGGAGCAATTACACTAAAAAGCTTGCTTGCATGTTATGGTGTTATTATACTTATTTCGTAAATGTTTTTCTTTTTGATTGGCACCTTATTTTTGTTATCATGTAAATTGTTTAATTCAATTGTACTTCTGTGTGTTGTGCTTGTCTTTTGTGTGCACTAAATAAATGGTTTATCTATCTATCTATCTATCAATGCTCTGTGCGTCTAGTAAACAACGCGTTCAGGGGTTTGTTGGGGCTCCCATTTTACCCCGTTTCCAAAAGTCGTACAAATGGTCAGAGGTTCTCAAACTGCACTTGTTTATTTTATGTAGGTCCTACCTTTTTAGGCTCTTCACTTTCATTTTGAATGAATTCTTTTTGGGAATGATTGATTACACACAGTCTTTGAAATAGTTTCTTATAATAAAATGATTGTTTTGTTTCAGCAATTACAATTGCACAATTGCATTTTGTTTTTTTTTTTTCATTCAAATCAAATCATTTATTCTTTGCAAACATGGGTAAAAGGTACATAGACGTTCTGACGTTCTTATAAAATAAAGTTCTTTACATTTTGCCGTCACATGCAAATAATTGGTTTACAGTAAAATTATACATTTAAAATAAGTGGCAGGCGGGTGGCAGACATGTCATTGGAATTAAATACAAAAAAAAAATACAATATGATAAAAAGATTATAATGTCAACATGGTCAAAGCAATAAAAAAATATTATTGTCATTCTAGTTGGCATAATGTTATTAATATTCCGTTTGACATTATTTATTGACGTATTGAGTCCGTTTTGGATTTTTTCTGACCTCTGATTATTTTTTTAATAGATTTGGATTACATTTCACAAACAAAGCTGTTTCTAATATAAACAAATAAGGTAAAGTTAAAAAAATTATGATTTAAAATTCAAACAGCTATCAGTTGTCTTGATACCGCCGATACAGGTCGATACCTGATGCATCGGTTCTGCAATCTTAATACCAGCTCCCTATGAGTGGACTGACCCCAGAAAATAATATTCGTTTATCTGATGTTTTGCAACGTATAATAAATTTCGTGTAACAATTATGTTGTGTTTAGTTCTAAGTTATTAGAGTTTTAGTTAATCAAAATAATTTTGTCAAGTAGTGTTAAAAACCAAACAAAAAAACGACTAAACAAAAGAAACGACTGTCCTACATTAGAGCATATTGTTAGAGGTCCTGCAGCCTGTGATACAGGATTATCCTAGTACAGACATAATACATTATTATTAATATTTTTTTTATTTTACACTTTTTAGTTACTTAGATATACCATTTTAAAATCCTCATGATGAGCCCTTTATCGAACCGTTCAGGCTGCAGAGCGTGCCAAACATTTGAATTTGGCGCCAAAAATCAGCCATTTTGTTTATTTTTTTATTTTGATACACCCGGTGTCACTCTCACAGTAAATACAAATCTAACGACACCTCTCAAGCTAAAATCCATCGAGCCGTTCAGGCCACAGAGCGTGCCAAACAATTATACATACATACATACATACATACATACATACTCTCGAAAAACATATATACTCAATACTCAATACTCAATACGTTTATTGCATTCCACAATGTGAACTTAGGTGGTAGGCACATAAAGACATACATTGGTTTTGGAGCATTGTGGGCCCTGTCGGGCATAACAACATAAAAATTAGGAGGAGGGCTATTATAGATATTTGTTAACAATTTTAATATTATTTTACTCTTTCGTTTTGTGTAGGTAGGTAGTCTGATAACTAATTGTGTACATATTTTTACTACTCATATATTGGATTTATACATTAACTAGCTGTTGCCCGCGGTTTCGCCCGCGTAAAGTTCGGTAACCGTCCCACTGGATCATATTAAAGAGATAAATAGTGTCCTACGTGTTAATCCAGGTTATGAACTATGTATGTGCCAAATTTCATAATCATCACAATCACCATCACCATCACACTCATCACAATCATCATCATCAGTATCACAATCATCATCATCGTTATCACAATCATCATCATCGTTGTCACAATCATCATCATCATTATCACAATCATCATCATCGTTATTATCATCATTATCACAATCATCATCATCGTAATCACAATCATTTTCATCGTAATCACAATCATCATCATCATCATCGTAATCACAATAATTTTCATCGTAATCACAATCATCATCATCATAATCACAATCATCATCATCATTATCACAATCACCATCATCGTTATCACAATCATCACAATAAATCAACAATAACCCTGTATAGAAGTCGAATCCGCCATCTTCTGGATCTCAAATTAAATGCCATTTTCGTAATCTGCACCTGATAATCTCGGTATCGATACCTATATTGATTTTTAGACATTTCAACCCCATCGCACCCCAAAAGGGAATGAAGGCATTTCAGGTCCGCCACATTAAATCATAAAATCGTTGTTTTTGTAAGACACCCGACCCGATACACCATACAAACAATACCGATGTTGATTTTCAGACTTTGTTACCCCATTTGCCCCTTTAGGGGTTAAATTCTGAAAAAACCTGAAACACAAATGTTAACTCATTTATCGATAGGAGTACTCCTGTGAAGTTTCGAATAAAACAGTCTTACCTAATCTTGTTTCCCCATACAAACTTTTGACTCCCGTTTCATCCCGTTAGGGGTGGGTACATTTTGAAAAATCCTTTCTTATTGCACCAATTAACCTCATAAGAAACGTATGTGCCAAATTTGGAATCTCTAGACTCAGCGGTTTGGGCTGTGCATTGATTTTTAGACTCTTTCACCCCATTTCCCCCTCTTAGGGGTTGAATTCTGAAAAAACCTGAAACTCATTTATCAATAGGAGTACTCCTGTGAAGTTTTTAATAAAATAGTCTAATTAATCTTGTTTCCCTATTCAAACTTTAGAGCCCCGTTTCACCCCTTTAGGGGGTGACTTTTGAAAAACCCTTTCTTAGTGTACCCCTAGACTACTTCAGGAACATATGTGCCAACTTTGGGATCTCTAGACTCAGCGGTTTAGGCTGTGCATTGATTTTTAGACTTTGTCACCCCATTTCCCCCTCTTAGGGGTTGAATTCTGAAAAACCCTGAAACCCGTTTTTACTCATTTATCAAAAGGAGCACTACTGTGAAGTTTCGAATAAAATAGTCTAACTAATCTTGTTTCCCCATACAAACTTTGGAGCCCCGTTTAACCCCCTTAGGGGGTGAATTTTTAAAAATCCTTTCTTAGTGCACCCCTAGACCACATAAGGAACCTACTTGCCAAATTTGGAATCTGTAGACCCAGCGGTTTGGGCTGTGCGTTGATAGATGAGTCAGTCAGTCAGTCAGTCAGTCAGTCAGTTTCTTCTTTTATATATTTAGACTAACCATAGTACAATAAATCAATAAAATTAACCATAGTAAAACCGGTATGGAAATTTGGTGTGACTATGTATCGGTCACGAAAATACCATAATCCATTGCCTAATCAAGCCTTCGAGACCAGGTGTAATGTGGGAGTAGGATGGGGGACCCACCATGGGTCACCTCAAGGGTATTCACCTTGAACTAAGGGATATTGACCTATTTGACCTTGAGGTGGAAAGTTTGTGAGCCGCTACTTCAATGTTCCCCCGGTAGGGTTAGATTGAAATATATAAAAAAAGAAAAATCGTTTTATCTTTGTTAATTATAGGACATTTTTTCACAGGATTTTGACAACTCAGACTGTTCAGGGCACAACAAACTATAGACTCGTGACGTGACCCATCAACAACGTCTGACATGCATTTAGAAATTGAGTATTTTCATCATCTGTTTCATTTTCGTGATAAATAAATTTTATTTTTATTTTTTCTGCCTTGGAAAAGATTTAGCAGGATGTTTTCAATATTATTGAAAAATATACTCTCTTTACTCCCTACTCACTAAAAATAAAATTTTAGCAAAGCTTATGATGTACGTACACGACTTCAAACACAACACTGCTCATCTCATCAAAAAACCGTTCGATCTTCTGACTCACCGGGCTTTGTACCTCCTCGACTTCGGCGAAACCTATATTAAGTAGGGTCATTAGATACCTACCTAGTTGCTGTTCTCGAAATGTGAATAGGTACCGAGCTTCTTGTTATAAGTACAAATACCTAGTTATTTATATGCTAACTTTTTAAGGTTAAAAAAGCCTCAAATCTTCAACTTAGATACCTTATCTGCAATAGGAGACATCGATAACCTCATATGATAGTAGAGTACACAGTGCAATATGTAGTGCCCCCACCATCCAGTAATAAATTTCATTAGGTCGCGAAACATTTCTCGAATTTTTATCGCGTCAAAGATTCGGACGGGCGCGGGCGGACAGACCTCTTGCTCGGCACTTTCGCCCCTACTCACTTCTGATCTCTTGGAGACTTGGAGATATTCGTGTCGTGTAGTGAACACGTAGCAACACGTCTGTACCCTTCACAAGTCAAAGATCTTACGAAATTGCTGATTTTGGGGTAATGTTTTTGTTCAGACCAGTTTGTAGTCGAAACGGACAGCCTAAAAGAAATAGAACAAAGAATTCTCTGTGTAGTTTTTGACGTGATAACGTCTTATAAATCGGTGAACACCGGCTGCACGCATGAATAAGTGTCATACCGTTACGCGCGCCGCTATCAACGCCCAGCCCAAACTGTCCATTGCTGGACATAGGCCTCCCCCAAGTGTCGCCACATTGACCGGTTCCGTAACGGCTTTTTAAGCGTGAAGGTGGCATTTGATGCCCGTACAAGGAGTGGCGGTTATCTCGTTCCTGTTTTCCCTTCTTTATGCTACTAGCTATTTCGCGCCGAACATCTGGTAGAGCTATACCTGCCAAAGGATACAACATCGCAAGAGGGGTGGGTTTTAGGCACCCCGTTACAATTTGGCAGGTATCGTTAAGCGCTATGTCAACTTCTCTAGCGTGGGTTGAACGGTGCCACACTGGGCATGCAAACTCCCCAGTAGAAAAAGCAAGACATAGGCCGGTCGTGCGAAGAACTTGTGGCGATGTTCCCCAGCTGGTGGATGTGAGGTGGCGAAGAACGTTATTTCTAGTCCCGACTTTTTGTTTTGCTTTAAGGCAGTGGAACTTCACGGCGCCCTCACCTTCCGCCTGACGCAGGTCCTCACCGGACACGGTTGTTTCGGGAGGTTCCTGCACCGAATCGGGCGGGAGGAAACGCCCGGGTGTTTCCATTGCGAGGATCGACCGGACACGGTGGAGCACACGGTGGAGGCGTGCCACCACGTGGCCCCCGGCCACCGTAGGCGCGGGCCTGTGGACGGTGGGCTATGGGCTAGCTCGCCGTCCGTCCGTCTCATGACGACAGGCCGTGTCGACGGCGCGTTCGTGTTCCACGCGCGCCTCAAAGAGAGTCAGCAAAAAGGAAGTCGGTTTTAGTCAGTAAAAGTCTGACACTCCCTCCTGCTCCGCCCAGAGCGGGAGAAGTCATTTGATGATTTCCCATCCGAAAAAAAAAAAAAAAAAAAAGGCAGTGGAACTTATAAGTCAGAGATCTATCCATTTAATTTATTCGGGAAAATAAACAGTTGTACATTAAAATCTTACACTAAGTTATAAATATACAAAGTTTATAAATGTATAACCTACGACATTTTCCACAACATATTTAAAAGTTATATCTAACAGTGCGCTATTCTAATATTTTAAAGCAGAAAAGTAGTTATAAGTGAACTTAAACATAGACAGGCATGCAAACAACAAAAAAAGAGAGAATGAGCAAATATTATAAAATAACTAAACTAACTATTATATTCTAAAATTATTTTGTTGGTAAGATTTCTAAATTTTTGAGCACAGACAAAGAAGAAGTCGATATCTTCGAAGATCTTAATATATTGGTTGGTAAGGCGGCGCAAGGGTGCTCGCAAGCCCGCGTTTGTGCGACAGGAACTTACTGCAAATAAAGGTCTTGCGCGCACCCCACGGCATATAGTTGTTCTGGGTACTACATAGCTGATTTTGTTGCGAATATCAATACAATCATAAGTACTACACAGATCAAACAAGAACATTGTTTCCAACATAATACGTCTAGACTTTAAACTTTGCAGGTTATACTTCTGCAAAAGGTCATTGTAGGATGCGTAGGTACGATGGCAACGAAAATGCATGGCCTTTACAAATTTTCTCTGTACCTTTTCGATCATGTCGGAATATTTACCATAATAGGGATTCCATACCGAAACAGCATACTCAAGCTGAGAGCGAACTAACGACAAATACAAATAGGTAGAGGACCGGGTAAATACTGTAGCCGTTCTCATGATGAAACCAAGCATACGGAAGGCATTATTAATAATTTTGTTAATGTGGGAATCTAAATTGATTTTATCATCCAACAGAATTCCAAGATCACGGACCAGAGTTTCTCTTTTTAGATTTTTTATTTTATTTTTGGTAAAACTAATGACATAACACTTGGATACACTAAGTTGAAGTTTATTGCGTGTACAGTAAGCCGAAAACGCATCTAAGTCTTCCTGTAAGAGTGAGCAATCACGGTGGCTTTTGATAAACCTAAATATTTTAATGTCGTCAGCGTACAACAGTAATTTTGAGTTCGTAAAACATTTGTCGTCGTCATTGAAGAATAAAATGAATAGGAGAGGTCCCAAAATGGAACCCTGTGGTACTCCAGAAGTAACATCTACAGTGGTAGAGCAAAAACCATTTATTACAACTCTCTGTGTTCTGTTGCAAACATATGAATAAAACCATCTTAGCAGGTCCCCAGTGTCCCCACGTATCCCATTAAACCCAACTTTCTGCAAAAGCAGTTCATGGTCAACTTTGTCAAAGGCTTTCTTGAAATCAGTATATATGGTATCAGTTTGAACACGGGCATCCAAGTTGTTAAACAAATAATCTGCGAAAGTCACCAGGTTCGTCGCGGTTGATCTCTTTTTGACAAAACCATGTTGCTGTGGTAATAAAACGCTGTGAAGTAGAGGGTACACTTTATCGTGTACTAATCTCTCGAAAACCTTTGACAAAACTGACAATATAGAAATTGGTCGATAGTTCTCGACGTCATGCCTAGGTCTTGACTTAAAGACCGGGGTCCGCATGACCGTCGTCTGCATACAAAAAGCGTTTCGTTGGTGGAGAGCAAGGCTGGTCGTTTGTGTAAATGTTAAAAAGAGCCAGGGCTAGCACGCTACCTTGACGAAGCCCGTTTGACGAAGCCTACTCTTGCTATTGTCGAGATGAACTTAAAAGCGGCGGTAATTTAAAATAGCGCTAAGAATTTGCACGAAACCGACATCCTTGGTGAGCTCGCTGACTTTTCGTAAAAGTCTTTTGATGTTGACTGTATCGTAGGCTGCCGAAAGATCAACGAATACCTTTATTCGCCTCAAACCCATCTTCTATATGAATTGAGTTAGGTAGGGTCTGATTGGTACGTGACTTTCCTGGCCTTTTTTTTTTTTTTTTTTTGGATGGGAAATCATCAAATGACTTCTCCCGCTCTGGGCGGAGCACGAGGGAGTGTCAGACTTTTACTGACTAAAACCCATCCGTGTTCCTTCATGGCCCCCGACGCCCTGGGCGTCTCCCGCGGCGGCCGGGACGTTGTGAGGTTCTCTCCCTCACACGTTCCGCCACCTCCTTCTCTAGCATTACTGCTTCGCAGAAGGAGGTGACGGCGTCCCATTCCGTCTCGCTCCGGACCATGGCTTGCACCAGGGCCGGACGCGAGAGGTCGCCGCCGCCAATCGCCGCTTCGAGGACACGGTGGTGCTCCGCCCACGCGGGGCACACCTCCACCGTGTGCTCCACCGTGTCCTCCGGGTTTCCTCCCGCCCGATTCGGTGCAGGAACCTCCCGAAACAACCGTGTCCGGTGAGGACCTGCGTCAGGCGGAAGGTGAGGACGCCGTGGCGTCTCTCAAGCCACTCCTCAAAGAGGGGACTTACCGCCACTATTGTGGCGTGCCCTGCGCGGGGTAGCGACGCTCTCTCCATGTCGCCATGAGATCCTGCCGGAAGTCTGTCCGCTGCGTGACAATTTGCCGCGGCAGCGGAGTTTCCCCCCGGCGTAGCACCTCCGCGCGGCTACCACCTTTTGGGGCGCGTTCAGGTAGTGGGCTGCACGCATCCTCAAGGAACGCGCCCACACCGGGGCCCCGTAAAGGGCCATGGACCGCACGACTCCCGTGTAGAGCCTCCGGCAGGAGGCGTTTGGCCTCCCCAGGTTGGGCAGGAGCCACCTGAAGGCAGCCCCGATCCGTTCCAGTTTGGGGGCCAAACGTCGGAAATGCTCCACGAAGTTCCATCGGCTGTCGAGGACGAGTCCCAGGTACTTCAGCGTCGACTCGACGCCGATGGATACCCCTCCTACCGTCAGTGAGGATCCCGGAGGTGGCGCATTCTGAGGCCCACGAAAGCACATGGCCTCGGACTTGTGCAATGCCTCCTCGAGACCCAGTTGCCGGATCCTCTCGACGACTATCGCAAGCCCGCGTGTCATTATTTCAGCCGCCGCCTCGTGCGACCCCCCTTGTGCCAGCACCAGCGTGTCGTCTGCATAGCAGACCACGCTGACGCCGCTAGGGAGGTCGGTGCGCAGCACCCAGTCATACCCGATGTTCCACAAGGAAGACCCTAGAACCGATCCCTGTGGAACACCGCACGACATCTCTCGCCGTTTCCATTCTCCGCTGCGACCAGGGTAGATGACAGCTCTGTCCGTCAAGTAATCCCCGACAACACGACGGAGGTAGGTCGGCACCCGGTGATACCGGAGTGCCTCCCTAATGCAGCTCCAGGGCATGGAGTTGAAGGCGTTGGCGATGTCAAGAGACACCGCCAAGATGACCCCACCCCGAGACACCGCATCCCCCGTCGTGAGGGCTCTCACGCGCATGATGGCGTCCACCGTAGAGCGCCCCTTGCGGAAACCAAATTAGTGTTCCGCAAGATCCGGCCCCGTCCCCGCAAGGTGCTCGGCGAGGCGGTTTGCAATTACTCTTTCAAAGAGCTTGCCCACCTCGTCGAGCAACACAATGGGCCTGTATGCGGACGTAGAGTCCACAGGGTGCCCCGGCTCCCGAATGAGGACTAGCTTCCCCGTCTTCCAATGAAGCGGAAACTGGCCCCTCTCCAAGTATGCGCTTAGGAGCCTCTCCAGTCGGGGCCCGAGAGCCTCCGAGGCCAGGACCCAGGCTTTGCCAGGCAAGCCGTCGGGTCCCGGGGCGGTATTTTTGGCACTGAGCCTGCGTACCGCCACTCTCAGGTCTACCCCAGTCACTTCCGGGACTTTCTACTAGAGACTAGAGTTTGTTAAGAAAAGGTCAAACTCATACAACATGGTCTATGTTGTATGAGTTTTCATAATCGGTCCAACTAGTGGGAGGTCCAACGCATCGTCTCCCGGTTCGCGGTCGCCACTCCAGAACTTTTCGGCCTCATCGGCCATCCGTTCTGCGAACAATGTGCCCTGCCCACCGGGGCATTACACACACACATAATTTTACTATGGATTGACCGCGACGAAGCGTTAGGTACTTCGACTTCATATTATTACACCAAAAAAACACGTGATTTTTTTATTGTTACCTACTTATTGAAAATAATATTCCCAATCGTTTCGAGTAAGTACGATGATCCAGTTTATGGCTTTCGGTTCTAGAACGAGCTAAAATGAACCGTCTCGTCTAAGAGACGATTTTAAATCGACCTTGAACCGATTCCATATTACCACTACAATCGTGTTGGAACTCCGCAGAGATCCAACGGCTATTAGGTAAACCCGCAGCATAAATGAGAGCGGAATAAATACGATAGCGAGTATATTGCTATGAATATCCAGTCCCGAATAATTTAATCGGTATCAGTAAATTGTGAGCTCTAGATGTAGGTAGGTACTTTGTTTACAACACTAATCAAAAGCTCTTGATATTCAAGGCGGGCACCTTCGCACCTTGGAGCCGCGGGCCGCAGACAACGCTGCGACAAGTTCTTCTTCTTATGTATTCAGCTGCGGAGTTAAAACGGCGCGTGCGAACCCACGGGACATAACAGTATCTCTTGAATAAACGTTTAACTTAGAGATTGGAGCTGTTACTCCGCTACAATCCTGAGCCCCGCTATAAATCCTTCCAACGCTAATGTTCAGCGAAGCAGCTATATTGGAGGTAGGTAGGTACCAATAAATTAAAAAAGTATAGGTCACCGGGTGGGTCAGTTGGGTACAGTGGGTATCGCATATCGACGAAATCAGTGTAGGTAGCGCGATCGTTTGTACGAACACAGGCCGTCCCTTCTCGTCCTGTTCCTGCGCGGCTGCGTTCATCTGGCGAAGTGCGTCGAATCGGTGCCCGATTCTGCTGTGACACTGCCAAAATGTTAGGCTAACTTGGACAATAAACGGATCAAGTGCAGGCAGGTGCCTACTGCACAAAAAATGGCTATGCTAAGAATTCCCTTCCTGTGCTTGCATTGGTGCTGATTAATAAATAGGCAGACAATCTGACATGTTTTGAGATAAAACCGTAAAAAAGTGACCCAACGTTTACCCGGAGACCCCACGGGGTATAAAATTTCAGACGGGTTGGTGGCGTCGAGGGTCCGTGGCACACGATCAATTCCAGGATGAAAACCGCTTCGAATCGTAAAAGTTTTACTTCCCGCGAGTTGCGTCCGGTGAGAGCCGACCTATGACGAATGTTTATAATGCACACGTACCTACCTAATAGAATTTTTACTCCGCGATGAATGTTGCTTGTAACTTCAGCTGAGTTGTTCTTATTGTTGGTATTCTCGAGGCATCTCTCTTTAATGTCAGTCTGAGAATGTTCGCGATGTTTTACATAATATCAGCGTAAAGTATTTACGTCGCAGCGGCAGCGTGACTCGCGCTTCTATGAACTCGCGGAATATGATAAGCGCATTACTTTCATATTCAACAGTCGCAGTCGTGTTGAACACACTTAACCTGTACTTCTGATCAGTTGTCTGTTTTCAGCTAGATGTTTATTTATTTATTTTTACTTTTTATTTGTTTATTTAAACCACACATACAGCTATTATCACAGGTTTAGGTACCTAATACAATAGCATAGTTATATTTAAAGTTACAACTAAGACTAGAATTAATTTAGAATTAAATTAGAATATTTCTAGAATTATTTTGACAACAAAGAGTAATTTTGCAAAATGCAGCCCGTGTGAATTCACTCAGTGTACAATTGAAGCAGTCAATCTGTTGTGACACCATATTGAGTGTACGCAGCGCGCGCGTTAGCGGTGCGTGCTGCAGCAGGTTGGTGCGAGCGGGCGGCACCCAATGCAGCGGCGGCCGCCTCCGTCGCCCCACGTACCCATCAGGTACACACAACCCAACCGTGCTTAGAACGCCTGGGTTGCGTTTTTTACCATGCATAATCATAGATAAGTAAGTGGCGAGAGCTACTTCCCTTCTTACTTCTAGTTTATAAAGCTAGGTTAAGGGCATCAGTTACTTTGGTTTTTAGTCTGATAACTTCGTGTATTTTCTTATGTACAGTATACTTCTCTCCATGGCTCTTTGTGTTGTTTCAATCTTTTGTTTGGCTCTTGTCGTGAATACCCAAGATTCGCAACCGTACAGCAGGCAGGGCAATATGCAGGTATCTATTATAATTTTCTTCATGTCTATCGAGTAGTCACCTTTTAAGATCTCCTTGAGTGACCAAAATTTCTTCCATGTTATATTTGCTCTTCTTATAACTTCGTCTTCGTTGTTTGTTTTATTGAATGATACTTGTTTGCCTAGGTAGATGTAACTGACGACATATTCTTTTGTGTTTTCTTTTACATTAATGGGCTCTTTGTTGCTGTTTGTCATTATTTTGGTTTTAGTAGCATTCATTTCTAGTCCTACTTTCGAGCTGGCTTGGTCAAGTGTACATAGCATTTCTGTTAGATCTTTTGATGTCTCTTATATTATGACTATGTCATCAGCGAATCTTAGATGGTTTATATAAATATGTTTATTTTTATACCTTTTGTTTTCCAGTCTATTTTCTTAAATATGTTTTCTAGAACGGCAATAAATAGTTTAGGTGACAAGGGGTCACCTTGTCTGACTCCTCTTTCAATATTTATTGCTTCATCTGATTCTAGTCTGGCATTACTGGTACTGCTGTTATATATATTTTATGATGTTTATATCAACTAAAAAAGACATTGGAATAAATGGTGGTCAGATGAAAATAGAGTATGTTAACGAATATATTTATTTGGGTCAATTAATATCTACAGAAGACACAATGCAAAAAGAAATGGATAGAAGGATATCAAACAGTTAGAAAGGGGTTAGGTTTTGGTCGCTATTGTTATGTATATTGTTATTTTCGGAAAGTATTATATATCAAAATGCTCGTGAGGAACAGTACTACGATATTCTGCTCCGTATTAGGAAAATAGTTTTCTAATATCGAAGTTGCAGTATTTCGCCTCCGAAAAAGTGTTAGGTATACCTATAGTGATAGTGAAGTGTGAAGAAATAAGTGAATAGCGGAAAAATAGTGCTTATGTTGATCATATTGTGAAACTATTTACACCAAAAAACAAGTGGTTTTTGTTTCGTCCAACCGCGGCTGGTAAAATTGGTAACCAGATCAAAACAAACAGTGAGTATCTAGATTCTAATTAGTTTTTTATAATGATTCTAATTAGTTTTTTATGATTCTAATGAGATTATGGTCTTGTTGGAAAGGAAATATAATCTAGTTTACTTTGGTAAAAAAAAATAGAAATAAAAATAGTTTTTCAGCAAATTAATATTTCAATAGCGAAATATCCGTTTTCAGCGCTGTTTTTCAAGTTCTACTTTTTTTTTAGTAACAAATTAAAATTACATATCCTAATTTTTGGTTAAATTGATTTCTTAACTATTCAGCTAATCATTGTAAATTTTTATTAGCTATAACTCTTGTAGTTTGTGATCGTCAAGTGTTGTAAGGTCACGTGATTTTCACTAGTGAGTGGATTGGAGTGAAAAGAAGGGACAAGGTGAGATTAGAAAGTTTGATACTTTCTAATCTCACCTTGTCCCTTCTTTTCACTCAGAGTAAAACAAAATTGTAAAAGAACATGACACATGCTAAGGGAAGGGATAGAGAAGTGGACGAGATTAATCACGGAATGGTACCCGCGTGATAGTAAGAGGAGTAAAGGTAGTCAAACCGGATGTTATGACATCTGGTGATCTGGTTTGAGTACACTCTCGCATCCCTCCCTAGCATTATGTTTTAGCCAGGCCTTCAGTTTTAGTGCCCAACGCACCAAACGACCCGTAGGCGATTTTAATGACAGCAGCCATTTCAAAGGTTGGTGATAACTGGATGGCCATCAATGTAACCCCGCATACGGTCGACTGCCCAAACGACCGCCAGAGGCTCCCGCTCCGTGGTCGAATAATTTCGCTCTGCTGCTCAAAACAAACGACTGGCAAATTCAATTGGTCGTTCTTCATTCTTTTCTCCTTGAAGTCACACTGCGCCTATCGCGTAGTTGCTCACATCTGTGCGCAGGATGACTGGATGAATGGTTTAGAGTAGTCGGCCTGTATGAGGATCGGTGCTGACGTCAGAAATCTTTTTAAATGACTGAAAGCTTCAGTTTGTTCTGGTCCCCATATTCAAAGTTGATTTTTCCTCGTCAGCCTTGTCAGTGGCTCTGCTACCTCTGAAAACTTTAGAATAAATTTCATAAACCAGGAACATGTTTGTATGAATGTTCTGAGGTGTCCCAGTGAAGACGGCTCTTTTACGAGTATGTCTAAGATGGCTTGAATCTTCCCTTCATCAGCTGAGACTCCCTCCTGTGAGATCACATGACCTAAATATTTAACAGATTCTTTTGCAAATACCCATTTTTCTCGGTTTGCACGCAATTTGAACTTCATCAGCTGTTCAAAAACGATTTGCAGGTCTTCCAGGTGCCTGGAAAAATCCCCCTGTGGTATAATTAACAAATCGTCTAAATACCCTAGTATTGTAACATCTTTTAATGCTAAACCAAATCGCAATCTGTCTATCAAAAGCTGAAAAGTGGCCGGTCTGTTCGTTAGGCCGAACGGCATTCTTTTAAAACGGAAGGTTCCGAAAGGAGTGACGAAAGCCGTCTTATCCCTATCCTCGTCCTTAACTGACACTTGCCAGTACCTAGATCGCAAATCTATTGTACTCATGTGGCAACGTCCACATTTAGTAGATTGCAATAGTTCATCAATGCGAGGCATTGGATAGGCGTCCGTTTTCGTAAGTAATTAAAATAACTTTCGATAGTCGACGCAGAAACGAAAACTGCCGTCACGTTTAGGTACTAGCAAGGCTGGAGCAGCCCATGCAGATTCGCAATCTTCAATAATATCTTCAGCCAACATCTCGGTAAGCTCTTGCTGCATAATCTCCTTCTTTGCAGGTGTCAGGCGATATGGAGGCGTCGCTATCGGAGAACTATTTCCCGTATATGATGTTCCCCATATGGAGTCGGCTCCCCAATTGGATCAAACATCTGAAAATCCGTGAGTAATTGGGCAAGCTCCTCACGCTCCTGATCCTCTAAACCTGCACCCTCGTCATCGCGTAAAACATTCATCGCGGCATATGAATGACGAGGCGAAAAGGTTTCTGAAATCAATGTATACTTTTGATCTCTACTATCCGAAAAATGCCAAAGGCACTGCTTGAAATTGACAACGAGACCGTTAATGAATTCGATACCTAAAGGTGATTCATCTTTCACTTCGGGGAAAATTATGAACTTGGTGGGCACAATATTATGAAAAAGTTTCATCTGTACCTTTGCAACAAGCACCTCCATCAGGCGCGTGCAGCCATCCGCCAGGCGAATGTTTCTAGTGCACTGTTGTAAAGGATGGCCTTTTTGAATTACATGTCCATGCTGCAAAAGGGTATTTTCTGAACTTACAGAAAACTTAATGTCTCTATTATTATTATAACACACATTATTACTGACACTAGAATGCTCGTTATTATGTCTTAGTTCCGAAATAGCCAGAGCGGAAACCTGCTTGTTCTGTTGGTTGTGCGTTATCAATGTCTTGTGTTACTTAAGAAACTCGCAAATGTAGGTACATAAAGAACACTTTATATACCTACATTTGCTAGTAAGCTGATTGGTCTGTAATTGTTGATGTCAAGTGGATTACCTTTTTTAAGTAACAGTATAATATCCGATGTACACCATTGAATTGGCACAATTTCCGTTTCTAGAATCAGGATTATATAGTTCTGTGAGAGGGCCCAGTTAAATTAAATTGCCTAGTTTCAAGACTTCGTTAGTTAGGACCTGGACTTTTATCTGATTTTAATTGTTTCAACGGTAAGTATATTTCTTTTTCGTCTATAGGTATAATTGGCGGTGTGTTATTAGCCTGATTTAATTCTTTAGCTTTTACGACGTTGTCTTCTTTGCTTTTGTATAGATCTTGGTAAAAAGCGGTTGCCTGGTGTATAATGTCTTGTCCTGTATTGGTTTCTTTACATTTACCTTCCAATTTTTGTATCCATGTTTTACGTAAATTCAATTCTCTACGTGCTTATTTTGTACTTCTGAATTTGTTTAAGTTTTCTGTTATTATTCTTCGTCTGTGCCATCTATAATCTCTTTTGATCGCTTTGCTGGTTTCTTTTTATAGTCTGCTTAATTCTTTCTTTGTATTTAAATCCTTATTATTTTTATTGCTAATTCACTTCGTTTATTTATTAATGCCCGTGTTTCTTCATCGAGTATTTAATTTTGTTTTCCTTTACAAGGGCTATTTCTATTGGTTTGGCTAAATGTTATGGCTCTTTCCAGTTCATCATAGTAAGGTTGTACGCTTGTAATTCCCTGTATTTTTTTTTTCGATACATTTTTTTAGGGTTAGCTTTATAGAGTTTTATTTCGTCTTCAGTATTGAGGATTAGGTAGTGGTTTGAAGTTTTTCCTGCTCTTTTTCAGTTGGTTTAGGATGAGTATTCTTCTTGTTCTTACTAGCCTATGATCCTATGATATTTTTAGAGTGTGCGTTACCCCAGCCAGATATTGTCGAAAATCGTCATCTAAGTGCAATAAATAATTAGAAATACAGCTTCTGTAATTGGTAAGCACATTTTTAAATTTGGTAAGCTGATAGTTTTTTTAATTATTTGATAAAAACACTTCCGGCTGGAGTAACGTTACCCCAGCCAGATCTTTTGTTAAAAAATGGATATTTTAAAATAAATCTTATTGTGACGCGCACAAGGTCTTTTGGCCCAAATATTGAAATTTCCCGCGCTCCGGAGAGCGTCGCGTCGCCGAGCGCCATAGAGCGGGACGGCACTCGACGAATCAGAAAGCTTCCCGCTAGATTTTTAGATTAAGAGACTGTTTGTGGTTGGAAGAGTGATTTTCCTTAATTTTGTGCTACAAGAGGATATGTGGCCATTACTATAAAAACTTGTATTGTACCTTGCTGGATTACTACGATAATAAGAATAAAACGGTGTTTCATTGGTGTGAACATTAAACTGGCTGCCCAAGCGAAGGACTGTGATTGTGCTAGTACAACAAAACACAGTGAATCCACACCTGAGAACAATGACGCGTACACGCCGGCAATCACGTCGACAATCGGATTTTGAAGATGCCGTCGACGCCGACGAAGCGAACGCTCGGCCTCAGGTGAGGTCCAGCTTTACAACAGACGACATGGCGTCCATGTTGACGACGCTACAAGACTCCCAAACTCGGCCGTGTCCTCGAACATGAAACACGTCGTGACTCATTGTCGACGACGCTCGCGGCGGCGACCACGCCGGCCGCGGCGCCCTCGTCCGCTTTCCTCGGGAACTTCGCCAAATGTACGGCGCGGTTCAGCGGAGCGCCAGGTGACTCACTTGACGGCTTCATCGACGCCACGGACGTAGTTGTAGGCCTACAAGGAGTGCGCCCACGTGAGTGATGACAACGCACTCCGTGGGTTATCCATGCTGCTGACAGGCGATGCATCAGTCTGGTGGCAGGGAATCAAATCCACCATCAGCACATGGAATGACGCGGTGTCTTCCATACGAAGTGCATTCGGTGACACGCGTCCGCCACATCGTATTTACTTAGAACTATTCAGTATGTCACAAGGTCGTGAAAAGACTGAACGATTCGTCGCCAGGGCTCGAGCTCTATTTGCAAGACTTCCAGCCGGTGACGTCAGTGAAAAAGTCCAAATTGATATGCTGTACGGCCTCCTACACCAGCGTGTCCGTGAACGAGTGCGGCGTGATGAAATATCGTCGTACGAAGTGCTATTGCAAAAAGCGAGGCACGTGGAGGACGCGACCGACGAAGGCGAGTACCAACGTCGACGCACCAGGTCGTCACAGCAGTGGACATCAACCACCCCGGGCGAAACATCCCTCAAAACTACGCCGCCGCCACGTTGCGCGCCGGCGACGCCACGTGAGCCCCGGGGACATCCGACGCCGCTGCCACGCTAAGCGCCTACTATGCCGCGGGAGCCCCGCGTGCCGCATAATACGTCGAGCAACAACCCTGTCGCGCTGAGTACCGGCGCTGCTGCACGTTCTGCGCGCGACTCCGCGCCACGACCTGCGGGCGACGATGATGGTGTGACTTATTCGACAAATAAAGTTCCTACATGCTACGGGTGTGGCACTAAAGGTGTTATTCGGTCGCAGTGTCCAAAGTGTACAAATCACTATAACGCTGTCGACGTCGCGAGTCTCTCTCCCGCGTCTGACCACTCCGTAGATCCTTATAAGTTAAAAACTACCATTTCTCCTCCAAGCGGTAAATATAAATATTATTATGATTCGGTAGACTACTCACCGACAGATTTTGTAGCAACTCTCCCTATGAGTTTTTTTGATAGTAACTACTACTGTAGGTCTCAGTCTCCACAAGTGCTGCTTAATACACCCAGTGGGGTGGATGCACCAATTGTGCAGCTTAGTGTACCCAGTAGGGTAACTGCACCAATTAATGGTACTTTAGATACATTTTCTGTAGATAACTTTTGTGATCAGGACATTATTTCCTCATCAAGTGGGGTGACCTTGAGTAACGAATGTAGGGTGTCCATGGAAAGTTTAGAACGTTTTTCTACAGTTTACAGTAATGGTAGAAATGATTCTCTGAGTGACTCCGTGGAGCACCATGTTAAATTAAGGCCTACTTTAAGTGTTCAAATTTTAGGTGTTCGAGGGAATGCATTGTTGGATACAGGTGCTAAGAGTAGTGTTGCTGGTGCTATGCTGTACCGGTTGCTGCAGAAGCACGAGCTCCCCTGTGAGGAGACAACTCGACGAGTCCGACTTGCAGATGGCTCTGCTCGTACTCGCCCAGTACTACTTACCACTTTGGAAGTGAGGGTAACTCCTGAAAAGTCAGTGACACTTCAATTTACAATTTTTCCGGATGCTCAAGATAATGAAACGCTGCTTGGAATGGACTTCTTGGTTGCAGCGGGCATTGTGCTTGATTTTGCTTCATCTTCTTGGCATTTTTCAGGTGAGCATATTTTATATGACATTGAGTATGAAACTCCAAAGTTGTGCACTAATATATTTGCTGCTGAACTTTTGCGTGATGATGAGGGGCTTATGCTGAATCCAAATGAAAGACAGCAGTTATCTGACTTGCTACAGCAAAATAGTGATGTATTTGCAGAACAGGGGGAACCAACCCTGTACGAGCATCGCCACATGATATTCATTGTTTTAGTTTTTACCTGAACTAGCAGTTGCTAAATTCACCGATTTATGTACATTCGCTGACTAGGCTATTACGCCCGCCACAAGTCACCTACTTTATGTATTATATATTTTAATGTTTTACATAATAAACAGTCAATCATTTACGGACACAAAACAGTGATTTTATTCCCTGTACACATCCCGTGTGATTCGTCCATCTACATACAACATCTCAGTGTGCGGAACTGCTGCCCGTACAAACCCTTTACGCGGTACACCACATAGACACAGGTGACCATGCACCAATATCTGTCCCTCCTTATAGGCTCACACCTGCTAAGAAGGAACTAATGAGGGTTGAATTGGAAAATAAGGTTTTGTGTGGACTATCGTAAAATAAACTCCGTAACTAAAACTGACGCTTACCCCATGCCGCATATTGACGACTTGGTTCAGTCGAATAAACGCAACTGCTTCATGTCCACGCTTGATTTACGGACTGGTTTCTGGCAGGTAGCCATGAAGGAAAGCGATAAGGATAAAACTGCTTTCCAAACGCCCTTTGGCACTTACCGTTTCACCCGCATGCCATTCGGCTTAAAAAATGCACCTTCAACATTTCAGCGCTTAATTGATAAGCTTCGCTCTGCTCTAAACCGCGACTTCTGTCAAATTGAAGGTGATAATGTAACAATATTAGCTTATCAGGACGATCTGCTGCTCATCACAGAATCGTACTCCGGTCATCTTGCTGCTTTGCACGCCGTTTTGGTTAAGCTGCGTGCCTTCAAACTAAGGGCGAATCGAGACAAACGAGTCTTTTGTAGAAAAGAGGTAAAGTACTTGGGGCATACTATTACTAAGGATGGTGTGTCTCCTGACAACGATAAAGTACAAGCTATAGTAAGTATGAAACCACCTCAAAATCTTAAACAGTTAAGAACTTTCCTGCAGACTTGCTCCTGGTTCAGGAAGTTCGTGCCTAATTTCTCTGCTATTGCTGAGTCCCTAACACGCCTGACCAAAAAGAGTCAGCCCTGGGTCTGGGAGTCCGAGCAGGTAAACGCTTTTGAGGAGCTGAAAATGCGCCTTACGTCTGCACCTATTTTGATACAGGTTGACTACTCGCAGCCCTTAATTCTCAGAACAGACGCTAGTAGCTATGCGATAGGTGCGGCCCTTCTGCAGGGTGAGGGCATTGGAGAACAGCCCATCGAGTATGCAAGCAGATTGTTGATCCCCGCAGAAAAGAACTATAGCACCACAGAACGAGAGGCTTTGGCCGTAGTAAGGGCTGTAGAGCGCTTCAGAGGTTATGTAGATGGACATGAGGTCATAGTTAAGAGTGATCATCAGCCTCTCAAGTGGCTACTTACTGTCAAGTCACCGTCAGGTAGGTTGGTGCGCTGGGCACTTAAGCTCCAGTCATTTAATATTACTTACGAATATACCCCAGGCAAGGCTAACGTAGTCGCGGACACGTTGAGCCGCCCACCCTGTTATGACGAAGAGGATGCAGAAGAACAAGGTTTGTGTCCAGTTCTTATAAATTTACCTTCTGCTAGTCCAGCTGACTTGCGAGCAGCTCAACTAGTCGACCCAGATTTAATGAAAATTATGCAGGATCTGGAAGATCCCGACGAACTCACCTATAGTCGATGGTTAGAGAGAGGGTATGTATTGTCGTTAGGTGTTCTCTACCGTTATGACCCTGATGCTGATGCTGAAGACGCACAGTTTGTGGTGCCGAGTTCCATGCGAGAGGAAATTCTAAAGGAGCTACATGATTCACCTACTGCTGGCCATCAGGGTATAGAGCGGACTCTTCAACGACTTAGAGAAAGATATTATTTTCCTGGCATGCGCAGATATGTGACTGATTATCTAAAAAAGTGCATTGAATACCTTCGTTACAAACCATCAAATCAAAAGCCCTCAGGTTTGTTACAAACTCCATTACTTCAGCAGCGAGGTGAAGTCCTAGCAATCGACCTATTTGGACCACTACCACCTGGAGACCAGGGGGAGCGGTGGATACTGTTGATAGAGGATGTGGCTACCAGGTGGGTAGAACTTTTTCCTCTTGTTGATGCGACAGCAGAGGCCTGTTCTCGTATCCTTCTGGAGGACTACTTCCTTCGATACGGATTGCCACGACGTGTCATTTCAGACAACGGTACGCAATTTGTGTCTGCTGTCATGCAGCAATGCATGTACCTGATGAACGTTAAGCAGAAGCTAATACCATTATACCATCCAGAGGCCAATCCTGCTGAGAGAAAAAACCGGGACCTCAAGGTACAGTTATCCATCTTAGTCCAGACTACGCACACCGACTGGCCTAAACACTTGGCGAGTGTCAGATTTGCAATGAATAGCGCTGTGTGTTCCACAACAGGTAAGACACCCGCATATCTAATGTTTGCCCGGGAGTTACGAACCCCGTTCGATGTTAACCATGACTTACGCAGTATCTTGGATAAGGAAAACTTCGTTCCGCAAGTCACTCCCTACTTGCGTACCTTTATAACTTCGCTTTCCGACATAAGGGAACGAGTAGAGAAAAGTCAGGACGTACGTAAGGAAATAGCTGATAATTCTCGTATAAAGGAAAGAAAGTTTAATGTAGGAGACTTAGTTCTGCTCAAAGTCTTGATTTGAGTAATGCATCAAAGGGCATTACAAAAAAGTTCATGCCCCGACGAGATGGTCCGTATCGCGTTAGGCAGATAGTTAGCCCTACTACTTTTGTTCTTGCGGACAACTCGAATAATGTCATAGGGAAGTACCATAGCTCGGACTTAACCCCCTTGACTACTCCGTTAGGTTCAACAGCTCCACTGCAGCCTAAAAGACGCAGAGGGAGACCGCGCGGTCGTGCATTAAGTCCTAAGTCGGACTCGGGACTAGTTAGGTACCGACTTGGAGGGGGAGTGTGTGACGCGCACAAGGTCTTTTGGCCCAAATATTGAAATTTCCCGCGCTCCGGAGAGCGTCGCGTCGCCGAGCGCCATAGAGCGGGACGGCACTCGACGAATCAGAAAGTTTCCCGCTAGATTTTTAGATTAAGAGACTGATTGTTTGTGATTGGAAGAGTGATTTTCCATAATTTTGTGCTACAAGAGGATATGTGGCCATTACTATAAAAACTTGTATTGTAGGTACCTTGCTGGATTATAGACGATAATAAGAATAAAACGGTGTTTCATTGGTGTAAACATTAAATTATATAAATAATTAGAAATGAATTTGAAATAAATGGTATAACTTAATTGTATTTCCACATCACATCACATCACACCTCACCACACCACACACCCCTCTTCCTTACACATACATACACACACAACACTTGCACATGACATGACTCCCCGCACAAATACACTTCACACATACTATTCGCACATATTATTGCTTACCTAAATAAAATTACTAAATATATTTCTATAGATATGACTTTTACCTTTCAGTCATATAATTATTGTTTGTTCTACGAGGTTATGCTAGTACGTTTAGTTAGTTATGCTCCTAAGATACAGGATCTTCCTAGTTTAGGAGTCAGGGCTCAAATTTTGTATTGACTGTACTGTTATTCAACTCTCGCACACAACTTCTGTTTGCTAATTTTTCTGTACCCTTGTGATTGTATCCTAATAAAGACTTATTATTAGGCGCAATTTGTACCTTGTAAATTGGTAAGTAAGTAGGTACCTGCCTACCTCATTGATATAATGGTTAAACGTAGGTAGGTAGACATATGAAGAATGGCATAGTGGACACTTACTTTGAGCAATTTAAAGTTTATTTAAACATTTAGTAGGGTAGGATTAATTTTTCAATAAAACTAATTTTTATTCGTGACTGTACCAATTCTTAAGGACACTTATGCTAATAATTTTGGAAGGTTAGTATAATGTATGGCGCGGCCGCTTTTTCATAACATTCTAGATTTGGTCGGGTCGGGTCGCATACATCATTTTTTTCGATTATCTCGATAATTAAGTAGTGTAGAAGTCTGAAATTTCACATGTATATGATTGAACTGTATTTCTAATTATTTATACAAGATTTAGTTACCACTACTACAGTAAACTCGGTTAATCGGTCGTCAAATAAATCAGCTGCGCGCCGTGGCCGGAAAATCATCATAACTTTTTAATTACGTATAGGATACTAATGAAATTTCATTACCATTTATAGACAGTACCTACATAATAACGTTTAAGTTTAGTTTTTGGAGCGCTTATTGGAAGTGCTAGGACCTATTAAAGCATATTATAGCGGAAGACGTTTCCGAACGCTCCCATTTCCCTGGACTGCCTGGTAAGAGGTCCAATAGAGGTAAAGTGCCCGATCGATATTCGCCAACGCGCTAGCATATTTGCTCCCGCGCCTCGCGCCGACCAATCGCGGATTTGTCGTCGCGCGCTACTCGGCTGCTGATTGGCCTTAGTAATTTTAGTAGATTTCATTTGGTTGGTAGAATGGCTCTGTGTGGAAGACAGAGGAGGATGGTGGACGTTTCTAACTTGTGTGATGTACAGTGTACCTTTTGAGTATTATTAAAGTTTATGCCGATAACAAAGCCCTTTTCATTGAGAACTGACCCACCCCGACTATAATATTTTCCATTTACTAAAATAACTTCAAAACGGTGCAATATAGTGGAATCGTTTATTGCGTAACAAATTATAACTAATTAGCCAGATCTTATGTGCAAATATTACAATCATCCGTATAGTAAATTCCGAGATACAGCAATCGTGCAAACGTTACTCCAGCAGGATTTTAAATATCTTCGCAACCATAGCAAATACAAATACAAATTAAGTTATACCATTTATTTCTAATTATTTAGATAAGATTTATTTCAAAATATCCATTTTTTAACAAAAGATCTGGCTGGTGTAACATTACTCCAGCCGGAAGTGTTTTTAACAAATAATTAAAAAACTATCAGCTTACCAAATTAAAAAATGTGCTTACCAATTATGAAGCTGAATTTCTAGTTATTTAGTGCACTTAGATGACGATTTTCGACAATATCTGGCTGGGGTAACGCACACCTTTTTAGATGTTCGGAATTTTACATTGTTGAGAACTTCATAGTTCTGGACTTGTTTTGGGACATTCGTCATGTAGTCGATTTCGTTCTTGACGCTTTCGCTCGTGACTTCCAAGTCCATCTTCTACTGAGCCTTTTTTTAAAGTAGGTAAGTATTGATTATAGCCAATTTATATTCAAATGCGTAATTTAATAACCGTTCTCTTTTATTTCTTTGGCCTAGGCCATAATTTCCTGTGATAAGTTTTTCCCATATTCTGGGTTGCCCTATTTTCGCATTAAAGTATCCTAATACGAGGACTTTCTCACTTACTGTTGTATGAGCTCTTTTAAAGTCATAGTGGAATTTTTCGATATCAGCTTCACTGGATCTTTCTGTCGGTGCATAAGCCTAAATTATAGAAATGTTTAGTTTTCCAAAGTTCATTTGTAGAAGAGCTACTTCTCTCAGAGATCCCTGTGTATACGTTGTGATATTGTATTTCCATACCTTTTTTTATAAGAAAGCCAACCCCGTATAGGCGGTATAGGCCTTTTGTTTCTCCAATGTAGCAGAAAATGTAGTTTGAATATTCTTCCATTTTGCAACCTATTCTTCTAATTTCTGAAAGGCCTAGTATGTCACAGTTTATACTCTCTAGTGTTCTCTAGTAAGTTCTAGATATCGTTCCGTTGATGACTGGGACTTTTATATTGCTCTTAGATTCATTGTTCTGTTCGGTGGTTTTGTGGTTTTACTGGAGGGTTTTGGTCGTATTCTCCATGGCTACAGTGACCAGCCGGGTTGGAAGATGTTTATATAAATATTTATTATGTTGTTTATAAATAATATTCGTAGTATTCGTGCAAGAGGGGGCTTAAATGCTATCGTTGCTGCCTCTTTTTTGCTCTGGAACTGTGTTGTTGACATTTTTATTTAGCATGCTCGGTTTTATAACCTCTTCTGAAATGCTATTTGACCTTTGTAACGTTACGTGTGATTTCTGGGTACGGTTCTTTTTATGGGCTTGTGTATAGGTATTATTTTGTTATCAGTAACCAGAAAAAACCTCACACATACTCAGGAATGTGAGGTGTTTTCTAGTGATTTTGAGAGTGGCCTTTTGTTATTGTATGTAGATAACATAAATATAACTTACTTATATTTCATATTACATACATTTTCCTTTCCCATCACCAACCATCATCGTAATCGTAAAAGAATAATCAGCTGTCTCGTACATTTGGGTCGAGTAGGTATTGGAATTTTGTATGGGGCCGCTGATTATTTTTTCGCGATTACGATAGTAATCAAGTTGTTCAGTTTGATGATCAGTAGCACACACTTCCATATGACTATAACCTTTCTGTTACACGTTGTATATCTAAGGCGAGAATAAACAATGTAGCTAACTGCGGTCCTTTGCCATGACCGCGGTGTCGGCCTGCGGCGTGCAGCAACAGATGGCGCTGCGATAGAACATGGCAGCCCGTGTAAGGTATTAACTGATCATTAGGACGTGCTAAATAACTGCCTCGTATGCTAAATGGATTAGGATGATACTTTTCGTTGTTTTGTTGTTGTTATTCTAAACTAACTTTGGCCGTGGTTGTGGGCTTAATAAGCTTTTTGGGTTTATTGTTTACGTATAGGTACGTGTCTATTCCTGACCATCACATCGCGCCGGCCAGTGGGATCGCGTCATGCGGTTCTACGTCCCCAACTTCGATGTGCATCTGGATTAAAGTAAAAGCGTCAGGGTAGCTCGCGAAATTCAATTTCTTTTTTCCTTTTTTTGCAATTTGCAGGCCAGTGCTAGGTTGTATGTTGATTAATAAATTCGTTCCTCGACCTTTATGAACTTGGAGGTTTGTATTGATGATTTTGATGATTATAATTCTGTAACTACATACGTCTTAGTCGCAAATAATATTTTTTTGACGCTTAGTATTGTTCGTTCCAATAAACAAACCATAGATACTATTTTGAAAGCGGCCGCACTATTAATCTGTAAGTTGATGTTTTGTCTGTGGTGTTAAGCTAGTCATCGTAAGACCGACACGCGTAATGTACACGAAAATTTATCTAACAAAAAATACAGTTCACTATTAAGTTTTTTATGTGGTTTAATTTAATACCAGCACGCCACATAAATTGGTCCTTCGCGGAAATAAATTCAATACAAAATTCAATCTTTCGTGGGAAGCCATAGTTCGTCGTGTCGGCGTGGCTCAAGAACTCAAGAAGACGGCGAGCGTTCTGCCTTGCAACGCGTCTGCCGGCGGCATTGCTGCTGCGGAGGTTATTTGGCTGTCTGCATTGCTGCGCCACTCCGTGTCTCGAAGATCATTGATCTACAACCTACAATCGTGCATCAATAATTGCAACGCTATCGTTTTTTTAAAAAAAAGAAGAACCTGGTATGGTATGTACTTGATTTGCACACGGCTATGTGATTACGTGTGTTATATTTCTGTCCTTCTCCAACTCATAACGGGAAAAAAGGACAGAGCAAATAAATCACATGCACATCACACCGATACATGCTGCGGATGTGTATCGCAGTGCTGCTAGAATCGGAACGCGCCCCAAGGGGCAACGCAAATAGAAGACGGCGAGACGAAGGTACGGTACAGACACGGCGCAGATACGGTGCAGGCGCGATATCTGCGCAAACAGACGCGGGGACGATACGGCAAGTTAAGTCATTATAGAGCGTGATATTGACGGGATAAGACATGTATTCCTCTTCAGACGAAGATGAAGATGCACTGGCTTTGCTACAGATTATTAATTTACAGCAAAGACCAAGAAGGTATTGGATACATCCAGTGTGGAGAAATGCAGAAGAGCACAGGTACTATAAAATAATGGAAACATTATATGAATATCCTGATCGTTTTCGCACAGTTTATAAAATGTCACTGGAATGTTACCATATCGTATTGTCAAAAGTAAGAGAAGGACTTCGGAAGCAAGTTACAAATTGGAGAAAACCAATCAGCCCTGAAGAAAGACTACTGATAACTTTAAGGTAAGTGAAACTATTTTTTACAGATCAAACTTTTATTGACAAATCAAAAGATAATATTCATTGAAAATGTTTTTGGTTTAGCATCTTTGCTACAATTAGTATTTATAAATTGCTCTCAGTGTTACAGCTAATTTGAGTATCTGTCAAGCTGTCATCATGTGCTGTCCTTATCTCACAATACAGAATCAGCGCATGCGGACAGGGACAGCACATGACTACTCAAGCTAGCTGTCGCACTAAGAGCCATTTATAAATAAAGTTCAAGGCATTGGATAGTTCTCATTAAAATCACTTATTTCGTCTTCATGAGATTGGATAGATGTCTCTGGATTCGGGTGAGGTGTAGCTGGAGTTATTGGTGAAAATATTGGCAAACATAATGTAGTTGGAGTTGCCGGAGGTGCTAAGGATTGTGCTCTTTCATAAGCTCCCGGTGTCCGCGTTTGCTGATATTCTGAAATGCTGAGTTGATAATAAGCTTTCTCATCATAAGTTCGGTGTCTTGAAGGCCCAGCTATTTGTTCAATTACAGCCACTGCCGCCGGTGGTGCTGGATTTATATACTCTCCGGATATCAAAGTCAGCTGAGTTTCCGGATTTTTGTTAGCTGCTGCAGTATGTTTAGCTGTCTGCTGAGTCGAGGTAAACGAAGGTGCTGGACTTGTATTAGCTCTGGATGTAAGAGTCTGCTGGGTTGCACCTTCATTAGGATCATAATCTGTCTCTCGAGAAGGTGTTCGTGGATAATACGGCTGTGTCCTAGGATAACTAGGTACTGGGTCATTTAAAATTTGCTCTGATAAATTGAGAACGCCCATTTTAAATCTTCGTTTTTGGGCTGGTGTCATTGATTTCATATCTGGAAGCATGCTTTGAAAAAAAGCTAGATCGCTGTCTGTTTCAGGCTCAGCTCTATGTATGGTCTTCATTTGTAATGCTCTTTGACTGAAATATTCATGTGCTGATTTATTAACATCTTTTAAAGAGATTGCCCTAGATTTATTTAATAGTGGTAGCAGTGGCGGTGTTGGCGTGGATTGATTGGAGATGGAATCCGAATTTGTGTTTTCAGAAGCTAGTTGACCAGTAAACAGTGTCTCATCGACTTCTTCACTATCATTACCGTCTGTGCAATCATATTTGCTTAGATTGCTTTTGGTTGGTCGGGACTTCAAGTAATTGTCTAAAAAATGTAGATGTGGTGAAAGGTAGTACTCTTTAATCGTCTTTGCACCTGATCCAGATGGCAAATCTAGCCTTTTCTTGTTTTTGCTGTAACTACATCGAATATTCTTCCACCGTTCTTTACATTCTTGGGCTGAAAAATATTTAAGGAGATTAGTTACAATGTGTGTTTAGATTGAGGTGCCACTTTTCGCATCGTAAAGTGGCTAATGGAGTTATTTAGTAGTAGTTTAGAAAATTTTGTAGAACGGATATTGGATTTTGTATTAGAATACTTCAAAAGTTAAATGAATATAAAGGTGGCACCTCAATCTAAACACACAAATGTTACATACTTATTGCTATTTTATTTTTGTTACAGATACTACTCAGATGGCTGTTCGTTTACATCACTTTCTGGATATGTATTGAGAGGAGGCAGTACCGTCCGGCAAATTGTGCATGAAACCTCTAGCGTTTTGTGGGAATGCCTACAGCCGGAATATATGCCTGTACCTACACGACAAAAATGGGTAGAAGTTGCTGAACGGTTTTACACTCTCTGGAATTTACCGAATTGTGTTGGGAGTTTAGATGGAAAGCATATTAGAATTACAGCGCCCATCAACTCGGGTTCGACTTTCATAAATTATAAGGGATATTTCTCTATTGTATTGTTAGCAGTTGTAGATGCAGATGGTTTCTTATTAACTATAGATGTTGGTGAATACGTCCGAAATAGTGATGGGCGAGTATTACAAGTTAGCTCTTTTGGACAAGCTATGGATCTAGGCGATCTCGATTTACCGAACCCTACACCTTTGCCTGGAGAAACACAGAATGTGCCCTTTTATTTTGTGGCAGATGAAGCTTTTCCACTAAAAAGAAATATTATGAGACCATATGGTCGAAATCAATTGACTAATGAGAGAAGAGCTTATAATAACAGGTTGTCAAGGGCACGTAAGTCAGTAGAATGTGCCTATGGTATGTTAGCGTCAAAGTTTGGTGGACTTTACACGCCTATTTGCTGCAAACCAGAATATGTTGATAATATTATAAAAGCAATGTGTGTGTTGCATAACGTAATTCGCACATGTGATGGTAAAAAATCAAATCCACGGTTTAGAAATAATTTGATAGGAGCAAACATTAACATGCGATTAATGGGAGAAAATCCCTACCATATCAGGGAATATCTTACAACATATCTAACACAACGATCTCCGATTCCGTTTCAGACTAGACATAATGTTTAAAATTTAAATAAAATACATACCTGTTGCACCGACTTTTATTGCTATTTCTTGCCATATTTTGTCTTGCACATTTCTGTTACTGTACCCTGTCTTAGTGTAGTCATAGATATTCGGGTATTGCTCAATTAACTCGCAAAACTCAATATTAAACTCAATATCGTCACGCATCCTGTATACGAAGCGACGTGCGTCTTGCGTTATCTTTTGTTCGTGACTGAAGGCGGCAAGCGGACGGCGCAGGCACGCCGCTCCTCGCCCCCCGCCACGTCGCCAGCAGATGTAGGCGCAAGCGGCGTCTCGCATTATATACAGTATGAACAAAGATACGTAGCGATATATTTTAAACTGTTCAAATTTTCGTCCATATGGATATTTAAAGGCTGATTTACATTGATACAGTAGCTGGCGCCAGCTACTGTATCAATGTAAATCAGCCTTAATCCATGATTTTAATGAAAATCCGATGTAATTTAACTTATTATGATTTGATTTATGTATTTCGATGTTATTCGTATTTTAAAGTAGTTAAATAGCAAACATAGCGGTTACATATTGCAAACATAAGTACAGTCGACAGCACATCAAGCTATACAGTTTGACCTTGAGCACGCCTTTATTGCACTTGTAATAGTGGCGGCTTTCGTAGCGCAATGTTACACTTGATGTGCTCTCGACTGTACATAGGAATTATAATGATACAAAAGGAGGGAATTAGTATTCGAAAAAAAACCGAAAGGAGGTGTATTAAATGTTATTTCCACTAAATAGCACCTTGTATAATAATACTCTGTGCCGTACCGTCCCCGCGTCTGTTTGCGCAGATATCGCGCCTGCACCGTATCTGCGCCGTGTCTGTACCGTACCTTCGTCTCGCCGTCTTCTATTTGCGTTGCCCCCAACGTGCGACGGAACAGGAAACCGAAAATTGTATCGGCGTCAGCGCAGCGCACGGCCGCCAGCGCCATTTTGCATTCGGGAAGCAATCGAGCTCGAGTTAGAGAAGATCAATTTCGTTAGCATAATTATTATTGAGTGGTTTAATTGTCGTTGAAATAGCCTTACTATAGCCTTATTATAACAGTTTAAAATATTGTTAGTAACTATTACGATTGCGCAACATGGCTCGGGAATTAGCGAAGTTAGTTGCAACACGCGGTCAGAACAAAGGCTGCATCACAAAAATTGGACAATTTGTGAGTGATGCTAACTTTGAAAAAATTTCTATAGACGAAATGATTGTTAAAAAAGACAGGTTAGTTGAGTGCTTTAATAATTACTCGGAATTAAATTTAGAAATTCAAGTCTTAAATCCTGACTCTGTAGATAATTTTGATGCAGTAGAAGATAATTATTTGTATCTTTTAAGCTGTCTGAACCAGCGTATTCGAGAGAAGTCTGCGGCAACAGCAATTCTACATTCCTTGCCTATCAGCAAAGGTGGTGAGAATAACAATGGGTTCAAGGGATTGCCTAAAATAGAAATTCCCAAATTCAACGGCCAGGTGGGCGATTTTTATAATTTTATAGAACTTTTTACAAGCGTAGTGCATAATAACACAACTCTTAATAGTTGTGAAAAGTTTTACTACCTGAAATCTCTTGTAGAGGGTGAGGCCTTAGCAATTATTATACATCTAAGTCTTACTTCAGAAAATTATGAGGAGGCAATAAGGTTGCTCAAACAACGCTATGATGACAAGCCTAAAATAATTAAGTACCACATAGGAAGCATATTGGACTTAAATCCTATAAAGAAGTGTACTTCTGTGGGCCTAAGGCAGCTTGTTTGTCAATTAAGGCAGCACACAGGAGCTTTAAAAAACTTAGATGTACCTATAGAACATTGGGATCATACTTTGTTGACCATAATGCAGAGAAAACTTGATATGTATACTCTCAAGGGTTTCTTTGTGGAAACACAGGGACAAGTACCTACGTTAAACATACTTTTAACCTTTCTAGATCAACGGGCTACTGCTCTGGAGTCTACCAGTGCAGATGATGTTCAAGGAAAGAGGAATGAAAGGAGCAATTTGAAGTGTTTAGTTGGAACACATTCATCTTCATCCCATAAATGTAAGTTTTGCAACAAGGGATGTAGTAAATTATACTTATGTCCTCAATTTAAGCTTGCAAATAATGCTGATCGTTTAAACTTTGTTACAAAAAACAATTTATGCAAATTATGTTTAAATACACACAAAGGCACATGCAAGATGCAATTTAAGTGTGTGACATGTAAATCAAAGCATAATAGTTTACTGCATGATGCTATATCATCAGAGACCCATGTCTCAAATGCAACTATAGAAGCTAAAAATGTTGATAATTCTATTGCCTTAATTGCAAGGCGTGGTGACAATGTTTTATTGCCCACAATAAAGGTAAAGTTACTTAAAAAAGATGGTCAGGCTATCTGTGTCCGAGCGTTATTAGACTCTGGAAGCCAGGTGTCGTTCATTGTATCTGACATTGCCGATTTAATTAGTTGCAACTTATATGCTGCACGGGCCATTGTACAGGGGATAGGTGATGGAAAACAGGATGTTGCTTGCAACGCTGAATTTTGTATATCTTCATTGGATGATAATTTTAGTACTTCCATCAACTGCTGTGTTGTCAAAGACATTACCTGTAACTTACCACAATTTGATGTAAATGTACACAATTTAAAGCTTCCTTCTCATGTAAGGCTGGCAGATAAAGAATTTTATAAATCCCAAAGAATAAGCATGCTGCTAGGCTGCAACATATTTTTCCAGCTGTTATTGCGTGAACAAATTCCTCTATCTATTCCGGGGAACTTATGCTTGCAAAACACACGCTTTGGTTATGTGGTTGCTGGAGTTTCTAATAGTACAGGTGACCACATCAGTGGGTCAGCAAGTCTTTCAAGCCATGTTTGTCTTCACAAAAAAGGTCTCGAAATATTAAATAATAATATTGAAAGGTTTTGGGAATGTGAAAAGGTACCTGAAGTGTACTCTGAAGCAAGCTCTGAACAAAGGCTTGCTGAGGAGATATTTCAAAAAACTGTAGAACTTAAAAATAACCAGTTTCAAGTTGACTTACCTTTCAAACAAGATTTAACTAAATTGAAGTTAGGAGACTCGTTCTCATGTGCACTTAAAAGATATTTAAGCTTAGAAAAAAGGCTAAAAAAAGATTCAACATTGTATGAATCCTATAAAAAATTCATATTGGAATACATCTCTTTAGGTCATGCACAATACATTGATATTTCAAGCTGTAACTTGTCTACAGACTTAGTTTATTTTCTGCCACATCACTGTGTGATTAATGAAGGAAGTAAAACAACAAAATTAAGAGTTGTATTTGATGGATCAATGAAGACAAATGAAGGCATTTGTGACTTTTTTTTTTTTTTTTGATTGACACATTTTTTATTTACATGATTTACCTTTTATTGACATGATTTTTTTTTTTCGTTGATTTTTCGTTTTTTTTTTAATGATTTATTTGGATTTACTTTTTAATAACTTTTTGTTTTATTTTGCTAATGTACCTATCGAATTTTTATTATTGAATTGTAAACATTAAAATCCGTGTTGTGTTAGTTTTTAATGAATTTTCGACACGATGTAAACATTGTTTATGAAATAAATAAATAAATAAATAAATTTCACTGAATGATGTTTTGCTTAATGGTGAAATAATGCAAAATGATTTGTTTGGCACGCTAGTTTTATTCAGGCTTTATAAGTTTGTGCTTATTGCTGACATTCAAAAAATGTTTCGAGCTTTGATGCTGAATCCAGCACACTGTCAATTTCAGAATATTTTATGGAGAGATAACATTGCTGACAATATACAATGTATACAATTACGTACAGTGACATATGGTTTAAAAAGTTCAACCTACTTAGCAACAAGGTGTTTATATGAGCTTGCTCATAGATTTAAATATAAGTATCCATTTGCTTCTCAAGCGTTGCTTAAGAATACATATGTCGATGACATTAATCTAGGAGCAAATGACCTTTCAACATTATTGTCAATTAAGAGCGAATTAATTGAACTTTTAGCAGCAGGAAACTTCAAGCTTCATAAATGGTGTTCTAATGAACCAAGTTTATTACAGGATATTCCTTTGGAAAATCAGAGTTTAAGTGAAATAGATATCAGTAAAAATAATGTTACTATTAAAACATTAGGAATTTCATATAATGTGCAACAAGATGTTTTTATTGTTAAATGTCCCAAGTATCAGACATTAGAATCATACTCTAAGCGTGATTTATTAAGTTTTATCAGTAAGATATTTGACCCATTAGGGTTGGTTGGTCCAATTTTAGTCAATGCAAAAATCATAATGCAAGCAGCTTGGTTATCAAAAACCAGTTGGGATGAACCATTAACCATAGAATTAAATGAATGTTTCAAACAGTTTGTTAATAATTTACAGAACATGTCTGACATAACTATCAAAAGAAATATTAAAACTGACATGATGAAATCAATTGAATTAATTGGATTTTCTGATGCATCCAATCAAGCCTATGGTTGTTGCATATACTTAAAAACAATTGATTCACAAGGAAATGTCAACATGAGCTTACTGTGTTCAAAGTCACGCATCAATCCAATTAAAAGGCTGACAGTACCGCGGCTTGAACTCAATGGTGCTTTATTACTAGCCACCTTAGCTCACAAGATAATAGAAAATATTAAGGATCAATTTGATTTCAATACCTACCTATATGTAGATTCCATGATAGTACTTTCTTGGCTTAAATTAGCACCTATAAAGTTAGACAGATATGTTGCAAACAGAGTAACAAGGATTTTAGAAATTAGCAAACATTGTTCTTGGCATTATGTCAACACCAATAATAATCCTGCCGATTGTTTATCAAGAGGTGTGGATCCTCATTTATTACAAGCCAACAAGTTATGGTGGCATGGTCCAAAACATATGCTTATTAAAGATTATGAGCATGATACTAATTTCACTTTGTTAAAGGTTGATCCTGAAACCAATGTCTCAGCTGTCGTCAAATATAAACAAGAGCTAGATATTTTCAAAAAATATAGCTTCAATCGTCTTCAGAAATTGGTAGCATATGTTTATAGATTTATAAATAATTGCAGGTTGCCTGCTCAGGAGAGAACTAAATGCTCTTATTTGAAAGTTAACGAATTAGATTATGCATTAAAAATAATTATTAAACATGATCAACATCAACACTTAATGAAAGAAATAAACTGTTTATTGACAAAAAATCCTATTAAGTCTAATTTAATTCATTTGTGTCCCTTTGTAGATGGTATGGGATTGATTCGTGTTGGAGGGAGACTACAACATTCTAACCTCTCCTATGAGCAAATGCACCCCATAATTTTACCAAAGCAATCAACTGTAACCAAGGCAATTATCGAAAGGGAACACAAAATATTATTACATGCAGGACAGAAGCTAGTGTTGTCAAATTTGAATCAAAAATATCATCTCATCAATGGTAGAAGAGAAGTTAGTCATGTAATACAAAAATGCATAATTTGTTTTAAACTTAAAGCAAAGGCTTCAGAACAGCTAATGGGTTCTTTACCTGAGGGAAGAGTATCTCCTTCTCGTGTATTTGAAAAGGTGGGAATAGATTATGGTGGACCATTTCCCATTAAAATGCATCGTGTTAGAAAACCACTCATATTAAAATCATACATAGTTTTATTTGTATGTTTCATTACAAAGGCTGTGCACATTGAATTAGTTACAGACTTAACTACAGAAAGTTTCATAAATTGTTTGAAAAGGTTTATATCTCGGCGCAATAGGCCCAGTGAGATACATTGTGACAATGCCAGTACCTTTAAAGGTGCCAGCAATGTCTTAAATGACTTATACAAACTGCAATCTAATAAGAATCACCAAAGTAAGGTGCAAGGTTATGCTGCTGAAATGGGGATTCAATTCAAATTTATACCCAGTTATTCACCAGTATTTGGTGGCCTCTGGGAGGCAGGTATAAAAAGTACTAAGTACCATATAAAGAGAGTGGTAGGAGATACTATTACTACTTATGAAGAATTAAATACTATTTTAATCCAAATTGAAGGTATATTAAATTCACGTCCTTTAGCTGCATTATCAACCTCTGATACGACAGACTATTCGTATTTGACTCCAGGTCATTTTTTAACAGGTAAAACATTGTCAACATTTCCTGAACCTGACTTATCAGATGTACCAATCAATAGACTATCATTTTGGAAAAAATGCACTAAAATGGTACAGAGTTTTTGGAAACAGTGGCATAAACAATATCTGGTTTTATTACAAAATAGACCTAAGTGGTTTAAAGAAACATTAAATATAAAAGAAGGTTCTCTTGTTATCATACGTGACAAAAACACATCTCCTCTTCACTGGCCAATGGCACGGGTAGTTAAAATTCATCCTGGCAAAGATGGCAAGGTCAGAGCCTTGGACATTACAACCAGCAAAGGTTTCGTTATGACAACCAGCATTGGTAAGGTATGCTTACTTCCTGTAGAATAAGAGCAGGGTTGTACTTTGAAAAATATTAATAACCTACAAACAGCAGAGGGATGGAGATGCATGTGTTCAGTATGAGTTGATTGTTTGTGTCAGGGTCAGCATGGTGTAATCTAAATGTTGTAAAACTAATAATTTGTTTTTTCTTAGGTAGTAGCAGGCTAATAATAGTTAGACTGTGCATACATTTTACCTATATAAAAATATTAATATTTGTTCACCTGCTTCACTGGACTAGGTACCAGACTATAATTTAAGTTTATTCTTATAGTTTAAGTTTATTCTTAATATAGATTTAATCATAAGTGTAGTTTTAAGATCATAAGAAAATTTAGACATAAGAGAAGTGTATGTTTACCCAACTTCAAAACATATTTGTTTGCCTTGTTTATGTTCTTAAGGTTAAAGATTCAAGTTAACTGATGATACCTAGTTGTAACTTAGTTTATAAGATGTTTAACTTTAACTTAGCTGCCTTTCCTATAGGCACGTCTGTTTTTTAATAAACTCATCATTTAGCAACTAAATGTTAATAAAGGCCTTGTAATTAAAATAATATATTATTAGTATCTACACACGGTTCAGATTTAGCTAAAGCTCTCAACCAGTGCTCCAAAATTTATGTAATAGTTGTGAAAGATAACAATTTGTAATTATAGAACGGGGACTTATATGAGTAGAATAAATAATAAACAATCTACTTTGGTTTATATAAATTTTAATTAAGTATTATAAAGTAAATAATATAGCATGATGAGATTTGCCTCTTACATTTAAATTTAGTGAAATTTGTTTCCCGTTTCCCCAGCATGTTCGTTCCAATAAACAAACCATAGATACTATTTTGAAAGCGGCCGCACTATTAATCTGTAAGTTGATGTTTTGTCTGTGGTGTTAAGCTAGTCATCGTAAGACCGACACGCGTAATGTACACGAAAATTTATCTAACAAAAAATACAGTTCACTATTAAGTTTTTTATGTGGTTTAATTTAATACCAGCACGCCACAAGTCTCTCAATTCATTAATGCTAAATACACATTTTTTGTTGTCTGTTTTCATTAACTTATTAGTTTATTAACTGTAAGTCCTCCGTGTACTAAATAAATAAATAAGACTTTAATATATTTTAGTTACGATACTTCTGTGAATTAGTTAAAAATAAATAATGACACAAGTTTATTGTTAAAAAGTAAATGAAAGTCGAAATTCATCAGATCTGATGGCCCAATATTTCCATCTTTATTGACTAGGCTTCACCTCTAATTGCCATGACACAAAACCGCCAAAAGTGGAGAGATTTGGAAGAGAGCTACACTCAGCATAGGGTGGCCAAGGGTTGAAGAAGAAGAGAGAAGTAGAACCTCTAATTGAGATAGGATTGCCGATATTGGGAATCCTGTATTTGGCATAATATTAAACACATTTTCATAAAGGCCTCTAGGGCCACAGCGTCTCTTAAGAAAATAAACCTTATTCCTACATGGTAATTTTTAGATTAGTATGAAACATTTGATCACAGGCGCAGGAATACGCACGTACGTACCTAGTGAGCGGGGTAGACTATTTAAAAATAAAACAAATAATTTAGCACTAAGAACTTTAATTATTCTAGAACTATACGCAAACGCATATTAATTAACTTTAACTAATACAATATTAGTATCATGGGCGCCGGCAGCAGGGTGCAAGGGGGTGCACTTGCATACCCCTAACGGAAAAGATAATACATAAAAAAACCGTGTGCGTTTAGACCGCGCGGCCACGGTTTTTTTTTTATAATAATAATGCCAAGATTTTGTAAAAGTTTATTCCTAAAACCATAAATGTCAAAGTTATGGTTAAAAAGTTATAAGAGTTTGAACTTGGCCGCGCCATCGAAACGCGGAGAACCGCGCGGCCACGGAGATCTTTAAAACTAAGTGTTGCAGAGACCTGAAATTTAGGTAAATAACAGATTGAATTCTAGGTTTATATTTTAGGAGCTGTAAATCCCATGGCCGCGCCACTGAAACGGTGAATAACACGTTATCGCCGATATCTCGCTGAAAAAGCATCGCAGAAGTCTGAAGTTTTTTGTAGAACACAGATTTGAAATTTGTCAAAACTGGTAAAAATACCTCAAAAAGTCCTAGGGTTATATTTTAGGAGCTTGAAGACTAAAACCCCATGGCCGCGCCATTGAAACGGTGAAAAATACGTTATCGCCGATATCTCGCAGAAGACGCATTGCAGAGGTCTGAAGTTTTTTGTAAAACCTAGATTTGAATTTGTCAAACCTATAAAAATACATAAAAAAATCCTAGGTTTATATTTCAGGAGCTGTAATACAGTATCGCTTATAACCTTCAAGACGTTCTGAATGTTTCGATTTTTCGATTCGACTTATTGCTTACAGAAAACTTTTACAAAACGGGATTTTAGATTAAATTAAAATGTTAAGATACAAAAACATGTTTATTTCTTAAAAAAATCACATAAATCACAGATTGCTAACTTACACATTTCTGACAAAATCACAAATCACAGATTATTATTTACTTACGCAAAGAATTTTGTTCATATTATGATTTTTTAATACGACTGTAAAGTATGGTTTGTTTAAAATTACTCTGTTTTTTTTTAAATATCATAATCATCTATTTATAGACCATAATTGCTGATAATTGCTGCGACACAGTTTTGTAACTAATGCGGCTATTTACGTACGCAATCAATTTGTAAAATATGTTTTTGTTCCAATAAAGATTTATTATTATTATTGGGCTCAAAACCCGAAAAAAAAAATATGTTAGATTATGTATTGTCATAGGTTGTTCAGAACTTGCGTGCATTATCATCGTCATAGCAAATCATTCTGGAAGCATAATACATATATTTCAAATCCTTTAGACAAATTCAAAACAATGACTTTTTTAATTTAGATGCTTTTTCAGCTACTAAGCAATGGACCCCTCCATTGCTTGATAGCTGAAAAAGCACCTAACTGAATAATCTGTAATTTATAATGTTTTTTTTTTTAATTATTAAAAATAACTAAAATGAAACAATAAGATCCATCATCATCATCATCAGCCTATTAAAGTTCCCACTGCTGGGACACAGGCCTCCTCTGAGAGGGAATGGGCTATAATCCACCACGCTGGCCCTGTGCGAATCGGTAGATGTTACACGATGTCAAATGATAAGATACAAAAAGATAATTATGCTTATAAGAAATAAACATAGGACTCTTCATTTTTATTTAATTTAGGATCCTTTTTTTTTTCGGATGGGAAATCATTAAATGACTTCTCCCGCTCTGGGCGGAGCAGGAGGTAGTGTCAGACATTTACTGACTAAAACCCATCCATGTTCCTTCATCGCCCTTTGTATTCCGGGGTCACGGTATTAATTTCGAACAGTCCCGCAACCCCGGCAGGCATCGGGCCTTGCAGACCCCTTCCTTTTGCTGACTCTCTTTGAGGCGCGCGTGGAACACTCCTGCTTGTCGACACGGCCTGTCGTCATGAGACGGACGGACGGCTCGCTAGCCCATAGCCCACCGTCCACAGGCCCGCGCCTACGGTGCACGCCCGGGGCGTCTCTCGCGGCGGCTAATTTAGGATCCTTGAGAAATAATTTCTAATACAATAGGCGGAAAGTTTTCTGTAAACAATAAGTTATGGTCACCCTATCGAAACATTCAAATTGTTATTACAGGTTGTATATTATAAAAAAAAAAAAAAACTTTAGCATATTATCGTTAGTTCTACTTAATTAGGTTTTGTTTACAAAAAAAATCAAGCTAATACTTACTTTCTTTGATAAACGATCACGACTTATTTTTAAGCAATACCGTACTACATACCGTACTACAACCGTGCTCCTGAAATATAAACCTAGGATTTTTTTGTGTATTTTTACAAGTATTGACAAATTCAAATCTAGGTTTTACAAAAAAACTTTAGACCTCTGCGATGCCTTTTCAGCCAGATATCGGCGATAGCGTATTTTTCACCGTTTCAATGGCGCGGAAATGGGGCTTTAGTCTTACAGCTCCTAAAATATAACCCTAGGACTTTTTGAAGTATTTTTACCAATTTTGACAAATTTCAAATATGTGTTCTACAAAAACTTCAGACCTCTGCGATGCTTTTTAGCGAGATATCGGCGATAACGTATTTTTCACCGTTTCAATGGTGCAGCCATGGGGTTTTAAGTCTTACAGCTCCTAAAATATAAACCTAGGATTTTTTGAAGTATTTTTACCAATTTTGACAAATTTCAAATATGTGTTCTACAAAAACTTCAATCTGTTATTTACCTAAATTTCAGATCCTGCTGACGCTTATTTTTAAGATCTCCGTGTCCGCGCGGTTCTCCGCGTTTCGATGGCGCGGCCACGTTCAAACCCTTATAATTTTTTAACCATAACTTTGACAAATTTATGGTTTTGGGAATCAACTTTTACATTTTTTTTACAAAGTTTTTTTAAAAAAAAAACGCTCCGGCCTCGCGGTCGAAGCGCACACAAAAAACCAATACATCCGAGCCAGAAATAAAAGTTTTTTGGTACTTCTTCTGGGTGTTTGAATAAAAGTAACTTAATTTATCGGTAAATATCATAATACAGGGTAAAAATTCGTGGATCACACGAAACAAGGCAATATTTGGGGCTATCAGGGTATTTTTTTGATATTACAGTATCGTCGATGTTTTTTTTCACAAAATTTTTTTAAAGTTACAAATATTTTTTCTTGAGACTTGAGAGATTTTTAAAAAAGTGACAATACTCATAAATCATGGTGCCCACTGTCATAAAAGCACTTTTGTAGTGATGATACATTTCCTAGAAGCAACTAAGCACCATTTATTATTTTCAAATAGGTATCCATTTTACTCTTATTTCGTATTTATTACAAATAAAAAAAAACAATCAGTCGAAAAGTCGTAACTTTTAAAGAGATTAATATAGGGCTATTGGGCAAAGGGATATTTTTTACTGCCAATAACCCCAACTATCGCCCTGTTTCGTTTCATCTACGATTTTTTACCCATCCTGCATTTTCGAGCGCGCGCATCTTATATCCTTTGTGTTCATAAGCTTTTCTTTATAGATAGGCAGAAATAGCCGTATTTCTATAACAAAGGACAAAAGAAAACCTATCAAATACGAGATGGGTGCTAAAATTATCAAGCTCGCTACGCTCGCTTTTGGATCCTATTTTTTTCGATTGATGGGCTTTTCTGGACAGATTGGCAGTTACTGCTTGAATCTAACATTTATCCAATATGCAGTGCAAAAAAAATCAAACAACTGAAGGTTAAAAGTATGTCATATCAAATTCATGGAACTGAAGGTGCACCTTTCTGGAAAAAATGCTGCCGGCGCAAATAATTTTAGATCAAACTTAATTTATTTGCTTCAATAATAGTAAAAGAACCATTGATATTAAAAAAAAAAGAAAGATACAGCGTCTCATAAAAATCCGTAGAAAAAATCAGCACATTTCGAAATGTGCGCACATTTCACTGCGAGTGCGAGTGACATTGTCATTGCCATTGTTTTGAGGAATTGAATTAGAAACGTGACATGAGGTGTGTTGCTCGCCTTTAAAAAACAACTGTGCGGATACCTTTAGTGTAAGTTCGAATTAAATATGTGTTAAGTCAAACAGAACGTATGATTTTTAGGTTTTTTTTTTTAGTTTAATATTGATGACACTTTCTGATGTGACATTTGCAACGAACATTCAGGTTAAAACATCTAGTTTTTTTTAATATTTAATATACCAATGATACGAAAGGTTAAAGGCTCCCTCCCACACACAGGCGCGTTTTTGCGTTTCCGCGATTCTGCGTTCTGCGATATTGCGATAATGCGTCCCTAAACACAACCTAAAACAGTTTCTTATACGCAAAGGCTAGTGACTTGCTGGCTTTACTTAACAATAATTGCATTGAGATCGCTACTTGCATATGAATAATTAACAACTTACAATGTTACAACTAAACGCGTTTGGCATTCGTTTTCTTTTCGCAGTCTGACAAACACCTTCACCCCAGAGGTAAAGGACACACAAAAAAGGGCCTTGTTAGTGAGTGGGCGATGAAACAAGTACGTGCGCCCGCTGCAAGAAGTGACAGCTAACTTTATTAAAAGAAATAGAGACACAGGTTTTTAAATTTCTGTTTCTAAAAGCATTGGATAAACGGATAGAACATACTTTAATGTACACAAAAATTGTGATACAGCTATTTTGCATAATTGCTAATTCTATTGGTACAACGGCGACCATTGTCAGAGCGAGCATCATTACACTAACGCTGACTTTCTTTCGGCATTTAATGGTCGTTTCATTTTAGAAAACAGTCCTATTGCACTAAGTTTAACACATAAACACTCATTGTATACACATGCAACTGAACACATGTGAGATCAACTTTAAATATAAATTACAGACTAAATAGCCTAATTTAATATCCAAAGATTTCTTTCTTTTTAATAGTAAACGGTGCCAGGCTTTGGCACTCTCTTGTTGACAAACTTAATGAATAATATATATCTTAATATATCTCATCATCGTATCATATCTGTACAAGGCGGCGAAATTGTAAAATCTACCGAGTCTTGATTTATTAACACAAAACACGCGAGTACTATTTAGGATGGCCTAAGAAGTGACGTCTAAAGGTAAAAAGATGCATTTTAATGCGGGCATCACAACCACGGCATGTATGTTTGCGATTATCAGTAGTTTAGAAGACAATAATTCTACCTTTAGACGTCACTTCCCGGTCACCCTGTACACATTATAGTGTAAAGCTCTTTCGGCGACTTTGATAAGGTGGTGTTCCGTGTTGGTGTACATTTGTGATATTGTTTTGTAAAAGATATATAGGGTTACTTGTATAACACCGACAACCTCTCAGGACTATGTTACTAACATTATAATCAACGACTTTTGTTTGATGACTTTTAAAAATTCATCATATTTTAGTTCATCAAATTTTCATACAAAATTAACAATATTTAAATTGAACGCTCAAAATGTTACGAAGTCTATGCGAAGCAAAAGAAAGCGATAGTACAATAGCAAGGGGAGCGGGGTTAGGGCGGCGGGGGCGCTTGAACTTAACTTTACAGGCGGCCCTCAGGCGGTCGTTCGCCTTGATGCGCTTGCGTCGCGTCATTACGTGTCCTGGCAGTGCGTCGTATCAAGTGCTATACCGTTGGAACTTTACAGAAAATGTGAGAAGTCATAGGTAGTTTGTTTTTATTACGGTGTTTAGTTTAGTACGTAGGTACCGTGAAATATCAAGGTTATTTCCATGTCAAATGTCCGATTGTAGGTATCATTTGGCTTTTGCGTATAAAGGTGGGAACTGTAGCGTAGCGAGTTACTAACCCAAAAGTATTACTAAGAGGACAGTACGCAGCAGGCGCGTAGGTACAGCAAAATACAGAGTTGAAATGTGTCAGCTAGGACAACGAAATCTTGAAGTTTTGTTTTTGGTAAATGTATTATGTTTTGTAAAATCTCATAAAACAAAAGTTGTTGTTTATGATAATAGTAATATATTCCTGAGAGGTTGGTTGTCGATGTTTTACAAATAACCCGGTATAAACAAACAAAGCGTTTTTTTAAAAGCAATTCACAATTCACAATTGATTTATGTAACTTATTTACGTGTTTTATTGCAGAGAATCAGGGGCCTCACTACATATGGCACCTTAGATAGCACATCCACAACGTGTTTTGATTCTTTATGTACATACACTAAGTTTGTATCCTTTGTCTCGTACTGGCGTGTGATTTACCGGCGGGAGTTGACGGTTCGTTGTACTGACGACATGCCGTCCACGAAACGTGTCCGGAACAGCACGTTAGCGTTGTTGAACATCCCGTCTTTTAGGGACACTATTATGAACTGCAACAGAAAATATAGTTATAATGAGAACGTATTAGTAACGTAAATGTATACAAATAAATAAAATTGAAGTGTGGTGCAGCATGGCCGGCACCAGCTCGCGTTACGGTACCTGCGAGTGACGGAAGTGGTCGCGCAGCATCTGGCCGATGTTCTGCGTGTGGCTGAGGTCCAGCGCCGCGTCCACCTCGTCCAGCACGTAGAGCGGCGCGGGCGAGAACAGCAGCATGGCCAGCACCAGCGACAGCGCCACCAGCGAGCGCTGCCCGCCCGACAGCTCGCCCAGGGACTCCTTCCACGTCTTGTTGAAGCCTACACGAACCTGGACATACGACGATCGACGGTGACCAACACTTTAATGTCAAAGAGTTTACGTAAACGGTGTAATACCACCCTTAACGAAGGCTTTTTCCTTTCCGTCATTGCGACCAATTTGACGTGAAACGTCTAAACTCGTCACCTGCTGCTGCCGAGTCTTTACTAAGGGAAAACGTTTCAGTCTGTGATTCAGAATTTAATTTTCAATATGTCACTTGTAAAGATATAATTAAAACTTTTCACACCTTAAATGTTAAAAAGACCGCCGATCTATGGTCTGTGGACGTTGCTAAGTCCATTATAAACATTGTAGCTCCTTCTTTAGCTGTAATATTTAACGATTGTATTGACCGCGGTGAGTTAAATCTAATGAAAAATAGTAAAATAATACCATTGTTTAAATCGGGTAGTACATCAGACCCCACAAATTATAGACCCATTTCAGTACTACCCACATTTAGTAAAATTTTTGAAGAACTAATTTTAGACCAAATGCTAAGATTTTTTAATAAACATAAGTTATTGCATAATATACAGTTCGGATTTACAAGGGGTCGTTCAACTACTGATGTGTTGAACTTTTAGGGCACATTTATAATGCCTGAGAGGACAAATGCGATGCTTTGGGCATCTTTTGCGATTTGTCTAAGGCTTTCGATTGCGTTCTTCATGAAACATTAATCAGGAAACTACACCACTACGGAATCCGTAACGCCTCTCTGGATCTTTTTACTTCATATTTGAGTTATAGGATTCAGAGAGTTGATGTTAATGGGAAAAGATCTCCCGGTTCCGTTGTAAGAATGGGGGTACCCCAGGGCTCAATTCTTGGCCCATTTTTGTTTCTTATTTATATAAATGACTTGCCTTACCTCATAAAGGATAATCATGAGATAGTATTGTTTGCAGATGATACTTCTCTTTTATTTAAACTCAAACGTCAGCAGATAGTTACGAACGAGGTTAATAGCGCCCTGGCAAAAGTCGTTAATTGGTTTAATGTGAATAATCTACTCCTAAATGAGAAAAAACCTAAATGTATTAAGTTTAAGATACCCCATGTAAGACAAGTGGAAACTACTGTACAGATCAAGGATGAAGAGTTGAAACCGGAAGATAGCACAGTGTTACACAGGGCTACAGTGGGGCCCGCATATAGACAAATTGTCGAAGAAATTTAGCTCTGCAGCATTCGCCGTTAGAAAAATTCGTGATTTACCTGATTTAGAGACTGCCCGTTTAGTTTACTTTAGTTATTTCCACAGCGTGATGTCGTACGGTATTCTTTTGTGGGGTAATGCCGCCGATATTCAGACAATATTTGTTTTACAAAAAAGAGCAATTCGTTAAATTTATAAATTAAGTCCCAGATACTCCCTCAGAGAAAAAATTAAAGAGATTAATATTCTTACTGTGCCCGCTCAGTTTATTTATGAAAACCTTTTGTACGCACATAAAAATATTAATTTGTTTAAAAAATACAGTGATATCCACAACATAAATACGAGGAACAAACACAAATTTGTTGTTCCTGCAACGAGGCTTAAGAAAATAGGGGGTACGTTTAGATGCCAATGTATACGTTTTTACAATAAACTTCCGAGCCATATTCAAAAACTAAGCCTAAATAAATTCAAATCATTTATAAAACGGAAGCTATGTCTGAAAGCCTACTATCATGTTAATCACTATCTCGAAGATAAAAAGGCTTGGGATTAAGCTGCTCCAATGAAATTTGCTCTGTGAATGTCGAAATTTCGGACTTCGCTTGTTTATTATTAATTCCTTTCTTTTACACTTACAATATACACTATACACTTTGACATTGAATGATTTGACATGAATACTTAGTTCAGTATTTTATTTTATTTTTTTACATTATTTTATGTGACATGTATTGATTTGACATGAATACTTATTTTGTTAAGTATTTTACTTTTTTATTATTATTGTGACATTTAATGTTTATTTTTACTTTATTTTTTTTTTGACATTCGTTTTGTATATTATTGTTAATTTTATTTAATTATTGTAAATGTGAGGACCATGTGGGTCACATATTTTATTTTTTATTTTTTTCCCCACGACTGTCTGGCAGTTTGAGTACTAAAAGCGACCTACCCAAATGTCCTTTCTTTGGTATTGTTCGTCGTTTCGTTGAGCTCCTTGATTTATAAGTCGAGCTACACGATAACTGACAAATGCTTGCACTGACTGGACAGGTCCACTCAAATCTGTGTGGTTCTTTCTTCAAAAGACCATCTCAGACACTAATCTGCATAGTCCTCATCTGAATTGAACAAGATTATGTCTGGACTTCAAAAGAGACTATGACCTCTGAGTTTGTTTCGGCTGTTTCTTCTCAGAGTAGTCAGGTACGAAACACCGGCCCCATCTAGTTTTAAAAAAATGACGTGTAAAAGTGTTTGTAAGAACCGACTTGTAAAAATAAACATCATTTCATTTCATCATTTCATTCATTGTACAAACATGAATTTAGTGTCATTATTTAGCGTAAACAGAATGATTATTTTATCTTTCCAAAAAAATGGGTATAATAGGTGAACGGAGGAGTAGAAGCAAATGGCATACTCAGTTTTTTTTTCTGCTAAAAAAAATCTAAAACATTCGAAATTCGATATTTCTTGTAATTGTTTTCTGTAATTTTTTTTCAATATTTATCTTTCTTTGTTTTAATATGAAAAGTTTACTTGAAATTTGTAGTAATTTGTGTATTAATATTTTTTTTTTTTTAGTTCTAGACCATACCTGGGAACCTTCTAGTTACGGACTCCGTAACTAGAAGGTTCCATAATACTGGGGGTCAAAATTGCAACTTTTTCACAAGTTTTATTTAATATATGTTTTTTTAGGGTTCCATACCCAGAGGGTAAAAACGGGACCCTATTATTAAGACTCCACTGTCCGTCTATCTGTCTGTCTGTCACCAGGCTGTAATGCTGCTCTCATGAACCGTGATAGCTAGACAGTTGAAATTTTCACAGATGATGTATTGCTGTTACCGCTATAACAACAAATACTAAAAGCAGAATAAAATAAATATGCAAGTGTGGCTCCCATAAAACAAACGTGATTTTTTGATAATGGTACGGAACCCTTTGTGCGCGAGTCCGACTCGCACTTGACCGGTTATTTTTTGTACGATTTTTACTTTAAACACCTCCACAACTATTCAATCCATCCACCCTCGTACTATTCAATCCATCCATTCAGCACAAATGTATTGAGTAAAACGTGATTTTTCACCCCAAAAAGTCATTTCCCAGCATTCATGAAAAAAGAAAGGAAAAATGATTTATTGTTTTAACAGGTAAATCTTAAAAACTAGTGATTGGAGCCTCCTTTTAAGGTGGATGCTCCAGGGTAGCCCGCAAAATTCAAATTTTACGTTTTTTGCAATTTGCAGGCCAGTGCTAGGTTGTGTGTTGATTAACATATTGCTCGTGACTGTAAGACTTATGTAGTTATAGAATTATAATCATCAAAATCATCAATACAACCCTCCAAGCTCATAAAGGAGCAGGAATGACTTTGACCTTGAAAAAATACTACTATATTGACTGGTGTCCTGTTTATCACAGCAATGACTTGGACACTAAGGTGGCCGAGTTTACCAAGATACTGTTGAAACTTTTTGATGTCCATGCTCCGCTGGAAAAGGTCAGGGTGAAGCATCTTCCAGATTCTTGGTTGTCGAATGCAATTAAAAAGGAGATGTCTAAAAGGGATAAGGCGAAAAGGCGTTACAAAAGGGACCCTAGTGATGAGAACTGGTCTCTCTATAAGAAACTGCGTAATCGCTGCGGTCGTATGTGTAAGGATGCTAAAAGGCGTCACATACACGACACAATTCAACACTCCAACAAAGTTTGGCAATTTCTCAAATCCCTTCGAATCGGCACAGCTACGAATGACAGCACGCCTGATATTGACCTAAACACGATTAATTTACACTTCTCCAAATCACCAGTGACTCTGGATGATGACGTTAAATCTTCCACTCTTAACAATCTCTCTAATCTTCCTCTGCCAACATGTACTTCTTTCTCTTTTCACCCAGTTACAGAAGGGGACATTAAGCGGGCCATTACATCTATTTCTACCAAAGCAATGGCTGATGATGGTCTGCAACTTCAAATGTTCCTTCCTATCCTTGATGACCTTATTCCTGTTATTTTACACATGGTAAATTATTCCCTCTTTTCTGGCTCCTTTCCTTCTGCTTATAAGGCCTACGTTTTGCCTCTTCCCAAAGTTGCAAATCCCTCTTCAGTATCCCAGTTTCGCCCAATCTCAATACTTCCAATCCTGTCCAAGGTCCTTGAGAGTGTTGTTAATAATCAACTATCGCATTTCCTTTCTATTAATGGCCTGCTTAGTCTTTATCCGTCTGGATTTCGTCCTGGACATAGCACTGTTTCTGCCCTAATTAAAATTACTGACGACATCCGATTGGCTATGGAAAACCGACTCCTTAAGGTGTTGGTTCTATTAGACTTTAGCAGTGCGTTTAACTCAGTTGATTTTGACATCCTCTCAGGTATCCTTTTCTCCCTAAACATATCTCCTTCTGTGACTGCTTGGTTTGATTCATATCTTCGAGGTCGCTCGCAGTCAGTACACTTGAATGAGGCTTGCTCTCATTGGTGCGATCTTTCTGCGGGTATTCCTCAGGGTGGCGTCCTTTCTCCACTTCTTTTCTCCGTTTTCATTAACGCTGTCACCAAGGTATTAACTTCACATTATCATCTCTATGCAGACGACCTGCAGCTTTATCGTCATTTTAAACTTGAAGAGCTTCCTAGAGCTATCGATGCCATCAATAATGATCTTCACTACATCATTCAGTGGGCTAAAAGTTTTGGACTATTAGTCAACCCAACAAAATCACAAGCTCTCATTACTGGTGGCAGATACTTCGCCAATTTATTAAATCAACAGTCCCTTCCTCCTGTTGTGTACGATGGTATCGCTATAGCCTACTCCAAGAAACTTAAAGATTTAGGTGTATTCTTGGACTGCAACCTATCTTGGCATGTTCACATTGCTGAAGTAAGCAGGAGGATGTATTGTTCGTGTCGGTCTCTTAAGCGTCTTCAGAAATTCTTGCCATTTGAAACTAAAATTACTCTTGCTCAGTCTCTCCTTCTACCTCTTCTAGACTATTCTGATTTATGTTTTCTTGATGCGACTGAGGAACTTCTTAATAAGCTCGAACGTCTGCAGAATTTGTGTATGAGCTTCATTTTCAGGCTTCGTAAGTACGACCATGTGTCGGAGTTTCGGAACCAGCTGAAGTGGCTACCTATTCGGCAGCGTCGAGATTGTCACACTCTTTCGTTTCTCTTTTCCATTCTTCACAATTCTAAAGCTCCTTCGTATCTTCGGGAACGCTTTGAGTATCTCGTTCCTAGAGGTAAGCCTTGTCGCTCATCATCATCTCTTCTCCTTCGTTTCCCTGCCCACTCCTCAAGTCGGTATGATGGATCTTTCACTGTTCGTGCTGTGCGCCTTTGGAATTCACTTCCACACTCCTTGCAGGATAGCCCTTCGTTAGAGGTGTTCAAGAGAGGAATAAGGGAACATTTCCTGTCAACATGATCAATATGTATGTATATAATATGTTTATATATATAGGATTTTATAGGTATGTATGTATATACTGTATGTATGACGTATATTATATTGTATGTTTGTAGTTTAGTTTATAAAATTAATTAATTTAAGTTTTAAACTTAAAATGTTACTGCACATTCATAAGCGCATCCTCTTCTGCAAATCTCGCTATGAAAATTAGCCCAAAACCCGATTCTGGGTTACATGTACATAAGCCATATAATTGCAATTTATATGTATATTTGTTTTTTTTTTGTGTGCAATAAAGAATAAAACTATGGATTTTCGGAAAATCCAAAAAAAAACATCGTCGCTATCTCTGATTTTCATTTTAATTTTCGTTATCAGCGACCTCAAACACCATGAAAACGACACTCATGATGGAAAAACCAAAAAAAAATCTCGACGCCACCTGATACCGTTTGAATTCTAAATAAGTTAGTCACCGAACATAACCTAAATTACATACATTTTGCGTTCAACTAAACAGCGCGCGAGGTGAGTTCCGTCGCATTCATTTCACAATTTTACAGTTTTACTTCGACAGATTATAATGTACCGAAAAATAATGCGTTAAATAGTAAGCAGTATGTTCGGTTGAGCATCTTTCGATGTTTGGTTCGTACCTCGAGTCCGTCCAGCACGGTCATGCCGTCTGGCGGCCGCAGCTGCGCCTGCGCACCGGGCAGCAGAGTGCTGAAGATAGAGCCGAAGTCGCGGTTGACCTGCTCGCACGCCGACACGAGCGTCCTCTTCTTCTTCTCGTCCAGCTCCGCCATCACCTGCACCAGCTTGGCGCGGTCCGCTTCTACTATCTGCTTCTTGCGCATCACGTCTTGGTACTGTAACAAACGTACGCAGCCTGCAATGACCTTCACCTCCCATACTTATTCTAACATAAGTAAGCGGTCTACGTCTGAACAGCGAATTAGTAAGGTTAACCGTACTTCTATGTATGTAGGCAATTGTTAACATAGACGTGCGGTCGACGGACCGGGCTCAGACTGTAGCTACTATTGGAGAGTTCTCTCCTTAAGCTGGGCCAGCCTGGGTCCAGCTGGGCCAGCCTGGCTCCAGCCACGTTATGTTCATACCTGTTCCTCCTCCTTGCCCAGCAGCGTGTGTGCCCGAGCGTTGAGTCCTCGCGCCAGCTTGTCCTTCCTCTCCTTGAGCTATGCCAGCCTGGCTCCAGCTGGGCCAGTGTGGCTCCGGCCACGTTATGTTCATACCTGTTCCTCCTCCTTGCCCAGCATCGTGTGTGCCCGAGCGTTGAGTCCTCGCGCCAGTTTGTTCTTCCTCTTCTTGAGCTAGGCCAGCCTGGCTCCGGCCACGTTATGTTCATACTTGTTCCTCCTCCTTGCCCAGCAGCGTGTGTGCCCGAGCGTTAAGTCCTCGCGCCAGTTTGTTCTTCCTCTTCTTGAGCTAGGCCAGCCTGGCTCCGGCCACGTTATGTTCATACCTGTTCCTCCTCCTTGCCCAGCAGCGTGTGTGCCCGAGCGTTAAGTCCTCGCGCCAGTTTGTTCTTCCTCTTCTTGAGCTAGGCCAGCCTGGCTCCGGCCACGTTATGTTCATACCTGTTCCTCCTCCTTGCCCAGCAGCGTGTGTGCCCGAGCGTTAAGTCCTCGCGCCAGTTTGTTCTTCCTCTTCTTGAGCTAGGCCAGCCTGGCTCCGGCCACGTTATGTTCATACCTGTTCCTCCTCCTTGCCCAGCAGCGTGTGTGCCCGAGCGTTAAGTCCTCGCGCCAGTTTGTTCTTCCTCTTCTTGAGCTAGGCCAGCCTGGCTCCGGCCACGTTATGTTCATACCTGTTCCTCCTCCTTGCCCAGCAGCGTGTGTGCCCGAGCGTTAAGTCCTCGCGCCAGTTTGTTCTTCCTCTTCTTGAGCTAGGCCAGCCTGGCTCCGGCCACGTTATGTTCATACCTGTTCCTCCTCCTTGCCCAGCAGCGTGTGTGCCCGAGCGTTAAGTCCTCGCGCCAGTTTGTCCTTCCTCTCCTTGAGCTGAGCCAGCCTGGCCCCGGCCACGTTGGCCTCTCTGAAGTCATACACGCCGCCCGCACCGCCAAAGTACTGGCGGTCTGTCGCTATCCACGGATTCTCGTCTTCCATTGATATGATCTGGTGAAAATTATAATCGGGTGTTAAACAGAAATGGGTAATTTTCTCCGTGTGGTAAGAGGTCTAAAACCACGGTAACTTGATAATAGTGGACTGTAATATAAGATTTTACAGAAGGAAAAAAAAGGTCCAATAGATTTGAATTGGCGAAAATGAGTGTTGTATGCAATCGCTCAGTAGCGCGGACGATGATGCACTGCCCACTAGTGGGATGACAGTGGTCACGTGTGCGTACCTTGGCCTGCAGCTCAGTGGCCTCGACCTGCAGCTCCTTGCTGGCGTACTCGAGCTCCTTGATCTGCAGCTCGAGCTCGCCGCAGTTCTTGCGCAGCTGTTCCTTCTTCTGCGCGATGCGCGTTATCTCCGTGTTGCGCGTCGCTATCTCCGCCTTCTGGCGTTTGATGCAGGACTGCATCTCTTTAACGGCCTCCTAAAAAAACAAATCATTGGTTTATTGGCTTAAATAACAAAAAAAGTCTATAATACTATAAATAAAGGGAAGTTTTCTTTCAGCTCAGCATACTAATTAGCCTACTGTTATATTATTATGTATGAATGTGTTGTGGTATGGTTTTACATACCTATGCCAATGCATTTCGTAGTTACTCAGTAAATGGTTAGCTTGAATTGAATTTATATTATTTGATTTTTTTAAGTGGGCGTGGATGCCCAAATCCGAAACTATGAGGAATAGCGAAAAATACTCAAAGGAGTCTCGCTCGAGCCCGGTTTTGATGAAATCTAAAACTGCATAAACAAACTAGTTACGTACGGTAGCAGCAGCGTGTTCCTGCTTGGCTTGGTCCAGGCTCTCCTGCAGCAGTTCTGCAGCCGCCTTGGTCTCGGCCAGCTGCTGCTTGCTGGTGGTCACGGCGTTCTGTAATTCTGACACCTCAAGCTTCAACGTCTCTAGTTCCTGCTCCCGCTGCTTCCACGAGCTGCCGTGCAGTTCCGCGTCTTTCTTAGCTTTCTTCAACGCTTCTTCAGCTTTTTTGAACTCTCTGGTAACAAGTCAGAAAGTTATCAATAGTCAGTCAGGCTAATTATTTGGAGAATAATAGAATAGATTCTTCTGGGCATGTATTACTGCAGAAGTAGCGGTCATTGTGCAACTACACTGCAACTACTGGGCAACCACATTACATTCACAGTTCGTATGTCTTGTGACTGGGACTGGAGCTACATTTAATTTTCATCTTTGTTTCGACAATACAAAAATGCCTGTAACTGGCCTACTTGAAATAAATGCTTTGATTTTCATTTTCAACGACCCCAGGAGAAATACACTCATTTTATTTCCCAACTATGCAATAATGTGGATAGATTTATAGTTTACGTTTTGGTGTGCGTTTCGATGGCGCGACCACGGCAATATTTAAAAAACAACCTAATCCAGAATTTTGTAAAAATTTGTAAAAGTTGATTACCAAAACCATAAATTTGTCAAAGTCATGGTTAAAAAGTAATAAGGGTTTGAACCTGGCCGCGCGCGGCCACGGAGATCTTTAAAACTAAACTTTGCAGAGACCTGAAATATAGGTAAAAAAAAGATTGAATTTGAAAAAAAATTGTTAAAATATTACACACAGAAAATCACTAAAAAACTTCAAGCTCCTAAAATATAAACCTAGGATTTTTACCTAAATTTCAAGTCTCTGCAAGGCTTAGTTTTAAAGATCTCCGTGTCCGCGCGGTTCTCCGCGTTTCGATGGCGCGGCCACGTTCAAACCCTTATTAATTTTAAACTATAACTTTTTGTTTTGTTTTGGTTATGGTTTTTTTTTTATATCGCTGTGATCGCGCCGTCGAAACGCACACAAGTTTTGATGTTTTATAGTTTAAGTTGGAAAAAATGTGTTTTATGGTGTAAATATTCATAATCAACGTTCCTTATTGTTATAGCGTCCGATTACATACTATACATATATGGCATATTATATTATGGTTAACTTTTCGATTTCGCGTATTCAATCATTGTTATCGTGTCATTTTAACGGTAAGTGATTGTCATGACATCACAAATGTCAACAGTAGTTTATTCAATAATTTGGAAAATATGTATAACAATAGTTGGTAGCTAAACAAAGCAAAACAAATTAAAGTAAAAAGCAATTTTTCGCGCCCGTGTTACGTAACTAACACTGTACTGGAAGTTGCTACGAAGCTCGACGCTCACCCGCCGGACGCATCTAATAGGCAAACAGTCTACTAGCCTAAAACCCATTGATAAATTTACGCACACATTGGCACATTGGTGCATATTTTCGTGTGTATGAACCGCACACATGTATATATTGCAGCCATTTTTGGGCGGTAACTCCTGCGAGTGTAGCTGGGCTATGATTGGCTGCTACATCACGTGGTGGATGGTGGATGTTCTTTAGCCCGCGAAATTCAAATTTCCTTACGTTTTTTGCAATTTGCAGGCCAGTGCTATGTTGTTATGTTGATTAAAATATGACTACATACGTCTTACAACCGCAAATCATATAATCATCAACATACAACCTAGCACTGGCCTGCAAATTGCAAAAAACGAGAGGAAATTTGGATTTCGCGGGCTACCGTGCCTCAATGCACTAAGCAGGGTTGGTTCCGGTTCCCTTCCAAATTAAATATAATTTAGTGGAGATTTCGTATTATCCTGCAAAATTTTGTTGATCACTGTTGTGAAGCAACTCGATATGAAAATGATGCAATTTTATTTGGTCGTATTTTTCCATCGACAAATTAGAAATTATATTTTTCTGAAGGAAGCCATTATTGTTTCATTGTGACAAGCAATTTATATCGCGATCTTGAATGTTTTAATTTTAACATATTAAGTTATTTACACATTTGTTTTGAAACAAAAAACGTACATTTAACAGTAACAGTAGTGTAAATATTAATTTTGTTGTGTATTAAACAATGGTGTTTACTTGTGACGTTTGTGCTGATAATGTGTGTTTGTTAGAATTTAAAGGCAATAAGTTTTCTCAATTATCGTATAATGACAAGCTTCAAGTTGTGTCTAAAGGTAGATGTGTACCCGAATTACTAGAATTAATCCAAAAATATGGTAATTCATCGCGTACTCGTCATTTCAATCCACAAAATTATGCAACATTTACCTGGCTGTGTGGCTGTACATACAAATAAATTATTTGGTTTTCCGTGCATTTTGTTTAATACTTCCAGTAAGTGGAGTGAGGGATTTATTGATTTGCATAATTTTCATTCCTCGGCCAAAAAGCATGACCTATCAGAAAAACATATAGAGGCTTGCTTAAAGTTAAATACATTTGGTAAATCACGTATTGAAACTAGTATTAACAGCCAGTTAAGACTAGATATAGGAAGGCATAATTCTAAAGTAGATAGGAATAGAAATATTTTTAAAGACTGATCGATCTCGTATGCTTTCTGGGAAATCAAGAATTTGCTTTACGCGGCCACGATGAATCATTATCATTTATCATCAATGAATAGAGGTAATTATTTAGAAACAGTAGATTTATTAACAAAGTATGATGGAGTTTTAGAAACCCACTTACAAAATGCAAGTACCTCATTCACGGGCATGTCGAACAGAACGCAAAATGATTTGATCTCAAGCGTTGCATCTGTGATGAGTGATCTTATTAAAGACGAAATTAAACAGTCCCATTATGTTGCTGTCATGGTGGATGAAACACCGGACATAAGCGGCCGAGAACAATTTAAATTAATTGCACAAACTTATGACGGGGCAGCAGTTTTATCCTCTCAAATTAACGGCGTACAGGCTTTGGTGAGGCAAAAATGTCCGCAAGCTATGTATGTTTGGTGTTCCGCACATGTATTAAATTTAGTTTTATCGAAATCTTTCGAACTGGTTCCTGAAACCAAACGCATTTTTAGTATGATAAAATCAATTGCGGTTTTTTTTCACAGTAGTACGAAACGAATGGCGTATTATAACGACTTTAGCTGCCTCGTGTCGCGGAAACAAGGTGGACATATCACTCGCGCACGTTAAATATAATTAAAAACGAGTCCACACACCTCCTCCAGTTGTTTGAAGAAATGAATGAAAATACACAACACTGGGATGGTGATACATTGTCACAAGTTACTTCATTTTTATTTAACATGAAAGCATGCAAACATTCGCGGATATTTTTGATGAAACCGATGTTTTATACGATATTATACAGAAAAAAACTTGTGACATCGCGTATTGTGTTAAGGGGCCGGGGAGCGTGAATTTGTCCATACAAACGTAGGTAGGTAGGTACTTCATCATCAGCCTATTAATGTTCCTACTGCTGGGGCATAGGCCTCCTCTCTATGAGAGGGAATAGGCCCAGTGCGGATTAGTAGATGCCACATGTCTTCGAATTTTTTGGTTCTAGGATACTTATGCCGGTTTCCTCACGATGTTTTCCTTCACCGTTTTGAGAGCAGAGTTGATGAATTACACAAAGTAATGCGCCTGCCTGGGTTCGAACCCACGACTTAGGCGCGGGCAGTATTATACTAAGTCTATGGGCGCGGGACAAATACAACACACGGTATATCGTCACATCCTCGTCAGCGCAATAATATACCGTGTAGCCTAAATTGCACTTTATTTACATGCATTTTGTATGATATTTGAATGGAATAGGAAGCCGCCCGCGCCATGTCCACGCCCGATGCCTCTTGTATTTGTCCCGCGCCTTACTGTTCGTAAGTCGGGGCCGCCACCACTGAGCCACCAGTTCGTACTTTTATTTCAGATTTTCAGGCGAACCGTATACTTATTCGTTACCTACATTAGTGGTATAGAAAGAGTAGTAAGTAACCCAGATATTTTTTCAACAAAGCCTAGATTTTGAGTTAATCTAACATTTGAGATAAAAACATTGTAGACAGATTTCCTAAAAACGCATTACTATTCTGCACATACACTAACGATTGATTCAAAGTGACTAACAAAAATAAAGCAAATAATGAACATGATAACTACTAAAAAGGTAAACACCAAACACTATTCACACACGCATAGGTAAACACTATTCACACACGCTCACGCGCGGCTACGAAACAGGCCGGGGAGTGTGAAACAGAGACAACAATATTTCAACGTGTTTTTGCCTTCGCTTCGAATTGCAGTTGCGAGCGGACGGCGCCGCACTCTTAAAAAGATAAAACAATTCGAGTCATTTTTAGCTCATTAAGAGACAAGTTCGAGAACAATTATGATGCAACTGCCCTCATAACCGGACCACCCAAAAGATAATATATAAAAATACACTATCGGCGAATTTTTAACGAAATAATTGATAATGTACTCACCGAATTAAGAGATCGTTATATGAATATTAAAAATTTAATTTAATTTCTATAGAAAAAGAATTAATGGTCGAACTACGACGCAAGCCTACTTTTTATGACGAGGTCTTAAAATCATATTTGAAAAAGCATAGGCGAGTAGATTTAATTTATAAATAAGTTGATTTTTTCACAGATTTCAAATCCATAGTTAACTTATTAAATATATTTATACATGCGAATCACAATGAAATAGGGCCTTCAAAGGCCGCTTTGGATATCTTGCAAGTGACGTGTTCTGTAACTATCACCCACTCACTTGGTTAAGATATTTGAGGTGGCAGAATCTTTCTTCTGTTTGCATCGTTAGAAAATCGTGAGTTGAACCTTGAATAATGTGGTGAGTTCTTGACTTCTTGCATTTATAACTTTTGTTTTTACAGGCTTATTTTCAAATATTATAAATCAATAAATGGCCTACCCTTCATGGTGGACCACTGCACGCCACTGGTGACAGATACCCCTCAAGTTAAAGGGAAAAATATACAAGTCCGTGATTAGACCTGTCGTACTGCATGGATCGGATTGCTGGGCTGTGAGGAAGATGGATGAAAAAAAGATTGCCTGTAGCGGAGATGAGAATGTTGACAGAGGAGAATGGAAGAAAAAAACGTGTGGCGCCGACCACAAGTAACATGAGACAAGGGCAGGAAGATGATCACGGTAGCGCAGCACTCACCTCTCCCTGTGACCCTTGATGTAACATGAGACGAGGGCAGGAAGATGATCACGGTAGCGCAGCACTCACCTCTCCCTGTGACCCTTGATGTAACATGAGACGAGGGCAGGAAGATGATCACGGTAGCGCAGCACTCACCTCTCCCTGTGACCCTTGATGTAACATGAGACGAGGGCAGGAAGATGATCACGGTAGCGCAGCACTCACCTCTCCCTGTGACCCTTGATGTAACATGAGACGAGGGCAGGAAGATGATCACGGTAGCGCAGCACTCACCTCTCCCTGTGACCCTTGATGTAACAAGAGACGAGGCCAGGAAGATGATCACGGTAGCGCAGCACTCACCTCTCCCTGTGACCCTTGATGTAACATGAGACGAGGGCAGGAAGATGATCACGGTAGCGCAGCACTCACCTCTCCCTGTGACCCTTGATGTAACATGAGACGAGGGCAGGAAGATGATCACGGTAGCGCAGCACTCACCTCTCCCTGTGACCCTTGATGTAACATGAGACGAGGGCAGGAAGATGATCACGGTAGCGCAGCACTCACCTCTCCCTGTGACCCTTGATGTAACATGAGACGAGGGCAGGAAGATGATCACGGTAGCGCAGTACTCACCTCTCCCTGTGACCCTTGATGTAACATGAGACGAGGGCAGGAAGATGATCACGGTAGCGCAGCACTCACCTCTCCCTGTGACCTTTGATGTAACATGAGACGAGGGCAGGAAGATGATCACGGTAGCGCAGCACTCACCTCTCCCTGTGACCCTTGATGTAACATGAGACGAGGGCAGGAAGATGATCACGGTAGCGCAGCACTCACCTCTCCCTGTGACCCTTGATGTAACATGAGACGAGGGCAGGAAGATGATCACGGTAGCGCAGCACTCACCTCTCCCTGTGACCCTTGATGTAACATGAGACGAGGCCAGGAAGATGATCACGGTAGCGCAGCACTCACCTCTCCCTGTGACCCTTGATGTAACATGAGACGAGGGCAGGAAGATGATCACGGTAGCGCAGCACTCACCTCTCCCTGTGACCCTTGATGTAACATGAGACGAGGGCAGGAAGATGATCACGGTAGCGCAGCACTCACCTCTCCCTGTGACCCTTGATGTAACATGAGACGAGGCCAGGAAGATGATCACGGTAGCGCAGCACTCACCTCTCCCTGTGACCCTTGATGTAACATGAGACGAGGGCAGGAAGATGATCACGGTAGCGCAGCACTCACCTCTCCCTGTGACCCTTGATGTAACATGAGACGAGGGCAGGAAGATGATCACGGTAGCGCAGCACTCACCTCTCCCTGTGACCCTTGATGTAACATGAGACGAGGGCAGGAAGATGATCACGGTAGCGCAGCACTCACCTCTCCCTGTGACCCTTGATGTAACATGAGACGAGGCCAGGAAGATGATCACGGTAGCGCAGCACTCACCTCTCCCTGTGACCCTTGATGTAACATGAGACGAGGGCAGGAAGATGATCACGGTAGCGCAGCACTCACCTCTCCCTGTGACCCTTGATGTAACATGAGACGAGGGCAGGAAGATGATCACGGTAGCGCAGCACTCACCTCTCCCTGTGACCCTTGATGTAACATGAGACGAGGCCAGGAAGATGATCACGGTAGCGCAGCACTCACCTCTCCCTGTGACCCTTGATGTAACATGAGACGAGGGCAGGAAGATGATCACGGTAGCGCAGCACTCACCTCTCCCTGTGACCCTTGATGTAACATGAGACGAGGGCAGGAAGATGATCACGGTAGCGCAGTACTCACCTCTCCCTGTGACCCTTGATGTAACATGAGACGAGGGCAGGAAGATGATCACGGTAGCGCAGCACTCACCTCTCCCTGTGACCCTTGATGTAACATGAGACGAGGATTTGAAGCAGGCAGCTCGAGCCTTTTTTTTTTTTTTCGGATGGGAAATCATCAAATGACTTCTCCCGCTCTGGGCGGAGCAGGAGGGAGTGTCAGACTTTTACTGACTAAAACCCATCCATGTTCCTTCATCGCCCTTTGTGTTCCGGGGCCACGGTATCTCTTTCGAACAGTCCCGCAACCCCGGCAGGCATCGGTCCTTGCGGACCCCTTCCTTTTGCTGACTCTCTTTGAGGCGCGCGTGGAACACTCCTGCTTGTCGACACGGCCTGTCCTCATGAGACGGACGGACGGCTCGCTAGCCCATAGCCCACCGTCCACAGGCCCGCGCCTACGGTGCACGCCCGGGGCGTCTCCCGCGGCGGCCGGGACGCTGTGAGGTTCTCTCCCTCTCACGTTCCGCCACCTCCTTCTCTAGCATTACTGCTTCGCAGAAGGAGGTGACGGCGTCCCATTCCGTCTCGCTCCGGACCATGGCTTGCACCAGGGCCGGACGCGAGAGGTCGCCGCCGCCAATCGCCGCTTCGAGGACACGGCGGTGCTCCGCCCACGCGGGGCACACCTCCACCGTGTGCTCCACCGTGTCCTCCGGTCGATCCTCGCAGTGGAAACACCCGGGCGTTTCCTCCCGCCCGATTCGGTGCAGGAACCTCCCGAAAACACCGTGTCCGGTGAGGACCTGCGTCAGGCGGAAGGTGAGGACGCCGTGGCGTCTCTCAAGCCACTCCTCAAAGAGGGGACTTACCGCCACTATTGTGGCGTGCCCTGCACGGGGTTGCGACAGTCGCTCTCTCCATGTCGCCATGAGATCACTCCGGAAGTCTGTCCGCTGAGCGACAATTTGTCGCGGCAGCGGAGTTTCCCCCCGGCGTAGCACCTCCGCGCGCCATTCATGTAGGCGCGCGAGGACTATCGCCTCCAGACCCCATGGCGGCAATCCGGCAAGGAGGCACGCCGCCTCACGGGAGATCGTGCGGTACCCCCGGGCCAGCCGCGCCGGCTACCACCTGCCGGGGCGCGGTCAGGTAGTGGGCGGCGCGCCGCCTCAATGAACGCGCCCACACCGGGGCCCCGTAAAGGGCCATAGACCGCACGACTCCCGCGTAGAGCCTCCGGCAGGAGGCGTAGGCAGCTCGAGCCTGGAATATCAAGTTGCATCAAATTCTATCGAATATTGGCTTTGCACGAACATCTGCGGAATCATGTGTTTACTTGATAAAGTTTGGTAATGAAACCATAATACTTGCAGTCTATGTTGACGATCTAATTGTTTTTTTACAAAGAAAAAAGTTTATTTGACGCTGTCAAAAATGACTTGGAAAAGTTTTTCTCACTAAAAGATTTGGGTGTATTGTCGTATTGTTTAGGGTTAAATATTAACCGTGTTGACGATAAAATTGTGGTCAGTCAGAAGACCTATATCCAGGCAGTGTTGGAGCGGTTTAATATGCGAGATTGCAAGGAGATGTCTACACCTTTGGAGAATAACAAGTTGGAAAAAGGTAAACCAACATCTCTTGGTGAATATCCTTACCAAAACATGATAGGATGTCTCATGTACCTAGCTGTGAATACGAGACCCGATATAGCTTATGCCACAAGCTATTTAAGCCAGTTTAATAACTGTTATGATAAGAGGCATTGGTTGGCAGCTAAAAGGGTGTTACAGTATTTAAAAGGTACTATGGATTGGAAGGGATTGTCCTCTCAAAAAGAAGGAGAAAAAGGCAAAGGCGAGCTGCTCTACAGAAATTTGTTCTAAAGATAAGGGACTTACTGCTTCTAGTTCAGGAAATATGGATGCATGTGTCACGGAATTGGTTTTGGATGGTGTCACGCAACTGGCTTTGTCTGCACCAAGGGTTCAGATGCCTGAGAAGTGGATTATCGACTCTGGTGCGTCTACTCACATGACTCCACATGCTAAATGGTTTAATAGTTACCGACCCTGTGATGGGAAGATAACTATAGCAAATGGTAAAAGTTTGCCGGCTGTGGGTTTAGGAGATGTTTCTATTGACACAAAAACCGATATCAAAAAGATTTTTAATGTTGTACATGTTCCTGGCCTAGATTGTAATTTACTCTCAGTCAAAAGGGCAGTGGAGAAAGGTTTCTCGATTGTTTTTGATACGAATGGCTGTAATTTTTATAATTTTAATGATGTTTCTTTTAAAAGTGATCCTGTTTTACATGGTTCTATTTGTGGTGGATTGTACACTTTAGATTGTACAGTAAAACCACAAGGTTTTTCAGCTTATAATGTTCACACTAATTTGTCCCAGTTTCAGCTTTGGCATAAGCGTCTAGGACATCTCTGCCGTATTGGTATGGATCTACTCAAAAAGGGTCTAGCTGTTGGAGTAACGTACAAGAAGGCTTCGTCACCATTAGAATTGGTCCATACGGACGTTTGTGGTCCCCTGACCACTGAATCTTTTAAAGGTAATAAATATTTTATTATTTTTGTAGATGATTATACACGTTTTATATCACTTTATTGTATGTCATCTAAGACAGAAGTTCAGAAGTATTTTTGTGCATTCCAAGCACTTGTTGAGAGACAGACTGGCAATAAGATTCGAACCCTTCGGTCAGACAATGGTACTGAGTATGTCAACAAGGAGCTGACAGACTATTTGCAGGCTCAAGGGATTCGACATGAAACGTCTGTACCATACAGCCCTCAACAAAATGGGGTAAGTGAACGTTGCAATCGTAGTATTGTGGAGAAGGCCCGTTCCTTGCTGGCACAAAGCTATCTGTCAAAAGCTTTTTGGCAGGACGCTGTTGAGACTAGTGTTTATTTAAAGAATAGGTCACCTCATCGTGCACTTGATGGTAAGACGCCATATGAAATGTGGTGTGGTAGTAAACCCGACCTGTCTCATTTAAGGGTGTTTGGTTGCCGAGTTTTAGTTCACGTGCCTTCATGCCAGAGAACGAAACTGGACATGAAAACTTCTGAACATATCTTCGTTGGATATTCAGACGATCCAAGGAGTTATTATTTCCGTAGCGCGGAAAACCCTCGGAGGTTGATTAAGTCACGAGATATTACGTTCTTTGAAAATAATTTTTCAGGATTGAAGGATAATTCTGTTCAGCCTGAAGTTGTCGTGAGCCCTAATGTCATTAATCTTTTTTCACAAACTTCTTCAGATACCACATCGCCACAGATTTCTGTCTCATCTGCTTCTACTTCTTCACCTACTTCAGAAGGTGTAGACATGGAGGTAGAGCAAGTTGACGATTTTGTGGACGCGACTGATGAAGCTGGTGGGGTTGGTGACACGGAGTCTCTACATTCGGGTGAACAACGTGATCTGTCCCTGGTTCCTTCGCATGAACCCAACGGTGTTTGTCCTGTGAGAAGGTATCCTGAAAGAGTACGTAAACCTCCAGATTATTATTCATACGGCACTCACGGTGTTGATTTATTGTGTGATGAACCGAAAAGTTATCGTGAAGCTATTAATAGCAATGATAAAGATAACTGGATGTCCGCAATGAACAATAAGTACAATGCCTTATTGAATAAGCAGACTTGGACATTAGTGGATAAACCAAATAAAAAGGTTATTCCATGTAAATGGGTGTTCAAGATAAAGAGGGACGCGAACGGTGCAATAGTCAAGTATAAGGCTCGACTAGTTGCGAAAGGTTTTAGTCAAGTTTGGGGGACTGACTATAACGAGACTTTTGCCCCTGTGGTTCGAAATTCATCTCTGCGTACCCTTTTAGCGTTGGCGGCAGATATGGATTTAAAGATCCAACACATGGATGTTGATACCGCATTCCTCAATGGGGACTTAGAGGAGGAGGTGTACATGCAACAGCCCGAGGGATTTGCTGAGCACGGGGCAGAAGGTAAAGTCTGTTTGCTCAGAAAATCCATTTATGGTTTGAAGCAGGCAGCTCGAGCCTGGAATATCAAGTTGCATCAAATTCTATCGAATATTGGCTTTGCACGAACATCTGCGGAATCATGTGTTTACTTGAAAAAGTTTGGTAATGAAACCATAATACTTGCAGTCTATGTTGACGATCTAATTGTTTTTTACAAAGAAAAAAGTTTATTTGACGCTGTCAAAAATTACTTGGAAAAGTTTTTCTCACTAAAAGATTTGGGTGTATTGTCGTATTGTTTAGGGTTAAATGGGTGTTACAGTATTTAAAAGGTACTATGGATTACTGTATTACTTACAGGAAAGTCGGTAGCCGGTTGTGTGGATACACGGATGCTGACTGGGCGAACTGTGTACATGACCGTCGATCGTACACTGGTTACTACTACACGCTAGCAGGTGGACCTATTAGCTGGGAGTGTAAGAAGTAGCCGACGGTAGCCTTATCGTCTACAGAAGCTGAGTATATGTCCTTGACCAGTGCTGTAAAGGAGGCTATTTTGTTGTAAAACCTACTTGTTGGTATACTTTTTGTTAGGTTTTAATGGCATTTATAATGTCAATAAAAGATATTCTAAGTTCAAATTGTACTTGTAGCTTTATGTGTTTTTTGAATAGCAACCATCGTACAACGTTTACTAGTTTTTTATTTCGCTATTACCCCAGTAAATATTTAGGAACTTGATTCTTCAGACCAGAATTACAACAGAGGGCAGGAAGATGATCACGGTAGCGCAGCACTCACCTCTCCCTGTGACCCTTGATGTAACATGAGACGAGGGCAGGAAGATGATCACGGTAGCGCAGCACTCACCTCTCCCTGTGACCCTTGATGTAACATGAGACGAGGGCAGGAAGATGATCACGGTAGCGCAGCACTCACCTCTCCCTGTGACCCTTGATGTAACATGAGACGAGGGCAGGAAGATGATCACGGTAGCGCAGCACTCACCTCTCCCTGTGACCCTTGATGTAACATGAGACGAGGGCAGGAAGATGATCACGGTAGCGCAGCACTCACCTCTCCCTGTGACCCTTGATGTAACATGAGACGAGGCCAGGAAGATGATCACGGTAGCGCAGCACTCACCTCTCCCTGTGACCCTTGATGTAACATGAGACGAGGGCAGGAAGATGATCACGGTAGCGCAGCACTCACCTCTCCCTGTGACCCTTGATGTAACATGAGACGAGGGCAGGAAGATGATCACGGTAGCGCAGCACTCACCTCTCCCTGTGACCCTTGATGTAACATGAGACGAGGGCAGGAAGATGATCACGGTAGCGCAGCACTCACCTCTCCCTGTGACCCTTGATGTAACATGAGACGAGGGCAGGAAGATGATCACGGTAGCGCAGCACTCACCTCTCCCTGTGACCCTTGATGTAACATGAGACGAGGGCAGGAAGATGATCACGGTAGCGCAGCACTCACCTCTCCCTGTGACCCTTGATGTAACATGAGACGAGGGCAGGAAGATGATCACGGTAGCGCAGCACTCACCTCTCCCTGTGACCCTTGATGTCTCGCACCTTCTCCTCCAGCTCCCTCGCCCGCGCTGCAGTCTGCTGTTGCGTCAGCTTGTCTCGCTCGACCGCTGCCGTCAGCTCCGCTACCTACATCATAATAACATATTGTTGTTATCAACACACGAAACAAAAACAATACTCGATCCATTTTACATTAGTCGTTCATATGCGCATGATCATTTAGATCCATGTGGCACTATCGTGCTGCGATATCGGCGTACAGTACGGCCCAGTCCGGTGCAGTAGCCGCTCACGTGAGTGTTCCAGCATTCTACGCGTCCATTCATTTATAGAATTGTCTATTTATTTATTTTTATTCATTAATGGATATTGTCAAAAACTGTTTTTAGGCCCCATCTTGCAAATACGGCGGCGCGAGCGGAAAAGATACGAGGTAGCAAAGAGCACATCGAAATCTATAAAATTTCCCCTTTTCCAAAAGCTTTCCAGGTACCTTCTCATTTTAGAACTAAATGACTAGTAAGACGTACTTGTGCCCGCAAGCCCTCGATCTCGGCGTGTGTCTGCGCGTGCGACGTGGTCGCCAGCCGCGCCTTCACCACGTCCAGCTCGTGAGACATTATCTCGAACCTGCCGGACAACACGAAAGCGTCAGAGCAAACCTTATCACCTTATCAATTTATCCTTTTTAAATGTGTGTGTGTGTGTGTGTGTGTACAAATTGAAGCAATCTGTTGTGACACCATTATATTGAGTGTAGTATGCAGCGTACTGCAGCAGGTTGGTGCGAGCGGGCGGCCGACGTACCCTTCAGGTACAGGTAGCCCAACATGCCCAGCACATAAAGTAGGATATAGCAGTGGATACCCTGGATATACACCATACAGCTTTAAGCACAGGAATCTCACTTGTTCTGGATACGTTCTAGCATTAGTTTGTACTTGGCTTCACTTCATGTGGCGACCATATGACAGCATTGAATTCCAAATGACTTTTTCCAAGCGCTTCGTACGACGATCTCAGAGCATGTTCGTGAACTGGTTTCCTAGCCGTAATACCAACCCTAAACTGCGGTATGATTTTTTACAAACATCCCTGGTATGCTTACGGAAATTTAAATCAGTTGTAAGGCGCACGCCCAAATCCTTATCCTCTGAAACCCGTTGCAGTTTGACTCCATCCATGCAATATTGATAATGACTTGGGTCGCGGGCACGGGAAAATGGTAACACCGAACATTTGGCCACATTTCAATACAATTTAATACAACGGCTCCACTCTACTACCCTATCAATGTCCTGCTGCAATATATCGTGATCAGTCTCCTGCTTTATTTCAAGAACTAATTTCAAGTCATCCGCGAATAACAATGTTTTGGATTTATTGACCACTCCCGGCAGATCCTTAGTTGTTAAAATGAAGAAAAAAGGCCTTATAGGCCTTTCTTAAAACACAAGAAAATAAAAGAAATGAAATAAAAAAATCAAGGAGTCCCTACAAAAAGCATGAAATAAAAATTAAATTAAAATAAACCTCCGAAACAAAAAGAAAATATAATCGTGAAACCCTATAAAAAGAAAAAAAATTGCTATGAAATTATGAACTAACATGTTGGGATTTTTTTTTTTATTTTAGTTTAATGTCTAATTGAATGTGTGTAATTTTTTGTCATTGACTTGTTTCTGTTTTTCTTAGTTTACAGTTTAAAAATAAAATTCCCACAATTTCATATGACTTACTGTACTCATGGCAAACGAAAGTAGCGTAACATTGTTGCAAGAACATCAATCTATGTTGCTGGCAATGAGTTTTACAATCAAAGTGGACAAAACATATTTCCTGCAATGCAACACAATAAACATGTTTCTGTCAGAAGGTTGTGTAACTTGTTTCTCATAAATATGGGGTTTATTGCTTGAGGTTACAATATTTTTTTATAATCAAACAACATATAAATATTTGTACGAAAGGGCTTACTGTTGCTGTGTAGTGGCGTACTTTTCCCCGGCGTGCTGCATTGACTGCAGTTCGGTAGTGTACTGCGACAGCTGCGCCTGCGCCGTCTTGAGATCTTGTTCCAGCTGCTTGAGCTCTTGCAACTGGACAAGTATCGAGCCTCCCTGAAATTAATGTTGTCATGAACGCGTCGCTTTTGTTTAGAATTTAATATTTCGTGCCCAGCCGACCTCAGAACAATGTTGATGTGTACATTTTATATATTATATACTAGCTAAATCAATTTAATTTTTCGTTAAAACATTATTAATTTGTGTTTCTTTAAATGACGCTCGATGGGAAGATATTTGTGTCCCTTTATATAAGGCTCGATGGGAAGAAACATAAAGCAAAATTAAGTATATCTATTTATACACATAAATAAAATAGAAGGGACTGTTTGTAATATTAAAATAACCGCTTTTTACTGCATGCAAGAATGTATGTAGTTCCAGTTAGACTGAAAGCTGACCTCAATAAAGCTTGGGAAAAGGTTAGGCAGATGATGTACAGTTGCATACAAGACTTTATCTACATCCATGATATGAATCCTCCATAAAAGATTCTGAAACCATAGGGTGTTGTAGTGTTGTAAGAAGTCTATGTAAATTCATGGAAAGCTTAATAGGGTATATGCATGTATTTATTTTATATTTTTATCTACACCCATGCTATAAATCCTCTATAAAAGTATCTGAAACAGTTAGCTTATTGCCAACATTAAAACAGCCAGTGTCATAATAATCATTATAACACCCAAACGGGTGTTATAATGTTGTACTAAATTTCATTATGCAACTCGTTTTAAAAAAATAACATTGTCTAGCACGTGCGATTCCGTTCGGCCGGGTCGAACACGTCGCCGTCCAGCGTCACGCTGCGCCGCCGCACGCGCGGGTGGAACGTGACGCGCTTGGCGGTCTGATGATACACTAGCAGTAGGTCGGTGTGCGCACCTTGACTCTGGCGCCGCCGGAGAGCGTGCCGGCCGGGTCGAACACGTCGCCGTCCAGCGTCACGCTGCGCCGCCGCACGCGCGGGTGGAACGTGACGCGCTTGGCGGTCTGATGATACACTAGCAGTAGGTCGGTGTGCGCACCTTGACTCTGGCGCCGCCGGAGAGCGTGCCGGCCGGGTCGAACACGTCGCCGTCCAGCGTCACGCTGCGCCGCCGCACGCGCGGGTGGAACGTGACGCGCTTGGCGGTCTGATGATACACTAGCAGTAGGTCGGTGTGCGCACCTTGACTCTGGCGCCGCCGGAGAGCGTGCCGGCCGGGTCGAACACGTCGCCGTCCAGCGTCACGCTGCGCCGCCGCACGCGCGGGTGGAACGTGACGCGCTTGGCGGTCTGATGATACACTAGCAGTAGGTCGGTGTGCGCACCTTGACTCTGGCGCCGCCGGAGAGCGTGCCGGCCGGGTCGAACACGTCGCCGTCCAGCGTCACGCTGCGCCGCCGCACGCGCGGGTGGAACGTGACGCGCTTGGCGGTCTGATGATACACTAGCAGTAGGTCGGTGTGCGCACCTTGACTCTGGCGCCGCCGGAGAGCGTGCCGGCCGGGTCGAACACGTCGCCGTCCAGCGTCACGCTGCGCCGCCGCACGCGCGGGTGGAACGTGACGCGCTTGGCGGTCTGATGATACACTAGCAGTAGGTCGGTGTGCGCACCTTGACTCTGGCGCCGCCGGAGAGCGTGCCGGCCGGGTCGAACACGTCGCCGTCCAGCGTCACGCTGCGCCGCCGCACGCGCGGGTGGAACGTGACGCGCTTGGCGGTCTGATGATACACTAGCAGTAGGTCGGTGTGCGCACCTTGACTCTGGCGCCGCCGGAGAGCGTGCCGGCCGGGTCGAACACGTCGCCGTCCAGCGTCACGCTGCGCCGCCGCACGCGCGGGTGGAACGTGACGCGCTTGGCGGTCTGATGATACACTAGCAGTAGGTCGGTGTGCGCACCTTGACTCTGGCGCCGCCGGAGAGCGTGCCGGCCGGGTCGAACACGTCGCCGTCCAGCGTCACGCTGCGCCGCCGCACGCGCGGGTGGAACGTGACGCGCTTGGCGGTCTGATGATACACTAGCAGTAGGTCGGTGTGCGCACCTTGACTCTGGCGCCGCCGGAGAGCGTGCCGGCCGGGTCGAACACGTCGCCGTCCAGCGTCACGCTGCGCCGCCGCACGCGCGGGTGGAACGTGACGCGCTTGGCGGTCTCCAGGTCGCGGCACACCAGCGTGCTGCCGAACACCCACGACATGGCGGGCCGCAGGTGACCCGAGAACGAGATCAGGTCTAGCGCCAGCTGCACGTTCTCTGGCCCACCGCCCTAGGGGTAACAGACAAATAATGCAATCAATTATAACTACGGTGAGTGAGCAATTAATGCACTATTGGAATTTCAGCTCTCAGAAAAAAAGCTGAGCGTTGAAAATCCAACAGAGCGCTGACTGGACAAATATGTTGACTTTAAACCAACTTTTTAGTCACGAGGACATAATAATTATAGTGTATGCATGGCATATATATAAGCTAGGCTAAAGTCATTGCTCTTAGAAAAGTGCTATTATAGTATATAGAGTTAAAAAAAATTATATCATGTGTTCATTTTATTATAGGTTCTTTTTATTGTAAAAAAAAACTATTTGTGATTATACTACATTTATACTAAATACACGACGCGTCTCGCAAGTCTTACCACGACGAAGGCACTGCGCTTGGTTAAAACTTGCTTCCTGGATTACACCAGATTTAGTCAGACCACGTATTTTTATTTCGAGGTAAACGCGTCAACAATAGACATGTCAAAATACCAAAGAATTACATATTGTAACACTGTGTTTAATAACTTTTATTTACATCAAAAATTAGTCTACTATATTTTGTTATTTTACCGCAAACTAACCTATAATAATTCAAACTATTTTACATTCACACTACTTTAGACCACTTTTAAACTATCAAACATTGAAACGCATTGTCCTTTAATACATTTCTATGCGCGCGCGGCGTTCGTACCTACTCGGATGTTGTCGGCTAGACTCGTGGCTAACGGTCGGTTTAAAGGTGACCTCCAGTCGATCGTTCAATCCAGCGCAATCACTAGCTGTGCGAATACGTTGCACTGTCGCTGATGGAAATCTCCAAATCCAAATCTCCAAACCATTTTAACGGTTTTACTAAATTTTTATATTTCTCTAATTGCAATACGCTCTATCGTTCTACCAAAGAATATTTTACCTAACAGTGAATTTGTATAACCCCTGAGTAAGTGTAAGTGTTGCATATTTTATTTAATAATTGTAGTACCTAAGTATGTAGAAATCTTAGTCTGTCAGTAGATTCTAGCTGATATTGGTAAATAAAATGTGACTTACTTATTTGATCACGTAATTGTTCCTTTGTAGCTTGATAAAGTACCTACCTACATGTTCGTTATTGTTGAACATTTAATTTTATATGTCTTCATTTAATTTATTTAGTTAATGCTCCTGTGCTATTTGTCATTTTTCACATTTAGACTACATATTGGGCGACCCATGCTTAGTATGTGTCGGTCAAATGCTTTTGTTCTGCGTTTTGTATTTTGAACCGTTTAACGGTTATTTTTTGTAAATGTATCAGCTGATTTTACTTGTGATCGCAACATCAATGATCATTATTTCATGCTTTGGTTCCACTTCGCTAAATCAACGCTTTCAATTCCGGGACGAGAATCGATGTTGCAGTCAGATATACGAAATCGGACTTTTTCTAAAATGTCCAATTTCCCGGAATTCCAGGGTCCCGGTACGAGACTAAGGTCGAGCCCTAAATTTTTGTTCCTCATGCTGTCTACGTCCCTGAAGCCGACATTACCGTAACTGCCAGACCGTGACGTCATCAACCACTACATCTGCCCGGAACAACCACTACAACTGCCAGGGAAGTGGTTACCTTTTAAAACGCTCCGAATCAACTCAGCGAAATTGACGTACCCGCGACCTGGTTCTTTTTCTAAACTTTAGTGTGTTTTACTAAGCAATATAGCTAATTTTATCTTATTCATTAGTTTTATTTTCAAATCTATATCTAGATTTTAATGTGACGTCTACTAACGTCACAATAAAAAAAATAACTATAGGTTCAGAAGTCAGTAACTTTTATTTGTTGTTTGCTACATGTAAAATACTAGTATTCAGCTGCATCCGGTTAGACTGGAAGCCGACGCCAACATAGTTGAGAAAAGATAGAATAGATGATGTCTAAGTTTCATGTTATAAGGAAGACGAAGTCTCAGGAGGATATCATTAGGTGTATTTAAGAAATAAGTGTTAAAATAAAGCACAGCATTAGTTGATATGCCGATTTTGTTGGCAACATCTAATGCAACATCATAGTCCCTGGCGAGCCGTACGTACCGCTTCTTCTTACCGTCGGCCTGATGAGGGTGACGATATAGTTACAGAAGGTACTCACAATCTGTTGCGCGAACCGCACGGTGTCCCTGTCGATGACGTGTCCGCTGATCTTGTTGAGCGGGATGATGGTGGTGCGGGTCTGCAGCTGTCCGCGCTGCAGCAGCAGCTTACTCGTCACCTCGGTATCCACCACCACGTTGTACAGCTGCAACAGTAACTTAACTCATGTCTGTCGGTCCAGGAAGGATGGCGACCGGGGGTCGTCTTCCGCAGAAGAGGCCTTGGCCAGAAAGATCCCCACCTACAAGCTGGTGGGATCAGAGGCAGGGGGAGGGATGACTGCCTCCGAGAGGTCGGCGAGACTGGCCGATGGGGGCGCCACCCGGGCATGACGAGCGGGTCTGGCGAAAAGGCGGGTGCACCTGGCGGCTCCGATGCGGAGCGTAAGGCCAGGTTCGCAAAGGAGGTAGCATGCGCGATAAGGGGCGTGGCCTTGAAAATGAAGGCCATACCCGTGGCTTCCGCCTCCATCATGGCGGCAGCAGAGGCCAACTTTGCGGGGCCTTATCCTCTTCCGATAGATTGAGAGGAGGTGGCCAAACTGCGGGCGGAGCAGCGGAGCGGGCAAAAGGAGAACGCCAAGCTCCAAGCAGACCTGGCCAGTCTGCGTGAGCCGGGCTCCTATGATAAATGATAAATGATGTTTATTTTGCAAGTAGGTTTTTACAAACACTTTTACACGTCATGTTTTTTTTTAAAACTAGATGGGGCCGGTGTTTCGTACCTGACTACTCTGAGAAGAAACAGCCGAAACAAACTCAGAGGTCATAGTCTCTTTTGAAGTCCAGACATAATTTTGCTTAATTCACATGAGGACTATGCAGAATAGTGTCTGAGATGGTCTTTTGAAGAAAGAACCACACAGATTTGAGTGGACCTGTCCAGTCAGTGCAAGCATTTGTCAGTTATCGTGTAGCTCGACTTATAACTCAAGGAGCTCAACGAAACGACGAACAATACCAAAGAAAGGACATTTGGGTAGGTCGCTTATAGTACTCAAACTGCCAGACAGTTGTGGGAGAAAAACAAAAAGAAAACAAACAAAAATATATAAAAATGAAACCCTACGTGGCGCCTCAGAATGGGGGCCGGCAGCAGCGACAGAGCCAGCCTGTGCCGGTGGAGAACCAGGTCCTGAACCTGGTTCGGCAGGAGCTGGCTTCCTTCCAGGCGCGGTTTTTCGTCTTGGAGGGAATTGTTCTTCGCCTCGCCCTGGGTGCAAACAAGGCAGCCGCGGGCCCGAGCACGGTGTCGTACGCGGCTGCTGCGACTGCCGCACCCGGACCCGGACCGGGGCCGTCCAGCCAGCCCTCCGGCAAGGCTGTGGTGCCCCCCCCCCCCCCGGAAAGCCGGCTCCGGCGAAACCGGTGCCCGCCAAGAAGAAGGACAAGGCGGTTGTACAGTTGAGGACTGTGCCAGCGCCAGTGCACGCGGCGAGTGGGCCAACGCCTGCGGCACGTCAGTCATCGCCGTCGCCACCGCCCCCCCAGGCCCCTACACCTCCTTCGGCAGAAGCCGGAGGGCAGGTGGTCGGGGAGAAACGAAAGGGGCGAAAGGCGGCCAAAAAGGAATAAGAAGCGGCAGCGCCAGCACAGGGCGCGAAAGATCGCGGCTAGGCTCCGCGCCCCGAAGACCGCGGCTGTAGTGATTACACTACAGCCGGATGCGGAAAAGATGGGCGTGTTCTACCGCAACTTGCTGGCAAAGGCGAAGGAGACGGTGGATCTCGGACAGCTTGGGATCACCGGGGGCCTCCGGCTTAAAGTCACCGCCACGGGGGCTCGTTTGCTGGAGATCCCTGGTGAAACCAGCGGCTCGTCGGCTAACGCTCTGGCTGAAAAGCTCAGAGCGTCCCTAAACGCGGACGAGGCCCGAGTGTCCAGGCCCGTCAGATGCGCAGACCTGCGCATCCTGGGTCTGGACGACTTGGTGACCAAGGAGGAGGTGGTGGTCGCAATCGCCAGGTCCGGTGGGTGTCCTGCTGAGCAGGTCAGGGCAGCCCAAGTAGCACAAAAGTACTTTATAACAGCATTTTAACAGAACACCGTGATAACATCAGCTGCATAAACTTGCTGTATTATAGCGTAGGCAGCGCATCCCCTGCTGATATAACTCTAATTTGGGCACACATTATTCAGCACATACCTGTATAAGAATTCCAATTATCAAATAATTGAATTATATCACCATCATATTAGCATTTATGTGTGTAACAGTCACCCCAAGAGCTGAAAATTGCCTGAATATAATACACGTGTTACCTAAAATACAGCAAAAAAGACGAATGTGTACATTTTATATGTTGTAACACAGTTGCAAGTATACTCTGAGCGAAATTGTGGAATGCAATAACTTTTTATTTATTTTTCTTGAATAGGAACTGGCAATTTGTTAAACATGAAGTGTATGTGTTGTGTGCAAGATCGCAAGTGCCATTTGTGAGAAAATAAATATAATTTACGGTAAGTAAAACTTCGATTTCTTCCTATTATGTCTGTAATCTTATTGGGGAGGTAACTTTACTGTGAAATACTATACATGTCGAGTTCAAAATTTTCACGCGCTTTTAAAATACCACTAATACTAAAAAAAAAACTATCTTAAATGGAGAGTAATCGAAATAAATGTTATTGTTTTTTACAAAGAAATTGTTATAAGTTGGTTACGTGTAAATTATTTTTGTAAACCAAAGCAATTCCAATCCCATTTTTTTTTTATTGAAATTCCTGTCTTTTACTTTGGATATCACAATTACTCGTATCTGAACTATCTGAATCATTGGGACAATCTCGTTCGTAATCATATTATTACATACGGAACCCGTCTCGTCAAATATTCGATGCGCGCTTGCTAACTCTTGGACATAACTTTCATGGTTACATATAATTGAATCAGCAGATTAGATGCCTACAGAAGTTCAATTATTCAGCCCAAGACAGAATGGCTGCCAGGTCTGCTGCTATGTAACTGCATAAAAGTCCACTAAGTTCTGAGTTAGCCTAGATAAATGCTGTTATTCGAGTGTATAGTAACACCTGACTAATAGGATAGAACTAATAGGATAGAACTAATAGGGTAAAAGTTTATCAGTATGCAGCATAAAGCATTAATTATTTGTTAAATAATTTCATAAAGTATCTGCTGACGTTATAGTAGTTAATAATTATGTTCTCTCGATAAATGTAACTGTTTTATAGTACACGCTTGGGTTTTTATTCAGGAAACTGCATAATTTGTGTTCACAAACATGCGCTCTTGCAACTGATAGGGCACTGCACTACTAAACGCTGAATAACAGTGATCTCTGCGGCGTGTTTGTGGTGTTTAATAGAATTACAGTACAGAAGAAAGCGTTACAGTGAGCCTCGTTTTTTTCTAAACAGCTGTGCCCAAGTGAACTCTAGTAAGTCAGTATAAATGCTTAGATTAACGCTGTGGGCCTTAGGTGAAAATTTATAATGCAGTTCTGTGCTACTTGGGAGGCGCCCTACGTCCGGACCTCACGGGTATGCATACCGTTACGGTATGCTGCCCTGTGACTGCTGGAGCTCAGACCTCTGAGGAGCTACAGTGCCCCTCGGACGTGGACCGCAGCGGCCTCTGTCCCCGCTGCAGCCAGCAGGTCACGCGCTGGGAGCAAGGACCAGAGGCAAGACTAGGCCCTCCGCCGCCACCGCCGCAGGGAGGAGGAAGCGGTTATGGAGTGCCAATAACGGCCCCATTACGCTTCCTCCAAACGAATATCAACCACTGCGCCTGCGCTCAGGATCGAATGCCAAGAACTTGGCTTGGGGTTCTCGTTGCACAGACGTGCGGGGAAGGATGGTGGAGGACTGGGCTCTGGAGAAGGGCCTGGTCGTCCTAAGTCGGGGTTCAATCAATAGATTTTTTGGAAATCGCAAAAAACCACTAATTTCGCACTATTCGGCCGCAGTGACTGACGTTACAACCACTTTGTCGTGCAAGCTGATTAGAACTTTATTCTAACAGTATTTGAAACGAAGTTTGAACCAACACAAATACAGTTGCTTATTTAGCTCATGTAATCGCCTTAACTAACAAAATAAATGAATATAGTAAGTAACGAACCCTTCCTCCCGCAGCGGTCTCCAAAGCAGTGCAGTAAATCGGATCACACACGTCTATCAATCTACAAATTGGACCTGAAATAACATAGTTTTAATTAATTTTGTTACTAAGTACTATATTGATCTAGCTAAACTAAGTGTGAGGGTATCAAAAAAGTGAAGATTTATGTCAAATTGTCACTGCCGCAAGTCACGCCCGTGTTTGTTGGATTTATAGTAAGCAAGACTCAGACGGGACAGACAAGGACGCCACACGGAGTAGCATCTACTACTTCATATAAAGTCTTGAAGTTTTGTATTCGTGTCTCATATGTGCCTTGCATACAAACACGATATGGATCGCGCGCAGCCTCTTTTAGCATAAATTAGAGTTTTAGCATAAAAATTATCAGGGGTAGTCGACATTTATTTACAGCAGATCATTCTAAGTTTTAAATATAATAGAATTTAAGTGTATCAGTATCTGTACGACCTATCGATTTCGTCGAATTTTTCGAGAATGAAAAGTGATTCTTTAGGTCGAACCTGGGCCGCTTTTGCTATATAATAATGTAGTGCGACACACATACCCGACACCCGCCTGCTGTCGAAGTGTTGGTTGGGCGGCTCGTAGCGGAAGTTGCACCGCTGCAGGCGCGCCGCCAGCGCGTCGCACTGGTCGCGGCGCGCGCGCACGCTCGCCTGCAGCGCGCGCGCACTCTGGCGCAGCTCGGCCTGGCGCGCCGCGCTGAAGCTCATGCCAGACAGCTCCGTCTGACACACCGACACCCGACAGAATTAGCTCGCAGAGTGGACACATCGCCCGACATTTCTCGCCGCGGATTATGAACATAACATCACACGTCATTACACAAAAGTGTACCAAATGGGTGTAAAAGCCTTTATCGAAGTCAAAAGGCACTCGTTCTCTCCGTCATAGCGATCAAATATTTTTTTCTAGACCTAGATACCTGGAAACCTAGTTACGGAGAAATTAGGATTCAAAGTTCCAACGTTTTTTTAAGCATATTTTTTTTAATACAAGTTTTTAGATATAACTTTACTTTAAATACGTCCATCCCCGGAAAATTATAATTTCGCTGGCTACCGTGGAGCTTTCACCTAAATGCATCTATCAGCACCATCAGACGTGGAATTGGAGTGGCCTTTGGACTAATGATGATAACGATGTAGTACTGACCTGCAGCGCGTCCAGTTGCGCCTGCGCGCGCACGATGTCCTGCTGGTCCCTAGTGTACTGCGCGCTATCTCTGTGGAACTCCCTCTCCAGCGCCTGCAGCCGGCTCTCCGCGTGCTTCTTCTCCATCGTGCTCTGTGAGATGCGGGTGGCGGCTTCCGAAGCCTCTTGTTTGGCAGCTATTACAGAGTTATCATAAAGTCCTGTGTTCACGTGGATACTAAAAGATTGTGTACGTACGTGTGATGAGAATGTATGTAATGTAAGCAAGGTGTGCGTTTCGACCGCGCGGCCACGGCATTTTTTTTTTTTAACACTTTGCCAAGATCTTGTAAAAAATTGTAAAAGTTGATTCCCAAAATCATAAATTTGTCAAAGTTATGGTTAAAAAAATTTAAGGGTTTGAACGTGGCCGCGCCATCGAAACGCGGCGAACCGCGCGGCCACGGAGATCTTTAAAACTAAGTGTTGCAGAGACCTGAAATTTAGGTAAATTACAGATTAAATTTGTAAAAAAAAATAAAAAAATATAGAAAAAAAAACCTAGGTTTATATTTTAGGAGCTGTAGGACTAAAACCCCATGGCCGCGCCATTGAAACGGTGAATAACACGTTATAGCCAATATCTCGCTGAAAAAGCAACGCAGAGGGCTGATGTTTTTTATAAAACACAGATTTGAATTTGTCAAAATTTGTAAAAATACGACAAAAAGTCCTAGGGTTATATTTTAGGAGCTGTAAGACTAAAACCCCATGGCCGTGCCATTCAAACGGTGAAAAACACGTTATCGCCGATATCTCGCTGAAAAAGCATCGCATAGGTCTGAAGTTTTTTGTAAAACCAAAATTTGAATTTGTCAAAATTTGTAAAAATACAAAATAAAATCCTAGGTTTATAAGGCTACCCTTAATGTATGATAATTACATACAACAGAGTAAATTATACCTGAGTAACATAAGCACCCGTGCGAAGTCAGGACGGGCCGCTAGTTGTTAATAACGTAAAATAAATTAATGGCGACTTGTTTGGGAACAACTAAAAATGGAAAAAAAAAAATGAAATAAAAAATAAAAAAAAACTTTAGTGATTATGGGTCACTAATTCAGGGAATCGATGGTTTAAGGATGGTAGTTGTTGTAAATAAGAAGGCGAATAACGATCTGTGTGATTTATTCCTAGGCGCGGCTTATATACAATTTCGAAATACACCAATAATAATAATAAGGGTACATAGACAAACTTAATAACTAACACAAATTGGAAATGGCGGTAGTATGTGCCGCGCTCCCTTCGAGGTGCTAGCGCAATGATACAGCGGCCGAACGAGTCCAAATTCCTTTCTCTTGTTGTCGGCCGACAGCCAGCTTAGTACGCGCGGGCGCACGGTGGCACAGGGGGGAGGGAGACAGTAGTAGTAGTAGTAGAACATGCAGAATTTCAGTGAAGAAAGAGTCGCCATCTACTTTACTTAACCAATAAACTATGTATAATAATTATAGTTAACGATACGGTTAGTCATAATTAACGATAGATGTATCTGTTCAATTATGAAAATCAAATGGTTAAGAATTTAATTTAGAGTAGTTTTTTAAAGAATAATTGTTACATTTTTCATCAAAATTATCACGTTTTTTATATTTCATGGCTGTTTCGTATTATCAATTATACCACAACCTTGTCTCGGAAATCCTTTTTGTGTAACATAAACTGGCAACATCATATTATGGCCGCCGCAACTTGCGCTTGCGCTTGAATGTGTTTCGTTAGTCCATCTTATGTTTAATTATTTACAAATTCTCTGTGTAACTGTCAATTCTATTCAAATATGAATGTAGCCGGCGAAATTCTTTCTTGTTTTTTGCAAATAGAAGCTGTGTTTACATCGTATAGTTGATCAAAATGCAATTCGCGAATAAAATGATGGCTCGTATTATAATGTATCATCATTACGTTATGTATTCGCAAATTTCATTATGATCAACATACGACATAAACAAAACAGCTGCTATTTGCATAAAAAAAGAAAATTTGAATGATCACCTTTATGTAAACAAATATTTACCTATACGTAAGAAGGTATACATACATTCTTATCTACCTATAGGGCCTTTTTTTTTTTCGGATGGGAATTCATCAAATGACAATTCTCCCGCTCTGGGCGGAGCAGGAGGGAGTGTCAGACTTTTACTGACTAAAACCCATCCATGTTCCTTCATCGACCTTTGTGTTCCGGGCTCACGATATCTCTTTCGAACAGCCCCGCAACCCCGGCAGGCATCGGTCCTTGCGGACCCCTTCCTATTGCTGACTCTCTTTGAGGCGCGCGTGGAACAAGAACGCGCCGTCGACACGGCCTGTCGTCATGAGACGGACGGACGGCGAGCTAGCCCATAGCCCACCGTCCACAGGCCCGCGCCTACGGTGGCCGGGGGCCACGTGGTGGCCCCCGACGCCCGGGGCATCTCCCGCGGCGGCCGGGACGCTGTGAGGTTCTCTCGCTCTCACGTTCCGCCACCTCCTTCTCTAGCATTATTGCTTCGCAGAAGGAGGTGACGGCGTCCCATTCCGTCTCGCTCCGGACCATGGCTTGCACCAGGGCCGGACGCGAGAGGTCGCCGCCGCCAATCGCCGCTTCGAGGACACGGCGGTGCTCCGCCCACACGGGGCACACCTCCACCGTGTGCTCCACCGTGTCCTCCGGTCGATCCTCGCAATGGAAACACCCGGGCGTTTCCTCCCACCCGATTCGGTGCAGGAACCTCCCGAAACAACCGTGTCCGGTGAGGACCTGCGTCAGGCGAAGGTGAGGACGCCGTGGCGTCTCTCAACCCACTACTCAAAGAGGGGACTTACCGCCACTATTGTGGCGTGCCCTTACCTATAGAGCCTTGGTTCTCGTTAAGAAATCCAGATGGCGCTTCAAATCGGATGCTTAAAAATGGCACAAGAGGGCTCTCTTCTCCCTTATTATTATACTCTTTGCGTATGCCTAGATACGTAAGTATGAGCTGCTACATTATTCCCCCGCTAGTGAAACGCACGCAGGGCTTCGATGTTCTTCCTGAACTTCTGACATTTGCGTATGTATCTGTGACTGGTGCTTCTGACTCAGTGTTCAACCGGAAAGCTGGCTTTAATCTGTCAACAGTTATATTTGCGCATGTATTGCGTAACTGGATAGTGAAGAACTTGTCGTTAAGACTGATCACTTCGTACGGGCCATTGTAAGTTGGCGTCAGAGGCTTGCGTGATACGTCATTGCGTAGGTAAACATGCGAACATTTAAGTAGGTCGTCGTGGATAAATGTCGCTCAGGATTGGTTTGATTTCCGTTGCAGGTGGGCCTTTCTTAATGCTCCATTCAACTTATTCATTAAGTTGGAAAGCGTGTCACGATGTTTTGTGGATTCTTCATAGAATTCTCCGGGTAATCGCAGCGTTTGGCCATATAACAATTCAGCTGTACTCGCACCAACATCTTCAATTATCGAAGCGCGCAGTCCCAGTAGCACTGTGGGTAGCTCACGTGACCATGTTGTTGATTTTAGCCTTGCGGTGAGTGACGTCTTGATTGTGCGGTGCCATCGTTCTATCACGCCGTTACACTGCGGGTGCGTTAATAAAGGCAGTGGTGCGGGTGCGTTGAATTCCCATGCGTTGCATCAATTTATTAAAGAGGTCAGACTCAAATTGCCTCCCTTGGTCGGTGGTTATGGTTACTGGGCAACCATATCTCGCGATCCAACCATCATAGAATGCATTAGCAACCTTTTCTGCGGTTATGTCTTCCAATGGACAGGCTTCAGGCCATTTGGTAGCCCTATCCATCATTGTCAATAGATATCGATAGCCGTCAGAAATAGGTAACGGGCCAACAATATCCATATGTACATGCTCCAATTTGTTTGCTCGTTGGAAACTTGCAATGGGTGTCTTCGTGAGTTGTTGCACCTTCGCACGCTGGCACGCGTCGCATGTTCTAGTCCACTCATTTACGTCACTATTCATGGAGGGCCGAAAGTAGCGGGCAGTGACTAGCTTCCTTGTCGCCCTTATGGTCGCCCTTGGGTGACTAAGGTCGTGAATCGCATGGTAAGCTTCTTTTCGAAAATCTGGTGGCAGATATGGACGGGCAGTGCTTGATGACATCTGACAGGTAACTTGGGCAGTTGAGTTGGGAATGGCGATCTTCTTGAACGTGTATTTTCCTTTGTTGTCTTGGTCTTGTTTTCTTGCTAACTCGGTGTAATCCAGCGGTGTCGGGCATGTTATTGTTTCAACTTTTTGCAGAAAAATCCCAGTGGTCTCCACTTGCCGTTGATCTTTTGTTGTATAACGGCACCAGCACATGTGTTTGATGCGTCTGTCATCAGTGCGAAAGGTTCGCTCAGTGATAGTGGATAGGACAATAATGCGCAGTTCTTGATGTCTTGTTTACATTGATTGAATGCTTGTTTTGCCTCTTCGGTCCACTGTATTTTCGTTTTATCGTTTTTCTTGCGTTGTGACAGTATTTGGTCAATTCTTTTTGATGTTCAGCCGCATGAGGTATGCTCGAACGATAAAAGTTCAGCATTCCGACGAAACGACGTAGATCTTGGATCGTATTTGGCAATGGATAGGACTGGATTGCTTGCACCTTTTCTTCCGTCGGTGTAATGCCTTCAGGGCTTATTTTGTATCCCAGGAAATCGAGTTTTGACTGGCCGAATATACACTTAGCGACGTTTATTTTTAAACCACTGTCGCTGAGTAGCTTAAACACTTCTTAAAGCTCTCTTCTTGATTCTCAGAAGCTGCAAGAATGTCGTCAACGAATGGAAAAACAGGTAGGCCGCGAAGCACGGTGTCCATGTGTCGTTGGAATGTCTGGCCTGCATTCTTCAAACCAAAACACATCCTAGTGAACTCGTACAAGCCAAAAGGAGTAATCACGGCTATCTTCTTCGCGTCTTCTTCTCTATTTTTGATCTGGTAGTAGGCCTTCTGCAGATCAATTTTTGAAAAAATCTTCTTACTTTTGAGGTTATGTGTGAAGTCATGAAGTCGTGGTATCGGGTATCGATCGGGTGTGGTTACTGCATTGAGTCTGCGATAATCACCACAGGATCTGTAGGTACCATCCTTTTTCAAAACCATATGTAATGGACTAGCCCATTGGGCTATTAGACGGTCGACAAATTCCCTCGCTCATCATGAGTTGAAATTCTTGTTTTGCAGCGTTGTACTTATGCGGCGGTAGTGGTCTCGCTTTGGTAAATATCGGCGGGCCGGTAGTTTCAAGTGTTAGACGGAAGAAAACCTACTCAATCGATACAGCACAGCACTACGTGAGGATGCTATGTGGGACATCACTAATCTTTTCGCTTGACATTTGATGTTTTTGGCGGTAAAAGTGTCTCCAGTGTATTAGAGTGTTTAGATCTAGATTAAATGATCAAAACCTATTTTAAATTCTAATACAAGATAGTGTTCGATTTCACTTTTTCCCAGTTTCTTTAAGTTTGGTCTCGTGATGTCTGGGTACTCGGCTAACAGGTCGTGGTAGGGAAGCTTGTTATCGATGGTACGGATGCTTCCTTCAGCTGCAGGTGATACGAAACCTCGTGCCGATAAATTGGTTCTTTTATCCACCAATCGTCGTCCATGGAGATCTACCATAAGTGTGTGGTGGTGCCAGAAATCAGCGCCTAATATCGGCCTACTGACTGTTGCAACCATAAATCGCCAACTGTAGGCACGCCGCATTCCGATGTTGAGAACAATGGTTCGCTCGCCGTATGTGGGTATTTTTGAACCATTTGCTGCATACAAATAGTTGGTTGGTGTTCGCTGTTTATCGCGTGCTGTGGCGGGTAAAACAGAAACATTTGCACCCGTGTCGACCAGGAACTTTTTTCCGGATGATTTGTCGTGAATAAATAGACGGTATGAGGATAAATCGTCGGCTTCGGCCACCGCCTCAGCTTGGGTCTTCATTAGTTTTCCGGCTTTTCGCTTGTAATTCCTTTAAAACTGCACGGACTTCTGCATCGGTATCCTGCCTTGCCAAATTTCTGGTGAAAATAGCACACGGCATTTCTTCTATCCCGAGATTTCGAGCGGGAACGGTTTCTGGAATTGTGGAATCGGCAGAAAGAGAAATAAAAAATAACTGACAGTTTGACAATTTGACGTAAGTGTCACAACATGAAAATTATGAGTAATCATTTTTTATTTCAGCTATTTTATGTTAATGAACCGTATTTAGATCGATTTGTTGAGTGTAAACATAGAAACAAATAAAAAGGATGATAAATAGTATTATGAATGATGAATATAAAGTGTAAGTATAGCATAAATACTATAGAGGCTCGCCGCCTCGCGGGAGATCGTGCGGTACCCACATCTCTCGATGGTTCCATTCTTAGCTGCGACCGGGGTAGATGACGGCCCTGTCCGTCAGGTAGTTCCCGACCACACAACGAAGGTAGGTCGGCACCCGGTGATACCGGAGTGCCTCTCTAATGCAGCTCCAGAGCATGCTGTTGAAGGCATTGGCGATGTCGAGAGACACCGCCAAGACAACTCCACCCCGGGACACCGCATCTTCCGTCGTGAGGGCTCTCACGCGCATGTTGGTGTCCACCGTAGAGCACTCCTTGCGGAAACCAAACTGGTGTTCCGCAAGATTCGGCCCCGTCCCCGCAAGATCCGGCCCCGTCCCCGCAAGGTGCTCGGCGAGGCGGTTTGCAATTACTCTTTCAAGGAATTAGCCCACCTCGTCGAGCAGCACCACGGGCCGGTATGCGGACGGAAAGTCCGCAGGGCGCCCCGGCTTCCGAATGAGGACCAGCTTCCCCGTCTTCCAACGAAGCGGAAACTGGCCTCTCTCCAAGCATGCGCTTAGGAGCCCCTCCAGTCGGGGCCCGAGAGCCAGACCAAGTCCAGGCTTTGCCTGGCAAGCCGTCGGGTCCCGGGGCGGTATTTTTGGCACTGAGCCTGCGTACCGCCACTCTCAGGTCTACCCCAGTCACTTCCGAAACGTCGTCCTCATCATCCTGGTTGTCCGCTTCCAGCACCGCAGGCGGCGGAGTCATGGGCGGGGAGGGGGGATGTTCCCCTCGCGAAGGGAACAGAGCGCTCACCACGTCCTCCACGAGCTCAGGCCGCCGAAGACTCTACGTCAGTGTCCGCACCTGGGCCTCCCGCCCAGGTGCGGAGTTTATCCCGGACGACCTTGTAAGGGCGCCCCCACGGATCTCTGTCGAGTCTCCAGCATCTCCTCGAGGGCCAGGTCCCTGGCCCGCAGGACAGCCTCGCGGAGGGCGGTCTTCGCCGCTCTGTACCCCTCATAAAGCTCCGCCTCAATGGCTGCCGCATCCGGTGGGCGGATGCGGAGCCTGCGATGCCTGGCGTACAGTTGCCGCGCAGCCACGCACGCCTCGCGCAGAGACGTGAGCTCACGCGACCACCAGTACACCTGACGCCGGGCGCTTCCTGGCCGAACACGGGGCATTGCCACGTCACAGATGTCGGACATGGCCTCTTGGAACCACCCTGCCTCATTGTCAACGTCGGCAGGCCTGCCCGGTGATGTCACCCAGGCCTGAACGATCGAGGCTTCCAGGAAAAAAATATAATGATCTCTGTGCGTGAACTGGATATTCATCATCCTCTTCCTACCCTTGTCTTATGTTACTTGGAGTCGACGCAACACGTTTTTTCTTCCATTCTCCCCCGTCAACCGTCACCGTGAACTGGATATTATAGGCCCTATAATACGGGGTTAACCTTTACTGTCGGGTTCTCCACTTCACCCTAAAAATAACCCGATTAAAACACCTATTCGTAAACTTTTTCAGTCCCTGTACCCACGATTAGTGATGCTTTCACTGTAATCCTCAAGTCTATCAATCGTCAACAAGTCAAGATAAAGGTAAGAACATACCCATGAGCTGGTCCTGCAGCGACTCCGAGGCGCCCTCGAGCCCGGAGCTGACTGCCAGGAACCTCTGCTGCGCCTCCGCTAGCGCCGCGTTGCTTGACTCGCTCGTCGCGCGCAGGTTCTCAAAAGTAGACTCCACCTGAGGAAAAAAAGTTACATTAAATTCCATTAATGTTTGCATGAGAGCTGCGTTTAGCACTCTTACGTTGAACACCACTTGCACGTCATTAAACGTCAATGTAGGGACTACAAGTAACAATAATGCTAGCAGGACAAAATGCAATCCTCCCGCTTAGTTTTTGTCTAAAGCAATTACGAGATCGATGTACAACGCACTTCTATGTCTATCTAGAAAAAACCGGCAAAGAGCGAGTCGGACTCGCGCATCGAGGGTTCCGTACAAACTTTTTAAAGGGCAAACTTAACTTTGCTGCCCGAGAAACGGTTTTTGCACCAACCGCAAATAAGTTTGAAATAGTAAAATCGTTTTTTTTTTGTTATTAAACTACATATTTACGGTTTTCATATTTTTCCCTTTACATGTGCTGTAAGACCTTGCTTTTTGCCAAACATCGTGATTGTAGGTCAACGGGAACAACCCAAAACCTATAGGGTACTTCCGATTGACCTAGAATTGTCAATTTTGGTTAAAAGCAAGGTCTTACAGCACAAGTAAAGGGAAAAGTCCGAAAAATAAATAAAGTTGAAAATTTTGGTAATTACAAGTTTTCGCGAAAATCTAAATTTACCCATATTTTTTTATCGTGTTGACTCAGGACCTTAATTTTTATACACCTAATAGGGACTATAGACTTCAGTATCTGGTATAAATTTCAACTTGCTAGGTCCACCTGTTCCTGAGAAAATCGGTGGTGACAGACAGACAAGAAAGTGATCTTATAAGGGTTCAGTTTTTTTTCTTTTGAGGTATGGAACCCTAAAAATTAATTTCATGTCCTGCTTGTTCTGTTGTTTGCACATCACAGGAGATCATCAACATGCTAAGAAGGGAATGTACAAGATGTAGAAGGCGCAAGACACATGTGGAGCAGTGGTCATGGAGTCATGGTATGTGGCCTGACCTGGTCCAAGGCGTGCCGCTTGGCCGAGAGCGCGGCCTCGTCGTCGGCCAGCGCTCGCTCCAGCAGGCGCGCGCGCTTGGCGTGTGACGTCACGGCCTCGCGCCCCGCCTTGTGCGCCGACGACGCCGACGCCTCCGTCTTCTCCAGCACTTGCAACTCTGTCTCTAACCCCTTCAAGATGTTGCCGCTTTCCTACCAATTATGGAAATCCATTTGAAATCTCTAAACAGAACGAAATTGATTAATTCAGCTGAAATATCAGTAACTGATAGTTTACATCAAGTGTCACTGTATTGTATGTCCTGGAAAAAGATAGTGGCTAATACAATCTAAACCAATATTTTAATCTTTTATCTACACACATGCTATAAATCCTTTTTATCTACACCCATGCTATAAATCCTCTATAAAAGTATCTGAAACAGTTAGCTTATGGCCAACATTAAAACAGTCAGTGTCATAATAATCATTATTCTTAGTGAACATTTACGCCTACTGCACTCAGGGCCTCAACATCTTTTCCTAAATCGCTGTAACTGGTCAACGCAAGTTATAACTCTTATCTAATTAGATAAAATACATGTGGAAGCTTGTAATTAGCAAATGTCAATACTTATGCATGATATTCAAGATTGTTATTAGTCTGTCAGCTTTCTTTAAAATTAAATAAATAAATATTATAACACCCAAACGGGTGTTATAATGTTGTACTAAATTTCATTATGCAACTCGTTTTAAATAAAGAACATTGTCTAGCACGTGCGATTCACTACCACAGCGCCGTAATTAAAAAAAAACTTATAGGTTAATTCGAATTCAAGTCGAATCCCGCCATTTTTGTTCGATATTAGTATTGCATTACTTTGTTGTTTACAAAAATGAGTGATATAAGCTTTGTGTATTTTAATAATCTTACAATCCAAAATGTAAATAATTATATTATTACATGGTTTGTTTGTATTAAATACTCAGCAATTCAACTTTCCATGAATTTACATAGACTTCTTACAACACTACAACAACCTATGGTTTCAGAACCTTTTATGGAGGATTCATATCATGGATGTAGATAAAGTCTTGTATGCAACTGTACATAATTAGGTATTAAAACACTCATGTGATACTATTTACCACATTCGTGTTTTAATAACCCTCATTATACAACAGTTGCAAATAGTACATTATGGTACAAGTGTGTAATGTTGGTGATTACCGCTGAGGCGCGATTAAAACCCGAGCCGTCAGACGAGGGTCTTAAGAGAGCCGAGGACGGTAATTATCAATGCACGCGTGTGTCATACGACGTTTTTCAACACACTTGTGAAGAAAATAATACTAAAAAATCATTTTATTTACCTAGTAGAAAATACACACATCAAAAGTATCTAGGGATCAACATATATTTTTGCAATAACTTTTCTCCTGATTGATATTAATTAAAATTTTCTTTAAGGATTCATCAAATAAAGTGTTTTCGTTTGTCACAGTAACGATAAACCAAGTCACCTTTGCATTAATAAAGAAATTTGCCATTTTCCTAATAAAGGGATTTTTGACATTTGAACCACTAACATTAAAGTTCGAAAAAAAGACTGAAATAACAGTTTTCTTTAAAATTTTATTGGGTAACTTAAACAATTAATAATCCGTGTTTCTACCGCGAACACTAACAACACAAGAACATCGGTTTGGCATACTCAAAATGAGTTCATCCAAATCACGCTGTGGAATGGCCGCCCATGTTCGTTGCAACAACAAAAAAAGGTCTTCTTGCGACTGGATACCCTCCATATTCGGCAGAGCTCTTCTCTGTAGCATATCCCATGCATGCTCAATCGGGTTCAAGTCTGGCGACTGAGCAGGCCAGGGCAGGACATTGATGTTAGCTGCGGCGAGAGTCTGTCTTACAACTCTTGCGGTGTGCGGTCGTGCATTATCATGCATTAACTGAAATAAGGGACCGATTTGCACTTGTAGAGGAACGATGACGTCTGATACAATCGTCTCAGCATAAATTTGAGCGTTGAGGTTGCCTCTGATCCAAATCAACTCAGTTCTTCCGCCGATCCAAATACCCGCCCATACCATGATGGTTCCACCACTATAAGGATGGACTTCCTGGCAGGATTTTAATCGCGTCCAGGGGTTCTCCAGTGTCGTATACGTCTTGTATCCGGTCTCATACCAAAACGAGACTCATCAGAAAAGCACACGAAACGCCATTGTTCTTCTGCCCAATTTCTGTGTTCAAGAGCCCATTGATATCGAATCCTACGATTGTGCATTGCTATAGGTGGTACCCGTAGCGGTCTTCGGGAATGAAGGTTCACTTCATGCAAGCGGTTTCTGACTGTTTGGTCGCTAATTAAGTTCCCTGAAGAGTGATGAAGCCTCACGGCTAACATCATGGCGGTTATTGTTGGAGCTCTTCGAGTTAAGATTTGAATGTATCGGTCTTGTCTCCGTGTGGTGCAGCGATACCGTCCTCCATGGCGCTCAGCCACGGTACCAGTGCTTCGGTAACGTGTCCAAAGTCGACTGATAACACTCTGACTTGTATTCAGAGCTAAAGCTACAGTACGTTGCCGGGAACCAGCTTCTATCATTCCCACGGCTCTGAGCATTTCTTCCCTGCTTAAATGACGTCGCCGCTCCATAATAACGTTGGTTTTAATCAGTAGTAGGGAAACAGTAGCACTAATAATGTCTTCAATGCGTTGTATGTTTTTATAGGGAAAATATTGACAGCTTATTTTCATCTTTTACTCGAATTTGATTGAGAGTTCCTGATTCAAATTATGAAATGCACCAAAAAGGATCCATATAAATTTATAAAATCATAAATTTATTACAAAGCCACATCTCAATCTCAAGAAATCCGCATAAAAATGCTTGATCCCTAGACATTTTTGATGTGTGTAGATATTTTTGTCCTTGGAGTTTTCAAGTAGTAAACTTTCCATAACGTTTCACATCTTATATCGGGCGGTGTACAATATAAATCATTTTCTTCATAACTAGTACTTGTAGACATTTTTTATTCTTAAATAACTATAAATTCAACAGTGAAAACGAGTAATGAAAAGTTTTTCGCAATGGCAGGAAAATTTAATCAGTTGTCCTATGCGCGCGCATCTAACGCGATCGGCCATAGACTAAAATAATGAGGTTTGTTTTTTTGGCTTTACGCGGATAGCGAATCCACGTACAAAATGGGGAATTCAAAGTTTTCTTTTTTACAGAGAAAACAAAAGTTACATTTCAGTGAATTGAGCAAGCAATAGGTACATTAATTTATTTGTACTATTGAACCCGATTTTTTTTATATAGAAACTTTTGTAGGAACAAAGCAACAAGCACCTCAACCAAAAAAAAAAACCCTATAACTCACTTGTGAATAATAGTAATGAAAAAGTCACAGTTTGATTATAGGTGTCATTATGTGCCTAATTGCGGTAAAAATAGAGCCATTTTATGAGCAAGTGTGTTAAAAATAACTATTAAAAGTATCTGAAACAGTTACCTTATTGCCAACATTAAAACAGTCAGTGTCATAATATCATCCAAACGGGTGTTATAATGTTGTACTAAATTTCATTATGCAACTTATTTCAAAAAAAGAACATTGTCATGAACGTGCGATTCACTACCACAGCGCCGTAATTTAAAAAAAAAACTTAAACTTAATTCAAATTGACGTCGTATCCCGCCATTTTTGATCGATATTAGTATTGCATTATGTACTTTGTTGTTTACAAAAATGAGTGATACAAGGTTTGTGCATTTTAATAATTGTACAATTCTATTTCAATTGTAAATAATTCTATTATTTCTACATAGTTTGTTTGTTTTTAAATACTCAGCAATTAAGCTTTCCATGAATTTACATAGACTTCTTACAACACTACAACACCCTATGGTTTCAGAACCTTTTATGGAGGATTCATATCATGGATGTAGATAAAGTCTTGTATGCAACTGTACATTATTAAGTATTAAAACACTTATGTGATACAATTATCCTATGATACAAAAACCCACATTCGTGTTTTATTACCCCTTATTATACAACAGTTGCATAAGTAACAATTAATTACTTTTTAGATTACAAAAAAAAAGAATTAGTTTGTTGAGTTGATCTATTAGGGCTTTCGCACACTAGACAAAACTGTCTTTAGGCAGAATATTGCTAAAGGGAATATATATTCTGTCTCGCTAGCTCTAGTACGGTTATTGTCTGTCTAAAAACAGTCTTGTCTGTAGTGTGCAAAAGCTCTTACTATTTATCACTGTATGTTTTGCGAACTTATTCATTTTAGATCCCACCCATCCCTCCCAGTTTGCTCTGACTTTCAGTATCTCAGTTGACCAGACACTCCCCAAATAAATTGGGATAGGGCAGGAGAATTAAACTACACAATACCCTACCTCATCCAACCTCTTGTTGATTTCATTAATTTGTTTGTCAAACTCTTTGGATTCCTTTTCGTTGTTCTTTATCTGATCTTTCTTGCTTTTGATTTGATTTTGCACTTCAGACACTTTGCCAAGAGCCTCTTTGGCGCGTTCTTCTGCTGTTACGAACCTGAACAAAATATTGTTATATGAAATTCAGCATAAGAGTTGCTGAGTGCTGTAGAGTTGTTTCTACAACACTGTAGTGCAGCCTTTGCCTACGGCCGCGTCCTAACCAAAGCAATCGTCGCAAGAACATATGGTCATCGCTTTCTTTTTGTTGAGTGAACCTGTACGCGTAGTCGCGCTGACATACATATGGGCGAGACGATTGAAAATTCACGCGACCGATTGCTTTCGTTACAGTTCATATTAAACTCGTAGTTTTTTGCTGTTTGTACTGTGTATGTGTGTACATTCTGTTGATGTACATCACTGTCTGTATATTCTATGGAAAATAACTCTCACAAGTAAAATGAGCATTTACATCAAAAGTATACTTACTTATAAGCTATGTATAACTTAGTGAGATTCTCAAGCTCCCTAACAACTTTCTGGTACTCTTGAAACTGAGCTCTTTCATCCTGTAACTTTTGTAGTTTTGGTGCTATGTCCTCTCGGATTATCTAAAACAAATGCAATTAAGGTTGAACTACTCAATATATTTTCCATACAAATTTCGGGGGGGTATTACTGCACTGTTTGACATGGTACATCTAAAGTTAAACATGATATCGTTTTGTCTCATTATTAATTGTGTCTGTGCGGACAGAAAACAGAATAGTAAAATAAAAAGCCATTCAAAAGTTACGAGCTACCAAAGATTCGTTTTTAATGGTAATTTTGACGCAACTTTGGGCATAAATTAGTAATAAAAGAAATGTCAAATTTCCAAAACAAAGTCCGTACCGACACAGCACGTCATCAGCACGTCATCACGTCATCCTACCGCACCGCACCAGGGGGGAAACCCCCTGGTGCGGTGCGGGAGGATGACGCTCACTCACACATATGAACAATATGTCACATATAACTTTGTTTGATAGAAGAACAAGAACTATATTTCTGTCCTTTTCATTTCATGCATGACGTCAGTGACGTGTCATTTGTTTTTCGCTGAAGTTGAAGGGCCGGTGCATTTTTATTGCACTCCTATAATGTGTGCGTTTCGATGGCGCCACCACAGCGTTTTTTTTTTTAAAATAACTATTTTGTAAAAATTAGAATTTAAAATTAAATTAATTAATTTCAATTTTAAATTTCACATTTAGAATGTTTTGAAGGTTATAAGCGATACCGTACTACAGCTCCTGAAACATAAACCTAGGATTTTTGTGTATTTTGACAAATTCAAATCTAGGTTTTACAAAAACTTTAGACCTTTGCGATGCTTTTTCAGCGAGATATCGGCGATAACGTGTATTTTACCGTTTCAATGGCGCAGCCATGGGGTTTTAGTCTTACAGCTCCTAAAATTATAAACCTAGGATTTTTTTCATTTTTTTTACAAAATCTCTGTTATTTACCTGAATTTCAGGTCTGTGCTTAGTTTTTAAGATTTCCGTGGCCTTATAATTTTTAACCATAACTTTGACCAATTTAAGGTTTTGGGAAATTTGAACCAAATTTTACGTTTTTACAAAATCATGGCATAGTTATATAAAAAAAAAAACGCCGTGGTCGGGCCATCGAAACGCACACCCTATAATATGGTAGGTCGCTAGACCTACTTATTTAGAAACTTTATACATAAAACCTTCACGATATGATTTTTACTTTTCTTCTGATCTGTCACTTCTCTGTCTTGTGTTGACTAAATTTATATTGAACGATGAAAAATTTTAATTTAATGGAATTAGTGTACAACAACCACTAAATTGGTGACCCCGGCGTGATACGCCCTGAAAAGGAAATCCTAAATTTTATCAGGCCAAGGAAATCCACAGTACCAGGATAACAATATAAAGCAGTCGTCTGCCAACCAACGTCAAGACTCTCTGGCTTCACAGCCATTTATTTATCTCGAGGGATTAGCAGACCTGGCAGAAAGTGTCCAGGACATCGTGCCAACAATAAAAAACAATATAGTAATACAATATTATTGTTGCCACTAATCTTGCGAATTGTGTAATGACGTTATAAGTTGATAGTAAAAGTTTTAAAGGAAAAGTTTATTTTATTCTTTTTAGCGCATTTAAATAAAAGGTCAGACAGTTGTAAAGATATATATATCTATATATATATATCTTTACAAATAACTTTTTCTTATAATACTTTCGTCTGACCTTTTATATATATATATATATATATATATATATATATATATATATAATATATAAAATAATAATAATAATTAACATAAATATGTAATAATTGAGCGGCGTCGAATAGCATTATATGTCGTTGGTGTAACTTCGTTTTTGTTCGGCACGGTTCGGAACGCTGTGTGTGTGCGTACGAACTAGACGTGCGTGTAGACTAGCGTCTAACTACTCATCACTGATACTATCTCTGTCGGGCACGATGCCAGGTGAGACAGCGTGCTTTTTGGCCTTGCCCACCAATTAGTTCGAGCTCGTGAGTTGTGTCACCTTAATTCATTGAAATGTCTTGCTTGTTTTGTTCCAGTAGACAAATGATTTTACTTCTTGAGTCTTTGTACACAGTGCTATACAAACTATTTTGTTACTGATTTATATTTATTTGATTTCAATTTTGCTCTGTTTTGATATTTAAATTCTCCTTTTCCTATCTATAAAGATGGGATTTAATAGCAAATCTATAGAGCGAACTTAGACTAACCTCAGTTGAGGTTCATCCGAAAATGAACCTTAATGGCAAAGAAGTTAATGTTCTTATTTGTTTATTACGCTTGATAAACAGTTGCTTGTAGGAATATGCACGGAGCAGCCATGGAATCCAGATTTGTACCCAGTTGATGGCAATAGGGTCGCCACCCTATTACGTTGGACTTAAAAGAAACTGGCGAAAAGTGGGTTTACCATTAACAGTGCAGGACACACTGAAAAGACGTAAGACGCAGACAGGGCGCAGACATTCTCTTCCGCGTCTCTTTCATACGAAATAGACGCGTCGCGACGCAAAACATACAGAATAGGCAGGGCGCAGACACGACGCATGCGCGTCTGCGCCCTGTTGTAGCAGATAGAAAAGACAGGGCACGGGACGAAGGGAGGGAGAGAATCGCGCGACGCACGATTTTCTGTATGTTTTAAAAAGTCGCGACGGCACCCCGTCTGCGCCCTGTCCACGCCCCGCCCTCGTCTTACGTCTTTTCTGTGTGTCCTGCGCCCTAGGTACACCTCTACCTAACAGCACCTGTGCCTTCGGGGATTAGAGGAGTCATTACTCCTTGTGTTATGAAATATGGTTTATTTTCTCATAGCTACCTCAGCCTTAGTACATTTTACCTTAGACATGTTATGGTTAAAATGTGGGTCAGGACAACCAAAACACTCACGTCATTAAGCTCTCTGAGTTTGGCATCTTTCTTCTCAATAGTTTTCTGTGCGGCCTGTTTCTTTGCTTCATACATCCTGGTCCCTGCTGCCTCTTCTACCATTGACAGGATCTATAAAAAGCATATACTGAACACAAATCTACACTTACCTAACCTAAGCCACTATCAGTTATTGTTCATTTTATCAAAACATCTTATCTGGTCATTTGTATATTCAATATAACTGGTACATTATCTCTTGAGGCAAAATAATTGTGAGAATATTTATGGCCATTTAGATTTTGGCAGTTCTTGTTTTAACATTGTTAAACTGCCACATCATCGAGCCCACTATGTTAGTAATGATGGTAGAGTTATTAGGATTTCATACAGGGCTTTATTTTCATGTGCACACTGACACGTTCATACCCTAACAGGTTTCCTAAAATAACATCTAATCTAAGCATTTGACAATAATACTGTTCCTTACAAGTGAAATGTGAAAATGATAAGCTACAACACAGTCAGCCAAAAATGTATGCACCATGGCTAAATAATCCTTCAACACTTCATGTACTTGAATGGAGCTATTCCTAAATGTTTAAGGGTACTTACCTCAGGAGGCTTCATGTTCAAGACCTTAGTGATCCGGCCCTGCATGATGAGGAAGTGAGGGTTGTTTACATTTAGCTGCACTGAACAGAACAGGTCGGACACCCTCTTGTTCTGCACATTGATGCCGTTTATCATGTACTTGTTCTTGCCTCCCATCACAACCTGATGAGTTTTGTGAAATTAATCACATTGAAGTTATAATAACAGTAGGTTGTAGTATCTGTCTATCCCAATCGGAAAAAAATATATAAATAAAATAAACCAATATCGCTGGACATTGCACACAGCACCATCTAGTGCCACACTAAGCAACGAGGCTTGTGTTGTGGACACCGGATAGTTGATATACTACATAGATACTTTTAGTTTGTAAATAAATACTTATTATACATATAAACATCCATGACTCAGAAACAAATGTCCATGCTCATCACACAAACATTTGCTTCTACCGGGATTCTAACCCGGGGCCCTAAGAACGTAAGGCAGCCTCAATACCGCTGCGCCATTTGGGTCGTTCCCCCAAATATATTTTTATCAAATAATTTAATACTTCTTTTTAACAATCAAATAGTAATTTAAACAGCCTTGTAAATTTACTTTTACTTTTAAGTTAGAGGATTCAGAAAGAGATACATTGTTTTCATTTCAACAATAGAAATAATTGATTCAATGAACACTTCAATTCAAATTAGTTCAACAAGATTACTGTCGCATGAAATAGTAGTTTCAAAATTAAATAGAGTTTTAGATACAGAGATAAGTACTAAGCTAAGTGATAAGCTTGTGTGTGTAAACAAGAAGATTTTTTACATGAAGATTTAGGCTATTTAAAATACACCAGCTGCAATCAAACAAAGTTCATGAAAATACCTGTCTTGTAACTGTGATCTCGTTTTGGTTTTCATAGCCAATGGGGCACTGCCTCCTGTCTCGGTTGTCGAACGTAATGCTGACTGTGGCCTTGGTGATACCCGCCTGGCCATGCTTGTATATAAGCTCTTGCAAACTGCCCGCACGCACCTAAAACATTGCCAATCATGTTTTCTATGTAGAATTCTAGGATGTTCTGTACTGAATCCACTCTTGAACAGAATAAGTAGCATGACTATGTTAACATAAGAAAATAGGTCTAGGCAGTTAACCAAGAATAGACATTTTGAGATAAGTCTAGTCTATAATGAATAAAAATAGAGATTTTAAAATTAACTGTAAGACGACTAAACTGGTTACTATCAGTAGTGTTGAATATGATTATAGGCCTGCAAAATCAAATATATTGAACCAACTGTTTCGGATGGCCAGACCCTGGAGTCCAGTCAACCTGGGACAATCTCCCACAATAGTAGACAGGCGCTCCTAGCAGTACTTGCTGGTGGCGCACGCCTCCACGCACCCCTGAATGCGTAGGGTATGGTCGGATACTGACGACCTAGTAGAACAAGGCCTAGGGGGAAGAGGGGTAGGCAGGCACCGTAGAATAAAACACCCTTTTTCTTTCTTCCTAATATTTGGTATTCCCTAGGTTTCGGCTTGTCCCTTTTTCTTCTAGTTGTTTGTTCCTCGATGGCTCGGCTGCGACTGACAAAAAAGCGTTGGCGGGAAAAAAAGCTTAACCAATACAATAATTACAGATGCATGAGTACTTACGTTTGACAAATTCGTGATTCCTAAGACAAAACATATTGAATCCAATATGTTCGACTTCCCTGTGCCGTTCAGCCCGGTGATGGCATTGAATTCAGGATCGAACCCGGTGATCTCCACACGATTTCCGTATGATTTGAAACCGTCCAACAGTATAGATTTGATATGCATCTTGACGATGATTAATTCATTGAAGAATTTGTGTAATCAAGCACTTTTGCATTTAATTACTTACAAAAAATAACAAACACAATTAAATCTCGTGAAGCGGGAGCCGTTGCAAAATACAATTTTTAACAACTGTCAAACTGTCAATGTCATGTCAACCGCCGTATTTAGAAAGCGCGCTCTACATTCTCGCGAATATCTCGCGAGAACGAGAGAAAAGCACAAGAACTTAGAATGTAGAACCGATTCTCATAATCTTCTCAGGTTCTCGCCTTGTTCTCCGATTTTTGTCAGTTTTTTGGCGCGAGACAAAGGACGCGAGAACGAGAGAACAGACGAGAACTTGTCCACACTCGCATGTTTCTCAGTAGCGAGCGACTCGCCGATAAGAAGAGTTGTGCGCGGTATTGTATGAGCATCAATATGATGAGCCGGATTTGGACGAACGAACTAGAACTGACATTTCTAAAATATTTTCAAGGAGAACGGATTTTGTGGAATACAAATTAAAAAATATATATATACACACATCAACACGGTCTAGGGATATTTCATACTCAATTAAATAACTCGAAAAGTACTGGCCGCATTGGAATCTTTTATACACCGATTTGTTTGTAATTTATCTCAGACTAATTCCAAATTCAAATTTTTGAAAATTCTTTTGTTTCGGTGGCATAAAAATGTCTTGATGTATAGGAGAGGGAATTTTCATTTGTGCGAAATTTAGAAAACAATACGAATTACGTTTAGTTACAGTTTTTTTTTCATTTTTAAACGAAAGATAAAGTTAAAATTGATGTATTGTAGCCATGCAACGCCGACATTTGACGAGGGTGGAGATGTTACGAGCTGTGGGAATGCTGGAAGCTGGATCTGTTCAGCGTAATGTTGCTGAGGCCATAGGGACCCATCAAAATGTAATTTCAAGATTGTGGACACGCTATCATGCCACAGGTGAAGTAGCGGAGAGGCACCGGGGGCCAAGTCGCATCACTACCCCCAGACAAGACCGATTTTTGCAAATTACTGCGCGAGCACAACCAAATGCAACGGCGACTCAATTGGTCCAAAGGCTGCGAGTGGAACATCAAGTGCTTGTGAGTGACCAAACTGTAAGAAGGCGACTGCATGAAAGCAATCTGCGCTCTCGTAGACCACTCCGGGTCCCACCTTTACGGAGAGGCAATCGTGGACGACGATTAGAATGGGTTCGGAACCACGTGGACTGGGGCCGTGACCAATGGTCCAATGTGCTGTTCACGGATGAATCCAGGTTCGGCTTCCATCCAGATTCACGAAGAACGCGTGTTTGGCGAGTTCCTGGACGATAGAGCCGTCTCCAGAACCCTCAGGAAGTTCACCCACACCAAGGAGGAACAATTATGGTTTGGGCAGGAATTCGTCTTGGAGGACGGACGGATCTCGTTTGGGTGCGGGGCAATATGACGGCAGAACGATACGTCCAACAGGTGCTGGGGCCCGTAATCTTGCCCCACAGAACACAAATGGGGCAAGATTTCCTGCTCATGCACGACAACGCCCGGGCACACACGGCGAGAACGGTAGCAGCTTGGTTACATACACATAATGTTAGGGCCTTAGACTGGCCTGCTCAATCGCCAGATCTAAATCCCATTGAGCATGCGTGGGATATGCTGCAAAGAAGAGCTCTGAAGGAAGTTCCTGAAAATCTGGCTACAGAAGATCAACTTTTTGCGCACCTCAGAAGGACATGGGACAATATTCCGCAGCAAGACATTGACAACCTTGTTCTGAGCATGCCGAATCGTTGCCGATGTGTTATGAACATCATGGGCGCTTTCTCAGACTACTAACTTCAAGTTTATAAACACAAATTAAATGATTTTTCTATTTTTTTCAGTTTTTACTCACAAATTAAAAGTTCATTCATATACGGTTTCCGTCTATGCTTCATTTTTTTTCCATAAAATCCTGAAATTTTAATCTATACCTTAACCATTATTAAATAATGGTAGAATATTAAATAACGTATCTTTTAAATATATACATGTCATATAAATAATTAACACATTGATAGTAATTCGCTTTTTTAAAAATATCCCTAGACCTTGTCCTACCCTGTCCAATATCCCTAGAGTGTGTATATGTACTACATCATTTTTTTTTAATAACACTATTCTATCCCACTGCTGGGCAAAGGCCTCCCCCATTTCTTTTCATCTTTCCCGGTGTTTTGCCTCCAATCATTCAGGAACGAGTCCAAATCGTCGTTATTTATACTACAGTATCTATATAAAAATTATAAATATTCAAATGCGCACAGCAATAAACTTGTCGTAACAGTTAATTCTGCGTCCATCGTCATCGAGCGTGAGAACTGTATTGAGATTAACACCCATATTCTTAATCAAAACCTCATGATTACCTCATGAAACCTAGCGAGTGTGTCCCCAAAGAAGTTCTCGCCGAGATTCTCATCGAGGATCTCGCGTGAATGTGGAGCGCGCTATAGATGCTCTGTGGTCAACCGCTAGCCAGGCCAGCCGCTGGCCGCGACTTCCCGGCGGCCTGCGCGGTACTTTAAGTTCCATTTTTTAATTTGTTTTCTTTATCAGTTTTACTTTTTGATAAATATGCTGAATTTTATCTAAGAATAAACTGTGTTAATAAAACAGTTTTTGATATAACAAATAGTTACGGAGGGAGTAAAAGGTTGGATGACACTTGACTCATGTGAAATTTAATCGTACGATTCGTACGTACACTGGAACGCAACATATTGATCTTTTTGTTTGACGTTTTGAATTAATTTGTGCCGTTTCGTTTCGGTTACTTTACATAGATCTTTTTGTTTTAATAAAAATGGATTACAGTAGCACAGGTGCGATGAGGAGCCCGTTCTCACCTCGAGTGCGGCAGTCCATCACGGGACGAAGACCCATAGGGCTCTCGTCAGCTAAAAAGAACCAAAGGTTTGTACATAACCTATTGTCTAAATTGAATAGAAAATATGAGGGAAATAATCAATGCTTTTTATTTTTCTCAGTAAGTTTATGCAGTCTACGGGGGAGCAAGTTGGAGATGTTGTGTACAAGACACCAGTGACTACAATAGAAACTTATGGAATGCCCCTCCCTGTAATGGTCACAGAAGCTCTTACATTTGGTAAGTACAACTCTTCTACTTACACTTACAATATCTTTACAGAACACTTACTCTACCAGAAGGTAAACCTACAGTCACTAACAGTGACAAACATTGAAACAATTTTCAGTCAGATTCCGGGGGGGGGGGGGGCAATCCCAACTATCCCCCCTCTGTATACATACCTGATTTTAGCATTCTTTCATCACACCCTACCTATTCAGCTATCAAGTTTTCATGCAGAATATGCTGACTCATAACCCCAACCCTCTGGGCTCCCCTATCATAAGGATGGGGGGGATTAATATTATGTTATTAGAATTTTAATTCAAAACCAAGCTACATTCCTTGCAGCCAGTGGCGAGGTGAGCGTACGGCTATCTGCCTGTGGTTGGTGCTGGGTGGTGTCAGGGCGACGCATCATATCCTGGCCTCGCACCTCCACCATATCCAGTACTGCATCAGCTGCACCTGCCAGCACTATTGCTCGGGAGCTTTCACTACCACAGACTGACCTTGCACACAAGGCAGATCTAGTTGTGTTGTTTTATATGGAAGGGGCACAGGTAAGCTGTTACTTTACAACATCTCTGCTTATGTTTAAAAACAAAACTTAACAAATACTTACCCTGTTGAAATCAGCTTAGCCTTAGGTAACTTTAATAAGTCCTATTGAAAATTTCAAAAACTGTTCAAGAAAGTAACTTAATAATTCTTGAAATTTCGTCAGATGCCGTCATGCATAGGTGTATCCCCTGAAGGCACGGTCCGTTACTGGCCCTCTGTAGGCCAGGAGGGTGTGTACATCGATGTCTCATGCGAACTGGCTGGCCAGGAATGCGAGAAGCTTGGAGACTACACCCCCGAAGGATTGGTGCTGGCCACCACTACATGCACAGTTGTACTCCTCAACCCTACTGTTGTTGGTAAGTCATTAATCATTCATAGAAACTTAGTTTTTGATCACCCTCTACCTTTTGAGGTCCATCAAACTCCTTATTATGAACAACTTATTGTAAGGACCAGCCATGGAATCAGAAACAAAAAAAATCTTTTTGTAACATCTGCCGCTAATTTTGAGTTGCTAACTGAGCAAGCTGAGCACTTGACCAACTCAATATTCACTAACATGAATGAAACAATAAACTTTATTAATTTGCATACTGCATTTCCATTGTATCATCATTAAACTCAAACTCAAAACATTTATTTCAAATAGACCATAACCAAGCACTTTACAATGTCAGAATAACAAAGAAGTCAAAGCTACAGTCACAGACACAAGGCATAATAACTTGTGAAAGTACTGTAGTGCACATAGTATCCCAGGTCCTTAGTCTTGGTCAGGTACCTTGGTCTGACATAGTAAATGTTTGAAATGGATAGTAATACATATTTAATGCATTATTGGCACTGAAATTACACACCAGCTTCCTTAACCAACAATGTTTCCCACAGTTATGGCCTTGGTCTTACATAGTAAATAAGTTAGTAATCAATAGTGAAATGGAAGCTTCAAACTTCATGCACATCATAAACACAATAAGGTTTATTTTTGCTTCAAGAACACCCTGATGGTGATCTTGATTCTACCTTATGTAATGAAGTTTGACTTCACTGATGGAAATTTTAGTCAAAAATAATGATCAAATTTTTACGATGTCGTCCAACGATGGATCTTCTGCCGGTGGTGGTGGATGTTGAACTTGCAACGTCAGGCTCAGGGTCGAAAGTTGAAAATTCAACTGCCCGTCAATTGTCTCTTACGACATTTCTTCCACTGTCGACATACTGAGTGGCGATTGGTTGCAGACGGTCGTGCGACGGTGACGTGTCGCACTCTGCGCCCGCCTAGTGGTTGGCTCGGAGGCATCGGACGACGAGTCTCGCTGCTGTTCTTCGGCTCCATGCCGGCCCATGCAGACACGGTGAGGAATCTCTATTGATTTGTGAGTATTTATAGATTGCCCTGCTTTAGTTATGTTTTGTAATGTGATGAATGAACATTGTTGCAGAAACTAGTAGGCGTAGTAGTGTTACCTGGGAACGAAGAGTCGGAGAGCACCATAGCGCTGGTGTCGGGCGGACCAGCGCTGCAGCTGTGGCGCGGCGCCGAGCTGCACGAGCACTCGCTGCGCCGCGCGCTCACCGAGGCACACCGGAGCACACACCTCGCGCCGCACGGTGAGCACACAGTACGATAGCACTAGTGTGGGGTGGCGCTGCAGCTGTGGCGCGGCGCCGAGCTGCACGAGCACACAGTACGATAGCACTAGTGTGGGGTGGCGCGGCGCCGAGCTGCACGAGCACACAGTACGATAGCACTAGTGTGGGGTGGCGCGGCGCCGAGCTGCACGAGCACACAGTACGATAGCACTAGTGTGGGGTGGCGCGGCGCCGAGCTGCACGAGCACACAGTACGATAGCACTAGTGTGGGGTGGCGCGGCGCCGAGCTGCACGAGCACACAGTACGATAGCACTAGTGTGGGGTGGCGCGGCGCCGAGCTGCACGAGCACACAGTACGATAGCACTAGTGTGGGGTGGCGCGGCGCCGAGCTGCACGAGCACACAGTACGATAGCACTAGTGTGGGGCGGCGCTGCACGAGCTGCGTGCGCTAGCATTTCAACATTTGGTCATTAGTAATGTTATTTTCGTAGTGCAATTGTTGCCACTGATGTGCAGTTCACTGTATAATCCTAAAATAAAATAGGGGTCCGACGCATAGACTGTAGGTTCGTTTGAAACTGAACTTTCGATAAAGCCACCACATACCTGTCAGTATAAAACCTTAAACGTGTGAATCTCTTACAATCAGCAGGTGACCTGAACAGCCTAGAGATCATGGCGCTGGACGTGCGCGCGAGCGGCAACAACGCTCTGCTGCTGCTCATAGCCACCGTCAACGTGGCGCGCTCGCCCGAGATGAGATATGCTATCGGTAAGTAGAACAATGTGGGGGAGGCCTATGTCCAGCAGTGGACGTCTGCAGGCTGAAATTATGAAATGGAACGCAACTATATTACTTACGTCACAGACTTGATTTAGAAACTGCTGTCAGAAGCACATACGCTCTTCAAGTTTTTTCGCGATTTCCTATAAATACTGTGAAGTTGTGCCTAAAAACAATATAAAAGTGCAGCCAAAGTGTTTCAGATTCCGTGTTAATGTTATTTTGTGTGCTAAACAACTAAAAACAGCAAATAATCAAATCGAAAGTCCCAAAATTCTCCCAGTGAAAACCATCTTACCCCACCCACTTATTTTCACAAATATTACTTTTTTTCTGCTTCTTTGAAAATGTCACTGTCAAAGTGCCAATGTCAACGTCAAAGCAGTGTTGCCACTTAAAAAGTTAAATTACTCCAGAATCATGGATTGCCAAACAGAAAATTCAAAAAAGAATAATGTAAATGCGACTAAAATAATAGTCGACCTAGATCAATCTCTTGTAGTGGTACAATACCTACGCCAGTACGACAATAGACCTAGTAGACTCTGAAAATGCTCCCAAAGAAAACTGGGTCGAAGTACCCGGACACAAAAGACCCCACAGCCCTGAGGAACTACCAACTAGCCAAAAGCAAACTAAATTAAATAGCTACTGGTTGAGTGCTCCCATTACTACCTCAAACCGATTCTCTGGCCTTGATGTCACAAATGTCACAAATAATTCTCCCGAAACCGCCTAAAAGCCCATCAAACCACCACCATTGTTCGTAGACAAAGTGAGTAATATTCAGCCACTCTATGACATGCTGAATGCCACAGTCACTGACTAGTAAGAACTCAAGATCCTCCGAGGGAAACAAGTAAAAATTCGACCAAAAACCACGGAAGCATACACAAAAATCTACAAGGAACTTCAGAAACGAGAAACTGAATTCTACACATACAAACCCAAAGAAGAAAGGAGCTTTCGAGTAGTTCTTAAAAACATCCATCCAACTACTGAAACAAACTATATAAAAGTGGCACTTGAAGAATCACCACAAAGTGACAAATATCTGAAATATAAAGGATATAAAAACTAAAACACCTCACTACTGCACTACATAGACCTCAAGTCAAACCAAAACAATAAAACATTTATAACGTCAAGCGCCTTCTCCATTGCTGCGTTGCATTTGAACCACCTAGACCAAAAAGAGAGATCCCGCGATGCTCTACCTGCCAGAGATATTATGGACACACGCGTAGATTCTGTCACTGTCAGCCCCCATGCGTAAAGTGCGCTGGAGCACACAGTACTCTCGACTGCGCGAGGAAAGAGCGTTCCAATAATGTGCGGTGCATACTTTGTGAAGGTACCCCGCAAATTACAAGGGAAGCTCCGTTTACAAGGAATTGCAAAAACTTAAGTATCCCCCTCTGAGACCAAAAACCCAACGCAGCAAAGACTCACAGGAAGTAAATAATGGTACAATCAAAAATAGCCAATAGTGCATGTAATAAATCATATGCAGAAATAACAACAGGTATATCAACTAAAGAAACCCAACCAACAACACACCTACCTAAATCAAAGCCAAACCCGTCACCTGACATTAAGGAATTTATGCAGACACTCATGAACCAGATGATGCTAATAACTAAGATGCTGGGAGATCTCATGTCCATGCTTCCAAATTTAATGCATTAACATTATGCATCTGGAACGCAAAGGGCCTGTCACAACACTCAAACTTTTTTATACCAATATAATATTGATATCATGTAAATATCTGAAGCGCATTTCACTTCTAGAAGCCATATGGAATTCCCTGGATATAAGCTATATCATACCACACATCCTGATGGGAAAGCACATGGTGGATCAGCTATAATAATCAGCAGAAGCAAATTAAAACATTACGAATCAGTACCATACTGCAAAGCATCAATTCAAGCAACAACTGTAATAGTTGAAGATTGGGTGAGCCCCATCACGGTGTCAGCTCTCTACTGTCCACCGAAACACATAAACAAACAGGAGGAGTTCAGCGATTTTTTCAATTCTCTCAGCGATCGCTTCATAGTTGGTGGAGACTTTAATGCGAAGCATAGCTATTGGGGCTCAAGATTGACCCTTCCCCGGGGCCGGGAGCTACTCAAAACTGTCGAAAAACTAAAAATGGAAATTATATCATCAGGCGACACCACCCCACATATTGGCCTACCAACAGAAAGGAAGTACCTGACCTAATAGACTTCTGTGCTGTTAAAGGTTTCTCGAAAGATTACTTCCAGTGCCAGAGCAGCTATGAGCTATCTTCCGACCATTCACCAGTCTTAGTCACATTGTTTAGTAGTTTTAAAGAAACTACAGAAATCTGCGTCCTTCACACCAAAAATACAAACTGGCAAATCTTCAGGTCAATAGTCATCACAGTCAATCATGTCGCCTACAGTCAGTTTAAAATCAGAAGACGAAATAGTAGCGGCAATAGAATTCTTCAATAATTCAGTTCAAATTGCTGCCTGGCAATCTACTCCTGTAAACAACATAAAGAATAACAAAAAATCAATATCCCATACTGGATAAAATAACTGAAAAAATGAGGCTTAGAAAACAATGGCAAAAATTTAGATGCCCTAACGATAAAAGTAAGTTAAACCACGCTGTTAGGAATCTCAAAAAGCTTTAAAACAAGGACAGAAATAATAGTGTCCAGGCGTTCCTGAGCAACCCTGATGCTACTGCTGCTACTGACTACTCACTGTGGAAAGCTACCAAAAAACTAAAGCGGCATGGGGTCTTAACTCGAACAAATTATAATTATTCTCGAAAAAATCAGTAGATGACAGCTTAAGGTGACACAACTCACGGGCTCGAACTCATTGGTGGGCGTAGCAAAAAGCACGCTGTCTTACCTGGCATCGTGCCCGACAGAGATAGTATCAGTGATGAGCAGTTAGGCGCTAGTCTTCACGCACGTCTAGTTCGTACGCACACACACAGCGTTCCGAACCGTTCCGAACTAAAACGAAGTTACACCATGCACACATAATGCTATTCGACGCCGCTCAACACTCGCCAACAATATAATATCTTTACAAATAACTTTTTCTTTTATTACTTTCGTCTTACTTTTTATTTAAATGCCTTAAAAAGAATAACATAAAACTTTTCCATTAAAACTTTTTCTATCAACTTATAACGTCATTACACAATTCGCGAGATTAGTGGCAACAATAATATTGTATTACTATATTATTTGTTATTGTTGGCCTGGGGTCACCATGTCCTGGACGCTTTCCGCCAGGTCTGCTAATCCCTCGAGAGAAATAAATGGCTGCAAAGCCACCAGAGCCTGGAAGTTGGTCGGCAGACGACTGCTTTATATTGTCATCGCGGTACTGTGGATTTGCTTGGCCTGATAAAATTTAGGTTTTCCTTTTCAAGGCGTATCACGTCGGAGTCACCAATTCAGTGGTTGTTGTACACTAATTCCATTAAATTAAAATTTTTCATCATTCAATATAAATTTAGTCAACACAAGACAGAGAAGTGACAGATCAGAAGAAAAGTATCATATCGTGCAGGTTTTATGTATATAAAGCAGGGATGTTGCGAATGCCGATTTTTTCACATCCGCTGATGTGAATGCGGATGCGGATTTTTGAAGGATCACATCCGCGGATGCGGATGTTCAAGATCTTATATAAATATAGTGTATGAATGACGAATTTAAACAATGATAAAGTAATTATTAACATTTTTATTAATGCTCTCAAATATGGAAAATTCTTCTGGGTGCATCGACTTTAGATGATTTTTTAAAGACGAGGTGGTTCTGCCCTTGCGAGAGTAGCTTTTATTGCATATTTTACAATCAGCCTTATCATGGTCCTTTTTATTTGGTTCAAAATAATTCCATATATTACTTTGTGTCGGGGGTGACATTGTTAATTAACTTGTTAGATAATATAATTTAACAATAACGGGAACCTCGCTGGAAAAATAAAGAATACTGTTTTAAAACCATAAACTTTACCTAAAATAAAACGTATTACCGGTGTAACATAATGGCATTTACCTGACGATTTCCCAATAAACAATTATTTAAGTACACCCACTGATTACTGTAACACAATAACATTCACAATCTATCTACGACAAGTAATCCACAGCGCAAACAAACACGTTATGATTTATTTACAATAAACAAATGATGCACCACAGCAAACGCGTCGTATCTTGTCCACCAATTTTTTTGCTCCCATTGGTCCTTGTCACGCGCGAACGGCACGCGCCACTCGCCGGCCCCGCCCATTTCTTTCTTGTCGCAACTTGTATTACATTCGCATCCTCATGAAAATCCGCATTGACTATTGCGGATGCGGATGCGGATGCAGAAGTCCAAATCTATGCGGATGCGAATATTCGCAACATCCCTGATATAAGTTTCTAAATAAGTAGGTCGCGACACCATATTATAGGGTGTGCGATTCGATGGCGCGACCACGGCGTTTTTTTTTAAATAAGTATATCATGATTTTGTAAAAATATGTAAAATTTGGTTAAAATTTCCCAAAACCTTAAATTTGTCAAAGTAATGGTTAAAAAGTTATAAGGGTTTGAACATGGCTACGCCATCGAAACGCGGAGAACCGCGCGGCCACGGAAATCTTAAAAACTAAGCGTTGCAGAGACCTCAAATTTAGGAAAATAACAGAATGAATTTGCAAAAAAATTTAAAAAAATCTTAGGTTTATAATTTTAGGAGCTGTAAGAGTAAAACCCCATGGCCGCGCCATTGAAACGGTGAAAAACACGTTACTCTTTATCAGCTTAGCGGCGTCACCTCGTACATGTGTTTCTAAATACTGCATTTTTTCTGTGTCACTCATCGATTTATCTTCGTGTACTATTTTCAAGAATAAATCATATAAAGAATTCCATGACTTATAACTTCCACTGAACGTTGGAATTATTATTTGTGGTAACTTAACTGAGGTTTTATGATTGTTGTGTCGATTTGAGACCTATTCCAAATAATCTTTCCATCACAAGGTCGAATTCCGTTTGCGTTCTCTCAAACATATTTTCTTGAAAATAGCTGTGTTCCAACGTACTATCTTCCATCAGAATGAGTACGTGTGTTTCTTCAATTTCTTGCCATTGTTTTTGCAAAGTAGTCAATACAGATTCTAAGTACCAACTTGCTTTCTCTTCGGTAATTAATTAAGTTGCCGACTGTAACTTTTTCTGCATCTGATTAATCCGAAATAGTTGAATAAATAGTTTGGGTGAGCTAATGCCTTCTTCCTCTTCGGGTTGTAAATCTTCTGGCTCATATAGTTGGTTTACTAACTGTTGTCTTTTCTCACACTTAAACACGTATTCAATAGCCTGCGTATACAGTGTGTTGATAGACCAAAAGTAGTTGGTAATGATGTATTTGTGATCACACAACACATCTTGGTCTTGTAGTCGTGAATGGTTTTTGGACGTTCTAGTAAATACTTCTTTGAGTCGAGCTTTCCTCTCCGTGATATATTTTAGAGTCTTCCTTGATGCTGAGTCTTTCTTGATGTTGGTGAATATTTGTCTTAGTTCATTGTAATCTGCTTCTTGGCTTCTTATAACTTCGTTTATTTCTTATACATCCATCTTTACTGCCCTTTAATACTGTAAGCGTTACTTCTCAAAATATCGATGAACCCGTTTGTTGGTACCGAATTCTGATCCTCTATCGTTCAAATGGCGTATTAGTATGTCAGTCCCTTTACTAGCGCCTGTTGAGTACGCTAGTTCGAAGTACGTCTAACCGTTACTCAGCCAATAATGGTGTAGGACAAAAAGACGAACGTTTTATATTTATTGAATTTTATATATATAAACGTTACTATTTTAAAGTACCGATTACACAAACTCCCTGGTTTCCTAAAATCGCTCGAAGGACCAAAATGTACACACCGGGACTTACAGCTTAGTACGGCCGTTATTCCAAGTGCGTACGATGTGACTACGGTTGAGACAATTGCCCAACTGCCAAAAGCCCAACTGACGCCAAACCTAGCCCTACAGTAACTACCTAGCACCCTAGTTATCCTAGCCCTATAGTAATTACCTATCTAGCACCCTAGTAAAGGTTACCCTAACGCTCTAGCCTACCATACAAACCACACCAAACGTAGGTTACGTTGGTTATATGAGAGGCAAGTCTGTCACAAGGAGACCTACGGTAACAGACGGAATTTGGGTAGGAAGAGGGTTTTGTGTACGTCGTGCAATGTACACAGGAAATGGTTTTCTTACTGCCGATCCCACAGACTGGACCGATGATGGCTAAAGGTGTCTTGGCCACAGTAAGAGGAGGTATAGGAGATAAATCACACTCGACTCCAGCTTGATGACTAATTTATTACAATAGTAAACTTAATTATATACAATTTTTGTGGTAAATACACATTGATACCTATTTACATGTGTGTCGTGTGTGTATCGAGCCGATGAAGTGAAGATCTCAGTAGGCCACCTCTTAGCGCTGACGGTGTGTTGGTGTTGCCGGCGCGTCGAACGTATGTATGTCGCTCTTAACGCTGACGCTATGACGCTGCTGGCGTGTGTAATTATAGTATGTTCACGGTTGAACAACACTCAAATAACATAAGCCCGAAGGCATATTTATTCGATAAAATAAAAAAATAAATGGGAGTTTTGGCCAGTAGAGTCAAATTTCAATGATATACCATCGTCATCGAAAATCAGTCCTAAACTGTTACCGCCTTCACCGCGTGGAGGTACTCCCAGCTTATGTTGTTTTATAATTATGCATTGAAATTAGTGACAGCTTTGATTTCCACTTCAGATGTTTCTGATTTTTATAATTCAACAGGAAATAACCCATCAGACCGAACAACTTTTCCTAAGACGTCATTCCTATATGTGTTATGGTGTAGCTGGGCTCTTGAAGTTCCACAACAGGTGTTCCACATCTTCGATTTTTATAAGAGAACAGAGAGTGCTCATCAGATTAAACAACTTTTGCTAAAACGTCATTCCTATATATGTTATAGTGTAGCTGGGCTCTTGGAGTTCCACATCAGATGTGTCAGATCTTCAAATTTATTCTCTCAGCATAAAATGCTCATCACATGGAACATGTTTTGCTTTGGTATCATTTTTGTATCTTATAGTTTAGCTGGTCTGTTGCGGTTCTGCATCAGGTTTTCAAGTTTCCAAGATAAATTGTAGCCTATATGTTGCCCAGACTTAATACCTATACAACAACAAAAAAAAACCATTCAAATCCGTCCAGTAGTTCCGAAGATTAGTGTGTACAAACAAACAGACAAACAGACAGATATTTTTTTTTTTTGATTCGTGCTTTATTACTGTTTCTAAACCCCCCTCAATTATTTCTTTTTTAATATATTCAATGTACAGACACAGTTTTTTTACTGTTTTATTATATCTATATAAATAGATATAGATTATTTAGTGTTTAACGCGACTCCATACCTCCTGTAGTAAAATTCTAAAAAGCAACTTTATTCTTTTTTCGAAATTTCTTAATACGAAACAATACGATGTTTGGTATTGTTCGCCGTTTCGTTGAGCTCCTTGAGTTATAAGTCGAGCTACACAATAACTGACAAATGCTTGCACTGACTGGACAGGTCCACTCAAATCTGTGTGGTTCTTTCTTTAAAAGACCATCTCAGACACTAATCTGCATAGTCCTCATCTGAATTGAACAATATGTCTGGACTTCAAAAGAGACTATGACCTCTGAGTTTGTTTCGGCTGTTTCTTCTCAGAGTAGTCAGGTACGAAACACCGGCCCCATCTAGTTTTAAAAAAATGACGTGAAAAAGTGTTTGTAAGAACCTACTTGCAAAATAAACATCATTTCATTTCAAAACTATTCCCTATCGTTGCTGGGGTACCTCAGGGCAGTGTGCTTGGACCGATTTTGTACTTGATTCATACTGCAGACCTCCCAATATCAAATTTGGCGACAACAGGAACCTTCGCGGATAACACAGCTGTGTTGGCATCCCATACTGACCATAAAGTAGCATCAGCTATGCTGCAGACTTATTTGGATGACATATCCCTCTGGCTCAAAAAGTAGAGGATAAAAGCAAACGAGACCAAGTCAGTAAATGACACATTTTCTAGGAGAAAGGAAACATGCCAGTACAGTTAAATACTTATACAAATGCCTCAAGCTGAACATGTTAAATACCTTGGTTTATACCTTGACAGACGAAAGCAACTTGGGCTGACATTAAGAACGTTTTACTGGTTAATTGGCCGGAATTCACGATTAAACCTGGAACATAAAATACTTTTATACAAAGCCATAATCAAGCCTATTTGGACCAGCTATGGGGAATAGCATCACACTCTAACATAGAGATCATACAGCACTTTCAGAACAAGCTTCTAAGAACAATCACAAACGCTCTATGGTTTGTTCCAAATGAAGCTCTACACCATGATCTGAAGATATTTCCAGTCAAAGAAAAAATAAAAAGCTACATCAAGTCATACAAAGAAAGAATAACTCGTCACCCAAACATCTTGGCAAACCATCTCATGGATAAAAAAGGAATCCGCAGACTAAAACACATACCACAAGATCTTATCGGACAATATTAGCATTATGCTTTCAAGTAAGAGGTTGTGATATAAGATTGTAAGAGATCAGAGAAAAAAAACTACTTGACGACATAATCTATCATATGTTTGATGCGTATGATTACACGGTCAATTAGGTAGATATACAATGAATATTAAAGTCCGTCATTTGTAGTTTACAAATGACCACAAACCTTTACAGCCTTATTCATAAAAAAATCCTTAATTTAGGTTTGATCAGTCTGTTAGTTAGCAGACTGATTAAGCTTGTTAGACGGTTGTCAAGAAGTATGATTCATAAACGCTTGCTAGCAGTCTGCTAGTTAATGAGCTGCTGATAGACGGATTAGACGCGTTATGTTGGCCATCTTGACAAATCAAAGAAAAGAAATCCTTCTTGGAGAATTAAAAAAAAAACTTGACAGCAGCGACAGCAAATTAGCGGGAAAACGCAATTCCGATTCTGATGATTCAGCAGACAATATCAGGAAGTACCAAATTATGGATTTACATACAAATGAATTGAACTGGATCTACCCTACTCAAGAAACATGCTAACTGATGACTAGGCAGCATGGTCTCAGACCTTAGCCTGTTCCGTCAGGAACTAAAAAAAAAAAAAGGGGAAAACGCAAATTTTTACAAAGACAAACGAGGTAAGTTTAGTTTCTTACGATTTTAAAAATGAATGCCACCGTAAGAAAAGCAATTCATTTACCTTACCTTTGTTTCGTATTATGTGTGAAATTTTTTATCAGCATGTAAAGTTAGGTCCTAGGCACAGGTTATTTATTAACATAATTGGGTGAGATCGTAAGAGATCTTAAAAAAAAACAATGTTTTATTATGCTTACTTCTTTGCGCCCCCAACATCTTATTGCAGTAAGAACCTGCAGCTTTGGTGTCAGGCTGGCGCCTCTCCGGTCCTTGGTGAGGTCCGCCCTCACCAATTGAACAATAAATTGGACAGTCCCCTTGTCAAACCGGTACCGTCGCCGAAATCCTATATCGGGCAGATTCTATAGAGGATTTGCCAGTTGATTATACACCTTGCGACGCCGCGGTTGTGGTTGTAAATTAACAGCTTCCATAGCCCATATTGCCTGGATGGCTTGCATTGTCACGAAAAGAAAAAACGCGAGATGTTTGTTTTCCCGCCATTTCCGATCCGCATGTTTATGTTGTACCTAAGTGCAAAAAGCCGTAACTATGTTATTCAGCCTAATTTTATTTTTTTGCTTATTTATTGTTAGTACAACTATCATCTTAAATACCTAATTATGAGGTTTTTAAATACAAATTCCTGAAAAATTATTTTCCTGGTTTTTTTTATACGTTTGTGTAACCCTCTCTTCACTAAAATTATCTTCGGTATGGTTTTTTTTGTTCATGTCAAAGCCAGCTGTTCAAATTTTCGGCGGCCATTTTGTGACTTAGCAGGGAGATAAAGGAGGGTCAACAGTCCTCTAACTTTAGCAGAGCCTTGTTAGACTGATTAGCGTTAACAGACTTTTATGAATCATGTTTTTTAGCATCGGGCGTTCAAGGAGGCTCTAACTTTTTATGAATAAAGCTGTTAATCTTTAGGCTATTTGTGATTGCTTATACATTAATATGGTACCTGAAAAACACTGTTATTTGTCGAAAATGTAAAAGCGTCCTTAATGCAAAATGTGAAAATATTATTATTGTTAAGTTGATGAGAAATGTTAAACAAAGAGGTGAGAGGCTCTTTGTTTAACATTTCATCAACTTAACAATAATAATAACATCAACTTAACAATAATAATATTTTCAAATTTTGCATTAAGGATTACATTTTCGACAAATAACAGTGTTTTTCAGGTACCATATTAATGTATAAGCAATCACAAATGTGATGATATCATGGTCTTAATTTAAAGATAATACATTCATCTCCAGATTGGCATTAGAAAAATTGTATGTCGTTGTTCAATGTTATCTTTGGACATTGACTCAGCACTAGGTCTGGCTCACGCGCGACCTATTTAAAAGAATGATTTGGTTGCATCTTACACGCATAGAACACATAAAATTTGTATAATAGTGTGTGTTAAGAAAAAGTAGTATATAAGCAGAACATTTAGTAAATAATTCAGATTTGAATTTTATATTCTTGTCTCATTACCCCTGACTGTGGCCAAGACACCTTTAGCCATCTCTGATCAGTCTCGTGAGTCTGCGGGACTGGCAGTGAGTGGCCTTCCCGTACCTGGTACCCCTGTCTACTATCCGTCTGTAACCTTAGGTCGCATGGTGCAGACATCCTGAACTTATTTATATATCACATACCAGATATATGGTAGGTTAGGGCTGTATAGGGCTTAGTGTCGTAGGGACTGTTAGGCTTGTAGGTCTTCGTAGGTTCTTTTAACTTATCATATATTTTCATGTACCGTCACACCCTTGACAGTATTGCGGCCTTACGTGACGTTTGTTAAGGGTGGATGTACAGTCGTCATATAAAATTTTCGCACAACACGTTTTGTCCATCACAATAATCGCAGAAAATTTAAAAAAGTAGGGTCATAATAGGTACTATTTTAGATAAATTTACAGCATATTTTATCTTAAAAATTATAATAAATTGCGGTATATAATATATTCTTTTATAGGTTCAGCTAATTTTTTTGAGTCAAAATCAACATAATTTTCCAATTATTAGCTAAAATAAAAGCATTTGCCAATTTCTTCATACATTTTGCACTCGCGGTTCATCATTCCGCGCTCAGAAGCGCTCGTGGAAGGACGGGTGTATCGCTCTCTAGCAATAAAAAAATACGATAAAATTACTAGAAAATATTGTAGTGTGCATGCGTGTGAGTACCGTCGTCGTCGTATAACGTAATCGGAAGGAGTTGATACTTTTGCGGACTAAAATAAAAAAAGTATGCGCGAGGTTCATACTTTTATTATTAGAATGTGATTTAGAAATTATGTTGGGTAAGATCGGGATTTGGATGGGCACATATGGTTAAGCAGTTGTTGACAACGTTGCAAAATGGATGAGTGGGGTTAAGCAGCTCTAAGTAAGGTTAGGATTTGGATGGATAAGGTCAAGCTGTCGGCGGTGAGGTTTGGAAGTGGATGGGCGGTAGGAGAGTTATGATTTTAACCGGTTTGTATGTATGTATGACGAAAATGGATAAAAACCGAAATACAAGAAGGCGCTGAAAAAAAAATTAAAACTTTTTGTCATGGGTGTCATTTTTGTGGTTTTTGGGGTATCAGATGTATGATCATAACCAAAATCCAAGATGGTGCCGACGAAAATTCGGCCACTTTTCGTCATGGATTTCTATTTCGGGAACACCGAAAAATTCTACCGAAGAATTATAATGTCCATTATTTAAAATCCCGGTATTCATAATTGTAAAAGTCGTAAATACGAATTTTTTGCTGTCCTATTTTCATAAGTCCGAAGAACCAAATGTTCGATGCACCGTTAGTCCGAAAAACATTCCGATTTTTAATACTTCGAATAAACTGCTAAAATTGTTGTAAAAGTCTTGCTAGCTGGCATGAGGAGCGTAAGCCGGAGCGACGACGACATTTGTGACAGAAAGTGGGTGTGTGTAATGTAAAATGCAAGCGTAGCGAGCGCGCGTCATGGAATCGTAGCAGGCTCTAAATTTGCTTATATCTTGAAAACGGTGCGTCCTAACCCAAAAATAATGAAAAATTCGGCCCCCTTTTAGAAACGCGTAATTCTCAACATGCAGGTTAAAAAAAAATAGTAAAATTCATTACAAGTGCGGAAAGGCTGTCATTGCAAAGAGTTCCGACAAATGTCTACCCGAGCCGAGGCGCAGCCGAAGGCGAGGGTTGACAGTCGGAACAAGTTGCAATGACGGTTCCGCAGGTGTACTGAACGACTATTTTTAATACAGTTGCGAAAAAATAAAGAAATTTAATAAAATAATAAAAACACAATAAACTCAACAAACTAATCATTTATTTCTTATAAAAGTTATAGACCCTACTACCCTACTACCTACACATGTACATTGAAAATTTTCTGGAAAATGGCGCCAACCGTAGAATATAAGCAGAGTTTTTTTTTCTTCACCCATTTTGGTAGGCAAAGGGAACTATCCATACAGCTTCAGTAGATTTTTTTTATTGATATGAAATGAAAATGAAATTTAATGATATGAAATGAAATTAAACCTAACCTAACTCATTCAATTAAATCATTAAATCTGATATTGAAATAAATTAGTAGCTTCTTTTTAGAAATATACGTATTTGTATGAATCACAAAAACTCTTTAGTAAAAACTTCATGGTTGGTTTTTCTTTTTAATAGACATTATTTTGACAGTTGGGAAAGAGAACGCACGAGTTCGGGAAAGGATGTAATAGCCCACATCCCGAACGCTATACGTCCCTGCAATACACCACTTTTTGAGCAACTGTATTAAAAAATTTTTTTTTACATATTTTTAATGTTTCGTATTTTCAATAAGTCTGACTCGAACATTTAAATTTAGGAATTATGAAAATAGGATTAATGATAAATCGAACAAGTCTCTCGCGACCAGTGACAATTAGAAGAATAAGATAGAAGTAACTTGTGCTGCGTACAACCTCATTTCTTCATAGTACTACGTAAAACCTCATTTCTTCCTAATAGTATTGTATGTTGAACACAGGTTTGATTGACAACCCTACCCACAATTTTAAAATTCGATATTTCCGTAATTCTGGGTTTGTTGCATACGGTTTTTTGTGTAGCCGATAGTCACTACAGTAATCAACAATTAGACTTTAAAGAAAATGCGACCATTAAGAGCCAGAAAAAAATATACTAAGTCATAAAAATAAACCCACATGGGTAAGCAAGATAAGTTTAAAAAATTCCATAACTTAAAACATTTAGTGTAAAAACCAAATCCAATAACAAAATATTGTGATTATATGGGTTTTAAGGATGTTTCTCGATTTTCTTATTTTCTCTTACTATAGTAGTTAGAGCTGGCGGAGTTATAATAGGTGTTTTGTTTCGTTAAAAATTTCCAAAAAAAACATAAAACTGGCATGTCCGCAACTAAGGCAAAATAACACTCTGTGCGACGGTACTATGCATTTTCAAAGGTCCAAGTAATGTTCAGAATTCAATTACAATAAAATTAAAAAATAATATCAAAGACCAAGATTATATAAGTGAACTATAAAATGGAACATTCAGAGTGGTTCAATGTGTGCGTACGCGTGATGTTGCTGTGTGCTTCTTTAGATATCTAAACTTGAGTTCATCGAAAACGTAACAGCGTCCTTAATTAAAAAGTTCGTAGAACAAAAAAAAATAAAAATTCTGGTTGTTTATATTTTCACTATACTAATTCTTACTTATCTCCTAAACGCGTGGACCGATTTACATGACTCAAAATTGTTTTAGACCAAAATCGTTAGATATCTCAACAAACAAAAGATCACATTTTCAAGTTGCTCTCGTCCAACATGTATGAAACGCGTAACAATTCTTTTAAAAACTGTTTTAACAAACTTTAACAACACGATAATGTAAAATACTCAAGAAGTGAGCGGTGACAACCGACTGGCGCGTGGCGGAGTCGCGACAGCACCACGCGAAAGTACAGGCATTTATCGCTCTAGGTACGGCCGAGTGAAGGAGCCTGCTTGAGGGTTGAATCCTAGGAAACTCATTTAGTGTTGTAGCAAACGTAAAAATAAGAAGTCGATCATTACAGCTTTGTCTCGGTAAGAAATGTTAAATTCACTGACAAATAACGCACAAAAGTATACAAAGGTAGGATTTTTGAAAATCCCCTACATGTTGGAAGTTCTTCATTTTTGCAAATGATTAGTTATCGGCAAAAATGAATGAATGTTCAAATATTAGTACACAAGTAGCAAGTTAGGATTTAGATCCATCACGGCTTGTGTAATAATATTGGAACATTGTGAGTTAATCCCTTCGTCCCGCAGCTCACATCTGCGTGGAAGAGCCTCACTTGCCGCGCGTGACGTCAGTGGTGGGGGCGCGCGGCTGGGCGGGCGACGCGGAGGAGCCGCCGCGCTTCCTGCCGCTCGCGCACAAGGCCATCCTCTACACCAGCAAGTACATCGCCATCGTGTCCAGTAAGTACTGTCGCCCTTAGCGTACTGTTGTGAGCCTCACTTGCCGCGTGTGACGTCAGTGGTGGGGCGCGCGGCTGGGCGGGCGACGCGGAGGAGCCGCCGCGCTTCCTGCCGCTCGCGCACAAGGCCATCCTCTACACCAGCAAGTACATCGCCATCGTGTCCAGTAAGTACTGCCGCCCTTAGCGTACTGTTGTGAGCCTCACTTGCCGCGTGTGACGTCAGTGGTGGGGCGCGCGGCTGGGCGGGCGACGCGGAGGAGCGGCCGCGCTTCCTGCCGCTCGCGCACAAGGCCATCCTCTACACCAGCAAGTACATCGCCATCGTGTCCAGTAAGTACTGCCGCCCTTAGCGTACTGTTGTGAGCCTCACTTGCCGCGTGTGACGTCAGTGGTGGGGCGCGCGGCTGGGCGGGCGACGCGGAGGAGCCGCCGCGCTTCCTGCCGCTCGCGCACAAGGCCATCCTCTACACCAGCAAGTACATCGCCATCGTGTCCAGTAAGTACTGTCGCCCTTAGCGTACTGTTGTGAGCCTCACTTGCCGCGTGTGACGTCAGTGGTGGGGCGCGCGGCTGGGCGGGCGACGCGGAGGATCCGCCGCGCTTCCTGCCGCTCGCGCACAGAGCCATCCTCTACACCAGCAAGTACATCGCCATCGTGTCCTGTAAGTACTGTCGCTCTTAGCGTACTGTTGTGAGCCTCAGCTGGGGCGCGCCGTCTCTTGCAAAGCATTAATTCTGGTGTATATGTCCTAAACTGGTATTGTGTTCGCCAGCAACAGTTTCGAACGACAAGGTGGACTACATCGACGTGTCGGCCGAGGGCGACAAGCTGCTGGGCGCGGAGCTGTGCGGTGGCGTGCCACTGCTGTTCAGCCACAAGCACGGCGTGCTGGCACTCACTCAGCCCGACACCATTCACAATACACCGTGAGTCTACACACAATACAATAAAAAGGTCCGGGTCGGCCTATTTAGAGAAATGCCGACCCCAAAAAGAGTGTAGCATGTCCTGCACGTCCACTAAAAAACCCGACAGCAAAATCAACTAAAAAGTTCAAAATTAGATCACATTTCTAGCAGTCTGATAAAATATTAATGGTTTTGTTATCAGGTCCATGTGTGAAAGTCCCTTGGGCTCTCCTTGTCCGTCTGACATGTACGACGGAAACCTATCGCTCTATGAAATTGATCCTCATGAGGTAAGTTCCAAACCATTAGTCACAACCAGATTGTCACTATATTCCTGGATGTGTGTTATCTTTTGTTAACCTTTTGTCTTTATTTACGTTTTTTGAGTAGTAAACAAACGGGCCTATACTGTCCCTCCGTACTTAAGTACTAATGCTGTAACATGATAATATTGTAAAACCAAATCATTTTAAAAGCAAAGAGTTTCTTGCGGTTCTTCTCCATAGGAAACGACCAACCTGAACCGTGCGCCTTTTGTCGACGTTTTATAAGTGCCCATGAGGCCTATGTAAAATAAAACATTTTTATTGATTTTGTAAAAAAAAAAAAGGATGCTTATTTGTGTGAATAACTTTTGAGTAATTTTATCGTCGTCACTCCAGATTTTTTCGTCATGTCAACCGTCGGAGGAAGTGATGCCCACAAATGTCAGGCATTTGCAAAATGTATTATTATGTCAACTGCAAGACACCTACAACATTTTTTCAAGGTGTCTGACGCTCAAAAAAATGCCGTTCATAAATATTATAATTCAGAATATGGTTTTTAGGGTTCCGTACCCAAAGGGTAAAAACGGGACCCTATTACTAACACTCCACTGTCCGTCTGTCTGTCTGTCACCAGGCTGTACCTCATAAACCGTGATAGCTAGACAGTTGAAATTTTCACAGATAATGTATTTCTGTTTCCGCTATAACTACATATAATAAAAATTACAACAAAAGCCATAATACTTGGAAATGTATAATAACGAATGATGCTCGATCACCTCCCATCAGGTGAGCATGGTAACGACAGACGCGTGCGGCAAACTGAAGACCGCGTTCCTGTTCCACGTGCGGCGTGACGTCACGGCGTGCCGCGCGCTGCTGCAGGAGCTGTTCCCGTGCACGCGCGAGCCCGAGCTGAGCGACGTGGACGCCGAGCTGGACCGCAGCGTTCTGCGCATCGCCACGGAGATGCTCGACGACATACCTGCCGGGGATCCCAGGTCAGTGGGTGCTGGACGCTAGGCCGAGCTGAGCGACGTGGACGCCGAGCTGGACCGCAGCGTTCTGCGCATCGCCACGGAGATGCTCGACGACATACCTGCCGGGGATCCCAGGTCAGTGGGTGCTGGACGCTAGGCCGAGCTGAGCGACGTGGACGCCGAGCTGGACCGCAGCGTTCTGCGCATCGCCACGGAGATGCTCGACGACATACCTGCCGGGGATCCCAGGTCAGTGGGTGCTGGACGCTAGGCCGAGCTGAGCGACGTGGACGCCGAGCTGGACCGCAGCGTTCTGCGCATCGCCACGGAGATGCTCGACGACATACCTGCCGGGGATCCCAGGTCAGTGGGTGCTGGACGCTAGGCCGAGCTGAGCGACGTGGACGCCGAGCTGGACCGCAGCGTTCTGCGCATCGCCACGGAGATGCTCGACGACATACCTGCCGGGGATCCCAGGTCAGTGGGTGCTGGACGCTAGGCCGAGCTGAGCGACGTGGACGCCGAGCTGGACCGCAGCGTTCTGCGCATCGCCACGGAGATGCTCGACGACATACCTGCCGGGGATCCCAGGTCAGTGGGTGCTGGACGCTAGGCCGAGCTGAGCGACGTGGACGCCGAGCTGGACCGCAGCGTTCTGCGCATCGCCACGGAGATGCTCGACGACATACCTGCCGGGGATCCCAGGTCAGTGGGTGCTGGACGCTAGGCCGAGCTGAGCGACGTGGACGCCGAGCTGGACCGCAGCGTTCTGCGCATCGCCACGGAGATGCTCGACGACATACCTGCCGGGGATCCCAGGTCAGTGGGTGCTGGACGCTAGGCCGAGCTGAGCGACGTGGACGCCGAGCTGGACCGCAGCGTTCTGCGCATCGCCACGGAGATGCTCGACGACATACCTGCCGGGGATCCCAGGTCAGTGGGTGCTGGACGCTAGGCCGAGCTGAGCGACGTGGACGCCGAGCTGGACCGCAGCGTTCTGCGCATCGCCACGGAGATGCTCGACGACATACCTGCCGGGGATCCCAGGTCAGTGGGTGCTGGACGCTAGGCCGAGCTGAGCGACGTGGACGCCGAGCTGGACCGCAGCGTTCTGCGCATCGCCACGGAGATGCTCGACGACATACCTGCCGGGGATCCCAGGTCAGTGGGTGCTGGACGCTAGGCCGAGCTGAGCGACGTGGACGCCGAGCTGGACCGCAGCGTTCTGCGCATCGCCACGGAGATGCTCGACGACATACCTGCCGGGGATCCCAGGTCAGTGGGTGCTGGACGCTAGGCCGAGCTGAGCGACGTGGACGCCGAGCTGGACCGCAGCGTTCTGCGCATCGCCACGGAGATGCTCGACGACATACCTGCCGGGGATCCCAGGTCAGTGGGTGCTGGACGCTAGCCCGAGCTGAGCGACGTGGACGCCGAGCTGGACCGCAGCGTTCTGCGCATCGCCACGGAGATGCTCGACGACATACCTGCCGGGGATCCCAGGTCAGTGGGTGCTGGACGCTAGCCCGAGCTGAGCGACGTGGACGCCGAGCTGGACCGCAGCGTTCTGCGCATCGCCACGGAGATGCTTGACAACGTACCTGCCGGGGATCCTAGGTCAGAGGCTCATTCTTTTATTTGTTGTGAAATCCTTCGACCAGAACTCTGCCATTTCTATGAAATCCCCACAGGAAACGCAATTTAACACAAAATAACCGTAATGTAATAAAAGTACCGGGGCTAAAGAATTTTATAGAAAAAAAATAATATTGAAAGTTTGAAATAATTGAAACAAAAAATTTTATATCCCTTGGCAATAATAATTAGCATTCTGCCAGTGCAAGAATATATAATAATAATACTCCCTGAAATCGTAAATAAGGACACTGACTTTCATACATTACAGACTGCCATATACAGTGCGGCATGGACCGCAGCTAAAGTCAACGGAGCGAAGTTAACACTCCAACCTAGGGAAATCAACACAAACACCAATACAAAAAAGATACATACGCCGCATTGGCAGAGGCGTTTGGAGCGAAAACTATAAGACTTACGATCAAAGATAGGCAGGATGACACAATTTATTAACGGAAATAGAAGCAGAAAAATAATAAAATACGTAAAGCGTATTGCTAAACAATATGAAATCCACACCATACACGATGCTCCAAATACACAAGCAGAACACACATTAGACACACTTAAACAGAAACTCGCAGTTGTAACAGGCCGGCTACAAAGGTATAAAGCGTGCACACAAAGGAAGCAACAAAACAACCAATTCATTCATAATGAAAAACTTTTTTATCGCAATCTAAGACAGACGACCACTAATGCTCACAATAACAACACCACTAATACAGATACGTCACACCAATCTGGACCCAGAAGTCTTACAAAGTTTTTGGGCAGGAATATGGGAACAACCAATCGAGCATAACACCCAAGCGGAATGGATACAAACAGAGCTGACTAATAGCAGCACGAACATTCAGCCAATGTCATTTGAACAAATATCGCCACAAATATTTCATGGGGTGCTAGCTCGGTTACATAACTGGAAAGCACCCGGTTCTGATCATATTCATAGTTACTGGTACGAAAAATTCACAGCTGTTCATTGTTTTCTTTATAATTACATAAATAATTTCATTCAAGACCCTAAATCAATGCCATCTTATTTAACATTGGGCACAACTTACATGATATCAAAAGACCCGAAACGACCTCTCTAATCCAGCAAAATACAGGCCTATTACATGTCTGCAGACCTTATACAAAATTATCACATCCTGTTTATCAGAATTAATATATATACACACTAATACTAATAACATTTTAGCCGAACAGCAGAAAGGGTGTCGAAAGTTTAGTCAAGGATGTAAAGAACAGTTGATCATAGATTCCATAATTCTTAAAAAGGCTCAAAAATCCAAAACTGATCTTTACAGTATGTATATTGATTACAAAAAAGCATACGACTCTGTTCCCCACTCATGGTTAGTACAAATTCTAGAAATTTACAGAATACACCCAACAATTATCACATTCATGAAAACTATCACGGAAACCTGGTCTACTGTCTTAAGAATCAATAGTTCAAAAGAAACTGCGGATACCCGCCCAATCAAGATACAACGAGGTATCTTTCAGGGAGATGCACTGAGCCCATTGTGGTTCTGCCTCGCCCTAAACCCTCTATCAAATATTTTAAATTCATCACCCAAGATCGTGCGTGCAAAAGCTAACACTGCCAAGAAAAGAAGGAGGCAGGGGGCTCATTGACATTCAAAACTTACACAATAAACAAATAACAACCCTTAGACAATATTTCTTTACCAAAGCAGAATCTTCTGCACTTCATAAGCAGATAGCAAACAACGACCACCACTTTACACCTCTAAATTTAAAAGACAAATCCGAACAGCAAAACCAAAAAGTAACTGACAACAAAACCAAACTACTTGAATGGAGCCAGAAGTCTTTACACGGAAGACATTACCAAGATTTAAGCCAAATTAATGTCGACAAGGAAGCGTCGAACGCATGGCTTAAACGAGGCGAGCTCTTCCCGGAGACTGAAGGCTTCATGCTCGCAATACAGGACCAAATAATTGAGACTAAAAATTATAGGAAGCACATTATTAAAAACCTAAGCACTGATGTGTGCCGAAGCTGCAATAGTTCACCAGAAACCATCCAGCATATCACAGGCGCGTGTAAATCAATAGCCCAGACAGACTACAAACATAGACATGACCAATTAGTCGCTAACATGATACATCAGAAACTAGCACATCAATACAAACTAGTAGACTCCATCGTGCCCTACTACAAATACATCCCCGAACCTGTGCTGGAAAACCCTTCGACAAAATTATATTTTGACCGAGGGATTTTTACAGACCGAACCATACACTTTAATAGACCAGACATCACATTCATAAATAAAACAAACAAAACTGGATATCTCATCGACATAGCTGTACCAAATACACACAACTTACAAACTACGATTGCAGAAAAATTATCGAAGTATATCGAATTAAAAGACGAAATAACCCGCCTCTGGCATCTACAAAAAGTAACAATAGTCCCGATAGTGCTGTCCACAACGGGAGTAATACCAAAACAACTCCACCAGTCCCTTACTTCTCTAAACCTGCCCTCTAACACCTACCACCTGCTACAGAAGGCAGTGATACTAAACACGTGTAGACTGGTGAGAAAGTTCCTACAATGTCAATCAGACAACCCGCACTAACATATCCACTTAAACATTCCCTCACCTCACTTCCAAGCTACAACGCAAAACTGTAATGTACCTACTACTACCCCCTACTAACCCAGCTGATAATCACTTGGCTTAGGCCCGTGCTATCAGTAATTTCCGGCTACTCGGTTAGCCGAGCAAAATAAACGAATAGATATAATAATAATAAAAAGAATAATATATAATAGTAATAATATATAATAGTAATAATAGTAATGATAACCGAGTTCATATTCCACATGTCGCGAACCTCGTGTGCCAAGTCGAGATATAACGAAAAAAGAATAATATATAATAGTAATAATAAATAAGATTTTTTATAATCTTTTTAAAAATAAGCTTGCATTAATTTTTCAATGATTTTACTCAATCCCTGAAGCACAGATGTTGGTCTGTAATTCGAAGGATCACTCTTATATTCTTCGAAAAGCCCCATTACGTAAATATTTAGATTCTCTGTTAAGCTATAGAAACAGGAGTTGAATTGATTTTCTTAGTATGTAATGCCGTGTGTCCTGCAGATGGAAGCAACGCGGCACAGCTGCCACTAACATCTGCCTGGGCAGCTCGGCGGCGCTGCAGGTGGCCGCACAGCTGCGCGACAAGCAGCGCGCCTTCTCGCTGTTTTGCGACTTCCTGCGCGCCGTGGGGCTGTGGCAGCGCCTCGGGCTCGTCACCAGAGGTGCACACACACACACACACACACACACACACACACACACACACACACACAGTGAGCCCCTTGTTCTAATAGTAATGTGTTACAGAGAGCGGCGGCGGCGTGCTGAGTACGGAAAGCGCGCTGGGCGAGCTGGCGGAGCAGCTGGCCATAGCCGTGGCACTGCGCCGTCTGCAGCAGGGACCCGACGCGCAGCTCATCGACGCCGCCATATACCAGGTGGCGTACTAGCTGGGGCTACGGAGTCAGGTATACTGCTGCACGTCGGTCTCACACGCGGGCATGCGCAGGTGGTGTGCGGCGACAGCCCCGAGGTGGAGGAGGAGCCCGAGGTGGAAGAGGCGCTGGCGTCCGGAGCGCTGTCCCCGGGAGACGTGTGCTGGCGCCGGGTGTCGCGTGCGGCCCGAGTGCTGCGCGCGCTAGCGGCCGCGCCCGCACCGCAGCACGACGCGCGAGCGGCCGCCAGCCACGCCGCCGCCACCATCAACATACTAACTGTGAGTTACACCTAAGTGTTACGTCACGCTGGCGCCGGGTGTCGCGTGCGGCCCGAGTGACAGTGGTATCCACCACATTGCAGACCGTCCTGAGCGCGGCGCGGGCGCGGCAGGCGGGCGGGGTGCGCGGCGCGCTGCTGGCGGCGCTGGCGGCGCTGGCGCGGCGGGGCGTGGCGCTGGCGGGGAGCTGCCCGGACGCGGCGCTGCGCGCGCACTGCTGCGAGGCGGCGGCGGCGCTGACGGACCTGATCCTGACGGACGCGCAACATCTCGACGGCTCCGAGCACACGCAGCACGTGTACGAACGGATCAGGCGAGAGGCTATACAGCCCTTCAGTGAGTATACCCAAACCGACTCGATACAAAAACAGTTTTCAAGCAAGATTCACAAATTGGACTTTGACATTGAGCATGGACATTTATTTCCGAGTCATGGATGTTTATATGTATAACAACTATCTGGTGTCCACGACACAAGCCTCGTTGCTTAGTGTGGCACTAGATGGCGCTGTGTGTTAACGTCCAGTGATATATTTATATTTATTTATAATATATTTATATATATTTTATTGACCATTTATATTCATTTTTGAAAAAAGATTTTTTTCTCAAACATGCTTAGAAATTTGAGCATTATTTTGACAACCTTCGAGATAAATCGAAATTGCTGTACTGGCCAGATACATGCGACCAGCGACCGGCAAATGTATGAAAATCCATATCTGTCGTGTTTAGCGGCCAAATAAATTACATAGTAAACTCATATCTGTCGAGTTATTTAAAAATGGAACGATCTTTTACTCTAAAACATCGCAACCAATAGTCTAAGATCCGGCTGCAGAATTAGTGCTTCATCGAGTATTTGCTAAAAACCAATTTTTTACATATATTTATGATTAGGAAAATATATAATATATATAATAATGCGAGAGCAGCGGTGGCCCAGTGGTGGCGGCCCCGACTTACGAACAGTAAGTCGTGGGTTCGAACCCAGACAGGCGCATTACTTTGTGTAATTTATTTCATCACCACTGCTCTCAAAACAGTGAAGGAAAACATCGTGAGGAAACCGGCATGTCCTAGAACCAAAAAATTCGAAGACATGTGACCTCTACCAATCCGCACTGGGCCCGCGTGGTGGATTATAGCCCATTCCCTCTCATAGAGAGGAGGCCTGTGTCCCAGCTGTGGGAACATGAATAGGCTGATGATGATGATGAGGAAAATATATATGTACCAGGTTGCCTATCAAAATGTGGCCGCATATATTTTAAATTAAATTATTGCTAATTGTTTTTTCGGAAAAAAAATTCATTCGATGTTTTTACAATAAAATATCGTCCACTTCACAGCAATATAACTCTAAGACTCTGAAAAATCATGGATGTCGTTGCGCACTTGGCTGCACCTCTTCGCAGCCAGCTGTGAACAGGTCTGATTTTGATACATTTATACGTTCATAACGTACATTTATTATTTTAGTATCAAATTAAAGCTATTTTTTTTTCTATTTATTATGATATACGGTTGCTTAATTTAATCTGCCGCAAATAAGGGTTGCTGGCTGTTAAAGATGGTAAATATTTAAGGTACAGTGAAAGAGAGCTGTTGTGATTGTAATCTGAAGATTCTAAATACTGTGGAAATAGCGAAATAAAAACTTAATAAACGTGTACGATGGTTGCTATATTTTAAACTTCAAATTAGTAGTTCAGAATTCAAACTTGAATATCTTTTTGTCGACATTAGAAAAGATAATAAAACCTAACAAAAAGTATCATAACTAGTAGGTTTTACAACAAATACAAACAATAATATTGGCCGTATGGAGTTCCATTTTCAAAATTTTAACTTTTTTTTTTATTATATCGTTTACAAGTGGCCAGTTCTAAAAACTTTTAGTGTCGTTGTTGTTTTATTTGTGCATTTAGTTGCACAAATAAAACAACAGCGACACTGAAAGTTAATGTGGAATTTTAATTAAAATTGATAAAGATGAATTCGACAAAAAAAAAAATTATGTACGGTCGAACAAGCTATTTGGTTTACATTTTACAATGCAATTTGTTGGTTAAACTGTAACCAAATAGCTTGTTCGACCGTACCTGACTTTGATAATGAAAAAATAACAACAGCAGACACTAACGTTTTAATAATTTTATTAGGTAATATGCATAAATTTCCTAATTTGCAAATTTGGTTGGCAAACAGAAACGAGTACTTACATCAAAAAAAAAAAAAATACGGACGAAGTTTACATAAACTGTACGGACTTATCAATAAAATCAGGCGCAACTTTATTCTTGCTCTTCCCGCTTTTCACGCATACACGGGTTGCGACTACACGGCCGCATTCTTGAAGAAAAGGAAAGTTCGGCCCTTGAATGCATTTATTAAGCACCCACAATTCAAGAAGTTTTTGAGTCTTTGACTAATCCCAATGACATCTTTAATGAAACCAAAATTAATGCAGTCAAGAGTTTACGTGCCTTATACGTGCCGGACGTGCGTTACGCTCAAAGCGTCAAAGTTTAAATGCCGCAAGATTTTTCATTGTAACGCAAAATGTACGCTTCAAAACAAAATAATGAAAAATTTATGAAAATAATTAAAGGTTTCGACTCAACGCACATTCCACAGTGCTGTAAATCTTCGAAACAAAATTGTTGCGGATAATCTTTGTTAATTCGATGTGGTTAAATGCTACTGAGCCGGATTGTATAAAGTTCAGGGCGGAAAATAATGACTGGCTGCTATTAGATGGTTTTCTAAAACCAACATGGTTCCTGGGAGACTCAACTCCAACGCAAGTGGAGTGGCAATGTGATTCGATAAACAAATCTTCCGATAAAGGCGACGATTCTGATATTTGTAGCGATGAAAGTGATAGCAGCGATGATAGTGTAAGTGAAAGCTTCGATGATTTAGATTTTTAAATAAGAGTTACGGAAATAAAAGCTACATTTTTTAAATTTTTAATTTGCTTGAATGTTTAATTAATATGTTACAGACGATTAAATAATACATAATAATTTTGCAAATAGTACTTGCACAATAAAATTTTCTTTAACTAAGTTACCTTGGTTTTATTTTTCATCAATATTCATTTTTTGTTGTAATTTTAAAATTTGTCATTTTGAAAAAGAAGACATTTCTTTTGGAGTATTTATTAAGACGTCCCTACTACTGTTGGAACCGGTGCACGGTGGTTGAGAACACTAGCATTCGACGCATGCGCAATGGCTTTAAAGGCTTGTACAGCTGGCAATCGCTATCCTCGTCTGACCAGTGATGTTACGCGCTAGCTCTCTTTCACTGTACCTTAAATATTTACCATCTTTAACAGCCAGCAACCCTTATTTGCGGCCAGATTAAATTAAGCAACCGTATATCATAATAAATAAAAAAAAAATGCTTTAATTTGATACTAAAATAATAAATGTACGTTATGAACGTATAAATGTATCAAAATCAGACCTGTTCACACCTGGCTGCGAAGAGGTGCGGCCAAGTGCGCAACGAGAGCCATGATTTTTCAGAGTCTATATGTATATTGCTGTGAAGTGGACGATATTTTATTTAAAAAACAAGTGAATGATTTTTTTTTCCCAAAAATCAATTAACAATTATTTTAAAATATGTGCGGCCACTTTTTGATTGGCAACCTGGTAGATATTTATTCTCCTAATCATAAATATACGTAAAAAAATAAATGTTTTTTAGCAAATACTCGATGAATGCACTAATTTTGCAGTTGGATCTCGTACTACAATGAAGTTATTGAAGGTTTTATTTAAATTTCGAATTGGCTTGTAAATAGAAAGCGGTTTATTGAACAAAAAAAAATATTTGAGAAAAGTACTATACAAGCCTTGGCTACAACTAGGCATTGATGGACTTACGTATGTGTGCTTCGGCTTCGCCTCGGCCCACATTTTTACGTTCGTCCATCAATGCGTCTGTCGCTGGCCGCTGCTACTGCACACAGCAGCTTTAGTAGTACATCACTATGTACTATTAAATGTTTCAGTCGATGAAGGTCAAACGGAGCGTGCGGCGGCTCTCGCTGAGAAGTTCAAAGACTTTGAGTTGTTGATAGACATGTGCGTGAAGAACAACGACATGGACAAACTGTTCTCATATATCGACAAGTATTCTAACGAGGTGCGTATTAATTTACTTAAATTTGATGTAGGTACTCACAGGTGGTACATAAGCAGATTGAATGCTTCAAGCTTTTTTCTACCCGTCAACCTGTGGGTTTCAATAGGATAACTTTCGTCGTAGGGTATAATGTAATTCTTATCGTTACTTTGAATTGTGTTCATACAAAAGATCTCGTTTTATAGTTCCGCGACGTCACGTACTGCGTTCATGAATTATACCAGAAAAAGTAGGTCGTCGTCGGTCGACAGCTTGTTTTTGTATGATAATAGTGTGTTCAGTTACATAGTCCAATAAGTATGAAAGCCGTCCAAGCGGCGGGCGTCAGGCGCGGTCAAGTAAGAAGTCTGTCGTGCGGTCAGGGCATGGCGGCGCTGACGTGCGCGCGCCTGGCCGCGCGGGGCGGCGCGCCGGCCGCGCTGCTGCTGCGCGCGCTGGGCCGGCGCTGCGCGGGCGCCGTGCGCGCCAGCCTGCAGGCCGCGCCGCAGCTGCTGGCGCTGCACGAGCTGGGCGCGCAGCACTACGCAAGAGCCGCCGAGGCGCTCCTGATCTGCGCCAACGACGAGCTGGACTCCGTCGACAGGCTCACGGTAAATAAGCTGTTTCACTTATTCATTCATATTCAAATACTGACTGCGTTCACGATCCACTAACTAATAATACTCGAGGCCGATTCACATTGATCCGGTGGCTGGATCCAGCTTTACTGGATTCCACTGAAGGATTGGCATTGACACTGGATCAGGCCGTTGACATTCGGTCCAGTAGATATTCTTACTTTGTTGAGGTGACAACAAATTTGTGCATCTTAAAAAGCGAAGGCAATTATAGATACTGTCAAAAAAAACGCACCATACTGCGTGACAAGCTCATTGAAACGTTTGAGAAAGAACTAATAAAAGATAAGCGAATTTGGGTGAGAAAATTCTCTGGGATGCCATCATCAAATCCTGGTTTCCTTATCATGGTACCACTCTTGGCATATCTCTTTTCCAACAAAAAAATCATGAAAATCAGTTCATAAACAACAAAGTTATCTGCATAGAAACTTAAATAGTGTATATGTAATACAAGGGGCTAAAATAACCCATTACATACGAAGCTTTAGCGAAATAGTAAATAGGAACCAAGTTATAATGGGATTTTAGCGCCGTGTGTTACACTGTACTTTTCAGTTTAAGTGTGAGAAAAATAATCAATGTAGTACATGTATGCGCTGCTGAATGGGTCGCACACACCTTGAGTGATAGCTTGAATGATAAGTCACGGATAGCCAAAGATGATGATTTATTGAATATATTTAACTACCACGTAACTAATGCTATATGAATAACGCGTGAATGAGTACAGCTGACTATGAACGCTGATTGTGTACTGTCGCTTTACACTATAATTTGTGCAAGGTGACGGAAAAGTGCTGATCTATGCAATGCGCGCGTGCCATGTACGATACATGACTCGTACACATTCCCGGGCGAGAGAGATGCGAGTGGATGATGAAAATGAGTTACAGAGTGCTTATATGCTAAACTTATAAATTTCACCCAAGTTACAAAACATGACTTATAACTATTCTTAGCCAACAAGAATTAGTCACTGTCACCTGACACCGGTGTGGTGAATGTAGGTATCCTCTTGTGGCGCTTGATGCTGCTAAGCAAGCTCGAGAAGTTTCTTAACTCAACTGCCTCTTCTGGCTTTTTCGAGTCTCTAGTGCGTGGCGTCGGAACGTCGATGACCTCGTGCTGTGTACGCACCGGCGGCGCCGGAGGCTGCGTCTTGAAGTCCGACTGTAAGTTGGCGCTTCTCTGCCGACGACGACAGATCCACCGACACAGATAAACTGCGACTGCTAGTACAGCGCAAGCCAACAACACGTAGATAGCTGTATATTGGTGGATGTCGTGGCTTGAAATCCCTGTGTTCAAGGCGTTTTTTGATTTCATCTGCTCGATCTGCTCTTTGATGTGCCGCAATGCGGTTTCGTGATCAGTGACGTTGATTTCTAATTGTGGCAAGGTGACGTTGATGATATCGTTGATAGGTGCGATTTGTTGTGTTTCCAAATCTACCGCAGTTTTTGGCTCTGTATATCCCAGTTTGTGTGAAAAAACGGTGAAGTCTTCTCCTATAATTACGCAATCTGAATCCAGTGCTATGACCCCGGCTTTAGCTATTTGTATTGCGGTAATCTGATGCTCGCATATGACACGAAGTGCGCACTGTCCGCAACAATAATAAAGGTAAGTATTTATTTTGTTCAATTCCATCCAATTATTACAGCATGCTGCTATGTTTGTAAGACATCTGTTTGTGCCCTTATCTTTGATACACATGCTGTCTTCTGACTTAAACTGGAAGATAGGTTTTCTGGAGTGACAGAGGCGAGTAGATTCGTCGTATTGGACACATTGTTGTATGTCTCTCGCCGTCATTGCCAGATAGGTGTCTTTGCGTAAGTTGATTGCGAAGTAATCTGATATCGGCACGACGGCGACCGTAGTGTTCCCATGTTGTTGTGGTATTGATATCAGTTGATATAAATCATAACTCTCTCTGTTGACCAGTGGTATTTTAATTTCAAATATGAGGTACTGCTGTGTTACCCTTGTCTTGACCTTCAGAAGGTGGTAAATTTTTGGTAGTTCTGTCTGTATGTTTTCTATTGGTAAAGATAACTCTCGCGATAATTGTCCTGAGATTATGCTGAGTTGGTCTCGTAATTGCTTCGGCGTTAGTAAATGAACGCTAAACATTCCATGATGAATATCTGTTATTGTGTCGATAATTGTGTCTTGTATGGATTTTAGCTTCGTGAGCATATTTGTAGCTATGAGGGTGGACAGTGCTAGCTCGTTCTTTACTTCTTGCTCCTGCAAACCTTTGTTCAACATATTGGTTGCCTTCGTTAGGTTGTTTAGATGTTGATTGATGGCCTTGTGTTGCCGATTGATTGACTCTTCAGTTCTCTTGAGTAAATTATATTCTGCTTCTACTACTGAGGTCTGGTTTTTCCACAAGAGTGCTAGGTGGTTTTCATTTCCTTTTATAAGATCAATATCTTGCTTGTATTGATCGGCGAAACGTTGATCTAGAACTCCAAATAAACTGTTGGCAACGTAGCCTACACCATCGATGATGCCTCGTCGCCTTCGTGAGCGTTCTTCGAAATGCTGGCTTAGTAACATTCCATTGTAATAATTCAGTTCGTCATGAGAGTGATGTAACTGCATTAGGATGATGTCACATAGTGCTTTGTTTGTTTCTCCTTCACATACGCTGTTTATCTGTTTGAGGTATTTGTCGCAGGTTGCCGAACTGTCCCAGTAAGGGTTCATGTCGTAATACACGATGAGTTTCCATTCGTCTCGAATGAACTGCATGTTTGAGATTCGATCAAAATAGAGTGCTTTGCGTATTGTTGTCATAGTATCCATATACTATGACAACAGTCAACATCTCCATAGATGTTGACTGTTCGTGGCCAAATATGGATGTCATGAAGAGAAATAGTGTGAAGATAGTTGCTATCAGATTAGACACCGTTCCAGGTCGTTGTTTTGACAGGTTGTTCGTGGTCTTGTTATTTTGGCAGTCTGACTTTCTCCCTGTCTGCTCGGGTAGTGATTTGTGATTTGTTTGGTCAGATATCAGCACTGACAGTGGGCGCTTGAGATACCCATTTTTTGTTTTTAGGGTAACAACCCTGACCAATCCATCGCTACCGGGATGTAGCTCGGTGACTCTGCCTAGAGCCCATCTTCCCGCGGGGAGGTTAGGCTCATGAATGATGACAACGTCATTTACTTGAACGTTTTTGTGAGGTCTCTTCCATTTACTCCTTGTTGAGAGTGTCGCGAGATACTCTGATTGCCACCTCTTCCAGATGTCTTCGAAAATGTTCTGTGTTCGCTTCCATCTTGTCCTTTCATCTTGTTCGGTATCTAAGATAGTCAGTATGGGGCCGCTGCTCAAAAAGTGTGATGGAGTTAGATAATTCAAATCATCTGGATCCTCTGTAAGTGTGCACAGCGGCCGACTGTTGAGACATGCTTCGAGTTGAGCAAGTAAAGTACTGTATTCCTCGAACGTGAGTTTTTGCTCGCCAACAACACGTCGAAGATGATGCTTCAGACTTTTTACCGCTGCTTCCCATAGGCCTCCTGCGCTTGGCCAGGCGGGGGCGTTAAAATGCCACTGTATTCCCAACTCATTTATCTCTGTATAAAACTCTGCGTTGAAAGTTTTGCATAGTTCCGATGGTCCTTGCTGTAGTGCTCTATTGGCTCCAACAAAATTGGTGCCATTATCGCTGTAGATATGATGTGGTTTACCCCGACGTGAAGACATGCGTTTAAGAGCAGCTAAGAATGCAGATGAGCTCAGGTCTGATACGAGTTCGAGGTGCACAGCTTTGGTCACCATGCACACGAACACTGCGATGTATCCCTTACTTGTCTTGACTCCTCGCCCTTTATTGAGTTTCACGTCAACGTATCCTGTGAAATCAACGCCGGTGTGCTGAAACGGACGCGAAGGATTGCTCCGAGATTCCGGTAAGTCCCCCATTAATTGTTTTGGTATGACAGCTTTATGCTTCTTACACGTAATGCATGCATGTAAGCGCTTCTTAACAGCTCTGTTTCCGCCTAATATCCAGTAGTTTTGTCTGATATTTGCGAGCGTCGTCTGGGCCCCCGCATGAAACGTGCGGCGGTGGGCTTGGTCGATAATGAGGTCAGTAACATGGCTGCTGTGGGGTATGATCAGTGGATGCTTCATATCTTCGTCAATATTTGCATGCTTGAGTCTGCCTCCCACTCTCAAAAGTCCATCCTTGTCCAAAAAAGGGTTAAGGCACAAAGTTTTACTTTTGTTATGTATTTGCTCCTGTTTTCGCAGCTTGCTAATTTCTTCCGAAAATTGCATTTCTTGTACATATTTTATAATCATATGTTTTGCGGTTTCTAATTCATTTCCGTTCAAGTAAGCAGTGCGCTCGCTGTGACGTCGTGTGATACGTAGCACCCAAGCCAGCACGCGCACGGCGCGTGTCAAGTTACTGTTTCTATGTAGTATGGATTCTATGACATCATCGCTTTGAGTCTGACGAATTGTGACGTTGCTTTGTTTAGATTTTCTTTGCTCTTGATCCGTGACGTAGACGCTCTTCTCCGCTACTGATGACTCATCGAATCCTGGGAGAAATTGCGGGCCGCTCCACAACAGATTATGTTGCTTCAATTGCTCTGTTGTGATGCCACGGCGGGCACAATCAGCTGGGTTGTCAGCTGATTTTATGTAATGCCAATTATCTGATGGTATGACGTCTTTAATTTGTTTGACTCTGTTCGCTACGAATGGTGTCCAGCGATTAATGTTGCCTTGAATCCAACCGAGAACTGCAGTGGAGTCACTCCAACCGAAAACTTTGATTTTGTGTCCGTTGAGGGCTTGCTGTATTTTCCGCATGAGTGTTATAAGTAAGAGCGCCCCACTCAGCTCTAGACGTGGTAAAGTGAGCTTTTTGTTTTCTGGCACAAGTCTTGTTTTTGCAGCGACGAGTGTTATGTTGGTATCAAGTTTACAATACACGACACATGCGTATGCTGATAATGATGCGTCGCAGAAGCCGTGCAGTTGAATTGTGTCTTGCTCTCCTGTCTGATACCATCTTTGAATTTTAAACTGGCTGATGTTTTGTAGCTCTGCTTTGGTTTTTTCCCACTCGGTGCTTATTTCAATCGGAAGCTGGTCGTCCCATTGTATGTTCGACAACCAAATTTGTTTGAATAATAGTTTTAGCTTTGTTGTAATTGGAGCTAACCAACCGAGTGGATCAAATATCTTTGATATATCTGATAGTAATGAACGTTTTGTATGTTTTTCTGTTGGTTTGGTGTTGCTTATTTTTAGCTCGAACGAGAATGTATCTTCATTGGGGTTCCATTTCAACCCGAGCGTCTTTGTTGATTGTGCTTGCTTGAAATCAAATGATGGTTGATTTGAGGACGCTCTGCTGACGTTTTGAAGTAATTCTTCGTTGTTACCCGACCATTTACGTAAATTGAAACCTCCCGACTGTAGTAACTGTATCAAATCGCCTTGCAGTTGTTTGGCCGATGACAACGTGAAGCTTCCACTTACAAGGTCATCCATATAAAATTCTTCTTGCAACGCTTGTGCTGCCCTGCTGTGTTGATACTTGTGGCCTTCATCAGCTGCCAACTGTTTCAAAGTCATCATGGCTAAGAATGGAGCTGCTTTCATGCCATAAGTGACTGTCGTGAGCTGATATTCACGTAAACGTTGGTCAGGACAGTCCCTCCATAGTATCTTCTGATAGGTTTGATGTTCAGTGTTGCAAAGTATCTGTCGATACATTTTCTCTATATCCGCCGTATACGCGAACTGATATTGCCTCCATCGCAAGATCAATGACATGAGGTCTTGCTGTAAATTTGGGCCACGCTTCATGAGGTCGTTCAAAGTGTAGCCCGTCGATGTTTTCGCCGATGCGTTGAATACCACTCTTAATGCCGTAGTTGCGGAATCGGCGCGCTGAACACAATGGTGAGGTAAATAGCAAGTCGCTGTCACGTTACTAGTACACTCGACCATATAATTCAGTGCTTGATATTCATGAATGAACTGCCTGTATGCTTCTGCTAATTGTGGTTGTTTGCTAAATTTTCTCTCCAGTTGCCTGAATTGTGCCAAAGCCATTTCGTAGCTCCTAGCTTTTCTTGAAAGTTTGGTTCGAACGGTATCTCAACAATGTAGCGACCTTCTTTGTCGCGACTTGTTGTGTTCTTGTAATGCTGCAAACAATCCAGGTCATCCTGTGACATTCCCGAGCTTTCTGCTATGTCTTCTACTGTCCAAAATTGTTGAATGTCTTCGATGTTATTAATCACAACGTTACATTGAAATGTTGTTTGGACGTTGCCGCATAATATCCAGCCCAGACGTGTTTGCTGTGCGACTGGTTGTGAATTTTCGTGCCTGATGATACCTTCTTGGATTATGTTTGAGTATATCTCAGCCCCGAGTAAAATGTCTACAGGACGACTCTCATGAAAATCTGGATCAGCCAACGTGATATTTTCTAAAAATGTCCATGATTTTGGTTTTCTGAATGATTTATTCGGCAAATTGTTAATCAAATTTCGCATTATGAAAACATCGGTGTCAAATGTATAATCGCCTTGCATGGCACTGCACGTGATTCGTATGACGCCTTTGCAATTATTTTCTTTCGCCCCGACACCGAATATGACACCTTTGCAGCGGCCACGGGGTATTCTTAGTTTCTGTGCTGCTTTTTCCGTCATCAGGAATGTTTGTGAACCCTGATCAAGGAGTGCTCGTAAAGTTATCAGTGACCCATCGTATGCTTGCACCTTGATTAATGCTGTGGTAAGCAGAGTTTCTGATACATCCTCTTGAGACACGTGGTTGCTGCTGTCACTTGTTGTTTGCTTGCTATCAGTGCCCGCTGTTGATTGCTGCACTGAATTGCTGTTTGATTTCTGCCCACCCCATTTGCCGTAAGCGTCGTGAAGCAATGTATTATGATCTGAGTTGCAGACGCGGCATTTTTTTCTTGACGAGCATTCGTTGCCATTCGTATGTATGTTTAGGCAGTTTTTGCACAAATTGTATTTTGCAACTGCCTTCCGTTTTGCGTCAGGCTGTAATTCGAGAAATGTTTTGCACGAAAACAACTTGTGCTCTTGATTGCAATGTGGGCAGTTTGTTGCACTTTCATTGTCTTTTGTCAATGAATTTGATTTATACTTATTATTCTTGTTCTGATTTGCACTGAATGCTTTATATGAATGAAATTTCTTGTTTGTCTGTGCAGGCTCCGACTGAGATGGTTTTGTTGTTTCTGGTTTACGACGAGATGATTCCCATGATGTAAATTTCGCTTCTAGAAAATTGAGAAATTCTACTATGTTAGGTAGCTTTCGCGGCTCCGCCAGAGACTCTAGGTAGTCGTTATGAGTCACCGTATCCAACTTTTGTAAAAGCAAGTGTATCAGTATTGGGTCCCATGATGACGTGTCTACACCAAGGTTCTTGATCGCATTGATGCATTCTTTTGTCGTATCGTGGAGTTTTTTGACTGATCCTGCTGATAAATGTTGAGTGATAGGAACAGCCAGCAATGAATTGAGATGTGACGTGAAGATCAGTTTCGTTTTGTTGTATCTGCGGTTGAGGATCTCCCATGCAGTCTCATAATTATCCGAGCTGATTGATAGATGCTGAATGAGTTTCTCGGCTTCGCCTTTCACTTTACTTTTGAGAAACTGCATTCTCTGTGCGTTAGAAAGAGACGGACTAGAATGGATGGTCTCAACAAATAAATCTTTGAATGCTGTCCAGTGTTCGTAGCTACCGCTGAAGGCTGGAATTTCGATCTTCGGCGTCGACTTCTCTCGGTGAGTAACTGACCACATTTTGGAATTGATGGTTGCTTTCATTTCATTGTAAACGAGTTCGCACGTATTGTAAGACATCTCATATTGCACATTTGCTTGATTAGGCAAACTGTCAAGGTCCCAGTAAAGTGAATCCACTGCTTTCCACCTGGAATCTAGTACCTTTAAGGCGTCTTCAAACTGCCAATTTTCTTTGAGGAGGTCCACGTTGATATTTGATGCGGTTCTTTGGAATGCTTTGATGTTGCTCCTTTGTTTGCGTAGCATTTCGTCTGTTTTGCTGTTACTTGCGATTTCAGCTGATTCCGGTACCTTTATTGCAAGGGGTGATTGGTTACGGCATTCAGCTCCACCTTGCTCTTGAAGGAGTTTTGGCACCGATGACTGCGAGGTCGATGGTGCTGGCTCAAAAGCAAATCCTGCTGGCTTCAATACTGGTGAAGCTGGTTTTTGTTCTTGAGTTAAATACTTGACAAAGAATTCCCTTGTGGTTTTGTAAAATTGTCTTGTCTGTTCGTGGGAATTTTGCACAAAGTATTGATGAGAAGGATCTTCGCGCTCACTAATTTTCTCGTGGTTGTTTTGAAATTCTGCCCAATACTTGTCAAGAAGGTCTATTTTTCTCTGCACACTGTCGGGAGTCTTACGGCTTCCTCCTTCTTTTTTGAAATTGATAAGTTTCTGCATTCCTTCCATGACTTGATATTGAGTTTGAATAATTTGCTCCATGATCGGAAAATTAATGATATATACTTCGAGTCACCAAAACTGTTGACAGCCGTGTGACGACACTGCCGATGTTCTTCGGTGATCTCTTGTATGCGCTGCTGATGCACTGGGCTCCTCCCACTGATGTAGTTCCCGAACCACCAAATGTTAATGTTTCCTGTGGCGATCACAGGGTCCGAAGGAATCTCTCCGTACGATATTGAGCGCCTTCTCAATCTGACTGGGGCGATCCGCTTGTGGAAGACCAGTCAAACCGATTCGCTATCGTAAGTAGAGACACTTCGTACCTGTGCGGCTTGTAGCACTGTTTGCTCCAGGAGTGGTGATCCGGCTCGAAGGACCATAAAGATGTATGCGCTGCTGAATGGGTCGCACACACCTTGAGTGATAGCTTGAATGATAAGTCACGGATAGCCAAAGATGATGATTTATTGAATATATTTAACTACCACGTAACTAATGCTATATGAATAACGCGTGAATGAGTACAGCTGACTATGAACGCTGATTGTGTACTGTCGCTTTACACTATAATTTGTGCAAGGTGACGGAAAAGTGCTGATCTATGCAATGCGCGCGTGCCATGTACGATACATGACTCGTACAGTACAAAAACATTTATTAAATATTACTTAATAAAATAAAAATCACTTAGATTTGTTTACTTGAAGCTAAATGTGCGCATCACGCAGCAGCAGGTCGCGGCATCCGGGAGAGAGCACGTCGAGGTACTCGTGGCTCAACAAGCCACGACTACGAGATTTACTTTACGCCTTAGGGTCTAAAAGGGCCACTTTAGACCCGCATAGTAGGGCTATATTGGACTGGATTGAACAATAGGCACGTAGTCTCATCCAATACAGCGCTGGATACTGGACACTGTACTGGATTGTAACATGTTTACATTTATCCAATGCCGATCCAGCGCTGAAATCCAGTGAAGCTGGATACAGCTACTGGATCCATGTAAATCAGCCTTTATGCCCAGTCCACATTAATCCGATCCAGCTTTAATCCAGCCCAGTGCGGAACTGGATCGTATCGCCTACATTATTCATCATTATTAAGATTTACAACAATGCGTGTTCACTGTTCAACATTAATTCCAGCTCTGGATTGACCGTTTACACTATTCACTAGCACTGGCATAGATAAATTAGAATGTGAAAAAGTAGACCGTCAATCCAGTCACTGTCCTGAACCACTCACATGTATCCAGAATTGATTCACATTGTTGCAGTGGCGTTCCAGTACCAGATTCGATCGCTGGTCTAAAATAATATAAACCGAGCATTATTCTAAATTTCTAATCGATTTTTCAGACAACAACAGTAACCAATCTCAACAGAAATTATCCATTCACCAAATAAACACTATACTAAGTGCACAAATATGTAACCAAACACGTGCACAATCTATCTCCCTCGCTTATCCAATCTGCACGACCAAAGCGAAATCAGACCCAAGACCAATAACTTTCGCGCTTTGTGTAGCCCAGATTTCATCTTATTCCAAACTCCAGACTGCTATTGAAATTCCTAATGAAAATTCACCATTGAACTGGATACTTACTGAGCAGAGCTGTGCGTCGCTGGCCAAGCTGTGCCTGGCGGCGTCGGACTCGCCGGGCAGCCAGCAGTCGGGCGCCTGGCTGCGCCTGGAGTCGCGCCTGGCGCTGGCCGCGCAGCACGAGGCCCTGCCGCGCGAGCTGCGCCTGCACCACGGCCTGGACGGGCCCGACACCAGGGTGCTGCCGCCCGACGACATCGTGCAGGTACGACTATCAACTTTCTGATCTCGTCGACTGTTCCAAAACTGTGTAAAGCCTATGAATAAACGAGCATTTTCCTTGTAGATGTACATCGACTCGGAGAGCAAGGCTCTGACGGAGTACGACTACAAGAAGGCGCTGGATCTCACCGACTACATACAGGACATGGAGCGTCGGGACGAGCTGCGACTTCGGGTAATTCATCTCTTGAGTTACACTTGTTTTCTCAAATTTATTCACTGATGGTGATTCTCAGAGGTGTTTGAAATAAAATAGCGGACTGTAAAAATATAGGTAGGTTCGTATATTGATAAAAAGAACGCGCGCCTCTGGTCCGTGTCGTATGTGTCAAATGCTGGTGCGGCGGCGGCGGCGGCTCTCGGTGCCTCGTCCCCCGCTCCCCGCTCCCCGCTGTCGCCCTCCGGTCGCAGTGGCTCACGGTGCACGGTGCTACGTTTTGTCTCCAACATTCACAACAGACGAAATATGTTCTCTTAGCTCTTATCAGGGTTGTGTAAAATAAAACTATTTTCATTTGAGCCAGTAACATTACGGGATTATGAGTATATTTTTGAGTAAAGGTCCGCAGCGCGTAAGCGCATACCTCGTGAATAAAATAAAGCAAAACGAAAACGTTTTTGCGTTGGTCTTCAAATGGGTTGTTTCAATTCTGAAGAAAGAAAGAAGAATCTGAAGAATTTGATGCTCTTTTTTAGTTATTGGTCTTTTTAGCAATCGGTCTTTTCTGGACTTGGGCACCCCGACTCCGGACAGATTAGATTCAAAAGGGATGGTGGGGTCTAGAGAGCGAACGAAGCATGTATTTAAGTGATTGTTTTAATTTTGCAAAACCAGCAAGCAAAAAAATCTTCGACATTTAACGCAAAAAAAAAATTGAAATGTACGTAAAAATTACGTGTGATAGTTACTTGTTGGGCTCCAATACTAAAAGAAATGAGCATTAAATATGTAATATTTTGATACTTTTTATATAATTCGATTTAACAAAATTATTTTTTTGTCTAAATTTCAATTTCACCAAAAAGTCAAGTTGGAACACTAATAAAAGTTTTGGAAGGTCAAATTAGGAATAGAATCAACGTCAAGGGAAACATCTAAATGTTGTAATAAGGTGTAGTCGACTTGGTTTCAGTCTGCAGGGTTAAAAGTACCCTAACACGAAGGGGGTGGCGAGGTCTTAGTTCGCTCGCTCACTAGACCCCGCCATCCCCTTCGTGTTAGTAGATAGTTTTGTATGAGTGAATTTTTTTTTAAATCGTATGAGAAATTTCGTTTAACCAAACCTTGCCTCTTTATAATATACGGTACGTATGGACAAATGGTGTGTTTAATGCGGTGTGTTCACTGTAGGTGTGGTGCGCGTGCATCCGGCGCGACGACTGGTCGCAGTGCCGCGTGGGCGCGCCCGCGGACGAGCTGCACAACAAGATGTTCTTCCGTCTCATCGACCTCGTGCACGTCATGGGTGAGCTACTGTGTGTGTGTGTCATGTGACTCTTGTGAGCACCACTGCGCCGAAAACAAATGTTTAGGAGTTTTGTTCTAAATGTTGGCAATGTCTCAACAGGCGGCGATCTGGAGCTCCTACTACCTCCCGTGGAAGACATACTGACTGCCCCCGAGCTAGCCGAGCTGGTCTCCGACCCTCGGTTCCACTTCATCATCAAGTACGGCTACGAGTGCGTCGACACCACGCGCAACGACTCCATGCAAGAAACTTAAACCTAATGGCTAATGAGTACGCTCACCTTACCTAAACTTTATTCACGTTTGTTACTTTGTCACATAACTCGTTTGCTAATTTGCATAGTCTAATATGGACAAGGTTCTAGAGTGGTCAGATTTTTTATAAGTTGGCTGTACGTTTAACTAGATGTCAGAAGTAACACAAAAATACAAATATTGCCCTTACTGCAACACTGTTATGGCGTTGTCAAAGTTAAATTGTTACGATATGGACACACGGTAGATTATATGTTCAGTGAGATATGTTATGAGTACATTATTTATGTGTAAAGACCACTATATTATACAGGCCGTTGATTTAAGGCCATGTTCACCAACAGTAAAATAACCGACTGTTTTGTAATCGGCCCGCTAAACGTAAACAGTTGTTCAAACATGAGATGGGAATTTTGTTGTTCACTACAACTTATTCTAGCTCGGTTATGTAAACGAGCGTTATAAGAATGAAAGACCGAATGATTATAATACAGTCAAATGGATGGGTAACTTTACACGTAAAAAACCGTACAAATGCGAAACATCTTAAAATGGTTGCATTATACCTGATATGACAGTTCTTTATAACCATCAAATTATCTGTTGTGTTTGAGGTTTTGTTCGTTTGAAATAGTTTTTAAATTAAATACAATGTATAAAAAGCGCATTGCTAATTTTACGCATGACGAAAAAGAAGTTGTCTCTAATTTAGTATTAAAGCACCAAGGCGTACCTAATTGAAAACAAACGCACCGAACTCCGTGAAGTAGTGTCGTCTGGTGGAATACAAACGAGGAGTTCGCAAAACTCTTTCAACGGTTTCAAACTCGTACAAAACGACATCCTCTTCCAAAATATAATTCAAAGCAGACTGCATGTTAAATTTTCACAATAATATCTGGACGTGTTATATTTGCAATTCACAAACGTCAAAATACACCGATTAACTACTAACCGGGACTTTAAACAACCTCTCCCACCTCGGTTAGAAAAAACAGTTAATTAGCGTGTTTAATCGGTTGATTTTCTTTGGTGAACATGAAAATGTGTTTTAAACAGGTGTTTTTAGATAATCAGACCGTTATCTTTTCGGTGAACATGGCCCTTAGTCACCAGCATTCTAACCGTCCGTCATATTAAAGAACTTTTAAAAAACTCTAGTAACATAATTCACGTGGGTAACAAGGCATGTATGAAAGTGAGTAACTGAGGCAGGTAAAACTAACAGCCTGTGTCACTGTTGTGTCTGTTATCATTAAAAAAGCTTAGTTTATACTGCCAATCCTTGAACCCTTAACCTTAAGCGTGCTCTTGGATACGCAGCCTTCAGCTCAGCGCAGAAAGTTGACAATCGAACAGCACACTCAAGGTTCCAGCCGACGTCAAATATCCATCGTCGTTACAACATCGACTTATTGTTGCTCCTTGCGCATGTAAAGACTAAATGAGAACTGTTTATAAAATATTAAGATCAGTACATAATGGAACCTTTGTAATACGGTACATTTTCGCGAAAGACTTATTAAAGTCTGATAGCTTAAAATTTAGGATAGATTCTTATAGCTTAGTATACCTAGTAATCTGTAGCAAGGCTTGTGAAACAAATGGCTTCTATGCCCCTCTTAATATTTCTTTGTTCAAGCCAAAACATTAGTATATCTGCGGTCGTAGATATGGCATAATATCTAGTTTTAGAAATAGTTGGTAGAGCCTCCTCTCTGTCGCTCATCCATGTGTCTCTTTCTAAAACTAGATGTGACTGACCCGAGTACAGTAGAATAAGTTATTTTTAATTAGTAGTATTGTCTTTGTATTAGTACTGCTGTCTATCGCTATTCGGTTTAAAACATCAAGGTTTTAATCGTAAGATTTGACTGTTAGAGACTGTAAACTTTAGCATGTAGCAATCAAATTTTAAAAAACATTTAGATTAATAGACTGCCCATTTTTCTAGATTGCTATATTCACGAAATAAAATAAACGGAACTTTTTCGCCTAAATAAAACAACAGTTTTAACAATACTGACACTTGGCGATGTTCTGTCCAAATGTACCGTTAGCTGATCAATCAAATTGCTGGCTTGGTGAGATGTCATCACATTGACCACTTGGCACGGAATCTGTGTGCCCACAGTGGCTACAGGCTGCAGTACCTACCTAATATGATGCAAAGTGAATGTCACGGACCGCCATGAGAAGCCGTCTATTCCAGCCAAAGTAGCATAACCACCGTAGAAACGGTTTTTTTTTTTAGAAGAAAGAATCGACAAATCGTTTTGTTCGTCTATCATTGAATCGACAAAATGACAGATGAACAAAAGAATTGTCTAATATTTCTTCGAAGAAACCCGTTTCTAGGGTGGTCATGCTACGCGGGCTGCACGTCATTTGTGTCTGCGTCAGCGTGAGAGGGTCGCCTCTAGCCGCTGTACACCCGACCAACACTACAACTTGAACAGCCAATGGTATGCATTGAAATCAAAATTAAACTTGTTAGTGCACCAGAACTGCACAATAGTGAAAGATGTTATTAATAAATAGTAGAAATACTTAAGTTAACATAGTTTAGGGTATAAGTTAGATAATTCCCGCTCCGGCTGGGTTATCGAACCGCGTTCGACTGACATTCTTGGCTCACACCCGAGTTCCAAACTAAACTACCTAAACTTAATTACGTTCGTAAAACTAAAGTCACAAATGGCGGCAAACTTACCTGAGCCGCTGGCACCACAAATCGTTTATTTATTTGTCTGAACAACTCTCCCCACAGGATAGTCCGGTTAAGCAGACGACAACCTCGTACGTAGGTGAAATACTACATGCCATTCAAAAAGGTAATCATAACTCATTTGTTGACAGATTTTGAGTACTTAAAACAAAATTGACTATGTTATCTTAAAACGATTGGCTAGAACAGAACGTTAATTCATTTAACACTTATTTAGTGAATTTATACACGCTTTAGATTTTTTATGCTTTTTATTGTTATTTATGAAAAAAAAACAATCCCAATCGTTTCGAGTTCGATGACCGAGTTTATGGCTTTCGGTTCCAGAACGACCTAAAATTACCGGTGTATAAGTATATGTTTTATATATGATACACAGTTTAATATTTTACCGTCATTCTTACTAACAATGTGTAACGTATTGAATAGGAACACTATTCAATACGTTGTGCACAGTCTAAATATCGTGAATAACTTATTTTATGTGAACATAGTTATAAAAAAAGATGTTTTACTACAGAATATTATTTTATTGACGGAATTGTCATACAGAGTTTTGAACATTGCTGCCGAAAAAGCCCATACGAAATAAATGAACTTGTTAAGAGGTAAGTTCGAATGGTATAGTGACTCAAGAGTGTCAGCCGAGTTGCAAACATATAACTCACCATTCGATGATGTGCTGTCAGACTGATTTAGGTTTAATTAGTATTAGTGTTCGGAACATAGCTACAAATAACGAAATGTTGCAAAATGAATACAACTACAATCGATAATGATAGAAGAATCGGTTACCAATTGACGATCTCTGGCATAACATAGCGCTCGGTTTTATTAATTATAACATCTGTATTTCTGTACCTGTGTTAACAAATAAAAAGTGATTTGATTTGACGCTGGACCTGGCAGAAGATTCGCATCATCGGTCGTGTAGCGCCAGAACAGAGCATCATATCCAACCTTAAACACGTTACAAATGAAGTGGTCATGCATCGAGCATGCATCCCGACGATACGCCCGATGCATCCTCCATTAGATGCACGTACTACGTAAATCTGCCGTGCTATAGACATTATTTTTAACAACGTTGCCCCACCTTATGAATTTCTCCTGTTAAGTATCGTGGGTTCGTTTACAAACATTTAAACTCACATATACAGACTGCCAGACCCGAAACAGTTACCTGTAGACCGTAACTATTTATTCCGTGCGAGAACCGAACCCGCGACGTGCAGCGCAGCAGCCAATCGCTTAGCCAGTCACAGGTACAAATAATAATAATGTAATGAACAAGCAGTGACGGCCTCGGTCAGTTGGTCATCAGTATGAATGCCGAATGTCCTACACTCCATTATTCTTTGTTATTTGTAGATACGCTCCGAACTTGTAACTTTAAGTTTTAGGGCCCACACACGGCGTTTTTTATGAATTCTTTCCAAGTGTAAACGTAAAAACTAGTAACAATTGGGTTTGCGGCGCCAACGCGGCAGCAGCGCGAATAAACGCGTAATTGGTGCGAAGAAAACGCCGTGTGATCAGGCCGCCACTTCACTGAGAGCCAAGACAAGAAATACTAGATTTATTCGGCAGCGAAGTCGGAAATTATAAACGTGTTCGGGAAATAATCCCTACCTTAGGCTTCTAATTCTTATAAAAATACTTTTCAATAGGCCTACTGCCTTATTCTTTGGGACTGAATGTAAGAATAAACTAGATTTGCTGGCTCTCTTAGTATTAGATGGAATTCATTGTCCAATTTTTGCTCAGATTTATTAAATCCATCAATACTGTCAAATGGATAAATACGCTACTATAAATCAGTCGTCAAATGTTTTGAGAATTGAAGTGTTGGGCAAATCTAGTTAATATTTTTGACCTAAATTGGACTATGTACTCTTTATTGTTAAGTATCGTAGTTCTCGTGATACCAGTGGCGGATACAGAAGGTCCTCAACTCCTCACCTCACGAAGGTCCTACTTATAGATTCAATGAATTAGTAACATATATGGATGTAGCGGGCCAGACATAGTGTATCTACTATTATAACAAACCCATAGCATGTGTAATCTGTAGACAAAAATAATTATATAGAGCAATAAAATTCGAAGACTGTTCATTTTACATAAATTAAAATTTCAGCAAAAGGATAAGATATTTTTTTATTAAAATGTGTGCTAAAAGTCTGAATGTTTATTGATCAAATAAAAAGATAATAAAAACTTATATTCTACATTGGAAATCATACCTACTCGAATGTACAAAAGTAAGTGAAATACAAATACTTTGCCTTCAAGCTTATACTTCATTACAAAATTTTATGTGTCATAATATTACAATACAAATAGTTATTATCATAACAAGCTACATATAACCACGCTGTAATTAAGTTAACATTCGCTATACCATGAATAGCTATGATGCTATGATGTTGATTTTGTTGAAAACTATAATATTAATGATTTGTGTGAACAACCTTGTATCATTATTTTGTTTTAAAATTATGATTTTTGTTGATCTGATTTATTTTGAAATAAAGTTTCGTTGAAAAAACATGCCTGTTTTAAGTTACCCCGTTACCCGCGGCCCGGCGACGGCGCCAGGGTCGCCCGTATCCGTATCCGTCCGACAGTCCGGTAGCGGCCGCGTCCCGGCGCGCATGCGTGCTGCGTCCTGCCTACTTGAGCGCCTTTTGTTTACTTTCACACGACAGTTACCGCGGCCGCGACGTGAATCGTGAATAATTATTAACTTGGTTTTGGATTAAAATGACTATAATAAATTATTGAGTGAGTTTGTATCAGTGCAAGCTGGAAATCAATACCTACGTTTTCTGTGCTTTGAAAGATTTAAAAAAGGGACGGATTTTTGTTACTGAGTTGCCGGCTCAGCAGTGTAAGTTAAATAATATATTAATTTATTATTATTTAGGTACCGTACTAATAAACACTTAACATTTCATTTGCTTATCTGAAATGATGAGTGGATTGAATAAGAATTCCTAACATTTCATTTTATAATCAGAAGTTATTCTGTTTGAACAGCTGCTAAACTTGTTTTTTAATTTTTTTGCATCCTGAAAAAAATAAAAGGACCAAACAAACATTTCTTCTTTAACATTTTCTAACAATTCGTAGCAACAAATTGGACCACCATAAATAGACCAGCTAGATTCATGTAAGAATCGAAGCTAGCTGGAAATTAATGAAAACTACTTGGTCGATTGAGCATCATGTACTGGACTTGTGTAAGAAACAAAATTATTATTTTGTATCACTTTATGTGAAATAGATTGAAATCTGCAGCTTTGGAAACATTACTGGACAGGGTAAAACCGTTAATAATCACTAAGTATTTGGGGACAATGTGGGGGACAGGGCTGCAGGACGCCGCTGTCGACCCTTCGGAATAAATAAGCGTGATGTTTTGATGGAATTGTGTAAGCGATGCTCATGCCTAAAGCTAAGAAAGCTCAGAGTTTGGAAATCATTCGGTTTTCAGTCTAACCGGATGCAGCTAAATACCAGTATTTTACATGTAGCGACTGCCTGTCTTACCTCCACAACCAGTTAGTACTGGGTAATACGATACTCCTTGTTAAGACTGATTGTCAGACTTTTTGGGCCACTGACTACCTGTAACGACGTGCTTTCCGAGGCACGGAGGAAACTCGGTATATAATAAGTGGTCACCCATCCACATACCAACCTGGGCACGTCCCTTTGTGCCTATTGGCCTTGTTTCGTTCTGTCTCCTGCTGATATGGAGGGAAGTGGAAATTACGGCTTTTTCCTACTCCTCCACTATACTTTTCTGATTAATTTCGTTGCGGGATCCAAGACAGTTAAATTCATTCTCTGGGAATTCGTCGAGCTTCATTGTCTCGGCGCTTTTCTGGTGGTCGCCACTGTTGATTCTGGCTTTCAGGAGTTACAGTGGTTTGGGAACAGTGCGGCGGGCTAGTCCCAAAAAAAAAAAATACCAATCTTGGCAATCACGGTTTAACCCAAAGATCGACCCGAGCGGCTGTTATTATTTAGCCACGAGCTTGGAAATGTAGAAATAATATTCGAATGTTGACGTAAAACAATCTCACCGGAATTGCCTCAGTACCAGTAGCTACCCAACGCATCCGAGGAACCTATCTTATTCACTGATTGGTTAATTAGAGCTCATGCTCCATTTGTAGACATACCTAGTCAGATGAAGGTACAGTTGAGCTGTAAGTGCCATGCTTCCTGCGCGTAAGGGGTGAGTAGGTACCTGTGCCCGCCACACTTGCGTGTCGTCGTTAATTCAGCGCTGTTTCCCAGTTATCCAAACTAACCAGCCGTAATTGGGGCAATTCTCCACGCGCGCCGTATTGGTTAAACTGTTGTTCTACTTGTGCTAATTTCCTTTACCAACGTCTCATAATAACTTCATAGGGGTTCACAATCTTCATCTGAGCCGAAATCATTATACCTACTTAGGTAGGTACCTATGTCCTAAACTCCTAAAAGGAACCCAACGAAACAGAAATCAGCAAGCGAGATGGCTAGATGATAGCAATCCATCCAATGATTCTATGTTTCTGTTTTATCTTCTCAACTGAAAATCTAAAATCAATGAAGTCCAAAAGGTCCCATTCGGATACCACCACCATCGGGTTCGTTACTATGCTGGAAGATAATATAAAGCTAAGGTCAGCCTAGACGACACTGGCACAGGTATGTATAACTTACCTATCTACTCGTATCGTAAGAGACACTTTCTTAAAATGGATGGTGATGAAATGAACAACTAGTAGATATTGGTGTCGATTCTGTTGTGAACAAACTAAACTTAATTTAGGCTATTGCTATCTTTTACTAAAAGGCAGTGCGAGAAAAGGACGGCTATAGCAATGAACTAAGTTAGAGATGTCAAACTAGTTTATGGTGTCGATTCTGTTGTGCACAAACTAATCTTAATTTAGGCTATTGCTATCTTTTACTAAAAGGCAGTGCGAGAAAAGGACGGCTATAGCAATGAACTAAGTTAGAGATGTCAAACTAGTTTATGGTGTCGATTCTGTTGTGCACAAACTAATCTTAATTTAGGCTATTGCTATCATTTTCTCTCTAATAAAACGAGAAAGAGACAGACGTAATTTAGAGCTGTCAAATTTAGTTGGAACTAATATTTCTATACAAATGAAGGGTGCACGTAAAAACATGTCGACTTAAAACACGGCTAAGCGCAAGGCATAAACTAGTTTGACATCTCTAACTTAGTTCATAGCTATAGCCGTCCTTTTCGCGCACTGCCTTTTAGTAAAAGATAGCAATAGCCTAAATTAAGTTTAGTTTGTGCACAACAGAATCGACACCACTGCCTTGCGCTTCACCGTGTTTTAGTCGACATGTTTTTTACGTGCACCCTTCATTTGTATGGAAATATTAGTTCCAACTAAATTTGACAGCTCTAAATTACGTCCGTCTCTTTCTCGTTTTATTAGATAGAAAAAGATAGCAATAGCCTACTAAATTAAGTTTAGCTTGTGCACAACAGAATCGACACCATTGTCTAAATTAGCTCTCGTTGCTGGAACGTTTGGGGATGAAACCAACCACCAATTTAAAAATTTGGGGGTTTGGGGATCCAAACCCCCAAATTTTTAAATTGTTCAAGTGGCCACGCAGAACGAAGGGGCAATAGTACCTACATTATGATACCTAACCATTAAAAACACCAAGAGTCAAAATTTCTATTACCTCCTTCAACATCAATTTCATGGGATCGCGATCGTCTGATCAGCGATGACCGCTTAGATTATCGGCACGCCACGCCAGTTAGCCGCCATTACCAGACGGAACCTTGGAACGACCTCACCGTTTCATATCTGATACCCGACACGAAACCAACCCAGACGAATTTCAGCGAAATTGTAATAAGGCAATAAATAATTAAGTAGGTACCTAATGTTTCCCAACGACAGAGAAACACTTCAAATGACTAAGTATAATTTAATTGGCAGAACTGGATGAATACCAACTTCTCATTTATTTATGTTGTAACCATGTTGTGACAAACTGTAGTTTCAATCATGTTCAATTTCAGCAGTCAAGTCTTGACGATAACTTTTCGCTCTGTGCCGCAAGCTGTAAAGCACCGTCATCAATGATCCAATTACTTCAGACCAAATGTGTCAAGCCTTCTGAAACCCTTCTTTGCATTGGGTGCATAATCCAAACCGATAACTGTTCCATGCTAGACCGATGTTGAGAACTTTTATTAAAGAAGTTACGAAGTTATCAGACTGTTAATTATTGGATTCATTTTCATTAGCTACATCCTGTCGGGGTGTAGTTTTTGTCGCAAAAATAACGAACTAATTTACATGTGACACAACTAAATTACGTTCGATACAGACAGACTCTTATCTTTAATTGCGAATTTCACGAATTTGTAATTCTTTAATCTTTCTGTATACTTACATTGGTCGATTGTTTACTGTTAACTGTAGGGGCGCAATTTTATGTGGCTGTGACGTCATCTAGGGCAGCGTGCACAGTGCACACGTCATAGTTTGAGGGGGTGGCTATTGGATTGCAATCCGAGAATATTCGCAGCCTTTGGGAGAGATTTATGACGTCAACTGAAATTTCTCTTTTCTCATTATCTAGGTAGGTATTTATTACTTAAAATTTGCTTTTATTAGTATTTACTGGATGATTATGCTGCTTTACGTCTGCATACCTATTAAGAAATTTGCAAATAAAGTAACACACAGGTAGGTATCATAGGTAGTTGGTTAACTTTATCAGCCAATTTTATTGGCACTCTAATAATATTAATCACGCAGCGGTTTGGTTTAGCTAAGTAGCCTACTCAGGTACCTACTTAATCGTACATCGACATTCTATATTTAATAACTTCTACAAAAGTAAATCGATCGAATCCTTCGGTTCCTATTGACTCACATATCACACTGTATAAGTGGTAGCACCTACCTTGAATAGGCTACCAGGTACAGGCAACACCCTACCCATTGATTACCATAGAAACTGACTTTCTTGCTTATGTAGGTACCTACTGCATGTTGGTGCCAAGTAGGTAGGTACGTGGTTACTCATTGTCCACACCACATGTAATAATATAGGGAAAGCCTTCCATTTAATTCATTCTAATCACCCATTCAAAATTCTTTTTGTTAGTTACAATGAACTTACCGATATAATTTATGGTAGTTGTACAACCTATAAGCAATACCAAGCTAAATATTAGTCTATGCTGGCAACAAAACGAGACTAACCTATAGTGTGCCTTGTGCCTAAGAGTAGAGTAGAGTAGAGTAGGGACTCCATTTTCCGCACTTAGACTCTCATTCGGTCCGTTGTGCGTAGGTGTCCTGGCTAGGTTAGCCAGCCTAGCTCCGTCCAGAAGCACAGAAGTTTCCTGGGATCTTCACAGGCTTCGTGGAGCGACCTCACCGTTCCGAGGATTTGTTTGCGTTGGGTAGCCACAGCCTCGCATTCCAGGATGACGTGGGCAGCTGATTCTTCGGCGTTAAAGCAGCCCCTGCAGAGTGGGCTGTCCGTGGCGCCTATGTTGAAGAGATGTTTGTTAAGGGGGCAATGGCCCGTTATTGTCCCTATTATTATTCTGAGGTTATTTCTGCTTAAGCTGAGCAGGCGTTTTGTTAGTCGTGGGTGTAGACTTGGCATCGCCATTTTTGACTGTCTACAATCTGTAGACCGTGACCATTTGTTGTTATGAAGTTCAGTTGATCTCTGGTGAATCCACGTACGGAAATGTGAGAAAGGTAAGGGAAGGAGTGGGTACGGGCCTAGCACTGCCATTTCGGAACCTCTCTTAGCAAGTTCGTCTGCGGCGTCATTGCCTAAGGATCCACTGTGCCCCTTAATCCACTGGAGAGTGATTCTGTTAGACAGCGATATACTCTCCATGGCGAGGTGACATTCAAATGTTAATTTACTTTTGGTTTGTTTGTTTTCTAGGGCTTTAAGCACAGCTAGGCTATCAGATACGAATCTGATTGCGTAATTGTGAATCCCCAGACGCTTTACGGCTGTTGCAGCTTGTGTTAGGGCGACACACTCGCATTGGAATATCGAGCTGTGTTCGCCTAGTGGTAGGTGAAAGTTAATGTTGAGGTCCAGGGAGTGTACGCCAGCCCCTGAGCCGTTTTGAGTTTTAGAGCCATCTGTGTAGATGCGTACTTCATTAACTCCTGACTGATCCCTTAATTCCTCTGTTGTTTGTATGCTATAGCTTTTGTTGAACATGGGTTTATTATGTGTCCTATCACACGGGGCAGCGATGAGAGGTTGATACTCGATCGCCCGGTCCAGGATGCCTGCGTGGGGACTGGTGTGGTTCTTTCCCCATATGCCCAAGTGCATAAGCCTGATAGCTGCTAGTGCTGCCTCCTGCTGTATGTACAATTCAAGGGGAGTTAATTGTAGGGCTATCTCCATTGCCGCGGTTGGGGTTGTCCTCATACAGCCCGTGATAGCGGAACAGGCCAGCCTTTGGAACCGCTGAAGCCTAGAGACGGTGGTCGAGAATTCAGTTCTGGTCCACCAAACCAAAGCGCCATAAGTCAGCATTGGTCTGATCACCGCTGTGTAAAGCCACATTGTGATCTTTGGAGAGAGCCCCCACGTTTTTCCTAACATTTTTTTGCATTGGTACAGTGCGATTGTGCTTTTGTTAATTTTGTAGTCAAGGTGCCTATTCCAGAGCAATTTGCTATCAAGGATCACTCCTAAGTACTTGACTTCTTCTTTAAGTGTTAGTTCGGTGTTGAATAGTTTGGGAAGTTTGTGTGGTCCAAGGACTCTTTTGTTTGTAAACATTATTAGTTCTGTTTTGGTGGGGTTAACTGACAGTTCGTGTTTTGTACACCAGTTCTCGATTATTTTGAAGGCTTTCCTCATGAGGTCACATAAGACGCCTTCAAATTTCCCCGTGATTAGAATTGCTATGTCATCCGCATAACCCACCAAGTACAGACTGCTAGCGTTGAGCTCGGTAATGAGCTCATTTACTACTAGGTTCCACAGTAGTGGTGACAGCACCCCACCCTGTGGGCAGCCCCTACTAACGATGCCTCGTGTGGTGGTGTTCACAGTGAATTGAATAGCGCGGTATTTTAACATGTTGTGAATCCATTGTATAAGCGTTGGCGCCACACCGTGCACAACTAATGCCTGGCTGATGCTGGTGAAGTTCGTTTTGTCAAATGCACCCTCTATGTCTATGAAGGCGCCAACTTGTATTTATGCTTTTGCGGTTTCACAACGACATGCTCTGCTTGCGCTTTGCTTGGTAGTATAGATACAGGCCTACCTTACTGCTTCCCTCAGAGGCGGTAAGGTGGCGGGGTCTTGAGGGTGAGCGCTACAGTCGTGTAGATCCTCAAGGCAAGGCTGGTGTGTTCTCCTTCACGTGGTTGCCGCCCTGTTCTTGGTCTAGTTCCTTAAGAAATAGACGCAACGAAAACCACCAGGCGATAACAACACAGGGGTGGCGAGGTCATGCCCCTGGGTGTCCATCATCGAACAAGAGCTGATGATGGATAGCAATGACCTCCCGCGTGTTTGTGCCGTGCGCGGGGACCCGTACGGAGGGATGAAGGAATCCTGGTGATTGAGTGGAGCAGGTTGCCTTGTGCCTAATAAAGGTCTAATAATGCCTAATAAAGGTCTATAATAAATAATACAAAGGGGTAAACGGACCCTTCACGAAGCCGTCAACCAAGCATTCTGTACATTAAACTAAGTAGGTAGCTAACCCTATTGAAAAATTATTGCTGGGAAACAAAGATATTCTATATATAATCTATTGATATGTTGTGAGCGCGAGTTGCCGCTGCCGCGCGGAACACTTTACTCGGTTGATTTGAAGGTGTCATATCTTTTTATTAGAATATCATTGCTGGGAAACGAGTACTTTGTGTGAAAAAAAAAATATTCAAAGTTTTTTATTAAATAGTTATTGAATGGGGTTACATGAACGTAGACGTTGTATTAATGATTTTAATAATTACAATTCTGTAACTACAATACGTGTAAACTTTCGCGACTCATTTTTAACCGACTTCAAAAAGGAGGAGGACGAGGAGTTTCTCAATTCGATTGTTTTTTTTTTGTTTTTATGTCTGTACACCGATTACACTGAGATCTATGATCCGATTTACGTGATTCTTCTTTAGTCTGATGCGAAATAGTTGCCATTAGGTCCCATAAAAAATTAACATAGTTTGGCCCAGTAGTTTTCATTTTATTAACATTTTTTTACTTCAGTCGTGTGATCTAAACGTAGAGTATATTTTATAACCAATAACCAAGAAAGGGACTTCAAAAAGACATCAATGCGTTATAATTTTTTGTGTCATCTTATAACTTCGTGTGGTCTATTTTTATGTAAGTTCACCGATTTCTCCCCCATTTGTGGAGCGATTCTCAAAAATTTTTTTTGAAAGAGTATACCTGAAATGGTGGTCCCATTTAATTTGGTGAAGATCTGATGCTGATCTTCGGAGATATAAAATGGAACTCTTCAAAAATAGACGGTAAATCGGTCGTGATTGCTGCAATCGCTTGGATGTTTATTGTTTATCAACATCATGACATCAGGTCTGTATGCTCTGAGGGTTACGCAGATGTGTACAATACACCCCGATTTTGCAGTTAAGGTATGTTAAGTTCCATTTATTGACGATAAGCCTATTACCTACCATGGCATGCATTGTTAACAATGTAAAAATATTGCATGGCAAATATTTGTATAGGATATTACAACTAAAAATGGAAAAATAAAAAAAAATGCAAAAAAATAAAACCGACTTCAAAAACAAACACAAAAAAGTGAAAAATTACTTTGGCTTCTGAAGGCTTCTTTCTTTTTGTGTTTTTTTTTCATCAACATACAACCTGACACTGACCTGCAAATTGCAGAAAACCTGAAGAAAATTTTAATTGCGCGGGCCATTTTGGCGCTTCCACCTTAAAAATTGTGTTTGTTAAAAAGTTTTTATCTGTTTTTACTTCAAAAAACAAAGGCAAACAAAGGGTTTTTTTGCAAAACATTGAACATAGCGATAATGCATCAATTCAAAATTCACACCTAACTGATCATTAGGTCCGATAGCTTGCACATAATAGGGCAGACCTAGTTAACAACAATGCTATTACCTGCTACGTCAGCTCGTGAGAAAGTCGTCTAGTCAATGATGGCGGCTAGCGAGTTTGGCGCCCGCACAGCAGCGCTGTTGCCCCACAGGCCAAACGTCAGTTTTTCTTCGCCTATTGTGTGCTAATTAGGTGGCGTCTAGTCATACTGATAGCTATTTATTGGTTTAAAAATATTGTTGATTTTATTTTCAATAATAATTTTATACTGTGCTGTGCTGTACTCGCCCACTGCCTGTTCCCTTTTCAGAGAAGTAAATGCATCGAGCATTTACTTCTCTGAAAAGGGACACCATAGACACTAACACGATTGCGCAGTAGTGAGCAGGCGTGTGTGGCTATAGATAGACTCTTTTAACAGTGGCATTTCGGCGATTTCAGACATTCCATCCGTTCTCCACGCAAGTTTCTCTCGAAAAATTAAATCTTTTAAGGTCATCCGCAATTTTGCCCATTTGCATAAAAATCAAGAATACTCCTTACGATTCCTGCAATGACTTCATCACACGCGTATCAATTGCTGTTTCATTCACTTCACGTCAATTCAACAATGCGTTTCCTATCAAACTGGAAGTCTGGAAGGCTACAATTATTCTTTAAAACTAAAAAATGGAACGTATGAAATACGTGATCATTTTGTCTTATTAGTTGTCTGCAGTTTCACAATCAGCCTGCAATTGTTTTTGGTCCTCAAAAAGCCTAATTATATTTAAGTAGGTACCTATTTTATGAGTCCGATTACCAGCTATTTTTGACAACTTCTCAAGGAAGAAGTGATACGTGGATTGTGTGGTTATATAAGGCAGCGGGTGTTAGGTTAGGTTAGGTACGAGTACCTATACAGGGTTAGTTTTTAATGACCAGCCAAAATTTAAAATTAAGATCTAGTTATCAAACCAAAAGTACGTTTTAATTACTATTGTCAAAAAATATAAAATAAAACAATAGCATTCATTTTAAAATTTCCTAAATCTAAAACCTAGTTGGAATCAATGCACTTGTGTGCGTGCATGCACCGCCAAATTTATGTGTGTGCTAACTGCTACCTAACTAGGTTGTTGAACTGAATTGTGCTGTTGCAGAATCCACACGTTCGCTTTTTAGTGGTGGCGAGGAACGAAATTTTATTTAAAAAAAAAAGTTTTTTTTTTCTATTACTACCTATTCATTATATCCAAAATATTATCGATTCTAAACCATCTCTAAAATTTGGCCGGTCATTGAAAACTAACCCTGTATAGTAGCAATCCAGCAAGAGAACACATTAATTGGCACTTTACAATGTAATACGGCTCATTCCAGTAAGGAGGATTTCCTTCATTGTCTGAAATCATCAGCTAATGCAATGTTCTGTCGCCAGTATCTGATAGCGGTGACCTCCGCGATGATTAGCTAATCATCTTAGTCTTTATCTGCAACTCATCCACCCACTTACACTTTAGTATTCAACATCAGCCCCCGGTTCGAACTGGACTTGCGAACTGTCGGTCGTGGACACAGAATATTAGGTAAGTGAACAAATACTTCATTTATTTAGACTAATCTCTTCGCCCAATCCAATTACTTAGTCTAGCCACAGCTAGCTATCAATAGATACCTAAGTCAATATTCTTCTATAACTTACTTACGTATAACTGTTGGTTCATATAAGTTGGTATAAAATGGACCGCAGGACTGGACGAAGGTCTACTTGCTCAGAAAATATCGGGAAGCAACTTATACTCGTAGCTGATCATTGTGGCTTGTGGCGTTTCTTGGAGCAGCTCTTATTTAGTTGTGCACGTCTGTCGGTTGATAATGATACTGTTTTGTATTTTTATTATTGGTGTGAGCTAGCTGACATACGATGCTAACATCACACTTAATATTAAAAGGCGAAAGTTTGTATGTGTGTATGTGTGTTACTCTTTCACGCAAAAACTACTGAACGAATTTGGGTGAAATTTTGCACTTAAGTGGTTTATAACCTGGATAGGATACTTTTTATTTCGGTTGTAACATCCCATGGAACAATTATCGAGCTTCACGCGGGCGAAGCCGCGGGCAGAAGCTAGTGTGACATTTATTTAATATACTTAGTGGATTCTTTGTTTATTATAATAAGTACTTTTATTTGGATGATTATGGAAATCATCAATCATTTTTACATATACCTTTACACATACCGTGCATGATGCATCTCTTCGCCCAAATAACCAAGATTGGTTGCACTATCGGCTGGGATCGGCATGCGGTGCGCAAACGCATCCTACTGCATAATTCATTGGCTTTGTTTCGAGCCGCGCCCGATGGTTGCGCGTGTGCGCAGCGTAACATGCACCGCGATTTATTAGCTCATTCATATCGATTACAGCTCTGATAAATAATGCTTTCTTGTCGAATTTTCGCCAATCAAACAAAAGAAAACCGGATAAAGCATGATATAATCTATTAGCTACACAGTAGGTATATATAGGTACATTGTCATCATCTGTCATGTCAGCCGAAAAATGCGAGAATGCAGCCTAATTTCCAGCAACGTCTTTGGGCGGTTACAGGTAGCTAAATATAAAACTTTTTAGTTGTAAGGTCTGACTGAATAAACAACTTCAATGCCACGCGTATTTAGAATTCAGAAGTGTGAATTCGTGTTTCACTAATAAGCGGAGTGTCGCCAAAATCTTGAGTACGTAATGTACGTATACACGTGTATGTATGGTGTACATGTACATGTAGGTAGGTACTTACATAAATTAAATGTTCAATGAGTTACGTAGGTACATTGTTAATAGGAATAAGAATTGTCGCTTTACATGTAATTGAACCGGTACATGAATATGTCGATGTAATTCGTCAATGTCAGTTATTTTTCAGTAATTATAGTCGTGAGGTTTACGACCTTCTTAGGTGCGATTGTGAATAAAATGAGTTTCGAAAAAGACGGTCAGTTGAGCAATAAGCAGATAACTACATCTTATCAACAGTTCTCAATTTACTACTGTCTTATCTCTTGTTCAATTAAACCTTTAAAGCTACTGCTGTGCTTATCTATTGCCATTAGAGTTTCTTATTCAATTTAACGCTGTCAACTTATTCTCGAAACCATAGCGATTGCGACACTGACTTTTCCGCGGACAAACTTCGCAAACAAGCCGCCCGTATCGCAAAATAAATAAAAGTTCGCAAGCCCACACCTATGTGTTTGCCATGGCTTGCTCCACAGAGCACCTATAGGCACTAGGTACTGTGTGTTCTGATATAATAGTGTTGAATGAGGCATTATGTCCCCAGCAGCTGTGCCGGACGCGGCTATTCAGCGGGGACTCGACGTCGAGCCGCGCGATGTAAAGGGGTTCTATATCAGAATGTATGGCTGTCCGGTAGGCACGTCTTTTGTGATGGACACGACTACAATAGCGTTAAAGTGTGCACCTGTTGTGTTCCCGCTGCTGACGTAACCGCTATGCAGATAGCTGACGGGTGTATGAGCTGAGTGACTGAGAATGGAATGAAATACTATTGAAAGACTGCTGATGTATTTTCAATGACAGAAGTACGTACGTGGAACATTCGATTGAATTTTTATGGGTACGGCCATAAAGGACTTTGTTGGTGCTAAGTTTTTTGAATGAGTTTGTTGGGACAGTTTATATCAAGTTATCACTGGTTAATTAAGTTTGTGTAGCAATTCCTAAGTGCCAAAAAAATATTGTGCCAAAAGTATATATTTATTTGGGTAGGATGTTGTAATAATATCAAAACAAATTCGTATATAACGACTGAGTCTGCCAGACACCCCGGTGACCTAGTTTCCAAACTTGGGGTCCCACCTGCCCCAAGCCGCTACCCTCCGCAAAGGGTAGCCGAGTTCGACGACCTCTCGTCTGAAGGTCAACGTTCTCTATTTTTGCGGCACCTTCCTTATACCTACTTACTTAGATTCAAATAATCCGTTTTAGCATTTTCGGCAAATAATTTGCACCAGAATCTGAAAATAGATAACTCCAGTCAACTGCGAAGGCGATAAAAAAACTTAGCAAATCTAGGCGGTCTCCGGAACTGCATTACATGTACAGGCAGAAAGTACAGACCGAATAGTTGCATTGTTTCAAATTCCGTGTTATAATGACCGCCGCGATAAGTAATCATATTCGCATTGACTCCAACCAGAGTCACGGTTGGAAAACGCTGGTCCTCCATGATTCACTGGCATACTTCTGTTTACAGCGAGACGGCGTGATCTCGTTGCTTGAGTCAATATTATTATGACGCGGAAACGCGGAGTAGTAAGACAATGCCGGAGTACCTACAACACATTGTACCTGTAGCTGTTCCAGGCACTGGGCAGACGTGTACTAACATCTGCATATCGCCGGCTACGTTTGAGTTCCATGTAGTGCGAGCCTATTGCCATCAACCGTGCACAAAACCAGGCTCTGGGCAGCTACTGAGAGTATCCTGATTTAAATTCTCAATCATTCCTCAACCTGAGAATCGAATCCAGGGCCGCATGACAGCTCTGCATTAGTGTTTGCGACGATAAGACGAACGCAACGCAACAGTCCTGTGAATTTCGAGTTTGTAAGGAAGCGTAGTCTTTTAAAAACAATACGCATGGGTAAAACATGCCAGAGCCACTGTATCTGTGTCCATGTGATCTGTGATCGTCTCGTTTAGTGCTGTTATAGTTTAGTTGTTTCCAGCTGCACATTTAGAAAATTCGGTGAGTTCGCGATTACGACTCCATTTGTTCTCTATTCCGATCCGGTCACGGTCCATAGGTCCGGCCGAACGGTGCCGAGTGAGGGCCGCCGGCCGCACCTCCGCGCCTTGTGAAGCGTGTCAGAGCCGGTACCACTTGTTGATGGTGTAGCTTCTGACTGCTAATACTCCGATACATTACTTTCGTGTACAGTACGTGATGCGGATCTTTACGGGACTGCATTGTAAGAAGCCGCTAAGCGTAAATTGCGTTTTTTTTGCAAGATTCCCCGGCGATGTTTGAGATTGGAATCAATGGGCGATATATAAATGGCTTCATATTACATAAATCTTATATATCTACCTGTCATGCTGGTAGTACACTCGGGAAAACGTTACAAACAACGTACGGAAAAGCTCACTTTTGCATATTTTTGTAAAATAACTCGTACGCTGTCGTTTTTTGAATAACTCTGTATCTATAGCGATGTTGAGCGATATACTTACAATAGGTAGGCATACTTTTACCAGATATCTTACATAATGGTGGATTATGTAAAGCGCGTCGTGGGAGCAAATTATGGTAATTCTGATTAATATGGTTATATATAATGGGTCATTTAATACGGCTGAATGAGCCAGGTGTAGACGAGCTCTTATTGTGTTGCAGGCTGAATGATACATCTGATACGCAAGCGGAGGCACATGCCAGCTGATTCATAGCCGACGTCATTGATACAACTACGAGTACATACCTAGCCATCCGAAGACAACAAGTCTTCGAATATGAACAACTGTTCCACAGGATCGAATTCTCCTAATGGAACTTGTGCAGATAGTGATGTAAAGAGATATATAGCCTAGCCTAAGATCTAGACTTGTGAAGTGGCATCTAATTTTGACCTACCTCGTGTAAGTACATATGTCATGATATCATGTACCAACAACCACAGGAATCGAGCAAATAATTTCATAGACCCAAGGGGGCTTCTTACCGTTAGGTACTAACTGCAAAACCACAATCCGTTACCGTTCATCGTTGAAAATTCTTCAGAAAAGTGGTAGAACAAAATGATCGGCACGAAATCATGAATCATTTACTTTTGCTTTATTTTTGGTCTACCATGCCAGTGTGAAAACAGTTGACCACGTGCAAAAACTAAGGGATTCATGCTATTACAAAAAGTTATTCCTATTCAATGCCAAAATTAATTATTTTACTTTGTCCCTTGAAATCTAACTGTCCGGCAACCCTCCAGGGACTGTAAAGTGCGATTTAGTATAGTTACTAATTCAGTGGTAGCCTCGTGTCTCAAAGGTGCGTTTAGTGTACCTATAAACGCAAATCGTTAATGAAACTGTGAATGAAAACCTCTACTCAACAGGCAACATAATAATTATACCTACTACATGTGTTGAGAAATCCTTCAAATCCAAACCTTTATCTGAACCTGTTCATATGTCATTCCGAAACCATTCCTCACAAACTCACAACCACTTAGGCTTCGTTTAAGTGGTCGTCACACACTTCTATAATGTACCGAGATGTATCGCAACATCGTATAAATCCTAAGCTTATCGCCGTTCAAGTTGGTTCCGTTCAAGTTTTGCCTGGCACATCGCCACACCGGCGCGCCGCATGCGCTTGTCGAGATAAGATAGCAAGTGTCACTAAACCGTAAACTGGATGCTTTTACGTGAACGTGCATGAAGTTGTTTGCTCTTATCTAACACGAGGCAAAGGTGTAACCTTTTGAAACAGTAGCTTCTATTTTAATAACTATGGGATTTTCTTACTTAACGAAAACACAAGACAATGTCTTAGGGACGGAATTTTCCTTGGCGCCATTTTGAGGATCGCTTAATTAGGAGCTTACCCAACATGTTTTTCTTCTCCATTAGAGATTCAAATTCCTCCTCTTCGACGTAACATTTTCAAACTGTGTAAGCATAACATCTGATCTACCATCCGCTCCTGTAACCAACCGGTGTTCATAACATCTTAATTCCGATCATCAAAGAGCTGCGTAATGAATTAGCAGAAGATCAACCACTAAGTGGTATCTAGTAGCCGACGACGACGTCGCGGCGCAGCGGAAGAGGGACCGGGTGTCGCGTTACAAAGTCGCGGACTTACGACATGACACACATACTCACATAATATGTCGCACGCTGTATCTCGTGCCGTCTGAAGTATGCGGGAAACTAGGCCAGCTCTGTGGCTTTGACTTGGAACTGTAATAACTGTGTCAGACCCAACAGGTTCCTCTCGTCATTCAGCAACGGCAAGACGTTCTTGTAACTACAACAAACAACATATTCATAAACTGTGTTTGATCGTTTGCATGCTGCTGTGTTCATTCCTTCGCGATAGAAACTGTACGACTGTCAAACTTTTGCATCATAGTTCGAAATACGGCAGAGGTGCTTATTGTCTTGTCGAGAGCTAATTCTACTACGATAGAGCTATATTTTATCTCAAGATCAAAACTTTACGGTGTTTTTATGTGTTGAAATAAAACACCAATAAAACTTTCAGCAGTCTTCATAATTTCCAACAATTTTCAAATTGTTTCGAAGGTAAACATTATTTTTAGTTTACGACAATCTATCGGCAACGTTTTATTGATCTTTTAATAGGGAGATGAGTGAATGCTGTGGTTATACGATGGACCTTGAAGCTGCATTATCTGAGATCATCGGAACACTTCAGCTAGACACTTAACATTGTCGTAAATCGCATTCTCATAAAAAAGTTTGGGTGTTATAAATTGTAGTCCTTGATTTAAAGTTTTAGTAGTTCATCTCACCGTGGTATAAAGCGATAATCTGTACCGATAACGAAACCGACTGAGTGAATGATCTTAATAAAATACACACAATACAAATATTTTTCTGCTTTTAAAGTAGTCCAAGAGTATGGCACTTACCTATTTTTAACTCATTCCCAAGTAAAAAACGGTTCTATGACCAAGGCGTTTTATCACCAAAGAGTGATATAGTAGGCCTATAACGGTAACCATTGTGACTGCTTGTACTATAAAGGTTTGTAACAAAGCGTTTTAGTTCTTTAAGATTATAGTGCATATAAGTTCCATAATTTAGCTCTTAGAACGCGTACAGGACCATACAAAAGAATCTTTAAAGTGTTGCACTGTAATAGAAATGACAAAAGCGATTTAGGTACTATTTAGTGCCATAGATGTCTTTACTGACACTTTTTTGTGTCTATTTTGCTCTAATAATGCGTCAAAATAACTTTTACAGTACTAGTATTGAAGCAGTATCGAAAACACTATTACAGGATCAATCAGCAATATAAAAGCACCTTGCACAACCATTACGTAACCTTTTAACTACTTAAATGATCCTTCAACATCGCTATAAAGCTAATAGTGTTATAGTCATGAAAACTCTTCCATAGTACTAAATAGTACCATAGCGACTCCTGGTACAGTTGCTAAATAACTTAAATTCTAATTAGCTCTACAAGTGAGTTTGTGTTACTGCTACGAGACTAAACCGTGACATAAAAGCACTAAAATTAATAATGAATTAACTAATTAGATCTATACTAGCTTTTCAGTATCAATTATACCACTAGTATTTCATAAATGGTGGCACGCACTGTCGACTGTCACTGAAAATATAGCACATGGTTCTGCACAAAATATTTGTTTGGTACCAAAACAGGGCTGAACAAATAATGTTCGTTTTTGAACATTCGGCTTAATATATGGACTGTTGACCATACGCATTTAGGTCTGCAACTGTTTTACCTATCAAAGAACCGACTTTTTTACTCGGCTGATGGGGGATGGTATTGGGCGTGCCCGCATGCAATGAGATAGAACTTTTAGTTTAGTCAAAATAACTTGTGAGGTGCATTAAAGACACACAGGAACACTGTTTTTTAATGTACCTATTGTTTTTAACTACACATTCGTGGTGATTTCGCGACTGAATTGGTCGAGAAACTGGAAAATACCTACCTAAAGTTGTGTTTTCTCTGCTCTAATTCTAATTAAAAAAACACACAAGCTTTATGTTAAAAACTGAGAATTATCCTTAAATACTCAACTCTGTATTTCAATAATTAATCTCTTGGTTTCCGAATGGTATTTTCAAAATAACAATTTTTATCTTAAGATTAAAAAAAAACGACCTACTTAAGTTTTCTAGGTACATATTTACCATACCTATCCCAAATTATGCCCCAGTATGCATTTAATGCAACTCCATACGAATAAATTTATTTGACTACACTATTTTATATTAGTTCAACGCAACCCTAATTCGTTTTGGGTGAAAATATGGCTGCTGTTTTGTGCAACGATAGCACATTAGCAGCACGGCTGGAGCCAATGTGTACTATAGCAGCCATAGTCGGGACCAATCCATATTTTATTAATTTAAATTTAATTAAAACACGAAAATTATAAGGGCGCGTTGTCAAATTTGAAATCAGCACAATTAATTTATCGATACATTTTTTTTCGCTAGTGCAAGTTATGGCAGAGTTACTGAATGTATGTCCTTTTTATAACGTTACGCAACAATGACTATTGCCATTGACATTGCATTGCATTAGTATAACTTACCGATATATTTTGTTTTCTTGGGGAACAATCACGACGTGTGATAAAAAAAGATCACTGGAATCGTTAAAGTTGCAAAATAGCACTATATACAGGTTTTGGTTATTTTTATAGCAAATTTGTGACATATACATTACAGACAGCACTATTTTAGTACTAAAAAGCGGTTCACTACACTTTTACATTTCAACTATCGAGCTGATTTATCACCGTAAGAGCCTTTATGTTTATATATTAGATCAGTGACAAAACTCGGGCCTATTTGGGGTTTTGTAAACGTTTACAACACCATTATAGTAATAATCATGAAACCTTACAGCACGCTCCAAAACGTTCTCAGGACTTTTATAGTACCAAATTTTATTACTTGGGTTTGACCATCTGAAATATGTTTGGCTAGTCAGCCCGAACAGCACAGTCATTGTTCACAATACGCTTGATTTATTGAACCATATCTTTCAGCGTGTTTATGAGATCGTTAGAAACACTGTTTACTATAACATTTGCAAACATTACTGTAATATTTACAACGATTTCACAAAAATCTTTGTGCACGTAAACATACGCTTTTGCAATCAATTTGAGTGCAATGCAATTGTAAAATAGCTGACAGTGTTACGGAGAGTTTTTCTCAATCTGTTTACGTGTTCGGTTAGCATTTTCTACGGGAAGTTGATTGAAGGCCGTGTTTTTGTCGTTGATTGCTCAACTCTAGCAATTTGTCTCGGATCGATTCTCTCAACGAGGATACTTTGATATTGCTATTTTTTCCTGATCTCTCGTTGCGGCTTAGATTTCACTCACCATGATTAAATAGAGGGTTTCATAACTGCAGTGGAATTGAATTACTGTATTCAATAACATGTTTTATTGTAACGGTAATGAGTCACTCTATATTATACAGGGTGTAAAAGACCTCATCACGAAGATCACCGTCAACCAAACATTCTGTACATCAAACTAAGTAACTTTACGCAAAAATTATTACTGGGAAACAACTTTTTTTTTTGGGGTGAACAATCATGTTTTGTGGACTCGGTGAACTCGATGACGGACTCAAAACATTGTGCAGATGGATGGATTGTACATTCAGTCAAAAAAGTATCGGGAATGGATGATTTGTTTATGGTTCCGAATTCAAATTTTTGTTTTTTTGTAGTTGTTAGATTGGCAAAACTGTTTTCCATTTTGGCGCGGAGTTTGAGTTGCATCTGTTAATTATATTAAATACAGTGCTGGTTTTAGTATTATCATATATAGTGTGTATTGCGAATTTCATAATGGACAAAAATATCGAACAAAGAGTTTGTCTTAAATTTTGCATCGCCAATGGAATTTCGTGTTCGGAGTCACTGAAAATGTTACAGAAGGCTTACGGTGAATCGACTTTATCAAAAACTCGTGCTTATGAGTGGTTCAAAGCGTTCAAAAGCGGTCGAGATGTGATGGAAGATTTGCCTCGCTCTGGTAGGCCGTCAACGTCTGCAACTGAAGTTAACATCGCAAAAGTGAAGAAAATAGTGACTGAAAATCCCCATTCAACTCTGAGAGAGATAGCCGCCGAACTTTCTGTATCTCACGAGTCGATCCGTACCATTTTAACTAATCATTTGGGTATGAAACATGTTGCTGCTCGGCTAGTCCCAAAAGATCTGAATTTTCTCCAAAAACTCAATCGCATGAAAGTCGCTGAGGACATGTTAGAACGAGTCAGTTCGGACCCAACATTCATGAAACGCATTGTTACTGGTGACGAGACGTGGGTTTACGAGTTTGACATGCAAACTAGTCAACAAGCTTCGGAGTGGCGCCTTCCAACTAAACCGAAACCGAAAAAAACACGCCAAAGTCGATCAAAAGTCAAAGTCATGTTGACTGTTTTCTTTGACTATCGCGGTGTTGTGCACTCTGAATTCTTACCGGAAGGTCTAACGGTAAATAAAGAATATTATTTGAGCGTTATGCGGCGTTTAAGAGAGCAAATTCGACGAAAAAGGCCAGATTTGTGGAAAGAAAATTCTTGGATTTTGCACCACGACAATGCGCCTTCGCACAAGGCTATCATTGTGAACGAATTTTTGACCAAACACTCAACAAATACCATCCAGCAACCACCATATTCACCAGATATGGCTCCTGCTGACTTTTTTCTTTTTCCTAAACTCAAATTACCACTTCGTGGCACCCGTTTTCAATCAATAGAAGACATAAAGGAGAATTCGCGGCGAGAACTGAACTCAATTCCGGAAGCAGCGTTTAAAAAATGTTTTGATGAATGCATTATTCGTTGGCGCAAGTGTATCGTTTCTAAAGGAGCATACTTTGAAGGTGATAAAATAAATTTGGATGAATAACAGACATTTTGTGTATTATTGATCTTTTCCCGGTACTTTCTTGTCAGAGTAGTATAGTACGGGGGTCGTGGAGGTGTTAAAAGTAAAAATCTTATATTAAAAACTTGTATTAAAAAAAAAACTTGTCAAAAAGTTGGAACTTTGACCCCCAATATCTCCGTAACTAGAAGGTTCCCAGGTATGGTGTAGAACAAAAAAATGTTCGCAATGACGGGGAGAACAAGTGCCTTTCGACGAAGTAAATTCTTCGTTATAGTAATATCTACTAACTCTTTCTCACAGCCCCGTTGGTTTCGTGATCGCAAGCGCGACTGCTGAGCGTGGGGTCCTGGGTTAGATTCCCGGGTCGGGCAAAAAGTACTATTGGGTTTTTTCATTAGAAATTTCTCAGTAGTAGCCCGGAGTTTGGAAGTTGGCGGTATGATACCGGGGGTAGGTATCTAACCGCCAACTTCCAAACTCCGGGCCTCGGAAAGCACGTTGAGCTGTTGGTCCTTCGCCTGATCTCTCTCCGGTCGTGTCGGATTGACGTCCCATCGGACTATGTGAGTAAAGGCACAGAGAGTGCACCTGTGCCTGCGCACACACTATAATATCTCCCGCGCCGATGGCTAATCTGCGTAAAGATTGGCCGCCGTGACCGAAAACGGTCAGGAGGACTATTAATATTATTGACTCTTTACCAGTGATGTAGCTTCATAGATTGTATAGTTGCGTGTTTGAAGAACTAATAAAAAATACAATAGGTTGTCTGATATCGGAGTACCTATCGAAGTGTGCTAGTGACATTCACAACAAGGAGTAAGCACTTTATAATGAGTAACGGTACGGAGCCGTCGAAACCATCGGAAGTTGTAATCCTCGCCGTATACGCATGCCCCGGGACACGTCGGCCCTTACACCACTGACCCAATAAGTGGACACCAATACGCATACCCGTGGGCATGCCCTTTGGTTGCTGGCAGTAATGACTTTCTTTTTAAAAAAAAAACTGGCCTAAACATAGAAAATAGCAGTACAAGCAAAAGGGGAGAGAAAGGAAGGAAAACAGAATGGACACTTAGAAAGCTTGTATGTTAAGGCATCTAACCATTTTGACGAAAAATATAAAACTAATCGTCACCTGCATATCCTTTTCTCAAATATGTTGGTGTAGGCTTCCGGCCTAACCGAATGCAGATAAATAAATAATAATAATAAATTTATTCAAAAATATATAAGGTAAACGTTTACCGTTTTTCTTAAATCTATGTGTAGTTCACCCAAGCTGTGAGCCTGAACTAGGTAAACCTGTGTTTGAGGCGTTTTGAGGTAACATTAATTATTATTGATTAAATTGAAATATTATTGGTACCAATGTAGTAAAAAGGTATTTAAAAAATATACTATCTTAACTTGGCTAACTAATTAAAAAAAATAACAATTAACAATAATATGAACAATATTTACTTTAGCACAAGTAATAACTTCTCTGTATCTTCATAGGACATAGTTTGAAGAGCTTCCTTAAGGATTTTCTTGCAGTTATTCTGATTTAAGGAGTAGATGTTTGCTCTTTTGATTTAGCCTGTTATACAGGGTGGAATTTTGTAATGCCACCTGGAGGGAAAGTACTCTTAATACTGCAGATAGAAAATTTTACTCAAAGGAAACATTCCTTTATTTTTGAATAGAAAGCAAACTGCATTCAAAGATTTTCGAAAATTCTCTTCTCCCACACCCGGGAATCGAACCGGCTAAAATCTGAAAAAATTATACCCTGTACTTTTATTGCATCGATCGTTAGGGTCAATTATAAGGATGAAATCTCTCTAACAAACATGATAAATTAAATGAAAGGAAAACCAGGAAATCTTAAATTAATTTAATTATTTACAAAAAATGGTAAACTAACTAATTAGTTGCTCGAAATGGGCTCCATTCTCTAGGATACACAAATTTATTCTTTTAACGAATTCATTTCTAGTAACCTTTAATAAAGTGTTGTGGTGAATATTATAAATCGTATTCTGAACTTCAACTCTCAACTCGTTGTCATTCGCATAAGATTTCATGTAAATTTGATTTTTTACATATCCCCACAAAAAAAAATCTAATGGGGTGAGATCTGGCGATCTCGCAGGCCATATGATTGTGCCGTTTGTACCAATCCAGGTATTTAAATGGTTATTAATGTAGGCAGTAGTGATTCTGCTGTTATGTGCTGGAGCACCATCTTGCTGTAGAATTATTTGGTTTCGCTCTTCCTCGGGGAAACCATTGTGTGGCTGACACTGGCAGAGCCACCATCAGGGATGTTAATTTTGATAACACAAAAATTTAATCGCTAATTAGTCGAAATTAGTCGCCAAATATCAGATTTGGTCGGTCACTGGTTCAAAAGATATAAGGGTTTATAGGTGGCCCTTCTGGAGAGAGCCTACCCCAGCAGAGCCACATTAATATCTCAAAAACTAGGGCACCTAGCGAAGATCTGTTTTCTCCCATATTTACACGCTAATTAGTCGAAATTAGTCGCCAAGTTACAGATTTAATCGGGTCCTAGTTCAGAAGATATAATGAGTTCAATTATTAAGGTATAGTCCAAGAGCTAGATCGAAGAGTTCACGAAAAATTGCCAAGATAAAATATTTCTATTAATATGTGTAATATACTTCTAGTTTTATCGTCCTTAGAAATGACCGAGAGAGATAAATTCTCTATTAAATACATGTTTAATGTTTTTAATTATTAAGTTAGAGTGGCTTAAACTTCTTTGAAACCATTAAACCTTGCTCTTGGTCTATGTAGTGTCAAGATGTACAGTCGCATGCAACTGTTTTACTAATTTACAATGTTGAGCTCTAATTTACGTGGCGCTAGTGTGCCATGGGGGAGCCCGTTAACACGGTTTTTTATACATTTTGTTGAAACTCGCCGCACACGTGTGGCTGGTAGCGGCCACTTGCTACAGCAGTGTCGGAGATTCGCGACAGCGCGACAGCCACCGGTGGCTGTGGTTGGTGGCCCGTTTGCGCCGAGCCTTAGGTATACCTCTGCCTAACCCTTTGGGGATTACAGGCGTGATGATATGTTATGTACCTACGTTTATTTCACTACATAGGTACAAATCTATTGAATTTCAGATATAGGTAATCTAAATTCAATAGATACCGACTAATGAGGTAGGTACCTACTAAATTCACACCCGTAGACACCCCAATTATACGTAGAAAATTAGATAAGTTACAATCATAATGTATGCACTGAAGCACTTAGGTAGGTAGTGTTTTTTTTTTTAATTAACTTTCCTAATTGTAGCCAAATAATATGGACATCGACGGACTACATTGGTAGGTAGCGCATCAGTATTGGTAACTTAGGAAGCACACACAAACACGCTAATGACGTGAAAAATCAAGGTAACTTACATAATAATATTAATCTGCACTCATACGGCGTCCTCTTTTCAAAACACTCTCAAATTGTCCACTGTGTACAATGTGCACTTAAAAGCCCGTATTCGTAATTGTTCTTTTAATATTTTACACAAACAAACCTTCTCGCTGTACTCCCGGTGGATGATTAAAGAAAAAATCCTTTAGAGCAAATAACGGAGCGCAGCGATCTATCTGCCAGCGACTAAATGCACACATTTTGTTCGATACCTAAATAATTACATATATTTATTGTAGATCTTGTTTTTAGGTAATGAATACTGCTTTCCTTTGGTGGGTTGAAGTTATAGAATTCCTCCAGACGTCGTAGATACACCTGTCTAAAAACTACTTTAAGTATTTTGTATTTGGTTGTACCACTGTATGGGGAAATTGAATTCTTTAATATATTTTTAATGACACACCGACTGAATCTGTAACTTGGCGACTAATTTCGACTAATTAGCGAGTAAATATGGGAGAAAACAGATCTTCGCTAGGTGCCCTAGTTTTTGAGATATAAATGTGGCCCTGCTGGGGTAAGCTCTCTCCAGCAGGGCCACCTATAAACCCTTATATCTTTTGAACCAGTGACCGACCAATTCTGATATTTGGCGACTAATTTCGACTAATTAGCGAGTAAATATGGGAGAAAACAGATCTTCGCTAGGTGCCCTAGTTTTTGAGATATTAATGTGGCTCTGCTGGGGTAGGCTCTCTCCAGAAGGGCCACCTATAAACCCTTATATCTTTTGAACCAGTGACCGAACAAATCTGATATTTGGCGACTAATTTCGAATAATTAGCGACAAAATTTTTGTGTTATCAAAAATTAAAATCCCTGATGGTGGCTCTGGCAGTGTCAGCCACACGAAACCATTTAACTCGTTTCTTAAGAGATCCAGTATTTCAATATACTTGACAGTGTTTAAATGACCTTCGTACACGTGGACTAACACTACATTATTTCTCATAATTCCGCACCAAACGTTGAAAGAAAATCTTACATTATTGTTAGTTCCATGAACACGAACAGGATTCACTCGAGACCAATAATGGTTGTTGCGGCGATTGTACATGCCATTATTGCTGAAGTTGGTTTCGTCAGACCATACAATGTTACTCAAAAAATTAGGGTTTCGGTCAATTTCTCCAAGCATGTTTTCACAAAATTGTAATCGTCTCTCACGATCCCAATATGCAATTTTTGCACCAACCGACCTTCACGATAGCATTTATACTTATACTTTTTCAGCACTTTAAGTACGCGAGTGTGGGTTGTTCTTGATCTCTACTTGAAGCCTTCGGAAATGATTCAAAGTATGTTAAAACATCTAGTTAAAAATCTAAATAGTTTTGCTGAATAGTTTGCCGTCTCTTCTTGAAACCACCCGTATTCTCTAAATTTTCTACCATTCTTTTCAATACGAACCGAGTTGGTGCCTGTCGGTCTTGATATCTCTCTCCATACCACCGCAGAGCTAGATTCACGTTTTTGTTATTTAAAAAATAAGCTTCCATTAAATCAAACTGTTCTTGATAAGCCATTTTCACCGTGAGACAAAATGTGAAATGAGTTGTAAAAACAATCAAATGTGAATAACAACTGTGACAATCTAATTTTCAAATTATAATCTAACATTCCATATACGAGCAGCTACGAGTATGTCGCAAAGGAGTCTGCATTATAAAAGATGGATGTTAGTTAAAGAGCTTTAACTTGACTCATTGAATTTGTAACTTCAAATTTCCTGGTTTTCCTTTCATTTAATTTATCATGTTTGTTAGAGAGATTTCATCCTTATAGTTGACCCTAACGATCGATGCAATAAAAGTAAAGGGTATAATTTTTTCAGATTTTAGCCGGTTCGATTCCCGGGTGTGGGAGAAGAGAATTTTCGAAAATCTTTGAATGCAGTCTGCTTTCTATTCAAAAATAAAGGAATGTTTCCTTTGAGTAAAATTTTCTATCTGCAGGCAGATTAAGGGTACTTTCCCTCCAGGTGGCATTACAAAATTCCACCCTGTGTAGTAGCGGTCCAAGGTACATGCAATGCAGTAAGTCAGAATTGACTGGCAAAGAGCAAAATATACTTGCCGGAGTATTTTTGGATCTGTAATAAAACGTAGCTTTAGAATACGAATATCAGCTTACGAATTCTATTATTTATAGCTTCCATATATTGTTTGAAGGAAAGGGTTGCATCTAATATAATATACCCAGGTATTTTATTTAATCAGTCTTCTTAACACTGGCTCTCTTGTAACGTTGTTAATTATTTCAATCTGCAGGGACTGGGCAACAATGAGCATGCAACGCTGAGGGCATTTTGGATATAATATGCTTACGCATCGAAAACTTAATGTAATTTGTTTTCTCTGCATTTAGAGTTAGTGAGTTAAGTATTTTGTAGCCATTAATACAATATTAAAGCCGTCTTGCGCAAGCTTCATTTCATTTTCGGAGTCAGTCGAAAAAAGTAAAGCAGTGTCATCAGCGTAAGTAATGATAGTACCATGTTCTAGGTTTAGATTACAAAGGTCATTAATGTAGATACGAAATAGGGTAAATACCAGTACTTAATTAGCATGGAGGGAATGCGAAAAAAAATTAGATGTTATTGTTGTTTTTATTGATAATAATGAAAACTGGTGGAGTATAATAAACCAGCGTTCTTTCTCGTGTGATTTTCTCTGTGTTAGTCCTCATAGCGAATATGAGAAACACTGTTTATTTGTCCAGAAGCATTTTGAAACAGGAAAAATTGCCTTTTCAAAACTCTTTGAAGATTAGTAAGCAAAACGGTCCGTGTCTTCGCATTAAATATTAGTTTGTTTGTCTCATAAATAACTCAGTGAACAACACAAACTCTCCCATGATTCCAGTGGTTTGACTTCGGCGTACTAATCGGTAACCTTTTGAGTGGTTGGTATGCTCTACTACAGGGCTAGCGACAGTCGCACGCGCAACGCATTCGTAAGACACTGCATTGCGCACTGGGCAGGAACACGGAGTATTTAGCTGCAGAAGTTATACTCTGAAAAACTTAAGTACACGAAAAAAATTCAGACTTTTCTGCCTTACTCACTTAATTACGTTGTCGAATTATTATTTTTTTGAATAAGAAGAAAATAAATAATTAGCTGATTCACATTTCTTTGTACTCGGGTATTCCTCTTCGTAACAACATGAACTCCGCCCCTAAGACGACCGTATTCCTTCTCCTACAACATGACAGTGATCCGTACACGGACGGAGGACAGAATCCGTAAATCCAGATATACCACCATGCCACCCGTCTATCAAACGCGATGCTTTGCATATCGTGGCCATGGCATTGTTTACTATCTTCGTCTTGTTAGCGAGTTGATGGCAATGGTTTAATAAACTAGGTAGGTAACAATTAGGCTGCGCTTCCACCAGAGATAAGCGAGGATGCGTTGCGAGGGATGTGTGTGGAACTTACCAATCACATAGCTAGAATACCTGAAGCTGTGAAAAAGAAGCGATATCATTGGTACGTTGGAAACGCAGCCGTATACGGTTATCTATGGCCTATATTATTTGTTCGTGACGTGAATTTGTGACTTGGTGTTTTTGGTACTTCTTATTTAGTTGACGCTGTACGTTACGGTAGGAAATGCTAATATGAGAGTTGGACATTGGACAGTAATGCAGCTATTTATACGACTTGCAGGCTTCAGTGCCGCAAACGTGTGCTTAATGATACTTAATGGTAGAAATCGACTCTTGATTGCAGTTCGTCAGCGGACAACAATGCGTATGACAGACATAAACCGCTTGGTTATGATAAAATGGCAAATTTGTTAAGGTGGACTGACGAGTGCACAATCGCTGCTAAATGGAGATCAGACCCTAAGAACAGTGTACCCCTTTTATAACGAAATCTGTAACATAAGTTACTTATCCTCGACTAAGATGTGATGTTACAATGTTCAAAAAGTTTTGGTTGTGTGTACCCTTTGACGGCAAAACAGATAATGATCTCTGTACTTTTTTATTTACAACACCATCCTTCTACACCAGCTATGTTTGAGTAACATTTATAAGACTTTGTGACTTTAAAACTGCCGCATAGCGTGACCGCGTCTACCTACTCAACGAAGAATTCTGTCAGAAATACCTACTGCCTCTTTGTATTATACATTTTAAGGGTTCTGTACCTCAAAAGGTAAAAAAGGAACCCTTATACGATCACTCTCTTGTCCGTCTGTCCGTGTGTCACCACCGATTTTGTCAGGAAAGGGTGGACCTAGCAAGTTGAAATTTACACCAGATACTGATTTTTATAATCCCTATTAGGAGTATAAAAATCAAGGTCCTAAGTCAACACGATAAAAAGATATGGTCAAATTTAGATTTTCGCGAAAACTTGTGAGCACCAAAATTTACCTTAATTTTCAACTTTTTTTATTATTCGGTTTTTTCCCTTTATTTTTGTTGTAAGACCTTGAATTCTAGGTCAACCGCAAGTACCCTATAGGTTTTGGATAAAAAACCTATATGGTAGATCCCGTTGACCTAGAATCATGAAATTTGGCAAAAAGCACGGTCTTACAGCATAATAAATAAATTAAACTTTATGTCAGACTGAAGTCCATAGTTTTGTTAGTATTGTATAGTATTAGTAACAATGATGCTTAAGTATTAGGTTAATATTGTTAGTATCTTAATAATAATGAACAATTTAACTTAGAAATGTATTTGTTAGTAACAATGAAAACTTTAAAACTTATAAAGGAAAAAATCTGAAAACCGTAGTTTGTGTAGTTTGTGATGTGTAGTTTAATAACAAAATACCTACAAGTTAGTACGGAACCCTTGGTGCGCGAGTCCAACTCGCACTTGGCTGGTTTTTTTTATCTTTATACCTACAGTCTGTCATTTTGTCTTTAGTTTCATCTGTTTCTACGATAGTGCAGGCGCGTGCACATTTTGTTAAAGTATTATGTTCTGTTACCAACAAAACTCAAAGGTTTTACCAACCCGCTTAGCATAACTACCGTAAAAAAGAAAGAGAATCGACAAATCTTTTGTTCATCAGTCATTTTGTCGATTCAATGACAGAATGATGAACAAAAGATGACAAATCTATTCTCTTTCTTTTCTACGGTGGTCATGCTACGCAGGCTGATCTTTGCATTGTTGCAGCGTCGAGCACATGTTCGTGCATGCGATGGGATGATGACTGCGCGGCGGAGCGGTGCGCCATGCGCGCGGGCGTGCGCCGGTGCAGCAGTAGTGCTGCTGGCGCTACTGTCCGGCCCGGCCGCCAGCGACATCATCTTCAGAGTACCTGAAGTACTGGTGAACCATGTTTTATTATCTAACTACCAGAAGAGTAAGAGAAGTTCTCAAGATGTTTTTTGTAATCTTCCTCTTAATGAAAAATCTTTCTCTTCGTCGAGATGTCTGCCTTGCAGTCTGAAAGTTTCAACATTCCAACCGAACAAGACTCAAGTAACACCCATTACGAACCCTGACGTAACGCTTACTGCCTTCTCCTCATACCCCGCAGGTGCGGCATGCGGCCGCGTCCAAGTCGGTGGGCACGGGGCGCGCTAACGGGACGCGCAACGAGTCGGAGGCCTGGGGCTCCGACGACACGCTGCTTGAGGTGCGCTACGAGGAGTACTTCGTGGAGCACGACGTATCTACGGCAGCTGCGCGTCGGGCTGCCGCACAGCTGAACGTCAACGACGGTTAGTGCACAATTCTTTTTTTTTCTTTGAGTTGTTGCCACAGTTCGGAACCTACGCCGCCGCAACGGAACCATAACAATGGATTGATGGATGGTATTCGAATCGCTGAAACTCACCGAGCAATTAAGTAATTGTACGTTACAGACGTTACAGTACCCACGTAAAGTAATATTATTATGACGAGTTCTTGTTCATATCACGTATCTGCAACATTAAAATGATGGTTCACCAAAGTTTTACCAAAACTCCATTAACAAATATTCATTTTACAACCACCGTTTTACAAACATTTATTTGGCATTGGCAAACACTTCTCTTATTTTGATACCACCACCATTTTGGTGCACCAGAACATATTTAATCATTTAAACATTTTTCATTTCATATTTAGATACATTTGGATAAATCACGTTTCTACAAAATAATTTACAGGCTAGTATTTTTTTTTATTACTCTTTTTTAAGAAAAAGTTCAGGAAATGCATAGGTTTTTCACAACATGCAAACAAGCATGCAACTCCATGCATGCAGCAAGCAAGCAGCAAGTATGCAGCAAGCAAGCAGCAAGCATGCAGCAAGCAAGCAGCAAGCATGCAGCAAGCAAGCAGCAAGCATGCAGCAAGCAAGCAGCAAGCATGCAAGCATGCAACATGCAGCATTCATGGTTTCTGCCACAGCTCCGGCGCTGCGGGGCTCCGGCGGTCCCACGCGGATTTAAATTACGCTCTATGGGTAGGGGCATAAAAGACTACGTGAGTCGGTTTTGCAGCGATTCATTTCTGTCACTAAATTTGTGCACAAAGAAAACAAAATTCATTTATTTTCTTTTTTTTTAGAAATGTCACAATTAATATGTGTATATATCTTTATTCCAAGTGATTTTTTATAAGATGAAATGAAAAAATAATGAATTGTTTGTCAAATAATACGTTATTAAATAAAAGATTATCGGATAATTATTTTACTAAGTTAATTATTTGGTAAACTTGTTGTATAATGATGAAATGACAAACAATGTTTTTTCCAATCGTTGCTTGTCAAGTAAAAGTTTGTGAAATAAGTTTTGGTGAACTGACCAGCCACCTTAAAATGATCTTATGATAGATTCTTGCCACAAAAGAGGTCATGCCTATCATTCGTAGGAATCTGTAAGGTTAAAATATATAATTCACATCGCAATAATCGTCAAAGTACATTCGAGTCTGTGAGCCACTTGTAACACGATGAGCTCGTCGGTCTCCTATAAACATTGTGAAGTGACGCAACGACAATTGCTTGAGTTACTCCAATTAAACACTATCAGCTCGCGAATTAGAACAAAATTCAAGGATGCGGGATTAAAACGTGCCCCCCAGGGGTCACTGAGCACGTGGCACACTGGCTGACATTTAATAATCTACGTCTTCAAAGTTTTACCGATTAGCTACCTGACGATGTGGTTGTTAGGGAAAACTTTTTAAAATGAAATTCGTAACGAAGACGTACAACCGAATTGTGATGAATTTCGCAACGAACACTTTCCTTAATTAGACGAAATAATTAAGAAGAATTTGGAAAAGGGCGTTGTTAAAGAACGCTAAGAAAAGTGTAGAATAATTCCATTTCCCATTTTGCATTTTTTACGAATTAACACTAAGAACGTTTATTACCCAATGATTACGTTGATGAAAGCTGCCTCATCAAGTTGATACTACATCTGATTTAGACATCAGACATCCGTAGGCGTGTCATCATCCACTAGCCTATAAGTAAGCGTGCTTCTAGCTAACGACTGGTCTATCTGGAAGACAGACTATTAATAGCCGTGACTTCCTCTAATTGATCCGTTTGATACACTCTAATGTTTAATTGATGATAAGGCCTCGCTGATCAATGAAGTCCAGTCCTATTCAATTGATATTTATTGGAATGTTATTTTGTTATCTTTGTAATATCGATGTTCTCACGAGTTAAACCTCCTGTTCCTCGAGGAAAAGCTTAAGAACTCCAGCTCCCGAAACACGGGGATGGTTAATACTTGAGCGATTATACGTTTGTCTAGTTCGTAGCCTACTACTTGTATAAATAGCTGCATCAACAAGTGGAGTAAGTATACACTTTTGGCTGTAACTTTTTCTCGAATTGACTTCAGTAAACATTCTCAACTAGAGACTGTGAGACAGCAGTTTTCGAAAGGTACAATTAGAGAACCCCAATATACCCACCCACGCCAATGTTTAATTTCTAAGAAAAGCCGTGCGCTGCATACTCCGCAGTTAATAAATACGGAGCTAGACAAAATTGTTGAGTAACTACATAATATTACACAATTTTGCAGATAAATTTAATTCTCCTCGGCGCTAACAATACGCATCATACAGTGATCGAATGTGAGTCTATCAACTGAAGATAATACGTCGACAACATCTGATACCCGAGGACGTGCACGCGTGTCATTATGTACTGCTACCGCGATATGTTACTGTAAATGCCCGAAGGTAAATCTTATGTTTTACTAATAAATCCTAATTTACCAACATGAGTTGGTAAATGTAACGATTTTTTGAGATACAATTTTTTTTCGAGCTTTTAGTACCGTTTATTACAGTTTGGGAAATGCTAGGTCTTACCAATGACAGTTGGTAAAACTTCGTTTTGAGAATAAAACAATGAGTAGGTATTTCTTAAATATCTGGAGACTGCCATGATGATGACTTCAGTACTGTAGTACTAAACCGAGCGACCAACTGAGTGAAATAGGTTAGAACCATGACTACGAGTCGAGATGGTCGCAGTAACTATGCTAGGGCACCCCGAGCAAATGTGTTAGGTTAGGTTAAAACTGTGAGCACACACGCGCGAGGCGAGTGAGAGTAGCGAGCGCTTCAGCGGCAGCGGCTGGCGAGCGCTTCGTCTAAGTTGGATGCGTATTTTCCTCGTCAAATGAACCGTCCCGCTCTGGGTGGAGAGGAAGGGAGTGTCAGACTTTTACTGACTAAAACCCATCCATGTTCCTTCTTAGCCCTTTGTGTTCCAGGGCTGTTTGGCGTCTTTTTCGAACAGTCCCGCAGCCCCGGCAGGCATTGGCTCTTGCGGACCCCTTCCTGTGTGCTGACATCTCTCTGAGGCGCGCGTGGAACACGAACGCTCCGTCGACACCGCCTGTCATCCATAAGAAGAATGGACAGCGAGCTAACCCATAATTCACCGTCCACAGGCCCGCGCCTACGGTGGACACACCGACACCCAGGGCATCTCCCGCGGCGGCTGATGGGACGTGAGGTTCTCTCGCTCTCACGTTCCGCCACCTCCTTCGCTAGCATGACAGCTTCGCAGAAGGAGGTTACGGCTTTCCATTCCTTCTCGCTCCGGACCTCGCAACGGTAACACCCGGGTTTTTACTCCCGCCCGATTTGGTGCAGGAACCTCCCGAAACACAGTTATTCGCCCTCAACATTTACCGTGTCTCTGAGGTAAAATCTAAGATTTACCGAGTGAATTGTAGTATAAGTTCAAAATAAACCATGGTCACAGAATAGTTCGGGATTTACTTGCCATTTAGAGTTGTTATAATATCTTAAGTCTTACTGGGAAATCTTAGGATTTACCGTAGTCCGGGATTTGACAGTAACATATACATGTTAAGCGCATTCTTCAATGCAATTATGTCCTGGATCAGGTTGAAGTAGCTTTTAGCTACCTTAAATTATAGCTTATACGTGTCTTCGTGTCTTCTTTGCCATCTACATTGTTGAAAACTTACAACTAAGAGCCATGAATGAGATAATGATATAACCTATTCTAAAACCACATACAGTTTACGTACTAGACTCTACAGCTTCAGCTTTGCTTATTCAAAACTTGTATTCTTCGACGTCTTCTTCTTTTTGCGAAGGTTACTTGTGGTTACAAAAAACTTTAATTTATCTCTGTCAACTTTTACTTTATCAGTCGCTTCCCTTGTATTCATATCATCCCTCAATGAACAATAGAAAGGGAGACTTCTCTATCCATCCACATCGTCATTGCGTAGCAATCGAAAAGAATGATATATTTAAAATCTCACTGAAAAATCTTTCCGTACCAAACAACGAATGAGTCATAGTAACTGCGTGATATTGTCGCCGGCCACTATTAGCTGGACGACGAGTAGTTGAGCGCGATCCCATGAGACGTTATCACGCACGCAAGGCTGCGGGATTAGCAGCTAAGTGCAGCATCATAGCTAAATGTCACTGTTATAATTATGTAGTTGCACAATTATATGAAGACAACAATACGATAGGAGTTAAGTCATTTCATAAAATAAATTCGTCTTAGGTGTGTTGTAGTGGAAATTCAGATTCATTAACGTAGTGAACAAAAAAAAAACATTATGACGCTTTATTTGTATTAGGCAGTACAGGCCTCACATAACATAAACTTACCAACGTGCTTTACTTTTCTTTTTCAATACCGAAGTGAAATTGATGAACACACTTTCAGTCTGGAAATACCACTTTACGTAAAGCTCTTTTAATTCTTGTCGTTTGATGTTCATTTAAAAAAAATTAAGTGCATTATGAATGTAAACATTCATAATTCGTTCCAATCTCATATTATCTAAACAGACAGCTCTTTGTCTAGATTTTTCTTTCATCTGCATATTTTCTTGAACTATCGATGACAACTGCTTTTTCATTGCGCAAGTAGTTAGGTAGGACTTTATGTGGTCTCAGTACGCTATTCATTATTCGCCAGATTATTTTAGTAGTCTAATTTGTTATCCATAGGACTTAGTCTCTCTTGTAGCATGGTCCCTAGTGATGTCCTTCGCCTGTATCACACGAGCTATGATTATGACGTATCCAACGTTATATTAGAACTTAATTCACCTAATTACGTTGTTTTTTCCTCAGGCTGACAACCGCAATTTTCATGCACTTGCACATGACATGATGTTATGAATTACGACAGTGCTGAAGGTCAGCAGGTGGGTCGTGTGTCCGTAATGTGTACCCCGGCAAGGTCTGGGGGCGGGCAGCAGATCTGTCACACCATTGTCCAGCCAGCCATTGTGTCAGGCTGTATGTCAATGTTACACTATAGCTGATAGCACCACACGCGGTGCGGACGGTGCGGTGCTACCTATGAGCGGTAGTAGTGGGTCACACACACATATATATCGTTGGTCTGTGCTGTAGGTCTTGTTACCATGTTGACGATTGGCTTATATAAAGTACTAGAAATATTGTGAAGACGTGTATGGTGTGGTCGAATTGAAAAGTTTTCTTCCTTGCCTTCATAGGGATCCCTTCTCACAGACACAGAGTGAGAGTTTCTACACATCACATTTTACAAGCGTATAATGTTTCTACTTTGGAGAACTTCTTAAGAGAAGTTTTTAAAGCTATCCATCATATTTTATACCTACTTTCACTTATTGAGAACTTAAATACGTTTAGTGACATACTCATGTGTTCATAACACTGAAATCAGAATCCCAAATAACAGAAGGATCATCAGAATATCTTGGCAAGCAAATCAAACGCGGAGCTGCTAAATACTTAAGTACGAGCAACAAGTAATGCTATGAGTATGAGTCAGAAGATTTAGAACCCTCCCCTACCGAGTGACCGGGCAAACTCGTAGCACCGCCCAAACGATCTATTGATCACTTAATGTCACATTGTTAATAGGTACACATTGTGATATTAATCCCGATTAACAATCAGGAAGGAAGTATAGTATTATAAATAGCCGGTGATCTTAGAGCTACGTAAACATTGCCCGGTAGCCGCTCACAGCCTACTGGTCACATCGAATACTTAAGGTTTTTCTAATGGACCTTCGATTTGTTGCTGTCACGTCACTTCACGACCTTTACGCATCAGTCAACATCTTATCAAAAACTTTGCTGTTTTGTATGATTCCAACAAACAACAGATACCTTTCCGTAGTAGTTTTTGTGTACCTACTACTACTTGTACTTGTGTAATACTTTGTTGGATACTGCGTGCATACAAAATTATTATAGAGATGATTAGGAGCAAACTTCACAAAGTTAAGTTAGCGACATTCTTATCAGAAACAGGAACTATTTCATCACAAAAAGCTGAAATACTAACCCCAAAACATTCAAATCAACTGCAAATAACATCTCAATATGTAAAACGAAAACCTTGGCTTTGTATCGTGCGGCAGCTGAGCGCGCCCCCTTGCAATATCGAGCGTATCCCTTGCCAACCGGGAAGCAGGACGCGCGGGCGGCTAGCGGGGAGGCAGGTAACTATGTGCTATAGGCAGCCTGTCCGTCTAGACTTGCGAGCTCGTAAATCAATATGCTCGGGCTGACTGCACATGCGTTGCCGAGGCCCGCCGTCCCGGTGCGGCGCTGCTCTTCGCCGCTGCAGCGCCCGCCGCACCGCACGCGTCCGACACAAACACGCAGGTAATTCATTAGTACCACATTTTATATCCTGTAAACTTTCACTTGTTTCGAATCGTTGATTCGTTGAGTGATTGTAGTTAGAGATATCATGTCAATTAGTTGTATCTTAAATGCGTGTGTACAGTGCAAGCACAGCACAGTTTTCATATCAATATGTCAGCATTTTACCTGCGCCGGGCCGGCTAATTTAGTACACGAATAGCATTCATACCGCGTGCACTCATCTATCATGCAATCATACTTTTATCAATAAATATCAATCAATCAGTATCAGTATATCAATCAGCTCAAGGTGTAAGGTCCCTAACCATACATCTTAATGGTCCTTCGAGCCGGATGATTCAATAGAGCCGGAGAAATCAGTATTACTGCGTCATCAATGCATACTGAATTTACATTTCAAGCAGATGTGCTGATAGTGAACACACTGTTACACAACCTGCCCAACAGGACATTCTCAAAACCATCATGGGCATACCTACAAAACATTCAGCTAGCAGATCCAGGATTCTAAATAAGCCGACCAGTAGATTTACTACTAGGAGCCGACGTATATTCACAAATTATAATGGGAGGTATCACTATCATCAAAGAAAATGTCGAGAAAGAAAATGTTTTGTCAATGAATCCTGATCCTGATTTTGATAGATATCGGGTTGCCTTAGCGAGTGCGCGGGTGCTGGCCTCGACGTCATCATGCTATCCAAACCCGTTCAGTGTTCTTACAGCTCTATTAGGTGCCAAGTATATACCAGCGTGTAATGTGTTACTTAACAATGTTTTAAATCGGCGGATTGTAAAATGACGGCAGCCATTATCTTTTAGCGTTACGTCACGTAGAGCTAGGACGTCGTAGGCGCGACAGTGAGGCTCAGCTCAGACAGGAAGGTCGTGACGAATTGATACATTATAATAAATCCATTAACGCATTAAAGCGCACTAGAGCACGTCCACATAAGGGTTGAGTCCCACCGAGCTGAATTTGATCGCATTTTGGTTGAGGTGTTTCACCGTACCGCGCACATCGCGCGCCACATCGTCACGCTACGTATAGCAAGTTGAACTCTTAAACGCAAACTTAGTTCTTACTTTAATTAATTTACTCGTATTTCGCTTTATTCCTAACCAGACACAGAAGCAAACTGTGGTACCATGTGTGGCAGCAGCGTTTTCAGTGTCAAAACGTGGTGTGCCTCTATCCTAAGACGGCCATCATTGCTCGCCCGTGACGTGACATTTGCATTCATCGTGCGAATAATAGCTACTTAGCTTTGCTCAGTATGGTCTTAAATCATTAAACGCGCTTAACACGTAACATAACATCACGCCTGTAATACAAAGCATTAGGCAGAGGTGTACCTAATAGTACACCCACATTTCGCCAGTTATATTAGTCGCATTTATGATGTAATAGGGGGCGAGCCTATTCAACCAAAAGGCTAGGCTAGCCTATAAAACTTTAACTACTTCCTTACTTAACTTTTGATCTGATAAATACTCGAAAATACACATTATATTAATGTGCGAGTTCCCCGCAGAGATTAGAAAGTGCAACATGACTAGTCAGTCGGTCTGATAGTTGGATTGTTCTTCATTTCCTTCTGCAGTATCAATAGGAGATTTCCATCCTTAACCTTTGGTAAACTATGGGGCGGGGATTCCATAGCCTGCCAGCCCTGCGTAGGTGTAGTGGCATATTCCCGTTGACCCCACTGCCCGTGGTCATACTGGTGGGGTCAACGGGAATGGATTCAAATGTGCGGTACACTCTGCCACTGAAATTCTTAAAACCTGAAAGTGTGCTCGACATCATTTTGTCCGCCTCCACAAATATTAAAAATGTGTCCATGTATCTGTCGGCACTCGGCAGTACCGGTCACGCGGCCCGGCTGCGGCACGTGCAGCGAGCGCGAGCTGGAGTACTGCGAGACGCGCGTGCTGGCCGACCACTGCTGCTGCGAGCGGCGCTTCGTGCGCGAGCCCTTCCCCTGGCTGCCGCACACGTGCTACGTGGGCGCGCGCCGCTGCCGCCCGCTGGCGCACGACTGCGCGCAGTACGCGCGCCTGCGCGACTGCTGCTGCCACAGGAAGCTCGCCGAGCGATGTAAGTCACTACATATCAAGTGCCGCGGTATATTCTTCTTCTCATCTTATGGTTGGAGTGGAGACAGTGTCGGTAAGCGACCTCCCTGAGGTTGCAGGCGGGATGCGGCAGGCAGAGTACAGGGAGTTGTGGCGCCGCTTGGGGGAGGCTTATATGCAGCAGTGGACTGTAAGAGGCCGATTGATTGATTGATGCTTGTCCAAAACGACACCTCCTTCGCCAGTATGACTGCTTCGCAGAAGGAGGTGACGGCGTCCTATTCCGTCTCGCACCGGACCATGGATTGAACCAAGGCCGGACGCGAGAGGTCGCCGCCGCCGATCGCCGCTACGAGGACACGGTGGTGCACCGTGTCCTCCGGTCGATCGTCGCAGTGGAAACACCCGGGCGTTTCCGTCCGCCCGATTCGGTGCAGGAACCTCCCGAAACAACCGTGTCCGGTGAGGACCTGCGTCAGGCGGAAGGTGAGCACGCCGTGGCGTCTCTCAAGCCACTCCTCAAAGAGGGGACTTATCGCCACTATTGTGGCGTGCCCTGCACGAGGTTGCGACAGTCGCTCTCTCCATGTCGCCATGAGATAACGCCGGAATTCTGTCCGCTGAGCGACAATTTGCCGCGGCAGCGGAGTTTCTCCCCGGCGTAGCGCCTCCGCGCGCCATTTCTGCAGGCACCCTTCCTAACCTGACCAAAGTTTCATTCCTAACCTAACCCGAATTGCAGTATAGGTTTAGTGTAGGTACTAAAGGTACAGTTTTTTTTTTTAATATTTTGACTTCACATAGTAAGTACTAAACTCTAATTTACACATTGGTACTTTTTATTCTAAGAAAAAGGAGAGGGAAAAACCGAAAACAAATCTATATCGCAATTCGGGTCAGTTAGAAACGATACTTTACGTTACGATCGGAATAAAATTCTTTTTTTTTTCTATGTTCCTAACCTAACCCCCGACCGGGTTAGGATTTCGGGTCAGGTTCGGAATAATCCAATTTTACTGCCTAGGCAAATATACTATTTTGATGTGAAACAGCTGTTTGCGCTACAGCTGTTTCACATAAAAATAAACACAAAATAGTATATTAACGGTGTTTGACGTGCGGCCACAGGGAAGGGCATCCTGTCCAAGTCCACGCGGCTGGGCGTGAGGGGCGTGAGCGGCGTGTCTCTGCTGCTGCTGTCCCTGCTGCTGGTCGTGGCGTACCTGTGACGGCAGCTGGCGCCGCGCGCCGCCCTCGCGCCCGCCATCGTCTGAAACAATGTGCACGCGCCTTAACACCAGCGACATGACTGTTTACCCATCTAACTAACTTACCAGTGCTTTGATAAACTTGTGTTTTGGTTCAGAACTCGGTTAAATTACTATAAAATTCAGCAATCTCCTCAAAATTATAGCACATTAATGTTTACTTTTTGAGGAACATTTCATTCGGTGTAAACAGGAATTTACACTTTTCACAGGGTGTAAACAGGACTTTTCACGAAGCCGTCAACCAAGCATTCTGTACATCAAACTGTAACTCTACGCAATTTTTTTTTGCCTAGAAATGTTTTTTTTTTTGGTGAAAAATCACGTTTTTCGATGCTGATGGATGGAATGAATAGTACGGTTTTTTTTTATGAAAAATATGTTTATTTAAACAAAATGCTTCTTAAACAATGAATTGTGTTTGGAACCTCCTTTAGGCCAACAATGCCTGTATTAGGAGACTCCGTTCCTCCATATCTTATAATCTTAGAAACGTATTATGTTACATATATGTATTACAGCATATTGTTATTTTTTAATTTAACATCTTGAGTACGTATCATGTAAAGCGTGGTGTGCTTTAGTTAGGTGAGGCGCGTGTGTCAGATGTAGTGTAGTTTGATGTGATATGCGGTATGGTGTGTGGTGCGGTGTGGTGTGTGGTGTGGTGAGGTGTGTAGGGTAGTGTAGTTTGTGGAGTAGAGTGAGGTGGTATCGTTATGGTGTGTGATTATATTACTCATGATAAACCAGAAGTGCTTCCGTATCCTTGAATAACTGAGAAACTTAATGGTAAGTAGTACGATAAAACATGTATTAAAAAAAGCTTTTAAAAAAGTTGGAACCTTGACTCCCAATATCTCCGTAACTAGAAGGTTCCCAGGTGTGGTCTAGAACAGTGTTTTTCAACTTTTTTCATGATACGACCCCCATAGTATGAAAAAATATTTGGCGATCCCCGACCCTTCGCTTTTTTTTTCATTTAAGTATTTTATTATGTTACAAATATTAAATCCATACAAAATTTGCATTTCCATAATTAGGATTCGGATAAATGTATGTAATTAACACATTTTTTTTTAATTTTTAATTCAATTTAATTCTCAATGTAGCAAAAACGGATCCACGATGGGAGAAATGAGTTAATGACAAACAAGCGAAACCTCAATAAGATGGATGAGTATACTAATAGGTTTTTATTTTGTTAATTTTTATGAACATACAAAAATGTTTATATCCTTTAGTTAACATTTTCTTATCAAATCTATCTTTCTAGGCTTTATTGTTTTGTTTATTGCGGTAGTTTTTGCGACCTCGACCACAGGTTGAAAAACACTGGTCTAGAACAAAAATAGTACATTGTTACCCTAGGGGTGAAAGTAACTTATTTAGTCCCGAGGCGGGGTTTGGTGCCCTCGCTTCGCTCGGGCGCTAATAGTTCGAGGGACTAATAAAGTCTTTAACTCGAGGTAAACACTGTGATTTTCATTACGAATACAAGGAAGTAAAAATAAAAACATTCAATCAACAAATGAAGATCGGACCACGGAAGACCGTTTTCCCGCCTATTTTGCTTTTATTTCTGTGACCGGCCAGCATATTATATTATATATATTCAGCCATTACCTATTTTTCATTTTCATCATCGAAAAAATGGTAAATATTTTGCCCAAATCTATGTTATTTTAAAGAAATAGTTGAAACTTAATTATAATAAAGTTATTTAAAAAATATATATTCTCTAATTAATACTTAATTGTATGTTATTTGAATTTTACATCGTGGCTGTATAGAAAGTTGGAACATGGTTCAATAGAAAACGGACTATTTTTTTTAATAATTTGTCAGCTGTCAGTTGAAAACGATTCTCCCTAGGGCTGAAAAGTATTACTTTCAACCCGCTCCTCAGGTAACTTTAGACCTACTTTCCGAGTAAGAGTAATGAAAAAAATATTGCAATGACGTGGAGATTAAGTGCCTTTCGTCGGCTTCGTTAAGAGTGTTTTCACACCATTTATATGTAGTTCTATATTGTGGTACCTATGTAGACTAGACGCACAGAGACAAAATCAAAATCAAAATCAATCATAAATTTGTTGTAAACATAAGTACAACGTGTAACATCATAAACACAAATCTTGGAAGCGAGAATATTCTTAATTGAAAAAGTTATTATCTTTTTTTATTATCTTCTACTAAATTGATTTACGATAAATCGTTATTGGAATTTGACAACTTAATCATTTTACCTAAAGCTTGTCAAAGAAACCTTTATTTTTAGTACACGTTGTATTTAATCACTACGCGTAGAATTAACAAAAGGTCAAAGGAAAGTTACGCAAAGCAATGCAAAGCAAATCTGTAGTGTGTACAGTACCTACTAACTAAAAGACTTGCAGAACTAACAGAGATAGAGGTATATCTTATACAGTAGAGAATTACTGCATAACAAATGTAAAGTAGACCTAAAAATAGTACAGTGTAAGATTTCAATGTAAAAATATATTAATTTTATGCTAGCACTTTGGACAGTCGTCCTCAACAATTCAAAAATAAAGCACCGGAATGGATACCCCACAAGTACAAGCAAATATAATTCTACATAGTTAACACTAATGATTAGCTATTAATACCGCTAGAAATAAATGTACACGTTGCTTCAAAGTGGCTCATACCTAAATCTTCACTTCACCGTGTACAATATCAAAGAGAAACTTACTCGTTACTCTAGCAAGAAATTATTATTTAAAATATCAAGTTTCGAAAAAATATGAAATCAAAAATGAATATAAACTGCTTAAGTAAATACTTCAAACGCAAGGCATAAGAAGAGTAAACAATAGTAAACTGAATCAACAAACACAATAAAAGTTTAAAAGTAAAAAGTATCTTTGTCTTGATACAAGGAATCTAAAATATTCACTAGAATTAAAACCACAATGTATGTAAACAAGTAGTCTGTACATAATAATTAGGAAATTCTAGAATTCATTGGTGTCTTATAAGTTAAAATACGATTAAATTGTGCCCGTCATTGCGTCTTATCATCATGAAGTTATCCCGATTCCTACATTATATATAGGTAACGTAGGTAGGTACTAGGTACCCAATGTGTTGGAGAATTTGAACTATTACGTGGGTCAAACATTTATCTCATTAAACGATAAGGTCAAATTGAATTACCTAAAGAAACACCTGGACGGGTATCGATGTAGAAACACGAAAAAAAAATGTTAAGTACCTACTTAGCAACGAACATTAGAAAATAATTTACAAACCCTAGGAATAAAACTAAAAGCAAAGCAACTTTGTAAATATAGAGCGACAGGCGAAACTACTTGCAACCAATGACTATGTAATAAATATGTTTTGTACTCTAGTTTAATATGAGCAGGACTACGGGAATCTTTGTTTAACATCACGAATTATTAAACTCAACCCTCAGCCCCAAGCATCACTCTCACACGTAACACTCCGCATGTTAACAAGTATACTAGTGTCTAAGTTACAAAGTCGACTTATGTGTAAATATGAAGTAGCTACGTGTTATATCAGTAACGGCCTAATTAGACGGTTCAGTGTCGATCGTAGGCATGGACTGTATATATTCGCTATAAATATATGTAACATAAGGCAGTAGGAATCACTAAAGTACGGTCTTGTCAAGTACATGAACATTTAATTCTCGCCATGGTAAATATTTAATCAACATAATGATTACAATCCCATTCGAAAGAGTACATAACACAAATGAAAACTTAGGTTATTTTGTAATGTCCACTCTCATTTGTATCTGATTTATCTCAATTTCAATCGGTTTTAATACTTTTTAGGAATATTAAAATTGTTAAAGATGGAAACCTATGTAACTATAGGGAATTTAAAAAAATCTCACTAGAATTAAATACAACAGTTAAGGAAAAAAATACCTTTAAGGATATTTTTAAACCATTAGTTCACCAGTTTTCAGTTTAAAAAATCTAAATATATAATATGAAGGCTCTGAGCTGTTAGATTAAAAGATACTACTTATTGCTAAATTGTACACATATAAACATAGATTTGTTAACGACATGGACCAGTGATTAGTATTGATTAGATACTAGCTTTAGCTACCGACGCTTCAGCGCAGCACTTAGTAGTAACATAGTGTACATCTACAGTATACTTGCTGACAAGTATGTGAATGCCACTGAAATAAACGTATTTAATAGATTTAAAGGAGTACTATATATGTATATAGAACTAAATGAGTATTAGCACAATGTACCGACATACTGCCACACCTTAGAATGACATCTAGAATTGCGAATTACAAACTGGCCGATGTTTATCTACCAAAAGGAGCTAACCCATAATCTCTTGTTGATTCAGTTAAATTATTTTATTTTATTGTGTGTTGGGGCTTACAGCTAACAATACAAAAGTAATGGTGAGGTATCCCACGACAAGTTTGACATTTATGTGAAACTAATCCAATAATTTGAATGAGATATGTGTAGACCCGTAAAATTAGACCCAAACATATACTTTTTGTTGTGTTTGGAACAGATTTAAAATTAATATAATCAGCGTTAAAGTTATAACACCTAAAAACATTACAACTTCTTCGGAAATGGAAGACGTTTTGATGGGGGTTAGTAGATATATTTTAACAGAACTACGCTTACTTGTACTTGGGTAAAGCCACTATTCATTCATAGCATAACATTGCGCATGCGTGGTTCGCTTAACATTGACAATTACTTTGTATGAAGCTTCACCAATATCTAGTGACAACTGGTTACCTAATATATGTAAAATATTTAGATTATGAATACTAAATATGATTGTACAATCAGGAGAAATCCTGTACAATAAAGGCAGAGTTGATCTTATGCTTGGTAACCCATGTAATATCCAGTTTTATTAGGGGTCACAGTCATTAATTATTACATAAATGTTTAGGTATATTATAGTAAGGTTTGTACATATTACAACACTGAACAATGGCAAGCTTGACACATCGCGTAGAATAATAAGTAATTAGATATGTTTTAGACTCAGATCATTATTACTGGTTAGTAGCAGTAAAGCCAAAGGCTCTATGTAAGTTTATGTTGATTGTTTTAAATGTTTATTATGTATTTAATATGTTTGTGTATATAGTGTGGGGTGACACCGGGGATCGTTACCAGTGCAGCAGGGCGGAGTTGGGAACAGGGGATGTAACAAGTACCAAACGTAATAATGATTTGAAAAAAAAAATACATTCAGTATTTCTGTTTGCTTTGAATATTTATTTTACAGCCGTACATAACAATGATTATAGATAATAAAAAAGTAATAATTGTAATTTCCTTCAATATTATTAACTATACTTACTAAAATTACTCGTGACATAGTGTTAGGCGATAAACTAGAGCCCAGCTGATTTTTTTTCGCGATTCAGGTTTTGGCAAAAGAAAGGAACGATGCCTGCCGGGGTTGCGGGACTGTTCGAAAGAGGTACCGCGGCCCCGGAACACAAAGGGCGAAGAAGGAACATGGATGGGGGTTAGTCAATAAAAGTCTGAAACTTCGTTCCGCTCCGCCTAGAGCGGGAGAAGTCATTTGATGATCCATCCGAAAAAAAGGGGTTTGGTCCATTGTAAAAGATGTTAATAATGATGAATACAATGACCCTATTGGATTTTAATTCGGTTTAGCCTTACACATGAAATCTACATATTTATACATGACGACATAATGATTGTCTAATACTTAGTGGTTGTCTCTGACGCAGGGACGCAAGTTCTGTGTGAACTTGTAAACAAAACGTACATAATATAAAAAATGTAATATGCAGTAAAGAATTGAATTGAACTAAATGCTACATTATAATTAGTTATTATAAGTGTATGGACTTCCAAAGAGCTCGTTGAACAACTAATAGATGTAAATATTTTATAAGTTAAGGAATTGTCTATGATATTTCTCATTAAACATTGGAACATCACATTCTAAATGCATTACATTACACGATAGTTTGTAACACGGTTTACCATAAAATATTGATGTTGTTTATTTGTATCACATAATAATTATGAGCTTATTCAAATATCACGAAAATAAAATTAACCAGTAATGTCATCAATATAATTAATGTCAATCGATGTGAAATAAAAGTTACCAAAGTAATGATGTTTTATTTATTTATTTATAAACTGGCCTAGCAATCATATTAAGTTAATAGTAATAGTATATATTTATTCGCGTAAAACATGGTATACAAAGGTGTTACAAATTTAAATGGCACAAACATGTTTAGCTGGTATAAGACCAAACATGCAAAAATTTTGAAAAAAGGGCAAAAGGTAAGCAGGCATCAAACACTGAATAACAAGCAAGCAGTTAGCAAATGCAGTAGCTGGCCTACGAACGCAGCAACATTGAAAAGGTTTTAGCGAGTTGCTACACGTCGTAGCTGCGTAGCGCGTAGCTCACACTGAGCTACGAGATTATTATGATTGCAAAATAATGTAAACGTAACTTAGGAAGGGAAGCAGTGTGAATGTTGCACAACTCCCTTCCCATCCTTACTTACATTTACGTTACGTATTACAACTTCTTTAAATATACATTATGCTCGAAACACATCCTTTACTCCGATAAACAATATGTCGGCTTGTAGGATCTACAGAATTTTATAACTGAAAATATTTATAAAAAAAATATCATGAACCATATCTGATAACAGCTGAGTGCGCTGTGTGTATTAAAATATTAATTATTCAAAGCAAGTTGATTACTGTTTCAGTTTAAATAAAAAAGAATCTAGTCACGGAAGCACTGTGTGTAACAAAAGTAATTAGATAGTTTATCGGTACCTACACACACAATACGTCAATTCCAATTACATGAAGGGCCAAATTGTCCAAGTTAGATTGTTCAGTTCAGGATTAAATTACTTCGCGTTCACACTAATAACTAAAGGCTGCAACTGATTCGGCTTTAAATATCTGTAACAACATTTTTTATAATATTAAAAACAAGATGCGTACAGTGGACCCAGAGCTGTGGTCCCGCAAGGTGAAACTCCCTAAGGTCCAGATGGCGCGGCACATGAGGTTCGGGCAGCAGCAGGCGTCCTGCGGGCTGGAGACCAGGCTCCGGCACAGTCTGTGGGACGCCGCCGAGGAGTTCTGGCGGAACTGCTCGCTGGCAACCGCCAAGTTCTACCAGCTCGATCAGATGATTAAGTATGATAGGTGAGTAAGAAGCTGTAAGCTGGAGAAACAACTTACACTACTAAGTAAAGTACTCTCTTTATCATGTAGGTGCTTTCACCATTCACAAAAATATGATCGAAATTTGTGAAATGCGATACGTAGCCTAACGTAGGATCCAGTAGGATCTAAGGCAAGAATGTCATTTAATTCGCAATCAAGCTCATTTCCATCTAGGAACTCGGTTCTTAGACCCTGAAAGTCTTCCAACCTTGCCATTGCCAACTCCTGACACTTGCTGGTGGCGCATTAGTAACTATAAGTCCACATAGATGGCGCCACGTGTTGGTACTGGTGGCGTCGCTGATGGCGGGCTGGGCGCTGCTGCTGCAAGGCAGCGCGGCGCTGCTGGCGCGGCCGCCGCTCATCGTGAGCCTGCAGAACGACGACACCTCCATCACCACCTACAAGTTCCCGGCCGTGGCGCTCTGCAGCAACATGATCATTAGCAAGGCCGGCTTGCAGAACTTCACCAGATACTTGTTTCAGTAAGATAGTTCAAATCCTTAGTAGTCAAAAACCCTTGTTTGCTAACCACAGTTTGAAACATTTCTCTGAAATACTTAAACGTAAATTCGCTGAGCTCGACGAGTTAGCTGTTAGGATACGACGCATCGTGCTACGACGCGGCATCGTCTCACGGTGCGAAGTCATATTGTGGGAATCTACGACATCGCAACGGGTCACGACTTCGTACTGTGGTCGGTCGCAGTAAATTTCAAAAAATGGACCGCAATAGAGATATGTAGTTTGTAACGTTACATTTTCCGTCAGAGTCAGGATGGCTGGACCAAGAGAGGTTTTGGAAGTTTGATTAATACCAAGTGTTAGTACCTATTTTGTACTATTTGGTACCAGACATCAAATAATGGTGTACCTCGCCAAGGAGGGAAAACTATTACGAGGAAAGTGGCCGGCCATTCTGACGTCACAATGGCTGGACCAAGCCGGTTTCACCTAGTTGTAGGCATTTTAACTAGTTCATCTTTTCGTTAAAATGTAGTACCTCATTTGTACCTCAACATATGTTTTTCTTAGATTGTTTCGATAAGCCAAAAAAAAAGTTACACCTTGAAGAAATTTTGCATGTAATCTGGAGGGATCAGGCGCAAAATGTCGCTTTTGCGAAATGTCTACTGGTAGTAAAATGTCTCTTTCTCATAATGTCGCTTTTAAAAAGCTTTTATTTAGTTTCACCTGTCCCGATGTTTGTTTCATTGTCCGTCTGTAATCAAATCTTGCAAGCTAAATTTGATCCACTTCCCGGTTACCGATTTAGCTGACATTTGGAAATTAATTAATACATTATAATTATATAATTTTGCATTAATTTGGGGTTTCCGAACAGAAAAAGTTTTGTAAATAAAACCAAATGAAGTTTAATTATGGGTTCTGATTTTTATTACCGGTAACCTTATTTCATAGTGAATGTCAATTAGATTGACATAAATGTTAAGGTTAAACTTTACATTGCAGGACAACGATTTAGGGGCCGAGGAGGGGGTGAGGGGAGGGGTCGGTGGAGGGGCTGCCCTTTGTGCCACCCCCACCCCGCGGATCCCCATGGTTATGGAGATATCAATGGTTAAAGTTTTGAGGCTGGAATAGCGCTATTTAGTTATAAGTATAATCTAATTTACAACTTATATATAATGACATTATGTAACTGCTATGGGTGAACTGTATGTGATTACGTGCAATGCCTGAAATAAAATGATTTATTTATTTATCAGAATAAAAAGAAGTAAATATTTAGTACCATTTGGCAGGAAAACGGAGGGGGAGGTGCCCCCTGTGCCCTGGCACCACTCCCATGTAAATGCAACGCACCTTGAGAAAAACCAAAAAACCTTTCTTGAGAAAAACCAATTATAGTAACCTAACCTCAAAACACTTTACATTCGGCAAAAAGCGTAGTCGACCGAGCCCCGCTACGTGAGGCTCCTATTTCTGTCTGCAAGGTTTAAAGTAACCTAACTAACCTAACATCAGGGTGCTCCAAGTCCCAAGCTCGCTTCTGCTGCTCATCATCTGCCTAGCCTTTTCCCAACTAAGTTAAGTTCGGCTTCCAGTCTAACCGGATGCAGCTGAGTACCAGTATTATACATGGAGCGAAGGAATGTAAGTACCCACTAATAAAATAAATAATAAAACAAAAGTTTTGAGACAAAAAAGGTGTATATAAAACTAAATTTTATTCAACTTATAAGTGAAAAAACATCTGAGCACAAGCCATAATACGTTTACCATTTAACCACAAAATCATGACGAATCACATATCTACATAATGTAGAAAATGTTCCCTCTAACCTTAAATTAGCAGACAATATATAATGGGGTTGATGACACACCAATCAATTGAGATACTTTTTAAGAGCTGTCAAAGCGCGGTTCTCTTATAGATTTTGTACGGCAATAGCCAACTGTGACGTGTCTGTTTTTTCAACTCAATGACTAAGAATCGAATTTGGCAATTAATTGAAAATAAATCGGGTTTTCAGGCCCAAAATAAAGTGTTTTTTTAGAAATTGGTGTCTTGGAATTATTGTTTTATGGTGTCATCTACTCTATTTGGTACAATCTATATAATAAAATAAAACAATTTATTTCAAAACGTTTAATGAAACTGCTGCATTACGTAACATTTCCATTTCCAAAAGTTTTACGGAATCGCAGAAAAATGATGAACGTCAAGATGGCTGGACCACGTCAGGTTTTGCGAATATTATGTGAATAGGATATAATACAATATTTCTACTATTTCCATAGAAAATTCTACACCCATCAGATTATAAAATATAAAGAAAATAGTCCTGCTATTTTGATATCAAAATGACCACTATTCATGACCACTATTCATTTGATGAAAAACACATGGCGTGATCTTAAACTGAACACACAAAATTTCAATACGAAATAGTACCTACGACTACGTTTGAATCGTTATTAAACTTTTAAAACTGTAATTTCAATAAATAAAAGTTTAATTAGAAAAGCGCCTGAAAAAAAAGTTGTCATTTTGAGCCAAGTATAATTTTATGGCTCTACAATTTGTTAAGGCGTTTAAAACGTTTGGACCGCATACAATTTGTTTTTGAAATATTTAATACAATATAATTTACTTCTTGAATTTAAATTGATTTTAATACTGTTAATTTACAACTTATAACTAAACACAACAAAATTCAATTGCAATTCTTACAATAAACACATCAAGCTATTTCTCGTATTACCCTACACATATTTATTTTTAGCCGTGTGGTATCCGGCTTAGCCGTGTGGTATCCGGCAGAGTAGAATAGAACCAACCCATTACACTCACGGGTGTCGTATAAGGCGACTAATGTCTGAGGCAGAACACCTTGCGCCTCCGTAGACCAGAGAATGGGCAGCAGCGTTTTCTGTTAGTCTTTCATTACTGCGATCTCCAATCCGCCTGCCAAGCGTGGAGATTACGGCAAATTCCTCCCATCATGGGAGAGGCTTATGTCCAGCAGTGGATGTTATGGGCTGTTGTTATTGTTATTGTTATTTATTTTTATCCTAACAGCAGCAGGTAGGTTTAAAACAAAATATCACACAAATAGTTCCATAATTATCGCATCAGTACCAGGAAGTGTAATATAATTACTTTGCCTTATGTGTGGTGGTAGTGTTTATTAGCATTTTTAAGAAGGTGTTTGTAACATCTACATGAAAGAGGAAGAAAACCTGCGGTTCCACTTGATCAACAAATATCAGTGTTTCTAAAGTACAAGAATGTATTTGAAAATCGTTGATATCCTTCTAGTAGTGACCAAGTTTTTAGCCAGATGAGTAAGGAATTAATTAGATTATATGACGCCAAAAAGTTTGAATCCGCGTAACACTGGTCAGTTTCCCTCACTCTTCATTTTATTTAATTCGACACATTCGTTGATTCGTCACTTTCGCTGATTCGACAGTTGTGTGAATTCGACAGTTGCGTCAACTCGACCGTTTCCATAATTTGCCAATTTCGTCGATTCGTCACTTTTATCCAATTCGTCAGTCGAAGTACAGTCGGTACGAAAATGTCTGTTAATTTTAATATGTACTGAGATCTATTTATTTATTTTACTATTTAATTAAACACAAAGGACAACACAGGAAAATAACATAATATTTGAGTACAGAGTACTGCTTATTTCTTAAGAAACTTTTGCCAGCTGACCTGCAAAAGGGAAAATGAAATTGTAGACTATAGTGTGTGAGAAAAGTAAGAGAATAATTTGTTTATGTATGTGCCTTACCTAACTTAACCTACAATATTTAATATAAATATACATATATGAAAATATTAATATCATCATCATCATCATCATCATCATTATCATCATCAGCCTATAATGTTCCTACTGCTGGGAAACGGCCGGTAAAACTACATGTAGTGAAGAAGGTACATCTTTTAATTTTTCACTTGATTTATATCAATGGAGGAGAATTCGACTAATTTCAAAATGCTCTGTTCGTATGAGAGCCAATAATCCAGTTAAATAAAAAAAGTGGATATTACCTAATTATGAGTGGGCAGACTTATTAAGGGAAAAAAATTGTAAAAAAACGAAATCTCCTTGCAGTTGGTGCTTTAAAACCTATTTTGTTAAAAGCAATGAAAGAGTGACTTTTCTCGGTGCAAGTAAAAAATGCAACGCTAAAATTAAAGTAGTGATTGCATATCCTACAGAAAATATTGCTTCTTGCACAAGTTTGATTAGAGATTTTGATAAAAATGTTAAACATAATTTAAGAATAAAAATCAAATTGTCACCCATAAAGCGCAAAGAATTAATGGAAAAAATGAAACATGAGGCTCCGATAACAGTTCATAAACAATTAATTAGTTACGCAATGGAAGCTGGGGATCCTCAGCCACCCCATCTACCTTCACATGGAACTTTACGACAGATAAAACATGAAAGTAATGTTAGTGAGTATTACCATAAAGATCCATTTTGGCTTTGTTGTAGATGGCTCAAAACGTAAAACCCTATAACGATTATATTAAACACATAACAATTCATCCACATTTCATAACATAACAACACACACAACACAACATTCATTCACATTTCCATATTTTTTATATTTACTATTGGTCTACGTCACAAGAAATATACTACAATCAATATCATAAAAACCACAGAGTTATACTGAGCATCGACGCAACTGGTAGCATTTTTAAGGAAACTGATTTAATTGTGAAAAATTACTCTTTACTGTACGTTGCTGTAATGTACAGCGAAGAAAATAAAAGAAGTGTTCCACAGTGTGTGTGTGTGTTTTTGTTGTGTGTGTTGTTGATACTATATTAAACTGGTTAAAATCTTGGAAAGGTCAGAAATCAATGCCTAACGAAGTGATTTTGGACCAATCTTCAGCGCTAATAGGAGCCATGATAAAAGCTTTTACTGAACATAAGTGTACTAATGATTATCTTGAAGACATCGCCCGACGCCTTATATGTTCGCATCGACACAAGCCACTTTGTAAGAACCATATCCAACCTTAACTGTTTTCGGAATGTGGACCAAAGAACTAAAGCGTTTTATTGTAAGTGTATTTTGTATCTGAAAAATCTAAATGACTACGGAACTGCAAAACAAACAATTTTAGATATAATAACCGCAGCTCTTAATAAATACGATAGTATTGGATCTCCATGCCATGAAGCTAAAACAAGGTTAAAAATATACAGTAAAATCATGAATCTTCCAGATTATAAAGACTTGGAACATTATAGTTTGTCAGAACAACTTATATTCAAAGAAATTAAAGGCGTTAAAGAGGAACTTACATTTCCCAAATGGTATCAGGACAAATTAGATCGCGAAAATCTGTTAGTTACATTAACAGATGATGACAGTAACTCTTTATCACACGACAACTTATTTTACATGCCTACTTTTATACCAACACTAACCCGGTTAGTACAGCAACTACCACTGTGGTTAAATGTGATGATTCCAATATATCGTTCAGAAAACCATACTGCGTCTTCATCCAACGTGGAAAATTACTTTAAAACGCTCAAGAGATACTTATGTCATATTGACGTGAAATCCAATAGACTGAGATTGGACCAATTTATCGTCAAACATGCAGATTTTATAGATTGGAAATTAAAAGAAGCTATAGGTAAAGTAGAAACTACAGAAAAGGGTGACTTGAAAAAAAGAGAAAATACGAAAGCAAAGGTAAATAAAACAGAAGATGATTTCCCAAACGACAAATTTTTTTCTACAACTCCCTCGTTTTCTGAAAATTGGAAGGGCAAAGGTGACGCTCGAAAGGCCACGAAGAAAAAATGTCTGAAAATGCATAAACCTGTGCCGCTACTGTTAAATGGAACAAGACTACGAACTGGCATGAAGGACTTACACGTGTCGAATACTTGCGCATTCGACTCGGTTGCACAAGTAATTGCAGTAGGGTGTGTTGAAGGGTTTTATTTAAATACTCATGTACTCAATCATCAAAATCAATTCTGTCAGTTTTATACAAGTACCGTGCACAACTTCTTCAGTTATATTTAAAAAAAACTGATATTAATCGTAAGTTTTGATCTCTTGCGAATGCAATGTAGCTTATATTTTTGAAAATATTTTGATCGATGCAATTTACAGTGCCTCTTGTACAAGAATCATGTACGAATACTGAACGTGTCATTAACAACGTCCAAAGAAAAATAGCTTTTTTGCCACTTAATTATAACATGCCAAATATATCAATGCTCAATCAGTCGGCAGAGTGTATGTTATATGAAGATAATAATATTGTTCAATGTAGACGTAATGACTGCAAAGGCTTAAGAACATAAAAATACGAACTAAGTAATACAATAGCTTTTGAGCTGAATCAAACAGATGTTATTTGTCTAAAAGACATACCTATAGAAATAACATTAAGTAATACAAAATACCAAGTTCTTGGATTCATTGAGTTTTTACCGTCCGGCGGCGATGTTACAGACATCCACAACATTGGCCACTATCGAGCTCATTGTCGTCGTAATGCTGAATGGATGTTTTGATGATCTCAATAATTTTATAACCAAAACTCCGAATTCACTTATCGCTAATTGCATTATGTATGGACGAAAATAAAGAGGTACATAATAACTTTGATGCGTTATTAAAATTCATGATTTATTCCTTATAATATATATAAATATGTATCTAGGTCAATAACTCATAATAATAATAAACATAAGTAAACGAGACACGATTGTTTTATTTCTCAGGAACTATCCCACTGATCAAGTATGTGTTTCTTTTTATTTGAGGTACTTTTTAGGTACATTTTTTTGGTGTAGGTATATATATTTTATGAGGAAAGTTTAAATAATAAAATATTACAGTACACCCGCCATCTTGACGTCAATATAGCGGGTGTACCTTAATTTCGAAATAATTTCGTTCTGAAGGAGGTACAGATTTTTTAGAGCTAGGTACTAAATAGTACATTTTAGGTACATTTTTTTGATAATTGGTATAATTTGATTCGCTATGGTACACCCGCCATTTTGACTCTCATCATGCGAACACATACATTTAATTACAATTTGTTACGTATGGATAATATTGATATAAGTATTTTAATAAAAGCTAACAATTTAGATATCGACGTTAGATATCTACCCTTGGCAAAAAATTCAGCCTATTGTTACATAATATGTAAAAAGAAATGACCCTAAAATACCATAGAGTAAGTATAATAAAAAATGGCGTTTACAAAACATACGAAACATACATGGGCTGAATTATTATGGGGAAGAAAAGACCTTAAAGTGGTTATATTACTCCGTGAAATATTGCTATCCGTTGAAGCAAGGCCAGGTCAGTTCAATTTTAATTAATATATTTAAATATGTGATTATTTATGTGCGTGTATTCTTGTGCTACTTTTTTGTACCGTGTAGTGGAGTTAAAGAACTCCACTACAAGCAATAGACCCATACTATGTACATAAACAAATAAACTAATCACACGTAGATCGCGAGCTTGCTATTAATTGTCACACTGACGCAAAACTGTGCTTGACGTGCATTCACACACGCCAATGTTACGGTGACCAATGTTACGGTGACCAATGTTACGGTGACCAATGTTACGGTGACCAATGTTACGGTGACCAATGTTACGGTGACCAATGTTACGGTGACCAATGAGCAATCGATAGAAGTATCAGCGGTTACTTATATGAACGGCGCGCCTGCCGCGCCCACAACGCCATTCAAACGTCATTTATATGTGTTCTGTGTTTGTAACACTATGATCACCGGTGAAAAAGCAGGTATGTAATCTCTTTGCTTACAAAGAGATTTAAGTCTGGCACATGACAAAACACATTAAAAATATAACAACATACATTTTATGTCAATGAAATTGTCATTGACTATGAATTAAGGTTACCAGCATAATAAAAATCTGAACCCATAGTTAAACTGCTGCTGCGTCCTGCTGTGCCTACGACGCAGCTGTACATTTCACGTCTGCATCACTCCACTACAACTGAGGAAGTGGTGCAGTATTTGAAAGTGAAGACCAACTGGACTCTGAGGGTCGAAAGGTTGGAATCGTGCCACAACATCAACTTTAAGTCATTCGTGGTACGAGTCCCAACCCACCATCTACAGACCTGCATGAAGGAGGACTTTTGGCCGAAGGGTGTCGTATTTCGACGTTTCCGAGGGCGGTTACGCGACACCACGCAGCGAAACACGACGCCGACAACGTTGCGTGTATAGTTTTAGTCTCGTATAGTTAAAAATATGTATTTGTATATTATTATTGTTAATTATTATTTTGTGTATTTTACCTATGGGCCTTAGTAGCCTGATAATAAAATGATTATTATTATTATTAAACTTCATTTGGTTTTATTTGGAAATCTTTTTCTATTCAGAAACCCCTAACAAAGTTAAACTGACAGTACCTATATATACTCAATTATGCACTTTGGAAACTAAACTATTAATTTAATAATAAATAATAATTAATTACATTTTAAGTTAAGGTAAGTTACAAATATTTTAAATTTAAGGCCTGGTATGAGTTTATTTTTCCCTGTTCTGTTCTTTGTTAACCGGCCAAGTTCATAAGTGCGAGTTCTTCTTCTTGTAGGTGTAACTTATTTTTATCTTAAAAAACAAATCATCAGCTTATCAAAAAATCTAAGAAAAACATATGTGAGACAAAGTACTCATCAAGACGAATCAAACGAGTCCAAATTCGATGGGGTTGTGTCGTTTTATAACGGAGTTCCTATGGCCACCTTCCAGCTCCATCATCAGACCCTGGATACCATCTAAAGACAAAGTGCCCATCAAGACAAATCAAACGAGTCCAAATTCGATGGGGTTGCGTCATTTCATTACAGAGTTCTTAAGGCCACCTTCCAGCTCAATCATCAGATCAACTCCATGTTATCATAATATTGCATTTCCTCGCAATATACGTTTGCGTGCAAAACTTCAGCTCAATCGGTAACCGGGAAGTGCATCAAATTTAGCTTGCAAGATTTGATTACAGACAGACAATGAAACAAACATCAGGACAGGTGAAACTAAATAAAAGCTTTTAAAAAGCGACATTATGAGAAAGAGACATTTTACTACCAGTAGACATTTTGCAAAAGCTGACGGTCTTTCCACCGCTGCCCACGCAGATTGTTGTTTTCGTACTTTTTATAATTTAATCAATCACTTTGTTTTTTCATCCGTCGTACTATAACTTTATTTTACGTGTTTCTTTTACAAGTTTATATTATGCAAGCGGCTGACGCATAATCCCCCATGCATCTGACGATTTTTTTATGCTCAGTATGATTTATTTTTTTATTATAGTTAATTAAAACGGTAAACACCAATTACAATAATTAACAAAACAATGGTTTGAATTACAAAAACTAATACTAACAGGAAACAGTGGACACTCTTGTATACTTTCTCTCACAGAACATCAGACATATTCGCATAACCATACTTCATTCATCCGCAAACACATCACATTGAGGATTGGCAATCAGAAGGGCGTTGAGCATCCGAGTACGACATACCGGAGATTTTAGACAGTTTTAGATGACGGTGGGCCGAACAGATTGTGCCGACGGCACTGGCGGTGTCCGATATATATTTGTCGGGAACAAATAGCCGGCAGAAAAGGCTGTGGAGCTCAGGGCAGTCGATTAGTCCCCGTAGGATCTTACAGGCTACCGTGAGCTGAAGCTGTTCCGAACCTCTTCTCACCTCCAAGGAGTTAACGCCCAACACTCCTAACAGGTAGTTGGTAGGGTACATGAAGGGAAAATAAAAATAAAACCTTTGGAAAAAGCCTCTTAGGAACGTTTTCTGCACCTTTTCGAGCATCAGCGTTGGGGCAGCGGTGTAAGGGTGCCAGACACGGGCACTAGACTCAAGTTTGCTTCGAACCAGAGTGGTGTAAAGTAATCGAAGAACATTAGGATTGCGGAAGTCACGAGCATTTCGCGTCACAAAGCCCAAACGCCTGAAGGATTCCTTCGCGAGGGTAGAGATGTGGTCTTTAAATGTCAGACAGCGGTCAAACGTCACTCCCAAATCCTTAACGTTGGTGACTCGAGAAATTACGTCGCCACCCAATCTGTAGTTGAAAAGGATTGGTCGCAACCTTCTACCCTATGTCATGACATGGCACTTGCTTGTGTTGAAAGGAACTTTATTTACAATACTCCACCTATAAATGGCATCAATGTCTCTTTGTAGGAGTTTACAGTCCTCGTCCGATTTGATTTGTGATACCAGTTTTAGGTCGTCAGCGTATAGTAAGCACCTGGCAAACTTAACCTTTGTTACCAAATCATTAATCATGATTAGGAACAGAGGCGGCCCCAACACGGATCCCTGGCTCACGCCCGAGCGGGTGTTGGAAGGCTTAGATTCAAAGCATCCATGTCTGACAAACTGCTTGCGATCTCACAGGTAGTAGGCAAAGAAGTAGAGAAATCCGGACGAGAAACCTATAGCGTCTAGTTTTGTCAAGAGTACATCGTTGTCAACTCTATCAAAGGCTTTTCGGAAATCAAAATATAGAGTGTCGACCTGCCTCCCGATGTCCAAGCTACTGGATATGTAGTCAACATGGATGAGCAAATTCGAGTTTACGGAGCGACCTGGTCGAAAACCGTGTTGGGCATCAGATAACCGCTTATTTACGTGTTTGTATTTACGGTATGGAGAATATGCTCGAAAACCTTGGCGATGGTTGGGAGGATAGCGACGGGTCTGTGTTCCTCTACCGATGTTTGGTCGGAGGTTTAAGGGATGGGAGTAACTCGCGAAATTTTCCATTGGTCAGGGTATACGCCTGACTGGAGGGTGAGGTTAAAAATATGACACAGAGGAGCTGCCAAGGTGTCATCACATCCCTTAAGTACAAAGGCTGGCATGTTGTCAGGGCCAACCGAGCTAGAGGGTCTAAGTTTAGCAATCCCTTTTACTACGTCCGATGGGGTTAACAAGGTTAGGAGAATATTATTTGCCACACCACTTACACTGGAGTTCCTAGGGTCTAATTTAGGTGTATTGGGCTGAAACACGCTTGCAAAATACTGAGCAAATGCCTCTGCCGCTTTGACACCCGAACACGTCACCCTTGTGAATAACGTTTGTTTCGAAACCGCCCTTCGATCGCATACTAGAAAAGTGCTGCCAAAAATGCCGTGGATTTTTGCGTATGCTATTTTCCACGCTGCACAGTGCAATCTGTAGGCGTCTTGGGTTCTTACCTTTAGGCTCGACCGCAGTTTACTAAACTCTGCATATGTGGCATCACATCGCGAAAGTTTCCAACTATTGTGAAGTTTAGTTTTTCGCCGAGTGTCTTTCACAATATCCCGCGTAAACCAGACTGGATACCTCCTATTATCAGCGATCATTCTCCTCTTCTTTGGAATTGAGGATTCAAATAGGTCATAAATGACTGAATAAAGCTACAGCAGACTACAGAAGCTTAAGAAATAACAGTAATAATTGTTAACATTAACAGAGGCACTTTTTAAGTTAAGGTCACCTAATATTATAACAGCTCCATTCATATTGGAGATAATGCTCTCAACTTTGCAAAACCAAGTCATGTAGTCGCCGTCCGATGCAGTTTGCTTTATATAGACAACACATACAGATATTTTCTGGCCATAAATTGTAATTGTTGCCCATAAATCTTCGCCACCTTCAGTCTCAAGATCGTCAAAATCTCTCAAAATCGTCAGCTGCATGGTGGATGCATGGGGTATTATGCGTCAGCCGCTTGCATAATATAAACATGTAAAAGAAACACGTAAAATAAAGTTATAGTACGCCGGATGATAAAACAAAGTGATTGATTAAATTATCAAAAGTACGAAAACAACAATCTGCGTGGGCAGCGGTGGAAAGACTATCTGCTAACGCAGTAAAAGTTAAAAATATTGGAGCATTGCTACTACGCTGTCTCCTTTTAAACTGTAAATTTTATAAATATAAAACGACGCGGCATCGTGAAACGATGCCGCATCGTAGCAAGATGCGACGTCGTATCGTGTTAACGTATACGAGCCGTAACAAAGCTAGTTGAGACTACTCGCATGACACTTTCTGACTGATACCTACGACACTGTTCACATTGAAATCTGGATATAAAATTCTTATCTTTCAATTTACGCCGACCCCATTACAGTAATATACTCGTAGTATAACCCTGTAGGCTACTATGATGTCTAGTTCTGACGAGGTCACGAAGTGTAGTTTCTATGAGCTTACAATGTTTCTCTTCAGCCACCCCAGGAACGAACGGTACGGGTACAAAGAGAGTCAGATACAAAAAAATCTGCTCGATATGGGTGCGCTGCTGACCCTCGCGCTGCCGCCCGTGAATGTGAACTTCGAGCAATTCTTCCACGAGGTGGAGCCAAACTTCAATGTTACGGATATTATGTTCAGGGTATGATAGCGACCTTACTAGTGGTGCCGTAAGTAAAGCGTTTTATTGCGAAGGACTATACGATGTAAAACATTCAGTAAATATCGTACTTTATACCGTATCGTACTTAACTAAGTTTCAATGTTTGTTAAGCTTATCTATATTATCAAATCAAATCCATCTACTTTCCGGAAGGGTGGGCTGAGGTGTACCTATCTATAGTAGGTACACCCATATTTTATCAGTTACATTTATAAGGGCGTGCTTATTAGCATCGATCGGGCACAAATCCAGAGTCCAGGCTCGGTTACGAAGTAAAACCCAGTATTAGGCCCGGTTTCCACCAAAGCGGAGACGAGCGGAGCGGAGAGGAGATGTGCAAGATTCGACCAATCACAGGAGAGACGAGAAACGCGATGTAGATTTCAACCAATGTCGGGCGGTTTTCACACTTCTCCTCTCCGCTCCGCTCGTCTCCTCTTTGGTGGATACCGGGCCTCACTTTGCCCGATTTATGAATCGATCCCAAGAGCTCACGCTAAGTAATAGCGCTTGCGACCACTGGACTAACGAGGCATTCTAGTACTTGCTGTTAGATGTGATCCTCAGGATCGAAACTAAATTTAATTTTCTCCAGTTATCTGCGAACTGCTCGGCGATCCTGCAGCGCTGCAGCTGGCGCGGAGAGCTGGTGGCGTGCGAGCGCCTGTTCGCGTCCCGGCTGACCGCGCTGGGATTCTGCTGTGTCTTCAACTCCCGATACCAGTGAGTCCATGAATGTCCTCGCCTTGTTCCGATTCATTTGTGACCGCCTCCTTCGTCCACACATCTCCTTTTTTCAACTCAGTAATCAGTAAATACATCTGTATAGCCATATCATATCGTAAATTTCATCCATCGTTTATTTGGTGTTCCTGTCTATCTAAACATCCACACTTGTTCCTCACAAAGACAGTTAGCAGATGAAAGCTATCATCATACATAAATCATATTGTCCTATTTAACCCAATTTGACTGGTAAAGAATGCCTTGTGGCATTAAGTCCGCCTATGTAAGTACCACTATTTTAGCCATTGCTGGGTATTGGCTTATTGGTATGGGATTTTGTGTCAGCCTGGTCCAGATATAATCCTCGATGGCAATAATGCAAGGAATATTATCAATATTGAATGAGTTCCAACAAATAAAATGTCAGTTTCACATGTACCAGGCCTGCAGACGAGTACCGCGAGCCTGCCGTGCTAGACCTGATCGGGCAGGACTACGGGCTGGGCGTGGTGGTGCGCGAGATACGCGATGACTTCGCCTACGTGAGGCGACCAGCTTACGGCATGGAGGTAGATATGTCCCAATATATCAATGTAGAGTTCAAGTTTTAAATGGTGGTGATTAAATAACTACGACTAGCCATCCTAACCAAAATCACCGAAATTACTTATCAGCTGATTGGTGTGTATTGTCAGTGCCCGACGTTGTCTGATCCTTCCCTCAATAAAGAAGAGGGGACGAGGAGTCAGGTAATGTTGACTTTACGTATCTACTAGTGAGTTTGTGCAGCTGCTGTTATTCGAGGGTGATGAGTTCCCGCTGCTGGAGAGCGGCGACGTGCGCCTGTACCCGCTGCCACGCAACTCGTCCATCTACTTCAAAATCCGCGCCTTCTCGCAGCACCCGGCCAACGAGCTGCGGCACTACACGGAGGAACGGGTAAATACGAAGCAACGTTCTTCTGTGAGCGACATATCTAGTCGTGTACACTACTTGAACATGACTGTGATGCCTCGCGAGCACTCACCCCAAGTTGTTGATCGGAAACTTGTTGAATTATATGCCAGAGTTACCGTACGTTACTTGAAGAGAAGTTGCTATGCTTGGTTTTGTAGGCTGCGTGCGTGCGTGCCATATTAGTATCTACTTTATCGATGACATAGACCACAAAAATGAGAAATGTGCTTAAAGAAACAAATCTTCATTCAAAGAATTTCGAAAATTTGCTTGCCACACTCGAGAATCGAACCGACTAAAATTCGAAAAAATAACATCCTGTACTTTTATGATATCTATCGAAAGGGTCAATCATATGGTTCAAATCTCTGAAAATCTCTCTAAATTCAATGTTAACCCAGATAAAGCACCTTTACTCAAAGGTCCATCCGATTACTTTACTTGTTAGTACCTAATGTGAACAATACAGCGCGGCTGCCGGCTGCACGGCGGCGGCATGTCGCACTGCCTGGCGCAGTGCCGTCGCGACACCGCAGAGGCGCTGTGCGGCTGCGTGCCGTACTCTCTGCAGCCGCAGTTCGTGACGACACGGGTGCCGACGTGTACGCTCAACGAGCTCGGCTGTCTCAACAAGCATAGAGGTAGGTATGATGTGTCTCTAGTGATGGGCGGCTTAAAGCTACCCTTCCCGTGCCCACATCGATGGTTGCGGGAAAGCGCAAATAAAAAATCCGGCCAAGTGCGAGTCGGACTCGCGCACGAAGGATTCCGCACCATTATCAGAATAAATCACGTTTGTTGTATGGGAGCCCCACATCATCAGTGAAAATTTCAAATGTCTAGCTATCACGGTTCATGCGATACAGCCTGGTGACAGACAGACGGACAGTGAAGTCTTAAGGAGAATTAAATTGAAGTTTGAAGAAGACTGACGTCCTCCGGCCCTCCAAGGGGAAGACTGACGACTCTCGCTTTCTCTGGTGCTATGATGAAGCCTGACGTCCCTCGACCCACTTCCACAGCCAGAGGGAAGGAAGACGAAGCCTGACTTCCCTCGACCACTACTGCAGCCAGAGGGCCGCCTCTCTCCACTTCATCCTACGCTCATCATCAGTTCCGTTCACCAGCTTCTCTGGCCTAGTTAGGGTTTAGCTAGTTCCAGCTCCATACAGTTTATGATACGTTGTGTCAATATTAATAAAATACTTTATCTCGTCCCCTTGGCTATTTCTTTTAACCGTACTCTCCTCCAAACTGAAAGTTAGGTAGGCGAGTGCTCAGTGTCCACCAGAACCTGTCAGTGTAAGTGTGCGGCCAGACTGGCAGCGCGGTGCGGGGTGCGGTGCGAGTGCGGCAACGCGCGCGGTTTGCCTGGCCAGACTGGCAGCGCGGTGCAACGAGCGGCGCGGGATCGGAGATCCCCGCTCCCGCCAGGGTTAGGGTACTTAGGGGTTTTCCCCCCAAATTTAGGGGTAAATAAGAGGGATGTGATTTTTTAGGGGCGTTCTATTTTTAGGGATAATTTTAGTGCTGGGCTAGACTACAAACGCGGGCGCGGAGCGGGCGTGGTGCGGCATACTCAAACATATGAACTTCATTGGAGACTTGAGTGTCCATAGTGGGAAAACGGGCGGGGGCAGCGGCGCGGGGTACTACGCGCGGGCATCTCACGCCAAGACGCCATAGCTGCATAGCCGTCTTATGACGACAAGCCGTGTCGACGGCGCGTTCAAAGAGATGTCAGCAACAGGGAAGGGGTCCGATGCCTGCCAGGGCTGCGGGTTGTTCGAAAGAGTTACCGCGGCCCTGGAACACAAAAGGCAAAGAAGTAACATGGATGGGTTTTATTCAGTAAAAGCCAGAGCCGGATGGGGTCATTTGATGATTTCCCTTACGAAAAAAAGGGGGATTTTCAAGTAATTAATTGTGGGAATTTTGACCTTGCTTGAGGGGTAAATATTTTTGGGAGTTGGTAACCACTTGCCGCCCGCGGCCTCATTACGGCCACTTCTATGAACGAGCTATGGCTTGAGCTGCCCGCGCGCGATTCGCGTGCGGCCCGCACCAACTAGCCTGCGCCGCTGCCCGTGCCCGCGCGCCCTCTATAGACACTCCAATGAAGTTCATATGTTTGAGCTCGTCGCACAGCGCCCGCACCGCACCCGCGTTTGCAGTCTGGCCGAGCACTAAGCGTGACCAGGAAAATGTAACGTTACACTATTCACTCTATAATATACTCTAATATTGAGACTGACATTAGCTATCGATAATATTCTGTCAATCCTTTGAAAAGTCGTTTTAGAAAAAACGACACGGTTTGAAAGCGTTCGTCACTGGTCAAGTTTTGTCTCTCATGGCCTTTGTCTTGACAAACGTAAATGTTCTATAGAGAAGTTCCTGTACGTGTACCCGGGCGCCGACGCGGGCCCCGCACTGAGTCAGGAGCTGCAGGATGCGCTGGACTGCCCCGACTGCCTCGTGAAGTGCCGCCGCCAGCTGTTCTCTGCCGCCGTGTCCTACTCCTTCTACCGCAACAAGTCGCGCATCTTTCGGAACTTTCTCTCGTAAGTATCAGTCAGTATTACGTGGACCACGTGGTGTATAGACTATAGCTAGAATTATACGTAATTTGCCAGGAGCAGTGGGCTGTCTCTAACAGTATATCTAGATGTGCTGCTGTGAACTCATTTCGTTATTGTTCCCTAATTTGCATAAAAAATTACGAAATATTAGGATTCTCCAAGATCTGTCTTTTTCCTCCGACGATGACATGTAAAGTTATTCTATTTTAGTAACCGCGTCTTGGTTGCCGTATACCTACGTTTTCAAAGAGAAGCTCGTCTGAAATGTTTATACACTTTCTCCTTTCCAGGGAAAACCTGTCGCTGGTGAATACGACGACCATCCGACTGTTCTACAGCATTGACCACCAGGAGTGGTTCAAGGTTGAGTCTTTAGCGCGCAGCTCGGAAATCTTCTGTACGTTACTTTTATGTCCACGACGTGACTCACTAATGCATTATTAACAGAACTGGTTATTGGTGGCGTTTTGCGCGGACCGCCATTGAAATAAGTGCTTGTGACATTCTGGCACTAGATTACTCAGTGGTGATTAGGGCATGCACCCGCCACGTTGTTTCGAACAAGTTCTCTCTGATCGATTTATCTGTGTCGTTTACCGTTAAGAAACGGCTGGACCGATTTTAACGCGAAGATGTTTTACAGAGTAACTTAGCTACTTTTATTTTAGAAACCGAATTAGGGTTCTATGAATTTAAGGTAATGTTATAATATGATGTAAGTAATGTTTTTATAATAAGTTGACGCGGACGAAGGTCGCGCGGGCAACAGCAAGTACAAATTATAATGCCACAACTAACGCAACTACAGTTTTGTATTGTTTAAAGTCCGCAACTCCACGTCCAAAGCGCGTATTTTGCATTGGGTACGCAACTACAGTAGCACGATTGTGACGCCTGACAGAAAAATCTTTGCCCTCGAAGAACTACAACGGCTAGTTACGACAGTTAGCGCGAGGGGTGACGAGTATGACGGCAGTGGACAAACAATGGGCCTACGTTTTTTTCTTCATGCCTAGGTCCTCTTAGAATTACCCTAAGTAACTTGACACACAGATCATGTTTGTTTTACCTATAAGTAAACAGCAAAAAGAGTCACCTTTAGACATTGCTCTAATAATACTTTTTAGAAACAACTCAATCTTGTGTCATAATAATCACGTCATCATTACCCGTACCTACCTTTACAGATCGGTTTAATCTAATCTTTGATGTCTTAACTGTTACGTTACAGTAAAGCTAAGCACGCAATGGATATTGGTAACTGGCATGTCAATCCTCAACTGCTCGGAGCTCATCTACCACGCCATCTTCAGATGGCTGCATCACTATAGGCGACGCACCAGGATCGCCAACATGCAACCAGTAGCGTCATCTATGTAGCGTTTTATGCACTAACTGTGTGAGATCAGCGCCATCTAGTAGTACGGGTCTTGGAAAATAACCCCAACAGTTCCAAATAATTAAATAACGTTACAGATGGTGCTGTAAGTTTTTAATTTATGCTTGACTGTGTGTAAATTTTCTTTGATTAGAGTTTCATAAGCCTTGAGGTTTCTTTATTACAACAGGGCTAGTGTGTTATGATTAATATTTTTTTTATATAAACCTTGATGTTGTTAGGATTTGATTGTTATTGATTATTTAATATTTCTCCATTTCGAAAATAGCTTACTAATCCAAAAAAATAAATGACAATCCTTTAAGTTTTGCTGAAAATGGATAGATATAATTGTTAAAATACCTGCCGAACTAAAAAAGACGCTCTTAAATTAAATTATGAAAGTAGGTAAGTTGTTCACGTAAATAATTCAGCAAGCGGTATATTTTTCGAAAGTTTAACAATATTTTACCACAATTCCCAAACATAATTAGGCTCCGGCCATATTATGTAACGCGTGGCATGTGACTTGGCATGTAGCGGCAGCACGGCAGCACGGCAGCACGGCATCAGGCAGCCCGGTGCAGTGGCGCGGGGTATCACTACCATACATCAGATGGAACACGCCTGTGTGGACGAGGCTGCGGCGGCGGGCTGCTGCTAGTGTAGGGTTGCCATAGCAGCATATGTACTGCCCGGGACATTAGCAGTAAGTGACTGAAAATATCCATGTAATGTAAAATAGAAACACTTTAGTACTTGTTAGGTACCATTTTAACTTTACCTTAATCCTCGAATCAGGTTAAAATAATTAAAAAAGAAATTAGATATCTACAATGTAGATTCTACACATGAAACATTAATTGCGATGATATTTTTCAGATTTCTTCACCTTATCTAACAGGTCCGGTTTGCCCATAACATAGGTACTTATGAAATTCTAGACATGTCATTGAACTTGCATTGAATTATGCTTTCGACCACCGCACCGCGCCGTCGTTAACCGCTAGATACCCGCAATTAAAATAACAATGCTCCGTTCCCCTTCGGGAACGGCTGGGGACATACGGGCCGCCTCCTCACAGGTGTGCGCTGTACGCGTATTACACGTTGCAATTGAAATACGGGACATTTTGTAGATCAACCGAAACAGAAGTTTCAAACCGGTGACATGTCCCGGTGTACCGGGACGGATGGCAACCCTATGCTAGTGGCACACGATAACGTGTCACGCTCGAACTGACTTCACAATAATTATATACTTATTGTACTTGTCGTGTTGTAGTTTATTGAGCTCTAGTTGAGCTTTGTGCTCTGTTTCACTGATAACGATCTAACTTTCAGGGATAAAAACTACTTACCCTTGTCTAGACTATTATTATGATCTCATATCTATTTAAGCGAGTAGGTACCTATCCACATGCCTGAGCCGAAAACGACGAACTTTGACGTTTAGGCAAAAACTAAAGCCCGCAAAGAAAATAAAGAATTTCGCTTTTATAAAGGGAGGAAGCCTCAATCTAAACCACTCTCTTGTTTCTCTCCGTCAGTCCTCTTCGGCACAAGCTTTACTTATGAAAAATCTCGCTGCTAGGAAATACGTCAGTCCGCGACATTTTACCTGTATGGACTGTATGATTGCATGTACTTGCCGAACAAAAAGTTTCCCAAACGGGATTGAATGTACCTATGCATAGCCTATAGTACTCAAAAATTGACGAAATGAGACAGTGTATGAAGATCAAAATAGTTACGAAATGGGACTTTTGTGATGCTATTTTGATTAGTTGTCGAAATGGGAAAGTTACGAGATGGGACGTACGGTCGAACAAGCTATTTGGTTTACATTTTACTATGTAACTTGTGGGTTAAACTGTATACCAAATAGCTTGTTCGACCGTACCTCATCGAACGTACGATCAAATCTGTCAAAGTCTAGACAATCTAGGTATTTTGATGGGAATTTGTTTTGGCACTGACATTAAAAGTAGCGAATGAAATGTCATACGTTTACGTATGTAACATATAAAGACATTCCAAGCCGCATAGTTTTAGAGCAGTAGGTTATTATAAGCTAATCTGCAGGTGCCTCGTCTCCTCAACCTTCGCCGGAGATAATCTCCATTTCAATTTGCCAAGCCACGATATCTTAGATTGCAATTAAAATGGCCGCGCAGTTCTAATTAACATCTCTAATAAACCGGTGCCGATGGAACTCGGTGGCAGTACTAGCTACTGCTAGTACTGCCACCGAGTCCTCTGACTGTACACAATGGGTTTATGGAACGTACTTATGCTCCATAAGTACTTTTATTATCTTTCGTGTAAATTAATTTAGTCATTAATTACCTTATCGATGGCTTAAGTTCAGTCAGAGGTCTGTGATCTTATGAGACGGTTTTTCATTTTTATCCTATTTAAGATTTTTTTGATGGTTAAATTGAATGTACTTTTCCAATATCTTTTAAATGGCACTGGAGGATTTAGGCAGAGGCACGAGTGACAAGGTTCTATTTATAGATACAATTATTTATTTACCTGCGAGGAGTGCGAGCTCTCCCATGTGTTAATCCTGAGTGATGAAGGTCCGAGTCCGATTGAAGAATTATTCGAGAAAAAATTTTTATTTAATAACATGACATCACGCCTGTAATCCCCGAAGGGTTAGAGACAGAGCTCAGTTATACGAGTAGGCGCCCTTTAGAACACCTAAATGTCACTAGTTATGTTAAAGTCCCATGCCATCGGGGGTGCGCCAATTGCCATCAATGGGACATTAATCTAGACTCCGGCATAGTAATAAAAAATATCCTGGTATAAAAACCTAATATCACTTTGCCGGACTCGAGAGTCGAACCCGGTACCAGGACCACGCTCAGCAGCAACGTTTGCGACCATGAGACCAACGATCCTGTCATATGTTTTTAAATCTGCCGCCAAAACATTCAATTTTCAATGGTTATGTTATGCCCACTTCGTGCATCACCCACTCAGAAACCAACAATAATTTACATATTACTTAATTAAAACCTTGAAAGAGACCAGAGTTCACCTTCAGATGTTATATAAGAGAGACGAATTGTGCCGAGCACTTCCGAGTAGTGCCGACTGGTTCCGAGCCGGTGCAGCGGTCGTGGTGGTCATACCCGAACCGGGTCAAGGAGCCGAACTCAGAGTTGAACAAACTCAACAGCAACTCGGACTGAACTAAACTCAACTTTGACATTCGTTTGAACCGAGTTATGTATTTAACGAGAATTTGTTAAAAGGTTTTGTCAATGTTTGGTGATTTTTATTCATTTTCTGAGGTTGATGTTGAAATACATAGCAGACTGGCCCCTACATCGTGGGCTTTGTTAGTGACATTCATATTGTGGAACTGAATGACTAATTACTGTGGTTTATGGCAGCGATTTAGCAAGTCATAGTCAAAGATAAAATAATTAGCAACCTCTTGTGAGTGAGGCATCAGTGTGAACACTGGCCCAAGATATAATGACGTCACGTATAAACCTACGAATTATGTACTGTATGTACCTACTTACCTATGAAGAGAGAAACCTATTAATTAAAACTAATTACCAGATGAATGAACGGATTACATGTAATCAAATTCATCACGATGACGATGCATTGACGTCGGCACAGAATTCCAAGCCTTATTATGCAAGTTCGTCTGCATCTTATCGTTATAACATTAGTTTTAAACTGTCATTATTAAATGCTATAAAATTTTCGAATCGACGATGTCTCGACCTTGTTTGATCACATCAGTCTTTGACTTTTAATGTCAATATTATTCAAGACATTTTATTATTCTCGTGTTACAGCTCTTTCTGCGCTAATCAAATCAGCTAGGTACTCTACATTCAGCGTTAGTCACATGTTGTCTATTAGAATGTATCCAAACAGATTATTATTACAGACTCATGCCATTGAAGAATTACAATGATATGTAGACACAAGGGGTTGGGGCGCTTTAGTACCTAACTTATGTATGTACATCTGTGTGAACTAGACACCAGGCTGTCTGGACGATACTAGGTTAGGTTATGCAATACACGTGAAATTCTAAGGACCTTAATTATCCGAAATCCCCGACACAGAATCTCTTTGCTTTAATAACGTAAACACACCGTCCTCCTTCACGCGTCGCTTGCAGCTGGGCTGGTGGCTAAGCTTCAGAACCAGCCTGGTCGGCACATTGCAGGGAAGTTAATCTAATAAAGCGCAGCGTGAATACCGGCCGCCGCGCCGCTGCCGATGCCGCGTGGGACTGCGCTATGTGCACCGGTAGATGTTCGCCGCACAGGGGAGATCATTACTTATTTATTCACACGCTTTCAATAAAGCACGTGGAATACTGACCCTTGTTCAACAAGAATTAATCTTGATATAGTATAATATCTTTAATTGTTTAGTTTATTGTATGACGTGTCTCGCCAGATATGTTAATGTCCCATGTGGGCGAGCCTATTGCCATCAACCGGGCACAAATCCAGACTCTGTGGCTGCTACTGAGAAATTCATGATGGAGAAAAACAAACAATATGCGCGAACTGGGAATTGAACCCAGGACCCCATGCTCAGCAGTCGCGATTGCGATCACTACACCACTACACTACTACACCACTAAACCACTACACCAACGAGGCAGAATATTTAATTGTTGTGAAATATTACTTATACAAACTTTGAGCCTTTAGTTAAACAGGTTATAAGCAGGAAACATGTACCGAATATATTATTGAAACATATAAACATGAATAGTAGTACGTTATCGATGACGCGGCTGCCATACATCATGCAGATACCGGACATATTTCATCCTCCACTAACATTACTCATCTCTATCTCCTCCCATACATACATACAGACGGATACATATACGAATCTCTACATTAGCATACATTTAAATAACTCTGATTGTTGCAAATATTTATTAACCTTGACTAAAACTTACATGTAGCACATACGGAAGCTGCTAATATTTACAGAATAACAATAATAACCCCAATATTACACTAATAATTAACCAACACCAGCTTTTTCTAGATTTACGATCTTCCAAGATTATAAACAAAACACTGGGCAATTAACTTAAATTCATGGTCTTGAATAGTCCTTTGCAATCACAAAAGTGTTACCTTGCATAGTTTTTGTAATATTGAGCCAGGGAAATCGGAAGGCATACCGGAAGGTGCAAAATGATCATGTTTTGATACTATACATGGGGGAGGTGTCTATGTTCAGCAGAGTGATGGCTAAACCAAAGCGAGTTCTTGTTGTTGTTGACAATCTTGGAAGATACTTATTGCAATAAAGATAGTGTATAATATAAACTAGGACTGTCTGTCGTTGATATTGACAGGATTGTTAGGAGTGTCGACATCACCGCCGCCGCTCGCCCCCGAGTCGCAGCTACCGGGAGGGACTGGCTCGCCTATGATCGCTGGTATCACCTGGATAAACAAGCAGAGCGTAGCAGCCAGTTGAGTCATCATCAGCGTAATACTGATAGTACTGACTTTGAGTTACTGAGTTAGTACTGACTTGTCTGAAGTACTGACTTTTTAAACCTTTTCATTCAGCAAAAGAAATGTATCAGAATACTAATGAACATAGATCAACGAGAGAGTTGTAGGCCACACTTTATTAAACAACAAATTCTTACACTACCAGCAATATACATATTGCAAAGTTGTATATTCGTTAGAAAAAATAGGCACCTCTTCAAATGTAATATCGAGCTAAATGAAAACTATAACCGACGGAACAAGAATAGATTAATACTACCCATCACAAACTTAAAAGTTATCGGGAAAAGCCCATACTCAAGACTAGCTAGTATATTTAATAAGCTACCTGAAAAATTAAAATCTCTACCAAATGACTCAATTTTCTCTAAACAGTTGAAATCTTTGTTAATCAAGAAAGGCTACTATACCGTTGAGGAATTTAAAACTGACAAATTGTGAATCGATCGATCCTGTAATAATAGTAACTTGACGTAAATGTAAAATAATAGCAGATGCTACATTACATATACATATGACAAAAATGGTTGAACTAACTGATATTAATGATTAATTTTAAAACAATAAATAAATGATTGATTAATGTTTTGAATAATTAATGTAATATTTGTAGTGTAAATAATTTAATATAATATTTGAAATGTAAACAATTTTAATGCAATATAATTGTAATAATTAGAATCAATATTATATTATGTAATTTTAATAATTTGATATATAAAATATTTGCAGTGCCCTTACAGGGTGCATGTCTTAATACTGTGTCATGAAATTTTAATGCATGCCTAATACCAGTGTTTTACATGTTAGCAAATAAATAAATAATATAACTGGGTACTTACTTACTGCGTTATAGACAGGATTCTGCAGCCATTGGTCCCGGCTGTCATTTGTAGATCTTTGACAGTCGTAACAGGTAGTCAGTGGCCCGAATGTCTGACAACCAGTCTTACCAAGGGGTACCGTATGCTCAGTACTATCTGGACTGTGGAGGTCAGATAGGCAGTCGCTCCATGTAAAATACTGGAATTCAGCTGCATCCGGTTAGACTAGAAGCCGACCCCAACATAGTTGGGAAAAGGCTAGGCAGATGATGATGAGACAGGATTCTATAATCTACATGATGGTTTAATTAAGGGGCATTTACATACTTCTATTAAACATATAAAAATCTCGTGTCACAGTGTTTGTTATCGAACTCGTCCGAAACGAATTGAGCGATTTTTATGAAATTTTTTGTGTATATTTTTTTAAGTCTCAAACATACACATCATCCACGTAAACGAAGTCGCGGGCAATAGCCAAGTAATCTATAATATTCTGCTTAAACTTTGCAGTAATCCGAGAGCCATACACGACACTCACAGTGGTGGTGGAAAATAAGATGGTTTATTATTTGCTGCAACTTACGAAAGATGCAAAATTGTATTGGACAAAAATAAAACAAAAAAAAACTTCTTAGGTATAATTCTGTCGCTCCTGAATTAGGAGCGACAGAATAAGAAGTTTTTTTTTGGAAATATGGCCATAATTGAGCAACATGTAAAAAATGACAATGAGACAAAGGAGCATTACAGAACTGTTAAATAAATGACCAATATTCACAAAGGAACCCTCTTTCACAAGAATTAGGAGTTGTCGCCGATGAATAGCAAAAGGGTCGCATTTGATTTGAGCCCTTTTTACTTCGAAATCCGATACCTTATATTTATTAGTGAGTACACACGTTTACAAGTCACATCTGTTCTGTCTATCGCGCCTGGGATTTACAGCGTGACCCGACACGCCGGTAATCCTTTATTTGTCACGTCTGTCACTTTATTTATTTACGATTTATTGTTACTGGCTACTCTGGACGTACACTCGTAATGTAAGTACCTCTGCCTATCCTTTACACAAATCACACCGTTTTTTGGGGTAACACACACTTCAAAAACAGAAATATGAAGTTTCAGTACCAGTAAGTTCTATGAAAGTAGTGTAGAACTGCCTATTACAAGCGTAGATCTCTATGGAGAAGAAACGGGCAATGAACTGATGAGCGAATGAATACGGACGACAACGAATATTGATTTTTAGACTTTTATCTAGTCTATGGCTAGTATCTATCATAATAATTGTAGAGAGTCTTACTCACCGTTTTCGGCCACGGAGGCCAATGTCAATGGAGACCGACCATCGACGCAGGAAATAGATTTTTTGCTCATGCACGCGTATGTGCACGCGCAGGTGCGCGCTCTCTCCCCTGACTCTCATTGTCCGATGGTTCGCCTATCTGACATGACCAGGTGTATCTCGGGGTGCTATCTTTCATAAATTGGGACAACGTACCCTAGTCTAGTACCTGTTGTCCGAGCGTGACAAGGATCTGCGCCACTTTCTTGATGGCCTCCAGGTCCTGGGAGGAGGGCAGAGAGGGCAGAGAGGGCAGACTGAGACGAGCGGCGTCTTGCAGGCGGGAGGGGTGCGCGCCCAGGCGCGAGGTCAGGTCTGACACCAAGGTTATTGGGTGTCGGGAGTCTGACTGGAGCGGCTGTGGGGAAAAGCAATTCAAATGAAAAATTCCCATCGGCAAGCCGTAGGAGGAAGTAGATTTCGAAGAAGGTTCCACCCATATTTTTTTCAACCCCTTGTTAAAAAGCTTCCATAAGAGTTTAGCATTTAAAAAAGAAAAAAAGTTGAGTAAACAATTTGCTTTCAAAAAATATATTTTCGAAATGTTTACCGTTTCGGAGATCATATTTTTTTTTTCCAAAAATTTTGCAAATTTCAACCCCCTCCCCAAGTTAGGGGTTGCATCGAAAAAGTTTAAATTTAAAAGTTGTCCGTATTACCTATTACTCAAAATGATAAAAAATGTTGAACGGTCCAAAAATTTCCCAAATGAAAAAAGTTATGGCCAAAAAACAGATTTTTGAAAAACCGCTAAATTTTGCTTACGAGCGCCCCACATAAACACCTCTTAACGAAGCTGAAAGGCACTTGTTCTCCCCGTCATTGCGATAATTTTTTGTTCTACACCATACCTTGAAACCTTCTAGTTACGAAGATATTGGGGGTCAAAGTTCCAACTTTTCGACAATTTTTTTTTTATCCAAGATTTTAATGTTAGATTTTTAATTTAAATACCTCCACGACCCCCGTACTATTAAATCCATCCATCAGCACAATAGTTTGCGAATGCGTTACATTGAGTTCTACCACAAAACAGGATTTTTCACCCAAAAAAAAAAGTTGTTTCCCAGCAATCATTTTTGCGTAAATTTATACATAGTTTGATGTACTTACAGAATGTTTAGTTGATGGCTTCTTGATGAGGTCTTTTACACCCTGTATATATATATAAACTTTTTAACCGGCGGTTGATCTGGGGTCTAGGGGTCGTAACTGGACCCCCTATGGTGAAATTTTCGGAAAACTCGACTTTAGGTGCAAGACCAATAGGTAGATTTTTTCTGGCAAAATCTACCTAAAAATACCCCATGGTAGGTAGGTATATACTCGTAACATTCAAACACGCAACCTGACACTAGAGAGTGCATTAGGAAACTTGACATTATGTTACTGCCGGCCATACGTAACCCGTAGCGTAATTATGTGACACGTCACACCACGGACACTGTCAGTCCGGTGTCCGCACCAATTTGTCTGATCCATAAGTAAAACAGCACTTACAGAACTGTACTAAACTGCTCCTGCAACATTACCTGCATTATTCAGATCTCGCACACAACATACGGTTACAGAACACCACATTGAATCTTCTAGAAACTATTATTGCTTTTAAGCTTCCGCTCAATCAATGTGCAACAAACTCAAACTCAAACTCAAACTCAAAGCATTTATTTCAATTAGACCATTACGGCACTTTTGGATGTTAAAAAATACAAAAAAAAAAAAACAAAGCTACAGTCCCAGACTCAAGACATAATAACTTGAGAAAGTACTGTAGGTAGCCCATTCCCTAGCTTAGATCTCTATGGAGAAGAACGGGCAAGAAACTCCATGGACACTCTTTTAAATCAAAATATTGTTACAAAATCTTGGTGGGACCACAAGCTCACCCACAACTCACCACGGGGTCGCCCCACACTTGCCCCACCACCAGCACACTGACGAGGCAGCACAGCGCTACCGTGGAAGCCATGACGACGAACTGCAGCCGCCCATTACCCACCCATCTTATACCATAACTCGGTAATAGGTCAATCTTGGTAAATTGATGCAAATTGGACGTTTTCCCTCATTTAAAGTAATCATATTGATTTGATTGTGTTCTCAGGATATTTATGGAAGCTGTTTGCTGAATAGCCGTTCATCTTATTTCTATTTTTATATTGAACAATTTATTCAGTTGAGCTGCTCTATTACTCGTATCGTTATTTGCTCTATTTACCTCATTATATCCCGAGGCGACGCTTTACTTAAGGTGGATGCATATATAGACCTCGCCATACATTTTTCAGGAGTTGTAATAAAAATCAAAGATCAGAAACATCTGAAGTGGAAATCAACTCCTCAGGCACACACACTTTCACACTCTGTATTCTTAGCTATGTAAAGATGTTAAATTGTAAATCCTTAATTAGCTGTAGGATTAGTTTAAATAGTTTAGATTAAAATTGTAAAGAGCTGTGGATTTTGTAATAAGTAAATAATTTTTTTTTTATTTTTTTTTATCGAATAAATATGCCTTCGGGCTTATGTTATTTGAGTGTTTAATTTCCTTTTCCATTTATCTTCGTGACACGGTAGCCTACCCGGTAACGCAGGGGAGCAGTCACTTAGATTTTAATTGATATGGTATCTTCACAATAAAACTATAACCATGCCTTGAAAGAGGTCAAATCTTTTCCAATGTTCCAAAGGAGCTAAAAGATTGAGGATCATAAGATCCCAAGAATCTACCGAAGAGCGTCAGGAGAGACTTGATGCTGATCGAGAACATCAGGCTGCAACTCGCTCCGTGGAAACTTATTCGGATCGCGAAGCACGCCTGCGTTCTCAGCGTATTTACGCATCTACATCTAGGTCGCTAGAGACCAGTGAAGAATATGATGCGCGACTGACCGCTGATCGTGAACATCACGCATTGTCTCGCGAGTCGGAGACGTTCACAGATAACCCCGTTGTCGCTGGCATAAGCAACAGGATCCGCGTACGAAGTCGCGGGCAGAAACTAGTAGGTACCTTAATATATTAAAAATATATAATATAAATATAATAATAAACATTAGGGCCTAATGTACTGACATTAGGCCCTAATGTTTATTATTATATTTATATTATATATTTTTAATGCTAATGTTTGTTAAGGTAAGAAACCTAAATCTCATGATAATCAAAGTAGTATCTCATCATAATTAACTAACTAGAGAACATAAACAACAGAACTTTTACAAAAACGTTTCTTTTTTTTTGGGTGCTTTTGTTGCGGTTTGTAGGCTGATCCCATAGTAAAACTTTTACAAAGGGATCAACCTAGAAATCGTGCGTTCATAATGATGAGTACAAAGAACCCTGTAAGAGGTTTTCTGTTATTTCATTATGCTAGTTGACTCAATTTGAATACATAATTGATTAAATTGCTACCTTAAAAAAAACATTTACATTGAATTTTAACGCAAAAAACGCTTGAAACTGTCATGGCGTTTTCCATGACGTTACGCCGCGCTGCCGCGCCCGCCGACGCAAATGAACAACAAAATATGTTCACCATACATTGTTCGAGAGACATTTGTTACTACACAAGACGACAAGTGATATAACTTATCAAAAATAGCTAAAAACTTTAACTTTCTGTTTTGTAACAATCGTCATTATACATTATACATAATTTAATTTAAAATATAGAGTCCCTCCTACTCCAACTCACTAATACTTTAGTTGAAACCTTAAATGGCTTATATATTAATAAATGCTTTCTGATTGGTGTTCCTGTTCACAGTACCGTGACTGAATTACTAATTTTTCCGAATTTATTTTCAGAAAATATTACTAATCAATGGTTTAAGATACAAAAATGAGATTTTTGCTATCTCAAGAAACTACACTCAATCCGATTTCTTTGTGGACACCTACACCTTAAATATCAAAAGTGACTATTACTACATACAACCTATGTAGGTAAATGTACGTACGTACATCAGAGAAGATCATCAATATATCGTTCATTATCGATTCGTAGTTGTAATGAGCCACTTGATCTTGACGCCCTAATGTTAAGGCCTGCGTAAACAACGCCAAGTAAGGTTGTATCAATCTGCCATGACCAAGCATGATGTACAGTCGTGCACAGTTCGCTTCGGCCAGCCAAGGAAGAGCTCGGGAGGTGCCGAAGACTGCCGAGCGTGCAAATTGACCGCCAATCAAATATGCTGACGTGAGCATGTACAGCGTGATGCGGCGTTTTGGTTTTAATACTACCTTCATGCACTTACTGTCACGTTCAAATTGAGTTGTGGTTTTTAAAATACTTAACCATTATATCAATACTTGGCCATCTTCAGACGACCGTGAAGGTAAGAAATAAATATTGAAAACTGCAGATTCCATGATTCATCGATCGCGGCAAAATATTTCACATTACTGACTCGTATGTTATTGGCATTTAATGAGGCAACTAGAAGACATATTGATATGATTGGCAGCAGCCACATTAGCGTAGGTGGCTACCTACTTACTTATATGTAACCTTTTAGAGACAAAAACCTCTTTCGTGGCTCGGATTACTATGAGTTTGACAAGGCACTTTGCGTTACTCACTCATTCTATCAATCAAACTTTTCCCGGTAACAGATTAACCAGGATCGGTTATCGATATGATACGTCGGAGCGATCCGGACAGACGCCGAGCGCCGGATGCCGGACGGGCGACATGGCGACATGGCGGCTCGGATACTATGACAGCCGCTGTCAGACGAGCCGAGTTGGGCTAATTCTGTCTCCAGCAGAGATCGATTTGACACGACCTCTTTTACTACGCCTTTGCAAGTTATTCATACAAATCGAGGAGTGGTAAACAACTCTTTACCAAGAACGTATCTCCATCAAATATTCTAGTCTTAGCTACCGTATCTAAAACTGGATGTTCACGCATAAATATTCCGGTGAGACAACTCCATCGAATTCCCGAGACTTTGGGCGGAGGCTGTGAGATGCGTCGGCGCCGCAACCTAACAACATAAGAATTCCTTTTTAAGATGTTTAAAATTACTAAGGGAACATAATTTAAATGTTTAGCCGCTGTTTCGTGCAGTCGCTGCCTGGCTCGAGCCGGCGGGAATGTGCGGCGGGGGGTAGGGGCAGGGGGGAGGGTACGGGGTGCGTGCCGGGCGTGCCAGCACAGCGTGCCGATTATCAGCAGCATCCGAAGAGCGCCGCGCCGCCGTCACGAGCGACCGCAACCCTCCCTACCTACCTACCCACCTAGGCACATAGCTACGCCTACCCAAGCCGTATTACGGCCGGCAGACTTACAATAATACTCCTTTGTCCTCCGGCCTGCGACCGCAATGCTAACTAGTGCTCGGGAAAGGTCGAATAGTCGCACGAAACACGATTGTACCCGAATGTACTAATTAATTGCAGATACTCGTACGACACGGGAATGTTACTAAACGGACGATAACCATCGCTTTAACTATGCACTATTTGTTTGTTGTAGTTTTTTAGCTGTTTTAATCAATTTATGATTAAAATATAGCTAAAAAACTAGAAGGCACGGACAATCAGTATCGTGCAGATAGTTCAACATTTGTTCGGTCTAATCATTAATCTGCATTGCTAAACCCCGTTCTGTCGCCGCTTCGGTGACGCCGTCCAAGGCATATAACAAAAACGAGATGAATTTAATAAATAGCTTCTCGTCGATCATGCCGATAGCACAGCATACCTACCCATGTGGATAGTAGCCAGAGGTAGCGCACCGCACGTACGTGAGAAACGGCTTGTCGTTATATCACATCGGAATCTCATATCGCTACGGAGAAATTATTATGAAGGACGGTCGTGTCGCGCCGACATGTGACAGCCCTATCCTATAGAAATCCTATTCGATGATATCTGGTATGATGTACCTGGGTAGGTCTAGGTACATACCTCCGTTTTGATTGAAATCATGTGGCCATTGTCCATTCATTAGTAGTAGAGGTTACCTATTGTGTCATTGACCTTCTACGGATGTGTGTCAGTGTGTTTGCTTACCGATCGGAACATTCGGAACAGGTTCACCTTAAAATGTATAATCTACAATAATATAATGTAGTGAGCGTCGGTGAACAGATGCGTCCCTAGTTCCGGCTGCTAATGCTCTTCAAATACTAAGGTCGAGCCTCAATGGCCGATCTTGTGATCCGATGTCCTTACAAAATCTTATTTCATTATTAGATTATTGAGATTTATTTTTAACGATCTGTCCTTTCGGCGCTGAGCGTGTTTTAAATTCTTGATTAAAAGCGGCGACAGCTCATTGCGCATCGCGATCGGGTCGTGAGTTCGAAGTTCGAACCCCGTTACAGTTGACAATTTGACGTAGGTAGGTACGCACCGGTAGCGTCTATGCGTGTGGCGAGTTGACCGGTAACCTCGTCATAGTCGTTTTATTCGTCAGAAAACGTCGAAAACTGAACGTCGTAATTATGAAAAGTTCAGCCGTTTCATTCCACAATAGGTTGAATTGCTTTTTTTATGTCCATTCGTGTAAAATAAGCTTTAAACCAGTACCTAGTCAAATAATTAACAAGAGGCCAAACACATAACATACAAATAGCTACATTTAAGGTACTTAAGTACCCATTACTTTTTAAACACGAATGTGGGTTAATATTAATGGGCCTAATAAATAGTAAATTACTACAACATATAATCTCAGTGGATTATACATAGGTACTATTATTTGATGAAGCATTAAGTGTTCCTGAGAGTATTACATAGAGTCAACATTTATTTATTTATTTAACACGTTTCCTTTGCCATTACAGATAAAATCTAATGCGACAAAGTAACTTAAATATATGCTTAACTATACCTTACATGCTACACAGTACGTGGCCCTTGTGAACTACTCAGTGTACAGGTGAATAAGTATATGGTGTCCGCCACCGTATTGAGAGTGCGAACCGTACCGTAGAATATGAACCAGACTTGTACTGTATAGAATCGAATAGACAGACCGATGTGTGCAGGGGATGAGGGCAGTATATTGCGCGCTGCTTCTCTTCAGCGCGAGCACAAACATTGAGAGAGAGGTGGACGGCCGGCGCCGGCGGTTTGTGGCACTAGTCTTGTGTCATTTGTTCAGGTTTGAAAAGTGTTGATTGAGAGACTAATTTGAATAAATAAATGCCTTTTGATGTTGCCTGTGTGTTCACTGTGTTAATATCGTCTGCACGCAACGCCGGCAGCAGGGTCAGCAGAAACGCAGTCATCGTTATGTGGTCTAGACATTATGTAGCAGCTTCGCTAATACATACAAAACAAACATAGCGTGTGATTCACAGCCGTCAGTCATCCGCGTGCTTTCAGAGGCGAGGTCGAGCCTGATGAGTGTGTGTGCTACTGAAGTACATTGATTAATATTATTTGTGCTATGTACTAGCTTTGAATGGAACACTTGTCATACAACGTGTCTGTAGCTGTAACACTGTTACAGGAAAGGAACTTGTTAACTGTGGGCGGGGCGCCGCCGCCGCGGCCGGTTTGGACAGTTCTGCTCCGCGGGTACAAAGTGTGTAGGTAGGAAGTTAGCAGAAATAGTCTAAACCGGAAGTAAAGGGTCTCTGACACACTATGTTCCTATTTGATGATTTAATAAATGATAATGATTATATAAAACTTAATTTAATCTAAATACCCTAAAATGTTATTTGAGACTGAAAAAACAATGGTGTTAATTATTGATAGAAGTGAGTAATGACTATTCGGCGAGAAGATCCATTGTTTGACAAGTTTAGTCAGTTCTTCATACTTCCTATAGTCTATACTATTATACAAAAATCAGGAACGACGACTACTTCACAATTAGTATATAATCTAGATCTGTGCGCATGCTATCACTAGTCTGCATCAGTTCCGAGTGGCTCGCTACCTAGATCACTGCTGACCTTCGCCCCTGCGGAGGCGGTAGTGTTTAGGTACAGTCGAGCATAGTACATTTGTTTTGGTAAAATAAGTATGTATTTACTAACAAAAAGTATCCATGTAGTATATCAACTATCTGGTGTCCACAACACAAGCCTCGTTGCTTAGTGTGGCGCTAGATGGCGCTGTGTGTAATGTCCAGCGATATTTATTTATGTATTTTGATACAAATGGAGAAATTTTATTATTGCATTCGAGGCGGAATTAACACCCGAGCCGAAGGTAGTAAATACATTGCATGTTGAACTTAATCGTAGTGTGATAAGAACCAGTTTCGAGGAAGTGTATTGAAAAGTTAATTGGTATACAGGTATAAAACCACACTCACATCTGCCTTGTATATACCTTTTGTTCGTCACCTTGCACTCCTCCTCTCATGGTCAGACCATTTTAAGCATACTCTTTTCAATTTTTGACACTATTTCTTCTACTTTTTTATTTATTTCATAATGCTAGGATCTGACTTGAGCGTTTGATTATAAAACTATTCAAACTCGATCTAAGGTGATTCCGTCATTGTAATGAAGAACCAGAAAGCCAGAATTTAAAACTTAAGTAGAGTTTGACGTGTCTTAAACTTCAATTAGGTACTTAATTCAGGAACCGGCAATTAATCGTATTGACACAAGATAACATAACGGCGCAGAGGTATCCAGTAGAGGTACCTAAAACACCCATATTTCGTCAGTTGGATATGTTGAATCTAACATAGTTATGTCATGTGATGCCAAATATTCAGTCAGCACACTCACATCATACTTTTAGAAGTACCTATGTAACTGAGCTGTAAGTGTCGCAGGCATATCGTATAACACGCCGTGTTATATAAGGGCGCGCCGGATTATAAAACGTCGCTGTTTTGTACTGCGGCGTCATCACGTTCAGCCGAATTGCAATTCGGCTGAAATAAGGTACGTCGCATTGAATGAGCACTTTCCGTTCGTCAAAGCGGCGCGTCGGCGTAATAACGTGCCAGCGGTGCCGGCCGCCCAAATACAAACGGGCGCATCGTCCAAACGCCCGCCGCTTTGTTGAATGTATCTCCACCACAATCCGGCTGAACGTAAAGACGGCGCATTACAAAACAGCGATGTTTTTCAATCCGGCGCGTTTTTATGTAATGCGGCGTGTTGTACGATATGGCTACGACATAATTATGTACCAAATAGCTTATTCGACTTATTTACTTCGAGTTAAAATTGAAACTGTGGTTAAAGCTGTATAAGGTGACTGTGTCTCTTCTCTGTGTTTGGCATTGTTTCTCGTACCGAACCGTTATTGGATGTTTTTCAGCATCTTATTATGCTTCAGTAAGTGTTTCAGACGCTTTGAGATAGTAATTGCCCCATTCTCTTAATTGTATTCTAATCTTTATTTACACTGTTTCTTCTTTTGCCAGCTTGTTAATTACTGTATTCTAAGCAATAGGTACGTTTTGTTAAAAAAAACCGTTAATCGGCAAATGTGTTTTGTTGTGCACGTATATATCTTAATAATTGCAAATAATACATATAAACTAATTATAAATGAAGTGTGCATTCAATAAATAAATAATATATCAGCCCATCTATGACCTACCCACAAAATGACTGTTTTTTTCCCCATGGAAGTTAGAACACACAGAACGCAAGAATTTACGAAAAACACAGCTACTTCCTAGGAAGTAAGTACTAACTAAACACGACTGACTTCTCTCATAATAGCGAAAGCAGAACAGCTGGTTGTTCATATTTAATGTTCGATGAAGCCAAATATGTGATAACGGATTGAGGCAGACACAACGCGCGTGACAAATGTTTTAATGGACGTTTTATTTAATTCGTCGTGTTATGAGAGAGTTTAATGATCCTGGGAACTGTACAATGTACACACACACACAGAACGGATGGTGACTGGAGAAAGGTCAGCACCTGCTTTCAGAAGTTTAAACGTATTGTATAATCACTTCACTGCGCTTCTTGCACGAAAAGGCATGCTACGTTGGCTGTGCGGTTCATTTGTTTCTACCAGCTACGCACCTGAGCGTATCGCGGAACTGAGTGCATGGTCATGGGACACGAAGGTGGGAATATGGGGCCCCATGTTCACGCCCCGCCTCATTGTCAGTCGTGTCTGGCTAGGATGTGGCTTGTGGGCAGCTACTGCTGTGGAGCGACGCCACTCATTTTACGTAACGTAATTGTAGAGTATAGACTAAAGTACTAACACATGGTAACTGAAGTAACCTCGCTGTTCATGACACACCACATTCTGTGAGCGACGTCCGTCAAATACCTACTCGTGATGGTTGACACTTTCATGTGAACAAATATTTCTGCGATATCGCCAGCTAATAAACTGATTCACTAAAAGAACAGCGAGGAACCGTTAGTAATTCATAGTTCATATACATCGATAATAATTCGGATCGTAAGGCTTGCGAAAAGGCCGTTTTCCAATAAAATAAGTAACTAACATGACGAAGATTACCTGCCCAAGAGCCCAATTTAGGCAAAACCACATAAAAAGTCACGGAACGATGTTGGCGAATTATCCAGATTGTTTTGGAGGAGTGCCGAATTAATCGGTGTCAGGTTGGACCGGAGTAACGGTGCGGGCGATGCGTCCGGCCTTTGCCCACACGTGTACATAAACTGGGCATACCTTGCCCAGTGCCCACATATGCATAACCCGTCGCTTTGTATGCGGAGCCGCGGGCAGCCGCGCGAATGCGAACGGACGCGATTTTTGATATATCGGCTCTCGACCGCATTTCGATTTGGCGAGGTTTCAATACTTGATAGGATTTGAGTTTGTATGTATAATGTACGACGAGCATCATACTGGTACACGGCATGCAATTTGACACACGGCTATCATATTATGGTATTCCGATGTGCTAACGGTATGTAACAGCATCAAATTTGTGCTGTGTTTTATTTATCCCTCAATAAGTGTACGTTAATTCACCAAAGTGCAATTATTCATAGAATGAACCTGGTTCAATAACCATTAAAATGGTCAACCAATAATACTTTTCGTTCAACATGTTTTTCTTCCCTGAGTCGACCTCATCCATATACCTAGAATCAGCAATAATATTTAGAGAGCCGATGCTCAAAACCGGCCGGTGCTATTAATAAAAAAAACGATTTTTCGTATAATAAAGACTCCCAATTTTCGTAAAATTATAGCACGCGTATTCAATCAGTATAAATCGAAGGAACCGGGTGATTGCTGACAAAACACCAAATCCAGCTGCACGAAGGGCGACTTTCAATAGCTGAAGCAACCACTTTCTCCACTGTTTGGAAAATGCAGCAGTGGTTTTTCTTACACAGAAATTGATGATCTTTCAGATGAGCGTTGGTTTTTAGGGTTCCGTAGTCCTGACAGGGAACCCTTATAGTATCGTCACGTCCGTCGGTCTGTCTGTCTGTCCGAGGACTTGCTAAGAGACCGTTAATACTAGAAGCTGTAATTTTGTATGGGTGTGTATATTAATTACGCTGACAAAGTGGTAAAATATAATTTTGGAAAATATTTTTTTTTAGGGTAGTCCTCTGCCCCATCGTGTGGGGTATCGTTGAATAAGTATTTTAAAATGACTTGGGGGTTGCTAGTAGGTATTATTTTTCGGTTGAACATTACATTGCTACATTTACGAAATATTAAACTTTAAAGTGCAAATTTCAGCTCTGGTAGCCCTACCCCTCCCCCCCTCTAAAAGCTAAACTGCTGGCTTAAAAATTTGGAAAAATTCATAAAGATAGTGAATTCCATGAACTTTAAAGGAAAATTATAGCGGTTCAGATAACTTTATTAGTTTAGCAGTAATAGTCGTTGAATTGGGTGTTGGATAATTTTGTACCAAATACAAAATCCTTAGAATAAATCCTTTAAACTGACTTAGATGAAGTAGTTGCTTGTTTATAACGGGTAAAGACTTGCATTGAAAAACAAAATCTAAAATATAACGAGCTATTACGGAACCCTACACTGCGCGTGGCCCGCGACACGCACTTGGCCGGGTTTTTCAGGACTCCGATCATACTAGATACCTAAAAATCGGTTTTTTTTTATTGGCACCGCCCGGTTTATCGCATTGCAACTTTGCAACAACGCCATTTCGTGTTCCCCCATTAATAACGAAGCTAATGATATATATCACCTGGGAGTCTATCAGACTAGTGACTAGTTTAGTGTCATCGGCTCTCTAACTAGGTATAAGTAAGTAATTGTAAAACAGTGTGTTTCAATTTTAGTGTACAATAAAGTATGTATATTCTCTCTGTCTATTATCATGTCATGATGAAGTGATATAATAATATCACGTCCAATATTGTCGCCCTTGGCACAATTTTCAGCTTTCATAATAATATGAAGCTGTAAAAGTGCATCGATGAGCATGAAGTGCATATCGCCATGTCGAGAACACTTCAATGACAGTACCGGGGCAATTGTCATATCACACTTGCTCGCCATGGAGGTTTTAGGATGATTGGATGAGCACTGAAGTGTACATCGGCGCACACCTCCGGGTATTAAGCTCTGTTACCATGTCACCTTGCTCATCACCAGCCTAGCCTTTTCCAACTATGCTGGGGTTGGTTTGCGGTCTAACCAGACGCAGGTCATGCAGCTGAGTACCAGTATTTTACATCAAGCGACTGCCTATGTTTATGTCCGCCCCAAGACAGGTTCTGGGTGACGTGCCGTGACGTGACTGGTGTCATCGGTAAACTGATTGTCGGACTTTCAGACTTCCCCGCCCTTCGCCGTCAACATGTACCACCTTGCTGACTGGCTAATAATGAATAAGGACCACGGCATGAACTAGCCGCAACAACAGAAAGGGAAAATATCAGCAGACAAGAGGTCTCTTATGACCATCTCCTTGGGCCACTTGGACGCCCTCGATAACAACTTGGGAGGATACTGGAGTCTGGAGAAAATGCACCTCAGGCCTTGTTTCTTCACACGATTTTCACAAAACAGTTGTATCAAGGTACCTATACGCAGAGAGCAGCGGTGGCCCAGTGGTGGCAGCCCCGACTTACTAACAGAAAATCGTGGGTTCGAACCTAGACAGGCGCATTACTTTGTGTAATTTATTTCATCACCACTGCTCTCAAAACGGTGAAGGAAAACATCGTGAGGAAACCGGCATGTCCTAGAACCAAAAATTCGAAGACATGTGACATCTACCAATCCGCACTGGGCCCGCGTGGTGGATTATAGCCCATTCCCTCTCATTGAGAGGAGGCCGTGTCCCAGCAGTGGGAACATGATGATGACCTATACGCAAACGCTTCATCTTCATTATATTCATTGATGATATACTCTGCTGCTAGACCTCCTGTATCTCACATTCAGCGGATTCCCACGAGGTCGGTCTACCTGCAAGTACTTTTACTTACTATTTCTGCGGAACCTCTGGGTGAGGTCAAGCAGTGCTGTGACAAGTGTCACTCACCACTGCGACATCATTACCGAACCACGGTTCGAGGAGTTGTTGACTGTGGGTGGATCGAGGTGAAGGCCTTGGTCACATTCTTAATGCGCACCGGTTTTTAATGCGTATCATAATGATATTAGAGATTTATTGACGGAAATATTTTCAATGTCAAAAACAAGAATTAAATTATTGTAAGGTCAAAGAAACCTACAGGCTATGGGGCGGGAAGCAGAACCACTATTAGAGAGCGTAATTGTGATTTGACGCACAGAAAACCCCGGGGTTATTCCATAAGTCTTCCTATTTGTCAAATTTTCCGCGGACCTCTAGAAATAGAACCACGAGAAACATAAAAAAACCTGTAATAACAACGCAGAGATCGGTTCTTTAATTATGCATAAATCCGACGGAAACCACACATCTCGGCGCTTTTTACAGCGATCATTATTGTAAATGCTTAAGTTCTTATAGCATTACAAGCGAAAAAACGTTCACAAAAACATGCATGATTTATATAAATACAATACATAAGTAATAAAAATTTGTTGCAAAATTCACATCATTAGAACAAAACATTGTCACAGAAGGTCCACTAAAACGTTTATCATGCACGGCTGAAAATGAATCAAGAGCAGTTTTTTTTTATGGCAAATTGATGACTTTACGTCGTGTAGGTACAGTTGTCGCGTGCGTTAAACACAACAATACATTCCTGCCTATGCGCACGTTCGCTTCAAAGAACTGCTGATCCAGCATCCACCACAAGGTGCAGGTTAATAACAATAAGAATTTTATTTTCATTGTTAAAGAAATGACCCTTAGTTAAAACTATAATTATTTATTTAATCTGTAACTATGTGACAATCGTTTTATTTGATCGGTGGTCCCCAAACTAGGTCGTACGGGTCGTCCTGTATGTCAGGGAGCAAAATAGATAAACCTTGATAGATGTCCCATATCTTCGAATTTTTGGTTATAGGACATGCCGGTTTCCGGGTTCCCACGATGTCTTCCTTCAGCGTTATGTATCTGAACCAATCGTTAAAACATTGCCACCGCAGGAGCAGGACATGAGTCTGACGCCTGCGCCTGCGCCGCGCACTCTCGACACACGTATAAGGAGTGGGTCTTCTAAGCTCGCTGTTATCGTCGCTCGTCCGTGGTTCAGTATCAAGGGTGCCGCTACGCGCTCGGCCGTTGGTCGTTGTTTAAAACTAACAGTTACGTAAGCGCGCGCGCAGTGCCGGCATGAGACGCGCGCTGCACGCTGCGCCCGCGTCGGCGGCGGCGCTGGCGCACGCATTCACACTTGTTCTTGCTGTAGTGGCTTATAGAGCAGCATCCGCAGCTTCACTACCACAGACTCTTGACAGCCCCCTGTCAGCCCTGGGCGCCATCCTCCCGCCCTTCGTCAGCAACCACTTCGATGAGCTGGTGAAGGCGGCGTCTGCTAGCTGTACGTGTTTGTTGTGATCTTTTTTTAATGATAGTGTTATCATGAAGTGATGCATTGTGATAATGTGGTGATCAGTGTCCATACTGTCCATCATCTGAAAGTGGACCACGAACTGATGGTATGATAGTCATAACGTCATCATCGATCATCTCGCAGATAATGTATCCGTCGTAATTGTGAGAAAAGTCGATGGTAACAAATTAATAAATCCATCAATTCAGACTCGTCTCCCAACGTTCAATTCAACACTGCTTACTCTTTGACAATAGAATGGGTGAAGATTTTTATGATAAGTTGTAGCATCCAAATACTTCCAACTACCCACATATTATTTCAATGAATCACAGTCTGTCACGCCGCGCAAGTAGCACTATGATAAGCCAACCAACGGACATTAGTGACATAACTAAAAATGAGATATTGCAGAGATCACAAGAGATAAAGGCTAATTATACTTCCATAGAACTACGAGGCTCCTATCACCTTCGTATTGCCACGTAGACAAATCTGCTCGATCTCTATTCACTGGCACTGCTGGTCATGAGAGTCTTCCAACTAAACCACAAATAACAACGGGTTCCTGTACTTAGTTGTACATTTCGATCTCCGAATTCTGTTGCCAAAAGTGAACGTCCTATAAGCCGCTTAGTTGTATGAAGTATTACTTCAGCTGAATATAAGACGTAAAATTGATCTCTGATTCATCTTAGGCCATTATGATTGTGTTTAAGTCTACCGTGAACTTCATAGAACGAGGTTGCGATAAGAAATACAGGTATCCTTTGCTCTGTTTGTCTTTGGTTTTCCCTAGGTCTGGGTCCGTTCATGTAAGAGTGCAAACATTATTGTAGGACAGGCCTTGTTTGCTTGGATAATGCTTTACTGCAGTACCTAAGTGCAAAAGTCCCCCCGTTATCGTAGGTGCTGTTGCACCTAAAGACTAAGAACCCCAATAAAGTGAAATTCTATCAGTGATATTGCTAAAGGATGGTGTAGTCAACAAATGATGGGCCAGACACCTAAAGGTTGTGTCAACGACATAGAATAGTGCTGTAGAGATACGGAATGGGAAATCGATTGCCATCTCTAACCCCTCTGGTGAGTTGAATACCACAGTGAAGTTCAAGATATGTACATTTTTAAATTAATCAGTCAGAAAGTCAATCTTCGATCTTACTCGAAGGAGTGAAGCGAGGCTTTACTTATTTTGTACATTGATTCACTTCTGCTCAGAGTAAACAGTGGCTAACCTTTGCATAGTATTACAAGTCTAAATTAAACACAATTTAATGAATATCACATTAAGAGGCCCTCCAGACACCTCGCACAAGATCACACTTCAATGTTCCGCGATGCTGCGATGCTTGCATTATTTGCTTTAGTGACTTTTAATAATAAATGTCATGTAAATGTAATGTCATAAACAAAGTGTAAAATAACTTTAAATACTGCTTGCTACTTTAAATAATTTTATAATTTATTCTAAGAAAAAAATAATTAACATAGAATCTCAATGGATCGAAATCTATTATGTACAAAGGTAATAATTTAAAATACATCGACAAAGGTCAATGTTAGTAAGTTGAACAACACCAACAAACGATCCCCGCTGCGAGCGAGTCGAGTGGGCGAGTGCAGTACCCAGTGTAACGTGAACTGCGGCCAAACATTCACATGTACTGAAATTTGCGGAGTTTGACCACAGTTTGACACTCGCCCTTACGAGTAGCGCCTCCTCGAAGGTCTCGATATGTGGTGGACGCTTTGCATCTTAAACAATGTATTAAAACGTGATTTATGGGCGATAACTACGAATTATATTGAAACTTAGTAAACATTATAATCAAAATAACTTTATGATCATGTTAATCATATTACTTTGTTCAGTATTGTATTTTCTGACGTCAATTCTTAACGGTAGACCAGATATTGACCACAACGTCGAACAAAATTGACGTTCTAAGTAAAATTGAAATCTTTCCCTGAAATGATGCAATCGAAGAAGATATAAATTTAACCTCTTTAGAAAATAGCAGCAGAGTTTGCTTTCTGTGAGTGTAGCGTTACTTGCAACATGTTCCAGGTGAAGCTCTTCCGCACCAGCTGCTGTTCGCGCGCACCACGTCGCTGGCGGCGCCGCAGACGCGCATGCTGCGCTTCAAGCGCGGCGGGCGGCGCACGCTCAGCGTGTCGGGCGCGGCCGAGCGCGTGCGGCACGGCGACGCTCTCGTGCTGTACGTGCCCGGCTGGTGGAACACACCCGACGACGCCTCCTCGCGCGCCGTCGTGCACGCGCTCATGACGCGCCACGCCACCGTGCACCTGCTCGACACGCGCCTCTCCTTCTGCCGCGGATACGTCACCGCCGTCTCCAACGTGGCGCCTCTCTCCCACATGCTCTTCAACTTCTTTGAGACGCTACACAAATCAGGATACCCTCTGTCTTCAATTCACATCATAGGCTTCAGTTTGGGCGCACATGTTGCCGGATTTACCGGGAAATTGGTGAGAACGAAACTGAACAGCACACTAGGGCGCATCACAGCGCTGGACCCGGCGCGGCCCTGCTTCGCGCGCTCCGAGTACCGGCTGGACAAGCGCGACGCACAGTTCGTGCAAGTGATACACTCGAGCACGGGCGTGCTGGGCATCGCGGAGCCGGTGGGGCACGCGGACGTGTACGTGAACGGCGTGAGTGGCAAGCACCCCGAGTGCAGTGGCCGCAGCATCAGCCTGGAGTGCGACCACGCGCAGGCCTGGAAGCTGTACTCGGCGTCGGCGATGAACGACCACTCGCTGATGGGGCGGCGCTGCGCCAGCTGGGACGAGCTGCTGCGGGGCGACTGCAGCGGCAGCCAGACCGTGCTGGGCTACTCCTGCAACCCCAGCGAGCACGGGATGTTCCTCTACAAGTCAGGAGAGAAACAAGAGCCGCAGTTGCGAACATACGAGCTGCAAGTTTTCAACCCGTTTAATTTGCTGAGGCCGTTCAGGAACTGGCTTAGTAATAGTTGACAATCATAAAACAATAAACCAAGTATACGTCCACTTAAAACAATACAGTGCATCTGTAATTCAGTGTTCGTGAGTTGTGACAATTTTTGCTGTTTACTCTATGATTCATTGTGAAGTAATTTGCTCTTTTAGATCGAAGTATCTGCACTACGTTGTGATTACGTGACTGTGATATTAGTTAGGTTTGCGCACTGCGTTTGTGAAATGCAGTTTTATAGTAAAAATAAAAATAACCAAACAGCGTGTTTCTTTTACAAGCGTCTAGCGCCATCTATTTGTAATACTTAGTTGACTAAACATTTTTATGTAGGCATGTTTTTGTAACTATCCGCTTGGTGCCGCCACCGGCGTCTGAACTTAGTCAAGATTGATGGCCAGGGTTTGCCAACCATTAAGTTGGACAGAGATTTGTGCGATGGATATTTACATTATTTATTTAACCAGGCACATAAATTGTGGTTATCTGCCGGTTGGTAACCTTAAAGAACAGCTCCAGCTGGTACCGTTGCACCCGCTCATAATAGAACCATTCTGTGACTGTCTTCCAGACTACAGTGAAGTTTCTAAAAGGAAATGCAATCAAAGAATGTAATGTTTGGGCTATTCTGTAACTGATAACAACACTGGATAGTGTCTCTTAGAGCTCCCACACATTCCACAAGATGCGAAGCGATATTTAAAAAAATCTCAAAACGACATGAAAAGCATCAATTGAATTGAATTGAACGACCGGACGACGACGTTTACTTTTTGGGATCAAATATCTAAAACGCGGCACGCCTGGTAAGACGTCTCCTAAACTATTCAAATCAGATTAATAGCCTTCCTTTTGGGCGTGAAATTTCATTAACCTCGCTGTAGTCGGAGCAGCAATTTGGTAAAATATCACGTTTCTCAGGCCATTTATATTCCATCAGAGCTCATCAATATATCCGGGGGCAGCACATCGTGTCCATGACGGCTGATTAATGGTACTCAGCGGGTCGGGGCGGGCCCGGGGGGTGGCTGCGGTGAGGGGGCGGCGCGGAGGGGCCTGCACCCCCGGCCCGGCCCCGCTCATAGTAGACCCGTCGAGTCCAGATTGTATAATAACTACTCCGTCTATCTACTTTTTATCGATTAGGTTCGGGATGCCGCGTGTCGGGACTGACGAGACAGTTGAATGTACGTCAGCATGTCATTGCTCAGAGTCTTTGTGAGGGACCTGTACACAGATATTATTGTAAGTATTCGCAAGGCGCCACGTATCTTAGCAAAATATCTAAGTACTCAATTTATTTACTTTTACCTAATTAGAGCTATTGAATAGAGCTCTAATTAGGTAAAAGTACATTCGTAAGTATCTGTCATCATCATCGCCTTGCCCTTATCCCAATTCATTTGGGGTCGTCGTCGCAAGTATTCATCAATCGAACAAAAAAATTGACCTAGAATTTTACTATGACTCTTACGAAAGTAACGAAACTAAAAACAGTGATAAAGTAATGAAGCGACAAACCACAAATCTTAATCTAGTAACAGAAATGTCTGAACAATTCACAACGAATCAATTACACACTGTTTTTCTTTTCCACTCACTTGTATTTACCAGGAACAGAAAAACTTAACTCAAAATAAAAACTAAGCCTGTACCTATTTTAATTTCCTTAGATATTGTGGGCTATGGTTACTACTTATATCTAATAGCACTGTCCAATTCTTCTAAAAAATCACTAGCAGGTAAGTACCTGCACACACATACATACACATTAAAATAACATAACAGTTGTAGAATAAATAAAGCAAATCGACGGGCGCCGCGTACCTTGTACCTGTCAGATAGCACGATAATATTAAGTTGCTCACTGACAACTTTGCGCATAGATGGCGGCAGGTGTTCAGTGGTTCGACCGAGCGCCGAGCACCGAGTCGGTACTTCTGAACAGACACACTGAACACCCGAGGTGACGTCACAGTGCTGAGCGCTCAATGCCCAACGCTGAACTACAGAGCGCGGCTGGAGTTGGCCATTGTCCGTGCGGATTATTAGAGCAGTCCGAATGCGAACTACTTGTACCTAGGTGTTGACATGTCTTGCTTTTCTTGTTGTTAGCGTTGATTATTATTTTAAGTTGAACTTAGGATTGGACAGTAGTTTCGTAAAAGAAATGAAGGGACGGTGACGTTTTAAAAATTGTCTATTATAGTTCTCTGAGGTTTTGTGTTTCATTTTCATTCCTGTAATATGTCGCTCTTTGGGGGAGAAGTAATAAAAACTCAAATGTTATGACATAGAGACCAATGTTTATCTGTGTACATAAGAACTACTGTAGGTACTTATACATGAGCACTGTTACTGGTTTAACAAATAGGGGTCAAATATAGGTCAAACAGTACAAGTAGCGTGATAGCGTGTTAAATAAACAACCGTTATTACAGCCGACATGTAAAATATTTTGTTAAATAAAAGACAAAACAACTGTGAATAAATAAGCGCTCCAGTTCACTTCAGTAACAAGATTATGAGAACCAACTAATGACTTTTACTGAGAATCGCAACTATCTTGAGAGTACTTAAGGCTGCCTATCCTGCCAGCAGTCGGTCCATTACGTCGGGCCCCCGGGCCCCGGGCCCCGGCAGGTACCCGTGTTTCCGCGGAGCCGTGGAGGCTGCCCCCCGGTCGCCCACGGTTGCCCACGTGGTTGGCCACTCGCTGCCCTATAATTGGCTAGTTTCTACCATCGACAAATTGCAAATCTATTTAGTCCGTCAGTTAGAATATTGGAAAATAATGGACACGTATTTTTTGTTTTTGTAAATCAACGAATATTGACCAAGATAAAATGCATCAAAACTCGGGAGTGGGGGCTCGTGACGTCACAACGCACTCAAAATTATACCACGGCGTGACGTATTGAGAATTTTAAAAGCGTCCTATCTTCGTCAATTTTTGTTGACGCAACAAAAGAAAAAATACGTGTCCAATATTTTTTGGAAATCTATCTGACTGACTAATTAGATTTTTTTAGTCATCTACCTATTCTAGGAACATGTAATGGCGCGATGAGACGTCCAGACCAGTCCAGCCCGCCTACAGATACAATTTGTATGTATATATGTGCAGACAAAAGGACGCAGAAGCTACAACCGAAATAATATTAACTTGTATTTTAACTACATAGCTTAATAGGTACGGATGCCTGCGGTAATGGTAAATTCCTTCTACAATTCAGAATTAATGGCAAGTCTGCATCTGTATTTTTTATGTACTGCGAATCAGTTTGAGTTGGAAAAACACGTGGCTCAGATGAACACGTGGCCAGAAAGTCATGCGGTCTCTCTATAGATTCAAGCATTTCTTCCCATCTAGCACCTTTATAAAAAGTTGAAGTAAATAAACATGAAAAAGAATAATTTTCATACAGCAGGTCTTATGTGTTTTATTTTTTTAGTCCAATCAATTTTTTTTTTGTAAATCGCAAAAAACACTTATTTCGCACTATTCGGCCGCAGTGACTGACGTAACAACTGCTTTGTAGTGCAAGCTGATTAGAACTTTATTCTAACAGTATTTCAAACGAAGTTTGAACCACCACAAATAGAGTTGCTAATTTTAGGGTTAGAAGGTCCTCAAGAACATCAAGAATGTTATACATTTCCGATAGCTAGTTAGGTCGGAAATGTATAGATTTCCTAGGAAAAGTGCATTTACAAAGGAGACCATAGATGTCCTATCATCTATTTTAGGAAATCGTACACATTTCCTAGGAATTGTTTACAATAACAGCCTATTTAAAATAGAAGATTATTCTTATGTGATTATGTCGCCGTGTGATGGCTACCATTTTATTTATTATAGAAGTAAAGATGTCTAATATTGATACAGTCGAGATCTCAAACTTTTTTCAGTAAAACTGCGGGTAACCAGCGGGACCCTAAGCCTCCGCTGTCCGTCCGTCCGTCCGTCCGTCCGTCCTCATGATCTTTAATAGGTAGACAATTGACATTTTCTGTTGCCGCTATAACAACAAATAATAAAAACCGATAATGAACAGAAGGACGAGGACTCAAAAGGTCTGCGTCCAATTTCAGCATTGAAAACAAAGATACAACTAAACTTTCCCGTCAGTGCACTGTCACAGTGTGCAGCAGTGCCAAGTGTGCCAACACTTTATTTAAACATTCGAGAATTTAGTAAATCGACTTGAACAGAGTTAACGCTTGTTTGCCGACTGACTCTATTCTATAGAAAATATTTCACAAACAAAGTTGTGGATCTCGACCATTCATTACTAGCCATTGTGCCTTATATGAAAAGAAATCTATTGAGTTTCACAATGTTCTTTGTAATGGTATGAATGACTGGAGATACGCGTCACATGGGTGAATGAGCCACTACTTGGTACTTGGCATTCACAGATTATTCTAATGTGTACTTAATAATAATATGTAGTTACTTTCGCTTCAAGTATTACCTACGCCAGATTATTCTAATACTTAATAATAATATTTAGTTACGTACGCTAACTGTTGTCTACGACTCACGAGGTATGCCTGCGTGCATTTTGTATTTTTTTATTATTACATTTGTTACAAACAAATAACCAAAATGAAAATTAGCCTCCGACATGTTCCAGGTCCCAGGCCACCATGTGTCAAATTATCAACGACAGACTGTGTTGTGAGTTGTCCGAGTACTTGCTCTTTAGAAGTCGGTTAAAAATAAATCGTATGGGCGTAAAGGCCACTCAAGTAACAAGTTTCATAAAACATATCTATCGTAATTAATTGACGAACTATCAACTACGGTGGAACTACAGGGTGGAACTAACGAGTAGGTATATAACTTCTTTATTAGCATACATTCTAACAAGCTAACACAATCATTTTAATTCTTCTAATATCAGTTTCACTAGATAACTCTGTCTAGAATGTTAGTTTACACAGAAGTTCACAGAACTGATTCACCCTGCTCCCCGTACTAGTATAAACTGTATTACGATGGAACAGTGTTCTCGGTCGCGGTAATTAGGCAAATCGGCAGGTTACTTACTACAGTTTGACTTGTGGCACTTAAGTTAATTCGGTATAGTAACAAAACAAAGAAAGGTTAGAGCGTTAAATATAAAGGGTATACATTAAATATTTGATATTTTTTTATTTGATGGGTGTTCTAAAAGTTAACATAGTATATGCAAGGTTTTTAGATGCTTTGTTTGTTTACAAAGCTAATACATGTTACTTTTTTGTGATTGATAAATGTCTAACTGTTTTACTGAATCCGAAGGAATAGGCATAACGACAGTATCAAAAAATTGCAAATCTATTTAGTCCGTCAGAGTATTGGAAATTAATAGACACGTATTTTTTGTTTTAGTCAATCAATGAAAATTAACAAAGATAAAACGCATCAAAACTCGGGAGTGGGAGCTCGTGACGTCAGAAGTAGCTAAAAATTATACCTAGGCGTAAAGTATAGAGAATTTTAAAAGCGTCATATCTTCGTCAATTTTGGATTACGTAACAAAAGAAAAAATACGGGTCAAATATTTTTGGATAATCTAACTGACTAATTAGTTTTTTTTTGTCGTCTCGCCTATTACTCATATCCGCGGAATATTTATAAACATTTAATTAATATTATATTATTGCAGACAGTGAGTCAGCTAGGCTAAAGGAAACGGGTTCTGATCGCTGATCCTAGACGCGTGTCCAGAGGTCAGCCTCTGGGCCTCTGGGCCTCTGGGCCTCTCGTGTAAGTACTTATATTTGAAAGATAAATATAGGCCTACATAACATTATAGGTACAGTTCGATATAACTAATAAAATATATATATATATATGCTGTATTATGTAGGTAATTGTTAGTATAGTTATCAAGTAATTTTCTATTAAATTACTTTGAGATACTTCAAGCTGTTTCAGTAATAATCTGAAGTATTAAAATACAAGGATTTTTTTTCTATATTTCCTTTATTTATTTCTTTACAAATCACTTACATTTAAAAAAAAAAAAACAATAATTTAAAAAAACATTTAAAAACCTTAAAAATTAGGGACTTTTATACAGATGTACAGTCGTGGTCTTTTCCGCCTGATCAGTCAAATTTTTCGCTTAAATCATGCGGAGGCCCGAGACACGCCCCCTTAAAATTTAGGCCTATTAGGAAAGCGTTAACTTTGGCGCGCAAAATAACAATAACTCTCGTTTGACGTGCGTCGTCAGTGCGTTTGGCCAATCGGTATCTTTTTCATTCAATATTTCTACACAAAGTCAACGGGGCGGGGCTAGAGAGCGTTTCTATGTTAGTATTTTGTTGTAAGTGCAAGCAAAAATTTGCTTAGTGGTGATCAGGCGGGAGTGTCCTCGACAGTACAAGGCAGTCCCATCGGACCTTACAATGTAAAACGTAACAACACAAACTTAATTAAGCTATAAGCAGCTCCGGAGCTAGTTGTCGACCACATAATGATGAAAATTATTGCTGTCTACTGAAATAGATTATAGTCATCTACATTTTATATCTAATTGAATGCGATCAATAATTGCGAATTGAGTACGTACTTAATACGATACAGAAGAGGCCCTGAGTCCGTGACCTAGTTCTATTTCTGCACAGTGAAACCATTTTACAAATACTCACTACCGTAAACTAATTCCCTAGGTCGTGGTCGCACGTATATACTAGGGCTGTTCTTGTACATAATAATTAAAATTCCAAAGTAAGTTAAGTTTAATTTAAATAACTTCACGCTTGTTTACGTAATCACGCATTATGGGCAGTCATGTATAGACGTACAGTCGGCAGTAACTTGTGCATTACTGGATGGTCGGAGTCATCGCTAATAAAATAGTCTCTAGTCTCTGGCCGACGGTGCCCGACGGTCATGACCAGTGTTGCCAACCGTACGATTTAAATTGTATTTATACGACCTTTTTGGCTCAACCTGAAAGCATTTATTTCAATTAGACCATTACGGCACTTTTTAATGTCAAAAATACAAAAATAAAACAAAGCTACAGTCCCAGTCACAAGGCATAATAACTTGAGAAAGTACTGTAGTTGCCCATTCCCTAGCGTAGATCTCTATGGAGAAGAACGGGCAAGAAACTCCATGGACACTCTTTTAAATCAAAATATTGTTACAAAATCTTGGTTACATCATTCATGTTAAGACGGCTCTTGTACGATGTACGATCGAGTAATCGAAATCGTACGCAAAATATACGATCTTTTCACTACTTCGTAATTATTTCGACACGGTCTCAATTTCGATTCGAATAACAATAGTTCGACTACTCATTGCTTCGACAGAACATCTAATCGACTACCATTAGTCCGACAGAACATACTTTGACAACACACACCTTCGAAACGCACTACTTACTTCGACAGAATCCTTCTTCGATACGCACTTGTTCGGCGGATCTCTATTTCGAAGGAACATACCTTCGACATAATACTGACAAATTAAATTAATTTTAGATATTATAAACAAAACACAAGTAGAAAACATGAACGAGCTAAACTTTTTTGTATTTTTATGAATGTATTCAATAATTTTTAATCCATCTGTCCAATTGTACATACATAGTCGCAAAAGTTACGATTTCAATCCACTGAAATCGAGAATTGTTAGCATCAGAGCTTACATAATCAAGGTAGAGGACAACTTTTATCCGTATTCGAGATTTTAAATCTGTATCTATGGAAATGACACCTAATCACGATTTAATTTGAGTTTTAGAATATACCCCTAAATAAAAATAAAAAAATCAGTTATGAATCTTAAGGACGCTGTTACGTTTTCGATGCACTCAAATTTGGGTATCTAAAGTCGCACACAGCAACATCGTGCGTACGCACACATTGAACCAGTCTGAGCGTTCGTTTTTTTACTTCACTTATATAATCTGGGTCCTTGATATAATTTTTTAATTTTATTGCGTTAGGGAATATGCATGTATTTTTTTCTTCACTTAAATCAATAAAATAAACACTAATATCAACCCAAGAAAAGTATTAAAAGTTAAGTTCAACGATTGCTTGTCGCTCAAAAATAATATTAAACTTCTGCAATTTTCTACGACAGTTCAAACGTCCGTGGCTATCGTGGCCATGATGTGACGTCATTTACCTCAATCTGCCTTGTTTACATCTAATTTTTTAACCTTAATAAAATAATTTTATGTGCTTTAGTCAAGCATAAATTGCAATAACAATATTATAATAAAATATTCGTCAAACTTTAAGTATGTTTCAAATAAAAGTGTTTTTTTGACATACAGACTTTGACGTCACTACCGGCGTTATCGAGGGACGATGTGTTTTGAGAGTGCGTTCCGTTTCACTAGAAACATGCCACATAAAACAATAAATTGTAAAATAAGTTTATTTATTTATTTAACACTTCAAGCACAAAGTACAGAGGCGGACTTAATGCCATATGCATTTTCTACCATTCAACCTTTAGGTGATGCAGAGACAAGCAGACAGTGGTAGATGTACATCCGAAAATAATTTAATTAAGAAAATAAACTCGACAGAAGTTATGTTTTAGAAACTTAAACAAGTGATCCACAATGTTCTTATGCTCCAATACAAAGCATTTTTAATAAATAAAAAGAGTCTTGTATTTCATGCATATTCCCTATTGATTCCTGAACATTACTTGGACCTTTGAAAGTGCACTTGGTATATACACACATCAATACGGTCTAGGGATATTTTAAAAAAAGCGAATTACTATCAATGTGTTAATTATTTATATGACATGTATATATTTAAAAGATACGTTATTTAATATTCTACCATTTTTTAATAATGGTTAAGGTATAGATTAAAATTTCAGGATTTTATGGAAAAAAAATGAAGCATAGACGGAAACCGTATATGAATGAACTTTTAATTTGTGAGTAAAAACTGAAAAAAATAGAAAAATCATTTAATTTGTGTTTATAAACATGAAGTTAGTAGTCTGAGAAAGCGCCCATGATGTTCATAACACATCGGCAACGATTCGGCATGCTCAGAACAAGGTTGTCAATGTCTTGCTGCGGAATATTGTCCCATGTCCTTCTGAGGTGCGCAAAAAGTTGATCTTCTGTAGCCAGATTTTCAGGAACTTCCTTCAGAGATCTTCTTTGCAGCATATCCCACGCATGCTCAATGGGATTTAGATCTGGCGATTGAGCAGGCCAGTCTAAGGCCCTAACATTATGTGTATGTAACCAAGCTGCTACCGTTCTCGCCGTGTGTGCCCGGACATTGTCGTGCATGAGCAGGAAATCTTGCCCCATTTGTGTTCTGTGGGGCAAGATTACGGGCCCCAGCACCTGTTGGACGTATCGTTCTGCCGTCATATTGCCCCGCACCCAAACGAGATCCGTCCGTCCTCCAAGACGAATTCCTGCCCAAACCATAATTGTTCCTCCTTGGTATGGGTGAACTTCCTGAGGGTTCTGGAGACGGCTCCATCGTCCAGGAACTCGCCAAACACGCGTCCTTCGTGAATCTGGATGGAAGCCGAACCTGGATTCATCCGTGAACAGCACATTGGACCATTGGTCACGGCCCCAGTCCACGTGGTTCCGAACCCATTCTAATCGTCGTCCACGATTGCCTCTCTGTAAAGGTGGGACCCGGAGTGGTCTACGAGAGCGTAGATTGCTTTCATGCAGTCGCCTTCTTACAGTTTGGTCACTCACAAGCACTTGGTGTTCCACTCGCAGCCTTTGGACCAATTGAGTCGCCGTTGCATTTGGTTGTGCTCGCGCAGTAATTTGCAAAAATCGGTCTTGTCTGGGGGTAGTGATGCGACTTGGCCCCCGGTGCCTCTCCGCTATTTCACCTGTGGCACGATAGCGTGTCCACAATCTTGAAATTACATTTTGATGGGTCCCTATGGCCTCAGCAACATTACGCTGAACAGATCCAGCTTCCAGCATTCCCACAGCTCGTAACATCTCCGCCCTCGTCAAATGTCGGCGTTGCATGGCTACAATACCTCAATTTTAACTTTATCTTTCGTTTAAAAATGAAAAAAAACTGTAACTAAACGTAATTCGTATTGTTTTCTAAATTTCGCACAAATGAAAATTCCCTCTCCTATACATCAAGACATTTTTATGCCACCGAAACAAAAGAATTTTTAAAAATTTGAATTTGGAATTAGTCTGAGATAAATTACAAACAAATCGGTGTATAAAAGATTCCAATGCGGCCAGTACTTTTCGAGTTATTTAATTGAGTATGAAATATCCCTAGACCGTGTTGATGTGTGTAGTTCTGTTACTTAGTACCGTTGCGTCGCACAGTATGTTATTTTGCCTTAGTTGCGGACATGCCAGTTTTATGGTTTTGTTTTGGAAATTGTTAACCAAACAAAACACCTATTACCACCACACACACACATACACACACCCACCCCCCTTACATCCCCCCCATCCCCTTTACATCCTCTGAACCTGTGTTTTGCTAATAAATGATTTGTATTTGTATTATAACTCCGCCAGCTCTAAGAGAAAATAAGAAAATCGACAAACTAAAAACCATATAAACACAATATTTTGTTTTTGGATTTGTTTTTTACACTAAATGTATTAATTAAGTTATGATAGGAATTCACTAGGAACCATTTTTTTTAACTTATCTTGCTGGGGTTATGTGGGTTTTTTTTTCTATGACTTAGTAATTAATTTTTTGTCTGGCTGTTTTCTTTAAAAATCTAATTGTTGATTACTGTAGTGACTATCGCCACACAAAAAAAGAAATTTTGAATTTTAAAATTGTGGTTTAGGGTTGTCAATCAAACCTGTGTGCAACATACAATACTGTTAGGGAGAAATGAGGTTTTACGTAGTATTAGGAAGAAATGAGGTTGTACGCAGCACAAGTTACTCGCGAGAGACTCTTGTAGGGAATATTGCTCCGATTTATCAATAATCCTATTTTCATAATTCCTAAATTTCAATATTCCGAACGTTCTTAATAACTATTCTCAAAATACCGAATTTCATTAATCCGAGTCCGACTCATTAATAATACGAAACATTAAAAATAAGAATCCTTTTTTTTTTTTTTACCTACATGTTGAGAGTTTCGCGGCACGGGGCTCCTAAAAGGGGGCCTAATTTTTTATTATTTTTGCAATAGGACGCACCGTTTTCAAGATATAAGCAAATTTAGAATTTAGAACCTGCTACGACTCTATGACGCGCGCTCGCTACGCTCGCATTTTACATTACACACACCCACTTTCTGTCACAAATGTTGTCGACGCTCCGCCGGCCTTCGGCCTAAGCCAGCTAGCAAGACTTTAACGACAATTTTAGCAGTTTATTCGAAGTATTGAAAATCGGAATGTTTTTCGGACTAACGATAAATCGAACATGTGATTCTTCGGACATATGAAAATCGGACAGCAAAAAATTCGTATTTACGACAGCTTGACCTTATCCATCCATATCCTAACCTTACTTATATAATAGCTGCTTAACCCCACTCATCCATTTTGCAACCTTGTCAACAACTACTTAACCTTACCCATCCAAATGTTTTTATTTTAGCTAATAATTTTTCAGATGGAGATCTGGAGATGAATATAATTATCTTTAAATTAAGACCATGATATCTTCACATATGTGATTGCTTATACATTAAAACGGTACCTAAGAAACTGTTATTTGTAGAAAAATGTAAATGCTAAATGTTGATTCATGTTCCATAAATGATAAATATTGATTCAAAATTATAATTACATTCCGTTTTAAAATTAGTTACGTTGTTTTATTGAAATTTCATTACGTACTATTTTTTTCCTTGAAATGTTGGCAAAATACGATCTTTTCTAGTCCATGGTACGATCTTCAAAAAAATAAAGTTGGCAACACTGGTCATGACTGACCGACCATGGTCAGTTCAGTATGGTCGCCGCCCGGCGCGCGCGCATACCGGCTACAAATTATGTTATTGCTGTAAAGTTACACGATGCGGTGCAAGGAAATCTTGTTCGAAAAGCACAAGTATTAAAGATTTATTATTTTGTGCACGGTAATCTAGAGCTCTCGGGTACCTATAGTTATAGCTATCACTTAAGACGTGTTAAAACACTTTTTGAGTAGAGATATCCCCTCTATTGACCTAAGGACTTGCATGCAAATGTGTATGATTGCATCGAACAATGAGGCTAGTTTGAATACAATCAACGCGTACTGTTACCTAATCTTATCAACTATGACTCTATCAAAAGGTTCTATGTAATACTTATAAAAAAATAAAACATCAGTAAAAAGCAAAATAAACCGTTCAATCTGCTTTTGTTACTCGAACTTGAAATAAATCATAGGCCAAACTCCATTCGATAAATCCATAAAAGAAATAAAACATTTCGTTTCGACAATAAAATATATTTTACCGTTCCAAAAGTACGGAGGATTAAATATCGTAGTGGGGTATCAGAAATATAACAATAGTATGGAATTATTATTATTACCACATTGCGCAAGCCGCGGGCATTTCCCGAAATGGCCAGTCACGCTCTGCTGGGCCGGGCAGGCGGGCGTTGTCGCCGCATGAGCAGGACTATTGTGGCAATGTTGGCCGACAGGCGACAGGTTCTCTAATGAGAACCAGCCAAGATTAAAGTTACTTGACAGAATTGGGAAAGTATTTATTGACTCGATTCACCGAGTTATGTAAATCTATTCCATCCATCCGGTGACAGGTATTGTAGACAGACATGTCGTTAAGTTGGCTCCACACAATTGAATATTATTAATTAGTTCATAGAAAAGTTATTTGGTGTACCTACCAAATAACTTTATATCAGGAATCCAGCTGACGCACAATGCACCGACAAATTGAGTTCACTTAAGTATATAAATCACTGCGAACATAATGACCATTTATTTTGTTAAAACATCATGCCAACTAGGCAAGTCCTAATGAGGTCAAGCTATAACTAACAACGTCATTTGCACCAGATAGGCAGTTCTTAGAATTAGTGCTTTGCTAACTTGGGATAAGACCGAGATTTTAGGCCATGCGATGCGTAGGATTAGTGGAAATTTCAAATGGACATAAATGACAAGCTAACTGTCTCTAATTTATGTGCGGCCATTAGCTAGCACAGTTTTGCTAGATCATGTGGACCAGGCTTTAGAGAGGTAACGTTTCAATCAATTCAATTGTTTTCTGTTGAGAACTTAAGAAAAAATAAGTATGTCAGCCGCGTGCCATCAGTGCCATCCCATAATTACTGAGTGTATGACTGTATTAGGTACCGGTGTGCTTACCGCTTTATATGTAACGTGTCACACGTGTCCTCGAATGTATTCAGCAGCGAAGCTTTGTTCAACGAGCAAACCCGAGGGTGAATACAAAGTGTACGGGACCTACTAGCTACATAGATACACAGGTATCTTTACAACGCTGTTTAAGAAACTCTGACAGAGCTTGTTACTCCGGACGTGACGTGCGTCGCAATGCTATTCTGAGCTCAACTTTGTGAACTCAGATCGATATACTTACGAGAAACTAATGACTTTCGTAGGACGCGACGTGCCTCTAGTACAGGCGGAGGGGACGTGATGGGCACATAGGACACCGGACTGTGCGTTTGATCTCTAATGGAGTTTTGATACGCGCCCCGCGGACCGGACGCGGCTGACATTAGGCGCGGCTCAATTGGACGCGCCCAACTAGGAAATTATCGTTTTAGCCGCGGCTAATGCTCCTACGATTATTCTCCAAGTTTCCTGGAAACTAATAATCATAGTTTTATTCGTTAGGAAACATTTACCACGTACTGTGCGTGAAATCTATACGTCCGTCGATGACAACAGTCGGACGCATTCCGATGTTCTCGTTAAAAACGTTTACAAAACACACAGTTCTGTAAACCGTGCTATGTTTAACGTAGATCTAGTTAGCCTGATTTATTGTTCTATTAGCCGGTGCCACGTTACTGGTTGTTATGTAAAAAGTGTCATGTGTGCAATTAGCGAGATAAGGGTGATGACAGATAGTGACACCCCTCGCCCCGAGCCCCTCTCCCGCGCCCCCGGGTACACCGCGCGAACGTGTGCACTGCACAATATGCGACGGAAGAGCGCATTTCGCGCGATTTAATTGTTCCCTCCAACTAGCTGCATGTCGGCTGCGACGGACATGCTATTTTACAAAACTTTTTTGTAAAATTGCCGCTAGCGATGCGATGAGAGCGCAAAAGAGATGAGATCGATTGATGGCCGCACATGTGCCCCACTCATTCCCTTATCTACCTATAACAACAGACAACAATAAGTTAATCTGTTCTGTTGTCTGCAAGTGCTTAAGTTTTCCTTCACGTAAACAGGATGCAGCGAGCGACTTATCACTAAATGTAGCATGTCTGGCATCGCGATCGCACGATGTTGTCTAGATCCTTCTGCCAAACTGTGAGAGACGCCAAACATCAATGCATCATCGATCCTATCGCGAATTCGTGGATACCAAACAGATTCACTGAAACGCGATATGTAAAAACAACGCTAAGTTACAATAGGTAGGTACTTGAATGTATGTTGCGTCGAAATCGTTAATTGGCAACGCTAAAGTATCACATGTGCGCCGGCCGCCGGCCGCCGCCCGGACTCCCGGACAGCAGGTAGTGTGCCCTGTCATGTGCGCCGGCCGCCGGCCGCCGCCCGGACTCCCGGACAGCAGGTAGTGTGCCCTGTCATGTGCGCCGGCCGCCGGCCGCCGCCCGGACTCCCGGACAGCAGGTAGTGTGCCCTGTCATGTGCGCCGGCCGCCGGCCGCCGCCCGGACTCCCGGACAGCAGGTAGTGTGCCCTGTCATGTGCGCCGGCCGCCGGCCGCCGCCCGGACTCCCGGACAGCAGGTAGTGTGCCCTGTCATTTGCGTTCCCTCGTAATTGGCCCAAAATTATTGGTTGCTTGCTATTCCCTTTCGTGTCGCTACGACTTTTTTGGACCAGCAAATGAACTGTATACAGTCTGAGTTGACAGGTTGAAAAGCAGTCAAGCTACACATCGTTGCGATTTATACGCGTTTTGCATGCGGCTGTGTTGTGTAGGCCGCGCGCCGCGCCGCGCGCCGCCGCCGCGCCGCTCCGGTCCGCTGGGCGAATTGGTAGTCGTAATCGCAATGCGGTCCTTAGCCAGCGTGCAGCGTTTGCTAAAAAAGCGCTCAAACCACAATGGAGTTGTATCGATAGCTCGTTTCTCAGAAACAGCGAGACTTGCCTTTGATGCGCCGACGATGTACCGCCTGTATGCCTTGGGAACTCGGTGTGAGAACTTCCCGCGTCGATGTGTCGTAGCCCGTAGGGCGAGCAAGCAGCGAGCGCGAGGCGGGCCCGGCGAGGTACTGTAACGTTACATTTAGCAGGAGGAGCCTGATAAATGTAAGGTCTAATTTAGCACTATCCTACCTAATAGGAGGAAAGCGCAGTTTAAGAGAAAAAAAATGAAAAGGTAAACAGAAATTTAATAAACAAAATAAAATATAACTAAACCTAGGGAACCTATCAGGCCCTACCTACCGGATGGGGAATACTAAACTAAAACACAACACTAAACAGGGAAACCGTCGTGAAGGTCCTTGGTTATGCAGACTCCAGGAGTTTCCTCGCTTAAATATTTGAAATAATTTTATAAACCAAATATCATCATAGACTAAGGTAGGAAGAGAATTAAAAAGTAATTGATAGTTTGACAATTTGGCTTGTCACAACACGAAAATTATGATAATGTTTTATTTCAGCAATTTTTCAGTTTTTGACTCGTAATTACTTCGATTTGTTGAGTGTAAAAATATAAACAAATAAAAAGGATGATAAATAGTATTATAAATGACGAATATAAAGTGTAAGTACTTATAGCATAATACTATAGTACCTATTACAAGTTTTACATTGTTGTAAATAATAAAAGCCGGTAATTTGTCATCGAGTCCTAACACAACAGCTGGCCTAGTCGCCACAGTTCTCAGGGCGTGCTGGTTTCCTCGCTATACTTCGCGCCCTGAATCCGGTACCTACTTAATTTTTAAACATGCGTCTGTCGGTAATTACTAGAGCCGGGCCCGATACCGATACCCTCGACCGCAGGGTTATCATGAAACTGTACACCTCACAGCGAGGCACAGGATGTGGCCATGTGCGCCGGTAACCAGTGTGCCTGCGCGACTTCACCATGACGTACTGTTACACATACTCGTACAACATTTATTACATAAAGTTAGTCGACTGTTCTTAATTATAAACATAAAATTCACGCTACGATCCAGTTTAACGATGCTCTTCAACATGTTTGAGTGCTAATGCAATTAGTAGCAGATAGAAGAGCTGCTCGATACATTAATTAGAGAAGCAGCGCGCTGAGCCAGCCGGGTGCCGGCCGTGCCGCCCAGCCGAGGGAATACTGAAATATACCGTCATGTTTAATATTTATGCGAATATTATATTTAACTTTCAAACTGGTTTTATGCATAACGCATAACACGTTCGTAATTCCCAAAGGGGCGAACCAAATCCGTCCTCGGGCAGCCGGGCCGTTTCCGATGAGTGTTGCGATAGCGTCAGTAATCGGCCATCACGACCACAAAGCATTATAATGTAGGTACCTTAGCTATGGGCTGCATTTAGTATAGTTCACAGGTAATACCGAACACATTTAATTCATTAGAGAGCCCATAACGCATTAATTGCGTCATTTTGTGACTGACTTTCACCTACATCGACATCGTTTATTCATCGTCCAATTTAATTATCTTTAGGCTACAGTTTTGGAGCTGTAACAGTCCGGCTGCCCATAGAGGTCCACTTCTAAAGATGGGCTTCCTCATCGACCGCTGGTCTCATTCAAATAGCGCAGTGCAGCCTCAATAGGTATTATGGCGGACTAGACTTGGGTACATGGTACATGGCACGCCATGTTGACTTCACCCCACATATCATTACGACAAGCCGCACTAAACGTCACCTACGTAAGTACGAGTAGGAGGGCTCTAATAAGCGCATGTTCTGATTGATAGGTTGAGGTAATGACTGGTTGCGTTGATTGACAGATGGAGGTAATAAGCAGGCACGTTGCACTTACTGACGAGTGACGACAGATGGCGTCGGCGGTTACGTTCTCAGGCACGACATTCACGATTTTACATAAAATGCGGGTTTTTTCAATGCGTACGTACGTATCGATTTTATGTTGTGCATCAGTGAGAAATACTTTGTTAGAATAAAGTGATGTATTTAAAATCGCGCGCATTTCTTTTCTCCTTTGTACTAGATATTTCAAAGCTAGGCTAAATGAACTGCCTCAAAATTACCGTAATTCAGAATAATTACTCATACATAAATAAAAGTCTTTAATTATTTTTCATTACATTCCTTTGTTACCTTCTACGAAATTATCCTCAGTTACTCTTACTTTCGAATTATTTTGTTTTAATACCTATTTAAAAGTATATTTCAGCTGTAAATATATGAATGAACTAATTAATATGAATGAATATAAAACAATATGATTTGTATAATTAAGAACAGACTGAATCATCAGACCAAATAATATTTAGTTTATTTATTTTAAGCATGTAAAATCCTACTCGCATTTGCCCGGACCATTCTCAAGAGAATATAAGTTTGGAGATTTCAAAAGAATGGTAGTTCTAGTTCAACAACATTATTTATTTTATTTGTGTACCTATTCATTTCAGTTGCTTCAAACATTTTATTTTACTACCTACTTCAACGTTCGACGAAAATAAACTATATTACGTACACTTTCTGCATTGTTCACATTGGCCACGCCTTAATCGCAAAGAATAGTCATACCGTCTGATATATTGTCAGTTTATTGTTACATTTTTAAATATAAAGCTGCCTGTGCCTTTACCCCTCGATTTGATAAAAAACATCGCAAATGTTGAAACCATTCTTCAATCTAACTCCACGGGGCTGCAGAGGTGCAGGGGTGCGTCCACTTGTCCCCAGCAGATGCATTGACATCATTTCGAAAGTAACAAGCATTGTAATATTTGTAATGGATCCATTACATTAGCGGCGTCCAATGACACCCGACCGACAAGCAGACTCTAATGTTGTTATACGTCGAGAGCAGTGAGAGTAGGGCAGGTAGGTAATGAAAAGCATAATTTATCCATCTGTCCGTAGTACAAATCACCATAATTTATCCATCTACCCGTAGAACAAATCACCATAATTTATCCATCTGCCCTTAGTACAAATCACCATAATTTATCCATCTGCCCTTAGTACAAATCAACATAATTTATCCATCTGCCCGTAGTACGAATCACCATAATTTATCCATCTGCCCGTAGAACAAATCACCATAATTTATCCATCTGCCCTTAGTACAAATCAACATAATTTATCCATTTGCCCGTAGTACGAAACACCATAATTTATCCATCTGCCCGTAGTACAAATCACCATAATTTATTCATCTGCCCGTAGTACAAATCACCATAATTTATCCATCTGCCCGTAGTACGAATCACCATAATTTATCCATCTACCCGTAGAACAAATCACCATAATTTATCCATCTGCCCTTAGTACAAATCACCATAATTTATTCATCTGCCCGTAGTACGAATCACCATAATTTATCCATCTGCCCTTAGTACAAATCAACATAATTTATCCATCTGCCCGTAGTACGAATCACCATAATTTATCCATCTGCCCGTAGAACAAATCACCATAATTTATCCATCTGCCCTTAGTACAAATCAACATAATTTATCCATCTGCCCGTAGTACGAATCACCATAATTTATCCATCTGCCCGTAGAACAAATCACCATAATTTATCCATCTGCCCTTAGTACAAATCAACATAATTTATCCATCTGCCCGTAGTACGAAACACCATAATTTATCCATCTGCCCGTAGTACGAATCACCATATTTTATCCATCTGCCCGTAGTACAAATCACCATAATTTTCTGCCCGTAGTACGAATCACCATAATTTTCAGAATCTTGCTCTCTAGGCGACCTACTAATGAGCTGTCTGTGTCTGAGAGTTCTGAGACTGATACAGTCCGTTTGAGAACGAACTTGAACTAACTTCGGAGATCGGACTGCGCAACTCGAATCAAATTAATTCAAGTAAGATAGGTATATGAACAGACATCAACTTTGTTCGCACTGAAACAGACGGTTTAACGTATAGATAGATACTCGTAGTTACAACGGGTTTAGGAAACGTTTCACCTTTAAAATGGCAATCTACCTAAGTTTAGTGTGAAAGCAGGCATTTATAAACTATGAATTTCCATATTCTGCGGCCTGCAGGATATCCCTAATTACCCACTATACCTTCAAAATGAACGTCTATTTAGGCATTAGGATAGGCGCTCGCTTCTAACTAATTCAAGTTGAATGACACAATAACCGAGCCTGTTAGGTATTGTATATGTGTACTACTCTGTATTATTATTATTTTTGAAACATTAACTGTGTAAAATAAATAATAAGCTCTGTATTTGTGTTTCATTGTAATGATGTTACTCTATGATAATTAGGTGGGATCGTTCGATTCGTACATCTGTTAGAGTACAGTTACAGTGTGCCTGTATGTCTGTGTGACTGTTTCACTGTACTTGTCATGATCATGTGCTGGTTGAACTACCACATGATCATAAACAGCAAGCACTTGCTAATTCATACGATTACTTGTATTACTAAAAGGTCGGTTGATGGCAATAGGCTTATTATTACATGAGAGTATGAGACTTAACTGCGAAATTAGGATGTATTAAAGATAGTGTACCTACACCTGTGGGCTGTGCCTTAACGTTCAGGGATAACAGGCGTGATGTTATGGTTTCAATTATGTTTCAAGTTTTTAATTAAAACCTAAACAAAACTGCAAAACGGACTAGATACTAATGTAACAACACGGTAAACAAACATCATCCATGGGAGAGCCGCATGGGAGTGCCTCAGGGGCTTACGTCCGGTCTTGAACTGCACTAGCGACTTGATTGAGCGCCCCACATAACTAGTGCCAGAAATACTAGGTATCTCTACTTTAAAGCTGTCCATTTCCAAGAAGGATGGTTCTGTGATCGATACTCATAGACACACGGTACTCCTGGAGCCAGACCACGGCACATAAATAACGCACGGCTTTGTCCGAGAAACTAAAATTTTTAACGCGGACACCCGGACACCGGTCACGGCAACACAGCGAACACGAGACATGATGTATGTGTTGAGGATAATAGATGTCGCTGCTGATACCGTTACAGTGGAAGCGTCTTTATCTCTTTACAAATCGTGTGTTGAGAAAGAAACGTCGCCGCGTCGTACGGGGATCAGTGTGATGTATGATTTGTGCTTTAGATGTAAAGATGCTACACGGGATCCACTTTAGTAAGAAATATTTACTTACAGATAGGTATAGTAGGGTATGTCCATTAGCTCTTCTAGGTAGACCTAGCCTACCTACTGTACATCTCGGTGATAATACCAATCATGATTTAAAAATGCTATTCAATCTAAAATTATAGGTATGGTGATATTTCCTTTAACTAAGTAGAGATACTAAAAGCAGTGCTGGTTATGAAATGATGTAATCATTGATGAAGCCTCATTGCACTATTAACCCGCCATACTTTTCGCGAGAATGTTGACAAACGCTCGTGCGTGATTATGCCGTTGTTATTACACATAATAGATATCTTGTGCACTATTTTTAGGCTTCTATCAAAGCAAAAAAATATAATTGTAGAAACAAATGCAGTATTCCTAAGCCTTCCAAAATTTCTGTTTTTCATAAATTTTACCTCAACTTTGGCCGTTCATAATGTACTCATAAATGTAAAAATAAAGAAAATATTCCTGATAGAAGCTTTGCAAATGTAGTGGAGATTCTAAATGGCAAATATTTATTTCACTTACTTGTACACGTACTATTTCCTGGAACAAGTTTTATAAATTTTCTAAAACAATTTTTCATTCAATGCGCACCTCATACGCGAGGAGCGTTAGGCGGTATTGAGGTGCGCGGGTGACGAGTAGTGCGGGGTCGGGGCTAGGTAAGACAGGCGAGTTGAAAGAATACCACCGCTGTGGCTCTGGATGAAACAATAAGCTTATTTTAGCTTTTATTTTATTTAATAACGTAACGACCTAGTGACGCATCCAGCAAACGTGAGCTGATGTGCAACGCCAACCGGCAATATTCCCTAAAAGTTTGATTCAAAATCAGCATGAAAGTTACATGTAGGGTAGAGCCGGGACGCAGCGCTAACATTCTAAAGTTTTGCGCGAACAGTTCGTGGATTTTATTTTCAAGAGGAATATAGTTTTGTAGGTAGGTAATATAAATGAGAAACAGATACAAGTCTTAGCGGTGCGACTGTCGTTTAAATTGGATTCACTCAGGCCCTCCCTCACTAGACTAGCAGATCGCTGTTAGGATACTTTCTTGTGCCAACATACTAATGAACTACGACTACGTTAGTAACTAACATAACAATTACTACAGCACATATACTCCCATACCTACGTATTACATAGTATTCGTACTCGCAGGTAACTCTAATAAAGTACATTCCTTCAACAGTTTTATGGGCAAATAGCAAGTCATAAATGCGATACGATCCGAGATAGTTCTCATTGCTCAGCTGTTGTTGGACTATAACCGGCACAATGCGCGGCGGCGGCTTGCAAAGTATCCACATCTCACGTAATGGCTGTGGCCTGGCGATATTACCCTCATCACGTCAAACAGGTGACGTATTTAAGTGGAATTACTCCAATTTCGCTACACAGCACTAGTCAGCTACTCCACTCTGTATGACTGCCCCGCTGTAGGAATGGTAATTAACAAAGGTACCTAGCAGACGCGAGTAAATAAAAGCTAAAATACGAACATTACAGCAGTTATCCGCGCATAATAACGAGCATATTAGTGAAATTTGAATAATTTGTGATTCGTTAGGACTGTTGCTAGTTTGAACGAGCTCGCTTGTAAGAGTTGGTTGCACACGCCAGCCGCCATCACACCGCCTGCGCCGCGGGAGACCGGGGGTGTGGGGTGGAGGGGGGGGGGAGCAGACGTGCGCTTACAAATTAATGCTTAAAATATTTAATTAATCATCTCCGGCTTAATGATGCGTCTGCTGGGCGTTGCCATGACGATCTCACTTATATCGTAGAGAGCCGTGAGCCATGAGCCGCGTGGCGGCATGGCAGGGAACATGATCGGCTCTTAGTCACGAGTCACGACTTTAGAATTCAATCTCCTTTGATCGCCTGCGCGCGACGTGTGGCTGAATACCTTCACATTTTTTCCTTAGAAACGCTTTCGATTGTACAAACCTATGCAGGAAAAATACTCGGAACACAAACAAAATGTTTTACGACTACACCCGTTTGCGTTTGGCACATAAAACAATATTACTGCAGTTCCCAGTTGCGACCATTTTAATTACTTTCTGTAAACAAAGTCGTTCCATCCTTGCGACGACGCGACGCGACGATCAGGCGCTACAAAGAGTCGTGTTGGGAGAGGTTGCAAATGCTTACCGTATGGGGGAAGAGGGAGCACTTTACTACCTCCATAGTTATCCCTGGGTAGCACAAAATACGTAACAAAATGCACGCTAGGTGTGTAAATAGTTTTGGATTTGGGGTAACTTTAAACCAGTCCCAACGTAGAGGAAGTTTCCTAGCTATGTCGCTGGTACATAAAGTGGTATCGGGCGAGTGCTCGGCTGCCGGCGACGCGCGACGATTGACTCCTAACGACTCGATATAAAACGGCTCAGCCGTAACTAGAGCCTCAGACGAACAATGCTATAGCTTTTAACGGTCATAATAAAAGGAGAAAGCCCATAAAGTGCGAAATATAAAACGCTCGCCGTAAAAAGGTAAGTTAAATAAGTTTATTGCGCGCCGTTACTTTAATTTGGACCTCCCGAGGTACCTAATGTGCCTGTAGGTACAGATACGGTGCTACACCTAACAATGGTGTGAGAGGCATGAACAATGGTAGTGGTATGGTGTACTTTGTCGGCCCCGTTACGTGTTAAATATCAGGCATTGTCCTTTAAACAACACGTCGCCTTTTTACCTTTATGTTTTTTTCACATTTAGCGTTCGCGTGAATAGTCGTGTCGCAGTCGTACAGCTACTCGTGGACCATTAGAAATATAAGTTGCGAAATTGCTTTTGTGCAGACGCGGAGCCGCCTTGGATGCAATAAAGCCCTTACAGAATAGTTGGCAAAAGTCGATAAAAGTAGCTCGGAGCCGAAACGACCTAGAAACTAGAAAGAATCCCTACAAGCTCTCGCAAGGCTCGCATGCGATGGCTGCATTGTGTTACTATGTTCTGTGTGCTGATGTGTAAGTAATGGCTGGGAATGGCCCCGCGGCCAGCTTCCTCCCGGTGTGCTGGATATAAACGGGTGCTAAGCCAATGACGACGTTATAGAAGTAGTCGCCTTGATCGAATTGGAACTTTTCCGCAGGGGGGGGGGGGAAACGGGTTCGCTTATTTCAGGATTGTTATTGTTACGTCGTACCCGTACTTACCTACAGTTACGGTAGTAGGTAGCTAATAGTAGGTAGGTAGGTAAAACGAGTCCCGAATGATGTAGGTACAAATTCGCAAACTACCTACAAAAGAACATCATTGTAATTTCGACCGTACGCCGAGGGCTTAGTACCTACTTCTTTCACAATTCCACATCTTTACAATTCCACAACTTGTACAGAGGTACAAGTTGTGGAATTGTCTAGAAGATTCTAGGAAGTCGTGGATATTTCTCGAACGTTCGATCGCCATATAAATAGTCGACGTGTTTGCGGGAGCAGTCAGTCTGATTTTGGCTACACAACGAAGCGAATCGATGTGAACTAGAAGTGCGATATCTAAGCGAATAGTGATCAGTAGTGTATTCGTGATTGAGTTATAAGTGTTTTGTGATTATCAAAGTAATTTGTTGCTTCTTCGGTAGTTATTAATTTATCCCATACCCAGCTCGTAACATTATTTACGGTAATCTTGACCCTAATTGCATTTATCACATCCGACGAAATGTAGGGTGTTCTTATTTGTTATTGAGCGATACTTACTGCCATAAACTAATCTCATACACGTTATTGAAACACCTCACCGCGTTACCAGTGGGTCTTCTTCTTTGGAACTTAACACCGAGTTCCCGGGTTTACGATTATTCTAAATTCTAAGCAAACCACAACAAAGTAAGTATATTGCAAATGAGATGTGTCGTCAGCTCGTCTCGTAGTCTATGGTGCATGCTTTACAACTAGGAATAAAACGAAATAGTCGCGCGCGACTGTGGGACTGTGGAAGTAGTTTGGAATAGTTGCGGCTGCGCCTGGCAGACGCAGAGTGCTGCGGCGAACGGCTCAATAGAGGACCTGTGACGTCATAACACATAACCACACAAATGGCTATTTTATGGATTAAAGAGGTTTTTATGGCGTCAGCTATCCTTGTGTAGTTTGGCAGTCGTGCTAATGGGCCCCTTCTGCAGTAATACACTTTTACCGTCACGCTACCACGTTATAAAATTACTTTACCAAAGTATAGATTAGAACACAATTGAAAAAACATTACGATACAAAGAACATTGAACCTGAATGTTATGTTTTTCTCGTTGCTAAAGACTCTTTTGGTCAACAACAATTTGCGAAGCCCCAAACACACCTTTTCCTGAATTCGCTAAAAATATTTGTTTTCGGGGGAAAATTACCAGGAAATAAAATGTAGAAATATCACCTTCGTATGCCAAAACTTTCCGCGGAAAACACGTGGCGGCGCGCGCATTGGGGTGGACAGTGGGGGAACCATGTATCAAATGAATACAAATACGTACTTTATATTTTATAATGTATTTTTCAAAGAAAATGTACTTTGTACGAGTGTGTATTTTGTACGCGTACGCGCGGTTCCGATCCCAAAATGTACTCAGGGTTCCCATTTCGAAACAAGTTCATACAACATTTGCAGAAAAATCCGACATTCAACATTAAATCTATAAGTTTTCAATATTCTTTCATCATCATCTGGTTAGCCCTTTCCAAACTATGTTGGGGTCAGCTTCCAGTCTAACCGAGTGCAGCTGAATACCAGTATTTTACATGGAGCGACCGCCTATCTGACCTCCACAACTCAGTTAGTGTTGGCTTGGGTTCCTTAAAAAAACCTGGACAAGTAACACTACCAGCTCAAGTCCAGACGAGAGGACAAAAACCCAGACAAGTACAGACGGTTAGAAACCCTGGGTTAGTATCGGTATTCACTTATCTGTGAATAGCTAAAGAACCGTGTGTAAGACCGGGCACGAGTTATCTCTATGTAAGTCTAATTCGATCATAAGCAGTTTTCAGATCCAGTTTCAGTGTTCAGAACCATGAAAGCAGAAACCTTCAGTGATTCTCGCCATGGCGGCGAAGCTCGCAACACTGATACCCTTGAGAGCGTTTGTTCAAACAGCTTCCCTGCGCCTGTGCATACATGTGTATAGGCACATAGTACATAGTAGTATAGGCAGATTAGATTAGATTGATTCGATTAGTCTCCGTGTGCTTGTTTGTGCACATGTGTACTGTCGCGAGTCGCGAGCAGTCGAGCACATCGCATGCGATGTGAAGCGTCTTGTGGATGTTTAGACGCCATCGCCACTCGATTACGCTGTTAGGTACGAAGTTAAGCAAGTAGTGAAGTAAGTTTTTGATGCCGTTCAATTGTTCAAACGAGAGAACTACTCAACGTACAAAACACTTGCACATTACCAGTATTACACCCCAAAATGAGGTCTTAGATCATGGTTTACAGAAGTAAAAGTATTTGACGATTATGGATCTTGTCTTGTCGAGCTTGGACGAAAACAAGTAGAAAACAGGAACTGTGATCACAGCGAGTAGACCTGATTTTGACACTTCTTTTAACATTTGATATTCTAAAGAATCTCCTCACTTTATAAATAAAACACCTATCATGAAGCAAAGGCGTGTAACAGAAGAAAGAAATCCCGTCTCCACTTGCACGAGACCTTGTACACTGTCCGTACGGTGCGGTATTCCGGGAAGGGACGCGTTCAAGCTGTGTGCAAACACCTTTACTTCGCTTTGTGTGTTATGCCCCGGTGAGCGGTCAGGTTACATTGTTAGTGGGGTCCCACCGACCCTACCTCACCTTAAATACATAGAAAAATATTATTCAATTATCTCGAGATAAGGTTTACGTGAGATAAGTTCATGGTTTTCTAAAGAAACTTGTTTTCTTTCTTATGCCTTTCTTAGCTCAATGATTTATTCTTCGTTCAGACGGTTGGTTTGCTTTTCTCCACACCTTGTGTCATAGCGAATGATGATATTAGGGTTGAGTAGGTTTTACAACGTGTCTGCTAATTACAACTGCACTCATTATTCTGTCTAAATCTAAGCGTAATGGTAACTCCCCATCGCTGTTCGCCCATCGCCCTCATCGCCCTGTTCCTGACGTAAGTACATGTTCACGATTGTAGTGGCTCGTGATAAGTTTAGGTTCATTATCCTGTGTATAGTGTGAACCCCAAACGTTAGCTCCACAGTAAAATTTACATTCCTATAAAAAAACCAATCTCCGGCATCGCCACCTTCACTCTTTATGTACGCTTTTTTAACTGAAGGAAAATGTTCGAGTCATCTTCGGCGTGTCTATTAGGTTCATTCATAACGGCTTCGATCCAAAATCGATTATTTTGATATCTAACGGACTTCTTTTGTTGAACACATAATGGAAAGTACCTTCAAGTTTCAGAAATGTACAGTTTCAATCAATAAAACTTAGCCGTGGCTGTGGTCTTACCAAACTGAATGCTCGACTAATACTCGTACTCGTAGGCCTCACCGAGTTCACATAATCGTAGCAATCTTAGCTCCTATTTCTGTATATATCAGTTAAGTTTCGCTGCATCCTCAGTCCTCACCAAGTACGAGTATCGGTTATCTAGGAAATGAACAGTACCTGGTCGATATCATTTAAACAATCAACAACAAAAAATGCCAAAGATTAAATAGCGTGAAACCACGTCTCCAGTCAGAAGGTCGTGGATTCGAGTCCGCCACAGCGCAACCATTGCGAACTATTTAATTTGTGGAGCACTCAGCTCAGAAGTCAGCCAGGCTAAGGTTACGGTATCCGCGTCGTACTTGAACAACTAAATATTATGTTTTTGTGAGTTCGCGACCTTTACCGCTACAAGTTAACAGCTTTCTCTATAGTGAAAATATATTGAGCAAATTGCAATTATTTTAACGACAAGGTGTTAAATTCATGGCTGCAATATAGCTAACGGTATAGCAGAATATAAGTGCTATAAACAACACGATCCGTCGCATAAAACTCTCCCAATATAACGAGAGCTGTTCAATGCAGAACGCTGACAATGCACAAGATGGACCGAAGAGCGGTGTGTGTGTGGACGGACCCGGACAATGAGACACTACTGGGATACGGACACAGAACGGCGGACAGCACTTCGGAGACATCATTATTTACAAACTAGTGCTCCAGTGTTGAGGCATACGAATGAAATATCTGCAGCTCTACACTCATCGCTGTACACCTGCACCGGTCCACAATACTGTATAGAAGGAAAGAGGGATATTATTAATAATAGAAGCCATCTGTGGCCATGGCCAACTATCATATAAAGTCAGACAAACATCTTGTGTGGAATGGTACCTGCGCCATTTGGTCCTATACGCAACGTAATATCTATCTTCTATATCTACCCACCTCTTGCGTGCCGGGACTATCAAATTATCAATAACATCGCTTGCCTAAGGGCAGTACACACTGGCAGACAAACATTTCGTTAGGGTAGTATAATATCGTCTCTCCCCCCCTCCCTTGCCGCCGCTCCCTTCCCCCGGCCCGCCCCCCGCCGCTTTGATCTCTCTGTTCTTAATTACTGGCTTCTAAAAAATCCGGCGCAAGTTTTATGGAAGTTATAAACGCTCTGGTGTAGCTACCGCACCTCTCACACAGGGGAGACAAGTCAGTAGGACTGAACGATCACGAGCACTCAAATAAAGACCTTCAAGAATTTAACACAGGGCGGTTCTATTTGTTGCCGATGTCATTTATTTACATAGCAGACCTTTGAGCTAGCACAGTGAAATTCGAAGTTATGAGATGTAGTAACTCGACTAAACCGGTTACGGTAACGGTTAACATAAATTCTCACAATATAGTGAACTGTAACGAACCTTCTGTACTTATGTACTGGTTGGCCGCACCCGCCGCCGCCGCCGCTCCGCCGCGATCGATCCTAATGACATATTTTAAATACACTGTACCTGTAGGCCGGGCCGGGGCCGGGCGGGATACAGACAGTCAGACACAAAGTGAATACCGCCGCGTGTAGCACAGCGCAGCCTGAGGGAGGCCCAGGCACAGGCGCGAGCACAGAGCACAGACGTGCCATCGCTCGTGCACGTACGTACGCGAGCACGTGTGTACCTAGCCTGAGGACGAACCGTCCCTCTAAGCAAATATTTGTACCGAACTTTGAGAAATATTTCTCGGTTATTCCTTGAAATCTTACTTAGTTGAACAAATACAAGATGAAGACTACTTTTTGTGTCTATTATTAGATTACTGAGAAAATCTATGATAATATCAGCTTTACTTGAAACCATCGCAATATGAAGAGCTGAAGACTCCGTTTTCTAGTAAGTACATAGGTACGTACTATTCCAGTACATAAGCCGGGCAAAGCTGCGCTTATAGTAATTTATAATTAAATAGCGTCCCTAAGTCTCGGTGAAAGAAGCTCTAGTAAGCTAAGTACTCGCGGCACTCGGCGGCTCTAGCACAACGTAATGTAATCCATTACACTACACCTCGACAGGATTCCACTTACATAACGCTATTTATTCTCCGAGCTACGTAAACCCCTCTGATTATAATCTAATCCCGAATGCTAATCAATAGGGACTTAGCTCGAGCCCTTTTATCGTCAGAACCAGCAGTTGAACTATTTAAACGGCAGAATTATTTATTATTCTCGACATTCTCTTGTTCTCCTAATGTATGGTAATCCCCATTAAAATAACGTTCTCACGAAATGTAATCGATATTTAATTGATTTGGGCACTGTTCTCATAAAACTCGGGAACTTGTTTCAGTAATCTTTAATACTGATCTGGAAATAACAAAACATTAAAGTTATGTGCGTTTTATTGAAAATAACTCGTAAAAAGTAAAATTATTATTGAACGATAGCTCAGAGGGATAAGGTACGGACGTTCGATCTCGGTTCTAAATGATCATATTTCGGTCTTTTCACTTTTGTTACCTTTAATACTTAACTACCACACAGCTATTTCAGAACAAACTATGTACAATGGACAGTTGGAAATGTATCCTCGAAAGTCATTAGCAAAACCGTGCTGTTTGGGTCTCTGCCCAGCACTCGGCGCTACCGGCCCACTTGGCAGGACTTGGCTTGGTAGTACGGCCATATCCAAACCTGCCAAGTACCGACTGCACGAGACGAGCACAGATGACATTATACTATATAAAGCTCGTCTACTTATATTTTAGACTATCTGTTACTCACTATTATTTTTCTGTTATGTCGATAAGACAATGCGTCATCTTGATATTCTAACGTGTGGTTCAGCAAGATTAACGTAAGCAATGGAAAGCCCCGTTTGATCACAGCCACCTAGTTCTACTGGTTTCCTAGTATTGAGTTCATTTGGGGAAAAATACGTGACGTCATCACGCGGTAAAAAACTTTAATCAGATTATTAAAAGCCAATTTCAAGTGAAACGCATTTCTGCTGAAACAGTGACTATAAGCTAAACCCACAGACATTACTAAAATAAACTATAAAAACGTAAGTGAGTTTAATGTAAGACTGCATTTTATTTCCTGACACATGACGATTTCTTGTAACATTATATTAGTTTTACGTGTTGTGCAATAAAGTGTCGCTTAAATTGTAATTTATTGCGGAATCACGATCATTTCACAGATTGAATCAGAACTCCGCATGTTTCTGTAGGAGGCTTGCAGACCCGATTGTTAGCTGAAAATAGTAGGGAGTGGTGCTAAACCTGGCGCCCCCCGCACCAGTCTAGGTTTCTTCACTGACCTGATTATTGCAGTTTCTGAGAAGCTACTTTCTTCGCACGAGCTGAGGCCTATGGCCTGCTGTGGCACAGTTGCAGGATGATATATTATTTACAGCAGTTCCACCGACTTGTCGCCAGTCGGGGGCAGGCGAGCCCCTGACGGCGACTCGGCGGCGGCACGGCGCGGCGCGGCGCGGCGGGCACATTCTCAATTCTGATAACCTTTCGATTCCATTGATTTATTAATCGCTGCCGTCCTGCCGCGGGTGGAGGAGGTGGGGAGGGGGCATCTCTCCCTGAACCATTATTTTTAATTATGAAATATCCGGTTTCAGTGCTAAGTGTGGTGCGGACGTCGGGGGATGGGGGGAGTCTACTAAGTGCTGCTGCAAACATAATTACATTATTTTTAAATAGAGAGACTTAGCTAAGTGAGACAGCCCTCCGGACTACTAGATACAGGTTTCAAATTCTACATATATGTTATCAGAGAACGTGGCAGCGCTTTATTGTATGAAAGCGGTGCCGACATAATGTAGGTAGACTCATGTGTTACATGGTGACCGTAAGCTACAGATAAAGGTATCTCAAGCATCCGTTGTTATGCAAGCCTGCACCACTCATACGTATCTGAGGACAACCACCAACTAAGCAAAGTACGTAACGGCTCATCTGTAGCACGGAACATATTATTAGACGCCACAACCTGCCGCCCTTCAGCGCACAGCACCTAGTACAGTACGCACACATGCGTACCGCACCGCGACGCGGGAACCGCCACCAGCACCACGGGACTAAGGTTCGGGAAAGGGACGGTTGTAACCGATATTTTTCAAAACTGTAACTTAATTCTGTGGGTATAAAAGTAAAGGGTTATCTTGAGCCGATATCTGTGCGTGTGCAGTGGACCGGAGCAGTGACGTCATTAGCATGAGAATGTGATCTCCCATCAAGATGCGATGTCTTCTAAACTGGGACACATTTGAAGGGGCACCTCTTTGTGCCGTTTGAAACGTTATTCTGTTATGTTTAGTTAATTAATGCACGTTGTGTGTGAGAGTATTATGCATAGATATGCACATAACTTTGATACAATTTTATTATTTGTGGCTTTCTACTTTGTTGTGGAGAGCGTAGTATTGAGCTAGTTGAATCCTTGAAACTAAGTGACTACGTACACAAAGCTAGGTACTTAGTAATTAACTACGCCGTAGCGTCGTAGCGGTCCGTAGGCGTCCAGTGACGTCACTCGTAGACTCGTAGATGATCATGCAGAAGCAAGCCTTTCAAGTTACGACTAGATTGGTTTCTACGTCAAATTAATACCTGAGAAGTGACGTGTTTATATAACATTATCAGAATTGACTAAATTCTACGCAGAAGTAATATGTAACGGACTGTTTTCTTAATTTTCGTTAGCATTGGGTAACATGTAGGACGTAGGTAGGTAATTGATAACTGAGCAGAATACAGAATTGAAGCTACATAGCTTCAATTCTGTATTCTGCACAATTAACATCGCCATAAAAATAAAATGATTTTTTTTTTACATCGGACGCATTATTTTTGATGTGCACAACAAAGCCGAGGCTAAATAGCATTAGTAAATTCTACGATCCTTTATGTTATTAAAAAAAAATCAAATCCCTCACAAATACCCCTTAATTTTTATTATTAAGCAGAACTGGCGATAATATTAAATGTTATGTGTCGAAAGGGATCCCGTGCAGAGCGCTGTGAGAGAACGGCGCAAATTATCGTCACAACAATAACATAGTGCTGTGTGCACGTGGGGCCGAGAGCCGAGCGCCGAGCCGGCGGCGGGGCCGAGTGAGTGTAAAATCGAACGTAATTAAATACCTCGTCGAGATTACTACTGCCATTGTCGAGCGCTGAACGCTTCATGTGGAATAGCCCATTATCAAAAATGCCCCACGAAACATAACAAAAGCTATCGCGACGTACAGCGTTATGAAATGAAACGGAACGAGGGGGGTTGCACTGAGGCAGCGGGGCGTCAGGGGGGTGCTCGGAGCGGCAGACGAGCGCAAACATTAATGGCATCGAATCTATGTACTCATTCGTTTCGTTTTTCCATCAGGAGCCGTCAGAGGCAGCTGACGCGGGCGCCGCCAGGGGGCGCTGCTCACTCGGCCAACTGCAGTTGTTATTCAAGGCTCGCAAATGACCTGCCTCCCATTTACAAACGAGCAAGTTGTAACTTTGGAGCATGCTCATTTGTTTTTCTCGGTAAACGAGTAAACGGCTGTTAAATGACTGTATTTTGTTAACAAGTACTGTAGGAACTAGTTTACCGACTAAATTGTGGTACCTAAACTGACCAATTTGGAAAGTTTTGAGGAGACAGCAGTCTTGCAACACGGTCACAAACTACCTTAGTTCGTGACGCCCGCGCCAGTAACAATCCCTCCCAGGCTAGTAAAGGAGGGTCAAAAACCTCTCTTGCTCAGCGAGGTAATATTTTTCGCCACTTGCAGAAAAAATGTTCTCACAGTCACACACGCAGAGTCAACATGAAAAGAAGCCACTTGATAGCAGACCAAAGAGTAGGTAGACTCTTAGTCCGTACATACATAGGACATGGCTTTTTTCTTCAACCCGCGTAGTGATCGAATTATCCCACGGAAACTAACCACCAGCTTATAAAGAATAGGTACCTCAGCCTAGGTCACAAACTATACCTACCTGTGTGCCAATAATAACTACTATCAATGAAATCCGTTGAGCGACCGCGGTTCAGTCTTGAAAGTATAATAATAACGTGGAAAGTGTCTCTTACGCACTTTCCACTTCATAATATTAGTATGTAGGTTGTAGACCAACGTCGCGCGTCGCACTTGTGAAACGAACAAACCAACCTGCTGGCATCAACGCGTTCGCTAAACCATAACGACAATGCCCCCTCTGCTCGTCGATTGCAGCCGTCACTGGGGCCACTGGGGCAACTGAGCCCATGGAGAGGATGTTCACGTTCACGAAGTACGCTAGAGTTCCGCTAGGAGCCTGGCGTGACTCCACGGTGGGTGCGTTGACCTCTGCGCTCGGTGATCATACTCTAGTAGTCTAACTACCCACATGGCTGAAATGTTTAGTAGCTTAGGTATAGGGGCTTCTCTCCTTTGTACAAGTTCAAAGGACTACAAGTACTCATTATTAATAACTGCGCACAATAAACGCTAGGGTGACACGACACTATCGATACTTCGACACTCCCTTCCCGATAGTGAGGCGCGGTGTCGACATTGCGTATGATCGATACGGTAGCTGCTAGTTATCATGACAAGCTAACCGTGAACAGTCCACTACATTAGCAATAATGGAATAACTTTTTTATCAGATACCGGTTTCGTAAACAGTTGTTTGATTTTGCCACAATTTTGCTCAGATACTCGTAGGTATGACTCCTATTCGATTTTACAATTAGGTAAAAGAACAAATTAGGAAGGCTCTACTAAGCTCAGCTTCGGAAATTGAATGATTGCCAACTATATTTCAGCCTTAGTTTAGCAATGACGTGCCCTAAGATATACATAGCGTGATATTCATGTAAAGTACACAACATAATTACATTGTAAGTGGTTCCCACTTGTTGTAACGATCGATGTATGAAATAGGTACAAAGTGCGTCACTTGATCCAATATTTGACTAAACTAACAAAGGGTTCTCAGCGATCGACTCCGCCTCTGTTGTTGCAAGCATTTAACTATTAAAACTGTGTCGATATTCTTCGGTGAGAGAATGTAGTTTAATTGAAAGTTGTCTCCTTTGCATAGCTGAGCCTGTGACAGACGTTCAAACAGCTTCACAATCCCACTTTAATTTATCACGAAATGTTGACACCGAATAGGGTTCGACAATGCGCACCGCTGAAACACCTACCACGAGCTTATAATCCCAGAATTATAAACTAGTACACAATCCATTACTGGTTTTGCTCCAAAATTTCCTAATATTTTCTCACCAAAATCGGCAATGGATGGCGTAGTACTGTTTAGGATAGTTTCCGGAGTGATTCTCAGTGGTGGTGGTCGGCTAGGGCTCGATTCCAAGTCCACAAAGCCTTACTTACACAAAAAAATAAATGAAAAGCTCCTTTCATCTGGGATAGACGTCGCACCGGCTTTGATGGAGCCTGTTATTATAACTTACTTGATTTTAAATCGGCGGTATAATGGCCGCCTGTCAAACTCCACATTCGTTATACTGCATCCACATGGATCATTGTGTAGCTGGTGACTGGTGACTGCACGGACGAGGGAGAGAGGCTCCCTTCTCTTATTACACAGACAAGCACATTATGTACTTTCACATCTAATCTCTAGAACCTGATACTTGTCGCTGAATCCGACACCGGCCAGTTACTGCGTCATTGAAAACAGATTAAGCTGGAACGTCACAGTAAGAATAATAAAAATCTGTTATATTATTCGTATTGTCAGGCGACTATGGCAAGTCAATACTAGGTAGGCAAGCCGCAGCTGCGCCGCGCTAGTTGGCGCCAGACGCTCTAATCTCAGATTAAATCCATCATTTCAGAAGGGCTCCGCAGACGGGCTCGGTAATCCTTCAGAACTCTGTACTTATGTAAATACGCAACACAATACGTCTATTTGAACCAAAATTTGCATTGAAAAGCTCCGCGCGTCTGTTGACAGTATTACCTACTGACAGCGCTGCTCTAAACACACACAATGCAAATGACACTAGCTTCTAAGAATAATAGAAATGAAATCATACGTAGGTAACGTTGACAAAGGCATATTTACCAATTAATGGTTCAGCAGGAAGGTTCTGTGAGCAGTCGCATGCACTCGTGTGTACTGGTGTTGGGAACTGGGGACAATGGCGGCTCTTATCACCGCGCGCCGCCTGCTCGTGCTCGCTGCCCCACATGTCACACGACTACACGAGTACGAGCAGTCGGCAGTCAACAATAAATCGTTCGCTAGAAGCATTTCATTGTCCCTGATTCAGTAATGAGTTCGGTTAATAATTGGTGTTTTGAAAACAACTGTCCTCGGGTGAGGCGCGGCGCGGCGGTAGCGGTAATTTCCTTGTGAATTAGTTATCGTGGCAAGTCGCATTCATTCGTATAAACTACTTTACTGATCTTTTGATAATCGTAATACGAATTTCTTAGTACCTATGGCAATTAGATTTCTCCAGGAAATCATCAATTAATCGGTTTCTCAATAATATGTTGATAAAATTTTAAAACCATGTATTTCCTGCTGTTTGAGATTGAGTGATGTCACTGCCGCTGCATATATTATGTAGTGCAGTGCATTAGTGGCCGGGATATGGGAGTGCTGCCACATTTTATAAACACTATTAACTAAAACGTTAGTCTACAGTCTAAACTTAGTTCATGTGTGTATTTACGAAAGCTTCGAGCGAAATGTGCTGTTTCCGAGTTAACCGCGCGTCGATGGCGCTGTTAAGATAATTAAAGCCTGTTCTCTTAATCCGACAATTAAATACGTTTGTTTAAGGTGAATTTCGCGGGCTACCCTGGAGCATTCACCTTAAGGGCGAGCTCTCACCCGGGGTTGCGGGACTGTTCGAAAGAGATACCGTGGCCCCGGAACACATAGGGCGATGAAGGAACATGGATGGGTTTTAGTCAGTAAAAGTCTGACACTCCCTCCTGCTCCGCCCAGAGCCGGAGAAGTCATTTGATGATTTCCCATCCGAAAAAAAAAAAAAAAAAAAAGGGCGAGCTCTCACCGGAGCAACAGGGATCATCCCTGCAGGACGTGCAGTGTGCAGAGAGTGCAGCACGTGGCAGTGGAGGGTAATCGATACTGCTCCCGACATCATATTTCTCGCAGAGAGGAACACACGTCGCTGTATCAGCTTTACTTTACCACTGCACAGATAGGTACTACAGAAGTTCAATTTTTACATTATATAAGTTGTAATGTTTCTCTTACAAAAGTTAAAAATCCAGAGTTGAAATGTAAGCGGTACGTCATGGGACCAAACCGAATGCAATCTGCAACTGCTGCCGCATTTAATTACAACATTAAGAACAGGGTGCAGGCGTGGGGAAACTAAACTACGAAACTTTTGTCACCCATTATAATCGTAACACTTTTTCATTTTTGCGTCGTGTTGCTAAACATGAGTGTTTGCATAGGGATCGAAACTACTATTGCAACTGTTAAATATATTTTAGTTATAGTTTACTTTTATTCACTAATTATACGATTGTTTGAGAACTAATAAGTACTACTGCACCTAAATGCCCTAAACCTTTTGTAAAACTTGTTTTAAATTAAATTACTCTTATTCTTATAAACTTGCGACGAAAAAATTCGATTCTTGCGAGAAACGCAAGTCTCTACATCCAAGATGCGTTTCTCGCAAGAATCGATATTGCAACCGAAGTTTTTGGTTGTTATTTAGCGACTTGTTCTATGTCGAGAATCGTTATTAATGTCGAGACTGCAGGCCCAGACCTTTTCCGCTATACCTACATTTTTTCTGATCTTTCTAACTTTGTAAATGGTTCCAATATTGCATAACTTTCTTTAGATATGTAAAGGGAACTTCTGCTGAAGTAAGAAGACTTGTTTATTAACATAACTAAGAGATGGAACTTTTCCATCGTAATGTTGCGTGACGTCGTGCGTCGGTGTCAAGTCGCGCCTCAACATGCACCTCTCAAGTTCCTGCACACGCTCGGCCTGCCTTTTGCCTCCTGCCTCAGCCGCGCGCCTCGCCTACACGCCTTGCCTCGCTCCAAAGCCTGTCTATTTCAATTTATTGCCCGCACTCAGCTATCTTGAAATGAAGTTTTCGTTTGATTGATCACGACCAAGTTCGTGCAATGTTTCATTCATGAGCGTACGTTTTTAAAATTCAAAACTTTCTGCGCGGCTTGCTGTCTGGACCGGACGTCCTCGGGGCTAGAGCGGCGGAGGGAGCACCCAGCCTCCCCCCCCCCCCCTCACAGGGCTCCACTTAATGGTTTCTATGACTTGCCACCCCCGGCGTGTTGTTCTCAGCAAAGCGTTTTGTTGATTTAGCGTCCGTTGTCACAAACAGAATAATGGTCGCTTATTAAACTCTGATGGATTATTGATACCGATATAAGGCCGCAGCCACACTGAGGTGGGGCCACCGCCGGACCCGGCCCGGACCCGGCCCGGACCCCAGCCGCACGATCAAATGACGGTAATACGATCAGGATCAGGTAAACGGGCGATGTCAATATTTCCGTAGAAATCATCAAACTGAACGATATCGGTTTCGCAATACGCATAAAGTTTGTACTTGTGTAGGATGTTATGAAATAAAGCACGTTATGGGGATATAAAGCGCCATTACTGTATTTTATGGTATTTTTATGCAGCCAAGTATGCCGGGCACCTAATGCATGAATAGTCTATTTTTCCATTCCGTTTATAGCCTCGTCTTCATAAAGTTTGCACTGGCTGTATCGAGCGACCCACTTCCACCTTCGGCCACGTCCACACTCCACGAGCCGACAGCCGCCAGCCGCCTCGTCGCCGTCGGTGTCGCCGACAGCTGCATACAACAACATTCATATCCGTGATATACGGTCGCTGTCTCGCTCAATCGTTGCACTTATTTATTATCTTATTATTAGGAAAAAACTCTCTACAATCTCGTATTCATGTTTCCACAGCGAAGCACAAAAAAGCAGTAATTTGAATGGCTCCCCGAAGTGCTCAAGCACTAAACGGGAACAAAAGAGCACCCCCAATTCGGCACTGCGCGTTTCTGGAAGTAAATTGCTTGTTTTTTGTGCGAAAATGTTGGCGGCACCGGCGCGCGGCGCAGCGCACAATGGCTCATTATAGTGCGCTCCCCGGGCGCACTGCCTGCCCACTCGCCCGCTCGCCTGCCCGCTAGCCCGCTCGCACAGCCTACCCGGCCACGAAACTGCGCTCTGCCTAAACGACTTTACGACTTTTCTTTTACGATTGACAATTAAAAGGTCGGCTAACGACTTAACTACGAGCGAGCATAAAAATGTTTTCGAAGATTTTTACCGAAGATTCTTTAGACTTTCCACGCTCATAGTCGTTCTTTGATCGTCGCACACAAACACAATAAACTAATAAAATATCCCAAAGTTGGCAAAAAAATGCCAAGTAATAGAATACCGGTTGATGGAAGACATCAACTCACTCGTAACGTAATGTAGGCTTCTATCGACAATCGAACGAAGACATCGACAACTGAAACTGACACCCGTGCAGCCGTGCTCCCGAAAGCTGGACGGAGCACTACCTCGGTACCTCCATACATACAATATCACTGAAGCAACACTCTATAGTTATGATGTAAATCTATAAAATATGTATATTTATACGCTGGGTGTGAAAACGAAATCCAATCAAACTGTTATCTCGTTACTTCTCGGAAGAGCTCGGCAGTTTCGTTATTAACCTAAAAACGTGAACGGTTTAGGAAGTCACCCAGGCGAGGCCGCGGCCCGGCTGGCGACAGTGACCGGTCCGGGGACACGCACCCGTGACTAATGTCGTGATTACTGAATATCCGCGCGGTGACGGCGACGCTAAACAAACATTTGATGGAGCTATTAGCTGCCGACTACGCTGCCATGTCACCATCTTGGTAATACTTAAATATTTGATATTTACGATAAGTAGGTAAACCATTAAGTTTGTAGTGGTAGACTGATATAACTTAATAGTCAGGGACGACAACTATTACGAAGGCTATTTAAATTAATGACCAAAAACATAAAAAAAATACAAAATAAACAATATCAACTACAAAGATGGGTATGCTACATACGGACAGTCACCGCACACAATGTTGACAAGCCATTGAAAAGTAATCCCGCATCATTTCAAGCGCAGACATAAAAACGTGCTTTTAAATTCGCCATAAGCCTCGTCTCGCTAATCCACCCACTCGGTAGGTACTTACATGTATAGGTATACAATTACGTCAGTAGGTACACTGTACACTGTCCACGTACACGTACATGTACAGGTATAGCCACTTTATGGCCAAGTCATGGGGGAAGCAGGTGATTTACCTGAGGTTCTCCATTATCCGAGCTGAACGAATTGAGCCAGTCCTGCTAAGCGTCGTAAATATTATTATTTATGAACGAGCCACCTTTCTTGTTCCGAACAAACCTCTTTTCATTCATGGTCTGAAGGTATATGTTTTGTGAACTGGCTGCACTCAAATATCGGGGCTTATATAATATTAAATGGTGAGCATTCCTCTTGTATTCAATGGAATACAACTGAAACAATGCGTGGAACGGATTCATGTTGTGTTCAAGTTGTTGTATTTCTTTCCTTTTCCTTTGTTAATAAGATACTTTTATTAAAAATCTCTATTCAAAATCTGTAACTACGAGTAAACACCACCACTAAGAGTAAATGGAGGTGTTTATAAATTCGTGTTCGGATTTATTTTCATTTGTGTGAGTAATCAACGTTTTATTCATTTTAATTTGATCGTTTCCCAAACCAAACTCAGCGAGTCCATTCGCGGCAGGCCGAAATGTCGAAAAGCTTGGGCGCTCCACAAATAGGTCGGCGCTGTAAGCACATGACCTAGATCTGGCCTCTCTCTGGAACACTCTCAGGCTGCATCTGTGCATGTCTAAGTGGCGCCCTCTTATTGCCTGATGATGCACTCCCGAATTATGCCACTAAGTAGCGGACATAATACTGTACACGCATTTATGGTTACACTAGCTTCTGCCAGCGGCTTCGCCCGCGTGGAGTTTGATAATTGTCCCATTGGATCTTTCTACCAGCATAAAAAGTATCCTTTGTTTTAATCTAGGGTATAAACTATCTGTGTGTAAAATTTCATCCAAATCCGTTCAGAATATTAACAAACATCCATACATCTATACATCCATACATCCATACATCTATACATCCATACATCTATACATCCATACATCTATACATCCATACATCTATACATCCATACATCTATACATCCATACATCTATACATCCATACATCTATACATCCATACATCTATACATCCTTAAATCTATACATCCATACATACATCCATACTCACAAACTTACGCATTTATAATATTAATAGGATATTATTAGGATTGGAAAACCCCACAAAACCCCACAAATAATTAATTAGATACCTACTTCAAGTCATCATGCTTCACAGCAACTTGTAAATTGATAACATGTAATAATAAAATCCCACTTAGAAAGACTCAACATTTTTCGTGATTTTGTTGAATGATTCTATCAAGGATTCGAAGGATTATTTATTGTGATTAACGGGAGACGCAAATCTAAGATTACAGGATTATATACATAAGTTACTCAGATGACCTGTCATGGATGATTTAGCGCGCACAATCTGTCTTTATGTGAGGAGCGGGCTGTCCGGGCCGGTTCACAACTACATACTTTAAACCACAACTAATAAACCCAGGATGCGCTCGAATTCCGTCTCTGCCAAGATTGTTGTCCTTCTTATTCCTAGAACAGTCCAGGGTTTGAGTCACGTCTGATTCAATTCAAATACCAACATTAAGACCTAACAGGCATCGCCATTGCTAACTGTGGCCTGTGGATGAATAACTGCAATGTCTGCCTACTCCCCGGAGAGTGAGAGGGACCTAACTAATACCATAATAACTATGTTATTTATTTCGTATAATGAATGGTGATTTTTAGTATGATTGCAAAGAGGTTGAAGCAACATCCTTTTCTGTAGGAATAACAGTTTCATCGGCAATTTATTAGGCGATCACCAATTCGGTTGACAAGCAAGGTGATAATACTGACTGATCAAATAAATTCTAGTAAACAAGGTATGTCTCAAATCGCTCATTGATATTGTCACTATATTTATGTTTTCTCTACATTATTGTATTGTAAGTTCCCGAGAATCTGCTACATGATCTGATGCAAATCGTGCAAAGGATATATAATACCTTTTCGTTTAAAAACGATGAATTCGTAATGTCAAAGCCTTTCCCGTCCCCCAGGGCCCCAGGGCCCCAGGGCACCGGCTGCGTCTTACAACGTTACTACTCACAGCGACCAGCACGGAGTCTCTTTGCTCTCCGTGAACGTGATTATTGTTCAAGGTGGACATTTGATAACCACAAAGCTTGATAACAAGTCAAGTTGGTGACGGTACCTATGACCACTTATAACCACTTTCATGTGACAACCTGTCCGCGAAATTGTTCCTTGTCATAAGAAATCTCAAAATGATGCTGAATTTATCGAATACTTTAACTTGCAGACATTGTATACAAAAATATACCTAGAATCGATTACATTACATGAAGGTGCATTAGGTGTACAATTCCAGTATTGTTAGTACTCAATACGATACCCTTTGGTAAAACTGGTTGTTATTTGGGCTACAGACTACCTGTAACTACTGACAAAAATCCAATTTACACCCAGGACCAACGGTTTAACGTGGTTTCTGAGGCACGGATAAAAATTGGTATGTAACCCATCCACCCATCAACGCAACGGACAAACCTAGGCAAGCGCGGCTTAACCTAAAGAGCGACCCGAACGGCTGTTATTATTTACCCGCGTGCTCCTCATTGCACCAATTGCTATACAGACGTTTAATAAAACTGAGCGGGGCACTTGGCGTAGCGAGCGAGTGAGGGGCGATGGCTGAAACAATGAAATAATACCAATAGACACTGTTTTGTTGCAGATATTTTGAGCCTTACGCGCACCACGATGAGATTTTAAGTGAAGTTGCTGTGTGCCTCGACTGTAATTCTCGGAAAGCGGTGTTCCTTGAAATATTTTGCCAAGCATAATAAAAGAAAAGAAGGTTCTGATGGAATAAGGATACATAATTTCAAAGAGTAAGGCTCAATTTCGACAGCGCAACTGGACAATCAAATTCATTACTCTACTAAACCCTCAAGTTATTTCTTAGCGCTTGCGAGCACTTTCCGACAGCGCCGGTACGACGCGCGACGGTACGAGTCACTTCGTGGTAGTCGCGGTGGCTGCATATGTACAATGTCATTGTCTGTATCTGCTGATGCCCGTGATAACTGCGGCTAATACGGACGGCGCGTTTATCGCTCATCTCAGATCGCATCAGGGAACAGTGAGCGAGCGGCGCGGCGGTTGCACCACTTGGACAAGCACCGAAGCCCGGCTTCACATAGCTATTGAAACAGTGCAAGCGCACTCTCGACTGGCATTGAACTGAAGTAGACACTGACATAGTTTCAGAATTCTGGAACATCGCATCTATGAGAACTACCATAATGTTTTTTTTTTCGATCTCTTTATAGAGCAGACCTTCTGCATCTGTCTACTTTGAGGTTCAGAGTGCTGCGGCACGACGACGAAGACGTCACGCGAACCAGCGCGATTGTCTGGCGGCTATATTCCACACACGCACTTGTTTCCCTACAAACAATGAAATATCGATTCAAGGAATATACCAGCAAAGCGGTCACAAACAATTATTATTATTAATTGTTGCAATTGCAATGCACCTTTACGCTGCAGACACCATACGGGTAAAGACAGGTAAATAACATAAACTTACCGAGGTGGAACTAATCTTTTTCATAAAAATGTCCGGCGATCGATACATTGTTCGACAGAACAACGAAACGTTGTTTAGTTTGTTTGTTCCATATAATAAATCATCTGTCAGTTCGCGGTGAGCTAGAAATTCGAATGCGGTTTTGGGTGCGTCCACCAGACCACCAGTAATACATGTTTGGATCTCCATTTCTAGTTTTTGTACGTCGCGTAGGTTACCTACGTTACTGAAATTGTCTCACATGTGTTTATTGATATTTGATGTATGATCTGGCACAGAGCGGTCTGGTATTGCTGAATTGATACACTTGAGAAGTCTAGACATATTGTATCGATCGTATCGTACGTTCATCTCAGCAGGCATCGAACCCGCATCCGACTGGCTTCATTACATGGCAGCGTCGCCCCTCCCATGCCACGCTCGTGGCGTGCCATTCAACTACATGAATACTTGATTCAGCCACAAGTTTGAAAAAATATACCAGTATTTAATTAAAAAGGGCAGAAAACCCATTTTCTATAGCGTATCTCGATAAGCCGCAATTCCGTGGGTGTCGGCGAATCCCTCCAACGACTGATGAGGAGGTACGTCCTCGTGCCGCTTATGAAATAAATCGTGGTTATTTATGGCAATGTTGCCGTTTAGACTTATAATACTCTGGCGAAGACTCAGTCATGTTGCCTTGGGCTTAGCCAACTGACTTAGCTAACAGAAAACTTAAAGCAATGCAGTGTTTTTGTATATCTTACTCATTGTATTATCTTAAGTTCTAAAATCTTAAGTTCGTCATATAACTTACACACACATGAAGACTTCATGTGTGTGTAAGTTATTTCTTCTGCTTGTTTTTTTGTGTCGTGCCTGCCGGTCTACCCACACCTCCCACTTCACGCAGACTGATGGTTACTTGAGCTTGAGACGCACAGTGTGCGGCCGTCACGTCGGGCGGCGTGTGGGATGCACAAACATATGCCATGTGTTCCGACTTTAGCACACTCAACCGCACGACCAAAGCTACAGATTCACATGGACAGCAATCTTATGTCGTAGCAGTAGAGGAGAATTTGCTAACTCAAGTGTGTGTGTATATGTACAGACGGACCATGGTCCGTCCGTACATATACATACACTTACAATTTATTCAGGTCAATAAGATTGATTGAGAGTTCATGAAGTCTTCGACTATTGATGTCGATTACAGCTCCAACTATTATCAATAAGCAACGATTACTTTGATCAGATTGACAGCTCACCAATTACGATAGTATCTCATCCGGACGAGTGTTTCTCTATGAAGTTAGGGACTAGGGACTGTTACCTGAATATAATATTTTTATCGCGTCGTTGTGCATCGAAATCACTTTTAATAAGCATCATCAGTATACACGCTTATCATATCTTTCAATCTGTAATAGGATACAATAGAGGATCGCCGTCGGCTATTACACTAAGCATAGCGGACAGAAGGTCCGTTCTGCGAGAATTCTGTAGAAAAATCTTTTAGATAAGTACGTAAACTGAAATTCTAAAAGAAACGAATGGGCGTTGACCCTTCGAACTGCTGTAGGGATGAGAACGTTCTTTTTATAATAAGGAAAAAAGTTGTTACGTTTTGCAGCTTTGTCTTGAATGAAAATAGTAGTGGGTGTACCGTGATCTATTAGATTCTTCAATCCACGTTAAGCGGAATGGACTTTCTGTAAGCACTTTATTATGTCCCTGGTATCATAAAATTTCATTATACATGTAGGCCTAACCCCCGCCCTCTGGTCCGCACGCTGCAGGCACGTCCGCCGCACCGCGCTGCGCCGCGCCGCAGCCGCAGGCACTAATATCACAAATCTGCAGTAATTGCGCCGTCGCCGACACTCGCCGGCAATCCACATCAAAGCGAGGCCCCTGCGCCCCGGACCAGCCGCACCGCGTGTTCCATTACTACACACACCGTGTCATTGCTCAGCGAAAAAATACCATCTCCTAGTGAGAGATAGCACTGAACGACACAGTGCCCTTCGGTGTCTCGCTGTGTTCGTGACGAAGCTCCCTCGTAATGGGGGGAATACAGAGAGTTCATGTGTATTACGAGATAATTAATTCTGCAATATGTTCAATGGGATTTATCGTGAGTAGGTAAATACAGCTGATAACAACGAGTAATTTTAATGAGAACAGGAATGGGCAGCTTCACTTTAGTGTCAGAGGAAATGAGGCTGCTGGCTAAACGAAATTAATTAATTAATTAATTACAGTTTTACGAAATCGACCCTGCACTGAAAGAAGAAACGTTTCCTTAGTTTCGTTGTGACGACCCTTGGACGGTGTAACTTGCTGTAAATATGTAGATATCACAAAACAAGGCTCAATTACATATCTACAAGATATTTCCGGATTTTTTCCGGTTATCTGCATGTAGACTGTACTGTGGGTATGTTGGCGACTTCATGCCCTGCTTGCATTAAAATGAAAATTTGTTAAAATAATTACTTTGGACCAAAGTACCTAATTTACTCCAAAGTTTAGAGTAGCCTCGTGAAATATACATAAACACGACTGTGCGAGGATCTATAGTTCTTTAATACAGAGATACGTCGACAAGAAACTGTAACACGACATGCTTGAACACAACTCATGTGACAGCTGAAACCTTGCCGCCGTGACGAGACATACTCGTACAGTACAGACATGCGCACCGTATAGATACGAGTTACGAGTACAGTCCGCAACGGAACTCCGCAACGATTCACACTACAATTAGAAAATTAAGAAAAAATATTATGCGAACAAGTGCAAGGAGAGATAGTTTGCATGAAATTCTGAAAAGTAATGAATCGAACTATTTAGTTATTTACAAGATGCCATGTTATGAGACTTGGGAAAGGAACGGCAGGAATAATGGAGGATGATGACAGTACAAGTAACATTGTTGATCGATCGACTTGCGTTGCTGACTGTACATACATGAATAGACGGACAGTCGGACACGGCAAGCAGGCGTTCACAGGGAGATCAAGTAATTGAATATATGTCCGTGTCCTGTGGCCCGAGGACCGGGGGGCGGGGGGCGGGGGGCCCGCAAGTTATTGGCTGCGAGATAACTCCACCACACGTCTACTCAGTCACGAACACCATTGTTATCAGTTAGACTGATATTGTTTGTGTATCGGGTGATGTTGCCAAGATATTCGAGATTCGCCATATTTTGTTGCAAGGAAATCCGTCATCCGCAACATTATATTTTATTTATGTTGTTACCAACGAATATTCTCAAGTTAATCAATGCATGATTTCAACTTTATCAAAGTCAAATTCGCCATAATGTATCATTTGGTACAACAAACCAGACCTTAAACCATAAATTAACCGATACCGGCACGATCTGTTTATCGAAAATAGTTTCTAGTAAGTAAATACTCATTAATTTTATCTATGTTACTCAATCGTTTCCTGTAGTATCACAGAAATAGTGTTTTTTTAGATAAAATAACATTAATTGCCGCCATACATTTGTTTTAATAAGGTAACAACGCTCTTGTTTTGAAGCTATGATGAAGTAATCCTGTTTCCATCCAGATAACGATGCAAATGCATTATTTTGTTTGGCTTACTACCGGTGTCCGGTACACTGTACAGGTGACCTAGTGACCACAACAGTCCTCACTACCGGTAGTCCGGTACACTGTACTGGTGACAGTGACCTCAACAGTCCTTACTACCGGTAGTCCGGTACACTGTACAGGTGACCTAGTGACCTCAACAGTCCTTACTACCGGTAGTCCGGTACACTGTACAGGTGACCTAGTGACCACTACAGTCCTTACTACCGGTAGTCCGGTACACTGTACAGGTGACAGTGACCTCAACAGTCCTACACGTGACTTGATGTGTAATCTATGACATCATAATTATAACATGAAGACGTTATTTCAGGAAAAAAAAGAACCGAAGATCAAGAAATAACAATGAAAAAGGCATAACTATTTACGACTGAAAAAAAAAATTAAACTGCGCCATAAATTATAGTAAAACTCAATTCAGTGGGAGAGCAATGACGAGAATTTCCGAGCATTCGTTGATAATTATAATACCCAGTATATCTCACAACACAGGTAAACAAGGCAAAGCTTTCCTGGTAATACGTTTGATATTGAATTCCGTGAAATAGAAAATGCATAGAGCCACGTTATGGCAAGCATACCCAAGCGGTACCCCGTACTTCAGTCATAATGCCGATTATTCTCATAGCACTTATGTGTGGTATTTGACAGAGACAACAAACGGACATTATAAAATATGAAACAACTGTGATCGCCAAAGAATAGTTCAATGAATCAATGCGCGTTCTTATTATATCAACTGATACCAACGTTCGTTTGGTACAATAGAATTATTATGTTTGAATGGCTGATTATCTTCAAATGATTATTCTAGTAAGTTATGTACTAAAATATCCTCATCTGTAGCTAATAGTGTCTGTTCAATTAGCTCGGGCTCTCAGTTACTGTTCGTTATGGATATGAAGTCACACTATGAGTGTGGCACTCGGGTTACTAATCCGCCTCGGTCCGTACTTAGCAGTCGAATCGGTAATCAGCGTCAATTAGGACAATATCTCTCAGGGTTGTTCATTAGGAGGCTCTGGCAGGTATGCTCAGCCATGAGGAGAATACTTGATGAGAATTATGATAATGATTGAGTTGAGCCAAACCAATCTGACTCAGCTAGGCTTATCGTAGAAATATCTATTACACTTGTTCTTAATTGTCGCAGTATTTGAGCCGTACCTCCTGATTTAGCTGACCGTTAATTGTAATTCCTAAGGATTGTGGACGATTGTCTCGCCCTGACCTGCCGCAACTGTGACGTCACCTACGTGACGCTGTGGGCCGTAGCTCCGCACTGCAGCGCCAGCGCCACGCTCTACTGATGACAGTTGCCCGTGTGGCCACATTACACGGCCCTAACAACAACGGCTAAATGCGGCCTCTGACGTCACTGCAGCGACCAATCAACGACCCGCTGCTATTAATGGATAGATTTTTCCATCCCGTTTGTTCAAATGGCAGATTTATCATAGCAGCTTGGCGATGCCTGTCCCTGATGCGCTCACTACTCGCTACTCACTGCTCAGCTCTCCGCCAGAACAGATTCCCATCAGATGGGTTGCTATAAACTTAACAATATGTATGAGTGATACACCATAATGTACGTGACGTGAGGGGAGAATTACTGTTATAATAAACTGATTACGTTGATGTAAATACGAGGGACAATAGCTGCGCAGGGTAGATCCCGCGGCCCGGCTGCCGAGCGAAAGGTCGCCGGTTCAAATCTGACTAGTTGTATTGTTAGATGCATTTCTTGTGAAGCTTTATTGAAAGTATAAAGGGAGAGCTGAATTGTTAACATTTTTAACAGCATATTGTTAATCAAAAGCATTTCTAACAAAACGGAACGCACATTTCTAGTCGATCTATTTAGTGACGGAATCACAATGCATTATTATCGGCGGTCGTCGACATTTGAATATTTCACCACGCTCTGTATTGTTGATTACCGGCCGACACCGGCCAGCCCGGCCTAGCCGACAGGAAGACGCCAATATACACACGAGTCGAACAAAAAGCTAAAACAATGATATTGACGTCACCTTGAATTAATTATCTGTGACCCGTTTGACAACCCCTGCACACCCCTTCCCCCTCCCCCAGGAACATTGTGTCAAAACGTTCGGATTCCGGGAGCTTTGTGAGCCCCGCCATTGTAGCCGCCCTAGGGACAATACACCAGCTAGCCTGTAACATGAAGATAGAGTAACCTTATCTGTGTTTGATGACGAGCTCTGCCCAGCTGCTGAGACGGTGTTATCAATTCTATTTGTGGCGAGTGCGATCACAGAACATATAACTGGATGTGCCAGGCCATGAGGCCAGTCCACGATGACTTGCAGCTGGCTACCTCAGGGATCCCTGAATGATAAGGAGTAGAGAAGGCGATGCAGTGGAGATAACGCAGACTAGTCCTTCGCCTTACGAAAAACGAATAGTGAATAAACAGCGGAAAACAGGTATGAACCAGGTCCAGGTTTCAGTCTATGTCTTGACATGATGTAATTTATTGACATTTTTATTTTTGTATTATTTAGATTTTTTTATTTATTTTTTTATTGACATTGATTTCTATTGTTATTTATTATAAATTAATTTTAGCATGCGATTCTTTATAAATGTTTTTTACTTTTTTTTGTTTGTACGCTTTCTGGCATAACATAGCGCACTCTTTATTGCCTTGATACCATTATTTGTATGTTAAACAAATGAATAAATGGCTTATGGTGTAACCAAAAGAACAAAAAAAATCACAACGAAAAACCACGAATAGGTTTGTATAAAGCCCCACCTGACACAAAGCAAGCCTATCACCATTCTCTACCACCTATATCATGACCTAAGGATAGGTTAATAAATACGTGTGGACTTTGGACTTTAGACCCAGGACAGTTGGAACTGTCTACACAACACAAACTGTGTTATTGACACAGGCCAGCTAACAGTTGGCTTTGAAGCCGAACCGCGGCTATTGTTCGTTCCAATGTGGTTCCAATAGCTTGTGTTTAGGCCCCCAGTAACTAATAGTCTACGACTCTACGTTGTTCTTCCAATACATTGGATTTTACTGATTCATTTTCTCGCAGACTTACACAGCTATACCTACGTGGTATTTTCTGTGTGAATGGATAATAAGAACAGGCTTGTGAAAACAAACTACATACTGCTATTAAAAAGGAGTTTTTGTTCGAATATCAAGCAGCGCTACAATACAAACTTCCAACGCGTTACGCGGTTCACTTTGAACATACGATCGTTTAAACGTAGACTCGGCATTATAGTCCGTGACATGAGAAACAACAGAACAACAACGCTGAAGCAATGTCTATTGTGCGACCACAAAGGGGTTACCTACTTAGTGCAGTGTCGTAAACAACACAACTCGTGTCACCCCTCGTCCCCGCCCCACCCCTCGCCGCCCCCCACCACCACGACCGTTGCGTGAGGCAGTTTCGCAATCCTCTAAAAATAAATAAAAATAAGTGGGAGCGGAAATGAAAAGGGTCAATCTGATCTCAGGAGCCCGAGGGACTCCCCGCGGTCCCCGCCAGGCACAGGAGCCGGGGAATCAATAGGAAACTACGCCGTGTGCCCGCAACCAGCCACTCGACAGTTTCTGTATTGAATGTGGCTGAACGAATTCCTTTATATAAAAACCTTCACTAAACGTAACGCGTGAGAACGTTTCTTCATATCGACTATTAAAAAATGGTTCCGGCATCACGCGAAAATTGTTAAACGGAATGTCACGGTTTGAGAGCTCGAGATGCGCTGTGAGCCTGCGATGTTGACGAGAGTCGTGCAGGCGGCTCGTACGTGAAGCTGTAAATGAAATGTCAATATGATAACATTTGAGCGACCTAATGTTATACAATTATTTTCAAAAACTACACAAAATGATGAATAGGTACCTACTGAAGTTGAAATGAATGCGATACCTCATGCAGGTAAATCCAAACAAATATTGCTAAACATGATTCAGAGCGGCTAATCGGTCCGGTAAAGATTTAAATTCACAATGAAGGTATTAGCGATCGCTAACACAATGGCTGAACGTTTGAATAACTCGGGAAAAAGGCCCGCATGGCTGTGAGTGCATAGTGCATTAGCATTAGTATGAGGAGCGCGCGCGCCGCCTCCGGCCTGCGCCCGCGACGAGCGCCGCCCACAACACGGCATCAGCAATTTATCACAAGCTCCTCGCGCGCATCTCGCACTGGAATCCATTAGCCTAGCAAGCAGTCACGACTCACGATCTCGATCACGTATTGTTTTTACAATCCACTGCCGTCACACAATTTCCGAGACGTGTTGATCTTGAAACGTCCACTGACGTCGTTGTCATACAAATCCAAGGACGGAGCGCTTATCCATCCAAATACATTTTAATCAAAACTTTCGATTTCTATTGAATTACCAATATTTGTAGCTATAACAAAAAATATTATTTCTAAACTTAATAAATACAAAAAGGTCCAGTTTTTAGGGAAAGTTGTAACTTATGTCATGTATCCCGGTACCTGAAACTCGGTGCCATTCGTATCGACTTTTGTATATTTTGGTACAAAGGTGTCTCAGTAAGATAAGCGGAGTAGACTTATTTCTCAAATCGGGAATGATCGCGAATGGCGCTATTGTGACGCTCGGGGCCCTTTGTTCATTTTTTCTAACATTAAATAGAAACTTCCCGCTGGGCTTTATGATCCGTCGGATGAGTCGGATCGGTACATTTTAACTCAACAGTTAATTGCTTGTTGCAGATTATACGCATTATAATAGATTCACATAAATATATTTCAGTGAAAAGTAGTGTCGAGGGATGGAGCAGGACTGCGGGACGGGTTGGAATTACTTTTGTATCGCACTGTTGTAAACTTAAACTGATATTGTATCTTTCGAATTCAAAGGGTGTTTTTAATAATTTTGTTATTTAAAAACTTCACAAGATTTAACAATCTTAATAACTGATCAAACCAATCTTTTCTCAAACATGGTCTTACCTTGCGAGTGGCTCCTGCTTCCTTTTTGTACCTATGCAAATACCACAAGGATATAAATCCACATTCAGTTAATTAAAACAATTTGAAGCTTCAAGAGAAGTAACAATTTACCTGTTTACCTACTAAAGCGTACAATTTAATCCAGCATAATTACCTTGAATTCCTGTTATTTCAATTAGGTACATTTATTTAAAAGAATCTCTGAACAGTAAATCGGAATTAATATGTTTGAGCATTCTATGTGCGTCAAGCAAGGAGCAAAGCAAACTCTGTGAGGAAAGGTAACGTTCTCGTTCAACCGGCATCGGCATACCGTCACGTTTTATTGAAGCCCGTCCCCTCATGTTACAACTTTCTAGCTGTTATCTGCGGCACTAAACAAATAAGTGCAAAAAAAACGTGATTGAGCATCCCTCCGACGTGCGTGTGCTTGTGACATTCGAGATGTGCGTGTGTGCGCATGGGCTGCTGTGCCGTGTCCGGTTTCATCAGATCGGATGCAGCCGGCCGCACAGCGCGGTGTCGATGTCCCGGCGCGGCGCGGCGGCGGGTGGACGCGCCTGCAATCCGACGGGTACGGTTACCACAGCGATACATTATATCCTCAGTCACACATAGGATTGCATTCAGTTTCAGTCTACAGCCATTCAAACGATTTCTTAGCGAATTAAAATTCAAGTCTTTTTGCAAATTGCTGAATGATTTGAACAAAAACTTGATTATAAATTCTTTAGTCTCGTTTGCTCAAAACAACAAGATAATTCTGAGCTGACGTGAACATTGAACAAGGGCGAGCTTTAACTCAAAATTGAATTTCCTACCGTTGCGTTGTGTTGTGATTGACGCAGTTGATTACCTAGTTATTTGGATTAACTCGGCCGGTGTTACTACAATACAGTCATAATGTCGAGACTCGGTAACATTCGTGGTTTGCTGCAATACATTTTCTATTTAGACGTCCGACATCTTAGAATCAAACTGTCTTCATAGCCGCAATCATCTTTCACACACATCTTTTCTTTGGTCTGACTCTCCCTCTATATCCAACCATATTCATAGTTACCACTTCCCTTGAGCCATGATCACATGTCGCATCACACATCCAATCCTCTATATCCAACCATATTCATAGTTACCACTTCCCTTGAGCCATGATCACATGTCGCATCACACCTCCAACTTCTCCGTCACTGTGCTACTTAAACTCCTAGTAATGTTACTCAGCCTCAAAAGATGCCTCTAACTAACTAAACAATCTGTAATGTAAGCCTATTTCCTTCACATTACAAAGGCACTGCGTCCTGTAGTTATGATTACGGCGCGCGGCGGTTACAACACTTGCGGTCGGCGCTGTAATGGCGGCGCTCGTCCCGACCACACAAAGCGATCTTCCAACCACGGTTAACATCCAAGTTTCATTAGTACTTACGATATATTTTTTACGTCGCCACGTAAAATGTTTGCCGCTAACAACTCAGGTAGGTTCCGACCTGAAACTATTTGAGGTGCAACCTGATCGGCGGGCGATGTGTTTACTTGTGACGTGGGACTTCGGCGGCGCGGGTGGCACTGGCAGGCTGGCTGTACACGTCCGTGGGACAGAACAGAACCCTGTCGGTTCATGTCAATTTCAGCCATAATGGTTTTCTGTGTGATTGCGCAGAAATCCATTATATATACGTAACAAAAGCATTTATTTCACTTATACCATTACGGCACTTTTGAATGTCAAAAATCCAAATAAAACACAAAGCTACAGTCCCAGTCACAAGGCATAATAACTTGAGAAAGTACTGTGTGTATCTCTATGGAGAAGAACGGGCAAGAAACTCCATGGACACTCTTTTAAGTCAAAATATTGTTACAAAACTTTTTTTACATAATTAATTTTGAGATTATACATATATGTGAGAACGATGTAGAAAGACGCGCACATTAAGAGCGTCCAGAGTAAAATATTAGATCAGCAAAAATAAAGTAATTAAACAACTTCAGATTAGCTTAAAATTCTAGCTCCTTCTGACGGATTCTTTCGATGTCATTTCACGAATGATTTTCAGATCTGTAAGTCATATTTTCAGATCTGTAAGTCATATTTTTAAAGAATATGAGCGCTTAAGTAAAAAATGTGAAGCTCGGCTGGCCCTTATATTATACCCTAGTACCTACTCTTCACGATGTTGGGGTTTCTGTTTCTCAGGAACAGCTTGCCTTACGGGCTTGCCGTGCTGTTCTCCCATCCAATGCGCATCAGGGCTATGTGCCAATATGTGCGCTGAGCTTAGCTGTGCTGTGTACGTAGGCCGCTGTGTGGTGCCGAGCCTGGTCAATACTTGCGCCGCCCACTGCCGCGGGTTGCCGACAGCGGATTGTGGCGAATGTGATATTGCTGTCACAGATCTAGTACCACTTAAGTGTCGCATAATCTGTACGGCTACAGTTCTTGACGTTCAAAACATTATGAAATAAAGTCCATTTTACAAAAATCCACAGTGATTTGCCGTATCTAACTTGTATGTTACACGTGTGTTGACTACAGAGGTAGCTGGTGTCCTGGTGTCACGCGCATGACGCACAGCACTGCTAGGACTACCGACTTTACCGACCTGCTTATTTAATTTTCTTTTCCTAAGGTAAATATTTTAGTATTATTCCCCCAAATTACAGTTCCATTCCTTATTTCCGTTGTTGGATCTTTGAACTTGTAAATAAACAAACGCCTAGATCAAACTTTGTCACGCACCGAAACAAAACTTTAGTAGGTATGTATAAACATAGGTACGTTTGTTCTAAGTACTCGGCAGAGGGTGATTCCGGTCTGATGTGATGATGACTACACTTTTCTTTTTATTACATAAAATATTATTGACATGCTATAAGTATAAATTATATTGATCACAGACAGCACAAGGCCTGTACCCTTGGATCCGTTTCCTGGTGTTATCGCACTAAGGTTTGTAGGCCGGAAGTCTTTCTTGTCTCTATAGAATGAAAAACATTTCGGCAAGACTTATTATAACTTTTGTACGAGGGTAACTAATGTCAACTTTAACTTAACATGCAGGTCATGGACTTGTATAGGTACTATGACTTCGTGCAAAAAATACCTAATAATTACACGTAATTGGGTAAAACATTAGGTAGGTAGTGTTCAACTGAACTAAACCACGAACAGCCAAAGCCACGTAAGTAGCTCTGTGCTTACCATCTCAGGTACCTATATTTATTAATTACTTTTGCGGGCTATAAGTGTGATTTCAGTGGTATATTTTTATTTCGTTATATGTATTACAGTAGCTATACAATCAGAGATTTACAATAGGTGCCTAGCGGCAATGTAAAATTCTCTCAACTCGACCTCCCCGAGTCCCCGGACCCCTCTACAAGTCTACAGCGCGGTGCAACTGCGCCCGCTCGTGTTTAATATTTTGAACTTCTTTGTAGTCAGCTGTTTGACAATCACGTCCCCGCGCCCCTCGCGACATCTCCCGCAACCCGCAGCCACCCCCGCGCCCCGCTCCCAGCCGCTAGTAAGCCGTGCGTAGTGCATCTCTGCGCAAAGCTCGCATCGCTAGTTACGAGCCATCGCCATTTTTATCGATCCGTCGATGAAATTTCGTGGCCGTCGGCGGTTCGCTGGCCCCTCCCGCGACGCGCTGCACCTCCCCGACATCCAGCAACGCCGCCAGCCAGCGGCTGCCGCTCAGCGCCAGCACCGAGCGCCCGAGTGCGCTCGACGGAGCAGGGGTGAGTCCCGGGCGCGGGGGCGGGGGCCCGGGATGAACGGCTCCCCGACGGTGTCGCGGGGGGCACGCGCCTAGCGGGGGCAACGTGCGCACGGCGCAGGCGCGCGGGGCCGGGCGCCAGTCTCGCGGCCGCCGCCAAACTGCGCGCACGTGTGCGCGCTGAGCTCGGCCTTAACAATCAGCTGATCGGCGCGCGCCCCGCGGCGCACATGCCGTGAGGCCGCGTCCACCGTCATGACGGGCTACGCCCGCGGCGAAGCCGACTTCGCCGCCGACCGCTTCCGCCGGGACGCGCGGCCCGCCTCGCTCGCTCCCAAGGACTACTCGGTGCCTTTACACGTAGACTGCAGTATCGAATACGAGCTTCCCGACTGTGCCAAGCCGCCGCAGGGCGTCAAGATCGAGCCTCTGCTCATGATCCACCCCTCACACTTCCGGAGGCTCGAGAGCCTGCGGCGGGTGCCGTTCGTGAACAACCTGCCGCGAGGAGACGCCGCTGCCGCCGCCGCCGTGACGCCGGGCAGCCGAGCGCGCGCGCCCCGCCAGGCACGGCGCTGCTGCCGGGCCGCGCCCGCGCCGCCTGCGCCCGCGCCGCAGCCCGTGCCGGCCGCGGCGGCGCGCGCGCGGGCGCCGGCGGAGGAGCCGGCGCACCCGCTGGCGTGCTACCGCTTCGAGTCGTACGCGGCGGACGGCGCGGGTGGCAAGCTGGCGGCCCGCGCGCGCCTCAAGCCGCACCCTTACCTGCCCGAGGCGCTGGACTGTGATATAGCGCGCGCGCTGCCGCCAGCCGCCGCGCACTACGACCGCTTCGACAAGCGAGCGCTGCAGCAGCTGCCGATCTACATGTAGCCGAGCGGCGCCGGAGCGGGCCCCGGTCTCTGTGATGTTTCGTTGTAATTAGTTAGAGTGATAAGTGTCTGCGAGCGTGCTGGCGCCGCCGCCGGCCCGGGCCGCGTCCGGCACGCTCGTTCGCGTCTGTGTTCGGGCGACGCGCGCCCTCGCGTCTGCTCGCTCGCGAACGAACCTAATACCAAATAGTACCTATATACGTTGATATTGTTTAAACGTTGATTTATGTGTTGTTGTACCGGACGATTATGATGTGTTGTTTCGCCGAGGACCTGAACGTTTCGTGTTATCGTTTCGCTCGAGGCCCGGTTCGCGGCTGGCTGCCCCGCCGCACGCCCGGCTCGGTTGCCGGCCGCTCGCTGGCTCGTCGATCGATGCTAGTGCATACCCACCAACGAAAATATTTATTCGCAAACGCAGTAACCGACGCTTCACGATTAAATTATTGTACCGTGGCCGATTCGTTGCGTTTTTCTGTATATGATATCATATCGATAATTATATGTTCAAAAATTGTATTATAATAAATATGTACCTATAGAGTAAAAAAAATGAAAGTGAGAAAAATATTAAGAATAAAACTAGACATAGTTATGTTTTGGATAGGTGATGAGTTCTAGAGCAGTCCCGAACGGTAATTAGAATCGTATCTCTACTCTCATTTTGTAAGCGGTTATGTTTGTTAAAATTATATATAAAGAGTCCTCTGATGAATAGTCTGATTAACGAATATTCGGCATGTAAAAGTCTTTATAAAACGCTTACTTAGCATATCATAGTATTATATTGTGTCATAGTCCAATGCCAAAAATATAACTATCTTTTTACAAAAATCCTTAACGCATCGTTTTATTTACCTCCATGCGGCTCGTGTGCGGTCCTTGTGTACAGTGTACGGTAACCCGGTAGTGTGTGTAGTCAGTGCTCGTGGTCGGATACCGGATAACCGGACCATGCCGGACGATACTGGATGCGGTGCGACGCGGACCGGCGGCGGCGGTGCTCCGTGCACGTGTAAGTACCCGCTCTCAGCTGGAACACCATCACTTGTCTCATATCCTACTCACTGTGTTGTCTGACAAATTATCTTAATCCAAAATGTGCTAACGGACCCTGCTAATAATCTCTCTGCCTACACTCTTGGCATGTATTCTATAAACGGCTCTCTTAAAATAGAAAGATTGTCATTTATAGATTAAGATCTATGGCGTATTTAGAGATGAATGATTCAGCAATTCTAAGGCGCAGTGATTGCCAAAGCTGAATGCACACAGCCCAAAGTAAAAGCGAAATAAATCCAATTTAGTAAAGTGAAAACTGCGACAGTTGGATTGAATAAGTAACACGGCTGACCACGCCTGGCGAGTAATTTATATTCTAGATGACGCTGACGCCGTGCAAATAAACTAATAACCTTCGTAGCAAGAAGTGGGCTTGTCAGGACACGGCTGCACCGTAATATGTGGCTCTGATTGATGTAAAAACATATCAGTATGGCGAGAAACTTGTTTGGTGTCATAAAATGGTATTTGCAGGAAGATTGCTTACATTCATATCGCCATAAATGTATTGGCAGAGTAATTTACAGCTTGGCATTCTGTCGATTTCGCCGAGCGCAGCGGCTGCAATGTCCAGCTGCATGCTTGTTATTGAACAAGTCATTAATCAGAATCACGCACGGCACTCCAGTGGGCGACACTTTACTTAGTGCTCCCAACATAGGTACTGAACTCTTTATTGTTGCCCAATCTAAGTTATGGTCCCAACTATTATAAGGATATATTATATAGGTATTATTAGCATAGTAGGTACCAATAAACGAATTGTTTAGTTTGTGCTGTCACAATGAGCCTCCAATACCAGCGCTATGTTTAGCATGTTCATGTGGATGGTGAAAGCATGTCTGTGACATGAAAACTAAAGACATCAAGTGTATCGATGTTCTGTTGTAACCGAAAATTGTGTCAGATGTGAACACACGTAGGTACCTATTTAGCTGTAGCAGCTGTTGGCACATGCATTTCTAGGATTGTTGTCATTTTTTGGAATAGGGAACACATGACATGGATGTACCTATTGGTACTTACCCATTAAAGAGCCAAACACGTTTGAATAGTAAAATTGACCTTCACTTTCTGGATAGCATTTAATTAACGGAACTATTAATTCAAAAGAAATTCTTACTTGTAATCGAGGGCCTTTCCAACATTCTTGTGAGACATATAAAATTGGCATCCTATATACTTACCTAGGTAGTAATAAGAAACAATAGCTTATTTTATTATGTTACGTTGTGAATGTTAAATGGAACTATAGTTCAGTAGACTTTACAACCATAAGTACAAGTGGAAGTTTTCCCCGGCTCGTCAGCGGTCGGCCGGGGAGCGCGGCGCGGCGTCTCACGGCTACGACTCATTCTCCCATTGTTTCGCTCTCAATGACAACACTTCCAAAATATCCGCTAAACAAAAGCCTAGCGCGCTCCGCCGCTATTCATTCCGCATTATATTTTGTTTGAAAGCCACGTACTTATACACAATGAGTCGTGAATAATCTACAATAGCTGTTGGGAAAGAAATTATTCATACTGAATCACCATTCAGGGAAATAAGACTCCAGACGAAACTATTGTAATAAAATTCGATGATTATGATTCGTTATTTTCATGTGAACGTCTCGGCGCGCGGCAATTAGCCGAAGCTAGTGTAATTAAGATGCAGCCAAATAGATTGAATGTGTACGCAGCAGGTAGACATGGGCACTTGGGCAGCAACAGCCGGCACGGCATGCGGCAATGGCGAGCGGCGGCAGTCCAGCACGCACGCGGCCCGGTGTCTGTGAGAGCTGAGAGCGTACCTACTCCATTATCCGACATCACAGCGAGTGACGGCGTTAAATTAACATCCACGTAATAAACACGAAATAAACATCGAGACTAATGGAAGATTGAGGCGGCACGCTCGCCGCCGCGCCGCGCCTTGCCAGTTGCCGAGCCAAGCCGGGCCGTGCCGTGCCGCACGGCTTCGGCCCGGCCCCGCCCCGGCCGAAAGGTGGCAGCGGCGAGCCGAATTAAAGCTAAACTTATTTATTTTATCTTCGCAGCGACGCGGACGATAAAAAGTTTATTGTTACTTTTTATGGGTGTGATATTGTGTCTGCACAGATTCGTGCGTCGCCGTTATCTCGCGCAGGCTAACTAGGTACTAGCCTACTACTATGTACACGGTCGTATTTAGGTTTAGGTAATGGTAATTAAATATGTACCTACCTATAATGTTTTAATGTTGGAGGTTTTTGTGCCGCAAGCTTTGTGATTTTATGGGGTGGGGATTGGGATTTTATTTTATGACAGTAAGTATCTAGTTATTTATTACCGACAAGTTTTATTTGCTTAAGTACCTACCTACTTAAGTATTGAGTACTTATTTATTACCTCCAGACCGTTCAATTTACTAGCGTGCCGTCAGACGATTCAGACAACTATCTTATTGATAAGCATAAAAGCTTTCAAAGTAAGTAATACGTGCACGCAGTAATCTCGTATATTACTGGCAGTAAAACGGCAGTAACAGTAATCGGCAAGATTCGCTGTGTAGCGACTAGCGAGACGTTTAAGATAAGAGCACTCGTAATAACGATCACGAATTATAACGAGCTCCTTCGTCACGGCCTGATAACTACGCCTCGCGATCAGAACGACTTCGTAATTACCTGCTTCCTCGAAGCGCGTTACACACACTAGTTACAGTTAAATTAAAGCTCACCGACTGAACTGACTTCGGGTGAAATTCGATTCCCGAAACGCGAGTAAAATTTATCGTCGGTATTATCTCTCGTAAAACGAAAACCCAATTTATGTTCGTCCGCCACCCGCTGTCATAAAACATAATATTATCGACATCGGCCCCCTCCCTAGGCGATCACGAAACTAAGCAAGCATCGGCCATTTTAAGTACCGAACTTGACAGGCGGGTGTCGTAGTGCGTCCCGCTTGCACTCGCGCGCCGGGACTCGTGCGTGAGAGGGACAACGCTGGGAGCAGAACTCTTTCATGTGCCGCGGTGGAACAGGGAGCGTTCTGCACGATCTCACGCTATTTTATTTTAAAAATACCTTGCTCCATAACGCAACCGCTTACTTTCGAAATCTTTATTCGTTATTTATTACAATAATTACTTACTTACAGAAAAGAGAAACATAGTTGGTACCCAGCCAGGCAATCAAAATAAGAAAAATCAAAATAAATGAATACGGATCATTGATTTATGTAATTTGTAAATCATATTGTGTTGATAGTAGTAAATAGCGCGTTGCATGGTAGCTAGGTATGTAGCGCGGCCGGCGGCGTGTCAGCGTGGCGTGGCGCCGCGACCTACTGCGATCAGCTGATTGGCGCGCGGCGGTGCGGGGGCACGGTTGCGAGGGGGGGGGGCGCACATCAGCTGATAGCGGCGGAGATAGCCCGCCGCCGCCGCGGCGTGACGCGACGCCGACGTTGATTCACGTAATTTAAAGGACGCAAATCCAAGTACGGTCGAACAAGTTATTTGGTTTACATATTACAATGTAATTTGTGGGTTCAACTGTAAACCAGATAGCTTGTTCGACCGTAGGTACCTTTACTTGCTCCACTCTGTCGTTCTCCGCTCGACTTTCCAATGCGAATTTCGAACATGCAGTCCGCTGAAAATGTATTACAATTTTACGGATTATTAAACAACGGCCGCGGGCAGGACGAAATTAATGGTGCGTTCACAATGAGTTACGACACCAATTTGAGCAGTACGGTACAGATACAAGTGATCGAACACTCCTACTTAAGTCCTTCGCTGTTTGCTGAATCAAAATAATTGCGAATGTTTGCTAACGTGTCATCGTTTTGGAGATCTCGGGTCACGACTTGTGGTGCGTTCACTTAGCGCTATTTGTGGTGCTGGTGACGTTGTTTATTTGAGTGCTTGTGTGTGCACGTCTGCACGACGCACGACGCTGTCAGCTGTCACTGACAAGCGCTAACTAATCGACGCTAAAAAAACCACTTCTCCGTAAGTGTTAACATTACCGACCCTCGCCCACACGATCACTTCACATGCAACACCTAATAGATACCTGATAGGTAATTAAATAACGCTAGAATATAGTCACAAGGTCGATTTAGTTTTGATTTATTACTCGCTCGTTCGTGCTCGTTCCGTCAGCATAGGTCCTGTATCATGAATAGTGATGTTAGTTTATTTCCAACCGTAACATACAGACCTACCTATCAAATTGGAAAATTACCCAGTATCCGTCTGAGAGTCTTTAATGGTACCTACCTATATCTCTATAATATTGTATCGATATTTACCAAAAGCAGTTACTATTAATAAAAAAATACATGATCTAAGTTATTAAGTACTATAAATAGACGTTTCTTTTTTCTTTACTTTTGTCTTCCAACAGTCAGTAGGTATCAGACTAATAAATAGTAGGTATACTGAAAATATTACCTATCTAACTTCTCACTATCCAAGACATAAGTACCTAGTTTTAATAGTGCGTTCAATGAATGATACAATCCGTCAAAATGCTTCTGCAAATAAGGAAGAAAGAGAAAGTTATATCATCGGTGTGGGCCCCAGGCGCGAACCCTGAGCGACGCCAACATCATTTTCATAATATGTTGCCCTGGAGCCATTGTATCACATAAAAGTTACGTTAAATATATGAATCAAAGTAGTCCTAAAGTTGGCCGCAAAACCCAGAATAAGATAGCTCTACGTTAGCAGCAACTTATGAGCTACTGTATGATATGCCTTACTGTCTTGTACCGTGGCATTTCACGTTGATCACGTTCTAAAGGAATAGGTGATAGCAGATCTTAATTGATATTAAATGATGTCTGACAAGCAAAGGATGTTGCTCATTAACTGCTCACTGCTCACAATGCAACATCTTAGCTAATTGCTCGACATGAGCATACCACTTGTGTTATGGATTCTGATTTCCGAGTTGTTACAAACATGGTGTCGTATCCGCAAAAAGTGCCGTTAATAGTTAAGTACAGTGTTGAACACGTACATAGGTACGTATGTTGACGCAAGTTTCTTTTGTTCTGTGGATGTATGCGCGTGTTTGTAAACGCGCGGCGGAAGCCAACGATAACGAGAATTACCCAAACGTTGTCGCCGTCCTAAGCCACCCGAACCTACCATTACTTACGAATGAAAGGCAAATCTTTTAATGTCGCTTCACCGAGCTGCCTTTCATTCGCATTGTGTGATAGCTTTGAAATATCTTCCATTGTATCGTAACTCAAAGATGTCCATTGTATTTGTATAGGGATGTTGCTCTGAGTTGGGAACCTAAACAAAAAGGCTCTCCTACGAGAATTTTATTTTATGCTTCTTTCAAGTTATTAGCGAACATCTAACAGTATGGAACATGTGCTTACTTAATAAAAATAGTTAGTTACAGTATTTATGGCAAAAACACGAACAAAACTGTTTATTAGCAACAGAGTGAGGTACGGTAGGTAGATGTACCTACTAAATCGTAACTTTGTCGCTTTTACATCGTTGGGAACATGTTCGAGACGATGAGGACCAGTTACCACGAACACATTGCAATAATGCGTTTACCATAAACCTATAAGCACTCACGGTCATCGTGTAGCTGCTATAATGATGAAATTAAGAGCATAATTTTGCCTGTAACGCGTATTATTTATTAGTTGCACATAGCAACTAATAAAAAAGTAGGTACTTAGTCAAAAGTTATACTGGTTTATAACCTGAAGTAGAAATCCTTAAATCGTTTGCCATACGCATACGGTTGTACGTACCAGCACAGGTTGTACGGTACCTAATGAGTGGATAATTTTCGGCGTGCACATTATCGCTCCTTCACATGGTCGATGTCGATACATTCTCTTAACTTTCAGTTCCACATTTAGGATAGCCTCGAGACTGGTTCCGCTCATTAGACCACCGGCGACCAATTACCGTGAAATGTTCATAAACTGGTAGTAGTAAGTCGCTCCGTACACGGGAGACCGTTGCGTAATGTACAATCCAATTAAGTAAACATTTACTGTAAGTAATTTGAAAGTAATACGCTTTCGATATTTATTTAAAAGTCATGTAAAGGTATTTATCAACACTTATGGAGTATTGTGAAATCAGAGCACGGCAGTATGCCCAACTGTTCATGAAACTATTAACAACATAATTATGTACTAAGTGGTCTGAATTCGAACGTTCGCAAGTGTCACCGCTACCTGTTTTTTATGCTAACCATTGAATAACTTTGCATCCCATTCAGTTATTTTCCCATTAACACTCCCTGTTAATGACAGTAATTAATAGACATTTGAATGTGAAAGTCATCTAGTCGTCTGTGGTACATTATGTATTATATTTACCTATTTTCTAGCGCCCGCTTACTTCAAAAGCTTCGCTAAGTTCTTGATCCTTGTTTCCCGTAAGTATTTCATGATTGATTTGATATTATTTCCTTCTTTGCCTTCGCATCCATTGACAGCCGTAGTAACGACTTTCTGTTTACAAATTTTCCCCAATTTATTGTACCAGTTCAGTTTTACTGTTTTCTATTCTATAGCTTTAAAAGCGCGGTGTTCCTCGTCTCATCCCCTGTACCCCTCCCCACCTCCCCTGCCCTCATCTGCGAGTATGTTCACGCCTCGCCGTAACAGTGTGAACAGAATAATTTAAGCAACCGTTAGTCAGCTCTCGGCTCGTCTATATTTATTAATAAATACATTTCGAATGCATTGCTTCGCGGATGTTGTTCGTTTCAACACTTGTGTGAAAAGTGCTAGAAGCGCCCGATGATTAATATGAGTTGAGTAAATACTCGAGAATGTTTGAAAGTCGTTATATATTTACTGTAGTTTGTCAGAGCGGAGGTTCCATACTTTGACAATCGTAGTGGCGGATGAGAGGAGCCGTGTCGTGACTTTATGTTTTACATGAAGATGTCTTCTTTCGGCCGACGTCAGTAATAAATCCGCGTTGAGCACGCTCGTGTTCTGTGTACAGACATGCCTCATGCTGGTGTGTCGCAGTGTCGTATCACCCGTGGTCGTGTACCGCGCCCACAGCACACCGCACACGTTACAATTACATATTATTATATTTTAATGAGCTGATAACACGTTCTCTGCAGGTACCTACTTAATTTTAAAAAAACAGGTTTTGTACCTACCCTGCTAGTCCTGCTACTTACACATTTTTAATTCAAAAGGAAATTTCATTAGTGCGGCTAGGTAGTAGTAGTTAGGTAAGGTATCATGTAGGCGACCGGGCGCGGGCGGCCCGACAATAATTATATATAGTTGGGCGTGCGCAGTTTTATAATAATTATGAGTTTTCCTGAAGGTCTCACTACTATAATACTAATTTTATCATACGATTGCAAAAGCACCGCGTTATAGATACGTCCGCTGGGGTTCCTTACTTGAAATCGAATGACGTTAGATCGAATAACACTTGCTCGAAAACGTTAACTCCATAGTACTTGAAATCGATAAATTATGAGCTCGTTAGATCACTACCTCGATGCATCAAAATCTCGAATTAATAAAAGCACGAATCATCGGCAGCACGAAGGCTCATTATCTTGAAACATCAATAGGCGAGACGGCAAAAAAAAACGAATTAGTCCGTCAGTTAGATAATCAAAAAATATTTGACCCGTGTTTTTTCTATTGTTACGTAAACCAAAATTGACGAAGATATGACGCTTTTAATATTCTTAATACGTCACGCCTAGGTATAATTTTTAGCTAGTTCTGACGTCACGAGCCCCCACTCCCGAGTTTCGATGCGTTTTATCTTTGTCAATATTTATCGATTTACAAAAGCAAAAAATACGTGTCCATTAATTTCCAATACTCTAACTGACGGACTAAATATATTTGCTATTTTTTGATACTGTCGTCATGCCTATTCTCGACCGACCATCTTAACGTCATTCGATTTCAAGTAGGGAACCCCGTCCGCTGCTAGAATCAACCCAAACACTTACTCGTATACAGCGATACAAACGTCTGCATAGTTGGTATTCGGTACAAATAAATAATAAACTAATAACGACAATAACTACCTTGTACACTGCACACCTATTATGGTGATATTAAATTAATATATTAAAATAACTTATATTCCACGACCCAATTAAACCGAGCACTATGTAATATTTAACAAACATTTATTATAGCAATACGATATTTTCCATAGGTACGCGGCGTATTATTTATACCGTTAATTAACACCGCGATAATTATAAATTCACTGAAATAATAATAACAAGTTGTTTTCGACGTGTTTTGGCGCGTTTTGTAATCAATTTATACGTTCCGGTAAACAAACAGCGGTAGCTCATTACTCGTGTCTATGTATTATTCATGTGATTATAGTTAAGAGCTTTCAAATAAACATCAATACCGATGTTCGGAGGATCCTGAAGCTGAAGACGCGCACGACAAGGAGCGCGTGTCGGCTTGCGGTTACTGCATTCTCGTTGTGTTTTGTGACAGACAACCCAATTGAGCTGTTTATCTCAACTCCTCTTAGACAACGATCGCACTTTGCGGCTCCCTACCGTGCATCCACTGAAAACCACCACAGTTCAAATTACTAATAAATACAGACTACAGCGGGCCTATTGTGCTATACTGTATACTGTAATGTAGGTAGGGACATCAGCTAAGTTACGTGGGTAGCTACTGCTAGTCAATGCGTCAAACGAAATTGTATCTTTGTAAAATAAATATTTGCGTAGTGCGTGAGTTCAACTTAATGAAAAAAAAAACGAAAATACCTGCAAAACCCGGGAAGCCGGTTTTGCAAAAAAAAACCGAAACCCGGTTCTGGAAAATGGCAAGTTTTCGATACCTTAGTACCTACTCATTAAGGCGAATGGTTGCGCGGAACTCAAAGTAGACCTCTCTTTTAAGGCGGTTCCCCGAGCAAAATTAGCAACTCTATTTGTGGTGGTTCAAACTTCGTTTGAAATACAATTACAATAAAGTTCTAATCAGCTTGCACTACAAAGTGATTGTTACGTCAGTCACTGCAGGCCGAATAGTGCGATATGAGTGGTTTTTATTCTTTATAAAATCAAATTTACGTCTTTTGTAAAAAATAAAACGACAATTATGTTCATTAATAAATTGTCTATCCATTAGTATAAGTAGCAAATCAAAATAATGGTTACTTTACGAGGAGTAGCATTTTATAAATCATTATTCTCATTTCTGTGGTTTCGTTGTGAGGGGATTTATTAAACATAAAAAGCTACTTAAAAAAAAAATGAAACGACAATTTTGGAGTCAAGAATATGTAGTAATTTAATTTATTTTTTATTAGTTGGTATTTCTTTTGGATAAAGAGGAGTAGGCTCCAAAAAACTGCTCGTTCAAGGTCATTTGCTCGGGGAGGCGCCTTAAGGCCTACTTCTCCTAAATGAATGGTCCAAATATAAAAACAAAAAAAATATATGTGACATGTGTTTACAAATATATTTCAAGTTTTTTTTTTTTACTATAAGTTTTGACAGTATAAAACCATATCCATCCTCTTATTTTACGCAAATAATTTATTTCTACTTCCAAACGCCTGAATCGATTTTGATGATTCTTTCGCCAAATTATAGCAAATTTAATGGTTTATAAAAATTAAGTTATTTTTTTTTTAAATAATTATTTATGTGGAAATAAATCATTAACACCATGTTTTTTACCCATACGGGCGCGGGCGGCAGTCGACCGGCCGGCGGCCAGTCTCGCTGTATCGTTCGCACGGGGACGTTGTGTCGCATGTCGACTCGCTCCGATCTGCTTTTTTGTGGCAGACAAAATAGCGCAGATACGCTACGCGCGTTTACGCTTGGACGTTGATAGTATTAGTAGTGATAGTTTGTTTGCGAGTGGACGCTGTATTATTGTCTAATGAATATTTGTGTTGTAAATTTGTACATTTATAAACAATTTTGAAAATATTTGGTGACCGTGTTTCACAAGATGCCACGCAGGAAATCGAAAATTGCGAATTACTTGAGAAGGTGTTCGCATATGAACCAAGTACGGTAAGTACTCAATCTAAATAAATATACATATACAGGATTAAAAAATGGTTTAGGTATAAATTTATAATTTTGTATCTTAGTTAATGACAAAATAATCATCATTATATGTTATTTTACCTACGTTTTGTTTGACTCTCGTTGTTTACTCGATCGTTTCATGGGTCAATTAATTTCATTCATTTTTTTTTTCTTATTGTGTAATCGTTTTTTAATTTCGACTCAAACGGGAAAGATAATACTTTATTTTATTTGCAACACAATTCTGCAAACAAAAATAACCGTAGCATTAAGTGGCATAATGAGCGTCTCGCAACGTTTTGCAATGTTATTAATTTATAATTTGGAGATGTTTTATTAGATATAGTGGCTTCTCAAAGTATCGTTATCTTGTTGTTTGTACTGAATACATAGTTATATGTGGGATAATGCTCGTCTGGTACCTGCTCTGTTCACACTTCACATGCGGACTTGTAGTGGCGACCGATCAGCTGTAGCGCGCGTCTTGCGGCGGCGCGGCGACGTCGTTCCGCGTAGTGTCGCGTCGTGACTCGTGAGTCGTGTCGCGTCTGTGGGCGGCAGCTCGCGCTGGCCGTGCCGCCATTCCCGGCGACATGCGTGGGAACAATTTATTATGATATTTTTGTACAAACAGTTTTGTTATCATGATGTTCGGCTGAAATATGTGTTGTGTTGATAGATACACACGTCACCAGCCGACACTATTTGATAAACATTCTGACCATCATTGTACTTATAGATCAGATACGTTTGCTGCTGTAACAACCAAATTGTGTTTCGCTGTTGTTTTAGTTTCTGTTGTGATACGTACTGTACAGCGTGAGGCCGACGGCGACGTCATGTGTTTGTTCATTACGAACGATTCGGTACGTAACCCGGACTCGTGGTTATAAATTATGTTAATGACGTCTAGATTTGCATAGAATGTAAAACTTACTTCATCAAATAAAGAACCCGCTTGTAAATTGGAACGAGCATGTCAGAGGTTGGGAACCTGACTTATCGGCTTAACAATGTGATAAATACTTACAAAAATAAATTAATGGCTTCTCAAAACAAACCTTCATTAACTTTCGTCCGGCGCGCGGCGCGGGCGCACAGGCGGGCGTGTGCATGTACTTATGTACCTGCTTAGTATCTACTTATGTATATCAACAGACGTTGTACAAGTCTGAATAACTGACATAACGGACTCACCTCGTGCAGGAAGAGGCGGAACCTTGTCCGGTAGCGATTAAAGTGCAGCGACACAAGTGGATCATTATCGTGTTCGTAGGGGCGGGGGCTGGGGGGGGGGTGCGCATCCGCCGCGCGCAATTGACAAAAACCGTGCAGCACTTCCTGCTCGCCCTTTGTGCCACACATCGCAGCGCCAGCACACACAGACCTACCTGACAAGCGCAATAACTTCCACAGCGGATATTATTACATAGTCATTACATTTTATTAGTTCCCACATTTTATATTATAAACCTGTATTCTAAAAAATTCTTACTCTTAAAATTCTTACGCAAATTACCTATAAACTAAACATGCAACTGTGTTAGTGTACAGTACTTGAACCAACATACATTTTCACGGAACGCCTAACTGGCAACCTTTTATCATCGACTGATTGATTGTAATGCACTCAGTAGGTACTGAGTGTGAGTCAGTACCACCGCGCACCGCGCACAGAGAGCACAGAGCGGCCCAGCACATGAGCTCACACTCAGTAGGTACCGAGTGTGAGTCAGTACCACCGCGCACCGCGCACAGAGAGCACAGAGCGGCACAGCACATGAGCTCACACTCAGTAGGTACCGAGTGTGAGTCAGTACCACCGCGCACCGCGCACAGAGAGCACAGAGCGGCACAGCAAATGAGCTCACACTCAGTAGGTACCGAGTGTGAGTCAGTACCACCGCGCACCGCGCACAGAGAGCACAGAGAGCACAGAGCGGCACAGCACATAAGCTCACACTCAGTAGGTACCGAGTGTGAGTCAGTACCACCGCGCACCGCGCACAGAGAGCACAGAGCGGCACAGCACATGAGCTCACACTCAGTAGGTACCGAGTGTGAGTCAGTACCACCGCGCACCGCGCACAGAGAGCACAGAGCGGCCCAGCACATGAGCTCACACTCAGTAGGTACCGAGTGTGAGTCAGTACCACCGCGCACCGCGCACAGAGAGCACAGAGCGGCACAGCACATGAGCTCACACTCAGTAGGTACCGAGTGTGAGTCAGTACCACCGCGCACCGCGCACAGAGAGCACAGAGCGGCACAGCACATGAGCTCACACTCAGTAGGTACCGAGTGTGAGTCAGTACCACCGCGCACCACGCACAGAGAGCACAGAGCGGCACAGCACATGAGCTCACACTCAGTAGGTACCGAGTGTGAGTCAGTACCACCGCGCACCGCGCACAGAGAGCACAGAGAGCACAGAGCGGCACAGCACATAAGCTCACACTCAGTAGGTACCGAGTGTGAGTCAGTACCACCGCGCACCGCGCACAGAGAGCACAGAGCGGCACAGCACATGAGCTCACACTCAGTAGGTACCGAGTGTGAGTCAGTACCACCGCGCACCGCGCACAGAGAGCACAGAGCGGCACAGCACATGAGCTCACACTCAGTAGGTACCGAGTGTGAGTCAGTACCACCGCGCACCGCGCACAGAGAGCGCAGAGCGGCACAGCACATGAGCTCACACTCAGTAGGTACCGAGTGTGAGTCAGTACCACCGCGCACCGCGCACAGAGAGCACAGAGCGGCACAGCACATGAGCCCACACTCAGTAGGTACCGAGTGTGAGTCAGTACCACCGCGCACCGCGCACAGAGAGCACAGAGCGGCACAGCACATGAGCTCACACTCAGTAGGTACCGAGTGTGAGTCAGTACCACCGCGCAACGCGCACAGAGAGCACAGAGCGGCACAGCACATGAGCTCACACTCAGTAGGTACCGAGTGTGAGTCAGTACCACCGCGCACCGCGCACAGAGAGCACAGAGCGGCACTGCACATGAGCTCACACTTAGTAGGTACTGTGTGAGTCAGTACTACCGCGCACCGCGCACAGAGAGCACAGAGCGGCACAGCACATGAGCTCACACTCAGTAGGTACCGAGTGTGAGTCAGTACCACCGCGCACCGCGCACAGAGAGCACAGAGCGGCACAGCACATGAGCTCACACTCAGTAGGTACCGAGTGTGAGTCAGTACCACCGCGCACCGCGCACAGAGAGCACAGAGCGGCCCAGCACATGAGCTCACACTCAGTAGGTACCGAGTGTGAGTCAGTACCACCGCGCACCGCGCACAGAGAGCACAGAGCGGCACAGCACATGAGCTCACACTCAGTAGGTACCGAGTGTGAGTCAGTACCACCGCGCACCGCGCACAGAGAGCACAGAGCGGCACAGCACATGAGCTCACACTCAGTAGGTACCGAGTGTGAGTCAGTACCACCGCGCACCACGCACAGAGAGCACAGAGCGGCACAGCACATGAGCTCACACTCAGTAGGTACCGAGTGTGAGTCAGTACCACCGCGCACCGCGCACAGAGAGCACAGAGAGCACAGAGCGGCACAGCACATAAGCTCACACTCAGTAGGTACCGAGTGTGAGTCAGTACCACCGCGCACCGCGCACAGAGAGCACAGAGCGGCACAGCACATGAGCTCACACTCAGTAGGTACCGAGTGTGAGTCAGTACCACCGCGCACCGCGCACAGAGAGCACAGAGCGGCACAGCACATGAGCTCACACTCAGTAGGTACCGAGTGTGAGTCAGTACCACCGCGCACCGCGCACAGAGAGCGCAGAGCGGCACAGCACATGAGCTCACACTCAGTAGGTACCGAGTGTGAGTCAGTACCACCGCGCACCGCGCACAGAGAGCACAGAGCGGCACAGCACATGAGCCCACACTCAGTAGGTACCGAGTGTGAGTCAGTACCACCGCGCACCGCGCACAGAGAGCACAGAGCGGCACAGCACATGAGCTCACACTCAGTAGGTACCGAGTGTGAGTCAGTACCACCGCGCAACGCGCACAGAGAGCACAGAGCGGCACAGCACATGAGCTCACACTCAGTAGGTACCGAGTGTGAGTCAGTACCACCGCGCACCGCGCACAGAGAGCACAGAGCGGCACTGCACATGAGCTCACACTTAGTAGGTACTGTGTGAGTCAGTACTACCGCGCACCGCGCACAGAGAGCACAGAGCGGCACAGCACATGAGCTCACACTCAGTAGGTACCGAGTGTGAGTCAGTACCACCGCGCACCGCGCACAGAGAGCACAGAGCGGCACAGCACATGAGCTCACACTCAGTAGGTACCGAGTGTGAGTCAGTACCACCGCGCACCGCGCACAGAGAGCACAGAGCGGCACAGCACATGAGCCCACACTCAGTAGGTACCGAGTGTGAGTCAGTACCACCGCGCACCGCGCACAGAGAGCACAGAGCGGCACAGCACATGAGCTCACACTCAGTAGGTACCGAGTGTGAGTCAGTACCACCGCGCAACGCGCACAGAGCGGCACAGCACATGAGCTCACACTCAGTAGGTACCGAGTGTGAGTCAGTACCACCGCGCACCGCGCACAGAGAGCACAGAGCGGCACTGCACATGAGCTCACACTTAGTAGGTACTGTGTGAGTCAGTACTACCGCGCACCGCGCACAGAGAGCACAGAGCGGCACAGCACATGAGCTCACACTCAGTAGGTACCGAGTGTGAGTCAGTGCCACCGCGCACCGCGCGCAGAGAGCACAGAACGGCACAGCACATGAGCTCACACTTAGTAGGTACTGTGTGAGTCAGTACTACCGCGCACCGCGCACAGAGAGCACAGAGCGGCACAGCACATGAGCCCACACTCAGTAGGTACCGAGTGTGAGTCAGTACCACCGCGCACCGCGCACAGAGAGCACAGAGCGGCACAGCACATGAGCTCACACTCAGTAGGTACCGAGTGTGAGTCAGTACCACCGCGCAACGCGCACAGAGAGCACAGAGCGGCACAGCACATGAGCTCACACTTAGTAGGTACTGTGTGAGTCAGTACTACCGCGCACCGCGCACAGAGAGCACAGAGCGGCACAGCACATGAGCTCACACTCAGTAGGTACCGAGTGTGAGTCAGTACCACCGCGCACCGCGCACAGAGAGCACAGAGCGGCACAGCACATGAGCTCACACTCAGTAGGTACCGAGTGTGAGTCAGTGCCACCGCGCACCGCGCACAGAGAGCACAGAGCGGCACAGCACATGAGCTCACACTCAGTAGGTACCGAGTGTGAGTCAGTGCCACCGCGCACCGCGCGCAGAGAGCACAGAGCGGCACAGCGCATGAGCTCACACTCATAAATATTAACATTAAACTGTGTAGTTAAAATCGTGTATTTACATGAGCGGGTCCGGGCTGAATATACGCAATTAACACAAAGTCAGTAATTGCCGGCTTTTCGCAAAATCGCCGCTTGAAGTCGCCGGCGCGGCGGGGTGGCGGGTGTACATGTCATGATCAGGCGGGTGTGGGGGGCGGGGGTACTGAAGGCGGCCGGACACGGGTGAGGCCCTTACATTTTATGTTACGGCCGCTGATAGCTCAGCAAATCACTCCTATCACTGGCAGTTACGTACTCTCGGCGAGACGAGCGCTGCTATAAATCAGCTCTCAGCAGCAAAAAGCGGGCGCTCCCTGCAAGCTGCCAGCGCTGCGCGCTGTTCTAAGTGAGCACGTGACACGAGTGCACGCCGACCCGCGGGGAGCCGCGCGTGCATCCACAGGCGACGATAACACGACGATGCACGCAACTGATGACGACGCGACGATGGCTATTCATTTGAGACCCAAAACTTTTAGCAATAAAATAAACCGGTTTTATTAGTGAAGATAAGACTTTCATGTTGTGACGGGTAACATGAACATTAACGTGGCCATGGCCACAAAGAGCAATTTCCGTGCTGTAGGAATTGAGGGAAAATATACGATTTCTAAAACATTGTCCATCCGTGCCGCCTGCGCAGACGCGATAATATTGTCACCTCACGCGTCATCATAGCATCGGATCACACAGAAGACTCACTTCGTTCAAGTCACGACTCGCGATGTAAGGGTTTGCTTACGACATGGTGGCGCACGGTGACGGCAAGGTACCACACTCATCTGAATCGAACGCAGCAAACGAACAATCATTCTTTTTATTTTTAACCGACTTCTAATAAAGAGGAGGTTATGAATTCCACCAGAATCTTTTTATGTTCATGTATTTTCACCGATTTATTCGTGATTTAAGTGATTATTTTTTCATTTGGTGGGGGAAGCTTGTGCGGTGGTTCCATTTAATTATATTATATTAACTTTGTTTGAGCTTGTACTTTATGAGTTTTTTGTTCTTCGTCTAACTGGATGATGTGCTTTTTAAAAGTCGACTACAAAAAACACTAAAAGGTGGAAAATAACTTTACATTCGAAAGTCGGTGGAAAAAAGTCAATGAAACAAACAAAAGTCACCGATTTCCGAAAGTAATTATTCTAGTTATACTTAATTTATTGAATGCACGATTTATTGAGCATGTCCACGCTGCTACGAAAACGCTACGATATCGCTACGCCGCCAGTGACGTTGCCACGAAAACGCTACGTCAAAGCTACGTTGCGTCGTTGCCACAACACTGCTAAGGCCGCGCTGTGATACGCTACGAGCGCTACGACACGGTTACATAAAAGCTACGATAGCGCTACGACAACGCTACGCTGAACCAACGGCTCCGAAACGTCAACGCAAATTCTACTTGATAAAAATAATATGGTCGATGATATGGCATTTGATATGGCATAATATTAACCTGTGCAAACCGTCGTGACAGTCAAGGCAAACATTAATTTACTTGTTGCGGGATTCTTCTTGATTTCGGTATGAAATACTGAATGTCTATGTATTAATACAATGAAACTTCTGTTCCCGTACATTTGATGGCGTCGCGGCGTCAGGCTGGAGCAGGACATACTGACACGTTCACACCATTAACATTAGTATTTGCTCAGTATTCGCGGCCCATATGGGGCGCTCACATGAACAGTCAGTGATTAGCATGCAGGCGCTCAACCGCCGAATGTTCCCGCGACCCAGCGGCAGGAAGTGCGTGTATACACTACACACTGTATTCTACCCACACAGGCGTGTCCGCCATCTGTCGCTATGCCTGCGCTGAGTAGCGTACAGAAGGTCGGCTCCGTACGGCAAGCGACGAGAACTCACACATACTCTGTGCCGCTGTACGAAGGCAAAAGTTTACAGTATGTACAGCGAGTGGTGTCCGGCCGAATGGCGATTGTTTAATGATCCTCAGAAACTCAGTTCAAGATTGGCTAAAACTGAAGTGAGTCGTTCGCTTGCTGCCGGTCCCAGGAGCGTGGTTTCGCGTGCTGGTGACACGCCAGGGGAGAGGAGGGGTTAGGGCGGGGAGGGAAGGGAGTGAGGGACCCACAGACCACACACATTTGCGAAGCTTTTGCAACATGAATAGGTTTCTCGTTGACATTACGTACAGATACGACCTAAATTTTTTGTGTAGGTACTCACCATTTCAATATCTACGTTACAAAATGCTTGTTACCTCGGGAAATCTTTACCTGTCTATACATATTGCAGATAGGTATCGTTCAGTCATCGTTTAAAAAAATCTTTATTATGAATTTATTATTAGGATCATTAACGTGATTTGGTAATCGGTAACTGCGAGCGCAACGTGACGAACGGCTCACCTGTAGACGCACAGCACTGCGTGCAGTACACTCGGCCGCGCGCCGGACGTAGCTCACGTAGCTCATGTGGTGCTGTGTAACAGACTCCTCGATGGCGTGATTGATCGTCTATCTTTCGATATTGTAAATCCTATTTGTGTTAGCATTGGTAAGTCTTCCGACCAATATTATTATACTACGAAATAACAGCGGATGATTGATGCGAAAACAACCAGAGTGACCTTATCCTATCGCACGAGGTACAAGTTCGATGATCGTTCGACCTCAATGTTTATGTTTGGAAAACTTTAGAGGATAATTTGATGCTGTCATTAGCATACCTTTATATGACACGTTGTGAAGTTATGTGGCACGCGGAGTAGCGTCGCGCGCTCAGACACAGCCGCACTACGAGCAGTCCTGATCCGCAGCGAGTGAATACTCCCCTTATGATCACTACTGTAATTTATGTGAAGCACTATCGCTCCGTCCTTGTCCCACTAATGCGGATAATCCCCGGGGGAGCGGGACAGCCGAGGTAACCGAGTTATCGTGCGGCCGGAGCCGGCCTCCTAATAAAGTAAGATAAAGTCACTTATAAAGTGGATGGTACGTGAAGCGAAGGAAAAACTTAAGTAATATTGTGTTTCCTAAGAGAGATTACACTAATAGCGCTTCACTAAACTTTGGGCGCTTTGTTTTATGAAAAAGGGGTCTGTGCCAGTTGTGACTTGTGCCGCGCGCGAGTAATCGCATTTCAAGACGAGCTGAAGCTTTAAAATATATTATATTATTTGGCTTCAAGACAGACATTTTGAAATTTTGAAATTCTAATAACTCCTTAAATGTATTAAACTTACACAAGCGCGCACTCACGTTATATTAGATTAGGTATATAGGATATTGGATAGGATTAACAGGAACATTACTTACCTAGGTACATGTCCAATATTTCCGTGTAATTTTTTAAGAAGTGTTTTATCTAGATTATTCGGGTGATAACGTAATGTCCGAGCACGAACGTGTCCATTGTGATCGCATGTGCGACGCGTGTGATAACGCCCCGGCCCCTAGTGAGCGGCTATCTCCGACACAACACGAAGAACTGCTCGTCTGGAGAAAGAAAAATAAAGCTAAATATATTGCGAGCAAACAGGATCGGCGGCCGGCGACCGCGACACTGAGTAACAACGTGCAGCAGGTTCACTCCAAACAACGCGCCGCGACACGCGACAACGTAACGTTAGGTAGCGATCATAGTGTAATTTGGAACCAGCTACATTGTAATTATTGTTTTTACATGGGTTTTATCATGGTTTTATACTTACATTTTTAAATATTATTTTACCTGAAAATTTAAGCATTCGCCCTCTCTAAGTAGCTTCATGCTCATTTCCTGGAGGCTTAGCATACCTTTTACCTTGTAATTCATGTTATTTAAGTTTTTCTTTAGATTTTTATCTCTCTTGAATCTTTGTTTACCTTTGTAATGTCAGTTAGTGACAGGCCTAGTTTTATTTTTAATTTATTGCTGGACTAGTTGTAGGTCGTAAAGGTAAATCACATCGACCTCATTATCTTTTCTTTTTAGTTCTAGAAATTAATTCTAAATTATAAAATGTCAATCATCTGGAGATGACGGGAGCCAGGTGGTGGAATTTTCAGTCACTTTTGGTGCTCGTGTCGGCAAGAAGTCTGGTGATTTTAAGTATCGGTTGATGGTGGGCAGTTCCCTCCACTTCGCATATTAAAAAGCTATGTCGGTATAGCAAACAAAGCTACGCGTCGTTTTCACCCTGGACGCCTCCAGAGGGTCGCTAAGCCGGCGACGCCTAGCCCTGGCGTCTGTCTTAACTCCTGACGCCATGTGGACACAAGCCCGTCGATAAATATTATCACTGTGTTACAGAAACATCATTATCGGCAGGAAGTAACGACACTCCGACGGCTGGTGGTTCTTAGCCCTTTTTCTACGCCCTACCCCTCCAAGGTCGACGACTTCAGAACCTGGACACTCCGCTACGATGTCAGAAGACTGATGTCCCTTGGCCCTCCGCGGTGAAGACTCAAGACCGATGTCCCTCGGCCCTCCGCTGCCAAGGCTGATGTCTGACAACCCTTGGCTGTCTCTCTCACCATTTCAGCATCAGCTTCGTACGCCGGCTTCTCTGGCCTAGTTAGGGTTCGATAGCTCCAGCCCATATAGGTTAGGTTGTACAGTAATAATAAATTTCTTTTTCTCGTTCCCTTGACTATTTCTTTTAACCGTATACTCTTCTCCAGCCTGAAAGTTAGGTAGGTGAGTGCTCAGTGTGACCTTACAGTTTTCTGGCTCCTACCAGGAAAATGTAACGTTACAACATGTGCTTCAGTTTTGTTCAACGCTAATCTGTGTCGAGTCTGTTTTGTGTAAACTGTACTTTCTGCATGTTGCTGTACCGCGGGCGCGGAGCTAACCGCATCTGATTCCGTCACGTCACCAGAGTTATGCTCGTACGGACTTAAAAAATGTATAACAATGTAAGCACTTTTTTACTGTCAGTCATCTAGAAATATTGCAATCATGCGTCTACTTTTGTATTTATCGCGCAATACAGATGCGCACTGAACGCAACAACGTACAATCATGCAACAAAAACGTGCATTACCGCCGCCGCAGTCGCACCGCGCCTAATGACCGGTGCGCCGTGCCGTGCGACAAATGGCGTTTTAACCGACTGCAGCTGGCGAGGTGATGTGTTGGGCGGCGTATCTAAACGAGCGAAACATCAAAACGTAAGGTAATGGACGCTGTTAGAGGCGCGGTGGAGGATGGACTTCGTTTACAACGTGATTGTATGGCGAGACACCGCGGTTGTTACAGAACGACTCGGTCGCCGCAACATTCTGAGATACTTCTTTTTATGGCACCCGCATGATTGGCGAGCAGTTGCGAGTAAAGTGTAACGGTATCGGTGCTGGCAGCCTGTACTGACATACAGCATGTGGCCGGCCCACATCACGGTAAGTGGCCACCACTCCACAATTTGCAACTGGTTCGCTAACCGCCGGCATACGCGGGCGCGACATTCTTGCGGCGTGTCTTACAGCATCGTGTACTTACTGTGTGTGAGTGACGATAGGGGCGAGCCTTACGTACCCTACGACCCCTATCCGTGCTTCTATTTATCGTTGAGCTATTTCTAGGCATGTTTCTACATAATTACCTGTTCCATAACAACTGGCACAATTCAAAATTCGTATATAGGCAAGTGTAATAATAGCCATTATATGAGTGATTAGCGTGCCAATTACGGACAATTAGCGGCATTCAACTATTTATTTGTCCAGACAGGCATGTTGTTTCAGATTTAACGATATTCTACACTAACGATCGACATTGTGGTGGTGACGCAATGACTGCGAGTGATCGTTACGCAGTTTATTATTTGAATTCCACTTCAACAACAATAATAATACATTTTTCATCACACTTACACGTAAACAGTATCATAACTTGGCCGCAATGCCCCGTATAAAACCCTCGACCCTTTTTCTTCCCATGAAGCCCAAGGTCGGTAAGTAATTTTTTTTATTTGTAGCACTGCATGCAGGTCATGCAGGTTCGAGTTCAAGCAAGGAGTTTACATCAGATCGAAATTAAAAAATTGTCTTAAAATGTTATCTAAACAGGAATTTTATTGCAATCTCGCTACATATTACTTTTACACCGTCATGGTTGTATACGTATTTGCCCTAATGTTTCTGAACAAAACATTTGTATTATCTGTGGTGTAAGTTAAAAGATCCGCACAGAAAAAAAACACGAATTTCGTAATATTAGTTGTGCTGACTTTTGTAGTAAAGCTGTATTTCATTTTTTTTTTTTTTTTTTTATTTGAAGTAGGTAATAAGTTGTTCTGCCTTATAATTTTATTTTTTACTCGCAAATGTGATGAAAAACATTGTACCTATTTATTTATGTAACGGTTTATGCACACACTACATACAGAAATCATCATCAGCCTATTAATGTTCCCACTGCTGGGACACGGCCTCCTCTCAATGAGAGGGAATGGGCTATATATAATCCACCACGCAGGCCCAGTGCGGAATGGTAGATGACACATGTCTTCGAATTTTTGGTTCTAGGACATGCCTGTTTCCTCACGATGTTTTCCTTCACCGTTTTGAGAGCAGTGGTGATGAAATAAATTACACAAAGTAATGCGCCTGTCTGGGTTCGAACCCACGACTTACTGTCCGTAATTCGGGACCGCCACCACTGGGCCACCTGCTTCATACAGAAAAGAAGAAAGGAATAGCCTCGATCGTAATTCCTTACTTACTAATGCACTATTGTGGGTGTAGTGAGTGTGTGAGTGAGACGCGATAACAAATGTCTGCAGCACAGATCACAATAACGGCTCATTGAATGACAGCGATAAGTACAAGTCGAAGAGATGTCTCTCAGCGAGCTCGTGACCTGGTGCCTGCTGTCAGCTGTTGACAGAGGCACTCCTTGCTTCCTGCATCCTGCCGGGAGTGCCGGCCCCGCACACTCGGCACTCACGGCCGCGCCGGATGCTGCCCAGCACTAGCGACCCCCCCCCCCCCCCCCCCCGTGCACACCGCAGCGCCCGCCATTCACCGCCGCTCGTATTCACTACTTCTAATGTACCAATATTACTTAGCTTGCAATTTCAACCAAGCATTGAGGTTCAGTAATGGGAGGAAATCGCTCCCTCACCGCTATCGGGTCAGTAACCTCGCCCGATGTGTAGCACTGGGGCACAGCACATTGCTCGGTTAGTTCGTCGTATTATAATAAGTGTAGTTGTGGAGGAGCATTGTAAGGGGAGCAGAGCGGTTGGATAGTAGGTTTTGGAGTGCGGTGGTAAGGGTGAGCCCCCCGCGGAGGACAAGAGTCTCGAACTAATGGAAGTTCGATGTGCGCCGCTTGTGTGAGCATTCTGCTCACTCGCTGCAAAGTCGTGTGATGTGCCTCTTAACTGCACAGTCCTGCACGTAGTACTCACATGCGTTACAAGTTTATCCGTTTCAGCGCTGCAGCAACATGTTCTTTTTATTAATTCTAGATGAAAACTATTAATCATCTACTCACTGTTTCAAGTGACAAAAGAATGTGTAGCCAATTAGCGATCAGACCACCCAGTGCTGAGGGTATGTGTGAAACTGTAGCGCCTCGCGCCGGCCGCGCCTGCCGGACGCGAGGCGCGCGCCCGCGCGAGGTCGGCTACTGAACCTGATACATTATACATGCATAATACGAACATTAGGAGCCGCGCCGCCATTTATCAACTAAATAGGGCACAATGGGCCCCTACACTATTCATTTTAATCTGACGACCGACAAGTTCGCGTAAACAAGTCGGGGCTCGGAGTGGGAGGGTAAAGAAAACTTTTGCACAACAAATTTTCGTATTTTCCTTGATAGGTATATAAATTAATTTGTTTGCTTTAGCGGGGCACTTACGAAGTTACGACACACATCCATCAAGTCGCGCACGTGTTTTGTCGCGTCGTGTTTTGGCTTAATTCTTTAAGAGGGCCTTCCCTCTCCCTCTGACGACTTTACCTCCATTGCACACGATATCATCGGGCTTGCTTATGTGGCAGGTGGACATAGCGTCGACTCGGAGGCACTGTCGAGTGCCGACAATCATAAAAAGGCCTGTCTATGGTACCTACTACATAGTTTTTGTTCCATGTTGAGTGAGATCGAAATACAAAATTGCAGCCGAGCGCAAAAGTCATGAGAGGTTCATGAAAAGTCTGTTGAACTTTCAAGATATTTCACCTTAATTTTATTAAACCGAAGTTCCAAAAAGATTGTTAACTTTACTTACGTAACTGGTGGAACTCAAATTTGGCGAACAAAGAGCCTAAAGATAAAGACACAATGAGTGAGCGATTTCACCGAGTTTGCGTTATTTGCCATAGAGTTATTGTCTCCGGCAAAATGGCGCCGATCACGGCTCACGCGGCACGCCCGATCGCAGATAAACTCCTTTGTTGTATTTGACTCACAAACGCACAGGAAGCACCGTGTAGTGCGGCGCGGGGGTGGAGGGGTCGCATCACGTGGCCTCCACGCGCGTTGCTCCCCTTCTCACACAAACCTACTTCACACCTCTTTACTTATTTTTATTTTATGGATTATAATTTTGTTTCCCTTCAGGAAACGGTTAACCTCATCTTCTGTTGCTGGTAACTTTTCGTGTGGGTGCAGTTTTAGCCTTCTGCAGTACGGCTGTAGGCCGCGTCGGGTTGTAACGGCGGGATAATTAGATTGGTAGCCATCAGACGAACGCTTGTGCGAGCCTTTACTATGCACATCACGTGCTGGGGTACCCCCGGCGACCCGCCGAGCGCCGGGGTGCGACAGACCCCAGGCCCGCCCTTGTGACACGACTACTTGCTGACGGGGGTTTACTTAAATTAATAGATTTGGGCAGAATTGCGAAAAGCTTTATATATGAAAAGATTATGAGTATTTAAATTAAGTAGTGACTTTTTTGCAGGATAGAACTATCCAGAATCTTTCCAAAGGACGATTGATTAACAAGACCATCCATTATCCGTACGGTAGATACCCTGCCTGGCACACGTTAACAGATTATAAAGTCGCTCCATATCTCCAGAAGGTGGCATGTTTCTCATTATTAGAAAAGTAGTCGTTTGCAAGTAATGCGGCGGCGGCGGGTCACGTGTGCCTCTCGCCGTGGGAGGCCCGCACCCCTCGCCCCGCGCCCCGCGCCCCGCGCCCCGCGCCCCGCGCCCCGCGCCCCGCGCCCTCCACCGGGGTGCACTAACATCCACTGCAAGCAACACTCGCATGGGAAGTGACTTACTTGCACTCACACGATTACCTCACGACTGTTGCTCTGCCTACAAAACTACAAGCATAGATTATCTACTACATTAATGTAGGTATATTATCCCATCATCTTGACAAATGATGATAATAATAAAATCAAAAAATAAGTGGTATCTATCTATCAGTTTTATGAAGTTACTGTGGCCCTGGCCTGTGGAAAACCTTATTGAGATCCAATGTTGATGAAATTGTCTCTGCAGTGTCAGCAAAAAAATATAAAAACAAAATAGCTTAGTAGGCTCATGCTGAAATAGTACATTTTGATACAAGTGGAGAAAGTTTCTTATTGTATCCAAGGCGGAATTAACTCCCGAGCCGTAGGCGACGGTTTTTTTGAACCGAGATGTCCACGTGTATCAAACACGTTTTTGAATACACTTTTGAAGAAATAAAATAAAAGAACAAAAAAAAATTTGTCATGAATTATTAGTTAACTATGATTTTAATTAATTACTTTTTTTCCGCGCTTTGCTTTCGCCAGGTTGAAGGAGAAGCAAAGGTATGAAGCCGCTTAACAGCATAATATAAAAAAAAAAAAAAAAAATGATTTTCGAACACAAATAAATGTTAATTTGTTTATAAAAAGTTAATATTAGTTTTAAATAATCATGTTTATCTATGATATTCTATTAATAAACACAATTTGAATGTTCAAAAATATTTACGCCGTAAAGACGCATTATTGCTATGCCGAAATTAAAAAAAAAAAAACATTCACCTCCGACTACAGATAGGCATTGAAGCAATTTGGAATAAGTACCTATACGTATACCTAGTTATCTGTGGCAATTTTCATTCCCGCACTCGTGTTGGCACTCGTGTTCAACATTGCATGTTGAACCTAATCGTAGTGCGAAAAGGACCAGTTTTCGAGGAAGTGTATTGAAAAGTATTTTGCCGCCTATACGCACAGAAACTAACACTAATCTTCTACGTACCTATATATGCCAAGTGACAGCTGTTGCAAATAGTTGCCAGTTCATGAAAAGGCGACGTAATTAGTACAGCGTGACCGGCAGGCATGAGGCATGGCGACTGGCCACTGGCAAGGCAACACGACCTTCACCCAGATCTACGGCTTACGAGTATCTGCCGACTTCAGGGTTTAGCTAAGCCGGTTATAATACGAGCCACTGAAACTTGTGTACCGTCAACAAAAGAAATTCAAACTAACCTGTACCAACATCTGCACCTTATTTCTAAAGTGAATAAAATAAAAATTATGATTGCCTACTTCATTATGATTGCCTACTTCATTATGATTGCCTACTTCATTATGATTGCCTACTTCATTATGATTGCCTACTTCATTATGATTGCCTACTTCATTATGATTGCCTACTTCATTATGATTGCCTACTTCATTATGATTGCCTACTTCATTATGATTGCCTACTTCATTATGATTGCCTACTTCATTATGATTGCCTACTTCATTATGATTGCCTACTTCATTATGATTGCCTACTTCATTATGATTGCCTACTTCATTATGATTGCCTACTTCATTATGATTGCCTACTTCATTATGATTGCCTACTTCATTATGATTGCCTACTTCATTCTCTGACTGTTTCATACAATATTTTGTTTCTTTATAATTTCATAAGTTCGAGTTGTTTTGTCAGTCGTGATGCTGACGGTACTCGGGGTATTGTGTTGAGTTAGTTATCTGAGGGTTGGCATCGCTCTAGCTAGATAATCGTATATGTCCGGACCGCGCCCGGGGCCGGGGGGAGGGGGGACCGGACGCTGGACGCCGGACGCTCCCCGGACGGACGGCGCTCTACGGTAATTAATAAAACGGATCGGCAACCACTCCTCGCACTACGCGTGCACACACACACACGCACGCACGCACATCTCGCACGACACATAACTCTCTATGGACCATAATGAGCACGTCCAATGGTCCTATGTAAAGTATCTTGATACTCGATACCTGCTCTTTTTGATGCACGAAGTAGGTAGGCCTCAAGGCTATGTTTAAAAAGGAAGAAAGCGTACCATAATTATCGTCTAATAAGTTTTTCAGCAAATCAGCACCAATTCAGAATATTTTGTTAAGGCCCTTCTAACCCTAAAATTAGCAATTCTCTGTGGTGGTTCAAACTTCGTTTGAAATTCTGTTAGAATAAAGTTCTAATCAGCTTGCACTACAAAGCGGTTGTTACGTCAGTCACTGTGGCCGAATAGTGCGAAATGAGTGGTTTTTTGCGATTTACAAAAAATCGATTGATTGGACTAAAAAAATAAAACACATAAGACCTACTTTATAGTTAGTTCAGTTAGTATGCAAAGTTTCATGATCTAATTTCAAGTACTTTTTGAATACCAGCTATCTATTGTTCGATTTGGAGGTAACTTTGGAATTTTTTTCTATCAAGAAAAGTTTATGGAATCGTGTTTTACACATAGGACTTAGCGTAATCCTCAACTATACCATATATTTATTTCAAAATCAATGCTGCAGTATTTTAGGAGTAACGGAGGATCATGCTAAGCCATTTGAGGGATATATAGCCCTTAAATAAGAATTCCCATTCGACATCATCATATCGTGATCTATCGTATAGTAAGGCCAGAGCATTCTCCTCACAACTAGTAAGTACCGTTGACGTACTCGCACGATATTATTACTGCGACTGCGACTGATGCGTTCATGCGTCGCTAATCCGCGTTACACCGACTGTGTCCAAGATTCGCGTCGCAGCCGCGCACCTAATCATCTGACAGTCCTTCTATTCCCGAGCGCGACGCGTAATATTTGATGCTTGCGCTTTCAAAGCAATCTATCGTGAAGCTCGCACGTTCACCTCAATAACCCAAGTGTGTCGCGGGTTCTTAGGAACTAAGTACGTACTATACGGAGGACGCCCGTATAATGTGGCGGTGATGGATCGCGTCACATGTCACGTGTCGCCGTGGCGCGAGGCGGTAGCGCCATGGGAAGCAAGCCGCGGGATGTGCCGCGTCCACACGTGTTGGCACATTATAGCGAAGATGCCAGCTTTAACTCATTTCATAAAACTAATGAAAAATCGATGTTCAATCTTAGCCTGAACACTTTGGTCACACACTCATATTCAAATCAAATTAAATCATTTATTACTCTGCAAACATGGGTGGGTAATAAGTAGGTACATAGATGTTCTAGTATAAAAAGGTTCTCCACATTTAGCCGTCACACGGGCATGCATGGGCATTCGGTTCGTTATCTATCCGAAATTAATGTGTACCTACTTCAGAGGAAATGTAAGTTTGTTCGTGGTAAACTGAGCCTGTTTTAGGAACTGTGGTCAGATGTCATGTAACAGATAACATTCTCCGGACTTAAGATAATAAAAGTTTTTAATAGCTTGTTCGTACTCCAAAGAAGAAATAATGATAGGCGGTGGAAGACACCGACGACGCACGAACGCTTACCACCTTACCATTACGTAGTAAGTGGTACTGCCACTTACTACGTGCACCAGTCCACGTCCCTTCCACCGTATACATAATTATTTGATATATATATAGTTTAGGGTTATTTTAACACATGAAGCACAAAATACAGAGGCGGACTTAATGTTTTTGTGTGTTTCTCAGGTAAATGTTAAAATGTGACTGTACAGACTACAGATATTTATATAAAAGTATCACGTCTGCTCGTATCTCCGTATCTGTCGGATTAGAAGGCAGTCTGTGTGATCGGATGTGAATATAAGACGCGATAAGATTACCATAAGATGCCGGAGAGATCGATAGCAGCAGATATGCTAATACGCGGCTATAAATACGGGGATCATTCATCCGATACGCACGACACGCATGACGCAACGCTCCGCCGAATCTAACGCAAACTGCTCGCATCAGATAACAGAGCCGCTGTGAAGCGACACATGTGTTGTCCCCTGCCTTGCTGAGTACTGGATTGTATAGTATGTACCCTCGCTTTGTAGACAATTACAGTCGTTAGTCCCAGTCGTTCGGCTCATGTGCTCTCCGACAATAAAGAAACAAAACACGCTGATGGCGCAGATACCGACAAAAAAGGGAACGCATAACATTGCCGTCGCAGCTCTCTGTTCTGCTTCAATGCACATAGATCGCGGGTTGTATTACCTCGTAGTCATAGCGGACTACATGTATACACGCAGTACTCGTATGTAAAGCAGCCTCACTCCGCACATCCCGCACTCCTCGAACCCCGCAGGTACAGTGAGCTACATGCTCGTAAGTAATCGCTTTCCGTCAGCTTCGCGGTGAACGATTGCTTACCTTTTTCGAGATCGTTCACTGCACATGTTTATTGTCAGTCTTGGCGTCCCTCGACTGAAGTAACGCAAGTAAACCACACTTACTTCAGAAGCAGCCGAGTGCTATATTAAAAATATTGAACACTTGCAAATCTTCTGGGTCTTAATGGGTTTAGACCGCAGCGTTCGAAAACATTGCGTTACGCGCGGTCGGTGACCGAACGGGCGCGAGTACACCATGCTCTGGGAAGTATCCCTGGCGCACGTGTGGGGGTGAGGTGCCACACATCCCACATGTGCCGTCTGTTATTCACTGGCTTGGCTCAACTTTACCGAGAATATGAGCGCAACGAACGAGATCCCCTACAATACATTATGAGATCAAACGAACACTTATGACTGCGAATGTACTGTGTCTTGTAAAGCCTGTGGATTACAAAGTGTAGCCGCAAACTATGTGTGCGACTGGGCCTCATCATAATTTTGAACTTCACAGTAATTTGGCTCCGAGGCGTGGCATAGACACAGCTAATTTATGAGAGGTTTTAGCATTCGCTTCGTAGAATACAGCATTTTGTATTCTATAAAGACGGAGATATCTGAACACGAGATCTAATAAGCCCCACACGCTCGGCTCGTCCCGCCACTCCCGCATCTAAATTGAACCTAAGCCTCCAGCGACCGACACTCATAAGTCTTCGTACAGTGATTGTCCAAGTAATTAAGCAGATAGCTTGAGGTAGTTCAGTTAGGTACGTAGGTACTTTTTTTTGTAGCGGCCGTAATAAAGTAACGATAACTCGCATTCATCAATTATGTCAAAAGCAGCCGGGGGAGCCAAGGAGGGAGAGAGCAGCAGAGGCCCGGGGGATGAGGGAGGGGGTGCCGCCAGTGAAACGCCGCGTCATCGCGCGATTGTTGATAGTGCGCCAATTGCGAGCATTGTGCGCGGCTGTACACAATGAGCCACAGACGAGATCGTGTTCCGATACGTTTGATAAATAACTTAGTAATTACAGAGCTGTGAGTGCTGTGACCAACGCGCTGTGATCAACTCATCAACTGATCGCAACAGATAACTCGCGTTCTATTGCTCCACAATCTTTTCGTTGGTTTAATCCCTGCAGCCGCCGCGTGCCGCCGATGTGCCCAGCTGACTCTAAGCATTTATAAATAATCTAATGGTACCTAGTAAGTATGTCTATAAGTATTACATAGTGTTCAAGTTACGAACACCGACAACGCAGACACGACGCGACGCCAGGTGCTCAGTGCTCACTGCGACGTTCGACGAACTGTGGCGCTCTTGCGTGGCGCCTGGCACCTGGCAGTGCGACGCGACGACGCCTCTAATTCTAATTATAAGGAAACAACTTTATTTGCGCACCGCACCCGACACTTAGCTACTCAGCAGGCAGACAGGCTGGCAACACCGACATAACAGCATATTTTACGAATAGCAACATTTTATTGGTCTGGTCGTTAGTTAAGAAAGTTGAATTAGCATAAGATTGGAGCTCAGCGCTAATAGCCGATAAATTACAGTAATAGAACAGATAAGCGAGATATTATTATAATAAAGCTTGTAATGATCTCGTGGTCTGCGTGTGTGTGTGTGTATGCGCGGCCCACATCACGACACACGACGTCATCACAGTATAATTTATACTGTGACGTCATGGAGACGGACAGACGAGCGAGACGGACCGACTGCGGCGCGCCGCGCGCCGCCAACCAACTTACAACATGACTGATCAAAACTTATTTATTCATTTATTTGTATTATAATTTTATCGCGTAATTTTACAAAATATGTTTGATGCACGTGCCGGCTAGCCGGCAGTAGGTAGGTACCTACCCAGTGCCTCGTGTGTTCTGAGAATGTATACTTTGTAAACAGACACGCACAATCGATTAGTTCGAACAACCATAATCGATTAATATAAGAAACCGAGTTTTAATTGATTACATAAAAAAATCGTTTTTTTTTCTTTTAAACGATTAGTCATGAGACATGTCATGACGATAACTTTTAATTTTAATTAAATGTAATTTAGCTGAAGTATTAATTAACGAAACGAACATTGTTCATAAACACAACGGTGCACGACTTTACCTGTTAGGTATTGAACCGATTTAAATAATAAGATAAACATTAACTAATGTAGCATACACTTATAAATATTAAATTAGTCAAAGAACGTAGTGTTTTACATTATTTTATTAATAATTATGTAGAAAAAATTAATGTTTGAGAATTTACATTTTATAATGAAGTAGGTACCTAGTACGGTAAATAACATAATTATCGATGCTACTTTTTATTATTGTTACTTTCTCCATCGACATTTAAATGTGAAATAATAAATTGATGAATCAATTCTAGACGTAATGGGCGCGCTTAAGCCGATCGACTTGATTGGGCGCAGTGTGAGAGCCAGAGAGGTATGTGTACTGTGTGTCTGTGTAGCGCCGACCGGGCGGGAAGCGGGAATAGTGAACGACCCTCTCGTGCGGACGTGCCGCCGAACGTGAGGCTGTGCCCTACGCGCTACGGTACACGGACAGGTAGGTACTGTCGTAGGCAACAGTCGCATTACTAGCACAGCGACACTAATCGGTCATTTACATCAGCGAGCTGCGCACACCTGTGTGTGGCGGAGCTGAGCACGTTCAAGTACATTAGGTTCGATCCATTTGGCGGAGTACGCCGTGCGGACTCCATTACCGGCGTCGTAACGTCGGACGGCCCCGGTATCGGCAGCCGGGCCGCCGGGGCACAGTATAAATATGGACAGTACGAATACTACTAACCTACAAACGCTCGAAACCGCACACTCACGCAAACATGCGTTTCGACGGGTCCCCTAAGCGGACGTTGCGGTGCTGTCAGTAGTGCCTGCAGCGCCGAGACGAGTGGTCACGTATAAGTTTAAAGCTTATAGCCCACATAAACGACTCCGCTCCCACCCGGCAAAAAGAATATAATTTAAATATGGGCCGCCGCAATGACAAAGTTAAAGATCTACAGTTCTTCAAGTTGTTGTGTTTAAACTATCGTCTTTTGTTGAGATTAACCGACGCCATAAGATAACCTATTTAAATTGTATTTGTAAGCTAGTTATTTCAATTCGATTGCTTGATCACAACAGAATAAAAATGTTTTTTTTTTTAATATCAATATCAACAACATTAAAAGGGACAACACTATGGCTTCAATGGAGCGTAGGTAATTTTTGCATCAACTAGACTAGGCTTAGTTTCGATACTGTCCATATTTATACTGTGGCCCGGGTGACGTCGGTCGCTACTCGTTAACTAACTTTTTTACATTCGCCCACCACGCGACGATCCGGTTATCGTCCTACATACAACCTCACCCCTTTGCTCCCTCTGAGCTCAGTGAGCTCTGACTGTATGCGAGTGTCCGATAAAATGCCGTGTCTATACCCGTATAGCGTGTACACTATAGGTACTGGTTTTGCGGGAACACGGTTCTGCAATAACATGATTTCGCTCCCCTTAATGCTCGGCTGACTGCCGCCAATCCGCCATGCCGTATCTGGTGGGACTGGAAACCTTGACTTATTTGGGAGAAGGCTCGCATGAGCTGTGAATGCGACACAACACAAATAAACGTCAGTTTGTGGAAATAAGACGCGTTTCACGGTAGCAGGGCACAGTGTTAGTAAACGATGAAGTAAGATTTATTGCATTCCACGTGTACCATGCTTTGTTACAGCAAAACATTTTTGTTATAACAACACGCCACGAGCGATACTGTACACTCTACAGAAAACATCTACTTATAAGGTTGTTCGCTGCAAACTGTTAAGCAGGGTACAGACTGCTGTAACGTAACATGCAAAGTAACATCATAACATGAAAGGACCATTTCATAAGTGTGGACGCAGCGCGCGCACGAACCGAGTACCTACTCGCATTTGTTTCCGGCATGCGCGCGGCGAACATAGCTCAGTCTGCCCAGAACACGCGAATTAGAGGTTTTTTGTAAAAATATTAATTTTGTGGATTCCGCAAAATTTCTCTTGTTCTGTACGCCTCAATCAAATGCATAACTTTTTCTTTACTCCATGTGTAGTTTCGTCATTCAAGTGTAGCTTCGTCTTCTTCCTCCATAGTTCGCGCGCGTTCCGCAGTACAGACACACACAAGTTCACACAACCCGTCCACGCTGGCGCGGGCGCTTCGTGCACACTGAGTGCGACGAGCCCCTTTGTGTTCGGCGAAAACACCGACAAATGGCGGATCACGGCGCGCACGGGTTGAAATGCTCTGTTCGCGTGCGTAGTGTGCGTCGTGCGCGCAAGGCCACACTATGGGAATTCTGTTACATTGCTCGATACATTGCGACAATGTGGACGGCAAATTCTTTCATTGCGTTACATTTCATGTTACATTTCGTAAGTCTGTATCCGGCTTAATAATGTTATAGCGATGTCTGAACAAAGAGAATATTGTGTCGCTTGCATCGTTACTTACTTCTGTCTTACATTTTCCCCACAAATGTACGGAAATGCAACGATGACAACATTTCATAAATCCTAAACACTTTATGAAATGCTGTCATCGTTTCCCACGCTATCTGCATACAACATCGATCATTCTCCTTATTAATAAAAATTATTTTCAGACTTCAAATACCTGGCTCCGAAATGTATTTTTTTTTAATCCTGTACCCTTTCCCGCCTGTAACGTCCCTTCTACTATCAAGATAGGAATTATAGTAGTTAGATAGCCCCGACATCCTCGAGTCACGCATCTCATGACGGATGTGTTTTGTTTCACCAATGTGACAAACCACATCAACAGAGTTCTGTATTTGGCAAGCGTCACCGTGACGTGTGAGCATTCAGTGCGCAATGTATGGCATGAGAGCACAGATTCGTGTACAAGTGAAGAGCATGTAGTACAGTGGGTGTCACCTGCCGCGCCGCGGCCGCCGGGAATGCGGACGGCGGCGGCGGCCGCCTCCATAACACTCGCGTTCCCAGCACGCAGCACTGTAGCACAGCGCGTTCTTGTGCACATTCCTGGCCCACACAGGCCTCATAACTCCATACAGTTGAGTGCTCCCGCATGTTTCCAACGAGCCGCGTCTTTCCGGAACTCGTAACTACCTTACTTCATATAAAACAATTTTGAGAAGACGTAATGTCAGAACTTTATAAGTACGTTTATCTAGTCGGTACCTACATATTTCATAAAATATGTAGGTACCTACATATTTCATAAAATTCATGGATCACGTTACTTTGATACGGCCTACGGCCCTGAAGGGTTATTTCAAAGAAAAGTTCAGCATCCTGCCGCCAGAGGGCGGTGGGCCTGCCAGCCGAGCAGATAAGGCAATGTCGTAATTCAGCTGATACAAGCCCCTGATGTGGGATGTTGGGCCTCACCGCCTCATACATTATGTGACTGCCGCATGCCGCCGCCGTAACTTAGAGAATGTGTACACTTGTACAGCCGCATGTCACTCAGACTCAGATGATAGATTGCACGAGTAGGTACTAGCGTGACATGTATCACGCAGCTCGACGGTCTGATTGGATCGCGCTCGCAAAGCGTTTCGATAACAAACGCGTTGCTTGCAGCGATTTAATTAATTTTAACGGAGTGTGCCGAATGGCGCCGCCTGCGCCCGACACCGACACGCTTACCTGACTTATATTTTATAAGGCAACACCGCCAAACATCAAGGAGAAGGCTTACAAACTTTACGAGTCCAGCGTTCTGCTGGTGTGTCTGCGGGTAATTATGACCACCATAATGTCTTCGTTTTTATCACTTTCTAGTAGCGAAATCAAATCAAAGTGGACACGGAAGTTATATTTTCTGCATTCTTCCAACCTGTACATATTACATAACGAATCGAGTGGATCTCCTGGCAGTCCTGGCCCAGCCTGCAGCGCGACGCGAGCGAGTGCGCCAGCGGCACGTCTGTACTCATAGCGCATAGCCCCATAGCACGGTAATATTATAATATAGTACTACAACTTCATACAAACGGACGAAACGCGAGCTATACCTACGCGCCTCGATCTCGGGGTGCGCTCGGGGCGCAGACAGTCACGTCGAACGGACGGTGTGTTGTTTTATTAACAATAACCGCGCGATTTTTTCTCTAAAAATCAGTTAATATGACGAGTAGGAAATATTGTGCTGTTTTTGGTTGTATGAACAATTTTTAATTAAGCTTTATATAAGAATGCGAATTTATTATACTTTAAAATTGAACAATAAAGCATTTCGTACGACTCAGTCGAGGCGCAAATATTTTTCGGTCGCAAATTTATAAGCCCGATTTGTTTTTCAAACAAAAACATGTTTTTTTAATTAAATCTACTAATCAAAAAACAACACGCATTTTTATTGAACACTTCCTATTCAATATACAAAGTATTTCATTTATTTATATAAAAAGGATATTTACAATCACAAAACTAAATAGAAACAGAAAGTAGGCAAATGTAATTAAAATGCTGGAGACGGGCAGCCCTAACGCATGTTTACGTACCGCGCGGCTGTAGGCATTTATTTCTATCATGCGGCCGAGTTACACTACTGTATTATAATATTACCGTGCCCATAGGGCTGCCGGCCCCCGGGAATAAGCGACACACTGCCGGAATACATTCATTTTATAAACTCTTCGCTAGCAGACTGCGGAATAGGGAATATGCATGTCATTTTTTCTTCACTTATATCAATAAAATATAGTGATAACAAACCAAGAATAATATTAAACTCCTGCAATTTTCTATGACAGACAACACGACACTGTTCAAACGTCCGTGACTGTCGCGGCCATGATGTCATTTACCTCAATTTGCCTTGTTTACATCTAATTTTCTAGCCTTTTTAAAGTAATTTTACTAATTGTATGTGCTTTATACAAGCAAAAATTACGATGATATTATAATACAATCTTAGTGAAACTTTAACTACTTTTCAAATAATAGTGTTTTTTTGACACATAGACTTTGACGTCACTACCGGCGTTATGAAGTTTGGCAATCCTGCTTACTTTTAATGAAATTGTAGCAGCTTCTTGATGTTCTGTTTCTCTCATAAACATTACTTTACCTGCAATTGGTTCGTAATACTAATTTCATCATCACTACTTATTATAAAACAAAGTCGCCCGCCGCGTCTGTCTGTCCCTATGTAATGTATGCTTAGATCTTTAAAACTACACAACGGATACGGGTTTTTTTTTAATAGATAGAGTGCTTCAAGAGGAAGGTTTTAGTATACAATTTGTCAAGCGGGCGAAGCCGCGGGCATCAGCTAGTTATTATATGAAGGGAAAAGATCTAATTGCGTTTTTGTACAACCTTATCAAAGAAAAAGGAGTAATTAATAACGTGTTGCGCCGCCGCCGCGCCGACCACAAACAACATGGGACAAGAGGGCAGGAAGGTGATGGTGATCATGTATTTATAAAGATGATTCGATTCGACTGGTCTGGCAGCCCTACACTAGCACACTAGCACAGGCCGCGGGCCGTCCACTTAGATTAGCTTACATTTTATTGTAATTGCATGCGCTCTCGCACACAACCGTTCCGCGACCGGGCGCGGGCGGTGCGACCTGGGCCGTTTTATAAAGCTGACAATCCGACAAGTCGACATATGTCAAAAAATGACAATTGTATTTTTTTCTGTCTTATAAAGCTGACAGGTGACATAATTGTCAAGGTGGAAAATTTACAAATATGTCGAATTGTCGCAACAATCCGACAGATCTCTGTTTTTATTAAACTTTTTTAGCGACAGGTGACAGATGAAAATTTGTCGTAAAAAACTTGTCAAATCTGCTTTAAAAACACACACAATTGTCATGACGTCATGACATATTATGTAGAATTGTCCGACAAGTCTGACAGGAGCGTTGCCCTCTGTCGCGAAATCATATTTTGAATGATGAAGGTTTATGAAAGTGTTTTAAAAAGGATTAATACAACAAAATGGTGCCTACATCGAGCAGTGAGAGTAGTGAGACGAATATTTGGAACAAATACAAACGAGGAGGCGACGACGATCGCTTAAATTTATTCAGCTTTTAAATTAAAAGCACAATACATTTTTCTTTCTCAATTACAGATTTATAGCTAAGAAAAATTTCGGGTAAGTATGTAGGTAAAACTACCGTAGAATATTTAATTGATAAAATTGCTCAACGACTTGAACATGATACAAGCAGAAGTCTAGCACTTACAGCCGATAGACAAATGTTATGCGCTTTGTATTGGATGGGTTGTGGTTCACAGTACCACGTTATTGGTGATGCACATGGGATAAGTAAATCAACCGTACATCTTTGCATAAAAAAGGTATGTGGAAACGTGACTACTGAGTTACTCGGAGAAGCGGTAAAATCGCTTCCACATACAAAATGCGAATATTTCATACATACCTACACAATATGATACATATTATCTAATTGGTAACTCTTTTATTTAAAGTTGGTAAATTAACGGTTTAATAGGCTTGTGTCCTGAAATAATCTAGTCCGTCCTCCGTCAGTAACATTATCAAAAAATATTTGATATGTGTATTTTTTCTTTTGTTCCATAAACCAAAAATGACGAAGATACGACGCTTTTAAAATTCTCAATACGTCACGCCGTGCTATAATTTTTAGTGCGTTGTGACGTCACGAGCCCCCACTCCCGAGTTTTGATGCGTTTTATCTTTGTCAATATTCGTTGATTTACAAAAACAAAAAATACGTGTTCATTATTTTCCAATACTGACGGACTAGATACTCGTAGATGTGCAATTTATTGATAGTGGAAACTAGCCTATTATCTATGTTAAAATTACAGATTGATGACGCATAAACAATTTAAAATAAACTAAACCTTACCATGGTCCTTTTGCGCCAATTTTGCCATGTAGTGTCGAAGATATTTCCAATCCTTATTAAAAAAACCTAATGCCGTAAGTTGTTCTGCTATTTCTTTCCATTTTTTTACTTTTATGTCGTGGGTCAATTCGTCGCTAAACTTCCCAAAGTAAATATTTGTTTTCGTAAATTAGGCCCAAAATTTTAAGTTTTTTGTGCATAAATCCATTTTATCAAACAAAAAAACGTTGACTTGATTTTTGACAAACAATCGAAGTTGCACTAGTGATTAATTCAATCTTTTACTTGGTTAATTTTTTTCTATTTTACCCTCATTTAGCTTCTTAAACAAAATTATTTGCAAATGTATGTCAAAAGTCGATATAATTGTCACGACAATCCGACATAATATATGTCACCAACAATTGTCAGGAATAATTCGACCGTGATTTTTTGACATAATATGAAGAGTTTCATAAAACGCGTTCATAAAACAGTCTAAGCGCGACAATTCTACATATACATTACTACATTTTGTCAGTTTTAGACATATAATTATGTCGGATTGTCAGCTTCATGCAACCTAGGGCCCTGCTGCGCGATGGTCGCGATGTGATCGACCAGACGACTGCGAGACGAAGCTTGTGCGACACCGACTGACAATTACTTTCTCACGATATTAGCATTGGGAACGTTTGGCTGCTAATCAAAAACAAACAAGTAAATGCCGCCTGTCCATCTGTTCTCCGCGCTCTGCGATACTGCGGGCGCTGCACTGCTCTGTGAGCCTGGCGAGGCTCTGTGGAGTTACGAACACTTACTAGACAATACAATGTTTAGACGACGCGGACGTACCTACAGTTACAAAAAGAAAAAGCGAGGATTAAAAAGAATAGAAAATACTGTCTAGTACTTACAACATCGTACTGTACACTGTAATTGGACTCGCAGCTGAAAGATATAATATTGTGTAAGAGCAATTGCGCAATGGGTGCGTTATCTCTCGCAGCCATCTTTACAAACAACGAGATGAGCACGAGAGGTGGGAAGGAATAGTGTACGTTACCGCAGCAGGAAAGTGTCTCCTAGAGTTATATGAGTGGAACGTTTAATTAGTGCCTTATCTGCTGTGAATGTGCCCCCACATAAAAAATGTGTGCCCCCTGTCGTTTTGGAAAAAAAACGGAAAAAACGATTCCTGCTGGGGTAACGTTTTTCCAGCAGGAAAATTCTAAACGAACGATCGGAGAGAGAAACATTGTGCATGGTCTTGTAGCTTATGTTAGTGCCACAATGTGCCCCCAAAAACAAAATGTGTGCCCCTTCAGGTTTTCGAGATATTGCGTTTCCTGCTGGAGTAACGTTTTGCAGAATCGCATATCTCTGAAACCATTGCATGTGCCCCTGTAGAATAAACATACACGAGTAGCTCTTATTGTGTGCCCCTTAGTTCCCCAATTAGATTTAAGAAAATATTTATAATTTCCAAGTTATCGCGGTTTTATGAAAACTCGAAAAAACATCGCAGCGCCTAAACGAGATAAGGTATAAGCTCGCTGAAAACTGTATTTGGTCCGTCTTGACACTAATAATAACCATACAAAGTTTCAAAACTGTTCATGCATTCGTTTTTGAATTATCGTGTCATAAGTCAAAACGATGGTGACATAACTTTGACGGCAAAATACAAGGAACCAGCTCAATCCCAGATGTGTAGGTGTAAACCAATAATGTGTGCCTTTAGTCAAAAATATATGGTGAAAATATTCAGCTTGGAATGTTTCGCATTAAGTAAATATAAACAAAAAACAAAACATGTAAAAAACGGCTGGTTATCCGACCAAATTCGAATAACTACTAAAAAGCGACGGATTCATACCTATCGATGACCTTCTTTACTTTACTCACTGACCGGTTCACACGTGTTGTGCCTGAGTACACTGAAGTAGAAAAGTAATATGTAATAAAATAAAGTTGATATTGGATTATATTCTATTAGCTGTTTCTGTGACTTTGCACATGATTATTTACATTATAAATAGTAGCATGTGCTACTCCAAGGTAAGCTATCTTCTTCATTCAAAATTTCATTAAAATACATCCAGTAATATGTGTGAACGAAAGACATAGGTACATCCAAATATTTGCCAGGTCTTTGACCCAAAATTATAGGGGATGTTTTAAAATTCATGTTCATGAAATGTGTGATGAATACCTACTACGAAAAAGAGGTAGCTCTTTTTTGGATATAAATAAAAAACCAATTAACACAACAGTAATAAAAAAAGACAAATACGTATGTATTTGTCTTTTTGTTTAAATATTAATTGATAAGCCGTAGGTTAGATAAAGTAACATTCAAGTTTATCATCAAGAAGATTCCCTTTTTTCGCCTCCCCACCGCTGCATATCTCTGGCCGCGCTCCATCCGCTGACGTCGTGTCGCAAGGAGTCGCTTTGTCTAGCTTGGAGAAAGTGAGACAGCTAGTACGCACACGGTATTAGTGGGACAGAGACAGTTACCTACCTAAACGTCGCTCCATATGAATAATACGAATTGTTTTTGACTAGGAAGTGCGTTTGGATTATTACTTGGTATTGGTAAACAGTTGCAGTAGTTTACAGTTTTAGTATATAATAATGGCAGGTCGAAAAGGAACTTTCCTAAAGAATAAAGACAGTGATTAGTAAATATAAAGATAAATTCCAAGCTGCAATTCCTTCTAAAAGCAATAATGTTTATATTTACATACAACAGGAATTGCGTGAAAAAATTAATCACAATATGGCCATTATGGCCATGCAAATATCTATTATAAGAAATAAAACATATTTTTTTGATTTCGATGATTGTTTAGACCTATTTGAAGAAAACGAAGAAACTGACCCCTATATACATTTCAAATAAGCCTTGCAGAATATTCGAACATCGTACCCCAAAATTCAATTAACCGTCTCCTACCAAAAAAATTGTCTAACGAAATTCAAGACCAAATATTTTTTTAAAGTAATATAGTGTGTACATTTGCTTTCAGTAATAGCTATGTACCTGCTGATCTTAACTTTAATTAAATCAAATGTACTGGCAGGTGTACCCAGTGTGACGCGCTACTGTCATTGAATATCTCTCCCCAATCTAAACATTGCGTAAAGGTTACTTGTAAATTAAATAACTACAACAAAAATTATCCTCATGACTCACTAATTAAAAACAGACTTACTTCTGATAGAGTAAACCGAATCAAAGAAAAGTTAAAATACCAACCAAAAAAGCCAACAACTTTCCCTAAATTACCCAATTTAAGAAAATTGCGTCATGAAGCCAGAAGTGCGCTACAGTTTGACAAAAATACAATAGTGTATTTGTACGCTATGGCGCACTGCATTCCTTACGATAATTTTATTCGTAAAATCAGTCTTGTTCCCTTTTTCACATATTTTTGGACGAATGAACAAAACCAATATTACAATGAAACTTTAAAAATAGACCGAAAATACTTTCTGTTGATGCTACTGGCTCCCTATTTCAGCCAATTGAGCCACCACCTTCTAATGATTTATTAAAATATCGCACTCCTAAACATTTATTTTTATATGCAGTGGTTGCCTACGCTGTGGATACCAGTGTACCAATGTGCTACATGGCCTCCGAATCCCATACAATGGAGACGTCAGCTCGTCGACGTCAGAGCCACATGGATAAATACGTGGCAAATCGGAAAAGTTTTGCCTGATGAAATAATTAGTGACCACAGTTCTGCCCTCTTAGGAGCAATAACTAAAGTGTTTTTAAAAACCGAATTCAATTATTATTTAAAACAGTGTTTTGATGTGCTTGAAGGAAATACCGTAGCAATACCCTCTGTTATGTTCGCATGGAGAAATCCCATTTTATTAAAAATCTTTATAAACAATCCTGTTTTGATAAAACATCCGAAAAAGTAAAGTTCTTTTATATTCGCTGCTTGAAACATTCAACAGCTCCATTGCTATGAAGAACTTAAAACAGTTTTAAGAGACATAATCACGTTATCGCTCCATGAATTCAGGAGTGCGGACTTGAATGATTCACAGCCCAAATGTATTAAAGCTTTTGAAAACTTAAAGCTCCAAATTGTAAATCACACGAATCACGAAAATTTAGATGAGTCAAACAAACATCGAATTACTTCACAACGAAAATGATAAAGATGTTTCTTTACCTTTAATAAACTTTTATGATTTTAATTAGCCCCCAAAACTTTTGAACGCGACTGTACGGACAACAGCTTAGGTATAATACGTCCAAAAAAGATGGTCATCGATATGTATGAATCCGTCGCTTTTTAGTAGTTATTCGAATTTGGTCGGATAACCAGCCGTTTTTTACATGTTTTGTTTTTTGTTTAGATTTACTTAATGCGAAACATTCCAAGCTGAATATTTTCACCATATATTTTTGACTAAAGGCACACATTATTGGTTTACACCTACACATCTGGGATTGAGCTGGTTCCTTGTATTTTGCCGTCAAAGTTATGTCACCATCGTTTTGACTTATAACAAGATAATTCAAAAACGAATGCATGAACAGTTTTGAAACTTTGTATGGTTATTATTAGTGTTAAGACGGACCAAATACAGTTTTCAGCGAGCTTATACCTTATCTCGTTTAGGCGCTGCGATGTTTTTTCGAATTTTCATAAAACCGCGATAACTTGGAAATTATAAATATTTTCTTAAATCTAATTGGGGCACTAAGGGGCACACAATACGAGCTACTCGTGTATGTTTATTCTACAGGAGCACATGCAATGGTTTCAGAGATATGCGATTCTGCAAAACGTTACTCCAGCAGGAAACGCAATATCTCGAAAACCTGAAGGGGCACACATTTTGTTTTTGGGGGCACATTGTGGCACTAACATAAGCTACAAGACCATGCACAATGTTTCTCTCTCCGATGGTTCGTTTAGAATTTTCCTGCTGGAAAAACGTTACCCCAGCAGGAATCGTTTTTTCCGTTTTTTTCCAAAACGATAGGGGGCACACATTTTTTATGTGGGTCACATTCACAGCAGATAAGGCACTAATTAAACGTTCCACTCATATAACTCTAGGAGACACTTTCCTGCTGGGGTAACGTACACGAAGGAATAAATAAGATAACAAAACAACTCTTTTGGAACAGTTATAAATACGGCCAATTATTAGTGTTCTGTGCGCCATACAATCATAAAACCTCGATCGTAATGCGATTATGTTCAGTTTTTGCTCCAGGGCGTCGACCCGCCCCCCCTCCTCCCACCTCGCTATCCCACGTTTTTATTAACTTTGTGAACTAAATCGCTAGTCTGATTTTCAAATTCAAATTCAAATTCAAAATTCAAATATATTTATTTTGGTACAGCTAGATCCAAGGGTTAGATAAACTCAACTTAGAAACTATTGTTAGTACTTAAATACAATTACAAAGGACAACACTCATCATCATAATAACATCTAAAACACATACATAAAAAAATACCCCTGTGCTGAGACACCCCGCCCCGTCAAGATAACCAATAGGGAGTTACCTAACTAGAAATCACCAGACGAACGAAATGCATACACAGGTGCACGAACATCTTCAGCTACAGTTTTCAGAATGCTGTTGTGACTCCCCCGCACCCTCCTCATAAATGACACGACTTTTTTCCGAATGACGGCATGGAAATCGTCAGTATGAGCCTGCGCGAACATCTCGGAGGCACTGCAGAAACGAGGAAGTCCCAACATCATCCTGAAAATGTTATTGTATTGGACGCGCAGTGTCTAGGGATTTTTTAGTATTACTAACCCATAGACCACCCGTGTACAGACTATGATCCAGACCCTGACTTACGTAAGCGTAAGTTCATAAAGGTCTTACACTGACTTTGACCTTGAAAAAGTCGTTCCTAGATCTTTATGAAATTAGCGGTTTGTAGATATTGATGATTTTGATGACTATAATTCTGTAACTACATACGTCTACTGGTCTGCAAGCAAATTGCCAAAAACGTAAGAAAATTTGTTTTTCGCGGGCTACCCTGACGCTTTCACCTTAATACAATCCTAATATGGTACTCGTAATACTTTCATAATTTTATTTTGGTTTAATTTAATGCAATAATTTAGTATAATATAAGTATACATAATGGTTGTTTTTTTTTTCATTTAGATATTAAATATTTGTCCTTGGAGTTTTCAGGTAGTAAACTTTCCATAACGTTAAGGGCTTCACATCTTATATCGGGCGGTGTACAACATAGATCATTTTCTTCATAACAGTACTTGTAGACATTTTTTATTCATAAATAACTATAATTTCAACACTGAAAACGAGTAATGAAAAGTTTTCATTACTCGTTTTCAGTGTGAAGCCCTTAACGTTATGGAAAGTTTACTACCTGAAAACTCCAAGGACAAATATCTATTATCTAAATGATTTTTTTGTATTATTTTCTTCACAAGTGTGTTGAAATATATAATAATAATAATGTTAGAATAAATATTCGTAACAATTAAAACAAGATCTTAAAAAATTAGGTACTTAGTGCACTATGTTTTGCCAACTGACATACAATAGTACATTATGGTACAAGTGTGTAATGTTGGTGATTACTGCTGAAGCGCGATTGAGACCCGAGCCGTCAGGCGAGGGTCTTAAGAGAGCCGAGGACGGTAATCATCAATACACACGAATATTTATTCTAACATTATTATTATTATAACATTTATTTCAAACATCGTCATTTGACGATGTTTGAGCACTGCGTTAGAGTAATTGTGAGTGCTTCACAGCTAGTTCTGTGCTAATGATATAAGATCAACGTCGCGGTGTTAATTGAAGCCTTTGCATTAATCACGTCCTAATGGTAATGGGGTGGCATAATTATGGCACACAAGGCGTGTGTGCGATAGTTCGAGGGAGAATCGACGCGCGTCTGCGGACACTCCGCACTCACTCACGGTCGCGGCGTCTAGCGTCTGTCCGCGACACAGTACCACCAGAATTTAAGACACGAACAAAGTGCAGTAATAGTGTACAGTTGCGGAGAAAAGTTGTGCAGTGAACTGAAATTGCTTTTATTTGTATGAAATAAGTGTAACCGCGCGGTCGTTACACTCTCTTATGTTGGGCTATTTCAGATATTCACGAGCGAGGGAAAATAAGCTTTGTGGATGACGGTTGGAAAAGTTACAAACAAGTTGTCGTTACTCTCTAACGTCTTCTATTTTACGTTCGACCTACAAAAGTTAGATGAATACCTAATGTACCTATCTTTTTACGTTGATCATAAAAAGTGTAAGTACGTTGTGATGGGAACGTTGTTGTGTATCTCTGCTCGTCCGGGAGACAGTGCCACCAGTCCGCCACTGAGGGCGCTGTGCGCACTGTGACGGTACCGGCACCGCTTCGCTATCGCTATGGGTGCCGCCGAGCGAGTGCACCTCGACTGCTGCCTGTCACAACTCACCCGTGTGTGTGACCTACATACATAAATAGGAGCGAGTGCTGACTGAAGACCTCCCTACGACGTAGCGTTCACACTGTTCAAGTAGCTGCTCACTTACTGGACCTAGGGAATAGGGACATACGAACACAAGTAGACAATTTTAACGATTTCACTCAAACGAATCAGTCAATTGGAAATTCTCTCGCATTTATTTTCCAACAAATAATATGTTCTGCGAGAGAATTTTCAATTAATAAACGTAGTTCGTGAGTGAACTGTTTTCAACTGACGTCGTACATGAGTATAGCTGTACGAATACTTATAGCGTTATTGTATTTTACCAACATGTTATACACGCCACTATTAATAGTCTGACGGACAGACGGACTTACATTACCTGTCATCGCATGAGTTGCCCATTCCCGTGGGAACCTGCGCATCTGCACCAGTCTGTACCATGTAGTCTGTGCCGCTGCCGAGCGATCTGGCTAGTGGCTCATGGCCGCTCTAGTGGTCTAGTGGAGCGCACAGCACCAACGAACAAGTTTACTACAATTTTTATTACTATTAGCCAGATAACTACACATTAGCGGTTTCTTGATTATAATGTTTTCTCTCAGACATATAACGCTCGTCTGGTTAATATCAATGCCTCGGCTGTAACATGCGCACGGCTTGCGAACACAACGTGTAGCGCATGTGTTGCCTCGCGGACGCCCGGCCGGCTCGCGGGTTCCCTGCCATTTACCTGTTTTATAGGCAGTTACTGTGTAGTTGTGTACCGAGTGCCAGCAGCCGGCGCGCGCACCACATCTCAAGCACATCCTATCGCGGCACGTCTTACATCGAACGCTGCCCGTACTTACCATTACACACGCTACGATTCAAAACTAACTGAATGTCTGTGAACTACAGTATATTTTAACAAAACGTGCGTACGTACGTACGTATTTATGGAGATGGTCTTGGTACAGATGTTTTGCTCATTAAGAAAACAGGAATTTCTAGTTGAATAGGCGCAGGCGGTACGTCCGCGAGACGCACGCGGGCCCGGTCTAGTATGACGCGATACCGGAGCTATGTAGACAACTGTCGTCCGGCAGTTTAGGCATTTCACGAGTCGAGACGGCTTGCACCCGTTGCATAGGAGCCGTCGCGATATGAACTCCGCCCTCCGGTGACTTACGGCGCCGCGCGAGCACGCCACAGCAAAAATAAATCAGTAGTTCAAATTTTATTGCGTGCTGGTAATAAGAGCTAGTTTTCAACAAATACGTAAGTATAGTATAACACTATGTAACAGTAATACCCTTTATATTGTTATGTATGTATGACTGAGGCAGGCGATTATCATTCTTTAGAATTTAAAGAATGGTTTTAGAAGATTTGGTGACTATAATGAAAGACAAATATGTGATTAATTATAATAAAATAAAATAAATAGGTCGGTAGGTACTAGCATAAAACTTTTTTACTTATACCTAATAAACGCAGCTAGGTACGCAGGTAGGTACTAGTGACCCCAAATAAAGGTTCACGTAGGTACCTACTGTAAGAACGGTAGTTTCATAACTACCGTTCTTACAGTAGGTACCTACTGCTGATGCCCAACTAATACTGATGTACCAATCAGCTGATGCTGATTAATAAAATGTTTGTTTCGTTTTATTACGTCGTTATAAAAACATTAAAAACTTTTTTGCAAAAAAATAAAATCGTCTTCAAAAACACAAAAATGTGACGCTCTCACTTTGTGTTTTTGAAGTCGGTTTTATTTTTGCAAAAAAGTTTTTTCATTTTTTCATTTTTAGTGGTAATATCCGATACAAATATTAGCTATACATTTATTTTAACATAACATAACATCACACCTGTAATCCCCCAAGAGTTGGGCTGAGGTGTACCCAATAGTAGGTACCTACACCCACATTTCACCAGTTATGTTTTAGTCCCATGTACCTAATACGGGGCGAGCGCGGGTGCAGATCCAGATTCCGAGGCTGCTACTGAGAAATTCCTGATGGAAAAACCCAATAACACTGCCCGACCTGGGAAACGAACCTAGGACCTCATACGCAGTAGTCGCCACCATTAGACCAACGAGGCAGTCATTAATTTTATATTGTTAATAACAATACATGTCATGGTAATAGGCTTGCTTATCCCCAATAAAATGGAACCTACCATACCTAACGGTCTAAATGCGGGTGTACTGTAGACAATTCTGCTAACCCCCTCAGAGCATACAGGCGTGATGTTGTTATGATGTTGTGAAAACAATAAACATCCAAGCGATTTGCTGTCTATAATTGAAGAGTTGCATTATATAATATCTCCGAAGATCAGCAACAAATTTTCACCAAAGTGAAGCGAAGTAAGTTTCTTCCAAACAAAAAAGAATCATCGCAGTCGGTTCACAATTGGTGAAGATATTAGTCATACTGACTTCGCTAGTCTGTGTAGAGAAGGACAGTAAAGTAAGTAGGTACCTACTACAACGCGCGCGGGTACTATGGTCGCGAGCAAAAATTGCACAAATCTTCCCTCGATGACGTCCGGCAGGACACTGGCGAATGGCGAGGCAAAGTGGCTGTGGACGTGTGGAAAATAGCTTGCGCGCACCGCGCGCGAGCTATTATCACGTATTTATTTAATATAAAAAAAAAAAACCATATTATAAATCTATCCAATAATATCACTGACAAACCCGATTAGTAAATGAAATGATAAATTTTCATAAAAATTGCGTTTCCCCAAGTACTTTCAAAATCGATGTTACTTCTTATTTTTTTTAGCGAGTAAAATGTCAAATATTGGGTTTTTAACCACAAAAGTAACTAGATCAAACATGTATCTGTACTATATATTTTTTTCCGAATTTAAATTTGGTGATTTCTCTGGAAAAATCTCGATCTAGAAACGTAAATTTTAGAAAAGGGCCCCAAGGTCAGGTATTCCCAATTTTACATCACTTTGATTCAATAGTAAACAAACAAGTAAGTAGTGATTGTTAAAAACAAAAAAAAAACATATATAATAGGCACCTAGTTCACTATAATTATCTACTTTGGTAATTTTTTGTTCAAAACATGAAATGATATCGAAAACTTTACTCGATCAAAAAAATCGGACAGGAGCCTAATTCGATTATTTTTTTATGTGTTCCATAATGTTCTTGAAGTTGTCTTGAAGCATATGAAAGTTTCATTTCCAAAAACCACACCTAAGCAAAGTTAATATCTGAGAACAATTGTTTGTGGTTACATTCTGCAAAAGAGTTTAATCCTTTTCATAATATATTATTTTATATTAAAGCGGCTTGCGTACTGCGAGCTGCGTTAATTGCGTAGGTAGGTACGTGCCTTCAGTTCAGTCAGCTCAGCGGGTCTAAAAAGGCCGCTTTATCAGAATCGTAATAAGAATCACGTTAAAAAAAATAAACTCTTAAAATGGACTTAATAATTATGGAGATAAAGTCCATTTTAAGAATTTAAAATTTTAACGTGATTCTTATTGAGATTCTGATAAAGCGGCCATTTTAGGCCCGCAGGCCGCAGCTCAGCAGTCGCCCGCCAGGCCTTGACGAGGTAGGACCTATGTCGCTTTTGCTGGCGCACGACTGTCCCGCAGTCCTGCTAATTTATTGATAGAACGTACTGTAATATATTAATATAGTCTTTTTTGTTGGTAATACCGTACCGTTGTGTAATACCGTACTTTATAGTTTTGTTACTTTTATTTTTTGGTTTGTTTTGTGAAGTAGGTATGGGGAATAAAAAAAACAAGAAATTAGCCAGATATAAAGTGCGGACGGTTAGACAAAAAGCCAGGTAAGTTTGTTTACAATTTTTATAAAATTCATTGGGTAAGGTTTAGAAACGAGTCGCCTGAATTGGGGGGTGGGGGGTGATGGGGGGAGAGGTGTATAGCCCCCCAGTTTCACCCCCTGCCGGAGATGCGTATTTTTTTTTAAATTATTTTTTAAAGGTTACAATTCTTATTGAAAATTTCGGTCAGTGAATACGAAAAGGGGCACAATTTTTTTACTGCGACCAATTTCAATTTGATGTTAAATGCTTACATAATCGCCATATTAAAAGAATTGATACGAAAGCGTCTTTCAAAATGAGTTACGGTGACTATCAGCCACGATGGGCACCGATGACGTCATATTTGATCGCGACTGGTCATACATAATACGAAACTAACCTTTTGACAGTTATTTGGTGGACACTGAGCCGAGTTACTATCATTTCAAGCTGTCAACAGAGATAACCTAACAGGCCTGCAGGTCGGAGTGAACGGAATCCCTTCGACATCGTTTTTACGACGACACGAAACGGTTAATCGGAGACAAAAAACACCAAGACACTATTTTTTTTATTAGGCTGTTTAGCGGCTTCATACCTTTGCCTCTTCTTCAACCTGGCGAAAGCAAAGCGCGAAAAAAATAGAAAATTATCATAGTTTCTTAGTTCATGACAAAAATATTTTTCGTGATTTTATTTTATTTCTTCATTATTAATGTATTAAAAAACGTCGTTTGATACACGTGGACGTTTGTTATTGCAGTACTCGGCTCAAAAACACCCTCGCCTACGGCTCGGGTGATAATATCGCCTCGGATGCAATAACAAACTTTCTCCACTTGTATCAAAATGTAGTTACTATTTCTTCCGGTAGCTAAAATCACATGGGGCGACAACCCCCTTGACCCCCCACAGTGGCAGAATCTTCAAATTCAGGCGACTCGTTTCTAAACCCATCCCGATTCATTATTTTACACATTTTATTTTACCTATACATATAACACAGTGGAGTCATAACAATGGGATAACTTGATAATAAAAACATGTTCGTCATGATTTTTTTATTGTTGCAGTGCATCAAGACCACGGTTCAAAGGAATGTTTGCGTCCAAAAATAACATGAATATAAAGTAAGTACATATCTAGTGTACCTATAAAATGATACCGGCTCCAATCTCCATTCAACGAGCGAAAAGACTCTGACACGATCTTCGTACATCGTTTGAGAAAGTTTGTTTCTACGTTTGTTATCGCCGCGCGCACCGCGCCGTATGCGTAGCGTATGGAGATTTCGCGTCTATGTGTGCGGTCGCCTATTGCGCGTTGAAAAGCCCACCTTTTGTGTACCCTACTAATATGACAACGCGGTCACAATTATGTAGTGGTGGGTCGTGGTCGAATGTTCGACGGACGAAACGCAACCGTTTTCCCGACGACGAAAACGGTTGCAGAAAACGGTCGTCGTTGCAACTGCTTTGAAAACGGCTTTATGGAAGAAACTTAAATTATCTAACGTTATCGTTGAATTACGTTGTCGCCGGGTGAACTAGTTGCAGTTTCTTACAACTATTGTAAGGACTTTTGTAAACCAACGCGGAACGACGCGACGACGCGGTGACGCGACGAGTGACTCTAGTGAGAAAGATAGTTGAATCATTGCGATTTCGACTGTATTTTTATGCGTAAAATAAAAAAAACACTATGTAATTCGAAGACTAGTTTGTGCAACGAAGACTGCTTGAACCCAGGACGTAAAACGGTTTCATCGTCGCAGAACACAAAACGGTCTTTGAAAACGGTTCGTCGGCGTCGTCGCAACGTCCACCACTACAATATGCACCTCGCTGTCGCTGGAATGCGACAGACGTATCTGATTACTTATGACAGCTCGTTGCTCGGCGCTCGGAATGCGTTATCAACTACAATTTGTACAATGAGTTGTACAATCCTAAAGAAATGTTTACTGAGGCAATAATGCCATCACGACAGTCGTCGTCACAGGTATCTCAGGCAGCATTACTTGGAAGCACGTTTGTAATGGTAGCCGTTTGTGGGGGACATAGTCACGAATACTCTATGAACCAATGATATTCTAATAACTACTACTACTACTATACTAGAATATCATTGCTAAGAACCGAAAGACAAAAAAAAGCTTTTTGCAAAAAAAAAAGTGGAAAATAACTAATTTCGGAGGTCGGCGACTTTTGTATGTTTCATTGACTTTTTGCCCTTTTTAGTTGTGGCATGGGGTCTCAACAAATTATAATTAGTTTTGAAAAAAATCAATAGATGGCAGCTTAAGTAACGGTAATGAAATGAACAATCACTAAAATGCGTTAAACGGTAGATTTCGGCTGAAATAAGATTAGCGAAAATCAAAAGTTCCTTGTTTAATGCTAATAAAAAAAAAAAAAAATTAAAAAAAAAAAAAATTGTTTATTTGCGCCTTAAAGTAAAAATGTTGTTATACAATACAATACAATTAGGTCTTAAGGTATATTTACAGTAGTATGTTTAAGTTTCAGCCAATACCTAAGCTAAGACAACTTAATGTCTTGTAATTATAGGTATCAGCGCCCACCCTCGATATAATAGCCAAAGCCAATTGTGCCTAGTTTTTACCAATTAACAAACAAACAATAAAACAAAAAATAAAAAGTAAACAATTAATGAATAAAGAGAAAAAAAAGAAACAATGAAAACATTTCCCTCCTGGGACAGTCGGGTAGAAACAGAATAATCTTTAATTGTATGAGTGTGTGTGTGCGTGCGTGTATGTAATTGTGTGAATGTATGTGTGTGCGTGCGTGTATCTGATTGTGTGAGTGTATGTGTGTGTGTGCGCGTGCATGTGCCTGTGCGTGTGTATGTGTGCCAGAGCGCGCGCGTTTGTGTTTGTATGTATGCCATAGGAAAACTTAGGATATAATTATTGTATAGGTACAAAAACCAGACCACTGTTAAACGAAGAAATACTTTACCTACATTTATTTATTCTTTTCGTTTGTTTTCAATTATTTGGGTACAGTAAACAGCTTCTCCGTTTCATCATAGGTTAGTGATAGAAGCCAATTGATCACATTGTGTTTGCACTCTCTTTTTGTCATACAAAAAATTTGCAACTGTTTATTTGCAATGTTGAATAGTCTAGGGCCTAGAAACATATTGAATTTTTGAGCAAAACTAGTTCTACAAGGTACAGATTTTAACACATCGAAACGTCTGCTCCTTGTGATCTCCTTTTCCACCGGTGTACTTAGCCTTACACAAGCATGCTGTCTCATAATTAAGGCCAGCACAAAGAGTTTACGTACAGTTAGTACCTCACATTCCCTGTAAAGCTCAGTGGTAGAATAATACTTGGGCTTAAAGTAACTTACCTTTAAAATGGCTCTTTGAGCTCTTTCAACAATTAAGTTATGCGTTTTAGCGGCACCACCCCAACAGGAAATACAATACGTTATAACCGCCTGACACAGCGAATAATAAATCATTTTCATAATATTAGCGTTGGCTGAATGTCTTATTTGTTTAAATACATATATAAGTTTCCTTATCCTGTTTGAGAGATTAAATAGATGATTTTTAAAATTAAGATATTTGTCAAATATGAGTCCTAGATATTTAATATTCTCAACAGCAGATAAGGAGGGACAAGAACAGTTTTTAGATTCATTATAGCAGCTGTGGGAAGCTGTACGATATTTTGATTGTAGCGGTTCACCAGGGTTGCGAATAGAGAATGGGATGTATTTGGTTTTCTCGGTATTAAGAGAGAAGAAATTTTGAGCAAGCCATTTTGTGACCAGGTTGAAACCGAATTGTGCTTTTTGATAGGTTTCACTCCAAGTGTCACCATGGAATGTCAGGGTAGTATCATCTGCATATGAAATTATTTTGCAGTTGTCAATATTAAGTAATGTGAGATCATTAATATAAACTAGGAACAACGTTGGACCTAGGATACTACCCTGTGGCACTCCATGGGTAACAGGTAAGCTAATACTTGTATAACCACCTATTTTGACCCTTTGTGTTCTTCCAGATAAGTAATCAGACAATAATTTAAGTTGATTTCCACGGATACCGAGTTGATATAGCTTGTTTACTAGGGTGGGAATAGAAACCGTGTCAAAAGCTTTCGCTAGATCGAGAAATATAGTAAGGCATTTCCTTTTATTATCCAAGGTTTTGACAATATGTTCAGTAAATTCATTTAATGCATCTTCTGTGGACTTGCCTGTCCGGAAACCAAATTGATGTTTCTAAAGTAAGTTAAATTTTTCCAAATAATTTGTAAGTCTTTTATTGATTATCCTTTCAAAGATTTTTGATAAAGAGGTTAGAATTGAAATCGGTCGATAGTTAGTGACACGGCTTCTATCTCCACCCTTAAAAATAGGTCTTACTATAGATCGTTTAAGTGATTCAGGAAAGATGCCCATCTCTAGGCACATATTAAAGATATGCGTAAGCGGTGCTATTATATATGTTTTTAACACTTTAAGTACATCAGATGAGATTCCATCATCACCTACGGCACAGTTACTTTTTAGACCGATGATTAATCTCTCAACTTCATCTTCGTCAGTGTCAAGGAGAACAAGTGAATTGCCAGTTAAGGATGTGTGACAATCCGGTACCTTTGTAAAGTCATATAATCCTGTTGGAGGGGTGATTTTTCTTGCTAAATTTTCGCCAATGGTGGCAAAGAACTCATTTGTCGCATTGACAGATTGGTGAGGGGTTGACTCTATCGAAAGAAGATCTAATGAGTTATCTTTTTTAACGCTTCTATTAGTAATATTATTTATAGCTTTCCAAATGTTTTTATTATTATTACCAGCATCGTACCATATCATATTTTGGTTATAAATATATCCTATCGTACCATCCTAATGTATCTATTTACACTCTTAAATCACGTTATTTCATAAAAAAGATAAAGGAAGCTTTTTACTTTAATTCGAACCCATAGATTGATAAAGTTGTCAAAAGTCAGCCATCTGTAAATCATTTTGTTTAGACCTATTTGCTATAGATGGCGTTTTGCTCAATTTACCTCACACGCTAGCTCACTCACACAAATGAAACTGTTCCGTCAACTCGAGATATTTTTTGTTGTGGTAGGTAGGTACCTATTGTTATTACTTGTCTTTGAACGCAAGGTGCGATGTTATACTTAATGTGCGAGTAAGAGAATCTAAACAAATAAGTAAAATTGAAGTGTATCTTTTTACTGAATTAATACAATTAGGATTCAGTAGCAGAAATTCTTAAAAAAAAACAATTATCTTACACCCTAAAAATTATTTAATAACAAAAATCAAATACAAGCTAACAATTCACTTTGCAGGGGCTTTTACATAACCTTAAGGCTAAAATAAATCACCAATCAGAACAAAATATCACGTACTTACAGAGTTTATCAGCACAAATTATAATCACAAAGCAAACACAAATCGCGTCGACGACTACCGTTCTGTACGAAATCCCACGAGCAAATGAATGATACAACAATTGGAATTCGCTGCGCCCCCGCCAGGGGGCGCGGCAGGCGGTTTCAGGCTATGCCCTCTGACCGCGGCGGCTATACCTCGGTCCGTTAAGACGGACCCGTCCTTGTGTTGGACCATTGTCCAGTGGTTGGTTGGGCGCATGCACATGCGCCCCTGTGTGTGAATGCTGTATTGTGGACTGTAGGCGCGCTACAGCGCTCTTGCACAGCGCTGCTTTCTTCACAGTGCCCGGGCGGTCCGTCTCCGCCGGGTGAGACCCCCGGTTACCCGAGGGAAGCCCAGCGGGAGACAACCAGCGACAGAGGCACCGACTTACAGCGCACCTACAGTGGATGTGTGTTTCCCGCCCGCCCCACTAACCAGAGCTAGCCGGCAGTGGTACGGGCTGCGGAAACGACGTGTGTGTGTGGGCGGTATTGTATGTGTAACACCGCCCATGTATGCGTTTTCCGCGGGCCCGAGGGCCGCGTCTACGCGTGTGTCTACGTGCTTGTAGAGGAGTGCATGTGTGGCCATAGCTGCGCGCCCTGCGTATATTAACTTAGAACAAGTCGCGCAGCTGGGTTGTGCGTAATGTGTGTAGAGTCATATTGTGCAGGTAAGCTGCGTGTAGCGAGGAACAGCTTACCTGGGTCAATCCGGTGGTGAAGGCGGCGGAGGGAGGGCGACCATGCGTTGCCGGTCGCGGACGCTCCTGAGTCATCCTTGACGGTCTATCCACTGTACAAGGAGAGTAACGCAGCTAGGCCGTCAAGGACGACCAGTTCCACGTCCTGACCCTGCCTGATGGCACTGATTAGGTCCATCAGCAGCTGGATGGCGCGGGCTGTGAACTCCTTCTGGGCTTCTGGGCTGGATTGGTGATCCCACGCTCGGCATTGGGTTCCTTCTGTTGTAGGGCCGTGGACCGCGCTATGCCGGCGCCAGCTGTCGACCCTACCGTATTATTCACCTCGGGCTGCGTTGGAGCCGCAGCCGGGGTCACAGCCCGCTCCAGGGTCGGAGGCAGGTCGCCCGGTTGCTCTCCCTCAGGTGCGGTGGGGGGCGCGGGAACCTTACCCTTGCCCCCTCGCTTCCTCTTCTTTCCCCTCCGCCGCTTCGAGGAGGGGGGAGCTTCTCCCCTGTTGGTGGGCCCGTTGGCCGCCGCCATCAGCGACACGCCTTGGGCCTCGGCCACTTCTGATGGCCCCTCGGCAACCGTGGTCGGTCGCCGTGAGGCGGTGATGGCGGCGACTGTGCCCGCTCGCCTGTTAGCCCTTATCTCTGCCTGGAAAGAAGGGCACTTAATGTTATTGGCGGGATGCTCGCCCCCGCAGTTGGCGCACGTTGCTGGTGCGTCACGTGGGCGGGGGCAGTCCCGCGCTGAGTGCCCCTCTCCGCAGCGGACACAGGCGAGCGGTCGGTGGCAGTGGTGTGATGAGTGCCTCCACTTCTGGCACCGGTGGCACTGGGCGGGCCCACGCTTGCCCCGCCAGGCTTCTATCTTGACACCCCTTTTTTTTTTTCGGATGGGAAATCATCAAATGACTTCTCCCGCTCTGGGCGGAGCAGGAGGGAGTGTCAGACTTTTACTGACTAAAACCCATCCATGTTCCTTCATCGCCCTTTGTGTTCCGGGGCCACGGTATCTCTTTCGAATAGTCCCGCAACCCCGGCAGGCATCGGTCCTTTCGGACCCCTTCCTTTTTGCTGACTCTCTTTGAGGCGCGCGTGGAACACGAACGCGCCGTCGACACGGCCTGTCGTCATGAGACGGACGGACGGCGAGCTAGCCCATAGCCCACCGTCCACAGGCCCGCGCCTACGGTGGCCGGAGGCCACGTGGTGGCCCCCGACGCCCGGGGCGTCTCCCGCGGCGGCCGGGACGCTGTGAGGTTCTCTCCCTCTCACGTTCCGCCACCTCCTTCTCTAGCATTACTGCTTCGCAGAAGGAGGTGACGGCGTCCCATTCCGTCTCGCTCCGGACCATGGCTTGCACCAAGGCCGGACGCGAGAGGTCGCCGCCGCCAATCGCCGCTTCGAGGACACGGCGGTGCTCCGCCCACGCGGGGCACACCTCCACTGTGTGCTCCACCGTGTCCTCCGGTCGATCCTCGCAGTGGAAACACCCGGGCGTTTCCTCCCGCCCGATTCGGTGCAGGAACCTCCCGAAAACACCGTGTCCGGTGAGGACCTGCGTCAGGCGGAAGGTGAGGACGCCGTGGCGTCTCTCAAGCCACTCCTCAAAGAGGGGACTTACCGCCACTATTGTGGCGTGCCCTGCACGGGGTTGCGACAGTCGCTCTCTCCATGTCGCCATGAGATCACGCCGGAAGTCTGTCCGCTGAGCGACAATTTGTCGCGGCAGCGGGGTTTCCCCCCGGCGTAGCACCTCCGCGCGCCATTCATGTAGGCGCGCGAGGACTATCGCCTCCAGATCCCATGGCGGCAATCCGGCAAGGAGGCACGCCGCCTCACGGGAGATCGTGCGGTACCCACGGGCCAGCCTTACGGCTACCACCTTTTGGGGCGCGTTCAGGTAGTGGGCTGCACGCAGCCTCAAGGACACACCGGGGCCCCGTAAAGGGCCATGGACCGCACGACTCCCGCGTAGAGCCTCCGGCAGGAGGCGTTTGGCCCCCCAAGGTTGGGCAGGAGCCGCCTGAAGGCAGCCCCGGTCCGTTCCAGTTTGGGGGCCAAACGTCGGAAATGCTCCACGAAGTTCCATCGGCTGTCGAGGACGAGTCCCAGGTACTTCAGCGTCGACTCGACGCCGACGGATACCCCTCCTACCGTCAGTGAGGATCCCGGAGGTGGCGCATTCCGAGGCCCATGAAAGCACATGGCCTCGGACTTGTGCAATGCCACCTCGAGACCCAGTTGCCGGATCCTCTCGACGACTATCGCAACCCCGCGTGTCATTATTTTGGCCGCCGCCTCGTGCGACCCCCTTGTGCCAGCACCAGCGTGTCGTCTGCATAGCAGACCACGCTGACGCCGCTAGGGAGGTCGGCGCGCAGCACCCAGTCGTACCCGATGTTCCACAAGGAAGGCCCTAGGACCGATCCCTGTGGAACACCGCACGACATCTCTCGCCGGTTCCATTCTCCGCTGCGACCGGGGTAGATAACGGCTCTATCCGTTAGGTAGTCCCCGACCACACAGGTCGGCACCCGGTGATACCGTAGTGCCTCCCTAATGCAGCTCCAGGGCATGGAGTTGAAGGCGTTGGCGATGTCAAGAGACACCGCCAAGACAACCCCCCCCCGGGACACTGCATCCCCCGTCGTGAGAGCTCTCACGCGCATGATGGCGTCCAATGTAGAGCGCCCCTTGCGGAAACCAAACTGGTGTTCCGCAAGATCCGGCCCCGTCCCCGCAAGGTGCTCGGCGAGGCGGTTTGCAATGACTCTTTCAAAGAGCTTGCCCACCTCGTCGAGCAACACTATGGGCCGGTATGCGGACGGAGAGTCCGCAGGGCGCCCCGGCTTCCGAATGAGGACCAGCTTCCCCGTCTTCCAACGAAGCGGGAACTGGCCTCTCTCCAAGCATGCGCTTAGGAGCCCCTCCAGTCGGGGCCCGAGAGCCTCCGAGGCCAGGACCCAGGCTTTGCCAGGCAAGCCGTCGGGTCCCGGGGCGGTATTTTTGGCACTGAGCCTGCGTACCGCCACTCTCAGGTCTACCCCAGTCACTACCGGAGCGTCGTCGTCGTCGTCCTGGTGATCCGCTTCCAGCACCGCAGGCGGCGGAGCCATAGGCGGGGGGGGATGTTCCCCCCGCGTAGGGAACAGAGTGCTCACTACGTCCTCCACGAGCTCAGGCCGGAGACTCTGCGTCAGTGGGGGGGCCCAGGTGCGGAGTTTATCCCGCACCATCTTGTAAGGGCGCCCCCACGGATCTCTGTCGAGAGTCCCCAGCAATTCCTCGCGGGCCTGATCCCTGGCCCGCAGGACAGCTTCGCGGAGGGCGGTCTTCGCCGCTCTGTAGTTCTGTACCCCTCATATAGCTCCGCCTCAATGGCTGCCGCATCCGGTGGGCGGATGCGGAGCCTGCGATGCCTGGCGTACAGGTGCCGCGCAGCTACGCACGCCTCACGCAGAGACGTCAGCTCTCGCGACCACCAGTACACATGGCATTGCCACGTCACTTATGTCGGACATGGCCTCCTGGAACCACCCTGCCTCATTGTTAATGTCGGCAGGCCTGTCTGGTGATGTCACCCAGGCCTGCACAATCGAGGCTTCCAGGAGGATCCTGAAGATCCGGAAGATCCTGCGTACGTCGGGCGTCCTCTTGAGTACGGCGTGGAACACGCAGCCGGGTCGTCCCTGGCTCGCCTTGATGTGGCGAACGTACTCCGGCTCGTATCCCAACGCGCGGAGCTCCTCCTCGATCTCCTGTGGAGTGGTGTCAACGGGCAGCCCCCTGATGGCCACCTTGCAGCTTCGCTCCGCCGGCAGCGAGTAGGCGAACCATGACGTGCCGTCCTTCTTCTCTAGACCAGTCAAATAGCGCTGGACCACCCTATATTCGAGTTCACTCTCCGGAGTGAACCGAATTCCAGTGCCAAATGGTTGGGCACTGGGTGGGTGACCCAGCTCTTCTTTGAGGGCCCTGAAGTGAGCGGCCCGTCCTGGCAGCCTTTCCACCGTCAGCGGAGGATACCTCGGCCGCTTCTGTGACTTTGGCTTGGGCTGCGTGGCGGCCGTGTATGAATGATACTCGGGCGCGCTCCGGCTTTTATAGGCATCGCCTTATAATAGAAATGAGTTTCCTAAATCGGCCTATCCCGACGAAGTTTCGTCCTCGGCGTTGTCTTCCTGATGCTCGGCCGGTAATGGCGCCAACTCTGCAGCGGGAGAGTTGCCACTGGGCCCAGCCATCCCAGCACCGGGTTGAAGGGACGTTGGTTTTGACCCTGTGTTGGGGTCACATACTTCGTTATCTGAAATACGAATACACATGAGACATTGCCATATCAGTTTCATGGTGTGTGACACATAACATGTTATTTTGTAGGGAAAACTGTTCAAATTCGTGAGAGCTCTCATGATCGTGTTCCTGTGTTCACAGCCACACGTAGCGAGCTTTCACCAATCCAAGGCATCTGTGAACAAATCAGACAGAAGGCGACCTCTCTGTCTGAGGTTGACGGAGGCATCTCTGAATCGCGCGTCAACACTTCAATTACTTAGTTCGTAGACAAATACCTCTCACGATAGGTATGTCTGTTTGGACGGAGGCATCTCTGAATCGCGCGTCCAATTGACATTAAAAATAATGACATTTTGTCATAAATACATAAATGGATTTATTCATATGGTTAGTGCGGACGGAGTCATCTCTGAATCGCACGTCCTTTACATTACACCATAAGCACACATACAAGATTGTGTGGATGGAGGCATCTCTGAATCGCACATCCAACACAAAGTTCATTATTTAGTTTAATGCGTCGATCGATTAGCGAGTTGGTCCGCCAGAACTTACTCATTTTAATGAAAGTTACACTTAAAAGAATTAATTTGTAATTAGTTTCATATAAAGAAAATAGCGAAGAAAAATAAAAACAAGGTGCATGTGCAAAGTTTATGGCAAAGCAACCTGCTGATTCTCCGCATGAGACTAATTCAATACTCACCCTCGAAAAAGGCTGCACATGATTCTGGACACCACTCTCCGTTCCAGGGTATCATGTATTCAGCAGCGGTTTGTGTGGTTTTGCCATATGAACCACTGATGAGTTTCTACTAATACACGGCGAAATATAATAAATATAATAGTAATATAATAAATTGGCGAAGTCCGGGAAACCAAAAATATTTGAGGATTAAATCTATGGTTTTCCCCGCGTAAATGTGCTCGTGTTCATCATGAAAGATCCTCAATAGACTTAACCGATGACCCTTGGGGACAAACCAAAGAAGTCTAGCTTCCTCACCCGTTGGTGTATATCGATAATAAATTAATTCATTCTGACGTACATATCGCTGAGAATCTAATTCTCCGTCCTGTAATTTCTGTAAAATGCCTTGCGTCTCATCGTCTGCTGACTGAGCAATTTGGGCCCAGTTGCGTGGCCTAGATATCTGATGTACATTGGTAGTGACTGGGTTTCGACTTAGGTAATCTGCATGTGTCATCAAGGTGCGTTTTCGATAATCTATGGTAAAATTAAAATCTTGTAAATAGATCCACCACCTGGCAACGCGTGGGGGCAGATCCTTTTTCTTTTCAGTGGCCTTGAGAGCATTGCAGTCGGTGACTACTTTAAAGTTTATCCCTACTAGATAGTGACGGAAATTCTGTAATGCTCTCACGACCGCCAAGGTTTCCAACTCGTAATCGTAAGAGTGGTATCTGCTCTCGGCACCCTGTGTGGCTTTACTGAAATAAGCGACTACATGCTTCGTTCCATCAGCCTTTTTCTGCAAAAATACAGCACCATAGCCGATGCTGCTAGCATCGGTGTGTACCTCTGTGGGTAAAGACTGGTCGAAAATGGACAATATACACTAGTTAGGCAACTTATTATCTCTTGCCTAGCTTTCTCTTGTTCCATACCCCAACAAAAAGTCACGTCCTTTTTCATCAAACGTGCTATGCAAGTCGACACACATCCTATCACTTCCGTCCTTTTTCTTTACCAGTAATATGGGACTTGCATACTCGGAATTAGAATCGCGGATGATACCCTTATCTTTTAGGTCGCGCACAATTTCTCGGACTTTAAGTTTTTCCGAATGTGACAGCTTGTAAGGTCGGTAAGCGAAGGGTGTATTGTCCGTTACCTTGATCGACATTTTGCCAGTGGTAACGGTAGTCGATGCAGTACCCAAAATGAGATAGGTTGAGAACTGTTTTATCAACGCTTTGAGACGTTCAAGTTCCACACCCTGAAGGGGTGTATTAATCTGTGAGGCCACAACAATCGATACCATCTGGACGTCCTTCCCGACCACTACGGTTCGAGTTAGATACTGTTTGTCTTTGGTCCGCACGTATGTGATACCATCACGGTTTAGGATATCAGTTCCTATTATTAAGGGCGTAGTCATACAAGACCCTGGTACCACTACAAAGTCGGCCTCAATAGAGATATCATCGAACTCAATCGTTAACGTTACAAAAGGACGGATCGAAATCGGCATGTATGACTGCGTTGCTAATTCCCTTCAAAATACAATGCCTGAGCTTCCGTTCGCATGTGAAATGTTTTAATGCTTCAGAGGAAACTAATGAGTTAAGGCACCACTGTCAATTAGAACATCCACAGGGATGCCTTGTATAGTTGCAGTTTTAAGGTCATTATTTTGCGGGGAACCAGCCACGTGTGTGTTACACAGCTTAACGTTTTTCTTATGAGAGCCAGACCTTTCCTTAGCAAAACACACATCTTCACTAAGTCACGGCTTTTTAAAAAAGGTACACTACCTTTTTGGCATCGCCAGTAGTGGAGCTGGCGTTGGGTTTGTCGTTTGACGTTTGACGTTTGATCAGTTTTTGGCTTTTTGGGGCAACGGTGGGATTTATGCCCATGTTGTCGGCAAATAAAACATCTCAGATTCGATGAATGATTAGGAGGCGTCGGTTTAGAGGTAGAATTTCGATTATCGGGTTTAGTGCGGGTAGGTTTCGCGTGAATAGATTAGCATTAGCGGCCGCTGCCCTAACTTGTGGATCCATAATACCGCGAATAACTACCAGGGTTCTCAGTTCGTCACTTAGTCCCTTAACAATTTTAAGACGTAATAATGTCCTTCTTGCATATTCGGCGTGCGTGCTGAATTTATCCGAGGTGGCATGCATCGTATCGTATAGGATATTCGCGTAATCAAGCTTTCGTGGACACAAATGGAATTCTTTAACGAAGCTGCTCCATGTTCGATCGCTAGTTACCCATTTGTTTAACCAAGTACGCGCGTCACCTTTGAGGCATATTGATACGCGTGACAGACATTCTGAATCGCCCCAGTTATTAGAAGACCTAGCCCGTTCAACTTTCTCACACCACGCGTCTATATCATGGATAGTCGGGTCAAAGTTAGAAACGAAGTACTTTTGTTTTCTGTCCGAGTTTACGGATCTAATTGCTTCAGCTAATATTCTTGCCGACTCCGATACTACCCGTCCATCGTGGCCGTTTGCATTAGCACTCGATACCTCGGGTGCTGTAGTCTTAGATGCGGGTATATTTAACGCAGTGATGGAACTAGGTAGCGGAGTTTCAGAGAACGGTTCTATAACCTGAAGGATCCGATTATTCTGCAATTGACCCAACGGGGGCGTGTATGATCTTATGTTCGCACTGCTTTCAATCAGCTTGTTATGAGTCGCGTTACGTAAGGGAGAACGTTCAGTTTCTAGTGAATTTAGCCGAGACAAAATTGATTGCAATGTTTGTTGCATGGCCCTATTTTGATCACGAGGATAATGGTTTGACCGCGAACGCATCCTACTATTTGATCGTGATCGGTATGGAGAATTAGTTCGACTCCCGGTTCGAGTTTGGTTCCGAGAGCGAGATCTATGCCGCGAACTACGATCCCTATCATGTCGACGTGATTTGTTGCGAGAGTTACGCTGTCTATCAGCCATATTCACACACAAACAACAGTAAAAATTAAAAAAATAGAACCGTTAATTGGTGTTTTATTTTTTCCCTTTTTTTTTGATTATGCAGATCAAGAGGGTAGTTACTACAACAATGAAACCAGGCCCCTTATTCACAACGCTTCGATTCGATTTTCGATTCGGAAAGTCGTATGTCTATCTTTTTTTGACATTACGAAATCGAGCGAGATAGACATACGACTTTCCGAATCGAAAATCGAATCGAAGCGTTGTGAATAGGGGCCTGGACCGTTTTTTTTAAACTCAAACTCAAAACTCAAACTCAAAGCATTTATTTCAATTAGACCATTACGGCACTTTTGAATGTCAAAAATACAAAAAAGAAAATCAAAGCTACAGTCCCAGTCACAAGGCATAATAACTTGAGAAAGTACTGTAGTTGCCCATTCCCTAGCGTAGATCTCTATGGAGAAGAACGAGCAAGAAACTCCATGGACACTCTTTTAAAAACAAAATATTGTTACAAAATCTTGGTTACATCTTTAATTTTGAGATTATACATATATGTGAGAACGATGTAGAAAGACGTGCACACTAAGAGCGTCCAGAGTAAAAGATTAGATCAACAGTTTACGAATAAAGTAATTAAAATGAACCTTGGCAGCTAAGAGATGACCAGTCCCAACTGACAGCGCCCGTTCACGAACATGACGCATGTACCGGCGCCATTCAACTCAACCATATTGAAGGGAACTAAATGACCCGACACACCCGCCACCATCAGCGAGACATTTAAGTGAGCATAACATTCTCTCAGCCACCAAGGCATATTCAAGTCAATGAAATATAAATAAATGTAAATGGTGGCTGAACAGTACAAAGTACTCACACATGTGCTATGCAATTATATAATATTATGAACTGGAATCTATATAATGCAAGTATATTTTTACAATCTTCTGCAGCTTCCACAAAACATTAACATGGGAATCAATTCTTCATCTTCTTCTTTACGTGTCGATGGACTCAAATAATGCCCGACCCAAACAATCAATTAATTTGCCCCCCCCCCCCCCCCCTATGGTTGTGGAGCAGGACCAGCATTTAGCCAAGCATTTTTATCATCAATGTAATCCCCCAACTTATAATATGCTTGCCTACATAGTGTGCGTTTTATACAAGATTTAAATTTCGTCTCGTTCAGTTGAAGAATGTGGGGAGGTATTTTATTGTAACATTTCAAACAGTACCCCATGAAAGATGAATCTACTTTAGCAAGCCTGAAACCTGGCTGAACTAGTTGGTCCCTATTTCTAGTGTTATAGTGGTGTCTGTCACCCCTTCTACTGAATAAATGCCGATTTTTCCTAACGTACATGATGTTTTCATAGATGTATTGACAAGGTACTGTCATGATATTAATTTCCTTAAACAGTTCTCTTAGAGAATCGCGTCTACGTAATTCATAAATGGCTCTGATGGCTCTTTTCTGCAGAATAAATATAGACTCGATGTCTGCAGCCCGTCCCCATAGTAAAATACCGTATGACATAATACTATGAAAATAACTAAAATAGACTAGCCTCGCGGTATCAATATCAGTGAATTGACGGATTTTTCTAACAGCATATGCTGCTGAGCTCAGCCGTCCTGCAAGAGATGTTAAATGAGGACCCCATTGTAACCTTGAATCGAGCGTGATTCCCAAGAAAACCGTTTTATCGACAAATTCTAGTTTCTCTTGATTCAATATTATGTCACAATCACTACTTTTGACATTTGGTAGAGCAAATCTAATGCACTTAGTCTTTTTTCCATTTAGTACTAAATTATTGGCGGTAAACCAATTGTGGACCTGCAGTAGGGCGTTATTTACGTCGTCATGATTAGTGGCACGTCTGTTTATCCTAAATATTAAAGAAGTATCGTCAGCAAACAACACCATATGCGGATGGTTGTTAAATAAATGGGGTAGGTCATTAATATACACTAAAAAGAGGAAGGGACCCAATATCGAACCTTGTGGTACACCCATTTTTACTTTTAAACCCATGGAGTTGACTCCATTTATTTGTACCTGCTGCTGTCTATCATTCAAATACGATTTTATTAAACTGAGCGCAAGTTTACCTAAACCGTAATGCTCAAGTTTCAAGATCAGGGTTTCGTGATTTACACAATCAAATGCCTTCGAAAGGTCACAGAAGATTCCTATGGCATCTTGTGCCTCTTCCCACGCAGTAAATATGTGTTTTAATAAAGTGACACCGGCGTCAGTTGTACAACGTCCTTTGGTGAAACCATACTGTTGCTCGTGTAATATTTTATTGGTGTTGAAATGGTTAAGCATTTGATTGAGCATTATCTTTTCAAACACTTTGCTGAAAACCGGCAACACGGATACGGGCCTATAGTTATTGGTGTCCTTACTGTCCCCGGATTTAAAAAGCGGTATTACCTTACTGAATTTCATTAGATCTGGGAAGACCCCTTGATCCACGCACAAATTAAATATTGAGGCTAAATACGGCGCTACAGTCTCAATAATTGAGGTACAAGCTTTGATAGACATACCCCATAGATCTTCCGTTAATTTGATCTTGATTTGCTTAAAACCTTTTATGACTGTTAAGGGGTTTATATGCTGAAATTTAAATTCATTTGGACAGGCTGAAACGTTCGCTTTCAATAAATCAATAGAGAGCAAGGCAGAGGAATTTAAGGTTTCTGTAGTTTTAAGTGGGATACTGGTAAAGAAATTTACAAATTCTTGAGCAACTTCATTGTTGGAGCTCACAAGGCCACGCGATGTCTTTAGTGTGAAGTCATTACCTTGTTTTTTATTTCTATTTGTTTCATTGTTGATAATTTTCCAAACCGTCTTTATTTTGTTGTCGGCTGATTTAATCTTGTTGCTAATGAATAAGGATTTGGCTACCTTGCAAGTGTTTTTAAAAATTTTCGAGAAAGTAGCAACATATTTATTAAAAGCTTCAGTGTTGATGTAAGGCTTAAGGCCGTACAGCTCAAACAATCGTTCCCTACTTTTCCTAATACCTTGTGTTGCCCAGTCACTGAAAATAAATTTTGGGCCAATAGTTTTAGATTTCTTTTTTAAAGTATTATTAAATTCGGTGTGCACTACCGAAAAGAATTCTTCATAAAATACATTTACATTGTTTCTAATATGACCCGGTATACTTAACTTGTTAATTAAATTATTATTAAATTTGTCTAGATTGCTGGGTGTTATTTGTCTAGTTTGTATCTGAATTCTTTGTAATTGTATATTGTACGCGAAAGTAACGGTCTGACCACTATGATCTGAAGGCAGGTAATTTACGATGGATTTATCTAAGTAATCGCAGCAACAAAAAACATTATCGATACATGTAGCAGTATTTGTAGTAATTCGAGTTGGTTCTGAAAACACATTTGACAAATTAAATGATTTAAAGAGAGTTAAGAATCTACTGCTAATCACATTATTCTCTATGATATTAACATTAAAGTCACCACAGATAATTATTGGTTTATTACCAGTTACAAGTTTTGCCAAAGCATCTTCCATTACTGACTCAAAGATAGAATAGTTCAGGTAATTAGGGGGTCTGTAAACGCACACTATTACATGCTTATCCAGCTCAACACAAGACAATTCAATGCTATGTTCAACCGATAGACCGACTATATCATTACGCGACTTACTTAAAGTAATTCAACTTCTGAATTTAGGATTCAGTAGCAGAAATTCTTAAAAAAAACTCTTATCTTACACCCTAAAAATCATTTAATAACAAAAATCATATACAAGCCAACAATTCACTTTGAAGGGGCTTTTACATAACCTTAAGGCTAAAATAAATCACCAATCAATTATACTAACACAATATCACGTACTTACAGAGTTTATCAGCACAAATTATAATCACATAGCACTCTCAAATCGCGTCGACGATTACCGTTCCGTACGAAATCCCACAAGCAAATGAATGATACTCATTTTCGTAATGTTTTTTTTTTTAAATGGCATCTCGCAGTTCAACCTAGAGAGGTTGTCGTCTGCTTAACCGGACAATATGAATGATACTCGGGCGCGCTCCGACTTTTATAGGCATCGCCTTATAATAGAAATGAGTTTCCTAAATATACCATTTTTTTTGTCTTTTTTTTTTCGGCGTTTGACGGGACTAACTGGCAGGTCATAGCTAATGTTATAATGAGTAACTTAGAGGCTACTTTTACTTTAGAAAAATAATTAAGTAAGTACCTAAGTCTCCGTGTAAAAAAATTAAAACCCTTGACATTTTTAACAAAATAGGTACGATACGATTCAAAAAGTGAAGTAGGTACTATTTTTGTAATTATTTCACACGGACAACAGGCAACAGCATAATTTAAAAGCAACGCCGATTATGTTTGTCATTCAACATTTAACATGACCAAACCCTAATATTAATTATCAAGGATCGGTTCGGTCGAGTAAAACTAACCTAAATAAAACAAAAGTTTACTACAAACTTGCACCCATTACACCTACTGAATGGGGTTTTATTGTCGGTTTAGGGTTTGGCGTGTATATTCTGAGAAAACTATCAATAAGCAAATGTTATTTACGTCCCAAAAAAGGTGCATTAGAGCTAAGTTGGGTCTAAAGGTTATCGATAGCTGCAAACAACATTTAATTGAGCATACCTAATGTTTTAAGTTTGCCTTCTTTAATTAAATATGAAGTGCTTAGCTAATTTTGTCCAAACTAAACCTAAATTACAAAAAAATGATCGTTCGATTCGCAGTCGTCGTTATAATAAGAAGCTAGAAATAATTAGACCCCGCAGTGCACTGCACATGCTTAATAGAATACTAATTGGTAATTAGTAATAATAAATAATTAATAATTCAATTTGGAACCAATAATAATTATAGCAAGTAAACAAAAACTAATGTATGTAGGTACCTTCTACTTCCATCTTTCGTTTTGTTACTTCTAGTACCTACCTATTTCATTTCAACACATCTAACAAGGAACATCTAACGTAAAGTTGCGCAAATGGCGCACTAGTACATTTTCTTAGGTTTCTGCAGGTCAGTGTCACGTTGTTAATTAAAAAATATGATTCTCGGCCGTAACATGTGTACTTAGTTAGAGAATTGTAATATTTGAAATCATCAACACCACCCTTTTTTTTTATTTTTCGGATGGGAAATCATCAAATGACTTCTCCCGCTCTGCCTTCCTTTTTGCTGACTCTCTTTGAGGCGCGCGTGGAACACGAACGCGCCGTCGACACGGCCTGTCGTCATGAGACGGGCGGACGGCGAGCTAGCCCATAGCCCACCGTCCACAGGCCCGCGCCTACGGTGGCCGGGGGCCACGTGGTGGCCCCCGACGCCCGGGGCGTCTCCCGCGGCGGCCGGGACGCTGTGAGGTTCTCTCCCTCTCACGTTCCGCCACCTCCTTCTCTAGCATTACTGCTTCGCAGAAGGAGGTGACGGCGTCCCATTCCGTCTCGCTCCGGACCATGGCTGGCACCAGGGCCGGACGCGAGAGGTCGCCGCCGCCAATCGCCGCTTCGAGGACACGGCGGTGCTCCGCCCACGCGGGACACACCTCCACCGTGTCCTCCGGTCGATCCTCGCAATCAACACTACCCTCTAAATTTATTTAATCCCATTGAATGACCTTTTCATGAAATTTCAATGGGAATGTATTGACGATTTTAATTGTTATAATTCTGTAAATACATACGTGTTACGGTCGCGGGCGAATCATAGATATTTTGTTCAACATACAGGCTGACACTGACCTGCACATTGCATTGCAAAATAAAATACTGAGCTACCCTGGCGTTTCCTCGTGTCGATACTATTCGACTACTATATTTAATCAATATTAATAATTATTTCGATTTCTTTTATTAGTTAGTTAGTTGTATTAGTTCTGAAGCACGATTTTCAGACCACTATGCTACGGATGTCGGTTATCATCAACGTTCGGTTATTGCGGTTATAATTATATCAACATAAACAAACAATATGTTTGTTATTTACTTAACATAAAAAAATCACATCAAAAGTTTTTTCGTCCACCGAAAACTTGTGGATCAAGATCGTTTAGTCGCCATAGTCGCAATATCTTAGTGCGAGCGAGTGAATAGATAATTATGAATGAAAGTATCATTCACGACTATCCACTATTTGGCGTAGCTCGCCGCCCGGGCCCGCTCAGTGCGTAAAATACCTAAATTTGCGTAACGCCGAAATGTAAGAGGGCTCAAGCATTTATATACTCTAAAACACATGAAGACTCATACGCCGCAGCGTGAATATTGCTAGCTCACTCCAGTGTTGCCGTTGGGACAATCTAGTTTGTGGCTACATGTAAGAAAAAAGTTGCCAGTTTTGTAAATAAATCTCTTTCAAAATTCCGCTAGAAGTGGCTAAAGTACTTTTGGCCAGCTACTGCTATCCCATTACTATCGTTATGTATTACAATATAGGCATGGGGGATAAATGTTTTTTTTTTTTTTTTTAAATAGTATTAAACATTTAATAGAAGCTGACTAAAATAAAGTGTACCTACAGTTAGTGAAACAAATTGTCAATTTTTTAGTTTAAAATTAAAAATAAATTTCAAAGTCTACAATGTCATCTGGAGATTTTGTAATTTCTTCGTCAATGGATGATGACGTGGATGGTATTTCACTTTGTTTTACCGATTTGACCGTTTTTGTGACTTTGTTTCAAACTTCAGGTGACAAAACATAATTATACAATAGACTTCTATTAGTAATAAAAGTTGGTTTAACAATCTAAAAATCATGCAGAAGTAGCTAGATTTATTTTGGTGGCTAAAATGGTTTTCTTTTTGGCTAAAACCGTTGAAAATCCGCTAGATCTAGCCACAAAGTGGCTAAAACGGCAACACTGGCTCACTCACATAAATGAAACTGATACGGCAACTCGAGAAATTTTTAGGGTTCCGTACCCAAAGGGTAAAAACAGGACCCTATTACTAAGACTCCACTGAAAGTCTGTAACCAGGCTGTATCTCAGGAACCATGACAGCTACAGAATTTAAATTTTCACAGATGATGTATATCTGTTGCCGCTATAACAACATATAAAAACAATAAAATTAATATTTAAGGGGGCTCTCATTCAACAAACGTGATTTTTTTGCCGTTTTTTGCTCGATATTAATAACGGCACCGGGTAGAAATTTAAATAAAATAAATATTTAACGGGGCACATACAACAAACGTGCAACGTGCTTTTTTGCCGTTTTGTCTAATGTTGTATTGTAGATAATGGCCACGGAACCCTTCGTGCGCGAGTCCGACTCGCACTTGGGCGATTTTTTGTATTGTTATTATTACCTAATCGTCCTTGAGGGAACGCACGGTGCGATTGTGAGAATCTATATAAAAACAGCGCCATCTAGTAAAATCGATGCAACTTTGCATTGATAGAACGTAGTATCACGGTGGACTCCTAGATGGCGTCAAAACTCCAGTCTGTCGTAATTAGTGGGACGCTGGTGCTGCCATCTGTTGAAATAATGGAGAAAAAAAAGTAACCAGAGCAATTGCCAGACTTAGGCAGGTGTCATTTCTTTGTATGGGATTGGGTATCAGTATGAAATGTTATTTTATCTGTGGTTGTGGTATACACAAATCGTCAAGTATCAATTTTGCATTATAAGACAATATTAGCATATCATCCACATTGACGAAGAAGAAAAAATACATAAGTATTATAGAGGATAACTCATAAAGGATTTATTCTAAGGATTTTGTATTTGGTAGGGGAACTACCACAAAATTGTTTTACCTCTTTAAATACACACACATATAGGTACGCACCCCTACAAAATTACAGCTTTCTAGTACTAACGGTCTCTGCAAAACCGCGGACATGACGTAGTTTCGTCATGTCCGTCTTAAGGGTTTCTTGTCAGGACTACGGAACCCTAAAAAGAATCAAAGAAAACACATGGAAAAATGGTGGTAGAATACATAACCTCCTCCTTTTCTAGAAGTCGATTAAAAAGTACTGCGACGCCGCCGCGCCCGCGCCCCCCGCCTTTGTTGCATCGCAATCGGCTAACACTAAAAGAGTTATAATATTTACGGAAATGCCATGTCGCGTAGCAACGTTTTTATGATCAAACTGCCATCGAGTACTGTACTATGCATAAGACATTATTATTGAGCTTAGATTTGCCCGTAGCCTATGAAACAATAATTGGAGTTCAACATGTTTGATTTGGTTCTCACAAGAGGTGCGTAGTCGTTCGATGTTTTATTAGAGGCACGGAACAGAATGGTGTGGGTCGTGCTCTAGTGGATGCTAAATACTAATATTGTTAATATGATAAACTTGGCAATAAAATTAAAAAACGCTTTATCATCATTTTATAGCCCGCCATTACATTTAAATAAAAAGATTAAATTTCTTCGTAAGCATTCAGATTTTATGGACTCTCTCTAAGCCAAAGTTATGAAACTTTATGGTACAGATTACAATATATTTGAAATGAAGCCATTACATTTGAACAGCGCTGGTGTATAGTAGTCGTAACAGTAGAATGTAAAAACGCAGTAAGTGCACATTGTTACTGCACGCTGCACACGCTGCACACTGCACACTGTAGTGTAGACTTCACAGTTCCGAGCTCCGTATCGTGTGGCGAGTGTTAATACAACTGGCGGACTGAAGACTGGATTCTTATTTCATATCTCCATCACACAGCAGAGAAGAGCAGAGGTTCCACTCCGAAAAGTGCGCGATAACGAGCGTGATTGGATTACTAGATGCATCTGAACTTCTCATCTGGCGTTATCGGCACTTGGTCTGTGGACTGTGACACTTCTGCTCCATGTTGTTCAGTGATTATTGTCTCATAATGGTGTGCGCGGCCCCCGCTCCGCTCGATTACCTCTCAATACTGATTAGTTATTCAATGTGCGAACCGTATCCTAGAGAAATGTCCCCATCCGTCATCCTCGTGTATTCAGTAGCGCTGTATGAACACCCGTCACGCCGTGCCGCCGTGACACTCTGACAGTGTGACACACTTGTTCAAGGGAAGTCTCCGTGCAGTACGTGACGCGTCGTTTTCTTTCAAATTTTTGTATTGGAGACAATTATCTACTTTTGGTACAAGAATGTGGAATATGACGCGTGAGCAGCGCTCTAGCGTTACCTACCGAAATAACTTGTAAGTGATGTTTGCTTGTCCCTGCTCTAAGAATAACACTCCCGTCTCCCGCTGATGACGCGTGTCCGGCGCGGGCGCACGACGCGGCGTCACGCGACGGCCTCTCCTCACAGCACGCGCGCTGTGCACCTCTGTGCCGTCTGACCAAACGGATCTCTATTCAAATTCTATTCAATTCCCATTCAATTTAAAAAACCTTTGTATCGCACCAGCTCGTGTACGTATGAATATACCTACGTATGTGCGACCGCGAGACGTCACCGGACGGTGCGCGATGGGACGTGTTTACTGCTTTAATAATCTAGCTCATGCATGATTACTCGCAATTTATAAGCCGAAAGTGCCAGGCCGCGCGCCGGTCGCCGTTAAAACAAGAACCTTGCGGGAAGCTATAGCGCACTATTGTGTGCGCAGCTGACGCGGACCGCGGACTGCGGCTAATTGTGGGCTGTTCTAATACTAGAGTTAAGAGATCTAAATGCCATAGTTGGAAATCGAACAGCAAATGAGAGCAACCATTTGGGACCACATACATCTGGAAAGCGAAACAACAACGGACAAAGGTTAATTGACTTTGTACAAGAGCACAATCTTAGTGTTATGAACAGCTATTTCAACAAAAAGCTTAGTAGAAAATGGACATGGGTGTCGCCAAACGGATATGTCAAAAACTAAATAGATTTTATAATTACGAACAAACCCAAACTGTTCATGGATGTCGAGGTCATAAACCAATTGAACTTCAACACCGACCATCGCATGGTTCGCGGAACTATGACTGTGCCCCGTAAGCAACATTCTCGCAAACACCTACATTATAGTAAGAAACCATTTCGATTACCCCTACCTGATACTATTTTAGACCCCTTGAAACAAGCTTTGCAAGACAAACTCCACCAAACTTATACTATGCAAGAAAAGTACGATATCTTAGAAAATGAACTAAAACAAATTGAAAACAACACGCAAACAACTAAAACGCCGAATGATAAAATCGGAAAAGAAGCGAGAGAGTTAATGGAAACGAGACACATTTTGAGATGTGAAAAACCAATTGACAGGAAAGAAATAACCAAGATAAGCAAAAAAATCAACGAATGCATAAGAAATCATAGAAAACAGACAAGACAAAATCGAATCATTTTTCACATCAAATCTACTGGAGGAGTCAAAAAAGCTTGGAAGGAGTTGAAAGAATACACAAATTGGATACCAGAAATGAATAGTAAGAAAGAACAAAAAAGTAAAACAAAGAGATGCGAAATATTAGAGGCAGCAACAGATTTCTATCGAAACCTTTACAACGGTGAAGAAGACACCACATCTCCATATTTAATACACATGGTAGACGAAGATGGAATCCCCGAAATTATGAAAAGTGAAATATTAAAAGCCATCCAATCACAAAAAAGTGGAAAATCACCAGGGAAAGACACAATCTCGAATGAACTTTTGCAAGGGTCCTCACATGTTGTACTAAATACTCTGCACGATATATTTAATGACATCCTTAAACAAGAAAAAACCCCGAAACAATGGACTACGTCAACAATTATACTGCTTCATAAAAAAGGAAGAAAGGATGACATTAACAACTATAGACTAATTGTGGGCGCACAGCTGACGCGGACCGCGGACTGCGGCTAATGAGCGCCACCGCCACATCACGTCATTACGCGCGCCCAACATGGCGGCGCAGCACTGTGACCAACTTCTATTAGGTACATGACTTGTAATGAAGTCCATTTACAGATTAAAGAGCATTTTTATGGCAGAGGTCGCAAGTGTCGCGATCGCGTAGTAACTCTAGTATTAGAACAGACACAAGATGCAATGAGAATGGGAGGAATAATTCATGAGGTAGGTACCTACTTACACAGAAGAATATAAGTACCTAAGGAGTTATGCTCATCATAACCCCAACGAACACAATGATTACTTGCAAATTACAAATTCGCCGACGGCGCGCGGCGCGGCGGGCGGCGGGCGGTTACCGATGAGAATCCTACAGAGATATGCTCATGGTTTACAAGTATTACTTCACGTTACTCCGCCACAAACTATCCGTCAGATTTGGTTTCAAGCCAACTGCTTATATTGTTACGTTCTCTACTATAATTTGTCGGTAAATTGTCAGCCAAGTGTCTGGTCACCCCGCCCCGCTCACCGCACACCGCGCCCCGCACCTCATGTGTAGCCAGCCTATTTATGTGGGGACACGAAATTTCTTCCAGGCCGCTTTGACGGCAATTACGACGAGTCGCTGTGACAACTTCGCGAAGCGTTTGAAGTTCTTTTATTATGTTTTGAGGACGGGAGCGACGTCGAGCGTGGGGACCGCCGCCTGTGAGGATGTCGGCGCTGTGGCATGTCGCTCCATTCACTACTCACTCGATCGATAGGACTTAGCAGAGTGTTCTGAGAAAGTGGACTGGAGCTACCTACTGGGAAAATTTTGATTGTGTGTGTGGAGCGATAGGTGAGGCGCGCGGCCGGTAGTTTTTTCCGTGAAATGACGTAGGCTTGTAAGTTAAAAGGATAGTGGGCAATTGTGGTCCAAGCGTCGCCAAGGATGAATCATTTATTTATTTATTTAGTACAGTATTTAAAACCATTAACACCAAATTTGCCTTTGCCCAGCAGTGGGACATTCAAACAGAATAACAAAAAAAAAACACCAAATCAAATAGGTACCTAATCATTTTACTCCGTCTTCTCGCAGAACCACAAATATTCCGCATTCCAACAGTATCGTATACCATGTTAAAGGATTATACCCTTTAATTTCAATCATTCAAGACCAAAATAATTATTTCTCGTAATCCCTCGGACAGATTTTGATGCCCTTCTGCATGTTTGAACAGTACATTGTACCCTTTCATTTGGTGTATGATTCATCCTTGGCGACGCTTAGGCCTTGGACCAACTCCCATACATTTTTGACCACTGTCCTTTATAATAAATTGCCAAATGACATGCGAGATGTAGACAAAACAAATGTATTTATTAATAAATTGAAACAATTTCTGGAATCCAAGGCATACTACTCAGTATAGGAGTGTTTATAGATGACAAATCGATTTCAAAATAAAATTATTCGCTCTCATTATAATATGAAATGTAGGAAACCAAATATGAAAATATAAATACATAAACAATAATATAATTTAATATTAATGAAATATAGTTCTAATAATTGCATAATAATTATCTTTTTACAATACTAATTAGATTTTTTATAACAATACTAAATAAAAAATATTAATATAATACATACCTATATTATACCTAATACACAGATCTAATAATTTATAAATTCGTAATTGAATACAAATCTAATAACTTATAATAATATTATTAAATTGCTACTTAGCCTTCTTCCTCCCTCCTAATGTTGCTGTTCCCGACCGGGTCCATTTTGATTTGTTTATTATTTGATTACACCATATATATAATACATATGGAATGCAATAAAGATTTGAGATTTAATTGGCAATTCAAGCGAACAGTAACGGTGCTCGGGCGAGGTCGGCGGCAGACGAACTGACGATAAATTAGCAGTGCCTGCGGCCGAGGCGCGGCATACCCGCAGCCCGCGGCGGGCGCGGGAAAAACGCACGACCCGGTCGCACCGCGCCGCGCCGCGTCTCTGCCCCGGTCCTGTACAAATGGGACGCTTTTATGATTTATTACGACTTTGTATGCGATTTTGCCTTTAAAGCATTGGATTACGTGTAATTCATCATCGGCTCGCATCTGTTGGGCGACGCACAAGCCGGGGCCGGGAGCAGGCCGGGCAGGATGTCTTATATTGAACGTCAGTAACTGTCAGGCGGAGCGGCCCATCCATCCTCAACGTAATATGGAATCTAATATAACAGGATACTAACTTTATCAGAAGTCGGTGTGACAACATGTATGAATACTTGGGCGACTGTCCATCTTTGTCCCGTTTCTAAGCTACTTATTAAAAAACACTAGCAGTGTAGGCTTTGATGGAATCGCCACAAAGGTACTAAAGTCAGTGTCAGCCAAGATATGCGGTCATCATAGTCACGTACTTAACCTCACTGTTTGTGCTGGTAAATATCCAGATGCTTTAAAAACATCTATAATTAAACCTTTATTTAAGAAAGAAGATAGGGAGTTGATGCAATATTATAGACCAATTTCACTCATACAGGTTATTTCAAAGATATTTGAGAAATACATCTACAGAGAATGATATAACTTCACGGAAAAACATAATATACTTTATCTACACCCATGCTTTAAATCTATATAAATAAAAACAAAAGGCCTGACTAACTGACTGACTGACTGACTCATCAACGCCCAGCCCAAACCCTTGAACCTAGAAGTTGAAACTTTGCACAGAGGTTCCCTTTATAATCTAGACAAGGAATAAGGAAAGGTTTTTCGAAATTCAACCCCTAAGGCAGTTAAATAAGGGATGAAATTTTGTCTGAAAGTCCATCAGTTTTAAAGTTAGGATCTTTAAATTTTGTGTTTAGGCTGACAATTGAAAATTAATTTATACTTGTCTCAGCGATTTTCATAATTCTACCCCCAAAGGGTTAAAAAGAGGGATGAAGTTGTGTATGAAAGGCCGTCAGTTTTAAAGTTAGGATCTTCAAATTTTGTGTTTAGGCTGATAATTAAAAATTAATTTATACGTGTCTAAGTGTTTTTGATAATTCTACCCCAAAGGGTTAAAAAGGGGGATGAAGTTGTGTAGTCCTTAATTTTCGAAGTAAAAATCATAAAATGAAGCTAATGCAACGGTGTTGTTAGAATTTCAATCCTTAAGGGGGTGAAAAGGGTGATGAAATTTTGTTTTTAATTAAAGTTCTTTATTTTTTCAGTTAAAATAATTAATATTTCGGCTTATGGTTGGAAACTAACACAACGTACATTGTTGTTTTCTTTTTCATTTCAACCCACAAGGATGGAGGGAGTTTTGTGTTGAAGTTGTTCATTCGCTAAATTTTGTATTCAAATCTTCTTAAATATCCATTAGAAGAAACCGACTGACTGACTGACTGACTGACACATCAACGAACATCCTAAACCGCTGGGTCTACAGACTCCAAATTTGGCGAGTAGGTTCCTTATGTGGTCTAGGGGTGCACTATGAAAGGATTATTCAAAATTCACCCCCCGAGGGAATGAAACAGAGTAGTTAGTAAGACTATTTTATTAGAAACTTCACAGGAGTGCTTCTATTGATAAATGAGTAGAAACGGGTTTCAGGTTTTTTCAGAATTCAACCCCTAAGAGGGGGAAATGGGGTGACAAAGTCTGAAAACCAAAATGGTTATTGTTTGTATGGTGTATCGGGTCGGGTCATCGGGTGTATTAGAAAAACAACGATTTTAAGATTCAATGTGGTGGACCTGAAATATTATCATCCTCTGTTGGGGTGCGATGGGGTTGAAATGTCTAAAAATCAATATGGGTGCCAAATCCGAGAATATCAGGAGAGCTGATTACGAATATGGTATTTATTTTGAGATCCAGAAGATGGCGGATTCGACTTCTATACGGTTTATGGTTGATTTATTGTGATGATTGTGATAACGATGATGATGGTTGTGATAATGATAATAATTATTGTGATGACGATAATGTGATTACGATGATAATGATTCTGATTACGATGATAATGATTGTGATAACGATGATGGTGATTGTGATAGTGATTGTGATTGTGATTGTGATTGTGAATGTGATAGTGATAATGATGGTGATAGTGATGGCGATTGTGATAGTGATGGTGATTGTGACAGTGATGGTGATAATGATGGTGAATGTGATAATGATGATGATGATTGTGATAATGATGATGATGATTGTGATGACGATGATTGTGATTACGATGATAATGAGTGTGATTACGATGATAATGATTGTGATAACGATGATGGTGATTGTGATAGTGATTGTGATTGTGATTGTGAATGTGATAGTGATAATGATGGTGATAGTGATGGCGATTGTGATAGTGATGGTGATTGTGACAGTGATGGTGATAATGATGGTGAATGTGATAATGATGATGATGATTGTGATAATGATGATGATGATTGTGATGACGATGATTGTGATTACGATGATAATGAGTGTGATTACGATGATAATGATTGTGATAACGATGATGGCGATTGTGATAGTGAAGGTGATTGTGACAGTGATGGTGATTGTAATGATTATGAAATTTGACCTATAGATAGTTTATAATCTGGGTAACATGTAGGATACCTTTTTATCCCTTTAATAATATATGATCCCGTGGGACAGCTAGCAAACTCCACGCGGGCGAAGCCGCGGGCAACAGCTAGTCCTCTATAAAAGTATCTGAAACAGTTAGCTTATTGCCAACATTAAAACAGCCAGTGTCATAATAACCATAATATCATCCAAACGTTGTACTAAATTTCATTATGCAACTCATTTAAAAAAAGAACATTGTCATGCACGTGTGCAATTCACTACAACAGCGCCGTAATTAAAAAAAAACATAGGTTAATTCGAATTCACGTTGTATCCCGCCATTTTGTTCGATATTAGTATTGCATTACTTATGTACTTTGTTGTTTACAAAAATGAGTGATACAGGCTTTGTGCATTTTAATAATTGTACAATTCTAAATGTAAATAATTATATTATTACCTATACATAGTTTGTTTGTATTAAATACTCAGAAATTAAACTTTCCATGAATTTACACAGACTTCTTACAACACTACAACACCCTATGGTTTCAGAACCTTATAAGGAGGATTAATTTATCATGGATGTAGATAAAGTCTTGTATGCAACTGTACATAATTATGTATTAAAACACGAATGTGGTGTTGTGATAATAGTATCACATTAGTGTTTTAATACCAAACCCCTTAATAAACAACAGTTGCATAAATAACTATTGTGTAGAACAAAAAGGATTCAGACAGCACAGAACTATTAATATGGCAATTTATGACTTTTTGTTTACTATTATTAGAAACATGGATAAACGATCCCCCATATTATGTGCTATATTTTGCGATATGACGCAGGCGTTTGTATTTATATAATACTTTACTGAATAAACTAGGAGCCTACGGTATCGGAGGTAACGTGCTCGAACTTATAAAATCGTACTAGCCGTTGCCTGCGACTCCGTCCGCGTGGTAACTAACATCGGACATCGTAAAGGACCAATCACTCAAGATCATGACTTGACTGTTTGATACACTGATTAATCGATCAACTCACAGCTGAAACTGCTGGGTCCAGAAGCATGAAATTTTCCACAAACGTAAAGTGTTTATGACAATATTTTTTTAGGAACAACACTCTTAACCATTTTAAAAGCTTAAGAGGGCCCTTCCCGGCCCGTCTATTGTCAACGCGAGCATGCTCGAAAAGCTTCTTGTTTCATCCAGAGCCATCGCGGCAATATTTTTTCAACTACCCTGTCTTACTGGCCCCGACTCCGCACTACTCGTCACCCGCGCACCTTATTATACCGACTAACGCGAGGACATTGAACGAAAAATAGTGTTCGAAAATTTATAAAACTTGTTCCAGGAAATACGTGTTTTTGAATAAGTCTTATAAGTTTATGAAATAAATAGTTGTTATTTAGAATTTCCACTACATTTGCAAGGCTTCTATCAGGATATTTTCTTTACATTACAATTTATGAGTACATTATGAACGGCCAAAGTTGAGGTAAAATTTGTGCAAAATAGCAATTTTTGAAGGCTTATACTGAATTTGTTCCTACAATTTTCTATTTTTTTGCTTTGATAGAAGACTAGATATATGTAGTACACAAGATACCTATCAGTTAAACAAAGTTAAAGATATATGTGTAACAACGGCATAATCACGCACGAGCGTTTGTCAAAATTCTCGCGAAAAGTATGGCGGGTTGGCCGCTCTTAAATACCCAGAGTGCGAGGTGAGCTCACACAAAAAGACACAATGTAAAACTGCCCATGTGAAAAACAGTGCTGCCGCAAGTCGATTCCCGCGAATTTCAGAGTTTGGCCTTGTGACTTATTTATTGTCATGGCAAAGCAAACTTTGAGAGGAAACAGAAGTCGCTTATATTCAAACGGCAGATCATAGGGAGTCAACGGTATACGCGGCACAAACACTGTTTCTCATTACATAGTTTCAGTGGTAGTAAATTCCGAAATAACATCACAGGTGTGCCGACAGGCAGCGAGAGCTTACGATATGGGACACCTGCTGGATGTATTCAAAAACTCAACAGGATTTTGACTGCTTGTAATCTCTACATTTATCAAATTAAGGGACAATTTCAAGGCAGAGAGCGCTGTCCTACCTCTTTCTAATAACGTAGTGGCTGAGAATAAATTAATGAGATGGGTTTTGCCAGTCCCACCTGGAGCATCCAAAAAGAAATGTTTCCTTTGCACTAATACTTGAAATAATTTCAAAGTATACAGACTTTTGTTCCCCTCTTAGTGTGTTTTTGTTATTTTTACGAATTCTTGTAAGGTAGATACATCGTAGTTAGTTTCATTTACATATACTCATAACTCATTTTCTACAATCCTAAGTGTACATGGTTTTGATAAACCATAAGTATTTTACTTTTTTATTATTATTGTGACATTTAATGTTTACTTTTACTTTATTTATTTTTTGACATTCGTTTTGTAAATTATTGTTAATTTTATTTAATTTTTGTGAATGTGAGGACCATGTGGGTTACATATTTTATTTTATTCTTTTCCCCACGACTGTCTGGCAGTTTGAGTACTATAAGCGACCTACCCAAATGTCCTTTCTTTGGTATTGTTCGTCGTTTCGTTGAGCTCCTTGAGTTATAAGTCGAGCTACACGATAACTGACAAATGCTTGCACTGACTGGACAGGTCCACTCAAGTCTGTGTGGTTCTTTCTTCAAAAGACCATCTCAGACACTAATCTGCATAGTCCTCATCTGAATTGAACATGATTATGTCTGGACTTCAAAAGAGACTATGACCTCTGAGTTTGTTTCGGCTGTTTCTTCTCAGAGTAGTCAGGTACGAAACACCGGCCCCATCTAGTTTTAAAAAAATGACGTGTAAAAGTGTTTGTAAGAACTTACTTGCAATCTTCGTAGAAACGGGTTTCAGGGTTTTTCAGAATTCAACCCCTAAGAGGGGGAAATGGGGTGACAAAGTCTAAAAATCAATGCACAGCCTAAACCGCTGAGTCTAGAGATCCCAAATTTGGCACATATTTTCCTGAAGTCGTCTAGGGGTACACTAAGACAGGGTTTTTCAAAAGTCACCCCCCAAGGGGGTGAAACGGGGCTCTAAAGTTTGTATGGGGAAACAAGATTAATTAGACTATTTTATTAAAAACTTCACAGGAGTACTCCTATTGATAAATGAGTAGAAATGAGTTTCAGAATTTTTCAGAATTCAACCTCTAAGAGGGGGAAATAGGGTGACAAAGTCTAAAAATCAATGCACAGCCCAAACCGCTGAGTCGAGAGATTCCAAATTTGGCACATACGTTCCTTATGAGGTTAAGGGGTGCTATAAGAAAGGATTTTTCAAAATGTACCCCCTAAGGGGATGAAACGGGAGTCAAAAGTTTATATGGGGAACAAGATTAGGTAAGACTGTTTTATTCGAAACTTCACAGGAGTACTCTTATGGATAAATGAGTTAACATTTGTGTTTCAGGTTTTTTCAGAATTCAACCCCTAAAGCCCTACCCTTAAATGGGGTAACAAAGTCTGAAATCTTCATCTTCATCTTCATCTTAATCTTAATCTTCTAAGGCACGACCTAAAGCTAGACAATCTCCTTCTATTTCCGATAGGCATTTATTGAAGATTTCTACTTGCCTCTCAATTTATTGTTTAAAATTCTTCAGAAAGGTGTTGTTTAAATTTATTCCAAAGACTCTCATTTTGAAAGGATATTCACAGAGTGCTGCCTGCCAATTTTGATCATCTTCAAGAAGCCCTAAACCTTTGCAGGCTAATTTAATTGTAGGTTGTACAACGCCATTTACAGTTTTGTAAATTGTAAGTGTATAGTCTGCCCAGAAGATGCTCTTTTTTTACGCCTGGCCATCCACATTCGGTGATGATTTTCTTCTTTCAGATTGTGTAGCAACCCAGAGACCTACAAATCGACCAATAAGAGCGTCCGGCGGTCGCGTGCCGCTCCGATACAACGAATGATATCGCTTCCTCTTTTTTTTGGTTACGCGCAAGGCACATGTACGTGCTTCTTTCAACCTCCCGCGCAAGACGTTACGTGATGCCACGCGCCGATATTGTCCGAGAAATACCTAGATTCCGAACTATTTTACTGTAAAAGTGTAAACTAACGAATAAACTGTTGATCTTAACTCTAATCAGAGACTTGTTTCCGTTTCCCCTGAAACCTCTTCTCATATGTGGCGCTCCAACGTGTTTTTCGTGTGACAATAGCAGGGAGTGCATAGGGTCTACATAGTGAACCTTTTGCAGTGACGAACAAAATGCCAGTGACAAGGAACAGAGCGGCTAGTTTGACTCGGAGAGATGATGCAAACGACACCCGTCCTCTCGCGATCAAACACGCTGCCAGCGGCGTCCGCCAGCCAAGATGGCGACGACGCGTTCTCTTCACCGCGTGCCGATGCAAACGCTACGTTTTCTAATGAAAACGTGGGGATGATTATCGCTTCTCTCCAGCGCTCTCAAACAGAAGCGTTCAGGGAGTTGCTCACCTCGGTGTCGCGGGCGAATGCATCCACCCCGGAATCACTCGCGCTATCAGGGCACAACACCCTAGCCCGCTGCAGAGCAACCTTCTCCGGCCGACCGAAAGAGTCGGTTGAAGCATTCATATAGCGACTGCGCGCAAGTTACGGGCTCAAACATATTACGCGGTTTAGCCTACTTATTCAAGGACGAAGCGGCCACGTGGTGGCAAGGCATAAAATACTCTGTGTCGTCATGGCTAGAAGCCAACGATAACTTGATAAGTGCCTTTGGTGATCGCCGACCGCCTCATCGAATATACATTGAAATATTTTCTACGCCGCAAGACAAAGAAAACACCGACATATTTGTGGCGCGCGTTCGCGCCGTTTTCGCACGCTTGCCCAAGGGTGATATAACAGAATCGGCACAGATAGAAGAATGTCATGACTTCCATGATTTACTCCGCCGCGGCGCAGAGCCTGTCCGCGCCTGTTCCAGCCGCGCCCCCCGCGCCATGCCCACCGAAGCAGGACTCCACAAGGAGGCAACGGCCTACCTGTGCCTACTGCAAGAAGTTCGGCCACGTCAAGGAGCAATGCCGTAAGTTACAGGCGTCGCAGAGTCCAGGTGAGAGTGATAAACAATCTAGTGATCAAAGCTTCTATTCGATTAAATCTCGCGCGTCCTACTGTTTTAACCCTATCGATAACTACTACACTACTACTACTACTACAACAGCCCATAACGTCCACTGCTGGACATAAGCCTCTCCCATGACGGGAGGAATTTGCCATAATCTCCACGCTTGGCAGGCCGATTGGAGATCGCAGTGATGAAAGACTAACAGAAAACGCTGCTGCCCATTCTCTGGTCTACGGAGGCGCAAGGTGTTCTGCCTCAGACATTAGTCGCGTTATACGACCCCCGTGAGTGTAAAGGGTTGGTTCTATTCTACTCTGCCGGATACCACACGGCTGATAACTATAATAATGTAATTGTGTGTGAAAGTGCTAACGGTGTTTCGTGTCCCATACAAAGGGCCAATATTGTTCCACAATCTTCTAATAATGTTCAAAATTGCTCTCGCAATATTTCTTGTAATAATGTAAAGAATAACGGGCAAAACTGTTGTCGATATTTTTTTTGTAATAATGTAAAATCTAATGCTCATTCATGTTTAACTGATGTATGTTTGTGTAACGATCGTTCGGGACCCTCTATTGGTCGCGATTTACGACCAATTTTTAAAATTTCAATTTTAGGGTTTACCGGTACCGCGTTGATAGACACGGCTGCCAAACATTGCATTGCGGGCTACACGCTATATACTCTCCTTCTACGTCAAGGTCATCCCCTCCGCTCTTTGACACGCTAAGTTAAGCTTGCCGACGGTGTAATCCATACGATGGATGTACTTACCACCACGTTAGACGTGTGCTTAGAAACGGCAGTTATAACGATCCCCTTTTTAATTTTTCCCGACTCGACAAATAACGAGACGTTGTTAGGTATCGATTTTATAACCGCCGCGGCAGTAGTTATAGATTTTTCCAAAGAAGTCTGGTATTTTAGTAACTTTGAGTAAAACACAGTAAAACAGTAAAACATACCTTGTTCTTCAAACCTACCTCGCGTGACGTGTCCTGCGCCTCCACAGATATACTTAGGGACGATGAAGGTACTCACCTTAAACCAGCTGAGCTACAAGCGCTCGCTGCCGTTCTCACCAGGCACGCACCCGTCTTTAAAACAGGGGGAGGTCCAACACCGTATGCGGAACACCGCATTGATACAGGTGAGCATCCTCCAATTGCTGTTCCTCCTTACCGGCTAAATCCTTCGAAAAAGGAGCTGATGAAAGCTGAAATAGGTAAGATGTTACGTGACAACATTATAGAAGAATGTGAATCGGCTTGGTGTTCACCGAAGCTGATGGTGCCGAAGTCCAAATATGGTATCCGCTTCTTCGTCGACTACAGGCGTTTGAATGCAGTCACCAAAGCTGACACATATCCGATGCCACGCATCGACGAGTTACTTCAGAGCACAAAACGGGACTGCTACATGAGTACGCTAGACCTTCGATCCTCATATTGGCAGGTTAAGGTTAGGGAATCTGATAGGGACAAACAGCTTTTGTCTGTCCTCTAGGTACTTACCGATTTAAAAGAATGGTCTCCGCAACGCGCCAGCCACCTTTCAGCGTCTTATCGATCGTCTCCGATCCTGCTCTGCTTTACAAGATGTAACTTTATTAGCATATCTGGATGATCTGTTGATTATATCCCAGGGATACCAACGCAAGACCTCGAGGCAGTTTTCAGACGTCTGACCGAGTTTAACCTCCATGTAAATAGGGAGAAGTGCGTTTTTGCTAGAGAAAGCGTTAAATATCTCGGTCACATTATAATATAATACAAAAAGGTGTTTCCACCGACCCAGGGAAGGTGAGTGCTGTACTTGAGATGAAGGTACCAGGTAATCTGAAGCACCTGAGAACCTTTTTGCAAACATGTTCATGGTTCAGAAAATTCATACCTAACTTCTCAAAAGTCGCTGAACCATTGACTCGCTTGACCAGGAAAAGTCAAGTCTGGTCTTGGGGCTCAGAGCAGAACCAAGCATTTGACGAGCTGAAGCGTCTACTTACCACAGCTCCAATACTGGTGCAAGCCGATTTCAGTCGTCCCTTCATTCTGCGTACTGACGCAAGTAACTACGCTTTAGGAGTTGTTTTATTACAGGGCGACGGCAATCAGGAAAGGCCGATCGAATATGCCAGCCGACTCCTCAACGCAGCTGAACGCAACTATTCAACTACAGAGCGGGATGCACTCGCTGTAGTGTGGGCGGTGTAGCGTTTTCGGCCTTACCTAGACGGTCAACCAGTGGTGATTGGCAGTGATCATCAGCCTCTTCGCTGGTTGCTATCACTGAAATCACCAGCAGGCAGATTAGTCCGTTGGGCTCTAAAGCTCCAAACGTTTGATATTCAATTCCAATATACCCCAGGGAAGGCGAATGTCGCTGCAGACACGTTAAGTAGACCAATTTGTTCTAGCGAAACAAGCGACAGTTGCGGTGTCTGTTCTGTTATTTGCGATTTACCCGCCAAGACACCTAGTCAGCTTCGCCTAGAACAGACTTCGGACCCTGAAGTGGATAAGATTGTTAAGGAGCTAGAAAGACCTGATGACGTTGCATCTAAAAGATGGTTAGAAAGGGGTTACGTCATGGATCAAGGAGTTCTGTACCGTTTCAATCCAGACTCCGATAGCGAATCCCCGCAATTAGTCTTACCTGCCGGCCAAGTTGCAGCTATTTTGCAGGGGTTACACGACTCTCAAACGGCTGGTCATCCAGGCATCGATCGGACTTACCAGAAAGCAGCACAGCTGTATTATTTCACAGGGATGCAGAGAATAATCACCGATTATGTCTTGGCCTGCATCCACTGCCAGCGGTATAAGGCTAACAACACCAAACCTCCAGGCCTACTCCAAACACCAGTCATGAGCCAGCGGAACGAGGTGTTGGCCATGGATTTGTTCAGCCCACTGCCGGAAGGAGACCAGGGGGAGCGGTGGATTTTTCTCATAGAAGACACTGCTACCCGATGGACGGAGCTGTTTGCTCTAAAGGAAGCAACAGCAGAGGCCTGTGCTCATGTCCTCATCGAGGAATATTTTATGCGGTTCGGTTTACCTCGCAGGATTATTTCAGACAACGGAGTCCAGTTTGTTTCCGCAGTGATGCGACAATGCATGTCAGTCTTAGACATCAAACAAAATTTTGTCCCGCTGTAACATCCACAAGCTAACCCTGCCGAGCGAAAAAACCGCGACCTTAAGGCAATGCTGGCCCATCTCGTGCCGGATGACCACACCTCTTGGCCAAAGAAATTACCAGTGATCCGTTTTGCTCTCAATAGCGTGAAATGTCGCACAACGGGCAAGTCACCGGCTTATTTAACCTTTGGTAGAGAGATGCGGTCACACACAGAAGTCGTTCACGACCTTCGTGCCATCACAGCCAAAGAAAACTTTGTCCCACAAGTGACCCCTTACCTCGAAAACTTCATGCATTCACTGTCGGCTGTTCGGGAACGCGTCGAGATCCAGCAGGACAAGACGAAGCAGTACGCCGACGGTTCGCGCCGACCATCTGACGCCTTCGAGGTAGGTGATTTAGTCATGCTAAAATCTCATTTGTTAAGCAAGGGGTCAAAAGACCTCACTTCCAAGTTCTACCCCCGTCGAGATGGCCCTTACCAGATCACAAAAAAGGTAAGCCCAACAACGTACACCATCGCGAGCACAGAACAACCCAATGTAGATTTAGGGAAATATCATTCTGAAGACCTTACACATTACCGAGGTAGCAACGACTCCTTACCAAAACCCGTTAATCCTAAACGAAAACGCGGACGTCCAGCTAATGCTGATGTTGGCTGTTTACCAGTCCAGGAGCGTGGGCGCTCTCCAGAACTGGAGGGGGAGTATGTAGCAACCCAGAGACCTACGAATCGACCAATAAGAGCGTCCCGCGGTCGCGTGCCGCTCCGATACAATGAATGATATCGCTTCCTCTTTTTCCCGCGTGGCGGTTGCAAGCGTGTGGCCGATGCGCGCGGCGCGCGGCGTCGCCAGTCCGCTGCTTACGCGCAAGGCACATGTACGTGCTTCTTTCAACCTCCCGCGCAAGACGTTACGTGATGCCACGCGCCGCTATTGTCCGCGAAACACCTAGATTCCGAATTATTTTACTGTAAAAGTGTAAACTAACTAATAAACTGTTGATCTTAACTCTAATCAGAGACTTCGCCAACCCGCCTGCCAAGCGTGGCGATTATGGCAAAACCCCCCAATGAATAGCGCATCAAAGAAATGGCTCCTAGTGCCCGGCAGCCCGTCTACCCTCGACGACGGCAGCGGTCGACGCTACGGCGTGGCAAGGGGTGCGAAGAATCTCCGGAAGGGATCCGGCTACCAATACCAACGACTGGACCTGGCAACGTACAACACGCGCACACTCCGGACCGACGAGAAGATAACGGAATTCGAAGAGGAATTGAGCAGGCTGCGATGGAGTATTGTGGGATTATCTGAAGTCCGAAGACAGGGGGAGGACACGATAATCCTGAAATCCCGAAATTTTTGTTAACGAGAGTTTAGTTTACTTTTGTTTATAATTGTATCTATGATTTAATTCTGTTATTAATTTGAATTATGATTTGTATTTCATTTCATTTTAGCTTCCATAGACCGGAGAGCAGCGGTGGCCCAGTGGTGGCGGCCCCGACTTACGAACAGTAAGTCGTGGGTTCGAACCCAGACAGGCGCATTACTTTGTGTAAAATTTTTATCAGCGCCATCTTGGATTTCGGTTTTTTATCCATATTCGTCATACATACATGCAAACTGGTTAAAATCACAACTCTCCTCCCTCCCATCCACTTCCAAACCTAACCTTACTTAGAATTGCTTAACCCCACTCAACCATTTTGCAACCTTGTCAACAACTGCTTAACCTTACCCATCCAAATCCCGATCTTACCCAACATAATTTCCAAATCACATTCTAAAAATACAAGTATGAACCTCGCGCATACTTTTTTATTTCAGTCCGCAAAAGTATCAACTCCTTCCCATTACGTTATACGACGACCGTGACTTGACTCGGTCGGATGAAGCTCTTACAATACTTTACGCGCAATGACACTTCTGATGGACCCCAGTAATGTGTTTTTCTTACAATACTTTACACGCAAAGACACTTCGCAAAGATCTTAAAAAAAAAAAAACAACTACATAAAGCTATAACACCGATAATTTGGAGATCACTTTTAAAGCAACGCACCCCCTTCCCTTAAGCCGTGTGGTATCCGGCACAGTAGAATAGAACCAACCAATTACACTCTCGGGTGTCGTATAAGGCGACTAATGTCTGAGGCAGAACACCTTGCGCCTCCGTAGACCAGAGAATGGGCAGCAGCGTTTTCTGTTAGTCTTTCACCACTGCGATCTCCAATCCGCCTGCCAAGCGTGGAGATTACCGCAAATTCCTTTCATCATGGGAGAGGCTTATGTCCAGCAGTGGGCGTTATGAGCTGTTGTGGTTTAAAGCAAGGAGATGCTTGTGTTAGGTGACTCTGCGTTAGTCGTTCATCATTATGATGAAATTATAAGTAAATGCGCTATTAACATTGGTACTTTGATGTCTAAACTGCAGATCCATATATTTATTTATTTTTTATTATGTGGGAACAACAAACAGCTACATTATGGGATATTACAACATGATAACATAAATAACTAAATAATAATGTAGCCCACAGCGCTGTTCACAGATTAAAATTAATGACTAAACCTTAAATTGCTAGGAAAAGCTGTTCATGCATGACAGTTAAAACTCATTACAATTACAAAAAATAAAACAAAACTATTATTCCTTCTAAATACTAAATTACATAACATTAATTAATCTAAGAGCTTAAGTGTCTCATACAAAAGGCTTCGAAACTTTTGCATGGAGCATGTAAATATATCTATGTGTTCGAATTCTTTATTGTATGATGATAATATACACAAATGTATAAGTTTTACGCAACGAACCTTTTAACGAACGATTGCAAATATTCGCTGCGACTGTATTTGAGCGCCATTGCTCGTAGTGTAGAAAAGATAAGGTGTACGGCGCGCGGTGCAGTCGAGTTCCTTCGCGGCTCCTACGTGCTCATTGCTCAGTCCGTGTCACCTGAAGCTGAAGTCAACTGGCCGGGCGACTGAGCGGCTCGGCCCACGTGCTCGTCGGTCTACTCTACACCTACAGCAAACTGTAGCTTGCTCAACACGGGATGGCGATTTCAGACTTTTATTCACTATAAGTCCAGATTTTCGAGCGATGTTTTCCTTCATCTCTGAGTGTAAATGACAGCACAAGTTACATAATGTTATTGAGTGATTTCCTTTCCGCCCCCGCGCCTCGTCAGTGCAGCTGCGACCATCTAACGGGTTTACAATTTAAACATTAATTAATGTCAACGTCAACTAGATAATAATTACTGCGCTCAGTTTCTATGGCATATTTTATTTTAGTTAGGTATAATACGTAGGAATTATGTATGTAGGTATATTTCAGCAGAAACTTATGAACAGATTCGAAAGAGATAGCTGTTCCTGCGACTGTCACTGGTTAGTAATACGTTCGGTACCGCGGAGCGTGACGGACACAGTGATACATACTCAATATCGTACTATACGGTGTGTGCACGTAGGTACTCAGCTCAGCTCGGGATTGGTAATCGCAACGTATCGTCAACCGACCTGGGGCCGGGGCTGTCTCGGCCTGCGGGAAATGCAAGTCCAAATCCAAGATGCGATTCCAGCAAGCATCGTTATTGCAACCAAATTTTTTCATTGTTATTTTAGCGATCGACCGGCTCTGCCCTGATAGGCTCTTGCCCAAACACCGACGCTTGAATATCATCACTAAGTGATGGTCTGATGGAGTTAACTTATTAATACATTTCCCTGAAATAGAAATCAATGTGCTTGTGAGACGACTCATGACAGGCCGAGCACGTGTGCCGTGAAACGTTTTACCATGTAAGGATATAGGATATATAAACTGCTTCAACGATCATTCTTTCCATAGAAATAGCAGCATGTTTGTGCAAAGGTGAGTAATTCACGTAACATTTCGTTCGAGGCGACATCCCGCATCCCCCATCTCGCCGCTTTGAGCTTCCCGTGGGAAATCACGGCGGGGCTTGTTTGTGCTGTCATTAGGGACGCGTTGGCTTACAGTAGGACGACTGTCTGCCGGGGCACTGGACAGTGCGGGAATGGTCTGCCAGGACACAGGACTGCGACGGAGATTGTCTTCAAAGTCATTAGTTGGCGTGAAATAGCGACGATGTGAAACGGTGGACCGTCGCGTCGTCGGCGAAGTTTTATTTGCAAACATTAACTTTGAAATGCCACGCAGAGATCACTAGACGCTGGTCCTCAAGCCATCCATTACCTACTATGTGTATATGTTAACGTTACAACACATACATTTCACAAAAAAATCTGCCGAAAAATAATGCGTCATATTGTAAGCAGTATGTTTATTTGTCAATATTTCGACAGTTAACAATCTCGCTAGACAGATTACAATCTAAAGGTTTTTACAATGTGACGCCGACATATGCATTTCCTAGGAAAAGTGCATATTACAAAGACAAGTGTGATATGTGATATTATGTGTGTAATGGCACATTCATTTGCATATTGCGACTGTTTCGTCGCTCTGTAAGTTACCTGTGAAGCCACCCCAATTCCTGACATGATATGGAACCTACGTGAGGTTGTCAGTGGCGCGAGGGGTTCGACGATTTTATAAGTACCGCCTGTCCGGATCGAAGATAAGGCCGGATCCCGGGCAGCCTGTCGCCGACGTCGGCAGGCGCACGCAGTTACACGTAGAGCTCGGTACGAGCGTCGAGCGCGGCATCACACAGGCTGACAGTAATCCGTTTAGAAAGGATTCTGAAAGCGCTTAATGTAAGTACTTACAACCTGTCACTCAGATGGTACAATACCGAATTCGGAGCTTTAGTCTTTTAGGCCGGTCATTAAAAGTATATCCAACATCGTGCTTTGAATAAAACAAAATCCATTTCCCAGTATTCGGCTCAGCAACCTCCTACCTCCCAACTCCTAAGGATGGATTTAATTCCGTTCTAAAAACAACAACAGTAGGTAACTAGTTGTTTGTTTATAAGTAGTTTTGAAAGTGAAGTAAGTTTTCGTAAAGGTCTGTATTGATCTAAACACGTAATATAATAGAAGTCCGCGTAACACTGGTCAGTTTCCCTCACTCGTCATTTTATTTAATTCGACACTTTCGTTGATTCGTCACTTTCGCTGATTACGGGGCTGCGGGACTGTTCGAAAGAGATACCGAGGCCCCGGAACACAAAGGGCGATGAAGGAACATGGATGGGTTTTAGTCAGTAAAAGTCTGACACTCCCTCCTGCTCCGCCCAGAGCGGGAGGAGTCATTTGATGAATTCCTATCCGAAAAAAAAAGACGAACGGCACGTTGCCTCGGCAGCCAGACAAAGCAGGTTGTGTTGCTATTTTGCCGGCATTCATGTTTCCGCGTCTTCTTTGTTTGACAAAATAAAAGTTCCTAGAGGTTCCAATTTAGGTTCTGGTTCCTGTTCCGGTATTGGTACCGGAACCCCTAAATACCGGTATTTTGGAATAACCAGTAAAATAAAGGTTCTTAAAGTTACTAATTTATTATTATTTTCTAGCTTTTTGTTTGGATTCTGTCGACAGCCGTCGCAGACGCAGTGTATACGGACGTCTGTAAGGCTTTCGACAAGGTTGTAGGTTGCTTCGACAAGGGAAATAGCGTTCAATGGCATTCGTGGTAATCTTCTGAGGTGGATTTACCTCTTATATTTCCAACCCCAGTCAGAGGGTTGTAATCAATGGTCATCAGTAAAACATCGCACAAGTGACCTCTGGTGTGCCTCAACGCTCTATACTTGGTCCCCTTTTGTTTATTTTATATATAAACGACATCAGCCAATGCTTTCGCAATTCCAAATTTTTATTATATGCTAACGACCTCAAATTATATAGAGCCATTCGAGAATCAAGTTATTACCTTCTGCTGCAGCAAGATTTGGACAGCCTATCCTGTTATTGTCAGGAAAATAAGTTGCAACTAAGTTTACCTAAATGCAACTCCTTAAACTTCACAAAAAATAAAACCAAAATTAACTATACCTACATATTACGGCATCGAAAACAGGCCATTTTAAGAAACCAGTTTTTTTTTCGGTTTCTTTTTTTTCCAAAACCGGGTACCCGGGTTATTCGGGTATTTTCGTTTTTTTTTTTATTAATACAAAATGATCTTGCTCTATTTATTAATGAACAATTACAAAGGTTATAATATTGACCAGGTGCTCGTGCGACCAAATGGTGGAAATCATCAGGGAGGTAGCTCTAGTCGTGTTTTTACAAAATGCGGCGTACAGGCAGTAAGTCCAAACTTTCGGAGTAGACTCTGGAGCTTATGACGGAACGACGTGAAAACCCACCCATCACTTCGACAGAACTACAGGCACTCATCAAAATAATTAGAAAATTGGTAAGACGCGATCTTAGATGCTCAAGCACACACTCAATAGAAAAAATTATTGATCAAAACTGGGGGTCGAATGTGTCCGTCTAATTACTTGAGAGAAGCCACCTGACGAAGTTGACTAAATCTAGTGGGGAATGGGGATATCGTCGTTTCGAATCTGGAGATTCTTTTGGAAGTCAAAAACTTATACGGCCAGTTGTACGCATCTGGTATGCATCTGGACCTGATCCCGGAAATGATAATTCCAGAGCAACCTTAACCCGGAGAGTGAAGAAGACCTGCCGGGACTCGGCCAAGATGGAATTGAGGTGGCTCTTAGACAGCTTAAGAATCGAAAAGCCCCTGATGAGGCTGGGATAACGACTGAGCTTCTGGATGCGGGAGGAAATCCTCTATTAAGAGAGCTTTTCAACACAGTCCTGTTCTCTGGGAAAACTGCAGAAGCGTGGAGAAGGAGCGTGGTCTTCTTTTATTTAAAAAGGGGAACAAGACCAGTTAAAGAATTACATATACATTTCGCTCCTTAGCCACGTGTTCAAGCTGGTTTCAAGAGACGTCACGAATCGCCTTGCGCGAATACTCGTCAACTTCCAGCCAACGGAGCAAGCCGAGTTTCGAGCAGGATAAAGCACCCTAGATCACATCCACACAGTAAGGCAGATTATACAGTCCGAAGATCGCTGCACGATTTATAGCAAATGCTGGCTAACTGTACAGTTTGGTAAGAACAACTTTGAGAGGAAGGCTACCAGAAGAATCCAGCTGGGCTTGGCAGCATTTAGAAAACTTTTTCGGATCTTGTCGTTTCGTATTCTACAGAGCCTAAAGACTAAGGTCTTCAACGAGTGCGTTCTGCCTCTTATGGCTTTAGGGGGCTGAAATGTAGACACTCACGGTACGGCTGGTCCATAAATTCAAGGTTGCTTAGCGAGCTATGGACCGGACTATGCTTGAAGTCTCCCTGATGGATCGCATCGGGGATGAGGTGATCAGATACTTTTGTTTAAAAAAATACAAATGTAAAATTATAAGTATCTCAGAAGAATAAATACATAATAAAAATAAGACAAAAAAATATACAACGGGTACTTTCGAATAAGAATTTTACCAATTCCACAACCCAAGAAACCCTGTAGCGTATTTTTGAGAATAAATTATAAATTAGATGAATAACTCGGAGGATATAAAATTTTACTTATTCATATTAATTCTACATTTTAAACGACCTACGACGTGTTGCGTGTCTGATCTGCGAAGTTCACAGATCAAAAATGATCGATTCAAAAAAGACCGAAAAACCCGAAAACCCGGGTTTTTAAACGGTAAAACCGTTTTTTACAATCTGATGATCCGGGAATTCCCTGGTTTTTGAGAACCGGGAAAAACCGGTTCGTATGCCCTACTACATATACGTTGTACAAGGCCCCCCTACTTAAAGTGGATTCTATTCGAGATCTCGGTGTTATTCTTGATTAAGCTTTGCTTAGACCTACACGTAGGAAAAATAGCGTATCAGCTATACGGATTTGTAATGCGTTCAACTGTCAACTTTTTCCTATTTATGCTTATATAATTCTCTTGTATGCTGTCAACTAGAGTATGCCGCGTCCGTCTGAAGTCCTTACTACAAAAAGTACGTTGAAATGATTGAGTGTGTTCAATACAAATTCTTGCGTGCTATGCATTACAGCTGCTACGGATATTATTTGCCGTACCAAGATTTACTTGCTAAGTATAAGCTTGCAACACTCGAAAACAGACGTAGGTACTTAGAAGCCGTGAATTTATATAATACTAGCTTATGGGCGCTTCTGTGCTCGCGTAGAGTTTGGAAATTGCCCACGGGATCTTACTTCTGGGAATAAGTAATAACTAAATAAGTAATCTTTGTGCTCTATCGCGGTAACGCAACTAACGCACCAGTCTAGTCCGGTGCGTTACCGCGCCTCCACCGCCGTCGCCCCGCGCCTTCGACTTCGTGACCTTAGATTTAACTAAATATTTTGTTTAGTTGGAGTAACATTTAGTTTTTGTTTCATCCCAATCGCTTCAGTCCATGAAAAGATAGAAACGGTACGCGTGAACTTATATTAATTTTGCTTGAATGCATTTGGGGAAACCCGTTTCTGGGCCTAGCCGTTACACGAATCACCAAAAAAATGTACTGCTTTGCTTAATTAACCCAAATCTCCAAATCTTAGCCTCAATTACAATTACCAAGTGTAGAAAATAAGCAGTTTTAAACTTAGAACCGGGGGGACTCAGATGATCGATTGTCAACAGAAAGAAAGAAAGAAAAAGCATTTATTAGCCCGCACGGGACAAAACACACAAAAAAAATGGTTAAACTAACACTACAACTAATAAAAATTAGACAAAGAGAAAAATAATACAAAAAAAAAATGAAATGAAATTTGTCCTGTACTAGGCCAAAAGGCCCCTATCTCAGCATAGTGCTGTAACATTAAAAAAAACGTCACAGCGCTGGTATTCTGATAGGGCCCAGAGTGATGCCACGATCAGATACGGATAAAATAATAAATACATAAAGTAAAAACGAAAAAATAATACAAATAAGTGAAGAATAAATGAAAAAAATAAAAATTACATCTACACCTCACGGAACCACCATGACTTTCACAGGCAAGACTGACGAACAGAGACCCGGGTGCAGACATACTTAATAATATTCTGTGATTTGTTTTGTACAATATGTCATCGAAGAGAAATCAAAACACAACATTCTACTACTAGATAATTAAAACAGCAACACTTCTGCAAAATTCCGAAAACTACTTAAGGTACTCTACTGGATAGAGCTAAAAGTCAACTCTAAGAGCCAATAAAAATTACATGTGACAATGGAGTTTTCTATGTGAATCATTTTGTGTTATTGGTTTTAAATATAGACCTACCTACCTTTTGGCACCAATTGCGTTAAAATATCTCTATTAATTAAAAACGTCATTTTCAAACTACGTATTATATGAGATCACATCTTTAAGAATTATGTAACTGTTTTACAAGCTAATTAGAAACTATATCACAATAACTGAAATAATAAAATAACCTAAAATGTAAACCATATTTGATTTTACCAATTTGGCCATTGCTGGGAGACGTGAAAATTGGGCATGTGAAACCTTCCCAAATGCTCTAATTTATGGAAAAAATTGCCCTAACGCCAGCCCCAAGTTTCTATGGAGTTTAAGTTATTCATTTAGCGAATGACCCACACCCATACAAAACTTCATCCTAATTTCAGCCCCCTGTGGGTTGAAATAAAAAAAAACAACGAATTACGTCGTGTTTGTTACCTAAAGTGTGTAAAAAGACCCTTAACGAAGCCGAAAGGCACTTGTTCTTCCCGTTAACGCGATCACCTGGGAACCTTCTAGTTACGGAAATATTGGGGGTTAAAGTTCCAAATGTTACACTTTTTTTTTTCAGTACATATTTTTAATGTATATGCACCTTTACGATCCTCGTACTATTCAATCCATTCATTAGCACAATGTTTTAAGTGCGTTACATTGAGTTCTACCAAAAAGTCAGATTTTTCACAACAAAAAGTCATTTCCCAACAAACAAAAAATGTGTAGGGTTACTTAGTTTGATGTTCAGAATGCTTGGTTGACGGTTTCAATATGAAAAATGCTGAGACAAGTATAAATTAATTTTTAATCATCAGTCTAACTAAACACAAAACTTTAAAACTGACGATTTTCTATACAAACTTTCATCCTGTTAGTATTATATCAAAATACCAGTTATGCCATAGACTACCTATAGTGTTATTTAAGAACTATTGTATGATTGTCTCTGATATTTTCTTCTAGAATAAACTTTCTTTTGTTCACTGTCTATCTTACAGAAAAACTATTGTTTAATTTATAGGTTATGGGCCCAGCCACCCAAAGTATTTAGTTTTATTTAATTAAGTAATTAATTCTCAAGTAAAAGTAGTGAAACATAGATAGCAAAGTGTTATTCAGTATTTGCAATAAAAGTTTGCAAGAATGACAACGGACTACCTAGTAAATGTTCCCAAGCTAAAAGGCCGGGAGAACTACAATGACCACTCATTGTAGTTCTACCTTCGCGTAGTACCTTCGCGGCGGAGAATTTTCTGATCTTGGAGTATAAGTTGCACTGCATCAAGCCAGAAACCATGAAAATAGAAGACAAGGACCAAGGCAAAATTAATTATGACGATAGATAGTGCGATAGATGTACATATCAAAGACGCGAAGACTACGTTGGAGCTATGGAATAAATTAAAGGCATTATTTGACGATTCAGGATTTGCACGAAGAATATCTCTTTTTCGTAATTTGATATCGATTCGCCTAGAAAATTGTGTTTCCATGCAGTCGTACGTAACGCAAATCATCGAAACAGGACAAAAGTTAAGTGGGACAGGATCACAGGATTTAAGAGCCATTTCACATTTTCGCGCAAATATCTAAGACTTTAGTCGCCTAATTTACCATCTTAGATAACACCCTGGCATTTTTGAGTACATTTTAAAAATGGACTAGTCTTTCTTATTGATACTTCATGTAACACATTTACAAAAACTTATTTGTTTACTATGTAGTGATTAATCTCCCACAACTAGTTTACTGAAAAATGTTCGCAGAGTCAATTTCAGACTCCAATATCTATCATAAATATTTATAAATTTCACTGAAAAAAATACGTATACTTTCGTCGACACATAATGTACTAGAATATCGATAATTAATAACATTAATTAGTAAAAAAACAAAGTCTTAGGTCAATTTTTACGTTTTATATCGCTATTTTATCGTGATTTTTTGGTTTGAATAAAGCGTAATTACATTAAACAAATTATGTAAAAATAAACTATGTTCTTTTACTAAATAATTCCAAAGTTTTATTAAAATAGATTCATTTAATCAGACATGATATAATTTCTAACATCACTCTAAATTAGAATAAATTACGACGCTTAAGCGAGCACCGATTAGTACGGCCCGACCGCCCATCGCCGAAGGACCTGTGCAATTTTTTTCCGCGTCCCGATTTTCGAGCGTATCTATCGTAAATGCATTGTTATACTACGACTACAACGTTTTGAACCGCTTTGTATTTTTTTTCATTAGGTTATAATTTCGTTTATTATCAAGTAAAGTATTATTTTAGTAGTTTGTAGAATAATTGTTATATTTCTGTTTTAATAGTTTTAGCAATCATTGTGTCAATAAAAGGAAAGAATAAAAATTCTGCATAAGCTGAAAGCAACACAAGCGAGGTGGATATTATTTTTATTTGCAATTCATATATACAGTTATCGATCACGTAAGGAAATTCAAATTTTCTAACACCGCGCCCGCCTTCAATGACTATTTCATTGATGATTTGATTATAACTCTGCAAACCCCCCAAAGGCAAAGGCAAAGGCCGCGAAATTTAAATTTTCTTACGTGTTTTGCAATTTGCAGACCAGTGCTAGGTTGTATGTTGATTAGAATATTATTCGCGGCTGTAAGACGTATGTAGTTACAGAATTATAATCATCAATATTATCAATACAACACTCCAAGTTCATGAAGGTGTAGGAATGACTTTGACCTTGAAAAAGTCATTTTTGTATTTTATCATACTCCTACGTGGGTGAAACCGCGCGACGTCAGCTAGCTATACATGCAGGGTGGAATTTTTCTGTATGGTGTCGGACGTAAAGAATAGCACTATCCCATATCTTCCCACGGGTGTCGTAAGAGGCGACTAAGGGACTTAACAGAGAATGGGCAGCAGCGTTCTCTGTGCTTTTGTGACAACCGTACTGCGATCGCCAACCCGCCTGCCAAGCGTGGCGATTATGGCAAAACCCCCCCTTTGGGGGAGGCCTATGTCCAGCAGTGGACGTCTTTCGGCTAAGGTGGTGGTGGAATTTTTCAATGCTACCTGGAGGGAAAGTACTCTAAATACTGGAGATAGCAAATTTTACTTAAAGGAATCATTCCTAAATGTTTAAATAGAAAATAATCTGCATTCACAGATTTTTGGAAAATTCGCTTGCCACAATCGGGCATCGAACCAAGGATGGATCGACCAAAGTTCGAAAAAATAATATTCTGTACCTTTTTGACATCAATCGATAGGGTCAATCATATGGATCAAATCTCTCTAAGAAACAATATGATAAATTAAATGAAAGGAAAATCATGAATAAAAGTGCTGTATCTTATTGAATTTATAACTGTTCTTTATATTTCATGGTTTTCCCTTCATTTAATTCATCATGTTTGTTAAAGAGATTTGATCTGTTTGTTTTTAAAAATAAAATAATGTTTCCTTTGAGTAAAATTTGCTATCTCCAGATTTCGAGTACTTTCCCTCCAGGTGGCATTGAAAAATTCCACCCTGTACATGTAATAGAAACATACACATATAATATAAATATAGTTTTTAATAATAATTTTTATTGGAAAGAAAAATCTCAGTTTACAAAAACTACGAGTATGTGTTCGATAACAACTGCATTAGTATAAAACTGTGTCGCAGTGAATATACATATTTACATAACATATATTTGTGTTTTATTAGTCTAGAAGGCTTTAATAGATTAAAGACTGAATAAATAAATTACCTTTTTGCATAAATCTCAAACCACGTTATAATCGTAATGCACCTGCATTACGATTATAACGGCCCAAGATTGTTAAGTCCGTCTCGACACTCGCGCTGCACTGTTTGCGTTGTGTATGTGTGGATTGTTACGCACACAAACAAAAAGCTGCGGTCTTTTACCTAAACTCCAGCCTTGTAATTTTGTGAAATGGCTCTTAACATCAGTGATGAGCGGATTGGTTGTTTGTTGCTAACGGGGCTTACTGAAAAAATTATGCCCATGATAATAATGGCGATTGAGCATTCAGGCATACAAATCACAACGGACGCCATTGGAACAAAACTCATGTCAAAGTCAAAGTCAAAGTCAAAATTATTTATTTGCAGTAAATGTGGTTAAGATAGTAAAAATAATATGTAGTGCAATGACACATTTCGCCATGAAATTGGCATGCAAACATTAAATAATTAGATGCTAATTTCAAAACAATAACTGAATGTGAAACAAACATTAAATTAGGTAACTAAGCGTGTTCGAAGTCACTCAATACAAAACAAAATTTTGCTGTTAAACACTAAAACCAAAAAAAGAAATTGTTAACAGAAGGAAAATAATAGGAAAATAAAATATTTTCTATTATGCAAACACAACATATTACAATTTAGGTAATTCTCTACAATACATTCCGGTAATGGTAAGATTGACAATTAGTTTTTTTGAGGAATTCAGTTAAGAAATAAATAAGCCATTTTTTCAGAATTTTGCAGAATTTTCTGTACGGAAGATCAGTAATAAAATTAGGTAGAGAGTTAAAGATGAGTGGAGCCATATATACACAACTAGTATTTGCGTGGGTGCGCGAGCTGCGCGCAGCTCGCGTGTCGTCGTGTTCTTGAGAAGTAGTCCTTACCCATATAAAATTTTGAGAATCCATAAGAATCCTTAAACGAATTGGAAAATCCATTAAAGTCCTTAAAAGATTTTGTAAATTTTATAAATACCTACTACCTACCTACCTACCTACAACCTAGCTACTACCTACGACTACCTACTACCTATCTACTATCTACCTACTACCTACCACCAACCTACCTACCTACTAAGAACTTTTCCCTTTAAAAAAACATTACCCTAAAGTTTGCCTGTCGTCGCCCCTGAGTTACGTTTCACCCACTCAACCTTCGTTACGGTACGGAGGTCGCCGGCTCGCTTCGCTCGCCACCTCCCCCCTTCGCTCCACTCGGTCTCGCAGGTTCACTCCGCTCAGGACCTTCTTATCACCGGACAGGTTTCGACGCCTACTATAGTTTTTGTTTAAACACCCAATGGCTATCTCTAACCGTTATGAAGTTACAGCCCTTTCAATTTTAGGGGAGGTTGGGAAGCGGAGGGTATACAAATGATTTTGACCAACTCTAGGCCCCTCCTTACGAATCTGCAAAAAAAATGTTCCAAGTCTCTCAACTTTCGAGATCCGCCTAAAGGGGGGAGAAGGGGGACAAGTGGGTCAACTTTTGAAAACTGGTTTTTACTTTTCCGAGCCTCCTCTATACGAATCTGAAAAAAAAATGTTCCAAGTCTCTTGGTTTCCGAGATAGGGTAGGGAGGGGGAGAAAGGAGGGCGAAAAGGGGAGGTTTGGCACTTTTCCCATACTTGTGAGAGTTACTTGTTTACGAATCTGTCAAAATATACCCACCTCCCCATCCACCATCTGGGAGAACAATTCTGTCAGTGAGTCAGTGAGTGGTAATCGAGCTTTATATAGTATTTTACGTCTAAATAATTCAATCCTAGGTATAGGCATGGCAAGTAGATACTGTGTAACTGTACGTTTATTAATATTATTTTTCAGTTCAAAAAGTGAAGAGTTAGTTTTGACAAATTTTGCAATTTCATAAATATTAATACAAGGAACTGTGAGAAGGTTGTGTGATTTATACACCGGTCTGCAAGAATCAGTCCAGTCCATATTGAAGATTGAGCGTATGCATTTTTTTTGTGCGAACAACACCCTAGTAACTTCAGAAGAGTGTCCCCAGACAATGATTCCATACCTGATGATGGAGCAAACATAGGCATGATATACCATTAACGCAGTTTGTCTGGAGGTCTCATCTTTAACTTTTTTAAAGCGAAAACAAATCTATTTATTTTAATACATATTTCATCAATATGATCCTTCCAGGTGAAATGTTCATCAATTGTAATACCAAGAAATTTTGTTTTATGAATTTGTTCAACTATTTGGTCCCTATGTGATATTTTAAGGTGTACATATTTACTCTTCTGTGTTTTAAAATTTAAGACTTGAGTTTTTTCTATATTTATTTTTAAGGCGTTTATATCTAACCATGTAATAATTCTATTTAAAGTGTTGTTTATATTACACTCATGCGATTCACCATCTTTATCATCTAAAATAACTGTTGTGTCATCAGCAAACAGAACACAATCTTGGTCTATCGCTTGTGGAAGATCATTTACGTATATAAGGAATAACGGTGGCCCTAAAATGCTTCCCTGCGGAACACCAAAGTAATTGATCCGGGGTTGAGAATCAAAGTGCGTAATACTATTAATTTTGTCGTCGAATTTAGTGATTCTCGTTATCTGTGTACGATTTGAGAGATATGATTTGAACCACCTTAAGGCTGGGCCTCGGATACCAATTTTATTTAGTTTATTAGTAAGAATTTAATGATTTACGAAGTCGAAGGCTTTGCTTAGGTCTAAAAATAAAGCTGAAGAGGTAAATTTCGAGTTTTTGTTATTTAAAACCGATTTAACTAAATTAAAAGCTGCATGTGATGTGGATTTCTTTTTTCTAAATCCATAGTGTTCTTTTGCAAGCATATTATATTTATCTAAGAAAGAGAGAGTTCTCTTATACATAACTCTTTCAAAGACCTTTGACAGAATCGGAATCAGAGCAACGGGGCGGTAATTGTTTTTGTCTGTTTTAGAGCCTTTTTTATGCAATGGTTTTATTACAGACATTTTAAGTTTATCCGGAAAGCAGCCCTGTTCTAAAGATAAATTGATTATTTGTTTTAGAAGGTCCGTAGAAATATCATCAAAGCCGGCCGATTTATTGTTTTTTAGCGTCTTTAATATGCTGAAGATTTCAGAGGGATCAGATTAAAAATATGCTATTGTCGTTAGTTTTCAGATTTGAGTTAGTCGTTTTGAGTGAAGGATGTTGTGAGTTAGCGCTGCTTTCAACAACGTCAATAAAGAAATTATTAAATTTATTTGCGATATCCAAGCCTGATGTTGTTGTAACATCATCGTCAATTAGACTATTAATATATTCTCGAGACCTTTCGTTACCTGTACAACGTTGAACAATATCCCATGAAGCTTTACCCTTTGTTTTTGAATACGCAATGTGCTTTAGATTACATAAAGATTGTAGATTATGAATACATTTTCTTAACGTATTGGAGTACACCTTAAATTTAGTTTTATTGTCACTTGTTTTGTTTAAGTAATATTTATATCTTAGTGTTCGTTTAGTAAGACTACTCGTTTTAACTCCTTTTGTGATCCATTTTAATGTACCATATTTGAACTGTTTTTTGACTCTTATGAGAGGGAAACATAATTTATAAAATAAAGTTAAAGTGTCATGAAAGTACTCGAAAGCATTATTCGTATCGGAAATGTTGCAGACTTCGGAAAAGGATAATTGGCTTATATGTTCGATGAACTTGCTGACATTTTCTTTACTCAGGTCATTTATGGTCTTGAAGTAATAACTTGATATAGGTTTTTGATCATATTCAAATTTAACAACCTGTGCTGTGATAAACAAACATTGTGCGTGGAACCTACTATATTTGGAATATTACTGATGATATTATCGATACAAGTGTTTAACCTGGTGGCCTCTTTAATATGGCACCGCATAGGTACCATAGTTTGAGAGGAGTTCTTTGAATTTTGTACTATTACTGTCATTACTTATTAGGCTAATAATATTGAAATCACCAGCTATTATTATTTAACTTTTTTTATATTGTAGTTTTCGTAGGGTTTTGTTCAAGTTTTAAAAAAAAATATTTACGTCAGATGAGAGTGCTCTGTATATACATAATATGATCGCTTGTATTGATTTAATTTCAAGCCTACAAATCTCATATTGCTTATCAATGCAGAATTCATTGACTTCTTTCAATTCGGTACTTTGCAGATGATTTTTACAGAGTATGCATGTACCACCTCGCCGCTGATCAGGCCGTGAGTACATTACACCAACATAAAAAATAATTTAGATTGAGGTATTTTTCTTCCCCTCTTATAACAAAAGGTTCGCTGAGGCATAAAACATCTATATTTGTATCAGATTCACGCATCTCATTAACAATTAAATCAATCTCTGGCAGTTTGTTTAAAGCTCCTGCAATGTCTTGGTGCAGGACTGAAAAACAACTTCTGCTGGCTTTTTTGTTACAATTTTTTTTTACTATTATTTCTTTGTCTAATGAACCGGCAAGATTAGTGTGAAATAGCGCGTAGTGTTACATGGTGTGCTCTCGAAAAAATGTTTTCTTTGGGGTGTTATTTATTTTGATTTTAGGAAAATAATAAGGAATTGTGCCTTTCATTGGTATAGCTTCCTGAAAATTATTTGGAATAGTTTTCTGATTAGTTTTAGTAGTGGTGTTTACAGCGAATGGTGTGTTTGTGACAGTATTTGAAAAGACTGACTCTTTGTATGATAAAACAGTGTGGTTGTAGTATGTTGTGTCTATGAAGAAGTTATTTTTTTTACAAGTATCAATGAAATAACGTTTTTTGCTAGTCTAGTCTAGTAATGTCGGCCAGTTTCCAGAAAGGTACAATTCTCAAAGTTATTCGACATATTTTTTAACCATTTCATTCAAATGACTCAGCAATACATTTAAAATTATAACATTTGTGTTTTTAATACATTTTAAAAAAGAAGCTAGTTCTATAATTATTTTGTTCGGATTACAGTCATTTTCACCAATACATAAAACTAAAAATCTGTCTTTAAAATCACCTAACTTACAACTTGGTGATTTTATTTCCTCAGTCTTCGCGTGAGGCTTAATCGTCGAGGTAATTCGGTATTTTTGATAATCGGTGTTGCTTCTAGAGGGAATTAGTGCTGAAGCTAAATCGGCGCATTGTTGCCCACCTAATATTTGAATTTTCGGCTTTTGGTCTGTAATTGTTGGCCATGTGCTGCCCTCTTCTGGGTCGTTATGTAAAATCGATTTCTTATTACACGACACATTAGCGCCATCTAGGTGAACTAGGCGTGTTGAATTTGGTTTAGCGGCGGTGATATCAGCAGAATTTACATGCAGGCTACTAATGTTGTTCATCAGTCATCACGTTAGCGCCATCTAGGTATTCTTTGCGCGTTAAATTCATCTTGGTAGAACTGCTATCAGAATCTATGGATGCTATGGAATATTAGTCTATGCTCATGGATATGGTGGAAACGGAAGTGAGCAGTCAATCCGATGATGTTAGTGGTGCATTCGAAACCAGTACGCAGAAATGGCAACACAAGAAAAATAATAAATCGTCTATGACCAACGCGCAGAAATACCAAACGAACGAACGGAACGCAACAAAAACAAACGTCAATGTCAATGGTGGTTGGTGGTGGCGCTAAAAGTCATATCAACTGTTACCGGTGTAACAAACAACCAGGTCATTACAAGAATCAGTGTGCAAATAATTATAATACCAATACGAATTCGAAATAAATACACGTAAACAAAGTAATGCGTTTAGTGCGGTGTTTCTAAGTGGTAAATTCAACAGATATGATTGGTACATTGATTCAGGCGCGAGCATGCATATAACAGCTAACGAATAGTGTTTGAGAATGCTATATGAAGGAAAATGAAGGTTATATGTATTGCTAACAGCGAGAGGTTGCAAGTATTATGTTCCGGAGATGTGACCATTTCAACTAAAACTGGTGAATGTGAATTTGAAGTACCAGTCAAGGATGTAATAAGCGCACCAGGATTGACTACCAACCTATTGTCAGTGAGCCAGTTAATAGAGTCCGGTAATACAGTTCAGTTCACGACAAATGGCTGTGAAGTATACAACAGAAACAGTGAATTGGTGGCCACAGCTGTGTTAAATAATGGAGTGTACAAGTTGATAGTACCTGATAGTGTGGTGGCTAATTTGACTGCATCAGGGATCATTTGGCATCGCCGATTAGGTCATATAAATAGTAAGTACCTAAACAAAATGACAAGTGCTGTAGCAGGAATGAATCTCCAAGAAAAAGTTGATATTAAGAAGATGTCATGCACAGTTTGCTGTGAGGGTAAGCAGTGTCGTTTACCATTCACAAATGAAGGTTCAAGAAGCATAGAATTACTGCATATAGTTCACACTGACATAACATGGTACCAGGTACTTCATATTATTTATAGATTATTATAGTCGAATGATACATGTCTATTTCATTAAACATAAAAGTGAAGCATACCAATGTTTTTCAGAGTTTAAAGCAAAAATTGAGAAACAAACTAATAAGAAAATAAAGATATTGAGAAGTGATAAAAGGTGTGAATATTGTAACAAAGAATTTGACTCATTTCTCAAGAAAGAAGGTATCATTCACCAAAGGAGTAATCCATATACCCCAGAACAAAATGGCTTGTCAGAACGGAATAATCAAACAATTGTATAGAAAGCCAGATGCTTATTATTTGAAGCGAATGTGGGAAAACAGTTTTGGGCAGAGGCTACCAACACAGCTGCCTATTTACAAAATCATACTGTTCTTCCTGCATTGAATGAAAAGACTCCTTATGAAGTCTGGAGTGGATGCAAACCTGACTTAAGTCACTTGCGAATATTTGGCAGCAAGGTCATGGATCAAGTGGCTAAATAGAAGCGCCAGAAATAGGACAGAAAGTCAGAGGAGCAGATACTGGTGGGTTATCCAGATGACATTAAAGGTTACCGAATATATAACCCTAGAACAAAAATTGTGACAACAAGTAGAGATGTTGTAGTCATGGAAGATGAGAAGAATCTTGTTAGTAAACCAATTATTGAAAACTCATGTTCAGTGGGGGGGGACAGTTGTCATGGATAGACCAAATTCAAATGAAACAACTATGGATGAGGATACACTTCTTGAAACATCAGATAACTCAGATGATACTTATGTTCCTAGTGAGTATGAGGATGCTGATGACTCACCTGTGCAGCGTGTCAGACCCAGCAGAATCAGAAAAAAAACCAGAAAAGTATGGAATGTCAAATATGTGTATTCCGGAGGAAGTGTTTGATGATGCTAATGGATTATACGTCTGGAAGCGCTAAGAAGCGCTACAAGGAGTAGAAAAGGAACAGTGGTTACAAGCAGTAAAAAAAGAACTTCATTGTTTGAAGACAGTCATGCGTGGGAGCTAGTAGATATGCCAAAGAATGATGAAACTGTAGTGAAGTGTAAGTGGGTGTTGTGTAAAAAGATGAACAGTGATAATAGTGTTTGTTACCGTGCCTGTTTAGTAGCAAAGGGCTATATGCAGAAGCAAAATGTGGACTATTCAGAGATTTTTTCACCTGTAGTAATGCATTCAACTTTGAGATTACTGTTTGCATTGTCTGTAAAACTTGGTTTAGATGTTAAACATCGTGATGTCACTACAGCGTTCTTGAACGGTGACCTTGAGGAGACAATTTATATTGATATACCAGAATGCTTACCAAATTCTCAAAATGACTATCATAATAAAGTTCTTAAACTGAAAAAGGCAATTTATGGTTTAAAGCAATCCTCAAGGGCCTGATACAAGAAAGTTGACGAATGTCTTGTTGGCAATGGTTATAAACTAGGGCATGCAAAACCGGAAAGTCATCAAAACCGGTTTTGAACATCGCTTTTTTGGGATCAAAACCGAAAACCGGAGCTAGGTCCGGTTTTAGCAAAAAAAATCGAATGTAGTATAATTTAAAAAGAAACACCTTTTTTTTTGTAAATTAGTGGGTATTTAAAAAAAATGGTGTCTACAAATAAAACAAATTGTATGATACATTTCTTTTTAATCCAAACCATAATAATTGTACAGATAACAATGAACTTATAATACTATAAAGATTAATTAACTGAGATCAAATCAACAACAAGTAAGTTTTTGGTATCTTTGGTACCTATTAAGTCTGCTATCAAAAATAATATATTTTAAACATAGAAAACACAATCAGCATCTTCAAATATTAAACACAGCCACCCACAATTACCAAAAAAATCAACATTTTTGTAACTTTGAAGACGAACTACAAAATAACATTATTATAATATGATTCATATTGCACTAAAAAAGAGATCAATAATCAACTATGTATACTAATTTAAATAAAGCATAAATCACTTGTTTTCAAGAGATCGCTGTTCTTGATAATGTGATCTCAAGAATATAAGTGCATCCAACATTCGATCAGACAGCGAACTTCTTATTTTGTTACAGAAATACCCAGCACTCGAAAACACCCTTTTACTCTCAACACTTGTTGGTAGAACACATAATAAATAATTATATGCTTTGGTTAGATACACACCCCGATGCCCTCCGCTTTCATACATGGCTTGCTCTACTTTTACGAACCCAGACAGGTCGAAATCTGACCGATTTTTGGGGGTTCTCTTTCTCTTGCATTTGTGTAATTCCTTCTCTAGCTGCTCTTGAAGAGTTAGCTCTTCAGCGTCAGATGATGACGATTGCGAAGGTATGGACTGCTCGGTGAGAACTGCGGTGATGGTGTCTGTGTCCTCGGGTTTATATTTTAGCTGCTGCAACAAGTTGATAATAGTTTCAGTTATTTCAGCACCATTGGGTTTGGGAAATGTGTCATCATCACCTTGGGCGGAGAAGTCTTCCCAATCATGTAAATAGTGTTGTACGGGTAAGGTACACTTAAATGATAGACTGATATAATGATTAATCGTGTATTGAAAGAACACCCAAAACTGATAACTGATCGACTCGCGGCGAATGAGTCCTTTTGTTGTTAGCCCGAACGGTGCTATGCGACTACTGATCGTTGACTTAAAATTGTATATTTTATTCATTCGCTGCGCGTCGATGTCAGCATAAAATTGATACATATGCTATTGTACGGGTTTGCTCGTACATGCTCCCCTAGGAAAAGATATAAAAATACAATATTGATTAAAATGAAAAACAAATAATTATAATACATGATTTGATGTTAATCTAATTTCTTAGTGTCTTTATCGTTAACACACTGTTCACAAATTAGATATGCTTGTATAAGAACCTAACATAGGGGAGGTGGCTTTGTCTAACACTCGCGCACTAGTTACCACCTTCGCCCTTTCACTGTCACACTGATACACTACACTGTCCCCAACACACGCACGTTGCGTAGCCGGGCCCGCGCTACTGCCGGGTGCGCCGCTTGCTGCGGGCGTCACCGCCGCCGGCGACAGCGCTGGGGCGCAGCGCGCCTCCACGCGAACACTCCGAGACCTGCTGCTACCACGGCGACCATACAGTAGATCGCGGTGTAATGATGAATGTCATGGGATGACAGACTGTCAATTTATTATCAATCCGTTTTCTTTCATGATCTTGATTTCGTCCTCAATTGTTTTTAACTCTCGATCGCTCTGTATGCTAGAGTCATTCATGACATCTTGAGGAATAGACACGTTAATTACGTGATTTATGGATGCAATGACTGGTGAGTATAGGTTAGCACTAATAGTAACATCGCTCGTTCTTTGTTGATGAGCAATTACTTCAAAATTGTCTGATTTGATTATGCAGCCGTAGTCTATAGTTATAAGTCCGGAGTGAGTCAGTTGATGCGCGGTAACTTGATCTCCACATACTGTTCGTAGATTACATTGACCGCAGCAAAAATAAATATAATTGTTGATAGAGTGGCTTTCTATCCAAAGGTTTTGACAGGGATCAATGTTAACTTCACATGCTGATGCCTTTGATAGGCAGAAGTCTTTATCTCTGCTTAGTTTGTAAATAGGAGAATGAATGTTGCACAAGTGTACGTTTGTCACTAGGCAGGAATCGATGATATTTTCTGTCAAGATTATATAGGCATCCTTTTTCAGGTTTACAGCTATGAAATCTGACACTGGTTTTATTGATAACATTGTGTTGTTGTTTTTCTTCGCAGGGATTGGTATGAGTTTGAATATTTCGTAGGTGTCCCTGCTTATCAAAGGTATTTGTACCTCAAATATTGAGTGATTCTTAAGCATTCTTGCTTTGACTCGTAGAAGTTTAAAAAGTTGTGCAAGATCCGTATGAATATTTTCTACAGGTAAGGTGACGTCAGTAGACAAATGACTTGCTATAGTGCTCAGCTGATCCTGTAATTGTTCGGCGGTTATTAAATGTGGGTTAAATCGCCCATGATAGATGTCTGTAATTGTATCCACTAAAGCGTTCTGTAAATATTTCAAGTCGTGTAGTAGATTGCTTGTGACTATAGCTCCCATAGAAACTTCACTTGCTCTTGAAAGATTTTGAGTTTCAGCCTTTAATACTTCTAATGTATTTTCGATGTTTGAAAACTGTTGATGAATCATTTTATGTTGTTTGTGCATTGTAGCCTCCGTCCTCTTTAAGAGACTGAATTCTGCTTCTATAACCGAGGTTTGATTTTGCCAAAATGAGACAATATGCTTTTGATTATTGCGAAGTAGAGTGATATCTTTCTCGTACTGTTCCGCGAATCGAGCATCCAATATTCCAAACAGCCCGTTTGCTATGTAACCGACACCGTCGATAAAACCTCGTCGCCACCTGTTCGCTGGCCTTGCAAAATGCTGACTGAGTAGCAAATGATTATTGTAATCCAGTTCATTGTACCCGTGACGTAATTGCAATAATATTATGTCACAATATGATTGTGCTTTAATGTAGCTGCATGTTTGTTCTAGCGATATGATACTTTTGTTAAGTGCGGTAATTCCTTCCCAATAAGGCTCTAAGTCGTAGTATATGATTAATTTCCAATTGTCTCTTATGATTTGCATGTTTGATAGTTTATCGAAGTAAATATGCTGATTACTTCTAAATTGTGTGACGTTAAGTGCGCATTGGGAAGTTGCTATGATGCTAAAAAATAGCATGATTGCTGTAAAAACTGATGCTATATTGTAACGATTGCCTGCTTTTCTTATTTCAGACTGCTTATTTGTGTTGGACTCTCCCGAATCCGTCGTTTTTGCTTGCTTGATTTGCGAGGATTCATTGTTAACTGGGAGTTTTGATAATTTTGTGATAGGACGTTTCAGTGTTCCGTTTTTGGTTTTTACTGTAACCACGCGAACATGACCATCGGAACCGGGGTGAAGCTCGATGATTCTGCCCATCAGCCATTTTCCCGGTGGAAGATTGTCATCATGAATCATGACAATATCATTTACATTGAGGTTCCTTTTTGCTTGTCTCCACTTACTTCTTTCTGTAAGTTGTACTAGGTACTCATTCTTCCATCTTTTCCAGAGGTCTTGTAAAATTTTTTGTGTCAACTGCCAACGCGTTCTTAAATCCGTTTCAGTCTCGTGTACGGTAACCTTTGATCCACCTGTTAGGAAGTGGGCAGGTGTTAAAAAATCCAAATCGTCTGGATCTTCTGATATAGCACATAATGGTCTCGTGTTGAGACAGGCCTCAATCTGTGTAAGCACCGTATAAAGTTCCTCAAATGTAAGAATCTGGTCTCCAATAACCCTCTTGAAATGATATTTGAAGCTTTTAACTGCCGCCTCCCATAGGCCTCCCGCGGATGGCCATGAGGGCGCATTAAAACTCCATTCGATTTGCATATTTAAAATTTCTGCTTTTAGATCTTTGTCTTGCATGATATTCATAAGTGCTTGATATTCCTGTTGTAGTACCTTGTTGGCACCGACAAAGTTGCGACCATTATCGCTATAAATGTGACTAGGCGTCCCTCTGCGAGCTGCCATTCTTCTTAATGCTGCTATGAATGATGTTGTGCTTAGATCACCAACTAGTTCTAAGTGTACTGCCTTGGTGACCATGCACACAAAAACAGCCACATATCCTTTTGTGCTCTTAATGCCTCGCCCTTTGCTTGCTTTGACGTAGATGTGACCAGTAAAATCTACGCCTGTGTGTGTAAACGGACGTGATGGATTACTTCTGGCCTCCGGCAGGTGCCCCATGATTTGCTGTTGGCTGTCTGGATTTTGCTTTTTACATATTACGCAACGACGAAGCTGCCTCTTCGTAGCCACGTTCCCTCCTAGAATCCAATATTTTTGTCTGATAAAGCCCAATGTCAGCCGGGCTCCGGCATGTAACATGGTTTGATGAGCGTCCTCTATTATTAATTCTGTCAGACGTCCACTGTGCGGCAGAATAATAGGGTGCTGCATGTCATCGCTGATATGTGCCTTTTTGAGTCTCCCTCCAACTCTTAAGATATTATTTTCATCCAGGTAAGGATTTAATTTTGATAATTTGCTTTTTGTATTTAACTTGCCTTCTTGCTTTAAGTCTTTTATTTCTTTCACGAATTCATTTTGCTGTATATGCTTGATTATGTTTTGCCTTGCTTGACTGATTTCTGATAATGATAAATATTGCTTTTTTGCTTTTCTTTTGTAGGTTGTAATCTTCATCACTAATGCTAGAATACGTGTGACTTTGCTGATTGATTGATACTTGCTTAACAGGTCGGTAATGATGCTTGATTCATTCTTTGTCACAACATGAACGTCTTCTTGCTTCTTTATTTCCTCGTTTGTTGTATAGATTGCTTGATTTCCTTTTGTTGCTTCAAAAGATTGTAACCATGTCGGTCCTTGCCACCACAAACGATAATCAATTAATTGAGTCACTCTGAGTCCTCTGCTACCACAGTCAGCGGGATTTTCACTTGATTTCACATATCGCCAAGATTGTGGTTGAATGATATTAGTTATTTGTGTTGTTCTATTTGCTACGAACGTTTTCCACCGACTTGGGTTTCCTTGAAGCCATCCCAATACGACAGTAGAGTCACTCCAACCAAATATATGTAGGTCATGACCTGCTAGACTTTGCTTGACTTTAGTCATGAGCTTGGCCAGTAACAGTGCTCCACACAATTCTAATCGAGGTAGTGATATTTGTTTTTTCGTAGGAACCAATTTTGATTTAGCGGCTACTAATATTGCTGATTTATTGCTATTTACAACTCTGCAGTAAATGACGCAAGCATAAGCTTTTGTTGATGCGTCACAAAAGCCATGTAACTCTACGCAGCTTGCTGATTCCGTACCGTACCATCTTGGTATTTTAAATTGATTGATACTTTCTATTTCCTCTTTGATTTTGATCCATTCTTTGCTGATTTTATCTGGTACGTGTTCATCCCATTGAAGATTAGATAACCATGTTTCTTGAAATAAAATCTTCAATTTTGTTGTTACGGGCACGATCCATCCTAATGGGTCGAATATTTTAGACATGTCTGATAATATGATTCTTTTAGTGATATTGGTGCTTGATGGCTCAATTTTGGATACAAATGTGAAGTTGTCATGTGTAGGGTTCCAGCGGAGTCCTAATGTTTTAGTTAATACTGCTTGACTAAAATTCTTGCTTTCTTGTTTATAATAGTCTTGATCTTCTATTTGCAGCAGACGACTATCGTTTGACATCCACTTTCTCAAGTTGAAGCCCCCTAATTTCAGTAGATTCATCAAATCTTGCTGCAACTGTAGTGCTGATGATAGAGAGCAGGCTCCATGTACTAGATCGTCCATATAGAATGATTCTTCGATGACTTTAGCAGCTTTTGGGAATTTGTCCCGTTCATCAGTGGCTAACTGTCTCAATGTCATCATTGCAAGAAATGGAGCTGCTTTTGTGCCGTATGTTACGGTTGTTAATTGATATTCTTGTATTGTTTGAGACGGGTTATCTCTCCACACAATTTTTTGTAAAGGTTGATCTTCTGGGTGTACCCAAATCTGCCTAAACATTTTTTCTATATCAGCTGTGAATGCGTACTGATATTGTCTCCATTTAATGATAAGAGACTGAAGGTCTTGCTGTAAATTGGGCCCCGTGTACATTAGGTCATTTAAACTTTGATTTGTTGATGTTTTTGCCGAAGCATTGTAAACAACTCGTAATGCAGTCGTTGCACTATCTTCGCGCAATACGCAATGGTGCGGTAGGAAACATTCCAGTGTCTGATTGCAAGGTGAAGGTTTCATGTGACCTAAGGTTTTGTATTCGGTAATGAATGATTTATATGCGTTGAACAAAGAATTGTTTTTATGTAATTTCTTTTCTAAATGAATGAATTGAGCAACAGCCTTGTTTTTGGACTGCCCCAATTTCTCCTCAAATTGTGGTACGAGTGGAAGTCTCACTTCGTATTTTCCGTCATCCAAACGAGTTGTGGTTGCTTCATAGTATTGAATGCACTCATGATCTTCTGATGATAATGATTTTTCTTCTGTAATATCTTCCATCTCCCAAAATTGCTGAAATTTGTCTAAGTCGAATTGTACCACGTTGCACATTAATTTAGTTTTCATATTTCCACATAGTATCCAACCCAGACGAGTCTCTTGAACAAGCGGAAGTGATTCGCTTAATCTACACATGCCTGCTAAAAGAATATTCGAGTATACGTCCGCACCCAACAGTATGTCAATGGGTCGGCTGATGTTGTACTCAGGATCTGCTAATTCTAGATTATCCAGAAATGGGCATGCTATTTTAAGGAATGAGTATGATGGTAAATATTTTGTTAAGTTGTTCATAATGTAAACATCGATATTAAATTGATACAGCTTGATTCTTGAGCTTGACATACAGTTCAGGTTCAGCATTCCTTTGCAACTGTTTTCCCTTTGTCCTATGCCTGTGATTATGCCGTCACACCTGGATCGCTGTAATCCTAATTGCTGAGCGGCGTTCTCTGTGATAAGAGACATTTGTGAGCCCTGATCAATAAGGGCCCGCAGGATCAGGTAAGTCCCATCTGCTTTCTGAACCTTTAGCAGTGCGGTTGAAAGCAAAGTTTCTTGCATCATATTTTGTTGTGTCACGTGCGTGTTGCCTTGATTTGCACGTTCTTGATTATAACGGGTGATGTTTTGCTGTGTAGAAGGTATCGAGCTACCTCCTTGTTTTGACAATTCCTTAGAATACGATTCATGAAGTAATGTGTTGTGAAATTCGTTGCATTCGACGCAACGCTTCTTTGATAAGCATTCTTTGCCTTTATGGTCATATAAGCAGTTTTGGCAATAATTTAAGTTAGTAACACATTGCTTTTTCTTCATCGGGGAAAAGTCAGCAAATTGTTTGCAAAAAAATATAGCATGTGCGTCATTGCAGACTGGACAGTTTGGCCGATAGTTTTGCAATTTCCTGTAACTTGGTGATTGCGAAATAGCCTTGTTACTTGAATATGATTGTTTCGTATGATAATTTCTTGATTCTGATGGTTTATTGCTGTTTGAAGAAAAGGATTTTTGATTATTGATCTCCTGTTTTCTTCTACTTGCTTCCATGCTCGTGAACTTACTCTCTAGAAAGGCTAGAAATTCATTCAACTCGAGTAATTCTCGAGGTTGTTTGATTGCTGCGTTGTATTCACTGAATGTGTCCGAATCCAATTTCAGACACAAGATGTGCACGATCAACGGGTCCCACGAAGTCACATTAACACCGAGGGTTTTTATGGCGTTCATCGTTTCAAGTGCAGTATCATGAATTCGTTTGATATGATTAATTGATGCTTGCTGTAAATTTGGTATATTTAATAAAATGTTAATTTGTGAGGTAAATATCATCCTCTTGTTGTCGTAACGATGGCTTAAGATGTCCCAACTAATGATATAGTTGTCCGAACTGATCGGGAGATGCTGTATGAGGCGCTCTGCTTCACCTTTCACTTTCGACTTGAGAAACTGCATCTTCTGAGCCCCAGATAATGACGGGTTGCCATGAACTGCTTCTGTGAAGAGATCCTTAAAAGATGTCCACTGATGGTAGCTGCCGCTGAATGTAGGTATTTCTATTTTTGGCGTAGTATGCTCTCTATGTGAAACGGACGACATCTTCTTATTGATTGCTTTGATAGCATCGTTGTATGTGCTTTCGTATTTGAGATACATATGATGATACTCTTGATTTCGGTCGCCAAGCTCACTGTCTAATTCCCAATGTTGGGCGTCAATTTTAGACCAGCGAGACCTTACCGTACTCAACAGATGATCGAATTCCCATTTCTCCGCTACTGCATCCATGTTGATGCTTGAAACAGTATGTTCAAAGGCCTTGAAGTTGCTTATCTGTTTCCTCATCATCTCATCCGTCTTGCTGTTTGATCCCTGACTCTTTAAAGATTGTCCTGAAAGTTGCTGTACGGTGCTTGAGGTAGCTAGTGGTGTAGCAGGCTTTAGAAGCGGTGTTGATGGTCTTTCCTCTGTTGGCTGATGATTCTGAACAACTGCTCTGATTTTCTCATATCTCTCCTTCACAGTGTCAAATTGATTCGAAGTAAAATAAGTATGCGATCTGGCATATTCGATGCTACACAATTTTATATGATTTGATTGATACTCTTGCCAGCATGCATCCAAATTTTCTAACCTGCGGCGTAAATAGTCTGAAGTTTTGCGATCGGAGCCATCTTTTTTGAAGTTTGAGTAATTTTGCTCTATCTGATTGAGTAGTTGCTGTTGTTGGGCGAGTACGTCTTCCAAAGACGACATGTTGAAATGATAGTAAATGGAACGATCTTACTTGATTGTCCAAGCGGGAGCTTTGTTGCTCACCAAAGGCGGATCCCTGTTGACCCCTGCTGATTGTTGCTGCTGCTGCTGCTGCTGCTATGTACTGCACTATTGCTGGCAGTACAAACACCTTCACTGATAGTTCACTTGATGTCACTAGTGATAGCTTTACAGTACTTGATTGCTACACTGTAATGAACACACGCGACATCCGGCTCGAAGGACCAAAAATGTACGGGTAAGGTACACTTAAATGATAGACTGATATAATGATTAATCGTGTATTGAAAGAACACCCAAAACTGATAACTGATCGACTCGCGGCGAATGAGTCCTTTTGTTGTTAGCCCGAACGGTGCTATGCGACTACTGATCGTTGACTTAAAATTGTATATTTTATTCATTCGCTGCGCGTCGATGTCAGCATAAAATTGATACATATGCTATTGTACGGGTTTGCTCGTACAAGTGTAAAACACCTGCTAGAAGGAGACGTCTTTGCTTTATGCGACTTCTCAAATTAGTCGCTAGCTTGAGACTCAAAACACTGTTTTGTTCGTCAAGCTTCTTAAACATAAATTTTAATGTTGTGTCAGCTGTGTGCAGCGTAGCATCACGTCGGCACAAGGACAGAACAGCGAGTTTGACAACATTCAAGCTGTTGTAAATTTCAGACAGAGTTCGAATTTCTTCTTCGGAAAAAGATATCTCAGTCTTCCAATCTATCAGGGCTTTGAGGACTGAGTTTTTAATTTTTAAAAACACTCCGATCATATCTGACATACTTGACCATCGTGTGCGGCAATCTAGTTGCAATTGTATGTCTTTTTTGTGTTCCTCCAAGACATAGACCCGTAATGCGTCAGCTTTTAGAGGGGATTTTCTTATAGATTTGACCAGTTTTTAATTTCTAAACCTCCACTGAGATCTTCAGCTCGTTCGTCGTCACTATCGCTTTCTGATTCAGAGTCGTCTTGTGCGTGTGTAGGGGATGCCTGAATAGACGCTGCTGCACGTTGTACGGGTTCGCTACTTTTTTTATACAGAGTATCGATCACCGCTAGCTGGATACCGTGAGCGAGACAAATCTGGTGATGTCCTTTAATGTATCTTCCCATCTTTACCATCACACTCGCACCATCGGTTGTTACTGACACAATGTCCTCATCTAAAGATACGTTAAATTTTGCAAGGTGGGCTCGCAATATGTCTAGTGCATTCAATGCTGACATTGAACCAGTGATTTTCACAATCCCCAGATTTTTATAATTAAATCCTCCAAAAGCAATGGAATGTAAATTTACGTTCATATATCTTTTGTTCCTCAATGATGTCCATTCATCTAACGTTATTGAATATCTATGCCCAGCTTGTTTTAGGACTGATATTTTGTTTTTTATCTCTGCTTTTAATTCGTCTGTTTGATTCAAGACTATCGAATCTTTGCGATAGTGTTTGGTGATTTCGGGAGTTGCAAGCCACTTTTTTTGAAGAGGTGTCGTAGGTCTTGGCTTTCTGTAAACAATCTAAAGGTACAGCCGTCTAATGCTGCCATTCGAGAGACGACCACCTCCATAGAATCGCTTGACTTAAAAAAGTCTGTCATTAGTTTTCGCTTCTTTGTTTCCATTACAAGTTGTTTTTCTTCTAAAACTCCTGGAGTATCAGCCGCCCGAGATGTTGATGGAGTAGAATCGGTTGAAGTTGAAGCTATATTTGAGTGTACTGATCTAAAATGCGTGTGTAAAGCGGTAGTGGAACCACCACCAGTTTTTATGATTTTGTCACATGTTTTGCATTTTGCGGACTGTGTATCTGTTGCTCGAAGAAAGTGTTTCCATATACTATTTGATGTCTTGCTCTTGTGGAAATCGGTGTATTGAATATTTTTTGGAGTTGACCTAAAAGAAAAAAAAAATAATTAGAATCGGGCGAAGTTTATTTAGTTTAGGATGTTTTTAAATTCCGTGCATTTTGGTGTGTTATTAGGTAGTACATTTTTTTTCCATGCATTCAGTTTAGACATTTTTAAAGCCAGTACCGCACTGACCACGATGCCACGTCACGTCAACACGTCAAATAAAGCTAGAACCACACCATTAAAACGCCACCCGACGCGACTTCATTGGTTAAACGTTTTAAAATTACACTACTATTCCACGAGCTCAACATAAATGTACATTAAAAGACACAAAATATAATAAATTAATAACTAAGTAAATACTCACATTTTGTCCTAGCGTCGCAGGCGAGGGCGGCGGACACGCACTTGCACTCCCGGTAAGGGTATTACTGCAACAACGCAGGCGCAGGCTGGCGGGTTACGGGTGCGGGGTGCGGGGGTAGTGAAGGGAGGCGTGTAAGTGGGTGGATGCAGGCTGTGTTCGGTTCGGATACATTTGATGCCTCAAAATTAATTATTTTTTGAGTGTGCGAAAAAAATGTTGATAAAAATCAAAATGTTAATTGTTACTCAATAATGGGAAAACCGGAGCTGAGCTCCGGTTTTGGCTCTCAAAACCGGTTAACAAAAATCGTTAAATTTTGACCGATTTCCGGTTTTGCGCAAAACCGGAAAACCGGTTTTGCATGCCCTATTATAAACCCTGTAAACTGGAACCATGTTTGTACACAAAAATTAAGGATAAAAGAGAATGATAATAACATTGTATGCATTGAAAAGATAAGGGCAACATTTTCGAGTCCAAAAAATGTAGAAAAGAAATGCCATCACATTCTTTTGTTTCTGTGTTTTTTGTACCTGTTTAGATCGGGGCTCGCGAAAAATACTATTACCATCGATATATTTCACGGTATAGTTATAGGCGGACAAAATTACCGCGTATCTTTGTAAACGTGATGCCGCCATTAATGATACTCCTGACTTATTTCCAAAAATAGAGGTTTGTGGTCCGTTTTTAAAATAAACGGTGTTTCCCTGCCGTACAAATACTGGTGAAAGTGTTTTATATATTTGATAACGTTCTAGAAGCGAATGCAATCGGCCGCTCCACATTGTTTGTACCGCTCTGCGCGAGCACGGCGCACTGCGGGAGCCCATACGGACTAGCATCTACTGATAAGATCACCTGTGCGGCCGGGTCATAATGCGATAACACGCGCTCCGACGACAAAATTTGTTTTATTTTATCGAATGCGCTCTGCTGACTGCCACGCAACACCCGATCTTAACAATTCATGCAATGGATGTAAAATAGCTGACGCATTGTTTACAAAATTTCTGTACTAATAATTAATTACACCTACAAATCTCTTTACTTCGGTAACATTACTAGGGGTGGGAGCTTGTAGGTGTTGGGCAGGTTCGAAGACCCTCTTTATCGATTACGTAACCTAAATAAGTTACCGATTTCTGAAAAAAAAAAACATTTTTCTTTTTGTACCTAGTTGAGACTAGGTACAAAAAGAAAAATGTTTTTTTTTTTTTGTCCGGCGTTACGTAACCTACTTAGTACTTCTCTCAGCCTCAATAAATGGATTTCCTTATTAAGCCCCGTAATGCACACATCATCTAACCAACAACTGACTTCTTCTATTCCCAACAGTAAGGTTTCCATTGACCGCTGGAAAATAGCCGGTGCGTTGGCTAGCCCATATACCAAACGGGTATATTTATATGAACCCTTACTAGTGGAAATAGTAGTTAGGTCCTGGGACGACTCGGTCAATTCAAATTGGTTGGTGGCAAAGCGAACACCTCCTCGATACGTGGCATAGGATATTTTTCTATTTTCATATCCTTGTCGAGCGTGATAGAATAATCGCCTGCTATGCGTACTTTCCCGTTATTTTTTAGAACAGGGACAATCGGCGTTGCATACCTAGAGAATTGGACCGGTACTAGAATGCCTAACGTCACCAGCCGGTCAATTTCTTCCTCTACCTTTGATTTTAAAGCAAAAGGAACCGACCGCGGTTTGAAAAACTTTGCTTGCGCTCCGTTTTTTAAATGTAACTCGACTTTAAATTTATTAAAACAACCTAATTCGTCGTTGAATATTTCTGAGTGTTCGTTAATCAATTGTTGCACTTCACTATGCGAGTCAGAAATGGTTTGAATATTATTATTTCGGGTGATTAAATGCACAATGCATGACAATTGTAATCGACCGTAAAATATTTCCAAACTTTGGGAATTATGGTCGAAAACACCCAGATTTCCTAATAATTGCGACATCACTTTTTATTTTATTTTAACGCGGGTATCCCATCCTCGTCGCCACTGAGAAGTATGTAGGCGGCGCAAAGGAAACAACCGACTAGAACCGCAGCTCGTTTATTACTACTGAATCACGGTACCTACTGCGCAGAGCACCTACACGTTTAGGTTTGTACAAACATACCATACCTATTGTCTTCAAACTTCAAATTAAAAGATTTAGGACAAGTTAAAAATTGTTTAGGAATGACTGTTAATATTGATAAAATTAGTGGCACTGTTACATTGAGCAAGAGAATTATATTAACAAGTTATTGAATAGATTTAATATGACACATTGTGACATTGTTATTGACACCTCTAAAGTCTAAGTTGAATATTAATTTATGAAATAAAAGTTGTGATAGTAGAATACCATATCAGAAACTAATAGGTGGGCTCATGTATTTGGCAGTTCTAACCAGGCCTGATATTGCATATTCAATAAGTTTTCTCAGTCAATTTAACAATTGCTATGATAATGTAACTTGGACTTACGCATAAAGAATTTTAAAATATTTATAAAAGACTAAATATTATGGGTTAAAATATACTAGATGTGGTAATGATTATTAGAAGGGTATGTTGATGCAGATTGGGGAAACAATGTTATTGACAGGTGGTCTTACACAGGTATGTGTTTCACATTAGCTGGTAGTATAGTGTCATGGGAGGCTAAAAAGCAGAAAACAGTTGCTCTATCAAGCACAGAATCTGAATACATGGCCATAGCAGATGCTTGCAGGGAAGCAATTTATTTGCATAATTTGTCAAAGGAAATTGTTAATGAGTCCTATACAATAACTATATTTAATGATAGCCAGGGTGCACTTAAGCTGTCTTCAAGTAATAGTTTTAATAAGAGAACTAAGCATATTGATATTCGCTACCATTTTTGTAAAGACTATCGCTGATAAAATTATTGAACTAAGATATTTCGAAACAGCTCAAAATGCCAGCAGACCTGTTCACTAAAGGTTTGGGTAATACGCATTATTATTTTTTGCAGTTATTGGGAATACAGGATGTAAGGAGGAATACAGGATGTAAGGTAAAACTAATATAATTGTTTATTTAGATGAGGTAAAATATTGTGTGGGCTAGAGGTGTAACTAATATATTCATAATAGGTACAGGTATTATAATACAAGCCACGTATATTAATATTAGGATACGCGAATGTAAAGTAATAGGTTACCAGGTATTAGTCAAATATTAGGGACGCGTAATAGCGAGGCTATAATCTGTGCGACTCACCTCGCTCGCTAGTCTATTACCTACTATTTGCCGACCGCCGCCGCCGCCGTCATCTCACTCACTCGCTCGCCGACGAGTGAGCGAGATGACAAGACTCGCCTAAACCGACTCTAGGCGGGCGAGTGAGCGAGATGAATATTGTATTGCATGAATAGTATCTGGCCGCTTGCTTGTCAGTTAAAAAAAGTATAATGTTTTAAGAAAAATACAGTAAAAAAACAATGATTATTATACATCTGTGATTAACTTTTTAAATACGCCAACATAATCAGTGTTGACAGTCTTAGGCCTGTTAAAGTATGAAGGAAAATTTAATCACAGTTTTACTTCTGTAAATTCTGTAATAGGCAATGATATTATTAGTTATAATATCATTGGTAATAGGCATATTTCATATTTAGAGAATAAAAGCAGGTATCAATATTAGATTGAGTACCTAGCTAATAATAAATCTGTTCACTAATATTTGACTAATACCCAGTAATAGGTATGGTATCATAATATGCGTTAACTAATATATTCAATAATATGATTACCTAAAAATGACCCTAATATAACATCTCTAGTGTGGGCGGCATCTATGTTATTTTGATAATAGGGGGTGTTAGTATTATATCAAAATACCAGTTATGCCATAGACTACATAAAGTGTTGTTTAAGAACTATTGTATGATTGTCTCTGATATTTTCTTCAAGAATAAACTTTTTTTTGTTCACTGTCTATCTCACAGAAAAACTGTTGTTTAATTTATACCTATGATTTATACATAGTACATAATTTTAGTAGGTAGTGATAAAAAAAAACTGAAAATAATTCCTGAACAAAAAATAAATAAATAAACTTTATTCTACCACAATTTAACAATTAAGTATTAAAACAAAACTTTCAAAATAATCACAATTAGGTAATAAATTATATTTAGTATTGAATAAAAAAATATTAATTATCATTTTCATGCATAAAATGTAATTTTTAGGTTAAAAATGATTAAATACCATTTCCATTTATTTCTATAGAATTGTAACTATTATATTATAATCTTTTCTTTTATTTTATTGGTGGAAGTCGTCTCTTTGGCGAAGCCTCCCCTAGCTTCGCCTAGTCTACCCTGTTCCTAGTCTGTCTTCTCCAGTTGGTCCACATCTTTCCTTATAATTATATCCTCCCATCGTTTTTTCAGTCGACCTCTACTTCTTTGTCCTATTCTTGGTACACATTATGTCAGTTTCTTGGTCCTTGTGTCGTTCGTCATCGTCATCGTTAGGCATGGTAGGATAGGATTACTGTGTCGTACAGTTTCCTTTTTATTTCAATACTTCTAATTATCTTATAATTATCTCTACCTATTCATAATTTATTTCAAGCTCCAATACTTTTCCAAGCTATTGCAATTCGTTTGTTAATTTTGTTTTCTGTAAGATCTTGGAATGAAATTGACTGACCTAGGTCACAAGGTAAATATACTACTCTGTCAAGAAAGTACCGGGAAAAGATCAATAATACACAAAATGTCTGTTATTCATCCAAATTTATTTTATCACCTTCAAAGTATGCTCCTTTAGAAACGATACACTTGCGCCAACGAATAATCCATTCATCAAAACATTTTTTAAACGCTGCTTCCGGAATTGAGTTCAGTTCTCGCCGCGAATTCTCCTTTATGTCTTCTATCGATTGAAAACGGGTGCCACGAAGTGGTAATTTGAGTTTAGGAAAAAGAAAAAAGTCAGCAGGAGCCATATCTGGTGAATATGGTGGTTGCTGGATGGTATTTGTTGAGTGTTTGGTCAAAAATTCATTCACAATGTAGCCTTGTGCGAAGGCGCATTGTCGTGGTGCAAAATCCAAGAATTTTCTTTCCACAAATCTGGCCTTTTTCGTCGAATTTGCTCTCTTAAACGCCGCATAACGCTCAAATAATATTCTTTATTTACCGTTAGACCTTCCGGTAAGAATTCAGAGTGCACAACACCGCGATAGTCAAAGAAAACAGTCAACATGACTTTGACTTTTGATCGACTTTGGCGTGGTTTTTTCGGTTTCAGTTCAGTTGGAAGGCGCCACTCCGAAGCTTGTTGACTAGTTTGCATGTCAAACTCGTAAACCCACGTCTCGTCACCAGTAAAAATGCGTTTCATGAATGTTGGGTCCGAACTGACTCGTTCTAGCATGTCCTCAGCGACTTTCATGCGATTGAGTTTTTGGAGAAAATTCAGATCTTTTGGGACTAGCCGAGCAGCAACATGTTTCATACCCAAATGATTAGTTAAAATGGTACGGATCGACTCGTGAGATACAGAAAGTTCGGCGGCTATCTCTCTCAGAGTTGAATGGGGATTTTCAGTCACTATTTTCTTCACTTTTGCAATGTTAACTTCAGTTGCAGACGTTGACGGCCTACCAGAGCGAGGCAAATCTTCCATCACATCTCGACCGCTTTTGAACGTTTTGAACCACTCATAAGCACGAGTTTTTGATAAAATCGATTCACCGTAAGCCTTCTGTAACATTTTCAGTGACTCCGAACACGAAATTCCATTGGCGATGCAAAATTTAAGACAAACTCTTTGTTCGATATTTTTGTCCATTATGAAATTCGCAATACACACTATATGTATATGATATTACTAGCACCAGCACCAGCACTGTATTTAATATAAATAACAGATGCAACTCAAACTCCGCGCCAAAATGGAAAACAGTTGTGCCAGTCTAACAACTACATAAATACAAAAATTTGAATTTGGAACCATCAACAAATCATCCATTCCCGATACTTTTTTGACTGAATGTATTCCGTAACACTCTCGATGCTTTTTTCGTTCACTCTAATGTTTTGAACACTTTCATAATACCATTCCTGATCATTTTTGTTTTTGAGGCCTTTAGCGATATACCAACCTTGCTGCTTGTATACTTGTGCCTAGAAAAAGTAGGCACTCTAAGCCCTCAGCCAATGCATCTCATCAGAGGCGGCTCGTGAAAAGTTTTAATAGCTAAACAAAAGTTTTATATTATGATAACTTATCACATAATTTTAACCGACTTCCAAAAGGAAGAGGTTCTCAATTCGATTGGTATTTTTTTTTAATGTATGTACACCGATTACGCTGAGATTTATGATCCGATTTACACGATTTTTCTTTAGTTTGATGCGGAATAGTTGCCATTTGGTCCCATAAAAATTTAACACAGTTTGGCCCAGTAGTTTTCATTTTATGAAGATTTTATGAACATTTTTACTTCAGTTATGTGGTCTAACTAATTTCAACATGTTCACCGATCTCTCCCCCATTTGTGGAGCGATTCTCAAAATTTTTTTTTTTTTTTAAATAATATACTCCTGAGATGGTCCCATTTAAATTTGGTGAAGATCTGATGCTGATCTTCGGGGATATACAATGGAACTCTTCAAAAATAGACTGTAAATCGGTCGTGATTGCTGCAATCGCTTGGATATTTATTGTTTATACAACATCATGACGTAACATCACGCCTGTATACTCTGAGGGGTACGTAGATGTGTACAACACACCCAAATTTCGACAGCTTAGGTATGTTAAGTTATATTTATTGGGGATAAGCCTATTACCATGACATGTATTGTTAACAATGTAAAATAAATGCATAGCAAACATTTGTATAGGATATTACAACTAAAAATGAAAAATTAAAAAAAATTTTTGCAAAAAATAAAACCGACTTCCAAAAACACAAAACACATAAAAGTAAAAATTAACTTTAGCTTCAGAAGTCGGTGACAGAAAAACGAAATGTATCAAACAAAGGTCACCGACTTCTGAAGCTAAAAGTTATTTTTCACTTTTTTGTGTTTTTGTTTTATTTATATTTAGAGTGCTGAATGAGTAATCGAGGATGGCGGACGATGAATTGTCCATATAAACGTAATACATAAGTACCAAAATTATTTTCAGTTTGACCTTTGAGCTTTAATCCACCTTATTATGCTGCTAGGTATATTTGGTACAATACAGTATTTACCTAGGTTTTAATGTTATTTATTTTTGCAAAATACTTACGTAAAACTCTCTCTTTTCTAGTCTGTTCTATATTAAAAACGGAATATTTGTAATATTGTTTATTTCGAAACATGACTTTATTGTTATGGACGCTTTTACATTTTTCTACAAATAAATAGTTATTTATGATACTAGTGCAGTAAGTTGGTTTTGAGAGAAAATGAGATGTAAGATTTAGTTCTAATTTTCACCACGTGCATGTGGCGCCATTTGCAAATTTGCGCCATTTTCATATTTGAAACGTCAAAGATTGTTGCGCCTTTTTGACCGATATTTATAAACAAAATAATAATATGAGTTCAAGCGAGGAATCTGATATTAGGGAATCTACTCCACCTGATATTTTATATGAGGCGCAAATTGCAGAAAACGGTCTCTTGCCGAGAACATCGCGAGAGCGCTATTTAATGATTTACAATACCTAATTTTATAACCTGGAAGACTCGAAAAAATACTCAATCTGTCTCTGAAAAGTTTGTTTCATTACATATTGTACTATTTTCTCGCAAATGTGTTGAAAAACATTGTATGACACACGTGCAGAAATTGGTATTTACAAACTCGTGACTATGGTAAGCCCTTGACTTCGTCTCGGGCTTACTTTCGTCTACTCGTTTGTAAAAACCAAGTTACTGCACTAGTATCATAAATAACTATTTCAGGTACGGTACCATTATAATGTATAAGCAAACACAAATGTGAAGATTTCATGGTCTTAATTTAAAGATACCTAATATATTCATCTCCGAATTGGCATCAGAAAAATTGTACATCGTCATATAAAATTTTCCCACAAATAAGTTTTTCCTACCACAATAATCGCGGAAAATTTAAAAAAGTAGGGTCAGAATAGGTAACATTTTAGGTAAATTTACAGCATATTTTATCTTGAAAATTGTAATAAATTGCGGTATATATAGTCCTTTTTAATAGGTTCAACTATTTTTTTTAATCAAAATCAACATGTTTTCCAATTATTAGCTAAAATAAAAACATTTGCCGATTTCTTCATACATTTTGCTCTCGCGGTAGTCGCGGTAACGCGGTTCATCAATCATCAATTCATCATTCCGCGCTCAGAAGCGCTCGCGGAAGGACGGGTGTATCGCTCTCTCGCAAAAATTAAATACGATTTTATTAATAGAAATTTTTGTAGTGTGTATGCTTGTGAGTACCGTGTTCGTATAGTGTAATCGGAAGGAGTTGATAGAGATACTTTTTCGCACTAAAGTAAAACTAAGTACCTACAAGTTTCATACTTTTATTATTAGAATGTGGTTTAGAAATTATGGTCGGTAAGATCGGGATTTGTGAAATGGATGGGTGGGGTTAAGCAGCTTATAATAACGATAAGATTTGGATGTTTAAGGTCAAGGTGTTGGCGGTGAGTTTTGGAAGTGGATGGGCGGGAGGAGAGTTATGATTTTAACTGGTTTGTATGTTTGACGAATACTGAGACAAAACCATAATCCAAAGTGGTGCCGATAAAAATTTAACAACCTTTCTTTATGAGTGTCATTTTCATGGTTTTTGGGGTTGCTTATATCCAATATGGGGTCAAAATCAAAATCCAAGATGGCGCCGACGAAAATTCGATTTTATGATTTTTGATTTCATGTTTTATTTGTGGTAGGAACTTTGTAGTTTGTAGGTACTTTTTGAGTTCTGCCACCAAGTTTAGCATTTAGTTTTCGTGTACGTTGGTTTGTTAAAATGTTGATCTTTATTTATAGATGCCCCCCGTATTCGGAAATTTGGATATAGACGAAAAAAATCTACAAACGCAGTGCAGTGTAGGCAGGCGTCGGAAAACTTAAATAGGTACGAATTTGTGAAAAGGGACGTAAAATTCTACCTTAACTGTTTACTTCTAGAACTGGTTGACCCTCGATACCCGAGGTCTATGGGCCTAAGGAACCCTAAATAATTATTTATAATAACTTAAAACTTGCTAAATAACTATTTATAATAACTTATCCTAGCTTAAAATAATCCACAACTCGAAACTGTGTTAATGCACTTAGTCACAATACCTGCTTATTGATTGATCGACAAGTGACAACAAGAAACAAACTCAAAGTAACAAACACGCGATGATGACCCGCTAAGCTCCGCCCACTCCTACTTGTCTCGAAATACACTCTCATACGCTGCATACACTCGCATTCGCTAAACTTTCGCAGTGTTTGATGCGAATGCGAGTGCAGTGCTGATGCGAGTGTTTGAAATGATGCGAATGCGAACGCGAACATTCATAACAACCCTGATTTATATTTCACGTTTTCGAAATTGATCTTACATAAGATTGGGCCTAAAGCAAAATCTTCAATCTTTGATTAGATTTTTACAGTACCTAGTAAATCATTTTCAAATTGGAAAAAAGTTTGTCAGGAAACTTCATCATGAATGTGAAGGTTGGCCCTGACGAAAAACAATAGGATAAAATTTTCTCGATCGAAAACCATCACAAAGTGACCTCTAATTTTCAACATTTTTGGATTGTATTCTATTTTGGTGCATATTACTGAACCATAAACTAGACAAATATTATAACTCATGTATAACCTTGTGCTGACCCTAGTGGTTTTAGGGTTCCGTACCCAAAGGGTAGAAACGGGACCCTATTACTAAGACTCCTCTGTCCGTCCGTCTGTCTGTAACCAGGCTGTATCTCATGAATCGTGATAGCTCGACAGTTGAAATTTTCACAGATGATGAATTTCTGTTGCCGTTATAACAACAAACACTAAAAACCGAATAAAATAAATTTTTCAGTGGGGCTGCCATACAACAAACGTGATTGTTTTCAGATAATGGTACGGAACCCTTCGTGCGCGAGTCCGAGTCGCACTTTATTTCCGGCCGGTTTTTTTTATATAAGATAACAGAATAAAAAGCATTTTGGCGCTTACTACATTTTTAAACCGCGAAATACGCTGTCTTCCGTCTCGCGTGACGCGAGCTTGAGACATCAGTTTGTTTCACCGATCGATCAAACGAAAACTCGCGCAGTCGCGCCGATCAGTTGCCCTCGCTCTGTTGAGACGGGTAGTCTATGTCACTTTGCTCCGCGCCTAGCCGCCATTATTATTATCATTAAATATCTACATTTTTGTTGAGTAACATGGGAAACAAGAAAAATACAGTTGAAAAACTGAAAAAGCGAGAACTAAAACAGTTGAAGACTCAAATGATGGCTGATTGCCGAAGTCGAAGGTACATACTTATGTATTTTTTACGTGCTGCGCATAGTAAACGCAAAATAAATGGATGATTGATTTGATCGTGCATTGTTTTTGTGCGAAATTATTATTAATTACATACAACCCGTCCGAATTAACTGTGCACCTGACGCTGTGACGTCACTCTATCGCTACTGAACGCTCATGGCGAACGCTGGGCGCCGCGCCGCGCGGGTAAGCGGGGGAAGGGTCGCTTTCCAGCGAGGGGGTTGTATGTAAATGTAGGTTTATTATTATAAATTAATAAAATTATGCTAGTTATTACTTAAAGGGAACCTACATAAGTATTACTTTATGGTAGTAGGTAGGTAGGTAGGTAGTAGGTAGAGAGTAGGTAGGTAGTAGGTCAATTCGAATTCAATATTCATAGTTGACAGGACAACGTCTAGTCTGTCGGGTCGGTTAATAAAGATTTAAAATAGACTGTTCCGAACACTCGCTTGTTTTAGGTATCAGTTCCCAGAAAAGGATAAAAATCGAGTGATCAAGTTTGTTGGTTGTTCTGTCGGTAGTACTGGTACCATCGAGGTCGAAAATATTTTGAATGAAAAAACTAAATTGGCGGTTCCTTGATCAGTAACAACGTTACGAAGCTTGAGTTGCATAGTGACAAGTGTTGAACGCGAACAGTACCTACGTATTTTTTAATAATTTGCAAAATAGTCTGGTTACAAAGCACTTATGTCAATATGAACCAAACCTTAAAAACCTGCCGTAAATTTAGATAATTATGATACCGGAAATGTATGAAATCTAGGAATTGTAGACAACTCCTAGGAAATGTATACAATTCCGAGCCTACTTAAGAAATGTGTAAAATAATGTTTCAAAGATTCTCTAATACACACATTTCCTGGGAAATGTATGCATTTCCCAGTGTATGTAATTCCGAAATGATATTAGGAAATGTATAAAAACGAATGCTCTTTTTGAATAAAACACGTTTGAGAACTGAAATCAGATTTTTTATTAAGAGCGTTTGCACTTCTGTTTCGAAATTTGAATTGGGGTTGGTTTTTTGTTTGTTTGAGGTTGATTGATAGGTTTTTCTGAAAGGTTTAAAAAAACTCGGGGTCGGGGTGCCCCAAGTCGGTTTTAAAAAAAATTTAAGCGTGAACCATTATTTTTAAAGTGCGTTTAAATAGGTAGGCCCCTTAAGAACATCAATAATGTAACACATTTCCGATCGCTCTTTAGGAAATGTATGGATATCCTAGGAAACATGCATATTATAAGATATGCCATAGGTACATTTCCTATATATTTTAGGAATTGTATACATTTCCTAGTAATTGTATACAATGACGGATTTCGTACATTTCCGGTGAAAGATACACTACGTTATTTATTACAGAAACTCCGAACTACGTGTGTATATGTATATGTGTACAGGACCAAAAAAATTTATTTTTTATTTATTATGGGACAATAAACAGCTACAATATATAGGTAATGTTTACAAATAACAATAATTTACATAAAATTATGAAGTATTAACAATATTGCAGCTCACTACATTATCCGCATATTAACAAAATTAAGATAAGGTAAAAAAGTGCCACTAGATTTAGCATTACTCAGATATTAACATTTTAAGAATTAAAAAAGAACATAGATTATTAAAATAAACACAATACAATTAATAAGTAATCTAAGAAAAGAAATAATAATAATTGGAAAAAAAAAAAGAAAATTTTGGGATTATTCGTTATTATCACAAATGAGAATTATTTTATTGAAATTGTGTAAATTATGGAAATTGACAATACAATGCAATTATAAATTCATACTTCATTAATGCAAATAATTAAAACGGTTTAAATAAACTAAATTAATAATAATAAAGGTTTCACACTATTTCTTATTTATGATTGGATAAGATTTTAAAAACATTGGACTTAAATTTCGATTTGGAACATACGAAAATATCAACATCAATGAAGTTGCTATTAAAAGATTCAACCATACGACGAATAGGGCAACGCAATCCTGAATTAGTCCGACAGGTATTTACGGCGAACAATGTGCCTGCACGGACACTACGCTTATTTACAGTGCGGGGGACCACATAGCATAACTTACTCGTGAGATCAATAGAATCGAAGTGATTATGAACAATAAATAGGTACCATGTAGTATGTTGGCTTCTAGAAAATTTTGTCTAGATTCTAATGTTAACATATTAATTATATTTATTTAGTAATTGTGAATATGACAAACACCTTTTATAACACCTAAAGTACACGGCGCGAAGAAATTTACGCTGGACTTTCTCGATTATATCTATATATTTCTTATAAAACGGGTTCCAGATTGGGAATATTCGAGCTGCGAGCGTACAAACGTCTTGTATAAGTAAAGATTGGTAGAGGGCCGTTTGAAAGAGTTCAAACGGCCCTCTACCAATCTAAAAATCTAAAATTCATTTAAGATGTATGGTTTTGTCCTGAGATCATCTACAGAGGTAGATGATCTCAGGACAAAACCATACATCTTAAATGAATTATTAACAATTAGCTTAATGTCCAGTAGAACACCAAGATCTCTTACAATAAAGGTGTTACATAGAAAGGCATTATTTAGGCTGTACTTAAATTTAATTAAAAAAAAAAGTGAAAAGTCTTTAATAGAGTACCTAGATATACAGGCTGTAAACAACCACATCACGAAGCCGTCAACCAAGCATTCTGTGCAACAGACTAAGTAGGTAACTTTATGCAAAAAATATTGACTGTTTCTTTTGGGGTGAAAAATCATGTTTTGTGGTAGAACTCAATGTAATGCACTTAAAACATTGTGGTGATGGATTTAATAGTACGGGGGTCGTAGAGGTGATTAGAAAAAAAAATGAAAAAAAAATTGTACTTAAAAAAAACTTGTCAAAAAGTTGGAACTTTGACCAATATTCTCTGTAAATAGAAGGTTCCCAGGTATAGTGTAGAACAAAAAAATGATCGCAATGAAGGGTAGAACAAATACCTTTCGGCTTCGTTAAGAAGTTTTTTACATCCTTTATAAAAGGTACTTTTTTGAAAAATTGAAAATAATTTCTAAGCATGCAAAAAAAACCGGTTCCATAAATTACTTAGCCAAAATTTATAGGTAAATAAATGCGTCTAACTATCCGATATGTACAATAATTTAAAAATATAACATGAAATGGAGTACTCAAAACTCTTATTTCACGACATAAGTTGTTTTGACTTCCGTACGTTTTTCTTTTCGCGGGTGACCACTGAAAACCAGCGCTGTGCTGTGGGCCCCCCATAGCACGGCATCATGCTGAGTGGTAACCTATTTTATCGCACTCACGACGTGCAAGATGTCAACTATTTTTTTAAATTTACTTTTTGTTTATGTTCCGTTTTAAAATACTCTGAATGTTTGTTATGTTTATTGTTTCTGTTTTCAAATTTTGTATGCACGTCATGTCTCTGCGATGAATAAAGATTTTTTCTTTCTTTCTTTACATACAAACAACATAGGAATGCATTGTATACCTAGGTGTTAAAAAATCCGGGGTTGCGGGACTGTTCGAAAGAGATACCGTGGCCCCGTAACACAAAGGGCGATGAAGGAACATGGATGGGTTTTAGTCAGTAAAAGTCTGACACTCCCTCCTGCTCCGCCCAGAGCGGGAGAAGTCATTTGATGATTTCCCATCCGAAAAAAAAAAGTTGTTGAAAAATGAACTCTAAAAAAAATTAAGCAAAAAAAAGTGCTCTGTCCGCTATATACCTACTTGGCAGCTCAATGACACAATAGAAATATAGACAGTACGGAAACAACCTACAAACGCTCGAAACCGCACATTCACAATAACATGCGCATCGACGGGGCCCCGGACTGGACGTTGCGGCGCTGTCAATAGTATCTTCTTGCGAAACCTGCTCGTTGTGTGGTCCGCTCGAAAAGTGATGCGCATTGTTGGTGCGTTCGCGCGATACCCAGAATCCGCGTCCACGTGCTGTACCTCTGTGATTTATTGTTCCGAGTCATTTGCGCTGTATTAATAAATTGCAAGTTAGACTGCGAAAACTGATTCCGATTTTGATTGAAATTTGGGTACCCACGCCTATTGTATTGTATTGTATTGTATTGTATAGCGGGCTGGTGTCCGCAACTCCACGTCAAAGCGCGTATTTTGCGTACGGGTGGGAACTTTATTCGATCCACCCTAACTCCCCGAGAAAGGCCAGCAGCGCCTTGGTGTTGCTGACAATCTCGCGGAGAGTACCTGGGTTACCGAAGTACTTTGCCCTGTATGTTGCAACCACTGGGCAGTGCAGAAGCACGTGGGCTGCTGTCTCGTCTTCCTCCATGCAGGCACGGCACAGGGGGCTGTCCGTGACTCCTATGACAAAGAGGTGTTTATTAAAAGAGCCGTGTCCAGTAATGGTGGCTGTAACTGTGCGCAGCTGCGATTTGGTCAACCGAAGCACGCGTTTGGTGAGGCGGCGGTCGATAGTAGGAAGTGCTTCCTTAGCCTGCCTGCACTCGCCATGGTCTAGCCATAGCTTGTGGTGTTGTACACTAGTTCGGTTCCTTACCAGTGTGCGTAGGTATCCGAAAGGGAGTGGTACGATAGGTTCGGGTCCCACCGCTGCCATGCTCGATCCCCTTCTAGCGAGTTCGTCCGCCGCATCATTGCCACGGGAATCGCTGTGTCCCTTAATCCACTGAATGGTTATATTGTTGAGATTACCAACCTGGTTCAGGCGTTGATGACACTCGTGTATTAACCCAGAGTTGACTGTGTGGTTGTTTAGTGCTAGCAGTACAGCCATGCTGTCTGAGAGTATACGAATTGAGTGGTCCACAACCTTCCTGGCCAAGATAGCAGATGCCGCCAGGGAAATGCCCATGCATTCTGCCTGAAATACCGTGTTGTGGGCCCCCAGAGGTTTGGCTATGTGGATGTTGAGATCCTCCGAGAAGACTCCAGCACCTGTGCCAGTACCTGTTTTAGATCCATCCGTGAAGATCCGTAGTTCCGCGGGGTTTAATCCCTCGCAGCGGTGATCCTCGTGGAGCTGGATTTTGTACTTCTTATCGAATACGAATAGTTTTGGTATCCGATCGTTTATTGCTTTCGCCAGGGGGAACTCGTTGTGGAATCCCTCCAGTACCGCGGTGTGCTGTGTTTCTTTCTTACCCCAAAGTTGAAGTGTATTAAGGCGTACAGCCGTCATCGTCGCTTCCTGCTGTATGAACAGATGAAGCGGTGGGAGCCCCAGCATGGCTTCGAGAGCTGCGGTCGGGGTAGTCCTCATGCAGCCTGTGATCGCCATGCAGGCTAGCCGTTGCATGCGTTGCAGTTTGATGGAGGCTGTAGTTAGTTTGGTTCGGGGCCACCAGACCACTGCCCCGTAAGTGATCATAGGTCGGATTACCGCGCAGTATAACCAAAGTATAATTTTAGGGGATAGGCCCCACTTCTTACCTATCATCCTCCTGCATTGCCAAAAGGTGATGCAGGCCCTGTTAATTTTATTATCTAAGTGACTACTCCAATTTAACTTACTGTCCAGGATGACTCCCAGATATTTGACCTCGTCGGCTAACTGGAGTTCTGTATCGAAAAGTTTGGGTAGGCGATAAGGGCCTAGTGTTCGTTTATGGGTAAACATGACTAGTTCAGTTTTCGTGGGGTTCACTGAGAGATCGAACTCTCTGCACCACCGCTCAACGATGCGTAGTGCTTGTTGAGTGAGGTTGCAGATTGTCCCCGTCACTTTCCCTGAAATGAGGATAGCTAGGTCGTCGGCATACCCTATTGTGTAGAAATGGTTCGCGTTGAGTTTTGTGATGAGATCATTTATCACCAGATTCCAGAGGAGCGGGGATAGTACTCCACCTTGGGGGCAGCCTCTGGCTATCAAGGCAATCTGCTGTTCTCCTTCAAGTCGAACCACTCGTTTGCTTAACATATTGGTGATCCAGTCTGTCAGTACCTGTTCTACTCCGTGACGGGAGAGCGCGGTGTTGATGCTGGAGAAGTTAGTTTTATCGAAGGCTCCTTCGATGTCTATGAAGGTGCCCAGGCAGATGCCCTTTTGGTGAATCTCCTCTTCTATCCGGCCGACCACTAGATGGAGGGCGGATTCAGTGGACTTGCCCGAGCTGTAAGCGTGTTGGTTAGTGTGGAGTGGGATAGATTTCAAAACGCCGTCCCTCAGCTCTCTCTCGCAAATTCTCTCCAAAGTTTTAAGGAGAAAGGAGGTCAGGCTGATTGGTCGGTGGTGTTTGGCGTTGGTATAATCACTCTTACCTGGCTTAGGAATGAATATGACTTTCACTTCCCTCCATCCTTTTGGAACGTATCTGAAGGCCAGGCACGCTCTCATTATGGGTACCAGTCTGTTAGCGACAGAGGTCCCACCCCATTGTAGTAGGGCAGGAAAGACCCCGTCCGGACCGGCCGCCTTAAAAGGATGGAAGCACCGGATCGCCCATTGGAGTTTTTCCAGCGTGATGACTTTGTGTGCATAGCGCCAGTCGTTTTCTGACGGTGTTTGTATTACCTCTGTCCAGTCGATAGCCTGTGTGAAAGCGCAGCCTGGGAAGTGAGTTTCAATAAGGACGCGCGTCGCCTCTTCTGGTGAGGTGGTAAGTGTGTTGTCGGGTTTACGGAGAACAGTAGCCCCAGTCGGGTTCTGCTGTGCCAATATTTTCCTTACCCTGTTTGCTTGTTGGCAGGATTCGATGTTGCCACAGTATTTGCGCCATCCAGTGGAGCTCCTGAATCTGATGCATTTTTTATAGGATTTTTTGGCCGCGTAGTACGTGTCCCAATCCTCATCAGCACAGGTGTTCATGGCTCTGTTTAAGGCTGACCTTACCTTCCCGCGCTTACGTTCCAGTTCCGCTCCCCACCACGGTTGTTTCCCTGGCGTTGTGGGCGGAGTGGTCTCCGGGCAGGATGAATGGTAGCTGTCTAGCATTGATTTCGTGAGATGACTTACACGCTCGTCGATCTGCTGCGTGTCCTCGTAGGTCATTCCGTAGTTTGTTGACGCAAGTTTGGTTTCGAGGATGCGTGTATAAGCAGCACGGTCAGTGTTTCGCGGGTTTCGCCGTGGCAGTGTTGGTGTTACACAGACCTGAATGTCGAAGCGGATCCACCTGTGGTCCGAGCAGGAGGCCTCCTTGGAGACCTGCCAGCCGGTGGTGATGGCCGCTGCACCCTCCGATGCCAGAGTGAGGTCTATGATTGTTTGGCTACGTCTGTTTACGAAGGTTGGTTCGGAGCCTGTATTTAGTAGGGTTAGGTTGGTTGTAAATAAGTAATCTACTAGCGCCTTACCCCTTGCATTTTGTGTGTCCATGCCCCACAGAGGGTGATGAGCGTTCGCATCGGCGCCTATGACAACCTCCAGCCCAGTGCTCTCGCAGTAAGTCACGAGGCGGGCGAGGTCATGCGGCGGCGGCTCTTCTGCCTCGGGCATGTATGCGGAGGCGAAGACCACAGTTGCTACTGTTTCCCCCCGCTGTATCAGTAGCCTAGCTGCAGAGACATCCCTGCAACAGAAATCTGTTAGTGGCTGTGTTTTTATGTTTCGTGTCACATAGATGCACGATCTGGGTTTATCATGATCTGTGCTAACTAAGAGCTTACCACCAAGATTGGAGAGTCCTTGTATTTGGCCCGCCCTAATCCATGGCTCTTGGATCAAGGCAATGGCCGTATGTTGTGCCTCCAGCCACTTCCGCAGTTGAGCCGTCGCGGTCTGACTGTGGTGGAGGTTGGCCTGCAGGACCTTACAGGTCGACGAAGGGGACGCCATCGCTGGACGTTCCTTCCTCGTCACCTGCCAGCCGCAGCCCGGCAAACAGGTCGCCCGCGTCGAAACCGTCCCCCTCCAGGTCAGAGGCCGAGGACAGGATGATGTCCTCGAGCTCCTCCCCCGAGGGGACGGCGCCCACGCTAGCGACAGTAGGGGCGGCTGGCGCTGCTACTGCAGGCTCAACCGCGGGTGTTTCCGCGGTGTTTGTTGGGGGGAGAGTTGCCTCCTCCACCTGTGTCCCAGCGCTGGCTTCGGCGGCCGGATATCCCTGAGGGACGTCGACAAATTTGCCGTTCGGACCCTGGAACTTAACGTACACCGTCCCTACACCAAATGAGAGACGGCGTTCGGCTTCCATCAGGGTCGGAATTTGGTCCTCAGGGACCCCGACCATCACGTACCACGCTTCGGCCTGTTTGTTGGCGCCCAGCAACACCCACTCCTTGATGCCAACCCAAGAGTTCTGGTAGCACAGAGCACGCCCGATGTCGGACGGCTCTGCGAAGATCCCCTGCTCATCAGGAATGAAGATGCCGCATCTTACCCGGCGCATGAGGTCCGCCTGCCTCCTGACCACTAGCGAGGTGCTAGTGGGGGGAGGCAACTCAGAGATCAGTTTCCTCAGCCATACTAAGGTGTGGTCGTTCCCGCACCACAGTCTGAGGACCCCGCTGCTGAACACCGGCCTCGCTTTGAAGGTCGGTGCAGGTGAGTCCTGTATGGGAGAAGAGGCCTCGACGAGTATCTTCTTCTGGATAGCCGCGAGAACCTGGTGTGACACCTCCTTGCTGATGTGCCCCGTACGGCCGCAGGTAACTGCGACATCAAGGTCGGAGCTCACAGCTTGGGCGTAGCTACGCTTTGCGTCCCGTTTGGATTTATCAAGACGCGGCCGCTTGCGCTCTCCTCGAGGTGTTAACGTCTCGTTGAGGGCTCGCTTGGCCGCGGCCTGATCCATCCGAACGGGTTGCGGTGTCGTCGTCGTGGCTGGTCCACTCGCGCCGCTGGCTGTCGGTTGACTGGGTCCCGGTCGGCTGGTGCCGGCCTCGGCCTGCGACCGCTTGCCTGCGGAGAAGTTGACATTGCCATGGGTCGGTTTAACCCGGCCCGTGGCGTTAGCCTGTGTAGGTTGAGGGGACTTACCCGTCCTCTGTGTCTGCCGCTGCCTCATGGACGGCCTGTTCTTCCTTCTCGGTTTACCCGTCGAAGGGGCCGGGGCAGCCTGCACTGAAGATTCAGCGCAGTGGCGTTGTTTGCCGGAATCCTCCTTCCTGCCTTTACGCCAGCTCCTCTGCACCTGCCAGGCGAGCGCGAACGCGTCACCTGTGGTGCTGGTCTCCGTGCGTTGGCCAGTGACGGCCACCGAGGGGGGAGCAGTAGGCGGAGGAAGATGTATGAGGGGAGCCCGGCCAGAGGAATTAACCGTCGTGGCGGGCTCCACGCCTGAAAATGAGGGAGGAGCGGTACTGGTCCCGAGCAGCGCCGTACTCCTCCGTTTATTACGGGACCTGGTTTTGGTCCTGGCAGCGGTTCTCGCCACTGCCGGACCTGTACCCGCACTGGAGCTCGCTACGTTAGTAGCGGAGCATCCGGGGGCTAGAGAGGTGCTGCAAGCACCCCTCTTAGGAGAATCCTTGGCTTTTGCCTCCTCTCCGGTGTGTGTTTGTGCAGTATGTGCGTGTGAATGTGTGTGGGGTTTGTGAGTTTGTGTGGTTGTTGTGTGTGTTTGTGGTGTGTGTGTGTGTGTGGTGTCGTATGGTCTTTTAGTATCCATAGTAAAGTGTAAAGAATTCATCTCTCCGGCTTCCCACCCTCCATGGAGCCCGCACCTGGGAACGTCTCGCTACAAACTAGCTCAACCGTTAGGATTACCTTCGAGATATAGGGGCGTGAGGCTGGTTTACAGTGCGACATCGGGCGCTTGATCGGGTTGATGACTAATCAAACCTTCACTTACGCCTTCAGCATGACCTTCACCAACCGCTTCGGCCATCCGAGGACGACCTCCGCGGACCTCCCACCCCTCGCCGTGGCCCTCTAACGGGACACTGTGGCCATTTCCCTACCCTTGGCTATTGGGTAGGGCCACCGTTTCGCTTGAAATCCAGACCAAAGAGGGCGTGTTGCCTCACGGACGCATTACCACCAGCGCCGATCGGCTCAACCCTCCAGGACTCCTTCATCCCCGCTTGCGGCGCTCAACTGCGCAGGTCCTAGCGCAGGTGACCAGATTTACCTACTCGACGCCAGCTGGGTTTAGTGGCGACCGTGCCCACGCCCACTCGGTCACGGAGGGTCGTGGTTAGGTTAAAATGCGCCTGGTGATTTTCGTTGCGTCTATTTCTTAGGGAAATAGACCAAAAGCAGGGCGGCAACCACGTGAAGGAGAACGCACCAGACTTGCCTTGAGGATCTACACGACTGTAGCGCTCCCCCTCAAGACCCCGCCACCTTACCGCCTCTGAGGGAGGCAGTAAGGTAGGCCTGCATCTATACTACCAAGCAAAGCGCAAGCAAAGCATGTCGTTGTGCAACCGCAAAAGCATAAATACAAGCCCTCCCCTACCCACGCCTATTCGAATTTTGAAAATATTTAACATTCATAGCCTGATGATTATCGGACGATAGCGTTTGTTCATCAGTTGCTGTCCTGATAGCTTCTGGTAAGGATTCAAAATGTCGAGAGGCTATAATTGTGCTCAATCGACGATCACTTAGGCCATCTGAAAATCGCTTAATTGCAACCTTTTCATTAATTGGCCGTAACACATCGAACTTGGTGTCATCTCCATCGGCTTGAGCGATTGTCAGATCCACCAAAAGGTTCTCTAACTCATTACCATAGTTTTCAATTGACCTGTGCCCTTGTTTAGTCGTTGAAAGTTGCGATTGTATTGCTACTGCGATACTTACGCATGTCGCTAAGCAAACTTTCAATATTTCCATATGTTAGCTTTAGACGTAATTTAGCACTTTCCGACAACCGTGTTTTTAGTACGAATTCGATGAGCTGTTTTTTCAACGAAATATACAATTAAATGCTATCGATTAGTTGCAAGGTAACCTGCTCTTTACCAGTCATTACTGCAGGCAATAAGGCAATGGCCGTTTTTAAATTAAAAGTTTCGTCTGCTATTCTCGACGTTTCTGTGCTAGGAGCAATTAAACCTAAAATCTTATTATCTTATAACAAGTATTTATCTCACTAACTAAAGAATTTATTGTTTTTATGGTCTCTGAACTTAATTCTGCACGTTCAATCTTTTCATGAATTTTAACGGTAAATTAAATAGCACGGATACGAAAATTTGTAGACGCGTTCATATTTCATAGATAAACATGATTTCTATCATGACCTGATCCTACAGCTATAGTATAATGCTATACTTACACTTTATATTCATCATTTATAATACTATTTATCATCCTTTTTATTTGTTTATATTTTTACACTCAACAAACCGATGTAATTACGGCTCAAACTTAAAAATTGCTGAAATAAAATATCATAATTTTCATGTTGTGACACGCCCAATCATTGCCAAATTGTCAAACTGTCAATTACTTTTTAATTCTCTTCCTACATTAGTCTATGATGATTTTTGGTTTATAAATTTAAATAATTTTTATCAATATGTGTAGCTATTGTATTATAGAGATTATTACGATTGTTTACTAAATAACTTAAAATTAAATTATGTCTAAAAAATCTTTACGCACTCATGGATAAGTCCTGGCCGACTACACTTGTCAGATGAGAAGACATAGATTTGAAAAAAAAAAAAAAAAGGAAGACTACGAAAAAAACGAGCTGACGAACGGCAGAGAAGGTCTACCATTGAATCTGATCTGAATCTGATTCTGCATAAGAAAACAGTTTGGTTTCTCGTACATATCTATATTACCCAGGGGATTCCACTAAAGATTCCGCCTGGTGTCTCTTCTCCCGATCTTCGGAAGTTATCTACAGATCTGGAACCTCTACTCCCGATCTTCTGAAGCTGCTACTTGTCTCGCCTGCCTTACTACAGGGCTGACCTGGAGATCTGCACGACGCCCTTCCTGCAGAGGTTTCCTGAAACGGAACCTCGAAGTTGCCCAGGTATTGACCAGCTACCCTGACGCCTGTTCCCGTCTCTCCTACAGTGCTAAACTTCATAACCAACTAAGTGCGACACCTAAAAAAACAATCCTAGAGTGCGTGCTAGGTAGGTTTTTAATATTTTGCTGTATTTTTTATCCCTAATACTAATCTTTCCCTAAATAAATTTTAATTGAACAAGTCGGCTTATCCTTTTATTTAATAGGAGCAAGTAGATTTGTTACACAGCCAGGATTGTCTTCTCGCGAGGGAACTCCTCAACGGTAAATAGCAGGGATACGAAAATTTGAAGACGCGTTCATATTTGGTAGATAAACATGATTTCTATCATGACCTGATCCTACAGCCAGGATTGTCTTCTCACGAGGGAACTCTTCAACGGTAAATAGAATTCAATGATTACGACAAAAATAAAAAAATATAATTAAAAAACCTTTTCAAAAATAAGCTTTTATAAAAATGCACTGAAAAGAAAAAAATAAACCTTTTAGTAATTGAAAACGAAAAGCTTTCATAAAAGCTTGTCCCGAGTCCCGACTTGAGGTCGACTTCCAGTCTAATCGGATGCAGCTGAATACCAGTATTTTTACCCACAACGGAACAGAGACGGTAAATGCGTTTAGGTTGTGCAAATCCATGTTGCCATTTTTTTCCAAAACTACTAGTCCGATTTTGATGCTCTCTAAAAAGTTTAAAATAAAAAGCAAAATTAATTTTTTTGAAAAAACCCGCGACGGTTAAAAAGTAATTGAAAAAGGATAAAATAATTTAAAAAAAACCCAACTTAATAAAAATCCCACAAATATACGTCGGGGGCTGCCATCACTATTTTAAATTTCACCATAAATAAAAATAAGTATCATCATCAACTTCTAAAGGTCCCCCCCACCCCACTGCACTGTAGGGGCACGTCCTATAACCATTAAGGGTGTAAATATAGCGCTAAAAAATCTCCAATTATTCAAGTTACTATAAAACTGCAAAACTAGTTCATTTCATTGCAGCCTTCTATTCTTTCATTGCATTTTTCAATTACTTTTTGATTATCGTGGATTTAAAAAAAAAAAAAAAAATTGCTTTTTTTGAAGAGTTCCATTGTATATCTCCGAAGATTAGCATCAGATGTTCACAAAATTTAAATGGGACCACACGGGAAGCATCAGCTTTCAAATAAAAAAAGAATCATCAATCGGTTCACCCAGTCGAAAGTTCTGAGGTAACAAACACAAAAAAAAATACAGTCGAATTGAGAACCTCCTCTTTTTAAAAGTCGGTTGAAAATAAATCTTCGCACAAAAATGTTCGTTATCATGCGCGTACTTATGTGTCATGAAACTACAGATATGAACGTGAGGTAGTGCCACAGTAGTGCGGGGAGCGGTAAAGAGCTCCGCCCACTCGACCAAGGTCGTTGGCGCGGATCTTGAACTAAAGTGACGATCGTTTGTGACACTAGTCGACATTTTTTCCATAGAAATTTTGGGAGGGTATTACTCAACTGTTTAACACTGTACATGCAAAGGTAAACATGATATCGTTTTGTATCATTATTAATTTTGTCTGTGCGGAAACAGAATAGTAAAATAAAAAGCCATTTAAAAGTTACGAGCTATCAAAGATTCGTTTTTATTGCCAATTTTAACGAAACTTTTGGCGTAAATTTGTAACGAAA